>CM070589.1:0-10000000 GCA_036346355.1 Rhipidocladum racemiflorum
ACTGGCCTGGGCCTGGGCCTGGGCCTGGGCCCTCCAGGCCACTGGGCCACTGGGCCTGGGCCTCAGGCTGCTGAGCCTGAGGCCTAAGGCCACTCAGGAGCGCTCAGGCCTGGGCCTGGGCACTGGGCCTGAGCCTGTGGCCCACTGGGCACTGAAGGCCTGGGCCTGGGCCTAGGCGCAGGCCACTGGGCCTGGGCCTGCAGGCCACACTGGGCCTGGAGGCCACTGGGCCTGGGCCCTGGGCCACTGACTGGAGCCACTGAAGCCTAAAGGCCTGGGCCTCAGGCCTGGGCCTGGGCCAGCCCTGGAGGCCTGGGCTTGCTGGGCCTGGGCCTCAGGCCTCAGAGCCCTGGGCCACAGGGCCTGGGCCCACTGACTGAGCCTGGAGCCTGGGGCCTGGGCCACTGGAGGCCACTGGAGCCTGGGCCACTCAGGCCACCTGACCTGAGCCATGGGCCACAGACACTGGGGCCTGGGCCTGAAGCCCTAGGCCAGGCCTGGAAGCTGGGCCACAGGCCCTGGGCCACTGGGGCCCTGGGCCACTGGGGCCCTGGGCCTGGGCCCTAGGGGCCCTGGGCCCTGGGCCTGGGCCTGGGCCACCAAAGGCCTAAGGCCTGGGCACCTGGGCCTGGGCCTAGAGCCTGGTAAAGGCCTCAACCTGGGCCACAGGCCTAAAGCCTAAACCTGGCTCCTAAACCTAAACCTAAACCCCTAGCCTCAAACTTACTAAATACAAAACCACAAACACTAAACCACTGAAACACTAAACCCTAAAACACTAAACCTAAACCTAAACCCTAAACTTTAAACTAAACCTAAACCTAAACCTAAACCTAAACCTAAACCTAAACCTAAACCTAAACCTAAACCTAAACCTAAGCCTAAACCTAAACCTAAACACAAACCTAAACCTAAACCTAAACCACAAACCTAAACCACACTAAACCACTAAACCTAAACCACTAAACCTAAACCTAAGCCTAAACCTAAACCTAAACCTAAACCTAAACCTAAACCACAAACCTAAACCTAAACCTAAACCTAAACCACAAACCACACAAGCCACAACCTAAACCTAAACCTAAACCTAAACCCTAAACCTAAACCTAAACCTAAACCCTAAACCTAAACCACAAAACCACAAACCTAAACCTAAACCTAAACCTAAACCACAAACCTAAACCCTAAACCACACACAAACCCTAAACCACTAAACCTAAACCACAAACCACTAAACCACAAACCTAAACCTGGGCCTAGGCCTGGGCCCTGGGCCACTGGGCCACAGGCCCACTGAGCCCTGGGCCACAGGCCTGGGCCCTGGGCCACTGGGCCCTGAGCCTGGGCCTGGGCCACTCAGGCCTGGGCCACTGGGCCACTGAGCCACTGAGCCTGGGCCTGGGCCACAGGCCACTGGGCCACTGGCCTGGGCCACTGAGCCACTGGGCCACTGAGCCACTGGGCCACTGAGCCTGGGCCTGCCACAGGCCACTGGGCCACTGAGCCTGGGCCACTGAGCCTGGGCCACAGGCCTGAGCCAGGCCTGGGCCACAGGCCTGGGCCACTGGGCCTGGGCCTGGGCCACAGGCCCTGGGCCACTGAGCCACCAGGCCACTGGGCCTGGGCCCTGGGCCTGAGCCTGGGCCTGGGCCACTGAGCCACTGGGCCACAGGCCACTGAGCCACTGGGCCCTGGGCCACTGGGCACTGGGCCAGGCCTGAGCCCTGGGCCTGGGCCACTGGGCCTGGGCCACTGGGCCACTGGGCCACTGGGCCTGAGCCACTGAGCCACTGGGCCACTGGGCCTGGGCCACTGAGGCCCTGGGCTGCTGGGCCACTGGGCCACTGAGCCACTGGGCCCTGGGCCACTGGGCCACTGGGCCACTGGGCCACAGGCCACTGGGCCACTGGGCCCTGGGCCACAGGCCACTGGGCCACTGAGGCCACTGGGCCTGGGCCTGGGCCACAGGCCTGGGCCTGGGCCACTGAGCCTGGGCCTAGGCCACTGGGCCACTGGGCCACAGGCCACTGCAGGCCACTGGGCCACTGGGCCTGAGCCTGGGCCACTGAGCCACTGGGCCACTGGGCCTGGGCCACTGGGCCTGGGCCCTGGGCCTGGGCCTGGGCACTAGGCCTGGGCCACTGGAGGCCCTGGGCCACAGGCCACTGGGCCACTGGGCCTGAGCCTGAGGCCACTGGGCCACTGACTGGGCCACTGAGCCACTGGGCCACTGGGCCACTGGGCCACTGAGCCTGAGCCACTGGGCCACTGGCCACAGGCCTGAGCCTGGGCCACTGGGCCTGGGCCACTGGGCCACAGGCCTGGGCCTGAGCCACTGGGCCTACAGGCCCTGAGCCTGGGCCACTGGGCCACAGGCCACTGAGCCACCAGGCCTGGGCCACTGAGGCCACTGAGCCTGGAGCCTCAGGCCTGAGCCTGAGCCACTGCAGGCCTGGGCCTGGGCCCTGGGCCACTGAGCCACAGGCCTGGGCCACTGGGCCACTGGGCCACTGAGCCCTGAGCCACTGGGCCTGAGCCAGGCCCTGGGCCTGAGCCTGGGCCACTGAGCCACTGAGCCTGGGCCACTGGGCCCTGAGCCACTGGGCCACAGGCCACTGGGCCTGAGCCACAGGCCCTGGGCCACTGAGCCCTGGGCCACTGGGCCCTGGGCCTGAGCCTGGGCCACTGGGCCACTGGGCCACTGGGCCACAGGCCTGGGCCTGGGCCACTGAGCCAGGCCTGAGCCTGAGCCACTGAGCCTGGGCCTCAGGCCACTGGGCCTGAGCCACAGGCCACTGGGCCACTGGGCCACTGAGCCACAGGCCTGGGCCTGGGCCACTGGAGGCCCTGAGCCACTGGGCCTGGGCCACTGGGCCACTGGGCCACTGAGGCCACTGGGCCTGAGCCTGGGCCACTGGGCCACTGGGCCACTGAGCCACTGGGCCCTGGGCCTGGGCCTGGGCCACTGGCCAGGCCACAGGCCACTGGGCCACTGGGCCTGGGCCACTAGGCCTGGGCCACTGGGCCACTGGGCCACTGGGCCACTGGGCCTGGGGGCCCTGGGCCTGAGCCACAGGCCTGGGCCTGAGCCTGGGCCACTGGGCCTGGGCCACTGGGCCACTGGGTACTGAGGCCACTGACACTGGGCCACAGGCCTGGGCCTGGGCCACTGGCCTGAGCCACTGGGCCTGGGCTGGGCCACTGGGCCTGAGCCTGGGCCACTGGGCCACTGAGCCTAGGCCTGGGCCACAGGCCACTGGGCCACTGGGCCTGGGCCTGGGCCACAGGCCACTGGGCCACTGGGCCTGGGCCTGGGCCACAGGCCACAGGCCACTGAGGCCTGGGCCTGGGCCACTGGGCCACTGGGCCACAGGCCTGAGCCACTGAGGCCACAAGGCCACTGAGCCTGGGCCACACAGGCCACTGGGCCACTGAGCCACTGGGCCACTGAGGCCACAGGCCTGGGCCACTGGGCCACTGGGCCACAGGCCACAGGCCACTGGGCCACAGGCCACTGGGCCACTGGGCCACTGAGCCACTGGAGGCCTGAGCCACTGGGCCACTGAGCCACTGGCCACTGGAGGCCTGGGCCTGGGCCTGCTGGGCCACTGGGCCACAGGCCTGGGCCACTGGGCCACTGAGCCACTGAGCCTGGGCCACTGAGCCACTGAGGCCTGGGCCACTGGGCCTGAGCCACAGGCCTGGGCCTGGGCCACTGGGCCACTGGGCCACTGGGCCTGGGCCACTGAGCCACTGGGCCTGAGGCCACTGGGCCACAGGCCACTGGGCCTGACAGGCCACAGGCCACTGAGCCTGGGCCAGGCCACTGGGCCTGGGCCTGAGGCCTGAGGCCTGGGCCCTGGGCCTGGGGCCACAGGCCACTGGGCCACTGGGCCTGAGCCTGAGCCACAGGCCACAGGCCTGAGCCACTGGGCCTGGGCCACTGGGCCACTGAGCCTGGGCCACTGGGCCACTGGGCCACTGGGCCTGGGCCTGGACCTGGGCCACTGAGCCTGAGCCACAGGCCTGGGCCTGGGCCACTGGGCCTGAGCCTGGGCCACTGGGCCTGAGGCCTGAGCCACAGGCCTGAGCCTGGGCCTGAGCCTGGGCCACAGGCCACTGAGCCACTGAGCCTGGGCCTGGGCCTGAGGCCTGGGCCACTGGGCCTGGGCCACTGAGCCTGGGCCACTGAGCCACAGGCCACTGAGCCACTGAGCCACAGGCCACTGAGCCTGAGCCACTGGGCCTGAGCCTGGGCCTGGGCCACTGAGCCTGGGCCTGAGGCCACAGGCCACTGGGCCTGGGCCACAGGCCTGAGCCTGGGCCACTGAGCCTGAGCCACTGGGCCACTGACCACTGGGCCACTGAGCCTGAGGCCACTGAGCCACTGAGCCACTGGGCCACTGGGCCACTGAGCCTGAGGCCACTGGGCCACTGGGCCTGAGCCACTGGGCCACTGGGCCACTGGGCCACTGAGGCCACTGGGCCACTGGGCCACTGGGCCACAGGCCACTGAGCCACAGGCCACTGGGCCACTGGGCCTGAGCCACTGGGCCACTGGGCCACTGGGCCACTGAGGCCACTGGGCCACTGAGCCACTGAGCCACTGGGCCACTGGGCCACTGGGCCTGAGCCACAGGCCACTGAGCCACTGAGGCCACTGAGCCACTGAGCCACTGACTGAGCCACTGGGCCTGAGCCACACTGAGCCTGGGCCACTGAGCCTGAGCCTGGGCCACTGAGGCCACTGGGCCTGAGCCACTGGGCCACTGGGCCACAAGGCCACTGGGCCTGAGCCACTGGGCCACTGAGGCCCTGGGCCACAGGCCCTGGGCCTGGGCCACTGAGCCTGGGCCTGGGCCTGAGCCACTGGGCCACTGAGCCACTGGGCCACCTGGGCCACTGAGCCACTGGGCCACTGAGCCACTGGGCCACTGGGCCACTGGGCCACTGGGCCTGCTGAGCCACTGGGCCACTGGGCCTGGGCCACTGGGCCACTGGGCCACTGAGGCCCTGGGCCACTGAGCCACTGGGCCTGGGCCACAGGCCACTGGGCCACTGGGCCTGGGCCACTGAGCCACTGGGCCACTGGGCCACAGGCCTGAGCCACTGGGCCACTGAGCCACTGGGCCACTGAGCCACTGGGCCACTGGGCCTGGGCCTGGGCCACTGGGCCTGGGCCTGAGCCCTGGGCCACAGGCCCTGGGCCACTGGGCCTGAGCCTGGGCCACTGGGCCACTGGAGCCTGACCACTGGGCCACTCAAGGCCACTGGGCCACTGGGCCACTACTGGGCCACTGAGCCTGGGCCTGGGCCACAGGCCACTGGGCCACTGGGGCCACTGGGCCACTGGGCCCTGAGCCACTGAGGCCACAAGGCCACAAGGCCACTGAGCCTGGGCCACTGAGCCACAAGACCTGGGCCACTGGGCCTGAGCCACTGGGCCCTGGGCCACTGAGCCTGGGCCTGGGCCACTGGGCCACTGGGCCTGGGCCACAAGGCCACTGGGCCCTGGGCCACTGGGCCTGGGCCCTGGGCCCTGGGCCACTGAGCCTGGGCCACTGGGCCACTGGGCCCTGGGCCACAAGGCCTGGGCCACTGGGCCACTGAGCCACTGGGCCACTGAGCCTGGGCCTAGGCCTGAGCCTGAGCCACAGGCCACAAGGCCCTGAGCCACACCTGAGCCCTGAGCCACAGGCCCTGGGCCTAAACCTGGGCCTAGGCCTGAGCCTAGCCTGAACCACACCACTAAAACCACAGGCCACAACCTGAGCCACTGAGCCACCACTGAAACCACACACTGGGAGCCACTAAACCCTAGGCCACTGAGCCTAAACCTGAAGCCTGACCTAAACCACTAAACCTAAACCTAGGCCTAAACCTGAGCCTAACTGATGCCCTGAAACCACTAAACCTATATGTGGAAGAAGTAGGAGCAAGTCACTAGGCTTGAAGAGTGGGGGTAAGGGCTGATCTCCCTTATGTGTAGAAATGGAAATGGGAAGCACCTCAAGAGCAAGAATGGTGACTGGATTAGGCAGGACACCTTCATCTCCGTCATCAACTTCCTCTGAGAAGATAGACTGGGAAAGAGAAGAGGCTGAAATGTCTGGTCTAGCACCGAGGCTAGCCTCATCAAAATTCACCTCGCATGTCTATGATCGTACCCAAACATACAGCCCAAATCCTATAGCTACGGGCAGAAGTCGACTAACCCAAAAAGATCCCGTCAGCAGAGCGTGACTCGAACTTATCTAGGTTCCCAGACTTCAAGAAGAAGCACTTGCAATCAAAAACACGAAAATGACTCGAACTTATCTATGTTCCCATTCTAGAAATCTGTCTGCATGAACTTTTTTTGAAATAAGGATTCTTACCTCGTAACTTGAAACGCTTGTCTGTAAAGGACTACTCGGACAAGCATAGACTCTTTTCAGGGTTCTAGTCTAGTAATTGATTGGCTGGTCTGGTTTGACAGGATTGGCTTATTTCGGCTGCCTCGCTTCAGACCTTTCTGTGCTCGAATGCTAGGAACCGCTATCATATCTATCCCAAGTCCAAACAGACATTTGGAGCAGCAGCATCCAAAAATGATCCAATCCGCACCTGATGAATGAAATAGTGCAAAGTTTATTAGAACATTGGATGGAATATTTTCATCTAATTAGATCAAGAGTAAAAATTACCCAAACAGTATTTGCGCCTTTACAATTTGAGGATGGACATGCTATGTTGGTAGGTAAAGAACATCCTCGGATATAATCCAGAAGATGATGTGTCTGCAGAGACATACACCATCTTGTATGGATACTGTGATGTTGTACAACATTCTTTTCTATTATCACAAAAGTAACTGTTGCAAGAAACTGCTTGCCTTGTTGATGACATACTAGGGATGTAAAAAGAAGCCTGGAATTCAGATAGTTAGCAAACTATAAGTAGAAAAAACCATAACGTTCAAAGAGAGAACACATACAACAAGATTCCAATAGAAAACTTGTTTGACTTCGACACATTTATTTACAGATCAGCAGTAGATGTTGTGTGATAGAAGTAAGATGCAAGGAAAACATCTTTCTGATACACATGTGTGCAAAGAAAGAACGGAAAAGAAAATAGAAAAGAAAAAAAACTCTCAGGTGCATCAGGACTATCTATATATGCACAACAATTTGGTCAAGTAATTGTTTGAACGATCAGCAAAATAGGAATATAGTTCAAGTAAAATAATAACATGTAAAAAAGTCAAAGAATTTGCACTAAGTAATATTAAATAATTTCTAATTTTGGAAGTTGAGACAATCTTCATGATCAAAACAACATAAAACTTGATGTAAAATGGCACCTTTCTAATTCTACATTGTTAACTACTCTTTTTAGACAATGACACAAGCAGATCAGAACAGTGTTATAAATATCTACTAGTAGAGTGCCCGTGCGTTGCAACGGATTTCTAAAAGAAAATGATACATGTTATCAAGCATGATCCAAAACCATACAATGGACATTAGTTTTATCACACATCAAACAAACCATATATGTAAAAGCTAGTAAATAAGTCAAATTGAAAACAAATGTCCATAATTTAGTGGGGAGATGTTTCTTGTCCAACATGAGTAAAGAAATCTAATCTAACAGATGAACACACGAGAGGTGCTTCTATGCTCTTCCTTTTAAAAGTTGCACAACTATTAAAGCATGAATGAATGGTAGATGGTGATTACTTACCCCTTCGCTTACTTTAAGATTTGTGCAACTTGTACTAAAGGAAGAGCATAGAAGCACCTCTCTGAACACATATATCTACTGGCAGTATTAACACTTCATAGCAGCAGCTACTACCTAGTAATGGATGTCCTCGGTGGGGGCGAAGGATTCAGAACACGACGTGCTGCCTTGCTTCTCACAAGCCTCACTGGGTGAGTCGGCAAGTCGGCACTGTAGTTGAAGAACTTCGTTGTGGAGCTTCTCAATGTGAACAATCTCATCCGAGAGGGTGGACTCCTTGCTCATCTGCAAACACCAGTTAAATTAACCATTGGATCTAATTTCTATGAGCACACAAGACAAATTAATCATCCAGTGACATTTTGACTGAAAATCAACTTTTATGAGTGCACAGGACATTTAAGATAATGGACAAGAGGTAATACACTAACATACTATCAAAAACTAGTTACATGCCCGTGCATTGTTACGAAAAACAAAATTGATAACGAAAAATAAAGATTAAAAAATAAAAAAATTATTTCACAAGATCAAACATCTATCTTTAACGCTTCGTTTCTTGCGAAAGCTGGCTAATTAAAGCAACACTTCGTTTTTTGCGTAGGGCAATTAAGCAGGGCAATTAAGTAGGGCAATTAAGCAGGGCAATTAATGACGTGGGTAGAACTCACCACTGCCACCAGCTGTTGCTTTATAATAGTAGAGATATGGTGAACAGGTTGTACATTCAGAAACAATGCTGGCACCTGTAGAAATGATTTCAATTAATGAAAAACCAAGGCTTAGAGTAAGTAGCTAAGAGATTTTTAAATACAAGATATCGAGGTAAAAATAACTTATAAGCAAATCGGTAAGAGATGCCCACCATGTTAGCAGCTCTTGCCTATGCTTCAAGAAACCCACGAAACTGGAATGCACAAAAGGTTCAATCGAATGTGGCTTAATCAAGAGTACATCAAAGTTGCAACAGCAACTAATCGTTAAGTATAGAAATGATTAGTTAAGTGAAATGATCTTATAGAAAAAGGGAAGAAGAAAAAATAAGTTGGGATAGAACAGTGTATTCATAATGTTAAGTGATGCAACAAAGTGCTTCCCTAACTTCCACAATTCAGTTAGTAGTATTATTTTTTACATATAAAGGGTGGCTAATGTGCTGCCTAATATGAAAATTTGCATTTACTCTATAAAATTACTTTCGGATAGCGCTCCCAAAAATCCTAAGAAATTCCCTGACATGGCATATTGAAATGACCAGATGAAATATATGACATATTTTGCTGCCTATGAATGGTACAATAATTTTAAAGCAAAGAATAAAGGAGAGCATTGAATTACACAAGATCTAATATATGAGTGTTGCAAACTTATACATTGTTTTGGATATAATTCCAGAAATTTGCCATCCAATATATGAGTGTTGCAAACATATACACATATACACAAGATCTAATATATGAGTGTTGCAAACATATACTTTGTTTCTAACTATCCTTTCAAGTGGAAACGTTGCAAAATTTAAATAGATATATTTGTTGTATGCAGAACTCTAATTACAACATGAAGGTAGATGATTAGACGAATTACATGTCATCAGCAAAATTTAAAATAAGTATTATGCTATATTTGATTACCTCTCAAGTGTCTTATTTTTCCTCATTTGCTTCCGAGAAGTTCAAATGCCATCCTAGCATCTTCTCCATACTCATCACTAACCTTCATTCCTAAAATTACAGGTCATAATGATAAATATAAAAGCAGTATTATTATAAATCACATGTATCCAAATTGTTGTCACTTAAATACAATTTAATGATATCCTCATTAGGAAAATTGGACTCAACAGCTATTCTTTTGCAGACCATGATTTGCTAATTTTCATGCCTTCTCTACTCCTTCAGGTGGCATGTCTAACATTGATCACATCAAATATACTATTAATATAGAGAGAATTAAGCTCCATGAACCACTCAAGGGGGAAAGAACAGGCACGACATGATATTAGATGATTTGACTGAACAGAAGACATCAGAAGCATATTAAAAAATTTTAAAGAGTACAACATCATGCTAACTATAGAGCAAATGAGACTACCTTGTCACAGCTAGGAGATTCCAGGCAAACACAGTCAAATAGAAATCAAAAGGAATATGTGTGGGGGAAAAGTGAAAAGCATTAGCTGAAGCAGGAATATATGGGGTGAAGTTAGCTAACCTCAATACACGAGATAGCAGCTTCTCTAACGCTTTGATTCGAATCATTCATCAATTGCAAGACCTGTAAAGCCAGAAAATCTCAGCATATCCATCTATGAAATGGAATAAAGTTGGAGATATGCACAAAAGAAGTAAAATAATAACCATCTCGAAGCACCTAGACTTACAGGTGATAGCAAAACTCGTTGCAAGGGGAGCTCTGTAGAAGCCAAAAGCCCAACTGCAGTTGCTACTGTAAGTACAAACTCTTCCCGAACCCTCCAACTCTTATGAGCCCATGCATAACTTCCAGCTCTTTCAACAATGATTGTTGGTGAAGAAACCTGAGATATGGTTAAAATCAAAAGATCACCCGATAATAATCTAAATATATAAGAAATTGAGATACTTTGATAGTCATTGGATGAAAGTAGACGTTTACATAAAAAGGCAACAACTTGTAATATAGAGCTTCTGTGTTCTACATGACATTGAGTCACACTGAATTCAATTGTAGGGATAAAAATATATAATATAGTTTCCGTCATACGCATTGGCAGAAACTTCGGAATACATATATACATCCAGCTCAAGTAAATTGAGAATTGTGGCAGGACAATTTGGGAGATATATACCTTTTCAAGTGTACAAGTCAAGTAGTCAACAAGCTCTGGATCAACAAGGACCTGAGCACCTCTTCCCCCCTAAAAAAAATGCAAAGAGACATCTCAAATGACGAGACGGGGGGAATGAAAAAATGGCCACAGCATTCAGAAAATGAGCAATTGGGAATACAGTGCACCTGCAAAAGTATATCTCCAACTTTCTCCCTTGCTATTCCTGACCCAAGAATAGCACCCAGAAAGTCACCATGACAACATGGTTCCAATCAGAAATTCCCTGAGATGCTGGGGATGGCCTCAAAGTCAGCTTACATAACAGACAGCGGTGCTTGTAATATAAAGTTGAGAAAACCTCAAAGCAGCTACTACATCTGGGTTACTTGTCAGAGTCCGGATGTCCAACTGAAATTCAGCACCGCTCAGCCTGGATAAATAAATAGATGGGAGACAAGGTTGATAGGCTAAAGGAAGCTGAATTTCCTTCGGTGGTAATTGAATTTGACCCGCGGATAACCTCCCTGAGCTACTGCTTTGATATCCGCTAACTTCTCGATTGCCAGCATAGCCTCCTTTATTATAGGTGGAGTAAGAAAATTGGTGTGAGAAACGTCTCTTCTTTGGGAAGCCCTTTCTGCCTGCATAAGCTGGATGTCAATATAAATTCATGAATGAAAGGAATAACCACATCTATATCAATATCAAACTCCACACCCACAATTATATTACCAAACTCAATACTGGGACAAAGTTACCAATATACCAGGTGATGGTACATTATTAACATCCAAAAAGGTGGAGCTATGGTATGTTTTGTTCCGATCATCCTATGACAGACAGTACCAAATTCTAGTGTATTTTTCGCCTCAATACTCTCACTATTGGAATCAAGTCTATTTTTCCTTAATCAGCTTATCTGTTGAACTTGAACAAGCATTTACCAATTTCAAAACTCCTGTCATTAGGTATACCTTAGAAGGAGCAAATTCTGGAGCATTTTTATTTTGTTATTACCAAACCAGTTCAATGCGGTTGAAAGGCTATGTTTGCACGAACCAAATAGACAGTAGACACTCTTCTTGGCTGAACCTCTTTCATGTGCTAATAGCGAAAAAGCTAGACATGAAGCACATGTCGTTTCGCCCCTTATTTTTATGCACTCCAATATACACCTAGAGATGAAGCTTCACTTACTGTAACATAACCTGAAATTCACAATGCTTTGTAAATTTGTTCATCATAGTGGAAAAGAAGCGTCCAATTCCACTCAGGCATTTAACCAAACACGACGTCCACAAGCCACCTATATGCATTATCATAAATCATCTGAATAGATTGGAATTCCTTTCTAATAAAAAAGACTATTTTTATTAGAAATATCATGACCAGTATCAGCAGAATCATGAATAGATTGGAATTCCTTTCTAATAAAAAATACTACACCTCAAACCCAATGTCCTATAGGCCAGAACTACATATCTAAAGTGTCATCGATCCTATTGGGGAACGGATGCTTCTCTGCCCTCCAGATTTAAAAGCAAATGTGAGAATAAATTTTTTATTTGCAAGAAGAGCAAGGAATAGAATGGAAATCTCTAAGAAATTACGTAGATGCAAAAAAATGCAAGAATGGGAAGATACCTTTTATTGTGTACATGGCGGCCATCAGCAAAACGATTGTTTTCTCGTTTTTGGCTATGAGAATATGCGAGGTGGTAGTTGATGATGCCGTCGGGTATGAGGAGGTGCGATCGAATTGAGGTACCAGTGGTGCTGATAGATTTGGTGTCCAACACATTCTACAGTTGGGTGCCTTGCAAGCATACTTAATTGCATAGTTTACTTACAGCACGAAAGAAGAATGCTCATGCACAAACCTCATCAAGTAAACACAAAGCCTTATTGTTTTATGAATCATCAAGATGTTTATTGCAACTGATTTTACCAAAGTATGCTTTGAAATTGTGAACATAGCATCAATTTTAAATAATAGTTCAAATACTTCTAAGCATACTAATACACTTCTTGCTCTTTCGTTGAGGTTGTACAAAACCATATTAACAATAGAGAGGCTTGTTCATGCATGGTTTACATGTGGTTTATATTCAAAACAAGATGAGAACTGGACAATAAGGCAAAACATGATAAATATAAGCACCCACAGGCCTAATTCCATTTTCAATTCCTTGTTCCGTTCCTAGTTGAGCAGAAAACTCACCAATACTAGCACCAGAAGCGGAGTATGTGTGCGTCGTTGGGGCACGCCCTGACCATCTCAAAGCACTTGAAGGCTGGCATTGCGTACCTTCTCTTCTATCCCGATCAACTTTACGAACCTTTTCCTTCTCGAGATGTCTTCCCTGGGTCATGACCAGCAGTTGATGGATAAGCCCTCTCCCTCTGGCGATAGAGAAAACAACATTTCAGCGTAAAATTTTCTGGCCAGTGAATTAGTCAGACACGATGACAGGACCCCAATAATGCCTTCTGCTAGGAATGCTCCAAGCATTAAGGTAAATGTAGAGGTGGGCCTCTGGTTTCGTTATCTGTCTTCATTTCCAAATGCTTGAATAACTGTACAGTTATCACAGAACGTTTCCTTATACCTGAACCAATGTAATATTCTCCTTCAATGCTACTGTCCTGTGTTGTTCAGTGAAATCTATGGGTCCTGTCATCAGAATATATGGATATTACTACAAAAATGGTTGTGTACATCGAAATCAAATGCATAAAATAAACACAATATGCACAATCATAGTTTAATATGATGGTACTGTGCTGCACTAAAAGATTGTATCATGTTGCGTTCCCTCTGTTTCAGTTCTGCTTAAGTTCCAACTTCTTGTGCATCTACGTATATTCATACATTGTCGAATTCAAACCTTCTCAACTTGTTAGCAGTCTTACGCCTCTCCCAACATTTGCTAATTTAATAAGTCATCCATTGTTGCGGCTGACAGGGTTCTAACCTGCTCAACTGCAACTCTAGCCAACCCCAGCCTGAATTTTGAAACTCCAGACTACACCTAATTAGAGAAAGGCTTACTAAAAAGTGGGTCCAGCTCGGCAAATTTTTGTTTAGTCACAGGTTAAAAATAATACTATAGAAAGATCTACACCCACATGATAATTTGAACTTTGTCTCATCGAGATATGTAAAAGTGAAATTTCAGATACACAAAAGTGACATTTTGGACATCTACACAATCCCCAAAACACAACTTTGACCACTAATTTCTATTGTAATGAAACCTAATAAAGTTACAATATTATAAATGTATTTTTCAAGACAAATCTACAAATATCATTTTCGTGTGTCCAATCTAAATACCCGTAAAGGCGTAAACATATCGATAGCTAGGGATAAGAAAGTTTGAATGCAATCATCCCAAAACACCACTCTTTTGTAACCAGAGGAAATACTTTTAAGATTGGTTAAAACAGTGAACATTCTTACAAGATTGTAGAAATAATAAGACCCACATCGCGAGTTAATGTCTTGACATGCTTGCATGCTGATGCTCCACTGTTGGATATAATGAGCAAGCAGAAGGTAGAGAACACAATTCCAGAAGAAATCCAATTCCTATACCTCTTCTACAAGAATTACTTGTAAGTTGTAACTATTCACTCACTAACAAGCATTTTAGAAGTTCAGCATTAGGCATTTAGAGCAACAAAATGGGCAAAGATAACCAGGACAATGTTGACTACCCAGCATCTCTTACAGTAAAAGGTACATTTGTGCTTACTGTTCTTTTTTTTAGTTTTTATTGACACAGAAATCAGCTAACCCGACAAGCGAAAAAAAGAGGTACGTTAAGGAACCGAACCCATACGAAACGCCCCCACCACCCCCCGCGGCCCAAATCCACCGCCACTTCCTGGTTGTTCTTTCTGCAGTATTAGACTTTTTCTCATTGCGACAATTAGAGAGAGAGAAAATTCTAACACAGCTCGGCTCCTCCCTCGTTGCCCATAATCCATAAAGTATCTATGTCACATCTCTTTTAAGTCAGAAAGCAGCAAAGGAGCCATCTTTGTCCTCAACGCCTGAAGGAAGGATAGTGAAAACCACATTGTACCATCCAGTCAACAAATTATTTTGAGTTGTCCCAAATCAACTGTGTTTTCACTTTTCACATATGTAGAATAGAAAAATGATTATACAGAGTTTAGCCATACATAAATAGGAAGGATAGTGAAAACCACATTGTACCATCCAGTCAACAAATTATTTTGAGTTGTCCCAAATCAACTTTGTGTTTTCACTTTTCACATATGTAGAATAGAAAAATGAATATACAGAGTTTAGCCATACATAAATAAAAAGTTACTCCCTCCGGTCCACTAAAACAAGACGGTTTTAGACACCAGTTAGAAAACCAAGGTGAGTTAATTAGGTGGTCTTCTTACTATTCTACCCTTAATAATGGCCGGTTTAGCATGCATGGCGCCAGTTTCTTTCAACATTTTTGTTTTTTTGTTACTGCGCTAGTTTAGCATGCATGACAAGTTAGTTTACTACAACTTCCAAAGCAGCAATTAATTCTGAGGGCAAATTTGACCAAGAAACGTTTAAAACTCTAAAACGTCTTGTTTTAGCGGACTAGAAGTGAATGTCTACAACATCTTGTTTTAGTGGACCGGAGGGAGTAAAACAATTAGACAAAATAACTAACAGTATCATAAAATATTAGAGGGAGAACTCTATAGCATGAAAAAAGGGAGAGAAAGCACACCTTTAGCATCTTTGCTTCTTGATGGGTTCAAACCTTTCTGAGGATTTTGTGCCTTGCTCACCTAGAAAGAGAGAAGAAATTTCAAGAACAGTCAACTGATCAACGTGAAAATTCAAAAGTATATACAACATTTGTCACTGTCATTTAGTAGGTACTTATAGACCTAACTGCACCTTGAACCAAGCAAATTTCTTTGTTGAATAAACAAAATCAAACTAAATAGGCATGTACAAGAGCTTGTCATCTGTTGTTCGTCAGAAAAAGATGGAGAAGTACTGTGGAAGCTTGCTCTGTCCTAAGATCTAGAAAATAACTAGAATTTCGCATTATATTTTATATTGGGTGAATGTCAAAAACAATTAAGGAAATAATATAAACTTTCACTAGGATAGAGTCAATGGCAGCTCACTAGAATGAAGAACTATAGTGTACAAAGCTACATGTATGTATTGCAATTAATATAAGCCAAGTGTGCTTTACCGCATTGAACAACCTGACAACTGAATCACCAGCAGCCGGACAATTCATGAAAACATATTGGAGGGAAAAGCATCCGATTAGTGAACAATTATTTTGGTGAACTTTGAAATTACAATATGCAAAACGGGGTAGTGCGAAACAGAACATTACCCCCTTGGGTTGCAACCTTGATGAGCTTCTTCTCTTTATTGTCTAAATGTTTTGTGGGCATGACATGGCCCTTCTCCGCAGCCTACATTTTTCACCAAACATGAGGTAATGCCTTAAACGCAAACACTTTTTAAGGGGTGGCGAAGTAGCGAGAAACGGAAGGAGATGTACTGTACCATGCGCTTCTCCTTGCGGGCTTCTCCCTTGGGCTTGCGCTCCTCCACCTCGTCAGCCAGCTTGGCGGCGACCAATTTCTTGTGCGCTGACAGAATTGGACCCTGATAAGAAGGCAGAAAGAAAAACTGTGTTAGCCCCTTGCGTCCTCCTTGTGCTATGCATCAAGAAAGAAATGAATAAATCATGAAAAATTTTAGTTGAGAATCTGGGAAGTAACCAATGGGTCGTCGGGAAGCTTCTTGGCCATGATCTTCATGAAGGCGACCTTGAATGCCCTGCAGCCTTGCTCGAACCTCGTGACCCCGCCGCCTGATTCTTCTCCAGAGCTGGAGGCCTCCTCCAATAGGCCGCCCTCGTCATCGTCGTCAACATCACCGTCATCATCGTGTTGTTGTTCGTCGCTGTCGTCTTCAGAGTTGTAGTCGCGGGCGCGCTTCTGGAGGAGCTTGAGGAACTTCTTGCTGGGCTTGCGGCGGCGGCGGACGGGCTCATCAGACAGCTTGAGCTTCTTGTTGTTGCTGGGGTTGCCCTTTCCCCTTCCCCTTCCCCTACCCTTGGGAGGCTTCTTGCGCTTTTGGGAGCTTGGGGTGGCGGCGGCAGATGGAGGAGCTGTTACAGCTTGCGGGGCGTGAGCCATGGATTAGGGTTTTTGTTTTAGCGCTCGGTTAGCACTTAGAAGGAGGGGAAAAGATCGGTTCTAAAAAACCTAGCCCCAAATTGCAAACCCAAAATCAGAAATCCCAAAACCCTAAGATCCTAAATTCCCAAATCAATCAAGCAAAACTATTGAACAGAGGGGATTAGAGCTTACTTTTGGGAGCCGGTTTGCGCGCCGCTTAGCCCGCCGTGTTCGCGCTCACGTTGCGCCGTCACAGGTTCCTTGCGCCACCTCGTCTCTTCCGCACGCGCGTCGTCTCGCCGTTGGTGGCTCTCCCGCTCGTCGCCGTGCTCGCTCAAGCCATTCCGCCGCTGTCCCCGCTCGGTCGCCGCCGCGCATCAGCCGCGTGTGCGTGTTCTTCGGGCGAGGAAGCCGAGTGCATTAGGGTTAGGTTTTCGCCGGGTGCGCGTTTTGTTCCGATCCGATTCGATCTCGCCCGTTCGTTCGGATCGACGGCTGGCATGCGCACAGGCCGTTCGCTCCTTTGGGCCGCCAGGCCGGTTGCGTTTTGGGCCGAACCGGCTCGGCTGCGACTGCGTGAGAGATCACGCATTCTGGGCCACATGGCCTTTTAGGCCTTTTAGTGCTTTACTGTTTTGGCTGATAATTTTCATTTAGCCCACTTAATAATTGTTTCTGTTATGTCATATCTAAGACCCCGTTTGGCAACTTAGAACCGAGTTGTTTCTACTAGAATCTGGGAGAAACCTAGCTAAACAGGCTAAAACTCGGAACGTTTCTCCTCGGAACGTTTCTTCTTTTTCCACACCGTGGCTGAATCACCCTCAACCCCGTTTCTACTAGAATCTGAAATCATACCAAACGGTTTGCATAAAGTGATTCTGATTCTATCTGAAACATGTCTACCAAGAATCTGGAACCGTTTCTGTTTCTACTAGAATCTGGAACCGTACCAACTGAGGCCTAATTTGGCAATCAATTTATATGATGATCATTATTTAACTCATTTCAATATTTGCTTATTATGCCTCTTTTAATTCAGCAAGTATTGTTTAAAATTTATTTCCTGGCATTAATTTTATTGAGAAATTTAAATTAATGTGACAATTAATTATTTACGATGATTATTTCTGTATATTTTCTCTAATTAATATGGAACCAACGGGAAATATTGATTAGAGATTTAATGATCTTTTAGGATTATTTTGTGATCATAGTTATATTCTGACCAAAGTTGATTATAACTATGTATCATACTTATTTAATTAAAACTTGGATTATGTTATAACCATGATCATATTCTGACCAACGTTGTTTATGACCATGTGTTACCCATAAGTTAATTTAGTTCCTTTTCTGTCATTAGCATGTTATTAATCAGACCAACGTAGGGTTAATTTCATGCAAGACTTTATTTTCTCCAATATTACTGATTATATTTTATTTTCTTGATTCAGCCATGAACAACGCTAATGTTGCCGCTTATTTGAACGGCATTGAGCAGCTGACAGGGACGAAATTTCCTTCTTGGAAGGAAAGAGTTCAGATTGTCCTTGTATTATGGACATAGACTATGCATTACGTGAGGACGCTCCCGTACCTCCTTCCGCTGAAGATGAGAGTTTCGCTGAGAAAAAGAAACTCTGTGATTTGACAGCGGAAAAGTGGGAGAGGTCCAATCGCATGTCTTTGATGATCATAAAGAGCACCATATCTGTTGTGATAAGGGGAGCAATCCCTGATTCCGACAACGTTTAAAAGTACTTCCAAGAGTTTCTAAATGTGTATAAAAGGTTTGGATAATTTGCATTGAAGAATGTAAGATGCAGTTATCTGAATAATTGGAATAATGGAATATTGATGAACCGTATCATGACTTAGACTGCTGTCCACAAGCTGTATGAAAGGCTGCTTAAAAAGTCGGAATGAACTGATGTCTTAAAGAAACTCCCTGATTCACCTATTTAATGGTTTAGGGAGTTTCTTAAAGACATTAGCTCCTTTCGACTTTTCAATAGGTGGATTAGGGAGTTTCTTTAAGACATCAGCTTCTTCCGCCTTTTTCAGCAGCTTCTTCATACGACTTGTGGACAGCAGTGTAAGTCATGGTACGGTTCGTTAATATTCCATCATTCTAATCATTCATATAACTGCATCTTGCATTCTTCAATGCAAATTCCTCAAACCTTTTAGACACCTTTAGATTGTCTTCGATGAATGAAGCTACTGCACGGTGCCCATGTTCATGGTTGGCATACACAAGAAGGATCAGCGATCTTAAGAGTTGGATGCTAGCTTCTGATAACATGTGTTCCTCATTTGAATCAGTGATGACTACTTATTTCAGGAGTGTACAGAGTTGGGTTCCTCATTAGAAAATGCTTTCGACTCTAGCCAAACCTTCATCTTATAATCGTACTGATTAAAGAACCTATGACATGTTAATGTTGCATTAGGAAACCAAATTTAATGGACAACAGTCATTAAAAAGTCACCAAAAACACATAACAAATATCCTTATCAAAGATGATATCTTTCTAGAATTACCCACTCACGGTATTCCATCTGCAACTTACCCCTACCATATAGCTTCTATTCATGAATGCATTAAGTAGACACTAAATATGTATCATGAATATATAATCAACTAAAACAATACTAAGTCATGTTCAACAGACGACCCATACAATCCAGTTCGCAAAAGCTTTAGAAATTGTTGAATATCAACCGATCTTTCACATAGGAATGTCCAAATTTCTTTATTTATAATTTTGGGGATACTCACATCAATTGAGTGACAGGAGGTGGTGGCCCTGCAACAACGTCAAATGAAGAGTGCAACATTCGCCGTGGAGTGAATGCGCTTGCAGAGAATCATCTCCTTGCTCTTAGTATATTTGCGCCATGGTCCATTGGGAGGGGAGAGCTTCACCGGTCAAACAGAGGGGATATGCATTGGTCGAGTTGGAAGAGCATCAACGACATGCTTTGTCTTCTTAGCCTCTAAGCCCTTGTTTAGACCCTCAACCAACCCTTTGACAGCAAGAATTGGTGGTGCCAACTTGTTACCCAAGCTTCCTTTTATCACCTCCCATGTAGTACAAAACACACTGTTGGCCCTTATGACATCCAACAACTCTGCTGATTGAAAGCTCCTTGCTTCTACACACATTGAGGCCATTGTGGGGTCGTCTATGTCTAGATCAGTCTTCAGTTGCCTCGTATCATCAGCACTAGTGACCTCTTTGAGAAAATGGTAGAATGCGGCACTATCACCTCTCTTGTCAGTCATTTCATCAAACACAGTGAGGGCGGTGGCAGCAGCGTCGCTGGCAACCATGGACCTAATGATGTTGTGGGAGACGATGCCCGGCTTGATACTAAGCTCGGAGGGGACGTTGCGGGAGGCGTGGATGGCGTGATCGCACTAGCGGGAGGTGGAGAGGGAGGTTGGGCAAGCTCGTGGCAGCGTTGATGTTGACGAGGCGGACGAGGAAACCCTTGGAGGTGTTGGACATCGGGAGCAACGTGAGGGAGGAGAGGATGGAGGAGACAAGGCCGGCGGAGGTGCCTCAATGGATGGAGATAGCGATGAGGGAGATGTCGCTGACGACTTCGGGGCGGGAGAGGAAGAGCAAGGCGAGGACTTCCGGGGTGGTGGGGGCGCCGCCGGTGGATGGCCCGCAGGGGTGGTGGGCGTTGGGATTTGGAGCTGGGCTTGGGTTTGGGTGGAGAGGATGTGGTGGTGGAGGAGGATTGGGGAGGGTGTGAGCGCGAGGCTCTAGTGCATGGCGGCGTTAGCCATCTGAGGAGGGTTACGTTTGAGCCGCGGCCTATGCGGGTTTACAGGGCAGGAGGTGGAGATAGCTGCTATGGATGTATCTTCGTGACAATCTTCCCTTGGAGAGTCTTTTCGTTTAGTTGTTCGCTATACAAACACCTTTCAGTCATGAATGCAAACTTCTAGCTTCCTCTCGTACGTTCTGTTGGATACACCGTATGCTAGCTAGCATAGAATTAAAATTTCTATCGTATAACCAGGAACTCTCATAAGAAAGAGATCATAGATCATTACCACTAGACGCGCAGTGCAGCGGAAGGAAGGTCGAAGCAGCCGGTTCAACATAGCGCGCGTCGATGTAGTGGAAGTAGATGATCGTGAACGGAGCGAACGTCTCCTTGTCGTGGTTGCCCCAATCAACAGCGTAGTCGCAGCAACGTCTCTACATAGTCCACACGTACATGGAGGAATTCTGTACGTTGGTGTGCTAGCATCGTCATGCACAGTTGAGAGATGACGGCTAGGGTTTTGGTGGAGGGCAGAACTTATGCCAATCTGGCCTCCACCGCCTCCCTTTATATGGCCTCTTGGTGGACCTTTACATTAGAGTCCTAACAAGGGCAATGTCACACGTGGCTCATGATTATCTCTTGGGCATAAACCCAACAATCTCCCATTCACTAGAGTTAATCATGCAAGTATTTTATTCTATTCCGTTAAGTGTGTGACATGGTAGGTTCATGTATATTCAGCCATGACCTAGAAACTCCTTTCTAGTCCACAAGTCGATAGCGACCCCTAGCAGGACATAGCGACCCCTGAATACACAAAGATCAAAACAGACGAACCTTTATAGTGTTCAATGACATAGGTAAGCAACACCTTTGCTAATTACATCTTATGTAATTCTTGTTTATTGAGTATGAAAACAAGTAATGAACGCCTTCGTCAACTCGACTCTTAACCAGGTCAACATGCCCCTAGGGTTCACATGAGGGAGGGAGCACTTTCTATTTCCGAATGCCAATTAAAAAACCAAGCCTCATGTGTGTTTTCCTAGACACTAATTGTTTTGTATCTGTTTCTTCAAAACTGAGATCAAAACCTAACCCATTATGCCCTCAAGCCCAAAACCATTTTGATAGCTCGATTAAATCAACCATTGTTATGCACAGTGTGTCCGACACAACCCTATCATATATTAAGATAACCATTGACACACCGCTTTGACGTCATATCAACAACGATCTAAATTCTTGATAGGTGCAACTATTCGATAGATAAGTTTGATTTAAAATTTAACTAGAGGTATATTAACTAACTTTTATGTACAAGGCATCACATGCAATGAGTATCATAAAAATAGGGATTAAAACACATCCACAAATAATCAAATGAAGATGTGAAATAGTTTGACCCTTAGCACAAGGATCTCCATCATCATGCTACCCTGTTCACCAAGCCACCATGCTAGATGCCACCGTCTTCATCATTGTAGATGCAACACCTTACAACTTTATTAATAAGTTACATGCATTACATACACATAGGACATACTATTCACATAATTGCCTGCAAAAATGAGTTAAACAAAAAAAATGATTCTACAGCGTGACATGCTCTCATAATGTAAACGGGGTCAAAGGGGCAGTGAAATAACCCGATCAATTAGCAGATTATTTGACGCAATAATAGTACTTCATCGAATCATTAACAAAGAGATTACATGTTAACCAAAGTCCATCAATCATATGATTAAATTAAATCAATCATTTAAGGATCAATATTACAGACAAATCAATACAAATTGATTATGGAAATTAAATTACAACATTTGTGAATATTAATTACAGGCCTATTGTAATTACATAAATGAATATTACAACCATATTACAAAAAGAATACAAGAATAAGAATTAAATCTTCTAGCCCTCTAAATTCTTCGGTCCAGTCTGGAATAGAAAATTTTAAATGAGGTAGTATACATTGAAGTCCAATAAATAAAGTGCATAAATTAAAATAAGATAGAGATTGCCCTCAGCTTGGCAAAATATTTATCGCACAATAAAATACCAGAGACTATCTGGGGGCCAACTCGGCACTTTTTGCGATTTAGATTGCATCACTCGGCAATATACAACCTGTTCAAATTGTAGATGTGCGTATTTAAACAATAACGCACGGTAGAATTTCTTTATCTTTAGTAAAACAATAAAAAGCCACAATGAATCATTAAACATAAGTCACTGTTCTTGGAGGACAGCACACCTTCCGGAAGTAACCGAAGGGCTTTAAGACCAACCAGAGCAAAGGCACAACCGAAGAAAACCCCAAATAGGCTTAGCCAGCAATACACCACCATCATTCATGCGACCCAACAACCGGCCAGGCCCCAAAGTTCCCAAGAACTAGGAGCAAGGAGAACCAGCCCCAGGAGCAAGGAGGCGGCCAGAGCAATCACATAAGCCTCACAGCCAACACATCCTTATTTTCCCCAACATCTCATTTCATTCACCACATCCAAGTAAGTCTCCAAAACGATTTCCAATAGAGTTAGCGATGAAATAGAAGTAATGGGAACTAAATAGAACTGGTAAACATTGGTCTCAGTAGAAGAAATTCACCAGGGTTACGTCATACGTCCCCTTAACTCATATAATCTGCCGGTGCATTGCGAGCAAAGGTCATCACCATAACGTCATCCAACCGGTGGAATCGCTAATTAGCAAATCATCACAGACCAAAAGGAAATGGTTCAATCGCATGGCATGACATCAAATTCATCATCTACCATGTAACTTAATCAATATCAAAGCCACTATCATTATGCCATAACTAGGCATTCAAGAACATTAGAGCATAGCTTAGTATCAATTCATCATTTACTAGGCTCATTCATCCCATAAAAACCTCACCGTAAACATTCTTCATTTAATTATTTCAACACATCACCAATGATATCCTTCTAATCTCAATGCAAGCGTTCATCATAAATCCCAGATCACAAACATTCATATGCAACCATCAATCACGGATAAGAGGATTCAGCATCCAGTAGCAAGGGAAAGGGGAGCAGTGAGCTAGGGTTTACCAAAACCTAGCCAAAATCTAGTACAAACCGAGTCGGCACAAAGGGGCGAAGTAGAGCCATGCCCAGTAGAGGAGAAGACCATGGGTCGGCGCCGAAGGGGGGTTGGAAACAATCGGTGAAGGCACGGTGGCTCAGAGGGTGGCAAGGGTGCATGGGTTGGCGCAGGCCGCACACGTGCGCGAAGGAGACTAGAGTCGAGAGCACGGCGGGAGGAGTGGGGGCCGAGCACCTACGGGGAGGCAGGGAACGACGACAGATTTGGCTGATGCGAGAATAGGCCGGGGGGAAGCTAGATCGACCAGAAAGGGAAGAGGTGAGGAGTAGATCGAGAGAAGGGAAGAGGAATGGATAAGGTTTAGCCGGGTGGGGGAGAAGAAAGAAAATAAAAAGGGAAATAAAAGGGGAAAACAGAGAAGGAAATAAAAAAAGGAATAGAAAATAAAATAAAAAAGAAAAGAGAAAATATGGAAATTTAAATTTTTAGCAGATCAACTAAAATAATAGATATTGTCTTTGTCAAACTCCAAAAAATCAAGTAAAATAGCCAAAAACGGTTACAAGTACTAAATCCAGTCGGTCGTTTAATTTACTAAAGTGTGACCATATAAATTCGAATAAAGCCCTAAAAATCACAAAATAAAATTTATAAATCTTAAAATAATAAGTCAAGCACGTTGGGCACTTAAAATACATAAAAACTTAAGTGATATTAAGGCCCCGTTTGGTACGGTTCCAGATTCTAGTAGAAACGAAAACGGCTCCAGATTCTTGGTAGAAACGTTTCAGGTAGAATAAGAATCATTTTCTGCAAACCGTTTGGTACGGTTCCAGATTCTAGTAGAAACTAGTAGAAACGGTGTTGAGGGTGATTCAGCCGCGGTGTGGAAAAAGAAGAAACGTTCCGAGGAGAATCGTTCCGAGTTTTAGCCCGTTTGGCCAGATTTCTCCCAGATTCTAGTAGAAACAGCTCGGTTTCAAGTTGCCAAACCGGGCCTAAATATGATATTTATGTAATTTTAGGAATTAATCGGAACGCATATTTTGATTCGGGTGAAGACGCACATTTTGATCAAAATACAGGCAAGCATTCTTGTTCATGTTGTAAAATGAATTCATAAAAGTTTGTGAAAATTCATATGCATGGTAAAATCTTATTTGATTAAAATCTAAATCGATTGTGGATGAACTATGAGTGCGGTTGGATTTGGTATTTGACTCAACCGATAGGTGAAGTCGGGGTGAGTTGCTAATGGGTGGGTAGAGGGTGCCGTGATTGAGGTTGCTGGTGGGGCCATCTACATAGGATATAATATAAGGCCTCAACCACTACACTCGAACAATGAGCCATATTAAAGTGTATCAACCATAGTATGTGAGAAAACAATCAGAAAAGATTGTCCTATAAAAGTGTTTAATCTTCACAATGAGTAAGTAAGATGTGTTAAACTGGGATTACCGAATGCCCAGTGAAGTACATGGTTGATAACCGGTGTTGGTTATTGGGCGCTATATTTTAAAGCCATTGGATGAATCTGTATTTTCTATTATAGGCATCGGTTCATTTCGTATCTATGGGAATTTTCTACACAAGCAAGTGCTATTCCAAATCAAAACAATTTTACACGATTCAAACTCAACCAATCCAAAGTGGACTACTAAGATATGGAAAACTAAGGAATACACAATATGATTGAGTTTCCAATGCCCATGTTCATGTGCAATAATAGGAACTATCTCATCCTCATTACTACACTGAAACCAACACAAGGATACACGCCAATTTTCATACGTGCTTTCCAAAATTGTAATAGAACAAAATAACTCAACACGATAAAAAAACAAGAAGGATGGTTTGTAGCACAGAACCTGTTGAATGAATGTGTCAGAAAACAATGTGTTGGAGAGGAAGAGCACGCGCGTGATGGCTGGAGGAGTCTGGTGAGGAGCTGGAGCAAAGAACATCGATGACATGCTATAGAGGAGGGGGAGTTCAGGGGTAGGCGAGCCTGAGGGGTCGGTGGCGGTGCGGAGGGAGCCCAGGGGCGATAGGGCGAGGAGGGATCCCAAGGGTCGTGGCGATGAAGGAGACTAAGGGGTAGGCAGCGATGTGGAGGGATCCCGGGGGCGACGACGCGAGGAGGGAGCCAGGGGGAGGGGACGGCCGCAGCGATGAGGATGCCCGGGCGGCGGCCCGTGGAGGGAGATCGGGGATGACAAAGCGAGGGAGCCCAGAGGTCTGCAGATAGGGAGCAGAGAGCTAGGGGAGCTGGTGGCTAGGGTTGTTACTGGGAAGGAAGCTCGGGGGGCTACGTGAATAAGAAATGAAGGATCATGAGGGGGTGGTGAGGGTGTTTTGTTTGATGTCATTTGGTGGGTAATTCTTTCATAACTTTTAGGGGTATGTTCGTAATGGGTGGACTGCTCCAGGTGGGAGCAAGTCAAAGGTTGCTCCACGAAATTCATGCATAGGCAACTCCACTTCTCCCTTGATCTATATTCTAAAAAACAAGGAGTTAGGGTTTTTGGCTAAGCTCCGGTTGCTCTAGTTGAGAATCCAGGGGCTAGAGTCCTACCAAATATGCCCTAGGAATCACTCTCTCCACCTTACAATATAAGTACCATGCACATAAATCAAGTAGACACTAAATACGACAAAAAATTAATGTTATTACAACATACATGACCATATTAAATAGCATATTGTCACTACTCATCCACTTTTTTAGCATTAAATGAAAGATACATTGTGAAAATATTGCAATAACTACATATTTAATCTCCATAATGGACTTTTTTCATAAGACGATGCTTTCCAAGAATAGAAACATATATTGCGGCACAGAGAGAGTAGTCATTGTTACATATATTATCGTTGTTAGTCTTCGCTAGATATTTTGTGAATGTTTACTAGATGGCATGCAGAGTAGGACTGAGAACGATGATTAGAGAGGGTGAATAGGAGCCAACACAATTAAAACATTTTCTAATTCTTCTTACAAAAGAGAAGACAACTTTTCACTCTACTAGCTATGATAAGCTATAAAGATTAGAGCCTAATCATCCACACAAAAAATCTCCAAGAAACACTCAGTAAAATGAGCGGTTACTTTTCCAGGCGGTCCGACCTCTCTTACATGGGCAGTCTGACTAATGTACAATGGGCAGTCTGACCTCTCTTACATGGACAATCTAACCAGTGTACAACGGGTGGTTTGACCGTGTATAATGGGCAGTCTAACCTCAACCAAAATAAGCATTGAAAATTTTTCTTGAGCAAAACAAAAAATGGCACAACTTTGAAACCAAGGGTCCAAATGACATGAAACTTGGTACACCTTATCTAGGATACCAGGAACCTATTTCAACCAACAATTTCAAGAATCATTGTGAAAGTTCTTACCTTTATCCGTTTGAGTGAAAATTGCACTAAAACCGGGTCAAAACCAAATCTGGAGCCTAAAGCTTCCTCGTGAGTGAAGGTTTGTCAAGATGACCTCAGATCAACTCCCACATGTCCTAGCAAGCTAGATCAAGAATCTAAGCCAAAAAGGTTGAGAACCAAAACCCCAAAGATTTCGCCATTTTTGACAAAAACTGGGCAAATTCAAGAACTTGCTTTGGATGATGCCGAGATGGATAGAATCAGATCTCCAAGAGATATATGCATCACTTACACGTCATTGGCATCAATCAAGATCAAAGGGAGAAGAGGAACACCAAATCTTCCTAGCTTGTAGCAACTTCCCCGGCCTAGGTCCCGGTCCCGTCCATCTCGCCATGACGTAGCTTCAAAGTTCTACAACCATCACAAACAAGCAAACCATCACGTTGCATCGCACCATACAAAATCACCAATTCATATAATTGATAAATCAAGCATACTCACCTCCAAAGCTTCTCTCCCAAAAGCATCACCAAGTTTAGATCATCTCATTGCTCAAACTCTAGCTTACATGGTCTTTGTCTATCTTGCACTTTGCTTGAGCTCAACATTCTCACATGGCATCCCCGACCGTTATGGACCTTCATTCCCCCAACCAAGTCTCAGTCCTGCATCCGTTGACCACAGTTGTCTCCAAGCCACATGCACAACAATAGACCAAGCAATCATTTTTGGGCACAAGCTTTTCATAACTTGAACCACGTTAGCCCAAAAAATACATCGTGCAACAAATATGCTAAACTCATAAATGCCATGCAATGCACACTCATACAAAGACCTTAAACTCTGGGATCACACCACAAACCAACCAAAAAGGCTCACAAATCACCCAATAGACTATCACGCCATGTATACACTCATTTCATTCAATTCAGCTCAAATCACCAGAAAACCTCTCTGAAAAAATATATATCATCCTCTAAACTCCGATGCAAATGCAACCACCGGTCTGACCACCGATGAGACCGTCCTAGCCGGTCTAGCCGCAGCCCCAACATCAGATAGACCGCAACCACTCTGACAGCAACTCTATCAATACAAATCTTCGAAACTAAACTCAAACTTCGACACTTGTCACAAATAAAAGTCCATTAGTCATCACACACTATAGTGACATCAACATGATCTCACAATAGCTAGTACCAGTACAGTAGCAGTTGTACCGGTTCACGAATTATTCCTTTATTGCAATCCGGAGCTTTCCTCGCTCCGGAGGGGGTCCACGTGCTTTCTTCGCGGAAAAGGCCCCACTGAAATCCGAAATCATCCCGCCGTCCTCGGCTGCTCTCATGCTTCTTCGTTGCGCGTCGATTCCCATTCGCCCCGTTGTTCCGCGTCGCTTCGTCGGTATCGTCTCCGACCTCTCCACCTTGCGTTTCGGTCTTCCGCCCGATGGTCGCTCCTTTGTTGCGCCTTCATCCGCTTTCTCTGCCGCCAGCCATCGTTTCCGCCGCATTCGTCGTATCCTGCCACAAATCCCACCACAGCCAAGTGTCCAACCAAAGACGCTATTACACCGCCCCCCTCGTCACTGCCGCCGCACTTGAGGCGGCACTCAATCGGGAGGCTCCTATGAACTTCTGGTGTTGGAGTCGCGGGGGCTGGCTGAGCGATTAGGGTGCCAGCGGGTTCAGTTGGCCCTTCTTGGTGCATCACTGGAGGTGCCTGCCTGTGGTGATAAATAAGGTCTGCTCCTGCGTTCTTGTCTCGCGTTGCGCCCTTGGCTGGAATTAATTAGGGAGTGTTCTTGCTAGGCTGCTTCCTGTGTTGATTCACCAAATATTTGTGAATGATTCACGAGATGAATTAGGGTTCCTAATAATAGACTGGATTTTGGTCTAGATTGTGGTCGTTCCTACGGCTGTTTACTGATGACGAGTTTTTAGTTTTTAACCTTGTCCCGTGCGATAAATATGACAATAGTCTGCGAAATTTGATTGGTTTGGGACTTTTGGTTGGATAAGGGTGCTGAGAAATGTAGTACAGAAGAAATGTGGAAAGGTGTGAACAACAATGCTGAGAACAGGGCAGAGCCAATGTTGTAAGCATGTCCATAGCGCTACATGAATTGTCTATAATATAAGCAACTTTTCGAACCGCTTTTAAAATCTATTCTAGCAATAAGCTACTCTCTACATCAACTATCAACGAAGTTATTTTGAGGACCATATATGTGATATTCAGTAACTTCAAAAAGGTACGGTTTTCTGAGGCAACAACCTTGTTCATACCGCATCTTGGTTGTGCCCTGAAGGATGGAAATGAGGCTGCGCAAGAGAGTGTGCTCGACACCCTTTGTAATCCCCTTGGCCACTGACGAGTCAGGGCGTGAGGTTGGTCAGGCTTGAAACCCAAGAAAGAAAAGAAACAGGAAGAACAAGCAGAAAGAGTAAAGCAGCAAAACTGATTTCATTTCCTGCTTTTCAATTCTATTACATTAGCTGTATATATAGTCCACATTCCGGACATGAAATTCCCCTTTTACCCTTTACTTAGTTTACCATGGGTACTATTAAATTTGCTCACAGTAAGTATGTATCGGCAATAGCTTTACGGCTACAGTAAACTCCATCACTGACGCTGCTTGTTTTCTTGCCTACAGTCCCGATTCAACACTGTCTTCAGTCCCGGTTCTGCACAGTTAACTTCCGACAACTCCACCTGCATTGCGGTGGTGGCAGTACCCCCTGTTGCAAAAGTTGCTTGTCCCCAAGCAAGGGCTTTCGGATAGCGAGCGCGCAACACTGTTAGATCCTCCCAGGTAGCGGACTGAACTGGTATGCCTGTTCATTTAATCAATCCCTGCGCCACCGCGGAACTGCCCTTCTTGACCAATCTCCTCTCAATAATCTCTTCTGGTTCTGTAGGACGAGCATCCAAATCGACCACTTTCGGCAATTCAGTGAATGTGGGTGAATAATCAGGAGTAAAGGACTTCAATTGCGACACATGGAAGACTGGGTGAAGCTGGCTATTCATCAGCAACGCCAATCTGTATGCAGCCGAACCAATCTTTTCCTGAACTGCGAAAGGACCGTAGAACTTGTAAGCCAACTTAGGGAAGGGACGGTTCACCAGTGAACTTTGAGCATATGGTTGTAATTTCAATAACACTTGTTCCCCAACTTGAAATTATCGATCTTGTCGTTTTTTGTCAGCTTGGTTCATTCGATTTTGTGCACGAAGTAGCTGTTGTCGAATCATGTCAGTGAATTGCTGCCGGTCTTGTAACATCTCATTCACCTCTTCCGACTGACTAGTCCCGGGTGTTGGTAGCAAACCAAGATGAGGGTCACATCCATAGAGTGCCTTAAAGGGCGAACACCCCAAAGATGAGTGATAACTTGAATTATACCAAAACTCAGCGAGTGCCAACCAAGATTTCCATTTTCCAGGCGTCTCATGAACCGCACAACGCAAGTACATTTCTAAGCATTGATTTACCCACTCAGTTTGTCCGTCGGTCTGCGGGTGATATGCCGTACTAAATTGCAATTTGATGTCAAGTGCTTTAAACAACTCTCGCCAGAATGTGCTAGTAAAGATTTTGTCTCGATCTGATGTGATTGTTTTTGGTTTGCCATGCAACTTGATGATGTGATCCAAGAATACCTTTGCCACCTTCTGTGCAGTGAATGGGTGACGAAGTGGAATGAAATGCGAGTATTTAGAAAAACGATCTACCACCACCATGATAACATTATAACCCTCAGACATGGGCAGCCCCTCAATAAAGTCCATTGTGACATCTTCCCAAGCTGCTTGCGGCAGAGGAAGTGGTTGCAGCAAACCCGGCAACTTGGATCTTTCACTCTTCGCCTTTTGACAAATGGCACATTGTTTAACAAAGTTGTCTACTCCTTGCTTCATGCCTGCCCAGCTAAACAACCGCTTAAGTCGCTGGTAGGTGACCTGGACGCCAGAATGTCCTCCCACCGCACTTGAGTGAAACACTTGAATTAATTTGGTTTGAATTGCTGAATTCGCTCCTACCCAGATCCTGCCGTGATGTCTGATAATGCCCTGCCTTAACTCATACCCATTCTCATCTGGACTGCACACTGCTAGCCGGGTCAATAACGTCTGTGCTGTTGCATCTGTCACATATGAGTTAATTACCTCCTGAATCCACACAGGCTGCACTTTCGACACCGACTGGGTACTCATCACTTGCCCAGCTCTAGAGAGGGCGTTGGCCACAACATTGTCCTTGCCCTTTTTATAGATGATCCGAAACTGCAACCCCATGAGCCGAGCCATCACCTTCCGCTGCATCTCAGTCTGAAGATGTTGTTCTTCTAAGAAACACAAACTACGATGATCAGTTCTAATAACAAACTCCTGTCTCTGCAAATACTGTCTCCAGCGATTCACGGCTAGCATCAAGGCTAGAAATTCCTTTTCATAAATAGAGAGTTTTTGATGCATCGGCTCCAAGGCTTTGCTAAAGAATGCCACCGGATGATTTAATTGCAATAGCACCGCTCCAACCCCATAATCACAAGCATCCGTCTCTACTTCAAAGGTTTGTGCAAAGTCTGGCAGTTTGAGAACGGGAGTGGAAACCATAGCTTGCTTCAACAGGTTAAATGCCTTAGCTGCCTGATCACTCCACACAAAAGCTTTCTTTTTCAGTAAATTGGTCAAGGGACGAGCTAAAACTTCATATCCTCTTACAAATTTTCTATAGTAGCCGGTAAGCCCTAAGAATCCTCTTAGTTCAGTTACTCCAGTGGGTGTCGGCCACTCCAGCATAGCCTGCGTCTTTTGAGGATCAGCAGCCACACCTTTGTCTGAAATGATATGTCCTAGGTACTCCAATTGAGGTTGGGCGAAAGTGCATTTCGATCTTTTGACAAAAAAATGATGGACCTCCAAAGTTTGGAGTACTCCTTCCAAGTGCTCCGCATGAGACACCATATCAGGACTGTAAATGAGGATGTCATCCATGAAAACCAATACGAACTTCCGGAGATATGCTGATAGAACAGAATTCATAATACATTGAAACGTCGCCGGGGCATTAGTGAGCCCAAAAGGCATAACTCGAAATTGATAATGCCCCTGATGAGTTTTAAATGCCGTTTTAGCTTCATCACTCTCCCTCATTCTGATCTGATGATAACCAGCTCGAAGATCAAGCTTTGAGAAGTATTTGGTTCCGCCAATTCATCCAGTAACTCGTCTATTATAGGCATAGGAAATCGATTCTTTACCGTGAGATCATTCAATCTCCGATGATCGACGCAAAACCTCCATGATCCATCCTTCTTTTGTACCAATAGAACCGGCGATGCAAAAGGGCTGACACTAGTGGTAATGATTCCTGACTTCATCATTTCAGCTACCTGTCGTTCAATCTAGTCTTTGTGCCATGGAGAATACCAGTATGGTCGGGCGTTCACTGGAATCGCTCCTGGCACCAACGAAATTGCGTGATCATATTCTCTTCTAGGTGGTAATGCTTTCGGCTCATCAAACACAGCTATATGTCGTTTCAACACTTCTTTGATCACTAGTGGCACACTGTCTTCAACACAAGCTCCTTCTGGTTCAATGGTTGCCATAGCCCAAACATCATTGCCTTTTCTCCACTTAATCATTTGATCCATAGTTAGTGACTTCAATTCGGTCTGCTCTGATTTCTTAACTCCCTGCAACTGCACCAACCTACCTCCTTGCTGAAACTCAATCATTCTATCCTCCCAATGATAGATCATGGGACTATGCTGCTTGAGCCAATCCATTCCAAGGATGGCATCATATGCTCCAAGCTCCAAGACTCTCAAATTAGTTCGGAAAGTATATCCTTGCGACCACCATTCCATATTTGGCACAAAACTGTCACATTGCATCAATTCCCCATTTGCCACTTTCACCTGAATGGGGCTAGTTTTCAGAGGAATGCACCCAATTCTGTCCAAAAATCCCATGTTCACGAAGCTATGGCTGCTTCCCGAGTCAACCAAAAAGAGCATGACCTGATTCTTAATCAAAGCAAGAATTCTCATAGTTTCAACCTCCTCCGTGCCTGACAGAGCATTGATCGACAATTGGCCTCTTTCTTCGCTGTCCAGTTCAGCACTTTCAATCAAATCCAATATAGAGTCTGGTATTACTTCCCCTGGTTCTTCCCCAACAATAGTCTGTAATTGTGCTTGAACTTTCTTTTTGCAATTTAAATAGTGGGTTGGATCATACTTCTCTCCACACTGATAGCACAAGCCATTTGCCTTTCTATAATCTCTCATCTGTCTCGCCTTCCATAATTCTCCTTGTCCCCATTTCTGCCCAGTAGTAGAGCCTTCCACCTTCGAGGTTCCAATTCCCTCTCGAGTGTTTACTGCCTTTGATTTCCAACCTTTGTTGCGATCCCAAATTTCTTGTTGAATCTTTGCTAACAAGGCCGCCCTATCCACCGTCTCCGGTACCATACTTTGCACTGCTCCTCGAAGTTCAGTTTTGAGTCCATTAACAAATTGTGATACAAACAATTCTTCGCCATAAAATGGGTTATGCATTGAGATCTCATACATCAGTTCATCGAATTGCAATTTGTATTCAGCCACCGTGCCTGTCTGTCTTATCCCCACCAATTCCTCCATCAGTCTCCTATGATCTTGTGCCCCAAATTTGCTCTCCACGGCTTGAACAAATTGATCCCAGTTACCCAGTTCATTCCGAACCTTGTAGACTTGCAACCATTTGGAAACATTTCCCTCCATGTGCATCGTTGCTACTGTAACCCATAATGCTTCCGGAATATTGAAGATTTTGAAGTAGTCAATGCACTTTTCTCGCCAAACTCGAGGACCTTCTCCATCAAACCGAGGAAATGACATCTTCGGTAATGGACTCCTAGGGAACCCTCCTGGCTCTCGCGCTGGCCTCTCCACTGAGCCCAGTACCTCCGACTGCACCCCTGATGCACTTCTGCACCTTCGTTCCCCCAGTGATGGCGATGGATCAAGATCCACCCTACGCTCAAACCCAGGCGGCACAGGTGTGAAGAGCGCCTTCTCCATGGCCGCTCGCTCACTGACCTTGGTTGCGTCAGCGATTTTCTCCACCGTCAACCGCGCCACTGCTTGCACCGTTGCCTCCATCTGCTTCGCCATAAGCTATTGGTCTTTAGTTTGTTGCTCCACTGCCCTTGCTGTCAACTCCGTCCTCGCCACAAGTTGTTGCTGAGCAAGATCCATCGTCTCTGTTCTCGCCACGAGTTGTTGCTGACTAACGTCCATGACTTCAAGTCGGGCGAACAGCAGATCGAGACTTCCTCTGATGCCGCTCAACTGCTCCTCAGATCGCTCGGACGTCGCCCCCATCGCCTCCAAGACGAGCTGGGTTTGGATCGAGGGCTTCGGAGGTGCTGTCTTGCCGATCGGATCACGAAATCGAGCCAACCAGCGCAAGGGATTTTACCGGGATCGATCACAATCGCAAGGTGCGATTCCGAGTTCCCAAACCTTTTGCTGGGAAAAATTTTATAGCTCAAGATTCGGATCACGCAGCTCTGATACCAGAATGTAATCCCCTTGGCCACCGACGAGTCAGGGCATGAGGTTGGTCAGGCTTGAAACCCAAGAAAGAAAAGAAACAGGAAGAACAAGCAGAAAGAGTAAAGTAGCAAAACTGATTTCATTTCCTGCTTTTCAATTCTATTACCCTTTACTTAGTTTACCATGGCTACTATTAAATTTGCTCACAGTAAGTATGTATCGGCAATAGCTTTACGGCTACAGTAAACTCCATCACTGACGCTGCTTGTTTTCTTGCCTCATCCGATTCAAAGATCGTCTTCATCCCTGCTCGCAGGTAACTTCCGACAACTCCACCTGCATTACGGTGGTGACACCCTTTGCTTGCTGAAAGAATCTTGGCCACAAATGAATGAAGACATTGCTAAAGCCCAGTCCCTGATTTCAGCTGAGGCCATACCCGTACTACAAATGCTTATGAAGACATGTCCTCCCAGTTTTCATGGGAGAGCTGACAGCTTGCTGCATTGCTTGCCTGGTTGCTTCACTGTGACCATCATACGTGGGAATAAAGCAGACAATGGGGAGTACAGATGCATTTTGTTGTCTGCAAATAGGAAATGGTCCTCCAAGGCAAACTAAGGTAAGTTCTTGTAGAAGATCCTACTCATTCATCTATGACACACTTGGTTCTTTTGTTTGCTCTTGCACCCAATAGTTCCATCAATGAGCATTGCAAGACTGAGGAACATGGTTTCGAAGCTGGATACCAGTAGATATTATTATTATGCAAGTATCAATTTTTCGAGGAAGATGCATATTATGTAGCATTCTTTGGGTACCCATACTTGATATTTTTGCTTTCTGTGGCTTCTGATGTTTGCATTGATGGTCAGGTCTCAGGTGATTAACCACAGCATCTGCCCAGTATGGAATGAGGGCTTCACTTGGTTATTTGACATCCCCCCAAAAGGGTAGAAGCTAGATGGTTGTGTAGTCTTGTTATTTTTGTACTATAACTGCTACAACTACAAGACGAGAAAAAGATATACATCTTGGGCAAAAGCAAAAATACAAGAAGCTATACATCTTGGGCAAAAGCAAAAATACATTGGAAAAGTATGGTATTAACTTTGTTGCATGTGTTGTTCTCATGCTTCTTGCCTGTAATTTCTTTCTTGTTTCTCAAATAACCTCTTGCTTTGCAATCAACCCTCGGGAGAGTCACCGAGGGAGTATATAGTGGGTTCTTCAGCCTCAGCCACGACGGTGGCAAGGATGGCTCAAGAACACTAGAGATAGAGATTGTATGGTCAAACAGACCGGCCAACGACAGTATGTAGCATGGCTGTTTTGCATGTTGCCAATGTTATAGTCCTGGTTTTCATGTAAATCAGCCCCTTAAACATCCAAATTCATTGTATGTAGAAAATTAAGTCGTTTACAAACATCAGCCTCATTGAATTATTTTGAGGTCCTTTCTGGGTTTGTAGCCTTGTAGCTGTAAGCCTGTAACAGATTTTGGACCGGCTATTTTTATACAGGCGAATTTATTTCCTGTAATTATAATTTAGAGTAGTTTCGTGTGAGCTTGAAGATCAGAATTACACTGGTGTGATGTGTGGTGTTCTTTGCTTTGGCGTGTCCGCTTGTGTGCTTTTCATTGTAGTTAGGGAACTCTAGTGGCTTCATTATGAATTTTGATCCTATCATTTTCAAAGGGAAGATTAGATTCTTCAATTGCATTGTCTTTCAAAGGCTTTTTTTAGATCAAGACTTTCAAAGGTTTATCTTCCGTGCAAAGCTTGCTTGCTTGCTTTCTTTCCTCGAGACAGATTTGATACAACTATTCAGCAGTAAACTTGCAATGTTTATTCCGATCATCCACAACTTTACTGCAAAAATGTATTATTGATCGTTCAATGGTTTACCTGATAGGCTGATATTGATTGCACTGATAAAATATGTTCAAATCACGGTGTCACAGACGCTGCATTTGCGAAGGAGTCGCGTTGTCAAACAAAGAATAGTATTCTGGAGACTGAGCGTGGGTGGTGTGCACAATTCAGAAGTTAAATGTGGGGTGTCTTTGTTTGGTTGGGGTCCACTTGTAAGAAGACAGGGTGGAGTCGTTAAAAAGGGTTCGGACGAGTTGTAACAGACTATCGTATGGAATATGACTTCTTCCTCCGAACTTTCTCCTTTCTTCTTCCTGTTGTTCTATCTTGTTCCTCTGTTCTTCCCAATCCCCTTTATTCCAGTTCTATATGCTTGATTGAGTTACTTTCTTGTTTTTACGATCCAGTGCGCGTGGGATATTACAATTTGGTATCAGAGCCATAAAATCCCGGGCTGAGGTTGGTGTGGAGGGCGATCTTGCTTTCCGAACACTTGGTAAAATTCCCCACCTATCCGGTTGGCTCTGGAAATCGATCATCAAAACGGCGCCAACGAAGCCTACACCACAGACTCGCTTCATCGTGGAGGCGATGGGAGAAGCGATCACCCAGGCAGATGAGAAGTGGGAGGGAATGCAGCGGAGTTTGGATCAAGTGCTAACAAAGCTGGGATTGATGGAAGAGGCACAACAACAGATGTCTGTGCGAGTAGATCTCAACACGCAGGTAGCAGAGAATCAGATGCGTGAGCAGCAACTCATTGCTAGACAGTTGGAGGTGCTCGCTCAGGCAGTTGCTAAGATCACGATCGGGATGCACCAAAACCAAGGGAATGAAGACCGGGAGAAGGTGCACACCCCAGCGGTAGGGAGTCGTTACCCAGGTTGTCCTCAAGCCCTTTGTTGCCTACTCCAGCAAGTAGACCGACCTAGCTTCAAACTGAAAGTCGCTCCAGTTTATCAGGAGTTCAAGGAGAATTGGTGAGTTTTCCTCGTAACACCTTACCAAAACTGTCCTTCCCGAAGTTTGACGGAGAGAATCCTAGGATTTGGCGGGATAAGTGCATCGATTACTTTAAGATGTACAACATTCCGGAGATGATGTGGGTTACGGCAGCGTCTTTGTATATGGAGGGAAATGCTGCGAGGTGGCTACAGGTGTTCAAGTTAAGGCAGGACTTGGGAAATTGGGAACAGTTCATTGCGACAGTAGAGAAGAAATTTGGCAGCAATGATTATCGGAAGGCCTTAGAAGTAATGCAAGAACTGAGACAAACTGAGTCAGTGAAGGAGTATCAATCACAATTTGAAGAGGCAATGTACCAAGTGTCATTGTTCAACCCCTATTATGATGAGGAGTTCTTTGTATCTCAGTTCATCAAGGGGCTGAAAGATGAGTTAAGAGGTCCAGTGCAGGGTCAACTTCCTGAATCAGTGGAAAGGGCAGCGTTATTGGCCAATGTACAGCAAGATATCCAAGATAGGGTGAGGATTAATCGTTATAGACCACCAGTAAACCGGGATAAAACAGGGGAAATCATAGGGGAAAACAGTCGTGGTTCTGTCAAGGGGAATTATGGAAAACAAGACATCTCAGGGAATATCGTAGGGCGAATGGATTATGTTATCAATGCGGGGAAAAGTTTGAACCAGGACATCACTTTCATTGTAAGAAGAAAGGCACTGCTCAAATACAAGCTATGGCAGTGGAAGAAGGTAATGAGTGGATTTCGGATGAAGCTCTGGACATGTTGGAAATGGCAGAATTGGGTCTGGATGAAACCTGCAAGTTATCGCTCAGTGCGTTAGCATGTGCTGATGAGGGTGAGACAATCAGACTTAGGGCATTAGCAGGGAAGCAGGTGATGCTTGTGTTGGTGGACTCGGGAAGTTCACACAGTTTTGTTGATGCTCATTTCCTGCAGCGACTGGGTTGGAAATCCACCAAAACCAGACCGGTACAGGTCAGAGTAGCCAATGGAGAATTGTTACACTGTGATCAGTGGGCGAAGGATTTAGCATGGTGGACTCAAGGTTATACTTTCACCACGGATTTGAGAGTATTAGCATTGGGAGCGTATGATGCCATTTTGGGCATGGATTGGCTGAGGAAGTATAGTCTGATGAGATGCCATTGGGAGGACAAAACTCTGGAATTTCAGTATGAAGGACAAGATATTAAGCTTCAGGGTATAACCGGTTCTCAGTCAATAGAATTGTTAGAACTGTCCGGTGAGCAATACGTGAAGTGGCAAAAGGGGAACGAAATCTGGGCACTGGCTGTGGTAGAAGAGTGCTCCGAAGGCAAAGCAGAACAAGTCCCAACTGAAATTGCACGAGTTCTTCAGCAATATGAAAGGGTGTTTGGTGAACCATAAGGCATATCTCCATCAAGGGAGTATGACCACACAATTCCATTAATACCCAATGCCACCCCGGTCAATGCTAGACCTTATCGATACTCTCCTTTGCACAAGGATGAGATTGAAAGACAGGTGGAGGAGATGTTGAGCTTGGGTGTAATCTAGCGAAGTACCAGCCCCTTTGCATCGCCGGTGCTACTAGTTCAGAAGAAAGACGGCACACGTCGTTTTTGTGTCGATTATTGGCGGTTAAAGGAATTGACCATTAAGAACAAATTTCTGATGCCAGTTATTGATGAGCTGTTGGATGAACTGGGAGGGACTAAGTACTTTTCCAAATTGGATTTGAGGGCAGGTTACCACCAGATACGTATGAAAGAGGAGGATGAAGCAAAGACGGCATTTAAGACGCATCACGGTCATTACCAGTTCAGGGTCATACCGTTTGGGCTTACTAATGCTCCAGCCACTTTCCAGTGTGTGATGAACTCCATGCTGCAACCATACTTGCGTAAATTTGTTTTGGTGTTCATCGACGACATTTTGATTTATAGTCCGAGTTTGGAGCAGCATGTCGAGCATTTGGGCTTGGTATTGGACAAAATCGCACAGAATCGGTTCCTAGTCAAAAGGTCCAAATGTTCCTTTGCCCAACGTCAATTAGAGTATCTTGGACATATTATTTCAGATATGGGGGTGGCAACCGATCCTCAGAAGACCGAGGCTATGGTGAATTGGCCGGTTCCAATGACAGTGACAGAATTATGGGCATTTTTGGGGTTAACAGGGTATTATCGCAAGTTTGTTTGTAATTATGGTGTCATTGCTAAACCTCTCACCAATTTGCTCAAGAAAAAGGCTTTTTCATGGAGTGAACAAGCGGCAAAGGCCTTTCAGCAACTGAAACATGCCATGGCCACCACTCCTGTTTTGGCTTTACTGGATTTTGATAAGGGGTTCATTGTGGAAACCGATGCTTGTGATGGAGGAATTGGAGCGGTGTTAATGCAAGAAGAGCATCCAATTGCATTCCTTAGTAAAGCTTTGGGAGCAATGCATAAGAATTTATCAATTTATGAAAAGGAATTTTTGGCCTTGATCATGGCGGTGGATTGTTGGCGTTCTTACCTCCAACGCAAGGAATTTTTCATTCATATTGACCACCAAAGTCTCTCATATTTGGAAGGACAACAATTGCAATCACCACTGCAGAAGTAGGCCATGACCAAGTTAATGGGCTTGCAATTTAAGGTGGTGTACCGAAGAGGTAAGGAGAATGTGGCGGCTGATGCTCTGTCGAGAGTGGGTCATCTCATGTCAGTGCAGGCCGTCTCTGAAGTTCGTCCGGAGTGGATACAGGAAGTTCTTAATTCCTATGTGACCGACCGGTTGGCACAGGAGAAACTTGCACAGCTCGCGGTGTGTATCCTGGATTCTCACGGAAATGAGTTGATGCAAGGTCTAATAAGAAACAAAGGGAGGATTTGGATAGGGGAAAATTTGGCATTGCACACAAAATTGATCGATGCTTTTCATTCCAGTGCTTTTGGCGGGCATTCGGGCATCTTGGCTACTTACCAAAGACTCAAGAGATTGTTTGTCTGGACAGGAATGAAGCAGGCTGTCGAGAGCTTTGTGAAGCAATGCACAATTTGTCAAAAAGCAAAAGGTAAAAACAACCATCCGGTGGGTTTGTTACAACCGTTACCCATTTCGACAGGAGTATGGCAACATGTCACCATGGACTTCATTGAGGGCTTGCCGAAGTCGGATGGCTATACTGTTATCATGGTGGTAGTCGATCGGCTGTCCATGTATGCACATTTCCGCCCTCTCCAACATCCATATACAGCTCTGTCGGGGATTGACTATCTGGCAAAAGACCACAGTACCCCCGGGTGATTCTGAAGCCCGCCGATCAAACAGTACCAACAGAGGATGCTCGGGAGTTCGATACGAGCAACACACCTCCCGAGCATACATGTCCGCCCCTTCACTCACGACCATTCCTAACGACCACGAACAAGCATGCTCGTAAAAACCACGTCATACCCGGGTACAAGGTCAGTGGACTCGGTCATGCTACGAGGAAGGAAGGCAGCAACCAACCAGCCGAAGATCAAGGGAAATCGTACCCGAAATTCAAATAATGCGCGGCAAGCGCAGCGGATCACGGGTATGGTTGCATAGCGTAAATCCAGGGGGTAGTTACCTTTTATGTATCTCTAGGCCTGGTATTTAAACCCCCCTGATATCTGTAACAGCAGACAGGCCCGATATAGAACTCAATACACTGGAGTAGGGCTATTATCTCGGCAGTGAGAGGCCTGAACCAGGATAAACACCGCGTCTCTCTTCTCCTGACTTCGGGTCGCTCGGACGATTTCCTCGGTTCATACGACGGGGCTCCGTTGATCCCCCATTCAACAAGTAAGCTCGACGGGAGCCCGTTCTCCAATCGTCGACAGATACGGTTCTGGATTCTAGTAGAAACAGAAACGTTTCGAGATTTTTGGTAGAAACATTTCAGGCAGGATTCTGTGAATCGGGTGGAACGGGTTGAGACCGATTCGACCACAGAGTGGAAAAAGAAGAAACATCCGAGAAGAATTGTTCCGAGCTTTAGCTCGTTTGGGTAGGTTTCTTCCAGAATCTAGTAGAAACAGTCTGGTTTTAAGTTGCTAAACGGAGCCTAAATTACAAATGCCACTGGTTGGGTGCTTTAACAACCGCCGAAACAATTATGGTCTTAATTTCCTTGAAACAACCGGCACCATGTACGCAGTAGGAGATGTAATTGTTTCCAAGCACCATATATATATATAGATAATGGAATGGGACACCATGGTGCCTGGGCACCATGATTCTAAATGCGTTAATTCAAGTCAAATTCGGATATATTTTTCAAAACTTTCAGTTTTAAGGTATATACCCATCTATAAGAATTCAAATGAAACACATACCTTTAAAAAATATACTCGAATTTGAAGATTTGAATGAATTTAGATTACATACTTTGCTGATTTATATGTATGATCAACACATACCTACAATCAAACTATCATCAAAAAAGGAAACTTTAATTTGAATTTCAGTTCAAACTTGTTTGAACTAGTTAGTAAACTAGTTGAACTCAACATCCTAAAAATTTCAAAAAATTTCGCATACAAATACATATAAAAAATACCCGTTTTGGATCATGGTGCCCAGGCATCTTGGTGTCCCAGGTAATTGTAATATATATATATATATATATATAGAGAGAGAGAGAGAGACTAGTGGTGATCTCAACAGCTTTCAAGAGTCCAGCAGATGGAAATAGGAAGGTTAATTCTGTGCAGGATTTCCATTCCGGCCGCTGCATTGCACAGTGTAATGATCTTCACTCAAGATTGAGCAAAGGGACCAAAGGTTCAGGGAAAGAGATGTCGTGAGGAAAGGGAAGAACGGAGTATATTCAGGGTTTTAGTCATTAGCCGCCGTGAACAGTATCGCTCGGTGCCTTATATACCAAGTCTGGTATTTCTATTACAGAATGCTATTACATGGGCTTGGCCCACTCCTCGTCGCACACGCAGCCCATCGATATTCATCAATACGCCTGGTACTCTCTCATGACATTCCCCCACCCTCAGTGACATCTTGTCCCCAAGCTGATGCTGTTCGAAACCTGCTACATAGATCATTAGCAGACTCCCAAGAGGTAAGACCAGTCAGTAGCCCTTCCCATTTGATCAACTCCCGAGCTGAGGTAACGCCTCCCCACAATACGAGCGCCCGGTCCAGAACAGCCGCCGGCACCAAAGAGATCTCAGACTCACCATCAAGCATAGCAATATCAAGACTGACTTGAGCATCGGGTGGAATATAACGCTTTAATTGAGAAACATGCACAACTGGGTGTATCTTACTTTCAGCAGGAAGCTCTAATTTGTAGGCTACGGTTCCAATACGTTGGAGAACTTTGTATGGACCGAAAAACCTAAAGGCCAGTTAATGACAATGTCTAGTTGCCATGATGTTTGAATGTAGGGTTGCAGTTTTAAATATACTAGATCACCCACCTCAAAAGTACGCTCAGAACGCCCTTTATCTGCTTGAAGTTTCATGCGTTGTTGAGCTCTCAACAACTGCTATTGTAGAAGCTTGTTTAACAACTCACGTTCCTGAAGCCATCCTTCCAAATCAGGTGCTGAACAAACTTGCAGATCAGTGATACCAAAAAGGCGTGGTTTTTGCCCATACAAAATTTCAAATGGCGTCTTCCATTCAGCTGAGTGGTAACTGGTGTTATACCAAAACTCGGCAAGAGGGAGCCACTTTGCCCATTGAGTCGGTTTGGAATGAACCGAACACCAAAGGTAACCTTCCAAGCATTGATTCAATCGCTCCGTTTGCCCATTTGACTGAGGATGATATGCCGAGCTCATGTGCAATAAAGTATCTATGAGTTTGAACAGTTCCTGCCACACATTGCTAGTACAAATTCTGTCACGGTCCAAGATCAATATCTGGGGCAATCCATGGAGTTTGTATACGTTGTCCAGATAGACTTGAGCCACTTGTAAAGCAGTGAATGGATGTGCCAATGGTATGAAATGCCCGTATTTTGTGAACTTGTCAATCACCACTAAAATGGTGTTATATCGGTTGGATTGAGGCAAACCTTCAATGAAGTCAAGGCTAACAACCGCCCAGGCCTGTGATGGAACCAGTAACGATTGAAGGAGGCTCGGCAGTTTAACATGTTCGACTTTAGCCTGCTGACAGATCTCACAACCTTGGATAAATTTAGTGATACTTTGTTTCAAACCCGGCCAAGCAAATACACTTTTAACCCGATGATAAGTCGCTTGAATTCCCGAGTGGCCACCCAGTCCACTGTGGTGTAAAGCTTTCATAATGTGGTTTTGAGCCAATGTATTGTTACCCACCCAGACTCTCCCTTTGTAATGAATAATGCCTTCATGCAGTGTGAAATGTTTGCTGCTTTCTCCCAACACACTGAGCTCAGTGAGAATGTGTTGTGTTTGTGGGTCATCTTGATAACCCGCTGCTAGAGTTTCCATCCAAACTGGTGTGCTGCCCGAAATAGCTACTATATCATGATCTGATTGTCTTCTTGATAAAGCATCAACGGCCACATTGAAAAGACCTTTCTTATATTGTATCGTGTAACTAAGTCCCATCAACTTAACAAAAGCTTTATGTTGAATTCCTGTAGTCAGCCGTTGGTCAGCTAGATGAACTAAGCTTCGCTGATCTGTGCGGATGATAAACTGAGAATGCTACAAATAAGAACGCCATTTATCCACTGCCATTATGATTGCCAGGCATTCTTTTTCATATGTGGACAAGGTTTGATTTCGTGCATTGAGTGCCTTACTGAGATAAGCCACCGGGTGATTGTCCTGCATGAGAACAGCACCAATTCCATACTTGCAAGCGTCAGTTTCAACTACAAAGGCTTTAGAGAAATCAGGAAGAGCGAGGACCGGTGCTTGCACCATCTCTCGTTTCAACACATCAAAGGATTGTTGCACTTCCGGATGCCAATATAAGGAAACTCGCTTTTTCAATAGTTCGGTGAGTGGACGAGCAATGAGTCCATAATGCTTGATGAATTTTCGATAATTACCAGTGAGGCCAAGAAACCCACAGAGTTCTTTCAGATTCCTTGGAATCGGCCACTGTGAAACCGCTTGAATCTTGGAACTGTCAGTAGAGACTCCATGAGGTCCAATAATGTGACCGAGATACTCTAACTACTGTTGAGCAAATGAACATTTGGAGAATTTGACTGACAGACTATTATCCTGAAGAAGTTGAAACACTTCCTGAAGCAGCCACACATGCTCCTCAAGAGTCATAGTATACAACAAGATGTCATCCATGAACACCAGGACTCCTTTCCTTAAATAGTCTTCAAATATTTGATTCATGATACTCTGAAAAGTGGCTGGAGCATTAGTCAATCCGAACGGCATGACCAAAAATTCATACAAGCCTTGATGAGTTTGAAATGCGGTTTTGTGTTCATCACCGGCTGCTACCCTGATTTGGTGATAACTAGAATGCAAATCCAATTTAGAGAACCAACATGAGCCAGCCAATTCATCTAACAACTCGTCGAGGATAGGCATAGGATGCTTGTGCTTAACTGTAATTGCATTCAACTGTCGGTAATCCACACAGAGACGCCAAGTTCCATCTTTCTTCTTCATTAGGAGTACCGGAGAAGCATACGGATTGCTGCTGCGCTGAATAATGCCCGACTGAAGCATCTCGCGAACCTGTCGCTCAATTTCAGTTTTCTGTTACGATGAATAGCGGTACGGTCGAACATGAACCGGTGGTGCTCCCGCCACCGTCGGAATGTAATGATCATTCAAACGTCGGGGCGGTAACCCTTGAGGTTCCTGGAATAAGCGAGCAAAACGGTGTACCACCTGTCGCACTGACTCAGGAAGATTGTCTATTGTCGGATCATCAACAGTATGAATTTCTCCCTCAGCTGACCCTTGATGGACTGTGATGTAATGCGACAACGCCCGTTGTTTGATCAGCCCTTGTAATTTGTGGGCTCCGATTTTGTGACACTGAATTGATTTATTCCTGATGCCGCATAATCTGATTTCTTTGCCGTTGTATCTGAACTGGATAATCTTGAGGTGCCAATCAATCCACATTGGGCTATGATCTTCAAGCCAATCTGCCCCCAAAATGATGTCATAACTGCCCAATGGAATTATTCTAGCCTTGTGAGTAAATGTATATCCTTGGATGAACCATTCGAGAAATGAGATCTCTTGATTGCAACTGATATGTCCCCCATCCGCCACAACATACCGTACTTCCTGCACTTGTTGGATCGGAAGATGTAATTGTTGAACCAACTTTTGGTTGATGAAGGTGTTCACTGCCCCTGAGTCCACCAATATCAGCACTTCAGTTTTGCCAATCCTTCCGGCCAACTTCAGTGTATGTCGTCTCTTGGGCGTGTCTTGTGGAGTCCCAGATATAGCCATAAGTGCTCCACTCGGTTCCCCTTCTGACTCACTACTAGTATCCTGTAGCTCATTGTCAATTTGCAATGTCTCCAACAACTCTTCAATGACATTGATCGACACTTTGTCAGGGCAAGTATGTCCATTCCTACTCCATTTTTCTCCACATGTAAAACATAAACCATTAGACCTTCTGTAATTTCTAAGGGCAGTAAGCTTAACATCCAATTTACTCCCTTCCTGTTTTTTATGCCTTCCCTTTTCTTTGTGTCGTCTATTTTATCTACCCCTTTGTTTTTGTCAGTAGTGGACAGGAATTTTGACACTACTTTATGGGATTCCTTTATCTCTGATCTGTCGAAGGAACTCCTCTGTCTCGACTCATTCTCCTCTTCTTGCAACAGAGCCAAGGCACTTGCAGTATCAACATCTGGGGGTCGATGCAACCAAATCGCGGAACGCACTGCACTATGCAACCCTTCTAAATACTCATGAACAAAAAAATCTCATCCAAAGTAGGGTTATATAACCACAAATGATGCCTAATCTCTTCAAATTTATCAGTGTATTCACTCACCGACCCAGTTTGCTTCAGATTTCGCAGTTGTCTCCTGTAGAACTGATATTTATCTATTGTAAACTTGTCAGTAACAAGCTGACACAATTCTCTCCAATCCTCTACCCTTCCATTGGCTTCCACTTTCTGAAGCCATAATGCCGCTGAACCAGTGAAATGCAATGCTGCAAATCTGGTTTTCAGATTTTCCTGTACCGCAAACACCTCAAAGTATGTTTCACATTTCTCTTGCCATAATTTCGGATTATCCCCATCAATTCTCGGAAATTCCATTTTGGGCAGATGACTTGATCCTGCTTGTGTGGGTGCCTGAAATTGATTACGCGCTTCACCATGCCCTTCATCCAGCAGCGAAAGATTCGGATGAGAAGAGAACACGGTTCCCTTCCCAGGACCTGGTGGGAGCATTCTGAAAATACCCTCTGCATTTCTCCTTTGCCACAACTCCCAACGGCGATCGTTAGGTCCAAAACATGGATCGCTCTTGACTGAACCCATCGGCGACTCCAGCACCACTTGAGTCGTACCTGACGGCGGAAGTCGATGACCCGACTCTTCTTGCGGATTTGGAGTTCCTGGAGGCGCTGCCTTCGCTTCCAACTGATTCAATCGTTCCTGGAGACGACCTTGGCCCTCCTTCATCTCACTGATCGTCTCTTGGAGCGATTTGAATTGATCACATAATTCTCTCAACATTGCGGCTGTAACATCGCCTTAGGCTTCCATTGCAGCTAGTGTCTTTGTCGTTTGTTCCTCGAACTGAGTTGGTCTTTTCCTTGGCGCCAGCGCGATCGATCACCAAATCGAGCCAACCGGATTCGGGATTGTTTACAGGAATCGTCGGCCGATCAAAGATCAACCAGGTTTCCCAACCTTCTTCCGTGATTCTACAGCTCAAGATTGAGTCTACACGATTGCACCTGGCTCTGATACCAATTGTAATGATCTTCACTCAAGATTGAGCAAAGGGAGCAAAGGTTCAGGGAAAGAGATGTCGTGAGGAAAGGGAAGAACGGAGTATATTCAGGGTTTTAGTCATTAGCCGCCGTGAACAGTATCGCTTGATGCCTTATATACCGAGTCTGGTATTTCTATTACAGAATGCTATTACATGGGCTTGGCCCACTCCTCGTCGCACACGCAGCCCATCGATATTCATCAATACGCCTGGTACTCTCTCATGACACACAGCTCCTCTTTTCCTATTTACGTTACTATATATTGACATGACTTTGGTTTGGAAATATTATAATGCTAATACACATATAAATTTGTGAAACGACCATTACATGGTTGCGTTGGCTCGAATCGCCTCATCTACACTACTAGGGAACAGTGCAACACAAGCGGTTCGTAAGCACTTTCACAAGCGCTTATGGAACCGCTTGTACGCAACCGAGAGTGATACCCAGAGGGTATCACTCGCGGTTCCACGAACTACTTGTGGTGTGGCACCACAAGCGGTTCGAAAGGCGTCCAGGAAGCGCAGTGGAGCAACCACGTGGAGGCAAATCACAAGCGGTTGGTGTTACAAACCGCTTGTAGAGCCCCTCCATCTTTGGTTGCGAGAGATGCCACATGTGCTCTCTCCGCAAGCGGTTGTTGTTACAAACCGCTTGTGGAGAGGCTGTAACCTTTTCATATAGGCTTTGCAATATGAATTTTGGCAATTAAATTAAATACAGCTACAAGTTTATTCCAGCATAATTAAATATATATTATAATTGAGAAAACCACTAGTTTGTTTGCACAAATAGTATGAACTTATAATGTATTTACAAATTAAATGCATACATACACACAAGTTTTACAATACATGAAATGATGAGCACAAGCAAACGTTTTACAACTTTCGAATAGTATAAAGGTGGTGATCTTGAGATCATTTCTTGCGTGCCTCACTTTTTGCGTCCATAGACGAAGATTCCGTAAGTTCACCTGTCCTTATTGAAGGACAATCTCTCCATCCCTTTGCGTAGAACTCGCCTCTGGGGTTTATAATCTCATCGACAATGAAGCCAATAAGTTGTTCTTGGACTGCTTCAACCCGATGCGAAGGGATCACGCCTGTCTCATCGATGCCGGGCTACGAAAAGAAAAAAATAATAAATCTTTGAATACGTGAAGTATAAGTGTATTAAGAAATTTATTTTTAACACACGCACCTCGTTGTCCAGTCGTCGCATATCGCCGTGGGTAAGATTTTGCATGTAGAGGCACATATAATAGCCACATAAGTTGTTTCCGGCCAATTGCTGTAGAACCTGGAGTGATTTGTTTGAAAAGAATGCAATTAATTATTCAGAAGATAATTTTTTACACCATATATATTCTTTAATTGATATTTTGTAGTACGTACTCGGGTGCTCAGTTTCACTGTGAATTCATTCCTAGAACTCTTTCCTCCATGCTTCGTTCGGAACGTGGCGAATGCCCCGTCATGCGTTATTATATGAATAGTAATTATGAGTATTCGAAGTACTTAAATATATGTAGGTTGGCATCTCAATATTACCTGTTTAAAATATCAATGACAAACTGAAAAACTTGCTGTGGTTTTCTTCTTGAGTCTTGCACAATGATCTTCGCACTATCGACATTGATAATAAGTAGGATCCAGTGAAACCTATTATATATATATGTATTGCAACATATATGTAATTAGTCATATTATGAATGTCTTGAAGAAGGATAAATGAGAGGTTGTGTGATGAATATATACGTACATGAAGTTGAAGGGCAAAAGTATGTGCGGTTTGTAGTACTGTCCTGAAAGAGCTTTCAGAATGTATTCTTCAATTTCTTTTGGGCTGCCTTTACATGTAGTCTCGTTGACAATTAATGGATCGATGAAGCCGATGTCGAAGATAGTCTCTATTCTACATCGTTGTATCTCCATTCTACATACAAAGGGGATGAGTTATTAGATTTCCAGCTTGAACTACGGTGAAATTAACATATATGTATGGTAAACTCAATGATTAGCTGGAAGTACTTACAGACACCAACAGCTCATTAGAGACACGTTGACGGCGTCTCGATGGTAAAATTTGTACAAGTCCTCGAATTCCATCCATATGAGTTGATCCCCACGATAGAAATCTATCTCTTTTATATGGACGGGGAACATTGTTCTTCCTTCAGCGGACTGTTCCATGTACCATTCATGAAATTGTCGCATCTTGTTTGGCAGATCCTTTATCTTTTCTGGTGCAACCAACTTCCGGCCCAGCTTATATGGCCACCTGACCTCTGCCATTGGAAGATTATCTGATGCTCCCACAACTGCAGCGAAAGATAGCCCTGACTCTCTCAAGAATTCGTCTAGTTGGTGATCTTGGGCATTCTTGTTAGCTGCCACCGCCTTCTTAGCCCGTTTCCCTTTCAATGCAGACTTCACTATTGTGCGTTTGTAGTTAGTCGAGGCAGGAAGAGGTGCTGCACGGCATGTCTCAAAGTGGGTGGCAGCTTTCGGATCAATTTGCGCCTTGGGAGGTGGCATCTTTGATGTGAAGTGTGTCTCAATTTCCTTTCGAACTGTTTCTTGTGTCTCCTCAGTCGTCATGTCGTATACCCTTTTCAGAGGTTCCTTTGCCGACTGTGTTGACGACTGGGCCTTCTTGGTAGGGGGTAGCATCGCAGTACTGGCCCTTCGTACTTGGAGTTTCTTCCTTGGAGGAGATTGTGGAGCCAGGCTTTCTTAATTGGGCAGGAGGTGGAGCCGGGCTTCCTTGGGCAGGCGGTTGAGTTGATGTAGAAGGAGGCGGGTTTTGTTGTTGCGGAGAGGTCACATCCAATTGTTCGATTTCTATTGTTGGAGAGGTCACCTCCACGGTCTTTGGAAATATGATGTACCTTTTTCGCCAGAGGATGATTCCATGGAGGGCCTGTCCAAGCTTGGTGATGTCGTCCCCTCCATCAATCTCGAGCAGAAGATCTTCATAGCCGCTCGACACCTCCTCCACCGTGACCTTCGAGTAACCTGGCGGTATCTCTTTGCAGTGGAAAAGCTGGCCCGGCTCCACCGGGTACGCCACACCATAAGCCACCTTGGTGGAGAGGTTATGCACCTGAACGTGTAGCTCACACTCCCGGCGAACTTTGATGCTGTCCACTGCGTACTGTCCTAGGTTAGGCATCGGTAGCATGTGAGTACAGAGTGGGGCGGCGTTGGACGCGCAGCTACTCCGTCGCGCGGAGGTGGGTGGGCTAGCGACGCCTTTGGCCTGTGTATTGCTTGTACCGGCTCCCTGAAGTTTACAGAGTGCCGCCTGCAGCTTTTGATCAACAATCTCTCCGATGCTTTGCTGAGTTGCTCTGAGCTCCCTTTCTAGTAAGTTGTATCTGTATGCCTCTCTTCTTTTCCTTCTTGACCGGCTCCTGTACGTATCAACATCTTTGGAGAAACCGTACTTCCATGGCACGGACGATCCATTCCTCTTGTCCGCCCTGGGTGCTCAGGGTTTTGAAGTGCATGTGTGAGCTCGTCATTCTCCCTGTCTTTTACTAAGGAACATGAGCAAGACATGTCGACATCTTGGACAATTCTATTTCCAACATCCTCCGCTCCCAGTGCAATCAACAAGCTACCGTCCTCTGCAAGGGCCCCTCCGTGAGCCATGAACCAATTCCGCAGGCGGAATTCCCAATCAGCAGTAGCAGGCGTGATATTCTTGGCCATTAGTTCTTCCTCCCGCTTCTTCCATTTAGGTACAGCCTTAACATAACCACCGGTGCCAAGATGGTGGTGGTATTTCTTCTTCCCAGCGTTGATCTTGTTCTGAAGGCTCGCGGCCTGTCCTTCCTCTGACAATTTGTATTCTTCAAATGCATCCCAGTGATCTGCCAGCTTGGGATGTTGGTTGAAATCTGGCCTTTCTCCCTTCTTGACATACATGTTGTTTAGGTGAACCTTCCATGACTGAAATTGAGTTCCCATTTTCTTCAAAGTGTATCTCTTAACCTTGTTCTCGTATCCTTCAGGAAATTTGAAGTTCTCCTTGATATCTTTCCAAAGGAGCTCCTTGGTTGCTTGCGGAACTTCAGGCCATTTCTTGATGCTAACTGGGACATGATCCCTAACGTGGAAACCACATGCGTTGTTAAACGGGCCTACTGCAGAAAGAGGGGCAATTGGCTTCCCGTCATTGTCGACGTTGGTGAAAACAAACTTTGTAGCAGGCTTCTTGTTAGCACCTCGCTTGGTTTGGGTGCTCAATGTACCGGCCTGAAAATGGACAGAGATGTGAATTTTTCATGTCAGAGCCATTTATATTAATTGGTTAAATACGATTAAAGGGTTTGTCGTGGCATTACCTCGCTTCCCTCATCGTCCACTGCATCACCGGATCCACCGGCTGCGGTGTCGACAATGTTCGGGTCACCGGATCCACCGGCTGTGTTGTCGACAACGTTGGCATCACCGGCAACGATCACGTCTAGCAAGAACTGTTCTTCCATGTCGAAATTAGGAGCATCATGCCCTGGTGTTGCCATGTATCTAATTTTGGAAAATATATTAATGTATATCAATGTATACGTATATCAATATACATGTATAAATATATCAATGTATTTATATGTATATGTATGAAATATTGTTTAAGCATATCAATGTATTTATATGTACATGTATGAAAAATTGTTTAAACATATCAATTTATATCAATGTATATCAATATATATATCAATGTATATCAATTTATATCAATGCATTTATCTTGTGGGCATTTTGTCGAACACCTTGTGGGCATCGAGAAAAAGAGCTATGTTAGCATAGGAGAAGGCTAACCTAGACCCTTCAGGTGGCGGAGGAGGCGACGGCGACGGCGCGGTGGTGGAGGAGTCGACGGTGAGCTCGACTGCGATGGCATTGAAGGTGGCAGTCGACGGCAATGGCGCGGGGACATAGAAAATTTTTGAGCTGAGTCTGTGACGGGTGGGAAGAAGCTATTTATAAGAGCACCTTTACAAGCGGTTCGTAATACAACCCGCTTGTAGAAGTACCTCTACAAGCGGTTCTTAATATAAACCGCTTGTATAAATGGACCTCTACATGCGGTTCGTAATACAAACCGCTTGTAGAAACGCCTCTACAAGTGGTTCGTAATACTAACCGCTTGTAGAAACGCCTTGACCACAGCGAGGGAGGGACCTCTACAAGCGATTGGTATTAAGAGTCAAAAATGTTTGACGTCGTCCATGCTCGACAAATATCTTCCTCTCCCCTGGCTAGCGAGTGGCGCTCGAGTGTGGACCTAACCTGCGGCATCGCGGGTTCGAGTCCCGCTCGCGCCCTCTGCTACTTCTTTATTCTTTCCTCTTGTATAAACCCCTCTACAAGCGGTTCGTAATACAAACCGCTTGTTTAAATGGACCTCTACAAGCGGTTAGTAATACAAACCGCTTGTAGAAACGTCTACAAGCGGTTCTTAATACCAACCGCTTGTAGAAGATTAAGAGTCAAAAATGTTTGAAGACGTCCATGCTCGACAAATATCTTCCTTCCCCTTGGCTAGCGAGTGGCGCTTGAGCGTGGACCTAACCTGCGGCATCGCGGGTTCGAGTCCCGCTCGCGCCCTCTGCTACTTCTTTATTCTTTCCTCTTTTTTTAATGCATTCCAAGATTAATTAACCCCTTCAAGAATTGTTTAAATACATTCAAAACTTTTAGAAACCCCTCTACTACATCCAAAAATTAGTAAGTCCATTCAAAAATTATTTAATCCCATGAATTAGTGATCACTAAAATTGTTTAATACATTCATAAATTATTTATTCCTTTCAAACATTGTTTAATGCATTCAAAAATTAGTGAGTGCAATAAAAAATAGTTAGTGCATCCAAAAATTAGTAAGGCCATTCAAAAATTATTTAATCACATGAATTAATGATCACTTTATCTTTACGTAAGGAGCATCGACTTCTATTACATTTAGGACATTTATGTCGACATCTATCGCAAAGGGAGGGAGCTCGTCGAACTGATTATCTTCTTCCTCATCTGTGATGTCCTCAACACCAACAATCCTTCGTTTGCCATGGAGAACCACGTGTCGCTTTGGCTTACTACTGCAATCCTTTTGCTTCTTCCTGTGCTTCTTTGGTTTGCTTGACATGTCCATTATGTAGAAGACTTGTCTCACATCGATGGCAAGGACGAATGGTTCACGCCTATAGCCAACTTCTGTCAGGTCGACGGTTGTCATGTCGTATTTGTCGATCTTCACGCCGCTTGAAGTCAGTTTGACCCACTGGCACTTAAACATAGGGACCTTCAATGGTCCATAGTCGAGCTCCCATATCTCTTCTATGTAACCATAATATGTGTCCACATTGCCTTTGTTGTCAGTGGCGTCTATACAGACACCGTTGTTCTGGTTGGTGCTCTTGGTCTCCTGCCTTTTTGTGTAGAAGGTGTAACCATTTATCTCGTAGCCCTGAAATGTGACGATTTCACTAGATGGCATCCGAGCCAAGCGCTGCAACTGTTCATTTTCTGACCCGTTGACAAGGATGTAGTTTTGTAACCAAGCGCCGAAAGTATCCATGTGCCTCACTGTGATCCAATCCTCGGACCTCCCCGGGAATTCGTGGCGTATAATACTCTTATGCTGAAGGACGTACGGGGCCACTAGGGTTGATTATTTTAGAACAGTGAAATGTACTTGCTTAAAAGTTAGGAGATCATTGCATGCAATTGTTTTCCGTCCTAGTGTCCCTTTTCCCCGTAGTCTCCCCTCATGGCGTGATATAGGGACGCCAATGGGATGTAGATCCTCAATGTAATCCAAACAAAACTCAACCACCTCCTCGGTCCCATAACCCTCCGCAAGGCTAAGCATACTACATCGGTCTAACTACCCATGTTGGCAATTTGATAATGTCCAACTAATAATCCACAACTAGGGTGACAAGGGGTCATGGCACATAATAATAATCAAGGTGTCATAGTACAAAGCTGGCATTTAACTAATTTCCCCAAAATTAATTAAAGCATTTTCTAATTAAGTTAGCATGCAATAATTTAAATCAAATTAACTTCATTAATGGGATCAACATGGTCAAAGCACAACTTGCCTTCAAAAAGTACTTGTTCTTGGTCTTGAGCTGGCTCCTGGGTCAACACTTCACCTTCGAAGCCTTCGGGTACTTCAACGTCTACTCGTAACGCGTGCAAATAGCAAATGGTAAATAAAACAGTACACAAAAAGTATCCAAACATCCAAGTAAAGCCCATAAACAGAGAGAGCATAATTTTATGAATTTTTACGAATTTGAATCGTCAAAATCGGAGTTAAAACGTAAGAGTTACAAGCGTTTAAAGTTTAAATAATCAATTAAATAATAATACAGAGAAAAAACTTTGGTCCAAAAATTTAATAAAATTCACCATTAGGTAGATCTTAATTTTATAAAAATTTAGAAATTTGAATCACCCAAATCTGAGTTAAACTGCAAAAGTTAACCGAATTAATTCATTTATTTTTATACTGAAAAACCTAATAATGACGTCAGCATGACGTCAGCGTGGATTTTGATTTTCCACCGAATTATTTTTATATTGAAAAATCGATTATTGCGTCAGCCGGTCCATGGACATGGTCCATGGTTCGGGCTCGGTCCATGGACGTGTCTCGGCCAGCGGGCCCTCGAGCGGCGTCGATCTTGGCGTCGGCCACCGGTTTGGCCGTGCGGGCCCCACCGTGACGTCAGCATGACATCACGGTTGACGTCATCGAGCCGTTGGAGCGCCCGCTGACACGCGGGCCCCATCGTGACGTCACGCGTGACGTCAGCGGCGACCGCGCGCTGACCGCATCGATCACGCTTCCGGCCACGTGGCCAAATCTCGGCCGTTGATTTGAAAATCAACGGCCCAGATCGGATCTGGGTTTCACGCGTGTAAAACGGCTCGGTCCATCCGGACCGTTCGATCTCGATCGGACGGTCGAGATCTAATCCCTTGCTGATAACGTGGGTTAATGCTAGCCGTACGATCTAGATCTAACGGTTGAGATCTATCCAAGCACGGTGCGGTTATGGGCTACGTGGCTAAATCTAAGCCGTTGGATCTAGATCCAACGGTTGGAAACAGATCTAGAAATCGCAACGTGATTACCTTCAGTCGACATGGCGCAATCTGGACCGTCTGATGAAGATCCAAGGTGCACCAAGCTTGCGGATGACGATGGCGCTGCGGTGGTTCACGGCTGCCGGAGACGGTGACGACGACCTCCCGAACGGCGTTTCTTCGCATTTCCGGCGAGATGAGTGGTACTCCCGGACGGGCCTCGATGCGAGGAGTCCGGATCTGGGCACAACGGCGGCAGAGGACGACGGACGGCGGCGGAAATCGCACGAAACCGCGACGGAGCGCACAATCAACTACGGCGAGCGATTGCGGCGCAACCATGGTGGCTTGAGCTCAGTGCGTTAGGGCTACGGGTGCGCACGAAAACGGGGAACACGATGGCGGCGACGGCGCATTAAATACCCCCTCGACGTCCGTGTTATGCGCGGAAAGCGAGGGCCCACGCACGGGCGGCGGTGGAATCCGAATCCAATTTGGATTGGGTGACGTGGTTCAACGTGGACCGTTGGATCAAGATCCAACGGGCACGGGGTTTGGGCTCGGGTCTGGCCTGGCGACTTGGCTGGCTCGGTCGGGCTTGGGTTCGGGCGATGTGGCGCGTTCGTGGCCGTTGGTTTTCGATCCAACGGTCGAAGGGTTAGGGTTAGGTTCCGGCTCGGTCCGGCTTAACCGTGGCTCGAGTCGGACTCGGACTCGAGTCTGACTCGGGCTCGGTCGCTTGAATAGTAAAACCCGTTCAGCATTTTCCAGCGATTAAATATTCAAAATAATTTCCAGAAATTCATTTAATTCAAGAAAATAGCAAAATACTCAGAACAATTCCAGAAAAATTCTAGAAAATATTTTAGGGCATTTGAGACTCAAATAAAATATTTCCAACAAAATTTTATTTGCAACTTTTAATTCTTTAATTATTTGAAAAGGGAATAAATTCAAATAAATTCCAAATAAATCCCAGAAAATTCCTAAAATTCACAAAAGTGCCAAATTCCATTTAAATTCATAACAGGCAAAAATTGGGGTGTTACAGATCCCCGCTTCGAGCCGCGCCTGCGGAGCCCCTTCACCTCGCCGAATCTGCCTCGAGACTCCGCTCCCGTGGTCGTCTTCCTCGACTCCGGTCCAGCCACTCCGCCGCGCTGCCATCGAAACCCGCGAGCTCCACCAGCCGTACGATCGAAATCTAACCGCGGAGGTGAGTCCACGTACATCCCAAAACCCTAGAGCCCAGATGCTTTGAGGACCGTTAGATCTAGATTCGACGGCGTAGATTAGGCCACGTAGCGCACGGTAGAGATGACCTAGGCTAGATCTGAGCCGTTAGATCTTGATCCTAGGGCTGAGATTGAGCCACGTAGGAGCCTTAGGGTAGATTAGATGCGTTTGGGACTGTCCGATTGGAATCGAACGGCCCCGATCGTGCCGCGTGTCACGCGTTGGGTGATGTCGCGTTACCTTTTTCCCCGCGTGAGTTGGATCCAATCTGCACCGTTGAAATCCGAATGAACGGCTCGGATCGTGCCACGTAGCCTGGCCACAAAGGTAGCGTGGGTGCGTGTCTCGACACGCCGGGGCGGTGTCGGCGGGACAACAAAGCGCACCATGACGCGTCACGCCGACGTCATGGTGGGCCCGCATGTCGATCTGCATCGGCGGCCGGCTGACGTCAGCGATGACGTCATCCGAGGGGTCCCACATGTCAGTGACGCATGGAACCGTGGACCGAGTCCACGGTGGACCCGAGCCGGGCCGTGGACCGAGTCCATGCGCCCGCTGACGTCATGCTGACGTCATAATTCGGTTTTTCAATATAAAAATAATTCGGTGGAAATTGATTTCCTACGCTGACGTCATGCTGATGTCATTATTCGGATTTTCAATATAAAAATAAATGAAATAATTCGGTTTATTGTTTTATTTGAATTTTGAAACTTCAAACGCTTATAACTTTTGCATTTTAACTCCGATTTGAACGATTCCAATTTCTAAATTTTTATAAAATTGAGATCTACTTGAATATAAATTTTAATTAATTTTTGAATATGAATTTTTCTCTGTTTATAAATATTTAATATTTTCTTTAAACTTTAAACAATTATAACTTTTGCATTTTAACTCCGATTTGGACGATTCCAGTTTCTAAAAATTTATAAAAATGTGCTCTCTGTTTATGAACTTTATTTGAACTTTTGAACACTTTTGTGTACTGTTTTATTTATTTATTGCTATTTTCACGCGTTACGAGTAGACGTTAAAGTACCCGAAGGCTTCGAAGGAGAAGAGTTGACCCAGGAGCCAGCTCAAGACCAAGAACAAGTACTCTTTGAAGGCAAGTTATGCTTTGACCATGTTGATCCCATTTTGAAATTAATTTGATTTAAATTATTGCACGCTAGTTTAATTAGAAAATGCTTTAATTAATTTTGGAAAATTAGTTAAATGCCAACTTTGCACTATGACACCTTGACTATTATTTATGTGCCAGGACCCCTTGTCACCCTAGTTGTGGATTATTAGTTGGACATTATTAAATTGCCAACATGGGTAGTTAGACCGATGTAGTATGCTTAGCCTTGCCACGTGAAATGTTTTGGACAATTACATGTTGATATTGACTTAATGAGATATGGAACCAGTTTTGGAAAAGTGTCATGTGTTCTTAACGATGATGTTGACAGCACGTGGTGCATGGTAATCAACTGGGGTTTGATAAATAGATTTGGACCTGGGCATGTGGCAAGAATGATCGGGTGGGCCAGATGTGGCATCGGGAAGGATGATTTGGTTCTTCGGGTAGTCTTGCCCTGGTCACCTTAAGGACTTAACCTTGCAAGCCATCAATGAACTCTCTGGAGCGATGGTCCGAATTGTACATCCATTGCCGGTTCATCTACACAAAGATTTAATTTTCAGATACCTTCAAAGATCTTTCACTAAAGTGTTATTTATAAAATCACTTTTATTTTTCATAAATAACATTGTAGGAAAATTCCATTCCAAAGTACTTTGACACGTATTTACAAAAGTCATTGTTTCCATGTTTTGGCTATTATCAAAGGTAATAATTAATATACTTATTTTATATATGCATGTCATATAGTTACATTTGTAATTAAAACTACTCAAATATGTTGTTAGTTTTATAGTTGTACAAGACATAATCGAAAAGAAATTAATAGTTAATGTGTTACTTTTAATTAATACTGTGGCAAGAATTTATATGCCATATATTTTGCGATGGAGGGAGTGGTTTTTCAATTTTTTTCTTATCCTTCTACCTTTTTAACTTAATTTAACTAATCATTTTGTCCCTTTAAATTTTTTCCTATTTTATTTCATAAAACATTAATAATTTCCTTCCAAACCTACTATTGTTACATTGAAGGGAGGAGTGTCATATTAAAGATTGTAAAGCTAACAACTTTTGTAAAACAACTCCCTACAATTCAACATGGTCCTACCTAAAATTAAAGTTATAGAGTGAGATGGAAGAGAAGGAGTGTTACATTTAAGATTCTAAACCTAAGAACACTTTTAGAGAAAACAACTACCATATAGTGATGGAACTGGTACGGATATTTTCCGACCGACCGACCGACCGAATTGATTTGGATGATGATTTGGATAGTTTCTCAGATATCCAGTTGATTTCTCGGATAAAGATATGGATACAGATACGGATATGGAACACTGATTATCCGACGGATACGGAATATCCAAGTTTTTGTTCGGATAGTGTCCGAATATGACATACGGATATTATCCGAATAACACGTTTCAGAGAGGCGAGACTGAGCGCGGGAAGCCACCGAGTGCCGAGCACCGTGCGCGGGAACCAGGAAATGGGGAAAGCTGCTACGAGTTACGACGTGGCGCGGGAGGCAGGACTGCGGGACAACGGGAGGCGTGAGTGCGTGACCAAGTCCAAGTGCGTGACCAAGACTGCAACGCAAGAGCCCCAAAACCAGAGGATGGGAGGAGGAGCCGAGGACTAGAGCTGAGCAAACCAAGAGAGAGAGCGAGAGACAAAACCTAGACCAGAAACCCTAGCCGCTTGTTGAGTTCAGACGATCATCATTCATCATTCATCAATGACGAACTTGACACTGAAGGTCTATTAGACGATCACTATCCACTAGAGACCACTACTTATAAATTTGAGTAGTTTTCATAGTAGATTAAATAAATTTGATGGTACATTAAAAACAAAATTTAAATATAATTTATTTTTAAATACCAGTTGGAATTTAAATGAAATTCTCAAATTTTTGATTGATCTTTCTCCTAATTTTCAATTTAAATTTAGAAATTTTGAATTTGTACCAATTTAATAATATTCGTGCACAAATTTTTTAATTTTTGACATTTTCTTATTTTTTAAAATTCCTAAATTTGAATGTAAATTTGGACCGATTTTGGAAAAAACAGAAATTGGATTTTAAAATATCCGACTAATATTATTCGTATCCATGTTGATTCCGATCCGTATTTGATCTGTATTCGTAACCGATATTATCCTGTATAATTCGTATTCGATTATGTATTCGGCACTATTCTTATTCGATTCTGTATTCGATAAAAAATATGGATACGGATACGAATATGACGATATTCGACCGTATCCAATCCGATCACATCCCTACTACTATAGTTCATCATGATCTTGCCTAAAATTCAACTTATGGAGTGAGCTAGCAATAAAAAACTTCAACAATCAAAATTAATTTTTTCTCCACATTAAATGCAAAAGAAACAACAATATCTTGGTGAGAAGGATGGTAGCATGGTGTTACTAACCTTGATTCACTTAATTTGAAGCTAAATCATCACATTAAAAAATTTGAACAGCACCTCCTCGCAAGAACAATGCCAGGCCCTTCCCTGTTCATGTCTGCCAGCTCGGGGCGGGAGGACGAAGAGTTTAAATGGGTGGATCGCTTCCAGAAGCGGTTTGATACACCAACCGCTTCTAAATATATATCTCTACACGCGGTTGGGGTCTCAAACCGGTTGTGATAATTCAGAAGCGGTTTGGTAAACGAACCGCTTATGGTAGTTGCTCAACACAAGCGGTTGGTGTTACCAACCGCTGCTGGAAACTCTCTCCCCACCGTTGCTCATGAACCGCTTCTGGTGCGAAGACCAGAAGCGGTTTGCACCTAACCGCTTGTAATAGGCCGCTTGTGATGCCCAGTTCTGTAGTAGTGCTAGCTAATTAGCCAAGTATGTAGGCCGCTTAATTTGCAGATATTTTAGATGGGGCCGAGGCGGGTGGCCGGCGTTCTTGCTTGGAGAATTGACGTAGTTAATAGCTTGCATGCTTGCTTAATTTGCTTGGAGAATTGTTGCGTGGGGACTTTATTTAGTCGTTAAATGCCAAGTTATTCTACGGTGCTACTTGAAAGGTACTGAGAGAGGTATTTTACTTAAAAGATCAACCGTTGATTAGTCATAGGGTATTTTAGGTATAGAGTATCTCTAGCTTTTTTTTAACTATATTAAATTCAATAAGGATGTTCATTATTCTGTATTCCATGGATTATATTAGTTATTATTTATTTGTGCTTCCTTTGATAGCTATTGACGCTAAAATACATGACGAATGGTTAATCGACACTAGCACACGCAAACAATATATTTAAGTTGGGTGCCGGCATACCAACTGATTTGATCATGCAATCGGCAACAAAAAGTATAATGTAACCAGCTGTCAAGCTGATTGGTTTTGCAATGAATCTGATCTAAACAACTACCCAAACCAATTAAATCGAAGGCTAATAAGTAAATCTAAGCAGGTTGATTGAGCTGATTAGACCAAAAATAAATGCAAATTTTCCTAAAAAAGGCGATGCGCAACAAGATTAGGATGTTACACTCGTCCAGCCGAAAAGCAAGAAAGGCAGCACCTCCATTTAATCCCCCACCAGCCACCTTCCCTCATTCTCCATTGGAGCAAGAACCAAGAGACACCTGAACAAGAACCACCGAAGGCAAAAAACCCGAAGGAGAACAAGATGAGCAAGCCGGAGCAAGGAGGAGACGGTCAACCGAGCAAGAGAGAAGCCAGGAGGAGGAGGTCACCAGCAGGAGAAGGGCATTCCAGCAGGGGAACCTCGGCCACCACTTCTTCCTCTTCATCAACCCGTCAACACCGACCCCAAACCCGTTCCTAGGTGCACAAACACACATAGAGCCTTGTAGCATGCTTGTATGGGTAGATCGGGAGGGGAAGGTAGTGGTCTGAGTATTTGAACTCTAGGGTTGCATAGATTCATGCCTTGCCGTCCCTCTAGAGCTTGCATCATGGACCAAATAGCAAATCAAAAGTGAGCAAAAAGTAAAATATGCAAGAACTAGGTAGAAAACCTCAGGGGATTAGACCAAGTAACAAGCTGTTCTTGTTCGGCCAAGAGGGGAGAAGAGAGTAGAGAGGTTTTAGGGAGGGAGAAGAGGGGAGGGAACCAGTAGGCCGGAGGAGGAGGAGCGACGCTGGCGTCAGCGATCGGTGACCGGCGGCGAAGGCGTCGGCAGAGGAGAGCCGAGGGGAGGCGAGAGCCTGAGGCGTCGGTAGGAGAGAGGAGTAACAGAGGAGAGGCAACCGAGCGAAGAACCGAAGGGGTAGGCAAAATTCTCCCAACTAGATTGGATTGGATCGAGAACCAAGTCTTGCTTGGCTGGTAGAAGGCATGATCTCACGCCTTGCCTACCAGTATCAAACCCCGGTGCTCACCCTCTTCTTAGATGAATTGACAGATGAATTGACAGAAGCTAGATGAATTGACAGATGAATTGACAGAGCTTCTGGCCACCATTTTTTAAAAAGATTGGATTGGATCGGGCTTCCGTTTGGGAACTGTGACGGTCTAGCTGCTTTGCTTGGCTGCTCTGCACAATATTCAGAAACTCGCTACTGTTCAGTTGAAGCACATCATGATAAGTTTCTCGTCACGGTATTTTCATTAATTAGATGCGCGCTTAATTTCTAGCTAGTACTCCCACTTTACAGTTCCAGATATGTTGCAGCATAGATAAGGCGACAGAAATTAGTGAGCTAGCTAATTAATTAATCCACGCACACTAGCGAGCTAATTTGCAGCAGCACTAGTTTCATGCATTGCTTGATTTGTCCTCAAGCATGTAGCTGATTAACAATTGAGTGGCTATCCATTACTAGCTGTAGTATAGTTTGTCGCAGCTCTGCTCATCGTGTTTGGCCTTCTGCTCTTGCTCGTCCATGGTGGCGGCTGTTGCTGCTGCTGATGATACTGAGGAGCGGGAGGACCTGTGGTCGAGCCAGGCGATGACGTCGCGGAAGACGGCGTCGATGTTGTCGGGCGTCTCGCCGGAGGTGAGGGCGTGCCACATGCCCGGGTAGAGCTTGAGAGTCTTGTCCTGGCTCACCGCCGACCGGTACAGCAGCTCGCTCACCGACGGGTCCGTCACCTTGTCGTCCCCGCCGTGCACGATGAGAAACGGCAACGACACCTACGCGAATGGTTGTATTGTAAGCAAACAAATTGAGCAGCATCAGGCCAACTAATTGGAGACACAACTGCTAGCTAGTAGTAAGAATTAGGCCAGGAGATGGCGACGGCGATCGATCAATAATAAATAAGATGAAACAACCAACTAATCGAACAAGGACATTACCCAACCACTATGAGATGAGATGTGCTAGCTAGTTGGGAGGGATCGATCATTCAATCAGTTTTAATTAGTAAACCTGGGCGAGGACGTTGGCCTCGAGGTGCAGGCTGACCCTGAGCAGCTCGTAGGCGGTCTTGAGGCGCGGCTTGCCCTTGTAGCACAAGGGGTTCCCCCGGATCTCGTCCCGCTTCGCCTGTGTCCTGTAGGCGGCGTCGATCACGTCATTGGTCGGCACGATCCTCCACGTCGGGATCACGCTCGTCATCGCCTCCAGAACCTTCACCACCACCGGGTGAGGCCTCATCTCCTCCGCGATCTGCGATATTATATGTGTAGTTTTGACATTGGTGATCCAATTAATGGCCGGTGTTGTAGAATTAAATCAGTGATGTTGATCGATGCTAGTCAAAGCCTGCACCATTCCATGCAGCTGGTGGATGGATCTCAATTTGTGCAACTTAATTGTATGGACAGAAAGTCGACCGGACGGACAGAGAGAGAGCTACTGGTACTGATTCGACAAGGATCGATCGATCGAGGATTATAGAGGAGGATTGCCGGGTCAACAACGCAACCGTACGTAGAAAGAAAGAGATGCAGCTTTGTAACGGCCGCCGGGCGTTTTGGGTCAAAAGGGATGGCTAGCTAGCTAGCTTGCAACTATCCAAGCTTGGTGCAGGCTTTGACTAGCATCGATCAACATGCACTGCACTACTCCTGGCCTAAAGTTGCGGCCGACTAGCTACGAACAAGACGAGCATGCACAGAAAACGCGGCCGGCCATCAACAGCATGCATGAATCAATATGCATGGATATAGTGCGTGGGGTGGTGCAATTAATTAACTCTACATATATATACTCCACTTAGTAGTATGTATAATCTACTAAGAATTAAGCAGGGTACCTTGCACATGGGGGCGACGAGGACGGCGCCGGTCCAGTAGGAGGGGCGGGCGCGGTGGAGGAGGAGAGCGACGGCGCCGCCCATGGACTCGCCCAGCAGGAAGCGGGGGAGGCCTGAATATTGTGAGGAGGCTGCCGTGGAGACGAAGAAGAAATGACGGTCCAGATCATGGACGACGGCGTCGAAGGAGGGGACGTATCCCTGGAGGCCGTCCGACTTGCCGTGGCCCTCGTAGTCGACGCCGTAGACGGCGTACCCGGCCTGCGCCAGCCGTACCCCCGTGACGCGCATCGTCACGCTGCACTCCACCGCGTACCCTGCACTCGTGCAAATTCATTCGCTGATTCGATCCGTACGCATGCAATTACTGATTCATTCAGCAGCGTAATCATACCAAATTAAGGAACTTACCATGGCACATGAAGACGAGGGCTTTTATGGGTCGCCCCTTGCTGGGCAGCCATCTGCAGGTGAAAAGCCTCATCCCCCGCGAGTTGCTCACGAATTCCTCCTCGTATTCGTATTCGCCATGATCGACGACGACGTCCGTGGCCTTGCTCATCCCTTGATTCTATTTCTGCCCGCCTTCACTCAGCACTTCAGCAGGGGAGGGGACAAGGATTATGAAAGCGAGGAGGAGGAGGAGGACCTGATCTCAAATTGCGCGTGAAGGAGCTGATCGAGGAGGGATCTATTATATATATAACCTCTTAAATGACTCGATCGATTAATTAATTAATTTCAATCCAGCCGATTGATCGGCCAGGAGATGATCGACAGGCTACGTACAGATATATAGAGCAATTAAATGAAGGGATCGATCGATCCTATCTTGGATTCGTTGGACTTTTCTGTAAAGCATCGTCGTTCATTTGAACGTAGTACGTGCTGAGACGATTAGAATTATCTGTTTGTCTCCGGTGCGTGCGTACGTGAGTTCCTGCGTACAACACGTGTGGACTCCGTGCGCGTCCGGATTGGGCGGTACGTGCGCGTTACGGCTAATGCGCACCCAGTAGCACCGTAGTGGGCTAGTGGCTCCCTTTTAATAATATCTCTACTATTATAAAGCAACAGTTGGTGCCAGTGGTGAGTTCTATCCACGTCATTAATTGCTTAACTTAATTGTCTACTTAATCGCTCGCTTAATCGCTCTACGTAAAACGGCGTTGCTTTAATTAGCCGAATTTTCGCGAAAGCGCCGTTAAAGATAGATGTTTGATCTTGTGAAATAATTTTTTTATTTTTTAATCTTTATTTTTCGTTATCAATTTTGTTTTTCGTAGCAATGCACGGGCATATAACTAGTCATATATAATATGTGACATCCGTAATCCACCCATCATCTCCCAAGCAACTCCGTCAAAGAAAAAGCAGCTTCTTTCATAGACGACTCGCTCTTCGAATAAAACAATGGGATGACCACAACTTCCCTGATAGTAACATGTCACATTAGGTGCACCTCACATATGTCACTGCTTCCATGCCTGTCCCTGCAATATATTAATTACTGTCAACACCTTCCATGCATAATATTAGTATGGATCCAACCAGGTAATAACAAATTTACTTGGGTCGCAACCAATACTCATTTTTATTTTTAAAGCAATAATCTTGATTCCAACAAATTTATTTTCAAATAAATTCAGAAAATTCTTGAATAAAGAAAATACACATTTTAGACTTTCATTTTCTCCTTATTTAGATTTTGGAATGTTACAGATAGTAGCACTATCAGAATTTTTAAAAAATACATATGTCTAATCATCATCTAAAAATTTTACATCATCATTACCGACAAGAAATTCTTGGAAGTTTTGAACCACCACAAGAAATTCTTGGAATCAAAAGAATTAACACAACCATAACAAGCTAGTTTTGAACCACTGTTACATCTTGCAGTATGTTACCAGTGCTGCCATCCTATAATGAACCACTGTTACATCTAGCAGTATGTTGTGATTTAAGTCCTGCAGAATGCTTATGAACTACTTCTGATTGCTACTGGTAGCATCAAGCCATCCAGAACATGCTCTTGATAATCTGGACACACTGCCTCACTAGACACTAGGATTTCTGGAAAACTGCACTGGACCAATCAAATGAGTTCTTAGAAAGTTCAATTCAGATACCGCCCACAACAAAAACGATGAGAATATTTTGATCGCCAAATTATTTGTGGTTTCTCCACAAACCTTTCTACCATCCCAGTTGCTTCATCCGTAACCACAACACCATACTTCGATGGTTCATCCGCATATATTAACAGAGCAGTCAGTTTGTATCAAAATGGTTTCACCTGAACAGTGCCAACAAGGATTTACCTGTGTGACCAAGATTGTAACCTCACCATCGTGGGCATTGTGAAATTCTATGAGCTCGGCACAACGGTATTCACATATGACATCACTCTTTAAGACAAAAAGGGTTCACCAGATCCATCCACAAGCTCATCCCCAGCAAGAACAAGAGGGCCAGCAGTCCCTACGGGCTCTGTCTCTTGGGAGCATGTGATTTTGGTACCATGTTTGTCCTCAAAATCCCTCAAGAAGCTGAGCATCTCTCTAAAAGGCGGTGACAGCACTCACAGCATGAAAACTAAAATACAAATGACCAATTGAGATGACAAAAGATACATATAGGTGTACTCTTTACCTCTGGACAGTAATTGATGGATAGAACAACTTCCGTGATGCCAACATCCTTCAAGCCAATCTGCCCAAATGACGAAAATTTTCAGTTTGAATTGAAAGGATGCTTCCCCCATCATATTAAAGAATCACTTCTTTGGCGCTAACATTATGTGCTTGGATATACAGGTCAGTTCTCATATCAACAAATCACTTTGTTGGCAACTTGGCATTACACCAACACTATACGCTTGGGTATATCTTAAGTTAAATTTCTTTATAGTTCGTTCATGATACGCATTTAAGAAAAATACTAGGAAATGATAACGTGATTAAGACTTGCTTATTTGACTCTAGTATTCAAAAAAACAAAAGAATAGACAGAAGTCCACTTTACCCAGCACATTCAGATGCTATGGAAATGTTTTGTGGTTCCTGTGAATGTTTTGTGGTTCCTGTGTGTCCTCTCTTTTGAGGAGTTTTGGGTTGTTAACTGAGGTCAGAATTTGTGCAAGTCTGATCTATTGTACCTAAACTTTGCTTCAGTTTCAAGTAATGGAACTGGGACATCATTAACGTGATGTCCTTTTGATCTAAAAACATTCAGATGCTATGGAAATGGCATGACTAGATGCATGGCTCCACAAATAAAGAATAATATAGTATTTTGGTTTGCTCGAAGAAAAGTATTAGCTCCATAGTTTTCTTTTTCGTTCTTTATAGAACATAGAAGAGAAATTCACATTACGACCAAACTCACTCTATGTGCAGCAATACTAAGTTGCTAAGAAGCTGAATTTGACATGAGAAATTAGCAAAGTCCTGAGGCGAGGCAAGGTCCAACGAACTGAGCGATGCAATATCAAAAATTTTAACACATACAGTTATTCTTGGTCTATTATATGTTAGTTTCTATCCCTCACTTTACGAGGGCATATACAATATAGTTAGGAAGGTACATACAAGTCTAACAAGTCATGGCATTGCTACTTCCTTCTAGTAAATTTCAAGCATGGGGCAAAACAATCTGAAATTTAACAACAGTCGTAAAAGCAAAATCACATTATTCTCTCCCACCGTCTTTAACTAGTTAAGAGAAGCACAAACAGTAACTGAATCGAACAGAAGAAAGGAAAAAACATCTTAAAACAGCAAAAAATAATACATAATCATCAAAGAATCTGAAGCATCAACCTAGAACAAACATCTGATCTCACGCTACGCCCCCTACAATCCACTGACATTTGTCAATCTTTGCAGCGATAACACTAAAGCCAGGGGCTGGACTCAACAGCTCGATTGCGACTAAACCCCCCAATACGACACCCATGCGCCAAGCCGCCAAATAGATTGGTAGGTAAAACACCAATCTAGGAACCAAAGCATCCGAATCGGGTGGACTACCAAAGCAACTAAAATACCTGGAAAAAAAACAGAGTGACAGGTTGGGCGGGGATTCGGGGACGGGGAGCCCCCACGGCGTCGCCAGGTCCTCGTCCAACGCGACGTTTGCGGGGTACGGGTTCTGCAACCGGTCCATGAGCGCGTCGGCGCGGGCGACCGACCTGGTGGGGCGGCTGACGCTGGCGGAGAGGGTGGGGTTCCTGGCGAGCAAGGCCGCGCTACAGCGGCTGGGCATCCCGGCGTACGAGTGGTGGTCAGCCCGTTACAACCCGGGTACCGTATCCGATCCGTATCCATCGAGTACTGTTTCTTCCGTATTCGATTCGTATCCGACCAGAAAATAACCGGGTAGTACCCAAACCCGAACCTGAACCTGACGGGTATAAATACCCGGCTGAAAATTCGGGTAATACAAAACACGGGTACGAATACGGGTCGGATATTACCCGATCCGTTTTCACCCCTGCCTTGATAGTTGTAATTTTCTTCACCGCTAAATAACTTAGTTTCCTTAGAGGTCCATTTTGTAAATTTTCTGGCCTGAACTGTAATTTGTACTAAGTTGAGGATCAAACTATTAAATTATAGTGTTTTTGGTTCAATAGGGCAGTGGCATAATTTCTTTTGTCTAATTTCAATTCCTGAATTTATAACCTATTTTGTATTTTGAATTTTGATTTGAGTGTATGCGACCTTACATGTTGGTACTGTTTACTACTTTTATTAGGATTAGCAGTTCAATTCACCATGTTAGCAGTGAGCCAGTGAGGCCTTTACATCTTGCCATCACCATGGTCATCAAATATTTTCAATTACTTTTGTTTTCGATCATTGGATGATGATATCTCCTTAACAGTGTGATTAGAGCTTAGGCAATTCGCCCTCCTAAGTGATTGTTAAAGAAGAGGCGCTACGATCCTGTTAGCAATTCCTTTCGGTTCATACGTTACTTGAATTTAATTTGAATTCGGATTCAAATATGATTTGGGAAGTGCTTCTTTGCTCTTTCAAAAAATACACAAATCTCAAAGCACATATATTTTATTAAGCCTAAGGATAGATTAGCCACTTCAAATAACAATTAGGGCTCGTGGATCCAAAGCCCAGGCAAAAAGGTCCCTAAGACCATCTCCAACCATGTCTCTTCCCCTTCCATTTTCCCTTCGTGAAGGGATTCCCATTCCCTTCAGCGCTCCAACGGGTTCCCTTCAGCCTGGGATTCTCTCTCCCATTCCCTCCAGCAAGGGATTCTCTCTCCTTTCCCTATACAATTCCCTTTAAAGGGAATCTGTTGGAGATGAGGGGAAATAAAGGGAATGGGAACAGGGAAGGGAATGAAATTGTTCGACAACCTCGCTATCGAATAGTCCGGGGTTGCCTAATAGATCTAAACTGGAGAACAGAAAGAGAGGGCGAGAGACACAATATGAGGAGGAACAGTGCCTTTATTATTCTCAGATGCTTCAGGTACAATGGGGTGACCCCCTGCCTCCTATATATAGCGGTTCTGCTTAGAGAAAGGAAGAGTCCATATCGGATACGAATCCGTTTCCTAACAGGATACGAATCCGTTTCCTAACACTCCCCCTTGGACTCTTCACTGCGAGATGCATATGCCTCATTAAAACTCCATAAAAACCCAGTGGGAAAAATAATTGGAGAAAGAGTACATAGCACACGCTTGCTGTGTTGCACGGATTGCCTCATCAAAAACCTTATGTAAGAAAACTTCAATGAAAAACTTACTTAAGGAAAAGAGTACAATCCACCCAAACTTCAATGTTAATCTTCAAGATTTACGTTGGGTACTCAAGCTTCATGTTTGAGATTTATGTAGGAGTATGTGAAAAATCTCCCCCTGAAATCTGCACTTCTCTAAGCCTCATCATCCCGATTCCTCTAATACATCTTTCAAAGGAAGATGCTGGGAGTGACTTAGTGAATAAATCTGCGAGATTTTCACACGACTTAGTATGCAGTATCTTTATCTCGTTCATCTTATGCATTTCATGAGCATAAAAGAACTTGGGGTTGATATGCTTTGTAAGGTTACTCTTCACATATCCCATTTGTACTTGTGCAACACAAGCATTATCTTCATAGATAATAGTGGGGGTTTGTTCCATGTTCAGGCCACATGACTTCTGGATGTGGTGAACCATTCTTCGAAGCCATGCACATTCCCGAGAGGCTTCATACCAGGCAATTATTTCTGAGTGGTTTGTCGACGTCGAGACAAGAGTCTGCTTAGATGACTTCCACGAAATTGTTGTTCCACCGCAAAGGAAAACATACCCGGTTTGTGACTTACCAGTATGCGGGTCCGATAGGTACCAAAGCATTGGCATATCCAACCAAATTCAATTCATTGGTCCTTCTATAGAACAAACCGAGTTCTTTGCTTCCTTGGAGGTAACGGAAGACGTCCTTAACCCCTTTCCAATGCCTTTTGGTGGGTTCTCAGACCGCATTGCTAGCAAATTCACGGCGAACGTAATGTCCGCCTAGTGCTATTCGCAAGGTACATGAGCGCTCCAATTGCACTCAAGTATGGGAATTCCGCCTCGGGACTTCCTCCTCTTCTTTAGGCCTCAGACGGGTCTAGGTCCGCTTGGAGTGACCTTCCGAGCCATTGGGGTCTTTGAGGGTATGCCTTTTCAAAACCAAATTTCTCCAACACTTTCTGCGTGTAGGAAGATTGGTGTACCAAGATTCCGCCTTGGACATGTTCAAGCTGCAAGCCTAAACAAAACTTGGTTTTACCCACGTCTTTCATTTCAAATTCAGACTTCAAGTAGGTGCATGCTTCTTCAATTTCCTCATCCGTCCCAATGATGTTCAAGTCATCTCCATAGACGGAGAGTCTACAAAATCCATGCGGGGCTCGTTGTATAAACACACATGGACAATCTTCATTGTTCGTAGCCTTTCTTGCAAAGAAAGTCACTTAAGCGATTGTACCACATTCTTCCTGATCGTCAGCCCATACAGTGATTTCTCCAATTTCACCTTTGTATAGGTTTCTGCTTGCTCTGTCTTGGTTCGGGATAGGATACCTTCCCAGACTTTCATGTATATCTCCGAATCCAAGTTTCCATACAAATATGCTATGACAACATCCATTAGCTTCATTTTCAACTTCAAGTTGACTGCCATTGAGATCAAGTATCTAAAGGTAATTCCGCCCATGACCGGAGAATAGGTTTCTTCATAATCAACCCTAGGACGTTGAGTGAAACCTTGAACAACAAACCTTGCAATGGTTGTTGCTCTTTTCATAGATTCTCCTATTATTACAAAATTTATGGCCATTTCGTCATGGTGTGCTTCATGCACTTCTACTTGCTCTTCATTGCTATTTCCCATTCCAGAGCAAGTTCCTTTAGTTTTTCTCCGCCAATGTGTGCGCACACATTATTTCCGGCTTCTTCCAATGGAAGATTCAAATATGGAATTGCCTTTTCCACAGGCTTCTTTCCAAAGTGCAGTCTCAACTGGCTCCTTCTTGCTTTGGGGCATTTTTGTGATTGGCTATGGTAAGTCCTCTTGCCCATTTTTCCCAGACGTCTCCTGGTACTTTGGGTTTGAGAAGCCGATTTCTGTTCTTTTCTTTGAGGCCTCTGAGCAGGATGAGGATACCTTCCGCTTTCTTTGGTATTTCCACCCTCTCTGGTGCATTTCTTGCTGGTATATGCGACTTAACCACGCTCTTCAGATCACAAAAATGATCAGGCAGTTCATTTGCTAAATTCTGCAAATCGATTGTCTGCTTGACTTCTTGAGTTGCTTCATTAGTGCGAGGTCATGCACGGGATCCCAATGGAATGCCATATGATTTTCCGGCATTTTTCATCCAATGGTTCATTTCCTCCCTAATGACGGAAAGCGATCCTCGTCAAAAAAATGCAATCGGCCGAATTGGGTCAGATGCAAATCTCGATCGTGGGTTCCAAAGACCTGATTATGGATGCATTCTCATAACCAACGTATATCCTAGACTTGCGGAGAGGGCCCATTGCAGTTATTTGTGGGGTGGTATAGGTACATATACCATTCATTCAAATATTCAGGATGACCCATTGCACTAGTTGCATGGTTGAATGGATGTTGTAGGCCGACGGTCTATAATTGATGAGTCTTTCTTTGCGTGCAGGACTGCGTGTCCCCAACAAGTGTTGGGCAAGTTACAACTCTGCAAGAGCGATGCGGCAATGAACTTAATCCTCTTTATTAGTGCTTCACTAGCCCATTTTGGCGTATGGACGCGTGCATGCAGTGCTCAATAGTTATTCCAGTTGCTGTGCAATAATCATCAAATGCCTTAGAAGTAAATTCGATGGCATTGTCCATTCGAATGGACTTCACGCGATGATCAGGAAAAACATTCTTAATTCTGATGATCTGCGAGATCAGTTTTGCGAATGCATGATTCCTTGTTGACAGAAAACATGTATGCGACCATTTCGAGGAAGCATCAACGAGCACCATAAAGTATCGAAACGGCCCTGACAAGGGCTGAATCGGACCGCAAATATCCCCCTGAATGCGTTCCAGGAATGCAGGGATTTCATGTTGTACTTTCATAACAGAGGGTCTAGTTATTAATTTCCCGGTGGCACATGCATGGCACACAAAATCTTCGTGATTCGGGAAATTCTTAACATTAATGCCATGACCTTGTGAGTTGTTAACTATATTTTTCATCAATCTCAGACCAGGATGACCTAATCTACAATGCCATAAAGCAAATAATTCAGAGCTTCTAAAGACAGTCTTCAAAGAAGTATACACTGCGTGTGCATTGATTTTCGTGTAGTACAACCCAGATTCATATGAGGGACATTTTTCTAGTACCATCTTTCCATATTCCGCGTGCTTCACAATGCACAAGTGTTCTTTGCCATTTTGTTCATTGGTTTCTACGTGAAACCCATTGGCGCGGATATCTTTGAAACTTAAGAGAGTGCGGGTTGATTCAGGGTACAAGAGGGCTTCTTCAATTACCAAAGTTGTACCCATTGGCAATATAATTGTGGCTCTTCCTGAGCCTATTATATGCGTATCGCTTCCTGCGATAGTCGTAATCCTTCCAGCGTTCTTCGTGATCGTCTGGAAGTATTTCGACTCTCTTAAGATGGTATTTGTTGTGCTACTATCAACAATGCATATCTCCTCTATTTGGGCGCTACATAATTTCTCAATGAAAAGAAATATAATTCTAATCATACAGTGGCAAAGTAATTCAAACATTGCTTGTAAATAAAGAATACTGGAATAAAGAATAAATTGTAATTCTATTCATGAGAAAAAGTATGCTCTTCGAGAGCTTACTATTCATTATGCAATCTGATGTCTATGTGAGATAATTCTGACAATTCATGTCAGTTCTTCAAAAACTCACGTTAGATAATGCCACACCTTTGCACATTCATAAGGGTTCTTCCATTAGATTACTACGTGTAATCTAATAGGAAATGGCTGCTAGATTCAATAAAATGCATAATTGAATTCTCATGAGTTTCCAGCAAATTAAAAGAAAGCAATAATATCAAGATTCATATATTCAAAGATGAATGCAAAATTCATAAGTACAAGATTCATAAGTACGGAATGCAAAATTCATAAGTGCGAGATTCATATATACAAAGATAAATGCAAAATTCATATATACACAGATTCATAAATATTCAGAAATACAACTACGTGCATGTAGGTGATCGGCTTCGTGCAAACGATCAGATTCATATGCACGATCGGCTTCGTGCGATCGATTTTAACGCTGCTTCATGCGGCGTGGTGCATTCGATTCCATGCGCGTCGGCCTTCCTGGCGCGACGGTGGTCGCCAGGCGGCGTGCTTGAATTTCATAATAAATTATATTAAAGCAATAAATACAATGCATGGAATGTAACAATAATTGCACAATTCATAAATTCAGAATAAACAATAATTGCACAATTCATAAATTCATAAATGCGGAAATAAATTCTTAGAAATTTCCGAATTTTTCTTAGTATTTGGCAATTTTCTGTTAATTATACAAGACAATTTTCCAAAGATCACTTGATAACGTAAAATAAATTGCAACATGAATTAAACATGGCATAAGTCTAATTACAATTTATATAATTCTTGTTGGTCGAACGAAACAGTAATGAATATCTCATTAATTTGACTCTTGGCCAGTCAACTCGCCCTAGGGCTCACATGAGGAGGGAGCACTTCCGCTTCCGGTGCCAATTAAAGAACCAAGCCTCATGTGTGTTTTCCTAGACACCAATTGTCTCATATCTGTTTATTCATTACCAAAATCAAATCCCAACCACTCATGTTCTCATAAACTGCTGTATGGGAAATTCTGGAATTTTCCTAACACTTTCCATAATTTCTGCTAATTTCCAAGCAATTTTCGTAATTCTTGTACAACAGAAATTGAATTTCAAGAAATATCAACATGACATAATTCATAAATTCATAAATTCGGAAAATAAATTCTCAGGAATTTCCGATATTCTAAACAAAGCAATTATTGCAAAAGTTCATGCAAATATTCATAAATGCAGAAAATAAGGCTAAGTAAAATTAAAAACAGAGCCATAAAATTTTCTGCAATTTTCTGGCTATTTTTCATATTTTTCTGGCAATTTCTGGAATTTTTAATCGTTTTTCTGAATTTCTAATGCAATTTCAGAAAAGGAAAACAGTAAAGTAATGAAAATGAACTGGGGAGGGCAAATGGGTAATTTCCCATACCCTCCGTGCAAGACGCCCAAAACCAGTTGGACTTCTTGTCCTTCCAAGTCCTGGTTGGACTTCAAACTCTTGCAAAGATCGACTTCATGTCCATTAGACATTGACTTCTGTCCAAACCCGAGTGGAGCAAGAAGGCTTACTACGAGCAAACCGAGCAGGTGCCGGGCGGCCGCGACGCTACGGCTGGCGGCGACGCCCGCAGGCGTGCGGTTTGGCACGGCGGCAGACGCGTTCCGGCCGGCATGGCGGCAACAGCTCGCCCGACTTCGATTTGCCAGAGTGCACGGCGCTGCTTGGCCAAATGGCCAGGTTTTGACGCGGCGGCGATAGCAAGACGCTGCCCGTCTACAGCTGGCTACGTCGTTTGCGGCGTGGCGCGGCAGACGTGGCTTCGCGTCGTGGCGCGCGTAGTGCTGGTCGCGTGGCGCTTCAAGGGGCAAGCGGCGAGATCGCCGGCCGCGTCGGAAGGGCACGGCAAGGCGCCAGACGGCGCAGGCGAGAGGCGCACGGCGGCACGCTCGCCGGCTTCAAGGGCCGAGGCGCTTCTTCACGCCGCCAGCGGCCGGTCGCCGGGCCGCTAGCAACCAACCGATCGCCATCTTCTTCGAGTCGGCCGCCGCAGCGTACGCAAATGACGCCGTGATTTGACGGCGGGCAGTACGCGCGCTTGCGCGCGTACAAAGCGGTTGTGATGGCTTTACGAGGCGAGCGCCAGCGCAATCAGGGAACCGCCTTCAAGCCGAGCCGAGGCTCCGGGCACGCGGCGAGGCCGGTAGCTGAGCGGAATCAGATGCGGTGCCGATGGAGCGGGGCGGGAGTCAGCAGTGCGCTTCTTGCACAGGGGCGAGCCGGGCCGGGGTTGCATGCGCTGCAAGCGCGATGACCGGGAGACGGTGGCGTCGGCCGGTGGTGGCCTTCGTGGCCAGGGGCGGCGAAAAACGGCTTTAAGCCGCGCTTCAAGCGGCTGTAAGGTCGTCGGGTCGGGCTCAGTGCTTCGTGCGTATGCCCAGGTGTCGCCGGCTGCATCGACTTCAATGGCACTTCATGGCTTTGGAAAGACCGGCCAGCGAGCCTGCGAGTTCAGTGCTTCATGTGCTGTAGATTTGTAGCGATCTATCTCTTGTACCATGGTCCATAGCTTCATGCCATGTGGTCTTTCTCACCTTTCAATCAATTCTCCGGTAGAACGTCGTGCTGATAACGTGTTAGACAACCTCGCTATCGAATAGTCCGGGGTTGCCTAATAGATCTAAACTGGAGAACAGAAAGAGAGGGCGAGAGACACAATATGAGGAGGAACGGGTCTGCTTTATTATTCTGTATGCTTCTGTGTACAATGGGGTGACCCCCTGCCTCCTATATATAGCGGTTCTGCTTAGAGAAAGGAAGAGTCCATATCGGATACGAATCCGTTTCCTAACAGGATACGAATCCGTTTCCTAACAGAAATGAAGAGAATATGGTTGGAAATGGTCTAACACAAGGTAACCGCCTCCCCCATGATCCATTTTCACATCGTAATAACAACTCCTCCAATGCGCGGTCGCCGTCTGTCTCCTGTCGCCGCCACCGCCTCCTCTGCCCGACCAGCATCATGTTGCCACCTCGTTGCCTCCCGACTCACGAACTAGAGCTGCCATCCTTCTCGCCTCCCAGCGCATGATACGCACATTGTCAACCAGATAGGATTGCAACCCTTTCTCGAACGATCCCTGGTGTAACTAGGGTTTGTTGAATCTGCTCACTATGTGTTCGATGCAACACATATGCCAAGATGTTCTTGTTTCAACATGCGGCCGCCATCCGAATGCGATGAACACACTGCAAGCGACAGTTCTTGGCACGGTGGAGTAAAACTACAAGTAAACTAACTTTGCCGGCATTCATCTCCTAGCTGTTGGAGTACTGAATAGACACATGTCAGTACCTTCTTCCTCCCTGGTCGTCTATGATCGTTAGACCTCGTCCTGTGCTGTCCTTAACGCCTTCGAGTTCCTAATGAAGTCACGAGCTTGGAAGAAATTTGTTCAACTAAAAATTCTCAACAAAAAAGAAGTATTAGTACTAGATTACTGGTGAATGGAAACTGCACACCGCCCTCTCTCTGGATTCTCAAGACCATGTCAGCAATGTCCTTTTGTCATCATCGGCGGCTGTGAAGGTTATGAAATTGACAGTAAATTTGTAAACGGGTACCTTCGGAGATCGCAGGATCAACAGAGCGGGCAATGCACAATTTAGACAGGTTTGGGCCTCTTGATCGAGTAATACCCTACTCCTGTGGTTTTGCACTATCAGATCGCTGGATGTGGAGTACAGATCAGGGGGTTTCTAATCCCTGGTTACAATAAGGACAAAAACTACAGCTAGATCTAATCTTTCGACTATGGCCTAGTAGATGCTCTCCTCTGGCTTCTTCTCGTGTGGGCTCTCTTTTCTCCGTGCGCCTCCCTCTCTTTTTATAGCTGGGTGCCGTATCTTCTAGAGGCGTCGTTGGATATAAACTCCCTGCCGTACTGAACCGGGGATCAAGGATACAAAATTCGGCGAGATTTCGTTTTTCTCGTCCGAAATCTCGCTTTTCGGCCATGGACGAAATTATAAATCCCGGTCTAATTTAAAATTTTGAAAAATTCGAATTGCTACAGTAAACTCGGCAATTTCGGCGAGATTTCGCAAAACCGGCCGAAATCTCGGTAATTTGACCGAAAAATGGACAATTTTGAGCGGATGGAATCCAAATTCGACCGGATTTGAATCCATATTTTTTATGGAGTATCATATTGAGAAATATGAACTATCTATATAAGAAAAAAGTGAAGAAAAAATTGGAAAAAAAATATGATGGAGATGGAATTCAAACCCACACCCTCTAGCTGCATGTAAGTCTTATCCAACGCCACTAACCAGCTGCACCAAGCCTTGTTTCCTATTTTGAAGTAATGAATGCATGTATTTATAGGTTGGGTCTTATGTTATGCACAAAAGCAATAATTAGCGACGGCTCACGAACTCATACAGCAGACCATCACTTTGTTCTCACTCACCGAGTAGAGCTGAGTCGCCTAGACACAATCTCCGATCATCTCCGGCCACCGACGGCGGTGCAGCGACGCATCTTGGCCGTGGAGAGCGAGATCTCGGCTAGATTAAGCGAGATCTCGGCTAGATTAAGCGAGATTTCGTCGTAAGCAAATTTTTTTGGTCCGAATGATTTTTATAATATCAGGATGAATTGATTTGATTCTATTACCAAATTAGATATGATTCATTGTAACTAGCATGCTGAATATAGAATATAGCTAGGTAAGATGTGATTTGTTTTGGAATTTGGACACCTCATGCAAATATGCAATTACCTCACAAGTATTTAACTTGAAGCAACAACAGATATAAAAAAATTTAAATGACTTGAAGTTCATTTGTTACATTTGAAAAATCAAAAACTGATTTTACATACGGTTTTTATGATGACTTTACCACTGTTACATTTTTTAAAAATTCCTTATGATTGATCATCATCTCAAATTGTTATGAAAACATTAGTGATGTGTCAGGACCATCCAAAAAAATTCAAAATTTTTTGACGTATTTTGGACCATTTTTCGGCGGGTTCAATTTGGCCGAGATCTCGATGATTTCGCCCGGGAATATGAGAATATTAAAAAAAACCTAAAATTTAAAAATATGAAAAAAAAATTATACGACATAAACCTGTCAAAAATCGGAGAAAATCGCTCGATTTTTGAAAAAAAAAATTGCTCAAAAAATCAACCGCAAAAAAAAATCAACTAATCTATCGATTTTCCATGAAAATTTTTTATTTTTGAATTTTGTTCAAAAAATTTGATTTTGAAACTCTACGATTTTCGATCAATTTTTGGCTTGATATTTTTGAATTTTGTATAATTTTTACTGTTTCAATATTGTTAATCCTGCTTGAAACACGAACATTCAATTCTTCGGTGCCAACTAAAACTCTGTTTTGGAGTGCAGAATTTTTTTCACCCTTTTCTATGTGTATTGAATTGTTTTCAATAAAATTTCTACGTTTCAAACAGACAGCTTTGGCCAGACCTAGACAGAAGCCACGTCCGGTCAAAACAGGGTCTAAATGTCAAGGTCAAGCACGCAACCCAAATGACCAAAACATTGTACAGAAGAACCCTAGAATAGTACCCAAATTTGTACTGTTTCTGTTAATGAGCCTGTGGGCGGTGGTACCATTCAGTTCATTGAAGACTACCAGTAAAAGCCATCGACTGTGTGTGAAAACAAAAGAGTAAAATCGTTTGTAGAAACAGAGAGAAAGCGCATTAATTCATGACGTTGGAGTGAACTATTGAAGCACAGTCTAAACCGTGCAGAACGGAGAATGTAAAGGATGGAGAAATAGGTCACTAGCAGATGGCCATAATGGCAACTGAGGATCCATTTATATATAATAATATATATGCTGCTAGCACGTATATCGATCTAACAGGACGTTAAAAAAATTTAAATATATGTTGAGCGATAAAATTGAGTTTAATTTGAAATTGAAGCGCCGCCAGCGGGCGGATTCAATCGACGACATCATGGCCCTCCACCTAGCGCCACCTCCCCGCCATCGAGCACTCCAACAGCTGGAGCCTCACCCACCACCAAGACCCCCAAGCTTGATCTCTAGGTTGGGGACACCGGATCTAGTGCCAGACTGCCAGGTAGTCAGCGGCGGTCTTTAGATTTCAGGGGCCCGGAACGAGATTTAAAATGAGGTCTATTCTGTCCGGCTTCCCACTTCAGGCCACGTCAAACACCAGCAAAAATGTTAAATGTGCAAACGGGCTGCTCCATAGGCTGATCTAATGGGCATACAATCAGCAAAAATGCTAAACATGCAAACAGCTAAAATGTTCTACTAATGTATGTAGCTACAGGGTGGGGCCCATGGTCGGGGGGCCTGGAGCGGCTGCCCCGCTCGCCCCCCTCAGGGCCGGCGCTGCAGGTAGGGGTGGCAACGGGGGCATTACCTGCCGGGGAGTGCCTCCCCGTCCCTGTCTCCGCGATCGGAAAATTTTCCCGTTCCCATCCCCGTTTCCCCTCGGGGGAGAAAATCCCCCGTCCTCATCCCCGTTCGGGTATCGGGGCCCGTCGGGGACCCATCCCCGCGAAAATTTCACACAAGAGAATGTCATTTGTGCAAAAAAAATTGACAGCCTCAAGGGACTTAACGACAATTCTCTACGGTCATCTGCAAAAACGGAATGAAAGTTGAGAGCCGGTAGTAAAAGGAGAAGCTTCAGCATAAAGATTGACGTGACATATATTTGGATGTCGATCAAGTAGATAAAGAAATGTGGCACAAGTCACCTTAAAAATGGAACTCTGGAAAATAATCTATTTGGACCCGGATCCGATATGTTATGCTCTCTCTCTGTATATATATAGTTGAACCCTACTAACCGCAATTATTAGTTCTAATGTTTGGTTCAAAGTAATACGTGGCAGCATCAGTCTGCCATTGGCTCTTTTCATATAATTACATACCATCAGATAATTTCCCGTTTGGTTTATCCTACTTTTGACCAGTGTTCGTCACATCAGATTCATTGTACGCTGGCCAAGATTTCTCTCGACTACATGCATTCATGTTTGTTAATTTTGGTCACTACCAGGGTTAACAATATTAAAATAGCGAAATTCAAAATTCGTAAATATCAAACAAAAAATTAGTCAAAAATCGAACTTTTCTGACGGTTGATTTTTTGAGCGATTTTCATCATTTTTTTTGGAAAATCAAGCGATTTTCATCAATTTTTCGAAAATCAAACGATTTTTACCGATTTTCGACTAGTTTACATCACATAATTTTTTCTGAATTTTTGAATTGGACCGATTTATTGAGTGGTTTTAGAAGCTAGATCGCGTTAATAGGGGCGAAAATTACAAAAATCAAATAGTTTTCGTTAATTTTTTAAACCTGGTCACTACCCGCTGCGCCGGTGTATGTAAAATGTTGAAAATATATAGATATTTAGGTGGTTCGCTCTTAAAGTAGGACTACTTCAACATCATTCAAAATAATAATGATATATAATTTGAAGTTGTTTCAGTTTCACACAACACAAGTGTTTCATTTCATTCTCTCTTTTTTCCAAATTATGCTTTCTTTTATATATGTACTCGTATTGTGTAGATTAATAAGTATATATACTTTCTGGAAGCTAGCTTGTAGTAAAATGTTAAGAACACAAATTACGTAAGCGTGCACACGTACCAAAATGAGAAGCCAAACTCCTGCCAGGAATGAACTAAGTTGATGTGATGTGTTAATCATCAAATATTTTTAAGAATCAAATCATCGTATTTCAAATCATCTCATCCTCCGTATTGTATTCCAACCATAGATCCAAATCTCAGTGAGTTTACGAAAATTTTAGTCAAAATTTTGGATTTCTGACCCCTCGAGATCCTAAATCTCAGTCGAGTAAGAAAATTTTAAAAAAATTAAAATGCTACAGTACCTTTCAAAATCTCGGTGATTTCGACCGAAATGTTAGGAATTTTTACCGGGTTTTAATTTTTGTGTGTCAAATTTGATTGGATTTAGGGTCAAGACCATCCACAAAAAAATTTAAAAATTGTTGACGTGTTTTTTACTATTTTTTTGTCGGTTTAATTTGACCGAAATATCAATGATTTCGGCCGAAATCACCAAAATCCCGGATGAAAAATGAATGAATTTGAAATTTGGTTTTTGGATTTCGTTCCGATTTTGTTTGAAATTCCAAGATTTCGTTTAGATTTCGGATTTCAGTCACCTCCGAGATATATACCGAAAACGAAATTTGAAACCATGATCCCAATCACCAAGGTATGTATATATCTGTCTACACTAGTCTATTGGTCTATGTTAAAAAGGCTTAATTTTTTAAATAGTATTATTCATAAATATAATAGTATTTTATATCACAATGCATATTTAGTGTAATATTTTTTCTGTATCTCTAATAAATATTTGTATTACATTATATTTTTTGTATGCTTGTATTAAATATAGTGTTAAGTGATAATAATTAAAGATAATCTAGTAATTTTTAATATCTTTTTATTATATAGTATTAAAAAGAAATATGCCATACACACCTACTCGGAAGTACCGCATATCGCTAGGCTTCTCTCTCTAACTGACTGGGGTAACTGTTTGTGCACAGTTCCAAGTGAATTCTCTCGAGAACCTGATAGAAGCAAGTTGGTCAGACAAACATACACAATTAATGTACCCTAGCGGCGTTACGTACATCCATGCCAATGTCTGTAAAATCTGGACATGTGTGGAAGCATGCAGGAGCAAGCTAGCCGGAGAAAGTAGCTACTTCCTTCGGTGAGTTGAAAGAGCAAACTTTTTTGTAACGATTTTAATATATATTAATGTGATATTTTTTTTATATATCTCCAATAAATATCCTGATTTACTCAATATTCATGGGCTTTCACCTGGTACTCGACGCCCCAGACTTCTTTCTCCGTAGAGCTACAGCCCGCACGGGAGAGACGAATAGTCACGCTCACCTAGGGATGGAACTGGTACGGATAGTTTTCGACCGACCGATCGACCGAATTGATTTAGATAGTTTCACATATATCCAGTTGATTTCTCGAATAAGGATATGGATACAGATAATTTATATGGATACGGATACAGATATGAAACACTGATTATCCGACGGATACGGAATATCCGAGTTTTTGTTCGGATAATATCTGAATATGACATACGGATATTATCCGAATAACTTGAACCATGTCCATGAGATCAGATATGAGACCATGACAACATGTAACTGCTGCAAGGTTACATACATGTGGAATTGTGGTTTGTGGAATATGGATGACTAGACGAGGATGTCATATACTCATATGTACTTATGCTATGTAGTTATGTCTATGTGGCTAACTGGCTATGTTTTCTTCTAAAGAATGATTTTGTTTGATGTTTGCCAATTGTTGAGTTTAGACGATCATCATTCATCATTCATCAATGATGAACTTGACACTGAAGGTCTATTAGACTATCACTATCCACTAGAGACCACTACTTATAAATTTGAGTAGTTTTCATAGTAGATTAAATAAATTTGATGGTGCGTTAAAAACAAAATTTAAATGTAATTTATTTTTAAATAACAGTTAGAATTTAAATGAAACTAGTTACATGCCCATGCGTTGCTACGAAAAACAAAATTGATAACGAAAAATAAAGATTAAAAAATAAAAAAAAATATTTCACAAGATCAAACATCTATCTTTAACGCTTCGTTTCTTAAGTAAAGTCGCTAATTAAAGCAACGCTTCGTTTTTTGCGTAGGGCAATTAAGCAGGGCAATTAAGTAGAGCAATTAAGCAGAACAATTAATGACGTGGGTAGAACTCACCACTGCCACCAACTGCTGCTTTATAATAGTAGAGATTCTCAAATTTTTGATTGATCTTTCTCCTAATTTTCAATTTAAGTTTAGAAATTTTGAACTTGTACTAATTTAATAATATCCGTGCACAAATTTTGTAATTTTTGACATTTTCTTATTTTTTAAAATTCCTAATTTTGAATTTAAATTTGGACCGGTTTTGGAAAAAAAATTGAAATTGGATTTTAAAATATCCGACTAATATTATTCGTATCCATGTTGATTCCGATCCGTATTTGATTTGTATTCGTAACCGATATTATCCTGTATAATCCGTATTTGATTCTGTATTCAGCAATATTCGTATTCGATAAAAAAAACAGACATGGATACGAATAGGACGATATTCGACCGTATCTGATCCGATCACATCCCTGCGCTCACCGCTCAGTTCCGCACGGGCGCTCGAATAGTCCGTGCGATCACGAGCGGCAAAGGCAAATGCACGGGCGCGGCCACGAGGCGGCTAGGCAACCGACTCGCGAGCACTCATTACGGCGCCGCTGGAGACCTAGAGTCAGAATCAAGGGTGGGGCACCGGGGTAGGCCGTAGGCGAGCAGCCAAGAAGAAGAGGGCGTGGCGTCGGCATCAAGGGCGGGACGCTAGGGCATGCAGGCAGTCGAGAAGGCGACAGTGCAGTGTTGAGGGCGGGACACCGGCCGCTTAGGCAGGCGGGCAGCCGAGAAGACGACAGTGCGACATTGAGGACGGGGCGGCCGCTGCCTGGGCAGGTGGGCAACCAAGAAGCCAAGCATGCGGTGGCGTGGCCGCATGGGTGACTGCGTCGGCGTGTGGCATGGGCAGGGAACGCCGGCACCCGGCAGCTCCTCATCTCCTCGGCTCAGAGGCAGAACCTTAGACTGATAGCCAGAGCAGGAGCCCAAGAGAGGGACCAAGGGAGGATAGAGGATTGATCGCTACAGGACGAACCGCCGGTATAAATTGTCCCAATACCCCTCTTTCTAATAATATAATCCGTTGACTGATTGTCTGATCTTTTTTGTCTCTCTCTGATTCAATTTGTTTGATTATAGGAAACTAAGTTGCAAAAATGGAGAACCAAATGTTGCACATTTTTTCCGATGATGTGCAAGTACTAGCAACCCATGAACCAACGAGAGCAATACGGCTCAGCATGTTTTTAATGCCAACAAAATTGTTACTGATCCAACGCGTCGCAAACAAATTGAAGATTATCCTTAAGAGATAAGAGATCAAGTAAGGAGGGCATATATGTTAAGGGTCCAACTCAACCAATCAGGTATGCTTTTCCAAAAAAGATTCAACATGGAGAATCAAGATCGTTTCAAGGAGCATGGTACAAGAAGTTTGATTGGTTAGAATGCAGTGTGGAAAAGGACTCCACCTTTTGTTTCTATTGCTTTCTTTTTAAGAAACCAGGTGTCGGTGTTTCGGGGCACCGGCTAGTAAATTTGTATAGGTCGACGGGGGTGCACGCTCCCTCTCCTCGAACGGCTTGACTCAGGTGAGCACAAGATGTATACTGGTTCGGGCAGAACGTCCCTACTCCAGTTCGTGTGAGTTGGATCGTATTGATTCTCCTTTCTTGTTCGTCTTTTTACACGCTTCCCCCTCCCGCCTTTATATAGGCGAGGTGGGAGGTTACACTGCTGGTTTGGAAAAAAGAGGAAAAGACTGTGCTCTTGGTTGTCCGAAAGTGGCGGGCTGATAGGGTGCCGCCACTCTCCCCTGCTGCTGGTTGCCGTAGTTGCCGCGCCGCTCGTAGTAAATGCGGGGGTCGGGAACTTGTGCCGCTGCGTCGTCGTCATTATGGCCAGCATTTAATGCGCCCGATATGCAATAAATGCCGTCGCTTCTCCGGGATATCGAAGACCAGGTCGTGGGTTCGGACCTTACCCGGTGGTCGTAACTTCGGGCCTTGATCGGCTGGAGTCGGCCCATGCGTCTTTTGGGCAGAGGATACCCATGGTGCGGGTACTCGTCAAGAGCCCCGAGCCCCGGCAGTCGAAGAGATGCTCGGGGTTTTGCCTCCGTCTTTGCGATGCGCTGACTTGATTAGAGTCTCCGATCGGCCAGTGCGCGCCCAGGCTGGTCGGAGAAGCGAGTCGAGGTTGCGCCTTGTCCATTCTTTGCCACGTCTTGGGACACCGGACCGCTTGGTCGGAGGCGGCGATCTTCGGCCAAGTGTGGCACCCGGTGGAGTGTAACCAGCCCCAGCTGGTCGGAGAGCGAGTCGGGGGTTGCGCCTGTCCATTTCTTTGCCAGCCGTCTTGGGACACCGGACTGCGCTTAGTCGGGCGATCTTCGGCCAGTGCGCCTGGCGCACCGTGGTGTAGCCCAGCTGGTCGGAGAGCAGGTCGGGGTTCTGCTGTCCATTCTTTGCCGCCGTCCTGGGACACCGGACTGCGCTTGGTCGGAGGCAATCTTCGACCAGGTCTTGTGGCGCACCCGGTGGAGTGTAACCCAGAGCCCCGAGCTGGTCGGAGAGCAGTCGAGGTTGCGCCTTGTCCATTTCTTTGCCGCCGTCTTTGGGACACCGAATCTGCGCTTGGTCGGAGGCGATCTTCGGCCGAGTGTGGCGCACCAGTGGAGTGTAACCGAGCCCCCGAGCTGGTCGGAGAGCAGGTCGGGGGGTTGGGATGCTCGCGCTACGCAAGCTTGCGCTTGACCCGGGGCGGGGCTAGTTGCGGTTCGTTTCACGCTGGAGCTGGGCGAGTTTGCTGTCGGGTGGAGGGATTTGCCGTCTGTCCCGTGTTTTACGCCCCGTCCGCAGGTGTGGGACCTGGAGGGGGTGAGAGACGCGCGCTTGCCTTCGCTGGCTTGAGCGCCGCTCTCGTGGAGCTTCAAGCGAGTGATCCGGGTGGAACCTGGTGGCCCCCCTCGCGAGGGGGGTCGCCTAGCGGATGATCCCGGCGCGGGTATCCGACCCCACTTGGGGGGTGATCCATGAAGAACCTTTCCTTACTCGATCCCGTATCGGACCCTGGACCGTTCGCCGATCCAGGGCGCAGCTGGCTGCCGCCCGTCGACGGGCTCCGCGGGAGAGCGTGAGGTATGGTCCCGGACGTGAGTTTTAAGGCGATTGGGTCGTCCGCCGACCCAACTGGGGGCCCGCTGGGGGGCTCGCCTTGTCCTCACCTCTTGCTCGTTTTTCGCCATGGTGGAGCTGGATTCGTTTTTGCGGTGGTTTCGCATCCCCAGTCTTGGGCCCGGGCTTTAGACGGCTCTGGGGCCTTGGTGGCGGCAGGTCTTTGTTCTGGCTGCCTCGGCACAGGTTTGTACGTTCCCTTACTATGACGGCATCGACCTTGATCTTTGTTAGTAGCGGGTTGCCGCAAACCGATCCGAGGAGGAAGTCGATGCCTTGGAGCTTGGTCGAACCGCGCCAGGGCGATTGCCGATCGGTTCCCCGACCGACGTCCCTTTGTTTGTGATGGCCACTGTTACCGTCCATTGCCTTAGGGACCACGGGGGTCGGGCGTAGGTTGGTGTGCGCATTACAAAGTTAGGGAGTCGGGGAAACAAGAGAATGCTCAAGAACATGTCGATTGGTTAGTGCGACCGTGGGAGGGGTGTTCTCGACCAATCGTGGGTCGCTCCGCTTGGACACTTCCTTCTTCCGCTAAGTACTATTTCGCAACCGTAGCCGCCGGGGCGTAGGCCGTAGTACTTTTGGTCGAAAGTTTGGCCGTTTCGGGAGGACCCGGCGATTGGTCGTGTCACCGACCCACGGGACTCTTGTAGCCCCCGAGTGGTGCGAGGCGGTTCGGTTGTTACCGCCGCGCGCCACTTGAAGGAGTAATAACGAGTGCAGGAAAAGAAGATATTCACTTATCTTTCCTTACGACTGGCGAGGTTCTCGAGGCGTTTTTGTTCAATGCGGAGTATTGGCGGCGCTTCGGTTTCCGCACCGTCAGCTTTGATGCTTCGGCTTCCACGCCATCATCTTCGAAAAGGCGCGGTCGCAGTAAGTGCTGGCGGGTACCCCCAACGCGTCGCTTCGTCTGGCTACGGATCGCTTATAAATAGGCGAACGGTGGGCGCTGGGACTTCGTCCAGCGACGTTGAGACCTGCTGCTGACTCGCTTTCATGGCTGCTTTGCCCTCTCAATCTTGTTCCAAGGTCGAGAGTCCACCTATCGATGAGATCGACTGGGACGCCTTTCAACAAGAGGCGGAGGGTGAGGAGTTGGAGCGACGAGCCGGTCACTTTGAAGCGGTGGCCCCGTCGGGTGACGAGATTGATCGAGGCTCTGAGCTGGAGGCGGAGGAGGAGGAGGAGCGGAACGGAGCGCAGCTGCGATCGTCAGCCGAGGAACACGCCGCGAGCGCCCGAGCAATTCGGAGAACAGGACGTCGTTCCCCCTCGTGCTCCTTCTCCTTCAGGGAGCTTGGAGTCTTCCGCGACATCCAGGCCCGTGCTAATAAATGCACTGCCGGTCGCCCCAATCACGCTGCCGTACACCTCTCCGTCTGTGGACCCTTCTACAGCAAGGCCCGAGTTCCCCCGGGAACCATAGAGGCCACAGAGGGGGGGCGGGGGGCTTCCGGCTCTTGGCGCCGCATCCGGGCAGATCGAGGCTCTCCCGTCGCGAATTTCGGCGACCTGACCAGTTTTTGCTGCGTTTCGCGGCAAAAATTGTGTGGGAAGTTGAAACTGCGCTTGGAGAGGGACGATAAGTCCGGAGATCACCGAGGCGAGGAGGATCCTAGAATAAGATAAACTTTTTGGTTTTTTAGGCTTTATGTTTCTCAAAGAATGTAAATGCTGTCGAATCGGAAGAAATAAAGGTATTTGGATTCTTCGGAGGTTTCGTGTGCGCTTTTTCGCTTATTTTTTTTTTCGGGTGTGCTTTTCTGGTGAAGCGCGTCGGGATCACCGTTCTTGGGTCCGAGGGGACCATCCGAGCAGTGATCGACGTGTTTCAAGCGTTTTCAAAGTAGGCGAAGAAGTTTAACACGAGTGTTCGCACTCGGCGCTACGCGTAGGCTCGACCAAGGGTCGGGCTGCTCACCAGTAGTAGACGAGGTAAAAGAGAAATGGGCTAAGGGTAGAATCGTCTTAGCTTTTCAATATTCCAGGCGTTGGACAAGATGTTGCCATCGGGATCCTTGAGCGGTAAGTGCCGGTCGAAGGACTTCCACCACAGTAAAGGGGCCTTCCCAAGGAGAGGAGAGCTTATGCTTGTCTTTGTTGGACTGAACCTGGCGCAAGACCAGGTCGCCTACGTTGAACGCCCGACCTCTAACCTTGCGGTCGTGGTAGCGCCGTAGTGCCTGCTGATACTTGGCTGAGCGGATGATGGCGATATCCCGCGCTTCGTCGAGCCGGTCGACAGCGTCTTGTTGAGATTCGAGCCCCGGTTTCTCGCCGAAGCTCGAACCCTTGGGGCGCCGTAGTTTAAGTCGATCGGCAAGATGGCCTCCGCCCCGTACGCCAAGAAGAATGGCGTGAATCCGGTCGATCGGGTTGGGGTGGTCCGTAGGCTCCAAAGTACGGGAGGCACCTCAGCCGCCCAACGTCCCGCGTATCTTTTTAGCCTTTCGAAGATCCGTGGTTTGAGCCCCTGTAGGATCATGCCGTTTGCGCTGCTCGACTTGGCGTTGCCAGCGGATGGGCGATACTGCCCAATCCACGCGAATCTTGAAGCCGCCGCAGAGCTCGAGAAACTCCTTCCCGTGAAGTGCGTTAGTTGTCGGTGATGATGGAGTTCGGGACTCCAAACCGGTAAACGATGTTGCGGATGAAGTCCGCCGCCTGCGCCGAAGTGATGGTCGTGATCGGCTTAGCTTCTATCCACTTGGTAAACTTGTCCACCGCGACCAGTAGGTGGGTGAAGCCCCCGGGCGCCTTTTTGAAGGGCCCGACTGTGTCGAGTCCCCAAACGGTGAAGGGCCAGGTAACGAGGATCGTCTGGAGGGCTTGTCTTTGGGAGATGAGTTTGTCGGGCGAAGAATTGGCACCCTTCGCACGTCCGGACGACTTGTTCAGAGTCAGCTACAGCAGTCGGCCAGTAGAAGCCTTGTCGGAAGGCTTTCCCGACTAAGCTCCGTGACCCAGCGTGGTGTCCGCAAATTCCCCCGTGGATGTCGTGGAGCAGCTCTCTTCCATGGTCGACCGGGATACACTTCTGGAGGATCCCGGAGGGCTCCTTTTGTAGAGGTCGTCGCCGACCAAGACAAAGGATTTCGCCTGCCGAGCGAGGCGGCGAGCCTCGGTTGGGTCGTCGGGAGGGAGCCGTCGGTCAGCCGATCGATGAAGGGTTTTCTCCAATCGGTGCTGGTCATCAGGACGTTGCAGCTTGGCTTGGTCATCTCAACCTCCGGTCGCTGGTCGTCTGGCGGGGGTGCTTTCGGCGAGTCACCCATCCGGTCATCCGGACGGTTAGGTCGGATGGATGCTTGGTGTAGGTCGAGGACGAAAATCCCAGGTGGGACCGGCCCTCTGCCAGAGGCAAGATTGGCCAGATGGTCGGCCTCACCGTTGTTCCGCCGGTAGCTATGGTGAAGCTCAAATCCCTTGAATTTCTGCTCCAGTTTGCGTACCTCTTGACAATAGGCTGCCATCCGGCTGTCGCGAGGTTCTGCGGCCTTCATGACTTGGTCGACAACCAGTTTTGAATCGCCATGCACGTACAGCCGCTGCGCTCCGAGGTCGGCGGCGATGCGGAGGCCGGTGACGAGGGCCTCGTACTCGGCGACGTTGTTGGTTGCGTCGAAGAGCAATCGGATGGCATAGTGGAGCCTGTTTCCGAGTGGGGAAACAATGACAACTCCGGCTCCGTTTTTGGTGAAGGATCCATCAAAGTACATTGTCGATGCTCGGGGTCCTCGAGTGGAGGTGGTGCCTGAGCTTGGTCCACTCGGCGGCAAGTCGGCTAGAACTTGAGATTTTACGGCGGTCAGAGGATGTACACTATGTCGTGCCCATTAAGCTCGAGTGCCCATTTGGCAATTCTCCCGGAGGCGTCGCGGTTGTGGATGACCTCGCCGAGTGGTAGAGAAGTCACCACGGAGACGCGGTGCCGGTTGAAGTAGTGTACCAGCTTTCTTTTCGTGATCAGAACCGCGTAGATCATCTTCTGCATCTGTGGGTACCGCGCCTTGGACTCGGAGAGTACTTCGCTGACGAAGTAGACTGGTCGTTGGACCTTGAGAACCCGTCCTTCCTCTGCTCGCTCCACGACGAGCACCGCGCTGACGACCTGGGCCGTGGCGGAAATGTAGAGCAGCAGAGGTTCTTCTGGCGCCGGGGCAACCAGCACCGGAGGAGAGGTTAGAAGAACTTTCAGCGCATCGAAGGCGTCCTGAGCTTCCTTCGTCCAGTTGAATCGGTCGGATTTCCTCAGGAGTTTGTAAAGAGGCAAACTGCTCGCCGCGGGACGTGAAACGACTCAAGGCCGCGAGGCATCCTGTCAGCCTCTGGGCCCCTTTGAGGTTGCTGATCGGCCCCATCCTCAAGATTGCGGAGATCTTGTCTTGGCTGGCTTCGATGCCGCGCTCGGAGACGATAAAGCCGAGTAGCTTCCCTTTGGGCACTCCGAAAACGCATTTTTCGGGGTTGAGCTTGATGCGGTACCGTCGAAGGTTTGCAAAAGTCTCTTCCAGGTCGGTGATGACGTCGCCGACCTTCCTGGTCTTGACAACGATGTCGTCGACGTACGCCTCGACGTTCTGACCAATTTGATCGGAAAAACACGTTTGCATACATCGTTGGTATGTAGCTCCCGCGTTTTCAGGCCAAATGGCATCGCCACGTAACAAAACGAGCCGTGCGGGGTGATGAACGAGGTCGCAGTTGGTCGTCTTCCTTCATCGCGATCGGTGATAGCCTGAGTAGGCGTCGGGAATGACAGACATTCACATCCCGCGGTGGAGTCCACCACCGATCGATGCGGGGCAAGGGAATGGATCCTTCGGACATGCCTTATTGAGGCTTGTGTAATCAACACACATCCTCCATTGCCGGTCTTCTTTTTACAAGTACGAGGTTGGCTAACCACTCGGGGTGGCGAACTTCTTTGATGAACCCTGCGGCCAAGAGCTTGGCGATCTCTTCTCCTATGGCCGTGCGCTTTTCTTTGTCGAAGCGGCGCGGTATTTGGCGGCTAGTCTAGACCCAGGCCGGATGTTCAGAGAGTGCTCGGCGACTTCCTCGGGATTCTGGCATGTCGGAGGGCCTCCATGCGAAGATATCTCGGTTGGCGCGGAGGAAATCGGCGAGCGCTTTCCTATTTGGTAGGAAGCGTGGTCCCGATCCGAACGGTCTTGATTGGATCTTCGGGGTCGATCTGGATGGCCTTCGTGTCCTCGGCGGATTTGAAGGAGCCCGACCCGGATTTGCGGGAGTCGGGAGCAGACTGCTGGGTCGTGGCCCGGAGGCCGGCGAGTTCGGCGGATGCGACGGCCGAAGCCAACTTCGCGGTATCCTTCGCAGCTTGTAAGCGAGTTGAAAAAAGCGGTCGCGGTGATCACCCCTCGCGGCCCGGGCATCTTCAGTTTCAGGTAAGTGTAGTTGGGGATCGCCATGAACTTCGCGTAACATGGTCTTCCCAAGATGGCGTGGTAGGAGCCGGCAAAATCCACGACCTCAAAGGTGAGGGTTTCGGTGCGGAAGTTGGCCGAGCTCCGAGCGTGTGAGCAGGTCGACCTGCCCGAGCGGGTGGGCCTCCTGGCCAGGGACGACGCCGTGAAAAGGCGCCTTACTTGGTCAGAGGCTTGGGCGGGGGATCCCCATGGCGTCGAGGGTCTCGACATAAAGAATGTTGAGACTGCTACCACCGTCCATGAGCAACTTGGTCAAGCGCTTTGTTCCCACAATGGGATCGACGACAAGCGGGTACCTCCCTGGTTGAGGGATGTGGTCGGGATGGTCGGCCCGGTCGAAGGTGATCGGGGACTCCGACCACCGAAGGTATTTGGGTATGGCAGGGTTTGCCACGAGCACCTCCCGGTAAGCAAGCTTGAGTTGCCTCCGGTCGGCGTAGCTCGCCGGTCCGCCAAAGATCATGAGGCATCCGTCGGTTTCGGGGAAGCCGGTGTCCGCCCCTTTGTCTCCGTCGGTCGTGGCTGGTCTTGCTTCCTCCCTTTGCCCCTTGGCGTGGTGGGGCTCCGGAAGAAAAGCGCTTTAGGACCTCGCGATCCGGTACTTGTGCTGGACAGTATCCGTGGTTCGGACACGGACTCTCCATCGATCTCGAAATGGTCGGGGGTTGCGGTTCTGCGGCTTCCCGGTGGTCACGGCCGCGACTATGCGGTCCTCGCGGACTGTTGCCGTGGCGCTTCCGTTTGTCGGGCGGTCGGAGGAGGGCTGGGCTCGGCGCCCGGTTCCTCGCCCGACTTCCCTTTGTCGAAGATGACTTCTACGGCCTCCTCGCCCGAGGCGTGGTTGGTGGCGATGTCCAAGAGTTCTTTGGTGGTTCTGGGCTTCGCGCACCCCAGCTTGTGGACCAGGGTCTTGGAGGTAGTGCCGTAGATGAATGCCCCCACGACATCGGCATCGCGAATGTCAGGGAGCTCGTTGCATTGTTGGGAGAAACGCCGGATGTAGTCCCGGAGGTTCTCCCCTGGCTGCTGTTTGCAGCTCTTTAGGTCCCAGGAGTTCCCCGGTCGCTTGTATGTGCCTTGGAAGTTGCCAACGAAGTGGTGTCTGAGGTCGGCCCAGTCCCTGATAATGTTGGCGGGCAGGTACTCGAGCCATGCTCGAGCTGAGTCCGCCAAGTAGATGGGGAGGTACTGGATGACGAAAAGATCGTCTGTAGCTCCCCCTGCTCGGCATGCTAACCGGTAATCCTCTAGCCACACGCTGGGGTTTGTAGCCCCCGCGTATTTGGCTATGTTGACCGGCGCTCGAAACCTAGCAGGGAATCTCGCGCTGCGGATCCCTTGACAGAATGCCGCGACAGGCCATCGGGGCTCGAGGCTGCGATCGCGTCGTGAAGTATTTATCGGCGTCGTCGTCCGGGCGGGTCGTTCCTGCCCTTCTTCGCGCTGGAGGGTGGCGCAAAGCGTCACGTTAAATCGCCCAGCGTTGGCGCCGGGGTGCGTGATGCCTGGGGTTGTTCGGGGGGCGATATCGCCCTTGTTTTGCTTCGGTGGCTCTGGGAAGCGCCGCGGCGCGGTCCGGCTGTGGAGGCGCCCGAACGCTGTGATCCGGAGCCATGCGCATGTTGCGCGGCCGCTCGTTCCACCAGCGCCGGAGATTACAGTGGGTTGCCTTGGCCGTGGGATCATCGGCTCGGGGATGCCGCGAGCAACATTCTTTGCCGCGGCGATGTTTTGGCCGGCGTGTGGGAAGAACGACGAATCGTCGGTCCCTTTGACCAACAGGTGGTGAACCTGGCGCGCGCGAGCACGTGCGCCGCTAGGTGCGGGTACAACTGTGGGTGGATGCTGATCCAAGTCGGCTTGAAGCTTGTCAAGCTCGGCTTTTTGAACCTCCAGCTCTTCGCGCCGTCGCTGAAGGTCGGCGCGGCGAGTCTGGTGGTTTTCCTCGGTGCGTTGGAGGAGAGTCTTCGGCGTGACCGGGGTAGCGGAGGGGTCATTTGCGCCTGCCGCGATGTCTGGCTCGCGGTAGCGTGGTCTGTTCTTATCTCTCCCTCCGCTAGAGCCGTGGCCGGAGGAGTTGTCCGAATGGTCGTTGTCGGGCGCGTGGCCGACCATCGCCACGAAGTATGAGGGCGCAACGGGCGCAACCGCTGCTGCTTGACGCCCCTGCGGGTCGTTCGGGGCGAAGGAGCTTTTGGCGCGCTCCGGCGTCGAGGTCCGTGTGGGGACCTCGAGCCGAAGGTCACTGAGGATGTTGGAGACGGCGTCAAGGCCCACGGGGGGCGCTTGACGCCGGAGCACGGCGGGGTCGATCACCATCTGTCCTGCCGCGGTGGTGATGAAGTCAAGGGAGCCGAAGCGGATCGATGCTATCGGCATGGTGATGTCGGAGAAAAGGACCGTCGAGGAGGCTGAGTGGGAAAGCAACGGCGACGCGTCGCGCAGCCCTACAGCGCGCCAACTGTCGGTGTTTCGGGGCACCGGCTAGTAAATTTGTATAGGTCGACGGGGGTGCACGCTCCCTCTCCTCGAACGGCTTGACTCAGGTGAGCACAAGATGTATACTGGTTCGGGCAGAACGTCCCTACTCCAGTTCGTGTGAGTTGGATCGTATTGATTCTCCTTTCTTGTTCGTCTTTTTACACGCTTCCCCTCCGCCTTTATATAGGCGAGGTGGGAGGTTACACTTCTTTGGTTTGGAAAAAGAGGAAAAAGCGTGCTCTTGGTTGTCCGAAAGTGGCGGGTGATAGGGTGGCCGTGGCTCCCCTGCCTGCTTCTTTGGTTGCCAGTAGTTGCCGCGCCGCTCGTAGTAAATGCGGGGGTCGGGAACTTGTGCCGCTGCGTCGTCGTCATTATGGCCAGCATTTAATGCGCCCGATATGCAATAAATGCCGTCGCTTCTCCGGGATATCGAAGACCAGGTCGTGGGTTCGGACCTTACCCGGTGGTCGTAACTTCGGGCCTTGATCGGCCTGGGTCGGCCCGTGCGTCTTTTTGGGCCGCTGAGGATACCCATGGTGCGAGTACTCGTCACCAGGACAACCTACTCACTTTGGGAGGGATGTCTTCACAAAAGTTGGCTATGTGAATTGGAGAAGGGCTATGGAAGGTTTCAAACACCATGTTGGAGGACCTAATAGTGTCCACAACATTGCAACGCAAGATTATGAAGATTTTTGCAATCAAAGACCAAGTATAGAACATAAACTCATTAAATATTTATAGTAAGGACTCTAAAATTGCATACAAGATTTGTTTAACTTCTTCTTTAGTTTGTGCAAGATATCTTATAATGTAAGGCGATACTTTTCGTGGACATGATGAAACTTCTACCTCCATGAACAAGGGCAATTTTAAAGAGCTATTGAAGTGGTATAAATAAAAGGTGCCAGAGGTGAATACGGCATTGGAGTTTGATGGTGGAGAGAATAGTTTGATGATTTCTCCGGAGATACAACCCTTTTATTTCAAAACAATTATTTCGCTCTACGGCCTCCGAAATATTAGGAACAATCCTGACGTCAAAACAATTATTATTAATTAACTAATTGGAAAGACCTTATCTAAACCCTGTATGCCACCAATGATTAACTAGGGTTCAAAAGTGTACTTGTTGCTATACGAACTGATGGACACATCTCTACGTTTTCTCCAGCCCAAAATTTATTTGCCCTAGCTACTGTACACAAGGACTAGTAGTTAGTACTGCAAAGGAGCATTCCTACTGCATGCATGCGTGCAGTAATGCTAACATTGCACCATCTGAATGCATCTATTATCTATCACAACTAAATCGATTGCATGATACCTGCCTTCCAAGATTGCAACGCGGCAGCGCAATACAGCAGGTGGCTGCGCCAGCTCGGCGACCACCCTCTACACTCTTCTTCCTGTCGTTTGACACAACAGCAACTTCCTTGTTCTCCTTGTGGCAGCCAGGGTTCAAAATTTTGCCGGAAATTCGTGAGATCTCGGCGAAAACTCGGTTTTTTGCCGGGACAAAATAACACATCCCGGGTGAATTTAAATTTTTCAAAAATGCTACAGTGTCATCTGTAATCTCGCCGAAATTTCGTCTATTAGAGCCAAAATTTCAGTATTTTTGACGATATTTGTCTATATTTTGACCGAATAGCAAAGATGGAAAAGCGGATTTGGCTGGATTTTTTTTCTAGAGCATTGCAATTATGTCAGTGAGGAATACATGCAAAAAAAGAAGAAGAAAAATAAGTGAAATGTTGCTATGTTTGAGGATATACATCTTCGACCAACTCCCTGAGTCTCTAGTTAGCTCTATTAACTAAAGGCATTCATTTTCTAACCAATGATCATTCATTTGCACGTGGTGTACTGACTAGGGCATAAAGGTATTCATTTGCTTTTGAGTCACACGCTGAACATTCAACATACCAAACTCTATCTATCGTATCTCATTGGATACTACCTTCTCCACCACCTCCGGCCAGGCTCCGGCCAAATCCGGCCTTCCCCTTCCAAATCCGGCCATAGAAAGTAAAGATCTCGGTGCCAGTAAGCGAGATCTCGGCACCAGCAAGCGAGATCTCGGATTTGATTTTAGAAATCTTGGTTAGTTATGAAGCTTTACTATGATCGTTGTTGTACGCAGATTTAGCTCTCTGTCCACATTACTTTACTATGAAGCTCAATGCTTTACAATGCAAGAACAACTAGTTCACATGCAAGAACAAATTTTCTCCCATGGTAAGCAATTCTCTAGAAAGTAGTGTCCAGCATTCCCCTTCCATGATTCCTCAAACCCAGCTAGTTCATCTATATAGAGTATTTGTGTGACTTTTTATTTTCAAAAGCGCATTGAAGGAATCACAAATATCAAACATACCTTCATCAAGGTTATGCAATATCTGTGTAGTGTCCACCTTCCCATCTGAATTCACATTAAGTAATAGACCCAAATTAGTAATAGACCCAAATAGCACTAGATATGAACTTAGCTTTAGATGATCGGGAGTTCTCATTGTTTTATAATTTGTATTTGGTTCCACATTAAATCCAGTTGCGGATTGTATAATTACTGAGGAGCAACACTCTGACTTCTAAGGTTATCAACAACTTCTTTAACTACTCGACAAAAAAATACAAAAGAGGAATGAAAGTAAGTACTGATGATGATGCAGGCATTTTTCAATGGGGCATCTATCCACTGCCCTAGGCATTTTAGCTGATGATGACGCAGTTGAGGCTATTAGGGAAGTAGACATTTTTCGACAGAGGAGGGGGCGATTCGGCACGTAACTAGTAGAGCGCAGCGCACGTGATCCCACCATGTTGGCTGGTAAGTTAATCATTCCAGCTACTGTTCCTTATGGCCTGTACAGTCATACTGATGGAATGTGTTATTGTCTGTAGCATAATGGTGGATGGCATTTAGAAATTAGACGCCGACGTTGCAGAAGTACGCCATGAGGCTGGTGTCACAGTGTGCATAGTCTAGTGGATGCAAGCAAAATTGGAGAACGTTTGCCTTAGTGCACACGCAATTAAGGAATCGATTAAGTTATGCAAAGCTCCAGAAACTCGTGTTTGTCCATTACAATCTCCGACTTCAACCACAGGATTACAAATCGACTCGCGATGTAGTACAAAACATTGACCCGTTTGATCGCCTCATTGAGGATGCGATGCAATCCGGTAGGGACCCGATTGCAGATTGGTTTGACTCATCCATGTCTGGATCGGAGTCTCTTCTTGACAAGGACACTGGGTATGACCCGCCCCTGTCGGCCAAATTTGTGGTTGACAGCATCCCGGAGATAGATCTTGAAAAGACCACAGGTAATGCGTAAATATATCTTGTTAGACTTGTTAGTCATGTACGCACGGCATCTCACAACTTGTCATCGTCTACTGGATGCAGGTGGGAAGAGCATCCCAAATTGGACTCAGTTCTCCATGGGCGACACACACATAGGGAAGAGAAAGCGTGACACCGACGATGACTTGCTGGCGGGTGCTCTAAGTGGGTTTGCAAAGTTGTCAGCCAGTACACGTGGTAAGGGAAAAGGATAGTCTACCACGCCGCCGTCGGCTATGTCGTGGCGTGAGCTTAAGAGCGCTGCCTAGATAGTCTACCACGCCGCCGCCGGAAAGCCCGCCGACCAACCCTGCAAATGGGCTGGCACAACGATCGCTTTCACTTGGGAGGACGCCCCCCAGGGCATGTCGAAGAATCTCAAGACTGCCCTAGTCGTGACCCTGACCATAAGCAACACCATGATCGGCCGGATCATGCTCGATGGAGGCAGCTCCCTCAACTTGCTCCTAGCAAGCGCGCTTGACCGGATGCAAATCCCCCGGTCGAAAATCAAGAACATCGCGGTTCCCTTCTTTGGGATCGTCCAGGGCAGCTCGACCACACCCCTCGGGCAAGTGGTCCTACCCATCACTTTCGGCGACTCGGACAACTTTCGCACCGAGCTGATTACCTTCGAAGTGGTTGATGCGGACCTTCCCTACAACGCCATTCTTGGGCGCCTAGCCTTGATCAAGTTTATGGTGGCTAACCATTATGGCCATCACTGCATGAAACTTTCGGGACCCAACAGCATCATCACGGTGCGGGGCGACCTCAAGGCGGCGCATGGTTGCGAAAGTAAAGCACTAGCTCTCGCCGGCCTATTGCCCCAGCAGGGCCCAGAGACGATCGTGAAGAACGCTCGCCAGAAGGCAGCAATCCAGCCCAGCGGCGTAACAAAGGCCGTACAGCTCGAGGAGAGCGATCTGGGCAGGTGCGCCCACATCGCTGCCGAGCTAGATCCCAAATAAGAACTCGAGCTCATCACCTTCCTCCGAGCTAACAAAAACATATTCGCCTAGGAGCCGGCAGACATGCCGGGCGCCCTGAGGGAGATGATCGAGCACAAACAACAAGTGCGGCCTGGCTCTCGACCCGTACGGCAAAAGTTGCACTGTTTCTCGAACGAGAAAGTGGCCATAATAAGGGAGAACCTGGATAAGCTCCTGAAGGCCGACTTCATTCAGGAAATCGATTATTCCGAATGGTTAACCAACCCTGTCATCGTCCAAAAGAAAGGTGGGAAGTGGAGGATGTGTGTCGACCACACGGGCTTAAACTTGGCATGCCCGAAAGACAACTTCCCCTCCCACAGATAGACCAGATCGTCGACTCCACGGCAAACTCCAAGATGCTGAGCTTCCTGGACGCCTACTATGGCTATCACCAGATCAAGTTGTGGTCGACGATGAGAGTAAGACAGCTTCATCACGTCGTTTGGAACGTATTGTTACACGACTATGTCGTTCGGCCTTCGTAATGCAGGTGCGATATTCCAACGCCTCATGGCCAAAACCTTTGACCCTCAGATTGGCCGCAACCTCGAGGTCTACGTGGACGACATCATCGTAAAGAGCTCCTCTGAACACGACCATGCCCGAGACCTCGCAGAGACCTTCACCAACCTGAACAGGCACGGGATCAAACTCAACCCTAAAAAGTGTGTATTCGGCGCCGCTTCGGGGAAGGTGCTCAGCTTCATGATCGAAGGATCGCGAGTCGGCCCGAACCCGGAGAAGATCAAAGCAATAGAGAGGATGGTTCCCCTGACCTCGATGAAGCAAGTGCAATGCCTCACCGGCCGCATGGCCACACTTAGCCGGTTCATCTAAAGACTCGGCAAACGCGGGTTGTCGTTCTTCAAGACATTGCGCAAGCATGGGGGCTTCGAGTGGACATCCGAGGCACAACGGTCCTTTGATGAGCTAAAGGCTTACCTCTCAAGCCCACCTTTGCTCACGACCCCGCGGCCGAACGAGGACCTGCTGCTTTACCTTGCGGCTACGGCTCAGGCCGTGAGCACCGTTCTAGCCACCGAGCGAGATGGTCGGCAGCAATCTATCTACTATGTCAGCGAGGTGCTTCACGGGCCCAAGGAGCGATACCCCCAGGTTCAAAAATTGCTATACGCCCTTCTCATGTCTTCACGCAAGCTCCGGCACTACTTCCAGGTGCACTCAATGATCATCCCGAGCTGATTCCCGCTTAGCGAGATCTTAAAAAACCCAGAGGCTGGAGGTCGGATTGCCAAGTGGGCCATGGAGCTGGCCGAGTTCGACGTCAAGTTCATGGCACGCACGACCATTAAGTCGCAAGCGCTGGCAGACTTCGTGGTGGAGCAAACCCCATGGCCGGCCCCCAAGCTCGAGGTCGAAAAGGAGGAGCCCTGGATCATGCACTTCGACAACTCAAGATCCTTCGAGCGCTCAGGGGCCGGCGTCCTCATCATCACACTAAAGGGAGACAAGCTGAGGTACGTGATTCGCTTTGGCTTCACGGCCACTAACAATGGGCAAAGTATGAAGCCCTGCTCGCTGGACTTCGATCCTGCAAGGCGTTGGGCATACACCGTCTGGTCATTAAAGGCGATTCGCAGCTTGTCATCAACCAGTACAACAAGGACTACCAGTGCACGAAGGATTCGATGGCCAAGTACATCGCGGAGGTGTGTAAAGCGGAGAAGTGGTTCTAGAACCTGGAGGTCAGGCACATGCCCTGAAAGGACAACACCAGTGCCGACCTCCTGGCCAAGCTCGGATCCTCCGACGATGAGATACCACTAGATGTCATCCTCGAGACCCTGACGGCCCCTTCGATGTCAGAACTAGAGGCTTTGGTAGCCTTTCTCAAAGGAGGCCCGACCTGGACCAAACCAATTTACGACTACCTCGAGCGGGGTCGGCTGCCAGAGCACCCCACCGAGAGGAGCAGAATCAAGCACCAAGCATGTTCGTACAGGATCGTTGGTGGCCAGCTGTTCCGCCGAAGCGTGTCGGGCGTCCTGATGAAATGCGTCTCCCCGGAGGAGGGTAAGTTCCTGCTAAATGACATCCACTCGGGTCTCTATGGTGCACGTTCCTCCTATAGTACGATGGTCGAAAAGGCATTTCGCATGGGGTTCTACTGGCCAACAGCACTCCAATACGTGCGAGATATAGTCCTCACATGCCAGACCTGCCAATTTCATGCTCGAAAGTCGCACCAACCGGCCTACACCCTCCAGACCATCCCGCTCGCCTGGCCTTTCTTGACTTGGGGGCTGGATATCCTGGGTCCTTTACCACAGGCCGTTGGCGGGAAGAGATTCCTCTTCATCGCCATCGACACCTTCACCAAATGGATTAAGGCCGAGCCGATTTCCGCGATCACTGCACAAGCAGCGGCCAAGTTTTTCTGCTCCTCCGTGGTAACCAGGTATGGAGTCCCATGTAGGATTATTTCTGACAATGGAAAGTAGTTCACCAGTGAGCTGTTCCAAGAATTTTGTGAAGGCATGGGGACCAAGGTGTGCTACGCCTCAGTGAGCCATCCACAGAGCAACGGAGCCATGGAGCGCGCCAACCGATAGATCGTTCAAGGCGTCAAAAGGCGGGTTTCTCAGGACCTCGAGTAGCACGACCGATCCTGGGTGGATGAACTTCCCACTATCCTATGGTCGATCCGTACCACGGTCAGCCACGCGATAGGGTCTACTCCCTTTCAGCTAGTTTTCGGTACGGAAGCCATCCTGCCTCCGGAGGTAATGCTGGGCTCTCCTAGGGTCAGCTTGGTCGACAAAGTCGACTTCGAGTAAGAATGGTCTCTGGATCTAACCCTAGCAGAAGAAGTAAGGTGCCGAGCATTGTTGCGATCATCACATTACCTGCAAGCTCTTCGTAGACATGCGTTTAGATCGGTACGACCTAGGGAGCTCCTTGTTGGGGACCTGGCTCTAAGACGAATCTAGAGCTCGTCCAACACCAACAAGTTATCCCCACAGTGGGAGGGCCCCTATAGAGTTGTATAAACAAATCGCACGGGGGCTTACCGGCTGGCGATGCCTGATGCAGGGATATGCAAACTCATGGAATATCGATCAACTTTGAAAGTTCTATGTGTAATGCTCTTGCTCCAATTTTCAATAAAGATTACCCATCATTTGCCTTTGAAATCTTCGTATATATTTGCATTATGCTGTGTGCTGTGGATCCAGGGGTCCTTGCGATTGTGTGACAACCTTTATCACATCCCACCATAGCATTATCGAGGTCGAGATTCAGTCCCTGAGCCTTTCCTGGGCCCGACCCTTGTTTGTATGTTTCGAAGCCAAATCCAAGTGCTGCGACTTAAGATGTTCACCTCTGGGGTTACGCCATAGTAAGCCAATCCTTATCACGTCACGGCTTCCCTTGTCGTAGGGCTTGAACTAAAGTCCATACTTTGGACAGGCCAGTACATGCAAGACTAGTCTTAAGCGCTCTTGAGTTAAACATAAATGACTCAAGAACCCTTGGGGTTCGACTTCGACCTTCGTAAATTGTGCATCTTCTCTCGATTTTTTCTAACTTTGCAGGTCCTAGCCTAAAGGGTTGGTTTTCCCAAAATCCTGCTCGGGTGCTGGCCCACGGACTTTGTTTGTGCTCGATGTCCGCACGACCTTGACTGCATTGGGGGCTGGCCTGCGGACTTCGATTGCGCTCGATGTCCGCACGACCTTGACCACATCGGGGGCTAACCCACGGACTTCATTTGCGCTCGATGTTCGCACGACCTCGACCATGACTGGGGGCTAGTTGTCTGACGTTGGCTCCTTGAGTTCGCGCCCAAGGCCGACGTCGCTCGACCTCGATTGCGACCGGGGTTTGGCCGTCCGACGTTAACTCCTTGGGTTCGTGCCCAAGGCCGGTGTTGCTCGGTTTTGACCGCAACTGGGTGCTGGCTGACGTTAACTCCTCAGGTTCGCGCCCAAGGACGGCATTACTCGACCTTGACCGCGACCGGGGGCTGGCCGAATAGTTACTATTCCGAGAATAGCTAAGTACACATCAAAAAACTCGTTTCATAATGGGTTTTTGCATTCAAATTCTCCATTCAACCTTTCTTTTACAAAATTATGACCCCAAAAGGGCATAGTTGTTTTCTACCTACTCTTGTTTATAGGTCCACCATATCACAAGCAAGCTTCTCCTGCTCGAGGTTGGCAATCTTTGCCCTCAGCGCTGAGAGTTCTCCTTGCAGGCAAAGTGTCTCAGCTGCGGAACCGGCGGCACGAGCGGACTCCTCCTGGAGCTGCGCCAAGGCACGCTTCGCCGTCTTGGTCGCCCTCCCTAGCTTCTCCTCGAGCTCGGCTACCTTTGCCTCGAGCTCGATAGAGGCTTTAGTCGGGGCGGCGGCCAAGTCCGCGAGCTGCTTCTATAGTTCCTCTACCCTGGCTCGCTCAACGTCCAAGGCCTTGGAGGTTTCGGCGTGCTTGGCCTCTGCAGCTTTAGAAGCTTCGGCGCGGGTGGCTTCGAGCGCCCGGGACGACCTTGCGCGCTCGTCTTCAACAGCTTTAAAAGTGTGGTCGCACTCGGTGTTGGTGGCCTCGCTAAGATCGGCGGCGTGGGTGGCCTCGAGCGACCTCATTGTCCCCTGGAGGGCAGCAAGCTCGGCAGCATGGACTGCCATCCTCTGCTGGGATTCTTCTCGCTCGGCCCCCAAGGTCTCCTCGAGCTGGAGCATGCGGGTTTCCCGCTCCTCTATCATGTCGAGCACGGCCCTCAGGGAGTCCACATGGTCCTGAAGGCCTTGGAGCCCTTGGGCGACCTGGTCCACGGCCTGCAAAGACCAAAAGTAGGCCGTGAGGCCTTCAAAAGAAGAGGGGTGCAAAAGAAAGTTCAAGGAGGGCACAACGTACCTGGCCGAGTCGACTTTCGAAGGCCGCACGGTAGGGGCCGACACTCCTCCATCTCAGCACCCCTGTTTGGCGGGAAGTGGACGCCCCCCGGTCTTCCTCAATAGGCTGGAGGTCGGATCAGGCTCCAGCTCCTCATCCCTGGCCGGGTTGATCTCGGGCTCCATTGTCGAGGAGCCCACGGCTGCGTCCTCCTCGTCAACCCCGCCCACGGGGACTTCACTTCAGGTGACTGCAGGATGGCCAGCCACGATCATGATCGGGGGAATTTCGACTTCCGTGGTCGGATCGGCTTGGGCTGCGCCTTCCTCGGTGGCCCCGACCTGGACAACCTCGACCTCGGCGGCCAGGATGTCACCCGTCTGTTCGTCCGCAGTGGCTCCGCTCGGGGGGGACTTCGACAGTGACAGGGTCGTTGGCTTCTGCCCCTGTAGTGGTCCGGTCGGTGTTGACGTCTGAACCGGTGGGCCTTGGCTCGAGCTCGTCGGTCGAAGCCCCTTCGGGGAGACCTGCGGGGGCCTGGTCCCTGGCCGGGCGAGGACGTGGGACCAGCTAGAAGTCGACCTCCTCCTCCTCAGACTCAGATTCACCCTGGACCACAATCACTGTCAAGGACAGTTGGGAATGAGCTCGAGTCCCTAAACTTTGCAACGAGAAAAATTGCTAAACCCAGGCAAGGGAAATCTTGCAATTCGAGGCTGGGAATTCGCACGTACCTGGATTATGAGTCTTCGCCTCAGGGCGGGACGCTGGGGGTCTCGGCCTCCCGAAGATGCTGGATGCCCCTCTCTGGGCGCCTTGGGTCGACACCGCTGGAGCTCGAGGGGGCTCCGGGTCCTCCGTGGGAGTGGGTCCCGAGCCCCATGCTTGGGTCCTGAGGCAGCCTGAGGGTTGGAGGACTTTGCAGCAGCCGCTGCCTGTTGCTGCTGCAAGGGAGGAGGGGTCAGGAAAGAAGAAACTCGAGCTAGGGAGACTTTGGACCCGAGCAAGGATCGACATACCACTAGGCGGTCGCCCCACTCAACGTGTTGCTTCTTTGGGGCGTTGCCGATGGGGGCGTCTGGAGGCGGCCTCTTGCCCGCCTTTTTGCCTTTGCCCGCTTCGGGTAGCGGCAGCATCCGCCTCACGGTCCCGAGCAGCTCCTTGTTCCCCTGCGGACACATCCAGGGATCAACGCGAGCTCGAGGGATCTTGAGCAGAGGCTTGAACTCAAAGGGTGGTTACCTCGGTGCTTTGGCTCAACACACTCTTAGGGACGGGGTCGTCCAAGGTGTAGTCGAGGGGCGCCTTCCCGAACATCTTGTTCATCCTGGTGGCCAGCCAGGATTCTTTTGGCACTGCTGAGGACCATGTGAAAGTTAAGCAAAGTTCAGTTCGAGCTCAGGTAATCTTTCTAGGACAGAAAGACTTACCGGTGGGGGCCTCGCGGGTGGGGTCGTCTCGTCTCGCGATCTCAAAGAACGGGTGGAGCCTCTTTCGCTGAGGGCACATCCGGTTCCGCAGGAAGTCGCTGGCGATGGCCTATCCGGTGAGGACGCGTGTGGCACAGATGTGGATGGCAGCGATGGCCTCTTGGTTTGCTTCTAGCTCGTCCGGCTCGGGGGTCTAGCGCTTGGTGCTGACGGGGGTCCCGTCGTAGGTGAGAGCGCCGTCTTCGCCCCTCTTCAAATAGAACCACCTCTTGGACCAAGGACCGAGAGAGTCCCAAGCACGAAGATGGAGAAAGGACCAAGGAAGCCCCGGCCACAGCTGGAAGTAAAGGCACCCGACCACGGGGTCCTTTCTGGTGCGAAACAGAGAGAAATAGCGGAAGAAAAGTGAAGGGGTCGGGACAATCCCTAGGAACCCCTCGCACAGGTGAGAGAAGACGGAAAGAAGAAGGATAGAGTTGGGCACCAGATTGATGAGCTCGATCTCGCATTGGGTGAGAACCGAGGCCAAGAAGTCGCTCTCCGGCGTCGACAAGACGAAGAGCATTGTACTGCTCGGTGCTGACGAGTTCGGCTTCTCAGGGCTACGGCTCGGTCTCCCCACCGTGTAGCCGCCAAGTTGTCGGGTCCAGCAACCCCGATTCCTCGAGCTCCTCCATCATTTTCGCGGACAATGAGCTTTTCCCAAATTTGGCCATGGAACTAAGTTAGGGTTTGTTCGGAGTCGGGAGGATTGGAGAAGGGGGCGTTGTCGGCGAGGGCTCTTGTTGCTAGGGGTAGGGGATCCTTTCGAAGGGGCTTGGCACCTCAGCATTTAAGGGAACCCCGACTGTTGATTGTTAGCGACCGCTGTGTGTCGGCGCCACTTCGGGAATCACGCCAGGAGGCGTGGCGACGGTGCGGCGGTTCGCGGACCGTTTCGTCACCCACTGCATTCAGACCAGGGTGACAGGACCTAAGGGCCCTTAAGCGCTGTCGAACCACGTCATGCTGGTAAACCTATCCCGAAGACAAGCTGAGGGCATTCCCCAAGGCCAAACACCATCTCAAGTTTGGGTGAAAACCGGAATGTTGTCCCCTTCTCGAGTCCGTAAGGCTCAAGGTCCTCTCCGATGCTTGGGCGATGACTTAAGTCTTGGGGGCTAGCTGTCGAGGACTGAAAAAACCCTGCCCGGTCAATAGCTCGATCAACGACCCCTGGTTCGAGGTCGAGGTAAGGGCTCGAGCTGAGGCCCCTCGAGCACGTTGGGGGCTGGGTGGCTTCCCCTCGACCTCGAGCAAGGATAGCCAAGGGTCAGATCATGACCAAGAGCTGAGGTCGAGGATTCCGTTCAGAGACCCATATGGGCGGTTGCTTGGATCCATAAAAGGAGTCAACGCGGACGTGGAGCCTAGCTCGGGGCAGTTGTGATCCGGTTTAGGCGGGCATGAAGCCACTCCTTCCCATGAATCTCGTTGGTCGTTTCCTAATAGGGGAGGGGTACAAAACCCTCCGGGGATGTACGTAGTAGAGGAGACAAAAAAGAAAGCTACCCACTTGTACTCAAGCATAATCGATTCCTTTGCCTCAGAGCAAGACTGGAGTAGAGCTATTACCCGGATCGGGGGCTCGAACCAGTATAATTCCTTGCGTCTCTTGTCTTCTTCTCTTTGATCGAACCATAACAGCAGCAGACGCTGACCTCCCGAGGGACGACGCTCGCCTTCGGTTCCCAGTTCACATCCCCCCTCGGTTTCATCTCTGCGGTCAGGCGATCCCGATCGCCGACAATCATGTATACCTATTTTGACATCATGTGTCCATCCATAATCTAGGGTTATCAAGGTTCACATGTCAAGATTGATTAAGGAAATCCCATAAATTAAAGAATACTTCTACCAATACCCACAATATAGCATGCAGTGTTTATGAAACATAGCACATGCATAAAAGTTTTGTAAAACAATTTTAAATGTTGTGATCAACATGATCAAAGGGGGTGCTTGCCTTGCTGTTTGATGTTGATAACGTAATTGAGGTCGTTGACGACAATGTCTGGCACGTCGGAATCTACACGTTGTTCATCGAGAATACAACAGTAATAACAACAATAAGAGGTAAAGGAGGTTAAATAAAAAATCAAATTCAAATATAAATTAAAATAAAAGGTTCTAATGATAAAAAGGATTTTATGTACTGATTTCTCAATTTTTAGCTAGTCTTGTTATTCATGTTAAGCATTCTCAGGTTAATATTATATGAACGTAGATTAAGTGCAAATCACGTCCGAATAAAATTACCTTTATATCATCAGAGGGTCCTAATCTCTGAAAATTATCATAAAATTAAAGCATCAGGGGGTCCTGACTCCTGGAAATTGTCATACCATTAAAGCATCGAAGGGTCCTGACCTCTGGAAATTGGAGCTAGTCTCAAGTTATAATTAAGGCATGTTTTACATTTGCATGCGAGTCTTTATAGGATATGTGTGTGTGTGTGTGTGTGTTTTAGGACAAGGTTACCATGAATTTCATTTAAGCTCAATCAAATTTTATTTAACTTATGGCCTTGATAATTGATTTCGAAGATTAATCAAGACAATTAAGTCAATTTTTTATTACAGATTTTAATTAAGCTACAGGTTATGAACTTACCTCCTCCTAATTTTAGATTTTGGGCTAAACAACTAGGCACAAACAGAATTGGTCCCATCTGACAAGGAGCAAGGAGGCATATGAAATCACTTAATACTGGGAGTTATTGAATCCGGTGTCACATGTTAGAGAAGAAAAACAGAGAAGAGGGGATAGAACAGAGCACCTAGAGTTGGCGCCATGGCTGTCTTGGCGAGCTAAGGTCGATGGCAGGGCAGGCCCAGGGAGGCAAAGGAAACCACTAAAATGAAACCTCAGGGACCTTGATGATGATGCAGGTGGCAGTGTCCAGAGCTAAGATGGTCTGTGGTGGCGACGCATAGGAGAAATGCGGCTGCTTGGTATAGAAGGATGGAGTTAGGATGTAGGGAGCAAGGTGAAGTGCAGGAGGTCTTGGTGACTCATAGGTGAAGGCAATGAGGCTGGCGGGTGGACCACTCATGGGTGGGCCCCACTTAGTAATGATGGAGAGGGAGAGAGGTTCATACATCTCCCTGTCCAGTGATGGAACCGCATTAAATGGCCCATAAATACATGTCTAAATTTTTTATAATTTTTATATCAAGTCTTAGGAAAGTTAGTCCAAACTACTGATTTTCTCCTTCTTTGTTTTTAATTTTTAAGAGGAACAAAAATTTGTTCAAAATTTTTGAAATTTTTAATAGGAGTTAGTAATGATATAGAAATTCTGTTGTAAACATTTGAAATGATGGACCCTTGTATTTAGTTTATAAAAATTTTGACATTGAAATTATGAATTTTTTGACTTTTCTGTCTTGGAATTATTAAGGGAATCAAGCAAGGTTAATAATTTTTTATATCTTTTACTAAGAGTTATCCTAATACTGTAAAGGATAATATAAAAATTCAAGATAAGATAAGGTCCATACTATTTTAATTAATTCAGATAAGGTTAATGTTTGTAGTCCAACTTCATTGTTTTTAAACCCTTATCCACATTAAATGCATTTATTCAACCTTGGGGTTTTGCAAGTGGTTTGTAATGATGGATTTATATTTAAATATAATTTTTTACATTTTTAATGTAATTTATTTTACTAAACTTTATAAATTAAGAATCAAATGCTGAAGATAATTTCCTTTAAGACCAAAATGGATGAAATCAGAGAAAATAATGAAAACTCAGAATTAAAATCAAAATTTCACATGATTTCTTATTTTATCTATTTTGTATTTTGGTTTTATTTAATCATTCTATTTGCAAAATGGTTAAATAACATTACAAACCAAATTTGATTTTTTCTTTTTTTACTTATTTATATTTTGTATTCTATTTATTTTGAAATTTTTAGGATGTTAGGCTTAGATACCGGTGGCGCCTCATCTTGATCTCTGTCATGGGACCCGTACGTTGTCATGTGCTAACTCGATGGTCAACTATCACCATCACCCCGCTCGTCGACCACCGCGAGGCGGCCGGCCGGCATGATCTGATCCACAAAATGCGTCTCCCCAACATCATCGCTTCCATCTTGTTTTTGTGTTCTTGCGGTTGTTCAGACAAGAAGCGACGACTTCCCTCAATCTTTCTTTTCGTTCCGGCCTCTTCCATGCATGTCATCACAAATATTCTAGAATATGACAATGCTTACAGACAGATGATACCACATTACCACATTATTGTAGATGCCCTCGGGTAGACGTAACTATTCTTTTTTGACATCCTATAACACCAAACAAAAATGAACATTTTTCTACTCCAAGAAATCAAATGAGGAAAATAACAAGTTTGAAGGTCACATCGATCACCAGATCATGAGTAAAATTGTTGAAAAGTGTAACTTGACTTTCCCACCTGTCTTTTGATCCCTTCATGCACGCTCATGCTTTAGATACTCCAAATTAATTAGAAAAAAGAGATCTATGGAATCAGAATTGCATTGAAGTGGTGCAATAGATATTGTCAGCGAGAATAGCAAGAGCAGTGGTAGTTAATATAGCACAAACAGGTCCATAAATTAGGTTTTGAATAAGGAGGGAAGAGATGGGAAGTAGTATTGGGAAATCTAAAGGCCCCTGCTGAAATTTTATTGCTCGAGCAGCTAGCTAGCTCAGAAGCCAGAGCGTAAATGCCGTCGTTACATTTTTTTTTTCACAAATCCAGTACTCGTTTAAATAAAATTATAAAAATAATCTCCTTTTGAACTACAGAAGACACGTGTTATCTACCGTGCCCATGTACCATGACAAGTGGCCGGACCCATGACAACCCAATCGACTGCGGTGGCAGCTGATGGACCCACCGCGGTTGGCTAGCTGCCGCACACCCCAGCTCAGCAAGCAAGTCTCAAGCACCACGAGCACGATGACAGTACGTGTCGAGGTCCGCGGCAGGCGGGAACAATGTTGTTGCCGCGGTCGACCAGCTACCACAGGCCAGCTAGCTTCCATGGTTTACAAACACGACAGGTAATACGTGTCACTCGCCGCTCCTTCCATGGTTAGAGAGGAAGAGATGAGACTAGATTTGCAAAATAAATATTTTACGGGCTAAAAGAAACTAAGAACTCAGCTAGCTCATGCATGCCTGCCGCGCAGCTAGCCGTAACATGAAGGATCAGCCGAGCAGTTCGTCGATGCCATGCGTCTCGGTATCCACGCTCGATTGATAGATCACTGCTCATTCATGGATGGATGGATCTTTTTTTTTTTATTAATGCATGGGTCGTCGAAAGGACGGGAGAGATGAGTACTTGGACATGCATATGAATGTGTTGCATGTTGTGACTAGTACTACTTATAAGCTTTAATTTTACAAGTCAACTTGCAAGCATGCATGGATCGAGGCCTGTACGGTGTGCATGAGTACTCGTATGAATGTGTATTGCGGCTACGTACGTACCGAGCGATCAATCAAGCTGCCATGCAACAAATTAGCAAAAGTAAAGTCTAAAGTGCGCACACGAAATTACCTAGATAGGAACGGTCAAGGGAAACCTAGCTTCCACAAGCATGCATGCATATATGAAAGAGACATACGTACCTCGATCTAGCTGTATACCTGTAAGGCTGTAACTGTATGCATGCATTGCCCAAGTATACATGCAAATTACATGTTCCAAGCTTATTTCTCAGAGGGAGTGTATAGGCATCATCCGGGTGTTTTTGTCCTAAAAATCATCCAAACTTTGGACCGTACGATCAAAACACACATCCGCAGGATCAACCCACCTCTAATTCAGGGGGGGTGTGCATTGATATGAAAGCAAATCCAATAACCCAGAATTTGGATGATAGTTGCTAAAGAAAACATCCGGGTGAAACTTATCAAAACCCTTTCTCAATAGGATTATTCGTACAAAATTGCTGCATAGCTAGCTAAATAGGCGATCATTAATTCAAGCACAACAGGCTTTGATGCGCGAGTAAGTAGATGATAGGCCCTGTTTGGCAGAGCTCTAGTTCCACTAGATCCGTGGATCTAGTGGAGCTAAGAGGTAGAGCTTCAGCTTCACCGGATCTATGGAGCTGGAGGTATATTAAAGCTGTAGGTATATTAATAATATAAACTTAATTAATTCATTTTATTTTAGTTTACAAACTTCAGATCTAAAATGAAGTTGGGATTTAGAGCAAATAGGATCTACTCCATCTGTCCCATAAAGAGTGCATTTCTAGTGTTCAAATTTTGTCCCACAAAGAGTGCATCTTTAGTCCGTAGGGCCCAGCTGTAAGTGTATGCATGCTCATTTAAGTGCTTGTGGAAACCGAAGCACCATCATGCTTGTGTATGGAGTAATGAGGGTCACATTAGTCATTTACCTTGCACACTAATCTGTCTTAAAAATCCTAGAAATGCACTCTTTGTGGGACAGAGGGAGTAATTAGGATGCAGCTAGCTAACGTAGGGATAGAACTCTCCAAAAACGACAAGAGAATACATATATGCATGGTGATGGTGTCTCTCTCATCATCACCTTATGATGCAGTGCCCAACCGGCAGCCTAGGCAGAAGGTTTGTGTTTGTTACATGGTATGCACACTCCTACCTATTACTCTCTCTCTCTCTCTCTCTCTCTCTCTCTCTCTCTCTCTCGCGGCAGCAGCAGTACTAGCAGGCAGACAAACATTTAAAAGCAGTGCACATCTTCTTCTGTCCACAGTAGTAAAAGGAGGAGAAGAAGAAGGGATTGAAGAGAGAATCGAAGGGAATGCGTGCATTCAAGTTTCCCTTGAATGCCACTAAAGACAACAGTGTGCAGTTACGTGTCCTCCCATCTTGTCCCTCTTCCATTCTGATCTCTGGCCAGTCATTTAACGTAGGCAGGCAACATCAATTCAACACAGCCGAGAAAAAAGGGGTACTACTTCTCTCTTCAAGCTGGAATGGAACCTGTACACGCACGCAGTATACATCTGGACTCTCACGCATGCATGCATGCGCGACGTCCAAGGGAAAAAGAAACATTTTTTATGGGTGGTGAGAATGAGATCCAGGCTAATTAAGTTGGCTAGAGCTAGCTAGCTGTGCTGTCAAACAGACACTAATGGTTAGTGGTAATCAGATCCAATGTCCGGGGTCTAAGTTACTTATTTTGTCCGGGGTCTAAGTGGTAAACAGACACTAATGGTTACCGACTTGTATTGTACTGTACATCTTAGACTATCTCCAACAATTTCCCTTCATTCCATTCCCTTCCCTATATTCATTCCCTTTATTTCCTACTATCTCTGACAGCATCCCCTTAAAGGGATTTCTCTCTGGGATTGGAGAGAGAATCTGTTTCTAAAGTGATTCTCTCTCCGAATCCCTTCTAAAGGGAAGGTTGAAGGGAATCTGCTGGAGTACTTGGGATCTGTTCGCGAAGGGATTTGGAGACTGAAAGGAATCCGCTGGAGATAGTCTTAATTCTCATCTAGATTTTACTTAATTACCCACACGCTGCTTTTCTAATATATATTTGCCTCAGCCACTGTAATAATTAACATTTTTTTCCCATGTAGAACCTAGGTAGGTAGCTAGCTAACCCTAAATTTGTTGATCACATCATGCCGAAGATCCACTAAACTCTCGGCGCCGGCCGGCCGTTCACTGCATGCACCAATTTGTCTCTAGCTCTCCCTGTCCTTCACTTGGTCACCGCGTCAGCTCAACACTACACAACTCAGATGCCTTAGCTGGCCATACTCCCCACCTAGATATAAAGATAGTGTAGATAGCTAGCTCTATATAAGTCACACACGTACCCTTAGGTCTTTGGAACATAGTAGCAAAGCTAGCTAGCTAGAAGCTCAAGTGCTGCAATGCGTGGTAGTAAGTGAACTAGTGGTCGTAGCTCAAGGAGCAGCTGATATATATGATCTGTATATCTACATATATAGATAGGTAGATATATATAGCTCTAATTAATCAAGTGCTTGCTTGCTTGCTAGCTAGACAATTGTAGGCGTCGATCGGTCGAGAGGCCGGCAGTACGTAATATGCCGCAGACCCCGTCGACCCGGTGGTGCCCGACGCCGGAGCAGCTGATGATCCTGGAGGAGATGTACCGGAGCGGCGTGCGGACGCCTAACGCGGCGGAGATCCAGCAGATCACGGCGCATCTCGCCTACTACGGCCGCATCGAGGGCAAGAACGTCTTCTACTGGTTCCAAAACCACAAGGCTCGAGAGCGCCAGCGCCTCCGTCGCCGCCTCTGTGCCCGCCACCAGCAGCAGTACGCGCAGGCGCAGCAGCAGGCCCCCTCGCCGGCAGCTGCCAATAATAATGCTGCCGCCGCCGGTGGCAGTGGTGGGAGCGGCGGCGGCGCTGCTGCAAGCAGTGTGCATCCCGCTGTGCTGCAGCTGCACCATCACCACCCATGCGCTGCTAGCTTCATGCCGCAGGTGATCATCTACTTAATGTCTGGACCATGCATGTTAAATCTTTCCGTGCATGCGATGATGTGCATAACATATGCCTTTTTGACACGAGCATGCATGTTGATGCAAGCACATATCTAGTGTAGGATGACTACATATATATACGATAACAAAATGTGGTCTTTCAGTACAAGTCATCTAAGCTTGCATCATGTTAATTAGCAGTTTTTTCTCCAGATTATGGCCAAAAGTTAGCATTGATGTTATATATACAGTTTGTATTCACAAAAGATACACATATATTAGTAAGCTTTTTTTAAGTAATTAAAATACACATAATTAAGTGATTTGTTACATAAAATGCGACAGATATTTAAGATATTATGAGTAGTAGATCAGTAAAATAGGAAAAATCAACTTATGTGATGTTTTCACTTGCCTAATTAAAATATCGATCTGGAACTCGTGCCTGGTTAATTTGTTCATCTATGATAGCAAATGAACAGTGCAGACATGAATACATGCATTAACAAAGTTATTCAATATAAGAGATGTTTGAAAGAAGAGGCTTTTACCATCCTTGTGAGGTGCCAAGCTATACATTGAGCTAGTACCAAGATGTAACAAAAGTTTATAGGATGGAGGTACTAAGAAATACAAGAGTTCAAGAGTAATTGGTAGTTCCTCGTGGTAAGGATGGTAAAAACGCTATCGAAAGAAATGCATATATGCACTTGTAGTAATGTAAGTACATTTTATAGAAGAATTGTACCTGTAATATATAATAGGATTTTTGTTTTTTGGTGCATGCATGCTTATGATGCTTCATTCTTTTTATTATCTTGGAGTAATTCACACACTTCAATTACCATGCATATATACCTTTGTTAGGGGGGCTACTTCCAGCAGGATGCAACGGCAGCACATCTTGCAGCCGTTTCAGGTATGGAGTTTGCGGCAGCTTGCAAGACTAGCGGTGATCCCAACGGCGGCGGCATGGGAGGAGGAGGCGCGTATGGTGGTGGAGGTGGATATCGGCAGCAGCAGGATTGGACGGCGGCGCAGATGATGGACTGCTGCGGTGCTGCCGGCAGCTCTGAATCAGCTGATATGATGCCGCCATGCTGCCGGCCGCTCAAGACCTTGGACCTCTTCCCTACAAAGAGCACCGGCCTCAAGGACGAATGCAGCAGCTCCAAGTCATCATCTTGCTCCACATCCACAAGCTGAATACATGCATGCATGATTAGTCAGTTAGTTGTCGCCGTTGTTGTTGCTGCTCGTCGATGCTGCTTAATTCTCTCTTGTTAGTTAACTGATTCTAGGTTTTAGTATGCCGACCTTCTCGGTACTCTCTTTGCTCTATCAGAGCTAGCTAGTATTTGTAACTATGCATCCAATGATCATCTCTACCCTGCGGTTGCTTGCTCTGCACTCGATTAATCCATCGTACCTTTTTTAAGTGCTTTCTGCCTTGAGCATTTCATCAACGTGGCGACTCGCACAATTAGCCTAGGGTAATTAAAGTAACCACTGCCATTGCACTGAGATAATCACACGAATCTCAGCATACTAACTAATCAAAACATCGAGCGTACATAATATTTTATCAATTAGTACACCGTGTTCAGAATATTGCAATAGAATAATAATTAGAGACTGAATATAAATATATTACAAATCAAGCCGCGTAGGGCTATATATTCAATACCATAATTATACAGCAGATCTAAGTACAATAAAAATATAATACATAGATACTAATTACACCAAAAGACTGACGAAACCGATGTCCAGGCTATTCATCACTCTACCCTTCCTGGTAGTACTCAGCCGCCTTGTCAAACCAACCTAACGCTTGAGCATCAAAGCCAATATCTAGCAAGGGGAGATTTAGCAAGAGTAAGTACAAAGTACTCAGCAAGTATTATTAGCAAAATGCAATAAATGAATTTTTCCTCACATCATTCCTCTCATGTCCATCCAAATCCAATTTCTCTCCAAAATCCATTTTTTTATAAAATAGAGTTTTTATTAGGAAAGTTGTGTATGATTTTAATTATCCAAAAATACTAATAGCACTCGTATAAGAGGCAGGTTTAGCTTCCGTAGCCTCCAATCCAAGAGACATGCATAAATGCATGATTTTGACCCTGTGCAGGTTCGTACCACTTTACCCATAGTGACCCCATCCCGTGAGGCTCCAGAATGTTTATCACTAGTCCAGTATTAGATCTCCAACCCTGATAGCCAACGAGTAGTTGTGTCCTCGACTGTTCCCCACTACCCTCAGCGTACCAGTTATACCATGCTACCGTAACAACACTGATACTTCCCTAGGCTTTAAATATAGCGCCGATCAACCGCAGCTAATTTTTTTGTGTCCATCACTGGGACTTCCAGCATACCTAACTTCACACTCCTAGTTAACTACCTTATAACCACCAATGTGAAGATCATAATACCTTCTCAGGACAACCTTTTCTAACCGATTCCACACACTATGGTTGGTACTGTAATATGGCTCATTACTCGAGTGTTAGTTATTCATCTTTATATCATAACGTATGTAGAGGACCCTGTCGGCTATTCCCATATCATGACGCCCTGTACCCACCATAATAAACATACGCCAATTACTCTATTCACTAGATGAATCAATCCAATACCAAATCCAATTATCAATTCATCTATCCATTACTCAATCCATACTATCCATCTGCATCCGATTTAAAGTTTTGTTTGCAATATAAATTTTTCCATGCAGTGATGTAATTAATGAAAGCATGGAAAAACATTTAATAAAATATAATCAAAGGAATCTTGCATGAATTCTGGTAAATATAATCGTCCTCACTCGAAAGCTGGAGAGATGGTTGTCTGATTGATTCAGTTCTTGTCCTGAAATATAGCATATTAATTTCGAACATGATTCATCGAGTCCAACCATTTCTAATAGTAGCAATATTAATTTAAAAAGGGCTTAATTCTTATTTTGAGCTGTTCATTTAACTAATCTCTGTTATTTAGTACCCCTTTTTATTTTTAAATAAACGACTGCTCGATTAACAATACTAACCACAAATCACGGCAATTAACCCATTCTCATTTTTCCCCACCGTTTTCTCTCCTTTCTTTTTTTTCTCTTTTCTTCCCTCTTTTCTCTTCTTTTCCTTTTCTTTTCTCTACTGTCTCTTTCATTTTCCTTTTATCCCACTTTCTCTTTTTCTTCTCTCTCCTTACCCCTTCCTCTCCTTTCTCTTTACTCGGCCGAAGCGCTCGGCCTCCTCTCTTCTCTCCGCTCTCTGGACCGACTCCCCTCGATCTCCTCTCTCTTTCTCTCTCATGTGCTCTCCCTCTCTACTCCCCCGCTCAGCTCGACGCTGGCCACTCCCCTCTACCCAGCCACCGGCGCCTCCCCCTCTACTTGGGCGCGACTCCCCTGCTACTCGACCATGACTCCCCTGCTCATCGGCAGTGCCTCCTCCTTTGCTCCTCGGTCCGCCAGCCTTTGACGCCTACCCGACTGGTCCCTAGGCTCACCGACTCGTCGCCTCCGATCTAGCTTGCCTCCCACATCTGTGCCTGGCTCCCCTACCGGTTCCCTCTCTGTGCTCAGTTCTAGGGTTTCTACTACTTAAATGTTTGGATGCTTCGATTTTGGGGTTTTTGGCTTTGTGGCTCCAGTTGATCCCGATGGATGGTTTCTAAGGTAAGGTTTGTGAAGGTCTATGATGATCTAGTGCATGAGATCCACTGCGAGATGGTTTCTTGCTATAAAACAAGTGTTCATCCTTAGGGATGAACTTCAGGTACACGCAAACAACCCCCTCTAGTGCCAAAAATCTAAGACCACGAGTTTTTGGCCCAATCTACTTAGTGTTCTACCCAATCTATTCTTTACTCTACCCGATCTACTTATTGTACAAGCTACATTCTACTGCTACTTGCTACTTGTGCACTTATGGTTTGGGTCGGTTCTGGGTTAAGGATGAGTTGAGGTGGTGGTGAAGAGGTAGCCGAGTTGATCTCCTTTAGTTTTCCCTCCTACTCCACTCCTTGACTCAGTTCGGTTGGGGTCGAGGTGGCCGGTCTGCTCCTCCTTGGCTCCGGCTTGAGGAACTCTGATTGATCCTCTTCCTTGCTCTTGGCTCGGCAACAGGCCCTACTACTCCGTTTGCTTTGGCGACGACCGATCGAGCATCAACCCCTCCCCTTAATTTAGCGATTGACGTCGGATTCGTTGAGCAGAGATCGATCGATGCACAACTGTTGGTGTGTCGTGTGTATCCCTCCCATCCATCCATGATATCTCACCACATGCATGCCTACCCAAAAAATTTTTAACAATAAGTCCCATACAAACGAACCTACCTACAAGACATTATAAATAGATTCTGCTATCTTTTCACATTATTAACTAGCTCTTCTAGTTAATTTCTAGTTAATTGCAGTGAGAGGCACTCTCTGGGTTTCCGGTGTCGAATCTAGGTGCTTCCCATTTCCATTCGCGAGTTTCGACTCCCAGAATGACTTGACGAGGTCTTCCAGCGGAGTTACCAGGCCCTCGATTGATTCGCTGCTCGGGATGCTAATCTGGTGCCTTGTTGGTGTTGAACAAGTTGGTTCATCCACCTGGGTTAAACAGAGCGAGACCTCTTGAGCAAAACTAACAAAATATGATAAAACAAACTGGCAGGATTGACCCAGACCGAATTGCTCACTTGGTAATCATCCCCGAGCGATCTGTTGGCATTCCCTGATATTTCCACCGTCTTCTCATGGTGCCTGCTTTGCATTTCCCGCAGCTCTCCTTGTGATGCGATAATGGCAGGTTTCATCGCCTCACAAATGCCATGGTCCAATTTTAGTGAATCTGGCAAAAAGAAGAAGAAGAAGCGTTTGTAGGGAATAAGCGCGCTATCCAGAAGGCATGCTTTTTAGGCACAAAATGAGGCAACACTGGAGAGAAATAGTACCGTCAATAGAGCGAAGAAGAGCTTCGCTTGAAATACCGTTATCTTCGAGTGCAGTGGTGACGGCAGATGAAATCCTAGTATGGAGTTGGTTGCTCGCCTCATTTCCATCACTTAATTCAAAGGGGGCATATTTAGCATAGAACAAGTTCTCCTCTTCAAACATGTGTATCGAATTGTCCAATAATTGCACTTACCTTATGACTGAACCCACGGCTTCCTCATTGCTTCTCCCAAGTGCCAATACTGATCTTTGAGCAGTACTCCATTGTTCTGAGCATAATTTTGTCCTTGTCTTGCTGCAGATTAAGGAATATGTGTTAGTTGGTGTCTTAGAAATTCAATAGAGGATGTAAAATCATGAAGATTCTCCACCATTGCTGAAGGTTCTCCACCAAGCAACATCTCTTTTCTTCAATAGAGGATATGTTTTGCTGGAATGCATCTTCAGTTTGCCCCATGTAGCCTTCCCATTGCTCTCTCATAGAAGATGTAAAATCATGAAGCTTGGTGGTTTCAGTTTGTAAATTATTGGAACGCTCCGAAGAAGTCTTATTGAGGTTGGTTATATCATCTCGAACCTAGTTAACACATAGCGCTCTGATCAATACTTGGTTTTCAGCCTGCTGGGCACAAGTGGTAATATGCATAGATACATTGGCTTACGACCATAAGTTGCACAATACTACTATTTGGCCGTCATCCAGATATTCATTGATAGCAAGAAATAATATGGTGGTACTGACAACGTGGAATGTGCATACCAAAATTTTCTTTCTAGCATTTGATTCTGCTAATAATCTTGCTACCTTCTCCATTAGGTACTTCTCTTCATCAGCAGCACAGACCTAAATCCATATTTTCATGTCAACAGCCATTGAACTGTACCTAGTAAACTCTCAAAGAGATATCCAGACCAATGGAGAATTTACAAAATCTGCAATACAAGATTACCTCAAACTTCGTTTGGAGCTGGAAGAGTTTCTTTTGATGTTCCATCTGTGATTCTTCCAAAATCTTTTTGAGCTCCAATGCATGAGCATCTATTGTTCTGAAGAAATTTGTTGTAGCTGCTGAGATGGACTTTGTTCTCTCCACATTTCTAGAGAGTCCCTGTTTGAGAGTAACATTTTCTTAAACTAGTGTAATCCATAATGTGATAATGATCATTTGAAAAAGAGAGTAAGCATTGTCAAAAAAACCTCATGCTGCTGCTCAACTAATGTAGTAAAGCTCTGTTCTTGCTGAGAAAGCCCATTTTGTAGCTCAGCGAGCAATTGGTCAGCATCAACCAAGAGGCCCTTCAAACACTGCGGCAACCATATAAGAAAAAGTTAACCAATAAATTAGCAAAGGAATAATATATCAAGATAGTCAACATAGTCTAGGTCCTCTAGGAGAACAACATGCTAACGAAATATACTTACACCCTCCAGAGTAGAAGTGTGTGTGTTCACTTGTAAATTAAGCTTCTCAAAGCTTAATTGAGATATAAGGTTGAGTTCATTTGCAAAGCCATGCAATTCTGCTATCCTAGAATTGAAGCTCTCTTTCATTTTTCTTACATGCTCTTGAAGGCCTCCAGCAACCTAAGCAAGTTTGCGATGGTTAAACTTATATACATACAGAAAATACACAGATAGAGACGTGTTTTTTTGTTAGTGCACCTTGCACTTTGAGGAGACAAAATAGTGCATCTCTTCATCAAGTGCTTTTAGTTGGCTCTCCTGTTGAGAGGCCGAAGTTGAGATGGTTCTATGCAAGATATTCAAGTCTTGAGTTAACTCAGAATGGAAACGTCGAACTATATTTGAGTTTGTATCTTCGATCTTGTCCTTCCTTTCTGAAAATCAACAACATGCAAGTATGTATATCATGGTATTTAAAGTGAAAAGGACACGGGGGACAGGGAGAAGGGAAGACGAACCTAGTTTTGAAAATAGCCCAGATAGGTCTTTTGTTGTATTCTCTAGCTCATATCGAAGTGTGTGTGCTTCATCAACAAGATTTTTTTCTGAAAAGATTATAGAAAGGAAAAACAAACTGGTAAACACAACCACCTTGAGCCAACAATGAGTACATGTTCTGAAAATAGAAAAACCAATGCAAATATCCCCAGTGAAAATGTAACGAAGCAAAGAGCTGAAAACATGAAATTCCTAGTATTATGTACAGTATAGGTATTTAAAGTTCTTCCCATGGAGACATGCAGACCAACAAATAAGATAGTCATGTCTGAAAGAGAACAGCAACTTACACATGATAATATGATATTATATATAAGAATTTACTCTTAAGGATATTATATGCAAGTATGCTATAATCTGTCATGCTTGATAAAAACATACCGTATCCCAATTCCCATGAGAACACACATAGAAACCAACATATCAGTCTTCATTAAGAGAAGCTTTAACTTCGAAGGCTTAGACTTTTTCTAACCTGATTTAAGAAGATTTTCGATCACATATTCCTTCTCCCTTATTGTATTGTTTGCCTGCACATATCTCTCTTCAAGGTCCGCTAGGGCGCACTCAGTTACCTGCATCTTTTTCTGAAAAAAGAATGCAAAAACATAAATACAAGCATGGTTATTCAGTCATTTGACAGGCAAATGACAATACAACACATGTACCTGTAATCCCTGAAGCTTATCACTCAAATCTGCGCTTAACATTTTCTGAGATTCGCACAGTCCTTTGAGCTCCTCTATTTGCTGTTAAATTATAGATTCAGATTTGTATCGTTTTTCAGGAAGTTGCAAGTCCTCCACCAGGACTAAAGGTATACCTTATCTTTTAACTCCAAACCAAGCTCTAGACGGTCCAGCTTCTCTGACATAGCCTGAAATCATTCTTCATCGTACTCAAGCAGACTATGTACAGCATAGTGTATGTTTAAGTAACAAAAAGAATATGGTACCTTCTTTTCAGCTTCATCAGCTAAGTATTGTTCCCTTGGAATATAAATACCATTCTTCTCCCTAGCAGCATATAGTTCTGCCCAAAGAAAATCATATTTGGCTTTGCAAATTGTTTAAATCCTGTTGAACTAGAATGTTGAAGAGAAATGATTGCAGAAAATAGTGTGTTTCCAAGAAAAATCAAAAAATTAAGCAGCATCATATCAAATGGTAACATGGATGTCCAAGTATAATTAAACCACCTGGATGTTATATCGCTAAAGATGTTTAGGTATGTGGTGTCAAACTATGATGCACAGACACGGATACACCGACATGACACCAACACGAAATTCGTCATTTTTCCAAAAATACCAACACGGCTATATATATTTAAATAATAATAATAATATGCAAACATATTATTCTCTTTTTCTATGTGCTTGTCAAACTGAAATAGTAAAGCATAAACTAGGAATATGTACCTCAGCTTTTGCAATTTCACAACTAAGTTGAGAAAGCATATGTGCCGTCACCTTATGATATATCTTTCAATCACTATTAGTAATTTTTAGCAAGTGCACTTTGAATCTAGAGTAGCTACTAGTGCCAACATATTTGCAATACTTGCATCTTTATTTTACATTTCCTCTAGACGGACCACCCATATCTAGAACATCAACATGGTTCCACAACGGAGTTATCATATGTGTCAGATACGTGTCGATGAAGTGTCGAAGTCGTGTCGAACATTAAAGTTATTTATTTCGGCTATCTAATTGTCCAATACGTGAACGAGTGGCGTGTCAGTGTCATCCATGTCGGACACCGATACGACACCAAACTGACTTGTCGGTGCTACAGAGGTGTCAAATATCATGATGCTAAAGGAGTTGGCTAAGACATGGGAAAACCTAAAAGTAACCACATTTGAAATTTTGTAGTAAGAAAAGTTTCATCCAAGCGTAATTATGTTATAGAGAATCAGGTATTCTTCACCTCATGCTTTATTTCAAGAGAACAAGCTTAACTTTAGCACATGCTTTAAATAAAAAATAGATGCATTGTATTTTGATGAAGTTGTCAACGCCAAATGGTCAAACACGCTTGCAAGGAAAATGCATACCTTGCTTGAGGCGGTCCATTTCAAAGTACAAATCTTTGATTAGTGCAGATTTCATCATCTTCTGATTAACCTGGAAATCAAGTGCAGGCAATTAATTTCAATTATCCAAGAGGATAGATTATTCTGTGTTTAGAGGAAATTTGACATATCCAAGAGCCCAACCTCTGGTTTGTTCTTGATATGTTTTGCACGATGCGCGTAATCTAGTGTGCTTAATGTCTCTTCAAGGCAATGTACTGAAGGTGCAATGGTTGCTATGATGCAAGTCTTTGTCTTCCCTCCCAAGGAATCTCTTAACAATCTCGTCAACTTGCTATCCCTGCATAACGAAACCCAAATGTCAGATGATTAAGCAGACTCATAAGAAAGCATCGTAAAATCTGGTGTTAGTTTTACCTGTATGGTATGTGACCAGAGTGCTCCACAAGAGTATTAATGACACGCCCAAGTGTAAGCAGACTCTTGTTGATCTCTCCTGCTTCCCGTGCTCGCCCCTGTAACAGATGACGACAGTGTAAGTATTGCTCACAGGTGCGGCTTAATCATAAATTCATGGTAGTAGAAGAAAAAAAGGGAATGCCCCAAGAGCAAAACTCACATCTCTAGCACCCGACCGAGATATGTTCTCTGAGCCAGCAAGATCAACAAGATTAAGCTTCCCACACTTGATCATTTCCTCACCCTCTGGTGTGCATTCCTTAATATGGATGGTAATTGAGAAGATAGAGTGCGACCGACTGCTTTGCTTGTTGAGAAGGGTTTCAACGGTTCTTCTTTTAGCAGAGCCTCTCTCTAGTATCTTGTATATCTCACCAGCTGAAGAAACTAACACTTCTTCCAGTCCCCTAACAAAAACTCCTCCCTTCCCATCTTCCATGAGCGCCATGGGCTTCTTGGACTTGTCATCTGAGAATTTAGACTCCTCTGGAGCTAAAAGATCAGTGAGTTCCTCGTTATACAATTCAAGAAATGAGACCTTCATGCTGTATTCTGCACTCTGTGCGTCGAGAATATCAAAAACTCGCTTAACAGCCCTTGGAATAACACCGGCATCAGATGGCAGCTCACCGTTCTACACAGATTTGGCTGCAGTTAGTTTTGATTCCAACAAGACATTGCATGAACAACATCAGTATCTTGTAAGATTTACAATTACCTGTGTTTTACCCCCTCCTCCTTCCATTGTGTATGTTTTCCCAGTTCCAGTCTGGCCATAAGCAAATATTGTGCAGTTGTAACCATCCAAAACCTCATTCACAAGTGGCACGACAGCATGGTTGAAGACATCCTGCTGTCTAGAGTCTGGTCCGAACACCTGCATTTGTTTGTTATGGGCTGATTGCACACAAATGCCTAGCAATAGAACAATTTGAAGTAAATGAGCTGGAAACGGTCCGAATGAAGATTTTGTAAACCTTGTCAAATACAAATGTTCGATCAATCTGCTTGTTTGCAATGTTCTGTGCCACAGAAACCTCTCGCCTCTGGCCATTGCAGGTGATCACTACAGGAGTGTTGATGCACTGTTCCTCCTCACTCAAAGGCCTACATTGACAGCAAACATGAAAAAACATATGGATTTATGACACAGTTTTCCTAATAAAAATATCATGGCTACAGACCAAACAGTACAAGACAGTGGACTCCGTTAAGTGGCCCTTCGGAGGAGCGCGGCAACGGAGACCTAAATGAGGGACGACAAATAGCGAGACATGTACTTATGTTCTTTTTTCTTTCAGAAAAAGTTCTCCCTTTTTACAATAGCCGGGCGAGGGCTATTTATAGCCTCTAGGCCCAATGGTGGAATTACATAGATGTCCTTATTTCTATCATAGATCTGTAGGGGCGTCGTAGTTCTTTCCCCCCACCGGAGGCTATCTCGTAGGGGTCATGATGACCCCTAGTCTAGGCCACTTCGTTCTGTCGTACCCTTCGTTTGCACCCCCTTCGAGCGTGGTGAAGGGTCTTTGACGGTTACCGTGGATGCACCTTCGGAGGACGGCAGAAGAGGCCTAGCGGGTCCCCCTTTGGGGGGCGACCGAAGGGTCTCCACATGTAACCCCTTCGGAGCGGACCGAAGGGGTCACTGCTGTTCCAGAAGCCTTCCTCCTTTGGAAAACATACATAATACCTGCTTCGAGGGCCCCCGTCAGGCTGTTGGGGACGGTGGCCCATTCCGACAACAATAGCCCCTCGCAGTCGAGTGCTTGCTTCGCCTAGCCGAAACCACGGTCTTGTCCGGAGGTGCATGGTGGCCGTCCCTTTCGACCTGGTGGTTGATTTCCTGATGAATAACAGCATCACGGTAAGAAGTCAGCTCGGCCAGAGCTGCACCAACAAAGCCAAAGCGCTCAGGAGGCCGAATAGACTGTCGATCGCGAAGAGCATAACAAGGAGACACTGAAGAAGATGGCTCATCAGAAGAAGATGGCACATCAAGAGATTCCTCAGCTCGAGGACGACGAGTGTAGTATAGAGGATAAAAATGAACAATATCTGAAGAAGCTTTTGGAGGAGAGGTCGGTGGTGAAGAAACCGACGATAAAGGAGACGCCGATTGTGAATGAGGAAAAGTGACAACTGGAGTATCAGGAAAAGTCAAAAAAGACAGTGGCTCAACAAGAGATGTAGGAGAGGAAGAAGAACGAGGGTGGAAGGGACGAGACTCATCAAAAGTGACATCGTGTGAGATCCGCATCCGTCGTCCAACAGGATCCCAACAATGATAGCCCTTATGCTCAGCACTGTATCCTAGAAAGACGCACTCAACAGACTGAGCAGTCAGCTTGGTGCGTTCACGAGGTGCAAGAACATAGCACACACACCCAAAAAGGCGAAGTCCGGAATAATCAGGAGGTATGCCACAAAGATGCTCCACTGGAATCCCACCCTTAAGAGCAGAAGAAGGTTGAATATTAGTCAAGTAGGTGGCAGTAGAAACGGCCTCAACCCAGAAGTGTGGTGGAACAGCAGAAGCAAGCATAAGAGCACGAGCTGTCTCAAGAAGATGACGATGCTTGCGCTCAGCCACACCATTCTGAGCATGAGCACCAAGACATGAAAACTGGGAAAGAGTGCCCTGCGTAGCAAGAAAAGCTCGAAGAGCGCCTGACAAATACTCCCTTGCCGAGTCAGCACGAAGAACACGAACGGGAGAATCAAACTGAGTGCGAATCATAGTGGTAAAATTCTTATAGATGGATAAAACCTCACTACGAGAGGACATAAAATATATCCAAGTGTGGCGAGAGAAATCATCTATAAAAAGAATATAATATTTATGACCCCCTTTTGAAACAAAAGGAGCCGGACCCCAAACATCAGAATGAACAAGATCAAAAGGACGCTGTGATATAGACTCACTAGAATGATAGGGGAGTTGTAGCTGTTTGCCAAGCTTACAACCCGTACAATGTAAAGAGACGTCACTAGACACAGAGTCTAAAAGATCACGACGAACTAAAGAAGACAGACGCGAACCACAAAGATGACCCAAACGATGAATCCACTGAGCAAAAGTCCCAGTAGAAGAAACAACGGATGCTGACGCGGTAGAGGAAACAGAGAGACTGGTAGAGGCAGCGGAAGGTAGATGAAGCCAGTCAAGCTCCCAAAGACGCTGAGAGTCATGGCGGCGAGGGCCAGTCCCAACTAGAGCCCCCGTGCAGCGATCCTGAGCACAACAAGAGTCAGAATCAAGAATAACCCGGCAACCATGATCAGTAAGCTGGCCAGCGGATATGAGCTGCATGGTCAGTTTGGGAACATAAGAAACTACAAGAACATGAAAAGAGGACGACAAAAGATTGCCTCGTCCTGCAACAGAAAGAGAAGTACCATCTGTGGTCTGCACAGTGATAAGAGCAACAAGAGAACTAATGGAATGAAGACTCGAGGGATCAGATATCATGTGAAAAGAAGCTCCAGAGTCAAGAATCCATGGTGTGATACCTGATGAGGGTGGTGGTTTCTCACGAGAAGACTGAGTAGCAGAACCAGCGGAACCAGTCGATGTAGTGGCAGCCATGCGACGCAGTAACGTAAGAATCTCCTGAATAGAGTCAGAACCAACAGAGGTCTGCTGAGGAGAGGCGCCCAAGAGTCCGATGCCCTTAGAAGAGCGTCCACCTCGACGAGCACGATCCTTCTTCTTCCTGTAGCAAAACTGCTCCACATGTCCGTTCTTATTGCAGTAGGTGCAATGAAGGCCTCTACCCCCAGTGGCTGGAACTGGAGTAGGCGTCACTGTCGGAGGAGTAGAGCGAGATGCCGCCAAAACTGAGACACCAGCAGGCCTGCGCCACGAAGACGAGTCTCCTCAATACGAATAGCTGCAAGGGCCTCCAGCAGAGTTAAACGAGGATGACGAGCAAGCAGTTGGGCACGAATCTGCTCAAACTCAGCCCGAAGACATGTCAGGAAGTCGTGGATGCGGCGAAGCTCCAAATGAGAGTGCTGACGCTGACAGCACTGGCAAGTGCGGCAAACCTCCGGTCCTAGCGAATCAAGCTGACGCCACACCGATGAAAGCTGCGCATAGAACTCATCCACAGTAGAATCACCTTGCTGTAGCGACTACTCCTGTCGCACAACAGCCAGGTAAAGAGTCACCAGCAGGCTCATAGCGGTCGCGAAGATGTGCCCACATCAACTGTGCCGAAGACAAAGTGATAATGTCACTAGTGAGATGCACCTCCATGCTAGCAACCAAAATAGCAGAGGCACGAGCATCTTCATCAATCCATGTCTTGTGAGCAGTAAACTGAGTCTGAAAAGACTCCACAGCATCGGCATAATCATCAGAAATCTTCTGGCGAGCAGCATCGTTGGCCTCCTTGGGAACAACAGGCGTGGCCGGGGGAGTTGGACGAGGCGGACAAGATAGCTCGCCGGTAAGAAACTCCCACATGCGCTGACCACGCATGTGAAGGAGCATATGGAGAACCCAGTCTCGATAATTGAGACCATCAAAGATGACCGGGCAGCGAGGAACAGAAACAGTCCCCGAAGAACCAGAAGATGACATTTTTTTACACCGGAACTCAAAACTCCTTAAACAACCAGATCCATAAACTCTCTCTCACGGACGTGAAGGACTTGGAGTCCTCTTATGTTTCTCACGGGTGACAAACAAAGGAGAGTTGGAGTCCAATCTTGGAAGTTCTGATCGCCGCCTCACTTTGCCCTTGCCGAGATCGGAGCGCCGCCAGACGCAGCGCCGCCGAGGGAAGCTCGAGGGCGAGACCCGTGAGCACCGAGGTGAGGCGCGAACCGAAGCCGGGCGACAGGCTTGGCGATCTGACGACTGATGGAAGGAGGCCGCCAGTCTCGGGCGCGCGTGATGAAGATGGCCTCCGGTCTCAGGCGACGCGACCGGAGGGAAGCCTGAGGCGGTGCTGGCGCTGAGCACTGAGGGATGACGGGCTCAGCGAGATCTGACAGCCGACGGGAGGAGGCCTCTGGGCTCGGGCATGGCCGCGCGAAGACCAGGCATCAAACGAGGAGAGGCGGCCTCCGCCGTCAAGATGCGACAGACTCAAGCTGGAGGCGTCAAGAGGCGGCGGCAGCGGGTCAAGCGACGGGCTGGCCAACAGGAGGAGTAGAGCAGCGGGCAAGACCGGTGGTAGGAGAATAGAGGTGACGAGAAAGCCGCCGAAAACCTAACCCTACAACTTATTGCTCTGATACCATGTTATGAATAGCACTTGTATTCATCAAGAGGCCAATGGGCCAGTATATATACATGTACATAAGGGTATAAATGGAAAGCCTATATTAGGCAATATCTATACAAGGCATAACAGGATATTGTCTAACAGGGCCAACGCCCTGCAGGGAGGCACGGTTGGGGTTGGCGTCCATTCATTTGATCAAGGTGCAGTTAATGCCTGTAGGTGACGTGGCGACTTTTGTATGGTTTGTCTGACGACGGTTGGGGTTCTCGAGGTGCGATGCAGTATAAAAGGAACAGGGCATGGAGCACGCCGGTCATTTTCATACGTGACCTTTTTCAAAAAAAAAACCTCCGATAACCACATTTTCTGCATTACGAGCCATTTGTGCTTCGTGCTTCCTTGCAAGCGGCGAAGATGGTGAGGAAAGGGCGCGTTGTCGCCGATGGTGCCCTGGAGGTGATTTATACGGATGAGTTAGGACCTTCGGAGGCGACCAGCTGGTACTTGGTGACCCAAGTGGTGGAGGTCGTCTTCCCACCATAGATGTTGTCCGTGCCCTAGAGGGGGACAACTTCGCCGAGGCCTCAGGATTATGAAGCTGTTGTGTTCGGGGCCTTCTTCGACACCGAGTTGCGCCTCCCCTCAACCCCGTTGCTAGCTGAGGTGCTTGGCGTATACAGGGTGGAATTGGCGCTGCTAACGTCGAATTCGATCGCGCGGCTTAACATGTTCAAGTGGGCAATATGGTCGCTGGAGGTTCCTGGGACCGGGAGACTCTTCGCATTCATCCATGATGCTCGTCGACAGTTGAAGAAGAAGAAGGGCACCGAACAGGTGCTAAACTTCAGAAGTGTTCACTTTCAAGTGAAGCCCTCGCGGTAGCAGTATATGCCCGCTCCTGCTTTGAAGAATCGGTGGGAAACGGACTAGGTGAAGTGGTGGTTCTACTACAAGTCCCTTGCTTCCGATGGTCTGCAATCGCACCAGGGGAGCATCGACATGATTGCGTCGCCGAAGGTTGTTTTAACCCGCGGTGAGCAGGCGAGGCTAAGCCTGTTGCGAGGGTTGGCGGTGAGGATGAGCATGCGAGAGCTTGCCGAGGAGTTCTACGTGCTCTAGATTTGGCCGCTGTCTGCGGAGTGGGAGCTCTGCCTGGGGGACTCCGTCGACGGCTTTCACACTATCACCTCCAGGGGGAACGAAGGTGCGGTGGCACTTATATCCGGAGGGGGCTTGTCTGGCTTGTTTTTGGTTGGTGATTTGGCTCATGTGGCAGTGTTGGCGCTGGAGGATGCGACGAAGGTGGCGGAGCGGTTCCTGGGGCCGTACACCTCCGAGGAGCAAGGGTGGAGGGGAAGTGTAGTGCACGGGTGTCGCGTGAAACGTGTTCTCGCTGGTCGGGGTTCGCTTGTTCCGGAACGCGACGTCCCCGATGAGGAGCACCGGCGAAACGGCCCTGTGATGACCCTACGGCAGCTATTGCCGTCGTGCCAGTCCGCGCTATGCCTCCTACGCCGGCGATGCTCCGCTAGATGTGGAATTTGGCGGCTTCTCGGAAGACGACACTCCTTCGTATACGTCGCCCCCGCGCGGCGCCAGAGCACAGACCGGTTCTCAGCAGCAGTTGAGCGCAGCGGCGGTGCACCGAGCGTCTTAGATGAGGGCCCAAAGCTCGAGGACTTTGCTGTTGCAGGCTTTCAGTCCGAGTTTTCGACTCATCAAGCTACCGCGTGGTTGGTCGGGAACGAGGCAATATTCCCCCTACCCCTCGGCTGGGAGACATTGGTACGTTTGTTTCCCTTGATTCTCTTGTTTTCCCTTGAGTAGTGTTAACAACTATTTTCGTAGGGATGGACAGGCTTGGTGCCGCGTCCAGTGGGCCCCCTCTTGGCGGCTTCGATGCGACCCTGGAAAGCCTGTTTGAAGTGGGCGGATCAAGTGGAACCGCTCAGTCGGATCAGGGTGTCTCCGACAGCCCATTCGTGGATGTCGGTCTGCTATGCAAAGCAGACTTCAAGGTTCGTCCCGAGGCCATTGGGGTTTTCGAAGATGTGGGCTGGTTTGCCTACCCCCCATACTCGGAAAAACTTTTTGAGAACATGTCCTTGCCGACTATATTCCGACTTCTCGACGCCAATGCTGTGAAGGTTAGTGTTACTTCAGTTTTTTTATTCTTAGTCAGAGTTTCGTAGAGCCTACCGCAAAGGAGGTCAAGTTAGCAGCACTCTGGTGTGAGGTCAAACAGCTTCGCCATGAGAAGGCTGCATCCGATGCGAAGACTCGGGAACTGGAGGATCTGAATGGCCACCTATACGACGAACGGGCCTTTGAGGGGGAGGACAACGCCTTGTCCGCCAAAACGTCCTGGCGGGCGATGGAGTCCTTGGATGCGCTTCGGGGCATAGGCGTCGTGCTCTCCCTGCAGCTACGTCAATACTTGGGCAAGGTCATTATGTGGTTCGGGGAGCCCGAGGCGATCCCCAAGGGGGGACCATATGTTCGTCCCCACAGGTTATTCTTGCTTTGGTGGAGTGCTCCTCCGGGGCTGCTGCCCCATCCTCATGAATTGCTGGGACCAAATAGTACAAGACAGTGGACTCCGTTAAGTGGCCCTTTGGAGGAGCGCTGTAACGAAGGCCTAAATGAGGGACGACAAATGGCGAGACGTGTACTTATATTCTTCTTTTCTTTTGGGAAAAGTTCTCTCTTTTTGCAATAGCCAGGCAAGGGCTATTTATAGCCTCCTGGCCCAATGGTGGAATTACATAGATCTGTAGGGGCGTCGTAGTCCTTTCCTCTGCCGGAGGCTATCCCGTAAGGGTCATGATGAACCCTAGTCTAGGCCTCAGTCTGGCGTACCCTTCGTCTGCACCCCCTTTGTTGTATTCCCGTGGATGCACTTTCAGAGGACCGAAAAGGCCTAGCGGGCTCACCTTCGGGGGGCGGCCAAAAGGTCTCCACATGTACCCCCCTTTGGAGCAGACCGAAGGGATCAATGTTGTTCCTGAAGCCTTCCTCCTTTGGAAAACATACATAATACCTGCTTCGAGGGCCCCGTCAAGCTGTTGGGGACAGTGGCAGGTTCTGACAACAAATAATAATAATAAAATGTGTACTGCTGCTCAGTAAGTACATGGTTGCAACTTGTTCAAACAACTAATGCAATGAGCAATCTACTGTACTCCAACGTTTACATGTATACTAGTGAAACCAGAGAGTGCATGCAAATTAAAGAGCAAAACCGGTACTCCTCCTTTTTAGTTGTGTGAAGTGTGAACTGTGAAGCACACTTGTTAACACTGTACGGAGGTTATACCGGTTTTGCTCTTAGAATGGTACATTCCGGTACCGATCCATCGTGGCGTACCGTTTCGAGTTTAATATAATAATATATATTTATAAGTATACACATGTTTAAATATATGTACACCAAATTTTACTTATAATATTACTCCAAATACATAATAGTACTATCAAATATAACATACTAGTTAAGTACGAGTGCTTGCAATGGAAACACATTTTTTAGAGCAGGTACTGATGGACGATGGTTAGCATGCAAATCAGCGAGGTGATAAGAGCGGATGGGGAGGGAAATTAATAAGAGACAGAGAATAGAATTAATACCTGCATCTGAGGAGGACCTGGATGTTGACGCCGCCGCCCTTGGAGGTGGAGGAGTTGGAGTCAAGGGGGGCATTGGGATTAATGGGAGAAGAAGCACCAGCGTTGTTGAGTAGGCGCTTGGGCTTGGCGGCGGAGGAGCGCGGCTTGTGGGAGGGGGACATGGACACGTACGACGACGAAGACGCATCTGCTCCTCCGGAGGCGGCGGCTGCTCTGCGCGGGGTGGTCTCCATCGGCGGAAGGAAGCGGAAGCCAAGGATCGCGCGACGGCTAGACCAGCTTACCTGCGCGCGCGCAGAGAGAGAGAGAGAGTTGGAAATGGAATTGGGATTGGGATTGAGAGTAGTACTCCAATGAATTGGACTGCATTGATTGGAACCGAGCGAGCGCACCTGAATCAAGGAGATGGCCTGCGGCGGGCGGCGGAGAGGAGATCAGGAGCCACGGCCACGGCGAGCGGCGGGCGATCGATTCGAGGAGGAGATGGATTCGATCCGATCCGGTTTTGGTTTGAATTGGTTGCCCCGCCTTATAAACGGAGGGGCCGAGCCGTTACCCATGGAATGGAATGGAACGGAACGTCGTGGTCGTGGACGGGGAGCCTCCCGAATTCAAACTCAAAAAAAAGAATTCCAGCCTCTGCTTTAGAGCAAGAATAATAGCAAAGTCCCACTACTACTGCTACACAATAGCCAGCTAACCTTTCCATATCTCACTTCCTGAGTTTTTACTGTATTAGAGCAAGAATAATAGCAAAGTCCACTACAGGCTAATAGTAAGTTAAAAACCAGTTTGTACAATAACTGTCTCTAAAAACTATCTCTAGATATACAATAACTATCTCTTCTCTTTTGTACATAAATAATATACATATACTTCCGTGCAAAGCTGGCTACTGAATAAGAGCCAACTCTCTTCTATCTCCTCTCTCACTCTTCCACATAGACAAAAACTGATGTGTACAGACTAAACCATTTGAGGTGGCCTTATTGTACACGCCCTTATGAGTACCACTAAATTACCTTTAATATTTTGTAACTCTTGATGTCTCCAGTCTTTAAACTTTTATACCTCTTAGTACTAGTTCAATATATATTTTGGTACCTCCCAAAGATAGTAAAAAGCCTCCTCACATCCACTAGATGGTCATGTGTTGCAGTTTACACACTGATAGAGATCATCGACAATCTTGTTTCTATTGTCGTGATTGATCGTGCACAGTTGTGATGTCATTGTAAGACCTAGAATCTCTGTAGCCTTCAAAGAAGCATTCCGCGGGGCTCACATCCCGGCAAACCTCATGAAGATAAATAAGCGGGATTTTCATGAGCTGAGACAAGACAGCTTGACAGTGATGGAGTGCATCCATCACTTCAACTATCTGTCAGTACGCCACCTCAAAAGTATCAAACGAGGCAAGAAATATCAAGCATTTTCGAGAGCACTTGAAAGAAGAGATCAAGTGGGCCCTCGCTGCCCATCACATCAATGATTTTTAGTCCCTAGTGGATAAAGTCATCCGAGTGGAGCATACCACCTGAGCCATCGTGGAAAATCACAAACAGCGAGTTGATGATGCAAAAATCAGAATGTGCTAGTCCTTCAAGGCCATGAGTTTAGCGACCTTACAATGTTTGACCACATGCACCACAACCTACAAGGTACCAAAGGCAAGCCCCTCGTCCTCAACCGCCTCTGGTTTGGCCACTCAACCATGGGGGACAGCTATCTGGTATTCAAAACCGAGCAACTGCTATCACCTGTTTCAACTATGACAAGTGTGGGCACTATGCTAGCACTTTCCCATGGAAGAATCTCGCGGCACCTCGTTCTCAACCCAGGGAATCCTGCAGTGACCCTAAGGTTGTCCCAAGGGACCTGGAGGACAGCAAGCCCCTAGACCAGCCTCTGCTTTGACACAGGGCTTTGGTCGTGGTCACCTCCACCATGTGACCACCGAAGAAGCTCACGATGCACCCAATGTGGTGTTAGGTATGTTCCTTATGCACTCAGCACCTACATTGGTGTTATTTGATTCCGAACGAGCACACTCAATTATAAAATATCAACTTGCAACCTGATCTTTCTTATCGGGAACACCCAATTTGTATCTTGGATGAAGCCGAGAGACACACACGTAACCGTACTGTTAAGATGTTGAAAGTCCAGTGGAGCAACCACACTGAGGATGAGGCTACATGGGAGTAATAAGTTCGCCTTTGGGATGAATTTCCATATTTCTTCTTCAAGCTCACCAAATCTTGAGGACGAGATTTTGTTTAAGGGGGTTGGTCTGTAACATCATAAATTTTCCATAAAATAAATAATGAGATGCCAAATTATTTCCCTACATTATTGTCATTTTTTGGCTTTTCAAGAATTGTTAGCAATTAAAATAAATACCTTTTTATTTTGTATCCATTCCTTCTAGTATTTAAATTTTGAATTTGAAACTATTAAAGTATGAAAATATTTTATTTAGGTTCTAGTCAACCTAAAGTACCACTCTAAAATGTTTTATCCATTTGGAGTTGAGTTGCTAATTATGCAATATCAAATACTACAGTTTATATAAAAACTAAGGCAATAAAGGAGTTTATAAGAAATACCTAGAGCTTATGAAATTCTAAAATATTTATGCAAATATCACTAACACGTCAAGTCCATTCACAAAATTTTCATAAATGTTGGAGACAAATAGCTACACCTACAAATTCGGACAAAGTTTCTAGCCAAAAAAACATATTTCAAAACCCATATCTCCCTCTCATTGACAGCTTGGGACCGCATGTTAGCTCTTTCTTCTCGTTGGCACGCTGATCCCACCTATTAGTAGCCATTGACTCTCAAGCCACTGCCACCTCTCTATTTCCCTGAGCGAAAGTGTCATTTCGCCCATACGTTTTCCCTCTCCAATCACTGAAAAGCCTAACCCCCTTGCCAGGCTTCTTCCTCCTCGAGCTCGTGCCATCATTGAGCACGTGCAAGCTTTCCCATGCTTGCCAAGTCATGTCATGTGCCTGCCTGCTTGACCCATTGCATCACTTCGAGCTTCCTACCCGAGGCTATAGCTTCGCCGCCTACAAGCTATTGCCGCAAGAGTGAAACCGGGGCATCTTGCTCGCGGTCGATGAGGAGAATCACTACCCCCACACCAATTTAAGGCCCTCCATCTAACCCTTCGGCTTCTCAGTGCATCGCCGCACCTATTTTACATGCTTGGAGCCCTTCTTCTTCATCGAGCTACATGGAACGCGACCTTCGTCTCAAGCCACCGCACTCTACCGAAGCAACACCTCAACCCGGTGAGGTCTATCCTTAACACGTGTGTCATCTTGTGCCATTTTCCTTCGTCTTCAAAATCCCTAAGATGGTGTAGCTTATTGTGCGGTATAACGCCGAAATTGACCTTCTTCTTCATCTCTGACCGCCACTGTCACCGAGTCCTAGCTTTGATCATGGTCATTTTTAGCTTCTTCGTGACATGGCAAAGCTAGCAGTACCTTTCTCCTTCGCTAGCTCTCTTTGGACTTAGTAGTCACCGTGAAGCTTCTTGCCATCACCACTGTTCACCATCGTCTAACTGCTCCAAGCTTCCTCTGTCGCCTCTAGAGTGAGCTCGGCCATGGAGCCAGAGCCAAGTCTTTGTGACATGTGGTCCCTAGATGTCAAGAAAATCATTAAGTTGAAAGATTAATCTTCTAATTAACATGGTTTTAGACTAACGAGTCTATGACATGTGGCCCGACTGTGATTAATAATTTAGTTTTAAACCCAAACCGGTATTTAATCAATGAGTCACTAACAGATAGACCCCACCTATCACACTTTTTTCAGATATCCTAATTGTCAATGATTGGAGAATGGGCTCCCACCGAGCTTACTTGTTGAATGAGGGATCAACCAAAGCCCCTTTCTGCCAAAGGTTGTAGCATCGAAGACGTGGGAGATGGTCCATTAGAAGAAACAGAAACACAAAGATTTTATCTTGGATCAGGCCTCTCATGATCGAGATAATAACCCTACGTCCAGTCGCCTAGAGTCATTTTTCTGTATTGGAATGATGGATACAAGTACATGGATCTTACAACGGGGTCCTCTCCCCCCTTCCTCCAATGTCTGGGAGGTACTTATAATGTACAAGGGTATCGTGTCGGTTACAGACCAAGCCACGCATGTCTGACCACGTCCGACGTGGTTGTAACAAAATCCTATATTCATGCCACGTCCTCATCGTGGGCGCAACGGCCTTTCGAGGTGGCACGATTATCGCTGTTCTGGTTGTAACCGTTGGTCACGACCGCCCGACCATGCAACCCGAGCACGAGCAAGGGCCGAGCTAATTTGACCCTAACCCGAGCAAGGAGTTTGTACCGAACGGGCAAGCCGAGCAACGATGCTTGACCAACCGGGCCATGGGCACCCGGATAATCTTGAAGTAATCTAGGAGCTGCCAAGGGCAAAGGATTTACCAATCATCGACAGCTAGTCCCCGAGGCTCGAGTGAGATGGATCATCTCCTTGAGACTGAGAAGTTCAAGGAGGGATTGAATTCTTGATGGTGAAGCACTTACCTCAGCATCTGGGCATGAAATGACCAGGAAAAGGAATTGATAGATGACGCAGGCTCATACAATCACGTCCCGAGCGAACCATGCTCGGGGAAAAGGTCGGCACAAGCTGCACCGAGCGGGAAAACAAAACGCGAACAAAATTGGAAACAAAAAGAATCAAACAGGCTAAAAAAACATGAAAAGGACAGAAAAGGATTAGTGGGTCATGAGTAAACGCGTACAACCTCGTCCCGAGCATGGATCAGATGCCCAGGGAAACTAGGCATGGATCAGATGCCTAGCATAAAGGTAACTAACAGACTGTGAACAAACACATGATGCGCATCCCATGCACGGATCAGATGCACATGGGAACTAGACATGGATCAGATGTCTAGGCAACTAGCAGATTGCGAGCGAACTCACACTACCGCATCCCAAGCATGGGTCTAATGCTCGAGGAACTGACAAACAAGACATGCTCGAGCTGCCGCATCTTGGACATGGATTGGACGTCTACGGAAAGAAACTGGGAAGACATGTGCCCAAACGTAGAGCTTGCTTGGCGCAAAACAAGAAAAGTCCCCAGATGCGGTGCTCGCTTGGAGGAATTTAAACGCGTCCGTGAGTGAAAGACATGCTCGGAGAAAGAGACTCGCGCCCAAGCGAAGTGTGTGCTCGGCGCGGAACACGAACAGTCCCGAGCGAAATGCATGCTCGGAGGAAGAGACTCACGACCGAGCGAAGTGCGTGCTCGGCGCGGAATACGAACAGTCCCCGAGCGAAAAGCGTGCTTGGAGAAAGAGACTCGCGCCCGAGCGAAGTGCGTGCTCGGCGCGAAACATGAAACGTCCCTATCGGCGTATTTTACGCCAGGGTCCCCACTCCCCCGCAATAAAAGAGACCGCCGGGCGGGCAGAGTGCGTCCGGGCACACCGCCCCGGCGAACAAAGAACTCCCAAAGATGGCCACCCGGTGGGCGGTGGCGATCGAAAGACACCACCGAGCGACCAGAAAGTGGTCGCCAATGGACAGTGGCGCCAAAGCCGCCTGGCGGCGGCCGGGTGGTCGCCAGCGGATGTGGCGATCAAAGCCACCATCTGGCGCCAGAAGGTGGTCGCCATGACAGTGGCGGTCGAGCCACTCCACTGAAGCGACCGGCAAGGTGGTCGCCACCGACAGTGGCGGTCAGGCCACGCACTGGCGACAGGTGGTCGCCGTAAGACACATGGCATGCAGGCCACTCCCCTGGCGTCCACCCCCGAGGCTGCAGCGCCCAGATCAAAGACATTTAATGCGGATCGTGCGCATTAAATGCAAAGCATGGAGGATACAGCATAGCGGCGCGTCTTCCCCAGGCATGCATTAATTACGTGTGACATCACGGTAGTGCCTCACCCCCTGACGGAACGGGTGGCGTTGGCGGACGTGGGGCACGAGGCGGGGGTGTGACGGCTGCGGCAGATGTTACTGGGATGTAAGAGCAATGACAGGCGCATTAAATGCGCCTGTGGCAGTGTAATGAGTGGGCTTTGCCGTGTAAGCCTTCCATGTGCCCCCGAGAGCCCAAGTATAAAAGGGGGCCGAGGTGCATGGGAGAAGGGGTTCGATCGATAGTTGGTAGATTTCATCCTCTCAAGTTAGTACACAAGCAATACCAAGACAAGCAGGACTATGACTATTACTCTCCGGAGGGCCCGAACCTGGGAAAAGAGTTCTTGCGCCCCCTTTGTTCTCCTGAGCTTCCCGGTACTCCGGTCATCTTCTTCCTTTCCTCGGCAATTGCCCCGAAAGCCCCCCGTCTGAACCTTATAAGCACCCGATTCGGAGGTGCCTGTTGGCTAGTACGCCGACAGTCCCCGAGCGAAACGCGTGCTCGAAGGAAGAGACTCGCGCTAAAGCGAAGTGTGTGCTCGGCGTGGAAGACGAACAGTCCCCGAGCAATGTCCCCGAGCGAAATGCGTGCTCGGAGGAAGAGACTCGCGCCCGAGCAAAGTGCATGCTCGGCGCGGAAGACGAATAGTCCCCGAGCGAAACGCATGCTCGGAGGAAGACTCGCGACCGAGCGAAGTGCGTACTCAGTGCGAAACACGAACAGTCACCGAGTGAAACGCGTGCTCGGAGGAAAAGACTCGCAACCGAGCGAAGTGCGTGCTCGACGCGGAACACGAACAGTCCCCGAGCGAAACGTGTGCCCGAAAGAATAAAATCGCGACCGAGCGAAGTGCGTGCTCGACGCGGAACATGAAACGTCCCCGAGCGAAACGCGTGCTCAGAGGAAGAGACTCGCGCCCAAGCGAAGTGCGTGCTTGGCGCGAAAGACGAACAGTCACCAAGCGAAACGCATGCTCGGAGGAAGAGACTCGCGACTGAGCGAAGTGCGTGCTCGGTGCGGAACACGAACAGTCCCCGAGTGAAACGTGTGCTCGAAGAAAGAGACTCACCCGAGCGAAGTGCGTGCTCGTCGCGGAATACGAAATGTCCCCGACCGAAACGCGTGCTCGGAGGAAAAGACTCACGCCCGAGCGAAGTGCGTGCTCGGCGTGGAATAGGAAACGTCCCCAAGAGAAACGCGTGCTTAGAGGAAGAGACTCGCGACCGAGCGAAGTGCGTGCTCAGCGCGGAACACGAACAGTCCCCGAGCGAAACGCGTGCTCGGGGGAAGAGACTCGCGCCCGAGCGAAGTGCGTGCTCGGCGAGGAACATGAAACGTCCCCGAGTGAAATGCGTGCTTGGAGGAAGAGACTCGCGCCCGAGCGAAGTGCGTGCTCGGCGCGGAACATGAAACGTCCACGAGCGAAACGCGTGCTCAGAGGAAGAGACTCACGCCCGAGCAAAGTGCGTGCTTGGTGCGAAAGACAAATAGTCCCCGAGCAAAACGCGCGCTCGGAGGAAGAAACTCGCGACTAAGCGAAGTGTGTGCTCGGTGCGGAACACAAATAGTCCCCGAGCGAAACGCATGCTCAGAGGAAGAGACTCGCGCCCGAGTGAAGTGCGTGCTTGGTGCGGAATACGAAACGTCCCCGACTGAAACGCGTGCTCGGAGGAAGAGACTCGCGCCCGAGCGAACTGCGTGCTCGGCGTGGAACAGGAAACGTCCCCAAGCAAAACGCGTGCTTAGAGGAAGAGACTCGCGACCGAGCAAAGTGCGTGCTTGGCACGGAACACGAACTGTCCCCGAGCGAAACGCGTGCTCTGAGGAAGAGACTCGCGACCGAACGAAGTGCGTGCTCGGCGCGGAATACGAACTGTCCCCGAGCGAAACGCGTGCTCTGAGGAAGAGACTCGCGCCCAAGCGAAGTGCGTGCTCGGCGAGGAACATGAAATGTCCCCGAGCGAAACGCGTGCTTGGAGGAAGAGACTCGCGCCCGAGCGAAGTGCGTGCTCGGCGCGAAAGACGAATAGTCCCTTAGTGAAACGCTTGCTCGGAGGAAGAGACTCGCGACCGAGCTAAAAAAATTACTCGGCACAAATCCGAGCAGAAAGCCCGCTCGGGCAATGGGATGGAACTTGCGCCCGAGCGAACAACTCACCATAAACTGTGTAGTATCAGTCATCAGATGTGGAAGATGACGCCTTCGGGATTCCTTTAGCAAAGAACCCGTCGATCCCCACGGACAGCGCCAGCTGTCGATGATTGGAGAACGGTCTCCCGTCGAGCTTACTTGTTGAATGAGGGATCAACCAAAGCCCCTTTCTGCCAAATGTTGTAGCATTGAAGACGTGGGAGATAGTCCATTATAAGAAACAGAAACACAAAGATTTTATCCTGGTTCAGGCCTCTCATGATCGAGATAATAGCCCTACGTCCAGTCGCCTAGTGGCATTTTTCTGTATTGGAATGATGGATACAAGTACATAGATCTTACAACGGGTCCTCTCCCCCTTCCTCCAATGTCTGGGAGGTACTTATAATGTACAAGGGTATCGTGTCGGTTACAGCCCAAGCCACGCATGTCTGATCACGTCCGACGTGGTTGTAACAGAATCCTATATTCATGTCACGTCCTCATCGTGAGCACAACGGCCTTTTGAGGTGGCATGATTATTGCTGTTCTGGTTGTAACCGTTGGTCACGACCACCCGACCATGCAATCCGAGCATGAGCAAGGGCCGAGCTAATTTGACCCTAACCCGAGCAAGGAGTTTGTACCGAATAGGCAAGCAGAGCAACGATGCTTGACCAACCGGGCCACGGGCACCCGGATAACCTTGAAGTAATCCAGGAGCTGTCAAGGGCAAAGGATTTACCAATCCCCGACATTAATATATGGACCCCACCTATCAGTCTCTAAAAATTGAGTTAAAAACCTCAAAATTGGGAAATATGCTTTCAATTCAGTAGAGAATACGCTTTCTCTATTGAGAAGTGTAAACTCTGTAAATATGCCTTCATGTCACCCCTCTTTTTTATTTAAAGGATTTTTCAGTCGATTTAAAATTCAAATGCTCATAACTTTTGCAAATAAACTTCAAATTGAGTGAAATTAGTTTATTTATTTTTTTATAAAATCATGCTCTTTATGTTTCTGCAAAATATTTGAATTTGGTCTCTGTTTGGATTCGTTTGGTTCTTATTACTGCTTCATGATATATTACGTGTAGATATCGACACTTCATAAACCTACCTCATCGGCCTCGTACCAACTCAAGAACTCAACGAGCAAGACAAGAACCTCATTTGACCATGTTGATCGTATTATTTCACTTAAATTATATTAATTCACAAATTTATATGTGCATGAATGTACTTTCAGTAAAAGGCTATATTGTGGGTAACGATAGATAATCCTACTTGTTGCATGGAACTTCTTTGATAAATACATAAATATCAATACTAAAATCCATAAGGTAGCGGTTAGACAATAAACGATGACAACTAGGGGTATACCTGGATATTTATATATTTGCTTAGCTATACTTTAGACTTGGGAGGACAAATGCTTAGATATTCCACACTAAAAAAGAGGATCTCCACATATAATAACTTATCATGTTAACATGCATGCAAGCATTTGTTATAATCGTGTTAAGCAAAACATGAGTATTCGAAACCGGCATATATGTACCCACGAGTTGGGTACATGCATCAAGATATCACCGAATAACCTTCCACTTGGCATGTTAGTCGATCAACCATGTAAACAAGTACTCCTTCCGTTCTTTTTAGGTGACCATTTTTACTTGTTACTATCTTGAGATGTGATTTTGGCCGTTACTTTTTATAGCTTTATCTTATTATATGCTAATAAAACTATAATATTATGAAATCATTCTTAATGAAAAATCTAATGATGCAATTTTTATGTTGCCAATCTAGATAGTTTTAAAGTTTGACGGCATCTATTATATGGTGCCACTTAAAAAAGAACAGAGGGAGTACAAAACATGCAAGCAACTGAAAATATGAGAGGCCTGCGTTGCTTGATCACAATGCACCATGGTGGCGTGTGTGGAAAGAGTTTGTGGAGAGGGCACACATGAGGCAGGTGGGGGCAGGGGGCGGAGGGGGGCAGCGTGGTACATGCACAAAGATGTAATCAGATATGTGTGCCAATGGGTGGGTGGGTGGAGACGTGGTCCATCCATCTATAGCGCGCCGGGGGTATGACATGTGTAGTTAAACGTAAATAGGCTATGGTTGTATGGCCCCACTCCATTCATTGAACAATTAAGCCCGCCGGGTTTGTTGCAGCCAAGACAAGCAACAGAAGGAAGGAGGAAACTTACACTACAAGATGGAGTGAGGCCTCCAGCTAGCATTTTGAAATTTTCTTGTCTTTTCTTCGGTTTTTGTTTCGAATTGATGCAAGGAGGAGCCTCACAAGCCATCCATCTAGCTGTGTCTGCGTCATCATCAGCTGTTTGTTTCCATAAACAACGGGCCGACCAGGTGTTTCGGTTTCATCACAAGACATCACACTATCCATCCCCTCCCCCTCCCCCTCCCCACTTCTAACTCTATCTCTATCTCTATCTATAGTAGTATTAAAGGACAACCCTACAGGGTCTGCCTCTCCCTCCCTTCCACTCTTTCTCTCCTAGGAGCAGTAGTAAGTACTCTTAATTCTTGGTCTTCTTCTTCATTTGATCACTTGTCATTTTGGTCTCCGCTCGCTCACTTTATTTGTTTGGTGGATGAATTGCATGTGCTTTTGCTGGCTTTAATTTCACGAAGATCTCAAGCAACACTGCTCAACACAATGTAAGTCCATCTCTACTTTATCTCAACTCCATATATTGATGCAATTCCATTCTACCTTTTCATCTTCTTTTGGATAATTATTTAAGTTGTCTGTCTGATGAGTATCTTGATGTTGATTTGCAACTAGGGGTGGATAACAAACCAACTTAGCTCGATTAGGATTGACTCGGTCAAACTCGTTAAGATAACGAGACAACTCGACTCGACTCGTCGTCTTAACGAGCTCAAACCTCAGCTGAGGTCCTTGTTTGCATACTTGAAGACGAGTCGGTCCTGCTGTTGGCAGTCTTGTGTTGCGATGTTCAGCCTCATAAATACCATATAGTTCATACAACTCAAATCTGACATCATTTTCCTCGCTAAAGGCCTTGCTTTCACTAAACATCAAGCCAAAACTAGGCCTATTTGCAACTACTCATGGTTATGGATCTTAATTTGATGCGATTAATTTGTTGTGTCTGTGTGTACACATACATACGTTTTATACCTATAGCTAATAAGGTGTATACATAGATGATATATTTTGATGTGTGTGCAAATATTTATGGGCACAGCTAATAAGGTGAATGTATATGCATCAGTTATACTAGGGAGCTTGAGTCAATCCGAAATCTTGCATATTTAGGCTCCGGGGGAATTTTTTTTTTTTTGAATTTGAATTTGAAATTCAGGAGGAGCTCCTCTCCTCTAGCATTTAGAGTAGGAAGGTTTCAAAATCTTCAAGTACGTTGTTGCTTTTTATGATGAATCGCTTATGTCCAAAATTGGATCATAGGTTCAACCACCAAAATTCTATTTGGACAATTAATAGCAGCTAATTAATTGATGTCACCCACTCGCATGGACTCGTCTGTACATTTGCTTGGCTAATTAATTCATTTATATTGGCTAGAAGGTTTAATATATATAGGAGTATTCTTCTATTATTGAAAAAAGAGACGAATATATAGGGGGACATATCCAGTGCAATCAAATGTTTGGTGCAATCATCGTGCAATCCAACTAAAAAAGTTTCAAAAAATTCTGAAAAAAAATCATGGATGTACATCTCAACTTACCCCATCTACGTATAAAATTTCATGATCAAATTCGTCCTATGCTAGAAGTTCCCAAAAAAGACAAATTACAGTTCAAATGCACCCCAAATTTGTCTTTTTTGTAACTTCTAGCATATGACGAATTTGATCATGAAATTTTATACATAGATGGGGTAAGTTGAGATGTACATCTATGATTTTTTTTCAGAATTTTTTAAAACTTTTTTAGTTGGATTATATGGTGATTACACTAAACCTTTGATTGCACTGGATATGCCCGGAGTCATCTAGCTAGCTCTAAGGTCTCGAGCTTTGGGAACTTGTAGCTAATTGCCAGATCTCTTTGCATCAAAATTGTACTGGCTAGCTCTCTCGAATCTCATCAACCCATAAACACAAAAGCATTCTTGCAATTGTAGCGTTCGCATTTTTTTTATTTGGTACAATTATCACGTTAGTTTTACACTAGCTTCCTAACGACAATCTCCTGATGATGTTTCAATTAATATTTGTGCACGCAGAAGCTGATGGCCGCCGGAGCGTCGTCCCGGATGGAGGAGGTGGTGGCGGTGTCGTGCAACTCCAATGCACGGCAACAGTCGCCGGCGGCGACGGAGACGCAGGCTATGGCGGAGCGGAAGCCGCGGCCAAACCCAGACAAGGAGGTCAAATGCGCGCGGTGCGAGTCGACCAACACCAAGTTCTGCTACTACAACAACTACAGCATGGCGCAGCCCCGCTTCTTCTGCAGGAAATGCCGCCGCTACTGGACCCAGGGTGGCTCCCTCCGCAACGTCCCCATCGGCGGTGGCTGCCGCAAGAACAGGCGCTCCTCCGCTTCCTCGTCCTCCGCCTCGCCGTCGGCGGCCTCCAAGATCAACAAGCTCGTGCCGGAACCCATGGTTACCCCGTGCTTCACGGACTTCCCCAACGTGCTCCCAACGTTCAGCTCCACGGGCTTCGAGCTCCCCAGAGACCACCTCTCCCTGGCCTTCGCTTCGCCGGCGCCGACATTGGCTCCCGGTGGGCCGTTTCTGGATATACTGAGAGAAGGGCTTCTTGATGGTAACCAACAGAGCAACGATCACTTTGGGCCTACCGGCGGCAATGGGATGGTGATGCCGCCGTCGACATTTGGCGTTGGTGCTAGTGCAGGTCTCAATCTGATGATGCAGCAGCATGGGCCTGGTGGCGCTGCTGATCATGCAACTGCTGCCCAGGGAGTACTGGATGGTACTATGGATGCCGGCGAGGAAGGAGGCGGCGGCGTGACGGCGATGATGGGGCTCCAGTGGCCGTCGCAGCTTGGTGGTGGTGGTGGTGGTGGTGGTGGTGTTGGATCAGCAGGTGGGCAGCTGCTGCTACAGCAGCAGCAGCAGAGCACCTTGAATGACAACAACGTGAATTATGTGACGATGGACAACAACGGGTGCTACTGGAATGATGCAGGTGTGGGCACTGCAAATGGTGCAAATCCATGGCAGGGCCTCACCAATAGCAGCTCCCTGATGTGATCGATGTAAGCGCAGTCATCATGCAGAATATGTCCAAGCTGTTGCGAAGGAGCTCGGAAGGAGGTAGAGATCAGAGACCAATTAAGCAGTGTAGTCGATTAAAGATTTTGTCAGGGTGGAGAAGAAGAAGAAGACCTGAATCGCATTTGGAGTTGTGGATTTGCTTAATTTCACAGCTTCTTTTGCTGATCAGCTCATCCCTAGCTAGCTTTTCGCTCCATGGATTTGTTTCCTCCGTCGTCTAAAATGATCAAACCATGCATCTCTTGTGTTTCCTTGGTACTTAGTTTGGAGTGTCGTTGTTTAATTTAGCCTGATAGATCGAACCATAAAAGACATATTTAAGCAAAACATCACCGGTGATATTCGCTGCTTAATTGCCGTTGACGTCTTTCTTTCTTTTAACCGTTTGCTTGCTGCAGTGCTCGATCCTTTTGTTTCATTCTTTTTTTCATCTTTGTCATTGATTGTGCAGCGGTTCTGGAACTTGGAGGATCACGGTGCTAGATGTTCTGCTCGAGATAGATCTGGTGGTCTGATCTCGTGCAGAAGATGATGATTCCACAGGAAATTAAGAAAAGAAGAGGAGACTAGAGCCGAGCTCTGGCTTCAACCTCATGCTCCTCCTCTTCTTCCTCCTACCTCCAGCCCCACTCATCCATGATCATGATGCCTCCTTCCGCACCGCCCTCCTCGCTCTCCTGCACGCCAGCCATACTCACACTGCATACGGCCTCTTCGCCTCCACCCTCTCCCTCACCCAATCTCCCACCTTCGCCTCCCGCCTCCTTGCCAAGCTCTCCTACAATTGCATAATCTCCTCCTGCGCCACCCGTCTCCTCCACCTCCGATACTCGGATACTTCTGAAAACTAGCATTTTGGATACTGTATCATGTACGGATACGGCCGGATACGTATCATGTCCATATCTGTGAATTTCCTATTTAATAAAAAGAAAATAATATTTCTCTGATACTTGCCTAATATTTCCCTGATACCTCTCAATTGTAATACCTCAACTAACTCAGAAAGAAATAATGGAATCGTTTATTTCCATCCTGGCTCCCCTTCTCACTCCCCACATCAACACACCTTCTCCTCTCTTCCACACTCCCAGCCAATATTCCTCTCCCCTTGTAGAAGGTGGCACATGGCATGGCACCCCTCTCCCTGCCGATGGGACGGCACCCCTGGTCCTCACGCAATGTAAGTCCTTCCACTATTCATATTCTTTCCTCTTGATTGTGGTGGTGTGGTATACTCCCAAGCAGCTAGCGGCAGCCATGAGCTGGTGAAGACAACAATGGTTAGGAGGCAAGACATATGGCTATAGCTGGCAAGAGTAGAACAACGCAATTGTGGGGATGTTTGCGACAGCCGTAGGCTAGTGCCCTAAGTCGCTTGCCATGGGTTGATGTGCCTACGAGATGATCTTGCCCATTTGCTTCTCTATTTTTTTTGTTATAGTGTCTCTTTTATTTATATTTTGTGTGTGGCATATCATATATCATCTATGTTTCTCTATATTTTTATTTTTATTATATATGCATGTATCGCCGCATCAGTGTTTTTGGGGACAGGGGTAAGGTGCCCGTATGTTGCAATGGATTATGAAAAGAAGGCGATACATATCATAAAACATTATCATCAAACACGATCTCAAAACAATAACATTTTTTATATTGTCAAATGTGATCCCAAAAGATTGAAGTAAACATCAAATTTCTCACACATATCAGGCAAAATATGTACAAACAAGTATTCAGTAGTTTGTATTGTTTCTTGTTTGAAAGACACTGTTGTTTTTATAGGTACAAACAAGTATTCAGGCCCGTGTTCTGTTGACAACCTTTTCCTTTTCATTCGAGAGAAGAAAATCACTGAATTACCGAGGCAACTTTTGTGCAGCTCATCGACGGTTTACATCTTGAAGCTACAATACTATCTCAAGTAATAACCACAAGTTCATTTATAAATGAACTTAGCCTCATAATACAGCTCATCGACTAAAATGTCAAGTAATTCTCTACAAACCAATTTTGCATTGAATCACAGCACTTTTGTGCAGCGCATACTTTCTCATGAAGCTACAATTCATTCATGTGCAAGATCTGAAACAACCACACACACTGACACACACACACAAAATAATGACAAACATCTACCTTTTCTAAGCCTCCTCTCAGAAATAACGAAAAGTGTCATAGTACAGCACTGCTTCATCTGAATCAAAGTGCCGTGTTTGTGAGCCAAGATCTTTGTGCCTTGCGATAAGCTTAAGTATCATTGCAGCAATGGATGGCAATGGCAGGAGACAAGCTTGTGATTTGCACCAGGTAAAAGTGGACCAAGATTTACTTAAATTCCAAGGTGAAAATGCTATTTCCGAAAAAGGGCGGCTAGCTCCCCCTTTTCTGCCATGGATGAAACCCAATAATATATCGCAGACTCACACAAAAACCTGTGGGAATGTCGGGCAGTTGCTGTACGTCCCTGTGGGAATGTCGGGCAGTTGCTGTACGTCTTCAGGGTCTCTCTCTTAACCCATGGTTGTGTTCCTCATCAAGCAGCAGCAGCGGCAGTGGAGGAGGAGGCGGCGGCCAAAGCCATGGTGCCATGGTGGTGGGAGGGAGCGATGCGGCGGCGAGCGGAATTGGAGGAGGATATCTTACCGGAATTGTAGGTGGTCCAATGCAAGTGTAGTTGGTGAAGGTGGGGAGCAAGAGAAGAGAGGAGGCGGCCCATGGTCCATGGCCCATGGCCCACCTCTCTGTGTCTGTCTCTCTGTGTCTCTCTGTCCCTCTGTGAGATTGACATTGAGATTGGAATTCAAAGGGGGGAGGAGGAGGAGGAGGAGGAGGAGGAGGAGGGGGAGGGGGAGGAATTCCAAGCGACTGGGGAGGATTCGTCGGAGAGATCGACGGACGGAGCCTCCTCCTCCTCAATGCCGTGCTGCCAGTCGGTTCTCTCCGCGGCAGCGTCCGCCGCCGGCAGCAGGACCACTCCGTCATGGCTGCACCGCCTCCACGCCAAGGGGGGCCTCTCCTTCCCATCCCACCTCCACATCGACGACCTCTACGGCCAACCTCCGCCTCCGTCCTCTTCCTCCAATCAGCCGCACGCCGTCGCCCAGGAGCCTAAGCCCAAGCACCAGCAACCATCCCGCACTAACAACCCCTCCCGACCAAACCCTAGCAGCCCGCAGCCGCCGCTCTCCGCCGTCATCTCCGACGTCTTCGCCATCCCCTCCGATCTGCCACCCCCCTCGCCACTCAAGGCCTTCCGTAAGCAGTCCCGACCCCGCCCTCGCCCCGACAACTCCCCTTCTCCCCGCAAGGACAACAAGGCCAAAAAAGACAAGGCCAAGGCCAGGAAGCGCCGCCGGACCGAGCGGGCCGCCGATGCCGACGGCGAGAGGTCCACCAATACCGAGGTCACCGTCATCGACACCAGCACCGACGGGTGGAAGGCCGCTAAGCTGCTCGTCCGCAAGGGCGCCGTCTGGAAGGTCCGAGACAAGAGGGCCATGGAGGCCTCTGAAGCTGAGGATGTCAACAAGGGCAAGAGGAGGGCAGGCCTTGTCTCTAAGATGCAGAGGGACAAGGAGAAAGACAAGGAGAAGAAGGAGAAGGAGAGAAAGACCACCTTGCAGGTCACTACTCTTACTTTCGACATGTGTTTCTGACACTGTCTCATACGCTATACAGCTTAATCTGCATATCCTTGGACTGTGAAAGCTCAGATTTCATCTATTTTTATTGCTTCATCTGAGCAAAGCCTGCATTTTTACGAAAATGTAGCATCCCTCTGTTGGAAATAATGATAAGATGGTACGGTGGCCGTGTTTAGATCATATGTTTTATTCAGGTTCACATATTTATTCCTGCTTGCATTGAAATGTAGATGTTCATTAAGTTCTTGGACGAAGATGTCGTGCCCTGGGATGATACAGGCAGGGCAAGTGGTGAATTTGATCACTCCAAGATGCTGTTAGGTGTTATATTGCGTCTGCTCCTGCGCCACATGCGCTCCCACATACATTTGCTTGTGCATGTAGTGAAAATCAGCTGTCCTAAAATTCTATTGTTTTTCTATGTGCTTTGTGCAGAAAAATTATATCTTCTCTTGTGTGGTGTGGTAAATTAAATTGCTACCCTACTTCAAGGGCCGTATGTGTTGCTAGATGTTTTTTTGGTGTTGGGAATACATCGTCCTGTGCAACATGTTTTTATTAACCAGATTACAGTTATAGTAATTAGTGTTTCGTTGCTCGTCATTAGGTTGGCCATTGGTATTATAACTGCCTTATGAGCAAAATGCATTAGGTACCAACAGTCATTCTCATTGGAAAGTGATGGTTCTGGAACATAAGCTTTGTGGTTTATTCACATGGTAAAATAGTAATAATATCAATGGAAGTGTATTAGCAGCTAAATAGCAATATCAAGTGGACGAAGTACAATCTCTTGAGGATGCATAGCATTTTCCTCTTAAGGCTTTTGTCTAATGCATGTTTATTCCAGGGAAGCATTCATGCTGCTGGTAGTGATGTGATGAAAGAATCTGATGATCCCATTCAAACACTAAAAAGGTAAACCTGATTAATCATCTCTGGTGACTGGTGTTAAGGGTGCTCTGCGGTTTCAACGCAAAAGCCGATAATTGATGTGCATTCTGAGATGTTACAGAATATTTTTTTTATATGAACATTGCAGACCTAGATGCTCTGAACCAGTACCAGAAAGTGCAGGAATTCTTCAATTACAATCTTCAAATAGAGGCAAGAAGAATGGGTTAGGCAGCGCTCTAAAGGTGATTTAAAAGGGAAATGAAGCCCAGAATCACAATCACATAGCAACAATGTAGTCATTACTTTGACATTAACAAATTCAGCAAACTCATACATAATGAGTTTGTGTGATCCCTTGATCTGTTGATGTCTTCATTGATCCCTATTAGATATTCTGATTCCTGTTGTTCGTGGCGGTTGAAGCTGGAAGAATGTCATGTTTGAAGTTGAGCTGTTCCAAAGTTATCCCATTGCTGGTGTTAGTCAATGTGGCAGTAGTTGGGGTTCGATTCATTTCTTTTGTTCGACCTGTCATATGCTGCAACGTAGACGGGTGGTGTAAATGATGTTTATATTGGTGGCTCACAAGTTCAGGTGCAACTGTTGCCTGTAAGGTTTAAGAGTTGAACGTATAACAAAAGGTTGTTGCTGTTGCTCTGAGTTTATTATTGATGGAGGTGAAGAAAAGGATATTCTCTTTAATTATTGGTGCCCCTAAAATTGTTTCAAGTCTATTGAAAGTGAGCAAGCTATGTTGTGGTGAATAGGGGCATATCTTTTTCTTTTTTTTGAGATCTGAATAGGGGCATCTGATATAATAGGCCAAAGGGGCCTGCTTAGTTGATACTCCAAGGTCCAAGCTCTATTAGCCATGTTTTTCCTCTTCCCTTTCAATTTTTGCCTATTTTGTCAATTTCGCCATCCATCATTTAAGTTGCTAATCCTAACCTCCTTTGGTTATTGCAGTTTAATATGGCTAACTGCGACTGTAGCTGCAAATGTTAATCGGTTAATCCTCTCAAGTGAGCTATGTTTAGCCGTTCAGTTAGATCGAACAGTAGCCTCGTGCAAACATTGTTTGTGCCATAAGAGGATTAGCATATGTGAATATACGGTTTTGCAAATCCATCTGGCATCCTCAAATTTCATATAGACAGTACTCCAACGTCACTAGGGCTGGAAAAAAGCTTCGGTGGCTCGTTTCAAAATTGCTCTGATTACATTCATTTTTCTTTTAAAATAAAAATTAGTTGATTTGGAACCAGAGTCAACTTCGGCTCGACTCGTTAGGCTCGGCTCGTTAAGCTCGGTTCGAAGTTAGGTCTCAAACAATACAGGAGACTATAATAAATAAGAATAAATCAGTGTCGAAGAAAGCTCGAAAAAAAGTTCAACTAGCTCGTTATCCACCCCCTAAACGTCACGTCCATCTGAAGACATATCATGGCTCAAATATCTCCATCCCCGGCTCCTCATAAAATAGATTCTGACAAGAAGAAATCGACAATGGTCAGCCTGAGGATCGGAGGGGCTGCTGTTTGCCCACACTAGTTCAGATATCAACATTCATGCAGCATAGCAGGATCAAAAGGCTCTTGATTTTCAGAATTGAACCTCCACCAGAAAGTTGCTGCAGCCTCATTTTCTTACTCCCACACCATGAAACACGTGATGATGATCCCCTGCATAATGATTCCATAACTAAGACCAACTGCTGGAAGCACGCACTCACAGCAGACTAACAAATGGACCCATCACATGCTACTTTATGCAAAAACATCTTGGGGAGTTGTTAATTTCATAACGGCGTCCTCTCTCCCTCTGTGATAAGTGGCAGCATCTTCTTTCTTCCTCTGCTTCTCTTTTCCCTCAAAAGCTCTCTTGTCGCAGCACTTGCACCATCTCCTTTCCTCCTCCATTCCCTTCCCCCTCAAATTCAAAATGGTTTTGGCATTTCAATTTTTCCCTCAAAAGCAAATATGGATGTTGGATCGAACTTAAATGATTCAAATCTAAGTGGAATCTCATCTTCCCCACTTAAGATGTGAAATTTTGTAATTTTTCTAAGGGATCATGTGTAAAACGTGTTTAAGTAGAAGAGGTGAGATTCCATCTAGATCTGGATCATTCAAATTCGATCTAACGTTCCTATTTATCTACTTTCATAATTTCATCATATATCTATTTTCACCATATACTTCCTCTCTAGATGAACAAGATGATATATACATTTTAAGGGGATCGAACTAACCGTACCCTTTAGTTAATTCATGCATGTGGCAACTACCAGAAAGCTTAGTTACTAAACGATCGCAGAACCCAAAATGTAAGGACAAAGTCCATCCGACCACATTCAAGTACTATAAAAGTCTATATTTCAACATTCAACGTTAGAACCTAGCAACCGACTCCACCGAACTATAAAACCATGCATCACTTATTTAAAATCTATCGTACGTGGTTTGGCTGATTTGTATCAATTTATACAATAATTATACCTAAATGTTGTCTCAATAATTATCTCTTCTCTCTTGTATATAACTAATATATCTTATTCTATATGTCATGCTGGTTCTTGCATGAAAGCCGGCTCTCTTCTCTCTCTTCTTTTCTTACTCCTCCACATAAGACAAAGCTGATATGTACATACTAAAATTAAGTAAGCTAGCGTGATAAGGAATTTGGTGAGCAGTATCAAGCAAGCATGCTATCGCTGGCAAAGAATAAATACATGCTATCGTGAATGATTCGTCATGTAGGATCGGTTTGGAATCCGAAGAAGCTTGTCTTTTTTATTAAGGTTTAGGATTGTTTATGTGTTTAGGTACGAGTCGATGATCTGCGGAGGTGATTAGGATGTGTACAATCAACGGCAGAGTCACGATGAATCGAGCATGTCGTTGTTGTTTGACTACACAGATCCCTACACCGATCCTTACACACGTCATATGCCTATCAGGTACTTGCACCAGTTAGAACAACCAGCAGCCTGGATCGCTCATTACGAATACTAGAAGTCTGTATAGCTACCGCGGAACTTGACCTGGGAGGATTACAAATAAGGGCACGAGAGAAAGTACGATGGGATCATTATTGATGATGCAAAGGTGGAGGTTGTACCATACACCTACTACTACTCGTAGGTAGGTACGTCAATGCATAGTTTTTCACAAGATCATTTCACTTTGTTAACACTTCTTCGTGCAATAAATATTCATACTCCTTATTTAATTATGCATCTTGTAATTGTCCGGTGGGTTGTGGCGTCGTCCATCCTTCGACAGGTATTTGTGTCGTGTATTATGTTTGAAACAAATTATGATAGATGAAACGCATGGTGTTAGTGAATGTAATTTACATATTTATCATTTGTAATCGTATTATGTATTGTTTTTATTATGTTGCCTAATTGAAGTGTTCAAATCCAAAAATCAGGGAAAATGATGCCAAAATTTCTATGTGTAGGGTATTTTATGTGAAAAAACTTAGTGATTTGCATTCAAACAGATAGAGAATGTCACATAAATTCTTTTATTTTTTTAAAAAAAAATCTATTTTTTTCTAACCTTGGGATACTATTTTATAGTATTTTGCACTTGAATAATTTTAGAAAATTCCTCAAGCTTGATAATTATCTCTAAATTTTATAAGAACATTAGTGATGTGTCAGAAGCATACAATTTTTTAAATTTTTTTTTGCTAATTCGGTTTGAACACTTTTTCGTTCATTTAAAAATGACTGAGATCTCAAAATCTCAGTGAAAAAAAATCAAATTTAAATTTTGCTTTTTAATATTTTGTTCGAAATAAGGAGATTTTGTTAAGTTTGGATTCCGAAGAGTGATGAGATACGAAAGGAAAATAAGATTTGAAAACTAGCGAGGTGGAATGATTTAATAACGCAGCATCCATGTAAATTAAGTGAGAGCTCCAAAGTCCAAAGCTCGCCAACCCTCCTCCGGTCCTCCCTGCTTGAGATCCTTGTGCAAATCACCAACAGCAGCAGCGAGACGCCACCGCCACCGCGCGCATCCCCGGCAGCCATGCCTAAGCCACCCCCACCCCCGTCCACCTCACCAGATACTCCCTCCATCGCCGCCCCCTCAGGCGAGGCGCGCAAGCCGCCGCACCCCCAGGCCCTCGCCTCCTCCGCGCGCTCCGTCCTCGCCGCCGCCCGCCGCTCCCCCGTCACGACCCTCGTCGCCGCCTTCTTCCTCCTCGCCCTCTTCATGTACGGCGAGGACGTCCGCACCATTGCCGAGCTCTCCATCGACGACTACCTCTACCCCGACGCCGACTTGTACAACGTCTCCGGCCTGCCCCCCGTGGCCCTCCCCCCGCCCACCTGCGACCTCTCCCGCGGCCGCTGGGTCTTCGACAACTCCTCCCTCCCCGTCTACAGAGAGAAGGACTGCAGCTTCCTCACCGCGCAGGTCACCTGCCTCGCCAACGGCCGGCCCGACGACAAATGGCAGTACTGGAAATGGCAGCCCAACAACTGCTCCCTACCGACGTACGCGCTCTACTATTTGTTTCTAGATCTGCAGGAAATTGCTCGCTGCGGCTTTGCATCTTTGATTTCTTGGCTGATTTGGCCGTTGAATGGATCGGATGGAAGGTTGGACGCGCGGCGGTTCATGGAGCGGATGCGGGGGAAGCGGCTGATGTTCGTGGGGGACTCGCTGAACCGGAACCAGTGGGAGTCGCTGGTGTGCCTGGTGCAGCCCATCCTGTCGAGGGGCAGGAAGAAGGTGGTGAAGAGGGGCTCCCTCACCGTCTTCCACGCCAAGGAGTACCGCGCCACGCTGGAGTTCTACTGGGCGCCGTTCCTCGTCGAGTCCAACTCCGACAACCCCAAGTTCCACAGCATCGAGCACCGGATCATCCGCCCCGAGAGGATCGAGGGCCATGCCAAGTACTGGAGGGACGTGGACTACCTCGTCTTCAACACCTACATCTGGTGGATGAACACCCCCGAGATGAAAGTCCGGTCGGTGCCGCCCGCTGCAACACCTACATCTTGCATTGCAACTGTATGCTGAAATTAATGGTGCTCCTTTTTTCTCCTCTTTTTGCTGATGACCACATCTTGCAGGAGGCCTGATTCAAGGTACTGGTCGGAGCACGACGAGGTGGTGAGGATTGAGGCGTATGGCCGGGTGCTCAAGACGTGGTCCGGCTGGCTTGACGAGAATGTCGATCGGGCGCGGACGTCGGTGTTCTTCATGACCATCTCTCCTCTTCACATCAGGTGACTAATAAATCAAGCAATGGCGGTTCTTTAATTATGGGCTTCAAATTAGTTCCTTTAGGACCTAGGAGCAATTGGCTTCGATGCAATCTTCAATGTCGTGTTCAATAGGACACCCTACCTAGCAATTGGCTTGATTAGTTGAAGTCCAAATCGTGTTCTACAGAAGCAATCTTGCTCTGGTTCTAGTTTTGCAGGGCACACGTACCACAAGTTTTGGTCAATGGAACTCAGCTGTTAGGTAGGTTTGCTCATGACCCACTACCACTAGGAACAAAACTCGCCTAATTTCCGGTCTTATAGTCAGCATGGCAAGTCAACTTCCCACTAGTAGAGTAGTAGATCGATGGAACAAAACTCGCCTAAAGATGATTTTCAAAAACCTGAACGGATCCTTTCACCGTATTTCTGATTCACATGCTACCCGAAAATGGGTTGATTGGAAGCAACAAAACATGCGGCAAATAAGCATCCATAGTATGGAGTCTTTAGGATCCCAACATATCGCTAAGTGGGCCAAGCTAACAAATAGGAAGAGAAAAGCAGCATTCGGTACACAATAAAAGGAGGAGGACTGTTTCACATGGGGGTTGTGATGGAATGGTGTGGCATGTTGTGCGTCACAAGCAGCATGAATGCTAAGTTTTGACTTGACACCTTCCTGGAAAGGAGAAAGAGCCCCCACCGCATCCGAATGGGCACCTCATTATTTTATTTTTTTGTCTTCACCTTCCATCACTAACCCAACAAGTATCGACTCAATCGGATCTAAATTTATGACCTTCGCAAGTTAACTGTACCTAATAATGACGGAAATTGGTCAAACCTTAATTACGAGATTAATCAGGATCTACAGGTATTAACCAATCAAACTTTTGTGATCAATCACTTAATGCCCTAGGAAGGTTTTGATTGGATCACATCAAAATTATCATAGTGAAACAATGAATCAATATATAAATCAAAATAGGTATGCAAAAGAAGCAGGATACTATAGCAGTTCTTTAGAGCGAATACTGTAGCGGTCTACTAAGGAATATAATCATGTCTATGATTGCCTTTAGGTCATATCTCCAACATAATGTTGTCCGGGCCATCAAGAAAAAGAAGGTATAGTACTGCAAGTTGATTTGATGCAACAGCAGAACTCATGGAACTCTCAAAGATGGTCATTGAAGCAGAAACATAATGGTAAGGGTAACCACTGTTCCCCTAGGCGGCCGCCTAGCTCACCTAGGCGCTAGGCCCCTCCCTTCGGCCTAGCCCCCTAGGCCGATTTTTCCTGCCTAGACGGCCGCCTATGCGGCGATTAGGCGCTAGGCATCGCTCTACCACCCCACTAGCGTCTAGAGGAACAGTGAGGGTAACAAACCAATAGAATCGGCCTTTGACTTGCCATCAATGGTACCATCACCAATTTTCACTCACTCCATGTAGCTGTGGCCAGCGGCCAGCAGTGAGATCCATACTCGTCTTTTTTTTTGGTTATTACTAGTGAACAGTCCATTCACTTGGTCGCCAAAACTAATTTCTGCTGTGATGCTTGCCTGAGAACAGTCCAGATAAATGGGGCAACCCCGAGGGGGCGAAGTGTGCGAAGGAGACGCTGCCGGTGCTCAACCACAGCGAACCCCTCGACCTCGGGCACGACATGCGGATGTACGACCTGGTAGCAAACGTGGCGAGCTCCATGAAGAAGGTTCCGGTCACGCTGATCGACATCACGAGGATGTCAGACTACCGGAAGGATGCCCACACCTCCGTGTACTCCATCAGGCAGGGTAAGCTGCTGACGGCGAAGCAGAAGGCCGATCCGGACAGGTTCGCCGACTGCATCCATTGGTGCCTTCCCGGCGTGCCGGACGTCTGGAACCAGATACTCTACACAAGGATCCTGTCCAGGTCTTCTTCCCCTGCTCCGGCGCCTCCCTCCCTCCCTCCCCCCCAGTAGGAGAATCTACCACTATTCAGTTTTGTTGGTAAGAGTTGGATCAAAGGAATCGAGTGGGCTCAGGCTGGCTGTTTACTGACGGCACGTAAAATCGTTCGATTGAATTGTAAATTAGTTTTGACTTTTGAGCCAGCCAATTGAGCAAACAGCGCACTGTGTAGACAGATGACAATACCCGGATCATACAAAGGACATAGTGATTCTCAAATTTACTGAAACAAACCAGAGGCGTAATTGCAGATATCTGCAATGGGTGTGCACAATCTTTCTTTGTTGTCTGTTTTTTTCCCTTCCATTTTTGTATACACGAGGAGAATGAATCATGCATGTAAGGTACTTGTCGGGAGAAGTCATGGTTGCAGAGGAATTCGACACGAGATTGAACCGTCTGTGTTATTGATATATATCATTGACTGTTCTAGTCACAATCCGTATGTGGTATTGATATATATCATTCACGGTTCTAGCCACAAACCGTCTGTGATACGAATGAGACCTATATAAATATACTGAGGTTCCTCGCGCAGACCTTAGCACTTAGCGTGTTTCGCCTCCTCCAAACCCTAGCCCCCCATCGTCCTCCTCCTTGGCGACCCACCTCTCGGCGACCTCGACCTCCTCCTCGACATCCTCCCCCTCTTAGCGACCTCTTCCCTGGCGACCTCCCTGCCGGCAACTTCGCTACATTTAGAGGGTATGAATGCATGTGTTGTATGCAATCATTTACATCATTGCGCAAATGATTTGGTAGATTGAGTGATCGATTGGATGGTTCGTGGGTGCTCTTTTTATATGCACAAGCGTTGGGATACTAGAAGGACAAAGCAATGGCTTGGAATGGCCTTGGGTAGTTTGTTTTGGTGGTTACTCCCTTCTTACATGCCCAACTAAATTTTGGTTAAAATCTATGAATAATTTTATGACTTGTCTTCAATTTGTGTGATTGAAGTTGTACACGGGCACCTAGTTATGTTCTCTATTAGTTCTTTGTGTTATTCTAATAGTATTTAACTCCAAAATAAGCAGACAACTGCAAATACTTAGTTTGATTGAAGTACTATGAAATTCTTAAAAGTGAACCGCATGTCTCCTGAGTAAATATGTATACATATCCTAAACTTTCCAAAAAGATTAGCAATCTGTATACTCTAATGATGTCTTACTGAATGCAAAGAGGATATATTATTTTCATACTTAACCAAAGTATCGCGCAAATGGTGACCACAAGTATATATCGGTAATAGGTTAGCCCTGAAGTTTCTATCAACTTACCTGTAATTGCCTTGTTAATTAATATGTGAGATTATCATGGTAATATATACGACTATTATTAGCCCTTGTAGATTAAAAATACTTATAGGATTAATATACATGAAGCATAATTAGGAGCTGTTCTTCCAACGGTATCAGAGAAAGATGATTGCTCCTCTCTTTTTTTAAGCCAAGAATTACATATCATTCTCATCCCTTATCTTTAAAAATGTAGCAGTTCATGTATATATGCTAGCTTTTGGTATTCTCTTGAGCCTTAATTTGTTCTCCATATGAAATGGTTTGTACTTGTTTTAAATATTGAGGGCATACGTGTCACATGTTCGAATAGGCATCTTAATAATCTACATTGTAAAAATAAACGATATGAAAAAACTATTAGAAACTAGACAAAAACTTGGGATGGAGATCGAACAACTGAAGGGCAAGGCTGTGATAATAGAAAATATTTATGAGATAAACAAGAACCGAAAGACATAGATGATCGCTTACAAGATATCGAATCCGTTAACACGACACTCATCACTAAGGACCGCAGAGCGAATGCAGAGTTGGAAGAGGCTAAAGCTGAACTTATAGAAGTAATATAAAGGTTTCTACTATTTAATTCGATATAGCTACTGATAATATACCAAGACACCATTTTGGCAACAACATGGTCGCTTTGTAGGGTTTAAGAGATATGAATAGAGATCATTTGGTTATTGGTGTCAAACAAATGGGCACTGAACTAGAGTTGTGGAACTTCAGAGAGAATCCAAAAGATTTTGTTGCGGAAGCTATGGCACATATGATGACAAATATGAAAAAAGCCCTAAGGTCTTATTGTCATTTTGTTGTACCATATTTTGCCGATGTACTGCCACATGATATTATCCTTAATATATATTTGCTCATCTTTAATGTAATAACTTAATAGTTTATTGCTTGTTGGAACCAAATGTTTTTCTTACACCCCTCAGCAGAACTTCCATCATTAGTATCTGTTGTTCAAAATTTTCATCTGCTTAGATATTTCTGCAACGATATTTATAATGCACAATCGGTTATAGATTTTGTAATTGAATATCTAAATATTCTATATGCATCGAGGCAATAACTTGTCTGATCAGGATAATCTTAAAATATAAAGTTTTGTAACACTTGCATCTCCTTTCTTATTATAATATTGATGGATTTTAAGGTAAAATCTATTTCATTTCACAGTTCATCCTAAAAGGTGTCATGCGCTGATTTATCACTATCACTTTATTCTTGTCCCCGAATGAGAATACCAAAGGTAGCCATGCTTCTTGGATTATAGAGTTGATTAATTCATGAAATAGACTCTATACGATGACTTAATTAACTCTATATGATGAGTTAATCAACTCTATAATTCAAGAAGCTAGGCTGCTTATGGTATTTGTTCAGGGATAAGGATGAAATAGAAACGATAAATCAGAGCATGACAACGTTCATGATGAACTATGAAATGAAATAGATTTTGCCTTAGAAAAAACCATCATTATTATAATAAAAAGGAGATGAAAGCGCTATAAATATTCATATTTTAAAACGATCATGATCAAACAAACTGTTGTCTCGATGCATCAATGATATTTAGATATTTAATTACAAAATTTATAACTAGTTGCGCCTTGTAAATATCGTTTCAGAAATATTTAAGCAGGAAAAATTTTTGAACAACAACTACTAATGATGGAAGTTCTGTTGAGGGTGTAGGGAAAAATGGGGGATTACAGACGGTTCTAAATAAAAACCGTCTGTGACATACGATATCATAGACGATTCTAGTTAGAAACCGGCTTCTAACTAGATTCGTCTGTGATATTGTATATCACATACGATGTCCAAACTATTTGTGATATGCCTTTATATCATTGACACATGGTTACAAACGGTTCAAAAAAACCGTATGTGATATGGTTTCGAACCATCTGTGATGTTATAATTTGTAGTAGTGTTATTTTTATTCACTAAGGAGTCTAAGGTCATGTTTGTTTAGACTTAGGTTAGCTTAAAGCCAACTTTTGGGCTTAAACAACTTGAAAGCAATTGGCTTTTATATGCGGTGTGTGTGTGTGTATATATATATATATATGTGTGTATATATATATATATATATATATATATATATATATGTAATTTTACCTTAATTTTAGTGGCATTAGTTTAAAACTAACCCTCAATAAGCACAAAAGAGCAATGACTTTTGGCTTTTAGTTATATGAGTGCTTATAGCTTTTGTAAAAACTCGATAAAAAGCCCAAACAAATAGGGCATAAATATGATAAATTAGTTTATAATATTGTGGCATAGTGTTCATATCATGTACCTTTGCATAAAGTATAAACAATGAAATGTAAAACATTTGTTTGTAGAGTGATAATATACAATAACTTTGGGGAAATAAAATGTTACTGATTAATTATAAACATAAATAAATGAGAAAATCTATAAAATGGTATACCGTACAAAGCATAACCGACCGAACATCAATTAGCCGTCCGATCCCACGTATTTGAACCTTCTTTCTGTCCTCGCATCGTGGCTCTCGTGAGCAACTAAACCACTGTGTACACCTCACTCGAACCCTTTCGATGGAATTCCTTCTCTAAGAAGCCCGCCCTCTCTCTGTCTCCCTCCGCAGCTTCCCATCCAGAGTGGCGAGCTGGCGTGAGCCAAGCCAAAATCAAGAGCACAGGAAAAGGAGGGAGAGGAGAGAGACAGTGGGAGGGGGTTACCTCGAGGAGCCAGCAATCAACAACATGCCCATCTATCTAAAGTTCATGTCCCAATTCAGAGATACTCTATTATTTTCCACAATTTTTGTGTTCTTTTGGGATTTACCAAAATCTACAAAAAAAATATTCCAATGTAGATCCCAAACAAGGCACAGGTGCCTGAGTCGATGAAGATAGAGATATGGAGGCTTGGCGCGGAGCTTGAGCACATATTCAGCAGTGGGCGACATCGTTTGGCTCCATGGTGACAGCAGTAGTCGAGGCCAGAGCTAGAGAAGAGGGTGCGTCGATAGTGCACGGTGTCGAGCGGCGTGGAAGACCATCGTTGCCATGTGAGCTCACCAAAACTTCTTGAAAAACTTGTTCAAAATTTATTAAATTATTTGTTTGAAACTTGGTAGAACTTTTTGAAGCTTATTGGAACTTATAGTTGAAACTTGGTAAAACTTGAGTTCTAAGAAATAAAAATCGTCGAAACTTTGGTTTGACATCTTCTAGAAGCATCTTGAACTTTCTTTGAAACTTGCTAAAACTATATAAATTTTGTTGCTATACTTGCTAAAACTATATAGAATTTGTTGATATACTATGAACAAATATATTAATTCAAACCTATAATCGTCCGTTAAAATTCGATAAATTTGCCGTGGACGGCTTACATCTGACCCATTTCCATGAACCCCTGCCCTTGCTAGGGTTTCACTTTTTGTCGAAATTCTCTCATACCGCTCCGGTTCGGAAAAGGATTTCGTCCGATTTATTGCTCAAGTTCAAATTCAAATTAAAAAAATTTAAAAAATTTATCCAAAAGTTCCCTACAGTTAGTATTATAGCTTTATAACCTCTGGTGTGAATATTTTTTTGGAAAAAAAATGAAGTTTGGAATTTTACAACCTTTTTTTTTTATTTTTTCTCCAATTTTTCAACTTGTCATGAAAACAGCTCGAAATTTGCCGCTTTTCGAGCGGTTTTCGACCTTTACGTTCGAATTTCGTTTGCGGTTTGGTAAAATTTAAAATTTATTTGATTTTTAAAGCCATTTGATTTTTTGCGAATTTTAGCATGTCGGCTGGTTGAAATCCGAGGTGGAAAACCCTGACGGCCTGGGCCCCCGCGCTCGGAAGCACCGGTTGTGTTTTGTCAGCCGCGCTGCGTTGGATTCTCCTGTCGTCCTCAGATCCCATCTCTCCTCTCGCTCGCACCACCCGCCCCGCCTCCTCCCTCCCCTCCCCGCCGAGAGATCTCGCCACCGCCGCCCGTCGCGATGGCGGCAGCCAACGCCCCCGTCGCCATGCGCGAGGCCCTCACGGTAACATACTGTCTCCCTCCTCTCCAAGAAGATCTCTCAGATCAGATCTCCAAGGGCTTGACTGATATGGCGTTGCTCGCTTGCAGCTTACGAGCCTGGGGATCGCGCCGCAGTTCATCACCTTCACTCATGTCACCATGGAGTCGGACAAGTACATCTGCGTCCGCGAGACCTCCCCCCAGAACAGCGTCGTCATCATCGACATGGCCATGCCCATGCAGCCCCTCCGCAGGCCCATCACCGCCGACTCCGCCCTCATGAACCCCAACACCAGAATCCTCGCCCTCAAAGGTATCCACTCATCTACCCACCGCCCGCACAACCTAGATCTACTGCTCCTCCTGACTCGCCTCGCGGGATCCGATGATTGGTGTCCGCAGCCATCCTAGATTCCTAGTCCGGTCGTCCAGCTGCGGGATATGTTCAGAATTGGGCAGCGGTCTCGCTTCTACTTCCATAGTATAGCGTGCACATGACCCGAGGGGCTATTATTTTGCATTAGTGAGATCAAGTTTTAGCTTGGGATCTGGCAGCTTAGCGTGGCAATGACAATTTTTGGGATACGTACCTATAACTGATCACACAGTGTTTCAGTAACGCCTTTGCCATTCGCTTGACCTCGCTCAAGTTGTGAGCCATAGGAAGAATGATTGTTTATCAGCACCATTCGCTAATATAAATAATTCCATTGTGATAACATGCTGAGGACAGAAATATAGCTCGGACATCTGATATCTGAAATTGATGACAACTTTCGATGAATGCATGCATTTTCAAATTTCAAGAATACATGCTCTGATGAAAGTCACACTATTGAGATATGCTGACGTTTATTGATATCGTACTGCTTAAAAGTGAACGATAGGTGCTGTATTGGTTTATTTGGTTGTGCAGTGAGATCAGAGTTTCCGTGTGCTTGCAAGTGAATAGGATTCTAGCATGGCATCTGTTTTGCTCATACTGTTACCATGATTACGACTTAAACTCCTTTAGTTGAGCTTTGTTTGGACCTGGGATAGGGGAACACGGGAGTTAATATCCAAACTTGTGTGATTTTTCCAATGCTGCTGTTATCATTGAATTGATGACTTCTCCACAAGCTGGCTCTGCAGGAGTTGTTCACACTATTTTTTGACAAAGAAAATGTTCCCTTATTACATTTTCTGTTTATTTAGGTTAGCTAGTTGTGATGGAGGAACTTGAATTTAGAATAGAAGTTAGTTGTTCTGGAATGTAGCGTTTTATACCTATGTGATGATTCAGTTATGGTCCTTTTGTACGTAACATGCTTGCTTGCAACAGATGGGATAGCAATATTAATAATTGCAAGCACCAGCATTAAACTGTTATATCATAACCAGACTTATTCCATACATTGACAGCGTAGTGTCTGGCACTCTCTGGCTAGCTAAATAGTTGCTCGTAAAGAAAAAAAAAACGTACAGAAGCTGTTATATTCAAATTCAAACTTTACCAGCTGTTTACTTCAATCTATGTATTCTGGAGTTTGCAGATAACAATAAGAATTTTTCGCTGAATTTTGCAGCCCAAATACCTGGAACAACACAGGACCACCTGCAAATATTCAATATTGAAGCTAAAACTAAAATAAAGTCTCACCAGATGCCTGAGCAGGTAAAAGTTTCCTTGTCTTTCCAAGTATTCTAGCCCCTTTTATTTATATGATATCTTACTTAGTGTATTGTGTTATCTTTTCTTTTACAATCGCAGGTTGTGTTTTGGAAATGGATCACCCCAAAGTTGTTGGGTTTGGTAACACAATCATCAGTTTATCACTGGTCAATTGAAGGTTACTCCTCTGAAAAAATCACAATTACTTTCTGTCTAAGTTCTATTTCTTTCTTTGTATCATTCGGCTACTACGTATACAAACCAAGATAATTATTGCTTACTTTTGTTGCAACACAGGAGATTCTGAACCCACCAAGATGTTTGATAGGACAGCTAATTTGGCCAATAATCAGATTATCAACTATCGGTGTGATCCGTCAGAGAAGTGGCTCGTGCTTATTGGAATTGCACCTGGTGCTCCAGAGGTATGCTTGTAAAGAGCATTCTTATTACATTTTTAATATGTATCATCATAACAGGATATGCATTGTTGTCTTTGTAATTGAATGTGATATAAAGATCAAAATTCCTTTTGTGACTCTTCCTGCTATTGTTTGTTCTATTCCTTAGATGATTTTTACCACCCTGTGTATAAGACTATAAGCTATAGTTTTGCAAAATTGTAAGGAAGCTAGTATGGTGAGCTACCAGAGCAGTTGTTACAGGTACTAATTATATGATATCCCGTTATATGTGCTTCTCATGTGCTTTTCTTTTCACCTATCAGAGGCCGCAACTGGTGAAGGGAAATATGCAACTATTTTCTGTGGACCAGCAGCGTAGCCAGGCACTTGAAGCCCATGCAGCATCTTTTGCATCATTTAAGGTACTGTTCAGTTATTTTGTGATAGTTATATTCGTTTCACTTCTAGTATTTATCAACTGTGCTTGGTTTTCTCTGTCCAGGTTGTTGGCAATGAGAACACATCAACCCTCATCTGCTTCGCCTCGAAGTCAACTAATGCTGGACAGATTACTTCTAAGTTGCATGTTATTGAACTGGGTGCCCAGCCAGGTTTGCATTTATAACCCTCAAGTTTTATTTTTTTATTTTTAGTCGAATTTCTATCAGAGCAAACTTGTCAATCTGGTAGAATGTCTTTTATCCACCATTCATTTGTCATTCAATGTAACCATCGAAATTTTTTCAAATATTTCTATATGTTACCCGGTTACCCCATATTTTTTCCTTGTAGGCCACTTTTTTTTCAAATGTCTTGCACTGTCATTAAAAATGAATTTACATTTATTTATAATTCATTTACCTGTTCTCACTTTAGTTCTTGTCGAATAATTTATTTCAGGGAAACCTGGCTTTTCAAAGAAACAAGCCGATCTCTTCTTCCCACCCGATTTCCAGGATGATTTTCCTGTAGCCATGCAGGTGAATATTTTAGGCCCTATAGAAAATTATACGCTGTTAGATATCATATGATAGATCTATTTTGTTTATCTTCTGATTACAGATCTCACAGAAGTATGGCCTTATCTATGTAATTACAAAGCTTGGCCTTTTGTTTGTATATGACTTGGAAACTGCCGCAGCAGTTTATAGAAATAGAATCAGTCCAGATCCTATATTCTTGACAGCAGAGTCTTCTACAACTGGTGGATTTTATGCCATCAATAGAAGAGGGCAGGTTTTACATGCCACGGTTAATGACGCAACCATCGTGCCTTTTGTCAGCGGTCAAGTACGATGTCGTGGACTTCTTCAATTCCTTGGCTGATGCATATGCTAGATGATTCGTTTAACACATTTTGTTGCATGCAGTTAAACAACCTTGAGCTAGCTGTGAATCTTGCGAAAAGGGCTAATCTTCCTGGGGCAGAGAACTTGGTGAGCTCCGTTACTTCTATTTTGTGGATGATATTAGATCTGTGGAACTTGCTCGCTAGTTTTCTATGTTTTTTTTCATTCTTTTTTACGAGTTTTGCTAGCAGTTAGTGTTTAGTAACCTATCCTGTAAACTACTTGTTCCTGGCTAGATTGTGGAATTATGTGTCGTTAATTTCTTGGTGTTCTATAAAGAGTGGTGTCGCCAACATGTTAATGAGTTCTACCTGAACGAGCACTCCTATCTTCTAAAACTGTTTATCTAATCACATCTTAACATACCTCTAGTTTGTAATTAAAAATGTCGTGCTTTGCTCATTAGTCATTTAGCAGTTGCGGTACTAACTGTTTTCTGCCTATGTCTTGTTCTAGTAACCATTTTATCTTAACCAGTGCCTCTGAAGTGCTTATTGCTTTTGAGGTAGATATTTTAGTTCTCAAACGCTACATGCACCATTGCGCTTGCAGTCATGCAGATGTTGATGCTCTACTCTATACTGGTCGTAAAAGATTAGGATTTCGTTTTTTATTTGCCTTTCTCTGTCTCAGTTTAACGTTTGGACTTTGGAGACTAAAAGTTATTTTTAATAATCTGAATTGCAGGTTGTGCAAAGGTTTCAGGAACTGTTTGCGCAAACAAAATACAAGGAAGCAGCTGAGCTGGCTGCAGAATCTCCTCAGGGCCTTCTGCGAACTTCCGAGACTGTTGCAAAATTTCAGGTGCATTTCTTGTCTTGTTGCCTACGAAGCTGATGATGTTTATTTACCTCCTTTTCACAGCTTGGTTGCCACCCTTGTACTTTCCTAATGTGCCAGCCATTTTTCAGAGTCCCAACTCCCAACTGTCAATTATGAATTTTGCTTGGTTTCCTATAACTATAGATGAGTCTGACTCGTAAAATATAAATTTCAGCGAAGTGATCTCATAAGAGACTCTTGGAAGTTGCTTGTCATTCCTTACTTGAAAGTATTACTAGATAATAAACACAATTACAAAGAAAGACATAGAGTATTATCTTTATTTTTTGTACACATACAATTAATCCGCTTAAAGGGTGGGTTCTTCTGCTTGACTGACTTGCCGTTTGTGTAATTCAAATGCAGAGTGTTCCTGTTCAAGCTGGGCAAACACCTCCACTCTTGCAGTACTTTGGCACATTACTAACTCGAGGGAAGCTCAATGCTTATGAGTCTCTTGAGTTATCTCGACTTGTTGTCAATCAGAACAAAAAGAACCTTTTGGAAAATTGGTTGGCAGAAGACAAGTTGGAGTGCAGTGAAGAACTAGGAGATCTTGTCAAGGTAATATGGGTGTTGTGATGTGTTTGTTGGTTGCACAGATTTCATTGTTCTTTCACAAATTTCATTTACTGTGTTGTGTCTGGATTGTTCACTAATCGGTACTTGTACTCTTTGGTGTAGACGGTGGACAATGATCTTGCACTTAAAATATACATAAAGGCTAGGGCAACCCCTAAAGTTGTTGCTGCTTTTGCTGAAAGGAGGGAATTTGACAAGATCCTTATATATTCAAAGCAGGTATATTGTTTTGGTACTGTTGAATTCTTGTTTTCAGGTGTTAAGACCCGAGTTCAACTTTGACATGAATTGTTGTCCTAAAACGTTTGCTATTCTAGGTTGGATACACTCCCGATTACCTCTTCCTCCTCCAGACCATCTTACGTACAGACCCACAGGTAATAGGTTATTTAAGCAGAACCGAGCCTGGTGAAACATTTAGTACTTGGTTGTGGGGTTTGATCTTTATAAATCCTTGCCTAACTGTATATCATATATCTTCTTGACTAGGGAGCAGTCAACTTTGCTCTCATGATGTCACAAATGGAGGGGGGTTGTCCAGTAGATTATAATACTATAACCGATCTCTTCCTTCAGGTACCCTTTCTGTTCATATCAATGCTTTGTTGGTTTCTAATATTCTTTTTGCCCTTTTTCACTATGAAATTCGGTTGAGTCTCTAGACTTATGTGTCTTTTGTTAACAGAGAAACATGATACGAGAGGCAACAGCTTTTCTGCTGGATGTTCTGAAACCAAACCTGCCCGAGCATGCTTCTCTTCAAACCAAGGTTAGCATTTATTTCTTCTTTAAATATGAATGGTTACCCTAGACTTTTACATGTTCCATTACTCAGTAGTAGCTTCGGTTTGAACTCTTTGAAGGTTTTGGAGATCAACTTGGTGACTTACCCAAATGTTGCTGATGCCATCCTTGCTAATGGTATGTTCAGTCATTATGATCGCCCTCGTATTGCTCAGCTGTGTGAACAGGCTGGCTTGTACTTGCGAGCACTCCAGGTCAGTATCTTTGCATGTTTTCATTTGATCTATTCTCTTTGGCTTTTGGTTCTCTGTTTAATTAATCTTATATTGTGATGCAGCATTACACAGAGTTACCTGATATCAAGCGTGTCATTGTAAATACCCATGCCATTGAGCATCAGGTTTGTTCTCTTCAGTTATGTTTGACTGTCATTCTATTAATGTCTGGTTCATTAACAACTGTCTTGTGCAGGCACTCGTTGAGTTCTTTGGCACCCTTTCAAGAGAATGGGCATTAGAGTGCATGAAGGACCTTCTACTGGTCAATCTGAGGGGAAATCTTCAAATTGTTGTGCAGGTAACCCTGCTGAGTTTCCTTTTAACCTTTTTTCTTATTGGTTCTAATTATTCCAAAACCTGCAACACATGTGCAGGCTGCAAAAGAATACTCTGAGCAGCTAGGAGTTGATGCTTGCATAAAACTATTTGAGCAATTCAAATCTTACGAGGGCCTCTACTTCTTCTTAGGATCCTATTTGAGCTCCAGGTAGTTACTCCTGATGTTGATATGTTTCAAATGCCCTTTTCTTAATGTGACACACCTTAATATTAGATATCGTTACATGCAACAGTGAGGATCCAGATATCCATTTCAAATACATAGAAGCAGCTGCAAGGACAGGACAGATCAAAGAAGTTGAGCGTGTAACAAGAGAGTCTAATTTCTATGACGCTGAGAAGACAAAAAACTTTTTGATGGAAGCGAAACTACCTGACGCCCGCCCACTGATTAATGTTTGCGACCGCTTTGGTTTTGTTCCAGATCTGACTCATTATCTGTACACAAATAATATGCTCCGGTATATTGAAGGCTATGTACAGAAAGTATGTAACTCTTCAAATTCAGTGTTATTTGAGTATCCTTCAGTTAATATGCTGAGTATATGAAGGTCATTTCTCTTTGTCTGGTTTGTAGGTGAACCCGGGAAATGCTCCGTTGGTTGTGGGGCAATTACTTGATGATGAGTGCCCTGAAGATTTCATTAAGGGTTTGATTCTATCTGTTCGATCTCTCCTTCCTGTTGAGCCGCTCGTTGATGAATGCGAGAAGAGGTTTTATTCTAGCTCTTAGCCTGTATCCCCACTGCACACCAACCCACCTTTTCTGTTGGTCTAATTTGTTTGGTATTTTAATCAGGAACCGCCTACGGCTGCTGACACAATTCTTGGAGCACCTAGTGAGTGAGGGTAGCCAAGATGTGCATGTCCACAATGCTCTTGGGAAAATTATCATAGACAGCAATAACAATCCAGAGCATTTCCTTACTACCAACCCATTTTATGACTCTCGTGTAGTGGGTAAATACTGTGAAAAGCGGGATCCTACACTTGCTGTTGTTGCTTACAGACGTGGACAGTGTGATGATGAACTTATTAATGTTACCAACAAAAACTCACTGTTCAAGCTGCAAGCCAGGTATGTAAATAGTTTTTATTCCCTTGATGGTATGTAGTATTGTAGTTGTTTAATCTTTATATCCGTTGAGTCACTACTTACATGTTCAAATCATATGATTTAAATTGTCAGGTATGTGGTTGAAAGAATGGATGGTGATCTGTGGGATAAAGTTCTACAACCTGAAAACGAATATAGAAGGCAGCTCATTGACCAAGTGGTTTCTACCGCATTGCCTGAAAGCAAGAGCCCTGAGCAAGTGTCTGCTGCTGTCAAGGCTTTCATGACAGCTGACCTCCCTCATGAACTGATCGAACTTCTTGAAAAAATCGTCCTTCAAAATTCTGCTTTCAGTGGGAACTTCAATCTTCAGAACCTGCTCATCTTGACAGCCATCAAGGCAGACCCATCCAGGGTCATGGACTATGTTAACAGACTGGACAACTTTGATGGGCCAGCTGTTGGAGAAGTAGCTGTTGAAGCACAACTGTATGAGGAGGCTTTTGCCATATTCAAGAAGTTCAACTTAAACGTGCAGGCTGTCAATGTTCTGTTGGATAACATCCAAAGCATAGAAAGAGCTGAAGAGTTTGCATTCCGTGTTGAAGAAGATGCTGTTTGGAGCCAGGTTGCTAAGGCCCAGTTGCGTGAAGGTTTAGTCAGTGAAGCAATTGAATCCTTCATTCGCGCAGATGATGCGACACATTTCCTTGATGTCATCCGTGCTGCTGAGGAAGCCAATGTATACCATGATTTAGTCAAGTACTTGCTGATGGTAAGGCAAAAGGCAAGGGAGCCCAAAGTTGATGGAGAACTCATCTTTGCATATGCTAAGATTGATAGGCTCAGTGACATTGAAGAGTTTATTCTTATGCCAAATGTTGCCAATCTCCAAAATGTTGGTGACCGGCTCTATGATGATGAGCTTTATGAAGCTGCAAAGATCATCTATGCCTTCATCTCGAACTGGGCTAAGCTGGCTGTCACCCTGGTTAAACTGAAGCAGTTCCAAGGTGCTGTAGATGCTGCTCGCAAGGCTAACAGTGCTAAAACATGGAAGGAGGTCTGCTTTGCTTGTGTTGACGCTGAGGAGTTCCGTCTAGCACAAATATGCGGTCTCAATATTATCGTTCAGGTATATAAGCACAAATATGCTCAATATGTTCTAGTTTATGACAAACCTTTTTTTTATCTAGCACTTTCTGACATGCATTGTCTTGTTTAGGTTGATGATTTGGAAGAAGTGAGTGAATACTACCAGAACAGAGGATGCTTCAATGAACTTATTTCTCTCATGGAGAGTGGTCTTGGACTCGAACGTGCGCACATGGGCATATTTACAGAATTGGGAGTCCTCTATGCTAGATACCGACCTGAGAAGCTTATGGAACACATCAAACTTTTCTCCACCCGTCTCAACATTCCTAAGCTTATCCGTGCTTGTGATGAACAACAGCACTGGAAGGAGCTTACTTACCTATACATACAATACGATGAGTTTGACAATGCTGCCACCACCATTATGAACCATTCTCCAGATGCATGGGATCATATGCAATTTAAGGATGTTTCTGTTAAAGTTGCAAATGTTGAGCTATATTACAAGGCAGTGCACTTCTATTTGCAAGAGCACCCTGATCTCATCAACGATCTTCTCAATGTTCTTGCGCTTCGTTTGGATCATACAAGAGTCGTAGACATAATGCGCAAGGTTTGTATCTAGATGGAGGCTCTTAGTCGTATATGGGGAAGGCCTTCTGTGGATGTCCCAGTTTTATATGCTTTTCTGAAATTTTTAACTTGTTTTCGTATCTATACAGGCTGGTCAGTTGCATCTTGTGAAACCGTACATGGTTGCAGTTCAGAGCAACAATGTCTCTGCTGTCAATGAAGCTTTGAATGAGCTTTATGTTGAAGAGGAGGACTATGAGAGGCTCCGTGAATCAGTTGACATGCATGATAACTTTGATCAGATAGGTCTTGCCCAGAAGGTAAATGCTTTTTACAAAGATGAATGTGCAGTGTTTGTTGTTCTTGCTGCTTTTATAACCAGTTCCTGCAATTCTTGTTCAGCTTGAGAAGCATGAATTGCTTGAGATGAGAAGGATTGCTGCCTACATTTACAAGAAGGCTGGCAGATGGAAGCAATCTATTGCCCTATCGAAGAAAGACAACATGTACAAGGATTGCATGGAGACATGCTCGCAGTCTGGTGACCGTGAGCTGTCGGAGGATTTGCTTGTCTATTTTATTGAGCAGGTGTGTTTTGAATACATTCCTCTTGAATTTCTTTGTGAATAGAGTAATGAGTATGTAGAGTGTACTGATAGTATGGCCTCCTTTTCTGGAGAATTGCAAGCCATGTTTTTCTTTTTGCTGGTTTTAGTGTCATGATTTTTCCATTCAAAGATTTCTAACTTTTTAAGTGTTGTGTGGCATGAAGTCTGCATCCGGTGTCTTTAGGCAGCATACCAACTAAGAATACACCAATCAGCAAACACCGTAGAACTCATCTGATTTGTATTGTTTAGGCAGCAGCAGTAGTAGTCTGCAGTATTGCATTTCTGATCAGTTTAAACACCTCTGATTGTGTGTCGCAGGGAAAGAAAGAATGTTTTGCTTCCTGCCTCTTCATTTGTTACGACTTGATCCGTGCGGATGTTGCTCTTGAGCTTGCATGGATGAACAACATGGTGGACTTTGCTTTCCCCTATCTGTTACAGGTATCTTATCTCCGTCTGTTTGTTTGGAATAAACATATGAGATTTTCATTTTGCTATAATAACATTTGCGCACTGTACGCAGTTCATTCGTGAGTACACAAGCAAGGTGGATGAGTTAGTGAAGGACAGGATTGAATCGCAGAATGAAGTTAAAGCTAAAGAGAAGGAAGAGAAGGACTTTGTTGCTCAGCAGGTAATCAAAATGCTCCTCGTTTGGTTCAATGACCTATAATTCATGATTAAGCAGCCAGTATGACAAGTCGCATGCATTCTGTTGCGCAGAACATGTACGCTCAATTGCTTCCTCTTGCCTTGCCTGCCCCGCCGGTACCTGGTATGGGCGGTGGTCCACCTCCAATGGGCGGAATGGGCATGCCTCCGATGGGTCCTGGTCCGATGCCAGCATATGGGATGCCTCCAATGGGAAGCTACTGAGTTATCCTCTGGGCTTGGCATTTGAAGACACTTGAGGTATCTTGGAAGTTGTAGATTTGGGTTATTGGTTGTTTCAATTGATATTCTTTTGGTACCAGGACAATTTTGGCGAGTAAAATCTCTAGCCGAGTTTGATGTTCATTACTGGTTGCTATATGTTAAAGTACGATGGGATAGGATCAGGACGATTAGGTTCAGTTCAGTGGGAGCTGAAAGACTGGTACCATTTGTATAGGTTGTGCGATAATGAAGTTTGTACACATTTTGCATGTACACCTGCCATCACGCCGTGTTGGTGCTGTCAGCAATAAACACAAACAGTCTGCATGTTACGCTCTTATGTCGAGTGGTTTGATTTTTGTACCTGGAAGGAATGCTTTTGTGGAACAAGATGGAGAATTTGAACCGTTTGCTCAAGAATGCTTGGCAGGTTGATGGTGGTGCAGTTGCCGAGGTGTTTCTGCTGTCCATGATTCACCATAGGAGAAAAACAAGGAAAGATCCCTCCCTACTTGCGGCTGGCTTAGCCTTTGGACCGCTAAGCGAATGAAGGCTGTGGGAATATCATCTGTGTTGGTTTGTTGACAAGAGCAGATTAAAGTCTGATTCTGCTGGTGGAAGCTGATTATGCATGGGCTTGGTTTCTCAAACAACAGAGGAATTTTTTTTTAAAAAAAATGAGACAAGACGCACTGGTATTGTAACACATGAATGAATATTAGATGGTGTCAGCAAATACACAATTGCCAGCAAACGAGTAATTACATGGAAGAGTACGTATTTGCTCTCAGCTGAATTGTCAGGGCATCGTCCTGACGGTGAACTCGTCCAAGGCCGTTGAGGTCGAACCTGCAGACTATGGCGCTGCGCTCGTCCATGCTCAGCATCCGCCGCCTCTGGCTCGCCGGTGTGATCATGTCCCCGCCCTCAGGCACCTGCGCCTCTCGTCGTCTTCCTCTCCCGTGCCCAGAGAGCTCTACAGCCGACGGCAATCTCGCCACCCCTCTTCTTCCCTGTCCACCCTAATATTCTCTTCGTCCCGTGCCGTGCTGCCCGTCGCCGGCTGGCCATTGCCTCCCCCTCCCCTCTAAACCCCGGGATCTTGGTAAACCCCTCCCTGACCCCAGCAAACCCTAACCCTAGGTAAGTAAACCCTAACAATGATTTGTGAAATTGTCTTGTGTAGTCTGAATTTTTTCACTTTCTCAAATCGGAAGTATCCGTTCTATAAATATTCGATATACAGCCGAAACTGAGATAAAAACAGAATCCAACAGCAAGTTCAATATTGCATCCTAAACATCACTTCAGACGCAATGCCTTGATTCAGCATAAAACCCAATTCAGACTAGCATGAACCACATAAAACTATAAAACGGTAGCTTCATCCCTCGTGCAAAACACACGATAGTTCAAGAACCAACCTCAATGGGAGTAACATGCAGTTCCTTAAGAATAAATACCAAACGATCAACCTCTTACAAGATATCTTTTTAATATGACATGCTATTCCCATCAGCTCACACCTCCCGATAGCTCAGAAAAGATGGGGCAAGAAGAAATGCACAACTTCTGCGGATTTCCAATCCTTCAAGAGTACGTACCAAGGCCACACGCACAATTGCTGTCGCTCCAAACTGGGTATGCAAGTCAGCAATCTTAAGAGGAATCATCAGCTTCATCAGCTCGCAGGTGTGCCAAACCTTCTTTGTACACTTCAAAGTCATCAGGAGACCAGCGGCAGACAAGGTACAATCGGAATGTTGCCATTTGCATCCCAAGCAAGCGCTGCGAGACAGGAATTAAAAGGGCCATAATGCAAAGAAACATACTGGGCAAAACATAGGCAGATAAATTGCCGCTGTTAGTATAAATGGTACCAAAACACCCTGATAAAGTGTAAAAAACTCTGCCAGGTGAACCACCAGCCAATGTGTTTTGGAAACTTGCTAAACCTAGGTATTAATTTTAAGCAACAGGTTGAATATGCAATTATTGGAGCATGTAACGACCAGAAAATGGTAAAGATGCTTCCATTGGCACAATTGTAAGATTAACATGATCAGGTATTGATCTGATTTTGCAAATCAATTATGTAGCTAATAGTACTGCATAATATGTTATCCCATACCAGAGTCTGTGCTGCTTCTGGTGAAATGGGCTTCTCTTCTTCACACACTACATGATCTGCAACTAACTCTACAACACCTGCATCGACAATGGCAAATTTTACAATCATTTTGGTAGCTGCTAGCTTAAAGCACATGTGTAAATGCAGGAGAAACTAAAAACCTTTGTTCAGGCGAACCGGCAATCCTTGCTTGCGTAGAAAGGGTTCCATTTCATGTGTAAACTGTTCCAAGGGGCCTTCCTTTAGCTCCACCTGAGGCACCAAAAGTTGTAAATTTGATTTACCAAATTATACCAGAAACTAAAAATGCTAGTTATTTCAGAACAAGAACACAATCTACAATAACATTGTGCCTTGTGCAGGATAAGCAGCTGTAACAACCCAAATCTCAAAGAAAGTGATATTCAAAATTCCAACCTGAGTTTTGGACTTGATTTGAATTTCCATCATTCTATGAATTAAAATGCTTTTCGCTGATCAAATTGTTGTTTCTAAATTTTAAAATTCTAATTATAATGAACATAAAATCTGGAGAAAATCCATTTAAATCCTGAACCATCCCCAAATCACATCTTAAAAAATTTAGGAATTTTTAAAATCATTTAATGCTTCTGGAAAATCAAAAACAGCTTTAAATAGGACAGAAGCACTGTCAGATTTTTATAAATTTCACAAGGTTAATCATGCCCTGAAATTTTTATGGAAGCTTAAGTATTTCCTCAGGACCTTACACAAAAAGGTTCGAAAAATTTGAAGTCTAATTGGTGGCTCAATCAAATTGTGAGAATCTTGGCCGAGACAAAAGTTAAAAAGAAGAATCAAAATCCAAAAACGGAAAGCATTTTCTTTAGAACCCGTGTCCTTCTTGGGAAAGCGGAAACCCGACAAATAAGTCTTCCTAATTTGGCTGCCCTCCCCTCGCTTCCTCTATCATGTGGGCCCGGCCACCCTTCGGCCCCACCCCGAGCCTCCTTCCCTCTCTCCGTGCACATGCGACGCGTAGAGCGTGCGCATGGCCCCGCTGACACCGCTCCGTGCGTGCACCACTCACACCAGCCATAGGCTGCGCTCACACACCACTCCGACCCCCCCTATCGTCCCCCTACCGTGGCAAGCTTCCACTCCACCCATTCCCTGCCATGGCACAAGCCTCTCTGCGCGCGCCCTACCACCAAGGAATGGAAAACCCTGACGACACGTTCTATACCGCAGGATACGGGGATATCGTTGACGAGTTCTTCTAGGAGTTTTATCCTTGTCAGTTGAGTAAGGGTTTGCTATGAGCATACTACTGAGTTTTTGTATCTTCCACTGCACTCCGTTTGGCCTTTCTAGGTCTTATTGTATAATTACCTTCCGCTATCATGGGTATAATATTGTGTATGGATGTGGTGACAAGATTGTAAATGTGCGTACTAGCCACAGATCATGGAGCTATTATTGTACGCACATGGGACCTTGTCGGTATTCCAAGCCAGAAGGGAAGGTCCCCAGAACAGCTATAAAAAAACAACAATTACTGTTAAAGAAGTATTACTGGAGTCTGGGTGCACACAGCTATGATAATTGATAAATACAACTTTCAATGCTTTGGATTTTTTTTTGGGCAAAGCTATATTACTACTTACATGTCCAAAATCACCGATATCCTAACACTGTCTTTGGTAACCTCTGTACAAGTTTGGCCAAACATGGCCTTTCTAGTTTGTTTGCTAAAACAGAAAGCTATGAACATGTACGTGAAAAAGAAAAGCAGCAGCAACTAGAATACCGTTTCAGTTGCATTACTTCCTGTCCTTGCAAAATCATGCTCCTCAAATTCTCGAAATAATCTGCATGCAGGATATATGATCAACCATGGGCAATTCTTAAAAAAAATATCAGATAAGGAGACTACCTCTCGACGTCATCCCTTGGAAGATTAGTAAAGAACAGTCCAGAATCACCTCGAAGGAACTAAATACAGCAAAGTTACTCCCAGCAAAATCTGACAAGAATGGTGTGGATTACAGTATGTACTGAACACTGAGAAAGAACAAGTCACCTTGGAAAGTTTATGCAGGTCTGTTTTAGCTTCATCAGCAGGTGAACGACCCAATGCTATCTGCATCACCTTCTTTCCGGCAAGAAATATCCTGAGAGAAGAAGAATATGTAGCATCTATAAAAGCATGTGGACAAAATTTTGCAGCATTAAAACCACCTGGTTTATCTTAGCATTGTCTAGCATGGTGGACATTGTAAATATTGAGAGAGGAATAACAGTGCCTACCTGCTAGAGGATTTGAGTTGCTCCCTGAGGTCCTTGAGCTTCTGATTCCTCATGTTATCGTAGGTAAAGACGTATGCGCTGCTGTACCGCTCGACGGCATTTTTTATATCGGCGACCACTTTGCCCTTTCGCTCTGAACCTGGCCTCTTCTTGGTCTTTGATAAGGTGACTGCGTCCATCATCAAACATGGAATTTGCGCGCGTTAGAGCAAGGATAAAGGCAATTGTTGTCCCGTGAAAGAGCTCACATTTTCTCTGCTGTCGAATAAGTAGAAAAGCGCAGAGATTTGGGCACGGACACAAGAGGATCCTTGCGAAGGCACCCCGCATGATTAACGCAGGTAACCACTAGCCATGGGTGAGGCAAACAAACAAGCAGAAGATGGTAGTAATCCCAAGCTACTTACTGCGTTGAGATGAGGAGAAAAAACAGCAGGAGCAGGGCGAGTAGAGAAGGAAGGAATCGAATGGGATTGTGGAGCAGCTCACCTGGGCGGTTGCGCTTGGATTTCGCCATGGCGCTCCTTCCTTGGTTCCTCCTCTGCGCCTCTGCCTCGTCTTGCGGTGGCGGCGGGCGACGTCAATGGTTCTAGGGCTCAAGGGGGGAGGTCGCCTCGCCTGCTTCTTTTTTTGTAGTCACGCACGCGTTGTTTGTGTTATGGGCCGGGCTGGGCTAGATTAGGCCCAGGGAATTCCCTGCTGCCTGCTATCTATGGGAGCCGTAAATACTCGTTTGTACTGTATTCTACTACTCCCTAATAATAATACATACATACATACATACTCCTACATTGATAATAATACATACATTGATACATACTCGTATGGAAGTCTCTCCAATCGCAGACGACGTATCTACAGGTGATTCCTCTCTCTGCCTGCTGCAGCAGCCTAGTTACCAGCGAGCGAGCTAGCAGCCGTTGCTTCGTTGGACAACAAAGGCCTATTAGCTCAGTTGGTTAGAGCGTCGTGCTAATAACGCGAAGGTCGCAGGTTCGAGACCTGCATGGGCCAACCGCTCGTTTTTTTTTTAGTTTTTTCTTTCCTAAACTGGCCCCTTAATCCCATTTCAATCTGTTCTAATGTTCTTCCTCAGAAGCGATACTTTAATTTTCTCAAGCCGACTACTCTTACCTCCAAAACTCACCGGAACAAATCAACTGTAAAGTCTCAATACACACCACAAAATGCTTGCAAATTTGCCATTTCAATCTGTTCTAATGTTCTTCCTCAGAAGCGATACTTTAATTTTCTCAAGCCGACTACTCTTACCTCCAAAACTCACCGGAACAAATCAACTGTAAAGTCTCAATACACACCACAAAATGCTTGCAAATTTGCCATTTCAATCTGTTCTAATGTTCTTCCTCAGAAGCGATACTTTAATTTTCTCAAGCCGACTACTCTTACCTCCAAAACTCACCGGAACAAATCAACTGTAAAGTCTCAATACACACCACAAAATGCTTGCAAATTTGCCGGACTAGCAAGGTGCCATGCGCGGGCTGGTTAAATATCAAATATTAGGCTTTAAAATCAGGACGCACCAAAATAAGTGCCAGATGTTTTACTCTCTTTTTTGTTTGTGAATTTCGAGCATATTTCTCTTTTTTTCCTTACCAATGTATAAGGCATGTCACAGACTTTTAGCATACAATAGATTTAAGTGCAATTTATTCCTCCGTTTTCTCTACAACGCAATTAAGAAGCGACAACAATTAATGTTGGCTCACATGGTAAATCAACGCTATCGACACACAAAACATATTCAACTCGCACAACAGAGCGAAGCACATCTTGCTGATAAATCTCTGCGCCTGCGACGGCCATCCGAACAGTTGCAGAAATGTTGCTGCTGTCACCGCTCATGCAGCGAAGGTCTCTGGATCAGAAAACCAGAACACCAACGAGTACAGAGGCGACAGGAACCGTCAGATTGTCGTCGAGGCGTGTGCTGATCGGGAGCGACTCAACCACGGCCGCGGCAAGGGATGTGACGCCCAAGGCAATGACCATGCTCCAGCTCCGTCGAACAAACCCGAAATGGTGCAAGTAGCACATGTAGCTGGTACGTGGTTGCTTCAGATTAAGTTCACTCCAGTGGGATGGGATAGGTTGCAAAATGGATAGCTTGTTTAATTGTTGCTTACAGTACTGATGCAATGAAGCCAGCTAGGAACATCGCTGTGCTTCCGGCATAAGATTTGTCGCGGTTGTAAGGAAGCTTTGCATGCCCGAAACGCCTTCCAGCAATGTCAGCTACACCTGAAAGAAGCAGCCCATAAAATCCAGTTCTTTCCTGAAACCTTCGCAATTGAAAGAATCAAATAAGCAGTCCCAATGTCGAACAGCTAGTCCAACAGTAACAAGAGAAGAATGTAATACAAGGAAGAGAGAGAGATAGAGCTGATACCGTCTCCAGCGCACAAATTGCAAATCACAGCAATTGAAATGGGAGATGTCCTCCAGAAAATCACAGTAGTGAGAGTTACGGCACAGGCATAGTACAATGGACCTTTAAGAAGCTCTCTAGAAGCAGGAGGGAAAAGATGGAAATAGTTAGATCATTACTGATGAAAAGAAGAAGAAAAGAAGAAGCAACTATGTAGATGCAGAACATGAGAATTTTGATCCTTTGCCGAAAAGAGAAGACAATGACCGACCTGTAGTCTCCATGCCTGGTCATAGAGTTAACCACACCATCATCTTTAACTACACCGAGTCCAATGACGGTCACCTTTATGACGTTGAATGCAATGACGAGTGCAGCAAGGAATGGAGCATAGACTTCATCTGCACTGCAATGAAGAGGAATCGTTAGGAAGGTAGGAATGCAAAGTATGAAATGATAAACTTTGTTGATGGTCTAATTTACCTGAACAAAGGCCACATAAGGAAATATACTAACCCGACACTTATGTGGACCATTTTCCTGCAAAGTTTCTAAAACGCAGTGCAAAAGACAGGAAGACACCAATCAATCAATAATCTCATAAATAATTTGAAATCCGGCTTTAATATTTCAGAATCTGTTCTTTTCGTGATCAGAAATCTTAACAACTGCTAAACCAAATAGGAACATGTTTCAGTATACTGTTGGAAGAATCCAAACGCTTGCTCTCTTTTACATCAAAACAGCGGCCTGCATGCGACGTAAAGCTGAACTGTAGATGCATTTCAGCATGAGTCAAACACGAGGATCCAAATCCTCCGCTTCGCAGTTGAAACCCCAAGATGGGGGGAGAAAGATGCAGCAGCTCCGATACATCACAAATATTTGACCAGCTGCCTTAGTAATTAAACCGTCTGTACATCTCGAAATCACAAGATTAGGCTTCAAATCTTTGATATTAAGGGATTCATTTTGGGTACCGCAGGCGCAGAGCCAAGGCAAAATGCATATTGCGAACGAGTCAATATCGCAACGAAAGTTGGCTCCTTTTCCATGTCATATGCCGCACCCTCATTAGATTTAAGAATCGAAACAATCATTGATGCAGTACCAAGTAAGAGGGAGGTGGTGATGACCTGGTCCAGGAGGGCGCGGTTGCCGATCTCCTCCCAGAACCGGAGCACGGCTATCGCGGCGGCTCCGGTGAGCACGGCGGCGCCGGCGTCCCGGAGCAGCGGGCTCTCCGTCCACATGGGTGTCTAGTGGCGGAGAGGAGCTCAAGCTCAAGCGCCTTGATTTTGACGGATTAATTAATCTGGGGCCGTGAGGTGCTGCCTGCCAGTGGACTCGTTCGTTGGCATGTTGCCCTTGTCTCTGCCCTACTGTAAATTATTAATTAGTATAGCTCAGCTCCTTAGTTAGAGGAGTCTTCTTGGTTACAAGTTTTGCAGTTTTCCCATCTAATCTCTGTATGAAGTAGGAGCTACTCTTTGGTCTTCACACATAGCTAATTACTAACACATATAGCGTGGGCAGTATTCACCACTCTCATTTAGGTCCTCGCTCCATGTATATATTCTCAATTTAAAATCGATCCTATGAAGATAGGATTCATATATAGTATTCTCTTTTTTGTTACATAGCCCAATGTTGTGGAACATCGATCGATTTTCTAGCTAATGTCCGAGATTAATTCCACCAACAGAGTGGCCTATTTTTGTGTATTTTCCACCGTGATTGTTCAGAATTTAATTAAACCCTTTATAACAGGCATGCGATATCCAAAGTCTTCGTTGGTAATTGCTTCGGTGACACCTAATGGTCTGAAAATTATTTTTGCATATAGGTGTTATTTGTTAGGAAAAAACATATATGTGTTGGAATAGTTCAATAATCTGTTATACCACTACTCCCTTCGGTGAGTTATTTTAGATACAGGTGTAGCCAAAATTTCAAAACTTTGACTGTTAATTTTTAAAAAAATTATTTAAATTGAATGTATGAATTTTGACTCAACGCACATTCAGTTAGCGGTGATAGTTTATTCATCCCTCCCACCTTCTCAAAACTTTCTAACAAAAAAGAAAAAAAAAACATCAACTAACAAACAAATTAACTTCAATACAATTGTGAGTCACAATGAAGCTCGATTTGCACAACATCGGATCCGAGGGCTTGATGCAAGGTGTGCATGGCAGTGGAGCCGTGGAGGCGCGACACCGGTTCATACTTCGCACTTGTAGTTTTCTCTAAATTATATACAAAGTATATAATATTTTGAAGGATCGAGGGCACCAAAAGAGAGGTGAATTGATGCAAACTAACACATAATTTAATTTATTTTGTTGCTTCTATTAATTCTGGAAATTAATAAAATTAATGACCAAACTGAAAGAATCAATTTAGAATAAAAGAGGTGCTTCTATGTTTTTCTTTGTAAGAGTTGCACGAATATTAAAGCATTAATATAAGGTAGACGGTGATTCTTACACATTCGTTTGCTTCAAGATTCGTGCAACGTGTATTATGAAGAAAAGTATAGAAACACTACTATTAGAGTAATTAATACAAGACCATAGAAGAAAACTAGATTAAACAAGCAAACTAGAAAGTAATTATATAAAAACTTAAAGAACAAGAATTAGGAGATTGAAATATGTACTCACTAATTTATTTCTCAAAATAAAAATACAAAATACGCATAAAAAAATTAAAAATCCCTTTATATAAAAGTTTAATCTTCGGTAATTCTCAAAATTATCTCCTCTTTTTGCAACCCTCGGTAAGTCTCGCTGCACTCATGACCCTCCGCGTGATGTGCCCAAGCTACGCGCCTCATGTGTGGATTCTCTCCGACCTACAATATACGTCATACATACTTGCGTTGCGTCTACAGTTACAAATAAAAAACAAACCCAACGCAGAACTTTGATCTTCCGCAAATAAATTATTCCATAATAAATATTATTTGATCTTCCATATATAACTATTGAATTATATCTTAAATTTTGTTATTAAATGAATCATCACACATATACATCGCATTCACAAATATTGTTGTTAAATTAATCATCACATATATGTACTTGGCAAATAGAATTAACGTGTTTGTTAATTTTAAGGAAGGAATTGCACTGATCCTTATATATAACAGTTGTAGGGAACATTTGGTAAACAAAAAGGATGTGCCTAATAACAAAACAAAAATTAAGAAACCTGCCTAACAAGCAGAAACCTGGAGACAAGAACAAACAGGCATTAACTAACTGTACCTTGACGAAGGGACGCAACATGACAAAGCAAGGCCTCGATTTTCTCTGAACTTGACTGAAAGAAAGAACCGGTCACCGAACCGAACCAGACGTTCGCGTTGCATTGAAAGCATCTTCTTAGAACTTCCCATGCTTAATTTGCATGGAGAAGCTGACCGGCCAGAAGTTCACAGGGAAGAAGATAAAGACTGGACTAGGAGAAAATTAAATGTACTGTATAGCCAATCACATACCTAACCTAGCCAAGTTAATTTCATGCATGTCTACTACTATAACATCATCGAGATAGCTAGGGATCATGTAGAATTAGAAGATCAAGCTAGGGATAATTAATGAACAGCGGTACAGATATGTATGATATAGCTAGGTATATATCTTCCTCTACATATATATGGACAAGTACGACAAGGTATCACCACAGTACTGCACTCATATGGTGAGATCAAGAGTACTTGTCCTCGTTGCATGCGCTCGATCTCTCCTTATCCACATTAACATCTAGTGTATCAACAGCGCTACTAGCTAGTAGTACTCATCGATCATCCTAGCTCGGAGGAGAAGGGGAGAACAAGGATAGAGTCAGCCTAGTAGCAGCACTGCTGATCTCCACCTGTTCATCACCACCATTACGATCGTCGTCTTCTTTATCCCAGCTGCAGCCTCTCTCTCTCTTCGGCCCAATATCGAGTGAGAGATCGAGATCGAGAGGAGAGCGGTTGCTATCCTCGTTGTTGCACACTGTCGATGGCAGCAGCCGCCTTTGATGATTCATGGTATGGTCATTTCGAGATGATGAACAGCCTTGCATCCGAGCTGGATGGCTAGCAGCTCTAGCTACAGATTGAGCACGGGTTCCAAGGAAAGCCTCGGCTTCATCGGTTGTTGAGTAGTAGGGTTTTGATCCAAGAAAGTGGTGGCCATGAAGCAGATACGATCCATGGCAACTCCATGGAGGCGCCCATGCACTGCCAAACCTATATATATGTAGTTCATTGATTATTAAGGAGAACAAGAGATGATGATTAGTCGGAACAGGCTAGCTAGGACTTCAATCATGTGTATATATATATGTGTGCTAGCTGCTAGACAACAAATTAATTAAAGGTGTAGGTATTTAATGGGTTTTATTTGCAAGCTTTGCATGGATCCAACTACCTTGACAATATAGGACCAGCACCACCCTGGCGATGATGGAGGGGATGAGGCAGGGAAAGATGGCCGAGGTTGTACACTTGTCCCCCCTCTTGCAACTGGTCTGATCTCCTTGAACCACCTATGGCTGCATGCACAAAATTTACCATATTCCAGATCAGGGGCAAATTAATTGTGTATACTGAATCCATATATAGAGGCATAGAAAGAGCAATAAAAATGAAATTCCTTCACCAATATTAATTTAGTCATACCCTGGCCACAGTCATCGATCTTTTTGCCCCTATACATCTGGATCGAAATCGCACAGGTTAGAGGGGGTGGCCGGGGGAGCAAATCACGCAGGAGAATTTTAGCCAAGAACAAATATTGGAGTAAATTATAGAAGCAGTAAAATCAGGAGGCTATAGATAGTCGGGCTTAAATACAAAAGGATCGATGTAGATCGATATATATACTTGGAGATGGCTCTTGACATGGCCTATGCTAAGCCCTCTCACGTTCATCAATTGAAGAACAAGCTTAGGAGTTGCACCTATATATATATACAGGCATGCATGGAATTAATTAAGATCACGATCGAGATGGGAAAGAAATTATACATAGATAGGATCGAGAGGGAAATGAAATTATGTTGTTAGCTTACGATCTTGGCCGCCGAGCCTCTCGACGGCGCGAAGGAAGCAGAGGTGGAGCTCCGGCGTCCAGCGGAGGCGGGGGTTCTTGGAACGGACGTAGGGGCGCACCGACGACGAGGAGGCGCCGGTCTTCCTGCTGTCCCCAGCTTCCTCCTCCACCGTGCTGCTATTGCTTGCAGAGCTTCCATCGTTGGCTGGTGCACCGCCGGCAGCGTCCCCGTCATCGGCTTGGCCGCCGGACGCCGCCAACTCCGTAGAGCTCTCGAAGCCCTTGGTCGTTTCCATGATGGATCGATGGATCAACGGGCAGCTCTGGTGGACGATGACCTCGATCGGGCTCTTGCTCTTGTTGATTGCTAGCTGCTGCATCTCATATCGCGCGCCGGCCAGCGATCTAATTCTGGAGAAAGAGAGGCCAAAAGCTAGGTGAGGTCATCATTCAATTCTATCTATCTACCTATATATTGACATGTCTCTATGTCTCGATGGAAATGGAACGCGTGTGTGAGATAACAAGTGATCTCATCTCATACATACATATGGCTTTTCCAGGGAGCATATATACCACAACACACACACACATATGTATATATATATATGAATGCTAGTAAGGGCAGATCGATCGATGGATCGATCAGGAGGAGAAGGTGAAAGTAAGATTCACTTAACCCTAAACCTTTACAGCATGCAGCAGCAGTACTAGCTAGCTAGCTAGTCTCTGGCTAATTAAGGGAGGGGCAAGTAGTGTTTGGAAAGTACGTTTCTCTCGGTCTTACTAAGCATTACTCCCTCTGTCTTTTTAGGTGACTTTTTTTTCGGATTTGATAAATATCTTCCAGATGTTTTTGTTTGCTGAAATCACCCAAATATGAGAGTATTGGATCATTGTTGAGATTCAGAAGTATCGATTACATCCGATCCTATGATTTGATTTAACGGTTGAATTTTTAATCCTACAGTCCACAATTTGAATGTTATTTAAGACAAAAACATACAGAAGATACATATACACTCCCTTTTTTAAGGTCTTCAAGACATGGTTTTGATCTTAACTTTTTTTAATATTTATACTATTATATACTAATAAAATTACAATATCATAAAATTACTAATATTTTTAATAACAAAATCTAATGATAGAACTTTTATGTAGCTATTCTAGCTAGGTAGTTTTATAGTGATCAAACTGTGTAAAGTTTGACGGTACAGAAGAACGGAGAGCAGTATTTTCGTGTCTAGCTAGGTCTCTCTCTATTAGGAACAATGGACTAATTAAAAGACAGCCAGCAGCCTGGCAGGTGTGAAAAAGAGAGATGGGTCCAGTTGGGACTAAAAGCCAGCAGCAGCATGCTAACACTGCTACAAAAAGATTTATATTATATCTCTCATCACTAACGGTTTTTCAAATACACCGAAAACGAATTTTATTAGTGATGTTTGGTCACAAATATATAAAAAGATTTATATTAGACCTCTCATCATTAACAGGCCCCCATACCCGAAATTTCATATTTTGTTTAATTTATATCCGAAATACCGGGTTTCAAATACACCGAAAACGAATTTTCAAATTTCGGTAAAGGTTAAACGGAATTTGAAATTTCGTTTATGGTTGGGTTTCCAGTAAATACGCAAATGTATTGTATCAATTTGTAAATACGGATCAAATATTGTATTGTATTAAAAAATTTCCACTATCTAGGGATGCAAGACGACCTACGTACGCTTGTACTAGGTTTAACTACGCACGTATTCGAACGAATAAAAAGCTAATTAAGGCTACGAACGTACTGTTAATTTGGTACGTATAACGGCTGGTATCCAAGTTGTGCGTCCAATTCATAATTCATTTATGACATGCTTGCAACAACAGTATCAGTAGTAGTGCAGTTTGGTCACTATTAAGACTAGAGCACAAGCGTCGACGTCGACGTTTAATTAAGCTAGGGATCCATGACTCCCAGCCTATTAATTATATACTCCATCGGTTCAAGCCTAAAATTTATTACAAAATTACAGCAACAAATGCTGCCAGGACAAAATTGTTTCAACAAAGCGTAAACAAGATAAAGGTTGTAACAAGCAACGTAAAGAAAGAAGAAGAACACTCAAGGCGCACAAATTCTTCTTTGAAATCTCCATTTATGCCCGAGGAAGAAGCCTCTAATCACAGCATGTAAACATCTGCATGCCATTAAAATCATCTTATAATCACTAAGACCAGATCGACGATATTAAAATAACTAAATTACCCTTACTTATAAGCACTAAGCACTATATATATTCGATACATGCAGTGGATAATACAAAGCAAAGATAGATATTTATCAGAGATATAGAAGAAACATAGCACTAATATTGTATTAGAATATAAAATACCTCCTATCAATATATTTATAAAGAAGATTATTAAAAAAATTTAATACGACCCGTAACCTTGGGCGGAGGGGGTACACATGTATGCATGTTGGTGCAACGGCTGGTGGCTAGAGAGGGGCCAGTGCAATGCATTGACATGCCACGTATACTTGGTCGGGGACGAAAGGAAAGCTCAGCTCACGATGGTTGTTGAGTGAGTGCCTTTTCAGTCCTTGGGTCCCGACCTTGCTGCATGCATGCCACGTCAACATCTCATCTTACACTCATCACTGAGTGAAGACCAAGCCAAGCTTTACATGTATAATTAAATGCGCACATGTGGCGCACGCTGGGTTAGTTGTTACACGTCAAGCGATCAAAAACGCGCGGAGTTTCAAGAGTCTTTCCGTGAAAAACTGGATTAATATGTAATTTTAGAAAGCTTCAGACGGTTTTTCGCAAAAAGTTACGGGCTACAAACAAATCTCGGAAGTTCGTGTGCCAAAACCATTTTCAGAATTTTTGGAGATCTTTTCACAAAAAAGGAACTAATATGTAGTTTTGAAAAATTTCGGCCGACTTGTCGCGAAAAAAATGCTAGAACCTTTCATGTTTAATATGCGGAGTATGCATTTTGAAAAAGCCTCTCGTAATTTTGAGGGATCTTTTGCGCAAAAGAAAAGAAATTTAGCGAGTTTCGGTGCATTTCCTATAAAAAAAAAAGGGCTCATACGTAGTTTCGAAAAGTTTCTCGTAATTTTTTGGGGCCTTTGCGCAAAAAAAGAGAGCAAATTTTGGATTCTTTTCGTTTTTAGGGACCATTTTGCAAATAAAAATGGGATCTAGATGTAATTTTTGAAATTTTTAGAGGCCTTTTCTAAAAAACATGCAAAAACCAGTTTTGGGCCTTTTTGTAAAGAAAGGACATATACATAATTGTCAGTAGTCATGAGAGCCTTTTCGCAAAAAATGGTGCCACAACGCCACGCGTCACCACGGCAAAAATCACGCGGGCGAGACACGCTTGGCCGTGAAACACTTTACCGTTGCGCCACGCCATCGTTGATAATGATAAAATGTGTAAGCCGTATCAACCAGGGCTAAAAGGGTGATGCAGTGTAACACGGAGCGATCATGAAAACAATGTGGCTCGCGGAGGAAGTCGGAAACTTACAAGGTTTAATATACGGAGTATACATATAATGATTAGCTAGATTTAAATGTTAGTGCCTATCTTGACGTACCACGTAAGTAGTAGGATGAATTTATTTATGGTCTTGGTGTTTGTATTAGTATGTTAATTAGAGAGACCTACTCACTCGTGTGCGCGTCTACATGTGCCTTGTGATATAAGACAAAAAGTTTAGATCAGTTTGGATAAGATTCAATAGAATATACGAATAGCCGTGACGCTTAACAAATGAAAAGACTAGCTAGCTAATGTGCCTATATGGACAACAGAAATGTACGTACTTCAGAGGTGTTAAATGTAAAGGCCAATCATTTGTATCACTACTTATGACTCATGGGACACCTTAACTAAACTTTTGGCCGAATGATTTAAATTAATTAAACTCATAGCACTTTATCTTTTAGGTACTTTTTGTACACAATTAATTCTTCTTTTTGACTCTTGTTTTCTTTCCTAATACAATTAAGAAAGCTAGGATGCAAATTTTAATTGTCGCCTAGTGCTGATCGATGCTCTTTTTTTTTATTTCCGAGTTAGATTGAATCATTAATTAAGAAGGCAAGAAACAAGGGTCAAAAACCAACAGTCTACACATTTTGCCGTCCAATTTGGACAGCAAAAGGATTATATATACGACATAACTAATTAAGTAAACCTTGATGCTCTTTTTTTCAAGTTGTTTAATTCTCCTTTGATCTGATTATTTTTTGAGCTGTTTCTCCTTAATTTACTCTTTTACATAATTGTAGAGCTTCTTCTTCGAAAAATTCATAAGATATATAGGCCGATATAGATAAGCCCATCGATCTGACAGCACCGTTTCAAAAAACTCCGCTGTCATGATCGGAGAATTCATGCATGGTTGCCCTTTTCCATTATTGGCATTCGGTACAATGCAATTCCTTGCCTGTTGAATTCGTTTCAAAAGTAAATGGGATAGAGATAACCTTAATTCGATCTACATTAAAGAAATCTTTTCCCCCCTTTGTTCTGTTCCAAAGATTAACTAAGGGTGTGTTTGGTTACCTGCACAATCCTAGCTTGTTTCGTATGAGCCATCCGCGCGCTACCGAGTGGATCTGAAGTTAAGTTGTTTGGTTGCTTGTTTGTGCATCTCATGGGCCTGCATTAGAGAGAAGTCTAATTTCTGTGTTTTCTCCATCCTGTATGAGTGGGTGCAATTACATCCACCTGGCCAGGATGAACAGGAAACCAAACATGCGTCTAATAGATACAGTTGCATCCACTCATACGATTCAGGCACCATGCAAGCAACCAAACACACCCTAACACGACCAGCTCATCATGCATCTCAGATGCAAAAGTCGATCTACTTTTGTCTGATTTATTTTATGATAAGTTGAGAGTGCGTGCATGCAGGTACGTACGATTGCGAAACAAATTAAGGGAATTGAATCGATTCTGTGGACCGCGCGCATCGGTATGTGGATGCGTCCCAGGAGCAGTAGCTAGGCCTTGACTAATGCAAATTAAAAACTAGCAGCTGCACGTACTGAGCATGCAATTGCAAAGCCGTTGGCTGTACCATCAATCTCATCTATTAATTCTTTCTGGGCTGAATCCTGCAGCATCCACAGCATTCCTTCAATTAATCACCTAATCAGCATTGCTCGATATACTAGCTAGCTAGGTTTAATTACCTGCTGGCCGGTTTGCTGTCTGCTCACTATATATGCATATCGTCAGTCAGTTGTTCCAGGGCCCTCACTATGTATTGGCCTGCATGCATGTGAGAAACAAATGGGTTCTTAAACAAGTGCATATTTGTCAGAGCCTTGATACAGTCAGGTCCAGCAAGCTCACCGACCTGTTGTGTATTATGTCAAACATGGTGGCTGCCTTACCTGCAACTGCAGAAAAAATGATCCATCAATGGAGAACACCATATGTATTAGCCAGGCCACAATCATTCGTTTCCCACTTTTGTTTTCTTCAGTCTGAGATCAGCAATACCAAGAATTCATGACCCACAATTTGTGAAACAATCTTTTAGAGAGAGGTGGGGGCTTGTTAGACAATTCTGAAAATTAGAGCCCTCTTGCTTTGAAGCCCCATAGTGATGATGGTCCACCCAAGCGGCACACAAGAGACATTCTGGAAGTAAGAAACGTTCTGGAAGTGATGAGATAGAGCCCGTTGATCCCCTTGCCAACGGATGGATGGATGACCCCTGCAGCCACTCCGACATTCAACACAACCAGCGGTAAAGCCACTCGAAGATCAAAATCCTGATATAAGCTGAATAAAATTGAGTGATGCTAACGAATTCTTGCTCCAATTCTTGGTATTGCCACTCCAGCACTTAGCTCCATTGCCTGATCTAATCCAAGAGCACCTGATGAATCCCAGGTCTCACAATATCCGAATAGGTTCTTCAACTTCAGCCAACCTTAACTGAGCATGACATGGCCTGCAACAGATTTAAAGTAAAAAATGGATGACTCAAATGGATTTGAGAACCCATTGGAATAGTATAGCAGATGTTAACCTTCATTTAAAGTAAAAAAAATGCACGTAATGAATTGATTTTGCACCAAGGAACAGAAAGAAAAAAAACATCACCGGAGGAATTCTCTGCTTAGTCAACTGGGAAAAAAAACGTGCAAGCCCAAAATTCTAGGTGGTTTGGGCATTAAACATTTTTACAGCTTCAGCAGGGCTCTCAGGCTAAGATGGCTATGGTACTTGCCGGTGTCCGCAGTAGTTCAGAAAATTCTTAGTGATATTTCAAATTTCAAATTAGCGTCGAGGTCTGCTTGTTTGTACTAGCCGACCGGTTTGTCCTGGGTCTCGCCGTTAAGTCGGCTTCCTTCGGGTGTTGTTTTCTTTCTTCTGGACTGATAACTACTTTTTGTTTCCTATCTTAATAGATTTGGCAGAGCTCCCGCCTTTCTTTCAAAAAAAAAAAAAAAAATGGTAGGATAGCATCCACTTTTACAAACTTACATACTGGAGTACCACCACACTAACGAAGAAGAAAAATGATGAAGAAGAAAATATAAATGGAAAATCTCGTGATCTCCTCAATTTGGATACGAATGTCAGCAGAGACAATCCCAAGCTCTGCTCGGCCCACCACAACGGGTTATCCCTCGGGGTCACTTGCTCCGGCCACAGTGCGGCGATGCCTTTCATCAGCCTCGCCACCTCGCCCATGCTTGGTCTCTCCTCCGCGTCGCGGTTTACGCACACAGCCTCACGAGTCACGACGTCATTCCACCGAGAGGCCTCGTGCCGTCCAGGACAAGAACTCAAGAAGGCCGTGGTCTGCAGAGAATGGCAACCGGCCAGAAATCACCTCCAGGCTCCAGCAGCAGTATGCCAAACCTGTAGACCACGCTTTCTCGCTCCTACTCATATGCTTCAGAGATAGTCCTAAAAAAAACTCAAATGCTATCGATCGATGATACGAAACTTACCTGTCACCAAGGCTTTCGTGAGTTGTCCACTCAGCCCAGTAGCCCATGGCATGACAGTTTTATCCTTCTTTCTACGGGAGAAGAGTACATACATACATGCAAGTAACTACGATAACAAAGCAAACTGCGCCGCTGACGGCCAATGTGTGGATTGCCCAGTGAGGTAGCGAAAAAGACTTTGTAGTTCCAGGCTCAAGACCAGTAGGCTTGGATGAAGGATCAAAATGTGGTTTTTCTCCTGGTGTATGTGTCTAGCTCTCTGATCCAATTTTCTCTCATAGACAACTATATGTCACGCTCCAACGAGCTACTGCTACGAGCAATATTTAAATACTTGCTCCGTCGGGAAAGGAGTAGGATTTCAACTTTGCTGGGGCATTTATCAATAATACTATTTATAAAGATGTACTACCGAAAGATGTTTTGTTTGTATTTACATTGAACGTGAATCAATATAAAACTCTCGTTCTTTGATTTATTCAGCACATTGCAGAGATACATTTCGCTTGCTATGTGTGTCAAATAAAATATTGATATTTGCCGCATAGTTTAGGATCATGTTTTTGGTATATATATCGGCCTCTCTTAAGATTCCGTTGCAATGTACGGTCATTCTACTAGTAATATTTAATATAGGATAGGGTACTCATGAACCTGTGAAAAAAAAGCCTACATTTCAGTATGGTCAGTACGTACCTGCTCTCTCTTTTTTTTCTTACGGTGGTACGGAGTCCGTCCATTTGAGATTGAGGTGGAAGTGAACAAAAAAACTAGAGAGCTCTCCACCTGTAGGCTGTAGCCGTACATGGGTGTTCCAATGAATGGAAAAATGATTCCGATGGTACCTTGTTAAAATTCCACGGTACCTGCTGATATATCGTCCCTCTTTAGAAGCTTATGTGCGATTCCAAAAGGGCTTCACTGCAGGTGTTGCCTATGTCAGGTGAAGTACATGTGACATCGCTTACAGATCAAAACTAAACAGTGAGAGGGCTTTACTAATCTCCCACGACACGCAGCCGCTTTCCGCCCATTTAATTTCAATATTTTAACAAGTAATAGTAGTTGTAGTAATAATAGTAATAGTAGCAGCGGCGGCGGCGGCGGCGGCGGCGGCGGCGTTGTTGCCGACCTTGGGGGAGGAGAGGAGAGGGCGACGGACGACGCATGATTTAATTAGATTAGACGCACACTAGCCAGCCTTAAATAACAGAACGACAAACACCCCCCACCCCCAGAGCATCGACACAATGCTTTGCTTCAACATCCTCACTGCACCCTACTACTTCTCATTACTTCATTCACACCTCTTCAATTTAAGCTTTAGCAGCATCCCATCCGGTGGACATGGGACCCCTACTTCGCCGCCGCCTCCTTTTGAGCCCCTTCTTCCTCAAGCAGCGTCTGATCAAAGTGCCACACACCTGCAACCAAATTATGTAGTAAACAATTGATTGGAATCGACTGATCTACGTACACAAGATACAGAAGGTGAAATAAGTGTATTTCGGCACCACACTAACCATGCCCCTTGCCTACTCTTCTGAGCTGGGCTACGTACTCTGAAATCTTGTTGATGGCTTCAACCTTTTGAAAGCATCGAGATATATTTTTCAGATAAGAAATATCCCAACAGTGCATAGAAATAATAATAATAATAATATATTTAAACAGCATGGTGCAGACCGCAGAGCCCATTCGATATTGAAGCAGGTTGGAGGTTTTACCTGCTCTTCAAGGAATTCACTCTCAATGAAGTCAGTCAGCTGAGGATCGTTGCACCTTGACGCTACCTGTTAATTTTGGGTAAACACTTGTTTACAATTTCTTTTGTAGTACTACTACATAAACTACTGGTTTTAAAGTAGGACTAACAAATTATTCGATATACTTGTTTAAACACGTTATAAGCCTTTTTTTTCGCATTATTGCATAAAGGAGAATCTTACACTGTGCAGGTTGTGCAGCTTCTCATTTACCAGCTTTTCAAGAGCCAAAGCGATCTCCATAGCTGAAATCGCAAAATGAGGCCCAAGTTAAAACACGGGATATTACAGACGCAGTGATACACAAATCAAAGCCTCCGCATCAACAAGGTTCCATCAATCTGCAACTCGGCAATTTCGACAGAAGAAACACACAAACATGTTTTGTTAAACGATTTCATCTTTCCCTATCGAGGAATCTTTTGCGTAATTTAAACAAAGTCCCCAACAAAAATAGGGGCCTTTGTAGTAGTAACGTGTGGAGACAGGCCACATAATTGTCTGTCACCCAACAAAATATTTAGTGAGAAAGTACATGTTTTTCCCCACCAAAGAGGGCCATGTGCAATCATTAACCAATGAGCTTTTGCATCAATCTACTTCAGCTATCTGCTGAAAGCCCCAATTCAGACAGCTAAGTCACTGTAGTGTAGGACGAGCACGCTTCATTACACATCTAACCCAGAACAAGAAAGCAGCTCACCATACAAAGCGTCGCCTTTCTCAGGGTGGTCGAACTCTGTCAAGGGTGTAACAATGGACTGGAGCCTCACCCTGCCTCCGCGCATGTTCTGACAACAGAAGAACGCAGCAGTATTGGTAATTGGCACAAGACAGTAGCACAGGCTAGTCAGCGTCACAAAATTTAGTCCCGCAATTTAGGGTTCATTACCTGGTACTTCATGAGCTTCTCGGCATGCTCTCGCTCCTCGTCGCTCGATTCCTTGAAGAATCTGAACGTGCAAAATACGCGGAGATAGTGAGGACAGTAATTTTGTAACACTGAAGACTAACTGATGCTGGTGAGTGATGACTTACTTGGCAAATCCCTTGAGAGCAACGTTGTCACGGTCAAAGTAGGCAAAGAGCGAGTGGTACGCGTACGATGCATTGTATTCCACACTGCAATTAGAATTTTTCTTTCGGCTTTAAATCCGATTCCAGATATGAGTAGAATGGCTGACCAGCTAATACGGAGATCAGCCAAACACAGAGTTCAGCAGTTCATTTTGCATCCATTTTGGATTGAAATTAGTAAAAATAGGGAATTCTGCACAGCTCAGAAGGGAAAAAGAGAGAGAAGGAAATAGAGATGAAGAAGAGAAATTAGTGGGACAAGACATCACGGAAAGAAAAGAAACATCCATTCACGAAAGCCAAATCTCAAAATTAACCGGAAAGCGCTCAAAAAACAAAGGGAATTAAAGAAGGAAAGCATCCAGAGCGAGGGAGAAGAGCACTGACTTGATCTGCTCGTTGATGGCGGCCTCGCAGTCGTCGACGTACTTGTGCCTGGCCAGCGACTGGTCCTTGGCCTGCGGGACGAGCGAGAGCTCTCCCCCCTTCAACTCCTCGAATGGCCGGAAGACCACCCCGCTGAGCACCTCATTCCCCTTCTCCGCCGCCCTGCACACCGTCCCAGAAGACGGCAGGCCGCGCGGCGCAGCAACCCTGACGGAGGAGGGGGTCGCACACGCTGCAGCGAGGCGGGCGGCGGCGGCGGCGGGAGAGGGCGTAACCCTAAGAAGCGGCATGTCGAAGGCGAAGGAGGATTGTGCGGTGGAAATGGAGGCGATAGGTAGGAATAGATATAGATATAGGCGCGTGGCGCAGACGGATGGGAGACACGTGGACGACAGGGATGGCACCGGTGCGCGTGGAGGGCGCGTGGCCGGGATACATAGATATTTTCTGTCTGCTGGTGTGGTGCACGTCTAGACAGCGGCGCAGATCTCCTCTCGTCTGGTGTAGAGGTGGTCTAGAGATGGCTCGGCAGGTCGGCACGGTATTATTGTGCTTCGTGCTTGAATCGTGTTTAATCGTGATGGTCTATTGTGTCCATCGTGTCGTGCTATGCCAGTCTAGCTCGTTTTTGGTGAACCCAGACACGGCCCATTTGCCCTCGTGCTTGCTTCATGCCGTGCTGGCTTAAACCTGGCCCATTTGCACTATTACAACGAAAAACAAGGAGTCGAAGACGCACGGAACTGAAACAGTAGACACAAACATTGGGGAAAATGAACTAAATTTTATCCATTCTAGGCACATAAGTACACGATGCTCCTTAGTATAAAGATTTGTATATTGCAGGAAGTTGATCTCTCTCGCCTGCCGCTCTCTCCCCCTCTCCAAGAAGTTGATCTCTCTTTCTCTCTCGCCCGGCTCTCACTCTCTCTCTCGTCCATCTCTCTTAGCTCTTCTTCTCTCTCGCCCGGCTCTCTCACTCTCTCTCGCCCCGTTGCCCCTCTCTCTCGCCCATCTATCTTAATCTCTCTCAGCTCTCTCCCTCCCTCTCTCAATATCTCTCTCTATCTCTCTCTCAATCTATCCTAGCGGTGAGAGGAGTGCAGAGAGCGGGAAGCATTGTCAGCCGAGGAGAGAACGAGAGAGAGGTGAGCGAGCAATGAAAGGAACAGAGAGAGCTAGACGCAGTGCCAACCGAGGCGAGGGAGAGAGAGTATGAGAGAGTGAGCCAGAGAGAGTGACATAGAAAGTCGAAAGGGGTGAGCAACAGTCGAGGAGGATTTCTATATGAACAATGCAGTTTTTTTAGAGTCAGAAGACTCCTGGAATATTACTTAATTACTTGAATTTCATAATTTTATTTTGTCGGGGATTGGAATATTTTTCACAAGGACCTTTTTGCCCCGATGGCCGATGCCAACCGACCATAAACAGCCTTGGTCGGGGTTCCCAAGAAAGGACCTCAAATGACCCCCATGCTCGGGCACGAGCATGCTCGCGAACCCTCAACAAAACATGTTCGGCTACTGGTTTCGAAGACGAGTACGAGCAACCGTGCTCGGGAAGGTGCCAGTTGGTCGAACCTGGCCAAGGGAAGTGGCGACCAGTTTGCCGGGAATCTAGGGAAGTTATATCAGAAGATCAAGCATGGCGAGAATCAAAGACACGTCAAAAACAGCAACAGGCGTGATCTTAGTGGGGTAGTTACCATATGTAATTAAATACACTTATTATTTAACCCCTCCCTTAATGGGGGGAAGGGAGAGATATTTTAGACACGCATCAATACTCAATACGACTGGAGTAGAGTTATTATCTTCCCTGTGAGAGGCCCGAACCAGAATAATTCCCGGTGTCTCCCATTGCCCGGGCATTCTTCGAACGCAACCCTTCACGGGCGAAGGGGCCTTGGTTGATCCCGCATTCAACAAGTAAGCTCAGCGGGGGCCCGTCCCCAATCATCGACATATTTGTTTTCATTATTTAGTAGCAATATTTGTTCAATTATATCAAGTAACAATATTTAGTAGCAATATTTGTTGACATATATTTAGTATTAAGATCTGAATGTGCTTATTTTTGTTAATGTGTATATTTGCATCTTTGGTAATTAATTACCAGAGGTATATTTTTAAACTAGTTTGTTTATGTATTGCACAATGCTTGTGTTATCAGCTTTCATTGAGCCAGGAAGTTCGATACAGGCCAAAGAAACAAATGAGATTTCGTTGTCATGACAAAATCACAACTTTTGTGAACCTGAAGTCTCACTGTATTGTCAGCTAGTCTATTTGGCGATTCCATGGTAGAATTGAAAGCAACATTCGGTTGAATTGGTGCCTCGTTGTAATATGACTATCAAGCTCGTATTCATATGTTCTTTTTTTTGTCTGATTCTACTACTCAGGTAGCATAACACTATTGATCTGCTTGATGCGCATTTGTATTTGATGCGCATTCGATTTTGGGAATAAGTTTTAGGAACTATTCCGATAGGGTAACTGTTGGTAACTGTTGGGGTTGTGGCATTATGCATCGCTCTTGTAGGGTTTAGTTTGGTTGCAGTTTAGGTAAGCTTGAGTAAACCTGCGTTCTCTTCTTTCAGATTTGCAGCATGTTTTGGTAGCAACCAGCACACTACATTCATCAAATCAACCATCACTATATATGCACTCATACACCTGCAACCGAGCGCGTTTTTGTGACGGCCCGCCTTTTTAGGGGCAGATCCGTACGCCTCGACAGCTACCCAGGATGATTAGCTGCCAGGAACCAAGCATATTATTGCCAGGCAAAAGTCAAATTCCAACATTTTTATTCAATATAAGGCCTAACGGCCAGGGTTTTTACAGAAGAGGGCGCAGCAGGGCCCGAATAACTTACAAGCAAAACACCGCACAGGCAGACCTGAGCAAAAGACTAAGACCTTAAAACCAAATTGCCATCTACGCACTCCTGGAATGCTCCAGCTTCTTCAAACTCTGAGAGGGGGGGGGTCGGGGTTGCAAGGGTGAGTACGGGAGTACTCAACAAGTCGTACGGAAAATACTGAATATTACATGCAAGGGGGTAGCACAATATTGGCACAAGGTTAAAGTATTTGTGGATGCAGTTTTATTTGTAACATCATTTTATATTTAAAACACAATTCATAATAATAGTAATCCAGGGGGGTTCCATTCACAAAGTCATTACCATTAAACCACATTCTCAAACATGCACCAAGATCTACTTGAGCTAGGTTACGGGATTCACCCCAATTAAACTTAGCTTCATTTACCGGAAGCACGGCGTATTCGAATACCATTTAATTCACTCTGCAGAGGTGTTCAGCTTTACCCACAAGATTCCACGATCGTTAATGCCAACTCGAGTTTAACACGCAACTTAAATGCGTGCGGCCGGATCGAGGTTATCATAGCTTTTCGTTGGACATTCCCTCTTTAGTCCCTATCCGGTAGAGTTTTGGTCCACATTAACCCGGGGTCCCCACTGGCCAGTGTGGAGTTCTTGGTCCCGCCATCGTGGACACCTACCGCTAGAACCCGAATGCCACAGTTTCCTCGTGCACACTTTCGTTTCACCCCTCATAACCTTGGACCATCTCCCATACCCGGGAAGGTAACCCTGCTCCTATAGGTATTCCGAGGGAAAGTACAATGTACCGATCTATGTTGAGTCAAGCCAACGAAGTTGACCGGCCCAACCTGTGGTTGAACGAGTTTTTAAGTTATTTACTTTGCTCAAGAGGAGTATTAACCTTACATTGCCAAAGATCAAGCCTTTTCCGATCCACAAACCAATCCGGTACCAACTGTACCAGCCACCACAACCAACCATGGCATTAATCATCAGCCGGGGATTGGAACTCATCCACTCCGGGATTTATCCAATTCTGTCCCCCAAACCGTAGCACTTTTCCAAACAGAACCGAACCAAAGGTTCGGCAGCCTTTTATTTCCATTCTCAAAAACATTTGACTAAACTAACAGGATAATAATAATTAATACCGGAATATTAATTAACCTAAGGTTACAATGATATAATTAGGTTCAATAATTTTCAAGGAAGTCTCATGAGCAAATCGGCATTAACTAAGTATCATGTCATTCTAAACTAGACAGATTTGCAATATTTCAATATACAGTAAAGTAATGCGGTAGAAAATAGTAATTAACTATAATAAGGCATGAATAGGTTCAACATGTTCAAAGGTGTACGGCTTGCCTTGCTGGCGATTGGATCGGACGAAGTGTCGTTGACGCGGTCGAAATCGGCTCTTTGTCGGATCCGGGTCCTGCTCCGGGAACTGCGACGGCTCCTGAAATCGTCCAACGTCCGGATCTAACGCGAAAAGGACGAACGATAATGAAGAAACGAAAAACGAAAAGAAACCGAAACGAAAACAGAAACGGAAATCGGAACCGGGCCGAGAGAGAGAAAGGAAGGACGATTTGGGCATTTGGGAATTTTGGAGATTCCGGATTGAGGAACGGAGGGCATTTTTGGACTCAGTGGGTCGAAACGGTTCGGATAGTGTATTTGGTGGGTCTCTGGGGCTCACGGAATTTTTCGGGAATTTTCTGGCTTTTTCTGGATTTTAAAACGATTTTTGGAATTAATAAACGGATTTTCGGAATTAATAACAATTATTAAAAATCCAAAAATCCGAAAACCGCAGAACAAAGGCTGGTCAAGACAATGCCGGCAGGCTCGCCCATTTAGCGGCGCGCCACACGCCAGTCGGGCCACCAACTGACTGAATGCGGCAAGCAACAAGACAGAGGGGGGGGCTCGGCGCAGGGTTAGGGTTAGGTTTGAGGGGTGAGGCGGCGACGGCGGCGGGGTGAGCGAGGCGGTGGGGCTCGGCTCACGAGCCGAGGAGGAGGGAGGCGAAGGAGAGGGAGAGGGGAGGGGAGGGCTCACCACGGGGAGAGAAGGGGAGCGGGGCAAGGTGGCGGCGTGGGCGAGCGGGTCTCGACGGCGGCGCGGGGAGGCGCGGCGGCCGGAGTGGGGCGGGACGAGGGCGCGGGGAGAGGGAGGGGCTCACCCGAGCAAGGAGGGCGGGGCGAGTTCGGACGGGGGAGGCGCCGGCTTTTATAGCCGCGGGAGAGAGAGAGAGGAGCGGCGAGGAGCGCCACGGCGCAGAATAACGAGCGCGGCGCGACGGACGGACGGGGCAGCAAGGCGCAGAGGTAGGGCACGGAGTGCCCTATGGGCCTAAAGCGCGCACAGGTCACGCGCGGGAGGCGAAGCGACAGGTCACGCGTGGCAGGCGAGTCACGGCGGCGTCGCACAGCGGCGCGGCGAGCAAGCGAGCGGCCGGAGCGAGCCAGGCCGGCGCGGCGGAGGCGGTGCCGGAGGCGGCGGAGACGGCCGGCAAAACGGCCGGAAGGTCAAAAAGGTAAACGGCCCAAAACCAACTCAAAAACAAATTCAAATCCAAATTTTGAATCAAATTTGAATAGATTCTGAAAAATTCAAAAATTCATTTTGAATTTTTATGGTTGTTTCAGTTTTGTTCAGCAAGCTTGCAAATAACCGAGTGCCTTGTAATTCTCTGCTAGCACTTCACTAACTCTGCGCATGTGCAACGCTAGAAGTAGAGCTGCCTTGCTATGAGCAATACGAAGCGCGGCTGCTGCGAGAGGCCAAAGACTCCGACGACCTTCATCTCCATGTAGATTCACCTGCCTTGCTATGTAGATTCTCTTCGTAATGTGTTGTACACCATTGCTAACTAACTAGATTCACCTGCAGTGTCCCTTCCCTTCACTTCTCTTATAAACTGCGTCCCAAGAAATCTTCAGATCTTGGCATGCTGCTTGCCTGTCATATCTGCGGCTGATCTTCCTAGCTAGCTTATATGGCTATCTTTAATCTGTATCATTTAGCATCTAACACAAAATACTGTCTCATCATGCCAATATTATCAGCTGTTTCTAGTTAATTTTGTTGGAGTGCATTGTACTGCTTGAAATTTATGTTCTTTATAAACCCTTGATTCTAGCGTTAACCTCCCACACGTTAACTATGGGAGAGGAACTTATTAATTGGAAGAGGTTTGAAGCAATCTTGGTGTGATATCTTCCCCCCAAGACTGAGAAGAGCGACATGACGAGCTGTTTTCGATATCACAAGAGGTGAAGTTCGTGCCTTAAGTTTACTCATATTTTGTTTCCTGACAGTACCTTTGAACTTCTCAGTTGACACATGGTTAATGGTTATGTCGAAGCTAGAGAAGTATATTGGTGCACGCACGCGTGCCATCCTCATTTTCTTTGGTAATTAATTAAGCAGCATCGATCACGCATGTGCTGCGTGCAACTCTTGTTTTGGCACAACCTAACACTAACAACTCTCGTCCTCCAAAATAAAACTGGAGCATCTCAGGGTGCGTTTGGTTCCATTATTTTGGGTGAATGAGATGGTTCAGCATCTAGAGGGAATATTCCTTAAATTTGTACCACTTGATCCAAGACGGTATGGTTCCATTCAAGCAACCAAACGCATGGATTGTTTTTTCTTGAACCATCTCGTACATGTACCACTTAGTACAGACAACCAAACGCACCCTTAATTGCTTACTTTCAGAGCATTGGATTCCTGAAATGAAAACCGTGAGTAGGCTAGCTATATATCACCTCTGGTCTGAGACCAAAAGTTTACTAACAAGTCAATCGCATCGAAATAGGGTATTAATGTCTCTTTACGTGGCATCGCATTATTGGCACATTCGCTAGCTGTGAAATTAAAGCTTGTTAATTCCACGATTACAATCTTTATTAATTCTTTAACTACATATGTATTGCACTATCAGTCTTCTTGCTAAGTCACCGCTGGCTCAATCTGGTCAGATGAAAGAAATTTTTTCAAAAATATAATACACTTTTTACATAATATACCAAAGGTTGGTACTTTGGTAGTGGGAAGTAGGCATGTGAGTTACCTTGGAGTGTCAGCTACTTGGGATTAAGGACGCACTTAACATGTGGCAGCAATTGACGAAACATGAACCTAACATTAATTAGTGGTCCAATCACAAGTGTTGTTTACATGGGAACAAGTCGTCGTGTTGAGGGAAGAAAATGTCTGTTGCATGTTCCAGTGTCCTAGGAAAGATTAAAGGGAAATTACTTGGGTTAGTGAGAGCTTGGAAAATAACCCTAAGGCCATTCCAGTTTACTATTAGTCTATATACATTTTGTCAAGCGTAAGAAAAGAGGAGAGAGAAGAGAGTTGGATCTTATTTAGTAGCCAGCTCTGCTTGGAAACATAGATAGATTATTTATGTACAAGAGAGAAGAGATGGTTATTGCACAACATCTAAAGACAGCTATTATATATAGTCCCTCCAGTTTGCAAATACTTGTCGTTTTGGATATCAACATGGCCTCTGATATAATATAGAAGAAGAGGTAGTATAGCTAGCTAGCTAGCTAGGGGGTCCGAGAGGAGGTGCTAATTAAATGAGATATCAGTGTGTCACGTGGGTTAGCGCTTGTTTTGTCGTAATGAAGTTACCAAATTAACCATGCATGCATGTGATGGATCGGTTTTGACTTCCAAGACTTGGCAACGTACGCGCGGTTGTATGTATGGACTTATTAGCGGCCGGGTAGGTAAGGTTAGTGGTAAAACATTGTCGGCAACTTATTTAACGGCTGCGACATGCATGCATGCTCGCAACTCTGGGCCCTTTTCGATAGCAGCCGCATGTGCAACAGCTTAATTTGCAATTGCAAGTCCCTCCTCCTGGTCCTGGGACCGTCGAGTCACCGGCTGTTTCTAACCTGATAGATCATAGATGGATGGATGTACTACTAGATCGATGTTTCCATTGTTGATAGATGGATCATACATGGATGGATGTACTGCTGGTACTTGGTCTACTAGCTAGTAGGCAATAAGATGGATGTTGCAGGTAGCAGTACGTACACAGGGAAAAAGAAAACGTCGTATGCACGAGGCAGCTGGGCTTTGTGTTGCTCCAATACAATTAAGATGAAATTTTGCGCTCTCTGTCATCCACAATGGAAACAAAATGCGGCTAGCCAGGAAGGGGTTGTGTTGTGTGCATCAAAAGCAGCCGCGCGTTAGCAACTATATATACTTTATTAACATGCATGGCTGCTACTTACACGGTCCATGTACTACTTACGGCCGCTGTCTTCTGCTGCTTCTCGCAATGGCCTTACGCGCGTCAATTAATTATTAGCTGAGAGGTGCTTCTCTACTTTTATTTTCGAAAGTTGCATAAATGTTAAAGCATGAACGAAGAGTATACGATGATTACTTACTCTTTCGATTGCTTCAAGATAGTTTGATATTATTTTTTGACTCGGGTGAATTAGTTTTATCTTGTATAGTTTATTGGTTAGTCTTTCACACGTACATTACTGCTACAGCGATAAGTGATTAAGGAGCTAATTAAACAACCAAAGTTAACAGCTAGCGTGTGTCAGACGGATCGGATCAGACTGATATATAGCGTCTCATCGCATCTCGAGGTCAACTCTGAACGTACTGCATGCCGTGCATGGGATTGGGAGCTAACAGTCCGATACCAAAGGTCAAAACGTATAGCCTGCTGCCTGCCTCTGGATGTTGCGAAGAAGAAGAAAAAAAACTTAGTTGTGATTTGGAGTGTTTGAAGGGATGTCTGCAATTCACATTTGTCTAGTCTAATCACGAGCAGTAGATCTAAGAAAGTCACATAGGCTGAGATAGAGGGCGTCGGTGTCACTTGACCTTAGACTATCTTCAGCGGATTTTCTTCAGCCTCCACATCCCTTCGCGAATAGATCCTAACTAATGTTAAAAATAGCAAGTAAAAAAAAAAGTACAGGGGTAGAAATGTGTTTCCGCTGTGATGCTATTTAATTAAGGTCACTTGAGACAATCTCACAGCTGTATCGCGCACGACCAAGCAGCAAGTGTTTGCTGCTAAATAAGACCCAAAAAAAATGGTCACAAAACCATTACACAGCGCATGCAGATGCAGTAACAGCCCATACGATGTGATCTAGCAGGAACGTAGCTCATACACTACACAGATGAGCTACGAAATATGATTGCAAATTAGTACCATGTTTGTCTTGACTAAATTAAGGAGAGGTTGCTGCACTGCACACCTAGCTCAGCTGAGACTTGTTGCCCTGGATCTCTCTCTCCTCTATAAAACAGGAAGCCCTGCACCCATCAGTCTCCCCCTTCCCAGCTTCCATTCGCACTCGTCTCTCTCTCTCTCTCTCTAAGCCCCTGAGGAGTGAGGAGCCAGCCATGGCCGGGAGTGGGAGCACGCCGTGCGCGTCGTGCAAGCTGCTGCGTCGGCGTTGCACCAACGAGTGCGTGTTCGCGCCCTACTTCCCTCCCGAGGAGCCCCACAAGTTCGCCATCGTGCACAAGGTCTTCGGCGCCAGCAATGTCAGCAAGATGCTGCAGGTTCGTTACGTTCGTCGGCTGCTTGCTTCCATTAATCCTCGTTTCCTTTCGGTTGCTAGCTTCAATTTGGCATGGAAATTGCCATCAACGGATCAACGGTTGGTAACATGTATGTATGTTTCAGGATCTGCCGGCGCAGCAGAGGGCGGACGCGGTGAGCAGCCTGGTGTACGAGGCCAACGCGCGCATGAGGGACCCCGTCTACGGCTGCGTCGGCGCCATCTCCTACCTCCAGCAGCAGGTCTCCCAGCTCCAGATGCAGCTCGCCGTCGCGCAGGCCGAGGTGCTCTGCATCCAACAGACGCAGCACGACGGACATGATGGGCAAACACCTGCCGCCGCTGCCGCTGCTGCATTGCAACATCTTCAGCTGCAGCAGCAGCAGATGGATGGCAACCTCGTCGTGAACAAATTTGAGCACAGTGGTCTGATCAGGAACACGCTGGGCACTAGTGCTGCCGCTCATCATCACCGCTTGATGGGCTTCGGCTCTTCAGGGAGTCCTGCAATGGTGCTGCAGGAGGCGTGCCTCAAGAAAGAGTCCCTGTGGACATGACGAATCGATGATGGTGTTCTAGTTGTCCTAGTAAATACCATGCGCTTAATTTGGTCGGTCGATAAATATAAATATTGATGTCTCTGCTTCTGTCATTTTCCGAAAATACGGGAAATTAATCGACAAGAAAGTTAATTGGATCACATGGGCACGCATTGCGTATAATCTCTCCATTTCTATTCAAAGATTGCTGTGGCTTCCATGCACGACAAGTTCCAGAGCTACTTTGAGCAGGTTTTCTGGCTTGCTTGTCGGTAGACAGAGATGTGAAACGCATTTAATTTGTCTCCACATGGTACCCAGATAGTATAAGGGTTCATGCACATCGATCAGGACATGAAGCATCACGAGGCCATTTTAAACCATCCCGAAATCGCAGTAATGGAAGACCTGACCTTCACCTACCTACTAGATTCCAACTTCTCTACGAAAGACATGTGTCCTCTATGGATTCCAACTTCTCTACGAAAGACATGTGTCCTCTATGGATTCCAACTTCGCAGTAATGGAAGCATCACGAGGCCATCTTCACTAATGTTCACGAGGCCATCTTCACTAAGAGAGAGAGAGAATGATTTCTGAGTACTGCTTCCACGGATTTGTTGGAAATGATTTATGGGGATGGAATCCTTTTACTAGTTATGTAAACTTGGCGATGATTGGTTTGGTTATGATATTGTCAAAGGTGCGTGCGTGCGCATGAGCAGCTTTAAATGGAAAAAGTTTCGACTATGAAAATTTTAAATCCAAAAGCTTTCAGATTTGATTCAAAAAAGCAAAAAATAAAAAAAATCGTTCACCTTGTTAGCCTTTGGAGAGGAAAATATATAGATACCGACCACCATTCCTAACAGGGGAGACACCAACAACATATCAGACTGAGTAGTCCCAAACCTGGAAGGCATCCAAGACACCAGTTTCACCAAATATATAATAAAATTGATATCAAACGTTACATCCTGTATCCGGCCTTGCTCCAGCCAACCTGTTTTCTCTTTTCACTAACACCAATAATTGATCGCTTAAGGTCGTTGAACAATTAACCCCTGAGGCCGAGATAATTCAGAACACATCTTGGTTGACCCAAACCACACAAATCTCATCCATGCATTATCAGAAGTCAGAACTGGGCCGATCGAGTATGTATGCATGCATGCATGCATGTAGGATGTAGCCCAGCAACATCTGTCTCTTGTTGGGTTTATGTACTATTTCATATCAGCCTAGCACAATTGGGACCTGGGATGGGAGCTGTGAATGCAGGTTTTAAAATGCTTCTGTTTGTGCCTTGTTTGATTTCAACTTTGGGTTGCAGAGCTGCCAAGGAAGAACACGATTCACACTGGATTAGATACTACCAAGAAATTAAAGTACATCCATGGTAGCTTCATATCATTTTTTTGCGCACTATGTATGGTAAACACTTGAAGAGATCCATTAGAACCAAAACAAGGCTAGAGCTTTTTGCCTAGAAAAACATGGTTGGTGAGGTGGTTGAAGCAGGGTAGGTTGGGCATGGTCCTTTTTGCCTTGTTCTTACTCCTGACATGTTGGTCCTTCACTCTTTGGAGTTGGGAGCATCAATCAGCTGCATATATAGGGTGTGATTGCAGGTGTTACAGTGTTGTGCACCGGTTTTACTGTAGGTAGATGACCCCTGAAAAATCTCTTCATGTCAAGCTAATTACTACAGTAGATGCTGAACAAACTGGATCCCAGTGTAGCTAGGATACCTGCATCCGTCATTTTGTTCTGCGTCAACATTGACCCATCATCATTTGCACGAGTATTCTTCTGTTATACTAGTTGAATTCCTGCCTTGTGCTACAGATAAAGACAATATTACTCAACATGTTAAACTGTTGCCGCTAGGTTTATCTTGCGTTATACTCTCGGCTCTGCCATAGTACATGGTCGAGCTCCGTCCTGACCCACACCATATATGCTTCTAGTGTCGGGCTTGGATCTACCGTACACTATGAAGGGAGGATGTTGGGATAAATATTAAGTTTTTTAGTAGTTAATTTATTATTATGGGACAAATTTTTTATTTTTGTTATAGATTTTTTAGGGATGAAAGAGATATTGAGGAGAGGTGATTGAAAATCTGGTAGGTAAAGATGGTTCACCAATACTACTCTTTTGAATGAGTAAAGATATCATGGACCATCAACAATACTAGCGTTTAGAGTAAAGCTAGCTCTGTCGGCAATCACATTAGCTATATTCTTTCCTACCAGTAGGTACTCACTTTAGCGGACCTTTTTTTTTTTAAAAAAAAAATTAGTCAGAAGCTCTAACATTCATTATAGAAGAAATAACACCAGACGGGCTACATATGCACACACACTCGCGCAGCACTCGTCTCTACACGCGCGTCCGCGTCGAGCAGCGTTCAAACACAGACGGGCTAGGTGAGCTTCGCCCGCCCCAGCCAGTCGGGCTGAGGCTCGATCAATAGACAGCCATATCAAATAAAGGTTCTTTGTTAGAAACAAAGTACAACTAGCGATAGAGGATTATGTGCATCGAGGAGCAACGCAATGTTAGGTAAGGGGCAGCGCAAAAGATTTATTTGCCGACCATCACCTTTTTGTTGCTTAAGTTGTAAATATCATCTTTTCAAAGTGAGACACACAATCTTCCAGTTCTTTTGTTTGTTCCTCTCTACAATGTTTGGTGTGATAGTGTGGTGGATTGACAGAAGTGCCAGTGCCAGAAATAGCACTTCTACCTGCTCTTATCTTTTGTCCTTTTGCTCTTGTTTAACAAACTAACGATAGGTAGAACACATGAAGTATGAGATTCATCTGCCAATGGTTTTGCAAATTCGGAGGACAGTAGAACAAACAACTTAAACTATTTTAATTTGCATGGTAATTTCAGTTTCAGACTTGCAGCACTGAAAGGGCCAACCTGCTCATCCTTGGTCAGAAGATGGTGCAGGTTATGATGGGGGGTCTCAGTTTCGTCAGGTGAGCCCAAGGATAAGTGTTCACGTTCCTTCAGTAGTACTAGACCTGGGACACTTGGGCGTCTGGAGTGCCAGCCTCCATTGTAGGAAGGTGCACAAGCTCAATCAATAAAGGAGGGGGGAGCTAAGCGCCACAGTTTGTGAAGAAAGAATTAATGAAGTCAGAATCGACTCACAAGGTTGTAGCAGCAGGGAGCAAGATGAGCGTTCTGCAATCTCCGGTTGCGTTGAGGATCTTGAGCTCCCTCGTAGCCTTCTTCGTCGTCGTCAGCTCCGTCTCCCTCCTCTCCGACCGAGGCCGGGAATCGCGGGTGCACCTGCAGGGAATCCAGGCGAAAGTTGCGGCTGAGCTCCGAGGCTCCGCGAGGGGCTCCGCCGGCGAGGAGTGCAACTGGTCCTCGGGAAGGTGGGTCTACGACGACGTCTCCCGGCCATTGTACTCCGGGCTCGAGTGCGCTTTCATCTTCGACGAGGTGGCCTGCGACAAATATGGCCGGAATGATACCACCTACCAGCACTGGAGATGGCAGCCCCATGGATGCGACCTTCCAAGGTATGGTTGCATATATATCTCCCTAGAATAATCCGAGTGATTATTTCGAGCTAAATCTTAAGCAATTCTTGCATCTTAGAACAGATTCAACGCCACAAGACTGCTTGAAAAACTCAGGAACAAGAGATTGGTCTTTGTGGGCGACTCAGTGAACAGGAACCAATGGGTTTCACTGGTGTGCATGGTGGAGGCCTCCATACCTGACGGCCTCAAGATGCGCATCTACAACGGCTCCCTTATCTCCTTCAAGGCATTGGTAGATCTCTGCATGTTAAACTTCCTACAGAAAGAAGCAGGCACAGCACTTCCAGTTAGCTTATTTGAGCACATTATTTCATCAGGAATACAATGCGACAGTAGACTTCTACTGGTCGCCGCTGCTGCTGGAGTCAAACAGCGACAACCCCATAATTCACCGAGTGGAGTATCGGATCATACGGGCAGAAAAAATCGAGAAGCACGCCCGTGTCTGGAACGATGCTGACTTCATTGTTTTCAATTCTTACCAATGGTGGAGGAAGCAGAAGGCTGATACGAGGATGAAGGTCATGTGAGTTAGTACATTTTTGGCTCCTCCTAATTACTGCTCAGTAAAAGTTATCTGAACCTGCGCAATTACAAGTAACCTTACCTGATGTCAAAAAAAAAGGGCACGAGTTATCTGAACTGATGCGATTACGACTTAGTGAAGTTCCCAATTAATGCCATGAACTGGGATTTGGGAACCAGGAGGTACTCTATTAATAACACGCATGACAACCTCTCCATGGTCAGGTATGGATCATTTGAGGATGGTGATGCAAGGTTAGATGAAGTGGAAACGTTCGACGGTTTCGAGATAGCTCTGAAAAAACTAACGGAATGGCTGGGAGCAAATATCAACAAGAACAAGACTAGAATCTTTTTCGCAGGCTCATCACCCACCCATACCTGGTGAGAGAAATACTACTACTCTCGCATGATTTGCTCATCAGAAACTGAAAATGGCAACCAATTAAGCGCATGCTAACGTGAAAACTATACAAATTTTTTTTTGTTTTTCAGGGCTAGCGACTGGGGTGGAGACGACAGCAACAAATGTCTCAACGAAACGGAACCGATCCAGAAAGACGGGTACAAAGGTGCAACCACAGATTACGGTATGATGGACAGGGCTAAGCAGATTTTTGGAACACTGGAGAAGAAAGGTATACATGTACAGATACTGAACATCACCCAGCTGTCTGACTATCGCAAGGACGCCCATCCCACGGTGTTCAGGAGACAGTTTGTTCCCCTAACAAAAGAACAGGTTGCAAACCCAAGGAGCTATGCGGATTGCATGCATTGGTGCCTCCCAGGTGTTCCTGATGTCTGGAACGAGTTTTTGTATGCGTATCTCGTGCACAAATAGTTTGTGTGTGTGTGTGTCTGTGTATGGATGATATGTGTTCTTCATTTGGTCATTTTTTTTTTAGAAAAAAAAAACTTGTGGGTGTCTTGGTTAGGCTAGTTGCTTAATTATGCATGCATCCATACAGACTCGGTGAGACTGAGACGGCAAATCGCGCGGCAATGATCGATCATGGCGGCAATTAAGGGTAGGTCGATCGAGTAGAAGTGATGCACCAGCAGCCTCGCATCCATGGCGTCACCGGCAAAATCTATCAAGACGAACTGACGAAGACGACGTTGAAATGGAGGAGCAATGGATCATCCATGGCTTCGGCTTCGCAAGATGGGAAGGAACTCGGTTCCAATCCAAGGCCCAACAAGTCAACAAGCGGAGGAGGCCTCGAATGCTCGTACTGGCCTGGCTCCGGATCGAATGGGAAATTTTTTAGACGATAAAATATGATTTTTTTTAGAGGTCTATAGGCTGTTTGGTTGCCTTCTCAGCTCAGTCAGGTTGCATTAGCTCAACCAGATTGGTGGGAGCCAGGATGAGTGGATGCAAGGAGATGTTGTTTGGTTGGTTATATGATGTTAGACAGGCTGCACAGGCTTGACAAACAGTTTTCCATCGCACCTTACAATTTCCACCGTGCAACACATTGTTTTCGGCCCAAAAGAATTTCCTCCTCAATTTGTCAATATCCATGATGAATTTGTTAGGCGCCTTAAAAGCAGTCAATAGATAGATTGGAATTGACATGAGGATGGATTTACCTAAGGTGAGGCGGGCTCCCAACGTGAGATGTTCTGTTTGCCAGGTCGCAAGTCTTTGTGCCACTTTATCATGGATGGGCTGCAGGTGGACACGTCGTAGCCGGCCTAGTGTTAGGGGCATTCCCAGCTATTTCAAAGGGAATTGCGAGATGATACCGGTGAACAGCTGAATGATGTTTTCCAGGTTTAGATCTTGACACTGGATTGCGGCTATGGAGCTTTTTTGCAAGTTTACCCGCAATCCCAGGGCCTGTCCGAAGCGCTACAAAATGGCAATTACAGCATGTAATTCTTCCTTGACCAGATTTAGAAAGATGACAGCATCATCTGCATAAAGTGAGAGCCTGTGCGAAGGTGCCGATCCTTTCAAGGGTGATAGGAGCCTATCTTTCATGGCTTTTTTTTAGGATGTAGTGAAGTGGATCTATGGTCAGAATGAACAGGTACAGTGATAGCGGGTCGCCCTGGCGTAGCCCACGCAGATGTGTGATTTGCCCCCTGCACCCTGTTGAGGGGTATAGCTGAGGAGAACATAGCAAAGGAAATAGAAATCCACTCACGTCATTTTAGCCAGAAACCACGTGGCTGCAGGAGGCCTAGGAGGTATTCACAAGATACAGAGTTGAATGTTTTTTTAATATCCAGCTTTAGCATTAAAACTGGATATTTGGAAGTCCTTGCCCAATTCTGAACGCACAAGAAATTTGGAAGAAAACTGCTTGTTTTCGCATTAATTGATTTTGGAAGAAAGATGCTTGTTTTCGCGGCCAAACAAGGAAAGCTCCTAAAGTCATGTAAAGTGGTGCCACCTTCCTTCCATTGGTTTAGAAAGAGCAAACGCCACCTCTCCATCGCTCCTCTTCTTCCTCCTCAGATCCAAAACAACACGCGCGCCATGGCCGCGCCTTCACCTCCCCTCCTCCCCACCAGCGTCCTCCCCGCGGAGACCAACGCCTCTCCTGCCCCCGCTTCCACCGACGCCAACCCCGCGGCCACGCGCGCCTTCCTGGCCCGCCTCCTCGACTCCGCCAAGCGCGCGCTCTCCGGGGCGCGCCCCTGGCCGGAGCTCCTCGACCGCACGGCGCACTCCCGCCCCGACTCCCTCTCCGACGCCACCGCCCGCCTCCGCAAGAACCTCGCCTACTTCCGCGTCAACTACGCCGCGATCGTCGCCCTCTCCCTCGCCGCCGCCCTCGTCGCCCACCCCCTCTCCCTCGCCGCCCTCCTCGCCCTCCTTGCAGCCTGGTGCCTCCTCTACCTCCTCCGCCCCGCCGACGCGCCCCCGCTCGCCGCCTGCGGACGCACCTTCTCCGACAGGGAAACCCTCGCCGGCCTCATCGCCGCCTCCGCATTCGTCGTCTTCCTCACCTCCGTTGGATCCCTCATCTTCTCCGCGCTCGCGCTTGGCGCCGCCGTCGTCTGCGCGCACGGCGCCTTCCGCGTGCCCGAGGACCTCTTCCTGGACGAGCCAGACCAGGCCGGCGGCGGCGGCGGCCCCATCAACCTGCTCTCCTTCATCACCAACGTCACCGGAGGACGCGTCTGAGGTGCTCGCCCGCCAGCCAAATCTATGCTCTGCCACCCATACAGAGGTCAGGTCATTGCTTGATTCTTTTTTTTAGATACGAACATACAATTACCACATCATATTTGTTGTTGCTACATGAAAAATATTAGGAGAGGATGGACACCACACAATTACACACAAGAGGCATCGGATCTAGTTTCTGTTTTCTTTTGCATTCGGCCGCTGTATGGCAGATCTGAGATCACCACAAAATATTCATCTTGATGTTGTCTCATCATCCATACCATGTCAGCTAAACTTGTCAAATTCGTGTTCAATTGATCTTTCATAGCCATTTGCTAATGATGTCATGGATGGATCTCAACAACATGTTTGGAGACGTCCGTATTGTATTAAATTGTGCGCGTATGGATGCAAATGTAATATCTCCGGTGATCGACAGACGGGTTCGCACCTGCATTTGACTAGAAAAACGCGCAGTTTAATTGGCCAGAGGTGATTATGTGTTTTTCTATTTGAAAGTTGCGTAATATTAAAAGGGTAGATGATGATCACTCATCCTTTCGCTTGTTTTTATAAAATTTTTTAATTTGTATCACGAGGTAAAGCACAGAAACGCTATCTCCAAAATCATGCATGCATCTCATGGATGTTTCACGCAGTAACCAAGCTAGCAATAGTGTCAATCTGGGGGCATAGCAAACCACTCTTCCCCAAATGAATCAATTTTTTTGCATTCACCATCCTTGTGCAATCTGGTTGTTGAGCATGTTCATCGATCGTTTAAGGATAGGTCTAATCCGCTTTCTGCGGGGGTTCGAGCACATCGCCGTCATAGGCCACGAGACAAGAATAAAAGGCTCCTCTTTTTAAAAAAGCTAGGAGGTGGTACAAGTACAATCTAGGGACATGAAAAATAAGCTCGAGTTTTTGTAGATGGTATCATGTTGAAGTGCAGTTTCGGAGCTTAAGGATTTTGTACAAGTTTTTACCATTAAAGTACAGAGGTGTTTCTATGCTTTTCTTTTTAAAAGTTGCACAACTATTAAAGCATGAATAAATGGTAGATAGTGATTACTTACCCCTTCGTTGCTTTGATTTGTGCAACTCTTAAGGAAAAGCGTAAGACCGCTCAAAAGTACAATTACCGATCTTTTAGCTCGAGCTGTGGCAGAGCTCAGTTTTAGAATTTCAGCGTCAACCTAGGCTCAGCTCGAGCTTGTATTCCCTTAACGTGAAGGTTGATGCGCTCGCGGAGCAGGACTTGCGATGCCTGCATCATCGGGCAAAAGAAGAATGGAAAAGACCTGTCTCGATCAGGGCAGTGGTGTGTGGGTGGGAGGAGAAGTCGAGATCCAACAAGCACCCTCAGCAGGGCAGTGGTGTGTGGGTGGGAGTGGGAGGAGCACTACATCATCTTGTGTTGCCTGGATTTCCGAGAGCATGAAATGAAATGAAATGCATGCAGTTTACGAGTGAAAACACGGGTCTTGCCTTGGGATGCTCCTAGCAACCTGATGCCATTGGGTCACGACAGGTGACACATGTTATTTGTCAGGTTTTTCGTAGCAGAGGTTTTTCGTAGCAGAGAAAGAAGTATTTTTGCAAAAATAATAATAATAATAATAAAATGAAAGAGGGCTAGATTTGAGCGAAAAAAACCACCCAAACAACTACTACAGTAAAAAAGTTGGAGGGAGGGTGGTGATGAATGATGATCACTAGTTACATGCCCGTGCGTTGCTACGAAAAACAAAATTGAGAACGAAAAATAAAGATTAAAAAATAAAAAATAAAAATTTCACAAGATCAAACATATATCTTTAACGCTTCGTTTCTTGCGAAAGCTGGCTAATTAAAGCAACGCTTCGTTTCTTGCGTAGGGCAATTAAGCAGGGCAATTAAGTAAGGCAATTAAGCAGGGCAATTAAGCGGCAATTAATGACGTGGGAAGAATGGACCACTGCCACCAACTGCTGCTTTAGAATAGTAGAGATATCTTCTTACTCTGTGCACCTTACTTAGTTTGGACACGCTCTCTAGAGTAGGATCGTTGGTCGGTGGAATCACGGGGCTTGCCTTGGGATGCTCCCAACAAGCTAGCCGTTGCAAAACCTAGCCGTTGCGTTCGAGCACATCTCCTCTTCTTCACTCCCACGCGCTGCTGCCGCTGCTGCCATCCTCCTCCTCTTCTTCCTCCTAACAACCAATCAGTCTTGCAATTCTTCCGTTGCAATTCTCCTCTCTTCTTCTCCTCCTCAATTCATTCACTTCGTTTCAACATGCCGCCGCCGCCGCCGATCTTTTCTCGTCTTCTTCTTCTTCGCGCCTCCCCTTCACCGCTACCGGCCCGAGCCGCCAACCGCCGATTCCTCCTCTCCATCCTACATTGCTGCTGCGTTCTGGCCCTCCTCCTGCCGCCCGCCGCGGCTAGCCGCCACGTCCACGCCGCCGGAGACGGCGTCATCATCACCCAGGCCGACTACCAGGGCCTCCAGGCCATCAAGCACGACCTCGTCGACCCCTACGGCTTCCTCCGCTCCTGGAACGACACCGGCCTCGGCGCATGCTCCGGCGCCTGGGCCGGCATCAAGTGCGTCCTGGGCAAGGTCGTCGCCATCACCCTCCCCTGGCGAGGCCTGGGGGGCCGCCTCTCCGAGCGCATCGGCCAGCTCACCCAGCTCCGCCGCCTCAGCCTCCACGACAACGCCATCGCCGGGCCCATCCCCACCTCCCTCGGCTTCCTCCCTGATCTCCGCGGCGTCTACCTCTTCAACAACCGCTTCTCCGGCGCCGTCCCCGCCTCCATCGGCCGCTGCCGCGTGCTCCAGTCCTTCGACGCCAGCGCCAACCTCCTCTCCGGCGTCATCCCGCCCTCCATCGCCAACTCCACCAAGCTCATCCGCCTCAACCTCAGCCGCAACTCCATCTCCGGCGACATCCCACCGGAGGTCACCGACTCACCATCCCTCGTCTTCCTCGACCTCTCCTACAACAAGCTCTCTGGCCACATCCCCGACGCCTTCGCCGGCTCCAAGGCGCCGTCCTCCTCGCTGAAGGAAGCCATCACCGGGAGCTACCAGCTCGTCGTCCTCAGCCTCGCGCACAATTCGCTCGACGGGCCGATACCGGAGTCCCTCACCGGGCTCAAGAAACTGCGCGAGGTGGACCTCGCCGGCAACAATCTCAACGGCACTATCCCCGAGCAGCTCGGGTCGCTTGTCAACCTAAGCAGGCTCGACCTCTCCGGCAACGTGCTCACCGGAGAGATCCCGGCGAACCTCGCCAACCTCACCACCACTTTGCATTCCTTCAACGTTTCGTACAACAACCTCTCCGGCGCAGTGCCGGCGTCGCTCGCCCAGAAGTTTGGGCCCTCCTCCTTCGCCGGAAACATACTGCTCTGCGGCTACTCTGCCTCGGCTCCCTGCCCGGTGTCGCCGTCTGCGCCGGCAGCACCCACGCAAGAGGCCACTGGGCGCCACCGGAAGTTCAGCACCAAGGAGCTCATACTGATCGTGGCGGGGATAGTGATCGGCGTCCTAATCTTGTTAGCGCTCTGCTGCCTCCTGCTCTGTTTCTTGACAAGGAAGAAGTCTAGTACTAGAGCACGGAGCGGGGAACAGACGGCTAAGGAAGCCGGCGCCGGCGCCGGCGCCGCAGCGGCTGGGCGAGGTGAGAAGCCAGGATCGGGTGCGGCGGAGGTGGAGTCTGGCGGCGATGTGGGCGGCAAACTAGTGCATTTCGATGGGCCGATGGCGTTCACGGCCGACGACCTTCTGTGCGCGACGGCGGAGATCATGGGGAAGAGCACGTACGGGACGGTGTACAAGGCGACGCTGGAGGACAGCAGCCTGGTGGCCGTGAAGAGGCTGAGGGAGAAGATCACCAAGGGCCAGAAGGAGTTTGAGGCCGAAGCGGCGGTGCTCGGCAATATCCGGCACCCGAATCTGCTGCCATTGAGGGCTTACTACCTGGGACCAAAGGGGGAGAAGCTGCTCGTCTTCGATTTCATGCCCAAGGGGAGCCTTTCTGCATTCCTCCATGGTGAGATCTCTACTTTGCTATTCCTCAAAATTTTCTGTTCATTTGGACTGGAACTTCCGAGCTCTGACACTTGTGATGGCATTCAGCCCGCGCCCCCAGCAACACCCCGATCGACTGGCCGACGCGGATGACAATCGCCAAGGGCACAGCCCGTGGCCTGGCCTACCTCCACGACGACATGAGCATCGTCCACGGCAACCTCTCCTCCAGCAACGTCCTCCTCGAAGACCAGGCCAACCCCAAGATTGCTGACTTCGGCCTGTCTCGCCTCATGACGACTGCTGCAAACTCCAATGTCCTCGCTGCCGCCGGCGCCCTTGGCTACCGCGCACCGGAGCTGTCCAAGCTTAAGAAGGCGAGTGCCAAGACCGATGTCTACAGCCTCGGCGTCATCATTCTCGAGCTGCTCACCGGCAGGTCACCGGCGGACACAACCAACGGCATGGACCTGCCGCAGTGGGTGGCGTCCATCGTCAAGGAGGAGTGGACGAGCGAGGTGTTCGACCTCGAGCTGATGCGAGACGCGGCCACCGGGTCGGCAGGAGACGAGCTCGTGGACACGCTGAAGCTCGCGCTGCATTGCGTCGACCCGTCGCCGTCGGTCCGGCCTGACGCCCGGGAGGTGCTCCGGCAGCTCGAGGAGATCCGGCCGGGACCGGACGGCGGCGCCGGACCGAGTGAGGAAGGTGGCGCAGGGCATGTGGCAACTGGCCAGAATTAGGAGAAGAAGGGGAATTAATGAGCTTTTTAGCTAGAGGCTAGGGAGAGATATTTAAGAATTCTTTGATTTATTTGAAAGCCCTTAGTAGTAGTATTTATCCATCAATGTTGTTTTGGACAAGTTTGTATAGGCAAATCTTATTTGCACCAGGATCGTCTCCCTATCGGAATGTGAACGATAAAAGAGAAATAGTACAATAATGTATGTATTCCTCCTAGTTTTACTGATCTAATATACCGTGTTTGGTCATCACAGTTTCTGAATTCGTAAATTCGTAGTCGCCCATCCGTAATTTGGAAGAATGAATGGGTTTTTTCACAAAAAAATGTGACAGGCTGGCAGAATGCTTTAAACCTCTGGGATGTAATAGAAAGGGCAGGATGCTTCAAACCTCCCCGATGTAATGGAGGGGGAATGTGTGGCACGCCACGGAAGCCTGCTCTGTGACTGTTGTTGCTTGGAGCTCTGCGTGCGGACGTATTTTGAGAAACCGGACTCTGTGGCTGCTACCTGCTCTGTGCCTTGTTGCTTCGAGCTCTGCGTGTATGGGGCAGTAGGCTAGCAGCCCTATATATAACTAGAAAGGTCAGTGCGGCGCACGCCGCGTACGCGATCGGTTATAATTTTGAACGATAAAATAATGTTTGTATTCCTCCTAGTTTAACTGATCTAATATACCGTGTTTGGTCATCACAGTTTCTGAATTTGTTGAAATTAACGAATTAACTGTGGGGGTTCAACAATGTCAACTTGTTCAGACTTGAGGATGAGGAATTAGCTGTGGTAAACATATCTGATGGGAAAAATGCTAGACAGTAGCTTCTGATTGTTACCTTTTTTTCCCCCTCCTGTTACAGTGACTAAGTTGGAGTTTTTGGTGGACCAAGTAATGTCATGTCGACGTTGTCGTACTAATTGCGTGGCGCCAAGGGGGCTAAATATCAATGTTCTAAATAAAGTCTACTAGGATAATAAGCGCGGCGCACGCCGCGCGTGAACGAAAAATAAATTTGCGTTTTTTTCAGAGAAAAACGGACAACGAAAACATTTTTTTTTCATAAAAAACGAGAAAAAATCGTAATTTTTTTTGGACCTGATCACTATCCCAAAAATTAGAAAATGGCTCGCTCGTGATTCGTATTTAACGGGAGCCTCTTTCCGTAAAGTAACGAACGGGGGATCTAAACGCAATCTGGAAAAATATTTCTTTCCCTCACAAAAAAATTGCAAAAGATCTTTTCGTAAATTCGTAGGCACCCATCCGTAATTTGGAAGAATGAATGGACTTTTCCGCAAAAAATGTGATAGGCGGATAAGGGCAGGATGCTTCAAACCTCCCGGATGTAATGGAGGGGGAATGTGTGGCGCGCCACGGAAGCCTGCTCTGTGACTGTTGTTGCTTGGAGCTCTGCGTGCGGACCTATTTTGAGAAACCGGACTTTGTGGCTGCTACCTGCTCTGTGACTTGTTGCTTCGAGCTCTGCGTGTATGGGGCAGCAGGCTAGCAGCCCTATATATAACTAGAAAGGTCAGCGCGGCGCACGTCGCGCACGCGATCGGTTATAATTTTGAACGATAAAATAATGTTTGTATTCCTCCTAGTTTAACTGATCTAATATACCGTGTTTGGTCATCACAGTTTCTGAATTTGTTGAAATCTTGTTCATGCCATGTCATGAAGTGTGAGGTAAGATTAGGCTCGATTTAACCGATAAGGATGAATGTTTCTCAACAGTAACTGCGCCCCTGCATGAACTTACTTTCGGGTGAGCTAGCAAAAAAGTGCCTCCCACTGTTAACTGAAGGTTGACGATTAGCTGTGGTAAACATACCTGATGGGAAAAATGCTAGACAGCAGCCTCCAAACAAACAAAAACTTTCGGTTAACAGTAGTAATTACATACTCCAGCCCCAGTAAAAAGAGAGGAGGAGAAATAAATAGTAGCGGCCGGCTACAGAGAACTGTACACGGTTTTGCTCGCTTGCTTGGAATGGAAACTGCTTGTGCATCAGTTCCATCAGATCGTGTGGTGAGTGGGTAATGGCTTTGCCGTGTTGGGAGGACGGATCCATTTTTTATCGAGGTTCTTTTAAGGTATATTAAATTAAGTATAAATAAATAATTTTTTAATTTAATGAATCAAATTAACTAAAGTTCGTTTATACTTCACCTAGTAATATGATAATAAAAACATTATTAACAAAGCAATGATTAAATCTATTTTTTTTACCATACATTACCAATATGATACACCGTAAAATTTCTCTTTTTATTTCTACCCACTACCCCCACCTTTCCTTTCGTGCCTCCTTCAATTCATTCACCCAATTGTGTTGTGTGCTTCCCTTCCACGATCCCTCCCACCTCCGCTATCTACAGCTCCTGAGGAATCCAAACAAGAACCAACTCCACTCCTCTTGCATGACTCTCTCTCTCTCTCTCTCTCTCTCTCTCTCTCTCTCTCTCACATTCTTATCGTCTCTTTGATTTGTCTCTGCGCAATAGTTGCCCGGTTTTGGGAGCTCTCTTCACTGATCACTCACTGCTAGCCTCGCCGATTCCTCAGGTAAAGGATGGAGTATTCCTAACTGCATTCCCCCCTTTCTTTCTTGGTTCTTGCACTTATCAACGCTATAAACTAGCAACTTTCATCCCAAAACAAAATCTTTTCGTCTTGTGGGATCGATTGAGCTACTTCCTTCTTGGTGTGGGTGAGTTACTATCCTAGTGGTTCCGATCGTGGCCTTCTTTCTTCTTGCTTGGTTCATGCGCGGTAATGCAATGGTGCGGCTGGAATCCCCTTGCAAATAATGCAATGTAGGATGCAATCGAACGAAACATTGCTTGCTTGGTTCTTGAATTAATAACGTCAAGTCGTCCGCTAAATTGTTTTGGTGGTATCGTGGGTTCCATTCAATTCCTAACTATGGCAGGGTGTGAACTGCAAAAGCCACCCTCCTTCTTGCTCTTTTCCTTATTACTGGCTTCCTGTGCTAGTACTACTTGTTTGGTTCCATCATTAATTTCGTCATGCGGTCTCAGTTGTAAATTTAGTGGAACGACTGGGGTCTGTAGCAATTGTATAAGTACTGAGAGATACTGAACTGTAGCGCATCTTGGTATTTATGAGTTCATTACTGCTCAAGCTTCCTTTCTTGCTTTACCTTTGTGTTCTATGTCTTGGAATTCTTGCCTGTCCTGATCATGTAATGTAGTAACTTGCAGGTTCTCATGGTGGAACTATTAATTTTACATTTTCCCTCAAAAACTGGTTCTAAAATGTGTTATTCCCTAAGGAAGGATCACTTCACTTTATCTTCGAACTGAGGATCAGTTCACTTTGATACGTTGTACCATTGTATTGATGCATCCATCCCCGTTTAAAATACTATTCAATGTACTGAATCTGAATTTACTGTTTAATTCTTTCCTTTGGTTTCTCAGCTTGGTGGCATCAATACAATGGTGAAGAAGAACTCGTCGTGGAGCCAGATTGTAAAGAATGGCAGGCCAACAAACCTCTCTGTTACTGCAAGAAACCTCCGACAGCAGGATCTCGGAGCTGTAATATTCGGATGCACAAACAATACTATCGCAGAGTGCCACTCACGACAACTTTTTGGTATGTTCAGAATTTTTTATAAGCCCTTTCTTCCATACAAAGAATGACCCATCCATTTGATGGATCTACCTGCTCCTCTGCTATTTTTTCGTGACAATCCTGTGCTAAAAAGGGATGGCCTATCTATTTGATGCATCTATCTATCCCTGTTGTAAAAACTGTGTTTCATGCTTTTCAAAGAACAGTATTCAGGTGTCTCCAAAGAATTTGTTGGGCAGCCCACTAACCTATGTAATTATTTGCTTCGCATGTCAGGCTTGCCAAGAGCACATCTCTCGTATGTACAAAACATCAAGGAAGGGCTACCTCTGTTCCTGTTCAACTATGATGACCGCCGGTTGCATGGTATTTATGAAGCTGCAGGCAATGGAAAATTCTGTCCCGAGTCAAATGCATGGTCATATGATGGCAAGGGAAAGACAAGCTATCCTGCTCAGGTAACCATCCTTGGTTTCTGTATCTTTGCATGAAACCTTGGCACCTTCTTGCTCGACCTCCATGAAATAACTCGATTGCACATTCTACTCTTCTATTGATCCAGGTTGCAATGCGGGTAAGGATTTGGTGTGTCCCGCTAGAAGAGAGTAGGTTCAGGAATGTTATTGGAGCCAATTACTACCAGAAGATGCCCGGTGCCCCTGGCCAGAAGCTTCACTTCTTCCGGTTTGAATTGGATCATGCGCAAACACGTTCTTTGATGGGTATGTTTAGTCCTTCGCCTTCTCCCATCAACTTCTGGATGCTTCCTGTTGCAACGCCAGGTGGTGAGCACGTGAGAGAGTCGATGTCATCTCCTGCGTGGGCACCAAGATCTGAGGGGAACAATGAACTCAAATCAGAAAAAGTTTTAGTGCCATATGCAGATGCGGTCAATGAGAACAGGTTTGAGGTAGATGTGGACGATGAGCACTCTAGCTCGAATAAAGAATCTTCTGATGGTTTAGATGATCTGGATTGTAAAGGGGCATCACCAGAGTGGGAGGATCATGCGCTTTCCAGTGAGGAGGTTGAAATGCAACAATCGCAGCAATCTGGTCAGCAGAACAAAGATCTAAGCTTCAAATATGTATTACAAAAGCTCAAGGCTTTATCTTCCCAGCAGCTGAGCTATGATTCGTATGCCAATGGAACTGGAACCGAAGACATTGATGCATATGGCTGTAAGGACATGCAAGAAGTCAAAGGTGCAATTCTCAATGGGCACTCCAGTTTGCCAGAAAACTTGGATACTGAAGTCGATCAGCTTATGTGGGGTCATTCTAATTTGCTACTGCAAGGATTGGACTCTGGATCCTATTCAGAAGCTAAGGTTATAACTTTGCACATAGCTACATGCCTTACTACCGTCTTTGTTTGTTGTCTGTCTAATCAAAATGTCCGTATTGCTAACATTCTTACTTCTTGTCTGTCTATTTCAGTTATCTCACATTTAATTTGTTTCTGCAGTTGATAGATGTAGTTAAAGAGCTATCTGGACGTCTAGAGATTATGGAGAAGAAGCAGGTCTATCTCGAAATGCCGTAACATATTCACATGCCTTACATATGTTATACCAAACCTTTGAATATTAAAGTTTATGATTCTATAATATGCCTGTACTGCTTTTAATCACGGCTACTTGCTTACTAGAAACCAAAGAACTAACTTTACTATCTTTTGGTGTGCTGGATCGTACATTTTTAACTAAAGCTCTGAAAACTCTTAGAAAATTAAGCTTTCTCTGGTGTTCTGTTCCTAATTTTTGGACATGTTCAAATGCAGGATTGGTCCAGCAAAGAAGTCAAATACCTACAAGGAGTGAATGACAGGATACTGAAAAGAGTTTTCCAGCTGAAGGACACGGTGAAGAAATTGAATTCAAAAATAGATCCTTTATCCCTAGATGATTCACTAAACCAGTTTGTTGAACAATGTTTGGGTTCAGAAGACGTCATTTATCTCATTGGTGGTTTTGACGGCATCTCATTTTTATCATCATTAGACTCCTTTTCACCCTCCTTGGACATACTAACACCTCTCAAACCAATGGCTGTTGGGAGGTCCTATACCTCCGCTGTTGCATTAGACGGCAAGATATTTGTTCTTGGTGGTGGCGACGGTGCTTGCTGGTTTGATACAGGTGCTCATTGGTTTCTTTGTTTAGTTTCCCGTGAGCTCTCTGATTGCCATTTCTGTCCTAACCTGTACTTATCCTTTCTCATGAAGTTGACTGTTATGACCGAAGGCGTGATGATTGGACTCCATGCCCAGCATTGACCCATGACAAGGGGAGCCTTGCAGGAGTCAGCTTCAATGGGAAAATCTATGCATTTGGTGGAGGCGACGGAAGTGAATGTTTCTCTGACGTTGAGGTGTTTGATCCTGCTCATGGAAAGTGGATAAAGAATCAGCCTATGATGGAAAAGGTACTGCTACATTCATTCACAGCTTATGATGTTTGATTCAACTTACCCTTATTCTACAGGCTAATTTAATTTAGTCTTGCGTTTGTTGTATATGCTGAAGAGCAGGAAAATTACTGGTGATTTGACAGTATTCTGTAGTTCTTTGACAATTTTTTTCTTGTTTGTCTATTTGGGGTTTCCTTTTCAATCCCCTACAATGTTGTTTTGGTGAATGCTTTTGTTTGAACTTCTGTCACTTGGTTTTTCAGCGCTTTGCTCTAGCTGGCGTGGAACTAAACGGTGTGATTTATGCAGTTGGTGGCTTCAACGGTATTCAATATCTGAGGTGCTGTCCTTTCGCTGCTTGTACTTAGTGCTTGACAAGTTTCAGTTTTGAATTAGTGGTGATAGAGCAAAGTAAGAAGTGAAAGTGCAAAAATCGTAAAACACATATGGTGACTAATGGCTTAGTGCTAATCACTCTGTCAACCCCCTTTTCAAGCAAGCTCAGAAGCACTTGCCTGAAAAAGTACATTGAAGCACTAGTGTAAATCTGTAATCAGTTGAACCATTTCACAATTTAATTAGGCTATTCTCTATGGCTCTCGTGGCGAATTGGTGATGAAATTATTGTTTCTTCAGAGCGAGAAGGACATGTGAAAATTTTTATGCTAACAATATGGTGTTTGTTACCAGTTCTGCTGAGAGACTTGATCCTAGGGAGCCTAAGTGGAAACGACTCCCAATGATGAGTACACGAAGAGGTTGCCATACGATGGCAGTGCTTGATGAGAAGATGTAAGTGTATATCTCTTTTTTACAGATCAAGATGATCAGCTGAAAATTTGTAGAATGCAGGCCCATCTGATCTAAGTCTCTTCAAAACTGACTCTAGCTTGTTTCTACTCAAAACAGCGTAGATGCGTATCATGGTGTATAATAATGCCTTCTCTTGCAGTTAACTTGTCTTCTATTTTCTTTCAGATACTCAATTGGTGGTTATGATGCTGAGACTAGAGCAATGGTGGCTAGCGTTGAGTTGTACGAGCCAAGGATGCCGTCATGGGTGATGGTTGAACCAATGAACTGTACCAGAGGGTACCATTCTTCAGCTGTGCTTGGTGGCTCGATATTCACGTTCGGTGGGGTCAAAGGTGAAGCAGATACAATCTTGGATGTGGTAGGTAGCAAATATCCAAGTCCCAATCTATGTTCCATCAATAATTCTACCAAGCAGAAAATGGTAACACCCAAATCATGTTTGGTTGGCACTGTGTTTAGAGGGTGAATCAGTACTTGCAAAGGGGTCAATCAGCACTGTGTTTACAAAATGCATGTCAGCGTTGAATCCTCGAATGTTGTCGATTTGAGTCCTTGTATCAACTGATTTAAGCACTGTGCTCAGCATAATTCTCAAATTTGTATGCAGACTAAGAGTTTAAACCTTTTATGTCGGATGAATTGTCAGGTGGAACGCTACAAGGAAGGCTATGGCTGGGTGAATACCGGGTTGAAGTCAATTGGCAGGAGATGCTACCGTTCTGCCGTTGTTCTCTGACTGACGTTCAGCATAATGAGAAGTTCTTTTCTCAGCAGCTGACGAGTGACCAGCAAACAAATTGTTAGGACTTAGAAGGCTCATCTTTTGTCTGAATTGAGAAGCTCCTCTTTCCTGAATCGAGAGACTGTTAAGTTCTTCTTCTTTTTTTGGCTGAATTGACAATGCAACAACATCTGATGCAAAACTGAATCCTGTTGGGGGGGGAAAACTGTGAACTTGATGTATTGAAATTCCGTATTCGACTTGCTTTTCTGCTGTTTATTGAAGCAACTTTGGGTACATTTTATGTCATGACACTCTAGAACTGTAGAAATAAGCAGTTGAGCTGCACAAGACGTATGTATACTAGCAGGCAGGGTATAGGAGGAGCAGTAGTGCGCGCCATTGGAAACACACCGCCACCTTCTTCCTTCCACACCCCCAACCCACCGCCGATGGCCGCGGCAGCGGTCATGCTCTGCATCTCCGGCGCTCCTCCAACGGCCGCGCCTCTCCGACTACGACCCCCGCTACCCTTGGCTTCTTCTCCTCCCGCCACCGCTCCGCCCCTCCATGCGCGAGCTCTCCCTCGTCCACTCCCCCTCCAAAACCCTACGCCTCACCCACCGCCTCCTCTTCCTCCCCCAACAGCTCCACCCACTCCTTCGACTACCGCGCCTTCCTCCTTGTCGGGAGGTCACAGCATTGGAGAGCAGAAGGCGGCGGAGGGGATGGTGGGCTGGGGAGGCTGCAAGGGGCTCTGCGGCAGGGCAGGCGGCGGAGATGGATGGCATGTGTGCAGGGATGCTCAGAAGGATGGAGAAGCTGGTGTTTTGTGGTGGCGAAGCGCAGCGTCGATGGAGCAGGGTGAGTTGCATCGTCGTCATCCTTGTTTGCTTCGGTCTTTGCTGAGAGCTGGGTACGTACTCCCATACTACTGGTACAAAAAATTACTCCTACTCTTTTTTTTTTTTTTTTTTTTTCCCTTCCTTCCTTTTTCTCCCTAGCTAGACGTAAGCTATTAATTAATCAACAAATATATATGCTGGTTTTTGGGAGGAGGAGAGGACTAATCCGAATTTCTGATGATGAGCATCAATTAATGACACACAGTTGGGCACCGCACGATGATAGTGCATGCATTGCGTACCTCCCCCAAAAGTCCAGCAGATTGTTTACCCCAAGTCCAAGATTACTTGCTTGGTAGAGATTTTGTAAGCGCATGCGAAATGCGATGCGACCTCCCCGAGGCGATGGATGGACAACAAGGCAGATTTTCTAAAGCTGGTCTTTTGTTTTTTGGTGGTTTGCAGGGAGAAGAAAGATTGTAAAGTAAGGAAGAAGGTGATGGACGAACTGGCTAGAAGACGCCTCCCCGATATGAGATGCCGACGGAGAAGAAGCATCTCTGATTCATCAAGATTTGGCCTATTAGGAACTCCTTGGTCCTGTATAGGTACGGTACTCTTCCGTCATCGCATTACTCCCACCTCCAATACATCATTTAAATGAATGTGTTATATTTCTTTACCACTTTCTGCATAGGACAGGCTAGTATTTTTGCTATTTTATTTTCTCGTTGTATATTTCTACGATTTTCTATTTATATGTTGTAGATTCGAATATTTTTTTTCCTTTTTTAAGCGGCGTTTTCTATGTTTTGAGATATGATTTTGATCGTTTTTTATCTCTGTAACCTTACTTATTATATGTTAATAAAATTATAATATTACGAAAGTGTTTTTAACGACAAATCGAAAACTATAATATGTGAAAAGCTTGCAGAGTTTACCGAGAGAACCGAGGGAAAGATTAACTGGGTCCAATGAAATCTTTTGAAGAGAGAAGAGTCGTCGAATTGATCCCAAAGTATAATAGTCAGCTTTCGATTCGAGTCGTGTACGTATAACATGACGTAAGTGGTAGCACCGGTACGGACCCGCTTAATTAAGTCGATTTAAAGCCTAGATTCAAACGCCGTAGCACGTTTGTACGGTGGGACTAGTTCTTTAAATCTGTATTAAATCTGTAATAGGAGTAGTAATTATTAGGGACTTAACAGTAGTACTCGGTCATATCCGGTTAGTACTACTATGTCACATCTAACAAAAAGTCAATGGAACGCTGTCAGCTCGTGAAAATCAACGCTTGCCCAACAAAACTGTGGTATATTTCACCCCTGTGTTTACCCCACAAAATTAAGTTAATGGGCTCTTTGGTTTGCACGTTTTTTTGGAGAGTTCGATTCATTTGTAATGCATTCTTATTCTTACATGGGTTCAAATCTCGATGTTGTTTTTCTTCTTCTTCTTCCCTTCTTTTTAATCTATCCATGTTATTTTCCCTTCGAGAAGAGGAGTCCAATACACCCTCCCTCTTTCTCGATCCAAAAAGACCTCCATATATCGAGATGCCATATACGAGTTTCATTTCGAAATTGGAACGGGCGAGCATTAGTTTCTAGCATCTTCATAAAATTTGAATGGGAGAAAAATTAGGTGATTTGAGTTCGTTGCTTGTACAACCTAAATAATTTCAACTCTGAAGCCAGCACGTGTTTAAAACTCACAAGTCCTTAGAGAATGTATTTAACAAGGCAATTTGGGGTTGGGACACTACCCTACCTACTACAAGAGGGGAGGTCTGAAGAAGCATCCAAGAAACTGCGTGCTCGGCTCAGTCATGATTGATATTATCACAGTCAATTTCTAGCTAGAACTATCTGCGATAGGTCTTGTTTGTATCACAGACGGTTTGTGGCTAGAATCGTCTGTGATAATCTAATATCACTGACGATTCGTTGATATACCCGTAAGCGATGACACCTGTAGATTGTTAAACCCTCTATAGATGGAGAACTCTAGTCCAGTAAAAGAAATGGTTGAGAGGGTTAGCTTGCTGCGCGAAGAATGGAATTCCGTAGCAGTGTACGGGCGTAAGTACGGCGCGCAGCAAGGTCAACTTGTCTTGGCTGCATGCCTAAGTAACACACGCAATTGATGCGTGCGTTTGCAATTGTTTTTGCTGCACGTACGGCCACCCACTCCGGCGTGCTATATAATATGTAACTAGTACTAAGCATTTCATTTGCCTGGTTAATTACGCAGGTTAGGTAGCGTCAGTAAGACCACGCCGGAAGAATGGGCAATTGCACGTCGGTCCTGTTGTAAAATGTTATATGGATGATCGTAAACTTTACTGTAATATATGATGAAATCAATTAAGAATCGTTCGTAAAATATTATGCATATGTTCAGTAGTAAAATCTTAAACAAATCAGTTATTTGGTGTTCATTTAGTAGCAAACCGCTTTTATCGTGTGAAGCCCCTAAAAACCATATGTACAAGCTTTGAAAAATTCCCAAAAAGTTACCGTACGTAGGAGAGGTAAGCTTCTACAACCCTGTAAAATTAAAGAACAAAATCAATTGCATTTGAAAGATATGAAAAAGATAAATTCATTATTCACACTGTTTAGTGCTTGTCAATTTTATATCTTTCAAGCGATATTGATTTTGGTATTCAAATTTTACAAGGTTACAAAATTTCACCTCTTCTATGTATGGTAATTTTTGAATAGTTTTTGAAAACTTGTACATATGGTTTTCATGAATTTTACAAGATAAAAATGGTTTATACATGATATGTTGCTTTTTACTATCTAGAAAATAGCGTGTTAATGGATATTACACAAGACGTTACTAAATTAAAATGAGGTTAACTATTAGAACAAGAATTTAGTTATGGTTGTTGATCGTGTAGTAAAATGTTATGTGGACGAAAGTAAACATTATTGTAATAGATGGTAAAAATTAAATGAACACCGTTCGTAAAATATTGTGCATTTGTTCAATAGTAAAATCTTCCAAAATTAGTTATTTGGTGTTCGTTTGGCAGTAAACCACACATATCGTGTAAAATCCGTGAAAACTACGTGTACAAGTTAAGAAAAATTCTAAAAAAAAAAATACCGTAAGTAGGGGAAGTGAGATTCTATAACCCTGTAAAATAGGACGACTAAACCTAATCGTCTTTGAAAGATATGAAAAAAAATAAATTCACTATTCATCACTTGTAAATTTCATATCTTTCAAATAAGCATTTTAGAACAACGCACTCTTACTAAACAAAATAAATATGTAATAGCGAGACATATATCATTTTGTTTCTCTCGTCGTCAATAAACCACTGGTGAAAGGCTTTTGTGAATCAAGGCTGCCAATAAAAAATTATTACTAAACAAAAAATATATATTAGAAAACGAATTTACAAGCTAGATTGCCACGTAATTGATATCGTTCCATGGCACTGATTGATTATTGAGATACGTGGCTGGATTGGAATTTGGAATGCATTAACCGGCAGGGGAGTAGCATAACCTATTATACACACGCGGCCTCAAGTCGTTGTAAAGCAACGACTGAGCGCGAGCGAGGCGAGCAGAAAAAGCCTTCCCAGGAAGAGACCGGTGGCTAGGCTAGGTGGGGCCAGTGGGTAGTAGGAAATTAAAGCAAGAAAGATAAGCACGGCTTGGGTCCTTTTTAGGTACGGCCGGCCGGCTGGCCTTATCTCTCTATCAGCCCCAGCCCCAGCCCCAGCCCCAGCCTTTCTTCTTCTTCTCCTATCAAAGAAGCAAAACCTACTCTCCTCCGACGACGACGAACATACTAGCTATAAGGCAATTAAGTCACACCTAAAACACTCTTAGAAATCACAGCCGATGAGAAGGTGTTTTTCAGCTATGGTTTCTACCTTTTCTGTTTCAGCAGTACACTAACATATTACAGGTTGGTTGGTTGGTTGGTTGATTAAAAAAAACGTATATGGACGCACTCTGGGATCACAATTATTTCTAACAGGCGGAAAAAGCATGCGTATCTGTTAATTTATTAAATAGCATGGTGATCATAGGGGAACCTAATTAAATTGACGGATTTTAGGTACGTACAGATAAAAGCGTCACTTTTGTGGATGCTGCTCAAGCTAGTGGATGCATGATAGCTTATATTGTTCCATCCGCTTATTCTGTATCTACGTAGGTCGCTCCTCAATTGACAAATACCTAACATGCTGTCGCTCTTCGATCTATTGTTTCCTCCCACATATATATATATCCTCCGCGCGTTTCATCCAAGACTTGCTGATCCACAAGCTTTGGTCGCTGATTTTCTATTGTAATATATTTATAAAATCCAATACAACTATAGTATTAGATTTTAATTCTTACATCTAATCTATAATATCTTTAAGGATATCGATAGATAAAATTCTAAAAGTTTAAGAGCATCTCCAGCAGAGCCTCTAAACCAGCCCCTATACCGTAAATAATAAATTATAAAATTAAAGGCAATCTTAATTCTGGTGTAAAAAAATTACATAATAAACGGAGGGAGGGGGTAGTAAATAGTAAGGCCACGCAGGCGCGGGCCCACCACCCACAGATTGGTGTTGCCGGACGAAGCCGTCCCCGGGGAGGACAGGACCAGTCAACAACTACCTAGATAACAAGTGCCTCTCGTTTTTCTTTTAACACTCCGATCCCGTGTTACCCGCCATGAGCGGGAGCGGGGTCGCGATGTCGGTAAGAGGGGTCAACGAGGGGAGTAAGGAAGAAAGCCGGTAGGCGTAGCGGCGTGGCATCGTACTCGCTAGCTGTACGATCCGTTCCTCCCCCGCATCGTCCTTCCCCGCTACGCGCGTCTTTCCCCGCCATTTCTTCGTCTTCCACCTCTGCCCCGCCAGTACTCCTTCCGTACCGTACCTCCCCCGCTTGAAATGGCCATACTACCCCCTCGTAGATGCTACTAGTATCCACCTGCCTGTGCCAGCCCACGCGCCGGGAGGGAGGGAGGGCAAACTTGGAAAACCCAGCGGGGGCGTGACGAGACGCCGGGGGGCAATCTCGTCATCTCCTTCACCACCTCCACCTCCTCGTCGTCGTTAGTGATGAAGACTGGCTAGCGCGGCTGCTGCATACTCCATAGCAAGCCATTATTTCTTCTTGTTGCGATGCGACCAACGAGCCAAGAACCACCGGCCTGCGCACCCATGGCCATGCCAGCCCACCACCACGCCAAGCGCCGCCGTCTCTCGCCCGCCCCGCCCATCGACTCTCTCGCCGACGAGCTCCTCTTCCTCGTCCTCGACCGCGTCGCCGCCGCCGACCCGCGCGCCGTCAAGTCCTTCGCTCTCGCCTCCCGCGCCTGCCACGCCGCCGAGTCGCGCCACCGCCGCACCCTCCGCCCGTTCCGCGCCGATCTCCTCCCCGCCGCACTCGCCCGCTACCCCTCCGCCTCCCACCTCGATCTTTCCCTCTGCCCCCGTGTCGCCGACTCCACCCTCGCCGCCCTCTCCGCCGCGCCCTCCCTCCGCGCGGTAGACCTCTCCTGCTCCCGGGGCTTCGGCGCCGCTGGCCTCGCCGCGCTCGTCGCCGCGTGCCCCAACCTCACCGAGCTCGACATATCCAATAGGGTCGACCTCGGGGACGCGGCGGCGGCGGAGGTGGCGCGGGTGCGCCGCCTCCAAAGGCTGTCTCTGTCGCGCTGCAAGCCGGTGACGGACATGGGGCTCGGGTGCATCGCCGTCGGCTGCCCGGACCTGCGGGAGCTCTCGCTCAAGTGGAGCCTTGGGGTCACGGATTTGGGGGTCGAGCTCGTCGCCCTCAAGTGCAAGAAACTCAGGACCCTGGATCTCTCCTACACCATGGTGAGCCCTGTTTCTTCATTTCTCCATTCATTTCTTGCACGGATGCGATAGAGAGAAAAAAAAAAAATCTGTCTTTCTTCCCGAAACGTGCTCCCTGATTTCAAGGCGAGGTCCCCCCCCCCCTTAATTGATTGGGGAAACAGTAGTTTTTCCCCTCTGATAAATCGTTTTGGTTTCTGGATCTCTGGCATACATTTCACGGCAGACGCTCTTATCTTTGCTTCAACCTTTAAGGATCAGAACCATAGTAGCCCAAGTCCAGTTTCTCTTATTTTCTTGCTTCAACATACGAAGGTTAATTTGTCTTGCAGTTTTGTTGAGGTACCAAACACACTTATCTTATTTGACTAAGAAAAAAAATATATTTTGCCTGCGTTGCAGATCACAAAAGATTGCTTTCCAGCCATCATGAAGTTATCCAGTCTACAAGTGTTGGCACTGATGGCATGTGTTGGAATTGATGATGATGCCCTTACCAGTCTTGAGCAAGAATGCAGCAAATCACTACAGGTAATCTTTTGTTCAAACGTCTTCTGCTTGAGCACATACTGTTAGGTTCTTGAACTAGATCTGTACGTATGGTAATCTGAAGTTGGTTAATATTGCTAAAGTTGTAGGATTAGTACCATATATGAAGCTAATAGCTTGTTCGGTACATGTCGATGTGGACTATCTGGATGTTGTTAGTGAAACAAGTTGGACTAAAACATGTGCAAATCTTCAACAAAAGAGTACCACAGTTTCTGATCACTGAGCATGGAATAACAGTCTGTGTACCCTTGCAGGTGCTTGATATGTCAAAATGTCATAATGTCACTCATGTGGGACTTTCGTCCATCGTGGAGGCAATGCCAAATCTATTGGAACTGAATCTGTCATACTGCTGTCCTGTAAGTAGCCACTCATCTAGTTGTATCACCTGGTCATAAATTGAGATCCTCCCCAGTTTATTTTACACCCTTCTTTTGGCAGGTTACTCCTTCTATGGGAAGCAGCTTCCAAAGAATGCTTAAATTGCAGACCCTGAAGTTGGATGGCTGCCAGTTCATGGCTGATGGACTGAAATCCATCGGAAGGTCTTGTGTTTCTTTAAGGGAGTTGAGTCTGAGCAAGTGCTCTGGAGTGTCGGATACAGATCTTTCTTTCGTTGTGTCAAGACTAAAGAATTTGCTGAAGCTGGACATCACTTGCAATCGCAATATCACTGATGTTTCATTAGCCGCCATCACTAACTCATGCACTTCACTCACCTCCCTGAGAATGGAGTCTTGTAGCCATGTTTCCAGTGAAGGGCTCCGACTGATTGGAAAGCACTGTTGTCATTTGGAAGAGTTGGACCTTACTGACAATGATTTGGATGATGAAGGTTTCTACCGAACTGGCTACCTAATTACCCTTTGGTAAATGGACATCGAATTAACAATGATGAATCCTTTCTGTGCAGGGTTGAAAGCTCTCTCTCGATGCAGCAAACTTTCAAGCTTAAAAATTGGCATATGCTTGAAGATAAGTGATGAAGGCCTTATCCATATTGGGAAGTCTTGCCCAGAACTCCGAGATATTGATTTGTACAGGTTATTCATTACGCACTGCATGCCTTGTGATTAATTTGCTTTTCCTTTATGCTGGGACTAACTAATGGTTTCTGCTTCAGGTCTGGGGGCATTAGTGATGAAGGGGTTAATCATATTGCTCAAGGCTGTCGAATGCTGGAGTCTATCAATTTGTCCTACTGTACAGAAATAACAGACCGTGCACTGAGATCGCTTTCAAAATGTGCAATGCTCAACACACTGGAAATTCGTGGCTGCCCCATGGTTTCATCCGCTGGGCTCTCAGAAATAGCAGTGGGATGCAGGCTACTTTCCAAGCTTGATATCAAAAAATGCTTTGATATTGATGATGTGGGGATGCTATTCATTTCCCAGTTCTCTCATAGCCTAAGTCAGGTATTATATCCTTTTCTGTTGTAAATGAAACTCAATATAGTAATACCATGTTTCGCAATTGTGTTAATAGCATCCGTCTCTCATCACAGATAAACTTATCGTATTGTTCGGTCACCGATATCGGACTTCTGTCCCTTTCTAGCATATGCGGGTTGCAGAACATGACCATTGTACACTTGGCGGGTGTTACACCTAGTGGCTTGATAGCCGCTCTTATGGTCTGTGGTGGTTTGACAAAAGTGAAGCTTCATGCAGCATTCAAATCCATGATGCCTCCACATATGCTCAAAGTTGTTGAGGCCCGTGGTTGCGTTTTTCACTGGATTGACAAACCATACCAGGTAATCTATATTTCACAAACAAGCCTTGGTGTACAAGATATGAAGTTGAATTATTATATATGTCTTCATGCGGTATAATTCTTATGCTGTTTTGTGTAGACGAGTTAACATTGCAGGTCTGTGTACATGACTGATTTGACCATCTTTATTTGTAATAAAAGAAGTGTCTAATGACAAGTATGGTCTATGCAGGTTGATCTAGAACCGTGTGACGTATGGAAGCAACGGTCGCAAGATGTGCTTGTACAATGAAGAGGCGTAAAATGTAGCTGCTGCGGCAACTAGTGCAGATGCGCTTGTACAATGAAGAGGAGTGAAATGTAGCTGTTCCAGTGCGTGCATTGTGGCGATTAGTGGCTCTTGGCTGGCATTCTCAACCCTAGACAATGAGTTCTAAAATTCTGTACGTACCATAATTGGCGGAATAGAACTACTGATCCTTTGCCTTGTCAGAAGTATGTTGTATATTGCATTCAGTTTGTATGTTACTGAAAGTTTTGTTTAGTGAACTTTGAGGTTCTTTTGTTTGTTGTGTTGTTTAGCACAAAGCTAGATGAATCGAAAGAGATTATTATGGGTAGCACAGGAGGGCGACTTGTATGTGCTATGGCTTCAAGTGCTTAATCAATTGTGATTAATATGACGGTGTGCACGGTTAGATTAATTACTGCTCCATGCATCCTGGTGTTATTATTTGGAATGCTGGAATGAACTGGCTGGTCAATGAGCACTTGTATTTGTTTACGCAAGCGCACTAGCAGCCTGTACTGTCTGTCTGAGGAACAGCAGTGAACTTATGCTTTAAAGTTCAAGTGTGAGACTGTGTGATGGTCACTCTATGTTTATGATGAGTAATTGATCCTGGTTTGAGAGTGGTTGCCAAGTTTGACTTCGATTTATGCCAAGAGTTGCAAGTTTTGTGCTGCTGTCGGGATATCCGGTCTAAGACTATCTCCAGCGGTTTCCCACATTGCATTCCCTTCCCATCCCCTGAAGGGAATCCCTTCCCAGATTTCATTCTCTTCCCAGACTGCATCTCCAACAACATCCCTTCCCTATTCCCTTCGCATCCCTTCATCCATATTATAACAATATACTATAACCGCCAATGGTTGTACCCAAATTTGTACGAGAAATGTATGGCCATGCATTCTTCGTTAGAATTTTTCATCTTTTCCAAGATATACAAGGTGCTTAGAGAATAACTAGACATGTCCAAGAATGACAATGAGCTTACTTGGATGCTAGAAAACACTTCACCAATATTGCCAAATGAGGCTGCAGAGACAATAAACTTTTTCAAAGGAACAACAACTTCAGAATCACCATCATGAATAGAATGAATTGTGCAGTTGCTCATATTTAGACATCGCATGGTCGGAAGAACTGGTAAACGAGTCACATTTGTCCAAGAACACATTCAAGAAGCTCAATCTTGTAAACGCTTTAAGGACAGAAGCTCCCTTACTAGTAGTTTCACTACCCCATATATCAAGGTGCTCAAGTAGTGTCAATACCTGTAACAATAATCCAACTATAAGAAATTAACACTGCTGGTACACTTGTATTGAAAAGAAATCAGAAAGCAGTGACATATTGGTATGTACATACACATTTTTAAAAAATGTCACTCAACCTAGTCTCCGATAAGTGTAGCTTCTCCAAATTTTCAACGGAGACTATATGTCTGATGACGGCATCAGATATCTTTGAGCATCTAGACAGGTCCAATTCTTTTAACGTACTCATGCCTGAAGCATCAGAAGAATTTTGTGAAACTAGTTAGAAAATTTAGAGCATATTAAGTAGTGTTGGCAAAGTCAAGACAAGACCATGGTAGAATCATAATAGGGTAAGCTTGGCGTTTAGGAGCGCCCAGTTGCGTAATTATTGATGTTCTTGCAATCCGCCACTTGAGGATCTCGGTCTAACGAGCCGAGGTAAGCTAGCCACTCTGCATCCACGGCCAAGTAGCCGCTCAAGTCGATCTCCTCCACCGAGTGCTTGAAAACCCTGCACGCGCAAGAATGATTCATCCACACGTCGCAGGAAACAAGAGATCAGAAAGCGCGCAAATCCATCCCCATAGTAGAAACCGAAGAAAAGATTTGCGTGGTCTCGTGCATTTTCGGCGGAGGAAGAAACTCGAGAAGGGAGGAAGAGGAGGCGGCTGCAAGGCGGCGGAGGCGCGTCGGCTAGCTGCCGGAACGCTCAATGGCGGCGCCACGACGCCAGGCCTCCGCTGGCGGCGGCGCGCGCCAGCGTCGATCGGCGTTCAACCGGTGCGTCTCGCCGCCCCGGCGGATCGGCCGCCATGGGTTTGCCTTCCGTTCCGTCGCTCTCCTTCCCTCTTCCGTAGCGCGCCTTCCGCCAACAGCTCGTCGAGCGGAAGGGAAGGGAGAGAGAATCTCCCCCAATCGGGATTCTCTCTCTTCTCCCTTCCGATCCGCTCCCGGGAAGGGAAGCTGCTGGAGCGTTGCCGTCGTTCCCGAGCGGGGGTTTTCCCATCACGATGGGAATGAAGGCCGGGACGGGATACCGCTGGGCATAGTCTAAGACCATCTCCAACCCATTCCCGTCCCCTCCCTCATTCCCTTCGCGAAGAGATTCCCATTCCCTTCAGCGCTCCAACGGGTTCCCTTCAGCATTCCCTTCAGCCTGGGATTCTCTCTCCCATTCCCTTCAGGAAGGGATTCTCTCTCCTTTCCCTATACAATTCCCTTTAAAGGGAATCTGTTGGAGATGAGTGGAAATAAAGGGAATGGGAATGGAGAAGGGAACATGGAAGGGAATGAAATGAAGGGAATATGGTTGGAGATGGTCTCAGTTTGTCGGATTGGTCAGACAGCTGCGGTCTAACCGGCCTTGGAATTTCAGGAATAGACCATTGACCAAATGGGCGTGGACAAAATGGGGAAGAAATCCACATATCCCTATAGACGTAAGGATTTAGTTGTTCTATGCTTCGTTGGTTTTGGAGGTTGAACCTGAAACTAGATAAGGTATGAAATTTACAGTACCACTGCATTACGAGGTGTTGCATTTCGGGTGCTGGCGGTCTGTGTTAGAACAACTAAATCCGATTCCGATATCCCAGGAGCAGTTCACCCCACCATGCGTCATGATCGAAGGCGCCACCATCTTTGATTGGTGAGGTCCTGAGTCGACAGCGCCACATATATAAGAAGGGGGAGATCACGAGGGGAGGCAAACCCCCGACATACCCTAACCCACGACCACTCATTAGATTTTTCTGACTCGGACCACTATATTGACTGTATTAAGAGGACATACGTTAAATAAATTAAGAAAGGGGCCACACAGAGGACATGACTTTTAGAATTAATTCACACTGATATTTCTCCCGTTATGGATATATTTTTCTCATTCATGATCGATCTGAATCATTAGATACATTTATAATATTCAAGGCTGAAGTAGAAAATGAGCATAATCTAAAGATTAAGGTGGTAAGATCAGATCGTGGAAGAGAATATTATGGGAGACATGCCCCTTATGGGCAAATCCTTGGTCTTTTTGCTAAATTTCTCCAGGAAAGTGGCATAGTAGCCCAATATTCGACACTTAGTGAACCACAGCAAAATAGAGTGGTTGAAAGAATACCCTTATAGACATGGTACGAAGCATGCTGTATTCTTAGGGAATGGTGAAATTAGTGGGAGCTTAGAGACCAAAAAAATAGATCTTGAGGAGATGCGGCCTTACGTTCCATTGTCCCAACAGAGAATCTTGGGATTAATGATACAGCACTTGATAATGAAGTGCGGCCAATGATGAATCTCATCCGCCTCCTCCTGTGGAAACTAATGATTCCCTAAGAAGGTCACAGCGGGCTAGGATATCTGCCATTCCGAACGATTATGTCATATGCATCTTCATTCAATGAAGATGTAAACGATATTGGAAAGGTAGATGTTCCTACCTCTTTGAAGAAGCCATAACTAGCAAAGATTCAGATAAATGGATCGAGACCATTCAAGATAAATTAAGGTCTATGATCCTACCCCTTTGCCGTGGTGACCAATTAACATACCAAACACATGAACTGGTGACATTGGGACGAAATTAACACAATCTTGCCTGTTGTTTCTTAATTTCTTGTTTTAGTTACTCGTTCCCCAGGGAAGGGATACATGCTTTCTTACAAGTCACAACTGAAGTGAAGGAAGAGTTGAAGGAAAGGTGCATTTTCCTTTTCACTTCAGTACTCACCCTTTCTGCCTTTGCACTTTTCTATACAATGGGTGAGGGCGTGAGGCCATGTTATTATATGTTATTTCTTGGATCACTACTTTTGTTTTACCATTAGCAAATACTGGGTGCTGGACACAGGAATTTGCTAACCCATTCAAGGAAAAGGGTGCCCTCCACTGGTTTTAGAACCAAACCATCAAACAATTCCCCTATAAATATGCCAATATTCGCGAGCTGTTTCGTTGAACTCATAACAAATCATTCTTTAACAGGCATAAAATCCCATCCATTTTCTCTAGTAAAAAAAATGGCTCCCTTGAAAGCATGGGCGAAGGAGCACAGACTTGCAAGCGTTGGTGAGATCGTACTTCTTAGTTTTAACATCAAGGATTTGGATTTTTATTCCTGACCTTGCTATTTGTTACTAGGGATGTTCTGGGCAACAACATTGGGAGCGTCATTAGCTTACAACCACAGGATGTCAACCCTGAAGCCAAGTCTCCGGCTTATACATGCCAGGTATTTTATTGAATATACTGCACTTAACAGTACTAAATATTTTTGCAGTAGTTCTTGGTAGTACTAAATATTTGTGTAAATTGTAAACGACTGTGAGTTGAAATTGCATTTGTTTGGCTGTTTGTAGGATGCATGCACAGGCTCTGACCCTGGTAATACTCTCAGGGGCAGCTCTGAAACACCACTATGAGAAAGGAAATTTTGTCAAGAAGGATGATCATGAAGTCGAAAGTTTGTCTACTCTCCCTATAGTGGATGCAGATGTTGAGGCTGATAAATGGGGCTGGTAGATTTCGCATTGGCTTGGGTGGTGACACCAATTAGAACCTTAGTTTCCCAAAATGCTGCGAACCAACCATGAAATTTTGTTGAATTGTATACATGGGACCAATGGCGATGCCGGAATGGAAATAGAGGATGGGTTCAAAAGAACTAAGCTAAATTGATACAAACATAGTCTTGTATTATCGTGCGATCCAAATTCATGTACGAATAAAGGAGAAGCAAAGGAAAAAAAGAAGGGAGGAATACAATGAACTGCTTGTGAAATGGTTACGCAAAGTTTATATCTTCATTACTGCAAATGTAAATTCATCGCTACAGAAAATACAACTAATCTACATTATTGTTGTCTAATTGTCAACGCAATACAACATCAAGCCACAAAAAGAGTAAGGCAGTAAAGGATAAAGATTAATCGATACAATTAGTGTAAAGAAAAATATACCACTCAAAGCCTCAAGAGCCAAGCCCTGATCCATGCTCGACCTTCCTCGTGGGGCGCGGCCTCCTCCCGTCCGCCGGGCTGCTGTCCTGGCTTTTCATGCACGGCCGCCGGCGCCGCTAGGATTTCTTCTCGGGCTCCTCATCCGCTCGCCGCTTGTTCCTTGGGGTGCGCACCTCCTCTCTCGTTCGAGTTCGATTGCATCTAGTGCCTGGTGGGATGGGGATGTGAGGATTAGTTGCTAGTTTCTAATCTCCTTCCTCTCCCGGTCTCTCTACTTCAGGCGCAGCTCGTAGCCATGGCCGCTCGCCGCGCCGAGGGGGTGGTGGTTACAGAAGAACTTCCTGGCAAATACTACCTGTTAGACAACCTCGCTATCGAATAGTCCGGGGTTGCCTAATAGATCTAAACTGGAGAACAGAAAGAGAGGACTAGAGACACAATATGAGGAGGAACGGGTCTGCTTTATTATTCTGTATGCTTCTGTACAATGGGGTGACCCCCTGCCTCCTATATATAGCGGTTCTGCTTAGAGATAAGGAAGAGTCCATATCGGATACGAATCCGGTTTCCTAACACTCCCCCTTGGACTCTTCACTGCGAGATGCATATGCCTCATTAAAACTCCATAAAAACCCAGTGGGAAAAATAATTGAAGAAAGAGTACATAGCACACGCTTGCTGTGTTGCACGGATTGCCTCATCAAAAACCTTATGTAAGAAAACTTCAATGAAAAACTTACTTAAGGAAAAGAGTACAATCTACCCAAACTTCAATGTTAATCTTCAAGATTTACGTTGGGTACTCAAGCTTCATGTTTGAGATTTATGTAGGAGTATGTGAAAAATCTCCCCCTGAAATCTGCACTTCTCTAAGCCTCATCATCCCGATTCCTCTAATACATCTTTCAAAGGAAGATGCCGGGAGTGACTTAGTGAATAAATCTGCGAGATTTTCACACGACTTAGTATGCAGTATCTTTATCTCGTTCATCTTATGCATTTCATGAGCATAAAAGAACTTGGGGTTGATATGCTTTGTAAGGTTACTCTTCACATATCCCATTTGTACTTGTGCAACACAAGCTGCATTATCTTCATAGATAATAGTGGGGTTTTGTTCCATGTTCAGACCACATGACTTCTGGATTTGGTGAACCATTCTTCAAGCCATGCACATTCCCGAGAGGCTTCATATAATGCAATGATTTACGAGTGGTTAGTCGACGTCGAGACAAGAGTCCGCAGACGACTTCCAAGAAATTGCCTTTCCACCGCAAAGTAAAACATAGCCTGTTTGTGACTTGCCAGTATGCGGGTCCGATAGGTACACAGCATCTGCGTAGCAAACTAAATTCTATTCATTGTTTCTTCTTTAAAACAAGCCGAGGTCTTTGCTTCCTTGAAGGTAACGGAAGATGTCCTTCACCTCTTTCCAATGCCTTTTGGTGGGTTACGCCTTTGTCTGCGCTAGCAAATTCACGCGAACGCAATGTCCGCCTAGTGCTATTCGCAAGGTACATGAGCGCTCCAATTGCACTCAAGTATGGGAATTCCGCTCCCGGGACTTCCTCCCCTCTTCTTTAGGCCTGCGGGTCTAGGTCTGCTTGGAGTGACCTTCCGACCATTGGGGTCTTTGCGGGGTATGCCTTTTCAAAGCCAAATCTCTCCAACACTTTCTGCGTGTAGGATGCTTGGTGTACCAAGATTCCGCCTTGGACATGTTCAAGCTGCAAGCCTAAACAGAACTTGGTTTTACCCAAGTCTTTCATTTCAAACTCAGATTTCAAGTATGTGCATGCTTCTTCAATTTCCTCATCCGTCCCAATGATGTTCAAGTCATCTACATAGACGGAGATTATACAAAATCCATTCGTGGATCGTTGTATAAATACACATGGACAATCTTCATTTGTTAGTGTAGCCTTTCTTGCAGAGAAAGTCACTCAAACGATTGTACCACGTTCTTCATTTGTTTTAGCCCATACGGTGATTTCTCCAATTTCACCTTTGTATAGGTTTTAATTTGCTCTGTCTTGGTTCGGGATAGGGATACCTTAGGTACTTTCATGTATATCTCCGAATCCAAGTTTCCATACAAGTATCTTTGTGACAACATCCATTAGCTTCATTTTCAACTTCAAGTTGATTGCCATTGAGATCAAGTATCTAAAGGTAATTCCACCCATGACCTGAGAATAGGTTTCTTCATAATCAACCCCAGACGTTGAGTGAAACCTTGAGCGACAAGCCTTGCCTTGTACCTTACAACTTCATTGTTTTCATTCCTCTTCCGAACAAAAACCCATTTGTGCCCCAGTTTTATATGGGGAGGCGTGCGGCACACAGCCCAAACACCTCTCTTTTGTTTAGAGAGACTAACTCTGCGGTGATTGCCTTCTTCCAATCTTCCCAATCGAACCTTTTCTTGCACTCTGCGAAGATGCGGGCTCGGGATCATGATTAATGATCGTGGCAATCTTCTTTGCAAAGTATGCATCGACATTGGTACATTGCTCTATTCATCGATTCTCCGTTATTACAAAGTTTATGGCCATTTCATCATGGGGTGCTTTGTGCACTTCTACTTGCTCTTCATTGCTATTTCCCATTCCAGAGCAAGTTCCTTTAGTTTTCTCCGCCAATGTGTGCGCACACATTATTTCCGGCTTCTTCCAATGGAAGGTTCAGATCTGGAATTGCCTTTTCCACAGGCTTCTTTCCGTGCAGGTCTCAAGCGGCTCCGTTCTTGCTTTGGGGCACTTTTGTGATTGGTGGTAAGTCCTCTTGCCCGATTTTCCCAGACGTCTCCGGGTACTTTGGGTTTGAGAAGCCAGGTTTCTGTTCTTTTCTTTGAGGCCTCTGAGCAGGATGAGGATACCTTCGCTTTATTTGGTATTTCCACCCTCTACGGTGCATTTCTTGCTTTGGTACATGCGACTTAACCACGCTCTTGAGATCACAAAAATGATCAGGCGGTTCATTTGCTAAATTCAAATCAATTATCTTGGACTTCTTGATTTGCTTCATTAGTGCGAGGGTCATGCGCGGGATCGATGGAATGCCATATTATTTCCGGCATTTTTCATCCAATGGTTGATTCTCTCCCCTAATGACGGAAAGCGGTCCTCGCTCAAAGATACTGATCGGCGAATCAGTATGCAAGTCTCGATCATGGGTTCCAAATACCTGATTATGGATGCACTCTCATAACCAGCGTATATCCCGGACTTGCGGAGAGGGCCCATTGCAGTCCGCTGTGGGGGTGGTATAGGTACATATACCATACAACCAAAAGTTCTAAGATGGAAAATCTTCGGGATGACCCCTTGCACTAGTTGCATAGGTGAATGGATGTTGTAGGCCGATGGTCTATAATTGATAAGTCTTTCTTTGCGTGCGAGGCTGCGTGTCCCCAACAAGTGTTGGGCAAGTTACAAATCTGCAAGAGCGATGCGGCAATGAACTTAATCCTCTTTATTAGTGCTTGACTAGCCCATTTTGCGTATGGGACGTGCGGTGCAGTGCTCAGCGATTATTCCGTTCTTTGTGCAATAATCATCAAATGCCTTGGAAGTAAATTACCGGCATTGTCCATTCGAATGGACTTCACGCGATGATCGGGAAAAGCATTCTTAATTACGATGATCTGCGAGATCGGTTTTTGCGAATGCATGATTCCTTGTTGACGACAAACATGTATGCGACCATTTTAGGAAGCATCAATGAGCACCATAAAGTATCGAAACGGCCCGACAAGGGCTGGAATCGGGCGCAAATATCCCCCGAATGCGTTCGAGAATGCAGGATTTCATGTTGCACTTTCATAATAGAGGGTCTAGTTATTAATTTCCGTGGCACATGCATGGCACACAAAATCTTCATAATTCGGGAAATTTTTAACATTGATGCCATGACCTTGTGAGTTATTAACTATATTTCTCATCAATCTAAGACCAGGATGACCTAATCTACAATGCCATAAAGAAAATAATTCAGAGCTTCTAAAGACAGTCTTCAAAGAAGTATACAACTGCGTGTGCATTGATTTTAAATTGTAGTACAACCTGATTCATATGAGGACATTTTTCTAGTACCATCTTTCCATATTCCGCGTGCTTCACAATGCACAAGTGTTCTTTGCCATTTTCTTCATTGGTTTCTACGTGAAACCCATTGGCGCGGATATCCTTGAAACTTAAGAGAGTGCGAGTTGATTCAGGGTACAAGAGGGCTTCTTCAATTACCAAAGTTGTACCCATTGGCAATATAATTGTGGCTCTTCCTGAGCCTATTATATGCGTATCGCTTCCTGCGATAGTCGTAATCCTTCCAGCGTTCTTCGTGATCGTCTGGAAGTATTTCGACTCTCTTAAGATGGTATTTGTTGTGCCACTATCAACAATGCATATTTCCTCCATTGGGCGCTACACGATTTCTTTCAATCTGATCACCGGGTAGAGCTTCGTGCTGATAACGTGTTAGACAACCTCGCTATCGAATAGTCCGGGGTTGCCTAATAGATCTAAACTGGAGAACAGAAAGAGAGGACTAGAGACACAATATGAGGAGGAACGGGTCTGCTTTATTATTCAGATGTACATGCAATGGGGTGACCCCCTACCTCCTATATATAGCGGTTCTGCTTAGAGATAAGGAAGAGTCCATATCGGATACGAATCCGGTTTCCTAACACTACCTACCATACAGCCGAAGAAGTCCCGGCCTCCTCAGCCCCCCACGTCACCCCACCCTCTCTCTCTCATTCTTCCAAAAAAAAGCCTCTGGTTCTTTCAAATTACGGATAGGTCCTTTGTAATTTTCTGTGAGTGTAAAATATTTTTCCCCGTTCGCGTTTAGGTCCTCCGTTCGCCGTTTTGCACAAAGAACCTCCCATTAATACGAATTGCGAACTAGCCCTTTCCTACTTATTCGAAATAGCGAACAGGTCCAAAATTATAACAAATTGGTCCCTTGACTTTTCGTTCAGGTCCTTTCTCCGTTTTCCCCGAAAAAAATGTTTTTGTGCTCCATTTGCTCTCCGGAGCATAGGAAAAATGTTTCCGTGGTCTGTTTTTTCTCCGAAAAAAAAACAAAAAATATTTTCCGGGTCCTTTCTCCTTTTTTACCGAAAAAAATATTTTCGTTGTCCGTTTGCTTTCCGGAGCGTAGGAAAAATGTTTCCGTGGTCTGTTTTTTCTCCGAAAAAAAAACATAAAATATTTTCCGTTCACGCGAACGGCGTTTTTCCCGAAAAAAATATTTTCGTGATCCGTTTGCTCTCCGGAGCATAGGAAAAATGTTTCCGTGGTCTGTTTTTTCTCCAAAAAAAAACAAAAAATATTTTCCGTTCACGCGAACGGCGTTTTTCCCGAAAAAAATATTTTCGTGGTCCGTTTGCTCTCCGGAGCATAGGAAAAATGTTTCCGTGGTCTGTTTTTTCTCCAAAAAAAAAACAAAAAATATTTTCCGGGTCCTTTCTCCTTTTTTACCGAAAAAAATATTTTCGTTGTCCGTTTGCTTTCCGGAGCGTAGGAAAAATGTTTCCGTGGTCTGTTTTTCTCAAAAAACAAAAAATATTTTCCGTTCACGCGAACGGCGTTTTTCCCGAAAAAAATATTTTCGTGGTCCGTTTGCTCTTCGGAGCATGGGAAAAATGTTTCCGTAGTCTGTTTTTTCTTCGAAAAAAATAAATAAAAAAAAACCGTTCACGTGCGCGCCGTTTTTCCCAAAAAAAATATTTTCGTGGTCCGTTTGCTCTCCGGACTATAGGAAAAATGTTTTCGTAATCTATTTTTTCTCCAAAAAAAAAAATCCATCCACGCGCGCGGCGTGCGCCGCGCTTGCGTTTCTAGTAATCGATTACTGGGGTAGGATCTTGCGCAATTTCGCTCCATATGAAATTTGGTTTGAAGATTTTTTTTTAAAAAAAAAATTATAAAAGGATATTAACTTAATTTTCGTTTCCTCGGGGTTCCGTTCAAAAATAGCCTAGTTAGGTTGCATTATTAGGTGATTTATTAGGTGATTTATTAGGTGATTGTTTTTTTACAAAAAAAAAAAAAACAACAGGTGAAGGACTCATATGTGAATATACAGAAGTATGATTTTTTTAATTACCGGTGGAAGGATTTGGATTGAATTTTGACTTTTACAAAATTACTATGCATCCTTTTTGTAAAATTACTATGGAAAGACTTAAATGTAATTTTGGAATTTACATAGGGTCATTTCGCAAAAAAAGCGGTGACACGTGAGGGATTGTTGCCTCCAAAGTCCAAACTTCTGTGGCTTTAATAGGTTAGATATATGCGGAATCACGTTTTTTTTTTGTAAAATTACTGTAGAAAGATCTAAATATAATTTTAGGATTTTTAAATGATCCTTTTGCAAAAAAATAGCGGTGACATACGAAGGCTAGTTGGCTCCGAAGTTCTGTGACTTTAATAGATTAGATATTCGTTATAGAAGTGTAGTTTCGAGTCTTTTATGGTTCCCCCTTGATATCATGAATAGTCCACTCACAGAGTACATCGCATTTTATGGTTTTCCGTCTGCTAAAAGGACAAACAAAAGTCATGATCTGGCCTCATCACGCATTGCACAAAACGAGGCGCGAGGAAAAAAGAAGAAGAAAGTATTAAAGTGGAAAAAGAAAAGATAAAAAAACACATTTCCTTGTCCATTTCTTATGCCATGTAGATCAGATTGTCACTGTCAATGTATACCGTAATGTTAGTGTGAAGGTACGTATAATTCACATGGAGCGGTGATAAAATTAGTCCTATATTACTTATTTAAAGTAAGTTGTATTAGTATATAATGTATGTTGGGTTCAAAGATATCATATTTGGATTAACTCTTTTACACAAAGCGATGTTAAGAAGTGTAAGCGGGGTACTATACATGTGTGGGTCTGCTCCACGGTGGACTGGGCTTCAAGCGAATTTTAGGCCAGGGTGTTACAGATGGTATGTTAAAACCAAAATCTGGCGTATAGCCGATTTAGTGAGCATTGTTGATTTGGTATGATTATTTTATTAAGGGAAGTATGGGATTTATGAAACTATTGTTTTAGAAGTCAACCGATACAAGTTACGACAGATAAGACGGGATAAAAGCTGATCAGGAAGGAAAGATTGTTTTAAGAAGTGAAAACTGATACTGACAATTTTATGAAGAGTCTAAGGAGAACACAATCGCCCCTGAAGCTATAAAACAGGATGACAAACAACATCGAAGGACACATACAATCAATCAACCAACTCGCATTACTTTTTACTTTAATTTTCGTCGACTAGGAGTAGTACTTTAGATTTGTAATCTTTCCTCTGTAATTCACCTAAATCAATAAAGTTGCGCATCACCGACTATTAGTTTCGTCAACTTATGCTATTCAGGTATGTTTTTCTTCGATCTTGTTGCGCATCGCATTTTTTCGGGAAAAATCTACCTTTACCTTTATCTAATCAGCTAAATCAGGTTGATTAGATCTATCGGTTATTTTTATCTAATTGGCTTGAACAGCTGGTTAGATCGGATCATTACTGGAAGATATATATATCGGCTTAATGGCCGATTGAATCAAATCTTCCTCTTGCCGATTGCATGATCAAATCGGCTGGCACATCTGCATCCATAAATAAACCCGTGTTTGTGTGTGTGTTAATTACTGATTAACCCATCTTCACTTTTTTTAGCGTCAACAGTACCAAAGCTTCAACCTACATTGCATGGGCGCATACGAGATAGGAGAACAAGCATATAACACATGACGCGTGTGGGTCTGGAGCGGACACATGGTATGTCATATGTACTGTCACTAGACATTCGAACGTTTACCCAGGGGTGGTTCTGTGCTTTTGCTGTGTATACAGTGTGTTACCGATAGCGGTATGCATGTACAGTGGGTTGTACTTTGAACGAATTTTTGACTAAGGTAATGCGTATGTGTCCAATTTTAAAGAACATTTAGTTGATTATGAGTTAGAGCAATTTGCTTGATTGTCATGTCAGTGCTTGGTCAGCCTTGCGCAAGCATCCTGTTTGGATGGAATGATTGTGCTACTCTCCTCCTTTAAGCAATAAAGCTCACCCCTTTTGGTCGTAAAAAAAACAAGCATGTATCCCACCAAATCAAACACAATCGGCTCGGTATTTAAATTAAAATCGATTGATAAATCGATCTAATTTAGAAAAAATTCATGCGAGATAAACCAGTTGAAAATCATTGAAAATCACTTGATTTACGGTGAAAATCACCGATTTACTATGTGTTTTTTTTTTTCAAAATGTTTGCTTTCGTTCAGTTTTCAATGATTTTTATTCGATTTTTACGATAAAACGGTGCCATCGAATGTCCGATTTTCAACCTTGATTCGATTTTGTAAACCCTACCAGCAACTCAGGAGTAAAAAGATGAGGACCTGCTGAAACCTTGTGCATCCAGAGTCCTCCAGAGTCCACAAGAAGCAAGGAAACCGCGAGACAAACTGATGCATCGGCCACTGGTTTGCTGATGCAACGACAAACCAAACCAGCGGGCGGCTGGCTGGGCACACTGGACTCGACGACAGCTATAAAATACGGGGCTACCAGACTGGCCTGCTCATCCAAATCCAATCCCTGAAGGAGAAAGAGAGAGGCATCAAGGCATCCAAAAGCAACAGGGATCCGATTGTTTCTTGTTGGTTGATCCGGCCATCGGAGAAAGAAAGAAAGAAAGAAAGAAAGATGGAGAAGATGAGCTCGTCGGTGCAGTCCTGGGTGGAGGAGCACAAGCTCACCAGCATCGGTGAGTCGGCGATCAGTAATTCGACTAGTAATTAGTTGCCTGCAAGCACATACAGTATTGATTTGTTGCTTCCCCCTTCAGTTCCTTCTGATGAGTAGAAGTCGTGAGATGATCCACTCAATGTCGCTCGTGTCGTGAATTGAGGCTTAGCTGGTCCATTCATGTGATGTCGTCTCACTGCAGGAGCCCTGTGGGCGACGGCGGTGGGTGCGTCGGTCGCGTACAGCCGGAGGAGGACGCCGCAGAGGACGACGGGCCTGCGGCTCATCCACGCCAGGATGCACGCCCAGGCCCTCACGGTGGCCGTCCTCGGGGGAGCGGCGCTGATGCACTACTACAACAACAGCAACAACACTGGCGAGAAGAACAAGGGGGGTAGCTTGGACTACGAGTTCTACTCGCAGCTGCCGGCGGCCACCTCCGCCGACGGCCAGGAGAACGAGCGGTGGAGCTGGTAGATTAACAAGATTACGACGACGACGACGACGACGATCAATTACTAGTTAATCATTTGTCCTGATCCATCCAGCTGGGACGGCTCTCTGTTTCATCTACTTTACTATTATAATACTGTATAGAGATCCTTCCGGTGGCGCCGGCCCCTGGTTTTCTGATGGAGCAGAGCAGGCAAAACAGCGGCAGCATCCGTTGTGTTTTATCGTCTAATATATACTATATAGATTGATTCTAGGATGCTTTCATATGCATGCGTTACTATGTTTCTCTATGTCTGAAGAAAGAATAAGAAATGTTCGAATAAGCTCGGTAGGCTTTTTTTAGATAATAGAAGAATAAATTACTTCTGGTCTCTGCATATCAAGATGCACACAACCAAACTCGGTAGGCTTGCATAAGCTCGGTAACAAGCTCGAGTAAACTTGGTTTACATAGGCTCGATCCAAACTCGAGTAGGCTCGCGAGCTATTCGAGCTCGATTCGGTGAAGCTCGTGAGCTCGAGCCCAAGTTCAGCTCGTTTGGGACTCGAACCAAGCCTGTAGCTTGCGAGCTTGAGCTTTTTTTTTACATCCCTATCTGCCATCTTGCACCTAAAAATGCAACATCCATGTCAATGTTTGTGTGTGTGTGATCTACTTGACATATGTTAATGTTATCAATTTAAGTCAAGAACCAATCACATGCCAATGTTTCTTTACTCATACTGTCCTGTGCATGATTGTGAGTCTCTTTCAGCGCAAAGATCTTTTACGTCAATTTTTTGTTGCCTTTTGCAATTTCTTAAGCAAGATTTGTTGAAAAATCTATTTTAGGGCGACGTGGCCAATCCAGAGAGCTCATGTTCTTCAAATAACAAATAAAAATAAATGTTCATGGATTACAGTGCTAGATCATCCAGCTATACTTTTATATATGTATCGATCAAAGACATGAGTCGTTCACAAGTCAACATTTTATGCATACAACTGGCATTATTATAGTGTGAAAAGTGAGAAAACTTGGGTTTATTAGCTAGGAGACAATGCTAGGTATCCGATGGCATAAACGATATATCGTGCCTACACATAGATCAAAGGCTGATGCTTTCCTTGGTGTCAAGTGTCAACACAGTCCTTGGCCATGGCACAGCTTTATAAATCTAGCTGAAGTAGGTTAGGAAAGGAAAACTAATTACTTTGGATTTTGGAACTAGAGGTTGTCACCTACGTACTCTCCTTCTGTCCAATTCTTTTGGCACATAGATCAAAGGGATGTTAAAAAAATTAGATTATCTCTAATTTTTCACTCTAATCAATTTTTCAATGTATATATATAGAATATTAAGTAAATGAGAGGTGCTTCTATGCTCTTCCTTTTAAAAGTTGCACAACTATTAAAGCATGAATGAATGGTAGATGGTGATTACTTACCTCTTCGTTTGCTTCAAGATTTGTGCAACTTGTACTAGAAGGAAGAGCACAGAAGCACCTCTCTAAGTAAATATAGATAGTATATATATACACACGCACACGAAGTCTTTTCTGTACTCTCAGGAATACATACTCCCACTTCCAATATACCACTTAAATGAATGTGTTATACTCATTTATCACTCTCAGTATACTCCAATAATAATTCAAAGACACTCCAATGCAGCATGATTGAAAAAAAGATAAAAGATATAACAACACCATTTAAGCAATATAACTAAAGTGAGAGTAGTACTCATAAAGTATGGAACCATTTTCATATCCATTTTTTTTAGCCTCGGCCCCTCCTCCCCTCGCATTGGTTTCCCCCTCCCGTCTCCGCCGCCCCCTCCAAACCCTAACCCTAAACCCCTCTTCGCCCGCGACCCGACCCCATCCGTCGGATCCGTGACGCCTGGCTGATTCGATGCATGTAGGTGGACGAGCTCGCTGCCCCACCGTGATGGCTGCGGGGTGACAACGAGGCGGAGAAAGCTAGCGCAGATGGCACTGGGGGATCTCATGGCGTCCAGGCTCGTGCACTCCTCGTCGCCCTTGCCCAACCACGTCGATGAGCTCCCTCGCGCAAACGGACCGGAGCCGAGGAGGGACGCCGATGAGGAGACGGCGGCGCCGGTTGCCTACCTGCCCCAGGCGGTGGTGCTCTGCGAGCAGCGCCACGAGGGGTTCGACGAGGCTGCAGCGGCGGCGGCTGGGCCCTCGACGAGCGGCCTCGTCTCCAAATGGTGTCCCAAGGACCGGGTAATGGATGTAGCACCTGCACCTACTCTTGCTCCTCCTCCTCCTCCTCCTCCGCCTGTTGTTCAGTCGTCCATTAGATTCGGTGCATTTGGCCTCTGGAGGATTCGTAGGCTTGTAATTAGCAGCACGCTTAGTTGTCTGGCCTAAAAGAAGAAGAAGAAAAATAGGGGCAAATTTAGTAGTATCTTTTATCATTCTTGGTTCACGGATTACGATTTGATTACGGCACTTTCAGATGTAATGGGTTTCTGAAGTCATGACATGGGTAATGTTATGATCTATAGTCTTGCAATGCTGTGAATTTGATATCCATGAGTGCCATAGAGTTCATTCTTTGTTTGCTTCAAGTTGATGCCTTTTATTTCCAAACTGTTTGTATGAAAGGGAAACGGTATTGTTAACAGTGTTGCATGTTAGTGTACTAATGCTCTTTCGTCATATTAGCTAATTAAAGGCGGCATGGTGATCAGCAACCTGTCTGTCAGTATGTTTTGGATAAAAATTCAAATAAACAAGTAAACACTATTACTCTGGCCTTTAGATACCTACGGATATGGTGTTTTAAGAAAAAATGCATTTAGTTTCATTTTTTGAAAATAATTTAAATTAGTCTAGTCCCAGAATCTTATACCGTTTGCTGAATCCAGCACTCTCGATTGCATTTGAATCGGGTGCCTGCATCCCCATCCAAGTGACAGTATTTATTAGTGGCTGGTTGGTATCATGTATTCATGTTACTAAAAGAGATACCTAGTGTCAGCTGGTTGCCGGTGGTGAATCTGTAAGTGAGAATGAGGATTGCGGCAATGGACAAAACCTGGATCAAGGTAGTAGGTTGTCAAGGCAAAATTGGGAGTTGGCTACCCAAGGTATTGGTTTCACTGGTAGTCTGGCATATGAGCATGCAGTGGTTTGGGTATGTCATATTGTGCGTGTTGCAATGGCATGACTTAGCATATAAGTATGATGTTTCGATGTATGACAATGAAGATACATGATGGATGGGAAGGGGGTTGGTATTGATGTTAAAGATGAGGTCGCCACACTTGTACTGGAAAACAGCTGAACATTATGAGCCTTGAAATCTCCTTTGGGTTAATTTTAGGAGTTGTGATTGTCTGATTGCTTTTGGGCAAAGCAAAGTTCAACTTATGTATAATGCAGATGTTTCATCTTCCTAGATTTTGTTTGGAACTCTGTATAGGCACTTGATTCAATAGTAGAAGCACTTGTTTCAGTAGAAACTCATGTAGAATAAGCTACCTTTCCCCTTCAACAACGCTAGCTCCTAAAAGGTCTGCAGCTTATGTTTATTTGTCTGGACTAGATCATCATGTTAAACTTTATTAATTCAGTGTCTGCCATGAATTTTGTGAGAACGATGTATGCTATGTTATTAGCTATTACACTCTGACTGAGGACCTGTGTATTATATAATTCGGGCCACAGTTGTGGTTTGTTTATTTTCACTAGAAGTAGGTAATCAATAAATAGCTTCACTATTCTAATCTACTTCGGTCAGAGTATTGGCCTGTGTCATACCTTTCTGATTGCTTCTTTTGGTTGTTTTAGCTATTTTTTATTTGTTTTTTTGTCTACCATTCGATGGCATTATTTTTATAAGCTGTTCATATTTTTCATATGCTATGTACTAATGATGGTTTTGGTATTTGCAGATGAAGACCGGATGTGTTGCACTTGTATTATGTTTAAACATTAGTGTTGATCCTCCAGATGTAATTAAAATTTTCCCTTGTGCAAGAATGGAGTGCTGGATAGGTAAACATTTAGTCATGTGTATTAATGTATATGCTTATCCAAATTTCTAAGCAGCTTAGAAAAAAATGCAACGGCCTGCAGTTGATAATTCTGTTTCATGTTTGTGGGATGCAGCTCCGTACTTGTTATATTTTCTGTCAGTACGTCTTAGAAGTTAGGACACATTTAAGCTGTTATTTTTTGTTAACTATTTTCACTATTTCAGTGATTTTTTAAAAAATACTTTTGCATTTCTGAATGACTTACACGGGCATATTGTTAACCAGAGGTGATTGCAACAAAGAAACTGTCTGACTCCTATTTTAAAAAATTACCGTTGAATTTTCCGTTCCTTTTTACCCAAATGAGAGATGATTTTGCACTTTTAGCTGATTCTGTGCATCTCAACTACTTGATCTACGAGTTTGAAGTTAACAATTGGTGTTTGGTTGTGGAGGAATTAAAGTTTCCTAGGTTTCACTATAAGATACTGTTTTTCTAGTCGTGGAGGATATGAACTTGATTTATTAATATTTTTATGATTATTTGTTGATTTGATAAGTGTGAAAGACTGAAAGCGTACCAAATTTAGAGAAACTCATTGATTCATCTTTGTTTATAGGATAGTACTCTAATACTCTTGTTGCACTTGGCACAATTGCCTTGAGATCTGCTCAGAGCTCTTTCGTTGCTTCATTTTCAGATCCATTTTCTATGGCACCTCCGAGAGCCCTTGAAACTATTGGAAAAACATTACACTCACAATATGAGCGATGGCAGCCAAAGGTCAGCCACTTATTTTTCTTGTTTAACTTGGATGATATTGTGATAGTAGTTGCTTACATCTTCTTGTCCTAATGATGCTTGCAGGCTCGTTACAAGCTTCAGTTGGATCCAACAGTGGAGGAAGTTAAGAAGCTTTGTAATACTTGCCGTAAATATGCCAGATCTGAGAGAGTACTTTTTCATTACAATGGTCATGGTGTACCAAAGCCTACAGCTAATGGAGAGATCTGGGTGTTTAACAAGGTGAATGTTATTTAGTTACTGCATAGGTTGCTGCGTTATTTATCTATAGATGTCTTTAATGAAGTGGCTTTTTTGTATTTTGGTGCAGAGTTATACGCAGTATATTCCGCTTCCTATTACTGACCTTGACTCATGGTTGAAAACACCTTCTATTTATGTTTTTGACTGCTCAGCAGCCGGAATGATCGTAAAAGCTTTCCTAGAGGTATGCCACAGTTCCTTCTAATCCTTGTGTGTTCGTCTGGTACTTGAAGTTGAAGGTTAATATAATTTATGCATTTTCTATATGTTTCCATCCTTGTACGGTTTAATATTCATTATGTTACCTCATGTTTACTTTAGCGCCTAGACTGGAGTCCTAGCTCTTCGGCATCTTCAATGAAGGATTGCATTCTCCTTTCTGCCTGCGAGGCACATCAAACTCTTCCACAGAGTGCAGAATTTCCTGCTGACGTGTTTACAGCTTGCCTCAGCACACCCATCAAAATGTCGTTGCACTGGTCTGCTCTCTCTCTCTCTCTCTCTCGTCTGTGGTTGTTTATAGTGTAGAGTTTCTCCTGCAGTATCTGTATGTTACTGATCCTGTATTTTTTTTATTTAAGCTGACATTTTGTCCTGGCCTCTGGACATATCTACAAACTATGCAGGTTTTGTAAGCGATCATTACTCTGTGGTTCTCTGGACTCTTCTCTCATTGACCAAATTCCTGGAAGGCAAAATGACCGTAAAACTCTTCTGGGGGAGTTGAACTGGATTTTCACTGCTATTACAGATACTATTGCATGGAATGTTCTTCCTCATGGTACCAAAGGTCATTTATGTTAAAAATTAATGTCAGTGGGTTAGTATTTTTATTATGCGAATTTCACTGTGCAGACCTATTCCAAAGGCTTTTCAGGCAGGATCTTTTGGTTGCTAGTCTCTTTCGCAACTTCCTACTCGCTGAGAGAATCATGCGATCTGCAAATTGTTCTCCAATTTCATACCCGTTGTTACCACCCACGCATCAACATCATATGTGGTAATTAACTAGTCGGTCCGATTCTATATTAGCTACTCTCTGCATTTTCCTTAATTCATTAAATGTTAGGGATGCATGGGACATGGCTGCAGAGATCTGCCTTTCCAAGCTTCCTCAGTTAATTGATGATCCTAATGCAGAGTTTCAGGTGTTGCTACTTGTCTTTGTTTATTTGAATAATTTAGCACTTCAAAATATATCAACACTTTTTTGTTGGTTGCTTGCCATTTGAGTATTATCACTCCATCACTTTATCTGTCTACTTGCTCAAACCAGCCAAGCCCATTTTTCACGGAACAGTTGACAGCATTTGAGGTGTGGCTTGATCATGGCTCTGAGGATAAGAAACCCCCTGAACAGTTACCCATTGTTCTTCAGGTAAGACATTTTCTTGGACCAACTATTCTTGAGGTTAGGAATGCTTTTGTATTTTGAGATGGTAACCAACTCTCCAAATAGGGCAAGAGGCATTATGTGGATTGCCAAGAGTCTTTTTGTCAATCACCTGTACCATGTTGGTTCTATTTATATTACTGTGTTACACATAGCAACATGAATGATCTCCATTTAGAGAAGGCGAAATTGCCACATACTTGTTGCACAGATTTCTTATCAACTATATTCCTTCTCTTGTTTTTCTTTGCTCTTGATAAAGTTTATGTTTTTGCAGGTCCTGCTTAGTCAATCACACAGATTTAGAGCACTTGTTCTGCTTGGAAGATTTCTTGACATGGGACCTTGGGCAGTTGATTTGGTATGAAGTTGACCTTTTCTGCATGCCTTACTTATTTTGGGATACAATGTGCTTGCTATTTATTCTCTTCTCTTGTTGAGATAACCTTTGGCACTTCATTGTTTTAGGCCTTGTCTGTTGGCATCTTTCCTTATGTACTCAAACTGCTTCAAACTAGTGCAATGGAGTTGCGTCAAATTCTTGTGTTCATATGGACAAAAATTCTTTCTCTTGATAAGGTATGCACTGTACTTGAAAATCTTCCACAGTTGATCATTTTGTCTTTCAAGATTCGTGTGTTTACTTGGTTTTTTTAATGACAGTCATGCCAGTTTGACTTGGTGAAAGATGGAGGGCATGCATATTTTATCAAGTTTCTTGACAGTTTGGATGCTTATCCGGAGCAGCGTGCAATGGCCGCTTTCGTTTTAGCAGTTATTGTGGATGGGCATAGGAGGGGTCAAGAGGCTTGTACTAATGCAGGTCTTATAGATGTTTGTCTGAGACATCTGCAACCTGAGAGTCCTCATGATGCACAGACAGAGCCTTTACTTTTGCAATGGCTTTGTTTATGCCTTGGCAAACTCTGGGAAGATTTTCCTGAGGCTCAGTTACTTGGTCTACAATCAAATGCACCAGAAATTGTTATATGTTTATTGTCGGAGCCTCAACCTGAGGTATGGTAGCCTTCATGTTGTGTCAATTCTTCCTTATGCCTGCTTCACAACATAAGCATTACATATTTGATCTTGCCAGGTCAGAGCTTCTGCTGTTTTTGCACTTGGAAATCTCTTGGATATTGGAGCTTCATCACCAAATGGAGGTAATGACGATTCTGATGATGATGAAAAGGTGAAGGCTGAAATAAATGTTGTTCGAAGTCTTCTGCAGGTTTCTTCAGATGGTAGCCCTCTTGTTAGATATGAGGTTGCTGTAGGTATGTGGATTTGGAAAAATATGTTGTTACATTCTAGATACTCTTTTTTGTACTGTGTTGAACGTAGTAGATCCCTTTTAGCTTGTGGCAATCATTTTGAGTTGAGCTGATGTCTTCCAGCGCTTACCCGCTTTGTGTTGGGCCACACCAAACATCTCAAATCTGTTGCTGCGGAGTACTGGAAACCTCAAACCAATTCACTGCTGAAGTCATTACCATCGTTGGCAAATATTAGTAATCCAAGCAATGTTTATAGTCCCATCAACAGTGGCCTTGCTTCTCATATTGGTCCTGTGTTAAGGGTTGGCAATGATAGCAGTGCCACTGGTCGCGATGGAAGAATTTCTACAAGCAGCCCGATCGTGACAAATAGCATCATGCATGGTTCTCCCCAGTCAGATGATTCTTCCCAACACTCTGATTCAGGCATATTACTGAAAGAGAATGCAAGTAATGGTGGTCTCAGCTACACCAGATCAAAGCCTATTGACAGTGGAATTTATTCCCAATTTATATCGACTATGTGCTCTGTTGCTAAAGATCCTTACCCAAGAATTTCAAGTATTGGCCGTAGAGCACTGTCCCTTATAGGTGTTGAGCAAGTGGTCATGAGAAATACTAGATTTAGCACTGTGGGTGCACACCCAGGAGAGTCATCTGCTCCTCCTCCATCAAACTTTGGAATGGCACGTTCTTCTTCCTGGTTTGACATGAATTCTGGTAGGTTATAATCTCTTTCCTAGCTATGTGCTTGAAGTACCTCACCTTTTTATGTGCACTAGTTTATTAGTGGGGAGAAAGTAACTTTTTACTTAACCACTTCCTATATTCTGCAGGAAATTTCTCAATGGCATTTAGGACTCCTCCTGTGAGCCCCCCACAACATGATTACCTTACAGGGTTGCGCCGAGTGTATTCTATGGAATTAAGACCACATCTTTTGAATCCACCTGATGGCTTAGCTGATCCACTTCTAAGCTCTGCTGTACCCCCCAATAACAGTGACCTTAATATACTTTCCCAGTCAACAATTTACAGCTGGAGTTGTGGGCACTTTTCTAGGCCGCTTCTAACTGGTTCTGATGATAATGAGGAAGTAAGTTCAAGAAGAGAAGACAGAGAACTAATTGCACTGGATTGCATTACTAAATGCCAGCGTTCCTGTACGTGGATAGACGCCATTATTTTGCATTGAAGTATTGCTGTTGTTATTATCAACTTCTTTGTTTCTCTTTTGTGATATTTCCCCTTTTCCTTTTTTTGCCATTTTGCGGTTGGTGGGAATGCAGCATGCAAGATGACCAGCCAAATTGCTAGTTGGGATACAAGATTTGAGTTGGGTACAAAAGCAGCATTATTGTTGCCTTTTTCTCCAATTGTCATTGCAGCTGATGAACACGAACAAATAAGGTAAATAGTTATTATTAGAATCTCTCATGAAAATAAAAAATTCTAGTGCTTCAAATGCACTACTGCAGTTGTGCTAAAGTTTTATATCTCATGTCAGAGTGTGGAACTATGATGATGCGCTACCAGTGAACACTTTTGAAAACCATAAGTTGTCTGACAGAGGGCTATCCAAACTTCTGCTTATTAATGAGCTTGATGAGAACTTGCTTTTAGTGGGCTCAAGTACGCCTATCCTCTTTATGCTTTTCTTTTTGTACTTATCGTGCACCATTGTGATATACTGATATCTAGTTTTCATATTGCAGGTGATGGAAATGTCCGTATATGGAAAAACTATACTCAAAAGGGAGGACAAAAACTTGTAACTGCTTTCTCATCAGTTCAGGGTCAACGAGCTGCTGGTCGTAGTATTGTGGTTGACTGGCAGCAGCAATCTGGCTATCTGGTGATATTCTGATGTCTCTTTCCAATGGTTTTGTAATTTGCTATGCACTTAAGTTTGTTCTAATACAGGAACTTGCTCCTTTTGTTCTAAAATAGTATGCATCTGGCGACATGTCTTCCATCCTCGTATGGGATCTTGAAAATGAACAAGTTCTCAACACCATTCAATCATCTTCTTATTCTTCTGATAGCGGCATTTCAGCTCTGGTGAGTTCTTGTTCCAATGTGCTATTTGAGTAATAAAGATAATGATATGAAGAGCTCATCTTTGTTCGTTAACTAGGCTATTTTGCACTCAGCTCTGGTGAGTTCTTGTTCCAATGTGCTGTTTGAGTAATAAAGATAATGATATGAGGAGCTTATCTTTGTTCATTAACTAGGCTATTTTGCACTCTGCCTCTCAGGAATTCGTCTGTTATCTGTGTTTATGTGTTCTATTTGCTGTTTTGTAGTTCTTGCTTTATACTTGCTGATCTTCCTACTTTATTATTCTACAATTACCAACATATATTGTGTTTCCCTGCTAGTCCTTATGTTGCATGAAATCTAAGTTTCATATTCACTAGTCCAACGGTGTCAAAACCCCTATTCCCCTAGGCGGCACCTAGGCGCTAGGCCCTCCCTCCCGCCTAGCCGCATAGGCCAATTTTTCCCGCCTAGGCGCCAGTCTGCCGCCCAACTAGCACCTAGCGCTTAGGGGAACATTGGTCAAAGCTAAACATGTGGCAGAAAGGAATTGGGATGTATGCATTGCTATACAAAGAAAATGGAGTCATAATATTCCTTCATGAAAAAAATTTGATGGTGCATATGCACTCACTTAGTACTAGTATGCATTTTGAACGGCTTAGGTTTTTGTGTTGCTTTCTGTAGGAAGTAGGAACAACTAGTAACTTGTCTTAGTAGGTTGAGAAATGTGAGCTAAAGGTAAATAAATGATTTACCAAAGGATTTACTCCTTTTGTGTCATATTCCAAAATTTGTACTCAACCAAAAAAATAAGTAGTGCATTTCAGTTGGTTTTGTCAGCTTGTCATGTTGTCCTTTTTTTTTCATGATGTAAGGAATGCATTTAACAAAATTACATTTTAGAGGTTTCCTTCTTAAAACTATATGCATTTTCGTTCCACAGGGATCAAATGAGCTGTTTGATCGCTTTGTGTATATGATTCTAGATATTGTGCCAAGTTTTGTGTTAATCAGGGTTGCATCTGGTGTTCTTGTGCATGACCTTTGCTTGTTGCTTCTGTTTCAGTCTGCATCTCAGGTTCGATGCGGCCAGTTTGCTGCTGGTTTTATTGACGCATCTGTCAGGTTATTTGATGTTCGTACTCCTGATAGGTAAGTAGAGATTTGTTTCGATCCGTTGGCCTTCATGCCATTCGATGAGATGTCATCCATATGTTCCATGTGGCTGATTCAGTTTCCTGTTGCCTTTCCTTTTTCCAATTATCTTTCTTCCTTTGAATGTTCAATTTTTTTCAATGCTGCAGGCTAGTCTATATGGCAAGACCACATTCTCCAAGAACTGAAAAGGTTGTGGGTATAGGATTTCAGCCAGGGTTTGATCCATACAAGGTAAATCCTACCACTTCTTTATCTTGCTATGTTTTTTATGCCCTTATATTTTAATTGTTCAAGCTGGTAATTTTAAAAGATTCTATGGGTTTGTTTGTGCTTTACAAAGCCTTCTTTTTCCATGTTTGCAACCACAGATTGTAAGCGCTTCTCAAGCTGGAGACATTCAGTTTCTTGATGTTAGAAGGGCAGCAGAACCCTACCTCACTATCGAAGCTCACAGGGGTTCATTAACAGCACTAGCTGTTCATCGGCATGCCCCAGTCATTGCAAGTGGCTCAGCCAAGCAGATGATTAAAGTGTTCAGTCTTGAAGGAGAACAGTTAACGATCATTCGCTACCAGCCGTCTTTTATGGGTCAAAGAATAGGCAGTGTAAACTGCCTTTCTTTCCATCCATACAAATCACTCCTGGTTGCTGGTGCTGGTGATAATACTCTTGTCTCTATCTATGCCGAGGAGAATTATCAGGTAAGATAGAGGTTTACATCTTGTGACATGCAATGGTGATGCAATCAGTAGGCCTCATGTTTGGCCAACTGATGGATCTGGACCACCGCACCATGGTCCAGCTACAAGATACAAGATGATATAAAGCCTGGGCAGCGACATGGTGGTGGTGGTAGTGCTGTGGCTTTCTGTGCATATTGCTTTGTTGGGCATCTACATATCCGACCTGCACATGCAAATTGTAAGATACGAAACAAGATTCATTAGCCTCCCTTGCAGAGGGTTGAGAGAGCGAAACCCTTTTCTGGTCCCATCATTGAACTCGGAGGCTTCCCAAATAATCTCGCCTAGGTTAACAAAAATGTAAATAGCTGTCCCGATTTGGATTGTTGTTCTCCCTAGTTTCCTTCCTTTCCCAAGTGTAAAAAGGTTTGCAGATGCTTCATATGATAGTCAGGTTTCGTGGGGCCTGCCTGGGCATGTGGTTGTTTATATGGGCCCAGGTCTGTGCGTGCCCATGTTTCCTCACAGATTTCTTCAAGAGATAGATGCATCATTTGTCCAGCTAATATAGCCTTAGTGGGTTACTGTGGCTTGCATGAGAATCAATGCCCTCCAAGTCTTTCACTGTAAGCATTGGATTGCCATCCAATGCATCACAGTAGGGATTCATAGTCCATTTGCATATATGAGTTCATTTGTACAGTTGTTAATTCTGTTCACTCGGATGTAATGAGTGAAAGCGTGTTGTCCTTGTGTATATCTGGCATCTTATAAATGTTAGTAAAAAAGCAGCGTCTCCTTTGTGTGCATAAGAGTTTTGATGTATAAATGTGAGCTGTTCAGTGCTTGAAGAGTTGCGGCCTGCAAATATTTTGATGAAGTGGTCTCGGGAGGTGAATGGAAGGAGTGCTGTGCATCTGAGTGAGTATCTACCATTTGCATTCTACATGGTTTATTTTGATGGTATGAAATAGTCCAAGATGAGCTTGAACGCCGAACGAACTGTTGGTTTTCGGATGCACTCAACTTATTTTGTTTATTTCAAAATTTGGAGGCATCACCCCGAAAGCTGGTGGTGTTTTGGAGCATTGTAGTGGTAATCGCTGGAATGAAATTTATCGGATTTTCATAACATGGAATGGAAGAAGCATCAGGAAGTCTGGTACAATCAAATATATAATGGTGGTGCTCCAAGTTGGCTCTGTAACCTGTGAGGAGCATGGTATTGGCTATTTTGCCCTTTTTCATGCTGTGTTCCACTCGTTAATGAGCTATGTCCTTGGCCGAGCAAGATGCCAAAAAGAAACAAACCTTACATGACAGTAATGCAAATTGTTGTTGATGTTCCTGAGCGATGGTGGCTGGATGCGCCGGCGTTCCGGCGGCTGATAGGAGCATTGTGCGGGCAAGGGCCGTTGATGTTGTGCTTCAGATCGAGGTGTCTGTGGGTGTCGGCGACCACATCAGATTTTGGCAGGATGAATGGATTGGTGGAGGACCTCGTAAGGACAGTTTCCCGCAATTGTTTGCACTGTCTTGTAAATGAGATGATTTGAGAGGGATTCCAATCTAACAATACACTACATTGAATGTACACGTTGCGTGCATTTGTTCCATCCTGTGCTGTTGTGTTCATCAATTAAGATTGTTTGCACAAGGGTGAGGTCCTGGGTTTGATCCCCATCTAACAAGGGTGAAATGAAAACACCCTAGCAGCCTAGCTAGTTCAAGGAAAAACTATATATATTGGAATTTGAATGGGGATTGCATCAGTCCGCTATGTTTACACTCTCGTCGAATGCGAGAGCCGTGTATTCCAGCTTTCTGGTGCGGTCCCGTAACCAGTCTACACAGGGTTGGACCATCTGATCGAGCGAACGAACAGTCCAGATCTTTCAAATCCATATGCTACATTGTTGCTACAGTATAGAATCATTACAGTAATTTGCTGCAATATTCCGGATCGATCTGAGCCATCGCTTTCGACCCAACGATACGTACGTGACTACTTAAGTTGAAGTACCTAAGGACTGCGCAGAACCTGTCCGTATTCCAAATGGGCCAAATGGAGGGGAAGAATCAATAAGCTTATGATGAAATCCCCAACGATTGTCGGCTCCCCACACTGAATTAGGTCCATTTCTTCTTGAACTATACTGCTAGGTGGAGATCGAGAAAGAATTAGCAGCTAGCTTACCACGACAAGATTAACTTTGCTGTGTGGGGAAATCAAACTTCGATGTAATTCTAGATGAATTTTGCCGGGAAGAATTTTGCCAGGAAGACAGGGCGAGAAGGGAGGCAGAGCGGCGGAGTAGATTCGGCGAAGCCCAAAAGCATCTCTACCAATTTGTGATTTTTAGGGATCTTGGTGTGGTTTAATCAGATGCTGGGCTGTATATTATTTGGAGTTGTACCAATCTGAATCTGATAGTACTATCTGGGGTTTCTGAACCGTCTGATGGGTAGGATCAGTGTGACGTAGCTAGGTAACTCCTGAATTTATGACGTGCTAGTCATGTAGTATATGATGACCTGCAAAATGCAATCTTGCAGCACTGGATCATTTCCCTCCTAAAAAACGTCGGCGGTTTATGTCGGCCGCTGCCGCTGCCGCTGCCGTCCGCCGTCTCCTGCTCACCGGCGTCAGCTCCAGCAACCGTCTCCCACCCATCACCGCCAAGCTCCTCCACGCCCGCCTCCTCCGGCTCGACCTCCTCGCCCACCTCTCCCCGCTGCTCCTCCGCGCGCTCTCCTCCTCGGGGCTCGACACCCACGCCTTCCGCCTCCACTCCCTCCTCCCCAGCCCCTCCCACCTCACCTTCCCCCTCGCCCTCAAGTCCGCATCCCGCCTCCCCGACCCGCTCCCCGCCGGCGAGCAGCTCCACGCCTGCTCCCTCAAGCTCCCCTCCCACACCAATCCCCACGTCCTCACCTCCCTCCTCAACCTCTACTCAAAATGCGGCCTTCTGCACCACGCCCAGAGGGTGTTCGACGAATTGCCCCACCCAAACACCGTTTCCTGGACCGCGCTCATCACCGCGTACATGGACGCCGGGCGCGTCCAGGAGGCCGTCCGCGTTGCAAGGGACGCGTTTGAGAATGGCATGCGCCCGGACAGCTTCACGGCCGTGCGTGTCCTGACTGCCTGCGCCCGGGTCGCGGATTTGGCCACCGGGGAGGCGGTGTGGAGGGCGGCAGAGCAGGAAGGGATTGCGGGGAGCGTGTTTGTGGCAACTGCGGCGGTGGACCTGTACGTCAAGTGCGGGGAGATGGCCAAGGCAAGGGAGGTGTTTGACAAGATGCAGGAGAGGGATGCTGTGGCTTGGGGCGCAATGGTTGGGGGATACGCTTCCAACGGGCACCCCCAAGAGGCTCTGGATCTCTTCTTTGCAATGCAGGCTCAGGGAGTGAGGCCAGATTGCTACACGGTGGTTGGGGCGCTCTCAGCGTGCACACGGTTGGGCGCGTTGTATTTGGGACGTCGGGCGGTTAGGATGGTGCACTGGGACGAGTTTCTTGACAACCCAGTCCTGGGGACTGCACTGATAGATATGTACGCCAAGTGTGGGAACACAGTTGAGGCATGGGAAGTATTCAAGCAGATGAGGAAGAAGGACGTCATTGTTTGGAATGCAATGATTTTGGGCCTCGGCATGACTGGCCATGGGAAGGTTGTGTTTGCCCTTGTCGGTCAGATGGCGAAGTTAGGCATGACACTGAATGACAATACTTTCATTGGCTTGCTCTGCAGCTGTACCCATACCGGTCTTGTACAGGATGGGCGGCGGTATTTTCATAATATGACTCAGTTGTACCGCATCAGCCCTAGGATCGAGCACTACGGCTGTATGGTCGACCTGCTCAGTCGCGCTGGGTTGCTGCAGGAGGCTTATCAGCTAATTGAAGACATGCCAATGCAGGCAAATGCTGTTGTGTGGGGTGCATTCCTTGGTGGCTGCAAGATCCACCGAGATGCAGAGCTCGCCGAATATGCGTTGAAGCAGCTCATCAGTCTGGAGCCCTGGAATTCTGGGAACTATGTCATGCTCTCCAACGTATACTCTAACAGCGGCAGATGGGAGGATGCTGCGAAGCTTAGATTGGACATGAAGGCAAAGGGAGTTGAGAAGGTTCCTGCATGCAGCTGGGTTGAGTTTGATGGTAAGGTCCATGAGTTCCGTGTTGGAGACAAATCGCATCCCATCTCGGATCAAATTTACAAAAAGCTCGATGAGTTAGGAATGGAATTGAAAACAATGGGTTACAAACCAACTACGGAAGTGGTGATGTTCGACATTGAAGATGAGGAGAAGGAGCACACACTAGTGCATCACAGTGAGAAACTCGCCATTGCGTTCAGCCTTCTCACAACTGGGCCAGGGGAGACCATTAGGATCACTAAGAACCTCAGGGTTTGCAGTGATTGTCACACTGCTATTAAGCTCATATCTAGGATTAGCCACCGGGAGATTGTGGTTCGAGATAATAACCGGTTTCATTGTTTCAGAGATGGATGGTGCTCTTGCAATGATTACTGGTAGAAATAGAAAAATGATGTCTAGTTACTATTTTGAGTAGCATGGAGTGACTCATCTCCCTTTGGCTTGTAAAATTGGAGGCAGCTAGATTTGTAGTTTGAACATAGAAGTCCGAAAATTTGATTTTTTTTATCTACTATACAGTATTTCTTTTTCACTCAATTGTTTCTGCTGGAAGGAATCAGTAAGTTGCTGGTTGACTCTTATGTGTAACTATAATTTATTTCATAAGTTAAAATGTCTCAGATGTTGTTAGATTTATTTAGATAATATGTTGCTGGTTAAGAGTTTGACCGTTTGAGGCCCAGCAGATGTCACTGTGATTCAGTTCAGTATTTTGCATGTTCTACACCACCTTTCTTAAATTGTTCGCATTGACTACACGTCAAATTTACTGTGGATTGTGTTGCTTTCTGATCCTGCCGTTTGCACGATTTTGCAGTCTTTATGTAGTTGTGTTGTCTGAACTGGCACGAATTAGAGGTGTTATTGCAATATTTGACATGCAAGACTCACCATAATTCATCTGCACATTATCAGGTCTCCGCGGAGGCCTCCGCTCCCGCGGGTACAATACCGCGGGACGACCCTGTGGTATTATAGCACGGTAGGGACAGCTTTGTAAAAAAACAGAAGGAACTATTTTTGCAAAAATAAAAAAAAGGAGGCCAGATGAGTGAACACTTCACATATGTGTATCTGATTTTATTTTTCTCTTAAAACGTGATGCTTACTTAACACATGCGCGCATTTGTGTATCTGATTTTATTTTTGGTGAGAGTGCGCTTGATTTGGAGTAGAACACAGACGGACTATGACGCATGACAACGCCCCTACAAACTAAGCAACCACAGATGGACTAGGACGCACGATAACGCCCCTGCAAACTAATCAGCCTCAGTTATCATAATATTATTATTATTGAGAGTAGGCACCCATGGCACTATATGTTCTTTAATAAGTTCATTTTAATTTCTGAAATTTCGAAAAAGTCAATTTAACACATTCAACTATAAAAAACGGGTATTTAACACCATAAACTTACGAAATTAGGTCAATTTATACTCTAAGATAGTTTTCGAGAGCGGTTTTCTTGTCTGGGATCCAACTCAGTGTGATTTTTACTATATTGATAATCATGCCATCGATTTTTGTTGGTGTGGATCAAAATGAGAAGGGATGATAACAAAAAGAAGAAAAAGAACACATATAGAGAGAAAATGAGTGAAAAAAGAGGTCTACGATGCATGTGTAGGTATCTTTCATTTAGATCCTCATTTCAAAACACGACGATACTGTAACCACCGTGAGTCTAATCGACATTTCCAAAACCGTATCCGGTGTATATTGATCCGGTTTTGTTAGTTAGGGGATCAAATATCCGGTTTTAAACTTAAGTGTGTTTAACAGAGTTTTTAAAAAGTTAGGATGTAATTCCTTTCGATTTAAAAAATTAAAGGGAAGGAGGCACGCACGGCACCAATAGCAGATGTATAGGCCGAGTTGCAAAGATGGATGAGGATCCTTCAAATCAAAGGGAGGCCGACCTAAATACTAATCACTCCGACTAGTATGCAAGACTGTTTGTTTCTTGGGAGGATTAAGGGATCCTGCTTCACCACGCAACCAACAGCCAAAGCAATACGACTAGGAAAGAAGAAACTCGCGAGATATTAAGACCCCGTTTGGCAACTTGGAACCGGACCGTTTGTACTAGAATTTGAGAGAAACCCAGCCAAACGGGCTAAAACTCGGAACGATTCTCCTCGAAACGTTTCTTCTTTTTCCACACCTGGTCTGAATCACCATCAACCCCGTTCCATCCCGATTCACAGAATCCAGACAGCTAGACAAATGATTTCCAGGCAGTGATTCTGATTCTACTTGAAACGTTTCTACCAAAAATCTGAAACCGTTTCCGTTTCTAATAGAATCCGAAACCGTTTCCTTTTCTAATTGAATCTGAAACCGTACCGAACCTAGATATCACCTTCGATCCGAGATTATTAACTGCTCCACGCAACCAACAGCATTACCTGCTCCTCCCCTGCCTGGCGGCGGCCTCGCTCCCCGTTCCTCGATTTCCTAAGCTGAATTACTTCTTTCTTCTTCTTCTTCTACTTGTTTCTTCGATCCTTCTTTCTCGCACTTGGTCAAATCTTGCCTGCGGTTGGTGGATTCCTGCGCTCCCCCTCGGCCGCGTTCGATCCCCTCTCTCGACTTGCTCGGTACTGTCTATTCCCTGATCTCCCGATTTCTTTGCTCCCTCCTTTCAGTGTTGATTCGATCGGGTTTTTTTCTTCTTCTTTCTATCGATTCGTATGATGATTCCCGTGGCAGGTCGTGAACAAGGAACCCGTCTCACGATGGGTCCGAGGCCTGCCTTCGTTCTCCTCCTCTTGCTGATCGTCAGCTGTGGAGCTGCACAGGCCAGGAACAAGGGTATGTCTTGCTCGACATGCTTCCTAACCATGCTGCTAATTCGCTCCCATTTGGAAAGCAAGATGAGGATTTTCTGCAACAAAAATATCACATCTTGATGCAAACCTTCCTCTATGCACAGTACCCTTCGTAATAAGGTCATATGTCTCGTATAAGCATCTGGTGACTGGTGAGGGTATGCTACGCTATTCGGCTGAAAATTGGTATCGAAGTCGGTGACATCCTGGTCCTCATCTTCTTATGCTAGTTACCCACTAACTTGGGTATCATCTGAGGTTCATCGTGTTGTCCTTCTGCTGGCAACAGCCGCTTAGATTGTGCCAAAGTGACATTGTGCATTTTTTGCCTCATAAATCATGCGTGATTTTGGCCGGTTCCATTGTTAACATCGTTAACAATGCTTGCTTTGTGTGTTCTTCGTAACGTTAGCCTGCTTCCCTAATTCAAGGCCTAGATGGGGGAGTGGGGAGCACACATGAACAAGATGTAACCGTGATACTTACTGCATAACATGGACAATGTTAGAAGATTTTAGGCTTACGAAAATGCCCCTCCTTGTTTTTGCAATTGTTATTTGGCCGGCAACATTGATGGTAGTTTCTGATTTTATTTATTTATTCTCAGTTGTTCTTGATCTTGATATAAATGAGGTCCGAGATCCTGGCCAAATCTACAAGGAGCAAATTCCTGTCCCTCTTGAGAGGGGCAGCCCACTATGCTCAACTTGTGAGAACTTCACCAGTGAAGCTGTCAGTTATCTTAGCGAGAAACAAACACAAGATAAGATCATGGAGATCCTTCATGATGCTTGTTCTCAGACATTCTCCTTGCACCAGAAGGTAAGCATTTTGAACATTTTGGTTCCTTTTTATGATTACGTGTAGATGAGTTTGTGCATTTACCAGTTTGGTGATACAAGAGATTAGATTGCCTTACTACACACTGCCTTAAAGATACTCCCTAAACAGCAGTAGCATATGACCGTTTGTTTCCATGAACTCTTTATATCCCTGCAGTGTGTTGAGTTGGTGGACTCCTATGCAACTCTTCTCTTTGCGAAGATTACCGAGATCAAGCCAGATGAGCTCTGCAAACGGTATGGCCTCTGCAGGGATATAGCTTTTCTCTCCGGTGTGAACAGTGAAAGCACATGCGTATTTTGCCACCACCTCGTGGATGAAGTTCTCTCAAAACTGAAAGATCCTGATGCGGAGGTAATTACTTTGCTTCTCCTACATAGTCGTTGTCCTGAGCTAACCTGTCGGCCGCTAACATTTTCCATTTGATACCTGTAGTTTGAGATAATCCGACTTCTCGTCAAGGAATGCAACAAGATACCAGACCATGTGCAGCAGGTAAAGCTATTTGGCACTTATTTTCTCTGATTCCTTGACGTGTTCTACCCCACCACTCAATTCGGCAGATCTACTCGTATGCATCAAAAAAACCATTTGAAGATTTTGTAGAAATGCTTGTCCTTGAAAGTCTTACACTAAGAGCCCCTGTCTGCTTCTTCCGTCGGTGGACAACCAATGCTAGTATGCAAGAATGACATGGGTTGTTGTCTCTGTTTGTTGGCAGTGCAAGAGAATGGTTCTGCAGTACATCCCTCTCATTCTGGTGAATGGTGAGAAGTTCCTTGAGAAGAATGATGTGTGCACACTGATCCAAGCCTGCGACGCCAGCCAAAGGAGGGGGACAGCCGGAGCATTCCTTGCGGAGTGATGCACGAAGGTAGGAGGAAGGTTATGTTAAACCATGTGCTTAGGCATGAATGGTGAACTTAAATAGTATGTTCAGGTGCTTGCTTTGGTGGTTGTACATATGAGCCATAATATGATATAAATGGCTGTTGTCTTAGACTGGCATTCTTTGCATAGCTTGTATTACAGAGGGTGAGATGTATGACGATGAATAGGAGCAACACTCGCCCTTGTCAAGAGTGTAGTATGTATACACTCGTACTACTTTAGCATTATTTCAATTCCATCTAGCTAGTAATATCACGGCCCCGTTCTACTTGTTACTGCTTGCTTATTGTGCTGAGTGAATTTGTATGAAAATCTGAGCTACATTTAGTAGGAATATCTATCTACTAGACAATGGCACAGTACGTCGTTTTGTCGTGCGAGTCGAGTTGCTGGCATTTATGAAGCTGCATGCTGGCCATGGCAAATTCTGTCCTGGGTCAAATGCATGGTCATACGATGGTACGATGGCAAGGGAAAGGCAACCTATCCTGATGGCTAATCTTTTAATTTATACTTGGTTAGTGATCCTGATGGCTAAGCTGCTCGTGTTGATTCACAAATTAATAATGCACCAAGTATTTAGAAATAACAAAGCTTAACCGGGAGACTTACATTTACAAATGTTAGGAGGCGCGGTTAATTTATTAAAAACACGGATACTATTACACAAGAACATACAGGGGAGCTGTGTCTTTTTTGAAAAACTGCTTTTTTGGCTTTCTGGTTGAAAAGTAACTGCAGCTTTTTATAAAAGACTACAAAAAGCTAATTTTCTTTAGCACTAAGTGTAAAAGTATGTCTAACCCAGCTTTCAGTTTTTTATATATGACTTCTAGATTATACCAAAAACTCCTTAAAAGTTGAGCTGTTTAGAGAGATTCGCTAGTTTTTCAAAAGCTGAAATTGACTTAAAGCACTCCAAATAGAACCATACTTCTTTGCTGGCTAGCCTAGCACGCACCTTTCTACCATGCCCTAATGTGTTGCGTGGCAAGAGAAAAGGTCCTTGATATTTAGAATATAGAATATCCACGCTCTTCTTACAAAATTTCTAGATATTAGAAACTTTCTAAATTATTTAGTTAGTTAATCAAACGGACTCTACATAAAAAACACCTTGTTCATGTATTGTTTGAAGTCTTATTCAATATTAAGAGCATCTCGCAGAGAGATTCCTAAAAAGGGGCCCTAAACTTCAATATAGTACCTCAACTAATTAGATTTAAAGCTCCAAAGAAATATTCACTCCAGCAATTAGGTCCTAAAACTCAACTACCATCTAATTATATATGGCCGAATCACAGAGTTACTAAATATATAGATACTCGCCCAGGGGTCCTAAAATAATTTGCTAAATTTTAATAATTTTTGGTCCTCGCTGGAGTTGATTATTTCCTCTAAAAATCCTATAATTTAAATTAGAATCATATTTAGCGTCCTCTTAGAGATGGTCTAAATATGTAGTTTTCTGCTAGTTTGGCGTGGTACGTGCAGTTTTGAAGGAATTGTTGGAGGCGAAGCAAGGCATGCTTCCCTTAAAACGAAAAAGGAAAAAGAAAAACACAAAACAGAGAGGAATTTAACAAGCGAACAAGAAGGAAGTGGAGGAGAGCAGAGCAGAGCAGTCAACTCCCACGGGCTCCGCGGCCTCACTTGCCGGAGGCAGAAATGGCGACGACACCTCACCGCCGGCTCCGCGCACTCGCCGAGGCGGCGGTGGCGTCTCTGGTCACCGTTCTTCCCCACGAGATCCCCCCGCTGATGAGCGCCGCCTCCACCTTCTTCTTCGTAAGCGATTCCGTTTCATCGAATTGCGCCTGCTGCGCCATCTCCAATTGATCCTGCAATCATCAACAGATAGATTTTGCGTGCAGATCCTGAGCGCCTACTTCGTGGTGCTGCCGCTGCGTGACGACGGGGCTATCTCTCTAGGCCTCGGCAGCCTCCCGGGCCTCTTCGCCGGCTCCCTCCTCCTCACCCTCCTCGCCGCCCCCGTCGCCTCCCTCGCCTTCTCTCTCCCATCCATCCCCAAGCCTAGGGTCCGTACCGTACCACTGCCCACTTACCTTACTTGGCCTGCCTTCGGTTTATGCTTGAGGTTGACCAGTTTGATTGTTCAGATGTAAAGATGCAAAGCTTTGTGACGGATCCACTTAGAAACTTAGTTTTGCACTTGTTTAATCCAATGTGAAAATTCTACATTGGCCGTTAGGTTCTCACAAATATGAAACTCAGTTTGGCTCTAAGTTCAACTACTGTGCGCTGCTTATAGTGCAATGCTCGTCCAATCCAATTATTTCGCCCATCATGTATATTCTTGATTTTGGGTTTCTGTAGTTGAGACTACGCCTTTAGATTGTTTCCAGTGCTAAAGATGGGATGTTTGCCTTTGGGTGTGACTGGAATTGTTGGCGGATTGCTTAGAGTAACATGTCCTTCTTTGTCTTGTTGGATCATTAAATTGGATCGTTTCTGCCTGTTATAGTTCAGAATTTTGCTGGAACATGACTATGCTAACTTGGGTGGTATATTTCTGCACTAAACTGTCCATTATATATGGTTTAGCTAGTTTTTCTACGACAAATTATTATTTTTTCTCAGTTTGCCTCTCTTTATTTGTCTATGTTTTCATGAGGTCTCCATCTTAAGAATTCAGAACATTTTGTTAAAAAAAACGTAATGTGCTACAAATGCTGCAATTATTTATTCTTCACTGATACAAGCTGATGTTATCATGTATGTTTGTAATTTCAGGCTTTGGTTTTGATACACAGGTTCTTCAGCTTATCTCTTCTTGCATTTTTTGTTCTTTGGTTTGCCTCTACCCCTGGGCATTCCCCATCTATATCCCAGGTAATAAACATTGACAGGATCTCATTTCCATGGAGTCTTGAGAAAACAAATTATCAGTGCATGCACCTTTCCTCTTCCTTTCCAGCCACTTTCTGTGTCCTCCTAAATCGAAGAGCAATCATTCTTGACACAAAAGACCTTATTTTTCTCTGTTTCTCTTTATATAATGATCAAGTCAAGTGACGATGGTTCAAATAAACCTGCTGGGTGGGGAGATCACAGCTGGTTCTACATATCAGTGAGAATAAGCTTGTTTCTTTGGGTAAGCCTTTTGATATTACATGGTCATGTTCATATTTATAAGTCTCAAACTGATTGTTGATTTGAATAACTCTATCCATCTGAAGGTTGCCTTGCTTAATCTCATTACAATATCATCAACTTGGGCAAGAGTAATTGATGTCATGGACAGTGAGGTATCATTAAAGCTGCATCAAATGTTACGTGTAATCACTGGCACTTTTTTGCCTTTTATTTTCAAATCCTGATTTCTCTTTTAATTCAGTCAGGTGCAAGACTATTTGGTTTTATTGGGGCTGGTGCGACGCTAGGGCAACTTTTTGGTTCATTATTTGCTGCAAGTATGGCCTGGCTAGGACCCTGTACGTATGTTTCTCTAAGACAATTTTCTGAATAAGATAATGACTTCCTGTTCACGGACTGCCATTTCACATCTCCTAATTGTACCTCAGTTCTGCTGCTATTTTCCTCCCTCTTGATGGAGCTTGCTGCACTGTCATCGAAAGGAATCTGCGTTGATGCTAATCATGGCTCAACAGAATTGTCTTCTACAGGGTATGTATCCTTCTGAACATGATTTAGAACTTCTTGATTTATTTTTCTATTATTTTTCACATGGGCTATCTGCATCTTTTATACAGACAAAATCGCTGTCTTGATTGTCATCATTAAACCTTGAGCCACAAATACATTTCGTTAATCCTCTTTATGATCAACCTCAAAACTCTAGATTGGATTTTGTTAATTTTAACGACCTATAGTAAAAATGTAGGTGCTACTGCTTATTTGTTTTGGCACCTTCATGCTTCCTTGTTATGTTCATGGGTTAGAATTTAAGATACATCCCAATCTATTGCTAATTGCAGAACAGAACAAAGTCAAAATACCAAGGCTGATGATGAAATGTGTTCGCTGGTTACTTCACCTAGATCACCTGTCCAATTTCAGAAACACAAACCCGAACTTTTCATGATGTTTGAAGGTTTCTGGCTGATTGCGCACTCACCCTACCTGATATATATATCTCTATTTCTATGGCTGAGTGCAGTTGTCTCATCCTTCTTTTACTTCCAGGTTTGGTTGTTCTACATATTTGTATTTCAATTCTTCATAAGTTTTGCATCACCATGACTCCATGAGCATGTTATTTTCTTAGTTACATGGTCGGAAGAATGCTTCATTTACTCCCAATTACCTATGCTCCCTGATTTACAGAAAGTAACTATAGTTGCTACAACAATATCAAGCCCAACTGCCAGAAGAAGAACATTTGCACTGATAAACAGCTTTATAGCTGTTTTTATTCTTGCGGGACAGCTCACTTTGACGGTATTTTATCCATCTCCGAAATATCCCAACTTTGCTCTATTTCAGTACCCCCTTTCCAGTACGAATAAGTGTTTCTTAACCTAAAGAATTACCCCCCACTAGAACATGCATGGCTTATCATGGAGAAAGAAAGCATCTTTATGTATTGTGAAAGTGTATATATAATCGAATTTGCTCCATAGTGTTCCTTTAAGTTGGAAGTTTAGGCTCGAACTGCTCTATGATAAAGCTCAACTGCTAGTATGCTAATTCTTTTCTCATACAGCATAAATCTTCTTGTTTAGTGATATATCCTTGGAATATCCTCTTTATTCTTTTGAAGAAAATAAGACCTATATAATTTTAATACCCCACGCAAGCGCATGCAGTAATTCTCATATGCACTTATATAATCTTCAGTTAGATATCTAAGAGCTATTATGCGTTTCTATCATCATGAGAAGAGCCTAAATTCAATACAACATAGTCTAAATTATGTGTTGCATGACTGCATGTCTAAGTGATGCACAATGATAATTGTTTTGGACGAAAACAACATAGAGCAAAACATGTCTTATCCAGATGGGCTGTTAGAAGGCTCTGCAATTACTAAGGAAGCTTAGTCTTTCTATTTCCCCTTTCGTTTTGGTATTTAGAACTTTCTTTTTTTATTGATTCCTGTTACAATTTAAATAAATATTTCAGGGTCGTATCCTTACCATAGCTGGTGTAACTGTTGCTATCTGTGCATCTCCATTCATTGCGGCCTCAAATATGGTTGCCCTTGCTGTATGGCCAACTTGGGTTGCTGTGGCTGTCACTGAAACAATTCGGAAGGTATTGATAGATCAGGGCACTCAAATTGAACTTTTAGTGTAAACACTTCTTTTACCATTAGATGTTACTTTCCAAAGGACACATTAATATAGATATTGCATTTATAAATAGTGAGCAATCATTAACATTTGAGTATTCATACTTGAGAGTTGAGACCTATTCAATCTTGAGTTTTAATTTAGTATTCTCACATGAAGGATATCTAATGTGTCCAATGGTTCGTGTGTAGCAATTAGCACCTAGCAGGATACATTTTTACGCAATTTTGGGTACTAGTGCTGCTTCATTCAGTTGCATCTTAAAACAATGCAAGATTTTAGGGTATTTATGTTTGCTCTATGTTCAAAACTAATTGTTTAGTGCTTCTTTGCTGTAAATAGGGTAACATTAAGATATTAATTTGTAAGGATAGAGACTAGACCTGATTGTTTGATTAAGGGTTTCCAATCAAAATTTCGAACATGGTTGTTTGAGGGTTTATAGCTTTAACAAATTTTCTTCACGTAGCAACGCTGATCTGAGGGCATACCAGTGCATGTTGATATTTCTACATTCAGATAATAGTCAGGAGTAGTTCGACATTATTATTTGAGTTTGCTGCTTTCCCAATGTTTGATTCTTTGCAGGTAACTACTTATGTTTTGACAAGACCTGGAAGGGAGTTGTTATTCACAGTTGTCTCACAGGATGAAAAGTACAAAGCCAAGGTAAAAAAGATGAGTTCCTTACCTAATTTGAGTTTGATGACCAATAGGAAACAAAATTGGCGGAAGTTGGTAATTCATAGACATGTTGTCAGCGGTATACCATCTTCTGTCACCATTCACCTCCAAAAACTAACAAAAATTCTGGGATCCTGCCTTCCTGGATTGCTCACTGACTTTCATTAATTGGCACTGGATTTTAGAGAATTGTTAAGCATATAAATGTGTGGTGTGTTCCATCTTTCATGATTTTCTTTCACTCAAAAAACACAAATCCATCGTATTGTTTTAAAAATCAGTAATGATAATCATAACTTGGTATCTTCTTCTTTGCCAAAAGCATCCTCATGATACCAGTTTACACCTAGGTTGTATATGGAGGTAAGGCCCATGATTGTTCAAATACTGCCCACTTTGGACTTGCTGGAAAACAGTATGAATGCATATCAAGGAATTGGGTCCAGAATGATTTTAATTACTTGGATCACCATAGAGGGAAGGAAAAGAAGTATTTCTTGGAAATATAACATCTACCGTCAAGTGAATGATTTGACCTTTCAGCATTAACTTCGTTTTTTAATTCATTGGGGCACATCAGAGCCAGCCTTGTCTCTTAAAATGGAAAGTAGGTATTAGCAGTTAAATTTAAAGTCAAATTTCAGAGACAGTAGATGCTTACTGAAGAAGAGAAAAGTCAAGTCCGTCATCCCCGGGTAGCACAATGTATGATGTCTATCTCGCAGTGTAGAGAGGAGTATAGATTGACTGGAAAGAAGACTATTATCATGGAGTGGCGGAACCTTCCATATGAATCCTGATTAAAAAACCAGTTCTTCTCTCAGTTTTGCTACAAAATTGTCATTTTTTGCAGTTGCCTTCTTATTTCTATCAGATTTTTAAAAATCATCTTAGGCTTTTAGCTAATATTAGCAAATCGTGTGAACATGTTCTTGCTTTGAAGCCCATTTTCCATGTGGAACTTGATTTTGCAGACAATTAATAATAAATTTTTATCATAGGTCTGTATAGATGTTATTGTTCAAAGGCTTGGTGATGCGACAGCTGCTGGAATTTACAAGTTACTGTTCAGCAGCCATGAGAATAAGACATCCATGGTCACCCTCTATGCATTGCCGGTACGATTATACATCATCATTGTGGTTATGTTTTAGTCTGCAATCTGAAAAGTCATTTGCTTACTAGTTTCTGCTGTTAGTATCATATTTTCTGTGGGATTTATTGTTCTGAGTCATTAAATAGTAGCTCCTTGACTATGTGTTTTTGTTTGTGTTGTGTATTGTGGTCTTCAGGAGGTAATTGCTGATACAGATACTTGCATCACTGAATAAATGCATTATACTTCGCTAGAAACCTATTAAGATTTAAGATGTAGTCTGAGTCCTCGTATAAATATGTTTTGCATTAAGAAGTTTCTGTATTTAGTCTCAGGTGCTCATAAAGCCATGTAGTATCCTTTGTGTGTGTGTGTGTGTGGATTCCCACCAGAGGGCAGAATTTTGGGAGTTTTGAGGAACCCTTTCTTCTATCTGAACACAATTGAAAAAATAGGAGTCCATACTGAAGATGCACAAATTTCAAATAGTGTGCATGTGAAAACCTGGTTAATTTTTGTATCTATTGCTTAGTCTTGTAATTGCATTGGATAGCCAAAAGGGAAGAAAAAAAAAAGGAATGGTAGATAAATTATTTGGGGTCAAGAATGTTTTTGCACTTATTAGGTCTTTGGAAATACCACTTAAAGAGTTACATGTCTTTGTTTTGATAACAGCTCTGCTTCCTGTGGCTTCTCACTGCATTTCATTTGGGCCGTCTCCAGACAAACCTCGCCCGGCTTCAGGTTGCTTCTGCCCCATCTTAGATTCTTAAGCAGGTACCTGAGGACCTGAAAATGAAGCTCCCTTGTACCGTTGGATCCATATGTCTTTAAAAGTGAAGCTCGTTGTACCTGACCTTTTTATCTGCATTTGACTCAATACTCCGTACAGGGAACTGCTGCACGTGCCCACCGAAATGCATAGTGCTTCCATGATGCAGCAAGAAAGATGGCATATACAAGTCAGGTGCCGTCACTATTCGTGTTCTTTGCACATTTTGAAGGAATTGCAGATTGATGGAGAAACATTTGCATATAACACCAGAGATTAACTAGGAAGAGTCAACACACAGGAAGAGAGAAATAGTACTGCAAGATAGATAAAGAGGGAGTGCCATCTAGAGCAGGAGAACATGCGATTTCCTATCTGTTTTTAGTCTGTGAATGGCAGACAATTGTGTCATGCAAGCTTTGAGAGGGATCTATTGGGCATTGCTCTGCTTTTTGGAACGTTATGTTGCCCAGTGGATGGGTACAACACGCAGACCGCATACTATTTGCAGAGATGTTTCAGGCAGCCGTAAGAACCCACGGTTGATGCTAAACACAATATTAACACTAGTACTACGTACGATAATCCTGGCGTCCGACTCCAGCAAAAATTCGGACATCTCTCACTCTCAATCCCCACTGCTCTACAATCATCTTAAAATGCTTTCCTTTGCTCTGTTACGCAACTCACATGATGACCAACACTGGTAACAACTAAGCTCCACTCTCAAATCTCACCCGTGGCTCGCCTCCTCCCCTCCGGTGGCTAAACTCGTCGTTGTAGTCTTAACAACTCTGTGATTCGGCCCTATCTACCGCACCACTCGTCGTTGTGAGACCGTGATATGTTTGTTGCTGCCTATTTACCGCACTCCACCACTCGTCGTTGTGAGGCCGTGAGGCCATGATATGTTTGTTGCTACCTGTTTACCGCACCTGTTGATAATATTTTGCTGCAGCTATAGACGACATTTGTTACTATATTATTTTCAAATGCTACACCGTTCAAAGGAGACCGTATGATGGAAACGTTCCATCGTACGATCCGAGCGCTACCAACACCCTACTAACATTTTCACAGTGCATGCTTTCTGGAACACATACACAGATACACACTTAAAAGAGAGCTTCCATTTGTTTGCAAAGCAAGCTCAAGATTGAATCATAAAGTAGAGCGGTGCCCGATGCACGATCTTTGCGCCAATCATTTGAGACTGCATATGAAAACCAGAGGCGCGAGAGATAAAACGAGACGCCGGCCGGATCATCGAGGAGAGCACAGCCGCCAGTAGCGTTTACTGCCGAAGCATTGCTCGCAAGAGGAAGTAGCTCAAGCTGGTAACTGACAAGATCGATGGCGTCTTTGGGATCCAAGCGTGTCATCCTGTTGCTCGTCGCGGCTGCAGTGGTGGCGACGATGCTGCTGCAGCCATCGCAAGCTGCAGGCAGCTTGCCGAGGAAGCGAGCCTCGGACGTCCACGCACTCCGCTTCCCGGGCGTCTGGCGGCGTAACCCCGGCTTCCCGGGATCCAGGCCTAGTGCCAGGCCGTCGCCGCCGTCGGCGCCGGGCTTCCCGGGGTTGCCACTGCCGCCACCCATGCCGTCCCCGGGCTCGCAGCCGGCGTTCTCGAGGCCGGCACAGCCGCTGCCCGGCTTCCCGGGCCTGCAGCCAGGTAGCAGCGGCAGCGGCTCTTCTTCTTCTTCTTCTTCTCCTGACCCTTCGTCGTCGTCGCCGACGGACTGCGTGACGAAGCTGGCGGGGCTGATGACGTGCGCGTCGTTCCTGACGGGGAGCGAGGCGGAGACGCCGACGCCGCAGAGCGACTGCTGCGGCGGGCTGGGGATGTTCCTGAACAGCACGGCGGGGGAGGAGCGGTCGCTGCGGTGCCTGTGCCCGGTGATCCTGGGGGACGTGAACCGGGTGCTGCCCAAGCCCATCGACCCCGTCCGCATGATGTACCTCCCCATCGCCTGCGGCGTCGTCCTCCCGCCACAAGTCCTCTTCATCTGCTTCAGTAAGCTCAAGACTCACTCCTCCATTACAAGATCACCTCCAACCATCACTTCTGATGCATTAATCCTGTGTTTAATCCTTTGTTGATGGTTTTGGAATCAATCGATGCAGCCGGGCAGCCTACCCCGCCGGTGGTCACCCGTGTTCCGGACTCGCGGACGACGCCGTCTTCAGGCAACCCCTCCCTCCCTCCCTCCCCTGTCAAAATCATCCCATGCGTGTGATAAATCTCATTGATTTCTCGTGACAACATCTGCTCTCTCATACTGCCATCGGTTGTTTTCCATGCAGCTCTCTCGCCTTGATTCATGTCGATCGGATCGGAGGCCCCGTCACGGGTGATTCAAGTATCCGTCTCAGATATATCAAGTTTTTAAGCTTACCAAGCTGCTGCTCTTCATAGCTCTTGATTCAGAAACTAGTTACCATACTGCTACAGCAGATCGATCAACACATCATGTATGATGTGACAGTATGCTCTTTTTTTCAGAGAACAGAATATACAAGAGCAATTTGCATTCAATTATTCTTTCCCTTGAACTAAAGAGTGTGATCAAGTTGAGTAAAGAGAAAAACTTTCGGGTGTAGAATACAGGTAAGCTGTGCGCAGGAAACTTCCAGTAGACACGAAACGTTTCTTTATCCAGACAAATTAATCGGTTATGACGCAGACCAGATAAATAGCTAACAGTAAACGATTTTTTTTACTGTTCTGGCCTCGTTCGCCGACATTTTTTCGAAAACAGCCGCACAACAGATGAAATAACAGAAATAGCCCCTACACAGAAGAAACTCTGCCACATCAACTGAACTGAGCATATATCATCAAATTTGGCAATTATAGAAATAGTTTTAATTAATGTTGATAGCAACAGCTGTATACATGAACTATGTGATACTCCCGCAACAGCAAGGACAAAGAATCCGCATTTACATGATCTCACCAAAAAGCTGCAAGAACCCGCAAGCAAGCTCATGACGAGTTTCTACCATCTTTTGGCACCGCATTATTTTCTTCTTATTACCGTATACGAACCAACAAAGATGGCCTTGCACAATCTTTATTCTGACAATAGTTTGGTCAAACCCTTTCCAGCATCTAGTAATCTGGAAATCATGTCTACCACTTCAGGGGCTAGGTTTAGTGCATAAAAGGAGTTGCATAGATTCGTTCATTTGCCTCTAACATAAGTTTACTTCATCTCCTGTACCATGAAAAGAACATTGGTGTAGGAATGCTACATTGGCTTGTAGTAATCCATATTAGACTAGCAAGAAAACGTCACGTGAAGAAGGATATCCTGATGTTTTTCTTTTCCTTCTCAAGCCTCACGAAGAGCACGGACACGATCTTGGATTAACATCCTCTCCCAGTCTGATACGCCCTCAAAAGCATGCTCTGGCAGGCTCTCAAAAGGTTCTTTCCATGGATCATTCTTAGCTAGATCATAGGTCGCAGCGCGGATAGCTCTCTTATTGGGTCCACAGGGCCTTTTGGAGGTCAGCTTGTCATAAGCTCTATTAAGCTGCAAGTAACAGATGGACAGTAACAATATAGCTTGATCGCGATCTCTAAGTGTTGCATGTATAAGATAAGATGAAATGAGCTTACATCCATGTTCTTGAACCAGAACATGTAAGCAATTGCAACTGCAGGAGCTCTCCCAAGTCCAGCAGTGCAATGGACATAAACTCGTCCTTTGCCTTGTGATATAGCCCATTCTAGAGCTGAAACTGCTTTGGGCAATTGCGTCCTCAATGAATCTGGATCGAAGTCCACTGCCTGCAACCAAGGAATTATAAATGGCATTAGCTTGCAGTTGGCTTATGAGTTGCATATTGGCTTCTTCGAGATTACTTATTTGCCAGTCTTTGCTTGCTTATGACTTTTAAAGACCACGAATTTCTGATTCTACAGATCATTTGGGGTCAATGTTTTCTAGTTTATGAGTCTATCTTGTCAGTTTTATCACTCTATCTCATCAAAAGAAAGGAAATATGAAACTGTTATGATTGTTTAAAAAGCTAGATGGATGAATGGTTGTTCTGTGATTGTGATTATTTTAAATGAACCATAAAGTACAACAAGTGGGTCAACAATTCCCACTGGTCACTCCAATCCAACACGCAATTTCACTCTTTTATCATCAATTTGCTCCGCACAATGGATCGTCAAGCATCAACTAGTATACATGGCTAAAAAATAAACATATGGAAACGGCCAAATACCATGGATGTAAATCACACTTGAAATCTAGACAGAATGAAGAGCGACACTAATTGAAAATTTTGACGTTACCAGAAATTAAGAAGCAAATTAAGCAGAAAACATGATACTGGCTCAGTGGATAAATAAGAAGCTCACCGGCCTTCTGATGTGTTGAATGCTGAGTTCTTGGCACCTACTGACAATAGCATGGAAATCAATGCCCCAATATTCGATGTCCTTGTCCTGCTGTAAACAAAGAATACAGGCTACTTTTTCTTCATCTTTCAAGTGATCAATATCTTCAGGCTTCTGAGGTTGCGAGCCAACAATCAAGCTATGACTTATGACGGCATAATTCATACCTAATTCCAGGCCGGAATTAATTCTTGAATGCAAAAAAAGGGACATTTTATTTGGCTCTAATTAATTATTATGTCTAGTTCAATGACAAAAGAGTATCAAAATGTGCTAACTTTTGCAGTAAAAAGTTTTTTAAAAAAATTATGGACAACATGAACATTTCACAAGCATTTTTGACAATTGACAAGTAAACTAAATTTTTAAAGAAAAAAGGATTGGTTTAGTGTCTTGATGTAGATTTGAGTTATTCTGAACTACAAGAAAATAGTGTCAATTGTCACACAGTAGCTCTGTTTAAGGAAACACCATGAAACTGGTATCTGAAGCTACATCCTACAGCATGTGTTCAAACAAAAGATCACAATCCTCTCAACAAGACCACAATATCACTCTTTTTATTAGTCCAAGCAGATCCTAAACCCAAATTGGAGAATGAAACATACAAGATTGCCCCACCAAGAGATACTTCATTGAAGTGAAAAAGGTACAAACAGTTATAGTATTTTTGTGTTGGGCAAAATTTTACACAGATGACAATTTGCTAATTAAGAAGCTTCCAAGATGCCAATGTTTTCATCCTGGAATCTTTTTCCATCCTCTATCCGCAAAGGGGTAAATCCATATAAAAAAATCTTCAAATAAAAAATTGAAGAAATCAATTCAAGATTTGTCCCAGCCCCACAGCACCTACCCAACACAGAAACTAGCTACTAGCTGCTTAGTTCCTTTCTCCTTATCAGGGCTTTCATATTATCCCATTAAGTAATCGAAGTTTATACTCAAACGGTGACTTCCTGTCACCAAACGTAAACCATTTAACATCAAACAATATTGTCCATAATAAAATCCAAATTTCTATGAAAGATTTCCATGGCAAGATGATACTCACCCACAGCGTTCTAAAACGCGAAGGATTAAATCCATATAAAAAAATCTTCAAATAAAAAATTGAAGAAATCAATTCAAGATCTGTCCCCAGCCCCACAGCCCCCACCCAACACAGAAACTAGCTACTAGCTGCTTAGTTCCTTTCTCCTTATCAGGGCTTTCATATTATCCCATTAACTAATCGAAGTTTATACTCAAACGGTGACTTCCTGTCACCAAACGTAAACCATTTAACATCAAACAATATTGTCGATAATAAAATCCAAATTTCTATGAAAGATTTCCATGGCAAGATGATACTCACCCACAGCGTTCTAAAAAGCGGTCTGGTAGACCTGTTACTAGGCTGTATAACGGGACTAGGTCCCCTCTCTGAATCGAATAATGCAAAATGAGTAGGTTACTAGATTTACAGGGTTAAACGGGCAGGTTATGCAGATAAGCGGGCCGATTACCGTATATTAGGCCGAATATTAGGGGTAAGTGTGATGAATTGCAGAAATAATACTAGGCTTTACTAGGCTCCCAGCCACCTGGCCCACCTGAGATTTACTTGTTTGGTGACAAGATATTACCTATTATGCCAATGCTTTTTTTGTGTGTGAAAGGTGCACAATAGATCAGTGGCACAGGTACATGTAGTCATGCAGCACAACTAGTAATTGTGATCCTGTAGTATAAGTGTACATATATATTCATTAAAAAAAGAAATTGTAATCTGTGGTATAAGTACAAGCAGTAGAACTAGTAAATGTGATCTGGCAGGCCTGTTATTCAACTACATGTAGCCTGTATTCATTAAAAAAAAAGATGCATTAGACGTATTTTCGTTATTTTATGAGTGTACATGCATATAAATCTAAAATGTAAAATAAGATAACCTCAAAACCGATTACAAGACCGATTTCCGTATAACCGCTAAATGTGGGGTGACCAAACGAATACCGCTTACAGATTTTTAGAACAGTGCTGACCCATCATTTTGCCAAGAACATTAAGTCAATAAGACACATCCCAAAATCCAGTCTTCAACCAAATGTTGATCTATGGATCCAGAAAAGGCATCGATCCACCAGCTACTTATAACATGTGGCTCACAAAACCTAATCAAACGGCTCAATCCCAATCTAACATGAGCTCAAACAAATTGTAACCTACAGTTCATTTGGCCAAGAGAGCAAGATTTCAACATTCTATATCAAAATTGGAAATTAACCAAGCAGTGGTACAGTTCATCCATGAGAGCCCAATCAACATGGATGGATCACACCAAGCATGGACAAGTAGCTAAACCCGAAATTCGTTGAGCCGCTAAGAAGCCGACTAATCAGCACACCAAGTGCCTGAAAGCCCTGTGCTGTGAGCAAAGCAATCTAATGTTTGCTCAACGAATGCAGTGTTAAGATTACCTACAATTTGTTTGGCCAAGAAAAGTAGAAACGAGATCCCAAATCCAACCTTTAAACAAACCAATTAGCAATATCACTCAGACCGGGTGATGCATCAGTTGCGTGGCATTACTAAGATGGCACTAGTAGGACCTATCCACCAAACAATGGGCACAAGAACGAAACCATTTGGATTAAAAAAACCAACAGCGCACATTGCAAAAATCCAACCTTTGATCCATTCCTAGCAGCTATCGGGGGGCTATCGCAAGAAACACATCATAATATTAATCTGTACCGAGATCATGGTGGTACTCGTAGGGGTTTCGCATCATGCGCTTCATGGCGGCGTTGTAATCCTCCATCCTCCTGCTCCCCTCGGCTCCGGCCGTAGCGGAGGAGCGGCACAGGAGAACCCCAAGGCTCCGGCGGATCCTGCTGCCCCCGGGAACGGGAGCCCATCCAACGGCGGCCATGGCTGGCCTCCGGGTCCTAGCGACGGTGCGGCCTATTCGGAGGCTCCGGGAGGTGGGGAGACAAGAGGGGTTGGCCATGGCTGCCATGTTGCAAGATTGCAGGATTTTGATCGAGTTTATGCTGTGAGTTTATGCGGCGGAGAAGGTCGCGGAGCGCTGGTGGGGATTTCTGCCGCGTTTTTTGGATCCCTTTTCTTCTTCCGGGAAGTTCTCCAGCCCATGTCCGGCGCAAGCCAAATTTTTTTTGCTAACCTTAGGAAATTTTATCCACATAAATTTATAAGAAACATTATAATTTCTATAAATCTTCTAGTGAAATGCTTCCTCCTTTCATAAATGTATGACGATCTAGAAAGCGTGCAGTCAAAAAATTTTTAACTACTTATATATATATAATTATTTAGATTGGGAAAATAAAAATGATATCATTAGATTAGTTATGTGCAATAATTCTATAATATAAAAATTCTATATTTTTCAATGAACATATATTCATACAAAAAAATAGAAGTCAAAGTTGTATTTTGGAGACCGTGTCGTATCCAAAACGCCGTGCCTTCTTGATCATCTGTTTGTTAGGGTTTGATTGTAATGATGCATAATATAATAATACTTTTTTTTCAATAAGAAATATTTATCTATTTTAACATCAAGTTGTGCATTTTTTATAGCTAGTTTTTCTTTAGCTTGACTTGTGATTGCTATATATAATGCTATGAATATTTTCTTCTTTTTGTTCTCTTCCAAAATAGAGAAGATCCTATTGTACGAAAAGAATAAAAGCAAAGATAAAATTGCTAGGGTGCAAATTTAACGAGGAAGAAACTGTAATTTTATGATAGGTATAGCAAAAGTTTGCGATAGAAAACAAAGGTTCTCTTTTCAAAACCTAGGATGGTTTTAGATGACAAAACGTACTAGTTTCTTGCTCAAGGAAGCAAACCATAGAATTAAACAAAGGTTCTCTTTTCAAAACCTAGGATGGTTTTAGATGACAAAGCAAATGAGGGGGAAAAAGCACTAGGGTGGACACTCGACGAAGAAGGAAAAAAAAATTCGATGATAGTTAAACAGAAAGTTTGGATTGAACCAAAATATAGTATAATGTCATCTTCCAAAGGCTATAATAATTTTTTAAAACAAATGTGAATTAATCTTGTGATAATCTCATCACCATCAATGCCCTCTTTTGAATGCTATTAACTATCATTACGGGTAAGGTTAGACCGACGCTTTAATGCATCTTACGTTCTTTCTCTTTTATATGTTGTGTTCTAATCAGAGCACCAAGCTGCGAAATATTCTTAATACTTCACACGTGCTAGATAAAAGAGAAAAAAGAACAAAAACTTAAATATAAATGCGAAAAACCTAGCCAAAAAAAAAAAAACAAAAGAAAGAAAAATCATTTGCAGCTGAGAGGACACAAGTAGGAGCAGAGAAGGGACGCTTCCTCTGCATTCCGTTCCGACCAGCAGCAGGAGGAGAAAAAAAACACGCAAAGGAATTTGAAGGGGGCCAATCCGAAAGACAGAAAGCTAGGGTTTTCGCCATGGCCGAGCTCCTCGTCCCCTCCATTCCCAATCTCTCCTAGACAGAGCGAGGCTCCCCGCATCTCCAAAGGAACCGCCCTCCCTCTCCTCCATCCGAGGGTTTCCCTTCCGCAAAGCAGCCCCCTCGCATCGCATCGCATCGCCGACCGAGCAAGCAACCCACCGGCCTGTCGGAATCAGGCAGGATTCGAGGGAGGAGGCGCTGGCGATCGACCAGGCGGCGGAGGCGGTCGGATAATGTGTATATTGTGCGCCGTCCAACGGTGGTCGCGCCGCGTCGCCACCATGCTGCCGTGGCTCGTCCTCCCCCTAATCCTCCTCTGGGCGCTCTCCCAGCTCCTCCCCGCCGCCTACCGCTTCGAGGTTACCTCCCCGCGCCTCGCCTGCGTCTCCGTCCTCCTCCTCACCCTCTTCTGGTACGAGATCCTTCTCCCGCGCCTCTCCCTCTGGCGCGCACGCCGCTCCGCCCGCCTCCGCGAGGAGCGCCGCGCCCACGCCCTCGAGCTCCAGAAGCTCCGCAAGACCGCCACCCGCCGCTGCCGCAACTGCAACAACCCCTATAGGGACCAGAACCCCGGCGGCGGAAAGTTCATGTGCTCCTACTGCGGCCACGTATCCAAACGGCCTGTGCTTGACCTCGGCCCTGCAGGGAAGGTCCCAACTGGGTGGCCTTGCAGTCAGGATTGGGCTAATGCTGCCGGTGACCCAGGCTACTGGCTTGACTTGCGGTGCTCGGCTGATAATTCATACTCGGGATTCTCATGGCGGTTGCTCTCGTGCTTTTGCTTGGGCATGAGGTGGTTCTGGAGAAAAGTTTTCAGGTTTGGGTCATCAGGGGAAGGTGAAGGCTTGGGCCGGGATGGTAAAAGGTTGGCAAAAGGAGGGGAGAATGGAGAAAAGGCTGAGGAAAGCAGAGTGGAGAAGGCGAAAAGGAAGGCAGAGGAGAAGAGGTTGGCGAGACTGGAGAGGGAAATGCTGGAGGAGGAGGAAAGGAAGCAGCGGGAGGAGATGGCAAAGCTAGTGGAGGAGCGGAGGAAGCTGAGGGATGAGAAAGCAGAGGCTGAGGAACGATCCAAAGGTGCAACCCCTATTGGGGAGAAGGATGCTAGGAAGGAAGTAGAACGGCGGCGGCATGAGAGGAGGAGGAAGGAAGAGAAGGATAAGGGGTCAAGCAAGAGCAATTCAGATTGTGAGGATATTGAGAGAAGAGTGGGCAGGGAAGGTGAGAGAAAGCGGGACTTCGATAGAAGAAATGAGCTAGAGAGGCGGGATACAACAAGAGTTGGGACAGAAGGCTATAAGGCCCATAACATTGAAGCTAACAATCAAGGTAGTAAGATAGTACAGAGCAGGACAAAGTACTTTGGCCGTATGACAGGAGGTCTGCTATCTTCTTCAAGAGGTTTTGGCAGTGGTTCCTTCTTTGGCAGAAGTGCCCAGGTCCCTGCCCCTCCAGTTAACAAGGTGACTAAACCACTTGTTACTGCAACTGACCAGAGTAATGCAGTTAAAAGAGATGTGCAACCTGCAGCTGCACTAACAACGATCAAATCTGCTACAGCTGGAGAAACCAGAAATTCGTGGACTGATTTTCATCGACCTGTGAGTAACAAGGGCATTACTATTTTATTGTAAACTGTTATGACTAGAACATATGGCATAAATTGTTTGCACCCCATTTACCATCTTAATCTTTCAATTATTTGTACTATGCTCTATGCAGGTTAGTCCAAATATGCATCCACATCCAACCGGTCTTAAAAAGTCATGGCATCAGCTGTTTAGTCGCTCAGCATCAGTGTCCCCTTGTCCTGATGTTTCTGCTTCAGCTCGTGAAAAGAATGGGCTGCCAGTACCTAATGGAGCACAAACTCAAAATTTTCTGGCTCAGTATCCTCCTCTGGACAGCAAACCGACTTTAAGCCAATCCATGCAATTTCCAGGTTTTCCACCGGTGATTGGAGCACCTGCCAACACACCACTATCTCATTTTCCAGCTGGACATGTGCCTTTTTATAATGAGGTGGAAACAACTGTATCGGAAGAACCGGAGCAATTTGAGGACCCATGCTACGATCCAGATGCAATAGCGTTGCTTGGGCCAGTTTCAGAGTCCCTAGACGACTTCCCTCCAGACTTAGTTGGCAGGTTCATCTCGAGTGATGTCACCAAGGAACCACATGTTAGGCCTTCACCAATTGAGTCTCCTCTATCAAGATCACGGACTGTTGAAGAAAAGCCTATTAAACCCTCACATTTCTCACTTGCCAAAGGGCCTAATGGTTCCATTTCACCTGGGGCTACCAATGAACAAGGCACATGGCAAATGTGGAGCACACCATTGGTTCAGGACAGTTTAGGTCTGCGAGGTCCTCAAACAAAGTGGCTTCTACCAAGCACGAACCAATTTAACCATGGTGCCAGCCATTTGAATGGTGGAACACGAAGCCCCTTGGGTGCTTGTTTGAATGACAATGATTTATGGCTGCAGAATGCACACTTCCAGCAATTGCCTCTTGATACAGGGAGTCTTTTTGTTTCACACGACGTTTCAAACAATGCTATACACACTGATTTTGGTTTCGGATCTCCAAACAAATCTGCTCGTGCACACCCGTTTGGACCACCTGGTCATTCTTGGCCCAAGTATGTCTTTTCTGATGCTCTTTTTTATTTTCTCAAAATTTTCAATAATAAAGATGCCTATCATCCTTACGAATTATTTGACACTCTTAACTTGACATGGAAACTTGGTCATAACTCATAAAGAATAGTTGTCACCCTCCCCCAGATGTTGCCAGTGTTTGTTTTGCATGCGACTATGTGGGTCTGATTGTCATTCAGGTGGTCCAATTCTCTACTGACTATAGCTTCATGTAGTGTCAGTACATATAAGCACCACGGTTATTACGGCGTCGCCTAGGCGACGCCTAGGCGCCGCCTAGGCGTCCAGTCGGCCGCTGGAGCTCGCCGCGTCGGCTCGCCTCGCCTGAACCGGAGATGCCCCGCCGCCGGCTTCCCCAGCTCCCCCGCCGCCATCTTCCTTTGCTTTTGGTCGCCTCGGGTTGCGCCTCCGTCGTCGCGCGGGTCGCGCAGGGGCGATGCGGAGTCGAGGAGGGGCGGCGGGGGAGACGGCGCGGAGGCGCGGCGGGGGAGACGGCGCGGGGGAGACGCGCAGAGGCGCGGCGGGGAGACGGCGGGGGAGGCGGCGCGGGGGAGACGCGCGGAGGCACGGCGGGGGAAGCGGCCCGGGGGAGACGCGCAGGGGAGGCGGCGCGGGGGAGATGGGGAATCGGGGAGGGGCGGCGGCTGCATGGGGAGTTGGGGACATGGGGGAGTCGGCCAGCAGGGGTAGGGTTAGGGGTTGGGAGGAGAGGCAACCGGACTGGGCTGGGCTGGCCAAGTGGGCCAAAACTTGGGCCAAAAAGGATCTCAGGAGATAGAAAAGAGGAATATACACTAGTTTTTTTGGTCGCCTAATCTTCGCCTAGACGCCCGCCTAGGCGCCTAGGCGTCCAGGCGCCCCGGAGGCGACTCGCCTCGCCGGGGCGCCGTGATAACCATGATAAGCACCAAAGCGCAGACGAATTCATATGATATTCTTCCCGTCTTACATGCTCATATACAGTTCGTTATTAGTTTGCAACTAGAACATTTTAATAATTTTACCAAACAGATAACTGAGAGAAAATTGGAAATCGAGTGCATTGTCTTGCTATGTAGTACCAAGTGCTTTGATTCCTATGTTACCCTATGTAAAAGAAGTGGTAATTGGATGACCCCCTTGTCTTTGAACCAGTAAGCACCTGTAATCCTTTAATGATTAGGTGGGATTTTTTTATATGGATATTATTTATGAGAGATGTTATATCCTTGATGATACGATATTAACAGTTATACTCTGCTAGTTATTCGTGGTGACGGTCAGCTCGCATCCTAAACTTTTAGTTGTTTTTTTTCCGATTACTAAGAGAAATTTACTCCCAATGCGGTTTCAGTGTAGTCTGTGGACCCTGCAGGTGGTCTAAGTCTATAGCATTAAATGCAAATCAACTATTGTTTTAGAGGTTACTGAAATTTTTGACTGCCATAAGTCTTTGTACTTGGAATGAAAAGAAGTGTGGAAAGGATAAACATAGTGGATACATGATGTTATGTTAGGGTGCTAACTGCAATGAATTCACGGGTCTTCAACTTAAAAATTTCAGCATGTGCAGTCTGTGTTATCTGCTTGTGGTTGCATCGGAATAGGTTGTATGGTTTTTAAATTTTATTGATTTTTTTTTCAAATTATTATGTTTGATAGCAAGTAGTTTAGTTTTACTTTTAACTGTAGTAAGATCGTGATAATCTTTCATTTATATGAAATACGACAATACTATCAATTTAGATGACGATCTCATATGAGACTGGAAGTTGACTAAATGAATTTCAGTTGACTCCAAAATCCAAAATGAATCATTGATTTGCTTGTAGATTGTATAATGCCACAACCATTGAATGTTTGAATGGATAGCTTAGTGGGGAGCTATCATTGTTTATACTTGATATGTGCATTGGTTGCATGTTCGTAGGAAATAAATAGTTTGATAGGATAAATCTTTTGGCATCGCAGATCTTTGACATGATTCTTAGAAATGGTGTTTGTAAGTGGTGATTGGTTACCTGCGTCCCTTTTGGCCTTGTGGTGCGGCATTTCTTAGTGTGGCTTGTTTGATTGCTTTGTTGGACATGCCATGTACTTGTAGCATATTTTAAGGTGGTAGCTAGTTTGGTTTCTTGGCATGGATGGGGCAGGCCTTTTGATGCAAAGAAAAACAGGTTAGTTGTGGAGGTGGCTCAGGGAAACACACAAAAAAAGAGAGAGCATATTCTTAGCTTGGGCAGTGCATTTTGGTCAAGTTGGGACTACCTGGGATGGGTAGCCCGTGGCCTGAATGGAAGCAACTGGTTGAAACAGACCAGGCTCCATGCTGGAGGCACTCAACCAACAATCAACTCCAAGGTGATGAAAACTTAATAGAACTAGCTTTTATACCTGGGTGGTCTATTTAGTGGGTACTGGGTAAGGCTCTGCTGGAGGGCTAACGAACTTAATATCACTAGATTTTATACCATGCTGGAGGCTCTGTTCAGAGTAAGAATGATACACCTGTGGGAGTGCAACATCATGATGATAACAAACTTGTTATAAAAATTGTTGTCGTGTAAGTTGGGCAAATATGCTGAATTAATGTAGGGTTTGCATGAACAATTTATTATGTGTTTATCAGTTTAATATCTTTAGCAATTTGTAGCTTTCTTCAATGTTGAAGTAGTTTCTGGCTTTCTGCATGGACCTTCACGATGTTATCTGTATCTGATATAGTGCACAATGGTTCTGAACTCTTAAGTTCAGGCTGTCAGGACAAAGGACGAGAAAAACAATGATTTGTTCGTTGAAAATTGCTTTTTTCTGACAGGGTTGATTTTCTGGGGGTCAGAGTAGCAACCCTTTCGGGTTGGGACTTGAATATGGGAAGTCGCTAGTGGCAGTCCCTTGGGAATCCGGTCTAGAACAGTTTTCTGTTTTCAAAGCCTTGGGATCAGTATTGAAGCTATTAAAAGAGAGTTTTTTTTCTATGGTGTCTTTCATTATATGTTTGTTGGAGTAAAGATTTAATCACTTAGTTTGGACAAGTATCTTGTGTTGTTCTAGGCAAACAAATAAAAATTCGTGTACTACCACTGATGTGCTTTATTTCATTGAGAGCTATTAGCTAATAATGTGTTAATCAGATGTGTTCATTTTCATGGTGGTATCATACTTGGTTGATAAAATGAAAATGGTGAAAACTCATTACTTGTTTGGTTATGATTTACGCAGGGAGGAACCGGTGCCGAGTGGACCTCAGGAAGCTGGCCAAATTTGCTCACAAACAGGGGCACATGTTAGTGGAAGCTTATTTTCAACTAATCCTGATGTACAGTCAGTTTGGTCATTCAATCAAAAAGAGACAACATAGATATTCTTATAGAATCAAACGTCGGGCCAAGGCATCCTTGCCTCCTTTCTGTGCAGGGAGTTGAGGAGATAAGTTGGACTGTATTCCTTGATGCGAATGATAGTTGTTTTATTTAGTATCACTTACATGTTAACACGAGTCCACGCATCGCATTAGGCCTCTCACCTGATGTATTGGCGCATTTCGCCCTTTTTGGATTCAATGCAAAATGGGATGGGAACTTATCATGCACAGCACAGGTTCTCTCGTCTTTCTAGTGAGGTCATCTGATCACTTGGTCGATTGCTGCAAACATTGTCTTTACTGTGTGGATATTGAGTCCTGAGCTTGTGTGGGGGTTGGTGGTTTCCAGTGAGATGCTACTCTACTCTCAGTCCGATGAGTCATTTTGTAGATATGGAGGTGGTTTCCTCTTGCAAATGCCACTGGATGCATGCAGATCTGTTAATCTGCATGCTTATCTTTGCTATCAGCTTGGTCGAGAGAAGTGAAACCAAACCTGGGTGTGTGTGCAGCCATGCCTCTCAAGTCTCAACTGCTTCATTAGCTACCAGACTGCCCTGCTGCGAAACTTCTCTTTTGTCGGCTTGGCTCCTTACACAAGATTTCTGCCTTGTTTAGATCTGAAACTAAAATATCCCAGATGGAAGCTTTATCTGTGTGTGGTCGCCAGCTTTGCGTCTCTTGCTGGGCGTGTATGCCTTGTTGTATGATGTAGCGCATAGCATCGGGTCCTTCGGGTGATGCAGAGCCGTTTGAGCCTCGTGCTCTGCTAGCATATATGCGTTCTCTTCAACCTAGGCTGAGCTTGTCTCTCCAGTCCTCCATGCTTAGCGCTGGTGATAGCTAGTGTTGGTGTTTCGCTCCTTAATTATGCAGATGTGAGCTTTGATCATTGCTCTCATGCGATGTATGTGATCCGTTGATATCGCTTATTGCCTTGACTTATTCATTGTCTAGCTAGCTTGTTCATATCTTGAATCTCGATTGGTTTTTAGATTGAGCTATGCTAGTTCTCTATTGGAAGAAAAAATTCTCTCATAGGCTTTCGTGGGTATTGCTTATTGTCCGAGTAGCTCTTTGCTCGTGAACTAGTATCTAACTAGAACAAATGATCTTTTGCGTGCCTTATTTTGACCTCCACACTCCTCATTTATAAGACGGCTTGTCACTAGCACTTAAACGTGAACTCAGGGTGAGTGTATTCCACTCTTTAAGATTAATGCTTATGACGGTCGCCAATGGCTTGAGATCAATCAAATTGATTACATGCAAAGTTGACATTGTAAAAAATGGATGAAGCTTAGGAGACCGTTGTGGATGGCTCCTAGTGGACTTGCTTTGCTAGGATAAAGATCAAATGGCTTTCAAATTACCAAATTTGCTTTAATCACAAGTGTTCGAGCAAAATGTTTCAAGTTTGAACTTTTGGCACTCTATTAAGATCAATGCTAGCCTCTTGATCTCACACAAACTTTTTGACATGGCGGAGATGATGAAGACCCGGATCCAAAGAACAATGGATAATCGCAAATTAGGCAAACCCCTAACGCACATGAAGCCAATGGAAGCCCAAAATCAGGCACACAATTATGTAGAATCATTAACAGGGAGGCATATGCAGTGGGTAATCAACGTAGTGCCTCATTCGTTCTATGACATCCAATCAGTTCTCCTTGGATTCCAATCAAATCTCCCAATCAGTGATAAATAGAACTCGGATGAGATCTCGAGAGAAAGAGAGAAAAATGATGATACATCCCCTTGTTTTCCTATGAAGATCATGTGTATGATACTCAAAATCATGCCCCTTTTTAAACCTGAAACAGAGCTAACAACAATAGAGCGGAACTATGTTACAAATCCAACTAATTAACCAAGATATGGAAAGACACAACAACAGGCAAAAATAAAAAAAAGGAGGCTTTCTCTGAGAAAAGACTAAATACTTCTTCTATACGGACTGTAAATCTACAGCTCATACATATCTCCCTACCAACAAATTTCTTCAAGCAGCTAATGTTACTTCAAAATATGGGGCCTTTCAACTCGAGGCCTCCCCAAACCCAAACATATTACACTATGAGAGCTCCCGAGCAACTGCACATGAGGTCAAAACAACAGAGCTCAACTAGATATCCACTACACCTGTTCCCCCTTCAAAGGGGACAGCCATAATCTTTAAAGAAAACAAAAGGACCTTATTTCCATCCAAAAGTATCTACATGGCACAAAGTTTAAGCTTACTTTCTTTCCTTTTTTTACGGAGGGAATGGGGGCATGAAATTTCAGTCATGGCAGCACAAGCTGCATTGCAGCTGCATGGTGAATCTGACGACTGGAGAATGACAGGTTAGAATGTACACGATGATGCTTATTTTGCAGAGTAACCCTCTGCTATTGCTGCACCGAGAGTGCGCCATGTATCAGTTCTCTTGGCCTGCGTTATCTCTGATATGCAATGAACTATATATCGCATCAACTGGATAGTGGTGGGAAGTCACCATTGTCCTTGAGATGATATGGCTGAGTATTCCTGTAAATTGTGTAGTGCAGGATTAAACTTTGTAAATGGTGAAAACATGCATGAGAAACGAGTAGAGAAGTTACAAGAGGAATGTGGTAAAAAAAAAGCAAAAAGAAACGCATTTTTCAAGATGAACAAATATGCCTTCACTGCAAGATTTAAAATATGAATGGTTTAAACATTATATTTTAATGTCCAAGTGCCATGGGCATGGACCCATGGGTAGCTAATTATATGCGTATCTTCATATTTGGATCATATAGATATTACCTTATCATAAGTGATTGGTTGCATTAGATAAGATATTTCCATATTGTTAGGACTAACCTCATCGATATAAAGAGAGGAGCCGCACCATTCTAAGCAAGCAAAGAAAGAACAAAGTCATTCTCATCTATAGTATTCTCTACTCACCAAAGCTGTTCACCGCCTGGCCATCCTCTTGACAGTGTTTACCCCATTATGAAAGCAAGACCATAAGACCTGGTATTAGAGCCGCCTCGACGCCTTTCCACTATGGTAGGCGACAAGGGTTTCGATTCTACTACCGATGAGATCAAGGCCACGAGGGGCCTCTACACTTGCTTCACTCAGAAATCAATGAGTGCATGACACTCGCAATGTAGCTCAAGGCGGAATTCAAGAAAGAGAAGAGGCAGTGTACCACTGTGCTAGTCGTGTCAACACAAACGATGACACCTCCACTCACAGACGTGCCTCCACTACCAGCCTCACATCTGGATGTGGTGAGGTGATATCGACACTGACCCGCTGCGAACACCATTGGCTCCACCACCAGTACTACATGTTCTACCGCCAGCGACACCTCCACTACTAGCAGCGCTGCCATTGTGGGTGCCCTCGCCTGGGAAGATCGTTGCGGTTTCACGGTCGTCTTTTACTTGTTGCCCGATGTTGTGCCTATGGAAGTGTGGAACACGAAGGATGCCTTGTAGGGGATTTGCGACGCCGTAGAGCCTCTCCCAGCACCATCGCGATCGGGTGGTAGGAAGGGTGTCGCTGCTGCCCCCACCGGTTTCCCATGCCGCCAACGACTCGTGTAACATCAACGCACTCTGGAGGGCTGTTGTACTCGCTGCTGTTCATTGAGGCTTCATCCATCCTCTTCCACATGGTGCAACGTCATTATCGCTCCCTCTCATCGACATGGGGCCACAACGGGCTTCATCCTTGCAAAGGGTGGCTTCATCCATCCTCTTCCACATGGTGCAACGTCATTATCGCTCCCTCTCATCGACATGGGGCCACAACGGGCTTCATCCTTGCAAAGGGTGGCCAAGTGTCATGGGCATGAGCCCATGGGTAGCTACGACCCAGTTTGGGGTTACACACAAGGAAGGCTACCAGCAGCATATCTTCATATTTGGATAGTATAGATATTATCTTATCTTTAGTGATTGGCATTGATATCACGGTGTCGCCGATGCCTAGTGGCCGCCTAGGAGTCCCCGCGGCCGGTGGGGGGCGCTAGGGCCAGGCGCCTCGCCTGGTGTGCGTCAGGCGTTCGCCTGGAACATCCAGGCATCGCGGCGCGCAACTAGGCGTTGGTCCAGGCATCGTAGGGGCAGACTGGGATGGAGGCCAAGCAATAAGAGGCGTCACAGGCCAGGCAACCCTAGCTCCGCACGGAGGCGTCAAGGGAGCATTGCATGGAGGCTGGAGAGGACACGGGAGGCTGAGATCACCGGGTAACCCTAGCTCCGCTGCCTGTACCGACTGCCGACCGGTAATCCCCCTCCCCCTCCCCCTCCGCTGTCGCTGCTGCACCGCCGCCACATGTGCTCCCTTGTTATCTACATTGTTCTGTCCGGCTTCACTATATTGTGATGGACTAGTCACTAGTGTTGTTAATCAAGTTTTGGTGTTGTCTTATGGTCGGTGATGAAGTGGTGCTTGGTGCTGCTGCTGCCTTATTTGTATGCTTTAATTGGTCGCCTAACTGTCGCCTAGGCGTCCCAGAGGCGACGCGCTTCACCAGGGTGCCGTGATAACCATGGTGATCGGTAGAGCATTAGATAAGATAGTCTCTATATTGTTAGGGGCTAACCTCATCTATATAAAAAGAGGACGCCATTCTAAGCAAGCAAAGAAAGAACAAAGTCATTCTCATCTATAGTCTCCTCTCCTCCTCCAAAGCCGTTCGCTGCCTGGCCATCGTGAGCTTCACATGGCCATCTCAATATTTTTTGCAGAAGCTCCAACCTAACAGACCTTAAATTATGTTTAAGAACTTATTGATTATGGCAAGTCTCAAATAGTCAATCTCATTGATGTTTTTTAAGGTAAATATCTCACTGCTGTAAAATGGTAAAGAAATGGCTATTAGCTACACATCTCTTTTATGAAACAATTGATTTTATTGCTTTTGATGACTAAAAGAATGCATTATACTTACCCCATTCGATTAGAACCAGTTCCAGGATTTTTTGCTGGAGACATAGGGCACACAGGTGCAGAAGGTTGACTGTTAGAAGCAGAATTTGATCTGTTAGCTTGGTCTGGGGAGGTACTCCTAACTTCCAAAGGATTAGCTTGGTTTTGAGAGGTACTCCTAACGTCCGAAGGCAATGCCCCCAAGGTACGAAACTCAAGTTTACTGTCTCGTGGGTGAATAGAACCATTGCCATGAATAATATCCCTTGGAGCCTGGGAAGACGGAGATGGTACCGGAGTCCTCAATGGGGAGGGAATTCCATGATCATTTGCAACATTGTTATTCAGAGGGAAATGATTCCTTCCTCTTTCCCCTCGTCCATTGGGTGGCCTGTCCTTGCACAAATTCTACAATATACAAGGCAGAAAACTCAGCAAAAACACAAAACACTGCCCAAACGACACAAATACAATGCCCAACCTTGCAAAAGTATACAATTCTGCGATAGAAACATAAAAATAACGATGATATGTCCCAGACTATCATGTATAGAAGACATAGCAATTCCAATAACGCAATCATTTAAGTACAAGAACATTTGTAAATCATTGCTCCAAGCATTCATATGCATGAGATGTGGAATGAAAAAAAAGAACATATAGGGTAACGCTAGATGCAGTTTTCTACCAGTTTATTCATGTCGTAGGGTCGGCCACCGGGCCCTACGAATCAGCAAAGGCCTTCGAGAAGGGGGTACACACGAAGGCTTCGGCAGACATAACGAACACTTCAGCAATGGCTCATAGGGGCGATCGGTCAACCCCCTCGGACAGCCCGGAGGGGGTACTCCCAAAGGGGCAACATCCAAGGAAGGCGGCGTACAGGAAGCTTGGGCGTGCGGAGCCACCGCACCAAAAGGCTAGCTGGCCGAGAGGGGAAATGACCACAAGGCCCCTATAGCCCTAGGGTTCCTATAGGGATATTATTATAATCTCACGTCCTCGCCATTAGGAGCCATATAAATAGCCTCAGGCTCATATACTAAAAGACCGGAGAAAAGTTGAGAAAAACAAAAGCATAAACTATTCACTCTTGCTTCACCTAATCACACTCCTCTGAACGTGAGGACCCCAAGCATATCCTCCCCGAAGGGGATAATCCCTGGGCCCTCGTTGTTTATACTGTTTGGTCTATAGCCACAACAATTCAATGTGGATTTAAGTTGTATAAGCATAAAAACGTGGAGAAAGGGAACAAATGTGGATTTAAGTTGTATAAGCATAAAAACGTGGAGAAAGGGAACATACTGGGTCGGGAAAGTAGGTGCCCGTTCCACGAGCTCGCATAGGATCATCTGTTTGATTAGGTGGCCTTAAAAAATAAGCAGGTGGATAAGGACCTGGGACTATTCCATTTGTACCAGCATATCCATATGCATTTTTTCTGCTATGACCATTTGGTGAGCGCTTATTCTGATATTGTGCAGGTGGTGGTGCAAGCATTTGATAGTAAACTTGATTAACTGGATAATCTTGGTTCGTTGGATAATCTTGGTGGTAACGTTGTGCATAGAGAAGATTATTCGAATTTGTTCTGCAGTCTCCAGTAAGATCTGATATATTGTCAATGGTGGTATCTCCATCACCACCCAACTCTTTAACTTGAACTACATTGCTATCTGCCTCTTCTCTTGGTGTTAAGCAGTAGTTCACAGGATATGTTGAAAATTCATTGCCATACTTAGTGCTTTCAATGGAGTTGCAAGATCTTCCTGTGTACCCCTCTGTTGACATCCCATGGTGTGATAGGTTTGTCTCATAGTTTACGTCAACCTTACCATGGTGTGATAGGTTGGGAAAGTAACCTTTCCCAGATGGCAAGGAAAATGTTCCACTAGTTGATGGTGCAGCCTCACAGAAGTCACTGCCATTCCTTGTACTAATTGAATAAGTAGTCACATGATTTGAACCAGACTTCATTTCCTTGTGCTCAGCCACAGAATTCCGTTCCTTAAGCTTTAGAGATCCAAGATTACTGGAATCTGAAATGCTGATTGTATTAAATTGATCAGATAGATCGCCAAAGGAATTATTGTATAAAGGTGAACAGCCCTTGTTGGCTCTTTCAACATTAATGTCCAGTGCGATGTCCTGCACGTCTGGCCTTACCCTAGTGCAATGTCTCTTCAATGTGTTCCAGAAAAACTGATTCACTTCATCCAATGTAGAATTGGCAGGCACTTGAAAGATCTTCCCAAGCTTTTGGGCACCAAGATCAAATGCACTGCGTATTCGGTAAAAATTACCTGCGCGTTGCACAGTGAAATTAGGCCAGGCAAATTAAATGAAACAAAAAAAGAACTATATCTTCGAAGCATCTTGGATAATGTTAACGACAAAAATAAACAATAATCCAACAGCTTAATGCACATAAGCAACTGTGCAGTACAAGGTTGGCCAAGGCGCTAGGCGCTAGACGGGCCCAACCAGGCATCACCTAGGCGGCTGTTTCCGGACAGTGGAAAACCATGTGGGATAGGAACTTAGTCTACAGAAAATGATAAGATCATCAGCACAGAGGACAGAGCAAATCATCAGAGAAGGAGAGAGCATCAGCACAGAGTAAATAAGAGAGGGCTAGAGCCTAGAGGCAGAGCAGCACAACCACACCTAGAGACTGGCGCAGCGGGGTCGATGCCAGCAGCGCGGAGGCTGAATCAGGCGATGGGAAGGAGGAATCAACGGCAGGGAAGCGACGGCGATGTCAATTTTGCCGGCTGCTCGGGGGAATCCGCACGGACAACGCGGAATCAGCCACTGCCCGTATCAGCTGCTGTTTGTGTCGCCACTCCAGCTTGCTCCTATCTGGTCGTGTATGTGTTTGTGCTGCATAGGTTTTGAGGTGGGCCTTGTTTAGTTGCCACTTGATAGGCCAATCAACTCGTGGGCCTTAAATTAGTTGCAAACGCCAGCACAAAACCCATCCCAAACTGCAGTTCGTTCCTCTGTTCGTCTTCCTCACCCGACCTCAATGAGCATCCATGGCCTCCTGCCCTCCTCTCACTCCCATCCCCCACCCATCGCCGCCTCCACGCTGTCTTGCACGCCTCAGCGCCGCATGCATGCTGCTTTACCTGCCTCGGGACCCACCTTTCCCAGCGCGCCCCGCTCCGCCCCACCACCTAAGCACCGCCTGCGACCACGTAGGCAGCCTGCCCGCCTAGCTCGCTGATTAGGGGCAAATCGCAGTGGCAGGCTGGCGCTGGTCACGTGTCGAAATTACTAGTTGCATGCACTATTCATGAGTGTGAACAGCACAGCAGTTATTGTAGCAAAGGCCCGTGTCGAAGATTAGGATGGTTCTTCCCAACCCAGTTATCTGTTTCCCCAATTAGTTGGATTAGTTTCCTAGGATAAGGATTAGCTGTTTGGTATCTTATATATTAAGTTAGGTAGGTTATTATTGGGATTGATTCTACCTATAATTGTTGTTAGAAGTCCTCTATATAAGGAGGTCGTTGTTGTCATTATCAGCTAAGCAAGAAATAAACCAAAGTTCCCTAGTTTATCTCTTCTCCTGCCCTTGTGGTGTGGCTGCTGTGAAGGCGCCGTCACATCACTTGGGTCCAGGGGACACCCCTATCAAGCGTAAGTGCCCTTACCCAAGCTTCCCACTAGATTAATTTAAGTGGCTGAGAGTTTCCTTCTGCACATAATTGAAATGAAATCTCTTGGCCCATGGATAAACGGCAACTGCGCTGAGGTGTGCAGCAGCGAGGTAGTAGCAAAAGCAAGACAGTCCAAATAACACTAGCTGCAGTTTATGGTAAATTTTAAAAAGAATCAGATTTGGAAAAGGTAGATACAGGAATTGCAAATTTGGATAACCATGTATAAACAGTAGAACTCTGGATGTCGGAAGTCCAATGCAAGTGTGCAACCACTTATTATGTGAACTCATGGTGTGATTATTACTGAACTAGCAGAATACTGAAGGATTCGATGAGAAAGATATCGCCAAATCACAAATAATAGGGCATAAAAAACTGTCACTTTTGCATGCACAATAAATCCCCAAAAGCTGAGCTGAGCTATAGATCAGCATTCTTCCTCTGAGTAGCAGTGTAATCATGAGATGAAGATGAATTCACGAACAATTTAAGATTACAACAATCAAGTTAAAGCATCAACTTATCCTAAATTAATTAAAGCTGTGCGACACAATTTTAAGCATACCCATCCATTCCTACCATCAAAATTCAAGATCTAGAGGCAGAAAACAAACCTTTGCTGACACTGCGTCCAAGATTGTTACTCGGCTTCAATGGATCCACTATGTTGAGAAATTTTCGAGAGAATACTCGAGTATTTTTCTCTGAGTTCCTAGGGGGAACAGTGAAATTTTGCGCACATTCTTTGAGAAACGCCTCCCGTATAAGAAAACCATCATCATGAGTGTCTGGTGGGTCGGCTGTGCAAGAAAAGCTATGTGATGACCACTAATAACAGAAGACATTACAACAACAACAAAAACAACAACAACCAACAACCAAGCCTTTTGCCCCAAACAAGTTAGGGTAGGCAATAACAGAGAACATTCAATAAAAAAAACTGATCAGACTGCATTCACTTACGAACTAGCTCAGGTAGGGAAGACAAGGAAACAGGACCATATAAGCTTATACCCTTATTGTCCCAGTCAAATGTGCTATAATAGTCCAGAAACCTATAGAGGACCTGCAGACGAGCAGATAGTCATGTCACCCCAAGGAATATGTCTATCCTAATTCCTAAAGCAGCTTAGATAAGAAGGAGACGAAAACAACCTTACAAATGCGGCAAAAACAATTAAGTCTGAACTTACAGCTAATGGACCATTCAAAGCCTCATGGAAGAGATGGAGAATATATAGCACCAATGTCTCCAAGGCATACGTAGAAATTAAACCATGGTGAGCACCAAGAATGCGGCTTTCGTAATAACACCAGGCTTTTATCAGCATTATACTTCTCTTGAAAAGGTGGGCTTTTCCAAATTTTTGATCTACCTGCAAAACATAATGGTTATACATACGGTTTCCAATGAGCAGACTGACCATAAGGAAGGAAAAGGGAATGGATTTTTATCATGTCAAATATCAGATAGATGATAGATCTGTGATTTAAGTAAAAGAACCAAGCAACTACATGTTTGTGATGACTTTTGAAACATTACCTGCTCAAGAAAACAAAGCCAAGCAACTACATGTTTGTGGTGACTTTTGAAACATTACCTGCTCAAGAAAACAAAGCGTAGAGAGTCCACCAATCTGATTAAAGGAGATGTCTAAAACAATATTTTGGACAAGGCACTTGACCAGCTTGACCTGCCATCAGAAAGAGTTATCATTTGAAATATCCTGATGATAAAATACTAACAATATGCGACAACATGTTCACCAGTGCCCAAAATGTGTCCCTAGCAGTTCAACACAAAATGGCATTCCTCGAGAATATATGCTGTATTGTTGTATCCATGCGCATAGCAAGAAACTACCAAAACATGAAAATAGAGCACAGTGGTGGACAGTACACTCAATTGCTATCAAGTATCAACAAGTTCTTCTTATCATTGGCAGTGACATATTGAGATATTCACATGTTTCATTGATGTCATATGCGAAGATGGATTATTCTATTGTCTTTCCCCCATTTATGGTACAACAAGAATGCTATGAAATGTTTGATTGACATTAGAAAAAATTTGAGTATAAAAAATCACAGGAATGTCATCGGCCAATGTTATACAGTGTACACAAAAGAGGTTTACTCACAAGTATATAGCAGCAACTTAAAAGTATGTCAATGAAACAATTAGTGAATATATATATAAAAAAAGAGCAATCCAGGTAGCAAACCTCAGCAGCATGGATATATTGGACATCCTTGACTTCAAATTCAGCATCTTTTCTCAGCACTTCTGATGCTAGAACAGATCGTACCTCATTTGCTAGGATTTCATCAGAATTTGTAGAGCCAAATGCAGTCAAGTCAATATCTCCATCAGGAAGATATGTTTTCAATGGAACAGATCCAAATGGAAAGACCTATGTTAAATAAAAAAAACAGAAGGAGAAAGGTTAATTTGTATTTCTATAACATGCTATCAGATGATTCAAAAAAATAAAAAAAGAGAGATCAATCTCAACAGAGGAATAAAAAAGCTCAAGCATTAATTATTTTCCCATTTTGTATACAAGTACGCAACAAAATCTGTGATTTCCATGTTATCTCTTCTAATGCCATGTTGGTACCTAGGATCACCAATGGACTCATAGAACAAGTGGCAGTGAACCTCTTACAGAATGTTTAATCGGGTCAACTTAAAAATTTACCAATCCATTTGAAAGTATATTTTATGAAGACAGGTTAAATAGCTAGAACATTTTTCCCAGGACAAGTCATCCTGCGGCGTAATTTCAATCAGCCTGAAAGTATCCTTCAAGTGCTGCACATTGATGAGAAATACAGAAAAATATTTCTGGATAACAGTGGCATACCTTTTTTTGAGAGAGAGAGCATAACTGTGAAATAGTGATATACATATGTTGCACTAAAAAATGCCAATTCCACCGCACATGAATCATCAACGCAGCACAAACAATGCTAGAACAGAGATAGCTCAATCGCATGACAAACATGCAAATATTCATTACTCAAATAAAACTAACTATACAGAGAAACCAGGTTCTATAATTTCTTGTGTGCACAAATATAGTAGGGTAATGCATTTATCCAAAAGGACTGTACAACATGAGCAAGATATGGAGGGCCACGTCACGAAAACGGTCACTAAGGTATATACTATATACCCAACCATCCAACCCAAGATCGAAAAATTCGCTGTTGTTCAATGAAGTATCCAAACATGTGCCAGCCATCAATTCGCGTTCGCATAAATACATCATCAAACCATATGACGTGGAAAATTGGGCGCACATCCGACAAGGGACATCAAAGCATTCGTGGTCAGATATACCAACTTTGGCGGCATCACTTGGGTTAGCAAAATCACACTTCAGCCATTGCAATACAGCTAAATGAAACCGCAAGCATGGTAGCTATGAAATAAGCAGCAGCAATGCACCAAGCAGGTTGACCTAAGGAACGAATCAGGCACAACAGTGAGACAATAAGGAATCCTCATAAAACACCCCCCAAGAAGCTACATAGACATGATCGGAAGAATGCATGTACAATAGGTAGGCGACTACACACCCACGAACCGTGCCCGTATCCTTGATGCGCAAAGGAAAGGTCGAGTTTTCAAGCAACGGAACATCGACTAAGGCAAGCATGAGGTCCCAGTAAAGAATTGGAACACGCAAAACGGAGTGAGTGGTACCTCGCAGCCGACGGTGCACCTGATGAGGCGCTGGACGTAGTCTATGACGGCGGCGCGGCGGGTCTCGGACGGGAAGGTGGGCTGGATCCGGCGCACGACAGCGAGCGCGGCAGCCTCGAAGGGCTCCCAGGCGTCCCCGGAGATGGAGGAGGGTTCCGGGTTCGGCGGCGGGTGGTCGGGCTCCGGGACGGGCACGAGCGCCAGCGTGCACTCGTGGATGTCGACCATGGGCGCCGGAGCCTCAAGCCCCCGGACGCAGAAACGATCCGAAGGCGTGAAGCAACCGTCAAAGGACGCGGGCGGCTTGAGGCGATGCAGGAACCGCCGGAAAACGGTGCAAAGAGGAGAGCCCCCCCAAGGAGCGTGCGGTGGGGGGCGGGGCCGGAAAACGGTGCAAAGAGGAGAGCCACCCCAAGGAGCGTACGGTGGGGGGCGGGGGCGATCGGGTCGGGGTCGCGATCCGGGACGCCGCCGGCGAGGGGAAGGCGCAGCAGGATTAGAGCAAGGGAAAAAAAGGGGGGGAATTTAATATGTCAGGGTCAGTTTTTTTTTTTACCCCTCTCTATTTCCGACGGAAATAAATTCTATGGTGTTGTGCTGCACAAAGGGACATGTGCAGCACCACTCGGATGGATGCTACGTGTTACATCAGTGAATCTACACCGTTATGCATGCAATTAATGCGTCGGTTAATTAATCCCCTTAATTAATGCAATTAACCTTCTTAATTAATGCAACGGTGGAGATTCACTGGCGTAACACGTGGCGTCTATCCGAGTGGTGCTGCACAAGTCTCTTTATGCAGCACGACACCATAGAATTTATTTCCATCTATCTCTCTCTCTTGCCGCTGCGCGCTTTCTTTTCCTGTTTGGGTTATAGTTTTTTTTGGAAGTTGTTTTTTTTTTAATTTTTTGGATTTTAAAAGTAGCTCTAATTTTTTTTTATAAGAGATCATTTAACAAAAAAAAATCTCTCAACAATAAGATATAAAAGTAGGTCCAATCTAGCCTTCAATTTTTATATATAACTTCTAGATTATACCAAAACCCGCTTAAAAGTTGAGCTGTTTAGAGGGCTTGTTAACTTTTCGAAAGTTGAAGTTGGCTTTAAACCTTCCAGACAGAGCCAAAATTGTATTTATGGTTTTCTTCTCAATGGTGACAGCAGCTGCAACAGCAATAGCAGCAATTGATCAGTAGTAGTAGTAGCATTCTCATCCTAATGCCACAAGGTATCGTAGGATATCGATGGTAGCAACGTAACATAGTCTCATTGTCATAGACTTGCTACCGTGTCATCTGTGGTAGGATCCATATATTGCATGTTAGTCGAACTCGTCTATGTATGCATTGATTTGGGTAAAGCCTTCAACATTAGAAAATCATCACTAGGCATGCCAGAATTTTACTTTTGGGCATTGTCTATTTGTGCATGCATGCATGCTGCGGTGTTGCCATGACGTTATTGTGATATAGCAGAAGATAAGTGTCGTCTCTCACTGCTACCGCAATCTGTAGGTTAGGGATGGTAAATCTATATAACCGTGTGCGTGAGGGTGCCAATTCGGCAAAAAAAATGATATTGGTCGGAGGGCCGTATAAGCCAAGGACTCAAGTCGCACTCTTCCTCCTTTGCTCCTCCTGATTAGGATGTTGCTTTTAATCAAATAGAGGTATGGAGTACATACACATGGGAGTACAGAACAGGCTTATATACATATATAGGATAGCTAGTGTACTATCGATAGTATAGATCCTCCGTGCTATAGGGTTGTCTTTGCAAAATTCGAAGACGAAAATGTTAATCCAAATCGTACATTTTGTTCATCTCATTGAAATCTCACTACTCACTAAATTTTATATATTTTGAATTTTTTCTCCTATTTATTTTGTATTTTTAAAAATCAGCTTCATTGGACGCCCCACAACTAATTAGATCGTGGGTTTTTAAAAATACAAAATAAATAGGAGAAAAAGTTCAAAATATATAAAATTTGGTGGGTAGTGAGATTTCGATGAGATGAACAGAATGCAAGGTTTGGATTAACATTTTCGTCTTCGAATTTTGCAAAGACAACCCTATAGCACGGAGGATCTATACTATCGATAGTACACTAGCTATCCTCTATACATACATACATATATATATACATATATATACGTATATATACGTATATATATATGCGTGTGTGTGCGCGCGCAAAATGTGGCAAGTTGAAACTCGCCAGACAGGTTTTTGGCGAGCTAGATTAACACGCTAAGTATTTAGTTGACTCAACTAGCATCCTATATTTTAAAAATAATACACTTTATTTTTAGCATAACTTTATTACAAGTCACTCTTTTTTAAAACTATTGTATAGTAATTACACTCTTCTCTTTTCTTATGTCCTATCTTAGCATATCCGCATATGAGAAATGAGCTATTTGGCTTGTATATATAGCCTAGATTTATCACCATAGGCATAATATCATTTGTTTAAAGAAAAATATCTAAAACACTTAGATATTCGCAAGTACTTAGAAATATTAAAATGGGATAGTCTAGAACCTTCTTATGAAATTATCTCTCTTTTGATTATCGAGAAACTAGTTGGGTGCATACACCTTGCAGGAATATCGCTACTTTTTTCGTTCTACAATGCTTCCTCCTGTCACAAATATTTATCATTTTGGACATTGACACGATATCAAAAATACAGCTTTGACCACTATTTTCTATTATAATATATTTATAAGACCCAATAAAAGTATAATATTATGAAAGTACTTTTCAAGACAAACTACACATATGGTTTTCATGTATCCAATTTAAATATTTAAAAAGATATTGATAGTCAAAATTTTAAAAATTTGACTGCACCTATGTCCAAAATGATAACTATTTGTGATTAGAGTGAGTACAAGTCTAAGCTCACCATACACACAGACCAAAGAGGAACTAAATCTAAAAAAAATGTTATTAAACAATGCATACCCCTATTGAGTGTTGTACTACAACTAGTTATTCATTTTTTCATCATTAAAGCAGGGGTACGAAGTGAAAATATTGCAATAACTACGCCTTTAATCTTCTCAATGGACTTATATTGTCAGATGATGCTTTCCATGAAAATGAACTTATATTGCGAGACTTAGGGAGTAACATGGTATTAGTTCCATATAAAATAATGACACGAAAATAAGGATACATTTTCCTATTGTTTAAAAATAATTTATACAATGGAACTAATTAAACATAAATAGAGTTAAGAAGATAAATTAGCGCACGCTATGTACATAACAATTTGAGAAATATTGTTTATCTTAATTTATGTAATTTTGAAAATAATACATACAAAAGATATATAAAATGTGTATTCCTTTATGAAGATTTTAATGCAATTGTATAAAAATTTGATATTGCTATATCATGTATTTCCATCATCCTATGTGCTAGACCTTAATATATAGTAAAACAAGATTAGAAACCTAATTATCTGGCTAAATTAACTATAGGATGTTTTTTTTATCTCCATAGAGTAGTAAGGAGAATTATTCAATCTTCATAGTTTTAATAATTGTTGTGCAAAGAAGTGTATATATAGAATTGTAGGTTTAAATATTACTCTATTCGATAAAAAGATATCTATTATTTGAGCGGAATTGTTAAATAATATTTAACTAAATCTTGAAAAACCAGTCGAATTTCTTACCATTGGATTTGCACCACAATTTGTGCTTTGGCCAACAAGGCCTTTGCCTTGTCCGGTGGTCTAATAGAGCTAGAGTTCATGTTCACCCGATTCAGGGTTTTGGTTCACTAGAACCTCCAAAAATAGAGGGAGAAGGGCGGCAAAGAATGGGAGACAATCGTGAGTGGCACGTTAAGTTTTGGGAAGGCGGCGGGTGTTTGAGACGATGGATCCAGTGGCGAAGAACAGGGATGACAATTTCCTCTGTGGCGCAGGGTCCTATGGGGGGAATTTCCTTGGAGGTGAAGGCATGTAGGGAGGGCGGGTTGATCTCTTTGAGCAAAAGAACGGGGTTTGGCCCATTCTGCAATAGCGGGGCAGGGATGCGATCGCCTTCCCCCCGCGAGGCCCTACGGGGACCAGCAAAAATTATAAATATATTATTTTATTTATAAATCTATTCTTTTTTATATGTTAGGACTAAAATCATAATCTATAAGTTTAGATATAATTTTTGAAGCTATATTTTTACAAAATACAAAAATACTTATAAATTAATACATAAAGTCATATTATTTTTTAAAATATAATTTAACCTTTTGTTTAATCCCATAGAGATCCCTACAGGTCGGCCCCCCCGAGGATCAGAGACATGATATCGTCATCCCTCGAGAGGCCTAGAGGGAACAAGTGAGGCTACCCTACATGGGGCGGGGCAGGGGTAGGGGCATGTGAGCTTCTCGTAGGACCTCTGCTCCTTGTTGCCACGGTAGGGTGGGTGTGGCATCTTGTGGTGTGAGGGCAGATGTGATGGTAGCTAATTAGGATTGCTATGGTGTGTGGTTATAGTAAAAATAAGTGGGAGCAACTAAAATGGTTCGATATAAATTCAATGATAAAATTTTAAACATCTGATGACTAGTCATTTTCTTTGTTTTGTTTAAGTAGAGAATTTTTTTTATACGAAAGAATATTGTATCTTTCTTGTATTTCTAGTCTCAGTTTTTTCACTTCCAACTCTAGATATTACAAAGACATATCATGTCCTTCTATGATCTAAAACCAAAACTTCCCGTTTGAGTGGTTGACTCGTAGGCCCAACAGTGACGACCAGCATTTCATCCCGTCCCCTTCTTCCCGTCCGTGGTTGGCTCTCCCGGTCTCCCCTCCTGCTTCCCGTCCAAAGACGATACCCTTCCGGACGTCGCTGCGCCCTCCGGGGAGCGACCGAGGCGTTCTCCGGCTCTTCTCTTCGTTTCCACCGTTCGCGTCCCCCTTCTCCGGCGGCGGCGCGGTGAGCTCCAGCCGGAGATCCCCCCGTCAACGTCCTCGTGGGGGATCATTTCTTTCCTCTGAGCAACCTCATCCAATCTCCATCGGTCGGCGCGGTGAGGTCTTCTCCTCCTCCCCTTCCTTCGTTTCCACCGTTCTCCAGATCTCCCCCTCCCCCTTCTCCGGCGGCCGGCGCGGTGAGCTCCAGCCGGAGATCCCCCGTTAGCATCCTCGTGGGGATCATTTCTTTCCTCTGGGCAACCTCATCCGAATCTCTCTTTCTGAGATGGATACTCCAATCCATGCGGTTTGCTGCGTGGTGGAGTAGCAACTAGCAGTTTATTTTCCAAAAATTTTGGGGGTTCAACTGAACCCCCACGCTCCACGTTGGGTCCGCACCTGTCCAATCTGCAATGGAAGAGAATGCCACACTGCAGATAATCCAAAATTCTATCGAGGCTCTGGGACGAGGGTTCGATGTGAATTATGACACGAGGCTGCTCTACTGCAAGGGGCTCGCAGGGTCTCGTCTCGTCGAGATAGACGAGCTCACCTCCACGGATTTGGTCATGTCTGATGCGTTAATTATCCCTAGTGTATCAAAGGATGTTCATTGCTCCGGTGATAATGAGATTGATGGACGGGAAACCATAGGTCCATGCAGCTTTCACGAGGTGCCTATGACTGATACTACTTTCAAGTTTCTCTCTGATTTTTTTTTGTTTTTTTAATCATAGCTATATAATCACTGTGATTTCATATAAATGGAAATCAATGGCATATTAGTTCTAAACCGTGCTTATTATCTTGGATGCATAGTTCCAAACCGTGCTTATTATCTAGGACCATAGTGCTTTACATTGTTTGTCTAGTGAAACTGTAAGATTAGGGAATTTAAGATGCCTGTAGTATCACTAAAAGTACAGATATTCAACTAGTCAATCTAGAGTTCAAAGAGTTAAAGATAGCGTTTTTGTGTCACATAATACAAGAGTTACTTCTGGCCATTGTTACTCAGACACCCGTGTCCAAAACATTTTGCCGTATCAGACACCTCGAATCCAAATCGGATTCCGAGTAGCATTTCCTGTATCCAATTTTTTTTTTGCTGAATCAGACACTCTGGATACGAGCCGGATTCCAACTCCCATGTCCGTGTCCAAGTAACTCTGCTTCTGGAACCATTCATGATAGCCACTTGTTGTTGTTGCTTTCCATGATCTGTTCTTAGGTTTCAATTGATCATGAAACTACCTAATGAGTTGTGTAGCCTAGTATCAATAATTCAGTACACAACTTTCTGATTGTGATGCTAAGTTTTTATTGTTTTCTTTATCTTCTAGTCTTATTGGCACTGATACATTTCAAATTTCTATTAATCATGAAATTAACAAATCATTTTTCAGTCTAACATCAACTGACTATTCATTATCCATCCTCCTTCAGTTCTCATGTATTTTATTTTGTTTTCCTGTTTCCGAGGGAATGTAGATGGCTGGGCATTTCAATAGAAAAGCTCAGCTTGAAGGGAATATACCTCTTGGAAGCTTTAATTCTGCATATAGCTTCACCGGATCAAGGACATTTGATGCCATGGCTACCAGAAGTCTTGGGATGGACAGAAAGACTATTCCTTTGTATAAGGTGCAGCTGGTGCGACAGCCTTTATCTCTAATAGAGGAAGTTAAGCATGCAGTGCCGTGCTCATGGGAGCCATCATCTTTAGCAAGGTAAACAAACACATGCTAGCTAAAACATGTGGCTCTAAAAATAGGAAGGCCTTTTACAGTTTTGAGTTTTTAACAGGTTCATTGAGAATTATGGAACTCATATCATAATGTCCATTACCATTGGCGGGAAGGACGTAATTTACATCAAGCAGCATAGTTCATCATCACTTTCTCCAGTGGAGATAAAAAATTATATACATGATCTTGGAGATCAGAGGTTTTCTGAAATTGAAATCCATACAGGCTCAGGCCCTATAAGACCGAAGAATAAGGTTTGGTTTTTCATCATCTATACTCATGGACATTATAATTTAATGAATCTTATTGTACTTCAATGATGACTTTGGGTCAGGAAACAGAAACTTTTGGGTTCAACAGTCAAGGAGTATATCCACAACCTTCAACAACACCATATCTTGCTGCAAAAGAGGCAAGGGCATGCTACTATAATTTTCTTTTGATATGCTCCATTTTCTTGATGTGTTGCTAAGGAACAGTATATATATTTTGTGAAATTTGTCTTAGCAAAGGACAAAGGGGGTGTTTAATTGATGTGGGAATTTGAATTACCTCCTATCCCCACCTCCCTCTTGGTATGTAGCGGCCATTGGGAATTTCATTTCCGTTCCATCCAATGGACCCAAACCAATCATATGAGTTATGAATATCAGAATATCGTCCCTATAATTACCATGAATTGTTTTTGGCAGCAGTTCTCTACAAGTTATGGCATATGGGTTTATTGTACCGTGCCCCTTGCATACCACTATAGACCTAGTCATCAACAACATGCTGTTACAAAAGAGCCTTCTCTAGCTACTCCACTGTAAAACATTGCGTGTAGATTTATTGTTGAGGCCTCTTTCATAGAACCTATATTTTGCTGGATTAACTTTGGAAATGCTGTATTATTCTATGAAGCTTATGCTGTTACCTGAATTTCTGGTTTGCCTTGGCGCGAAATTGTGTGAATTTGCCTATTTGAGCTGTTACTTATTACATTGGTGAACAAACCAGTTGACCTTGGCGTTCATTTCTTTCCATTTTTCATCGTTGTATTGCTTAACATACTCCAGTGCGAAGTTTTGAAACATTTTAACCTTCCAATGGATTATCCTGCAGGATGTCACTGTGATTTTCAGGAGGAGAGGAGGAGATGATCTAGTTCAAAGTCACATGGATTGGGCAAGGACTGTTAACCGAGCGCCTGATGTTATACATATGACTTTTTTTCCTATAACAACTTTATTGGAGGAGACCGTCCCTGGAAAAGACCACCTCATCCGCGCTATCAACCTTTATCTAGAATGTAAGCATTGCCTTCATATATATTTATTTTTGTGTTCCCCTAGGCGATCGCCTAGCCTGCCTAGACACTAGGATACACCCTCCTGCCTAGCTGATTTATCCCGATTAGGTGCTAGGCGGGCGGTACAATTTTTTCCCTAGAAGTTGTATGAAGATAAGAACAATTAAAAATCAACCAAAAAAAATGTGGCCCAACAATTGCATTTTTTTAAATCTGAACTGGTCTTTCCTCCAAGAGTGTGCTATACTTCTCAAAAAAAAAAAAAGAAAAAGAAAAAAGAGTATGCTATATTGATCCAACTAGGTGTAATTTGTAAAATTGAGAGCCTTTGGGTTAAATTCTTTTTAGATCGTATCGTTGTCTAGAAGTAATCATTGTGCGGATTGATTCTTAACTTGTTCTCTTTCAAGTTTTGGATTGCTAACCCTGCTTACCACAAGGTAACCATTCCTCTTTCTTTTCCTTAGATAAACCTCCAATTGAGGAGCTGAGGTACTTCCTAGAGTTCCAGCTTCCCAGAGTGTGGGCGCCAGTTCGTGACGAGTACCCTGGCCATCAAAGGAAAGAGCCTGTGTGTCCGTCCTTGCAGTTCAGCTTGATGGGGAAAAATCTGTATGTCAGCCAAGAGCAGGTACTTGGATGTAGGGGTGATGTCCATTTGCCTTCATTGGAAGCTTATTGCTACATGCATGCCACTGTGTTCTTTGGTATACTTGCAGTCAGTTAAACAAAAAAATGCAGTATACTGAAAACCACAAAATCTGTTATGCAGCTAACAGAGTATCAATAGATTATACAATTGGAACTGTAAGGCTTATGGTAGTCCTGACTTTTCCTACAGCAAATTTACTTTGTAGCCATATTTGTCCAACTAAACCAAGAGAAGAATACTATGCTATCCATCACAAATTAGCTCTCTTACTGCCAAATCAGTTTTGTGGCCAGTACAGCCCCAATTCTGGAATTTATCCACTATAAAAGTGCAGTGTCTTAAGGCCTGGATTCCAGGGACTGGTGATAACTAGTTCCTTATTAACTGCTTTAATTACTCTCTGTAAACCATCTAATTAATGAACAGCACATAAAAGTAAGTGATAGTCATGTTGTTTTATGAGTGGGTTCGAATGATATGCTAACCAAGGTTACAAATCTCGTTTTTGGAAAAATCTCGGTGGTGGCCGAAATCCGAAATCTCGGCGAGATTCAGAAATTTCGGGCAAAATCCGGACGAAATGCAAAAACCAAATTTCAAATCCGTTTTTTTTTCAACCGGGAAATCCGAGATCTCGGCCGAAATTACCGAGATCTCGGGCGAAATCACCGAGATCTCGGTCCACATTGAACCGTCCGAAAAATGGTCCAAAACACGTCAAAAAATTTTGAAATTTTTTTTGGATGGTCCTCAGACATCACTAATGTTCCCATAAAAATTTGAGATGATGATCAAGCATGAGAATTTTTTTTTTAAATCTAACAGTGGTAAATTCGTGATAAAAACTGTATATAAAATCAGTTTTTGACTTTTCAAATGTAACAAATGATCTTCAAGTCATTTGAAAAGTTTTCAAATGTAACCAATGAACTTCAAGATCCTTTAAGTAGTTACCGGTGGAAAGCCATGGCAAGAAAAACAAAACGATAATGTGCAAGCTGCAACTCAATGCTGTTTCCAAACTTTCTGGCATGCTCATGTTGGAACGCCATTTGCTATCATTAGGTGGAAAATAACATCACTGTCCAAGAGCAAACATTAATCAACGTATTTAGCAAAATTCCACAAAGTTATCTATAAGTCAATAGCACCCTGAGAATATACACTAATTCTGCTTCAAAAGTATATATTTCACTTAGTGAAATTGACTCAAAAATTCAAAATTCAAAATAGACTGGAACGTACCAGCTATCACAGATGCGTTCAATGCTCATTTAAAAAAAAACATTCGTCTGCCCTTTCAGAAAAAATTTCCTGGTGTGTGTATTTTATCATATCTAAAACCATAGCCCAACCGGATTGAATTGCTTCATCCCAACGTAAATTATACAAGACTACATCACTACACACATCACATGATACAACCACGTACTTTAAGCACTCTGATTCGCACCAATGATGTCACTATGCCCTAACAACTCTCAATTTAACTACATCACTACAAAGAGGATCACCAAATCCAAGCACATACATGAATTGATCATACCTAAATATCCCGCAACCAACCAGTGGTAATTTCAATATGTCCTAATAAGGTATGGAAATTTTTAAAAAATTCAGAAAGTCCTAACCGACAAATTGAACCGACCAAAAAATGATAAAAAACATGTTAAATTTTTTTGATATTTTTTGTGGATGATCTTGATCCTGAACCCAAGCAAATACAATGCACAAAAATCAAAATCCGGCAAAAAACTACCAAATCTCGCCCGAAATTGCCGAGATCTCGCCGAGAAATCTGAGATTTGAATTTTTTTTTGAATTTTCCGGGATTTTGAATCTCGGAGGGGTCCGAATTCCGAGATTTCGCCGGGATCTCGCCGAAATTTGGACCCCTGATGCTAACCATGTTTTCACTTGGCACAGCATTTAACAATATTATTGAGATGTGTATAATAAATGAAGAAGATTAAAAACAGCAGGATTCAGGGGGAAAAACCCCACTGACATGCCCCCATGTTGTGGCCGAGTCTAAAACGATCTCCATCAAATATGAAATAAAAAAAGTAACCAGCTGGAAACTGGTATGTCTATCTCATGGTGGTTATAGTCCAGTATTCTAGTGGTTTCTATAACCTGCTTTTTGCAATCATGCTAAAGACCCTAGGGCCTAGACTATTGCTATATACCTAGCACCTGCATTTTCCTTGTTTTACAGTTCTACTGTCGGCTTTTGTCATGCTTCATATCATATCATTACAGGTGGCAGTGGGTCGCAAGCCAGTCACTGGACTAAAATTGTGCTTGGAAGGTGCCAAGCAGAACAGGCTATGCATACAAGTGCAGCATTTGGTATCTCTTCCAAAGATCCTCAAACCCTACTGGGATGCGCACATCACCATTGGTGCACCCAAGTGGCAGGGGCCAGAGGAGCAGGACAGCCGCTGGTTTGAGCCTGTGAAGTGGAAGAACTTTTCCCATGTCAGCACAGCACCGGTTGAGTTCCATGACACGTTCATTGGGGATGTCTCTGGCGTGTATATTGTCACTGGGGCTCAGCTTGGGGTGTGGGACTTTGGATCAAAGAACGTCCTGTACATGAAGCTTCTCTACTCAAAGGTGCCCGGTTGCACCATCCGGAGATCTCTGTGGGACCATAGCCCTGCCACTGCCAGCAACCAGCTGACAGGTGGGCCCAACACTGAGGCTCCAGACCCAGGGAACTCAGGCGTGGGCTCGAGCGATGCAGGAAAGCTGGTGAAGATTGTGGACAGGTCAGAGTTGTGCAAAGGTCCTGATGACCTGCCAGGGCACTGGTTGGTGACCGGCGGGAAGCTTGGCATTGAGAAGGGCAGGATTGTTCTGAGAGTGAAGTATTCTTTGCTGAATTACTAACAGTTTGTTTGTGCTCTTGAAAACTTTGGAGCACAGCTTGGTGTTGTAATTGTAGTGGTACTTAAGTCGTCCCTTTTGTCTGTCATATCTAGTGGCAAGGAGATTGATTGATTTGGTAGTTGTTTGCAGCTGTTTGGTTGTTCCTATAGTGTCATATGAGATTTTGGTCTGAGTTTAGGGGAAGGAAATGTCTAGATGGAGGTAGTCTTGCCTTTCTTCCTCGTGTTTGTTCAGGTCTTGAGTTGGGCATAATAGTGGTCTTGTAGATACGTAAACTCAGTCAAAAGCTGGAGTACAGGCCATATGCATGAGTTGCTTCAGCATTATACTATTATTCATAGTTTCCTTCTGTTCCTTTTCTGGAAATTTGTTTGCTTGTCCCTGTTAGAAAGATATCGATTCAGTTATATGCAATGTGCATGAGTTTGCCTTTATGGAAGTTCCTTGTTGGCAGTGAAATCATTTGACCAAATTTGGAATTTGCCGATGTCGAATTCATCAGGGTGTACTCCACTGAGCTGATCCCGGGGTCAAGAGCACATTAGAAATCTTGCACCAGGGAATCAGGCCCGGCCTCCCATGTTGTGGTATTGCTAATTAGCTAGCTAGGACCTGAGAAGATGCTTAATGTTTGTCTAAGGTAGCTTGGACAAGAGATACTGGGCTTGGTGGTATCTTCATGTCAGATGGGTGTACACCTGGGAAGAGCACAAATGGGCCTGAGATTTGAAAGCCCAAAATATATGGCCCATATCTTCGGTGTATAAAATATGAGTTGATCTTGAGTACAAGGAATCTCGAATAAGATTTTAGATGAACTGATTAGAGTATAGTATAGGAGGAAACAAAAGAAGAAGTTGATATGTAACATGTAGACCATATTTGAACTACATGCGGGCGAAGAGGGCGAGGAGGCGGCAGGGTTGCGCTACTCGATCCCACGACGCCTGACGCTCCAATGCTCCATCAAACGGGGAGGCAGCGGACGTGCAAGAGCTGATCTCGTCCGTAGAAGCTCCATCGGACGGCCCGTGTGGGGGGGGGGGGGCGACGTGGCCACGCTGAGGGAAGCGGAAAGCTTCGGCTTTGTTTTATCGAAGATATGAAAATTCTTCATTTTTTCATATTGGATGGGTGGGATAATATATGCTATTGATTTTTCTTCCGATGACCAGAAAAGTGACTGATTTTAGGGAGAGAAATAATCACATGACAAATAGACATGCCCTCTATATTATTTTACTTTTTCATAAATATTGCCATTAGGCTAGTATGGCAAATGCAGCCCGTTCTATGACGAAATCATGCAAGATCACTCACTGGCTTCGTATTGCAGCCAGCAACCTTTTGTAGTGTTGACAGCGACTGTCTGTGTACTTAGATAATTGTCCTTCGGTGATCCGTCCGTGAGTGCAAAAGCTTCGTCGACCGGTCGAGCAACTATTAATTTTTTAATGTTAGTGCGTGCATATTCATCTTGCTCCATTAGTGGCTATTGTTAGCTAATTTTTATCAAGCATATATATATTAAATTTATTTAATTAAGATTATTGGATATTAATAAACATCAAATTTTAGTTAATATGGTAAGTTGGTGATCATGAAGTTGTCTTGCATTTTGAGATAATGAATTTATTATCTAGCTCCTTGAGAGGATAAATTTAATTTTAGTTAGGTATGAGCATATATTAAAATTAAGTTATTTAGATTAGAAAATTAATTAGCATTAATTTTGTACCATTAGTGGATATTGGATTAATAATTTATTTAATTAAGATTATTGGATATTAATAATTGTTTACATTAATTAATTATAGATGGACCAGAGATAGGTGTACAATACAAACCGTTACAGCAAAGAATACATCGACATCGTATCTATTTTTCTAAGAGCCGCCGAGGAGAACATCTTGCAAAAGAAGACGGAGTACATACATTGTGCATGCATTGATTGCAAGAATAAGAAAAATATTTTCGGATAAAGTGCATATCCATTTGCACTTAATTTGGAGGGGTTTTGTACCTGGCTATACATGTTGGACAAGGTACAGTGAAGAAGAAATCATACTTCAACGTGATAACGTTGAGGACGACGGAGCTGGTAACATGGCAGCTGACATCGGTTATGGATCCGATGAGGATAGGTTGGTCGTCGATGACGACAATAATCTGGCTCAAATGTTGCACGATGCAGAAGGGAACTATATTAGTCAGAGAGAGTTTAATGAATTCAAGGGTTTGATGGAGGATTGGGAGAAATCTTTGTTTTCGGGTTGTAAGGAGGAATACACATAGTATCACATCGTGTTTTCACTGTTGAAATTGAAGGCATGCAATGGTTGATCTGACAAGAGTTTCACGGTGTTGTTATATCTCTTAGCGGATATGCTTTCAGAGGGAAACGTGTTGCCTAAAACCAAATATCTAGCCAAGAAGGTTGTATGCTCCTTGGGATTGGAAGTAGAAAGAATACATGCATGTTCAAACGACTGTATACTATATTGCAAAGACTATGCAACACACATGTATGTCTGGTGTGCAAAGCATCGTGATACAAGCGTAAGGGTGATGACAACGAAGGCATCGAGGTGAAGAAAGGAGCTCCCCCTAAAGTGATGTGGTATTTGCCAGTAATACCTCATTTCAAGTATTTATTTGGAAACAAAAAGCACACCAAATTGATGCAATGATACTTGAAAGAGTGTAAGAGGGATGGAAAGTTGAGATATTCTGTTGATTCTGCCCAATGGAGAACTATTGATAGGCTCTTCAGATAGAATTTCGAAAATGAACCGAGGAATATAAGGTTTGGGTTGAGTACGGATGAAATGAATCCTTTTGATAACATGAGTACAGATGGAATCAATCCTTTAGTTGACGAAACAACATCTTGCATGTGCTTGATAAAAATTAATGCGGCTTGCTTACTGAAAGGACCAACGATGTCGCCTAGAGGGGGGGTGAATAGGCGAATTAAAATTTACGCAGCGGAATAAACCTGGCCGAGCTGGTCAACCCGGAGTCTCCGGGTTTTTGGTCCGGATACTCCGGCTTGTCCGGAGTGTCCGGTATTGAATCCGGACTCTCCGGGTTAGCTGGCTCGGGAGCGAGATAAAAACTACTCTAGCAAGCACAAAATACCACTAGAAGTATATAGCAAGAACAACCTAGAACAATTGCTAGCAAGAATTTGAATTTAAAGCCAAGCAAAGAGCTAGATCTAACTTTACAAATTCAAATCCACTTAAGCAATACTAAGAAGTAAAAGAGAATGCGAGAGGCACGAATTTTCACCGAAGTTCGGGTTCTTGAAGGGAACCCTACGTCTCCGTTGAGGTGGCTCGGTCGCACTTGAGCCGGGGTCTCTTTCAACCCGCTTTCCTCCCGGTGTTGCACAAATGCACTCGCCGGCTTCACTTCTTGTCTCTTTCCTTTCGGAGGCGAGACTTGCCTTCACAAACTACCGGGGCTCACCACACAAGTTGGTAGCTCCCGGTGACTCCTAGCCGTCTAGGAGACCTTCAACCTCCAAGAGAAATAGCACCACGAAGAATCGCTTGGAGGATGAACTAGTGCTCAACAAGATGAAATGAATGCACTTAGCACTTTTGCTTCTTCCTCTCCTCACCAAAAGGATCAACAACCAAATTAATTGGTGGGAGGAAGTGGGGGCTCTATTGAATGCTTAGAGATGGTTAGGAATGGCTTGAATGCTGCTATGAATGAGCTCAATAGAGATCCTAGCCGTTTGAGTGGAGTGGAGGCTTTAAATACTCTTTTTGAAAACTAGCCGTTACTCCCGTTTTTGAACAGGCCGGAGTGTCCGGACAAACAACCCGGAGACTCCGGGTTATCCGAGACTCGGGACCAAACAACCGGATACTCCGGACCAGCTGGAAACAAAGCAACCGAGAGGTCCAACCCGGAGACTCCGGACCAAATGTCCGGACACTCCGGATTGAATCCGAAGACTCCGGACAAAATGTCCGGATACTCCGGGTTACCCAGAACGGTTACAAAATGAAACTTTTCAAAACCAAGTGCAGGAGTGCTAAAGTGAGATGCAAGACTTGATGTTGAGCACATGCACATCCTAAAATCGATTTCTCGTCATACCCTCTTAATAGTACGGCTATCCTTAAGACACAATTGAATAAAAGATTACGACTTTGGTCTTGATGCCGTCCTTTTGATTTTAAGTAGTCGAGGGGGTGTCCAATGTCATTCCAAACTTTGATATAATCTCGATATCTGCAGTATTCTTGGATAAAACATTAGATCTCTTTAATTGTGTCGTCATTAATCACCAAAACAATTTGAGGGGCCTAGATGCACTTTCAATCTCCCCCTTTTTGGTGAATTGATGACAACACAATAAATTAGCAAATAAAATAACGAGAACAAGACTTAGGCATAAGATAAATAAGAGGAGCTCCCCCTAAATGTGTGCATTAGAGGAATTGAGTGGGAACGAATGCACATATTTAACGAGAGAAAACTGAGAGCTCCCCCTCAAACACAGCTACCGAGAATACAATACAAGTAACTGAAAGTAATCCATGCATAAAATAAGCATTAAAGTCACATTACATGGAATAGACAGAGTTCACAACACTAAATAAACAAACAAAAGAAGCAACACAAGCAAGTCCACACGCGACAGACGGAAAGATAAAGAGTCCACAACAAAGATAACGCTAAAGATCACTCCCCCTTTGGCATCAAGACACCAAAAAGGAAGACACAGGAAATCACTCGTAATCTCCGTCGTCGGAGGCCTCATACTGCAGCCCTCGGCTGTCGACGCTACCGGCGCTGGAGGAAGCAGAGGAGGAAGCAATCCCAAACAAGGCATCGGCCAGTGGCGTCGCTACTCTCCTCGGAAGACCCGGAAGAGTCGCTGGGACTGACTGCTTCGCCATTGTGGCGGCGGATGCTGCGAATGTCTTGACCATTCTTCTTGATCTGTCGACTCATCACCTTCTGCCTGGTGGAGATGTCGCGGCAAAGAAGGAAGACATGCTTGAGCATCCTCTGAAGAGTGCTGCTCGGGACCTCGGTTGCTTTCGGAAGGAGTGGCTGGAGGCACAATTTGGAGCAGGAAGCGGAGGTAGAGCCTCAAGCACGCCTCGTCGAAGTCTAGCAAGAAGACCAGGAGCAGCTGGAGGGGCTGGAGTAGACTGAGGGCGGACCTTGTAAGAAAGATGCTCCTCATCTCTGACAAACTTCAGCCCACTCACTGAAGAGATCAAGGTCATCACGAAAGGTGCATAGCTGCAACTGGCCATGTTGCTCAAGGCTCGCCTCATTGTTTCCCACAAGAAATCGACAATGTCAAAAGGGTCGATTGCTCTCAACGAGGTGAAACAAAGAGTTCCTACCATAGGAACTGATAGCGAAGCATCTCCTTCCTTTGGCGAAAGAGTGACTCTCAACATCCTGTTGAGCACAATGGTATGTCCTTTAGACCCTTGATGGTCCCAACCGGTGAAGCTCTGGAAGTGTCATACAAAGCCTCAATCTGCGCTCAGAGTCATCACTTTCTTCTCATGAAGCTTTGACCGTGGCATTGGATCTGAGGTTGAGCACTCTGGCAAATCTCTTTTTGCTAGCCACATACCATATCTTGTCGGTCATCCACCAAATGGCCTCATCATTCTTGTCAAAGTACAAGGTGGCATAAAACTGCATAATGATCTCATTGCTCCACCATACTTGTATGCCATGATGTTCTTGATCCGATGCACCGCAAATCTGAATGATCTCGATGAAGACTGATTGCTGCTGCAGCCATGTACTCCCAAATCAATTGTCTTCATGCGAACCACTGGTGCTCAAGTGGGTATAGGACCGTTTCATAGTAATTCGATCAAACCGGTTCCAAAACCGGTCCACATACTCATCCTGGTGGAGCTCCAAAGGATCTTTCTTTCGTGCTCCACAATGGCTTTCCCTTTACCAGGTCCTGTCCGTGAGTCAATTACTCTCATTGGATTTACGGACATTGGATAGTTCCACACGGGCTTGGCCTTGATCGAGGACCAATGAAGTGCCTGAGTACTGCGAATCGGGCTTTTTCTCGATCACGAAGCCTGGCATGGGTATCACCGATGCTCATCTCGATCAGGAGCTTGCTTGAGGAGGAGGAGGCAGACAGAGCCGACCACTGGTCGGGCCGCCTCGAGGTCTGAAAGCGAAGTCTTTTGACCACTCCACCTTCTCGCTTTTTCATGGAGGTCGCCGAGGCCGTGGAGGAGAATCGGTGGGAGACACGACTGGCGGGAGCACCGCCACTAGCTGCTTGAGGAGGATCGCCACCACCGGTACTCTTGAGGAGGATCGCTGCCACCGGAAGTTCCTCAGGAAGGATCCATCGACCCGGATAAAGCGAACGAGAGGAATTAGCCGAGAGGCGACGCGAAAAACAAAGTTCACCGCCGAGGCACTCAACCCGAGAGTCCGACAAAATGTCCGGATACTCCGGATTGCATCCGGAGACTCCGGACAGAAAGTCCGGACACTCCGGATCGACCCGGAGACTCCGGACTCAGAGTCCGGATACTCCGGATGTGCCAGAACGAGCACACGCGCGGGGGAAAAAAAGAGGAATTCAATCCGCACAAAACAGGAATCGTAACTAGATTGCCTCTAGGATGAACAAATGAGGATTAGGGCACAATTTAGTAAGAGATTTCGCGGGATTAGGGCTCGAAAAAGAACTCACCTTAAGAAGATTGAGAATGAAGCACACGGGTGAGGGAAGAGCGAGATTCTCCGATCTTGAGGGCCACGAAGAGTCAAGCCTCACCCTAGAGGAGGTGAAGCATGAAGAGAGGCCTTAAGAACCGAAGAAATGAATCCAATCCCGAAGAGGAGAGGGTTAGGGCAAAGGAGTCTTACCAAGATCTTCAATGCCAAGGAGAGGAAGGGGATCCAAGAGCCTTGGAGAAGACGAAGATGGAGAGGAGAAGCCCTAACCGCAAGGAGAGCACGGGAGAGAGAGAGACACGGTGGGAAAAAGAAAAGGAAATGAACCGCGCGGGATACTTGGGGTTTAACCGACCGCCCCAACCCGGAGACTCCGGACTACAGTCCGGAGACTCCGGACCAACCCGGACACTCCGGACCAAATGTCCGGAGACTCCGGGCTAACCGGAGAGTCCGAATCGAAATCCGGATACTCCGGATTCCCCTGCTCGGGAAGAAAAAGAATTTTTCAAGGAAAGCTTCGGAGACCCGCGGAGAGAGATAGGAAGGAATCACAACAGATAAACTGGGTACCCACGCAGCCGCCTTAAGTACTCGCCCAGAGGGCGGTGGCGTTGAGCCACTCCTCAGGCGACAGAAAGGTGCTCGCCAAGAGGGCAGTGGCGTTGAGCCACTCCTCGAAGCGACAGCAAAGGTGCTCGCCAAGAGGGCGAGTGGCGTTGAGCCACTCCTCGTGGCGACCAACAAAGTACTCGCCCGGAAGGGCAGGTGGCGTTCGAGCCACTCCTCGAAGCGACAGCAAAGGTGCTCGCCAGGGGCGATGTGGCGTTGAGCCACTCCTCAGGCGACCGGCAAAGGTGCTCGCCAAGAGGACAGTGGCGTTGAGCCACTCCTGGCGTAGTTCCCAAGAATCAACCCCGTAATCGTACCTGAGGCGAAGGGTCAAGGATATTTAATGCGAGACGTGCGCATTAAATGCGAGATATGTAAGCGGCGGTATGGCGGCGTGTCTTCCCAGCGCGCGCATTAATGATGGGTGGCCCGAATCGACATCCCCTCTCTCTGGCGAACTGCGGGGGTGACAGACAGCGGGACCCAAGGCGAAGTCTAAGTCGGCTAGGACAGGCATTAAATGTGATGTAAGAGAGTGTGACGGGTGCATTAAATGCACTGTAGCAGCGTGTCAGACACTTGCTTTACGCAAGCTTGTAAGCCCCATGCGCCCCAGCCAGCCCGGGTATAAAAGGGAGCTAGGGTGCATGGGAGAAAGGTTGTTGATCCTTGGTTGGCGGGCAGTAGAAGGTCGTCTTCCCCAGCCTTGTAAGAACTTTGAACTGAGAAGAATCCACCAAGCAGGACTAGGGTTATTACTCCTTTGGAGGGCCCGAACCTGGGTAAACTCGACCGTCTTCTTGCTTGCTCCCAACGTCCCGTTCTTCCTGTCTCTGGAGCGGTTACCACAAAAGCCCCGGTCAGAATCTCTCAAGCACCCAATCTTAGGGTGCCTGTTGGCCGATAAGCCCGACAGGTGGCGCGCCGTAGGGGCTTAGTGGTTAGATCGTTCGTTCTTCCATTCCTTTTGAGGAGTTTGCAAGAATCAAGATCATCCGGTATGGCGGAATCTCATCGCCAGTAGCGCCCTCCCCGAGGAAAGCGGCGCGGCCGATCTCGGCTCCGGTAAGGAGTCGGGTCACCGGTCCTTCTACTGGCGGGAGGCGCGAGTCACATCCAAGCTCGGAGTTCGGCCCGGTCGGCTGGCGCTTGTCGTTGGGGAAGATACCCCAATGCAAAGCCTTCATGCAGCCGGTTGCTCTGGATCATCCTCCTGGTCCAAGCGACGGGCGACACCCAGCCACCCCTTGGCTCCGGGACATTGCCCGTCTAGTGGACTCAGCCCAACAAAGAGTTCTTTGTGGCAATTCAGCCGGCTTCCGGCCCTCCGCCAAGGAGTTCGTATGGTGGATGCACAGGCTTCCGATCGCTCTTTAGCGACCTCTCCGGCCGCAGAGGCCGGGATAAAGGGAAGGAGTCTTGGCCGCAGCCTCCGCAGAGTGGACGTGCACAAGCTTCAGATCTTCCCGCGTACTCCCATGCCTGAGGAAAACCGCGAGGATTTAAGGGCACGCCTCGAGGGGCGCTCCAAATGGGAGATGATCTGCGTCAAGTTCTTCTGAGGCGTCATCCGCGGCAACGCCGAACCCGTATCGGCCGATCGAAGGAGCTTCCCTTCCGACTGGGAGAGTGTAGACTCGCACTCCTCGACCCCATCTCAGGAGTCGTGGCTGGTGGGCGACACTACTCCCCATATAATGTTGGGTGCCAGCGTTTTCCCTCCGTTTCACGCCAATCGGCGTGGCCAGAGAGATTTCGTCCGCGCCCATCGAGAAAGTATGACGGCACCACCAACCCTGAAGAATTCCTGCAGATTTATCGGACGGTGGTGCGTCTTCTTGCCGGGGTCGAGATAGAGTTATGGCCAACTACTTCCCGATGTCGCCGACAGGCTCGCCCGCTCGGGTCGAACCTTCCTCGAGGTTCGGTACACTCGTGGGAGGAATCGTGCGACATTTTTGTAGCCAACTTTGGGCTCCTACGGCTCAGCCAGGGTGTGGAGGGCCGACCTCCGCACGCTTTGGAGCAGAAGGGAGTCCTCGAGGGGTTTATTCGGCGGTTTAGCCATTGCCGCACATATCTGATCCCCCTGATCTCTGAGCGATCGGTCATCATTGCGTTCCGAGAGGGGTTAGGGATCGGAAGATGCGGAGAAGATGGCTACCCGCACTGCCGCTACCACTTCCGGAAGCTTTTCTCCTGGCTCACAAGTGTGCCGGCGCATGAGGCTCGGAAGGGTGCGGCAGCCCTCAAACCTCCCGACGCCGGAGCGTCGAAGTCCTCCGACCGCAAAAAGAAGAAGCGCAAGAAGGCCGTTGCGAGAGGTTTTGGTGGCCGATCCGAAGCTTCAAGCCTCGGCGCGACGATCGAGAGCGAAGGAGAGATCGCCGACCGGCGAGACAATCGCGAGGACCGCCGTTCTCCAGCCGTGAAGACAATAGGGGCAAGCCATCTTGCCCCATCCACCGCACAAATGGGCACGACTTGGAAGATTGCCAGGTTGTGTCCAAGTTGGTGGAAAAGCGGCTCAAGAAGCGCCCGCGAAAAGGATCGCGAAGATGATGACGACGAAGATGACACCCCAATCGGGCTTTCCAACAAGCCGAGCACACGGTGGCATACATTCATGGGGGTTCGCCACCTACTCTTCCAACTCGCGGTACAAGCGAGAGCCGAGACAGTGTGTGCCACCATGCCAGAGCCGGGACGAGTCGGTTCTTTGAAGTGGTCGGATCAATCGATCACTTTCGATCAGGCCGACCACCCGGCTGAACACTTCAGCCCAAACCATCTCCCGATCGTGGTCGCCCCTACTGGCCGAGAATGCGAAGCTTAGCGAGTACTCGTTGATGGAGGAAGTGCCATCAACCTCTTTGTCGATCGGGGCGTATCAAGCACTCCAAATACCTTATGAAGAAGCTGCGCCCCTTGCTTTTATGGAATTGCCCGGGATGGGCCTAATGCCCCTGGACAAGTCCACCGCCCGTCACGTTCGAGCGCTGAAAACTTCCGGACGGAACTCATCAACTTCGAGGTCGCCGACTTCGACCTCCCTTACAACGCCTCGCTTGGCCGGCCGCTTAGTCAAATTCATGGCGATTCGCATCATGCTTATTTGCCGATGAAGATCCTGGCCGAGAGGGCCCAATTGTGGTAAAGGTGGACAAGCTCGAAGCCTTGCGCCTCGATGGCAAGTGCAAGACTTATTTGAGCCGCTTTGTTCGGTAGCGTGTACGTAAGACCCCTCGGCGCTCCCAGGCCAAGGCCAGCGCTTCACCCAGTCCCTTGGGTGAGGTGAAGGTGGTCCCGTGGGTGAGGAAGGCTCGGGCAAATTTGTGAGAATTGGCGCCGATCTCGGCGCCAAATAGGAAGACGCGCTCGTCACCTTCCTCCGGTCTAATCTAGATGTGTTCGCTCGGGAACCATCAAAATGACCGGGTCCCTAGGGAGGTGATCGAGCACCGATCGCAACGCTACCGAGCGCACTCCACCGCAGAAGGTCCGGAGGCAGGCGCCAGAGCGACAAGAAGCCATTCGGGAAGAAGTGGAGAAGCTATTGCAAGCCGGAGTTGTGCGGGAAGCTGCCTACCCTGAGTGGCTGGCTAACCCCGTACTCGTAAAGAAGTCCAATGGGAAGTGGCGAATGTGTGTAGACTTCACCGACCTCAATAAAGCCTGCCCTAAGGACCCTTACCCTCTGCCAAGGATTGACCTCGTTGTCGATTCTACGGCAGGATGTGAAGCTCTATGTTTCCTAGACGCCTACTCAGGATATCATCAGATTAGAATGGCGCAGGAAGACGAAGAAAAGACGGCCTTTGTGACCTCTTTTGGTGTGTACTGTTATGTTCGAATGCCCTTTGGGTTGAAGAATGCTGGATCTACCTACCAGCGAGCCATGCATATTGTATTCAAGTCACAAATTGGGAAGAACCTGGAGGTATATGTTGATGACTTGGTGATAAAAGCTAAGGCCGCTGATGGGTTGGTTGAAGATCTGAAGGAAACTTTCTCCCATCTCCCAGACTACCGCTTAAAGTGAATCTGAGAAGTGCGTGTTCGGGTGTCGCTCTGCAGGAAGTTGCTTGGCTTCCTGGTCTCCAGTAGCGGGATCGAAGCCAATCCGCACAAGATTGAAGCAATTGAACGAATGAAGCCACTGTCAGGCTCAAGCAACTTCAGTGCTTAGGTCGTCGCTGGCCTCCCTCGTGGGTTCATAGCTACTGGGGAGAAAAGTCTCCCATTGTTCAAGCCGATGAAGAAGACTAATTCCTTCGAAAGTGGACCGGAAGCCCAAAGGCATTTGAAGATCTCAAGAAGTATCTCTCCTCGCCTCTGTCTTTGGTCGCCCCCGAGCACAGTGAGCCGCTTCTCCTTTATGTAGCGGCAAGCCCCTCGGCGGTGAGTGCAGCACTAGTAGCAGAGCGAGAGGCGTCTGCAGGCCGGTCTATTATGTGAGCAAGGTGCTGCATGATGCTGAAACTAGGTATCCCAGGCCCGTAAAATGGTGTATCTTTGTCTTTGGTGGCATCAAGAAAGTCTGCGACATTATTTCCAAGGAAGGGAGATCACTGTGGTCTCCTCGTATCCTCTGCGGGAGATCCTTCACAATCGTGAAGTCAAGGTCGACGCCAAGTGGTCTGCCGAGCCGGGGAATTTGGCTTCAAATTTGCCCCCGCATCGCTATCAAGAGTCAAAGACTCGGACTTCATTGTTGAATGGACTCGGCAGATGGGGAAAGATAAGGAAGTCCCCGTGCCCACGCCTTGGGCGCTCTTCTTCGATGGATCCTTTAGGCTCGGCGCGGGGGCTGGGTTCCTCTGGTCTCCCGGCCAGGGACCCTCAAATATATAGTCGCCCGACTTTAAAGCTACCAACAATGTTGCGGAATACGAAGGATTGCCGGTCAAGCTCGAGTCGCCGCGACCATCGACATACTGGCGCCTCTGATTAAAGGCGATTCTTTGTTGGTCATCAACCAGGCAAGGAAGGACTTCATCTGCTCGATCCCGTCATGGCAGCTTACTCAGCGGAGGTTAGAAAGATGGAGAGACACTTGAAGGGCTAGGGTATACACACATACCCCGGCGCGATAATTATTTAGCGGGCGAGCTCGCTCACCGCCTCGACAAGAGCCCCTGTTCGGTCGGAGTCTTTGAAGAAAGGCTTACGCGACCGTCCATCTCAACCGTCTTTGGTGGGGAGGATGGTGATCTTCGTCAGCCCTCGCCGGATGGGAAGGCGACGCTGCCTATCGCAACCCCCGGTTCTGGTGGGGACAATGGTGGCGCCGCCCCAGCCCACGTTGCAGGAGGAAAAGTGGCACCGGCGGAAACGCTTGGCCAAGCGGAGTACCCGGACGATCACTGTGGTCGCCGTGCTTGACCGGAAGGCACATGGATGGACCCGATCCTGGCCTACTGCGGGATCAAGTATGCCCCGACGATGATGCGTCACCGAGAAGATAAGCGCGAAAGGCCAAGCGCTACACCCTGGTAGATGGGGACTGTACGGCCAGGGGTGGAAGCGGAGTTCTTCTCAAGTGCATCACTCGGGAAGAGGGAAGCATTTTGCTTTCGATATCCATGGAGGCGTGTCAGAGCCATTTTTCCGGCCGGAACCTGGTGGGAAAAGCTTTCCGCCACGGGTTCTATTGGCCAATCGCCCTCGAGGATGCTTGCGAGTGGTGAGGAGGTGCGAGGCGTGCGATTCCACGCCAAGCAAATCCACCAACCGGCCCAAGCTCTGCAAACCATCCCGCTCTCATGGCCCTTCGCGGCCTGGGGCCGGATATCTGAGTCCGCTCGCGGGCCACGAGGCTACACTCATCTGTTCGTCGCCATTGACAAGTTCACCAAGTGGGTGGAAGCTGAAGCCGTGAGAACCATTACCGCTGCAGCCGCGGTCAAGTTCATGCGAGGGATCTTCGCCCGCTTTGGGGTCGCCAACCGTATCATCACCGACAATGGCGCCCGATTCACCAGCCGCTTTTACGGACTTTGCGAAGAAATGGGCACGAAGTGCTTTGCCTCCGTTGCCCATCCAAGAAGCAACGGCCAAGTTGAGCGAGCCAATGCACCAGCCGAAGGGCCTCAAGACTCGGGCGTTTGATCGACTTCATCAACGCGCTCGCGGTGGGTTGAAGAACTCCGGCGATCTTTGTGGTCACTCCGGACCACTCCCAAGACTACGGAGAGACTCCATTCTTTACGGTTTACGGAGCGCAGGCTGTCCTCCCTTCGCACTGACATTTGGAGTCGCCGCGTAGCTGCGTTCGCGGAAGAAGATCAGGAAGAGATGCGCCAAGACAGCGTCAATCTCCTGGAAGAAGCTCGATCGTGCGGCCTGCCTGGCCGCTTCGGTGCTCAGCAAAGCCTCGGGAGGTACCACGCCACCCGGTCGGTGAGAGAACAGCGTGGGCGACTGGTCTTGCGAAAGATTCGATCGCAGTCGGGTTGCACAAACTGTCTCCCAGTGGGAGGGCCCCTTTAAGGTGGTCTCGATCTCGACCGGGCGGTCGAGTTGGCCAATGAGGCGAGGAGGAACTAGCGAACTCACGTAATATAGAGAACCTGCGCAAGTTCTACCCTTGAACGGTTGTAAGTTTCAGTTTTGTTCCTCGTGCTTGGCCGAATCATGCCTGTCGCTCGACTAGGCGGGAAACGACATTTGTTCGAAATTAAGTATTAAGTTACATTATTTCTAGCAATTACTTCATGCCTTTCCGGTTCTGTGTTTTGTGGCAAAGTGTTGAGCGATCACTCTAGTCCGCTCTCGCGAGCGCCAAAGTGGCAAAGGCGGGACCACTATGTAAGTGCGGCGACGAGGATTGGGCAATTGGGCGGCTGGTTTGAACTCGGCTCGACACGGTCATGACACTCCGTGTCCCCGTGGGGCTGGCGATTTAAACATCGCTATCAAAAGCCTACGCCCTGTCGGCGTCTTACATCAGAACCGCTTCAGCGGAGGCCACAAGGGTACGTGTTGTTTGCAGGACTGTAAGGCAACGAGAAAAGAATCGCCCGGACACAAGGGATACTTTACTCCCTTCTTTTTTCCTTCTAAGCCTTAAGCCGGGCAGTAGCACTCAAGTTAATCTTTGGCGGTCGATGGAGTGGAAGGCTAAGAAGACAAGTTAAACATTGCTTTGAATAAGTCTAAAGTGTCATGTCTATTCCATGAAAAGTGCTTTACAAAAGTTGTTGCAGGCCAGCAAGTTAAAAGGGCAAAAAGGGGAGAAGGGTCTAGGTTGTCCTATCCTTCTTCCTCCTCGTCCGCCATCATTTCTTTGCCGCAGGTCTTCCGCGAGGGGCCCGACGCCCAGCCGCCGGCCACCTCTTCTCGCCTGGCCCTCCAGCCAGGTTGGCCATCTCCACCGAAAGCAAATGATGCGTGGTCAAGAAATGCCGCACTCGCCTCCGCTCCGCCTCAGCTCTCTTCAATCCCCTGGACGGCGCCAGAGGATCAAAGTTGGCGTCCTTGGGCCGCGAAGACGCCAAAACGAACCGCAGATGGCGGCAGCCATCGCGCGTCCCTGGGTGGACCGTCGATCAGCGGCGTGAAGCCGGGCGGTGAAGTCCGCAATCCGACTGAGGCAAAAGGCGTAGTGCGACGGCTTGCTCCAAAGGGCGCTTCTTTGCATCAACCCAGCCGAGCGAGGCCGTCCTCCATCCGGTCAAAGGCGTACCTCGGCATTCGCAAAGTGTTCGCCTCGATCGATGCGGTGTGTCCATTGCGCCTCGAGCTCTTCCATGAGCTCGGCGGCGAGCGCCTGGCCCCGCTCCCTCCCCACCAGCTCCCGCTCACCGCTTTCCACCCCGTCGTGTAAATTAGCCACCTCTGCCGGAGGCGGCCGATCTCGATGGCGGCGTCGGCGGCCACCTGCTTGCTCGACGTAAGGCGGTGGGTCGTGTGGGAGTAGAGCTGTCCAAGGCGGCCAGATTGCATGCGTCTGGCCGAAGGAACGGAGTCCGCGTGGAGGATCCGGAGTGGGTGTGGCCAGCTACATTGGTCGGCTGCGTCTTGCCGGCTTCTTCTTGTCTGGCGGATCGGCCCGCTGCTCGTCAGCTACCTCACCCCGGCCATCGACCACGAAGGCGGTGGGAGTGCTGCGGCCAGTGCCCTGGAACAAGCAAAAGCAAGCAAAGGTAAGGCTCCATTCGAAGGTCAAAAAGTTTTACCGTCTTCTTTTGTGTGTTTCAAGGATTCAGTACAGGTGAGGCCTCGGAAACCGAGGCACTCCGAATGAGAACCAGCCCCTCGAGGCACCGCGCCTCGGTGGCGGCGAGGGTGTCTTGCCGGTGGGTCCGCCATCAGCGATCTTTGGGTCGGCCGCTAGATGCCGGGCGGCGCGGCGATGCTTGCGCCGGTGGGTCCGCCCATCGCGATCTTTGGCGGGTCGGCCGCTAGCGGTGCCTGGCGGCGAAGAATGCTTCGCCGGAGGGTTCGCCATCGCGATCTTGGCGGTCGGCCACTAGCGATGCGTGGCGGCGGAGGACGCCGCGCCGGCGGCGAGGTCGCGCCGATGGAGTCCATTGCCAGCGCGGCGATCAGCCCGCCGGCGGTGGTGGTGGCGACGGAGGCTTTCGCACGGTCGCCTGGCCGGGCAAAGATCGGGCGGTCACCGGCGGTGGCGATGGCGGTGGCGATGGAGGAAAAGCGCGCCGTAGGTCGCTGGCGGCGCCAGCCGAACCGATTGCGGCGGTGATGGCGAGGCGAAGCGTCGCGACAGTTGATGAAGAGCCTCGCACCGGGAGGAAGTCCCGATGGCGGGGCGGCTGAAGATCCAGGCCGGCCGACGGCCGCCCCGATAGTCGTGGTCGGCTGGATGTTCCAGTGGGGGCAATGTCGCTTCGGCAGGCGCTTTGTTCCTCCCTGGTCGCCACCGTAGGAGTGCCGCGGATTATCAGGGGCCCTTGATGGACGATGATGGGCGTCCCCATGGCGTCCATCTTGGGCATCGCCTTGACGATCCCCGCCCGATCCAGGGGCTGCATGTCGCAGAGTGGAAGCGCAGCCTCGGGGAAGGGCGGAGCATCGGCCCGCCGATCGCCCCATCCAGAAGCGATTCTGCGCGGCCCAGCCTTTCCTACTGACACAGCAAGAAGAAGAAGAAGGCGATGTTAAAAAAAAAAAAAAAAAAAAAAAAAGGGGATGATGATGAAGAAGGAAGGCGTAAGAGCTTACCTCCTGGAACCGTCCGAGTCCCGTCGTCCACGCCCAGGTAGTGCCAAGCTGGGCGGTGCCGGCGGCGCAAAGGACTAATCCTCCGGGACACGAAGTCCCGGAGAACCATGCCTCCGGTTAGCCCTGCTATCCGCAGATGATCAACCCGAGCCAACATTGCAAGTAGCTTCGGGCGTGTCGGCGACCAGGAGATACCTGGGCCGATTTGCTGCCCACCGCTTCCGGTGGAAGCCCTGTGGCTTCAATGCCGCTGTCGTCTTCAACGTACAACCATTCGTGGCGCCACATTTTCCACCGGATCGGTTCTCCATTGGAATGTAGCGGCAACGGCCCCGCCTCTAAGTCGCAGATGGCGCACCCAGATGCCGGAGCCCTGGTGGCGCGGGCGAGAAGAAGTAGCGGAAAAAGGAGAAGATTGGGCATCACCCCTATAAACATTTCACAGAAGTGGGCGAAGACGGAGAGGAGCACAATGGAGTTAGGCGGAAGGTGGATGTTGTGAATGTCGTAGAAGTTGAGGACGGCGATATAGAAGTCCGAGATGGGCGGGACCAAGCCCGCCATCATCGCCTGCATTTAAGAAGATGACTTCCCGGCCGGGCGTGGGGAGCGATGGATCCGGCCGCATGCGGAGAGCGTCGCGGGCGATCACCTTGGAGCATCTAGCGGCGGCGTTCTCTTCCACAGTTGAAGGAGGGAGGACAGGAGTCGGAGAGGCCATCAGAATCAGCTAAGGAAGAAGGGAAGCTAAGGCAGGAAGGAGCAGAGGCGAAAAGCGAAAACGGGGACCTGCCCCCCCGTCGCCTGCTTATTTATAAGAATTCAAGGAAGAGCCTGGCGGGAAAAAGTCGAAGAGACGCGGCAGTTCGGATGCGGGAAAATCAAAGCATTTTTCAAGGAAGTGGGCACGTCCCACGAAGCCTCGGAAACGGCCGCAGTATCCACCTCGGGGCCGGAAAAAGAGGCAAGTTTTTAAAGACCGCGGCGTGCGTGGGCATTTATGGGCCCCACCCGGGAGATTGAACCGTTCGACGAAGAAAAGAATAAAGACACTCCTGGGTGGGCCGGGAGCTCTTGTCGGCCGTATTAAACGGGAGGTACCGCAGCCGCCTTAAGTACTCTCGCCCGGAAGGGCGGTGGCGTTGTGCCACTCCTCGAGGCGACCAAGAAAGGTGCTCGCCAAGAGGGCAGTGGCGTTGAGCCACTCCTCGAGCGACCGGCAAAGGTGCTCGCCAAGAAGGGCAGTGGCGTTGAGCCACTCCTCAGGCGACTAGCGAAAGTACTCGCCCAGAAGGGCAGGTGGCGTTCGAGCCACTCCTCGAGCGACCGACAAAGGTGCTCGCCAGGGGCGAGTGGCGTTCGAGGCCACTCCTCGAAGCGACCAAAGAAAGGTGCTCGCCAAGAGGGCAGTGGCGTTCGAGCCACTCCTCGGGCGTAGTTCCCAAGAATCAACCCCCGTGTCGTACTCTGAGGCGAAGGGTCAAGGATATTTAATGCGAGCCGTGCGCATTAAATGCAGGATATGTAGGCAGCGGTATGGCGGCGTGTCTTCCCCAGGCGCGCATTAATGATGGGTGGCCCCGAATCGACATCCCCTCTCTCTGGCCCGAACTGCAGGGGTAATGACAGACAAAGGGACCCAAAGGCGAAGTCTAAGTCGGCTAGGACAGGCATTAAATGTGATGTAAGAGAGTGTGACGGGTGCATTAAATGCACTGTAGCAGCGTGTCAGACACTTGCTTTACGCAAGCTTGTAAGCCCCATGCGCCCCAGCCAGCCCGGGTATAAAAGGGAGCTAGGGTGCATGGGAGAAAGGTTGTTGATCCTTGGTTGGCGGGCAGTGAAGGTCGTCTTCCCAGCCTTGTAAGAACTTTGAAGCGAGAAGAATCCACCAAGCAGACTAGGGTTATTACTCCTTTGGAGGGCCCGAACACAGGTAAACTCGGCCGGAGTCTTCTTGCTTGCTCCCAACGTCCCGTTCTTCCTGTCTCTGGAGCGGTTACCACAAAAGCCCCCAGTCCGAATCTCTCAAGCACCCAATCTTAGGGTGCCTGTTGGCCGGTAAGCCGACAGAATCCTAGGGCATCTATCCACCATGTGACTAGCTAACAATCAAGCAATCAGACTATAGTCACATAGTAATGATGCGATCCTAAGATCAAGAGCCAATAACATATGGTAAATTCAGAGAAAAAGATAAATAAAGTTTTGAACTTCATTTTTCATTCACCAACCAATATATGAGCACTTATCAAGCCACGTTACGAGAATCTAGAATATTTAGACCACTTCTCAATTCACAGAACCTTTTCTCGTCAAGGGGCTTGGTAAAGATATCGGCTAATTGATCATTTGTACTCACATGTTGGATATCAATTTCGCCTTTAGTTGCGTGGTCTCTTAGGAAATGATGGCGAATATCAATGTGTTTTGTTCGGGAGTGTTGGACAGGATTGTTGGCAATTTTTATGGCGCTCTCATTGTCACACAAAAGTGGAACGCTTTTGTAGGATAGGCCATAATCACTCAAGGTTTGTCTCATCCAAAGTAATTGGGCACAACAACTCCCGGCAGCTATGTATTCGGCCGGCTGATGGATAGAGGCTCACGGAATTTTGTTTCTTGGAAGACCACGAGACTAGGGACCTACCCAAGAATTGGCAAGTTCTGAGGTGCTCTTCCTATCCACTTTGCAACCGGCATAATCCGCATCGAATAGCCAATAAGCTCAAGGAGGATCCTTTCGGATACCAAAGTCCGAAATGAGGAGTGTGCACTAAGTATCTCAAGATTCTCTTAACGGCCACCATGTGGCACTCTTTTGGAGCGGCTTGAAAACGTGCACACATACAAACGCTAAGCATGATATCGGGCCTAGATGCACAGAGATAAAGGAGAGAACCGATCATCGAACGATATACCTTTTGGATGACCGGTTTACCTTCTTTGTCGAGGTCTAGGTGCCCGTTGGCTTGCATTGGCGTCTTTATGGGCTTGGCGTCCTCCATTCCGAACTTCTTGAGCATGTCCTTGATGTACTTCGTTTGACAAATGAAAGTTCCTTCCTTGAGTTGTTTAACTTGAAATCCGAGGAAGAACTTCAACTCACCCATCATGGACATCTCAAACCTTTTGGTCATTATCTTGCTAAACTCTTTACACAAATGTTCATTAGTAGATCCAAATATAATGTCATCGACATATATTTGGCACACAAATAAATCATTATCAATAGGCTTAGTAAAGAGAGTAGGGTCGGCTTTTCCGACTACAAAACCTTGTCCGAGAAGGAAGTCTCGAAGACATTCGAACCATGCCCTTGGAGCTTGCTTAAGTCCATAGAGTGCCTTGTGAAGGTAGTAGACGTGGTCCGGATGTCTTGGATCTTCAAATCCGGTGGTTGCTCAACGTAGACCATCTCGGAAAGTGGTCCATTTAAGAAGGCGCTCTTCACGTCCATTTGATACGACTTGAAATCATGGTGAGTAGCAAAGGCAAGTAATATTCTAATAGATTCAAGCCTAGCTACTTGGAGCATATGTTTCATCGAAATCCAAACCTTCTATTTGAGTGTACCCTTGAGCAACCAAAGCGAGCTTTGTTCCTTGTCACGATCCGTTTTCATCTTGCTTGTTTGAAGACCCACTTAGTGCCGATAACGTTTGATTTGGTCTTTTGACAAGCTCCGGACTTGATTGCGCTTGAAGTTGTTCGGTTCCTCTTGCATAGCCATCACCCAATCTGGGTCTTCAAGCGCTTCATCTACTTTAAGAGGTTCAAGAGAGGAAACAAACGAGTAAAATTCACAAAAATTTGCAACTCGAGATCGAGTGGATACTCCCTTGTTGATGTCTCCAAGTATGTTGTCGACGGGATGATCTCTTTGAATGCTTTGATGAACTCTAGGATGAGGTACGGATGAGTCCAAGGCTTGAATAGGGCCTTCATCATCTTGGGTGGCATTTGAGCCATCTTGAACTTGATTGGACGAGGAGGGAATGTCGCCGAGCTCGACTCCATCCGGAGACTCGGTATTGGACCCGGAGACTCGACTAATCCGACACTCGGGTTCAGTAGGAGACTCGGGTTGGGGAGCTCGGGTGAGATTCCAAATTTTGAGGTCTTACCTCTCCAATTGCCATTTTCTTTATAGCTTCACAAGGAGGTTCTTCCCTGTCAATCACAACACGATCAACTTGTTCTACTTGAGAACCGTTAGTTTCATCAAAAGTCACGTCCACGCGAGATTTCAACGACAGGTGGTATTGTTGAAAACTCGGTACGCGTAAGCATTGGTTCCATAACCAAGTAAGAAACCTTCATCTACTTTAGGAGCGAATTTAGAAGACTTAGCCTTTTTATTAAGGATATAGCATTTGCTCCCAAAGACTCGAAAGTAGGAGACATTTGGTTTCTTCCCGGTGAGCAACTCGTACGCCGTCTTCTTCAAGATCTTGTGGAGGTAGAGGCGGTTGGAGCTGTGGCATGCGGTGTTGATTGCTTCCGCCCAAAAGCTATCGGAAACTTTGTACTCGTCGAGCATTGTCCGCGCCATCTCGATGAGGGTTCGATTCTTCCTCTCGGCCACCCCATTTTGTTGAGGAGAATAGGGAGCCGAGAATTCGTGCTTGATTCCTTCCTCATCAAGAAACTCCTCCACGCCAATATTCTTGAACTCGGTGCCGTTGTCGCTTCGAATTCTCTTAATCTTTACTTCAAACTCGTTTTGAGCTCTTCTCATGAATTTCTTTAATGTCACTTGGACTTCTCCTTTGTCATGCAAAAAGAACACCCAAGTGAATCGAGAAAAATCATCAACAATGACTAAACCATACTTACTTCCCCCGATGCTTATGTAGGCGATTGGACCAAAAAGATCCATATGAAGCATTTCCAAAGGTCTTGTGGTCGTCATCACATTCTTGGCGGGATGGGAGGCACCGACTTGCTTGCCGGCTTGACAAGCGCTACAAATCCTATCTTTCTCAAAGACAACATTGGTTAGTCCGAGAATGTGGTTGCCTTTAATGAGTTTGTGAAGATTCCTCATACCAACATGGGCCAACGGCGATGCCAAAGCCAACCCATGCTAGATTTAGCCATTAAGCACGTTTCAAGATTAAGTCTATCCGTATTGAAGTCTACGAGATAGAGCTTACCCTTCAAACGCCCTTTAAAGGCTATTGAACCGTCAAGCCTCTTAATGACATCCACACCCTTTTCATTAAACAAACAATTATAGCCCGCTTCACATAATTGTGCAACGGACAATAGATTGTAGCTTAATGAATCAACAAGCAAAACATTATTTAATTGGAAATTGCTTGAGATAGAAATTTTACCCAATCCAATTACTTCTCCTTTTCCATTGTCTCCAAAGACAATGCTTTCACTGTTTGATCCATTTGAGTCCAATTGAGCGAACATTGCCTTTTCTCCGGTCATGTGGTGCGTACATCCGCTATCCAAAATCCAACTCGTTCCACCGGAGATATAGGCCTACAAAATGACATTTAGTTGTTGCTCTTTGGTACCCAAACTTGGTTAGGTCTCATGCGTTAGTGACAAGCGATTTAGGGACCCAAATAGAGCGAACACAAGGAGCATTCTTCGCTTACGCCCAACATGATAAGCAACTACGACCGAGGTTAGTCTTTTTAAGCACATAAGAAGCAAAGAACTCGGAGTGAGCTTTGTGCTTGGATGTTCCTTCGCCTTTTACAAAGTGAATGGGCTTGCTTAAAGGAGCAACAACAATGTTGCTCTTTTGCCCTTTGGCGGAACATACCCAAGCCCTTGCCTCTTAGGATTACCTTGGCGCTTACCGAGATACTCCTCTAAACCTTTGCTTGCCTTGTAGGACTTTTGAAGTCCATCTTCAAGCATCACCTTAAGCTTCTCATTTTCATGAGCTAAGACTTTCAAAGTCTCACGGTTAGTAGCACAAGTAGCAATATCCACATTAAAGCATCTAGCGCAACCGTTGCTCGTGGAGGGTAGTGAAATATTGGAGTTGTTGATTGAGGTAGAAGCTTTATTCGAGAGATCAACAAGCTTCACTTCAAGAGCCTTGCAAGCATCCTTTGCTTTTGCAAGTTGCTCTAAGAGTGAAGCATTGGTGATCTCAAGACTAATTGCTTCATTTTTGGTCAAATTTGAACTTTTGACCAAATCCTCATTTCTCTTTCTTTCAAAAGCTAGGCTCTTCTCTAGCTCAATGTTCTTCTCCTTTTCAAAAATAAGGAGATCCTCTTGAGCCTCAAGAATAGCCTCCTTTTGTTCAACTACTTCCTCCAATTTTTCAATATCCTTAAGTAGCAAGTCTAATTTTTCAATATCAAAATCATTCATAGACTTAAATGCTACTTCCTCATCATCACTAGCATCATCACAATCATCTAAGCCATAATCAACAATAGAAAGAGTGGAACTCTTACATGATACTGTAACATCCTCAAATTTATAAAGTAGTAAAAATCAAATATTAAAAATGTGAAATCATCTTTGTGTTGCATTTTATGATTTCTTGTGTAATTATTTATGTGTTGGTTGAAATAATTGTTGGATTGAATAATGGAATTTAAGAAAGAAGAGAAAAGAAAAGAGAAAATAGTAAAATGGTAAGAAATGAAATTACCATGGTAAAAATCTTTGTATAACCTGGCCAAACCCTAGAGGATACCCCTAAATGGTCAAAAGACCATGTGCATACTTTTACTAGCAAAGAAAACAAATTTAAATAATAAACTCAATTTCTGTCCTGAACCATGTCAGAATTTTGGAGAGAGTTGTGGAGCAATCTAGACCTTGGGATTTTTACCATAAGACCTCAGACACATTATATTCACCCAAAAAAAGTTTCAAAAAAATTAATAAGTATTTTTGCTATGATTTAGCATTTATTTTAAGCAAATTTGAAATTCTGCAGAAATCAATAAAAGATTTATGGAGAATTAAATAATGCGATTTTAATGTTGAAATTTTTATGGTAGGTCCATTGTATAGAGATACACCTTCAGTAAAAATTTCAAAAATAAATATGTTTATTTAGTCCTTTAACCAAGCTAAAAAGCAAATTGGTTTTTCTGTGCAGATTTCATTGTCAGATTTTTAATTAAATAACTATAGCACATTTTAACCTCAAAATTTTACTGAACGTAGATAACTTAACCATTAACTTGGACAAAAAGTTTCGAAAAATCTGGACATGTAATGACCCGGGAATTAATTGGGATTGTGTGCTGTCCAGAGGAGAACCCTAGAAAATCTCTTCTCTCTCTCTTATTCTCTTCCACGTGGGGGCCACGTTTCCAGTGGCTTGGGCGCTGGCACCACTGCTGGACGGGACCCAGAACTCTCTGTGCCCACGCGTCAGCATCTCCCTTTCCTCTCTATCTCTCTTCTCCCTCTCTGCCTTGTGGACCCCGAAGGCCAGAGCCTTCTTCTCCCTCAGCCACCTCTCTGCTCTCACTCGCTCTCTCTGCCGACAGAGCTCACTGAACCGCCTCCATCCTTGTCGCTTCGCGCAAGCAATCCCTTACGCCCGAGGCCACCCTGGCGAGCCGCTGCCAGCTTCCAACCTCGCCCATGCCTTGACCAAGCTGGAGGAGAACGCCCGAGAACCGCCGCCACTCCCTCAACAAGCCAAACCCCCTCCTTACCGCCTTCCCTGCCTATTTAAAGGGGAGGAGTAGAGCCTCTAAGCACCGCTAAACTCAGAACACTCACCCATTTCCCCTCTCGCGCCCGGAACCACCTAGGCCGAAGCCTTCTTCTTCGTTGCCGGCGAAGCCAATTTGGGGGAAGTTCCAAATTCGCACGACCCGGTAAGAGAACGTCCAAATTGATGGACTTTTGAGCATCTACCGGTACTCACGAACCTTTTGCGCACCTTATTTCAGCTTGGACCCTCTCCGTTTGCTCCCGCACCGTGCGACCTCTTCCGCCGTCGCCGCCGCTCGGTGAGAGCTTCGCCCAGCCGTTTAATCTTTGGTTTGAATGCTTGAATAGAGTCATTAGGACCTACTGATGCCCATGCGCATGATCATTAAGCCTAGGATACTTCGTAGCTTCGCCGAGCCGTTCTTCACCGTGAGCCTCCGCCGGTCACCGCCGAGAGCTCGATTTCTCCGAACACCACCCTCGTCCAAGTGGTTCCCTGAACTCACCGTGGTCCCGTGAAGCTTAAGCTGCTAGCCAAACCCGATCGACGTCGCCGGAGAGCCGCCGGCGAGGTCGACGGCCATCTCCCCTGCGTCGTGTCACTGTCCCGCGGGCCCGGGCGGTCAGCCACCCGTTTGCTGCTCTTAACCAAGCCAGCAGCGCTGACAAAGCGGGCCCAGCCAAATGATCGCTATGAAGTTCAAAAAACGGCCAGCAAAAGCGGTAAATGCGTTTTCTCTTAGAGAAAACGTATTTTCTCATTTCTTTTGATTTTATTAAACCGAATAGATTCAAATGCTTATAACTTTTTATCTATAACTCCAAATCAAGTGAAACTTGTTTCTAAATTCATTATAAATCATGTAGTTTCATAATATGTAAAAATATTTGAAACTTGTTTAGCAATTTAAACTTGAATTTAAATTCAAAGAATGAAATTCAAATATGTAGCATATAGAAATTTTGCAAATAAAGTCCAAATTGAATGAAACCAACTTTGTTGGAATCCTTAGGTCAAGTACTGTCCAAATATGTAATTAGATTTGGATTTAGAACTAGTTTGTGAAAATTTCATATTAGGACTTTATTTAATATATAAATTTAATATGATTGCAATAACTTGATCAAAAATGATCCAAAATGAGTGAAACTTGTTTCCTTGTGCTCATTACACTGATTAGGACCATTTAGTAAGATAAAAGTTAGGATTTACCATGTTCTTTCATTACATAATATTAGGGTTACTTTATATACTAATTTATATTAGCACAATTAGTCATACACCCTACAAATGAACTTTGTTAAAAACAAACCTACAATCTTAGCTTCCTGAATTCGTAAATTAGAATGAAATAATACACAAAGAAGATAGCCGTGTTGTATGCCCTAAAACTTTAATCCTTAAGACTATAATTTAACAACTTAGCTAATACATGAAGTGATGAAGTGATTGCCATCATTGATTGATTTGAGTTGATTTCATTTGAATCCTTCAATTGCTATCTTTGTCGTTTGTGTATTTGCTTCTTTTATCGGTATTGAAGTATCTTATTTGCCATATTCTTAATTGACGTATAGACGCTGAGGCTACCGACTACGCTATCGACGACACAGACCCAGCTTACACCGTCGAGGAGCAAGGCAAGCACCCCTTTGATCATTCTTGAACCCAGATTTTACAACCAGATAAAATGTGATTAAGAATCTTCCTGCATGCTCATATTTTAACTAATTATTTCACGCTCTTGGTAGTTATAACCTAATGTTGATATATTGTCTTAATCATATCAACATAAACCCCATGATAACCATAGGAATGGATAGTCAATTAAAAGATGGGCTATAACGAATATTAATCACATCTGCTTAGCAATGCTTAGAATGATACGTTGACATCTACACTCACATACACACTTTTTTTTATGAAATCTTTTATGGTTTATTTAAGCAGTAAAGGATACTGGTAGTTTAATAAAAATGAAAATAAAACTACTGTTTTGATGTGGGTGATTATTGGCAATAGCCGGTTGTACATGTTTTAACGTGTACGTAACTAGGGTGGAGTTATCGCCCATGTCACTCTAAGGACCGAACGTAGTGTTGCATGATCCAAGTAAACCGTACATCCACAAGTACTGGACTGGGACAGTCTTAACTTATTAAATTATTTGGGAATTAGCTTTGCACATTGGTAGGCAGTTGTAGCACGGGCATTACGAATATTGGTTTGCTTTCGAGGAGGTGTCATCACCGAGGTGTTGGCATCTGCCCGTTGTAACGGTGTCACGCTTGGCTATGAATTTGGGGTCATTATTATTCCTGGTGGAGTTATCGACTCAGGAATCCTTTTACCTTTTAGCTTCCATCATAGTCAAGGGTAACGCCACCGGCTAGTGCAAAGTTAAGGTTCAAGTAATCGAGCGGTTTAGATTATGAACTCCTCGCGGGCATACCAAAGGAAGTGTGTCTTATAGCTTGCAAAAGGGAGAACATATCTTGTGGGTAAGCGGTACAAACTCTGCAGAGTCTAAAACTATTCGAATAGCCGTGTCCACGGTCATGGACGACTTGGCGAACTGACACTAGTTAATTGTTTTCTATTTTCAAAAACTTGTTTAAATGCTTTGGAAATGATTCAATTCTGTATAAATGTCATTTACAGATGTTTTGGACTTGTTAAGACCATGGAGGGTCTTGTTCGTTATTTTACTCACAAAGGGCCGTGAGTAAAATGTTATTACCTTTTATTACTTGTTATTTCAATTACTTATCAAACTGTCTTTAAAGCTTTATTTACGCTTTCCATTACTATTCAGTATTACCTCAATCAAAACTTTCGCTTTATGCAAAACAAACCGTAGAAACCCACTTTCTATTTCAGCCTGCATATATTCCAGGAATTGCATACACTACAAAGTCTTGCGAGTACCAATGTACTCAACTTGCTTCAACAAATATTTTTAGGTGATGAGCAAGATTTCGACAATGACGGGAATGAATATGAGGAACCTGCGAATTTTAGCGACGACTGATCTTTCTAAGTTCATCTCAGCAGTTGCCTGTGGAGTTATGGAATAGTTGGCATACTATGAGACATGGTTTTAATTTCCTGCTACTTTTGGTATTGTAATATCACTATAAAACTTGTGATGTAATAAAAATGTGTATCTGTGTGGCTGTAATATTCAAATTGTGTTTGTGCGTGCCAGCCACTGATCATGGGAATGGCACAGGATGCACTTAAAGAGCCTCATATTTATGTTATTTACTGACATAAAAATGAGGGTCTCACAGTTTGGTATCAGAGCCACGCTGCCTGTAGGAGAACCTTAGTTAGAATGGTCGTTAAGAGGGAAATTAAAATTTTGAATAGACACATTACACCTAGGAAAATAAAACTTGTTATATCTGTTATTAATTCTTTACTGTTTTGTCTTCTACTCTTTACTTTTGTGCGTTATCGTTGCATCTTGCATTTAATCTGGAATACTAATTCCTTATTAAATGTGCAGATGGAAGGGTATTCGCCGTGCTTCCACACTTCCGAGCGTCTGGGAGCGGGATTGATGGGAGTCTTAGCACAGATGTTAGATTTTGCACAGTTTGAGACACCTCGATACACCGTTTACCAGAGGATGGCGAGTCCAGTTTCGATAGAGTACATAGCTAGGATTGAGATCCCAGCTAGGACACAGTTCGGAGAGGCAGATCGTACTTTTGATGGTCGTGGAGCTTCGGTGTCTTCTGCGTTGAGCGATGTTGCTTATATGGCCATCGTTCGACTGCGCCACGCTCTTCCAGAGATGGCGACTGTTTACCGAGAGATACCTGCTTTGTTGCCGAGGGGAGACACTAGTTACATAGATCGATTCGATTACCTAATGAGCATTATAGGATCATAGTTGAGTTCCTTAGTCTTTGCGGACCGTTACCACCGTCAGGCAGTATTAGAGTACTACGTAGCACGTGGGAGAGTAGCCTTTTTAGAGAACGCCATAGCTCCTTTCGTGGCTATGGGTTTGTTCTCTAGGTCTACACTTGGCGACGATGCTACTTTGTTGCCGATCCCAGAGGTGCACGGTACTCCGACACCTAGGTCCGCTAGGGCCACTGGGCGTTCCGACGGGCTAGGATGTCCACAGGAGTTAGTCGTCCACGCCTGCATCGTGAGTTAGACTTGGGCCAGTCGCTGCAGGTGTCTTTGCGTCCCCGTGTGGCCAGGTTTACGAGCGTCGTGGTACCTTTCGCCATACGGTGGCCCGACTCTACCTGCGGATCTCGTTGAGTCTGTTTGGCGAGGACGTTGTAGCGCCAGGTTTGGAGTAGGTGTACCTTGAGTTGTAGCAGCACATGTGGTCTTGTAGAGTTGAGTTGTGAGGTTGTCATACTTTTGTTGTACATGTTGTTATTATGCAGTTGAATAAAGTGCTGTTACTGTTTATTTCTGTTTATTTTGGTTCCTTCTCGTGATTTTCTAATGTTTTATTACAATTTCACGATGATGTGATCCTTTGTGTATATCATTTACAATATAACATAACATAATAACACACCTCCCTTGTTAATGAATTTCTTTAAGAATAATAAAATTTTAGGGAATGAAATGTTGCCTATTAACCAATGAGTTTGAGTTTAAATTTTCAATCTGCCAGTCTAAATCCTTTAATTACAATACATTATTTTCTCATCTGAATTGAAATTTCAGGATGCCTGTAACCAGATCTCTTCGCGGGATCTTGGAGAGTGAGGCTTCGCAGGAACCCCTTCCTCCTCGCGAAACATTGCCCACTCCAGCGCAACCTAATCCGATTCACCCTTCTGCAAGGGCTTCATCTTCTCATCAAGTGCCAGATCCACCTAATCCAGATTCAAATCCTAATCAGCAAGGTGGAATTCCGGAGGAACAATTGCCAGGTCCGCCCACAATGGCGCAAGTTCTGGCAATGATCGAGCAAAATCGTCAAACCCATACACTTCTTCTTCTCGCAGCGATTAGTTCGAATACTTCCCACCAAGGAGTCCTGTTGGAGGAAGTGGTGGTGGTGCTCCACCATCAAGGTTGTCTGAGTTTACGAAGACTCGGCCTCCTACTTTTTCTTCGCCAACGACCCGTTGGACGCAGATGACCCGGCTGCGAACAATGGAGAGCAAGTTGAACATTGCACAAAGGCAATGATCGAGAGAAAGTTCTTTATGCATCTTATCGGTTGGGAGGCTGCTTTGCTTTATGGTGGGAGAACTACCAAGCTATACTTCCAAAGTGGATCGATTTCATGGGAGGCTTTCAAGGATACTTTTCACGAACCCATATTCCTTCCGATCGATGGATATCAAAAGGCGGAATTTCTTGATCTCCGTCAAGGGAATCAGACGGTAATGGAGTATCTTAATCGCTTCAATTACCTTTCCCGCTTATGCACCATTAGAAGTTACCCTGCGCGCAAGCCGAACGCCTTTGGGATAACCTTAATGAAGAAATCAAGTGTGCATTAGCTGCCATTGATATCAATGACTTCCAAACACTGGTGGACAAGTCTATTCGAGTGGAACATAGCACTCGAGCTGCCTTGGAGTCACGCAAGAGGAAATGGATGGCACAGAAGAATGTCAGTGCAAGCCCATCCAGGCCTCGCCACGCACCTCGTAATGCTTGCGACCACACTTCCGCCACGAAGCAAAGGCGTCAAGGTCTGCCCCTCGACCTCGACAACCTTTGCCTCGTCAAGCAAACCCTCTTGAGCACGTCCTCAGGAGCCTCGACTCGGACTCGAATGTTACATGCTTCAAGTGCAAGCAGCTTGGACATTATGCCAATAATTGCCCAAGCAAGGGAGTTCCTCAGCGACCCCCTGGTCGTCCTCAAGGAGCTGGAGGACAACAAGCTGGAAAACCTGCACCTGCTCAAGCCGCCAATCAAGGACGTTTACATCATGTGACGGCTGAAGAAGCAACGGAAGCACTAGATGTGGTTCTGGGTATGTTCCCCGTCCAATCTATTCCCACTTTGGTGTTATTTGATTCCGGTGCATCTCATTCCTTTATATCCAAGAAGTTCGTAGAATCACATCAAATCCAAACTGAATCTTTATCCATGTCTATGATAATCTATTCTCCTGGAGCAAAAATGAGAACAACTAAAATGTGTCCTAAGGTTAGCATTGAAATAAATGAGGTTTTATTTTATGCTGATCTTATTCTTATAGAAACCCCAGGATTAGACATCATTCTTGGTATGGATTGGTTAGCTAAAAATAAAGGACAGATAGATTGTGCTAATAGATCCATATCTCTTATTAATCCTGATGGAGATGAAGTGAACTTTAGTTCCACCCAAAATCTTTCCGAATCAAGATCATACTTAAATGCATTGGTAATGGAAAAGATTAAATCTGTTCCTGTAGTTTCCAACTTTCCCGATGTATTTCCAGAAGAATTGCCAGGTTTGCCACCAGATCGTGACTTAGAATTCGTCATTGATCTTATACCTGGTACGGCCCCAATTTCCAAAAAACCTTATCGTATGCCACCAAATGAGTTAGTAGAACTCAAAAAGCAAATTCAAGAACAATTAGATAAAAAGTTCATCCGACCCAGTACTTCTCCATGGGGTAGCCCTGTTCTCTTTGTTAGTAAAAAGGATGGTAGTCTACGCATGTGTGTGGATTATCGTGCTCTCAATGATGTTACCATCAAAAACAAATATCCTCTACCTCGTATCGATGATCTGTTCGATCAATTAACCAGCGCTCAAATCTTCTCCAAAATTGATCTTAGACATGGCTATTATCAATTGAAAATTCGACCGGAGGATATTCCTAAAACAGCCTTTACCACTCGTTACGGCTTATATGAATATGTCGTAATGTCTTTCGGACTTACAAATGCTCCGGCTAGCTTTATGAGCTTAATGAATAAAGTCTTTATGGAGTATCTTGATAAGTTCATAGTGGTATTCATAGATGACATTCTCATCTATTCCAAAAATGAAGAAGATCATGCCCAACACTTACACATGGTTCTGGAGAAACTCCGAGAACATAAATTATATGCCAAGTTCGAGAAATGTGAATTTTGGTTGAAGGAAGTTGCGTTCCTCGGGCATATCCTTTCCAAAGGTGGAATTTCTGTTGATCCCAAAGAAAGTTCAAGCGAGTCCAAAAGCGGAGCAACCAAAATCGGTTCCTCAAATCCGAAGTTTCCTCGGTTTAGCGGGATATTATCGCCGCTTTATCGAAAACTTCTCCAAAATCGCCAAACCTTTGACTCAACTCTTGAAGAAAGAAAAGAAATATGAATGGACTCCGAATCACGAAGCAAGTTTTCTCGAATTGAAGAAAGCTTGGTTAACCACACGGCCCGATCTTTGGTGTTGCCCGACATCCATAAGAGCTTCGATGTCTATTGCGATGCTTCACGCAATGGTCTTGGTTGCGTGTTGATGCAAGAAATGAAAGTCGTAGCTTATGCTTCTCGTCAGCTTCGACCTCATGAACTTAATTATCCAACTCATGATCTGGAGTTAGCTGCAGTAGTGCACGCCCTCAAAATCTGGCGTCACTATCTTATCGGAAACAAGTGTGACATCTACACAGATCATAAGAGCTTAAAATACTTCTTTACTCAGCCAGATCTTAATCTGCGACAAAGGAGATGGCTAGAGTTAATAAAGGATTACGACCTTAGTATTCATTACCATCCTGGTAAAGCTAATGTTGTAGCAGATGCCCTAAGCCGTAAACTCCATTGTATGACGGTGTCGGCATACACTGATCAATCCGAATTAGTAAAGGAGTTTCAGAAACTTAATTTGGGAATTGTTGAAAAAGGATTTGTTGCTAGTCTCCAAATGCAACCAAATCTGAAAACCCAAATTAAGATAGCCCAATCTAAAGATGAGGCCATATCCAAAATCCGTGAAGATATGCCACTCGAGGTTGAATCAGGATATTCGGAAAATTCGGATGGTATACTTCAATTCAAGAATCGAATCTATATCCCTAATGATCTAGAAATCAAGAGATTGATCTTGAGTGAAGCTCATGAATCACCTCTTTCTATCCATCCTGGTAGCACGAAAATGTACCAAGATCTAAAGCAAGAATATTGGTGGCCCGGCATGAAGAAAGAAATCGCCGAATATATCGCGAAATGTGATATATGTCAGCGAGTAAAAGCCGAGCATCAACGCCCAGCTGGTTTACTTCGACCTCTTGAAATTCCAGAATGGAAGTGGGACGATATCTGTATGGATTTCATTATTGGATTGCCAAGAACCAGAAAAGGACATGATTCCATATGGGTTATTGTTGACCGACTGACTAAAGTTGCTCACTTTATTCCGGTCAAAACCACTTATCAAGGTGACAAACTTGCTGAGTTGTATTTGGAGAACATTGTTCGTCTTCATGGAATTCCTAAGACAATTGTGTCCGATCGTGGATCCCAGTTCACATCTCGTTTCTGGGAAAGTTTGCATACTCTGTTAGGGACAAAGCTGAATTTCAGTACAGCTTATCATCCCCAAACAGATGGACAGACTGAACGGACCAATCAGACCCTGGAGGACATGCTAAGAGCTTGTGTGCTATCTTATGGCATTGATTGGGAGAAAAGCTTGCCTTTTGCTGAATTCTCCTATAATAATAGCTTTCAAGCCGCCTCTCGAATGTCTCTTTGAAGCACTTTACGGAAGAAAGTGCCGAACCCCTCTCTTTTGGTCTGAAACTGGAGAAAGAAATTTCTTTGGCCCAGACATTATCCAAGAAGCGGGGGGTGAATAGGCGAATTAAAATTTACGCAGCGGAATAAACCTGGCCGAGCTGGTCAACCCGGAGTCTTCGGGTTTTTTGTCCGGATACTCCGGCTTGTCCGGAGTGTCCGGTATTGAATCCGGACTCTCCGGGTTAGCTGGCTCGGGAGCGAGATAAAAACTACTCTAGCAAGCACAAAATACCACTAGAAGTATATAGCAAGAACAACCTAGAACAATTGCTAGCAAGAATTTGAATTTAAAGCCAAGCAAAGAGCTAGATCTAACTTTACAAATTCAAATCCACTTAAGCAATACTAAGAAGTAAAAGAGAATGCGAGAGACACGAAATTTCACCGAAGTTCGGGTTCTTGAAGGGAACCCTACGTCTCCGTTGAGGTGGCTCGGTCGCACTTGAGCCGGGGTCTCTTTCAACCCGCTTTCCTCCCGGTGTTGCACAAATGCACTCGCCGGCTTCACTTCTTGTCTCTTTCCTTTCGGAGGCGAGACTTGCCTTCACAAACTACAGGGCTCACCACACAAGTTGGTAGCTCGGTGACTCCTAGCCGTCTAGGAGACCTTCAACCTCCAAGAGAAATAGCACCACGAAGAATCGCTTGGAGGATGAACTAGTGCTCAACAAGATGAAATGAATGCACTTAGCACTTTTGCTTCTTCCTCTCCTCACAAAAAGGATCAACAACCAAATTAATTGGTGGGAGGAAGTGGGGCTCTATTGAATGCTTAGAGATGGTTAGGAATGGCTTGAATGTTGCTATGAATGAGCTCAATAGAGATCCTAGCCGCTTGAGTGGAGTGGAGGCTTTAAATACTCTTTTTGAAAACTAGCCGTTACTCCCCTTTTGAACAGCCGAGTGTCCGGACAAACAACCCGGAGACTCCGGGTTATCCGGAGACTCCGGACCAAATGTCCGGATACTCCGGACCAGCTGGAAACAAAGCAACCGAGAGGTCCAACCCGGAGACTCCGGACCAAATGTCCGGACACTCCTAGGGCTGGAAATTAAGCTCGAGGCTCGCAGCTCGGCTCGGGCTCGGCTCGGCTCGGAGCGGCTCGGCTCGGCTCGAAGCGGCAGTGAGCCGAGCTCGAGCCTACTGATTGGCCTCGCCAGCCCGATGAGCCGAGCCCGAGTGGCTCGCGAGCGCTCGTTGGCTCGTTAGGCTCGTTACTGTGAATACCACACACTGGGACAAAGATAGCGTAATACCAGAAAGCAAGGAGATACACCTAGATCGAATGCAATGGGTCATTATAGTACAGACACGCATTAGCGCTACCGTGCACCGATAGTTCTGGGTCGGGCGTCGGGGCTCGACCGCCGCATCTGAGGGACGGCCGGACGGGCACCGGCGAGCCGCGGAGGAGCCGAGGAGCCGGGGCCGAGGAGGCGCCGAGGGCCTAAGGCGGCGATGGAGTGGATCCGTGAAGGGAGGGGTGGAGAGGAGTCACGGCGGAGTAGGATCGACGCCTCGATTGGCCGCGACGGCCAGCGGCCGGGCGGAGTCCCGAGCCGTGAGGCTTGGGGATTTGAGGATTTGGGGGAGTTCGGCTTCGATGGATTGGGGATTTGGGGGAGTTTTGCTTGGCAGAGGAGACGGGAGAGTGGAGACGAGCCTTGAGGAATCAGTCGGTCGCGATTCAATGGACTGGTGCAACGCCGGCTCGCGAGCCTCAACGAGCCGGCTCGAGGCTCGACCGAGCCCGAGCCGAGCCGAGTTTATAGCTCGATTCATAATCCGAGCCGAGCTCGGCTCGGCTCGATTATCGGCGAGCTCGACCGAGCCTGGCTCGGCTCGGCTCGGCTCAATTCCACCCCTAGACACTCCGGATTGAATCCGGAGACTCCGCCAGGTTTATTCCGCAGCTTCGAAGTCCTGCAACCATCATAGACAAGGGAAACACATCATATAGCATTGCTCAAAATGATAAATAGTAATCAGCTAAGCAATCACACAACTAAGGACCCCAACTTAGCTCACAGACACTTAAGGGTGCCCCGACCACTTAAGACTAAGAGCACATAAAGCTTTGACTAGCCAAGATCCGACCTCTCAAGACTCTGACCACTTAAGAGGTTCAACTAGCCAAGGTCCTGACCAGTGAAGCCCGACCACTCAAAAGGTTCGACCACTCAACGCTTCGACCTGTCAAGGCTACAATCAGTCAAGGCTCCGACTTCTGGTCCTGCGCTACCCGTAGCAACTCAAATTGTTCATTCCAAAGCAAACACAAACCTGAGCACCAAAGGCTCAAAACACAGTCAATTACTCATCACACATAAGAGTAGACCTCCACTTGCTCTTTCAATCTCCCCTTTGATGAGTATATTGACAAACCCCGAAAAGGTATAAGTTGAGTTTGAATAAAAGGAACAAAGTAATTTGATTGCAAAGCCACACTTGGTCCAAATACAAAAGAAAGTAAGATCTTGACCAAGTAGGCAATTTAAAGTTTAGAGCAAACCAGGAGAATGAAAACTTTTTCCACAAATGCTCTAAAAGTATCCAAAAAAGCTCAATTTTGCTCATGATAAAAATAAAACAATAATTTTTCACCATGATCGTGAGAAAACATTTTTTTAATCTTCTCCCTCTTTGAAGCCTTTTCCACGTTTTCTCCCCCTTTTGACAATATAGGCATCAAGAGAGCATGCATGCATGAAATGCAAACTATAAGAGCTTTGAAGATTATTCAAGTGACCATTTAGACAAAGTATGATATCAAACTACTTAAATTCAGATTATACCATACTAAGTCATTTCGATAGCATATCACAACATCCATGCTACCAAGCATTAAAAGAAATGTGCTATTTTGTATGATTTCAACAAGAGCAACACTTAGCATAATTTCAAGACTAGAAGCAAAGATAAGTCTTGGATCAAATGGATATACTAGAGTTCAATCTAGCCAGCACTTTGGGAAGCTACAAGTGCATAAGAGAATCCTCTTGCTCAATCATCCTTTAAATGCAAATTTTAAATTTTAACGCACACAATGCGATTTAGAGAACTTATCCTAGTGAAGCACATCCTCGACTATGAGCCATCGATAAAGGCTTCCTAAGCTTCACTCTCCTCTACAGACCTTGAGGTTTAGAGAGTTTATTCTAGTGAAACACCGTCTCAACTAGTAGCCATCGACAAAGGTCTCCTAGACTTCACTCTCTTCCTCCCGTACCGTGGCAAGGAACATGTCAATGAAATCAATTAATTAATCACTAATTAACCACTTTACTTAAATACTCACATATTAATATTTAATTAAATCACTACTTAATCACTAATTAATTATCATTGTGGGATTTTGTGCACATGCCGAGGAGTCGTGCCATGTTGAGTCAACCGACCGTGACACCTGCTGCTGAGCTCGTCGTCCACGGCAACTCTTCTACCACGGTGGGCTTCTCCTCCTTGACGCGGTGGACTGCGTTGCTATGGCACCGGCTAGATATCATAGTATGGGAGCACGGCATGTAACACGTATCGACTGCCGCTTTTTCCGTGGTTGGGAACATGCTAATTTTACAAACTGATTCGATCCAGAACCAAATTTACATTAAAAAAAAGTGTCAATCTGAAAAAAAGCGAACATTTCCTCCTACTTGGCACTAAGTAGTAACCAGCAAAAGCAAGATTAAAAAATCTCGGAGGGGTAGCAAGATGTAAAAAAACGAACAAGATACTTTTACTATATATATACTACGTGGTTTCAATAATTGAAGTAGGGTCCTAAGGGACCTAAGCAAAGAAAGTGGACAAGCTCCTTGGCTCCTTGCTCAAAAGTCTCGAGGACATACTAATCTGAAACAGGAAAACTAAAAAAGCAGATATCACGCAGTAATTCAGATACCTCAAACTCGCTTAAACTTACGATTTTTTCAGACCGAAACTCATGAAACTTAAGCACTAAAAACTGATAAAACATGAAACTGATGAAACTAAACATCGAAACTCATGAAACCAAAGATCAAACCGATAAGTTTCATAAGTAAATTCGTGCTTATCTGGCTGACGGTATCACGATCACCGCTCATCTCTCAATCTGAAAAGCTTTTGCTCCCAAGTCCCAAAGCACTAGCATCCCAAAGCTTTTGCTCGCTTTAGATCTGAGATATACTAATCTGAAACCCAGCTTGCAACGCATCTTCTTGTTCTTGCGCAGGAGGACGGGCGATTCCTTCTTCTCTCTCTTGATGAAGATGTCCCGCAGCCGGTTGCCTGCTTCCTCCTCCTCCTCTTGATCAATCGATCTATCCTCATCCATCCGTTGGTCCAATCGCCCACGACAGAGCAAGAGAACTGCCAACAACAAATAACTCAACCACAGGTATCTATTCTATTCTACCGTACGAGTCTCTCTTTCTTTTCTAGCTTTAGATCTGAGATTCTGAGATATACTAATCTGAAACCCAGCTCACCTCGCTTTAGATCTGAAATCTAGCCTGAAGCCCAGCTCAGCTCGCAACGCGTTGCTATTGCGCAGGAGGACGGGCGATTTCATCTTCTATCTCTTGAAGATGCCTGCTTCCTCTTGATCAATCAACGTCGTTCGTCCGTTGGTCCAATCGCCCACGACAGAGCTACAGAAGACTGCCTACAACAAGCTAACTGGGCGAGTCATAGTTACTCAGATGGTCGGAGTTATAGTTTGTCCAATGCTTTATATCTCATTAAACGTACAGCTAGCTTCAAAATCCTATGGGCGAATCATAGATCGGGTTGAGAACTAGCACAGCTTCAAAGTCTCACTCGAGCAAAGCAAACGCAATGTTCTGAGGGTTGATGCCTAGCGGGAACAGGCTCATAATTAAACTATTAGCTGCGTGTTTTACACCCTCGCAGACGTGTACGTTCAAATAAGTACCAAGATTAGCGCAAACGACTTGAAAAAAACGTTCTATAGTATAAATAGAAGTAAAACATATATAGTTGATGTAGCAAACTAATAACTATAGAGCATTTCTAATTCATAGAAAGCATTGAGTAATATAAAACTGCTTGATATTTATCCAACTAAACTGATGTTTCTGTAAGTTTTGGCTGCTACTTCTCTCTTGTATATTTAAGTGACACTTTTGTTATGTAGCAACTGGGCCACATTACCGTCTGAACTCTCAACCACTGCGAGGATCACTGGTAGCGGTGTGGGGCAATGGAAGTTACGAATTTACCATCCGGAATTTTGAATGCTGCCTCCAACAAGTTAGGTTCTCAGATCCTACAAGAAGTTGGTAAGCTATGGGGTCTTGCTCACAATCTGAATGAACTGAAAGATGTCATTGGCATAATTACAGATGGACTGGAGGCTGCTGAGGAGCAAGCAATTGAAGATAACCGATTGTCCGAATGGTTGAGAAAGGTCCACGATGTTGCCTATGACTTAAATGATCTATTGCATGAACTTCATATGAAGGCTGAAAAATACGAATTTAAGATGCACAAAAATAAGTTGGGCAGTAAGGTTAGTCAGTGGTTCTCCAAATACAATCCTGTTTTCCGATATAAAATGGCTGACAAGACGAACGAATTTAGAAGGAGATTTGAGGCACTTGCAGCAATGAAGGAAAACTTTCATTTTGAGAAAAACCTTGGCAAAGTTGTGACACAGAAGAATGATGATCACACGACCATTTCTAATACTGGTACAGAAATAGTGTTTGGAAGAGGCGAGGATAAGGAAATAATTATGAATGAAGTTCTTAAAATTGATGGACATCAGAAAGTCTCAATTATTTCCATCGTTGGCCTAGGTGGACTAGGTAAGACTACATTGGCTCAATTTGTCTACAATAATTATGTTGTAAAGAAACATTTCAAGCTGAGAATGTGGATCCACGTCTCACAAATTTTCGATACTAGGAGGCTTATGAGAGAATTGTTCGAGTCTGTCACCGGCAAGAAAACATATATTGAGGGGTTTAGTCCTTTGGGCGAAAAAATTAAGGAGGAGTTAAAGGGGCAGACGTTCTTACTTGTATTGGATGATGTTTGGGATCATGACAGGAATGAGTGGGAGAATTTTAGCTCTCTATTAAGTGTTAGTGATGCTGGAAGCAAAGTCATTGTGACAACACGAAGCACAGATGTTGCCAGAAAACTAGGCAGCACATTTCAACACAATGTGGAAACCTTATCAGATGATGACAGTTGGACTCTGTTAAAGCAAATGGCATTTCAAAGCAATAGTGAAGAATTTGATCCAGAACTTGTAATGATTGGCAAAGAAATTTTGCAGAAGTGCGGAGGTGTACCGTTAGCCGTGAAGGCTCTAGGTAGCATCTTGTCCTCGAAAGAGGGAATAGAAGGTTGGAAGGCGGTGAGAGATAGCAATGTGTGGAGGCACCCAGAAGGCAGCAAAATTATCATGTCTTTAAGATTGAGCTATTATCATTTGCCATCTCATTTGAAGCAGTGCTTCACAATATGTTCAGTGTTTCCTAAAGGTTATAGAATTGACAAGGAACAATTGATTGAACTATGGATTGCTCATGATATGATCTCTCTGGCAGATGGTGTTGATCGCTTGGAGTATAATGGAAGCAAGTGTTTTAGTTATCTTGTGCAAATGAGTTTTCTACAGGATGTGCACGAAGGATTTAATGGGAGAGTGACATGCAGAATGCATGATTTGGTTCATGATCTTGCCCGATCCATATTGGGTGATGAAATCTCAGATGTTGTGCCAGAAAAGACAACTGATGCTACAAAGAGCTCCAGATACTTTTCTTTGATTGAACAGACAGGAAATGTTCCCCCCAAAGGATTATTTAAAAAAGCACGTGCTATGTATGTTGCTAATGGTGATCTCATATTTGGGAAACCACAGAAGAATGCAAAATACTTGCGTAGCATCACTATGGAACGTGGCAATACAGAAGCAATGCTTGATGCCGTGATGCACATAAAAAATCTAAGGTATCTTCACATGTCAGGACTGGAGTGTGAAACACTTCCTGAAGCTATCTCAAATATTTGGAGCCTGCAGTCTCTTCATATAACGAATTCCGATCGTCTTCGTAAGATACCTAAATCCATTGGTAAGCTGAAGAAGCTGAGAACATTAAACTTGTCAAGCTGTGTTTCTCTATTGTGTTTGCCAGATTCTGTTTGTGATTGCTGCATGATTTCAACTCTAGACCTCACCAAGTGCAAATTGATTGAAGTACCAGAGTCTATTGGCAGAAATAAAAAATTAAGAGTCTTGAGACTATGTGCCAGCAACATCAAGAGGCTACCATCAGGTATTACAGCGTTGGAAAATCTGGAGTGCCTTGACCTTCAGAGTTGTGAACAAATTAGAGAGTTGCCTGAAGGTATGGGGAACTTGAAGAAGCTTGATGTTTTAAACCTAGAACGATGCTACAATTTGTGTGGCCTACCAGCAGGGTTTGGACAGCTCACTGGGCTACAGAAGTTGGGATTATTTGCCGTTGGAGCGGATGAAAAATCAGCACGAATTTCGGAGCTTGGAACAATAGGGAAGATTAGCGGGGAACTAACTATTAGGAATATTAAGTGTGTGAACGAGCCAGGAGATGCAAGCAAGGCATGCTTGAAAGAAAAGGCTAAAATACGTTACTTGACACTATCGTGGGGCAGGGGGATATCGGATTTGACAGCGAAGGTGGCAGCTGCTGTACTGAAAGGTCTTGAACCACCATCACGAATTGAACGTCTATCAATCTTTGGGTACCCAGACGAGCAATTCGCACCACAGTGGATGTTGAGGCAGCATGGAGACGATGACGACACTTGTTCTAGCAGCAATTGTTTGGGTGTCAGGGTACCTTTTGGTCGTCCTCGTCATTTCCAACGCTTGACCGTGTTGAAACTAGAATGGTTCCCACGATTGAAGCGTCTACAGGGGCTTGTTGAGTTGCCTTGCCTGGAGGAGCTTCAGTTGAATTCAATGCCAGATCTGGAGAGCATAACCTGGGGCCCATTTCCTTCGCTCGTGAGGTTTTCTATTTGGGGAATGCCCAGCCTGGAGGAGCTGTGGACCTTGGCTGATGGGGAGGAGGGAGGAAGGAGCATAGATCACAATCATCGTCGTTCTGGAAAAGCAGTGCAACTGCATATTAGCAGCATCAGCAGCAGCACATGTTTCCCTCGCCTCTCCAATTTAGAAATACTAGTATGTCCAAAATTGAAGGCCAAACCGTACTTGCCATGCTCGCTGGAGTCCCTGTGTTTAGAACTGAGCAACGAGCAGCTGCTGCTATCACCATTTCTCCAAGGATGCTGGTCGTCCAATGATGCGGGATTCCCAGCTTCTTTTGACCACCTGAAGGAGCTTCGACTAAGGGGACTGACAGCGGCCGAATCCGGATCTGAATGTGGGTGGACATTGCTGCAGCACTTGAGGGCGCTCGAATCCTTGGCGATTGTCGATTGCGCTGGCCTAACGGAGCTGCCAGAGAGCATACAGAGCCTCACATCCCTCCGATCCCTGCTTATCCTCCGTTGCCCCGCTCTCCGTGAGCTGCCCGAGTGGCTCGGGGAGCTCCGGTCTCTGCAAGAGATGACCATCTGGAGCTGCGGTAGCCTATGCAGCCTTCCTCAGTCAATGGAGGTGCAGCACCTCGCAGGCACCCTCCAGGTTCTGCGAATAGGGCACTGCGGCGCTCTTCACCAGCTGCCCGAATGGCTGGGGGAGCTCCGCTCTCTGCGACGACTGGAGATCGTTGGCTCGGCCTGCCTGAGCAGCCTCGCCCAATCGTTGCCGCATCTCGCCGCCTTCCTCCGGGAACTAATAATAGATTCCATCGATGCACTTCACCAACTGCCCGAATGGCTGTGGGAGCTTTGCTCTCTACGCAAATTGGAGCTCTACAATCTGCCAGGCATCACTTCCTTGCCGAAGGAGATACGAGGCCTCACCGCCTTACGGGCATTGACTATCGAGGGCTGCCCTGATCTGGAGAGGCGTTGCGAGAGAGGAAAGGGGCAGGACTGGCACCTCATCTCCCACATCCCTCATGTAAGCTTTTTTGCAGCAGACAAGGACGTGGTAAGATGGGGAGTGTACTTGAACAGGTTGGAAGATTAATCGTTAATTTCTTCCAGAAGCAAAGCAACCAACCGGTGAGTTTGTCTTATACTCCTATATATCTCATAATTCATAAACCTCATCTTGCCAGCAGCCTCTCTTCCTTGCGTAGGTTCATTCAAGTACCTACCCACCTACTTTCTTATCCATCTAAATTCTCTCTTCCTTTGGTAGATTCATTGGAGTACCTACCACCTACTTCAAGTTTTTCTTTGGACATGTTAACATGTACTACATACGCTACAAATCAATTCATGCTCACTACATGCATATTGGAGCCGAAAAACTACGGAAAAGGGCGAAGGGGGTACACATACATATTCATTATATGCTGCCAACAGCGTCGGCCAGTGGACAGCAAAGCATATTTCACGGTAGATCTCTAATTTCCTTCCTTTTGTTTTCTTCAGACAGGTCCAACTGAAGGCTCTCATTTTGTTTTCCTGATCAAGCAATTGCATGATCGTATTTTATCCAGCAGTACTAATTCTAGCGAAATTTTACGGTGCATTATACTTGTAGTATAATGTGCAGTAGAAATCATATCTAACCGTTGATTTGTTAAGTGTGTTTCTACTCCCAGATAAAGTATAAGTAAACTCCAGTTAATCTGATCTATTTAATCGAAAAGAATGAATGGTTCATATTCAATTTGGTGTACTGTAAAAGAGCTCTAGTTCTAAGGATTGCATGTGTGAGTAGTTTTATTTCTACTTGGGTTTCAGTTAGACTGGGGCGATTTGTGTTCATCAATTTTGGCGTGGAGGTGCATATCAACATGGTTCATCTGCTCCTAGCTCTTTTGTGAAATACATGGCTTGGTAACATCATATCGCGGCGTGTTTTCAGGACCACCATCTGCCTATCAGCAGAAGAGGAACACCAATCAAAACAAAGAAAGTTTATACTAGAACTGATGACGAGTGCTGAATACTGCAAGATATTCTGGAAGTGCTATTTGTTAGCAGCAGAAATTATGTTGAGAAATGCCTTCATTAATTATTGATGTATACGGCTGTGAGAATGCAAGCTAGGTAAAGGGGAATGCGTTGTCAAAGGTGTCGATTCACAATGTTTAGTCGTTTACTGAAAGCATTTCAACTAGAAATTGGCTTGCTCATGCATTAATTAATTTCCTGCTGGGAAAATTTCAGGTACATGCTTGGAGTTGAATTTTCAATCAAGCTATATAAATCCAATGAAATCTATTTTCTAAAATACAATCTGATTAATTGTAACATCCCAAAATCTATTTTCGAGGCTCCCCAGGAATCTTGATCCCGTCTTAAAGATTGTCTCCCCAGGATGCACAAGGCAGGCATGGGAAATATGAATGGCCCATGTTTATCGGTTTGCACTTCGGATATCAGGGTTCATAAAATCGACAAAAATCACTAGAAAATCCCGACTATTAACCGTATCGAGCCGGCTCGACATTTAAAATTGTCAGTAAACCGTTTAATTCAAAAAAAAATTATAGATCGAGTTGCAAAAAAACCTATAGAGATACCGTTGTACACATATTTCTTATTCTGGAAAATATAGAGATCGGGTTACCAAAAAAATATAGAGATAGATTTGTACGCATATTTGTTTTGACGAATTTGGTTAACACTCTATTATTACCCGGTCAACATTCTTTTGTCGAGTTTAACACTTTATGTGTTAACCGGGTAATAATACATGTTCCGAAAAATATTCGAGATGTCAATCTTCTTTTGTCGAGTTTAACACTCTATGCGCTCACCTAGTAATAATAAATGTTTCAAAAAATATTAGAGATCAAGTTACAAAAATAAAGTCTAGAGGTAGAGCTGTACACATATTTCTGTTGATGAAATTTTTTTCGGGAAAAACGGAGAAAGGACCTGGACGTAAGGGACGGGGACCTGTTCATAATTTTTTGGGACCTAAGCGCTACTCCAAAAAATTAAAAAAAGGGTTCGTTCGAGATTTATTATTAAGGAGAGTTTTTTTTCGTAAAATAACGAACGAGAGACCTAAACGATATTCGGAAGAACACATGGTTCATTTTGGAGAACACGTTTTTACCCTCACAGGTTTGATGAAAAAAATATAAAAAAAAACGAAGAGATTTTCTATAATTTTACAGGGAGCTATCTGTAATTTGGAGGAAGCCAAGGGGCTTGTTCTCAAAATGCCGGAGGTGACGTGGAGGTTGGCCTCCAATTCTTCCCTCTGTAATAGCTGTAATACTAGAAAGGTCCGCGCGGCGCACGCCGCGCACGCGACTAGTTATAACTTTGTAATTTTTTGAAGATTTTTTTTTAGTTTTTTTCGTAGAAAAAACGGATCGAAACGTATTATCTAAATCTTCAGAGGGTCCGTTTTAAGGTATGGTTTGGTGTGGGGCGACGTGGCGCGATCTCGGCCGTTCGTGCGCGCGATCGGACGGCTGAGAAATCGGGGCGATGTGAGCACGGTGAGGTTTGAGGAAGTCTTCGGACTTTGTTTTAGTCAGTATATATATTGGAAGGACGTGCATTTAAATTTCCAGAAAAACTAAAAAACGGTATACCGTTGCAACGGTACACCTCTGAAACTCATGAAACTTATGATTTTTTGCACTGAAACTCATGAAACTTAGCACTAAAAACTGATAAAACATGAAACTGATGAAACTAAACACTGAAACTCATGAAACCAGCACTGAAACTGATAAGTTTCATAAGTTTCACGGCTATACCGTTGCAACGGTATACCGTTCCCTAGTCACTCTCTTAAATTTCCGGAAAGTGCAAGAGCATACATGCATTTTTTAGGGGGAGTGTATAGATATCATCCAGATGTTTTTGTCCTAAAAATCATCCAAATTTTGGACCGTACGATCAAAATACATATCTGTAGGATCAACCCACCTCGAATTCAGGGGGACGTGCATTGATCTGAAAGCAAATCCAATGACCAAAAATTTAGATAATGGTTGCTAAAGAAAACATTCAGGTAAAACTTATCAAAATCCTTTTTTAAGTCTTACAGAAAGTCAGAAACCCTCCACGTCTCTCTGTCTTTCCGCCATCGCCGCCGTGCCTCGCTGAGGGCTCGAAGGAGACGAGATCGCGCACCTGGGAACCTACCGGCACGCGGTATCCCGGCGGGTAAGCCTAATCGTTCGCCGATCCCCACTCTATCTAACTCTTCTATAACCACAACTTGGATGCCGATCGAGTCGCCGGCCTGTTGTTCGGTGGTGAATCCGCACCTCCTTTTCTGTATTGTATTGGAATTGACGGTGAACGCACTGCAATAGTGCAGTTTCCTCTCGATTCATCCCCCCTGCGAAGTCATGGCGATTCGGCCTCGGGAGCTAGCGGGGAGGCGGGGGGGATTAACGGAGGAAGATGGCCCCGGCGGAGCGAGCGGTGCTTGGTAGGGATCCTCGATTGTTTTCTATTTCTTCAACCTGAGCTCTTCCCAGTTTGGGGAGTGTTTCGGATTTCTCACAGGGCGGACACGATTCGGTCGTGCATCATCATCAGCATGTCGCCTAGGCCGGGTCCGGGTGCCACATCGATGTCCCGCCCTTCCGTAGCGCATGTGCTCAGTGCTGCCAATGAGACGTTGAAGGAGATTAACGCCATGGTGGAAGAAATGCAGAAGGGTTTTCGGAACCTGCATGAGCCGAACGAGGTCGATGGGGGGCAAGAGGACGACGACGACGATGTTGTCGATCCAGAATACCTCGAGATCATGACTCTCGCCGAGCAGATCAGATCAGATGTCCGGCAGCTGGAGGGAGCGCTCCATCGTAAGCGAGATTACCGTGGCAGCTACGGCGATGAGGACAAATCTATGGAGGAAAAACAAGAGCAAGCAAGGTGGTTCCCCTCCCTCTCACAGCTAGAGCTTGCCATCCAATCACTCGACGCCCAGCTGAAGCACTGCCTCCTCTGCGTTGCCATGTTCCCAGCCGATGAGCTCATCAAGAAGAAGATGCTCATCCACTACTGGATCGGCGAGGGCATTGTCCAGTCCGTCACTGCTGGCAAGGACTGCTTTGTCGATCTCCTCTCCAGAGGGCTGCTCCAACCTGCTTGCCAGCGACAACACTGCCGCCGGGTGCACTACTGCAAGCTTCACCCCATGGTTAGCGACTTCCTTGTCAAAAGAGCTCATCGCATGGGCTTCTATCAGTTTGACGGCAAAGGCAAACCTGTGGAGAATTTACTTCCTGGGAAGACTCGCCGTGCATGTCTCCGGAAGAGGCAAACAGGTGGAAGAGGCAACAATGGCAGAGAACCCTATGGGCCGTCCAGCTGCAACGAGGACCTCCTCACGCTCTACAACTTCAACCGGGAGTATGTCAACGTGGACAAGACTTGGTTGTCCGGACAGGGGGAGATGGGCACTCTGCAGCTCGGGCAGTGGAAGCCATCGTGGAAGGACCACCACATTGAAATCATCAGCCCTGAGACACTGGATGGCGCAACTGCATGCAAGAGCCTCCGGTACCTCAGCCTCCGAGGCATTTCGCTCGTTGAGTCCATCCCGGACACTATCAGCAATCTCCAGAACCTTGTGGTGATGGACCTCAGGGCTTGCCACAACTTGGAGAAGCTGCCGGAGTCAATAGGTTCACTTCACAAGCTGGAGTTCTTGGATGTCTCCGAGTGTTACCTCCTGGATCAAATGCCCAAAGGCATAGGGAACCTGGTTGAACTCCAGGTACTAAAGGGTTTCCTTGTTGGTAGTGCCACCAGCAACGGCAATCCATGTCGTTTAACAGATCTGGCAGACTTGCCCAAGCTGAGGAAGCTGAGTATTAGCACCGGCCGCCGATCAGTGGTGGTGCCGGAAGATGAACTGAATAAATTGAAAGGATGCACATCCCTCGAGTCCTTGACTATAACATGGGGAGCAGCCGCTGCACAAGAGCGAGATGAAGGAAGCGTGATACGAGTCTCCATTGGATCAGAGCTGTTGCTTCCTCCTAGGCTTGAGAAGCTGGACCTGCGGCGCATCCCCATGGAGAACTTGCTGCATTTGCTTCATCCAGATAAAGCCGAGGGCTTGAAGAGGCTGTACATTCGAGGAGGGAAGCTGAGGAGCTTGGGGGATGAGAATGGTTGGAATGTGGAGACGCTTCGTGTGAGGTTCCTGAAAGATTTGGAGTGTGATTGGGAGCAGCTGCGCGGTTTGTTCGACAAGCTTTGTTTTGTGGAAATGCGCAATTGCGACAACCTAACTTCATGGGAATGTGATGGCGATGGAATTTGGAGGAGGCAGGATGATTGACAAGTAACTTTCTCAAAAGTATGCCAATCCATTCATCCCTACTCTCTTTAAACTGTGCTTACGTCAATAATCTCCGCAATTTCATACTTGGTTCCACTGTTCGCTGTGGTATCATTCCTTTTGTTCCTTCTTGTTTTGAGCCAGGGCTGTGAGCTGCTTGCGGTGGTGTGGCTACTGACGACGCAATTCATCATGGGGGATCAGCACAGGGTGGATGCAGGCCAAGCTCATCATCGAGTCAAGTAGCTAATTCGTCTCATGATTTGTGTCACTTCTAGAGTTGGAGCTGCAGGTACTAACTGCAATGCATTGAACAGTTACTTATTTAAAAAAAAATTCTCCTGGAGATCATCCATGTCAATTTGTACCGTTATCTGTTTGCTCTTGGGGTTTATCGGTGATTTTGTCAATGAAGGTGCCTGAATTTCAGCTCATTTGTGTAAAATGTACCTTTGTCAGTTGAAATGGCTAAACTCATCAATACAGGACAAATCCGAAGAGGCTGGACATGAGATTTTGGAAGCACTTGTGTCTAATCATCCAGTAGGACTGATGGATCTTGCGAGTCTAGACTTGTGTTTTGGGGATACAAGTGCCAAACTATTGGCTACAGCCCGCATTGACTTTGACATCTCTGAGCGTGGGTCTTCTTTAATTAACAGTGTGCCGGAGTTTTCCTATGGTAATTGAAGGATACTGTAGGAATATTTTCTAGCTTCAGGAACCGATTAGCATCCGTTCGTACTAAAAATTTCCATGTTTGTTCATCTTGTCCTTTCACTCCAAAGAAATTGCTGAAAGGGTTCAGTACATAAATATAAACATATATGGAATCCAGCAATTAGCACAGAAAAGATGGCAGGGAAGTGGCGAGGGGGCATTTCTCTCCTGCGTATGATAGTACATATGATGTTCATTGCTTACGGCAATTGGCCGAGGAGAATCCACTGCCGCCCTCTACGAAGTTGCCGATAACTGTGCACATAGATGTAGGAGAAGCGTGCTTTCTTTTGTGGTTTATATCTTTCTGTAGGTATGCATGACGGTAAGCTATATATGCCAGTCGTATGAAATCTAAAATAACGCTGCTATGATATATAAGGTAGGTTTCGCTATACCTGTGGCCACCTTTGTCCATGGCATGGAACCATCGATAGCTCATTTCCTTCACATGACTCCCAAGTGGCCAGCAACTCTATACCACCGGCCTGCCAAACAATAGCAGCAAACACATGAATGATCACATTGTCCACCGGTAAACTACTCCTCACCGTTACCAGATAAGACTAGCATATCCCATGCATACGGCACTGCCTAAAGCAAGCATTGCATTGTTGGGTGCTCGGGAACATATACCATATGGGGATTTTTTTTTTAAAATAATACATTTTTTAAATGAATTGCAATTTTCGCCATACGGTTTTTGCCATATTTTTTAAATACATGAATTGCAGTATTTTTTAAATAGAGTTTTCGCCATACGGTTTGGCGAACAGGTGTTATTTTTGCAATTTTTGTTTTCTGTGTATTAATACCGCAATATATTTAAAAAAAAAGTATTATTTTAAAAAAATTCCCATATGGAAATTCCTTGTTCCTTCTCCACTGAATCTCAATGTTATCGCCAGTCCTGAGTTCATGTAAGCAGTCAGAGACATGCAGATCGTGTGCAAGAGTGTCGACCGGAGCAGCATGCCCTGACCCTATCCCATTGCACCCAGGGTTTCAAATTTTGTTTTAGATTAAATCTCGTCACCTACCGAAATCCAAAATTTTGCCGAGATTCGGAAATTTCGGACCAAATCCGGACGAAATTCAAAAACCAAAATTCAAATCCGGTTTTTTTAACCGAGAAATCCGAAATTTCATCCAAAAATCCGAAATTTCGGTCCAAATCACCGAAATCTCGGCGAAATTTCCCGGTACTATCACATTTCAATTTTTAGGGTTTTTTCAACTTCGCGAAAATTATGATCTACCGACTGTCCCACATGGGAAATGACGTGAAGAACCCAATCCGGTCAAAATGCGGTCAAATCCGGTCCATTACGGTCAAATCCGGTCAACTTTTATACAAATCTTGGTTAATTTTACCGAAATTTCGGTCCAAATCACCGAAATTTCCTTGTTTTACAGTTCTACTGTCGGCTTTTGTCATGCTTCATATCATATCATTACAGGTGGCAGTGGGTCGCAAGCCAGTCACTGGACTAAAATTGTGCTTGGAAGGTGCCAAGCAGAACAGGCTATGCATACAAGTGCAGCATTTGGTATATCTTCCAAAGATCCTCAAACCCTACTGGGATGCGCACATCACCATTGGTGCACCCAAGTGGCAGGGGCCAGAGGAGCAGGACAGCCGCTGGTTTGAGCCTGTGAAGTGGAAGAACTTTTCCCATGTCAGCACAGCACCGGTTGAGAAGCTTGACATTGAGAGTGAAGCTTGGCATTGAGAAGGGCAGGATTGTTCTGAGAGCGAAGTATTCTTTGCTGAATTACTAACAGTTTGTTTGTGTTCTTGAAAACTTTGTAGCACAGCTTGGTGTTGTAATTGTAGTGGTACTTAAGTCCTCCCTTTTGTCTGTCATATCTAGTGGCAAGGAGATTGATTGATTTGGTAGTTGTTTGCAGCTGTTTGGTTGTTCCTATAGTGTCATGAGATTTTGGTCTGAGTTTAGGGGAAGGAAATGTCTAGATGGAGGTAGTCTTGCCTTTCTTCCTCGTGTTTGTTCAGGTCTTGAGTTGGGCATAATAGTGGTCTTGTAGATATGTAAACTCAGTCAAAAGCTGGAGTACGGGCCATATGCATGAGTTGCTTCAGCATTATACTATTATTCATAGTTTCCTTCTGTTCCTTTTCTGGAAATTTGTTTGCTTGTCCCTATTAGAAAGATACCAATTCAGTTATAAGCAATGTGCATGAGTTTGCCTTTATGAAAGTTCCTTGTTGGCAGTGAAATCATTTGATCAAATTTGGAATTTGCCGATGTCGAATTCATCAGGGTGTACTCTACTGAGCTGATCCCGGGGTCAAGAGCACATTAGAAATCTTGCACCAGGGAATCAGGCCTGACCTCCTATATTTTGTTATTGCTAATTAATTAGCTAGGACCTGAGAGGCTAAGAAGCTGCTTAATGTTTGTCTAAGGTAGCTTGGACGAGATACTGGACTTGTTGATAGCTTCATGTTAGATGAGCGTACACCTGGGAAGAGCACAACTGGGCGTGAGATTTGAAAGTCTAAAAGATATGGCCCATATCTTCGGTGGATAAAATAGGAGTTGATCTTAAGTCCAAGGAATCTCGAGTAAGCTTTTAAGTGAACTGATTAGAGTATAAGAGGAAAGAAAAAAAGTTAATATGTAACATGTAGATCATATATATATGGAAGTATCTTGTGACTATAAATTGTCTTTGCACAACCTCGTCACGGATTGGCTCACAGAATTTAATCAAAAATGGCACAAGGAGGCAATATTTTGCTACAGGAGTAGCATACAAGGAAACTATCATTTTGCAGTAGCATTTTAGGGATATTGGAATATTCAAGTGGTATATGAAAATTTTTCCTTTTTTCATATTGGATGGGTGGGATGATATAGGCTATTAATTTTTCGTCCGATGACCAGAAAAGTGACTGATTTTAGGGAGAGATAATCACATGACAAATAGACATGTCCTCTATATTATTTTACTTTTCCATAAATATTGCCATTAGGCTGGTATGGCAAATGCAGCCCGTTCTATGACGAAATCATGGCAGATCACTCGCTGGCTTCATATTGCAGCCAGCAACCTTTTTTAGTGTTGACAGCGACTGTCTGTGTACTTGGATAATTGTCCTTCGGTGATCCGGCCTTGAGTGCAAAAGCTTCGTCGACCGGTCGAGCAACTATAAATACAAATAGACAGCTCGTGATTTGCAGCAAAAGGAAGTTAGTTTTTTTTATGATAGTTTGATTGTAGGTATGTGTTGATTATATATATAAATCAACAAAGTATGAGATCTAAATTCGTTCAAATATTTGAATTTGAGTATATTTTTTCAAAGGTATGTGTCGGGGATTGGTTAATTCCCCTAATTACCATAATGCCACGACGGTCGAGCTCGTTCGGACCTCGGGCACCTCGGAGGTCGTTCCCGAGGATGACCCAAGGATGGTCGAGCACCGCCTGGCTTGCCCGCTCGGTGCCCGCCTTGCCGCTCGTCAGAGCTTCGCCCCGACTCCGCACCTCTGGAGGTCGTTCGAGGATGACCCAAGGATGGTCGAGCACCGCTGCCTGGCTTGCCCGTTCGGCGGCTCTTTGCTGTTCGCTCGTAAGCTCGTCCGACCTCGGGCACTCGGAGGTCGTTCGAGGATGACCCAGCGATGGTCGAGCACCGCCGCCTGGCTTGCCCGCTTGGTGCCGCCTCCTTGCCGTCCGGTCGCGAGCTCGTCGCCGGTTAATGTTCGAGCACGCTGCTCGGACGAACTTGCTCGGATCGAGTCAAATGAGCTCGGCCCAAGCTCGAGCTCGCCGCGTGGTCGGGGTAGCAACTGAACTAACGATTCTGGCGATAATCGTGCCACCACTCGACCGCTGCGCCATGACTCAAACGCGTGGCGTAAATGTAGGATTCGTTATGACCACGCTCGCACGCGTTAGACGTGCATGGCGGGGGTCCGTGAATCGACACGATACCCTTGTAAACTATAAATACGCCCCGCATTGGGGAGGGGGTAAGATCCATGTACTTGAATCCATCATTCCAATACGTAAAAAGGCCACTAGGCGATCGATCGTAAGGCTATTATCTCGATCATGAGAGGTCTCGAACTGCAATAAAATCCTTGTGTTTCGTGTCTTCTAACGGACCATCTCCCACGCCTTCGATGCTACAACTGCGGGCGTAAAGGGGCTTTGTTTGATCCTCATTCAACAAGTAAGCTCGGCGGGGCCTCGCTTCCCAATCGCCGATTTGGCGCCGTCCGTGGGGATCGACGGGTTCTTTGCCAAAGGAATCCCGAAGGTGTCATCTTCCACATCCGATGACCGATACTACACGGTTTTTAATGAGTTCTTCGCCGCGCAAGTTTCATCCGAAGCGGGTCTTCTCGCTGATTCTGCGTCGGTAATTTTAGCTCGAACGCATGTTTCTTCACACCGAAGCGGCATTGCTCTAGAGAATTAATCTTGTTCTATCTTTTTCATGTTCCGCCCGAGCACGCACTTCGCCGGTTGCGAAGCCTCTTCCTCCGAGCACGCTTTGCTCGGGGACTTTTTCTTGTCTTCCTCGAACGCCTTTCGCTCGGGATTGTTCATGTTCAGCGCCGAGCATGTACTTCGCCGGGCGCGAGGATGTTTCATGTTCCGCCCAGCACGCATTTCGCTCGGCGCGAGCCTCTTCCTCCGAAACACGCCTTTTGCTCGGACTCTTGTCTTCCCCGAGCACGCCTTTCGCCGGGATTGTTCATGTTCGCGCCGAAAGCATGTACCGCTCGGCGCGAGGATGTTTCATGTTCCGCCCAGAAACACGCACTTCGCTCGGGTGCGAGCCTCTTCCTCCGAGCATGCCTTTTGCTCGGGGACTTTTCTTGTCTTCCCCCGAGCACGCCTTTCGCTCAGAGATTGTTCATGTTCCGCGTCGAGCATGTACTTCGCTCGGGCGCGAGGATGTTTCATGTTCCGCCCCGAGCACGCACTTCGCTCGGGTGCGAGCCTCTTCCTCCGAGCATGCCTTTGCTCGACTTTTCTTGTCTTCCCGAGCACGCCTTTCGCCGGGATTGTTCATGTTCCGCGCCGAGCATGTACTTCGCTCGGGCGCGAGGATGTTTCATGTTCCGCGCCGAGCACTTCGCCGCTCGGCGAGCCTCTTCCTCCGAGCACGCCTTTTGCTCGGGACTTTTCTTGTCTTCCGAGCACGCCTTTCGCCGGGATTGTTCATGTTCCCGCCGAGCATGTACTTCGCCGCGCGAGGATGTTTCATGTTCGCCTCGAGCACGCACTTCGCCGGTGCGAGCCTCTTCCCCGAAAGCACGCCGCTGGGATCGTTTCGCCTGCTGAAGCACGCACTTCGCCGGGCGCGACCATCTTCCTCCGAAAGCACGCACTTCGCCGGATCGATCTGTTCGCCGCGCTAGCACGCACTTCGCCGGGCGCGACCATCTTCCTCCGAGCACGCAGTCGCCGGATCGTTTCGCGCTGCCGAGCACGCACTTCGCCGGCGCGACTCTCTTCCTCCGAAAGCACGCACTTCGCCGGATCGATCTGTTCGCGCCGAGCACGCACTTCGCCGGGCGCGAAGTCTCTTCCTCCGAGCGCCGTTATTCGCCAGGGACGCGTTTAAATTCCTCCAAACGAGCATCACGCTTGGGGACTTTTCTTGTTTTGGGCCAAGAGTGCTCGCGTTTGAGCATAGGTCTACCAGCTTCTTTCCTAGACATCCGTCCATGTCCAGATGCGGCAGCCTGAGCCGGGTCTCGTCTGCCGCTTCCTCGAGCATCCGACCAATGCTTGGGATGCAGCAGCAGTGAGTCCGCCGCTATCTCGCTAGTTGCCTAGACATCCGATCCATGTCTAGTTCCCCTGTGCACTGATCCGTGCATGGGATGCGGCGATGTGTTCGCTCACACCGCTAGTTATCTTTTCCTAGGCATATTATCTATGCTTGGGATGCGCAGGTGAGTCCGCTCGCTATTCGCTAGTTGCCTAGACATCGATCCATGTCTAGTTCCCTCGTGCACTGATCCGCGCATGGGATGCGGCAGATGTGTTCGTTCACAGCCGCTAGTTATCTTTTCCTAGGCATATTATCTATGCTTGGGATGCGGCTATGTGAGTCCGCTACTATTCGCTAGTTGCCTAGACATCGATCCATGTCTAGTTCCCTTCGCACTGATCCGCGCATGGGATGCGGCGAAGATGTGTTCGCTCACACCGCTAGTTATCTTTTCCCTAGGCATATGATCCATGCTTGGGATGCGGCAGATGAGTCCGCCGCAATCGCTAGTTGCCTAGACATATGCTCCACGCCTAATTCCCTGTGCACTGATCCGCGTATTGGGATGCGCTGATGTGTTTGTTCATCGCTCGCTAGTTACCTTTTGCTAGGCGTCGATCCATGCCTAGCGTCCTGGCCTTCGATCCATGCTCGGACGAAGTTTCGATCACGCTTTATTTTCCCGTTCGGTGCAGCTTATGCCGACCTTTTCCCGAGCATGGTTCGCCGATGTGATTGTATGAGCCGCCTCATCTATCAATTCCTTTTCTGGTCATTTCATGACCAGATGTTGAGATAAGAGCTTCACCATCAAGAATTCAATCCCTCCTTGAACTTCTCGCCTCAAGGAGATGACCCATCTCACTTGAACCTCGGGGACTAGCCGTCGGGATTGGTTAATTCCCTAATTACCATAATGCCACGACGGCCGAGCTCGTTCGGACCTCGGGCACCTCGGAGGTCGCTCCGAGGATGACCCAAGGATGGTCGAAAGCACCGTTGCCTGGCTTGCCCGCTCGGTGCCGGCTCCTTGCCCGTTCGGTAAGCTCGTCGAGCCTCGGGCACCTCGGAGGTCGCTTCGAGGATGACCCAGGATGGTCGAGCACCGCTGCCGCTTGCCCGTTGGTGCCCGGCTCCTTGCTGCCGGTAAGCTGTCGTCGACCTCGGGCACCTCGGAGGTCGTTCGAGGATGACCCAAGGATGGTCGAGCACCGCCGCCTGGCTTGCTCGTTTGGTGCCAGCTCCTTGCCCGTCGGTCGCGAGCTCGCCGCCGGTTAATGTTCGAGCACGCTGCTCGGACGAACTTGCTCGGATCGAGTCAATGAGCTCGCCAAGCTCGAGCTCGTCGCGTGGTCGGGGTAGCAACTAACGGTTACGGTGATAATCGTGCCACCTCGGCGATCGTTGCGCCATGACTCAAACGCGTGGCGTAAATGTAGGATTCGGTTATGACCACGCCGCACGCGGTTAGACGTGCATGGCGGGCCGTAATCGACACGCTACCTTTGTAAACTATAAATACGCCCCGCATTGGGGAGGGGTAAGATCCATGTACTTAAATCCATCATTCCAATACGTAAAGGCCACTAGGCGATCGACGTAAGGCTATTATCTCGATCATGAGAGGTGCGAACTGAATAAAATCCTTGTGTTTTAGTCTTCTAACGGACCATCTCCCACGCCGATGCTACAACTCGTGGCGTAAAGGGGCTTTGTTTGATCCTCATTCAACAAGTAAGCTCGCGGGGCCTCGCTTCCCAATCGCCGATGTATGTGTTTCATTTGAATTATTATAGATGGGTATTGTCGACGATTGGGGAGCAGGCCTCCGCCGAGCTTACGTGTTGAATGAGGGATCAAACAAAGCCCCGTTCTGCCCCAGGTTGTAGCATCGAAGGCGTGAGATGGTCCGTTAGAAGACACGTAAACACAAGGATTTTATTCTCGTTCGCACTTCTCATGATCGAGATAATAGCCTTTACGCCCACGCCTAGTGGCCTTTTTCTCGTATTGGAATGATGGATTCAAGTCCCTTTCTCCCCAATGTCTCGACGATGATTTATAGTTTACAAGGGTATCGCGGTTGCTACGGGCCCCGCCATGCACGCCTAACCGCGTTCGACGTGGTCATAACCGAATCCTACATTTACGCCACGCTTGAGTCATGAGCGCAACGGTCCTTCTGGTGGCACGATTATCGCCAGAATCGCTAGTTGCTACCTCTCGACCACGCAGCCTGTGAGCTCGAGCTTGGGCCGAGCTCATTTGACTCCGATCCGAGCAAGTTCGTCCGAGCAACGTGCTCGAACATTAACCGAGCGACGAGCTCGCACCGGACAGGCAAGGAGCTGGCACCAAACGGGCAAGCCAGGCAGCGGTGCTCGACCATCCTTGGGTCATCCTCGAACGACTCCGAGGTGCCCGAGGTCGGACGAGCTTACCGAACGGGCAAGGAGCCGGCACCAAACGGCAAGCCAGGCAATGGCAGCTCGACCATCCTGGGTCATCCTCGAACGACCTCCGAGGTGCCCAAGGTCCGAACGAGCTCGACCGTCGTGGCATTATGGTAATTAGGGGAATTAACCAATCCCCGACAGCTAGTCCCCGAGGTTCAAGTGAGATGGGTCATCTCCTTGAGACTGAGAAGTTCAAGGAGGGATTGAATTCTTGATGGTGAAGCTCTTATTCAACATCCGTCATGAAATGACCAGGAAAAGGAATTGATAGATGAGGCTGGCTCATACAATCACATCCCGAGCGAACCATGCTCGGGAAAAGGTCGGCACAAGCCGCACCGAACGGAAAATAAAACGCGATCGAAACTCGCCCCGAGCATGGATCGAGGTTCGTGGACGCTAGGCATGGATCGACGCCTAGCAAAAAGGTAACTAGCGTATGCTGAATAAACACATGTCGCCGCATCCCATGCACGGATCAGTGCACAGGGAATTAGACGCGGAGCATATGTCTAGGCAACCAGCGATTGCGAGCGACTCATATCGCCGCATCCCAAGCATGGATCATATGCCTAGGAAAAGATAACTAGCAGATCGTGAACGAACACATGTCGCCGCATCCCATGCACGGATCAAAAGTGCAGGGAACTAGACATGGATCGATGTTCAGGCAACCAGCGTGATAGCGAGCGGACTCACATCGCCGCATCCCAAGCATAGATAATATGCCTAGGGAAAAGATAACTAGCAGATCGTGAACGAACACATGTCGCCGCATCCCATGCACGGATCAAAGTGCAGGGAACTAGACATGGATCGATGTTCAGGCAACTAGCGATAGCGAGCGGACTCACACCGCCGCATCCCAAGCATTGGTCGATGCTCGAGGAACCGATGCACGAGACCACCGAGCCGCCGTGATCCTCGACATGGACCGATGTCTAGGGAAAGAAATCGTAGACCTATGCTCAAACGCAGAGCACTCTTGGCCCAAAACAAGAAAAAGTCCCTAAACGCGATGCTCGCTTGGAGGAATTTAAACGCTGCCCCTCGAGCGAATAACGCGCTCGGAGGAAGAGACTCGCGCCCGAGCGAAGTGCGTGCTCGGCGCGGAACTGGATCAGTCCCCGAGAGAAGTGCGTGCTCGGAGGAAGAGGGTCGCGCCGAGCCGGGCGGCGTGCTCGGGCGCGAACAGAACAATCCCCGAGTGAAGTGCGTGTTTCGAGGAAGAGGGTCGCGCCGAGCCGGCGGTGCTCTGCGCGAACAGAATCAGCCCCCGAGCGACATGCGTGCTCGGAGGAAGAGGGTCGCGCCGAGCCGGCGCGTGTTTCGCGCGAACAGAAATCGCCCCCGAGCCGGCGCGTGCTCGGAGGAAGAGACTCGCGCCGAGCCGGGCGTGCTCGACGCGGAGCAGATCAGTCCCCGAGCCGACCTGCGTTTCGGAGGAAGAGGGTCGCGCCCGAGCCGGCGCGCGTGCTCTGCCGCGAACAGAATCAGCCCCCGAGCGACCGCGTTTCTGAGGAAGAGACTCGCGCCGAGCCGGCGGCGTGCTCGGCGCGAACAGATCACCCCGAGCCGGCGCGTGCTCGAGGAAGAGGGTCGCGCCGAGCCGGCGCGTGCTCGCCGCGAACAGGATCGGCCCCGAGCGGCGCGTGCTCGAGGAAGAGACTCGCGCCCGAAGCTGGCGGCGTGTTTCGGGCGCGAACAGATCAGCCCCGAGCAAAAAGGCGTGTTTCTGGGAAGAGGCTCGCACCTGAAGCCGGCGCGTGCTCGGGGCGGAACATGAAACATCCTCGCGCTCGAGCGAAGTACATGCTCGGCGCGGAACATGAACAATCCCCGAGCGAAAGGCGTGCTCGGGGGAAGACAAGAAAAGTCCCCGAGCAAAAGGCGTGCTCGGAGGAAGAGGCTCGCGCCCGAGCGAAGTGCGTGCTCGGCGCGGAACATGAAACATCCTCGCGCCCGAGCCGGCACATGCTCGGCGCGAACATGAACAATCCTCGAGCGAAAGGCGTGCTCGGGAAGACAAGAAAGTCCCCGAGCAAAAGGCGTGCTCGGAGGAAGAGGCTCGCGCTCGAGCCGGCGGCGTGTTTCGGCGCGGAACATGAAACATCCTCGCGCTCGAGCGGCACATGCTCGGGCGCGAACATGAACAATCCGAGCCAAAGGCGTGCTCGGGAAGACAAGAAAGTCCCCGAGCAAAAGGCGTGTTTCTGAGGAAGAGGCTCGCACTGAGCCGGCGCGTGTTTCGGGCGGAACATGAAACATCCTCGCGCCTCGAGCGAAGTACATGCTCGGCGCGAACATGAACAATCCCCGAGCGAAAGGCGTGCTCGGGGGAAGACACGAACAGTCCCCGAGCAAAAGGCGTGCTCTGAGGAAGAGTCTCGCGCCCGAGCGGCGCGTGCTCGGGCGGAACATGAAAAAGATAGAACAAGATTAATTTTCTAGAGCAATGCCCGCCGGTGTGAAGAAACATGCTCGAGCTAAAAATTACTCGGCATGATCCGAAGCGAAGACCCGCCGGCAACGGATGAAACTTGCCCCGAGCCGAAGAACTCATTAAAAACCGTGGTAGTATCGGTCATCGGATGTGGAAGATGACACCTTCGATTCCTTTGGCAAAGAACCCGCCGATCCTCACTGACGGCGCCACTGCCGACGATTGGGAGCAGGCCCCGCCGAGCTTACTTGTTGAATGAGGGATCAAACAAAGCCCCTTTTCGCCACAAAGTTGTAGCATCGGCGTGGGAGATGGTCCGTTAGAAGACACGTAAACATAAGGATTTTATTCTCGTTCGCACCTCTCATGATCGAGATAATAGCCTTACGCCCGCCGCCTAGTGGCCTTTTTTCTCGTATTGGAATGATGGATTCAAGTCCCTTTCTCCCCAATGTCCGACGATTTATAGTTTACATAGGGTATCGTGGTTACGCCCCCGCCATGCACGCCTAACCGCGTTCGACGTGGTCATAACCGAATCCTACATTTACGCCACGCTTGAGTCATGAGCGCAACGGTCCTTCTGGTGGTACGATTATCGCCAGAATCATAGTTGCTACCTCGACCACGCAGCCAGAAGCTCGAGCTTGGGCCGAGCTCATTTGACTCCGATCCGAGCAAGTTCGTCCCGAGCAACGTGTTCGAACATTAACCGAGCGACGAGCTCGCGACCGGACGGGCAAGGAGCCGGCACCAAACGGGCAAGCCAGGCAATGGTGCTCGACCATCCTTGGGTCATCCTCGAACGACTCTCCGAGGTGCCCGAGGCTCCGACGAGCCATCGAACGGGCAAGGAGCCGGCACCGAACGGGCAAGCCAGCAATGGCAGCCGACCATCCTTGGGTCATCCTCGGGAACGACCTCCGAGGTGCCCAAGGTCCGAACGAGCTCGACCGTCGTGGCATTATGGTAATTAGGGGAATTAACCAATCCCCGACAGGTATATACCCTAAAATTGAAAGTTTTGAAAAAATATATCCAAATTTAGCTTGAATTAATGCATTTAAAATCATAGTGCCCCATTCCGCCGACACGCACGCACGCACTGCCTAAGGTACTATGGTGCCTGGGCACATGATCCAAAATGGGTATTTCCCCTATGTATTTACATTTGAAAATTTTATGATGTTGAGTTTAACCAGTTTACTAACTAGTTCAAACAAGTTTGAATTGAAATTCAAACTACACTAGAGTATCCTTTTTTGATGATAGTTTGATTGTAGGTATGTGCTGATTTTATACATAAATCAGGAAAGCATGTGATCTAAATTCATTCAAATCTTTGAATTCGAGTATATTTTTTCAAAGGTATGTATTTCATTTGAATTGCTATAGATGGGTATATACCCTAAAACTAAAAGTTTCAAAAAGTATACCCGAATTTGACTTGAATTTGCGCATTTGAAATCATGGTGTCCAGACACCATGGTGCCCCAGTCTGGGCACCATGATCCAAAACGGGTCTTTTCCCTATGTATTTATATTCAAAAAATTTAAAATTTTTAGGATGTTGAGTTTAACCGGTTTACTAACTAGTTCAAACTGTTTTGAACTGAAATTCAAACTAGAGTTTTCTTTTTTTTTTATGGTAGTTTGATTGTAGGTATGTGCTGATTATATATATAAATCAGCAAAGTGTCGGAACCCTCCATTAATGGCTTGGAATACCAAGAGGGATTCCTATGTGCACACAGTACTAGTCCCATGATCAGTGGCTAGTACGCACATTTACAACATTGTCATCACATCCATACAAGTTCATATTACATTGATAGAAATAAAATCTTACATCATGGCCTATTGGCTGAATTTAAAAGTTTGCAGCATTTAAAAGTTTGCAGCGGAAGATACATTGCTTGGCAGTATGCCTTCTACCCAAAATACCACAGGCAACTGACAAGGGTAAAACCTTAGAAAGACTCGCTAGCAAAGTCCCCGTATTCTGCGTCGGGATCGGGGTATCCGTTCTCCTCAATCTCTGAATATCAACAATAGCAAGGTTGAGTACACGTATGTACTCGCAAGACTTGTAGTGTATCACAAATGTATAAAGTAAATGCAGGCTATGTCATGGGAAGCTACTAAGTTATTTTGCATAAAGCCGAATTGAATTGTAAATACAGAATAGTAGATTGTAAGCGAAAATTTGTAAAGCAATTGACAGATATGTAAATAACAAGTATAAATAGAGTAGTAACAATCTCACAATACTCCATGATTGTGAGTAAAGTACCGTCCATTCCCATACCATTGACATCAACAACATCTTCCATTGACCACAACATTTTTCACATGATTCTTCCCAACTACCATTAAGTTCCACTCATTTTATAAAAGTACCAAAACTCTAACTTAGTGTGAGAGCACCAAGACTCCCATAACCGTGGGAACGGCTTTTCGAAAAGTTTAGACTCTGCAGAGTTGTACAACTTTACCCACAAATAATGTCTTTCCCTTTTTGCAATGCATATTAACACACTTCCTTAGGTGTGCCGCGAGGAAAATCATACACAACTGTTACATTATTTAACCCTGACTTTACACTAGCCCGGTGCCGACAAACCCTTACTACGGTGGCAGAAATGAAGGTTAGCAGGGATCATTTAGAACTCAAGGTAACCCATTTCCCCCCATAGTAAGGCGTACACCGTTGCATTGGTATGTGTCTAACCCACACCCGCGTGTGGACACCCCTACGGGGAATTCTCGCAAGAACAACTTAATAGGTTGAGGCTACCCCATAAATAGCATTGTGGTTGTACGATAATTCTTGGATTTAACAACACTATGTTCGGTCCTTAAATTAACCCAGGTGGAAACTCCCCCTAAACTACGTGTAAGTTAAAGCTTACACACCCGGCTATTGCCATAATCCACCTGTGTCAAAACATAGTTTTATTTTTATTTTTATCAAACTACCAGTATCCTTTATTGTCATAACGAATCTTTCCAATTTATGAGACAACACCTGTCTCTTCCAAAACATGTCAAATTTCATTGATCATCATGAATAGTGTAGCCATCCATTCGTGATCCCATTTCTAGAGCATACTAAGCATGTGCAAATAATTAATCGAGTATACCCATTTGACATTACATTTTGTCTAACCATAACCTAGGGTTTCAATGTTCTCATGTCAACAATTAATCGAGGAAATCCCACAATATAACAGTTTAATAAACATAGCGCATGCATAATAGTTTTGACAAACAAAGTAAACTAATTAAAATAGTAGTTTCAACATGGTCAAAGGAGGGTGCTTGCCTTGCTCAGTGATTTCTTGCGTGGAGTCGGGGTCGTCGACGAATGTACAAGAAATATCGGTGTCTATACGTCGTATCATAAAAAGCGAAGCAACATCCAAATCCGGAAAAGAGAGAACAAACGAAAAGTAAACATACAATACATGTGGCAAAAAGAAGTCGAATACAATCACAATATAATCACTCATGAAACAAGCGAGTGTGTGTGGTTTGGCGAAATTAAGGTTTTGGGTCCAACTAGCGCAGAACATAAAATCGTGTTTAACGAAAGTTACCATTTACGAATTCAAGGGGCCAAAATTACGTATATGATTATTTTCATTTTCAAATACAAGAAGCTAAGATTGTTTGGATTAATACAATTAAGATTAAAAGTGTTCATGTGAACAATACTTAGTCTTAAGTATAATTTGCACAAAAGTTGATTTATATACGTTGGGTTTAGAGGATAGGGCTATAGGTTACATTTACATGATTATATGATGATTCTAGTGACATAAACATTTTACCTTAGGGTTTAATAAGTCCAACTATTCAAATAGCAAGTTACTAACTTTCATAACAATTAGGCCTGTTGTGCTAACAGGATTCAGATGCAAAGCAAGTCATTAATTAAATGTTTTCCCATATTATGGTAGTACAAACATTATAGAATGGTTTTGAGCTATTCCATCTAATCTTTGTATTTAGACGAGGTATTCTACGGGTGGCCGAAAAGGCTTAAATGTCACAATTTTACATGCATGGATGGTGTCGTTTTTGTTTTACGAATGTGACTGCACCTTAATAAATTATTTAACCATTCTTCAGGAACTATCAGGGGATGCCTGTTGTTTTAAAGTTGGTTCCACGATATTTCACTTTCAACTACGATGTTTTTAATATAAAAGAGTATTAGGGCCTTATATGGTTTTAGTTCAATAATACGAAAACATCTATTATTTTTGCATAACTAGGAAGGGTATCACTTTTAAAAAGACTTAGATTTGGTTTCACCAAATTTTAAGTTTGTTTGCAAAAGTTACGACTATTTGAACTATTCAAGTAATGGAACTTCGATTAATAAGCTTTTAATGCACACTAGGGTAAAACCTAAATATTTTTATATATTTGAAACCTATGTGACATTAGTGGTATAACTAAATTAATTTCACGAAGATTGAGTTCATTCTAACCATTTGGTTTTGCACGCAATAGTTATGGTTATTCATATTTTAAAGTTTTTGCTAAACTTCATTCTTATGTTTTTAATGGTAAATGATTACAATTAAGATTCAACCACGGTAATATTACGAAGGAGAGGTCCTCGAAGTCTGGTTGCAAAATTATTAATGCTTAATCCTAGTTGATTACTAGATACTTTGCTTAATGACAAACTAAAGTACACAAAGCAACTTACTAAGCTACTGTTACCGAGCCTATAATTATGATGCTTCAAATGTTTAGGTATTGTATTACAAGCTAAACGCAATGTGCTAACACTATTTATACATGGAAAAACCTAGACCTTATAATTTACATGATCATTGAACTTATGATTAAACAAGTCTAAGCCTAATCATTTTTACATAATCAGATGGAATACTATTTCATGAAAGTATTGAAAGTTGTTTCACCATAATTGAAGTTTATTTGCACTAGATATAAACATTTCAATTTCAAACACGTTGAAAAGGACCTAATCATAAATTTTGTATAATATAAGTCCAAGTCTAAATATTTTTATATATTTGGAACCCTAATGACATAAGGAATACAATAAAATTGGTTTCATCAAATTTAGAGATCATTTGTGAAAATTGTATATAGAGCACATATTAGACCTACAGTTTAAATTTGAATTTCTAATACTGAGCATTGAACAAAATTGAAATATTTTTCTATATTTAGAAACTACATGATTTAACAAAATTTTAGGAACTTGTTTGAGCTTATTTGGAGTTATAATGTGAAAGTTATAGTCATTTTAGTTGGCTCGGATGGAAATAATCCTAAAATTGGAAAATACGTTTCCTAATAAAGGAAACATACTTCTGCCCTTGGTTCGAATCGTCCAATCAAGATGTGAGACCGACAACATGGATCACTGTCACCACAGAGAACAGGGCACGGAGGAGGAGGCTTCGCCGGCGGCGAGCGGAGGCCGGAGGCGGACGACCGTGGGTGGGAGGAGCAAGAGGTCGGTGTGGAGACCTTAGGGCGCAGGTTAATTCGGGCTATAGCCGGCCGGAGCTATGCTTGCGGCAGAGCAGGGCGGCGAGATCGGGCTATCGGGAGGAGATTAAGGACGGCTTAAGCTTGGGAGAGCACGGATTGAGCATCCATGAGGTGTAGAGGAGCCGATTCATTACCTTAATGGAGTGGAGATTGATCGAGCAGGCGCGGCGTCGTGTGACCGGACTTGGAGAAGAAGGTGGCGGCGCGGTGGTGCTATGGTGGTGTCGAAGCACGGGAGATCAGCCGGTGAGCATAAGGGGCCCGATTAGGTCCTATCCCAATCACTCACCATGACGGAGGAGGCCCGAGGTGGTGCGGCACCATGCGCCGGCCGTGAGGAAGAAAAGGGATGGTGCGGCGGCGATTGAGGCAATGCCGGCTGAAATGGATCATCAGGGAGGAGTCAGTGGTGGCCTGGGATGCTTAAGGTGATGGGAATTTGATCGATACTTACCGGTTGGCTCAAATTGCTTGCTCTCGGGTCCCTTGGAGCTCCATGGGGCGGCAATGGTGCCTCGGTCAGAGAGCGCAAGGGGTGAAGGAGCATCGGTAGGGTTTAAGTAGGCAAAGGGAGGCTAGCTCACGGGTGGCTGGGTTCGGTGCCAAGGGGAAACGGACAATGGTGGCAGGGCGCCGCAGCTCGGCGAGCTTGACGGGGAGGTCAGCAGAGCAGGAGCTGGGACAGGTCAGTCTAGGTCAGAGGCGCGGTGATGAAGGGAGTCGGCGATCATGCCTATGATCCTGATGGATCAATGGCCAAGCTCCAAGGTCAGTGCAGTGAGGAGTCGCGATCGTGGCAGGGGGAAGGATTGGTTCAGAGAATGGTTGAATCAGGCAGAGAGAGGTCAAGCTCCTGCATTTGATTGGCTCAACAAGATAGGAGGATCTTGTGTAGATAGACTGAAAAAAAGTTCTGGGTTCACTACTTCTCTGCTCCAAATGGATACGCAACGTTCTGTGCCAAGGTTCAGAGATTTTGGTTGGCTCATTGCATTGTCAGTTTGCAATACTTGGTTGGTTCAATTGGATCTGCGAATCTTTGAGCTGGTAGGATTAGGATCAATGCCCTGGATCATTTCATCTGAGTCCAACCGATGCACTACACTGGTTTGTCACAATTGCCTGATACTGACAATTGCCTTCTCCTCTGATTTGTGCAGTGAGTGATCCACTCCAAGTGTTGGATTGGGGAGGAGTATACTGCTTTATCTTGTTCAAGCATCCTATTGGTGTAAAGAGATCTGAAGATCTTCGGTTTGAAAGCATTTGACCCTGCTCTATTGATTCTGATGAACCTTAAGGCTAGTAGGTATTCAAATGAGGATTGGATATTTTCAGTTTGTCAGATCTTGCCCTTGTCATTTCAAGCATCTGACACGAAACTAATTAATTTTGAACAATGCTTGAGCCCAAAGGCCTTTGGTCTTATTTAATTTGAGTTCTGCAAAGTTTGAATACTCTCAAACCTAACTCAAAATGGTGATGATATGTTCAATTAGAAATTACCTGATATGGTCACTTGTTTGGTTGAAGCATCGAACCGACCTTAGCAGTTAATTGGTCCAATATAGTTTCCCTTCTGAAGGTTATGTGCCGGTAGAGTTTGAGCGATGTTTTGTATGTTTTGGAGATTCCGAATTTCTTTTGTTAAATGTGTATTTGGCCTTGCTCCAATTAGTGATGTGATGTTCAGATTAGTGTTGGTATGATCTTTTAGACATTGTCTGAAAAGGTAACTATGAATGGTTGGAGGAATGAGTTGTCCTGCTCAGATGAATCATTGGTGCAGGGATTCAGTGAGTGCTTTGGGTTTTGCCAAATTCAGGCTCTAGGTTGGCACAAGATGAATTGAATATTGTCTAGATGGTAGGCCTTTGGAGGAAGTTTGAATGCATCGGTCCTTACACAAAATGACAATGCAAAGCTGAATTACGAATTACTTGAGAAGACACTTTATTAGCCCAACGAAGTTCCAGATGCTTTTCTATTTTTCTTTTAGGTCTGATCAACCTCGAAGTCTTTAAGTTAGGTTTTGGCTGCATCAGATCCTGCTCAAAGCAGTGATGGAATGGTAAATGAGGAAATAAGCTTTTCGTAAGAATGGATTTTCTAAGTATCCAAAATGATATCGAAACTTTTATCATAATGTCACATAATTATATATATATTCCAAAATAAAAGTTTAGAGCCAAAATACTTATATTTATTTTATACAATTATTTTAATTGAAGAAGGCTCAAATTAGTCAAAACTGTTTTTGACTTTTTCCTAAGCAACAATTCATTTTAAATCCTTTTGACAATTTATAGAAATGATATAAAGGTAATGTAGGAAATACATTTTATTTTTAATCTTATGCTAAATTCGTTTTTGATAAACAAGGTTAAAAATTCTGTTTGCAAATAAAATAGAGGGTTTTTCTTGTGCAACAAATTCAAAGAAGTTCTCAAAATACTAAAAATTCAGTTTAAGATAATAATTAAAAAAAATATCTTTACTTTCTTTTATTTTGAGGATGTTACACAAAGTATGTGATCTAAATTCGTTCAAATATTCGAATTTGAGTATACTTTTTTTCAGAGGTATGTGTTTCATTTGAATTGTAATAGATGAGTATATACCCTAAAACTAAATTTTTTGAAAATATACCCGAATTTGGCATGAATTTGCGCATTTGAAATCATGGTGCCCCATTTCGCCACCCTCTCTCTCTCTGTGTGTGTGTGCGCGCTGTGACCCGGATTTACAAATTCCGAACCTTCTGTGTACCGCACTAGTCCAGAATCACGTTAGTGCACACAATGATAATAGTGATGATAACACATTCATATCATGAATCCAAATAATAATAATAATTAAGCAACAAGTACCGGCCTTATGGTCAACGATTACAAATAAATGGCAACATAACCTTTAGTTCAACAAAGTAGCAGCGGAAACAAAATAAATAACAGTGAGATAAGCCTACCCATTTGCCCAACAGGCAATCGACTGGGGTGTGCGTCCTAGTATTCCAGATCTCCTTTATCGAAACCATAAGCAAAGCACATGTACTCACCTTCTGCTTCAGTGTACTCCTCGGTGGAATTTGGAATGTTGCAATGGTGAGTACACAACCGTACTTGCAAGTCTTGAAAATATAATGAATGATAACTATATGCAGGGCTAAACAAGTGAAGGCTTAATATGGCTCATATTTTAGCGTAAAGCAGAAATTTAACTTTAAATAACTCTAGTAATTTCACAAAGCATCATTTGACCAAAAGTAGTTGCAATAATTGAAATTAATAATACAACTAACGAAGATTCCAACCACTTGACTGGCTCCAACGGCCAACCAATAGCTCAAGAGTTTGAACTACTCACAGATTCACAATTGACTCTAACTGTCAACTAATAACCCAAGAATTCCAACTACTCACATATTCTCAAACCATCATTTTGTTTCAAAACAAAACCAAAAAATTTACAGTGTGAAAGAGCACCTTGCCCGCCCTTGACCGTGAGCATGGCTAATCGATTAGTTTTAACTCTGCAGAGTGTGTACAGCTTTACCCATAAGACGTGATCATCTCATATTGCCACGCGATAAACACACTTCCTTAGGTGTGCGGCAGAGAGATCATGACAAAGCCTTTACAATGTACAACTTCGCTATTAACTTCGCCCACTAATGTTTCACCGCTGAAGGGTTCTATCTGCCTAGTCGGAAGCTCCCTTTTGCGCCTTGCAAGTGCCTGCAGCTAGCACCCACATTCCTCCGACTAGCGAAGCCAATAATGAGACGCACAAATTAATTGGCCAAGTCGTACCCATAGAGGCTTATGGTTGTACGATAGTGCTCGATTTGAAATAACTCACGCTTCAGTCCTTAACTTACTAGAGTGGAACATTCATTTTACAAGGTCTCGTGCATCCTGCTAGTGCCTACCACCCCCAAATCGACGGTGATAATCTCTGATAGAGACAGAATATTTACTAGTGCATTGTGGTAGAATTTATTCAAGGCCCTGGGGGTTGAGAAAATTGATATTATGCCACTGTCGAGAGTGGCGCTAGCCAAAATGCCACTCTCGTCCATGACTTCGTTAAAATGCCACTCTCGTCGTGCGCCACTCGCCAAAGTGCCATTTCCTGATTTATGAAATGAATTTCTCACATGTGTGCTGTTTTAGCCACGGGAAATGACCATCCTGCCCCCGATCTCTTGTTGATTTGAGCCAAATCGATCTCGATCGTGGTTCCACCAAGCCAGCTTGTAGTCGTTCTCCCTCCCGAGAACCAATCCTTGTAGCAGCAGCCTCCTTCGTCGGCGACGGCGACGAGCGACCTCGGGAGACCAGGATGTCGCAGAGGAGCTCGTCCCTTCATTCAGGTGTGCGCCCTTCCCCAAAGCATCAATCCGGTCCGAGTGGGCTGCCCCTCGTGGAGTGCCCTAGGTGCGGTGACCGGATTGTAGAGCTTGTGTCGAGGTCAAATAAGAACCCGGGGAGGACCTTCTTCAAGTGTCGGCGCAACGAGCAAGATGTATGTGAGTTGTGTCATTTGATTTGTAAATTTGCTAGGATTTGGGTTCATTCATGTCTAGGGTTCGTGTTCATAGCTAAGATCTTTTTTCAGATTCCTGGGCGGTGTGTATTCTACATGTGGCGTGAGGAATATGAAGAATTTGTCACTTCATGTGGTGTCTCCGCTAAATGTGTGATCCCTAATGCTGAAAAAGGGGAAGGCCAGTGCTACTCCAGTGGCTACGGTATAAAATTGGAGGTGTCAAAGCTGGTGAAGATGGGTCGCATCCTGGTTGTGTGCAACATAATGATAGCTGTAATGCTAGCAATTTTGGTTTTATATGTAATTGTGAAGTGATGTAATAATGTACTGAAGCTATCCTGGATGTTTGAAGTGTTCTCATGTATTCTGGTGCTTGTGTTCAACAATGTTGCTGTATTGGAGTATGGAAATGAAATGTTGTTGTACTGAAGTGTGTGGATTGTGGTGCTTATGTTCAAAGATTGTGAATCTAGATTTTCAGATTACATGATTTCCAGATTGCATGATTTTCAGATTGCATGATATATCTGATCCAGATTCAGTTCAAAGTGTGTAGATTTTCATATTTGCGGATTTCATGATACACAGGTAAAAACTAGAAATCTGGAAATCTGGAGGTTCTGATCCATCTGGAAATGCAGATTCACATATCACATTCTGTCAATTTTCTCTCTAGTCAGTGCATTCAGAGTTAAAAGATTGTGCATCCAGTGTCTGGAAATCTGGAAATCTGGTTGGTTATTTGAGAATTATTGAGCATGCTCATTTTGAAACTAAAGAATCCCTTACTGCTGCCAGGCGACACTCCAGAACACGGTTGTTGTAATTTGTAGCGGTTGTCTCTGCTTTCTTGGACTCTGCCCGACAATGGGCAATCACAAATGTACCACCTGGAGGCAATTGCACATCAGTTGCATGGATTGGATTGAAATCTATCAACTGAGCAAATCCAGGTTCAGCAAAATTGAAGTAATTCAAAATAAGAAAGGTGACCTAAAGCATCTTGTTCATCCATTAAAGTATTAATATTCCTCTTATGACTCATGACTAGGATCTCAACTGGAAATGCAGATTCACAATCCATATCCCATTCAGTGTCAGATGAACAACAGCAGAAAATATTTCACCAGTTCTTGCATTCATCATGACAGATCAGTTAATAATGGACATTGATCACGACAGATCAGTTAATATTTGATCAGAACAGCGAATAGTTGTCCAGATTACAAGTCATTCTCATAGGAGCATTACAAAATAGTTGTCCAGAGATTACGGAATAGTTGTCCAGATTACAAAGAGAATATATTACAAAGAGAATGCTTGTCCAAATTACAAAATAGTTGTCATGAGCAGTGTTCTCCATCTTCAAAACAAGTCTTGTTCCTCTCCAAAAGTGGCTTTCTAGCATGTTCAAAATCAAGTCATCCTGCTCTTCTTATTCTTCTTCTTCGGAGTTAACTTCTTCTTCGCATTGTGTCCTCGCTGCATGCTACAAATGCACACGAAGGATTAAATTGATGGAAATGGAAAAAACCAGAAATATAATTTTTTGTCAAACCTCCTGGTGAGCACCGCAGGATTGGCCTGGACATTTGTTGTCTCAGCTGTGGCCTGCACATTTTCATCCTCAGCGGTGGCCTGCACATTTGTTGTCTCAGCTGTGCTGCTTGCAAATTTTCTACTTCTGGACTTCCTCTTCCTACAGAAGTAAAGTAGCAAATTTAAATGGACATTATTAGTGCCATAACATGTAGTACACATAACTTACCTTTTTTTAGTGCCATTAAATGGACATTTGTAGCTTGATTGTCGATGACCAACCTCCCCACATCTCTTGCACGTAATGGGACCTCTGACCATTTTTTTCACCTTACTACTCTGACCTGCCTTGGGAGCAGAGGTACTCCCACCTTCCATGAAACCTTTTCTCCTCAGTTTCCTTTGCCTACCAACTGGCCTCTTGCCCAAAGGTGCTGCCACTTCATATAGCAAATCAACATGTGGCCATTGTGCTTTGTCAGGCATAGGCTCAATTCTTCCTGAATAGGCATCCCTAAATTTGGCAACAGAAAAGTATTCATTTACATAATCGGCCATATCAAGTGTCCTATGTGTAGTGACACTAGCTAAAGCATGATCACATGGCTTGCCTGTGTGTTGCCATTCAAGACAAGTGCATTCATAGGATTGCTCCTTAACCACATGCCTCTCACCACAGGCGTTGTCCCAAACCTCCGCACATACCCTATCAGCTTTGACAACTCTCAAGTGCCCAAGACCTCTAGTTCTTGCCTTGATTTGAAGCAAGACCGCAGGCAGTATCCTACCATCCAATCTCTTCCCAATTCTCTTCCTTTTTTCCCATAGCACCATGATCTTCTCCCTTATTTTGTCTGCTAGGTCAACAACAGGTAGATCTTTGATGTCTCTAACCCAATTGTTGAAGCACTCTGCTAAATTATTATTTATGTAATCGCATTTCACATTTGGGTTAAACATACTCCTCATCCACTTCAATGAATGGTACCTAGTCAAGTAGTCCACAGCCCTAGGGCATTTCTCAAAAATTGACGACATGTGCTTGTCATGCAAGTCAACCCTATAGGCCCTTGCTGCAGGGTACAATTCAGTGAAGGTACCCCCTTGAAATTTTTTAATGAAATTTTGCATGAGATGCCTAAAGCACTCTCTCTTCTCTGCATGAGGGAAAACTCGGCTAACTGCATTTTCTAGACCTTTACATGCATCTGTACATATGGCTAGCAAAGGGAGATCTCCTAGTGCCCTATGTAGCTGACTCATGAACCAATGCCAGTTATCTTCAGTTTCAGAGTCAAAAAAACCAAACGCCACTGGGTACATCCAGTTATGGCCATCTAAGGCTGTAGCAACTGCCAAATGCCCATTCCACCTACCATTTAGGGCTGTGCTGTCAATGCTGAGATATGGCCTACACCCACTAACAAACCCGTCGGTACATGGCTTAAGTGCACAGAAAAACCTATGGAAGTATACAGTGTCATCTACACATCTTGTATCTATTTCTACAACACTCCCAGGGGATCTCCTTATCACCTCAGCCTTCCACCTATACAATAACTGAAAGCTTTCTTCCCAACTACCATACATATCTTTTAGAGCTCTCTGTAGGCCCTTCCACACAGTGTCATAAGCAACGGTAACGTGGTAATCGTCCTCGAGTTTTTTCTGTAAGTCCTTGGCACCAAGATTAGGGTTACCTCTCAGAATAGGCAATGCCCTCTCGGCAACCCATCCTCGGGTTGCAGTTGTACCTCCAACACGGCTGCTAGATGTACACGTGTGCTCCTCTTGCAACACGGACACCTAGATAAAAATAGATAAACAAACATTAGTAAAGGCATTTAATTCAAAGGAAGGAATTATTTAAAGTAAATACCATTATGGTTCTCATATCACTTCGCCTGTGCCCAACTATCCTCCAAGGACAACCTTCAGCTTTGCAATAACCCCTAAATCTTGTCTTATCGGTCTTCTCGATTCCCAAATGAAACTCTTCGTTGATTGCAAATTGCCTCACAGCAAGCCTGAATTCTTTCATTGACGGGTACAGGGTGCCTAGATCCATAGATGGATGATCCTTGTCATAATGAATGCAAATTTCATCAGGATCCACATCATCCACATCTAGGGCAGCACCTTGCACATCATCATCATCCACAGCATCATCATCCACAGCATCATTTGTGTCTCTAGGTACCCCTGCACTTGCCCTCTCCTCATTTGCTCTCGTTGCATCCTCCTCCCTTAAACCCAGAAGCACGTACATTTGATCCTCACTGATCTGTTCAATCCTACCTTCCTCATCCTGTGACTCAACAATCCTAATATTATCCCAATCAATTCCAACTCTACAACCATCACCGGTGCCCACATCATCATGGCGCGGACTGTACGGTAGAGACCAGTCTACTGTACTTTCCCTCCATTCAACTAGTCTACCAACCATTGATTTGATGAACACAAGCAAAAAAAACTTCGGTCAGGGTACACTACTGTTCACTTTGGTTCATCAAGAATTGTGAAAAAAAATATATTTTACCCCAACGCGTCCTTTCCCACTGGGTTCATCCCGCCGAAGGGGGATTCCGCCGACAAGGCAAGCACCGCCGTTCCTAGACTAAGTGTTCACAGAAAATAAAGAACACGGCACATCAAACCCTAGAAGACATCAAACCCTAGGAGACATTAAACCCTAGCTCAGCGAGATTGCTACGGGAAAGGATTCTCACCTTTCCTCGGCGACATAATGGCGCCGCTGTTCGAGGTCGTCGCCGGTGCTAGTCGTCGCAGGTGGGGGTGGCCGCCTCCGCCTCCGCCTCCGCCTCCCAGGTCGTCTGTGCTGGTCGTCCCAGGTGCGGGTCGGGTGTTTGATTCGTGGTGAACTGACTGAGAGTAGCTCAAATCAACAAGAGATCAGGGGCAGGATGGTCATTTCCCGTGGCTAAAACAGCACACATGTGAGAAATTCATTTCATAAATCAGGAAATGGCACTTTGGCGAGTGGCGCACGACGAGAGTGGCATTTTAACGAAGTCATGGACGAGAGTGGCATTTTGGCTAGCGCCACTCTCGACAGTGGCATAATATCAATTTTCTCCTGGGGGTTAAACTCCATTTTAGCAGTGCCTACCACCCCTAAACCGATGGATAGACTGAGAGAGTAAATCAATGTTTGGAAAATTACCTCAGGTGTATGGTCTTTGCAAGTCCTAAAAGATGGAGATCTTGGTTGCCACAAGCTGAGGGGTGGTACAATACTTCATTTTATACCTCTCTTGGGATGACTCCCTTTGAAGCCATGTATGGAATGAAGCCACCACAAGTGACTAAAGCTATGTTGCCTGAAACAGCTATCTATGGAAATCACAACATCTCTCAGCAGAGAGCAGTTGTATTAGAAGCTATTAAAAGTTCTTTGCATAAGGCACAAGCCCGAATGAAGTTCTTCGCTGACAAGAACAGAACTGAAAGAACATTGGATGTGGGAGATATGGCATACTTGAAGGTGCAGCCATATAGGCATTATACTCTAGGACTGCATAAACATCTAAAATTACATTCTAAGTTCTATGGGCCTTTTAGAATTATTGAAAAGATTAGTCAAGTGGCTTATAAACTCTTACTACCAGAAGGATGTTCAATCTATCCGATCTTATTGTCTAATGTTCCAAAGGTAATACCAAGTCCCGAATTGCCACCGGTGGATAAAGAAGGCTGAACTATCTTACTGTCTGAACCACTTGTAGTGAAGGAAAGGAGAATAGTGCCGCAAAACAATGCTCCAATAGCACAGTGGTTAATCCAATGGGTGAATCTTTCTCCTGAACTATCCACCTGCGAAGATGCTGATTTTATCAGGAAAGTGTTTCCAAACTTTAATCCTTGAAGACATTTGAGTTTGAGTTTATCAGGGGGTAATGTCATATTCTTGAGACCTTGAGTTTAGAATTCTTGAGTGGAAGAACATTTTAGATGAAAGACGGTGGAGATCAATTGATACCCTTTCGTTTATGAACATCCAACGGTGGAGGATGATTGTTGAAGTTATGGGTTCGCCGGTGGTTCCATCGCCGCCGGCGAGCTCCCTAAGCACCCATGACTCCGGGTACGACTAAATCCTCACCGTTCCCCCATCATCTTCTCTTTATCGTGGGTCTCAGGCCTGATTCAGGTGCATATTGAGGCTGAACCATAGGTCATCCCGCCGCTCCGCTGTTTTCCAGCTGCCGGCCGACCACCGCCATCTCTGGTCCGTGTGTTGCGTCGTCGTCGTCGGAGCTGCCGCGCCACCTCGCCGAGGATACCGACTCGCGGTGCTGAAGAGCACGGCCGGCGAGGCCGACTCTCCTAGGCCGGAATCCGAGCGGCCTACATGTATATCAACCCCGGCCGGTTGCCGTGTCCATCTAATGTTCCTCGCCGTCGATGTTGCTTCAACAATCAGGTAAATCTTTTTGCACACATGGATCAGCGTGAGCAAATTTAATTTACAGAAGCTTACACACCACATGTGGCAATGCACTACCGCAAGGCTCCAGCTGTTTCATCAGCCAACACCTGTACAGGGATAAGAGAGACGGGCTTGTCAAAATTGAAACAATGGTGAAAAAATAATTATGAAGGTATATGACTCAACATAATGCATCTCTTGTACTCAGGAAGCACCTAATTTATCTATTGTCAATCAGCGATATCATCCAGGAGCCTAAAATTTGTGTTGAAACAAAAAGACTGAGAAATGCCCTAACTGTTTAATATAAGCGTAACAAATGTAACCACAACAATTTTTCATACATTTGCTCTGGAATGATTACCAAAAATTTATTAGCATACTCTCTTGGTAAAGCTTCACAAAAGAGCTAGAACATACCCAATACATAACAATGCTTAGAAGGAAGTTCAAAAGTGAATTACATAATTGTCTCTAGAGACATTTGGAATGAGAATGAATGACCGAACAACATTAAACAGATTATATTTCAGCAAACAGATTTCCTTGTATTTAAAAAGCTTGATTGAGTATTCAACTCCAAGCATGCACCTGAAACATTTGCAAAGAGAGAATTAGACGGATCAGGAAGTAGCTAGGTGGTAGGTACGTATTTGAATGAACCGAACCTACGCAAGGAAGAGAGAATTTAGATGGCAAGATGAGGTTGATAGGATAAACTCACCGGCTGGTTGAAACAACCCTCAAAAATTCAAAACGAATTGAGTTGTTTTTGTTTGAATTTGCGTTGAATTTGGATTTGGAAATTTGGAATCCGAGTTTGAATTCAAACCTCGTTTTGGGCCGCTTCTTTTTTCTTCTTGGGCATGCCGCTTCCTTCGGCCGTTGGCTGCTTCCTCGCCCGCCGTCGCCCGCACGCCGCCGCCGTCGCCTCCGCTTCCGTGCCGCGTCGCGCCGTGCCCGAGCGCTGCGCCGCCGCTCGTGGTCCCCGACCCGCTGCTTGCCGCGCTGCGGCCTCAGCCAGCCTTCTGGCCGGCCAGCAAGCAGCTCGTCGCCCAGCCTCGCGCCGCGCCGCGCCACGCGCGTCGCCGCCTCGCCCGGCCGCTGCCTCCTCGCCCTCGGCTATAAAGCCCTCCTCTCGCCTCTCAACTCGCCCCGCTCCTCGCTCTCCCCGGTGAGCCCTCCTCTCCCTCGCCTCGCTTTCGGCTCGGCCGCGCCACAGCGCCTGTGCCACCGCCCTCCTCGTTTCCCCGTCCCCTAACCCTTCCTCGCTGCAGCCCGACTGACGGGTGGCCCCGCCCACAGCCCTCTCTCCCTCCTCAGCGTGGCCCCGCGCCCTCCTTCGAGCCGTCTTTGGCGGCCGGCCAAACACCGCTCCACATGCCTCGTGAGCGGCCCATTCCCGCGCCGAAGCCAGCCCACACTGTTTTTAAACAGTGTTTCGATTTTCGATTTATTAATTCAATTAATAAATCTGAAAATTCGTTTTTAAATCCAAAAATAGCCCGAAAAATCCCGGAAAAACCCAGAGCTCCACCAAATACTTTTCCCGAACCGTTTCGATCCCCTGAGTCCAGAAATGCTGTCCGTTCCCAAATCTGAAGCTCCGAAAATTCCCAAATCCCAGTTTTGCCCTCCGTTCTCTTCCGACTCGATTCCGGTTTCCCGTTTCAGTTTCCGTTTTCTTTTTCGGTTATTGTTTTATTGTTTATTTATGTTGGTTGTCTTTTCCGCGCTAGATTCGACCGTTGAGACGCCAGTGGAGCCGGGCTTGATCCCTGAGTCGGAGCAGTTCCGAGCGCAGGCGTCGGACCAGACGGAGCGCAGCGATTTACTACTTCCTCGACGACTCATCCGATCCAGCTGCCGCGCAAGGCAAGCCGTACACCCTTTGATCATGTTGATCCTATCATGCCATGCTATAGTAGTAAATAATTTATATCGCATTATTTTACTGTATGTTGAATTAATGAATCCGGTATTTTAGAATGACATGATAATTAGGTAATGCCGAATTGCTCATAGAACTTCCTTGAAATACTTTGAACCCTATTAATCCTCTGGAACCCTAGTTAATTGCTTATGCCATGATTAGGTTAGATTATACTGCTAAGTTAGTTCAAAACTTGGTATTTAAAGAAAATGCTACCGAATCTCCGATTCGGATGTTTATAAAAGCTATGCTGATCGGGGGGCGATGATGTCGGATTAATCCCGGAGTGGATGAGATTCCGATCCCCGGCTGGTGATTAATGCCTTGGTTGGTCTGGTGGCCGGTACTTGGGTACCGGGTTGGGTTTGTGGATGAAGGCTTGGTCTTTGGCAAAAGTGTAAGGTTAATAATCCTCTTGAGCAAAGTAAATAACTTAGTTCCCGCTCAACCACAGGTCGGACTGGTCGGTGGACCCGTATCCGACATGGCTCAGTAAGTTAGTCATTCCTGAGATAATAATTGGACTGTCTTGGTGGCTACCATTCTCTGGAGAGAATGGGGACCGGACCTTCCCGGCAGGGAAGTGGACCGGAGGGGTGGAACGGGAATGGTCCAGCGTGACATTCTTGGTTCTCACAACGGTAGATGCTAATGGGGACCCTGAGTCCAAGGTAGCAGTCTCTATCGGTGAACAATTAAAAGGACAGAAATGATTAAACGAAAAGCTGTGATCATCTAAACTGGGCCACATGCATTTAAGTTGCATGAAACTCGCGATTGGCATAAAGGTTATAGATATCTTGTGGGTAAAGCTGAGCCACTCTGCAGAGTTAATCTAAATTGTAATCGATTACGCCGTACTTCCGGTTAATGAAGTTAAGTTGGGATCGGGGTTGATACCCGTAACTAAGCTCAAGTTACTGTTGGAATTTGGATAAATATGGTTAAGTGTTGTTGAACCTTGTGAAATTCAAATTACTTATTTATTGGTTTATGCTTCAAATGTAAAATGAATTATGAAATAAAACTGCATCCAGATACTTAACCCTATTGCCATCCCTTGATTACCCCTACATATAGTATTCAGTGATTCCGCATTTACTTGTTGAGTACTCTGTACTCACTCCTTGCAAAACCCCGCCCTTTCAGAGTTCAAGATGCAGGAGCCTACCAGAGGTCGTAGATGGCGATTTAGTCTGGTTCTAGGTCTTTGTCTTCGCTCGGAGCCTCACACGTGGTTTCCTTCTTTTGGTAGTGTAAGTCTGGAAGCTTGGATGCTTCCCTTGTAAAATCCGGTCGTTAGGCCGGTTATATTGAATAAAAAGTATCGATTTGGCTTTTGGCCAGGTAATTTTACTCTTGTTTTCCAACAGTTAGTCTTCCTGGGTAACTGTTGTGAGTCTCGCACTGCCCCTAAAAAGGGCGGTCCGTCACAAGTGGTATCAGAGCCTAGGCTTGACCGTAGACTGAGACCTAAGTTGGCTTAAGGAGTCTTTTTCGAAAGATTATTTCAAACTACAAAATGAGTTTCGAAAACTGTAAGTACTATTCTTATAATCCTGTTTCTCTCTTCTCTCTGTTCCCACCCTTTCCTTAAGATTCACTTCTTCCCCTTAAAACTCACTTAAAACCCTTCCGCTCATCTGGAACAGATCCGAAAATTTTTATGTGCCAAACCTATTTTCACAAGATCACCAGTCGTTTGAGATAGTTCCCTTCTTTCGCGAATTTTTTTTCGCACTGTTATTTTTCATCTGCTGTGGAACCGCATCATTGCCGACAATAGCTTTGAGTCACCAGTCCTTGCTAGCCTAGAGTCGAGAACTAGTGACTAGACGTTGAACAATTCTTCAATTTTGCATTCACCGATTGGATTATTGCTAACCTTTTGCTACTAAATTAAGCCTGTCCAAGCTCCACTTTCTACCCGTGACAGGCGCTCGATCCCTTGGCAATCGCTCTACACAAACTTCGAGAACCTTTGACAACGCTAACGGCCGACAACGCCTCTTGCATTGTAAGAACTTGTAAGAACTTGGGTCATAGGCTTGAGCGCTTGAGAGACTTGCCACCTAGTAGTTGATAGGAGCATTATACTTGTGGTTTTGTTTCCTTGTCATCAACTAACCATGTCGTGTGACGAGTTCACTTCATCACTCTCCACGAACCAAGGGCATCATTGCTCACTTCCAAAAGATGACGAGGGAAACCACCGATGGTCTTAGCGAGGATGTACGGCTCACTAATGAGCGTATGTCAATGCAAGAAGACCGTCTCGAGATCCATCGAGGCCGCACAAGGGATTGCTAACACTACTCTTGCTACTATTTTGGCTAGACTTGATACTTTTGCAGTGCTGCATCTGGTGCTTCAATCCACCTCCCGTCGTCCAAGCAACAATTCAGCTCCACAGAGGCCCCAACAGATTTAGAAGAACAGAACGAAGAGCACGAATATGATGACACCATCGATGTGGAGGAGGTCAACCCCATCCACTACGATAATGATCGTAACCATCAACGGCTACGCTTCAATCAGAAGGTATGCGACGTGATCCTCCACGACCAAGTGAACGAGAACGAGATGATGTTTTCCCTAAGGTAAATTTCAATATGCCACCTTTTGAAGGTAAATATGACCCTGATGGTTACCTTAGTTGGGAATTACTTGTGGATCAAAAATTTGCGTGCCATGATTTCCCTGAGAATAGAAGAGTTAGGGCTGCCACAAGTGAGTTCACTGATTTTGCTTCTGTTTGGTGGAGAGAACATTGCCGTGCTCATCCAAATAATATACCCACCACTTGGGAAGCCTTGAAATTGCTAATGAGGCATAGATTTGTTCCTTCATACTATGCTAGAGATTTATTGAATAAATTGCAGCGCCTACACCAAGGTAAGAATTCGGTGGAAGAATATTACCAAGAATTGCAAATTGGCATGTTGCGTTGTGGATTAATTGAGAATGAGGAAGCTTCTATGGCTCGTTTCTTAGGTGGTTTAACTCGAGAAATCCAGGATATTCTAGACTATAAGGATTATAATTCGATGACTCGGTTGTTCCATCTTGCTTGCAAAGCTGAACGTGAAGTGCAGGGTCGTCAAGCGAGGGCCAAGACTAACTTTTCTGCAGGTCGAACTACTTCGTGGACACCGCGCACCCCTGCTGCCCCTGCCGGTCGTACTACCACGCCGACCTCTTCCATCAACAGAACGGCGTCCACCACCGCAAATTCGGCACCACGACCAACGCCGACGAAAAATGCCACACAAGATACTACAAATAGTTCATCGTCGTCGGTCGCATCAACGGGACGCACCAAAGATGTTCAGTGCCATCGCTGCAAGGGTTTCGGTCACATGATGAGGGAGTGTCCGAACAAGCGTGTGCTAATAATCCGTGAAGACGGCGAGTATGACTCAGCAAGTGATCTTGATGACGAAACATATGCTTTGCTCGCTGAACATGAAGACGGCGATCCAAATGCCGAGCACGACGAGGTGCACGTGAGCGCTGGTGATGCTGACCAATATTTGAGTATTATTGCACAACGTGTGCTTAGTGCTCAGATTGCTCGCGCCGATCCAAATCAACGCCACAACTTGTTTTACACAAAAGGCGTCATCAAGGAGCGATCCATTCGAATAATCATTGATGGAGGAGTTGCAATAATCTAGCCAGCATGGACATGGTGGAGAAGCTAGCACTCTCCACTAAACCACACCCTCAGCCCTACCACATTCAATGGTTCAACAACAGCGGCAAACTCAAGGTAACTCGCATGGTAAGAGTACATTTCGCTTTAGGTTCCTATCATGATTATGTTGATTGCGATGTCGTACCTATGCAAGCATGTTCTATGTTATTAGGTAGACCGTGGCAATATGATAAGGATTGTTTACATCATGGTAGAACAAATCAATACTCTTTTGTGCATAAAGAAAAGAAAATTGTGCTACACCCAATGTCGCCTAATGCCATTGTAAAGGATGACATTGCTAGATCTAGCAAAGAGAAAAATCGAGAGAATTCTAAGAGTGAAAATCAGATTGTCACCAAAGGACTTGAACAACATAAACAGAAAGAATCTAACCTTGATTGTGCTAAGCCGAATGAGATTAAATTGAAAGGTGCTTGTTTTCTTGCAACAAAATCTGATTTGAATGAGTTGGCTGTTTGTAGGTATACATGCTATGCTTTGGTCTGCAAAGAAACTTTGTTTTCTCTAGAGGAGATGTCCCTCTCTTTGCCTCCTGTTGTCACTAACCTTTTGCAGGAATACATTGACATCTTTCCAAAGGACATCCCCTCAGGGCTGCCGCCAATTAGAGGGATTGAGCATCAAATTGATCTCATTCCAGGGGCATCCTTGCCCAACCGAGCACATTACAGAACCAACCCTGAAGAGACACAAGAGATACAACGCCAAGTTCACGAATTGCTTGATAAAGGGTACGTACGTGAATCTCTTAGTCCTTGTGCTGTACCAGTCATTTTAGTACCTAAGAAAGATGGAACATGGCGCATGTGTGTGGATTGTAGAGCAATTAATAATATCACCATTAGATATCGCCATCCTATTCCTCGGTTAGACGATATGCTTGATGAACTAAGTGGCTCTACTATGTTCTCTAAAGTGGATTTGCGTAGTGGGTATCACCAGATTCGCATGAAGTTAGGAGATGAATGGAAAACAGCATTTAAAACTAAGTTCGGATTATATGAGTGGTTAGTAATGCCTTTCGGGTTGACTAATGCTCCTAGTACTTTCATGAGACTGATGAACGAGGTTTTACGTGCTTTCATTGGAAAGTTTGTGGTAGTTTACTTTGATGATATCTTGATCTACAGTAAATCCTTAGAAGACCATCTTGGACATTTACGTGCTGTTTTTAATGCTTTACGCGATGCACGCTTATTTGGTAACCTTGAGAAGTGCACCTTTGCACGGATCGAGTCTCTTTTCTTGGCTATGTTGTTACTCCACAGGAATTGAAGTTGATCAAGCCAAGGTTGAAGCAATACAGAGTTGGCCGACTCTCTAACACGGTCACACAAAGTGCGGAGTTTCCTAGGACTTGCTGGATTCTATCGTCGTTTTGTGAAGGACTTCAAGACAATCGCCGCACCTTTGAATGAACTCACCAAAAGGGTGTACCTTTTGCTTGGGGCAAGCCGCAGAAGATGCCTTCAACATTCAAAGCTAAGTTAACCCATGCACCCTTACTCCAAACTTCCAGACTTTTCTAAGACTTTTGAACTAGAATGTGATGCTAGTGGAATTGGTTTGGGTGGTGTTACATTTGCAAGAAGGAAAACATGTTGCTTATTTTAGTGAGAAATTGAGTGGGCCAAGTTTGAATTATTCTACTTATGATAAGGAGTTATATGCGCTTAGTTCGAACTTTAGAAACATGGCAACATTATTTATGGCCCAAGGAATTTGTTATACATTCGATCATGAATCGTTAAAACATATTAGAAGTCAAGCTAAACTTAACCATAGACATGCAAAGTGGGTTGAATTCATTGAGTCATTTCCTTATGTCATCAAACACAAAAAGGGAAAGGATAATGTCATTCTTGATGCCTTGTCTAGGAGATATACCATGCTCTCACAACTTGACTTCAAAATTTTTGGTTTGGAAACGATTAAAGAGCAATATGTGCATGATAATGATTTTAACAATGTGTTGCTCAATTGTAAAGAGGGAAAAACTTGGAACAAATTTGTCCTCAACAATGGGTTTGTGTTTAGGGCAAACAAACTATGCATTCCAGCTAGTTCTCGTTTCGTTTGTTATTGCTACAGAAGCGCATGGAGGAGGATTGATGGGACACTTTGGTGTGAAGAGGACGGAGGACATACTCGCTAGCCATTTCTTTTGGCCCAGATGAGACGAGGCGTGGAACGTTTCATCGCTCGCTGTTCTACATGTCAAAAAGCTAAGTCACGACTTAATCCCCATGGTTTATACATGCCTCTGCTGTTCCTAACGTGCCTTGGGAGGATATTTCTATGGACTTTGTTTTAGGACTCCTAGAACAAAGAAGGAGGGATAGTATCTTTGTCGTTGTGGATAGATTTTCTAAAATGGCACACTTCATACCTTGTCACAAAAGCGATGACGCTACCAACATTCTTTGACTTATTCTTTCGTGAAATTGTTCGCTTACATGGTGTACCTAACACAATAGTTTCAGATCGTGACACTAAATTCTTAAGCCACTTTTGGAGAACTTTGTGGGCTAAATTGGGGACTAAACTTTTATTTTCTACTACTTGTCATCCCCAAACTGATGGACAAACTGAGGTCGTTAATCGAACTTTATCTACTATGCTTAGGGCTGTTTTGAAAACGAACATTAAATTGTGGGAAGAATGTTTGCCTCATATTGAGTTTGCTTATAATCGGTCTATGCATTCTACTACTAAGATGTGCCCTTTTGAGATTGTATATGGATTTGTACCTCATGCTCCAATTGATTTGTTACCTCTACCATATTCGGAGAAATTGAATCTTGATGCTAAACAACGTGCTGATTTGATTATGAAAATGCATGAGACAACTAAAGAAAACATAGAACGCATGAATGCTAAATATAAACTTGCTGGTAGTAAGGGAAGGAAACATGTAACTTTTGAACCAGGAGATTTAGTTTGGTTGCATTTGCGAAAAGATCGATTCCTGAATTAAGAAAATCTAAGTTGATGCCGCGAGCTGTTGGTCCTTTCAGAGTATTGGCAATGATTATTGGTAATGCATACAAGCTTGAGTTGCCTGCTGATTTTGGGGTTAGTCCCACATTCAACATTGCCGATTTGAAACCATACTTGGGAGAGGATGATGAACTTGAGTTGAGGACGACTCAAATGCAAGAAGGGAGGATGATGAGGACATCACTACCATGGATACGGCCATACTTACAAACCCAATGGAAACCAACAATGTCATACAAGGGCTAATTACTCGAGCTCGGGCACGACAATTCAATTACCAGGTGAATCGTTCCTCGGGTTGCATACAGATAATTTAATGAATGGAATGCTATTTAATCCTCGTGATGATTTTATTGTCCTTAGGAACCAAGGAGAAGGACTCCCAAACGTCAAGCATGAAGCCAATTCTTCCGGTGCACAAGTTATACTCGGATTCGGCCTGCAGGACAGCACCAACTTAAAATGACCATAACTTTTGATCCACAAGGGTGTTTGGGGTTTATGAGTATTGGTTTGAAAGGTTTCGACGCCCTCTTTCCAATGGATCCGACCCCATCCCCAAATTCCGTCCGAGTCAACGGGAATCTGCAAAACAATTGGCGTCACTTTTCCAAATCGAGAAGACTTGGGCTTTGGGCCTTGTAATAGAGTTGTAGTTGGTATCCTACCGCTTTGGACGTGAGTCCCACGCCCCTAGCTTTCATAAATAGCCAGACATCGGCTCCTTAGGGTTTTGGGTTTTATTTGATTAGTTTAGCCAAGTGCAAAACTTGATCCTGCGAGTTGTGCCGACAGCCACCTTGTCAAGATCGTCAATAAGACTCCACTTTGTTTCGCTTCGATTTTATCCGCAATTTCAGATTGCTTATCCTATTGTTCTTGCTTGTTCTTCGATTGCTTGCAGGAATTGAACCTCGTGTTCAGTTGATCGTGCCTACGGCAAGATCAATAACTACCGGAGTTGGTTTAGCGATTGCTAAGGCGCATCATCGTCGTACGGTGTAGTCGGATCGTCAAAGTCGACTCTAACGAATCGATCGTGTGTTTCTCATCGAAAGATCGGGACACCCATAGTGCCATCACGGCGCCATCACACTTAGCTCAAGTCGAGACTATCTCACCCCAGCTGAAGTCAGAGGTACAGGAGTTGAACCTGCAGATAGTGTCAGAAGGATCAATGCATTTTCTAGAAATTCAGTCAGATCTCCTGAAGCAGATCAAAGCAGCTCAGCAGACAGATGAAGAGATACTGGAATACAGAAAGTTGATGAAGGAAGTTAGTCCCTCGGAGTTCTCGGAGGACCAGCAAGGCATACTACGATTCCGCGATCGTATATGCATTCCGAAGGATAAGGATATAAGAGGATTGATTTTGACAGAGGCTCACTCGTCGCAATTCTCAATACATCCTGGCAGTACGAAGATGTACCAGGACTTGAAGAAGGAATACTGGTGGAATGGAATGAAGAAGGAGATAGCCGAACACGTGGTGTGTTGTGACGTGTGTCGGAAAGTCAAGATAGACCACCAGAAGACGGCAGGATTGCTGCAACCCCTTCCAGTGCCAGAATGGAAGTGGGAAGAGATTGGGATGGACTTTGTCACTGGTTTGCCCAAAACTCAGCAAGGGTATGATGCCATTTGGGTAATCATTGATAGACTGACCAAAGTAGCCCATTTCATCCCTATAAAGCAGACCGTTGGAAGAGATAAGTTGGCAGAGTTGTACCTGACCCAGATTGTCAGATTACATGGAATCCCTAAGAAGATCGTGTCAGACCGTGGAGCCCAGTTCACCTCAAAGTTCTGGAAAAGTCTGCATGAAGCTATGGGTACAGACCTGAATTTCAGTACAGCCTATCACCCTCAGACAGATGGTCAGACAGAAAGAGTCAACCAGATCCTAGAGGATATGTTGAGAGCCTGCGCTCTAGCATATGGAGCTTCGTGGGCCAAGTGTTTACCGTTTGCAGAATTCTCGTACAATATCGATTGCACTACCTGGACATGTCACCTTTTGAAGCCCTGTATGGAAGGAAGTGCAGGACCCCACTGAATTGGACTGAAACTGGAAAGAAACAGCTTTTTGGACCTCAGCTAGTCCATGATGCAGAAGCTCATGTGAGAATCATAAGGAAGAACCTGAGAACTGCTCAAGTCCGGCAGAAGAGTTATGCTGATGTGAGAAGAAAGGATATAAGTTATCAAGTTGGAGACTTCGTTTATCTGAAAGTGACACCCTTCAAGCCCGTTCGTCGTTTTCAGATAAAAGGGAAGTTAGCTCCGAGGTATGTTGGACCATACCCCGTGGTCGATGCACTGGAGAAGTAGCCTATAAGTTGCAGTTAAGTCCAGAGCTGTCAAGGGTACACAATGTCTTTCATGTGTCCCAGTTGAGGAAATGCCTCTGTCAGCCGTCAGAGCAAGTACAGTTGAAAGGGATAGACTTGAAAGAGGATCTGACGTATCATGAGGAACCAGTCAGGATTGTGGAAACAATGGAAAGAGAACTCAAGTTCAAGAATGTCAGGATCTGCCGAGTGCTATGGAAGAATCATACACTCGAAGAGACTACTTGGGAGAAGGAATCGGAATTGCAGCAGAATTTTCCCAACCTATTTTTCCCAGGCGAAATAAATCTCGGGGACGAGATTCCATTTTAAGTGGGGTAGGTTGAAACATCCCTCAAAAATTCAAAATGAATTGAGTTGTTTTTTTGTTTGAATTTGCGTTTGAGTTTGAATTTGGAAATTCGGAATTCAAGTTTGAATTCAAACCTCGTTTTGGGCCGCTTCTTCTTCTTCTTGGGCCGCCGGCCTGCTTCGCCGGCAGTTGGCACTGCTCCTCGCCGACCGTCGCCCTGGCGACCCGCGCCGCCGTCGCCTCGCTTCGTGGCGTCGCCGCGCCGTGCCGAGCTGCGCCCGCGCCGCTTCGTGGTCGCCAAACCCGCCCGCTTCTGCCGCCGCTGCCCAGCGCTTGCGCCCGGCCGCAGCTCGTCGCCATGCGCGCCTCGCGCCGCCGCGCCGCCGCGTCCGTTGCCTCGCCCCGGCCGCTGCCTCCTCGCCCTCGGCTATAAAAGCCCTCCTCGCCTCTCAACTCGCCCGCTCCTCGCTCTCCCCGGTGAGCCCTCCTCTCCTGCCCTCGCCTCGCCTTCGGCTCAGCCATGGCCAGCCGCCCGACCTCGCCCTCCTGTTTCCCGTCGCTCTAACCCTTCCTCACAGGTGCGTGACGGGTGGCCCGCCCGTCGGCCCCTCTCTCCTCCCGCTGCGTGGCCGCCCCTCCCCGGCCGTCTTTGGCAGTGGCCAATCGACCTGCTCACAAGCGCCGCCAGTGGTCGGCCCATTCAGCCAAGCTTGACACTGTTTTTAAACAGTGTTTCGATTTTCGATTTATTAATTCAATTAATAAATATGAAAATTCGTTTTTAAATCCAAAAATAGCCCGAAAAATCCAGAAAAATCCCGGAAAAACCCAGAGCTCCACCAAATACTTTTCCCGAACCGTTTCGATCCCCTGAGTCCAGAAATGCTGTCCGTTCCCAAATCAAAGCTCGAAAATTCCCAAATCCCGCTTTGCCCTCCGTTCTCTTCCGAGCTCGATTCCGGTTTCCGTTTGATTTCCGTTTTCTTTTTGATTTATTGTTTTATCGTTTATTTATGTTGGTTGTCTTTTCCGCGCTTAGATTCGGACCGTTGAGGCGCCCGGTGGAGCCGGGCTTGATCCACTGGAGTCGGGCTTGATTCGGAAGCCAGGCGTCGGACCAGGGGAGCGCGATCTGACTACTTCCTCGACGACTCATCCGATCCAGCTGCTGCGCAAGGCAAGCCGTACACCCTTTGATCATGTTGATCCTATCATGCCATGCTATAGTAGTAAATAATTTATATCGCATTACTTTATTGTATGTTGAATTAATGAATCCGGTATTTTAGAATGACATGATAATTAGGTAATGCCGAATTGCTCATGGAACCTCCTTGAAATATTGGAACCCTATTAATCCTTTGGAACCCTAGTTAAATGCTTATGCCATGATTAGGTTAGATTATACTGCCAAGTTAGTTCAAAACTTGGATTTAAAGGAAATGCTGCCGAATCTCCGATTCGGATGTTTATAAAACTGCTGCAGTCGGGGGGGACAGTATCGGATTAATCCCGGAGTGGATGAGATTCCGATCCCCGGCTGGTGATTAATGCCTTGGTTGGTCTGGTGGCCGGTACTTGGGTACCGGGTTGGGTTTGTGGATGAAGGCTTGGTCTTTGGCAAAAGTGTAAGGTTAATAATCCTCTTGAGCAAAGTAAATAACTTAGTTCCCGCTCAACCACAGGTCGGACTGGTCGGTGGACCCGTATCCGACATGGCTCAGTAAGTTAGTCATTCCTGAGATAATAATTGGACTGTCTTGGTGGCTACCATTCTCTGGAGAGAATGGGGACCGGACCTTCCCGGCAGGGAAGTGGACCGGAGGGGTGGAACGGGAATGGTCCAGCGTGACATTCTTGGTTCTCACAACGGTAGATGCTAATGGGGACCCTGAGTCCAAGGTAGCAGTCTCTATCGGTGAACAATTAAAAGGACAGGAATGATTAAACGAAAAGCTGTGATCATCTAAACTGGGCCACATGCATTTAAGTTGCATGAAACTCGCGATTGGCATAAAGGTTATAGATATCTTGTGGGTAAAGCTGAGCCACTCTGCAGAGTTAATCTAAATTGTAATCGATTACGCCGTACTTCCGGTTAATGAAGTTAAGTTGGGATCGGGGTTGATACCCGTAACTAAGCTCAAGTTACTGTTGGAATTTGGATAAATATGGTTAAGTGTTGTTGAACCTTGTGAAATTCAAATTACTTATTTATTGGTTTATGCTTCAAATGTAAAATGAATTATGAAATAAAACTGCATCCAGATACTTAACCCTATTGCCATCCCTTGATTACCCCTACATATAGTATTCAGTGATTCCGTACGACTTGTTGAGTACTCTGTACTCACCCTTGCAAAACCCCCGCCCTTTCAGAGTTCGAAGATGCTGGAGCCTACCAGGAGGTCGTAGATGGCGATTTAGTCTGGTTCTAGGTCTTTGTCTTCGCTCAGGCCCTGCCTGTGGTTTCCTTCTTTTGGTAGTGTAAGTCTGGAAGCTTGGATGCTTCCCTTGTAAAATCCGGTCGTTAGGCCGGTTATATTGAATAAAAAGTATCGATTTGGCTTTTGGCCAGGTAATTTTACTCTTGTTTTCCAACAGTTAGTCTTCCTGGGTAACTGTTGTGAGTCTCGCACTGCCCCTAAAAAGGGCGGTCCGTCACACTGGTTGCTTTGCTTCTGCTGGAAATTAATCTTCCCACATGCGATTCCAAATCATCAAATGCCGTATACACGAGGGATGTGGGAGATGATCTTGCCTACTGCTTAATATTCTTTTTCTAACAAGTTGTAGTTGCAGGAATTATGACAAGTTTGAACTGGTTAATATTCTTTTTCTAAGAAAAATAGCCTCTTTACTAAATAGCGTTAAAGCGTATCCTTCTCTAAGTTAATATTGGATATCAACTGATAAATTCATCAACTCAGAAAGGCATCAGCAACTAGCACATAAACAACTGCATCCAGTGAAGGATGCTCCAGCAAAACAAAACAAAAAATTACAAAGAAAATTGCAAAACATCTTTGCAGACACCTTAGGACCATCTCTATGCACGCGCGTGCCTATCAACATGCATAAAGGCCATAGCGCAGCTGAAAATCATGTTGCTTTGCCATTGCAGTCATCTCTGAATATATGGATCGTTTGCTAATATCCTGGAATATCAAACAGTAAATAGTAGATTATGTCTCTCATTGCTAATATGTTGACTATCACAGTTTTGCAGAAGAATATCATTTCATTTTTGGATTGGAGCTGAGAATATCTAGTTTGCTCAGACCAAGAATTGGCAAGTGCATGGTGAAGTGGACAGACAGTAATCAAACACATGCTCTACTAAAAGGAAAACATGATATCTGCATATGTGAACATAAGCTCCATTGTATAATTGCACATCTGCACATCAAACGTACGTGCACACGTATAAGTATGTCTTAAAATGTAGACCAAATATGAGCTATAACCAAATCACTCACTACACTACCTAAAAGCAAAACATGCTATTGGCGTTGTTCCACCAAATTTTTTTTTTTTTGAAGAAAATGGCAGGAGCTCTGCCTATTCAATTGAGATAAGAAAGAGAGAATCCAGATACAGAGATATAGAATTGAAAAGGAAAAATCCACCCGCAGTCTAACAAGCAGCCGCGGGCAGGAGACAAGCGCCCGCAAAACACACCAAAACACCACCCTCTCCTAGGCTATTTTCTTTGTAGCAAGCGCGAACTCCATTAGATCTTGCTGTGCTTGCTGCACCACGGTTTGAATAGGCAGAGCTCCTGCCATTTTCTTCCACCAAAATTTTAAATAATAGTTTGAGCTATATCGTTGAAATTACCTTGCATGTTCCTACAATTCCATCATTCATGTATGGATTACTGGCAGTCTACTGGATCAGCATGAGCAAATTTGATTTACAGAAGCTTACACACCACATATCTGGCAATTCACTACCAAAAGGCTCCAGTTGCTTCATCAGTCAACCATCTGTACAGGGATAGGAGAGACGGGCTTGTCAAAATTCAAACAATGGTGAAAAAGTAATTATGAATGAAGGTATATGACTCAACATAATGCATCTCTTGTACTCAGGAAGCACCTAATTTATCTATTGTCAATCAGCGATATCATCCAGGAACCTAAAATTTGTGTTGAAACAAAAAAGCTGAGAAATGCCCTAACTGTTTAATATAAGCCTAACAGATGTAACCACAACAATTTTTCAGACATTTGCACTGGAATGATTACCAAAAATTGCATGAGCAAGCCAATTTCTAGTTGAAATCCTTTCAATAAACGACTTAGTGAACATTGTGAGTCGACACCTTTGACAACACATTCCCCTTGCATTCTCACAGCCGTATACATCAATAATGAAGGCATTTCTCAACATAATTTATGCTGCTAACAAATAGCACTTCCAGAATATCTTATAGTACTCAGCACTCAGCATCAGCCCCAGCATACAACTCTATTCCTTGTTTTGATTGATGGTCCTGAAAACGCGCAGCGCTTGTGAGACACCATGCGATTTGGTTTTACCAAGCCCATGTATTTCACAAAAGATCTAGGAGCAGATGAACCATCTCGATATGCACCTCCACAGCAAAATTAATGAACACAAATCGGCCCAGTCCACCTGAAACCCAGGTTGAAATAAACCTACTCACACATGCAAACAATCCTTGGAATTGTTGGAATTAATCGTGACTTGGAAGTGTTTTATTGAGTCTTGCATATTGGATAGATGTGTTGGTCGCATTAGTTAGTGTGCTTGTGTAAGTGAATGTTTAGTTTACCAGTATTTGCATGTAGTTGAGTAGTTGGCTAAGTCCTTGGAGAGTATTTGCGCATGAGCTGCATGGGTCAAGATCCAAAAGAATAGGTGCAGTTTGGACGTGCTTGCATGCAGGATCAGATCATCAGAGTGGCGCAAGTAGCTCCGCAGGAAATGGTCCAGATTAGTTTCTCGTAGGAAGTGGTCCAAGTCCTGTTGCGTTATTTAAGTACCATGTAATGAACAGTTAGCCTTTGAGCCAGAGAATAATAGAAAACGCTGCAAGTGTGTGTGGCAAAACTCTCTGGTGTCCTACTCGTATGTGTATGTGTTAGTGTTGAAGTTAAAGGAGATTGCGTGTGTTCTTCTTTTCTGATTCCCAACAGGAATTAGTGCTGGATGAAATACGATGATGCAATTGCTTAATGAGGAAAACAAAGGAGGAAGGAAATTAGGGAAGTACCGCGCGTGAAATTAATATGCTTTGCTGTCCACTGGTTGAGGCTGTTGGCAGCATATACTGGATATGTATGCCAAGTTGCCAACTCCCATAATCTGGTAAGCGCCATTGGATATTAATATGTGAGGAGTGGAGTTTACTAGTCTCCGTCTGTTCCCTAAATTTATGTATGTACATGCATGGTAACATTAAACAGATTGTAGGTGGTAGGTACTTGAATGAAGAGAGAATTTAGATGGCAAGATGAGGTTGATAAGAAACTCACCGGCTGGTTGCTTTGCTTCTGCTGGAAGATAGAAGCGTCGCTAGCTAGGCCCCCTGACAGCCGCCATAATCTGCCAAGAAATTAATCTTCCCACATGCGATTCAGAACCGCACAAAGCCTACATGAGGGATGTGGGAGATGAGGTGCCAGTCCTGCCCCTTGCCTCTCTCGCAGCGCCTCTCCAGCTCAGGGCAGCCTCCGATAATCAATTGCCGTAGGGCGGTGAGGCCCTTCATTTCCTGTGGCAAGCAAGTGATGCCTTTGCAGTTGTTGATCCAGAGCTGTTCAAGGGAGGTGAGGCGGCCAATGGATTGGGGAAGGCAAGTCAGGCCCGGCAGATTCTGGAGATGCAATTCCCGTAGGGCGGGGAGGCTCCGTATCTCCTCCGGCAATTGAGGGATGCCTTCGCTGTTGCTGATGAAGAGCCGTTCAAGGGAGGTGAGGCGGCCAGTGGATTGGGGAAGGCAAGTCAGGCCCGGCAGATCATCGAGATACAAATCGCGTAGAGAGCGGAGCTCCCCCAGCCACTCGGGCAGCACGCGGAGAGCGAAGATCTTGAGGGATCGGAGGGATGTGAGGCTCCGCATGCTCTCCGGCAAGCAAGTGATGCCTGGGCAACCGATGATGTGGAGCTTTTCAAGGGAGGTGAGGCGGCCAATGGATTGGGGAAGGCAAGTCAAGGCCCGCAGATACTGGAGATCCAATCGGCGTAGAGAGCGGAGCTCCCCCAGCCACTCTGGCAGCGCGCGGAGATCGGAGCACATGGAGATCTTGAGGGATCGGAGGGATGTGACTAGGCTCCGCATGCTCTCTGGCAGCTCCGTCAGGCCTTCGCAATGGAAAACATCCAAGGACTCGAGCGCCGTCAAGTGCTGCAGCAGCTGCCACCAACGTCCAGATCCGGATTCGGCCGCTGTCATTCGAAACAGACGAAGCTCCTTGAGGTGGCTAAAAGAGGGTGGTGGTGGTAATCCCGCATCGCTGGACGACCAGCATCCTTGGTCTTGGCGGAATGGTGATTGCAGCAACTGTTCGTTGCTCTCAAACAAAAACAGGGACTCTATTGAGGATGGCAAGTGCGGCTTGGCCTCCAATTTTGGACATCCGTGTATATGTAAATGGAACAGGCGAGGGAAACACGTGCCGCTGCTACTAGAACAAGTGCTCTCGTCGTCACCATGCTGCCTCAACATCCACCGTGGTGGGAATCGCACGCCAGGGTACCCAACGATTGATAGACTTTCAATCTGTGACGGTGGCTCCAGAGCTTCCAGTACCTCCTCCGCAGCTGTCGAATCCATGATGGTGGTCCCACTGCCCCACTCAAGCGTCAGTTCACATATTTTAGCCTTTTCTTTCAAGCATGCCTTGCTTGCATCACCTGGGTCACTCACGCACTCAATATTGAGGATAGTTAGTCTCCCGCTGATCTTTCCTAGTGTTCCGAGCTCCGAAATTCGTGCGGAATTTTCACCCGCTCCCACAGCAAACAATCCCAACTTATGTAGCCCAGTGAGCTGACCAAACCCTGCTGGTAGGCCACACAATTCCTTGCATCCTTCTAGGTTCAAAACTTCAAGCTTCTTCAAGTTCCCCATGCCTTCAGGCAACTCTCTAATTTCAACACACCTGTGAAGGTCCAAGCACTCGAGATTTTCCAATGCTGTAATACCTGCTGGTAGGCCACACAATTTCTCGCATCCTTCTAGGTTCAAAACCTCAAGCTTCTTCAAGTTCCCCATGCCTTCAGGCAACTCACTAATTCCAACACACTCCCGAATGTCCAAGCATTCCAGATTTTCCAGTGCTGTAATACCTGATGGTAGCCTCTCGATTTTGCTGCCACATAGTCTCAAGACTCTTAATTTTTTATTTCTGCCAATAGACTCTGGTACTTCTTCAATCGAGCTGCAATAGCTGAGGTCTAGAGTTGAAATCATGCAGCAATCACAAACAGAATCTGGCAAAGACAATAGAGAAACACAGCCTGACAAGTTTAATGTTCTCAACTTCTTCAGCTTACCAATGGATTTAGGTATCTCACGAAGACGGTAGGAGCCCGTTATATGAAGAGACTGCAGGCTCCAAATTTTTGAGATAGCTTCAGGAAGTGTTTCACACTCCAGGCCTGACATGTGAAGATACCTCAGATTTTTTATCTGCAGCACGACAGCGAGCATGGATTTTGTACCGATGCATTCCATAGTGATGCTACGTAAGTATCTTGCATTCTTCTGTGGCTTCTCAAATATGAGGTCACCATTAGCAACATACATAGCACATGCTTTTTCAAATAATCCTTTCGGTGGAACATTTCCTGTCTGTTCAATCAAAGAAAAGTATCTGTAGCTCTTTCTAGCATCAGCTGTCTTTTCTGGCACGACATCTGAGATTTCATCACCCAAGATGGATCGGGCAAGATCATGAACCAAATCATGCATCCTGCATGTCACTCTCCCATTAAATCCTTCGTCCACATCTTGTAGAAAACTCATTTGCACAAGAGAACTAAAGCACTTTTTGCCATTATACTCCAAGTGATCAACACCATCTGCCAGAGAGATCATATCATGAGCAATCCATAGGTCAATCAGTTGTTCTTTGTCAATCCTATAACCTTTAGGAAATACTGAACATATTGTGAAGCACTGCTTCAAATGAGACGGCAAACGATAATAGCTCAATATTAAAGACTTCATAACTTTGTCGCCTTCTGGCTGCCTCCATACATTGCTATCTCTCACCAACTTCCAACCTTCTATTCCCTCTTCTGAGCGCAAGATGCTTCCTAGAGCCTTCACGGCTAATGGTACACCTCCGCACTTCCTCAAGATTTCTTTGCCAATTTTTACAAGTTCTGGATCCAATTCTTCACTATCACTTCTAAATGCCCTTTGCTTGAACAGAGTCCAACTGTCATCATCCGATAATCTTTCCACATTGTGTTCAAATGTGCTGCCTAGATTTTTGGCAACATTTGTGCTTCGTGTTGTCACAATGATCTTGCTTCCAGCTTCACTAACACTTAACAGAGAGCTAAATATCTCCCACTCATTCCTGTCATGATCCCAAACATCATCCAATACAAGTAAGAAATTGTGCCCCTTTAACTTATCCTTAATTTTTCCACCCAAAGTATTCAACTCCTCAATAACTGGAGTATACCCACATAACTCCTCAAAAAGTGCTCTCATAAGCCTTCTAGTGTCAAAATTTTGTGAGACATAGATCCACATTCTCAGCTTGAAATGCTTCTGTACAATGTCATCATTGTAGACTAATTGAGCCAATGTAGTCTTACCTAGTCCACCTAGGCCAATGATCGAAATAATTGATACTTTCATGTGTCCATCAACTTTAGTAACTTCGTTTCTAATTGTTTCCTTATCCTCCTTTCTTCCAATAACTTTTTCTGTATCAGTATAAGAAACGGTCGTGCGAGGATCATTCTTCAGTGTCATGCCTTTGCCAAGGTATTTCTCAAAATGAAAGTTTTTCTTCAATTTTGCAAGTTCCTCCAACTTTTCTTCAAATCCTTCGATTTTTTTAGCCACTTTATATCGGAAAGCTGGATTGTGTTTGGAGAAAACCCCACTAAGCTTACTGCCCAACTTATTTTCGTTCATCTTCCATTCATATTCTTCAGTCTTCATACGAAGTTCATACAATTGATCATCTACATCATAGGCAACATCATGGACCTTTCTCAACCATTCGGACAATTGCTTATCTTCAATCGCTTGCTCCTCAGCAGCCTCCAGCCCATCTTTAATTATTTCCATGACATCTTTCAGTTTGTCCAGATTGTCAGCAAGATCCCATACCATCCCAATTTGCTGAAGGATCACAGAACCTAACTTGTTGAAGGCAACATTCAGAATTCCAGATGGTAAGTTCATGATGACTTCCATTGCCCCAATCTGCTACCAGTGATCCTCGCAGTGGTTGAGAGTTCAGACGGTAATACGGCCCAATTGCTGCATTACAAAAGTGTCAAGTGTGTCACTTAAATATACAAGAGAGAAATAGCGGCCAAAAACAGAGATAGTGAGGAGCAAGAAGCAACTTACAGAAAAAAATCACTTTAGTTGGATAAATATCAAAGAGTTTTTATATTACTCAATGCGAAAATCAATTAGGAATGTTGTAGCTATTAGTTTGCTATAGTTACATCAACTATGTTTTACGCCTGTTGGTTAATTTTCACTACTCTTGATACTTATTTGAACGCACACGTCTCTGAGGGTGTAAAACATACAGCTGATAGCTTATGAGCTAGCTAGTTCACGCTAGGCATTAACCCTCAGAACATTGTGTCTGCTTTGCTCGAGCGAGACTTTGAAGCTCTGTTAGTTCTCAACCCGATGTCTGACTCGCCCATAGGGTTTTGAAGCTAGCTACAACTCGGACCATCTGGTGAACCGGCAACGCAGGAGTAGATCCTAGCTATCTCTTCCGTCCGGGTCTCAAAAAAAAAGGAGGAGGAAAACATGGCTGCGTTTATATTTTCTTTCTTTCTTCAAGAACAAAAGAAAGCTTAAGGAGGAGGAAGAACTGAAGAAGGAAGCTTGGTCATGGTTCAGTGATTGCTGAGAGCATGGGAGCATTTGAGCAAATTAATCGAGTTATCGACTGCAAACGCCAGGCGTTGAGCAAACCATCGTAAAATCCTTTGAAAAATATCTAAAGAATTCAAGGCTAGAAATTAAAGAAAGAGAGATACGCACGGTAGAATAGGTACCTGTGGTTGAGTTATTTGTTGTTGGCAGTTCTCTAGCTCTGTCTGTCGTGGGCGATTGGACGAACCGATGGATGGATGAGGTTGATTGATTGATCAAGAGGAGGAGGAGGAAGCAGGCAGCCGGCTGCGGGGCATCTTCTTCAAGAGATAGAAGAAGAAATCGCCCGTACGTCCTACTGCGCAGTTGCAAAGACACGGTAGAATAGAAAAAATCTAAAGAATTCAAAGCTAGAAAAGAAAGAGAGACACGGTAGAATAGAAAAAATCTAAAGAATTCAAAGCTAGAAAAGAAAGAGAGACACGGTAGAATAGAAAAAATCTAAAGAATTCAAAGCTAGAAAAGAAAGAGAGACACGGTAGAATAGATACCTGCGCTTTGGTTTGTTGTAGGCTGTTCTCTAGCTCTGTCGTGGGCGATTGGACCAACGGACGGACGAACTAGGTTGATTGATCAAGAGGAGGAAGAAGAAATCCTTTGGCCAGTTCTTTACAGCCGGCTGCGGGACTTCTTGAGGAGATAGAAGAAGAAATCCTTTGGCCGTACGCCCTCCTGCGCAGGCGCAACGCGTCGCCAGGTGAGCTGGGTTTCAGATTAGTATATCTCAGATCTAAAGCAATTGGGATGCTCGACTGGGTGAGGGTGATAACCCAGCCTGGCTTACCACAGGTATCGATTGGCCAGTTCGTGATCAAACTATCGTAAAATCCTTTGAAATAATCTAAAGAATTCAAAGCTAGAAATTAAAGAAAGAGGGGCATGGTACCTAGAATAGATATATACCTGTGTGTGGTTGACTTATTTGTTGTTGGCGGTTCTCCAGCTCTGTCGTTGGCGATTGGACGTACGGATGGATGAGGTTGATCGATCGATTGATCAAGAGGAGCAAGCAAGCAGCCGGCTGCGTGACATATTCCTCCTGCTCAAGAACAACGCGTTGCGAGACGAGCTGGGTATCAGGCTGGATCTCAGATCTAAAGCGAGCGAAAGCTGCTTTAGGATGCTCGACCGGGTGATAAGTCTTGGTCGTCGTTTGGACGTCACTGCCTTGCCTTGCGTTGCGCCGACTTTCTTTCTTTAGGACCCCACTTCAATTATTGCAAGATAAAACCCTACTTCAATTATTGCAAGTTAAAACCCTACTTCAATTATTGAAACCACGTACAGTACTCAACTATTCATATTTTTTTACTTCTTTCTTGCTACCTTCTCTAAGCGTTTTTTTAATCTTTCTTTTGCTGGACGAGGTGGGCATTGTTGCCGCCGACCCGGCACAAGCCTGAATCTTATCATGCCGCAACGGCCCATCGTACCTGTTGTGTCGGGCTGTATCGGTCTGGCTCGTTTTTGATGAGCCTAAGCATAGCTCATTTACGCTTTGTGCCGTGCCAGCTTAAACCCGGTCTATTTGCACTACTGCGACAGAGAAAAGAATCCGGAGCCGCACGGAGCTGAGGCAATGGACATAAATATTGGAGGAAAAAGAAGTGAATTTTATTCAATCTTGAATATGTACATATTTACTGCCTCGTAAAAAACATTACATCCCGATGTAAGGGTACCCCCGGTAAGGAAAAGAGTTCAGTAACTACGTTTATATACATTAATAAATAGACTACCTGAGGTTGAGATTATCAAAGTCAAATACCGACTTCGTAATCTTTGGATCCTCGAGCTCATGTTGTGTCCTATCTTCTGCACGCTCCTAATCTTTTAAGCATGTAATTATTGCCTTAACCATCTCAAGCATGAGAGACAACCTCCTCGGCTCAAGTACCATCCCCACCAAACTGAAAGTGGCTTTCGACGAGACAGTGAACACCAAAACCGTAAGTACGTCCCATGCAAAATAGGATATCACGGGGTAAATATGTTGGTTATTCTTCCACCACAAGAGCAAGTTGAGTTGATTTTCCTCGTCCATGTCAAGATCGGTCTCCACGAAAAGCATGTTGAGATAATGGTTGAGCTCTATTCGTGGGTTCCATGTCGATCTAAATGGCGATTGGGAAGACGATCCAACCGTCTTGCCTTTCAACTTCTTCCATATGTTTAAAGCGGTCACCAAGAGCACAACAGAGCATCAACTTCATCCCGGGTCATAGAGGAGGTTACATCGAAATAGGTGATGGGGTCAACGTTCAAGGCGGAGTACACATCAACATGTCGTCGTCGCCATGGCTCAGGAGTATTTTAGTACCCCCATTCACTATGGTGCAACCTGGCAGGGCATGGGGACGACGTGCGATGACCTGATGGGCTTGGGGACTACCTTCACATATTTGCTCACGACGACGTGTTTGCAATCCCTAGGGTTGCAACCGCGTCCCACTAACCCTAAGGAGGCCGGAGGCTCGAACTGGCAAAGCACACCACACCATTGCAGGTGGAACAGCCTTCCGACATACTCCATGCATCAGGGTATCAGGTTGACCAGTCGATGGTTGACCGGGGCATCTACGACGACACATCATACGGGGTTCAGCCTGTGCGATTCGATGATGGAATACGAACAACACGTTACGGTCCATCGCAGGTGGTTGGAACACGTATAACACGTCCCCTGAACACTTTCACACCGGACGATTTCGCTCGCCGGGACCGTGCGGGTAGGGGGACGGGGAGGGGATGAGCTAACCATTATGGTTTGTACAAGTATTGTAAATGTAAACAGTATTGGTGATGAGCTACCCATCATGCCTGTATGCTATCTTATCATGTTTGCTGTGTCTTGTTATTTCAGGATTGCTATGCCGAAAGTCTGTTGTGTCTTGTTATTGTACAAGTTGTTGTGTCTTGTTATTTCAGAATTGCTATGCACCGAAAGTCTGTTGTCGCTACTTACTTATCATCATACGATGTGTCGCTTTCGGCTATAAATATATTATTGACACATTATGAATATTACCTGGTCACTGTAGCATGCAAAGCTGTGGACTCCATTTCTGCATGACCCATCGATGTCATCTGCAAAGCTGTATAAGACATTCTAGCTGACTATAGGAGAGATTCTCTGTCTAAAGCTGTGGCCATAACCAGGCTCATGTCCCATCACATGCAAAGCAAGCAAGCTTCGGGCCAATACGAGGGCAGTCGAAACACGGAGCACAAGTTCGCCATCCAACCAACCAGTGCCAATGGAGTTCCCCTCGCCCCCAAGGCGTAGCCTTCTCGAAGAGATTCCCGACGCATGTCCCCATGTGCCTATGTGGGAATCCTTGCCGGTTCCAGAAATCTCTAGATAACTCATACACCTACGGTATGAGGTACTGGAGCTGCCGCAACTATGATTCCGAGCCAATGCTGGAGATGCGGATGCGGCGGAAAAGTCCAGTATGTTCGTACTCGCATTTGATGTTACATCAAACCATGCAAACCGTAATACTGTAATACCATCTGCTGTCACCAATTGCAGCCTTCATTGTGCGAGTTCATCAAATTCTACGACGCGGAGCAGACTCCTGAGATGGAGAGGATGAGGAATTGGGAGTACTCGCATCGCAGAGCTATGGTAGAGCAGTAGTGGCGTGAGCAGAACGAGGGCGAGAAGCGCACGAAGCATCACGAAGAAACCCGTGCAAAGAGGGAGGCCGAACGGCAGCGCCTGGCGGTCGAGCGGGAGATGAAGCGCTTTTCTTGTCAAGGACTGCGCTAAAGAGCTTCTCAACTATGGCACTGTCCTTCACTTCAGTACCGAGCGCTCTAATTTCTCCCACAAACTGGTAAGTTTCTGTGAGAATTCCATGCTGCCTTCAGAATCCTGCATTGTCAGCCTGTCGAGTTGCCTTCTCAACACCTGTACCCTTGCCTTCTTGACATGTCTTCACCAATGCGCATCTCTCTGATCGCCTCCCAAGCCTTCGTGGCCGACTCTTTTTTTTTGCGATTGCCATCATCACAACATCCGACACTGCTTGAGAGATAGATTGCAACGAGGGCTCCTTGGTCTTTCTCTTCATCGACCTGTTCAGCTCCTTTTACTGCAGCCCATACTCCTAGAGACCGCATGATGATCTTCATCTTAACAGCCCACAAGCCATAATTTGTGTCATTTAGCATTGGGTATTGGATTGGCACACCTCCTCCTCTGGAAAGTGTCCTCCCTGTTGTTGCTGACGTTCCACCGGTCTGCAACACGCCGCCACATGCCGGCAACACACCACCGCTTGCCGTCCATCTGGAAAGCGAGGACTGAAAATAAATGCAAGTTTTTCGCATGGTTACTACTTCGTAACAGTATTCTATCAGCGGACAATTTGGCTCGCAGAGGTTGGCCACATAACCCCCTATGTTGTTTTTGCATCTCAAAACCTGAGACCGCAAAGCTTCTCCTGATCCACTGTGCCTTTGCAAGACTATTTTGGTTCCTGCTCTTTTCAAAGCACGGTCTTCCACGACTGACCAGCTTGATCAGCGACTCCTTGTTTTCTATCACTGATTGGTGGCAAAGAGTTCAATCAACTACTCCTAAGGAGGCACGGCGAGCCTTAAATGGTGTCATAATTTTTGGATTCTGGAACATGTTGAAGGAACGTAATGCTTGCATCTTTCAGGGAATTTTTTGTTCCTCCGTCCAGAACGTCGTTACAACTACTCTCCGAGACCTGTCCACTTTTGCCGTCGCCACGACGTCAAACAACTGACGAAATACCCTTCCATCTACAGCTGCTCCTCACCCAAACCGTTGTAAACTCTAATGTTGTAACCTAGGTTTTCACCTGCGCTGGCGGGACACCAGAGTGGCCTTTCTTTTGTTCTTTTTGTATGACAACTCTTTCTTCCTATTTTTAAATGAATTGGCAGAGCTCCTACCGCAAATTTCGAAGAAAAAAAATTAGCCTTTTCAAAGAAACATGTATTTCGAAAACTGCAAACATCCCTTTTATTTTCTTGGGCTGTCATGTACTAGATAAATAAGCTTCAATCCAATTCCGTACATCATTCAAGCACAAAAATGTGGCTTGGATCCAAATGCAAAGTAAAGAACAAGGTAGTAATAGTAGTGGTAGTAGTATGAGTAATGAGTGTCGTCGCTACGGCGGTCATTCAGAATTTCAGATCTGTAGGTTGGGTTCGTATCACTCGAGCTCTCAGTACAAGATCGCCACCATCTCCCAACATAAACTCCACTCCAAACAGGGACCAACAAGCGACTCCCCAGCATCTCCTTCCATCAGAAATCATCACAAGAAATGGAAGTACTCGATGCATCTTGACTGACCAATCGGTAGCAATGTCCTCGTCGGAGCACCGGTGTCGCCGGACGAAGCGCTGGCCTCAGCGAAATCATCAACCTCCATCTTAACTGGAGTGTCGCTCGCAGAAGACGATGTGTCCGTCGGCTGAAACCGGCGAGCGTAGATGCTCCTTTCAAGCTGCTGGTTGGCTCTGTATGGCGGCTGTATGCTCGGCGACTGCGACGAAGTTGACGACGGCAGGAATGCGGGCTGTCCGCCGGCGGCATGCGAATTGAAGCAGATGGATACCGCCTTCGTCGAAGACGACTGCGCGGCAGTATCTGGGCTGCTGCCAATGGGGCTTGAGCTGCCATTGCAGGCGTGATGGTTGAAGTAAGTGGCCGAGAACAATGGCGGATCGTTGGTGTCCTTCTGCTGAACTTGTTTTGTGGCCGGGCACTTCATGTCGTTCTTGTAGGTGCATCTGTAATAGAACCTGCACGTATAATCATATTGTCAGACCGAAAATCCCCTCAGAATGTGCCTCAATATAATTATGGCTGGTGAGTGTAAATTTTAGAATCAGATGATTAGGTAAGACGAGAGAATCATATTCCGCACCAGTTTTAGTTTAGAGAGGTGTGCTTCTATGCTTTTATTTTTTAAAGTTGCACAAATATTAAAGCATGAACGAATGGTAGATGGTGATTATTTACCATTTCGTTTGCTTCAAGATTTGTGCAACTTGTATTGAGAGGAAAAGATTTGTGCAACTTGTATTATTTACCCTTTCTTGTATTCCTTTGTTGCTATTACAAAAAAATTTATTTTTTTCTTAGATTAAGGCCTCGTTTGGTAACTTGGAACCGAGCTGTTTCTATTAAAATCTGGGAGAAACCCAGCCAAACGGGCTAAAACTTGGAACGATTCTCCTCGGAACGTTTCTTTTTTTTCCACGTCATGGCTGAATCACCCTCAACCCCGTTTCTGCTAGAATCTGGAACCATACCAAACGGTTTCCAGACAATGATTCTGATTCTACCTGAAACGTTTATACCAAGAATCTGAAACCGTTTCCGTTTCTACTAAAATCTGGAACCATACCAAACGGGGCCTAATTGTTGCTAATCTTCTATTTTAGAGCTTAACTAATCTCCCTCTCAGTTAGTGAGTAAAGCCACTATCCTACTAATTAAATTCCAAGCTGGATGGTTGGAGAAAAAAAAAATCATATCAACTTTCACCCTACCTAAATTAGGCGGAATGTTGCCGGTAGTGTGCTTTTGACACCTCTGCATCTACATACCACCTTTCCAAAAATACGAAACATCTACATCTATTAAAAAAAAAGCTCTGGATGGACTAACAAGGTATGCGGGGTCTGCATCGCAAGCCAATCAGCCTCCGATGAGGTAAAACAAGTGTTCGTGGAGACTGTCGGCATGACGCCAATGGCTGGAACTGAATCAGGACAATTAGTAAGATAAACAAATGAGGAAACTTCTAGTTAGTTTGCTAGTGAGCTATATATTAGATCTCAAGTGAGGTAGTAAAGGATGGCTACTTTCGATTTTTCTATTCATGTGATGAGCAACACTTTACGAATTTTTATTCGTCTTGTTGAGTTGTCAATGACAAGAGAGATGGTTGTGAAGGTTCTCTTCTTACTGTCATTACGTAAACTTTTTTTTTGTTGACAAACATGCCATTTCTTTCACTCGATTTCAGGCTACACGGACACCTGCCCACTGCCAATTCTACCAAGAAGTGAGTGTTTTCTTGCCCAAAATTAAAATCCATTGACCAAACTATCGACTGGTAAGAGGGGATGTGATTTTCGATATAGAAACATCTGGCCCGACAATGGCTATATATTGATCCCTTAAAAGGAGAGAATCGTTTGATCTATAAATGTTTCAGGCATTGATGATTATTTACATGAACATGTACAACATCTGAAAGATATGCATGCTCTCCACTTATCCTGGCGGACCTAAGGTGTTCAAACTCCAAATCAAGCAAGCTAGACATTAATTGGTCATTTAATTACTACCGATTACAGAAATACTATTCTACGGTAATACCACTGAAACTCGTGAATGAAACTCGTGAAATTTTACACTGAAACTTATTAAACTTAGCACTAAAACTGCGGAAACCTGTCATGAAACTAAACACAGGAACTCATGAAACCAATCACCGAAACTAATAGAACTCATGAATACCATTCTAGCGGTATACGGTTGGCTAGTATCGCTCAAAAAATCAAGCGTACATGATGAGCACACGAAATTCGTGCTATCAAGAAGTAGAACTAGGACTATATTCCTGTCCGCTACCATTACAAGACTAAAGATATGATCATCCATGTTGACTAAAGATATGCATGCATGGAATGGAATGAAAAGCATGTGATTTGGGGGATGATGCGCGATTGAATGGCGAAGGAATGAAGCCGGGAAGCAACCTTGGGAAGTTGGAGTTGCAGAGCTTCTTCTCGCCGTATTTCCTCCATTGGTGCCCGTCGTCGTACGGCGCATAGGTGTCCGTCGTCCATGTACACTCGTCCTTCCTGGACGTGTTATCAATTGCGCACAAGAAAGAATTAAGGATTCAAGAAACGAGAGACCTTGGAGGATCTTAATTTGCTGCAAGAAATTGTATATAGAGGAATCTATCTACGCTAGCTATGCATACCTGATTCTTTGCTGGGTTCTGGCAGGCCTGTTGGATCCCGAGTCGCTGGGATAAGACGGAGCAGAGTCCAGAGCCATGGAGCACAAGAACAATGGAGAAGAAGGAAAACTACTGAAGAAGAGAGAGATCTCGGCTGCTCTGAGAGTCTGACCACCTTCATTTATAGCGGGATGGGCATTTCTGAGACAACGACGCCGGAGGAGGAGCATTCTTCAACGTTAACACGCGTCGCCACGCCGCCTCCTTCTTACCCTCATGCATTTTAACGTCTCCTGACTAAGGGTCAAAATCTCGCCAAATTTAGCAAAATTTTGAATTTTGACCCCTCGAGTTTCATAGTCTCGACGAAATTAATTTTTTTTTAAAAAAAATTAAAATGCTATAGTACCTATAATTTCGTCGAGATCTCGATAAATTTAACTAGATTTGGTCGGCTTGGATTCTTCACGTCGTTTTCTGTGTGGAACAGTTGGTATATCATAATTCCCGCGAAATTAAAAAAAAAAACCCTTTAAAATTTAAAGTGTGACCGTACTTAAAATTTCGCCGAGATCTCGGCATTTTGGACCGAAATTTCGTCTATATGAACCGAAATCTCGGAAATTTCATTTAAAAAATTACCGGATTCAAATTTTGCCTTTTGATTTTTGTTCGGATTTCGTCCTAAATACCGAGATTTTACCGAAATTTTACTTTTCGGAGGGTGCCAAAATGAAGCCCGAAAACGAAAATTTAAACCCTGCTCCTGACTTGCTGTGTCATGATGGATACATGCCATGACCTGTGTCAAATATGGCTGCCGTCGTTTGCACAACGACGTAGACATAAGCAGAATTGGCTGAATGTTATCTCGTCGCTTTTCATAAAGAAAACCATACAGCAAAATAATATGTATGTATGTATGTATGTATGTACGTAGACAGAATACTATCAAATTTCTCTCTTGCTTCTTACAGTTTACCCCTTGTTAGTACAACCAAACTCTTCCAGAATTCCTATAAGAAAAAGGAAGCGGTAACTGACGGAGTGAGGTTGGCATCAGTCGTCAGAGTCTCTATGCGTTGCAAGAAGATATCTGTATCTGCGTAACTATTGCCAATTGCCAAAGCAACTCTCCATGCGTTGCAAGAAGATAGCTCGACCCCATCTCCATTTCGTTTCGTTTCGTGCAGTCATCTTAGCCCTTCAACTACAAATTACAAAGTATCGATCCTATTTTTATAAGTATTTAAGTTGGTATTGACGTGACTCTATCTTAGAAATCTTATATAGATGTCGGAGGATCTTATATGGAGCCGGGATCATATGTATGTGCATGTGTTTGTGCATATGACTCGTGGGTTCGTGGCATGATTTTATATGCCTTGTTAGTAGGTTGTGAATTTTTTACACAATTTGCAAATTTAAGTTCAATTATCTTTGCATGATAGATTTCGTTTGGTTGCTTTAATATTTTGATTTAGCGAAAATTTTGAGTTTCACATGCAACAAACTTATATTTATAGGAAAACTCAAACTATTTTATTTTTGGAGATTAGAATTTGTGATATCATTTATTTGAGATCTGTTGGCACTCGGTTAGTAAGGAAGTATTTAGCTTTAGATAATTCTTACTTTTCTATGAACAGCTACTAAATAATAACAATTGTGTGGGGTTTTCTCATCGAAATGACTGACCTAAGCGAGGCGTCTCAATGTCTTGGGGTGTCCTGATTGAGTATGACATGAGAATCAAGAAAGATCATACTACAGCGAGTTAAGAGCATATACAATAGTCTGTCTCTAAAGATTTTAACTCAACTAGAGACAACACTAGAGATAATATCTCCAATAGTTGTCTATAAAATTATTCATCTTCATTATATATTTTTCTCTCTCACACTTCATTACTTTTTACGTTAGTTTGCGTGATTAAGTTGTCTCTTGCATAAAAGACAACACATTCTCTTTCCTCACATCCTCTCTCCTCCAAGTATGATTTTACTTACATGGCATAGCTAAGAGACAACTGAAGTGGTACTATTGGAGATGCCCTAACAACTTCGTCAAAACCATTCATGAATTGCATTAATGGCAATGCTGACGCAGTTGACATCGTTTTTATCACCTGTTTTGTAATATACCTTATACACACGCGCGCGCATGGCCAAGCCGGTGCCAAGTCAAACCGGGTCTGGTTGTGCCTATTTATAAAAGGGGAGCCCTGCCCTAGCTACACCCCTGCCTCTCACCTGGGTTGTGCATCGTAGCTTGGGTCACCCTCCGTGTGCACCGCCGCATTTGCCATCCTCCCTCTACGACATAGGCCGTCGGTCACCTTTTGCGCGCCTAGCCGTTGTCGCCCTCCACTGCTCACATGCATCGTGTGTCACTGAGCCGTTGTCGCCCTCCTTCAACGCTGAGCCGCTGCCACCACGGCCGACGGCCCTTAACGCCGTGGGTTGACAAAGAAAGAGGCAAGGGGGCCGATTGAGAAAGAAGAAAGTGGGAGAAGGAAAAGAGGAAAGATGAAGGAAAAAAAAAGGCTGCAACCATGAAGAAGGGTGCAACCATGAAGAAGGGAAGGGAGGAGAAGAAGAGAAGAGGGAGAAGACACCGTTTTTCACAGCCTCAACAAATCTTTAGCTTGCAGGTATAAATTCTAGGATGATGTTTCTCATTTTAATGCTGTATTAGAGCAGTTTTGTGGTCATATTAGCTCTAGATAGGGTGTTGTTTATTTTTGGGGTTTGTTTTGGATATCTATGGTTTGATTCATAGCTTGGCTATATTATAAAAATTATAGATAATTGTTTAAAGTTTCTAATCTATAGAGTACAAGAACACTGAATTTGGTTTTGCGGTTAGGAAGTTATGGCTAACAGAAGGTTGCTATACAGAAATTACTGACCATTGGTTGCAGTTGTGGTTTTGGGCTGATTAAGTTAGGAAGATGACCGATTTAAATTGTGCTCATAACTAAATAAAGCTATATAGTTTTTTTGCAGTTTCCATAAATGGTATGGTTTTCTACTTTTGGATTTGTATAAAAACAGATATGAAATTGACAAGTATGATGTGCAGTATCTTAACAAAACAACCTTCGAGGTTGAAACGAGGGCTTAAATGAATTACTCAAAACCTTTGGTCAACTAGAAAGCTGGAGAAAATTTTGTATAGTTTTCATAATTTATATAATTTGCTAGGTTTGGGCTTCTGAGCTAAGGGTTATGTCATTCGACCATCGGGATAGTGAAGGGGAGTTGTCTGGCGGATGAAAGGTTAGGTCTGAGATTTTGCATACGAGTGATATTGTTAGGTGTAATGTTATGTACTGTTGTGGCACATTGTTGAGTTGGGTTATCTACTGTGGGAGGTGTAACTTTGGGTTTGGCATCAACCGCATGTCACTCCATCTCACATGGGTAAAAAGGTATGTGCATGGTAGAATGGTAACCAGGTTGTTTGCCCTTGTTTTATGTTTGTAATTTACTTTCTATGCTTATTTACATGATTACTCTTACTTATTATGGTACCTATATGGTGATGATGACGACAAGATATGTTCAATGTTAACAAATTATTGCATTTGCATAATGTGCATTCATATTGGAAAGAGATAACATGTGTGGGTTTCTATGACCTACTTGTGTGTGGGCATGAAAGACCCACTTTGTAGGCACCTTCACGGAATGAAAAGATTAAAAGGGTGCGACAATGATGGGTGTACACTTAGCTATACTAGTATAAGCTATATGATGTGCGTGCGAGTATATACATTAGACTGCATTGCATTTTTAAAAAGAAGGAAGTTGATGAGATAAATGTGATAATTTGTTATGTTCTTGTTTTATTATGTAATCACCCTTGCTTAATTATTGTTTTAGTGACTAACGATGGCTATATACATGGGATCGGTATAAGCACATATTTGTCACGTGCATCATGGAATTTTCAATCGCTTTTAGTTACACTTCATTCGCCCTTAGAGTTAGTTTACTCTTAGAAACTCAAATAGTAAACTCGAGATTAATCGGTGAACAATTATATAATAATAGTTGTGTCAAATTCAATTACTAAATATATGCCAATGCATCAAGATTTAGTTGACTTGTTTTATCTTGTATATTTGTTATTAAACCATCGTTATGCTCGAAGGTAAGGTTGTTCCCCAACGCATGGTTCTGGGTGTTCTCGGGTGCATGATCCCGAGCGTTCTAAAATGTGTGGACTTGAATGTTCTTAGGTGCATGGTTCTAAGTTTATTATTATTTATTTTTCTATTCTTATTATTATGTAGTTTCTATTAATGTCAATTTTTTACCCATGATAATCGTTTAGAGAAGTATTGCTGAAATTATTGGTAAAAGTTGTTAATCTTAGTGGAAAGAGTTGGATATTGTAGCATTCTAGGCATCTGGAGTGATAGGGTATTACATGTTTAGGGGGTAGTGGAGACCATAATAGAAGTTAGCATATCCGAAGTGCAGAGCGGTTTTAGTTTCTCTCAGTTCCTTTGTTTTTGTTAGTAGGATTAAGGAAGAATTGAGCTCTTTCATGTAGCTATTGGTGAGTCATGCGGTTTAAGAAGGTTTGTAGTTGCTATAGTGATGGATACGTGGATGCATTTGAAGTTCAAGGTAGTTCATAAAGGCTTTCACAATGATGTTGACTGCTATTGTTCCTTCAAAGCGAACAATCATGGATGTGCCCGTCAACAAATACAGTATAATTCCCCAGCATAATCAAGTGCCCAGAATGTCACCACTTCCACTTTCCTCTCTAAATTTTAACCATAATAACAATTCACTAATGATAACTTCTCAAAACAAAGTACAATGATGGACATGGACCAAATAACGAGTACGATAAAATTTCACAATAACAAACTTGGAACCTCATGCCCAAGAGCGCCCAGAACTATGCATCCTAGAACAATCTTGCACTTGGTGATGATGACAAATGCAATGCTTGGCTATACATATGCATCATGCACATCATATAGCTTCTATCTCGTGCAGGTGCCTACCAAAGTAGGTATTTTATATCAACAGTGTAAGTTATAGAGGCCCACACATATCACATCTTTCCATCATGAATGCATATTATGCAAATACAATAGTTCTAGAGTATCACATAAATCATGGTAAGCTAGAGTATCACATTATCATTATTTAACAGTTATCATATCTCATTATCATTATTTAATTCATCATCATATAAACATCATGGTAAACCAGAGTTTCACATAAATCAGCATGGTAAGAAATTTGCAGACATAAACAGTAAGAGCAACTATCCGTTTATTGTTCTACCGTGCACTTGCCTTCCCCCCCTTCTTTTAAGCATGTGGAGCAGATTGTTGTGAAGTTGACACAAACCTTGAAGTCACTCCTTCTACCGTAGGTATACAATCTCAACAAGGTGCCGCAACAATACGAAAACATCAAACAAATTAGCGCCGCTATGCATAACCCTAATCAAAAACATTCCCTCCGGTAGATAATTCCTCTCTGTTGTCCCAATGGTCGAACAACCTTAACTCTTGGCTCAAGAGTCCAAACATAACAAACCATATAAGTTTTGAAAACTAAACAAAGTTTCCAACAATTCTCTAGTTGGCCAATATTCTGATTAACCCAGTTAAACCCTCATTTTTAACCCCGAATATTGTTCTATTGCATTACTGGAAAGCAGAATTAATAATTTCATATCTATTTTTATACAATATCAAAAGTAGCAAACAATAACCACTTCAAGAGACTAAAGAAAATTATATATATATATATTTAGTTACGTGTAAAATTTAATTCGGCCATCTTCTTAGCATAATAAGCATACTAACATAACTATGACCATCCGTGACCAAATTCTTGACAGTCACGTTTCCAAAGCCATAACTTTTAAACCGCCTAATCAAATTTAGTTTTCTTGCACTCTATGGAAACCTTAAACAATTATCTACATTATTCATAATAATAAATAAAACCCTAATTTGGCTATCTACTATATTGCTAATCGAAATGGTTCGTTGGACGAGCTTACAAATCTCATATATTTTAATCTATCCAACCAGTTTAAATGTTTAAGTACTATCCAACCAGTTTAAATGTTTTAAGTACTCCATTGAAACATAATAAAATTATCTACAAATATCTAGTCATTGTATGGATTTAATCCGATCATCTTCAAGGTCTAAAACATCCAAAACCGCGACAGCACCCGATTGGTGATGATATGCGGAACAGCAGGCTTCCAAATGCCATAACTTGATCTTCTTGGAAAGAAAATAAAGTTATCAACAACTCTCTAGTCAACAGTTTTCCTGATTGTGCCCCTAAAGCCCTCAAAAATCAATTAGATCTAAACCGCTCGAAACCAGGAAAAAAAAACAACAACAATCCTCAATGAGAATTGGCACAATCCAAGAGGCTAATTGAGCCCTAATTACCAAATTAATCCACATAAAGTTCATATACAGGAAAGGGTGAGGGTAGTGGAGGATTACCATGTATCGATGAAGATTTAATGAAGAAAACACGGAACCTCTTCTCTCCTTTCTCAATATTTGAAGACTAGAGGGAGCGGGTGGTATTCTTCATGTCTCTCTCACCAAATCCAATCCAGGACTACATATAGAATACGGCATGCAACATTTAGCCCTTTATTACTTGTGATCTGTGTATTACTCAAAGCGGACTGCGAATTCTATTACTCCACAATACAATAAGTGTTAAGAGAAAAAAAAATCAGAGATAGAATGCAGGCCGGCTATCACTGAGTGCGAGCTGCTGCAACACATAAGTAGTACATAGGTCACGAGGATTCACCTGACTATATGAAGCTGTAAAGGCCACCATTCCTCAAATGACTTGCTTTATCATTCACAAAAGCTAAGTTTGTTAACTTCACTTCAGCTAAATCAACATTCCTTTCTCTAAATTAACAGCACCAACCCCCGCTCAGAAGCAATCAAGTGAAGAAAAACAACAAATTCGCACAATAAACAACACCACCTAAACCTTTTGTTCCAAACAAGTTGGGTAGTCAATTTTGCACAATAAACATTATAGCAAATTTATAAATAAATTTAAATAGCAATAGGACAAATATTTGCAGTTCACATAAGGATCTATGAGACTATGACCTTTTTACCAATGCCATTGGCAAGTTCTACCGTTGAGCCCAAAAAATGTTCTAAAATTTGGGCAGCCCTAATTAACAATGTCGATGCCACCATTTGTTTGCCTCAGGACTAATTAAGTAGCTATGCAAAAGGGGGGGAAAAGTTCTAACTACATCACATGACCAGGAAGAGTTAAACGAATTCCTCAGACCAAAAGGAACAGTTATACATCACACAAGCCGCATGCCTATTCTACAAATCTTGCCATTTCATAAGCATTGATCCTTCTTTGCCTGCAGGACCTGTCAGATAACAACTTAACACTCGGGGATTATTGTTAAATATACAAAGTTAGCACAAGGTGCTGCCTTTATAACCCGACAGTTGTCATAGAATCATTGCCGCTGGACAGACGGCGATTGCTGCACCTGAACTGGAGGGAAGAAGCCAATGCCTGACGTTGGAAAGAATCCAGTTGATGTTGGAGATTGCTGTGGTGCCTGCGTAGATTGCTGCTGCTGGGGCTCGCTCTGGTTCTGGGCTGGTGGAAGAGGGGGCGGAGGTTGTGCTCCACTTGGTCTTGGAAAACCAGGCGGTGGAATGTTGGGCAATGGTGGCAGAGGTGGCACAGAGCCAGCCATCATCCCAAACGGTCCCATTCCGAACATTCCTCCAGTATTTTGACCGAATTGCTGCAGAAGTGGTGGCACCAAAGATGGCAATGGAGGTGGAGGTGGTGGGAATGAACCTGGTGCTTGGTTTGCCTGCGAAAGTGTCCGCATGCCTCCAAGAGAAGTAGGTGCTACTCCAATATGTGGTTGCACCTGTGGTATTTGCCCAAAGAAGGGGGGAGCACCCATATCACCAACCTGCATGGATTTCTCTAGTCTAGGCCTCTTTTCAGTCTGGAAGCCTGGAGGTCCTGCAGAGAGCTCTCCAGAAGGCAACCCACCACTCATGGAAGCAGCTTGTTCAGCAGCAAGGGACGAGAAAATGGACGAGAGCACCTGCTCAGGAGATGACAAAGATGCAAGCTTCTCTGCCATAGCTGCTGCTGTTTTCTTGGGCTCATCACCTGCAGCCCTTGCTGCGGCAGGAAGTGAGGCTGCCGGATGTAGTGGTTGAAACTGGGAAGATACTGGTCTTATTGCTGAATTCTGCATCATGGCAGCTGTTTGCTCTGATGGAGGCGTAATCAAGAGTGGACTAGAACTAGATCCTGCACCATTGGCGACAGGGGCACCACCAAGTCGTTGTCTTAGTTGCATGGCATGTTCAGTCTCTGATCGAGCAACCTGTTTGTCAATTAAAACAAGGAGCAAATCATTTTAGTGATTTCTCAAATAACTGCTAAAACACCACTACGGTGGTAGAAAGATAGTACGATCTTAATTGAGATGGTACCTAGCAATGTTTAAAAAAACAGAAACACTATTCTACGGTAAACCATTCCAACAGTATGCCACTGAAACTCGTGAAATTTTACACTGAAACTCATGAAAATTAGCACTAAAACTGATGAAACCTAAAACTTATGAAACTAAACACTGGAACTCATGAAACTCATGAATACCGTTCCAACGGTATACCGTTGGTTAGTATCCCTCTTAAAAAAATAAACTGTTCTCTCACAGATCTCAAGCAAAAAGTTTAACATAAATGAATATTACATATGAGCAGATATATGTTTAAAAACCTCCAACTTAAGCTGACATGGCATATGTTGAACTGTGAACATTTATGTAACCCATTACCCATATATATCTTTCGGTGCCTAGGAACCCAGGTACTGGTACACCAGCCACCAGGTATTTCCCCAGGTATTGCGCGTGAAAAATCTTGGAATTTTTTGGATGTCGGGTTTAACTAGTTTACTAATTAGTTCAAACAAGTTTGAACTGAAATTTGAACTAGAGTTGCCTTTTTTATGATAGTTTGATTGTAGGTATTTGGTGACTTTCTACAAAAATCAGCAAAGCATGTGATCTACATGTGCTCAAAATCGTTGAATTTGAGTACATTTTTTCAAAGTATGTGTTTCATTTGAATCGTTATAGATGGGTATATACCTAAAACTAAACTGCTAAAGTTTTCAAAAAATATACCCAAATTTGGGTTGAATTCGCGCATTTGAAATCATGGTGCTAGGCACCCAACTCGAGCGTGTAAGATCGATCCGAATTTCAGAGTGTGGGCATGAAATGTTTTATACTATTGATATATTTATGATGTGTTTTGAACTCAGTTCAAACAATAATTTTAACTACTTTTGAATTCAATACTACTAAAGTGATTATATACCATGAAACTAGCTCAAAGTAGTTAAACTGAAGATAAATTTTAATTTTATTGTTTGGATTTTGATGTCTCAAACACACTTTTTTATGGGTATGTAAAGATACCCACGTCAAACTTCGTGAACCTCAAAACAAATCAACAGGTATTGATTTGGGTGCCTAGGCACCTAGGTGCATGAAACGCTTGACTCCAAACCTGTCCCTGCCTCCCCAAAACTTTCCGATAGCTGGTTAGCTTTATAGGAACCAGCAATTGGTAACACATATGCATGGGTCCATCACCACTGTCCACTGGCACTGGCACATTTTTCTATCAGCATTCAGCACATGCCCATTGGACAGAGGAATGCAACGGCCATCATGGGAGGAATGTTAAGAGTTAAGACCACAGGCCTATCTACCTGATGATGTAGAGGACCACACCCTCAAAAATTGATCAGACCTCCCAAGGTATTCTCTCGAAACAGATAAAGAGCAGGATACATCATACATAAACAGGCTAAAGTTGGAATGGGGAAGCAGTCTTACGTAGGAAGTGGCCATGTTATCTTGAAAAAGCCTTGGGGCACAATGGTAGCTGGTAAGAGGCACTTTTGTGCTTGAAGTGAGATGCTATATGGGCCAGCCAACATGTGTGCTCAATGTCACAAGCAGACCATTGGTCTACTGCCTTCCATCACAAAGATGAAATATACCCACAGATTCAGTAGTGGTTAGAGTTTAAGCATTGGAGGTATGTTAAGGCTTCTCTTTGTATCTGTGCACGTGCTGCGTGTCTGCGGGTGTTCTTATGATCTTTTCTTTCTTTTATCACACTATTCATCCTGAACAACATAATTTCAGAAATGGGATGACAATGAATAGCAAAACTCCAGTTATGCCCACATGTCATTGAGCATCGTAGGCAGCATCAAAATTCAAGAATGGTGCCTACTGCGTGGCATGGACAAAACGGCTGGCACAACGCAAAAAGGGACCGTAATGAGGATGCTTATGGATCCAAGGGAATGCTCAACAAAATCATGCATTTTGACCTAACAAAAATTCTGTTTTGCAGGGAAAGATCAAGATAGTAATAAGGACAATCACATGTAAGAGGATCTAATCCTTACTTGCAACTGATTGCAGAGAAGCTCCGACTTTGCTTCCTGTTACATAAACAAGAACAAAAATAATGCTTTGTAAATTGTGAGCATGATAATATGCCATCGTGATGGAACATTTCCAAGATAATAGAAAAGGTGCTCAAGACCTGTTCACTAAGGGCTTCTTTTAGTTGATTGATCAGGTTTGTCCTAGCCGTGCAAACACTTTCAAGTTGCTCAATGCACTGCTTCAAGATTGCTTCCTTTCCTTGAAGGTTGGAAATCAATGACGATCCTTGCTGAATACCTACGAAAAAAGGAGTCAAGCATTAGTAATTCATACTAGATACTTATGATCAAGAGATGATGTGAAAGTATTATAATGTTTGAGTATCATCGCTTTTTCATATCCATTTTTTTACATTGGAAATCCAAAAAATCCAGTGTAAATTCAGGTTTCAGATAATCAGAGGTAACTCCAAGACTCCACGACTAGGAGCTCTTTCAATAGGAAACCTTGCATTATAGTATTTTTCACTCTATAAAACATGAAAAATGAGATACTTGAATTTGATATTTGCATAAAAACCATAGTTATGACACGACAGACTTGAATTTGATATTTGCATACAAACCATAGCTATGACACGACAGACATCATAGAGGTATTACTGCGATGCAAAAGAACATGTTAAGCAGCTGGATGTGCTATACCAAAAAGAATACGAATGCATGCAAATGTCAGAAAATTGATTTCTTCCATTCAATGAGCCCAAATCATGCTACAATCACTTCATTATAAATTTTCTTGAAAGCAAGTTATTGGGAGTCCGGGAGTGCTCAAATTCCTTTCTGTACAGCAATTCCCTGTCAACATGCCATGCTTAATGCATCTGAGAGACACTAACATTACACAAACATTACACCAATCAGGACATGTACACTGAAGCATGCAGGTAATATTTTGCAAGTTAAAAAATAGAAGATAACAAAAAAAAAAAAACACAAGTACAATATCATAGCTTATACAAATGACAAATCCAAAGATTATCTCAAACTATGGAGTTAATTCCATAACATGGACCTAACAAGTAGTTGTAGTCAGTGAACTCAAAAAACTTTTCTAAGTTAGATCACTTTTCTGTATTTAAGAATTTAGATGTTGATGTTGGTCCAGTCTGTAACATTTTCTTGAGCTCAGAGGGAGCTAGTAGATCATGATTTTCTCCATTTCTGGAACTGGAACTGGATGTGAGATAGTTCTCAAACAATCATGACACCAGTGACCAGACACGCCAGGATAGAAGAATACATTAAGAAATAAGAATGGTGCCAAACAATCTTCAATGGCAGATATCCGCAACATTATAGAACTAGTGAAGCAAGCAAAATCCTTACCATGGGTACAAACATCTTCTACATCTTTATCCATCTTCTCCAAAACACTAACAGTACTCTTACATTTGTTTAAAGCTGTGTCTTCATCAAAATGTTGATCAAGCACAGATTGGTATGCAGTTACGATCTTTTCAGGCATCCCACCAACAGTCAGTTTCTACAATGGAAGACAAACAACAAGATGTGCTTTCTCAAATTCATTCCAATATACGGAATTCATGATCCATCATAAGTAGAAGAAAACAATTTTGTTCACAGGACAAGAATTGGCAGCTTACTTTTATTATTGTACTGGGATCCTTCCGTGCAGCTTTCGTAACTGAAGAGGTATTAGTGCTAGGATTTGAATTATTGCCGTTGTTATCCAATGTATGAGGGTTGTCACCAAGAATGTCATCTTTCAGACTTTCAATATGGGTTCCAAAAACCTTCCGCTCATCCCAAATCCCTATCTGAAGTTTTTTTAAAAAGAAGATTGAAAATTTTATTGCTTGCATTTTGGCCTTCAGATCAAAACAATTGTATTATTAAATTCAAACTCTGTATTCCAAAATTAAACAAGTTTCAATGCAATGTGGACCCTGTTAGTGCACATAATGACATGACCCCACTGGGTTTTGCAGCAAATCCCCTTGTACAGTATTGACTGCGGGCCGTAAACTCTGATAGAGATGCCCCATGCAAAAAAATTGTATATACTTAAGCAATAGCAGTAAGAAAAGTCTGGGTCATAGCTTCTGGCAGCTGACTACTAAGACCAACAGTCCTTTTGGCGAAAAAAAGAGTAAAAAATACAATCATTAAACCCATGACCCTTGGAAAGAGAAAAAAAAATTAAGGCTAAAAACTAAAAAGTATGTTCTCTTTCCTATTGGTGCCCGCTCTTGTATGGTTTTTAGCTTACATTTTCTGCACATATGTGATGCAAATGCACCTTGCACATGACCATAGCCTTCAAAAGACATCAGAGTAAACAAATATCTGGAATCTAGAAACAATATACCAGGGGAAGAATTGAATAATCGAATAACTTAAAACAGCAACAGAATATTAATCCAATAGTTTGCTGAATCAACTCAGGTAATGGTAAACCATTAACCCCCATGGTGCTATAGTATTATGATGGCCACTGACATTTAGATCCCTCCAATGTTCTTGGACAAGGCACAAAGCACTAGTGCCACTCTAGAGAATAAAAGAGGTCACTGAACTGCAAAGCATTAACCATGAACATGTAATGATGAAAGAAATAACTTACTAATCTTGCGATCACTTTCTTTCCATGTTCTCCCCCATTTTCATAGACATGTTTCAGTGATCCAGGAAGAACCCTCCAGAACTCATTCACAAATTCTCCTCCCTTGCGTTTGCTATTTTGCAGGATGTCATTTGATAAATACAGGAATGCTACTTTCTTATCCTTTGTTGCATTATTAAACTGCTTCTCCCATGTCTCAACAACTTTTCTGGCTCTCTTCCGGTGAAAAATGCACCATTGTGAAAGTGCTGCTTAAGAATTAAGGAATACAAAAAAGACAAGCTACTACAATCTAGACACAAAGGAAAAAAAACAATATGCTGCATTGCTGCTGAAATTTTATATCATGAACAGCCATAGGTAACAAGGAACAAATAACTAGAACTGTCATTTGATACTCCAGAAAATCGGAATAGATCAAACCATATCATATCAAGACACAATTAAAACACACAAGGTAAATAAACCACAGAACTGTCAATTGAGCATACCATACAAAAAAAGAAAAGTGGGGCATACTTCATCAGTTCCCCAGGTTAACATAGGCTCCATCTTTACCATATCTGCAACCCTACCTACCAATGTAGACTGCCACTACATAATAGTCTGCGTTTTCAGCCATCTCACTCCACTTTGATAATAAACTTTCTTGCATAGTACATTACATACCTACAAGCAGAATTAGAAGGTTTGGAGCCCAAGAAAGGGAGTAATATTATGCATAAAAAGTGAAAATTGCTGAGGTATTTCCAAGAAACACATCAAAATTTGTGGTTTATAAGTTCACCAAGACTTGCTTAGAAGTTTGAAATGAACTGGCATATACTATGTAGGGTCTAGGTTTCCTGACATAGGATGCAAGAACAAAGACATGGAAATAATTATGATACACTTATTTTATGGTCAACATAGGACTGCATCTGTGTGATAAATGCTGCTGTCCTTCTTCAAACTCCAAAAGTTTCCCTTGCAGCATTTGTCATTTGTGGTTTGTTTAATCGATGACAGTGTAGGATGCGTATTCACCAAACTGATAATTGACTCAAAAATAGGACATTTGGCCACAATGTAAAAAAGTTAAGTTGCTTTCTCAGTACAACCTCTGTGCAAACTTTGAACACAGAATAGATAAATACCATCAGAATAGCTACTCCACAAAGATCATTCAAACAACTAACCAAGTGACTGCAACAGGTGTACTAGAATACCACTACCCAAACAGTGGCAACCGGAGGGAACTAGTTTGATCTCTAGAACCACATGACATATTTTAGTTCCAGATGACCAGACGTGCATACAACGACACAAATAGTTCTAATCATTTAATTTGCTAAATTGAACAGGAGAACAATCCTATCCCAACAAACAAGAAGCGCAGACAGCCTAGAGGACACTACTACACCCTAGCATGGAGCCCTAACAACTGTCATCATTTGTCATTTCATAAAGAAGGCCACCCTCAAAAGACAATGACAAACATCTTTATCCCGTTTCCTGAAAACAGAAAGGAAAGCAAGCATTGATGGTGACAACGCAAGTACGCAACAAACAAAAATTGTGGCACAAACTTGATACACCACAAAGCTAATTAGAAGTCCAAAACTTATACCCAGGCTCATTTATATGCATCACTAATACACCAAAAACAAAACTACTTTTTTCATGTAAAAACTAAAAAGTTCAAGAAAGATATACAACCGAAAGAACGATCCGCGAGCTACAGAAATATCAGTCAGATTACACATCCTCATATGCGTCAATAAGGTAACCACAAGAAGCAGCCTATTCATGTGTCAAGCCATCAGCAAACTAACGACAATAAGAACTGTACGGAACAGAAGGTGGATATTAACCAAGAAAACAGCGCAAGAAACCAATACTTCGAGGGCCGAACGAGATATCATGCGTCAGTTCTAATCGGATCCATTGCAATTTAAGGCTTTACAACATAAATCGAAATAACAAGAAGAGAAAGCACAGGCTACCAAATTTGCAAGCGTGCAAGAAAGAAACCAACGGAAAAAAGGATACTCTGGATGCTCGCCGCTGAGCTGTTGAGCTTATTGAGCTTCTCGACAAGCCCCTGCTCGCTGAACGAGCCGCCGCCGCTCGTTTCCGCCTTTGCATCCGCCTTCCTGCCCGCCATCACGAAGGCTCCGCCTAACTCGGCTCCTTCACGGACACGCTAAAACCCTAAAGAAATTTATGCTTCTTGGGCGGACAAGATCGAGCCAATCTTGGCGCAGAAAATCGAGAAAAAAAACCCAAAAAATCAGGAATTTGGGGGGTTGCGGTGAAAGATTGGAGCTTAGAACTTTTGGGAAGAGAGATGCGTACCCCAGTTGCGAACTCCTGAGCTTGAATTTGCCGCCGGGGAGGAGGGGAAGGGAGCGGGGGGAAGACGAGAGGGTTTGGTTTTGGGGTGGTTTATTTTCTCTGTTTTCCCCTTGGGTGTGTGTATTTTTGCTGCCTTTTGGGATTCACACGACCCAACGAGATAGTGAAAAAAAAGAAAGAAACAGTAACGATAATGTTATTGCATTTTTATTATTGATAATACTATAAATCAAATAGATAAGGTTCCATGTCATTAAACTTGTGAACCAAAAGTTTGTTCCGAACATGCTATTATTTCTTCTATTAAAAGATATATCGTAGCTAAAAGTGCGTCCAGAACACGCTATTATTTCTTCTATTAAAAGATATATCGTACCTAAAAATGCGTTCACAACACGATATTATTTCTTCTTTTAAAAGATGGTATTATCATGTGGCAAATATCACGGTGTACCCATATCCTATCTATAAACATGTAGCAAACATCACCGTGTACTTATATCCTATTATAAGTGTGCTGATGGTTATGATAAAATTTATACAATAAGTTAAGGGTTACCACGTTAATCATGTGAACTATACAAAATTATTCATAAATGATGTTTGTTTTGACAGCCTGTGGTGTAGGGGTTATTCATAAAAAAAATAGAGTAGATTTCACAAAAGTACAAGTTTTTATACAAACTATCAGAAAAACTACACGTTTTAGCTTTTATTTTATAAAACTACATATTTTAAGAGAAATTGTATCACAAAATTACATATTTTAGAATTGATAGTTTCTCGTAACGGTGTTACAATGTAGACATACATGAAAGTCTCATGCGTCCCAATTTTTTATATCACTTACGCATAACAATAGAATCTTATGCCGTTGAGAAGAGCTTGTTTCGAAATACATAAGATAGTGTGCACTTTGGTTTGGCACGAAACCGCTCCAGTAGCAAAGCTCATTGTGGCCCGTAGCTTTTGCTTACCAATGTACCTTCGAGGACCATTTGTCCCCAGAACACCACCCATAGGATCCTCCAAGATTTTTTTAAAAAAATAATATATTGTTTAAATAGTTTTATAAAAAAAAATACATCAAAAAATACAAAAGATGTTTTTAAAATAATATATTGTTTAAATAATTTTATAAAAATAATACATCAAAAATACAAAAATATACCTCTATTGTTATTTTATTTGGTGACAGAAGTTCTGTTGCCAATTGAAATAACGACGAAGCGATATCGCAGATTCATTTGGCTGACAAGCGTAAGGTTTTTATCGCCAAATGGTCAAATACTGTTCATTCCATTTTGTTTTGTTTTTCTTTTCGGATTTAAATAATTTAGAAAAAAAACTCCCAAAAATCAAAAAATGCACCGTTTCGACCCGCTAAGTCCAAAAATGATCTCCATTCCACCAATTAATTCTCCAAAATGACTGAAACATCCTTCAACTCTCTCCCTTCGGCCCTTTTCAGTTTTAATTTTAGTTTTTCTTTTATTTATTTATTTTATTTACTTATTGCTCTCGTTATTTTGTGCTAGACTCGACGTTCGCGTAGTACCCGGAGCCCAAGCAGTCCTAGGAGCTGAAGTAGAACCCGAGTAGAGACGCGTACAACTACGTCGACTACAATCTAGCCGACCTCGCAGCGTAGCAAGGCAAGCCGCACGCCCTTGATCATGTTGAACCCATTGTTCATAAGTATTATAACATTTAACTTCTATCGCATTATTTTAATTGTATGTTGAAATAATGAAAATCGATAGTTTAGAATGATATGCAACTTAGCTATACCCAGTTCCGTGATTAGTCTCCTTGACATTGATGAACCCTATTAAACCTTGAATGACCTTAGTTAATGATTATACACATCCTAGTTAAATAATTAGTCTCAGTAGCCTCACTTAAAAACTTTAAAAATGAGAAACTAAAATATTGGCAAGCAGTTGTCTCGGAGTATTTAAATGTGCTACGGTCAGGGGGATAGAATTGGACTAACCACAAGGTGGATGTGAGTCCAATCCCCAATTGATGACGTAAGCCGTGTATGGATTGGTGGCTGGTACAAGCAGGTACCACGTGGGTTTGTGGATTATTATATGGCTTGGTCTTTGGCAACATAAGGATAAATCCCCCTTGAGTAAAGTAAATAACTTAAGATCCCGCTCAATCACAAGTCGGACCGGTCAGTTGAACTGTCTCCAACATAGCTCAGTACATTATTCAATTCCTGGGAAATACTTACATGGTGGTACCATTATCGGAAGGAGAATGGGGAGCAGCATTCCTGACAGGGGAATGACTGATGGGGTGGAACAGGAATGGGTCTTGTAGCGCTATTCGCCGGTTCTCACAATGGTAGGTACTCGCTCAGGGTAGTGGGCCATGAGTGGAGTGGCCTTGGACCTACTGGTTAGGGAATATCCGGGAATGTTCAACAAAAGGTTGTGATAGTCTTGACTCGACCGCATGCATTTAAGTTGCATGTAATTTAGTGCTTGGCACTAACGGCCGTAGATATCTTGTGGGTAAAGCTGAGCAGGTCTGCAGAGTCTAATTAAACGGTATTCGAATACGCCGTGCTTCCGGTTAATGAATCTAAATTTGAATTGGGGTGACTCCCGTAACCAAGCTCAAGTAGACTTTGGAAATGTTTGGAATTGGTAATGTGTTAAGACAACTTTTGGAAACCCCCTACTATTATTTATGGTTTGTGTTTCAAATGTAAAATGAACTTCAAAATAAAAACTGCATCCACGATAATAATTAAACATGTGCCTTGCAAATCCCCTTGCATGTAGTATTCAGAAATTCTCATGCGACTTGTTGAGTACGGTTGCGTACTCACCCTTGCTCAAATACAACTTCCCCAGAGTTCCGAGACGCAAAAGAATTCCAGGAGTCGCTAGATGGCGATTCGATTTGGTTTAAGGTCCGTCTGTGCTCAGGTTATACCTGTGTGCTCCTTTTGTAATGTATTATATTCAGGGGCTCACTACACCTCCCTTCTGTAAAACTCTGGTCGATAGGCCTTAATTTATGTAAAGCAATTGATTCGTCCTTTTGTTTAGCAATGTGTACTTGGTTCCCGACAGCTAATATTCCTTGTAGCCGTTGAGATATTTAAACACGCCATCTAAAAAAACGGTCCGTTACAATTGCATGCTCAGTAGTGCATCAATCCTGTGAAATAATCAGCACTTGATCAGTATAACTGTCTCTTTGGCATGTACCATTCTCCTTGGTCCTTACAATTGGTTCTCATACTGACACAACAACTGATACGCTTGCTACGCATGCTTGTCAGATATGCAAGTAATCAATTCTCAAAGTAAATCTACTGGTGGCAGCACTTTTATGTGTAAGGTGGATTTCTAGAATCTGAATTGCTTGATACTTGATAATTCAACAACAACATTAGTGAAGTCCAAAATTAACGGAAAAATGACTGAATACTCAATTCCTCACGGTGCACAAAACGAAGACATCATGTTTGATCTATTGTCTGTGCATGCCAGTATCTGGCCCATGCTGTGCTTGTTCTCTTAAGTTTTAATTGAAGTTTGGATTGCTTGTTACCAGTCTTCAATGTTAGTAGCATGCCAGTAGCTAGCTAGCTTAATATACTTGCGTCCTTGCCGACAAATGATCGACAAACAAACATATATAGAAGCACCAAAAGCGACATGATCCGAGAAAAAGTATGAGGACAACCGATATTGATGAGAACTTCGCACAAGTGAAGGGAGTTGGTCTAAAACGCTCATGTTGAGTTCGAATCCACCGCAGGACAACAACCACAGCATGTTTGGGCGGGAGTGGTAGGATGAGTGACCTCCTGGGAAATCGAAATCTTCGTGTAGCTTATCAGTACCGGTTGGAGCCTCCAACCGGTACCGGTTAGTGGAACCGGTACTGATGCCCAATGGACATCAGTCCCGAATAGTCTGTACCGGTTCAAAAATCGATACTAATGACCGTTGTCGAAAATCGGTACTGACAGCCGTTGTCATGTACGTTCCAACCCAGTGAAGGTACATGAGCGTCGACCGCCATCATATCATATCCCATCACGCTGCATGCAGCAGCTAGCCGCATAGGTACTGATGCCCATAGGTCTGTACCGGTTAGTGGAATCGGTACTGATGCCCATAGGTCTGTAACGGTTAAAAAATCGGTACTGATGACCGTTGTCAAAAATCGGTACTGATGACCGTTGTCATGTACGTTCCAACCCAGTGAAGGTACATGAGCGTCGACCGCCATCATATCATATCATATCCCATCACGCTGCATGCATGCAGCAGCTAGCCGCCGACGGCCATGACCGACGCCGCAGCGGTACGGTGTGGTAGCATCAACACTAATCAACTGCAGCTAGCTAATTAACACTAAAACTGCACTAGTGCAAATGTACGTATACGTGCAGATGGATGGATCGGAGTAGTCCTACGTGTTTCACATGTCTAGCAGACAGATCGGGTTAATTAGCAACTTGCACATTAATTAAGGTAGATCGAGTACACCGTGAGTACGTCGGTAGGCGGGAAGAATCAATATGTGTGCCGGCGAGAGAGGATACATTAAATTCATCAGTCCATGCCCACGGTCCACGGAAGCTGCCGGCGCAGAACAGCTGTGGACGTGAGGCTGTCCACGTGTCGCTGCCCCACGCCGCAGAGCGGCTGAGCCGTCACCCGCAGGTCCACGCACGCACGCACGCAGCCTGCGCTACGTTCTTCACCTTAGAGCATGTACAGTGGTATAGACAACAGCTGTCTATAATGCATCTCCACATCATCTACAAACAGCACCAAAAACAACTTATACAATGGATCGTCTATATAGCTGTCTGTAATGATCTCTCATTCAATTAACAGGCTGTCTGTACAATAGTACACAACATGTGAAGCTGTCTATAAGACTGTCTATTAAATAGTAGACAACAGCATTCTCTCTCCTTCTTCTCTCTCATCCACGTCACTTAAAATCCTACATGGCATCTCTTATAGACAGCTGACTATGACCATTGTACATGCCCTTACGTCTTCAGGATCCTTACGTCTTCAGGATTCTTCGTGGAGTATATACTAAGCTCTTTTACGCACACTAAATTGAATATGAACTGTTCATTCTTTTCGATCTAATGGATCAGATTAACTAAAATTTACTTATACTACACCTAGTAGTAGAGTAGTAGAAACACCATTAACAAATCAACAGTTAGATATAATTTCTACTACACATTTTATACTACAAATATAATCTATCCTAAAAATTTCTCATATACTGCTACTACGCAGGACTTGTAAAACTCAGTGCCCATCCTGCCCCCCTCACCTACCCTGCAGTAGCAGCCACTGCAGGGGCAATCTCGTACTAGTCACGACCCAGCCCCAGCTACCCTGCAGTAGCTCTCTCCTTTATAAAAACAAACACACACGCACACTCACAGATCACTCACTGACTGACTGCAGGCATAGTGTCAGTCAGATCGTAGTCGATCGACCGTACCATATTTACTACTCCCAATTCCTAACAGGAAGCTTCTCTAGCTAAGCTACCTGGTTCGAGATCTGAAATCCTAGCTAAGATGCCGGAGGAGGAGGAGGCTGAGAACTACATGGTTCCACTCTTGGAGGCCAGGCAGCTGACGGGCGAGAAGCAGCTGACCGGTGACGGGGAAGAAGCACGGGATGAGGCGCTGGGGCGGCGCTTGCTGGAGGAGAACCGGAAGCTGTGGGCGGTGGCGGGCCCGTCCATCTTCACGCGCTTCTCCTCGTTCGGCGTCACCGTCATCAGCCAGGCCTTCATCGGCCACATCGGCGCCACCGAGCTCGCCGCCTACGCGCTCGTCTCCACCGTCCTCATGCGATTCAGCAACGGCATACTGGTACGTACGTACGTAGGTACCTATATTATATATCTCTACATGCAGTTCATCCTGTGACAATATTGCCATGAACAACAAATTTTAAGCTCTCGTGCATGCATGATCGATCGCAAACTGATCAATTCGTACTGCCTGCCTTTAATTATTACCTGCCCGGATTCGTGTGCCTATCTTGATCCGGCAAAACCAGTGCGGCCGGCCGGCCGCTACTGATCATCCATCGAGGAGAAGACCACCTGCGTTTCTAGTCTAAGACTATCTCGAGCGGCTTCCCTTTCCCTTCAAACCCTTTCACGAACAGATCCCAAGTACTCCAACGGATTACCTTCGAAAGGGATTCAAACAGTGAATCCCTTTAGAAAGGGATTCTCTCTCCAATCCCTTCACAAATCCCTTCAGGGGATGCTGCTGGAGATAGTAGGAAATAAAGGAAATGGATATGGGAAAGGGAATAGGGAAGGGAATGGAATGAAGGGAAATTGCTGGAGATAGTCTAAAACCAAGGGCACCGCCTGCTCCAATTCGTTGCCAGTTTCAATATTGGTAACATAGACATTAAACAACACAAGTTTTCTAGCTACAAATTAGGTACTCCAGCTTACTTTGGGATTACTGATGTGACTACACAAATGCTCTCTAGTAGTAATTAATATGAAACGATAGCTATCTCTGATTTAAAGAAAGCATTAATTATATATGTGTACAATGAGAAGTTTGTTTGTAAGACTTATGGGAGGGGGTATCGTGCACCTAGAAGTAGAAACTAGAATATCGCTGGGAGAGGACGGCTACACGCTATCTGTACGTTTGTGTCGACCATTTATTACTGGCGTATGCTGAAAGCAACAAGAGGTGCTGCGAAGGTCCATAATTTAAGTAACCTTGTTTAAAAAATATCATATTTATATACGTATTTTCTATTATATCTTTATTTTTTTATATCTTTATTTTCTCTCTCTCAACCGTACACATTTATTTATTACTACACACAAGGTGTTATCTCTCATCTTCTAAGATAATTAAGAGTGGTATGTAAGCCATTTTTTTCATATCTTTCTTCATTTTACCGTAATCTTAATCCTTATACAAATTCAAAATTAATACGTCATATAATTCTAAACGGAGGTACTACCGTAACAGCAAATAAATGCCAACTATAAGTAGGAAGAGCACATTCTAGGTAGAATTAATACGCCAACCGTACGTCTCGTGGTCCATCTGAGCATCATTTTGGACGAAAGTACTTGAGTTTGATCTTGACTTACACTGGAAAATTTCTTGGCTTACACTGGAAAATTTAAGTGCCTACCACGAGTAGAGCAATCGCTGTGCAAGTTTTCTTTCGTGTGTTTGGTTGATGAGATGGTCTTGTATTATCATTTGGTTATATTATTTTAAGTGAATGAAATGATTTAATATCTATAGCGAATATTTTTTAAATTGAGTCATGTTTAATATAAGGAAAATGCATGTCTATGTTACCTATGAACTTTTATGATGCCTAGCTACGTGCTTGCGTGGACATCGTGCATGCATGACTCGACGAATTAAATTGTAAAATTAGCCTCCTTTCTCCGCTCGCCCGCACCCAACATCAGTGCATGGCCACATAGCAGTTGTCAAGAATTAATAAGGATTATTCTTTCATCTACTACTGCTGCTTCGGGAATTTTTTTTTGTATTCGATACAATATATGACTCGTATTCACGAAACGATACAATACTTTTGCGTATTTACCGAAAACACAGTGATACCCAGATTTTTGATATCTCGTTTTTGAATACCCGAAATTTCATAATCCGATTTTACCATAACCGGAATTTGAAAACTCGGCTCTTGCGTATTTGAATTTTTAAAATCCGGATATGTCATACCCGGATTTTCGAAATCCGGGCATGGGAGGCTAGTGATGTCAAATGTACGTATGCAATGAGGAACATGCAGCTATGTGGTGTCTCTCCGAGATTTCGGGATGGTCTCTCCGATCTGTAAAAATGGGGAAGGAGATCGGTAAGCTGTTGGAGCAAAAACAGTGGCGATAATACGTACGGATTACTCATTTCATGAGATAAGGAATGGGATAAGTAACCTGTTGGAGATGCTCTAACACAATCTTAATTATACTGATTTATCCATATCCAGATTACAGTATATATATATATATATATATATATATATATATATATATATATATATATATATATATATATATATATATATATATATATATATATATATATATATATATATATATGGAAACTCACGTACTCAATTGTATTAATGTTGTCGTGAACACTTGTTGCAGCTGGGCATGGCGAGCGCGCTGGAGACGCTGTGCGGGCAGTCGTACGGCGCCAAGCAGTACCACATGCTGGGCATCTACCTGCAGCGCTCATGGATCATCCTCTTCGTCTGCGTCCTGTTCCTCCTCCCCGTCTACCTCTTCACCACGCCGCTCCTCGTCTTCCTCGGCCAGGACCCCAAGATCGCCGCCGTCGCCGGCACCATCTCGCTATGGTACATCTCCGTCATGTTCTCCTACGTCTGGTCCTTCACGCTCCAGATGTACCTGCAGGCGCAGAGCAAGAACTTCATCATCACCTACCTCGCCCTCCTCAACCTCGGCCTCCACCTCTTCCTGTCATGGCTCATGACCGTCAAGTTCCATCTCGGCGTCGCCGGGGTCATGGGCTCCATGGTCATCGCCATGTGGATCCCCGTCTTTGGCCAGCTCGCCTTCGTCTTCTTTGGCGGCTGCCCTCTCACATGGACGGGGTTCTCATCCGCTGCGTTCACCGACCTCGCCGCCATTGTCAAGCTCTCCCTATCCTCCGGTGTCATGCTCTGGTAAGAATAACTTCAATCTTGAGTATACATGTGCAGTTTCAGAAGAAGAAAAAACACACACAACGTCTTATAATTCACTGGGTTTTATCAAGATTCTGAATGCACCAAACATATATGTTTTCTTGTTCCTGTTTGCGTTTTCAGTTTGGAATTGTGGTACAACACCATATTGGTGCTCCTTACCGGGTACATGAAGAATGCAGAGGTTGCACTTGACGCTCTTTCGATATGGTAATGTCTACTAGCTTATTTTTTTGATCGAAATATATACACTAGTTGTTATTCTTGGCATGCTTTAGTTTTCCGCTCTAGATTTGCTATATATATTAGTTCAGAGAACAGCAGCAAGCTGCCAGTGTCTAGATGCCAACGTATTGTTTCACATTGTTCCTCTTTGTGGTTACATACATAAACTAATTTAGCCAAGCCTCGCAGCCTTAACATCAATGGCTGGGAGATGATGATTTCCATCGGCTTCTTGGCTGCAACAGGGTAACTTACTTGTTCTTCAGCTCCTCATCCGCCAATTAATTAGCTGCTCCTGTGACGAATCATTTCTCAGAATTTCGATGATATATAACGCCTGTGTGTGTTCAACCACTACCAGGGTGCGTGTGGCGAACGAGCTTGGAGCTGGGAGTGCAAGGAGGGCCAAGTTTGCCATCTTCAACGTGGTCATCACTTCTTTCTTGATCGGATCTGTGCTGTTCGTGCTCTTCCTCTTCTTCCGCGGAAGCCTCGCCTACATTTTCACCGAGAGCCGAGCGGTGGCCGCCGCCGTCGCTGATCTTTCGCCTCTCCTGGCCTTCTCCATTTTGCTGAACAGTGTTCAACCAGTGCTGTCAGGTCAGCTTAATTCAGTGTTCTACTGGATGTTGAGATGCATATATTAATTGCAATTTCACTCCGTTTGTTTTGAACCGCATTAGCCTTGTGTGATTGATTTACCTGTAGGTGTTGCTGTTGGTGCGGGCTGGCAGAGTGTGGTTGCCTATGTTAACATCACAACATATTACCTGATTGGCATCCCTCTTGGGGCAATACTGGGTTATGTTTTTGGGTTTCATGTGAAGGTAAGGCAATTAGTTTTGACAGTGTTAGGTTTTGAGCACGGCAAAATAACGGAGACACAGGCATCTAGAGATATTTGAGTTGTCTCCGACTGACACTACTGTATCAGCCAATTTGTTGCTACAACCATTAATTACCTCTGTGCATATTGGCTCTGAAGTTTGTGGTCCTCCTGACTCTCCTTGATTGTCGCTGCAGGGCATTTGGATCGGCATGCTGCTCGGAACACTCGTCCAGACGATTGTACTTTTGTTCATAACACTTAGGACTGACTGGCAAAAACAGGTAAGCCTGATCAGCTGTTTGCTGATTACTGTACTCTCAACTTTGTTACCTACTCTAGTCTTGACCGGATTGACCTGAAAGAGTGTCTTCAATCATCGGTAAACATATTTAACTTCTCTGTTCTTATTTCTTCAGGTAGTGATTGCTCAAGAGAGATTGAAGAGATGGTACATGGATGAGAACAGGAGAATGAGAGGTTCAGGGGGGAATCCATGAGAGATCAAAACTCTGGCACATGCTGTGCTTGGAGTTTGAGATCATTCGGCGGATATATACAATTTTTGCAGATGATGGTTTTTGGGTGATGTTTGTAATGACCAAGCGAACGCCATGTTATCAATCAAAGGAACACTTGGTTTCCTGCATTTTCTGGCGCCACCTCGACGTATATGGACGTGCGAGCACATGTCCGCTCACCGTGAGTTGGGCATAGCGTAACCATCGTGTGTTCTTAAATAAGCTTGAGCAGCGCTTTTATGTTTTTCGTTGTATAAATCTTAAAATAAACGAAGAAGTAAGTCATCGTTATCAACTCTTCATTTATGTTTTAATATTTGTGTAACCTTAGTAGTTGTGATTTGAGAATATATATCCATTGTTTTAATATATCCATTGTTGGGTTCTTGTTATCGATCGAGTGAAAGTGAAAATCGATGGGAACTTCCCGGGAAGTTTTGTATGGCTTTAGTTTTTCTCATATAGGTTTCGGTTAAATTGTATGGCTCTGCATATATATAGGTTTCGGCTGAATTGTATGGTTGAACGGTTGAGTTGAAAATATTTGATATTTGACAATCTAGTTTTTAGACGTGAGCTTTTAAGCGTGAGAGGTGTGGATCGGAAATGGGAATGAGAGGCTAGTATTTAGTGACAAAGTTAAAATCCTAACCCAACGAAGCCATAAGAAACTACCTCAGATAAATGGGATGTCGGCTCTTTGCTTCCGGCTGCGGAAAAAGCTACCATTTGTTACGGTTCCGACTTCCAGAGAGGAAAAGTAGAAACTGAAACCGTCCCAAGAGAACTATAGTTTGGCGCTGGAGTGGTGTTGCTAGAAAGCAAGATATTATTATATTAATTTGTATCATGGTTCAAAATCTCGTCGAGATTTCGATCATCTTGGCCGAAATTTCGTTCTGGTCCAGGCTGAGATCCTAAATCTCGGCAGAATAATAAATTTTAATAATTCAAAATGCTACAGTACTTTCAAAATTTCGATGAGATCTCGTTAATTTCGGCCGAGATCTTGGTGATTTTTAAAAAAATTACATTTTTTAACTGTTTTTCAAGAGTTTAAAAGTTGACCAAGGTCTCGGAAATTTCGATGAAATCTCGAAAATCCCGGTTGAAAAAGAGCTAGATTTGAAATTTGATTTTTGGATTTTATCCTGATTTTATTTTAAAATTCTAAAATCCCGTTGAAAATTTAGATTTCAACCGCCCCTCCCAGATATATATCGTGAAAACATATTTAAAACTTGATTTGTACCCCAACATGTAGAAGCAGATTGCGCAAACCAACTCCCAATGCGAGATCAGAAGACACAAGAGGAGAGGAACGGGCGGATGGTGCTCCTCTCCTCCAGGATCGTCGGTCGGCAGCCCGGCGCCATCACCGGCTCCCCTCTCCTCTATCTGCCATGGCTCTGGATCGCCACCGCGCTGCTATAGACTGAGCGAGGAAAGAGGGGACGTTGCGCCGCCGCATTGAGAGAGAGACGAGGGATCGAGGAAGCCGGCGGCGATTGGTAGCCTTCGAGTCACCGACGCCCTTGTCCTGTTGTCCCACAGATGAAACAGCGAGTCTGACATTTTGGACCCACGTGTCAGGGAAAGGATCCCCCCGTACCCATCGCGCCGCGTAGGCCGAACGTTCTCTCCGACTCGACGGAATCCATTGCCATCTCTCTCTGTCTGTCTGCCCGACTCGCCGGAGATGGGGCAGTCGTTCGGGACGCTCTTCAGCCGGCTGTTCGCCAAGAAGGTGATGAGGCCGGCCTCGACGCCGCCGGCAAGACCACCGTCGCATTCTCTCCTCATATGTAATATGTTGCACCATAAACTGAGGAAGATGAAGAGTCTCTTTTAACAGCTCTTTAATTAGAAAATGACGACTTAATCTTTGATCCTTCACCGACTTCAAAAAAACAGAACCACAATGGAACAATCTATTCAATAATAGTTGGTTTTCAAGACTATTCCGCCACCAAAGAAAGACCCATCAAACATGCATAGGCTTCCACGTCCTCGGCATCAGTTCAATTAAGAATCATTTGCCAAGAAGACAGCAAAACCTTACCTTCCTGATCTCGTATAACTGCATCAATCCCCGCATCACCTGAGGATACAAAAAATGTTCCGTCAACATTCAATTTAACCCATCCATCTAGGGATGAAACCCAGCGACGAGCAATATTCTTTATTACCTCTTTTTTTTTAAATAACTAGTATTCTTCTTTCATTTATCAATAAAGGTCTTAAACCGGCTGTTTTTATGGAAAGCTTATAAGAAGTACTACAGAACAAAGTAAAAGAAAGCTGGGGATGCCAGCTTACGATACAAGTTCAGAACAAGCACATCCAGAGTAACAGCAAATTGAACTGGATCCAAGCACTAAAGATAACTCTACCAAGAACATCTAGAAAAACAAAGCTAACAGCAAATTAAACTAGATCCCTATTTAACTCCAGCTGCATTTTCAGTTGCTCCCACTGGCAACCTCCTCTACACAAAAGTTTCTTTTGAACTTTTTATCCCATTTTCCACTTCTCCAGCACTTAGCTACACCCACATCTGGATCCCTACATATAGCAAAAAGCCTCATATTTTATCTTCCAAGGGCACTCATCTATCCATACATGATACATCTTTCCAAAAAGATGTTCTTTTCCCATTTCACACTTTATGAATGGCACCCCCATCGAAACAGATGTTTAAGCTTATGTAAGCTTTTCCAGAACTGAGAGCCTCCTTGTGAGACTGAATCCCTAAACTCTCCTTGAGAGAAATATTTAGTTTTGGGGATTCCATACCAAAGCTCAGTATTGGCAGAATGTATTATCCAAATCCATTTTTTTCATTACACTGTCATTCACAATTAATTCTTGTATTAATCACTCCTAGTGCCCCAAAAGTCTTTCGGCCTGCAAATTGCAACCCAGTTCACAATACGATACTTAAATATTTAAATTGAAGCCCGACAGGTGGGCCCTACACCGAGGATGACAAGTGGGCCCACCTTTGGCGTACGTGTGCGCGAAATTTGGAATTTGAGAGGGGGATCCCCTCCTCCTTGCGGCTCGGCTCGGCTCGGCGCCGGCGGGCCACCAATCCATGGCCGCCGAGCAGCAGCATGGGGGCAGCGACAAGGAGAAGGAGCTCCTCTCGTCGGTGGTGGGCGACATCCGGTGCTACTCCGGCTCCGACCCCCTCCGCCCGTGGCTCCGGTACTCTACCACTCTCGATCACCACGCCTATGCCTAGGCGCATCCATTCCTTCTTCGTTCCCCTTCCCTATGCATTTTCCTACGCCTATGCGCATCCATCTTTTTCGCTAGGGGGATGCGGAGGATGGAGGAGGGGCTGCCGCCGGCGACGCTGCGGGAGAAGCTGCCGAGGTTCCTCCAGAAGTGCGCGCAGGAGTTCCAGGACGACCCCCGCTACCGCGACGACCCGCGTTACCTCCGCGTCTGGATCCAGCTGGTGAGCCACCTTCTGCAACCGATCCCCTTCCCCTCTAACCACTGCCTCCACTCCAAAAGTATCTCATCATTTCACTGGGAATCTGTTGAGAGAGGTTAAGGCTGATTGGTGTCTGGTTGGACCTCTGTGCTAAAACTGATTGCTTTGGGGCACAAGGTTTTCGTGGTGGCGCTTTGAATCTGCGCTAGTTTGATAGAGATTTCAATCTGATATGCTGACAGCATACGATTCCCCATTTGTTTGCTCATGCTAGAAGCTGTGTCGTATCTTGGCCCGAATGTTGGCTTCAGTTCAAAAATGTTGGCTTCAGTTCATCAGTTGCTTCTGTTTGCTTTTAAGGAAGTTGCTTTGCCATAGTGAGCTGCATTCGGCTTTGGAGCTCTTGCGAATTGTGATAACAACATTTTCTTGGATTGAAAGTCCTTATTCTGATATTTCCATGTTCTTAATGGTCCAGATGGACTATGTGGATGATGCAAAGCCATTGCTGAAGAAAATGGAGAGGAGCAGAATAGGCCTCAAGAGAGCTGCATTTTATATGGCTTATGCAATATATTATGAGAAGCACAGGAGGCTTGAGGAGGCAGAGAAGATGTACCGCTTGGGAATCCAGAAGTAAATTCTTACCCCATTGTCGTTACTGATTCTATCGTTTTCTCCCACAATTTGTTATCGTTGCCTGAACTTAGGTCCGATTAGCTACATCTGATATATTATGATACTAAATAAAGCATGCCCGTACTTTCAATAGGCGTATCTCAGGTCCACCTCCAGCAAATCAGCTACTTCAGTTATTACAAGAACGAGGCTTTAGCATCTCTTCATTCTGGATTCGTGAGGCTATTTGATTAAAGACAGCAGCGCAGCTTATATGTGAATTACAACTTGCAAATAACACCTAGTGTGATCTAAATATGCAGTTTGTCTGAAAGTAAAGCTTGTTACTTACTGAAGTGTTCTATAGCTTTGCAGAGCCTATCGGGGAGTTGCAAAAATCACATGAACAGTACATGCATCGCGTGGAACTATACAAGAGGAGGAAAGATGAAGTATAACTCTCATTTCGTGTATTACTTCATTTTAGACCCTGGAAAATATTGGGTTTGTATAATTGTTTTATAATATATGCATTTCTGCTGCAGGAAAGAAAGCCTCGCAACGTCGGTTCAATTGCTACATGTATGAACCAAGTTGAAGGTACGTCTAAGGAACAAAAAGAGAGCCTTCTCTTGCTGCGCAAATCAATCTTTTCTGTTGTAACTAATGTTGCCTTTGTCAAGTATCTTTTTATTCAAAGCTTACTATTCAGATTTCAACCTTTTCCAGGGAAAAATTATTAATTTTCTTTCAACACTTCAAACTATCATTCTTTTAGATTCTTACTTTCAGCTGTCCTTTTCATAACACATTTTATGTTTGATTTGACAATTGGCACCCAAGTAGAATGGAAAACAACCTCAACTCCTCAATGGGTACCTTAATTGTTATTGGGAATATGTTGCAGGTGAAAGCAGAAATTTTACAGAACTGAAGTCCAATCCAATGCAAAAATCAGGACCTGCTAAAGTTGGTGTACTATCCAGAGGAACCTCAGGAGATATCAAGAATTTGTCTGGTTGTAACAGTGACGATACTGTAGTTGTACGATTTGTGGGCTCTGCATTGGTCGGGAAGTCAGAAACTGAAGATGCCTGCCATCATGGCCTTGTTGAACCGACTATAAACACTAAGGAGGCTATGGATGCCATCAATAGCATGTTTTTAGAACCACTGGAACCAGAGACAAAGCTCAAGAAACGCTCAAAGCGTGACCAACCAAAGTTTAATCAGCAGACAAGTGCGTTTGAGATCTTTGTTGATGAAGATGAACCTAATGGTAATGATCCAAACATTCTCCATGACAAGAACATGAAGTCAGATCATCTAAATTTCGGTCAACAAGCAGGCGCATTTGAGATATTTGTTGATAAAGATGGTCCTAATGGTAAAAACCAAAATGTGGGCCAAAACAGGAAAATTAAGAAGGAAAACAGGAAGTTAAATGAGAAAACAAGTGGAATGGAAATCTTTGTTGATGAAAACGAGCCTAATGGCAATGAACAAAATGCCATGTGCCACAACACTGGGTGTCCTCCGAGGCTAGTATGTGATTCATCAAGGCAGCAAGGCAAAAGTGACTTCCAGAAGCCATTTGTGGGAGGTTTCTCAATATTGGCTGATGATGAAGACGAACAATGTGACAAAAATGATGATGGTGCTAAGATAAATTCCAGAACTGTGCAGGCTACTCATGATAAGGATACTTTGCTCCATCCAGAACAAGCTGATTCAGAAACAAGATATTGTGAAGGTTCTTGTCCTGTAATTTCTGGACTTCAAGAAGACACAATCATTCATAGGTTTGTTGGATCTGCTGTTGTTGGTGAGCCTAAAGTGAAAAATGCATGGCACCTTGGGTTAGTTGATCCAACTATCAATCTAAAGGAGGCTATGGATGATATAAACAGCATGTTTGGGAAGCCACTGAATTTCAAGGGTGAGAAAACAAATAAAAAGATAACCAATGCACTGTCAGAGAGGAAAGTGGCTCCAATTTTTGGTTTCTCCATATTAGCTGATGATGACCCGGAAGAGAGCCAAGTTAAACAGAGCAATTCCTGTAAATTTGGATCTCAGAGTGATCTATTTGAGCCCACTATTACCACCCGCGATGTCATGGCAGAGATCAATGATATGTTTGGAATGCCACTAGACTTCTAATACACTTGTTTTGAGGGAATTGAATAACTTAACAGACACAATTTGCCTTGATCTTTCACTCTTTCCTTTTGAGTCTGGTTTCAAGATGTGCCTTCATCTTTCACTAAATGTGCAGTATATTGGTGTGCTGTGTTGCTGATATGAAGTGCTTGGAGTTCAGTTGATTCCTTTGGCACATAGGTGGTGACTGGTGAGTATTTTCTTAAATTGTTGTTCAAATGTTTACGCTGCTGGTTGATCATTCTTGATTATGTATGATTGTGTTTGTTGGTTCATATTCCCCTGATAATATTTGGAAGTGAAACAAAATAGGCATTAGCTTGTTGATTCATATTCCCTTGATAAAATGTTGAACAAAATAGGCAAAGTGGGCATTAGCTTCCTGAACTGCACATGCATCTACTTGATGCCCTGATGTTTTCCTCAGTTACCTGAAAAATGTTTCCCCTGACGCAGGTGGAGATATACAGAGGATGTTACGAGAGGCCCCCCTGTGGAGAATGAATCAGGTCGCAGGGGCTCTCCATGAATGATACCACTGCCGCTGGAGACCTGGAGTTGTTGATCTCCAGGATATTTTTCCAGAAAACGGCATGCTTAGCTTCCAGGTCTTTGTTACATACCATACGAATGGTGGTATTGGCTTAATTGTTGCCTCAAGACTTAGGTCATTGAGCATTTTCTTTGTTCCACTACTGTATTAGTATGTTGGAAAGTTCAGACTTGAGATATTTGACCAGATTTTAGGCAAGCATGGTGATGCTGCTGTTTGGACAGTAGGAATTTTGCAAGAACCAGTGTGATTCCTCCGAAATTCCTTCGTTGCAAACGGAGCCTAAGCTACCTTTATACATGAGCATCTAGTTTGTAATCTTTTCGTTTCTTTCTCTCTTTTCTTGTCTGTTTGCAATTGCAGGTTTGGATTGGGGGACATCGGAGCTGATTGCAGGTTCGCATCGATCATTGATCTCAGCAAGGATCAAGGCCAGGTAAACTGCGAGAGAAAATCTTACAGACGTAGATAATAAAACACAGAGTAAGCATTACAATTGTTAATTCCCATCAGATATGAGGGACATTTGTGCAGGCTTAGAGAATTGGGTCAAGAAGACGACGGCGACAGATGATAAAACCCTACTTGAGTTGGTTTCGAGTTTCCGGGTCGATTCGATTCATGGCCGGCCTATGCTAAGCTGCGCGAGCCGGCCGGCGATGTCCCCTCCGGCGGGCGGGCCCTCCTCCCTCGCCACGCGCAGCGCGGCGAGGCTGTCCGTAATGCCGTCCAAGGTGGCAAGCGTCCTAATCGCCGGGGAGATGGCGCCGCAGACGGCGGTGCACGCAAGCTCGTCGAGGAAGCAGAGGGCGAACTCGTTGCCGGACTCGGGCTCCGCCCAGGAGAGCGTCACGCCGTCCAGCCTCTCGAAGGCGTCGCCGGGGAGGATCGGGTACGCGAAGATGATGTGCTGCTGCTGGGTGCCGTCGGAGCCGGCGTACACGACGAGGGAGTGGCCCTGCGGGCGGAGGATCCTGACTTCGGCGTAGCCGGCGCCGAGGTTGCGCCATTGGCCGCCGCCGGCGCCTGCTGCGCGGTGGAGGAGCTGGACGGGGAGAGCGCCAGGATCCATGGGGTCGGATCGGTCGGTGTTGTCAGACGACGGCAGGTGAAACCTTCCTTGCTACTCTTATCGGTTAAAAAAAAGCAACATATCCGGTGCAATTAAAGTTTTCGTACAATCCTACTAAAAAAGCTTTAAAAAATTCTAAAAAATATCAGGATGTACATCTCAACTTACCCCATCTACGTATAAAATTTTGTGATCAAATTCATCCTATGCTAGAAGTTACAAAAAAAAGATAAATTTAACATATAAGATCTTATATGCAATAATCAGCAATAGCTATTGCAACAAATAAAAAACACATTTGCAACAAAACTGAAAGAGATGCATCAATGTCTTGGGTCAACAATTTACGTATCTAATGTAACAAAAAATAAACTTCGATGTAATAAATCAAAATCCATATTGCAACAAATGCCACTTTCACAAAATTTGTGAAGAGATGTTAGCAAAATCAAACTATTCATACAACAAATAGGAAAATGTGCTCCAACAATTCGGACAAACATGTGCAACATATGTACCGGTGGAGGAAGAAGTGCGTATCACGATAAATCAAAATGCAGACCGCAGCAAATGCCTCTTGTGTGAAATTTGTGACGAGATGTTACAATAAAATCAAACAATTCATGCAACAAATATGAAAAAGTGTTGTAACAATTTAGACAAATATCTATAACATGTGTACTAGAGAAGGAGGGCATGCGTGTGTCGACGACGGCCACTGACCTAGTGCTTTGTCTCTGTGCTTCACCCCACACTACCGCTTCATCACTAATCCTTTCCTTATGCATGCAATCAAACCGTTAAGGTTGTATGCTCTTATTCACATTTGAAGGGGAGCTCTATTTGATGCATTATTCCTTGGATAATGCTCTTGCACACACATTCGTTACAAGAGAAAAAATCTGCTATATGGCTCACATGCCTCCACATGCCTACCCTTTAACCGACTATCATTAGATTTAGATTTGCTCCATTATCTCATCTTCTCTCTCTATTAATGCGCCTTCTCATCTATGCCTCCCTCTCTCTCCCTCCCCCCACCCCACACATCCGGTGACTAGACTTGGGCACTAGGCTAGGCTTTTGTGGGTCGGCCCCTAGCACGATACATCATGCATGTGCATGGGCTGGGCCGGCACAACACGAATGATAGGGCCATGCCGGGCCTCACGGTCAGGCACAATGGGCGGCACGACACGGCACGGCACGCTTGCATAGGCCGTGCTTGGGTTAGCACGACACGAATAGGCCCGATGGACCTGAAGTAGGTACAGCACGTGGTGGCGATCTCATCATCACGGCGTCACCTCTGGGATTGAGAGAGAGAGAGAGAGAGAGAGCTGGGAGAGATTGAGAGAGACAGGCGAGAGAGAGGGAGCAACGAACGAGAGAGAGATTGAGAGAGATCGAGGGAGATGGGCAAGAGAGGAGAGAGCTAAGAGAGGGAGCAACGGGCAAGAATGAGCTAAGAGAGATTGAGAGAGATGGACAAGGGAGGGGAGAGAGCTGAGAGTTGGAGAAAGACAGGTGTGTGTGAGAGAGAGAGCAGCTTCTTGCAAGTTACAAGTCTTTGTACTAAGAAGCATCGTGTACTCATATCACTCTGTACCTATTCAAGAATGAATAAAATTTAGTTCATTTTTCCCTAATATTTATGTCCACTGCATCAGCTTCGTGCATCTCTGGCTCCTTTCCTCTTGTCGCAATAGTGAAAATAGACTGGGCTTGAGCTAGAACGGCATGAAGTCAGCACGAATCATAAATAGGATGTGGCACCGTCTCTACCTTGGAGAAGTGACTTTGAAGGTGACTTTGAAGGTGAAGCTCCACTTCTCCAAGGGCTTCAAGAGAGTAATGTGACAAAGGGAAAGCCATCTATACAAACCAGAGGAAGGACTATCAATGTTTAGGTGGTGGCCTCCTCTCCAACCAGCAGGATTGCAGGAATGACAAGAAAAAAATAAAGTTGTTGTCAGACATGCTTTTTGAGCTATGTGATATGTTACTTCTACTTTTGACTTGTCAAGTGCTCAACATGTTAATCTTTTGTGATTTGTGTTCTGCTCAGTTATTTGCCCAGTTGGCAAATCTCGAAACCTGGAATTGTTAAATGTTGAACCTAGTTGTGTAGTGTTGAGCGTCGAACATGGATTTATTTGCCTACATGGCATATCTCGAGACATGGCATTATTAAATGTTGAAACTAATTATGTAACGTATAGTGTTGAACCTGGATTTCTCAAAATTTTCCCTTGTTAAATGTTGACTGGTTGTGCCTGTACATGTACTGTTAAATGCACATCAGAAAATCAACTCCAAAGGAGCACATAGAAAATTGCACAAGATCGAAAATTGCATATGCATGTACTCAAAACTGAAATACATTCACTTGGCACAAGATTGAATCTGAAATATATTCTACTATGACAAAAACAAATATGATAATTGCATATGTTCCCGTATATAATTCAAGTTCAAATCAATTACAAAAGTCCAAGGTAGATAATAAGCCAACGAAGCCAGCAAAATCAAATCATCATTAGCCAAGTACAATATACTTGCATATGTTTCGGTATGACAAAAACAAACATTACAAACTACAGTCCAAGCAGCTAAACCCACTAACTTCACTACCATCTTGTTATCCTCCTTTTATCCCATCTTGAAGCCTACATATTTAATTCTTCAGTACGGCCAAAACAACAAGCATTTGTTGCTTCATGACATTCAAATCACCCACATGAAAAAAATAGCAACGATTTTTTTGCTTCAGAAATTTGTATTCAAGCTTCTGCCCCTTCAATTCCTCGTATTCATACACTCGGTTAAAAAAACGGTATGAGTATCATTCTACAAAGGGAAATACAATAAAATTATGAATACAAATTTTTGAGAAATCAAGTGAAATAAGTTATTGGAATGACGTTATTACATGTGTCACCTTCCACATCGCCACGAGAGAGGCAACTGAAGTGGCATATCTCTAAAACAGTAACGAAGGAGTGGCATATACCAAAATTTTTCTTAATATTCAATTGTTGTATGAGGAGCCTTAAAATATTGTTGTTACAACCGACTAATTTTTGTTTTTATTTCACTTTGCACTTTGTTGTAATCGAAACTAATATGTTGCGCATGTCCTAGAAGTAGATCTGATAGTGTGGGACAAGTAATATGTTGCGCATGAGAATCCAATGACAGATGGGGCATACAATAGGAAGTACATCCATCCCTAATGGCTCCCTTATCCCCTTTTCTGCAAATATTATTAGGTAGGAATTATTCGATATATGCCACTCCTCAATTTGAAAATTGGATGCCATGTTGAAAAAAATACCACTCAATATCATGATTTTCAACATACCATCCAATTTTTATTTTCTGGAGTGGCAAATATCCAATTCGATATTCCTACAACAACTCAATATTGCATAATAGAGTCATATGTCCTAACAAATGGAATTATTTGTTGATTGGGATTTGGGAACCACCATCCCTCTCATCTCCCGAAAAGAACTTCACATTTATCGATGATTAGAGTTTGTACCAAACTTTTTCTAATCAAATAAGCTTTTTGCAAGAAAAAAAAAATCAACAACAACAAAACACAAGAGTTTGTCGGCCTAGGCATAGTAATGTGTACGCAGGTATTCTTTTCCTGACGAAAATTGATGATCAAGAGCTATGATCCGGAAACTAGAGCTTTTGAAGTATAAACATTTCAAGCATGACATGGAGAGCTCCCAAGTTCTTTCAGGGTTGTAAAACTGGATTCAACCCTCGTCAGTGTTACGGAATGAGATGGAATAGTAGCAAAATCAACAGTTTTGTTTTGGAAGGGAACAAAACAAAACTCCGCACGTGTAATTTTTCTACATAAAAAAGGAGGAGGGTTATGTTAGGTTTGGAATGAAACCCAAAAGATTGAGATGGTTTGGACATCTTCAACAGGGTGTCTCATGAGGTATCGGTGTGTAGTGAAATTTTAAGTCGTCTCGAAAACATAAGAAGGGGTAGATGTTGACCGAGTTTAATGTGGGGGAAAAACAATTAAAAGAGACGTAAGAGATTGAAAAGTTTTCAAAGATTTGGTGTTAGATAGGAGTGTATGGAAATTAGCGATCCACGTACTGGAATCGTGATATAAGATCGAAGGTTTAGGGGTTTATTGATTTTGATTGGGTATCTTTCTTAGCATACCCAATATGTTTGACATAAAAAGCTTAATTATTGCTGTTGTTATTGTTTTACAAAGAAACACCTGGGTGGATCACACTGCTGTAAAACACAGGTTTAATTAATACATCACTTTAAGTGTTTGAGTGTTAACATACTGTTTATTTACTACAAGTACATACATAACCATTATACATTTGCCGGAATACATCAGTCTCTTGTCATCAACGTGGAGAAATGGTGATCCTCATCCACCTACCATGTCCTCTTTCCCTTAAAAAGGCAAAAAGGTACAGACCGTCGAGAGTGACGGCTCGTGCAGTCGTACAGAAGAGAAGGTCATCACTTATCTGGCCTCTAATATTTCTTTTTTTTATATATAAATCTCATCTCTCACGTATGTAATTATAAATTTAGTCCCCTTTTCCACTGTAAAAGATATGGTAGACGACACATATTCTATGCCGCGACTGAAAAGAGCTGAAGTTAGCCGGTGCCGCGACAGGGCGAGCGAGTGTGGGAGCGGGCGGCGAGTACGGAAATAGGCGCTACCACGGCCTGAGAATAGGAAGAGACGCTGCTGCAGCCGGGGAGTGCGTGGGCACTTGCTGCTGCGGCAAGCCATGTGCCTGCTGCCGCAGTTGGTCGAATTCCCGTGGCCCTAGCCACCTTCCGTGGTGCGAGAGCGTGCTTCCGTGATCGAGTATGGGATTATTTTTATAATTATATTAAGAAAGAATCAGATTTATATAAAAAAAAAAGAATTTGTCACGGGACTATAAAGTAAGTAATGATTTCGCATAAGAGACATATCAATCTCTCGTCAGAATCCTCATCTGATGAAAATGGTGTCCACCTGATTCCAAGGATATATAGACTTACAGATGCAGATCGGGCAACAACATAATGTTGTCCTAACGTCTTTCCATTAGAAAGGCTGAAGACCATCGTGGCTCTGCCAGGCAGGTTCAATGACCAGCACGTCGCCATTGACGTCTCAGAAGCGTGCTCGGACAGCAGAAATGGGCGATAGGGATGGGAGAGACGGTGACTCCGGGACCGGCATTTGTGCTCACTCACGGCCATCTGCAGGCGTGCAGATGCAGCCTCTCCGTTTCCTGCAGTACTGTGGCTCATGCCATCGTGCGCTTGGCCCCGAGACTGATATCTACATCTACAGGTACTTTTCGCGGTTCTATCTTGGTAGCAATTCTGAGTTAAATTAATCTTTTGTTTTCTGATTTCTATTACTCATGCAATCCAATGTTTAAGAACCGTTCATTCTTTTCGATCCAATGAATTAGATTAACTTGAGTTTACTTATACTTCATCTAGTAGTACAGCAGTAGAAACATCCTTAACAAATCAACGCTTAGATGTAATTTCTACTACATATTATATACTACCAGTATAATACACCGTAAAATTTCTCATATATATATATATATATATATATATAGGAAAATGGTTGCATACTCTTGGGAGTATGTACTCCCACTCTCAATATACTGCATAAATGATGTTATTATACTTCTTTATCTTACTGAGTATACTCTAATACTAATTATAAGATACTCCAAAGTGAGTTTCACGAAAAATTTCATCAAAACCCACACTTTATAGCATAATTTGTTTATATACTCTTTTTGTACATGTAAAACGGTATATAGCAAGAAATAAATGGCTCCGATGAATTTTTTTCAACAATGTCGCATTGTAGTATCTTAGAATTATTATTGGAGTATACTGAAAGTGATAAAAGAGTATAACACATTCGTTTAAGTGGTATACTAGATGTGAAGTCATTCTCCCAAGAATCTGAAAAGGTTTCTATATATATATATATATATATATATATATATATATATATATATATATATATATATATATATATATATATATATATATATATATATATATATATATATACTGAGCTAGTATTTTTCTTCGTGGTGCAGGGGAGAGAGTGCTTTCTGCAGTGCGGAATGTCGAGAGAAAGGAATGAGGACTGTGAATGCTCAGAGGAGCAACTCTTAAACTTATGCGTCCATATTTAAGATGAAAATTCGATTGGAGATTTTATCCAGCGAGTCTACCTCAATATCCGGAAAAAAATTCTATGCAACGGTGCTGCATATCGTGGTCTGTGCAGCACCGTGCGGATTGACGCCATGTGTCCCGCTGCGTCAATCTTTATGCAAAAAACAATTAAATGATAGGGATTAAAGTGCATTAAAGTGCTTAGAGATTGATGGATTTACATGAAGATTGACGCAGCGAGACGCGTGGCGTTAATCCGCACGGTGTTGCACAGGCTGCAGTATGCAACACCGTTACATAGAATTTGTTTCCCAATATCCACCGTACATGTTTCGTTCAACCATTTATGGACTATGTAGAAGACCATGTGAAAGCCTTGAAGAAAGGAAATATATTGGCACTTTGTGTTCTTCAAGTTACACCTGCTGATGTGTTTTTGATTCGATATATGCATTTTAAAGAAACACATGCATGTGGTGTTTTGGGCATTTTGGCATTGCAATAGCGAATGACATTTCGATAATCTGGTCCCAAATGAATGCCTTTCATGCTTTAATAGATGTACAATTTAACAGTCGTCTATGTAACAGACAAGCATATATATACAATTTCAGATTTTGAAGAACTAAATGTTAGACAATATCCTAGTTAGTTAATATAAAAAATTTCTAATGCCTTATATAGATATTGTTAGACTTGTATAGATATTGCCTTATATAGGGACATCACCATCTAGGACATCTTTGTGGTTCAGTGGCATCACCGTCTAGGACATCGTTGTGGTTCACAGTTGTCTTCTCTAGTTCATCGTGGTCTTTTAGGATCTGTGTCTGGTGATACCTTTTTAGGTTGTATGGGTTGTAAGCTTGGTAAACAGCTACAACTTCCCTATCCTTCCAGTGAGTATGTATCTCAACGTTTCTTTGATCTTGTTCATTCTGATGTTTCGGGTCCGGCTCATTTTGTTTCAAAAGAGGGTTATAGATATTATATTTTTTATAGATGATTTCTCTCGCCACACCTGGATATACTTTATGTCTTCTCCTAGTGAGGTTTTAGCCCTTCGTGCTTTTCTTGCTATGCAGGGCATTCTTTCTCAATTTTTCTGTCTTGGTGCTTATGCTCAGAATGGTGTGGTTGAACGCAAGCATCGTCATCTTCTTGAGACAGCTCGTGCTCTTTTACTTGCTTCCGCTGTTCTACCTCACTTCTGGGCTAAAGCTGTTTCCACTGCCACTTACTTGATTAACATTCAGTCTTCTTCTGCTCTTCAGAGTGGGATTCCAGTTGAGCGTCTGTGTGGCATTCCTCTTGATTATTCTAGTCTTCGCTTCTTTGGGTGTATGTGCTATGCTCTTCTTGCACTTCGTGAATGCACCAAGCTGACCGCTCAGTCTGTTGAGTGCGTTTTTCTGGGATCTAGTGCTGAGCATAAGGAATATCGTTGTTGGGATCTTATTGGTTAACGGATGCAGATTTCTTGGGATGTTACTTTTAATGAGTCTCATCCCTTCTACCCTCGTCCTTCATCTACTCCAGCGTCTCTTGTCGAGCCACTTTCTTTTCTGGCCTTTCCAGATACTCCTGTTGCCACTTTTCCCTTTCCAAGGTTGGTATCTCTTTCATCGCCGGTCGCGGTCTCTCCTTTGGTGTCTTCTTCACCACCAGTGCCTTCTCACGAGGTTTCTCATGATATAGTTTCCTTTTATCCTCTATACTACACTCGTCGCCCGCGAGTTGAGGATTCTCCTACTGAGCCATCTTCCTCAGTGTCTCATCGCTATGCTCTTCATGATCGCCGGTCTATTCAACCTCCTGAGCGCCTTGGCTTTGTTGGTGCAGTTCTTGCTGAGCCGACTTCTTACTGTGATGCTGTTATTCATCAGGAATGACTGCATGCGATGGCAGAAGAGGTTGCTGCCCTTGAGCACACTGGCATGTGGGATCTTGTACCACTTCCTCCACGTGTCCATCCCATTACATGCAAGTGGGTCTATAAGATTAAAACTCGCTCTGATGATTCTCTTGAGCGCTACAAAGCTCGTCTTATGGCGCATGGTTTTCAGCAGGAGTATGGTCGTGATTATGATGATACTTTTGCACCTGTGACTCACATAATGTGAGACCCCGGATCAACTATCCAGAATCTCCTGTGTATTTCCGTACTAGTCCCAGATCAGTAGCTAGTACACACAGTCACAATGATACTTCATTGCCGAACAAAACGAAACTTGTAATATAAATAGTCAAGTATGGGCCACATGGCCACTTATTACAATACTCGGTCCAACGACCGGACACACAAAACAGCGGAAGCAAAAGAAAGCAACAAGCGAACGCCACAACGTCACAGGCGACGACTAGCGACGCAACTAGTCCTCCTGGCAATCCTCCTCGAAGAACTCCTCCTCTTCCTCAGCGTCTTGATAATTCTCTGACGATTACAATGTTGGTGTAGCACGTGAGTACAAAAGTACTCAGCAAGTCGGGAAAGTATGATTATGAGGGGCTTTCCAAAGGAAGCTTAATAGGGTTTATTTGCAGAAAGCCACATTTGATTAAATCATACTTATGTAATAAAGTTCACAAAACATCTTTTACAATTCTTTTTAATAATTGAATAATTAATTATTGTTGTAGTGAGGTTCTAGCCACCATCACTAGCATAAAGGCTCTACCCGCCGACAGTTTAGAAGATCGAAGTTAATCATGTGACTCCATCCGTCAAATAAAAAGCAGGTTCTATCCACCTGGTTGGCTCTTTCCGCCAAACAACATTCGAGAGTTCTAACCACTCCCGAACCCCAAAACAAAACACTTTTCAGTTTGTTTAAAACAAAACCAAAGTCTACCAATATGAAAGCATTCTTCGCTTTGCCTTTAACCGTAGGCGCGGCTATTCGAATAGTTTTACTCTGCAGAGGTGTACAACTTTACCCACAAGACACGATCATCTCTTAATGCCAAGCTATTAGCACACTTCCTTTGGTGTGCCGGCAGAGAGATCGTGACAAGGCCGTTACAGTGTATCTACCTAGCTAGACCCACCCACTGAGGTTTCACCGCTGTTAGGGTTCCCTCCACCCAGTACAGAAGCCCCCTCTTGCGCCGTGTGAGCAAAACAACAACCACAACAAAGCCTCCTTCCGGCTCTCACACAACAACCGAGTGGTGAGTCTAAACTAGGCTTCTACAAATTAGTTGGCCAGGTCGTACCATTATAGACATGTGGTAGTACGGTATTGCTTAGAATGGGCAATCACAAGCGTCGGTCCTTATATGACTTGGGGCGGTACTTGCACAAAAGGATCAAGATTTGATCCGCTCCCACCCGACATACCAATCCGCCCAAGTCCAAAACCTTTTCCTTTTCTTTTTAGTTTAGGAAAACAGTACTAAAATCATATTAATAACTTTCAAATCACATTTAGTATCATTCTTTTTGAATAATCCCACCCATGGGTTGTTTTCGTCGGAAAAGGTCCTAAGCAATTCTACCACGCTACTAAGCAAATGGGTACCACATAAACATAAGCATGGTATAAACAAAGTTCTAGGGTTACAACGGATAGGATTAACAATGTCAAGGAGGAATCAACAACTTCGGTATAACTAACACTTACATTTGACATATTTTATTAAACATAGCCATGCAACTTTATAAACAATTTAAATCATTTTGTAAACATAGGAGCAAAGTGCATCAAGGAGACTTGTCTTCAGTTGCGGCGGCGGTGTCGAACTCGAAAGGCTCGACGGCGAAGTCGGCGGTCGCGGCGGGATCGTCGACTACACGCAAAACGAGGCAATAAATAAACAACAGAAAATAAATAAAATCCAAAAATTATAAAATTAGTACTGGCAGGTAGATCTTGATTTTAGATGAATTTAGAAATTTGAATGGGATCAATCGGAGTTCGGATGAGAAAGTTATGAGCTTCCGAAGTTTGAATTTCGAATAAATCGAAAACCCGAGAATATTCTCGGAATATTCCTCTCTGGTTTGACTGAGTCAAGGTTTGACCGGCTGACTTTGACTGGACAAAGCTAGGGTCTATGGCATGTGGGGTAGCCCTGTCATTGTGATGGGGCTTCTTCCCCAATGAACCAAAGAACAGGGGAGCTCGAGCTCCCCATGCGCGCGAAAGCAAAGTGAGTCACGGCCGGCCAGGGCGGCGTGAGGCGGGCGACGGCGCGGCCGGCCGGGATCGGTATGGCGCGCTGGGCGCTTTGACGGCGGCGGCGACGGCAAAGCGGCGCCGACCGGGCAGACAAGGGGTTTGGCGGCGGGGCGGCGAGCCGAGGCGAGGGGTCGGGCGCTGGCGGCGTTAGGTGGCGGTAGGGCCCGGCCGGCGACGGGAGGTTGGCGGCGGGCGGCGACGCCAAGACGGGCCGGCGGCGGCGCAAGACGGCTGGGCCGCGAGAGCGGGCGGCACAGATCGGGCAATGGCGCGGATCGGCGCAGGGCGACGGCAGAACGGGCCGCCGGAGGGTCGGCGACGCTGCCGAGACTCATAGGGCGCGACGGTAGGGGCCAAAACAGAGCCCCAAACCTTTCTAAAATCCGAATTTTCTCCACAAATTCAAAAGTGACCACTACAACTAATTGATGAAACATGAAACCGACATCCTACTGAATACCCAGATGGAAGGAATTGCTTCAAATCTCACCGGATTCAGAGAAATCGGCGAAATTTGACGATTCGGCCGAACCGATGAAAGCTCCAAATTCGTCGCAATCACTCGATGAACCCTGAAAACGGTGGAAGGATTAGAGACTAGACTTCCTCACGATCACAACAAAACAAACGGAAGGATGAATGATCCACCGGAGAGGGAGATATGAGCAAGAACACGAAGAACGCGATGAACACGAGAGGGCTTCGGTTTTCTTGATCTTGCGGCCAAAAGGGTTTGAGAGGCTAAAGGAGAGCTCTATCCCCGGAAAGAGGATTCTTATACGGGGAGAACGGAATTGGAAACGCGCGGATCCGAGTAGAAACGGCCAAGTTATTGCCCATGAAGTTGATTTCGGTTTTTGGCTTAAAGAGACCGTTTCCGGCGAGATTAAGGGCTCATTAAGGTGGGGAATGGAAAGGCCTCGTCATCACGGACTCAACGGATCCAGCCTTGCCCGATTTCGTGCCTTAATGAGGAAGATAGGGTTGATTAAGGAAAGAGGGCACCATGGATGGCAACTTGAGCTTCTCTGTATCGGGTCCTTCCCAAGGTTGAAGACAGGCACTGTAGCGAGGCCACGTGGCAACTTCCTATTGGTTCTCCTTTACGCAATTGATTCGCCCTAGAGAAAAATAAGGAAAAATGGCCTAAAAATTCCGGAAAAATTCCTAGAGCCATTTTAGAATATTTGGGACTCAAAGGAATTGGTTTGGTTGAATTTGGATGATTTTTGTGGAATTAGATATTCGGGCGCGGATCGCAGGCATTAAACAAAAGCCGCACGAGATAAAATAGGAACGGATGTCCAAAAATCCGGGGAATGATTCCTAAAATCATTTCGGAATATTTGGAACATTTTAGAAGTGGTTTGGAGATTTTTGGAGCATTTTTGAACTCGGGTGAATTTTCGGGTACCGGCGGTACTGGAAAATCCAACTTTTCGCCCGGGAGGGAATTAATTCCCGATTTCGGAGGGGAAAGGATGCCAGGTTATTATAAACACCAATGAAACTCCAAATTTTGAATTTACTTTATTTGAATTAGGTTTTCTCCAGAAAGCCAAAATGAGGATGTTACACATAACTACTGTTCACACTCTACTTGTTGTGGCCTCTGTTCGTGAGTGGTCCATCTCTCAGCTTGATGTCAAGATGTAATGCCCTGAGCTTGTAATTAAGTTAATTAAGTGCTTAATCATGCTTTTGTTGTTTGTCGGGTCTTAATTTGGAGTTAATCGCTTCCTGTGTTCATTTGCCGAGTTGCTTCGGTTAGGTTTCAGTCTCCAAGCCCTGAGTTCGATTTTGGTCGAGACCCTAAGCGACCGAGCTAGAGCCAAAACCTAAACCCTAGAGCCTTTCTTTGGCATCCCAAAATCCTTTCCTAGAACCCTCCAAGAAAGATCCCGAACTCCAAGGCGAAATTGCAGAGAAATAAAAGTTTTTGCCGAGCGGCAGATCACGGCTTAGGGCTTCCAGATCACGGACCATGCACTACCGCTCTCTGGGAGCAGTGCTGCCGACCAAGGGGTATCGGCGCCCACGACGGCGCCCATACCGCCTGCTGTAGCCACGTCGCTGACCCATCCCTCTCTGGAGGCTTCTCCTCTCCTCCTTAAGCCCCCCGGCCTTTTCTCTCTCCCTCGTTCTCCCCTTTGCTCTCTCCTTCGTGCTCTCCTCCTTCCTCCTCTCCTCTCCCGAGCTCCTCTCCCTTCTCCTCTCTCAGTTGAGTTGTGCATAAGGAGCAAGAAGAGAAGGCAAGCACAAGGTTTTGATATCTTCACCAAGCTCTAAGCAAACCCCAAGACCGATGGAATCAATTCCGAGTTCAATCAGTTAGGTTTTAAGTTCAAACCCTAATTTTTCCTCTTTTCCTCCTTTCCTTGTTTTTAGTTTAGCCCTAGGAATCTTAGATTGAGAAGTTGATCGTTGCTTAGTTGAGTTCCTAGGGTTTGGTTAAGCTAAAAAGAATTAGTTGTCACGAAAGAATCGATGATCTGAAAACCCTAATAGGTTTAGTTGTCGGATTGATTCATCAAAAGTCCATTTCTTCATGCTTTTGGAATTTCTTTCGCAACGCTAGCTCCAAAAATTGAATACATTCCGTGTTGAAAATTGAAATTTAGCAGCAATTAGAGTTTTCGAGTTCAAAAAGTTGGACCTAAGGGCCTCAAGTTTATTAATTCATGTAATTTTTCCCACGACTATTAATGTTAAAACATACAAAATTTGGATTGACACCGGGTACTTTACCAGACAAGAGACATGATAGGACACCGTAGGGGCCTCCCGAACGGTTCAGTCAAAAAAATTGAGTGATTCAACCGAAGTAGGATCATGACAAAATCTACCCTGTGGCATGGATCATCGTAAGACGAATCAATCACATTTAAACCCATCTTGCGATCTGGATCGAGATGCAAAAGTCCAAGAATACAATTGTAAATTTATGTATAATAGAGTTGTTCCGGCCATTTCGGGTAAGCTCGTTTGTACAAGCTCATGCATACGGTGTCATGCTGCTGAATGCTGCTACTGAAGACGCATTTCATAGCACCTGTTGGAAAGAACAAGGTGAGTTCAGGCACAGAAATCTAGGTAACTGAATCCAACATGGCAAAAGAATTAGTGAACATACCATGAGTACCAACGGTCTCTTTGATTCGGCCACGTCGACCATGTTTTGTCCACAACTCGACAGGCTGCAAAATAATGGTGTTATTGGCATTAAATATTTAAATATGAATAGACAATACATCAATCCACAACAAAGAAAGGGAGTGTGGTTGCCTTGAACCATCTGACATCATCAGGATTGTGGAACATGTACCGCACTATTGCTTTCAGTTTTGAGACTCTTTGAGGATACCTGCATAGAATGTCAAATATGCCAGCATACATTAGATGAAAGCCAAATAAGAAGTTAACTGGAAACATCAGCAGAACCAAAGAAAGGGAGTGTGGTTTGTGTCTTCAAAACTTGACCAGAAAGAGCAATTACTGAATTTTTTTCTCTCCTATAACATAGTAAATTGTTATCATATGTTGGAACAATAAAACAAATCCAGTCAACACTGGCGCACATTGTAGGCAGAAACTCCCAAATTGGCAGTGCTCAGTCAGTTTGGTAACAACATATACCACCCTAGAGAGCATGAGCAGTTACAATCAACTGATAGATTCTTCTTTGGTGACTATGTTTAGATGTTATAGAGCAGCATCCGCATGTGAACAGAATTGCAACAAATTAGTTTTCAGTAACAAGATTAATTCCCTTGAATATATTGGTAGAAAAAAGGCAAAAAAATGAAGCCAGCATAGAAGTTGAGACTTAGTTGCCTAGTAAATGTTACCAAGCTTACCCAGTCAAAACAATTTTCTTGAGAATAATTCTGTCTGGATCCACACTTTTTAGTGAACCTACAGCAGCAATGGCAGGTTGCTCCCCATCTCGGTTCTTCAAAACGATTAGAGGAATCGGAGGAAAGCAAATTGGAGCATAGACAGAGGCAACAGAAAACCGTCCATGGTGTAGAAATCTCTCCATCTTATGCTTATTGCAATTGATGTTGTCAGATGAAAACAATGGCCTAGGATAGGTCCAAAAACAACCAATGAGATGCTTCTAAAGGGCAATAGCAAAAGTATACAAAAATATCTTCTCTTTTTTACAATAGTATGGTTAAACTTCCATTACCTTGCTGTAAACTGCCGAAACCCAACATTAAAAATAAAAGTCTCCTTAGATTTGATTGGAGCTTCATAGGAGTCGTGCTTCTTTATGCTGCCAACAGACGCAAATGTCAATGAATGCTCAGCATAATGACATTATAGTATTATAGCAATACTGCTTTCAGCACACAAGGACACCAGTCATGAAAACTAAGATAACTGAACATGAAATATGCACAAGACATCAATCAACACGAAATATTTGTAGAGATCTGGTGGTTTACAAAACCTCTACATTGAAACTACTGGATTATCTAAATTAGCTTGGACTGAAATTGCATTTCAGCCTGTATACATCTCCAACAGGGCAACATTCATCCAACCACACTGATATACAATCCATCCGGAAAGAGAAAGGACATGCAGTCCTCCATGGTTGCCAACTTGCCACGACTCCAAGCTAAAATGCAGAAAATGTAATTTAAAAACCTATTGCTACTCAACAGTCACTATATGAATCTAAGTTATCAGGAGGTACAGTGAAGTAAAAAATGTATCAGAGACTATTCTAACATAAAAATTAAAGAGATATCAGAGACCATTCGATCATAAAAATTAAAGGGGTGTCAAACATCCAGAAAACAGGAGCATGTAAATTTGTTTGAGGAAAATATGAACACCTGAAATGAAGAACTGATATTTTTGACTCATGTTGAAGAAGACCAGAAACAACCACAGGTGATCTTCTTGATGGATGACAAAGTTTGGAGGCAACATCAGTAGGAACATTTTTCACGTGAAGCCTCACATATGTTCCTATTAAAGCACAATCCTTTAAGCCTCCTCCATCTAGCTCCGCAATTTTAGCAAGGACGTGCTTTTGAGTTCGTGTAAAGTTATCAAATGCAAATATTCTTGCATATTCAGGTGGCAAAGATTCCTACAATAAACAGAATGGAGAGAAACAACCATGTCACATGTCACATGAAATTCATAAGTTTCTTAAAACAGCAATAGCTAGTGATAGTTAAATTATACTCACCTTCGGATCCCAGGATGACGTCCTAAATGACTTTAGCCCTCTGTATTTTGCAAAACGCTTTTTTGCGGGGACATCTAAGGGAGTCTCCACCTCGTCAGGAAATTCTGAAACATTTGAAGAGAATTGCATGTAGTTCTTTGGGATCACATAAGGTAAAGGTAAATAACCTGGAGCTAAAAGGCCATCGACAATCATTGACTAGAACAGGTAACACTTAGAAACTTAGCTTAGCCCAATCTCGACCTACAAGGGGCCACTAACTCGGCACAGCAAAAGTGACAAGAACCCTGATTAAGCCATCACAGGCTGAGGATTCATTTCCAAAATATTTTCACACTGACTCATTTTTTAAATAATTATACGAAAGAATATATCCAATGCTACCACAATTCTTGGAAATTTGTGAACATCATGCCAATAAATATGGTGAATAAAGGTAAATCCATTTAACTTTGGATTGTCATGCATCATCTGAAGATGTATTAATTTCCAATTGAAAAATTTCTCCATGTGGAAGAACTCCAATGAGGAAGGGTTTACTGATACAGAATTTGGCATGTTATAAATTGAAATAGGATATGTGCCATTCAGAATTTGTAATAACATCAAAATATTCTGTATCAGGGATTTCAAATTCTGATGTCCCGGAATTACAGAGTTTTGTCAGGATATTATGAGTATTGACCTGTTCTCACTAAGTCCGATCCATCCCTTCATTTTTCCTAATCAATAACACAATACTTTATAATATTGCTTCAAGATTTCCAAGAATCACTAAATTAAAACTTAAAACTTAGAAGGTTCCCACCCGATTCCTGGGCAAGTCTTGGCAGCGATTTAGCTTATAATGCGTTACATAACAGTTGGTGCTGGGAATCAGCTGGAAACGTAAAGCGACCAACCAGTAGGAAAAAGTCGAGAACCAAGCTTTCCAACCCTGAATGTGTTGTTTCATAAATGGCATTTTGACATTTCAGCGTAATTGAAAATCTATACCTTCATCTTCAACATTAGCTTCTTTGATTTTCTTAATGTCTGCCTCTATCTGCTCTTTAGTCAAATTCTCATCATCCTGCAAATGCACAAAGGATATTTATTTTAGTTTTTGGGACTGCTCAAAGTATGGAAATGCACTGATAAACAGAAGGACTTCGGAGAGTAAAAATAGAGACAAATAAATCCAAAACACAAAAAAGGCACCTCAAAAAGCAAAGCAGACAAGCAATAGCGACAACTTCAAAGATAATACTCCCTCCATTCAAATTTGTTAAGTGCATTTTACCTTAGCACGGGGATTAAGGAGCATAAGAAAAAGACCAAACTACCGATAATACTCTTCCAATCTTCCCTAGAATTGACTTTGCAAGCAAGTGCATTAAAATGAATATCATCAGATTGAAGACAAAAGATAAGGGAACTTACTGCCATCTCAGTACCCTCAACAGTTTCCTCATCGAACTTCTCCGTAAAGTGAGATACTGCATCTATATCCGAAAAATCACCTGCATGGTCTGAGTGATCTTGTTCATCGATTAACATTCCAGCACCATCCTGATTGTCATTCTCAGAAGCACCATCTTCATCATCTGTATCATCAACAATCCACGCAGCCTGGCAACAGAATTTGAGTATTATCTGTCAACGTAGTAATTATGAGGAATATAAAGTAAACAGCGGTAATTTAATATTCAAACATATTGTGAACCTGGTATTCTGATGTGCCTCGAGGAAGCCTCCTCTTTACCAGTTTTGTCTTTTTGTTGTTTAAATAGGCTTCCTCCATCTCAGCTTCCGTCGGCCAAGTCTGATCAAATGTAGATTATAGAAATTAGCACTTGTTCTCAAATATGGTCAAACATGGATCATTGAAGTAATCTAATTTCAGTAATCCTCAAAAGAGCAAAATTGTCTCAAGAACAAAGATGAACAGGTAATCGCGGACTTGATATGTGATGCATCATGACCATAGTCAAAAGGATCACAACTTGGTCAAGGGAGTCACGGGATGCAGGTCGTGGGTGGCTAAAACGTGGGTCAAAGCCAAAGGGGTATAATGTTATTTGGAAAGCTAGTTCGGGACGTGGGACATGATCCCAATAAATCCGAGTTGATGAGCCAATTATAAAGCTATTATTGCAATAGAACACATATATTAGAGAAAGAAAGGAGAAAGATAATAGAGATGGACCCTATCAAAGAAAAAAGAGGAGAGATGGACCACTATCCCACTTGGCCCACTATTTCAACCAAGCCCAATAGCACATCTAAGCACCACTCTCTCACATGCCCTAACTCCAGCTGCAACTCACTTCCCTCATCCCGTGCCTTAACTCCCAAGCACAAGACCTCCCTCCCCCCTCCCTCAGCCTCTCATGGCGGCTTCTGCTGCTGCTGCTCCGCCTCACCCTCAAGCTTCAACCAACAGCAGCAGCGGAAGCAACGGCGGCAAGGATGGCAATGCGTTGCAAGATCCACGAGTGACCAATCTTAAGCACCAAGATCCTTTGGCCGGACACCAGCTGCCTCCCCATGGTTAGGTGGGCTCTCTCTCTTCCCTCTCCACCCCTCCGTTTCCTCTCTTCTCATGAATCATGAACCAGCGGGGTCCCCCATGGCGACCCATATCACCGACATCCCGCGATTTGGGACACCGATCCGGAGTCATGGATCGCGTGGCGACCTGCAATCCCGGTGACTATGATCATGACCATGAGCATGATCAGTATAGTTCATGGGAATCTACAAACATGTGGAGCATAAAGTGAATTTTATTTATAAAGAAACGACACATGTTCCCAAAAAATGAGGCAGCAGAAATAAATGTATCATTAAAAGTTTCCTATGCATAAGCGTTTACTACCTACTGAAATCAGTGTTGTACTTTTAGGAAAAGACAATGTTTTAAGAACTTGTTTAGTAGCAAACAAACTTTGGAGCTCACCTAAGACAATATATGAAGCAACAGTACATTCAACACAGAAACAGTAAGTCACACACCAAGCATCCTATGTAGATATACAAATTCATCAAAGCAAAGAAGAAATACCACACAGTAAAACAGGATTAAAATTAAAAGTACCGTCCAATAGTAACTGTACACTAAATCCAGGTTCCTAAGATGAAGAACTAGGCGGCAGTACTTAGAACCTTTCTATTTCCATTTTCAACACTAAAAGGTAAGTGAGAACATAAAACAATGGCTTGTCCATGTTACATCTCATTAAGCACGATGGAAAAGAGAAAAACTCACCTGCTCCCCAGCAAGAGGATTTGGGATATTTTCAACAAGTAAGGGTTCCTGATTCAAAGGGTCTGGAACAAAGGTGTCAACAATCTGAAACAGCCCAAGAACAAGAAGTTAGTGTGACGAAAATAAACACAATACAACATGGAAAACAGACACCTTATATCTTAGAATTCACTGATTCAGTGTCTAACAAAGCATAATTTCATTATTTGCGCTAGGTGATTCTATATCATAATTTGCAGAACTGCATTATTCAACTTCTAAAGCTGTGAATTTATCCTATATAACAAACCTGAATTCCATTATCTTCTGAATCCATTACATCAGAATTTTTCCTCTCGCTAATAGGAAAAGGATCCTTGAGGACATCAATTTGGCCTAACTCAAAATCACCAGCGCCTGACACATGCACCTTTGAGTGGGAACGGTATTAGAAAAGGAAACAGGTAAAATAGCTCACTAAAATTAAAACATAGATCACCTACAAGCTGATTCACTGAAAGATTGTGGGCCCTCAAATATCCAGACACAAGCAATGTGCTCAATCCCGTACAGTTGTCCAGTTTTATGCAGGCCTGAAACAAAGTTCTTTGGCATCAACCACTGTCAAGTTAAAAATGGAGAGAAGTATGCAGAAAATTTGCTGCTTTATTGCACAGGTAGTAAATTTGCACAGTAATACAGTATTGTTAGATAGTATCCTAGTTACCTTATATAAGCGATTGCTAGTAGCCGTGTATAGATATTATCTTATATTGGCTTTCCTTCTCTACCCTTATGTACATGTATATATACTGGTCCATTAGTCTCATATTGAATACAAGTGCTATTCATAACATGGTATCAGAGCAAGGTTTTTAGGGTTAGCTTTCTTATAGGCATTGCACTTGCGTCCTCCCAACCCCCTCCTTCCGCCGTCCACCTCTGGCCGGGATCGGAGACCTCTGCTCTGATCGCCTCTGCTTCACGCCGGGACATCATCCTCCGCTCGAGCCACTGCTCGTCAGTCGGCGCCTTCGGCCGCCCCGCGCCGGCCTCCTCCGACCGTCCGTGAACATCTGTCCCGACTCCGGCACCCCGCCTTTGGCCACTACACCGGCCAGCGCGGCGTCCTCAAGTGCGCCATCCACCGGCGACTGGCTCCGACTCTGGCGTCTTCCGCGCACCAGCCGCCCGCGTCCGCCAGCTCCGGCTACCACCTCCGCGAGCTTGGCCTTCGCCGCCCGTCCAGGAGACCGCGCCGTCCTCCGGCGACTCCGATCGAAGCTGCCCGTTTGGCCTCCCGCCCCATCCGCCCAAGACGAAGTCCCGATCAGACTTCAAGTCTTACGGACACTTCGTTTTCCACCGACGCCGGCCGTCGACGCCCGCTCAACGCCGTCTGTCGCACGCCCGCCCAACGTGAAGCAGAGGCGAAACTAAAGTTCATCATTATTCATAACTTTTTTCTCTCCAAACTCAGTGCTGTAGATCCACCATGAGTTTGAGGGGGCGTGTTTGACAGTATCCTAGTTACCTTATATAAAAGATTGCTAGTAGCCTTGTATAGATATTGCCTTATGTAGGTTTTCCATCTATACCCTCATGTATATGTATATGTATATGTATATGTATTGGTCCATTGGCCTCATGTTAAATACAAGTGCTATTCATAACAAATATTACAGTTTGATTACACAATAATATTTGGTAATGCGTGAGAAGCTTTGCTGCCAGGTCTACAGAAAAGAAAGACTCACTTTGATGTAATTCCGACGAAGTGTAACCGTAATACGGAATTCTAAAGCTGATACATTCTATTGGGGGAAGGTCAGCTTAAAAATCCTTCCCTTAGATGCTTGTTTCAGCATCACATTAGATAAAGTAAGGTCAAACAGAACCATACAATTGTCCACATATTACTTTATTATTTCAACAGAACAATTAATATTAAAAAATTAGTATTACACATTCAACTTTTCAAGATGGAAACTTCAATGTAGTTCAGTTATTTTGGGAAAATTTTCATATTAGGACAAGATACAGTTAGAAATTCTTTAGAGATATAGTGTAGCAAGTCATTACTACCTTCTCGGACATAATATATGGTCTCTGATTTCTCCAATGTGGTGATGAAAGATGCTGCTCCTTGAAAAGCCACATGAACTGGAAGATTTTAAGTATAAATGATCACAACAGAGCATTGGAATGATATAAGAGTAAAGGGAAGAAAAAGTCATAATGCTTCAGTATTTAACAAAATTGTTCAAAGAAAACCTTATGCAAATCATCCTTTGTGTCAGCTGCATAGAACTTGCAATCCTCAGGCAGCTCCGGAGATAGGAAAGAAATGGCTGCTTTCTTCAATTCCTGCCTACTTTTGTTGTCAGATGGAAGATCCTGATGATGTTAACAAATTCAAGTGATAAATATCAGGCAATTACAAGTAATAAGCTCAAACACAATTTCTTGAATGACAAACACTCATAATGGGAACTTACTCGAATGAAAACAGCCGTACTAGGTAAGCCCATGGCCCGAAAAACAGATAGACATTGTGATCCAAATTCATCAATTGGACTGCTCAATTCACAATTGTACAACGAACTTGCTGATAGCACGAAAACTAACAAATCGGCAACCTATGTAGGAAAGGCATAATTTGCAAGTTCCAGATTAGATCCAAGAAATTTCAACAAAACACAGTTGCAAAAAAGTCAGTTGAAGAGCATACCTTTGACAGTTCCATGCATGAGGTAAGATCACCATATGGTGCTTGCAGTACCTTCAAAAATAATATGAATTAAAACAATGTTATCTTTTTATAAGAGTATGTAAACTTCATAAATGAAAAATAAGAAACTAACACAACAACATTATAAATAAGCCGAGAATGAACAATAAGAGCATTATATCTAAAACTGTATCTAACCCGATTATAGTTCAAGACATGTACATCAAAGGGATGCAATAGGAGTCATAATGTATAGTAGATGGAGATATATGCTACGAAGCCATTCTGGTACCAGCATTTTTTGTACTATATTTCTATTAAACTAACCGTGGTTCGAAGGTTATAAGTGGGGGAGGCAACAGTGGAGGATGTCAATTTCCCATTCCCTCCAGCTGCAAATGTCAAAAGATCTTCGGCAAGTGATTTAACATTTGCAGATGAAGAAAGGCCAAAAAGAACCTGCAATAATCACCGATTACCTTTAGGAAATATCTATTTTGTGATTGCAAGAAACAATAAAAGAGATTATCCAAATCCAAGTAGCGCAATAAGAGCAAAGCCCAAAAAATACTAACAATGACGCGGGGTGCGCTTGAAGATCCAATAGTGGATCGTTTTTCCTTTAGCAAAGCAGCACGTTTCTGATCACGGATCTGCATCCAAGCTAAAACATTTCAGGCAACAGGAAAACAATGACAAGGATGGTCATGATCGGACTCTTTTAACACCAAATCGACTAAAATACAGGCCAAAACGTAATGATTTTGAGCACAACTGAACAATAACATATCCAACTTAACCACGCCTACAAGGGTTACAACACACTTCAGTTACTTTAACAGGTCAGACAAACTGAAGCAATCTAATTTGGTCAAAAACTGTAAATTGTAGATTCAACTGAAGAAAACTAAGCTTGTCATTAGCCAACATAACTTAGGTCTTCCAAAATAGTCAAATATAGAACGGTTTCATCATTCCCAGAATCCACAACTTCCCAGTCCTAATCCTAAGAAATTCCACCCTACCTATTCTAATCGCTAAGAAAATCCCTTACACATCAGCACATGCGAACACTAGTACGAATATAGTTCTTGCTTCATCAAAGCTCAGAAGAGTCAGAAGCAATCACTCGAAACTTAAAATTGGACAGCTTTGCAAACCACCGGAAGCACACAGTCGCAAACATAATTAATAAAGCACCAAAAAACGGAAAATAGATAGTGCACACTGTTGAAATCTCACCGCCTTGCTCCGCTGGACGCGCGCGGCGCGGGCACCCTTGATGACGGCGCGGTGGCCGCCCTCCGGCTTCCCGCTCCTGACCTTATCTGCCGAACCAGACCCGCCGGCCAGTGAGATGAGGGTCTATAGTGCGGGGAGGAGGGATGAATGGAACGAGAGGGGAGATGAGAGGGAGAGGTTAAGCTATACCGATTTTGTGCGCGTGGCGGGAGGCCTTGGAGGCAAAGCGGCTCTTGTGTGGCTTATTCACCTGCGGGCGCGAGCCACCCATCTCGCCGCCGTCGTCGGCGTCGGCGGCGGCGGCAGGGCAGAGGGTGTGGAGGGGGGTTTAGGGCGCCGCTCGTCGAGGCCAAACAAGTATCACTAGTTTGGGGCGGCGGCTACTGTCCAGAAGGTGGAGAGCTTATATTTAGGGTTTAGGCTCGCTACTGTCCAGACTATGCCCAAACGGGCGGCCCGGCATGGCCCGGTCGTTTAACGGACGGCACGACCCGTTTAGGGCCGGCTAATAAACAGGCCGTGCCGTGCCGGCCCAAGCACGGCCCGGTGGCCAAACGGGCCGTGCCGTGCCGGCCCATTGTTACGCGAGCCAACGGGCCGAAACGGGCGGGTCGGCTCATTAGTGCCTAAAAATTGAAATTGGGGGGAATCCAAAAAATTGAAGAAAAAATCCAAAAAATTGAAGAAAAAAACAGAAAATCAAAAAAGAATGAAAAAAATTGAAAACAAAATCAGAATAAATGAAAAAAGTTAGAATAATTAGAAAAACTCAAGAATGTAGGAAAACTATGAAAAAATATATAAATTGAGAAAAAAAGCTAAAAATATAAAAATAAATTCTAAAATAAGCTAAATAATTATAATTAAATAATGAGCTTTATTGATGTTTGGCTGCCTCGTTAAAAACTTTGCCAAGTAAAAACTCAACACGAGAAAACCTTGGCAAAGAAAAAAGAGTACAACCTAGCTCAGTGGTACAGGGAAAAAGTGAAGATTACAATTATTCCTCCTGATCAAGATAAAGGTTTTCAAACGTTGCCGTCAGCTCAACATTTTCCGTAGTGTGTTGAGCTCGTTGTTCAGCTCGTTCCTAATCTTTCACAGTGAGAAGTATTTCTACCATCTCACTTGTTGGATTTGTTCTTCTTTCCTCGATTATTCTTCCAGATAGACTAAAAGCAGACTCCGAAGAAATTGTGGAGACAGGAACTGTTAACACATCCCGTGCTAATATGGAAAGCACCGGATATGTTATCTTGTGCTCATGCCACCAATGTAAAATGCTGAAATCCTCCTCTTGCTGCTCTTGGTAGTTAACAGTGTCGCTATTGAGATAGGCTGCCAGCTCCCCACCACCTGTTATTATGTCTGAACTTGATGTTGTTGTACTCGAACTTCTTGAGGTAAAGCCACCTGCACCCCATATCTTTCCCCACGCAGTTTTCTTCTTACCTGTTGTGGGTGGTGGTGGAGGTCGCTGTAGGCGAACTCCACTAAACTTCTGATCATACTTAGCATAAACTTCAGATAAGTTAGCACGAACATGTGAAAAATAACTAGAATAATCAGTGCCTATCGTATCACTTAGAAGTGAAAGAACATTACCAAATCCTCGAATTTTAGCTCTAGGATCTAAAATAAATGCGAATGCATATAACATAGGAATTTCTTTCTAATATTTCAAAATTTTAGTTTTCATAGAAAAAACCATTTCACGTAAAATACTATCATTTTCATAGTTCTTTAAGTGAGTAGCAATTTCTAGAATATTATGCACAATTAAAGGAGATGTTGAGTAATAAACTCCAGATAAAGAACAAGTCACATCATAAAAAATTTCCAAAAATGACAACAAGTAATTAGTAACATACCAATGTTGCTCTGTGAGTAGCGGTTGACCATCCTGACTACGATAGTTCGTATTAATAAAAACAGAAAATGTGTCCTTATAGGGTATGAGTTCCTTAAGCATCAAGAAAGTAGAGTTACATCTAATTGGCATATCTACACCAAATATACGTGGGCGTACACCCATTGCAAGACAATAGTTCTTATATGATGCTACTCGTACATTAGAATTATTAATAAAAGATATTGCAACACGAAAAGGTTCAATGTACGTTTTTAACCTCTTTAAACCAGACTTAACTATAAGATTAATAATATGACAAGCACAACGTTGATGTAACAAGAAAGATTGGGCGTACGTACTAAAAAGTGGAGTAAGAATATTCATTGCAGAAGTGTTTGCTGCAGTATTATCTAATGTTATTGCAAAAAATTTATCTGTGAGGCTTAAGTCTTCCACAACTTTTATAATACAATCAGCAATATTTTCACCAGTATGTGCTATGTCAATTAATTTGAATCCTATAATTCTCTTCTCTAGCTGCCAATCATTATTTACGAAATGAGCAACTACACTAAGGTAATCTTCTTTAGCCCTACCACTCCATATATCTGATGCCAAAGACACAGAAAAAGTGCAAGTACTAAAGAGCTCTTTTAGCTTATCACGACAATTATTATAGTACTTAATCAAATCTCTAGTTGTTGTCTGTTTAGAAACTGAAGAAAACCTAGGATTATGAATGGTCTTAATATATTTTTCAAATGCTGATGACTCACCAAAGTTTAAAGGTAGATCTTGGGAAGCAATTAAACGACAAAGAGCTTCACGAGCTACCTCAGGATTATAGTCCCAGTGACGCATCTGCACCATCGGGTTGTATTGCGCTAAGGCCTGTCTCATAGCCAATCCCGCTTTTTTTCTACAACTCTCAGCATGCCTCTTCAAATGTCCTGTTCCACCTGAAGATTTTGCAGTTAATTTGTGCTTACAATATTTACAAACAGCATACCTGTTTTGAACGCCGTCTGATGTCTCGAAGATCTAGTCGAACTCTTCCCAAACTTCGGATGTACTATGTCTTGTTCTTTTTGCCCCAGTGCTTGCCGACGCAGTAGCACTTGTAGAGCCTGAGGGTGGTACATGTGCTGCAACTTCTTCAGATTGATAGGATGCAAGAAGCTCTTCAGGTGAAATCCCGAAATCAGAAGCTGGGAAGGACGGAAAATCCTGATTCTCCATTAAGAAAACTACAAGAAATAATTACAATATTATTAATTTCATATCATTGAAAATAAAAAATTACAAAATTAAATCAGTATTCTTACCTTGTTTTCTTGACAGAAACCGTAATCCGAATTTCGGATTTTTGGCAAAACAATTTTGAATTCTGCCAAATTATCACTAATAGCATAAGAATTTTGACAAGAGAATGAAGAGAAGAAATTGCAAGTGTGCTGGTGGGGAAATGAGGGGGAGGTGCTACCCTATTTATAGGGAAAAAATTTGGGATTTTTCAGAATTGTTTTGATTTTTTCAAGCCTCCAACGGCTAAAAACGGCTATATTTCAAATAAACGGGCTAAACAGGTCGTGCCGTGCCTACTCGTGCCGGGCCGTTCCTATTCGTGCCATGCCTAAACGGGCCGTGCTGTGCCGGCCCGCCGTGCCGCAGTGCTAGCCCAAGCACGGCCCGGGCTATCGTGCCGTTAACGGGCCGTGCCTACAGTATCGTGCCTCGGGCCGACCCGTTTGGCACGGGCCATTTGGCCATCTCTGGTCCAGACGTATCACTGAGCAACATTTATGTCAAGCCCCTAATTCAAATTACCTCATGTGTCCTAGTCTCCTTGTGGTTTGGGTTGGGGGTAGAGTGTCTTTTCGCATTGGAGATATTTTCCCCACATCTTCTCCCCCCTCTCTCTCTCCACCCCACCCGGCTCCCTCCCCAGCCCGACACCCCCCCTTTTTTCCCCTGGGCGACAGCCTCCTCCCCTCTCTGTTTCTCTCCACCCGACGCCCCCCCTCCTCACTCACCCGACGCCACCCCCTCAAGGCCTCCAAATTTCAAAGAACGCCGCCGCCCCTGGCTCCTCCCCACCGGCGACGCCACCTCCTCCCAACTCGGCCGCCTCCCCAAAGACTCCCCGGCCCCCCGCTGGCTCCGACGCCACCGCCTCCTCGCCCTCTACTCTACTGCTCCCACCGCCCCTTTCTCTGCTTGGTGAACCTCCCCCTCTCTCTTGCACTCCCTACCTCCCTCTACCTCTCCATGGTTAGGGTTGTGATGGATTTGGGGATCTAGGGTTGGATGAAGGCTAGGTGTTTGTTGGAATGCCCATGGGGGAGATTGTTGCTTGGGAGTGCTCATGCAAAAGCTATGAAGTGGTTGTTGCAATGTGTATGCTAGGTGTTCGATCAAATGCCAATAAGGTTCTATTTAGTGGTTGAGTTCAATTAGTAGATGAATGTGTTTAGCGGATGTTGGTTGATGCTAAACCACCATATGGGATGCTAGAATCCTTATCTAGGTCATATGGTACATGTTGGTGATTAGTACTAATCTAGGTTGGAGTATTGTGGGTGCTCGATTATATGTGATCGGTTATGCGTGAAAGATCGAAATGGGTTGAGCTAACCAGTAATGGATAGTTCTATGCGGTGGTTCAATGAATGAGTGTTGTTGTTAGTCGTCTTCCATTTATAAAGATCAGAGGTTGAAATAGTGTTGGGCGTTTCGAAATTGGGCTTGGCTATTGTTGTAGACCTTCGTGTTGTGTTTCAATTTGGCTTGTCGAGTACTTGCATGATTTTCTTAAATTCTCATTACATGTCATCGGCATAGCATTCATCTCATTTCATACATATGTATCGTGTAGCGAACCATCCCGCGGAGGGTGACGTGGCCGCGATCGAGGGTGATCACGGTGAGCAGGTTGTCACTGAGACTCCGGCAGAAGCATCAGGCAAGCACCTAAGCATATTTACCCCATTATATGATTTTATCTTTGAGAATTAAATTGCTTATTTAGACGATTAGGTATGCATTAGGAGTTGAATGGTGGTAATAGTTTTAGAACCTACTTGCTGCACATACACTCCTTGATACTTGTAGAACACTTCCTTCGGAATCAATATGTGGGTAATTATAACGAGTCTACGCTTAGTTTTGCTTAGATGTTGGGTTGGGCCAAGTGGGGAATGGTTCTCCCGCTTGAGATTATTAACAATTGTTTCACTTCACACATGATGGGTTGGAATGGGTAGGTTTATGAGTTGTAATTGATAAATTGTGGACCGGGCGGGGGAGTTGGTTCATTTGAGTATGGAGACTCAAATGTGTAGCCCCGTCTGTGTCGGTTAAGGACCGATCCGTAAGTGGAATAAGATTGAGCACACCCCGGTTGGTCGCATGCCCGATTATGGTACGGTAAGCCACTCTTTCTTTCATATTGAATCGATGGACCGTAACTTCCTGTGGTTGGACGTGGTTGAGGGCGAGGCTTAGGCCGGCTCTCGAGCGCCAAGCCGGGCTTGGGACAGCTCGAGGGGGTGCTAGGTTTTCGGACCGCAGGAGGACGCTTCAGCGATTGGGTATGGATGGGAGGGGGTTGACACGAGGCCCTTCGTGGTACGTGTCGTGCGATCAATGCTTCCCTGCAGGGTTAATTAAGCGATTCGAATTGCCGCGCTCTCGGATATGAGCAAGCTTGATCCGAACTTCTTCTACGTAGTAAATAACTTGAATTTGTGGTTCGCCGTTGGGCTTGAGCCTTAAAATGGTTATGCATTGCTCTACTTTAATTGTTGTTGCTTTCAACCTCACATTAGAAGTAAGTGCGGTATATAACTGCTTTAAATTTGTAATTGGTCTAATTGTCGCACTCATATTACAAATGTTAATGCTTTTCCGCACTTTTACCCTAAGCTTACTCCTTGCTACAACTAAATGCATGATCCTTTGGAGTCGGTCGTATATGGACCCCCGGGTAAGTCTTGCGAGTACCTTTTGTACTCATGCTTCTGCTTTGTGGTTTTCAGGTGAGGATCAGGTTGGGTGCGAGTTCTGCCCGTACTGTCTCTCGGTGACTGGGCGGGGCACCGAGTAGAGGCTTGCCGACGCCGTTATACCGGGAGTGTTCGAGCGTAACACTTCCGGGATTTGTCTTACTTTTTCTAAATGCATCCCTTTTGTTGTATAGATAGATGCGGTTGTTGGGCTTTTGGATTTGGTAATGAACGCTTACGCGTATGTCGGGTTCCGTTTGTGTTTTCTTTAGCTGTTGATACTTCTTTGTGGTCTTTGTGGATGTCGTTTTTACTTTCAATATATATATATTGAACTGTGTTTCCTTGTCTGCTGAGTGGATGTCCGTATATTCTAGGAAGGTCATGCCGAAATTTTCTAGTTTTTGGTGGCTTGGTTGATTTTCGGGTTTTGGCTAGTCGTGGGTCTTTGTGGGTTGTTTTCGGTTGGGTCGGTGGTCGTCTTGGTTTGTCTTTGTGCGTGGTGTTTCCGCTTGCGCGTTTGGTCGTGAATGTTTTGAGTTCGTTGCCCCTTTTGTGCAAATTGAATTGATAACGGCATTGTTAACCGGTATGTAGGGATCCTGGGCGTGTTTCGGGTCGCATACCGGGGGAATACCGGGATTGTTGTCGGGTTAATCGAGTGGGTTGCTGTCGTCTCAGTTGGGTTTGGGTGCTAGCACCGTGAGCGCCACCGGCGGTCCGTTGCTAGCCTCCAAATCCGATGAGGATGACAGGACATTCGATAATCCGAGGACGATTTGGGCGGCTCCTCACAATTTACCAAGACTAACAAGTATAGTTGAAAATAATCGTAAAACAAATACTATTAATAAGTAACTTTCTCATTTATTTCTCAAGATTCATTGGCACACAGTTTAAACCAATTTCATCGTTAACAATGGCACACAGCCGTCCTTCCCACTTTTTATTTTTCAAGATCTAACATTTGACTGTAATTTCCGAGCATTATTTAATACCGTGAATACGATTATTCGAATAGGTTTGACACACTCTAAAGAGGTTATATACTTTACCCATAAGATATGATCAAACTATACTGCCATGCATTGCCACATACCCATCGACGTGTGGCTAGCAGATCATAACAACACCCTTCAGAAACTTCTATTTTAACACATGAACCTCTCGGTGATGCCTTTGCTATCCCTTCCCTTATACAGAGTTGGAGTATAGGACCGACATACTGTTAAATCGACGTGAGACCGCAGTACACCACATCCTTTCCTAATAACCACACCCTCGATTAGTTATCACCTGAAGGTACCATATGACAAGATATAGGTAGCCTATTTAGTTAGGTTCGTCCAATTTCATACATGTGGTTGTATGTTGGCCCAGTTCAAAGGCTTGTAAGGTTAAGTTCTTAGTTGACCGAGGCAAGAATACCAAACACTCAACTTTGGCACACATCCCTCAATTACATTCACCAACCCGTTGCCACACAGGCTCACCATTACCTTGTCAATTGCCTCCGTCTAAATCATTTCCCATCCCAGTTGATTATTGTGCAACACATGACAGCAACAAGTCAACATCCTTATAGAGCAACGCATGCCTCTACAATTCCACATTCTTGTGTGGCAACACATGACACACTCGTTTCAGAAACACATTCCATATTTCATTAATCAAGTTAAATTTTACTCCCAAAATGATATCAATAACCTGTTGTAATGGCTAAGCATACTAGACACGTCCTAGCAACCGATATTGGCAATTAAATAGCAACTAACTAGTAAACAACAATCCTGAGGTAACAAATGAACATGGCATATAAATAATAATGACAAGGTGGACGTAAATCAAATTGGTTGATTAACTATTGCCAAATTAATTGAAATTATTTTAATTTGAATTAGCATGCAATAGTTTAATTCAATGTAACATTTTTAAACATAGGATCAATATGGTCAAAGCCCAACTTGTCTTAGAAAAACTCTTGCTCCTGCTCTGGACCTTGCTACTTAGAAAAGCTCTTGCTCTTGTTCTAGACCTTGCTATTGAACTAGCACTTCACTCTTGAACCCCTTGGGCACTTCAACGTCTACGTGTAACGAATAAATAAATAATAAATAGCAAAAACATAGAACAAACTCAATTATAAAAATTAAATAAAATTCATCATTAAATATAGCACAATTTTACATAATTTTAGGCTCTAGAATCACCACAATCGATGTTCGTATGAGCAAGAATGAGCTATTTGAAATTTAAAAATACAATAAAAAGATTAAATTGAATTAATTGAATTATCTTTGTATTGAAAAATAGCAAATATGATGTCATGCTGATGTCAACGACTAATTTCATTTTCGACCGAATAATTTTTCTACTGGAAAATCGATTTATGACGTCACTGGACACATGGCCCAACCACGTACTAACACATGGCTCTGGGTGTATGGACTGGGTTCACGGATTCTCTTTGGCTCATAGTGAACTCGATGCAAGGCGCTTTGATTGCCATGCTTGACGTCAAAGATGATGTCATCTCAGCTCGTGACGCGCAACACGTGTCACACTCCTCACCATCCGTTTGATCGGACGGTCATCATCGCACGGCTAAGAACATGCCTCAATCTTAGGTCTAAGGATAGACTATACACATTATTTTTGAGACCAACTGATGACAAGAAGAATACAACGTTCTCGCAGTGTCTCAAGGTGGGTCGATCCAACTCTATGTTCTCTAACATGAGTCCATATTATTAGTTTGATATCTCCATATCCATGACCCGTGAAACATGGTCATCAACCAATAGATATACTAGTCTATACATATGTGTCATCGTATGATTATCGACTAGGGATCACTTTAGAATAATCATCACGTAGTCATTATAGAGTTTCACTAGCAAGTCATGTACATGCTAATCAATAATGACGAGATTATTCAAGGCTTACATGTTTACTATTGGCGGGATTTTCATTGCAATTCAGGATTTATGTTTATTACTTTTGTGCTTATTATTGGCGGTTTTTATGCACAATCCCTATTATTGGCGAATTTTCATTGTCATTCATGCGGGATTTATCATTGGAAATTTATTCGACGTTTCGTCGTTGATTTCTCATTGGTGGTTTCTTGATACTTTATTCGACGTTTCATTGTTGGTTTCTTCGACGTTTCATCGTCTACTAATCGTTTTTTTTATGTTTCATTGTTTACTTTGGAGGGGGGGGAGTCAGTTGAGGAGACAACTGATTTGGTGTTTCATCACCATTACTTTGGTGTTTTATCACCGTTTAATTGGGTGTTTATTCACCGTTTAGATACATTGACCATTATGGAGGGTTTGGCAACGTTAGTCTAGAATTTTATGACACCCTGTTGGTAGCATTATGCTCTTCGGAGTTTTACTAGTGATGGTTTCGCTCCAATGTTAGTTTAAGATGAAGGTTTGAAGTGCAAGAAGGAGTATGTTACTGTAACACCCCAAAATTTTGCTTTTCTTAAATTCATGTGTGATTTGGTACTTTGGTGAATTTTTGGAATTTTCTGGAATTTATTTGGAATTTATTTAAATTTATTCCATTTTGAAATAATTAAAGAATTTAACTTTGCAAATAAAATTTTGTTGGAAATATTTTATTTGAGTCCAAAATGCCCTAAAATATTTTCTAGATTTTTTCTGGAATTTTTCTGAGTCTTTTACTATTTTTAATGAATAAATGAATTTCTGAGGAATTAATTGGATTATTTAATGGCTGGAAAAATAGTGAGTGGGTTTGTATTGTTCCACCGACCGAGCCCGAGTCATACTCGAGTCCAAGTCCGACTCGAACCCAGCCGAGCCCTAACCCTCTCGACCGTCCGATCAAGATCGAACGACCGGGATTGAGCCACGTCACCGAGCCCGAGTCCGACCGAGCCAGCCAGCTCGCCCGAGCCAGACCCGAGCCCAAACCCGCGCACCGTTGGATCTTGATCCAACGGCTGAGCGCGTGCCACGTCGCCTAATCCGAGTCCTCGCCGGACTCCGCCGCCGCCCGCATGTGGACCTCGGTCTCCGCGCTTTTCACGGACGCCGAGGCCACTATTTAATGCGCCGCCGCCGCCATCGTGAAGCCCGTTCCCTTGCGCACCCGTAACCCTAGCCACGCCGCCAGAGCTGCCGCCGCCTGCCCGCGCGAGCTCACCGTAGTTGGGAGAGCTCTCCGCCGCGGTTTTCGCTTCGCCCTGCCGCCGTCCGCCGTCCTTCGCCGCCGCCGACCCCAGATTCGGACTCCCCGCGACGATGCGCACCCGAAGGGAGAACTCACCTCGCCGGAGGAGCCCGCAAACGTCGTTGCCCATGTCGTCGTCCCCAGCTCCGGCCAGCCAGCGCCGCCGCACGCCATCGCCAGGACTCGAGCTCCCTCAGCCGTCGGATCGCAATCGCACGGCCCAGATCACGCCACGTCATCCCGCCGGTGAGATCCTGTTCCAAACCCCAGATCCGATCCTGACCGTTGGATCTAGATCCAACAGTCCAGATTGGCCACGTTCACCCCAAACGTGCGTCACGAGATCCAATCTGGGCCGTCGAATCAACGGCCGAGATCGCGCCACGTGGCTGGAAGTCTGACCGTCGCGTCGGGCCGCGCTGGAGCGTGTCTCGCCCGCGTGTCGAGGCCCACTGTCGACCACGCGGCGTCTTGCGTGAACTCGGCGACATGGCAGGCCCACACGTCAGTGACCGCACCGTGATGTCACCCATAACGTCACCGGTAGGTCCCACCTATCAGCACCATGGGTTGAGTCCCCGTGACGTCACCCATGACGTCACCCGAGAGGGCCCCACCTGTCAGTCTCACGTGGAACCGTGGACCGGGTCCACGGTGGACCCGAGCCAAGCCGTGGGCTGAGTCCATGGACCGGCTGACGTCAGCGGACCAATCAAATGCTGACACGTGTCACTGCTAACGCAATAAAGCATTTTCCGAAAAAGAAATTAATTAATTAATTCGGTTTATTGATTCAAATTTAGATTCAAACTTCAAACGCTTATAACTTTTGCATTTTAACTCCGATTTGAGTGATTCAAATTTCTAAATTTGTATAAAATTGAGATCTACCTAATGATGAATTTTATTTAATTTTTGGACTAAATTTTTTCTCTGTAATATTATTTAATTGATTATTTTTAACTTTAAACGCTTGTATCTTTTGCATTTAAACTTCGAATTTGACGATTCTAGTTTTTGAAAATTCACAAAATTATGTTCTCTCTGTTTATGAACTTTATTTGGATGTTTGGACACTTTTGGTCTACTGTTTTATTCATTTGTTGCTATTTGCACGCGTTACGAGTAGACGTTGAAGTGCCGGAAGGATTCGAATGAGAAGTATTGACCCAAGAGCCAGCTCAGGACCAAGAACAAGTGCTATTTGAAGGCAAGTTATGCTTTGACCATGTTGATCCCATTTTGAAACCTATTTTGATTTAATGTGTTGCATGCTAGTTCAAATAGAAAATGCTTTACTTAATTATGGGAAATTAGATAAATGCTAAATTGATGTATGACACCTTGATTAATTAAGTATGTGCCATGACCCCTTGTCACCCTAGTGTGGATTACTAGTTGGACATTATTAATTTGCCAACATGGGTAATTAGACCGATGTAGTATGCTTAGCCTTGCCACGTGACATGATTTTGGACAATTAAGTGTTAATAGTGACTTAATGATATATGGAACCTGTTTCGGAAAAGTATCATGTGATGTTGATGGCACGTGGTGCATGGTAATCAACTGGGATTTTATAAATAGCTTTCGACCGGGGCATGTGGCAAGAATGATCAGGTGGGCCAGTTGTGGCACCAGGAATGTTGGTTTGGTTCTTCGGGTAGTCTTGCCCTGGTCACCCTAAGGACTTAACCTTGCAAGCCTTTGAACTGGGTCAATCGTGCAACCACATGTCTGTTATGGGACGGACCTAGTTGAATAAGTTGCTAATAACGTACCTGTGGAACCTCAGGTTGTCAACTACACCGTTTGTGTAAGTTGTACGGGGGAGCGTGCAGTGGTCGCGCCAGGTACTCCATCTAACGGTGGATTGACCTAAACTTCGCCTTAGCTAAGGGAAGGGTTAGTGTGCAACACCGGGAGGACCACTTGTATCGTTAGAAGTTTCCAAAGACTTTGTTACTGAACTCGCCTTTGTGGTGTTTGACTGTATCTTGTGGGTAAAGTGCATAACCTCTGCAGAGTGTATAATCTATTCGAATAGCCGTGTCCGCGGTATTGGACATCGCTCGGGAATTACAGTCAAGGGTTAGACTTTCTTGAAAATAACTTGTACTTGAAAGGTTGGGTTTGGTTTAAAGTATGACGTTAATGGAAATGTGGATTAGGAATGGAAAAGATGTTTATTAAACTCCTGGAAAAGTTATCGATCTTATACTTGTTTCTATTGCTTTCGAATCTACTTATGATACTTGTCAAATGCTGTTTACTGCAAATATACCCTGAGCTATTCCTTTGTATCAAGCCATGCATGTAGTATATTAGCTGCATTCTGTGCATGACTTGCTGAGTACCAAGTACTCACCCTTGCCTCAATACAACACCAGTCGAAGAAGAGTCTACACCAGCTTTGGAGGAGGAGCTCCCAGAAGATCCGTCAAACTAGGGAGCGAGCCCAGTTAGTTGCCAGTGGTATACTGGATGGCGCCACGAAGTTATCTTATTTTCCGCTGCTATTATTTTTCTCTTAATAAGTTTCGCCCTGCGTGGCGTATATTAATATATTTGTACTTGACCATAAGGTCGAGCAACCAGTTTGATTATTTAATTAAAGTACTTTATTAGTATCGAGTGATATGATTGTGATATTTACCGATGTTAAGACTGTGTGCACTAGCGCGTTCCTGGACTAGTGCTGAATACACAGAGGGTCCGGATTTGCAAATTCGGGTCCCGACAGTTACTGTGTGGATACCACAACGTTAGTTTGTTGTCTTTGCTCGATATGAGGGGTCTACTGCAATTTATACTCCATTGATAGCATGGGAGTTTTCTTCATATTGACATTTTTTTAGCAATTTCAACCATGTTTTGTATTTTCAGTAGGCAGTTTGCCAAATTTTATGTTTCAGGTGGAGCATATCAAAAGTCCATGATATGAGTTTTTCGCTATTTCTGAAGCGTCACAGGTGATATTTTGGCTTATGCCAGTTGATGATTGGGCATTTATTCAGAAGGTTAGTTGCACAAACTCAAACTTTTACTGAGGTTATGTGTTGAAGGCCCATATTCTTCGTCTGCTTTGTTATAGCTGTGTTGGTTTGACTGTTCCAGTCATTCTCATGACCTACTGGTGGTTTGTTCTATTTTACTTCGCAAGAAAGTGTTTGGATTGACTGTTCCCGTCTTTCACATTCGCACTGTCCTTTGGACTTTCCGTGATTAATTACCTTTTGGGTTTTTTTGAAGATAATTTCATTACGGAATTTGAGTTAATGGGAGGTTTGTTGGAGATAACTCAATATATCAACTTACCATATGTTTTGGTTGTATACAAATAGGTTATTAGTCTAAGTCTTCTACAACTAGGATCGGCCCCGAAACTCATATCTACATCTACAGGTATTTTCGCGGCGCTATCTTGGTAGCTAGCGAATTCTGAGTTAAATTAATCTTTTGTTTTCTGATTTCCAATACTCATGCAATTCAAGGTTTATGTGAAAGCCTTGAAGAAAGGAAATATATTAGCACTTTGTGTTCTTGAAGTTACACCTGCCGATGTGTTTTTGATTCGATATATACATTTTAAAGAAACACAGGCAGGTGGTGCTTTGGGCCCTGTGGCATTACAGCAGCGAATGACATCTCGATAATCTGGTCCCAAATGAAAGCCTTTCATGCTTCAATACATGTACAATTCGAGTATTTGACAGTCATCTATGTAACAGACAAGCATATATACAATTTCAGATTCTGAAGAAGTACTGGCCTCTTCAACCTCGCCGCAAACAAATCAAATTAATCCCACAATCAAAATGAAATCAGCACTTCAGTGCATGGATTATCTTGCAGAGACTGGGTTGCAGTACTGTCAATCGCACTCGCCAACATTTTGGTCGACAACGCCTAGCCAGAGATCAGCTCAAGACACGCCTGATGCCTCGCACAATTGCCTGCCTGCCTCTCATGGCTGTGTGTATCTCCTACGTCAGTGCTAGCTGCTGCAAGCATTTGATTGGAATTGCTGAGTTAGCATCGCAATGCGCCCGTTTGATTTCTCTGCCGGGGAATCGAGCTGCTACTTGGCGGTAGGAGCTCTTCCGCGCCGACCTTCATGTTAGCGCCGCCGCTTGCGACCTTGGTAACTTTGTTGTCAAGAACGGCGACCTCGGCTATGAACAGCGAGCACACGGGACGGTGGTCTGAAAATTTCGACTCCCCGCGGATGTAGGACAGCTGCACCATGCCTTCACCGTGCCAAAGGATCCGGTCACACCTGCAGAGTCATCAGCCGATGAGCATTCAGATAGGAAACTGTATGAAATGTAGCACAGTCCGAAGCTGGCATGTCCCTGAGACGATCTTACCATGCCGGCGTCCTCCTCTTCTTCTTTGACGTCGCACCCTCGCCGGCGTAGTTGTCGGAGTTCCATGAGTACTTGTACGTCGGAGCGAAGAAGATCTTCCCCTCGTTCCACCCTTTGAAGACCCCCGTCTCTCTTTCGCTTTTGAGCTGTTCATCAGTTCAGAACGCCAAATGAACACTCGCAGAACCGTCATGGTGGCATGCGATGCGACGAACTGATGCTTAGTATTTGGTCTACCTGATCCTTCTCGAAGAGAGCGCCCCAGTCGTTGGCCTCAACAAGCTTCTTGGTCTCCGAGTAGCTCAAGGCGATCCGGTAATTCAGATCACCCAACCAGATCACGCGGCTGACACCACCAACCCACAAATTCCAGCTTCTGTCAGCTCGCAATTCTCCGACGACATGTATCAATGTATGTATGCAATCGGATGCACGACGAGATCGTAATGTAGCACTTACTCGTGGTCGAGGATTCTCTCCGGAATCCTCCGGCCCGACCTCTTGCAGACGCGCCGGAACTGCGTGTTCTTGAGGATCTCGACGACGTCGGAGTTCCTCCTAAGCTCGTCGCCTTCCTTCTCCCCGGACGCCAGGTGGCTGCACACGAAGCAGAGGCTCGTCTGGTGCAGCGACATGCTCACCGACACGCATCCCTGAAGAACCAAACTTCACTTGTGACGCGCGTATCATTCGATTCGGACGTTTCGGCAAGGTTGCACGGTGGTGCTGTACTGACCTTGTTGCCGAGATAGCCCATGATGCCGCGGCCGACGCAGCAGAACCGGACATGGCCGACGTGCTGCACCAGCTCCCTCCTCGCCCACACCGTCACGAACAGCCCCACCATCTGCTTGCACGCCACCAGGCAGTACCGCTGAAGGATCGCCGCCGACGGGTTCGGCGCGACATCGGACCCCGCAAAGCTGGTGCCGTTAGCCGCCATGGACGCCTCGTCGACGGCGGCGTCCTCCTCCTCGTCCGACGTCGTCGCGTCGCTCTCGACGACGTGCTGGTTCTTCCTGCAGCCCATCATCAGGCACGAGGGCGCCCTGTACGGCCTCCTCGGCCTCTCCACCGGGCAGGTGCACGACTTGAGCCGGCGCCCACGGGTGATGGCGGCGCGTCGCACTTCCCTGTGGGGGGACTTGTTCTTGTGGAACAGAGACGGGTCGAGGGGGCTGGACGACGCCCCGTCGGCCCAGTTTGGCATGTGCAGAGCGGAGACCGGGGAGGCGGAGGACGCCGTGTCTGCAGATTGGCTGAACGAACAGCTCGCTGAAGCTTCGGAAATGGCGGAAGCAGAAGCGTCTGACGACCGGTTCAGCGCCTGGTTGATGAGGGCGAGCCACCTTGCCGCCGGCTCACTGTCCTCGATCACAAGCACGTTCCCGGCGTTGAGAGGGACGACTTCTTGGAATCTATATGCATTACAAGAACGGTGGGTAAAGTCTAGGTACTTCAAATTCCAGAAAAACTAACCTACGGTATACATCTGAAACTTGTGAAACTTGTGATTTTTTAACTTGTGATTTTTTATACTGAAACTCATGAAACTTAGCACTAGAAACTGATGAAACTAAACACCGAAACTCATGACTGATAAGTTTCACAGCTATACCGTTGGAACGGTATACCGTTCCCTAGTCTCCCTCTTCAAATTAACTGAGTTTTTTGTACTTGGAACATCTTGTTATATCAAGTTACAATGGTATCTGATTTTTTTCTGAAGCAAAACATTTCTGAAGCTGTACATACCCTAACACGCAAATGTCCGAGTGGTCATCGGAAGGCAAGAAGTCATTCAGATTCAGCTCCATGTTCGGGGTTTTCCCCCCGACGTTCCATGTTGCTGCAAATACCCTATGAAAAGCAAAGCAAAAAAGGGAGAAAAAAAACATCTGAATTTTGAGCTACGGAAAACGCAAGGTTAAATTGTGAGATGTAATGTAGTAAAGCAGTAAAAATATTTTGAAAATTAGTGACTTCACTGAAAGCTAATCCCTACCTGAAAGTCTCGGTGTGGGTACTGGCGGTTGATGCAGGAGAACTGAAACCACTAAATTTTGGACCTCTACTTTCTTCTCGGCACAAGATTGAATCAGAAAGGCATGCTTGTTAACAATTCCGAAGACAATGGCATGAAAATAGCAGTATACAGCATGGATTACATAGATGGATACCCGAAAAACTTTTGAAGAAGGATGGGGATGACGCCGACGGGGAAGCCACTGGTGACTGCTCTGGGCTCTCTTTGGAATCAACTGCAGAAGTGCAAACACTCAAAGATGGAGTCTGCCCTGATGACCATGCCCGAAAAGCTAGTATACATGTTTTAGAGGTAGTATTAGAGATAAGTAAGAGTCCAGAGTTGTGTTAGGGATAGGATTTAATTAAGAGTCAAATTAGGGATAGAGTCCGATTGTAACTCAGATATGATTGACGCTATAAATAAAGAGTGGAGATCTGATAGAACACACGAAGAAAAAAGAGAGAAAAAAAAAACAGGATTTGGACTTGGAAGATTTGGGGCAAGGTAGAGAGGCCAGGAAATAGAGGGAGAAGATTGCTCATGATGTGGCATTAGTGGTATTTGTAGCGAGAGAGATGTTAGGTGGTAAGCCCAGATGTGATGTTGAGTGTGTGCTGATGGTGGTATTGGTAGCGGGAGTAAGAGTTGAGGCTATGACTATTGTTTTGGCGTTGGTGCTAGAGGTGGTGTTGGTGGAGAGGTGGGGCAGATGTGTTGGTAGAAGGCAGAGGTCAAAGTGGTCAGGATATGTTAGGACAGGTGATGGAAGCCTAGGTGGCTGGGGGCGTGTTGGGAGAGGTGTGGAGGCTAGGGTGGTCAGGAGCTAGAGGTGGAGACGGTGGAGACTAAGGCTTCAAGTGCGTGGGTAGTGGAGGAGACCAAGCCTGAGGGTGTGATGGAGAAGGTGGAGGAGTTTATGTTGGTTGGGACGTGATTGAGGTGATGATCATAGTGGATATTGTGGTCGGTGGTGTAGGTGAATGGCAATTGAAGGTTACGTCAGTGTGACAGTGATGGATATGGTGTGGGTGGTGTGAACGGCAACGGCGATGATCTTAGAGATAGACATCTTCATTATGGTGTTCGCCGTTGTGTTGGCTATAAGTTTGATAAAAGTAAATGGACTAGTAAAGATATTACATTATGCAATAAGATGGCCATAGTTGTATTTCATACCCATTTTGAGAGGGGGTATTGTAGAGTTAATATTAAAGATGAATAAGAGTGCGAGTCATGTATGACTCGGAGTCCTGTTAAGGATATGATTCTAGTTGTGATTAACGTTATAAATAAAGGGTGTGGGGATCCGATAGGACACACGAACACAGTTATTCCACAAATTTCAACAATGCATCAAGCTTCAACTTTCCATGTCACACAAGGAAATGGATTCTTCTCATCATGAATCACCCCAAAAAAAAAGGATGGTGACTTCGCTGTGAAAAAGAATGTTCTGAACTCGAGAACCTACCGTCGGTGTTGATTGAGCACTCAGCACTACGTCTTGACGAAGAATTCCTGTCCTTTGGAAAGAGAAACTGCAAAAAAGAAGCAGCACAAGTGACCAACAATGATCTGAACTCACGAAACTTGCCTGAAGGGAAAAGAAAAGCTGTTGAGAGGTGCTTCTTTTCTTTTTAAAAGTTGCGCAAATGTTAAAGATGTTACCTTCTTCCTTGTGTTGGTTTTTCGACCCATTTCTGCACCCAGTTTCTTCTTTCAGCATCAAATGAGCAGCAATTAGGGCGTAATGAAGACAGCTAATCTAATGCCTGCAGAAGTGTTTTTAGAGCAAGTCAGGTAGGTAGAAGTTTCCTTGTTCAACCAAATTGGACCGAAGAGTCTTTTGATGAAAATAGTGAAGCAAAAAAAGAAGAAGAAGATATCAACACTACCAGAAAGTGCAAAGGCACCAACTGTCCATTAGAAAGATTATTTAAATAGGACAACCTAACTGGGGAAAGCAATTTCTTCAGATCACCAAACAAATCATATTTTCTTTCATCCTCCTCAAGACCCCAAACGTAAATGAGGAATTGACAAGATTCATCTTAGCGGACAACAAAAGAACAGGCAAGAACCCAAGATTATCTAAATAAAAGAAATTTTTTGTCGCAAAATACAGCACAACAGTAGTTAAGCATTGATAGAGAGAGCACCAGATGGAGCATTTTTACCAAGATTGTGGCATCGATGGTGACGAAGGAACAATCTACACACTGAACATTTTCTATGTTATAGTGATGATCCAATCCGTGGTCATGTCATATAAAAAGACAAGTTTTTTTGAACGAAAAAAAAAAATACAAGTTTTGCGAAACATTATTCATCAGACTGATGAAAACGAAACAAAACCGCAGAAAACCTCCGCAAAACAATGGGCAAATGGACATTACTACCCGAGGAAATTGCATTCGTTCGCGCAAGAACAAGCACATTCTACGTCCTAATTCTTTGCAAGACCAAGGCCTAGCCGCCAATGGAAACAGAGAATACCTCAGAAGAAGGAAGCCAAGACAAAAACATCACCTTTTCATCCCAGAAAGGAACAGCGGAGATCTTCTAAGTTCGGGTGCAACTTTTCCTCTGGGAAGCATCAGGGGCGGATGAACGGAGGCAGGAAATCAGAAGACAGGTTACGAAGAAAATGGAGTCTGACGAGCTGTCTTCAAGCAATCAGGGTAAAGCTCCAAACCGAACCATTACAAACCAGAGCTGTCACAAAACAGCACAGAGCTGAATTACAGCTATTTTTGAAGCATCCAACAACAACTGGTAAGGGAGTCTCTAGGAAGTAAGTATGGTAAACATAGTAATTGGAAGTTGTAAAAAGGAAATGTTAGAAAACAGAGTACAGAGGTGTTAATTCCAAACTGCATTAGAATATTCAGCAGGAACAAACGAGGCATTAGGGAATTTTATTTTATGTTCCTAATAAAGTGCCGAACTAGGAAGCGTCTTCTCTCAGTTCTCTGCAACTACGCTCCAAAAACAAAACAAAGCAGGGAGGAGACCAAGGCAGCCGTTTTGGCTTCGGAAGCATCCAAGAGAGATTAGGGTATTAAAGAAATGGGGGAAGGAACAAGAAGGTTAGGAGGAGTTCAGAATTACGGTACGACATTTCATCATCCAGAGTTGACCAAGCAGGTATCATCTCCAGTTCTTCTGCTTCTCTCTCTTGGAATCGTACAAATGGAGGCTCCAGCTCCAGCTCCAAGGGATGGCAGGAATAGAAAGTCCAGAGCACGGGCATGCAGGGGAAGCTGGGAACCACGAGAAACCGCAGAATATGTATAGCGTCAAAAGCATCACGATCTCGCGGGAAAGACGATGGAATTATTTTTGCAATAGCTGTTGCCCCCCCTGAATAGTTGGCTGAAGTAACTCAACTTGTGTTTTAGCGATCGAAAGCAATGGAGATTAGATCCGTGAGGCACGGGACAGAGAAGGCAAGGAGCGCAAAACGAAGAAGAGAGCGGCCGAATTAATGAACAAAGATGAGAGAGAGAGAGAGAGAGAGAGAGAGAGAGAGAGAGAGAGAGAGAGAGAGAGAGAGAGAGAGAGAGAGAGAGGAGAATGCGTAGGAAGCAAGTGTTCTCGTCGTACCACATGCAAGCAGGGGAAGCACCTTGACCTTGCGGATCATCCTTCCATGGGGTGTGGTGTGCATGGAAGCGGCAAGAAAGAGGCCAAATGGAGGCTCCCCCATGGCCTCATCCAAACTAGAAAGAAATCATCTGAGGGAAGAAAACAAATTAAAAAAAAAAGGAAAAGGAAATCATATTTAAATGCGACGGTGGTTTGGAAACCGCCGCGGTTCTCCGATAGTCCTACATGGTTAATTCGTGGTTGCCTTTGCCTCCCGCCGCTGCCGCTGCCGCCGCTGCCGGCTGCGCCGGGGAGCTTGGGTTGACGAGGAGTGGAGGTATGGAACGGCGGGGGAGTGGGCGACGTGGAGTGGGGTGGTTGGTCTCGATATCAAACCAAGATCATGGAGCTCGAGGGAGAGGGAGCAATGGCGCATGTCCCTCCCTCCCTCCCTCCCCGCTGCGACCGGGAGACCTCGACCCCTGCGCTCGCCACCATCCTATCCTAGGTTACCATCCTCTTCCTTACTACTTCTTTAGCCCTAGTCTCACCTCTGTCTCTTCCCCGTGCTTGGGAGCAGCGCACAACTCCAAGGATTTTGTCCCCCGTGTTTGCTAATCGCCCCGGTTCACCGGTCAATTTACATTTTTTTTTGCAACGATGGTATGTTTAGATATACTTCTTTTGATATCCATATATGAAGATATTTATAAAACACGCCAAAAAATAAATACTCATTTGCAATTTTCTCATGTGATTCGCATTGAAATATCTTATCATTAGTATATATATGAGTGTACACAAAGTGATAAAGGAGTATTTCAAGTTCGTTTAGGTGGTATTTCAGATGTAAAATAACTACACATGATAGCAGAAGGTATTATATATATACATATAGGAAGCCTTTTTCGTACTCTTGGGAGTACGTACTCCCACCTCCAGTATACCACTTAAACGAATATGTTATACTCCTTTATCACTTTCAGTATACTTCAATAATAATTCTAAGATGCTACAATGCGACATTGTTGAAAAAATTTATTAGAACTATTTATTTTTTTGCTATATACCCTTTTTCGTATGTAAAAAGAGTATATACAAAAATTATGCTACAAAGGGTGGACTTTGATGAAATTTTTCGTAGAACTCACTTTGAAGTATCTTATAATCAGTATTAGAGTATATTCAAATTGATAAAGAGGTATAACAATATCATTTAAGCGGTATATTGAGAGTGGAAGTATGTACTCCCAAGGGTACGGAACCATTTTCCTATACATACATATATATATATATATATATGTATACATATATATACATATATGTATATATTATATATGTCTCAAAAAGTACTTCATAGTATTATAATTTTATCGGTTATATAAATGTACTATAATAAAAACTAGTAGTCAACGTTGAGTTTTTAAAACTATGTCAATATCCAAAACGACATGTTTTTGTGACCGGAGGGTATAAAAGTATGCCTTTTCTAATCATCACTAAATCAATTATTGTCCCGTAATGCGTATGAACAAATTATTTTAACTTTGGCCAACAGCATATTTATCTATATTTAGATCGGTCATACGAAAATAATATCTTGCAGTGCCAAAATTAAACCAAAATGACTTATAGTGTGGCAAATACAAAGGCGCGCAGTGACTGTTAGGACTTTTTTTTATATAATTTATCCCTTTTACTAAGCTTTACAAATTATTGTTATAGAGATCGATCGGTATTCAAAGTCAATTTAATTTTATAGACCGTGTAAAGATATAAATGACTTATTTGTGACTATAAATGGGATTTGTCTAACAGGAGGAGGGATAGCACTCTCTAGATCTTGTCTTATCTTAAGACATATAAGTAGAGGTGGGCGTCGTGCCGTCTTGCGTCTTGGCCCGATCAGGCCCATCGTGCTTCGGGCCGAAATCGTGCCGTCTTGGCGTCGCCCGACTCACTTTAGCGAGCCCAAGCCCGGCCCATTTGGCGCCGTGCACCTTTTCATGCCGCCCAAGCCCGACCCATTTTTACTATTGTGACGAACAAAGAAATAAAACAAATCACTACTACTAAACTACCTATTTTAATTATATAAGAGACTAATCACATCAACAAAATGTCAAACATAAATACAATGCTTGAAGATGTCCTGAATCAACAATATCTGCCAACTTTTAAGCCTTAATCCGTGATTTCGTGCCGTTCGTCTAAGACGCCCTAGAAATCGTCGTGCCGCGTGCCGCGTCTGCTTGTCGTGCTCGATTCGGGCACGACGTACTGCTGCGTCTGTGCCGGCCCGCCCGAATCGCCGTGCCGTGCTTTGCAGCGTGCCATATCATCGTGCTTCGGGCCAGCCCAAAAAAGCCCGGCCCAATGCCCACCTCTACATATAAGTATAGTTTTTGGGTGTTTCTTGTGAAAGGCACAAGAGCTGCATGAGACATGCATGCCATTACTCCCCACGCCTGACCACGTCGTCGTCTTCTTCTTCTTCACCTTGGCTATAAGTTGACGTTGCGATGATTCAGAATAAGACTCATCTGTTTCGTCAGAAATGGATGCCCTTATTTCATATTGTCCTTGGGATATGACATTTTATTCCATATTGTTCCTGTTCGATATTGCTTCGCCTCCCTTCGTACCAGGATCATTTAATTTCTTCCAATTTATCTTCCTTTCGAAAAAATAATGCCACTTAAAATGTAATGGTCAGTGTCACATCTCAGAGACCGTCAAATTTTTTTTAAAAATGCCACTTAAAAAAGAACAGAGGGAGTAGTTGCTTAAGTGTTTGGCAAAAAGTTTTTTTTTTTAATTCACACGCAGTGCTAGGCCCGTTCATTCATCTGGAATGCAGCATTTTTTTCATGATTTCTGCAGGAATTGAACATTTTCATGCGAAATTTATGCAATTCCACGCAATCTTGCAGCTTGCCTCGATATATAATCTTTCAATTTATGTTTCTATATTTTTAACTAAGTATGGGAAACCGCGTAATTACGATGAAAAATCAGGATGTTCAACGAAGTTGTAAAAGAATAGCAAATTCTTGCATTTTTCAACTTTTTTCATTTTTAGGTTCGAATTCTTATAAAAGTCCAAATTCTATTTTTCCTAAAAATTTTATTCGTAATTTTAAATTTTTTGGTTTAGTTTGAAATTCGTATGGAAATCAAATTTCTAATTTTTTTTTATGGATTTTAGTTAATTCGGATTATATTTGACATGGACTCTTTCTTTTAATATCGGTAATTTTTATTTAGTTATTATTCTAAGTTTCAGTTGTTTATAGATGTTACTTAGATGCATGTACCAATCAGTCCATCCAAACACTCTCCTTCACATGTAGACTCCTTTAGGCCAAGATGTAGAATAGAAGTGTGCTGCATTATTTTTTTAATTGCGCTAGCCGAATCTTAAACTCAAGAGGTACCTCTTGATTCTGATACTGTATATATTGAGTTGCGTGCACTAATCAATTCGTCCAAAAACTTAATCTGATGATAAAAAGATGAACAATTCACCGATACTTGACACCACCTCGTGTGCTTAGGAGATGGAATCGGTGGATCACATCTTAATCGCCAGCTTTGGGCTCGGCAGTTGCTCGCCCAATTTGGGCCCGGAGGAAGTACCGGTGGAACTGGGCCACAAGCAGCTCCTTACTCGTCATCATGGTGGTTCCGCGGGTGTACCACCATAAACCTTGAAATTTCAGCTCTAATGATGCATTAGCATGTAAAGCTTTTTCGTGTTCGAGATAAAAAAAGAGAGTGACTAGGGAACGGTATACCGTTGCAATGGTATAGCCATGAAACTTATGAAACTTAGCAGTTTCAGTGTTGGTTTCATGAGTTTCAGTGTTTAGTTTCATCAGTTTCATGTTTTATCAGTTTTTAGTGCTAAGTTTCGTGAGTTTCAGTGCAAAAAATCATAAGTTTTATGAGTTTCAGAGGTATACCGTTGCAACGGTATACCGTTTTTTAGTTTTTCTGATAAAAAAAATAGTCTAACTATCGACTGTGATGGAGGCCGACGGTAACTTCCACGAGTAATTTAAATACTAGATGTGTAAGCGCGACGGTGCGCCGCTGCCTCTATTGTCACGTGTGCACGTGCTGTCCCATCATGCCCGCGCACGAATCGGTGTCCCCGCCCATCCATGTGCCCACGTGCGAGTACGCTGCCCCGCCTGCCCACACGCGGACAGCTGCCACACCGCCGGCCAACGAGGTCAACGTGGACCGACAGAGTGAGCCGAAACTCAACTCGTATCTCCAAAGGGTGGACTTTGATGAAACTTTTCATATAACTCACTTTAGAGTATCGTATATTCAGTATTAGAATATACTTAAAAGGATAAAGAGGTATAATAACATCATTTAAGCTGTATATTGAGAGTGGGAGTACGTACTCCCAAGAGTATGTACTCCCACCTCCAGTATACCACTTAAACTAATGTGTTATACTCCTTTATCACTTTCAGTATACTTCAATAATAATTCTAAAATACTACAATGCGACATTGTTGAAAAAATTCATCTGATCCTTTTATTTTTTTTTGCTATATACCATTTTTCGTATGTAAAAAGAGTATATAAACAAATTATGCTATAAAGGGTGGACTTTGATGAAATTTTTCGTAGAACTCACTTTAGAGTATCTTATAATCAGTATTAGAGTATACTCAAAAGGATAAAGAGGTATAATAACATCATTTAAGCGGTATATTGAGAGTGGGAGTACGATTTCCTATATATATATATATATATATATATATATATATATATATATATATATATATATATATATATATATATACTAGTAAATGCCCGTGCGTTGCAACGGAATTTCAAAAGAGAATAATACATAATTATAATGCAGGATCCTAAACCATACAATAAATCAATTTTCTATAACACATATCAAGCAAAACATATCTTTGTAAGCTAGTAAATAAATCAAATCATCTATATTGAGTTGTCCTGCAGATTTATAACTATAGGTTAGCAAGACAATAGGGACTCACCTACTGGGCTTTGGGCCTCTACTGTTCTGGCCCAAAGCCTGGCAGACTCACCATCACCACCAACTCATTCTTTTAATAGTTTATATATATATATATATATGAAACTCCTTTTCGCCCCTTTAATACTTTGTTCCCCCACGGTGATCGTAATCATGACATCATATATCATATCGATCGATCACAACTATATAGTAATTAAACACAATATTTAAGCTGCGAGTCCTTTTCTCTCTCCAATCGATCTACTGACTAACTACTATTATCCTCTCCATCAAAAAGCATTGCAAATGACTAGTCGTTGCCACAGGCGCAGAGCATTAAAAATGAAGTTTGATCGCTGCTCGCCACCTTTTATTTCCCAGCAGTCGCTATGCATTCAGACGGAACCATCTCAGGAAAAGAATACATTCCCTCCCGTCATAAAAACATGTCAACTCAAGATGAATCTATTGGTGGCATTTTTAGGGCTATTGTGACTTGTTTATAATGAGATCTTCTTATGTGAAATTTATGTGCATATAGGTGCATATGGAGCAAGGTTGAATAGGTCGATGCCGATTTTTTTTAATAATGAATTGCAGTATTAATACGTGGAAAACAAACATAACACCTATTCGCCGAACGGTACGACGAAATACCTATTTTCACCAAACAGTGTGACAATAAATGCCTAATTACGCACTTAACAGTCGGTCGTTAGAGTTTAGGGGAAATAAGCTATTATCGCCGTACTGTATGACGACAATACCTATTTTTGCCGAGCCGTATGGCGACAATACCTATTATCACCGTACCGTATGGCGATAACTCTATTTTCACCAAACGGTGCGGCGATAATACCCTCGTTTCCCGTGGAATTTATCGCCTAACGGTTAACTGCGTAATTAGGCATTTGTCGCCACACTGTTTGGCGAAAATATGTATTTCGCCGTACCGTTCGGCGAAAAAAGCTATTTCACCGTACCGTTTGGCGAATAGGTGTTATTTTTTCAATTTTTGTTTTCCGCGTATTAATACCGCAATATATTTTTTAAAAAATATTATTTAAAAAAAATTCAGTTGATGTCTCTAGGTGTTGGTGCAACAACATGCAGTGATTAATGCGAGCAATGATGGATGCATAGACGCTTGTATACTCCCCCGTCACAAAATATGTTGTTTTGGGCATCAACACGGTCCTTAAAACTCAACTAAAAAAATTATAATACTATGAAAGTACTTTTCGAGACGAATCTACACATCTGATTTTCATACATCTAATATAAATATTTAAAAGGATATCGAAAGGTAAAGTTTTAAAATTAAGTTTTATTTGAGGGAGTATGTGCAATTAATGTAGCTACAGGAGGGCTCATGATCTCCACAGCTAAGCAAGCAAATGAATAGTGGGATCCTGATTGATTTTATTGTGATCCACAAAAAAAAAGTCAAGGATAGTAGGCAGCATTAGATTTTGTTTCTCTGCTCTTCCATTTTCAACCAGAGTTGTGGCTGGAGACCTGGAGTGTAGGCATTGCTTATCTTGTCCCATTAATTGGGGTCTCTGATCACGGTGCCTATGGATGTGTGGGCCTGGCAAAATAGTCTGGATGAGGTGGACTTATGGGCTGTTTGGTTGCCTGCATGTACAGAGATTTGCATCTACAGATGCAGAATCTTGCTTTTTTCTCTTGTTTGGTTGCTTGCATCTAGTTTTGAGCCTGGCTCTCTGGATGCAAGATTCTCCATGCAGCCTGGCTCTGGAGATACGTAGAAAATGGGCGTATCTCTGGATGCAGCCTCGTGTTCTGCGCAAGGGGCCACTGTCAACCATTCATGTGGTGCCACGTGGGTATGTAAGTTTCTTTTTTTTTCTTTTTTGTTTATATCTTTTGATTAGCATCTCCGATTACCGAACCGATTTCAAAAATGGGTTCCTGACATTTTTTCGAACAAAACTAGACCACACTTGCTATATAAATTTCAAAATATTTAAATTTCAAAATGCCTTCCTCCTAAACACTCAACCAAACACCGTCTCTGCATCTGTGCATCCCGTATCCCATCAGCCTGGCTGAGTGGAACGGACCAGGCTCGCGAGAGAATGCAACCAAACAGCCCATTAATTAACTGCATGTACAGTATGATACTAATATCTTTTTAAAGGAATCAATAGCACATCCACATGAACACACGAACAAAATAGAAACATACACAATATAAAGGGAAAAACTCTCTTTATTAGATTGATTTTTCTGTACAAGGCAATGGACAATATATATAAGAAAAACTTCTGGAAATCAATTCAGATTCACCCACCAATAAATAGAGTCCTTCCATAAAGGGACAATGACTCTATTTATATTATAACACAGTATACTAATATTTAAGCGGGTCAATTTACTGACAGCGTGGCGATATACAGTGGCATGAGGCGGGCAATGCCAAGATAGCGAGAGGGGGAGACGCGTGAAACAAATTTTAGAGGTTTTCTTAAGTACTGTTTTTACCCAAGTCACTCTCTTATGGCAATGTGGAGATGAAAAAAATTCAACAGTTTTTTTCCCCCTGAAGCTTGGTTTAGCAAGATGATTTTATAATTCACATGCACAGTGTGGCACCTAGCGAGGAGCCAGATTTACAATTTTGTTCGAATACGAGCCAAATGCCTTCCCAAAAACTCAGGCAGTGTTAGATTCAGATGGAAGTGCCCTAGGCTAGGATGGTTTCTACTGTGTAGTAGTGTTGCTGCGCCGGCAAGGAGCAGAAGGTGGCGGTAACTACTAGCTAGGGCAGAGGAGCACAGTGCCCCTGCCCCGCCTCTTCTCGGCCGTTCGATCAAAAGCGAACGGATGATGTTGGTTGCCACAGTAAATCACCAACCTTGGTGCTGCAGTGCCTTTGCGCAGCGTTTTACACCTTTACCGCAGTGTTCAACAGCGAATTGATGCGGTGGTCTGAATTTCCACTCACAGAACACCGTGCAAAAGCGCTGTAAAAACATTTTAGGTACATCTTGTTAAATACTCCCTCCAGGTGCAAAAAAGATGTCGTTTTGGACATCGACACGGTCTTCAAAACACAACTTTGACGGCTAATTTTTATTATAATATATTTATAAAACTCAATAAAATTATAATAGTATGAAAGTACTTCTCAAGACAAGTCTACACACATAATTTTCATGTATATAATTTAAATATTTAAAAATATATCGATAGTCAAAGTTTTAGAAGTTTGACCATCACCATGTCCAAAACGACATCTTTTTTGCACCTCCCATACATACTTACATCGTGGCAATGTGGGGAAAGAAAATTTGGAGATACGTACAATCGTTTTCTTGAGACTTGATTTTTGCGAGATTTTTCAACAAGGCATCGTCAGTCGTCACTACGTATATATATTTTCTTTCCTACATAACATCGTCGTAATGAGCTAGATGCCTTACCAAAATAAGTTTGATGCATGAGTGGCTTGCTTGCTGGCTAGGGAGCCTTTAAATTTCAGAGACAGGCAGCTACCAGGGGGCAGTACACCTGTAGCCAGTCCTTCCTTCACAACTCCTATGATCCATCATGTGATGCTGTTGACAGAAAGAGAAAGCATACGGATCGACTGGCCAGGAAGTGAAAATAAATCATCAGGCAGCCAGCAGCTCCAGAAGGGTAGACGACAGCAAGTGGAAGTGGTCACTCCCCTTCACTACCTCTCTCCTAGCTATTCCTATACATACACACACACAAGCACAGATCCTCGCACGCATGCTTCACGAGCCAGTGCACTGCCGGCTGAGAGAGGCTAGCTAGCTAGCAGCCAGCTAGAGAGAGAGAGAGAGAGAGAGAGAGAGAGAGAGAGAGAGAGTTGGTGATGGGGAGGCCGCCGTGCTGCGACAAGGTAGGGATCAAGAAGGGGCCATGGACGCCGGAGGAGGACATCATCTTGGTGTCCTACATACAGCAGCACGGCCCGGGCAACTGGAGGTCGGTGCCCATCAACACCGGACTGATGCGCTGCAGCAAGAGCTGCCGACTCCGCTGGACCAACTACCTCCGCCCGGGGATCAGGCGCGGCAACTTCACGCCGCACGAGGAGGCCATCATCGTCCACCTCCAGTCCCTGCTGGGCAACAGGTTCTCATGCATGCACCTAGCTTCATGTGAATTTGCTGAGATGATCATCAGTTCGTGCATGGCGATCGAGCAGCTAGCTAGCAGTCTAATTCCCATCGTCTCTTTCGGCGATGCGTGTGCAGATGGGCGGCGATCGCGTCTTACCTCCCGCAGAGGACGGACAACGACATCAAGAACTACTGGAACACCCACCTCAAGAAGAAGCTCAAGAAGCACCAAGCCATGGGCGCCATCTTCGCACCACTACCACTACCCTCAGCTGAATCGACCAACCCCGCCGCCGCCGGCCATCTCCTCGACCACCGCCACCACCACCACATCATCAGTACTACTTCCAGCACCCGAGCAGCCTGCGGCAGCCCGGAGGTCACCCAGATCAGCACCAGACGCTCGCCGTTCGCCGCGGGCTCCGCCGACGCCCACTCATCTTCGTCCTACGCCTCCAGCATGGACAACATATCCAAGCTGCTCAACGGCTTCATGAAGAGCTCCCAGCCGCAGAATGGCGCCGCCGACGACAAGACAGGCATCATCGAGGTCAACCCTTTGCTGTCGTTCGACCGCATGTCCGGCACCGGTGCAGAGCTGACCTTCGCCGCCGTGCAGCAACAGCCGGCGTCATTGCTGGAACAGTGCAGTTACGATGAGCTTGAGACCAAGCAGCAGCAGCAGCAGCAGCAGCAGCATCAGGCACCGCTGTCTTCGATCGAGGAGTGGCTGTTTGATGAGGCCGCAGAGCAGGTCGCCGACCTGATCGACCTCTCCGACGGCTGCTGCTCCGTTCCACTGCTCTTCTAGCTGAAAGAAAGAATTACATGTCACAGTCCATATACACATCAATATATATTATATCAGCTAGGTTAATTGCTGTTACTGGGCACTTCAAGCTAGGAGAAAGCTATGCATGGAAACATATATATGAGACACAGATAAGATAATAGTCGAACTCTCGTGTGATCGGCGCCACCATCAAGCTAGTTAATTAGAGAAACGTAACTGACAGAGCATTTGACATTTGCATCAAAAGTCACAAGTGTAAGTGGATAGCAACAGGGAATTAACAGATGTGACGATACCATCTGCAAGCATGATGTAACAACGGTTATCGATCTGTGCTTATTTTTATTCTTTTGTTACATATGTTGATGTGATTTAGCTTAATTAGCCAATTGATGCAGTGTTGAAATGCATGTCCTAAGTATAAATAACACACGATTGGGATTTTGAATGGAATGGTGAAAGCTTCTGTTCTTGTCTGGGTTGGAGTGGTGGACTCTGCAAGGACTTTCTGTACTATTAATTTCTTCGTATGTGCAGTACTGTGGCATATGAATGCTACCAAAAGCTTGTTAGTAGAAAAACGCTGCAGAGAGAGAGAGAGAGAGAGAGAGAGAGAGAGAGGAAGATCTGTCTGTGTCGGCAACGGCAGATAGTCCCCGTATTAATTAAGCAAGTACCTTCGGAAGAAAAATCAGCGTGTTTTTGCAAAGATTGTGCAAAATTTTACATAGATGGTTCCTAGCTAGCTACTCATTAACACATCACTGGGAATGCATTGTTAGTTTGTTACACATCAAATTAAGAATATATAGGTAGTACTGTTAGGAGTAGCAATTAATATCAAGGAAAATTCTTTATTGCATGATTAAGACATGGGCTGCCGTGTCGCTCCCTGTTACACGTCCCTTTTATATCATCTGCTTCTATGCAGTGTAAAAACTACAAACTTCACATGGTATAGTAAGCTGATCAAAGGGAAAAAACCTGGCCTGGCTCAGCAAACGTAAGCTGATCGTGAAACTTTTCTCAACTGGCTCGGTAATCTCACTGCCTGACCTGACACAGGTAGCTTGGTCCGGCTATATGCTTCGGATCAGATCAGGCTTGACCAGAATCGATCAGCACGACCCGGCGAGACTACTTTTCATGGCCCAGTCACACTCCATGAGAAGCAAAATCCATATCATGGAGTTCTTCAACCAATGGCAGGACGTTAATCTCCTGTTTCGACAGGAAAGAAGCATCTCGATGAGCCACGTCAATTTAGAAAGAACTGCACATTCTTGCGATGATTCAAACTCGCAAATATATATGAAATGGCATCTGGATGTAACTGAAGTTACTAAACTCCATGTACGTATGTTGTATGAAAGATAAAAGCTAGGTCATCGTTACAATATGTTCAGGTCGTGTCCGTCAATGAAGTCATGTAATTAACCGCATGTCTTCAGAGTTCAGAACACGATAAGCATCGACTGGAAGCATACGTCTCAATCTCGATGTAGCCATCACAGTAAAGGAAGGGGGCCATGGGCAGTACCACATGTCACACGTGTGATTTAAGAGTGCCAATGGAGAGTACCAGGGCAACCAACCAGCAGACAGCAATTAAGTACGAAAGATCGGTTTGTGTTACCTCCGTGGAGTACACAGGCGAGCTCCATTGACCCTTCCTGGAAACTTCTTGCAGCAACAGCGCAACGTTACCAGTTTTTGTCAAACTGCTATTTGCATTCTGCATATATCTGTTTTGCAACACAGTAAAACTGAAGTTCAGTTCTCCAAACGGAAGTAATCTGTCCAAATTTTTTAAGCACTTGCTGATGGGTAGAGCACTGTGCCCAGTGACCAATCATCGACCAACACAACATTTTTTGTCATTCATTTTAAAAAATATCAAAGTCTTTGTGCAAAGCTATACCTCGAAGTAGTTTTTCAACACCAACAGCAAAGTGGTCTTTGTCTCTGGAGGATGACGGGTGTTTGCCTGTTGCCTGCAGTGGTGGTATGGGCGGATTCACACTCTGTACTGCATCGTCAATTGACAGACATAAGTTGCCATCTTTCTTCCAGCCTGAAGGCGAAGACTGAAAGTTGAACCCTGTTATCATCAGTTGGACCATAATAGACATCCTCAGGAGTAAGTATACAAGACAATTGAAAGTGATACATACAATAGTGTAAGGATAATGTCATTATCAAGTATTTAATTGCTTTTTGCATTGAGAAAGAATTGTGGTTAACTCAATCAAACTTCTGACTACAGTTTTTGTGAAAAAAAAAGTTTATTTATCTGTAACAAGGTTATGATTTGTACGCTACACCTGATGAAAAAATGACTGAGCTTTACATCAGCACCAATTAAAAAAGATTTTAACCAGTTAATTCCTTGTCTTCATCTAACAAATGCTTCAAATTTATGCTCTATTGTCTATAGTGTCATATAAACACATCTTGCAGTTTTTTCATCTATCAAAACCATACATTTATTAGAGCTAGGACTAGAGTATCTTTATGTGCAAAAACAGATCTACATGTCTACCATATTTCAGTGTTACAATATGCCGGCTTGTTTTGTTCCTGAGAGAAGCAATGGTACTGGTTTTGAGTTGATTGCTCGTGGTTCACAAAACCATAGTAAACAAGACTTCAAATTCAGCTAGTTCTTTTTTTTTTTTCAAAAACCAAGGATAATGACATTCATATTTTTATCTCTTTAATATGTGCAAAATGATATGTTCATGGAAGAATAAAGGTAACAACACTCAAAATCAGTGTGAATCTTCTATAAACACAAAAAGTACAACTATAATTTAGCAGAAACTAAGCACTTGTTTGACAAGTCCCAGCCCTCACTGTAAAAATCAAAGAATTGGTGATAACCAGAGAGCTTCTGGAAATTTTTACGACCACACCAAAAAACTTAGTTACATTTCTTTTTCTAAGTGAAATTAAAATTAGACTCAATTATTTATTTTCAGTTAAAATTACAGTAACTTGTTGGTATAATAATTCAAAATGTCTTTGTTGGTATAATAATCACCCATTAATGTTATAGGTACTCCATGGTCCTGATTTTGCCTCGATTAAAGGTCATCTATATGGAGGAAACATTGCACAGGCACATGACACTTAAATGACTTAATTGGAGACTGTTAAAACTTAAAAGGGTACCTGTCAATAGAAAATGGCAACAATAAAAGGTACCAAATCATTCGTTCTTAGAGACCAGATTAGTTAAAAACTAGTGGGTGTAACCATTTAAATGCTTAAAACACATTCCAAACTATTAGGTCTGCAATCAAAAGAGAAATAACTTGGAGAAGAAAAAAAAAGCACTTACAAGAAAAAATCCTCCAACTATTCAAAGCGTGACTGAAACCAATTGTGCAAACTGCAGGCAGTACAGTTACTGATACAAACGTAAAGAGCATGAGATATATACATTACAAGAAAATACCCTGTGCTATTAGCTCCAACGGTTATCTCAACAAGGACACACTTAGACAGTGCTTTAACTTGTTCATATCTTAGTTCACATGAAAGTACTACCGTACAACATAATCATAACAGAGTTAGTAGCTTACCTCAGCTACTAACCAAACTGGCACTGCAAGGACTACCTCAGCCAGCCAATTCTTTAGTTGTTGAGCAAGGGAACCACAACCACTGTCTTCAATCTTCAGCAAAATCTTAATAGTCCTCTCACTACCACATTATTGCTATGAGAACATTATAAATATCATTCTTTTCGAAAAATGTTGTCATGCTCAGAAGAAATAGTTTGTACCTAGGAAGGGCACAGTACACGTAGATATTTTACCTAGCTAATAAACCTTGCAAAGGCTGCAAAATTACAGGGTGCAACGCTTATATAGGTAATTGTTTGGAGTTGCTAGAGCTCATGTGTACCTGTACTAGTGACGGCGAAGTGAAATGAGAGATACACAAGTTGAAGATAGCTATAAAGTTCCTTTCAAAATAAGATAGCTATAAATGGAAGCTGCACCTGCTATGATAAGAATGTGAGTATCTGTAGACTACTAACCAAAACCAATGAATATGAAAAAGAACATGTGACACACCTGCTTACTTAGGATTAGCATTTAGCACGGAAAGCCAGTATGTCCTAGAATTTGCAGCAAAGTTGGACTTTTCTTGTTACCTAGTTCACAACACTAAAACTTCACTGGCATATTTCAATGCAAATATTTCACTCACATAACATGTTCAATACAGGATGCTTTTGCTTGGGAAATATCATTAGTTAACTGAGCAATGTATATTTATACAACAAATAAGAACAAAACAAAATCATCCGCAAAATCTTATTTTATTTGTCCCGTCGTAGGCGCATCTATATTTATTGGAGACAATTTTGTATCCAACTCAAATAGGCTTGATATGGTGCTCAAGGGGCTACGAAACATGCCGCATTGCCTGTTATATTCCAGCTAACGTGTCAATGTCCTATGCAATAGGCAAAGAACTAGGCTAAGATGTTGATTCATTTGCTGCAATTAGTGTGCAGATTCAAACTAAGAAAGATAGCACTATCTGCCTGTTGGAAAAATTAATAAGAATTCATTGTTGCAGGTCCATCTGTTGATAGTATATTTTGAGAAAGGAAAATCTGGGATGTGTGACTGTCAATTGGCAGTTATGACAAGAGTCTGAAAAGCTGTCAAGAGGTGGTCAGTAAACATCAATTCCCAGATTTCTATACGGGGTTAAGGATCAGACAAAGCCCATGTTCCTTCGATTTACAATGAATTGTGGTCAATCAAACTGGTCGCTTTTCACACCATTCTCTCAAGAAAACACATAACTGCTTTTCTCTGGAAACCATCATCACATTGACCTTTGAAAACATTGAACAAGAAATCCATAACTTATCAACGCGCTTGCTTTCCTCTGGAAACTATCAACTTGACATTGAGGTCAGTTAAAAATTATAGACTATGACGAAAAGGATAAATCCTAAATCCTAAGGATCGAACAGAGGTTAAGACCATTTTTACAACTCACAATGAAAAAGGGGGTAAAAGGAAATCAATTGAAGCATCAGCACAAATAAAGATACATGGGAAGTTACTAACTCAAAACGATGGCCATTATTACAAGTATGAAAAAAAATATAGTGTTAGCAAGGTCCTATAACTGATTGATTTGATTGTTGATTGATTCGTTTATCAAGAAAGAGGGAATTAACTTCTGTTGTTGTCTTCTAGTCACTAGGCAAATTCCATGAAGACTTTTGATGTTTTTGATTTTACGCAGTCGCACTCTGAAATCTGAATGGAAGTTGTTTTATGCTCAGTTCAGTTGCACTTGAAACATCAATTTGCACTTCTCTCTGTGTAGAAAGCAAGGTAAATGAGGAGGTACATTTTCCCTCCAAAAAATGAGGTACAGTTGCAACTTGCAATACGGAATAAAATGATTCATGGCGGTGTGATCATGACTATTTTTAGCAGCCTTATGTAACTCGTCAATCAGAATCTAAAGGGAAACATCACACTAATTATTCCAGCTGTAAGGAATTGGCATGGGTCACACCAGTTGATTGCAATTCCTACAGGAATTAAAGCATCGAAATGGACAATCAATTTGCGGTTCGGTGATTGAGAATGACCAAATTAACCTAAAGAAGAATGGCACACCAAACAACACAAGGGAGAAATTTAACAACGCGCAACATTTTTTTTAACGTATGGAACATTTTTTTTGAACTTATGAAACATTTTTTGAACGTATGAAACATTTTTTTTTACTGTTTGTTGAAGAAAAATGTTTTACTACGTAGAAAAAAATATTTCACTACATAGAAAAAGATGTTTCACGCGTGAAAAAAAATATTGCGAAAAAATCTGCCTTCCGATCCCTAGCAATATCGACAACACAAACAGCCCTAGACAATATGTTACATGCGGATATACCAAGTCAAAAACTGGTCTTTCTGACTATTGCAAACCAAACAGTGACAGTACAGAGCTCTCCCTTCAAGACGAGGTCAGAAACTGTCAACAGTTTCCAATCGAATGGATACTACCTGATGATGGCAACGACACACAATATATTAACTTTTCAACTAGAAAATTCTATGAAAGATGGTGAAAGAAAAGGAGTAACAGTGCACAATACATGGTTCGATGCCATTGTCAAAACATCAATCGTCCATATGGCGCATGTGTATGCATCAAAAACTTAGTCGAACGATTAGTCAACATCCGTCAACCTTTGTCAATACTCGATTGGCCTTTCTAAGCAGACCCAAACACACGAAAACATGAGCTACAAATGAGGGAAATTTGGGCTTGTTAGGGTAGAAACCATGCACCCGATATCGAGTGGCAAATCCTGAAGTGATTAATTTTTTTACTGAAGAAGCAGAGTAAACGGGAAGGCGAAAATTCACCTAAGAATTAGAATGCCCTGTTAAAATTGGGATACTGATGCACAGTGATGATCCAATTAATGGGAAGCTACTCAAACCAAAATCGAGCAGGTGTACGGAGAGAAGAGAAACCTGCAAGCGGAGGATGTCAAGCGTGTCTGCCGGCAGCGGTGGCGGCGAGATGGAACGCTTCCGGCGACGTCGGGGGACGCAGAACGAGCTCCGCGATCGTCGAGCGTGCTCATCAGCAACGGCAATGGCGTAATTGGCCGGAGACACCTCCAAAAGGTAGTCGAACGTGCTCGGAGAGAATGCGCACGGTCTTAGATCGGCGGGCGCCGGCGGCGGCCTCCTCTCTCACGAACGGCAGAGCCGGCGGCAACCCCCGTCGCTTCGAGCCATGAAAAGTACGGACGAATTGGAGAGAGAAGAAAAGGAGTAAAAGTGGGCCAGTTGGCCCGTTGTGCAATCCCGGCCCACAAAAGAGCCCCCTGCGGCCCATCAGGATTTCTTAAAGTTTTGATCTCAAACTTGTTTGGTTTGTTCCAATGACAAGAAAAACAAGAGAATGCGTTTGACTCGACATGGTTTGGTTTGTTTTGATCTCAGTTAAGGTAATCTGGACTCGACAGCCCATTATCTCAAAAAAATGTTGACAAGCATGCATGCACAACACAAAAGTGTCACCTATTTTAAAAATTAAAGGTTGCACAAATAGAGATAATTCATAGTATACCACTCCAAAGAATGGCCTAACCCGAGATGCAAATCCTAAGAATGACTTCCACCGCGCACTACTTCAAAGAGGTTTAGATTCATCGTATACCATTTCCTCCATTTTATTGTAAATTAAAGCTTTTTTTTTTCCAGATTTTTAGCTATGAGAGGACTATGTTGTCCATGTGTGCCATGTTTTCATGATTCCAGGAAATACCACTCATCTGGTTCACTGATTCAATTGGCGACAGTGTTTTTATCTCAAATTCATTTGGCCATAAAAGCCTAGCTCGATAGCTCCTTCCGAGCTGTAGGAGGGCGCCAGATGACCCATATCACCTGCCGACGCTTTTGCAGTCGGAGATGTGGCTATTTTGCCATTCAGAAGGGAGCCAGATTTGCAAAAAGAAAAAAAAAGTTTGTCACGGAGCTTGAAAAAAGTGCTAGAGTCCTCTGATCACAAAAGAGCAACGCTTTTGAATGCATGTAGTCAAATCACATAAATTTTGATCAAATATATTTGTTTAAAATGCATGATTTGGATATATAAAAATGATACGGATGAATTTTAATTCCATAAAAAAGTTTCATAATATCACGATTTTACACTTTTTCAAACACATGATAAGAGAATTTAATGGCCATACGGGCATCTCTTGTTGACTAAACACCGCTCTTTTGTCAGCTATATGTTTCCAATTGTCACAAGTTTTGAAGAGTCCCGAAATTCTTGGACATTACTAGCCTGCACAAGGAACTTGTCATGTCCATCAAAAGGGTTAACCATGCATGTTTCCTCGATCCTCTTCGACATAGCCCCAATAATATCAAGTCAATCATGCACAAATTAAGCCACAAATTAAGGTACGTAGGCTGAGAATATACATCGACTCGATGCCTAACAAAATCCAATCCAATCTGACAAAATGATAGTGATCAAGTTGCACATTAAACTCCTGTGATCATCCATGCGCTCCAACCAAAGCTAGTTCGACACACACGACCTAGAGGATATATATACAAAGGTAAGATAGCAGAAGAGAGATCGAGCCAGCGAAGAGTTGAGTTGCCAAAAACACAAAGATATATATATAGCTGATCCATCAAAGCAAGGATCGAGAATGCGATATCCAACAATGCAAGCATTGCAAAAGCTAGCCGTAGCCACTCCAATCAAGCAGCAACTGATACCGATCGAGGCCTAGCTACAAACATCCACACAGACGTACGCAACTACATGTACACAAGTCGCCATTCTTGAATAGAGATATACCTGGCAAAAATTGATATCTAGTTTGATCCTGGAGAGGCACATGGGACTTGGCCCGTACGTACGTGCTCGCATCGCACACCTAAAAATTAATGGAATATCAACATTGAATCTTGTGCATTTTGCTGATATACATAAGGTCAAGCATAGTAGGTGTTCGCGCCAAAAACGTGAAGGGGGTTCTAGGCCTCGAACACACAAGACAAACACCGGGTTTGCAGAGCGTGCCAGTCGATTTGACCTGAAATCGACAAGGTAAAATTTGTAATTTGATCGAAGCCGATAAACAAGGATCTATCGGCTTTTCGCTAGTCGGCAAGAACCGATTAGGAGATAACTAGATCAACTGGTTACAGTTGATCCGGATACAAGGTAAAATCGGCCGGGAAGGCGTCGCAACAAAACGAAGCAAATCAAACCTGGGTGAAATCGGCTAAAATCAACAATCGGCGATGCGCAACTATGTTGATTCCGTCGACTTGCAGAGAGATCTATGAGGCTAAAACAATGTAAAAGGAAAACTTGTAAAAGTAGATGTGTGTGTTGTTGGATTGATTGATTGCTTGCCGCTTGACACCCACCTCCTTTTATAACACGCCTGGCCGATCCGAGTTGTACATGGATACGGCGTTTATCCGTATCGGCCTATTATCGATTCCCTTTCCTTTTAGAAGCGGATTCCTTTTCCGAGCCGATTCATCGATTCCTTTCATGCGATACTTCTACTTTTAGACCGATTCCAATACATACCGAATTTTGGTGCAAACATATGCCCCCATTTTTGAAAGGTAACTTGTTATCTTTCAAAAATCACTAAATCTTTTAAAGTGATCGACTTGTCGTTTAGGATTCACCTTGGTAACTTCCCCATTAATGGCGCGCAATCTTCTCGGTGCGTTTTCAATGCAAAGAATCGTTCCGCCTTTTCACCTTCTCACCAAGGTATAAATATGAGGCTCCCCCTGCAGTCATTTTCACCCTGGCGTGCTCGTTAATCCCTGAAATCGGATTTCCTCCGCTTCAACACTTCTTCTCATAGCATCGGCTGAAATGGACGCATCTCAGGTACTTGTTCCGATCCCAGATAGCGATCATCAGTACTTCCTAGGTCCTATAGGAGCCATAGAACCCGATACTGTCATTGGAGATGAAATCCCTAGACTCCCTTTATCGGCTCCTGGTTACAACATCAACGAGTGGTCCAAAAGTTTTAGGTCTTGGCCGACAGCTCTCAAGGGCTGGAGGTCCTGGTACATTAGAGTATCGGCCCAAAAGAAAGCAGAGTGGGAAGGTATGGGCATCGCTGAGTGTATCCCCCTGTCCTTAGCTGCCCCGGAGCCCAACGAATCTTTAGTAGCTGCTGCTGCTATTTTTGGTCGGACTCTTTTAACGCCTTCTTTTTCCCAACCGGTCCCATCGGCCCAACCCTTTTAGATATGGTGAATTATCTTTGTCTTAGGCACGATGGAGAACAAATATCGGCTTTTAGTGGTAAACCTCGGTACAAATTGACCAGAAAAAGGGAGAAGGTTGGTCCAGATACATCCAAAATAACAACAAAGTAACCGGCCCTGTATCGGATGAAGAACACGTAGCCTTTATCAACTTATGGTTAGACCGATTCCTCTTCTGTGGCGCTTCCCTAGGACCAACCCAGGTCTATCAATTCATGTCAGAGCAACTAGTTATGGGTCGTCGGCTATCTTTAGGAAATCCTTGCTTTGGGCGCCGTATACCATATGATGCATATCATCGAGAGTCGGCTTTTCTTGGCAATGGTTCCTATGTAAATCGGTAATGTTGGCGGCCCTCTTTGGTTTATCCAGATTTGGCTTTCTTGCGTTTTGGCCGCCTCATTATCCCGGACCCTTCGGAAGAATCGGCTTTCCCAACAGAGGACTTTCCTGAGGGTGCCGTCCCTGTATTCCAACCTAGCCGATCCCCAGGCGAAAAATTTACCATGTGTTCATCCGATGAACAAAAAATCTCTCTAGGCTTCCATAAATACTTGTCCTTTTTCTTGCATCTTAACCAAGCCTCTTTCAACCGTAGAGATTTCTTTTCATACAGTCAATTAGCCGATCTCCGTGGCCTTCTTTTCTTCGTTTAAACTCGACAGCTCCTAATGCCCCAATCTACTCTCGATCTGCTTCCCTGCTAATTTCTCCTTGCATCCTTCACGTCGGCTTAAGTACTCAAAGCAGAACATTTCAGCCGACCTATGAATTCTATCATCCTTCGGTTTATGCACGCCACTGGTTTTGGACAAACCATTCCTTGCTTTCCTTTGCTTAGGATGATTAAACCACGAAACAAAGTAACCAACTCTACTGCGGCGGATCTCATTATTGAGCTAGCCGATGAACTCCATGTGGTAGACTTGCCATTCCTCGTGTTAAACATACGTCGATCGGGCCAATTTACCACATGGTGGGCTTCCATAGGCGAGAGGCACTTTTGCGGAGGCGTACTATTCCCGAGGTCTGTCCTCTTTTCTTCCTGGCTTTCGAGCCGACGGAGACCGTCGGCTGGGTCTAGCTTCGAGTTCGGCGATGCTAACTTCGTCTTTAGAGGTATTTTCATTTGATATTTTATTAGAATAAGATTTTCATCGGCTTAACCATATTTTTACCCTTTTCGGACCAGCAAAGATCAACCCAGCAAAGCGCTCGGCCGACGATCGCTCAAAGCGGCCAAGGTCCTCGACCCTCTTGCCGGTTTATCCTGCAGCACGTTGGGGTCAATAGCCCATCAACGCGATCTTGCCGTCCGGCGCACGGTATGCGCCCAGTTCCTTTTTCCACCAAATGAAGTTTCATGCTTCTTTGTCGGCTAAACCCATGTTCGTTTTTCGAGAAGAAAAGCCGTAGAGTTGTCATTAAGCGATCCCCAAAGCCTGCAGGCCGTGATGCAGCAGCATCTCCAACCGGATCGGCTACTGCGGTTAGCTTCGACCCTTGTTCTTGACTTAGATTCGTCTTCCTTGATCTTATGGTGAAAATATTTTTCAGGAAACCCCCTCCGTTCAATTGCTAGAAGCCGTCTGAGAAGACTCAAACCGGCGTGCTCGTCTTGCCGGTGTGGCTCTGCTCGCCATCCGCCGTCACCTCCAAAACCTACTCCTGGCCTGGCTCGTCGATGGACTTAGCCGACCTTTTAGGCTTTTCCTTGGGCGAGCTTGACGACCGGAGATTGTGGCCGCCAGCGACTACGGTGACATCCAACGTATAATAGCGGCCTCTGCTCGGCGCTTCCATTTATTCGCTGCTCTTGTGGGTATGCGAGGAGCGACTTAATCGTCTTACGGGCGAGGTGATGCAACGAGCGGCTCTCTTGGCTAACACGCAACCAGCGAGGATGCCATGGCGACCATGCAAGCCGATCTCCTTCTGCCGCAATGAATGCACCGCTTGAGGTCTCGCCACTTGACGCTCGTTGGCTAGACGTGGAGTCACCAAGCAAAGAGTTGAGCAGAGGAAGACTCAACAAGCCGATCAAGAGATTTTGGACAAGCTCATAGCGGACGCCAAGTCTCGAAAGAGTGCATTTGACCGAGTCTTGCCCGTGCTAAAAGTCGGCCAAGAGCGAGGGCTCAAGAGTGGAAGTCGACCAAGATCAAACTTGAAGAACAGTTGGCCTTGGTCACAAAGAACTTGCAGAATGCCAGATTGGCATTACGAATCTACATCTTCACCGGCCGCCGGAGGAAGAAGATTGGCGAGGTCTTTGCACAAGTCAAAACTCAATCGGCCAAAATAGTCCGATTCCGGCGATGCAAGGGCTGATCAACAATTAATAGACACATTCAAGCTACCATCGGTAGAGGGCGGCGGCACTATCGGCTTTGGGAGCCCATTTGCCGGTCGGGACTACGATGAGTCTTTGATTCTTGATCGATTGTGGCCAATCTCTGTAATATTGCTTTAAACTTGAGATGGCGTCTTTTGAACTCTTGCTTGATCGGTGTGCATCCGATTTTGTAAACTTTTAATCTGTGGATGGATGTTTTAAACTGACTCGGTCGGCTGTATGACCGATTTTATATGCATGTGCTTGTCATTGATCCTGATGCCTTCCTCTGTAGTTAGGACCCGACCCATATGCTTGGGTGATATGCCTTCAGATACTTTCCATTGATCGCTTTAGGTAGGACGAACCCTTCTAAGGATTCGGTATATATGAATTCCCGTTAACCGGCCGATTGATCTTATAAGGCCCTTCCCATGTTGGAGACCATTTGCCGAATCGGTTATCCTTAGACCCAATCGGCAACACTGTTTTCCATACTAAATCGGCTTGACTGAATGATTTTAAAATTACTTTTTTATTGTACGACCTGGCAACCATCTCTTTATTCTTTTTAAGCCGATCTAGCGTGATCAGCCTTAGTTCAGCCAAATCATCTAGATTGTCCAGCATCGCCTGTTTGTATTCATCGGCTGATATCTTATCTTGCTCGTGTAGCCTTGTTGAGCCGATGTTGATTTCAACGGGCAAAACGGCTTCTTGCCCGTATACCAACTGAAAAGGTGACAATTTAGTTGATCCGTGATGAGATAGCCGATAAGCCCATAAAGCCTCCGATAGCGTTGAATGCCATCTCCTTGGCTCTTCCTCAATTTTTCTTTTTATCAGCTTTATCAATGTCTTGTTTGATGATTCGGCCTGTCCGTTGGCCTGAGCGTAGTAAGGGGAAGAGTTGAGTAATTTTATCCCAAGACTTTCCGCAAACCCTTTGAAATCGTTGGACATGAACACAGTACCCTGATCAGTAGTGATTGTTTGTGGAATCCCAAACCGATGGACGATGTGTTCATTTACAAAGTCGATTAGCTCTTTACTAGTAATCTTCTTGAGTGGTACAGCCTCAACCCATTTTGAGAAATAATCCGTGGCTGCAAGGATGAATTTATGTCCTTTGCTAGATGACGGAAATATTTGTCCGATTATGTCTATACCCCATCCTCTAAATGGCCATGGTTTGACGATCGGATGCAAAGCCGATCTTGGTCTTGTTGTATGTTACCAAACTTTTGGCACGTTTGGCATCCTTTATAATATTTGAAGCGATCTTCTAACATCGTCGGCCAAAAATACCCTGTTCGCCTCGGTATCCATTTCATCTTATGGGCGATTGATGTGATCCACAAATGCCTTCATGGACTTCACCCATCGCCACTTTGGCTTCTTCGGTTCCCAGACATCTTAACAACGGACCTTCCATAGTCAGAAAGTACAATACATCTTCTAGTAGAACATATTTGAGTGCTTTGCGCCTGACCTTTTGCTCGATCGGCTTGGTTGGATCGACAAATAATCCCTTATCTCTGCTTCTCCGATCGACAGGTGAACACATAAAACCGGCCAAGCGTTTAGCTCGATTGGTCACTCGTCGACTTTCAATCTTGTACCACGATGCACATTGTGCCAATCGGTTTGCTTTATCATTAGCTTCTCACGGGGATATGTTCTATGGAAAATGTAGTGAACATCTCGATGATCCGGAGGCATTGATGCAAATCTTGGGTTAGTGCATCATCATTGCATCGGTATTCTCCTCGACTTGTCGTACAATTAACATCGAATCTCCAAAAGCTTCGGCGTCTCTCACTCGATGCTATCTAACGAGTTGTAGACCCCTTAGTAATGCCCGTATTCGCTTGATTATTTGAACATCGGCTATTTAGCCGATACATGAAATCATACTCCTGCTTTCTAGGTGAAACTAATATCACCGATGCCTTCGCCTTCTTGGCAAGCAGACCCATCAAAATCTGATTTGCCAAGGAGTTACACTAGTTGTTCCTACTAATGTTTCACTCCCTGTGATAAAATCGGCCGCAGCTTGTCCTTTCACTGCATTTAGCCGATTCATAGGATAACTCAAACTCTGTTAGGGCGTATGCCCATTTACCAAGCCGACCACGCAGGATGGGCGCCGATAATATGTATTTAACTACATCGGTTTGCATATTATAACGCATTTGGGCCTTGACATATAATGTCTTAACTTGGTGCAAGCAAAGTACAATGACAAGCATAATTTTTCTACTAAGGGATACCTGGTTTACGCATCTAGAAGGCGTCGGCTTAAGTAATATATTGCTCGTTCCTTCCTATCGGCTTCTTGTGTTAAAAGCTGCTCCAATCGAATCACCTTCGGCCGATATATATAGTCTAAAAGGTATACCGTGTGTTTGATGCGGTCAATCTTTGGTGGACTCATCGGATAACCTTTTATGTCGTCGAAGGCCTTTTCTTTGATCGGCTTCCCACTTAAACTCTTGGTTATCTTTAATTTTCAGCAGCGGTGTGAAGGCCCGAATACGTCTGACAAGTTTGAGATAAAGCGTCGCAAGTAATTGATTTTCCCAATCAACACCGCAACTCCTTTTTACTTGTCGGTGGTTTAGTATCGGCTATGGCTTTCACTTTGGTTGGGTTTACTTCAATCCCTCCTTCATGCCTTTGTAAACCCAAGAAATTGTCCGGTAGATACTCAAAGCACATTTGAGAGGGTTCATTTTTAACCCATGTACCCTTGTGCTTTCGAACATTTTTCTCGAATCGGCTAAATGTTGCCGATCTTCTTTGGATTTTACCACTACGTCGTCAATGTATATTTCCACGATTGCCGATCAAATCATGGAAAATATGGTTCATAAGCGGCGTTGATAAGTAGCACCGCATTTTTAAACCGAAGGTCATAACTTTCCATTCATATAGCCCTAAAGCCCCGGACATCTGAAAGCCGTTTTGGGTATATCGGCCGGCCATGAATATCGATTGTATCCGGCGTTCCGTCCAAAAAGCTTATGATTTTATTCCCGGATCACGGCATCGATAAGCATATCGGCTATGGGCATCGGTACTCGTCTTTTAGCGTAGCTCTGTTCAAATCTCTAAAATCGACACATACCCTAAGTTTGCCGTTTTCTTCTTCCACAGGGACGATGTTTGAGACCCACTCAATGTCGGCAAGGCGGATAAATTTCGCCTCTAGCAATCGTCCTACTTCTTCCTTTATAGCGTCATACAACGTAGAGGTTAAACCGCCTAGGAGTCTTGTTTGAGCGGCCGATATCCAGGTTTTATAGGTAGCCGATGTTCAACTAGTTGTCGGCTTAAACCTGGCATTTCATAATACTCCCACGCAAAGCAATCCTTATATTCCTTGAGTATTTAGACCAACTTTGTTTTATAATTGGGTTCTAATTTAGCACTTACAAGCGTTGATCTTTTGCTATCCCCTTCTCCAATATCGATTTCTTCAAGGAAATCGGCGTATGAATCCTAACCCCTTTCTTTCTTCTTCAAAATCTTCAACAAACTTCTTCGTATTCTTCCTGCCGATAGCTCCTTGCCTTTTCCTGCGGTTTTGCTAGTGTCTCGCGCTCCATCTTCTTATCACTTCGTGCTGTCCGATCAAAGCGTATTGGGTTTAACGATCGGCCTGAATCTGATTTCTCAATACGAGATAAAACCGCAATTGTCCAAGGCTTTTCACGATATGCATTGACCTCTTCGTGTGGCCAATTGGTGTCGAGGGCTAGCCATGGCGATATGAGCCGATGTGTCGGTGATACGACTTCTCTTGTATCATCGTTCCCGCTGCACCGCATTTACGGTGCATAGTTGATGGTATACAACGATTAGCATGGATCCAATCCGCCCAAGGAGTACGCTGTAATTGCCTTTAGCTTCAATCACAAAAACGCGATCGGCAAAGTTTTATTACCGGTATCGATTCGACACCATTACGCCTTTAGCCTCGGTTGGGTCTCCGGTGAAGTCATTTAGCACCATGTTGGTTTTGATTAAGTCTTCATCGGCTTTTCCTAATTTTACGAAAGTACTTAACGGCATCAGTTGACCGTCGCCCGCCATCGACCAACATGCGGGATATTGGTGACCATTAATGTATCCTTTTAGATACAATGGTTTCAAATGCCGATGCATGTCTTGTGGTTTTTCAAACACACGTCACGGTGCTCCGAGGCACAATTGGGCGAACACTTCTTCAGATCCTTGATTCTGAACTCGGCGAGGTAAGGTGAATACCATGTTTATATCCATTGGTGGCGTATCATCTCGGATCATCGGAGAAGCTGGATTGAACCGATTGATCTGAATCACTATCGATCTGTTCCTTCTTTCTCCACTCCTTTTTCAAAATCGGTACCGGTCTTAACTTATTAAGCGTCCGATCCCTCTCACTCTCCTTTTCGCTTCCCTTTCTTCTTGTGTTTTTAATCGCTGAAGCCTTCATTGCGACTTCTTTGAGACCGAAGGGCACCATCTAGGTTTGGGTTCTATCGGCTTTCTTATCTTTCGGCTAAATTGCCCATTTATTTGTCAGATTCCATCCTTCTTGCGTTAGCCGATAATTCCTGATTTTGGGAGGATTCGCCTTGTTCTGATGTCGACAACCTTTCATAGACCGGCCTTCTGCTCCTTACTTCTGGACGATCGTGTATCGGTCTGGACAACCTGTCTTTTCACAGTTGGTTTGGCGACATGTAGATGAAGTGTTGCATAGGGCAAGATACAAGCTGTTGGTAAGGTCATCCTCTCTCCCAAAGAAAGCGCCAAAAGGACATTGTCGATGTTTCTCTTCTTCTGTAATCGGCCGATGTGGCATATCGGCGTAAGCGTTCGTCCCTCCTTTGCCCTGATCGATGAAAACACCGGTGTTGTTGAGGGTTATACCTTCGACTTATCCTTTCATATTTCCCAGGAGTTGTGAGAAGGTCGGCTTTGGTTTGAAATCGGCTCTTCTTGGAGCCCTCTCAGCTCGATACCATTTACCGACCTCTAAGTCCCCTCTTGGTTTCACCGTTCTTGAGTTTTGTCCATTTTTATCGGCTTCTATTTGTATAGAACCGACAGTGATCTGCACTGTCTCGCCTCGTGATACAATTCCCTTAGTTGGCTTATCCTCTTCCGCAGGCCTCTTTTCTTTTCGTGAACATTGAACCATGTTGACCTGGAAAGGGCCCATATCTATCTGCATAGCCGATTCTTCTGCAAACTTTAGCCTGCCATCGGTGATGGCCGATTGGATCTGTTGTCGAAAAATATTGCAATCGTTAGTGTTATGAGAGAACGAATGATGCCATTTGCAATACCTTCGTTTTTTAATTTCTTGACCGATGGTATGATGTGCCCTTACGGTAACCTTATGAGTTTTTCTTGCGATAATAAATCAAATATTTTGTCACACTTTGACACATCATCACGAGTACTTGACTTCCGCTTTATTCTTTGTCGGCCTAAGCGAGAGAGCATACGAGTGGTTTTGGAACCTTTGGCCCACTCGGCTATGTTCATACGCCGTCGTCGGAAGGTGTCGCCGAATCGTAATCTACCATGTTTATTTTGGCCTTTTCATTGCCGTTTGTCCTAAACCTATCTTTAAACCCTTTGCTCTCTGCATATCGGCTTTCATGTGCCGTCTGGCGATGGAAGTAGGTGGCCTAAGTCGGGGAACTCCTGGCGACAACTTTTCTTTTAATGGAGGATTAACCCTTGGAGCAGCTAGGTCGGCCAATTGATCGTCGGGTAATGTTACCTTTGTAGCACCTATTAAAATGCGCCCGAAATCTCTTGATATAATCGAGACCGATTCGCGATATACAATCGGATGAACTAAGATCAGAAATCCTAAGCTCCATAGTTCCAGAAAGAAGTACTCATGGAATCGGCTTTCTAAATCGTTCCATATATGAACCGAATTAGGTGGTAGATTTGTGAACCAAGTGAGCGCAGTGCCGGATAATGATAAAGGAAACAACCTAATTTTTAACCCATCGGTTGTGCCGCCTCCCACATTGAGCCATGAACCGTCCGATATGCTCAATTGTGGTAATAGAATCATCCTGAGAATTTAGCAAAGTCTGGTATCCTAAAGTTGTGGGGTGCGGCATTCGGTCTATGTAATCGAGTGCGGCTTCACATGTAGCCGATCACTCTCCCTACGGGTTGTAAACCGAACTGTTCTCTCAAGACATTGGCAATTTGTTCTCGCCCAATTAACATTGTCGGCTTGTGGTGCAGCCGAGACACGGCCAATTCTCATCGTTTATGCCCCGAGTGCAAACTCGGGTCTTTGTCCAATTGTACCTCAGGAGGTCTTGGTGCTGCGTCATAATTGTGATTAAAACCTAATGCATCGGGTATGGAGTGCGAAAGGTTCGACGTATGGCACCACCCTATATGGTGCTTGTTTCAAGGTTGTGGCTCCTCGTGACTGTGGAACCTGTCCCATTTCGATCGGCTGATAAGCCGACAACCCGATGTTATTGGAGGGCGCACTTGATTGATTTGATGCGCCTATCTTGGCTCCATCCGTGTGCCCATGGTAGTGTGTGAACCCATCTCTCTGTATGCTTGGTTTCAAAAGCAGTAGGTTGAGCCGGCATCATGATAGGTGCTTGAGCCGACACGTTTCTTGTGTTGGTGTTGGGTGCTATGGAATATCTTGGAGTGCGTAAGGGATGGTTTGTGGTGGATCTAGCAGGCTTCCAGACGCAGCTAATTCTTGAGCAATTGTTTTCACACTATTTTCTATTATCGGCTTTAAAGTAGATACTAGAGCCGATGATTGGTTAATCAATGCGTGATGGACAGATTGCTCGATCATACTTGATAAATCAGCTTGAGCGGGTGCGTATCGGCTTACCGATTCAGATGTTGAATCTCCGATAGGATTGATGCTTGGGAGTGCAATCTTTTGAGTAACGCCGCGGCGTGTTTTAGAAGCATCGTAGCATCATTTCCTCCAGAGCTGCCTTCGATCTTCGAGTTCTTTCCGTTGCTCGGGGGTTAAATCGGCCATCCGAAGCGCGATTATGGCATCGGTGTTGATATCGGCGGTATTTGCGGGCTTGTCGGTTGACGACATTCTTTTGGGTCCCACCGGCGTGCCCAAAATATGTTCGCGCCAAAAGCGTGAAGGGGTTCTAGGCCTCGAACACACAAGACAAACACCGGGTTTGCAGAGGCGTGCGGTCGATTTGACCTGAAATCGACAAGGTAAAATTTGTAATTTGATCGAAGCCAGATAAACAAGGATCTATCGGCTTTTAGCTAGTCGGCAAGAACCGATTAGGAGATAACTAGATCAATCGTTACAGATTGATCCGGATCTAGGTAAAATCGGCCGGAAGGAGATGCGCAACAAAACGAAGCAAATCAAACCTGGGTGAAATCGGCTAAAATCAACAATCGGCGATGCGCAACTATGTTGATTCCGTCGACTTGCAGAGAGATCTATGAGGCTAAAACAATGTAAAAGGAAAACTTGTAAAAGTAGATGTGTGTGTTGTTGGATTGATTGATTGCTTGCCGCTTGACACCCACCTCCTTTTATAACACGCCTGGCCGATCCGAGTTGTACATGGATACGGTGCGTTTATCCGTATCGGCCTATTATCTGATTCCCTTTCCTTTTAGAAACGGATTCCTTTTCCGAGCCGATTACTGATTCCTTTCTGTACGATACTTCTACTTTTAGACCGATTCCAATACATACCGAATTTTGGTGCAAACAGTAGGCCAAGAAGATTCAATGTTGCGTATGGCTGGCTGGCTGGCTAGCTACACAAATTCGTGCAAGGGAACAGATTAATTAATTAGGCATAAGATGAAACTAGATTAATCACCGTGAGTGCGTACCTAGCGGGTGATTTTCTTTTAAGCTTTGCACAATTTCTTTTAAGCATTAGAGACAGTGAGAAATCAAAAACATCTTGCGTTTGTGGAGATGAGTAGTTGTTAAGACACACAAAGGTACCATGCATGTTAATCGCGCTATGCTATCACTGTTCACTTCCACCTCCATCTTCGCTGCTTTAGCGTCCCTTTTGTCCCAACTCTCTACAGTACGGTGGTTTCCAGCTGGTGGCACCTTCGTCGCTTCATGCTACCTCCTCCCCTTCGTCCCTATCCTCCTCCACACACACCCTACACCCGCCATTGAACTAGCACCTTTCACTACTACAGAAAGATTTATATTAGACGACCTGAGCATAAAATCGTCATGATGACTCTTGTAGCTATCACAGACGGTTTTTCATTAAAATGGTCTATGATACCGACAGGAGTCATCACTGACGGTTTTATACTAAAACCGTTTAGGATTCTATGTATATCACTGATGGTTTATGAATAGAACCGTCTGCGATGTCTCATAGTAGTATATAATACAGAGCCCCGAGCCACTTAGTGTCTTTTAGGGTTCTAGGATCTATCTGTGAGGTGGCTTGGGCTGCGAGGCGATTTGGTGAAAGAAAATAATTGATTTCGAAGGGTGATTGCAGATCCATTTGATTTTAGTGATATAAGGTTAGTAATTGGTTCTGATTGTATTATATTCAAGATCTAGCTAGTTTGGTAAAGAGAGAATTTGTAGTTTGTTTAGATCTAGCCTATAGACCCATGTGCGTTCTTGGTGATCTAAGGTTAGTAATGTGTTCTAATTGCATTATATTCAAGATCTAGCTTGGTAAGAAGAGAGTTTAAAGATTGTTTAGATCTAGATTATAGATCCATTTGTTCTTGGTGATCTAAGGTTAGTAATTAGTTTTAATTGAATTATTATATTTATGATTTAGCTAGCTGGTTTGGTGACGACAGAATTTTAAGATTGTGTTTACATCTAGCTTGTAGGTTAATTTGTTCTTTGTGATATAAGGTAGTAATTGGTTATATAATTGCGTTATATTCAAGAAGTAGCTAGCATTGCATAATTAATTTAAGAATGTGTGCATGCGCACACCTAGTGTAATTTAATATTTAACACTAAATGTTATATGCGTAGCGTAGATGGACCGAAGTTGGATATACGTCGAGAACCATACTAGAGTATCAAGTACATTAATGGCGTCTGCAGATGAGGATATGTTTAATATGGAGGTGCAATTAATGTTTTGTCCATGCATTGACTGCGAGAATATGATGTTTCAAAACTCAGCGCAGATCAAAGCACCCTTGATTCTGAGGGGTATCAAAAGGGGGTATACATGTTTGACCAGTCACGGTAAAGAGCAGAATATACAGGAAGCAGGTAGTATTAACAACACGCAGCTTGACTTGGTCGATATGGACATATGACCCAAGTTAGCTGTGACATTATAAATTATGACATTTTAGAATGTGGCATTACGGTACGAGTTTATATCGTGTTTTGGACTGTTTTCGGGTGTTTGGGCCTTTCCAGGGGAGTTTAGGCCTTGGGGGATCTATTTGGGCCGTAGGTGGAGGTTCCCGGCCCATGTGGGGGAGGGGGTGGGCAACAAAACCCACCCCCATGCGCCCCCTGCCTCCCAATCCCTCCCCACCTAGCTGCCACCCCCATGGTGTGCGCCCCCCTTCCCCTCCCCACCAAGTCGTGCGCCCTCATCCCCTTGCGCCTCCCCTCCCCCTCCTCTAGCAGGCCCTAGCGCTCTCCCCACGCCGCTCTCGCACGGGTTGGAAGCCTTCCACCCAACGGAATCCGGCGATCCTGGGGTTTCCTGCGAGTGGACGCTGACATGATTGGCAAAAGGCCCATCTCTGGGAGCTCGTCAAATGATACACTGACATGGTTGGCAAAAGGCCCAACTTTTACAGTTGTAACATGGAAAGGATACAACTTAAATGGGTATACATTTTACACGAGAGATCAAGATATGAAGAGCACAAACCAGAATAATGGTGTCCACATAGATGCGTTTAATACTGCTAGGTCGACGAGGAGCTCCTACTATGGGTTCATATAGGAGATTTGGGAGCTCAACTATGTACTTTTCAGATCCCCTGTTTCGGTGCCGTTGGGTCCACCTCTAGCATGTGAAGGTTGATAAGTACGGCATTACTACTGTGGAGCTCGAATGTGTTGTATACCAAGATGAACCTTTCGTACTCATTAAGTAAATTTGCAATTTCTTGAAAATTTGTTAGAAGGGTCATGAGAGCATGTCTACACTACTGTAAAAAATTTTCAAATCATGATCAAACTTTTATAATTTTTAAAAATTCTGACAATTCTACTAACACACTTAAAGAAACTTCACTGATTTAATTGAGCTACTAAATTTGTAATTCTTTAAAATTTGTGAGAAGGGTCATGAGAGCACATCTAAGCTACCATAAAAAAATAGGATCATGATCAAGCTTTTACGATTTTTAAAAAATTCTGACAATTTAGTTTCTTTTTTTTTAGGTATTCCCGAAAAAGATTTTCTTTCTCTATTAGAATCTCTGCCTGTCTCGGCAATTCCTTCCGCCCGCAGCAACGCACGGGCCTGTTGTGCATCTAGTAACTTAAGATTCTTGATGAGATGCACGGAAGCTCGACATGTGTCACTTTGGCACCGTGGGTTCTACAATACCAAGCTGCAGTTGTACATTACTTTTTTATTTTTCAATTTTTTTAAGAATTTTTTTTATATTTTTTAAAAGACAATCAATACTTTTTGTTTCCTATTTTTTGAGGTTTTCATAAATAGATTTCCCCCCTCTTTATTAAAGGGGCTATTTGGTTGCCTTTTCTCGCGAGCCTAGCCCGTTCGACTCAGCTAGGCTGATGGGATACGAGATGCACAGATGTAGAGACAGTGTTTGGTTGAGTATTCACTAGGCATGTATTTTGAAATTTATATAGCAAATGTGGTCTAGTTTTGTTCGAAAAAATATCAGGAACCCATTTTTGAAATCGGTTCGGTAATCGAAGATGCTAATCAAAAGATATAAACAAAAAAGGAAAAAAAGAAACTTTTACATACCCACGTGGCACCAAATGCATGGTTTGTTATTGTGACTGACAGTAGCCCCTTGCACAGAACACGAGGCTGCATCCAGAGATACACCCATTTTCTATGTATCTCTAGGGCCAGGCTGCATGGAGAATCTTGCATCCAGAGAGCCAGACTCAAAACTAGTTGCAGGTAACCAAACACAAGAAAAAAAAAAGATTTTACATCTGTAGATGCAAATATCTGTGTATACAGGCTAAATAGCCCCAAAATCTCTCCTGCCTCGGCGCTTTCTTCCGCCTGTAGCAACGCACGGCCGAGAAGCACATAGTTAAGCTGCAAGCTGGCCACTACAGTGCACAGATGCCGATCGATCGATCGAGATATTCCAACCGATGAGGCTGGCTGGCTGGCTTGTGACGATGCCGGCTAATTGCAGGCCAATGTCCATCGCTCCCTCGCTGGCCGCTCGTGCATATGCACAGTACAGTGCACACGAGCCTAATATAATGCCTGATCACTTGGAAAATAGTTGGAAAGCATCGACAGCTCGAAGAATATCACAGAGAGAACGGTGGCTTCGGCAGCGACAGTTGGAGGCAGCGATACATGGTAGCGTTGAAAACGATGCCAATATTGACATTTGACAAGAATAGCACTGTGCACCGAATCGACTCAATATAGGGGTGGTTAAATTACCCTCAAAACTCTGAAAAAGGACCAGTAAATTGCTCTCTAGATGCTTCCTCTGTCTGTCTGTGTGCGTGTGTTGATCTCATCTCTTGTCGTCATTGCTCTTTTCTTTTCTTAAAAGCAAACGATTTTAGTCTCCATACAGAATTTAATCGCAACCTGTCGTTAACCCTGAACAAGGCTAGGCTATGCTGCTACAGCGACATCAACAGCAGTGATGAATTGATTAAATGGCTAACAGCTGGCCAGATGAGCTCTCACATTTTTCAGGCGTGATGAGGATCCAAGCGATGAACCCTCACCCAGGCTAGTGACGAGATAACATAATATAATAACCACACTCGTTGAAATAAAGCGAAGCAAAGTGTAATTCCTTTCGGTAAAAGAAAAGGCATCAAGTGAATTAACGATGCTCTGTACTCAAAGTAAGGGAAGAACAGAACGGCAAACTTCGAGGAGAAAGACTAATTAAGCAGGAAACCACCAAAAGATGTAAATAAGAAGCACAGCTATACACAAAATATAAGATGTTCATCTCATCCATCTACACATATGAGTTACAGGCACATAGATGTCCCACTGATTTGTTACATTACACAAGATTCACCATAATCCCAAGAAGAAGAAGAAGAAGAAGAGTATTAAAGAAAAAAAAAGTATTAAATGGTTTTCCATTAACGATGGAATGCACCCACCGAATCATTTCAATGTCCTTAATCTCCTTACCTGCTGATCTACTGGCATGCGCGCGAAGCAAGCGAGCCGCAGGCTCCATTCAGCGGCGATCACCGGAGGTGTGGGAGGAGCAGTCGCATTCGGCCTCGACCTCGCGCTTGTGGAAGCTGCGGTGGCAGCCGCACGCGGCGCAGAGGAGGGCTGCGGTGGTGCCCTCGGCTCCCGACGCCATGAACTCCCGGCAGCCGTCGACGGCGTAGCCGCCGATGCTGGCGGCGTGGTTGCGCTGGCACTCCTTGTAGAGCACGGTCTTGCTCTCCTTCCTCCCCGCCCGCGCCGCCGTGCCGTTGGCGTACGCCTTGGACGGCGACCGATCTTGCTGAGGCCCCATGTGTATCTTCTCGCCGGCAGCCGGCCGTCAATGGTAGGTAGGTGCAGAGGGAGGAGAGGAAGTTTTCGAAGGAGAACAAGGTGGAGCCTTGGATGCTTGCTGCTACTTATACTCTCAGGCTCAGCTCAGGCAGGGGTCAGAAGACCGACGGAAACAAATCATGGATTAGGGATGGAACCAACGCAGCTGTGCTTTTTCCAAATCAGGCGATCCAAATGGTTATCTTAGCATGGGCTTCCTTTAAGGCAAATAGTAGTGATTTATAAGTAATTTACTTTTCAGGCAGATCATGGGCTGTAGGCAGTGGCGGCCACAGGAATTTTCTAGAGTCTGAACACGTTTAAAGAATAATAACAAATTCACACAAGTCATTTTTTATTGATACAAACGAAATTGACAATCAAAAGTACGTGTTTTAAAATAAAAAGATGTTTGAATACAAAAGAGGTTGCAACTTGGCATTAGAACCGGTTCTCAAGGACATGCCAACTGCATCGCTAGTTCTCAGAATTTGGAATGACGGTTGCCCTGGTGTGCTTGATTCGTATATGGCCATATGAGCTTTGTTACACCTACATGGGTTGAGCCCGGGCAGAGGCCCAGGGTGGTCGGGCCCTGGGTCCGCCACTGGCTGTAGGAATCAATCTAACACCGGTTCTAGTCAGATCTTAAGAGGTGTTTGGCAGAGCTCCAGCTTCACTAGATTCGTGAATCTGATGGAGCTGGGTATTCCTAGCTTTATCAAATATGTGGAGCTGGGGCTATGGGTATATTGAGTGTTCAGATGGGTTATCTTGTTTACATTTTAGAATAAAAATATAAACTTAATTCACTTTATTTTAACCTACAAATTTCAGATATGAGATGGAGCTGGGATCTAGAGCTCTGCCAAACAAAACCTTAGTGTCGCCTTTATTCCTCAAATTTGTATCATTTGGTCCAGGATGGGATAGTTCCATTCAAGCAACCAAAACATGAATAACTTTTTTTTAATCATCTCATATATGTACCACTTGATACATACAATCAAACACACCCTTATGTCTCATCCGCTTATAAACAATATATTTTTTAAACCACTCACGTATCAGGAACCAACTTGGCACTGGTTTCATAAACCATATGACACTTGTTATATGAAGTTATGAACCAGAGTTTGGAGCATTGGCTATTTTGTTGCGGCCTTCTGTAGTGCGTGCACGATTTATCTTGATTTAGGTCTCATTACTTTAAAATCAATTTGGATTTTTCTTTTAATAAACAGGTAGCAACTTGCACTGGCATACTTGTCCTTTGTGTTTCGAAAGTGGCGCATTATGCGTGAACTAATTTGGTTGTTATTTCTGTTGGTAGCGCTAAAATATTAATTTGCAGTTGGAAAAGCTATATCTCATCTCGTGCTACTGCAGCCAAAGGGGGCAGCTGCTGTAGCGGCAGTTTGGTGACTCGTGTTGTTATTATCGTTAAGGACCACCATGACCAGCAGGCTAGCATTTTAAGTAGGTCCATTAGTGGACAAGATTTGATCTGAATTGACCTGACGAAACATATTAATTAGGCGTCTCTTAGGTTTTCGTTTAATCGCTAGCATTGCGACAGGTTTTCGTTTGCTGACATCGACGTGTAGACGAACAAGTAAAAGGAAGGGAAAAAAAGGCAAATCCATCTCGGTCAAAATTCAGAGATCCAGTGGCTGGTGTAGAGACATATTAGTGCGGAAGCAGGAAATCTGGGCATGAAAGGAAGTTTCTTGGATCCACATGAGAGGTTGGATTGAGAAGCACTCCTCTCCAATTGACTCTCTCTCTATTTGCCACTTGCTTGTCTCACCTTTCATCTATTTTTTCAGAAAGACGTCTGACCTATTGAACTGTATATTGCTCATGTGCTACAATTCATCAGGTCATCAATGGTGTTTATGATGTGTACCTGTATGATATCGTAGCTTATTTGAATGTACGTGCTAGTTCATTTCTTGTAGGTAAATACAGCTCTGTTGTATGGCACCTTCACATCAGACCATGCATGTGTCTGAATTTACCCAAGTATATGTTTTCAGAACACTCTTGAGTTGCATAATCTATATATTATATACGATCTATTTTACCACATTTCAGTATGAAGCTAGGAGCTTTAGGGAGATATATTCTCCCATACTTGATAAAAAAAAGGTTTTATTTGATATGTGCCACTCTTCAATTTGGAAATTCGATCCCATGTTGAAAACCATGCAATTTGAGGAGTGGCATATATCCAATTCAGCCAAAAAAAGAGAGATACACACTAAATATATACAATGCAGGCTGGAGAACTTCCCTGGTTAAGGTATGATATGTGAAAAATGTCATGATATTTGATTGTCAAGTTGAGAGATATATACAGGTAAATGAAAAGGATGGGTTGTAGAAACAGCTGGAGTACAGCACCGACCATGGCGACAAAGATACAGAAAGGTCGTATTCAGCAGCCGAAATTGTCTTCTGTGGTGGAACACTGACGATCAAATAATTTATGTCTGCTCTCTCAAAAAGAAGAATAGATTCACATCACCGGGGCTGTAGTGACAAAAATGGTACAGATTCTTACTTTGCTTAAATATTTTTTCTACGTCAAAAGGGAGCATATTCGGAGCAAAAATCATTATTATAAGATAATCGTACAACCACGAGGGCTGGTATGGAACGATCTTAACCTATTAAGTTGCTTATAACTAATTTTGCACATTAGAAGGCCGACATAGCATAGCCTGTTCTGTTTTGGATTGATCGTAGGGGCTTCCATACCGAGGTGTGGGTAAAAGCATACCAATACAATGATGTACGCCTTGTTATGATGAGGAAGTGGAGACTCAACAATTACTTTACAGGGGTGAACTGTTTAGAGTACAACATTGTACAAATATCTTCCGCCGCTTTAGAACATTGTACAAATAGCCTATTGAGAGTACAATGGATGGACAAATATCTTTTGCCGTCATAATAAGGGTTTGTCGTCACCGGGCTAGTACAAAATTAGGATTAGGTAATGTAACAGTTATGTATGATCTCTCTGCGGCATACCAAAGGAAGTATTTTAATTATCAATTGCAAAAAAGTTGATTATTTCTTATGGGTAAAGCTGTACACCACTGCAGATTTAAAACTAATCGATTAGCCGCACTCGCGGTCATGAGCACTTGGTAAAGTCATCACATAATTAGAATTTTGATATTTTCATAAAAATGATTGAAATTGGAAGTTTGTTTTGGAAAGTTTACCCCATAGATTATTCAATGCTTGCACATGTTGGCAAGATTGTTTTCAGCTGTTGTGCCATGTGTTGGCAAAGTTTGTTTTAAGATATTATAACATGTGCTGGGAATTGGACGATTTGCTGCTCATGAAGGACTGCGAGTTGTTATATTTTTGTTATTCATACTTGTTATTTTATATATTTCAAAGTTGCTTTTACAAAACTTCGCTTTCTATTTATTATTCAGTATTTGCAATGCAAATTGGCTTTATGCATAGTAATCGTAATAGCCTTTCTCTTGTTACAACCTGTATATATTCTAGGTTTGCAAACACTTTAAATCTTGCTGAGTACGCAGTGTACTCAACCTTGCTATTGTTGTTGTTTTTAGGTGAAGGTACAGGAAACCATGTCGATACATTTTATACCGTAGGATACGGGGAATCTATTGATGAGCTTTCTAGGATTTATACCTTGTCAGTTTCTTGAGGGTTACGTGGCACACTACAAGACATTTGATTTTTCCGCTGTATTCTAATCGACTTCACCAGTCATATTGTATAAGTGCTTTCGCCATTATATATAAAATATTGTGCATGGATATGATTTCAACTTTGTAAATGTGTGTGCTAGATACTGATAATGGGACTAGTATAGTATGCACATGGAACCAATTATTGATATTCTGTATCAAAAATGGAGGCCTTACAGTGAGGTTCGGTGGCAAAATCTAAAGGCACGAACAGTAAAATCTAAAGCATACCGGCAAGGAATTGATACTTCCATGTTGGGACCGGATTTTCAAATCCGAACCCTCTGTGTATATACTGCAGGCGCGGATTTGGCGGCGGCAGTTGCGCATTGACGGAGGCAACGCGAGTCCCTTGTGGACACGACGTGGAGACGGGCAGTGTGTGCGAGGCGCACTAGGCCGCGACTGGCTGGCCGAGAAGGGGAACCGGTCCAAGCGACGGGGCAGGGCGGGCTGAGGTGGTGGAACGGAAGTGGGACGTGGAAATATGGCCCTCGCTAATTTTTGATAGAAGAATCATTTTTGTTTTTAGGAAATTCTAGAAAATGCGAAAAGACCAAAATAAATACCAAACAAAATTAGGAAAAATTCTAGAAAATTCTAAAAAAAAATACTTTTAAACTTAGAACCTAGCTAAATTGTTTTGAACATATTTACACTTTTAAATTTTGTTTCAATTGATTAGCTTGCGCTAAAAAGAAATTTTAATTTCATCAAAATTATAGAAAATAAGGAAAATTTGAAATAGATAAAATTTTGGAATGTTACATTCCATTGTTATCACGGCGTTGCCTTGACGTCCAGACCGCGGGCAGTCGCCTCGCCTAGAGTTCATCGGGCGACTATCTAGTCTTCCCAGGCGTCATGGAGGAGGTAGCTGGGCGTGCGATGAGTTGACATAAGGCTGCGTCTCCGTCCAGGCTCTAGCTTGTCACCTCCATCGCTTCCGCCCGTCACCTCCGCCCTCCAGCCCACCGCGACCCGTCGCCTCCAGCCCTCCACCTCCATCGCCGGCGTTGATTAATGTTGCTGGCTGTTGCAATTCACCGAGTGGGGAGTGGAATGAGGAGTGAGGAACTGAGAGTTTATGGCTGCTTGTTCCATTGCTTGGAATGGGTTTGTATTGCCATGGAGATGAGTAGGGGCGCAGGGTTTTATGTCTCTGTTCAGTCGAAGAAATTGTGTTGCTTTTCTCTTCTCTTATTCTTTACTAGTTACGTGCCCGTGCGTTGCTACGAAAAACAAAATTGAGAACGAAAAATAAAGATTAAAAAATAAAAAATTTATTTCACAAGATCAAACATATATCTTTAACGCTTCGTTTCTTGCGAAAGCTGTCTAATTAAAGCAACGCTTCGTTTCTTGCGTAAGGCAATTAAGTAGGGCAATTAAGCAGGGCAATTAAGCGACAATTAATAACGTGGGAAGAATGGACCACTGCCACCAACTGCTGCTTTAGAATAGTAGAGATTGCCATGGAGAGAGTGTTGCCAGTCTACTACAGCTGGCTGCAGGCATGTGAACTTGCACCAAAGCAAGTGGGATCTTTTGTGAATGGATGCATATCTTTTCTGTATACAATTTTGAGATCCTCTGTGTGTTTATAGACGGCAATTCAAGTGTGCTGTTGTATTTTGTTTGGTTGCCTAATTGGTACCTAGACGCCTATGTGTCTAGGCGCCCGGAGGCGACTCGCCTCGTCGGGGTGGTGTGATAACCATGGATACTTATGTATAATTTGAACTAAACTTGTTGGGTTCTCAGGTTCTTGCCAAAAGTCTAAGAAACCTGCACTAGTTACTCAAATTTTGATGGGGTTATAGCTGGAGCTAGACAGGCTATCACAAATGTTTCTCAGAATTCTAGCAGACATCACTGGGAAAATGATAAGAGTACCAGAAGCTAGTAATAACACCAGAAGTCCCTTTCCTGCAAATTATAGTACTAAGACCCTATTATTAGTACAACGACATTTTTGTTCCCTCTAATAATTGAAAAGAAAGTCTATATATGGGAACAATTGGACAAAATCTTGCATTAGACTTTGGAAATTCAACGCTTTGTCCCCTAAATTGTTTTCTAGATGCTATTGTCCCTGTTGCACAACCTTTCGGTTTGGCATTATAATTTAAAATATGCACTTGATCAACTGGAGTACTAACCTCCTCCTGAGGTGAAGTACAGCACTTAAGACCATATGCAGTTGATCGGTTGAGGGGCTGACTTATGTCAATCTGAGTAAAATGACATATCCACTTACTTATATCCCAACTTTGACTTTAGAAAAATGCCAATTGCTACGATCATTAATAAGAAAGGATAAACATAATCATATACTCATGTTCTAGTAGTACCCCACAAGCTGCACTCGCTCAGTCATCACCAAATCATGGAAAAGTTAGCCAAGTACGTTGGATTAAATGGGTTTGCCAATTGCCAAGTACTACGTTTGAGTAAATAGGGGCTAAGTTTGTTTGACCTTGCGAAGTTCCAGACGAGGGGCCTACTAGCTGGTGGATAATATGGTATTATGAAACCATATCATGAAACAAGATGGAGGCAGGCAGGCTTAGCCCCGTTTGGTACGGTTCCAGATTCTAGTAGAAACGGAAACGGTTTCAGATTCTTGGTAGAAACGTTTCAAGTAGAATCAGAATCACTTTTTGCAAACCGTTTGGTACGGTTCCAGATTATAGTAGAAACTAGTGAAACAGGGTTGAGGGTGATTCAACCACGGTGTGGAAAAAGGAGAAATGTTCCGAGGAGAATCGTTCCGAGTTTTAGCCCGTTTGGCTGGGTTTCTCTCAGATTCTAGTAGAAACAGCTCGGTTCCAAGTTGCCAAACGGGACCTTAGTCCAAGGTTCAGGTTCATCAACCCTGGCCATCTGCTTCTGCTTCCCTCTGGTTAGTAGAATGTTAATTTGTTTTCAATTAATGTCACTGGTCACTGGCATGAATACCCATCAAAGATCAGATGTACACTGTTTCGATTGGCATCACCGGAATAGTTCAGCTTCTGAACATCTTTTATTTCTGCTCTCGCCTTAGCAGGAAGGAAACAAATCATACACTATTTTGAGAGAGAGATGTGAGGGTCAAGGTCCCCTCTCAATGTCGATAGTTTATGTTTCATGTGGGGAGAGGAACAGCGGTTGCGAATTGGCTGGCATCCTTTCCGATGGATGTGAAATTGCATGTGAAGGGGGTTGCGTGCAATTCAAGGCCTTTCTTTTCGGCACCGCAATTTTGGTTGCTTCTACGAATGCTTGACAGAAGACTGCACTGCACGTATGCGCCAATTGGATCGATGTGCTGAAATTGCTCATGAGAAAAAATGAACAACTTCGCAGCAGCATATCCATCACATGTAAAGAGAGGGGGTATGAATTCGCTAAGAAAGCAGAATCATGTGAATTCAGAACATTACACTAGTGCTTATCTGCTGATTGATTGGTTGGTTGGTTGGTTTACTCCAAGGATCGAAGAGGTAAGAAGAATCTGCAGGCAGCCGTCAAATCGATCCATATACAAAGTGACAGTAGCTAGGGCCGCCGTGTCTGCCACTGTGAATGGATCATTTCTGGTTTGCGTCCAATCGGCACACATGAAAACAGATTGGTTACTGACAATGGACGGAAGGAATCAAGGGAGGGAGGGAGGTTGGTTGCCCTTGGGCAAAAGGCATTGTTTATCTGCATCTCTTCCTGTTGTTTTCTGTTGCTTAGCGCCTACCAATAGCAGTACACCAACCTGGAGCACTCAAGAGTCTATTCTGCTCCTGGTTTTACTAGTCAAGTGTTGCTTGAATCCTGATCTCACTGATCAATCGCGCACGTCGCGATCGATCGTGCATAAACAATCGTAAATTTAAGTAAGATCTTGCTGCAAAACCATCACTAGTAGAAAAACACAGTGTAGCGATTGGTCTAGCCATTCCAGGAAAGTAGAACTCTGGAAATGGAGCCATGACTCGAGTGGAGCCAAGTCTAGCTGCTCAACTGAAGATAGATAATTCGGAAACATAATTGACAGGAGGGCCAAACTAGACAGGCGAACACTCATTGGACAAAAGCCCAAAAGCATCCACTTGGATATCCTAAAATTATGTTGTTGTAGAATACCAAACAGCTCAACTCAAGTGGCTACTAAACTATGCGTTCTATGTGTTGATTCATAAACTTGCAGGTGAGGTGAGTAACCTGTGTGGACAAGGAAGAGGGGAAGAAGAGGAGCTCGCGTTGCTGCATTACGTAGACGGGAAGGCCATAGAAGATGATGAGATGAGAGAGAATTCGTTGCAAGGTGAGCAACTGTTCATGTTCCTCTTCTTTGGCATGCCTCCATTCTGACGTACGTCAGATGAAAAAGGAACAAAAGAAAAGGAGCAGCTCGTTTTGCAAATACTACTATACTGGCTAGTAGAAGCTTGGCAGGAGGCCCAAACTAGATGGAGGAAGACATGGCAATATGGCATGGTGCTGAAATCAGACTTGTGCACCGGAGAGACACGTACTCTTGTTGTTCCTTCAGTAAAAGAGTGGTAATGCAATTGTCGTGTCCGACAGATCGACGCCCTTGATGGCTGATGAGTTCCAAATTTTCCAATCCATCAAACCAGGGATGGACAGCACATCATATCTATTTGCTAGTGCTTATACTGGTTAACCTAGTCGCCACTACTACTGGGATGTTCCTACTCTAGTATTGCATTTGTGCATTAGCCTGAGTCCGTTGGCCACTCCTTGCTTCCTTAGTTTGTTTGCCTGGGCTCATTTCATCTTGTTGAAGAAGCTTCATTGATCTACAGCCAACACCTTAGTTGGATACCTCTGGATGAAGTACATCTGTATATGTAGCCTGAAAATCTCCAGTGGAGTTAATAAAAGAAGTGACTTTGTTGATCTCCCCATCTTTGTTGAAAAAAGCTCCTGAATTCCTGATTTATCTGAGTATGATCAAAATATTAATGTCCAAATTCCAAAAATCAGAAACTTACAGATTTTTTTTTAGACAATGGAAGAATTTTATTAATCTTCCGGCATCTGCATCAAGAGATACACACAGCTAATCCAGTAATACAAAGTTCACACTGAAAAGTTTGTAAGATGTAACATCCCAAAATTTACTAAACAGTAAAAATAAAATATTAAAATATAAATTTGATTTATTGTCATCTTTATGCAAATTTAAAAGCTTTTGTTAAAGGATAATTGAATTTCTGAATTTAGGGAAGGAAAAATTTATAGGATGTAATGGTAAGAAGATAAAGTAAACCAATTGCCATTTCTTGATCAAAAGTAATCATTACAAAGGATTGTACTGCAACACAAATTTTATTGATACATCGTAATTCACATTTACAATAAATAGGAAATACAAAAATCTTTATAATGACATACAACGATTATATGGAATACAACTCATACAATCATTCGATTACATATGCAATCACAATTACATAAATGATTACATCCCAAAAGTAATCATATACACCCGATCCGGAGGTGTCTGTTGGCTCTTACACCGACAAGCCTTCCTTGGAAAGCCCCACATGTGCATAATTTTCCAGACTTGCTGAGTACTTTTGTACTCACGTGCTACATAAATTGTTGTCATTAGAGAACTATCAGGATGCCGTTGAAGACGGTGAGTTCTACGCCGAAGAGTTCGAGGAAGATCGCCAGGAGAACTAGTCGCGTGTCTTGTCGTTGCCTGTGGTGTTTTTGGTTTCCGCTTCTTTTCGTTTTGTTTCCGTTGCTGGTGTCTCCTGTCTTGTGACCGAGTATTGTAATAAGTAGTCATGTGGCTAATACTTTATAGTTATGTTACAATTTCGTTATGTTGGGCAATGATGTATCACTGTTGACTGTGTGTATTAGCTACTGATCTGGGACTAGTACAGAAATACACAGGAGATTTCGGATAGCCGATCCGGGGTCTCACACGACAATTGGAACGCCCTGCGAAGGGATGGTCCGCTGCTAGGACCCCGACCCGAAGAAACAAGGCCCACGACGAGGGTAACCCCCGACTGGCTCTCCGACCCGCTCGGGGGCTACACCCACCGGGTGCGTTCACGCGCACCCGGCTAAGACAGCACGATGAGGGTAACTTTCGGCCAGGCTCTACGACCGCTCGAGAGCTACACCCACGGGTGCACTCGCCTTACCGGCCAAGACAAAGACGACGAGGTAAACCCCCGACCGGCTCTTCGACCCGCTCGGGGGCTACACCCACCGGGTGCGCTCACGCGCACCCAAACGAACCATCCGGCCTGACGCGTTCGCCGCGACCGGTTGGTTTTCATCAACTCGAAGCAAACCCCCGACCATCTCGGGCGAGCTCGCTTGGGGGCTCGGGGGCTACTGACGAGTACCCATACCATGGGTACCCCCAGCGGCCCAGGAAGGCGAATGAGCCGCCCCAGGCCCATCTTCGAACGAAGGCCTCGCGGGGCCACATTGGGTGCGCGGCCTCAACTGGTCGACCAAGTGGCGACCCGACCCCCTTGGTTGGACGTCCTGCCACGTTCCGACGAAGGGGCGAGTCAGACGCTCCCGCCATTCCCAACCGACACAAGGCGATCTTCACCCTAGGTTGCCAAAGTCGAGACGCCAGTCTCATCGATCTGACCTGTACAAACAGAAGGGCGCGCTCCTCCCGAGACAACGCCGAAGTCAAGGGCACTACGTCAGCACCTGACGGACGCACAAAAGGAAGATATGCTACTTCCCAACGCAAGACAGACAACCATGCGGTCCTTTGTGCCTACCAACCCGGCGCATGGAGAGCAGGTACCGGTCTTTTCATCGAAAGCCACAGCTCCCGGGCGTGAAGGACCCCCTCTTCTTTTTATTTTCCAAGACTCCCATGTCGTCTGCCCCCCTCCGACTATATAAAGGGAGGCAGGACCCTCGTAGGGGAGAGAGAGATCGACCAATCCGAGCAAGGAGAGTTAGAAGGATTGACCATTGAATTCTTCTTCCTCTCAAGGCAAGGAGCACTGTAACCTCACGACCGAAAGCAATACAGAACCCCACACGAACTGGAGTAGGGACATTCGGCCCGAACCAGTATACACCTTGGGCTCCCTGAGTCAACCATCGAGGAGAGGGAACGCGCGAGCCCCTAGACTTACAAATCGTATTGCCGGTACTCGAAACACCGACAATGTCTTAACTTAAAAACAGACGGCTTCAAAACTTATTAAGCCAAAAAACTAACTTTAAGCCAAAAACCAAAAAGACCAAATCAAAACAAAACATGATCCTAGTATCTAATATGGGCACGGCCCACAACATCCTTCCCACCTCCTTCCACTCTCCTACCACTCTGTGGCTCACACCTAGGGGTGAAAACGGAACGAAAAGTTCCCGACCGTTCCAAAGAAAAACGGAAACGGAAGCCCTTTTTCGGAAATGGAAACGGAAAATACCGGTACGGAAACGGGAGAGCCAATTCCGGCGAAAACGGAAACGGAAACGGAAATTCCGTATAAGTGAAACCGAAAACTAAAAACGAAAACGAGCCGGAAAGAGAAATGGGCTTGGCCCAAAAATGAGAACAAAGTTTATATTTATTTTTGAATTAAAATAATTTTATAAATATAAATAGTTTTATATAAAATATTAAATAGAGTCAAAAAATGTCGAAAAAATTCTCAAAAATACTTTGGAATATTTTGAACCTAGAAAAATTATTTCCAGCATAATTTGTTTTATTTTTTATAAATAAATTAATTTTATAAATCTAAAAATAGCAAAATAGTATTTATAAACTCCAGAAAATCCAAGATAAATCTCAGAAAATCATAGATGAACATCAAATAATAATATACAAATTTTAGGACGTTAAACCTTTATAGTTGGTGGAGCAATAGGATATCAATGATAATTATATAGATGAGGACATGATCTTATATGGGAGACAAATAATGTGCCTTCAGCTGACAAACTTGAGAAGTGAACATAGCACTATTCGTGTGTCCACCTTGGAGGGGGAATGGGCTACATTGTTCTTGTGATCATGTATATTGTAATTCTCTACTATGTTCTTGTGGAATTTTCCGCTTTCGTTTTCGTATCCGCTCCGCATTCGTTTCCGTTACTATCCGTTTCCGGGATTTCTGATTTTGTTTTCGTTACCGGTAAAAAATATAAAAACGGAAACGAAACAGTCATTTACCGACCGTTTCCGTACCGTTTTCATCCCTATTCACACCCCATTCACACTTTCACTAGTTCACACTCAATTCTTCGGTCTCACACCCCATTCGAGTAGGGAAAATTGGCCCCAGGCCACTCAATTGGGTGGCAATTCACGAATTGACACTGCAATTCGTACGGTTCAGGAAATTGACATGAATCAACGAATTGGTGGGACCCAGTGACACCCCTGGCCTTATTTCACAATTTTATCACTGTTTAGCTATGACCTTCCTCTTTTGCCCTTGTCTTTCTTGTCCATCTGGCGGCTGGTGCGACCGTAGCCACCATTTGCCATCTTCTCTGTTCTAGGGTTCCGCCTCCTCCTACGCCGGGTTCGCTACCTCCCGGCCGCCCTCCAAGGCTTCCGCCTCCTCCCGCTATCTCTGTCTTGCGCTGCCCCAACTCCGCCTCCTCCCGCACCACTCCGCACCACTCTGGGCTTGGCACCCTGGGCTATTGATGTCGCACGCAAGCTCGCCCGGTTCTATGCCGCGGCCCGATGCTCGCATCGCGGCGAGCTGCCATTGGTGCGTTGCCCAGCTGCGACTCGAAGCGAGTAATTGAGCTCATTGCAAAGACGTCGTCCAACTTCCGGAGCGGTTCTTCAAGTGCCCGAAATCGGTAGGTAATTCATATTGAATATGAGCTTGTTGTTCTTTGTGATGAAAATAATTTTCAATTAAACTTGTTCCCATTTTGTGGATGCAGGGTTCGAAGGAGTGCAATTTTTTCATGTGGCAAGAGCAGTACGAAGAATTGGTAGGTGCATGGCGTGAAGGAGGTGGTTCAGGCGCAGTTATGCCATCTATGAAGGAGGTGCTCCATGGTGTCAAGGCTGAAATTATTTCGGAATTGAAATATAAGCTAGCTCAATTGATGTTGCTTGTCAGTGTGAATGTATGCCTTGTTGTTCTTGTAATAGTTGTTATGCTTGTGAAGTAAGAGATGTACTGCTCTCTTTGTCCATTTTGAATGAATGTCCAGTTTGAATGAATGAATGTCCAGTTTGAATGAATGAATGTCCAGTTTGAATGACTGCCCATTTTGAATGAATGTCCAGTTTGAATGAATGAATGTCCAGTTTGAATGACTGCCCATTTTGAATGAATGTGCATTTTGAATGAATGTCAGATTCTCCGAGATTTGACACAGGTAGCTAGTTCTACACTTCTACGAGATTACTTCGGTTGTTGGAACTTGAGATTGCATATGATGGTGAATTCAAGAAGACAGACAGGATGCATTTTGATGTTGGAACTTTGAGATTGCATATGATGGTGAACTTGAGATTGCATATGATGGTGGCATATTGGAACAACGATATTAAGCGACTTAACTTTAGAAATCTTGATGCTTACAATGATCTTGGTCCATTTTGATGCTTACATACACACAGGCAAACCTAATGCTTACATACACACAGGCAAACCTGATGCTTACATATTCTCAAAACTGATTCAATCAAAATGAATAAGCAATATGTCAACCAGGCAGATATTCAAGGGAAAAGAGCAAATAAACTTCAAAGTACTTGCATTGGTTCCATACAAAGAGTCACTACAACCAGACAGACATTCAAAAGAGCAAATAGACTTCAGAGTACTTGCATTGGTTGCATGCAAACAGAGTCACTACAACCAGGCAGACATTCAAAAGAGCATAACGATTTGTCCAACAAAGGACATTTCCATAATAGACAGACATAACTAAAGCTAAGTACTACTTTGTGACATCTTGGTCTTCTTTGGAGTTCTCTTCTTCTTTGGAGTTCTCTTCTTCGCTCTGTGTCAATTTGAGGCGGTTGAGGATCCCGATGGTTGAGACACTTGTGAGCTTGTGCTTTCTCCACCACTCTCTGTCAAAATGCGAAATATTATACGAAAGTGCAATGTTGATCAATTGAACTTAACAAAGAGACTAACCTTGTAGTTGCATTGTTGTTGATCGTGCATTAGTCGACTCGCCTTGGTGCATGGGCCTTGTGGCCTCCCTTTCTTAGCGGTCCTCTTCCTTTTCTTGGTACCATTTAGAACACACTTGGCCGAGGTGCATCTATGGCCCAACTCTCCACACCTCTTACATTTTACCTTTCATTTTCCTTTTCCCTTCTCTAGGCATCCCTTGATCCTGTTTTCCTTTGCCTCCCGAAGTTCTTTTTGTCAGTGGTGGCAATATCTTGAATCCTAGATCTACCTTGGGCCACTGGGATTTGTCGGTCATGGGCTGAATGACACCTGTATATGGTAGCTTGAAGCGGCTCACAGAGAAGTATTCATGAACATACTGCTCCATGCTATGGTTTCTTTGGGAAATTATAAAGGCCAATGCATGAGGGCATGGTTTTCCTGAGACTTGCCATTATGCCTGCAGCACTCATGAGTAGCCAGATTCACCACATGCCTCAGCACCTCCAAGTCATCACCTATCTCACTCACTTCTGCTGATCCATTACCCCCATCTGTGACTCTGAAGTGTGACAATGCCCTGGTCTGTGCATTTAGTTGCTGAATCACAGCAGGTAGTACCTCACCATGCAATCTCTCACCAATTTTCCTCCTCCTTGCAAACAAGCGCATTGTCTTTGACACGATAGTGTATGCTAGATCTGCAAGCTGGAGGTCTTTTATTTCCCTCACCTAATTATTCCATGACTCTGCAAGATTATTTGTGATATAATCACACTTGTTTTGTTCACTAAATTTGCTTCTCATCCAATGAAGAGAGTGATATTTTTCCAACCATGTCTTCACTTCAGGAGATGCGTCGTAAATCTTCTCCATATAATGGTCAAATCTTTCTTCGGTATATGCTCTAGGCTGCGGTACATATTTCCAAACAACGGACCTTGGAACCTCTTAACAAAGTTATCCATCAGTGCTGAAGCACTCACGTGTTACGCCTTGGGTAAACATTCTTCACCGCTATCTCCAAACCCTTGCATGCATCTGAGCTTATTACCAAGTATGGAATGCAAATGCATTTTTGAGCTGCTCAAGAAACCAAGTCCAATTATCGGTGGTTTCGCCGAAAGAACCCAAATGCCACAGAAACATCCGATTGTGACCATCTATTCACTGTGGCGGCGACTAGGTGGCCATTCCACCTACCATTTAGAAACTGTCTTTGTCTATGCTCAAATGCAGTCGACACCGTTTATAAAACCATCTATACAAAGTGGAAACAACAAAAGAATCTATGGAAATAAACTCCTTCTTCATCTGCCTGCACATCAACCTCTACAACACTTCCAGGGCTCCTCTTCTCCACCTCAGATTTAAATCTCACCAAAAATTCAAAACTTTCCTCCCATTTGCCGAAAATCTTGTCTATTGCCTTCTGTCTACCCTTCCACACTGTCCAGTAGCTTAATTTGACATTATACTTGTTCTCTATATTCTCTTGTAGTTCCTTTGTACCCATGTTAGGATGTTGCTTAAGAAAAGGAGCCGCCTTCTCTGCAACCCAATTGTATGAGGCCATGCTTGACTTGATTCTGGATTGGCCTTTACGAGTGATGAAAATTATTTTTAGTTACCTACATAAATAACATGCACATTATCAGTAAGCGATAATAGCAGTAGGAATTGTATGGAAAAAATTATACATCACACACCCTCACAGATTTTCCATCGCGAGTGAGCCTTGCAACTATAGCCCATGGACATCCGTGAGCTTTGCAAAAGCCCCTATAGCGATCGGTCGAGACTTCTCTGTGACTGCCTCGAATTGGCCCATAATTGCATGCTACCTTAGTGCCATTCTGAACTCTTCCATGGTAGGATATAAGTTGCCAACTGCCATTGGTGGGTTCTCCTGATCATATTTGACAGAATCCTCACCAGCAATTGCATCAGCCACATCTTCATCAGATTCAAAACCATCACTGCCCAGCCACTCCATATCACTCCCATCAGAGCAATCAGCAACACCCCCATCATCCTCTCTCCACGACAATTAGCATCACCCTCATCATTCCCTCTCTGTCATGGCAATCGGCGGCCCCATCATTCCCTCCAACATTTGCCTCCTCCCTCAGACCCACAAGTTCAAATAGTTGGTCCTCACTGATAAATGGCACCCCATCCCCAAACACATCGGCTGATTTTGTTCCGGTACCAAACTATCCCAATCAAACACTCTAGGTACTTCAACCTGGGATCCCTTGAACTCGACTACCCGATCGGGTTTGTAACACCATTGCCATTAGAGTTACTAAAGGAACTACTACGTGCACGAATGGTGTTAGCATCGTCGTCAAGAGTAGAACCCGATCCCTACCAAAAATGGCGAGAAGCGATTAGGGTCCTGCCGCATAGAAGATCGATGCACGGTTCAAATCAAGCAACACTATTTGGGGTAAGGAGGCGGGAGAGAGGAAGAGAGAGGGTGGTTCTCGCACTTACAAGCGAGAGAGGGTGGTTCTCTGTCAAGGGAGGTTCTGTCCCTCCATCTCCAGGCGCTCCAAGCTGGCGGGATCCACTGGGTGGCGAACCTCGGTGGAGTGCAGGCGGCCAGGACAGAGGACCAGCGGTGGATCGGGGTGCGCGCTGACCCTACGGAGTGCGAGGAGAGACGAAGAATGCGGTCCCGAGTCCTGACCACAGGAGCTCACGGTGCCTAATAGAGTGAATGGGGCCAGGGGCAAAACGGGAAACTCACCAGCCAAAAATTGGTAAAATCATTTGGAAAATCCGAAAATTGTGAAATAAGGCCAGGGGTGTCACTGGGTCCCACCAATTCGTTGATTCATGTCAATTTCCTGAACCGTACGAATTGCAGTGTCAATTCGTGAATTGCCACCCAATTGAGTGGCCTGGGGCCAATTTTCCCCATTCGAGTAGGATCCCCTAAATCTAATGTTCTCCAGTCTCCAGACTCTCCACGCCGCCGCCCGCCCGCCCGCCGCCACCCGCCACCATTCCGGGAGCAACTACTACGTGCGGATCCTGAGCACCATCAACCGCGAGCTGCTCAAGCCTTCGGCGTGCGTTACCCTTCACCGTCACTCCAACGCCCTTGTCGACGTGCTGCTGCCGGAGGCGGACAGCGGACTCCAGCATCTCGCTTCTCGGATCATCGGAGAAGCCCAATGTCACGTATACTGTGAGTTTCTGCGGCAATTTCTTTGATCCGTATGAACACTAAGTTGATTTGTTGTGTTATGGATCGGTGTATAGATGTGTTCTAGGATGCTTTGTTGGTCCCAATCCAAGATTTGTTTATTAGTTGATCCGTCAGCAAGGAACCCTAGATTTGTCGGTGGTGTTGATTATGGTAGGATCCTCACTAGTCAAGTAAAATTTGGAGATAATAATGGGGTCTTAGTCTCTTAGCATAATTGTTGAGTAAACAGTGGAAATTTGGGCTCCAAAATTGTTTAAAAGTTGGATGCTCCTTTGGGCTCTGTATAATTTTGATTGATTTGGTGTAGAGTATTGGACTTAGTGGTAAGGCGCAATTTTGAGTTTTCATTTTGAATTGTTAGTTTCGATAAAGGTTTTAGATGCTTTGTGGATGTGAGGGAGTTGCATTATTAGAAATTGGAAGTGTGCTTCAGTTGTTTTGGCAATTATGTGCATAAACAATGAGATATCCCCTCTAAACTTTGCAATTTGGTGTTGGTATGTAAAAATACCATGTTTCTAGGTATTTCTTGATAGGTAGTTTTGCATTTGTGAGTTATTTTCACAAACGGGATTTTTGCTACAGAGACCAGATAAGATGCTGGGATCAGTTTTGAAACTTTCTTGTTGTTAGACAAACAGTTGAATTTAAGATTATCTGACGGTTTGAGTACTCTCACTAGTACAATTCTGTTTTAGATCATAAAATTCTGTCACCAACATAGTAGAGGATTTAAAATTACCATGATAGCGTAGAATTGATTGCATAATATTAGGTCTCGAAATACACAAGAATATAATGGTTTGGCTTTTTTAATGTATGGACGTTTTTATTTTTTGACTTCAACACGTGTCTTTCCATGTTATTCATTTGATCTAATTTTGAAAGTGGTCAATCTCTTAACTCTTTTCATTTGTTTTATGGTTTTAGAACCACAGAGGAGGTGCACGCCGATGCTATGGAAGCTCATGATGGAGTTAAACTTCAAAGTATAGAGGAAGATGTTGTGGTTGCTAGAAGACAGAGGATGTTGTTGTCGTCAACCATAGAAAGAAGGTGAAGAATATTGCTACTGTTATCGTCAATCGGCGTCCTACGAAACTACGTCGACTAGAGGATCTTCAAGTAATGCAGTCATTCACTTCTAGCAAGATACCACAACTTGCACCGGCAAGGACAAGGGTAAAGGTAAGGGCAAGGCTGTGATAACATCCTCAAATAGCAACAAGATTATATATTAATTAGACTCTATTGGAGTACGCGTGTTTATTCAACTTTATGTGTTGTATTATATCTTAATTTGGCTCTATGTGTTGAATTATGTGTGATAATTGGACCATGTGTGTTAAATTATTTTTATAACATACTTTGATCCTAGGTAGTTTGCGTACTATTCGACGAAGCACCCGTTATCCGTATTGTACCCGTCCATATAATATTCGGTATCCGTTTTCTACCCGTTCGTAAATACCCGGTATCCGTGTTCTATCCGATTTTTCACTACCCGTACCTGTGTCCGAAAAATATAATTAGGATAGGATACAAAATAACCTACTACCCGATCGTATCCGACCCGTTTCCACCCCTGGTGCTCACAATGGTGATTGGTGCCAAAACTTCTAATGTGCACAACTAATGAAATGAATCACTTGTGCCGAATTGATATTTTCTGGCTTGGTTACACATTCATTAAGAGCCTGCAGCATTGTCATCTCAAATATTTTCTTTGACTAATTGACTAATTTCCTCTTTTTTTGTGTAAGCAGGATGTTTCCAAAAGGATAGTTTCTGGATCTAGCAGGATTTCAGGTGAGAAATCAAGTAGATCAACGTCCAAGAATCTTTCTGTCAAATCAAAAGCAAAGCTCAAGGGTGATTTCTCCTTAGTTGACCTCAAAAAGGACACCTTCAAAAATAGCGGTAAGAAATGTGGGATCAGATTTTTCATGCTGCTACTTTTACTTGGGAAAATAGGAGCTGCCAAGACACTACCATTATTCATCTTACTGCATTCAATGCTGTTTCAAGACCTAATACACAGAGAATATAGTATCAATTAAAGGACTTAGATCAATGTTCAGAAACGGTTTCTTTGTTTGCTGACACTGCTGAAGATTTTAAGTTAAAGAAACGTGTAGATCCTTATTAACCCGTCTGCTACGCTGGTTGTGCTCGCTTATGATGTTTGCTACTCAGCTCACTTGATGTCCTCTTCCTTCCTTCCTTCCTTAGCTCATCTGAGTCTCAGTGGCGCCAGCGCAAAGCAGGGTAAGAGTGGTAGGGCGAAAACTGATTAATTTCAGAGTTGGTGATGAGCCACTATGCTTACGACAACCACCCATTTAATTATTACGAGCTTTCCTAAGCACTAACCATTGCTATCATCTGTTGTGCTGCTGGACACATGAATCGGTTAAAGCTGCACTAGTAACCAGCAAAGTAAGATTAAAAAAATCTCAAAGAGAGGTAGCATCCCAAAGCTTTTGCTCGCTTTAGATCTGAGGTATACTAATCTGAAACCCAGCTCAGCTCGCTTTAGATCTGAGATCTAGTCTGAAACCCAGCTCGCAACGCATATTGCAGGACGGGCGATTTCTTCTTCTATCTCTTGAAGATGTCACGCAGCCGGCTGCCTGGTTCCTTCTCTTGGTCAATCAATCAACCTCATCCATCCGATCGTCCAATCGCCCACGACACAGAAAACTGTCTACAACAAGCTAATAAACTGGAATAAGATTATTCAAATTATAGACCTTATAAACTGAGACGGAAGGAGTATATACCACGTGGTTTCAATAATATTGAAACAGGGTTTTTATCTTGCAATAATTGAAGTAGGGTCCTAAGCAAAGTAAGTGGACAAGCTCCTTGCAGGGCAGCGACGTCCAAACGACCAAGACTTATCACCCGGTGGAGCATCTCAGCATCCCAAAGCTTTTGCTCGCTTTAGATCTAGCCTGAGATCCAGCTCGTCTCGCATCTTCTTGCTCTTGCGCAGGAGGACGTACGGCCGATTTCTTCTTCTATCTCCTGAAGAATGAAGATGTCCCGCAGCCGGCTGCCTGCTTCCTCCTCTTGATCAATCAATCAACCTCGTTCGTCAGTTGGTCCAATCGCCCACGACACAGAAAACTTCCTACAAGCTAAAGCACAGGTCTCTCTTTCTTTCCTAGCTTTGAATTCTATAGGTTATTTCAAAGGATTTTATGATGGTTTGCTCAACGACTGGCATTTGCAGTCGATAACTCGATTAATTTGCTCAAATGCTCCCATGCTCTCAACAAGCACTGAAGCACGGCCAAGCTTCCTTCTTTAGTTCTTCCTCCTCCTTTTAAGCTTCTTTTTTTTTCTTAAAAAAAAGAATATATAAACGCAGCCATTTTTTTTTTTGTCTAGGGAGTACTTGAGTGTTTTTTTTATTAAATAGCACTCAAATTTTAAGCATTTAGATCTAGATTCAATTAATGGAATCAATTTGCTATCTCTTCTCGCATTTTGAGTACTCTATAGACAAAAAAAAAATTTGCTATCTCTTCTCTCTCTCTCTCTCTCTCTCTCTCTCTCTCTCTCTCTCTCTGTTTTTGAAACCGGGGACAGGAGCAGTACTGCCATATCATTGGCGGAAGAGATAGGATCAGGGCGTGCAGATCGCATGTAATATGCTAAGTCTTAAGTTGCCGGTTCACCAGAGATGGTCCGAGTTATAGATCGGGTTGAGAACTAACAGAACTTCAAAGTCTCGCTCGAGCAAATCAAACTCAATGTTACGGGGTTTGATGTCTGGCGTGAACTAGCTCATGAGTTACAGACCATCACAGACGTGTACGTTAAAATAAGTGCAAACGACTTGAAAAAAACGTTTTATAGTATAAATAGACGTAAAACATAGTTGATGCAACAAACTAACAACGATAACATTTCTAATTGATTGAAAGCATTGAGTAATATAAAACTCATTGATATTTATCCAACTAAAATGATTTTTTTTTCTGTAAGTTGCTTCTTGCTCCTCGCTATATCTGTTTTTGGCTGCTATTTCTCTCTTGTATATTTAAGTGACACACTTTTGTAATGCAGCAACTGGGCCGCATTACTATCTGAACTGGTTAATCAAGAGCTCTCAACCACTGTGAGGATTACTAGTAGCGGATTGGGGGAATGGAAGTCATGACTTTACCATCTGGAATTCTGAATGTTGCCTTCAACAAGTTAGGTTCTGAGATCCTTCAACAAATTGGGATGCTATGGGGTCTTGCTGACAATCTGAATGAACTGAAAAATGTAATGGTCATAATTAGAGCTAGACTGGAGGCTGCTGAGGAGCAAGCAATTGAAGATAAGCAATTGTCCGAATGGTTAAGAAGGGTCCATGATGTTGCCTCTGATGTGGATGATCTATTGTATGAACTTCATACGAAGGCTGAAAAACATGAATTGAAGACGCACGAAAATAAGTGGGGTGGTAGGGTTAGTCAGGGTATCTGCAAAAGCAAAGAAAAATTCCAAGTTAATGTGGCTAAAAAGATCAAAGAATTTAAAGGAAGATTTGAGCAACTTGCAAAAAACAAGGAAAGATTTCATTTTGAGAAAAACCTTGGCAAAGGTATGACACTGAAGAATGATCATCGCACGACCATTTCTAATATTGATACAGAAAAAGTGATTGGAAGAGAGGGGGATAAGGAAAAAATTAGAAACGAAGTTACTAAAATTGATGGGCATCAGAAAGTCTCAATTATTTCGATCATTGGCCTAGGTGGACTAGGTAAGACTACATTGGCTCAATTAGTCTACAATGATGATGTTGTAAAGGAGCATTTCAAGTTGAGAATGTGGATCTACGTCTCACAAATTTTTGATACTAGAAGGCTTATGAGAGCATTGTTCGAGTCTGTCACTGGCAAGACTCCACATATTGAGGAGTTGAGTCCTTTGGGTGAAAAAATTAAGGAGGAGTTAAAGGGGAAGAAGTTCTTACTTGTATTGGATGATGTTTGGGATCATGACAGGGATGAGTGGGAGAAATTTAGCTCTCTATTGAGTGTTAGTGAAGCTGGAAGCAAGATCATTGTGACAACACGAAGCACAGATGTTGCCAGCAAACTACGCAGCACATTTCAACACAATGTGCCAACCTTATTAGATGATGACAGTTGGACTCTGTTCAAGCAAATGGCATTTCAAAGCGATAGTGAAGAATTGGATCCAGAACTTGTAAAAATTGGCAAAGAAATTTTGCAGAAGTGCGGAGGTGTACCGTTAGCTGTGAAGGCTCTAGGAAGAATCTTGTTCTCAGAAGAGAGAATAGAAGGTTGGATGGCGGTGAGAGATAGCAATGTATGGAGGCACTCAGAAGGCGACAAAGTTATGTTGTCCTTGAGATTGAGCTATTATCGTTTGCCGTCTCATTTAAAGCAGTGCTTCACAATATGTTCAGTGTTTCCTAAAGGTTATAGGATTGACAAAGAACAATTGATTGACCTATGGATTGCTCATGATATGATCTCTTTGGAAGATGGTGTTGATCTCTTGGAGTATAATGGCAAAAAGTGCTTTAGTTCTCTTGTGCAAATGAGTTTTATACAAGATGTGGACGAAGGATTTAATGGGAGAGTGACATGCAGGATGCATGATTTGGTTCATGATCTTGCCCGATCCATCTTGGGTGATGAAATCTCACCTGTTGTGCCAGAAAAAACTGATGCTAGAAAGAGCTACAGATACTTTTCTCTAATTGAAAAGACAGGAAATGTTCCACCAGAAGAATTATTTAAAAAAGCACGTGCTATGTATGTTGCTAATGGTGATCTCAAATTTGGGAAGCCAGAGAAGAATGCAAAATACTTGCGTAGCATCACTATGGAACGTGTCAACACAGAATCAGTGCCTAATGTTGTGTTGCAAGTAAAAAATCTGAGGTATCTTCACATGTCAGGACTGAAGTGTGAAACACTTCCTGAAGCTATCTCAAATATTTGGAGCCTACAGTCTCTTCATATAACGAATTCCGATCATCTTCGTAAGATACCTAAATCCATTGGTAAGCTGAAGAAGCTGAGAACATTAAACTTGTCACATTGTATTTCTCTATTGTCTTTGCCAGATTCTGTTTGTGATTGTTGCATGATTTCAACCCTAGACCTCACCAAGTGCAAATTGATTGAAGTACCAGAGTCTATTGGTAGAAATAAAAAATTAAGAGTCATGAGACTATGTGCCAGCCCAATCGAGAGGTTACCATCAGGTATTACAACACTGGAAAATCTGGAGTGCTTGGACCTCAAAATGTGTATTAGAATTCAAGAGTTGCCTGAAGGCATGGAGAACTTGAAGAAGCTTGAGATTTTGAACCTAAAAAGATGCTACAATTTGTTTGGCCTACCATCAGGTATTACAACATTGGAAAATCTGGAGTGCCTGGATCTTCAGAGGTGTAAACAAATTAGAGAGTTGCCTGAAGGCATGGGGAACTTGAAGAAGCTTAAGGTTTTGAACATAGGAGGATGCGAGGAATTGTGTGGCCTACCAGCAGGTATTACAACATTGGAAAATCTGGAGTGCCTGGACCTTCAGAGGTGTGAACAAATTAGAGAGTTGCCAGAAGGCATGGGGAACTTGAAGAAGCTTAAGGTTTTGAACCTAGGAGGATGCGACGAATTGTGTGGGCTACCAACAGGGTTTGGACAGCTCACTGGGCTGCAGAAGTTGGGATTGTTTGTTGTGGGAGCGGGTGAAAAATCCGCACGAATTTCAGAGCTTGGAACACTAGGGAAGATCAGTGGGGAACTAATTATCTGCAATATTGCGTGCGTGAATGACCCAGGTGATGCAAGCAAGGCATGCTTGAAAGATAAGGCTAAAATACGTGACTTGACCCTACTGTGGGGCAGGGATCGTTGGGACAGGGAGACCACAATCACGGATTTGACAACTGCAAAGGAGGCAGCTGCAGTACTGGAAGGTCTGGAGCCACCATCACGGATTGAACGTCTATCAATGCTTGGGTACCCTGGCGTGCGATTCGCACGGTGGATGTTGAGGCAGCATGGTGACGATGAGAGCACTTGTTCTAGTAGTAATTATTTAGGTGTTGATGTACCTCTTGGTCATCCTCGTCAGTTCCAATGCTTGACCGTGCTGACACTAGAATTTTTCCCACAATTGAAGCGCCTACAGGGGCTTGTTGAGCTGCCTTGCCTGGAGGAGCTTGAATTGGAACAAATGCCAGCACTGGAGAGCATAAGCGGGGGCCCATTTCCTTCGCTTGTGAGGTTTTATATTTGGGATATGCCCAGCCTGGAGGAGCTGTGGACCTTGGCTGATGGGGAGGATGGAGGAAGGAGCATGGAACACAATCATCGTCGTTCGGGACAAGTAGTACTGCAAGTGCAGATTAGCAGCAGCAGCAGCATGTGTTTCCCTCGCTTGTCCAATTTAGAAATACTGAGCTGTCCAAAATTGGAGGCCAAGCCGTACTTGCCATCCTCGCTGGAGTCCCTGATTTTGGACGAGAGCAACGAACAGCTGCTGCTATCACCATTTCACCAAGGACAAGGATGGTGGTCGTCCAATGATGTGGGATTACTACCCCCCTCTTTTGGCCACCTGAAAAAGCTTGAACTAAGGGGAATGACGGACGAATCCGGATCTGGATGTGGGTGGGAGCTGCTGCAGCACTTGACGGCGCTCGAGTCCTTGAGGGTTATCCAGTGCGATGGCCTAACGGAGCTACCAGAGAGCATGCGGAGCCTCACATCCCTCCGATCCCTCAATATCCAATACTGCTCCGCTCTCCGCGCGCTGCCCGAATGGCTGTGGGTGCTCCGCTCTCTACGCGTAATGGAGCTCTGGGATCTGCCGGGCCTGACTTCCCTTCCCCAATCCATGCGCCGCCTCACCTCCCTTCAACAGCTCCACATCCTCGATTGCGAAGGCATCATTTCCTTGCCGGAGGTGATACAAGGCCTCCCCGCCCTACGGGAATTGACTATCTGAGGCTGCTCAGACCTGGAGAGGCGCTGCGAGAGAGGAAAGGGGCAGGACTGGCACCTATCTCCCACACCCCTCATGTACGCGTTTGATGATTTTGAATAGCATTAATCACTACTGAACTATTGCTCATGTGCTACAATTCATCAGGTCACCAATGGTGTTTATTATATCGTAGCTTATTTGAATGTACGTGCTAGTTCATTTGTTGTAGGTAAATACAGCTCTATTGTATGGCACCTTCACATCAGACTATGCAGTGTCTGAATTTACCCAAGTATATGTTTTCAGAACACTCGAGCTGCATAATCTATATATTATATACGATCTATTCCACCACATTTCAGCATAAAAGTAACAATCCTACTCTGCCTGAATCACCCATGATCTGTGTGGCTGATTTGTGTCAAACCTAAACCGAAGCTAGGAGCTTTAGGGAGATTCTCCCATACTTGATAAAAAAAGATACCTACTAAGGGCTTGTTTGTTTTTGCTTTTGATTCTGGATTCTGACCCTAAAAGTTGAATAAAAAACAAACAGCCCGATTCTAGAATTCGATTCTCACAATCCAGCCCATTCATATACATTAGAATCCACAATCCACTTCATGTGCTTTTGGATTTCAGGTTCTGGAGAATCAGCTTCTCTATAACCACAATCCAGAATCAACTTTTAGAGAATCCAAAGCAAGAACAAACAAGCCCTAAATACAAAGCAAGCTGGAGGACGTCCCGGGTTAAGGTATGATATGTGAAAAATGCCATGATATTTGATTGTCAAGTCGAGAGACCTCTTCAGGTAAACGAAAAGGATGGGTTGTGGAAACAGCTGGAGTACAGCTCCGACCATGGCGACAAAGATACAGAAAGATCGTATTCAGCAGCCAAAATTGTCTTCTGTAGTGGAACACTGACGATCAAATTATTTATGTTTGCTCTCTCAAAAAGAGGAATAGATTCACCTCACCGGGGCTGTAGTGACAAAAATGGTACAGATTCTTACTTTGCTTATATATTTTTTCTACGTCAAAAGGGAGCATATTCTAAGCAGGAATCGCTATTGTAAGTCATATCATGTATTTAGATATATAGGAAAAATACATTCTACTCCCAAGAGTAGTTACTCGCACCTTTGAAATACCATCTAAACGAATCTGAAATACTCCTTTATCAATTTGAACAAAACTTGTTGGGTTCTCAGGCTCTTGCCTAAAGTCTAAGAAACCTACACTAGTTACACAAATTTTGATGTGGTTATAGCTGGAGCTAGACAGGCTATCACAAATGTTTCTCAGGATTCTAGCAAACATCACTTGGAAAATGAAAAGAGTATCAGAAGCTAGTAATAACACCCGAAGTCGCTTTCCTGCAAATTATAGTCCAAAGACCCTATTATTAGTACGACAACATTTTTGTTCCCTCTAATAATTGAAAAGAATATCTATATGAAGAATTGGACAAATCTTGCATTAGACTTTGGAAATTCAACGCCTTGTATCCTGAACTGTTTTCTAGATGTCATTGTCCCTGTTGCACAACCTTTCGGTTTGGCATTATGATTTTAAAATATGCACTTGATCAACTGGTGTACTAACCTCCTCCTGAGGAGAAGTACATCACTTAAGACCATATGCAGTTGATAAGTTGAGGGGCTGACTTATGTCAACCTGAGTAAAATGCCATATCCACTTACTTATATCCCAACTTTGACATTAGAAAAATGCCAATTGCTATCATATACTTATGTTAATAGTACCCCAGAAGCTGCAATCACTCATTCATCACCAAATCATGGAAAAGGTAAGAACCAACTGTTGGTGCTCAGCTTTACCCACAAGATATCTACGGCCATTAATGCCAAGCGCTGAATTACATACAACTTAAATACATGCGGCCAGGCCGAGACTATCACAGCATTTCGTTAATCATTCCTGTGTTTAGTTGTTCCCGATAGGCCTGACGCTAATCTGGACTCCAAGTCACAATTAGCACCTATCGTTGTGAGAGCAGCGAATGACACTCCGGTCCATTCCTGTTCCACCCCTTCGGTATACTCCCCTGCCAGGGAGGTCGATCCCTATTCTCCTCAGAGAATAGTACCACCAATTTAATCAATTTTAATTCAGGAATGACTAATTTACTAAGCTATCTCGGAGGCAGGCCCACTGACCAGTCCGACCTGTGGTTGAGCGGGAACTTAAGTTATTTACTTTGCTCAAGGGGTTTATTATCCTTGCAATGCCAAAGACCAAGCCTTCCAATCCACAAACCCATTCCGGTACTCACAGTACCGGCCACCAGACAAACCAAGGCTTACTCATCAGTCGGGGATTGGAATCTCATCCACTCGGGATTAATCCAATACTGTCCCCCAGACTATAGCACATTTTCAAAACAACCGAGCCAGCGGCTCGACATCATTTTATTCCCATTTTAAACAGTTGAGCTAGTTACAATAATAATAACTGACTAATTAAGGCAATAGTAATTACCTAGGGTTAACAAGGATTATTGGGTTCAATATTTTTCAAGGAAGTTCCATGAGCAATTCGGCATTATCTAGGCATCATGTCATTCTAAAATAGCGGATTTTAATATTTCAACATATGGTAAAATAATGCGATATAAAATAATTACTAAGTATAACATGGCATGAATAGGTTCAACATGATCAATGGTGTACGGCTTGCCTTGCTCGGCGATCGGACCGGCTCCTGCTCTGGATACTGCGGCTGCTCCTCGAACTGTCCAACGACCGGATCTAGTGCGAAAAGAACGAACGACCGTAAATAAATGGAAAACGAAAAAGAACGGGAACGAAAACCGAAAATGGAAACCGGAACCGGACCGAGAGAGAACGAAGGGTGAAATGGTTATTTTGGAATTTTGGAGACTTCGGATTGCAGAGTGGAGGGCGGCGGCGGCGGCGGCGTGGCATCTGGCGCCACGCAGCGGCGCGCCGGCGCCGGAGGAGACAGGGGCGGGGCGGTAGGCCGGCTGGACCGGCAGGCCGGGGAGGAGAGATGGGCCGAGGCCCAAGAACGCGAGGGGAACGGACCAACCAATAAAACAAAAATCCCATCCAAACCGAAAATTCAAACAAAAATCCAAATTAAATTCATTTTGAATTTGGGGGTCATTTCATACACAGTTTCGATTGGCATCATCAGAATAATTCATCTTCTGAACATCTTTTATTTCTGCTCTCGCCTTAGCAGGAAACAAATCATACACTATTTTGAGAGAAAGATGTGAAGGTCAAGGTCCCCTCCCAATGTCGATAGTTTATGTTTCATGTGGGGAGTTGAACAGCGGTTGCGAATTGGCAGGCATCCTTTCCGATGGATGAATTGCATGTGAAGGGGGTTGCGTGCAATTGAAGGCCTTTCTTTTCGGCCAGCTCGGCCTCCGCACCGCAAATTTGGTTGCTTCTATGAATGCTTGACAGAAGACTGCACTACTATGAATGTATGTGACAATTAGATCGATGTGCTGCAATTGCTCATGAGAAAAAATGAACGACTTTGCAGCAGCATATCCATCACATGTAAAGAGAGGCCGTATGAATTCGCTAAGGAAGCAGAATCATGTGAATTCAGAACATTACACTAGTGCTTATCTGCTGATTGGTTGGTTGGTTGGTTGGTTTACTCCAAGGATCGAAGAGGTAAGAAGAATCTGCAGGCAGCCGTTGAATCGATCTATATACAAAATGACAGTAGCTAGCTAGGGCCACCGTGTCTGCCACTGTGAATGGATCATTTCTGGTTTGCGTCCAATCGGCACACATGAAAACTGATTGGTTACTGACAATGGAATCAAGGGACTGAGGGAGGTTGGCTGCCCTTGGGCAAAAGGCATCGTTTATCTGCATCTCTTCCTGTTGTTTTCTGTTGCTTAGCGCCTACCAATAGCAGTACACCAATCTGGAGCACTCAAGAATCTATTCTGCTCCTGGTTTTACTAGTCAAGTGTTGCTTGAATCCCGATCTCACTCACTGATCAATCGCGCACGTCGCGATCGACCGTGCATAAACAATCGTAAATTTAAGTAAGATCTTGCTGCAAAACCATCACTAGTAGAAAAACGACAGTGTAGCGATTGGTCTAGCCATCCCAGGAAACTAGAACTCTGGAAATGGAGCCATGACTCGAGTGGAGCCAAGTCTAGCTGCTACAGGAGGCCCAAACTACAGGCAAACACTCATTGGACAGGAGGTCCAAACTACAGGCAAACTACAAGAGCATCCACTTGAATATCCTAAAATTATGTTGTTGTAGAATACCAAACTGCTCAACTCAAGTGGCTACTAAACTTTGCGTTCTATGTGTTGATGCATATATCCAGTTTCAGGTCAATGGTACTAGAACTGAACCATTCTAGGTAGTAGTAGTTCAACTGTGATGTTCCAGGCCAAAAGAGCCAGTGATCTGTGTTAAGGAGCAGAACCGTGCCACAGATGCACTCCTAGATATTAGCCCCCTCGTGGAACTCCTCCATCGAAGGCGTATACTCCTCCTCAACTGATGATTGAGTACATAAAGTACTTAACAAATTGTGCAAAGAATGCAAGTATATTATACTACATGCATGGTTTATTCTAAAAGAATGGATGATATGGATATTTTGCATAAAGCAGCATTTTAACTTTAAATACAACTATTCATTTCATAAGCATCATTTGACCAAATATAGTTGCAAAATTGAAATTAATGAGCCATCTAGCAAAGGTTCCAACAGCATGTCTAGCTCTAACTGCCAACCCCTAACCCGAGAGTTCTATCCACTCAAGGATTCCATTGCCAACTAATAATTCGAGAGTTCCATCCACTCACGAATTCCCGAACCATCATTTTTATTTCAAACAAAACCAAAAGATCTACAATGTGAAAGCACATCTTGCCCGCCCTTGACCTTGGGCATGGCTAATCGATTAGTTTTAACTCTACAGAGTGTGTACAACTTTACCCACAAGATATGATCATCTCTTATTGCCAAGCTATTAACACGCTTCCTTTGATGTGTGGTAGAGAGATCATAATAAGACTTTTACAATATACAACCCCACTATTAACCTCATTCATTAAGATTTCATCGCCGATAGGGTTCCATACGCCTAGTTTAGAAGCCCTCTCTTGCACATTGCGTCTCCATGTGACACTCACATTCCACCAACTGGCAAAACCAATAATGAGATACACAAATTAATTAGCCAGGTTGTACCCATATAGACTTGTGGTTGTACGGTAGTGCTCGGTCCAAAGTAACACATTTCGATCCTTAATTGACTAGGGCGGAACAATTACTTTACAATGTCTCGTGCATCTTGCACTCGCTTGACTTTCCTTCCGCCCAGGTCTAAAATCACTTTTCCATTTATTTTATTTTATAAATAGCGGCAATACATATTGCTATATCTTCACAAATGAATTTTAATAAGGTTTTGAAGTAATACCCATAATGACATAATACCAAAACGTTTAAGCTGAACTAAGCAATTCTATTGTATTATACTACCCTACTAATTATCATCACAAAAATAGATAATATCATCTAGGGCAACAAGGGTACTCAATGATTAATACTAAGGAGTCATAACAAATTTGGAAAGTTTAACTAAGCCTTAAGATTAAATTTAAAGTACAATGTATAAAAATGTGCATGCAATATTTTAAAACAACACAAAAGTTTTAAACTATGGGATCAATATGATCAAAACATAACTTTCTCTTGATCTGGATCTTGCTTTGAATCAACACTTCGCCCACTAATGCCTCAGACATCTCGATGTTTACGAGAGTAGAGATAAAACATCAAATAAATATCAAAATAGAGAGTGAGTAAACTCTAAAATCAAATAAAATCATCATTAAATCGAGCTTAAATTTACAAATTTTTAGGAACTAGAATCACCTCAATCGGAATTCGTATGAGGGAGAACGAGCTTCCTAAAGATTAAAAATCAAAGAAAATAGGAATAGAAGATTCTCTAGAATTATTTTTCTAACAAAAAAATTAATTTATTGCATACTACTAACATCACGGCTGATTTTTGAAAATAAAAAAGAAATTTGAAAATAGGCTATTAGGCTGACAGGTGGGCCCATGGTCCATAGATCGTCCACAAACTTGCCGTGGTCCTGCTTAGGGTTTCGTCCCGTGGCTATATAAGGAGAGGAGAAGGGTGGGCGTGGTACAGATTTTCGTCCAAAACCCTAGCCTCCACCTTTCGTTGTCCCTACCGAGCGACACGGTGCTTGCACACCGATGCACAGCGTTCCATCCCCGGACGTGTGGATACCGTAGAAACGCTGCTGCGGCGTTGATCGTCGAGGAGGAGACGTTCGACACGACGTGAACGACTACTTCCTGTACCTCGACACGCGCGATGTGAGAACCGGCTTCTCCAACTCGTCTTCCGCTGCTTCTGCACGTCAAGAGTAACGATCCATGATCTCTTACTAGCATGATGTCTTGGGTGATCGCGGTAGAATTTTAAAAATTATGCTAGCGTAGCATACCCGTTCCTCAATATAGGGCCCTAATCCTCAAGCTCCTTGATCTTACTCTCGGTGAGAATCGACTTGTCCATGACGAATGAGGTTGAGAGAGCTTGAAAAAGAAGAGTTTGAAGACAAAGGGGGGTTTGAGAAGTATTTCACGCTCAAAAGACTAAAGGCATAAGGCGTATAAGGGAAACCTTCCCCTTATTTATATCTTTTATTGTGTTGGTTTAGATACAGAATCAGTTACCAAGAAGGTGCAATGACAACCTTTTACACGCATTAAACTGGTGCAATAATTATCGCGAAACCCCATGCAAAAAATAAAAGCCTTGGGTAAAAACTTCTTTTCACCCAAGCCTTGGGGCTAACTGATGAGGATTAAAAGGCCATTCTCTATTTGGGCTTGCAACAGTTAAAGGCTATACTTTATTTTTGGGCTCGCAACTTATAAAGGAAGGCCCATAAAAGAAGGAAAAGGCTCACGATCAGTTTCTTGGTTACGGTTGCGACCAATTTGCTGATGTCTCTACTTTGTCTCGTACTGGTCATCCCCGACCACCACATTTGTACCGTGCGGATGGTTTTTTTCTGTCAAGTATGATTAGCTACTGGAAAGTTATCCTGAAAAGGCATCCTTTGATGAGAAGACACTACTTGACGGGAAGACACCTTTTGGCCATACGACACCTTTTTAAACACAACTAACGCCTCCTCATTCTGTATAAATAGGGAGGCCATTTGTACTGCCAAGAAGGATCAATCAGAGAGTCAATTATCATGATTATTCAGAATCAATTAGACACTACAAAGATTCTGTAGCATTTGTACTCTGTTAAGCCATTTGTTTTAGAAGAAGCAATCTTTCAACTCTCCTTTCGTATACTCTGTTCTCTAAAAGCTCACAACTATTTACATTCATAAGCTCGATGTAGAGACCCCGTGTCTTTAACATCGACATGCATTTCTTGAAGCTTATATAAGTGCATGTGAACTTAAATTAAGTTCATATTTGGATTTTCCTTTGTGGCTGAGTATTGTTGCTAGATGTGTTGGTTGCCGCTATACCCTCTCCAACTCAAATTAAGGTCTTTTACATAATTTTAACATTATGTTTTTTCGCAAAAAAAAGTTTACATGTATTCCTCGGAAAAGGCATTACAAATCATTAAAAAATTGGTGGAAACAATATGGCCATAAAAATATGAAAACAGGTGGAATTTGTGATCATCTCGGTCTAAAAAGTCAAAATCTCGGCAAAAGTGATTAAAATCACTGTAGCAACCCTGATTTTTTTTTTATTTCGCTAAGATTTGACATCTCAATTCCGGACGAAATCCGAAATTTTGGTCGAGATTACCGAAATCTCAGCAAGATTTTGTACCCTGTGTGCAGGTCCTGCCTGCATGGCTCCACAACATCATGTTGAGCTGTTGGCACTGAAGCCTTGCATTTATGCCCCCTAACGCAATTTTATTGTGGAATTAGCCCTCGAGAGCACCTATTTGCACTTTTGCACGTATAATATCGCAACAGATTGGTGTCATCATGGCAGCAGGCGTAAGCGCGAGACGATGGTCTGGTAGATCGGCAGAACAACCTGCTCTGGCACTACTCAGCTCACTGTCCTCTTCCTCCTCACTTTGCTCATCTGTGTCAGTGGCAAAGCAGGGGTGAACACACTGGTAACTGGTAAGAGCGGTAGGACGAAAACCGTGGCAGAGTTGGTGATGAGTAACTAGTACCAGTGGTAAATTTAAATATTTAAAAAATATATTAATAAGTTAAAGTTTTTAAATTGGAGTGCATCTAGATCTAAAACGATGGCTATATATATGTCTGACGGGAGGGAGTACGTGGCTTCAAAAATTGAAGAAAATGAACAAGCTCCTTGCAGGCATTGTATGAACAAACGACAGAGACTTGTCAGTCCGAGTATACCATACACTGATACACCCGATCGCAACGCGTATTGCTCTTGCGCAGGAGGATTTCTTCTTCCATCTCCTGAAGATGCCCCGCAGCTGGGACGCAAGGCTCCAAACGAGCAAGACTTATCACCCGGTCAAGACGCAATGCAACGCAAGGCTCCTCAATTTTTTTTTTTTTTTTTGATCAATAGGACATCTATAAAATGATGCCCCAGTTCCCATCAAGGAAACTGAACACAGTTATTACAGAAATTTTCGGTTGATTTTCTCTCTCAACCAACAGTTCTTGGAGCAAAAGCAGACACATAAAAGAACGATAACAGCAACATAATCAAGTCCCAACAGGATGACAAAAAGCTAACAGATCTCAAAGCTTCAGTTTGTTCAACCAAAAAAAAAAAAACATGCAGACTCCAGACTTTTCGCACTGCCTCATGCCAAAGAAAGTCCAGACTGTCATTTTTGTATAATCATCCTTTGTAGTAAACACCATGGGAGAAGGTCATTTTGTTGTCAGCAGTTCCAGTTTTTCCTTCCAAGTTTAGATTTCGCTGGCTTCCAGCAGGAGCGGGGCATGTACTCTGGCAACCAACCAAGTACGGAACTGCGTCATCTGTACCACCATCCCCTCCTTGAACAGCGGATTCCAACTCTTTAGACTGAACAGAATTTTCCTCCAAATCGTTTTTATGCTTGTCCAATTCTGAGAATGAAAAATAATGTTATTTCTAGCAAACCATAAACTCCACAAAGTCGCCGCACAAACCGTATTCAACACCATGTTTTTCTTATTGCTTATCCAAAATCGAGCAATCGATTCGTAGTCAAAGCCAATGTTAATGTCAAAGAACTCACCAATCATCTTCCAAGTAACTTTGGCCACCACACAATAGAAAAAAAGGTGATTAACAGTTTCATTATCATTACAAAAACTACACATCCTACCCTTGTCCATACCACGATTCAACAAATTATTTTTTGTCATTATCTTATTATGCGAGATAAGCCAAAGAAAAAAGTGTATTCTAGGAGGGACAATAAGTTCCCAAACAGCCGGAACAAAAACAAGACAAACCCCCCTAAAGTTGATAACTGCATACAAAGACTTAACAGAGTAAACACCATTACTATTATACTGCCAAATTAGCGCATCATCCTCATCTACCAAATTAATGCTATTAACCACCTCCATCAGTTCAAACCACCTGATCATTAACCTTTCCGAAAAAGTCCTCCTAAAGGTACATTTAAAATTGTCACCGTCCCAAATTTCAGCAATAGAAACCCCCTTTTCATTGACCACGATATAAAGATCCCAAAATTGAGTAGCTAGACACGAATTACCAAACCAAATATCTTCCCAGAATCTAATTTTCCTACCATTGCCCACACTCCACTTAAACCCAAATTTGGTTGCTTTAATAGCCCATAAGACACCTTTCCAAAAAACCGAAGCATGCACATGATCACAAAGGAAGATATTAGGATTATCAGTATTATATTTAAATCTAATTAAGCTTTTCCATTGATTATTATCATTACTGCAAAATCTTTTTAACCAAGAAGCCAGTAAGCATAAGTTCAAATCTCTCAAATTTGGTAAACCAAGACCACCATACTGCTTCTCCATGCTTACTAAATTCCAGTTAGCAAGATGAAGCTTATTATGCCCTTCAAAATCATTCCACAAACAATTAGCCATATGAGAATTAATTAGATCTAAAGCCCATTTAGGAAACTTAAAAAAGGACAACAGGTAGAGAGGAATACTAGCTAAGCAAGACTTGATCAAAATTAACCGACCACTGTAGGAGAGGAGTTTACCCCTCCTCAATCAACAAGCTCCTTGCAGGCAATGTATGGTACACAGGGAAACTAAGCAGTGACGACGTCCAGACGACAGAGACTCATCAGTCCGAGTATACCATACACCCGGTCGAGCATTCCAGGAGCATCCCAAAGCTTTTGCTCGCTTCGATCATAGCTGGACTGAAACCCAGCTCAGCTTGCAACGCATCTTCTTGTTCTTGTGCAGGAGGTTGGGCGATTTCATCTTCTATCTCTTGATGAAGATGTCCCGCAGCCGGCTGCCTGCTTCCTCCTCCTCTTGATCGATCAACCAACCTCATCCATCCGTTCGTGCAATCGCCCAACACAGAGAAAACTGCCAACAACAAGCCAAACCACAGGTGTGGATCTATTAATCTACCGTGTCTCTCTCTTTTCTAGCTTTGCATTCTTTAGATTTTTTTCAAAAGATTTTATAATGATTTGCTCAGCGTTTGCAGTCGATAACTCCATTAATTTGCTGAAATGCTCCCATGCTCTCAGCAATCACTGAACCATGACCAAGCTTCCTTCTTCAGTTCTTCCTCCTCCTCGTCATCCTTAAGCTTTCTTTTTTTTCTTAAAAAAAAAGAAAGAAAATATAAACGCAGCCATGTTTTTCTTCTTCTTTTTTGAGACCCAGACGGAAGGCTAGCTTAAAGCAAAAGCAAGATTAAAAAATCTCAAAGAGGGGTAGCAAGAAGTAAAAAAAAAACGAGCAAGGTACTTTTACAATATACTACGTGGTTTCGATAATTGAGGTAGGGTTTTTACCTCGCAATAATTGGAGTAGGGTCCTAAGCAAAGAAAGTGGACATGCTCCTTGGAGTAGGGTAGCTTTGAATTCTTTAGATTATTTCAAAGGATTTTATGATATATATATAGTTTGCTCAACAACTGGCGTTTGCATTTGCAGTCGATAACTCCATTAATTTGCTCAAATACTCCCATGTTACTACCTGTTAGAGATCAATCACAGAATAAACACGCGAGACACAGAGATTTTTACGTGGAAACCCTTTCGAGGAAAAACCACGGACGCCGGAGAACCAAATCACTAATGAAGGGTTTGTGTACAGGGTACAAATGAGGCATCAGATCTGCCAATCAGTATACATGTTATTTATAAGTAACGTGGAGCGACTCGAGTCTAAACTGTATGGGCCGAAGACGTCCCTAAGGCCCAGAAAGAATTCGGATCATATTTACCAACACTACCCATATATAATAACATCAAACCCAGTAAAGGATTCGTAATTCAATTTTATGCGAGTCAGACATCGGGTTGAGAACTAACACAGCTTCAAAGTCTCCCTCGAGCAAAGCAGACGCAATGTTCTGAGGGTTGATGCCTAGCGTGAACTAGCTAGCTCATAAGTTATGAGCTGTTTGTTTTACACCCTCGCAGACGTTTACATTCAAATAAGTATCAAGATTAGTGCAAATTAACCAATAGACGTAAAACATAGTTGATGTAACTATAGCAAACTAATAACTATAACATTCCTAATCGGTAGAAAGCATTGAGTAATATAAAAGTCATTGATATTTAAAGAGGTGCTTCTTGCTCCTCACTATATCTGTTTTTGGTTGCTATTTCCCTCTTGTATATTTAAGTGACACATTTTTGTAATGCAGCAACTGGGCCGCATTACCGTCTGAACTCTCAACCACTGTGAGGATCACTGGTAGCGGAGTGGGGCAATGGAAATCATGACTTCTTTAGCATCTGGAATTCTGAATGCTGCCTCCAACAAGTTTGGTTCTCAGATCCTACAAGAAGTTGGGAAGCTATGGGGTCTTGCTCACAATCTGGATGAACTGAAAGGTGTCATGGAAATAATTAGAGTTGGACTAGAGGCTGCTGAGGAGCAAGCAATTGAAGACAAGCAATTGTCCACATGGTTGAAAATGGTCCATGATGTTGCCTATGATGTAGATGATCTATTGTATGAACTTCGTATGAAGACTGAAAAATATGAATTGAAGATGCACGAAAATAAGTGGGGCAGTAGCGTTAGTCGGTATTTGCCCAAATACAATCCATTTTACCAACGTGAAGTGGCTAACAAGATCGAAGGATTTAAAAAGACTTTTGAGGAACTTGCAAGAATGAAGAAAAACTTTCATTTTGAGAAAAACCTTGGCAAAGGCATGACCCTAAAGAGTGATGATCGCACGACCATTTCTAATACTGATACTGAAAAAGTGATTGGAAGAGACGAGGATAAGGAAACAATCAGAAACGAAGTTACTAAAATTGATGGACATCAGAAAGTCTCAATTATTTCCATCATTGGCCTAGGTGGACTAGGTAAGACTACATTGGCTCAATTAGTCTACAATGATGATGTTGTAAAGCAGCATTTCATGCTAAGAATGTGGATCTATGTCTCACAAAATTTTGATACTAGAAGGCTTATGAGAGAATTGTTCGAGTATGTCACCGGCAAGACACCAGATATTGAGGGGTTGAGTCTTTTGGGTGAAAAAATTAAAGAGGAGTTAAAGGGGAAGAAGTTCTTACTTGTATTGGATGATGTTTGGGATCATGACAGGGATAAGTGGGAGAATTTTAGCTCTCTGTTAAGTGCTAGTGAAGCTGGAAGCAAGATCATTGTGACAACACGAAGCATGGATGTTACCAAAAATCTAGGCAGCACATTTGAACACAATGTGACAACCTTATCAGATGATGACAGTTGGACTCTGTTCAAGCAAAGGGCATTTCAAAACGATAGTGAAGAATTGGATCTAGAACTTGTAAAAATTGGCAAAGAAATTTTGCAAAAGTGCGGAGGTGTACCGTTAGCCGTGAAGGCTCTAGGAGGCATCATGTTCTCAGAAGAGGGAATAGAAGGTTGGATGGCTGTGAGAGATAGCAATGTATGGAGGCACCCAGAAGGCGACAAAGTTATGCTATCCTTGAGATTGAGCTATTATCGTTTGCCGTCTCATTTGAAGCAATGCTTCACAATATGTTCAGTGTTTCCTAAAGGTCATTGGATTGACAAAGAACAATTGATGGACCTATGGATTGCTCATGATATGATCCCTCAGGAAGGTGGTGTTGATCGTTTGGAGTATCATGGCAAAAAGTGCTTTAGTTCTCTTATGCAAATGAGTTTTCTACAAGATGTGCACGAAGGATTTAATGGGAGAGTGATATGCAAAATGCATGATTTGGTTCATGATCTTGCCCGATCCATCTTGGGTGATGATATCTCATCTATTGTGCTAGAAATGACAACTAATGCTAGAAAGAGGTACAGATACTTTTCTTTGATTGAACAGACAGGAAATGTTCCATCGGAAGGATTATTTGAAAAAGCACGTGCTATGTATGTTTCTAATGGTGAATTCATATTTGGGAAGCCACAGAAGATTAATGCAAAATACTTGCGTAGCATCACTATGGAAAGCATCGGTACAGAATCAATGCCCGCTGTCGTGCTGCAGGTAAAATATCTGAGGTATCTTCACTTGTCAGGATTGGAGTGTAAAACACTTCCTGAAGCTATCTCGAATATTTGGAGCCTGCAGTCTCTTCATATAACGGACTCATACCATCTTTGTGAGATACCTAAATCCATTGGTAAGCTGAAGAAGTTGAGAACATTAAACTTGTCATGCTGTTTTTCTCTAAAGTGTTTGCCAGATTCCGTGTGTGATTGCTGCATGATTTCAACTTTAGACCTCATGAGGTGCATATCGATTGAAGAAGTACCAGCGTCTATTGGCAGAAATGAAAAATTAAGAGTCTTGAGACTATGTCACAGCAATATCAAGAGGCTACAATCAGGTATTACAACACTGGAATATTTGGAGTGCTTGGACCTTCAGGAGTGTTGTGAAATTAGTGAGTTGCCTGAAGGCATGGGGAACTTAAAGAAGCTTGAGGTTTTGAACCTAGAAGGATGCAAGAAATTGTGTGGCCTACCAGCAGGTATTACAACACTGGAAAATCTGAAGTGTTTGTACCTTCAGAGGTGTGAAGAAATTATTGAGTTGCCTGAAGGCATGGGGAACTTAAAGAAGCTTGAGGTTTTGAACCTAGAAGGATGCAAGAAATTGTGTGGCCTACCAGCAGGTATTACAGCACTGGAAAATCTGAAGTGTTTGTACCTTCAGAGGTGTGAAGAAATTATTGAGTTGCCTGAAGGCATGGGGAACTTGAAGAAGCTTGAGGTTTTGAACCTGAAACGATGCATCAAAATTAAGAGGCTACCGGCAGGTATTACAGCACTAGAAAATCTCAAGTGCTTGTACCTTCAGGGGTGTGAAGAAATTATCGAGTTGCCTGAAGGCATTGGGAACTTGAAGAAGCTTGAGGTTTTGAACCTAAAAGGATGCTAAGAATTGTGTGGCCTACTAGCAGGGTTTGGACAGCTCACTAAGCTACAAAAGTTGGGATTATTTGCTGTGGGAGATGGTGAAAAATCCGCACGAATTTCGGAGCTTGGAACACTAGCGATGATCAGCGGGAAACTAACTATACGCAATATTGGGTGCGTGAATGACCCGGGTGATGCAAGCAAGGCATGCTTGAAAGAAAAGGCTAAAATATGCCACCTGACACTTGAATGGGGCTGGGGCTGGGAGACATCGGATTTGACAGATGCACAGGAGGCAGCTGCAGTACTGGATGGTCTGGAGCCACCATCATGGATTGAAAGTCTATCAATCGATAGGTACCCAGGCGTGCGATTCGCACGGTGGATGTTGAGGCAGCATGGCGACGATGAGAACATTTGTTCTAAAAGCAATTGTTTGGGTGTCAGGGTAGCTCTTGGTCGTCCTCGTCAGCTCCAATGCTTGACCATGTTGACACTATCAGATTTCCCACGATTGAAACGCCTACAGGGGCTTGTTGACCTGCCTTGCCTTGAGGAGCTTCGGTTGGAACAAATGCCAACTTTGGAGAGTATAAGCGGGGGGCCATTTCCTTCGCTTGTGAGGTTTGATATTTCGGGAATGCCCAGCCTGGAGGAGCTATGGACGGTGAAACAATTCACCTTGGCTGATGGAGAGGAGGGAGGAAGGAGCAGCAGCACGTGTTTTCCTCGACTCTCCGAGCTACAAATTGGCAAGTGTCCAAAATTGGAGGCCAAGCCGTACTTGCCATCCTCGCTGGAGTCTTTGATTTTGGTAGAGAGTAGCGAACATCTGCTGCAATCACCATTCCGCCAAGGCCAAGGATGCTGGTCGTCCAACATTGGTGTGGGATTACTACCACCCTCCTATGGCCACCTCAAGGAGCTTCAACTATGGTATATTACAGCGGCCGAATCGGGATCTGGATGTGGGTGGGAGCTGCTGCAGCACTTGACGGTGCTCGAGTCCTTGGGCGTTCGCAATTGCGATGCCCTAACGGCGCTGCCCGAGTGGCTGTGGGAGCTCCGCACTCTACGAAAATTGGAGCTCCAGAATCTGCGGGGACTGACTTGCCTTCCCCAATCCATTGGCCGCCTCACCTCCCTTCAACGGCTCCGCATCGTCGAATGCGAAGGCTTCATTTCCTTACCGGAGGAGATACAGGGCCTCCCCGCCCTACGGCAATTGATTATCAAGGACTGCCCTGAGCTGGAGAGGCGCTGCGAGAGAGGCAAGGGGCAGGACTGGCACCTCATCTCCCACATCCCTTATGTACTTGGCATTTGGTGATTTTGAATCGCATGTGGGAAAGATTAATTTCTTGGCAGATTATGGCGGCTATCAGGGGGCCTAGCTAGCGACGCTTCATCTTCCTACAGAAATTGTTTATCTTTGCCTGCCATAAGCTGGAGAGGCGCTGCGAGAGAGGAAAGGGGCAGGACTGGCACCTCATCTCCCGCATACCTCTTGTAGTCATGCAGGGGCGGATCCAGGGAACAGACGGAGACTAGTAAACTCCAGCACTAATTCTAAGGATTGTTTGCATGTGTGAGTAGGTTTATTTGAACTTGGGTTTCAGGTACACTAGGCCGATTTGTGTTCATTAATTTTGGCGTGGAGATGCGTATCAAGATGGTTCATCTGCTCCTAGCTCTTTCGTGATATGCATGCCTTCGTAAAATCATATCATAGCTCTACTATATATTGCTCATGTGCTACAATTCATCAGGTCACCAATTAATGATGTTTATGATGTGTACCTGTATGATATCATAGCTTATTTGAATGTACGTGCTAGTTCATATCTTGTAGGTGAACACAGCTCTATTGTATGGCACCTTCACATCAGACTATGCAAGTGTCTGAATTTACCCAAGTACATGTTTTCAGAACACTCTTGAGTTGCATAATCCATCTATATATTATATACGATCTATTCCACCATGTTGCAGCTTGAATGTAACAATCCTGGTCTGCCTGAATCTCCTATGATCTGTCTGACTGATTTGTGTCAAACCTGAACCGAAGCTAGGAGCTTTGGGGAGATTCTCCCATACTTGATAAAAAAGACACCTACTAAATACAATGCAGGCTGGAGGGCGTCCCAGGTTAAGGTATGATATGTGAAAAATGCCATGATATTTGATTGTCAAGTCGAGAGATCTCTTCAGGTAAACGAAAAGGATGGGTTGTAGAAACAGCTGGAGTACAGCTCCGACCATGCCGACAACGACAATGATACAGAAAGGTCGTATTCAGCAGCCAAAATTGTCTTCCGTAGTGGAACACTGACGATCAAATTATTTATGTCTCTCAAAAAGAAGAAAAGATTCGCATCACCGGGGTGTACTCTGTAGTGACAAAAATGGTACAGATTCTTACTTTGCTTATATATTTTCTCTACGTCAAAAGGTACCATATTCTGAGCAGGAATCACTATTGTAAGAGCAGGAATCACTGTTGTAAGTCATATCATGTATATAGATATATAGGAAAAATACATTCTACTCTCGGGTGTAATTACTCTCACCTTTAAAATACCATCTAAACGAATTTGAAATACTCCTTTATCAATTTAAACTAAACTTATTGGGTTCTCAGGTTATTGCCTGAAGTCTAAGAAACCTACACTAGTTACACAAATTTTGGTGGGGTTATTGCTGGAGCTAGACAGACTATCACAAATGTTTCTCAGGATTGAACTATTGCTCATGTGCTACAATCAGGGTTCACTAAACCGTTTTCGTGTTTTCTGAATGAACAGTGGTTTTCGATAATAGCAAAAACCCAGCCAAAAATTTGTCAAAAAACACAAAGTTTCAAAAACCAAATTTTTTTGGAAAAAAAAATTCAAAAATCGACAGACTTGCTGAACCTTTTTTGCGGTGATTTTCAAAAATTCAAAAATTGACAGACTTGCTGAACAGTGATTTTGATAACATCTGATTTATCAATCGCCCTCTCTCTAATCTCTCTGTCTCACCCTCGTTTTGCAATAAATTTGTTGTCAAGAATAATAATACTTAGGGTTTTTGCACTAGTAAAATTTAGATGCAACGCAAGGTGTAAATAAAATATTTTTCCAGAATATGGTACTCCATATATCAAAGAGCAAAACTATCCCATTCTTCAAAAAAAATTACATTCAAACATGATATTTACGTGCTGCTGAAAAGGCTTAAGCGTTATTGTTTGTTGTGGACTATAATACTTAGAGTTTTTGCACTGGCAGAATTTAGATTTAACGCAAGGTGTAAATAAAATATTTTTTCAGAATATGATACTCCATATATCAAAGAGCAAAACTGACCCATTCTTCTAAAAAATTACATTCAAACATGATATTTTACGGGCTGCCGAAAAGGCTTAAGCGTTATCTTTTGTTGTCGACTATAATACTTAGTTTTTGCACTAGTAGAATTTAGATGCAACGCAAGGTGTAAATAAAATATTTTTCCAGAATATGGTACTTCCTATATCAAAGAGCAAAACTGCTCCATTCTTCCAAAAAATTACATTCAAATATGATATTTTACGGGCTACCGAAAAGGCTTAAGCGTTATCGTTTGTTGTCGACTATAGTACTTAAGGTTTTTGCACTAGTAGAATTTAGATGCAACGCAAGGTGTAAATAAAATATTTTTCCAGAATATGGTAGTCTATATATCAAAGAACAAAACTGCTCCATTTTTCCAAAAAAATGACATTCAAACATGATATTTTACGGGCTGCCGAAAAGGCTTAACCGTTTCATGCGCGAAAATTTAGAAATTTATTTCGTTCAATTTAGAGCTACCTACCAAATGATATTAGGTCTTAGAATTAAATGAAATACAAAATAACAAATGATTATATATTAAAAAAAAATTAAATAGTAGCTGCCGTGTGTGGTATGGCGACAACCAGTTGCCGCCGTACGGTATGGCGACAACAACCACAATCCCAGTCAAATTTGGTTAAGTGCATAATTAAGAAGAAGTTGCCAAACGGTATGGTTATTACCCTATTTTCGCCGTACGGTTTGGCGAAGACTCTATTTTCGCCATATGGTTCGTCGATGACCCCATTTTTGCCGTATGGTTCGACGAATATGTATTAATTTTGCAATTTTTTTCCCGCGTATTAATTTCGCAATAGATTTTAAAAAAGTATTATTAAAAAAAAATCTATCGTTGCTTGTTTGAATGCACGTGCCAGTTCATTTCTTGAAGGTAAATACAGCTCTATTGTATGGCACCTTCACATCAGACTATGCAAGTGTCCAAATTTAACCAAGTATATGTTTTCAGAACACTCTTGATTTGCATAATCTAACTATTATATACGATCTATTCCACCACATTTCAGCATGAATGTAACAATTCTGCTCTGCCTGAATCACCTATGATCTGTGTGACTGATTTGTGTCAAACCTGAACCGAATCTAGGAGCTTCAGGGAGATTCTCCCATAATTGATAAAAAGGAGCTCTTTTAGTACACTAAATTAAATATAAACCGTTCATTCTTTTCGATCCAATGGATCAAATTAACTAGAGTTTACTTATACTTCATCTGGTAGTACAATAGTAGAAACACTCCTAACAAATCAACGGTTAGATCTAATTTCTACTACACACTATATACTACAAGTATAATACACCGTAAAATTTCTCTAAAAGACACCTACTAAATACAATGCAGGCTGGAGGACGTCCCAGGTTAAGGTATGATACATGAAAAATGCCATGATATTTGATTGTCAAGTTGAGAGATGTCTTCAGGTTGCCGACGAGGTTGCGTGGGCAGTTGCTGATCGATGAGCCCGATCAGGACAAGCAGGATGAGGAGGAAGTGTCGTCGGGAAAAAAAAAGTGCCACACAAACACACACATCTCAAACCTTTCATCGCAAAAAAAGTGGTTTTGTGCAGAATGTTTGTATGATATACTTACATGATCTGTATCTACTTCAGCGATGATATGAACTCAGCATAATCAATAGTCACATTTCCATCAACGCAGCCTGTTTGGAAATGATGGAAAAAGAATAAGGAGACAAAATGGCTCGTGCTAGAACTACCGAAACTGAAAGAGTGAAAGCGAAAGAAGATTTTGGTGAATCGCCTTGATTCATTCCGTGGAGAGAATGCGTACATATATACCTGTACAGGCATGCAGCGCATGCACGTATGTATGGCAGCAACGGCTAAACTAGGAAAGTGCTAAGCCTAATTACCGGGAGGCTAAACTAGGAAAGCAAATAATACAAGAATAGGAAAGCAAATAATACAAGGATATTTACATTTTCCAACAGCCCCCCGCAGTGTCAACCGGGAGGAGAACGGACGTTGAGACTGGACCGAAAATCGATGAAGACTGCGGTCGGCAACCCTTTTGTGAAGATATCAGCATACTGCATGTTCGTCGGAACATGCAAGACACGAATGTCACCAAGGGCGACACGTTCACGAACGAAGTGGAGGTCGATCTCCACATGCTTGGTGCGTTGGTGCTGGGGACCGGGTTGGTGGACAAGTAAACGGCGCTGATGTTGTCGCAGTAAACGACGGTGGCCTTCTTGGGTGGTTGATGTAGCTCAAGAAGTAGTTGACGAAGCCAGCATGCTTCGGCTACTGCGTTGGCGACGCCGCGATACTCAGCTTCAGCGCTAGAGCGGGACACTGTGTTCTGTCGCTTGGAGGACCAGGAGATGAGGTTGTCTCCAAGGAAGACACAATAACCAGAGGTGGAGCGACGGGTGTCCGGGCAGCTAGCCCAGTAAGAATCAGAGTAGACGACAAGGTCATGGGTGGAGCCACGACCGAGGTGAAGTCCGAAACCCATAGTACCTTTAAGGTATCGCAAAATCCGCTTGATCAGCTGGAAATGTTCTTCTCGAGGATCATGCATGTGAAGGCAAACTTGTTGAACTGCATGGGTGATGTCTGGACGAGTAAATGTGAGATACTGCAAGGCGCCGGCTAGACTTCGATAGAGAGTGGGGTTGGAGACGGGATCGCCGGCGCAGGCAGATAGCTTGGACTGAACTTCAATCGGTGTGGCACAAGGATTACACTGTGTCATGTTGGCACGTTGAAGAATTTCGGTCACGTACTTTCCTTGAGAGAGGAAAAGCCCAGTATCAGTACGGGTAGCAGAAATGCCAAGGAAGTAGTGTAGAGGTCCCAAGTCTGTCATGGCAAACTCTCGTTGGAGAAATCTAATTATCCGTTGAAGTAGTGTATTGGTGGACGCAGTGAGGATGATATCGTCCACATACAATAGCAGGTAGGCGATCTCTTTGCCAGTGTTGAAGATGAATAAAGAAGGGTCGGATTTGCAGCTACTGAAGCCAATGGTTAGCGCAAAAGAGTGAAATCGACCAAACCACGCGCGAGGAGCCTGCTTGAGCCCATAGAGAGACCGCTTGAGAAGGCAAACATGGTCAGGCTTGTCTGGGTCAACGAAACCAGCGGGTTGCTGACAGTAGACCGTCTCAGAGAGGTTACCATTGAGGAAGGCATTCTTGACGTCGAGCTGATGAATGGGCCAGTTGTTGCAGACGGCAATGGAGAGGACCGTACGGATGGTGGTCGGCTTGACGACGGGACTGAATGTCTCGTCATAATCGATACCTGGTTGTTGAGAGAATCCACGTAGGACCCAACGAGCCTTGTATCGAGCAAGAGAACCGTCTGAGTTGCATTTGTGACGATAGATCCACTTGCCGGTGACAATGTTGGCGCCGGCAGGTGCAGGTACGAGGTCCCATGTATTGTTGGCGGTGAGAGCATGAAACTCATCAACCATGGCAGCATGCCAATTGGGATCATTAAGTGCCCCACGATAGGTCTTCGGAAGAGGAGAAACCGGAGCAGCGGAGGTGGACATCTGAAGATCGAAGATTGTCTTGGGCATGCGAAGACCATCTTTGCCACGAGTTATCATGGAGTGGTCGTTGATGACTAGTGGAATGGGGACTACCTGTGCTTCATGCCCCATGGTAGTGGTCGAGCTGGACTGTACACCGGAGCCAGAGTCAGTACCCGCGATTGAGCCGAGTAGAGGGCGAGCTGAGCCGGCACGTGGGGAGTCGGCCTGACTTGCGCGTGAGGCCGGGCCGCTGCGCGGTGGAGAGGAGGCGCGCGGGAGGATGCGGTCTGTGGAGTCAGCACCGTGACTCGCGATGACGCGTGCTGGAGAGGGGGTGCGCGCTCGAGTACAGCCATGCACGGGAACAAGGTCGATCGAGGCAGTGCGCGGGTCGCCATGTCTTGCGGGCGGGGCAACCGCATGAGCTGGAGAGCACGGATTGTGGGCCGCACTATCCGAAAGACGCAGTACGCCAGCTTGGGCGAGATCATCTGCCGGTTGAGCGCAATCTTCGACGATGGCATGCGCAGGGGCGCAATCTGGAGAAACAGCTCGAGCGCAATCCACGTCGCGGGTGCATGCAGGAGCGTCGAGGTTGCCGCAGCATCCTGGCGCGTGGGGCCCCCTGCGACACGCGGGATTGCCATGGTCCGTTAGAGGACTAACTGCAATGGGCGCCGGTTCATCTGCATCAAGAAATGAGTATGTTTTTGCGGAAGGAGGAGTCCTTGTCGCAAATGGAAAGGTTAGTTCGTCGAACACAACGTGTCTAGAGATGATGATGCGATTTGTGGTGAGGTCCATGCACCGATATCCTTTGTGGTTGTCCGGATAACCGAGAAAGATGCAGTCAGTAGAACGTGGGGCGAGTTTGTGAGGCATGGTGGCGGAGGTGTTAGGATAGCAGCGACATCCGAAAACACGAAGATGGTCATAGGAGGGGGTGGATCCAAAGAGTGTTTGAAAGGGAGTGGAGTGGTGGAGTGTCTTGGTGGGGTGACGATTCAAGAGATAGGTGGCGGTATGAAGGGCCTCAACCCAATAGGGTGGTGGAAGAGATGCTTGAAACAGGAGGGAGCGCACGATATTGTTGGTTGTGCGGATTATTCGTTCAGCTCTACCATTTTGGGGAGAGGTGTGAGGGCAGGAGAGTCGAAGCTGAATACCGTGCATGAGTAAGAAAGAACGGGTGGCGAAATTATCAAATTCACGACCGTTGTCACATTGAATGTGTTTGAGTTGAGCCCCAAACAGTGCCTGAGCATAGGCACAGAAGTTTTTAAGGTGAGAGAAAGTTTCGGATTTAAGTTTTAGGGGAAAAGTCCAAAGATAATGAGTGAAATCATCTAAGACCACAAGATAATACTTAAATCCAGAAATGCTTAACACAGGTGATGTCCACAAATCACAATGGATTAATTCAAAAGGTTTATTTGCTCGTGACAACGATGGAGAAAAAGGGAGACGAATATGACGTCCCAATTGACAAGCATGACATAGAGAATTGCCAATGTTATTTTTGTCTAAAGGAATGGCAGTAGATGAACATAAACGAAGAAGAGCTTGGTTGCCGATGTGTCCAAGACGACGATGCCAATTTATGGTGGAAGTGGATGAGGCAGTAAGGGCGTGGGGCGATGGAGGCGGCATTGGTGAGAAGGGGTAGAGGTCGCCAGAACTATTGCACCTGTGAATCACGGTCTTTGTCCGGAGATCCTTTACAGAAAATCCAAAAGGGTCAAATTCAATAGAGCAATGATTATCTGTAGTGAATTTACGGACAGAAATAAGGTTTTTGATAATGTTTGGGGAGATTAGAACATCAGAAAGAGAGAGAGGTTTGGTGGAAGATGAAAGAGTTGCATGGCCGATGGCTGTGACAGGAAGGACAGAGCCATTGCCAACAACGACCTGGGTGGAGGGAGTTGTGTTGGGTAGAAAAGAAGAAAGATGACGAGTGTTGGAGGTGAGATGAGAGGAGGCACCTGAGTCCATATACCAAGTCGAGGCAGGCGGCTGCAGGGACATGGCGTTCATTGCCTGGATGAGAGACTCCTGATTCCAGGACGGCGCAATGTTGTGGGTGGCCTGGGACGCCGTAGGTGGTGTCATGGCAAGATGAGCTTGTGAGGTGCCTGGGCGTGCGCCGAGAATCCCGGGACCACCATGGTATGGTGCCCCAGAACCGCCATGGTGTGGTGTAGATCCTCGGACAGCTGGCCACATCTGAAATGTGCCGGTCCAAGGATTGTAGAGAGGCGCAACGACGGCAGGTTGGCCGTAGCCGTGAGAGTTGTTGCGATTTTTGTTCTTGCTCTTGTTCTTGGACTTGTTGGACGAGGAGCCTGTGGTGGTGCCCGGTGCCGGCGGTTTGTTGTTGGAGTTGGAGGAGGCGACGAAGGCCGATGTGGTGCCGGGCGAGGTGAGCGAGAGGTCAGCCTCTTCCAAGAGCAGCATGGAGCGCGCTTGTTGGAAAGACGGGAACGGCGTTCTTGTCTTGATGATAGTGGCGATGTTGCGGTAGGTGTCGTTGAGGCCGCGAAGAAGAGTGAGGACAAGAGTGTCCTCGTCGACCGGGCGCTGGATGTCGGCGAGGGCATCCGCATAGGTCTTCAGCTTCTGGGAGTAGGCGAGTATGGAGAGATCGCCTTGTCGTGTGTTGCGAAAATCGGCCTCAAGGGCAAGGGCGCGCGAGATCCTGTTGTCGCGGAACAAGTCCTCGAGACGCTGCCATATGGTGCGGGCCTGAGCGCCGGAGGAGATGACGATGTTGAGTATGTCCTCCGAGATGGAGGCGTAGAGGAGGGAGAGAACAGCATAGTTGGTGGTCGTCCAGGCGGCGGACGGTTGAGCAGGAGCGTCGACAAGAAGATGGTCCATCGCGTCGAACTTGCCGGCCATGACGAGGAAGAGCTCACGCCATCTTGTGTAGTTGGGAGGGTGTAGTTCGAGCTGGATGGGAACGTGCGTACGCACGTTGATGGTAGAGAGCGCGGAAGCAGGTGGCATGGCCGGGACGTTGGCTGTGACGTTGGCAACACCCTGAGCAGTGGCTGCATCTGCAGCGGCCTGAGCAGCAGCTGCATTGGCAGCGGTCTGGACAGCAGCCGTCCCGGCCAGGGCGTTGTCGGCCATAGCGAAGAGGGAGGAGGTAGGATCGGAGATCAGTCTGATACCATGAAAGAGTGAAAGCGAAAGAAGATTTTGGTGAATCGCCTTGATTCATTCCGTGGAGAGAATGCGTACATATATACCTGTACAGGCATGCAGCGCATGCACGTATGTATGGCAGCAACGGCTAAACTAGGAAAGTGCTAAGCCTAATTACCGGGAGGCTAAACTAGGAAAGCAAATAATACAAGAATAGGAAAGCAAATAATACAAGGATATTTACATTTTCCAACAGAAACAGTTGCATCACTTTTACATGGTACAGTCAAATCATTCCTACCCGCGTTTGTTTTCAAATGAACACACTTTGCTGATCTTGTGGTCTACATTCATAAAACATCATAAAGGAAGCTACGCGAATTTGTATGAAAAAAGTACAACAAAAAAATAGAAGATCTAGGAGGAATAAATACTCTCAATTTGCTACTAACCTACTACACAAGTGCACATTTATGTGCAAATAAGAATGTAATCTCATGAAATATGAGTATGCAATTAGACAAAGACAGAAAGAGCGGTTGCGGACTTGCTCAATATTTCACCAGAAGTCAGCCGCAGCATCTTCTTAACCAAATCTTTTGCACCATTAGATACTGAAGGCCAAGGGTCAGATGAGAAATCAATGTAACCACAGAAGACAGCCACGAATATGCCATCCTCATTCTCTGGAAAAATAAAGGGATGTATAGAGAAATAGAACAGCCGTGTTAGGACGATAAAATGCAAAAATATGAGCTATCTTCTATAATTTCAATTGAGTTCTTGATAATCATTTGATTTTCAATAAATGCACATACCTTGCAGATTGCGCAAAGCTTCAAGAGAACATGCATTAAAGTTCTATGAAGTTTTGTAGAATTTAAACCAATAGCACTAAACCTTTAGTGTTTGGCATTACATGCACAATGTTACGAGTAGGTTCGGGATGAACCTGCTCGTAAGCACCAGTCCCTGGCTGGAGGCCGGAACGAACGCCACTAGTCGACCCCGTGGTAGATGGTGACTACTTATCCTCCGCAGTTCCGCTTGCTTCAAGATCTGTGCAACTTGTATTAGGAAGGAAAGTATACAAGCCCTGCTATGTTTGTTTTCCTTCTAGTAGAGCATGCGTTGGATTATTGTCTGTCCACTTCACCTTGCACTTAATAATTCTTCTGCATAACTGTGATAGTGAGAGGCACAATTTACTATTTACTGTTTGATAGTCCAGGATATTAGCAAACAATCCATATATTCAGGGATGACTGCAACTGCAAAGCAACATGATTTATGATGATAGGCACGTGCAGAGAGATGGCCCTAAGGTGTCTGCAAAAATGTATTGCAATTTTCGTCGTATTTTTTTTGCTGGAGCATCCTTCTCCGGATGCAGTTGTTTATGTGCTAGCTGCTAATGCCTTTCTGAGTTGATGAATTTATCGGTTGGTATCCAATATTTAGTGAAAAGGAATTTGAGCGCTTATTTCTCTTAGAAAAAGAATATTAAGCAGTTCAAACTTATTATAATTCCTGCAACTGCAAGCATCATAGGTAGTTCCATTTGCTTTTGCTTCAGTAATTGCACTTGCGCTGATGTTGATGTAGAAATAGATGAGAACTTTACAGTTCTCAAATCTGAATGGCCGTGTAATTCTAATCAGTATATTATTGCAGGTTCGTTCGATGCACTTGGGAGTCTTGGTTTAGCCTGTCAGTAAGCAAAAAAATCTATGGGATGGAGAAGAGGTAGATGAAGAGCTTCAGGCTAGATGCTGAACAAAAAGTCTGCTTCGATCTTTTGTTGTTACTTGCCTGTACCTGTGGAGACAAGTCAAGGAGTTGACATATCAAGTGAGCAATGCAAAGCTTGTAGCATCCTGAAGCTCAGCATAGCCAAGAAATGCGTTATCTGTAGCTTTCATCCTGGTTTTACTCAAACAAGTTGCTGCGAATTTCCTTTAGTACCTGATGCAGGCTGATACTATGGAGAAATTTGCTGAATTGCCCTGATATGTTCCGTGTATGGTTGTATCAGGTACACAAGTCTGTGTTACACATTCGTTAGTTAAAACTCCTCAGAACAATGTTTTTCATTTACGAAAAGTTCAGATTTCAGAACATACAACGTTTCATTCTGCCTTTCAGCCAACACAAGCTAAAAACTGTTGAGGACAGGGTTGACAAAACCGTTTCGAGGTGGAAAATCGAACCCAGCTCGGCTTCGGTTTTTCGCGAAAATCGATCGAAAATCGTAAAAAACCGAAGATTTTCGAAACCGAGCGTTTGAACAAAAAAATTCATATCAAATTTTAAAAAAACAAAAACCGATCGGTTTTGTCGAAAACCGGTCGGTTTTCTCGAAAAACCGCTCGACGAGTTGAATAGGGATGGATAACGAGCTAGTTGAACTTTTTTTCGAGCTTTCTTCGACACTGATTTATTCTTATTTATTATAGTCTCCTGTATTGTTTGAGACCCAACTTCGAACCGAGCTTAACGAGCCAAGCCTAACGAGCCGAGCCGAAGTTGACTCTGGTTTCAAATCAACTAATTTTTATTTTAAAAGAAAAATAAATGTAATCAGAGCAATTTTGAAACGAGCCACCGAGCCAGCTCAACGAGCTTTTTTTCCAGCCCTAGAGTTGAACCTTTTGGGCGATCGGTTTCTTGAGCGGTTTTCGTCGATTTTCTCGAAAAACCGCTCGGTTTTCACCGGTTTTCGATCGGTTTTCATCGCATAAATTTTTTCAAATTTTCAAATTTTTTTGAATTTTTTTTGAATTGAACCGGTTTACCGACCGGTTTATGATTTCGAACCGGCTCGATACGGTCGAAAACCGCGATTTTCGACCGGTTTTCGACGGTTTTGCCAACCCTGGTTGAGGGTATAGATATTGTCTTATACAGGTTCTCCTTATATAGGTTTTTCTTAGACAGGCTTTCCTTTTATATCCGCTTATGCATGTATATATTCTGACCATTAGCCTCATGATGAATACAACAAATGCTATTCATAACATGCTATAAGAGCCAAGATTAGGGTTAGATTTTTACTAACGTTGCACTTGCGTCATCCAACACATCATTGATTGGCTGGCTCTTCTCGTCGGCCATCTCTTCTCACGATTGGCCGGCTCTTCCTGTCGACTCCATGGCGACGACGCAGACGCATCTCGATCGCCACCGCTTACAGTCTGAGCTGCCCCGCCTGACCGCCTCCCATTGTCTCGCCCCGGAGCCGCCGGCCGCCGCCTTTAGACGCCCCCAGCTGGAGGAACCGCCTAACCGCCACCTTTGCCTCGCTCCGGAGCCGCCTGTGTAACATCCTGAAAATTCAAAAATTAATAAAACAAAACAAATTTATTTGTAATTGTGTTTTAATCTAATTTATTTCTATTTTTTGAATTTTCTTGCATTTTTGGCCTATTTGGAAATTGTTTTTTATCAATATACTTTTAAGATAAACAAATAGAAATAAAAACTTATAACAAAAAAAATCTAGAAGAATTATATCTAAAAATGGGGAAACCTCTGGAACATCATTGCTACATTCAAAAAGCCATATGAACATATTTATTAGTGAAAAGAAATGTGAACTGATGAAATTTGACTAAGCACAGTAAGCTTGTCAGATTCAATTAAAAATCCACCGACCTTATCTTATGGTGAAAATTTTACCATATCTTCTGAAGGGATAGGTAAATCTTCAGTAAAAATATAAAAAAATAAATAATCAGATTCGTTGCCTTTACAAATTTGAAAACTAAAAACCCAAAAATTTCAATATCATAATTACTATAAAATAAATATGCCTACGGCTCATCAGCTACCATATTGGCTTTTCCCGGGTGGTAGTTGATTGTGATGTCATAGTCTTTAATGAGCTCTAACCATCTCCTCTATCTTATGTTCAACTCTTTCTGGGTGAAGATGTATTTTAGGCTCTTATGGTCACTGTAAAGTGTACACTTTGTCCCATACAGGTAGTGCCTCCATATCTTTAATGCGAATACTACAGCTCCCAATTCCAGGTCACATGTGGGATAATTAACCTCATGCGTTCGTAATTGCCTAGAAGCATAAGCTATTACCTTATCATTATGCATCAATACACACCCTATGCCTGATTCTGAGGCATAACAATATACCACATATTCTTTGCCATCTTCAGATAGGGCCAGTACTGGAGCAAGGTACTTTACTATATTTGACAACATCCGCTGTTTGTGCTCGCTCCTCCTAAGCGATCGCATGTGTTGGGTTGTTGGTACTATAGCCATTCGGCCGAGGAGAGAGGAGGTGGCGCGAGGCGAGCTCGCGGCGGCGTTGTGGGAGCGGGCGGGCGGGCGGCGGAATCGCTGCTACGATCGGGCGACCGAGGGCGGTCAGCGGGGGGCGGTGGCGGTGTGCGGCGCAAGGGCGGCACGGGCGGGCGGCATGGGGTGGACGCGCGGGCAGCGCGAGTGACGGCGTCGTCGAAGCCGGAGGAGGCGGGTCGGCCAGGCGAGGTGGGCCAGCTGGCCGGAGGCCAAACGGGCTGGGAAGGCAGGCCGGAGGCCTAGAAGGCAAAGGAATTGGCCCAAAAAGCAAGAAAACGAATTCCAACAAATTGCAAATTTTCAAATCCAAACCGAAATTCGATTAAACTCCAAATAAAATCAAATTTCAAATTCTGTTGACATTTTGGGGTCATTTCAGAACCCATGAGTGTCGAACCAAAATTCGTCTAGCGTAGGCGCGGTGTAGCGTGCAAACCCAACCAAGTTATTAGGATCTAGAAAAGGGGCCGGGGCCGATCATGGACAACACCGATAGCGATCAATTTACAACCAACACACAAGCATCCTACAACTAACACAGATAGCGATCAGGTTACAACTGACACACAAACCCTATGGGCGAGTCACACATCGGGTTGGGGACTAACAGAGCTTCAAAGTCACGTTCGAGCAAAGCAGACGCAATGTTCTGAGGGTAATGCATCTGCAAGCTCATGTTGGATTGAATATTCACAGAAGAATTCGCTCAAAGGCAGTATGTGGTGGTGACGTGAAGTATGTGGGAACTGCCTGCAACAAACCAAACCACAAGTATCTATTCTACCGTGCGTGTCTCTCTTTCTTTTCTAGCTTTGGATTCGTTAGATTATTTCAAAGGATTTTTACGATGGTTTGCTCAACAACTGGCGTTTGCAGTCGATTACTCCTTTAATTTGCTCAAATACTCCCATGTTAAATTGTTAATTACTACCGATATATAATAACATCAAACCCAATAAAAGATTCGTAACTTAATTAAAATTGGATGGCATGTTGAAAATCATGCCATTGAGTGGCATTTTTTTCAACATGGCATCCAATTTTCAAATTAAGGAGTAGCATATATCGAATAATTTCTACTTTTTTTAAAAAAAAATTAATTCTTTTTTTTGTTTTTATTAATTCTAGAAATTAATAAAACAATGATTCAAAGTGAACGAATCGATCTAGGACAACAGAAGAAAACTAGATTAAACAAGTAAAACTAGAAAACAATAGTACGAGAACATGAAGAATAAGAGTTTGTAGATCGAAATCCATACTCATTGATTTATTCCTCGAAATATAAAAACAGAACATGCACAAATCTCTACTATATAAAGTGAGAGTTTCTTCCCACGTCACATTAATTGCCCTGCTTAATTGCCCTACTTAATTGTCCTGCTTAATTGACCTACGCAAAAAACGAAGCGTTGCTTTAATTAGCCAGCTTTTGCAAGAAACGAAGCGTTAAAGATAGATGTTTGATCTTATGAAATAGTATCTTTTTTATTTTTTATTTTTTGTTTTCGTTATCAATTTTGTTTTTCGTAGCAACGCACGGGCATATAACTAGTACCCTTTATATGAAAGCACGACGCTCAAATAATCTCTGAAATTTTCCTCTTAATTTTTCTCCTTTTCTCTCTTCTTCTTTTACCTCTCTCTTTTTTTTCTTCTCTTTCTTTCTTCTCTGTTTTCTTTCTTACGCACGGTCAGCTTGAGAGGCTTCTCTTCTGCACGTCTGCTGCTAAACGTTTGCTCCTGCAGCCCCACCATCACCAGCTACTTCCTGAATTTTTTTTGAAAATAATCTCTTTTTTTTTCATGTGTATTATAAAAATATACTAAGGAAATTTTTTTCAAAAATAATTATCTGCCGCGCCACGTGGCAGCGATTGGTTGGCCAATCGCACCACAGTGGCGCGGCTGATCTCAGTCGTGACATGTGGACTGGCCAGCCAATCACGCCACGCTGGTGCGACTGATCCCAGTCACACCACATGGCAGGCAGCGACTGGCGCGCGGGCTCGAAGGGAATAAGAGAGGGAGAGGGAGATGAAGAAAAGGAAGAGCGCGGCGCGGCGGCTATCCGAAGGAAAGAAAGAGAGGGAGAGGTAGAAGAGGAGAGAAATTTTTTTGAAGAACATCCACTAACACTTAAATCTAGTTTTTATTCTCTGTTTTTATTAATTCTACAAATTAATAAAACAGTGATTCAAAGTGAAAGAATCAATCTAGAATAAAGGATCTAAGACAATAGAAGAAAACAGATTAAACAAGTAAACTAGAAAGCAATTGTACTGAACATAAGAACCAGAATTAGTAGATCGGAATTCATACTCACTGATTTATTTCTCAGAATAGAAAAGCAAACATACACAAATATCCCTTTTATATGAAAGGGCAACCCTCAAATAATCTCTCAGATTTTTCTCTTAATTTTCCCTTTTTTCTTTTCACTCTTTCTTGTTTTTTTCTTCTATGTTTTCTTTCTTGCGCATGGCCGCCTGGAGACTGGAGAGCCTTCTCTTCTGCACGTCACGTCATTGACGTATGATACTGCCCAGGGAATGAAATCTCGCCGCCGAGACTTTGCAAAATCTTGGATCTCGGACCCCTCCGTGTGTTCATAATCTCGGTGAAATTAAGAAAACCCTAAGAAAAAAAAAATCAAAGTGCTACATTAACCTAAAATCTCGGCGAGATCTTGGTAAATTTGACAGAAATTAGATCAAAACTTGATCGGATTTTGACCGGATTGGATTCTTCACGTCGTTTTCCATGTGGGACCAAAATTTCAAAAAAAATTGATAATTTTTTGACCAATTTTCATTCGGTTAAAAATCATCGAGATCTTGGTAAATCTCGATCAAAAAAGAACAGGATCTGAATTTTGCCTTTTGGATTTCATATGGATTTCATCCGAAATAACGAGATCTCGCTGAAAATTTCGGAGGGTGCCGAGATGAAACCCTAAAACAAAATTTGAAACCCTGCTACTGCCTGCAACTTTCATACGCATATCTGTTACTGAGAGATGTTTTTATGCTTTTTTTAGTTGCATAAATAATAAAGCATAAATTAAGAGTAGATAGTGATTAATTACCCATTCGCTTGTTTCAAAATTTGGGCAACTTGTATTGGGAGGGAAAACATAGAAGCACTATACTTATATTCACTAATCACGTGCATGCATGCATACACACCTGGCCCAAGTAAGCCCATTCCAACAATGTATACATACAGCGCTGTACTCACACATGCACGCGCTCGGCCCATTCGCCGCTCTTGCATGGCTCCAAAAATTTACAGGTTGTCACTGTAAACGGCAGACCATTATTTCTCGCTAGCGGACCTGTACCTTCCTAGTTATGTTGTGCTCTCTTCATCCACTGGCAAGCAGAGGTGGGCACTTGGGCCGGGCCTTTTTGGGCCGGCCCGAGGCATGGTGGTTCAGCCCGGTCCAAAACTCGGCACGGCATGGGGGTGGGTCGTGTCGTGCCAGCACGACACTGTAGCACGGGTCGTGCTGGGCTTGAGACCAGGGCACGATGGGCGGCACGACGGAGGCATGGGTAGCACGGCGGAGGCATAGTGAAGGATTGTTGGCGCTAAATACCCCCTCATGCGCCTGCTCGCTGTTGCTCCCGTGGCACGACAATGCTCCTGCGCGTCGACGCTCGTCGCTTCGGTGATCTTTGCCTGACCAGCTGCCACACCTGGCACTACTGCGCATGCTGCACCCAGCCGAACGCCGTCTGAGCAGCCGGCCTCCTGCCAAACTTTACTCGCCGTCGCCTGCGAAGCCCTCACGTGCCTTCCGTTCCTGCGCGTGATCAAGCTGGGCGCATCTCCAGTACGCCGTCACCAGCCGCACCTTTTTCTTGTCTCTCTATCCTTACGTCGCTTCTGATCATGTGCGCCGCCGCCTCCTAATCAGTTCATTGGAAACCCTCGTAGCGCTCTATCCTTGCGCTGTCTCCCTGGACTGCCCAGGAAGCCCTCACGTTGCCATCTATTTAAACTATGCAGCCAACCCGTTTTGCTTTCTGTTTCCGACTTGATCTCCAGCCGAAGCTTGTTTCCGATTGGACCTCCAGCTGACCCGGCCCGCTTGCCTCCGTGCGCTTGTCCACTGCGCTCCTGCATGCTCTCGGCCCACCTGTCGCCTGCATGCACACACGCACGCGATGCAACACACGCACACACGCAGCACCATGCACACAACGCGCAACACACATGCATGCTAGGACTCAACACACATGCAGCACACACCATGCAACACACAGCAATTTTTCTTTTTTTCTTTATACAAAATTATTAATGTTTATTAATCACAAATATTAAAATCATATTTCTTCAAATATTTTTTCTCTTGTTGTCAAATCAACTCAGCACAAAAACTAGAAACTAACACATAGGCACGCCGCGGCACTGTCGAGGTTATGAGTCTGATGAATTTTTTGGAGCGAACAAGTACTATTGGGCGTTCTACAGATGATCATCTGTCGTTCTCTCGTCGGCCAATGAACGAGAGAGAGGGAGGCAACAGGCGAGAGAGAGATTGAGAGAGACGGTGGACAGAGAGGGAGAGAGCCGAGAGAGAAAGCAACGGGTGAGAGAGATTGAGAGAGATGGATGAGAGAGAGATTGAGCTGCGAGAGGGACCAACGGGTGAGCGAGAACTGTAAGAGATTGAGTATCGTGTGTCTCCATCTCCTTTCCTCTCGTCGCAATAGTGTAAATGGACCAGGTTTGGGCCGGCACGGCACGAAGTGTAAATGGGCCGTGCCCGGCACGACACAAAGCGCAAATGGACTGTGCCTGGGCTCGCCGAAGGTGAGCCAGGCCGGCACGGTAAGCACGACGGGCCGTCACGGTCCGACACGATGGGTCCGTGGAACGTGCTTCTCCTTGTCCAAACAGCACTAAGCCCTTCAATAATCGCTATTTCTGACTTCTGACTGTGTGATCGATCCTAAATGGGGCACATATTACATACGTTAGGAGCATGCATGCGTGATCTCCATCTCTGTCCCCTCCGCATCTTTTTTCTTTTCAAAAAAAGAAGAAGAAAAAAGAAACAGTTTATGCTTTAAATTTATCCTTAGATCTTAATTAACAGGACCAGATATATATTGGACATCTGAATCTTGGAGTAATCTTGGAGAGCTGCCGCTGGAGTGTTTAAAGTCAGAAACAGTTTGTGCTTGAAAAGAAACAGTTTATGCTTGTATCTACATACACATGCCGAGCTGTTTTTTTTTTTTTTTTTAGTTACGGCAGGAGCTCTGCAATGCATTAAGGGGAGAAAAAAAAACACAAGTACAAAAACAGAAATCCTTCGGGCGAACCCAAGAAAAGAGGAACACACAACAAAGAACTAGACCTACACCCTAAAGGACAATAGGGACTGAGCCCAAGCTCAAACAATCATAAGTCGGGCGATCCTTGCCAGGTTTTTCTCATCGACGGCCTTCCGAGCTACTTCTAGCACCGTGGATCGTTTCCCATTGAAAATTCTAGCATTTCTTGAAAAGGACAACGCCGAGCTGTTTTGGGTCTCTGTAAAATTAAGTAATTAATTAGTCGACGCTGCACATGGAATTTTTTGAAACAAGAGGTAGCACATGACAACATGTCAACATGCATGAGATCGCCACATGGCCTGCATTGTAAAGTTGATTAATTAGTCTACGTACGTAGCACATGCATGAGATCGCCACATGGCGTGCATGGTAAAGTTGATTAATTAGTCTACACATGAGCAGTTGCTTGAGGAGTGCGCGCACAAGCTTTTTGGCTAACTTGTTTGCTACTCAGCTCACTTGATCTCCTCTTCCTTCCTTAATCAGTCTCAGTAGCGCAAAGCAGCTAATTAAGAGCGGTAGGGAGAAAACTGATTAATTGCAGAGTTGGTGATAAGCCACACTATGTTTACGACAACCACGCATTTAATTATTACGAGCTTTCCTAAGCACTAGCCATTAGTTAAACCTGTTGTGCTGCTGGACAGATGTAGTATTAATTAGTTAAAGCTGCACTAGTAACCAGCAAAGCAAGATTAAAAAATCTCAAAGAGAGGTAGCATCCCAAAGCTTTTGCTCGCTTTAGATCTGAGATATACTAATCTGAAACCCAGCTCACCTCGCTTTAGATCTGAGATCCAGACTGAAACCCAGCTCGTCTCGCAACGCATTGCTCTTGCGCAGGAGGACGGGCGATTTCTTCTTCTATCTCCGGAAGATCTCCCGCAGCCGGATGCTTGCTTCCTCCTCATCCTCTCGTTCGCCCACGACAGAGCTGGAGAACTGCCTACAACAAATAACTCAACCACAGGTATCTATCTATTCTACCGTACGTGTCCCTCTTTCTTTTCTAGCTTTCAATTCTTTTCGAGCATTCCAAAGCTTTCGCTCGCTTTAGATGATCTGAGATCTGGACTGAAACCCAGCTTGCAACGCATCTTCTTGTTCTTTGGCAGGAGGACGTACGGGCGATTTCTTCTTCTATCTCTTGATGAAGATGTCCCGCAGCCGGCTGCCTGCTTCCTCCTCCGCTTGATCGATCAATCAACCTCATCGATCCATCCGTTCGTGCAATCGCCCACGACAGAGCTAGAGAACTGCCTACCGTACGTGCCCCTCTTTCTTTTCTAGCTTTGAATTCTTTAGATTATTTAAAAGGATTTTTTGATGCTTTGCTCAGCATCTGGCGTTTGCAGTCGATAACTCCATTAATTTGCTCAAATGCTCCCATGCTTCCTTCTCAACAAGCATTCAATGCATGCATGTAAAGTATATAATCTAAACCTAAAAATTTAGATCTGAGATATACTAATCTGAAACGCAGCTCAGCTCTTGCGCAGGAGTACGGGCGATTTCTTCTTCTATCTCCCGAAGATGTCCCGCGGCCGGATGCTTGCTTCCTCCTCCTCTTGATCGATCAATCAACCTCAACCTCGTTCGTCCGTTGGTCCAATCGCCCACGACAGAGCTATGAAGATGTCTGTCTTTAAGATTGATAAGTTGACAGAGCTATGATGGCAAATGATAATAGCCGGCTGCCTGGTTCCTCCAATCCTCCTCCTCTTGATCGATCAATCAACCTGATCTCGTTCGTCCGTTGGTCCAATCGCCCACGACAGAGCTAACTAGAGAACTGCCTACAACAAATAACTCAACCACAGGTATATATCTATTCTACCCTGTCCCTCTTTCTTTTCTAGCTTTCAATTCTTTAGGTTATTTCAAAGGATTTTATGATGGTTGGCTCAACAACTTAACTGGCGTTTGCAGTCGATAACTCGATTTCCTCAAATGCCCATGTTACTACCGATATATAACATCGAACCCAGTAAAGGATTCGTAACTTAATTTTAGCACGAGAGGTACCACCAAATTACCTTTAAATTCTTGAACTTTTTAGTAACTGCATTGTGCGTTATTAGGATGAGAAAAAGTCTATAATTTTATTTGATAGAAAGACAACACGCCTTGGATATACAACCATGGTTCAAAATCTCGGCGAAATCTCATATTTCGACCCTCCCCGAGATCCATAATCCTAGAGGAATAAAAAATTTTGAAAAAAATTCAAATTGCTACAATATTTTAATCTTGCCGAGATCTCGGTCTTTTGGATCGAAATTACTGCGAAATGGACCGGATTTAATATTATTAAGCCCGGATTTTAAATGGATTGGATGGTGAACTAGGTGGTTAGTAGAGCCGTCCCTCAGCCGAGGGACCCAATTTGAAACTTGGCAGTGGAATTTTTTTTCCTATATCAGGGATATAACTTATAAGGTTGTGCGTATATAATATTAAATATGGTCTGTTGCTCTTTTTTGCACCAGTGCAGAGCCATCCAAAATGTATGCAAAATAATGTGGGGGTGGGATTTGAACGCGCCTTACCATTGGACCAACTTGGGTTTCTTGTCAAAAAATCCTGGTCCAAAAAATTTTGGATTTGAATTTTTAATTTTATTCGGATTTTGACCGAAATACTGAGATTTCGTCGAAATTTTGAATTTTGACCACCTTTTGAGATAGGTCCAAAAGCAAAATTTGAATCCTTGTATACAAGTCAAAAGAGGTAGCCAGTCTTGTTACAACTTGCAAACACAAGCACTGAAGCACGGCCAAGCTTCTTTTTCAGTTCCACCTCCTCCTTTCTAAGCTTCTTTTTTTTCTAAAATAAATATATAAGTGCAGCCATGCTTTTTTTTTAAAAAAAAAAAAAACGGGGTAGGAGCACTGCTTGATATTTATCCAACTAAAGTGATTTTTCTGTAAGTTGCTTTTTGCTCCTCACTATATCTGTTTTTTGCTGCTACTTCTCTCTTATATATTTAAGCGACACACTTTTGTAATGCAGTAACTGGGTCGCATTACCATCTGAACTGGTTACAAGAACTCTCCACCACAGCGAGTATCACTGGTAGCGGGGTAATGGCTTTACCATCTGGAATTCTGAATGTTACCTTCAACAAGTTAGGTTCTGAGATCCTTCAACAATTTGCGATGATATGGGGTCTTGCTGACAATCTGGATGAACTGAAAGCTGTCATGGAAATAATTAGAGCTGGACTGGAGGCTGCTGAGGAGCAAGCAATTGAAGATAAGCAATTGTCCAAATGGTTGAGAATGGTCCATGATATGGCCTATGATGTAGATGATCTATTGCATGAACTTCGTATGAAGGCTGAAAAATATGAATTGAAGATGCATGAAAATAATTGGGGCAGTAAGTTTAATCAGGGTTTCTCCAAATACAATCCAGTTTCCCGACATAAAATGGCTAACAAAATCGAAGGATTTAAAAGGAGATTTAAGGCACTAGCAAAAATGAAGGAAAGCTTTCATTTTGAGAAAAACCTTGGCAAAGACATGACACTGAAGAGTGATCATCGCACGACCATTTGTAATACTGATACAGAAAAAGTGATTGGAAGAGACAAGGATAAGGAAAAAATTAGAAACGAAGTTACTAAAATTGATGGACATCAGAAAGTCTCAATTATTTCGATCATTGGCCTAGGTGGACTAGGTAAGACTACATTGGCTCAATTAGTCTACAATGATGATGTTGTAAAGGAGCATTTCAAGCTGAGAATGTGGATCTACGTCTCACAAATTTTTGATACTAGAAGGCTTATTAGAGCATTGTTCGAGTCTGTCACGGGCAAGACTCCAAATATTGAGGAGTTGAGTCCTTTGGGTGAAAAAATAAAGGAGAAGTTAAAGGGGCAGAAGTTCTTACTTGTATTGGATGATGTTTGGGATCATGCCAGGAATGAGTGGGAGATATTTAGCTCTCTGTTAAGTGTTAGTGAAGCTGGAAGCAAGATCATTGTGACAACACGAAGCACAGATGTTGCCAGAAAACTAGGCACCACATTTCAACATAATGTGGCAACCTTATCAGATGATGACAGTTGGACTCTGTTCAAGCAAAGGGCATTTCAAAGCGATAGTGAAGAATTGGATCCAGAACTTGTAAAAATTGGCAAAGAAATTTTGCAGAAGTGCGGAGGTGTACCATTAGCCGTGAAGGCTCTAGGAAGCATCTTGTCCTCAAAAGAGAGAATAGAAGGTTGGATGGCGGTGAGAGATAGCAATGTATGGAGGCACCCAGAAGGGAACACAGTTATGATGTCTTTAAGATTGAGCTATTATCATTTGCCATCTCATTTGAAGCAGTGCTTCACAATATGTTCACTGTTTCCTAAAGGTCATAGGATTGACAAAGAACAATTGATTGACCTATGGATTACTCATGATATGATCTCCGTGGTAGAGGGTGTTGATCACTTGGAGTATATTGGCACCGAGTGCTTTGGTTCTCTTGTGCAAATGAGTTTCCTACAAGATATGGACGAAGGATTTAATGGGAGAGTGACATGCAGGATGCATGATTTGGTTCATGATCTTGCCCGATCCATCTTGGGTGATGAAATCTCACATGTCGTGCCAGAAAAGACAACTGATGCTAGAAAGAGCTACAGATACTTTTCTTTGATTGAACATACAGGAAATGTTCCACCAAAAGGATTATTATTTAAAAAAACACGTGCTATGTATGTTGCTAATAGTGATCTCATATTTAGGAAGCCACGGAAGATTAATGCAAAATACTTGCGGAGCATCACTATGGAATGCGTCGGTACAAAATCAATGCTCACTGCCGTGCTGCGGATAACAAATCTAAGGTATCTTCACATGTCAGGCCTGGAGTGTGAAACACTTCCTGAAGCTATCTCAGATATTTGGAGCCTGCAGTCTCTTCATTTAACGGATTCCGATCATCTTCATGAGATACCTAAATCCATTGGTAATCTTAAGAAGTTGAGAACATTAAACTTGTCAAGCTGTGCTTCTCTATTGTGTTTGCCAGATACTGTTTGTGATTGCTACATGATTTCAACTCTAGACCTCACCTACTGTAGATCGATTGAAGAAGTACCAGAGTCTATTGGCAGAAATAAAAAATTACGAGTCTTGAGACTATGTCACAGCGAAATCAAGAGGCTACCATCAGGTATTACAACACTGGAAAATCTGAAGTGCTTGGATTTTCAGAACTGTTGTGAAATTAGAGAGTTGCCTGAAGGCATGGGGAACTTGAAGAAGCTTGAGGTTTTGAACCTAGAAGGATGCCAGAAATTGTGTGGCCTACCAGCAGGGTTTGGACAGCTCACTGGGCTACAGAAGTTGCAGGGGTCATTTGTTGTGGGAGAGGGTGAAAAATCTGCACGAATTTCGGAGCTTGGAACTCTAGGGAAGATCAGCGGGAAACTAACTATCCGCAATATTGCGTGCGTGAATGACCCAAGTGATGCTAGCAAGGCATGCTTGAAAGAAAAGGTTAAAATACGTGACTTGACCCTAAAGTGGGGCAGTGGGACCATCATCTTGGATTTGCCAGCTGCAAAGGCGGTACTGGATGGTTTGGAACCACCGTCATGGATTGTACATCTATCAATTCATGGGTACCCAGGCGTGCGATTCGCACGGTGGATGTTGAGGCAACATGGTGACGATGAGAGCACTTGCTCTAGTAGCACTTGTTTGGGTGTCGGGGCACCTCGTGGTCATCCTCGTCAGTTCCAATGCTTGACCAATTTGAAACTATCATATTTCCGACGATTGAAGCGCATACAGGGGCTTGTTGAGCTGCCTTGCCTGGAGAGGCTTCACTTGGAAGAAATGCGAGCTCTGGAGAGCATTAGCGGGGGTCCATTTCCTTCACTCGTGTGGTTTGATATTGAGGATATGCCCAGCCTGGAGGAGCTGTGGACCTTGGCCGATGGGGAGGAGGGAGGAAGGAGCATGGATCACAATGACCGTCGTTCGGGACAGGTAGTACAGATTAGCAGCCGCAGCATCACGTGTTTTCCTCGCCTGTCCCATTTACATATAAACAGATGTCCAAAATTGAAGGCCAAGCCGTACTTGCCACCCTCGTTGGAGTCCCTTTATTTGGCATTCAGCAACGAACAGCTGCTGCAGTCACCATTCCGCCAAGGCCAAGGATGCTGGTCGTCCAATGATGTGGGATTACTACCACCCTCTTTTGGCCACCTCAAAGAGCTTGAACTATGGGGAATGACATCTGAACGTGGGTGGGAGTTGCTGCGGCACTTGACGGCGCTCGAATCGTTGCAGGTCTACCACTGCGATGGCCTAACGGAGCTGCCAGAGAGCATGCGGAGCCTCACATCCCTCCGATCCCTGGTTATCTGGTGGTGCCCCGCTCTCCGCGTGATGCCCGAGTGGCTGGGGGAGCTCCGCTCTCTGCGACGCCTGGAGATCGGTGGCTTGGCTGATCGTTACCCTGGAGATCGGTGGTTCGCCCAATCGTTGCCACACCTCGCCACCTCCCTCCAGGAACTACAAATAGGAGGCTTCGATGCACTTCACCAACTGCCCGAATGGCTGGGTGAGCTCCGCTGTCTCCGCACACTGGAGCTCATGCAACTGCGCGGCCTGACTTGCCTTCCCCAATCCATTGGCCGCCTCACCTCCCTTGAACGGCTCAGCATCCGCGGTTGCGAAGGCATCACTTCCTTGCCGGAGGAAATAAAGGGCCTCACCGCCCTACGGGAATTGACTATCTTCGCGTGCTGCCCTGACCTGCGGAGGCGCTGCGAGAGAGGAAAAGGGCAGGACTGGCACCTCATCTCCCACATCCCTCGTGTAGACATTTGTTATTATTGATGTACACGGCTGTCAGAACGCAAGGTAAAGGGGAATGTGTTATCAAAGGTGTCGATTCAATATGTTCACTTAGTCGTTTACTGAAAGGATTTCAACTACAAATTTGCCTGCTCATGCATTAATTAATTTCCTGCTGGGAAAATTTATGATATCGTTGATTGACAAGAGATAAATTAGGTGCTTCCCAAGTAAAAGGGCTGCATGATGTTGAGTCATATACCTTCATAATTACCGCGTCACCGTTGTTTTGACAAGCCTGTCTATCTTATCTTTGTACAGGTGTTGACTAATGAAACAGCTGGAGCCTTGCCGGTAGTGAATTGCCAGATATGCTGATCCATTAGACTGCCATTAATCCATACATGAAGGATGGAATTGTAGGAACATCTAAGGTAATTTCAGTGATATAGCTCAAACTATTATTTAAAATTTTGGCTGAAAAAAGCAGATAACATGTTTTACTTTTAGGTAGGATAGCTCATATTTGGTCTACATTTTCAGAAATACTCACACCGGCACACGTCTGCATGTTTGATGTGCAAATGTGCAATTATACAATTAAGCTTATGCAGATATCATGTTTTCTTTTTAGTAGAGCATGTGTTGGATTATTGTCTGTCCACTTCACCTTGCACTTACCAATTCTTCTGCAAAACTGTGATAGTGAGAGATATAATTTACAACTTACTGTTTGATAGTCCAGGATATTAGCAAACAATCCATATATTCAGGGATGACTGCAACTGCAAAGCAACATGATTTTTCAGTTGCGCTATGGCCTTTCTATATGATGATAGAGGCACGTGCAGAGAGATGGCCCTAAGGTATCTGCAAAGATGTTCTGCAATTTTCGTTGTATTTTTTTTTTGCTGGAGCATCCTTCTCAGGATGCAGTTGCTTATGTGCTAGCTGCTAATGCCTTTCTGAGTTGATGAATTTATCGGTTGATATCCAATATTAACTTTGAGAAGGATATGCTTTAACGCTATACAGTGAAAAGGAATTTGAGCGCTTATTTCTCTTACAAAAAGAATATTAAGCAGTTCAAACTTATTATAATTCCTGCAACTGCAAGCACCATAGGTAGTTACATTTGGTTTTTGCTTCAGTAATTGCACTTGCGCTGATGTTGATGTAGAAATAGATGAGAACTTTACAGTTCTCAAATCTGAATGGCCGTGTAATTCTAACCAGTATATTATTGCAGGTTCGTTCGATGCACTTGGGAGCCATGGATTAGCCTGTCAGTTAACAAAAAAATCTATGGGATGGAGAAGAGGTAGATGAAGAACTTCAGACTAGATGCTGAACAAAAAGTCTGTTTCGATCTTTTGTTGTTACTTGTCTGTACCTGTGGAGTCAAGTCAAGGAGTTGACATATCAAGTGAGCAATGCAAAGCTTGTAGCATCCTGAAGCTCAGCATAACCAAGAAATGCGTTACCAGTTACTACTTTAATCCTGGTTTTAGTCAAACAAGTTGCTGCGAATTTCCTTTAGTACCTGATGCAGGCTGATACTATGGCGAAATTTGCTGAATTGCCCTGATATGTTCCGTGTATGGTTGTATCAGGTAGACAAGCCTGTGTTAAACATTCGTTAGTTAAACTCCTCGGAACAATGTTTTTCATTTACGAAAAGTTCAGATTTCAGAACATACAACGTTTCATTCTGCCTTTCATCCAACACAAGCTAAAAACTGTTGAGGGTATAGATATTGTCTTATACAGGTTCTCCTTATATAGGTTTTTCTTAGACAAGCTTTCCTTTTATATCCGCTTATGCATGTATATATTCTGACCATTAGCCTCATGATGAATACAACAAATGTTATTCATAACATGGTATAAGAGCCAAGATTAGGGTTAGATTTTTACTAACGTTGCACTTGCGTCATCCAACACATCCTTGATTGGCTGGCTCTTCTCGTCGGCCATCTCTTCTCACGATTGGCCAGCTCTTCCTGTCGACTCCATGGCGACGACGCAGACGCATCTGATCGCCCACCGCCTTCTGTCGGGAGCTGCCCCGCCTGACCGCCTCCCATTGTCTCGCCCCGGAGCCGCCGGCCGCCGCCTTTAGACGCCCCCCAGCTGGAGGAACCGCCTGACCGCCACCTTTGCCTCGCTCCGGAGCCGCCTGTGTAACATCCTGAAAATTCAAAAATTAATAAAAAAAATAAATTTATTTGTAATTGTGTTTTAATCTAATTTATTTCTATTTTCTGAATTTTCTTGCATTTTTGGCCTCTTTGGAAATTGTTTTTTATCAATATACTTTTAAGATAAACAAATAGAAATAAAAACTTATAACAAAAAAATCTACAAGAATTATATTTAAAAATGGGGAAACCCCTGGAACATCATTGCTACATTCAAAAAGCCATATGAACATATTTATTAGTGAAAAGAAATGTGAACTGATGAAATTTGACTAAGCACAATAAGCTTGTCAGATTCAATAAAAATCCACCGACCTTATCTTGTGGTGAAAATTTTACCATATCTTCTCAATAGGGATGGCAACGGGTCCGGGTACCTCCGGGTCCAACCTCCGTGGACCCGGACCCGAGACCCGAAGTTTGGACCCGGACCCGGACCCGAAGTTAGTCACGGGTCCAAACTCGGACCCGGACCCGGACCCGGCGGGTACCAGGACCCGAATGGGTACCCGGACCCGAAAATATAATTCTATTTTTATTTGTTCGAGTAGCTAAAGTTTATAGGATTTGATTAAATTTTAAGGCAAATATTTTCATTTATTACTCGGATTAAGAAATAGACTACATGCATATAATAACAAAGCAACAATAAGCAACAATAGATGATATTTGTTATCTACAATTCTATTTTATACAATGGATATTTTCTTGTCGGGTCCGGTGCAGGTACCCACGGGTCCAAAATGAGACCCGGACCCGGACCCGGACCCGAACCCGGACCCGAAATAACATACCCGTGGGTCCAAACTGGGACCCGGACCCGGACCCATCGGGTCGGGTACCCACGGGTATTTTTGCCATCCCTACTTCTCAAGGGATAGGTAAATCTTCAGTAAAAATAAAAAAAATAAATAATCAGATTCATTGCCTTTACAAATTCGAAAACTGAAAACCCAAAAATTTCAATATCAGAATTACTATAAAATAAATATAAAATATATTAATCTTAAATTTTTACATAATAATAATTAAACCATAAGGGACCCCAAAAAAAATTTAAGCTATGTTTCAATCCTAAAATAAATTAAAAACAGAAAAGAAGAAAATGGACAGTTTGGCTTATCAGATTTTCACAATTCTTATACATTGCATTTTTGGCCAAACATTTTACAAACTGTCTAGAATTGTCCTGAGAACTCACACAAAAATCATCAAAAATTTCAAACCAAAGATAGTGGCTCATTTAATGCTTGGAATCCTTGTCTACTCAAAATCAGCACTCTTAGTCCCTCTCTTCATTTCACTTGCAAGTGGGCCCCAGCCAACTAGTGCCCCAACATATTAGGCCCGGCGCCCCCTATCTTTTCCTTCTTCCTCTCCATGCCCGAGCCATGCCACCGCAACACACCGCCCAAGGCCTCGTCTACGTCAGCTCTGCCATGGTAACCCCTCGGCCATGTTTCAAGCCTGCCACGACAGTACAATTTCTAAGCTAGGATATCCTAATTGGTGGAACATAAGTTCACATCCAACTTTATTGAAATATAAGTTCTTAGTATGCGCAAAGTTAAACAATCCATAATGTTGTGGTTTTGTTGTTAGTGTTCAAGGGATGATCCTCAAAAGAATGTTGATGTTGCGCTTCTTTTTCTTGGATCAAAGGTATTTATTTGACTCCCATATATTTGGTACTGTTTATAAAATAATCTTTTGGGTATTCACTGGTTGCTCATGAATTTTTAAAAAAATTTGAAGTACCTTCTCTTGATATTTCTGCTCGATGGTATTGAGCATTTCTAAGCGGCTACTAAATTTTCCAAACTATTCATGTTTCAATCAGTAAAATTATTCCTAAGTCCAGTATTTTACATTGAAAAAGCACGCCGACATGACTGACACGTCCTCAAATTGTGCCGCCGACGAGCGAGCCACGTCACCCCCCGCCTGCCCCGCGCTGTCGCCGCCGCCTCCTGGCCATGGCCACCGCGAACGCGAGCAGGATCAGCGCGGGCGCGACCACTCTGCGCAACGGGAACCCGCCGCGCCGCCTGCGCCTTCGCCCCCCATTGCGCCGCCTCCTGCCGGCACCCCTCGTATTTCCGTTGCCGGCCTCATCCTCCTCATCTGATTCGCTATTCATTTCGCTCCCTTCAGGAGGCTCAGCTGCAGACGGCGTTGTTGGTCGCGCTTCCCCTTGAGGCTGTGTCTCCGGTTCCTCGGCGGTTGCGTTGGCCGGTGGTGGCTCTTGCTCTGGCTCCTCGGCGGGTAGTGGATCTTGCACCGGTTCTTGGGCTGGTGGATGAGCCAGCCGTGGATCTTTTGTCGGTTTCTCTGGGAGTGGTTCGACCAGCGGTTGATCGTGCACTGGCCCTCCAGCTGAAGGATCAACTGGCGGTGGCTCTTGCACCGGTCCCTCGACGGGCGGAGCGACGGCCGGCGGCTCCGGCTCCTCGGGCTTCTCCTCGACGGCCTGTGGCTCGTCGACCGATGGGTCCCGGCACTCGGGCGGGAACTCGACGTCGCACGGGATGTCGACCGGCACGTCGACCAGTGGCTCGGGCTCGATGTGAGGCGGCCCGAGCACTTCGATCGGTGTCTCCACCGGCAGTTCCTGGTACACCGGCTCGAACACGACGTCGCACTCGATGTCGAGCACCGGCGGTTCCTCGACCAGGATCGGCGTCTCCACCGCCACGTTGCGCTCCTCCTCTACTTCCACCGGCGTCTCCACGGCCACCTCCTCCTCCACCGGCACGTCCCGAGGCGGCTCGGGCTCCTGTATTGGTACCGTCGTCACCACAGGCACGTCCCGAGGCGGCTCCGGCTCCTCTATCTGCACCGGCGTCTCGACCGGCACGTCGCGAGGCGGCTCGGGCTCGGGCTCGGACTCCGACGACTCTACATCGACCCAGTCCTCATGCTCCAACTCTAGGCTGGATGCCTCGTCGTCGAGCCACACCTCCGACTCATCGGACGACGTGCAGCCCGTGCTCTCGACGCCCCCGTTGCCGTCATCCTCGTCTGGCGGGGCCTGCTGTAGCTTGGGCATGATGACGACGAGCAGCTCGTCGTCCTCCTCGAAGCCGACGGTGACCCGGCCCATCTCAACGTCGGGCGGCACGTCGAACACCCGACAGAACCCCTCCACCACCTGCCGGTGCGCCACCCGCAGACTCCCGACAGCCGCCTCCACTGCGAACCCATCCTTCCTCGCACCGACACCGACGGCGATCTCCGTGCCGGCCTCGCTAAAGCGGATCTCGATCTCATCCTTCGCGTACCCTACACGAGCACATGCAAAGAACGATCACATATTACTGTGTGCACGCTTGCATCAATGGCCTTTCGATCTATGAAACAGCTGGGAGCTGGGAGATGTGTTGGTGCGTACCGGGGAGGTGGGCGAGGACGAGGAAGGCGGCGTCGGTCTCGGTGGTGGTGAAGGCGAAGTCCTCGCCGGGGGCGGGCGGCCGGGTGACTTGCACGGCGAGGTCGAGGTCCATGGCCTGGCTCTCGTAGCATGTAGGCATGATCTGTGCCATATACGTTTCTTGGTCCCCATGGCCTGGCTCTCGAAGCATGTAGGCGTATATGATCTGTGCCATATGCGTTTCTTGCTGCTTGGGAAGCCTTTGGTCGCACGTGTGCGTTTATTCATGGGATGGGTTTGGAAGATGCTCTTTTTAATTTGTGCGTTTATTCATGGAAAAGGAGAGTGTCTTGGAATTCCACTTAGAATGGAGCCAAATCAAGCTACGATTTTTTTTTGAGTGCTGCTAGCCCACGCTATACCGTTGGAATTCCACTTAGTATAGCAGTTTCACCATGTAATTATTAAGTTTCATAAGTGTAGAGATTAAACTTTGAGTTTCATATTTTTTTTCAAGTTCCAGAGCTGCAAATTTGAGCGTAAAGAAACGGAAACTTCAAAGTTCAAGCACGAGTTTCAGGTTTCAAAAAATTGAAACTTAAGTTTCAAGCAAGTTTCAAATATGAGACTTAAGTTTCAGCGAGTTTCAAATATGAAACTTAATGTTCCTCCTGGTTTCAGATATAAGATATGGTGGAGGCAGGAACAGATTAGGTGCATTGGATGGCTCAGATCGGATGGATGTGGGTTATACCGTTGATTGAGTGGTAAACGCTATAGCGTTTTCTAGTATTTCACTTTTTTTTATTAAAAGTGAAATGCATACTTGCTCCAAGAATTCCTCGTTGAAGAATACGAAATTTGCATTAAATTATTTTTAAGTAGACCACGGAAGAAATGAAAAAAAAAAGTTGGTGAATATATGCATGCACAGTGCTATTATTGAACAGTGGTAATCTGACGAAGCAGGCAACGAACACGAAGGTAACATCGAGGACGGCAACTCGTACTAAACCGAGAACGCATCAATTCAAAAGGACTTGACTACATTACGCATGTTTTGAGAGTTAATTTCCAGAAGAATTGGAGAAGCAAATTAGACCTGCAGGCTCAAGGATCTATCTTTCTGAAGAAACGACAGGTGATGTTGGGTGGTAATTGTCAGCGACACCGGAAGAGCACCTCAAGACTTAAGGACAGGAGGCTTCTGCTGCTACTCTTGTTGCTGCTTATCCTTGGCAGCCGATTGAGGCAAACGAGGCGCTGCTGCTGAGATTTACAATTGCAGATCTTACAAGGAGGAGGAAGGGAAGCTCACCATTTTTCCCGAGCAGAGTCACCATTTTTCCCGAGCAGTGGATGAAATCAATGGTGGGGAGGCCTCGTTTTTGTTCGCCCCTTAATTTCCTTCCTTGTGATCACTGGAGATTGCCCAATCCTACTCTTACCGCCACCTTCTTCACTTGTATCTGCCTATGATTAGGAGGAAATGAGGATTAATACAATTGAAAACGAAGGGCTTTGCTGCAATATTTTGTTGGCAAGGGTTAGACTAAAATTTGAATAGAAATACTAACCTACGGTATATACCACTGAAACTTATGAAACTTGTAAAATTTTACACTGAAACTCATGAAACTTAGCACTAAAAACTGAAACATAAAACTCATGAAACTAAATACTGGAATTCATGAAACCAATCACTGAAACTAATGAAACCCATATATACCGTACAAACGGTATACCGTTGGCTAGTCCAACTCATATTTGAATCACATCTGTGGGGAAGCCCCATCTATGTATGTATGTATGTATGTATGTATGTATGTATGTACATTCAGCCATTCACATCCTCTCAAGCTTTGGGATTTGGCTGGATTGAAACGAGCACAGAGCCCATGACTTTGGGCAACTTTCAACCGTGGGATCCGAAACGAACGGTTCAGATCATATGCTGCAGTACCCCGGATCAATCCCATCCTTGGGCTTTTGATCCAACGACTAGGATCACGGCGCGTGGATCCGGCTCCACCGCTGCCTGTACGAACTCGGAAGCATACGTCCGGGCCCACACGTCAGCCTCCACAGTAGTAATCGTGGTAGCATCGAACGACTTGGCCCCCTTCTCTTCCGGAGAGCAGGTTCAGATTAGATCACGGCCGCGGCGACCTAGGCTAGGAGACGAACACGAAGCTCCAATCCGAGATCCCTGCTTCTCCCAAAGGTGAGATGATTTCCACCAGATCTCTCTGCTCAATACCCAAGATCGATTTCGCCAACAATTTCCCTCGTCTTTTTCTCTCCCTTTCCTGGGCGTTGCAGGGATCGATCGGATTCGATTCGATCAGATGGCGGCGGCCTGGGCGGCAGTGGCGGTGATGCTGCTCGCTGCGCAGGCGGCGGCGGCGGCGGCGGCGGCGCCGGTGACGGCGCCAGCCTTCCTCTGGGCGCCCAAGAACTACGGGTAACTAGCTAGTCGCGCTTCTCCTTCTCGTGTATAATCTGGGATCCCCTGTTTTAGACACGACATGTGTTGTTAAAGTTGGAGGATTTTGGGAATTCTGCTTCACTAATGAACTGCTACAACTCCCCTTTGTAGATTAAGTATTGACATGACTCGTGAGACGCATGTATTGCTTTTCTTTTTCCCGGAAATAGTATTGCCTCATGAAACTGCTGTAAGATGATTCGGTGCACAGGATAGTCTGCTCAAGTAAATTGCTTAAAGTCCCGACTTTGACTCTATGCCTGTGTCTTGCATGTTGTAGAAGAGCACATCTTATAGGGAGGCAATAATGGTGTTACTTCAAAATCAAATATTGATTTGTGCATTGTCAGTCACATTATGTCCAGATCAGCCGCATCCACGTTCCTTTCAAAGTGCATGTCCATCCAGCAACCAACAGTACCAAGACCTTAGGCTTAGCGCAAACATTCATTCTCTCGTCCTTGTGAGAAAAAATTGAAACCCTTCTTTGTGTAGTTTGTATCGTGGTTTTTTACTAGTGAATCTATTTGAGCACATAGCCTTTGATGACTGAAACAAATCCTTGTCTGCTCAGTCCATATTACCATACCGTTCATTGTTAACTATAGCTTATTAGGGATCTCAAAACCCTCAATACCTACTTGGGGTTGGGGTGTTGGGCTGCTATGTATGCTGGTCAAGGAGTTACCTGCCCCTCCTTCGCTATAGTTGAATTTGATATATCTTATATTTTTTGTTGTATTATTTTACACCAATACACCATTTTTTTACAGACAGCAAAATGTATAGCTTATTTTGTCAAATTGAAATCCAGATAGTGGAGGGTGGAGTAGGGTCGTTGGAAGAAATTTTACGCTATTTTTAGGAGTTGAGGACTAGAGGGTTGATGAGAGATGAGGATGAAACCCACCCTATCTAGAACCCTGTTATTTTTGTCCACATAGTGTGAGCTATAAATATTAAAACCTACTAGTTAGAATGAAGAGCAAAGATTGTGTTGTTGGCATCAGTTTGCTTTTGTGGTGCAGAATTACTGTTCTACTTGTATGATGTGCCCTCTCCTTCTAGACTTGTGGTTGTGTTGACATTAGGAGAGTACAAGTTGAGCTGAGCATCACTCAGACTTAGGGCTAAAGTTTGCATTTTATTTTGCACAGGGCACACTGTGAAATGTTATGGCTTTGCGTCCAAAAACATTATCTGCCCATATACTGTTATCTGGACTATGAACCTGCCGTTCCTTTTAGTTCATATTTTTTATATACCATCTGTGGCATCTAATTGAAAAGGAACTTGAAGCCATGAGTTCCATTAAATAGAACAATGGCGAGTTTCTGAGCAATATCCAGTCCTTAGCTGAGAAGCGAGAACACTACTGCAGTGTAGTGATGCATCTTAAGCACTTATTGTTGCCTAGGTCACATGTTGCACCTGGTTCCTAATGCAGATGATGGATGCCACTCTTGTCCGGCGTTCCTTATCGGTCTAATTCAGTGATATGTGTTCAATTACTTACTGACTAGATCCAAATTTACCCTGTTCATTTTGGCGTCTTGGATTCAGTTACTTGCTGACTAGATCCAAATTTACCAGTGCATATTGGATTATCTGTCAACCTTCCAATCATTATTTTTACTAACTATATCTGGATTTTAGTGCTTTAGATAATATTTCATTTACCTTTATCTCCAGATTTTGTTCCAATGAGGCTAAAGAAGCAGTCCACTATCAGACAATATCCCCAAAGAGCTTGGCTAAATCTGTTCTTGAGGAAGGTGGCTGGTCAAACTTGGTGGTGAGTTCCCCTCCAATATCCTAATTGGTGGAACATAAGTTCACATCCAACTTTATTGAAATATGAGTTGTTGGTATGCACAAAGTTAAACAATTCATAATGTTGTGGTTTTGTTGTTAGTGTTCAAGGGATGATCCTCAAAAGAATGTTGATGTTGCAGTTCTTTTTCTTGGATCAAAGGTATTTATTTGACTCCCGTACATTTGGTACTGTTTATAAACTAATATTTGGGTATTCACTGGTTGCATTACATGCACATTTTATCGAAGCAGTGCTCATAATTTTTTTTAAAATTGAAGTACCTTCTTTTGATATTTCTGCTCGATGGTATTGAGCAATTCTAAGAGGCCACTGAATTTTCCAAACTCTTCATGTTTCAATCAGCAAAATTATTCCTAAGTCCAGTATTTTACATTGAAGATGCTATCTTTATTTTTGTTGCCTCAGTTGGCACTGACCAATGACTAATATTGTTTCCTTAGCTACAATCATCGGACATCTCTAAAGATAAGCAAGTTGATCCAGCTTTAGTAGACACACTGAAGGTATTCACAGTCATTCTTGTTTTCCTCTCAGTTATCATAAATGTTTTTCTATTTTTTTTTCCCAGTTATCATATAAATGAAAGTGTAAATACTTTCAAATGCTTCTAATATATATGCTTTTTACCAGCTCTCCTTCACAAGTTCGGAGTTTTCCATGGCATTCCCCTATGTTGCCATGTCTGATGATGAAAAATTGGAGAATTCATTGCTATCTGGATTTGCTGAGAATTGTAACTATGGTTTTGGAGGAAATCGAATCACATACACAGACATGTGTACTGTAAGCGGTGAAGATTTGAAGAAACATCAGAGCATGGATTCCATACATGTAAGTTGTTCTATTTATTAAAAAAACTTCTTTCAACTTTATTTTATATTCATTTCATATCGACAGCATATACTTTTCAGGACTTGGTAATGTCACGGATGGGAAACAACCCAAGTGGACAGACTGATCTAATTGTCTTCTGTAGTGGTGGTTTCAAGGATTTGGACAATGCAAAATCAGAAGGTTAGGTTAAGTGAACTTTTCACCTTCAACTGCACGATTTTAACATAATGTTCTGCTACCTTACTTCAGGGGAGTTGCTTTCCGAGCTAGTTGCTGTGCTGAGAAAGTCTGGGGCTAAATATACAATCCTTTATGCTTCTCAACCCAATGGTTTGCTGGAGAACCCTTCTGATTTGCCATTAGGCAGGTATCTTGCAGAGAAGACCAATACTACTAAATCTGTCCGAGGCAAATGTGACGGAGAGTGCCTAGTAAAATCAACTCTTCTGGAAGGAATTTTTGTTGTAAGTTGTTACTCAGACTCTGTTTTGTTATTGGTTGCCTTTTCTGTTCTGACATGTGGACTTATTCCTGCTTATTTTCCAGAAAAGAAGTTATTTTTACAGCAGTTCAGTTTTGTTTTTGCCTTGACTGCAACCGCAAACTACATATTTTTTGTGCCCTTCACCTGTAAAATGCTTGCTCACTATTCCTGATAGCCTTGCGTTATTTTCTCACACTTGTTTACTATCTGCAGGGAATAGTGCTGCTAATCATCTTGATATCAGGACTCAAATGTATGATGGGAATCGATGCTCCCTCAAGGTTCGAGGCTCCCCAGGAATCTTGATCCTGTCTTAAAGATTGTCTCCCCAGGATGCCCAAGGCAGGCATGGGAAATATGAATGGCGAATGTTTATCCGTTTGCGCTGTGGATATAGTTAGTTTCCTATTCAAAGGTGCCTTGTGTATTTTAGTGAGACAACTGCTATTTACGATGTGATGAAAATTTTGGTGTAATATTACTTCTCATACCTACGGAGATCTAGCTACACATATGCAAGGCTTGTGTTGTACCAAACTTTGACATTGCTTCCAGTGCTCTGTGAATAACCTGTAATCCAGGTAGCCAATAATATGGCACTGTCCATCTAATGAAATTCACGTTCTTCTTCTTTTTCATTCGACGTTAGTGCGCTTGAACAAGTGATGACAGCTAATTAAGAATGTGCGGGTCAACTGAATCGGTCTGTCATGAACTTTTGATTGCCTGCCAGTGAATTCACACGGTAAAGATCTACTGGGGTGTTTGGTGGCTGTATTGTTGTTGCATTCAGGATTATAGACTTCATGAAACTGTCAGGCTGCACAGGTACTTCATGCCATCGTTTTGGACTTTGGAGGTAATCAAAATTTGCACCCGTTTGATTTTCTTGACAAATGGGCAGGAATTTGGAGGTAATCAGGGACTCCATAATAAGTACTAGTATGTATGACGAGGAGAGGATTCAGTGAAGAAGCTACTTGGACTGCAACGGTCTCAGAATAGGGCCATCTATTTTGTTCTGCATTCTGCAACTAATATCTTGTGCAATTTTTATTACGATTTATTGATTGACACATTACGATTTAAGCGACGCTCGTTTCAGAAACATCGATACTGTAACTGTTCATCACTTGCTCATTTTCCAGCTCATCACGCGGTTCAGAAAGCCACTTTTTAAGCATATGTATCATTAGTACTTACTTGCTAATGAATCAACATATATAGAAGAAAGATTATTATTTCAATCCCGTTTCGCGATCAGTAGCTTGGCTGATGGGGGCAGAAAGCCACTTTTTAAGCATCGTTCCTTTCTCTAGCTTAATTTCTCTGGCGATCGAGGCTCTTGTCAGGGCAACCTTATTGCGCAAGTGATCAGTACATGATTGAGATAGGAGCTAGCTGACGCTGATCTAACCGCTTCGACGTATAAAAAACGATTGAACAAACAACTCTTGGCTCCTTTTCTTCTTCTTGGGTCAATTTGTCCTTTATGCTACAGGCCTATCTGCCTTGGCTTAGCACCCAAGTTCATGGAAATTTGTGGCTTCTTTTGAAGTACATAGATGCTCATTTTGCGTCCGTGTTAATGCAGGGAAATGCGATCGAAATTGCACAGCATGCAGTAGCGATGATAGGAACGATCGAGATGGTCACCATATATGTGCTACAAGCTACCGAAGAGTTAGCATCTATATGCGCATGGGATTCCCAATGGTCGGTATAGTGACGACGACATTTTGGCCATACATATGTTGCCACATACGTGCATGTGAGGTTCTTGGGGGCCATGCCACAAGTGTAGCCTGCAAGACATGGCTTGGATGAAAGATCTTGACAGGTTGCAATAGTCATATGTTTCTTTCAAAATGAAAGCGACATACATAGCTAGCAGCCTAGCACTTCGGAGTAAAGAAACTCCATTGGTGATGTGATGCTAATTAAAAAAATCATGCATGATTTTATATATATGCAGTCTCTTTGTAACACTTGTATATGACTATTCTTCCAACGCATAATACTCCATGTAACTTTTTCTTGATCTTTTTAATTTATTGACCAACATCCAAATATCAATGGTTCTGACTGCCACCTGTTCAATACGCAACACTAAATACTCCATGTAGCTAAGCACACCCCAGTCCCATGCTAGTATATATCTACGAATTGAGACTGACGTTGGTGTGTCAGTAGCACAATTCTTACTATCATTGAGATACGATGACAATAGGAGTTGGGGCAATTTTTCTGGTTTATTTCTCGCACAATGCCATGCCAACCTGAGGGGTTGGGGTTACATATTTATAGCTGCCAGGGCAGCCAAGCATATGCTAAGATGCTAGTCTAAGATACCGTCCTAAAGTAGTCTAAGATGCTAGTCCTAAAGTAGCCTAAGATGCTAGTCCTAAAGCTAGTCTAAAAGCTGTCCACAAAGACCACAAGGACAAAGCACAAAACTGCCCACAAGGACAAAGACTTGACCATCAATCTCCCCCTAAGTCTTGTCCGTCGTCTTGTGGGAAAGTTGGACCATCCCGATCCTGGAGCGTAGCTCAAGAAACTTGATCCTCCCAAGGGGCTTGGTGAGCAGGTCCGCAAGCTGGTCCTTGGTGTTGATGTAGCTTGCCTTGATGCTTCCTTCCTCCAAACAGCTTCGGATGAAATGATATCTCACCCGGATGTGCTTGCTCCGTTCATGAAAAACGGGGTTCTTTGCCAGGGCTAGGGCGGACTTGCTGTCCACCCTGAGCTCCACCGTGCTGGTGTTTCTGTCGAGGAGATCACCAAGTAGTCGGGCAAGCCAGAGAGCCTGAGTTGCAGAGGTGGAGGTCGCTATGTACTCGGCCTCACAGCTGGACAGGGCCACCACCTGCTGCTTGACCGACTGCCAGCCGACGAGACGCTTGCCTAGAAAGAAGAGCATCCCGCTCATGCTCTTGCTGGTGTCAACGTCGCCGGCGTGGTCGCTGTCGCTGTACCCGACGAAGTGTGCCGCCCCAGGGCACCTCGGGTAGTGGAGACCGTGATCGAGAGTCCCCGCAACGTAGCGGATGATCCTCTTCACAGTCTGCTGGTGCTCCATTGTCGGTCGCTGCATGAACCGGCTAACGTAGCCGACGGAGAATGCCAAGTCCGGCCGTGTGTGGGTGAGGTAGCGAAGGCTCCCCACAAGGCGCGAGATCGTGTAGCGCCCACCTCCTCTGCTTTGTCTTTGTCGCGGCTCGGCCAGCCTCTCCTCCATCGGAGTGGGAGCCGGGTTGCAATCAGTGAGCCCAGCTAGCTCAACGACGCGCCTGGCGTAAGCAGTCTGTTGAAGTGACATCCCGGAGTCGTCCTGGTGCACCTCGATCCCCAGGTAGAAGGAGAGAAGCCCCAGGTCGCTCATTTGGAAGGTGGCCTTCATTTCTTCTTTGAATACCGCCACCTCCGCATCCTTGGTGCCGGTGATCACCAAGTCGTCGACGTAGACACCCACCAGCAGGGCATTTCATCCATTGCCCCGCCGGTAGATGGCCGCCTCGTGCGAGCTTTGCTCGAGGCCCATCCCCTTGAGCGTGGAATCTAACTTGGCATTCAATGCCCTTGGTGCCTGCCGCAAGCCATAAAGGGCCTTGTGCAAACGCAGCACCTTGCCCTCCTTGCCGGGGATCGCAAATCCCGGCGGCTGGCGCACGTAGACCTCTTCCTTCAAATCGCCGTTTAGAAATGCCGACTTGACGTCCATGTGGTGAACCTGCCAGCCTTCCTGAGCAGCGGCCGGTCTGAGGAGGAGTCGCACGGATTCCAACCGTGCTACGGGGGCGAAGGCATCGTCGAAGTCGATCCCCTCCTGCTGCACGAAACCACGTGCCACCAAGCGAGCCTTGTGTTTGACAATGGCGCCGGCTTCATCCCTCTTCAGCTTGAACACCCACTTAAGAGTGATCACGCGGTGACCACGGGGAAGGTCGGCAAGCTCCCAGGTGCGGTTCTTCTTAACCGCGTCCATCTCCGTCTGCATCGCGGCACGCCATGCTGCGTGTCTTTCGGCCTCTGCGAAAGACCGAGGCTCACCATCGTCGCACGCAAGATGCAACTGCGCCTCCAGATCGTGAGACACCAGTCCCGGCACGGGTTGGTCGCCGAGAAGGTCCTCCATCGTACGATACCGCAACGGCTCGCCGTCGTGGTACGCGTCGATGCGCTCCTCGTCGTGGGAGAGTGGAGTAACGAACTCCACCGGGCTGTGCTCGACACGAGCTGGTGTCAGAGAGAATGTGCCTGGAGGTGTGACCGTTGGTGCTGGAGTGGCGGGCGCCGGAGTCAGTGGGGGTTCGGGGACTGGGGTAGGCGCGTTCGGCGAAGAGGAGCTGCCTACTCCCCCAGCTCCTTCGAAGTGGACGTACTCAATAGTGAAGTCGTCGTACGTCGGAGTCGAGCCGTTGTCAACTGCCTTGTCCCACGCCCATCCTCGCCCTTCGTTGAACACAACGTCGCGCGCCGTGCGCACACGCTGTGTCTTTGGGTCAAGAATGCGGTAGGCCTTCGAGCCCTCCGTGTAACCGATAAACACTCCCGGAGTGCTCCTGTCATCGAGCTTGCCAACATGTCCAAGCTCCTTGGCGAACGCGAGGCAGCCGAAAACCCGTAGGTGAGAGACCGCCGGCTTGCATCCGCGTTAGCCTCGGACGGCGTCCTGCCGTTGAGAGCCTTGGTGGGCGAGCGGTTGAGGATGTAGACTGCCGCTACCACTGCCTCTCCCCAGAGAATAGCTGGCATCCCCCTCTGCTTGAGGAGGGCCCGAGCCATCCCCACAACCGTCTGATTACGTCGCTCGACGACGCCATTCTGCTGCGGGCTGTACGGCGCGGAATAGTGGCGCTGAATGCCCTCATCCGCGCAATACGATGCGAACTCAGCCGTCGTGAATTCGCCGCCGTTGTCAGTGCGCAGCACACGCAGCTTGCGGCCGCACTCTGCCTCCGCAGCAGCCTGCGTGCGCCTGATGGCTTCCGCAGCCTCTCCCTTGCTGCCGAGGACCGTTACCCACATGTAGCGGGTGAGGTCGTCGACGAGCAGCAGGAAGTAGCGTCGTCCTCCCGGTGTGGCCGGTGTCACCGGGCCACACAGGTCCCCGTGCACGAGCTCGAGCTGCTCCTTGGCTCGGAAGTTCGATCTTTGGGGAAAGGAGCCGCCTGCGCCCGTCGTTACGCAGATGTCGCAGAATCGCTTCCACGTGGTCGTGACACGGCAGTCCTCGTACCATCTCGTTGGCACCGAAGTCGCCTTGAGCCTCGAAGCGAAGGTGTCCGGCGCTCGTGCCCGCCACGCCTCGTCGTCCCGACAAGCGGCGAGGCAGAGGGGTTGTGCCACCTGCACGTTGAGGATGTAGAGTCGATTGGTGCCTCTGGTTACCTTGGCAAGAAGGCGACGATGGCGATCCCAAATCCTCATGACTCCGTTCTTTACTAGCACACCCGAACCATTCTCATCCAGCTGTCCCAAGCTGATGATAGAGTTCCTCAACGCGGGGATGTAGTAGACTCCGGTGAGCAGCCTGTGCTCACCAGACTTGGCGGTGAGGATGACGGAGCCGACGCCCTGGATCTCCACGCTGGAGGCGTCCCCAAACTTGACGGAGCCTCGGACGTTGGAGTCAAGCTCGGTGAAGAACTCCCGTCGACCGGTCATGTGATTGGTAGCGCCAGTGTCGAGATACCACCCGTCAATCTTGTCACTGCTGGAGCTGTCGCCAAGAAAGGCGTGTGCTCTCGGCTCATCAAGGTGGAGGAGATTCGCTGCGGCCGATGCCGCTGGAGATAGCTCGATGCTTGCGTGTGCCAGGAGCAGAGCCGGCTCTTCTTCCTCCACCTGTGCGACGTGGGCCTGGCCACGTCGTGGCTGGCGACACTCCTTGGCCCAATGGCCAAGCTTGCCACAGTTGTGGCAGGAGTCGTCTCGTGCCGGCCTTTGGTTGCCGGCGGCGCCGCCCTGGGCGCCTCCGCGGGTGTCACCCTTGGCACGTCCTCGCGCCCCAGCCTGGACGCGTCCGCGCGCCTTGCGCGGCTTGGCGTGCTTGCGACCGCCTGTCGCGGTAGAGGACTCCCCCTTCTTCCCGTCACCCTGGCTAGCCTCCCACTGTTCCCGAGTGAGATGTAACTTCCCGCCAATGGTGATAGGCCCCGAGAGAGGCTGTGGTTCGTCGCTGTCGACGACCTTGAGACGACCTATTGCCTCTTCGATCGACATCGTGGAGAGGTCCAATAGAGACTCGATTGAGCGAGCGATCTGCTTGTACTTCTCGGGGATGCAACGGAAGAGCTTCTCGACGGCTCTCTCCTCATCGTAGGTGTCGTCACCAAACTGCACCATCTTCTGCAGTAGAGTGTTAAGACGGAGAGCAAAGTCATCAACATCCTCACCTGGCCTGAAGGCCAGGTTCTCCCACTCCTTGCGAAGTGCCTGCAGTGTGGTCTTGCGGGCGCGGTCGCTGCCGATGCGTGCCGCAGCGATGGCATCCCAAGCCTCCTTGGCAGTCTGCTTCTTGAGAAGCGTGAACTGCATCTCGGACGGGACTGCGGCGATGAGGGCATCCAGCGCCCGTCGATCCTCGTCGTAGTCGACGTCGCCGTACCGGACTGCCTCCCACATGTGCCGCACCTGGAGCCTTATCCTCATCACCGCGGCCCACTCGACATAGTTGGTCTTGGTGAGGGTAGGCCACCCACTACCGGGGCCAATGTCCCTGATAATGGCCTGGGTCCCGCGGTGACCATGGTATCGGTCCGGGGAGGGAGAGCCGTGCCGCCTGTAAGGGCCACGATCTCCGTCGACCACCGCCGCCTCTGCCGGGGCCTTGATCGCCGCCAGCTGCCCTCGCCGGAGCTCTGCGGCGCGTCTGCGCTGCCTGGCTCCCACCGCTCATGAGGGTGGGCAATCGCCATCGCGCCGCTTCGTCTTGCTGCCTCCTCTCTCGCTTGAGCCCGCTGCCGATGCCGCCGTCGGCGAGCAGAGCCGCTGAGCTATCGCCGCAGAGCCTCGAAGCTCTGCTGCCGCCGCTGCATCGCGGCCTTCGCCGTTTACCTCTGCCCTTGCTGCCCGATTCTGCCGCCGCCAGCTTTTGCCGCCCTTTGCCGCGTCGGCTGCAGCTCTCTCTGCTCGCTCATGATCCTTCTGCCGCGGCAAATTCGGCCTCCTGCCGGCTGCGCGCGCTCGAGGAGACCGAGCGCTGAGACTGTCCTTCTGACATGGCGCGCTAGTGGAGGGCTACTGCTAGGGGAAGAAGTCGCCTCGCATTTAGCCGCCGCCGATCGCTCGTAAGATGAAGGGTGAGCAGAAACAGCTGTTGTGACTGCTGCTTGCTGAGAGCGAGGAGGAGCGTGGGAAGGAGATGAGCAAGAGATGTTTAGGCTGCAAGAAAGAACGGCTCTGATACCACTTGTTAGTAGCACAATTCTTACTATCATTGAGATAGGATGACAATAGGAGTTGGGGCAATTTTTCTGGTTTATTTCTCGCACAATGCCATGCCAACCTGAGGGGTTGGGGTTACATATTTATAGCTGCCAGGGCAGCCAAGCATATGCTAAGATGCTAGTCTAAGATGCCGTCCTAAAGTAGTCTAAGATGCTAGTCCTAAAGTAGTCTAAGATGCTAGTCCTAAAGCTAGTCTAAAAGCTGTCCACAAAGACCACAAGGACAAAGCACAAAGCTGCCCACAAGGACAAAGACTTGACCATCATGGTGAAAGAAAATCTGCTCAAGGCAGCATATTTGCATGAGGTTTCCAATTGTTGGTCGCGTCGTCGACGACGACGCCGTGCTTTGGCCCATGCATAGCTAGATTACTATCTAAGCTAGATAGGCACATAAGTGCATGTTAGTCTCTTAGGGGTCACGCCACATGTGTATATCCTGCAAATTATGGCTTGGAAGAAAGATCTTGAGAGTAGCAATTGGACAGAAATTTCTTTCAAAATTAATTAAACATACGTAGCTAGCACTTGGGAGTAAAAAAAAAAAACTCCACTAAAAAAAATCTTGCATGGTGATTGTAAATGTAACATGCATAGAAATATCTCATATGTTCTTATGACGTGAGTATTGCATGTGTACTAATCTCATGAGTTATGAATGGCTGCAGTTTTTCTTGAACATTGTTTTTTGGGGAATAATATGATTAGAAACACACATAGGAGGAGCTACTTGTCTTTGATTAATTAACTTGGAAGATAGGCATGCAGAACTATCTAGGCCCTGCTTGGATGAGTGGTAATTTCTTGAGAGGTTTTGGGATTTAGTTCAAATTTGAACTAAATCCTAAACCATTCCAATGAAATACCCCTAATCCAAGCACCCCCTATTGTTCTCTAGGGGAATTAACATTTTGCTTTTTGAGAAGGGGAACTAACATGCAGCTAATGGCAAGTGAAAACGGACGGAAAAGGGACATAACTTGCACCGGGTTTTGATGCACGAAAGATGCCCAAATGCATGTAAAAAGGTGGTTGTTTGTAATCCTACCTCAGTTTGCATGGTACATGCGGCCCTGCATGGGTTTGAATTAATTAAAACTCTCGGTTACTTGCTAAACTACTGGCCATCTCTGGCAACAGCGAGCAATACATACATACATACATACATACATACATACATACATACATAAATGGTTCCATACTCTTGGAAGTACGTACTCCCATTTTCATTATACCCCTTAAATGATGTTATTATACCTCTTTATCTTTTTTAGTATACTCTAATACTGATTATAAGATACTCCAAAGTGAGTTCCACGAAAAATTTCATTAAAGTCTACTATTTATAGTATAATTTATTTATATACTCCTTTTACATATGGAAAAGGGCATATAGCAAAAAATAAAAGGTTCCCCTCAATTTTTTTCAATCATGTCGCATTGGAATATTTTAGAATTATTATTGGAGTATATTGAAAGTGATAAATGAGTGTAACAAGTTCATTTAAGTGGTATATTAGAGGTGGGGGTATGTACTCTCAAGAGTACGAAAAAGGCTTCATATATACACATATATATATGAAAAATATTTTTTACTCCCGGGAGTAATTACTCCCATCTATGAAATACCACCCAAACGAACCTGAAATACTCTTTTATCACTTTGGATACACTCATATATAGGAAGTTCGTTTTATACTCCAGGTGTATGTACTCCCCACATCTATTTGGTTGATAACAACTTTCACTTATGGAATATGCTTTCACTTGCGTAGCATCAGTTAATACACAGAGAGTGAGAAGTACATACTCCTGGTAGTATGCTTTCATTTTCATATATACATATACATATACATATATAAGGTTACGGAGGATCTTGAGTTACTTCCACATGAGATCTAGTTGTTGTTTTTCAGTTACTCTCACATGATTTGCTTCCATGAGAACGCGTGTATGAGCTCTATTATTTACTGAAATAAAAAAAATGTATCTGACAGATCAACCCAGAAGCTCGCGGACAAATCAAGATGCTGTTTTTTTTTTTTTTTTTTTTTTTTTTTTTTTTTTTTTTGCCGCGCGCCAAGCAAGATGATTATGGGTATATAATTATGTATCGTTCAACAGTCGTTTTAGTTTCTTCACCCGAATTTTGCACAGAGTTGAATCCATTTGTAGGGCTCTAGTTTCCCTAAACAAAAAGTTCAGACGTAGAATTCAGAGAGCAATGTGCAGGTGTATTACTCAAGGCTGAAGAACAGGGGCAGAGCAGAGCCAACGGGTGACCGTCTGGGGTGGAAATCTAGTGCAATTTGACTGCTGTCAGGCATTAGAGAAGCTGTGTCTTCTCAGGCAGCCTCTCGACCATAGTTAGACCCATCCAAAGCCCTAAAATTTTCTAGCTCCGTTACTGGCTGGCAGTGTAAACGCCGACCATTAGTTCTTCTGGCTAGCAGCTAGCGAACCTGCAACTTAATTCCTACGTGTACGTACGTACGTTGTGTTCCTTCCATCCACTGGCAACTGCTCGATCAGAACGCGCTTCTCCTTGTCCAAACAGCACCAAGCCCTTCAATACTCGCTTCTACTGACTGTGTGATCCTGAATGGGACACACTACATACGTTAGGAGCATGCATGCATGATCTCCATCTCTGTCCCCTCCGCGTTTCTTTCCTTTTCAGAAAAAAGAAAAGAAAAAGAATAAGAAGAAAAAAAACAGTTTATGCTTGAAATTGACCCTTAGATCTTAATTAACAGGGCCATATATATATTGGTCAGCTGAAGCATGGAGGGAGCGAAGAGTTAGGCCCTATTTGGGGGGTTTTAAATCAACTTCAGTTTCTGAAAAGCTAGCAAGGCTCCCAAATAGTTTAACTTTTAAACGGCTTTAGGCATAATTTAGAAGTCATATATAAAATATGAAAAGCTACAACTACTTTTCAGCTGCTTTTGCAGTTTATTGCTGAGAAAAATTAGTTTTTTTATCAAACGGTCTCTTATAAAAAACTACAACTACTTTTTAGCCAAAAAGACAAGAATTGATTTTCAGAAAAACCACGGCTCCTCCAAACGGACCCTAAGGGCCTAACTACACATGTACACAAGGGATCCAAGCATGCAGTGGCTATGTAGCTGGCTTGTATCTACATACGTAAGCCGATCGAGCTGTTTGGGGTCTCTGTAAAGTTGATTAATTAGTTGACGTAGCACATGAATTTTTTGGAAACAGGACGTACGTAGCACATGACAACATGCATGAGATAGCCGCATAGCCTGCATGCGCCGTCCAGTATGGCAACGCGTATACCCGTACGCCTGGCTCACGTGCTTTTCTGATCAACTCTGCCCATACCTAGCTTGCACCAAGCTGTACAATATTAAACACCTCGAGGCAGACATGGCCGCTCCACTCCTGACTTGCGCACCAAGAACACAATGTTTCATCTTTAATTATTGACATCATCTTTAATTATTGACAAACTAAAGCTCTCACATCTTCCTCTCTATCTTTTTTTGACAAGAGCATAATATATTTCATAGCAAAAGAAGAAAAGAAAAAGAAGTGACCACGGTGGGCTCCCCGGTCTTCCCGGGCACTGCCCTTAGCGGTTGTTGTTCTAAGCTGTGTTTTACACTCTGTTGTTTGCATTGATTCTCCTCTTAATTGAATAGGCAGAGCTCCTGCCATCAGTTTTGAATTTTTTTTTTCAATGTCTAATTAACCGACAGTTCAGCACAAGCTGGTTTCTTTACTCCTATTTGTAGCAAGTGAAGAACACACTAAAGAAATTTATAGAATATGTTCAGTGGTTACAACAGTCTAAATTCAACAAAGACGACAGTTAGATCAAGGTTCTCTCGGTTTAGCTACTAAAACAGTCATTTCATAGAGATGCAATCAGGATTGAAGGAAGAAAGTCTAAAAAACAATGCATGTTCCACAAGACGTACGTACAGCACCACAAGCAAGCTAGTTAAGCAACAAAAAACTCACAACAAACAGTATTGTCCCTCCCACAAATAAGGATCTTGATTCTTGAACAGACGGTATGATCTCTCTCTAATTAAATACCAATTCTAATGAAGCAACCAACAAAGTTTAATTCCACTTAACTAAAGTCGATCACCATGCATGAATGCATGATGCGCCTTCAGTAGTGCACCAACCGATCGGCAGCAAGATGGCTGCTACAAGGATGACGATAGCTCCATAGCTTCTGCTGCGGCACACCGAGAGAATTCTGCTGCGAAACACCGGCCGCCATCACCGAGCTCGGTAAACCCTCGGACACACCAGAGTTTTGGTCAATGACCCCTCCTAGGGCTTTCACCATTATTGCCTGGTGATCGTCGTGGTGAAAGCTAACGTTGCTGTTGTAGCTTCCCGCCGTCCCATGGGTCGGCCCTGCAGATGGAAGCATATTCCAGGAGGAGCCGTTGCCGCCGCCGCCGCTTGCTGGGACAGAATTGGCCACGGCAAACTGCTGGTTGCATGTGTCGATCAAGCTGTAGTTAGGCAGGGCGAAGCGACCCGGACTTCTCGCAGAAGAAACAGCAAAGTCCGCGTTGTACGGCGCGACGTCGACGGTCGTCTTGGCCGGCAAGCTGCTGGCAGGGTTGTACATGGAATCGATCATGGAGTCAAGAAAGCTGCTATCGTCATCCTCGCCGGCGTCGACCGAGCTAACGTTTGGCGTTGTTCCGGCAGTGTACTCGACGGCGGCGCCCTTCTTGGCTTCTCCTTTCTTGTTGAACACCTTGCACAGAACCCATTCATCCTAATATAACGCCGCCGACAACATACAAAATTTCAGTTAATTCACAGTTTGGATATGTATAGCTGAGAATTTCATATATGAAGGCCGTACGTGCAAATTATTGTGCGGGATTTGATAAATATCATCCGGATGTTTTTATTATTGAAATCACCCAAATTTAGGACCATCGGATCATTGTTGAGATTCGGGAGTATCGATTACATCCGCTCTTATGATTTGATCTAACGGTCTGGTGATATCCGGGTGGGGTATCCGACGGTCCAAAATTTGGATGTTAACTAAAATAAAAACATCCGGATAATACCTATACACTTATTGTGCATACCTTGGGACGATTGACACGTAGGTTTGCGTTGTCCCTGGAGCTCCCCTCGAGGCGGAACTCGTGCATGACCCAGTCGGTCTTGGAGCCCCTGGGAGCCCTCCCCATATAGAACACCAGCGTCTTCTTCATCCCCACCAGTGGATTGCCACCATGCTTCTTGCTGCTGAAGATCTCCCTGTCCTTGCCGGTGGCTTTCCAGTAGCCCTCCCTGGTTGCACGGTTGGTGCGCATGCCCGTCGGGTATTTCATGTCCTTGTGGCAGAAGAAGTACCACTCCTTCTCCCCCATCTTGGCCTTGCCTTCATATATGTGTCAAGAAAAGAAATTAATTTTTTTTTGAAAGACAGGCAGGAGCTCTGGCAATTCATTAAGGAAGGAGCAGTAAAGAAACAGAGAGTCCATAAGAAACAACAAAAGTGACGAAAAAAGACAAAAAAAACCCGCCAAGGCAAGAACGGGTGAAAAACAACTAGGTGAACCGAAGCCCCCCCCCCCCCCAACGTAGAGTAGAACGGACTATAGGGGGTTTACAAGGTGACCCCACCGGGGTGATTTACAAGTGAAAAATTCCGCGCGAACGCAAAGTTCGCTAAGTCTTCCTTTGTCTTCCGCACAACGTTCTGGATGTCGGAGCACTTGTTATTGAAAATTCTGTTGTTTCTTTCCTTCCAAAGATTCCAAAAACTGTAGATTAGAACTCCATCAAAATCCCTGTGAAGCTCCTTTGTCGTATTTGCACGCAGCTTTTGCCACCAAGAGGAGATCGATTCACCGAGGTCGTTCTGAGCTGTTGCGTGAACATGGAAGTGCATCGCTGCGAACAAAGACGTCCAAAAACCGATCGCAAAGGTGCAGTCTAGCATTAAATGGGTGGCTGACTCTGGTCCGAAGTCGCAAAGGCAGCATGTTGCGTTATGGGGCCAGCCTTTTCGGGCCAGGACATCCGCAGTTAAGATCCTATTTTGCATGAGGAGTCAAGCAAGAATTTGCATTTGCTTTCAGTCATCGCTCTCCAAATGGAATTAAAATTGTGCAACGGTGTGAATCCACAGAACTGTGCCCTGTATGCCGACTTCGTTGTGTACCTTCCGTCCGTCGGTTAAGAAATTAATTATTGGAATTGCTAAATCTCACTCGAGTGTTTTTTTCTTGTTGTGAACATTCAATTTTTATCTATAGAGTACTCAATTAAGAGGAAATGAGACAAACTGATTCCATCAATTGGATACCGCTCAAATTAAGCTTCTTTTTTATATACAGAAAGACTAGCTCAAAAAAGGAGGCTTCTCTTTTTGTTTGCAACTTAATTAGATGAAGGAAGAGAGAGTTGTGTGTACAGAAAGAAATAAACTAGATATGACTTACTTGGGAGATCCCATGGCTCGCACTTGTTGAGGTCCACCTCCCCGACGGCACGGGAGGTGAAGCTAGGGTTGATGAACTTGTGCAGGAGGTAGCTTGTGATGATCTCCTCATCTGTGGGGTGGAACCTGAACCCGGGAGGCAGGAGCAAGGCGCCTTGCTCTGATCTCACACTGGCACTCTCCACCATGCCTACAGAAGAAACTGAAGTACTCCGGATCAAGGAAGCGCTAGCTAGCTACGTGAGTGAGATCGCTACTGGACTATGCGCGCAGTTGACAGGAAGAAGAAGAAGAAGAAAGAGAGTAGGTAGAGATCAGTGAGAGGGAGAGGAAGAAGCTTGTGGGCAGAAGAAAGGTGCGCGCAGACGGAGGAACAGGGAAGGGATAAAGGGAAGAAGAAGCCCGGTTTTATGGTGGGAACAAGAAAGTCTCCACACCAATCTTGCCTAGGAAGGAATTGTCTTCAACTCGGTTTTGAATTCGGCTTTTCTCGCCGCCTTCGCTGGAGTGAATCGTGGCCGTCGGATCAGGATTAGGGTGTGATTAGAGATATCTGACGGTTTAATTTGGCTTTGCAAACCGCCCTTATTTTTGTTTTGTTTTGTTTTACAGTGGTGTGACAGCTGCTACGCGCATATAGGGACTTGAAACTGTCCCGAAGGCTTACGTGGTAGGCCACCTGACGTTCTTTTGTTATGTTGTTGCTGAGAAAGATACTACGTACGTACAAATCATGCATTGCGCTCATCTGCTAGATGCATGTTTAAGAACATTACTCCTCCTCTGTTATAAAAAATAGATCGATGTTGTTTTGGTATTATTGACACGGTCTCCGACCGATGCACAATTTTGGCAATTACTTTTTCTAACTATATATTAGTGAAAGTATATATACAAAATTAATGATATGGAATACTTTTGACGACAAATTTACTGATATAGTAATTCCCATGTGCCAAGTCAAACATTAGTGTATATAAGTGGCCAAAGTTTTCAAATTTGGACTGCACATATATATATTCTAACATGCCATCTACTGTATATCTATCCCCCCTCCCTCAGACAGGCCATATATAGGGATTAATTCGATTTATTACCGGCGAGTTGTCCATGTCTTGCAGTCAGCCATTTTGGCTTAATGGAAAAGTATACTATGTGGAAAGCAAGCCGCAATTTTTATCAAGCGGATCGATGTTGTTTTATCAACTAATTAAAGGATCGAGTGTGCTTGGTTCGGCTTCTTGGTAATATCCACCTCACTTTTGACAAACTAAGCGCTTCGGCTCGTACGCAGATATACATGCATGCTTCGGCATGTGCATATACTCATCCATGGAAGGTTCATAGTAAATTCTGATGAGCATGCCATGCAGTTAGGCGGGCCGCGCTTGCAGTTAGCTAGGTTCGCACCTGGAAATTTGAATCTTTGATGCTCGGATCGTTGATGCAATTCTCTGAAATTTCAATCACTTGCTGCAGGAATCTGTTGTGAGAATGGATATGGTCTTTGAATGGTTCTTCCCTAGTTTATATTTGAGTAATGGACTGAGAATATTGACAAATGACAAATCTTACATACCAAGCAAACAGCACATTGACAGGGACCTACAGAGGATCAGGGAATTAATTTTGAGTGTGCTTGGTTCGGCTTCTTCGTAATATGCACCTCTTTTGACAAACGTGGTTGTAAAGAGGTGTGTTTCAGCTTTGGGCCAAAAGCCCCTCAAACAACATGGCTGCAAAACAGCCGGGAATTCAAGCCATAACAAGCACTCCTCAAAGCTACAGCCGTTGGGAGGGGCTTTTCAGCTGTAGCTAGCTTCACTCAACCGACTCCCCGCTCACTCCGTCTCCCTCCTCGTCCCGCCCAGTCGTCTCCTCGACTCCCTCTAGTTCGGACACTGCCTCCAAACAGGCCCTAAAGCTGCTGCATATGTTCATCCATGGAAAGTTCATAGTAGTTCTGATGAGCATGCATGCAGTTAGGCGCGCCGCCTATAATTTGCTCTTGCAACATCGTCGTGCTCCACTCCAACAATGCATATGCATTCAGTTGACCACACAAATTAGTTTCAACAATATTTTACTAGTTAATTAGCAGCTGAAACATATGACTATGTCTCCTCTTTTGAATGGTCGATCGATCGAAGCCTGCAGATCCCGAATACGGCTGGCTGTTCATACCGTGGAACAATCGGAATTGGTCTGGTGGGTTCTAGGTCATGGGCTTGCTAGGCAGAAACTCTCGACACGTGCATTATATACGCATGCTAGCTAGGGCTGACCACACAATTTGGCAGCCGGAGAACTTGAAACTCGCAGCGTTTCTTTGGAAAAAAGTACTAGTTGGTTCATGCGCGATATTTTAGTTGACTTGAAGTGTGTGTGCATATAGTACAATTGCCTGGACACTGGTGCCTGTGTACCATGATTTAAAATGAGTATTTTCCATATGTATTTGCATGCGAATTTTTTTGAAATTTTTTACAATGTTGAGTTTAATCAGTTTACTAAGTAGTTCAAACAAGTTTTGTTTGAAACTAAAATTCAAACTAGAGTTTTCTTTTTTATGATAGTTTGATTGTAGGTATGTGATGATTTTATATATAAATCAGCAAAACATGTGATCTAAGTCCGTTCAAATCTTTGAATTCGAGTATATTTTTTAAAAGGCATGTGTTTCATTTGAATTATTATAGATGGGTATATACCCTAAAACTGAAAGTTTTGGAAAATATATTCGAGTTTGGCTTGAATTAATGCATTTAAAATCGTGGTGCCCAGGCACCATAGTGTCCCATTTTGCCATTATGTATGTATGTATGTATGTATGTATGTATTACAATTACCTGGGATACTATGGTGCCTGGACATCATGATCCAAAACATGTATTTTCCTATTTATTTGCATTCAATTTTTTATAAAAATTTTAGGATATTGAGTTTAGCCAGTTTACTAACTAGTTCAAACAAATTTGAACTGAAGTTCGTATTAGAGTTTCTTTTTTTTATGATAGTTTGATTGTAGGTATGTGCTGATTATATATATAAATCAGCAAAGCATGTTATCTAAATTCGTTCGAATCTTTGAATCCAAGTATATTCTTTCAAAGGTATGTGCTTTATTTGAATTGTTATAGATGGGTATATACCCTAAAACTAAAAGTTCTAAAAAAATATACGCGAATTTGACTTGAATTCGTGCATTTAAAATTATGGTGCCTAAGCACCATGGTGCCCCATTATGGTGCCATATATATATATATATATATATATATATATATATATATATATATATATATATATATATATATATATGGCAACATATCCAGTGAAAACCCTCCTTACCGTGAAAACTTCGTGAAACCCATGTATAAAAGTTTTGAAAAATTCTCAAAAAATTACCATACGTAGAGGAGGTGAGGTTCTACAACCCTGTGAAATTTGAAAATCAAACTCAATTGCATTTGAAAGATATGAAAAAGACAAATTGCAAAATGAATAGTGCTAAATAGTGAAAAATCACTATTCATACTGAATTTGTCTTTTTTATATCTTTCAAATGCAATTGAGTTTGGTCTTCAAATTTTACAGGGTTGTAGAACCTCATCTCCCCTACATATAATAATTTTTTGAGAATTTTTCAAAACTTTTACACGTGGGTTTCACGGAGTTTTCACGGTAAAAGGGGTTTGCACTAGATGGGTTCACACACTATGCCGTGCCAGACAGGATACGACGGATTTTTAGGACTCTAGGGTCTTTGAGTAAGATCATGCAGGACATCTTTGTAAATTTTCAGGACCCCAAGGACAATTGTGTAAGATTGCTAGAGGGCATAGGATTTTTTTATGAATTCCCTAAAAACAAGAGTGTTTTCTCGCAAAAGAGGCGCTCAGAGGGCCTAAATATAATTTCTATACCTATACGTGATTTTGAGAAAACACGTTTTTTTTTTGCAAAAGATACGGTGGAAAGACCTAAATGTAATTTAGAATCTAAAGTGGTTTTTTTTTGTAAAAAGCGGCGCGAATCCATGCTGGGTAGCCTCCGATCCTAGCAACTTTATATAATAAAAGATATATGTGCAGACAAAATAAATAAATAAATTTTGTGTATAAATCTAGCATAAATAAAAGAAACTGTCGAGACTGCCAACTACAGAGTACTTTTGTGCAAAATAGTACTCAGTTTTTGGACATAGGATAGAGATCCAATGAATCTCCTTCCTTGCTTTGCCCAAGAGAGTTAATCTAGAAGTGCTACGATTTATGAAACAGATATTATATATATGCTAATGTAACTTAATGTAAATTGGTAACGTGGTAATAAAGTGCTAATGGTGTAACATCATTCTCTTTTAGAGACTGGCACCCTCAACAGCAATCTGTTATATATAAGGTTTCATAAATAAACTATAATAAAAATAATTGTGTTTTAAAGATCATGTTAAGTTTTAAATTGTCACTCTTTTTAAAAAGGAAATCATCATTTTTTTGTGACCGGGGTATATGTTTCTTGATTTATGTATCAATGTATGTCCCCACAGGACACAAGCTAGGTCAGCAAGTCAAAAGAACGGATGCATGCAAGGGAATGCGATCGATGCTCATCTCCATGTGTTGATGCATGGATGCTGAGGTATGGACGGCCGGATCAGCAGACACCTGCGAGATGAACGGCTATCCCTACCGAGGGCTCGACCGCAATTATGGAAAACGCAAGGGCCTCTCCGCGCAACGCGCTGTCGTGGATGCCGTGGGAGGCTGGCAATCCCTTCCCTCATAATAGAGTTAATATATCAGGCTCATATCTGCCCATCTAACGTACATGACCATCAAAGTCTCCGTAAAGATTATGTCCACGTATTAAAAGGCCACCTAATATAATGGTTGTGTCTATAATCATATCAAATCCCTTAATAAAAAGCCGTAACTCCTTTAGTAACAAACTATGTGTAAGATAATGGTGACCAATTAATACCAAGGGATGATCAGTCCTATAATGATAACTAATCATATATTTTTATAAGTCTCGATCAGTTAAACTAATCAGGAAATAAGATAATTTCTCATGTGATTAACGTGAAAGTGATTATTGGCATATCTGGCAACTTACGACGGTTGGTCAAAGGACGAGACAGTTCAAGACTTAACAAAGACACATACGTGAAGACAAGAGGGGTCTGTAGTAGTATTAATTGCCACCCCTTAGATAGACGCGAATAGGGTGGCCTAAGATGCTCTAAAAGGACAATTTCATCTCGATCCCACTGCATTCTAGTTCGAATTCATTCTTATAACATTATTTTTGTCCATGGTAATAAAATCTCTACTTGATCATACTCTCCTATTTTATTTTTCCAGTAAGTTCAATAGGGGAGCGTAGGTCCCAATCATCGACAAATAATACAAGGAAGATCGTACTGCAGTTTCTGTCTATCTGTCGTACATCTTTTCTGCAGGAAATCCAAATGGAATAATCGGTAAAATCCATCCGCTTGCTTCTCGATCGCGCTGCAGTTTCAGCCGTAGTGATTCACATCTCGTTCGTTGCAGATTGCAGTAGTGGTTTACTACTGCATCTGCAGGTGATTATATATTCAGCAGAAGCTGGAATTTAGTGGAAACGGGTGGCTCAGCACGCTGCTGTACTGAAAGCTAGCCTCTGCAAGCTGCTGGTTGCAGTAGTTGCCAAAATCGCTCATCCTTGAATCGCTTGGCAGCATCGGTTTTTCCTTAGAATTGCTGCCGTCTTCTAAGGATCTACCACTACCCGTCACTACTTGTTTCCTTTTCAAACCATTAAAACTGGCACTGTATTCTGAACATGCGTCTACTTGTACAGGCGTATTGATGTGATTATTCACGTTGCTTCTGTAGCCAAGTGCTTGGCATGGAGGTGTTTGCGGTGGCTCATCGGCAGCCGGGGCGTCCGATGAGCCTCCGAGGAGCAGCTGCGAGAGCGCGGAGTAGTCCATGGTGCTGAGGAGATCGGTAAGGGAGCACGACTTGGTGATGGTCATGGGACGACGGAACTGATGGTCAGCAGCGGCAGGAGCAGGAGCAGGAGCAGGAGGAGCTTCAGAGTCCGGTGAGGTTTCACTGACGTTGAGAGAATCCTCCTCCACAGCTGAGCCCTCCTCCTGCTCCTGGTCATCGGAAGGGAACCGCCGCCGGAAATCGTTGCCCTTCTTGTAGATTCTGCACAGCACCCAGTCGTCCAGCTGAACGACATTAACACGGCGAAGAATCAGCAGCACGCAAATTAAAGAATCAGTAACTAGCAAATTAAGTAGAAGAAAAAAAGGAAATCTCACCCTCATGGAGGATCCCCCGCGCTGCTTGCTGCTGCCATTCGTCGCTGCTGTGAGGCGGTACTCGTGCATGATCCAATCTGTTTTGACGCCCTTGGGAGGCTTGCCCCTGTAGAACACGAGGGACTTCTTGACTCCGACGCTGTCGCTCGTCGGAGCTGACGGTATGGCCCTGTCGGTGCCGGCGGCCTTCCAGTAGCCCGATCCGGCAGCCCGGTTCGGGCGGGAGCCGTTCGGGTACTTGCGGTCTCTCGGGCTGAAGAAGTACCACTCGTTCTCTCCGAACAGGGCCATGGCTACAAGAAAAGAGGGCTGACTAATTTAGCACGAAGCACTCGCCATTATACATGTACATGAGGAGCTGTGCCCTTGCTAAAAACCATGAGGAGCTGTGCCATTGCTAATTGAAAGGTCTTATACAGATCGGTTGAGCTAGTTGTTACCGGGGAGATCCCATGGGTTGAACCTGTAGATGTTGACCTCGGCAATGATGGGCACCGGGCATGGCGTGGAGGCAGCAGCCTGGTTCATGAGGTAGTGGACGATCAGCTCCTCGTCCGTGGGGTGAAATCGAAAACCAGCTGGAAGAGCGGGCATACTAGCGCTCGGCGCCATGGTGGATGTCTCAACCGATCGATCGATGTAATGGATCGAGAAGAAGAAGAAGAAGATTGCTACTGTACTGCCTATGATCTGCTTAATTTTGTGGTGCGGTAATTTGGTGGTGTTGATGAGGGAGGTTTGGGATTTTCGAGACGGAGGGTTTGGGCCTTGGATTTATAGATGCCATGCCAAGCGAGGTGGGTGGATTAGTCCCGAGCACAGTAGACAATTAATCACCCGTGGCTCCGTCTTCAAAAAGATGACGTTTTGGATATAGTGATGATCAACTCTTAAAACTTTGACTATTGATATATTTTTAAATGTTTAAATTGCATATATGAAAATTATATGTGTAGATTTGACTCGAGGAGTATTTTCATAATATTATAATTTGAGTTTTAGAAAAATATTATAATAAAATTATCAGTTAAAGTTGTATTTTGTTGACCGTGTTGTTGTCTAAAACATCATTTTTTTAAAAAACCGAAGGGAGTAACATGCACAGCCCCAGTTCCACGGAGCACTTCATCAATAATTTCCCTCATAATACAAATTGAATGCATGGTTTGATGACATCCAGTGCCGACTTGTCGTCAGCGCCAATGATATGTGATGGTTTAGCATGTGGCCAGCCGCCAGCTCCATGACTGATCCTTAATTTCTCTCAAGCTGATTCACCGACGTGTCCATACATGGCCCGCCTCGTGGAACTCATGTGCTAGCTCCATCCACGCAATGTTATGCACAATGATGTCAAGACGTTTTTAAAACATAATTTTCATCACTAATTTCTATTATGATATATTTATAAACCTAAGAAGGTTATAATATTATGAAAGTACATTTCAAAATAAATCTATACATATGATTTTTATATATTTAATTTAAAATTTTGAAAAGATATTAACAGCCAAAGTTTAAAATTTTTAACTACACATGTTTCCGAACAGCAAGTATTGAACGGAGAGTACAATAGTAAATTGTGTGGCAGGTCTTTGAGCTTGAGCATGCGTGGTATTGCTTGGGTCTGTAAATTTGAGAATTTTATATTTACATTAATATAAGCGTGACCCTAACTTGATTCTCAACTACTGTTCAAAAATACAAGACATATAGTTTGAATAATCTTATTTGAAAATATAAAGTTTACATATAGTTTTAATGAGATTTGTCTAGTATACTCGTATTTATTATCTCTTGACCGTAGGAATTTATTCATTACCATTTACACAAAGTATTATTTTTTATCTTTTAAGGCAGTTAAGTGGGGTATCTAAATCATTTTTTCTCATACTTTTTTTAATTTCATCGCATTCTTAGTCTTTGTGTAAAATTAAAATACGCTTTATATTTTTTTAACGGAGGGAATACTAATTAACGGCATATCATATTGACCGCATGTAAGCTGCAGTAAATTTGTCCAGGGTTTATAGAGCTATATGATTAATCGTCTCTTAGTTATAACTAGTAGTTGTTGGTTTTCGACTCAGCATGTTACTAAGGGTGTGTTCGGTTGCCTGGATGAGGTTGGATGGGATATGGTCATCCAACTTGGATGGGATGGAGCCATCCACGTAGTTGTTTGGTTTGGTGGATAAGGATGAGCCAATTTTTTGTTTGGTTGGATGGATGAGGATGGATGGGATGAGCTAATTTTTTGTTTGGTTAGATGGATGAGCTAGTTGTAATCAAGGTTTCGAATTTTGGTTTGAATATTTTGGACAAAATTTAATTAAAATTTGAATTTTGTACAAAATTTGATCACAATTTAAAATTTCTGACAAAATTTGAATTTTTGGATAAAATTTAACCAAAATTTGAATTTTTTGGACACATTTTGAATTTTTGAATAAAATTTGCATTTTCAAACAAATTTTTATTTTTGGACAATTTTTTACTAAAATTTTAATTTTCAAACAAAATTTGACCATATTTTGAGCGAAGTTTAATTTTGGCCAAGAAAACTTTACTGAAATTTGAATTCGACCGTGTACACCTCTTCGTGCAGCAAACTGGATGAGCGCATCCAGCCTTTTTATTTGGATAGCTTTATCCAGCATCTTGAGAGAATATTCCCAAAAACTGGATGACCATATCCTATCCATCCATCAATCCAAACAATTGGATGACTCCAAATTCATGGATGGTCATATCCCATCCATCCTCATCCACCCAACCAAACGCACCCTAAAGGGATAAGTTGTTCTTTAAATCCTGATCGTAAAAATAACTATCGTGTTAAATGGGTCCTTAATATACGGGTTCATTTTGCGGCTACTCACCCCAAACCAACACACTCGCTTGCCTCCACGCTGCTCGCCCACACACCTGTCCCCGCGCTGCAACGACATGACTCGCTGTCGTGCTCCTCGTGCATGGTACCTTCTTTCCATGCACTAGGAGCGTGGCAGCCACGCCGTTTGCCCACACGCCGGTCCCCTCCCTGCAACGATACGACTCGCTGTCGTGTTCCTCGTGCATGGTACCTTCTTTCCACACTCTAGGAGCGTGGCAGCCACACCATTGGCCGACATGCCTGCCCCCGCCATACATCGACATGACTTGCTGCCGTGCTCCCCATGCACGGTACCTTCTTTTCGCGTTCTGGGAGCGTGGCAGCCACGCCGCATAGAATACCTTCCATGCTCGCCCGCGCTACCGCAGAGCCAGACACTTTCGGCGCTATCAGATCGTGGTAGATGACACGTATTATCTATCGGGTTTTTCGCGTTTATATAGAGGACTATTTTTTGTAATTGCCACCGCAAGAGGGCTATTTTTCAATAAAAGTAAGGAGCGTGACAACAGTAAAAATTTCACCAAGCATGGTTCTGAGCACGATGGAAAAGTCGAGAAAAGATCCTCATGCCAGGGAGGCGTGCGTGCGAGCTGACGGCCAAAGCGACGAGAGGGACGCACGCGTGTCGATCGATCTCACTTTAGGACGGAACCCAACTCGCTTGCTTCTTGTGCTCTGGCTCTGCAGAGGACAAGCTAGTTTCGTTTCTTCTTCTCAGCGATCTATCGATGCATGCCACTTGTATCTTCCTTATTTGGTTTAATTCTGTCTTGGACGTTTTGCGAATAAACCTCATATTCTTCCAAATTACGGATTGGTCCTTCTGAATTTACGAATAGGCCTTTTGTAATTTCCCTCCGGTTCGCGTTTAGATCCTCCGTTCGCCTCCCGTTTAATACGAATCGCAACCGAAACCTTTTCTAATTTTTCGGGATAGTGATCAGGTCCAAAATATAACTAATAGGTTCCGCTCTTTACGTTTAGGTCATTTATCCGTTTTTCTCGGAAAAAATGTTTTCGTTGTCCGTTTTTTCTCCGGAGCATGGAAAAAATGTTTTCGTTGACCGTTTTTTCTTCAAAAAAAAATACAAATTCGTTTTTCCTTCGTCGTTTCTCCATTTTTGTTGGAAAAAATGTTGTTGTTGTTCGTTTTTTCTCCAGAACCCAGGGAAAAAGTTTTCGTGGTCCATTTTTCTCAGAAAAAAAAACGAAAATTCATTTTCCATTCATCCCTTCTTCGTTTTTGCCGGAAAAAATGTTTTCATAGTCCGTTTTTTCTTCGGATCCCGGGGAAAATATTTTCGTTGTCCATTTTCCCTAAAAAAACATAAATCCGTTTTTCGTACGCGCACACGGCGTGCGCTGCTTTTGTGTTTTTGTGGCCCATTTTTTCTTAAAAAAACACAAGCCAGTTTTCCATTCGTCCTTCCTCCGTTTTTGCCGAAAAAAATATTTTCGTGGTCCATTTTTTCTCCAGAGCCCACAAAAATGTTTTCGTAGCCCTTTTTTTCCTAAAAAAAACGCAAATTCGTTTTTCATTCACGCACATGGCTCGGTCTCTACAGTTTCTCGAGGCTCCAAAAATTTTGAAGATACGTTTAAGTCTATTTTTTCGTCCGAAAAAAACGCAAAATCATTTTTCGTTCACGCACACGGCGTGCGCCGCGCTTACAGCCTAGTGAGATAGATGATCAAGGAACTTGCCTTTCTCAACGACAGAGACTGAGTCTGAGATGATCCATCCATCCATCTGCTCAAATAATAGATGAAAATTTGTTCTCAACCCCACATGATGAGATAGATGATCTATCGTTTTTTGCATTTGATAGATGATGAGATAGATGATCGAGGACTTAGCCTTTCTCAACCCCAGAGACTGAGACGATCCATCCATCCACTCGTACGCTCAATCTTACAGGTGCAAAACCAACCTAGGGCTTGTTTCAAAAATCCATTTTAGATGGACTAATAACTTAGACTAATATCCCGATTAATTTACCGACGTGGCTGGATTTAGGCCACGGGACCCTGAAGATGCATAAATCTTGCGTACGAACACACGTGCGCATTTCAAGATGCATAAATCTTGCATAAAAGTCATACTAATAATGTCCAACTCTGGTGGCTGCAAAGGCGGTTGGCGGTACCACATCATGCAAGACGAAGCCTGAATGGTTTGATCATTTTCGGTTTTTGGAATCTCTGAAAGGAGCGAAATGCGCGCATTTTCCAAGAAAAGGCAACCTCCGCCCAAGTTGTAGTCAGTAGAGCCCGACAGGATATTGTAGAGTTCGCTTTTGCCACTAAGAGAGTAACCTAAGGGTATTGTTTGGAGTTTGTTGTTGTGTGTCCTTTTGATGTTTTTGCTCAGGGCTGTTTGTTCGGCCTTCTAGTCGCCCATACTAATAATGTCCGCACTAGTTTAAAGATCGGGGAATATTAATTCGTTTCCTTTAGATGAATCAGCTCCAAGTTCAAAATCCCCGTTTCAGCTGAAATCTCGGATTTCAGCCAAGGACGAGATTATAAATATCAATAGAATAATTTTTTAAAAAAAAAACTTAAATTGCTACACAGATTTCAAGTTGTTTGGATTAAATCGGACCGGATTTGGGACTCATGAGGAGCTCGGGGCCAAGCAGCGGTGTGAGCAGCCAGGGGAGGTAAGGGTAGAGGGTGCAAAGTGTGAACTGAAGTGACGAGGAGGATCCCGATCTAGATGAGGATCGATGAGGAGCCAAGGAGCAAGGGGAGGTATATATAAATATATAATATTGTTATTTGCTTCATGCTTTGCTCTTTAGCATATAGTCAATTAACCATATACAATTATACTCCAGTATATATAATATATTGTCTAGTTATTAATATAATTATATAACTATATTTGTTCATAGATATACAATAAGGGAGAAATGAACTTTGTAATTATTTCACAAGCAATTCAAATAGTACTTCTCCAACCGTTGCGAGCACAAATCTATTTTCATCCAACCGATGAGAGCTCAATTGCACAAGACTATATTTAATATGTTTGTCTCAATTTAGTTTAGTTATTTGAGTCCACATTCTATTTTTATCCTAGCTTCGGCACTGCCAGCTAGTAGTAGTAAGTTTTGTTTAGATAGAATATACACGTGGTCAGACTAAGTTAATTTGCAGGCTATTACTAGCAGTTTGCTCGTCCATAGACTCAGAATATTTGTCCATTAAAAGAGTCAAAAGTATATTTATTGCGATATTTTCATTCTCTATTCCTATTTAAATGCTCTCGAAGAGGTTAAGTGGTTTTATAGTATGCCATTTAGTAGAAATGCACATGATAGTGTTTGGTGCGCTGGTGAACCGGCCGTGAACAAATATAATGGATCAGAGAGAGTATTAAATAGTTTAATACCAAGCATAATACTATAAAAAAGTACTCCTAAATAGGAAAGTTTTCCAACTATTAAGTAAAGGCAATTAAATAACAGAAAAACTAACCTACGGTATACCTCTGAAACTCACGAAACTTGTGAATTTTTACACTGAAACTCATGAAACTTAACACTAAAAACTAATGAAACATGAAACTGATGAAACTAAACACTGAAACTTATGAAACCAGCACTGAAACTGATAAGTTTCATAAATTTCATGGCTATACCGTTCCCTAGTCTCTCTCATTAAATAATGCCGCAAGGATTGGATTGGATAGGATCGTCTGAATTAAGGCAGCTAGCTAGCGTCTGTTCAATTGGCTGCGGCCTAGCTTGCAGCATGTGGAAAATGCATGCGTTCGCAACCCCTGTTAATTTGGTTCAGAGTTCAGACTAATTAACACGGTGGTATGTATGATCTGTCGTTTCAGGCTCAGCAGCTGTGGCGTGCTTCTCTGACAAAAAGTTTAGAGAAGCACATATAGTAAGTAGCATTGACAAATCACTAGCTAAGTTGAGCTTTCTGCCTACCGCGTACGTACGTACGTTCGGCTCTTATCCATGGAGATTTTAAAACAAGAATTGGAGAGACAGGGGCCTGCCAATTAAGCTAGCAAGCATTCCAACTTCTGGGCGTATATACGTACTTGTGTTTCGTGCCAAGGCAAGCGTCAGAGGTTAATTTTGTTATTAGTTGATTTGTACAAAACATCAATGGGTTGGTTAGACTTTCTTGTAAACAAGTTGCACGCATGGGGTGATATAGTCAACTGCATTTGCAAACATCGATCACCAGTTCACCACACGTCGAAAGTCCTACATGGCTTTTTTTGTCAGCCAGGAAAATGTGCCATGCTAAGATTCGTTAGTCACAAATTAAACAAAGCTTCGATCATATAAATCACTAGGTGTATCCCCCATTGAAATGTGTCAGTATTACCATTCTTTTCTTCCAAATTTCGATCGTGAAAAAAAAATGAACGAATTAATCTTGTCTCAGCCTGCACCTCCTCCTGAGATAAACCAGTGGACTGAAACTTGATACTACATGAAAGCCTGGCAAATAGCTGGGCCGAACTTTGATCTTTTGATTATCTTGTCTGACGCAACTCACTACCTTCAGTTAAGTGATAAACTATAGACAAACGAAAAACACATAATACAGAAGATGTAAAACATCCATTGGATGAGTGATATACAATCAAACTGCATGCATCAGCGCCATAATCTAGCGTAATTCCGCGACCATCAACGACATTATTACAAAGGACGGCTGAAACCATGCGCGTATATATTGATCAGTACAGAGAGTGATCGGCAAGTGACACCCGATTGATTCTACTGGAAACCTGAGTTAATCATGCGATCGACTGACGCAGCTAGCTTTCTGCGTGCGACAGCCTCTATGGCAGTACCCAGAGGCCAGGCTGCATCAACGTAGTACTCTCCATACTTCACCTTGGCCACCAGTTGGATCTCCCTGGTTGCTTCCAGACCTATACGCAGTATTAATTTCTTCAGAAACCACAGGGTCAGGGCAATTATATCGGTAAGATCTTCAGGTGCAGAGCATGTACTGTGCTACGTACCGAATCCGTCCACGAGCAAGGTGTATCGGTAAACGAGGTCCATACAGATGAATGGCACATCGGCTACATCAGGGTAAGCAGCTTTGGCTTCTCCGACGCTCAGTGGGCAAACCTTGTCTGCAGCAGCTTTGAACGCCGCAGGAGTGGCCTTCGCGCTCGGTGCGTGGCCATCGATGAGGCCAACCTTTGCGACAAAAGATTTATAACCTTATTCGCAGTGACATTTACATGCGGCGCCAACTGGTATAGGATTAGAGGTGGGCATTTAGGCCGGGCTCATTTGGGCCGGCCCAAAGCACGATGGGATGGCCCGGTGCAAAGCACGGCACGGCACGGTTCCGTGCCGGACCGGGCCGGCACGTAACTGTAGCTCGGGCAGTGCCGGGCCCGGGAAGTGGGCACGACGGGCCGCACGGCACGAACGGGCAGGAAATCACGAATTAAGAAAATTGGCAAATATTGTTGATTCAGGGTATCTTCAAGCATTGCATTTATGTTTGACATTTTGTTGATGTGATTAGTCTCTTATGTAATTAAAATAGTTAGTTTAGTAGTAGTGATGTGTTTTATTTGTTTACTCGTTACAATAGTGAAAATGGGTCGGGCCTGGGCCGGCACGGCATGAAGCAGGCACGAAGCGCAAATGGGCCGGGCTTGGGCTCGCCAAAGGCGAGTCGGCCCGGCACGGTGGGCACGATGGGCCGTCGTGGCACAACATGGTTCCGGCTCGAAACACGATGAGCCCGGGCCGGGCCGGCACGGCACGGCACGGCACAACGCCCACCTCTGGTAACTACTGGCAGATTGTTACCTCTGCGGCTTTGTAGAAGAAGCCTGACGCGGCGTAGAGGTTGGCCTGGCCAGCTCCGCCGCCGCCGCTCCACGCACCGTCGAAGGTGCAGTTGTTGGCTTCGCATGGCGCATTCATGTTCAGTGCCTTGATCGTCTCCTCCCTGCACTTGTCGTACGCTGCTCCTCCTGGTGAGGCCGTCGCATCGTACTGCTTCCCATTGTAGGTGTATTTACCTTCTCACGACACAATGCAACATTGATTCCTCGATTAGTTAAAGCATCACATTAACTGAATTAGCTAGGAATTACAGGTCCCTGAATATATCAACTCGGGATTGTTGTTATACATTACATACCACTGAAGCCACGCAGCATGCAATTGCTAAATGGTCCCTTCTTCGCCTTCAGAATCTCTACCCGGGCAGCCAAAGCGCCATAGGACAAGTAGGTTCAAAGGCAAGATCACAGCCGATCTACTAATTCTCAATAACCAGGAAATAATACGTGTTTGCAAAAAATATAACCAAGAAATATATACACTACTTCTTTCTTCAATTTTTATAGTAAATTCAAAACAAGGTTCAGTTAGTTCAGTATTGTTGCACTTCTCGAAACTGTAAACTACATGTTTTTACCACCGAATTAAGGACCATAATAGAAGGGCTTGTACTGGAATAGAGTATATATATACAAGTCAAACCTGTGGACATAAAGGTTGTAATCTTTTCCCTTGAGGTACTCTTTTGTAATGTAAGGATCCTTGCCCTTAGGCACTGCTGGAGCGTTTGCAGCAGCATTTGCAGAGACAGCATAAGCCATTTGCACGGATCCACCTCCAAGATCAATCACACCCACCGTCTTGGAGTAATCACCTCCCAATTTACCCAACAGATAGTTCAGAGCAATCTGCACGCGACGCAGGATTGAAATTGTAAAACAAAGTTAGGCATGCATGTGGAGGAATTGCCTCTGTATCATATGAGATTAGCTAGCAAGATTATACCCATAAGTAAGAGCCTTCCTGGGATCCTTCAAGAACAGCGATCCATTTGGGGTTGTACTGAAATTTGCTTTTACTGTGGACAAGATCGCGAACCTGTATTGAGAATCAAATAATAAGCAGCATTTTAATCCTGTTTATGTCATGTATGATGTGGCTGTACCAATTAATGAGGCAGTACAGTACTATAGTTGAGTTACCGCTTCAAGAATCTGGTTTGCCTTCTCATCTCCAATAAGCCTGAGCCCAGCGGTTGCCTGTAAATTTGTTCAATAAGTTGGATACTTTAAGATTAAAAAAGAACCAAAATTTTGCTTATGCATAAGATTTCTATTGTTTTTTTAAAAAAAAACTTTGGAGTGGATGTCAAATACGCGAATCAGATGAGAATGATTAGTTGAAGGATTGTTGTATCTGGCAATTCATAAACCGACCAACTTTCTTTCGAGGGATAGACATAGACCGATAGACTTAACCAGAGCGAATTAGATGATGGATTACCCCAAGTTTAAGGGGAGTTCGTTTCTGAAGCCACCGAGGGACGATACTTTTAGCCTTTTCAAGTAGGGTTGCGATTGAGTTTGCAGCCTCCTGGGGCCGTCCAGCATATGAGCTCAGCCCGGGTTTCACCTGCATATCAGCATTAACATGAGCGTATCAAAAGCGGAATTAACACTATAGTTAGTGTCTATTGACAGAACTGGCAGTTTCATGTAACGCATACTAACATGAAAAAGAAAGAAAGAAAAACTCTGAGCCCTCATGCATGCTCGCCTGTTGCAAGGCCCAGCACAATACCCTCGATCAGTTCCATCTTTTTTATGAATCTTGACATATTGATGTCTGAAACAATAACGTCTGCTTGCGTGCAGTCTACCTGTGCAAAGAACTCGATGTTGTCGCCGACGTTGACGAGATCCATCCTGCTGTTGAACTTGAAGATGTGCACACGGCTCCCCGTGCTGCCGGCGTCGAAGATCACAGCGTACCTTCTTGGAGATACCGCCTCAGCAATGTTGTCCGACGGGTCGTCGACCATGCCGCCCTTCCGGCCAAGCACGGCGTCGCCCAAGACTCCTCCAGGATTAGACGAGGTAGATATGAGGAGAAGAAGGACGGCGACGTATGTGCCGACGACTTGAGCCATCGATTGCTGCGATTAGTACTGCAAGCACAGCCTGTGTGTGCAGGGGAGCTTCATATAGTTGTCTTCAGAGTTCATGCATGCTTCGGGGGATCACTTTCTCAAATAGTACCCCATGTCCCCATCAGTTCCTGAAATTGATTTTTCATGTAACTGCGCAATTGAGTTGCATGGTCTGTAATACATGCTCTCGATCTATGAGTTCAAAACTTCTCATACCCTTTGCGCACTTTTTTTTTTAACAAAAATTTAGCCTCTATGCAAACATAATTGCAAAAACAGCTCTCTCCCTTACCGCGAAAGCCCTAACTGGTAACACCTATCATACTCATGTGCCACGGTAGGTCCTATCGAGCTAGGGCAGCATAGCAGAAACCTGCCATACTTGGGCACAACAGCAGGTCCTGCTCCCACTCCTACGCTGACACCCTACAGAGCAGCCTTGCCACAACAGCAGCCTTGCCGAGCTACCAAGCCGTAACATCAGCCTTGCTCGAGCGCCCACTACTACAGATAATAACATCACAGATGGTTCAGAACCGTCATTATAGACGGTTTTTTGAACCATCTGTGACCATATATTAGTGATATAATAGCATATCATAGACGGTTAGGCCACCGTCTGTGGTATAAACATCATAGACGGTTCTAATTAGAAATTGTCTGTGATACTACAACATCACAAATAGTTGGGTCAAGTTATCACAATTGAGTAAAACTATTAACTAAGCAAATAAGGTATTGAACCCTCACCTTCTTAATTATGCACAACAGAGTACTTATAATCAATTTTTATTGTCCAAGAGAACAATTTTTCATAATATATTCAATTCGACCAGAAGGTAGGCAAGCAATCGAACTACAGTGCTACAACCAAGGCTATCAAAGTAAAAAGGTAGCAAATTCAAAAATGAACAAGAGAATATTAAAGACATACTATAAGTAGCAAATTATCTCAATGACAATAAACAATAATATCTAGCAATAACAGGAAGTAGGACTAATGATTCAAGGATTAATTTACACCTTCAATTGTTTAGTTCATCAATGACCCAATTAGCATCATAGAGCAATAAAAGGCAACAATTAAGTAGGAGTAATCTTAGATATGCTCACAAACAAACAAGAGAACAAGTTTTCAGAATATGTTCAGTTCAGCTAGAAGGTAGACAAGTAACTGAACCACAATGCTACAACTAGAGCTATCAACGTAAAAGCATAGCAAGTTCAATAATGATTAAGAGAAGATTAAAGACATATTGTAAATAACAAACTAGCTCAATGACAGTAAACAATAATCTCTAGCAATAACAGGAAGTAGGAATAATGATTCAAGGTCTGATTTACACCTTCAATTGTTTAGTTCATCAATGAGATACTCACAAACAAACAAGATCTCAGCACAATGGAACTCAGTTCAACCAAACCCTAGATCTCACTGTACTCAAATCAAGTGCAAGAACATTGCACAAGGAGGCTCGAATTAGGGAACCACAATCCCATGACTTGGACCTAGACCCCGCAGTCCCCTACTCAGCCCCAATACGCTAAACAGTATGTACTCTCTTGCAATTTTTTTTATGTGGATCACATTATAATATCTTATAATTAGTATATGAGTATATTTACAGTGATAAATGAGTATTTTAAGTTCGTTTGGGTGGTATTTAAGAGGTGGGAGTAACTACTCTCAGGAGTAGAATATATATATATATATATATATATATATATATATATATATATATGTATGTATGTATGTATGGGCAACATATCCAGTGAAAACCCTCCTTACCGTGAAAACTTGGTGAAACCCACGTATAAAAGTTTTGAAAAACTCTCAAAAAATTACCATACGTAGAGGAGGTGGGGTTATACAACCCTGTGAAATTTGAAGATCAAACTCAATTGCATTTGAAAGATATGAAAAAGACAAATTGCAAAATGAATAATGCTAAATAGTGAAAAATCACTATTCATACTGAATTTGTCTTTTTTATATTTTTTAAATGCAATTGAGTTTGGTCTTCAAATTTTACAAGGTTGTAGAACCTCATCTCTCCTACGTATGAGATTTTTTTGAGAATTTTTCAAAACTTTTACATGTGGGTTTCACGGAGTTTTCACGGTAAAGAGGATTTGCACTAGATATCTCCCCGTATGTATGTATATGTATATATATATGTATATATGTATACATATATATATATCTATATATGTATACATATATATATATGTATATATATATATATGACGCTGTAATGAGGCACCATGATTTTAAATGTATGAATTCAAGTTAAATTCTAGTATATTTTTGAAACTTTCAGTTTTAGGGTATATACCCATCTTTAACAATTCAAATAAAATACATACCTTTGAAAAAGTATATTCGAATTCAAATATTTAAACGAATTACGATCGCATGCTTTGCTGATTTATATATATAATCAGCCTATATCTATGATCAAACTATCATAAAAAAAAATCTAGTTAGATGGTGCACATGACAGAGAGAGATGGGCCAGGTCACACCGAAACAGGAATTATTCGCGGTCTCCATGTGTAACGCATGGACGCATTTTTTCTTTGAATTAGATGGTGCGATCTGTTCGAGCTCTGGCTAGCTAGATGCGTATTCCTGATCGATCGAGGAGTGATCGCTACAAAAGATTTGCTTTTCTTCTGACGAAAAGGAAGCGAGCTGCTTCTCATTGATCCAAGGGAAAATTTTCCAAAGGCAAAAGATAAGATAGATGAAAAAGAATCATTAAGCGACAATTAACGGATGCTGCACATCAGCACATACAGTTTGATTTGATCGATGCAGCAGCGGAATGTCGTCCTTTATTTGCAGAGACGCGCTAAGCTGCACGATCAGAGGAGAAAGAAGATTCTCCTTCAAATAATCAACGACATGGAGTGGAGAGTGTTTGGTTCCTGTCTTCCCCTATCCATCGATTATCCCGTCACGCGTGGATCAATCCCCTTATGATCCATCAAGATCTTATAGGAAAATGATTCTGTACTTTTAGAGTATATATTATACACCCATTTGTCAATATATCACTTAAATAATATTATTATATCACTTTATCATTTTGAGTATACTATAATATTGATTATACGATACTCCAAAGTGATTTTAATAAAAAATTTCATTGAAATTCACTATTTATAGTATAATTTATGTACCTCCTCCTTTTTATGGAAAAAGCTGTATAACAAAAAAAGAGGTTTTACTAAAAAAATTTCAATCATACTGCATTGGAGTATCTTAAAATTATTATTAGAGTATACCAAATAAAATATAAAAAAAATATAACATATTCGTTTAAGTATAACATATCCTATGTATTTTCGTTCAATTTTTTATTTTTTGGATTTTTTATGATGTTGAGTTTAACTAGTTTACTAACTAGTTCAAACAAGTTTGAACTGAAATTCAAACTAGAGTCTCGGTCGTCCGATCTCGGTCTTCGATGGCTTGGATTGCTTCACCCCGAAACTCAGCATAAAAAGAAATTGCCCTGTATCTATTCGCCCAAGCGGGGTTCGTGGCACAGCGGTAACGCCGTTACGTGTGGCAACCTCGCTCCGGCCACCCCGCACGCGGCGCGTGTTAGGCCCACGTGGGCCGCCGCATGGCTATATTTTTGCTAAAGAATCTCTTCAAATTTCTGAAATTGCATATAGGTTCTGATTTTTATGAAAAGGCCCTTTTTTAATAGAAAAGTCCTCCGAAAATTCACGAAAAGACCCTCCAAAAATTTAGAAAATAAGGTTTGGTCCGTTTTTTTTGTCCTGGTCTATTTTTCCTCCGAAAATGCGTCCCCCCTCCTCAAAAAAATTTGTTTATTCAAGAATGCCAGCCACTCCGAAAGACCCTCGGAAAATTTGAAAAATACGTCTCAGTCCATTTTTTCTACGGAGATTTGTAGAAAGACCCTCCAACATTTTCAAAAATACGACCCAGTCTATTTTCCTGTCCCCTACCATTTTCACGCGAAAAACGAACTTTTTTTATTCGAAGATACCGCTCTGAAATAGGTTTTTCCATTTTCACGCGAAAAACGAACTTTTTTTATTCGAAGATACCGCTCTGAAATAGGTTTTTCACCGAAAAAAAGACATTTTCATTTTTCGTTCACGCGCGCAGCGTGCGCCGCGCTTAACGACCTAGTATTATAAGAGATTGATGTCACCGTAGCATCAGACATGAGCATGGGAAGATGGCCTAATAGAGCGACGTGACGACCTGCCGTGGTGCTACTCAGCTTACTGTCCTCTGCATGCCATGCTTAGCAGCAAAAGCAAGACAAAAAAATCTCAAAGAGAGGTAGCAACAAGTAAAAAAAAAAGGAGAGGTATATGTGGTTTCAATAATTGAAATAGGGTTCTACGGTTCTAGCTTGCACTAATTGAAGTGGGATCCTAAACAAAGAAAGTTAACAAGCTCCTTGCCGACAATTTACGAGCCCAGCTGGGACGCAACGCGGTGTTGTGCAACTGCAACGAAACGACCGATCAAGAAAGGTATGTGAATGAAACCCAGCTCAGCTCGCAACGCGTTGCTTTTGCGCAGGAGGACGGGCGATTTCTTCTTCTATCTCCTGAAGATGCCCCGCAGCAGGCTGCCTGGTTCCTCCTCCTGATCGATCAACCCTCGTCCATCCGTTCGTACAATCGCCCACGACAGAGCTACAGAAGACTGCCAACAACAAATAACTCAACCACAGGTATCTATTCAACAGAAGACTCACTCTTTCTTTTCCAGCTGCTTTGAATTCTTTAGATTATTTCAAGAAAGAAAGTCGACGCAACGCAAGGCAAGGCAGCGACGTCCAGAGGACCAAGACTTATCACCCGGTCGAGCATCCTAAAGCAGCTTTCGCTCGCTTTAGATCTGAGATCCAGCCTGAAACCCAGCTCAGCTCGCAACGCGTTGTTCTTGCGCAGGGCGACGTACGGCCGATTTCTATCTGTCTCCTGAAGATGTCCAGCAGCCGGCTGCTTGCTTCCTCCTCCTCCTGATCGATCAACCTCGTTCCGCCGTTCGTCCAATCGTCCACGACAGAGAAAACCACAGGTTTCTATTCTACCGTGTCTCTCTTTCTTTTCTAGCTTTCAATTCTTTAGGTTATTTTCAAAGGATTTTAAGATTGTTTGCTCAACGCCTGGCGTTTGCATTCGATAACTCGATTAATTTGCTCAAATACTCCCATGTTACTACCCACATATAATAACATCAAACCCAGTAAATGATCCACTAACACTTAAATCTAGTTTTTTTTTTCTTCTGTTTTTATTAATTCTAAAAATTAATAAAAACAATGATTCAAAGTGAAAGAATCAATCTAGGATAAAGGATCAAAGACAATGGGGAAAAAAACTAGATTAAACAAGTAAAATAGAGAGCAATTATACAGAACATAAGAAACACAATTAGTAGATCAAAATTCATAATCACTGATTTATTTCTCAGAATAGAAAAGCAAACATGCACAAATATCCCTTTATATGAAAGGGCAACCTTGGTTGTGTGCATCTCATGACGCAGAGGCCGGGAGATTTAATTTTCCATTATCTAAAAAAAATATGAAAAGGCAACCCTCAAATAATCTCTCAGATTTTTCTCTTAATTTTCCCTTTTTCTTTACACTCTTTCTTCTTTCTTTTTCTTGGGCGAGTCATAGTTACCCAGATGGTCTGTGTTGTAGTTTGTCCAATGCTTTATGTCTCATTAAACGAACAGCTAGCTTCAAAATCCTATGGGCTAGTCAAAGATCGGGTTGAGAACTAACACAGCTTCAAAGTCTCACTCGAGCAAAGTAAACGCAATGTTGTGAGGGTCGATGCCTAGCATGAACTAGCTAGCTCATTCAAATAAGTACAAAGATTAGCGTGAACTAGCTAGCTCATTCAAGCAAAGTCCCACTCCGGTTATCAACTGTATGTTTTACACCCTCGCAGACGTGTACATTCAAATAAGTACAAAGATTAGCGCAAACGACTTGAAAAAACGTTCCATAGTATAAATAGAAGTAAATCATAGTTGATGTAGCAAACTAATAACTACAACATTTCTAATTCATAGAAAGCATTGAGTAATATAAACACATTGATATTTATCCAACTAAAGTGATTTTTCTGTAAGTTGCTTCTTACTCCTCACTATCTCTGTTTTTGGCTGCTATTTCTCTCTTGTAATGCAGCAAATGGGCCGCATTACTGTCTGAACTGGTTAATCAAGAGCTCTCAACCACTGCGAGGATCACTGGTAGCGGATTGGGGGAATGGAAGTCATGACTTTACCATCTGGAATTTTGAATGTTGCCTTCAACAAGTTAGGTTCTGAGATCCTTCAACAAATTGGGATGCTATGGGGTCTTGCTGACAATCTGAATGAACTGAAAAATGTAATGGAAATAATTAAAGATGGGTTGGAGGCTGCTGAAGAGCAAGCAATTGAAGATAAGCAATTGTCCACTTGGTTGAGAATGGTCCATGATGTTGCCTATGATGCAGATGATCTATTGCATGAACTCCATATGAAGGCTGAAAAATATGAATTGAAGATGCATGAAAATAAGTGTAAGGTTAGTCAGTGTTTCTTCAAATGCAATCCAGTTTTCCAACTTAAAGTGGCTAACAAGATCAAAGAATTTAAAAGGAGGTTTGATGCACTTGCAAAAAAGAAGGAAATCTTTTATGTTGAAAAAAACCTTGGCAAAGGCATGACACAGAAGAACGATCATCGCACGACCATTTGTAATATTGATACAGAAAAAGTGGTTGGAAGAGAGGGGGATAAGGAAAAAATTAGAAACGAAGTTACTAAAATTGATGGATATAAAAAAGTCTCAATTATTTCGATCATTGGCCTAGCTGGACTAGGTAAGACTACATTGGCTCAATTAGTCTACAATGATGATGTTGTACAGAAGCATTTCAAGCTGAGAATGTGGATCCACGTCTCACAAATTTTTGATACTAGAAGGCTTATGAGAGCATTGCTTGAGTCTGTCACCGGCAAGAAACCAGATATTGAGGAGTTGAGTTCTTTGTGTGAAGAAATTAAGGAGGAGTTAAAGGGGCAGAAGTTCTTACTTGTATTGGATGATGTTTGGGATCCTGACTGGGAGGAGTGGGAGAAATTTAGTTCTCCGCTAAGTAGTGTTAGTGAAGCTGGAAGCAAGATCATTGTGACAACACGAAGCACAGATGTTGCCAAAAATCTAGGCAGCACATTTGAACACAATGTGACAACCTTATCAGATGATGACAGTTGGACTCTGTTCAAGCAAAGGGCATTTAGAAGTGATAGTGAAGAATTGGATCCAGAACTTGTAAAAATTGGCAAAGAAATCTTGCAGAAGTGCGGAGGTGTACCATTAGCCGTGAAGGCTCTAGGAAGCATCTTGCGCTCAGAAGAGGGAATAGAAGGTTGGATGTTGGTGAGAGATAGCAATGTATGGAAGCACAAAAAAGGGAACAAAGTTATGATGTCTTTAAGATTGAGCTATTATCATTTGCCCTCTCATTTGAAGCAGTGCTTCACAATATGTTCAGTGTTTCCTAAAGGTCATAGGATTGACAAAGAACAATTGTTTGACCTATGGATTGCTCATGATATGATCTCTCTGGCAGATGGTGTTGATCGCTTGGAGTATATTGGCAACAAGTGCTTTAGTTCTCTTGTGCAAATGAGTTTTCTACAAGATGTGCACGAAGGATTTAATGGGAGAGTGACATGCAGGATGCATGATTTGGTTCATGATCTTGCCCGATCCATCTTGGGTGATGAAATCTCACTTGTCGTGCCGAAAAAAACAATTGATGCTACAAAGAGCTACAGATACTTTTCTTTGATTAAACAGACAGGAAATGTTCCACCCAAAGGATTATTTGAAAAAGCACGTGCTATGTATGTTGCTAATGGTGATCTCATGTTTGGGAAGAGACATAAGAATGCAAAATACTTGCGTAGCATCACTATGGAACGCATCGGTACAGAATCAATGCTCGCTGCCGTGCTGCTGGTAAAAAATCTGAGGTATCTTCACATGTTAGAACTGAAGTGTAAAACACTTCCTGAAGCTATCTCAAATATTTGGAGCCTGCAGTCCCTTCATATAATGGATTCTATTCATCTTCGTGAGATACCTAAATCCATTGGTAATCTGAAGAAGCTGAGAACATTAAACTTGTCAGGCTGTGTTTCTCTGAAGTGTTTGCCAGATTCTGTTTGTAATTGCTGCATGATTTCAACTCTAGACCTCACCAGGTGCGAATTGATCGAATTACAAGAGTCTATAGGTAGAAATAAAAAACTAAGAGTCTTGAGACTATGTGGCAGCAGAATGGAGAGGCTACCATCAGGTATTACAGCACTGAAAAATCTGGAGTGCTTGGACCTTAAAAGGTGTACTAGAATTAGAGAGTTGCCTGAAGGCATGGGGAATTTGAAGAAGCTTGAGGTTTTGAATCTAGAAGGATGCGAGAAATTGTGTGGCCTACCAGCAGGGTTTGGACAGCTCACTGGGCTACAGAAGTTGGTATTGTTTGCTGTTGGAGCGGATGAAAAATCAGCACGAATTTCGGAGCTTGGAATACTAGGGAAGATCAGCAGGGAACTAACTATCTTCAATATTGAGTGCGTGAATGAGTCAGCTGATGCAAGCAAGGCATGCTTGAAAGAAAAGACTAAAATACGTGACCTGACACTGCAGTGGGGCTGGGACAGGGAGACATCGGATTTGACAGCTGCGGGTGAGGTACTGGAAGGTCTGGAGCCACCATCACGGATTGAACGTCTATCAATCGTTGGGTACCCAGGCGTGCGATTCGCACGATGGATGTTGAAGCAGCATGGCGACGATGAGAGCACTTGTTTGGATGTCGGTGTACCTCTTAGTCGTCCTCGTCAGTTCCGATGCTTGACCGAGCTGACACTAGATTGTTTCCCACGATTGAAGCGCCTACAGGGGCTTGTTGAGTTGCCTTGCCTGGAGAATCTTCGGTTGATAGGAATGCCAGATCTGGAAAGCATAAGCGGGGGTCCATTTCCTTCGCTCGTGATGTTTTATATTTCGGGAATGCCCAGCCTGGAGGAGCTGTGGACGGTGACACAATTCACCTTGGTTGATGGGGACGAGGGAGGAAGGAGCATGGATCACAATCATTGTCGTTCGGGACAAGTAGTACTACCGGTGCATATTAGCAGCAGCACATGTTTCCCTCGCCTGTCCAATTTACAAATAAGTAGGTGTCCAAAATTGGAGGCCAAGCCGTACTTGCCATCCTCGCTGGAGTCCCTGCATTTGAATTTCAGCAACGAGCAGCTGCTGCTATCCCCATTTCGCCAAGGCCAAGGATTACCACCACCCTCATATGGCCACCTTAAGGAGCTTCGACTATGGGGAATGATAGCAACCGAATCCGGATCTGGATGTGGGTGGGAGCTGCAGCAGCACTTAACGACGCTCGAGTCCTTGAGGGTTAGCGATTGCGATGGCCTAACGGAGTTGCCAGAGAGCATGCCAAGCCTCACATCCCTCAGTATCTGGTGGTGCTCCGCTCTCCGCGTGCTGCCCGAGTGGCTGGGGGAGCTCCGCTCTCTGCGACGCCTGGAGATCGTTGCCTCGGCCTGCCTGAGCAGCCTCGGTCAATCGTCGTTGCTGCACCTCGCCACCTCCCTCCAGGAACTAAAAATAGCATCCTTTGATACACTTGACCAACTGCCCGAATGGCTGTGGGAGCTTCGCTCTCTACGCATATTGGAGCTCTACAAACTGCCGGGACTGACTTGCCTTCCCCAATCCATACGCCGCCTCACCTCCCTTGAACGGTTCCGCATCCGCGATTGCAAATGCATCACTTCCTTGCCGGCGGAGATACAAGGCCTCCCTGCCCTACGGGAATTGATTATCGGAGGCTGCCCTGAGCTGCAGAGGCGCTGCGAGAGAGGAAACGGGCAGGACTGGCACCTCATCTCCCACATACTTCATGTACTTGTATCATTTTAATTGTACAGTCGCGTGGTAACATCGATTCATGCTCAATTATGAGACTGTACATACGCGTGGTAACATCTCCTAGCTCTTATGTGAAGTAGATGGCTTGATAAAATCATATCGCATTGTGTCTCACAAGCGCTGCGTGTTTTCAGGACCACCTAGAGTATACTTGTCCTCATTCAACCATCTGCCTAGCAGAAGAAATGGAAAACCAATCAAAACAAAAAAGTTTTTGCTGGAACTGATGATGAGTGCTGAATACTATAAGATATTCTTGAAGTGCCATCTGTTAGCAGCAGAAATTATGTTGAGAAACGCCGTCATTATTGATGTATACGGCTGTGAGGATGCAATGTAAAGGGAATGTGTTGTCAAAGGTTTCGATTCACAATGTTCACTTGGTCGTTTACTGAAAGGATTTCAACTAGAAATTGGTTTGCTCAGGCGTTAATTAATTTTCTGCTGGGAAAATTTCAGGTGCATGCTTGGAGTTGAATGTCTGTCCACTTCACCATGCACCTGCCAATTCTTGGTCTGAACAAACTAGATATTCTCAACTCCAATCCAAAAATGAATGATATTCTTCTGCAAAACTGTGATAGTCGACATATTAGCAGTGAGAGACATAATTTACTATTTACTGTTTGATATTCCAGTATATTACCAAACGATCCATATATTCAGAGATGACTGCAACTGCAAAGCAACACGATTTTCAGCTGCGCTATGGCCTTTCTATATGTTGATAGGCACGCCCGTGCAGAGAGATGGTCCTAAGGTGTCTGCAAAGATGTTTTGCAATTTTCTTTGTAATTTTTTTTGCTGGAGCATCCTTCGCTGGATGCAGTTGTTTATGTGCTAGTTGCTAATGCCTTTCTGAGTCGATGAATTTATCAGTTGATATCCAATATTAACTTAGAGACGAATATGCTTTAACGCTATTTAGTAAAGAGGAATTTGAGCGCTTATTTTTCTTAGAAAAAGAATATTAAGCAGTTCAAACTTGTTATAATTCCTGCAACTGCAACTTGTTAGAAAAGAATATTAAGCAGTAGGCAAGATCTTTCCAGCAAATACACGTATAAAAACATAGAGGTAGGGTACTTTCGTCGAGCATCTAGCGTGCATAAACAATTTGATGTACATGTGCGCAAAAAGGAATACCGACGGCGAGGAACATTAGACGGAGGAGCAGTACACGGCGACCGGGGTTGATATGAGGAGGCGGCCCTTCCTGTGGTCTGCGGTGGTGCCGACCAGCGTCCTCGCCGCTCGGATTCCGGCCTAGGCGAGTCGGCCTCGCCCGCGGTGCTCCGTAGTTCAGTGCACCGTGAGTCGGTGTCCTCGGCGAGGTGGCGCCGCAGCTCCGGCGACGACGCAACACACGGACCAGAGATGGCGGCGGTCGGCCGGCAGCTGGAAAACAGCGAAGCGGCAGGATGACCTATGGTCCAGGCTTAACATGCACCTAAATCAGGTCTGAGACCAACACTAAAGAGAAGATGATGGGGAGAAGAGAACCATGAGGATTTAGTCGTACCCGGAGTCATGGGTGCTTAGGAGCTCGCCGGTGGCGATGGAACCACCGGCGAACCCGCCGAGGCATCAATCCAGTCGGTGAAGGAAAGTGGGCCCGACCGGGGAAGAGTGCGGCGGCGACGGCCCCTTGGTGGCCTCACGGAACCGAAGCCGCCACGCCACAACGCCAGCCCGTGGGGGAGGGGCACAGCCCCACACCACCTTACGCTCCGGCGCCGGCGCCGGCGCCGTCGTGTTGACGGGTAGTCGAATCCGCAGTGGCAGCCATTATTGATCTGTTTGTTCTTGTCCTCGCCTTCTTGCCTGTGATTCAGAATGGCAAATGGAGGTCGAACGGAGCAAGACGGCGTGCGAGCATGGGATGGGCCGGGTGGATGCGGACTCTATCTACGGCCCATAGGATCCGAGCCCGATTAGCACATGAATCCGAATGGGTATCCGGGAGCCCAGCTCGCGTGAATCGTTCTGACCCGCGTCTGCGCCGCCGCCGCCATGCTCGGGCATCTCCGGCGATCCTTTCGCGCTCTTCACGGCCTACCGATCGCCAACCTCGCCGCCTACGACTCCGCCGCCGTCTGCTCGTGAGATCCCTCTCCTTCCTTTCCCCCAATCCCCTACTAAACCCTTTCTCTTCTTTACCCCTTTCTTTTCGGGCCTTCTACTGCTACCACCTGCTATCGTCCTGGTCCTGACGCTTCAGCCCTGCAGTGTGCAATGGGTGTGCGGGCGTCAGTATGGAACGGCAAATTTTTGAGCTCTCCTTGACAAAAAAAATGTAGCTTGATGCCGAGTTTGTGGTGAAATCTTTCCTTTTTTCCCCCTTTGCTCATTCTTGTCTGGCATTGGACATCCCTGCTCGTCGTTCTATTAGTTTTGTTCGGTAGTTAGTTAAACTAATGCAGCAGTATACAAGTTAGTACTTCTTTTCTAATTCTAGAAACAAGTCCGAAGGTTAGCTTGTGCACCAACTATTGGGAGCTCGCACAGCAACAGAGTTACAGAGCTGTGTACGAAAGTGATCCATGTGGTGTCCGATGTAAGACGAGCACTTGCTGGTGTAAATAAAATAGCACTCGATCGTAGGTGCCTATATTTGTGGTGCAACATTGCATTTCTTCTGATCTGGAGAACAAATTAGGAGCTTATAGCATATGTATTCTTTCTGCTTGCTCCACTGTTCCTAATTCCTTGAGAAGATAGTTTTTGGTAAACTCTTTTTTTGTCACATCTGATATTACTTCTTTCTTCCACTGTTGTCTACATTGTGCAGGGTCTGGAGTTCACATGTCGAGCTACTTTCCTTTCATTCATGCAAGACATTTCTTCTTCTTTTGCCTATGAAATTGCCCTTCATTTTACTTCTAAACCATTGGCACCTTTAATAAATCTGTTTTAACTCATGGCAGGTTGGTGTAGCAAGCACAAGTACAGAGGTTTCTCTACAGATAATAAAGTTGCCAATGGTCGTCGAGAGTATCAGCAAATGAAGTTGAAGCCAAGTACAGCCGTGAAGGTATTTCCACAGAATTACAACCCTGTGCTTTATATATAAATTTATCCTTTGGATTGTTTCATGCTGTTGGTCCTTTCCATCTGTCTGATCACTATTTGGATGGCCTTGAACATTGAATGTATTTCTTTAGTTGCTCAGCTCAGCATGTCAAATAGTGTAGTTGAAATCTAAACTGGACCTACCCTATTTTGTTCATGCTTATGGGAGGATTATCTGGTTTTCACAAACGATCTACAGGCCTGGTAGCATGGCACAGGTCCTTGCATATTTTCCTGGTTGCTTGCCAAAGAGCTTTTGATTCAATACATTTTTTCCCCTATCTTCGTAGTTTCGTGGTCTCATTTTTGCCCATCTAATGATTCTTGAGGTTAGTGGATTTTTTCCGCTTCACCCTAGAATTATGATAGATGAAGGATTGAAGAATTTGACTTTGCTTCACAGGATAATGATGCAAACATTGATCGCATACAAAAAAAGCACAAGGGAACTGAAACAAGGGCCAATTGGAAAGAATCTGTCATCAACAGAGAAAAGGAAATTTCTTATAACACTGTATGTAGTTATGTACAGATAATTTTCATATTGTTTGTTTTACTCTTTGATTATATCGCATGTCAATGATAATTATACCTTAGCTGGATGGTGCCTAATCACTTGTTTACTAAGATTTAAAAGAATTATGTCTAAGAATGAAATCACATTGACAAAATCTTCTAACATGAGTGCAATTTCATTTGTTATTTACCAGATTTTTTTTCTTGCACCTACAATATAAGTAGTGAGCTCACACCATTTCCTTGATGATGGAAGACATGGTATTTATATTGTAATCAACTAGCAGCTCTGTTTCCCTTTTTTTTTAAAAAAAAGCTAGCAGCTTATTCAAATATGCTGAATTGTTGTCATAGGAAGTAGGTTGTGCCAAAGCATATCTTGGTTTCAATGACGAAATGACTCATCAAATGCTGTACTACGCTCCTTGTAGATCAAGATAAAAATGGCACTTTGGTCTATTGGTATTGGGATTTATCTGGGTGCACAAATTATAGCTGTCATTCATGCGGAATACAGAATGGATCAGTTTTGCTTCTTGAAAATTCTCAAGAAAAGTTCGCTATTTATTGCTGGCAGCTAGCTACTATTGCCCAGTGCAACAAATTAACTAACTACTGCAATCTCTAAATTGCAGCTCCTTGGCCTCGTGGATTCAAAAGAAGTTATTTACAGCACCCTTGATGCTTGGGTTGCGTTTGAGCAGGATTTTCCTCTGGCCTCAATAAAGCAAGCACTTCTAGCTCTTGAAAAGGAGGAACAGTGGCATAAAATTGTCCAAGTATGGTATATTATAAATTGCTTGATTTGAATTGTATTTTTTTCTTTTGTACACTGACCTGAATTTCAAGTAGCACATACTTAGGTAATAAAATGGATGTTGAGCAAAGGGCAAGGAAATACGTTCAAAACATATGAGCAGTTAGTGTGTGCACTTGAGAAGGATAATAGAGCTGAGGAAGCACATAGAATTTGGCAGGAGAAAATAGGCCATGACCTGCATTCAGTTCCTTGGTGTTTCTGCCATCTTATGTTCGCTATTTACTACAGAAATAACAGGCTAGATAGGCTTGTCAAGGTATGGACCTCAAACGGTTTCCACTCTCCACTGAGTACTTGTTTGTTCTTATACCTGTAGTTGATGGGTCTTCAGTGATTTATGTTAGACAGTATCCTGTTATGCCTTGTATAGATATTGCCTAATATAGGCTTTCTCTTTATACCCTCTTGTACATGTATATATACTGGTCCATTGACCTCATGATGAATACAAGTGCTATTCACAACAGGGTATCAGAGCTAAATTTAGGGTTAGGGTTTTCTCTCTAACCTTGCACTTGCGTCATCCCTTCCACCGGCTCTTCCCGTCTGTTCTCTGACGTTGCACGCCGCCGCCTGAAGTCTCCAGATCCGCCTGGGCCGCCTTCTCCGCTTGGCCTCCAGCCGAGCCGGCGCAGAGCCAGGCCCTCTCTGCCGCTGCTGCCGCCGCCGTGTCTTCTCCGCTTGGCCTGTCGCTGCCCAAAGTCTCCAGATCCGCCTGGCCCGACTCCGCCCGCCTTCTCCACTCGGCCTCCAGCAGAGCCGGCGCAGAGCCAGGCCCTCTCTGCCATCGCCGCCGCTGTGTCCAACCGAGTCTGGCCTTCTTTGCTTGCCTGGAGATCGCACGACGCCGAGCCTTCCGGCCGCCTGCTTCGTCCGCCTCTCGCCGACAGCGCAGTCTCTGGCCGAACGCCTGAGGCTGGAGCCCGTCCGACGCTCTGACGCCGAGCCTCGCTCGACGGTTCGTCGACGTCGCCGGGTTCCACTTGTGCTCCGTCTGGTGCGCCGCTCGCAGACCAACGTCGCCGACGCTCGCGGGTGTCGTCTTCGCCTTTATCTCCGTGCGCTAGCGCCGTCTTGAGTCTCCAGGAGCTTCACATTTAGTCTTGAAGGTTTTCTTCAAGTCTGGTTTTGGAGGCTGAGGTTCACGTCCGAGTAAAAAAAAAGGAAGAAGAGAAAAGAAAAAATGTCATCTTCCGATTCTTGGGGCCCATTTACATTCCTCATTGCCGGTCATCTTTGATGGTCTCAATTATCGAGACTGGGTTCTTCATATGCGTCTTCACATGCGTGGTCAGCGTCTATGGGAGTTTCTTACCGGCGAGTTATCATGTCCGCCTCGTCCTGCTCCTCCTGTCAAGTCTGTTATTCCTAAGGAGACCAATGATGCTGATCGCCAGAAGGCCTTTGATGATTATGCTGATGATGTGAGTCTTTTCAGACTCAGTTTACTGCTCACAAAACATGGATTGAAGAAGATGCTCGTGCCTCTGCTATCTTGGTTGTTAGCATGGAGGTGCATCTTACTGGTGACATTGTCGCTTTGGCTTCGGCACAGTTGATGTGGGCGCATCTTCGCAATTGCTATGAGCCTACCGGTGACTCTCTCTACCTTGCTGTGGTGCGACAGGAGCAGTCGTTGCAGCAAGGTGATTCTACCGTGGATGAGTTTTATGCGCAACTGTCTTCGGTGTGGCGTCAGCTTGATTCCTTGGGACCGGAGGTTTGTCGGACTTGCCAGTGCTGTTAGTGTCAGCATTCTCATTTGGAGCTTTGCCGCATCTATGACTTCCTGACACGTCTTCGGGCTGAGTTTGAGCAGATTCGTGCCCAGCTGCTTGCTCGTCATCCTCGTGTGACTCTGTTAGAGGCCCCTTACGGCTATTAAATCGAGGAGACTCGTCTTCGTGGCACGAGCACGATGGTGACTCCCTCGATTAGCGGCACCTCGTTCTACTCCTCGTCAGTGGCTCCTACTCCCAGTTTCTACTGGGGGTGGCGGTCTTCACTGCACCTACTGTGATAAGAAAGGACATGTGGAGCAGTTCTGCTACAGAAAGAAGGACCTTGCTCGTCGAGGTGGTCGCCCTTCTAAGGGCACTGGTCTCTTGGGTGCCTCTCCTCAGCAGACTTCTGTTGGTTCTGACTCTACTCAGGAGATTCTCACGCTGCGTCGCATGGCTGCCACTACACCGACAGGTTCTGCTGGTTCTGCTACTCAGTCTTCTAGTGAGAAACCACCACCCTCATCAGGTATCACACCATAGATTCTTGACTTTGGAGCTTCCTTTCATATGACATCTGATCCCTCGAGTCTTCATTCCATTAGTCCTCTTGTTGCTCCTATCACTGTGCATACTGCAGATGGTACTTCTCTTTCTGTTGTAGGACGAGGCAATCTTTTGTCGTTCTCTTTTCATGTTCCTGCTGTTTCTTATGCTCCCAAACTGACCATGCAGCTCATATCCGCTGGCCAGCTTACTGATCATGGTTGTCGGGTTATTCTTGATTCTGACTCTTGTTGTGTTTAGGATCGCCGCACGGGGGCTCTAGTTGGGACTGGCCCTCGCCGCCATGACTTTCAGCGTCTTTGGGAGCTTGACTGACTTCATCTACCTTCCGCTACCTCTACCAGTCTCTCTGTTTCCTCTACCGCTTCAGCATCCGTTGCTTCTTCTACCGGGACTTTTGCTCAGTGGCATCACCGTTTGGGCTATCTTTGTGGTTCGCGTCTGTTTTCTTTAGTTTGTCGTGGTGTTTTAGGCTCTGTGTCTGGTGATGCTTCTTTACACTGTACGGGTTGTAAGCTTGGCAAACAACTACAACTCCCCTACCATTCTACTGAGTCTATCACAACGTCCTTTTGATCTTATTCATTCTGATGTTTGGGGTTCGGCTCCTTTTGTTTCAAAAAGGGGTCATCGATATTATATTCTTTTTATAAATGATTTCTCTTGCCACACTTGGATATATTTTATGTCCTCTCGTAGTGAGGTTTTACCCATCTATAAGACTTTTGCCACCATGATTCGCACTCAGTTTGATTCTCCCATTCGTGTTCTTCGTGCTGACTCGGCAGGGGAGTATCTGTCAGGAGCTCTTCGAGCTTTTCTTGCTACACAGGGCACTCTTTCTCAGTTTTCTTGTCCTGGTGCTCATGCTCAGAATGGTGTGGCTGAGCGCAAGCATCGTCATCTTCTTGAGACAGCTCGTGCTCTTATGCTTGCTTCTGTTGTTCCACCTCACTTCTGGGCTGAGGCTATTTCCACTGCCACTAACTTGACCAATATCCAACCTTCTTCTACTCTTAAGGGTGGAATTCCAGTTGAGCGTCTTTGTGGCATGCCTCCTGATTATTCTGGACTTCGCCTTTTTGGTTGTGTGTACTATGTTCTTTTTGCACCTCGTGAACGCACCAAAGTATCGCTCGATCTGTTGAGTGCGTTTTTACAAGATCTGATCTTGAGCATAAGGGATATCATTGTTGGGATCCTGTTGACCGACGGATACGGATCTCACGGGATGTCACTTTTGATGAGTCTCGTCCCTTCTACCCTTGTTCTTCTTCTTCCCCTACATCCCTTGTTGAGCCACTGTCTTTCCTGACTTTTCCTGATACTCCAGTTGTCACTTTTCCTCGTTCACAATCGGCGTCTCCTTTATCGCCGGTTTCCTCTCCACCATCCTCTCCTCCAAAAGTCTCTTCAGATATTGTTCCTCCCTATCCTCTCTACTACACTCGTCGTCCGCAAGCTGAGGAGCCTTCTGATGTGCCATCTTCTCCTTCTTCTGATGAGCCATCTTCTTCAGCGTCTCCTCCTCGTTATGCTCTTCGCGGTCGACAGTCTATTCGGCCTGCTGAGCGCCTTGGCTTTGTTGGTGCAGCTCTAGCCGAGCCGACTTCTTCCCGTGATGCTGTTATTCATCAGGAATGGCAGCATGCGATGGCGGAGGAGCTTGCTGCCCTTGAGCGCACTGGCACGTGGGATCTTGTACCACTTCCTCCACGTGTCCGTCCCATTACTTGCAAGTGGGTCTATAAGATTAAGACTCGCTCTGATGGTTCTCTTGAGAGCTACAAGGCTTGTCTTATGGCGCGTGGTTTTCAGCAGGAGCATGGTCGTGATTATGATGAGACTTTTGCGCATGTAGCTCACATGACCACTGTTCGCACTCTGCTTGCTGTGGCTTCTGTTCGTGAGTGGTCCATCTCTCAGCTTGATGTCAAGAATGCCTTTCTTAATGGTGAGCTGCATGAGGAGGTCTATATGCAGCGATCACCGGGGTATTCTGTTCATGAGGGCATAGTTTGTCGGCTTCGTCACTCTCTTCATGGGCTCAAGCAAGCCCCTCGTGCTTGGTTTGAGCGTTTTTCTTCTGTGATCACTGCAGCTGATTTTTCTGCAAGTGCTCATGATCCTGCGCTCTTTGTTCACACTTCTTCTCGTGGTCGAACTCTTCTTTCCATCTATATGTTGATGGTATGATCATTACTGGAGATGATTCTCGGTATATTGCCTTTGTAAAGGCTCGTCTCAGTGAGCAGTTTCTCATGTCCGATTTAGGTCCTCTTCGATACTTTCTTGGGATTAAGGTTTCTTCTACATCTGAGGGCTTCTTTCTCTCCTAAGAGAAGTATATTCAGGATCTTCTTGATCGTGCTTCTCTCACTGATGAGCGTACAGCTGAGGCTCCTATAGAGCTCAATGTTCACCTTCGACCTACTGATGGTGAACCTCTTGAGGATCCTACTCGCTATCGCCATCTTGTTGGGTGTGTTGTTTACCTTGGTGTCACTCGTCCTGACATTTCATATCCAGTCCATATCCCGAGTCAGTTCGTTTCTGCTCCCACTCAGCTCCACTATAGTCATCTTCTTCGTGTTCTACGATATCTTCGTGGAACTATTTCTCGCCGTCTTTTCTTTCCACGCTACAGCTCTTTACAGCTGCAGGCATACTCTGATGCTATATGGGCTAGTGATCACTCTGATCGTCGTTCTCTTTCTGCTTATTGTGTTTTTCTTGGTGGTTCTCTCATTGCTTGGAAGACTAAGAAGCGGACAACAGTTTCGCGTTCTAGTGCTGAGGCTGAGTTGTGGGCTATGGCTCTTTTGACAGCAGAGATTACTTGGCTACGGTGGTTACTTGAGGATTTTGGTGTTTCTGTTTCTACACCGACTCTTCTTTTATCTAACAGTACGTGTGCTATCAGCATTGCTCGAGATCCAGTGAAGCATGAACTCACCCAGCATATTGGTGTTGATGCTTCTTATATGCGGTCACAGGTACAGGATCAGGTTGTGGCTCTTCAGTATGTGCCTTCAGAGCTCCAATTAGCAGATTTCTTCACGAAGACACAAACTAGAGCTTATCATAACTTTTACCTTTCCAAACTTAGTGTTGTTGAGCCACCATGAGTTTGAGGGGGGTGTTAGACAGTATCCTGTTATGCCTCGTATAGATATTGTCTAATATAGACTTTCCCTTTATACCCTCTTGTACATGTATATATACTGGCTCATTGGCCTCACGATGAATACAAGTGCTATTCACAACAATTTCTACGACACCTTAGCTTTTCACAGAATTTCATATTATAATGCAACTTATGTTGAATAACTGTCCCTGCCTTTTATGATGGCTTAGCTCTTCAAAGGACTTGAAGCATGTGGTCGTAAACCAAGTAAAGGTATTGTACGGAAAGTTCAAGATGCATATGAAACGCTTGGTCTATTAGAGGACAAGAAGGATTTGCTTTATAAGTTCAAGGATTTGTGCAACAAGCCATCGGGTAATGATAGAAAGAAAGGCCGAGAATCCAAAAAGTCTGAGAAGAACAAAAAAGCCGGTTAGTCCTGTGGCACCTGTACCCATTTCTTTGTCCAATGATACTGAAGCACTTAGTTCTGACAGGGTGAAATGACATGTTTTTGTTAATTCCATTTGCATACATGAGTAGCCCCATTTAAACAAAAAAAGATCTCAAAAGCTCTAAATGCACTAATTCTGCAGTAGTACCTGATTGCTTGCATCTTTCCCATCTTTCTCCTAATCCCTTACCTCCAGGCGTCTGCACCCCTTTCTTTGTCCAATGATACAGAAGTACCTCCTAATGTATCGTTACATCTTCAAATTTGATTCCTATGAATATCGATGCATTTAGAACTATTTGTGCATCTCTTATATAAACTTTCAACTTGCGTAAAATCTTTATATGCAACAAACGCTAAAAGAATTCTAATGGCTTTAATTCTAGCAACAGGAGCTAAAGTTTCATCAAAATCTAAACCTTCAAATTGTGTAAAACCTTGAGCAACCAATCTAACCTTGTTTTTAACAACAATACCATCCTCACTTTGTTTATTTTAGAAAACTCATATAGTTCCAATTATATTAAAATTAGGAGGTGGTGAAACCAGTTTCCAGACTTTATTACGTTCAAAATTCTCTAATTCTTCATACATGGCATTCATAAGATTCGTCAGTTAATGCATTAGATATATCTTTGAATTCAAAAGAAGCTACTAAACCAGAATGAGCATACGTATTAGAATGGATAAACCTGGACCAGGTGACACTCTCATTTAAATCTCTAATCATCTGTTTTGGTGGATGCCTCCTCTGAATGTGCAAAGGAGCTGTAACTTCAGAAACTTCTCCTTCTCCTTCATTTTCAACATGTACAGATGATGTTGTAGCTTGAGGATACTCTGCTGTAGGTGATGTAGTAGTAGGTGCCAAAGGTGCTACAGCTGGTTGTGCAATAGGAATCAACACCTCATTCCTAGCATCATCATCATCGTCCTCATGAACAAAGATACCCCCCTGAACATACGCACATGTACCTGCATCATTTAGACTAATGCCTGGACTAGCCTCATCAAAAGTAACTTCACAAGTTTCTACAATTTTGTTAGTCTCCAAAACAAGCACACAATAGCCACGTGTATGAGCAGGATATCCAAGAAAAATGCTATCAGTTGATCTAGCTTCAAATTTATCAAGATGTCCATATTTCAGGACAAAGCATTTGCAACCAAAAATTCTGAAGTGAGAAACACTAGACCTATGTCCAAACCGAAGTTCATATGGAGTTTTACCCAATTTTAATCTCAAATAAATACGGTTTGAAACATAGCATGTAGTAGATATAGCTTCAGCCCAAAACTTTCTAGGAGTTTGATATTCATCTAACATGGTCCTACCGTCCTAGTTATCTCAACCAAAGTTCTATTTTTCCTTTCAACTACACCATTTTGTTGAGGTATTTTAGGTGATGAAAATTGATGATCAATTCCTTTTTTAGCACAAATGTGATCAAAAGAAAAAAATTTAAAACCAGTTCCATTATCACTTCTAGTAGTTCTAAGAGCTCTTGAGTGATCAACAGATAATCGAAGAACAAGACTTCTAAAATAACTAAAAGCCTCATCTTTAGATGCCATAAAATAAACTCAAGAATATCTAGAATAATCATCAATAATAACAAGTACATACCATTTGCCTCCAAAAAATTGAACTCGAGAAGGTCAAACTGTGTCAATGTTCAAAAAAGCGCTAAGCGGTAGGCGGGAGGAGGCCCACTGCCTAGCGCCTAGCCCGCCTAGGCGGCGCCTAGGCGGAAATCGCAAAACATAGTCCAATATGTAATATAGTCACAAAATTAAGTCACACACACATAACATAGTCACAAAATTAAGTTCCACACATAATATAGTAACAAATAGCAAAACATAGTCCCACACATAACTAGGTTTCACAAAAAAGTGAAAGACAGGTATAAAAGATAGAATATTATAAACCCAGTTGACGACATTCTAGTGTAGGAAATGCAAACTTGTGCGTTCTATAATATTTTATGTATAACTGCATAAGTATAACAGATCAATCAAGTGAGGAGTGGAGAAGTTGAGAACAATAGAATAGCTCATGCTGTCGTACATTGATGTTCAATAATCAATAGAATAAATGAATAATAGATTCTACACTTCTACGGAGTCGATCGGGCACTTCTACACTTCTACAGATCAATATTGGCGTTGGCCGCTGGAGTCGGTAGGGCACTCGGGCGATACCACAGAGGCCGAGTCAGGCGGAGCTCGAAGAGCAGCACGACGATCAAAGGGAGGAGCTCGGAGAGGAGCACGGCGACCAGAGGGAGGAGCTCGGGCGATAGGAGCGCGGCGCGGGGAGGAGCTCGGGCGAGAGGAGTGCTGCGCGGGGAGGATCATGGTCGGGAGGAGCGCGGCGCTGGGAGGAGCACGACCGGCTGCTTCGGCGGCGAGGAGGCCGGAGGAGCTCGGGTGGCGACTGTGAAATTGGGTAACCGTAACCCTAGCCTCCCCTCTCTCTGCCTCTTTCCCCCTCTTTTCTCCTCAACCCGAGCGCCTAGGCGCCGCCTCCTCCGCCTAGCTTCCGCCTAGTCCCCGCCCAACGGCGCGCCCGCCCGCCTACGCGCCCACCGAGCTCCGCCTATGCGTCGGCTCTGCCTAGAGCACGATTAAGTGCCTAGGCGAGGCGGAAGCCAACCGCCGACCACCTAAGCGGCGCCTAGGCGCCGCTGAATGTCGCCTTTTTGAACACTTACTGTGTCAAGATGTAGTAACTGTCCTGACGCATTTGTCATCACCATGGTAACAGGTGGATGTGAACCTGCAATCATCTTACCATGTTTACAAGAAGAGCACACTAAATCGCTATCACCCTTAAACTTAGGCAAACCACGTATGAGGTATAAACCACTAACATGAGTAAGATGATCAAAACCAACTGATCAAGTCTACAGTGCCAAAAGAATAATATTTTTAGAAACGTTGGCAACTAGACACCTATGCTTAGAAGGTGATGCATCGAAATTAGCTTTAAATACTCTTTCAAAGCGTGAAATCCTAAAAATAAGATCACCCGGAACATCTAAAATTTTGCATTTATTTTTCTTAAAATACACTTCGAGATCTTCATCAATCATTTGTGAGGCAGAAAACAAGTTATATTTCAAGTTTTCATTAAGAGACATCGTTAAACATAAATTTGTCATTTACCTTCACTATACCTTCAGCCACAACAGAAGTGGAAGAAGCATCTCTAAAAGTACACTTTTAGCACGAGATGCACGAGCGAGGGAGGAGAACCAATTCTTATCACCGGACATGTGGCGTGAACATCCGGAATCCACTAGCCATAAATTCTCCTTCCTCGCGCGAGAAGCCCACATAAAAGCAGAAAATGTCGAGGCCTCAATACTGAGGTTAGAAATAAGATGTTTAGGAATCCAGTATTGAGACACATGACGCACAATATTAGGCACGACACGAGTATTCTTATGCACAAAATCAGATTTGCCCTTTCTCGTGTTTCTAGCAAAAAAAGATGTTTGCTTCACCCTAAGCACATAATAAAAAGCAAAGCGTGCATGTCTGAAATTATACGTAGCCTTAGCCCTTTCTTTCTTTCGTAGTATAAAGAAAAATCTACTAGATGTCCATATCTACCACAGTGAGTGCAATTGTACTTGTTTAGCTTTAGAAATAGAAGCATCATTCACACTCATCATAGTAGAAGATGAAATTTCAGCAGACTTAAAAGGAAGTTTCTTATAACCCTCTTCAAGTATCTCAAAATTGCCATTGCAAAGAGCCTTAACAACAGTGGGAGCTTGAGTTTTATATCAAACATAAGAATCAAAACTAAATCTCTCTTGTTTGTACTAACCTTAGATTGGTCCAAAATCATGTTTAAGTTTTTCTTCCCTTTAGTGAAATGCTCTAAAGACTTTTGCAAGTAATCAATCTTTTGAGAAAGAATAGAACAATTATCACAAGTAACATTCACTTTTCCTTTTTGCTTACGACAATTAGAGCATAAAAGAATCTCATGTGTGAGCAAAGCATTGGTCATTTGAGAAACTCCAGCATTAGCATCATGCAACTTCAATTCTAGTGTAGAACATTTAGAACATGGAGTTGGATCATGCAAATCAACAGTAGAATAACTAGCATTTTTAACAAGTTTCCCACTTTTATTATGTTTAGCCTTAATTTGCTCTATCAAGGAAGTATGTTCTTTTCTAAGTGAAGTAAGTTCATCATAAATTAAGTCACATGATTTGCAAGCATCATCATCAGGAATCAAAGTTTTAAGTCTAGCAATTTCAACATTCAATGATTCAATAACAAAATCATGTTTCTTATTTTTTTTATCACGTTTATCAAATAATTTTCCAAGACGACCAACAACAATAGCTAATTCATCATATGAAGGCTCTACCTCATTAAAGTCACTATCATGATCATCCTCGATGAATCTATCGTTGCGACTTGCCATGAGACACAACCCTGTCAAATCAAGCTTGCTTGGAGTTGCATCATTCTCGCTACTCAGAATCTACATCGCTCAAACCAACTTGCTCAAGTGCGGAGATAATGCAATGCATTGTCTTGCGATTCACAAAGCTCTTCTACTTGCTATAACTTGGAGAACTTCTTATTCTCTTTCCTTTTGTCCTTGTCCTTCTCCTCCTTTGACGCTCTACCTGCAAGTTTAGGACAATTTGGACGAATATGTTTAAGATCACCACACTCATAGCATCTTAGCGGACCACCACAAACTCTCTTCCTAACATTCTCACATTCTGCAAAGTTTTGTTAAAGCAAGAAGAGAGTAACGCCAAGTCTTCTTCCGGGAATTGCTCAAGCTGTTATCGGTCAGTAAAGACAAGAAAGAAAAAGTAAAGCTTGATGAAGAAGAGTTATTGTGAGACATGTTAGGTTGAGAGATCAAAGCAATTGACTTATAATTATTCTCTCTCTCTCTGAAGCAGTGAAGGTGAGGAGGCATGGCCGATGGGTACGTACGTGTGATTTATTTGCGTACGGCCGGGCGGGGACAAGTGAGCAAAGCTAATGAATGGATGGATCGATGCTGGTGTGATGAGGGCTTGCTCCAGATGAAAAGAAGTGTCTGCTTAGCTTAATGCGGAAGTGATCACAGACATCCAGCAGCAGCAGCAAGCGGAGGGGGAGGAGGAGGAAGCGCTCGCTGGCGCTGAGAGCAGAGCAGCGCAGCACGCGTACTAGGTATCATCGCCATGAAGGGCCATCACTACCACCATTCTTCGCCCTCGGATATACTTGTATACAGTTGCACAGAGGAGGAACATCGACAGCATCTTCAGCAAGTATTGGATCGTCTCCGCTTTCATCAGTTGTACCTAAAGAAGTCCAAATGTGCCTTCGCACAAGAGCAAGTGGGGTACCTTGGACACGTCATCTCCCACAATGGGGTGGGAGCCGACCCAACAAAACTACAAGCGGTGACCGACTGGCCTCGTCCGGTGACAGTCTCAGCGCTCCGAGGATTTTTGGGCTTAACAGGATACTATAGAAGGTTCATTCAGGATTATGCGATCATCGCCGAGCCTCTGACCACCCTATTGAGGCGCAATAAATTCGACTGGACCCCAGCTGCAGAAGGGGCCTTTCACCGTCTCAAACAGGTGTTGATGTCGGCACCGATGCTTCAGATGCCAGACTTCACAGCCCCGTTTGTGGTGGAATGCGACGCCTCGGGTACAGGAATTGGGGCGGTACTCCAGCAGCACGGACACCCGATCGCCTATTTCAGCCGTAAGCTAGCCGACAGACACATGAAGCTTGCGGCTTACGAGAGGGGACTCATCGGCCTCTCCAAGGCAGTGCGGCATTGGCGCCCTTACCTATGGGGACACTCTTTTGTCATTCGGACAGATCATGGAAGCCTCAAATTCCTTCTGGAGCAAGCCCTCATCACACCCCCGCAACAGCACTCGCTAAGTAAACTGATGGGCTTTGATTTTCAGGTGGAGTATAAACCAAGGCGACTCAACCAAGCAGCAGACGCATTGTCCCGTATGCACTCTACCCACATCCAGTGTGCAGCCGTATCTGCCCCACAGGACATCACGCGAACTCAGTGGCTTGAATTGTTGCGAGCTGACCCGGTGGTGCAGCAACTGGCCGCCCAGCACGCAGCAACAGCAGACCGGCAACACCTTGTCGCCCAGCATGCAACACCAGCAAACGAGCACCAACCATCAACGAATCACTCCAGCGAGCAAGAACAGACACCACAATGGACGGTTCATGATGGATTAGTGTACCGGGGAGGGCGTCTAGTGGTACCGGCCTCGTCACCATTGGTTCCACAGATCATCGCCTTGGTTCACGATCTGACACATGAGGGCATCCAGAAGACCCTCCACCGTATCCAGGTAGGGTATTGGTGGGAGAAACAGCGGAAATCCGTGGAGCAGTTTGTGGCGAAGTGCATGGTTTGTCAGCAGCACAAGGCTACTACATTGGCGCCAACGGGGCTACTACAACCGCTGCAAGTTCCTCACCAGGTGTGGGCCGATATTTCAATGGATTTTATCACTGACTTTCCTAAATCCCAGGGCAAGACAGCTTTGTTAGTAGTGGTGGATCGTCTTTCTAAGTATGCCCACTTCATACCCTTCTCTCGCCCAGCGACAGCTCCTACGGTCGCTCGACTGTTCTTTGACCAGGTGGTGCGTCTCCACGGCATTCCCGAATCTATTGTCTCGGATCGCGACCCGGTGTTCCTCAGTGCCTTTTGGCAAGGGTTGTTTAAAAGGAGTGGAACTACATTGTTGATGTCTACAGCATATCACCCCCAAACGGACGGGCAAACCGAGGTGGTGAACCGAACTATTGAGATGTATCTCCGCTGCTTGACATCAACGAACCCATCTTCTTGGGCGCAGTGGGTACCGTGGGCTGAGTATTGCTACAACACCTCCTTCCATTCAGCTCACCGGCTGACTCCTTTTAAGTTGGTTTATGGCCGGAAGCCACCTCCGTTAATGCCGTATCAACAGGGGACAACAAGCATTGATGCCATCGACTGTGCGCTGGTGGACAGGGATATGCTCCTGGAACAAGCAAATCAACACCTTCTCCAAGCGCAAAATTGCATGAAGCAGAGTGCAGTTTGATGTGGGCTCCTGGGTTTGGCTCAAGCTCCAAAAAAACCGACAAGCATCGGTACGCATGACCACGCAATCCAAGTTGGCTCCGTGGTTCTACGGACCCTTTCAGGTGGTGGCGCGTATCGGCACCGTGGCCTATCGCCTCAAGCTACCCGAGACAGCCCGCCTCCACAACGTATTTCATGTATCCTCCTGAAGGAATTCCGAGGAGACCCACATGCAATTCCCATTGAACTTCCACCGGATGTTGCTTCCCCAGTGGGAGAATCGGGGCGGCCAGAGCCTTACCGAATTTTGGCTCAACGATTCAACAAAGGAATACGGCAATTATTGATTCACTGGTCTGGCGAACCGGAGGAGGAAGCAACGTGGATGGACACTATCGCCTTAAGGCGTTCTTTTCTGAACTACAAGCTTGAGGACAAGTTTGCTTTCAGGGAAGGGAGTAATGATATGCGTGCGCATCTCGATTGCGTGTATACCAGACGTCCAAGGGAGCCGGGCGGACGCAGTGCAGGAGAGTCCGGACGGGAGGAAGTTGCACGAAGACAGGAGTTGGATTGCAAGCCGATTAGGAGTGGGTAAACTAGTTATGAATAAAACCCGTACGTGAGTAGGTTAGCTAATTACGAATCGGTTTTCGTTAAAGACAATGCATGAGCTACTCCGAGTTGGCTCGTAACAGGCACCATGTCAATTCCAAAAGGGAAATAAGCCAAAATGCTTCGGGACAAAGTTTAACGATTTACAGCTAGGAAATCAGCAGGACACCAGCACGACACGTTTGAAGTATATTGCAGATTTACTGAGGTATACATTGATACATCACCTGTTTTTTATACAGTCAGATAAGTCTCTTCGTCTGCGGCTTGGGATTGCAAAAGTGCAGTTCCTTGCTGATCATCTTTTTTAATAAATTCTTTCATGCTATTCTTTTGCTCATTGTATAAGAGCTACACTGAGGGACTTCAGTGTTGACTGTGGCACAGCGTGTACAGAGAACAAATGCCTCAACCAGCGAGTATTGGCTTGTTGTTTTTGGTAACTATTTGAACTGTTTCACGTAAATGGGAGCACGGGTAGCGTCAAATACGTTGGGAGCACTGGAAACGTCCTGAATTGTGGGATGATCTCCATTGATGGCAAGATAAATGAATATTTGTTTGTGTATCGCATTCACATGATGTTTCAATATTTGAGATTATTATGTTTGTGCAAGCTCCGATTCTTTTCTGTAAAACCAGGTGAATTCTCTTTGCGCTGCTAGCTATTACAATAGCTCTAAAAGTAGTGTTGTATTTGTTACCCAACTCCAATATTTATATATAACTGAAAATACAATTGTATTTTCATGCTAGCTCCGATATACATCTAATTAATCTTTTTTTTAGATAATGGAAGAATATATTAATAGCAGTGACATGAGATGCAACACACACTGTATTTGGGAATTTGAAGCAGAAAACTTCTTGAACTTGCTTGAACAAAGGGATTGTGATGAGGAGAAAATGGCTGCAGTATTTATGATAAATCAAGTACACCCCCAGGGTGGCACCATGTCAATTCCAAAAGGGAAATAAGCCAAAATGCTTCGGGACAAAGTTTAACGATTTACAGCTAGGAAATCAGCAGGACACCAGCACGACACGTTTGAAGTATATTGCAGATTTACTGAGGTATATATTGATTCATCACCTGTTTTTTATACAGTCAGATAAGTTAATCACGCTGAAAGGAATTCCGCTAATCACGAAAGTTAATTACGAATCTTCAATCAGCATCATTTCATTGCTGTTGTTTTCATCATTTCCTGCATGCTCCCATCATTTCCTACATGCTCCCTTTGGTCACTTCCTTGTCTGTCCCTTGTCCGGTTTATGGTAAACCGGAGATGATGTAGGTTTTCCGTGGACCGGACAAGGCAATTTTATATTCGCTAATAGAGGTTGTTCGGTTTTTCGTGAACCAAATACGTTTTGTCCGGTTTTTCGTGGACCGGACATAACTGGTTTTTTTGTAAATACACGAAACTATTATATCATTTTGTAAATTCAAATCAGAAGTTATATTAAATATGATTTTTTTTCGGAGAAAATTGATAGCAGAGTTGGTGATGAGCCACAACCACCCATTAAATTATTACGAGCTTTCCTAAGCACTATCCATTAGTTAAGGGGCTGCTGCTGGACAGATGTACTCCCTCCGGTCTGGTAATATCTGTCGTTTTGGACATCGACACGGTCTTCTAAACACAACTTTGACCGCTAATTTTTATTATAATATATTTATAAAACCCAATAAAATTATAATATTATGAAAGTACTTCTCGAGACAAGTCTACACATATAATTTTTATGTATCCAATTTAAATATTTAAAAATATATTGTTAGTTAAAGTTTCGAAAGTTTGACCACCACTATGTCCAAAACGACAGGTATTACCAAACCGGAGGGAGTATTAGTTAAAGCTGCACTAATAACCAGCAAAGCAAGATTAAAAAATCTCAAAGAAAGGTAGCATCCCAAAGCTTTTGCTCGCTTTGGCTACTGTATGAGAGCCGGTTTTCTTCTTTTCCATCTTTTCTCACTGTTCTATGTGAAACAAACTGATGTGTATATCTTAGTGGTAAGTTGAGATGATCTTATTATACATAACTAACTACCATCTAGCTGCTGAACAGATGTTACTCCCTCCGTCCAGAAATGATCTACGTTTAAGCTATAGACACAAAGACCAACGTAATCTATTTACTCCACATCGTGTGAGTTGTGCATCGTTTTGTGATCCCTGCATGCATGCAAGCCACCAATAGTGGCCAAGCATTACTTTCCTAGTTGCATGGTGGTGCATGATGATTCGTAGTTGCATGCTGGCACATTAAATGTGCATGATATACGAAGAGGCCACTTGTTAATATGAAGATCATTTCTGGATTTCTTTATTTTGCTAATACGAAGATCATTTCTGGATGGATGGAGTATTAGTTAAAGCTGCACCCCTACCTGGCACTAGTAACGAAGCTTTTGCCTATTTACCCCTGCACACTTTTTTCTTTTCAAATTAAATTGCAAAATCTAGTCCACTTCTTGACTACGGAAACATCAGTAAATAATACGACACGGTGGCACTGTAGCTCTCTCTCCTACCAAGCTCAGATATTGTGATACTAGAGTTTGCAGGAGGGGGAGCCCGCGGTGCCGATGTTCTGTTGTGGTAGATAACATGTATCGTATGTAGGTGTTTTTACGGTCGAGAAGAAGGTTAAATTTGTAATTTTATTTGAAAAATGAACAAAAAAAAAAGTGCAATAGACTTCGTAACCAGCAAAAGCAAAGATTAAAATGCGATATTGCTCTGGCCAGACGTCCGCTGGGAGCCTGGGAGCCCATGTGGCCGACGCTCCATTCCCAATCTCAAAGAGAGGTAGCAAGTGTTAGGAAACTCTGTTTCCTATCTCATCTGGACTCTTCCTTATCTCTAGCAGAACCGCTATATATAGGAGGCAGGGGCTACCCCTTTGTACAGACAAGCAATGAGAATAATAAAGCAGAGCAGTTCCTCCTCATATTGTGTCTCTCTCCCTCTCTCTCTATTCTCCAGTTTAGATCTATTAGGCAACCCCGGACTATTCGATAGCGAGGTTGTCTAACACGTTATTAGCACGAAGCTCTTACGGAGAAAGATTGAAAGGTGAGAAAAAGACAAGAAGTGAAGGATCGTCGACAACGACGAACGACTACTACCGGCGATTGATCGCCCGATCCGATCTGCAATCAACTCGTCACCACGCCGGCATCCACTCGGTTTGCCTAAAAAAAAAAGTCCTACGCGACTCTATCCTACGCGATAGCCAACACTTACGGCATTAAGAACGTAAGTCGAAAAATCTTGCAGATTGTTTCGCTAGATGCATAGATCTAATCTATTGTTAGAAAACGGAGATTGTTTGCTCTAATCTGCCGTTTGTGAACTAGATTGAAAGGTGAGAATCGGGTGATTGAATCTAATGGCTCGCTTGTATTTGCATCTAATCTACAGTTAGATCTAATCTACTACTGAAGAACATAAGTACTCGTACTGTTCTTCATCTTTTACTATTTAGATCGTATTGTTCATCACCATCTTGAAAAAAAAGGGATGGCACAACGGCCAGGAGCCGCATCTGCCACCTCGGTCTTGCCGCCGGCTAGCCACCGTTTCCTGCCGGCTGTGCATAGTGCTGCAGCTCCTTCTGCTGCTGGTCCCCGCCGGATGATCCACGCATGCCACGGCCGGCTGCCGCTGCCGCGACCGCCGCGCAGCCGCAGCCGCGATCTGCCCCCGCCTATCCGCCACGGCCGGCCAATACCGGCAGATCTGGCATCTGTCCAGCGTAGTTGGTGCTACCGCGCCGGGCTGCCGCTGCCGCCGAGGCCACGTCGTAGCGCCTGGCTTGCCTCGATCGGCATGAAGCAGGAAGCCAATGGAGTCCATAACGCAAACATGAAAGATCTAGACAAGAAAGTCCAGTACCACATGAAACTTGAAGTCAAAAAAATGATATTCGGTTTTGAAGACCAGATGGGGCACGTGAGGAAAGGAGGAAATCACCTTTTTGCCCCTCCCTAATTTTCCCTTTCCTATATTTTCTTATTCTTTTTAGGAAAAATGATCAAGAATCTAGAAAATAATGGTTAATACTAGAAATAAGTTGTCTAGTTATATGGACTCCCGAAAATTTTTTTTGAAAAAAATTTATTATTTAGGGTATTTTGGAAGCTCCATACACTTGGTTGTATTTTCTAGCTTTTAACCATGTTTAATATGTGGTGAATTAATTTTTCTGTTGCATAAGTAATTCTGAAAATTACTCATATATTAACAGAAAATGGTGAAATTTGCTAGAAAATTATGAGGACACTTTGTTCATGCCTTGGATCTGTTTTTATTTTCCTTAGCATTATGTCATGCTGATATTTGCTGAAATTCAATTTTTCTGTTGTAAAGTAATTCTGAAAATTGCATGGAAATTAGCAGAAATTATGAAAACTGCTAGGAAAATTCCAGAATATTTCATATGGCATAAAATGAGAACATGAGTGGTTGGGATTTGATTTTGGTAATGAATAAATAGATATGAGACAATTGGTGTCTAGGAAAACACACATGAGGCTTGGTTCTTTAATTGGCACCTTAAACGGGAAGTGCTCCCTCCTCATGTGAGCCCTAGGGGCAAAGTTGACTGGCCAAGAGTCAAATTGACAGAGATATTCATTACCTGTTGCTCCAGCAACAAGAATTATATAAGTTATAATTAGACTTATGCCATGTTTAATTCATGTTGGAATTTATTTTCTGTTATCAAGTAATGATAAAAAATTACCTTAATATAATTCATTAGAAATTCAAGCATGCCGCACGAAGCGGCCACCGTCGCGCCAAGAAGGCCGACGTGCATGGAATCGACAAACACAAGACGCATGAAGCCGCGCTATGCCGATCGCACGAAGCCGATTGTGCACACAAAGCCGATCGCACGTATGAATCTGATCGCCTGCACGAAGCCGATCACGCACATGAAACAGATCGCATGAAGTCGATCATGCATATGAATCCGATCGTGCATGCACCTGAAGCGATCGTGCACATGAAACAAATCGCCTGAAGTCGATCATGCACATGAATCCGATGGCATACATGAAGTCGATCGCGCGCATAAATCTGATCGCATGCACGAAGCCGATCACATACATGCACGAAGCTGTATTTATGAATCTTTATGAATATTTATGAATCTGTGTATATATGAATCTTGCATTTATGAATCCCGTAATTATGAATCTTGTATTTATGAATCTTGTAATTATTGTTTTCTTTTAGTTTACTGGAAATTCATGAGAATTTGTTTTATGCATTTATGAATTTTTGCAACCACTATCTATTAGATTACACGAAGTAATCTAAAGAAAGAATCTTGTGAATGCAAATACCTGGCATTGTCAAACGTGAGTTTGAAGAATCGACCAATGGACAGGAACTATCTCACATGGGCATCAAATTTGAAGATCATGCTTGCGAGCAAGAAGCTCCAAATGTGGCTTAGGGTCCTCGTAGGACGCACAACCTAATGCCGAGCAAAATGATCAAACTTTGCTCTTTCTCGAGACATCACCTTTCAGCCACTCACGAAGAATGAATACATGGTCGAGGTGAGTGTACTTGAGTTATAAACTGCACTTGAAGCGGTTCGAGAAGCTCAAGTCCACCATCTTGCTCTAAGCACAAAGCAAGATTGAATTCACCTGAAAATTTTGCAGACTACTGAGCAGTGCTGGTTGTTAATGAATTTTGAATAATGAATTGTAAGCTCTCGAAGAGCATACATTTTCTTTTCTCATGAATAGAATTGCAATTTATTCTTTATTCCAGTATTCTATATTTGCAAGTAATGTTTTTAAATTACTTTGCCACTGTATGATTAGAATTATATTTCTTTTCATTGAGAAATTGTGTAGCGCCCAAATAGAGGAGATATGCATTGTTGATAGTAGACAAAGCTAATACCATCTTAAGAGAGTCGAAATACTTCCAGACGCATTTCCATCACGAAGAACGCTGGAAGGATTACGAAAATCGCAGGAAGCAATACGCATATAATAGGCTCTGGAAAAGCCACAATTATATTGCCAATGGGTACAACTTTGGTAATTGAAGAAGCCCTTTTGTACCCTGAATCAACACGCACTCTCTTAAGTTTTCAAAGATATTCGCGCCAATGGGTTTCACGTAGAAACCAATGAAGAAAATGGCAAAGAGCATTTGTGCATTGTGAAGCACGCGGAATATGAAAAAAAATGGTATTAGAAAAATATCCCTCATATGAATCTTGGTTGTACTACACGAGAATCAATACACACGCAGTGTATACTTGTTTAGAAGCTCTGAATTATTTTCCTTTATGGCATTGTATATTTAGGTCATCTTGGTCTTAGAATGATGAGAAATATAGTTAACAACTCATAAGGTCATGGCATTAATGTTAAAAATTTTTCGAATCATGAAGATTTTGTGTGCCATGCATGTGCCACCGGGAAATTAATAACTAGACCCTCTGTTATGAAAGTGCAAAAAGAAATCCCTGTATTCCTGGAACGCATTCAGAGGGATATTTGCGGCCCGATTCAGCCCTTATCGGGGCCGTTTCGATACTTTATAGTGCTCATTGATGCTTCCTTGAAATGGTCGCATACATGTTTGCTGTCAACAAGGAATCATGTATTCGCAAAGCTGATCTCGCAGATCATCAGAATTAAGAATGCTTTTCCTGATCATCCCGTGAAGTCCATTCGAATAGACAATGCTGGCGAATTTACTTCCAAGGCATTTGATGATTATTGCACAGCAACTGGAATAACTGTTGAGCACTCTGTACCGCATGTCCATACGCAAAATGGACTAGCTGAAGCACTAATAAAGATGATTAAGTTCATAGCCCGACCGCTCTTGCAGAGTTGTAACTTGCCCAACACTTGTTGGGGACACGCAGTCCTGCACGCAGCAGCACTCATCAACTATAGACCATCGGTGTGCAAAGGTACTAATTACGTGGTTTCAATAATTGAAGTATGGTTTTTTACCTTGTAATAATTGGAGTAGGGTCCTAAGAAAAGAAAGTGGGATTGCTAACCTGAGGCTGCTCTCATGACCTCCTTACTTTCCGAGCGCCGCGTGCGCGCTCGCACTCATGGGCCGTGGGCCAAATTCGGTTTCCCTGTGTGGCCCGTTTGTCCGTTTTCCTTTTTTTTTTTCCTGATTTGAATAATCCGAACGCCCCCGCCCCCCTTTTTTCCCTCGTTCTTTTCCTCTCAAATCCAAAATAGTTTTTATTTACAAAAAATTTTCTAAGTTTTTGAATAAGAATAAGAAGTATTTTCCCTCAAGTTTTTGAATAAGATATGTATTGCCTACCGCTGTTTATGCCGCTAGAAAGGAGGCTAATTTTGCAAATTCGTTCGTATTGGAACCAAATTTACATTAAAAAAAGCGTGTTTAGGCAAGAAAAGCGAAAATTTAATAACCAGCAAAAAGAAGATTAAAAAATCTCAAAGAGAGGTAGCAAGTAAAAAAAAAAAGAGCAAGATATTTTACTGCATATACTAACGTGGTTTCAATAATTAAAGTTGGATTTTTACCTCAAAATAATTGAAGTAGGGTCCTAAGCAAAGAAAGTGAAAAATAAAGCTCCTTGCACTAAGCCCAGCTGGGACTCAAGGCAAGATAGTGACGTCCAAACGACCAAGACTTATCACCCGGTGGAGCATCCCAATTGCTTTTGCTCGCGCGTTAGATCTAGCCTGAGATCTGAAATGCCGCGGAAATTTCAAAGGAAAAATTCAAAATTTATTTGAACTCGTTTTCGGATTTTGTTTGGATCTGGAGTTTGAATTCAAGTTTGAGTTTGAACTCACCTGGGCCTTCTTCTTCTTCCTCACCTCCGGCCCGTCGTCTTCCCCGCGCCGCTGCGGCCCGCTCCATGCATGAGCCGGCCTGACCCGCTGCCATCCCGTCGCCGCGTCTCCTCCGCGACCAGTCCGTCACGACCGCCGTAACCAGTCCGTCACGACCGCCGCGACCGATCCGCCGCATCCTCACCGCCGCCCGAGCCGCTCCGCTTGAGCCGCCGCCGCGCTCGCTCATCCCCACTCTAACCCTAACCCTAACCCTACGTCGCTCTCCCCTTTTTTGCATCGCGTGGCTGGGCCGGCCCGTGCGCTTTCCGCGTGGGCCGAGTCGGCCCAGCACCGCGTGCGCGTGCGCGCTCGCACTCATGGGCCGTGGGCCGAATTCGGTTTTCCTGTGTGGCCCGTTTGTCCGTTTTCCTTTTTATTTTATTTTCGGATTTAAATAATCCGAACGCCAACCCACCCACCCCCCACCCCCTCCTCCTCCTATATAAGTAGGCACTCCTGCGCAGGACGACGTACGGCCGATTTCTTCTATCTCTTGAAGATGCCCCGCAGCCGGCTGCCTGCTTCCTCCTCTTGATCAGTCAACCTCATCCGTCCATCCGTTGGTCCAATCGCCCACGACAGAGCTAGAGAACTGCCTACAACAAACCAAAGCGCAGGTATCTATCTATTCTACCGTACGTACGTGTCTCTCTTTCTTTCCTAGCTTTGAATTCTTTAGACTATTCCAAAGGATTTTATGATAGTTTGCTCAACAACTGGCGTTTGCAGTCGATCAATCAGTCAACCCTACTCCAATGGTCTTGCTATTGCAGTGGGGCTCTTACTGGCGAGCTCGTGCGTATCTGCGCATAAGAGTTAGAAATTCTTGAAAAAGGGTCCCCCCTCCTCTTTCTATGAGGAGGGTTTATATAGAATACAGGATATTTTGATAACTATCACCGAATATTGCGTTTGTTACCGTATTTACCGCGTCCATAACCGAAGCATTGATTTCGGCCACGTTTCCGTTTTGGGCGTAACAGCCCCAGGACTCGACGTATTTGCTGCCACTTAACCGTTCGTGGGACGGACACGATCTTCGACCATGCCTCGGGTACCCTCTCGGTCCTAACTTGATCGTTTTCCACTCCCCAGCATGGATGCTCGTGGGCGGCATAGATGCTCGTCGTCGAGCATGATTGCTCAAGGGCGAGCATAAGTGCTCTCGATCGAGCACTGGGTTACTCGAGGTATTTTCTTAGGAACATCGTCCAAGGGTAATCATGGTCGGTTAATGCTGGTTGCGGTCTTTATGAAAAATATTTCAATCCCCGACAATAATATAAGCCGTGTACAAGAATTTATTGATACTTTTCCCTCTCCTCTCATTATTTATCACATCTCTCTCTTGTATCTATAAGTAACTTTCTTACAAACTATTCTCACTCACATTTTCAAGGTATTTGTAACAAGAGCTGAACGGTGATTTCTCGTGTCTTTTTATTTGTTTTACAATTTCCTTAATCCGCGTGCATAGCAAAATACGTCTTATAAAAATAAAAAAATAAACAGAGGGTAATTATTTAATTTGGGTATAATCAACGATAATCTAGTTGGTATTCTGAAAAAACCAATGTTCCAAGCGTTTTTTTTTACACATAGGATCGAGGTCGGCGTGGCGATCATGGCTCTCGAGAGGACCTTTGATGTTGGAGCCGACTGCGCAACGTTTTCGAGCTACGTCAACCGCCTGCGAGATGACCTCCGGGACCCGACTCGGGCGCCATTGTTCCAGGACGTCAGCATTCTCCGGCCGTTCACAACGGTGCCCCAGCAGTGGCTTCACCTGACGCTGGTAGTTGAGTCTACTGCGATCGTTGTGCGGGTGCGCACGGACAACCTCTACGTCGTCGGCTTCGCGCGGCGAGGAGCGACGAGGGCGTGGGAGTTCCTGCCCGACAACGGCAACCACCAGAGTCGACACCTGATAGATGGGTCGGAGTTCCTCAGATTCACCGGTAGCTACACCAACCACGGGATCGGTGACATTCGACCGGTATGTAAGTACTTGCAAGTTTGTTCTACTCGGGCCTGTTTTTTTTTTTTAAAAAAAACAAATGGTTAGAAACTCTGAGCAGAAGAAGAACAGCTAAGCCACATACACACTCAATGCCCACACACACACTACGCTTGGAGCCGGCCCTTCGTGAGCACGCACGCCGAGTGACACGGGCGGGCCAAGACACAGCTCGCGTCCCTTGCCAACTGTGCCTGCTCTACTCAGGCTGTTTGGGACGTAAGTCTCTCTCCAAGGATGACCTCTAAAACAGCCTTTTTGGATATTTAGGGGTCTATTCAGCTCTGTAGCATCCCAATAGGGCGTGCTATGTGTGCCTCTATCAAAGAGGCCGGGGGGTTTCATCCCTATATGTAGAGGTTGTTCTCGCGTGTGCTATGTGCGAAGGAGAGTCCAGGCCATGGTTGGGAATCGATCCAATATAAATGGTCAAATCGAATACAGGCTGCACTGTTGAGGGCTCGTAGAGGCCTGATTTTCCAGGCCATCCTTGGGTTCAGCCTTAGAACTCACAAATTAAAAAAAAAAAATTGTAGAATTTTGTAGAAAACAGTGCTACTCAGTTCCTGTAAGATTTTTTTTTCTGATCTTCTTGTGTTCCAAACGAGGTCTATGCATGGATTTGGCTAACCTATAGCTAATTAGTTAATTATAACTGAACTGTTTTAAGGTGCACTACTTACCCCTTAAGACCTAAGAGATTAGCTAAATCCTAGCATTCCATTGTCTAAGGGTGGTAGTTTAGGGAAAAATTTTTGTTAACCCACTATAGCAGGTTAGTGGGTCAAAGCTAAAAAAAGCAACACAATAAATTAATTATTCCACTAATGCTTCCCATCGAGTAAGTGGTGCACTCATTAAAGGTTAAGTATTTGGAGTCCATAAAAGAATAATTGATTTGAAAATGGAAGTGAATCTTAAAACCGCAAAACAATAAATGAAATGCATGTTTGCTTTTGAGGATGAACATTAATTTTATATTATTTTCCTCTACAGAAGTTTATTGACAGGATTTGAGTTTATTGGTTATGAATTTAAATGCATAATGTGGATGAAGAAATAACATGTTACTCCCTCCGTTTCACAATGGTTAATTGTAGTTTTAGCTAAATTCACACAAAATAAGGAGACGTCAAAAATGACTTGTCTACCCTCGTTTAATTTGTCCCCTTTGTGTGATTAATACTGTTTGCATGCCGATGCAATTAAATGATGAAGGGTACAAAGGTTATATATGTTGCCTCTAAAATTGCATTGGAATGTGAGAACTACAACCATTTTGATAAAAAATTTGAATGCTGGAACTAAAATCATTGTGAAATGGAGGGAGTAGTACACTGTCTAAACGTTACTAAATATTTTTTTTCTTTAGTTTCGAATTTAAGTTTATTGGCATATTCCTTTTTAAATATTTTGTAAATTATTTGGAGATATTTGTACTTCCAAATTTGATAATATGCTTACCTTTTATCATTGTTTGATGTTTGTATTTGATATTGCAATATTAGTATATGATCCAAGATGTCTTTCAAAAAAGTATTATGTGGTCTGAGACACACTTACAGCTTTCCCTACTGAGGTCATATATATGTTAAATGATAATGCTAATCTAGCATTTGTTTACTTCTATAATATGCAGTCAAAAGATTGTTACCCTTGAATGGTAAGTAGAGATATTATCCCATGCATGATATTAAGACATATCAACTATTGGATCTTCCAAAATGGATGGTATAAAATAATCTGGGTGCGCGCACCTTAAAAAACTCGATCACCTTAAAAAAGAGCAGAACTATTGGACGGTATACCGTTCCAACAGTATAGGTCGAAACTTATGAAACTTATGAAACTCGTGATCGGTTTCATGTGTTTCAGTGTTTAGTTTCATGAGTTTCAGGTTTCATCAGTTTTTAGTGTTAAGTTTCATGAGTTTCAGTATAAAAAATTACAAGTTTCATGCGTTTCATTGCTATACCGTTTAGACGGTATAGCATCCGATAGTTTTTCTGTTAAAAAAACTCGATCCATTACAAGCATCTAGCTAGATGCACGCATGATTGAATGCAGGGATTCAAATCTCGTTTAACAACAAATCTTGTCCCTTGGCCAGCTAGTGAAAACCTACCGGTTTTTGGAAAATTCTGTCCTAAATTTTCAAACCACGCATTTCAATTTATAACAGAGTTCGTCCAAAAATGTCGTAAACATAGGCCAGTTTTAAATTTCAATTGAAATGCACCAGAGTTTTTTTCGGGCCGGTTCAAGAATCAACTGGGGTCAAGATTTTTATCTTGGGTAAAATTCGGCCTAGATTTGAATCCGTACGTGATTAAACGTGAGTGCAGGAACAACGGGACCTTGGGCTAGAGCAGCTGGGGAATGCCATCCGCCGCCTGGCTGATTACACGGGGCAAGTCGACCAGCAGGACTCGGCGCGAGCATGGCTTCGAACCATCGTCCTCACCTTTAGCGAGTCCATCAGGTCACAAGTAATCTGCGACCATGTCGGCGACCTCCTGCGGGGAGGGGGAAGCGATGGGCCGACCACAAGGATGATCCATATCATCAGGAACTGGTCCAAGATATCGGCTTGCTTGATTCGAAGCGCCAACGATCCCGGCAGCCAGGACATGCTGTACAGCGCGCTGAGAGTGATAGATATCAGTAACACCTACCTTAAAAAACTCGATCACCTTAAAAAAGAGCAGAACTATTGGACGGTATACCGTTCCAACAGTATAGGTCGAAACTTATGAAACTTATGAAACTCGTGATCGGTTTCATGTGTTTCAGTGTTTAGTTTCATGAGTTTCAGGTTTCATCAGTTTTTAGTGTTAAGTTTCATGAGTTTCAGTATAAAAAATTACAAGTTTCATGCGTTTCATTGCTATACCGTTTAGACGGTATAGCGTCCGATAGTTTTTCTGTTAAAAAAACTCGATCCATTACAAGCATCTAGCTAGATGCACGCATGATTGAATGCAGGGATTCAAATCTCGTTTAACAACAAATCTTGTCCCTTGGCCAGCTAGTGAAAACCTACCGGTTTTTGGAAAATTCTGTCCTAAATTTTCAAACCACGCATTTCAATTTATAACAGAGTTCGTCCAAAAATGTCGTAAACATAGGCCAGTTTTAAATTTCAATTGAAATGCACCAGAGTTTTTTTCGGGCCGGTTCAAGAATCAACTGGGGTCAAGATTTTTTATCTTGGGTAAAATTCGGCCTAGATTTGAATCCGTACGTGATTAAACGTGAGTGCAGGAACAACGGGACCTTGGGCTAGAGCAGCTGGGGAATGCCATCCGCCGCCTGGCTGATTACACGGGGCAAGTCGACCAGCAGGACTCGGCGCGAGCATGGCTTCGAACCATCGTCCTCACCTTTAGCGAGTCCATCAGGTCACAAGTAATCTGCGACCATGTCGGCGACCTCCTGCGGGGAGGGGGAAGCGATGGGCCGACCACAAGGATGATCCATATCATCAGGAACTGGTCCAAGATATCGGCTTGCTTGATTCGAAGCGCCAACGATCCCGGCAGCCAGGACATGCTGTACAGCGCGCTGAGAGTGATAGATATCAGTAACACCTACCTGGCGCGTCAGGCGGTGGCAATCGTGTACCACGGTCCTTCCGAACATGCGGAACACGAGAACGCCGGCGCCGTCGACGATGTGCCGACGGGGCTAACGTTGGTTGAGATCTTCCAGGTGGTCATCCTTGACATCGACGGCGAGGACCCAGGCGACCTGTACGGGGCCATCATTGTCAATGACGGCCTCAACTCGCAGGTGCTCTTCAGCAGGGACCGGTCCAACACCCAGTCCGTCGGCCCGAGAGGGCTGGCGGAGCTCACTGGCCCGGCGAGGGCTGTCTGGGGCTACGACGAGGTCATCATTGATGTCAACCTCATGGATAAAGACTCCTTCCCGGACATATCGCCCGACGACCAGATCAGCAAAGGGCAGATTGTGTGGAACATGTACGACACACCGGAGGACCAATACAACGAGGTCAAGGACCACGTCGTGAACGGGGAGAATGGCGCCGTGAAAGTCCGCTACGCCGTGATCACCAACGCCGTTGTGGCCACCGTGGTGGTCGTGCTCACCAACGGCGACGATGAGAGCTGGCCGGACCTGTACGGCACGCTCACAGCAGCAACAGCCATGTTCAACTCGGTCAAGATCACGCTCTTCGACAGGAAGCGGGACGATATCGTCCAAGTGCAGGCCGGCGCGCGCATCCCACTGCTGAGGAACGTCTTCGTCGTCCCGGTCGGATCGTCTCTCAAGATAAACGCCGACCTGTGGGACAGGGACAGCTTCCCGGACCTCTCGCCGGACGACCAGATCGCGAAAGGCGAGGCCACGTTCGACACGAGGGCCGCCGGGACGGAGGAGACGAAGGATATCCGTGGGCCCTCCGGTGTGGTCACGGTCAATGTCGCGTGGTCGTGCAACTAGCTATTAGTAGTTACAGGTTACAACATTGGTGAGACCCGGAGGAGCGACAAATAACTGCATGCGTGCTGCTTTTATTAATACACCTGGTGAGTTCAGTGCTTCTCCTACCAGGCTACCACTTCGTATCTATCAATCTTAATTATTATCTGTCTTTTGTTGCTTGCTCGTACTATACTGTGTTGTAATAAGGACATAATAATGTGGTGATATAATATAATCCGTAAATGTTAACCTGTGGTCGGGACACAGGATCGCATAATCTTGACTGTGAAGAGCCTCACTTTTATGATACAAGAAATGTTCCTGTCGGGGATTGGCTATCTGGCAAAAGACCACGGTACCCCCGTGAAAAGCTAAACCCGCCGACCAAGCGGCACTAAGGGAAGATGCTCGGGAGAACGAAACGAGCATCCCTCCTTCTCCTCCGAGCATACGCGTTTGCGCCTCCGTTCAGAAGCACCAAACACACCCCACGAGCAAGCATGCTCGTGGAGGCCACGACCTGCTCGGGTGTCTTGGTCGGAGGGCCCGAAGCGCCGCGAGGAAGGAAGGAGGCAACCAATCAGCCGAGATCAAGGGAAATCATACCCAAATTCAAATAACGCTGAATCAAGGGCAGCATCACGGATATGGATGCATAGCGTGATCCCCGAGGCGCATTACTTTTTCGTGATCTCTAGTCATAGTATTTAAACCCCCTCGAAGATCTCAGTAACAGGGGGCACACGAAAGATAGAACACAATACACTGGAGTAGGGTCCTGATCTCGGCGGTGAGAGGCCCGAACCAGGATAAAAGACACCGCGTCCCCCCTTTTTTCCGGCCTCCTTCTCCCGACTCGCGTCGCTCGAACGCCTCTTCGATCCGTGCGACGGGCTCTGTTGATCCCCATTCAACAAGTAAGCTCGACGGAGCCCGTTCTCCAATCGCCGACACCGGGCGCCGTCTGTGGGGACGATAGCTTGATTCCGTCGCGGATCAAGATCCTCGAGGATGCCAAACTCGGGAGACACTCGGGACCTTTGTGTCTTGGACCACGTTGAGGATGACGACGTGGACTACGCCGCCGACACCGCGCCCAGGGTGACCGCCCCTGTCGATCACCCTGAGTCTGGGAGCCTTGCCTCGGACCCGGGACTGCGAGGGCAGATCCTCCATTCCCCAGACATTACCCTCGGAGACCCCGAGGATGACTGCAACGAGCTCTACGATGGCCTGGACATACCAGACGACCTAGAGCTCGACCGAGAGACCGCGTCCCAAGTCCCCCCTTTTTTCCGGCCTCCTTCTCCCGACCTCGCGTCGCTCGAACGCCCTCTTCGATCCGTGCGACGGGGCTCTGTTGATCCCCCATTCAACAAGTAAGCTCGACGGGAGCCCGTTCTCCAATCGTCGGACACCGGGCGCCGTCGTGGGGACGGCAGTTTGATTCCCGTGCGGATCAAGATCCTCGAGGATGCCAAACTCGGGAGACACTCGGGACCTTTGTGTCTTTGACCACGTTGAGGATGACGACGTGTACTACGCCGCCGACAACGCGCCAGTGGTGACCGATCCTATCGATCACACCGAAGTCCGGGAGCCTTTCCTCGACACGGGAATGCGAGGGCAGATCCTCCATTCCCAGACATTACCCTCGGAGACCCCGAGGATGATCGCAACGAGCTCTACGATGGCCTGGACATACCAGACGACCTAGAGCTCGACCGAGAGACCGCGCCCCAAGGGGATACAATGATGTCCCCATCGCTTTCGTCTCGCCTCGTCGAGTCAACATGGCTGGGAGCCACGCGAGCCCGGAGAGGGATCTCTGACGCCGCCAGCACGACCACTATGAGGCGGCCAGACGCCACTTGGAGGCGTCTTTGGGAAAGACGCTTGCGAGCATTCGCCGCCAGGCAAAGGGGAGGTGCGCCCACGGAAAGGAACTCGCGGTACCGAACTCCCGATCGCACTCGAGCGCCGTCAAAGCTCGCGCCGCCAGTTCACGAAACAGAACGGCTACAGGCCTTGGCGGCGATCGTCGCGTGACTCTGTAGCTTTCCGAGCAAGTAGACTTAGAGGCCATGGGCGTGGTCGTGGGCCGAAGATTTGGAGAGGCTTGCCGCCGAGCTAAAAGTCTCGGATCCTCCCTATGGCCGGATGCCCGAGTGTGTCCCGACCATCACAACGCTTCCCCGTGCGTTCGCACAGAGATGAATCTCGGAGCCATGCTCGAGATCGCCCCTGTGTCGCCGACCGATCCGGAAAGGCCCTTAATCCACAGAGCAACCTGGGCGATATCTGCCTGTCGCCAGACATTTGGCGCCCGAGCACTCCGCAACCATGCGGTCATCGGCGACCGACGATGAGGTTTTCTCCCGACTCGGCCAAGCGACGGGCGTTGGGTGGAAGATCCGCGTGGAGGCCGCCGTGACCGAGGTTTTCGCCGCGAAACTCCCGAGCTTGCCGGGCCTTCACGAGCTCCTCCGGACGCCGTCGCATGGCCAAACAGGTTCAAGCCCGGCCACGCCGAGAGATTCAACGACCCGTAACCCGGATGAATTCCTCTCGATATACACTACCGCCATCCTCGCCACGGAGGTGATGAGGGGTAATGGCAAATTACCTTCCGACGGTCCTGGGCGGAGCCGCTCGACGCGTGGCTTTTCAATCAAAAGGAAGGATCCATACGGTCCTGGGGCAGCTCAGCCGCACCGAGCGAATTTCGAGCTGCTACATCCGCCCGGGAAAAGAGCGCCGACTGAGCGCTTGATACGCATTTGACGGGAAACCTCGCGACAATTCGGCCCAGAGGTTCATCCAGTCCGAACTCGATCCCGAACATATCGGACGCAGGCCGTCGTCCGAGCTTTCAAGTTCGGGGTACGAGACGCGGCGCTTCACACAGACCTGGAGATCCACCCGGATCTAATAAATAACGAAGCTCTTCCGAATGGCCGATCGATACGCCAACGCAGATGAAGCCGCCCAATGGAAGAAAATGCTGGATGAAGGGAAGTCGCCGCCACCGCCTAGAGACCTCGGCTAGCAAAAAGGGTTCGACTCAGAGACAAGAAGATCAAGAAGAAGAAGAAAAGCAACCCTCGCCGGCCATGGTAGCCGCAGTGGAACAACAACAGCCCGGCAACTCAGCCCACAATGCGGTGGGCCTAATGCTCGGGGAAGAGGACAACCACCAGTGCCTCGAGGACGAGGCGACCTGCCGGACCGACGAGGCGACCAAGCGGACCGACGGGGCGACCTCTCATCGCCCACTTCACCAAAGACGGGCACGACTCTACGGAATTGCCGAACGTGGACCTACCGCTGGAGCAGCTTTTACGGCCAGGGGTCCCATGCCGACGCCTTCGAGCAGGTGAAAACGACAAAGGAAAACAGCCCACGAGGAAAGTGAGGATGAAATGGAATATCAAGAACCAAGGAATCACATAGCGGTCATCTTCGGGGCTCCTCCGCCTACAAGTCCCGCCGGACTTAAAGGAGGCTGCAAGGGAAGTGCACCATGTCACCCAGTAAGCCTCCGGCAAAGAAATTAAATGGTCGGAGGTATCCTCACATTCTCCAGAGACGATTGTCCCTTGGGGATGACCAAACCCTGCAGGCTTCCAATGGTCGTGAACCCCACCATCGAATATCTTGTTGCCGGTCGGGTCCTCATAGACTCCGGAGCTCTTTGGACCTTATTGCAGCCAAGGTATTGGACGAGATGCAGATTCCTCGCTCCAAAATCAAGAGTGTGGCCGTGCCCTTCTTCGATAGTCCCGGCACCTCGATCAAACCTCTGGCAGGTCGCCTTGCCCGTAAGTTTCGCGGCCCAAGTAACTTCAGAACGGAGCTAATCACCTTCGAGGTGGTAGACTTCGAAGTCGGCCTACAACGCCATCCTCGGCAGCCGGCCTTGGCCAAGTTCATGGCCGCCTCGCATCACGCGTATCGCTGCCTAAAGATTCCCGCCAAACGGAGTCATAACCGTCAAGGAACCACAAGTCCGCACTCAATTGCGCATTTAAAGAGCGCTGGATATGGTCGGTCGATTGCCCGCCGCGGCCCGACCAAGAGCCGAAGCATTCCGGCCTAAACTTGCCCTCCAACCCGGAGGAGAGACCAAGGTCGTTCCGCTCAACGAGTCGGAACGGCCAAGGTCGCTCATTTGGGATCTTCCCTAGATCCCAAATAGGAACTCGAGCTCGTCACTTTCCTCCGAGCAAGGTCGGATGTGTTCGCCGGGAACCATCCGACATGCCCGGGTCCCAAGGGAGGTGGTCGAGCACAAAGAAGCGGTTCACCGACAAAACCAAAGGAGACAGAAACTTAGACGCTTTTCCCTAAAAACAAGCAATCATCCGGAGGAACTTGATAAACTCCTAAAAGCTGGCTTCATCGTGAGATTGAGCACTCCGAGTGGCTAGCCAATCCAGTCCTGGTCGAAGAAAGGAGGCAAGTGGCGCATGTGCGCCGACCACACGGGTTTGAACGCAGCGTGCCCAAAAGACAACTATCCGCTGCCTCGCATAGACCAATTGGTGGACGCGACGGCGGGTCACGCACCATGAGCTTCCTAGACGCCTATTCAAAGGCTATCATCGATCACCTGTCGCGCGAAGACGAGGGAAAGACTTCCTTCATCACCCCGTTCGGTACTCTTCGCTATACGACCATGTCTTTCGGTCTGAGAAATGCGGAGCAACCTTTCAACGCCTCATGCAGAAGACTTTCACAGACCAAATAGGTCGAAATTTGGAGGTATATGTCGACGACATAGTTGTCAAGAGCAAGAGTACTTCAGGTCACGTTGTCGACTTAGAAGAAACTTTTCAGAACCTCAATAAGCATCGAATAAAGCTAAATCCAAAAATGCGTATTCGGCGTGAAGGTCGGCAAGGTGCTCGGCTACATGGTCGGGCCACATGGCGTTGGGGCTAACCCAGAGAAGATCGAAGCCATTGAGAACATGAGGTCGCCCACATGCGTAAAGGAAGTACAAGCTCGACCGGGAGGATGGCCGCCTTAAGCCGGTTCGTCTCCGATCGGGGAGCGAGGACTACCTTTCTTTAAAGCCCTCCGCAAACATGATGGCTTCATATGGACGGAGGAAGCTGATCGCTGCTCAAAGAGCTAAAACAAGACCTCTCCAAGCCGCCCGCCCTCGTCACACCCACGGCAGGGGAAGAATTGCTATTATACCTGGCAAAGCAACCCGCACGCGGTGAGCTCGGTGTTGGCGATAGAAAGAGATGGTACCCAGCCGACCTATCTATTACGTCGTGAGTACTTCATGGACCAAAGGAGCGTTACCCGAGGTCCGTAAACTCATCAGACTCATTCGATGGCCTCCCGGAAGTTGCGTCACTACTTTCAAGCACACAAGATCGTAGTGCCGACCGGCTTCCCACTCAGGGAAATCCTGAAAATCAGACGCCAGCGGGTCGCATAGCCAAGTGGGCAATGGAACTCGCCGAGTTCGAGCTGGTATTCTCAGCCCGCACGGCGATAAAATCACAAGTCCTGGCTGATTTCGTGGCGTAATGGTCGGCTCCGGCACCACCAGCCAGTAGGACCAATGATTCGAGGGGAAACTCCTGGACCTTGTATTTTGACGGATCCCGAGCATACGAGCGCTGGGTCAAGGCGTCATCTTGGTCTCCCGGACGGAGAGCGATAAGACGCCATCCAACTACATTTCGCCGCGACTAACAACGCGCGGAGTACGAAAGGCCTTTGGCCGGACTTCCGAGCATGCAAATCGCTAGGAGTCCAACGGCTCACCGTGAAGGGCGATTCACGCTGGTCGTGAACCAGGTCAACAAGGAGTATCGTTGTTCGATACCTCAATGGCGCCAGACCGCCGAAGTAAGGAAGATGGAGAAATACTTCAAGAATTTCGGCAATCTACATCCCCAGAAGGATAATTCCTCGGCCGACCAAATGTCTAAGGTCGGTTCCTCCCAAACCGCCGCTTCATGGGTGCTCGTCGAGCACCTACATAAGCTCCTCCATTCCTCTCAAGAGGAGGCACCAGAGACCGGTGGTAGGGTCTCATTCCTCGAGCAAAGCGCAAATTGGATGACGCCATTCATCCAATACCTTGCGCATGGGACATTGCCCGAGGAAGAAGCCGAGCGTTCCCGGCTAACAAGGCGATCTTCTCAAGACAGCATCGATCAAGGCGACCTATACCGAAAGGCGATTAGGGAATCCTTTCCAAATGCGCCTCCCAGGAGGAAGGCCAAGACCTTCTTCGTGATATCCACGAAGGAATGTGCGAGCTCATTCGCCTTCGTAACGCTTGTGAGCAAAGCCTTCCGATTGGGTTACTCTTGGCCGACGGCCTTGACGGACGCGCGGTCAATCGTAACGACCGCCGAGCATGCCGCCTCCATGCTCGCAAAACTCCGCCAACCGGCATATGCCCTACAAACCATACCGCTGCGGGCCATTCTCGACTGGGGCTCGACGCCCTGGACCCTTTCCCGAGGTCGAAAGGTCGCAAGTATTTGCTCGTGGCCATCGACACTTTCACTAAGTGGATAGAGGCCGAGCCCGTCTCGACCATCTCGGCCCAGCGGCCAAGAGGTTCCTCCGCAGCGAACGTGGTAACCCGGTTCGGGTACCCAACCGCCTTATCACAGACAATGGGACCCGATTCACCAAAGAACTGCTCCAAAGTTACCGTGAGGAGGTCGGGACCAAGGTCTGCTTTCGCTTCGTGGCACATCCACGAGTAACTGAGCAGCCGAAGCGAGCAAATGGGCAGCTAGTCCAGGGCATAAAAGAGAGTCTTTAAGACCCTCAACCAAAGACAAGCAAAGAAGGTGGAGGAGCTTCCCGCCGTTCTTTGGTCTATCCGCACCACGACAAGTCGAGCCACAAAGTAGACGCCTTTCCAACTCGTTTCACGGTGCGGAGGCCATTCTCGCCGCCAAATCGTGGCCGGGTTCCCCAAGGTGCAATCGATCGATTCCATCGATCAAGAGGTTGAGCGCCTCGTCGACCTGGACCTCGCCGGCGACACGCGAACGGGCGTTGTTCGGCCTGCAATTTACCTACAAGCTCTTCGTAGGCATGCAGCCAAGGCAACCGACCTAGGGCCCTACAAGTCGGCGACATGGTCTTACGAAGAGTTCAAGACCTGTCGAAGGCCAACAAGCCGACCCCAAGGTGGGAAGGACCCTACACGGTCATGTCTACAATACGCCGGGCTGTTCGCCTCGCGATGCCAGATGGTCGGAGCTCACCAAAGACTGGAACATCGATCAATCTGCGTAAATTCTACGCTTAGACGAGTACTCCTATCTCGCGCCCCTTGCGTTCTTTCCAATAAATCATTTTCCCTCTTTCTCGAAGTTTCGTCCTCGCTTTGTCGAACGAGCATCGCTGCCTACCAAAGACTACAGACGAACTTATCCAACAAGTATGTGCGCCATCTCCCTTGGCCCCCGCCGGATGCTCGCCCAATCGCCCACTTTCCAGTGAGCTCTTCATTGTATGCATGGTCGGGCGCGAGCATCCACTCTAAGCCCTGGCTCGGTGACCACTCGGGTATGGTGGCTCTAACGTATTGTTGGTTTAAAGCTCGCCTCGCTCAGGCTCACAGCTCACTCAAACACAACCGATCTATTCGAGTAATTCAAAAATCGTTACGACCAAAGCGACCCTTAAAAACTCCCATGAACAAACTCGTGCTCGCATAAAGGAGGACACGACCTTTGTCCATGGCAGGGGCAACGTATGATAGGAACGCCCGGCCCCTCCTTACCAAGGCTCCTTTGCTCGTGTCTATGATATTTGATCTACGCTCCATGCAGGAACTTGCTTTCTTTTCTCGCAGTAACCGGATCATACGGGCATATGCCGGAAGCGAGTTCAAGCAAAAAAAAAAAAGCAGGCAAGGACCAAACTCCTGCGAATATGCTCATTTAATCCAAAACGCTGTTTTTTTTTACAGGTTTTACACAAGATAAAAATAAAAGAAAGAGCTAAGTCCTACGATCGCTCGAGGGCAGCGAGCTCGCCCTTAAGGGAGTCGACCTCGCCTCTAGGTCCAGGACCTTCCGCTGGCCGCGCGACCTTGCCGCGCTTTCCGAGGCGCCGCGCCTCCTTGAGTGGGCTTCCTCGCCTCCCGAAGCTGGCGAAGGTCTCGCCAAGCTTCACCGGCTCTTCGTCAAGCTCGGCGCGCCTCGCTCTGGTGCTCTTCGGCCGTCTCGCTCTGGAAGAGCTGGTCCGAGCCCGGCGATGAGGCTCCTCGCCGATTCCAGCTGCCAGGTCGGCCTCACAAGACTCGGAGACTCCGACGCTCAAGATCGGCGATCTTGGCGCCTTGCTCGCGTGGTAATGCGACCAAGATCTTCTCGAGACCGAGGTGGCATCGATATCCTCCATAGCCTTCGCGGCAAACTTCGGGCAGAAAGAGAAAGGAGAAGGGAAAGAGCCGAGCAGACTCCCGTAAGATCGCTCGCAGCAGAAAAAGAAGAAACATGGAAACTTACCGTAAGAGCCCTACCGACTACCTTGTCCTCGGCGGCGGTCGGTCGCGCCACCAAAAAGAAGGATTGACCAAGTCATCCCGGCCGGCGCGTCAAGGTCTTGCTCCTCTGAGCACCCGGTGCTCCCAGGAGAGCAACGGCGTCACCACCTTCGATCAACCCCGGTCGCCTGCCGATCCTCGCCCACAAAGAAGCGGCTCGTGGTCGCTTTCCCCATGAGCCACCGCCATCACAATGGGTCAGACGCCAACCACGAAGCGCCGCCACTCCATGCTCCGCTACCGAGGCGCTTGGTCGTTAGCAACCACCTCCGCCTCTGTTCCTCTTCACCGAGGGCGACCGATGCTCCGCGGCCGAGGCGATTGATCAAGCACGATCACCTCCGCCTTGCACCTCCGTGGTCGGGGCGCTGGTGCCTCGGGATCGAAGGAGTTAGGCCGGGACGACCTCCTCCTCCTCCTCTCCTTGGCTCGTGGCCAAGGGTCGTTGGTCGGGAGCGACCAAGCTCCTTCCCCGGACTCGGCGCTTGAGCCTCGCCTCAGCTTCTCTTCGCAAGGGCCAAGGCCAAGGCGCTTGGTCCTCGGGCCCCTCGCGGCTCCTGCTCCTCCGCCGGAGATAGGCTCCACGGCCGCCGAAGGGAGCGCGGGTCCCGCCGAAGGAAGCTCGGGCTCCACCGAGTCCGGTTAGCACCGCCTCTCCTGCCTCGGCCATCACCTCGGCCGACGACGCGGCCGAGCTCGGGCGCCCATCGCGAGTTGATAATCTCCTCACCATCTCGCGGAAGTCCAAACGACATCCGAAGCTATCACGCCCACGCCAAACAGGGTGGGGTTAGCCCAAGAAAGTCGCAAGACAAGAGCGGAATAAGAGAATGAAGAACGTACCTTACGCCGCGAGCGGCGCCATCCTCCTCGGCCTCGCTCGCCGGGCCACGAGGCGACCGCCCGGCGGCCTCAGAGGGCCTCGGCCACGACCACGGCGCGCTCCTCATGCGGCGTCGGCCGCGCGTGCCATCGCCGGTCGACATCGTCCATGTCGACCTCTTCCAAATTGCCGAGGCGGTTTGAGAGGTCGACCTCCTGCTCCTTCTAACCAGAGCATAGGCGGCCTCCTCCTCTTCTTCCTCCTCCTCGGGGCATCAACCACCCGAGTGAGCTGGTCCTGAGGGCCTTGATCTGCCTCTCCAGCCGCCTCCTTGGTCGGGAGAGACCTGGCATCCTCCTCGGCCTTCCTCGCCGCTTCTGGCGAGCTGTTCGATCGGCTCATCAGCTCCGGCTTCCTCCGCTTGAAGTCATCGAACCAAATGCGGAGTTCGCCATTACCTCCTGGCGGTCGGCGTACTCAAGGTGCGGGGTAGGGGTCCTGGTCGGCTCGGCGCCTCGACCGCTTGGCGCGGGGAGGCGAGGCGGATGCTCGGCGACCTCGACCCGCCGCTCTTCTACGAACCCCTGGCCGGGTGTGGCGCTTGGCGGCGCTGGCGCAGCTTCGACACCGCAAGCTCAAGGGCGACCTTCTCCGCCAACAGAATCGGGAGGAATGAGCTCGAAAACATGCCCTCGAACGGAAGTGGAAAATGTACTTACCGCGTCGCCGCGGTCAAAATATTCTTGGGGACTGACGACAAGGCGTCGGCTCCTTCTATCTGGCGCCGAACATCTCGGCGACTTATCGTCAACCGATCCGTCCTCGAGCTGCGCCACAACCGAAGACTAAGACAAAAGGCATATACGGATGCATAACGCAGCCACTGTAGCGGCGATGCTCGGAAAGAGGTCCAGAACATACTCGCGTTGTCCTCGCGGTGAAGTCGTGCCACCCGGCCACCTCGAAGAAGGGATGCTCGCGGCGCCAGTGGGGACACCCGGTTGAAGGTAAAGTCCGGCGATATCCCGACCGGTGAGCCCCATCTCGGGCAAGCTCACCGATCGCCCCGAGCACCCGCTTCTTCCTCGGGTTGCACGGGCGGGCGCGCCGTCTCGATGAGGGCGGAGCGCCCTCCCCTGTAGACCAATCGGGACCCTCCGCCTTCTTCTCGTAGAATTAGAGGTCGGCCCAACCCGACACCGAGTCCTTCAGAGCAACGAGGGGGTACTCGTGATGGTCGGTTGGGCCAAGGCGAAGATAAACGCAGCCGGCGGAACCATCCGGCAAGCGGAAGGGGAATAAAAGTGAAAGAAGAGGCTAGCCGTGGGCATTACACCCACGTAAGCCTCGCAAAGGTGGGAGAAGATTGCGAGGGAAAGGATGGAGTTGGGGTGGAGATGAGAGATCTCGCACCGCAGAAGGCAAGCACGGAGGCGAGGAAGTCGCTCTCGGCAGGCGAAGCCGTTGATGGCGTACAACTCGCAGGAGACGATCTCCGCCTCTCGCGGTGCCGGCGCCGATCATCCTCGGCACTCGACCCGAGCTTGGGTCGACGTACTTCGTCAGTGAGCACTGAGCCTCCTTCGGGTCATCCGCTAACCTTGAAACGCGCCATGGCCGAAGAAGGAAGGAGAGCGAAAAGGGTTCTTGGGCGCTAGGGCTCTTGGAAGATTTTTCGCCGAAGACGAGCAAAGAGACGCAATGGGACTCCGACCTCTCCCAGAGAAAGGGTTAAAAGGATAGTGAAGAGGCGGGATAAAAATCGCCGCCTATCGCGCAGCAAAGAACACTGCCGGAAAAGCGCCGCTTCCCGAAACTACCGCATCACACAGGAGGCTTCTGAGAAGGAACCGCAGAACAACCAACGACGCTACCAAGGCAGAGCAAGCACGCCGCGGTAAAGAAGCTCGCCTCCCGACGTAAAATGGTCGTGGAGCCACGACCAAAGGAAATTCAATCCCCTCAAGTCTTCTTAGGCTCAAGGGGAAGCCCGAGGTTCCCCACTTGAACCTCGGGGGCTAGCCGTCGGGATTGGCTATCTGGCAAAAGACCACGGTACTTCAGTGAAAAGCTAAACCCGCCGACCAAGCGGCACTAAGGGAAGATGCTCGGGAGAACGAAGCGAGCATCCTCCTTCTCCTCCGAAAGCATACGTTTGCGCCTCCGTCAGAAGCACCAAACACACCCCCACGAGCAAGCATGCTCGTGGAGGCCACGACCTGCTCGGGTGTCTTGGTCTGAGGGCTCAACAGCTGGCCGAGGAAGGAAGGAGGCAACCAATCAGCCGGAGATCAAGGGAAATCATACCCAAATTCAAATAACGCTGAATCAAGGGCAAGATCACGGATATGGATGCATAGCGTGATCCCCTGAGGCGCTTACTTTTTCGCATCTCTAGTCATAGTATTTAAACCCCTCAAGATCTCAGAATGTGGGGCACACGAAAGATAGAACACAATACACTGGAGTAGGGTCATTATCTCGGCGGTGAGAGGCCCGAACCAGGATAAAAAACACCGCGTCCCCCCTTTTTTCCGGCCTCCTTCTCCCGACCTCGCGTCGCTCGAACGCCCTCTTCGATCCATGCGACGGGGCTCTGTTGATCCCCCATTCAACAAGTAAGCTCGACGGGAGCCCGTTCTCCAATCGTCGACAGTTCCAATATACTTTCTATGCTAGTCTCTAGATCAGTAGCTAGCACGCACATACACAAATTAAGATCACAATCATACAAAATATCATCATTATTACTACGGGAGCTATTTGTACAAGATAGTCTCACAATTTAGAGTAATATTACAGCGGGAAGAAACAGAAGTCTTGTGGTATGCCCATCCAATCCTCAAGCAACTGACAAGGCATAATCCCCAGAAAGTCGTGTTATCGAAATTCCCGTATCCTGATTCCTGCGGTAAATCATATATCTTCGAGGTATTCTATTTCTTCGCCTAAAAACAACAACGATAGCAAGGTTGAGTACATTTTGTACTCAGCAAGATTTTGAGTCGAGTGTTTGAAATGCAGGTTGAACCTAAAGTAAGGCTTCTACGGTTAACTTTTGCTTGGAGCCAATTTAAATTGTAATACTGAATAATAGATTGAATGTGAAATTGAATAAAAGTAGTTTGACAGCTGTCGATGATGGGGAACGAGCCCCCGCCGAGCTTACTTGTTGATTGAGGAATCAACCTAAGCCCCTTCTTCTGTGAAGGGCTAGCATCTGAAAGATGCACGGAAAAGCGTGGACACTCTTAGTATAATTTGAAAATAAATCCAAAATTAAGATCCAAAATCAAATCAAGGCACAATAAAACACTTAGGTAGCTTTATTAAGCCTAATTACAGAACCAGGGTGTTACAACAAACTTAAATAGTATCTCAAATCTCAAACGACGCTTGCTGCGGTAAGGTGAGAGCGCTGAGAGGTGCTGTCGTAAGAGCATCTCCAAGAGAGAGCCCTAAAAATGAGCCTTAAATTTTAATTTAGGACCCCAACTAATTAGATTTAGGGCTCCAACGAAATATTCACTCCAGCAATTAGGCCCTAAAATCCAACAAAGATAGGGCTCAATCACAGAGTTGCTAAATATAGCTACTCTCTTAGAGGCCCTAAAACAATTTGCTAAATTTTAACAATTTATGGCCCTTGCTGGAGTTAATCTTTTCCCCAAAAGCCCTATAATTCAAGTTAGGACCATATTTAGGGCCCCTCTTGGAGATGCTCTAAAGTTGTTATACAATTTCAGAAAGTTGAGAGGTGGAGAAGTCTATTTCGTACTTTTGGGAGTACATACTTTCATTTCAAATATACCGTTTAAATGAATGTGTTATACTCATTTGTCACTCTTAGTATAATTTGATAATAATTTTAAGATACTCCAATGTGATTTGGTTGAAAAAAATTTAAACATCGCTAATAAAGTTACTACTGTTTGGTAATAATTTCACGTTATCGATGTAGTAATTTGTAGTTATAAATATAGTAATTTCTGTTATCAATCGATAAAATTAATGTTTATTAGCGAGACTTATATCATTATATTTGTCTTGTTGCCAGTAAGCTACTAGTGAAAACTATTTGCAAATCGAAGTTTTCAATAAAAAAGTTATGGCTAAAACAAAGAAGCAATATATTTATATACAAATAAGTAAACACATTTACTAGTTAGTCGCCGTACTGAGAACGTGTTTTCTAGTTTGTACATGAATATATTTTTTTACTTTATTTTAGCCCTATCTTTTTATTGGTAGCTCCAATTAACGAATGCAATTCATCATTAGATTACTGACGACGAGATTGGCACAGATTTTGACGAAATAAATGATAGCGTAGATAGCATATGTATATCTACACATGTGTAGAAAATGCATGTCCTATATAGGAAAAGCCCCTATATATAAAATATAATATAATATCTCTTATTACAAAAAGCCCCTATGTCCGCTATTTTACACAAAATTCTTTGGGTTTTCAAAATTTATGGGGAACCCCTGATTGTCGAATTAAAATTCGTCTGGCACAGCGTAGCGTGCAAACCCAACTTAGTTATTAGAATCTAGAAAAGGGGCCAGGCCCGATCCATGGACAACACAGATAGTGATCCATGCTACATTGATGTTGTACGGAATTTAGGTTCGTAGTCGTCACTTTTTTCTTTCAATTTTTATTGTGAACACGAATTCATACCCAACCGGTTCGAGTTCGACGAATCCGGTTCGCGATTCACGGAGATTTAGGCCCTGTTTGGCAGAGCTCCAGATCCCAGCTCCACCTCAGAGCTGAAACTTGTAGACTGAAATAAAGTGACTTAAGTTTATAATTTTAGTCTAGAATGTAAACAAGATGATCCACCTAAACACTCTTAGGGGGTGTTTGGGAGAGCTCTGCTCCTCAATTTTCAGCTCCACTCCAAATTCGTGTAGCCAAACACCTCAGCTACACAGAACTCCGGCTTCAGAAAAAATGCGAATCTAGGGGGTTGCTTCATGGGTTTTGTGGAGCTCCTCAAGGGGTACTCCAAGAAACACTGTTTCATACCCACTCGTGAAGTTCATAGGTAATTACCCACTTTTGCCACTAGTTACACATATGAGGTAATTACCCACATCCATTCAACATCCAAGGGCACAAATGGGTATCCACATCAAACCCATCTATTCTTGAAGCTGGATCTAATTTGCAAGCCAAACACCTCCCTTCCCTACTTCAACTTTATGATGGAGCTACTCTATGGTGAAGTTGGTGGAGTGGAGCTGATTTTTTTGGAGTGGAGCTCTCCCAAACAATATACCCATAACTCCAGCTCCACGAATTTGGTGGAGCTAGGAATACCTAGCTCCACCAACTGTAAGAATTTGGTGGAGCTGGAGCTCTGCCAAACACCCCCTTAGAGTGAATCTGATAAATATGCTCCATGCTTCACCATGGCCACCAGTGTGATCTCCTTTGTTGGCTCCAGACCTGTACAGCCACCGAATCATTTTATCAGATGGCCACATCTGTATACTACTGTAGCAACTCTTCCAAGATCAGCTTCTACCTTTGGATTGTTCAGAAATGACAAGGCTAACATACTAACGACCAATGGCAGTGAAAGCCATGTATGCCGAGTATGGACTCTACTTACCGAAGCCTTCCACGAGCAAATTGTACATACTTATGATGAACCTAGAAGATCAAATCAAGTACCCCAAGTTTAAGAGGAGTTGTTTTCTAAAGCCGGCGAGGGACGACATCCTGAGCCTTCTCAAGGAGGGGGGCCTATGGAGTTTGCGGCCTCCTGAGGGCGACCGGCACATGAGCTCAGCCCGGGCTTTTACCTGCGTCAACAAATTACATGCATATGTGTAGAAGAACCTTTTAATTACACCTAGTACTAGCAAATTATCTGCAAAACAATGTGGAGAATTGGATCATCAAAGACGGTGGAATTATTTATTTTTTGTTGCATGTGTACCCTGTCTAGAATGTGTACTGGCCTGCTGCACAAAGGCCTAGCCCACTATTAGATTTCGCACGCTAAGGCCTTAAGTAAGGCCCAACATGATGTTTGCCACTCAGCGAATTTATTTTTATTTAATATTTATTTTAAATCTTTTTTTCAAAAATAATCGATGAAAAAAATATTACGAAAATGGTCCCCGTCGCCCGGATATGGGGCGATCAGAGCGATAGGGACTTGCATGCAAAAAACGCAATTGCGAAAATAGACACATGGAGGAGTGGATTTGTCAACATTTTTTGCATCTAGGTACCTATCGCCCCATATTCGGGCAACGGGTGCCTATTTTTGCAAAAAAAAATCTGTTGATTATTTTTGAAAAAAAAAAGATTTAAAATAAATATTAAATAGAAAAAAATTCCTCACTCAGCTCTTTGCCCTCTTCCTTGCGGTAAGCCCAGCTGGGACGCAACGCAACGCACGCAATGACGTCCAAACGACCAAGAAGACTTATCACCCGGTCAAGCATCCCAAAGCTTTTGCTCGCTTTAGCCCAGCTCGTACGTCTCGCAGCGCGTTGTTCTTGCGCAGGAGGACGTACGGCCGATTTCTTCTATCTCTTGAAGATGTCCCGCAGCCGGATGCCTGCTTCCTCCTCCTCTTGATCGATCCTCCTCTTGATCAGTCAACCTCATCCGTCCATCCGTTGGTCCAATCGCCCACGACAGAGCTAGAGAACTGCCTACAACAAACCAAACCACAGGTATCTATTCTACCGTACGTGTCTCTTTCTTTTCTATCTTTGAATTCTTTAGGTTATTTCAAAGGATGTTGCTTATGATGGTTTGCTCAACGACTGGCATTTGCAGTCGATAACTCCATTAATTTGCTCAAATACTCGCATGTTACTACCGATATATAATAACATCAAACCCAGTAAATGATTCGCAACTTAGTTTTATGGGAGTTTTTACATCACGACAGGTACTACTGAAGGATTGTGAGACCCTCATTTTTATGTCAGTAAATAACATAAATATGAGGCTCTTTAAGTGCATCCTGTGCCATTCCCATGATCGATGGTAGCGCACAAACACAATTTGGATATTACAACCACACAAATACACATTTTTATTACATCACAAGTTTTATAGTGATATTACAATACCAAAAGTAGCAGGAAATTAAAACCATGTCTCATAGTATGCCAACTATTTCATAACTCCACAGTGCAATCACGAGATGAACTTAGAAAGATCGATCGTCGCTAAAATTCGCAGGTTCCTCAAATTCATTCCCGTCATTATCGTAATCCTGCTTCTTCACCTAAAAACATTATTGAAGCAAGTTGAGTACATTGGTACTGCAAGACTTTGTAGTGTATGCAATTCCTAAATATATGCAGTCAAATAGATAGTGGGTTTCTCTGATTGTTTTGCATAAAGCGAAAGTTTTGAATGAAGTAATACTGAATAGTAATGGGAAGCGTAAATAAAAATTTAAGACAGTTTGATAAGTAATTGAGACAACAAGTAATAAAAGAATAATAACAAATTACTCACGGCTCTCTTGTGAGTAAAATAACGGACAAGACCCTCCATGGTCTTACAAAAGAAAATATAATGACAAGTGACATTAATCATCAGAAACATTTTCCAAAGTCTTTTACCAAAGTTTTCAAAAATAGAAAACAACTAACTTAGTGTGGGTTCACCAAGTCATCCATGACCGTGGATACGGCTATTCGAATAGTTTTATCTCTGCAGAGTTATACAGCTTTACCCACAAATAATGACTTCCCTTTTTGCAAAGCTTAATAACACACTTCCTTTGGTGTGTCGCCAGGGAAACCCATATATAACCTTTACATTACTAAAACCTGACATTGCACCACCCAAGATGACAGACTTACTAATGGCGGCGAAGAACATCGTATGCACGGATCATTCCTCCCCATTAGAAAATGGCGGTAGAAGCACATCGTGTATACGGATCATTTCTCCCCATTAGTAAGCGTATCTTGTTGCATCGACAAGTGTCAACACCTCGGTGATGGCACTTACCTCGAGCAAACCTATATTCGAATGCCCGTACTACTACTACCTTCCATAATGCAAGATCAGTTTTTAGTAACTTAATTGGTTATAGCCGTCACCATACCGGCATTGTGGTTGTACGGGTAATCTTGGATCACGAGACACTTCGTTCGGTCCTTAAAGTGACATGGGCGATAACTCCACCCTATCTATGTACACGTTAAAACATGTACAACCGGCTATTGCCAATAATCACCCACGTCGAAGCAATAGTTTTATTTTCATTTTTATCAAACTACCAAGATCCTTTCATCGCTTAAATAAACCATAAAAGATTTCATAAGGAATGATGTGTGGGTGTAAATGTTTCTGACATTAATCTAAAGCAGCGCTAAGCATATGCAGATTAATAAGCGATTATACCCAATTTAATGAACTAAACCATTCCTAGGGTTTTTATGGATCGTATGTCCATGTGATTAAGGGAATCCATCAATTTGGGTTAATATCTACCAAGTAACAAAATGATAGTTTATCAAATTATGAGCATGCAGGAAGATTCTTAATCACATTTTAGTGGATTATGAAATCTGGGATCAAAATGATCAAGGGGGTGCTTGCCTTGCTCCTCGGCGGTGTAAGCTGAATCTGTGTCGTCGATAGCGTAGTCGGCAATCTCAGCGTCTATACGTCGATTAAGAATATGGCAAATAGAATACTTCAATATTGATAAAGAAGCAAAACACAAACGACAAAGATAGCAATAGAAGGATTCAAATGAGATCATTCCAAAACAATTAAGATAGCAATTAACTTCAATCATCATTTCAAGTATGAACTAAGGTATATGGTTCTAATTAAAAGATTAAAGCTTAGGGCACATAACACAGCTACTCTCTTTGTGTATTATTTCATTTTAATTTACGAATTCAGGAAGCTAAGATTGTAGGATTATATTTAACAAAGTTCATTTGCAAGGTGTATGACTAATTGTACTAATACAAATTAGTATATAAAGCAATCCTAGTCATATTTAATGAAAGTACATGGTAAATCCTAACTTTTATTTTACTAACTGGTCTTAATCAGTGTAATGAGCTCAAAGAAACAAATTTTATTCATTTTGGATTATTTTTGATCAAGTTATTGCCATCATATTAAATTTATACATTAAATAAAGTCCTAATATGAAATTTTCACAAACTAGTTCCAAATCCAAATCTAATTACATATTTGGACAGTACTTGACCTAAGGATTCCAACAAAGTTGGTTTCATTCAATTTGGACTTTATTTGCAAAATCTCTATATGCTATATATTCAAATTTCACTCTTTAAATTTAAATTCAAGTTTAAATTGCTAAACAAGTTTCAAATATTTTTACATATTATAAAACTAGATGATTTATGATGAATTTACAAACAAGTTTCACTTGAATTGGAATTATAGATAAAAAGTTACATGTATTTGAATCAATTCGGGTTTTAAACATTCAAGAAAAAGTGAAATGCGCTTTCCTTAGGGGAAAGCGGATTCCCTCTTTCAGCTGACTAGGTTTTTGAATCGGGCGTTGTCGATGGCTGGGCCCTGCCGTCGCTGGCAGCGTCTCATGCCGCTGCACGCTGCTGATTTGGCCGACGTGGGACCGGGTTGACAGCGAGTTAAGTGTGCGCGTGAGGCTGACCACTCGGGCCCGCATGGCAGAGAGCCGGCGCAGGGGAGATGGCCGACGGCCTCGCCGGCGGCTCTCGGCAGCGTCGATCGATTTTGGTTGGCAACCCAAGCTTCAAAGTGGACCACGACGATCCTAGGGTGTGCCTTCGGTTATGGGTGGTGTTCTGAGTTTTTGGCGCTCGCGATGGACGGCGGCGAGCTACGGTGAAGTTCACGCAGCGGTGCTGACAGGTATCTAGGGCTTGATGGTTGCGCACAAGCTTGATGAGGGCCTTAAGGATGCTATTACACGAGTTGCTCGAAAGGGAAAGGGTGAGCCGAGTTCTCACCGTCTTGCAGATAATGGCGGAAGGAAGTCGCTGCAGTGAGGAGCCCCTCAAGATGTTTCGGCCTGGAAGAAGATGCGAAAAAGATCGTAAGCAACCAGAGATGCTTCAAGATCAATCAATTAGAAAATTCCTTTACCGTGTTGTCGTAATTTGGGATTTGCCCCAAATCGGGTCTCGCCATTTCCGGATAAGAAGGGCTCGCTTAGGGTTGGATTAGGCGTGTGAGGGTGAATGGGTGTGTCACCTGGGTTTAGTGGAGTTTAGAGGTCCTATTCGTTCCTTTAAATAGGCGAAGGAAGGTTTGGTTGGCGCTATAGAGGAGAGTGAAACCATGGCGGCTCACGAGAGTTCTCTCGACTCTGTCACTTGCGCGCCAAAAGCCAAAGTGACACGGTAAGGTGCTGGCCGGCGGCGACCTCGGGCGCACGAGATTGCAAGGCGAAACGGACAAACGGGGAGGCGGTTTCGGTCTTTGTCGGCAAGCGAGAGCGAGAGAGAGAGAGGAGAGTGGAGACGGAGGAAGGAGAAGGATCTCGCCAAGGAGCCCACAAGGCGAGAAAGAAACAGAGAGAACAAAAGAGGGCATGACGTGTGGGCCAGGTGTCCTTCGGTCCCGTCGGCAGTGGGCATTGTCGCCTGGGCGGCCGAAAGGCCATCGCACGTGGACCCTCACGTGTAAGAGAGAGGAAGGAGGAAGCGCTTCCAAGCCTCCTTCTTCTGGACAACGCATTAAGCAAATTAATACCCAGGTCAAATCAACTCTAGATTTTTCCAAACTTTTTGACTAAGCTGATGAGTAAGTCTACTAGCTTCAGTAAAAATTTGGAGTTAAAATTATTTACCATTTATTTATAATAAATCTGACAATGTCGGTTGCACTGAAATTCTATTTCGATTTCTGCATTGGTTTGTGGATTAAATAAACATATTTATTTTTGAAATTTTTACTGAAGGTGTGTTTCTATACAATGGACCTACCATAAAAATTTCAACATTAAATTCGCATTATTTAATTCTCCATAAATCTTTTATTGATTTCTACAGAATTTCAAATCTGCCTAAAATAAATGCTAAATCATAGCAAAAATGCTTATTAATTTTTGAAACTTTTTGTGGGTGAAGGTGATATGTCTGAGGTCTTATGGTAAAAAAATCCCAAGGTCTAGACTGCTCTACATTGTTCTCTAAAAATCTGACAAGGGACTGGCCAGAGATAAGATTTATCATTTTTAATTGTTTTCTTTATCAATAAATGCATACACATGGTCTTTTGACCATCTAGGGGTATCTTCTAGGGTTTGGCCGGGTTATACAAGATTTTTACCATGGTAATTTCATTTCTTATCATTTTACTATTTTCTCTTTTCTTTTCTTTCTTAAATTCATTATTTATTTCAACAATTAATTCAACCAATAGATCTAAAATCAATAAATGCACATAAAATCAAGAAATGCAACACAAAACTGATTTCACATTTTTAATATTTGATTTTTATTACTTTGTAAATTTGAGGATGTTACAAGGATTGGGGCGCAAAAAGGGTTAAATTGGTGCAAACTAACACTTGAATATGTTTTTTTTCTATTTTTATTAATCCTGGAAATTAATAAAACTTTTGCTCGCTTTAGAGCTGTGGACTGAAACCCAGCTCAGTTGCGCCTGCTCAGGAGGATAGGCGATTTCTTCTCTCTCTCTCTTGAAGATGTCCCGCAGCCGGCTGCTTGCTCAGCTCAGCTCGCAACGCGTTGCGCCTGCGCAGGAGGACGGGCGATTTCTTCTTCTATCTCCGGAAGATGTCCCGCGGCCGGCTGCCTGCTTCCTCCTCCTCTTGATCAATCAACCTCGTTCGTCCATCCGTTGGTCCAATCGCCCACGACAGAGCAAGAGAACTGCCTACAACAAATAACTCAACCACAGGTATCCATTCTACCGTGCCTCTCTTTCTTTTCTAGCTTTGAATTCTTTAAATTATTTGAAAGGATTTTACGATGGTTTGCTCGACGACTGGCGTTTGCAGTCGATAACTCCATTAATTTGCTCAAATACTCCCATGCTCTCAACAAGCACTGAAGCATGGCCAAGCTTCCTTCTTCAGTTCTTCCTCCTCCTCTTTTAAGCTACTCCTACGTTGCGGATTCACCAGATAGTCCGAGTTGTAGTTTGTCCAATGCTTTATCTTTCATTACACATACAGCTAGCTTCCAAACCCGAAGACAACGGGTTGAGAAATAACAGAGCTTCAAAGTCTCGCTCGAGCAAACTGAATGTTCTCAGGGTTGATGCATAGCGTGAACTAGCTCAAAAGTTATGAGCTGTATGTTATACACCCTCAGAGACGTGTACGTTCAAATAAGTATCAATAACTATAACATTTCTAATTCATAGGAGTAAAACATAGTTGATGTAACAAACTAATAACTATAACATTTCTAATTCATAGAAGCATCGGGTAATATAGAACTCATTGATATTTATCCAACTAAAGTGATTTTTTTTCTGTAAGTTGCTTCTTGCTGCTCACTATATCTGTTTTTTGCTTCTATTTCTCTCTTGTATATTTAAGTGACACACTTTTGTAATGCGCAGCAACTGAACTGCATTACCGTCTGAACTGGTTAATCGAGAACTCTCAACCACAGCGAGTATCACTGGTAACAGAAGGGGGAATGGAAGTCATGACTTTACTATCTGGAATTCTAAATGTTGTCTTCAACAAGTTAGGTTCTGAGATCCTTCAACAAATTGGGATGCTATGGGGTCTTGCTGACAATCTGGATGAACTGAAAGATGTCATGGAAATAATTAGAGCTGGACTGGAGGCTGCGGAGGAGCAAGCAATTGAAGATAAGCAATTGTCCAAATGGTTGAGAAGGATCCATGATGTTGCCTATGATGTAGATGATCTATTGCATGAACTTCGTATGAAGACTGAAAAATATGAATTGAAGATGAACGAAAATAAGTGGGACAGTAGGGTTAGTCAGGGTTTCTCCAAACGCAATCCAGTTTTCCAACTTGAAATGGCTAACAAGATCAAAGAATTTAAAGGAAGATTTGAGGAACTTGCAAAATACAAGGAAAGGTTTCATTTTGAGAAAAACCTTGGGAAAGGCGTGACACTGAAGAATGATCATCGCATGACCATTTCTAATACTGATACAGAAAAAGTGATTGGAAGAGAGGAGGATAAGGAAACAATTAGAAATGAAGTTACTAAAATTGATGCCCATCAGAAAGTCTCAATTATTTCGATCATTGGCCTAGGTGGACTAGGTAAGACTACATTGGCTCAATTAGTCTACAATGATGATGTTGTACAGAATCATTTCAAGCTGAGAATGTGGATTTGCGTCTCACAAAATTTTGATACTAGAAGGCTTATGATAGCATTGTTCGAGTATGTCACCGGCAAGAAACCGGATTTTCAGGAGTTGAGTCCTTTGGGTGAAAAAATTAAGGAGTTGTTAAAGGGGCAGAAGTTCTTACTTGTATTGGATGATGTTTGGGATCATGACAAGAATGAGTGGGAGAAATTTAGCTCTCTGTTAAGTGTTAGTGAAGCTGGAAGCAAGATCATAGTGACAACACGAAGCAGAGTCGTTTCCAGAAAACTAGGCAGCACATTTGAACACAATGTCGCAACCTTATCAGATGATGACAGTTGGACTCTGTTCAAGCAAAGGGCATTTCAAAGTGATAGTGAAGAATTGGATCCAGAACTTGTAAAGATTGGCAAAGAAATTTTGTGGAAGTGCGGAGGTGTACCATTAGCTGTGAAGGCTCTAGGAAGCACCTTGTTCTCAGAAGATGGAATAGAAGGTTGGAAGTTGGTGAGAGATAGCAATGTATGGAGGCACCCAGAAGGGGACAAAGTTATGACGTCTTTAAGATTGAGCTATTATCATTTGCCGTCTCATTTGAAGCAGTGCTTCACAATATGTTCAGTGTTTCCTAAAGGTCATAGGATTGACAAAGAACAATTGATTGACCTATGGATTGCTCATGATATGATCACTCTGGAAGATGGTGTTGATCTCTTGGAGTATAATGGCAAAAAGTGCTTTAGTTCTCTCGTGCAAATGAGTTTTCTACAAGACGTGGACGAAGGATTTAATGGGAGGGTGACATGCAGGATGCATGATTTGGTTCATGATCTTGCCCTATCCATCTTAGGTGATGAAATCTCACATGTCGTGCCAGAAAAGACAACTGATGCTAGAAAGAGCTACAGATACTTTTCTTTGATTGAACAGACAGGAAATGTTCCACCCGAAAGATTATTTGTAAAAACACGTGCTATGTATGTTGCTAATGGTGATATCATATTTGGGAAGCCACAGAAGAATGCAAAAAATTTGCGAAGCATCACTATGGAATGTGTTAATACAAAATCAATGCTCGCTGCAGAGCTACAGATAAAAAATCTGAGGTATCTTCACATGTCAGGATTGGAGTGTGAAACACTTCCTGAAGCTATCTCAAATATTCGGAGCCTGCAATCTCTTCATATAACGGACTCCTATCATCTTCGTGAGATAACTAAATCCATTGGTAAGCTGAAGGAGCTGAGAACATTAAACTTGTCAGGTTGTGTTTATCTAAAGTGTTTGCCAGATTCTGTTTGTGATTGTTGCATGATTTCAACTCTAGACCTCACCAACTGTAACTTGATTGAAGTACCAGAGTCTATTGGCAGAAATAAAAAAATAAGAGTCTTGAGACTTTGTCACAACAGAGTCAAGTGGTTACCATCAGGTATTACAGCACTGGAAAATCTGGAGTGCTTGGACCTTCAGGATTGCCGTGAAATTAGCGAGTTGCCGGAAGGCATGGGGAACTTGAAGAAGCTTGAGGTTTTGAACCTTGAAGGATGCTACAGTTTGTGTGGCCTACCAGCAGGGTTTGGACAGCTCACTGGGTTACAGAAGTTGGGATTATTTGTTGTGGGAGCGGGTGAAAAATCCGCACGAATTTCGGAGCTTGGAACACTAGGGAAGATCAGCGGGGAACTAACTATCGGCAATATTGAGTGCGTGAATGACCCAGGTGATGCAAGTAAGGTATGCTTGAAAAAAAAGGCTAAAATACGTGACCTGACACTGCAGTGGGGCTCGGGGAGGAGGATGGAGGAAGGAGCAAAGGAGGCAGTTGCAGTACTAGAAGGTCTAGAGCCACCATCACAGATTGAACGTCTATGGATCGATGGGTACCCAGGCGTGCGATTCGCATGGTGGATGTTGAGGCAGCATGATGACGATGAGGGCAATTGTTTGGGTGTCGATGTACCTCTTGGTCGTCCTCGTCAGTTCCAATGCTTGACCGTGTTGACACTATATGGTTTCCCACAATTGAAGCACCTACAGGGGCTTGTTGACTTGCCTTGCCTGAAGGAGCTTGAGTTGGAAGAAATGCTAGCTCTAGAGAGCATAAGCTGGGGCCCATTTCCTTCGCTCGTGGAGTTTTATATTTCGGGAATGCCCAGCCTAGAGGAGCTATGGACCTTAGCTGATGGGAACGAGGGAGGAAGGAGCATGGATCACAATCATCGTCGTTCGGGACAAGTAGTACTACAAGTGCAGCGTAGCAGCAGCAACAGCACGTGTTTCCCTTGCCTGTCCAATTTAGAAATAGGGGGATGTCAAAAATTGGAGGCCAAGCCATACTTGCCATCCTCGCTGGAGTTCCAATGCTTGACCATGTTGACACTATCAGATTTCCCACGATTAAAACGCCTACAGGGGCTTGTTGAGCTGCCTTGCCTGGAGGAGCTTCACTTGAGAGCAATGCCAGCTCTGGAGAGCATAAGCGGGGGGCCATTTCCTTCGCTCGTGGACTTTTCTATTGTTGAGATGCCAAGCCTAGAGGAGCTATGGACCTTGGATGATGGGGAGGAGGGAGGAAGGAGCATGGATCACAATGATTGTCGTTTGGGACAAGCATTACTGCAAGTGCAGATTAGCAGCCACAACAGCACGTGTTTCCCTCGCCTGTCCCATTTACATATAGACAGATGTCCAAAATTGAAGGCCAAGCCATACTTGCCATCCTCACTGGAGTCCCTGTTTTTGGAAGAGAGTAACGAACAGCTGCTACTATCACCATTCCGCCAAGGCCAAGGATGCTGGTCGTCCAATGATGTGGGATTATTACCACCCTCTTTTGGCCACCTCAAAGAGCTTCGGCTGTGGCGAATAACAGCGGTCGAATCCGGATGTGGGTGGGAGCTGCTGCAGCACTTGACGATGCTCGAGTCCCTGACGGTTATCGAATGTGGTAACCTAACGGAGCTGCCAGAGAGCATGCGATGTCTCCCATCCCTCCGATCCCTAGATATCCACTGGTGCCCCGCTCTACGCGCGCTGCCCGAATGGCTGGGGGAGCTCCGCTCTCTGCGACGCCTGGAGATCGGTGGCTCGCCCTGCCTGAGCAGCCTCGCCCAATTGTCGTTGCCACACCTCGCCACCTCCCTCCAGGAACTAAGAATAGAATCCTTCCATGCACTTCACCAACTGCCCGAATGGCTGTGGGAACTTCGCTCTCTACGCACATTGGAGCTCTCCTTTCTGTTGTGCCTAACTTGCCTTCCCCAATCCATGCGCCGCCTCACCTCCCTTGAACGGCTCCGCATCATTGATTGTGAAGGCATCACTTCCTTGCCGGAGGTGATACAAGGCCTCACCGCCCTACAAGAATTGATAATCGAGGGCTGCCCTGACCTGGAGGAGCGCTACGAGACAAGAAAGGGGCAGGACTGGCACCTCATCTCTCACATCCCTCTTGTACGCCTTAGTTGTTTCAAGATAAAGGGGAATGTGTTATCAAAGGTGTCGATTTAAAATGTTCACTTAGTTGTTTACTGAAAGGATTTTAACAAGAAATTTGCTTGCTCATGCGTTAATTAATTTCCTGTTGGGAAAATTTCAGGTGCATGCTTAGGGTTGAACATTCAATCAAGCTATTTAAATCCAAGGAAATCTGTTTTCTGAAATACAATCTTCTTAATGTTGTTCGGCCATTCATTCTCATTCCAGGTGTCTATACAAGTAATTATGTAATTTACTGTTGAACTTCATTCTAAGCATTGTTATGTGTAGGGTATGTTCTAGCTCTTTTGTGAAGCTTTACCAAAAGAGTATATTAATAAATCTTTGGTAATTATTCCAATAGAAATATCGAAAAAATTGTTGCAGTTACATTTGTTACTCGTATATTAAACAGTTAGGTTATTTCTCTGTTTTAGTTGTTTCTACTTCCTTTTCAACTCGAATTTTAGGTTCCTTGATGATATCGTTGATTAACAAGAGATAAATTAGGTGCTTCCTGAGTACAAGAGATGCATGATGTTGAGTCATATACCTTCATAATTACTGTTTCACCATTGTTTGAGTTTTGACAAGCCCGTCTCTCTTATCCCTGTACAGGTGTTGACTGATGAAACAGCTGGAGCCTTGCGGTAGTGAATTGCTAGATATGTGGTGTGTAAGCTTATGTAAATTAAATTTGCTCACGCTGATCCAGTAGACTGCCAGTAATCCATACATGAAGGATGGAATTGTAGGAACATCTAAGGTAATTTCAATGATATAGCTCAAACTATTATTTAAAGTTTTGGTTGAGCAACGCCCACTACAAGAATCCGTTATATTTTCGTCGGCTCAAAATTTTTTCGTCGGCTTGGAGAAACCGACGAACATAATCCTATATTTTCGTCGGCCTAGGTAAACCGACGAAAATATTCCTATATTTCTGTCGGCCAAGTGAGGCCGACGAAAATACTTCAATATTTTCGTCGGTCAAAATAAGGCTGTCGAAACTACCGCTATATTTTCGTCGGCTGGAGTTTGTGCCGACGAAAATAGGAAATATAGGAGTCCCCCACCCAGGTAAGACTAGATCTCGCTCGATCAAAATTCCTCACGCCGTCCCCCGCCCTCCGCCGCCTGCCCTCGGCCGGTCCCGCTTCGCCTCGCCGCTTCGACCGTCCTGCCGCTTCGCCTCCTCGGCCGCTTCACGCCGCTGGCCAGATTCGGCCGGCCATACCAGCTGCTTCGCGCTTAGGCCACCACGCGTTCGGCCCGGCCGCTTCGCGCTTCATGCCACCGCCACCTTCGCCACAATACATTGCTCTGCGCCGACCCATTATTGCGTTCGACCACAGCCACGCGCCCGACTCGGGCCGTCGCGTTCGACCACACAGCCCCAGCCTGCCTGCACCGGACTGCCGCCGCCTCGGCCCGGCTGGCCCGCCCCTCCCCCCCCCAGGAAGAACTTGCAAGGTATGTTTGACGTGTTGCCTACTGCTATTGATGTTTGGCATTATGGATGTAACTGTCAAATGTGTGCATGTTTTCCTGGTTATGATGATCTAATTATGTAACTGGTCATGATGTTTTCCAGGTTATGTGTGAGGACCCCTCTTCCTATACCGTCATCAGACGCCGCTTCATGGCGTATAGCAATCGTGATAGCAACGAAGGCTCGACACCGAAAATCAATCTAAAAATTCGATCGACGGATCGAACCCTTAGCTTCAGATCTTGCTCAGACGCATCCGATACCGTTCACTGGATCAAGAGCTCCAATGTCGCGTACCAACAACACGAGTATCAATGCACAGAGTAATGAACTAAAGTTAAATTACATAACTTGGGGTAAATCTTGTACATACACATTACAAAATCCAAAAGTAGAATAATAGCGGAAGCAAAAGAAACACTAAACCAGCGCAGCTGGCCTGACAACCCCACAAGCTACTGACTGGAGGAAGGACCACAACCGCCGCACAGCTCACAGAACAGAGGACCACCTGAGCCATCCGGATCACCATCGGAACCATCCTCTGAGACAAGGTTAGTAAACAAAGAAGAAAGCAGCGGTGAGTACACGTATGTACTGCAAGTCTTTAGTGTATGGAAATATAGTTAAATGCGTGCTATTTCAACAGGAATAAGCTTCTATACTAGGTTGATTGCATAAAGCAAAGATTTATTTGTAAACAACATTTAACAACCGATAGCATTAGTAATTGAAAGAGCATTTGACATAAAACATATTTCACAGTATATGTATAATGTATATTATCCCAACCGGTTCGCCATTCCCGTTCGAATGCAACCGATGGGCTAGATTGTCGACTCTATCCATCAAACACTTCCTTTCCGTTCGAGACTCACACTTTTTCAGAAGAAGACACAAAACCAAACTTCTATACTCTCCATACTTATTCGGGCTAGATGCTCTTAACCGTGAGCACGGCTAATCGATTAGTTTTACTTAACACTTCTGCAGAAGTTGCACACATTCCCCACATGGGTATATCTAGCAAGCGTGTTGCCACGACGCGCGATACTTTTCGATGCAGACTCTTGCAGATTGACCATGCCGCTCCCATCATCGGTGTCGGCCAGACATCGACAATAGCGTGATCCCACCTTGGCGGATTTAGGCGTCTGTGACACGCGCAGAACACGGGATATCCCTTGCCCGGCCCCATTACCCCACGAGTGGCACTATTGTTGCAAATGAACCCACAACACCCCTTCTTCTCGTCCAATGGATGACAGAAGTCCTTCCGAGAACCCCGCCATTGAAGACACATCCAAGCTGCGCAAGTTCTCATCTTGCTCTTCGGCCTACCAACAAATCGGCTATCCTCGAAGTCGGTACATAGGCATTCTCGCCTCGATTCAATTCATGTGGTTGCGCAAGACTCACCCAAAGATTAACTTTGAGTTCGGTCCTTATATTTTTGTTGACTCGGGCAAGGACTCCAATCCTAACCACACCATCACCTTCACATTCTATACCTCCTCCCCGAGTCATTCACACCACTCATTTTTATCAATTAACCATTAACCATTTTGACTCAATTCATTTTGAAATCATATTTTGATTGATGAGTGTAACTGCCAAGGACTAGACTCAAATCTATTGCATTGACTAAGCATATGCATTTATTAACATTTTATACCCAAGTGACATTTATTAAGTTGCCTAACCTCTACTAGGGCTATCAATGTGACCATGGGAAATAGATTAAGGAAAACCACCAATTTGGGTTATATCTACCATTCCCACAAACTAGCACATTTATCAAATTAAACGCATGCATATAGTTTGATAAATCAAAGTAAACATCGTAAAATATTGGATCAAGATGATGAAAGGAGGTGCTTGTCTGCTCACGCCGCCTGATGGATCCGGACGAACTCAGATTGTTCGAGGCGACTCCGACTCACTCGCCTCTAATCGAATAAAACATCAAAACAAATAACAGAGAAATAAATTAGCAAAAAGTGACTTTAGAAGCATAAACACCAACTTAACATCAAATAGAACTCATCTAGACACTAAGAAAGCAAAGAAACGAAACAAGCGAGAAAAATGGCGAAATCGCGATTCGAACGGCGATTTCGGCGAATTTCGCCAACTTGAACAAAATGCGCAAAATAATTTAAAATTCAACTAAATTTTGTTAAACACCTAGAATTAGGTATAATACACCTAATGGAACTTACGGAACTCGCTTGGATTTAAAACAAACAAACGGAAGCCAAAACAAAGGAAAATCAATACACAAAATCTTTGAAAAATCGGAAAAGAAAAACGGCACTATTCATCGTAACGCAAGAGCCATTTCATTCGAGAATCCATTCGAACGACTTGCGATCGATTCCAATGACTCCACTAGGTACTTTAGGATGTCTAGGACCTATCTCGACCTTGCCCCTTGAAAAATTCACTTAATTTGCATCGAATCCGATCAGCGCAAATTAAGCCGAGGTTTACGCCGATTCGCGACAGTGGTCCGAAAACGGCTCAAACTCGATTCCACTTGCGCGAGAGCACGTTTTCGACTCTACTAAGTCTAAATGACCTAAATGACTCATTCGAAATGACTAATGGCGAAGAAACCCCTAAATGTGGAATATGGCCAAAATGGCTATTTTGCTCAAAACGAGCAATCTCGCCCAAAAGGGCCGTTTTGAGTGAAATGCCAGCGAGACTTGTTTTAAGCCCTCGGCTAGTTGCTTAGGGATACTTACGACCTATCTGAGCCATTCCCTCAAAGATGGATGACTTAATCTTCTCGACTTTTGATCAATTGCCCGCTTAACTCCCTAATTACCCGAGAAACGCAAAAGTCCTAAAAGTGACTTGAATGCGATCCAAAACACGCTGAAGCATGCTATCGACCTTAGTGACCTTAAACGAAGCTAAACAAAGCTAAATGCCTTAAACGGCTTGTGAGGCCTATAATTACTAAAATAAAATGCAAAGTGCTAAAATGCAAATCTAGCGATTCTAATCGCTTTTCTAGCCTCTAAGGGGACTAATGGTAAAGTCAATACATGCCTCGGAGCTCAAGGATTTTATGAAATAAAAATAAATTAAAAGAGACCTAGAGCTAACAACTTGTAGCAGTTTTGACTTAAACTTAATTTCGACTCTTCCGATCGCAACCAGGCTATCGTAAGAGCTAATGGAAGCAATCTTAATTTCGACTCTTCGTCCATTGTAAAAATAGTTAACACCTAAATGAATAAAATAAATTTCGCTTAGCGAAATTGAATTCGATTCCTCCAGAGCGACTCTAGCCACCGAATCGCTATAGGAAAAATCTATACATGCTATGCACCACTAGACCTCCGATAAATCGAAGACCTAGCGATGGACTTGAGCGAATACGAGGGTGACTAAAAGCTAGGTCGGCTATAGGATTAAATGAGCCTAACGATGATCTCGAGTCTAGATTCTAAAGCACAATTGCCATGCGACGTGTCTAACACATGGAACCTAGTTTTGACCTAGGCTAGGGTTTGAGGACATGATGAAACGCGGAGCTACGGAGGGGAAATTGCAGCTACGCGACGAGGGACGCCCCGGAGCCAGAAATCAAGTCGATCGCAAAGCACCACGGGAACTCCAAGAGACATCGATGAATCTCAATGGAATACTCACTTGAAGGGTTGAGAAGATGGGAACGCGATGAGGACGCCAAATCCAAACCTCCGATTCGATTTTTAGTCGGTTGAATCGCCTAATCCCGCGGATTTGGGTGGCCTTCTTCTTCTCTTTCTCCTTCTCCTTGCTTGGGACGTGTGGGATGGAGGAAATGAGGGTGGGCTGGTTTGAGGCTTGGAGATGGCTTAAAACACATGCGGGCACTATGCACTTATGGAGGGCATTTTGGTCAAGTGGCACTTTTGAAGATTAAATCTTCCAAAGTTGATTTTTATCGATTCTAAGATATTTAGGAAGGTTTTTAGGTCAATTAAACACTTTTCCAACTCAATTTGCAATTAATTAAGTCGGGCGGTTAAACGTGACTACGATCAAAGTTCACGAGCTCCGATTAAATAGATCCCTAACTCCTTTTGAAGATTTTTAAGTTCCCCAGTAAACTAGGTAATTTGTACTTCAAAAGGACAGAGGAGTGAGTATTTGGATCAAAGGCTAAGACATTATGGCAAGAGCTCGAAAACTGAATTCAATCACCGAAAACACTTGTCGGCGATTAAATGGGAAATTGATTTTGAGCGAAGTTAATTAAGTTGAAGGGTTCTTTTTTATCCCATTTAAGTATATACAGCTCAAATTGCAGAAGTACACAAGGACAGTGTATTATTGAACAGTGTTTGAGTACAAATGTACAGTGACTCGAGTATAGAAATACTCGGGATATTACATTATGTCAAATTTGTGGATGTCAAATTATGTAACTGTCAAATTTGTGCAGATTATCATGATATTGATAACATTGAAAACACCTCCAGAAGGTATTGATCCACATAATCAATCTCATACGGATGGCGAAAACATTCAGGTAGGTTTCTTTAATTAAACATTATTGTGTTGTAGACACAGCCTTTGAAATTGCTGCTGTAAATAATCTTATCGGAAGTAAGTAACATTAGGTGAGCATCTTTCTCTTCTTTTTATTCTACTGGCATAGCATACCATTCTAAAGCTGCTGTGTAAGCACAAATGCGCTACTTATTGTCTTCACATGCATATACTTGTACCAGCAACAGGCAGAATTGCATTGGTTTTAGCATGTTGCCTGCACATCCTGTGCATACTTTTCTTAAATATAGAAAAAGTTGCATGTTTGTATGCTCTCGAAGTTTTTATGCTTGCCTGCTCTTTGCACTTTCAGAACCTGGCAATTGATATAAGCAATGCACTCTCCCTGAGCAAAGATAATAAGCAAAAGGCAGATCAAAAAGGAAAAAAGAAGAAGCAGCCATCGAAGAGAAGAAAGAGATTGGCAGGTCTTACTTTTACCTATTCTACTTTAAGTTTATATTCAGTTATTATTTGGCCACAAGGATTGCTCTTAGCCAGGGTTGGCTACTCCGTTAGATAGGACCACAGGTCTCCAAAGAAGCAGAATCATGCTTTCATGTGGTTCATTACTAATTCATATCTTCAGTGTTTTTTTGTTATTGTTCCATATTACGCTAGAAAGGACTGTATAAATCCCTGCCGGCTGATCTAAAACTTTTTTTGTTACTATACTGTGGTTTTGGTGACATTTCTTTGTAAACATTGTTATTTTATTGTACTTTTATCTACCTTTTAGCTGCTTTAAATTACTTATGATACATTTCGTGGCTTTAATATTCTTACTCTTAGTGGGGTTCTGACTTCTGAAGCACATTTTTCTTCACAGATGAACCAAGTGATCAATTGGAAATACCCCTAGCAAATTTTGATCAAGAGAATCAACCTCATATGCAAGATATAAATGTTGAGGTAGGTTTCTTTCATTAAGCATTCTTATGTTTTAGTTTCTAGGCTGGAATTGTTGCCCTAAATAATTTTGTATAGAAGTTACATTCAGCTAGCATTGCGTCATGTCAAGCATATGTCATTCCCTCGCATAAAGGAGCTACATCCTATATACTTGAGCACTCTATATTTGAGGGAATGAGGGATGCGTGGTCACTTTTGGTTCAGAGGTTAAGCTACATGACCCTTGCAGGGCCTTAAGTTACATGCACGGACACACAGCTTAGAGCACATTGCCTACACCTTCTAAGCTCATGTTTCTCAAGCTTTGATGATTAATTTTCATCTTTGCCTTTGGACTTCCAGCAACAAACAGTTGGTACAAGCAATTTGCGGTCCCCAAATAAAGATAAGGGGCAAAATGAAACTCAAAGGAGAAACAAGAAACCAAAATCGAATAGAAGAAAAAGCCTTGCAGGTCTTACTTCTGCACTTGGCAACATGCAGTGGATTTTTTTTTGTAGAATTACAAACAAGTATATCAAAAGGATACTGATGGCCTAAAATTTCTATTTTCATGGACCGTTATCATCAGATGCAGGTCTTATGTGGCAGTCTGATGTGAGACGAAGCACAAGAATACGATCAAGGCCTTTGCAGCATTGGCTTGGTGAAAGATTTGTATATGAGCGTATACATGGAAGTAAGTCCACTGATCAGCTGTTTGTCTTGACATCTCTCTATTTACTGCTTCTACTTTGTCTTGGCTAAATGCTAACTAGTTCATGCTCAATTATTCATTTCATTTGGAATATCATGAAAGCATCTCTCTGGAAATGTGAAAACACCTGATCTCATATGCAATGTTTAGATATAACCATTTACACTTAGAATTGTTTAATGTGACTAGATTTTAAAATTTGCACATGAAATTGATGTTCTTAATTTTCAGGAGCACAACTCAAGACCATAGAAGTACATAATGTGAATTGGTGATCAAACTTGTAAACTATCTTGTTGTATGGTGCATTTGATTGGTCGTACAACAAATTTAAGCTTTTGTCTTAATGTCCTTTCCATTATAACGGAATCCTTTATATTTATTGAAGAGTTGAATATTCGATATATATCTTTGCTGTTATTAGCATGTCGAATTTGATGTTTCATTTCTTACGAGTATAAATATTCTCTACTTTCAATCTTTTGCTTCTGGATGAACCTCAACCGAATGGCACAAAATGCCCAAATATTTGGTATGTAACTAAGTTACAACTTACAAGCTAGTCTAGTTGTATGGGATGCTCGTTAAACCCAATGTAAGGAATGTTATTAATACCAAGATACTTGCCATGTTACTTCAATTTTCTTGGCTAATGGAAATTGCTGCAGTTGGTCTTGTTTAGAGAAATGTTTCTTAAATGAATGCAAGCACCCTGGTGTTCTGATTTGGAGTGAGTAGATGTGTTATTGTGAACTCAGTTAATTTGAACTTTTGAAGAAACTCTGCATTCAACTAGATCAATATTTTTTATTAAATAAATCTAGTGTATTTAGGGTTCTTTATAGTACTGTATGCATTCGGTGAATTTCTGTTAATTTTTATTCTGTGAATTATCCATGCGGTGAATTTCTGTTAATTTTCAGGGATTTTTATATTTTCTCGTATTTTTTTTAAAATTTAAAATCGTATTTTCGTCGGCCTTGGCCGACGAAAATAATATACGCAATAATTTAGTCGGCCACGGCCGATTTAAAAATAAATCACACGCCAACGAGCGGGTTAATGGCTCTTATTTTTCGCCGACTAGGCGTAAGCGAAAATACCTATATTTTCGTCAATAGAATTTCGTCGGTGTATTTTCGTCGGCAAACCGACGAAAATATCTATTTTCGTCGGTTTTGCCCTTATTTTCGTCGGTTCTTGGCCGACGAAAATAATCCGATTTCCTGTAGTGGCCGATAGAATGTTTTGCTTTTAGGTAGTGTAGTGAGTTTGGTTATAGCTCATATTTGGTCTACATTTTCACACATACTCACACGTGTGCACGTTTGATGTCCAATTATACAATGGAGCTTATGTTCACATATGCACAGATATCTGGTGGTGCTCCGCTCTCCGCGTGCTGCCCGAATGGATGGGGGAGCTCCGCTCTCTGCCACGCCTGGAGATCGGTGGCTTGCCCTGCCTGAGCAGCCTCGCCCAATCGTCGATGCCGCACCTCGCCACCTCCCTCCAGGAATCAAGAATATATTAGGTTTGCCTCAGAATTTTTTTTATAATTAATCATTTTTTATTCGCATATTACAGAAATATACATAGTTTTAATTTTTTTGCAAAAGTATACTCTTTTCGCGCCACGCTGGAGCGAAATAGGAGTAGTCGCGCCACGGTGGCAAAATAAGTCCTTGTCGCGCCACCGTGGCGCGAAATTGCCAGCGATCAAGACGCTGGCGTGGCGACCGACCATCGCCGCCCACACATGGCCATTTTCGCGCCAGAGGAGCGGCCGACGCCTTTTGCGGTAGCGACGCAGCGGTGATGTCGCTACGACGTGGCGCGACCAGCGACGGCAGGCAGAAGCGCGGCAAAGTGGCGAGCGGCAAAGTGCCCCACCGCAGGGGCTGTCGATGGCCGGTCCAAGGAGCGAAAAAAATAAGAAAGCAGAAGAAAAACAAAAAAGGAAAGAAGGGGAAAAGAAGAAAAAAATAAATGAATTTTTTTTTTTTTGAAAATTTATTTTTGGTTAGGAGTTTTTTCCTCGAGATTTGCTGAAATAAATAGATTACTCACATATATAATGAAATACTTTTATAAATTTATATTAAGATGTAAGAATTAAGATTACACACTTTTATAAATTTATATTAAGATGTAAGAATTAAGATTATACACTATTATAAATTTATATTAAGATGTAAGAATTAAGATTACCCGATGAGGGACATGGCGACGACGAGGCCCTCGATGGCGGGCTGCGTCTCGAGGTGGAACTCCCGCTTGATGTAGAGGACGGCCCCAAATGATGGTGGCGTTGTCCCACCCCTGCAGCAAGTTGCCAATGGCGGCCGCGATGGCCACCAGCACGGCGCCCCTCATGGTTCCGGCCGGCGTCGGGTTGTCCGGATCAGATGAGCAAGCGGTGGAGGTTAATTAAAATCTCTCGGCTTGATTAATTAGCTACGGGCCGGTTGGGATCGATGGAAGGGAAGAAACATGGATGGATCCGCATCAGAAGAAAAACGAAAGGAAAGTACGTAGCTGTGGCATAGGAGGGAGGGAGGGATGGAGATGCATGCATGGCCGAGGAGGGTGAGAGAGAGAGAGAGAGAGAGGATTTCAGATGCAACGGCCAACGACGACGTCGTTGCAGATCCGAGAAACGCGCGCGCGGCGTTCGTTTCGTTGGAGCAAATCGAGACGAACGCGCTCGCTGAGTCATCGGATTACTCCCTCCCTGGTTCGAGCGGGTTGTTGACTGATCAACTTGGAAGCTCACGGAAACTCAGTTTTTGGTTTAAACAAAATAGGTATCTCCTTGGATCTGGCCACCGACAGCCCCTGCGGTGGGGCCCGCCTGCCCGCGCAGCTCCGCCTGCCCGTCGCGCCACGTCGGCGCGACATGGCCGGCCGCTCCCTGGCGCGAAAATGGCCATCTTTGGCTGCCACGCCGTCTTGATGACGCGGCAATTTCGCGCCACGGTGGCGCGACAAGGACTTATTTTGCCACCGTGGCGCGACTACTCCTATTTCGCTCCAGCGTGGCGCGAAAAGAGTATACTTTTGAAAAAAAATTAAAACTATGTATATTTCTGTAATATGCGAATAAAAAATGATTAATTATAAAAAAAATTCTTTGCCTCACCACCTCGTTCCATGCACTTCACCAACTGCTCGAATGGCTGTGGAAGCTTTGCTCTCTACGCATATTGGAGCTCTGGCATCTACCGGGCCTGAGTTGCCTTCCCCAATCCATGCGCCGCCTCACCTCCCTTGAACGGTTCCGCATCACGGGTTGCTATGGCATCACTTCCTTGCCGAAGGTGATACAAGGCCTCCCCGGGAGCTGGCGTGGCCGCGGAGGAGGAAGTCGGGATTGAACCGAGGGGGAGAGACCCAGGCGCCAGGCAATGGGGAGGAGGACGGGCTAGGAAGGCGCGGAAGGCCAGCGGCCCGGGGGAAAGCAGCACAAGCCAGGGCGGGGCGCGTAGCCGGGGGAGAGGCAGCCCGAATCGACGAGGGCCGGGTGGTCGGAAGCTGGCGCCGGCGCCAGAGAGGAAGGGAGGAGGTGCAAATAGTAATACCACAAATAAGAATTGTACAAAAAGTAAAAAGAGGATAAATGTAAGCGATTAATTAAAATAAAGGGTCATATAAAACCAGGAATTGTCATAATAATAATAAAAAATAGAAAATTATGTCGTTACTAAGATAAAATCACTGCTCGCAATTTTAATAAACTGTGCAAATTACAATACGCTAAATTCAAATACAAACAATTAATAAATCCTAAATTAAAATAAGAATATACCTGTACCAATTTAAATCAAGTCAAGAACGGGTTGGGACACCATAAGAAATATATATAAATCTATTAGTTACCTAAAATATAATATTTTATAATTTTAGAAGTTAAATCAAATCTAACCAGTGATCTTCTTCAACCAACGTGTGAGGACGTTTACTTTTAATAAAATTCAGGCAAGTTTCTTTGATCATATAATTTCTAATCAAAAGTATTTGGTTATATGTGCTATCATCGATGCATTGAAAAACTCTTTTAAGAAAACCCTAAATTGGATGGGGTTGGAAAGTTCGATTTGATGATGAAATGGTGATGTGTATGCATATACATATGAAGGGAGTACCGTCGTTGTGCATTGAAGTCAGGGTATAATTGGTAGTATATAGATGAGGTAAGTACCGCCGATGTGTATTGAAGTTGAGATACAGTTAGAGTTTGAAGTATCACCGATGTGCATTGAAGTCAAGATACAGTTGGTTTTATGAGCGCCGCCAATGTGCATTGAAATCGAGACACCGTTAAAATTAGAAGTACCGCCGATGTGCATTGAAGTCGGAGTACGATTAGGAATGTCGCCCATGTGCATTGAAGTTGGAGTTACATTTGTTACTCGTATATTAAACAGTTAGGTTATTTCTCAGTTTTTGTGTCTTGACTGCCTTTTCAACTCGAATTTTAGGTTCCTGGATGATATACATGTATTTGCTGGAGCACCCTTCACTATATGCAGTTGCTTATGTGCTAGTTGCTAATGCCTTTCTGAGTTGATGAGTTTATCAGTTGATATCCAATATTAACTTAGAGAAGGATATGTTTTAACGCTATTTAGTAAAGAGGAATTTGAGCGCTTATTTTTCTTAGAAAATGAATATTAAGCAGCTCAAACTTGTTATAATTCCTGCAACTGCAACTTGTTAGAAAAAGAATATTAAGCAGGAGGCAAGATCTTTCCAGCAAGTACACACGTATAAAGATATAGAGGTAGGGTACTTCAGTCGAGCATCTAGCGTGCATAAACAATTTGATGTACATGTGCGCAAAAAGGAATACCTGATTGTTGAAGTAGCATCGACGGCGAGGAACATTAGATGGAGGAGCAGTACACGGCGACCGGGGTTGATATGAGGAGGCGGCCCTTCCTGTGGTCTGCGGTGGTGCCGACCAGCGTCCTTGCCGCTCGGATTCCGGCTTAGGCAAGTCGGCCTCGCCTGCGGTGCTCTGCAGTTCAGTGCACCGTGAGCCGGTATCCTCGGCGAGGTGGCGCTGCAGCTCCGGCGACCACGCAACACACGGACCAGAGATGGCGGCGGTCGGCCGGCAGCTGGTAAACAGCGAAGCGGTAGGATGACATATGGTTCAGGCTTACCATGCACCTAAAGAGAAGATGATGGGGAGAACCATGAGGATTTAGTCGTACCCGGAGTCATGGGTGCTTAGGAGCTCGCCGGTGGCGATGGAACCACCGGCGAACCCGCCGAGGCATCAATCCAGTCGGTGAAGGAAAGTGGGCCCGGCCGGGGAAGAGTGCGGCGGCAGCCCCTTGGTGGCCTCACGGAACCGAAGCCGCCACGCCACAACGCCAGACCGTGGGGGAGGAGCACAGCCCCACACCACCTTACGCTCCGGCGCCGGCGCCGTCGTGTTGACCGGGAGTCGAATCCGCAGCGGCAGCCATTATTGATCTGTTTGTTCTTGTCCTCGCCTTCTTGCCTGTGATTCAGAATGGCAAATGGAGGTCGAACGGAGCAAGACTGCGTGCGAGCATGGGATGGGCCGGGTGGATGCGGACTCTATCTACGGCCCACAGGATCCGAGCCCGATTAGCACATGAATCCGAATGGGAATCCGGGAGCCCAGCTCGCGTGAATCGTTCTGACCCGCGTCTGCGCCGCCGCCGCCATGCTCGGGCATCTCCGGCGATCCTTTCGCGCTCTTCACGGCCTACCGATCGCCAACCTCGCCGCCTACGACTCCGCCGCCGTCTGCTCGTGAGATCCCTCTCCTTCCTTTCCCCCAATCCCCTACTAAACCCTTTCTCTTCTTTACCCCTTTCTTTTCGGGCCTTCTACTGCTACCACCTGCTATCGTCCTGGTCCTGACGCTTCAGCCCTGCAGTGTGCAATGGGTGTGCGGGCGTCAGTATGGAACGGCAAATTTTTGAGCTCTCCTTGACAAAAAAAAATGTAGCTTGATGCCGAGTTTGTGGTGAAATCTTTCCTTTTTCCCCCTTTGCTCATTCTTGTCTGGCATTGGACATCCCTGCTCGTCGTTCTATTAGTTTTGTTCGGTAGTTAGTTAAACTAATGCAGCAGTATACAAGTTAGTACTTCTTTTCTAATTCTAGAAACAAGTCCGAAGGTTAGCTTGTGCACCAACTATTGGGAGCTCGCACAGCAACAGAGTTACAGAGCTGTGTACGAAAGTGATCCATGTGGTGTCCGATATAAGACGAGCACTTGCTGGTGTAAATAAAATAGCACTCGATCGTAGGTGCCTATATTTGTGGTGCAACATTGCATTTCTTCTGATCTGGAGAACAAATTAGGAGCTTATAGCATATGTATTCTTTCTGCTTGCTCCACTGTTCCTAATTCCTTGAGAAGATAGTTTTTGGTAAACTCTTTTTTTGTCACATCTGATATTACTTCTTTCTTCCACTGTTGTCTACATTGTGCAGGGTCTGGAGTTCACATGTCGAGCTACTTTCCTTTCATTCATGCAAGACATTTCTTCTTCTTTTGCCTATGAAATTGCCCTTCCTTTTACTTCTAAACCATTGGCACCTTTAATAAATCTGTTTTAACTCATGGCAGGTTGGTGTAGCAAGCACAAGTACAGAGGTTTCTCTACAGATAATAAAGTTGCCAATGGTCGTCGAGTATCAGCAAATGAAGTTGAAGCCAAGTACAGCCGTGAAGGTATTTCCACAGAATTACAACCCTGTGCTTTATATATAAATTTATCCTTTGGATTGTTTCATGCTGTTGGTCCTTTCCATCTGTCTGATCACTATTTGGATGGCCTTGAACATTGAATGTATTTCTTTAGTTGCTGAGCTCAGCATGTCAAATAGTGTAGTTGAAATCTAAACTGGACCTACCCTATTTTGTTCATGCTTATGGGAGGATTATCTGGTTTTCACAAACGATCTACAGGCCTGGTAGCATGGCACAGGTCCTTGCATATTTTCCTGGTTGCTTGCCAAAGAGCTTTTGATTCAATACATTTTTTCCCCTATCTTCGTAGTTTCGTGGTCTCATTTTTGCCCATCTAATGATTCTTGAGGTTAGTGGATTTTTTCCGCTTCACCCTAGAATTATGATAGATGAAGGATTGAAGAATTTGACTTTGCTTCACAGGATAATGATGCAAACATTGATCGCATACAAAAAAAGCACAAGGTAATTGAAACAAGGGCCAATTGGAAAGAATCTGTCATCAACAGAGAAAAGGAAATTTCTTATAACACTGTATGTAGTTATGTACAGATAATTTTCATATTGTTTGTTTTACTCTTTGATTATATCGCATGTCAATGATAATTATACCTTAGCTGGATGGTGCCTAATCACTTGTTTACTAAGATTTAAAAGAATTATGTCTAAGAATGAAATCACATTGACAAAATCTTCTAACATGAGTGCAATTTCATTTGTTATTTACCAGATTTTTTTTTCTTGCACCTACAATATAAGTAGTGAGCTCACACCATTTCCTTGATGATGGAAGACATGGTATTTATATTGTAATCAACTAGCAGCTCTGTTTCCCTTTTTTTTAAAAAAAGCTAGCAGCTTATTCAAATATGCTGAATTGTTGTCATAGGAAGTAGGTTGTGCCAAAGCATATCTTGGTTTCAATGACGAAATGACTCATCAAATGCTGTACTACGCTCCTTGTAGATCAAGATAAAAATGGCACTTTGGTCTATTGGTATTGGGATTTATCTGGGTGCACAAATTATAGCTGTCATTCATGCGGAATACAGAATGGATCAGTTTTGCTTCTTGAAAATTCTCAAGAAAAGTTCGCTATTTATTGCTGGCAGCTAGCTACTATTGCCCAGTGCAACAAATTAACTAACTACTGCAATCTCTAAATTGCAGCTCCTTGGCCTCGTGGATTCAAAAGAAGTTATTTACAGCACCCTTGATGCTTGGGTTGCGTTTGAGCAGGATTTTCCTCTGGCCTCAATAAAGCAAGCACTTCTAGCTCTTGAAAAGGAGGAACAGTGGCATAAAATTGTCCAAGTATGGTATATTATAAATTGCTTGATTTGAATTGTATTTTTTTTTTTTTGTACACTGACCTGAATTTCAAGTAGCACATACTTAGGTAATAAAATGGATGTTGAGCAAAGGGCAAGGAAATACGTTCAAAACATATGAGCAGTTAGTGTGTGCACTTGAGAAGGATAATAGAGCTGAGGAAGCACATAGAATTTGGCAGGAGAAAATAGGCCATGACCTGCATTCAGTTCCTTGGTGTTTCTGCCATCTTATGTTCGCTATTTACTACAGAAATAACAGGCTAGATAGGCTTGTCAAGGTATGGACCTCAAACTGTTTCCACTCTCCACTGAGTACTTGTTTGTTCTTATACCTGTAGTTGATGGGTCTTCAGTGATTTCTGTTAGACAGTATCCTGTTATGCCTTGTATAGATATTGCCTAATATAGGCTTTCCCTTTATACCCTCTTGTACATGTATATATACTGGCCCATTGACCTCATGATGAATACAAGTGCTATTCACAACATGGTATCAGAGCTAAATTTAGGGTTAGGGTTTTCTCTCTAACCTTGCACTTGCGTCATCCCTTCCACCGGCTCTTCCCATCTGTTCTCTGACCTTGCACTTGCGTCATCCCTTCCACCGGCTCTTCCCGTCTGTTCTCTGACGTTGCACGCCGCCGCCTGAAGTCTCCAGATCCGCCTGGGCCGCTTTCTCCGCTTGGCCTCAGTAGGCCGTATGAGAGCCTACTGCGCCTTCTTCATGCCGGCCGTGTCTTCTCCAGCTTTGGCGCCGCCCAAAGTCTCGAATCCGCTGGCCAGCCTTGCTTTCGCTCGGCCTCCGGAAGCCGGCCTGAGCAGGCCTCTACGCCATCGCTGCCATTGTGTCAACTGAAGTCGGCCTTCTTTGCTTGCACTGGAGATCGCCTGACGCCCGAGCCTTTCGGCCGCGCTTCGCCTCTCGACAATGGATCTCTGGCCGAACGCTGTCTGGTGGAGCCGTCTGACGCTCCGACGCCGAGCCTCGCTCGACGGTTCGTCGACGTCGCCGGGTTCCACTTGTGCTCCGTCCGGTGCGCCGCTCGCAGACCAACGTCGCCGACGCCTGCCGACGCTCGCGGGTGTCGTCTTCGCCTTTATCTCCGTGCGCTAGCGCCGTCTTGAGTCTCCAGGAGCTTCACATTTAGTCTTGAAGGTTTTCTTCAAGTCTGGTTTTGGAGGCTGAGGTTCACGTCCGAGTAAAAAAAAAAGGAAGAAGAGAAAAGAAAAAATGTCATCTTCCAGTTCTTCGGGAGCTGTTTCTGTTCCTCGCTGCCCGGTCATCTTTGATGGTCTCAATTATCGAGACTGGGTTCTTCATATGCGTCTTCACATGCGTGGTCAGCGTCTATGGGAGTTTCTTACCGGCGAGTTATCATGTCCGCCTCGTCCTGCTCCTCCTGTCAAGTCTGTTATTCCTAAGGAGACCAATGATGCTGATCGCCAGAAGGCCTTTGATGATTATGCTGATGATGTGAGTCTTTTCAGACTCAGTTTACTGCTCACAAAACATGGATTGAAAAAGATGCTCGTGCCTCTGCTATCTTGGTTGTTAGCATGGAGGTGCATCTTACTGGTGACATTGTCGCTTTGGCTTCGGCACAGTTGATGTGGGCGCATCTTCGCAATTGCTATGAGCCTACCGGTGACTCTCTCTACCTTGCTGTGGTGCGACAGGAGCAGTCGTTGCAGCAAGGTGATTCTACCGTGGATGAGTTTTATGCGCAACTGTCTTCGGTGTGGCGTCAGCTTGATTCCTTGGGACCGGAGGTTTGTCGGACTTGTCAGTGCTGTTAGTGTCAGCATTCTCATTTGGAGCTTCGCCGCATCTATGACTTCCTGACACGTCTTCGGGCTGAGTTTGAGCAGATTCGTGCCCAGCTGCTTGCTCGTCATCCTCGTGTGACTCTGTTAGAGGCCCTTACAGCTATTCGTACTGAGGAGACTCGTCTTCGTGGCACAGGCCTGATGGTGACTCCCTCAGTTCTGGCGGCACCTCGTTCTACTCCTCCGTCAGTGGCTCCTACTCCAGTTTCGGCTACTGGGGGTGGCGGTCTTCACTGCACCTACTGTGATAAGAAAGGACATGTGGAGCAGTTCTGCTACAGAAAGAAGGACCTTGCTCGTCGAGGTGGTCGCCCTTCTAAGGGCACTGGTCTCTTGGGTGCCTCTCCTCAGCAGACTTCTGTTGGTTCTGACTCTACTCAGGAGATTCTCACGCTGCGTCGCATGGCTGCCATTACACCGACAGGTTCTGCTTTGGATTACGCTACTCGAGTCTTCTAGTGAGAAACCACCTTCCTCATCAGGTATCACACCATAGATTCTTGACTTTGGAGCTTCTTTTTATATGACATCTGACCCCTCGAGTCTTCATTCCATTAGTCCTCTTGTTGCTCCTATCACTGTGCAGACCGCAGATGGTACTTCTCTTTCTGTTGCAGGACGAGGCAATCTTTTGTCGTCCTCTTTTCATGTTCCTGCTGTTTCTTATGTTCCCAAACTGACCATGCAGCTCATATCCGCTGGCCAGCTTACTGATCATGGTTGTCGGGTTATTCTTGATTGACTCTTGTTGTGTTTAGGATCGCTGCACGAGGGCTCTAGTTGGGACTGGCCCTCGCCGCCATGACTTTCAGCGTCTTTGGGAGCTTGACTGACTTCATCTACCTTCCGCTGCCTCTACCAGTCTCTCTGTTTCCTCTACCGCTTCAGCATCCGTTGCTTCTTCTACCGGGACTTTTGCTCAGTGGCATCACCGTTTGGGCTATCTTTGTGGTTCGCATCTGTTTTCTTTAGTTTGTCGTGGTGTTTTAGGCTCAGTAATGCAGTGATGCTTCTTTACACTGTACGGGTTGTAAGCTTGGCAAACAACTACAACTCCCCTACCATTCTAGTGAGTCTATCACAACGTCTTTTTGATCTTGTTCATTCTGATGTTTGGGGTTTGGCTCCTTTTGTTTCAAAAAGGGGTCATCGATATTATATTCATTTTATAAATGATTTCTCTTGCCACACTTGGATATATTTTATGTCCTCTCGTGGTGAGGTTTTACCCATCTATAAGACTTTTGCCACCATGATTCGCACTCAGTTTGATTCTCCCATTCATGTTCTTCGTGCTGACTCGGCAGGGGAGTATCTGTCAGGAGCTCTTCGAGCTTTTCTTGCTACACAGGGCACTCTTTCTCAGTTTTCTTGTCCTGGTGCTCATGCTCAGAATGGTGTGGCTGAGCGCAAGCATCGTCATCTTCTTGAGACAGCTCGTGCCCTTATGCTTGCTTCTGTTGTTCCACCTCACTTCTGGGCTGAGGCTATTTCCACTGCCACTAACTTGACCAATATCCAACCTTCTTCTACTCTTAAGGGTGGAATTCCAGTTGAGCGTCTTTGTGGCATGCCTCCTGATTATTCTGGACTTCGTCTTTTTGGTTGTGTGTACTATGTTCTTTTTGCACCTCGTGAACGCACCAAGCTGACTACTCAGTCTGTTGAGTGCGTTTTTCTGGGATACAGTGCTGAGCATAAGGGATATCGTTGTTGGGATCCTGTTGACCGACGGATACGGATCTCACGGGATGTCACTTTTGATGAGTCTCGTCCCTTCTACCCTTGTTCTTCTTCTTCCCCTACATTCCTTGTTGAGCCACTGTCTTTCCTGACTTTTCCTGATACTCCAGTTGTCACTTTTCCTCGTTCACAATCGGCGTCTCCTTTATCACCGGTTTCCTCTCCACCATCCTCTCCTCCAAAAGTCTCTTCAGATATTGTTCCTCCCTATCCTCTCTACTACACTCGTCGTCCGCAAGCTGAGGAGCCTTCTGATGTGCCATCTTCTCCTTCTTCTGATGAGCCATCTTCTTCAGCGTCTCCTCCTCGTTATGCTCTTCGCGATCGACAGTCTATTCGGCCTGCTGAGCACCTTGGCTTTGTTGGTGCAGCTCTGGCCGAGCCGACTTCTTCCCGTGATGCTGTTATTCATCAAGAATGGCAGCATGCGATGGCGGAGGAGCTTGCTGCCCTTGAGCGCACTGGCACGTGGGATCTTGTACCACTTCCTCCACGTGTCCGTCCCATTACTTGCAAGTTGGTCTATAAGATTAAGACTCGCTCTGATGGTTCTCTTGAGAGCTACAAGGCTTGTCTTATGGCGCGTGGTTTTCAGCAGGAGCATGGTCGTGATTATGATGAGGCTTTTGCGCCTGTAGCTCACATGACCACTGTTCGCACTCTGCTTGCTGTGGCTTCTGTTCGTGAGTGGTCCATCTCTCAGCTTGATGTCAAGAATGCCTTTCTTAATGGTGAGCTGCATGAGGAGGTCTATATGCAGCGATCACCGGGGTATTCTGTTCATGAGGGCATAGTTTGTCGGCTTCGTCGCTCTCTTCATGGGCTCAAGCAAGCCCCTCGTGCTTGGTTTGAGCGTTTTTCTTCTGTGATCACTGCAGCTGGTTTTTCTGCAAGTGCTCATGATCCTGCGCTCTTTGTTCACACTTCTTCTCGTGGTCGAACTCTTCTTTCCATCTATATGTTGATGGTATGATCATTACTGGAGATGATTCTCGGTATATTGCCTTTGTAAAGGCTCGTCTCAGTGAGCAGTTTCTCATGTCCGATTTAGGTCCTCTTCGATACTTTCTTGGGATTAAGGTTTCTTCTACATCTGAGGGCTTCTTTCTCTCCCAAGAGAAGTATATTCAGGATCTTCTTGATCGTGCTTCTCTCACTGATGAGCGTACAGCTGAGGCTCCTATAGAGCTCAATGTTCACCTTCGACCTACTGATGGTGAACCTCTTGAGGATCCTACTCGCTATCGCCATCTTGTTGGGTGTGTTGTTTACCTTGGTGTCACTCGTCCTGACATTTCATATCCAGTCCATATCCTGAGTCAGTTCATTTCTGCTCCCACTCAGCTCCACTATAGTCATCTTCTTCGTGTTCTACGATATCTTCGTGGAACTATTTCTCGCCGTCTTTTCTTTCCACGCTACAGCTCTTTACAGCTGCAGGCATACTCTGATGCTATATGGGCTAGTGATCACTCTGATCATCGTTCTCTTTCTGCTTATTGTGTTTTTCTTGGTGGTTCTCTCATTGCTTGGAAGACTAAGAAGCGGACAGCAGTTTCTCGTTCTAGTGCTGAGGCTGAGTTGTGGGCTATGGCTCTTTTGACAGCAGAGATTACTTGGCTACGGTGGTTACTTGAGGATTTTGGTGTTTCTGTTTCTACACCGACTCTTCTTTTATCTAACAGTACGTGTGCTATCAGCATTGCTCGAGATCCAGTGAAGCATGAACTCACCCAGCATATTGGTGTTGATGCTTCTTATATGCGGTCACAGGTACAGGATCAGGTTGTGGCTCTTCAGTATGTGCCTTCAGAGCTCCAATTAGCAGATTTCTTCACAAAGACACAAACTAGAGCTTATCATAACTTTTAACTTTCCAAACTTAGTGTTGTTGATCCACCATGAGTTTGAGGGGGGTGTTAGACAGTATCCTGTTATGCCTCGTATAGATATTGTCTAATATAGACTTTCCCTTTATACCCTCTTGTACATGTATATATACTGGTTCATTGGCCTCACGATGAATACAAGTGCTATTCACAACAATTTCTACGGCACCTTAGCTTTTCACAGAATTTCATATTATAATGCAACTTATGTTGAATAACTGTCCCTGCCTTTTATGATGGCTTAGCTCTTCAAAGGACTTGAAGCATGTGGTCGTAAACCAAGTAAAGGTATTGTACGGAAAGTTCAAGATGCATATGAAACGCTTGGTCTATTAGAGGACAAGAAGGATTTGCTTTATAAGTACAAGGATTTGTGCAACAAGCCATCGGGTAATGATAGAAAGAAAGGCCGAGAATCCAAAAAGTCTGAGAAGAACAAAAAAGCCGGTTAGTCCTGTGGCACCTGTACCCATTTCTTTGTCCAATGATACTGAAGCACTTAGTTCTGACAGGGTGAAATGACATGTTTTTGTTAATTCCATTTGCATACATGAGTAGCCCCATTTAAACAAAAAAAGATCTCAAAAGCTCTAAATGCACTAATTCTGCAGTAGTACCTGATTGCTTGCATCTTTCCCATCTTTCTCCTAATCCCTTACCTCCAGGCGTCTGCACCCCTTTCTTTGTCCAATGATACAGAAGTACCTCCTAATGTATCGTTACATCTTCAAATTTGATTCCTATGAATATCGATGCATTTAGAACTATTTGTGCATCTCTTATATAAACTTTCAACTTGCGTAAAATCTTTATATGCAACAAACGCTAAAAGAATTCTAATGGCTTTAATTCTAGCAATAGGAGCTAAAGTTTCATCAAAATCTAAACCTTCAACTTGTGTAAAACCTTGAGCAACCAATCTAACCTTGTTTCTAACAACAATACCATCCTCACTTTGTTTATTTTAGAAAACTCATATAGTTCCAATTATAGGTGGTGAAACCAGTTTCCAGACTTTATTACGTTCAAAATTCTTTAATTCTTCATACATGGCACTCATAAGATTCGTCAGTTAATGCATTAGATATATCTTTGAATTCAAAAGAAGCTACTAAACCAGAATAAGCATACGTATCAGAATGGATAAACCTAGACTAGGTGACACTCTCATTTAAATCTCTAATCATCTGTTTTGGTGGATGCCTCCTCTGAATGTGCAAAGGAGCTGTAACTTCAGAAACTTCTCCTTCTCCTTCATTTTCAACATGTACAGATGATGTTGTAGTCTATATGCAGCAATCAAAAGGGGTGAATAATTGCGTGGAAGCTAAAACCAATTTTTTAGTGATTCTCAAAACACCCCTAAACGAATTATGAAAGATTGCTTCGGTTTCCACGAAAACAGATTGATATACACTCACCAAAACAGTAATTCTCGAAGATCCCACCGTTAGATTGACGTGAAATTTAGACTATAGAAACTAGATTCAATTTTAAAACTAACCCAACAAGAATCAACTCAATCGGGTCTACGGATCTAGAGTTATAACCTTTGCAAGTTAATTGTGACAAATAATGATGAAAATTGATTGAACTCTAATTACAAGATTAATTAAGATCTACGAGGAATTAACCAATCAAACTTTTCAGATCAATCACTTGATACCCTGAAAAGGTTTTGAATGGATTAAATCAAAATCATCACGGTGAAAAAATAAATCAATCTAAAAACCAAAACAAGCATGCAAACGAAGAACGAAAAAGAGAAACAAGATTACCAACACATCAACTTGCAAAACTTGATCTTTATTGCTTGAATGTGTTCACAAGATGCCTATAAAGCATCCTCGAATAATCTCCATAAAATTCCAAAACCCTAGATGAGTTCTCTCTTCCCTTTGATCAAGTGTTGTCGAACTCTTTCTCTGACTTGAACCTCAACGATGAACACTGTAGCGCCAAACACTGTAACATCGAACACTATAGCGTTGAGATTTCCTTTACCTCTGTCGCTCGCTACGGCTGCCGTTGTTTTGTTTTTTTATGCGCTCACGTGTAGCAGCTTCAAGCCAGGAGGTACCCCTCCTATTTATATACCTCTAAACCCTAAGCAACATGTATGCATACATATCTGACCCACATGGCCCGATAAATGCACATAGCCCAAAACTCGCATATGCACACATACGGCCCACCTGCCACTCGCGTGACTCACTCGCCTGCACGGCCCGCTGACTGCTACACTACGTCGTCTTCGACTTCACATACACAATTCTCTAGTCCAAACATTCCGCATGACATCCTCGATCATCTGAACCTTGATTCATCCCAGAACCTAGTTCCGATCCCTGTTATCTACCACATTCACCCTCAAGCAACACCTGCACATGAACACACACGAGACCGTGTACGAACACAAGTCCACGACTTGACTCAAGATTAGTCCATACAACCACTCACACGAGCGCATTGCATCAAGCAAAACCATTACCATGCTATCACAAGCATATCAAGTAATCATCTGAACCAGCACTTGTACAAGCACCACACATGCCATGAGCATAACCACTTTGCAATACTAACTTCATCATAAGCTAATTTTTCAGCACTTGATTTCACAAAATACATCACTTAGCATTGCTCAAAATGATATGAAAACAATAACCAGCTGATTTGTCACACATCAAAGGATCCACCTTAGGCCACAACCAGTCAAGTCCACGACTACTTGATGCTCTGACCTATCAAGGCCCGACCTCTCAAGTCTACGACCACTGGTCATGGACAACTCGTAGCAATTTAAATTGCTTAAGACCAAAGCAAGCACACTTCAAACTCAAACCTGAGCACCACAAGCTCAAATACAGTCAATTACTCAACACACACATGGGTAGCCTCCACACGGTCTTTCAAGAAGTGACTGTCATTCTTGGTATCCACACAAATATAAGAAAATGTTTTGTCTACAGCATTGTTGGGGCCAACATGTTGATGATAAAAGTATTTTTGAAATCTGTGATTTTTCTCAGTGTTAAATTCTACAATACTTTGTTCTGATGTGGGAAATTATGAGAAACATTGTGCACCATGCTTATGAAATTCCTTTCTTTTCGTACACAGGTGTCTTGAGACGATTCCCAAGCAGACATTCTTATGATATTCTGGGCAGCTAGTAGAAATCACTTCATTTGCTAGGATGCTGAAACTTTTCACACTCTTATTCTGTTCGCAGCTGATGGCAGCAAGCAACGCAAGCTGGAAACGTCTGAAAATCTACCAGTTCACTCTTGCCCTTCAGATAAGGAACTGGATGTCACCAGTTAGTCAGAGTCTCAAAGATAAGAAGTAAGGTGGTTCAATTGCCAAGATTCTAGTTTAGAATTATGTTTCTTATAACTGTCACTCTGACATTTTATCTTGTTACTTTTTTCTTCTTTCAGATGCAATTAATACTGATGAAGTAATGATGCAATCAGTATTAGACAAAAATCTAATGCAGCGAATACTAATGTTCCTCCTACCATCAATACAGGTTTCGTCTGAAAATATTCCATTGCCATCACTAGTTACACGTAGAGAAAACTGCAATTGTCGGGCTCATACTAGGGCAGGATACAGGCTCAACACTAAATCATACTTGTTGCAGTTTGTTCCATGTTATGAAGTCTAGCCCTCTCACTATGTATCACACCAAAGTCGATTATCAAATTCAAATGCGCGCTTTCTGTTGAACGTAAGTTTATGTGCAGCGTTAATTATTAGCAATATACACCACTTCAATCTTATTCGTATGGTTTATTAAATTTATCGTGTTAAGTGTTACCAAAACTTTACGAGCTAACAAAAGTAAGTGTTAAAGAAGAACCTGTTTATGACAACGAGTGAAGTGATGAGCTAAAGCAGTGTCTATATCTTGCTTTCATGATGCCTTGTCTTTCCCTTTTTTTTTCTCTCCCCATCTGTGGGTCACCACTCACCAGAAAGCGTAGAAAGAAACTTTGGAAACTCTGGAACCAGCATTTTTGTTATGGATATGGTCGAGTGCTTTAGTCTTGAGGAAGGCTCTTGAATCCAGTACCTCTACTTTTGTCTTTGGATCCCCAAAAATCGATGATGGAAGGGACCTCTAGCTGTTACTAGTTGAAGATTGCCAGTAGTTTGCTTGCTCACTTGGTAGTAGGTATTCATGGCGAAACCAGTATTTTTGCTGGCTGTGCCACTACACAAGACTGTTTGTGGGAACGATGTATTTACACTTTTGCATGACGGAAAGCTGAAGTAAACTCCTAGGAGCTAGGTTCTACACGAATGAAACCTGCCTGCGAACTTCCGCTCCTCAGAAAATGCTTGTTGCCTCTCGAGTTTGTGCGAATCGCATCTCTCTCGCCGCTTCTTTCCAGTGCCTTCTCTGCTTTGCTCGTCACCGAATATTTGCCAGATTATTACACCGACACAGCAATCTTTGGCGTGTGTGTGTGTGCATCAGCTACAATCCAATCTATCGTCCTTCATGGAACGGCAACGTCTACTGTTTTGTTTGCTCGCTTTATAGCCTCGGAAACTCTACGTCTTCTTCCTATTTCGCACTTTTCTTATGTGAGCTACTGAGCTAGGGATGTTGCTTGGTCGACGCATACTACTCGAGAGCTAGGTTCGGCTTGCAGTGCTTCTTTGTTTTGTTGTGACGCGTGGTAGTACCTGCTATCATGGTATGGTACAAGACAACGTCCCCATATCTCGATGAAGTAACAATGGCGTACGTATTATTACACTGTTACAGCCAGCCAATTAGTAAAGATGGAAGGAAAAATACTAGTATACTAAGTGATAGGCTTAGTTACCTAATCTAGCGCCAAGCCACCTACCATTAATTTTTAGGAGGAGCAAAAGGATGGGCAGGAGAAGACAGAAAGGAGAAGCTATATAGCTGGTCCAAACGAAACTGTCCCAGATGATGGCACCCTTTTTATCTTTGTGCGATCCTCTTTGCGTGGCCAACATCTTGATGCAGGCAGATTTCGCATTGCAACAATCGAGAGAGACCCATCCATGTTGGAAAGGACCACGGCTGCATCAGCAGTTAAAATACATCGGTCGTCATGGTAGTAGTATCAAAACCTGGCACAAATTAAGCGATGGCAACGCGTTGAGCGCGCAGTCAGTCAGACTCAGAGATGATCTGCATGCTGCTACTGCCGACCGACCAACGATGGAGTTTATTTGAGTACAAGTACCAGACAGAGTCGAGCGATCAGACTGTCAGAGTGACACCAGCCGTGAATCGAGCGAAGGCCAGCGAGCTGATTCGCTTTGCTGATCGATACGCGTGCAGATGGAAGCTCAGGTCTTGCTTGCAGAATTAAATTAAGCATCTGTGTTGACCAGCTTGCCTGGTCTGAACTCTGAAGTGCATGCACTATTGTTCTCAGGGGCGGAGCTAGTTCAAGTTTAAGTCCCAGGCTGGACCAACTGATCTTAGATTAAATATCTATTTTCAATGATTTTTTAATAATTTTTTATAGAATTTTAGTTGAACTTTCGATCAAATCGTCTTCTGGCCTCTTCTGCCGGGGCGCTGGATCCGCCTTTGATTGTTCTTGTTTTGGGGTCTACAGTACACTGGAGATCCGTGAGTCTGTTTCTCTGATCTTTCTTTGTCTGAAGCAGTGAAGGTGAGGAGGCATGGCCGATGGGTACGTACGTGTGATTTATTTGCGTACGGCCGGGGCGGGGACAAGTGAGCAAAGCTGATGAATGGATGAATCGATGCTGGTAAAAATTGGTAAGTAAAACCGTGACGTGAAAGGACTCGGGGGTGGATCGAGCGTTGGCACTGGCTGCAACCCACGAACCATGTTTGTGGTGGGGTCGTAGTCGCTCCGGACGACATCGTTACGCTTTGCACTCACACTTCTTTTCATCTGGTTTGATTTGGAATCACGGTTATCGGTACGGACAGATAATTGATCAGGTCCTTCTTACCGTCGAAATCGTAAATCTATCTCCCCCATCACTAGATTTGTAAAACTAGCCTCTTCTATCGTGCTCTCGCGCACTCTTACTGCCGAATCTGACCGGCTGCACCCTAGGAGCGCAGAAGCCGGGAAAGTACTATTATGTATTTGAAGTAGCACTATGTACCTACCGGTCTCAATATCGGTTAATACCGTCTTCAATACCACAATACCATACAATACTAGTTATACCGGTAGATATCGATATTATTATTTATTAAATTATATGTTATATTCAATAATATTATTATATATTTGAAGTAATATTATACATTAAATTTGAAATGGTACGATCGAAATAGACTGATACCGAACTGTACTATTTCAAAAAGGCTAAATGGATAAATTTGACTGAAACATACCGAAGTGTAAAATTTCAAAAGCTAGATCAATAAATTTGGTTGAAACACTCTCGTCCCTACTCTTCCGTTTCCGCTACAACCACTCGGAGCCGGAGGGAAGCCTCGATCTCTCGCTGAAAAGATCGTCTCCATCTCCATGCTCGGTCAGTTAACATGTACACTCTCCAAGAAAACCGCTCCTTTTTTTTTAATTCTTGTTTGTGTTCTTGTGTCTGCTCAGCTTAATGCGGAGGTGATCAGAGACACCGAGCAGCAGCGCAAGCGGAGGGGGAGGAGGAGGAGGAAGCGCGCGCTGGCGCTGAGAGCAGAGCAGCGCGGCACGCGTACTAGGTGTCATCGCCATGAAGGGCCATCACCACCACCATTCTTCGCCCTCGGTGCCGTCGCCGGCCGCCAAGCGCCGCTGCACCGGCCTGGCCGCCGCGGTGCCGGCGCTGGTGGTCTGCTCCGTCCTCCTGCCCCTCGCCTTCCTCCTCGCCCTCCACCGCCCCGGTACCAGCTGCCTCCAGCCTAACCACGCCTCCAGATGCCTCGGATCTGTGCTGACTCCGTGCTTGCCTTGCGCGTGCAGGGTATGGATCGGAGGAGCGCGCCGCGGTCGTCATCAGCACCGTGAGATTCTGACATTCTTCCTCTGCTGCTGCTGCTGCATTTTCCGGAGCTCTTCTGATGATTTCTTTGTACTCTTCAGGAGCTGGGCTTTGGAAAGCATAAGCATCTGGACGGGGGCATGAAGCACAAGCTACTCAAGGTATTACACTGCTCTGCAACTCTAATGTGCTGCGTATGGCTTCATCTTCCCCGATGTAATTCCGGGTTTTTGAGCCGATTTGTTCCTGGTTCTTTTGGAGTTCTTGGTACAGATGTAGGGCGCTCATGCCCTGTGCGTGTGCGTGTGCGTGCGTGTTTCGTGGAGGCATTGCCCCTTGCTTACGCTTTGCTACCTACTGCCTCCGCAGTTTGGGGCACTGCCTCTTGAGTGTAAACCGGGGGCTCTGTCCCAGAATAATTCTGGTATTGGCATCCCAAAAACGTTCTTTGGTGGTGTCACTGTGACACGGACTTAAAACTGTTGCTGGTGTGACGATGCTCCCTTAAGATTGCAGGATTGCGTTGTACACCTAGAAATATGTGTTAGTTCCTCTCCTGTTTTTTTGGCCTTTCCTATCTCTCCTGTTTTTTGGCCTTTCCTATGTTGCGTAAGCACCGAGTATATGTCACTCCGTAGCTAAGTAAGAGTGAATCGCAACAATGACCTTATGTAGGAGTGCATACTCTGATTCCATCAACCATGCATTCCAAATAAAGTCCACTTTCTATGTTGGGCGAGGGTCGTTGATTCTCAAGGTGTTAGACTCGTTGGTGTAATTGGTGTCCTCATGGGAGTTTCCAGGTTTTGTGACTCTTTTTCTAATGTTGGTGCCTCCCCTTTTGGGGATGATGGTCGGTGTCTTTGTTGCTTTTCAGGGACTATTGTCATATTCTCTTCTTCTAAAATGAATGGCAGAATTTCTGCCCTTAGTAGACCATTTGATGTCTTGCTGCATTACCTTCTACAGGCCCTTAAGTTCGGATCAACAGTGGTAACTTTGCTTTTGTCCTAGTCGGTGTAGAGCATTTGTGGTTTGGGAGTTAGAATTTTGTATGTCCTAACATTCACATTGAGGCTCAAAAGGTGCAGAACTGGCGGAATTGATATTTGTTATGACAAGTGAACTTGGGTGAAGAGTTTGATGTTACACTGAGCATGCAGAGGGTGGAACCTCTGGATTAACAGTGTTGTGCTACAAAACTGTATGACAGGTTATATTGAACAGATTAATCGATTTGTGTGTGCAATATGGTGCTCACACTGGTGACTGGTGCCAAAACTTCTAATGTGCACACTGGTGCACAACTAATGAAATGAATCACTTGTGCCGAATTGATATTTTCTGGCTTGGTTTCACAATCATTAAGGGCCTGCTGCACTGTCATCTCAAATATTTTCTTTGACTAGTTGACTAATTTCCCTTTTTTTGTGCAAGCAGGATGTTTCGAAAAGGATAATTTCTGGATATAGCGGGATTTCAGGTAAGAAATCAAGTAGATCAAAGCCCAAGAATCTTACTGTCAAACGAAAAGCAAAGCTCAAGGATGCTTTCTCCTTAGTTGACCTCAAAAACGACACCTTCAAAGATAGCGGTAAGAAATGTGGGATCACCGGATCAGATTTTGCATGCTGCTACTTTTACTTGGGAAATTTGGAACTGCCAAGACACTTCCATTATCCATCTTACTGTATTCAATGCTGTTTCAGGATCTCATACACAGAGAAGACATCAATTAAAGGACTTATCATGGAGATCAATGGTAAGAAATGGTTTCTTTGTTTGCTGACACTGCTGAAGATTTTAAGTAGTCTGCATTTCAGTTTTGAGCAATACTGGAATAGTCTCGAAGCTTACCTCACACGAATTGTGAGCTCAATTGGTCCTAAGGTGCCTGTACGTGTATTTCTATGATGCTTGTACCAATTGGGTTTCACAGTCAACATGATTCTTAGGAAGATGAATATTGGATGCTAACTGACCTGTATATGTAGGAACACTGTTGACCTTCAGTGTGGCATCAATAATACTCTTGTATGTGTTTGCAACTTTGCATGGGTTAAACTAGCAATAAGTTTATACTATTTATAGTTAAGTTATCCTTGGGGCCAGGTTTTGCACCTTCAAAATTTGCTTGTTGGATGTTTTTCTGATTGATATTTTGAACGCTTCCAATCAGGTGAGAATATATATGTGTTTGACATAGTTTGCAGTGCAATGTAGAACTGTTGTTCCTCTGAAACTTAGCAGATGATTTCCCCTTTTCCATCTTTACTAAGATTTATCCCATGATGGAAAAATTACTGAAGAACTTACTCCATACATCCTATATATTTAGTCCCAGGTTTGGTGCATCTGTGTTTAGATGGTCTCACAGATGTAGTTGTCATTGTTATTGAGTCGATGAATAGTCATCCGGTCAAATAAGGGAATAATGCCAGACCATAAAAGGCTTTCTGAAGTTATATAAGCATGTCTGTAGGAATTTTAAGAAAATAGTGCCACAGTATTTTTTGAAAAACGTTCTTCATGTAGAATGTGTGTCACGTACTCCTGTGATCATCTGTGCTAAAAAAAAGGCCAAGCATTTTTTGATCTACTTTTCTACCATAGGACACTGAATTTGTCTTGTGACAGGATACTACCGTTGATGGGAAAGAGAACCATGGTCAAGAAGTGGCACATGAGGAGAATCCCAAGTCCTGTGAACTTGAATATGGAAGCTACTGCCTGTGGTCTGTTGAGCATAAGGAAGTGATGAAAGATGCTATTGTGAAAAGGCTTAAAGATCAACTTTTTATGGCCAGAGCTCATTATCCTAGTATTGCAAAACTGAAGCACCAAGAAATATTTACACGTGAACTGAAGCAAAACATCCAAGAACATGAACGCATGCTCAGTGACACCATTGCAGATGCTGATCTTCCACCATTGTGAGTCTCATATTAATGTTAAAATCTTTTGTGCTTCTTTGGTTTTAGTAAAGTTTACACTTCGCAAATTACTATATGTGCATTAGCAATGTCAGGACTGCTTTTTTGTGAAATGATGTATTAATATTTTCTGACCCTATGTAAATTAGGTTTAGTACTAATCAGATCGGTGCTGGTAGAAATATGATTTAGCACTAGACCCATACATTCTCTTATGCTTCCATCTGGAATTTGTTTGGAGGCATTAAAGTAACTATTAATTCTACTTAATGCACCCCCTCCTTTCCTTTTTTCCCCATAACTGCATCTCTGCATGCGGATAGCATGATTTAATTTCTTTTTAATAATTATATGTTCACTTGGTGTATCTACATCGTATAGATTGGTATCATGTCTTTGTTTCTTGTGTCAATTCAAAATATATTTTTGTTTCAAGCAATGAAGTATATAACATATAAATGATGTTGCATATGACATTAATTTTATGAAATGGTTTTTTGATTTTTTTTGGGTGTATTCTGTCTGTTGACTATTTCTGAAGGTAATGGCCACTTACTCTTTTTCAGTTTTGCAAAGAAGCTAGAGAATATGGAGCAAACACTTGAAAGAGCCATATCTTGTGAAGTAGGTTGTTCAAATGTTGAACGGAAACTTAGACAGCTACTTGATCTAACTGAAGATGAAGCTTATTTTCATACAAGGCAGAGTGCATTTCTATATCATCTTGGGGTACAGACTATGCCGAAAACTCACCATTGCTTGAACATGAGATTGACAGTAGAATATTTCAAATCCACATCTATTCGCCTGGACCAGTTGAATAAGCAGAAACTTGAAAGCCCTACCTTCCGTCACTATGTAATGTTTTCCAGGAATGTACTTTCAGCTTCGACTACTATTAATTCAACAGTTATGAACTCCAAGGTATGTTGTTCTTCCCAAATAATTGAAAATCTTATGAGGAATTCGTCTTAGTGCTAACTTATGTCCTATGACATATTTCAGGATTCTGACAGCATTGTTTTCCATGTGTTCACTGATGCGCAAAATTTTTATGCAATGAAGCATTGGTTTGACAGAAATTCATATTTGGAGGCTACTGTTCATGTTACTAACATTGAGGATCACAAGAAGCTCTCTAATGATGTTGATTCTCCTGAGATGCAGCAATTATGGCCTGCAGAGGAATTCCGTGTGACATTTCGTAATCATTCTGAACCTTTCCAGAGGCAGATGAAAACTGAGTACATAAGTCTTTTTGGCCGTTCACATTTCCTCCTGCCTGATCTTCTTCCTAGCTTGAATAGAGTAATTGTTCTGGATGATGATTTGATTGTCCAGAAAGACTTGTCATCTCTGTGGAACCTCAATATGGGTGATAAAGTGATAGGTGCTACACAGTTCTGTGGAGTTAGATTAGGTCAGTTGAAAGCTTATATGGAGGAATGTAATTTCAACAACAATTCATGTGTGTGGTTGTCTGGTCTGAATGTCATTGAATTGGCGAAATGGAGGGACCTCCGCATTACCAGCTTGTATGGTCAATTGCTCCAGAAGGTCAGTAACACATACCATCTTTCTTATGTCCTATCCAAAGAAACTCGCATTCGATTATCAATTTGTTGTCGTACAAAAAACTTGTGGTTTCCTCTAGTATTCCTAGTCCTATGTTTTCCCTATGATGTTCTTATCTTGATTATTTCTAGAAAACAGCAGTCATCTGACACATTACCTTCGCCTTTGTAGTTGCAAAAGGACAGTCCAGTATCACCGCGACTCAAAGCATTCCCTGCAAGTTTACTTGCCTTTCAAGATCTGATATATCCTTTGAAAGATTCATGGGTTCAATCAGGTCTTGGACATGATTACGGAGTTAGCCGTATCGATATAGAAAAGGCTGCTACTCTGCACTACAATGGTGTAATGAAACCTTGGCTTGATTTGGGGATACACGATTATAAGAGCTATTGGAGGAATTATATGACTAAAGGGGAGAGATTCATGACAGAATGCAATATACATTAACAGCAGTGACATGAGATGCAACACACACTGTATTTGGGAATTTGAAGCAGAAAACTTCTTGAACTTGCTTGAACAAAGGGATTGTGATGAGGAGAAAATGGCTGCAGTATTTATGATAAATCAAGTACACCTCCGGGGTGGCACCATGTCAATTCCAAAAGGGAAATAAGCTAAAATGCTTCGGGACAAAGTTTAACGATTTACAGCTAGGAAATCAGCAGGACACCAGCACGACACGTTTGAAGTATATTGCAGATTTACTGAGGTATACATTGATACATCACCTGTTTTTTATACAGTCAGATAAGTCTTTTCGTTTGCGGCTTGGGATTGCAAAAGTGCAGTTCCTTGCTGATCATCGTTTTTAATAAATTCTTTCATGCTATTCTTTAATTTGCTCATTGTATAAGAGCTACACTGAGGGACTTCAGTGTTGACTGCGGCACAGCGTGTACAGAGAACAAATGCCTCAACAAGCAAGTATTGGCTTGTTATTTTTCGTAACTATTTGAACTGTTTCACGTAAATGGGAGCACGGGTAGCGTTAAATACGTTGGGAGCACTGGAAACGTTCTGAATTGTGGGATGATCTCCATTGATGGCATGAGAAATAGATATTTGTTTGTGTATCGCATTCACATGATGTTTCAATATTTGAGATTATTATGTTTGTGCAAGTTCCGATTCTTTTCTAAAACCAGGTGAATTCTCTTTGCGCTGCTAGCTATTACAATAGCTCTAAAAGTAGTGTTGTATTTGTTACCCAACTCCAATATTTATATATAACTGAAAATACAATTGTATTTTCATGCTAGCTCCGATATACATCTAATTAATCTTTTTTTTAGATAATGGAAGAATATATTAATCTTTTGATCTTTGCACATTGAGATGCACACAGCCATAACACTTACATAAATACTATTCTATGGTATACCGTTGCAACGGTATAGCATTGAAACTCGTGAAATTTTTACATTGAAACTCATGAAACTTAGCACTAAAACTAATGAAACATGAAACTCATAAAACTAAATACTGGAACTCATGAAACCAGATGAAACTCATCACTAAAACTAATGAAGCTTAGGTATACCGTTGGCTAGTTCTGCTCTAACGCTTATTAGAGAGTTTCAACCAAAATGTTGTCAACAAGAAATTCAGAAAAGAAATCTCAACAATCAACAATAATAAAAAGGCAACATTGAAAAGGCTAAAAACTCATCCAAAGTCCTTAAACTGCACATAGTCTTGTGCTAAACCTCCATCCATGACTTAAGAAAATTTTCCGGAGCGCGATATGTAAAGAGTTGCATGCCAACAATATCATCTTTCGAGCCTCCTGACGTTGCAACACTGATCAAGAGCACAACCAATTGATGCACAAGAAGATTACCTGCAATAGATTAGATATATGTTTCTTATGAAAGACAACATCATTTCAACATAGCCAAATGGCCCAACATAAAGCGGCAGCTCCAACTAAGCATTGAGCTTTTATTTCATTTCCCAACCCCGAAAGCCAAAATCCAAACATATGGGTTATATTATGAGGAGTTGGTAAATTAAAAACCGCTTGTATAACATACCACGCAAGGCGAACAAAATGACAGTCAAAAAATAAATGTTGTATAGTTTCTGTATTGTTACAGAAACAACATTAATCTGCACGTTATAATTTAGACCCATCACAATCGATGGTGCAAATTTCTCTTTTCCCAATGATTAACGTGGTAATTTCTATCCTTGAGAGCTAATGCGGGTGTTAGTTAATCTTGTGTCTGATCTGATTATGATGAGGAGTCCGATTAGGGCGAGTAGAATCCTATTCCGTTTCTTAGGAACTTTGGCTTCTGTGTTCTTCATCGCGTTCGTATATATGTGTTCATGATCCAATGCTAAACCCTACAGTGGGGCCTCTTTTTCTATCGCTTAATAATATAATAGACAGATATATCGATGAATTTAGAAGTCGGAGGGCTGTACCTCTTATCTCCACCACATAATGCAAATCACCCCATCTTGGTTCAGTTAATTACAATAAATTCAATCTACATCTCGATTATTCGTTACTTTGTTCAAACTAATTTTACGTCTCAGTTGTACCCAATGTTTCCACCGTTCACCATTCATTAGTTTGTTTCATACAGAAACACTAAAACGCAGATTTACTAACCCCGCACAGTTGAAGACAGTTACCCTATGCAAAAAGTAGTTCATATCCCCAAATCCATTTGGACCTAGGAAATGTCTGTCCACCTACACTACAACGACTACAGCACGACGACTAACCTGAAGAAAATTACATTTGCAATTATTGTATTTTGGCCAAATCTGATGAACTTTTAGTTGGAACTTATTCTCCTCCTGTATTCCCCTGGCAATTAACAGCGGTAGAACATCCATTTCACCGACATGCCTTCTCGACGGCGAGAAGAGGCGTCGGAGGTGCCGGAGACCACACCTTTTTTCCTATTCCATTTTTTTATCTGAATCACCTGGGTTTTTCACCTCTTCTTTTCAGGCCTTGGCATGTGCTGCCCATACGTAGTCTTCTCTCTGTATCTAATAATAATAAATAATACTTGTTAAGGATATATTATCTGTTATAGATAGATTGTCTTATCTCTTCTTTTGCCTTATATCTTCAGACCTCACATTTATATATCGCGCCATCGACCTCATATCAATACAAGTTCTATTCATAATACAGATCGTGGTATCCTGCGCTTTTTCTCCTAGCTTATCCTTCCGCTGTTTTAGATCTATTTCGCTGCCCCGGGAGGAGGTGACTCCCGGGGCGGCACCCGCACGGCGGTGAGGAGAGGAGCGGCAAGGTTGCCAAGGCCAAGGCCAAGGTCGCGGTCATGAACTGCACGGAGCGGCGCTACAGTGCTACACGGTGGTCATCCTGCGGTTTTTGCGCCGCCTCCACGTTCAAGCCGACCGATTCCACCTTCATCTGCTTCTTCGTTGCTTCTTCGCTGCAAAGGAAGATCCCGTCGCTCCTGCCTCATCTTCTGCGGCTAGCGACTCCGGTCGCCGTCTTGGCCGTCGCGTGGCCTCACCTGCGTCTTCATCGCCGGCGGCGGCTGCTCGCTCCCGGCCCTGTGGCGCTGTGGCGCGACGCGGCCGAGGCGGACGTCGCGGCACTCGCACGGTGGGTGCGGGCCTTCTGTGTGACTTCCGGCCTCTTCGCTGCTGATCCAGCCGCCGCCGCCTCCTCGATCTCCGGATCGACGACGTCGAGCCCGGCCGCTGCCTTGCGCCTCGCCGGCTTCTTCGCGGCCGGCGGAGCCAGGTCGCTGTCGCCGGACCGCTTCTTGCCCTGCTTCGCCGACGCCCGCAGGACGACGCGCCGTTGACTGCGCCGCTCCTCTGTTCCGCCTGCCGACCGGCTTGGTCACCAGAGCTGGGCCGTCCTTCGTCTCCAGCGCCCCTCCAGCTCCGCCCGCCCGCCGAACTGGCTGCTTGAGCTTCACGTCCTTGAGCTTCACATCCGTGTGCAGGGCCTAGATAAGGATTTGTTCAAGTCTCCAGTCGTGAGAAGCTTTTGCTTTTGCTTTTGCTTTTGACCGGTTCAAGTCTGTGAGTCCCAGCGATTTTTCATTGCTCTGCTTCAAGTCCATGGTCCAACGGGAAGTCAAGGCACTTTCGTCAGCTTGGTAGTTTTTTGAGCTACTGCTTTTTAGTATTGCGGCTATTATTCCTAGTATTTTCTTAATTCTTCCGTTGCGTCCATCTAAGTCTTTAGTTTCTTGGTTCTATCGTCGCTCGGCTCTTTTATCGGCTCGGCTCATTCCGTCAACTCCGATTACCTCGGCCCGGCTCGTTTTGTCGGCCTCGTCGGTTCTTCTTCGTCGACTCGGCCCTACCTTCGACTTTCGTTTGTCGATTTGGCTTCATCGTCGACTTTTCTTCGTCGACTGGGCCCTACCTTCGACTTCGGTTCGTCGATTTGGCTTCTTCGTCGACTTTTCATCATCGACTGGGTTCTTCGTTGGTTGTTCTTCGTCAGCTCGATTTTTCAAGAGTTACAAGCTACGACGGCTACTTCAGGATTATGACTTTGGATTTTCCCTATTTTAGTTCATCCCTTTCAAATGCAATGCTATTGCATACGCCTTGCATTTGTGGGGGTATTAAGGATATATTATCTGTTATAGATAGATTGTCTTATCTCTTCCTTTGCCTTATCTCTTGTACCCTCATGTACTCTATATATTGTGGCCATTGGCCCTCATATTGAATACAAGTCCTATTCATAACAGTACTAATCTGGTGACCTTGCATCTTCCGCGATTGATTGATTAGCAGGCAACATTTTTCCTCGAGCTCTTTTACGATACACTAAATTGAATATGAACCGTTCATTTTTTTGATCCAATGGATCAGATTAACTAGAATTTACTTATACTACACCTGATAGTAGAGTAGTAGAAACACTCTTAACAAATCAACGATTAGATGTGATTTCTACTACATATTTTATACTACAAGTACAATCCACCGTAAAAATTCTCTTTTCCTCGGCCTTAATGTTCTCCATGGCATTGCAGCACTGCTTGGTAATTCGTAAGCTACCAGTACTCCACTCCGTTCTTCTACGGGTGTAGAGCAAATTCAATTGGATCATTCCACTGCAGCACAGGAATCAATGGCTTCACCCACTCTTCTTGCCATCCTTTCCCCCCAGGCTCCAACCAGACACAACAGAAATAAAGGCTCCTCCTTTGCACAGTTCCATTCCCCCCCAATTCCACATGGCACTGACAGTTCAAGCCAGCCCACCCCTCCCCTCTCCTCCAGGTCCAGGGTCAGCAGCAACCATATGGCAAGAACAAACCATCAGGTCCACAGCCTAGGATCAATCTCTAGCTCTAGGGCATGTCTTCACCATTTGTTCTCTATGGCTGAGGAATAACCAGGACCATCGCATCGACGGCCCACCCAATCACCATTCAATAGCTCGATCGATCTCATATGTGCAGTGCACTGTTCGAGCAGTTTGATCAACAGTCACCGCGATCTCTTCAGATGAACAGTAAAACTAGCTGTCGAGGGAAGGGGAGCTCCATTGGATCGCCTGTCTCCCTTCCCTTCTATAGCTAAAAGCATCGAGGAGGAGCAGAGGAAGCAACCATCTCATCACATCAAAACCAACGATCGAGGGCCATGGCCTTTCCTGCAGAGGATTTATCACGCCCAACAACCTCACCCGACTACCATCATCATTCCCAAAACCCTTATAGCCTTTCTCCAAACCCAAGGAGGAGGCAGGAGCACCAATGGCTAAAGCGACCGGAGCCTTTCCAAGCTGACCTCCTGCCAGTAGGCAGTAATGGTAGTACTCCCGCAAGAGAACAAGAGACAACAGGGTACGGCTTCTGTTGCGAGAAAAGGACTTCTCGTTAGGGCAATTTCTGGGGGTCCCTTCCCTTGGGGACAAGAAGAGACAGGGAGAGATGATCAGCAAGAGAGGTTTGTGGTAGGAGAGGAGGAGAGACCCATCACCCATCATGGCAAAAGCCAGGCTCAACAAATTCATAGCTAGCCTTCTCTCTCTCTCTCTCTCTCTCTGCTCTCTCTCTGCTCTGCTCCCCTGGAACTTCTCACATCCACTCCATAAAAGAGTAAGAACCATTTTATCAGAGGATAACGCTGCCCATGGCTTGAGGTGGGTCAAGGCTTGAAGGTGATGTTTTGCTGCACGATTTGTCAGGTAACCCACTTAGGAAATGTGACTAGGAAGCAAGGCGGTTGGTGCTTCAAAACTGATGCTCCATGCCACGTTAACAAAATGATCTTGCTAATAGTGTTTGGTAGGTGCTATTCTTCTTCTTCTTCTTTTTCTTCTTCTTTTGGAACAACCCAATGTGGGGCAGGTTTTAATTTGTTAAAGATGTAGTACAATACAGAAAAATAGTATTGTAGAGAGAGCTTTGACGATAAAGAGCAAAAATTATGGCTTTTGCCAAAGACAATAATCTGACACAACATGCTTGAGCCTTGAGGAATTCTGATCTTTGTCTTGTGTCCGGTGGTGAATAAATAGTAACCATCCAGGCTGCTTCCTTTCTTCTGGCCCCTTTCGAAGTGATCCCTTAAACTTTATTTTTGACAAATATAGCCCTCCTTTGTTCTAATTTACAAAAATACCCCCTAATAACTCGGAAGACATGAGAGGCTACACGTATCCCATACCAAGCCAGGGGAGCTCGGAAAGTGGGCGGCGCCGTGATAGGTCGAGCAAACGCGAAAGGAAGCATGGGAACACAGGAGGAGGCAAGCGTCGCTGTAGGCCGTTAAAGCAACACATGCCGAGCTACAGCAGTGCGGCAAGAATCTGCCCTACCGAGCACGTTAGGTTCGGTAGCTCCTTTTGAACTCCGAGAGCTCGACAGTGACATGGGCCCGACCACTTGCCGCGGTCGGCTGGCCTGTCACACACTCCACTACCTCCCGAGCTACCTGATTGCGGCAGGAATCTGCCCTACCGAGCACGTCAGGTTCGGTAGCTCCTTTTGACCTCCGAGAGCTCGACAGCGACGTGGGCCCGACCACTTACCGCGGTCGGCTGGCCTGTAGCACACTCCACTACCTCCCGAGCTACCTGATTGCAGCAGGTGACACGCATCACCTGTCGGGTCTTTCGCGCTTGGACAGGGGTAAATTTGTAAATTGCACCGCACATGAGCTACGCTTGCAAAAAAAAAGTGATGAGGGTCTAATAAAGCAAAAAATTCGCTCCTTTCTTCCTAACAACAGTGAAATATGGAAAAAAATAGAAAACACACAAATTAGTCTGCATAAATTGGCTAAGCATAAGCATCGAAGGGCGCACGAGCCAATGCCCAATGGTGGTATTCAAATATTAAAGTTAACGTCCAAGAGCTCGTGAGGAAATGTACCAACAGAGACAAAAGACCGAATGAAAAGATTCAGAGTATTATGACGGGAAAGATATGAGACAGTGATGTCCAAGTAAACAATGCCCAAAAAACCTGTTTGGGCGAGGTTAATCAGGAACCACAAAAGAATTTGCAAAATCAATGGAGTGGGATTGCTTTGATGGGGATGGTGAACTAACAAAATACCCAAATTCTCCGTAATACTATGGTCCAAAATTCGCTTAAAGCCCAGTCTACCATAGTAGGTTCATACATACATAGCATCCCACTTATATTTTCGTCATCGTTTCGTGTAAAAGGATTAACCCAGAAACGCTATGTTTAGACTGAACAAGCATTATATACTACTACAACTCATTTTAGACGAATAACATAAGACTAATCCCACCATCATTCTATATAGTCGCTTTCACGTTAACAGGATATTACATTCTCACTCATGCAGTGGGACCTAGCGGAAAAAGAAACGTGGATCTAAAGCCTATGCGTCCAGAAAGCAAGAGATAACTTGAGCTAATGAGCTCATTGAGTGAAAAGTGAAAAGGATGCTAAAGTAAACAATGTGGCATATCCAAACGAGACGAGACTGGGTGAGAGCTCCATTAAAGATGACTTCGACGCGAGAAGAAGATACGAGTGAGTGATGAAAAGGGCAGAGTGATGGAAAACAAACCAAGAGGAAAGAATCAGCAAGTAGTATGTCAACATGAACTAATTAAACCACTGGTGATAATTAAGCATATGACTTAAATCCAACCGCTTCAGCTACAGAAACCCTATGCCATTCATCGTCCTAATGGTTTGGCAGTGGTACTGACCAATCCTCAACTCCCTATTCACGAGAAAATAGGAGCATATGTTCTCATAGTTAAGGTGAACACGGATGCACCAACAGAGCACCAAATTTCTGATCATGTGGGTATGTGATCGGGGACGACTCTATCAGGAGAATAGCATCTGCGAGATTAATGAGGATGGAGAAAGAGTTAAGAAATGAACTGAATAGAAGCTACCGCATAACATTTCAACTGAACTTTAGTCGCTGTCACCGTTGAGAGAGATAGCAATCAACGATAATCAATGTTTTAAATCGCCATTTTCGCATCTTCGATCCAAGGGTCCCAAAAGGCTATAGCAGTTATCGCGGAACTATTATTCATCATGTTTTCGGTATTAAAAAAGTTAAATATGTATGTAATATAAATCACCTGCAAACAAATCATAAACCGTAGTACTTTAGAAGGTATTAATATTTTTATAATAAAAATACGAGTCAAGTCCGAAATCAACAAGCATGGCAATACATGTCAATGACCATAAGTGATAAATATATCATACTATTCTTAGTAACAAATACTTAATCACTAAAAAAATTATAAATATTGATTATTGTAAAAGGATGATCAAGATGGGATCTTTTACAAGATTTTCTCATAGTTTAGGCTTATAGATATGTGTTTAAGCCTTATAGTAATGTTGGATTTTAAAATAGATCCAATGTTTTGGCTATGTGTATAATAGTAAAGTTATCGCTAGCTACAAGATACGGTATATAGCGGAGCTATTGCTAGATATAACACGTGTAGATAATATAATGGAATTTGGCATGTAGCTTCACATTTTTGTGGTCGAAAAAATTACTATAGCATAAATATAGCTAGCTACTCCCTCCGATTCTTTTTATAAGGCGTATTTGGTTTCGTTAGGACAAGGCTTTGACCAACAATTACTCTATTACATATAATTTTTATGACACAAAATTGATATTAGCAGATTTGTATTCAAAAGTACTTATATATAATTATGATTTTGTATTGCATAAATGATATATTAATGAAGTAATCGTTGGTCAAAATCTTGTCCTAACGAAACCAAATACGCCTTATAAAAAGAAACAGAGGGAGTATTTAGAACACCGGGAATGATCAGAATATTTTCCTTTTCTTATCTCAGAATTGACCACATTGAGCAAGCTAAAGAGGCAAAAGAACATGGCAATGACATCTAAGTAAGCTCTAGTAAAACTTTAGCCCTAAAAATTCGCTCTCAATTTTCAACGGCCTGAAGTCTGAATTGGGCGCCAAGCAGATGCAGTGAGCAGGCACAGATCCTTCCATCCGAGCTTCAGAGCACCGTTCTCCTCGACGAGCGTGTACCCGTCGGAGGGGAACATGCCAAGCAGCAGCGCGGCCTGCGCGGCGGCGCTGCCGGCAAGCGACGCCCCACGGAACCCCGACTGCGCGAGCTTCTCGCGCCAGCTCCCAAACTTGACGTCGCCCGTGCGCGCCGGCCCGCCGACGGCCAGCACGTTGCGGATCTCCCACGAGAGCAGCTGCTGCTCCACGACATGCCGCTCCGGGCTGTCCTCGCTGTAGCTCGCGTCCAGCGAGTCGAACAGCGCCGAGTAGTAGTGGATGGCCTCCACGAAACGCGCCAGGAAGGAGCCTGAGTGGCTCAGGTCCTGCTCCACCATTGTTACCACCTTCGGCGCCAACCTGTTAATCCAGTGGTGCACAAGCTCAAGATCAGCACATATACATTTTATGGTGATTCTATTCGACTAGGAAAGACTTAAATTAAACCAGCAGCAACTAGCATTATAATGATGCATCACGGTAAAGGACATTCTCTTCGACTGATTTCTTTCTTGGTTCCCCGTGCAAGTACCGTGGGACAGAGCTAGGTAGCAGTCCAGTCCACTATAAAAAGCCAACACACCAGATGAACTTTTTAGCTTAGCTCTGTGATCCACTCCGTAAGAACTGATTAGTGGGGTAGTAGATGACAGCCATTTCATTTCAATAATCAACATTTGTGGCACTTGGAACTAGAAAGTTGAAGTCTTTTAGCATGAAAAGCTGGTCATGATGATAGGAACTTTTAGCTCGCTCTTGGTGATCCACAGGCGAAATGGAAGCGAATCTTTTCCACTTCTCGGATCACCAAAGACTAATAAAAAGAGCAGCTTACTATCGCAAAGCAATAGGAAGTCGCGAGTCTCGCGACCTTTTAAGCCTAAAAAGTTGGTCATAATGACACACTTTTAGCGCTCCAAAAACGCGATTTTTTACTACTCCTTTGACCAATGGCGAACTCGCACTAGTACGAGCTACCGTCGACGTGTAGGTGACAAGGACACATCGGTGAAAGTGAAGAGAGAGCTGAAAAGTACTAGGCATGATAGCAAGATTTGACAATGGAAGCGGCATTAGTACGTACTCCTACCTCTGGATGAGCCACAGGGTGTTGGAGTCTGAGCCGGTGACATCGTAGAGCGAGTGGTGCAGCCAGTGGACGGCGACGGCCTCGCGCCGCGTGACGCCCAGCTTCTCCGGGTCAAGATTCCCGGCCTTGCCCGCCACGGGGCAGAACTCGAACGGCAGCCCCAGCGTGTCCGCGAAGTCCGACAGCCGCTTCCCCGTCGCCTCCAGTGCCTCCATGGACGCGCCCAGCCCCGTCAGCCTCACCCTCGGCGGCCCGCCGGGGCGCGACGCCAGGATGTGGAACAGCCCCGGCCACTGGAGCCCCTGCATGATGTCGAGGTCGATGATGTGCACGCGCTCCTCCCGCTCGAACGCTTCTTGGATGGCCTGGTTCGCCGTGAAGTGGGAGAACTTGACGAACGGGCTGATGCCGTTGAACACCTGGAAGGCGGCGGCGACGCGCCCGTGGAGGCGCGCGGCGGCGGGGGACGCGTGCGGCAGCGGCGCGTACAGGCCCAGGCAGGAGCTGACGAGGCGCGCGGACATGGCCTCCGCGAAGTAGGCGGCGACGCGCTGCGTGGAGGTGCCGAACGGCGTGGCGAGCTCGGCGATCTCCAGCAGCGCCCGGTGCGCCTCGTCGAGGTTGTCCGCGTTCACCGACTCCGCGCACTGCAGCAGCAGCGTCAGCAGGTGCAGCCCCTCCTCGTCACGCTGCTTCCGCCGCTGCTCCTCTTTCCGCTCCTTGGCGGCCGCGGCAGCCGTCGCTGCGGCTGACGCGGCGGTTTCCTCCATGGAGGGGGCCTTAGGGGACTGCGGTGGGTTCGGCTCGTCCTCGCACCGCCGCTTGTCGGGGGGTGGGGGAGGGGGAGAGAGCACCGCGACCGGTGGGACGGCGGCCGTGGTGTCGGGGAGGAGAGCAGGCGGCGGGGGGGCGGGGTCGGAGGTGAGGAGGGCGCGGAGGCGGAGCTCGAGGAGGGAGGCGAGGCCGGGGTTGCAAGGGTGGATGATCTCGCGGACGTTGTGGATGAGCTGCGTGATGGAGACGGCGGCGCCGCTGCTCCCGATGATGTCCCGGATGATGCCGTCCACCCAGGCCGTGGTGGACGCCGCCCCCTCGGGCGCCTGCGCCGGCGCAGCAACGTCCATCTCCGCCTGCTGGAACGCCGGTAACTGGGTCGGCAGTGCGGGCAGCTGCGCGCTCGCGGACGACGGCGGCGCAGCCGCACCCGCACCCGCCGCCGCCGCCGCCGCGGTGACATCAGAGAGGTCTCCCGTGACATGACGGCGCGTCGGCGGCAGGCCCATGTCGGGCGCTGGGCGCTTGCGGACCATGGCGGCTTCCTGCTGGTCTAGGTGCTGGAGGTAGATGAGGAGGTCGGCGGAGGAGGAGGAGGAGGGGAGGGGCGGCAATAAGGAGTGGGAAGACGAGGTGGTGGTGGTGGTGGTGGCATAAGAACAAGAGGTGGAGTGGGAGGAAGCGGAGGCGGAGGAGGAGGACGAGGGGAAGAGGAGGAGCGAGGAGGAGCCCATCTAGAAACGCCAAGGGGAAGCCGCCGCGCGCATGGCGATCCAGCGAGCGCGGGAGAGGTTGGGTGCGAGCTAGCGGTACTGCAATCTTTATGAGTTTTTGGCGCCGCGCTGAGGTTGGAGGTAGGAGGAGCAAGAGCGTAAGCACAATTGCTTAGCAGGGGAGCGTAAGCACAATCTCTACGGAGGACTGGACTGCCCTTAATTGGGCTCTGCGTCATTTCCTTCCTTCACCACCTCTCACCACCTCTCACCACCATGCCCTACCACTCGTACTCGTACCACTGATGGATGTTCACCTTTTACCCTGCGCTAGCTAATGATACTAGCCAGTACTACACGACAGATTGCTCTCAACAACTCCAAGGAATTGCTACTGCTGAATTCCAACACACAATGTAATCAGTAGTAAATCGGCTTATGACTGCATTTCTCGACCAGCCACAGCGATGTACTGTGGGCAGCAACTTTTCTCGCTTCAGGAATCCTGCCTGCTAGCTAGCCACATGTCGCACGCAGGCAGCTTGAGACTATCTGCAGTAATTTCCTTTCATTCTATTCTCTTTCCTATTCTCTTCTCATATTCATTTCCTTTATTTCTTACCATCTCCAACAGCATCCCCTCAAGAGAATTTGTGAATGGATTAGAGAGAGAATTCCTTTCTATCCAGATTCTCTCTCCGAATCCCGTCCGAAGGGAATCGCGAAGGGAAACTACTGGAGCGTACTTGAGATCTGTTCGTGAAGAGATTTGGAGACCGAAGAGAAACCGCTGGAGATAGTCTACGACCGCGGTACTCGTTTACCCGGAGCTCGAAACGTTCTCGCCTACGGGTCTCTCGGCGAGCCACCTGTGCTGTTCTCTGTCCATGCATTCCATTCCATCTCCTTTTTAGTTCCTTTCTGGCTTTCTGCCCATGGAGGAGGAGGAGGAGGATGCATATCTCGTTTCAGCCATGTTCGTCTCCGAGCCGAGGTCGCCGTGAGCTGACAGGTCCAAAGGCTCGAGTCTCCGTCGCTGTCTGGCTTTCTTTGTCGCCATTTTGCTATCGGCGGAGGAGCGCTCGATCGGCAGGCGGACGTGGGCAGGGATATGGGCGTGCGTACCGTTGCAACCTGCGAGTTCCCTTCCTTTCTCCACGTGCCTCTGAATTATTTCCTTCCTTCCTTTTTGTGCGCGTGACAAAGTGCATACTACCCTTGATTTCTGCCGAAATTAGGAGATTTATCTGTGATACGATTATCTTTCGTACACAACTCTACTTTGTAGAATTGAAATACAATTGTGTTTGTTATATAGTTATAAAATCTATATATAATTCATCTGAACCGTTAAAATCTGCCCCCACCAGAATAAATGGTGGACATACTTCTCTTTTTTCTTCTTCTTTCAATTAATGTGTGAAGTTATAGGATTTTTTTAGATCATTGTGGATTTTTTGCCCTTAAAATGAAGTACGTACCGGGGTTAACAATATCGATGTCGAAAAAATAGTTCAAAAATTGGAAATATAGAGCCAAAAATCGCCGGAAACCGAAGGGTTAACATATACTCGGTGGTAATTGACCAACCAGGTGAACTTCTTTGGCGGCCAATTTTTTGAGCGATTTTCGTTTATATTCATTGATAATCGCTCGATATTCATCGATTTTTGATCGGTTTACGAAGCATAATTTTTTTTTTCAATTTTTTTTAATCTTTTTTTCATTAGACCGATTTACCGAGCGGTTTCTGATTTCGTGCCAGCTCGATAAGGTTGATAATCGCGATAATCGAGCAATTATCGTCGATAAGTTGAACCCTGGTGGTACCTTTAGGCCATGTTTGGTACGGTTCTAGATTCTAGTAGAAACAGAAACGGTTCCAGATTCTTGGTAGAAACATTTTAGGTAGCATCAGAATCACTGTTTGGAAACCGTTTGGCTAGCTGTCTGGATTCTGTGAATCGAGGTGGAACGGGGTTGAGGGCGATTCGGCCCGGTGTGGAAAAAGATGAAACGTTTCGAGGAGAATTGTTCCGAGCTTTAGCCCGTTTGGTTGGGTTTCTTCCAGATTCTAGAAGAAACGGCTCAGTTCCAAATTGCCAAACGGAGCCTTAATATCATCAGTTTTTTTTATTTATATAGATATGATCGCCTTTGCCGAGAGAAAACCCATACAGTAAAAGAAGTAACACATGTTTTTCTTATGATCATCCAGTGCCCGCAGTATCTAACTTTTTATTGCTCCAAAACCATGTATTTGGAACAATTATGGCACATAGACTGACCATTTGTTCACAATATTCTTTTGCCAACCATGCACGCTTTGCCTATTCTTTATTGCTAGGGCAATATTGGCCATGAACCAAACAAGCCCCGATCCTCCGGATCCCCTACCGGAATCCACTTTCCGGGTAACATAGAAATTTCTTAGGAGTTTCATACAAAAGGAAGTATCCACTCTCCTTGGACGTTGAGTTTACACAAAATTTCCAAACGGACCTAGCTAATTAACTAGCTCAGATCTAATGCTTCCAGTATGGAGTAGTTGCTTGTTGCAGCGGGACGAAGGCATTGCTAATCCATTCGATCCTCTGTTGAAACTGAACTAGCCTGGCATGCATGCATGGGACTCGAACATGCATGCGCTGGGCTAGCTCCAACCTCGATCACGATCTAGGATCCCTAACATGGCGACATGGAGTGCATTTGTTGGACCATGCATGCACGGCGTTGTTGATCGACCATCACCATGCATGTATATATCCCTCTCTGGATCACACTAGGTCGATATGCCAATGAATTCAACATGTTGGTGTTCCAAGAAAAAAAAATACATGTTCACTACACTTACCAAGGGATTTGCAAGAGGTTACCGGTAGCAGGGTTGACAAAACCGTTTCGAGGTGGAAAATCGAACCCAGCTCGGTTTCGGTTTTTCGCGAAAATCAGTCGATAATCGTCAAAAACCGAAGATGTTCGAAACCGAGCGTTTGAACAAAAAAATTCAAATTAGATTTTTTTTTAAAAAAAAAAACGATCGGTTTTTTTTTCTCGAAAAACCGTTCGGCGAGTTGAACCTTTTGGGCGATCGGTTTCTTGAGCGGTTTTCGTCGGTTTTCTCGAAAAACCGCTCGGTTTTCACCGGTTTTCATCGCATAAATTTTTTCAAATTTTTGAATTGAACCGGTTTACCGACCGGTTTATGATTTCGAACCGACTCGATACGGTCGAAAACCGCGATTTTCGATCGGTTTTCGACGGTTTTGCAACCCTGACCGGTAGTGTTGGCCTCGTTTCTGTTTCCCAGGTGGAAAAGGTCTCGCCTTTTCTTGAGCCCGGCCTCTTGGTCACTTTTAATTGTTCGTGCTTCGGCCTCGGAGTTGATGCTCTGGTTGGCTGCCCCAGTCGCTGCTTGGGGTCGCCGCTCGTTTCGTCTCCATTGGCGGCGTCCCCACCCTGCAAACGCTCTTCTTACCGACAGCTAGCTCCTCTCGATGATCCATGGAGGGATCAAACGCTTCATTGGCTTGCGCGCGTAGCAATGTTGTTGACTCCTGTAGTCCTGTGTCCTGGCCGCCACTCTCGCTACCTGCCTGCCTACCTGACATGCATGGTGGAGTAAAATATATATTCTGAGTCCTAGCTTTCTCTTTTCTTCATTGGAAAAAGTAAATGTTTGGTCTCTCAAGTCAACTCCTACCTTGATTTAATTCTAGTAGTCCATCGAATACATGCAATATCATTTAGAAATAATCCATGCATCATCTTTCAATACCGATGCACGTACGTACGTGACACTCCAGTCCAGTTTGTGGCACATCAAAAGCTCCTTCAATTCAGGTAAACAAAAACAAAAAAACAAAAACAAAGCAAACGTGGAGTGCTACGCTAGCGTTGTGCTCTGGAGTTAAGTCTGTCTGCATCCTCTATGGCTGCAGTGCAGACTGCTGAATTCTGATGACTGCTGGACCAGCTAGCCAGCTAGTATCGTGTGGATCGATCAGTAGTATTAAAACTCTACCGTCTGCAAATCTGCAAATGCCCTGGACACGTTTCACCTAACGCGTATAAATGCACATTACTACTATGCGTCAGGCGTTAATTAATATACTCCGCCATAGTAGTACTCTGGCCTTTTCTTCAGGGAGCGTCAGGCTTTAACAGTCAGTCAGGCAGTCACTACAAACGATCCTGAGTTATTGCCACGGATGTATGGATTGATTTCTTATATTTATTTCCCAATTGGAAGAGTTTCCACAGCAATTTTTATCTTCGTTGTAATAAATAGTTTGTATTGCCACGATTTTATGAATGCCTCAGCCTTCATATGTGTTCCTGAATTGCTTGTTCCATTGGTTGAATGTGGATTGTTATACTAGTATTTGGTTAACAGAAATCCTACAAAACGGTATACCGTTTTCCCCCGTTTCGACGGTATATCTGAAACTGCAGCTGATGGTCATGACGATGATGAAGAGGTTAGTATTTTTATGTCTGATGTGTTATTAAGTTTCAGATATTAATATAAACTAATTGATGAAGCTTACATGGCTCAATATGTTCCATGAGTTTCAAGAAGTACGGTTCACAAGTTTCGCAAGTTTCAGACATGAAACTTAATACTTGAAATTTAATATAAACTAATTGATGAAGCTTAGATACTATACCGTTGTGGTCTGATTACACGGTATAGCGTCGCCTAGTAGCTCTCTTTGGTTAATTGTATGTGTACAAAATGATGTGGAGATAATTAATGCGAAACATGTCATGTACTCCCTCTGTCCCACAAAGAGTGCATTTCTAGGATTTTTAAGACAGATTAGTGTGCAAGGTAAATGACTAATGTGACCCTCATTACTCCATACACAAGCATGGTGGTGCTTCGGTTTCCACAAGCACTTAAATGAGCATGCATGCATACACTTACAGCTGGGCCCTACGGACTAAAGATGCACTCTTTGTGGGACAAAATTTGAACACTAGAAATGCACTCTTTGTGGGACAGAGGGAGTACGTGAGGTAACGTAAAATTTAATTTGCGCCAATAAGTTATTACTACGAAATCCATTCCGTTGCATTAAGTTATTACGTACACCACAAAATCCAGAGCGTTGCAATAGGCGCTATTGCCATGAAAAAGAGGTCATTGCAATAGACTATTACCACGAAATTTAAATCGTGACAATAGGTACACACTGCAACGTTTCTAGACTTCTAGTTCATGGTAGCAAAATGCTATCTCAACAGTAAAATCGTTGCAATATCAATATGCTATTGATAACGTGTTTATTGCAACAGTTGGCAACGAATTTCATTTCGCTGCAGCAGGTACGTACATATTGCAATTTGCAAAGGCGTTGGTCTTAGTGCAACAACTTATCTTTGCATTGTACCACTTCACTCTTTGCCCTTGCCTCAGCATCTGTACCACCAGTCCACCACCACCAACTCCACGCTTGCAGTAAATTTGTATGCAAACCCCTCCAAAATTACTTTTACCTAGCAGCAGCAGTTTACTCCTACTGGCAGGGTTCACCTTATCGAAATCGGCTTGGAAATCACCTCTAGCCCGGTAACGATTTTCATCAAAAATCATCAAAAATCGAAGGGTTTTGCATTCAAACTTTTTAAACAAAAAAACAAAAAAAAAAACGATAATCACGATATTTCCTCGATAATCACTCGATATCGAAAAAAACGATAATCACGATATTTCCTCGATAATAACTCGATATGGCTCGATAATCGCGATATTTACCTCAAAAATCAGCCGATCAAATGAACTTCCTCGTCGGTCGATTTTTGAGCGATTTTCGCTCGATATACCTCGATAATCGCGATATTCGCTCGATATACCTCGATAATTTGCATCGCATAATTTTTTGAATTTAACCAGTTTGCCGGCCGGTACATAATATCATACCGGCTCGATAAGGTCGATAATCGCGATTTTCAATCGATTTTCGATGATATTTTGAACCCGTATCGGTAATCGTTATTTTTGATCGATTTTGATGATATTTTGAACCCTGCCTACTGGTAATATTTCTGACAAATTAAAATATGTTACCATGTACAATTAATGATTGAAATATTCTACTTACTCATCTACGTGTACATGTTATCAGTCTAGCTATGAGATGGATTAGGACTTGCCCTAACTAATTAACTAAAGGGAGCCTAAATTAAGAATGCAGGTCGGGAGCAAAGCAAATAGGTCAACCATGCATGATGCTGACAGTGGTAACCGCGTAGCCATCGCTCCAGATTGCAAAGGGAGATATTTTTCTAAAGTTTTTTACGGTACACTAAATTAATATAATAGAGACATTTATCCTTTTCGATGCAATGAATCATGTTAATAGCTAGTATTTATTTATACTTCCGCCTGTAGTAGAGTAGTAAAAATACCTTAACAAATCAATGACTCGATCTAATTTCCACTACTACCATATACTGTTAATGTAATGCATAGTAAAATTTCTCCCCTTTTTAACCTTCTAGCTAGCTAGAGAGAACAGACAGAGCATAGAAAATTATGCAAGTGGTGGGCTCATGGTGTACACACCACGTAGGTAGAATATATATATCGTACATAGATGCACCAATATCCTATGCACACTGCAACGACTAAGAGCATCTCCAGCAAGGGCCCCTAAAACAGGGTCCCTATTTTGGATTTAGGGGCTCTCTCTATTTTTTGGGGCCCTGTTTCCAGAGCACAAGTCCAGCAACAGTCTCTAAATCTCAGCCCCTATTTTACTTTTTCTTCTATTTTGACATATCCGCTATGTATAATCTTCATTTGACACCACTAAAATTCAATCAAAAATATTTGTAATACATAAAACATAAGCATATTAACATTTACAATTTAAAAACATGATATTTCAAATTTAAATTTAAAATTTTCAAAACATGATAAAATTTTCGAAGCCTCTCATGTATTTCCCTATCTTCAATAATAGGGGTTGTACTCGTGTCCCTAGGAATTGGGGTTGAGGACTCAAATTTAGAGACCTCTTAATTTTAGGGGCTTGAGTTGGGGCCCCCTGGGAATAGGGGCTGAGGAGGCAAATTTAGGGGCCTCCTAAATTTAGGGGCTTGAGTTGGGGCCTTGCTGGACCTGTTTTTTTTAATACAATCCCTATTTTATGGTTTAGAGGCTGGTTTAGGGGCTCTGCTGGAGATGCTCTAAAAAGTTGCAAAATAGCCCAATAGTTTCTGTTTCCTTCAAAAAGATCTCCTTCCAAAAAAAAAATAAGTGGCTTCGGCCGTTTATAAGCCTCATGTAAATTCGACGCTATTTTCTAATCTACACGCCTTTGCAAGTTATTGAGCTAATTTTGAGACTCGGAACAGAATACAAGTAACTAATTCTCTCGTCTTTTACTTAGGATGTGCTTGGTTGATGGAACGAGGTTGAATAGGATGGGATGGTTCTGTACCATTTTGTTCTATTATTTTGGGTGAATGGAATGGTTCAACATCTGTAGATAATTAATATTGCTCAAATTTGTATCACCTGGTTCAGGATAGGATGGTTCTATTCAGGCAACCAAACACGTTGATGATTTTTTTCTTAATCATCTTATACATATACCACTTGGTACTAGCAACCAAACACATATTCTTAGAGGATTGAAACCATTAATTTTTCACCAGCTTGAAGGTCAGTTAGTGCTTCTTTTTTCAAAATAAAAGTAGACTATCGCCCCAGTACGTACGTACGGTGAGAGGCTGTTGAAGCTCGTTGTTAGCTTCATTAATTAGCTGTTTAAGTAGCTAGGACAATACTAGTATATAATTAATGGCGCCATTGTCGTCGAGCTTGGACAGATCATCGATGCAGGGAAACCTTTTATGTGAGAGCTATTTTGCCTCGAGAGCTGCAAAAAGCTAAGGATCCCATCACCCAATGGGAACTCACGTCACGAAAAGAAAAACGGATGTACCGCATGCTGTTATACAGGAGTGGTGCGCTCCTAGCTACCGCATGAGTATTTGCTGTGGCATCGATAGCTGTTCTTTGTTTATTTATTTGTTTGTTTTGAGGTGCATGGTTTGCTTAGTAGATTTATTATTTCTACAAAGGGTTTTGATAAGTTTTATCCGGATATTTTCTTTAGCAATCATTATCTAAAATTTCTGGTCATTGGATTTACTTTCAGATCAATGCACGGGCCCTCTGAATTCGAGGTGGGTTGATCCTACGGATGTATGTTTTGATCGTACGGTCCAAAATTTGGATGTTTTTTAAGACAAAAACATCTACAAATTAAGCAACAGCAGTGAGTGGATATGCATGGTAGCTGCCTCGCCTGTGTCTGTCGACGTGGTGGCCGGATAAGAAACCAGTTGGACTGCTCAACTGCATTAATGGATATGGGGGCAAGGCAGTACAAGGAAGAGAAATCAATAGTGGTTCTGCAGGGCAGACGATGAGATATTGAGATCCATCCAACAACCTGCATGTTTGATCCGCTGAGAGCAGCGAGCAAAAGCCGGCAAGCTACGAAACAAAACGACTCCATCGATCACGAGTATCCTGTGCTAGATAGCTAGCTAGGGTATGTAAGCATATACTGCCTACTGTAGCAAGATTCCAAGCGAAAATTCTGGTCCGAACGCTATTAGATGTATGCATACATTCAGGCATGCAGCAGGGCGCATTCGTCGCACTGTTCAGCTGGCTCAGCTCAGGCGACAACAGCACAACAGGCCGCCATGGACCTTCATCTTCTTGTGTTCTTGTGGTGGTGTACGTGGTTTTGTGTAGGCTTGCTGCTTGCAAGCTAGAGATATAGCAGGTACAGTGGCAGTGATGGTACTGTGCATGGAGCTGCACACCTACGCATGTCGACATGCCAGGCTGCAATATTGGACAGCGCCGTGAGCCATACTGCCATACCATTCGCTCCGGCCGGCCGGCGTGGCCAGGTCTGTTCGCCGGTTCACGTGACCTGCCCGCCATGGTCCCGCTCCAGAGAAATTACGTCCATCGATCATGCGCGGTTTAATTATTCTGCGTGTCTGTAGTCTGCACACACACTAGGAAGCATTGGACAGCATGCAGGCAGGGAGAGATTTCGAGGAAGGCAGAGCAAGGAGAAGACAGCAACCTACGAAGGTGTAGGACATATTTTCTTTACTAGCCTGTGCAAAAACCGTTCAAATTTATAGGATATTTTTTTTATGTATATAGTATATATTAAAGGGATACTGAAAATGATTAGATCACTCCCGGTTATTATCTCTAAGCACTACTGTTGGTTTTAATTCTGAATCACAAACACACACATATGAACACAAGGAAGAACAATAGCACACATAGAGATTTTTTCGACGTCGTCTTTTCTTCTTCTTTTTGTCTCTCTTTTGTGTTTTTTTCTTTCTTTTTTGTGTTAGTCTTAAGCTCACAGGATACATGTCCTTTTATAATAGACGGATCACCTAATATACTTGCTAACCAAGTAAATAACAAAGCATAGAAAGTTTAAATAAGAAAACAAACTAACCGATTTGATCTTTATTGCCAATTGCATCTTTACTTACCTTGCACGGCATAGCAAATCAATATTTTTGCCAAGTCTTTATTACTTTCCAACAATCTTCCCTCTAATCAAGACTTGTCGACTCATGCAAATTGCCATAACCAAATCCCGGACTCAACCTCGTGTTGTAAGAGGAATCCACTTCGACTTGCACTACACACACAACATGTAGGATGGCATTCACAACTCATCAACATCTTGGACAATTTCTGCATGCACGCACACAGCTAGGACGGCGGTCATAGCCTCTAACGTCTTGAACTTATCTTGCATACAAATTACAACTCAAACGCTAAGTCAAGACGAATTCTCCCTATTAATCTTGACGCATCTCTAACTCATTAAGGTAGTTGGTTTCAATTATGACTTGCCCAACTCAAATGTATGCATGCGCTTAGCTGTTCAAGACACATGCACGATATTCTCATAATCTTCTCATATAGCATGATCTCTTCTAATACGCACGATATTCCTGAAGGAACTCGCACACGTTTATATTGTGGACACAACTAGCGCAAGAACTCATGTGGTCACACAGTATATCAAGGACACAACTGACACGAGAACGCATAGTTTTGGCTGCCTTCTCAATGAGACACGCATATGGCCGCCAATGCCATCTTGTCACATTGGTTGTCGACGACGCTTGTCAATGGATGGTGTGAGGGAGACACACCTCCTCCACCTTTTTTTCACCACATCTTCTCGCTAACTCTTTACGTAAGGGTAGCAACGACTTGAGGACTATCGGAAAACTACTCAACAAGTAATCACGTTTCCTCCGTAGATAACTCTCCTGTAGCTTGTGGAATGGTTGGGGCTAACTTTTTTGGAATTACATAGGGCGTTCAAAGTGTATAAAATTTGTGGAGGGCCAAACAAGGGCGGATCGGAGCTGCAACACGATTTTGACTTTTCGGTAGCTGTTAGTGCACAATAATCCTATATCACTTCAAAATAATACCCCAGAACTAACCAATTCTATTTTTGCAGTGAGCCCAACAGAGACAGGGAAATAACCTATATGCCTTCTACGTTTGCTATAACATGCAAACCCTCATCAGTACAAAGAAGATCAGTGATGCAACTACGTTGAAAATGATCCATCTGGAGATAGCTCTAGAAGGCACATTCCATGCTGCCTAATTTATGAAACTTGAGCATTCTATTAGTTAATTGAATTTGTGAATTGTTATTGTGTATTCTATTGGTTAATACAATATTTGAGTTGATTTTTAAAATGGTTGTGTAAGCTATGATATATTGGTTAATATAACATTTGAGTTGATTTCTTAAGTGGTTATGTAATCTGCTTATGATATAATCTGTGCGATATAATTTGCTTGTGATGTGTGTAATCTGCTTGTCATATAACCTTTGTAATCTGATTATTTTAGAGGGAATGACTAGCATTTCCTAATGTTAACCAATAAACAGAAAAATATTTAGCAGTAAAAAAGCTAATATCACAGACATTTCCATATAAGGAATCGTCTATGATACATCACCTATCACAGACCGTTCTTTACTAGAACCGTCTATGGTGTGGCCCTCATCATAGACGGTTATTTAATAGACCTGTCTATGATGTGAACATATCACAGACGGTTCTTTATTAGAATTGTTTGTAATGTGAGTTTCACTGACGATTCATGAACCGTCTGTGATATATCGTTCTCATAACTGACACATGTTTACAGACAATTCACAAAAACATGTATGATCACCTTTTAGAACCGTCTGTGATGACCTTGTCTGAAATAGTGTAATTGGATGTTTTTCTTTTTTTGTGTGTGTGTTTTGTTTGTGTTAGTCTCAAACTCACGGGAAACATGCCCTTTTACCATAAACATATTACGTAATCAACTTGCTAACCAAATCAATAATTAAACATGAAAAGCCTAAATAAGGAAACAAACTAACTGATTTGATATTATTGCCGATTGCATCGTGATCTTTATTTGTCTTGCTCGACATGCGGCAAATCTTGATTACTTTACGGTAAACACTATATACAATGCATGTATGTAAAAAATATCAAATAAATTTAAATATTTATTAGGAGTACTGTAAAAAAAGAACATCACTGACCAGCTAGGATCAACTTAACCATGCTCTATATTTATTTACGCATTGGGGTACGAAACATACACTGTACTTATTTACGAACAAGATTATTAAAAAAATTGGCGGGAGTACAAGTGTCGCCTGCATCGCTGAGTAGCTAGGACCAGCCTATCACTAACCCCTACGAAATCGTCTCCGGCATGCAATTTCATGCATGCATCCTCGCCGTGAATCCGTGAATCCGTAGATCAGTTGTTGGTAGTACTACGTACTGGTTCTGCTGCATATTCCAGACTTCCAGTACTAACATATATAAGCCCCAGCCAATAATTAATCAAGTTATATAGTATTCTATTTGCCTCCGTGGACGCATGCTCATGAGAAAGCTGTTCAGATCTCTGTTGATGCGCAAAAAAGTGACCCCTGCAGCGAAATGCTTCTCATTAGCCTCCCTTCTCTGTAACATAAAGTGCATAAGGACAAATAATATCCTTATATATATGTGGGTTTTTGATAAGTTTCATCCGGATGTTTTCTTTAGCAACCATTGTCCAAATGGTTTTGATAAGTTTCATCCGGATGTTTTCTTTAGCACATCATCCAAATTCCTGGCCATTGGATTTGCTTTCAGATCAATGCACGCCCCCCCTGAATTCGAGGTGGGTTGATCCTACGGATGTGTGTTTTGATTGTACGGTCCAAAGTTTGGATGTTTTTTGGGACAAAAACATCCGGATGATGCCTATACAATTGTCCAAATTCGTAGCCATTGGATTTGCTTTCAGATATTTGCTCTTGCTAAGCATTGCTGTTTCTTTGAGGGCATGGACGAGCAGGCAGGCAACCGATCGAGCTCGAGGACAAATGGGTAATTGCATGCCTAGTACCTCCAGGGTACTCCTGCCTGATATGACAGTGGCAAACGGCCGTCGAGTTCAAGGACAATGGCTAATTGCCTGCTTGATATGCATGCGTACGTGACAGTGGCAGCCGATCGATACCAATGGAGCTTAACCATATCGATATCGATGCATCCAAAAGCTGAAGGGACCCTGTGTATCAAGACGGGTACAAGGTGACATAAAATGTCCATCTCGATTACACCCTGGGCCGGGACAGAACGCCGATTATTTAGGGCAGACGAGAAGTAAAAGCTGAAGCCTGGGACTGTACAATCAATCGTCACTACAAACTCCAGTTTGTTGGCATCTCATGTATGTCCCGTGATCCATCAGTTTGCGGAGTACTTAATTCATCCATACCATATATACATATATATAATTAATACATGCTCAGGCATTAGCTTGGAACAGTTTGTTACTTCATTTCATGCACGTCCCGTGATCGATCAGTTAATTTGTTACTTAATTACTGCACTATATTCACCCATAATAAATGTTGTACCAAATATGAAAATTTCCGGCGATATACATAACGAGACACGTCGACGATCCCTTCTTGTGATCGGCTTGTGCCGACACATACTATTTCAAAGCACGCAGACGCGCATCCAGTCGCAAGCTGCTCGATCGATACATGCACGTACGATTCCTTGGCTTGGTATCTGTCTCCTGCCAGTCCACGGAAGCATCGGGTATTGTGCATTGGGTGTGGTGCACGCGTGTACCACCAGCCGTCCTGAGCAAGTTGTCGATCAGCACCAGACTACTAGTGTTCAAGCCGTGACATATATTTATATATATACACACACACACGCAAGTATCAGACTTTTTTTTCATCACTGAGTGGAGCGTCACTTCAAGCCCTAGCCTGCGTATTTGTCGGGAGATGATTGCCGGAATCATGACCATATTATTGCTGCCTTCAACCCCCCCGGCGCCTCGATCCCAGCACCCTCACCTCGATCGACATATGCTTGATTTAGGGTTCTTGATTAACCATTGCAAAATGCAAATACATGCATGACCTGCTGATCGATCGTAGATGCACGGACATGCCATCCAGGGCATGCGTAAGTATATCACGGGTTAATGGCTGCTGCTGCTGCCGGTCCAGAAAGAGGCGTCAGTCCAGGCCAGCAGCGCTGCTGTTGCATCGTGTTCCTTCCCCTTGTCTGTTGCTTCTGCACACCACCTTGATATGAGCTCTCTCCCGCACCCTTCTCCTTGTATACTTCCTTCGCCATGAATATCTTGCGCCCTGTGTACGTACCTGCTCCCATGTGACCCTGCGTGCAGCGTGTCTCCGTGTATGTATATGGCATGTCTGTCTGTCTTCTTCTTGTTTAGATCTATGTATGTCACACACTAATGGTCGGCCAGCATGCTGGGATTAGCGTTTCTATATTGTTGGCTAGCCCACAGCGAGCTAGCTAGCTAGGTTTTGGTTTGCCTGCTTTCCTCCATCCTTTGAATTTTTAATTCAAGTTTCTTAATTTCAATCCTTGAAATATACACATGTACAGTTGTAGCATATTTCTTCCATTTGATGTGGTTAAAAGTGTGCAAACAAATAACGGCCAGTACACAGTAGCATAGTTAAGAATGCAGCGACGTGCCTTGATCAGTAACCACGCATGCATGCGTGGTATTCAAACCTGGATCAGATGTCATTGGAGAACTAATATTGTTACTGCTACCTTTCTGGAGCCATGACATCAATCGATCGATCCATCATAGTCATAGGTAATATATATATATATATACTAGTTACATGCTCGTGTGCTACGAAAAATAAAATTGATAACAAAAATAAAGATTAAAAAATAAAAAAAATTATTTTACAAAATCAAACATTTATCTTTAACGTTTCGTTTCTTGCGAAAGCTAGCTAATTAAAGCAATGCTTCGTTTCTTGCGTAGGGCAATTAAGCAGGGCAATTAAGCGGCAATTAATGACGTGAGAAGAACGGACCACTGCCACCAAGTGCTGCTTTAGAATAGTATATATATATATATATATATATATATATATATATATATATATATATATATATATATATATATATATGAAACCTCTTTTCTACTCCAGGAGTAATTACTCCCTATGCCGTATCTCACAACGTAGGGAGTATTTCGCGCAACTGAGAGTATGTATGCGTGTAGTATATAAGTATATAAGATCATCTAGGTGGTATTTACATTTTTTCAGAGGTGGTATGTACATTTTTTAGACATACTCCTTTTTATATGCATATATGAAGGTATTTGCAAAATATGCTAAAAACTATGTACTCCCTTGCAATTTTTTCATGTGGATCTCATTGGAATATCTTATAATTAGTATATGAGTGTATCCAAACTGATAAAGGAGTATTTCAAGTACGTTTTGGTGGTATTTCTAGATGGGAGTAATTACTCAGTAATGAGTATTTTATATATATATATATATATATATATATATATATATATATATATATATATATATATATAGTACAATTACCTGGGACACCAAGGTGCCTAGGCACCATAATTCAAAACGGGTATTTTCCATGTATGCGATTTTTTTTTGAAATTTTTAGAATGTTGAGTTCAACTAGTTTACTAACTAGTTCAAACAAGTTTTAACTGAAATTCAAATTAAAGTTTCTTTTTTTGATGATAGTTTGATTGTAGGTATGTGTTGATCATACATATAAATCAGCAAAGTATGTAATCTAAATTCATTCAAATCTTCAAATTTGAGTATATTTTTTTAAATGTATGTGTTTCATTTGAATTCTTATAGATGGGTATATACCCTAAAACTAAAAGTTATGAAAAATATATCCGAATTTGATTTGAATTAATGCATTTAAAATCATGGTGCCTGGGCACCATGGTATCCCATTCCGCTATCCTATATATATATATATATTCGTCGCATCTAATCACAAAAGTGACCGCCACGTCCTAGTACACCTAGTAGGAGTGAAGTACAAGTTAATAATGTTGGTTGCATTAGTGGATTGAAAAAAAACATCTTCTTCCTTACAAATGTCATATCTCAAACATGAAATCTTCGAAATTTGTAATGAGATAATTAGTTTTTTATGAAAATAGCATCCGTAGCGATGAATTGCAAAAATAGCCTCATGTCGTGCCGCCACGCTGCTGCAACGCCTTGTTTCGTGCCCCCCCCCAACGCCGCTGCAGCACACTGGCTCCGCGCCACGCCGAAGCAGTGCTCTGGGGCACTGCACCGGCTAAAGCAGCCCTTTGGAGACGCTGCACTTACTATGCTACATACGGTGCATGGTGCTATAGCACCCGAGGATAATTTTTTTTGTTAAGTAGTATGTATATGATGTAATGCATTTTTATACTTCTAACTTCGTTCATGCGAGACACCAATCAGACGATTGTCCATGCTACTTCTAATGGATCGATAGCCCAACAGAAACCTTCCTCTAAGACTACGCCTTTTATGCATCTTCATATTTATCACGTATACATTGATTTGATTATAATTCCAGAAATTTAGAGTACAACACTCAACAAAAAAGCAACAACTATCAATTACAATTCCATAATTTTACAGCATATCACTGAACCAAAAAATTTCAAAAACTATCGATTCAAATTCCCTAATTTTCCTCTACATTAGTTAACCAACAAAATGAAAAAAATCGATTTAAATTGCTCAATTTTGCAGTACATTAGTCAACCAAAAAATTCAAAAACTGTCGATTCAAACTCAACAATTTTCCAGTATATTAGTCAACAAAAAAATTATTACACTATCAATTCAAATGACACTTTTTTCCTAAACAAAAAAATTCAAATATTGTTGGTTCAAACTCCAAAATTTTGCAGTATATCAGTCAACAAAAAGTTAGTATACTATTGATTAAAATTCCACCTTTTGCTACTCATCACTTAACCAAAACAATCTTAAACTGTCGATTAACATTAAATAACTTTGGTACTCATCACTGAACTAGATTAATTTTGAAACAGTTGATTAATTGGTACAAAAGTTAAGCAAATAAAATAAATAAATGAAAAACTTCCCACACCACGCTGTTCCATTACTCTCCGAACTATTTTTCATGCTATTGATTGGTTGTGAAAAACAAAATTCTATTATAAAAATAACACTCAAGCTAGTACCAAACAATTTTGAGATATATTTTTTACTGTTCTTTTTTATATCCGAAAATTTCCTGATTCATATTTATGAGGTCATTTCTTGCCTTTCTATATATATATAGGGTATAACTCTTAACTGTTGTAATCTCAAAAAATTAATTTTTTCAGAACTAGCTATCGTGCGAATTTTTCTATTATAGTGTATTTATAAAACCTAATAAAATTATAATGTATTTTTTTTCAGAACTAGCCGCTCAATAAAAAAAAATTGTTGCTCGGGTGCTACATTACCGCTGCGCCCCAGGGGGCTGCTTCGGCCGGTGCAACGCCCCTAGGGCTTTGCTTCGGCGTACTGTGGGAGCGGGGTGTTGCAGTGGCGTGGCGCCGCGATGTGGACTTTTTTTACAATTTCATCGCTACGGAAACTATTTTCGTAAAAATTATTGTCTCGGAGGCTAGTACAGTAAAAATTTCAAAATCCTGGACATGCCGAAATATTCTGCAGCCATGTACGTATACATATACTTCCACTGTAAATAAGCATGCATGCAAGCAAGCAGAATTTGCATTTTGACACTAGGAAGCGAACAAGTTGCAAGCAGCTAACAGCATGTGCTAGTAGCGAGTTCTTAGGTAGCTAGCATGTGTGCCTTGTTTTTGATGGTCACAATTGAACGTTCATGCAATGATGCAAACAAGCTACACCAGTATGGAGACATGTATACTGCAACTCTGCGGAAACGAATCAAAGCTATCTGAATCCGTGATCCAGACAAATCGTCTAACGATTTGCCCCCCGGTTTGTGTACGCTGCAGCTGCAGATCTAGCTATAGCCTATGCCTGTAGAGGGGGCTGAGCTAAGAAAGCTAGCTAGCTAACATCTGATCAGGGAGCAGGTATGTAGAAAGAAGACCTCATTAGCCTGCAGGCTGATTGGGGTGCGTGTATCCAACCAGTGAAGCGACAACTGTTCACGATCGCTAGGTAGCACCGGGTTACACGAAGGTGTGTGTGGACTATACGTCAACCAAACTTGCAGTCCCGTCCCGCTAGAGATTCCCCGAAAAGACGAGATTGTGATACTTGGGCATGTCGTCGATACATTCATCCAGTGGTGCAAGAGGGATATCTTAATTGATGACTATCCTCTAGCATCGGGGCAGGACATGATACACCTTCTGCGATGGAGCTACCAGCGCAACCCAAGCCACTACCTGCACCAAAGCAGCCCCACAAAATTGGCTATCGTGCCTAGAGCATCAATGCAGTCCGATAAAACACTTCGTGCCCGCTCCTCTTCCGTGAAGACGACCAAAAGTGGAAATGGAGATAAGGGGAATCTAAGGAGATCAGGAAGGAGCTGAAATATGAATATGCCATGTTGGTCCGGAAATTCAAACTATGAGAGCCTTTACAAGAATTTTCAATGGAATCCAAAAGATTGCATGATTGATACTTGGAGGAAGCTAAAAAGCCAGAGGAAACACGCGTAAAGAGTATCTCGATCAGAGCAAGAGTATCTTTTCAACCAGTCGTCTAGGGGGCTTCTTCACGGTTGACTTAAATGACTTGCTCAATCTATTCAACCGCGACGCCGTGCTCATGAGATGCTGAACATTATAAGTGTCCACAATCATGGTCTATACGTTCGTATATTACCAATAAATATCATATAACTCCTTGCTTTTATGTATATAGATACATGAACCTTGAAGCACAAAGGATCAAAGAACCGGTGGGTTTTCTCTACCCACACAGTCTCGAGCCAAACAATGAACGAAAAATACTACTTACATTAAGGATTACATTATAGAGCCATCACTGGCTGAAAGCGATAAAGAGTACATACTTCTACCCTATAACCCACCGTAAGTGTTGCACTACATGCTATACTTTGATTTGTAATTTAGACGCAACTCAAAGTTATGTTGAGTAACCATAGCTTTATTCCTGTATATGTCTTACTAGGTTCTAATTGTATTTGAACCAAGAAAAAACTGAGTTAGCTATGTTGATTATTTACGTAAGGGCAGCCACGACTTGAAGACTATCAAAAAACTACTCGACAGGTAATCATATTTCCTCCATAGATAACTCTCCTGTAGCTCGTGGAATTGTTGAGGCTAACTTTTTTGAAATCACATTAGGCGTTCAAAGTGTATAGAGCTCGTGGAGGGCAACACAAGAACTCGTCGAAACTAAAGTACGATTTTGACTTTCCGATTGCCGGTAGGTAACAATAATCTTATCATTTTGCAATAATGCCTCGCTCGAACCAACCAATTCTATCCTATGTGCCTTCTATGCTTTGCCATAACATGTGGACCCTCGTCGATACAAAAAAGATTAGCGATGCAACTACGTTGAAAAATGCCCATCTAAAGGCAATTCGAGAAAGCTTGTTTGACTTTTTGATCTGTGAGGTCATAGCTCCAAAAGGGACATTCCACTTTTGCGTAATTTGTGAAACTTGAACATTCTATTAGTTAATTGAATTTGTGAATTGTAATTGCGCATTCCATTAGTTAATACAATATTTTAGTCGATTTCTAAAATGGTTGTGTAATATGTAATATATTGGTTAATATAACATGTGATTTGATTTCTGAAGTGGCCGTGTAATATGTGATGTGTAATCTGCTTGCAATATAATCTGCTTGTGATGTGTATAATTCACTTATCATATAATCTTTGTGATTTGCTTGTTTCAGAGGGCATGGCTAATATTTTTTGAGACTAGCCCATAAATAAAAAAATATAGTAGTAAAAACTAATATCACAGACGGTTCCATATAAGGAACCCTCTATGATATATCACACACTAGAGACAATTCTATTAAAGAACCGTCTGTGATATGGACAACATTACAGACGATTTTTTTAATAGAATCGTTTGTGATGTGAGTTGCATTGACGGTTCAAGAACCGTCTGTGATACATTGTTGTCATCATTGACACATGTTTATAGATAGTTCATAAAACCATCCGTGATTAGCTTTTAGAACCGTCTGTGATGATCTTGTTTGTAGTAGTGAAAACCTAAATAGCGAAAATCGGAATATCGAGCCAAAAATCGGTTAAAAATAATCAAAAATCATAATTTTTTGAAAAAAATAATAAAAAAATGATGATTTTGTGGAAAACGACGGACTAGCTAAACTTTTTTGGCGGCCAATTTTTTGAGCAATTTTCACCGATTTATGTTGCATAAGTTTTTTTGAATTTTTGAATTTTATCAGTTTATCGAGTGGTGTTAGAAGACATATCTATTGATATAGACAAAAATCGTGAAAATCAAACAATTTTTGTGGATTTGATGGACCTGGCGGGGAGTGGAGGGCGGCGGCGTGGGTGGTGGAGGTAACGAGGAGAAGAATGTGGAAAATGAGGAGTGGGATGGAGAAACCGAGCGGGTTGTCGCCGATCCAGATGCCACCCATGGTGATCCTGTTCGGGTAGAAACACATCAGGTGCGTCCTGTCCGACCACCGCCGCTGCCGCCATTGTCCTCAACGCCGGCGAGGGCTGATCCTTAGCAGTCAGCTGCCGGCCCATGGAAAGAGGGGTCAGGGGTGTACGTGGTGAGGAGTGATCGATGCCTACTATACATTTACTGCATGCAAGTGTGTTCATGGGCCTCTCCTACAACAAGAAAGCCCACACGGCCACACGGGCATTCTCCCAGTCCCTCCTCGGCAATGCTAGGCCGTCTGATTCACCTCGTGTGAGTGATCTAGAGCGTCCGTCCGTTGCAAGCGTTCCGTTCGTGTCCGTCTCCACCATCACCATGGATCCGGCCGCACGGAGACTGACACATCAGTTCTTCAGCCGGCGCTCGGCTGACCGACCGTACACTGCTGCTTCCTTCCAGGATCCAGCGGGGAGCTGCTGGGCGCTCGCAGGCGGGCGAATGCCGGTGCGGCTGCACGGCTCGGTGGCGCCGATGCGTCGCTAAGGTTGGTGTGGGGATGGTGACTTCTTTCCCCCCCATTGATTCTTGCATTTTAGTTCGGGAGATGCTTCGATTACATGTGCATTTAGCGAGGTTATGCGAACCGTTTCAGCTTTGCTCTTGCATCTTACGGGCACTTGTCTGTTCTGGAGCTTGTGAAGGTTTTGTAGCTTTCGTTGCACTTGTAATTGGGGAATTTTCCACAGCTACATGTTTGCGTTTGCAGCGCGTCTGTAGCTGTACACGGTCGTGATTCTGACCAGATTTCATCGCAGCATTGTTCTGTGCTGCTGTGGCCTTGTAGGGAAGAGCTGATTACGGAGGGAGAGGTAATCGTGCAGTTGAAGCGAAAAGGGTGGAGCTGAGGTGCGTCTGCAGTTAAAGAACAAAGAGAAGGGGGATTTTGAAGGGTTTGTGTTTGTAACCCATTTTGCAAAGTTGGATCCTTTTAAGAGCGAAAACATGGAATAAGCATACTCCTTTATGTTGCTTTTAGTTGTACGACGGATTTAGGAAGCTGCGCTTCATCCACCATTAGTAAAAGGCCAGCAAAGGTGATATGGCAACTTGCAAGCTTTCATCATCGCTCACATAAAACAACGGCGGCTCAACTACTGCTCCTTAAAAAAGAAGAGATGATGGTTTAATTTACCTCATTGCTTTGTCTCTAGTAAGAAGCTTGAAGTGATATAATGTAGGATTCCTAGAGGTGCAGAATGTTGCCAAGTGCTATGTACCTAGTGTCAGGGCTGGAAAAAAAAGCTCGTTGAGCTGGCTCGGTGGCTCGTTTCAAAATTGCTCTGATTACATTCATTTTTCTTTTAAAATAAAAATTAGTTGATTTGGAAGCAGAATCAACTTCAGCTCGGCTCGTTAGGCTCGGCTCGTTAAGCTCGGTTCGAAGTTGGGTCTCAAACAATACAGGAGACTATAATAAATAAGAATAAATCAGTGTCGAAGAAAGCTCGAAAAAAAGTTCAACTGGCTCGTTATCCACCCCTACCTAGTGTCAACTAACCTTATAAATGATGAGCGCAGCAAGTTGCCAAAATATATAGTTGCAAGGCAAACCTAATCCACATACCTGCTACAGAATTTTGATTTGTTGAAAATGTTTTTTGTGCCATCAATAAGAATCTCACGTGGCTGGTAGAATTGTCACAGTGAAAGGAGCTTTTTTTAGGGGGAAAGGGTACTTCCAAGGTTCTCTACATGAATTTTGTTTGGTAAAAATTTTATAGATAAAAGCTACACTGTGTATTCGAGGTTCTCTCTTGAGTCTTGACATACACCTCACTCCATCTCATCTGCAGTGTTCTTTAAAGTAAGATAAATGTTTTTAACACATGGATAGTATTTTGTTTGAAAAATAAGTTGATAGTGTCAATGTTTATACTTGTATCAACAAAATTTGATTTTTCCTTGAAAATATATTTTCAAAAGTAAGCACCCATTTAACAAAAAGTGGTCACACGTTGGCAAACTGTCAAACATGGGGCATGTATCTTAAGATAGTGATCTCATTGAAATTGGCTTTCTTTCTTTTTCAAAACAGAGAAGTCCTGCTTTATCTTCCATCACATGCTAATGGCTGTCCATGCCTTTTCTTCCTATTATTCCCATGGAGTCTGACTAGCCACCTTTTCCCTCACTTCCCCTCTTGATCCTCACCACTACTGGAAAGGCCATCCCTGATTATCATCCACCTATTCCTTCATACACAGGCCATCATCATCCCAGCGTGAGATTCAAGAAGAGGGAGTGACAAGAAGATGCTGAAGAAACTGCTATCAAGGCCTAAGAGCAAGAAGAAGGAGGCTGCCTCCTCTACTCTCCCCACTTTGGATCGGCTACATGGGGTATTTCATCCCTTTTTCTGCTGTAATTCTTTTGTTTGTCTTTCCTATTCTTGATCTTTACTTCCAGTGTTTGTGTTTTCTCAGCAGTAATATATCAGCTGTAGGAGTGTTATATTATTTACTGTTGGCAAGATAGGGTTGGAATAGGGTCTGGACAGTTTGGAAAGATCTCTATTTAGTTTTCGTCAATTAAATCCACGGTACTGTGTATCGCCCAAGTAAATAGTAAAGCCAATCTCATGAAACAACCCTATCCATCTTCTGTAACTCTGTTGCATGCTGTAATGTAAACGTGTGGATTTCTGTATTCAATGGATTTCTAGAACACAAGAGTGAAACAAAACAATACAATTTGTTCTTTTTTTTGACGTGGCCAAACTTGCCAGTCAGTTCTAGATTTTGACCATTTGTTGCCATGTGTCTAGAAGAATATAGTTGGTTGAATTCAAGATATGGTCAACTGTATTGTCCTCGTCAATTTTTTGGACAAAATATATCTGTTTTAAGGACATAATAAACTATAGTATTTGATGCTGACACTGTTGTACTCTGTTTCTTGGTTTTTATCATAGTGATGTTCTGCCTGCCCCTCAAGGCCTCAATCTACTTCATAACCAATTCACAACAAATTAATAAAGTATGTGAAAGAATGAAGTGATTGGGAGAATTCAATTCATTGATTCTCATTGATGCTCTAGGCATAAATAGAGTACAGGCTGTACAGATTTAGGTAGCTAATCACAGAGATTTGACTAGGAGTTAATCTAGGAGCTAAATAAGACAGATTGTCAATCTGTTAATACTAAAAATATAAGATCTGTAGAGATGTATTCCAATAACACCCCGCAGTATCAACCGGGAGAGGAGCGGATGGTGAGACTGTCCCGAAATTCAGTGAAGACAGCAGTCAGCAGTTCCTTGGTGGAAATATCCGCATACCAAAGGGAGGTTGGAACATGAAGAACGCAGACGTCTCCAAGCGCCACGCGCTCACGAACGAAATGTAGATCGACCTCCATATGTTTGGCGCGTTGGTGTTGCACCGGATTAGTGGAGAGGTAGACTGCACTGATGTTATCACAATAGACAACAATTGCTTTCTTGAGAGGTTGACGGAGTTCGGCGAGGAGTTGACAGAGCCAACATGCTTCTGCAACAGCATTGGCTACTCCGCGGTACTCAGCTTCAGCACTGGAGCGAGATACCGTGTGTTGCCTTTTAAAGGACCATGAGATGAGGCTGTTGCCCATGAAGACATAGAATCCGGAGGTAGACCGACGTGTGTCAGGACAGCCGGTCCAGTCAACATCGGAGTAGACATTGAGGTCACTGGTAGAGCCACGGGACAACTGGAGACCATGTCCCAATGTCCCTTTCACGTACCTTACAATTCTCTTGAGAAGAGAAAGATGTTGTTCCCGGGGATCATGCATATGCAAGCACACCTGCTGCACCGCGTGGGTGATGTCGGGGCGAGTGAGGTTGAGGTATTGCAGCGCACCGGCGAGACTCCGATAGAGTGTTGGATCAACTACTGAGGCACCAGCTGTGGATGACAACTTAGAGCGGACCTCGATAGGTGTGGCGCGGGGGTTGCACTGTGTCATCTGGGCACACTCTAGTGTCTCGGCGGCGTACTATTCTTGTGAGAGGAAGATGCCTCGAGGTGAGCGGCGAGCGGTGATGCCGAGGAAGTAGTGCAATTCGCCCAGATTGGACATTGAGAACTCTTGCCGAAGAGCTGTAATGACTCGGTGAAGGAGAGCTGACATCGAAGCCGTGAGGATGATGTCATCAACATATAACAAGAGGTAGGTGGTCTCGGAGCCGTTGTTGTAGATAAAAAGTGACGGAGTCGTGGAAACCAATGGAGTGGATGAAGGTTTGGAAGCGGCTGTACCAAGCACGCGGTGCCTGTTTGAGTCCATAGAGCGACTTGTTGAGGCGACACACATGATCCGGGTGTGTACAGTCGACAAAGCCGGACGGCTGCTGACAGTACACAATCTCAGCGAGTGTGTCATGCAAGAATGCATTTTTGACATCCAGTTGATGGACGGGCCAATCGCTGCAGACTGTGAGGGCGAGTACTGTGCGGATGGTCAAAGGTTTTGACGATAGGGCTGAATGTCTCATCGTAGTCGAGGCCGTGCTACTGCGAGAAACTGCGCAGAACCCATCGTGCCTTGTATTGAACCAAGGAGCCATTCAACCATAGCCGCACGCCATTGCGGATCAGCAAGGGCGCCACGATACATCTTTGGCAATGGAGAGAGGGAGTCCGATGTTGATGCCTGAAAGGAAAGGGGATTCCGAGGGACTCGAATGCCCTCCTTTTCGCGTGTTTGCATCGGATGCTGGTTGACTGCTAGAGGAACATGTTCCACTGGAAAGCGGAAGGATTTAGCAGAAGTGCCTTTGCCGGTCGTGGGGGCGGAAGATGTGATTGGCAGAGGTTGGGCGTCCCGGTGGGAGTACGTCTGTGTGACCGGCGAGCGAGGTGGCAGAGCCGAAGTTTCAAGCGAAGTGCGAGATGAGCCGAGCATTAAGTTGGACAACCCGGTTTTCTTGCTTCCTAGTGTTGGGCTCCTGTGTGTTGTGGACGGGGCGTCGGGGCGGATGAGCCCAGTGTGTCCACCAAGCGAGGCAGTGGATGGCTCAGGCAGGCAGCCTGTGGAGCCGTCCAGCAGAGGACCTGCCGGCGACACTGATCCAGCAGGGAGCCGTATATGTGGTGCAGCTGATGTACCGTCGTCCGGGTCATCGAGAAACGGGTAGGAGGACAGCTGTGGAGATGGATGAATAGTGTATGGAAACACATTTTCATCAAAAACTACTGAAATGATAATACGATTTGAGGATATATCGAGGCAGCGGTAACCTTTGTGATTAGTTGGATAACCAGGGAAAATGCACTCAGTGGAACGCGGTGTGAGTTTGTGGCTAGTTGTGGAGGAGAGGTTTGGAAAACAGCGACAGCCGAAGACACGCATATGCGAGTAATTTGGAGGAGAGCCGAATAAAGACTCGTGAGGGGTTTTGTTGGATAGGACTTCGGTAGGAAGTCGGTTCAGAATATATGTGGCTGTGTGTAATGCTTCTGCCCAAAAAGGGGGAGGGAAGCCGGCTTGGAATAGCAAAGAGCGAATGATATTGTTGGTTGTGCGAATGATGCGCTTAGCTTTACCATTTTTTTGTGAGGTGTGAGGGCAGGAAAAATGAAAGTGGGTGCCGTGTGCAAGGAAGAAATTGCGAGCGACGGTGTTATCGAATTCCCTACCATTGTCACATTGGATGAAGGAAATAGAAGTATGGAAGTGAGTGCGAACGGTGGCATGGAAATTTTGTAGTCTGAAAGTTTCAGATTTGAGTTTGAGAGGAAATGTCCACAGGTAATGCGTGTGATCATCCAGGTAGACAAGATAATATTTGATGTCAGACAAGCTAGGTAAAGGAGACGTCCATAAATCACAATGGATAATTTCAAAAGGTCTTGTTGTTCGAGAATTTGAAGGAAAAAATGGGAGGCGAACATGTTTCCCAAGTTGACACGCATGACAAGTTGCAATGTCAAGTTTATTACAAGAGATAGTACGCGATGAAGCTAAGTTGGACAAAGCTGGACGACCGAGGTGACCGAGGCGGCGGTGCCATATGGTGGTGGTGATGTTGTGGAAGGTGTGCGTAAGGGAGGGTAGCCGGAGCGGGTACAGGTCGCCATGGCTATTCCAGCGAAGAATCTCGTTCCTGGTTTGGAGATCCTTGACAGAGAAACTGAAGGGGTCAAATTCAACAAAACAAAGATTGTCGGTGGTGAATTTTCGAACAGATACTAAATTTGAAATAAGTTTTGGGGAGACTAGGACGTTTTGTAGGCTAAGTGGACGAAGTTGGGTGGGAAGAGTTTTCATGCCGGTGCCAATGATGGGCAGACGAGTGCCATCACCGATGACGACATGAGAAGGAGAGGATGAGCTGGATAAATTGGACAAGTTACCGGCGTCGATGGAGAGGTGTGAGGAAGCGCCGGAGTCCATGTACCAATTGTTGCTGGGCTGTTGCACAGACATCGCGTTCAAGGCCTGGATCAGTGAGGCCTGATCCCATGACGGTGCGCTGGATGATGGCGTGTGTGATGGCGTCTTGGCCAGACCTACCGGTATGGCGGTCTTGGCCGGGTACAAAGAATGGCATGCACTGGGGGCTGCCAGGTGCGAGGAACGCCCGAGGTGGACCAGCGCCAAGAATGCCAGAGCCGCCCGGCGGCCAGACCTGGAATTGGCCGGTCCATGGGTTGACTGTGGGGTGAGGCCAGGGAGTGCTGCTATTGTTGACGCCCATGTTCTTCTTGCCCTTGGCTTTGTACTTGGGCTTAACTTGTGTTGGCCACCCGTAGGTCCTTTGGAGTTGGATCCGGAGGGAGTTGGAGGAGACTTGTTCGTCGTGGGGGCGATTAGAGCCGTCAGAGACCCAGGTTTGCCAATCTTGAGATCAGCTTCCTCAAGCAGGAGCAGAGAGTGGGCCTCAAGAAACGGAAGAAGAGGTGACCACATCTTGATGATAGAGGCAATGTGCTTGTAGTTCTTGTTGAGACCTCGCAACAGGGTGAGGATGATGGTGTCAGGAGAGACCGGCTAACCGATGTCGGCGAGAGCATCTGCGAAGCTCTTCAGGCGCTGGGAGTAGGTGAGGATGGAGAGATCGCCTTGCGCCTTGTTGCGGAAGTCGGCCTCCAGAGAGAGTGCATGTGAGGCCTTGTTGTCAAGGAAAAGGCCTTCAATGCTTGTCCAGATGGCGTGAGCAGATGCGCCCAAGGTGAGGACGGTGGAGAGGACCGAACGCACCACGAAGTCGGTGGCCTGCCATACCGGGTCGTCACCCAAAAGAGGAGGGGTGCCGTCGATGTGCCTGGTAGCGCCAAACTTACCGAGGCGGCATGTAAAGAGTTCACGCCATTGGCTGAAGTTTGGAGGATGCATCTCGAGGGAGAAAGCGATGTGTGTGCGCACATTGATCGTGGATAGTGCGGAAACGGGATTGTGGATAGTGAGGGCATTGGCAGCCGCAACAGCAACGGCAGCCTCCTTCTCGGCGGTGGCACGGGCGGCATCATTGTTGTCGCCCATAGGAGTAGAGAAGGGGGGAAGAAAGACTAGAGTCTGTTTTTGGCTCTGATACCGTGAAAGAATGAAGCGATTGGAATAATTCAACTCATTGATTCTCATTGATGCTCTAGGCATAAATAGAGTACAGGGTGTACAGATTTAGGTAGCTAATTACAGAGATTTGACTAGGAGCTAATCTAGGAGCTAAATAAGGCAGATTGTCAATCTGCTAATACTAAAAATATAAGATCTGTACAGATGTATTCTAATAGTATGTGTGAAGCACAAAAAAGATTGTTATCATAAGAATGAGAAACTTATGCAAAGGCAAAGGAAATGGAAACTTCAAATTAGGTTGATACATTGTTTTATGCATTCCCAGCAGCAGCCTCAGCTTATGTGATACCAATCTATTCTGTCTTCACTTGCTATTGTTGCATACAATGTCACAAGACTCACAATGGCAACATTTCTCACAAGAAACGTCGTATAATGTTGAAGATAGTTTTAATTTATCTGAAAAAATTCGAGAGCCTCTTATCTGTTGAGGAACTCATACTAGCATGACAATTAGATAATTTTGAGTTGCTCAAGTTATGAAACACAGTTGAAGAAATTAATTTGACTATCTTATATTTATGATTCACAGTGGGTTGTTTTTAATACTATTTTTATATTTAGACTTTAGAAATGCTGGAGAAGAAAGAGCGTTTTCTTCAGAAAAAGTCTTCTGCAGAAGTAGAAAAAGCTAAGGATTATACAAAAGCAAAGAACAAGAACGGTAAGCAAGTCTTTCTTTCAAGAAACTTTATTTGTATGTTCATAAACTTCTGTTACAATCTTATGATAATTTGGTTATGCATATATGTTAAGGGTCAAGAGCTTTGCAACTGGGAGGATTGTAAAGAATAATATCTGTGCCCCCATTTTGTTTTGGTCAAAAACGGACCTTCATGGTCATGTCTTGCACATAATCCATCAACCAATGTGTAAGACAAAGAAGGAAACACTAAAAGTTAGTAAGCTTGCATATCTAGACACCATTCGTAACTATTAGATATCTAATGCTGTGGGAAAATAATGTTTCTTAAGCTTGTGATGCTTTTGTGACTTACATGAGAAATAGCTTCTTGTTTGTTGCAGCTGCAATTCAGTGTTTAAAGAAAAAGAAGTTGTACGAAACACAAATTGAGCAGCTAGCAAATTTTCAATTGCGAGTTCATGATCAGGTGACGAAATATATAGAAGTATTTTCGATCTTGAGTCTTGATCATAATTTCTGAATTTCTAAAAGATTGCAATACAAATTGGTAGTATATACATCTTTTTTTGTAGATTATAATGCTTGAAAGTGCAAAGGCAACTACTGACACTGTTGATGCTTTGCGGTCCGGATCATCTGCTGTGAAAGCTATTCAACAATCACTGTAAGATTCCGTTTCTCCTCTTCTTTCCATTGCAATGGCATATGAAGCTGCAAGATTTCAATGCCCCAAAGGACTCCATTCCATTGTTTCTATTACAAAATGAAAGTTTATCCCCAATTTAACATTTCTGCCCAAGCTAGCTCAGGTTTGTTTATTGGTTCCCTTTTTGTTCTTAAAGTTTGTTCTTCTTCTTAGCTTAACTAGATCTCATGTATTGGAGGCTTTCATTTAGACTATATAGTTACAGTATATGTAGTGTGTACTCAGCAGCAATGCCCATTCAATGCATTGAGCTATGAGGCTTAGATGTTGGCATGCAGCACATCAGTTGGAACTTGGAACTAAAATGATAATAACGTGCCCTCGAATGAACTGACCATGGTAATTCTTCTGCAGGAGTATTGATGACATTGAAAATGCGATTGAAGAGGCAAATGAACAAACAGAAAATATGAGACAGATACAGGATGCATTAGCAACGCCACTCGGTGCTTCTGCTGATTTTGATGAGGTGTTGGTTCTGTTCCTTTTGCACCAATTAACAAATGCGCAAACTCATAAAGCCCAAACTGGAAACAATTTTGTGAAGTCAGTGCATGCCACGAAGACAATAACAGGGCAGTCCACTACTCCACTGCACTCAATGTATAGTGAAAATTGCATAAGCAACAAGTTTAGTTCTTTTGCTGTAGCTTCAAAGATGTAAACGTGCATGAAGTGAAATTGGCGTGGTGGCCTGGTTGGAGTTACTTTGATACAATTACACGCCTTGTCAATTTTTACAAGATGCATGATGCAGTTATTGTTTTTTTTTTTTTTTTTTTTTTTTGGGAGCAGGATGAGCTAGAAGCAGAGCTGGAAGATCTCGAGGTGGAAGAGCTCGACCAAGAGTTGCCTGAACCACCGGCGAGGATATCAGTGGAACCATTAGCATCTGCTACAACATCTTCTCAACCAGCCAAGGATTTGGCTGAACTGACCAAACTTCAGGCAGAGATGGCACTTTAGGTCTAAGCTGCAGTTTGGAGAAAATGCTGGCATTATGACCTCTGTATTTCACTGGCATCCTGTTGTGTACATGTATAAAATGTTGTAAATTTATGTTGCTTGTAGAAGGTTTCCTTTCACTAGTTTATTGCAAGCTATTAGCCTGTCTGCACTATGATTTGATTTGATAGTGTACCCTAGCATACATATATCTTCTATTATAATATTAAAGTAGAGGCAAAAGAAGCCATCACGTTCACTCAAGGCTAGAAATTCCCACATTAATCGGAGAAAAAAAAGAAAGATCTACACCATTGATCGTGATGGGTCCAGATTATAACGGTCTAGATTAAAAGTTTGTATCATTTACATTACACAAATAACTAAAAAATTAGACATTGGATTCTATACGATAACGGTTTAGTTTAAAAGAAAGAGTTCAAAGATCTCCACCACTTATTTTGGTGGGATCAGATTATAACAGTGCATATATATATATATATATATATATATATATATATATATATATATATATATATATATATATATATATATATATATGAAGCCTTTTTCGTACTCCTGGTAGAGTATGTACTCCCACCTTCAGTATACCACTTAAACGAACGTGTTATACTCCTTTATCACTTTCAGTATACTTCAATAATAATTCTAAGATACTCCAATATGACATGAATGAAAAAAATTCATGGGAGCTATTTATTTTTTGTTATATACCCTTTTCCATGTGTAAAAAGAGTATATAAACAAATTATGCTATAAATGGTGGATTTCGATGAAATTTTTCGTGGAATTCACTTTGAAGTATCTTATAATTAGTATTAGAGTATATTCAAATAGATAAAGAAGTATAATAATATTATTTATGCAGTATATTGAGAGTAAAAGTACATACTCCCAGGAGTATGGAACTATTTATATATATATATATATATATTAGAGTTATATAAAAAATACATAATTATAGAAAATATAGTTATATATCAAAGATAATCATATTATAATATCTAGCCGCGCAATTACGCGGGTAAATTTGCTTACGCAGAACAATAAGTTGCAAACTTTGATTTTGGCTTGTTCTAATAATACGACGAGATAATGTATTTTGTAAAAGAACATTATGTAAAGGGAGAATTAATAATATGTCACCCTTTAGGTTCTACGCCAAGTTTATCATTATATGTTGCTATGATTATTTAATTTAATCGCTACACGTTAGCAGAACCCTTGTCGATATCGAGCTAGACAGACATGTCAATGGCATTGCCACATTGGCACCTATCATCTATGGTTCTTAAGCTACACGAGCAAATGCTAATTTATGGGTTTACAAAGCAATTGCCGTGGATGTCTCAACACATGCTGCGATTTATGGGTTTGTAACCTTAGGTAGATGCTTGTTGTCGGTATCGCTTTAATTCTATTCCGACAATAGAAATTGCTGGCGAACACTTGTGGTTGTTGCTCACTGTCAAGACTCAGGACCAACTTTGGGTGTCATTGTAACTTTTAAAAAGAAAAGCATAGAAGCTCCTCTCGCGAATTAAATGTGTTAGTTGAGGTGCTGCTGCATAGAGCAGTTGCATCAAAGTTTTCATTTTTTTGTTTCAATTTTGAGTTGTAAGACGATTTTTTCTCTCTCATAACAGTGTGTTTCTGTCTTTGTGTTTCCGGACTTGTCTGGAGCTGAATCAGAGCAGTACCTGAGAATTTTAGCACTGTTTCGTTCTGTGATTAGTACCCACAGAAAAAAAAAATAGCAGCGAATTATGGTTACTGGAGCTACTATTGATGTGGCTGTATGGCATGAGTGATTTGAATTGCTCAATTAGTATTCCTTTTTTTGGAATTACATGGGTTTTTGTCGGTAGGTAGATAGCACGGCTCGATCTAGGCTGGGACAATGGCACTAAGTACTAAATAGTTCTGGAAAGGTTTACTCATGCTGGAGGCACTAACCTCTAAGTGATTGGTACACTTGTTCACGCAAATCCGGAGAAGATATCATGGAAAAGCCACATGCTAGGAGAATTGCACGAGTGGTTCTGGCCCGGATTTCCTTCGGTCTGTGTAATAACCTCACCTCTGCTCGGCTGATTGGCAATTACAAGACCGATTATTCCCCTGCTCGGACGGCATGAATGCATTTTGGAAGTTTGGCATCACAAGTAACTCTTCCTTTTCTCAATTGAACGTTATGATGATGGAATTCTTGCTGCATGAGAAATTATTATGGTAATGACGCAATGGTGATTAATGCTATCTTTGTAGTCTTTTGCTGCCTGCTTTTCATTCTTCTGAAGAAAAAAATATGAGTGAAGAAAGTTCTGCTGTCAGGACTTACTGCACAAACTACTTTTTAAAATTGCTTGCTGCACAGATTACTGTTTCAAAAATGCTTGCATATCTGCTAGCTTTATACAATTTTCTCCAAGTAGTATATTCCTGCAATCTGCATAAATTGGGAACAGTTCTAGGGGATTTATGTGCTCTGGTGGCAGTTTGTGTTGACAAGTGCATGGTGAAGTGGACAGACAATAATCAAACACATGCTCTACAAAAAGGCAAACATGATATTTGCATATGTGAACATAAGCTACATTGTATAATTGCACATTTGCACATCAAACGTGCACACGTGTGAGTATGTGTGAAAATATAGACCAAATATGAGCTATAACCATATTACTCACTACAATACGTAGAAGCAAAAGATGCTATCGGCGTTGTTCAACCAAAGCGAACACACCACATATCTGGCAATTCACTACCGCAAGGCTCCAGAAGTTTGATCAGTCAACACCTGTACAAGGATAAGAGAGACGGGCTTGTCAAAACTCAAACAATGGTGAAGAGGAAATTATGAATGAAGGTATATGACTCAACATAATTCATCTCGTGTAGTCAGGAAGCACCTAATTTATCTCTTGTCAATCAACGATATCATCCAGGAATGTAAAATTCGAGTTGAAAAGGAAGTCAAAACACAAAAACTGAGAAATAACCTAACTGTTAATTAACATACCAGTAACAAATGTAACCGCAACAACTTTTTGGATATTTCTACTAGAATGATTACCAAAAAAATTATTAATATACTCTTTTGGTAAAGGTTCAGAAAAGAGCTAGAACATACCGGATACATAACAATGCTTAGAAGGAACTTCAAAAGTAAATTACATAATTACCTCTATAGACATCTGGAATGAGAATGAATGGCCGAACAACATTAAACAGATTGTATTTCAGAAAACAGATTTCCTTGGATTTAAATAGCTTGATTGAATGTTCAACCCCAAGTATGCACCTGAAATTTTCCCCGCAGGAAATTAATTAATGCATGAGCAAGCAAATTTCTAGTTGAAATCCATTCAATAAACGACTAAGTGAACATTTTGAATCGACACCTTTGATAACACATTCCCCTTTACCTTGCATTCTCACAGCCGTATACATCAATAAATAAGGGGTTAATTGGATATATGCCACTGCAGGAACCGTTTATTCAAGATTTGCCATCGTTCCTTTGCTTTTTCGAAAGATGCCATTATGAAACCCTGGTTATCCGAAATATGCCACATAGCGACACTGTCCCCTCCGGTCAAACCGAGGGCACGACTCAGTCTCGTCGGACGATTTTACCCTCCGCACCGCACACATCCCTGGCTCGGTCGAACCCGGAAGAACCCTAGACGAGCACCCATTGTCTCCCTCCCGCGCCACACAAGGCACCAAGAACCCTAGGCGAGCAAATCCGATTGCGGCGACGAGATTCCCCACCCAGCGCCGAGATTCCCCACCCAGCGCCGGCGACGAGCAGGTTGCCTCATGGACTCCGCAAGGTCTTGGTCTTCGGGGTCGTACGGGGTTGACAGGTACGTTCCTAACAGCGCAACATTTGACTGCCCGCGTTGCAAGATTCGATGCTTAGGCTAAGGAGCAGGAGTGAAAGAAATCTGGTAGGTATTTCTTGAAGTGCAAGAACAATTCCTGCTAGTCTTCAACTTCATTGCTTCTTTGAGTTGTTGACTTGATTCCCATCGTTTTGATTGTATTTTGTTGCTATTGAGGATTGCGAGCAATGATGTGTGCAACTTTTTCATGTGGGAGGATGAATCTAGTACAACGCGAAATCTAGCAGAGCATGGCTCGATTGAAGGTTGTGTGGATTTCAAGCAACTCTGTGTCGATGTCAGTGCATTGAAGAAGCAGAATGAAGAATTGATTGCAGCTGTAAACTGGATGAAGAATATTGTAGGAATGTGGATTTTTTTCTCTTGTTTCGTAATGTCAATTGTTGTAGCTTACTTTGAAGTAGCCAAGAAACTTTCGTAAATGAAATAGCATGGTTCCTTCTTATGTATCAGAACTTTTTGTTTCTGAGATATATGTTGTAGCAGTTGGTTGGTTGCTTTCGAAACTACATGGTTCCTTCTATGTATCAGAACCTTTTGTTTCTGAGATATATGTTCTAGCAGTTGGTTGGTTACTTCCAGAAATTGCAATTAACATGCAATCGTAACACATTCGTAAATGAAACTAACATTAACCAAATGCAATCAGGTATCAACCCATTCATATTTCACACCATCGGTGTAACACATTCAGAAATGAAACTAACATTAAGTCCGAAATGCAATCAGGTATCAACCCATTCATATTTCACACCATCAGGTAACACAGATGTTGTTCTTGACATTCTCCATAGATTACAAAAGACTAACAACAAGCAGAAATTGCAACAAAAGACTAACAACAAGCAGATTACAAAGTGCATGCATCAGGTGACCCATTCATATTTCACACCATCAGGTAACACAGATGTTGTTCTTGACATTATCCATAGATTACAAAAGACTAACAACAAGCAGAAATTGCAACAAAAGACTAACAACAAGCAGATTACAAAAGTGCATGCATCAGGTGACACAGACTACATCCTCATATTCTGCCTACTCCAGTCTGTCCACTTGTTCTTGACAGGGGTCTTCTTTGATGCTGTCTTGCTTGGTGATGATGTCTTGCTTGGTGATGCTCTTTTGCTTGGTGTGGTCATTGCAACATCCTCAGATGCCGGCATCTTCCTTGGTGTGTTGCTTGCATCAACCTCTGCTCCCTTAGCCTTCTTTTTCCTGGGAGCCTTCTTTTTCCTGGGAGCCATTTTCCTGCAAAAAAACAAGGGATATGCATATAGACAGCAATGACATCTCAGAATGCACCTAACAACCATATGCAAGGAAATGCATAACATTACCTCTTCACGGAGCTTTCAGGTTGTTCAGAAGTGGTCATTACCTCTTCAAATTTGCATGTTTTTTGTAGGTGTCCAGTGGCACCACACCTTTTGCACCTAACCCTTCTCTTGGTTGGATCGAGGAAACTTCTCAGCCTCTGCTTCCTTGGCCTGCCTGCCACCCTCTTCTGCTTTGGTGGATGCACCTTATGCCCAACATCGACGTGCTTCCACTGAGTCATGTCTGTCATGGTGGGGATAATACCTTCATAAGCTTCTTTGAACCTCTCAATTGAGTAGTAGCTGTCCACATGATCCTCTATATTTGCTCCACGAATGGAACAGATGAATGCCATTGCATGTTTACAAGGCTTCCCCGACACTTGCCATTGCCTACATGTACAGTGCCTCTCATGTAACTTCACAGAGTGCCTTCTATCGAACAACTCATTCTCAAATGTGACCTCTGCCTCAGTATCATCAGTCCTGGTGATCTTTGCATGAGCAAGTCCAGCTTGCTTGCTTACCACAAACAGCTCCTTCATCACATTAGGAAGGATCACTCCTTCCATTGACCTGCCAATACTCCTCCTAACAGCGAACTTGGTCATTATCAACTCTCTTATTCTATCCACAAGTTGATGAAGGTGCAGGCCCTTGAAGTCCTTTATTTGGTTATTGAAGCTCTCAGATATGTTATTTGTGAGGTAATCCACTTTGCTAAGCTCTGAGAAACCACATCTATACCACAAACCATGGTGATGCCTCTGCAAATAATCTACAAGATCTCAGGCAGTGTTCAAAAATTTTGGACATGTGCCACTGAAATCTAGAATCTGTGTAGGACCTAGCAGCAGGATATAAGTGATCTGTGTAGACCTTGCCATGGAATTTTTTCATGAAATTACTATACAAATGTCTCATGCACTCTCTGTGCTCAGCATTAGGGAACACATTTTTCACAGCTGACTCTAACCCTTTACATGCATCACTAGATATCACTAAACCATCGGGCATTCCTACAGCTTTATTCAATCGTTCATGAACCATGTCCAGCTTGTCCTCAGTTTCAGAATAAAAAACACCATAAACAACATAAAAAAGCCAGTTATGACCATCTACAGATGTTGCTGATGCTAGTTGTCCCTTATATGCACCATTTAGGCTAGTGGAATCCACACCAATGTATGGTCTGCAGCCTCTTAAGAATCCATCTATGCAAGGTTTAAATGCTACAAAAATTCTCGTGGAAACACATCTTATTGCCATACTTCTTCGATTCTATTTCTACAATTGATCCCGACTCCTATGTTCTATCTCACCTTCCAGCTTGAAAAGCCTTTGGAAGCTATCCTCATATGCACCATGTATTTGTCTAAGTGCAATTTGCATACACGCCCATGTCTTACCATAGCCCAACTTGATCTTGTATTCATCCTGTGACTTCATCTCGAGCCTCTCTTGCCCCCTTATTTGGGTTATTTCTCAACCAGTCCCCTAATCACATGCCACCCAATCTTGTGTAGCCATCTTCCCATCCATCATCTTTGTACTAGGGCAAATGTGCTTTGAGTTAAGAGTTTTGATCTACAAATACAACAAACACAGATGTTAGCACATTGCAACATATAATACAGACACACACACACACACACAGGAAGGTGATTTACCATAATGGCACATCCATCCTGCACTTTAGAAGCATGAACTCTCCAAGAACAGCCCACATGTTTGCATTCACCAATAAACCTACTTTGGTCAGACTTGATCAGATTTATTTCAAAGTCATTCAGTATTGCATAATGCCTAATAGCCTTTCTGAAGGCAACTATATCAGGGAACATAGCATTTTTTACAATAGTTGGGTTGCTAATATCATGTGTAACTCTCAGCTCTTCAGGATCGTCATCTGCCATCTCTGCTTCAGCAGCCTCAAAGCTATTAGGTTCACCCATGTAAGCGGGTTCCTCCACAAAGTTTACAAGGCTTCCCCTGTACAAGTCTTCATCATCTACACCAACATACTCCTCTGCATTATCAAATGGATCTGGTCCTCCATCATCATGAACAAAACATATAAAAGTGATTTCCTTCTCAATGTTGTACATCTCAATCAAGCTCCTAACATCAGTATCCTCTGTGAATTCAGCATCCTCACCGCACTGCCTGTCAAAGTAGTACAAACGACACATTTGGTTGGGTCCCCATTTCACATGCCTATCCAGACCTTGCTTCAGTGACCACAAGCTAATATCCTTCTCATCGGTTAACCATGTCACTGCCGTTGACCTAGTGTACACCTTCCTACCGCTTTCTTCTATTGTGGAGAAGGCCTCCACCGAATAACTACGCTAAACTTTTCCAGCGAATCATCGCTCCTATAGAAAACCCAAAAGAGTCAAAACTACATCTAATCTACCAAGTAAATTACCACGCCAACATTCGAAACTACCATGCCAACAATCACTTACTTCTCTAAAGCACCGCGGTCGGGCGGCCATACCAGGTTGCACAGCGTCCATTGCCGCCACAGACATCACATTCGCCATCATTGGGTGGGAATCACGGCGCCGCCATGGATTCGCTCGCCTAGGGTTCTTTGTGGCTTGGGTGGCGCGGGAGGGAGATAATGGGGGAGGGCACACTCACCGGGTTCGACCAAGCCAGGGATGTGTGTGGTGCGGAGGGTAAAATCGTCCGACGAGATTGAGTCGTGCCCTCGGTTTGACCGGAGGGGACAGGTGTCGCTTGCGGTGGCATATTTCGGATAACCAGGGTTTCATAATGGCATCTTTCGAAAAAGCAAAGGAACGATGGCAAATCTCGAATAAACGGTTCCTGCAGTGGCATATATCCAATTAACCCATAAATAAGGCGTACATGAGGGATGTGGGAGATGAGGTGCCAGCCCTGCCCCTTTCCTCTCTCGCAGCGCCTCTGCAGGTCAGCGCAGTGCCAGATAGACAATTCCTGTAGGGCTGGGATGTTAGAATCTTGCCGGAGAGACAACGCACACGTTGCCGGCGAGATTACAGCCAACACAACACAAGAAACTCACGCCTAGTACTCTGGACACGATCTGTGTATTGCTGTGCAATCTTCACCGTTCTTGTGTCTATTGCCTTGCTTATATAGACCATTACATGGAAAGTAAATTACATCCCTACAATCGTGCTAGAAACAATCACGCAAACTAAAGAAAGGACTAAACTTAGCACCCAAGGTTTATTTTCAACACTCCTCCTAAGCCTTGTGGTGCGTGCTACCCGTATCAATTAGGCCAATCTTGGAACGAAGTTCATGAAACTTAGTCTTGCCGAGCGGCTTCGTTAGAATGTCGCCTAGCTGTTCCTCGCTCCTGATGAACTCGACATTGATCAAACCATCTTCTGCAGACTCCCGGACTAGGTGATATTTTACCTGGATGTGCTTACTCTGTCCATGCAGTACTGGATTTTTGATCAAAGCAATGGCATATTTATTATCCACCCGCAGTACTAGTGCTTTTGGTGCCAATCCCTGCACCTCTGCCAGTACTCGAGCCAGCCATATTGCTTGACAAGCAGCATTCGCAGCCGCTATGTATTCCGCCTCGCAGCTTGACTGTGCCACGACCTTCTGCTTCATGGATTGCCGGGTGATTGGGCTGCTGCCGAGGAAGAACATCACCCCTGTCGTGCTCTTCCTAGCATCGACGTCGCCAACAGAGTCGCCACATCAGACTGTCGGTGGGTCCCCTTCTCCTTCCTGCCGAACTGAGTCCCCACTGCGGGTTCCCGCCACATAGCGCAAGATGTGTTTCACGGCGGTAAAGTGATCCTCGCGCGGATCTTCCAGAAACCGGCTGACATACCCAACAGCGAAAGCTATATCGGGGCGAGTGTTAACCAGGTACCTCAAGCTTCCGACGATGCTTCTATACGTTGTTGCGTCTACTGGCGGCTCCGTGCTGAGCTTGCTTAGCTTCAGGCGTGCCTCCATGGGTACTTGATATGAATTGCACCCTGCCATGCCGCTCCTTTCCAGAATCTTGCCGGCATAGGCACCTTGGCTGAGCGAGACCCCCTCCGCGCTCTGCTTTACCTCAATGCCGAGGTAGTAGTGAAGCAGGCCGAGGTCGCTCATCTTGAACGCGGCCGCCATCTCCATCTTGAATGCCTTGATGTCGCCGGTGCTCGAGCCAGTGATCACAAGGTCGTCGACATAGACCCCGACCACTAGCTGAGCGTCGCCTTTCCGCCTGATGTAGATGGCATGCTCTGATGGGCTCCTTCTGAAACCGAGCGATAACAGCGTGTCGTCCAATTTCGCGTTCTAGGCGCGTGGTGCTTGGTGCAGGCCGTACAGTGCCTTCTGCAGTTTGAGCACCTTATGCTCCTTGCCGCTGACGACAAAACCGACTGGCTGCTCGACGTAGACCTCCTCCTGCAGGTCGCCGTTTAGGAACGCCGATTTGACGTCCATGTGGTGTACCTCCCACCCCTCGTACGCCGCGAGGGCGATGAGCAGGCGCACCGAGTCCAGTCGAGCCACCGGTGCGAACACCTCGTCGTAGTCGATGCCGTGCCGCTATGCGTAGCCCTTCACCACGAGGCGTGCCTTGTGCTTGGACACCGCCCCGTGTTCGTCCCTCTTCACCTTGAACACCCATTTCACCCCGATCGCCTTGCGGCCGGATGGGAGGTCGGTGAGGCACCACGCGTCGCTTTTGCTCGATGGACTCCATTTCTCCATCATCGCCTTCCTCGGTGGGGCTGCGCTCTGCCTCGGCGAATGAGGCAGTTAAATCGGCGCTCACCGTGTGCGATTCCTCCATCGCCCGGACGCGCGCACGCCGCACAAGTCGTTGATGCCGCGAAGCGAGAGGCACCATATCGCCGTGGTCGGCGTCAAGTTGTCATCCTGCGACCCGGCCTCCACCCGCCGCCAACCTCGTCGCCGGCCTCACCGAGGCGGCGAGTGTTCTCGGCGCACCACCTCCAGATGTCTTGACATCGACATTACGCCGGTGCGGGACCGATGGTGGCGTACTCCACCGCGGAACCCATCGCCGCCGTCGTTCGGTTTCTTTGTTGTCGCCGGTGCCCGATCCCCGCTGCGCTTGCTCGTCGAACACCACGTCACGTGTTACTTGGACACGCCGTGGCGAAGTCGTCGTGGCGCGATATGCCTTGGAGCCACGCTCATAGCCGACGAAGATCATCTTGCGGCCACGGTCGTCGAGCTTATTCAGGTGAGGTGCTGTGTTCCGGACGTAGACGATGCAACCAAATGTTCTGAAATGGTACACCGCTGGCTTTTTCCCATGCCATGCCTCGAATGGTGTCATCCCGTCCACGCTCTTTGTCGGGCACCTGTTTAGCACATACACGGTGGTGCTCACCGCCGCCCCAAAACCGGTAGGCGGGGCCTTAGCCTTGAGCATGCTCCTGGCCGTTGACACCACTGCGTTGCCATTCCGTTCGACGACACCGTTACTGCTGTGGGTAAGGCGCCGTGTGTTGCCGATGCACGCCACCAAGCGAAGATCACTTGCGAACTTCGGCCAAGATGAACTCGCCACCGCGATCAGTGCGGAGCGCCTTCAACTTGGTGCCTGACTCGCCTTCTGCCTGGGCCTGAATCTCCTTGATGGCAGTCGCTGCACGATCCTTCGAAGGAATCGTGGCTACCCACATATATCTGCTGAGGTCATCCACTATCAACAGGAAATACTTGTTACCTCTGGGTGTCGTCGGCGTGACGGGGCCGCACAAGTCAACGTGTACCAGCTCGAGGTGCTGCCGTGCACGGTACTCTGCCTGTGCCGGAAATGAAGTCCGCCTCTGCTTGCCGGCCTGGCATGCCTCGCCATACCGGGTCGACCGCCCGATCTCTGGCAAGCCGCGCACCATCTCTTCGAGCCGGCTTCCTTAGTGCGACCATGTTGACATGGCCGGCGCTCATGCCGCCATGTCACCTCGTCGCCGCGCTGCACCGCCGCGACCACGGCGATTGTGCGAGCTTTATGTGGAGTAGGTACAGACGATTCACCTCGCGCTTCACCATCACTAGCAGCCGACCACCAGGCTCCAGGATCCGCATTACCCCGGTGTTGATGTCGACTTTGTACCCGTCCTCGCCGAGCCGACCGACGCCACGATGTTGGTCGTCAATCGAGGGATGAAGTAGACTCCAACAAGCGACCTGAGCTCGCCGTTCTTGCACATGAAGACGACATTCCCGCGTCCCTCGATCTGTGCCACCGAGTCGTCGCCGAAACGCACGGTGCCGAGCACCATCTCGTTGAGCTTCGTGAACGCGGCCCTGGACCGGACATGTGGTTCGTCGCCCGTGTCCAGGACTCCATGTCCTGGCGTCGCGCTCCTTCGTCATCAAGGTGGGCGAATACTTTCTCTTCCGGATCTCGACCGGGCACCGGATCCCGTCTTCTTCTCGCCTTGGATCCGTCGGACCCAAGCTCGTTCCCTTCCCGCGGCCTTTGGACCAGCTGCGGGAAGCGGAATGCCTTGTGACGAGGAGACGCCCGGCGATACCGTTGGCGCGCTTGCGGCGATGGCGGCGAGATAGACTTCGAGGACGTATCCAGAAGTGGAGCAGGCTTCCTCCTCATCTTGCGCGACATGGACCTGCTCACGTTTGGGCTTCTTTGCGGCATTCACGCCCGATGGCCCATCTTCCCGCAGCGCTGCATTCATCTCCTGGTCTTGTTAGATGGCCCATCCGACGAACCTGCGCGCCCACGGCCACGCCCGCGACGGCCTCCGCCACGGCCGCGTGTGCCGCTACCGTCCCTTCCGCCGCCTGAGCGGTTCTCCGCCTCGCACTTTTTCCGTCGCGCGTCCCACTCTTCCTCCGTGAGGTATAGCCTCCCGTCTTGCTGCAGCATCGCCGGTGGCTCCTCGTTCGCATCTTCCGCTGCTCTGAGCCGCCCGGTGAGGCCTTCGACGGTGAGGGTCGACACATCAAGCAAAGTCGTGATCGCCACCACGATCTGTTTGAGGCGTTTTGGCACGCTGCGGATGATTTTGTTAACGATCGTTACCTCCTCCAGTTTTTCGCCCAGGGTAGCTAGAGTCGCCGCCATTCCTTTAAGTCGCAACACAAAATCTTCGATGGTCTCACCTTCGTTGAACGCCGCCAGGTCGAACTGGCGTCGAAGGTTCTGTGCCGCCGTCTTCTTCACGCGGTCATCCCCGACACGCATGTCTGAGATGGCGCCCCACGCCTCCTTCGCCGTCTCCTTGTCGGCGATCGTGGACACCATCTCTGGTGGCACTGCGCTACAGAGAGCATCGAGTGCCATCATCTCCTCCTGTGAATCTGCGCCACCTTTCTCGATGACGGTCCACAGCGCTCTTGCCTTCAACTTCACCTTCATCAGGAGTGCCCAATCTGAGTAATTTGTCTTGGTGAGAACGGGATAGCCACTCCCGCTGCCCACCTCACGAATCACCCGCTGGATCACCACACCATCTTTGGAGGTGTTTTCTTTGGCCTTTTTTCCCGACATCCTGACGCCCTGAATTGGAACCGAAACGCTCTGATACCAATTGTTAGAATCTTGCCGGAGAGACAACGCACACGTTGCCGGCGAGATTACAGCCAACACAACACAAGAAACTCACGCCTAGTACTCTGGACACGATTTGTGTATTGCTGTGCAATCTTCACCGTTCTTGTGTCTATTGCCTTGCTTATATAGACCATTACATGGAAAGTAAATTACATCCCTACAATCGTGCTAGAAACAATCACGCAAACTAAGGAAAGGACTAAACTTAGCACCCAAGGTTTATTTTCAACATGGGAGGCGTTGTATCACCTCCGGCAAGGAAGTGAAGCCTTCGCAACCGCGGATGAGGAGCTGTTCAAGGGAGGTGAGGCGGCCAATGGATTGGGGAAGGCAAGTCAGGCCCCGCAGATACTCGAGCTGGAGTACGCGTAGAGAGCGAAGCTCCCACAGCCACTCGGGCAGTTGGTCAAGTGCATCGAAGAATGCTATTCTTAGTTCCTGGAGGGAGGTGGCGAGGTGCGGCAACGACAATTGGTCGATGCTGCTCAGGCAGGGCGAGTCAATGATCTCCAGGCGTCGCAGAGAGCGGAGCTCCCCCAACCATTCGGGCAGCTGGTGAAGAGCATCGCAATTCCATATTATCAGAGACTGGAGGGAGCCTGCGAGGTGCCGCCATAAATCTGCCAAGAAATTAATCTTCCCACATGCGATTCAAAATCATCAAATAAGGTGTACAAGAGGGATGTGGGAGATGAGGTGCCAGTCCTGCCCCTTTCCTCTCTCGCAGCGCCTCTCCAGCTCAGGACAGCACGCGAAGATAGTCAATTCTCGTAGGGCTGGGAGGCCTCGTACCTCCTCCGGCAAGGAGGTGATGCGGTGGCATCTGAGGATGCTGAGCTTTTCAAGGGAGGTGAGGTGGCCAATGGATTGGGGAAGGCAAGTCAGGCCCAGCAGTTTGCAGAGCTCGAGTACGCGTAGAGAGCGGAGCTCCCAGAGCCATTCGGGCAGCTGGTGAAGTGCATGGAAGGATGCTATTCTTATTTCCTGGAGGGAGGTGGGGAGGAGCAGCAACGACGATTGGGCGAGGCTGCTCAGGTAGGGCGAAGCACCGATCTCCAGGCGTCGCAGAGAGCAGAGCTCCCCCAGCCACTCGGGCAGCGCGCGGAGAGCGGAGCACTTCCAGATCTCGAGGGATTGGAGGGATGTGAGGCTCCGCATGCTCTCTGGCAGCTCCGTTAGGCCATCGCAGTAGCAAACCTCCAAGGACTCGAGCGCGGTCAAGTGCTGCAGCAGCTCCCACCCACATCCAGATGTCATTCCCTGTAGTCGAAGCTCCTTGAGGTGGCCATAAGATGGTGGTAGTAATCCCACATCATTGGACGACCAGCATCCTTGGCCTTGGCGAAATGGTGATTGCAGCAGCTGTTCGTTACTCTTTTCCAAAAATAGGGACTCGAGCGAGGATGGCAAGTACGGCTTGGCCTCCAATGTTGGACAACACATTATTTCTAAATTGGACAGGCGAGAGAAACACGTGCTGCTGCTTCCTCCCTCCTCCCCATCAACCAAGGTCCACAGCTCCTCCAGGATGGGCATTCCCGAAATAGAAAACTCCATGAGCGAAGGAAATGGGCCCCCGCTTATGCTCTCCAGATCTGGCATTTCTCCCAAGTGAAGCTCCTCTAGGCAAGGCAGCTCAACAAGCCCTTGTAGGCGCTTCAATCGTGGGAAATCTGATAGTGTCAACTTGGTCAAGCATTGGAACCAATGAGGATGACCAAAACAATTACTCTCATCATCGCCATGCTGCCTGAACATCCATCGTGCGAATCGCATGCCTGGGTACCCCCAGATTGATAGACGCTCAATCCGTGATGGTGGCTCCAGACCATCCAGTACCTCATCTGCAGCTGTCAAATCAGATGTCTCACTGCCCCACTGCAGTGTCAGGCCACGTATTTGATCCTTTTCTTTCAAGAATGCCTTGCTTGCATCACCTGGGTCATTCACGCACACAATATTGCTGATAGTTAGTCCCCCGCTGATCTTCCCTAGTGTTCTAAGCTCCGAAATTCGTGCATATTTTTCACCCGCCCCCACAGTAAACCGTCCCTGCAACTTCTGTAGCCCAGTGAGCTGTGCAAACCCTGCTGGTAGGCCACACAAATTGTAGCAATCTTCTAGGTTCAAAACCTCAAGCTTCTTCAAATTCCCCATGCCTTCAGGCAACTCGCTAATTTCATGACACCCTTGAAGGTCCAAGCACTTCAGATTTTCCAGTTTTGTAATACCTGATGGTAGCCTCTTTATTTCGGTGCATCTTCCCATATTTAAAACCTCAAGCTTCTTCAAGTTCCCCATGCCTTCAGGCAACTCGCTAATTTCACGACAGTACTGAAGGTCCAAGCACTCCAGATTTTCCAGTGCTGTAATGCCTGATGGTAGCCTCTTGATTTTGCTGTAACATAGTTTCAAGACTCTTAATTTTTTATTTCTTCCAATAGACTCTGGTACTTCTTCAATCAATTTGCACTTGGTGAGGTCTAGAGTTGAAATCATGCAGCAATCACAAACAGAATCTGGCAAACACACCAGAGAAACACAGTGTGACAAGTTTAATGTTCTTAATTTCTTCAGCATACCAATGGATTTAGGTATCTCACGAAGATGATCAGAATCCGTTATATGAAGAGACTGCAGGCTCCAAATATTCGAGATAGCTTCAGGAAGTGTTTCACACTCCAGCCTTGACATGTGAAGATACCTCAGATTTTTTATCTGTAGCGCGGCAGCGAGCATTGATTTTGTACCGACGCATTCCATAGTGATGCTACGCAAGTATTTTGCATTAATCTTCTGTGGCTTCGCAAATATGAATTCACCATTAGCAACATACATAGCACGTGCTTTTTCAAACAATCCTTCCGGTGGAACATTTCCTGTATGTTCAATCAAAGAAAAGTATCTGTAGCTCTTTCTAGCATCAGTTGTCTTTTCTGGCACAACAGGTGAGATATCATCACCCAAGATGGATCGGGCAAGATCATGAACCAAATCATGCATCCTGCATGTCACTCTTCTATTAAATCCTTCGTCCACATCTTGTAGAAAACTCAATTGCACAAGAGAACTAAAGCACCTTTTGCCATTATACTCCAAGAGATCAACACCATCTTCCACAGAGATCATATCATGAGCAATCCATAGGTCAATCAATTGTTCTTTGTCAATCCTATGACCTTTAGGAAACACTGAACATATTGTGAAGCACTGCTTCAAATGAGACGGCAAACGATAATAGCTCAATCTTAAAGACGTCATAACTTTGTCCCCTTCTGTGTACTTCCATACATTGCTGTCTCTCACCAACTTCCAACCTTCTATTGTCTCTTCGGAGAACAAGATGCTTCCTAGAGCCTTCACTGCTAATGGTACACCTCCGCACTTCTGCAAAATTTCTTTGCCAATTTTTACAAATTCTGGATCCAATTCTTCACTATCGCTTTGAAATGCCATTTGCTTGAACAGAGTCCAACTGTCATCATCTGATAAGGTTGCCACATTGTGTTGAAATGTGCTGCGTAGTTTCCTGGCAACATCTGTGCTTCGTGTTGTCACTATGATCTTGCTTCCAGCTTCACTAACACTTAACAGAGAGCTAAATTTCTCCCACTCATCCCTGTCATGATCCCAAACATCATCCAATACAAGTAAGAACTTCTGCCCCTTCAACTTATCCTTAATTTTTTCACCCAAAGGACTCAACTCCTCAATATCTGGAGTCTTGCCGGTGACAGACTCGAACAATGCTCTCATAAGCCTTCTAGTATCAAAATTTTGTGAGACATAGATCCACATTCTCAGCTTGAAATGCTTCTGTACAACATCATCATTGTAGACTAATTGAGCCAATGTAGTTTTACCTAGACCACCTAGGCCAATGATCGAAATAATTGAGACTTTCTGATGTCCATCAATTTTAGTAACCTCGTTTCTGATTGTTTTCTTATCCTCGTCTCTTCCAATCACTTTTTCAGTATCAGTATTAGAAATGGTCGTGCGATGATCACTCTTTAGGGTCATGCCTTTGCCAAGGTTTTCCTCGAAATGAAACCTTTTCTTCATTTTTGCAAGTTCCTCAAATCTCGTTTTAAATCCTTCGATCTTGTCAGCCACTTTATATCGGAAAACTGGATTGTATTTGGACAAACACCGACTAACTGTACTGCCCCAATTATTTTTGTGCATCTCCAATTCATGTTTTTCATCCGTCATATCAAGTTCATACAATAGATCATCTACATCATAGGCAACATCATGGACCTTTCTCAACCAAGTGGACAATTGCTTATCTTCAATTGCTTGCTCCTCGGCAGCCTCCAGTCCAGCTCTAATTATGTCCATGACATCTTTCAGTTCATTCATATTGTGAGCAAGACCCCATAGCTTCCCAACTCCTTGTAGGATCTGAGAACCTAACTTGTTGGAGGCAGCATTCAGAATTCCAGATGCTAAAGAAGTCATGACTTCCATTGCCCCACTGCGCTACCAGTGATCCTCACAGTGGTTGAGAGTTCAGACGATAATGCGGCCCAGTTGCTGCATAACAAAAGTGTGTCACTTAAATATACAAGAGAGAAATAGCAGCCAAAAATAGATATAGTGAGGAGCAAGAAGAAACTTACAGAAAAATCACTTTAGTTGGATAAATATCGATGAGTTTTATATTATTGAATGCTTTCAATCAATTAGGAATGGTATAGTTCTTAGTTTGTTACATCAACTATGTTTTACGTCTATTTATACTATAGAATGTTTTTTCAAGTCGTTTGCACTAATCTTGATACTTATTTTAACGTACATGTCTGTGATGGTCTGTAACTCATGAGCTAGTTCACGCTAGGCATCAACCCCCATAACATTGAGTTTGATTTGCTCTAGCGAGACTTTGAAGCTGTGTTAGTTCTCAACCCGATCTTTGACTCGCCCATATGGTTCTTACGCTAGCTGTACGTTTAATGAAAAACAAAGCGTTGGACAAACTATAACTCGGACCATCTGGTGAACCGGCAACATAAGAGTTAGCATATTACATGCGATCTGCACGCCCTGATCCTATCTCTTCCGCCAATGATATGGCAGTGCTCCTATTCCGGGTTTCAAAAACAGGGGGGAAATATGGCTGAGCTTAAGAGAAAAAAAAAAAGAAGTTTAAAAGGAGGAGGAAGAACTGAAGTAGGAAGCTTGGCCGTGCTTCAGTGCTTGTTGAGAAGGATGCATGGGGGCGCATTTGAGGAAATCGAGTTATGGACGGCAAACGCCAGTTGTTGAGCAAACTATCATAAAATCCTTTGAAATAACCTAAAGAATTCAAAGCTAGAAAAGAAAAAGAGACACGGTAGAATAGATATATACCTGTGGTTTGGTTTGTTATAGGCAGTTCTCCAAGGGATAGAAGAAATCGCCCGTCCTCCTGCGCAAGAACAATGCGTTGCGAGACGAGCTAGGTTTCAGGCTAGATCTCAGATCTAACGCGAGCAGAAGCTTTAGGATGCCCGACCGGGTGAGTTAAGTCTTGGTCGTCGTTTGGACGTCACTGTGCATGCCCTGCGTTGCGTCCCAGCTGGGCTTTACTGCAAGGAGCTTGTCCACTTTCTTTGCTTAGGACCCTACTTCAGTTATTGCAAGGTAAAAACCCAACTTCAATCGTTGAAACCACATAGTAAATTGTAAAAGTACCCTGCTAGTATTTTTACTTCTTCCTACCTCTCTTTGAGATTTTTTAATCTTGCTTTTCCTGGTTATTACTTACTAGTTCCATGTAGAGGAAGTTTTCGCTTTTTTGCCGGGACACGCTTTTTTACGTAAATTTAGTCTCAGTACAAACGAATTTGTAAAATTAGTCTTATTTCTATACTACAACATCTCGTTAGGGCCGCAGCAGCGTAGTCTATCACGACATAAAGGACAAGCCCACCACGGCAGAAGAGCTACTGCGGACGATAAGCAGTTGTCGCAGTTAGTTGGCTCGGCCTACACGGCTCCTCGGCGTGTACACAAAACCCCACTGTGATTAATTAAATAGCGATTAATTAGATATTAATTCATGATTAATTAATTAGAGTGGGTAATTAGTGATTAATTAATTGATTTGATAGGCAAGTTCCTGTCTAGGAGAGCTTGGCAAGAACCTACCGTAGTCCCACGACGCGACTTGCTAGACGTGCCGAGGTTGAGGCTACCGCCGTTCTTCCAGTATCTTGTCGTGGTACAGGAGCACGACAGGTGGTACATATCAACTGTCGCTGCTTTCGCGGTTGGAAATGGAGCTAGTTTTGTAAATTTGTTTGCACAGGTACTAAATTTTCAATAAAAAAAAGTGTGTCGAAGGGGGAAAATCAGAGCCTTCGGTAGGGGTGAAGCTTTAACTAAAATATACATCTGTTCGGCAATTTCTTTTTTTTTTGCTTTGCACATGTCAATTGTTAAGGCCCATATAGGCCCATGTAGTGTAGGCTATACTAGGAAGATTCGCGCGCTACGCCGCGCCGTGCGAAATTTGATAAAAAAATGATGAAAAGCGGGAAAAACGGAAAAACGATGGGCGAAAAACGAATTTACGTTTTTTTTTTGGGCAAACGGGCAACGAAAATATTTTTTGCATGTTCCGGAGAAAACACGGTTCACGGAAATAATTTTTTCAGGCAAAACGAAGAAAGAAAACGGCTTTTCATATTTTTTGTGGAGAAATAGCCACCGAAAACATCTTCCCCATGCTCCGGAGGAAAAACGGATCACGAAAACATTTTTTCGGGGCAAAACGGAGAAAGGGTCCGATTTTCCCTTTTTTTGTTTTGTAAAAACGGGCAAGGAAAACATTTTTCCCATGCTCCGGAGAAAAATCGGATGACGATTTTTTTTTCCGGGCAAAACGGATAAAGGAAACGGTCTCACAATTTTTTTGGGGGCGAAATAGCCACGAAAACATTTTTTTCGGAAAAAACGGAGGAAAACCGATCACGAAAACATTTTTTTCGAGCAAAACGTAGAAAGGAAACGGTTTTACATTTTTTTTTTGGGAAAAACGGCCACCGAAAATATTTTTCGCATGCTCTGGAGAAAAAACGGACTCCGAAAACATTTTTTTGGGACAAAACGGAGAAAGGACCCGAACGTAAAGCCCGAGGACCTATTTGTTATAATTTTGGACCTGTTCGCTATTTTAAAAAATTAGTAAAGGGCTCGCTCGCGATTCGTACTTCACGGGAGGTCCTAAATGCAAAAGGGCGAACCAGGGACCTAAACGCGAACCTGGAAAAATATTTTCCTCTCACAAAAAATCGCGCGAGGACCTGGACGTAATTTCGGAAAACCGGAGGGGCTTTTGCGCAAAACCGCCGGCCGACACGTGGGCAGCTCGGCTGGCCTCCGTTCGCAGGCGCTATAAGGTGGGTTACCATATACAGTCTAGATCTGTTGTATTCATCATGAACTCAACATTTGTAACATGGTATCAGAGCATGGCTTAGGGTTAGGTTTAGGGTTAGTGCCCTAACCTCTCCACGATCCAAATCATTCCATTGCAAGCAGCCCTTCGCGCTTGCCCATATTCTCCGTGCGGCCGTCTTCATCGCCCGCCGTTATCCTCTCTGTCGGGCTCCCGTCGTCTTCATCTGCAGCTCGTTGCTGCTGGTCATCGGCGGTCGTCATCTGGCCGAGCCCGACGTCGTCAGCCGCCGCTTGGATCCCGCCGTCGTGCCGCCGGTCATCGCCGTCTTCGGCTCTGCTCCATCGCCGTCTTTGGCAACCCACGCCGGCGACCCACCGTCGCTTCTTCATCGCCGACGCCGTCCGGCCGCTTCTTCATCGCCGACGCCATCTGGCCGCATCCGCCTGGTCGCCCGTCGTCCAGGCCGCCGCCACCATCGCTTCACCCGGCCGCCGCCACTCATCTCCTGGCTGTTTCGGCCGGATCTGCGCTGCTGCTTGCGCTCGGTCGCCACTAGATCTACTCCTTCCGACGCTGCCACTCGTGCTGTCGTCGCAATCACTGGCCACCGCGCTCCGTCTTCAGCCGTCCGTGCGCCAGCATATATCCGACCATCACCCGAGCCGGCCACCTTCTGGTCGTGATCGCCGCACGTGAGGATTTTGGCTGTTCGGCGTGTGGGTTGGTTCGTGCTTGCTTGATAGGGCTTGGCTGATTGGTTGAGGTGAAGGAGGTGTTGTCTGCTGTTGTTCTGCTTGGCTACTGCCACCCACTATTTTCATCATGTCGCAGATTAACACTATTGTCATCAACATTATTCTTGATGGTCAAAATTATCGAGAATGGGCGTTCTCTGTTGAGACTGCATTGAGGGCTTATGGCATTGCTTTTCATTTGACTGATGATCCACCAACCCTCATGGCCAATAACAGTAATGCTGCTGATGTCAAAAAATGGGACATTGATGATGGAAAGGTAATGGCTGCTATTGTTAACAGTGTCAAGCAGTCCATGATTATGAGTCTTTCTCCTTTTAAGAAAGCAAAGGCTATGTGGTCTTATTTGAAGCAGCGCTATGTTCAAGACCACACTCTTATGCAAAAACTCCATTCAATTGAGCAGAATGATATGTCTATTGATGAATATAATTCTGCCTTTGAGAGCCTAATGGGACCTTTGCTTTCCATGGTACCTCAGTGCACAACAGATCGGTGTCCAGCACATCTTTTCATTGAAAAGTTTCTTACCTACCGCTTTGTTATGGGAGTCAGGACAGATTTTGAGGCTATTCGGACTAGGTTACTTCACAGTTCTGCTGATTTAACAATGTCTCGTGCTCTCTCAGATTTGATTGCTGAAGAAACCCGCCTCAAGTCTATGTCTACTAGCCCTGTGACACCTCTTCACAGCGTTCTGGTAGCTTCTCAGCGGACATCTGCATCAAGGGTGACCTCTTCTGACACCAAACCTTGTGATCATTGTGGCAAGACAAATCATCGCACTGAAAATTGTTTCGCTCGACATCCAGAAAAATTGGCTGAGTATCGTGCCCGTCGTGCCTCTCGTGGTCGAGGCACAACTCCTGCTCCTACAGGATCTGTGTCTATTGCTGCTGCTTCACCTATCAGTACTCCTCAGTCATCTTGGGTGCTTGATTCAGGGGCCTCTTTCCATGTTACATCTGATAAGTCACAGTTGTTTGCTTCCAAACCAGTCCCTCAGGGTGTTTCTGTTCAGGCGGCTGATGGTACATCATGTTACATAACTCATCACGGTTCCCTTTTAAATTCTCAATTCTATATACCTGATGTTTCACTTGTACCTCAATTGTCCATGAATCTTTTGTCGAGAGGCCAAATTACCGATCAAAATCGCTTTGTTGGTTTTGATGACTCATCTTGTTTTATTCAGGATCGTCGAAACGGGACTGTGATTGGGACTGGCCATCGCCGTAAGAGCACTTCTAGCCTCTACATCTTGGACACTTTGCGCCTTCCTTCTTTCGCTACCTCCACTGCTACCTCCACTGCGCATGTGTCATCTGCTTCATCGTCATCCACTATATCATTCGCCAAGTGGCATCATCGTCTTGGTCATCTATGTGGCACTCGGTTGTCCACATTAATAAATAAAGGTTCCTTAGGTCATACACCAATAAAGTCTAGTTTCAGTTGCAAGGGCTGTAAACTTGGAAAACAGATACAACTTCCTTTCTTTACTAGTAGCTCTCATTCATCTAGATCTTTTGATCTTGTTCATTCAGATGTATGGGGTCCTGCACCTTTTGCTACAAAAGGTGGACATAAATACTATGTCATTTTTATAGATGATCATTCGCGTTACACTTGGATTTATTTTATGAAACATCGTTCCCAATTGTGTTCTATTTACCAAAATTTTACTCGAATGATTCACACTCAGTTTTCTACTCCTATTAAAGTTTTTCGTTCTGATTCTGGTGGTGAGTATTTATCTGAGAAATTCCGCCAGTTTTTACTTGTTGAAGGCACTCTTGCCCAGCTCTCCTGTCCTGGTGCCCATGCTCAGAATGGTGTTGCAGAACGCAAGCATTGCCATATTATTGAGACTGCTAGCACCCTTTTGATCACCTCTTTTGTCCCCTCTCACTTTTGGGGCGAGACTGTTTCCACTACTGTTTATCTTATTAATCGGCAGCCTTCATCCAAACTAACTGATAAGTCTCCTGGTGAAGTTCTTTTTGGCACATCACCAAAATATGATCATCTTCGGGTTTTTGGATGCAAATGCTATGTTCTTCTTGCACCTCGTGAGCGGACTAAATTGACTGCTCAGTCCGTTGAGTGTGTTTTCTTGGGGTATAGTCCTGAACATAAGGGCTATCATTTATTCTGATCCTTCCGCTCGTCGCATTCGTATCTCTCGCGATGTAAACTTTGATGAAGATTGCCCTTTCTTTTTCAACTCCACTCATTCCTCACCCATCACCACAGAGTCTACCAGTTTCTTATTTCTACCTCCTATTCTTTCTAATGATGATGTCTCTACACCACACATTCCTCATATACCCCCAACCCATCCTCCTATACAGTCCAAACCACCCATCAAACATGTTTATTCTCGCCGACCTCCTCCCGCAGAATCATCTTCACCTGTTCCTACTTCTTCGGCCAGTCCTAATGAACCCCTTATTGATGATTCTAATATTTCAGATGAGTTACCAGTAGTTAATAATGTGCCACCGGTTGGTTCACGGTATTCTTTGCGGGATCGTACTACAATTCAGCTTCCTGCCAGATTGGCCTATTCAAGTGATGGTGCCATCGCGGCTGAACCCTCCACTTATCAGGAAGCCTCCCATATTCCGGAATGGCAGTCAGCTATGTCTGCAGAACTTGCTGCTTTGGAACGGACAGGAACTTGGGAATTTGTTTTATTACCGCCTCATGCGGTACCTATCACATGCAAGTGGGTATTCAAGATTAAGACCAACTCAAACGGGACTATTGAGAGGTATAAAGCTCGCCTAGTTGCTAGAGGTTTCCAGCAAACCAAAGGTCAAGACTATGAAGAGACCTTTGCGCCTGTTGCTCATATGACTACTGTCCGAACACTTATCTCGATGGTCGCTATTCGTTCTTGGACTATCTCTCAAATGGATGTCAAGAATGCCTTTCTCCATGGTGATTTGCAAGAGGAAGTTTATATGCACCGCCACTGTGTGTTGAAGCCCCATTGGGACATGTTTGTCGCCTTCGCCGTGCTTTATATGGTCTTAAACAAGCTCCCCGTGCTTGGTTTCAGCGTTTTGTTTCAGTCATACGCAATGCTGGCTTTTCACCAAGTGACCATGATCCCGCCTTATTTATTCATATCTCTTCACGTGGTCGTACTTTGCTTCTTCTGTATGTTGATGATATGTTAATTACAGGGGATGATGTAGACCATATTTCTGATGTGAAGAAGCAACTTAGTGAGCAATTTCAAATGTCTGATTTGGGACCCCTCAGCTATTTCCTGGGCATTGAGGTTCAACATTCTTCAAAAGGCTATTATATTTCTCAGTCTCGATACACACAAGATCTTATTGCTTCTTCTGGCATTACGGATAATCGAACAATTGGGTCCTATGGATCTTCATGTCCAGCTTCGTCCTACCGATGGTACCCCTCTTTCGGATCCCACTCGATATCGCCACATTGTGGGTCGTCTAGTCTATCTCACTGTTACTAGACCTGATATTGCCCATGCAGTTCATATACTCAGTCAGTTTGTGAGCGCTCCTACCTCGGTTCATTATGGACATTTGATTCGAGTGTTGCGATACTTAAGAGGCACTTCATCCCAATGTCTGTTCTATGCTCGTGATAGTCCACTACATCTTCATGCTTACTCGGACTCTACTTGGGCAAGTGATCCGACTGATCGACGCTCTGTTACTGGTTATTGTATCCTTCTTGGCTCTTCCCCACTTGCATGGAAGTCCAAGAAGCAGGCCGCCGTCTCTCGATCTAGTACAGAAGTAGAACTTCGAGCACTTGCCACTACAACTTCAGAGATTATATGGCTTCGTTGGCTGCTAGCAGACTTTGGAGTTTCCTGTGATGCTCCCATACCTCTTTTTTGTGACAATACTGGTGCCATACAGATTGCAAATGATTCTGTTAAGCATGAACTTACAAAACATATTGGTGTTGATGCCTCTTTTACTCGATCTCATTGCAATCAGAAGACAATTACTCTCCAGTATGTGCCATCTGAATTGCAAGTTGCAGATTTCTTCACCAAAGCACAGACTCGAGAGCAACATCGGCTTCATTTGCTCAAACTCAATGCTTTGAAGCCCCCTTGAGTTTGCGCGGGGGGGGGTGTTAAGGCCCATATAGGCCCATGTAGTGTAGGCTATATATACAGTCTAGATCTGTTGTATTCATCATGAACTCAACATTTGTAACATCAATTTCTTACTTCTAGATATAGTATCTTTTAAACCAAGCCTTAGATCTGTGATCCGTATAAACCTTCGAACTCCTAAAAATATTTTGCAACACGCGGACCTACATGTCATAGTCTTAATCAAGATATTTGAGCTGTAAGCCCCATCAATATTTTGCATCCTCACGCACAACCACTCCAAGATATTTGAGCTGTAAGCCCCCATCAAGCTTGTCTGTGTATTTACTTGTTGTCGAGCTTAATCGAGGCTATTCGAGCTTATGTTGAGCTGAGCTCAAGGCTAGCTCCGAACTTGGACCCTAACTCGAGCTCGGCTCGAGCTTCTACAACTTCTACCGAGCTCGAGCCTAGACGGCCAAGCTAGCTCGAGCTCGGCTCTTTTACAGCCCTATCTGTACGCACTATATTAGGAGGAAAATTGCATGGTGTGCACGGAAATTGCAGCGAGTAATTGGTTACCCCTTTGTTCCTTGCAATGTTGAGGATGACGAGCTCAATGACCGTCCTGGTGTTGAGCAGCAGCCCGATGGACGTGCCGTCGTGCAGCGGCGTACATGCCGAACGCGCCGGCCACCTTCAAGACGGCCACACCCATCGCGGCGACCATCCCTTCAATTCCTTCCGGCCAAAGGTAAAGATTAGAGAATACCGGAAAGCTAGGTTGGACATCATTGCACACTCCACACCGAACATAATATCTCGCTTGAGATCTGGTGGAGACAAGATAATTAACACAAGCTCTGAAATCACTCTGTTGGAGGTGCAAGGTCATTCAAGTAGAGGTACAATTTCTTCATATTGCTCACAGGCACTCTTTTAACCATGAACATTATGGAAGAGAGGTGTTAGATCACTGTGCCGGCTATATATTTGCAGGGAGCAGCAGTCATCGGTGTGGACTGCCTTGGGTTTGACTTGAGAGTGTGCTCAGGAACACAAGTGCAGACATTGAGATTTGCCTTCCCTACAAAGGTCAGTGGAAGCTTTGTGTATTTGAATTTGTATGATGTGTGAGAAATAGATGAGGGGTGAAGGAACATTACTTTCGAGACACGTAGAAAAGAGAGAATCATGATAGAAAGAAGAAACTTGCATTTCATTCTCATGTGGTTCTGAATCTTGTGCACTGTAGGCCACTTCAGAGTTCGGTGCAGAGAAGCAAATACATGAGCTTATGTTTCCTAGGGTACATACGGCCTCCACAAGCTCGACGAAAAGAATCTTGATGTTATTGTGATGTAATATTCTATTCATTTAGTAGGATAATCATTCTAGCTAAATAAAATATTAGCGATCGCCATGAAGTTATCGTGTTGTTTTCAAATTTGTTTAATCGTTTTGGCTTTTGGGCGTGTCCACAAGTAAAGAAAAAGGAAGCACATTGATCAGCCAATTCCGAGGTGGTTGAGGTGCTTGTGCTTTTGTGCATTGTATGAATTGGAGACTACTGAGCCCAGGAGCTGGAAAAGCACCCAAAAAAACAAGAGAAATACTTCCGAAGAATTGAAGACATCCATTACTTGCAAACCAGCCAACTAACCCCTCCAATTTTAAGGCACACATACTCCTCACTTGAAAACATGGCTTATGGGATTCCGTTGCAATGCCCGGACATCCTACTAGTTTTAGTGAAGAAACCTGAGAAGTGCCAAACATACCATTCACAAACCCTTATGGCATAAGCATTAATCTCCTTGTCAAGCCCATCCCATAAGCCAATGGCCTGAATGATCATAATATCAGCCTGTGGAACCAGAAACAATATAGCATTCACCTCACTTATCCATGTCGAATAAAGGTTCTCTAAAAATAAAAATCTTAAGATCTCTCGACTTGTCAGCTCACAAGAAGTAAACTTCGATGAATAATGCAAATGAAATTTAGATAAATAGTGATACTTCATACATGATACTTGTCTTGTGAAGGAAAGAACAGGACATAAGGTCTTTCTTGTTGTTAAGTTAGCATGTTCTGTAGTCTATCCTTTTTCTCCCATGGACCTAATTCGAACCGGATTGGTTGGGAATCCATAAAGTTAGTGCAGTTGATGCGGTTGCAAACATTGCTCGGCGAGGGGCCCATTTCAAAGCAGTGATAGGACCAATATGACTGTTCCAACAAGAAACCTGTAAAAGAAATAGAGCACTAAGACAAATAAAAACATACGGTTAAAGCATAATAATTTAACAAAGGGTACCTCATGTATTGTATTGATATTCCAAGCATGCAAGGTACCATCACCAGATCCTGCAAAATAAAGCATATATTGTTTTCAGCAACAGCATTCACCACACAACCCAAGCCATCATTTTATGAAAATACATTCCAGCAAATTTCCAAGTTTGTCTATCTTTGCATGCGCATATATAACCCTTTGCATTCAATAGTAGTACCCCAGAACTGTGAATGGGCAACATACCACCATATGAAACAATGATCATCTGCTATGTTTTTTTATTGGACATGAAAACAGTATAAGTGCCTCTCTCATGCTGACAAAATATTGATATACCGATGGTCGGTCAGTGGTTAAACGCAAGTTGAAAGTGAAGAACATGATTGTTCTTGTAAGCTCTCGAAGTAGATGCAACAAACACAAAAGGCAAAGGTTAGAGATACTTTAAATTTTTTAAGTTTTAACTACATATACAGGGAAACATTTGGGTAATTTTTTTAGAACTGGTACATATCAGAATATATCGTAATATAGATGCCAGAGAAATGGAAAAACGACAATAATATACAGTATTACCTGAAATTACATATTGACCATCTGGAGTGAAAGCGGCTTCAGTTGTTATGTTGGGAGATGGCTCTAAACTAAAGCCACACCTCTGCAAATTAATAGACAAAGATGAATTAGTAAAAAACTAGCAAAAATAGTGTAAGGATGTCAATGATAAAATTACAGGAAATTATGCACTTCATAGTTTAATATGTGAAGTAAAATTTTGCAATGATAGCGCTAACTGACCTTATCCCCTCCATATGCATCCAGAACATATATATGGTTATTAGTTGTTGTCAAAAGCATAGATTTGCCATCATTGCTAAATTTGATGTCAGAAACTTCAGCCGTATCTCCACCGACCAAGAAAGTGTCAAATGGACCCTGATATTAGATTAGTTTCCCAAGGTAAGTACCTCCCATGCCATTTATAAATATGATTTCCTGATTCAAGATCAATACAGACCTTGTCATATGACCGAGAATCAAACAGCTTAATAGCGCCTCCCTCCATAGCTACGGCGAAAACAAGCCCCTGCTGATCATATGCAACAGAAGGCCTGCCACGCAAACGCAGTATACCCTGGATGCTAAATGAGTAAGCATGGAAATCACCTAGAGGATAAATGGTACTTTTCATCTGCTAAATGTAATTTGATTGCTATCATGATCACATTAACTGAGTCTTGATAAGGATTGGTGGCCCAACCTGACAAGCATTTACACGGAGATCCCATATTCTGACACTGTGATCAAGTGACCCTGACATAAAGCTATCATTGACAGGCGACATACATAGTGAAACAACCCTGGAATGAAATTAAAAAAAGAAACCACCACTCAGCATCTGCCCCTTGAAGTTGTTGCTACAAACAAGGAGGGAAGGGGGTAAAAATACCAAACCTATCTTTGTGTCCTTTGAAATATCTTAGGCAACGGTTGTCATATAATGATAAATAACGAAGTGACTCTGCTGACTCTAGATTGTATCTTGATGAGCATAAGATGGAGCTCGGATGATGAGTAAAGCATACACGGTCAGCACCATGTTTCCTATGATATGTAGTCTTCAACAACCTAAAACAATAGTTCAAGTTATAGCATTAGTTACTACCAAATCAGAAAAGTTACACGATGTATTACCTACTAAGCGGTGCTTCTATGCTTTCCATCTCAATACAAGTTGCACAAATCTTGAAACAAGCGAATGAGTAAGTAATCACCAGCATCATACAGAGATTACTTAAAACGGGTAAATCTAATGAATAAAAAGGCATGATTACAGCAGTAGGGCAAAGGGGACCATCACGAACTGCATAACCGAAGAGCAAATACTGCCGGTGTAAGCACCTTGCCTCTAGCAATATGGCTATTCGGATAGAAAACAATATTACATTGTCTTAAAGGACCCATCAAACGGACTGCACTGGCCAACATGCTACATCAGGTGATTGGGGGTTGACATCAATAGCTGATGACATTGTACTTGCCAGTATATCACCACGAATTTGTTAACATCAACCAAGGAAGCATCACTGCAAGATACCATAAAACACCAACTTACTGAAGTCTAGTACCACTATATTAGCATCCCCTTAACACTAGAATTCACCACAAATCACATCCCCAACACGAAGCTGATGGTTAAATTGTCATATCTATACGCCAATACTGAAAATGCAGTAGAGTCCAGAATCTTTCCATCCAGATGCTGCAACCTTTCTTATACGCCGAGGTATAAAGAATACAGAAGTAACAGAACAGACGTAAAATCAAGCAGCCACAGCGTACTCACGTCGCGTTGGTGATGTTGTAGAGGCGTATGGAGTCGTCCTCGCTCGAGGTGACGAGGAGATCCTCCTTGCGGTGGAAATCGAGGCAGTTTATCTTCCCAGCCTGCCGTCACCGATTCGAGAAGGCATCACAGCAAATTAGTGTGGGCAGAAACAATGGGGGGAGCACGCAATTTGGGGATTTTCGCGATGGAACTCACGTAGTCGGTGAAGACCTCGCCGATGGCCATGCCGCGCACGATCTCGTCGTCCAGCTTCGACAGCGTCGCTGCCATCTTCCTCCCCCTCTGCGGTGTCTGCTCGACTGCGCCGCCGCCGCCGACAGCTTTTTCAATCTCGTTCCGGCCTTCCGGGTTGATTAGTACCAAAGAGGAAGCAGCCGCCGGCGGCGAGCGGCGGGGTGTGCAACCGGCGTCGTGGTAGGGGAAGGGCGACGGCGACCGCGTGGGGAGGAGCGGCGGCGCGGCCGTGCGGAGGCAAGCGGGAGGCAGGGAGAAAGCCGGATCTGAGATGGGGACAGGAGCGAAGGGCGAGCGCGCGGAGAGGAGCAGCGAAAGGGAAGAGGGGGAGGGCGACGGCGAAGGGAGGAGGAGAGTGCGAGACGTGGATGGAGCAGTTTGGGAATATAACCGAACTTTATTAGATTAGATTAGATAGATATGGGAAATTTCGCTATTTGACATTTACGCCCGCTGGTAATCCTTGAACCGGAAATTGCTTTACTGTAATCCTGAAGAAACCCACCAAAAGTTAAAACTCGGAACGATTCTCCTCAAACGCTTTCTTCTTTTTTTTCACGCTGTGGTCAATCACCCTTAACCCCGCTTTCACTAGTTTCTACTATAATCCTGAACCGCACTAAACGGTTTGCAAAGTGATTCGATTCTACCAAACGCTCTACCAAGAATCTGGAACCGTTTCCATTTCTACTAGAATCTGGAACCGTACCAAACGGGGCTTAATTCATGGCATCTCTTCGTTTGACACCTAATTTGTTTGTCTTTCGGTATTTGACTTCGAAATCATCAATTTCTTCATTTCATGACACCCATCCATTTTTCTCAATTGTTATTTTCGTTGTCTCTGTTTGTAATATGTTTTTTATGTGCTAGGACCGAGATTTCAGATTTCGGACCGGTAAAAATTTTGAAAAATGAAAATCCGGTAAAATTTTCTGAGATTTCGACCGAAATCACCGAGTTTTCGCCGAGATTTTAAAAGGTACTGTAGCATTTTGAATTTTTTTTAAATTTTTTTTTACCTAGCCGAGATTTAGAATTTTGAGGGGGATTCGAAATCCGAAATCTCGCTGGCAAAATCTCGGTCATGAAACGAAGAAATTGATGGTTTCGGTGTTAAATACCGAAAGGCAAACGAATTGAGTGTCAAGCGGAAAGAGACCGATGAATTGAGTGTCAAATACCGAAATTTCCCGATAGATATAGACAGGCTCGGTGGGGACTTTGGTGTGTTTGGCTGATGAGTCGAGAATCAAGATCGAATAGAATGGGATATTTTTATCATTTGGTTTTATTATTTTGGGTGATTAGAGTGGTTCAACATCTGTAGAAAATATTTTTCAAATTTGTATCACTTAGTCTAGGATGGGATGGTTCCATTCAATCAACGAAACATATGGATAACTTTTTTCTCGAACCATCGCATACATATACCACTTGATACAAGCAACCAAACACACTCTTACAGCTCAAATATCTTGGAGTTGTCGTGTGTGAGGACGCGCGGAGCTGAGATGCCGACGACGTTCTTCGCGGTACAGGAGAAGGCCGTCGGAGCAGAGGAGCGGCGTCCAAGGGGAACCGGCAAACGGTGGTGGGAGATTGATTTAGGGGTTTGGGGAGGAAGGTGATCAGGGGAATAGGCATTCAGCCCGTTTGGACGTGGCCAGGAGACCGAGCCTACTCGAACTATTTGAGTTCGTCAGGCTCGTGAACTCTAAGGTAGGCTGGAGCTCGGCTCGTCTAAGTCTCACATGAGCCGAACTCGAATAGTTTGCGAGACTTGAGCTTTTTTTGTGACGACAATCCAGAGCGCACCGTCGAGATCAATATCAAAACCCTGGATTCACAGGTCCACAAGCTTCGTGTTAAGAAGAATGTAATTATGATGTACTCTTCTTGCCGGTTTGTTTCGTGCCTGTCTGCCTGTTGAGTGATGAACACTGCTTTTCAAGTGCTAGATGTGCTATAAAATGTTCAACTCCCTGTTAATTGTGGATTCTTATATTTAGAATCAGGAGAGTAGAAATTCCTGTGCGCAATGTTTTGGGAAGTGCTAATTGTGAAATTCCTTTAGGTGACTGTTTTGGTCCTAAAAGAGAAGATAGTTGCTGCAACTGGCATTCCTGTGGACCAGCGGTGGACGATTGTTTAGGGTTTAGGGTAAACTAGGAACGTGTACGCGGCGGCACGCCGCGTAGGTTAGCAAGCACGAATTGCCGCCGCGTAGGTTAGCAAGCGTGAATAATATAGTAACATATGTGACAAGGCAATGAGCCAGGAAACAAACTATATGAGAAAAGTGTTGTATATATGAGATCCGAGTATCTACCAATTGAAAGTGTTGTGTATAAATGGGATAAATTATATTTATGAGACTTTAAATCAAGGAGAAAACAACCAGGCGAGATTTTTCAACATGTCTAAAATGGCCAAACTGGGAACTGCAGCTAGAAGCTAATGTTCTCCATCAATAATTTAGAATCTCATCAACACTGGCCATAGTTCCTCGCTCCATTCGGAAAAGAAATAATAAAGAAGTTAGCATATATCGATCATGAAAGAAATGTAAGTAAATGTAGCGTAGGGCAATATAAGTTTTAGTTAAAGAATCATTATTAATTACACAACGAATATATAACAATTGTTTAGATTTGTTAGTTTAGGTTAAACGATCATGCTTCATAGTGGGGCCATGCAATAGAGTTGGTAAACAGTTAGTTATCTATTGTCTTCCACCATTTCTTTTGGAAGGTAACTAAACCTGAGTTAATAACTGGCGATTCGCGAAGGTGTTAATAATCAACAGAAATGAAACAAAAATACTTGATCGTAAACTTTACTTCCAAGATCATAAACTTCACCTGGAAGGCAATCATTTTCACTCAATCTTTGGGGAATTCGGCTCTATAGCATCGTAGCTCCAGTGATATATGCAATCAATATTGCCCGATAAAAGAAGATAAGCATTTATTTTTCTAGTAACCTAACTGCATGTCTAAGCGGCAGATAGCCTCATGAAGATCAGTATTTTCGAAAATAGTGGAATCATGTGTTGGTATAAGAAAAATTGCAAAAATAGCTCCTGATATCCATGTTTATCACAAAAATGATAATACTGTTTCAAACAATTACATTACCTTGTAGCAGTCATTTGCGTCAGTAGGCTTTTTGTACTATTGGGTTCAAGACGTACAGCACGATGTTTCCATAATGATGGTAGTGTAGGTAGAATTTACATAGCAAAGCTTTTCTAGTAGTATGTTTTGATTGGAAATTTTGAAAACTGCATCTGACTTGGATTGCGAAACACATCTTGTATGTTTAGTAAATAAATTCATGTGAGAAACATAGCACCAGCATTGGAAACTCAAAAAGTATCAACCAATATGACAAAGAAACCTTTCCAGCAGAAGAAAGTAGATGTGTTAGCCGATTGGTCTCTTTGGGCATGAGCAGCTAATGCACTGAAAGAACTGTACAGCAAGCCATTACGAAAATAAAGTTAATACAAATAAAAGTACAGGATGCAAATGAGTTAATAAATACGCGAATATTTGACCTGCTTTGGTGAATTCAACATGTCAGTGCTCTCTGCGTCGTAAGGCTGCATCTAGGTGAGCTTCGAGAAATGGTTCATTTTGCAAACCAATCTCGTCGGTGGATTTCAGCTATCCTTTGCGAAACTGTTAAAAACGTAAAGTAAAAATAAAGTAGGCAAAATTTTAGAATCGACGTGAATCATTTTCCATAAAGGGAGAATAAGAACAAGGAATTTGCACATAGCAACAAAATGACACAAATAGCATAAAAAACATTCTTTGACCAGCCATAGCCTAGATAAGGCAAGCTATACAGCAAAAGAAGTCATTATTTAGATGCAAAATTACATGGGAAAAAAGTACCGGCAGGCATACAAGAAACTTTGAAAGCTGCCAAAGCATACAACCGATGACAAAAGGTCAAAGTTTAAGGCATGAAACACAAATAGTGATTTTTATCTCTTGAATCACTAAAAACCGCATCATGTCCATAATGTGCACAAGACTAATGAAGTTTAAATGCAGCGTGATGGAATTAAATATAATATCTTTACAGAGATACTGAAGAAAAAAACACGGCGACAGAAGCAGTTCATGGGAACTTCAAGATAAAAGTTGCTCAAATGATGGTAAGCACATGCAAACTTTAAAAGCAATCATTGGAAACACTCTACTAAAGGAGTCAGTTTGACTGTCCCTAAATTACAAAGCTTCATAACCACCTTTACATGAGGTAGGAGTCATATTCAATTAGCTTGGACTCAAGGCATAATATAAGATACACGATAATCATCGCAAGAGCAATGTATGCATTCACTAACCAGATAGAAATAAAGCCTAAGGTAAGGTTTAAGAGACACAGTGATAAACAAAATGACCTACCAGTTGATGCATCACTTGGGACAGACAGTCTAGCAAAGCTTCATCAGAGCAGCATACATCAACCTGAGGTAAACTTCTTGGAACCTTTTCATTACATTTCAAAACGATTAAGAACCAATGTAAAAGAAGGAGAACAATCACAAATCAAACAATAGAATCTTGAAAATACAAAATCTAAAACTACCAATGTGCATCAGAACTACAAATGTGCCCGAGACAGCTATAATGTGGAGGCGATAATATCTTCTATTTGTTAGTAATAATAGATATCAATCCTATGACACAGTGCCATCCGCCATCATGTTTTTCAGAACATTTGAAACCTCCACACTATACTGAAACAGATGTACTCATTATTTTTTATGCAGAATATAGCACACATAATTTATAAAAAGAAAGACACTAAATCTACATTTTTAAAGGACATTTTCTTAGAAGATTCAGAATAAGGAAAGTAAATCAACATAATTTATAAAAAGAAAGACACTAAATTTACATTTTTAAAGGACATTCTCCCAAAAATTCCAATTACATTTTTATTTTCAAAACTTCTAAAGCGGGGATGTAGGGAATTGAGAAATTCCACCCAAGGTAAGTAAAGAACTCGTTACAAATAAAGCGGAACTAATAAGGGTAAGAAACAAGAAAAAAACACACATTTGATACCGTAACATTCGGTGTGATAACTTGCAACTAATTCTTCCCCCCTCTGGGTAATCTTTCCCATTTGGCAAAAGAAGAAATTACAAAAGCCTAATAGAACCTTGTGTGTTCGTCAACATACAAATGGGATATCTGACCTATAGCACGATCATGTACTAACCGAAGTTCAGTGATATCCTCTACGGTTTGACAAATAGCTCAATATGTACAATAAGAACCTGGACCATGCCAATAACCCCAGATAGTTTGGGCCTAAGGAGTCAGCACTCTAAAAGCAACTAAATGACATCACTTCCTAGTTCCTTCATGAGCAGGATGCACCAAGGTCTAGGAATGAACAGCAAACCACTTACAAATAATTGAAAGTGAGAGGCTCTCCCATGAATAAATGCTGAAGGCCGATCAAGCTAGATAGCAGACTCAGAGAAAACACACATCGGCACAAAATTGTTGAACATATTCAAAGAATAGCTCTTTGGTGCATTGCCATTGCCTATTTGAGCCATCTCCATTTTGAACTGTTAGTTCACAAACACCATGTAAGAAACAAAGCCAGCATAACAAGAGCATTGAAAAGAATGCTCTTACACATTTTTTATTGAACAGGGCTGTCTTAGAGCGACCGAAAAAATTAGGACACACACAGAGGACATGGACGGGAGGCATTCATTTGTAGGTATAGAATCTGACAATCGACTTGTATGCTTAATAGGAAAAGACAAATTTAAGGAACTACTGTTGGTGTCCGAGCGTGTTTAACCACCAAGGATAACATAAACTTGTAAGCCTCACTGTACAATATAATGATATATCTGAAGTTAATTACAGTTACATTGTATTAAGCCCTTTTACAGTTGGTTTATTTCAGTCCAGAAGGCTAAAACAGGTGTTGTTTTATGCCTCAGGATTGCAAAGACTTTTCTCCCAGGAATTATGACAAGAGATGTGCTCATCATTCATCAAAGTATAATATCTGGAAAATTCTACATTAGCACCCATATTTTATATACCAAAGGCTTCCCGAATATATGATGGGTCGGAATGGGATAAAACCAAAGCCATGTTCGGAAGGCAACAGTAACGCAACCGAAGGCAACATAATTCACCTTTTCTTGTTATTCCTCTTGCTATTTTAAAAATGGTTGCATATGAAAGAACAAAATCAATTGTTCTGAGAGAGAAAAATCAATAGTTCATCATTTATAAAAGGAACTATCCTAGTAGGGATTTGTGGACATTATTCCCGAGCCCAAGATGATCATAATTACACAATGAAATTCATCTAGTGAGCTGCATATTCCATAATAATCACCTAAGCCTAAGCGGGCTCACAACTCAAACCAACATAGCTTTGTGCGGCAAACCCTAGCTCCCTCAAAATCGATCCACTGCACCTCACCGCAATAATTGGAATTATGTGATTCTGCAGCCGCGGTACTCTAGAAAGCAGATACGGGTCTATCGAGCGAAGCCATGGAACAGGAGCGAACAGCGAGGCGAGAGGAGAGCTGAGGTAAGCTTGCCTGTAGCGATTGCTCGCCGGAGCGGAGGGGGTCAAGGGAGAGGACGACCTTGGCGATGACGGGGATAGGGTTAGAGTTGTTGCTGGGGCTGGGGTTGGCGCCGTCAGCTTCGGAGAAGGAGGAGGCGGCCGCCTGCCAGGCGCGGGAGACGACGGTCAGGCACTTCATGAGCCACACGGAGCGGTCGGCCCGTGCCGTCTCCAGGGGCTTCGCCTCCGCTCGAGGTGGATCGAGACCGAGGCGATCTCGCTGCGGAGGGACGGCAGCAGAGGGCGGTAGGGGCGGTTGGGCGGCAGGGACGGGGCGCGCGAGGAGAGAGACGGGCGGAGGACGCGAGGGATGGGGTCACGCGAGGAGCGGCTGCGGATGGGAAAGAACGCGAACGACGAAGGATCGGGAAGGAAGCAAGGTGGCACGGGCAGCGGCGCGAGCTAGCGAGCGGATTCGGTATTTCATCGAAGCAGGCAAGAAGGCAGCGAACCGAGCAGCGACGCGCGGATGCCCTCGGAGCCCAGGAAACCTCCGGATCTTAATATAGTTATAATGTAGCTTTGTCCTGATATAATATTTTTGATTCCAGGAATGCACGCTTGCACACTGTACTTATTGTTGTTTCGTCGGTTGATCTCTTCCCTAAAAGAGGGAAAGAAGAATTTTTTTTCTTTGATTCAGTACGCCATTTTTTTTTCATGTTGCTCTGTTATAACGTATTTTCTTTCTTTTTTTAATGCTTGTCCTCTGCAGGTACAGCCTTTCTCTTTGCGTCTTCCTTCTGAAACTGCTGCACAACTCTCCTCAGCTCAAGCCAACAGTAGTCAGACTCTAGGCTCTGGTACATGCAAATGTCCATTAAAGGTCTGTTACGTCGATGGTCAGGCACAGGAGATCAATGCTGTGCCCAAAAATCAATTGGAGGTTAAAGCCCTTAAAGATGATGATAAGCTACTAGAGGTCTGTAGAGTGGCTAATTAACAAGGAAATCAATAAACCACTTGATGCAAGAAGACATCAGCTGTCTTGTATAAAAAAACCGTTCTTTTATTGGAGTTCAGAAGAAAAAAAAATGCATTTTTAGGATCGCACTTTATTCAGATTTTAGGGGGAAAACGTAATCGACAGAGAGCAGGTTTCCAAAGTCTTGCATAACAGCTAGCTTTTCCAGCATCCTCTTTCTCATCGCTTCAGCTGGATCGATCAGCTTTATCTTCGTTGCTCCTCTGCTCGTATTGTCCATGCTAAGGCGCAAAACCAAACACCATTAGCCGCTGGGTTTCTGCGTAGCTGTTGAGTGTTGCCTCTGAAATCCTGTCCCAACTCCCAACCAAAGGCATTCCTCGTAGTGCAGTAGTACAGTGAGAAAATCTGGGCCACACTGGTTGCACTGAATCTCCAAGTAGAAGGTACCTAACCTTTACGTATTATTGAAGGTAAACGACTAACTGGTCAATACCACTTTCCTCGCAAACAAGATCTATATGACTTTGCCTGTAGAACACAGTAGTCATATCCAACATCATTTAAAATCCACAAGCTGCAATTTTATTTATCACCATCAGGTTATGTGTGTTTGTGGTGTGTGTCAGGGGTTCTCTAACTTGCTTTCTCTGTGCAGATTACCACATTTACTATTTCACAGGACTTTATGAAGGTAATTAAACTGTACTTTTCTTGGAATATACAAACGTTAAACATCGATGATTAATCACTGTCGCTTGTGCACTTCACAGGATGATTCAAATCCATATGCTGTTCCAATGGCTATGGGCATTTACCCTAGACTGGAGAGCGCTTTGGACATCACTACTTGTACTATTATAAGGAGGATATATAGTTGCTAACCATGAATCCTACCAGGTAACTACCATGGTGTTACATCAGATTGCCCGGTGGAGTTGGGTCCTCTGTATTCTGTATGCAGCATGTAGTACAGTACATACTCTGCTACATACATAAATGTGATTTCCATTTTGTCCTCCTCGTATCAATGATGTGCACACAGGAGTTATTATATACCGATCGATGTTGTGATAATGCATGCGTTAGTGCTTTAGTAAAGTCCGTTGCATATGTACATTAAATATTGATCTGCTTCCTTGGGACCAATATTTCCTGCTATAACTACGCTCAGCAACATGTTCATTGCTGCTGGGGCTGGTGTTGTCTTCATTTATTCTGGTCCATTGATCTGCTGCATGCGGTTTTAACTTTTATTTCTTTTATCATTCATGCTGTTGATTAGCTTAGGAAGCTTCAGATGCAACCTTGGTGAATGGTGAGTGGCAGTCAGTGGTTCTGAATTAGGCAACATTAGAGCTAGCCTTGAGGCATTAATTTCCTCCATGCACTTTAAGAATTAGGCAACATTAATTAAACCCTAATTAACTATTTGTTGCTGACGTTTTATTTCTGCCTTCGGAAGCTCCCATCCGCATTGGGTATGTGGGCATCTCATGCGAGTCCCTGTGTATATTTTGGTGGACTTGTGTTCTGATCTTAAGCTGAACATGGACCTGAAAGTTCCAAATTCGCTCCATACCAAACTCACCTTATGTAAATAACATGGAATTAATCCCACTACCTCTTCGCATGGACCACGTGGATCTTCATATGAGAAAACTGTGGTATACGCTCACCCCTCTTTAAGGGCTAACGCCTTCGGCAGCACAACCTAACAAGCATTATATGCAATTAAGCAATATGAGATTAATCTCATCATCATTCCACATGGTTCGTACGAGTCTTCACATTAACCGATTAGGATATTACAGTTCTGAGAGTGGAATCCACAATTATTTGCTCCTGTTTTGCGTTTTTCCTTCAAATCCCCAGGCATAGCGTAGCGTAGCATCGTGTGGCTGGCTGGCTAGCTAGACTAAACTGGATGACATTTTATTGGTGGGGTAAGTGTTAGAATTAAAGGCACATCTAGGTTTAATTTAATCCAAAAGTAAATCATGAACAACATGTGATTGACTATCAGTAACGAATAACAGGAGCATACTATAGATGCATATGCTAGAAGACTACACATATATCCATCTAATGTGCTCACAATCAATAGATTGAAAATAACAGAGAAACATTGTAACGCATCGCTTAGGTGCAGATGGAGCAAGAGACGCGTTGTAGCGCGTGCCGAGGACGGAAGCGCCGCGATCGGCGATGCCTAGCGGCGCTCTGAACGTCGAGGAAGACGAGCCGTGGACGGTGGCGTGGAAGCGATCGCGCCAGCGCTTCCCAAAAATTGATTCGCCCTCTCCGGTGCAAGAACGCGAGGGCCGGACGGTTTCGAGACACGCTTTCCGTTCACGTGCACGCCGCCAGACGGACGGGCAGATTTGATGGCGCGCGAGGAAATCGGCAAACGCTAGGCGCAGAAACTCTATTTTTCCCCGGATGACGGCGACGCAGATATAAAGAGCCCTGGTAATCAGAATCGAACACGACTCGAGGACGTGCCACGATCGGAGTCCATTACGGGATCTGTTACGGTGTCCTTATCTCATACTACAACCGCGATTCCGAGTAGCAAAAGAGTAATCTGCAAAAGGAGGCTGCGCCTACGCAAAGCCCTGGACCGGAATTCGGCGGACCATTCACGCAGGTGCCGCACACCCGCGCCCCGGCCCGAGCCCGGCGAGGCGAGCGCGCGCGTGTGTATTCTTTCTCCCTTTCTCCACATGGTTCTACCATGGTGTAGCACACTCCACTATTTAAACTAGTGCTCACCACTTTAGGCTAGCAATGTGGTACTATTGCTAGTGCACATGCTCCTCATGAGGTGGGCCTTTGAGATTTTCTAGGATTTATTGTCTCAATCAAATGGGCTTGGCCCAAATAATCCAACAGTAAGCCAGTAGCGAGTAATCTGACGAGAACCAGGTTGGTATTTTCTGGCCTGGCCATGGCATGCTGCCGTGAAGACATGGAGAGCCGTCCCAAGCCCTCCTCGACTCTCTCTCTCTCTCTCTCTCTCTCTCTCTCTCTCTCTCTCTCGGGTGTCGCCGCGACGTTGGCAGAGGGAGGGGCCGCTCCCTCTCCCTCGTCTCTGAAGTCGTCGTCTTGCTGGTAATTAAGCTGGTTGTCTGATCATGTGCTTCGATCTCTATGCCATTGCTTCTTGTCAACGCACATCGCATTCGCATGGATAACAACCATCGCCGAGTCAACCGGATCCAAGGCCTCACTCGCGCGCGTTGCAACTGCTCCTGTAAATGCGCTGCATCGCAGCATCCCCTGCACACTGCCTACTAATAGGCTTGGCTGTTAATAGAATGTGTGCAATGCAATCTGTTTTCTATTCAGTAATCTCGTTTACGCTTCTGTTCCTCGTGTCGTTGCTAGCTCCGGCCGGCTTGCCGTGCTGGTGCTGCCATTCATTGGTGCAGTCCGATCGATGGTGTTGTCGTTCCTTGATTTGATGCTGATGATTCTGACCATGATGGAGCTTGCTTTGGGCTGTTTCGAGTGGATGGCTGCAGCACTTCAAACTCTTGCAAGAGCTCTTCCCCATAGTTAAAAGATGAAGTAAATTTTTTAAGGGCATGTTTGTGTTAGACGTGCAGTATGCATGGCAAGGCAATAGCATCCACGTACATATGGCAAGGAGACCCCAAGATTAGCAAAGGAGGATTCTCAGGAGTTTTTTTTCCACCTTTAGCTCTGCTATCGTTGGCATGTAATCGTGCGTATCCTAACCATATTTGGTTATATTCTCATGCCCATCAATGGAAACATCAAGCAATATCTCCTAATCGCTTTCATGGTATCAGAAGTCTTCCGATCCTGCTTCCGCTCCTGTCCGTCACCGACTACTGCTGCAAACAGAAGGACCTTGCCGATGCCCTCACTGCCATGGGGACTGTCCTTTCCCGAGACACGCTCTGCGCTGCTCCTCGAAGAACTGGCGTCCAAAAATGACACCAACCCGCCGACGGCCTTCATCGCCGGTTCAGCCAGCAACACCTCCGGCAGCTCCACCCTTGGTGACTCAGGCGGTCCGTCTCGCCCTCCTGCCTTACACGTCTCTTATAGACAGCTGATGTCAACCAATTGTACATGCTTAATTAAGTCGTTCATGGAACAGTAGCTGAGAACATGGACTTTATGAAGGTAATTAAACTGTACTTCTCTTGGAATATACAAACGTTAAACATTGATGATTAATTAATCACTGTCGCTTGTGCACTTCACAGGATGATTCAAATCCATATGCTGTTCCAATGGCTAGCTATGGGCATTTACCCTAGACTGGAGAGCGCTTTGGACATCACTACTAGTACTATTATAGGGAGGATATATAGTTGCTAACCATGAAGCCTACCAGGTAACTACCATGGTGTTACATCAGATTGCCCGGTGGAGTTTGGCCCTCCGTATTCTGTATGCAGCATGCAGTACAGTACATATATACTCTGCAGCTCTGCTACATAAATGTGATTTCCATTTTGTCCTCCTCATATCAATGATGTGCATACAGGAGTTATTATATCCTGATGTTGTGATAATGCGCTAGTGCTTGGGTAAAGTCCGTTGCATATGTACATTAAGTATTTATCTGCTTCCTCGGGACCAATATTTCCTGCTATAACTACGCTCTCAGCAACATGTCCATTGCTGTTGGGGTTGGTGTGGTCTTCATTTATTCTGGTCCATGAAACAGATCTTGCATGAACACTACTGCCCATATCTTTCAAGATCCTAGCATTTTGTCACAAAATGCAACAGTTAGGTGATCCACAATTTACTGTTTCGTTGCTATCATTCGTGTTGTTGATCAGCTTAGGAAGCTTCAGATGCAACCTTGGTGAGTGACAGGCAGTGGCTCTCAATTAGGCAACATTAGAGCCTCGAGGCATTTCCTCCATGCACTTTAAGTACCCTATTACGTATACCCCCTGTACATGGGCCTTCGCAGGCTGAGTTACTTTGAGATCTATAGGTTTTCCAGAAGAGCTATTTTACAGTACACTAAATTGAATATAAACCGTTCATTCTTTTCGATACAATGGATCAGGTTAACTAGATTTACTTGTACTTCATCTAACAGTAGGGTAGTAGAAACATCCTTAACAAATCAACGGTTAGATGTGATTTCTACTACATATTATATACTACCAATATAATGCACCGTAAAATTTCTCAAGAATTGAGGTACAGTATGAATGTTAGGCTCACCGGCGGAGCTAGGGCCCGGTGGGCTTGGGCTGTTGCCCGGGCTCAAAGCCTAATGACTATATATTAGGGCTAGCAAATGGGTCGCATAGTGATTTATCCAGCAAAGTTCAGGCCTAAGTTACATGGCAACTAGCAGGCACTCAGGCTTAACCCAGGCTATAATTAAATTTGCCCAGGCTCTAAACTTTTTCTGGCTCCGCCACTGGTTAGGCTGATTAACTATTTTGTTGCTGGTGTTTTATTTCTGCCTTCGGGAGCTCGCATGCATCCGCACTGTGTATGTGGGCATCTCATGTGTGTCCTTTAATTTTACAAATTTTGGTGGTGTTCTTCTGTTCCGATCTTAAGCTGAACATGATGGGGTTTCACATTGTGTGGGTCGGTGGTAGCAGCTGTCTCCGAGGGTACAGCTGCATGAGTTCAACGTGGGTTGGTGACACGTTTGGGATCTGATCGATGGTGTGATATGGATCTGTGAATCACCGATGAATCTTGACAGAACGGTTGCCAACATTGGAAAGCTGCCAAATGGTCGAACTCGATCTGCCGGTTCGGTCCATTAAAAGGGATCTCCAAACAGTAGCGCATCGAGCAGCTGGTGAGCTGGGGCTAGCTGCTTGTGCATGGTCTCTTGCAAGCAACCTGCACTGTTTCTGGCCGTTGATTTGCCTCCCAGCTTTGGCTTGGCTTTGATTTGGATCGCGACACCTGTCTCCTGGTTTTCGATTTTTGGGTATTCATCTTCTCACATCACAGGTGACCTGGTAAAAGAGAGAGAGAGAGAGAGAGAGAGAGAGAGAGAGAGAGAGAGGATGGTGTCGTTTTCATGGTGGGTGGATGGTGTCGACAAGGTGTGGGACAAGCTGAAGATCCAGCTGCTGCACATTCCAACGACCACCTCTGACGCTTCGATCTCACAGCGCTGATGGTCACCTGATCATGTCAGCTCAGGCGCTCCTGTTTCTTTCCGTTTCATTTCATTTCATGGGGCCTGTAACCCAAATTTGCTCAATATCAAACCCAGCTATGAGATGATCCGTAAAGTGTTATATCTAGACTCAATAAGCATTATATACGACTACAACTCATATTATGTAAATAATATGAAACTAATTAATCCCACTACGTACCTCTCCATATGAACCGCATGGATCTTCGTACTAACAGGCCGGGGTATACACTCACCCCTCTTTAAGGGCTAACGCCATCGCAGCACAACCCAATAGACATTATATACTACTACAGCTAATTTTATGCAAACAACATGAGAGATTAATCTCACCATCGTTCAACGTAGATCATACGAGTTTTCACGTTAACCGATCAGGACATATATATTACAGTCCTAAAAATGGGATCCTCAATTATTTACTCCTGATTTAAAAATAGCATCGTGTTGCTCGCTAGCTAGACTAAACTGGATGACATTTCATTGGTGGGGTAAGCCAGTAGTGAGTAATCTGATGAGAACCAGGTTGGTATTTTTTCTGGCCTGGCATGCTGCCCTGAAGACATGGAGTTGCCTGATCATTGTGTTGCGTAGGCTAGGGGCCGCCGGGCCTTTACTAACATCGTCGTCGTCGTCGTCGTCGTCGTCATTCATGCTGCGTTGGTTGGATCGATCCATTCGCGCGACATGTTTCATGTCATGATGGCTACGTCCTACCCGTGAGGTTGTGACTGGCTGCTTCCGACATGATTGGAACAAGTAGCTAGCTAGCAACTTCTTCCTGTTTTGGTTACCCTCCGTACCAGCGATTTCATTAAAAAAAAAAACAAATTATATGCACAAGTGAGCTGAACAAGAACAGGCAGATCCGAATTAAGCCTCCGAGAAGAGCAAGGCCGCGAGGGCGTTCGTGCTCAAGGTGGACATACTCTGCATCAAGGACCTCGCCCTCCTCCTCCTCCTCCTCCTCCTCCTTGGCGTGGCGTCCAACGGCGAGGTGGCCGCGTCGGGAGCTCCAGCAGCGCCTTCGCGAGGCCGCCCGCAGGAACGTCGACCTCCTCTTCCTGCCCGTGGGGGAGAGACGTAGCAGAGGCAAGCGCGCCGCCCGGGAGTCTTCCTCGTCGTCTGATCCGGAGCCTCTTCAGTTCTTGCTCTCCGGATACGCTGTCATTCGCCGTTGCCCGGGAGTCTTCCTCCGCCGACCGGCGTGCTCGTTGTGGGCTGTTGTCCTGAGGTGCAGCAGGCCGCCGGCTGTTGTGGAGGCGCCGTTCGAAGCAGCTGGTTCAGATCCCGTGCGGATCGGAGGAGATGGGGAAGAGAACCAGCTGGTTCTGATCATGATGATTGATGAGTGTGCTTTGGAGTGGATGGCTGCAGTACTTCAAACTCTTGCAAGAGCTCTTGCCATTGGTTCAGAGAAGAAGTAGATTCCTCAATCGCCTAGCTTGTTGCGTGCTTGCTACTGAATGCGCGCGCTAGTAATGCAGCTCCAGTCCAAGCGCTTCACACGTAGCTAGCATGTCCTTCTCGTTACAATCTGACATCTATATAACTAGCAAGTTGGCCCATGTGTTTATGCGTACACCATCTTTAAAGTATGTTTAAAGATATATGATTTACTTTTTGGTTAATAGATTATTGCAGAGCTCTATTTATGATGTTTTAATATTGAGAAGTGCTTCTATGCTCTTCCTTTTAAAAGTTGCACAATTATTAAAGCATGAATGAAGGGTAGATGGTGATTACTTACCTTTCGTTTGCTTCAAGATTTGTGCAACTTGTACTAGAAGGAAAAGCATAGAAGCACTGCTCTTTAATATTATATATTTTAGGAGAGAATATGCTCACTCTGTTTCCCCACTACTACAGAACCAGCTTCTACAAGCGGTTCGGAACCACTTCTAGAAGCGGTTTTACAACCGCTTCTAAACAACCGGTTGTGATACCTCGAAGGGTATCACAAGCGGTTCTAGGAACCGCTTGTGGTGGTGCGACACCAAGCTGTAAAAGGCAGTAATAATATCGTGGGAACTTATCGTGGGAACGGGATTCTAACCCATGACCAGCACTCCATCCTCGTAACTCGCCTCATCCATCTAGCCAACCCACCCACGCGTGCTCTCTGATAGAGTAGGGCACGCATTCCTTTTATTATTTCTAAAACTGGGCTTCTACAAGCGGTTCGTGACACAAACCCCTTCTGAATGGGGTCTTTAATTAGAAGCGGTTCGTGTCACGAACCCCTTTTAAAGCCCCAGCTTTAGAAGCGGTTCGTGACACGAACCCCTTCTAAAGCTTTAGAAGCGATTGGGGACACGAACCGCTTCTAAAGCTGGGGCTTTAGAAGGGGTTCGTGTCACGAACCGCTTCTAGAGGTGAGGCTTTAGAAAGGGTTCGTGCCACGAACCGCTTCTAGAGATCCCCTCCGGCCTGTTGCCATGAACCGCTTCTGGTGCGAGCATTACAACCGGTTCGCACCAAACCGCTTCTAGTAGACCGTTTGTGATGCCCGATTTTGTAGAAGTGCCCAACACTTGTCACATGTAATCGGTACTTTCCTCCCCAAGTACTTGCATAGCAAAACAGTAAACATAGCATGATATAAATTTTTTCTTTTATATCATCATCTCTTAGTTTCATTATTGTAATGCTTGTCTCTTTCTTTTGGTACTTCTTTTAATACACATTACATTGGTTATATTGATATAGTTGGCTGAACACTTATCGATATATCACCGTCTTAATTCCTATATAATATACGAAACAGTAAAGACCGATAAAATTGTGTCATATGAAATTATTCGAATAAGCATCAACGTACCACGTAACATGGTTCTCAAATAAACCTGCAAATCGTAAGAATTGTTTATGCAAACGAATCAAAAATAGTGAAATGAGCTCATCACAATCGGCTCTTTGCAAAAACCGATTGTATTGTGTGATGATCCCTCATTACTATCGTTGGACTTTCTATCACCACCAAAACCGATTGTGATGATGAAAAAGAACCGATTCTAATGTACATTCTTGTAGTAGTGTTAGTGCGATCAATGATCCAGTGCGCATCTGCAAATGTATAACCTACATATTATTATTTTAAGTGTGTGTATGTATGTATGTATGTATGTATGTATGTATGTAGATCAGTAGCTTCCATAGTAATATATATCTCTAAGTACTAATATGCGATGGCTAGTAGTCCGCTAGATATACGGTTAGATGTTTTCTTTTAAATAATAGCATCCAATGGCTACTATAGTTCAAGTTTGTTAGGGTCTACCAGACTAAGGGCCAAATGTTTTGCTTTTTATGAGAATTTCTAGTATGTTCCTATTTTTAACAAAAGATCCGATGGCGGTTGCAATTCAGGTACACCAAATTAAGGACTAGATGTTTTACTTTTTTGTGAAAATTTCTAATCTATTTCTATTTTTTCTTAGAGACTCTCATGAGCTTTTAATATATAATAGATGTCCATAGCGCGTATATATGATATCGAATAAGGGCATCAATATAAGAAAAATTGGTAGTATACAGTGGGTAGTAGAAATTAAATCTAGTCATTAATTTACTAAGAGTATTTCTATTACTATACTATCGGAGAAAGTATAATTAAATAAATACTAACTAATCTGGTCTATTAAATCGAAAAGAATGAACACTTGATATAGAGATAGTTTTTACCATGCAAGAGGAAGAAGGTGTCAAAATGTAGACATGGATGCTTAGTTAACTGGTACTCATATGTGTGGTTGGAGACGGTGGAATCCTTACATGTTCTCTTCCGACTGGTACTTTTATGTCATTTCCTCACTGATCTAGCCTACCCACGAACTCTGATTGCGATAACATGCGGCAAGAGAGAGTGAAGGGGAGTAGAGAGAGAAACAAGGAGGAGCAACTAGTTCCAGTCGAGCCATGGCCATGAGCAGCGAGAGGGATGGGGAGGTGAATACATGAAGGATCGTTGGCGCTAAATACCCCTGAACACACTAATTGATACTAGACAGCGGAAGAAATAATTGAAACAAAACTAAACCAAGCGACTAAACCATGAGAATCAATCACAATAATTAAACTGAAATCCACACTTTTGCATTAAATCAATCAACGTGTCAAAGCATGAATTTCATCACATAAAATTCAATCGAGAATTTATACCCTCATACGCCTGCTCGCTCTTCGTCACGCACCATCCGACCGTCTCCGACTGCGCCGCGCCCCTGCTGCCGCTGCTCGGGCTCTCTGCGCTTCTGGACGATGTCAGCCCGGTGTCGTCACCCCCGGAGCATCTGCGCGCACGCCGCCAGGCTTCTGCCTGTGCCGAACAGCGCCGCAACACCCCTACTGGAGAACCCTGCCTTTTCTCTGTTTTTCTTCTATTTTCCTACGACGCCACCTTGCTTTTCTGGTACACGCCGCCTAGCCAACGTGCCCTTTTACTGGAACTCCCTTATCTGCGCTAAAGCGCCGTTTTTTTCAACCAGCATCCCACCCTCACAACGCCTTTTATTGGAGATCGTCGAAGCTTCTCTTTTCCGATTGGGTCTCTATCCGATCGATCGATTCATGACTGGTATTTGGATACCGATCCGTAGTCTGGTATGTTTCCTTGCCTGCATGCGCCGCGCTCGGCCCACCTGCCGTCTGCGTCGCTCGCTGCGCTCGTCTAGGCCCGCCTGCCGTCTGCGTCGCTCGCCTGGCCCTGCGTTCCTGCATGCACAACCATGCACACACTACGCACGCAACACAGTCACTAGCAAACTCACGCACGCACACATGCATGCAACACCAACACCGCACGCACACATGCATGCAACACACACATGCATGCAACACTTATTTTTCCTTAAAACATATTTATCTATGCACACTAATCACAATCTCAACACAAAAACTAGAAATCAACAATACAGCAAGATCTACTAGTTTCAAATGAGAGCTGGAAAGGATGCATGGTCTGGCATGGACATGAGGCAATAGAGTGAATTCATGTTACGAGGAGTGGCAGGCAGTGTCCTCACATTTGATTTGAGGTATGCTATCTAGCGATTCCCAAACTATTAACAAAAATTTTGATGCAGCTAAAATTTATGAAATCTTCGGTCTTTTTAAGCCCCTTTGCAAACATTTTAAAAAATATATATATCATCTCTTCGAAATTATTTGCAGATTTGGCCACCACGAGTTAGCTCCCACGATCGGGGAGGTCGATAGGTTACCCGCCGCGCCAACATTTGTGCCAAGCTTCCCTTCCGCTGCAGGAATCGACTCCTCTAATTAAGCACTAATTTAATCATATCTTCTTAATTAATCAAATACACTAATCGTTCTTGGTCCTTCCATGGCAGCCACAAACACGGATGACGTCTCCTATTGCTTTCGCGGCACCACGCGCGGAAGGTGCCTACCGATCCCTTCTGCACAACCCAAGCGCGGAACCTGCCTGCCAAAGAAACTGTCAATTAGCTCTCTTGGCGTACAACAGATGACTTTGTATCGCCTGCCGCGCCATTCGAGCTCATCAAGGGAGCTAGTTTCCACAAATACAAACAGAAAGAGGCTAAATTTATTTGCAGGAGCTCATCGAGGGAGCTAGTTTCGCAAATACGAACAATAAAAAAAAAGAGACTAGATTTATTAAAACAATTTCAGAGGGCTAGAAAATCGGCGGCTTAAAAAAAAAAAAAATCTTCTTCCGAGTGTGATCTCTCGCTCGTGCCTACACCAGCGTTTAGGTCGTTTCATTAACTGGATTTCATCTCACGGCGTGTGCTGCGCTGAACGCAGCAGCTTTGCTAACGTGGTGGCGGCAGCGGCGGCAGCAGCTTTCGCTAATTCCAAGGCGGAAGATCTTCGCCTGGTGCTAGATCTCCTCCTCCGTCGGCACCCACATCACCACATGCAGCTCTGCTTGCTGCCTGCCTTGCTCCCGCCCATCATGGCGTTGCCATTGGCCCCAAGAAAAAAGGAAGAAGAAGAAGGTGGCACACACACACTCGCCACTTGGCTTGCTCGGTGCTCAGTCCCCTGCTGCTGCAGCTGCTGCTGCTGCTGCTGGTAATCTCGGCAGGCAGGAAGGCAGGAGGCAGCTACACTACACCCGTGTGCCGTGGTGTGTGCACATGCATCATGCATGCATGGGCAGATAGCCAGTGCCGACCATCTTATCGTTCTCTGTCTGTGGTCCTGCTGATTCGGCAAGCTAGGAAAACTCCTTTCAATTTCATCTTTTTTAAGGTAATGGAAGAATATTACTTGTAGTTTTGTGACACAAATTCTTTCTAAAATCTATAGTCTTGCGAGCTAGAAATCAAAATATGTAGTTTTCTGATAATTTGTTCAATAAACTTGTACTTTTGTAAAGATTTTACTCGTATTTTTTTTGTTAGTACCTGTTGGTCTCATTATCCATGTCAGGATAGTGTGATTTTGTTCAAATTACAAGTGAGACCTAGAGATGGGGGACTAACTCCGGCTATGTATTAGCAATTACATAGATAGAGCGTGGGAGACCCGATTCCTGTCATATGGATTGGGGGTACCTCAATTTCTCTCTACTCGTTCATGCATGTTTCTTCTCCGTCTAGATTGAAAAGGTACTAAAATGCACTTAAGATGCCGTTTGGAGCACATCATCTTTTCACATCATCTTTTCTGTTGGGGGACAGGAGATTAAGGGTGTGTTTGGTTGCCTGCATGGTGCCTGAATCGTATGAGTGGATGCAACTGTATCTATAAGTGGCTGCATCATGCATGGACCAACAGCTAGCTCTGTACCATGAAGAGGAGGGGACATGGAAAAGAGACATCCTCCGGAGCCATCAAGCCGATTTCTCAGCTGTACCAAAAAGAATCGAAAAAGATTGTGATGTTGATGACAAAAAAAGCTTTGGTGTTCGTCCCTGCCAAGCGTGTATTTGAAGAAATGTGGCGGAAAAGACGACGCAACTAAAACCCTACGGATTTCAGGACAACAAAATTAATCACAGCGAGCTCCAATTAATTGGTTCTTTTCGCATCAGGAGCTAAAATCCTACTATTTGATTTCCTGCTCATTCATTACGCATTATTGTCAGTTCACTTGTGAAATAGATACGGCCAGCAAGAGGAATCTTTGGGAGGCGTTTGGATACCTCTGCTCATGTTTGGAAATACAATATTACTGTCTCTGTTGTACCACATCTTCACAACGACCCATATTATTATCTCTTACCACATCATCATCACTGTCTGCATCTTCACAATGTTACTATTCATCACTGCCTCTTTTTTGATCCGTGAATATTAAAGCAAAAGGAGAAGTACATCGAATGCATTATTTTTCTTGGACCTTACGTCCGATATGACACGTGACCTCCGGACGGCCACATCTACCTTTCTCTTCCTCTTCTCTGGTTCTTCTTTCTCTACTCCCCATCTCCTCTCCCTCCTCTGGTTCTTCGGTCCGGCTAGCCTGCCCGGCTGGCCCCGCCGCCGATCGCCGGCCTGTCCCTCCACCGTGTGCCCTCGATCCTTACCCCAGTCCAGGCTCCATTGCAGTAGTAATAGTAAATAGTAAGAGAGGTACTTCTATGCTCTTCCTCCTAATACAAGTTGCACAAATCTTGAAGCAAACGAAGGGGTAAGTAATCCTCGTCTACCTTTTATTCATGCTTTAATATTTATGTAACTTTAAAAAGAAAAAGCATAGAAGCACCTCTCTAATAATAATAGTAGTAGTAGTAGTTGGAGTGAAATGGCACTAGTTTGAAAGAGTCCCACCGACCCCTGTATTGTCTATCTCAAGCTTTCCCTTTGTTGCCTACAGTCACACACACGTTCTGTCACTCAATCAGACTCATCCCAAGACACGCCCACAGCCTTTCTCGCCGCCTCCGGTTAACGGTTGCTGCTGCCTCCCTTCCCTGCCGCCTTCGCTTGCTCCCTCGCCCAGCTGCCTTCCTTGTTCGGTTCCCACTCCCCACTTCCCACGCGCGCACCACACTCCAACACAGCGCACGCGCATCCCACAGGAAGCGAGCACGAAACCAGCAGCTTTGCTTTGCTTTGCTTTGCTGCCCGCCGGCGGAGAGGAAGTACCAGTACCACGCACCCAGCTCTCTGCTCGGCTGCTTCGTCTTGTGTCGAGGAGGCGCATGGGCCAAGAATGAGAGGCCGGGCTACCTCTCCTACCGCCAGTACACACCCACCAACCACACCGCAAGGAACAGGACGAGGAGGAGATGGGCAACTGCGGGACGCGAGAGGAGAATGCCGTCGTCGCTGCGCACGCGCAAGGTATGCGTTCTTGATTTCTTTTCCCCCTTGTTTGGTTGGCCTATTCCTTTTGTTTCCTGGGGATTTTTGGGAGGTGTTTATCTGGGGTCGGTGGTGGTTGGGATCTCGGGTTGGGTGCTCCGAATTGCATCAAAAATTTTGATCTTGGTGGGCATTACTTGGTTCCTGGGATCGGCGCGGAATTGCCGAAAGCGCCATCTTTCCTTCTGTTGTGATGGCTTCTGGTTTATTGGGATTTTCGGATTTGTGGTTCTGGCAGTAAATTTAGACTTTGATTTCGTCTATTCAAAATCGGCATTGTTGGAAGTCGTTTAGACTGAAATCTGATATCAACTTTTGCCCGAAATTTGGTACTTTTCCCCCTGTTAGTTGGGTATGGGATTATGGTTTACATTCTGCATTTTCTCAAAGTTCATCATTTTTGGTGGAAGCCTTCATCTCCTCAACTCTTGTGTTTTTTTTCTTTTGTTGTATTTGATATATGATTTCTCCTTAAAGCCTTCTTTCTAAAATCTGTGATTTCTTCTATGCTGCTTTTGCTGGCCAAGTTGCAGTTGCCCTGTGCTTATCTTCTTGGTTTTTGTATCATAAATTCTGATTGATTGTGTTCATTGGGAAAAAATTACAGGCTCTTTCCCCAATGGGGACTGCAATTTCTGTGCTCTACTCCCCACTGTTGACTTTCAGTTTTGCTGAAAATAAAATCATGATCCTGCAAGTTGAATAAACATAATCTCTTCTAGTTGCTGGTTGCACTTTTAAACAAATTTGGAGTTTTTTTTTAATTGCATGCAGCTTTGCAGTAGATCTGGTCTCCTGGTCCTGTTTACCCTTACTGTAATCAATTGGCGCATGTATACACCTTTTTTTTTTTGCTTCACACTCAGAAATATAGTCGAAGCTATTATTGTAGGGAAGATATCATTTTAATGCATGCTAGCAATTACCGGTTCTCATTTTCACTTGTTCTCATGTAATCATGTTACTTTCACAATTTACAGTGTTCCTAAACATGGAAAATTGGTACTTGAGCAGCAGCAGAACTGTCTTCCATCCAACCATGTTTGTAAATAAAGTTCTTCTCAACCAAGCCTTTTGTCCAAAACAATTTGGGGAAGGCTATGTTTGCAAATAAAATAATGCTGAACATTCAATCCCTTGGTAAATTACTAATTATGTACACTTAAACTCATTTGTATACATATGACATGTGAACCCAAGATCATTACAATTACCAATTGAGAGGTGCTTTAGAATTTTCTCTATTGGCTAACGTGGGGAGTTTGGGCTTTTATTATTCATCCTACCAATGTGAGAATTTCTTGTAACCTTAATTTTATTGATGTATAACTTGCAATAACCTGAAATTTTTCCTTCCTGTTGTTGCAATGCCATGTTCTCAGGTCAGCAGCTCCACTTGTTACAACATCCCGCCAAGAATGCTCTTGCAGATAGGAAGCACAACCGCACCTCATCAGATACAAGTGATCCTTCAACACCTAGAAAAACCGAAGACGCCAAGAACATTTCCATATACAACAATGTGATTGCCTTCACATTGTTTGAGCTTGAGACAATCACAAAGAGTTTCCGTGCGGATTATGTTCTTGGCGAAGGAGGCTTTGGGACTGTTTACAAGGGTTACATAGATGAGAATGTCAGGGTTGGTCTGAAATCACTGCCTGTTGCAGTCAAGGTGCTCAACAAAGATGGACTTCAAGGACACAGAGAATGGCTTGTGAGTCACCAAGTTCTGTATTTGTTATTCTCACTAGTATTTATCATGCACATGAACATGCGGACAATTAAGACAAGAACTTGGGTATATTTTAGTTATGCATGTTGTCGTGTGATATCTGCGGATGCTATGTGTGTATGGCACATCTTATGCATGCACATGTAGTCATGCTCATGTTGCTAACAAGCATCCTCTCAAAAAACATGCCAATTGAGGACTCCATGCAAAATTAATTTCCTTACAATCATGCAAAATTGTCTTGCCTGAATTGAATAATTCTTGTTAAGTTACAACATGTAGTAAAAAAGCTTTATTGGGTATGCATTATGACAAATTGTCAAAAATTGATAAAGGCTATTTGTATTATCGCGTGTGACTGACATGTGTAGCCCTTGAGTCATGCTGTCAGTTACTAAGATCATACTTTCGTCATCACGCTCGAATTTAAAAACACAATAGTATACTTAAGCGTGCTCAAAAGAAGCAACATCAACAAGCAAAGAGACCGAATTTCGCATATAGTTGTGAACGACTGCTCAGATAATGCCAATATATTATCTTACATAAACTGGTTTGGATTTTTTTGTGCATATTATTACCCTGTGAAATCATTACCTTTTTTACGCATGTTTTGTTTTTGCTAATGAATTCTCAATACGTTTACTTATCTTTTGTTTCTTGGCCAGACCGAGGTTAATTTCCTGGGGCAGCTAAGGCATCCAAATCTAGTGAAGTTGATTGGATATTGCTGTGAAGATGACCACAGGCTGCTCGTCTACGAGTTCATGTTTCGAGGAAGTCTAGAAAACCACTTATTTCGAAGTAATGCTTCTACGTGTTGCAAACGCATGATGTCATTACTGATCGTTTCTGTGGCACCATATTTTTGCACATTTTCTCCCCTCCTTTTTCTCTAATGCCATTGACACTGATAAGAATCCCTTAAGCTTGCCAATTTAGGACTGAATGTTTGCCAATTGTGACATGTGTGATATAGTGTCGAAACTACGTGTCTATATTGATTGGCTAAGGGATAATTAGTCCATTAATCAACTATATTATGTTCTTTATACGTTTGAGTAAACTTGATTTGAGAGGAAAGAAGTTTTGCTGACACAATCTCTTCCCCCTCAGAGACAGCTATTCCGTTACCCTGGGCTACTAGGATGTCTATTGCATTGGGAGCTGCCAAAGGGTTGGCTTGCCTCCATAATGCTGAAAGGCCAGTTATCTACAGAGATTTCAAGACCTCAAATATTCTGCTGGACTCTGTTGAGTGTTCATTACTTGCCCATGCCTTTCTTTTCTTTTCTTTTCAGTTCCATGCACACCCATTGGGCATACACACATGTTTGACACAATGTCATTTATCTTTTATTTACATTGCCACAGGATTATACTTCTAAACTGTCTGACTTTGGCCTGGCAAAAGCTGGACCAGAGGGTGATGAGACCCATGTATCAACACGGGTGATGGGAACATATGGTTATGCTGCCCCTGAATATGTGATGACCGGTACTACCCTCATTTTTGTAACTGTGCTTTGGTAACTAATTTTCAACGATATCAGTAAACTCTTTGGACATGCCTCACTTTGTAAATATTTATTTGTCTTCAGTAATTGTTCTCATGTACAAATCTAATGAGCAGGCCACTTGACTGCCAGAAGTGATGTCTACAGCTTCGGTGTCGTCCTCCTCGAGCTCCTGACAGGGCGCAAGTCCATCGACAAGTCGCGGCCGAGCAGGGAGCAGAGCCTGGTCGACTGGGCGCTCCCCAAGCTGAACGACAAGAGGAGGCTCCTCCAAATCGTCGATCCGAGACTGGAGGGACAGTACTCAGCTAGAGCTGCCCACAAAGCCTGCAGCCTTGCGTACTACTGCCTGAGCCAAAACCCCAAGGCAAGGCCTCTTATGAGCGACGTTGTCGAGACCCTGGAGCCATTGCAGGGCACCGGTGGAGGTGATGGAGCTGCTCGGTCTGTCCATGTCGGTGGCCTTCCTGACTACAGAGTTCACCGCCGGCTGACGGGGAACAGCGTCCGCTGCAGGGCCATGGCGAACCCCAAATGCTCCTCCCCAGCCGTCCCGGCGTGAAGGGTGAGATGAGGGCGTGCTGTTCCGGTCACCGCCGGGATAGGTTCGGTTGTACATTCAAGCCTGAACCGTGGATGGTGTGCGTGTGTGCGCACCTGCACTGTGTGCGTTTTGGGTTCTCTCTTCTTCTTTTTTTCCGTTCTCCCCAAGCTTTCCGACGTGTAAATTTGATCCGCATGCTGCTGCTTGTAATTCTACTCTAATTTTCAGTGGACTGAGTGAGCGCTGCCAAAACCGGCGGGGTTTAACCCTTGGAATGAAAGGCTGAACTAGGAGTGGTTGGATGGTTGGTATGCTGCAGTTGCGCGCGAACCGTTGGATCGAAAAGAGACGGTTTAGATTGGTCCCAAAGTGCTGTAGCAAATGGATTTGGACGATTTGAACCATTCGCTTGCTCGTTCGGACGGTCCGTACCTGTGAGGACTGCTTAAACTTGCCAATTTAGGATGACTAATTTATCATATATATGTGTGATGACTAATTTATCATGCAATTTCTCCAACCACATTATCATACTGAGCTCGGTTCGTAATGGCAGACTAGCAGATCAGATAGAGAGCTACTAGAAATTAAGCGATGGAAGGTGCAAGGCGAAGGTAAATGGCATATAAGATTACCAGGGAGGATGGGGGCGGCGGGGGTTGACCATGGCGTAGGAGAGGGGCGTGGAGTGGAAGACCTCCCTCGCGTCGATCCTGTACGGCGCGAACTTGAAAGACACCTCCATCTGAGAGGGCGGTGACGGCGAAGAGGAGGAGGAGATGGCACGCCGGAGCAGCGGGAGGCGAAGGCTGCCAGGCGGCCGCGAGCGCAGGACAGAGAACCCAAGCATCATCGTCAGCAAGGACGAAGAGGAGGAGCAAGGCGTGGGCCTGCAACAAATTAGGCCCACATTTTAAGGCCCATTTTAGCCCAATACGGGATGGACCGGCCGGAAGCTTGGCCACATGCGTGCAGCTTTATTAGGTATAGCCAGTTAATAGATCAGCTAATTATTAGCTGGACTGGTTATCTCATTAGCTAGCCAAATTCAACTAATAGCAGCTAATATGTGGCATTTAACCAAAATACCCTTCGCGTCTGCCATCAATAGCAGCTAATAGCAGGAGTATTATGGACAATTAATCAACCTAAACATCTATTAGCCGCATATTAGCAGGTGGATCCAAACACCCTCTTAGCTAATACTAGTTATATGCCCGTACGTTGCTACGAAAAACAAAATTGATAACGAAAAATAAATATTAAAAAATAAAAAATACTATTTCATAAGATCAAACATCTATCTTTAACGCTTCGTTTCTTGCAAAAGCTGGCTAATTAAAGCAACGCTTCGTTTCTTGCATAGGGCAATTAAGCAGGGCAATTAAGTAGGGCAATTAATGCATCGCTTCGTTTCTTGCGTAGGGCAATTAAGTAGGGCAATTAAGCAGGGCAATTAATGTGACGTGGGAAGAAACTCTCACTTTATATAGTAGAGATTAGCTAGCTAACTATTAGCTTCTAATGGATCCAAATAGGCCCTTAATACTAAAGTAAAAGAAAATTTTCCTCCCAATAATAATAATAATAATAATACTAAAAAGCAAAACGGCGATGTGTCTGCTTCGCTTGCTGGAGAGAGAGAGAGAGAGAGAGAGTGAGTGAGTGGATAGAGTTGATTAGTACTGACTGCTGTATGAAAGCAGGATATATACATGCGTCATGCAAATGCCCTGCAAAGTGTGCATATGCACTAGTATGGTTTAGTCTCAACAACTCCTCTTGGTGTGTGTGACAAAAAAGGCTTCACTTGGCATAATGGCATTGTTTGGTGACTTGACATTAACCAAGTTGCATGCCATGCCATCGTAGCATATACCAGGGGCGGAACCAGAGAAAAAAATACCCAGGCTTTACCATTGCAATATATATATATATATATATATATATATATATATATATATATATATATATATATATATATATATCAATAGCTTATATTGTCCTATAATTTATCTTTTGGGATCACATAATTTGAATAAGGAGTTCATATATACTATATATAAGCTAATATGTGTTTAAAAAAAATTTATACACTTATAAAAAAAAATTTACCCTATGTCCCGTGACACCAGGTAAATACTGTAGCTCCGTCCCTGGCATATATACTACTCTAGCTGGCTCTTACATAAAATTGCACTCTAATTCTTACTTTGTGCTGCTCCGTCAAAAAAAAACACAAAGATGATTATGAGACAAGAGTCTGCATCGGTTTTCATTCGTCTAATCTTCGTGGTAGTGCATGCTGCGTAGGCTTTCCATAGATCCTTGGATTTGACACATATACGTGCACCACGTACGCGCACTATATAGCTATCTACTTCCATGGGATTATATTATATAATTATATGATCCAACGAAGCAAGTGTCAAGTCAACAGCAGTGGATTACCAACCTATATATGATAACATTATCGAGACAACAACTATGTCTTGGCTGCTAGCTTGGCTTAACGCTTGGATATTAATTTCAAAGGCTTTTGTATTCATTAGTTAAGCGTTGACCCGTGTGTGGTTGCTTGCAAATCAAATCGTCGCTATTGTTGCAGCGAGTGCTCGTTCCAAAATATTTAACATCAGGTGAATTAATTAACAGCGGGAATGAATAAACAAACGGGCTCGCTATTTCGAGGTTGTCTCTTTTTTTTTTTAACTCCAAGTTGATTAATTTTGTTGGTCTTTGGATTAGCTTTGAGATGTGTGTGTCCCCGATTCTAGATTGATCCAACGCTTAAAAATGTGATGATTTAGTTCATCTTTTATTATCACCTTAGAGATATACGCCCCCTTGTTAAAATAACATCTTCGTACGTTCTGAATTATTTACTCGTTGTTTTAGCACTATGCTATCCATCTCTCCCACACCGTTGCATATAACTAGAGCTGTAAAAAAAAGTTCGAGACTCGTGAGTTGCTCTGCTTGAGCTCGGTTTGAGCTCCAAACAAGCTGAGCTCGAGTCACTAATCTTCAACAAGTCGAGTTTGAATAGCTCACAAGTTCCGGTAAATTTATAAATCACTTATTAAATATTACTGCATATCAACTTTTACTAAGCTTACTTGAGCCGAGCTCAAGTTTAAGATTATCTTAGTGTTGAAAATTAGTGCACGTTGAATTGTTGATTGTTACCGAGCTTACTCGAGACGAGCTCGAGCCCTACCTACAGCAATGAAAAAAAAACACACACACACAGCTACCTACAAACAATTAACAAAGGTATACAGTGAAAAGTTTTGCCCAGCTGACAACCCAGAACAACACCCATTTGCGAAATAAAACCAGTTTTCTAAGACCTCTCTATTTTGCAGCGGAGGTAGCAGCTAGCAGTGCAATCAAAATCATTGGTGACGTCCCTGACATTTGTGGCGAAGCTATTGGTCCACTGAAACACCATCGCGACCAAAAAAAGAAGCTTTGCCATTACCGAACACTGATCAAGTTAAGCTTCTCACATGGGCTTACTTGGATCGTGTGCAATGGCAGCAATGGCTGTTCCCTGCCAAAGTTGCATGCTGCGTGCCTGTCTATTGTATGTCCATATCTCCTTGGACACGCAGGCAGGCAGCTGACCAACTCTTCTAACACTCGTTTCGATCGCTAGCCTTGGTGCGTGCATGCATGCATGTATGTGCGCAAAATAGTACAAACGGGAATTTAGGAAGAGCTGATGTATTGTAATTTGTACACAGGGCAAGCTATCAATCTTTTTTAGGTACAAAACACACACTTAACTCACACATACACTATACATAACTCATGCATGCACACGCGTATACATTCATAACACACGTCAAAAAGATTAGAGGCATTAGGACCTTCTCAACGCGGGAACACGTTATACGTACCACTGAACGTATACATGTGTGCGTACCCATTCTAATTTTTATTCAGAGGTGGAGCTCGAGTGATCAATCAGGGATCGAACCCTCAACCGATGAAGAGTTCGATTTTTTTAAGGGTACAAGATGCATGGCAAGCTTTCAATCAACATGCTATTATCGAGTTTCTTTCGAAATTAACATAGTTCAATAGAGAAATTATTTTATTTATTATTTAAGTGGTTATTTCAAATTCGAGTTAACAAGCTACTATCGAATCGAGCCTCGTTAATATTTTTTTTATTTGAAATGGACTCATTTTTAATTTTGAACCCATTAGCAATTATAATGGAAGTATTTTTGATTCCGAGCCTAATGATCTTTCTTTTTCCCTGCCTTAACTGTGATGGATATATATGCTGTGAGATTTGTTCGCTTGTAAGGAACAGTGGCGCCGGGAGACATCTTTTCTGGTGATGGGTTTGGTCCCCTGCTTACATTAGCCAAGTTGTCCATCAAATGAATAAAGTCCCAAGATTGGGCGGTTTTTAGTTTGTGCGTGATTACAATCTGAATCTGGTCAGGGGACAGCCCCCCGTGCGTGTTAATCTCCTGCCAACTTTGTGCTTGTTTGGTAGCGACACCTTGACAGCTGACATGTGGCAAAATTTCTCATGCTTTCAGCTCCAGTTTGCAATGATGTAACAACCTCCCGAGTACAGAAACACGCTGTCCCACTTAACGTGCACACACATATATACTTTAGTTATTCAGACGAGAGACACTGAGTACGATCCTAGGAGGGCTCTCGATCGCACCCTCTCACCAAAAGCTATCGCTCATCTTTCTACCAGCTGTGGTTTAATTTATGCCATGCATCATGAATAATGCATGCTTGGTGCTATTAGTGATGGCAAGCTAGCTAGGTATACACATGTTGATCGATCTGGCATTGCCTGCCTTCTGGTAGTGGATGAAATTCTAGTCTGTTAATTACTTGGAAGCTAGCTAGCATCGATCCCCAATTGTATGACAGGACATTTCAGTCTCTGTCTCTCTGATGTTAGGTGCCACCAGCGCTTCAGACACTGTGTCACGCGTGTTTACTTTGTGATGAGAGCAGCAAACTAAAAACAATCCATTTACATGACTGGTGCATGCATGTAACGATCGAACCTTGAAAAGTGAGAGTAACTTGAAACTTTGGAGCTACCTGTATTTTTATGTGATCTCTCTTTGTTTATGGAGCCATCTGGTAGTGTACAAGTAGAGTATTAGACGCACTCGATCTTGCTGAGCCAGCTGGTAGTGTAATTCATAGCCTTATGCAACTCCTCAACTTTCCCTCCTTAATGAACACTGGCCAACGGCCAATGGCTGTAAACCCTTCTCGGTCGTCAGGGGTGGAGTCTGCCCAGATTTAAGCCTCAAACTAACCTATGTGTTTTTGGACTAATTTACTATTTTATTAAATTTCAACAAATTTTACATGAGTTTTTTTTATGCCAAGTCTCGAGCCCCGAGGCCTGGTCCGCCTTTGCTTCTCGTTACGGTTGTGAATTATGTACTCACGTACCGTACAAGTATATAAGGCCATTCCCAGTGGAGGGTTTCATTTCACGGTTTCCAATATTGCTATATCATCTAAAGAGATTTGTGTAGATGAATGAAACAAGAGTCACAATGCACAGTTTCATTTCACAGTTTCATATGCTAACCATCGCATTTAATTGCAAAGCACAAGATTGGGCGAAGTTGGATGAAATGAAACTCTATAGCCCACAGTGCTAGTTTCAACAGGTTTCATGGTCTTGGAAATAGTGCGCGCCCAGTTTCATCCTGATGAAACTCATTTCCTCTCTCTCTTCATAATTATCATGTCATGTCATCTAAATTGCTGATGTGTCACATTATTTAATGGGAATGAAACCCCCACTGTGAATGGCCTAAGGCACGTCGATCTAGGCTGAACGTGCGTAAGGCCCGTCGATCGAACAGTTTGGAATCCTTTGATCTCATAAAAGTGACCCTCACATGCCATAGGATACGTACCTACGGGTATAAATTGGCACACAGGTCTATTCTATGATTTTATCGGATGCTTAAATTCAAAAATATATGAATCTGAATTGCTACCCATGCTCGTCCTTACTAGGTCCGGTACTCACGGGTACCCAAATCCATGGGTAAAATTTCCCATCTCCTAATAAGAACAGATTTTTTATTATCATTGAGGTATACCAAAATCTACATTGAGCTGGTACCAAAAGCTACTAAAAGTCTCCATGATGGAACTATTAGAAGGTATAACAAGACACGTGCGATGTTTAACGAATAACGACCCTTGCTTTGGATTGGAGGCAACAACTTTGATCGTCGGGCCATTCCATTATCACAGGCTTTCTTTCTTTTCACACCCTCTTTATATCACTGAGAATAGCTTTGGTTTCTTGATTATTCTTAGGAATTGGATTACGGAAATGTTAGTTTACGGTTTAACTTTACCAATTGTTTTGTGCGATCTTGCTACCTTTTGTGTGGTGGCACGTGGTAACCTCAGAGTGTGTGAATAGAGCATATCTCACGGATCCATCAAACGCACGGCGTGTGGAGAGCAGCGTGTGCGTTTAATAATGTATAACTATTTTAAATCGATTTTTTTAAAATATTTTGCTTGTTTTGAATTAAATCTGAAATATTTTTAATTTAAAATTTTCAGTGTCGAAACTATTCGATTTTAATTTTTTTCGAGGTGAAAATTTCTAATTTCTTATTTTTTAGAGCGGTGCTTATATGTTTTCCCTCCTAATATAAAATTGTACAAATCTTGAAGCAAACAATAGGTAAGTAATCATCATCTACCCTTTATTTATATTTGATTTTCGTACAATTCTTTTTTTTTAAAAAAAAACATAAAAACACATCCCAAAGTTTTAACTGGGCATGCGTGCATGTATGCATGCAACGCAGTAGTTGAAAGTTTGAAACGCATGCCCGAGCCGTCCTCAGACTATCTCCAGTAATTTCTCTTCATTCCATTCCATTCCCTGTTCCCTTTCCCATATTCATTCGCTTTATTTTCTACCATCTCCAACAGCATCCCCTCAAGGGAATTTGTGAAGGGATTGGAGAAAGAATCCCTTTCTATCCAGATTCTCTCTCCAAATCCCGTCCGAAAGGAATCATGAAGGGAATCCGCTGGAGCACTTAGAATATGTTCGTGAAAGAATTTGGAGGCTGAAGGGAAGCTGCTGGAGAGAGTCTCATCCGAACTCCGTTAGACACCTCCTCATACGTCCACATGCCATGCTCTAGCTCCAACGCACCAAAGGAGCGGTGCGGCCGCCGTAAATTAGTCGCTCCCAGTGGATTAAAAGTCGGTGGGGCTCGCAAAAGAATAAGTTCTTCCACCGCCGCCCACCGCATTCCTCGCCGTCTCGTCTGCAGCACCGGCAGCCGTATAAATTCCTCTCGTCTCCCCCCGCTCCCTTAACCACCTCCGCGCGCCTCCAAACGCAACAGCAGGTTTGGCACACACCACCTCCGACCATCTTCTTAGCCGCCGCAAGGGAATCCTACACGGTAGATAAGATGCCAAAGGTTCATCCCAACGCCGCCCTGCATGGGCCGGCCAGCACCGCTGCGTGCCCCCAGCCCTCGTCGTCGGTCGAGGAGTATTCCACGGTGCTGACAGTGTGGCGCAAGTCGCTGCTCTTCAACTGCGACGGTTTCACCGTCTTCGACGCCGAGGGCAACCTCGCCTTCCGCGTCGACTGCTACGGCTCCGGCAGGCGCCGCGCCGAGGTCGTCCTCATGGACGTCGCCGGAAAGCCGCTACTCACCATACGCCGCAAGGTCGGACTCATTTCCAAGCTAGCTATTCCATCTCCTTGCTAAGAAATATGAAATGATCCTTCTTGATTATCAAAAGAGGGGCCTTTTTCTCTAGCTAAACCGATCGTTCAATACGTTTGTTTGCCCACAGAAGCTTAGCCTGGCGGAGCACTGGGTCATCTACGACGGCGACGGCGCCGCCAAGCCGCTGCTCTCCGTCCGCCGCCACGTCAGCCTCCGCTCTTCCAAGGACCTGGCGCACGTGACGCCCCTCGCCTCCCTGGCGTCGCCCGAGGCCTACGTGGTGGAGGGCTCGTACGGCCGGCGGAGCTGCGCGGTGCGCGACGCGCGCGGGGGCGCGGTGGCGGAGGTGCGGCGGAAGGAGTCGGTGGGGGACGACGTGTTCCGGCTGGTGGCGGACCCCCGCCTGGGCGCGCCGCTGGCCATGGGCCTCGTCATCGCACTCGATGAGATGTTCGGCGGCGGCGGCGGCGCCTCCTCCGCGCGGTGGCTGCTGCCGAGAAGCTGGTCGGCGTCGTAGTTCATACACTGTACGTACATGCAACCGCAGATCCAGCCAGAGATGGCACGGGGAAGTCAAAGGCCCCACCTGTCAGCGTCAGCGCAGTTTGACGTGCAGGCCGCGGCAGCAGAGCCTCCGGCTAGCGCGCCGTATCAGTTGGACTCCGGCCGGCCGGAGAACGACACGTCCATCGATCATATATCAACTCCCAGCCCACAAGGATATTAAACAGCCAGACGAAGAAGAAAAAAACCGCTTTTTCTTTTACAGAAGAGAATTCTGTGCGATTAGAGCTTAGTTAGCTAGATCACTTCACGTCTTGGAAGACTGTTTCTGTATCTACTTGGTGCGTTTTGCCTCTCTATTTTCCATTGATCTAGCTAGTCAGGAGTCAGTAAGATGCGATGCAGGCTTGTCAGACAGAGTAGGAGGACATGCAGGGAGCACAAGTAGAGAGGATTAGAGGGAGAAAAGGAGCTGCTTAATCGTGAAGGGATGGTGTATATGTATTATGTAGTCAGCTTATACATGGCACATGATTTCACTGCATCATTCAGTCTTTAGATTTTCCTTTGTAACTTCTAAAACTAATTGCATGCTTCCTTATCAAGGAATATTATGAAAGTACTTTTCGATATAAATTTACACATGTGATTTTTATTATCCAATTTAAATAGTTAAAATATATTAACATTTAAAATTTCGAAAGTTTAACTCTACTTATATTAAAATGATAAATATATGTAACCGAAGAGAGCATAAAATCAGTCCTAACGATCAGCGCCACAAATTAACTTGCCCTGTTTCTACTCACTGAATTGATCCGGCCGCCCGTATACACCGCGATTCTTTTTCCTTTTCAACATGTGTCGAAGCTGTGGGCAATACTTTAATATCAAATACTAATTAGAGGCATATATAGCAAAATTCCAGCGGCACAAACTTCATAACTAATAGCGGCGGGCAAATCATATTTGTACTTAAAAATATATACAATAACAGAATTATAACCGATCCGATCGATCGCATGCTATCTAGAATTTTATCATGATCCCATATAGATACTCTACGAGACAACAGCTCAGAGATAGCGCTCACCACTCCTTCTCAGTGCACTCAAAAAAAAAATGAGAGTGACTAGGGAACGGTATACCGTTGCAACGGTATAGCCATGAAACTTATGAAACTTATCAGTTTCAGTGCTGGTTTCATGAGTTTCAGTGTTTAGTTTCATCAATTTTATGTTTTATCAGTTTTTAGCAGTGGCGAATCCAGAATGAAAATAGAGGGGGGCTCCTATATCAAAATTCTAACTCAAGACAAGCATGCTAATGGTATATCTACCAGTCTATTGTCAATTAAATTTCAAATTCACACATAAATATAAAGAAAACAAAGTGAATAATCAAAATACAACAAGTGTGGTACCTTACTAATATCTTTAGGATAATCTTCTTTTTGTGACACGCTGGATCGGCAACAATTTCATTGGGATTAAAAACATGTTGAGCTATATTGCCCTCGTTGGTTCGTGAGTTGCTAGTTTTTGTACTTCATCAAAAAAATTGTGTAACGTTTGGTTCTCCATTTTTAGGACCCAATTTACTGTAATAAAAAATATTGAATTACACAGACAATAAACAATCAGACAATGAGTGCTGAATCAACACTCAATAGAATAATAGATCAGGAAATGTAATGAACAATGAATGAATAGAATAATAGATTGCTACTGTGGAGCAGTGGGGGATTAAAAATATATACCTTCCTCCAGACACTGACGTGCGTCCTTGAGTTGCTTGCTCGGTTCCTCCAAGACCAGACTCCACTCAATCCTCCAAATCGGCAAATCCAATCCTCCTCCTCCAGACCAGACTCGATGGGTGATGGCTCAAGCCTCAATCCTCCGGTCCCAGACTCGATGGCTCAATCCTCCAGGCGAGATCAGCCGCCTCGGTCCTCCTGGGCTCCCGCCTCCCAGCGCCCTGGCCTCCTCGGTCCGATCCTCCCGGCGGCCGGCTGGCTCGGTCCTCCCAGCACGGCGCCCCAAGATCGCAGACTTCAATCTCGTCCCCACCCCGCACCCCCGCCGCCCATACGTCTTCCCATTCCCGATCTATTCAATCCCGTTCCCGTTCCAGATCCGATTCCGTTGCTTGCTCCTGTAAGATCCGTTTGTTATGTATTATTGTTGGGCTAATCACTAAGCCCATGTTTAATTTGTGGCCCACTAGTCAAAAATGGTATTATTGTTGTTTTCTTTGTATTCTTCTTCTTCTTCTTCCTAAATGTTGGGCCAAGTGGTGCTTCCTAAATTGATCTCTGTTAGTTGCTTCTTCTCCAACATTCAGTGGCTGAGGGGAAGTGGCGACTGGCAAATCTACCTGTGACTCACCTTTCGCCACGGAGGAGATTCTTGTGGCGGAGCTGGGGCTGGCGCCCCAACAAGCCCCAACGATAGATTCGCCACTGGTTTTTAGTGCTAAGTTTCATGAGTTTCAGTGCAAAAAATCATAAGTTTCATGAGTTTCAGAGGTATACCGTTGCAACGGTATACCGTTTTTTAGTTTTTCTGAAAAAAAATATCGAGGAGGTTCGGTGGCTCAGCCCATGATCTACGGTTTAGCACCCTCGCTCAACTCCTCTCCTCAAGCCCACGTAAACCCCTCACAACGGTCTGACCCCACTTGTCATCGGCCTCCGCGTCTACCTACTTACGACACTGACGACGGGCCCCACCTGCAGCATTGGAGAGGCGGCCAGTTTGAAGTTTGAAATTTGAAATCCCTCCTCTGTCGCTACACTCCAACGGTCGCACTCCTCTCCCCCAGATCCGATTCATTTCATTCCACTCGCTCAAGTGCTCGACCAAACAACGATCTCCTTTCCTCCGGCGGCTATGGCGACGGTCACCCCGGGCGTGCTGCTCAAGCTGCTCCAGGCGATGCACACCGACGAGCGCGTCGCCGGCGAGCACCGCTCCCCGGCCCTCCAGGTCACCGCCGTCGTCCCCGCCCTCACGGCCTCCACCTCCGACTCCCTCTGGCCCTCCAACGGCTTCCTCCTCCAGCTCTCCGACGGCCTCCACTCCACGTACGTCCAGCTCTCCCCCACCGACGCCGACGCCCTCCTCTCAGAGCGCCCCCACCTCGTCGGACACCTCGTCCACCTCGACCGCCTCCGCTTCGCCCGCCCGGTCCCCCGAGCCGTCGGCCTCCGCCCCGTGCCCTCCTCCCGCTCCATCCCCTGCGTCGGCAACCCCGAGCCCCTCGTCGCCCGCCCCGCCGCCTGCTCCAGAGGCTACGTCATCCAGCCCGCCTCCCCGTCCGACGCCACGCCGCCGCTCATGCCATCCAATGCCAGCAATGTTCCACCGTCCGATGCAACGGTTGCCGTCAAAAGGACGGTTCTTGCTCCGAAGAACGTCTCCGACGCCGCAGCGCCGGTGGGCGCTTCCGTCGTTAAGCGGCGGTTCTCGTCTCCGGCGCCATCCAAGCAGCGAGATCCGTCGCCTTCGGTGAAGGCCGCTTCACGGCCGTCGTCGCCCTCGGTCAAGGGCGCCTCCAGATCATCGTCACCTGCGGTCAGGGGTACGTCCAGGTCGTCATCGCCGGCGCCGTCCAAGTGTGTGGTGCCGAGCCTTGTTGCGGCCAAAGAGGAGAACCGCAGGGCGGCGAAGGAGCCGGCGATTGTCGTGCCATCAAGGTACCGGCAGCCGTCACCAGCAGGAGGGAGAAGGGGACCGGCGTCTCCGGTAGTCGGCGGGAGGCGGGCATCCCTGTCATCTAGTTCGCGGCGGCTGTCGGGAGAAGGGAGCAGCAAGAAGAAGGTCGGGGTGTTGGTGGCTGGTATCTCGAAGATGACAGACTTGGCGAACGGCTCGGCCATGAAGCCGGGGAGAAAGAGCTGGGACGATTCGTCAATGGCTCTTGCAGCAGTGGCGGCTGGCTCGGTTATGAAATCCAGGGGCAAGGTGAACAAGGATACTATTCTGAGGACTCAGGTACGGGATCATGTTACATCGTGCTACATCTGGAATCTTAAACATTGGGCTTGCTTGATTAGCATATACTTGTAGATGTTGGTGCAAGGAGAGGCATGCTGTCACTGCATATCACCTGAGTTGTGGCAAAAAATTCAGTTGCAGGAGTTTGCTTCACAGAATGTTAAATTTAACTTGATTTTGAACACCTATGTGCACATAATAAATTTGGTTATGCAAATAAAAAAAATCTTGCAATGCTAATAGCCTAACATCGGTAGATTGCTGGTCACTTGGTCAGTTATGATTCTTTTCATTTTAGCTACAGTAGATGGATCCAACAATCAGGCAAAGTTTGTGTAGATTGTGGTGAAACCGTGAAAGTAACATATCTAAGGGCGCTTGTGAGTTGTTACTGCTATACATGATATAAATGAAAGAAAGAAAAAACAAATATGCAGTGCTGTCTCGCCGTGTTATTGCAGAGTTCTTACAATGCTTGACATGTATGTTCACTATGTTGGATACAGATAGAACTGAGTGCTAGTCATTTGTTCTGCGTACTGCTTCTTTGTTCTCCATTTGCTCAGGGCAGCATGTCTACATTTCTTATATGTTCAAGCACCAACGGCAAATTTGTTTATTGGAATGTCATGTACCTGTGAAATGAAAATTTACCTTCTGTAACTTCAGGAAACAATGTCACAGCGACTGAGTGATGCTACAACCGAACTGTCCAGTAATGACGATTCATCCGTTGATGAGAAGCCAAAGCCACGTAAGAAGATAGAGTCTAGTGCAGCAAAGACGAAAGCTGTGGCTCCGAAAATTATACTTCATGATGCTAAATGGACCGATGGCAGCATTCCATTGGATATAGTTTCTGATAAACTTTCAAAGATTGGGAAGGTAAGCATTCAATTCCTCTCGCGAACATTTTCCATTCTTTGATCCTTCTAACATCATGTTTACTGAATTACAGGCAGCAATTGAACGGAGAGATGCGGCTGCAGCTGCTGCAGCTGACGCTCTGCAAGAGGCACTGGTCACTGAATCAGTTATCAGGAACCTAAGGTAATTGACAGCCATCTTTTTTCCATCTGAAACAAAAATTTATGCATGTCATTCGGCAGAATGTGACAATTGTAACATTGTGCTTATTGTTGTCTACAGCAAGTTTTCTGAACTTTGTTCATCGTCAAAGGCCTCTAATCCACTCCCAACAGTCGACCTTTTCCTTGCTGTCTATGAAGATACCCTCAAGTGGAAGAAAATTGCTGACTCTATAGCCTCCAATGGAGGCGATGAATTTGCAGTCTGGGAGAAATCAACTACTCATTGGGTTGAAGCAGCGTTAGCAACTGATCTGGAGGTCCTCAAGCTAATCAACAGTGCCACTGAAGCCATCTCTCAGAAGAAAAGCACTGATAAGCAGAAGGATCCTTCAGTGGAACCGCCAAGAACAAGCTTGTCCAAGAGGCAGTCACATGGAGCTTCTGCAAAAGTCCAGTCCAAGGTCTCACCAAGCCCTGCAGCGAGCTGCAAATGGATTAAAACTCAGGGCATGAACGAGACAGTTGAGCTTGCTAAGACCTTATGGCGTGAGATGCATGTGTGGTTCTTGAAGTTCGTGGATGAGGCAATGGATGTGGGTTTCCACCTGTTTGAAGATCAGAATGTTGCAAGTAGGGGAAAGCAGAGCACTCACATAACGATGGTTCTGTCCCAGTTCAAGAAGATCAGCGACTGGTTGGATGGGGTTGGGAAGATTGCAGAAGAGGAGACAACCAAGGAGAAGATTGAGCTCTTGAAGCGCAAGATTTACGGGTTTGTCATTAGCCACATGGGGTCTGCGTTTGAGAGCTCAGTGTCAGTTTCATCAAGGAGTTGAGGGATGCTTCAAGCTCTGAAGTTTGTTGGATCGTCTTGTCATTTTTTGGATGAAATTAAGGTCCCATAATTCTATGATGAAGAGAAGTGGGCTACAATTGTAGCTATCAGTGGTGTTAATCTACCCCCCTTTGTTTTGCTCTGTGAATAAGTTAATTTATTTGTCGTCTTCAAATGCCTAGCGTGTTTTATCAATCATGAAGGGAATTGGTTCAGTTTGCATTGTATTATGAGTATGAGCAGTGACCATTGGGAGATTACATTGTTATGTCCTTGCAAATTATGTGTTACTCTCTCTGTTCTCGAATACATATCATTCTAGTTTTTAAATTTTGTTTCTGTATACATGTTATTTTACAGTTGGAGGAAACTTTTTACCATTTTTGTCTATAAACTTTCCGTTTAGCTATTTCAAATGTCATCTATTATTATGGGCTAAAGTAAGATATCATCCAAAGATATATTCCTTCTGCCCAAGTTTATAAGGTGTATTTCTTTTTGACACATAGACCAAGAAGATAATAAAAATGATTAGATGTAAGATTTTCCCTCTTATGATACAGTATATCATAAAAGAAATGTTTTAAAGTGCATATTGTGTTAGTCCTATGATCAATAACTAGCACGCACTTTCACAAATTAAAATCACAATCATACACCATATTTTATTTCATATAAGATCGATCAGAGTACAACGGAAGAATCAAAGTCTTGTAGTTTGCCACATAACCCCCAGGCAACTGTCAATGTATAAACTCTAGATAAAATCATCATCATTATCCCCGTAACCTATGTCAAAGTATGATTCTTCGATATATACTATTTCTTCACATAAAAACAATAATAATAGTAAGGATGAGTACATTACGTACTCAGTAAGATTTGAAGTATTGTAAACTTATAATGCATGCATGTTGTATCAAGAGAAAAGCTACTACGGTTATTTTGCCTGCAACCAAATTGTAAATACTGAATAATAGATGGAAAATAAAATTTTATAAAAACAATTTGATAGGTATATAAAATAACTAGTATGTAAACATAAAGGTAGTAAATAAGAATAACATAAGTGAAACAACTCACATCACGAGCGTCGTCGTCCCAAGCTAACAGTTGGCAAAATAAACATGTCTTAACAAATATTAACCAACATGATTCAATTTCAAAACATCCATTCCTTTTTATAGAAATAAGAAAACATCTAACTATTGTCAGTTCACCAAGTTACTCATGACCGCGGGTATGACTTTTCGAAAGGATTTAAACTCTGCAGAGGTGTACAGATTTACCCATAAGGAATGATCAACTCTTTTTGCAATCGATAATTAGCACACTTCCTTTGGTACGTCGCAGAGAGATCATACATAACCGTTACAGTACTCAGCCCTAGCTTTGCACTAGCCCGATGACGACAAACCCTTGCTATGGCGGCAGAAATAAACTTTCGTAGGAATCATAAAAAATTTGAGCTCAATATAATTTCTTCCCATAGCAAGGTGTACACCGTTACACCGGTATGCATTTACCCACAGGTGTGGAATCCCCCTTACAAGCAAACCTACCTGGAATGATTGTGCTGCTCCAGCTTTACAATGTGCAAAGCTAGTTATAAGTAACTTAATATGTTAAGACCATCCCACACCAGTCCTCATGGTTGTACGAATAATTTCTTGGATCATACAACACCACGTTCGGTCCTCACTCGGCTCAGGTGAGAAACCCCCTGTCTACGTGAAAGTTAAAGCTCACACAACTGGCTATTGCCAATATTTGCCCGCATCAAAATCATAGTTTTATTTGTTATTTTTAGCAAAATACCATTGATCGCAATTATTCCAACAATGTTCAAAGTTTAAAGTTCATCATGTCTAACATTTTTAATTCAACATGCCAAATATTTAAATTCATTACGAATAGTAAACCATTTGTTCGTATTCCAATCTAAAGCATGACTAAGCAGATGCATATAATAATGAGTATACCCATTTTCACATTTTCATGTGTTCTTCCATAATCTAACGTTTTCAAGGTTCACATGTCAATATTGATTAAAGAAATCCATCAATGCAGGTTGTATCTACTAGTTCCCACAAAAAAGCAAATTTATGAAACATAGCGCATACTGCAAGATTTAATTAATTTTGAAAAAGCTGGGATCAATATATTCAAAGGGGTTTGCCTTGCTATTGTTGTCTTCAACGAAGTTGAAGTCGTAGTTTGACGTTAGCGATGACGGAGTCTGGAACGTCAAATTCTACATGTCATTTAATGGGAAACTTAGCAAATAGCAAATAACAACTCTTCAATAAGAGCAAAAAGAAGTCAAATGTAAAAATCAATAAAACTTGCTACAAAAACAAGTATGGTTTTGGGTTTGGGTTTTTGTGATTTTGCTTTTACTTGTGAACAATATAAGGTTTTGCTATGGTGAAGCTACTTGACATATTTCAACACATATTGCTACTTGACATACTTGAACAAATATTGCTACTAAATGTAATTGAACAAATATTGTTACTAAAATATGTTGAAGTAAATATTGCTATTTGACATACTTGAACAAATATTGCTACTAAAAATACTTATAATTTCTTTTTCTTTTTTTTGCTTTTTCTATTATCTACATTTTGAATGGCTCAAAAACGTCTCCAAACTTCATTTTTTCAAAAAATATTCACACCAGGGGTCATAAGGCTATTAATACTAATTATAGGGAATTTTTTTTCATTTTTTAATTTGAATTTGAGCAGTAAATCGAACGGAATTCTTTTTTGAGGGGAGCAAAAAAGACAAAATTCGTTCGAATTTCGACGAAAAGGTGAACCCTGATCTGGAGGAAACTTCACTGCTGCAGCACACGCCACCTCGCTCATGCTGCCTTCGCTGCAGCCACACGTCCCATCCTTTTTCTTTGCAGCGCCTTGCGTTATCTGCTTCTGCTGCCGCTGGACGTCAGCTCGCCTCGGATTTGACAAAACATAGCCAATGAGACGCGCTTTCGAGATGATGTTTTTCTTTTCGAATATGCTATGCTCTGATACCAATTGTTAAAACAGGATATCAAAAATCTTTGTGGTATTTTTCTCTTTTTATTTCTTATTGCTCTCTTTCTCACTTGCTTACAAAAACTCAGACTTACCTCTAAATTTATGCTCAAAATACAGCCGTAATAAACAGAATAGGATTCTATTTCCTTGTACTAATACACCCTTTACTTCCTTGTTCTAATTCACCTCCTTATCCTAATCAGACTCTTAATCAAAACTCTAACTAATTACAATATTATCTCTAACAGGGGAGGCCGCACAGCTGATCTGTTGGAATAGGACACCCAGAAAATCTTTAGGGCAAGAGTCTCTTTATTACTTTTGCTTTTTTCCTTGCTTGCTTATAAAATAGGTACAAAGCCTCTGCTTGTATAGGCTATACCCTCCGACTAACACACGTCCTCGGACTCCTATTGGAATACGGCAATCAAGCCAGACTCGTCTATAACTTGGACAACCCCTGTTCATACGGACTCAACTTTCCTAATTACAAGATTAGTTCCAACATTCACCCCTAATCTTGTAACATCTAATTATTAACACAACCTTAACTTGTTAAGTCAATCGGTCTCATCTACGATTTTGCCCAACTTTTATTCGACAGTGGATGGAGAACGCATCTCTTCGACATCCCCGTACCCAACTTACTTAATTCAAGACGGCGAGCACATCTCTTCTACGTCTTGGACTCATATTCGACGGACACGAGTTTGGACGGTGAACACCCCTCTTCAACACCCCGGACTCGACTTTGGAATGGTGAACACACCTCTTCAACTTCCCAGACTCAACTCTCTTGCTTGATATATCTTCAAAGCAACCTCGGTTTGTTGTCACCTTGAGCTTTGGCAAGGAGCGCTTTTTCCTCCTCCTCGAGCTTACGGCACTCTGAAGCAAAATTCCCATAATCGTTACAATTATAGCATCTCACTTTTGCCTTGTCGAATTTTCGATTCTTGCGGCCTCATTGACCATCGCCTTTCGAGCCACCGAATGAGCCCTGGCCGTCGCGCCTCGACGATCGTGCCTCCCACTCGGCGTGGGTTAGGAGTATGTGTTCCTCTTCGCCGTTGTCAGATCCCTTAATCCATTCCTCGTGTGCCTTCAAACGACCGATCAACTCTTCAATCGTCATCACCTTGAGGTCGCCGAACTGCTCAAAGGTGTAGACGATTTGTAGGAACTTGTCACGGACAATACGAAGGAATTTTCTTACCACAAAGCTTTCCTTCATCTTGTCACCAAGCGCTTTGATTTTGTTGATGATCGTTGTCAACCGGATGGCAAAATCGTCGACCGACTCCGTCTCTGTCATTCGCAACCTCTCGAACTCAGCTTTCAGGGTCTGTACCTTAGCCTCCTTCACACGATCAGCGCCAAGATGCATCGTCTTCAACGTCTCCCACGTCATACCTAGTCTATACCGAGTATCCCTGCATATATACAGTATATACTGGTGCGTAATATGTTCGCGTTCCCGTTCCATAGCTTTTACCTGCACAGAAGCATTTTCAAATGATGAAAACTCGCCAAATACAGCTGCCAAGATCTCCTAAATGCAATTAATACTTTATTGGTACACATTTTATCTTCTTCCTTATCCATTATGTTTTATAATATGGTTTTCATTCCATTAAGTGTCATACACTCACAGTGGCGTATCCAGAAAATTGAAATGAGGGGGGGCTAAAACTGAGACCTTCCAAGCTAATATATATAATATAAATTTTTCAGAACATAGAACAGTCGCATATAATGTAAATATATAACAATACAAAGAAAAAAACGTACCGATCATTACTTCTGAAGGTGTGTAAACTAATTTACTAATCTGTAAACTAATCTATAAAGTGTAAACTAATCTTCATCGACTCATGGAGTCATGGGCGTAATTGTGTAAACTAATTACTAATCTAGTAATATGTAAATTAATCTATAAACTCACGGCCGATGAACTAGTTTGCAACTTTGCATCATGATGGAACTGGAACACATGGGAATGAATGGATCAATCATCAATGACAATGATCTGATCATGGATGTGCTTAGTGCTTACCAGGAAACAGAACAACGTCCGCTTGCCCTCCTCGCGTACAGAACAACCATGGATGTGCAGTGCAACGCCGCAACGGATGGCAGGCGCCAGGCGGACGGTTGTTCTGATCATGGAACTGGAACAGATGGGAATGAAACGCCACTGCTTAGTGCTTACCAGGAAATAGAACAACCAACTAACACCAACGAGGAGGGAGATTGAATCAACGTGAATACTAGGAAACGCCGTTGCAGCTACAGCAGCAGCAGTTTGATGGCCGCGTACGCGAGGAGGGCAAGCGGCGGCTACGTACGCGAGGAGGGCAAGTGAGCGATTCGTTCATGGGCCGCCGCGTACACGTATAAGAGGCCGGTGGGGCCACGGGTGGGGCTTCAGCCCACCTGTGCCCCACCGGCAGTTCTGCCTCTGTACACTCATATTATAATATGCTTTATAATATTAGCGTATGAATAACTTTAATTTCATGTACCACTATTACTATATATGCTATAAAGTTTGCCATACCAAAATTTTAGTTCGTCCTCCGCCACTGCATGCAGCTTTGGTCGTCTCCTTTTCGGCTAGTAGGAAGAGTGTTTCTTCTAAGATGCCTCTGTAGATTGCCGTTAAAGCCATCTGATCCTTGCGCACATCGACTTTGTCGTCCACGATCGTCCCCACAGGTCTTGAGCCCTCATGTACAACTTCATCTTGATTTGCCCATGCTGCATGATTGCTCTTCGTGAGCATCGGATAATGCAATGACATAGCGGTACTCTCCTTCGCCATCGCACTTGATGTCACCTGACCACCGGTGTCACAACTTCCCCGAGATTTCGACATCTTCTTGGGCAAGAGATCAAGAACTCAGGCACTTAGGCTCTGATACCAATTGTTGGAATATGATACACAGAAAATCTTTAGGGTAATAGTCTCTTTATTACTTTCTGCTTTTTCCTTGCTTGTTTATAAAATAGGTACAAAGCCTCTGTTTATATAGGCTATACCCTCCGACTAACACACGTCCTCAGACTTCTACTGGAACACGGCAATCAAGCCAGATTCGTCTATAACTTAGACAGCTCCTGTTTATACGGACTCAACTTTCCAAATTACAAGATTAGTTCCAACATGATCGCGGCGAGCACCAAGATCCCCGTGAGGGTGGCCATGTTCGGCGTCTTCAAGCGCCATACCGTCGCCTGCTCTGACTACCACTTCTTCTTCGGCGTCACCGAGATGCGCGCGCGTCCGCATTTAGCAGTGCACCGACCGCACAAAGATATGAACGGCACATCGTTGCCTCGTTGGAGAAGAAGAGGAGGAGTAGATAATACTGGCTTGTTTGTTTGCTACGCAGGCACGGCAACCGAGTCGAGTCGAGTCCAGCTGACGGTTCGTGTCTCCGTCTGGTTTGGCGGTGGCCGGCCGGTGGTGATGGGCGGCGTCGGCATACGCAGTTAGAGGGAGAGGAGAGTGTTAGCCATGCACATATGCATGCCCTTCCGTGATTGCCGGACGTGATCGGAACACTTCTGTATTTGGCCGTTGGGCTAAGTTAGGCAGGCCAGGATTAGATGCAAATCTGTCGTATTCTTTCCTTGGATGTAAACTCTCCTATATATACCTAGCCGGCTAATACAAAATTCATTGCGTGAATTAGTCTCGCTTTCATGGTATCAAGAGACCGGGTTTTCCGGTCCCCTTCCGCTGTTTTCTTTCTCCTGGCGTGCCGATCGAACTGACCGCCGCCGCTCCTCCGTGCCGTGCACTCCGCCCGGTACGTCCACCATCCGAGCATCGACTCCGCACGGGTCACCATCGGACTGTGCCGTGTGATCGTCGACCTCGGTCTCCTGTTTCTCCTTCGTATCTCGCTTCGCTTGCAATGGCTGGCAACGATGCTGAACTCGATCGGCTCCGCAAGGAAGTCGAGGAGTTGCGTTCAGCCCTCGCCACGCATGCCCTGGAGGATCAACGCCGCGCTGACGAGGCACGCCTCCTTGCCGAGGCCGAGGCTGAAGCTGAGAATCGCCGCATGGAGGCCGAACGAGAGGACGCCGAACGTCGCCGTCGCGAAGCTGAAGCCGACGCGCTCCTCATCGCCAACCTCCACGCTCAAGCCGTCGCCCTCACCAACATCAAGACCGTCGTTCCCCTGGTTCTCGAGGTCGGCTCCACCTCTTACCCCAAGTGGCGCGGCCTCCACCTCATCAACCTTGGGAAGTACGCCCTCACCGACCATGTGCTCTCCGCCGACATCTACCCCGACGTCGCGCCCTGGCATCGCATGGATTGCGTCGTGATCTCCTGGATCCTTGGCACCATCTCCGCCAATCTCCTTGAGACGGTCATGACCTCCAGCGACCCCAATCACCGCCCGACCTGCCGGGCTGTTTGGCTTGCCCTCGAAGACATGTTCCTTGGCAACAAGGGGGCCCGTGCCCTCCTGCTCGACACGGAGTTCCGCACGTTTGCACAAGGTGACTTAACCATCTCTGATTATTGTCGTCGTCTGAAATCAATGGCGGATCAACTCGGCAGCCTCGGTGAACCCGTTCCCGATCGAACGCTCGTTCTGGCCACTCTTCGCGGCCTAAACGACCGGTTCGCGTCCGTGGTTACGTTCACCAAGCGCCAAACACCGCTGCCGTCCTTCGACAAAGTCCGGAATGATCTACTTCTGGAGGAACTCACCCTCAACGACAAGGCAAAGGGCCCTGCCACAGCCCTTCTCTCCACCAGCGCCCGGCCGGTTTCTGGTGCCGTCCCGCCTGCCTCCACGGGCGGCACCCCTGGCGGCGCACCTTCTGGCAGCGGCGGGCAGGTCACAGCCAGTGGCAACCGCACAAACAATCGCCGGCGTCGCAACAACCGCAGCAGCGGCGGCGGAGATCGGGCTCCGACGGTAGGTGCTCAGGCGGGGTGGCCTCCCTCCTTCTTCAATCCCTAGACGGGCACTGTTCAGGTCTGGCCTGCCAGTGCGCCGCGCCCGGGGCCTCAAGGCAACGCGCCTCGCCCTACGACGTCACGCGCACCTCATGCGCTCACTGCGGGCGTTGGGCAGAGCGTCCCCCCTACAGCCTGGGCTCCCTACGGCGCCTTCTATGGCACTGGCCCCGCATTGCCTGCTTCCCAGCAAGGCTGGGCTGGTTCTCCCTTGGGCTCTACCGGCGCATCTCAGCAAATGGACGCCCACGGTGGCTGGGACCAGGCTGCACTTGCTGGCGCTTTCAACACCATGCAATTGACACCGCCGCCGTCTACCACATGGTACATGGATTCAGGCGCCAGTAATCACCTGACATCCGATCCCGGTAACCTCTCTGTTTTACACCCATCCTCCCCTCCTTTCCCCTCCAGTATTGTTGTTGGCAACGGTTCCTTGATTCCTATCACTTCGGTTGGTTCCACTCACATTTCTGCTGCACATGGTCCTCTCAACCTTAATCACGTGTTCGTCACTCCACAGATTATCAAAAATTTGATTTCTGTTCGTCGCTTTACAATTGATAATAATTATTCCGTCGAGTTTGACCCGTTTGGCCTTTCTGTGAAGGACCTACGCACCAGGACCGTGATCGCCAGGTGCAATAGCTCTGGCGACCTCTACCCAATGTTCCCGTCGCCACCTGCTCCACATGCCTTGCTCACCACCAGCACCACCCTCTGGCACCGTCGCCTCGGTCATCTCGGAGCTGAAGCCCTTCATCATTTAGCTCGTTCCACCGCTATCCCTTGTACTCATAGCAACAGTGACACTCTTTGTCATGCTTGTCAGTTAGGTCGCCACATTCGCTTGCCATTTGTGTCCTCTTCCTCCCGTGCTTCTCAGAATTTCGATTTAATACATTGTGATCTTTGGACCTCTCCTGTTGCTAGTGTCTCTGGTTATAAGTATTATTTGGTCATTCTCGATGATTGCTCCCATTTCTTTTGGACCTTTCCCTTGCGCCTTAAGTCCGACACCTTCGGCACGCTTTCCCACTTTTTTGCATACGTCCACACCCAGTTCGGCACCACCATTAAACAAGTCCAATGCGATAATGGCCGTGAGTTCAATAACCTCTCGGCCCGTTCCTTCTTTGTTACTCATGGTGTTTCTCTCCGCATGTCATGCCCCTACACCTCCCAACAAAATGGCAAAGCTGAGCGTTCCATCCGGACCATCAATAATGTTGTTCGCACTCTTCTCTTTCAGGCTAGCATGCCTTCCCAGTATTGGGTTGAGGCACTTCATACCGCCACCTACCTCATAAATCGGCACCCCACCAAAACTCTCCAATTCTCCACCCCTCATTATGCTCTACATGGATCACCACCCACCTATGACCATCTTCGAGTCTTCGGTTGTCGATGCTACCCAAACATTTCTGCCACCGTTGCCAACAAACTTGCACCACGTTCCACATTATGCACCTTCCTTGGCTACTCCTCTGAACACAAGGGTTATCGGTGTCTCGACATGCACTCCAATCGGGTCATTATCTCTCGCCATGTTACCTTTGATGAGAACTGTTTTCCCTTTGCCGATCTGGTGCCTACGACCCCTGATGCTACTAACCTTGATTTTTTGATGGAGATGGAGTCCCCCACGCTGCCCATCGGGACACCCTTTTCTACAGGTATGGTGCCTCCAACCGTAGCTGCCCCTGCCAGCCCTTCGCCGGCAGCCGGTGCCAGCTGCCCTGCTGCTACTGCCGACACACACGGTGTGCCTTGCCCCGATCCAGCTGCCCCCGATGACTCCGTGTCACGGGCTGTTGCACGCGAGACTGGCTACGGCTCATCACATCCAGTCCTGTCCAGCCCTGCTGCCTCCGATGGTCTCCTGCCGTGGGATGCTGCCAGCGGAGCCGGCCCGGCCACTTCCTCCGTGCCCCCAGTCCCTGCTGCCCCCACTGGCCTCTGGCCGTGGGCTGCTGCCAGCGGGGCCGACTCAACGCCGCTTTCAGCACCATCCTGTCCAACAGCTCAGACCCTAGCGCCGGATTCAGCACCTGTTCCGACCACCTTGGCTCCTGCTGCGTCCAGCCGCACCGGGGGGACCCCCGTCGTGATCCCTGTTCCCTCCGTGACCAATGCACATCGCATGATCACCAGAGGCAAAACAGGGTTTCGTCTCCCGACCGACCGGATGAATCTTCATGCTGCCGTTCTTTCGCCTCTTCCCAAGACTTATCGCGGGGCGCTTGCCGATTCCAATTGGCGCTCCGCCATGTCTGAAGAATTTGCTGCTCTCCAGGCCAATGGCACTTGGGACCTTGTTCCCCGACCTCCCGGTGTCAACCTTGTCACTGGCAAATGGATCTTCCGCCACAAGATTCATCCGGATGGATCTCTCGATCGATATAAGGCTCGCTGGGTACTGCGAGGTTTTACCCAACGACCTGGCATTGATTTTGATGAGACCTTCAGCCCAGTGGTGAAGCCAGCAACCATTCGGACCGTGCTCACTTTGGCTCTCTCCCGTGACTGGCCCGTACATCAGCTTGACGTCAACAATGCCTTTCTTCACGGCACCCTTTCTGAGACAGTATACTGTGTGCAACCTTCTGGGTTTGTTGATCCCGCCCATCCAGATTTTGTCTGCCGCCTCAACAAGTCACTCTATGGTCTCAAGCAGGCGCCCCGTGCCTGGTTCAGCCGGTTTGCTACACACCTTCTCTCACTGGGTTTTGTTGAAGCCAAGTCCGATCCATCGCTTTTCATTTTTCGCCGTGGGACTGAGACAATATATCTGCTGCTTTACGTTGATGATATCATCCTCACTGCTTCCTCGGACGCTCTTCTTCGTCGCACTATTATGGCCCTTCAGCATGAATTCTCCATGAAGGACCTCGGACCACTGCATCACTTTCTAGGGTTGTCCGTGACCCGGCAGAATGGCACCATGCATCTATCTCAGCGTCATTACACTTTGGAGATTCTTGAGCGTGCCGGTATGTCCGAGTGCAAGCCATGCAGCACTCCCATTGACACACACTCGAAGCTCTCCGCCGCCGGAGACCCAGTGGATGATGCTACTGACTATCGGAGTCTCGCGGGTGCCCTGCAGTATCTCACCTTTACTCGCCCTGATATTGCTTATGCCGTCCAGCAGGTTTGTCTCTTCATGCATGATCCCCGGGTTCCCCACCTCGCCTTGGTTAAGCGCATCCTTCGCTACCTCCGCGGCACGCTTGATTATGGACTTCTTTTGCATCGAACCTCCCCATCTGCTCTGGTTGTCTACACAGACGCCGATTGGGCAGGCTGTCCGGACACTCGGAAGTCCACCTCAGGCTACGGTGTTTTTCTTGGCGACAATCTCATCTCCTGGTCTTCGAAACGCCAGCAGACAGTGTCCCGTTCAAGTGCTGAGGCCGAATATCGAGCTGTTGCTAATGGTGTTGCTGAGGCTACATGGCTACGTCAGTTGTTGGTGGAACTTCACACTCCTCTTGCTCATGCTACATTGGTGTACTGCGATAACATCAGTGCAGTGTATCTCTCCACAAATCCGGTTCAGCATCAACGAACCAAACATGTGGAGATCGATCTACATTTTGTTCGCGAGCATGTCGCCATCGGCCAGGTTCGCGTACTCCATGTACCCACCTCATCACAGTATGCGGACATTTTCACCAAAGGTCTTCCCACGGCTGTCTTCACGGAATTTCGATCCAGTCTCAACGTTCGATCATCTACCGGTTCGACTGCGGGGGAGTGTTAGCCATGCACATATGCATGCCCTTCCGTGATTGCCGGACGTGATCGGAACACTTCTGTATTTGGCCGTTGGGCTAAGTTAGGCAGGCCAGGATTAGATGCAAATCTGTCGTATTCTTTCCTTGGATGTAAACTCTCCTATATATACCTAGCCGGCTAATACAAAATTCATTGCGTGAATTAGTCTCGCTTTCAGAGAGCACTATGGAATTCTGATGATGATGCTTGCATGCTACCCACTGCCTGCCTCATCTTGTTCTACATCTACAGGATACATATATTCATCCTGGTTAATTACTCTTCTTATTCACTGTTGTGGTCGTCTCCTCGTTTCTTATGCACATCCTAGATATATACTCCTACATCTACAGCTTGCCAGTTGCTTGCGCCGAAGAATTAAAAAGGAGGGCAGCCATGCATTGATAGGGCTGAGATTTCATGTGTTGAGACTTTCCGGGCATGAATAAACAAAAGAGCTGGAATGTACTATAACATCGATCAAAACATATGGTGCGTTATGAATTTTATTTTGGAGCACGAGTGGCTATGCATGAGGAGAGCTAAAGCCAAAAGAGGGGATCGAGAGGAAACATATGGGGAAGGCAGAACAGGAACAAGGTATCAAAAGTAGAGCAACATGCACTTGCTCTACCTGGATGGCATTTCCGCAGCATAAAAAATTACACCATATCACGATGGCACGAGGGGAGCACTATTGCTTATGCACTCGAACTGTAGATCAACAGGAGGCTCTCTTCTTTTCAGGGCTTCTTCCTTTCTTACTGCCACCAGCAGAGGCCGGCATGCTTGTGAAAAAGGCTAGCTGTTCTTAGCTTTCTTTGCCCTTTGCAGTTGCACTTGCACATCTCTCTCTCTCTCTCTCTCTCTCTCTCTCTCTCTCTCTACCTGCAGTTGCAACTGCAAGTGACTGCCCACAGCATGACTGCAGTTTGCATGAGCTGATGAGGCCGACCAATTGTTTTGGTTTTCGAGATCATGCAGCAAATATATATACATACAGCTAGGGGCTGCAGCATTTCTCTGAACATGGATAGGGTCAATGTGTATCAGTGTATCTCTGAATATCTGATAGCACCACTGCATGCTTGATCTCATATGCGAGCAGAAAGAAAACATGGTATGTACAGTAGTAGTTAATTAGAAACTTAACCACATTGAGTCGGCTGTGAAACTCAGGCATAGTAATAGTTTGGCTATTTAATTAATTTGCCGCCAAGAGGGCACGCCTAGGCATGTAATTAGGACAATATAAAATGATGGTGGGCCACAAAATCGGGAGGCATAACAAGTTCCAAGTTTCTTTTATATGCTTGCACCGCAGCTAAAAAGTTGGAATTAAGCAATGTGAAACAAGACAAGAACTTAAAGCAACTTAGGGAGATAATATAAGGTTGTATGTTTGACCTCAAGGGAAAGCCTACACTATAGCATGTATATATATATATATATATATATTCTGAAGAGCAAGGCGATGATGCCCTAAACCCTAAGGTGGGAGCCCCTGTATACTGTATATATATACCAGCTTGCATGCTGTGGAAGAAGAGTTAGCTAGTGTAATTAAGCAGCTCATGCATGCATGGTTAGTAACCAAGTTTTTTTTTTTTACCCCAGAGAGCATATGGCAACTTTGATTTAATCATGCAGGCCAGCACAAGAAAAATTGTCTGCCACAATGCATGGAATACCACCACCATGTATCAATGTATGCATCTTGTTCATGTGGCATACAGAAACCACCTGTACTTGCATGTCAGCAAAAACGGTAAACATATAATTGTACACTGCATCGATGATGGGTCCAAATTAAACAGATATATCACCAATATATATATCAGCTATATAATTAAGCAACTGTACGTATTCCCTCTCTGTTCCCTTGCACATACCAGATGGGAGATCAACTATTTAGTTGCGTAATCGCCAGAAATAATTAGCTACTGCAATTAATAACCGCATGGCTAAACATATGATGCCGTACATAACTTGACAGACTGCCCCGGCCGGGCTCTCATTGCACAAGTATACACTAATATTGAAAAATGTATGTATTGCAAATTAATCTGCAGGAATTTGGATTAATTAGTTTGACCAATTTATTTTCTTAGATGAGCTTGAACAAGTTGTTGCTCTCATGTATAGCCTGTGAAGCGCAATATAACTAGCAAATTAATAGCCATAGTACAATCATTGGCAATATATAGAAATTAAGAAACTAAACCAATTAAGTTGATGTGAAGGAAGGAATTAAAGGAAGGTGTAGCTAGCAATGGAGACAGCAAGAAGCTAGTTATGAGCTGAGGGAGCTCCCTTCAGTCCAAGCATGGAGTAGGAAAGAGAGAACAGTCTCCCGCATCATTCACTCATTCACGCAGCAAAGAAATATATCGCAGGGCTTACTTCCACTCTCATTGCTGTGTGTTCGACTGAATGAGTCGGCAGCTCATTCAATCCCCGTACCTCCCATGGGTGGGCTGAAGAAAGCTCCCTCTCAAATAAGGTTTCGAATTTCATTTTAAAAACTTTTATTTTTGGCACCCAACGAAATTCGGTTATTTCGGGACGAAATGGTTGTCCAAAAAATTGAATTTTTTTAACAAAATTTGAATTTTTGGATAAATTCAAATAAATGCACCGAAATGTAACCGGGATAAATATATTTCAGGACCCACCAAAAGGACCGAATTTCAAATTCAACACCCTGCCCTCAAATACCTGCTGCTGCTTCAATCTTTCAAGTAAAACCTATATATATAGTTAATGACTCCACGATCAATTAGTACGTACAACACGACAACAAGTAACAGTGCATATAACTATACGCACATAAACATCCATTAGTACTAGTCTACTAGAAGATGAGAGATAGGTTTTTTCCCAGGAAAAATTATATAGCATCGCGTCACATCATTAACATGTAAGCTAAGTAGGTAAGCAACAAGATCGATCGTGTGCTCATGAAATCAGCTGGTCGCTTACTTTTTTACCTATGGTTAACAGTCTTGGATGGTCACTGTTTAAATGCAAAAACAGAAGTAAAAGTAGGACGTACACTGATACTGGATTAATTAGCTAGCTTAGGCAAACTTCCCCCAAATTAAATCGACGAAATAGAGATCGATCGATATGCACTAGCTAGAAAGAATTAGCATATGCATGGTTCCTAATTACTTTTCATATTCATAATAACGATATCAATCAAAGCACTGCAAAAACATGCAAGAGAATTGGAAATCTCGAAGCAACATGAGTTCCCCGAGAAATAAGAAAACAAACGGCCAATACATATATAACTTCAATCAAAGAGCACAATCAAATTAACCAAGCTCCGTTTATGGAGACAAAACGTCTGAAAAAAAATGAATTAGCTTAAGTTATGGATATACATGAACAGAACAATTAAAATACATGGATATAATTGCCAAACAAAAGAGTAGCCTAATTTCTCCTACCAGGAATCAGTTTACTTAAGTTCTTAGATAATAAAATCCACTCAAATAGAAGCGAGTATGTATATATGTAGCTACCTTAGTTTATCCACTCAAGCAAGTGTGCAGTGCACTACCACTTATTTCCACAGAAGATACGTAGATATACCAACCAGTTAAGTTAAGTACACGTAAAGATTATAATGAGTAAATATAGACTATATAGTAACAGATACAGATCCTGCAAAAACTGTATCAGGTATGTCGACCATCTTCTGAACATTTAAGGATTCAGGCGTGTGTGTGAGAGAGAATATATAAAAACAGCACAAGGACAAAATTAAACCTGACGAGATCTCAACTGATGGATCCTGCGGAGCTCCATCCAAACTCGAAAAACCTAATATCATGTTCAGATCAACACAAACGCCAAAAAAACTCAGGGCGAAGAAGAATTAAAGAACAACACCATACAGTCACGCTGAGCATATGCATCGAGCTAGCTATGTTGGAAGACGGACTTACATATCCTGAGATCCATGCATACAAACGGAGATCTAGGCCATATAATAGCTGATTCTTCCACGACCTCCCATGAACTATCATCAAATCAGTAGAGAGATCGATCACGGTAGTACCAGCGACAGGAAAGCAGATGGAGACGCATAACCAACATCGACAAGCGCAAGTGGCTATGCAGGCTTGCCCATATCGCATGCAATCAACCCAATATATGCTCTCCTAGAGGAGAATAAATCAAAGCTCCAGAGAAATGAGCCCACCATATCAATACATCAAGAAAAGCAAACCAAACTAATTCCACCCTTCTGCTTTCTAGTCAAAGCTCCTGCCCTTCGCGTTAAAAAAAAGGGTCTAAATTAAAGCACAGTCATTGTGAGGAAAAATTACCAATCGATCAATATGACATTTAGCAGGCAGCTGGCCAGAGTGTAGCTTTCTGAGATGTCCAGCGAAGGGGAAGGGTGTCTGGTTGGTGTTGGGGGAAAGCTAGATCTAGCAAGTCGACAGATCTAAGAGCTAGGGAAGAGACCAGGGAGGGCTAGCTGGCCGACGAGACAGGAGGTGAGGAAGAAGGGACAGAAAGAATGGTTTGGTGCTAAAGAATGGTTTGGTGGTTTCAAGTTGCAACATGCAAGAGGCTGGGCACTGGAAGTAGGTGGGGGTGTCAGGGTGTGGGGGCAATATCGTCAATAGTCGTGCGACTATCGATCGAATCGAGTCGGTTCAGTATCTAAAACCGCTTAATAAACCGGTTAAATTTGAAAAAAATATTTAAAAAATCTATGCGACGTAAATATCGCGATGATTGGTGAAAATCGAGCGAAAATCGCTTAAAAATCGGCTTTGAGAAACATTCAATTGATTGGATGTAAATATCGTGAAAATCAATCGATTTTTTTTTTTTTTTTTTGATTTCGTAACTCATTGGTTTCTAACGATTTTCGAACGATTTTGATGGGTTTACTTCTTCATTGTTTTTAGCTAAAACATGTACACCACCTTCTCTTTATTTTTTTTCAGTTTTGAGAACAATAATGTATGTACATGGTTGATACAGTTTACTATGACACCGACAGCAGCTCCCAAATTTTGGAGTATAGGCAATTGGGTCTATCTACACGTCACCATTCGCTTGTTTGCTTTTAAAAAATCAATTAAATTTTCAACCGTCAGATCTTAATCGTATCATCTAAAATAGTCGTTCTAACATCCATAACCCTAGCGATCCTCTCGCGATTTATAGATTAGTTAGTTAATTGCACAGGGCCTCCACTAAATTAGGGGCCTATTTTTTCAAAAAAAGAAAGATTAGTTAGTTAATTGCAACAAGGTACTCTTATGTGTTGTTAAGGTTTATCAAAAGATGTTTATGAAAAAGTATATTGTTGCGGTAAATTTGTAATAAATCAGTACAAAAAAAGTATTAATAAGCTCAATATCTCTTCAACTCCAAGTGGGATTAAGCACCGTCTTTGTCAAGTTCTATTTTTCTTCTTTTATATTTAGGGCTCCATCTTACTAACAGGCACGAATCATATCTATAAAGTGAGAAATTTGATTGATTTACTAAAAAAAATTTTAATACGGCCCCCTTGTGCGAACAAGATGAAGCTGGGAACCCGTTAGGACAATGATGGGCCTCCCAGAGGACGGCAGTAGGCCCATCAGCCCATAGTTCACCTTTCAGCAAGGGCCCATTTGCTCAGCTTGGTCCAGCTCGCTCGTTCTCTCTCTCTCTCTCTCTCTCTCTCTCTCTCTCTCTCTCTCATCCAAGCCATCACTCGATCGAGGAGGAATCATGGAGGAGGAGCTCGGCAAGGGACGGAGGGAGGGAGGGATCATCCAAGACAAGCAGTGTCTCGTCCTCTCTCCTCTCCGCCTCCCAACCCCAGCCCATGGCCCACCGGCGGAAGCAGGGGCCCGTCGCCGCCGACGATCACCGGACTTCCCAGCCCCAGGCACCCTCTCTCCTTCTCCCTCTCTCTCATCCCTCTTACATGCCGTCCAATTTCTTTCATTATTTGTTGCCAATTTGTTACTAGTCCTTGCTCCAATCGCGGAGCACATCGCATCAAATTTGCTGCTCTCTCTGGCTGTGCTACCTTCTGATTAAAGCTCGCATCTTGCTTCATTGTCCGTCCTGATCTTCACTCTTACGGCTTACTACTTTCTAGTAGACTAAAAGCCAATTTATAAATGCGTTTACTTGCAGAGGATCCACTCCACTTGCAAATTAAAATGTTACCAGTGCCGTACGTATGGCAGTCATGGATTGATGCAAGTTTCTCCTCCCCCTTGTTGACAATTTTGGGCTCGGCTCTTGGAGCAATCAATTTGATCCTAAATATGCCGCCTCCTTAAATCATCACCATCTGGTTTATATCTTGGGGAGAATAAACAGGTAATCATCTGATATTTGATTCTGGTGTAGTGGTGTTCACTTTCAAATGCCCCTCTGTGAAAATTAGCTTTTTTTTTTTGGTGTGTCCCGCACCCTATACAAAGGTTCCTTACACATGATATGTTAATTTGTCTGTGGGTACAAATGGAGCAGGATACGGCAGCTTCATCATACAGTTACACATCGATGAAAACCATGAATGAGCCTAAGCTTGGATTGTGGGGAGCATTGGCAAGAAAGGACAAGGAATTCTCGACGAAGATGGTACCGCACATAAGTTCGATGACTACAGGAAAGATGAACCCCTTCACACATCCAATGGAGCTCAGGTGAGGCAACAAATATATATGGAGGTCAATACCCGTAATTGATGAAACACCAGGAATTAGAGGCAATAAACTTATTATCCATGGCTTGTCTCTTAGGCAGGGTTCACAAGATCGGCGAAAATCGCGCATATCGCCGTGGCTCGATATCAAAAATCGGTCGATAAATCGATCCGCTTCAAAAAATAATTTGAAAAATTTTGAAAAATTTTGCGTGTCAAAAACCCGGTTGTAAATCGATGGAAATCGGTCGATTTTCGTCAAAAATCATTGAAATCGCTACAAAAAATCGATCGCACAAAAGTTCAACAAGGTCGTCGATTTTTGAATTTTTTTCGAAAAAAAATCTGGTTTTTGAATTTATCCGATTTTCGACTCGATTTTTGAGATTATCAAAAATTATTGTTCATCCGAAAATCGCCAAAACGATTTGTGAACCCTGCTCTTAGGTGATTTACATTCCTCGCATTTTTGTCTAATTTTGGTCCCTCAATCTCGTTTGTTGTTCGAGAACTATGGAAGGACAGAAAGGGGTGCGTCTCGAGCGAGATTGGAGGTGCTTGCTGCTTCTGTCAACCAGCTTGGTGGAAGAATCAGAAATGCCTTGGAAGTGATATTCTTAAGCATCATGCAGCTCTATTTCTTTCACGATATTACTGACACAACCATTAAAAGTTGATTCATTTGTGAACCTTTCTGTTGTCTCTGGGTTCACTACAGAGTTTCTATTTTGGAAGTTCAGTATCTTATTCGGTTTCCTGACTAACGACCTTTTTGTTCTTTGTTTAACAGGAAGGCCTCACTGTTGTCGATGATAAGACAGCCAACTTCATCGAGGAAACAAAGAAGTTACAAATTAGGAGGAGGCCTAATGGTTCTAGTTCATATATGCAGAACCCTTCTGTAGATACATTCACCCACGATGTTGTCTCCTTGGATGTTGGTGACATGGAAGACAGCAACCCAGTAGAAGACGGCAATCACACCTACAACAAGAATATGTTTCCTGTGGTTGAAGCTTATTTAGCCCATGAAGAAGTATCTCCTGTCCCATCCAGGCCAGGATCTCCAGTGCACAGCCCAGGCAATGTTATCTTGTTGAGAGTGACTAGGGAACGGTATACCGTTGCAACGGTATAGCCATGAAACTTATGAAACTTATTAGTTTCAGTGCTGGTTTCATGAGTTTCAGTGTTTAGTTTCATCAGTTTCATGTTTTATCAGTTTTTAGTGCTAAGTTTCATGAGTTTCAGTGCAAAAAATCATAAGTTTCATGAGTTTCAGAGGTATACCGTTGCAACGGTATACCGTTTTTTAGTTTTTCTGTATCTTGTTTGGGTTTGCAACTGGTTTGGTTGTGATTGGTGTGCATAAAATTTTGTCCATTGTTTTCTGAACTGTAATTTAGTTCAGGTTTCTGCTTTTGTATAAGGTTATATGGTTTGGAATTTCCATGTAGTGTTGGTGAAGCTGACTGGTGTGCGTATATAGGCAAAGTTTGTAATGTATACCGTCTAGTTTCCATCCATGTAGGGTTGTGGCATTGACTGGTGTGAGTAGGCGAAATGAGCAGCACTCTGAAGAATGAGTTTACTAGTTGTATATTGAGATTGGTGTACACAAGATAATGAAATAAGGTTTGGGTTTTGATCCCTTAATATTTACATGTTTCTTCTTTTTCCACACCGTGGTTGAATCGGTCTCAACCCAGTTCCACCCGATTTACAGAATCCAACTTGAAACGTTTGTACCAAGAATCTGGAACCGTTTCCGTTTCTATTAGAATCTGGAACCGTACCAAACATGGCCTTACCCGTTTACAACATGACATGTTTTCCAAAACTTTTTTTTTTTGCATAAACTGAAAAACATAATTAGTAGCGTAGAGAGGTGCTTCTATGTTTTTCTTTTTAAAAGTTGTACAAATATTAAAGCATGAACGAGAGATAGATGGTGATTACTTACCCCTTCGCTTGCTTCAAGATTCGTACAGCGTACGCACTAATTAGTAACAGGTAGAGTGAATCTCCAACCTACCCTCCATTTTGGTAGCATCGGATGCTGTAGGTATCCGTACGTATCTACGACTGATCTCCCAAGACCAAGAGGCCGATGGTCCTTGCCCATGGCATCATGGTGAGGCCTGGCCGGCCAAGAGTGACAGATCCAGCCTTAGCTAGATGGCATCCATTGGAGGAGGCTCCAAGCTCGATCGATGCACGGACACAGTATTGACGACCGCGATAATGCGACTATCAAACCTTGTGCTGCAGCCTGCAGCACCAGTAGTGTGTACTTGAACCACGCTATGTATATACACATGCACCGAACGTCCACCGTACTCTTGTATATATGGTTCCAAGTGAAGCCATTGCCCGAATTAAGGCTCCGTTTGGTACGGTTCCAGATTCTAGTAGAAACTAGTAGAAACGGGGTTGATGGTGATTCAGCCACGGTGTGAAAAAAGAAGAAACGTTCCAAGGAGAATCGTTTCAAGTTTTAGGCTGTTTGGCTGGGTTTCTCCCAGATTCTAATAGAAACAACTGATTCCAAGTTGCCAAACAGGGCCTAAGAATCCAAACGCTTTTGACAGTTGCATTTGATAAGTTCAGGTGCTCAATTTCGAAGGAAAAAAATTTGAGTCTCTCTCGTGTTATACAGCTACCATGCTCATTTTATATATCCGCATACTTCAGCAAATCGGTAAAGTGGGAACATTGAGCCTGGAATGCTACGGCTATCCACTTTCACTCTAAATTTAAACCGCTATTAAAAATTTCAGGAATATTTTTCCTCGGTGTACTACTTATGAAAGATAATCTATATGGCATTATTGGTGTACATTATAAAATAATTATACTAAAAATGAAATTAAGCAACACATATAAAAACTTAGATCCTCGCGTCCAAGAAGTGATTTATAAACTATTGATTGCACGTGAAATGAATATACTACTCTCGTATAAGTATGTCATCTACAACATTTACCTAGCAACAACAACAAAACAAAGGTGAATCCAATGACTCGTGCAAGTATTAAATAAAACAGTTGCATCAACATATCATATTCAATGATCTCATAACTGTAAATTCTATAACTGCATCCTCTCTCTTTCATTCTCTTTTATACCATGGTTTCAATGGTGGTAGGTGGAACCATTGTATTTATACTAAAACAATTTCTAAGCCATGGCTTTGTAATACCATGGTATTGAAAAATTTTGCTTCCAAACAGGGCCTCAGCTGTGTTATACTATATGAAATCTAGGCCCTACATCTCGATGCACGCTGAGGTGGTCTAGGGAGTCTCGTGTGGCGGCATGATCAAGAGCCAACGGCGTAGATGAGTGAGCTGTACATTTCCCGAATCAGGGTTCACCTTTTCTTTTTTAAGAAAATCGGACGATTTTCGTTTTTAGATTATCGGAAAAAATCGCTCAAAAATCGGTAGAAAATCGCTAGATATCGCATGGTTTTAAAATCCAAAAATTTGAATAAGAAATTCCGATTTTCTTCCGATTTTCACCGATTTTCTCCCGATTTTGACCGATTTTCTTCCGATTTTCACTGTTTAGTTGAAAGTTTCTCAAAGCTGATTTTTTTTAGCGATTTTCTCTCATTTTTGACCGATTTTCTCCCGATTTTGACCGATTTTCTTCCGATTTTTACCGGCCAATTGATTGTTTCTCGAAGCCGATTCCTTGAACGATTTTCTCTCGATTTGCACCGATTTTCTCTCGATTTTCACCGATTATCGCGATATTTACGGCTCATAAATTTTTTTGAATTTTTGAATTTTTTGAATTTAACCGATTTATCGGTCGGTTTTAAATATCTTACCCCTCCGATATGACCGAAAATCGCGATTTTCTGCGATTTTGTGAACCCTGTCCCGAATCCATACGTTGGGAAAGAGCTTGGCGGAAAGTTAGCTATCGTTCTCACTGCCGGTGGGCCTCACTCACCTCTGTGGCCCCACACGCCAGCGACCTTGCAATGCAAAGGAGCCTCACTTGCAAAGAAGCCCCTCGGAAGAATCCAAACGTTACCAACAAGGACACCACGGCCGAAAGAGGCAAACGACGACGACACGCTGCAGTACAAGCCACGCGGCTGCGGCTCAGCCGTCCAGGGGCAAATGGGTAACTTCACAGGGTGTGACAACTGTATCTGTATGTGCCCGCGTCTTTTGCTCCGGGGAAAGCAGAGCTTCTTTCCACCCGGGGACGGTGGTCTGTAACTTTTCTTTTCCGCGTTAGATTTTTACCGCGACGAAAGAGAGTAGCTGTTTCTGTGAAGAGATGATGGAATGGAATAGACTATGGAAAACATTAACAGAAAAACTAAAAAACGGTATACCGTTACTCTGAAACTCATGAAACTTATGATTTTTTGCACTGAAACTCATGAAACTTAGCACTAAAAACTGATAAAACATGAAACTGATGAAACTAAACACTGAAACTCATGAAACCATCACTGAAACTGATAAGTTTCATAAGTTTCATGGCTATATCGTTGCAACGGTATACCGTTTCCTAGTCACTCTCAAACATTAATGTATGAATTATTATTTATAATAAATATTTTTATATTATAATTAAAAGATATTAAGATCTTATAAAAATAATCTTAATATATTATTCAGTACTATAGAAGTAAAGATTATATCAAAATTACATAGACATTAATCGCTTATACACGGCCTCGAACCCGGGAAAAGAGGATATTCGTTCCCATTAAAACCCTTATCAAGAAGAAAACCCTCTTTAAAATAATTGATAATTTACTCTTACTTATATGTGTTATTGATTATTTACTCTATAATACCTATCTGACGTACAAATCTTAGAATTACATATCGGTAAAACACATATAATAAATAATCACAATTGCATTATTAAAAAAAAATAGAGCAATTGATGGAATCTCCCCTGAAATCTCTCACTCCCCACGCCGATCTCACTCCCCAGTCCCCACTGTCACTACCATTCGTGGGGCGCTTTATAGGCTGTTTGGTTGCATTCTCAACTCAACAGCCAGATGTCTAAGCCAGGCTGAGGCGCTAAATTGCATGCAAAGAGATGCACAGAGATGGTGTTTGGTTACCTAAAGGAAAGTGAGATGGACCAAATTCAAAAGAGTGGTAAATAAATTTTAAAAATCTAAATTTATATGGCAAATGTGATCTATTTTTGTTCAAAAAAATGTCAGGAACATGTAGGTAAAATCGGTTTGATGATCGGAGATAATAATAAAAAGATATTAGCACAAAGAGAAAAAAAATTGGATGGCATATTGCCTAATAACTGCATGCACAACTAGCGATACATACTATGTGGTGGAGTGCAAGTCGCCGGCCAGTGGGCCATTTCACGCAGAACACAAAGCTAGCGTTGTTGCACCAGTGGAAACGCTAATTTTGGTCGTTTCCCCAGAGCCAGGATGTGGGGGGAATCTTGCATCTGCAGAGCCAAATTTAAAACCAGATGCAGCCAACCAAACATGAGAAAAAAGGAAGATTCTGTATCTATTGATGCAAATCTGTATACATGCAGCGAACCAAACAGCCCATTAATCCGGAACAAAATTCTGTGGCTTCCAGCCTCCCTCCTCTCGGATTTCTCCAAGATTGGGATTTGCCCCTCGTCCCCTCCCAATTCCCTCTCGCTTTCTTGGTCGCATCGTTTCTTCCCAATTTGTCATCCTCGCAATCGTCTCCTGCCACTTGTTGGACGCGGTCCTGTGACTCCTGTCAATCTCTCGGTCGTCCTAGCTTCCATCGCCATTGCTGCTGCTGCTCTCTCTCTACTCAAGCCTGCTTCTTTGGAGCCAGGCGTAAATGCCCGTCCTTGCAGAGGATCCCATCTTTTCCCGCTCCAAATCTCGTCCTTGTTTCCCTGAATTAAGAGGTGCAGAGTCTCCTATGCGCGTCGGTCCTAGTCGCAGTCATAGATGAGGAGGGGATCCTGAATCTTCTTCTTGGGCTCCGGTTGCTCCACTCCCGGCCATGGATTTCTTGATCTGTGCCTGCCTCCTCCAGCTACTGTTCTTGGGCTCCTCCCGAGTGGCGGCGCAGCCACCGTCGCCGGCGAGGGCCCTGGACGCAATGCTGCAGGAGCATGCCTACCGGGCCTTCGCGCGGCCGCGCACCGGCATTGTCTATAACGGTACCGTGCCCGGCAACGTGACGGGCGCTGCGGTGTCCGCCCTCCGCCTGCGGAGCGGCAGCCTCCGCAGGAGAGGTTTCGCCGAGTACTTCCAGTTCAGCGTCCCTACCGGCGTCGTCGTGCAGCCGTACGTGGAGAGGGTGGTGCTCGTGTACCATAACCTGGGCAATTGGTCTGAGTTCTACTACCCGCTCCCCGGGTACACCTACCTCTCGCCGGTGCTCGGGCTGCTGGTCTACGACGCGGCCAACTTGTCGGCCGGGGGGTTGCCCGAGCTGCAGATTCTCGCGTCGGGGAGCCCCATTTCTGTGCATTTCAGCGATGTCGGTGCGGTGCCGCCAGGCGGCGGTCCATCACCACGGTGTGTGTGGTTCGATTTGGATGGAGTGCCACAGTTCCGGGACCTAGAGGCGAGCAACGCGTGCTTGGCGTATCGCCGAGGGCACTTTTCGATAGTGGTGAACTCCAGTGAGATTGCTCCTGCTCCGGCGCCACCAGGACCAGGCACGGTTGCCCCGCCGATACCGACGGCAGGAGGTGGTGCTAAGGGCGGCTCAAAGGCATGGAAGATCGCCGTCGGCGCGGCCGGGGGCGCCATGGCGTTGGGGCTGTTGGCTTCGTCTCTGCTGTGTTTGGTGAGGTACGAAAGGGGCAAGAGGTTGGAGCTGATGGAACGGAATGCGGAGGTCGGGGAGACACTGCGCATGGCGCCGGTTGGCCGGACGCAGGCGCCTGTGGCGTTGGGGACACGGACACGGCCGGTGATTGAGAGCGAGTATGTCGTCGCATAGTTGCTCTGCGAGTTTCCTGCAGAGCTCAGGCAACAAGGATCCATGGTGGTGACCGGAGAGGCGGAGACATGGAATTGTCCATGTCGATGAGGGTTGAGCACATTCTTTTGGTGGGTTTGTTTGGAAGTTTAGTTGCTCTGCAATGGCCATTGTTGATGTTCATGGTTGCCATGTTCACAGTGGGGAGCTCCATTCGTCTCCAAGCAAGCAATGGGGAGGAGATATTTGTCATGTCAGATCATGAATCCCTCCATTATTTTTTGGTTGCTGTATTCGAAAGGAAGTTGGCTTGGCAATAAATCTGAGGTAGTATTCGTTGCACATCACATGGCACTGCCTCGGTGAGACTCATTCCGGTTTCGATTAAACACCGTTTTTTGCGCCTTTTTGGCTTCTTATTTTTAGACAACTGTTAAGATGGTGCACAGGTTTACTTGTTTTGGTAATTAGTCTGATAATCTAGATTTCATGGCCACTTGTTTTGACATCCGGTCTATATTCAGTGAGAACTTTCCATTGTCTTCTCGGAAACAATTTGGTTTCTAGTTGTGTATTTTCTTGATGGTCGGACGTTATGATTCATTTCCAAAGTAATGCAGGACTGTAAACATACCGGGGGGTGTCATTTTCATTGTTCGTAACTAACATATTTAACCTATGTTGGTAATGAGCTTTGTGAACCATATTTCACTAGGAATGGCTTGAATTCAGGCATGTAAAAGAGCAAAAGAATGTCTGATTAATGTAAGCGTGACCAAATAGCAAAATCAGGATGAATAGAACAGTGGGGGGTTCAGGAATGATCTGTTAGCAAAATGCAAAAGTTTCTCTTTTCCACCGGTAGGATTTCGGGTTAGTCTGAGCTGTCCGCGAGGCCTTAGACGACAACGAAAACAAGTGGCATTTCATTTGTGTAATTTAGTGCCAAATCGTTGCATAACTCTCTGTGTCCATTTTTGTTCATCACCCTTACCTAGATTGATTTATGAAACTAGTAACTTAGGATACCCTGTTCTGTTTCTTATGCCTTACATGGTAACAAAGGTATGTGCTCCCATTCACCGAAAGTCCTGACCTGACATTGCTCGTTCTTTTAGGCTGCAATACTTGTCATGAGTGCACATCCATTTTTAAGTTGGATACCATATAGGCGAAAGGAAACTGAGAATTAGCTTTTGCCTGTAGCTTATGTTTTAGTGGTCAGACCTGACATTTTTCAAATCAGGTATGCACAATTCTCTACAAGTTAGTTTCGACGAATGTGGTGCGGAAGTGTTTTGCCGACGCAACCTGGATTACTAAATTGGCGGCACATGCCGCATCCACAAGCAGGGTAATTAGCTAGCTAACACTGCACACATGTGAGCGGTATCCTGCATGGCTTTACAGCTTAAAAGGACAGATCCGGCCAAGTAAACCAGCCAGCCAGCCAGCTGATGATGGATCAAACAGAGGTAGAACTGAACAAACAGAAGCTATCCAGCTGAGATGGATCAAACAGAGGTCGAACTGAACAAACAGAAGCTATCCAGCTGAGATGGATCAAACAGAGGTAGAACTGAACAAACAGAAGCTATCAGCTAGGTCACACCTGAATCCATTGGGACTTTGGAGCAGCAAGCATGCCAAACAAGGTTCTGTTTATCTTCTCTTGTTAGTATCTGGCTGGCTGGAGAGCTGACCTGAAAGTGGAGTCACCTGGGTCGATCGGTAGCTTCGTTCTTGTCAGGCGGCTGGCTTTCGAAGCTGGTCAGCTGGTGGCGCCTTTGGCTTTTGTCTGCACACCGGGATACTTGCTGGCTTGCTGGCACACTCTCGAACTCACTCACGGCTCTGTTTGTTTTTGATGTGGCTCCCTGATGCCTCTCCCCTGCTGTGCTGTACTACTGGAGGGTTAAACTATCTGTTGGATTATGCTGGAGTACTTTGTTCTCGTGCTAATTAATTAATTGGTTAATTAATTACTGCATCTAGCTTGTCTGTCACCTTGTTAACTAGCTGTACAGCCATTGTTTGTATTCAGAGACGGCAAGACTGTTTCTGCTATATTACTAACCTCTGTTCATATTTATTTGATGTATTTTTTAATGGTCTTATTTATAAATACAGAATGTATTTTATATTCTAATACAAAATTAATCTAATGTTCTCTTTATACCACTAATAAATATCCATCTTACTTTATATTTTCTGCATGCATGTATTAAATATACTCCATCTGTTCACTTTTATAATGCTTATTTTTTACATGGTTTTATTCACACATATAAGGTTTGCATGTAGATTTAATGAGACCTTTCTTTTTATACCTTTATTTATTCTCTCTCAATCATATACATTTATTCATTACCACCCACACAAAGTATATTTTTCATCTTCTAAGATAATTAAGTAGAGGGCCTCTAAGTTATTTTCTCTCATATCTTTCTTAATTTCAACGCAATCTTAATGCTTATGCAAAGCCAAAATATGGCTTATAAAAATGAACAGAGGGGGCAGTACTTAGTGATAATAATTATGCTTAATCTAGTCATTTTTAATATGTTATTGGTCTATATAACAAGAAGAAATACGCTTATATACTCGGACAGAGGAAATACTTGTCAAGAAAAACTTAAGGTTTGTTTGGTGCAGAACACATGGACTAGTTATACTCCCTCCAGTTTGATAATAGATGTCGTTTTGGACATTGACACGTCTTCAAAACACAACTTTGACCGCTAATTTTTATTATAATATATTTATAAAACCCAATAAAATTATAATATTATGAAAGTACTTCTCGAGACAAGTCTACACATATAATTTTCATATATCCAATTTAAATATTTAAAAATATATCGATAGTCAAAGTTTTAGAAGTTTGACCATCACTATGTCCAAAACGACATCTATTATCAAACTGGAGGGAGTAGTTGATAGATGGATTTTTGTGCTTGTGATGATGAAGTGTGGATTAATGATGCACTAATACTACTATTTCAGTATTCGTACCTCGGACAAATGGACTAGGAAGGAGTAGTAGAGTAGTTGTTTAATTAATGAAGCCCTAGATTTTGAAACAACTATACTCCTTGGTTAGTATTTGAATTGAGATATTTTTTTTAAAAAAAAAGGTATTTTAATTGAGATTGTCACTTGATTGGCGGGCTAAGTATCTTTCTTGGCATATAAACTAAAGAGATTGAAAATGGCTAGACGACTTTTAATTATCATCTCTAAGCATTATTTTTAGTGCACGTATATAGAGAATAGCAAATACATGATGATATTTATTAGGGACATAAAGGTAACATAATACTAATTTGCATCGAAACATGAAACATATCGTATACTATTAAGAAAATGAGAAAAACTACTCTACGCTATACCGTTTAAAACACATCTAACGGGACACCATCCAATCGTCTGCTTTTTAGCCCATTAATTAATTGAAGTACAAGATCCAGTCCACCTGCATTATTTTTGTTCGTGACGCAATGCCACACAACTCTTATCCCAGCCATTCATTTTTCTCGAATGGCCCTACTGCTCGTTTCATGAGTGTTCGAATACATGAAACTTAGTCACGAACCTTGTGAAACTTTTCGAATCCTGATGAAACTTAGCAACTATGTTTCAGTGTTTAGTTTCATGAGTTCCAGCGTTTAGTTTCATGAGTTTCAGTGTAGTTTCGGTGATAAGTTTCATCAGTTTCAGTGATAAGTTTCATGAGTTTCATTATAATGTTTCAAGAGTTTCGGTGATAAGTTTCATGAGTTTCGGTATTAAGTTTCATGAAACATTAGGAAAATTCATGAAACTTATCTTACGGATAAGTTTCATCAGATTTCACAAATAAGTTTCATTAGATTTCACGGATAAGTTTCATTAGGTTTCACATATAAGTTTCATTAGGTTTTATAGATGAGTTTTATGATTTTTTACGTATAGGATATTTCATAAATGAATTTTATGGAAAAGTTTCATGATGTTTATGCCTATTTGGTCACTGATAAAGGAAGGAAGCAACAACGTAGGCAGGATTAAAACGAGATCAGGACGACACGAGAAAAAGGCACTGCCGCGTGGGGTTGGAGGGATGGAGTTCGCGCGGTGTGGTATCCCGTCCAAATGCCGCTGCACGGTATACCGTCCTGTACTCGTTCTCTAAGAAAATACGCTCCGTGAATCTTAGATAGAGGGAGTAGGTTGGTCGTGCACGAATGGCATCTGTGAATGATGAAAGGAAGGCGGTGAAAGTGAGTGAAGAAGACGCGTCCTTGTTGCTTTCGTGGAAATTCAGTGACGGTGATGGTGCTCCTCCGTGCTCACTCGCTTGGTCCATGGCGAAGAAAGTGACCCGCGCGGTGGAGAAGAAGGAGCGTACGTGTGGGCTGGGCTGGGCTGGGCTGAGCCACACCGTATGTGCGAGCTGTACTACTGTGCGCCATGAGCACCGTGTTGCCTTCTCCAATTAAGCAGGCCGGGCCGGGCCGGGCCGGGCCGCCCTCAAATTGGAGAGAGATTGGAGATATTGGAGCTTCGACGGAGATGGTTCATGAGTGTCCCCCTGTTGGTGCAAAGTGTAATGTAGTTTCTGTTAGGAAACCGGATTCGTATCCGATATGGACTCTTCCTTATCTCTAAGCAAAACCGCTATATATAGGAGGCAGGGGGTCACCCCATTGTACACAAACATACAGAATAATAAAGCAGACCCGTTCCTCCTCATATTGTGTCTCTCGCCCTCTCTCTCTCTGTTCTCCACTTGAGATCTATTAGACAACCCCGGACTATTCGATAGCGAGGTTGTCTAACACGTTATCAGCACGAAGCTCTACCGGAGAAAGATTGAAAGGTGAGAAAAGACAAGAAGCGAAGGATCATCGACGACGACGAACGTCTACTACCGGCGATTGATCGCCCGATCCGATCTGCAATCAACTCGCCATCAAGCCGGCATCCACTCGGATTGCCGAAATAAAAGTCCTACGCGACTCTATCCTACGCGATAGTCTACCGGAAAGCAGATTGAAAAAGTGAGAAAAGGTGAGAACGAGGATTGTTCTAATCGCTCGTTTGATTACTTTGCTCAGATTCACGTAGCACGGTTACGAGTTCGCTTGTTTGTATCTATCTCAGTGGCATGAAGCTACGGTTCGCGACAATTACGTATATCGTAGCACGGTTACATTATACGCTTTTACAATACATAGCAATGGCACGAAGCAATTGTTATATGAGTAGCACTATGCATCTATCTAATGCAATCAAGCACAAAGCTCAGATCGGCCATGAAGCGCCGCATTCCTTCATTGAACCCACCGGCCGGACTCCCGTCGACTCGGCTCACCATCGCACCCGACGCAAGACGGCCGGACTCCTGACGCTCGGCACCTCCGGCCGCTCGCGCCGGCGCCACGCCTCCTTGCGCCTGGCCTTGAAGCGCCGCCGGCCGCTCGCGCAAGCATGAAGCGCCGCGCTGAAGCCGCTTCACCATGCACGCATTGCGCCAGCACGGTGCTCACCACACCGTGCCGTCGTCGCCACAGACGCTCGGCCGTGCCACCCGAACCCGCCAAAGCTAGCGCCTCGCCTCCCGGCGAACTCCACACGGCATGAAGCACAGCCGAGCCCGCCGGACGCCTGGCCCGGAGCTGCAGCATGCCGCCTTGGACCATGCGCTGGCCATGAGCTCTCGCCGCAGCTTCTCGACGCAGCATCGGGCGCCGCCGACCGACATCCCGCCGCCGCATGGCGCCGTCTGCTGCGCCCGGCTGCCGAAGGGCTTGTCTCTGCTACCGACGCCGTACCGCGTCTGGCCGCGCCGCAGGACGCCGCCGCCATCGCCTCGCAGCTAAGTCGCGCACAACCACCGCCGCCGACCACTGCGATGTAGCGCGTCGCCGCAAATCTCGGCCGCGAAGACTGGCTCGCGTTATCGCCGCTGCATCGCCATTCGCCGGCCGCTACGGCGGCTGCCCCGCCACTCATGCGCCGATCGACCGGCCATGCGCATAAGCGCGCCGGCTCGGCCGACGGTTCAACCACCGCCAGAAGCGTGCCTCGCATCTGGCTTGCCGCGCCTGACTCCCGTCGCGCCACCGGAGAAGCTCCCTGCTAGCCTTGACGCCGATCGGCTTGGGGCCTTGGATGGACTTGAAGTCCAGAAGATAAGTAAAGGGATTTTTATCACTTTTATTTTGGGACACCATCGGACACGAAGTCCAGAGTCATGCTCTAGTTAAGAATCAGCTTTGGGCACGGGGTAAAGGGATTTTACCTCTTTACCCCCACAAGTTATATATATATATTTATATATATATATATATATTGTGTTTTCTGATTTATTTATGAAAATGATTAGAAATTCAGAAATTTGATTAAGAAAATTCTGAAAATTACCAGAAAATATGAAAATTCCTAGAAAATTGCAGAATTTTTTTTTTTGGCTCTGTTTTAATTTGTACTTAGCCTTATTTTCTGCATTTATGAATATTTACAATAATTGCCCTGTTTAGAATATCGGAAATTCCTGAGAATTTATTTTCGTATTTATGAATTTATGAATTATGTCATGTTGATATTTGCTGAAATTAAAATTTTCTGTTGTACAGTAATTCTGAAAATTGCTTGGAAATTAGCAGAAATTATGAAAAGTGCTAGGAAAATTCCAGAATATTTCATATGGCATAAAATGAGAACCTGTGTGGTTGGGATTTGATTTTGGTAATGAATAAACAGATATGAGACAATTGGTGTCTAGGAAAACACACATGAGGCTTGGTTCTTTAATTGGCACCCGAAAACGGGAAGTGCTCCCTCCCTCATGTGAGCCCTAGGGGCAGGTTGACCTGGCCAAGAGTCGAATTGACGGAGATATTCGTTACCTGTTTTCGCTCCCAACCAACGAGAGTTACATAAGCATTACACCGCATTTAATTTATGTGGGAATTTATTTTCCGTATTTATGAATATTTATGAATCAGTATATATGAATTTTGCGATTATGAATATCAGTATTGATGAATCCTGCATTTATGAATCTCGCACTTATGAATTTTGCATTTATGAATTCCGTACTTATGAATCTTGTACTTATGAATTTTGCATTTATCTTTGTATATATGAATCTTGATATTATTGCTTTCTTTTAGTTTGCTGGAAACTCATGAGAATTCAATTATGCATTTTATTGAATCTAGCAGCCATTTCCTATTAGATTGCACGCAGTAATCTAATGGAAGAACCTTATGAATGTGCAAAGGTGTGGCATTATCTAACGTGAGTTTTTGAAGAATCGACTGAATTGTCGAATTATCTCACATAGACATCGATTGCATAATGAATAGTAAGCTCTCGAAGAGCATACTTTTTCTCATGAATAGAATTGCAATTTATTCTTTATTCCAAAGATTCTTTCTTTACAAGCAATTTTTGAATTACTTAGCCACTTTATGATTAGAATTATTTTTCTTTTCATCTAGAAATCGTGTAGCGCCCAATGGAGGAAATATGCATTGTTGATAGTGGCACAACAAATACCATCTTAAGAGAGTCGAAATACTTCCAGGCGATCACGAAGAACGCCGAAGGATTACAACTATCGCAGAAGCGATACGCATATAATAGGCTCAGGAAGAGCCACAATTATATTGCCAATGGGTACAACTTTGGTAATTGAAGAAGCCCTCTTGTACCCTGAATCAACTCGCACTCTCTTAAGTTTCAAAGATATCCGCGCCAATGGGTTTCACGTAGAAACCAATGAAGAAAATGGCAAAGAACACTTGTGCATTGTGAAGCACGCGAATATGGAAAGATGGTACTAGAAAAATGTCCCTCATATGAATCAAGTTGTACTACAATTTAAAATCAATGCACACGCGGGTATACTTCTTTGAAGACCTGTCTTTAGAAGCTCAATTATTTGCTTTATGGCATTGTAGATTAGGTCATCCTGGTCTTAGATTGATGAGAAATATAGTTAACAACTCACAAGGTCATGGCATTAATGTTAAGAATTTCCCGAATCACGAAGATTTTGTGTGCCATGCATGTGCCACCGGGAAATTAATAACTAGACCCTCTGTTATGAAAGTGCAACATGAAATCCCTACATTCCTGGAACGCATTCAGGGGGATATTTGCGGTCCGATTCAGCCCTTGTCAGGGCCGTTCGATACTTTATGGTGCTCATTGATGCTTCCTCGAAATGGTCGCATACATGTTTGTTGTCAACAAGGAATCATGCATTCGCAAAACCGATCTCGCAGATCATTAGAATTAAGAATGCTTTTCACGATCATCGCGTGAAGTCCATTCGAATGGACAATGCCGGTGAATTCACTTCAAGGCATTTGATGATTATTGCACAAAGAACGGGAATAATCATGAGCACTCTGCATCGCACGTCCATACGCAAAATGGGCTAGTGAAGCACTAATAAAGAGGATTAAGTTCATTGCCGCATCAGCTCTTGCAGAGTTGTAACTTGCCCAACACTTGTTGGGGACACGCAGCCTCGCACGCAAAGAAGACTCATCAATTATAGACCATCGGCCTACAACATCCATTCACCTATGCAACTAGTGCAAGGGGTCATCCAGAAGATTTCCCATCTTAGAAATTTTGGTTGTATGGTATATGTACCTATACCACCCCCACAATGGATCGCAATGGGCCATCTCCGCAAGTCTGGGATATACGTTGGTTATGAGAGTGCATCCATAATCGTGTATTTGGAACCCATGATCGAGACTTGCATACACTCGATTCGCCGATCAGATCTTTGACGAGGACCGCTTTCCGTCATTAGGGGAGAGAATCAACCATTGGATGAAAATGCCGGAAATAATATGGCATTCCACTCGATCCCCGCATGACCCTCGCACTAATGAAGCAAATCAAGAAGTCCGTAAGATAATTGATTTGCGTAATTTAGCAAATGAACCGCTCGATCATTTTTGTGATCTCAAGAGCGTGGTTAAGTCGCATGTACCAAAGCAAGAAATGCACCAGAGAGGGTGGAAATACCAAAGAAAGCGAAGGTATCCTCATCCTGCTCAGAGGCCTCAAAGAAAAGAACAGAAATCTGGCTTCTCAAACCCAAAGTACCCGGAGACGTCTGGGAAAAGCTGCAAGAGGACTTACCACACCAATCACAAAAGTGCCCCAAAGCAAGAAGGGGAGCCGCTTGAGACCTGGCACCGAAAGAAGCCTGTGGAAAAGGCAATTCCAGATCTGAACCTTCCATTGGAAGAAGCCGTCGGAAATAATGTGTGCGCACACATTGGCGGAGAAAAACTAAAGGAACTTGCTCCTGGAATGGGAAATAGCAATGAAGAGCAAGTAGAAGTGCACGAAGCACCCCATGATGAAATGGCCATAAACTGTGTAATAACGGAGAATCGATGAATAGAGCAACAGACCAATGTCGATGCATACTTTGCAAAGAAGATTGCCACGATCATTAATCATGATCCCGAGCCCGCATCTCTCGCAGAGTGCAAGAAAAGGCTCGATTGGGAAGATTGGAAGAAGGCAATCACTGCAGAGTTAGTTTCTCTAAACAAAAGAGATGTGTTTGGGCACATGTGCATACGCCTCCCCATATAAACCCCGTGGGGCACAAATGGGTTTTTGTTCGGAAGAGGAATGAAAACAATGAAGTTATAAGGTACAAGGCAAGGCTTGTCGCTCAAGGTTTCACTCAACGTCCTGGGGTTGATTATGAAGAAACCTATTCTCCGGTCATGGGTGGAATTACCTTTAGATACTTGATCTCAATGGCAGTCAACTTGAAGTTAAAAATGAAGCTAATGGATGTTGTCACAGCATATTTGTATGGAAACTTGGATTCGGAGATTTATATGAAAGTACCGGAAGGTATCCCTATCCCGAACCAAGACAGAGCAAACAGAAACCTATACAATGTGAAATTGGAGAAATCACTGTATGGGCTAAAACAGTCAGGAAGAATGTGGTACAATCGTTTGAGTGACTTTCTCTGCAAGAAAGGCTACACGAACAGCTAAGATTGTCCATGTGTATTTATACAACGATCCACGAATGGATTTTGTATAATCTCCGTCTATGTAGATGACTTGAACATCATTGGGACGGATGAGGAAATTGAAGAAGCATGCACATACTTGAAATCTGAGTTTGAAATGAAAGACTTGGGTAAAACCAAGTTCTGTTTAGGCTTGCAGCTTGAACATGTCCAAGGCGGAATCTTGGTACACCAAGCATCCTACACGCAGAAAGTGTTGGAGAGATTTGGCTTTGAAAAGGCATACCCCGCAAAGACCCCAATGGTCGGAAGGTCACTCGAAGCAGACCTAGACCCGTCTGAGGCCTAAAGAAGAGGGGAGGAAGTCCCGGGAGCGGAATTCCCATACTTGAGTGCAATTGGAGCGCTCATGTACCTTGCGAATAGCACTAGGCCGGACATTGCGTCGCCGTGAATTTGCTAGCGTGGTACAAGTGCGTAACCCACCAAAAGGCATTGGAAAGGGGTGAAGGACATCTTCCGTTACCTTCAAGGAAGCAAAGACCTCGGCTTGTTTTACAGAAGAAACAATGAATTGAATTTAGTTGGCTACGCCGATGCTGGGTACCTATCGGACCCGCATACTGGCAAGTCACAACCGGGTATGTTTTCCTTTGCGGTGGAACAACAATTTCTTGGAAGTCGTCTAAGCAGACTCTTGTCTCGACGTCGACTAACCACTCAGAAATCATTGCATTGTATGAAGCCTCTCGGGAATGTGCATGGCTTCGAAGAATGGTTCACCACATCCAGAAGTCATGTGGTCTAAACATGGAACAAACCCCCACTATTATCTATGAAGATAATGCAGCTTGTGTTGCACAAGTACAAATGGGATATGTGAAGAGTAACCTTACAAAGCATATCAACCCCAAGTTCTTTTATGCTCATGAAATGCATAAGATGAACGAGATAAAGATACTGCATACTAAGTCGTGTGAAAATCTCGCAGATTTATTCACTAAGTCACTCCCGGCATCTTCCTTTGAAAGATGTATTAGAGGAATCGGGATGATGAGGCTTAGAGAAGTGCAGATTTCAGGGGGAGATTTTTCACATACTCCTACATAAATCTCAAACATGAAGTTTGAGTACCCAACGTAAATCTTGAAGATTAACATTGAAGTTTGGGTGGATTGTACTCTTTTCCTTAAGTAAGTTTTTCATTGAAGTTTTCTTACATAAGGTTTTTGATGAGGCAATCCGTGCAACACAAAGACAGCGTGTGCTATGTACTCTTTCTCCAATTATTTTTCCCACTGGGTTTTTATGGAGTTTTAATGAGGCATATGCATCTCGCAGTGAAGAGTCCAAGGGGGAGTGTTAGGAAACCGGATTCGTATCCGATATAGACTCTTCCTTATCTCTAAGCAAAACCGCTATATATAGGAGGCAGGGGGTCACCCCATTGTACACAAGCATACAGAATAATAAAGCAGACCCGTTCCTCCTCATATTGTGTCTCTCGCCCTCTCTCTCTCTCTGTTCTCCACTTGAGATCTATTAGGCAACCCCGGACTATTCGATAGCGAGGTTGTCCAACAGTTTCATTTCAAGTGCCTACAGTAATACACATTCCTCAACCAAGAAGAGCATATTGCACAACATATCCAACCATAACCAAAACTCCCTATTTTTTCTCTCTCTCTCTCATGCTGTCTGCCTCTCTCTTTCCCTCACTAGGTTTTGGAATTGCGACCGGCGGCGGCGACGCACTTCAACAAGCAAGTGGCGGCGGGAGAACAGGGGCTAAGGCGACATCTCAGCTGATGGCCAAGCAGCAACCTTAGCACTGCGGGCTGCATCGCTGCAACACTTGGTCAGGAGCCATCGACTAGAGCCTATAAGTATTCACGTATTGTCTTACAAAAAGTTCAAATGTTGATAAAGTTTGGTTCACTGGGATTAATTAGTTCATTGTGTGGATATAGGGCTTAAGAAAATGAAGATGTATGTAGATTTGAAAGCTTTATGGTTTCAATACGGAAAGACAACTACAGACTACAACTACTATCTCCACACCAAAACCAATATCTGTAGAAAGCAAATTTATTTTCGGCAATTAATTTTGTAAAAGAACCAGCTAAGTATAATTGATAATCAATATTTTTTCTATAAATTAGTCATGAAACCATAATATCGCACTTCCAAGTTATGGTTTTTCAAGAAAATCGAGCGGTTTTCGTTTTTTTGGAATCTATTTTGATTTTCTTTGTTCAAATGCTCGGTTTCAAAACTTTTAGATTTTGACGATTTTCACGAAAAACCGGTAGGACCTCGATTTTCCATTCGAAAACGGTTTTGTTAACACTGCTCCATACTATAGGCTCTAGCTATATTGGTGTCCCGTTTGTTTGTGGAAAACCGTCCTAAATTCTCCGAAATTACATATTAGTCTTTTTTATGGAAAGATCAAAGAAAGTTCTCAAAATTAATTTTTTGCGCGTGTTTTTTGAAAAGGTGCTCAAAACTTTTCGATATTATATATTAGTCTGTTTTTTTTTTTTTTTTGCGCACAAACATACTAGTCTATTTTTTTGGTCCTTTAGTCCTTTTCTGTGGAAAGATCTTTGAAAGTTATAAAATTGTTTTTTACGTGTGTTTTTTAAAAAAAGGTGCCCGAAACTTTTCGAAATTATATATTAGCTATTTTGTTACGGGCAAGCCTTGAAACCCCTGAGTTTTTTTTGCGCAAAAACATATTAGTCCATTTTTTTGCAACAGACCTCCGGAACTTTCCAAATTTGTTTATAGCACGTGTTTTTTTGGTGCCGAAAACCATTGAAACTTCTTAAAATTACATACTAGTCCATTTTTTTCCGAGACCCCCAAAACTCCGCTTGATTTTTATCACCGAGCGTGATGCCTGTCGAGACTCGACGTGCGTCGCGTCCACGCATCTAGCAGCAATTAAGCGGCGAAAGAAATGCGAGGTTCCATGCATGAAAACATATACTTGCATTACTGCAGGCTCCAGCTTCGATCGGAAGGACGGTACGTGCAATACACAGGGCACCCCCTGTGCTGGCTGGCAGTTTTGGACGACGGAGAAAAGGAGATATGGAACTAACGAGAAGCAAGGAGACGGTCAAAGAGACCCCGGACGGTTCGTTTTGTCGTCAGGCATGTCCATCTCAGCGTCTACAGGAGGTACTACTCGATCGGTACGTACCTACCACTCTGTTTCGTTTTGGGGGTGGATGGATGGATTCCATCCTGCTTTGAACAAGAAGGAAAAGAGGCTTGTCCGTTAGCGGTGTGTGTGTCCTTGGCTGGGCGACTGACGATTTGCTGGTCTCGTTAGCTACTAGAGTATTTGCTAGTTTGCCACTCCAGCAGACAGTGACCCTGACGTCCGTCCTGTCACCGGTGGCCCCTTTTTGTAAGTCTGGGTTTGGTTTGGTTTGGTTTGGTGAAAGAAAGACATTGCCCAAACCACTAGTTCAGCGGTATCGGTTTTCGTGAAAAATCATATAAAAATCGTGAAAAATTGAACAGTGCGTAAATTCAAACCAATTTGAATTCGGGTCAAACTCACACGAGAAAACAACGGTTTTTGACAAAAACCGTGGTTTTTCGCGAAAAAATGGACACATAATTTTTTTTTTCAAATTTTCAATTTTTTTTTTGAATTAAACCGTTTTACCGAGCGGTTTTGGATCTCAAACTGGAACAGTAAGGCCGAAAACCATGATTTTCAAGTGGTTTTTCGAGGTTTTGTAAACCCTGGCCCAAACATACATGCTGAGAAAGAAATTTCTTGTTTGGCACTAGCTTTTTTGCTATTATCTTCTACTCCTTCTCTCTCTCTCTCTCTTTTCTTTTGAACTTTGTATTTTTCTAAATTTTTTTGTGTATTTCTTAGTAGCCAAACACGTTGACTCGATGGGAAAATTGGATTGGAGGGCGTCAGTGGGTGGGTCTGTGGGCTGCTGGCACGTCGAGCCAGGCCAGCTGGACATCTGGGATGCATGGAAACGGGCGGCCACCCGGAGAACACGGTCACACGATACTTAAATAGTAGCAGATGGCATGTGGGTCCCGCCGATTCTGGGCCCACAGTTCCGTGCAGAAGCCGGTAAAAATGATACCGTCTGTAAATATAGAACGTATTTTGTATTTTACTGTAATGCACAATCAGTATGATGTTTTTTTTATACCTCTAGTAAATATTGAATTTTACATTATATTTTTTACATGCATACATTGAATCTAGTGCTTAAAGATAATATGTAAAGGTAATCTAGTCATTATCATTGTCTCTTTAGTCTATATGTCAAAAGAAAATACACCATATAAATTTAGATGTAGGTAGTTGAAACCAAGACGCCTATGCTTCTATAGAGGAACGCCAAGTTACCAAAAATACCCCTACGGAACACTTTTACCGAGCTTACTTTTACCCTCCCTCGTTTCAATCAGTTTTTTTTCCCTTTTTTTCCTTTGTGTAATTTGTTTCACAACTTTGATCTCCATTCAAATAAAATTACAAATTTAACTTCCTTCTCGACTGCGGAAGGATCGAGAGGCGACAAATGTTATCTACAGCGGTATAGAACTGTAGCAAGTCCACCTGCAGCGGTAGGTGTCTGTCATGGTATTAGAGCACGATAGATATCTGTCGTGGTTCAGGACCAGATTTACAATTACATCTTAAAAAGGACTATACTTAGGAAAGTTGAGAGAGAGAGAGAGAGTCCTAAAAAAAATCGCTTCCGTTTTAGTACTCAAGTTTACCATTCCCCATTCCACACGTGCTCTCTGTCTCTACACCCCCATTCATTTCTTCTCCCTATCTAAAACCCTCCCAAAAGCTCCACGCCGACGGTGATGGACGCTCACCAGCTCCGTCGCCAGTGCCACCGCGCCGCTCGTGTCGTCCGCATCCATTTCTTTGACGCCGACGCCACTGACTCCTCCGACGATGAACACCGCCGCCGCCGCCGTGTCCGTCGCTGCGTCCAACAAATCGACCTCCTGCCGTCTTCTGCTCCTGCTGTGAGGTCCGGCACGAGTCGGAGGAGGATGCCCACCAAGAAAGACGGGGTGTACGGATGTGCAGACGGGAGGAGGCGCTTCCGCGGCGTGCGGCTGCGGCCGTGGGGGAAGTGGGCGGCGGAGATCCGCGACCCCAAGCTGGGGAGGCGCCTGTGGCTCGGCACCTTCGACACCGCCGAGGAGGCCGCCTTGGTCTACGACTCCGCCGCGCTCCGCCTCCGCGGCCCCGCCGCCGTCACCAACTTCCATTCCTCCCCCTCGTCTTCGTCCTGCTCACTCGTGTCCGAGCCGTCGCCGGAGAGTTCGACGGTCCCTCCCCCGTCGATCAACTCCCCAGAGAGCTCCATGGCATCCCCTGCGGCGGCTTCTCCGACGAGCTCCGTGGCCTCTCCGTCGCCGACTTGTTCAGCGTTCGACGCGGAGGAGGCGATTGCGGCGCCGTTCGCGATGCGGTTCGAGGAAGTGGAGGAGGCGTTGGATTGGATGGAGTTGCGCCTGCCTGCCCCGGCGGCGGCGGAGTTCGTGGAGCTGGGCGACCTGGACGACCTCTTCGCGCCGGAGCTCGCCGCGGTCTGAGACCCACTCGATTTGCCACAGGAGTGAAAATTCCACTTGCATTTTAATTTCTGGGAGAGCCTTTTTATTTTATTTTTCGTCGGGTCTACAATTTTTGGGAGGACTTTCTGTTGGCTTTTTTAAAGCGGTGGTGAGCTAATTAATGATTTTTTTTTGGCCGAATAAACAATAGTGGGTAGGAGAAAAAAAAAAAAAACAAGACCGAAATGTAGTGTGTCTGTGTGTGTTTCTCTGGAGATGATTGCAACTTAATTGTTTGGAGAGAGACAGAGTGTGTGTCTGTGTGTGTGTTTTTGTTTTTTTGCTGTATCACGAGTCAAGATATAGATTCCTGTCTCACAAATTCTCGAGAAAAATGTGTGATGCACTGCCATCCAATCCAACCGGGATCACCTCGCGTTGCTAATTCCTGGATCTGCGCGTTTGATCTATTTTATGTTCGATTCACCCAATTTTGCCGTGGTTTGGTACCTTTGATCTAACCTCCGTATAGATTTAGCCATGCTGGTTCGTTTGCTGCGTTGGTGCTATACTATAATGTTTCGCTTGTTGCTTGTATGCAGGGTTCGCAAAACTGTCGAAAACCGGTCGAAAATCGCGGTTTTCGACCGTATCGAGCCGGTTCGAAATCATAAACCGGTCGGTAAACCGGTTCAATTCAAAAAAAAATTAAATTTTTTTTGAAAATTTGAAAAAAATTATGCGATGAAAACCGATCGAAAACCGGGCGGTTTTTCGAGAAAACCGACGAAAACCGCTCAAAAAACTGATCGCCCAAAATGTTCAACTCGTCGAGCGGTTTTTCGAGAAAACCGATCGGTTTTCGAGAAAATCGACCGGTTTTTTGTTTTTTTTTTAAATCTGATTTGAATTTTTTTGTTCAAACGCTCGGTTTCGAACATCTTCGGTTTTTGACGATTTTCGACCGATTTTCGCGAAAAACCGAAGCCGAGCTGGGTTCGATTTTCCACCTCGAAACGGTTTTGTCAACCATGCTTGTATGATCTGCCCTTGGCTCGATGATGATTGCATGGATGGATGTATCATGTATACATAGAGATGCCGCCATTTGCATTTGCAAGGTTTCGAGCGCTTCTGTTTCTGCTGCACATTTCCTGTTTCTCTCTTCCTCACCTACCGGATGGCGGTGCTAAGGCATGCCCTACTTTTATGTCTATGTTCATATGTTATGTGCCCATCCTACGTCATCATTTGTGATTTGTCAGGTCGCTTACCTTAGGATGAATTAATGGAGGCTGGAGAGGGCGAGTGCGTAGAGGAGGAAGATGGGCAGAAACGTCTTTTCGTGTACTGGTTAACAGCTAACTTACGATAGAGTAAGGATGAAATTTGGAAGTGGTAAATAAGGGACGGAAAATTTTTCGATGGCGTATTAGTAATCTGACCGATTTTCAATGGCAAATAAGAAAATTCAGAAAAACTAAAAAACGGTATACCGTTGCAACGGTATACCTCTGAAACTCATGAAACTTCTGATTTTTTTGCACTGAAACTCATGAAACTTAGCACTAAAAACTGTAAAAACATGAAACTGGTGAAACTAAACACTGAAACTCATGAAACCAGCACTGAAACTGATAAGTTTCATGACTATACCGTTACAACGGTATACCGTTCCCTAGTCACTCCCAAGAAAATTTCCAATAAAACTTGTCCGTCCAGCGCCACCAACTAAACTCCAAAAACTGGGAAATCCAGTTCCAGTACTAATGAATCAGGTGGCAGCTGAAACCAATCGATCCCGGCCTGCTGGGCAGATGGCAGCCGCAGACTAGTTTGCGTGCCTTCATTTCGCTGGCTGCATGAATCGTGCCTCCATTGCGCGGACAAACGGAGTTGACATTTTCCTTCTATATTCCCATTCCGATCGAAGTCAAATTAATTCGGATTTACCTTATGCACGACCGACAAGCAGTAGTGTTTTTTTTTTGGCCGTTGGATCTAGATGCAACAGCACACCCTCACCTCCCCAACCCTTAGCAAAATTAAGGATGGCTTCTTGCCTTTTGGCTCTGGCCTCTGATCTTGCTAAGTGCATCCGAAGCGTACCAGGAAGTTTTATCGGCTCCGGGTTTCTGGCTCCGGATTACCGGCATCACCTCTGCTTCGTCGGTGCAATCCTTTCTACAGAACCTATCTGTATTCTTCTTTCCATAACCGTTTGGCTGTAACTTTGTAATAATTGATTGGCTATGTGCATCTCACGATGCAGAGACCAAAAGATACCATCTTCCATCTTCTTAAAAAAAAAAACAAAGTCCTCACCATGGACAATGGATCATGCAACGCAATGCCATTACTACTTGAGCCTATGGCATATATAACAAAGAGACATCTCAGCCACCTCCGGTGAAGACTCGAGAGAAGCAGCAGCTAGCTAGCTAGCGGTCTCTTAGGCCATGCATGCATTGCAGCAGGGAGTGAACTGTACGCGATAAGGTACAGATCAAAAGAGCGATCAGGAGCAATCCTGATTACTGAACACCCTCCCAGAAATGTTTCACACATGCTTAAGTTGACATGTGCAGTACAAAAACTAAGCAAGCAAGCATGCATGCATGCATGCAGGGGCGGAGCTAGTCCAGGCCCAAGCCCCGGGCTGGACCAACTAATATTAGATTAAATATCTGTTTTCAATGATTTTTCAATAATTTTTCGTAGAATTTTAGTAGGCATTCTGTACCTGACCCCGGGCTACAGTCTACTATGCCCGAGGCCTGGATCCGCCCCTGCATGCATGCATCTGCCGCACAGAAAAGAGCAACATATCATTTACAATTTTCGTGCAACAGTGGAACCCAGCGTTGAGAACGGGGGCATGCATGCAGGCAATTATGCGAGGCAGCGACAGCGAAAAGAAGATCCAGCAGCACCACGCACTGTCTCTTCGCCTCTAGCAAAAAAAGAAGGACCAGCCCTGATGCGAGTTTAAGCGAACAAACCTGACGTAATTTACCTTTAATTACCGCATAATTATTGCTTTGGCTGTCGGAGAACCCGTCGAATAATAATTGGTTTGTGGCATGTCGAGTAGAAGAAGCTGGAGAGGGTTCAGATGCATGCCACTGCTTAGCTCTCTCGACATACTACATTAGATCGAAACCATGCATGCATCTTGTGTAGCTCATCATCCACAGCTTCAATCCACAGAACAAAGGCTTCACATAATAACCAGTACCACGCATTACTCTACAAAGAAATGACACGGGGCAGATCTAATTGACCGCAAAAAAGTTCACCAAGTTTGTCGATTTTTCATGATAATCGACGGTTTTTGATTTTTTTCAAAAACTTTTTTGAATTTTGAGTTCGCACGATTTTTAGCGATTCTCGGTGCCGACGGAGTAGCGAAATTCGTCTAAAAGGTAAGGTGAATTACCCTGTGCGTGAGTATGGTGTGAGTTGGTTGTAAATTAATTTATAGCATGTATAGAGAAGGTGCACGCATATGTATGCATGTGTTGCGTGAGTATGGCGGGAGTTGGTTGTGTGCTTGCCTTGTACCAAAAAAAACCATCTCCAACCATATTCCCTTCATTTCATTCCATTCCCTGTTCCCATTCCCTTATTTCCCCTCATCTCCAACAGATTCCCTTTGAAGGGAATTGTACAGGGAAAGGAGAGAGAATCCCTTGCTGGAGGGAATGGGAGAGAGAATCCCAGGCTGAAGGGAACCCGTTGGAGCGCTGAAGGGAATGAGAATCCCTTCACGAAGGGAAAATGAGAGGGGAAGGGACATGGTTGGAGATGGTCTAAGTCTGGTCCCAACTAGAGGAATAGAGGCACTTGTGCAGGTAATTTATGTACATAAACACACTACTGCTGCAATAATTACCACACGTATCGTCATCATGACAGAAACACACCTTATTAGCCGGAAACAGTTGATGCATGCAGTTTCGGATGCAACAAGCAGCAGCAAAACGTGTTTCAGCTGCCCGAGCTGCAAATGGGATTAATGCTGATCCCAAGATTATTTCAAATGGGGACGGAGATTAAAAAAAGGCTGTCTTTACTATGTGCGTGATTTACAAACAGGCGAAAAAGGGAGTGGACACTTTAAGCCATAGTTACAGAGACGCCATACAGGATTCTGGTTCGTGTGGTTCGTCGCTTTTTGCTCCGATCTTCATAGTGGATACGAAATTCGTATCATAAATCGATTCGAATTCGACGAATCCGATTCACAATTCGTAAGTCTTTGCGTGCTTTCATGAATGCCTGCCGTATCATATATACTATCATCTCATCTCAGCACAACTCAGTGATTCATGGTTGTTGAACTAGGTCATGAGCTGTTAACCGTAACTAACGAGAAAGACGGGCAATTCGCTTGTGCTTCACCACAAAACACCGACCTTTACGATTGTCACTGTATGGATCGCTGAGCTAAATAAACTATCAATTCTTAAGTTAAGTTTGGATGCATGTGCACTAGCAGTAACTTTGGCACTGAAATGCTAGCTGTTCCTTTTCAAATGTTCATTTTTTTTTTCAGAGATGTCTGACATGGTGGCAAGAGTTGGAGGAGTTTGGTGGCCTTGGTAAAATTTTGAATGTTATGGTGAATTATCATTCCCTTCCACATCACCACTGAATCGTTTCCAGGTCTTAATTATGGCACGGCCGAGCGCGCATGACCTTCTAGGATACATATCTACGCACGTTGCAGACTAAGCCTGTAACATCCTAAAAAGGGCCTTAACAGAAATTGTGCATTTAAAAATTTGGATTGAGCCAAAAATCTGAAATTATAAATTTTACTCTTCAATTTGGAATTTATTTAAAAAGAGAAATAAAAATTCTTTAAATTAATAATTCACTCAGACTAGCTAGCCTGTACTAATGGAACTCATAGAATTTCCAAACAACATAGTATGGGAAATAATTCTACAAAATACTAGAATTCAAGATACGATCAAATACGAATTTTATTAAATTTTAGCACAGCTTGCGAGAGCTCTAAAAATTCAATCAAAGATTTAAAACAGACAACTTTTGAAGAATTTTAGTTTGAGTTGTACACAATATCCAAACTGAATGAAACTAGGTGCACTAAAAACTTCATACATTGACCTACCTACTAAAAAATTCTCAAAAGCTTTTGAATTATTTTAGGCCATGAAATGATAATTCAAATTTGACCATTTAGAAATGATAATTGGCATTGCTAGCAAGTCGTTGCTTTGCCCCCTTTTTCTCCACGTCTCTCAGCCGAGCTCTCTAGAATTCTACCGAAGCCTCCTCTCCCTGCCAATTTCCTTGTCGCCTTCGCGCCACTGTACACCTGCACCTCAGCATGTCCTGCATGCCACGACCGGGAGATCAGATCAGGAAGGGCCGGGAGCTGTTGCCGTTCGCCCTCATCCGCTCCAATCCTAATCCTCTTTCCGTTTAGACTGAGTGCTAATTCAGATGTTAGAACCTAACCGAAATAGAGATTTGATTAAAAGCTTAAAGGATCCTTGTTCTAACAATACATGTGCATGTACGAATAACATTAGGTTTTTGTTCTCAATTAGAACCATATATAGAAGTTAGAACAAGGGGTCAATTGAATACATCCCTTCATATAAGTAGTTTTGCAGTTGGTGCAGTTGGTGCACATATCTGATTGCGATGTGCAATAATTATGCACAGTAGCATTTTTCATGTACTTGTTAATCAAGTACTCTCCTAAAAGCTCACAACTTGCTAAGTTAGGTTAGAATCTGCATTCAGGTGGGACCAACATAATGGATTAAAACATTCTTGGCTGATGCATGTTTATTAGCTTCAGTTACATTGTTGAAAGGTGTTCTCTGTGCTATGGTTCCATGTATTCGAGTGCTATATGTAGTTACTAGGAAGATCAGCGCGGCGCACGCCGCGCTTGTGATCGGTTGATTGAAGCGAAAATCCGTTTTTTAGTTTATCTGAAAGAAAGAATTTCGACAGTTTTTTTTTTTAATTTATGAGGTTTATAAAAAATTGTTTCGTGAAGTTATTCATGATGTAGTTTGAGCGAAAAAAAATTCCTGGGACAAGTTGGAACTGTCGCAAAAAAATTTAGAAATTAGCCTTATAAAAACTCCTGAAGAGGGTAATTTTAGAGGGGCATCGCAAAAGATTGGATCTTTATGTAATTTTGGATAATTTTAGAGGGGTATTGCAAAAGACCAAACCTTTTTGTAATTCTGGGTTTTTTTAGTTTTTTCACGAAAAATAGGGAATTTTAGAGGGATACAATTTTTTTTTACCTTTACGTAATTTTAGAGGGGCATTGGAAAAGCTTGAACCTCTATGTAATTTTTGGTATCTAAAATGAGGAATTTTAGAGGGATATCAAAAATTTTGAACTTTTATGAAATCTTAGAGGGGTATTGGAAAAGGTGAGGCCTTTATGTAATTTCTCGTATTTTGAGGGTTTTTTTTTGGGGAAAACGGGCGCCACGTGGCGTGCCGTCTAAGCTAGCTACGCGTTGTGCACGGGGCCGCCGACGTTACCTCTCCACGCATCGCACGCATAAAAAACGCATCACGCGCGCTTGAGGGAGACTCGAACTTGCGCCGCGGGTGTGGGAGGAAGCGGCATTGCCGCTGCGGTATGTGCCCCCTTGCGGGCGATTGAAGAGGGGAAGAAATCTATTTAAGGCGATGGATGAGAATAGCTTATCTGAGCCGTTGAAGCCGCGATCGGACAGTCGGGAAGCGCGTGCTGATGTGGCTCGTTGAAATCGCCGGAAAAGCTCCCGACTTTGTTATATAGACTATGCTTGGTTCATGTAAGCTCTCGACTTTGCTATATAGACTATGCTTGGTTCATGTTTTATTAGAAGCTTTAATAGTTCGTAAAGAGTTGGATCTGGCATCTGTTAAAGTTTGAACAGAGTATGCACGCACCGAAGTTTTGAGTTCTACGATGATATATGCCCGTAAAATATTGGGTAATCGTCGGTACCATTGTTATCAGAACATAATGCATAATCTAAATACACGAAATGCTATCTAGATGATTATAAATCTTAGCGAAGACGATAAATTAATCCTTGTATTATTTCACCGTAGTGGAAAGATATCTGGATAAAATAAGTAATAATATATTATTTGCATAAAAGGGTGTTTACACATGATCTCTGAATACAGATAAAGAGCAGGCTAAAACTAGTCCTGGAAACTATACACAGTTTGTAGTACACTGTTTTGTAGTAGTCCTGTACTAACTGATAGCATCGATACAAAAATAGAACTGTGAAAGCTCTACGGTGGCTGTTTAATTTTTTGCTGGTAGCATCGATTGCAGGAGATCACTGTTCGCCGATTGTTTTGTTGTTTTTTGAGGAAACACCGAAAGCTCTGGCCTTTTGTATTTCTTCAGAAGTCTTGGCGTGCTTTCATGAATGCCTGCCGTATCATATATACTATCATCTCATCTCAGCACAAGCTGCACAACTCAGTGATTCATGGTTGTTGAACTAGGTCATGAACTGTTAACCGTAAGATAATATTTGTTGCTGCCATCAAAGCAAACCAACACTATGTTTTTTTTATCACAGTCAGTAGAGAGGTTTTTGACATTTGCCTATTAACCATGCCCGGCCATGGAAGCTGTCGATTGGGATGTGGGTCTGCGAGGCAATGGATCAAGCGCAACTGACGAGAAAAGACGGGCAATTCGTTTGTGCTTCACCACAAAGCGCAAGACCTTTATGATTGTCACTGTATGGATCGCTGAGCTAAATAAACTATCAATTCTTAAGTTAAGTTTGGATGCATGTGCACTAGCAGTAACTATCAATTCTTAAGTTAAGTTTGGCAGAGGACCGCGAGGATGACGGGGAAAGGGGCTGGTCCTCGAATGGCCCGCGGACGGGGATTTCTTGGCAACGCGTAGGCCAGCGGGGGGGGGGGGGGCGTGTGGACAGCCGGATCCAGATCAGGACCGGAGATCAACGTCAGACGGGAAGGGGAGCCGCACGGAAATACAAAAAGCTCCGGGGTTTTTTTTCGCGAGAAACACTGACGTGGAGGCCGCGGGAGCTCGCGATTTCCACCACTTGTAGAGTTGTAGTATAACTGTATAAGTTAATATTAATATCTCCTGAAGATGTCCCGCAGCCGGCTGCTTGCTTCCTAGCTCCTCTTGATCGATCAATCAACCTCGTTCGTCCACGACAGAGAAAACTGCCTACAACAAGCTAAACCAAACCACAGGCATCTATTCTACCGTACGTGTCTCTCTTTCTTTTCTAGCTTTGAATTCTTTAGATTATTTCAAAGGATTTTACGATGGTTTGCTCAGCGTTTGCAGTCGATAACTCGATTTCCTCGAATACTCCCATGTTACTACCGATATATAACAACATCAAACCCAGTAAAGAGATTCGGTCACGAGAGGTACTACCGAAGGATCCACTAACACTTAAATCTAGATTTTTTTTCTTCTGTTTGTATTATTTCTAGAAATTAATAAACAATGATTCAGAGTGAAAGAATCAATCTAGGATAAAGGATCTAAGACAATGGAAGAAAACTAGATTAAATAAGCTAGTAAACTAGAAAGCAATTGTACATAACATAAGAACCAAAATTAGTAGATCAAAATTCATACTTACTGATTTATTTCTCAGAATAGAAAATCAAGCATGCACAGATATCCTTTTATATGAAAGGGCGACTCTCAAAAAATAATCTCTCAGATTTTTCTCTTAAATAAGTTACATTACCAAAATACCGCACAGGCAGGACTTGAGCAAAGACAAAGACCTAAAATCACACAAGATCGCCATCTATGATCTCCTGGTACTCGCCAGCGTTTTGGAACTCTAAAATGGGTGGGGGTTGCAAGGGTGAGTACGACAGTACTCAACAAGTCGCACGGGAAATTGCTGAATATTACTTGTATGGGATTTACAAAGGATGGCACAAGGTTTAAGTATTTGGATGCAGGTTTATTTCCAAACTCATTTTACATTTGAAACACAAACCATAAATAATAGTAGGGGGGTTCCTCAGGTTAACACAATTAACCAAGTTCTTCCAAATTCCAAAGCATTACTTGAGCTAGGTTACGGGTGTTACCCCAGTTCAAACTTAACTTCATTAACCGGAAGTACAGCGTAATCGATTACCATTTTGATTAACTCTACAGAGGTGCTCAGCTTTACCCACAAGATATCTACGACCGTTAATGCCAAAGTACGAGTTACATGCAACTTAAATGCATGCGCCCGGGCCGGGATTATCACAACCTTTTGTTGAATCATTCCTGGGTTTAGTTTTTAACCGATAGGTCTGAACATTCCATTTCCGTTCCACCCTTTCAGGACACTTCCCTGCCAGGAAGGCTGATCCTCATTCTCCACCGAGAATGGTACCACCAATTTAATCAAATTTTCAGGAAATGACCAAGGTACTGAGTTATGTCGGAAACAGGCCTACTGACCAGCCCGACTTGTGGTTGAGCGCAAACTTAAGTTATTTACTTTGCTCAAGGAGATTATTAACCTTACATTGCCAAAGAGCAAACCTTACAACATCCACAACCCATCCGATATCAGCATGTACTAGCCACCAACCAACTGAAGCATTAATCATCAGTCGGGAATCGAACTTAAATCCACCTCGTGGTTAACTCAATATTGTTCCTCTAGCTGTAGCACTTTCACAAACTTCGAACAATCCGCTCGAAGAAGAATGACCGAACGTCAGTTATCCATTTTGGGATAAGCTCCTGCTGTTACGCCGCAAAAAAAACAAAAACAAAAAAAAAACAGTCCTGTAGGAGCTGTCGACAACGTCTGTACTGCAGCCATAAGAATGACCGAACGTCAGTTATCCATTTTGGGAAAAGAAGAGCCGAACGTTAGTGATCCATTTTGGGATTAGAACAGCCGAACGTGCATTGCTGGCCGTGGGTTGACATGATCGATCGACGAGCTATATATATAATTAAACGTTGGATGTTTTTGTGTGTGCGACGTGCTAGCTAGCTAGCTCGAGTAGCGTAAGGCAGCGTACATGTTTCTGCTCGTCGTTCGGGCGTTCTTCAGAGGCAGAGGCAGGAGGCGTGGTGGTTTCTCGTCGTCGGAGGCAGGAGATGTGGTTGCTTCTCAGCGACGGGCGCCGGCCGCCGTTCGTCCCGGTGGCGGCGGAGCAAGTATCATGGGGTCAGCCGGTGCATGTGTGGCAGCAAAAGTCCTTCCCCAATTACTATTTTGACGTAACAAATAGCAGTCGCATCCTTTAAATGCTTGTTGCAAACTTTCTTTTTTCTTAAATTCTAAGTTTTATTTGGCAGCTTTCTAGCTGAAACTATGCACTCTGTAATAATTGTTGGGCTGTGTGCATCTCAGTACGCAGAGGCCGGAAGTTTATTTTATTCTTCCATTATCTAAAAAAAAAATAGCAGTCGCATGGTGGATCTGAGCTATTAATAAAAAGTTACAATTAAATCAAAGGAAAACATATGCTTGTACAAACTAGGAAACAGATTTACTAGTTGTTTGGCTACGTAAGTGATTGGCTTAGTCAACGCATGGTGTACGTGGGATGATTTGCATGCACTTGTCTGACCGAAACTAGAATAACTAGTATATATATATATATATATATATATATATATATATATATATATATAGATATATATATAGAGAGAGAGAGAGAGGATTGCTAGTGTACTATCGATAGCACAGATCCTCCGTGTTATAGGGTTGTGTTTGCAAAATTCGAAGACGAAACCATTAATCCGAACCGTGCATTCTATTCATCTCATTGAAATCTCACTACCCACAAAATTTTATATTTTTTGAACTTTTTCTCCTATTTATTTTTTATTTTTCAAAATCCACGATCTAATTAGTTGTGGGACGTCCAATGAAGCTGGTTTTGAAAATACAAAATAAATAAGAGAAAAAAATTCAAAAAATATAAAATTTGGTGGGTAGTGAGATTTCAATGAGATGAATAGAATGCACGGTTCGGATCAATAGTTTCGTCTTCGAATTTTGCAAACACAACCCTATAGCACGGAGGATCTGTGCTATCGATAGTACACTAGCTATCCTCTCTCTCTCTCTCTCTCTATATATATATATATATATATATATATATACTCCTCTGCACACACCGTGCAAGATATTTATATTTTTCACCGAATATGCCGCCATGGCATAGCTGTGAAAAGTACGTATGTTGAGTATCACGATCAAATAGACTTAGTCTCCTCAATAATAGATGTTTTCATTGTTAGTAGGACAAGACGCTGCTAATCTTTATGAGGTTTACGGATAGGAAAATTTGATTTGACTACCACAAAGATTTCTATCAATATATTGTTCTTGTTGTTAGTAATTTATCAGTGAAAACCGTCGTGAATCAGAATTGTTAATAAAAAGTTGTGATTAAATCAAAGGAAAATATATTTTTTGTACAAACTAGGAAACAGATTTACTAGTTGTTTGGCTACGTAAGCGACTGGTTTAGTCAACGCATGGTGTACGTGGGATGATTTGCATGCACTTGTCTGACCGAAACTAGAATAACTAGTATGTGTGCAAACACTTTCATGTGTGTGTGTGTGTAACTCCTCTGCACACACCGTGCAAGATATTTATATTTTTCACCGAATATGCCGCCATGGCATAGCTGTGAAAAGTACGTATGTTGAGTATCACGATCAAATAGACTTAGTCTCCTCAATAATAGATGTTTTCATTGTTAGGTAGGACAAGACGCTGCTAATCTTTATTTCTTTTTAAAAAAAGTCTAATGGTAGTGAATTATAACTCAATTACATTCGGGAGGTTTACGGATAGGAAAATTTGATTTGACTACCATAAAGATTTCTATCAATATATTGTTCTTGTTGTTAGTAATTTATCAGTGAAAACCGTCGTGAATCAGAATTGTTAATAAAAAGTTGTGATTAAATCAAAGGAAAATATATTTTTGTACAAACTAGGAAACAGATTTACTAGTTGTTTGGCTACGTAAGCGACTGGCTTAGTCAACGCATGGTGTACGTGGGATGATTTGCATGCACTTGTCTGACCGAAACTAGAATAACTAGTATGTGTGCAAACACTTTCATGTGTGTGTGTGTGTAACTCCTCTGCACACACCGTGCAAGATATTTATATTTTTCACCGAATATGCCGCCATGGCATAGTTGTGAAAAGTACGTATGTTGAGTATCACTATCAAATAGACTTAGTCTCCTCAATAATAGATGTTTTCATTGTTAGGTAGGACAAGACGCTGCTAATCTTTATTTCTTTTTTAAAAAAGTCTAATGGTAGTGAATTATAACTCAATTACATTCGGGAGGTTTACGGATAGGAAAATTTGATTTGACTACCATAAAGATTTCTATCAATATATTGTTCTTGTTGTTAGTAATTTATCAGTGAAAACCGTCGTGAATCAGAATTGTTAATAAAAAGTTGTGATTAAATCAAAGAAAAATATATTTTTGTACAAACTAGGAAACAGATTTACTAGTTGTTTGCTTACGTAAGCGACTGGCTTAGTCAATGCATGGTGTACGTGGGATGATTTGCATGCACTTGTCTGACCGAAACATAGAATAACTAGTATGTGTGCAAACACTTTCATATGTGTGTGTATAATCCACACGGCATCACGGTTTTTCGCAAAAAAAAGGCTCTGTTCCTTTCGAATTACGGATAGGTCCCTATAGATTTACGAAATGGTTCTTTTGCTATTTTTTGTGATGGCAAGAAAAACGTTTCCAAATAGCGTTTAGGTCCCCCGTTCGTTACTTTACGAAAAGCGACTCCAGTTAAATACAAATCGCGAACGAATCCTTTTCTACTTTTTCAGAATAGCGCTCAGGTCAAAAAAAATAACAAAAAGGTCCATGTTCCTTACGGTCAGGTTCTTTCTCCGTTTTCCCTGGAAAAAATGTTTTCGTCAACATAAATATGTGTACACCTCTATCTCTAGACTTTTTTTTCCAACTCGATCTCTAATATTTTTCGAAACATGTATTATTGGTCGGTGAACGCAATGTTTTTTTTGTAAAATACATCTCGGTCCGTTTTTTCCTAGACTTTTTTTTCCCAACTCGATCTCTAATATTTTTCGAAACATGTATTATAGCTCGGTGAACACAAATTTTTTTTTTACAACTACAAGACATTTGATTCTTCCGCTGTATTCTAATCAACGTCACCGGTCATATTGTATCTAAACTTCTGCTGTAATAAAATTTTACAACTTTTGTATGGCTGTGGTTTCAAATTGTGTTTGTATGCACATTATAATCTTTCTTTTATGTTGCACTGTAGCATAAAAGTGATCAGGGTCTCACAACATGTTGATGTGATTAGTCTCTTATGTGATTAGAACAGACAGTTTAGTAGTAGTAGTGTGTTTTATTTCTTTGCTCTATAGGTTGTCTGTTTGCTATATACGAATAATGAGATTAGACTTTTGGCTCTTGGCTCCAATGCTGTTCATAAGGTGAGAAAGATGGGCGAGGGAGAGAGAAAGAGCTAGAGAGATTGAAAAATACGGACGAGAGAGGGGAGATAGATTGAGAAAAATGGACAAGAGCGATTCAAGAACAAATAAAATTTAGTTTCTTTTCTCCTAATATTTGTGTTCATTGCCTTAGCTTCGTGTGTCTCTGACTTCTTTCTTCTCGTCGCAATAGTGTAAATAGGTTGAGCTTTGGCCGGCATGGCACGAAGCGCAAATGGACCATACCTGGGCTCACCGAAAACGAGCCGGGCCAGCACGGCAAGGCCTGGCGAGCACGATAAACTATCACAGCCTGACATGGTTCAAGCACGAAGTACAATGGATTCGTGCCGAATAAGAACCAGCACGGCACGACGCCAACCACTAGATCCAACTCAACACTTTGAACTACACGGTCTCCGAGAGACATACGCCATTTGCATAAGATCCAGGAATCCAAGAAATGTAGCAGGGAATATTGCATTGCATCAAATAGTTAAGACAAACTTACGGGATAAGAGTGACCGAACATCAGTTATCCAGTTTGGGATAAGCTCCTGCTGTACGCCATAAAAGCAGAGGAGAAGCTCCTGCTGTACGCCGCAAGAAGAACAGGGGCTGTCGGCAGCAGGTCCCAAATTTCACATCGTGTAGCTATCCGAAATCCAAAATTTCAAATAAAAACAGTCCTGTAGGAGCTGTCGACAACGTCTGTACTGCAGCCATAAGAATGACCGAACGTCAGTTATCCATTTTGGGATTAATTCGAACGTCTGTACTGCAGCCATAAGAATTAAACGTTGCCCGTTATTGTGTGTGCGCGTGCTGGCTAGCTCGAGTAGTGTAAGCCAAGTGGCGGAGCCAGAAAGATTCAACGAGAGGGGCTAAAAAAAGAGACATCCAAAATCAACGCGAGGCTGAGCCGCCGAGGCACTAGGCCGAGACAGAGCGGCAAGTCACCGGGAAGACGTGCGTGCGCTGCGCGAGGCCAAGGCACTAGGCAGAGCGGCGCCTTGCCTTGCCGTTGTTGCCATGAAGACGAACTGACGCGATGCGAGTCATGGAGACGCTACGCGGTTTGCTAATTTGCTACTAATGCAATGCATTGAGAATTTCAGATGGCTAATTGCATGGCTAATCGCTAATACCGATAGGCAGGGAGGATTTTGGGGGCTGGCGTGGGGTGGGCTTCAGCCCCACCCAGCCCCGCGAGCAGCTCCGCCTATGGTACTGTAAGGCAGCGTACTAGCTAGTGGATATACATGATCGATCGACGTATTATATAATGATCGCAACAAATAAAAATGTGGACCACAAAGTCAAAATGATAAAGCATAATGTAGATTACAAAGCAATACCCAATAGACAAAACAAACTGAGTGCTTACAAACCAAAAAAACATTATTATTTAATAGATAAAATTCCCTATAAATTTAACGTTGCCTGTTATTGTGTGTGCTAGCTCGAGTAGTGTAAGGCAGCGTACTAGCTAGTGGATATACATGTTTCTGCTCATCGTTCGGGCGTTCTTCAGAGGCAGGAGGCGTGGTGGTTTCTCATCGTTGGGGCGTTCTTCAGAGGCAGGAGATGTGGTTGCTTCTCAACGGCGGCCGGACGCCGTTCGTGCCGGTGGCGGCGGAGCAAGTATCATGGGGATAGGCAAAGCCGTGCCGGAGCATGTGTGGCAGCAAAAGTCCTTCCCCGATTACTATTTTGACGTAACAAATAGCAGTCGCATGGTGGATCTGAAGGCCAAGTTTGCAAACATCTGTAAGCCGCGTATCATTCATTCATGCATGCATGCACGTAGTTAATTTCCTAGCTACTATAGCTAGCTGCTTCTTAATTTTTCTTGTTCAATTATCTTCAGCAAAGCATGCATATAGCTAGCTAGCTAGCTAGTTGGCAAATCAAATACAATACCTCTGTTTAATCTGATCCAGAAATGTTGAATTAATTTGCGTGATTATGTTAATTAGTTGCTTCCTATCCGGAAAATGAACAAGATTAATCTACGTACATCAATTCTCATTAGTACGTACGTTCCTCAATGCGCACGACCTGCTTAGAATTAAGTAATATGGCTATGAGTAGCTAGCTAATTAAACATTGGTACGTACGTGTTGCTCCAGGGCATCGTTGGGCGATGATCGATAATTAAGAGAGTTAAAATTTTGGCCCGTAGGTTAGGGTTTATGATCGATGACAGGTGAAGAACTTGATGATCTAGACTGAAGAGAAGACAAGATCGATCGAGAGAGCATTATATATAGTGTTGTCGCATCAATATTTTGCAGGTGAGAAGACAGCGATCGAGAAGCGACACGTGTGTCTGTCTGATGACATTTTGAAGAGCAACCCTTCCATCACTGCCTACAAGTCGACGTCGCTTAACCTTCGTCAGGACCTCGCCAACGCCACCGTACCCCAACTTGGTGCGGAAGCTGCCCGGGATGCCATCCGCGACTGGGGCCGGCAGGTCTCCGACGTCACGCACCTCGTCTTCTCCACGACGGTGAGCGGTTGCATGCCCGGCGCCGACTTCGAGGTCGTCAAGCTCCTCGGCCTCCCGCTCTCCACCAGGCGCTTCATGCTGTACCAGACCGGCTGCCATGGTAGCGGCGTCTCCCTGCGCCTAGCCAAGGACCTCGCGGAGAACAACCCCGGCGCCCGGGTGCTGGTGGTGTGCTCCGAGGTGATCGCCATGGCGTTTCGCGGCCCCTCAGAGTCCCACAAAGGGAACCTCGTCGGGCAGGCCATCTTCGGCGACGCCGCGACCGCTGTCGTCGTGGGAGCCGACCCTATCGTCGGCGGCGAGCGGCCCACGTTCGAGATGGTGTCGGCGTGGCAGGACATCATTCCGGGGACGGAAGAGATGCTGGTGGCGAAGCTGCACGAGGAGGGGATTGTGTACACCTTGCACCGGGACGTGGCGCTACGCATCTCTAGCAGCATAGGGGCGCTCGTGACGAAGGCGCTGAAGCGGGAGGGGCTCGTCAAGGACTGGAACGAAGAGGTGTTCTGGCTGGTGCACCCCGGCGGCAGGGAGATACTGGACAGGGTGGAGAGCAGTCTTGGGCTGAAGAAGGAGAAGATGGAGGTGTCGAGGGAGGTGATGAAGCAGCATGGCAACACACTCAGCTCGTGCGTCATCATCGTCATGGATGAGATGAGGCGGAGGTCGGAGAAGCGAGGGCTGAGCACGGCGGGGGAAGGGCTGGAGTGGGGGCTGCTCATCGGCTTCGGTCCTGGCATCACCATCGAGACCATCCTCCTACGCGCTCTACCTCTCTGCAACCCAGCACCGAAGCCGTCGGCGTCACTGTAAGCTAAACCAGATCCAGATGTTTTTAGTTTCAGTTTTCGTCTCTGTATTGACTCAGGACTCTGAAGGAGCAGAGAATTCAGAGTTCAGGTTGTCTTCTTTCAGCCGAGTCCGTGTTCGATTGGTTGAAGTCTGTAATTGAGTCGGTCCTTTGTAAATCCAGTCCTGTAAATATGAGCAATGCAAACCCAGAAAAGCTGCGAAGATACAGCAGCACCAAACTCTCTTGATTTGCAATTTGGTTGTCAGTTGTTTCTTGCAAGTTCTGAACTTCAGGACGACGGCAACAGAGCAACAAAAGTATTAGCGACAATACAAGTTCTCGGCAGAAGCAACACAGGAAGCTGAGTTCCAAGTCCTGGGCAAGTTTTTTTTGTGACGTTTGGTACCAGAGCTTGGATTGAACTCCGAAGATTGCGAGATAGACGACGATGGCATTGGCGAACACTGGAGGAGGTACATCCGAGGCACGGCAGGAGACCGTGTCGCTGGTAATGTATCCCCAGCTTTCGCGCAACAACTACACCATATGGGCCATAAAGATGCGTTTTGCTATGGAGGCTTAGGAGGTGTGGAGCGCGGTTGATCCAGGAGGTGCTGCATACAAGAAAGGAGGTGCAGAGTACCGGAAGGATTGTTTGGTGCTATCAGCGATCTATCAAGCAATCCCGGAGAATCTCATGATCTCGATTGCCAGAAAAGGACTCGGCAAAAGAGGCATGGGAGGCGATCAAAACGCGAACGCCAGGCATGATCTTGTGCGCGAAGCTCATCTACAGGCTCTCAAGAGGGACTTTGAGAATCTAAAGATGCAAGACGGCGAATCCATTGATAGTTTTGCCGCAAGGGTTTCGAACATTGTTAATGGAATCCGAAGCCTGGAAGAAAAGGAGAAGGCTCTCGCCAAAAAGGAAGTGGTGAGACGATTTCTACGTGCTGCACCAGCGAAATACATGCAGCTTGTTATCACAATTGAGCAGTGCGTAGATCTAAGCACCTTGACGCTTGATGATCTCGTAAGACGCTATAAAGCCTATGATGCAAGGATGAAAAGCACCATGGGTGACGCAAAGGAGGGGGAACAACTGTTGCTCTCACGGGCACAATGGGAAGGTCTCTCTCAAAATCAGAAAAGGGGTGAAGGCTTCAGAAGCAATCTGAAGAGAGGTGGTGGTCGTAGCGGAGGCCGTGGCCGTGGTCGAGGTCAAAGTGGCAGTAGAGGTGATGACAATGATAAGAAACCTTGCCGGAAATTTGACAAGTCCAACATCAAGTGTTTCAATTGTTTGGAGATGGGACACTTCGCCTCACAATGCTCCAAACCAAGAAAAGAAAAGGTAAATTATGCTGACAAGGTAAAGAAAGATGATGACGCGCTCATTTATCCTGGGGAGTGTATATGCATCACCCGGATGTTTTTGTCCTAAAAATTATCCAAACTTTGGACCGTACGATCAAAACACACATCCGTAGGATTAACCCACCTCGAATTCAGGGGGCGTGTACATCGATCTGAAAGCAAATCCAATGACCCAAAATTTGAATGATGGTTGCTAAAAAAACATCCGGATGAAACTTATCAAAACCCTTTATCCTGGGTGAGGTGACGTGACGCGGCTGAGCTCCGGCAATTTCTCCTGGCATACGAGAGCTAGTATGTGTAGAGTAAAGAGATTAAGATACTCCCGCCCGTTACAGTGAAATGTGAATTTCCTTCAGAATCTTTTTTCTAGTTTATTTCTATTTTTTCTTAGCGTCTCTTATAAGTTTTTAAAATATAATAGATTTAATTCTTTTCAAATTTTTTATTTGACTGAGATTATGAATCTAAAAAAACCAAAATCCGAGATTTCACTGTAATCTTATTAAATCCCGTTGAGACTTTGATTCTTGGTGCTGCCGCTCGGCGCAACCAAGCGATCCCAGCAGAATGATACCGGAACCACCTTGTCATCCCTTCTCATGTTTGGAGGCGACCAGCAGCAGCAGTGATCACGAGCTCATCGCGTTCGGACAACCAGCAGTGCGAGGATTTTTCGCGGTACGTACTTATCAATAATAACTAATAAATTATTTACCTTAAAGTTACTAGCAAATTAATACAATCTAAAATTACCAAATGTGCTAAAGAAAAATAGATTCTTATACAAACTAGGAAATATATCCACTAGTTGTTTTGCTACGTAAGTGATTGGCTTATAGTCAACATACGGTGTACAGATGATTTGCATGCACTTGTCCGACCAAAACAAAATAATTAGTCTATGTGCAAACATTTTTATATATGTGTGTATATATATAAATCCTCTGCACACACCGTGCAAGATATTTATATTTTTCACCGAATATATGCCTCCATGGCATAGCTGTGAAAAGTATGTATGTTGAGTATCACGATCAAATAGACTTGGTCTCCTCAATAATAGATGTCTCAGTAATAGATGTTTTCATTGTTAGGTATGACAAGACGCTGCTAATTAATCTTCATTTCTTTTTTAAAAAAATCTAATGGTAGTGAATGATATGTCCATTACATTTCCAACCTTCATTCACCTCTTCTCAGATCTCTCTTGCACCCTAAACAATCTCAAACAAAAAAATAAAAAAAATTACATCATAACAAATAAACTAAGTACTGAAAATGTAATACTTATACCACCGATCTACGGGCCGGTAACATATGTACGTAAAAGAAAAGAAAATTACAACTGATCACATCATATGCACGCACGCACTACGTACGTGTGTACTATAAACAATTCATATCGATCATTGATTCCATGGCAACGTCAGTGGCCATGTGTACCCTGTCTGTCTCATCAATGGCTTCCAATTTTCTCAGGCATGCATTGCCCTTCGGCTGCTATGGTAGCCGACGACGTACTATACAACCGTTGCCATGCATGTTTGTGTTAAGAAACTCTGTCCATGCAGGACCATGTGGACTCTTCTGAAACCCTAGCTATAGATTATAAATAGGAGACATGGGTCACCCTGTTGAACACGTGAATCAGAATAATAAAGCAGAGCAGTCCCTCCTCATATTATGTCTCTCTCCCCCCCTCTCTCTCTATTCTCCGATTTAGATCTATTAGGCAACCCCGGACTATTCGATTGCGAGGTTGTCTAACACGTTATCAGCACGATGTTCTACCGGTGAGCGGATTGAAAGGTGAGAAAAGGTGAGATTCGAGTGATTGAATCTAATTGCGCGTTCTATGCATGTATCTACATAGCACGAAGTTACAATTAGCAATAATTTCGCAGATCGTGGCACGAAGCTATGTTTTGTACAATGAATCAACGGTACAATGGGGCTGGATTGATACAAAGCAGAAGTCACCGGCCACATGCGCACGCAGCGCGTCGCCCTGATCACTGGCTCGCCGGCCAGAACCCACTGCATGACATGAAGCCGTGGCCCGAAGACGCCGCGCCCGTACTGCCGGCCGATGATGTGCACGCATGAAGCACCGCAGAGCCGCACCCGGTTGACCACCTGGCACGAAGCCATCACCGGCCTCCCATTCGGCCCGCGCATGCACCGGCCGCCTCCCTGGACCGCTGCACTCGAAGTCCAGCCGCCTCGCACGCCGCCGCCCTGCCTGACCCTGGCACGAAGCCGCCAGCCCGGCTCCGCTGGATACCTCGGGCTCCATGTCGCCATCACCTGAGCGCGCACGCAGTGCGCCGGTTCCGGCCGCCGAGTGCCGGCCGACCCCTCGGCACCGCAGACCGCGCACGTAGTGCATCGCTCCGGGAGGGCCCTGCCGCACCGCTTCGCCGCGCCCACTCGGCACGCACGCAGCGCCGCCGGCCATTATTTTCTTTACTAGCACTTCTCCCTTGCTATTTCAACCCATGGTCTTCTAATCTACATAAAGACTGCTGAAAAGATCACCTTGTCACTTGAAGGATTCCTCTCTAAGGTACTCTCTCAGTCTTACCATTCTATGAATTGCAGTACACTTAGCATGGATACAACAATTTACAACCCTAAAGATTTTCAGGGCACATCGCTTGTATATTCGTGCCCGTTAATACGGCTCAAGTATTTTATCACCGATGGTATGAACAAGCGAACGCGTAGCGCAGTGGTAGGCTTTTTCACTATCGAGCCAACATCGTGGCTTTGATCCCTGCTCACGCCCGTGTGTTCTTTTTTACAAAATGGCCCCTAACTAGGGATGACAATTGTGCCCAATTACCCACGTACCTGTGGGCAAATACCCTAATGGAGACGTGTATGTGGCTCTTTTTTCGTCCATAGGTATAAAAATGAGAGTTATTCCTTACCCATCGGGTAAACGGGCACGGGTACGGGTAGAGTCCATCCATGCCTGTTACGCCCGTTTACCCGTCAACACTTCTGACATGTGTGACATGTGGGACATGTACTAAAAAATTCCAAGCGCATGGGCATGAGACTCCCCTGAGGCCCCGACTCCCTGACAGGGTTCGAATTTTTGTTTCCGGGTTTCATCTCGGCACTCTCCGAAAGACGAATTTTCAGCGAAATCTTGATACTTCGGACGAAATTCAAACGAAAAATCAAAAGACAAAATTTGAATCCGGTATTTTTTATTATGAAATTTCCAAGATTTCGGTTCATTTAGACGAAATTTCGGCCATAATTCCGAAATCTCGGCGAAATTTCCCAGTACTATCAAAGTTTGAATTTTTTAGGGTTTTTTCAATTTCGTGGAAATTATGATCTACCGACTGTCCCACACGGGAAATGACATTAATAATCCAATCCGGTCAAAATTCGGTCAATTAATCCTAAATGCGAAATTTGATCCGAGTTTCTTTTCTGAAAAAATAACCGGTGTAGGGACCTAAACGCAATTTAATTTTGTCGGAGGGACTTTTGGCAAAGAGGGTGACATGGGCGGTTGTCTGCTCCGTAAATCTTCTAGGTATAATAGATATATTTTCTAGGGGAAAATGAAGAAAAGATCTTTTGGCAAGTTTAACACTCTATACGTTCACCGGTGAATAATATATGTTTCGAAAAATACTATAAATCGAGTTGCAAAAAAAAAATAGAGATACAGCTCTACACATATTTCTTATTTCGGAAAATATCAGGAATCGAGTTACAAAAAATAGAGAGGAAGAGGGTGACGTGGCCAGCTGTCTGCTCCGTAAATCTTCTAGGTATAATAAATATATTTTCTAGGGGAAAACGAAGAAAAGATCTTCTTTTGGCGAGTTTAACACTCTATACATTCACCGGTGAATAATACATGTTTCGAAAAATACTATAGATCGAGCTGCAAAAAAAAATATAGAGATAGAGTTGCACACATATTACTTTTGACGAATTTGTTAGCACTCTATTATTACCCGGTAAACCTTTTTTTGTCCAGTTTAACACTCTATGCGTTAACCGGGTAGCTTATTTCGGTAAGCCTCTTTTCTACTCCCGGGAGTAATTACTCCCTATGCCGTATCTCACAACGTAGAGAGTATTTCGCGCAACGGAGAGTATGTACGTGTAGTATATAAGTATATAAGATCATCTAGGTGGTATTTACATTTTTTCAGAGGTGGTATGTACACTTTTTAGACATACTCCTTTTTATATGCATATATGAAGGTATATATATATATATATATATATATATTAATATCTTATAAGGGAACAGATTGCCGATCCCTCAGGGCTCCACGTCAGCATCCCTTGCGAAAAGGCCCTCGCAGTTTGCCTAATTGCGTGCAGGTCCGGGTTTGCTGCCTACCGTCGATCCTTTGTGCTGCCCCGGATCCGGCCGTCCGTGCGCGAACAAGACACCGTCCGTGGAGCGCTCCACGTCTACCTCCCTTTCCCTGTCGCCCTCGCGGTTCCCCTTCCCCACCCCTCCTCGCGTGCTCCGCCCGCCGCCCCGTTCGCCCGACCAGCTTCTCCCCGCGCGTCCACGCCTCTCCCTCTCCCTGCATCGGTTCACCCGTCGCCTCGCCGGCCGTTGCATCGTTCATTCCCCACCCCTCCTCTTGTGTTGCGCCCTCCACCGCATCTCCCTCGCCCGCCGTCGCCGTCGCTCCCCCTCATCCTTGCGCTCGTGCGAGGGTGGCCGCCTCCTCGCCTCCCACGCTCAGCCGCCTTCGCTCCTCCTCCTAGCGTCCTCCGCCCCTTCAGTTGGCTGATAAAGGGTCGTGAAATCCGGCGTCGGGGAGTGCCGGATCCCCTCCATCTTCGCCGGTGATGGCGCCGTGATGGCACTATGGGTGTCCCGATCTTTCGATGAGAAACACACGATCGATTTGTTAGAGTCGACTTTGACAATCCGACTACACCGTACGACGACGATGCGCCTTAGCAATCGCTAAACCAACTCCAGCGGGTTATTGATCTTGCCGTGGGCACGATCAACCTGAACACGAAGTTCAATTCCTGCAAGCAACCGAAGAACAAGCAAGAACAATAGGATAAGCAATCTGAAATTGCGGATAAAACTGGAAGCGAAACAAAGTGGAGTCTTATTGACGATCTTGACAAGGTGGTCAGCCCAAAGACAACTCGCAGGATCAAGTTTGCACTTGGCTAAACTAATCAAATAAAACCCAAAACCCTAAGGAGCCGATGTCTGGCTATTTATAAGAGGTAGGGGCGTGGGAAACACGTCCAAAGCAGTAGGATACCAACTACAACTCTATTACAAGGCCCAAAGCCCACGTCTTCTCGAGTTGGAAAAGTGACGCCAATTGTTTTGCAGATTCCCGTTGACTCGTAAGGAATTTGGAGATGGGGCCAGATCCGTTGGAAAGAGGACGTCGAAACCTTTCCAACCAGTACTCATAGACCTCAAACACCCTTGTGGATCAAAAGTTATGGTCGTTTGAAGTTGGTGCTGTCCCGGAGGCCGAATCCGAGTTGAACTTGTGCACCGGAAGAATTGGCTTCATGCTTGACGTTTGGGAGTCCTTCTCCTTGGTTCCTAAGGACAATAAAATCATCACAAGGATTAAATAGCATTCCATTCATTAAATTATTTGTATGCAACCCGAGGAATGCATTCACCTGGTAATTGAATTGTCGCGCGCGAGCTCGAGTAATTGGCCCTTGTATTACATTGTTCGCTTCAATTGGGTTTGTAGGCATGGCCGTATCCATGGTAGTGATGTCCTCATCATCCTCCCCTTCTTGCATTTGAGTCGTCCTCGACTCAAGTTCATCATCTTCTCCCAAGTATGGCTTTAGATCTGATAATTGAGTTGACGGGCTCGAGCTCGAGTCAATGGTCCTTGAACCGACGGAGATGTAGAAGGATGGCCAAGGTGGGGGTCGATAAAGCCATGCAGATGGAGCCATCGTAGTAGTTGTATACGAAGTAGAGGATGCTGTGAAGTGTCGCCAACTTAATGGTCCTGGCCAAGGTGGGGGTCGATGAAGCCATGTAGTTGATATAATTGCAGTAACACTTGGTTTTGACCATCTTCGTGATGACCATATGTTTGCATTGTAAGTTTTGTCCATGATGAGCATGGTCTCATCATCCTCCCTTTCTTGAAGTGGAGTCGTCCTCGACTCCATCATATTGTCCTGTGAAATGTTAGTAATGACAGGAAACAAAGCAATATGCACATTTGCAATGAAATCAATGGATCGAGAATTTCTATCAACCGTATCCTCCCTTTCTTGAAAACTATCATGTGACTTTTGAATGGAACCAAATGTACTTGGTCTGACATGATTAGTGATATGGCAATTATTAAATTGATCACATTGTTGCATTGCAAACGGAGGTTTAAAATCTGAACAAATGTAAACTCGATGTGCTTTATACTCTCCTTTCTCACTATTTTTGCCAATAACATAAAAGTTGTTTCGTGATAACCATGACAAATCGGAATGTACAAAAAGGCTCTCCTCTAAATAATTCAGATCACACGGAACATCAAATTCAATGTAGCCTAATGTATATAAAGAAGACATCAATTTCAACTCATCATTTTCGCTTGTGATGTGAATGACATGTTTGTTTTCAGCATAAGTGTCTAGTGTGTTAACAAAATTGACATGTCCATTTGCTAGTTGTGTCATGGATATAAGTGAAGTATTATCACACAACTCTTCTTTATCACAAGAAATATCAAGCAAATCATCTTGTAACAAAGCAAAATCAGCAATTGGTTCCACTATTAGTTGCTCTATGATAGCATGATTTGTGGATAGTTTTAGCTCTTCAAAATTATTTTCTCCATGTGTAAAGTCCATACCTGTTATATTACCTTGTAAGTTCTCATCAGCTGTTGTAGGTGTTTCTTCAACTATTATCTCTTCACTTACACATGGGGTAGTACTGATCAGTTCTTTCTCCATATGCTCTTCTACATCATTCTCTCGATGGTGCTCACTTTTCTGCAAAATGTTAGCTACAAAAGAAGGTGCAACAATGGGCGCCTCAAATGAAGCTAATGATTCTTTCAAGGATTCAGCAAGCATATTTTCAACTCTACAAGCACATACAACCAATTCTGAAAGAGAACTATATGTTTCATTAATAAGAGCATCCTGAATTTCTTGATTAAGTCCACGTATGAACCTAAGCTCATGTTTCTTCACCTTCAACTAAACCACAACGCAACAAATGATTTTGCAATCGCTCATAGTATTCCTTAACGCACTTATTTCCTTGTTTCAAGCATTGGAGTCTAGTATACAAAAATTCGTAATGATATTCAGGAACATAATCAATTCTCATAAGTCTTTTCATGGCCTTCCAATTTTCAGGTTTTCTCTCTTTTCTACAAATATGTTTCCACCATGTTAATGCATATTCATTTAGCAAACTAGCGAGAATCCTAATCTTTTCATTTTCGTGACAAATCATACTTGCCAAATTCTTTGTCTAACGCTATCTCCCAATTAATATAGGCATCATGATCATAATGACCATTAAAATGTGGAATGGCGAATTTAACCTTATCTAGGAATCATCATCAACATGTACCTGAGCATGTAGTATGCCATTTTTGTTGCTTAGAAGATGAGGTGGAGGACTGGGAGTTCCGGCGGTACTGCAAGCTTATCAAGTCTAGACAAAATAGTAGCAAGATTAGTGTTTGCAACTCCCTGAGCGGTCTCGATAGACCGAAGGCGGTCTTCTTGCATCAACATTCTAGCAACAATTCCCTTTGCTCGTGGAGAGTGATGCATCGAATCCTCATCACCTAACATGGTTAGTAGAAGAAAAGAAAACAATATAACAAGTATAATGTTCCTATCAACTACAAGGAGGTGGTGGCAATTCTCTCAAGCGCTCAAGCCTATGACCCAAGTTCTTACAAGTTCTTACAATGCAAAGAAGCGTTGTCGGCCGTTAGCGTTGTCAAAGGTTCTCCGAAGTTTGTGTAGAGCGATTGCCAAGGGATCGAACGCCAGACGGGTAGAAAGTGGAGCTTGGACAGGCTTAATTTAGTAGCAAAAGGTTAGCAATAATCCAATTAGTGAATGCAAAATTGAAGAATTGTTCAACGCCTAGTCACTAGTTGTGACTCGAGGCTAGCAAGGATCGTGACTCAAAAGCGTGGCTCGGCGACAAGACAGCCTCCACAAAGCAGATGAAGAACAATAGCGAAAAAATTCGCGAAAGAAGGGAACTATCTCAAAAGACTGGGAATCTTGTGAAAATAGGTTTGGCACATAAAAATTTTCGGATCTGTTCTGACTCTTTTTTTTTTTTTTTTTTTTTTTTTTTTTTTATGAACGATCCGACTCGTTTTTCTTTCAAGTGCTATGCAGCGGAAGACGATCGTGTGACCAGATCGAGGCGGCCAGTGGGCGATCGATCGGCGCCGACCGATCGGCGAGCGATGGCGACAGGTGGGCGACTGGGCGGCGACGATCGACTAACAGTGGGCGACGGTCAGTGGGCGACGATCGGCGACGATCGGAGGCGACGATCGAGGCAACGATCGGCTATCAGATGGGCGGCTGGTCAGCGGCGACGATCGGCTAACAGAGGGCAGCCGGTCGGACTACCAAGTGGGCGACAAGTTGGAAGAAAAGAAAACTTCGGTCCGAAAACTTTTTATTATTTTTTTTTTTTTTTTTTTTTTTTTTTAACAGTTCGGGACCGAAACGGAACACAACTCGAAACCGAACACAACTCGAAACCGAATACAACTCGAAACCGCTTTCGACCTGGACTCCAACTAGACGAGAATTCAGCAACTCGACACGGCGATGCAACCAAAAATTCAATAACGCGATTACCTTTGGAAAGGAAAATGCGAGGTTCAAATTGTTTTGGTATGGGAGATCCAATCGATGGCGTTTCTCTCGACTATAGGAAAGATATCAATCTACTAATCTAGGTAAAGAATTCTCACCGAGCAACCTGGCTTGCTCGATACCACTTGATGGCGCCGTGATGGCACTATGGGTGTCCCGATCTTTCGATGAGAAACACACGATCGATTTGTTAGAGTCGACTTTGACAATCCGACTACACCGCACGACTGACGATGCGCCTTAGCAATCGCTAAACCAACTCAGCTGGTTATTGATCTTGCCGTGGGCACGATCAACCTGGAACACGAAGTTCAATTCCTGCAAGCAAATCAAGAACAAGCAAGAACAATAGGATAAGCAATCTGAAATTGCGGATAAAATCGAAGCGAAACAAAGTGGAGTCTTATTGACGATCTTGACAAGGTGGCTGCCCAAAGACAACTCGCAGGATCAAGTTTGCACTTGGCTAAACTAATCAAATAAAACCCAAAACCCTAAGGAGCCGATGTCTGGCTATTTATAAGAGGTAGGGGCGTGGGAAACACGCCCAAAGCGAGGATACCAACTACAACTCTATTACAAGGCCCAAAGCCCACGTCTTCTCGATTTGGAAAAGTGACGCCAATTGTTTTGCAGATTCCCGTTGACTCGTAAGGAATTTGGAGATGGGGCCAGATCCGTTGGAAAGAGGACGTCGAAACCTTTCCAACCAGTACTCATAGACCTCAAACACCCTTGTGGATCAAAAGTTATGGTCGTTTGAAGTTGGTGCTGTCCCGGAGGCCGAATCCGAGTTGAACTTGTGCACCGGAAGAATTGGCTTCATGCTTGACGTTTGGGAGTCCTTCTCCTTGGTTCCTAAGGACAATAAAATCATCACAAGGATTAAATAGCATTCCATTCATTAAATTATTTGTATGCAACCCGAGGAATGCATTCACCTGGTAATTGAATTGTCGCGCGCGAGCTCGAGTAATTGGCCCTTGTATTACATTGTTCGCTTCAATTGGGTTTGTAGGCATGGCCGTATCCATGGTAGTGATGTCCTCATCAGCCGGCCTCCTTGCGTCCTCCGCTCGGCGCTCCACCGAGATGGGGGTCCCCAGCCGCGGCAGCTCCGCTCGGGTTCTTCTCCGCTGTGACAGCGATCGACGGCCGGGTCCGTTGTTTACGTTTGTGGATAGCAACAGATCCAATCTACTATTGCCGCATATACCCAGATCTATATTACCCCAAGAAAGCCCGCAAGGGGAGCCTCCAACGTCACCTCCCCCGCTCTCTCTCTCCCTTTTTTGCAAAAAAAACCTCCGATTCTTTGGAATTACGGATAGATCCTTTAAATTTATGAATCAGTCCTTTACAATTTCCTGTGAGTGAAAAATATTTTTTCCCGGTTCGCGTTTAGGTCCTCCATTCGCAGTTTTACACAAAGAGCCTCCCATTAAATACGAATTGCGAACGAACCATTTTCTACTTTTTCGAAATAGCGAACAAGTCCCAAATTATAACAAATAGGTCCCTGCACTTTACGTTCAGGTTCTTTCTTCGTTTTGCCCGAAAAAAAAGTTTTCGTAGTACGTTTTTTCTTCGGAGCATAGGAAAAATGTTTCCGTTGGCCGTTTTTCCTTGAAAAAAAATAGAAATCCATTTTTCGTCTGTCGCTTCTCCGTTTTTTTTTGTAAAAAACGTTTTCGTTGTCCGTTTTTTCTCCATAGCATGAGAAAAATGTTTTCTGTTGACCATTTGCCCTAAAAAAATGCAGATCCGGAAAAATGGTTTAGTATCCCGTCTTTTCTCGTTTTCCCCAAAAAAAATGTTTCCATGATCTGTTTTTTCTCCGAAAAAAAAACACAAATTTGTTTTTCGTTCACACGCGCGGAACGCCGCGCGTATTTTCCTAGTATCATATATGTGTGCTCTATCTAGATAAAAACGCTCTATCCAAATAAAAAAAGAAAAAAAACTACCAAACTACGCAAGATGGCTCTAATACCATTGAAGTTGTAACGACGCAAGTCAACGAGCCACGTAAGAGCGGATCGTGGGTGTGCATATGTGATTTTTTGGGTATGCATATGCATGTATTGGAACACGCCATTTGTTATTTGGCCAAGTATTATATATACATGCATTTAATTAGAGATAAGCAAGTGGGGTTAAGATATTTTGTAGGGAGTCTACGAGTAGTTGTAGTCTGTCTTTGAGTTTTAGTTTGTGCGTGCTCGAATTGAAACGTACCATATGTTATTGAATCAGATGTCTATACATGCATATAAGAGTATAAAAGGAACAGGAGCGGTGCATGCTCCGTGACCATGGTTCAAAATATTATGGAGATTTGGTCATCTCGCTCTTTGGTCAGGACCGAGATCCTAAATTTTGGATGAATAAAAAATTTAAAAAAATTCAAAATGCTACAGGTTTTTTTTTTTTTATGGATTATCCTCCCATGATACCATTTCCAATATATTGTATCCACTTTTAAGCAAGCCCACACAAAGGATGATACTTAATAAGTTATATTGGTCAAAATGTTGAAATGTACTACGATAATTACTTTATACTGTGCACCTAGAAGGCTACAACTTCATACTACTTTCAAACTGTTAATACTGTTCGAAACAACTTCCTTCGTGGAAACATTTGCATTTTGCTCATGTGTACCTCTTGCAGATAGTCTACAAACAAGCTGGGCCAGTCTTCTAGCGAAACATTTGTGAGAAGACCTGAAATTATCGCAAAAAAGAAATTCAAGTTTAAGATTTCCAGGGGCCACATCGCTCAAGTATTTTATAAGAGCATCTCCAAGAGAGGGCCCTAAAAATGAGCCTTAAATTTTAATTTAGGACCCCAATTAATTAAATTTAGGGCTCTAATGAAATATTTACTCCAGCAATTAGGCCCTAAAACTCAATGAAGATAGGGCTCAATCACAAAGTTGCTAAATATAGCTACTCTCTCATGGGCCCTAAAACAATATGATAAATTTTAACAATTTAGGGTCCTTGCTGGAGTTAATCTTTTCCCCTAAAAACCCTATAATTCAAGTTAGGGTCATATTTAGGGCCCCTCTTGGAGATGCTCTAACCAACAGTATGGACAAGCAAACGCGTAGCGCAATGGTCTGCTTTTTCACCGTTAACCAACGTCGTGGCTTCGATACCCGCTCACGCTCGTGTTTTTTTTTACGAAAAGGCCCCTGAGGTGCTCTGACAGTTTTCGAAATTACATTCAGGTCTAATTTTTTTTGTGGGAAGGCCCCTGAGGTGCTCCGAATTTACATTAGTGTCCCTCATTTTTATGCGAGGACCCCTGAAAATCTTTAACTTGAATATTTTTCCACAAAGACCCTAGAAAATCATAAAATGACATCCGGGTCCAATTTTTTCCGAGAAAAGCCTCTATAAACCCTGAATTTGTTTTTTTCGCAAAGGCCTCTCAAAAATGAAATTGCTCCAAATTATATCGTAGTCACTTTTATTTTTTTAATCTTTATCTTGATTTTCTTTCGCAAAAGCCTCTCGAAAATTCCTAAATTCCATCCAAATCCATTTCACCTCCTTTTTGTGGGAAGGTCCCATTTCAATATTAGATTTTTTTGTGCAAAGCCCACCACCGGTCCCATCTTTTTCGAGAAGGCCTCTCAAAAATCCAAAATATATTTCACACGTTGGCGCATGGCGGCTGGCGCGGCGCGTGCCACGCTCACACATCTAGTAGTTCTAACTGCATGTACTAAATCAAATACTTCAGCACATCAATAATGCATACGCTGATATATCAGTCGGCCAGAAAATCTGTCTTTCTTGCATTCCCCTGCCACCTCCATCGTCGCACTGCAACGATCGCCTCCTGCACTATCTCTACAGCGCGAGTTGCCTCCTCAAAGCCGGAGGTGGAGATGGACAGACGCCATCTGCATAAGATCCGGGAATCCAAGAAATGTAGCAGTGAACTTATGGGATAAACATTGCATCAAATAATTAAGACAAACTTATGGGATAAACATTGCATCGCATCAAAATAATTAAGACAAACTTATGGGATAAGAATGACTGAACGTGAGTTATCTAGTTTGGGATTAGAACAACCGAATGTGCATGATAAATTTGAGAGGTGCCTAAGGGGCTGTTTGGTAGGCTGCATCCAAAGAGAATTGCATCTACAGATACAAAAGACACTTGTTTGGTTGGCTGCACGAGGGGTGGAGCCTGTCCCCCGAGATGCAATTGCATCTGCTGAGCCAGGCTGTGGGGAAACGTAGATTTTGGTCGCTTCCTATGGGCCTAGCTGGTGGGATGCAAGCTGGGGTGCATGCAAGGCATGGGGAGGCACATAAACAGTCAACCAAACACATTCTTCCTATTCTTCTCACAGCCTGACTCAACTCATGCACTCAACCAAACACCATCTCTTTGGGGCTGTTTGGTTGCCTTCTCATCTCAGCCTGGCTCGTACGAGTCAGCCAGGCTGGTGAGAGCCAGGTGGATTCCCATTCACTTCAGCGCTCCAACAGATTCCCTTCAGCATTCCCTTTGTGAAGGGATTCTCTCAAACATTCCCTCTAGCAAGGGATTCTCTCTCCTTTCCCTATACAATTCTCTTTAAAGGGAATCTGTTGGAGATGAGGGCAAATAAAGAGAATGGGAATGAGGAAGGGAACATGGAAGGGAATGAAATGAAGGGAATATGGTTGGAGATGGTTCAGCTGCGCGTGAAAGAATTAAGAGAAGAAAAAATAATAAGAGAAGAAAAATTGAGAGATTGTTTGAAGGTTATGTTTTTATCTAAAAGGATCCTTGTATCTGTTTTGCATTCTTATAAATTTGAGAAATAAATTAGTGAGTATGGATTTCAATCTACTAGTTTTTCTTCTTAAAGTTTACATACAATTGCTTTCTAGTTTGTGTGTTTAATCTAGTTTGCATGTTTTTTTTTTAATTTTTAGGAGTAATAAAACAAACGAGCAATACTTCTATGCATTTCCTTCTAATACAAGTTGCACAAATCTTGAAGTAAGCGAAGGGGTAAGTAATCATCATCTACCCTTCATTCATGCTTTAATAATTGTGTAACTTTTAAAAGGAAGAGCATAGAAGCACCTCTCAAAACAAAAATATTAGGTTTAAGCATTAGTTTACACCGGTTCAACCATAAAATTACGCTGATCACATCTATGGACGCAGACACTGCGCGCGCTATACAAGAAACAATTGGCATCGATCATTGCTTACATGCCAATGTCTGTCGCGCGCCATGTATGTCTTGTCTCAGTCTCATGACCTATGAGTGCATACGAGTGGATATGCATGCTTGATTTCCAATTTCCGCATTCGGCCAGTTACTAGAACTAGAACATGCATTGCTGGCCTTGGGTTGACATGATTTCGGATTTTGACCCCCTTCCAATATATACCGAAAATAAAATTTAAGCATCACATACATCTACCTAGCATAACAATCTCTATTACCATGCTTCCTATTCGCCGGGCCATCATGCTAATTGAAGTCACCACATACATCTACCTAGCTATATATTACTCCTAACGGCTAGCAATAAATTACACTTGAGAGTATTAAGCATCACAAGTCGACATACAGGCCATTATATTGTTGGATTATTTGGGCCAAGCCCATTTGATTGAGACAATAAATCCTAGAAAATCTCAAAGGCCCACCTCATGATAGGAGCATGTGCACTAGCAATAGTACCACATTGCTAGCCTAAAGTGGTGAGCACTAGTTTAAATAGTGGAGTGTGCTACACCATAGTAGAACCATGTGGAGAAAGGGAGAAAGAATACACACGCGCGCGCTCGCCTCGCCTCGCCGGGCTCGGGCCGGGGGGTGCGGGCGTGCGGCACCTGCGTGAATGGTCCGCCGAATTCCGGTCCAGGGCTTTGCGTAGGCGCAGCCTCCTTTTGCAGATTACTCTTTTGCTACTCGGAATCGCGGTTGTAGTATGAGATAAGGACACCGTAATGTATCCCGTAATGGACTCCGATCGTGGCACGTCCTCGAGTCGTGTTCGATTCTGATCGTTACTGTGGCTCCTTTATATATCGCGTCGCCGTCATCTTGGAGAGATAGAGTTTTCGCCCTAGCGCTTTTGCCGCTTTCGCTGCGCCGTCATCTAGTTCTGCTTCGTCCCAGACGCGGCGTGCACCAAATAACGGAAAGCGTGTCTCGAAACCATCCGTCCTCGCGTTCTTGCACCGGGAGAGGACGAATCAGGTTTTTGGGAAGCGCTCGGCGCGACTGCTTCCACGTCACCGTCACGGCTCGTCTTCCTCGACGTTCAGGAGCGGCTGCTCGGCATCGCACTCGATTGCGGCGCTTCCGCCTCGGCAGATCAGACGCTTACAACGACTCATCGCTTCCATCTGCACACCTAACAAGATGCGTTACAATGTTTCTACTGCTTATTTTCAACCTATTGATTGTGGCGCATTAGATGGATATATGTGTAGTCTTCTAGCATATGCGTCTATGGTATGCTCCTGTTATTCGTTACCGATAGTCAATCACATGTTGTTCATGATTTACTTTTGGATTAAATTAAACCTAAATGTGCCTTTATTTCTAACAATCCAAAAACCTGATTATAGGCGCTTAGGTTTATCAATGGTTGGCTTTGCCGAGGCACTGAGGCTGGAAAAATTCACCGGTGTGCACTTCAAAAGATGGCAGACAAGGGTCACCTTGTGGCTTACAGCTATGAACGTGTTCTGGGTGTCGAACGGCAAACCAGAGGATATGGAACCAACTCCTGAAAAGGAGAAGGCATATCGGGATGCCAACACGAGCCGTTCTTAGTGTTCTTGCCGATCGTCTGTGCGATGTGTATATGCACATTAAAGACGCCTTGAAGGAACCGTAGGATGCTCACGAATGCTAAGTTCGGTGCTTCCGATGTCGGGCGGTGAATCAGATATTATGGAGCAATATCATGACTACAAGATGGTGGATAACCGTTACAGAAGTTGAGCAGGCTCATGAGATACGAGTTCTCGCCAGGGAACTCGAACTTCTCAAAATCCAGCTTACTGACAGTGTTTGTGGTCAGGCATTATTGCCAAATTACCTCCTTCATGGAGGAATTTTGCCACATCTTCGAAACATAAGAGACAAGAGATTTCTGTTGAGAATCTGATTGCGTCTCTAGATGTTGAGGAGAAAGCTCGAGCTAAGGATGCACTGTGAAAGGAACTGAGGGGCGATCTAAGCGCCAATGTGGTGCAACAGCTCTCACATGGCAAGAACAAAGGGAAAAATAAAGCCAAACAAACCACTAATTTCAAGAAGAAGAAGTCAATGAACAAAGATGAGAAGCCTCGCTTTGTTTGCGGTGAGATTGGACACGGGCCAAACAGTGTCCAAATCGCAAGGGCGTGAAGGGTGAGCAAGGACAGAACTCAAAGTCATCAACGTGACCATTGGCAATCTTGGAGGAGGAACTTCGGGTATGGTAACGCATCTATTGTTCTTTCAAGAAATCGGACCACCGATTGGTGGATTGATACCGAGCTAATCTTCATGTGTGTCTTTGATCTCTCTTTGTTCTCTTCTTACCAGGTCGTCTTGGGATTGCTCCGTGTTGATGGGAAACAGCTCGAATGCTTCGTTCTTGGTGTTGGCACTAGATCTGAAGTTTACTTCGGGAAAGATCGTGGGCTAAAGAACGTGCAAAGATGTCCCCTCAATAAATAAAAACACAGTCGTGGCTCCCTTCTATGTAGAGAAGGGTTCAAAGTGGTGTTTGAGTCTAATAAAGTAGTCGTGTCTAAGCATGGACTTTTTATTGGTAAAGGCTATGAATGCGGAGGCTTGTTCCGTTTTCCTTTCCGATTTTTGCAATAAAGTTGTGAACCATATTTGTGATATTTCCAATGGAGGTGAAGCCGATGTTTGGCACTCACGGTTATGTCATTTAAATTTTGGTTGTATGACTCGGCTCGCTAGTATGAATTTAATTCCAAAAATTTCTCTTGTCAAAGGTTCTAAGTGCCAAAGTTGTGTGCAATCAAAGCAACCTCGCAAACCTCACAAGGCAATGGAGGAGAGAAACTTGGCACTATTAGAACTCATACATTCAGATCTTTGTGAGATGAATGGTGTGTTGACTAAAGGAGGAAAAAGATATTTCATGACTCTGATTGATGATGCATCTAGATACTGCTATGTTTATCTGTTGAAAACTAAAGATGAGGCTTTAGACTACTTCAAAGTCTATAAGGTGAAGTTGAAAATCAATTAGAAAAAAATCAAAAGGCTTAGGTCGGATCGTGGCGGTGAGTACTTCTCTCTAGTTCGACTTATTCTCAGTAAGGAACATGGAATTATTCATGAGAGGACACCTCCCTATTCGCCCCGCCTAATGGGGTTGCCGAAAGAAAGAACCGCACTCTAACCGATTTGGTAAATGCCATGTTGGACACTCAAGGTCTACCTAAGGAATGGTGGGGGGAGGCCCAGTTGACTTCTTGTCACGTTTTGAATAAAGTTCCTTCTAAGAATAAGGAGAAAACCCTATATGAAGAATGGGAAGGGAGAAAACCATCACTTTCATACTTGCGCACGTGGGGTTGCTTGGCGAAAGTCAATGTGCCCATAACTAAAAAGCGCAAACTTGGACCTAAGACAGTGGATTGTGTCTTTCTGGGATACGCTCATCGAGCATTGCCTATAGATTTTTAGTAGTAAAGTCGAGGTATCCGACATGATCGTCGGTACAATCATGGAATCCAGAGATGCCACCTTCTTTGAGGGCATATTTCCCATGAAAGATTTGCATAAGCGTTTCTAGTCAAAACCCCGAGATAATTCCAACCTATTGCACAAACCGAGGATTCTCAACAGATACCCGAGCAAAATCTTGAGGAGGATGGCGGTGAGGCTCCTAGGAGGAGCAAGAGACAAAGGATGGTTAAATCCTTTGGTAATGATTTCACCTGTGTACCTTGTGGATGATACTCCCACCTCTATTTCAAGCTTATGCATCTTCCGATGCATCATCGGAAGGAGGCAGTCAGTAGTGAGATGGATTCTATTCTGCCTAACGGAACTTGGGAGCTCACAGAATCGCCTTATGGTTGCAAACCTGTGGGCTGTAAGTGGGTGTTCAAAAAGAAACTAAAGCCTGATGGTACTATTGAAAAGTACAAGGCTAGACTTGTGGCTAAGGGTTATACACAAAAGGAAGGAGAGGATTATTTTGATACTTATTTATCTATTACTAGGATCACAACCATCCGGGTTCTTTTATCCTTGGCTGCCTCTTATGGTCTCATTGTCCATCAAATGGACGTGAAGATAGCTTTTCTTAATGGAGAGCTAGATGAGGAGATCTACATGGATCAGCCAGATGGATTTGTGCTACCCGGGCATGAGAGCAAGGTGTGTAAGTTATCAAATCTCTTTATGGACTTAAACAAGCACCTAAACAATGGCATGAGAAGTTCGATAGAACATTGACACAAGTCAAGCTGTAAAACGGCTTTAGCAAGTGTGTGTATTATCGCCATGGTGGGGGTGAGGGAGTTATTCTGTGCCTATATGTGGATGACATTTTGATCTTTGGAACAAACCTTGATGTGATCAATGAGGTCAAGTCTTTCTGTCTGAAATTTTGATATGAAAGATCTCGGAGAGGCCGACGTGATCTTGAACATCAAGTTAGTCAAAAGTGAGGATGGGATTAGTCTTTCTCAATCCCATTATGTGGAAAAGGTTTTGAGTCGGTTTGGCTATTCGGATAGCAAGCCTTCTCCAACACCTTATGATCCAAGTGTGATTCTTCGGAAAAACAAGAGAATTGCTAGAGATCAAATGAAATACTCTCGAGATCATTGGATCTCTCATGTACTTGGCTAGCGCTACAAGGCACGATATCTCATTTGTCGTAAGCAAATTGAGCCGCTTACTTCTAACCCGGAGATGATCATTGGCGTGCACTCGAAAGAGTTATGCGTTACTTGGTGGGTACAAGAAATTATGGAATACACTATACCTGGGTACCCCTCGATTACTAGAGGGTTATAGTGATTCAAATTGGATCTTCGATGTCGATGAGATTAAGGCCACCAAAGTGGATATGTGTTTACACTTGGTGGGGGCGCTGGTCGTAGAGGTCTTGCAAACAGACTATTTTGACACGGTCAACCATGGAGGCATTGATCGCATTGGATACAGCCAACCGTTGAGGCAGAATGGCTACGTGAACTCTTGATGGATCTTCCGGTGGTTGAAAAACCAATACCGCCATTCTTATGAATCGTGACAATCAAACAGCTTATTGTTAAAGTGAACAGCTTCTAAAGATAACTTGAAATCCTCAAGACATGTGAAAAGACGTTTGAAGTCTCACAGAAATTGAAAAACTCCGAGTGATAGCATTGGATTATATCCAGACGGCTAAAAACCTGGCGAATCCCTTCACTAAAGGGCTATCACTGAATGTGATAGATAACGCATCAAAGGAACTAGGCATGAGACCCATGTGAGTTATACCATAGCGGTAACCCAACCTATGTGATCGGCGATCCCGTGAATTAGGACACAGGAAAAACAAGCTCTTGGTTAAGCTGGAGGAGAGTAATTTTCTAACTAGTTCCAAGTGAAGATGCAATACTCTCGAAATCAGTATGGCAAAGTTGGCTTTTGCCTTAATGTGTTCTCGTTGGCTTTATTTAGCGAAGATGTCATCCTACAGAGCATCTTGAAAGAACACACCTATATGAGATTGATCATGAAAGTCGCAGCTATGAGACTTGGGTAATCTCTAGTAAGCTCATGAAGAGACCATGGAGTACGACTTATATGCTCCACCCGAGGGGAAGCCTATTGGCAGCCTAGTATCGCCTAAGGCTTTAAATGAAACTCGATCGCACAAAACTTGCAATTCAAGGCTTAGTCCATTGTTCAAGTTGTGGTGAGTGTAATTTGGAGTCCTAGGTGCAATTCAAGGCATAGTCCATTGTCACCTAAATCTTGGTATATTAACAGCTTTGGGAACAGGCAAGGTATCGGTGGGACTTTGAGATCTGGTGGGGATTGTTGGATTATTTGGGCCAAGCCCATTTGATTGAGACAATAAATCCTAGAAAATCTCAAAGGCCCACCTCATGAGGAGCATGTGCACTAGCAATAGTACCACATTGCTAACCTAAAGTGGTGAGCACTAGTTTAAATAGTGGAGTGTGCTACACCATGGTAGAACCATGTGGAGAAAGGGAGAAAGAATACACACGCCTGGCGCTCGCCTCGCCTGGCCAGGGCTCGGGCACGGGCCGGGCGAGGCGCGGGCGTGGCACCTGCGTGAATGGTCCGCCGAATTCGGTCCAGGGCTTTGCGTGGCGCAGCCTCCTTTGCAGATTACTCTTTTGCTACTCGGAATCGCGGTTGTAGTATGAGATAAGGACACCGTAATGCATCCCGTAATGGACTCCGATCGTGGCACGCCCTCGAGTCGTGTTCGATTCTGATCGTTACTGTGGCTCCTTTATATCTGCGTCGCCGTCATCTTGGAGAGATAGAGTTTTTCTGCGCCCTAGCGTTTTGCCCGATTTCCCTGTTGCGCCCGTCATCTAATGCTGCCCCGTCCGTCAGCGGCGTGCACCGAAGCAGGAAAGCGGAGTGTCTCGAAACCATCCGTCCTCGCGTTCTTGCACCGGAGAGGACGAATCAGTTTTTGGGAAGCGCTCGGCCATCGCTTCCACGTCACCGTCACGGCTCGTCTTCCTCGACGCGTTCAGAGCGCGCTCGGCATCGCACTCATGCGCGCTTCCGCTCCTCGCCTTTATCAGACGCTACAACGACTCATTGCTCCATCTCGCACACCTAACGATGCGTTACAATGTTTCTACTGTTTATTTTCAACCTATTGATTGTGAGCGCATTAGATGGATATATGTGTAGTCTTCTAGCATATGCATCTATGGTATGCTCCTGTTATTCGTTACCGATAGTCAATCACATGGTGTTCATGATTTACTTTTGGATTAAATTAAACCTAAATGTGCCTTTATTTCTAACATATATAATAAAATATAGCCCATTGCTATAACTTGACATGACTCGCATGCCATGTTAAAGTTATACATGCATCACATACACAAATGGCCATATTATTAACAACAATACATGGAAAACAAGTTATGCATAGAATCTAATTCTATCGCAGGGTGATAACACATAATAATATATATCGCCTCTATGATTGGTGGCATGGCGGTCCCTTTAAAAATTCATCGGATTATTCAAATTATCCCAATTCTGAACCAACCTAATTGGCTCAATTTTCCTTCAAAAATCGCATTAGTCAGCTTGGTCCCATATAGCCGCACATCGTAGTTTACCCTGATGGCGGAATTCCAACCGATAAGGGACCTAACAATACTTGGAAATTGCTGAATATTACATGTATGGGATTTACAAAGGATGGCACAAGGTTTAAGTATTTGGATGCAGGTTTATTTCTTAACTCATTTTACATTTGAAGCACAAACCATAAATAACTGCAGGGGGGTCCTCAAGTTAACACAATTAACCAAGTTCTTTCAAATTCCAAAGCATTACTTGAGCTAGGTTACGGGTGTCACCCCAGTTCAAACTTAACTTCATTAACCGGAAGTATGGCGTAATTGATTATCATTTTGATTAACTCTGCAGTGGTGCTCAGCTTTACCCACAAGATATCTACGATCATTAATGCCAACGTACGAGTTACATGCAACTTAAATGCATGCGGCCGAGCCGAGATTATCACAGCCTTTTGTTGAATCATTCCTGGGTTCAGTTCTTAACCGATAGGTCTAAACACTCCATTTATAATCTACTGTTCTAAACGAGCACCTACCGTTGTGAGAATCGAAAAATGGCGCGACACGGCCCATTTCCGTTCCACCCCTTCAGGACACTTCCCTGCCAGGAAAGCTAATATCCCCATTCTCCACCGAGACTGGTACCACCAATTTAATCAAATTTTCAGGAAATGACCAAGGTACTGAGCTATGTCGGAAATAGACCCACTGACCAGCCCGACTTGTGGTTGAGCGCAAACTTAAGTTATTTACTTTACTCAAAGAGGTTCCAAATTTCACATCGTGTAACTATCCGAAATCCAAAATTTCATCAAAAAAACAGTCCTGTAGGAGCTGTCGACAACGTCTGTACTGTAGCAATAAGAATGACCGAACGTCAGTTTTCCATTTTGGGATTAGAACAACCGAACGTCAGTTATCCATTTTGGGATAAGGAGTTTGACAGGTGAACGATTTGGCATTCGAATAGGGATGCAAATGGGCCGGCCCTAGAGTCATCTTTGACCAACTCTAGTTCATTTGTTTGCACTAAAACTTAAAAGGTGGACTAAAAATTAAGTTTTTAGTGAAAACAAATGAACTAGAGTGGGTCAAAGAAGACCCTAGGATCAGCCCATTTGCATCCCTACATTCGAACAACCGAACATGCATTGCTGGCCTTGGGTTGACATGATCGATCGACTATATATATATATATATATATGAGAGGTGCTTCTATGCTCTTCTTTTTAAAAGATGCACAACTATTAAAGCATGAATGAATGGTAGATAGTGATTACTTATCCCTTCGTTTGCTTCAAGATTTGTGCAACTTGTAATAGAAGGAAGAGCATAGAAGCACTACTCTATATCTATATATATATATATATATATATATATATATATATATATATATATATATATATATATATATATATATATAATCAAACCGGTACTGATAATCACCTCATCAGTACTGGTTGGTGACACCAACCAGTACCGATAGGACTATCAGTACCGATAGGACTATCAGTACCGGTTGGTGGAACTGGTACTGATGCCCATTGGGCATCAGTCCCGGATGGCCTGTACCGGTTCAAAAACCGGTACTGATGGCAGTTGTGAACCGGTACTGATGGCCAGATCTGTAGTAGTGTCAATAATAGATGTTTTCATTGTTAGGTATGACAAGACGCTGCTAATCTTTATTTCTTTTAAACAAATTCTAATGGTAGTGAATGATATATATTTCCATTACATTTCCAACCTTCATTCACCACTTCTCAAATCTCTCTTGCACCCTAAAAAATCTCTTAACAAAAACAATATATATCCTGTCTGTCTCATCAATGGCTTCCAATTTTCTCCGACATGTATTGCCCTTCGATTGCTATGGTCGCCGACGACGTACTATATAACCAAGAGGGTTTCATAGCTAGGAATCCCGAGCCTAGCTAGCTAGCTAGCTAATACATAGATCATCTTGCCCGTTTTTGCGTAAGCATAATAATATACTACTAGTGGATATGGCTTATTCTTCGGAGGTGGCAGATGTGGTTGCTTCTCAACGACGGCCGCCGGCCGCCGTTCGTCCCGGTGGCGGCCGAGCAAGTATCATGGGGATAGGCAAAGCCGTCCCGGTGCATGTGTGGCAACAAAAGTCCTTCCCTGATTTCTATTTTGACGTAACAAATAGCAATCACATGGACATGGTGGATCTGAAGGCCAAGTTTGCAAACATTTGTAAGTTGCATATATCTTTTAAAATATAATTGTCGACGATTGGGGAGCAGGCCCCCGCCGAGCTTACTTGTTGGTGGAGGGACCAACCGCGACCCCTTCTCACGTGAGGGAATACTCAGAGGAGTGACTCACTGGACTTCAACGGGCGAGGACACAGTAATTTACCCTGGTTTGGGCCTCTCAGGAAGGAGATAATAGCCATACTCCAGCTCGTGTATGCTTTCGTATGTGTGTGTCTCTGCCTCCCCCCTTCACGGCGGGGATGCTTTATAGTTTACAAAGGGGTGTACTTGTTCAAGCCCACTAACTCCACGTTCGACCAGGTCCAACGTGGTAACTAACAGATCCTATACCCCAGCCACGTTCCCGCGGAGAACGCAGCGAACTAGCGGAGGTTACGCAGCTGGCGGTTACCAACCTCGGGATCACGTCAGGTCGGCTAACAACTAACTCCGGACTCGGCCACCTCATCTGAGCACGAGCCATCGACCCACCAGATTACGCGACCTTCTCAGGTCCCGGTAAGGCCGTCCCTAGGAACGACCTCCTGGTGGCCAGGGCGGGGACGAGCTCGTGTTGCTCGTGGCGCCCGGCTAGGTCGTCCCGGGGGACGGCCTTCCGGTGGTTCGGGCAGTAGTGAGCCCGTGCCACTCGTGGCACCCGAGGTAATTTATGGGTTCTATCCGACCCCCCGACAATAATTGACAAATATTATAATACCTATGTTTAATTTGATCCAAGAACGATGAATTCGATTGTGTTAGTTAATTGCTTCCTATTCCTATCTAGAAAAATGAACAAATACATCCACATCTATGTGATGTGCTCCCCAATACGCATGACCACGCTCTTGCGGTTCACGTAAAAAAATTTGGCGCGTTGGTTAAGGTTCATATTGTACGTGAACTTGATGAGACTGCAGAGATTGATAGAGGCTGCATGCATTATATATAGTGTTGTTGCATCAATAATTTGCAGGTGAGAAGACAGCGATCGAGAAGCGACACGTGTGCCTGTCCGATGACTTTTTGAAGAGCAACCCTTCCATCACTGCCTACAAGTCGACGTCGCTTAACCTTCGTCAGGACCTCGCCAACGCCACCGTACCCCAACTTGGTGCGGAAGCTGCCCGGGATGCCATCGGCGACTGGGGCCGGCAGGTCTCCGACGTCACGCACCTCGTCTTCTCCACGACGGTGAGCGGTTGCATGCCCGGCGCCGACTTCGAGGTCGTCAGGCTCCTCGGCCTCCCGCTGTCCACCAGGCGCTTCATGTTATACCAGGCCGGCTGCCACGGTGGCGGCATCGCCCTACGCCTAGCGAAGGACCTCGCAGAAAACAACCCCGGCGCCCGGGTGCTGGTGGTGTGCTCCGAGGTGATCACCATGTCGTTTCGTGGCCCCTCAGAGTCACACATGGGGAACCTTGTCGGGCAGGCCATCTTTGGCGACGCCGCGACCGCTGTCATCGTGGGAGCCGACCCTATCGTCGGTGACGAGCGGCCCATGTTCGAGATGGTGTCGGCGTGGCAGGACATCATACCGGCGACAGAAGAGATGGTGGTGGCGAAGCTATACGAGGAGGGGATTGTGTACACCCTGCACCAGGACGTGGCGCTGCACATCTCCAACAACATTGGGGCGCTTGTGAAGAAGGCGCTGAAGCAGGAGGGGCTCATCAAGGACTGGAACGAAGAGGTGTTCTGGGTGGTGCACCCCGGTGGTAGGGCGATACTGGACAGGGTGGAGAGCAGTCTTGGGCTGAAGAAGGAGAAGATGGAGGTGTCGAGGGAGGTGATGAAGCAGCATGGCAACACACTCAGCTCTTGCGTCATCATCGTCATGGATGAGATGAGGCGGAGGTCGGAGAAGCGAGGGCTGAGCACGGCGGGGGAAGGGCTGGAGTGGGGGCTGCTCATCGGCTTCGGCCCTGGCCTCACCGTCGAGACCATCCTCCTGCGCGCTCCGCCTCTGCGCAACCCAGCACCGAAGCCGTCGGTGTCACCGCCGAGTTGATAATCTTGTGTCTCATGCGTACCACAGTTATGTCACCGTACGTGTGTGTGGCTCGTCTCTCCTTCCCGCCTGTTGAATAAGACCGGCCACCTATTATAGTTATCAATACCGACACGTACCGATCGGTATGGTCGATATGTACCATTTCGGCACCTAAATCGAAATAAAGTAGCCCTATATACCGTACCGCCTCCATACCGGTCCAATACCAGTCATGTCGGTGGAATTGATGATATGATCTATTGAACTATATGTTATCAACGACTCACTCGCTTAGATTTTCTTCCTGTTTCTTCACCCCGAAAGAATTAACCTCGAGTGACTGTAGGTTTGGACCTCATGCATTATATGTTGGGTTTGTGCTCCAGGCAAGTTGATGCACCCACTACTGGAATAGCAGGATTTATCAACGGCCAAAGCCATCGATAAAGGTAAAGGAACCGTCAATATAGCTTCCTCTCGACGGCTGACCGTCGACAAACAATCATCGATAAACATCAGTAAAGAGAGACCGTCTGTGTTGATGATACAGCTGTCGATAGCTAATTTGTCGATGGCTAACCAGGCCACCGTCGAGCGAGGTCGACAGACGGCCATTTGGCCGTGACATGGCTCCGTCTCCCTCTCTATCGATGGCCTGGGGGCAGTCGAGAGATGCGAATATCACAGGAACTAGGGCCAGCGTTCTCGACAGTCACCCAATATCAATGCGGTCGAGAGAGTGGAACCCTCTATCGATGGTGGGACCACGGCCGTCGATAGAGTTTGGATCCAGTAGGGATTTCTGGTTACACACACTGAGTCTGTCTGGGCGTGTCTGGATGTGTTTAGATGTCCTTGAATGCGTCTTCATCTTCCTGGTGGGAGGAGTCTATTTATAGTCTCGAAGGGGTCGTAGTTGTCATCTTCCAAGAGGTGGTTTCCCGTCAGAAGGCGTTGATTGGTCAAAAGGTGTCTCTTCTTTGAAAAGGTGTCTTTTCATCAGAGAGACGTCTCTTTGCTATTGGTAACTTTCAAACGGTTGTCAGTACCTGTCAGAAAAAGCTTCTTCTGCACGTTATCTCTGCGCAGAGGATTTTTCTTCTATCTGACCAGAACCTGGTCGGACTGACTTAGATCTAGGTCGGCATGGTAAAAGACGGCATAGCCTGACCTGAATGGTTTCTCAGGTCAGGCTACCGCCGACCTAGAAACGGTTCCTCGTTCTCCCTACAGACCCGAGCCTCAAACTTGCATCGGCTCTCGGTGGCGCCACACCTAGCGCGTCCGAATCCCAGGTCAGGCCCAACCCGACAACCAATATGGGACTATTCCAAAAAGCTAGCTCAATGAGGGGGTGCTCCCTCACCCTTATAAGCCATGCTCAAGCCCTACCCACAACCAATATGGGACTATTTCAACAATCTCCCCCTCACACATTGGGCCGAGATTATCTAGGAACCACCTGGACTACTTAGGCCACACCTGGGCCACCCCCTGGGCCCCCTGGGCCACACCTGGGCTCTGATACCACTTGTTAGCAGGACCGCCGCACCTAGCGCGTTCGGATCCCAGGTCAGGCCCAACATGAGTAGCGGGCCAAGGTCTCTTGGGCCATCTCCCCTAAAAAAACTAGCTCGATGAGGGGGTGCTCCCTCACCCTTATAAACCATGCTCAAGCCCTCCCCACAACCAATGTGGGACTATTCCAACACTTATGGATCATCACTGGGTTGAGGGGCGCGTCCTTCTGGAAGTTGTCTACGCCGTGCTCCCGAGTGTATGCTTCCCGGTAGCGATCCTGTGTTGTTTCAAGTTAAACTAAGAAAAACTACACATCTACTACGGGTGAAAGATTGCGTTGACACTTCCCATCTTCTCTCGCGCGTGGGGGTCCATCACAGCTGGGGTGCCTAGCTGCTTAGGCTTCGGTGTGTGGGCCTTCTTCCAAATGTCCAACACTGTGGGCACCACCGCGGTAGGGGAAAGACAAGTTAGCTAAAAATAATAAAGTGAAGAAGAAAACAGAGGTGAAAGACAAGCTTATCAGGGCGTAATGGCTCTTACATGTACCGTGGAAAGACTGGAGATGACTACTGCAAGCACGGTAATCCACTGTTGCAGCTTTATCTCTCCTCAGTGTACTTTGTCGTGCTGGTTGCCTCGCTCTGCGCCGCCTCGGTGACGCGCTCCGTCGGCCGGAGATGGTCCATGTTCACCGGAGGCGTCACCATCCTCTCCGGTACTATCGGTGCCACCGCCGCGCAGGGCCTGCCCACGCTCATTTCCGGCCGCCGCCTCCTCGGCATCGGTGTCGGTTTTGTTCTCCAGGTACCCGTTACAAGCCATGGCATCGTGGAGATTAATTTCGCATTTCAGGTCCTCTCGGCTGGCTAGTGCCCAGCGAGATCTTCCCCCCGGAGGTGCGGCCGGCCGGGCAGAGCATCGCCGTGTCCGTGAACATGCTCTGCACCTTCACCATGAGTCAAGCTTTCCTCCCCATGCTCCGTCGCATCAAGCACGCGGTCTTCTTCCTCTTTGCCGGCTGGGTACTCGTCATGACTGCAGCTGCCACGCTCTTCCTCGCCGAGACGAAGAACGTGCCGATCGAGGACATGATGCTGCTCTGGAAGGATCACTGGTTCTGGGGTGGGTTCATCGCCGACGAGGACGTCCGCATCGGCAGCGGCTGTTCTACTGAGGCAGAGCTCACGTTCATCGGCTGAAAAGCCACGAGAACCAGGCCTGACATTGAGGCAAACTCCAAGCCCGTCTCAAGGCGACCACTCTACCATAACCACTCTAGATTCTAGAAACAGCAATGGAGTCCATTAATTCCAACCCTAGATGGCTGCAACCTGTAGGCTGTAGCAGCCGGCACAAACTTCTGCAGTTCATGCCATGACACTACTCAACGGTGGATAGCAACAACATTGTTGCAATCTTTGTTGCTGCTATTCAGCTTCAACAGTTCATACAGTAATCAGCACAGTTCACGCGGAAATGTAGGAAGTTTTTTTTTTTGGGCAAACAATTACACTATATTTGATAAACCTGGTAAAACATCTGCCATTCCACTCATCACAAATGTTTCAGAGAACAAAAAATGACAGATCATACTGTATGTGACTTGTAACTGTAACAATGCTGAATTTCTACTGGATGGGAAAAGGTTCAGCTTCTGCAGTAAACATAAGGCCAGAGTATCTTCGTTTGTGATACTTGCATCACCAGAAACCTCGCAGAAAAAAATGCTCATCTCAGCTGCAGATCACAAAACTATTTCTCACCACCATCCTTTTCTTGTGAAGCTCCGTTGTGCCTGTCAGACCTCACTGGGAGAATGCTCCGTCGCTCTTTGCCACCTGGTTTTGCTGATGCGTTTCCATACCATATCATTCCAAGAACAGCAAGGATCATCCCAAGGACTACCTGAAAATTCAGACCCTCCTTGCCAAAGAAGAGAAACCCAAGGAATAGGACAAGCACGGTCTTCATGTGGCCCAGGACTTGGAAGGATACAGCAGAGAACCGGCCAATGCAGATGAATTGGCTCAGATTAACGCCGATGGCAATGAAGCATGAGAGTGTGAGGAAAAACTGCAGAATGAGAAAATTTCTATGGGAAGATGGGCAAAGGAGAAACGAGGTTGAACGCAAATGAACAAATCTGGCAAACACTCGAATCACAAATTCTAATCAAGCATAACATATCTATAGACCATTGACAATCAAGGGATGACACATAAAGGAAAGATGAAGTTGTTCCAACTTATTGCTAACAGGCTAAGCAGTAAAATAAAGGCATTTTAGTCACAACAGGAAAAGTTCCTATATTACATCCACAACATACTTTTTTTTCCCCTAAAATAATGAAGCATCATGCATGTGCGGTACTGCAAAATGTAAAGCTGCTAAATGCTGGTCAATGACCATTTTATCTCTAAGAAAACAGCTAGCTGAATTACTTATAGAGAAGCTACAGCATAGATCATCATAGAATCAGAGAGATGAAACATTGTCATGAGAGTGGCCCCTTACCAGAGCAAGCGATGTGAAATTGAAGTGATCCACCCTTTTGCCTGTCAACAAGAAATCAACGAAGGGCCCCACTAGCAGGAGGGATCCTGCTTGGGCTGGAGCAGTGTGGCCCAGGAGGTTGAATGAGTTCAGAGAGTACTTCCGTTGAAGAAAATGAATGTACTGCAGAAAGAACGTAAATTACAGCAGTTGTAAAATTGTGCACCCTTTTTAATTGGGTCTACGGTAGGACCACAGTCCACATGTACTGCTGATAGAACAATTACTGAAAAAAAAAACAGGGCAGCAAGGGAAATCAAATAATAGAAGAAATGGAGATTGCCATGCAGTTGTGAAATTACACAAAAGAATGCATATTTGGAAAATGGAGCGATAATGTTTCTGTAAGCATTACGTAATATCATGAAAGCAGGGCCTAAAGAATGTTATCATCTCATTCCATCAATGTCAAACATTGGCATGATGCTTTCTTCCCATGCTCAAGGGTAAAAAAAGTTGCTAAAGCACTGTCAAGTATTCATAGCTATGCAGAATTACAGAGAACCATAGTAACTATTGTGCCACCATGTAATAACTTGTCTTTTTAAAAAGTTTGTGGTTACCAAAGAATAGCTACAGCTGGGAATATTAGTGGCTAGCAGATAAGAAATCACCATATGGTATAGGTGGTTTAACTTACATATTGTTGCAAAGCTGTGCTCCAGACGGCTATAACAGCAGCGATCAGACCTTTTGCGTTCACACTGACATCAGTAACCGTGCAGACTGCAACGCCTACTAGTACAACAATTATGCTTAGCTTTGTGTCCCGCGAATAATGTACATGATCAAAGACAACCTCCAGAAGACATGATGCAGGTATCATGCACAGCTTTGCTATCTGAACAAGAAAAAAACGATTATTTAAGTGTTAAAGATTTAAAGTAACAGAATTTAGCTAATAGAACCTTCACTAACCTGATAAAACCCAACAGAGTTCCACATCAAGCTTACGTTCATCCCAACAATCGACAAGTTTGAAAAGATCACAAATTTAACCAGATCTGGTATTGGTAAGTGGGAGGGCTGGCTGAGGCCTAACCACCGAAACACGATAGTCATCATGGTGGTTGTCACAAAATGAAGGCCAGTTAACGTTGTGGCTGCAAGAAGCAAATCATAATCAGTGACATGTCAGCAGATATATCCAAGCTCCCATACATGTGCAGTTTGTTGAGGGACAGTGCAGAATTCTGGTAGAACTTATAATTACCCAATATATAATAAGAAATCATATGAGAGATTAGCATTCTCTATGGTGCTTTCATTAAGGTCCTTTCTTATTCTCAGCAGATACATTACCAACTTATGTCATATTGTCATGCAAGTTTTAGTATAGCACCTAGAAGGGGGTGGATTTTAGGTTTAGCAGACACCTATCATAGTCTAAGAACCAAATTCTTTTGAGTCCATATCCTCTTGATCTTTCAGATCACTATGAAAGCAAACACGGTGAACATTTTCGTATGAGTTGGCCAGATACACATTTGTAATTAAAGATTTATCTCTAAAATTCAAATGAATGAAATTTGCACTGTCATCATTAAAGCTACTACAAGTTTAAAATATGTCTGTCAGTTCTCCAATTGCAAGCCCTGAGGAATATGTATCTGAATCTCTGTTTTAAAGTCGGGCGACTAGTCACGACTAGTCATCGACTAGCCGACAAGTCGGTCCAGCAAACCTAGTCGCTGCTACCGACTCGACTTGCCACACTAGTCGAGCGACTAGGTGACTAGTCGGTGACTAGTCTCGACTAGCCAAGGCTGGCAAGTCGCTCGACTAGGAAAATGGCCCGCGTAGCCAATACTTGAGCCTGCCTTCTGCTAGTTCGGTCCAAATCCAATTCATTACTTCACGTGCTGCAGACCCTAGCCTCCCTCTAACACCGCCGCCGCCCAATTGAACCAGTGTCATCGCCGGTATGTCACTACCGCCGCTGCCTGGTGGAAGCTTCCTCTCCGCCGGATGCCACCACACAGGTGCCTCTTCTCTTCCTCTCCGCCGGACTCCTTCCTCTCCCTCATTGCTCTTGCTGTGCGGCTCTCCCGCCCTACTCCAATACTCCTTACTCTCCCCTCACCGCTCCACCTCTGCATCTTTGGTCACCGCCGATCTGCCGTCTGCTCCTGCTGGACCTACAAGCATTGTGTCTCACTGCCTCCCACTCTGCTTTTTCTTCTACTTTTCTGCAGTTGTGCTCTACTGATCTCCTTTGATGATGATTTGTTATGGCAAAAAAAGGTATGCAGTATGTTGGTATATTTATAGAAAATTATAAAGTATAGTCATCGACTTGTATCGACTAGTCAGCGACTAGTCTGACCTAGTCGCGACTAGTCTGACCTAGTCGCGACTAGTCTACAAGTCGGTACCCTAGTGACTCGACTCGACTTTGCGACTCGCAAACCTTGATCTGAATTTCATAATAAAATAAGATCCACTACCCCTTTGTTCACTAAAAATCAGTGGGCCAAATGCCAATACTGATGTGTATTTCAGAACCGGAAATAAGCCTGCCACATTCAATTTGAAGTATGGCAGAAACGAAAAACGCATAACAAAATACAGCATAAGATAATACTCACTGCCCACAAAATGAAGAATGAGATATCAAAGGTGATAACCAGACATATGGTTACCAGAATTTTTTTATCAAAGCTCAAACATACCGAAACTGAATCCATGTGTGGCCATTAAAGCTTTGTTAACCATGATGATTCCGACGGAGGTAGTAATATTGAAGCTCCATGCTGCAAAGTCTAAGACAGCCTTCTTGTCGGATTTGCTTAGAGAACCCATCGCTATTTTCACAGGTACAACTCAACACTTGCTGAACTACAGTCTCCAAGAGACAGACGCCACCATTTGCATAAGACCCGGGAATCCAAGATTTAGCTGCAGAAAGTGAGGCAATTCATTATAGCTATAGCTGAAGAAATGTAGCAGGGAACATTGCATCGCATCAGATAATTAAGACAAACCTATGGGATGCAGGTTGGATCCGAATAATAACTCATAAAAATTAAATATTCATCAGCGAGCTTCAGTTATCCCTTTGCTTATCGTTGCTACTACACACAAGAGGTGAAGAAGAAATACAGCGCTTCTTCATGAACCGGGCAGTGGCTATTCATGGCAACCAAACCCTCTTCCACGCAACACCATCAAAAACTACGGCATGAACGCAGCTCTACACCCACAGCGCTCTTAATCCACCCACGAATCCGCCCTCAAAATCGCAGTTTTTCGGCGAAGCACACCGAAACCAGCACGGATCGCCTCAAACCCCCCAAAGAGAACGGTCGAAAGATCCAGGAAAAATGGTGCGGGAGAGAGAAGGAGAGGGAGATTACCTGCGAGATGCGGAGCTCCCTTCCTCGATTGGTCCGCGCAGGTGCTGGATCCTCCTTCCCTTTCGATCTGAGATTTGGGTGGGACGACGGAGGAGAGGACGGTGTGTGTGTGTCTGGCTGTGGCTGGGGTGTGGTGTTCTGTGTGACAACTGACAAGCTTTTCTTTCCTTTTTTTTCTTCTTTATTTCATTCTTTTGCAACGATCACAACTGCCTGAGGATTATATATATAGAGAGGGAGCATATCCTATGCACATACATATCACGTGCATATGTGCAATAATTAAATCCGAGCCGTTCAGATCTCATCCAACGGTGGCTCTACGGGGTGGTAATTGCAAATCTATAGGGAGGTCAATTTTGCAATTATCATCCCGATGAAGCCACCGTTGGATGAGATCTGGATGGCTCGGATTTAATTATTGCATATGTGCACAGGATATGTAGTCTATAGGGAGGTCAATTTATGTATTTTTGGGGTCTCTTTTTTTCGCTTTTATGAGTTTCATGAAATCAATTTCCTCGACTAAATCGCCGTAGTTTCGTTTTCGAGTAAGGTGAGAAGAAAATGCTATCCCATCCTATTCCTCTCCTCTGTCCAAAATCCAAATGCCTTGGAAGCAATATACTGTTCTTTTTTTTACAGCAAGTTTGTGTTCTGTGCTAGAGTATAAGTCCCATCTTATATCACCTGTTGCTTAACATTGCTAAGCAAAAAAGATTGTATATTGAAAATTCGTCGGGGAAAAGAAAGAACTGAGGAGCATTCAGCATCATATTTTAAATGTGAATAGATTAAATAAAGAAAAGGTTATCGTTATCTACTCATGCATTCATTTTTTTTTAGATAATGGAAGAATAAATTATACTTCCGGCCTCTGCATACTAAGATGCACACAGCCAAACAGTTATTACAGAGTTCAGAGATTCAGTTATAAAGCTGCCACCTAAATCTGAATATTTGAAGAAAAAAGGCATGCAACAAGCAAATAAATGACGAATAAAAACTCAATCTGCCCGGAGTCTTCTTTGGAATCGCCATCCATGCCCAAGGAAGACGTCCCTAGCCACGGCATGTAGACAATCACATGCTGTTGACATCATCTCTCGAGACTCCTCACGCTGCAATACTGACCATGAGCGCAACCAATTGATGCACATATAAATCACCTGCAACGGATTAGGTTGTTGTTTTTTGTCAAAGACAACATCATTTCGACATAGCCAAAGAGACCAGCATAACGCGGCAGCACCAATTAAACATTGATCCTTTGTATCCTTTTCCAATCCCACTAGCCAAGTCCCAAACATATGGGTTATGCTATTGGGAGGTGTCAGATTAAAAGCAATTTGTGCAATATGCCATGCAACGCGCGTAAACGGACACTCTAAGAAAAGATGCTGAATAGTTTCTTCATTGTGACAAAAACAACAATTTGTATTGCCAATCCAATTTCTTTTACTTAGATTATATTTTGTCAATATTCATTCATACATTTCCTTTCACTTATCTGCGATAACTCTAAGCTGTTCGTACTAGCACTGACAGATGCAAGGTTGCAATTAGTGCACCATGTGGTTAATACTACGTGTAGCTAAATCGAGGCACACCGAATAGATAATTGTAATGCATTGCGAGTATTAGATAACCATGACAAAAAGGTCACTCTTCCATAGGATCAAGGAGCACGCTTTAAGGCTTAAGCTAATTAAAAATGTAAACGTGGTGGTGTGGCATCGTGTTTGATTAGGATTTAGGATCTCAATAAACACTAGCAACATAAGCGCGCTACGCTGCGCCGGCAGGAAAACAAGCACAGATCGTGTTGCTGTATGGTCGAAAACGATACTGGCCTTCGGCGTATCATACAAATGACAACACGAAATTCTGGTTTTGGTGTCGATATACGTATTGCACAGATCAGGGGTGCCATAAGTAATTCAGGCTGTGTAAGAATATAACGATAACCATCCTGCGGATATGTATATATATATATATATAATGAATATACAAAGCCAAGTCTCAGGGAGGAACGACCGTTATAAGGTTTTTAGTACAGGTTATGATACAATAATTGACAAAAGCTGCTCTAGTTCTCAGAAGAGCATCACGCCATCGGCTTACGGTTAGTCAACAGTAAGATGCAGATGAGCCAACGTAGAGAACATCTCAATATCATACGCAAAACGTCGAAGTTTGTATATATTCGACGATATACATGTTATTTGTTTGCACATAGTCCTGTAATATACCGCAACGAAAGTTAGATCGATGGGTAAATATACAGGCCGTGGAAAGAGCAATGCTGATGAATCGAAAAAGTAAACTCCAGCGAGGGTATTGTAAAAGAAACAAAAAGTAATCCTGCGTACCATGGGGAGGTTTGCTCAAGAACGTTTTTCTGTCGTTGTCGAACAGTTTCCTCTTGGCCGGTGTTTTCTGACCAAGCACGTCACACTGCATATAATAATCGAAAGAACTTATGAGGATTTTAACAATAATAATAAATGTATAATAGCACGAGGAAGAACCATTTTATGGTATCTGGAAGATCAGAAACTATGTCAGTGGCCTGCGAAGGCTCTTGCTGTGAAGTAGGGTTTAATAGTGGCGATAGCTGTGTATTACGGATAGTAAAAAACTGTAAGCGCAGACGTATTCCAAGGATTCACAGTTAAAATCTACATATCTGATGATGTAGATAAACGACCTGTACTGCAGATGGTGTAGAGTGGGTCGGTGTAGCAGGCAGGATATTGCTTTCCTGTCACGTATATCATAGTCATTTCCATCAGAACAAATGAGTTAGTAACAATGAAGATGGGAAGACAATAAAGAAGCGCTAGATAAAACGACGATAGGTAAACCTTGGGAGTCACGGTTCCCTCATAATCCGTAAGAACACATGTGGAGGACTCAGCCTACATCGGAAGAAGATCGTTGAGAAATATGTGAGTCTAAACTTTGTGTGCCGGGATTGTGTACATAAAAGGGAAGACATGATACGAACATGATTTATTTAACGGTGATAATAGCGAAAGCAAATACTGAAGAAAGACCTTGGGAGGTACAGAACCCATCAATGGATCGATAGTGATTCGACTGGTTCCTGTTGATTCTGTGGATCATTCGATGTTGATGCCGAAACAGACAGCAGAACTAACATGGACTCAATTTGGTATGATATTTGGATTTGCTGTAACGCTCGACGTGTGACGGATACCTTGAGGCTATATCGTTTCCCATAAAGACGACTTATTTCTGCGGGTATAAGATCAGTATTGCTTCCAAGAGACTGAATAAGCTGCTGTACTGGATAACCAACAAGCTGCTTGCCTAATTTAGAGAAGAAAATAAATTCAGCAGGCTTGGCTTCATCTTTGTCGATATCAGTTGGATCCACTCCAAGGACGGTGACTCGATACCTACAGTTAGCAAGAGAATATCAAAACGTTAATACATAATCACCCAAGTATAATAACAAGAACGAAATAAGAACAGAAGGCATATACCATGCTTCAGGAGCTGTGACACCACATTTAAGGCATTTGTACGTGTTTTTTTCAGGGCTAACAGTTTTTTTGCAACTTGTACATGCTAGGTACCACCATGGTTGATTGGGAACAAGGCTTGTACATGGTGTATTCCATCTATGCACAAACAAAAGAAAGATCAAGGAAAAGTTAGTACAACATCTTGTTAATGTTAGAGCAGAAACGGAAATATGCAGGGATTTAAAACCATGTGGAATGGCAATAATTAACGTAGTGCAGAATGGAGGCAGAGGAGTGCACAACATTGAGACAATGGCTATTCATTCAGAGAAAGTGTATGAGAGCACAAAATAGTAAGGCTCAATATAGTATTGAATCAAGTGCGTAAATGTGATTAAACTGAACAAGTTTTTTTTTCTTGTATCCATTGCACCAAAACAAGCAAGAATTTTAAATAATGCGGAGCGGTAATCAATAGTGTAGTGCAAAGTGGAGCTAGAGAGGTGCACAGCACTGAGATAACGGTTATTCGTTGAGGATAATTGTATGAGAGAACAAAAAGGCAAGGTGCAATATAACATTTGATCAAATGTGTAGAGCAGTGATGATTAAACTAAACAAGTTCTTTTATTTCTATCCATTTCGTGAAAACGAGTAATCTGTATAGAAACATGGAAAAAAACAGAGACACAAAAATGTTCGCTAGTGTTATACTAATTGAGCACCTTTTGAGCGCAAGAACTGAATAACAATGGCAATCAGTAAATCAAGAGCAGCTGAAAAAAGAATTAGTTTGTAACCATCCCCAAGTTTATCCGAATCTCCACCTTTGGGGGACCATATCATGCCATCTAACATGCCTGCAAACTTCTGGCCCTTCTCTGCCAGCTCAGCCAATCCTCTCCACCATCTCATCCATTCTGAAAGAGAAAAACGATTCATTAAACCATTGAACATATATCAGTTTCACCAAAAGCATATCATGCATAAAAGAGACACATGATATGTACCTGAAAAACGCTTTCTGAACAGAAGTAGCTAAATCACCAGATGAATATGCTTCATTTTGTAAGACTTGAACGTGAAGATGTTTGGCACAGAATTTAGAGACAGCTTTTCCTGAAATAACAAAGACGGTTTGCCACATCGCGAAATAAATATTCTACACTATACACTTGTACCTCTTTGCACCTAACCATTAAATTGGAAATATGAAACTGTTGAATTATTTTCTTTGCCATTGAGATGTTAGGATGCTGGAAAGCTAAACTCAAAACAACTCAGCACCAAAGAGTGGGAGCAACACCTAATCAATGCTAAGCATGTTTAACCAAGACAATTCCCACAGTTAATAATGCCAGTGAACATTTTATGCCATTCAAGCAATCACTTGGGTTTCAATAAAACCATTGGAATGAACCGAAAGGTCATGAACCTTCAGGATAGGGTGAATAGGGTGAGCAAGCGTGAACAAGACAGTTCTCAGTCAGTAGATGCTTACATACATCCGATACTGGATGAAAGCACTAACACAACACCATGCTGCTAATTATATTTATATGCAACAAAATATAAACAAACCCCATAGTGCTTTTACAGCAGAATCTTATCGCCCATCTGTTTGGTGCAAGGTAAACATTACTGAATTTACCATGCTAAGGTTTTACATCACAACTAAGGAAGCACCAGTTGTTTGTAACCATTAATTAGATAAACTTGTAAAGAGTTCAGATGATACTAATGCAATCAAAGCACCTCTTGATAAGCTTAAACCACACTCGGTACTACTGAAGAGACAATATAATATAAAGTTGGACTGGAAGAGAAAACAACCAAAACTTACCTCCATGGCCATCGTAAATACCGAAAAAGGATGTGCATTCATCAAGGTGTGGCAAAGCAACATGCTGCAACGTAAATACGCACCAGATTAGCTTTTAATAAAGAGAAATAGACATGCCGGTTCGTTCAAAATAGTGTAACAAGGAAACAACTCTTATCGACGACAGTCTGACTTCGGTCATGATGCACCACTCATAAATCTCCAACTTCAAGAAACCAAACAATTTTATAGCGAGAATTATGTTTTGCGATCGAACACGCATATGATATTTGTGTGATTAAACCAAACGCTCAAAGAAATAAACAACCATCTCATCAAATCTAGAAAGGAAGTCAAGCCATGAGCAAGAACAAAGATAGATGAAACTCACGTGCATCTGGGATGGTAGCGGCTCACGGCGTGCGGTTAGAACACCGGAGCCTTGCGAGGAGACTCGCGTGCATCCGATGGTAATGCGGCTACGACGGCGATTGGAGACCACAGCCAGAGCCTTGAGAATCTTTGGAGAAAGTACCGGCCGGCGAAGCCGGCAGTCAGCGAAAGCAGCAGCATGAGGCGGCGTGAAGGCTAGCGCCACTTACAGACGGCGATCAGCGGCGAAGTCTGGGATAAGCGGCGGCTATGGTCGGCGTGTGGAGACACCGGCGAGCAACGAGATCTTGGAGAGTACCAGGCGGCCAGCGGAGGCGAGGGAAGCAAAGCAGGCGCTGGCCGAGGCAAGGGAAGCAACAGGCGGGCGGGCAAACGAGCGGCATGGCGGATCGTCTTAGCCGGAAGCGCTCTCGAGGTCTCCGGCGCAGCGGCACGCAGGGAAGCAGCGAGGCGGCGTTGGCGGCGGCAGCGCCAGATCTCGCGATAGAGTCTGGGATGGCGGCTCTGGCCGTGATTAGAGACACCGGCGTGAACAGAAAGGAGTCTTAGGAGAGTACCGGCCTGGGCGAAGCGCGAGCGAGAGAGCGAGCGCAGGCAGCCAAGGCAAAAAACTGAAGCGTGGGCGGCTAACGAGCGGCACGCGATCGTCTGGCAAAGGAGCGGCTCCTCGAGGTCTCCGGCGCAGGGCGGCCTGCAGGGAAGCAGCGGCGCGTGGCGGCGAGCGCCACTGGCGATCGCGCGACGGAGTCTGATGGCGGGTTACGGCTATGGCCGGCGGTGGAGACAGCGAGCAAGCAAGGAGTGCCGGAGAGTACCGGCAGGCGAAGCGGCGAGGCGAATCAAGCTGACCGCCGAGGGCTCGCATCGAGAATTTGTTGGCTCTGGATGGGGGCGACCCTCGGGACTGGCGTGGAAAGCGGATCGCGAGAACGCAGGGCGGACGGCGATGAAAAACCGAGCGACGTGGCCCTTCCGAGCGCTCGCGGTTTTCTTCCCTTATATGATAGTTACTAGTAAGAGCAGCGCGCTACGCTGCGCCGGTTATAAGAACAGCCATCTTTGTGAATAACTGAATGAAATGACATGAGGTCCAACGCCGAAGCATAAAGACACAAGAGCACAGTTAATACAGAGGTAATATGAAGTGAAATACAGATTATAAGATTTGCATTCAGTCGCTGGTAATCTCAAATAGGCATAATGAGTTTGCGTTCGTGAATCGATGACTAAGAGTGTAACATTCTAAAAACACTACAACAATGGCATGGATTTTTTTTGAAATATTGTCTGGAGATGACCAACAAGTCAAGTATACAATCTTACGATTCTAGGCCAAGAGCCTTCAGTTTTAGGTGTTCGCGGTTTTGAAGATCTAAACAAATCCGCTTATCAAGATCTCTTAGTCTACAACACACATGAGAAAATTGTAGTTGAAGCATTATATCCGTATTAAAAAAAGCCTACAATGTTATTGTATTTTTGCTCGACAAAAAGAAATATTTGAAAAATAATGAAGCATGAGACTTATCTATGAGAAAGCAGAATGATTCACACGTAACTTCATAAATTATATTGAAGAAATTGGCTGCCTATGTTTTCACCAATCCACACACGTAACTTCATAAATTTGCATGTGACGTGTGTGGAGTCTGGCAACACACCAGGGGTTCAGGGATCAGTGATTTTGAGGATGTCCCTGAAAAGTTCATCTGCAGGAAGTGTGCTAGCCCACGCAGAGGAAAGGGTCGTGGCGGCGGTAGTGGCAACGGTGACGGCAGAATAGAGGTGGGCGCTGCCGGGAGGTGCAAGGATGAGATAGGATCTTCTGTTGGTGGTGCAGGCAAATTTGGACGCTTGGCAACTATTGGGTAACTGTACATAGTGTAGTGAAATGTAAATACTGAGGGAGGGAGAGTGGGGAGCTGCACCTGAGGCCTCTCTGAACCTTAGAGTGGCTCATGGAATCTGGTCTTTCTGACCAGTGATGTGATGTTAATCTATTCTCCTTGGAAGTAATCCTTTCTCTGATCAGTGATATGATGTCAATCTATCCTCTCCTTGGAAGTAATCCTCTCTTTGTATTAAGCACCTGCAATTTCGCACTACAACACGGAAGGCAAGCTTTTAAGTGTAAACCACATAAGACAACCAATGATACAACAATAATAAAATATCAGTGTAACAAAATAAGGCATTTCTAACATATGACACGACAGATTAAGTTTGAACTACATAAGACAATCAAATGCTACACAACAGCAATAATTAATAGCACAGCACAACAAAATCAAGCATATCTAACATATTGCATGAAGACCTAGTAGATAGGTGGTTCTATGCTTTTCTTTTTAAAAGTTGCACAAATATTAAAGTATAAATTAAGGGTAGATGATGATTACCTATGCCTTTGCTTGATTTAAGATTTGTGCAATCTATATTGAGAGGAACTACACCATGACAGGGTTAGGTATCACGGTTATGCCCACGAAGTCACCTTACTTGGAATATTAGGATTGGCATCTCAAAAGACTAAATGATGTTCAATAAATAAACCTACTTGACCGATACTGACTCATTGAATAAAGGAAGACATGAAGGTTCTACGATTAAACAATTGAACGTATGGTCTCATTGTTTTGAAATCACTAAATGATAATGTTTGAGCTAGGCATACATTTATATCCTAAACAATATATCTTGTTACATGTTAACAACACCACACATGTTAATGTATAGTGCCACCGAGCCTATACTACAATAAAAACATGTCAAAGCCAAACAACTTCCAGAATACAAAATAGAAGACGACATAGCAGTACCTGTACATTATCATCCAACATCTTAACAGTAGATAAAGATGCCGAAGTATAACAACATGCCGAGCTTATTCAGTTTTTGGCAAGTTTGGTCTTTTGGGAGTGAAAACTGCACCAAAAGTTGAATCAGACTGCATAAGAATATTGGGTAATTACCAAAAGTCTGCTAAACAAATTTTTCGGCTAATCAATTGAAGTTTGACTCAATGAATTTTATCTAACACAATCATGATATAAATACAACATGAAAAGAGTGGAACAAAAGATGAATGATGCTTGAAATAACTAACCTATCAAATGAAAATTCACTAACAACTTTCAGACTTAGCATCATAAAAAGCACCCATATACCAGAAATTGGTGTTCAGTAAACATAAGCAAAAAGTGCTTTACCATGCTAAGTAAAGGGCAACATAAAGGAGACATCAAACATGAAAGTAGGCGTGGTGAACAATTAGTGAATGATTGTAGAGAGAAGCTAAAAAAAGATCTTCCAGGTGGTCTATTAACAAGTGTGAAACCAACATGAAAACTTCTTACAAAATATGATTGTAAAGTGAACAATATGTATACAAAATAGTGTGTTTAAGCAACTCATTTACTATAAACAGTAGCAGCTTCGGTAGTTAGAAATCGAAAACAGAGCCAGCGACGTTTGAGCTAGTTCAAGTGTCCAGTGTACACATTTTAGGCTTCTGTGATATTATTGATCATAATGCACAGCACCAGGCTGCATATTTGCAAACAGAAAAGTGGAAATGCTAGGAGCATATTCCAGTTAGCTGGCAAATATATTGAAGGTCATTTCTAAAGTTGGAATTTCTGTGATTTTGTTATTTGTTTCAAACAAAAATTCTGTGATTATGTTATCACCCTAAAAGCACATAGCAATTCTGGAGAATATACTTTTATATTTATAATAGTAGGGTGCCCATGTGTTGCAACGGAACCAAACTTTGCATCAAATATTATTCATACTCTATGTGCTGCAACCTGGCAAAGCATATATATTTAGTAGCTTAATTTTATCCTTCTATAAAAAAGAACACCTATAATCTATACCCTACTTCACCTTACTATTAGCACCTTTTGTAATCTCTGGCAGTTGCATGTTGCTCATCATGATTTCTTCGAGGTTGAGACCACATGGTGGCAACAGAGGGTTGTGGTGTATACATATTTCCATCATGTACGTCCTGACAGAATGCACCCCTTCCATACGAATCTGTAGGAAAGCATTCATCCACAAATTTCCTACCATTGTAGGATCCCCCAGCCCTGCAAATTGAGTTAGTAGTGGAAAATATGGTAACATGACAAATCATTTTAAAGTGAAAATGCATATCGCGAATAACAAATGGAAAAATTTACAGTCACCCGCGAACAAAATATAGCTGAGTTCACTTTAGAAATAAATTGAAATAGTAAACAAAATTAAAGATGAATACACAAATTTTACAGGAAATAATGGACACAAATAACATAGCTAACATAGCACCAGTAGCTTATTGACTTACCTAAAATATGGCTCATTGATGACACCATACCAATCCGGTGCCTGTTCATTCAACAGAATAAGTTGAGCCAGCAACAAAGTCTATAGAACAGGCAGGTAAATCCATTCCATTTAATCAATGGCTGCTTCTTGAACTTCTTTGCAGCAGAACGCTGGTTACATGGAGGTCAACCACATGGCCAATAAATCGGCTATTTTCATCATCCTTGGTAGTTAATAAAGGAAAAGCCTACAATTACATTGTTGTTCTCCCGTCCATGATGTGGAGCATAACGCCCATGATCCATTTCCAAAATTCAGCACCAGTGTTATCCTGCAAGGTTCTTGGTGATCTTTCAAACTTTGGGGTGTAGCTTTTTTGTGTGTATCCTGTAAGAGACGCATGATATCACACAGTTAAGCAAGTGCCAAGGAAACCACCATATGGTCACCCCCTTCACTGGAACTTTAGAACGAAACGGAATTGCTATAATCATCTCAGGCTCCAGTTGGCTAATCAATCCAACAAACATCCATTGCTGCTACGTGTACCCACTATCACTGAAATCAATTACCCATTTCTCAACTTACTTCTTATGGCACTAAATTTTTTTAATAACCATACAACATTTAGGCCCTTTTGGAGTGCAGGAATTTAGCAGGAAACAGAACAATTCCTCCAGAATTCCCATGAAATTCCTACATTCCAAACAACGCCTAAGTATAGGTCAAAAATGTTTGAGGGGAAAAACAAATTGCATCTTGTGACTCAACGGCCAGACTCCAGAGCATGAAGTTAGCAGTATCCAACGACTCAATATTAAGTAACTAAGTAATCTTACGGAACTTTGGTCTATCCAAGGCAAGAAGAAAATAGAACTTATTGATTAGACTAATCAATAAATACCACTGGATTCTTATGTAGTGACATGCCTCGCCGGACCAGCTGGATGCGACTGAGGCTGCCATGGCGCCGGATTTGACCATGGCTAGTGAGTGGCGTTGGCGTCTCATCGCTCGCCGGACTTCCACCGTGGTCTTGAGAGGAGGGTGCCATCTCCTTGCCATCAACCGACAATGCCTGGAGTAGACTCGAGCGGTCCGCAGACAGCCATCGCCGATCTTGAGGGCCTCCGTGTTGGAGGTTGAAGAGAGGCAGGGTTGAGGGGATCTACTAACCTGGCTGGAGAATCGCCGGAATCCCACCTCGGAGCTGATGACGGGAGGGTGGGCCACCGACGATGGAGAGGAAGACTAAGGAAACATTAGAACCGGGGAGAGGGCAGCGGGGAGCTACTACTGTCGCGGGCGTGCGAGAGGGGAGGGCTCCGCGACGACGACGGGGAAAAGGGGGGCTGGCCTCGAGGGCTCCGCGGGCGGGGAGTGGGAAGGGACGCGGGGAAGAACGGGATGCGGCCTCGAGGGCTCCGCGAGGACAAAATTCCTGACGCTTGACGGGCCGGCGAAGGAGCCGAACGCAAATACGAAGAAGTGCTGGGCTGCCTCTGCGCACTGCGCCGACGTGGCATAGCCGGCTGCTCGTGAATTCCTTCCCTTATAGGGAATGTTAAATATTAATATACCAACTAATGCGTGGTCCATCTCATTTGAATAATAAATAAATTTGCAGGTGCAACCTATTTTCAGATCACAAGCCATCTCAATCGAATGAGCATAGCATACAAGCTAAGGCAATTGTGATCCTGATTCTTATTATATGCATCGAGCAAGCACAAAAGAGCTAGGTACATACCCTGTCTTTTGTCCTGACGAACGTAAACTGCACCGGTAAGAGCATGTACAATAATCTATCTTTAAATATTGTAACTTACGGAGAGACAATATTATAGATAACATCTTCAATAGTTATCTCTAAAATCATTAATCTTCATTATATTTCCCCTCTCACACTTTATTACCTTTTGCGTTGGTTTGTGTGATCAAATTGTCTCTTACATAAGAGACGGCACATTCTCTTTCATCACGTCATCTCTCCTCTACGTAAAATTCTGCTTACATAGCGTAGCTAAGAGACAGCTGAAGTAGCGCTATTAGAGATATCCTGATTGCTTGCCCCGTAATAGTAGACGAGCAGATCAAATGATTGCAGGTGTACTTAATTTAATCCTAAAGATTTGTACTTCCATGCATGCTTTTGATATGTTAATTAACTTGCATGCTTCAACAACCCTTTCAGTGGCAATGTGCGTGTTGATTGTGCCGCTGGTGTGATGCGGATCCATCCTCCGAATTAGCTCTAACCCGAACGTGTCATCCCCTTATTGGTAATAATACTGGTACTTTAATTTGCCGGTGCAGATACGTATCGTGTACCGGTATGCTGCTGCAGCATGTCAAGTACGTACGGCACACGAAGAAACGCATCCATCTACCCATCCATTCAGAAGAAATTGTACTTCTAGCCTAAGTTGGATGGACTCTATCGCTTGATAGACGAATTCGAATCTATCTTCTGTTTGTTTTTTTATATATATTGAACATCCCCTTTACAAATAAATGAATAAAATAAAGAGAGAGTTTTGCCCTCGTATACATCTTTGTGTGCTTTTACTTGCGCTTTTATTTGTATTCATATATTCGTATGAACATGACATCAATTGATATGAGTGAACCATTTCGTTTTACAACAGAAATAAAGAGGTATGTGAACTTTTTTCGAGAGAGTAGAGTAGAGGAGGACGCACGTCACACGCACATCTCATTACACATGAACACCCACCATTTTACCCTTGCTCACATCACAAGCTAGGTCAGTCCGTGCGAGCCCGCTAGTTTTGGGCTTCTACAAGGGCTAATCTTTCCCTTCATCAGAGCCCCATCAAACAGGGCCCAAGTAGATAGGGTTGGGTGGCGTTATGGCTGGAAAACAGTGTTAGAGTTGGAAGAAAAATTATTCTGATTACAGTAGTTAATGACTTTAAAATTAAAATAAGTCTATTTTTTTAAAAAAATTAACAGTGAAGAACGAATGTAAGATACTCTCAACAGGGCAAGTACCCAATACCTCCTAGAGTCCAAAGCTTCAGCTCAAAGAGTTCAGGAAGACCAACCATGCACACTTGATTAGCTACTGTGCACTTCACCGGAACATGGGCTATATCCTCCACTACCCCTTCAATAACATAAAAAAAACACGAAGACAATGGGGGCAAATTCCTTGAGACAAGAAGTTCGTCCTCTGCACAGAAGTCTATTCCAATAAGTTTTCCAAAAAAAAAAATGGAATGCATAGAATAAACTTAAGTTTCCATACTCAAGAGAAACTAGGTAGGATAGCGCGCGATGCTGTACCGTGCGAAATTTAGTCCGAGATTCTTTTTGCAAAAAAAATAGTATCAGAACCTAAACAAAATCTCAGTTTTTTTGGGGTTTTGTAAAAATATGCTGGGTAGAAGTTGTTGATGAATTTTATCAAGGTCCCTTTTGCAAAAAAAAAAAAGAAGATAAAAGATCTGTTCACGAGTATACGGAACCACATGTCTTCTTGAAAAAAAAACGGCGAAACCTCAATGTAATTTCAGTTTTTTTTTTCTCTAGCGATCTTATCCAGCTGACGCAAATAAAAGCTAGTTCTTATCTAGTTAGCTGCCTCCATCCTTGCTCATAATCGAATTAGTACTTCTTCCCTGAATTTGTTTTTCCAAATGTGTATACTCGATCTTGTCTAGATATTGGGTATCTTGATTACTAACTAGCGCCCTAAAAATTAGCATTCGTTTCTTTACAAGTACTGAACAAGAAAATCCATGAATTTGCAGTTTGTTTAAAGTTTATACTTCATAAAGTCAAGGAACAGGGAAAAATTTGTCTCGAGGTGAAACAATGGTATAACTATTAAGGGATCATACAGGAAGCTATAGCAAGCAAAGCTCTTTTGTCATTTAAGCACTACATTTTGGTGACAGATTAAAAGTAAATGAAATTATCAGTGGAACTGGAAAATTGATGGGGGTAAACTGGACCACAGAATTGCACCCTCGCAAGTGAAATGCTAAAATTAAGTATCTGAACACTCAAGAGGAGAAGCATTGTACCGCATGGTAAGTCTCAAAAGAGTACAAATTGCTAGGCTTGAGTAGTAGTTCATCTCCTAATCATATGTGGGTCAGAAATTAATACTGGAATTGAACGTTCTTTTTGCTAACTGATAGCTCATGCAAAAGAAACAACTTACCAATCTCATTGTTAAATAAAATAGTTCTGTTGACTACTTGGCTTCCAAGGAATCACAAAAGCATCAAACATGATTCATGTATGCTCATATAGAAGAAGAAGAAGAAGAATATTTCCAAAGGAACATTGATTTGAATACCAGTAACTAAACACTCTCAACTATAAGATAACTGAAAACGAAAAACATCTAATGTGTAAAAGTCCATGTTCAGACTTAGGAGCTGAAAATAAATGGATCAGTTTAGATATCCCAGAATATTGAAAGAAAGCTCAGTGGGAAAAAAATTCCCAAGGGAGATCAACAAGAGAGAGCACATCACACTCATCATATATTGAGCTAGTTTGTGCACATACCTTGCTACAGACCACATTGGATTCCAAAATTCTGGATGAACTGCAAAAACATAGTGATGACGAGAATTATTTAAAGCCGAATTAAATACAAAAACAATTAAGATCTGATTCAGTATGACACTTACAATCACTCATTGGTAGGCAAATTCTTTCGTTAGGGGCAAACCTGCCCGCTGGGGGTTGTCATGCTGAACAACACGCGTACAAAACAAGTTCGAACTTAGAAGCAGAAACCAAAGCTTTATAGTGATCATTCATTCGAGATCTGTACAATCTTCTAATTCAGGTTTTCCCTTGTTACATCCCAATAAGAAACAACATATCATCAAAACACAACCCTTGCTAAAACAATTAATATTACTGACACGGATGTTTCGGTACCTGATACTTGGAGGTTTAAAAGGATAATCAGGTGGAAATTTGAGTTCCCCATAGAAGGCACCGATGGAAATCGCCCCCTCCTACTACCGGTTGGTCAAAAAAAGATACAATACGGTGTCTCAGGAGCTAACCAACAATTCTTGGATGATTCCGCTTAGGAAAATCCAAACATCTCAACAGCTAGCAGAATTCCTTAAACTTTGGCAAATGCTTCAACAGGTCCACCTTCTACAAGGAAATAATGATGAAATAACTTGGCGCTGGACATCGGATGGAGTCTATTCAACTAAATCAGCCTACAGGGCGCAGCTCATAGGGTCTTTTGCGGACAGGAACTATGCGGCAGTGTGGAAAGCGAATGCGGAGAACAAGTGCAAAATCTTAAGCTTGCTTCTCATAAGATCTTAATAGGGGACAATCTAGCGCGGCGAGGATGGCCTCACCATACTACTTGCCGACTTTGTAACATGCATCCTGAGACGGCATTCCACCTCATGTTTGCTTGTCATTTCGCTTTATCCTTCTGGCAGATGCTCCTCCCATTGTTTGGGTTCGGTGTGCCACCCTACAGCCTACTCGCCAATGTTGCGTCCGTAGAAGAAGGATGGGGAGTCTTTGTGTGCGACTCCAAAGACAGAGCGCGTTCAACCTACAAGGGGTGATTCTGGTAGGTTGGTGGTATCTCTGGAAAGAGCGCAACGCCCGGATATTCCAAGACACGGACAGCTCAATTCAAACCGTGGTGCAGCGAGCACAGCAAGATTTAATGGAGTTCGCGCTTGCTACAAAGAAAATAGCCTAGGAGAGGGTGGTATTTTGGTGCGTATTGCGGGTGCATGACTCCCGCCCGAGGCTCCTTGTTAGCCTGCAGGTGGTTTTATCCTTTTCTTTTCTTTTTCTCTGTATTTGGATTCTCTCTTTCCTTCCTTAATTGAATGGGCAGAGCTCTTGCCATTATCTTCAAAAAAACAAAAAAAAAATTGTTAAAGATTAAGTAACGAGTAAAAATACAAACTGACGTGGAATAGAATGCAGAAGACAAAGGTTTAGAATCTGTCTTCATCTTCAAAGGGTGTGACTGCACTTCCTTCAAGTACAAAGTATAGCATATAAAGGAAAAAAAAACACATAAGTACCTGATAAGCATGAAAGGAAGCATAAAAAAAAAAACAAGAATGTCAATGATGCATTGGACAAACAATCCGATTACCAAAACGGATTAGACCTACAGAATCTCGAAAGTACAAAAATGTACACATGATTTGGCATCTTGGCATTCATGTGGCCACAATAGAAAACCAGGAATAATTTGTTGCCACTATACTTACTGCATAAAAGGTCTGAATTTATAACTAAAGAAACACTCGGTTGTGGAATGAAAGGAAGTTGCCGTTTTGGAGAATTAATCAGTAGTAGTGCTATATTAAAACACGGATTTCCCATCTCAGTAGAACTTACCAAAGAACAGGAGTGATACGGGCATGTTTGGTTTATAGCCAAACATTGCCACAATTTGCCACACATTGAGTTAGGCAAGTTTGATTAAATTAGGCATGTGTTTGGTTCATAGCCACACTTGTGGCAAGATTCTTTCTTGCCATTTAGGAGGTCCTACATGTCATTGGCTCAAAAAAGTGTGGCAAACTTCTTTTTTCTAGTTAAAGTATGGCTTCAATTTTGATGACCTAACTTTAGGCAAGTTTGGTAAAAAACTATGGCAAAGTATGGTAAACTTAGTATATGAACCAAACAGAAGAAAGTATTTCTGTGAGTCAAACTGGAGGCGAAGCATTTCTATGAGCCAAACTGCCAGCCACCGCCCCGCTCCCGACGCTCCTACGCCGCCGTACCGCGGCGCCGTGCCTCTTCGGCCAGCTCCACGCGCTCCTCCTGACCTCCGGCCTCGCGCGCCACTCCCCCAACTTCTCCCTCCTCCTCCGCCTCTCCACCTCCCTCCGCCTCTCCCACCGCCTCCGCCTCCTCCTCTGCTCGCCGCTTCCCCCCACCGCCTTCCTCGCCAACTCCCTCCTCCTCCAACCCTCGGCTCTCCACCTCCCCTCCACCCTCTCCCTCTACTCCCTCCTCTTCCTCTCCTCCTCCCTTCTCCGCCCCAACGCATTCACCTACCCGCCCCTCCTCCGCGCCTCGCCTCCCGGCGCCGCCCTCGCGCTCGCCACCCATTCGTTCAAATTCCTCGGCGACCGCGCTGCCTCCCACGACCGCGTCCTCGGGGCCGCGCTGCTCGACGTCTTCGCCCGCTGCGGCAGGATCGCCTCCTGCCGCCGGGTGTTCGACAGGATTGTTGAGCCAGACCTGCCCCCCTGGGGAATATTTCAGAATTTGACACTCAATTCGCAAGCCTTTCGGCTCATTTGGATGACATATGGGACCGTCTGTGTGTATGACAGTGGGCCAGAGTGTCAAATTCCGAAATGCGAATTTTAAAGAGTGCGCTGCTGTCCGCGTACGCGCGCCGGGCCAGGGACGCGTCCTGCGCTGGCTCGGCGGCGGAGGTCCTCGACTTGTTTGCGCGGATGACCTCCTTGAAGGTCAGGCCGAACGAGATCACGGTCGTCGCCGTCATCGGCGCGTGCGGCGAGCTCGGCGCACTCGGGCCCGGCGTATGGGCGCACACCTATGCTCTTAAGCGCAGGCTTGCCGTCAACTGCTTCGTGGCCACCACGCTTGTGGAGATGTACGCCAGGTGTGGCAGGCTGGACCTGGCCGAGCAGGTGTTCGCTGGCGTCGCGGACATGGACACGCGCTGCTACAACGCCATGCTCCAAGCCTTGGCCGTCCACGACCATGGCCGTGCTGCGCTTGCCTTGTTTGGTAGGATGCGCCGCGAGGGCGTCCCAGTCGACGGCGTCACGGTGCTGGCGGTGTTGTGCGCTTGCGCCCATGCTGGATTGGTGGATGAAGGGCAGCTGTACTTCGAGAGAATGAAGGTTGAATTTGGGATTTCAAGGAGGATTGAGCATTACGGATGCATGGTTGACATGCTGGGCAGGGCAGGTGGACTTGATGATGCCGACAAGCTGATCTGGGAAATGGACATTCCACCGAACGCCGCGATGTATAGGTCTTTGATCCGGGCTTGTGGCACTCATGGCAAGCTGGAGCTCGCCGAGAGGATGATCGGAGAGTTGATGCAGCTCGAGCCAGAGCACAGTGGAAACTACGTCCTGCTGTCCAACTTCTATGCGAGGATGAGCCGATGGGAGGACGCCAAGAAGGCGAGGAAGGAGATGAAGGCCATGGGCATTGACAAGAGCCCGGGGTCAAGCCTCCTGGACATGGATGGAGTTCTCCATGAGTTCCTGACGGGTGACAAGACGCACCCTGCCTCAAAGGAGATACACGCCATGGTTGAAGAGGTCGAGTCCAGGCTAAGTCAATGCGGGCACCGGCCGAGCACCACGGCGGTGCTGTTTGACGTTGAGGAGGAGGACAAGGCAGACACCCTGTCCTACCACAGTGAGAGGCTCGCCGTTGCCTTTGCGCTGATCGCTTCCCCTCCAGGCGCGCCCATCATGTCAGGACCGTGGTTTGACGAGGAAAACAGAGAAACAGAGAGAGGACTCAGTCATTGCGAAACAGAGTCTGCAGACCAAAATAAGAGGAAGACGACATCAGTAGAAGTGGACGGTGAAGATGTTTTGCAGTAAAACAGAATTAAGTAGATCCAAGGGAGGAAATTAGATGTAACAACTTCTGGCAGCTATAGCCGATTTTGTCGTTTTTACTATTCACCGTTATCTCGCATTTACTTTTACTGACCGGAATGTAATCTTCAGTCTCGGATTTAACCCACGAGAATGGTGGAGGAAGAGGCATTCTGAATTCCGCATATTCCAGTACCTAGTTAGTACTTGCTTAGCTCTCTTTATCGTGTTCTTCAAAAATTTCCACCCAAAAATCCCCAAAATATTTGTCGGATTAGAGTTTACACAACTCGAATCTGACAAAGGTATCAGAGCTGTTGAAATCCTCGGAGTTTTGGATCAGATCGATTTGGGTTGGAGCGATTAATCCAGACGCTACTGTAAAATCCCCAAAATCGAGTCCGATCCGGAAACGGAGAAAAGTGAGGTTGACACAAGTGTGTTGGTAAAATCCCTCACTTCGTGAGATTACTGCAAGGATCATGGCGGGAAGCGACCATCTATCGGAAATGCGGACAGAAATCAACGCGATGAAGGAAGATCTGGCTGATCTGAAGTCTTTGAAGACTGAGTTCGCAGAGATGAAGGAGATGTTGAAGCAATTTTGTGTTTCGGGCGTTAACCCTCCACCAAATCCAGAAGTAAGTAACTCTAGACATCTGGGAATCCATCAAAACGAAGCTCAGGATTTGGGGGGTTTAACAGTGGATGTAGATCCACTCAGAAATCAAGATGGGAATAGGGGTGGACCGAGTAGGCAAATGGCGATGGACCATAACATTGGAACAACGGGTATACCCCGATCTTATAGCCAAAATCAGATGAGGGGATTAGGAGCTGGTCAACCAATGTATGGAGGAGAAATATATTCACCAAATAGAGCATCAGTAAATCTGTGGAACCAGTATGGGATGAGATCTCAGAATCCAGGAATTCAATGGTTTGATGCTCCATTAAACCAATATGTGGGAGAGGCTAATACTCGGACTCATTACGCCGAAGCGGTGATTAAGGGACCTAGACTGGAGATACCACTTCTGGAAGGAGAGGAAGTAATGAATTGGTTGAAACAGTGCGAAAAATTCTTTGAGATTTCAGGCACACCTCAAGATCAGTGGGTAAATTTGGCCATCGCTCATCTTCTTGTGAGCAGCGATTTGGTTTAAAGGAGTTGGAATTCCTGTTGCGGCAATCACCTGGCCACAATTGTGTGCGATGATCTGCGATAGGTTTTGTGAAGCTAATGCCCATGATGCAGTTGAAGCATTACAAAACATTAAACAAAGGGATTCAGTGTCACAATATATTGATCGATTTGAAGAGTGTGTTGCTTTGGTTATGAGGGATCATTCGTATTTAAAGGAGTATTTCTTGTTGAGTTGCTTTATTGGAGGGTTGAGAGGAGACATTAAACATGATGTTTGCAGCCAAAGACCGCAAGGATTAATGGAGTGTTATTGGTATGCTCGAGTTTACGAGAAGGCAGCTATCGCAAAAAGAAATCAGTATTCTGGGTCTTATGGCAAGAACCGAGTCAACTCTTACAATTATAAGTCCAGTGGCAAACAGAATGTTCAGAAAATGGCAGGAGTTTCAGATCCAGCTAAATCGGAGGAAAAGAGTAAAAACCCGTGTTGGTATTGTAAGGAACCATGGAGTCCTGCTCATAAATGCAAGATCAAGAGAGCTTTACATGCACTATTGATGAGAGGTGAAGAAGAAGAAGAAGCTGAGAAGGAGACCCCAGACTCTGTTGGGGACATTGAGTATATATCGGCTCCTAGTAGCCCAGAAAAAGGTGAGACACTGGTACCAACCGAACAGTTGATGGCTATATCTCAACAAGCAGTAGAGGGAATGATTGCACCTACTACATTTTCCTTGATTACAAAAATCGGAGGAAAAAAAGCTGTAGCGCTTGTTGACAGTGGAAGCACACATTCTTTCATGGACTATGATCTGGCAATCAAGGCCAACTTGAAGCTCACGTATGGTTCAACCAAAAATATAACAATAGCCGGAGGAGGAGAATTACAAACTGACGCCCAAGTTGAACAAGTCAAATACATGGTACAAGGAACAGAGTTTTGTAATACATTCAAATTGCTACCTTTGAAAAGTTATGATATTATATTAGGGGCGGATTGGATATTCGAACACAGCCCGATTGGAATGGATTTGAAGCAAAGGAGGTTGGTTTTGTGTAAAGAAGGTAAATTGGTTAGTTTGGATGACTTTGTTGACTCTACACCGAGCTGTGGCGTGAGTGTTATAAAACTGGAGAAGATGATAAGAAAGAGGGTGATGGGGTGTGTAATACAGGTCTATAGTTTGATCACACAAGAAGGTGAGAAAGAACATTCAGTTCCGACGGACATCAAGGAAATTTTGCAGCAATTTCCAGAAGTTATTGCAGATCTAAAGGGTCTTCCTCCGAAAAGAAAGTGTGATCACGTGATACACTTAAGAGATGGTAGTGAACCACCCAATCTTAGACCATATAAGATTCCTCATTACCAAAAGGATGCCATGGAAGGTATTATTCAGCAATTATTGGAGAATGAAGAGGTTAGACACAGTATGAGCCCTTATGCTTCACCAGCTATTTTGGTGAGGAAAAAGGATGGATCTTGGCGTATGTGTGTCGATTATAGACAATTAAATGCACAAACTATTAAAAACAAGTTTCCGATGCCGATTATTGAAGACTTATTAGACGAACTGCATGGGGCAACAATATTTACCAAGCTAGATCTGAGGTCTGGGTATCATCAAATCAGAATGAATGAAGGGGATATCCACAAAACTGCATTCCGTACTCATTTGGGACATTATGAATATTTGGTCATGCCATTTGGATTATCTAATGCACCTGCTACATTCCAAGCCCTAATGAATGCAATCTTTGAAAAGCAATTGAGGAAGTTTGTACTTGTCTTTTTTGATGACATTCTGGTATACAGTAAAGATCGGCAAGAACATATGGGACATATTACTGTTGTGTTGTCGATATTGAAGGAAAATCAACTGAAGGTTAAACTTAGCAAGTGTGTATTCGCTACAATGAAAGTGGAATACTTAGGGCATGTTATCAGTGGAAATGGTGTGGCTACCGATCCTAAGAAGGTAGAGGATGTGGTAAAATGGCCAATACCAGTTAATGTTACTCAATTAAGGAGTTTTCTAGGATTAACAGGTTATTACCGGAGATTCATTAGAGGATATGGTCAGATTTGTAGGCCATTATATGATATGCTAAAGAAGGACGCTTGGAATTGGAAAGATGAGCAAGCTGTTGCATTTGAAAAACTGAAAGCATCAATGACCTGCAGCCCAATACTGGCATTGCCAGATTTTTCAAAACCTTTTGTAGTAGAAACAGACGCCTGTGGTTCGGCCATTGGAGGAGTCCTCATGCAAGGTGGTCAACCTATTGCCTACTTCAGTAAGGCTTTAGGAAGGAGAGCAGCATCTCTGTCAATATATGACAAAGAAGCTCTAGCAATTCTGGAAGCATTGAAGAGATGGCGGCACTATTTCTGGGGAGGAAAGTTAATCATCAGGACTGACCAAAAAAGTCTGAAGTTTATAACTACTCAAAGGTTAAATGATGGAGTTCAGCATAAATTATTGCTTAACCTGTTGGAGTTTAATTATTCAGTAGAATACAAGAGAGGGAAAGAGAATATAGCTGCGGATGCGTTATCCAGAGAGAGGCAGCGGACTAGAATGTCGAACACCTTGTCAAGCTATGGCGGTTGTGATCCCTGAATGGATACAACAGGTCAAGGAGAGTTATATTGGCGATGAGAGCAGCCAGAAGATGTTAATGGAGGCGCAGACTTACGGTGGTACTGATGATAAGTACTCATTAGAAGCAGGAATACTGAGATACAAAGGCAGAATATTTGTAGGCGACAAAGGTGATCTGAGAAGACAGATAACCAACGACTTTCATGCTTCGAGTTTTGGGGGACATTCTGGAACAAGAGCTACATATCAAAGGATCAAAAGACTGTTCTATTGGCAGGGACTTAAAAGGCAGGTGGGACAAATAGTGGCTGAATGTCCAGTGTGTCAAGTAACGAAATCAGAAAACATTTGTATACCTGGACTGCTGGAGCCATTGGAAGTACCAGACATGGCTTGGACTCATATCTCGATGGATTTTATTGAAGGATTGCCAAAGTCGCATGGTAAAGATACTATCTTGGTGGTTGTAGATCGATTCACAAAATATAGTCATTTCATTGGATTAGCACACCCCTACTCAGTAGAGTCAATAGTGAAACTGTTAATAGACAATGTGATTAAACTTCATGGAGTACCTATTGCTATTGTGACTGATAGAGATCGGATATTCACTAGTAAGTTATTTTCAGAAATATTTAAGGCAATGAATGTATCATTGAGACTAAGCACCGCATATCACCCACAAAGCGATGGACAAACCGAACGGGTAAATCAATGTCTGGAATCTTATCTTCGCAGTATGGTCTTCCAAAGACCTAAGGAGTGGTTTAACTGGCTATCTTTAGCTGAGTGGTGGTACAATTCCAATTTCCACACCTCTCTGCAGATGACCCCTTTTCAAGCTCTTTATGGGTATCCACCACCTCAGATTGGAGAATATGCAATTTCAGGAGGAATGTCTAGTGAAGCCAAGGATAGTATTCAGCAGAGAGAAGAAATGATACAGAGGATTAAACAGAGTTTGCTTAAGGCCCAAGAAAGGATTAAATTTTTCGCTGATCGTCATCGCTCAGAACGTGAACTGCAAATTGGAGATATGGTTTATTTAAAACTGCAGCCATATAGGCAAAACGCCTTTGGATTGAAGGGCTCTCTTAAGCTCCGATCTAAATTTTATGGACCTTTTAAGGTATTGGAAAAGGTTGGAAAAGTTGCATACAAATTGCAACTGCCAGAGAGTGCCAACATACATCCTGTGTTCCATGTTAGCCAGCTGAAAAAGCATCTGGGGGCGCGAGCAGTACCAATGGAAGGACTTCCAGCAGTATGTGATAATGGAATGATCAAGACAGAGCCAATTGCAGTCCTCGATCGACGTATTATTCCGAGGAAAGGAATTCCAGTTGCACAATGGTTGATTCATTGGCAAAACTTGACACCAGCTGAAGCAACTTGGGAAGACTTGACTTTTGTCCAGAATACTTTCCCAAATTTTGATCCTTGAGGACAAGAATCGTGATGAGAACGGGGAAATTGTCAGGACCGTGGTTTGACGAGGAAAACAGAGAAACAGAGAGAGGACTCAGTCATTGCGAAACAGAGTCTGCAGACCAAAATAAGAGGAAGACGACATCAGTAGAAGTGGACGGTGAAGATGTTTTGCAGTAAAACAGAATTAAGTAGATCCAAGGGAGGAAATTAGATGTAACAACTTCTGGCAGCTATAGCCGATTTTGTCGTTTTTACTATTCACCGTTATCTCGCATTTACTTTTACTGACCGGAATGTAATCTTCAGTCTCGGATTTAACCCACGAGAATGGTGGAGGAAGAGGCATTCTGAATTCCGCATATTCCAGTACCTAGTTAGTACTTGCTTAGCTCTCTTTATCGTGTTCTTCAAAAATTTCCACCCAAAAATCCCCAAAATATTTGTCGGATTAGAGTTTACACAACTCGAATCTGACACATCAGGATCATCAAGAACCTCCGGGTGTGCAGCAATTGTCACGAGAGCACAAAGCTCGTCTCCCGGGTGTATGGCAGAGAGATTGTCATGAGGGACCGTACCCGCTTCCATCACTTCAGAGATGGCCAGTGTTCTTGCGGAGATTTCTGGTAACTCACTACCCAGCTGCTTGTGTTGTACATTAACATTACAGTGAGTTGTAGTCTTTCAGATCGATTCCCATGCATTTTATTGGAATCACAATTCATACAATTGTAGTTCGTCCCGATTTAGATGTTCTGATCACAATTCGTACAGTTCGATCCAGTGCTGATTCACGGCTAAGTTAACCATTTGAAAAAAAACTTAATTTTTGACAGATTGACAGTTTACACTAGAGCTCTCCAGTTCGAACCTGGGTTCGGACGGATATTTCTTCTCTTTTTCGTTTTAAACAGCGTAGCATTGCTCCTTTTTTGCATCACAAAATATGGCAGCATCAAGCAGCAAATTAAGCAAGGTCATTTTCGTCTTCCGTGCAGAGAAGCAAGCAATACCACAGTAACTAACAGAACATAGTGCTAGATGGCTATTGACTTAGAACATGCTAGTGCATGATTTACATGTGACAGGCTTGCATTACAAAGACTGGGAGTACACATTGTCCACGCAAAACGCAAAAGTTGAGAGCCTTGTGCCACAGCATTTCAGTGTTTCTGCATTCTACTATGAGTTTCCTCTCTTTACTGGCAGCATCCAAAATACAGAGATGGTGTCTCCCTTACGAAGTACTCCACTAGGACAACTACTATATGCGGCACAGAGCAACACAGTAACCTGACAATGCAAGATAACAGCGTTAGGCAACCAACGGCCAAAACTGAACTTGCCAAATTAGTTGTCCAGTTCATCAATATTACATACAGTGACAAATGAGTGATTTTCAGGAGAGCAACACAAGCATTGGAACTGATATGCTGATACATAGCTTCAATGTTCCTTGTACAGAGGTGAATTGTTGAGTACTCTGACAAGTGTGGGGGTGGATAAATTAGCTATTCCTGCAACAGTCATTCCGCTGTACAAATAGTCTACTGGTATTGACAATTTTTTGGAAGAATGGAGGAGCCAGAATCAAGATTTGTTGCAGTTTAGAACAGGCATATGTTGAAAATTGGTAAATAACATACACCATAACAAGTTACATTGTAAAAGAACTTCATAGATTTTGAGGAGTTGTTCTATCGTATAGTACATGAGAATGCGTTCCTTTCTTGCACATAATAACTGAATATCAAAGTTGCGCATCATAACTAACAACAGAATTATGTGATAGTCAAAATTAATTTACGCAAAAGGTTTGACCATTAACTACAAATCTAGTTCGTAAAAAACACCTTATGGAAAAAGTTTGAGCATTAATGACAAATTGATAACTCAAGTTCAAGAAGACTAACTTGTTAAGCATGGCCAGAAAAAGAAAAAACAGATGGATGAAAGACAACGGTGCCGTGGTGCAAGGTGATGACAAGGGCCCTTACCTGCTTCAGTGCATTAGGTCATGCACGCTCTACATCTCCTTTGTCAGACATAACCTCGACAGTTCGTAGAGCCACAGAGGCATGGTTTGAGTCCGCAAGCATTGAGAAATTTGCCCTTGATGCCTGGAGGAGCTCCTCTTGTACCATAATCATAGGTCAGCTCAGTCATGGGAGGAATATGTTTCATTGCAAAAAACATGATATGTGGGTAACTGTCATCGCCATGGTCGTACTGTACGGCCTGGCAAAGGAGATTTGGGGAACAGCTATGGTTCAGAAAACGAGCCACATTGCCTGAATTTTTTGCACTTATGACGACAGGCAGCTGCTTAAGGCTCTCGGCTGTGAGATCGGTACTTGTTTCTTCGAGCAATTCTGCACCCAGATTCCACCTTAAAACCTTGTCATTGAGCCATGGTGTGCGAAATGTATATTCATCTACCTCACCATCCATGTTCATCTTGGTTTCATCGATGACTTCGCCAGCATACTCACAGATGAATGTGCCAGCACGGATGGGATCCCAAGACCGGAGACCCCATCCACGGTCCCTAGTCCGAAAAACCTCAAAATTCAGTTTGATACCCTTCTGTGAGACCCTGTTTCGACAATTTTGAGAACACTGACAATTAGAAGAGCATTCGTAAAGAATCGGAGTGTTCTTCACAAGCAATCCGGATGAGCTGTATGGAAGATCACCACCATTCTGCTGTGCACACGAACAATTAGTATCACCAGGCAAACACACACTAGGACACTTGCAGCTTTGCAGTGGGTTTTTCTTACTAAGGGGTCTCGAATACTCTGCTCCTGTAACATAATTGAAGTGACTTGGTCCTTTTTCATCATCAACATCATTGACAAGGCACACAGGTAGGTTCTCAATCTTTGATGATAAGTCCAGCAGTATAACCTTTTCTCTTGTGGCAGGGTCTGCTTTCCACTTCTCGGTCATCTTCCAAAGCGAAATTCCATCAGGTTGTCCGGGCTCCCTTCTCAGGTTGTACTTGAAAACGTTAAAACCGTTCTTCGCCGTGTCCATCCAAGAATCTTCAACACGGTAAAGTCCATCGTAAATGTAAATCTTGCCCGTGTTACAGAAGGGGTCCTGCGCGCTGCGCACAACCCTGATCTGATTCTTCTTGTTTATGCTGTTCATGAGAGCAAGGTTACCTCTCTCGAGCTTCTGGTTGTGCTTCTCCTTGTGCGGACTATTGCCTCCTTGGCCTGTGTACACCAAAGTGTCTGTGTCGTCTTCATCGTTCTCGTAGCCTCCAGATGAGATAATGCTCACAGCCAGAGTCTCATCCCTCCCAACATGCCTAGCTGACATGTAATCAATGCCAGCCATAGCAGGTGCATGCAAACCCACAATGCACATCTCAATCCTGAAGAAGAAAATGTCTCCAATTTCAAGACCAGGCACAGACCCTATTATCTTCAGATGATTGATCCTCAGGTTATTCTGCATCATGAGAGCGCCAGCCTTCAGGTCAGCTCTCCTGCCTGCATCCTCCTTCTCATCCAACTGCAGCATTCGGCGGCGGAGCGAATCGAACACCATCCTGATTGCCTCCACTGAATTTCTTGGTTTGTCTGATGAGGAGGGCCAGACATCGAGCTCTTTGTTGAGGCTCCTCCTTATTGACCTGCGCTTGTTGCCGGCTGCATTGGCGTCCCCGGCCTGTCGAGCCCTCCTGGCCGTCTTCAGTGATGCTGGTTTTTTCTGTTTGCCAGAAGGCTCGTAGTCTTCATCCGACGATCCATCCTGATCATGCTGCGGCGTCGGAAATGCCGCGGAGATTGGCGTAGCCTTGAGAGGAACTGGTGACGGCTGTAAGCACTGAGCAAGTGAAGCTGGAGCTGGTTGAGGCCGTTCTTCTGACGAGGAGCAGGGCCTGGATGGTGTGACGTAAACTAACAGTGGATCCGTTGATTGAGTTGCCACATCGTACCCCATAGGAGCAGGGAACATGGGCGCTAGCGAGAGCAACGGCTTCGGTTCCAGGGGTTGCTCGTCGTCGTTGCCTGCTTCATCATCTTTGGAATCCTCCATGGTGAACTCCTGGCAGTGGTACTGAACAATGGTAAAAACAGGTGTTACTGAACAGTCTGGAGTCTGGGATTACCAAGTAGAACATGTTTGATGAATGCTGACGGTATAAACTCGCAAGATGGGATGGAGATGATCAATTGTTTAGCAAAAAAATCGCATGCATCGATTTCATTAGAAAAAAAAGAAGGAAAAGTAATGCATTGCAAAGTTGAGGAACCAAAAAGGTGTGGCCATTTGTTTCGCAAAGATAATCTAAATCCGAAGCTATTCAAGGCAGCCATCTACACACACCAGTAAGAAGACCTGGAAAATTACAAGGACTCGCCACAAGGATGATCAGGAACTAAAACTTGCTTGAGATCAGCTAGGAAAGAGAAGGGAGAGAGGAAGCATGATCGATAAGCATCAGATGAGGTATACCTCGAGGATGTCGTCCAGGCAAACTCTTGTCAACTGGAGCAAGCTCTGCCTACAGATGCACTCGTTGGTCACAGGGCTCAGATGACAACTGCGAGATAAAGGCACTGGTAGTTATATTATACTCCCTCCAGTTTGATAATAGATGTCGTTTTGGACATCGATACGGTCTTCAAAACACAACTTTAACCACTAATTTTTATTATAATATATTTATAAAACCCAACAAAATTATAATATTATGAAAGTACTTCTCGAGACAAGTCTACACATATAATTTTCATATATCCAATTTAAATATTTAAAAATATATCGATAGTCAAAATTTTAAAAGTTTGACCATCACTATATCTAAAACGACATCTATTATCAAATGGAGGGAGTAGTAGTACTCTTGGGAGTGTCTCCTCGATGAAGTCGTCCGAACGTATACACGTATGTAGCCAATCAGTCGTGTCACTAAGCCCTGGCTCACCTCACAAATTAACTGTGTTTTCACTATCCACCGTTGGGTCAATCTTGAGATGCGTGCCATTGGAACTAGTTGGAGACGACTAAGCACTTGACTGTAAAACCGACGGCGGTGTAGCAGTTCGCTCTTTATGACGAGTCCAAGACTAGAGAGGGAAAATAAAACTAGCATGGCTGCGCGCTACGCCGCGCCGGTTAAAATTTGGACCAGCGTTCTCACGGCAAGAAAAACTTGGCCGAGAGGACGAATGGTCTGACGTGGCATTGCTCCTCGCTCGATAATTCTAAACAGCATAGGATGTGTAATAATACTACTTGTATTAAATCTGAGGGACTACCTGCCCAGGAAGCCCCCCATGTGTCATTCCTCCATGCAAGTCCTTTAAAAACGAGTAATTACATTTATATCCTTAATTTCACCGTTGAAGTAATTACATTTATTTCAAATGTAAATGAATTGATTTTTGTCCGTACCGAGTGTTCACACAAATGTACTAATTAATATGCACTCAGGAACTACACAAATTCCGTTAATGTTACTTAGAGCAAGTACAATAAGATATCTGAGCTTACTATTAGTCTATGCACATCAGTTTTATCCTATTTGAAAATGTGAGAAAAGAGAAGAGGAGATCAGAGCTGGCTCTTATTTAGTAGCCATCTTTGCACGAGAGCATAGATAGATTATTTATGTACAAGAGAGATAGTTATTACACAGTATTTAGAGACAACCTTTAGAGCAATTACAATAGCAAAGTTTACTATAGGCTAACAGTAAGCTAAAAGCTAGCTTGTACAATAACTGTCTCTAAAATTTGTCTTTAGATGTTGTGCAATAATTATCTCTTCATCTTTTGTATATAAATAATCTACCTGTGCCTCCGTGCAAAGCTGGCTACTAAATAAGAATCATCCCTCTTCTCTCTTTTCTTTTCTCACTCTTCCACATAAACCAAAATTAATGTATACATGCTAAGAGCCAGCTGAGGTGACGTTATTCTACATGCCTTTAGAGCCAGTTATTTTACAAGCTGGTTTTTCCCCTGCTCTAGATGACATAAATAAGAGATAGATTTTGCCATTGTACTTGCTTTTAATCAAAATATACATGCATGTGCGCGTTTATCTGAGCTCTGTGACATGAAGAATTTTACTTGCACATTCACTTGGTAGAGCGCATCCTTGGTCACCGGATAACGCATGGTGAGCCGTGACCAGGGTTCAAAAAATTATTGAAAATCGCTCAATTTTCACCCGTATCGATACGGTTCAACTTCTAAAGCCGTATCGAATCAAAGAGATTAATCTACGCAAATATATTTGTTCAGGAGGATCATTATTCCTGATCAGAATCTACGTAAATAGACGGAACTTTGAGCATAAAATTCCAACCGGCCGTAGATCCTGGTGAGGAACGTGCATCTCACACAAGCCATAATGCAGAATATACTCCCCAAGATCATGCAATATACGCATGTCCTGTCGGACGGCATGGGTTGCGGCATCGACAAGCCCGGCCGGCTATTTTGTCTTTTTTTTTTTACTTCTATCTAAGGACGGAACTAGAGAAAAAAATCATCGGGGTTCACCACTTCATCATATATGTGATAATAATTTATTATTTTTACCATTTGCTTGTTATTCAGTTTAAAAAACAAAACCTTTCGATTTACCGTTCAAATTCAAATTTTAATTTAAAAAATTCAAAAAAATTATCCAAAAATTCCCTAAAATTAGTATTTGTTGAACCCAGTTCGTTTCAGCTTCTGATTGTGCAAATTCTGGATTATAGCCAGCTGTCTAGAGAAATGACTGCTTGGAGAATCTACTAGCAGGAGAATCTGGTCGTTCCGTGATCTGATTGTTGATGGGGATTCTCCTCCCCAATCCATCCATCTAGAGGCACCGAAGGGTGGTGGCCGGAGATCGGGGCGGAGGGTTGACATAACATACATGTTCGATGATTTGTGCTATTGTCCTTTCAGCACCATATAAATACTACCTCAAACAGTTACAACAATGTTTTTTTTTTGCAAATTTTCCCTTTTTTACATTATTTTCCATTTTCCCAATAGTCGAGCAGTTTTTGACGGTTTTCTCCAAAAACGCTCGAAATTCGAGCCTTTTCGAGCGGTTTTCGTCCAAAAACCTCGAAAATTGCTCCGCGGTTTGACCAAAATTTTAAATTCATTTGACTTTCAAACCGTTCGATTTTGAGCAAATTTCGATACCGTCGGGTCTTCGAAATCCGACCTCAAAATGGTATTGTTAACCCTTCTCTAAGGCACAACTAGCATAAGGCATGATGCATTCACTACTGCACAAACCCTCATCGCAGACGATTCACAAAGCTCACCACATACGATTTTGTGAACCGTCTGTATCAAATTACCAGTGATGACTCATAGTCATCACAGACGGTTTTCCAACCGTCAGTGATGACTCATAGTCATCACATACGAGGGGGAGGGGGCCGCCGAGGAGGAGCGTCGTGGGGGATGAAGCCGCGAAGGGGGAGCCACTGAGGGGGAGCCATGGGGGAGGAGGCGCCATCGAGGGGGAGCCACCTTGGGAGAGAGGCGGCAAGGTTGGGCGCCGAACCGAAGGGGAGGGTTGCCGCCACGAGGTTCGAGCAGAGACTGAGTACTGAGCTAGTCTCCCCTTCTTAACACCTGCGAAGAACTTCGCAGACGGTTTTTGGTTAAAACCGTCTGTGATGTGCCCCTCATCACAGACGATTTTAACCAAAAACCGTCAGTGATGTGCCCTCTCTCACCACAGATAATTTTTGGTTAAAATCGTCTGTAATGTGCTCCCTCTCATCACAAATGGTTTTTGGTTAAAACCGTCTGTGATGTGTCCCCTCTCATCACAAATGGTTTTTGGCTGAAACCGTTTGTGATGTGTCCCTCATCACAGACGATTTTAACCAAAAACTGTCTGTGATGTGCTCGATACTCATCACAGATGATTTTTATAAAAAGCAGTCAGCAATGAGGAGTCTAGTATAACTCCTTTTGTAGTAGTGGTTGGATATATACATATATACATACATACATATGCATGTATGTATGTGTGTGTGTGTCTATATATATAAAGCCTCTTTTCTACTCCCGGGAGTAATTACTCCCTACGTCGTATCTCACAACATAGGAAGTATCTCGCGCAACGGAGGGTATGCACGTGTAATATACAAGTATATAAGACCATCTAGGTGGTATTTACATTTTCCAGAGGTGGTATGTACACTTTTTAGACATACTCCTTTTTATGTGCTTATATGAAAGTATTTGCAAAATAGGATAAAAACTATGTACTCCCTTGCAATTTTTTCATGTGGATCTCATTGGAATATCTTATAATTAGTATATGAGTGTATCCAAAATGATAAAGGAGTATTTCAAGTTCGTTTGGGTGGTATTTCAGAGATGGGAGTAATTACTCCCGGGAGTAAAAAGTATTTTCTATCGCCAGCCAAAAGCTGGTGTTGAAGCAAATACGCTTACTCTAGATAACATAGATGATAGATAGTTATTGTACAAGCTTTAATGTTATACTCCCTCTAGTTCATGAAAACTTATCGGTTTAGGATACGTGCGGTCAAACTTTAGAAGCTTTAACTATTGATATATTTTTAAATATTTAGATTGGATGCATGAAAATCATATGTACAGATTCATGTCGAAACGTACTTTTATAATATCATAATTTTATTGGATTTTTTTAAATGTATTACCATAGAAATCTCTACTATATAAAGTGATAGTTTCTTCCCACGTCACATTAATTGCCCTGCTTAATTGCCCTACTTAATTGCCCTGCTTAATTGCCCTACGCAAGAAACGAAGCGTTGCTTTAATTAGTCAGCTTTTGCAAGAAACGAAGCGTTAAAGATAGATGTTTGATCTTATGAAATAGTATTTTTTTTATTTTTTAATCTTTATTTTTTGTTATCAATTTTGTTTTTCGTAGCAATGCACGGGCATATAACTAGTTAGTAGTTAAAGTTGAGTTTTGGGAACCGTGTAGATTTCAAAAACGACAACTATTTGTGGCTGGAGAGAGTAGTTGAAAGTGTTTCTATAAAGATAACTTTTAGAGATAGTTATTGTATAAGCTAGATTTATTGTTTATTCTAAGTAATATAGACAAGAGATAGGATAAGCAGTAGTCTTTGTTGCTGAAGAAGCTCTTCAGAGTTAGCAAGATTGTCGATCAGCCACGTAAGTTTCATCATCTATCGATCCGATCGATGTGGCGCCATGTGCATTATTAACTGCTTGTCTACCTACATATGTTGCATTATTTGCTTTTATGATTTGGCGGCTACTGAGATTGGGGAAAATAGCAGATTAAGTACGAAAAGCATGCATTTTGTTAGCAGTTGTACATATGGCACGTCTCTCATTGCTTGCACAAATGGAATGCTCTAGACAGCAACAAATTAAACGGAGACAGAGACAAACGCGTTGGAACGCTAATGAGAGCACTTAAATACTAATATGCCTATTAAGGATGCCTTGGTGTTTATGAGCGCACATGGTGATGGGGTCGCACAACCTCCATTATTTCGTTTCTCCTTCTTCGTGCAGAATCTCTACTATTCTAAGACTATCTCCAGCCGTCTCCCGTCCCGGCCAGAATCCCCTCGTGATGGGAAAAGCTCGCGAAAGGGAACCAGCGAGACGCTCCAGCGGCTTCTCCTCCCTGCCCCCGCTCGGACGGGATAGGAGAGAGAATCCCGATCGATGGAGATTCTCTCTCCTTTCCCTTCCGCGTCATTAATTGTCCTGCTTAATTGTCCTACTTAATTGCCCTGCTTAATTGCCATACGCAAGAAACGAAGCGTTGCTTTAATTAGCCAGCTTTCGCAAGAAACGAAACGTTAAAGATAGATGTTTGATCTTGTGAAATAATTTTTTTTATTTTTTAATCTTTATTTTTCGTTATCAATTTTGTTTTTTGTAGCAACGCACGGGCATGTAACTATTTTTTTTATACTGGAGATCCCAGCTATTCGTTCTAGAGTGCTATACTGGAAATTGAAGAAGATGATGAACTGACTGTTCACCATCGTCACGTTGGATACTAGCTTTGTGGATAAATATAAGACGTATTTTGATTTATATAAGGATTAAGATTATGATAAAATTTAAAAAGATACAAGAGAAAATGACTTATACACCCCTCTTAATTATCTTAGAAGATGAGATATACTACTTTTGTGTGGATGGTAATGAATAAATGCATATGGTTAAGAGATAATAAATAGGGATATAGTAAAAAAGATTCATTAAATCTACATGCAAGCCTTATATTTCTAAACAATATCATTCAAACTATAAGCTTTATATTTATTAATAGAGAGAGTAAAATTTACCATGTTAACAGTCCTGAACCAGTGTATACCTGTAGCGGCAGCAGGGCTGTAAAAAAAAAAAAGCTTGAGCTCGCGAGCTACTCGAGCTTGGCTCGATCCAAGCTCGGTTCAAGCTCCAAATGAGCCGAACTCGAGCTCTCGAACTTCACCGAGCTGAGTTCAAATAACTCGCGAACCTACTTGATTTTGGACCAAGCTTACTCGAGATTGTTACCAAGCTTATTGAGCTTACCAAGTTTACCGAGCTTACAAGTTTATTCGACTTATCACGCTTACCGTCCTTACTCAAGTCGAGCTCGAGCCTATATGAAGGCTTAGACTCCAACTCGAGCTCGGCTCGGGGGCTCGAGCTTTACCGAGCCCGAGCCTGAGAGCCCAAGCTCACTCGAGCTCGATTCGTTTATAGTCCTAAGAGGCAGTCCCTTACATGTAGGCCCACCTCTGGGTGAACACTTGTTAGAAACTACTCATGGGAGTCTCATTTCTTTTAAAATTTCAAAGCATGCATGATTTAATACTATATTATCTAGTGAAGTAGAGACAAAATAATTTATAAAGTGGAGTCTTGCCACTCTTTTGAATAATGTAACATATGGTATGAGGATGTCAAAGGATGGAATTTTGACTAAACACACATGCATACGCATATTCACCTATTTTTGCATGACTTGTGACAACCTAGCACGTCGCGTCGTAGTGTCTCGTGGAACATTGAATCCATCTTTTTATTTTTACTGAATCATACAACTATCTCTCTATTTATTTTGTTTAAATGCGATTTAAATGTTTGTTTCGATTTGATTTAATTGACATAATATCATCAGTTACTAGTGAGTAATTGTTAGCATAATGTCATCAGTTACTAGTGAGTAATTCATGCATTTAATTGTCATAATGTCGTCAGTTACTAGTAAGTAATCGTCATATTTAATTGGAAATATGACAAAATGTCATCAGTTACTAGTGAGTAACTACCGCGACGTCTATATAAGGACCTGGAGACGTTCAAGCCAGAAGACACCGAATTTCTGCTCTATTCTTCCTCCCCCTCTTTGGATCACTATACGTGGTGTTAAGCAGCTGAACCTGCTGTCCTTCCTCCTCAACGTGCATCGAAAAGGAGGACATGCGATATCTCTGAGTTGTTGCCGTGGAGATCACTTGCACAACGTGCAATAAGGTTTCTAGGCAGCGCATTCGCATGACCGCTCTGCTTCTTTCTCGACGTTGACAACTTCTACGACTACATCTGTGCTGCTTCTAAACTGTTTGTGTGATCCATCGACTGCTATTTTTCAATTCTCGTGTATATTTAAAAGTGCAATGTGTTGCCAACTTATTTATGTATATCTAATCTTTTATTATATTTAGTATAAAAACAAAATCTAGAATAAAAATATCACGCACATTCTCAACCACGCTCACACGTCACCGGAGCATGCCTACCCCGGGAAGCGACGACCGGGCGGTGGCCCAGTACCCCGTGTCCGTCGCCCGATCAAGATCCGACGCCCACGAGGGTCGCTTGCGTGGCGCCGGCGTCCGGACGTCCCGCGCTGGAGCCCACCGCTCAGACCGACCTCTCTTCTCCTGTCTCGTCTTCCCGGTGGCATCGCATGCCTACTTAACACAAGCACAGCTTCTTCAATTCCTTCTCGAGCTCTAACATTATCGCAGGCACAGGCAGCATCACGAATTCACACGCTTGCGTCTCTCGTCTCGTCTTGAGGTATTGGGAGGTGACCCTCTTTTGTCCCTCTCGTTTCTCTCTCTCCCGAGAATTCAGGTTGTGTTCTTGGTTGCTGTGCGGCCGAGATGTTTGACCAAATGCCTAAGAGAAAGGGTTTATTTGGTTTCCCTTGTGTTGTTAGCTAGCTTCCTGATACGCTCGTCTCGAATGCATCTTTTCTTTTTGGCCATTGTGTGTACAGTGTGTGTGTGTTCTTTTATCCGCTGCTGCCAAGTTAATTTGGTTCTTTTGAGGTGGTCTTGTGCGATTCTACTGAGGTTCCGATGGATTTAGTGGTGAGTGGTGACTAGCGAGCCTCTTATGAGCCGCTTCTGTTAGTCCCTTCCTGTTGCTGTAGCTGGCAGTTTCAGTTTCCAATGATCTGTTCTGTTTTTTTGCTGCTTTACCAAATCGATCGATCACTTTCTCTTCTGCTTGTTGCTGTTTTGCTTACTCAGCTGATATGTAAACTGAATTACTGTTTGTCCGCAGGCAGGCAGGCAGGAGTGAGGGGATGGGTTCCAAAGGGGCATCTTTTTGCTCCATCTTCTGCTCCTTGCTCGTTTTCTGTGTGAGCTGCGAGCGCATAGCTGCAGAACTGGAGTGGACTCAGACAGCGCTATTAGAGGTTGATGCTTCTTGGAAGCTTGCTCGAAAGATCCCTGACACACTATTTGGTTTATTTTTCGAGGTGAGATTTTACCTCTTCAGCTTCCAGTCAGTTCATCTTCTGACATCATTTTTGTAGGCATCGACGCTGAAGTCCGGAGGGACTTAAAATTCCCCTTTTGTGAATCTAGGGGGTGTAGTTATACGCAGATTTTGCGCATCTTTCCATTAATAGATAGATTAATCGACTTACAGAGATCAACTCAACACAACACCAGCCAGGCTAGTGACGCTCTGAGAGCTCACAAGCCCAGCTCAGGAATTACAATGAGCTTGCGTTACTAAGGAATTAAACAACAACCTACATGCAACCAGTACTAAAAGGAATCCTATTTATAGTTGAGGTTATAGCACTTGTTCATACTGCAGTGTACTGTATTTGCTGTAGTGACGTCTCATGCTCGTGCCCATATGTATGGCTGCAGAAAATTTTTAACTCCTATTTCGTGGGTGTGTTCTCCTGCCTTTATTTCCGTGGGAAATTTTTACTGTACACCAGCTTATCTATGGACCGTTGATTTGTTGTGATCTAACGGCTGGGATTTAAAGTGGTGACCTATTACCTCTTGTAAGGTAATAGGTCACCAAAGTCACCCATGATCTTTAAGAAGGTAATATAGTCTTCACCAGACATTTATGGATATAACATATTTGGAATGAAACAACTCTTCAAATGGAAAACATAACTTGATTCATGTTAAGTTAAAATTGAGTATATAATTTTTGCAATGTGACGTATCATCTGAATCTCCACACAAATTTTCAAATGAGTATGGATATTTTGTATCACATTTGAATTTTTATTTCACAAAATCAAAGTTTGAGGCTTCAAATTACATTTTTTTTTGTTTCAAACAAAATTTCTTCCTGTAAAGTTCGTCTGTACTTTGGAAGTTTGAATATTATATATAGAGCTCCAGTGTCTAATTTTGAATACCGAAAATACAAACTTCTGTGATTTTGTTGACATGTAGGTCAACTATTAATGCGGTGCAATTGGCACCTTCTGTTAGGAGCTTCCATTAATTTCGTAGACTGCGTGCATGACCAAGATTAGGCAGGGTAATTAATTCCATTATTTCGTTCCTTTTCTTGCTGCTGCATATTAACCTGGTGGAGCCGGTACCATCTTATTGACCAAATCAAACCATTAAAAATCAACTGTTCAGTTTGGTTAGAGCTCGTACCTCTAGAGATGTTATATGGTGTACCTTAAAAGAGCTCTTATTTCCTTTTGAATTTTTGACTGCCATTACTTATTTGCGTGGCGAAGAGGGGGGTGCATGATTTTTTTGGGGGGTTAACACGTGCTTTAAGTTTCATCTCATGTTCATTAAAATATGAGCACTCTAGATTATCCACATAATTCATGATAACTATATCAGTGAATATTCTAGGAGATCAACCATGCTGGAGCTGGAGGAATGTGGGCAGAGCTTGTAAGTAACAGAGGTACGACTATTACTCTCCGCTGTTTTACATGCCTATTGGAAAAATACTATGAGAAGCGACTGGACGCACTTGACTAAGTTGGAGCTTGTAAGTAACTGAGACGAGCTCTCCCCGTGCCCGCGATACACTCGCTCAGACCGATCGGATTCCAATCGGATCCAAAATCGGATTTAATCCGGGTGTCAGCTCTTGCTTCTTATCCTGGCTCCTGCTTCTGGTATTGGCTCCCTGCTTTTCGTCATGGCTCCGGCTCTAGTTCTTCAGCTTTTCGGCGCACGCTGCAGTCCGGCTTTCGGCTCCAGCTTCTCCCGGCTGAAATTACTACACACACTCGAACGTACCAGGATTTTGGCCAAAATTGCTACGTGCATCCGAAGCGTACCAGGAAGTTTTATCAGCTTCGGCTCTTTGGCTCTGGCTTTTTCGACTCTTTGGCTTCAGCCCTCGGCTCGGCTCCGACTCTTCAGCTCTCATTTGAGTCTTTTATTCTCAACGTCATTGCTTATATTGCGTCCATCCAACGCCTTAGCATCTTGGCTATTTCGTCGGCTTGGCTCTTTTATCGACTCGGCTTATAAAGTTGACTACAATTTCCGACTCATTACCTCAGCTCGGCCCATTTCATCGGCTTTCCTCTGTTGGTTTCAGGTCATTCTGCTAGTCGGTTTCAGCTCGTCTCGTTCTGTTGGCTTCGTCGGTTTTCCTTCGTTGATCCCGTCAGCTTTCCTTTCTTGGCTCGATTTTTCAAGAGTTAGTTGCTACGACGACTACTTCAAAACCAAAACTTTGGATTTTTTTTCTATTTTAGTGTCAACCCTTCCAAATGCAATGCTATTGTATACACCTTGCATTTCTGGGGAGGGGGGTGGGGGGTTAAGGATATAGATATTGATATTGTCTTATATAGACTCTCCGTATATAGGTTTTTATAATATAAGTTTTCTTGTATAGGTATTGCTTTATATAGATTTTCCTTTGGTACCCATTTGTATATCTGTATATTTTGGCCTATTGGTCTCATATTGAATACAAATGCTATTCATAACCATACCAAAATTTACATTGAAGTAGTACCAAGAGGTACCTCCTCCTGATGATGGTAAAAAGTCTCTTCTGAAACCTCAACTTTTGCAGCGGCATATATCCAAAGTTTCCCTTATAACAATAGTTCCTATTGGTCAAATGGTTAATGGAAGAAAATAAGAGAGTAAAGTGCCCTTTTTGTGCAAGTGAAATATACAACTTATTTTACAGGAACATTTACATAACAAGTTCTGTTAATGGTATATTTATCCCATTTCATTAAGATAGTTGGCAATTCTTCATGCTGCTTGTTTTCTGTTCCCTGATAGTTCTTAGCATTGCTATAGAGCTAAAAAAACCTAAAATTCAGTACTAAAGAATATAACAATGAAACAAAAACATGGCCTTTTCCTTTTACAACTTGTCATTAATATTTGATGTTTAGCCTTAACTGACCGTTGGAAGAATTTATGTTTTAGGATTTGAAGCTGGAGGGCTCCTCACCCCTTCGAACATAGACCCATGGTCCATCATTGGAGATGAATCCTCCATATATGTGGCGACTGATAGTGTGTCTTGTTTCAGTCGAAATATTATTGCTCTAAGGATGGATGTTCTCTGTGACAAATGTCCAGCTGGTGGTGTTGGTATTTACAACCCGGGATTCTGGGGCATGGTATGATTCTCAATACATAAGTGGACTGGCATATTAGCGTGAAAAATATAAGTCTTTATAAAAACTCTTTTTTAACCAAGAGTTTACATATTACAGTGTTGTCACTAAAAAATTATAGCAAAGTTTTCTTTCCCCTAAAAGTGAAACAAAGATATAGCTGAGCTAACCTATTTTCTGTTTGGTTTCAATTCACGTCGATCTTTTCCTTGGGTAATGTTAGCTTTCTATCTAATGATTGCGCGCCATTTCCTTGGAATCACTGCTACGGTTTTTCTCCAAACCATTTCAACCCTTTCCTTTCCCATTTTGTAATGTGATCTTTTCAACTTCCAGAACATAGAAGAAGGAAAGACCTATAATCTTGTCATGTATATCAGATCACTGGAATCTGCGGAGTTGACAGCTTCACTCACATGCTCAGGTGGATTGCAAAATCTGGCATCAGCTTCTATAGTGTATGTATCTTTTCCCTAACACTGAGATAAGACGATTTTTAATTTTTTTCTTTTTTTATCACTAATTGAAAGGATTTCATATGCATTGTTTCAGAGATATTGATATGTCAAATTGGACAAAGATAGAGCTGCAATTATTAGCTCAAGGGACATGCAGAACTTCAAGACTTGAATTAACAACTTCCAAAAGGGGAGTAATATGGTTTGATCAAGTGTCACTTATGCCTTCAGACACATACAAGGTGCATTGCATTTGTATCCTTTGTCTTGCTATTGGCTAATGAAAATCACAAAGTCATGATGTGATCTGGGAACAACTTGTGAAGATTCAAGAAGAAATCAAGAAAAAATATTACCTAGAATCCTATTATCCTAAAAAGCAAAAAAAAAAACACTGTTTTGTTAACTAGCAAGCATATATTCAATGGACACCCTCTCCAAATTATCTGTTATCAGGATTATAGATTATTCAATCATAATCAAAAGCATCACCAAAATGTTTGTCCAATAGTTCTCATTGCTGACTAATAAGATCAAATCAAATGATGTATATTCATTTTATAGAAATGAGGAAAAAAACTAATCCTCCTTTTCTAATGCCAGACCATGTTTTCTATGAGTTTATGAGAGACTTTAATTGGTATTTTGTTCTACACACAGGGCCACGGTTTTCGCAAGGAACTCATATACATGCTTTTGGATTTAAGACCACAATTCCTACGATTTCCTGGTATTTGCTATGTTATCTGATCAAGATCAACTTTTGAAGGCTGCAAGCATGTGTTCTAAACCTCTAGCATGTTTATGATAATGGATTATATCCAATTATTTTCCGCTGAACTTCTACTGTGCATTCCTTTGCATTAGGATTAGGTGGAAACTAGTAGTTAAGCAACTGAACTCAAACCTGAACATGCTAACACTCATAAATTTTTATCAAGTCTGCCAAAAGAAGTACTAATGACTGACCTATCACAATATAGTATAAATACACTGTATTTTCCTGTGTACTTCAATGCTTATGTTCAAAACCAACCTTCCAGTCGGTCTCAGATTTTTGTTTCCAGTATAATGCAAACATTTTGATGATTGCAAATCGAGAGACAAGGCCTGATGTGCTGAATATCTTAGATCAGCACGTCCCTAATGTTGTAGTATGTATCAAGTTAGCTGATCCAGAAGATATATCATGCAGATGGTGTACCCAGCAGACAATTTTTATCTTGTGGTATAGTCCAAGAATCTAACACTACTTTACTTTATAAGAATAAACTATATCGAGCAGTCAGGACACATTTCTTGGTATTTTAGTGTTATATCCCAAGATATGGTTGCCCTGTTATTTACATAATATTTCTGTTTAAGAGAAAAACAACCATTGAGAGCAGATCTTCATTGTATAACTCATTAATCTTCTTAGTTCAGATTAGCAGGGATGATGTTAATTGTTAGTTGCGAATTGACTTGACAAGTTATGTTAATTATACATAACAACAAATAAATTTTTAAAACTAAGTAAAACTTCCAAAATTTAAGATGAGTTAATCTGGAAAGGCATGTTAAAATGATAAATGACGATTTTGCCCCTGATGTTAATAGATTTGTCTGTATTTTCCATATGGCTACTATAATGAATACTTTTTATTCTAGATAGAGATGAGTTAAAGTAACCAGATTGAGTTACATTATTTGTATGGCACTTTTCATAGGGGGTTGCTTTGTTGAAGGCAATTGGTTGAGAAATGCTTTCCGATGGAGGGAAACTATTGGTCCATGGGAAGACAGACCTGGGCACTTTGGTGATGTTTGGAATTACTGGACCGATGATGGCCTTGGATATTATGAGTTTCTCCAGGTATGTGTTAACTAATATCGTATGAGTTTATCCTCATTTGATGTCAGCATATTTCATCATATATTTTTTTCGAAATGTTCTTGAAAGCTTGCTGAAGACCTAGGTGCTTCCCCAATCTGGGTGTTCAACATTGGTAAATATTCCTTGTATTTTTCATTTTTTTGAATTCTAATTTTCTTTAATCATCCCTAGTACACCCATTAACTGCTTGGTGTTTCTACTTGAAATTTAGGGATCAGCCACCATGATGAAGTTGACACCACTGTCATCGCACCTTTTGTAAAGGTAGGTTTTCAGTGCCCTATATCTTCAATTTTATGGTCAACCCTTCTTCTCTTTTTTTTTGAGCGAAATGGCAACGGTTCTGCCTAATGCATTAAAAGAAGGAAGCAAATAACTGAACAAGAGTATGGCCTAAGCCAGAAAAGAGCGTGGCACTACCCCTGGAAAACACAAGCCATGGGGTCTCCAACCAGGGTGACAACTAAAAACCTGATTGTACACAAAAGGCAAAAAAAAAAAAAAGGAAAGCAAGGGGAGATCAGGTTTGTTCATTCCTCCCTGTTCAATGAAAAGGCATACCTCCTGCCATTGTGTTAAAAACAAGCAAGGGGGGATCAGGTGGTGAAGGCCCTTTGACATTGCTCATTGTCTTCTTTGATTTTGAAGGCTAATTCTTGTGATGTAATAGAAAATTTTCCGTCTTAAATGCACTGCCAGCAATTATTGGGCATCGCTATAATGCATCACTACCTGTGCAGTAGTGTTTAATTTTAATTTGACTGTGTGTACGAGATAAAAAAAAACATATAGCTTCAATGCTTTTTTTCAAAACTTTCTGAGAAGTGTTTCTATGCTTTTCTTTTTAAAAGTCACACAAATATTTTTTCGAAATATTGGCAGGAGCTCTGCCGATTCATTAAGAAGAAAAACACAATACAAAAGGTCCCCTCAAAACAACAAGAGCACTCCTAGAAAAGGCCCCTAACAACAGAACCCTATGAGCCTTAACCCGACTTTCGTGCTAGATGGAACGCCACGAAGTCTTGGGTGATTTTTTGGACCACCTCAAGCCCTGTGGAATACAGCTCGTTGAAGATACGGGCGTTTCTTTCCTTCCAAATGTGCCAGAAGAAAAAAATGAGTAGTCCATCCAAATCTCTACGAATCTGTTTAGGGAAAAGCGCATGCAGCCTCTGCCACCATGAAGCTATAGGCCAAGCTGGGTCCTGAGTTTGGAGTGGGAGTTGCAAAGAATTTAGCCTGTGCGATAGGAGCGCCCAAACCTGCTTCGCAAAAGGGCATGAGATCATGAGGTGTTGTCCCGACTCCTCTTCTGAACCGCATAGACAACAAATCGGTGAGTGAGGCCATCCTCTCAAGATAAGATTGTCTGCTGTGAGGATCCTGTTTTGCAAAAGCAACCATGCAAAGAACCTACATTTGTTAAGAGTCTTTGATTTCCAGATTAACTGATGATTTTGATCAACTATGGACCCTTGGAATTGCATCCTATACGCCGATTCCGCGGAATATTGTCCATCTGAGGTCCATCTCCAGGTTATGTCATCTTGAAGTCACACAAATATTAAAGCATGAATGAAGGTTAGATGTTGATTACTTCATCCTTCGCTTGCTTCAAGATTTATGCAACTTGTATTGGGAGGGAAAGCATAGGCATGTTAGGTGCAGGTAAGCTGGGTGGTCTTGTCAAAAGAAAAACCTACAGAGACTATTCCTGGGATCTGAATGACACAACATATCTAATGTGTATGCTCGATTTAATGAGGCTCACAGAACTTATACTACGCAGATATTGAATAAGTGAGATAGTTGGCACAATTTTTTTACTTTTGTCATCTTCATGGCGACTCACCCGCTTATGGTCAAGCCAAACTGGCACAATTGATCTTCAAAGAAAAAAGACATCCCAAGGAGACTTGGGTAGTGGATCACCTATGTCAATGTTCTGAAAAATAGCTATTCCTTCTGTTTATTTTCCCATAATAGCAAATGGCCATCATACCGAAATAAATTTTCAGCCCTATGCATTTCTCATGATTTTAAGTTCATTATTTTTCAAGATAATTCTATTGTCTTGCTATAGGATGTATTGGACAGTCTTGAGTTTGCCAGGGGGAGTGCAAAATCGACATGGGGCTCTGTTAGAGCTGCAATGGGGCATCCTGAGCGATTTCCAGTGAAGTATGTTGCGATCGGGAATGAAGATTGTGGGAAGCAATTTTACCAAGGTAACTTCTGATTTATTAACATATGTAATACACACACACACACACACACACACACACACACACACATAAAACATACTTTCTGCTCCTGGGAGTAATTACTGCATATATACGTGCATGCATGCGTGTAGATGACACATTTCATTATTTATGGCTGCTTTCTGTTGATCTGCGTATCGAAAACCACGTTTTCTTCTTTATTTCCCCTTTTTAATTTCTTTTGCCACCTTTACTTTGTGGAATCAACTATGATCACAGCAATATAGGTTATTATGTTTGCATCCCGACAAAAGCACAGAAATAAACATTTGAGAGAAATAATGAACAAAAAGAAAATGATAGGAAAATTGAGCCGTCCATTTACCAGTTTGTTGAGGTTCCATTTGTTGTGCGCATGAATTAAGCTCTTTTTTTTTATCATAGCTTACATTGTTACAGTGCCACTTTGCCCATGATGTTCTTTAATTCTATTTAACAGGAAATTACCTCAAGTTTTACAATGCTATACGTGAGGCCTATCCAGACATTCAAATGATTTCAAATTGTGATGGCTCGTCTAGGCCACTTGACCATCCCGCTGATTTTTATGATTTCCATGTAAATTTCTTGCTTCCAAATTTGTTTGTCATTTCTCCCTGTTTAGATTTGTCTCATGATTTTCACCAGAGCTTTGCATTTCCCTTTTATTAGTGTAACTCTTGGGATATTACTTTTCTTGTAGGTCTATACCAATGCTGCCGATCTTTTTATCATGAAGAATAAGTTTGACAGGACATCACGTACTGGGCCAAAGGTATACCTTAGTTTTTATGATGTCTATGGAGGGTCTATTTTGGTATTAGATCTGTAGATGTCCTTAAAAGTAGTCTTGAAAAGGCTGTGCCTTTCATGGACCTATCTTTTTGACTTTTCTAGGATGATTTTAGGACATTTTTTCTCCATTTTCTTTTGTAACTGTGTTTGACATCTTCGTTTATTAAATTAACTTCTATGCTTTTCTTTTTAAAAGTTGCACAAATATGAAATCATGAATGAAGGGTAGATGGTGATTACTTACCCCTTCGTTTGCTTTAAGATTTATACAATTTGTATTGGGAGGGAAAGCATAGGAGCACTGCTCAGAAAGAGATTGTATTGAACTCATCATATTAGATATGCAATTTTCCATTAATGATGATGTGGATAGTATCTTTTTTTTTAGATTTTTTTATAGGGTGAGCTGAACTATCAAGTGGTAAAAGGCATGACACTGTTTTCATGTTCTAGGGAACCTTGGTACTTTGTTGGTTGCTTTGTTTATCAACATCCTTGGATGTTGGATAGATAGAAAGTATCTTGGAACTGACTATGCGATGATCTCATTCCAGGTATTTGTTAGTGAGTATGCTGTTAATGATGAAAGGGATGCTGGTAAGGGAAGTCTTCTTGCTTCATTGGCCGAGGCTGCTTTCCTCACAGGGTTAGAGAAGAATAGGTGATCTCCCTCACTCCTCCTTTTCATGGGGTCTTGGGTGTAAGTTTACGGAAGCCACACATATGGCATTCCATTGATCATATATTTATAGTACATCAAGGGTTAGTTGTATGCGATAAGATCGCTTTCGAAGATATCGTTAGTTGGGTTTCTATCTGTGCACGTACATACAACTAACACCACCGTAGTCGCAATGGGAATTTGGGGGTGTTAATATTGGACCAGAAATCGAGGAAAATCGATGACAACAATCCTTTGGTGAAGATGTCGGCGAACTGAAATGACAAAGGGAACGTGATTTTCCCCCAAGCCGACTGGATCACGGACTAAGTGAAGTCAATCTTGGTATGCTTCGTGCGTTGATGTTGACCCGGATTGGTAGACATGTAGATGACACTAACATTGTCATAAAGTACAATGGTAGCATGTAGAAGAGGTCATCGTAATTCCTGTAGAAGTTGCCTCACCCAGCTTGCTTTGGCAACGACATTAGCCACAACATGGTACTCGACCTCAGCGCTAGAACGAAAGATGGTGGATTGCCGTTTGGATGATCAAGACACCAAATTCTCACCAAGGAAAAGGCAGAAGCCTGACGATGAGCGCAGTGTGTAAGGGCAGCCAGCTCAGTTGGCGTCGGTGTAGACGATCAGGGTGTGCAACATAGACGAAGTCAGTTGGCATCTCAAGCTTGAGCATTTTTTATTGTTGAAAAATAGTGTATATTGAATTATTTATTGGTACCGAGCTTACTCGAGCCGAGCTCGAGCCTGGGTCCAAGCTCGGATCCCAACTCGAGCTCGTTCGAGTTTTTACCGAGCTCGAGCCTAGGAGGCCAAGCTCGCTCGAGCTCGGCTTGTTTACAGACCTATATGTTACTGGAGTATTTTAGAGACTGGTAGGGTGCGAAGAATTGTAGGGTTTTAGTGGGAAGAAGGTTAAGAACATATGTGGCCACATGCAGAGCTTCAAACAAAAACGAAGAAAGCATGTCGGCTTGGAACAATAGAGCTCAAACATTGTCGTTCACCGTGCAAATGATGCGTTCGGCTTTACCGTTTTGTTGGAAGGTATGAAGGTAGGAGAAACTTAGAAGGATTTTACTTGTAGCAGTGTACGTGAGGAGGGAATTATTGTCAAATTCACCACCGTTATCGCATGTATGGCACGGATGACGGTGGAGAATTGGGTTGTGACAAAAGTATGAAAGTTGGACAATTTGTGAGATGCTTTAGACTTAAGACGAAGAGGAAAGGTCCAAAGGTCACAATGGACTAATTCAAAAGGGCAAGTCATACGATTCGTAGACATAATAAATGGAAGTCTAACATTGACATCCTAGTTGACAAGCATGGCACAAATTGCCTCCATTTATTGGAGGGGTTTAGGAAATAGAAGAGGAACCGACCAATCGATGGAGTGCATGACGACCGAGGTGACCAAGACGACAGTGCCAGAGGGTGGTGGTGTCGATGGAGGCAGCAAGATCGTGTGGTGATGTAGGACGGAGAGGTTAGCGCTCCCCCGAACTATTGCACCTGAGAATGTCGCTCTCAGTCTAGTGATCCTTTACAGAAAAGCCATGAAGGTCAAATTCAAAAACACAATGATTATCAGTGGTGAATTTACGAACAGAGGCAGGGTTCTTGATTAAATGTGGTGTAACAAGAATGTTCTGTAAATAAAGCGGACGAGGGTAGGAAGGAAAGGAGACATGACCGGATTTGGTAAAGGGAATGGAGTAAACATCTCCAACGATAATGTGAGAGGATGAGGGAGGGTAGGGAGAGATGGCCGTTAGGTTACCAGAATTGGATGTCATGTGGGTGGTGCCAGCGGTGTCCTTGTACCACTCGTTGGAGGGTTCTTGGAGCATCATGGCGTTGAGGGAGTTGGTGAGGCTAGAAGCATCCCATGTCGACGCACCGGCAAACAGATTGCCAGGAGTGCCGTGGCTAGGGTAGAAGCTTGGCTTCGATGGAGCGACTGGGAGGGCATCGGGCGCCAAGTACTGCAGTGAGGAAGGGTGCGGTAGGAAGATGAGTCCCTGTGGCGCATGCTGCTGCAGCCTGATGAAGTCATGAAACCCTACAGGGGTAGGGTGCGGTAGGCCGAAAAGACCCTACGGCAGCTACTACGGTAGTGGACGCAGTAGGCCGGCAAGGTAGGAGGCACGGTCGGGTGTGGTCCGAGGATACTGGTATTGGACCAAGGCTAGATGGTGCCGGTCCACAGGTTGTAGTAGGACGACATCCGAGGAGGAGGACCGCCAGGGCCACCCTTGTTGCCCTAGCTGCTGTTGCCGATGCCAGAAGCACGAATCGACTATGAAGGTAGTGACTTGAGCGAGTTGGTCGCCTCGCCATGGGTGTCAAGAAGGAGGCGAAAGCGCGCCTGGATGAAGTTCAGGAATGGCATCATCATGGGAAGGAGGGAGGCCATGTGTCAATACTTGGGATTCATGCCCTTGATCATCGTGAGAACAAGGTTTTGATTGCCGATCTTCTGGACGGCGTCGTGGAGCGCGTCCGATAAGGTTTTGATCTTGTGGTAGCAGTCCATGGCGGTCATGTCGCCTTGAACTATGTTGCTGAACTTGGCTTGGAGGTAGATCGCACGGGTGGTCTTGTCCCGGAAGAGGTTCTCAATGGACAGCTAAACAACCGTGGCGGTGGTGGAGGGGACCATGATAATGTCCAAAATCTCTTGGGTGATAGACTTGTAAATCCAAGAGAGGACGGTGTAGTCGAGCCTCTTCCAGCAACTGGTCGGCTTGAAATGGGCATTGAGCTCAAACTTGCCGACGGCGACCTCGAAGAGGGTGTGCCACTTGGCATAGTTGGAATTGAAGAGCTCGAGGGTGACGGGGATGAGAGTCTTGATGTTGGCAACACTGATGGCCTACACCTATAGTTGGGCGTGGGCAGTGGTGGCCGCGGCAGCAGCAGCAGAGACGGCGGTGTCATCACAGGTAAGGTTTGAGAGGTGGACGGATTTAGGGATTGAATCCGCGTCTGACACCATGTAAGTTTGGGAGAAGCTACACATATGGCATTCCATTTCATATATTTATAGTACATAAAGGGTTAGTTGTATGGTATAAGATCGCTACAACCGATGTACAACCATATACAAAGATGTCAAAGATATCATTAGTTGGGTTTATATCTATGCACATATGTACACCTAACATGGGGAAATAGGACTCATACATATGGTTGGTTTTTATCGTGCATCCTGGACATATCTCGACATTGTCTTTGTCGACCGCATTCTGCTTTCCCACATGAAGGGGTAAAAACTAGATTCAGAAATCATGAGATAAATACATTGAATAATCTTCTAAATATTGACATTGAGTAACAAGAACTCCTTTTTGTGAGTTAATGAGATGGTTCTCTGCCGTGCTTCTTTGCAGTGATGTCGTTCAGATGGCAAGTTATGCACCACTCTTTGTAAATGACAACGATCGCACGTTAGTATTGATGCCTTTGTACCTTTTCCCCATTCTGCCATTCTTATTGATGACAATTGCATTGATTATGTTTGAATATAATAATCAGCTGGAGCCCAGATGCGATAGTCTTCAACTCCTGGCAGCAGTATGGAACTCCAAGTTACTGGATGCAGACATTTTTCCGTGAATCAAGTGGTGCTGTGATTCATCCTATTACAATCAGTTCCAGCTACTCTGGTTCATTGGCAGCATCTGCAATCACCTGGCAAGACAATGAGGATAGCTTCCTGAGAGTAAAGGTAAACTCAATGATTCCAATTTCCTCCTAGCCTGCATGCGATTACTTCGGTTCGTTTGATAAGTGCCTTAATGTTCGAAATGACCCAATCTATATATGACGATACAAAATTGCTTGAACATTTACATACTTGCATAAAATCGCACAGATATGGTTTCCTACTTCTGGAGTAATATGTTTATATTTCAGAACCTCATATTGATCTTCAAATGATCTTCCACAGATTGTGAACTTTGGGTCAAATGCTGTGAACATCACAGTATCTGCAATCGGACTTGAAGCTAGCGTCATTACGTCGAGATCAACCGTCACTGTTCTCACATCCAGCAATTTGTGGGATGAAAATTCGTTCAATGACCCAAATAAGGTAAGCTGGTGGATGACTTTGTTGAAGTACAAGTGAATTGCCCGTCTACAGGCGACAGCGAGGCCGTGTAACATGTATCTTGCAAATGGTGTAGGTCGTGCCGGTTACAGGCGAGCTACCCAATGCCGCAGAAGAGATGCAAGCTTTGCTGCCTCGTTACTCCTTCACTTCGTTCGATCTGGCTCTGGATCAGTACAGCAAACTGGTGGCAGAGATGTGAAGCCATGGTGAGAGCTTGAAGAAACAGGATGATTACATGATGTGTGGTAACACGAATTGCTGAAAGCAAGCAGGATGTGAGCTGCCTTCTGGCATTTAATTGCCTACCAAACCTCATCTGATCATCCAGTTTATGACGCTGCACGCGTAGTGTAAAGGTTGCTAAAGAAAACATCCGGATGAAACTTATCAAAACCCCTCAAAATAAGTGAAAATAGTGGGGCATGCTGGTATCCTTGTTAATTTTCTTTCGCTCGATTAAACTGAACCCAAGTTACTGAAGGTTCGATGCGGTTGCTTTAATCAGCAGAGAGAGAGAGAGAGAGAGAGAGAGAGAGAGAGAGAATAAGTTGTATCTAAATGTGTGACTTGTTGCCTCTTTCAAGGATGAAAATGGATCACCCTGGCTGCGTTGGCCTGATCTTCAATCGAGACGAGCGTCTGCACCACAGAGCTCATGTTTGGTCGCTTGCTCCTATCTTCCTCCAAGCACGAGACGGCGATCTCGAGCATCACCTTGGCCTGCACACGACTGACACCACCACCGTTCAGTCGGCAGTCCACGAGGTCATCGATGCATCTCTCTTCGTTCGTCACCATCTCCTCACGGATAGACCTTGCAACCATCCTAACATCCGTCTCGGCGACCTTGACGCCATGGATGACGAAGTCTGAGATCCTAATCCCCTTCACAAGCTCGAGGAGCACCACTCCATAGCTGTACACATCGACCTTCTCGGTGATGGGCAGGCTGGAAACCCACTCCGGAGCCATGTAGCCCCTGGTCCCTCTGATCCTTGACAAATGCGCGTCCGATCCATCTCTGTTCAGCAGCTTGACCAACCCAAAATCTGTGATCTTGGGCTCCAGATCTTGGTCCAGCAGTATGTTCTCGGGCTTCATGTCGCAGTGGATAATCCATTCCAAGCACTCGCCATGGAGGTAGGCCAGTCCTCTGGCCACGCCCATGGCGATCCTGAACCTCTGGTTCCAACAAAGCACAATTTCAGAATCTTTTATGTCAAATAACATTTTTGCAAGTGATCCATTCTGTATGTGCTCGGAGACCAGGATCCTGTGCTTGCCATGAGAGCAGCAACCCCACATCCTCACCAGGTTCATGTGGTAGATCCTGCCGATCACACTCAGCTCTGCTTGGAACCCCTCCTCGCTCTGGCTCACGTTCTTCAGCACCTTGACGGCCGCCACCCTCTCGTCGTCCAGGACGGCCTTGTACACGACGCCCGACCCGCCGCAGCCGATCATGTCGGTGAAGTTTCCGGTCGCTCTTCTGATCTCTGAGTAGCTGTACCTCTGGAAATGGTTGGTGATCAGCTTGTAGCCTTCCTCCGTCGCCCACACCCGCGACGGCCTGAACAATCCCTTCCTGGAGAAAAGCCAGCAGCCGAACCCGATGGCGGCGGCCTCGACGACGAGTATCGCCGACAGGAAGCCGTACAGGTACGACCACACCGGCTTCCCGGCGTCGCTGGCTGATCCCCTGGTGGAAAAGGCAGACACGTTGAGGAGAACCTCTGCGCCGCCTCCGGCGTCGCATCCGGTGACGTCTTCCTGAATGGCAAGGCCGCCGCCGCCGTGTGGTTGGCGGCGCCACTGATGGACGCGAAACTCCGGCACGTCGAAGTCAGCCGGAACCTTGATGTACACTGTCCCTGGCAGGCCGGGAAACGTCCTGCCGTTGAAGAGGACGCTCTTGAGGTAGCACTCCATGAACTGCTCCTTGTGCTGGAACGCCACGCACGCGCAGCTTTCGCGGCACTTCTTGTCGCACGCGTCGAACGGCAGTTTCTCGCCGTTGTTGAGATCGTAGCCCCAAAAGTCGGTGTGCGGCAGCGCCATCAGCTTCGTCGGCCGCGAGCAGTTGTACCGGAACGTCGGCAGGCAGCCTCTGCTCCAGTCGCCGGGGTCGGCGCGCTCGTGGCCCGGCGCGCAGACGCAGACCGGCGCGGGCGCGTAGAGGCAGACAGCGTTGGCGCCGCATACGCCGTGGATGATGCACGGGTTGCCGAACGCCATCCACGCCACCGTCCACGCCCCGGCCTTCTTGTCCAGGCTGTACAGCCTGAGGTTGCCGTCGGTGTCCAGCGTCAGCCTCCTCCTGACGCCGCCGCCGAGGTCTGCCGCCTCGAAGTTGGCGTTGTCGCTGGCGAGGAACATGCCCAGGGCGTCCATGGCGGCCTCGCGGGTGAAGTTGTAGATCCTGCGGTTGTTGGCGACGTAGTTGTTGTAGGGGTTGGGCCAGTAGATGCTGGAGAAGTTGCGGTTGTCGTAGTAGAGCGACAGCATGGCGTAGTCGCTGAACCCCAGGGTGTAGTAGCCGGAGGAGAGCAGCCTGCCGCGCGACACCAGGTGCGTCGCCGCCGTCAACCGCTGCGTCGGGAGCAGCGTGTCGGTGGGGCAGTCAAAGCTCTGCCATAAGATGTTGCCGTCGGCATCCTCCACGACGAGGTTGCCGGAGTTGTTGAGCCGTGCGCGCGAGGCCGTCGGAGCGCCGGCGGCGGTGGAGTTCCACACCGCCTCGCCGTCGTAGTCGGTGAGGACGAGCGCGCCACGCCTATCGAGAGTGAGGCGCGACCCCTTGCTGTGCACGGGGCGCGCGCGGACGGCGGTCCAGACAACGGTGCGGTCGGCGGAGCGCGCGAACCAGACGGAGAAGGTGAAGACGGTGGGGGACGCGTCGTAGAAACCGCCGGCGAACGTGCCGTCCGGCGATCGCAGCACGTCGGTGGCGTGGTCCTCGACGGCGATGGAGGCGCCTCGGGTGAGGTTCTCACGCGCTGCAACGACGGTTAGACATGGAAGCAACAAGCTTAGCGTAATCACAAGGAGAGAGCTCATGATGCTTAGTAGAATGTTGCTCAGTACAGTAGGGTGTTGATTTGGACAGGACAGTGACTACTGACTGCTGTTAATCTGCAACAAGTCAAGTCAAGATGAGATGGAATTTCTCTACAGGTAAGCACTGTAATAAACTATTTACTCAAAAGTGTTTTGACTTTGATCTGGCTAGCGATAAGATTATTGTAAACGCATCACGAGGAGTGCATGCACGTCTCGGCCTGTGGAGTTTGGTTGGTTGCAGTGCTGCTTGTATACTACTCCCTCCGTTTCTTTTTATAAAGCGTATTTGGTTTCGTTAGGATAAGACTTTGACCAATGATTACTTCATTAATATATCATTTATGCAATACGAAATCATAATTATATATAAATACTTTTGAATACAAATCTGCTAATATCAATTTTGTGTCATAAAAATTATATGCTAATAGAGTAATTGTTGGTCAAAGCCTTGTCCTAACGAAACCAAATACGCCTTATAAAAAGAAACGGAGGGAGTACTAGTTTACAGAGCAATATCAGTTATGTGGATTATAGAATCCATAAGATGGCTTGAAGGTGTCAAGTTGGCAAAAATACATGGCTACTCGAAAGAGACTTTTCTACCCCAAGTATTCAGTGAGGTGTTCATACCCCTAATTGTGGTTGTGTAGAAATAGTTGCATTGCTCATGGACGACGACGCTGTACCATGAATCGTTGTAGCCAATGGAGGGAGGGTTAGTAAGCAATAGTGACAATTCACGCAACGGTGGAATTGCTGGAGATGCTCTAAGCCATTTGATATAGTTCCTTGCTACAGAGATAAAGGGTGTGTTAAAATAAGTTGTCAAGGACAAAACAAAAATAACGGAAGGTAAATTAGTTCATCATATCTCATTAACTGAAAAGAGATAAATCAGGGCAGATTTCTTCACTCAACTAATGAACATTTAGTTAGTAAAATAAAGCCACCAATACAATTTGCACCAAGGTTTCCTGTCCACTAACAGGTCAGTGAGTTGGTTTTTTCGCTTGTAATAAAGCATGCAACGGTGGACACAACATACTAGAATTATTTCTTCACTGAACTAATGAAAAGTTTTGCATCTTTCCTCTGCATCCGAACAGGACGGGACACTAGTTCCTGATCTGGAACTCCTTAATTCTACCTGTGGTTGTGGGGTTGACGCCTCCTGAGCAGCACCCCCCTTGTGGGTGGGAAGGAATAAGTGGTGGTTCACCTACTCACCTCGATCAGCTTGCTAGCTTATAAGTAGAGCAGTAGTGAACATGCAGTGTACACCGGCCGGCAGCACCAAGCAGTAGCTATGGCGGTCCGGATGGCAACAGAGACCCGGCTGCTGCTGCTGCTGCTAGCAGCTGGCAGCATCGGCGACTGGCATCCATCGGGCACCATCTGGGTGTCCTTCGACGCCGTTAACCAAGGCTTCAGCGAGCTGATCGACCCCTTCCACGAAGCCCTGGTGGGGAACGACCCCAACCGTTGGGTGGTGCGGGGTAAGGGAACGCTCGTTCCCCAGACCGGCCCGTGGAACCCGCCCCCAAGCTGGGTGTTCCTCCACCTCGTCGGGAGGGAGCGCGACACGCAGGACGACGTGGTGCTGGCCATCCGAAGAGACAACGTCTACTTGTTGGGGTTCAAGCGGGTACACGGCAACGAGAGGTGGTTCGCTTTCTCTGACGCCGTGCCCCTCATCGAAGGCTCCATCGCTCTCCCCTTGACCAGCCGCTACAGCGACCTCGTCCCTCCGGGTGCCGAGACGCTCAAGGACATCAGCATGGGGAAAGAAGACTTCCTCAACGCCATTGCCGTGCTGAGCACATTCGTGTCCGACGACGACTCCGAGGCCGACAAGAATTACCTGGCCCCGCACCTGGCCAGGCTCGTTGTCATGGTCTCCGAGGCGGCCAGATTCTATGACATAATGACGACGATGATCTCGGGGTGGACACAAGGCACCCGCATCACCCCCGACCAGGCCAAGGCGGTCGTGCGCTGAGGGGCTATCAGCCGGGCACTGCTGAAATGGGATCGCTTGGGCTACTGGGACGACGAGGGCGGCAATCTCAAGCAATGCGGGGTGTACGGCCCACGGGACGCCATACTCAGGCTCAGTGGCGGACCTAGGAATTCTTTAGAGCCCGGGTACGCTTAAAGAAGGATAACAAGTTCAAAGCTATTTAAATTTTAGTTGCTAACTTTTTATACAATTTAGGATGTTTTTTACAAGACGCTAGTAAAGCTTGTAGATTCAGGCTCTATATTTTCGTTTCTGATTTGAAGATTGTACTTGCCAGGTTGCGTGAATATGAGATTTAGATGTTTGTTACATGGGTTGAGCCCGGGCCCGGGCCCGGGCTAGCCGGGCCTTGGGTCCGCCCCTGCTCAGGCTCAACCTCGTCCTTCTCCCGATGTGCTACCAACAGTAGACGCATATGTCGAACTTGCAGGAGGTGATAATTGAAGCAATCTACTACAGCTTTCAAATGTGATGCTTTATTTTGATGGACACCTTCATCTATTATCGTCTCGTATTTGGTCCCACTGTAGCGCAGTTGATGAAATAAAAACAGTATTGCAACTTGCATGAAGAATATCCTTAAATGTTGCCTCATCTAACAACACAAAGTCCGTGCAAGCAGTTGTGCTATAATCAAAGTGTGTTGCAAAATTCCTCTTGCACTTTTCTTCAAGCCAAAACCACTTATGGAGAGTGGCATTTTGGCAATTTTTTGTTTACAAGATGGGACTGATGAAACTGCTTGTAAGACTGAACATACTTCTTCTCCTTCTTCTTCTTCTTCTTCTCCTTCTTCCCTTGAAAAGGGCACAGGCACACTTGACTCCAGTCCACATGGCGATAATATATCGAATAAACCAACACTCGATGCTTTTTAACCAGCTAGCTTCAAGTACAGCAAGTGCATCAATATATTCTTTTCTCAACCACGTACGTACATATATACATGCCTAGGACAACTAATGTACACGGGTCTTATTTTGCTTATCTGAAATTAACGACAACCGCGTGTGCATAATAAGCTGAAAACGGTTTCTCAACATGGCTAGCTTGGTTAGCCGGAACCAGAAATGCCGGGAAGATGCATCGATCGTGGTGGGAGATGGTAAAAATACTGACTTTTGGGAGGATTATTGGTGCGGTAACTCTCCTTTTTGTATTCAATTTAAATTTTATTCGACATTAGTAATGATGCGGGGAGCTAGCATCTGTTCATCATATGGCTTCTGGGAGTGTATAATCACCTCGCATGCCATTTGCCGGTTCATGTTGTCAAATTGCTTTGGAAAGCAAAAAGAAACGCCTCTCAAAATAAAGATTTTTTATGTGGCTCATCTGGAACAATGCTATTTTAGCCAAAGATGTACTGTTGAAAAAGAATTGGAATGGTGATTCAACCTGTGTGGTTTTTAATTGAGCTTCTTTTCTTTGATTGTGCTACAGCTAAGTATATTTGGGGGGGGGGGGTAATTTGTTCAGTTTTTGGAGCTGCTCATAGACCTGTTTCTTTTAATTTGCTCAATACTTGTGGTGGGAAAGACAGTATATATTTGCCAGGCAAAATTAATTTGCGCACTGTCGGTTTATCTGCAGCCTGTAGGGTTGTTTGGAAGTTGAGATGTTTTGATAAGAAACTGATCAGATCTCCCACTGAGATCATCTGTTATATCTGTACATTCCTGAAATTAATTTGGGGACAGTAGGAAGGACAAGATACTTGCCATCGCAACAGGGCCGTCTTCAGAAATTTAGGGTCCCGGAGCGAAATGCAAATTGAGGCTCTAAAATTTGAAAAATTCATGTGTACTATATATTGGTTGGGCTACAAGAAATTGGTTGCTCTTCTGTCGCTCATTGGTTGGGCTACAAGAATATGTCGCCCAACCAAAGAGTTACAGAGGTATATTTCTGAAATTTTCTTTTTCCGTCGTATATTTTTGCAATTTTCTTTTTCCGGACTGAGTTATGAATTGGATTGGGTCTCTGGCTTTATAACCTGACCTCATGCTGCGGACATAGATTTTGAGGTAGTGGTAGCAGTAGGCTCGCTTAATTTATCCAGCTGGAAAGTGCGTAGCTATTGGAAGTCTTTAAGACTTGAGCAGGATTGTTTATGTACAAAAGAAGGTCTAACTGATGCAGGGATCCTGAAGGCCCGCTCTCTGTTTCGGTTCATGCAATTGAGTGTGTTTATGTTGGTGGTGGCGTGTAAATTGGCCAGCCTAGTAGACTTATGGCTGTTAAGTTGTTGGCATGAAGTTGGATCTTATGGTGGTAATGGTTGAGGATTATGATTGTCTGCGCTCTTGTTTGATAGTAGTATTGGCTGTTAAGTATTTTGATTTTTTAACTATGTTATGGTTCAGTAAACAATGGAGCAGTATTTTGAGCATGTAAGGTTATATTGCTTGCCATATTGGTGCTCATTCCTACTTTGAAAAACTGAGCAGTACTTTGAGCATACTTGATCCACAGATGGCTATTTTGAGTATCTTGGATCATGTCTGTCATATGTCATATACAGTCTGGAGCTCATTTTGCGGAATTCAAATACACATTCTGGGCCTTAAATACACATTGAAGAACTCATTGAAAAACACAAACTTGAATTCAGGAGCTCATTTTGAAATACACATTCTGGAGCTTTCATTCAGCTTACATAACTGTATGTCATTATCTTTTGACAATGTCATGCTACAAAACCTCATAAATTGTAACAGATTTCATTCAGCTCATACAAGTTTTCAATGCAAAAATTGTGACTGCTTTCATTCAGCTTAAAAATGATCTTGCGATGTCTCTGCCATCATTATGGTTCCCACGACAAGCACAGCAACACAGAAAGATGAGAGCCACCAATGCTATACAATCCAGTGACAACCCGACAGCAACAGTACCGGAACTGGAGTCCTTGGTCTTCTTTAATTTGCGCACTGTCGGTTTATCTGCAGCCTGTAGGGTTGTTTGGAAGTTGAGATGTTTTGATAAGAAACTGATCAGATCTCCCACTAGGATAGCTTGTAAGGAACAAGATTGAAAAAAGTCCAACTTCGGAAACCTGGCAAAAAAAATCAAGCAGTCATATTCAATTGAATCTAGCCAAGAAATTTGAGAATAAATAGATAAAGATTAAAACATACACAGCAAAGAAGATACATAGCTCTGTCTTGAGCACATTTGGACAGGAAATTCAACAGGTGCTGCCTGAGACAAGGTCTTAAGCTCAGGAAATCAAGACATAGACCGCTTCATCTTCACAGCTTCAGCTTAAGCTCTACCAAAGATGCATTTCTCAGTCTGAAAATCAAAACTAAATTCGACCACATACAAAACTAAATTCCACCATGATCAACTAAGCAAATATAACCAGTTTACACATGAATATGCAATCTGGAACATGCTCCAGACAGAGAAAAATTCGACAAACAGCAGATACACAGAGATACGTGCATTGATTTTTCATTGAAACAACTGATATTTCTTGGGCCCCACCAGTAAAATAATGTCCATGCAACACCATCAGGAGCTGATTTTTGACTTGAGCCTCAAGCTTGTTTTCAGGGAACTGTCATCAAGCAAGGTGTGTACAGGATATATGATGATATGTGTGCCGCATGACCACCAACAAGCGGGTAATATCGTGGGCAAACATTACCCAAGACTTGAACCATGGAGGTATTCAGATGATAGGCGACTGCTTTGCTCATTGAAACATCCAAGTAGACAACATCTTTGTAAGGATGAAATCCAATGAAATTGGCATAATTTGATCGGTTGCTCTGTTCTTCATCTTCACATTCATTGCCGAGAATATTATCATTATCAGAATCCCATTCAAATTGTTGAGTCATGAGTGCAACCTTGCTGTCATCATCATCGTTAACAACCCACGGAAATTCGTACCCATAGTATCCATTGTTAGCATCCTGCAAAATCCAGGGCCCCTCAACTCGCGGACCACATGTCGGTACGCGTGAGTTGCTACGCTCCATGTCAACCTGATGCTTCAACACCCACTGTATATGACCGCATGATTCATCAAGGATCCAAATCCGAAGCTTGAACCAATCAGCAGAAGCAAATGACGCGCAGCACAGCCCTGCGTGTGATGTTCCTAGACAGGCGTCATGACGCTCTTCCTCTAGAAGATCTGTTGGCATCTTAATTACTCGATACTTACCATTTGACAGGGAGATCCTGCAAAGAATCGAATCATCGGCATACATATGTTTAGTAGATGGCAGAAGTGATTCATCTATACAACGATGGTTTACTAGTACGGAACCATGAACTCGCATGGGCATGGCTGTGTTTGCATACGATGGTTCCCTTACCCTTTCCCCCAAATATACTATAAAATATTCAGAAACAGCACCTAAGAAAGAAGAAGAAGGTCCATTCCATATGCATATGGTGGTTGAATTGATTGATTACCTACCTCATAATCCTAGAGGCACGAAGGCACTGCACAAAGAATGCCCTCCACCAGTAGGCGCCGTAGGGCCGCCTGAGCGGATGCCACTCCCCGTACTCGCCCTCCCAGGAAGCCGCGGCGGCCTTGGCCTCGCCTTCCCGGGCAAATGCCCTGTCCTCCCACTCACCCGTGCGCGATGAGAAGATATGGAACACCCATGACGGCGGTGGCCATTCCCGTTCCCTTTCGTGTGGATTGGAAATGGCTGCCGCCTCCACCTCTGCTTTCGCCTCCTCTTCCATGCGGGGGCTGTCAGGAAGGAGCAAGACCTCGTAGTGCGGCGAGTCGGCAGGATCAAACACAAGATACGGGGAGAGGCGCTGCGGCCGGGGCGGCAGGCGCGCACGGCGCTGCATGGCGGGGTTGGCCACGTGGAGGCCGCGGCGGTCTATGTAGAGCAGGAGGCCGTTGCAGTGGTCCAGGATGGTGGCGAACCCGTAATGCGGCCAGGCGGAGGCGGGGGCGGGCGAGAAGAATTCCCGCAAAGAGAAGTGGCGCGCGGGGTCGGGGTGGGGGCGAGAGAGGAAGACCGGGTAATCTAGGTCATTGCACTTGAGGAAGATGCCGTACACCGACTGCGAGTGCGGCAGCAGGTCCGCCACCGAGCGAAGCAGGAGGCGGCTGTCAATGAGGGCGCGCCACGCCTTGCACACGCACCGGGAGGCCGCCAGGCTGCGCGGCGGGAGGCGCCGGAGGACGTCCGCCACCGCGTCATCCGGTAGCGGTAGCGCCATGCCCGTGGAGTCGCGCCGCCGCCAATCCTCTCTCTCTAGGGTTCGGAAGAAATGGGGATCTGGATCGAGGTTCGTTCAGGAGCGGCGCCGAGGAGGGCGAAGCGGCGGCGGAGGCGAGGGCGGCGCCGGTGCGTGGCTGGCAAGGCGCGAGGGCCGGCGGCGGCGACGAGCACCTGCGCGGGGCTGGGGCGGCGGCTGGAAAGAAAAAGAGTAGGGAGGGGATTTTGGCTTTCCCCTGCCACTCTCTCTCTCCCCCAGATACCTGGAGACAGGCTGGGATGGGCCCAACGGGCTTAACAGGCTCCAGAAAAATAAATGAGGAATTTTTTTATTTAATATTTATTTTAAATTATTTTTTCGAAAATGCACCGCAAAGTGGAAAAATGCCTTGGGCTGGTGTAGGTAGGGGTGAAAACAGGATAGGAAATATCCGCCCGATCCGATTTCGAATCCGTTTAAAATCCGTACCGATGTTATCCGTATCCGTATCCGGAAAATCCGATGTAATATGGGTTAGGATATGGGAAAAGCAATATCGATCCGTATCCGAAAAATCTCATGTAATATGGGTTAGGATATGGGAAGAGCAATATCCGACTCGATATTCGGTAAATATCCGACCCGATATCCGGATAAAATTGTTATTTTTCCATTAATTTGGTTCATTATTGAATAGATAGAGTAGTTGTTTGATACTGGCACTAAAAACACTACTTTGTTATTAAGCGTGAACTTCAACAAATCTATCAACAAACAAATAGAGTGATGACATAATGCTTTTACCTAAATTGATTTGTTCAACTTATTTGATAAACTTCTTTTCTATTCAAATTACTGGAATTAGTTGAGTCACTAAATTGAAGCATAGCAAACAAATCCGAGTAGTCCTCATTATGAGAGAAGTCTATCTTCAGTTTGTCAGAATGTGACAATTCAACACTATTTAATATCTTCAAGAATTTATCCCGTAAGGTTAAGTTTGATGGAAGAGCTCCCCTTGTTATCTGTTTTCTTTATGTCTCGATCTCTCTTCTTGTATCCGACCCATTTGCACCTCTAACTATACTACTATCCTACGTTGAAATAATTATGACTTGAAGCTAATGTTGTAAGGTTAATACTTCGTTCTTTCTTTTACGTACATAATTATGTACTATACTACTATCCGATTATGATATCCGATCCCGACCCGAATCCGTCAGGTATCCGCTCCGTATCCGAATCCCGAATAATCCGAATTCGTACGTATCCGATCCCGAATCCGAAAAAAAATATGGATTAGGATACGGGACAAGTAATATTCGCCCGTATCCGACCCGGTTTCACCCCTAGGTGTAGGGGCCATTGAGGATGCTGTTGGCGATGGCGTGGTAGGCAGCCTACGTCAGGTGGACAAATGGAGATAAATTTGCTAGTTTGAATAAATGCCGTTGATCTGGTAGCTAATAGACGACCTAATAAATGCCGTTGTACATGAGCTGTGCAGTTTGGTGGATCAAGTAAGATCCTGTTTGTTTAGATTTAGGTGCCTTGGCTTTTAGTTTGAAGCCAGTTTTTTGGTGTAACCAACTTAAAACTAATTCACTTTCATAAACAGTAGATGTAAGTGGTTTTAGTCTAATATTAGTAGCATCGGTTTAGAATCATATTTCCAGTGACTTTTGACTTTTAGTTATACGGAAGCTTACCACTCATTTGTTTATGCTTTAGCTTTTAAACCGAAGAAAAGGCCCAAACAAACCCAGCCTAAGCACAACCCAAAAAAAAAATGCTGTTGGTTACATCTGCAAAATTAGCCTGAGTCAACTCTTAGATTGATGACCTGTAACGTTGACTTTGCTTGAAAAATGGTCTAGATAAGATCACTGGCATCTGAGGTGCCTTGCGGACTTGAAACATTGCAGTGCCCGGCCATGTAGCACTCAAAAGAGCCATCAGAGCGAGTCTTAATCTTATAGACCCACTTGCATATAATGGGACAAATACATAGAGAAAGAGGTATAAGATCCCGCGTGCTAGTGCGCTCAAGGGCAGCAAGCTCCTCTGCCATCGCATGCTGCCATTCCCGATGAATAACAGCATCACGATAAGAAGTTGACTTGGCAAGAACTGCACCAGTAAAGCCAAGGCACTCAGGAAGTCGAATATACTGGCAATCGCGAAGAGCATAGCATGGAGAAGACATGAAGGAAGATGGCTCGGTAGGACAATCCTCAACTCACGGGCGATAAGTGTAGTATAGAAGATAAGAAGGAACAATATCATGAGAAACCTCATGAGGAGGTACTGATGGTGAAGAAGATACCAAAGGAGAGACCGGCGATGAAGGAGACGCCAACCGTGGAAAGGAAAAAGTGGCAACTGGCAACTAGAGTATCTAAAAAAAGTCAGGAAAGAAAGCAGCTCGACAAGAGACGCTGGAGTGGATGAAGGATGAGGGTGGAAGGGACGAGACTCATCAAAAGTAATATCCCGAGAGATCTGCATCGGTCGACCACAGATTTCTGTACAAGACTAACAATCTCTGTACAAGGTAACTAGCAATCTCTTATATAAAGTATCTAGAATACTGTCTAACATCTGACAGCCACAGATTTCCTCTCATTGTGTAGTCACGCTTTTTGCCAGATTCCTCGAAGAACAGTAAGATGGTACGCGAGCAACTGAAGCAATAATAATAATAATAACAACAACAACAAAACATCCCTCGGTGAACAAAATTGCAGTAAAATGAGAAGGTGCAAAAGGAGGCTTTGGAATTTGGCAAAAATGAACATAAAAATGCTAAAACCAACCTGTAACGGAATTATGTTAATCACCGGCTGAAGACATTCGGTAACCTCTGGAACTTCAATAACTCTGCAAGATCCACTAGGACTGACAGCAGATGCATCTCCCTTTGAGCACATTACTATCAGACGCCCCTTACGAGAAAGCAGCTGCTGGATCACTGCTCAAAATAGTATAAGAATTTTCCTTCGGAAACAAAAAACAATCTAGCTCTGTTCAAAGTACCTACCTGAAGCACGCATCACGTGTTGCAATAACAATGATAGGAAGGTTTTCATCCACTAGTGCTGCAAGCATGCCTTCACTGTGCATTAGTGCAACCTCCTTAACTTTGAGAGCACCCTCTAAGGCAGTGGCATAGTTATAACCTCTTCCGAACACAAAGAGTGACTCCGAGTCCATCAGTGAAGAGGCAAGTTCCTTCATTTCAGAATCAAGCTTGAGAACCTCACTGGCATTGCTTGCATGGTAAAATGATATACACGTCCTTTGAAAACGACAATGAGAAACAACACTTTGCTTGACTACATGATGCACTGTTGACTCACTAAAGCATACTTGAAAGACTGGAAAGACCATTGATGATAGCTTCTCTTCTAGCTTGGGTGGATATTTGATCAGATCCAATAGCCAAGGCCATCATCGTCATGACTACTATTTGACTTGTATATGCCTACATGATTGCCAGTCAGATACAGTTAGGAAACAACATGGCTAAAAGATGGTAAATTACTGCAACAAGAAAATGTACAGAAACCTACCTTGGTGCTGGCAACACCAATATCACAATCAGCATTGAAATGAATTCCACAATGTGTTCTTCTTGACAGTGTGCTTCCAACAGTATTTGTTATGCCAACACAAAGTGCTCCATTTTCTAATGCATAATCAAGAGCAAGGAGGGTATCAGCTGTCTCCCCTGACTGACTAACAAAAACTGCAGTGTCCTCTCTGTAGATGGGACCTTCTCTGTCCAGCAAGTCACTTGCAACCTCCATAGTCACAGGAATACCTATTGTCCAAATAATGCAAGGGAGAAAGACTTAGCTTAAAAGAACACTAGCTGTAGTGTTGATGATATCTGAAATTTCCACATCAGGACAATACAGTTGGACAACTTGATTCGACTTACCAGTTAGCTCTTCCACAAAAGGTCTCGCAGCTAAGGCAGCATTATAACTAGTACCACAGCCAATAAAGACTACTCTTCTACTGCGTCCAATTGTTTTGAGGTGTTCCTTCAGTCCACCTAAAAGAACTCCACTATCCTTCAGTCTACCCCTCATCGTTGTTGTCAGCGAATGTGGTTGTTCATGAATTTCTTTTTGCTCATAGCTTCCTTTTTTTATTTGCTCAACTTCCATCTCAAGAACAGACAATGCTCGTTGCACAGATGCTGGTTTTTCTTTGTCATGATCAAACATCAGGACAGACACACTGCCATCCTGCAATGTGCAAAATTCAAATTGTTATAACTTGAGTGACATATCAAGTGTAAGGTTTGTGGAAGAAACAAAAGAATTGCTGCACGTAGTGCATCTCCATCTTTTTTTTTCAGAGTGAAAAAGAAGCAGGACAAAAAAAATACTTCTTGGGCACCATGGTAGCAGGCAAGTAAGAATAATACTGATGAAGATTAAATAAATTGAGGTCTAGAAAAGAAAGACATTCCCCAAACCACACCGATTCAAAAAAGGCATTGTTTAAAAGAAAAGGCAAAACGAAACTGGAAATGCATGCAAACTAAGTAACTATCAGAGAAAGCACTTGAAGTGTACCTTAATATGCACGATTTCATTATCTTCAATAGCTAAGTAGTTCTTGGTATGCTCTACAATAGCACATAAATCACTAGAGAAGAATAGCTCTTTGGGCTTTCCGTTTGTTGTCAGGGATTTGACATCATGAAATGGCTTCCCACTGTTTTGACCACTCAATTCCTGAAAACACAGAGACAATAGTCAATTAGTCATGATTTGCTCTTACACTCGGATACTTAATAAAACTGGTGTATCAGTATCGATACGGATACCACCCCAATACAGCTGGATACATATCCTACCCGTATCAGTGAATTTCCTATTTTTTAATAAATCTCTACTATATAAAGTGAGAGTTTCTTCCCACGTCACATTAATTGCCCTGCTTAATTGCCCTACTTAATTGCCCTGCTTAATTGCCATACGCAAGAAACGAAGCGTTGCTTTAATTAGCCAGCTTTTGCAAGAAACGAAGCGTTAAAGATAGATGTTTGATCTTATGAAATAATATATTTTTTATTTTTTAATCTTTATTTTTCGTTATCAATTTTATTTTTCGTAGCAACGCACGGACATATAACTAGTAATAATAATTCCTGAGCTTCTCCAACACTTGCTTGATACTTCGCCGATACTTCTCAACCATAATACCTCTACCAACTCAGAAGGAGACGCTGGAATCATTTATTCCCATTCCGCAGCCCCTTCTCGCTCCCCACACCAACGCCCTGCTTCTATCTTCCCTCATACTCCCATGCCAACATTCCTCCCACCTGCAGACGGTGGCGCACGGTACCTCTCAACCTGCCGATGCTACAGTGCCCTGGTCCTCACGCACGGTGAGTCCTACTGGTCTTCTTCTCCCTTCTTGACTGTGGTAGTGCTACTCCCAGATAGCCAGCAGCATCCAGGACCTGATCATCTTTTGATATCTAACGTTCTGGATTGCCACTCCTATCAACACTAAGGTACTAGTTTCTGCCATATGGTGAAAACAACACTGCCAGACTGAAATAACAGTTATTGATATTCCATTTTGTAGATAATGTACTTCTATCCATCTGCTGTTTAGCACTAGTACATTAGCTTTGAAACTAAAAGGCAGATTAATTCTTTAAAGAAAAACACAAAGGCAGATAAGGAGACAGCCCATGTGCAAGACTCAGAACATTAGACTCTGGTATGTGGCGCGAGCGGTGGTGGATCTAGAAAAATTCCGATGGAAGTGCACACTTCACACGTACAACTCTATAGTCTTGTACAATGATTTTGCCTCAGGAACCACCTAATAAAGGCCAAAATTTCAACCGAATTACAGCAGAACCAGATGCGAAAATTGCTCACCGGAGTAGACGTATCGCATTCGCACGAGGTTCTCGATCTTGCCCTCCTGGCGGAACACGAGCGGGGCCGCGGCCGCAGAACCAGAGGGTAGGTCCGCGTCAAGGGATATGCCGGAGGAGTCGTAGCCGCGGTACTCGAGGCGGCGGAGGCCGTTGAAGAGGATCTCGAGGATGCATCGGCGCTCCCACGACACATTGTAGTTGACGTAGGCGAAGATCCCGCACATCCTAGGCGCCGTAGGCCGTACTTCTAGAAGCTTGTGGAAGGTTCTGGGCTTTGGAGGGAAGAGAGATCAAGCGCGCGAGAGGGGTTCGGACTTGAGAGGCGAAGACGACGACGAGGTGGAAGAAGGAAGAGACGGCCGCGTATTTTCGCTGGGGGCTTCGAGTACGTTTTACATGCATCGGATACAAGCTTTCACTACTTACTCGTAGCCTCACCGTAGGATCTGCATTGGACGGGTGCGATCGTGCACAGCTCCTCGACATTCATTTGAGCAAGCCACGCGCGTGATGCGTAGTGTATATGGATTTCGTTCATTTTTTAAGCGGTAATGCTACAGTTCGGACGTCTGATTTCTACCGCAACATTTTTTTCTACGCATGCAACATTTTTTTTCTACACATGCAACATTTTTCTCCTACGCATGCAACATTTTCATTCGACAAACAGTAAATGTTTCAAAAGTGAAAAAAATGTTGCGAACGTTGTAAAAAAATATTGCAAACAGTAAAAAAAATGTTGCGCGGGCGTCCGAAATTTTAAAAAAAAATCAGACGTCCGGCTGCTAGTACCACCCTTTTTTAAGCTAGCTTGCATGTCCTACGTGACGACGTACCTATTTTACGGTACACAAAATTTAATACAGATCGATCGTTTTTTTTATATAAAAAACCACTGCATCTGCTTATCAAAAAAACATTCAAACTTTGGACCGTACGATCAAAACACACATCCGTAAGATCAACCCACCTCGAATTCAGAGGGGCGTGCATTGACCTGAAAGTAAATTCAATTACCAAGAATTTAGACGATGCTTGCTAAAGAAAACATCCGGATGAAACTTATCAAAACCCCATTTGTATTATCCTTGATCCATCCACACCTTCCTCGTTATGGTCACTTGTCTGGTCCAGCCCGTCTTAAATTTATAGGTAGGATGTGATTGGTGTGTTAATCTCGTCCCCTCCTTATATACCTACTGAAGCATAGGGGGGAAATCATCTAAGCTTGCTTCTCCTTGAAGTGTTTGCATTCTGATGTAGGTGGATGTTGATCTCTAGTTTGAACATGATTATTTCTGTGCGATTGCTATTATAAACACAACCGTTTAGATTGATGGTTCAGATCTTTTGCAATACTGTTACAATATCATAATTGTACATTGTGAATCCTGACGGTTGGATTTGAAAATAGGACTAGCTGAACTAGCTATGCTTGCACGGTTGCACCCAGTGGCGGATACAGGCCTCGGCTTGGCCCGGGATTTGGTACCGAAAACCCGCTAAAATCCTATGAAAAACTATTGAAAAATCATTGAAAACATCAAAACAGAGATTTGATCTAAGATCAGTTGACCTAGCCCCGGGCTTGGACCTGGACTGATTCCGCCCTGCTTGCACCAATATATATATAGATATATATATATATATATATATATATATATATATATATATATGAGAGGTGCTTCTATGCTCTCCTCTGTCTGAGTTGCACAAATCTTGAAGCAAACGAAGGGGTAAGTAATCCTCATCTACCCTTCATTCATGCTTTAATATTTGTGCAACTTTAAAAAGGAAGAGCATAGAAGCACCTCTCTCTCTCTCTCTCTCTCTATATATATATATATATATATATATATATATATATACTATCTCAGGAGAGACAAACTACAGAGCCATTTCCAGCGGGTATCGCGGGAGGACATCCAGCTCGATCGGGATCGCCGCCCCGTCCTTTGTCCGCACCCACACGAACCAACAGGACAAATTTTTCGCTTTGCCTTGCATGCTCCTAGGTCGTAGCTTAATTTGTCCTGTGGAACGCCTTAAACAAAAACACGAGAGTACGGATCAACGCCAGGGCGCGACCGTCCCAAAGTCGACAGCACCAACAATGTCATCAACGCCGCTGTGCTGGCCATCTGCCTACCTCATCGACCACAGCTATAGGAAGCTAGGAAGAGAGAGAGAGAGAGAGAGAGAGAGAGAGAGAGATTTGCTCACTAGGCGTGAGCTTCATGAAGCAGCAGCAGGGAGAGGAGGTGACCGTGGTGTCGCCGGAGGTTGAGCCTCCGCCGCAGCTGGACGCCAAGCCGAAGAGGCTCTACCAGGCCTGGAAGGGAAACAACGTACGTACGCTTGCTCGGTTCAGGTCCTCATCGTCAACCTCACTTTATTTTCCGTCTTGTCATCAGAAAATTAGCTTGGCGCCAATGCATGGCAACCGTACGTCGACGGTAGAAACGTACGTTCGATTCCGCCCTCGGCCGACATGATAGTTCTCGCGACCTTGCTCCAAGTTCTTGGCGGTGTCAGAGAGCGAATTAATTAACTTTAATTACGATCATCCATCATCCTTGATTTTGCAGATATTTCTGTGCGGTGGTCGCCTCATACTCGGGCCAGATGCGGCCTCGCTGCTGCTGTCGACGTTCCTCGTCGCCGGCCCAACCATCGTCTTCTGCTACCAGATGCAATCCAAACTGTACCACTCCCCGGAGCGCACCAATGGCCAGCGACAGATGCATCGAGCAGCACTGCTCGTTGCTATCATCGCAGCAGCAATGGTTAGTGTCCATCTTGCCATCAGTTTGGTTCTGCATATATATCCTGAGTTGCATCTTTCTCAGTTCTAATGCCATGCCCAACAACAATCGTAATGGATGGACTGATCATCCATAGCGATTTCAGCCTTAGCATCTGAAAACTGTAAGATTCCGATTGCGCAGGACCTGTTCTTCCTGTTCATGACATCAGCCAGAGACCCAGGAATAGTGCCAAGGAACACGAGAGCGCCACCTGAAGCCGACGAGCTGCTCGGCTCCAACACGCCGTCGATGGAATGGAGCATCGGGAGGACCCCGCGGATGAGGTTCCGTCGCACGAAGGATGTCGCCGTGAACGGCTTCATGGTGAAGGTGAAGTTCTGCGAGACATGCCTGAGGTACCGGCCGCCACGATCCTCGCATTGCTCCATCTGCAACAACTGCGTCCAGAAGTTTGATCACCACTGCCCATGGGTTGGCCAGTGCATTGGACTCGTAAGTAAACAAGTGATGATCGATGTGCAGTATGTCGATCTGCAATTCTGTCGACATTCTATTCCAGTGACAAACCATGTGTCTGTTATTTCCCCTACTGTATGCATATTATCATCGGGAGTGCATAGGCATCATCCGGATGTTTTGTTTCAAAAACATCCAAATTTTGGACCGTACGATCAAAACACACATCCGTAGGATCAACCCACCTCGAATTCAGGGGGGTGTGCATCGATCTGAAAGCAAATCCAATGACCAGGAATTTGGATGATGGTTGCTAAAGAAAACATCCGGATGAAACTTATCAAAACCCATGCATATTATCATATCATAGGCATCTAACACAGCACAGCCAACCAATGTGGAATGAACTTTAATTTGCCTTCAGTAAGAGCTAGCAAGGGAAAAAAAGTCAAATGTTCTTTCGTCACAAAGGTTCAGAGCTAGCCTAATTTCCTTAATTCAATCACCTCTCGTGTTGACAAATTTATGGTATTCCTAAGGCTATAGAGCTTGGCAAGAAATTTAGACTCGTGCTTAAGATTCTAACCGTAATTTAAGCTTAAAAAACCTATTCAAGCCATTTAAGTTGAATTAGACCAAACAGTGAGTGGCGGCTATTGCTTTTACAAAAGCACCATGGACGAGCTGTTAGCTTATTCCATCCTCTGACTAGATTTGCAGATAAGATTAGGTACGACCTAACAAGAAAATAGGAAGGGAAAATTTTCAAAAGAAGTCCTGAACTATACCTAACATATCCCTCACTAGCTGACTTTTGAGGCCAACAGAAATAGTTCGAAGAGCTTTTTCTCACACTCAACATAACTTAAAGATCAAGGAAGATAATAGCTTAGATCGAAAGAGCTGATTAACCAAGCATTAACCATCATCTAAATCCCCTATTTCAGCAACCCTATACAATCTCTCACACAGAAATACTATACTGTCTAAGCTTACTTGATATATATTTGCATTCTCAGATTGTTGCCATTGGCCTAGCATACTCACAGTGTTTGCTCTTTGCCTTGCAGAGGAACTACCGCTACTTCTTTCTGTTCATAGCGACATCAACCTTTCTGTGTATATTTGTCTTCATCTTTTCATGGCTGAACGTCTACAGCGAAATGGAAGACAGCGGTGTCTCTATTTGGAAGGCCTTGCGCAAGGAAGTGTACTCTTTTGTGCTCATCATCTATACTTCAATCGTTGTATGGTTCGTTGGTGGCCTCACAGTATTCCATCTCTATCTAATCAGTACTAATCAGGTAAATTTTACTCAGATCAATGTGATTACTGCACATTTTATACTACAAGTGTAATCCACCGTAAAATTTCTCTAGTTTTACTGACACCAACTACAAGTCATGCAGACAACGTACGAAAACTTCAGATACCATTACGACAAAAAGGACAACCCTTACCGAAAGAGCATTGCAGAAAACTTTGCAGAGGTGTTCTTCACCGGAATCCCTCCTCCGCTGAACGATTTCCGTTCACGGGTAGGTGAGGGCGCACTGCAAGCTGGATTCTACACCCCATACGTTGGGTTCGATGCGACCAGCACGAGGGAGAAGATAGACATAGACATGGGAGAAGAGAGAGTGCTCGTCGGGGGCATGCAGATTCCGACAGTGCTTCAGAACATAGACTATGGTTCCTTCGAAGATAGCTCAGACGACACGAGAGGCAACAATGGCGGCAGCAAATCGATGCCTTTTGATTCGGCTTGGGCACAGCGAGGGAGTGAAGGTGCCGGAACATCTGGAGCAGCAGCCACCGCGGCATGTAGGGATGAAGCAAGCGAGGACGATGCCGAGGAGATTGGCAGTTCAAACACAGGTTCCGCGCGAGCATCTGCAGAAGCTGACGCGGTACCTGAGGATGGAACAGACGAGGACCATGTTAAAGAAAGTAATAGTTAGAATAGAAGATCTGCCCAATCTTGGAAGGACAAGAGCTGGTAGTTCTGTATTAACAATGTGCATTTCGGAATCAGTTCATGGATATGGCCATTGTGAATTGACATCATTCTTTGCGATAAGAATGACAAATAAAAACAGAAAGTGCGGGAAACTCAGCAAATGTTTTTAAGGAGAGTGTATTAGACTGAATTATTATATATCTCTCCCATCGCAGTGTTCCGTTGTGGTGACCCGTATAATTAGCCCAGGGTAACGACAGTAACTACTACCATTATTCTGAAATAATCACACGAATCTCGGCATACTAGCTAATTAAAACATCAAGCACACTTGATATTTTATTAGTTAGTACAACATATACAGAGTGTTGCAACAGAACAATAATTAGAGATTGAAATAGAACTTTATTACATTTCATGCCACTCAGACTATAAGTCCAGTACATAATTATACATAGGATCCAAGTACAAAAAAAAGATAGTACATAGATGCTAATTACACAACCGCCTGGCAAAGTCGATACATAGCTACCCATCATTCTATCCCTCCTGGTAATTGTAAAGACCCTGGAAATTCCATTAAGTAAATGCATTAATTAATCTCCTAATCAATTTATTAGCATATAATTAAGCATCAAAACAATGTGGCAGTATGCATAAGTGTGTAGAACAACTAATGTTGCAATTAATTTACCGAATGACAGTTGTGCCCTTGCTTATCCAGTAGAGAGCGCAGGGGTAAAAAGGTAACAGAGAAGAGCACAGTGCGGTGAAAGGATAAGAACCAATGCCCAGTAGTTCACTTTCCTTCACTTTTCATTCGCCACAACCGAGCACCAACATAGAGTCATCCATTCCCATCGCCATTCCCCAACCGAGTGAGCGAGAGCGAGAGCAAGAACCGAGGACCAGCAGCCGGGCTAAGAGGAGAAGGCCAAGAAAAGCTGGTGAACCGGAGTTCCTCTAGCTGGAGCCAAGGAGGAGCAGTCCGGCCACCTCAACCCCAACCGAACCGAGCCCAGGAGGAGGAGTGGAGTAGGAGGGCCAGCTCGAGGAGATCAACTCGGCTACCTCTCCATCACCACCCAACTCATCCTCAGCCACAGAATTGAACCAAAGCTCATGAGCACAAGTAAGGCATAGGGTAGTAATAATAATATAGTAATGTAGCATGTAGAATGAGTAGATCGAGTACTGTAAAGAGTATATCGGGTAGAACATCAAGTAGATCAGGCCAAAAACCCGAGGGGTCTCAGATTTGGCACTAGGGGGGTTGCTTGCGTGTACCTGGAGTTCATCCCTAAGGATGGACACTGGCTTCATAGCAAGAAACCATCCCATAGTGGATCTCGTGCACTAGATCATCATAGACCTCCACAAACCTGACCTTTGTAGTAAGCCATTAAGCAACAATGAGATCCCAGAAGCAAGAACCGTAGAACTGAACCTCTCTAAGCAAGCCAAAGCCCAAATAGCAAGTAGCAAGAACCCTAGAACCAAGCCAATAGAGCTTTAGGTAGATGAGCTGCTAGGCTAGACGCCACGCGGCCGAAGCCGAGCGCTGCTGGGCCAAGGGCCGCAGCAGGGAGAGGGACGACGGGTGCTGCAAGTCGGTGGACCAGTGAAACCACCTGACTGCAGGGCCGCTGGCCAAGAGAGGGAGGAGTAGAGGGGAGGAGTAGAGAGTGGAGGAGACCGCGAGAGAGAGGGAAAAATCGGAGGCGCTGGCGGGCCGAGTAGGCGGGGAGCGGCGACGCCGAGCCGAAGGTGGAGGGCCGAGGGGAGCTCAGTCCAGAGGGAGTCGACTGAGGGAGGGGGAAGAAAATCGAGAGGGGATCAGGAGAGAGCTTGTCTCCAGTAGAGGAAACGAGAAAGGAGGAGGCCGAGAGGCTTCGGCCGAAGGAAGATGAAAAGAAGAAAGAAAAAGAGAGAAGAAAAAGAGAGAGGAAAGAAGAGAAAAGAAAAGAGGAGAAAAAGATGAGAAATTGGGTTAATTGTCATGATCTGTAATTAGGATAGCTAGTTAGTCAGCCGTTGGTCTAAACATCAAAATAGGGCCAAAAGGCAGGAGTAGTTAAGTGAATAACACGAAATGAGAATTAAAACTATCCTTAATTAATATTGCTACTACTAGTGTTTGGATGCCATAAATCTTGTTCAAAATTAATGCTCGGTATTTTCAGGACAAGAACTGAACCAACCGGACCAACCCCAGTTATCGAGCGAGGACATACATTCTAATATTATATCAGGCAAGCTTCCTTGATCATAAATTGATTAAATGCCTTCTAAATATTTTTCCTTGTTATAAATATCATCATTGCATTGAAAAAATTATCTTACAATGGAAAACATTAAAATTGGGCAGGGTTAGAAGTATGAATTGGAAAATGGATGGATTGATGGGTTGAAACATGGATATGGTGTTGGATTGGTCATTTAGGAAATGAAATAGATAGTGTGAGTTATTATGGTGGGTGGAGGGCGCCGATGAGAAGGATTGTCATGCTGGCGGGGTTCTCTACATAGGCTATTATATAAGGTCAAACAAACTAATACTTAGGTAATAAGCCATAAATCATTATCAACCATAGTGTGTGAAATCGGTCAAAAAAAGGTTACTTTATGAAAGTATTAAATCTCCACATTGGGTAAGAAAAGAAATCTAGGGGCGTACCTCTAGGATATGCCGATATGCCCGGAGGTGCAGGCCAAAGTAGTGGCAGTATATTTGAAGCCATGGGTAGAGTTACTACCGACAATGGTTCGTCGGAGTACAACTGTATCTGTGAGTTCGTGGGGAAGCCTGGGATAGGTGTCCTCGACTCGAGTACAGGGTTGGAAATGTAATACTGGAGTAGTGATAAATATTCTGGGGCATCACAGGATGGTGTCACTATAGGTAAAGTGGTACAAACATGCGTAGGATAAAATCATGAATTCATGCCAGTCTTTTGGATTGGAGACTACGAAAGCTAAATCTATCTCATATATAGTATTAGTAGTCTTTTAGAATAATTAAAAATGAATAACATTTTAAGAAAGCTATTTGCTGTAAAAACTAGACTTGAGGGAAAGTGATACTTGGTGGATTGAATTGGATTGAGAGGAAAAATTCATCTAATGCATTCTTTGCTATTAATGCTTGCTGAGTATTCCTGTACTCACTCTTGCTTAAATCCTCATTTGCTCAGAAGGTGAGACCTATGGATCCACCTCTGAGGTGTGGGGTGAGGATTGTCTGTAGGACCAGGACTTACAGGAGGCAAACTACTACTACTACTACCACCTTTAGGAGGGCTAGAAAGTCTAGTAGGTCGATCCCTTATTTTGGGAGGTCTACACGATAATAGAAGTTGTAATATATTTTTTGTTGTATTGGTTCTATTATACAATTAATAGTTTGGATATATAGCCCTGAGTAGCACAATGGACTGTAATAAAGGTACCAGTTCGGTCTCTAGTTATTGTTCTGCTGCAATTCTCTGAATACGGTGTAGTAACTGATAAAGTGTCAGGTTTCTCGATATTTTGTTAGCTACTATGTCGAGATTTATGCAATTAACTCAGTGTAGCTGTTAATGCCCGGGGCTAATTATGCGGGTCATCACAGTAATCCTCCACCTCGCAGGTCTAGTTTTGCGGTTGTCCCTCACCCCAAGTCTCATAGTCAGTCCAATTGGGATCCATACCCCAACCAGATGCACAACCACCGGCACCAAAACCTCTAAGCAAAGGGAGATTTAGCAAGAGTGAGTACACGAGTACTCAGCAAGCATTAATAACAAAATGCATAATACGAGTTTTTCCAACACTCACCACATATCCATCTCTCAAAACCATTTTCAGGAAAATAGGTTTTTTTAGGAAGACGTGGCTTTCAAATTTTAATTTTTAAATTCTCTACTAACACTCGTATATGAGGCAGACTTAGTTTTCGTAGCCTCCAATCCAGAAGACAAGCATGGATTCATGATTTGACCCTACGCAGGTTTATATTACTTTAACCATAGTGACTCCCACAAGAGAGACCCTAGAATGTTTATCACTCGTCTAGTATTAGATCTCCAACCCTGTTACTCGAGTGGGGGGGCACCTATCCCAGGTCGCCCCACCAGATTGGCAGCTAACAATTGTATCAGGCTACCGCAGTAGCACTACTGATATCAATCCAACGCTTTATAAATATATAGCCTGAAAGAATCAACCGCGGCTGATTTTCTGTGTCGCCTCACTGGGCCTTCAGGCATACCCAGCCTCACACGTATATTTATCTAACCTTACCCAATATGGAGATCATAATGCCTTCCTAGGATAACCTTTTCTACCCGATTCCACACTATGGTTGATACTGAAATTACGGCTCATTGCCCGAGTGTAGTTGTTTATCCTTATATCATAGTCTATGTAGAGGACCCCGCCGGCCCATAACCTTCTCATCGGCATTTTCGACCCATCATAATAATTTTACGCCACAACCAAAATACCTACAATTATCATATTTCTATTTCAATCCACTGATCACTTTCTCAATTAAAATATAACAATCACCTTCTCCATTCCATAAATCAACTCATAATTCAGCCGATTTCTAGTGAGCTCTCGATTTGGGGCTGGGAAAATGGATGTGTGGCTGGTTCTTCGGTTGAGACTGGGAATAAATGGGATGCTTGCTGCCTTGCCTCTTGGCTGGAATTAAAAAGGGAGGGTTGCTATCTCTGGTTGCCTTGGTCGGAGAAAAAGCATGGCTCTCGTGTCCTTGCTTTGATCAGAGATTCAAAAATCGCAGAAAATCGGTAGAAAATCGTGATTATCGGACATATCGGTGGGGTAAGATATTTGAAATCGCTCGAAAAACCAATCAAATTCAAAAAAAAAAATCAAAAAATTTTATGCGATGTAGATATCGCGATAATCGGTGAAAATCGAGAGAAAAATCGGTGAAACCCTAGAAAAAATCGTTCCAAAAATCGTTTCTTGAGACACATTGAATTGGCTTGTCAAAATATTGCGATAATCAGTGAAAATCGGAAGAAAATCGATGAAAATCGAGAGAATCGTGATTTTTTTATATTTTTTTTTCAAAAATTTGGATTTCGACACCATGCGATTTTTGATGATTTTCTGGCGATTTTCGATGAAAATTGGTACCGAAGAAGAGGGGAAAATCTTAGTTGAAAAGATAAGGTGAACCCTGGCTTTGATTGTCGAGCTGCTCTAAGGCAGTGTATGGCATGGCTAGCTGGTCTCTGTGAGCTGTGCTGGTCCAGTTACTATGCCCACTATTGAGTATATATCATTTTACCACATGGAGACTGGTCCAGTTACTATGCCCACTATTGAGTATATATCATTTTACCACATGGAGACATGGCTATTTGGCTCTAAACATTAAGGACACCCGCAATCCTTATCAGGTAAATTAAGATTGCCGAGTGATAAATCCTATTTAGCGAGAGGTGTTGACCTAGCTCCAACGGGTTTGGTATCTCGGTGATCGATACCTCGCATGCGAGTCTGACGGTAATCCCCTACTCTAATTATATTCGTTCTACTCAAAATTTATAAATTTTGAAAAGCAAATTACGTTAATTACTATACTAATCATTGTCTAACACTCTTATTTAACTATTTATTACTCTAGGGTGTTTCATGTTCATAGATTGTTGCATTATATGCTTGTAGGGCATGTTGAACTTTGCATGAGAAAAGTGGACATAGAGAGAAAAGAGCTTGAACAGTTTCAATGGTTTGATTGCTTTCCTCATTTTGTAGTCAAGCAGGTCAGATTGGTATAGTTGAAGGTTCAGTATAAAAGGGCAACCTACGATGTAACGTAATTTAGATCCTGTTTGGTACGGTTCTAGGTTTTAATAGAAACAGAAACGGTTCCAGATTCTTGGTAGAAACGTTTCAGGTGGGATTCTGTGAATCAGGTGGAACGGAGTTGAGACCGATTCAGCCACAGAGCGGAAAAAGAAGAAACTATCCGAAGAGAATTGTTCCGAGCTTTAGCACATTTGTTTGGATTTCTTCCAGAATCTAGTAGAAACAGTCCGATCCTAAGTTGTAGATGTTGTGCAAGTTACAAAAGGGAAGTGACGCATTCCCATTAAAATCCATTCATACGGCATGGAGCAAGATAGTTTAAATCATTAACAAACCCAATGCCATTGCTAATTATTGGGAAAAGAGTGCAGCTGCTTACAGCTAGAAGCTAAACTTTCCAGAACAACTGGAATTGCGAAACTCAATCAAAGTTGCTCCATTTTTTCATAGAAGACAAGACGGTACCATGGGTTGCACAGCCGGGCAGAAAAAAAGCTCTCACGGCTGGTAGACATCTGGAAGCTGAAGGCCGACACTGGCAGCGGATTTGTTCAATATCTTCTTCATTTCATCAGATCGGTCCACAGCTATATTGTACGAGAATAGCAGGTCCTGAACAATCAAACATGAGCTACAGGGTTAGAGGAGTACACGGTGCATGACGAGCCGATGGTAACACGCTACCATGAAAAGATGCAGAATTGCTCGGTCGGAAGCAGGTGATCCACTGAGACCGAATTACGGAAATCAGAAATTAAAGAAGCATATGCTCATATTCTAATACACATATGATGCAATTCCTATTCGTTTCATATTACCACTCAAATTAGAACGCCAAAGTAGTGATAGAACAAAACAATTAGCGATGTTTGCATATCCAAATAATCTTTGACCCATATTTCTCACATTAATAGGCTATCGACTTCTCGAGAGGTTAACATCCGTTCCCTGTAACTGTAAGGGGTGTGTTTGGTTGCCTGTAAGTGATACATGTATGAGATGATTTTAAAAAAAAAGTTATTTATGTGTTTGATTGCTTGAATGGTACAGTCCTATCCTGAATCAGGGATACAAATTTGAGAAATATTCCCTCTAGACCGTTCCGTTTACCCAAAATAATAGAACAAATGGTACAAACCATCACATCACATTCAATATCATCCTATCAACCAAACACAACCTAAATTACCCAGATTAGCACATTAAAACCAAGGAACCAAAAACAATGGGAAAAAAAATTTCTTCTAGACATTTCATCAAACATGTGACCTGCTACGTAATGCGCAAATTTTAGAAGTACAAAGGAAACATTCCGCGCCGCGAGTATGAAGGAAAGCTCCGACCTTGTGGTGTTGGACGCTGGTGAGGAGGTAGGCGTAGTCCCCGGCGAGCCGCAGCCTTGCCCTGGAGTCAGCCTCCGTGCCGGCGGGGCTTCGGAACTCGGCGGCGACGAAGTCGCGGAAGTGCTGCTTGGAGGCGCCAGCGCCGACGTGCTTCTGCACCGCCTTGAGCACCCGCCGGTACACGGTCGCCGCGGCAACCATCGATCCGTGTCCTTGAAGCGGCGAGAGGCGACGGCTGGACGCGGAGGCGGCGACGCAGGAGGGTGGCCTCGCGTTCTGGTTCGTGTTGGTTCGCTGAGGGAGCCGTTTGATCGCGCTCGTCCGGCCCAGATCGAGTAGAAGAATTCCAGAAAGAGTTTTGCAGAAACACCCGTATGGTTACTCTGCATTATCATTTAGCGCCAAAGTTAGAATTTTTTTTTCAAGTAATATATTTTCAAAAATAATTTACAGAAATAATATGCCAAATCAAAAATTTACAAAACTACATTCATATCGCTATTTGAATTGGCAACAGGTCGCTAATTCAAATGGCGACAGACATATGTCGCCAACTCAAATGAACGGGTACAGAGGGCTATCGCTAACAGTTGCAGCTCTTTATCGTTAATTGAAATAGCGATCACTGTCGCCATTTGAATTGACGACAGTGGGTATTTTGCGATTTTTTGATTCGGCATATTATTTCTATAAAAAAAATTTAAAAAAAATATTATTTTAAAAAATAATTCGCCAAAGTTATCTGTGCGAGTACTTCGATGAAACTGAGAACCCACGTGTAACTGGCGAAATAGGATTTTTTTAAAAAAAAAATTTAATTTCACAAAAATAATGCTCTCAAAAAATTACATATGAGTTGGGCAATTCGTGGCTCAGATCAATAGCGAGGAGAAGGTCGATGCGTTTAATGTCCAGAGTTAAATCCGTCGAAGATGAGTCCGAGATACTTAAAAGATCTTATATTAAATATGAGTTGGGCAATTCGTGGCTCAAATCAATAGCGAGGAGAAGGTCGATGCGTTTAATGTCCAGAGTTAAATCCGTCGAAGATGAGTCCGAGATACTTAAAAGATCTTATATTAAATATGAGTTGGGCAATTCGTAGCTCAGACCAATAGCGAGGAGAATGTTGAAAATGCCTCGACAGGTTAGAGCCGACGCAGATTAAGCGGGAAATTTCAACATGCAGTTAGTTGCACATCCAAATGTTGTTCGATCTCTGAGGTAACCAGGCAAATCACCATTATTATATTGTTGTTGACAGTCATATATTAATTTTACCTTCTATATAGAAGGGCGTTTCCACAAGTCAACATTTCTCATTATCCTTTCCTCAAACAGGTCCATAATACATTATGCAAAACTGTGATAAATTACCCCTGCAAATGGAAAACATGACCGGGATACACGCAATTCAAAACCGATACTTTGCTTAGATGGGAATTTAATTCATGAATTCGTAACCCTGGAATTAGGTGAATGGTGCTTCCGTAGGTACGGATGCCCCAGCTGATGGAATGGTTGTATCAATGTTGCTAGGCATCAACGCATTGAAGCCATCAGCTGCTGTCGATATGATCATCCCAGGTATCTGTGGGTGCCAGTGCAATTCTTTCAGATCTTTCTGGCCCTGCACATAAAAACAGTGAACACCAGTGCTGTTTAGGAAAAATGCTTCAGCGATTCAGCCACAAGAGAGGACAAAGGATAGCCATCTTAATGGGGCCACGAACTGGCGATGTTTTAATATCTTAACAAGTGAACACAACAAATTAAATCTGTCATAAGAAATGTGACGACAGTACACCTGATGAACAAAGAGAAGTTGTGGGGGCAAATCGTCAGGAGCATTTGCCTGCTCTTTCATCTTCGCTTTGAACTCGGCCTCCTCTTCTGCATCTTTCTCCAATGAAAGATCCCAAATTCTGAGAGAGAAACGATTCGAGATGTTATAGCAAAGCAACTCAAGGTATCAGAGAATAGTAGACAGAACATAAATGAAAGGAAGGAAGGAGGCAATTTGGCACACTTAAATAAAAGGAGAGGAGGAGGCAGGGAGACTTACGTCAGTTGGTGGTCAGCAGATGATACAGCCAATGTTGATGCTTCATGCGGACACCATTCCACAGATGTAATCGGGTGCTTGTGGTACTCAAAATGTGCTACCAAGGAGTCAGCCTACCAGTACAATAGAAAGTGTAAGGGAAAAAGATTAGATGTGAATATATCATTCAAGAGCAATACTAAATAATAATGACAAACAAAAGAAACTATTGTTCGTTGTATATATAGCCAAATATGTTTAAGACAAGAATGGTAATATAACATACTTGGCAGTAGTCTAGCTGCACTGATTTTTGCACAAGAGTGCACAATGTATATACCACGACTACATACTACTAGCATAAATCTAACTTGAAAATCCTAGTAGCAACAGCATGCCATATGAAATCCGTGAGAAGGTTTACTCATCTTGTATTATCTTCAAAAGACCCAGTCATTGTATTTTTCTTTCTGAATATTAAGTACATAGACATAGGTGAACAGAAGCCCGACAACAAAAACGTAAGTACACATCTAGGGGGGAAAATTAAGAGGGTTGTCAGTAACTGACAACCCTCTTAATTGTGCTTTATCAAGACGATGGTACCTTGATTAATCTAAGATCACGAATTGAGAAACTGCCATCATCACATCCTGAAGCTATCATACAGCTAGCAAGCCTGATGATGAAAATCAAAATATGCATAAACTATTACGCAGAAGAAATGATAGTGCTTATAAGGAATGAAGATGATAGAATTTCACTAGATTTACCGATTCCATGAGATAACATTCACATCAGCATTGTGAGCCTTAACAGAAATACATGGTTTCTTCCCTTCTCGTATATCCCATATAGATATTGTTCCATCCACTGAACAAGAGGCAAATATGTCGGCTTCTGTGGGACTCCACTGCAAGGATATAGTTATAGTGGTAGTTGAGATAATCAAATTTTCTAGAGCACATAGGAGTAGATATATGATAACATCATTCAATGGCATGCCTGTAGATCTTCAACACTTGCAGAGTGTCCAACAAATGGTTTTGGATCTACGTTCCAATTGTTCGAAGTTGGCTCCCACAGGTGAATGCACTTGTTGCAATCGCCTGTGTAGACAGCATTAAATTGGTCTGCGTCAATTGCTATATAGCAAATTAAATGATACTACTGATTTATGAACACAGGACAGAGAGATCCACATGATACATTAACGTGGTAACATTTTAAACACTGCAGCAGAGGACAAACATTGTAACATGGATATGATCTGATACACACCAGAAACAAGTCTTCCAGTAACAATTGGACTCCAATCAATTGCATAGCCTTCATCTTTATGGCCACCAAATATTTTCACAGGTACATGATTATGGATTATGTCTTCTTCTTTGTGTGCAACTGTTCCAGAGTCTACTAATGTATTTATGAAGGATCTGAAGTCCCACACCTGCATATGTAGCAATGGAATGGGCAGTTTATAACAATTATGCACAAAGTAGTCGTCGGTGCAGTACATTATGTTCTCGGGTATGTTTTTAAAAAGGAAATACTATGCATATACCATCCATTCTGTTCCTGGGTAAATAAGATAGGGGATTGATGAAATGTTTTTTTAGACTCGGGATTGATGTACAAGTTGAGTGGGCCAACCATTGCAGTAAGTAAAAGAGAAATATGGGGGCAAAATGAATTACCTGAACATGACCTGTGTCTCCCCATGTAGCACATAGATGTGGTTGTTGAGTCATTGAGCGTATCCGATTTACACAGCCCGCGTGAGCCACCTTTTTTAGCTGGTACAAGTACAACAGAACTAATTATAAGCTATCAAAGGGTCATGCTGAAGTCTGCAACAATTACTTCCATGGAAAATTTTGGAGTTTCGACTTGGAGAGAACATACATGTACAATGGGCTTTGTATCTATGCTGATTTCTTCATCTTCTTCATCACTGCTGCTATCACTATCCATATCATCGTCACCATCAACTGCTGACGTTGGTAAAGGTTCCCGTTTCTTCCCATTTATGTTTGAAAGCTTGAAAATGCCAACATAATTCCATGAAGCCTTCTCAGCCTGAAAAAACAATAAGTCTAGTTCTTAGTATAAAGAGACAAACTATGTTCACAAAAGGTTGATTATCTGGGTTGTGGAGCACTGGAGTGGACAAAAATATTTATTGAAAAAAAATAAACAGAGTTGATAAGCAAGGATTGAAATTCCATCAATACCATGTCATTTCTTCAAGCTCAAAACCCAGTGTGAGATCAATTCATTGTAGTTAAGTATCATGCTTATGTTTTAGCAAACCAAGTTGGAGCTCACTTGCAAACCATTAAAAATTCGCAGAGCCTATGGGCAAAGGGCAATACATGTCCAACCAGTAACAGGAATAACCATGATGCACCACTGCAACATCATGCTACAAGTGGCAGCATGCATTATCATACGTTTATGACATGGTTTTTATGTGTTCAAAGTTAAGAAATAGCATTTCGTTACAAATAGGCAACATCGCAGCACTCTTCCATGAGAATTTCCGTACAAGACTAAAAACATACATGATTAGCTACAACCAACCAAGAAACTCAAGTATGCCCATATACTCCCTTGGTCACAAATAGTTTTTGTTTTGGACATTGACACGGTCTCCAAAATACAATTTTAATCACTAATTTCTAAACACATGATTTTCATGTATCCAATTTAAATATTTAAAAAGATATTGGCAGTCAAAATTTTGAAAGTTTGACTACACCTATGTCCAAAACGACAACTATTTATGACCGGAGAGAGTGGTACATGTTATGATTTAGAATATCAAAGTCACTATGTGGCATAAATGAAGAGCAATCCCAATTTTGTTGGTAACAGGAACCATCAATTGTACCACATAGAGGTGGGAGTATTTATGTCAAGATTTTAAGGGGTAAAGAGGAACGCAACCTGAGTTCCAGCAACCCCATATAATGTATGTGGGAACTCTGATCGGACAAGGCCAAGTTGATCGCGCACAACATCAAAGCTACAATGGAAGGGCAAATCGTTAAGAATAGACCACAATATGTTGGATTCAAATTAGGATAAGAAGAGTGCCCCTTGCGGAGAAATTTCACCTCAAGCAAGGCCAGCCAATGCTAAACCCTTGGAGATAATTGTAAGCGTCGGGATCAAACTGGAGCTCCTCCCCCTCTTCTAGTGCATCGACACCAGGTTGCCATACCTAAAAAGAAGCACTAGTTGAGTGTAATTGGCACATAGAAACAATCCGCATCTTATTACCGAAAGAAGAGATCAAAGGCCAAAATTTTCAAGAAAAAAAAAAGATCCATGCAGCCATCTGTTGTTTATATGGATCGGTTATTTCTCCCTGACCTTAGCTGGGCCTGAATCCACCGCAGGATTAGAAGACGAAGAAGAACCTTCACCTTTCTTGAAACCAATAAGATGACAAAATTAGGACCAAGCAAAGATCAAAACTTCCAGGAAATACAAACAAATATATATATATATCAAACGCAATTTGATGTATAGCCGCGTACCTTGGTCTTGTTCTTGGATTTGGCCTTCTTGGCCCTCTTGATGGTGCGCCCCATCAACTGTTTGTGTGAAGGAAGAGAAGGGCGCGGCGCGGCGCGGCGAGGGGTCTTGAAGAGGGAATAGGAGGGTGCAAAGCTTCGCCTGCGAGGGAGTGGAGGGAGGAGAAGAAGCGGTGGTCGGACTCGGGGGAGATGGGTTTGGACTTGGCGGCGGCCACATATACGCTTGGCTACCTCAGGGTTTCTTTCCTCTGATCCCACAACGCCAGGGGGCGAGCGGTGGGCCGGGCCGTGCAGATCGAGCGTGTGCACCATTGAATGGGCTTTTTGTCTTCAGCCCAATGTACACTGAAACAGATCCAGCAGAGAGTTGGCCCAAATATCTCTCTATCTTTCTTGTTTCAAACATTCTTAGGTCTGTTAGGGGGGTGTGGCTGAGCTAGAAAGCTCCTTTTGGTATGCCGATCTATAAAAGCAGCTGTGGCTGATGGTTGTGACTTTTTAATATGTTATTTGGCAAACTGGCTTTTGTAGTTGTAGCTTTTGGGGGCAACCAAGTGGGCCCGAGTGAGAAGGGATTCGAGGAGGCGGCGCTCGAGCTGGAGGGAGTCGAGGAGACGACCAGACGGGGAGACAACGGAGCGAGGAGGGAAGTGGAGTTAGCGGAGAGGTGGTCGAGCGAAGCTACAGCTGAAAAGCACCTTCCTACCAGCTGTAGCTTTTAGGAGTGTTTCAGCTGTGACTTAGCTGTGTAGCTTTGCAGCTGGGCTATTTGGGGGAGCTTTAGGCGTAAAGCTAAAGCACAGCCCCCCCCCCCCCCCCCCCCAAACAAGTCCTTAACCGGTATTGTTATTCTACATTCGTTCGATATGATACGGATGTCTGGAGCCAGCCCACGTAACCCTACTACTACCTTACAAACCTTGCACATCTCGTTCTTATCCTCTCCCACATAATCTCTTCATCATTGCTGGCTTGCTGCCCATCCTCCTCAACAATGGTTATGAGCTCTCTCTCTCTCTCTCTCTATCTCTCTCTCTCTCTCATGAGAGGCTACCTCTATGTCTCATACCCTGGCCTCAAGAGGACCACCCTCGCTAGTGCTCATGCAACGCCATTGTAGCCATGCTACCATCAGACCCAAACATGCCAAAAATTAAACAAGCCTTCGTCAGCGTCTAGCATCCTTTCCTAGTATTTTAGTACTAACGGCTGCATTCCAAAGCTTGAGGCCAAGCACGCAATTCCTCCATCGATGCCAAGTCCAGTGAATTGATATTTGTTGCATCAGTCGGTTTTTTTTGTTGCGATGACTTGAGATGTTGAGGCTGTGATTTTCTATTGTCGAAGTAACCAATTTCTGAAAGGTTACATCTCACTATCCCAAAAGGTTGCCTTCACTGTATAAATGTGGAGGCTGCTACTTGGGAGGTGGATGCAACTTTGCCATTTCACATATGGGCTTTCGGTTTAAAAAGAAAGAAAATATGCCATTTGAGTGGCAACTAGTAAAGTGCCCGTGCGTTGCAACAGATCCCAAATAGATGATGACACCATAAGTTCTAAATTCTTAAAAACAAAAAAAACAAGAATTTAAAACTTGAGCTATCACTTATTTGAGATCCGATACTGAAGAATTACTGAACAAGGGAATACAATAAAATGCAAATAAGGCTAGACAAATAGCAAATAGCTACGGAATTCCTCACCTACTGAGCCTTGGGCCCCTACTGTTCTGGCCCAAGAACGATCTGGCAGACTCACCATCACCACGAACTCATTCTTACAATAGTTAAGATTCTTAGACAATCTTCGGGGTGGCAAATCACGATGAGTCAATCTCTGGGTGGTAAATATTGATTTTCCCTCTGGAGATGGCTTTAACGGCAATATAACAAAACTGGAGGTTTCTTCCGCAAAATACCCCCTGTAGTACCCATCCCAGCCGCACGGTTTCTGATCCAACGGTGCACATCTCCACGGAGAGACATGCGGTACCCTACCCTGCGCCTGCAGTAGTGCAGTGCCGCACTCGAGATGAGGTGGCGCGGCGATGGCGGGGGCGGTTGACGGAGACAACTCGCCGTCGAAGGAGAAGGCGAACACGACTACTCTCCGATGGCGTCACCGGCGGCGCCAGCAGGCCAGCATTAGCGGTGGCCGGCGGTGGCGCCGATCCCCACTGAAGCGGCCGTGGTATCGGACCAGCTCCGTGACTCGGGTACGAATCGCTCGCCTGTTCCACCGAATCGTGCCAATCTGATTCGTGTTCCATGAGCCTGGTTGCGGTATTGGTCATTTCGAATGACCAAATCCATTGCAACATAATCGTTTAGCTAAGTCCTCGCCAAAAAAAAAAAAGAGAATCGTTTAGCTAGTCGCACAAAGCCAATCCTCTGCAAATCACAAATCTTGATCACTTGTGACTTGTGTTGCCAGATTCTGCACCAATTGCCCATTGTCTGATCTGTTCTCGTAGTTCTCCTCGTGTTTACGGAGGGAAATGGATAGGCTACTCTAACATAAATTCAAAATTTTCTATCATGTATCCAAGAATCACTGTAAATTATAGATCACAGAATTACCACTAGACGTATAGATCTGTAATGGAAGTAGAATCGATGCAGCGTGTTGGTGTAGTTGTAGTCGTACTAACCTCGTGCCTTCAACAGCTCCTCATGAATGTCACAGGTTGCGGATCGTCCTAGCGTTGAAGCCTCGCAGCAACACTTCCAAGGTACCCACAAGTACGAGGCAGGAACACCATGCGCCGAAGTACTGGTGCCAACTGCATGGTTCTGGGCGAAGGATGGGTTGCGGCTAGGGTTTCAGGAATTCCAAATTCCTATAGTCTCTTAACACTATAAGAATTATGAATTCCTATAGTCTCTTACTCGACCATTAATCGGTAGCGGTATCTAACAGAACATGCTGACTCTCGAATATATGCAAAGATCACATCGGACGAACCTTAACAATGCTTAGTTATAGGGCAGTACTAGCAGCCGGACGTCTGATTTTTTTTTAAATTTTCGGACGCCCGCGCAACATTTTTTTTAGCGTCTGCAACATTTTTTTTCAACATTTGAAACATTTTTTTCGCTTTTGAAACATTTACTGTTTGTCGAAGGAAAATGTTGCATGTGTAAAAAAAATGTTGCGTACGTAGAAAAAAAATGTTGCACGCGTAAAAAAAATGTTGCGAAAAAAAAAACAGACGTCCGAACTGTAGCATTACCGTTGGTTATATGCATTTTCTTTTGTCTCATGATATCGGTCAAACTCAAGATGAGTATATGCCATCCTTATTTAGTTAGTTCGACCACTCTTTCTCGATTACATGATGGAATCCTCGACTATGGTTAACTCTTTAACAGCGAGTAGTATGACCGTGCATTTTCGGAATCCAACCACTCAAGAGGCCTAAAGATATCTCTCCCGTTGTATGGAGGCATCTTGATCGACTATGCCTCGCAACATGCTTCATGACAAACCCGAAAGGCATCTTTATAACTACCCAATTACGGAGTAACATATGTTTAGCAACACCTAAGTAAGTCATTACACACCACGAGTATATGTGTCAACCTCAAGTCTAAGGACAGTGGCGGAACTAGAAATTTTACAATGGGTGTGCCCACACCGCGCCATTGCCCGCCCAAGCTGCTTGCCATGCCGCTCGTCCGGCCCGCGCATTGCATGATGCGCCGCGCGCCCGGCTCACGCGTTGCCTACCGTGTTGCCGCTCTCCCGGCCCGCCTCAGCCGCTTGCCGCGTTGCCTATTGCGCCATCCCTTGCCCAGTCCGCGCAACGTCGTCGCCCGCCTGAAGCCGCTGTTGCGCCGCCGCTTCTCCAGCCCGCACCACTCCGCCGCCGCCGAGCCACTTGTTGTGTCGCCTACCGCCGCTGCTCTCCGGCCCACCCGGCCGCTTGCCGTGCCGTCGCCCGGCTTGTCGCGTTGCCTATTGCGCCACCCCTTGCCCGATCTGCCAGACATTATCGCGCCGCCGAAGCCGCTTTGCCGCCTGTTCACCGACTGCGCCACTCCATTGCCTGCCGAAGTCGCTTGCCGTGTCGTCTGCTGCTCGCCTGGCTCGTAGCGTTACTGCCCGCGATGCCGCCCACTGAGCCGTTCTTTGTGCCGCTCACTCGTAGCGTTACTGCCCGCGTCATTGCTAGTATACTGATGCTTAGTTCGCAAGTATTGATAGTTGTGTAGTATGAGTTTTCATATGAAATAATCCAATATGTGTATTGATTCAATGCACTTATGGTGACGAGCACAACAACATAAATTAATGGTTGGTAGCTAAGTTGAGAAAAACTTTGTATAAGTGATAAAAGAACAAATTATTTTATCTATTAATTGTATGGTGCCATATAGTTAGTAGCTTAGTTGAGAAAAAGATTTAGTAACTATGAGGTATGAAATGTAATTATTATCTAAATCATTTAAGTATATCAATTTATGTTGAAATCAAAATACATTGTAATATATCTATTAGTAAAGATAGTTCTAAAATTTTCAAAATTTTTGGGGGTGCCGGTGCATACCCGGCACCCCAGCTGGTTCCGCCTCTGTCTAAGGTTGCAGCATACACATTGTATATGAGACCAACTAATGACAAGAAGATTACAACGTTCTCGCAGTGTCTTAAGGTGGATCGATCCAACTCCATATTTTCTAACATGTGTTCATATTATTGGTTTGATGTCTCCATATCCATGACTCGTGAAATATGTCCATCAACCAATACATATACTGCTCTATTCATATGTGTCATCATATGTTTATCGATTAGGGATCACTTTAGAATAATCATCACAAAATCACATATAGAGTTTCACAAACAAGTCACATACTTGCTAATAAATAATAATATTATTATTCAAGAATTAAGATAATAAACCATGAACATAAGAAAACGTAATCATCTCTATAATTACTTCCATGGTATATCTCCAAACGTTTATTTATTACGCAAGTCAACAACTAGCAAAACACTGCAGGCTTCCAACTCTGCATTTAGTCACCCAACTGATAGATTGCTTACATAGGTTACTTATGTAATAGACAGGCCTCACAGTGCCACCACACAACTCGACGAACAATACTGAAAACGACTACGCATAACTGCATCGAATTCCATGGGCATGCTACTGCCTTCACTCTTCAGCACGCAGCTCACAACCACAAGCACTGCATGCGATCTACTACTACTACCACTACTAGTAGTTCATCTGTGTCGCCTTTGCTACACTACCACTGCCTACGTTAATTCCTTAACTTTTTTGTGTTGTTGAGGAACTGCCAGGAATGGTTTGAAGGTCAACACTAACCCAAGGAACTCGGTGAAATTCAGTAGTAGAAATACCATCTGATCACCTGTGCATCGAGACAACATGGATTTTGTGAAATACCTGTCAAAACTGGTATTAACGCACAAGCACTTACTGTAACCATACTAAATTTTCACCCAGGTCACAATGCAACTATTTCTTGTGTACCGTAATTTAGCGCACTGGCTGGCATTTAACTGTTGAAAGCACTAGTAGCACTGCAGCTTAAATAGTTCCCATAACTGCATATTTACCTGGAAAGAATGCCGCATGCTGGCGTTTTTGTGCCCACGAGAATCTGCAGTCAGAGGTGTTCGGCAATGAGGGTTTTTCCCAAAAAAAAAATATACGTTTGCATAATTGGTTCATGCTTTCATGTTCATCTTCAGGCAACAGAAAGGCACTACACTTAGGCCCCGTTTGGCAACTTGGAACCGAGTTGTTTCTACTAGAATCTGGGAGAAACTCAGCCAAACGGGTTAAAACTCGGAACGATTCTCTTCGGAACGATTCTTCTTTTTCCACGCCGTGGCTGAATCACCCTCAACCCCGTTTCTACTAGTTTCTACTGCAATATGGAACCGTACCAAACAGGACCTTAGAAGGACGAACAAAACTACCAACATTTTCATCGCCACAATACACCTCATATGAATAACAGGCATCTCTGCCTGTTATTTACTCTCCAATCTTTCAAAAAAAACAAGTATGCTGGCCTGCAAACCTACTGTCCAATATGGGAGTCGAGATTGAGCAAAATGTTCTAATAGCTTTGTTCAATTTTTTTCTCCCTTCCCAATCAATAATAATGTTAGACAAGAAAGGCTGTACTTACAAAACGCCTGCCCCAGCCGGTGCAACAGCCTTGAACAAGGACATTGCTGTTGTGGCTATTCCATTTGCAGCGCCCCTTTGCCCTTGTGGCTGTCAACATGATCCAATTCAAATATTAATTTTTTTTTTTTGCACATTACTGGATCGGACAATTCAATGTGCAAGGCTACCGGACAATATTCAAGTGAGCAGAGTAAGTTGGCCATGTACCACAGCATTGTTTTGTAGAAGAGAAGTGCTGGTAATTATAGTTATCTGACCAACACATCAAAGATCAGTGTCCTCAGAGATGAACATATGAATAAAACATACATCAGAATACCAGGCATACATTGTTTAAATCTACGATGATATATTATTAGCATATTTAACCATTTACTGGAAGTGGAAAAGTATTTGATGGGCTAAATCTTTGGAACTATAAGCTTATAAAGTACTTACAGCAAGGACGCTTTTGATCATTGCTGCACTATAGAGAGCTAAACCAAGTCTAACTCCTGATAAGTGTGTCATAAAGGGGTAAGCAGCAATAATTGGTACAGATAGTGCCTGCAACGCTAAAAGTCAATTAGCAAAATAGATAATAATGAATTATGAGTAAACTGCAATAGCCATAAAAAAAAGAGGGCATTTGGATATTTGCCACTCTAGAAATTGGAAATTCGATGGCATGTTGAAAATCATGTCATTGAGTGGCATTTTTTATACATGCCATCAAATTTTCAGATTGAGGAGTGGCATATATCAGATTATTCCTAAAAAAAAAGTAGCCACGTAGGTAACTCACTGACGCAATGCGGGTCGAGTTGATAGGTCCAAGGATTTTATCGACCCAACGATAAACAAAGAGTTGATACACAAGAAGACTGGCACCTATAGTATACCAAAGGAAGGCAATACTGACATTCTTAAATTGCATGTTTTACAGCTTAAGCATGAAACACAGTCATTGTACTATTACAGATTGTGTAAGATTCTCCAAATTTTTTAAGAAATACTAAACTGCGATTACCTGACACTGCAAGAACTTGCCCGACATCTTTAGATGAAAAACTAAGTCCACCATACTTTCTATCACTTACAGTCCACAGAGAAAATATCTGATGTTGAATTTGTAACAGACAATGTTCAGAACAATTACATTTCCAAGCAGCAAATGTGATGTTGGCATGAACACATACAAATTTTAGATAAAATAAGCTTGGATTTTATAGAAAACATGGAGATAATTTTCTACTACTTAGTAAGGCGATATGTATATCTTCCATAAATATAATAATATAGGTTGAAAGAAAATATTTTGTGGATAAATATGAGTTAAATGATTACTACAGAAATTGCAATGCACGTGAGCTTATTTCAATTCATAGAAACATGCATCTCCATAGTGAGAAAAAAGCATGCCTTATATTGGGCATGTGTTTGCTTTATACTCTTACATAGTGACATTAACTTATGAGCATATCATTATAATGCACCTATATCTGCAATATCTTCTTTTTTTGCAAACTTCTCTAGCAAATTTATCCATTCTGTATCACGCTCGTAAATGTTACCTCACTATATGCAGCGTCATGAAGGGAGAAGACACAATATGTGATAATGGATGACATTAATGGCCAATTTTTGAATAAGCTCTCCTTATTAGGTGGCTCTGTACTTTCTTGAGTCGTAGAAGCTTCAGCCATTTCAACTCCCATTTCAAGGCCTTTGTGCTTATGTAGGGTCTCCTGTTTAGTTCATCGATAAATACCCGGATATAAAAATTATAATGGAAATAAACTCGTGCATAAGTTTAATCAAGGTTAGCACAACTATAGTGTTGGTTCAAACTTCAAAGGAGAATAGAATAAGCACATGCATTATGAACTTAGTTTGGATATATGTTTTAGATATTTTGGTACCCCAACAAGACATATTTTGATATTTATGTAACAACAAACCATAAATGAAATCTACAAAACTCTTAAACATAACTTTAAAATAAATGTACTCAACAGCATACATAGAGTAAACATAGAGAACATAATACATACTGGGAGCCATATGCAGCTTATGAGTACCAAGGTAGCAAAAAGTGATATACAAAGACATGGTAGAAAATATGGGAACCTGCATTTTGGGATCACACAACTACAATGAGTAGGTATTTATCTCATTTAATATGAAGAATTCATTTCTCATGACAAAATAGTACCTCCCAAATGTTGACTTCTCATGAAACATATGTGGATACTGTTTGACAGGCTGGTAATAAGGAGACAAAACGGTGACAAAAATATCTAACAGCTGAATAGGAATAATCTTTATGATTTTTTTTTTATCAAGGAACAATCTTTATGGGATATTACCTGTGCGAGGTAGCCTCCAATTGCTGGGCCAGCTACAAGACCTATTCCCCATGCTGTGCTGACCTAAATTTTGATGAAATGGATCAAATTGAGTTCATGACATGTAACAGAGATACTAGGGCATATGCATAAGTGTAAAGCACTTTATGCAGAATTGGAATTTACAATTGATAGACCCAAAGCTTGATGTTCATCTCGACAAACTTCAATGGAGTAAGCCTGCAGTAGCAAGTAACAATCAATATGATGGACTAGACACATTTGCCAAGAATAGCACTATAGCAGTTGATAGTGATATCATTCCTTAGTTGTTCTTAACAATTGTCACTCTCTGCATTTCCATGTACCTACCTTTATTGGTGCAAGCAATCCATTTAGAGCACCAAGGAGCAACCTTGTAGCAATAGCCATCCAATATTTCACACTTAATCCAAATAAAGTATTGAATACAATTCTGAAATATAGATTTGGACATTAGCTTACAATTTTTTAATGAGGAGAAAAAAATACAATGTAAATTACATGGATTAGTTTTTACATTTTTTTGAGGGAAAGGTACTACGATGATTACTTACACCGAAAAAATGGAAAATGCAATTACTGGCTTTCGCCCAATGCGATCTGCCACCATACCCCAAAAGACTGATGCAAAACCTCTCCCAATCATATAAGATGCACCTACAGTAGAAATATATCAGGTATGTACTGAGTTATTATGATGTATACGTGAAACAAAGAAGCATGCATAAATTTTGCTACTCGTTGAGAGCTCTGTGTCACAAATCTTACCAAGAAACCCAGCATAGAATCCAATATCTTCTTCTCTTTGAGCAGCATGCAGGTCTCTTATCTGTTTCAGAGAAGGGAAAGAGAACTGAGTAACTTTTTGCAAAAATGTATCTGTGCAAATTTCTACACCATAGGAGTGTGAAATGTCCTACAATCATAGGAGTGAGTAAACTATTGGTGAGACAAAACCAAAGGAAATATTTTATTTTCCCTGCATGCTTATAAAATGAGAATGCATTGCTACATTAGTAGACTCAAAAAAAGAACAAAATGGCAGAATGGCAACTTACCATGAAGTACAAGAAGGGGAACAAGGACGAGATTGGCAGAGCTGAAAAACGGAGATACAGAGGATGGTGTTTAGAATTCAGTCGAACTGTTATATTTCAGCAGAAGAAAGATTAACAGCAGGCGCATGACAGCAGCATCGTGGCATGGCACACCCAGTCGAGAAGCAAGAAGCTAAGACTTCATAATATACTCTCTCCGTTTTACCATGGTTATAGCACTAGCTAAATTCACACAAAATAAAGAGACGTGGAAAATAACGTATCTGATAGGGTAGCTGAACAGATTAGCTAAACAGATAACTGCATTGATGAAGGGTACAAATGTTATGTTGCTTCTAAAATTATATTGGAATGTAAAAACTAGAATGATAAAATCTTTGAATGTTAGAACTACGTGCAGCAGTGATAAGATAAGACCAAGAGTGATATTAACAAATAGTATATTATAGAAAGTTAAGCATGTGAAATCGATAGATGGTGTATTGATGTAGACGTACAGGAGGCGAGGGTGGTGAGCCCAACGAAGAGGAACTCCTTGTAGGGAATGCCCCTGTGGGTCTCCTTCCTCCGCTCCATGGCGCAGCCGGGGCAGCCGTCGTAGTACACCTTGGCCGGCGCCGGCGCCGATGGTGGTGGCGGCGACTCGTCGCCCATGTCAGCTTGTCAGACTGGAGCCTAGCTGAAGACGACGGTGACACGCGCCGTCCGGCGAGCAGGGACGTACGTGGAAGGGATAGGAGAGGAGGAGATCGAAGGACAGACGTCCGCCGAGATAGATAGCAGGGTAGAAGAAGACAAGAGGCAGCCACTTCACCTGGGAAGCGCGAGGAGGAACTTGTCTCGGTGCGTGTGCCTCCGTCACCTCTCTCTCTATCTCCCTTCCAAAGAGGCTGATGATCCGGATGTTTTTGTCCTAAAAATCATCCAAACTTTGGACTGTACGATCAAAACACACATCCGTAGGATTAACCCACCTCGAATTCAGGGTGGTGTGCATCGATCTGAAATGATGGTTGCTAAAGAAAACATCCGGATGAAACTTATCAAAACCCACGTACTAGAGTAGAACTTTAAGTCTTTAGTACATCAAATTTGTTGATAAAATTAATCTTAACTTTAGTGGTTTCGGTAAGGCCTTAGAATTATTTATATTGCACTTCTAGCTAATTTTAAAAATATATGTGCCGAATTTACGACGTTACGAAACCATTATACAAGATGCCAAAATTGTATGTGCTAAATGTGCACCTCCATCGAAACTCTTCTAGTTCCGCCACCGGATGGGGTGCTAGGGTTGACACGTGGAGTGTGCATGAAAGACGTGCACGTCTCTACGTCTCTCTGGCTGTGCGAGGGAGACGCCTTACGTGGCAGTGCAGGCAAAGCTAAGCATGCAGCGGCCATGTCATACGTGCGATGGACGCGCCAAAAAGAGAGAAGAAACCGATGCTTTTGCACGCTGGGGTTTGCAGACCGCGCCAGTACGTACGTCGCTGATGCATGCGTGGAGCATCCCTACGCTCACTCCCCGAGCTCAGGGCCGTCTCCGCCGTAGTTGCGTCGTGGCCGGAGCTCGCGTGAGAGAGCCAGGACACGCCGTCGCGTGGTTTCTTCTTCCTCCGCTCCAGACTCCAGAGGACGGATGCAGTGGCGCTCGGCCCGGCGGTTCTGGGGGCCGTCTCCTCCGTCGCCGGGAAGCCAGGAATATATGCGGATCCGACTGTATTAATTCTTCGCCATCTAGTCTTCGTCGAAACCGCCGATCGAGCTCGCACTACGAGGTCGTCCTCGATCGAAGCCACCGACCGAGAAAGCACGAGCCCGCGCCGCCACCGAGCCGTCCAGGCCGGTGCTGGTGAACAGAGAGGAAAGAGATTCTAAAGCACATCCTATATATATATATATATATTATATGGCACCGCACGTGCATCGGGCTCATGCCATGGACGCGGTGCAGTTTTGCCTTTCCGGCCAAACTGCCTTCTTCTACTGTGGCTTGGCTCCTCGGAGAAGCAAGCTACATAGGTCGAAGCAGATCGGAACATGCAGCTGCCCGGCCGGATCGGCAAACGGCTTGCATTGCATGGTATGGCTCGGGGCAGCCAGCTAGAAGCATGTTGCTCCAGGCCTTGTCGAGAAACAAGCAATGGTGCAGCCATGCTACGATGGAGACGGCCGGCGGATCGGGTCTCGCTGGTGAGCTCAGCTGATGCAGACGGCGGCATGCGTATACGCCAGCCGCCAAGTCGACCAGTTGTCGATCGCACGTTAGCAGTCAAGGAGTTCGGTGAAGACTAAGCCAAAACTCATAAACTGATTACAACATTATTTCTAACATTCGCCCCCTTAATCTTATAACAACGACTCTTACTCATTGAGCCAATCCGTCGCAACTATGATTTGTTCAACTTTTATTCAACACATAATAGAGAACGCATTTCCTCAACACCCCCGTACTCAACTTACTTCGCTCAAGACGGCGAACACATTCCTCAACGTCCTGGTCTCATCTTCGACGGACATGAGTTTGGACAGCGAGCATACCTCTTCAACATCCCGGACTCAATTTTGACGGACTTGACTTTGGACGGCGAACACACATTTTCAACGTCCTAGACTCATGATCTCTTCTAACGCACACGGCATCTCTGAAGGAACTCGAATACGTTTATCTCGTGGACACACGGCTCGCACAAGAACTCGACTTAAGACGGCGAACACATCTTTTCAACATCTTGGACTCGACTTGCTTTCTTGATTCAAAACAACAAACACATATACTCAACTTTTTGAACTTGACTCACGATAAACTGGACTCAACATCGGAGCAATACCGGATGCCCTTCTTTGATGCCACCACCTGCAGTATGTTGGTCCGATTTGACAGGAACGCGTAGCTTCTTCTTTTTTTCTGGCCGTCGACCGCACTTCCTTCTTTCCTTTTCCTTGAGCATCCGTTGCTTGGGAAAGGTCTTCTGCTGCCGTGTCTTCTCTGCCTTCTTGCTTTGCCTAGAAGAGATCCTTCGCCGCCGGCCGCCGGCCGCCGGCCTTCCTGGCCCACCGACCGAAGCTCGCTCCACCCGGACCGTGCTGGCACCCGCGGCGTCGTTGCTCACCCGGTCGACTTTAAAACCATAGCCTGCCTCAAGACGCAGTGGTGGTGGCTTTCTTCGAAGCAAACGTGACACCAAAGTTAGAACCTCGCTATGATACTAATTGTTGGAATCGGACACTAAAAACTTTTAGGATAATTTTCTCTTCTAGTATTCTTTCTTTTTTAAAAATTGACCAGGAACTCTGGCATTGAAAGAATAGCATACAGGTTATACACGCACTCACACACACCTTCACACGCATACACACCCACACATGCACTCGTCTCTACGATAGGTTCGAGGATCCAACCCAGATCGGCTGGGCGAGCACCATCACCTCACGCCCCTCAACCACGATCAGTCATCTTATTATTTCTTTCTTGCTTACAAAATTCAGTTCTACCTCTGAATTAATACCGAATCTATAACCCTAAGAAACGAAATAGAATCTCACTTTCTTATCCTAATTGGACTCCTCGTCCTAATCAGACTCTAACCAAAACTCCTAACCAAATTACAAGATTATCTTTAACATAGTGGAAGAGACGCCATACTCAACAGCGGCTCCACGGAGAAGCTCTACGCCGGAGGCTCGGGCTACACGGTGCAGCTCACGCCGGAGAATCACCGGAGAACGGCGGGGACTACGGAGAGGCGGTGGCCCTTGGCGACATGGCTTGATGTGGATCTGGTGGCGACGCTTGATGATGGCGACGCGTGGCACTAGCTATCAACTCTGTCTGAATCAATGTGCTTAAAGTCTTATTGGGCCAAGTAAAGATCAATTGCCAAATCACAAGCTTTAACAAGCTTGAATACCATATATAACTTTAAATCACTCAGTCATCATATTTTATTTAGTCAAGTAGACCATTTAAAGAACCAATAAACAAAGATGACCATCCGATATATAGTATGTTCGACTACGTGCGTCTTATGATACAGAGGTCAGGAGATGTAAATATTTCATTTTAAAAAAAAATCCGATAGTATGTGCTTAGTCCGAATAAAGTATTGAATACAAGTCTGAGAAATTAACAAGACAATGGATTTAATATATGTCACAAAGATTAGGCCAAATACAAGTCTCTGCTGGTAGCTTAATTCAGTCTCATGTAAGCAGAGAAGAAAATACTAATGCGGATAAAATTCCAAACACAATAACCCGCTTCCTCTAGATACGATCTACCATCCTCCAAGCAGTAGAAGTTAAAGCCCTACCAAGCATACATGAAGCACCTGGAAGATTAAGAAGATGTCATTAATGATCAGTAAAAGAGTACAAAACATTGGTTTTTATTTGTAAATATAACATTTGGAACTTAACACATTATAATAATTTGGAAGGTTCTTACCAACAAAACCTGTCTAAAATCCAATATCTTCTACTGTTTTGGCAGTATGCAAGTCTCTTATCTGTTGTCGAGAAGACAATTATACAATATTTAGCAAATCCTGTCTATGGTTACAGAAAAAAAAATGCAATACACCTCGACATAGTTAATTTAAAGACAAGTGTATTAACAAACCATATTCCGGTGGGTGGTTGATGATGTGGTATTGTTACTGCTACCTGTGTAGACCACCACTCGTTGACTATAGTAAGTTCATCACACAATGGAATTACATAAAGTGCATGCATGCATGTTACAACAGTAGCTGGATACCAAAATCACCTAATTACATTTGAAGTTCATACTATGTGCAAGATTGGCTGTGTGCATCGTACGATGTAGAGGCCGGGAGTTAATATATTCTTCCATTGCCTAAAAATGTGCAAGAAATTGTTGACTCTGTTAGTCTTTTAAAGTTGGTCTAGCACCAGACCATCGTCATGCAGGCTTCTATCAAAAATATTAACGTCAAGGACGTAGCACTAAGAAAAATGCTGATACGCATTGGGTGACTCATATAGCACACCGGGCTAGCTTTGCTTTGGTCCGTCCGTTTTAATTAGGCCTAACCATTTCGATGGCCCTTTTTCCCTGCAACTTAATTTGGTCGCCAATAAAAAACTGTCATCACTTCAAATAAAGAAGCGATTTGCATCTGCTGTTGATGTTAGGTTCGTTTGTTCTTTTTTTATAAAAGATAGCGACGATTCGTACGGTTTTGCATAAAAGCAACGGATAATAAAAAAGATGCGCTTTTCTATTCCGTCCTCTGTGTGGTTGGAAGAGGAGAGCAGCGAAGAGGAGAGGAGCATTTATACCTTCTTCCCGATCGGCGTCAAGGAGGGTAGCAATAAAAAAGAAAGATATATAACTAGTGTCGAGCCATTTCAAAGATACGGGTTTCTTTTAGACTGATGGACATGTATGAATTACACCTTCTATAAAGACAAAGTACCAAATGATGAATTGCACCATATAGAGAGGCAAATCTTTAGATATGTACCACTTTATAGAATGGCAAACCGTAAGTATCCTAAAAAGAAGATGAAAAAAAAAATGTATAACTTTGTTATTCTGAAAATGTGCACTTAAAACCCCCTAAGCATGACACAGTTCTGGATTTGGAATAGGGTAGTGATCATGTTTATAAATCATTTCAGTGTTTTTGGTGATCTCAAGAGTAACTTCAAATTTTTAACATGTTGTGGCAAATTGTTCTGTTTCTTTTATAGGTACTGGTGTTTAAAGGAAGCATTTGTTAAAGCTATGGGTGTTGGGGTTGGATTTGTTAAAGCAGTACAGGCCCATGAACCACTTCAAGAAAGCTGCATTGAGGGTACAAATTTCACATATCTTACTATTGAGCAGCAGCACCTCATGACTTCATCAGGCAGTCCTGGTGTTGTCCTGAACTTACTGTAGATTGTAGCTGGTGCCTATCAGAAGAGGAGATCAAGGGGCTCGAGTGGATGTTCAACAACATCGACAGGGACAACAGCAGAACCATAACGCTTGAAGATCTTAAGAACGGGCTAGCAAAGCAGGGGACCAAGTTGTCAGGACTGCTTAGATATTGATTCAAGATGAAAAGCTAGACTAACAGGACTGCTTTTCAGAATTCCTCAGACTGATGCAGATGGCAATGGATTGGTCGACTGCAAGGAGTTTGTTACGCAACAGTGCACATGAACAAAGGATGCATTTGGTTCATGGGCCCAGGGTGGATGGGATCCCATCTATCCCATTGTTTGCTTGGATGGATAAAGTCATCTAACCCTCGTCCCATCTAACTTTTATCATATCTACCATCTAATTTTCATCCCACTAACCAAATTTGAATTCTCACCCCATCCACCATCCAACTCTTATTCCATGCAACTTTATCCCTCCACCCAAAAAAAAATTTAACTCATCCCATCCATCTCTCATCTTTCCAACCAAACATGAGCTTGGATGACTTTATCTCTGCCAGACTGGATGGCCCCATCCTATCCACTCTTTGCATTTGAATCAAACGGACCCAATAGTGGGTAGGTTTGAGCATCAAAATCAGCACAACTGAGGGACCGGAATTCTGGACTTAACATTATAGGAGGACACAAACATATTCCATGTATGCTGCAGGTACATTACAAAGGAGGAGCCAGAGCAAGCCTTGAAGGAGCAAGGGTTGTATGACGCCGAGGGAATCAAGGAGGTCATCTCAGATCCCAACTCTGACAATGGAAGGGAGAAACACCAGCTAAATTTTGGTAACCCGCATCAGAAGAAACTGAAATCATTTTTGCACATGTAGGATGGGAGGATAGATTGTTCGGTGTTCGTGGCGATGACGAGGAAAGGAACTGCCGGTGTGGAGACCAACGAACCCGAAGAAGAGGCGAGATCTATTTCTGCAATGAAACAGATGGTGTACAATGGGGATAGCGCAGAGGATGATACACTAGCACGCAGCTCAAACAAGCTGACGTGTAATGCATGCAAGGGAGTTTTCTTTCCAAATGCTTCTCACTTTGAGCTCAAATTCATGGATGAAATTGTACATTGTACTTACAGATGGTTGCTGAGAGAGTCTCATTTGGATTGGAATACACATGCATACCTGTGAATTGGGGGAAGATGGATCCCTCCCTCCCTCCCACTCTGCGTGTATTTGTCATCTACTGATGTGGTTGAGGGGCAAGAACCATAGAGCGAAGAAGAGATGACTAATCTTCAGCCTTCACCAAAATTTTATCGCTATAGTATATAGTGAAGCACTCTGCAGAGTTCTGAACTCAGTTGTGAAACAAATGCTCCTACCACCCCAACCAGAAAACAAAGTTACTGAGGCCTTGATAAGCACAAAAGGTCTGAGCCAAATAGATATTTCATTTACTTATGTTGCAGCAGATGAATATGAGATAACAGTGTAGTTTCATGAAACTATTTCACCACATCTGGTTTCCTAGGTTTGTCTTTACAAGGAACTGAAACATTTGTGGGAGCATCACGCAACAAGATGTAATGACCTAGCCATACTGAAAAGCATCACCACCTCACTTCCTCATCAAAGTTTCTCCATCTCAAATAAATGAACAATCCAGGGCGTGATAAAACTAACATAGTAAGCAAATGCCTGCATAAATTGAAACAAGATATCGTGTCAAACCAAAGCGAGATCACTACGCATTAGACAGTTCAAAATGTTTGTCAAAAGATACATTGGTGGATTTCCCCCCATTCCCCGCCGCGAAATGGTAGAAAACAAATGAGCGCTTTTATCAAACAGATTTTACGGGGGAATTTTGGTACTAAAGAAAGCCATTTGATGAAGAGCATAACATATATGCCGCTAGTCTAATTATTTCACCGGGAAGCATTCTTTGGTTGCCATAGGATGAGTAGAGACACACAGGGATAGGATAAGCATGTTCTTACCTAGTAAAGTTTATTTCGCAGTTTCTAGAGAACCCCTGCCTTGCAGTGCGTCACGTTCCCTTTGGCGTTGTTCTCTCTACAAAAATTGGACAACAAGTTACGCAGTATAACAAAAAAAAACCTTCAAAATTGTATCCAATATAACAAACAAAATACCCATAATAAAAGTATAATACTTAACATCGGAGGAATACAAAGATGACCATAGACTTGCGTTCCATGATTGTAAATTGCTGGAAAGGAATAAGGATTAATGGTTTGGGGAAGGGCAGGCTAAAAGACATGACATAACGAAGTTCTATCACGAAACAAGACATGGGGATGCAAATTTCCCAAAGATTCAAACAAAAGGCATTGTCCTGATGCAATTGGGCAAGAAATACTGAAATAATCCTCAGAGAAAACAATACATCCTAGGTTTGATAATCTGCAACCGACAAAGAAGAAACAAGCAGCACATTTTCCCCCCCTCCCGCCCAGGCATTTCCGCAAACAGTTGTTGCGCACATCTGCGAGGGCAATGCCAGAACACGACTCCAATTAAGCAAACACCCATTCTTGCAATTAGGAACCGCCGGGCAATGTTCGCCGAGGGTCCCAACCAACGACGAACCCTGTAACCACACGCCCCCACATAGGAATATCCGCAAACAGTAGGCGCGCACGCGCTGAGCAGCAATGATCGGCAAACACAAGAACCCAAGGCTGCGGCCCCAAGCATTGCATTACTCGGCAATCAGTGGCAGTGGAGCTGCTGGTAAAGGATGGAGGACTAATAAAATGCTGCCTCTGCGAATCGTGATGGGTAGGTGGGAGAAGGAAGAGGGCGGAGGAGGAGGATTACCCTGCGTTCCCAGTAGGGGTGGAAGCAGACGAAGTCGTAGACGGGGGTGATGGTGTTGAGGAGCACCAGGTTGACGCCCGTGAACAGCAGCAGCCCCGTCATCGGCCGCGCGCGGTGCGGCATCCTCTCCTCTAGCTAGCCTTCCCGCCTTCCCGCCGCCGCCGCCGCCGCCGCCGCCGAGAGATAGGAGAGGCAACGCGACAGCCCCTGACCTGTTCCGAGGAACCCATGGATCAACTCGCGTGTTCTACTCCTAACCGTCCGATCACCAAATCGTCAGATGCTCCACGATGCTGCACTCTCGACTAACAGATTGGTGCAATCACCGTGCAATCAAACTAAAAAAGTTTTAAAAAATTCTGAAAAAAATCATGGATGTACATCTCAACTTACCCCATCTACGTATAAAATTTCATGATCAAATTCGTCCTATGCTAAAAGTTACAAAAAAATAAATTTCTAACAAACTTTTACGGTTCAAATGCACCCCAAATTTGTCTCCACACAAACATTGAGTAAGCACTATCTTTCCCCATAATTGAACTTTGTGAGTGCAGGTACTATGAAAGCATCCCAAACTACATCTAATCTCTCAACAATTAGAAAGACCTGAGCCTGGGCCATTGAGTAAGCAGTATTATAGTTCTTCGCTTGGATACTAGTTCAAAACCGCTTATTGACAGGGGATAGACTAGCGACAAGGGGTTGGCCTCATAGTACTGAATTTCGCTTTCTATCTACGGAATAGACACTTCCTGTTGAAAGTGCATCTAGGCCCCCTAAAAGTGTTTTGGGTGATTAATGACAAACGATTCCAGAATCTAATGTGTTCAACTAGTTTATGAACAGGCGAATGCTTCAAGAAGAGATCATCTTGGTACGTGAAGTGTCCCCTAGTGGTGTTGAGTAAGAAAAACGATTTTCAAAACTTGTTATTTTTAATCCTTTGAGTCGTAGGAATGCCGTACTATTAAGAGGGATGCATTGAAATTGACTTAGAGATGTTCTCTTCACTCAAGATGAATTTAGTCGAGTCTCTCAAGAGTTAGAAGTGTTTTCTCTAGCTTCGGAATGAGCTTGTGTTAAATTTCTAGTCGGATGTTCCGATGTTGTATCGGACATTCCGATGTTTCAGAAGTTCCGAAGTGTAGTTGTGCTTTAGTCCGTTGTGTTCTGTTAGGGTCGGACATTCCGATGTAACTGCTTTCGGATGTTCCGATACCTGCTGTGTTTTAGTTTGGGAGCTCTGTTTGGTTCGGATCGTCAAGTCACCACTTCGGAAGTTCCGATGTGTTCATCTGTTTTAGAGTGCTCTCTGTTTGGTTGATCGTCAGTCGCCACTTCGGAAGTTCCGATGAGGTCGCTTTCTGTCTGGGAACTCTGTTTATTTCGGATATTCCGATATTTTATATCGGATATTCCGATGTGGACTTAGCTTGTTTAGTTGGGTTCCCTCTCTGGGTGTCATCGGATGTTCCGAAGTTGCTATCGGACATTCCGATGCTTGTTGTTTTCGACCGTTGGAAGCTTTCCAATTTCTGGTAGTTTGCACGCATCGGATGTTCCGAAGTTCGTTTCGGACATTCCGATGTGGGGCTGAGTGCGGGGGTAACGGCTAGTTTTGATCCAAAACTATAAATACCCCTCTCCCACTCCTTTTGCTGGTTACACACTTGCTTTGGCTATTCACTTGAGCTTCTTGAGTATTCTCTAGAGCATCCTTTGAGCTTTCTCTCCTCCTTGATCTTAGGGATCATTTAGTGAGTGAGAGTTTGTCGTGTGTGATTGAAAGTCAAGGGTTAAGTTGGTATTCATCTTGAGAAAGTAGAGAACCTCTCCAAGATCGAGATTCGAGTGCATTCATTACTCTTGGAGGTTGAAGGACTCCTAGACGGCTAGGCGTCGCTCACGAGCCCCCAACGATTGTGGGAAGCCGTGAGAAGTTTGTGAAGGCCGGCTCCGCCTCCGAAAGGAAAGGAACCAATAGTGGAACCAAGCCTCAAGTGTGACCGAGGTTTGGGAGGAAAGGGTTGGAAAAGACCCGGGCTCTCTGGAGCCTCCTCAACGGAGACGTACGATCCCCTCAAGGATCCGAACTCCGGGAATCAAACTTTTGTGTTCTATCTTGTCTCTAGTTGCTTGTTTAATTTTATTGATCTTTGTTAGTGCCCTTTTGGTTGTCTAGAGCTAGTGGTCGTCTAGCTCATTCTACTTGACCCTTTAAGTCAAGTGCTGTTCGGATAGTCCGAAGTAATTACGGAAGTTCCGAAGTTTTCGGAAGTTCCGATATTAATTCGGAATATCCGACCCTTTTCCGCTGCAACAAATTGTTTTAATTTAAAATTAGCCTATTCACCCCCCCTCTAGGCAATCTTCTAACCTTTTCACCTGTGTCTTTCGGAAAAAAGAGTAAGCAGTATTATCAGTACATGCAATGCTGAACAAATATTGAGCAAAGACGAATATAAGTGTTACCAAATTGCAATAGATCTGATCAATGTCTTACAAATTAGATGACTGTCATCGCTAATGTTCTTTCTATTTCCAAATTGTTCAGAATTCTAATGCTTCTAGCTGTATGTAGTAGACCAGTGTGATGGCGAGAGCAATCGACATCCCGAAGAGCACACTGCAGCAAGAGAGTTTTATGATCATGTCATGATCCATCTCGATGAATCGGCGTACAAGTAGTATCAACTATCAAGTGCTCCTACATGTGAAGAGTAAGAATCATACTGGTGTTATGAACTCGATGCCTTTCTGATTATAAAGGAGGCGAGGAGGCTGGAGCAAGTGTTTGGGTTCCTGATCAGCTGCTTCCTCGAGAGTCCAGACCATGATCAAAATGAGCCTGGTCATCACGCTCGCCGGCGGCATCGCGGCCGGAGGCGAGCACGTGGTACAGGTCTACCACCGTGATCATGGCTAGCTAGCTGCTCCGATTAACAATGCACTGAATGATCCAGTAACTTTGCTCTGCCTCGTATGTATCAAGAAACGGACGTTCGTGGCAAGCTCGATCAAGAAACGAGTTGTGTCCTAACCCTTTCCCCTATCTCCCTCCATGCTTTGCGTTACAAGATCATCACTGCCTCGATCACCATCTTTTCCGATCACGGCCATTGTCGCCAAGCTTCCACCACCTTCAACCCCAAAATGGGATCCCCTCTGCTCATTGGTGCATTCTCCTTGCTTAGTTAAGCACTATTGTATTGTACCCATAACTCCTCCACTGGCCACCATTCAGCTCAGCCTCCAGCCATCTTCGGTCATCTCAGGGCACTGCCAGTGATTCCTCTGGACTCCCATTGGTCCCCTCTAGCTAGCACGGCCATTTACACTATACGATTCGCCATTCACCGCCTGCAAGCATTGTCATAGTCATGCTTTGCTATAAGCCTATGAAAGGCGGGCCCCACCTGTCAGGCGCCCATGCCTCTCTCTCCCTCTTTCTCTCTCTCTCTCTCACACACACAACACTGACATATAGGCACATCATTAAGTTGAAGATAATCTAATTAACTCGGTTTTAACCTAATGTCATTGATATGTGGGCCAATTGAGATTAATCATTTAATTTTAAAACCCGAACCGGTATTTATATAGTGAGTCGCTGACATGTGGATCCCATATGTCAATCTTTTTAAAAAAAAACTGACAGATGGAGTCCACTTGTCAGTCGCCGTAAATTAAATTAAAAACCCCTAAAATAAGAAATACGTTTCAATTCTCTGGAGAATATGTTTTCTCTATTGGAAGGCGTATTTTGCAAGTTTAGGCCTTCGATATCACCCCTTTTCCAATTTAGGGAACTTTTAGCCTATTTAAATTCAATCGCTTATAGCTTTGCAAATGAACTCCAAATTAAGTGAAATCAGTTTCTAAATTTTTCTAAAATCAAGCTCTTTATGTTTCTACAAAAAGATTTGAATGTTGTCTTTATTTGAGTTTATTAGCCTCTTATTATTGCTTTCTGATATAATGCATGTAGACACCACAGAAACCTTCATCGTCAACCTCGAACCCACTCAGAAATTCAACAAGCAAGGCAAGCACATTATTTGCCATGTTGATCCTATTATTTCACTTAGATTATGTTATTTTATCAATTTATGTATGTATGCGTGTATTTTTAGTAAATTTGCTATACTGTGGGTACCGATAGATATTTCTACTTATTGAATGGAACTTCATTGATAAATACGTAAATGTCAACCTTGAAATCCACAAGATAGGGAGTTAGATATTAAATAATGTCAAACTTGGGTATATTCAAATATGTAATTATTGCTTAGCCATGCTTTAGACTTGGGAGAAAAAAAATGGTCGGTTACACTGTTTGTTTAGAAATGGGAATTTTGACATGATGAGAAAGTGATATCTAATATTTAATATAAAATTAAAATTAAATATTATTTTTTGACGCGAACGAGTTATTTATATAATATGTGAAGTGTATGGACTTGCACGTAGTATATGGGGAGTTCTTGCCGGGGTCGATTAAGGACCGAACGTAGTGTTGTATAATCCAAGACATTTCGTGTAACCACAAGTGATATTATAGGGTAACTTTAACATATTAAGTTGCCTATATTTAGCTTTGCACATTTGAAGTCGAAGTAGTACGAACATATTAAGGGTCAAATATATTAAGGGTCAAACATCACAGGGCGTAAACTATCGTTGTGATTATGAAATATGTGTTTAATTTTCACCATCATATTAAGGGTCAAACATCACCGGACTGGTGTAAAGCTGTGTCTAGTTGATGTAATGGTTTTTGTCATGATCTCTCTGCCACACACAAATGAAGTGTGAAAATAGTGCCAACGAGAGTTGGCCATGTTTTGTGAATAAATTTGTACTCCTCTACGGAGTGTAAATCTTTTCAAAAAACCGTGCTCACGGTCATAAGAGACTTGGTTCACTAACACTAATTAGATTTTGTGTATTTTTTTTAAAAAAGGTTGAATTAAAAAAATTGATGGAAAGTTATGTTTCAGATATTATGCTAAGAGATGGCATAGAATGGATCGTTGTTCACAATTATGGAAGATTGTGAGTTGCTTGTCTTTTATGCTATTTACAATTGTTATTTGTATACCTACCAAATTGTCCTATTACAAATTTTGATTATAATATACTACATATTATTTATGTCTGAATCTCGCTTTATGCAAAAGAACGTGGTAGGGTAGCCATCTCTTTTGGCATAGCCAACCATTTATTTATAATTATGATACACTACAAGTTTTGCTGAGAATAGATGTACTAACCCTTACTTGTTGGTATTCAGTGGACGAAGAAACTAAGATCCTAGACGACTCCTACTTTATCGCAAGTTATGGGCATTAGTTTTTCTAAGCTTATCCTTGTTAATTGCCGGTGAAATATTTTTGGCTAAAGGCAATATTGATGTACTCTTGTTGTTTTTTGCTGCACTCTATTTGGCTTTTATGGCTTTATTGTGAGAACAATGTACCGTTAATCTATGTATTTTGTGATATTATGCATGAATGTGTTAATCATGTTGTATTTCACGCAAGAAAGGGGGTCTCGACATCTTTTGGCGCTTCCGCAGTCAGAGCTTGACCTATTTTTGCAATTGCACTCAGAGTAGACTAAATTTGCAAAGCAAAAAAAAAAAGTGACACATGTCATCTTCCGGTGATTCCGCAATCGGGGTGGAGCTATTATTGCATTTGCGTTCAAGAGATCAATTTTTTTTTTTTAAAAAAAAAAGTGTCAGTAAGATGAAAAAGTGATGATTACGTAAAGACATCACATGACGCAGTTGTCTGCATGTCGTGCCTTTGGAGTTCAGATCCTCCGTGATCAAACGTCTTGAAACACACGCAATGCTGCGCTGCTGCCGTGATAGTGTCAGGGTTTCACTTTTCATTGAAATTCATTCAAATTTCTCAAAATTCACTCGTATCACTCCGGTTCGGAAAAGGATTCCGTTCGGTTTACCACTCAAATTTCAAATTTAAATTCAAAAAAATTGAAAAAATTTATCCAAAAGTTCCCTAAAATTAGTATTAATATCTTTACGATCTCTTGTGTGATTTTTTTTTTGAAAAAAAAAACGAAGTTTGAAATTTTACAGTATTTTTCCACTTTTTTCGATTTTTCCCTAACTTTTCAAACCGTCGCCGATTTTCACCGAAAACCGCTAAAATTTTGCAGCTTTTGTGCGGTTTTCGACCTTATCATTCGAATTTTGCTCGCAGGTTGACCATATTTCAAATTTGTTTGACTTTTGAAACCGTTCGATTTTTCACAAATTTCACTTAATTTTTTACGAATTTCGGTACCGTCGGCTCATCGAAATCCAAGTTTGAAACGGTTTTGTTAACCCCGACTGGTGCTGCTGCTCACGTGTTTTGCTGGGCTACTTCATGTAATTGGTTTTCAACTTTTTCATTCGAATTTTGCCCGCGGTTTGACCATATTTCAATTTTATTTGACTTTTCAAACCGTTCAGTTTTTCACAAATTTCACTTGATTTTTCACGTCAGTTCGTCGAAATCCAAGTTTGAAACGGTTTTGTTAACCCCGACTGGTGCTGCTGCTCACGTGTTTTGCTGGGCTACTTCATGTAATTGGCTTACAATTACTCGTTAACGATTTTTGCAGAATGGATAATCGGCTCTTGCCAGTCGCCACCATCATCTGAATGGCAAGAAGCCGAGCACTAGTGTTCAATTTTTTGCTTCTGCAGATACGCTAACAAGCAGCTTTGAGGTTTGACAAAAGTTATACAGAACATCCTCCCAAGATGTTGTAGACAAGTTCGATTGTTTGAATAGGAGAAATACTACTTTGCAATGCACTAAAGCTCACAACAAATATGACCACACCAGAGACCTTGCACGATGCAATATTTCTCGACTTTGAATCTTGACTGCTACACCCGCTGCTCCCCACATCCGAACAAATCATCGGAGACGTTTAAGAACAGCTTCTCTCACTTTTGGAGTTCAAAGACGACCAATCTTGTGTGCTTCCAGAGCTGTAAAGCAATGCTCTGTGCCTAATCTTGTCGCAGATCCCAGGAAGGAGACATACAAATTATAGCACAATTGAAAGGTGCACACTACCAAAAACAGAACATCCGCAATGTCGGGACTCCCCTCCAACTCTGGAAATTAGCAACAGCAGGTCAGCAGTTCTGCAAGCGCTTCCCCGATCAATAATGAATTCAATCTTTCTGCATCTTGGCTGGTCTCTCCTTATGGGATCCTGTATGGCAAAAAAAGGATAAACAAAAAGCACCAATCTGTTCTCAAAGTAACATATTTTGTGACAGAAAACCTTCTTAACTCATTTCAGCCTACGTGAGATTGCAGATTAAAAAAAATAATCAGTATTTGACTGAACTCTGAACTGTTCCGGTTGAGGAAGTAAAAAAACAATATTCACTGTTTCTCTGTGAAAGCTGAAAGCAAATTTTCTCTTTAGGACCTAAGAAAAATTACCTGCGTATCTCCTTTTCTTGTTAGCTCTTCTTCTTTTGCGCTCAGCTTGTGTAAGTTCTGCATCTTCTTTAACATCACCTTTTCCTTCAAAAACTTCTTCAGGAGCAAGCATTGCAGCATCTGAAACAGCTACAGGTGCAATCTGCAAAACAGAGAGATCGTTATAATGAAATGCTTCAATGGAGTAACACCATGGAAAAATGAGGGGTTTTAATACCTCTTCCATTGCTAGAGCAGGTACATTTGCTTGTATAGACATATCCTCAATGACCTGAAATGACAATTCTTAACTTCATGCAAAAAAATTTTGCAAACATTAAGTACACAATGTTGTCAAATAAAGAGTTACTGCATACCGGCTTTGGAGCAAAATGGAAATGAGATAGTGCATCCAACTTCAAGCATATCCTCTTAAATAAAGTTTTTGCCTAAGTAGAAACAGGAAGTTAGTCATTACAAGTATCACTTAGCTAGCATGAAAAATCATGAGAAGACTATGACATCACCGCAAGAAGACAAAAACCTATGTGTATAGCATCAGTGGAATAACGGCAACAAACATAAACACAATACAAGTTGACCAATGTAATAATGGCACCAATTGACAATTGTAAAGGACCAAGTTTGACATGTATGTGTGCTTATTGAAACACAACAACCACAGTGGCAAAACTTCACTTCTCATTTATAAAAAAAAATGAGTCTGTTTCTACCACCGAAAATTCCAATAGCAAAACTTCAAACAAATTGCATGTCCAGGTGCAAATAACCATAATTCATCATCAGTGTTGATTTTTTTTCTTGATAGTATGACAAGCATCTTGCATACCAACCAGAAAGTGAAACAACGAAATTAAATAGTGACACTAGAGAGATCAAGATAAGGAGAGGATATAAGAAATTGCTAAGTTAGATGAACATAATAACATCTGGCATGCATTCACTGACAAGCAATTGTAAGATGATTTGCTAATTGACATTTTCTTTCAGCTCAACACAAATGCCATATTAGATATTGCACAACAATTAAGATCAAAAGCAGAATAAAATTATACTCCCGCCAGATAAAGCCATCTTCCCTAAGATTCTACTAAAAAGCAATTGATTACTCACCTCTTTCTTCAGTTCATCTGAAATAGAAAGTGGGGCAGGTGCAAGGCCAGCCTTTTGCGCATAATCTTCCTGGTAGAACAAAAACATCAATACTAAATGAATTATACTTAAACTCATATTAACTAGCAACATGTTTGGATGTAAAAATAACAACCATATTCTTATAGTGCAAACCTCATAGAGCTCAGCAAGACCCTTCTTGCTCTTATTTTCATCCTGTTCAAATGATATTGACAATGGTCAGATATAAATCACACAACTATTTTATTGCTATCATGAAAGAATTCCGGTTGTTGCACAGGGGTATAACCATACCAGCTCCTTTTGCTCCTTTGGAGCTTTCGATGGCAAGGAAGGAGGCTTTTCAACATCATCAAAATGACCCTGTTAGGAACCAACAAGCAAAGGTATCTCAATATTAGTAGCACAGCTACAGAAACAGATACCCAAACTATTCCTCAGAATTTGCTCTGCTATACTACTATGGACCAAGTTGCAAACCACAGGACATGTCCAAAAACACATGTACCTCTGCAATTCTTTTCTTTATCATCTCTTCAAGAGAAGCTGTGACTACCTCCGTGATTACTGGGGCAGGTCTTACATTGTGCTCAAAATCAAGGTCCACTTCCAGAGCACTGTTTTTGGGCCTACTGGAAGCAGTAACCTACAAAAAGAATTCATTTAGTTTGTTTGCAATGAAATGGTATTTAATTATTACCCCGCATGATGTTATAAGTCAGAAATCTGTACTATTTTAAAAATGAACAAACAAAAATATTATCAATTACCTCTCCCTGCATGGTCCATGTACTGGGTTCAATATTAGCTTTCTCCATTTGCTCTATTTTAGTACGCATCTTCAGGCGCTCCTTCTCATGAGTTGAGAGACCCTGTTCATCCTGCATAAAGGGAAAAAATGTTGATAAACTAGTATATGCGCACCACTTATTTGTTCTACTGAAATGAGTAATTCTAATGGTGGACCAACATTTTCAACATCATTCTCACTAGCATCCACTTCAATCTCATGTGATTCATCCTTGAATTGAACTTGCTTTGTGGAACCATCTCTCTTCTTGACCCTTTGGTTATGTCCTTTCTCAAAAAATTCCTTGTACCTGAAAAGACCCTCTTAGCCAGTTAAATCATAACGTCAAATGCCATGACTCATGATACTGAAAGTGCATAAACATAATCAAAGGCTGGCCATAGTGACTAAGCTTTGATCAGACCGTACAACCTAAGGAAGCATACAGAGGCTTTACTGGACAAATATAAGTGAGGTAGAAACGAACAATATAATGCATGCACGACGTATGATGAGCATTTACAACTGACCAATAGATATCTTAGCCATTTAGGGATATTTACAGACGGAAATAAGTTGACAGAACTTACAGCTCAATTTTCTTTTCAGTAACACCAACTTGCTACACTGCAAAAATGACACTTATTTCTGAGCAAACTTGTTTCGCGGCATCCTCTCAATTGGGATATAGTTATTTTCCTGCCTTAAAGAAGGTGACACAAACTTTTTCATAGGTCAATTACTTTGCTTTAAGTTATGCAAAAATTGTGCATTTTTCCCATACAAACTTGTTTCGCTGCATCCACACACAGGTGGTTGTATATATCAATTTAACTATTTTCATGTCTCATTAGAGGTGGCGACAAGCTTCTTCTGTGCATTAAATTTAGTTTTCTTCATAGGACAACTATTTGATCTCATCACCTTTTCAACAGTTTATGTAAAAATGGAAACTTTCTGTGTCTTATTTTCTAAATTAATTGAGTCCATCCCCATGCAAGCATTTGGATTCGATTGCTTTCCTACATCAGTGAAAGCAACAAGCTGCTTCTGCTTATGGCCCTTTCTAGGCTGTGTTTGTTTAGGTCAGGTCTTTGGAGGAGAAGTCTTTGAGCCGGAAGAAGCTAGCTGGCCTTTGGAGTCGAGGTCAAGCTGGAAGAGACTTGATGAAGAGATGGCAATTTTTTGTTAATAAGATCAAGTTGCAAAGGTATCAGGGAAGTGGGATTTTCAGAAGCTCCAGCCAGCCCGAGAAGTATCGTTTTTCTTGCTTCTCTCGTGTAGTGCAAATTGGGCTGGAGCTTCTCCTCTCCAGCTAGCTGAAAAATTACTCTTTGTTTTGGCTTGTGAATTATGAAGGCCTAGAAGCCAAATAAACCTAAGCAGAAGCCTAAACAAACACAGCCCTAAGCTATTCACCTCAAGAAAAGCCAGCCTGATATAGTGGTATATAGTATATTCTCATGGAATGAAATCTAAAAAGGTCCAATTATGTGGAAAGAGCACAAAAATGATAAGAAAAGAGTGTGAAGCATTATTAAATTGATTTCATGATTCTAAATGACTGCCGTTGACATCTCTATCAATTTGCACCAACAAGATTCACAACAAGTGATACCACTGTACTGTAGTGTAACTAAAATTAACAGATAGCCCAGTATTTAAAAGATCAGAGTTTCAAAAAAGTGTCTAATGCAGAATTATTTGCATTTTGTCAATAACCATAATAGCATAGTAGAAAACTAGCATAGAAGGCTTACATTACATCTCCGCCAGTTTTTCCCGCATCCTCTTCGTCATCATCCTCAAAATCTTCCAACTGCAATTAATAACATCAATATCCAAGTTCATTTTCTATACAGGAGCTCAGAATTATTTTCATGTATGTAAAGAGTGTGTGTTACAAAATCCTTACATCCAAGTGGTCATCATCTTCATCCTCATCATCGTCATCTTCATCCCCATCTTCCTCATCCTCATCATCACTCACCTCCTCCATCCCGCTCCTTGTCACCTTCTTCTTCCCTCCTCGCTTGGCACCCCCAGCATACTCCTCTTCTTCCCCCTTCTCCAGAAACTCTTCCAGCTCCTTTATCTTCAGGAACTTGTCCTCCACCCTATTCCCTGCTCTCCCTTCCAATCCCTCTGTTTCTTCTTCCTCACCATCCTCCTCCTCGCTGTCCAATTCCTCTTTGTCATCAAGTTCCTCCAACTCCTCCATCAATTCGTCACCTTCTCCAGCCTCCTCACCGTCTGACTGCTCCTCCTGCGCGCCAGACTGCTCCTCCTGCGCGCCAGCAGCCTTCGACGGCGAAGGAGCCGGCGGCTGTGATGGGGGTTGGTGCTCGAGGCGGCGGAGCTGGCGGCGCAGGTGGGGGAGGATGGGGCGGGAGAGCAGCTCGATCTGGGACCAAATCTGCTCGGCGTCGAAGGCGGAGCCTGCGAGGAGGTTGGGGAGTGGGGGCGGCTGCGTGGGGGAGAAGAGGGCGAGCGAGGAGTGGAGGTGCTTCGAGGCCGCCCGGGCGGCGGCGGCGAGGTCAGAGGACGGGGAGAGGTAGAGAGCCGGGTCGGCGTCGCGCAGCCGCTGCAACGCCGCATCGCCCTTCTCCGCGTCGAGCGGCTCGTCCAAATCCATCGCCATTGCCGTGGACCGCCGAAAATTGGTTACAGGAGTCGGGAGGCGGCACCGCGGCAGCCCAGGTTTAGGGTTTAACGAGTGAATTGCATTTTACGGTCAGCCCTCAAACTTCACTCGAAATATTATTTCGATCCTCAAACCTTCAATTTTACCAATTAGATCCCCAAAAGTTGGCGTACCATATACTATGCTATACTATCTATTAAAGCTGGAGAACTTCGACAGCAACCAACCTGCCCACGTGACACCATTTTTTTACGAAAAAACCCTTTATAAATTCTAAAATTACGCTTAGATCATTCCATCGTAATACTATCTATTAATTAAAGCTGGAGAACTTCAACAGCAACCAACCTGCCCACATGGCACCATTTTTTTGCGAAAAAACCCTCCATAAATTCTAAAATTACGCTTAAATCCTTCCACCGTATACTATCTATTAAAACTAGAGAACTTCGACAGCAACCAACCTGCCCACGTGGCACCATTTTTTTGCGAAAAAACCCTCCATAAATTCTAAAATTACACTTAGGTCCTTCCACCGTAATTTTGCAAAAAGGACCCCATGATTCCGTAGATTTGCGAACGGGTCCTCCAAAGGTTTTTATGTAAAAGTCAAAATCACATCTAGGTCCTTTCACGGTAATTTCCCAAAATAGGCCCAGTAGTTACGTGTATTCGTGAACAGGTCCTCCACTTGTTGTTTTTGCAAAAGAAATCGTGGTAACACATATTCACTATCGTTTCCTAGCTAGCCCATTTTTTTTTTAACAAAACCTCTCAAGAAAATGAAAATTATGTTAATATCCTCGTACCATTTTTTTGCAAAAAGAACAACCAAACCAAATTTCACGTCGAGCAGCGTAGCACGAGATCCTACTTAGTTCATTTCAATTGTGTCCATTTTGTCAATTTCTTTGTGAGGTCTTTGACAACAAAAAAATTGTCAATCTGGCGCCGATCAACACAGCTAGTGCTCCATAGAATCGAGGGCAACACAATCAGTCAAGGGTGTTGTTCAGCCCAAAGGCGATAGTAAAAGGAAGGAAAATAAACAAAGTAAGAGTCGTCTTGATATCCTTTAAGGATGTTGCTCAGCCCAACGATGCCAATCATTTATATCTATGAACAAGATCATTAAAAAAACGGTAATGCTACAGTTCGGACGTCTGTTTTTTTCCGCAACATTTTTTTCTACGCATGCAACATTTTTTTCTACGTATGCAATATTTTTTTTCTACGCATGCAATATTTTCCATCGACAAACAGTAAATGTTTCAAAAGCGAAAAAAATGTTTCAAACGTTGAAAAAAAATATTACAGATGCTAAAAAAAATATTGCGCGTGCGTCCGAAAAATTAAAAAAAAAATCAGACGTCCAGCTACTAGTATTGTCCTTAAAAAAAACGTAAAAATAAATTTAGACGAAGAGAGCACCAAGTAACTCGTGCCACGAGGCAAAGCTTAGTTGATCTAATGGCATGTGGTATGTCTATACATCCTGTGCTTAATTTTAGATTGTGATTGCCACATTTCATTTCACTAAAAATTTAAATACGCTATCTCAACTCCACTACAGAAACGATGAGGTGATCCATCCACGCCACAGCAGAGTTGACCACATTTGCAATCTAAAGATTCATTAGATACACCGCAAATCGGGTCTCATCATCAACATAATCATCCTGCATTAAAAAATAAAAAAAAAAGAGGAACGAAAAAAAGGTGATAAACTAGTATACTTAGGCAGGAAGCAACAAAGAAAGAGGGTTAGTGGAATAAATCGAGGGGGAAAAAAAGAGAAATAGATGTTCATAAGAGTTAACTGCTTTAAGATACGTGCAAGTTTTGGGCAGGTGCCTCACCTACTGGACTTTTGGGACAGCATATGCTAGCAAACATTTTCCATCTAATGCGGTTTTTTTGTAGTATATAATCTTGTCCATATTCACGTGTTTAATTTGTAGGATATAATAACGGGTCTTGTCCTACGGTTTTTTTTGTAGGATATAATAACGTTTCTCCGTATTCAATTGAACTAAAAATCAAGTTAGGGATCTCATCTCCACTAAAAAAATAAAACACGTCTTTCTTGCAACTGACTAGCAATCGTATAGAACTCTATGTTTTAGGTAAATATCTACAAACTATAATATCACAATACTTCTCTTGGACACTTGACCAAAGTTATACTCATGCCTCGTCAAAAACTCTCACCAAAAAACCCAGTAGGAAAAAAATCAGCCGCATACACATTCACACGTCTGGCGCCACAAATGAGATTCTACCCTTCTAAAGTCAAACTGTGAACTGATCACCAAAAAACCCAGTACAGAACAGATCGGGTCTCGCCGTTAACACTAAAGCAAGACCCAATTCCAACGGTACCCAGTGTTAATTGCTTTTCATAACAAAAAAAAAAACTAATATTTCATTGCCATCGGTTGGCCTGCACATAATTTATATCAACAGCTATTTTTTAATAACAATATCAATAGTTTGTTGAAGTATTGATCGCGTTGCCAACGATCAGGCACACAAAAAAAAATAGAAATGGACAAAAGATGTGGTCCTGATAGTCTCTCCAACCTTATTGTTCTTATCCGTAGGCCTCTACCCCTTACATAATGGTAGAAACCCATCTTTCTTGCGACTGACTCGCAATCGTATAGAACTCTATGTTTTAGGTAAATATCTACAAACCATAATATCACAATACTTCCCTTGGACACTTGACCAAAGTTATACTCATGCCTCGTCAAAAACTCTTACCAAAAAACCTAGTAGAAAAAAACAGCTAGAAAAAAAGAGTGCATAGCCCACATTCTTACCATTGTATGTATTACCACTTTAAAAATCTCCCGTTAAGAAAACCTAGTGGGACAAAACTTAATTATAAGAAGAAGAATGCAACTTCATCCTGAAAGATGAATACATACATGAAGATTAATTTCCCCCTCGAGGCGTCAACTCTTTGAGGTGCCGAGGCACGGATGTTGGGCTTTGGATGATGTTGTCGAGCAGCGTCGATGGCACTGGCAACAAGGTCAGAGAGGAAGGCTATACGGCAAGGGTGGGTGACACACAAGTGGTTACGTACCATAATTTCAAAACTTGTCAAGTATTGATCATGCTACCGATGATCAAGCACACACTAAAGTAGAGATAAACAAAAGATGTTGTCCTCATAGCCTCTCAACCTCATTGATCTTGCCTATAAGCGATGTATCGCACGTGTACAACATACAACCCCCCTTCGCTTCTTATATAGTGGTACGAAAGGACACTTTCTTTGCATCATATAGTGGTAAAAGTGACCGCTAATATTATACGACTCTAAATTTAGGTAAGTTTTCACGTACCATCGTATCACAACACAGCTACACAGCTGATTATTAATTCGTATAATCCACGGATACACGGTAGCCGAAGGAAGAACCTTCTTTGCAACAGCCGGTTCAAACCGGATGTTATTAACGGGTATAATATTTCGTGGGAACCCGACCCGGTAATATACGGCGGGGGGTTTTCCTTCGGTTGGGTGGCCGCCCACCCAACCAACAGTACACCTACCAACGCCACCTCCACCCAGCCGGACCACCACTCCCAGTCCCAGCGCCGGAGCCCACGGAGCCACGCCCGCCGACACGGCGGCCCCACAGCACGGCCACAGCGCCTGCACCCGTGGACCAGGCCCACGCGGCGACCGGTTCTTCCTCCCTTGCGGGGGACGCGGAGCTGCAGCTGCGACCTCCCCTCCCCATTCGCCGACCAAACTCCCATTCCGAGCGCGCAGTTCGTGTTCTTCGCGTCGGATTCAGCCGCGACCTCCCATTCGCAGTTTGGTCGTATAGCTCCCAGATCGTGCCGGGCTTCGTCTTCGCAGATCCATCGAGGTGTGTATGTGTCGGAGCTGGTTAATTCGTTTGTTCCTGGTTGATTTTGTTCTTGATGCCATGCGTGATTCGGTTCCTCGGAGCGTTTCCCCGGCGTACTTCCTTTAAGATCGCTGCAACTAATTCTCAGCAGAAAAATCGATGGAGTGAGATGACCCGGTGGCGTGTTAGCAAGGGAAGTGTTCTTGTTCTTGTTCTAGTTCAAACTGTTCAGGGTTTTTTTTTTCACATGGAACGTCGATGAGACATTTTAGCAGGGTAGACTTTTGTGCTACGGTATGAGTTATGACTGAAATATTCCATGCGAAAGTGCTCATATCTTGAGAAAGATTTGTGTGAAACTGTTGAGCATTGGGCATTTGACAGAGGAAGTATTGGAGTTTAGTACCATTCTGTAGGTACAAGCACAATGATCTTAATTATGTAGCTTAAACACACCCGGTTTGATATTAAAAGCAATGGAATAGTTGGGACATATACAGTCCATTTGCTAAGTTGCATCGACAGCTTTGAAGCCAAAATCTGGTTTTGTTCGGACGCTTTAGAGCTTAATTTCAGCCGGCGGTGCAAATCAAGAAACTTCTGATTGCATTTTCTGTTTCTAGAATGTCAAGCCTTGAGGAACCGCTTGGGCTCGGAGACCTGCCAAAGTTGAGTATTAACAGACTTGGAAGGTTCTCATCAAGTGCTTGTAGGGCGGGAGCTGATGAACGTAACACTGGCAGGTAAGTTTCACTATCCTGAACCTAGATTCGTTGCCAGACATCAGCTGCCATTTTACCATTTCTGAAGTTTCGAATATCTGTATGAATAATGACGATGCACAATAGCATTGACAAGTTCGTGACTGTTTCAAAAAATTGAAATATGTATGTATTGATTTACGCTCAGATACAGCAGCTCCTACAATGGCAGCACTCGCATGGTCCTCAATGGGAATTCTCATCCATGGGATCTACGATGCCATCATGCCGATGCATCCTCTGAGGGAGTGGAGCTCAGAGATCTTCCTCGGAAGGTAGCTTACATTGCACAAATAGGAGTAAGCTGATCTAGCATCTTGTCCACTATCGTCGCCTTTATCTGGCCATAATCTTACAGTTTATTCAGCCTAACAATGTTCATACAGTTTACCATCACAGATAAACTTATTTGTAAAGTTATTAGAAATTAGAGAAGGATAATGGTGAAAACAATCGGCAACCAGATCCAGATGCTTTCCTTTAACCCGTAGAGTTTATCAACATTCTGCCTTTAGGTTCTGTGGGATCTACCGAGGTTTGTGAAGATAGTTGAAGTCGGGCCACGTGATGGTCTGCAAAATGAGAAGAACACCGTGCCAACATCTGTAAAGATCCAGCTGATACAGAAATTGGTGGATGCCGGCTTATCGGTGGTTGAGGCCACAAGTTTTGTCTCCCCGAAATGGGTGCCGCAGGTGATGCACTTCAATCATGCGAAAACGATCTAGTGAGTTTAGTGACTGGCATCTGATCCATCACAAGCCATGAATCTCTTACTTAGCTCGGTTTTGAAACTGCAGCTAGCTGATGCAAAGGATGTCCTCCATGGTATCCAGCAAGTGCCAGATGTGCGTTTTCCAGTGTTGACTCCTAACCTCAGAGTAAGTCCTTCTTCTAAAGCTCAGTGACAACAATGCTCTCTACATATTTGCTACTCCCTCCGGTTTGGTAATATCTGTCGTTTTGGACATAGTGATGGTCAAATTTCCAAAACTTTGACTATCGATATATTTTTAAATATTTAAATTGGATACATGAAAATTATATGTGTAGATTTGTCTCGAAAAGTACTTTCATAATATTATAGTTTTATTGGGTTTTATAAATATATTATAATAAAAATTAGCGGTCAAAGTTGTGTTTTGAAGACCGTGTCGATGTCCAAAACGACAGATATTACCAAACCGGAGGGAGTACTAAAAGATCTGATCTGTAGCGACCAAGTGACTGTTTACAGGGATTTGAGGCTGCTGTTGCAGCTGGTGCAAAAGAAGTTGCAGTTTTCGCATCTGCCTCTGAATCCTTCTCTAAGCAGAACATTAACTGCACCGTCGAGGAAAGCCTTGCTCGGTACCGCCATGTCACTTCTGCTGCCAAGAAACATGGGATACGTGTCCGTGGGTAAGTTGCCCTAAGCTTGTTAATTATACAGCCTCTCAAGCCTGAAGCAAGTGCAAATGAAGGCTGTTCTGAGGCAATCTGGCCTGAAACCTTCCATTCCTGGCTGCGACAGGTACGTTTCATGCGTGGTCGGTTGCCCCGTCGAAGGAGCAGTGCGTCCATCAATGGTGGCGCATGTAGCCAAGGAGCTCTACGACATGGGCTGCTCAGAGATCTCGCTCGGTGACACGATTGGTGTCGGCACACCAGGTACTAACCGTTCTAAGTACGAGTAAACTCCAGCACCTTGCAGTGTTAAAACTTTTAATCTATGGAGGCTTTGTGTCCGGCTTGCCAATGGCCGCAGGTCTCCTCTCTGAGCTCCTTGTTGTGTTGTCTGTTCCAGGCAGTGTGCTTCCTATGCTTGAGGCCGCCATGTCCGTCGTTCCGGTGGACAAGCTGGCCGTTCACTTCCACGATACGTACGGCCAGGCCATTGCCAACATCCTCGTCTCCCTTCAAGTAAGCAATTTGACACTCGCCGGAGGCAACAGGACGTGCACAAAGCTCGCTGCTTTGCCAGCCTAACGCTCGTGCTCGTTTCCAGATGGGGATCAGCGCGGTGGACTCGTCGGTGTCAGGCCTCGGGGGGTGCCCCTACGCGAAGGGCGCCACGGGCAACGTCGCCACGGAGGACGTCGTTTACATGCTCCACGGCCTGGGGATAGAGACGGGCGTCGACCTCGGCAGGCTCATGGACGCCGGCGATTACATCTCCGGCCATCTGGGCAGGCCGTCGGGCTCCAAGACCGCCGCCGCTTTGCGCAAGCTTGCCGCCTGAGTCCCTGACGACGATCGTGTTTGTTCGGGATTCAGAAAGGGAGGGAGAGACGTCGATCAGTCGGTGTCGGCATACGTATCTACACACGCCATTCGATTGTATACCGTCTCAATTTACTCTCGAACTCGGGTCAAAGTTAACAGGAAACGTCGATGTATACCAATTTGTGTTTCGGTTGTCAGATGAACTTGAATAATCAGCTGACTTCGTAACAGGAATCGTGAGTCACGAATACAGTCTTTTATAGTCACAAATACATGTTTTTTTTAAGTTGCATAAATATTAAAGCATAAATGTAGAGTCGATAGTGCTTAATTACCCATTTATTTGTTTTAAGATTTGTGTAACTTGTATTTGCGGGAAAAACATAGAAGCACTACTTGATTTTAATGCTTTTTCATGAAAATACTAGTTCTGATTATGCGCAAGTCACATATTCATAATCCCCTAGCGACCAAATAACTTTTGTTTTACTCAAAGTGCCATAAGAAAGTACGCTGAAGGGAAATTTGAAACATCCACTTAGATGTCGGAGGCTTGCCAAAATGTCCTCTCCCCAAACAAAACGTAGCAAACCACACAGGCCAACGGCTCCCTCGCTTAGACTATGGCAGAACGCCTTCAGCTTCGGTTTCTGTCCTCTGGAAACCAGAAGCTGTTCCAAACAGCTAGCTTTTTCGTAGCCAGAAGCCAGCAGACCGTTTGTACTAGAAAAGCTAAAAGCTGATCTGAGGTAGCTTCCTACGGCTTCGATGAGTTGGGGTTATGACTTTACCACTAGAGTTTAAAGAAAATTACTCCTTCCCATCAAGTATAAAATCCCAAACCGCACCACTCTCACCCTCATTCCCAACACGTATTCCTCATACCTAAAAACTACACTAAAAAGCCAGACTGACAAACACCAAACCTCTTCAAATTTCAAATTGCTCAACCGCAAATTATGCAATTTCAATTAAAAGCTACTTTTCAAAAAAGCTCCAGCCATACCAAACAGGGCCTATCTCCAGCAATTTCCCTTCATTCCATTCCATTCCCTATTCCCTTCCCCATATTCATTCCCTTTATTTCCTACTATATCCAACAGCATCCCCTCAAAGGGATTTATGTAGGGATTTGAAGAGAGAATCCCTTTCTAGAGAGAATCCCAAAGAGAATCCCTTCCGAAGGAAATCCGCTGGAGCGCTTGGGATCTGTTCGCGAAAGGATTTGAAGGGGGAAGGGAAGCTGCTGAAGATAATCTTAATCGCTGACCTCTTGGCTGCTTCCACCCCAACCGTGCCTTCCTCACCTCCCTCACTGGGCCACCTCCGCCCCCGACCTCGATCGCCTCTACCTCGACCTAGGCCCTCCCTCTCCGCCCCCCAACAAGCTCGGTCGCCGCGCCGCCTCATCGTCTTCACCCCCACCGAGCTCGGTTGCCTCCGCCCCAACCTCCTTGCTCGGTTGTGGCAGTTACAACAGCCAACTAAAAGCCAGTTTGCCAAACAGCCTACCAAGAAAAGCTACAGGTGTTTTATAGCTCAACAAACCAAAAACACCTTTTCAGCTCAGCCACAATCCCCCGCTCCCTAAAAAAAGGCCCGTAGTCTCTTGCTAGTTAAGCCAAAAGCTGAGTCTACACAAATATTCATCGAGGAATCATAGCTTTAGGATGTCAAAACATATAGATTAGAAAAAAATACATGTATTTTTTTAAAAAAACTAGTAGATTTATCCGCATAACTGCGCGGCTAGATACAATGATACGATTATCTTTGATATATAACTATACGTTCTATAATTATGCTTTTTTTTATATAACTCTAATATCTATATATAATTAATATGCACCGTTATAATCTGAATATTAAATGAGTTAGTTCATTTTGTAATCAGTTGCCTCGTGTAGTAGCAACCTGTGTCGGAGGGTTTTTCTTTTATGCTGCGATTTTTTTTATATATAACTACGTGAATTATATAATTAACATTAAATATCCGTAGAGGCCCCTCTACTATTCCCCGCAAGCAAAATCGGACAAGATAGGCAACGTTAGGTATGAAAGTGCGACCCAGGAAAAGACCGCGGGGTGGACTGCAAATGTCCCATTAATAGCTGCGCGGCTGCTTCTTCCCCCATCCCCCCCGTTCCCCATCGACCGTGTTCATCTCTCCTTCCTCGTCGCCGCCCAATCTGCTCGGGACAGCGGCCGGCCTCCCCGAAGGTGAGAATTCAGATCAAGAAACTTTGGCGCTATCTTTCAATTCGCCTTAAGCCCCGCTCTTCCTCGCTCTCGGTTGTGCTGTTCGGGAGCCGGAGCGATTGGGCCGCGTTCATCAAAGTTTCCCCTTTTCCAAATGTTTGGATTGCTTGCTTAGTCGCGAAAGAAGAGCAAGCGAATCGTCGATTCGGACGGGGAGCCCGCTGGGTTCGTTTGCATTTGATTCAGTTAGGATGTGCCTGACCCATAGCCGTAGGTAGATGCTTCGACGGTGTTAAGCAGTTGTTGGAAGCAGGCATTAGCATGTGATTGGTCCCTGTTTACATGATAATGCGCTTATGGAGAATGTGTAGGCATGCTTGGAGCGGTTCTTGTTTGCCTGTCTCCCGAGAATTTTAGCATCTATTAGCCTTGAGAAATAGCACACAGTTTTTACTCTATTTGGTCACTAAGTAAGGGGAGAATTGTCATAAATCATTTGTCAATGGATATAATCAGTCATGGAAATTTTGTATAACCAACAAGAAAAGTTGGTTGCTAGATGTATGAAAATTGTTCCGGCTGTAGTATGCCTGACAGGCTTTTCCAGCAAGAATTAATCCCTGTAGAATGGTCATTTTCTCAATTTTTTGGTTATTAGTCAGATTCTCAACTACTTCCGTGCTGTTTACTTGGGTTTAGGCTTTACTTTAGATGCACATATTATGTACATTGTTTTCTACTTCTCATCGTGCTTTTTTTTTTTTGTCCTTTTTCTTTTCCTTCCATTCATATAATGGAATATTGACATCTTTCAATTACACCATCAGCTTGTTGGTTATACTTCAGATTGCATCTTCTTTGCTTGTCCTCGTTTGCATACTCTTGTTGTGCTCGTTGGGGGATCGTGTTCTTGAGAACCTCCCCATATCGTCCTGACCATACTGCAATTTGTTCCTTAAGCAATTCCTTGCTATCCAGTTTGGACACCCATGGCTGCATCCAGTTTGATATTGCATAGCAATTGTTCTAGTTGTTTCTGTTGTTTTTCTTCCTATCCATATGTCATCACTTTGCTCTCCCGATATTGTTGGCTCCTGTGCTCTTTCCAAAGTTGCCTTGGAACTTTGAGCTTTGCAAGATGCCAAGGACAGAAAATGTTGCTTCTGCCAAATCGGTTGGACCAGTCAAATCAGAAGAATGCCTGGAGTTTGATGATCACGAGGAGGAGGTAGAAGAGGAAGAAGTGGAGTATGAAGAAATTGAGGAGGAGGTAGAGGAGGAGGAGGATGAAGATGTTGTAGAGGAAGTTGAGGAGGTAGAGGAAGAGGAAGAGGAAGAGGAAGAGGAGGAGGAGGTGGAGGAGGTGGAGGAGGATACTGAAGAAACTGAAGTTTTGCATGAAGTTGATGCTACACATGACAGTAAAATGGAAGGTACCAAAGATGGGAATGAAAAAGAGAAGCATGCTGTGCTTCTTGCTCTCCCCCCTCATGGATCTGAAGTATATATTGGGGGCATCTCCAGTGATGCATCTTCTGAAGATCTCAAGAAACTATGTGTGCCATTTGGAGAAGTTGTGGAAGTGAGTACTGCCTACTTTCTTGGGTTTAGCATTTCACTGCATTTGGTTCTGCATTACAGATGTGCCCTTCCTTTCTGCAGGTGAGAATGATGCCAGGCAAGAAAGATAGCAAGGGATATGCTTTTGTTACTTTCAGAACTAAAGATTTGGCTTTAAAGGCCATCCCGAAATTGAACAATGCAGCTTTGAAGGTTTGTTTTTAGTTGAACTTATAAGTTGATCATTATGTTCTCATGTCAACAATGTCATTGCCATCAGTTGCATTGAGCTTTTACTCAAATATTGGTATCAATGATAAACAAAGTCCATACATTTTTACTGCGATGCAATTTTGTTTATTTTCCGCAGTTTGCAGGTGTGGACTAGCAGAGATCAAAATAGTAATTTCATTCAAATATTATTTTGTCAAAAGTTTTTCCTTTAGCTTCTCTATACTTAATCTGTCCTGATTTCCTCAGTCAACTTTCATGGATTTTGACATGGTAAATTACAAGCTTACACACTTATCTGCTGTACTCCCTGGCTCCCTGCCTTCCTGTGTGGGCAGCGGTGTAAACCAGCCTTGTTCAAAAAAGAAGAAAAAAAACACATATCTGCTGTACTGAATTATATTTTCAGATTTGTTGATTGTGGTAGCTTATTTTTCTACTGATAATCTGAGACTCCATATAATAGAAATGCAACCCAGAGAGCATACACGTGTAGTATTGCTTCCTGCTTCCCAGTCGTAACTGACACTGGTTTATCTTGACTTTTGATATTGACTGAGTGGTTTATCTTGACTTTTGATATTGACTGAGTGGTTTATCTTGACTTTTGAAATTAACTGAGCTTTGTTGTTGTGCTTCTCGTAATAGGGAAAGCGGGTAAGAGCTTCTTTGTCCCAGGCTAAGAACAAGCTATTCATTGGAAATGTACCTCACAGTTGGACACAGGATGATTTGAAAAAAGCAGTGGAAGAAGTTGGTCCTGGAGTATTACAAGTTGATCTCATGAAGGTACGGATTTCAATAATCAATATTAGGATAGTTCCACAACTTTATTGTACACCGTCAGTCTCCTTTTTACCCTGAAAGAATCTATGCTGTTATAGGACCCACGTACAAATCGCAATCGTGGCTATGGTTTTGTTGAATACTACAACCATGCCTGCGCAGAGTATGCAAGGCAGAAGATGTCTACCCCAAAATTCAAACTAGATACAAATGCTCCAACTGTCAGCTGGGCTGATCCTAAGAATAGTGAATCTGCCTCTACTACTCAGGTTCTTTCAAGCATCAGATGAACAAATATTACCCTTCTTCGATTTCTATATCATGATATTTTATATGAACTTGCATTTTTTGTTTTTTCAGGTTAAATCTGTATATGTCAAAAACCTGCCCAAGAATGTTACTCAAGAGCAGCTAAAAATGCTGTTTGAGCACCATGGAGAAATTACAAAAGTTGTTCTTCCTCCTGCAAAAGCTGGTCATGAAAATAGGTATGGTTTCGTTCACTTTAAGGAGCGAACCACGGCCATGAAGGCTCTGAAGAACACAGAGAGATATGAGCTTGATGGTAAGATTTTCCTCTTTGAGTGGAATGTCATACTACTAGTCTATTACTTGTTTCTTTTGCTTGGTGCATTCATGGTCACAAATATTTCTCTTAACAGGTCTGCTCCTGGATTGCTCACTTGCAAAACCTCCTGCTGATAAGAAGGATGATACAGTGTCAGTACCTAATGCAAAAGGAGCTCCGTTGCTCCCAAGCTATGCTCCACTTGGATATGGTATCATGCCAGTGCCAGGTGCTTACGGTGCTGCACTTTCTGCTGGTATTTCGCAGGTATATCACATCTTACGTTATCCCCTTCATGCGGTAACACATAAACGAAAGGATGATATGCTGATGAATGTTGCACATCTTGGCACTTTTGCAGCCTATGTTATATGCTCCAGGAGCCCCTCCAGGTGCAACAATGGTTCCAATGGTTTTACCGGATGGCCGATTTGGATATGTTCTGTAAGTACTACCATCTACTTGTCTGAAACTCCCTTACATCAGATCGCTATTGTTATCCTGTAATGTTATATCAGATCGCTATTGTTATCCTGTAATGTTACTTGTTGATACGAGTCTTGTGATCTCTTGTTCGCACATGCATTGCCAGAGAAGAAATAGTTGAACCGATGTGCACCTGTTTACCTTGGATTCCTTGTTATCTAGATCTGAAGATCATTACTTCTCTGCAGAGCGCTGTGTTTATATTTCTTTGGCCTTTTGTCAGACAACAGCCTGCAGGGCAGCAGCATTTGGCTTCTCCTTCACCACAGGCACATCAAGGTGGACGTCATGGATACGGTGGCGGCGGCGGCGGCGGCGGCAATGGCAATGGCAGGTCCGGTGCAAGGCGGCAGAGAGGAGATAGCAGCAGTAGCAGACGCAGCAATGGCCGGCACCGTCCGTACTGATCTTGCTGCAGCCGTGGTTGTTAGCTAGCACTTTGAAGAAGGTGCGGTGTACTTTCGTCGTATAAGCAGCTAATTTATGCTGGGAAATCGATGTACTCTTGGATTTGCTATTAGCGCGTCTCTAGAACAGACCAGACATGTTTTACATAGCCACCTAGCACTACGTATATTAAGCTCCGGAGGAAAGAGGCTGGAGAGCCTCAACACGTCGCCAGCATATTTTGCGAAAAAGTACCTCTATTTCTTTGAATTACGGATAGATCACTGCGAATTTATGAAAAAGTTTTTTGTGATTTTTTGTGAGGGGAAGAAAAATTTTCTCGGATTGTGTTTAGGTCCTCCGTTCGTTATTTTACGGAAAGTGGCTTCCGTTAAATACAAATCACGAACGGGCCTTTTTTTATTTTTTCGGAATAGCGGTAAGATTTAAAAATATAGCAACCAGGTCCTTGGTTTTTACATCTAGATCATTTCTCTGTTTTTCCCGAAAAAATATTTTCGCCAACAGAAATATGTGTACTTTTTTCAGCTCGGTCTCTAAGATTTCTCGAGCCTAAAAAAATTTTAAAAATACATCTAGGTCTATTTTTAATTTTAAAAATATATTTAGGTCTATTTTTTTCTCTGAAAAAAAAACGTAAAATCATTTTTCTTTCACGCGTGCGGCATGCGCCGCGCTTATTGGCCTAATACTACATATATTACAGCCGGAATCATCCCTCCCTTATAATCGGGAGAAAGGGCCGCAGGAGAGCCGCCCCACGTGGCGTGCCCCCCTCTCTCTCCTTTTTTTTGCGAAAAAGTCCCTCCGGTTCTTGAAATTACGGATAGATCCTTTTGCAATTTTTTGTGAGAGGGAGATTTTTTTCTTGGTTCGCGTTTAGGTCCCTCCTTCGCCATTTTACATAAAAAACCTCCCGTTAAATACGAATCGTAAACAAGCCCTTTTATAGTTTTTCAAAATAGCGAACAGGTCCAAAATCATAACAAATAGGTCCGTGCACTTTTCGTTCAGGTCCTTTCTCCGTTTTGCCCCAAAAAACTGTTTTTGTGGTCCGTTTTTTTTCCTCCGGAGCGTTGAAAAAATGTTTTCATTTCTCCGTTTTGCCCGGAAAAAATGTTTTTGTGGTCCGTTTTCCCTCCGGAGCATGGAAAAAATATTTTCGTTGTCCGTTTTTCCTATAAAAAACTGAAAAAATGTTTTCGTGGTCCGTTTTTCCTCCAGAGCATGGAAAAAAATGTTTTCGTTTCTCCGTTTTGCCCGGAAAAAATGTTTTTGTGGTCCGTTTTTCCTACGGAGCATGCAAAAAATGTTTTCGTTCCTCCGTTTTTCCTAAAAAAACGAAAAATGTTTTTATGGTCCGTTTTTCCTCCGGAGCATGGAAAAAATGTCCTCGTTTCTCCGTTTTACCAGGAAAAAATGTTTTTGTGGTCCATTTTTCATCCGGAGCATGGAAAAAATGTTTTCGTTTCTCCGTTTTTCCTTAAAAAAACCGAAAAATGTTTTCGTGGTCCGTTTTTCCTTCGGACCATGGAAAAATGTTTTCGTTTCTCTGTTTTACCCGAAAAAAATGTTTTTGTGGTCCGTTTTTCCTTCAGAGCATGGAAAAAATGTTTTAAAGTGTTCTCGTGGTCCGCTTTTTCTACGAAAACATTTTCTCGGTTTTTTTTGTATTAAATTTTTTGTTTTTTCGTTCACGTGCGCGGCGTGCCGCCGCGCTCAATTTCCTAGTATATATTATAGCGGGGAGATTTGGCGCCCTCCCGTTGGTGACACGTAGAAAGCCTCGCCATGAGCTCCTAAAAAACGCAAATAATGTTTCGAACCTTTAAGGCTATTTTGCAAAAATGTTCTCGACAAAAACTAAAATTATATTTAGATCTCTCTGTATTTTTTCAAAAAGCAACAACTTCTATCAACCCATTTTTTGAAAAAGCAAAATACGTTTCGGATCTTTCACGGCAATTTTGCAAAAAAGATCACGACAAAACTGAAACCATATTTAAACCTCTCTGTGGTTTTTCAAAAAGGTGCGTGCGGTTTTTTAAATTCAATGATGATTTCTCTCCACCCATTTTTTTAAAAAATGATGTTTAGGCCCCTTCATGTTTTTTACAAAAAAATGGTGCACACGGTTTCATAAATTTACCAATGACTCCTGACAACCTATTTTTTTTAAAAAAAAAAAAAAAGCCATGTGCGCAGTTTCGCAAATTTACCAGTGACTCCTAGCAATCCATTTTTTTAGAAAAAACCGAGAAAACTAAAATTACGCAAAAAAAAAGAGAATAACCTACGGTTCCGCAAATTTGTCGGCGACTCCTATCAACCCATTTTTTTTTAGAAAAAAGGGTCCTCCGGCAAATTCACCGACTGCTCCTGGCTAGCTTATTTTTGAGAGAAAAAAAATCCCTGAGAAAAAAATGAAATTACGTCTATACATAATCTGTGAGGTTGATCCCATTAAATTTTTCATGTTGTTATAGACTGCAATTTTCATCAATTTTCTATCACATGCATGTATTGTTCTTTTCTGACCTCACAACACTAGTGTAAATCACATAAGCATAAACGCATTGAAAAGAATGTACATTTATTCCCTTCTACAGTAATTTGGCTTCTCGGTATATGAAAAGGTTTCAATTGCTCCATGCCGTGCAATTCAAAGCGCGTTAGTTGACATAGCAGTCTCCAAGTCAAATTGATTGGTCGAAACGGTCGTTCATGTGGAAATTGCATTGCAATTGTCTTGGCCTTCAAAAATAAAAAAGTTACTCTGAAGATATCTGCCGACAGCCAGACTTTGGTGTCTAGCTCTGATGTGAACATCGATTCCTTATGCTTCTTATCACAATGCAACCTCTTTGACAGTGATCGAGAACTTCGGAGCATCGATACATGTTTTTTAAAATTAGATCGATAATCATTTTCAGTCATTTTAACTTACGAAATGATAAATTCTTTCTCGATGTGTCTAGGCATATCTCACACGTCCAAACTTGTACTCGTATACAACTAGACAAGGTCGTACACTATGGTGCGCCATAACAAATATGATCTGATGGTTATTTCTGAAAAAAGGGTATAAAGATCTAAATATAATTCTAGTTTTTTTTTCTCTTTTTTCAAAAATGTACTAGTTAGGAGTCATCGGCGAATTTGTGGCACCACGGTCCACGAGTCCTCTTTATGTGGTGCGAAATTTGATCCGACGGTTACCTCTGGAAGAAAGGTATGAGGACCTAAACATAAATTCTTTTTTTCTCAGGTTTTTTTCAAAAATGTGCTAGCTAGGAGCCGTCGGCGAATTTGTGGGAGGATCTTTTCTTTTAAAAAAAGGGGCTTTTAGGAGTCGTCGGTGAATTTGCGGAATCGTGGTTTTTTAATTATAATATTGATGTTTTCTAAGGCAAAACCCATTTCATTTCATAGTTCATCCTGGATGCTGTCATGCTCTGATTTATCTCTTCCACTTCATCCTCATCTCCGAACGAGAATACCATATGTAACCTGTTTTCATCCTAGTTTTGCGTGGAATTATGATTATATTGATAATTCTCTATTTCATCGAATATAGAGTTGATTAAATTCGAGGGATCATTAGATCGGGCTTATGAATATAATTTTGGTTGCCTTTGTCTATAAAACAATATTGAAAAAGGTAGGAAAGGAACGAAAATTGTACTATATCACAAGTGTTTTTACGAAATACAAACTATTCCTAAAATTCGACTCTCTATCTATTCAACCACTACTACTATATCTTGAATCATTGCACGAGTATCCTATTTATAGCATCGAAGGGATGAAAGTTGTCATCTTCAGAGAGGTGTCTTTCCGTCAAAAGGTGTCTTTTGATCAAAAGACGCCTTCTCACTGAAAATGTATCTTTTCGTCATAGGTGCACCTCTTTATAGGGAGTAACTTCCAAATGATCGTGCGTATCTATTAGAGAAAGCTTCTTCCGTAAGTTATCCTTATGTAGAGATTTCTTGCCAATCTGAATCAGGTTAGGACGAAGGTTATCCTTTACTTGATCATATCTAGGTAGGTGTGATAAAGGGTATTATATCCGAACTATAAAGATTCGTAGGTTGGACCGTTCCCAACCTAGTATCTATATACAAACCCGGAGTTTCGAAGCGCTCGCCTTGTCCACGTCATTCCAACTGTTTCGCCGTATCGTCCAACCGTCGTGTTCGTTACTGCACAGGTGTGGTTGCGTGTCCGCTTAAGTCAACCGATTATACGGCTTAAGTATTTTGATGGCGTCAGTTGGCAACAACGCTTGTGTGGCGCGACGCAGTGGTAGTATTTTGACGGCATTAGTTGACAACAACACTCACGCAACGCAGTGGTTACGTGTCTCGTCTCCATGCCATCGGCCACGTATCGAGCCCTGTCCATGTGCGCTTTCATGTTGCTTGCGCGATTTTTGCTGGGGTGACGCGTGGCGCAGCATTTTTGCGAAGAGACATACCACACTTCTCAAAATTGTATACTAGTTTATTTTTTGCGAGGAGATCCTCGAAACTTCCTAAATTATTTTATTTCTGGTCGAGGTCCCCCGAAAATTACAAGAAGGCTCTCAAAACTTTCAAAATTGTATATTAGTCTGATTGTTTTGCGGGAAGGCCTTTGAAACTTTCAAAATTTGTTTTTTTCACCCGCGGATATTCCTTGAAAATTACGGGAAAGCCTCCAAAACTTTCAAAATTTATTTATTTTACCTACGAAAGTCCCCAAAAATTACGGGTAGCTTTTTTAAAATTACAGCTATTACAATTATTATCATTATCCAAAATTGTTTCATATGCATGGTGTAACGCGGCGCTCCCGCAGCTAGCACTTGTTATGTTTGTAATCGTATCGTCAAGTCTCTTCAAGTATTGATCGTCTCAAATGATACACTTTCAATAATCATTTGTTTATCCGGTAGCAATATACTGTATAAATGATGTTATTATACTTCTTTATCTTTCTGAGTATACTCTAATACTAATTATAAGATACTCCAAAGTGAGTTTCACGAAAAATTTCATCAAAACCCACACTTTATAGCATAATTTGTTTATATACTCTTTTTGTACATGTAAAACGGTATATAGCAAGAAATAAATGGCTCCGATGAATTTTTTTTAAAAATGTCGCATTGTAGTATCTTAGAATTATTATGAGTATCTTGAAATGATAAAAGAAAGTATAACACATTCGTTTAAGTGGTATCTTAGATGTGAAAGACGTCTTCTCAAGAAGTCTGAAAGGTTTTATATATATATATATATATATATATATATATATATATATATATATATAAAAAGAAGTACAGTAAATAACACGTATTATTCGTTAATGTTTGTACGGCAGAGGAGGCATTTGCCTTGCAATTTCGTTGGGGGTGAAAGACGGAAAGAGTGTGGATGTGGCAGTTACACCAAGGCTTGGTTGGAGTCGTGGCCTAGCAGCCTACCCAGCGCGGCCACAAGAACGAGCCGTGGCTGTCGTCTCCGGCCAGCCGCGCAACTCCGTGCGTCTGTAGAGGGAGGGAGGGAGGGAGGCTGGCTTCCGTAGGTCTTGCTGCGGGCGCGGAGGCAGAGCTCTATCCCGCCGCTGAGGCCGCTCGCCGCGCTGTGGCGCTCCGCGACGAGGGTGCTAGCTAGGGCTGGCCGTCGCTCCGGCCGACGCCACCCGCTCCTGGCCCAGAAATTGGTCGCCCGCGACGGTGCATCAGACGCCGGCGCCGGCGCCGGCGACAAAAGTTCGCTTCCCGCAGCAGGTAAACCTATGGATGGATGATTCCCTTGTAATCTTTGCCGTCCTGTTTGCCCGTAGGGCTGGACAGCGTTCGTAATTTCGCATTTATTTATCTATTTATTTATTATCTGCTGGTTGGTTGTTTCGACCTTCTTGCTTCAGCAATGGTGGACTGGATGCATTCAGCATCCGTATACGGCATATATACTAATATACATGACCTTACCGATTTTCCCTGCTTTCTCTGACGATGTACGGTTATGCTCAAGGTTGCACCTGGTTAATTATCTTACCAAATTTCATTGCAGATTTGAGGAATGCTCATAATTGACAATATACATATCTAAACATCTTAGACCAGAGAGAAACACAAGTTTCGAATCCACAATTGTAGGATTGCTGCGAGTTGATGTGTCCTTTCTTCTGTTGCAACTATTACTCCAACAAAGTCAGGGGTAGGTGTCCTAGGAATAGCACGTTGATATGCCCTTTCTTCTGGGGAAAAAAATTACAGAACAAATTAAGTTTTTTTGGGAGGTGTTGACAAAGTTCACAATTTCCAGTGAACATTGGCAGTCGAAAATAGCATATCTCCTGCAATTATGCCTATGATAATGATTTATTAGTAAGAACAAGACCAATTAGCTTATTCAGTTTATGTTTCTTCATTATTTAGTTTCTCTATGCTTTGAACAATTGAACCTGGTAAATAATTTGTGCTTTTGTGAATTTTACAAACTTTAGGTCTGGCCTATTTGCTGTAAGAACTTATGTTTTATTGTTCCTACCACTTATTTGGTCTTTTTCCTTTTTTCAGGTCAGTGGATAAACATGGATGACGGAGAGGTAGACCTCGCAAGCCAAATAATATTTTCAAATGCAGAGACTCATACCGGGCTTGACGATTTCATGTGGAATACCATGACAACATGCACCCACACCCATACTTGTAACCCACCTGGTCCTTCAGCGACAGCGCACACCCATACATGCTACCACACTCACACCCATGTCTTCAGCACAGACGACGATAGCTGTGGCAGTGACAAAGCCAAGCGAAAGAAGGCGCGCAAGCCATCGGGCAATCGCGAGGCTGTGCGCAAGTACAGGGCGAAGAAGAAGGCCCATGCGGCACACTTGGAAGACGAAGTGAAGAAGCTCCGTGCCGTTAACCAGCAGCTGCTGAAGAGGCTGCAAGGGCAGGCTGCACTTGAGGCAGAGGTGACACAGTTGAGGACTTTGTTGGTGGATGTGCGAGCCAAGATCAATGGTGCATTAGGTAGTTATCCGTTCCAAACGCAATGTGCTGTTGGGAATGCTTTGAGTTGTGATGGAATGGCACAGTGCTTTGTGGGAAAGTCGGAACTGGGTCTGAACAGCAGCTGTGGACCTGCTGTAATGAATTGCCACATCAGACCAGATTCAGGGCAGAACTTGGGCATACCACATTAAGCCCTAACGAGGCCATCGAAATCTTGGTGACCTCTTCTACCACCAGAGATGTGTAATTCTTGTACATATATATATTTCTTCTGTTTGTAGCTTGGTAGACAGGTGATAAGATATTACAAATTTACAATGCCAAGGAGTGCTGTTGCCTTGAGGATACTTACCCCTGCTGTAGCTATTTTCCAATTTCTGTGCCTTGATGTGGACTTTGAAGTTTAGAAGTAATGTTGAAGAATGAGCATCCTGCTGGTGTTATGCTAGTTGTGCCTCTTCAGTTGTTTTTGCCTTGGGACATCTATTTACTCATGTTCTGCATCATGGATAGTTGGATACTAGTAATGTTTAGCAGTTGTCAGATGATTCCCTGATGGCTATATCAAACTTTATTCCTTCTACGACAAGTAGATTAACAACTCAAACTTCACAACAGACATGCACACAAGTGCGCTTAAATAATTTTGCAAAAAATAATAAAATTTTACAAAAATACACTTCTATCATCATTTGAATCGGTAATTCTATCATTAATTTAAATAGCGACAAAAGCGTCAATCTTATCGACTAAATGAATTCACGACAACATAATCCATCGGCTGGCTGGCCAATTCAATTGAAATGGCTACAGAGTGACAGAAGTGTATTTTTATAAATAAATAAAAAATCGGCGATATTATTTTAAAAATGTATTATTTTTTTTAAAAAAAGTCCCAAGCCCAAATATCCAATCCCATTTTTCAAAAACTGAAACACACATGGCTAATATTACGAAGGCAAGCATCAGCTCCACGAGCTCAGCCCAGTTTCAGTTCCAAACAAACGGAACTGCTGCGACGGCGAGCAGAGCGGCAGCCGGGCAGCGACGCCCAGAGAGTAGCTCCGCCCGGTAGCCGGGCCCGTCCCCCTCCGCGCCGCCGCTGGAGGAGTCGCCACCATACCGGGCGCTCGCGGCCTCGAAATGGCTTCACGATGCAGACGAGACGAGCGGCACGAGAGCATCAGAGCAATGACCAACCTGGAAGACGAATGACCCGTCTTCTTGTTCCTCGATATCTTGCTGTCTCGGGCGAGAGGATTGTGCAGAGGCGAGGTGTGGCGACATGGACATTGCAAGTTACTGGACGCATCGGAAGCTTTGCTGTCTCCATGGATTGGATGGATCGTCGTTTTAACCGCAAGCTGGACGGTTCTTGGCGAGGTTTAAAATCTCGGCGTAATTTTGGAAATTTCGGACCCATCCGAGATCTTAAATCTCGACCGGATAAAAAATTTTTTTGGCGTTCTGCTGGTCGCGCTGGGTTGATCTCGAGTGATGGGTTGGCTTTGAATATTTGTCTGAATATTCTGCAATCCGATAAGGGATTGATTTTATCTTCTTCTTTTTTTATGATAGTGCCATTCCATCCAAGACTACGGCCGGAGATCATTGACAACGTCAGTTGCAGCTGAAAATCTCACTTCCTCGAGGGGAATTCGTTCGTCATGTTGGCTGGACGTGCACACCGCTCACGGCGAACTTCGATGATAGTGGGGCTGAGTTTAGGTTTCATTAGAATAGTTTGTATCTCGCTCGTTCAGATTAGGCTTCACCAATATCATATACTTCCGGTGAAAGCATACCACCATGAGTATGTACTACTTACTTTATGTATATTAACGGGTGTTACGCAGGTGGAAGCATACTCCATATAAGTAGAAGTTGTTAACTGGTTTCGCCTGATTAGGGAGTTATTCTCAACCAAATAGAGGTAGGGAGTACATACACCTAGGAGTACAAAACACGCTTCATATACAGTTACACGCACACGCCCTGTTATCAATAAAACACACTCTTCCCATTTCCGAATAGATGATGTTTTACGATTTTGCACTTCAACCAAGGCATATGTAAAAATGGTCAAATCGTCATCATTTATTAGTTTACTTATTGCTATTGGATGCTGTGTGTTACTCGAAATTGTAGAATGATGTATATTTAAAAAAAAATGAATGCTAGAATGATATGTATTCAGATTCTTTAACACATTTAACACGGACACTACTAATGCTTGTCTCGCTCCTTTACCAAGTCTATCGATCTTCGGTTTAAACAAGAGTAGCTCTAGAAACACAACTTTGCTCTGAAATCCTTGCTGCTGATGTGCAAACAACTTTGCTCGATTCAATGGCTACAATGAATTATACCAATTTCACACTCTTGGATCCGGACGAATCATCTAGCTAGTGAACGTGGCTGTATCCCCCGTAGGATCGTCGGCGTCTCCCGTGCCGTCGTTGAAGTTGAGAACACGATCCAGCCGCTCATCCGGCGCGAGCTCTTCGCTCTGCACACCGGCGGTGAACTCGAGGCCGCTCGCTCGGGAGAATCGCAGCACCTCCCCGTTTGCAGTCGCCATTGCCAATGGCATTGGCAGCTCTGGGTCTATCTTGATGGCAACGCCGCCGTGGCCGCAGTAGCAGACAGGCTTGCTCAAGCTTTGCGACATGGGTTGCAGCCAGGCCATCGGGGCGGCTTGAGACGTGCCGGCAATGGAGCATCCGACCACGGCCGCGCCCCCAGTCTCCGCCGGTGACGGCGCCACATTGCTCACGGCGACCTCCCGGAAACCGTGCTCCCGCTGCAGCGCCGGCCTCTTGGATCCGACGACCTCGGTTGCTTGGATCTCCTCCTCGTCCGGCGCCGGCGCCGGCGCCCTCGGCGAGAGGTATATCCTGCAGATCACCTTGACGCCCGTTCCGTCGGTGGCCTCTTCCAGGTTGCTCACGAACTCCTCCATGAGCCACCCCGTCCTCTTGTCGGCCGCGTCACGGTACTCGAAGGCCAGCCGGCGGCAGCCATCCTCGCCGGCGGGCCTCCGCTTCATCGTATTGTGCCAGGTGCCGCCGCCCTCGACGGAGCGCCTCACCCGGCCCCCGGCCCTGGGCCCCTTCCACTTGCTGACGCAGAAGAAGTACCAGTGGCCGTCGTAGCAGAAATTCTTGAACCTCCTGGTCAGCGTCGCGGGGTCGCAGCTGTAGACGTCGGCGAAGCAGACGATGTCCTCGAGCTCGTCGAGCGGCTGGCCGGTGATCCAGGGGTTGAGGTAGGCGTGCATGAGCTCCTCCGGGGTCGGGGCGAAGTGGAAGCCCGGGGGCACTATCGGCCGCCGCCGCGCCGGTGGCTCCTGCTCCATCGATCGATCTGGCCCGGAGCTCCAAATGCGTCAGGCGGTCAGGCCAAGCAAGCAAAGCAAGCGCGAGTTGTGACTTGTGAGACACAGGCAAGCACGCTGGGTTGGGTGTATAAATCCACGTTGCTGCATGAGTCCGAGTCCGAGTTCCACTTGGTAACGAAACGAGGCCTCCTCCGTGTCGTCGTCGGACTGGGACTCGCGACCGAACGCTGCTTACACCAGCAACCACTCCAATCCGCTCGAGTTTAGTACCGCGCTGCTTTAATCCGCTCGAGTTTACTTTGAACTCTTATTTCCATGCAAATATGGTTGCTTAATGCAGACTTAATATCGTGGCGTTGAATGGCAGGGTTGTCCACGTGGCACCAATCAACATCGACTCCAACGAATTTATTTTCTACGAACAACAAGCATAAAAGCGTGTGCCTCCGCCCCTGCCTCGCCGAGTGGGGGCAAGGAGGCGGTGTGGGGACCTATTTTTTTTTACTGTTTTGATCATCTCGTCGGCTTTTATCGCAAAAATAGCTTCCTTACATTCGAAATTTCAAAAATACCCCCTAAACGATCGCGAAAGACCCGGCATGTAACTTGTTTCTCTTACCGCGGTCTAACATCACGGAAGCGAGTAGTTAGCATGGAAGCCGACCGAGCCCACCAAATTGCCATGGTGGGCCTGCCAGCACGTGACTCACGGCCACGCCCATGCCCCTACATCCCCACGCTGCTCGCGCCACCTGCGCGAATGCTGACGCGGAGTCAACCACCTCCCGCGCTACTAACCGTGATAGGTGACATGTGTCACGGTTTTCCATGAGGAGGGAGCCATTTTTTTTGGAATTTTTGTCATATATGGGCTATTTTTGGGAGAGAAAAAAAATACGCAAAGTGCTACTACAATAAACGTTTCTATGAGAACTGAGTAGGACGCATCTGTGGCCCAGACTGACAGCCTTGCCGCGGTTGGTATCTTATATATCTAGTTTTTAGGACTCGGAAAGTTAAAAGCCGCTAATTTAAAGGATTTGGAAAGGTATCCTATTCCTATAAGAAGTTCGGTAATTCATATATAGTATTTAGGATTTGTAAATGCGTGCTATAAAGACTAAAGAGCCCTTTGAAGAGGTCTAAGTGGACAGTTTATTATGGGTATCACGAGTTTAAGGTTATCCTCAAACTTCAAAATTTTAAAACATCATTCTACAATGCCATGTTTCATGTTCTTTATCCACCTCCACCCAGGGGCGGATCTACAGCATACCCTGTAGATTCAGCCCAGTATAGTCAGCTTGTGATCAATTTCCGTAATTATCTTATACAGTCAGTTTGTAAAGGCCATAACTTTAGATCCGTAGATCCGATTGAGCTAATTCTTATTGGGTTAGTTTTGAAATTGAATCTAGTTTCTACCGGTGAAATTTCACATCAATCCAACGGTTGGATCTTCAGTAATTAATGTTTTAGTTAACATGTGTAAGTCTGTTTTTGCTGAAATCGAAGCAATTTTTTATAATTTGTTTAGGGGTGTTTTGAGAAGCAATAAAAAATTGTTTTAGCTTCCGCGCAATCAGCACAATCATCGGTTTGATGCATAGAACTTGATAATCGGTTTGATGAGGTTAATATGGAGTTGCTTTTTTGTATATGAGCCTTCAATCCTATCGACTCGTTTGCTTCTTTTGATGGATAGAAGGTGCGTAGACTTGTTGAGTTCTACCCTAATGACATCATCTCAAGTACCAATTTGATAAAACTTGAGTCGCAACTCGATAACCATATTGACGACATAAGACTAGATGATAGATTCAAAGGCCTAGATAATCTTGTTGATCTTTCAGTTAAGCTTGTTGCAACAAAGAGGTATATAGTTTATGGTTTGCTTTACTTGCTTCTGAAATTGGTATTGCTTCTACCGATGGCGATGACAAGTGTTGAGAGGGTATTTTCTGCAATGTGTTTATTCAAAAGTAAGTTGAGAAATAAGATGGGTGATAGTCTTTTGGATGATTGTCTAGTCACATTTATTGAGCGAAATATTTTCTTCCAAGTTAATGAAAATGATATAATCAAGAGTTTCATGGCTATTAGAAGGTGGAGGCCAGACAAGAAGGGTAAGAAGTAATATTGTATTCTTTGAATTATTGTTGGTGCGTAAGCTTCTTTTATGCATCTTTCATACCTAAAATGTTTGAACTATTTATATTGTAATTTATACTTGTATTATCATGTTTCTAGTTATTTTATTTTATACTCGTATACCGAATTTCTCAACAATATTTGTAGTTGTTTACCAAATTGTTCATTGGATTTTACCGAATTGTATATTATAGTATTAGCTCGGTATACCCTAACTTAAAATCCTAGATCCGCCACTGCCTCCACCTTTTCCCTCTTCTTTGTTCCTTACTCACTTCCCCTACATGCCTTCCTCTCTCTCTAATACAAAATTTTAACATTGCAAATTTTAAATAGGAAGTTTCAACTCAAAAAGTTTTATATCAAAAATTCTCAACCCGGAAAGTTTCAATTCGAAAAATAGTAAATAAAATCTCAAATTACAAAGTTTGTACTAAAAAAATTTTAAATTAGAAAGTTTCAACTCAAAATATTTAAAATAATAAGGTTTCAAATTAGAAAGTTTTAACTCAAAAAATTTCAACACGAAAACATTTTGAATAAACAAATGCAACGAAAAAAATATTAAGTTGAAAATTTTTAAATGAGAAAGTTTTAACTCAAAAAAATTCAAATCAAAAAGTTTCAACACGAAAAAATAGAAATAAGAAAGTTTCTACTCAAAAAATTTTTAATCGAAAATTCTCAAATTATAAAGTTTGAACTCGAACAGTTTCGACTCCAAAAACTTTCAATAAAAAAACATTTGGTTTGTTAACTTTCAATTCAAAAAAATTTTGGTTCCAAAAGTTTCAACCAAAAAACTCTTGAAAATGCTTAAAAAAACTTTGGGTAAAATTTGAAAATCAAAAACTATTTTGAGAGGAAGAGAAAGGGGATAAAGGTGAAGGGGGTGGCGCCAATGTCATGACTAGAGGGCATCTGAGGAGAAAGGGGAGTAGGGGAAGCAAGGAGATGTTACCATTTGTCACAAAGAGACGACGTTGGTGAGGGCCCCTTCAAATTAGCAATTCCGATATAATAAACCTATATGGGTGTTTATAGAGAATCCAAACAACTAATGAGCAAACCAAGCAAAAGAAGCCAATGCAAAGGAAAGCAAAGCTACCCCATAATGAGTCGGTCATGCTCAGCATGAAACAAGGCTAGAGGAGATGCGTCCAAATCAAGAATTCAATCTTTGTTGTCATGGGTATAAAACATGGAAAGGAAAGCAAATATGGAAAGCAAAGCAGAGCATATATAAGGAAATAAAAAAAAAATCAACAAAAGTTGCTAATTCAAAGTACGTATTTCCTTTCACAAAAAGTAGCACTCACGCATGCACGTAGGGGTGCAAACGGAGCGGATAGTTTCTGACCGTCTGTCCTTATAAATTCATATCTCATTCAGATATTTTTTCGGATATCGGATATCGGATACGGATTCGGATTCGAAATGAAGATATCCGTCGAATTTGGATATATTTGTATTTTTTTTTCGGATATATCCGGTAGAAACCCTCAAGAGTCAAGGCCTTAATCACCGAATCTCCATTCTCCATACTCCATCACTCCAGCTGCCACCGGTAACCTCCCCCTCCCCCAATCCAGCAATCCCCAATCAGGGGTGAAACTGGGTCAGGTATTACTCGACCCGTATCCGTATCCGATTTCTCGATTACCCGAAAACAGACGTGGGTATTATTACCCGTCGAATACGGGTACGGGTTCAGGTAGTACTCGGATAATTTTGTGTCGAGTACGGATCGAATACAGGATCAAAATTACCTCGTAAAAACAGATTAGATACGGATACTCATCGGGTACCCGTTTTTTTTGTTGGGCCCAAGGCCACTTGGCCCACTTCTTCTAAGTTCCAATCCGGTGGCTGCAGCCAAACCGGCAAGCCCTAGCCATTCCATATTTCCACTCGACCGGTCCCGTGGCTCCCGTCGTCCAAACTGAGTTCCCGCCCCCGACGCCGGCGCCCGCTCCCGCCCCCGTCCAGCCGGCGCACTCTCCGGTCCCCACCCCCGCCCAGCCGGCGGCCTCTCCGGTCCCCGCCCCGCCCAGCCCGGCGGCCTCTCCCGTCCCCGCCCCCGCCCAGCCGGTGCCCTCTCCCGTCCCCGCCCAGCCCGGCGCTCGGCCCCCCAGTCACCGGAGGCACCGAGGCAGATCTCCCGCTCAGTTTGATCTCCCGCCGATCCTGCCGTCGGTAGTGTGAGTTCTTCACTGCTTTAGTGCTTTGTTCACTTGGTAGAGGCTCTCATGTTGTAGACTTGCAACTACTAGCTATTATTGCTACAAAATACTCTGATATATGATATGTTAGCACAACCTGCATATAGTTCTTAACATATAGAGCATTGTTTTATGTTGAAAGAATAGAAGTAGCCTGCAATTGCCATGTACTGAATGTATCATATGATTCAATGTATCTGTTCTATGGGGAGAAACAAAGGCCTGAAACTGAAAGAGGACTCTGCAAAAAGGATATTAATTGTGGACAAATCAGGTGAAAGTGAAGCTCTCTTTAAGCCCAAGAGCTATGTCCTATGTAAAATGATTAGTCAATTCTGAGATGAACGTGGTTTATGTTCTCCTCTCTCCCGTCACAGAAGGAAGTTGTTTTGGGTAAAATACAGTCAAACAATAAAAATGAATAGTCAGATTTGTATTTTTGAGACCGTATCAATGACTTCCCTTTCGTGATGGGAGGGAATAGTATTTTGCAGGACGCCAATTCCAGAAATTCAAGGCTTTATAAATATTTTAGAGGAAGATGTTGTAGATTGTTATCAAGGCTAGTGTAAAATGCTTGTTTACTCTCGTCTGGATGGGTGGAGAAGAGGATCAAGTGGATTATCTTCTAATTTATCCATGCCAACCTGGAAGCATGCACACTAAATTTATTTTAGATATTTCTGTACTACAATTCCATAACACTGTCTGTGTGCATTTGAATGGTCCTCTTTTGTGCCAATAGTAACCCTCCTATATTCTGAGTAGACTAACTGTTTTTTCCCATTCATTTATTTGGTAACCAAGTAGCATAACCATTTGATCAAATTTTCAATGCTCACTATGGGCATTCTCTTCAAGCATGCATGGAATTTGTTTAGTGTGTTGGAGCTTGAAAATTAGTGGACTTGCGGTCTTATCTTTATGTTTATGTACTATTTGTGTTAATTGCACGTGCTCTATTTGTTAGACTATTTGTGTGATTTGAACTCTATGTCACTATGTGTTAATTGCACCCTATTTGTTAGACTATTTATGTGATTTGAACTCTATATCACTATTTAGGAGCAAATCCAATTAGCTTATTCAGACCAGCACATGCATGCGACATATCTGTGCCTTGATTCTGACATGCACACGCCTCTTTTCGCTTTGATTGGTCAGGGATTCCAGCTGGTGCTTCGCAACGGCCACGAGGCAGACATGTTCTGGCAGGTGGGCGTTACCATGATCACCTTCGTGTGCTTCCTGGTTGTGGCGGTGCTGGCGTCGTGCTTCTTCATGGCGTGGGCGCTGCGGCGGGCGACGGAGCGGGAGGCTGTGCTGAACGCCGAACTCGTTAGGCAGAAGGAGGCGCTCCGGCAGGCGGAGCGCAAGAGCATGAACAAGAGCAACGCCTTCGCCAGCGCCAGCCACGACATACGGTCGGCGCTGGCCGCCATCGCCGGCCTTATCGAGGTGTCCCGGCCGGAGGCCCAGGCGAACCCCAATGTCATGGACAACCTCAACCAGATGGACGTTTGCACCAAAAAGCTTTTCGGTTAGTCTGGAATTTGCATATATATGTATATATCTCTATACTTACGTAGTATACATGCATGATGCATATAGTTAATCATGTTAAACTTTAATTGACCACTTACATATACAAACGTAGTATCAAGATTGACCACAATAAAACCATACAAGTAGGTTTATCGCCAAAAATTTTATAATTTCTTTTTTGTTGACTTTTATAATAAATTTATTGATAAAATCAAGTATGAAGAGTTTGCAATGTCCACAATAGCATATATAGCATATATCTTTGATAGGATAGATTGGAACATCTAGCTTAATTTGCGATCCAGATTGTAGTTTTTTGTTTTCAGCATAAAACTATTTATGAAATTATTGAACCTAAGAAGATGAAAACATATGTTCATAGATGTGGTGTAACTTTTGCAGATATACTGAACTCGATACTAGACACAAGCAAGGTCGAGTCAGGGAAGATGCAGCTTGAGGAAGTTGAGTTCAACATGGCCGACGTCTTGGAGGAATCTGTGGACATGGTCAATGTCGTGGGTATCAACAAAGGAATAGAAGTGGTCTGGGATCCCTGTGATTTCTCTGTCCTGAAATGTGGGAATGTCATAGGGGACAGCAAGAGATTCAAGCAAATCCTCGACAACCTACTTGGCAACGCCCTGAAGTTCACACATGAAGGGCACGTTGTTCTCCGGGCTTGGGCGAACAGGCCGATCGCAAGGAGCTCCATTAGTGTTCCTTCGAGATTCTCTTGTCAAAGGCGCGGCGGCGGTTTCTTCAGATGTTTGTTTGGAGCAAGGAAAGATTGCACTAAGCAGAGCTCTTTCAATCCTATGCAGAATGATCCCAACTCGGTTGAGTTTTACTTTGAGGTGGTTGATACTGGTATAGGGATCGCCAAGGAGAAGAGGGAGTCTGTCTTTGAAAACTATGTTCAAGTAAAAGAAGGACATGAAGGCACTGGTTTGGGGCTTGGAATCGTCCAATCTTTTGTGAGTTATCTCTTTTTGTATGTATTAAACCTCTCAAGTGTCCATGATGCTTCTTTGTTTTTTCTTTGTAAACTGTTGCTTAATTTCGGCTATTATTTGTTGTTCATAGGTTCGCCTGATGGGTGGAGAGATTAGTATTAAAGACAAAGAACCAGGAGAAGCTGGAACATGTTTCGGGTTCAATGTTTTTCTGAAGATTAGTGAAAGGCAACAAGTTGAAGATATAGAAGAAGGGACAGCAACAACGAGTGATTCTGAAGTCCGAGCCTCGGTGTTCAAAGAAGTCAGCTGCTTTAATGGTGGGCATTGTCTCCTGTTTGTTCATGGGAATGAAACCAGAAGAATCTTGCAGACATGGATGGAGAACATTGGGATGAAAGTTTGGTTGATCTCACAAGTCGAGCTCATCGCCTCTACTTTGGAGAAGGTGCATTCTACTAGTATTTCTCCCTCGAGGACATTTTCACCTGGCGTCAATTGCGACAGCACGGACCGCTGTTTCCGCTCCAAAGAGATGGTTAGCCAAGTTTTGCCAATGGCATTGAGGAGTAGCAATAGCTTAGGAGGCAACTTTGGATGGCATCATCCATTTGGTAACCTTGTTATCATCGATGTGTCTAATGGAAGATTAGATGACATTTGCAGAGAGGTGGCTAACTTCGTCAAAATCAAGCATCAAGTTCCATGCAAAGTTGTCTGCTTGGCTGATTTGAAGACCTCTTCTGAAGATTTCGGAAGGTTCAGGGAGATGAGATGCGATCTTGTCCTGCAAAAGCCGATGCACGGGTCTCGGTTACACGCTCTTCTGAGGATCTTGAGGGACCTCCATGTCTCACCTACACAACAATCATCTCAAGTTGGTCCCGACAATGCTGGGATTAGTCAGCAAGATTTGCTAGAGATTGGTATGAAAGATTTGCAAGGGACCGCTGCATCAGCTGAAGCTTCATGCTTGACTCAGGAACCTAAAGTCGAAGGTGATAAGCCATTGGCTGGTATGCATGTCTTGCTGGTTGAAGACACTTTGGTGCTGCAAACTATGCAGAGGAAGATGCTGAACCAACTAGGAGCAACTGTTGAAGTAGCAGTCGATGGATCTAAGGCTGTTGATATGTTCAAAGATGCTCTTGAGCAAGCAAGTGTTTCAGAAGACAATAAAGTTTTGCCCTTGCCCTATGATGTTATCTTCATGGATTGCCAGGTTTGTTTCAACCAGAATTTTAGTACAAATCCTTCCTGCTTTTTTCTTTTGGCGAGGGTTTCTGCTTGTAATTTCACCGATCAAATCTTTCATTGTTCAATTCACCGAGAGCAACTATTCTTTGTATGACTTTTTTTTGCACTTCACATAAGGTTTCGTATGAAGATGGTTTGACCTTGCTAGTATTTCTTCTATGTTTTAGATGCCCTTGATGGATGGCTATGAAGCGACGAAGCACATTCGCAAGGAAGAAAGCCGCTACGGAATTCACACTCCAATCGTCGCATTGACTGCTCATTCCATGGAGGAGGATCTGCAGGAGGCTATTCAAGCTGGAATGGATCTCCATCTGACAAAGCCAATAGAAAGGAAGAGCGTAGTAGAAGCTGTTTACCATGTTTGCAAAGAGAAGAATTGATGCTATACATTTCGGTTCAACTTGATACAGCGAACAAACGCATGAACGAGATTAAATCCTATACGGAACGGTTTGGTTCAGCCTGATACAGCGAACCAAACGCATCCTTAATGTCACTATGTAAGAGTATAAAGCAAACACACGCCCAATATAAGGCATGCCTTTTTTTTTTCTCTCACTGTGGAGGTGCATGTTTCTATGAATTGAAATAAGCTGACGTGCATTGCAATTTCTGTAGTAATCATTTAGCTCATATTTATCCACAAAAATATTTTCTTTCAACCTATATTATTACGTTTATGGAAGTAAATACATGTCGCCTTGCTAAGTTGTAGAAAATTATTTCCATGTTTTCTATAAAATCTTGGCTTATTTTATCTAAAATTTGTATGTATTCATGCCAACATCACATTTGATACTTGGAAATGTAATTGTTCTGAACATTGTCTGTTACAAATTCAACATCAGATATTTTCTCTGTGGACCATAAGTGATAGAAAGTATGGTGGACTTAGTTTTTCATCTAAATATGTCGGGCAAGTTCTTGCAGTGGCAGGTAATTGTAGTTTAGTATTTCTTAGAAGTTTTGGCGAAGCTTACACAATTTGTAATAGTACAATGATTGTGTTTCATGGTTAAGCTGTAAAATATGCAATTTAAGGATGTTAGTGTTGCCTTCCTTTGTTATACTATAGGTGCCAGTCTTCTTGTGTATCAACTCTTTATTTATCGGTGGGTCGATAAAATCCTTGGACCTATCAACTCAACCCGCGTTGCGTCGGTGAGTTACTTACCTGAATACTTTTTTATGGCTATTGCAGTTTACTCATAATTCATTATTATCTATTTTGCCAATTGACTTTTAGCGTTGCAGGCACTATCTGTACCAATTATTGCTGCTTACCCCTTTATGACACACTATCAGGAGTAAGACTTGGTTTAGCTCCCTATAGTGCAGCAATGATCAAAAGCGTCCTTGCTGTAAGTACTTTATAAGCTTACAGTTCCAAAGATTTAGCCCATCAAATACTTTTCCACTTGCAGTAAATTGTTAAATATGCTAATATATCATCATAGATTTAAAAAATTGTATGCCAGGTATTTTGGTGCATGTTTTATTCATATGTTCGTATATGAGGACACTGATCTTTGATATGTTGATCAGATAACTATAATTACCAAGCACTTCTCTACTACAAAACAATGCTGTGGTACATGGCCAACTTACTCTGCACCATAGGTAGATGCTTCGACGGTGTTAAGCAGTTGTTGAAAGCAGGCATTAGTATGTGATTGGTCCCTATTTACATGATAATGCGCTTATGGAAAATGTATAGGCATGCTTGGAGCTGTTTTTGTTTGCCTGCCTCCCGAGAATTTTAGCATCTATTAGCCTAGAGAAATAGCACACAGTTTTTACTCTATTTGGTCACTAAGTAAGGGGAGCACGCCAGATACTCCTTTCTTATTTGACATGCTTTTTTCTCTGTTGGTATAAGGCTCTTTAATTTCCTTTCCTCGCAAACACTAAATAAAATTAGGTCCTACTTTACCTCGAGAACTGTCATAAATCATTTGTCAATGGATATAATCAGTCATGGAAATTTTAGCTTAACCAACAAGAAAAGTTGGTTGCTAGAAGTATGAAAATTGTTCCGGCTGTAGTATGCCTGACAGGCTTTTGCTTTTGTCCAACCTTTTTCAGCAAGAATTAATCCCTGTAGAATGGTCATTTTCTCATTTTTTGGTTATTAGTCAGATTCTCAACTACTTCCATGCTTTTTACTTGGGTTTAGGCTTTACTTTAGATGCACATATTATGTACATTGTTTTCTACTTCTCATCGTGCTTTTTTTTGTCCTTTTTCTTTTCCTTCTACTCATATAATGGAATATTGACATCTTTCAATTACGCCATCAGCTTGTTGGTTATACTTCAGATTACATATTCTTTGCTTGTCCTCGTTTGCATACTCTTGTTGTATTCTCTGTGCTCGTTGGGGGATCGTGTTCTTGAGAACCTCCCCATATCGTCCTGACCATACTGCAATTTGTTCCTTAAGCAATTCCTTGCTATCCAGTTTGGACACCCATGGCTGCATCCAGTTTGATATTGCATAGCAATTGTTCGAGTTGTTTTTGTTGTTTTTCTTCCTATCCATATGTCATCACTTTGTTCTCCCGATATTGTTGGCTCCTGTGCTCTTTCCAAAGTTGCCTTGGAACTTTGACCTTTGCAAGATGCCAAGGACAGAAAATGTTGCTTCTGCCAAATCGGTTGAACCAGTCAAATCAGAAGAATGCCTGGAGTTTGATGATCATGAGGAGGAGGTAGAAGAGGAAGAAGTGGAGTATGAAGAAATTGAGGAGGAGGTAGAGGAGGAGGAGGAGGATGAAGATGTTGTAGAGGAAGTTGAGGAGGTAGAGGAAGAGGAAGAGGAAGAGGAGGAGGAGGAGGAGGTGGAGGAGGATACTGAAGAAACTGAAGTTTTGCATGAAGTTGATGCTACACATGACAGTAAAATGGAAGGTACCAAAGATGGGAATGAAAAAGAGAAGCATGCTGTGCTTCTTGCTCTCCCCCCTCATGGATCTGAAGTATATATTGGGGGCATCTCCAGTGATGCATCTTCTGAAGATCTCAAGAAACTATGTGTGCCATTTGGAGAAGTTGTGGAAGTGAGTACTGCCTACTTTCTTTGGTTTAGCATTTCTCTGCATTTGGTTCTGCATTACAGATGTGCCCTTCCTTTCTGCAGGTGAGAATGATGCCAGGCAAGAAAGATAGCAAGGGATATGCTTTTGTTACTTTCAGAACTAAAGATTTGGCTTTAAAGGCCATCCCGAAATTGAACAATGCAGCTTTGAAGGTTTGTTTTTAGTTGAACTTATAAGTTGATCATTATGTTCTCATGTCAACAATGTCATTGCCATCAGTTGCATTGAGCTTTTACGCAAATATTGGTATCAATGATAAACGAAGTCCATACATTTTTACTGCGATGCAATTTTGTTTATTTTCCGCAGTTTGCAGGTGTGGACTAGCAGAGATCAAAATAGTAATTTCATTCAAATATTATTTTGTCAAAAGTTTTTCCTTTAGCTTCTCTAAACTTAATCTGTCCTGATTTCCTCAGTCAACTTTCATTGATTTTGACATGGTAAATTACAAGCTTACACACTTATCTGCTGCACTCCCTGGCTCCCTGCCTTCCTGTGTAGGCAGCGGTGTAAACCAGCCTTGTTCAAAAAAGAAAAAAAAACACATATCTGCTGTACCGAATTATATTTTCAGATTTGTTGATTGTGGTAGCTTATGTTTCTACTGATAATCTGAGACTCCATATAATAGAAATGCCACCCAGAGAGCATACACGTGTAGTATTGCTTCCTGCTTCCCAGTCGTAACTGACACTGGTTTATCTTGACTTTTGATATTAACTGAGCTTTGTTGTTATGCTTCTCATAATAGGGAAAGCGGATAAGAGCTTCTTTATCCCAGGCTAAGAACAAGCTATTCATTGGAAATGTACCTCACAGTTGGACACAGGATGATTTGAAAAAAGCAGTGGAAGAAGTTGGTCCTGGAGTATTACAAGTTGATCTCATGAAGGTACGGATTTCAATAATCAATATTAGGATAGTTCAACAACTTTGTTGTACACCGTCAGTCTCCTTTTTACCCTGAAAGAATCTCTGCTGTTATAGGACCCACGTACAAATCGCAGTCGTGGTTATGGTTTTGTTGAATACTACAACCATGCATGCGCAGAGTATGCAAGGCAGAAGATGTCTACCCCAAAATTCAAACTAGACACAAATGCTCCAACTGTCAGCTGGGCAGATCCTAAGAATAGTGAATCTGCCTCTAATACACAGGTTCTTTCAAGCATCAGATGAACAAATATTACCCTTCTTCGATTTCTATATCATGATATTTTATATGAACTTGCATTCTTGTTTTTTCAGGTTAAATCTTTATATGTCAAAAACCTGCCCAAGAATGTTACTTAGAGCAGCTAAAAATGCTGTTTGAGCATCATGGAGAGATTACAAAAATTGTTCTTCCTCCTGCAAAAGCTGGTCATGAAAATAGGTATGGTTTTGTTCACTTTAAGGAGCGAACCATGGCCATGAAGGCTCTGAAGAACACAGAGAGATGTGAGCTTGATGGTAAGCTTTTCCTCTTTGAGTGGAATGTCATACCACTAGTCTATTACTTGTTTCTTTTGCTTGGTGCATTCATGGTCACAAATATTTCTCTTAACAGGTCAGCTCCTGGATTGCTCACTTGCAAAACCTCCTGCTGATAAGAAGGATGATACAGTGTCAGTACCTAAGTGGAAGCTGGGATGGAAGGAGCTGCAATTTAGAAAAGGCAAGCAATCAGTGAGTTAGGAGGTAGTCCCAAGTGGAAAGAATTTGAAGGCCGAGCTCACCAAAGGCTTGATTGCTCGGAATGGTGCTCGCCGGCTTGCTCCCTGACAGAGAGGGCGAAGCGCGGTATGGGCAGCGGGGTCGGCGATGCCCGGCCGCAGCTTCGCGCAGGATGCCATGGCCGCGTGGCATGCAATGCCTGACTGCATGCGCGCTCGGCTGGCCAGGAGAGAGAGGGCGATGGCGACGCCGTGAACCCAGGCGACGGCGCTGGCCGCTCGGGCGTGGGCAGAGCCGGGAAAAACGCGACGGCGGCGTACGGCGTTCAGGTCAGTGCACAGCCCTTCCTTCAGACTTCGGTTCCACCGCCCTGTGCCAGCTAGAACTGACAAAAGCTTCCTCTCTATGGTTGGTACAGTGAGATGTCGTAATCAGGCGTTGCATTGGACCAACAGATTTGAATAATGACAAGTTGGTAGGTCTTCAATTAGAGCCTGGTTTGCTTTTGATCTGCTCAGCTTTGGGGATGAAGTGCTCAATTAGACATTGCCTGAGATGGTCACTTTGATTGGTTGGAGGATTGAGCAGTCCAATGCATAAGTTTGAATGTTTCAGAAATTCCTTTGTTAATAATGCATTTGGCTTTGCTCCAATTAGCAATGCAGTTGTTCACATTAGAAATGCTTCAACTGAGTTCTTTATTTAGTTCATTAAGATTCATGTGTTACAAAATTTCCAACTCTAAAAGTTTTATAACGAAAATCCTCAACCCGAAAAGTTTCAATTCAAAAAAATTTAAATAAAAAAAATCTCAAATTGAAAAAATTTGAAATAGAAAGTTTCAACTCAAAAAATTATAATAAAAATGTTTCAAATTAGAAAGTTTTAACTTAAAAAAATTCAACAAAAAAATTTCAACCCGAAAAAAAATTGAATAAAAAAATCAACTAAAAAATATTAAATTGAAAATTTTCCAATGAGAAAGTTTAAAACCAAATGTTTAAGGGCTGGACGAACTGCTGGAGGTGTCGAGGAAGGCGCTGATGTAGGGAACGGTCGATAATGTTTCGGCATGACCATGAAGGAGGAAAGATGCCCTCCCTTGCGCTTCTTAAAGGTGGGTCGTTGAGATGAGCCATCTCCCTCAATTTTAAACACTACTCTGATTCCTTCGAAATCAACCCAGAACACGGATATATCCACAATCTGGACAGCAGCCTTCACAATTTCGTAACTATTTTTATACAGCTCCAAAATCAAACAAATAAGGACATTTTTGAAATCTACATGAAATTTTTAAACGTTTTCTAAATGTTGTTAAAATTTAATTCAGCCTCTAAATTGCCAATTATCGCAGGTGCTGTCAACCACAATTGATTCTGGACAGACTATGGTAAAATAGCCATAAATTTTAAATGGCTGAACCAAACTCCATGATTTCAATCTCTAATGAATCTTAAGACGGCGATCTACAACTTTTTTCTACAACCAAACCCTCAGGAAATGAGCATAGGTGCCCCGAAACGCAACCCTAAGACTGACCCAGAAATCTGGCGAAACTGAACCTCTTCCAATCCCGCCCTAGTAACACTCCGACCTTCCCTCACCAGGAATTACATCCTAACAACACTCTTAAGGCAGGGAAAACAGCCACAAGAGTTAGCCCTAGAATTATACCTGCACGGAGAGGTCCGGAGAGTGATCCCACCACTTGATCCTTCTCGCTTGCGTGATTCCTCAGCTTCGATCGACTAGGCCACAAGGGAGCAGGGAGGAAGCGGTTGGGGGTGCTAAGTTAGGAAGGGGATGTGTTGGGGGCGCAATGGGGCTAGGGGGGGGGGCAATGGGGCTAGGGGGGAAAAGTAGTGTTTGGGGGTGGAACACCCCACCTCCCCTTCCCAAAACCTAGCCTGAGGGTCCATTATTAACCCAAACCTGAAAAAAAAACCTTGAATTAAAAAACATTTGGTTTTAAACTTTCAATTCAAATAAAATTTTGGTTCGGAAAGTTTCAATCGAAAAACTTTCAAAAATGGTTAAACGTACTTCTTATTCAAAAAATTATGGGAAAATTTGAAAAACCAAAACTAGGGAAAGGGGGATGAGGGGGGGGGGGGGTGCGCCAAGTGTCATGATGAGAGAGCATTTGAGGAGAAAGGGAAGTAAGGAGGTGTTGCCACTTATCACAATGAAATGGCGTTGGTGAGGACGCCTTCAAATTAGCAATTCCAACATAATAAACCCATATGGGCGCTCATAGAGAATCCAAGCAACCAATGAGCAAGCCAAGCAAAAGAAACTCATCCAAACGAGAGGTGCACGTGGATTAGGGTCTATGTTATTTTTAGCACTAGATTCTTAGGAATATGATCGAGAGAGTCTTGAAGGCTCAAGAGGGTTGTGAGCAAGCGACAATCTTTTGTGCTCTTTTAAGATTGTGCTTAAGACTCTCTCCAAGGATGGCCTGTAAAACGGCCTTTTTGGATATTTCAAGGTCTATTCAGACCTGTAGTCATCCCAAAGGAGTGTGCTATGTGCGCCTCTATTGAAGAGGCCGGAGGGATTCATCCCTATATGGAGAGGCCGTCCTCGCGTGTGCTATGTGTGAAAGAGAGTTCAAGCCATGGTTGAAAATCGACCCAATATAAAGGCCTAAATTAAATGCAGACCGCACTATTCAAGGCTCATGGAGGCCTAATTTTCCAGGTCATCCTTGGGTTCAGCCTAAACAGTTTGCGATTGGTTTCACTAAATCTCCCTCTCTCTCATCATGGTTACTTTAAGATCATTATTTTGGTTCTCTACGAAATTCATCTTCATTATTCTCGATAGCTGTACACTCGTATCGCATACCATAAATCCTGCTTTGACGTGAAAAGAGTTGTTGGGAGTAAGAAAGGGTACCACAGTGTAAAAAATTCCTAATGGCCCTGCCCCGTAGGCCGACTTCCCTCCTGTTAAAAAATTCCTAGCGCTTGCAATACTGACACGGCACCGACTCCATCGACGTTTTCACGTTTTCAGACGCCGGGCTGGTGCACGATCGGCCGGCCGGCCGGTCTTCCTCCCGCCGCCGCGAGTTGAGTGGTTGTACCCATGACACGGCAAACCCGGAATTTTGGATCCATATTCCAGTTCTAAAGTGCAACCACAATTCTTGATCACTGATGTAAAATGCCAGAAATATTGGAGTTGAATTTGTTATCTCAAAGCTTGCGGATCTCAGCTTGCTGCAGACGGTTAAGAGAAGCATGACACCAATCTGACGGCAGCCCGAAAAGAAGCATGGCATTTCAATCCAATTATACAGAGATAATAACAAGATGTTACAGCGTTTTCAGAGATATCCATCCAGATCATCCATTAAGCTATATAGTATCTACAAGCAACAGTCTGATCAGCAAAGCAGTAACAGCATTTAAATCCCATAATCACAGCATTGTCGAAAACAACTCTACAAGCAGAACCATCAATACAACTGGCACGATATGCTCAGAGCTCAGCTCTAAAGTACACCCTGCCATCATGCAATGAGAAAAGGGAGCACGGTCAACATGAATGCCTCGTAAGTAAAACTTGCAGAACCAGAGTATGCTGTGTCCTTCTCCTTGAACTTCTCGGTCAGACCCTGCAAAAGTAGTCGAAACAAATGAGCAAAGTAAAACACAAGGCATTCCCGTGTCTGTTTGTGCAGTACGTTGGTGGAATTACCTTAACTGTAAGGCAACATCTGCAGATGTAACAAAAAAAAAGGTTAGGATTGTAATATAGGCCAAATTGGAGCAAAATAGAATATTCAAATATTCTTCAAACTAAAAAAATAAATCAAATTGTATTAACCACGAGATTAGTTTTGCATCAGAAAACAGAGTGGAAAATAAAGAGTTCAATTGATAAACAACAAATTTTTTTCAGTTTGATCAATCACCAGTTGGCCAAGTTTTTTATTTCACAATGTGGAAGAAACTGATTCAGCATTTCAACTTCTAGTTAATGACATAATAGAAATATCAACAAGCTATGGACACTTGACCCATGACCAAAGCACCAAATTGATCCATAAAGCCTAATTTCCTATTAACAAATAAAGCTGAGATTCTTGAACGTTACCAGATTGAACTAAACTTTGTTTAAGAAAATGAACAGCAGTGCTTCACCAATTTCGATCCCAAATAATACATACTCTGAGAAACTATAGAAACTTAATCGAAATTTTAGTAAAGCTTGTAAAGTACTGGGAAACAATCAGCCAAATTAAACTGGAGTAATCTTACTCGATAAAGTTATCATATTCAACTGTTTTGTTTTTGCCCCCAGTCTTGTCAAATTTAGACACAAGCAAGTCTAGCACAGTTGGAGAAACTGAATATCCCAGACTGAGAAGAGCATCACGCAGCTCTGACGCATCGATTTTACCACTTCGGTCACAGTCAAACCTCTCAAATATCACCTGCACAATACAAGTGGGAAATGTAAACATGCAATGTTAAGCATTACTTCATTAGGTTAGCTGATTGATATCATCACACATAACATAAGTAGGGGTGGGCATATTTTTAATAAAATCTGCCAAACCAAACCAAATTTACCAAAATTCTTGTTAAATTTGGTTTTCAGTGATCGGTTCAGTTTTAATTTCTTTGCTATTCGGTGTTTGGATTCCAGAAACCGAATAAGCCAAATACCGATTTATTCCCAGTGCCAACCAAGGAATCATAACCCCCAAGGGCCAACCACCCAATAGCCCAAGGCCTACCAGAGCATTGCACTTGACGTCCTCCTGTCCTCGTCTCCCATTCCCACCCACGAGCCACCAGGCCTGAGACCATGAGAAGTTCTCTCTCTCTCTCTCTCTCTCTCTCTCTCTCTCTCTCATTAGCGTACGTCGGCAAGGCCCACATCTCGCATGGTGGTGGTGAGATAGCAGCAAGCGAACGAGCCAACTGGGGAGGATGGGGCACCTGTGGGTATTGCCGCCACTAGTCCATGGCCAATCTGTACACCGCCGGCAAGGCGCTCAAGCAGCAGCAGCGCTCCAAGCTAAGCCTGTCCTCCACGGCTTCGATCCCATCTGCGTCGAGCTCACCCGCCATCAGCAAGGCGCTAAAGCAGCAGCAATGTGAGTCATCTACCGTTATCAAATGCCGTCCGACCTCGATATGATCTAAATCTATATCTAATCCAATGGTCTTCTTCCTCCTCTCCTGGAACAAATTCGGTATACCGAAATATTGAAAAACCGAACCAAATTAAATTGGTTAATTAGGTTCAGCTCCTTATTTTAGTTTGGTAAATTTGGTTACCAGCTTTTAAAAACCAAAATATTTTTTTACCGAATAAACTGAACCGATATAACCATACAAATTGAATGCCCGCCCCAACACATAAGGAAACTTGAAGCTGTTGCATCTCACCCTCCAATTCTGAAGACTGTAAAACACAGAAGTAAATTCCTTGGGCCCTGAAAGAAGCGGAGACACATATTAAAAAAATGAGAGGTTTATGGAAAAAGATACAGAAGATAAAAGAAAATTTCTTAAATTCAAAAACAGTATCTAATGATCCACTAATGTGTTGAAGCGGGTATATTTCACACGATAAAACAAGAAAGCCAAAATTCTAGATACCAGTTCAGTTGCTGAAGCATTGGTTTCAGAGTTTAGACCAATCATGATACTGTTTCTAGTGGCATCAGAAAAGTATTATCTGGTAGCGTTTGACTGAATAGTATTCAGTTCTTCAATTGCACGCTGGTAAATTTGTATACACCAACATGATGAACAAATTATTTTTCAAATAAAAAGGTAGGCTATAGTTAAGGAACTTATTTTGTGTGGATTTTTCAAATAAAAAAGTAAACTCCAGTTTAAACAATTTGCCACTACATGCTCCAACTACCACCTTTCCCCGGGGGGCGGCGCCGCTGACCAGGACGAGGCGCACGATAGCTCCCATGGCGCTGACGCACTACCACGCGCCGCCCCGGCTAGAACGATCGCACTTGAGAGAGACGAGGCGGGATCAGGAGGAAGGAAGGATGCGCGTAGGGACTAACCGATCTTGCGGACGTTGGTGTTGGTGAAGAGGTACATGAGGAGGTGGACGGTGCGGAGGCTGAAGCTCTGGTTGTACCCCGACAGCGCGGACTGCAGCTCCTTGTCGTCGATCATCCCGCTGCCGTCGCGGTCCGCCGCCTGGAAGCACGCCACCACGTTCGGGTCCGTGCCCGGCGGGAACGCCGACGGCACCAGCGAGGCGAACGGGCTCCCGTAGCCGCCCGCTCCGTACGGCGCCGACGCGGGCGGCGGGGCACCGTAGGGGGCGCCGTACGGCTGGCCGGCGGGCGTGGCCCCGTAGCCGGCGCCGCCGTAGGGCTGGGTGGAGGATGGGGCGCCGTAATAGGGGGTGGAGGTCTTGCCTTCCTTGGGGGGCTTCTCGCCGTAGGGCTGGGTGGAGGATGGGGCGCCGTAATATGGGGTGGAGGTCTTGCCTTCCTTGGGGGGCTTCTCGCCGTAGGGCGGGGCCGAGGGGGCGGAGGAGGAGCCGTAGGGCGGTGGGGCCCCGTAGCCTCCGGCGCCGCCGTAGGGGTAGCCGGCCATGGGGGCTTGGAACCGCGGAGAGGCGGTGTGTGCTTGGGGAATTGGGAATGGAACAGGTGGGAGGCAGAGCAGGATGGGGATTTTATGACGCGGACGATCGGAAGGATCTTGGGAAACGCGCCAATGTCAACGAATCTTTAGTTTTTATAAGCTCCATTATCCGCACCCCTTTTATAAATGGGGCATATCCTGTGCAATCAACAGTTTGGTGCAATCACCGTGCAATCAAACTAAAAAAAGTTTCAAAAAATTCTGAAAAAAAATCATGAATGTACATCTCAACTTACCCCATCTACGTATAAAATTTCATGATCAAATTCGTCATATGCTAGAAGTTACAAAAAAGATAAATTTGGGGTGCATTTGAACCGTAAAAGATTGTTAGAAATTTGTCTTTTTTGTAACTTCTAGCATAGGACGAATTTGAACATGAAATTTTATACGTAGATGGGGTAAGTTGAGATGTACATCCATGATTTTTTTTTAGAATTTTTGAAACTTTTTTTTAGTTTGATTGCACGGTGATTGCACCAAACTGTTGATTGCAAAGGATCATATGCCCCCCTTTATAAATCTAGCCTCTCACACAAATATTTTTATAAAAATAATCTCCTTCTCAAACAAAAGATGTATCGTTTATCATACTCGTACATCGTGAAAGTGTTCGAAAACAAAACAAAATAACGTATTACCATGCACTTTCAGCTTGACAGGAGCTTCTACCGTAAGAGTGCTCGGTAAGCTTTTACCGTCGAAGGTAGTTGACGTCGATATGATTTAATTAAATAGCCATTAATTAGTCACTGATTAACCCCCCTTACTTAATTAATCACGAACTAAATTGATGATTATCACTCCTTAGTCACCTTGATTAATCATTGATTAATTAGTCACTTAATTAAGTGACCTTCCGCGTTAGCTCTGGACATAGGAGCTCCTTTTTCGCCGTTAGACACCTTCCACAGTGCACGAGCGTGATGGGCAACACATGTCGTCTTCGCTCCTTCCACAGTCAAGGAGACTATTTTTGCTCCACGCGGTCAAGGAGACTATTTTTGCAAAAACGATCGGGTGGAAACTAGATTTGTAAACAATATGCGTAATAGAGCTAGAAAAGCGAAAGAGTCAATATCAACCGCTCGAAAGCGACTTGCATAGACGGCACCGCCGCCGTCGACCACCACGGCCGCACGGCGCCAACGCGTACATGTGCAACTGATCCAACAAGTTCTTGTCTCTTAAGGATAGGCAATGCCAAGGATGATGAGCACATTCATCGTGAGGCTCGTGGGTTGTAGGCGTAGTGTATCACAATTATAAATAAATCTTTGGTTATGTCAAAGAAAATGGACAATCTACTATGTTCTTTTGTATAAAGCGAGATTTAGACATAAATATCAAGTAGTAGATTGTAAACGGAATTTATAAAAAGTGGTAGACATGTATATAAATAACAAGTATAAAAAGCATAACATATAAGCAACTTATAACTCTCCATGATTATGAATAATAATCCATTCTCACCGCATTTGGCATAACATCCGAAATATGATTACCCCCTATTTTTCGAATTCAATCCTTTTTTGTAAAAATACAACATCTAATTAGTGTCAGTGCACCACGTGATGCTTTGGGCATAGCCATGACCGGTGTTCATGGAAGAAGAATGATGACCAGTGGGCCAGGCTTGTTAGCGACAGGATGAGGGAGAAGTATTAGCGAGATGGTGCCTTTGCTTAGGGAAGACGGCAAGGGAAAATGGCTTGAGGGCCAAAGGCTACTGACAGGTGGGACCAGTGTGTCAGTGAAGGAAGAGGGCTGATGCGTGGGTCCTAGTTGTCAGCGAGACAAGGGAACTGATTTTGAAATTTGGTTTTAGGTCAAAGATATCTTTTAAATTTTTAGGCTTGGCTAAATGACTAAAAATTTATGAAAAGTTCTGTGAAGGACCTGATGAGGTACAGGTTCTTATAGAATTTTTATAATTTTAATAGTTCTATATTTTTCTCATAAATTCATTTATGGTCTTAGTTTTAATATAATATTCAGTATTTGATTTTTCAGAAGCATCAACTCAACTCCAAATTTCATAAAATTCACCTCCCTAGGATGATATTGTAAGTACAACCTCCATTAGGTTGATCCATTAAGTTGGTTTTGGTGATTAATGACAAATCCTAATATGAGACTAATGTTTAAGTAATTACTATTTTCATCTCATCAAGGATGATTGATGATCATTGACAAATCTAATTTATAATGAGACTAACATATTTATTGAGCTTATGTTTAGTAGCCTCACATTTGGATAAAAAATGGAAAACCCAAGGTATGCATTGTATCAATGTTTATTATTTTATTGCATACTTAGGATTTAAGTTGAAGTATGAATTTCTCCATTGCTTTAACCAAAAACTGTGTATCATGTTTCCCAATCCATATATTACATGGATGCACACATTTAGGGGGAGTTCACACTCTAACTTAATGTTTCATTGCATTGATCTATTCCTCATTACAACATATAAAGGATCAAGACATTGAAACTAGATCTTTGAATATACATTTAACATGCATAGTTGTAGTATACTCATGGTATCATAGGATATGCTCCAAAGAAATAAAATTGGATACGTGCATATTGATTCAAGATCAATTATATGTATGCACATATCTTTATGGAGTTTATCTTATAGTTGATGGCTTAGAGTAACGATCATTTCCATACATTCCACATATTATGGATCATTACTTTCCATCAACATGAGTATATAAAAACCTGTGTAGTTATTGTATACTCATATCAATTTAAATGAAGATTTAAATTGAGTTCGTTTATCTCTTAATAATGAAAGAACATTGCATCATGAGTTGATGGTATTCTTGTGATCGATTAAGGATAATCGATAGTTCTTGAGTATAACGAAGCATTAGTTGCATCAATATACTTAAGACACAAATACAATTATTCATTTAAATTGATTTAGGTTGTGCTCAATCATTATGGAGGCATTCATTATTTGTTAATTGAGTGCAAGGATGATTGAGACAACTATGCTTCTTGGACTAACTATTTTCATAAGTGATGATTGAGCCAGGTTAGGTCCAATGATGGTTAAGATAAAGAAACGGGACAAGGACGACATCATGAGGTGATGAGCGTCAGAGGAGATCCGTTGAGAAGGAAAAGAAAAGAATGTTCATCAAGAGAGATGAACAAGATGTTGTGAGCCAGTGATGATCCGGTAGAGAAGTAGAGCTATGTGACTGATCTTGAAGAGAAGATGATCGTAAATCATGAGGACTTCAAGAGGCGATGTGACAATCAGGAAATGAGGTATGATTAAAGATCATAAAGACTCCAAGGGATTGATCGGCGTCGGCGTCAAAGGTAACTAGATAGAGTGTCTTATTATAGGCATGCGTACTATTAAGAGGATGCAAGCGTGGATGATTTAGAAGTGTCTACTGTGCTCCAGTGTTATCTATCCTTAAATAGATGAGAGACACAATACACATCACGTACAGGGATTGTTTGTCTTTTTATGCGGATCGGGATGTTCGATCGGGGATCGGATGTTCGATCCATCGGTAAATCCGGTGGTGTGTTGGTGAGAGTCTAGAACCTCTCTGTGAGGATCGGATGTTCCGATCTTTGGATCGGATGTTCAGATAAGTGTTAAACTCAAAAGGGTGCTCTACTGGTCAAATCGGATGTTCGATCGTGAAAATCGGAAGTTCGATCGGTGTTTTAGTTTGCAAGTGTGCTGAATTTTTTTGCCTGATCGGAAGTTCGATGTAAGTTGATGTAAGTTAGATGTTGGATCGGAAGTTCCGATGTCGAGATTGGAAGTTCCGATGTAGACTTAGAAACTATTTGGAAGGTTTCTTTAAGGTGCCTCTCTTTCCAGATAGGAAGTAACGAGGCAAGTTCCGATGTATCGGAAGTTCAGATGTTAGTTCCGATGTGTTTATTGGAGTGAGTTTGTTATGGAGTTTTGCACGATCGGAGTTAGATGTTAGGATCGGAAGTTCGATGTGTGTAAACGGCTAGTTTCTTTGCTCCAACGGCTAGTCTTTGGGTGTGGGGTATAAATAACCCCCTTGGCCGGTTGGGAGAGTGAGTTGAGGATATTGTTGAAGGGCTAAACAAGAGGTTGAGCTAGTGGAGTAGAGAGAATACCTTGTTATGCATTTGTTGCTCCTTGGTCATCTCATTAGCTAGAGAGAGCTCTAATCACAAGTGTTGTGATTAGGAGTTGATTGAGTTCCCTGTTTCCTTCCCTTGTGATCTTGGTGATCCCTCTTTGAGTGAGGTGTGGGAAGTGAGAGTTAGTGCGAAGAATGAGTTAGATTGAGATACATCTTGAGCACTAGAGTTCATTTCCAAGATCATCCATTTGTTGGATTTGTTACTCTTGGAGTTTGAAGACTTTCCTAGATGGCTGGCGTCGCTCACGAGCAACCAAAGTGTGTGGTGTCTTAGTGAGAAGTTTGTTTGAAGGTTCGATTTCACCTCAGAAAGGAAGAAATCAAGAAGTGAAGCCACATCTCAGAAGTCCGGCCAGAGATTGGCGAGGAATAGGGGTTGGAAAAAGACCGGCTCAAGTGTGGTGGCCGAGCCTCCTCATGAAGCGTAGGAACCTCCTTGGAGGAAGTCGAACTTGGTAAACAAATCATCGTGTCAATTCTTTACATGTGCTTATTGCTTTACTTTGCTATCTTGTATTGAATTGATCTATTTAGAATTGATTATTTCTCTAGCTAAGCTTTTCTACTAGTTGCTAATCTTTGCATGTGCTAGCTTAAGTATAAATCATTTTGTGTTTAAGGCGTAACTAGTTTGCAATTCACTAGACTGTTCTAATAGGATATTCCCAGCCTCATATCGGATATTCCGATTGAACACCGAACCTCGACTTCATATCGGAAGTTCCGATCTCTTTTCCGCTGCGTGATTTTAGAAAATTGTAAATCGCCTATTCACCCCCCCTCTAGGCGTCCATCCTCGATCCTTTCAGATATGTATCATCTTCCCTATCCATCTCCCCCTTCCTTTTTCCCTACTCACTTCCCTTTGCACCTTCTTCCCTCTCTAATGTAAAAAATTTAAAACTAAAACATTTAAACTTTAAAATTTTAATAGAAATTTTCGACTTAAAAAAATTCAACTCAAAATTTAAATAAAAATTTTCAAATTAGGAAGTTTCAACTCGAAAAGTTTCAAATTAGAAAGTTTCAACTTGAAAGTTTCGAATCGTCGGACGAGCTCCTGCTCATTTGGCTGAGTGAGGTTGAGCTCACTCAGCCCACCCGCATTCGAGCGCTGCTCGGCGCGGGTGCGCGTGGTGGCGAGTGCAGGCGTGGGTGTGGGTGCGTGCGTGTGTGGGGAGTGCGTGTGTGCGTGCGTTTGTAGCTCGTCTGTTGTTCTCTCTTCTTAATGAAATGCTAGTGCTCCTAGCCAATTTTTTTTTAAAAAAAAGTTTCGAATCGAAAAAATTCAAACTCGAAAAGTTTCAACACAAAAAGTTTTAAATCAAAAAAATTTCAAATGAGAAAGTTTCAACTTGAAAATTTTCAAATCAAAAATTTTTAACTAATTTTTTTTTGAATTCATAAAACTTTCGATTCAACAGCTTTCAATTTGAAAGGTTTTGATTCAAAAACTTTTGGTTCGTAAAGTTCCGATTTAAAATTCAAGTAAAAAAAATTCAAATCAGAAAGTTTCAGCTCGAAGAAAAATAAATAAATAATTTTCAAATTAAGAAGCTTCACCTCGAAAAATTCAAATTGAAAAGTTTCGAATATGAAAAAAATCAAATTCAAAAACCTTCACATTTGATTCAAAACAGCAAAAAAAAAAAAAATTTGTTCGCCTTGTTTGCATGGTTTGTCTAAAAAAAAGCAAAAACGTTGGACCATTAGCTTCAATAGCTCTTCCTCTCCACGCGCTTCTCGCGCCAACGCTTAATTTCTTGCAAAACTTTAAGTAGAGTGTATAGGCATCATCCGAATGTTTTTGTCCTAAAAATCATTCAAACTTTGGACCGTACGATCAAAACACACATCCGTAGGATCAACCCACCTCGAATTCAGGAGGGTGTGCATCGATATGAAAGCAAATCCAATGATCCAGAATTTGGATGATGGTTGCTAAAGAAAACATCCGGATGAAACTTATCACAACCCAAACTTTAATACAAATTGTGACGTGGATCACTGCAAAGTTTGGTTGGGCTCTGCGTTAAAGCCGACCACACGGTGCAGGCTTCGCAGGACGACAACGCCGGTGTGACGCAGAGCTCAACCGATATAATGGCGGATCCGAGGGTGCCGAGCCTGTTAACTCGACATGCGAGGATACAGTGATATTTTGTATATATCCATCGTTACTAAAGCGTGCACATCCAGCGGAACCTGTGCTTGTCACACGGGCATGCGGCGGCGGCGACGACAAACCGGCTTCGCCGGTGGCAGTGCTCGCGCGCTCTTGGATATGTGGTAAGTCGTCAGAGCTGGAGGAGAAAGGAAACCGATTTTTGATTGATTTTCGAGCAATTTTCACCAATTTTCGAGTGGTTTACGTCATATAAATTTTTTTGAATTTTTTGAATTGAACCGGTTTATCAACCGGTATAGTTTATCGAGCCGACTGGATACGATCGAAAATCATGATTTTTGTTAATATTTGAAACTATGTGCACACCCATCAAAAATTTTCTAGTTCCGCCACTGGGTGAGAAATTGGATTGGTTCCGAAAAAAATGAAAAATCATACGAGTGTGATATAGCATTTCCACCGCATATTGTTAAGCCATTTATAAATCACAACACAACAGTGTAATCTACACGCTGATCAACAGTACTTAATCCCGAGTTTTTTATAAATCACAACAGAACAGTGTAATCTACACGCTGATCAACAGTACTTAATCCCGAGTTTTTTATAAATCACAACACAACAGTGTAATCTACACGCTCGCTGATCAACAGTACTTAATCCCGAGTTTTTTATTCAGTCAAATCAGCGCCAGGCACGACGCGTACCTGCAGAAATGAAGCTGGCTTCGAACATTTATGCAGGAGCAAGAAAATGGAGGTGAATGCGAATTTGATCTACCATCTGATGATCTGAAGGCATGGTGAAAGCAGAAGGAAGACCTCATGCCTCACCTGCGTCTCCATCATTTAGGAAGCAATGGCGACATCATCTGAAGACATGGTGAAAGCTAGATTCTTTTGGGGAGGTGGGGGAGAAGGTGTAGCTACTAGCTAGAATTTTCTGGGCAGCACCAGGCCGGATCCTTTGAACTTGCTATCGGTGACCTCATCGATCCTTTGGGCCATCTCCGGCGTCAGATGGCTGGACCAGTCTCCGACCACGCCGCGCCGGAAGAAGATCTCGTGCCTCACCGGCGTCTCCATCATTTCCGTCGACCCCGACCGGTTCACCTCCTGCTTCACCATGCTCTCCATGCCGCACGCCTCCACGATCTCCCTGTCCACCCCAGCCTCCTGCTCCTCCGCCGTGAACGGGCGCCCGACGAACTCGGCGAGGCGCCTCAGCTGGCCGAGCGTGTCCGCGGCGAGCTCCTCGTAGGTGAAGAAGATCACCTGGCTCGGCCTCTCGACGTGCCACCGCCAGTAGCCCAGCGCGTGCTCCCAGAACGGCCCGAAGTACGAGACGCCGTCGCAGAACTGCCGGAGCGCCTCGTCGACGTTCCATGGCGTGAATCTGTTCCAGAAGTGCCACAGCGACACGAAGCAGTCCTTGGGGTCCCGGCACAAGTACACAACCTGTCCTGTACATGTCAATATGTCATATAGCCAGAGCGAGATGAGTTACTCCGACGCACCTTGCAGCTCGAGGCCGCGACGGACGCCGGCAGCGACCGGGACGGGATGTGCGTCGAGAAGAGCCGTGGTGCGGGGGAGGAGCTCAGGTCGGGGATCTTGTCCTTGCTATAGACTTGGGTCTCGAGGAAAGGGACGAGCTGGTGGGGGTTGTGGGAGGTGAGCTGCCGGAGTAGGGACGACCTGTCGTCGACGGAGGCACGGCCGCGGCAGGCCGCCGCGTACAGGAGCGCCTTGATCCAGGTGGTCCCGGACTTGGGGAAAGTGACGAGGAGGTCGTCTGTGCAGCGCGCCTCGAAGTGCCGTTGCGTGACGATGGAGCCGACCATCGCCGGCAGGAAGGTGTACCAGCCGTCGGGGTGGCGGTGGTAAGCAGACGCGACGCCGCTTGGGGTGGCCGGGTACGAGGACACCACTTGCCGGAGTTGCTCGTAAATGTCTTTCTCCGACGCAGCTGCCTCGTCGGGCGTTTCGGGTGCGGAGGAGCCGGCCGGCCGGAGAGAGGAAGCCATGCTAAATTGCTAGGTAGCTAGGTGCTAATCCTTGTACGGTAGTGCCGGCCAGAGAAGGAACATGAGACGCGGCTGTGCGGTGGCTATGGTCGATGGCGAGCACCATTAGCCATGGAGCAGGATAATATATTAGAGATAATATTTATGTAATCAGATTAGGAGTTTTGATTAGAATCTAATTAGGATGATAATTTGGGTCCACTACCTATTATCTAGTACTTCTTCCGTCACAAATAGTTGGCATTTTAGGTATTAACATGATCTCCGAAACAAAACTTTGACCCAACTTGCCTGGTATCGTCATACATATTGATCTGTTCATACTACTCAACTTGCCTGGTATCATGTTCATCTGTTCTATTTTCCTAAGCACTTGATGCTATTTATTAGTTGGCATGATTAATTTATGTTCTGATCACATGATCAACCACTCGGTTGATATTCTGAGCAACCATTTGGCATGATGCAACCACTTCATTGACCTGATGCTATTTATTAGTTAGCATGATGCAACACGCTATTTTAGTTGGCATGATGCAACCGCTTAATTGATGTTCCGAGCACATGGTGCAATACTTGGCATGATTAATTTATCTGAGCATTACTTCTATTTTTATTAGTTGGTCCGGAAGGTGTACCAGCCGTCGGGGTGGCGGTGGTAAGCAGACGCGATGGACACCACTTGCCGGAGTTGCTCGTAAATGTCTTTCTCCGACGCTCTATGCTTTCCTGTGCAAACCGAGAAATACTTCATAGTGTAGCTTAATGTCCAAGGGCAAAACCGGTCATGTTTGGTTCTCTTAGGGTGTGTTTGATTGGTTGGAAAGATGAGGTTGGTATGGTAAACTTTGTCACTTGTACACTATCTTCTGCCGTCAGCTGCTTCAGTAACTACTGACGATGAACAGCCGGATCGCCGCGTCAACACCCCGAATCGAAGGTGGCTCCAGAAGGAGAGATTGTAGCCGAAGAATTGAGCCCGTCTAGCCTGCTCGCAGACTATCAGGTTTGCAGCAGAGACCAGGAGAGTGAGGTTCCCAGCCACGATGCTGACCCATGCAAGTACAAGCCAGGCCTTCCTCTCTAAATCATGGGAAATTGCAGCAGCTGATGCAGCCACTCTTGTGCCGAGCAATAGAACTGAAACAAAAACTGTTAGAGCATCGCAGTCATGAGTGACAGACCAGTATCAGTTGGTTTATACAGAAACAGCTCAGCCTTAACAGGACAACAGAGACAAGATAAACAGTAGTACGAGATGGACTCCTACACATGATACATATTACCGTGTCTCAAAAACACTTGATACATATCAGATCAAACAACTACTGTCCCAAACTTCTAAAGCACATATGGGGGCAAAGGATTAGCTGCATAACATCGGGCAACCAAAAAGGCTCATGATTTACTGTACTGCCTAGTCCAGCCCAGTATCATATATATGGCTCTCCCTGTCATAAGGACAAATTGAGTACCCTCAAAACCATTTTCTGTGAGAAGAATAGAGTCTTTTAAGACTGCTTTCCACAAAATATGGGCATAGTTTCAGGATTTGCAAGCTTTCTGTATAGACTTCCACCCACAAAAATATGTAGCAAAGATACTTTAGGTCTTAAAATCAGTGGCAAATGACCTCCCTAATGTTAACCAAACAGAATTGTCCTCACTCTCTAATTTAACTCTTAAAGAACATTTTGCGTCATCAGCTCTTCAAAATGATGTCCAATTTTCAATTGGAACATCCTACCATACAGAGAACTCTAGAGTGACAATTTTAGTTCTCATTTAATCATGTTTGGCACCTAAAAATGCATCGAACTGTACACAATAAGACGCCACAAAGGCATATTTAGCACAAAACAATGGGCACCACATGTCAAGGATATTGTAATCAGCGTGCATATTAGCATATATAAAGGATTAAATGATCATAACTGGGCACCCATCATGTAATTTCCATTAGTACCCAAAGAACATTAATTTCCAAGAGTTACATGTGGGAACATTTGAGGCCACATTTGTAAGGATAAGAATCACCAACGCAAGAAGTGCAACACCTTTGGCATTGTCAATTCGTGAATATGGTTCCACTATCTGCCAGAGTGTGTTCAGTATGCCAGAATACAGCAAAGAGCAACCAAACGGAGACATCATGCAAATTTACACTGAACAATAACATACATCATGCAAACATATTTCCATAAGAATTCATTGCAAACATTCTCAACCATAAGAGTTCATGCTATTGCAAATACCATTGGAAATGGATAGGACATCCCATTTTCATACCTTAATATTGGTTCGTGGATCTGCTTCACCTTGGGTTGTTGCCTTCTATTATCAATCCACTCCTGCCCATTCTGTTTCCAAAGAAAAAGACCTGCAGTAATACTTCAAACTGGTCATGTTACAATGCTAACTATATTCTTCGCAGGCAAAGATGTGATGATTCCTTTAATCCTTTTATCACATGGATAGGCAATCGGACTTCTATTTCCGTTGTTATTCAATACGAAAATCAGAAAGGCAATCGGACTTCTATTTCCGCTGTTATTCAACACGAAAATCAGAATATAGTTAGGCAGTAGTCTGCCTACTCAAATTCTTTCAGTCCAAATCTAGTAGCAAAATATACTGGATGTTGCACAAGATAACAGTATGAACTCAAAGTTCCCAAATCAATTTTCTCAGCTGAAAGCACATAAAGTATGGGTAATTAGAGGGAAACTGATCAAACCACAAGTGATTTTCCCCACATCTAAACCAAACAGTGTGAACTCAAAGTTCCCAAATAGATTTCCTGCTTAGGACCACACAACAATTAAGACATGGTAAACCAAATGCATAGATCTTAATAAAAGCCAATAGGTACCCAACTACCCAATAATATTTGAGAGGCTAACACTGTCTGATGCTGACCGTGTGATTATGTCAAGCCTTGGAACTTTTAACACACTACAAGCTAAGACCACTATTTTTTTCTCAGCTGAAAGCACAAAGCATGGGTGATTGGAGACAGACTGAATAATATGCAGGTGTTTGCCACATCTAAAATTAGTGCAGATGCCCAATGCCAGGGGATAGACATATTGTCAAAATCAAGGTTAATATTAATAAAGGTGCCTGGACAATGTGTAAATGCAGTGAAAACACTCCTGTCGAGCATAAGAAAGTAAACCAACAACCATATAAATTTGTAGTTGAACACGTATGGCATGCCAATATGCATCCCAAAAGCTGCAGTAGCTTCTTATCTATCCAAAGAACAACGTCAAGATGAACAAAAGCAATCATTTGATGAAACAAACTAGAAATCTGCATTAGACAAGACGATACTAATAAAAGGATCATGAAGTGCACCAGTGCATGGCAAGAAATCTAATCAAGAACAAGTTTGATTTCGCGCAGGAACTAACGAATCTCGCACACAACGTGACCGGATCAGATCAACTATGATTGCAAGAACCTATACAACTCGAGGCGAAATCGACCTCAACGGGACAGGGAAATAAGCGGCACGTCAGATGTGAACCCAAAGATCCAGTACCTCGGGACAATCGGGGGAGGCGCAGGAGGAAAGGAAGTGGATCCAACCGTCCCAGAACGCAGCGGGAGAGGTCGTGGTTGAGGGCGGCGCCGGCGTGCAGATCTGGCCACGGAGAGCAGGGGAGGTCGCTGCCGGAGTCGCCCTTCCCTGTGCCACGATTCTTGTGTCAGATTTGGCCGGGAGAGAAGGAGAGGGAAGGGAGAAGGTGAGACGGCACCTTGGGAGTTGAGGCGTCTCACGAGGACTAGGCGGCGACTCCGTCGGCGACCCGGGAAGAAGACCGTGAGGGAGAGCAAGGGAGAGGGCAAGCGAGCGAGGGAGAGTGTGGGATGAGCGCATCGCGTACCAGAGCATCCCGTACCGATCGGTTCGGCCGATTTGGGCGTACAAGTTGGTACAACATATTTGGAGAATATTCTTGGAACCTGTACCCCTCCGTCCCGTATGAGATGGTTCCATTCCCCAACCAAATGCACCCTTAGTGTGCCATGCAATTGCCCACTTAGCTCTGCTGGACAAGGCTATATGTTTGGTCATAGCTTAAAAGGCTTGTTTTGCTAAGCGAACTTGCCACGTGTGCAAGAAAAAGCTTGCCCATTGAGGAAAGCTAAATTGGCTCTACCAAGTGGGCAAAGTTTGATTGCTCATCAGTTTTTTTTTTTTTTTTTTTTTTTTTTTTTGGGGGGGGGGGGGGGTTTACGTTCTAGTCTTCCAGATATATGATTTATAAGCAATTATTTTACTTTTCTAGAAAATATGCAACCATTTTACGCTTTTAAGGTAAATGGACCAAACACCTAGCCTTGCAAACCTAGCTTGCTTCTTTGAGATGTTGCTCATGTGGGCTATATAGTGTTTCCTTACCTATAACTGTGTAAACCTCTATATCCAATACTAGTTATTTACACAGTTATGCCTATGTTACATCTGCAAAATCTTAAAGCCTCCAAGCTCTACTCTCTAAAAGCTACTGAAAAGCATAAGGGGAAAAGAAAATTTTGTAAACACAAAAAGACGTCCAATATTAATCCAGAGTCTATAAAAAAATATCATTTAGTTTTTTAAGTTTTTTATAGAGTAGTTAGGTCTATGACAAATCATGTTGTTGATCAGTAGATTTAGCTTCTAGCAAGTTATTATCTTTCCAATTTAGTGGGGACACAATTGTAAACCAGTACCTTGCGAAGACATTATTAGAATTTCTTCGTAATAATTCTGCATCAAACATGATGAGATTGCTTCTGTCATCGCCATCCAACTAAGGGGTAAGGACCAATGAAACTATAGGAATTATATCTCGTATTAGGCTATTACTTTAGTGATAAGATCTCACACCAACACACAGCAGTGGTATACTAGCAAATTGCATAGGAAGATAGGCTTTCATTTCACGAATGCATAATGCAAACTATGAAATACAAGGCCACGGACAAAGTTTTTGCTAAAATGTACAAAGAGGCTGCTATGAGCAAGACTAGTTTAACCAACTATACCTGTCATAATCGTGAGAAAAACAACTCAGAGAAAACCATGAAGATGACAAGAATAACACAACATTTTGCATATTTCTAGACTCGAATCGTACAGAGTTTTATCTCTCTCCCTATACCAATTGAGGTGGGTTGTTTTACTACTTTAGTTTTAATCTTTATTTTGTTGAGATTTTTTTTGTAATCATTTAATGGTCCAAACCAAAGAGTTCCTGCATCCCAATTGAATATATTCACAACCCAATGTGATCTCTGAGTAATTGTGAAAAGTTTCAGATGAACCGATGATTTGGTACTGTGATATAGTTCTCAAATGACATTGTAGATTGCATTAGAATAACTAATTACTTTTTGCAAAACAACTATCTAAAGCGGTCATATGAAGCTGTACTTTTGTGATTATGCAAAGTCAAACTAAGTGGCACATAATATTTTATTTGTATTTGGAACTCATAAAAATAAAGCACAGTTGTTGTTACTTACTGCTCATATAAGGTGTTCTCTGTGATCAGCTTGTCAGCATTTACCATTATCAATCGAAGTTGTTGCAAAATCTCACATATCAATTTGAATTGTCGATGTGGACTGGAACCCGCTCTGAAACATTCAACTTGACCACCAACATCAATCCAGCTAGTCCCTATGACTTTATGAGCTCCTCTTGAAATTACAGCTTCCCTCAGCTCCAATGCATCACTCCATTCTTCATTCGCAATCAATATGTTTGACAACAAAATACCAGTTGATGCGTTACCTGAACCATTCACAAGAAGCCTCTTGGCAACACGCTTGGCCATGTCAAGGTTACCATGCTTTCTGCAACCACTAAGAAAGGTGTCTAGGATAATAGTATCATGCTCAAAACATAAGTCTGAAATGATCCTTTCTGCTTCATTTAACCATCCAGCTCGGGAAAACAGGTCTACAAGGCAATTGTAGTGCTCTGGAATTGGTTCAATGCAGAAGTTATTAACCATTTGAGCAAAGTAGCCGCAACCTTTTTGGATAGCACCAGCATGGCAGCATGCACTCAGGACACCCACAAAGGTTACTGAGTTTGGGATCACAGATTCTTGGTGAAGTCGCACCATTTCATCATACAGTTCCAGGGCCCTTCTCGATTGTCCGTTCTGTGACAACCCACATATCATCGCATTCCAAGATACGATGTCTCTCCGTGGCATGATTTCGAATACTCTTATTGCATCATCCATCTGTGCGCACTTCGAATACATGTCAAGCAAAGAGCTTGCGACTATGGGAATAACTGCCAATCCATGCTTGATAGCAAGTGCATGGCACTGCCTCCCACCGCTAAGGTCATTCACACCAGCACACGAGCTTATGAAACTGCCAAAGGTGAAGGAATTTGGCAATATGGAGTCTTTCCGCATCTGACAGAACATGTTGAAGGCATCAACCTGGTAGCCCCAGGCTGCAAGCCCTGAGATCAAAGCAGTCCAAGATACAACATCCCTCTCCAGCATTGCATCGAACAATTCCTTAGCCAAATCAACATAACCACATCTCCCATACACGTTCAGCAGAGAATTGCATAGAAAGAGATCCATAAGATACCCGAACTTCAAAATAACCGAGTGTATCTGCATTGCTTCTAGACCGGCAAGCCGCTCCGCCAAATCATTTAGGACAGTAGCGAAGGTGCACTCATCAGGCCGAATTCCATTACCAATCATCTTAAGGAACTCCTGGAGACATGATCCTACCTCCCCAGATTTCATGCAGCAGTCCAGCAGAACATTCCAGGACATCAAATCTCTCTGCGGCATACAATCAAACACCTTCCGTGCATCCCCCAGTAGGCGCAACTCCGCGTACAGCCTGACGAAACCAGTTCCAACACAAGCATCCGCAAACACCCCGGCCTTCACAGCCCGCGCGTGGACCTGCCGGGCGGCGCCGATGTCGCAGCACGGGGAGACTATGGAGTACGTGAACCCGTCCGGCGCCACAGGGCCACGCGTCATCTGCAAGAACCGGCACAACGCCTCACGGGGCTGGCCGGCGCGGGAGAGTCCGGAGATGGCCGTGTTCCAAGACCAAGCGTCCTTGTCGGGCATCGCGTCGAGCAGGCCGAGGGCGGCGTCCGCGCGGCCGGAGGAAGCGAAGCCGGAGAGGAGGGTGTTGTAGGAGACGAGGGTGGGCGACGGCATGAGGTCGAGGAGGGCGCGAGCGTCGGCGAGAGCGCCGCTGCGCACGTAGGCGCGGAGGAGGAGGTTGCAGCGGTAGGCGTCGCCATGGAGGCCTGCCTTGAGGAGACTCGCGTGGAGCTTGTGGGCACGGAGGAGTTGCAGCGGCGGCGGTGGCATTCATCAAAACTACGGCCCGAGGAGGCGATGGAGTTGAAGGTCACGAGTGCTACACCTGTAGTCTACATTCTGGGCTGGGCTGGGCTGGGCTGGGCTGGAATTGCTGGGTTCATTTCCCTCTTGTTATCATCTCTGCTTTGTCTATTACCGTAGGCGGTATCTATCCCTTAAAATAGAAAAAATTGATAAAATGCCACTCCTAACAAGTGGCTTCGCTAAAAATGTCACTCCGCTGTCGTTGACAAGTGGGACCATCTGTGTCTATGACAGTGGGCCAGAGTGGCATTTTAGCGATGCCACTTATTGAAAGTGGCATATACGCCTTAAAATATTAGTTTCTTCTTCCTCGGGAAGCGTGGGCGATTGCCCGAGCTCTCTGCTCATGAGCCACAAAGGTAGTACGTACAGTACAGCTTCGTTATCGCAAACGCTGCGAAAATAAAAGCTTCCTTCTCTAGAAAGCTTTTATTTTGGATCGTCCAGCAGTTGATTTGCTTAGACTTCCAAATTTTCGAATTAGGGGAGTGGAATCGGATGGCGATGCTGTCTAATCAGATGGCGATGCCAGGAAAGATTTAACAGACGAGCAGTGCTTCTATGCTTTTCCTCGGGCGATGAGCCACATAGGTAGTACGTACAGTACAGCTTCGTTATCGCAAACGATGCGAAAATAAAAGCTTCCTTCTCTAGAAAGCTTTTATTTTGGACCGTCCAGCAGTTAGATTTGTTTAGATTTTGGAATTAGGGAAGTGGAATTGGATGGCGATGCTGTCTAATCAGATGGCGATGCCAGGAAAGATTAACATAGGAGCAGTGCTTCTATGCTTTTCTTTTTAATATAAGTTGCATAAATCTTGAAATAAGCGAAGGAGTAAGTAATTCTCATCTACCCTTCATTCATGCTTTAATATTTATGCAACTTAAAAAAAAAAGAGCATAGAAGCACCTCTCCTAACAGAGACGTACTACTAATGATCTAAATACTAAATGAGTTCACTGTGTCGCACAAGGAGAGGAGTAGCGATAAGCGAGGCAATGCAGGCAGCCGAAACCCCCGCTGAGTTTACGAGCGACCTAGCTCAGGTCACGCTAGCTGCGTCTACGTGCAGGTACTCTCGGCGGTTGTTCACGTAGTACTATATAGGATAGGTGATGGGAGCGTCGCAACTCGATCCGCGGGTTTCTTGGCACCTTCCTTCGACCAGATCCATCACGCGTACACGTATACGACACCACAGCATATATACCCAAAGGCCCTCGCAAAACTTGCCCAGTATGTAATCTGTAACTTACCTGGCATGCATATCCGTGTTCCTTTGTGTGGTGCATGGCAGCGTTTTATTTTATTTTTTTTTTAAAAAAAACGGTTTTCCTATTTTATTTTTCCGAAAAAAGATTTCTATGTCATTTTCTTAATTTTTCCTATGTTTAAAGAAAATTTCCTTTCTCTGTTAAAATTCGGAGATCTCTTGCGGCAACCTAGCTAACTCGTATAAATGCAAATTTAATATCTATTTTATTCTCTTTCAGGAGCCCATTGTTGGTTACGATCATCGCTGCAAGGGATGTACAATAATATAAACGGTTGCCATCTATATACTCTTCTACTTATATTATCTAGAGGCAAAACTAAAGATAACTTCTATGATAGATCGATTGTCTCTTAAGTTTGTTTTTATGGAAGCCCACAATGTTTTAATTATGACATAGAAAACATGCTATTGTAAATAACAACTCGTACGTACAATTAATGGTGTTTTGCATGACAAAACTAAATTCATAGATTTAAATCGTCTCTTCACGAAGAGTCAGATGCACTCTCTCTGCTCCTTCTCTTTCCACCATGTCACATAAAACTCTATATAACAAACCTTATGAACGGCTCACAACTACCAATGTATATGCCCTAGCTAGCTACCAACGGCAGAAATAAGATTCCATTTTAATATCCATGATCAATTGTCATACTATAGTTCATAATTGCGTAAGGTATTTGGTTGTTTTCGACGGAAAGTTATAAACCCCTCAGATTTGACCTTCCCCGTGGACTACTCACCTTGATGTCATTGTTAGGTGCACTATACAAGGAAATCGTTATAAAATGTAGTCGTACACCCACAACAATCAACAACATGTTAATATGAAAACACGAACAAGAAGTAGAAGCAGGTACCTAATATATATCAAAGCCTATTGTAGATAGATTCAAATTCACCTACCATAGATAGTCTATCCAACTGATCACTTGCCTCCATTCTAGTGGTGCAATTGATCATTTGCCTCATATATATCTCACTTGACATGTAGCCTCAGGGCCAGAATGTCAGTGAGGGGCAAGTAATCAATGGCTCGAGTAAATAAGGGCACATAATTAATTGTTCCCTGTATATTTGCTAAACACGGATACGGATCTCAAAGCACTTTGAACGGTGGATTCGGTACAGGCATACGTCCATTGATATCCGGCTACCGCGCGCGCCGGCTGGCCCTAAACGATGGAAACTTTCAAAGCAGAGGCGAATAAATGGCGTTCGCAGCGAAGGTGTAGGTCCCCGCGCGAAGCTTCCTGGAAGCTCACTTCCCTCCGCGACCTTATAATCCTCTTCGCCGTCCGGCGCTCGCCTCGCTTGCTCCTTCCTTCCTCGATCCGCCTTCTCCTGGTCAATTCGATCCCACAGCCAGCAAAGCAAACATCGCCATGAAGCTGGCGCATTTCTTCGGTTCCAAGAAGCCGGAGGACAAGGTGAGGAAGAGAAGCAACGGCAAGAGCTTGTCCCCCGGCTCCACGTCGTCGTCGTCGTCGTCCGATGAGTCGGCCACCACCCCGAGGACCGTCCTTCCGTCGTCGTCGTCGGCGGCGTCCGCCTCGGGGGCCACGAAGCCGCCGCTGGCCGTGACGCGGGGGGAGCTGGAGGTGGCGCTGCGGAGGGTCGTGTCGAGCGAGGGCGAGCTGGCCGAGATGCTGGCCGAGGCGGAGGCCGGCCTCGCGCTGGAGGAGATCGCGGCCGCGGCGGCGGACGAGCGCGAGCTGAAGGAGACGTTCGCGGTGTTCGACGCGGACGGCGACGGGAGGATCTCCGCCGAGGAGCTCCGGGCCGTGCTCGCCTCGCTCGGCGACGACCGGTGCTCCGTCGAGGACTGCCGCCGCATGATCGGCGGCGTGGACACCGACGGCGACGGCTTCGTCTGCTTCGACGAGTTTACGCGCATGATGACGCACGGGTGCCTGTGATCGATACGCAGGTGTTGGCGCGTTAATCGCTAGTATTTTGTTAATCTCCATCTCTACCGCTGTTATATTTGGCCCTTCTCTGCTACGCCGTACAGAACAAATCATCCGTCGGTTCGCTTCGCCACGTGTCAGAACATATGGAGTTCTTTCGCATTTTGCACATGAAATAGAATTTCTGGCTCTACACAGGTGTTTTGCAGAGCTCTAGCTCCATCAGATTTGTGGAGTTGATGGAGCTGGGTATTCCTAGTTTCACCAAATTCGTGGAGTTGAAGCTGTGGGTATAATAAGAGTGTTTAGGTGGGTCATCTTGTTTACATTTTAGAATGAAATTATAAACTTAAGTCATTTTATTTCAGTCTACAAGTTTCAGCTTGGGGTGGAGCTGGGATCCGGAGCTCTGCCAAACAAGATAAGACCGTGTTTGTTTTGCACATGAAATAGAATTTCTGGCTCTACATAGTAAGGCCCTGTTTAGGACGCATAGATTTTTTTTCGCGGTTTTTACGCGGAAATCGAGCTGTTTCCTATGAAAATTCTGCGAAATTACCGTGCTCAAAATGGACGTGGATAGGCTTTTGAATCATCAGTTAGCTAGTCGATCGGCCTTCCGTTGTAATTTGCTGCGTATGCGAAACAGAATTAAGGCTATTTCCATCACTCTTTTCTTGCATGCCTTGTTTCAATCAGTTTTCTCTTTCTGAGAGGTGCTTCTATGCTCTTCCTTTTAAAAATTGCACAACTATTAAAGTATGAATGAAGAGTAGATGGTGATTACTTACCCCTTCGCTTGCTTCAAGATTTGTGCAACTTATACTAGAAAGAAGAGCATAGAAGCATTTCTCTTTCTATGAAGCTGTGGCGGTATATAAATCATTCTGTGGATGTCGATCGATCTCCATTGTACAACAAAAACAAATCCGCTGGCTTATATCCAATGAGTCTACGCTTCTTCTTTTTTTGACATCCAAGTACGTTTTTGGGAACTGCCGTTTAAATTTTTAAAAAAGATTATTTTTTTGAAAGACATCTCTATTGACGTAAATCAATCCTTCTTTAGGCCTTTTCTTGGTATTTATACTTTGATGCTGAGCTGAAATTCTAAATTCTTTTTTACTTCATTTTCTCTAATGCGGATAAGACACCCTGTTTTCGTAGGCAGACATGAACCTACGTAAGAGTCGACTTGCTTTGAAAAAAAATACAGGGCCTGTTAACCCACAAGTTGAACCAGGGGCATAGCCAACGGCTGGTATCTGAAAGGCTCGAGTCTACCATTCAACCGCTGAACCCTAAATACCCACTTTGAATTCAACGCTCAGTTTATGGCATTGCAATAGAGAATGCACATACAAGCTGACACGATTGAAGGAACAAGAAGCTTTGTTGGGTGGGTGAGCTGCTTCCTAAGACATGTGGTTTAGTGGGCCGCTGTTTATTGGAGATCTAATTTGGTAATTTGTGATTTCACTTGCTACTTGCACAATTAAACTCAAACCCTAGACGCACTCATACACCATAGAGAGAGGACGCGATTCAACGCCTCTCCTTCGTGAGGACATGGCAGCCCATCGAGTCGAGGGTGTTTAATGCGCGTTGCGGTAAGTCGGCGATTGCAAAGGCACGATGAGGACATCGAGTGTATGCCGAGGAGCTGATAAGGGCGCAGATGTGCAGTACGGGCAACCCACCGCAACGACGACGGGTGAGCAAAAAAGGCAGTGCAACGTGTCAGTATGTGCCTGACTAACTGAGTGGGCTAATCACAATATCAAATAGACATTGTGAACCCCTTTTCAGTTTTATGATTTTTTTTGTCAATTGTAACTATATCAATGGATTAAATAGGTATTATAGTCGATTTGTTTCAATGATTGACGTTAGCTTGTTTATAGATTTGCAAAAATTTGTTAAACGAACGTTTCACAAGTATTTATCAAATAATAAAGCGAGATTTGATCATTTGTCATGTTTTTCATGATGCAATTGATCATTTGCCCCATGTATTTTACTGATATGTAACCTCAGAATCTGCATGTCAATGAGACATCGTGGGATAAATGATCAATGATACATGCAACTATGTAAGTAAGGACAAATCTGATCCTAAAATCTAATCCTTTGAATCCATTCCGTACTTCTTTTTCTATCTTCGCCACTGAGTTGAACATAGCTCAACTACTGCAGCTGGTACTGCAGTCGGCGGTGGGCCATTGGTACGTGGTTGAAGGCAAAGTAATTACCGCAACTTTGAGGCAGAGTTTCGAAACACACAATTGCAACTTTTCAGAAACTTACCAAGTACTAGGCGAGTGCCAAGTTGCCAACTGTGCTGTGGCAAAAGAAGGCTCAATCACGTTCGTTGACTTTTGGAGTGACAGAGACAGGAGAGGTGCAACCTTTTGAGTTTTACTAGTTACATGCCCGTGCATTGCTACGAAAAACAAAATTGATAACGAAAAACAAAGATTAAAAAATAAAAAAAATTATTTCACAAGATCAAACATCTATCTTTAACGCTTTGTTTCTTAAGTAAAGCTAATTAAAGCAACGCTTCGTTTTTTGCGTAGGGCAATTAAGTAGGGCAATTAAGCAGGGCAATTAATGACATGGGTAGAACTCACAACTGCCACCAACTGTTGATTTATAATAACTAGTTACATGCCCGCATTGCTACGAAAAACAAAATTGATAACGAAAAACAAAGATTAAAAATAAAAAATTATTTCACAAGATCAAACATCTATCTTTAACGCTTGTTTCGCGAAAGTCGTTAAGCAACGCTTCGTTTTTTGCGTAGGGCAATTAAGTAGGGCAATTAAGCAGGGCAATTAATGACATGGGTAGAACTCACCACTGCCACCAACTGTTGCTTTATAATAACTAGTTACATGCCCGTGCATTGCTACGAAAAACAAAATTGATAACGAAAAATAAAGATTAAAAAATAAAAAAATTATTTCACAAGATCAAACATCTATCTTTAACGCTTCGTTTCTTGCGAAAGCTGGCTAATTAAAGCAACGCTTCGTTTTTTGAGTAGGGCAATTAAGCAGGGCAATTAAGTAAGGCAATTAAGCAGGGCAATTAATGACGTGGGTAGAACTCACCACTGCCACCAACTGTTGCTTTATAGTAGAGATAGAGATTAATGGATTCTTCCGTGTTTTCTTTTTTAAATTTAGCTCCACGCAAAGAGTTTTACAAAAATAACCTTCTGTCTTAGCATGAAAGATCCAACAGGTATGAAAGGACAGTGAGCGTGAAAGCCACCAAATTATCATAGTCAAGGAGCACTGGAACTTCCTACTACACACCCTGTCGCGGCATGAGCTTCTGCCACTATTCCTTACCGCCGCAAGGTTTACTGCCGCGGCAGGAGCTTCTCGCCTAGCTAGTGCCATAGTGCGGCAGGAGACAAGTCTCTTCTGCAGGTTCTTTCGCGCCCACTAAGGAGGCTATTTTTGTAATTTTTGTCGCTTGAAGGCTACCTTTTTTTTAAAAAAAAAAAGATCCACGGAGCCATTGCGATGAACAGTTCGAGCCCTTTTCTTCGAGTTTTCACTACAGCTCCGTACGTACGATCAAACCACTTAACGGCGCTGCTTGAAGCAATTGCCAATGATCGAGCTAGCTTTCGATCCTGTGCCGTTTTGGACGATGAATTTCTACGACGGAAATCATGGAAGTGACACAAGCTTTTCACTCGAATCCAAACCGTCAAAACACTAGCTCGATCGTCAATTAGGACGAACATTACATACGCCCATGCACGTACGTACTCGATCATGCAGCCAGCATGCACGAAGATGCATGGCAGCAGCTGCGAGCGGATCGATTATTAGGAGGAGCTCTCATGGCGCCATCATGCGCCCCTCGCTGTGCCGGTGTCCCGCCGGCCTCCACGCGGAGACGGCGTAGAGGGCCTTCTTGTGCCAGCAGAAGAAGAAGCAGTGGCCGTCCGCGTCGTGCCTCACCTCGTACCCGCCGGCCCACCCGCCGCTATGCAGCAGCTTCCTCGCCTCCATCACACCGCTGTAGCTCAGCCCCACCCGCTCCAGCCCCGCCGCCTCCATCCGCCGCGCCCACTGCCGCGCCCGCTCGTGCCGCTCCTTCCGCTCCTCCCCCTCGCACGCCACGATGCTCCGGATCTCCTCCCCCAGCACCACCCTCTCCACCCGCGCCCGCTCCGCCGTCCCAGCGCACCGCCGCTCCGCCGCCGCCCGCTCCAGGCAGTCGAACAGCGACCCGTAGTAGTTCAGCGCCTCGTCGAACCGCTCGTGGAACGCGCCGCCGTTATGGTTCGCCTCCTGCTCGGTCATTACCATGATCTTCGGGGACAGCGCCTTCATCGCCGACAGGAAGCTCCCCAGCTTCGGCTTCGAATGCGACAGCAGCGGGGACTGAGGCGTCAGGGACGAGAGCACGGACGCGTCGGGGCTCAGCTGCAGCCGCGTGTTCAGCTCCCGCTCCAGCAGCTCGCCGAAGCTGCTCGGGCTGGAGCGCGCGATGATCTGGAGCGGGGTGAGCCCGGCGGAGTGCCTCCTGGGGTCGTCGGCCGCGAGGAGGCGGTGCAGCTGCAGCACGACGCTTATGCCGAGCGCCTCGCCGGACCTGACGAGGAGGTCGTCGCGGAGGGCGTCGGAGTCCATCTCGTCGAGCTTCGCCTCCACGGCGTTGAACTGGAACGGTATGTCAAACGCCCCGGCCTCCTTGGCGAGCACCGCGGACATGTTGGCCAGGAAGTCCTTGCTGTCGTGGACGGCGGTGATGCGGAGGTGCGGCGAACCCCCGCGGCGGCCGCGGAAAGCGTGGAAGAGCGCGATCCACTGCACCGCGTTGGCGGCCGGGCCGGAGAAGTCGACGATGTGGACGAACTTCTCGCCCTCCATGGCCTCAAGAATGGCGTGGTTGGTGGTGAGGTACGCGAGCTTCAGGAACGGCAACATGTCGAACATGTGTCGCCGAGCGACGGGGATGAGGTGGGTGTCGGCCGAGTTGGCCGCGGTCAGCAGCGCGCGCGAGAGCCCCGGGACGAGGCGGAGCAGCTTGCGCGCGAGCGCGTCCGCGAAGACGGCGGCGAGGCGCTGCAGCGTGTGGGGCGCGTCCAGGGACGCGAGCTGCATGATATGCTCAAGGCAGAGGTTGGCGCGGTCGAAGGAGCCGGCGGCCACCTCGGAGGCGCACTGGTACAGCAGGCCGACGAGCCGCACGCTCTGCTGGTCCTGGCTCAGCTCCTGCACCCACGCGCCGTACGGCGTCGGCGAGTACAGCGACGACGCCGGCGACGATGTCGCCGACGACGTCTTGTCGTCCCGGAACATGTCCTTTTTTCGCTGGCCAGCTACCACTTTGGGACGTAGGTAGCTGCGTGCGTGCTGCTATACACGGTACAATTCTGACTTAATCCTGAGGATATCAAGCCATGGCATTGTTCGATCCTCTATAGTGTTCTCTGTGCAGCGACAAACTTTGCAAGGTCTCGAGTTCATACATTCCTATGTGATAACATTGTCATGGGATGCCCAAGGGACAAAGGGGAATTGGATGCGTCTGCGGCAAGAGCTAAGTGATGTCGTCTGCATCTTGGTGGAATAACTAAGCAGCTCGGGATTATTCTCTTGGAACTTATCTTCAGCATTCGCATCAGAAGCTATCGGACAATCTTGTGATCAATTAATTCCTCCTGCTGCACTCCGGGTTATTGCAATTGTATGCATTAGCATAGATCGTCTAAAGGAAGGAAGAAAGAAGGGTAGGCTTAGAGATTCTTCTCTCTTTTTTTCCCCGGGAGTGCATAGAGATGTATGTATGTTTTGGAATCATCAGATCCGATTAGGTGAATGACATTAACTTCGGGGGAATTGACTTCCCTCTGCAGTCGCTCATCTCTACCGTCCGCTGTGGATCCTACGGCTACCACACTTAGAGTTAAACACAACAGCCAAGAGTGGCCTATTTCAGCCTATGAGGACTGCTATATTGGTTTGGTGTGGTTGCCTTAGGATCCACAGCAGACGGTAGAGATGAGCGACTGCAGAGGAAAGTCAATTCCCCTGAAGTTAGAGGATCTCATTCACTGCATAACATGGGTCCAAAATCTGCATCCATGGCCCAAACAGGATCAGACTAGAGGACAAGAAGCTACACGCGCGTCAGATTTGTCTGGATTTACAAACAGTAGGTGATTGCAAGGTAGCATACTTGAGTACCCATTTGTTAGGAATATGCTTTAATATCCTAATTTATCATATCTCTGGAGTCTTTACCATCTACAACTCGGATTCTAGTTGGCTATATAAAGACACCCATGTGCTTGTAATCTTTAAATCATCATAGTGCATTTTTATCTCCTGTGGCAAGGGTTTTTCACGTAAAATCTTGTGTTTCATTTTTTGTGCGTGGGCAATCTAAACCCTAAACCTAATAAGTGATATCAGAGCTAAGGTTCTTCAGATCAATCCGTTGCCCTCGGGAGAAAGAGACTCTCGAGTGCATCTTTATATCCTGTGGTTTTTTCCAGCAAGAATTTTTCACGTAAAATCTTGTGTTCCATCTTTTGTACGTGGACAATCTAAACCCTAAACTAACAAGTGATATCAAAGCTAGGGTTGTTCAGCTCAATCCGCTGCCCTCGGGAGAAAGAGACTCTCGAGGGCGACACCCGCACGGCAACGCCTGATGCCATCTTTGGCCGCTCATCTCCTCGGCGACATTCGCTTCAACACCCGCGATGTTCCCCTCGGCCTGCCCATCTGGTTCACCGAGATCGTCCGCCGCCCGGACTCCACTGCTGTTGTCACACCTACGCCGGCCTAGTTCCGACCGTCTCCGAGTCTCTTGGGCTGGCTCCGCTCCAGCCGTCGACGCACCGCGGCAAACAACCACCTCAGAAGCTCCAGCCAGCTCCGCCTCGCCGGCCCCGCCGGCCCGCGCCAGCTCTTCACTTTTGTCGCCTACCTCGGCGGCCATCGTGGTCGGCCACGGCCCTGACGTCGCACCGGCCTCGGCGTCCTCCATGCCACCATCAGCATAGGCTGCCCGTGATCCCCTCCGGCCTCCGAGCTTGTGTCTCGTTTTTCGTTCGAAATCTTCATAAATATTTTTTTTTATCATAAATGTCTAGACAACAGGGGATAAACCCTGTAGATTTTTCTTGGGAGGCAACTAAAACTCCCAATGCATATAGTACCTCAGCCTGATAATTGAGACACTATTGCTTATAAAGAGACTCAACCTTGAATGGAAATCCCTCTTGCCCTCCATGAAGTGAACTATTCAAAAAAACATGCATAGATCAGAGTTCGAGAAGGGAAATACATAACATGGTTATATAGAATTATAGTATATATCTATATAAGTATAAACAACAGATGAGATTAAAGGCAGCACAATAATCCTTAAATCATAAAAAAGAGAAAAATCCTAAAAGTTCTCTCATTAATTGAGAGAAAAAGAGAAGGATATATACCGTTTATTTGGTTGGACCTGATTATAGACGACGCATAATCAAATGTCAACTACATAGGTTATTGGTGTGCAGAAAATACAATCTACATATGTTAGAACTGTACAACAGATACAACTCTATATTCAACATAAATACATGTATTAATGGAGCACCTAACCGCGGATAGCGCAGGACTTAAACCAGTTCTACTGCAAAAGATAAAGCTACAAAAAGTACTAATTAACTAATTACAATATTTTACAAATTTATTGGAACATGTAATAAATGTAATAATACAGTAACATTCCAGACCCATTGTAACAATCTTTGTATAAATAATGCAGCTTCCATAGTTTTAAACTTATCGTCTCGAGATTTTTAAAGTGGGCTTCTGCTTTGAGATTTGTCTCCTAAAATGTATATACGTTTCGATAGTAAGTGTTGACTAACGTACTTGTATCAGACCAGCATTATTAGATAGCAATCGTGTTGACAGTAGCACTCCCCAAAAAAACTTTAGCTCTGTACATAGGATGAATTAACTGACAGGGACATGGTAAGGAGCTTTGGCTCTGTACATAGGATGACATTAGGCAATTTGGAAGGATTCACGGTAAATGCAAGGATTGGCATATGTTGGCATCTTCGCATTGGAGGGAATACTGTAGGAATTTTCAGTTTATTCCCTTTGGATTTGTCCCTTTGATTTCTTCGTATCCACCAGGTAGAGACCGACAAAAACGTTGGGGGCGCGTCAACCTCATTAGACTGTGGAAGACTATGCTTTGGAACTTCATGCTTTGGAACTTCGAGCAAGCTTCTATCATGATGACTTGCGCATTGAAAAACCTTCGTAGATCCTGAGGTAACAGGGGCAGGCTGTGGTATACTGTTATTTCCAGAAGAGATGATGCATCTACTTGTAATGGCAAAACATATGCAGGACGTGCCGTTACCATGTTTGGAATTTTGGTGCAGTCATCAGCATTTTAGGCCCTGTTTAGCAACGTAGAACCGAGCTGTTTCTACTAGAGTGTGGGAGAAACCCAACCAAACGGCTAAAACTCGGAACGACTCTCCTCGAAACGTTTCTTCTTTTTCCACACCGTGGCTGAATCACCCTCAACCCCGTTTCACTAGTTTCTACTAGAATCTGGAACCGTACCAAACGGTTTGCAGAAAGTGATTCTGATTCTACCTGAAACGTTTCTACCAAGAATCTAGAACCGTTTCCGTTTCTACTAGAATCTGGAACCGTACTAAACGGGGCATAAGTTACCAAGCGATGGCCAGGCCCAAAAATAATTTGTATGAAAGATTCGGACCTGTCCTCTGACGAGCACCAGCAAGCACGGATGCATTGGCCATTGCTGCTTTTCTTTTAGCAAGTTTTACTGCACTTGTCATGAGACGTAGGTGTTGAGAACGTGCGTGAGTTTGCGAACCACAGGCAGGAGGGCACCTACATTACAGATGTGTATATATATATATAGTTGTCTGGTATAATCTCTCGTAGAATTAATAAATTGTCTATACAACGGTACACATAATATAAAATCATCTACAAGATCGTATGTTAAATAGTAGGCAACGTCTCTCTCTTTTGTATCACCCAAAATCCTACGTGATATCGATTTACAGAAAGTAAATATATATCGCTGTACACACCATAACATACACATAGTGGACAATGATGGCACATCTGATGGTCTGTATTTTCTTTCGCACAAGTAGGAAAAACCCTCGAGTTAGATACATATACATATTTCACACGTACATATTTCGCATATGGATTCGACAAAAAGCTAACTATTACTGTTTTTGAGTTTTGTCGCTTTGTCAGGCTGCTCTATTGGTGCTCGGCGATTTCTGTATATTCTTAAGGTGTCTGTACCGTAGTTTGACAAGTTTCTACGTCGTGTCGTTTTTTTCGGCCCATACTGACCTGTAAATTGTAAATTCAGTTGTTTACCGTCTTCTTTGTCGAAAAAAAAATATTAGGTTCACACACAAATGCTGCGCACATTGCTCTCATCTGCGCTGCAATCAGTGCCACCCTGCCATGAAATTAGCACACATCGTCAAACGAAGCCTCCGTCAACCAACGGTCATGGAGTGAGTCGTCACCAGCCCGTCAAAGCCATGTACAGGAGTCACCATCTGGCTCGGTGCTGACATGTACTCGCTGCTTCCAGAAGCTTCCGAGACTCTGCTCGGTCTCCATGCAGAAACAGAGTAGAGGGGCCTCGAGCTCCAGCACAGCAGGAGGCAGCCACTGTACTCTCTGTTCTCGCAGCATCGCAGTCCAGATCTCTCGAGCATGTCGTTCCCTTGCCTAATGGCGATGTAGCTGAGGGGCACGTTGCTGAACCCGGCTAGGTCCATGCGCAGCGCCCAGTGGTGCAGGCGGTCGTGCCGCTCGCGCCGGAGGACGCCCTCGCGCAGCAGGACGTCCCTGATCTCCTCGCCGAGCACGACCCGCTCCGCCTGCGCCCGCGCGTCGGCGGGCCTCCGGTACGCCGTCGCGGCCGCCTCCAGCATGTCGTAGACCGCGGCGTAGTAGTGGAGCGCCTCGTTGCAACGGTTCAGTAGGGAGTAGCCGTTGTGGCTGGCGTCTTGCTCCGTCACCACCATGATCTTTGGGTTCAGCGCGCGCACCGCGGACAGGAAGCTCGCCAGCGCGTTCGGCATCTGGAAGTGAGGGGTCGACGCCGGCGGCGAAGCGAAAGCCAGTGGCGTTGCCGGACTTCGGTAAGGATCGTACGCGTCTTTGTGCTGGGCTGAGACAGAGACGCTCGGCGGGCATGAGCTCGATGCCATTTGCTGGAGCTGTGCAATGCGCGTGCTCGCCATTTGGTTGAAATGGGCGGTGCCAAAACTGTACGCGTCGTCATCAACCGCAAGGAGGCGGTGCAGTTGCTGAGTGCAGCTGATCGCGCGCGCCTCGCCGGATTTTATCTCGAGGATGGCGTGGAGGTTGGTGAAGTCCATAGCCTCGAGCTGGCTGACGACGCCGTGGAACTGGAACGGCATGTCCAGTCCTTCGGCTACCTCGGAGAGCAGTTCCGACATCTTGGCTAGGAAGTCCCCGTCGTCATGGACGACGGTGAGGCGAAGGTGCGGCGGGCCCTCGGGGCGGCGGTGAAAGTCGTGCAGCAGTTGGACCCACCGGCATGGCTGCGCTGCTGCGCCGGACAAGTCGATGATGTGGACATTCTGCCGCATGGTACATGGTTAGATAGATCCTTAACAATCTTGACAGTGTTTGGCACAAGTTATAGATCATTAAGCTAACAATTTTAGGCCCCGTTTGGCAACTTGGAATTGAGCTGTTTCTACTAGAATCTGGGAGAAACCCAGCCAAACGGGTTAAAACTCGGAACGATTCTCCTCGAAACGTTTCTTCTTTTTCCACACCATGGTTGAATCACCTTCAACTCCGTTTCACTAGTTTCTACTCGAATCTGGAATCGTACCAAATGGTTTGCAGAAAGTGATTCTGATTCAACCTAAAACGTTTCTACCAAGAATCTGAAACCATACCAAACGAGGCCTTAATGTGTTTTTGCTTTGCAGCTAGGAATCATCGCAAATCTACTAGTGTTCAGGGTGGAAGTAGGTTTGTTTACCCGGTGTCACAGGACACCGGGTAATTTTTTTTTTGTGTGTGTGTATATTAGTCTATATATAGTATATGTGAACCTCTTTGATCTAAATCCTGTGATACCGGGAGACAAATAACAAGCAAATGATAAAAATAATTGAAGTGGTGAACCCCGATGATTTTTTCTCGAGTTCCGCCCTGCTAGTGTTTAACACAAGATTATGTTTCGGTGAGCCGGTATCACCATGCGCACGCAAAGCTAACCTTTTCGCTGTCCATGGCCTCGAGGATGGCCCGGTTGGCGACGACGGCGGCCACCTTGGGGAAGGGGCTGAGGTCGAAGAAGCCGCCCCGGGCCGCCCTGACGGACCGCCGGTCGAGGTAGTCGGACGGATCGATGAGGGCGTCGGCGATGGCCGGGATGGGGAGGAGGAGGCGCCGCGCCAGGCAATCCGCCATGGCCCCCGCGAGCCGCTGCAGCGGCCCGTCGGCTTCGCCGGCGAGGCTCGTGACGCGCGCGAGGCAGCGGGCGGCCTTCTCGACGGACCCGGCCTCAACATGGGCCGCGCACTCGAGCAGGGCCGGGCCGAGCTGCGCGAGGCGCTCGACCGGGCCCCGTTCCTGCGCCCACGGCCCATATAGCGAGCAAAGCGGTGCCGCCGGCGACGACGCGTCCGTACGATCCATGGCTATTGGCTATGGCTTCTCGTGTTCTTGGTCTCACTAGGAGCAGGGCCTTCAAGTTGTTTCCACTGCCGTATTTGTAGGTCGAGGCCATCTGCTACCCCATGGTCCATGGAGGATTCGATCGATGAGAACAAAGATAAGTTGTTTTGGCGCCTATGATCGGGATTTGGATGTACATGAAACAGCTTGGAAGTTTCCATTGTATGCAAGGCATGTACAATGTTATAGACGGCTGCTGTTTATAGTAAGTTGTTGTCATGTCACCTATAGATAATTATTTTTTTATAGACATCTTATCTCTACATATAACCACCTTGATTTTCATGGTACAGTCGACTGCAAATGTATAGACAGCTTCTTTCTCTTTCATCCGCATCAGCAAATAGACGATATAATATCTCTTGTAGATAGCTGTTGTCAACCTACTCTACATGCTACAAGAGTCTACGAGATCGATGCCGACAGAGTATTTGTCAGCATTGACGCCATCCTTGGAAATTGGAACATTACAATCCGTTCCACTTGCATATGTCTCTTGTTTCCTTCGTATCTAGTTTTATGATTTTATGTATTGGAGGCAACGGACGAATTAACGTTGTGGTTAGTCTCCTTGGACTATGGAGGACTATTAATTCTTTGGAGCTTTGTGCACAAAGCCTCCAAGGAATATCCATACCGACGACGGCCATAGACTAAGTACATAAGCTTCCTCAACTCTACTGCTATAGGCTGAGAATTAAAATCTGCAAATTTTTTTTCGCGGGAAACTGCATGAATGCAGTTTCTATATTAGAAATGAAACTTCTTTTTCCTTTTTTTTTTTTTGATCTTTCAGAAGAGATGCTGTACGGTTGTGTATCTGCAACGGTGAAAGCTAGGTGGACAATTGTGCCATCATTCCCTACCAGATTCATGGTGCCCTGTACATCCAAAACGGCAGAATTTTTCTCGACATAATTGAACTGTTTCCTAAGAAACTAATACTCTCTCTTCATAGGACGTATTTTTTCTTGCACGTATTAACGTATAGACCAAGAGGATATTGAAAATAACTATCTAATTATCATCACTAAGCTACTACTATACTCAATGTATACGTGTATATAATATAAAGTAAAGATCGGTGGATATTTATCATGATATATATCATGCTAATTTTGCATTTAAATATGAAATACGTTGTATATTAACAGGCAAGATATTACAAAAATATATCTTTTAAACTTAGTGGAGGGTGTAGGTTCCAAACAAGAGGTACGCACGTAGCTCACAGTTAAGTTCAGTTGGCTTCAAGCGGGCTGAGAATAACAAGGAATCGGCGCATCGAGTTGGGGTTAACGAGGGTTTAGCAAAACTGTTAGCAATAAGAGACTACGGTACGGTCCGTAGTATGCGGGCGCTGCTACACGCCGCCCGGGCGGCAGTTAACGTGGCGCCGGCCACCTTGGAAACCCGAAGCCCACCCCGCTCGCTTCTGTAGCTAGCTAGCTGCACCGGCCAAAAGGCCCACGCCAGGGCACGCAGTTTGAGGCGTTTTTCAAACGATCGTATATATACCCGCCTGGATTAATATTCAACTATTTGTGTTGGTTCGTGTTTCGAGCCGACATTGATATTCAACTATTTGTGTTGGTTCGTGGAATAAACCGACACTGATAATGTTATTTGTGTCGGTTTATAAACCGACACTGATAATGTCTGATTATTACTGTCGGTACATTTGTGTCGGTTGGAAAACCGACACTAATGTCGGTTCTGAACCGACACAGATGAGCCTCTCCGTAGTAGTGATTTGATCCATAAAACTAGACCTCATTAGCATATATTTAAAATTAGTAAATTACATCATTAACATATGTTTCAATAGATTATACGAAGAGCAATGCTAGCTTCTATGCTTTTCTTCCTAATACAAGTTATATAAATCTTAAAGCATTATACGAAATGTTTCGTGCATTACTTTTCAATGTTTGTTTAGCTATGGATGGACGATGTTTCGGTACGCATCTTTTGAATTAGACAGGAGGCATGGATTTGGTCGGGTGTTGGATGTTTTGGTAGGTAGATTGAAAAATGTCCCATGCATGTGATTTCAATGTTTCAATAGCGCATCGAAAATTATCCATACCTTTAATTTATTCCAATGTTCCAACATTTCATCGAAGTTTCTCCACACGTTAGGTTTCGATGTTCCAAGTTCCAACTGTTCATCGACGATGTTGCTTCCATTAAGTTCCCAGGGGGGTGAGCTAATGTTCCACGGAATTGCTTTTAATATTACATTGGATGTCTGCGATGTTCCAATAGTTTATCGATGATCTTCCTCGCATTAAGCTATAAAGGGGGATAGGAACAATGTTTCACGCACTTTGTTTTCATGTTCCAACATGTTTCATTTTTAAGATGACCCTTTTTTCTGGTTGAAAGATGTGATAAGCCCAATTTATAGGAAGAAACTGAATCTAGCATTAGGGTTTGACACACTAAAACATGTAGACCCTATTTGTTTGTGCCTTTTCACCAGCTTAAAAACAAAAAAACCAAAACCTAAACAAATGTGTAGCTTTCTATTTAGACTTTTCAAAAGCTATAAGCCTCCATATAACTAAAAGCTAAAAACCATCAGAGAGGTGCTCTTTTGGTTTGTTAAGAGTTTGTTTTAGATTAATATCACCAAAGTTATGTAGAAGTACTCATCTCTACCATGTATAATTAAAAGCCGCTAGCTTTTAAGCTGTTTAAGTCCAAAAACCGACTTTAAACTATAAGTCAAAAATCTAAGCCTAAACAAACAGTAGGATAGTGGTAACATCGATCCGGTCGATGAAAATATGTCTAGACTGAAAGTAAAAGGTAAAGAAAGAAGTGCTTGAATTTTCTTTCGGAGGAGAAAAAGGGTTGACACTGCATACGGTGATGAAGATTGAGAATGTGTTAGTGTGGTACTGTGGTCGCAGCTCTAGCTTGGCGGTGGCGATAGCTTCGGCCGGCATGACCAGTTGCACAGTGTTAAGGTTGCCTCTGATATTCTGTGCCAGCAACCTGACGTACGCGCGCGGTATATACTTATCTCGGCAATGCTAGTCATCGGACGTCTGTTTTTCTTCGAAACGTTTTTTTCTACAAAAAAATATTTACTACGTTCAAAATAATGTTTCACATATTTAAAAAAATGTTGCGACGGTGTTCGAAAAAATAAAAAAATCGGACATCCGACTGCAAATTCTTTCCTACTTATCTTCGCTCGTTAAGAATTCACGGTGTAATATATGATTTACCTATAATTAAATCCCTGTAAATGATCACCATTTAGGATCCTCAGCGTTTGAACCAATTTGTAACAAAATATCTGGGGGTACGTTGGACCCATGGAATGGGCGATTGCTTTCCTATGTGGGGAGATTGATCTTGACAGATACTTGTCTAACCAGCCAACCTATGCACACTATGGGGTTCTACTCAGTGGCGGAGCCAGAAAATTATAAAGGAGGGGGCCAAAAAAGAAGTGAATCTCTACTGATGATTGATATTTAAAGCTTAGTATATAATAAATACAATATATAACACTTGTAATTTGCAAGAATTTATGAATGAAAACGTACCACTAATTTATGTAACACTCTCTTTGCAAATTTTGATACTTTCCTGTGAGGTGGGACCTGCATGCATTGCAAATATAATTACGAATCTTTATGTTGAAAATAAATCAGATGGAAATGAGCAGCCAACAATGAACTCACACATAACAACTATCTTTACCATGAAGGAAGAGACTCGACCTAGCTTGATGCTTTATTCTTTTGATATCGCTCCAAGCGAGAGAAATTTTCAAAATAGAAAATTCAGTAACTACACAAAACAAAAACAAAAAAAATCTGTAACGACACCAACGCTCCGACCGGGGCCGGGGCCCACCCTGCCCCAGCCGTGGCTCCGCCTCTGGTTCTACTTGCTGAAGGAGGGGATACAACATAAAATTAATGGACAATATTTTTTGATCAAAAAGGGCAACAGAAGATGCCCCGGTTTCATATAGAAACATATATATATATTACAACGCTCAACATGTCCCAAAGAAAAGCAACAGAAACTATATAGACAAATTAAACACCATAATATTATGAATATCTGTTTGCTTAATTAGTAGATGGATCTAGAGACTATTTTTTCTTCGAAATTAACGGCAGGAGCCCTGCCAATTCATTTCAGAAGAAAGAAAAACCCGTACAAGAGATACCAAAAGTTTCGTCGCCGGACAAGCACCGGCCAAAAGATCTACGGAGCTACAAGGACGCCACGCGTGGGCCTAGGAAACGAAGAAGGATAGGAAGGAAAGGCAAAAGAAAGAGAAACAGATTGCAGCTTCCCAATCGACTAGCTTTTTGTCAGTGGCGTGCTCTCCTGGCCACGGCGTAGTTAGCTTGATCCTCCGAAGCCCTTGTACCACGTTTTGGATGGAGCTGCACCTGTTGTGGATCTGGAGACTATTAAATGGCTGTCAAGAGCTTTGGGGTAAGACTGTACAGAAGAAGTATATGAGGAATTGTGATTTCTTTGCCTGTGAAGATAGTGAAGGGTCCAGTTCTGTAAGGGTTACAAAGATTCAAGTGTTGAATTAAAAAAAAAAGGTTGGAATTAATACAAGGTGAATGGTATATAGTAAGATGGTTAAATTTTGGACTAATACTTGGATGAGCAACTCTCCTTTAAAGATGCAATTTCCTCATCTGTTTGATATTTATGATGACCCTGATAAGTTGGTACATGAATGCTGGGTAGAGGGCCGGGGAGCTGGACCTACGGTTTGAAGAGCTTTTGGGGAAAATGAGGTTGCTGGGTGGGAAGAGATGCAAAACTGGCTTGCAGGATACAGTGAGATGATCATAAATATGAGGTAATTAAAATGGGTCTTGAAGAGTAAAGGGGCCTTCTCCACAAGATCATTATACAGACTGAAAACTTTTTTTTTTTTTTTTGGGGGGGGGGGGGGGGGGGGGAAAGTGATAGGATGAAAAGAATATGGAAACATAAGATTCCTCTCTCAAGGTTAAAGTTTTTCTGTGGCAACCTTTTCAAGATAGCATCCATTCTGTAGATCCACTCAAAAAAGAAGCAATGGGAGGGAGATGAGAAGTGTGTTTTAATTATGTGATGCAGCGTCGTTGAACCCTTCTATCATATTGCTCCGATCGAGCAATAGATTGATAGAGCTGCATGCAGAACAGAAGCATATATATATATGCTGCAGCAGGCATGCATATATGCACGGCAACGTATACTTTGTACACTGACGATCGACTGTCGCGACCGGACGTACAGCAGCAGCAGAAATGAAGCCCTAACGACGCAGAAGATGAGGCCGGCCGGCTATTTTTAGTCGAATACGGGAAGGAAGGGCTAGCTCTCCGTGCACCCTGCAATGTCAGCGTTCACCAAAAGATCAAAGAATGATCAATGGATGCTGCGCAAGCACGCACGCACGCACGTACACCGGCCGGTCGTCTTGGAATTAACCACGGTTTTGTTTGCTCAAAGAGAGATGGGCAGCTAGCTAGCGGACGTCACCGCTCACTCGCAGCCATGTCACTGTAGGAAGAACAGTGCCGGCCCTGCACATAGACGACGAAAGATCGAGCAGCGAAGGGTACCGTCGCTGTAGCCGGAAGGGGATTGATAGGAGCGCATGCCCCCCCCCCCCCTCTTCTCCCTTCTCTTGATTACTACTTGACCCTAACCTTTTCCTCGTCTTCTTCCACGGTTGCTCCCCTCTCCAAATCGGAGGAGGTAGCCTTAGGCCCTTAGCTCGCGTCATCTGCGCCCAGAAAAGCTGCGCAAGATCGCGCTTTTTTTCGCCGCCGAACCGGCCGGCACATGAGATCATGAGCTCCGAGGACTCGCTCAAATCCTTGTCCCTGGACTACCTCAACCTCCTCATCAACGGGCAGGCCTTCAGCGACGTCGCCTTCAGCGTGGAGGGCCGCCTCGTCCACGCGCACCGCTGCGTGCTCGCCGCCCGGAGCCTCTTCTTCCGGAAGTTCTTCTGCGGTCTCGATCCCAGCCACCAGCCGTCGCCCCCGCCCCCGCCTCTGAACTGGCCGACGGGCCCCGGCGCCCGTGGATCCGGCGGTGGCGCCCTGGCCGCGTCGGAGATGGTCATCCCGGTCAGCGCGATCCGGTACGAGGTGCTGGTGCTGGTGCTGCAGTTCCTGTACAGCGGGCAGGCGTCCGTGGCGGCGCCCAAGAGCGGGCCGCTGCCGGGGTGCGGCGCCCGGGGGTGCTGGCACACCCAGTGCGGCGCCGCGGTGGACCTCGCCCTCGACACGCTCGCCGCCGCGCGCTCCTTCGGCGTCGAGCAGCTCGCACTGCTGATTCAGGTGGGGATACGAGTAACCAAAACCAACCATTAATTCCATCGATGCAGCAATTAGAAATTCCTCTCTGCGGGCTGCGGCTACATCTTCTTGGGATCTGCTAACTCTCGAATCGATCGACGGGATTAAGAACAATGGTAGTTAGGCCTGCCGTGATTGGAGCGTCTGTTGTTAGAATTAAGGTGGGGGAGTCAGAACTCACAAGCCATGGACGTCTGAGCCGCTGCGCAGCAGCTCAGCTCAGCTCTCACCTGATCGATCCTGGCTGCATGTATGCTAGCTTGCCTAGAGGTTGCTGCCCCTTTGCCTTTCCGATTTATGCACTACGTAGTACGTACTGTGCCCTCTGAGCCTTGTCCAGTATCAGCAGCAGCAGCAGCAGCAGCAGAATCCAGTGCTCCCTCTCCATTCACCACATTTTTTTAACAATTTTTCCTTGTGTTGTGTGTGGTGTTATCATGTACTCATATGGAGTGAGTGAGCCGTCTCTAGTCCCTCACAGTCTCGTTTGCTTTTTTCTGCTGCTTCGTCTTGCTGTTCAATTCTGTCATCACTTGTCATGGAGCTTCTGACTCCTCTTTACTAGGAAGGGTCTTTTCACCGCCCTTGTTTGTGTGTGTCCCTTCGTTACATCACATCCATCCACACCTTTCCTCTATCTCCACCTTGCATTTGCGCTAGGGTTCCTTCGAGCATCGTAATTAGTGTATCGTCGTGTGGAACTGATTCCCATAACTAGCACAATGCAGAAGCAATTGGAGAGCATGGTGAAGGAGGCGGCCGTCGACGACGTGATGAAGGTCCTTGTGGCGTCGCGCAAGTTCGAGATGCAGGAGCTCTGGGCCACGTGCTCGCACCTCGTAGCGCGCTCGGGGCTCTCCGCCGATCTCCTCGCCAAGCACCTCCCGATCGATGTCGTCGCCAAGATCGAGGAGATCCGTGCGAAGTCCCCGCACAGCACGGCGAGCGCGGCCGTGCCGCGCTCGCCGTTCTTGACGCACCATTACCTCCCCATCAACGCGCCGTCCTCCGCGGCCGACCGCGAGCACAAGATCCGGCGCATGCGGCGGGCCCTCGACGCGGCCGACATCGAGCTCGTCAAGCTCATGGTCATGGGCGAGGGCCTCGACCTCGACGACGCGCTCGCCGTCCACTACGCCGTGCAGCATTGCAACCGCGACGTCGTCAAGGCGCTTATTGAGCTCGGCGCGGCTGACGTCAACTCGCGCGCCGGCCCGACGGGGAAAACCCCGCTGCACCTGGCGGCCGAGATGGTGTCCCCCGACATGGTGTCCGTGCTCCTCGACCACCACGCCGACCCAAACGCCAGGACGCTCGACGGCGTCACCCCGCTCGACGTGCTCCGCGGCCTCACCTCCGAGTTCCTCTTCAAGGGCGCGGTGCCCGGCCTGACGCACATCGAGCCCAACAAGCTCAGGCTGTGCCTCGAGCTCGTCCAGTCGGCCGTGATGGTGACCACGCGCGACGAGGCCGCCGCTCCCCCCGGTGGCGAGGCCGGGGGAAGCGACGGCGGGAATTTCCCGAGGAGCGACGCCGACGACAGCTTGGTGAGCCTGACGATGAACTCCACGCTCATGTACCAGGGCCAGGAGATGGCGGCGGCGGTCGCCGGCGGGGCGCGGAAAGGCAACAACGGCCGAGAGAGCCCGTCCACCTTGTACTTTCCCAACGGCTTCCCATAAGTATCAGCTGATCGGTTCTTCCCTACCTTTCTCTAGCTCTATCTGTCGATGATTTATGGATTATGGTTGAGATCAGGAGGTCCATGGTGTAGCTAGCTAGCTAGCTCCTGCATATATAGCAGCTAGGATCGATATATATATGCATGCATCAGCAACAATTCGATGGTATTTGATGTGGATCGCTCGCTCGATCTTGGCATGAACGATCGATCGATTGGGCTGCGACTGCAGCAACTGTTGCTTTGTTCAAATCCGTCAGTACGTGTTCATCTTGTAATGGGGCTAGCTCCAGTATATTATCCAGAGCCTGCTCCAGCTAGCTGCAGCGCTTGATGCCATGGGGATTTAGGCCCCCGTACGGTTCCAGATTCTAGTTGAAACGAACGGTTCCGGATTCTTAATAGAAAAGTTTCAGGTAGAATCAGAATCAAACCGTTTGGTACGGTTGCAGATTCTAGTAGAATCTAGTGAAACGGGGTTGAGGGTGATTCAACCACGGTGTGGAAAAAGAAGAAACTTTTCGAGGAGAACCGTTTCGAGTTTTAGCTGTTTGGTTGGGTTTCTCTCAGATACGAACCGAGCTTTGCCATAGCCAATAGCCATGTCTATTATGTGGGCATTCATACCATCTGCAGACATGTCTCTAGATACGAACAACGGCGTGAAGATTTAACAAGGCCACGCGATCGAGCGTTAAACAACATTACAATTGTAAGATTAGAGGGAGCATATCTGAAGCAGGGATAAAAGGTTTCCATGTGCATGTAGCTGGTCTGGTGCAGGCCAGCCCTGCTAGCTCAGTGACATGATTGTAAGAGCACTTGTACTGTTGGACAGCATACATGCCACCTACAGAATAGTTAATTATGTGGGCATTCATACCATCTGCAGACATGAGATGAAGTAGTTGCAAACCACAAAAAAAATTGGCAAAATGCCGCTCTCTACTACTCCCATTCCAAACAAAAAGTCTAAATTTTGGACCGTTGGATCCCTCACCCGGATATCACCGGGCCGTTAGATCAAATCATAGGATCGGATGTAATCGATACTCCCGAATCTCAACAATGATCCGATGGTCCTAGATTTGGGTGATTTCAGCAATAAAAACATCCGGATGAAGTTTATCAAATCCCAACAAAAAAATAAATAAACGAGAATTGAGTTGTAAGAGTAGCCAGCCACAATTTCATGGAACTGTTCCTGCAGCTTTTACTTGCTGTTTTGGTTGAAGCCTTACCTATTTCAGTTTACTTCGAACAGTGTGGAAGGGAATCTCTGAATAATTGGAGTCCTGCACCTTCCCTTTATTTTCGCGAGGACATATATATGAGAGTATAAAACTTCACACGGTACGTACTCGATCCACTGTGCTATATACTCTTTGACCTGATAGCTAGCACATATATACGGAAAAATTGGTATTGTAGACAACTTGTCACCCGTATTTATAAATCTACACAACTTATTTGAATATTTACAGAAATCTCAACTATACCCGAAATTAGGAAATTCGTTTACGCTTAAACGAAATTAGAAATTTCGTTATCAGTGTATTTGAAAATGCGATTTTCGGGAAAGGCATACACGAAAATGGGAATTTCGGGTAAGGGCATACACGAAAATGGGAATTTCGGGTGCCACCTCATACCCGAAAATGCAGATTTCGAGTATGCCCTCCCCCTTTTTTTTTCAACACAGCAGCCAAAGCAAGCAGTGAAAAGCAAAAAAAAAAAACAAGGCATACCCGAAATTGGGATTTTCGGGTATGGCTTGCCACCTCATACCCGAAAATCATGTTTTCGTGTAAGCCATACCCGAAAATCCTGTTTTCGGCTATAGCCTTTCCCGAAAATCGCATTTTCAAATACACTGATAACGAAATTTCTAATTTCGTTTAAGCGTAAACGAATTTTCTAATTTCGGGTATAGCTGAGTTTTCTGTAAATATTCAAATATGTTGTGTAGATTTGTAAATACGGATCATAAGTTGTCTACAATACCAATTCTTCCCATATATACACGTAGTCAAGTAGTACTGTATGAAAGCCACAAATATATACGAAGTTTTCAATTGGTGGAATCTACTTATATACCTTCAGAGTTCTGCTTAACTATGTATGCCATAGTCAAGCAAATCCATGGATTTTTCCGAATCACGGCTTTTCATCACCAAATTCGGTTATTAATCACAAAACCTACAAATGTGATTTGAGGAAATATGTTCTGCATATTGAATTAGTTAGCAAAACCCAAAAGTTACCCCTCTTTTCGCAAATATATGCCTCTTGTCGGAGAAAGCGTGGACATTTTCTAGTTTTGATTTCTTTTTAATTAGTAGATTGTGGAAAGTATTTTCTGATCAATATAATCTTGTAAATTTTTACCATCTTAATGCGATAAAAAAAATCAATGTGACAATTGAATCTCGGAGACCATGCAAATGTTCAAAGCAACATATATTTGTGAATGGAGGGGGTAAATTTTAGGTTTCAAATTATATTTAGCAATATATGTGCATTTTTCCTAGCAACAAATTATATTTATGTACGTATCAAATTAGATTACAAAAATTTTCAAAAATATAATGTTTAGGCATGGTTGATTCATCATATCGAAGTTCACTATTCTAGTATCCCATTTAACATTTGACATATCATCGATGTGTATTCAGGATTTTTTTTATATTATATGTGTGATATCTCGCCAATGAAAATATATAATAATAGTGAATATTCTAAACAGCATTTCACTAAAGCCTTTCTTGAACCCCAAATTTCTCTCTCAAATATGCTTCCTAACATTGTATTGGCATTTTTTTGTAAGAAATTTTTCTATAATACACTACACTTGTTTGGAAATTGCCCAAATACACTGAAAAATCATCTCATTAGTCATGCACACTACAAAAATACTTGTGTTCATTTGCTGATGGATACTTTTTTGCTGCCTACACACATTGTATAAATTGTACTGTATTTTGCTGGTGGATGCTCATGTTCATTTGCTGGTGGGCACTGTAGTGTGTTTGGGAAATGATGAGATAACTGTACAGTGTGTTTTGGCAAATGCCAACCAAGTGCAGTGTCCTATAGCCAATTTTGCATTTTTCTATGTATGAATGGAAATGATAAAATTAGCTACCATGTGTAATAGTTATACACATTTGGGTACGCTTGATCTATTAGCAGTGAAATGCTTAGTTTAAAGAATAGACTGAGTAATCAGTGACAACTATATAACAGGATGCTGTGAAGTTTGAACATTTTCTTATTCTTTAATGCAATGATACACAACCCTATTGCGCAATATTCTTAGAAAAAAGAACTAATCAGAAATAAACAAAGTAATGAATTTGTAGTTAATTAAACACATCAATATACCCATTATCTGGTAGATCTTGAATTTAAAGAATAGACCAAATAATCAATGAAAAATATATAAGAGGATGCTGTAAAATTTGAACTATTTCTTCTTCTTCAATGCAATGATACACAACCCTCTTGCGCATTCTTAGAAGAAGAACTAATCAGGGACACAACAAATGAATTACTCCCTGCATTAAAAAATATATGATGTTTTAGAAAACATACCGTAGAACTTCTTTATCTTCGACAACTAATATATTAAATACTATTTGGATTAGTCATGCAAAAAATACCAATAGATTTGTTATGAAAAATATTTTCATAGATGATAGTTTTATAAAATTTTACCAATTATTCATATAGAAAATGATGGTCAAGGGTTACATATTGGAGGCCATGTATATGTCCAAAACATCTCATATATATATATATATATATATATATATATATATATATATATATATATATATATATATATATATATGGGGGCATATTCGGTGCAAACCACCTTTACCGTGAAAACTCCGTGAAAACCATGTGTAAAACTTTTGAAAAATTCTCAAAAAATTATCATATGTAGGGGAGGTGAGGTTCTACAACCGTGTAAAATTTGAAAGCCAAACTCAATCGCATTTGGAAGATATAAAAAAGACAAATTGCAAAATGAATAGTGCTAAACAGTGAAAAATTACTATTCATACTGAATTTGTCTTTTTCATATCTTCCAAATGCGATTGAGTTTGGTCTTCAAATTTTACAGAGTTGTAGAACCTCTCCTCCCTACCTATGATAATTTTTTGAGAATTTTTAAAAACTTTTACACGTGGTTTTCACGGAGTTTTCACGGTAAGGGTGGTTTGCACCGAATATGCCCCCATATATATATATATATATATATATATATATATATATATATATATATATATATATATATATATAAATATATATATAGAGAGAGAGAGAGAGAGAGAGGAAGTAATAGACTATGGCTGTTACTAGAAAATTTTCTTGCAGGACTAAACGTTATGGCATACTTGTAGGCTGTAGCCAACCAGTGCAATTGCACGGGCTAGATATTTCAATATTTTTATATTATTTATGCCAAAATCTTATCAAAATAAAAAAAACACTATTCTATTATAGACTAAAGAAAGTTGAGAAATGTGGCATCAAAATCTTTTTTTTCTTCTCTATTTTGGCTTTGGTAGGTTGGAACATTGCTAATTGTATATACTCTGTAATATAAACATTAGTAATGGCTATTTCATGCCTACACTCAAAATTAGGCTTTGCTACCGTTGATGCCGAAAAATATGACGACGAATTGATCGACTTTCAATACACGCAAATACTGGGTTTGATTTGGGTGCGGGTGTGCCAGCCGATTTGATCCTGTAATCGGCAAGAAAAGTGTATAATCTAAATGACTATCTCAGCCGATTAGGTTTTCGATGATAATCCGATCTAAACTGTTATTCAAGCCGATTAGACTATAAGTAATGATAAATCTAAACAGCCTGATTTAGCTGAGTAGATGATTATAAAGGTATATTTTTTTTCTCGAAAAATGCGTTGCGCAACAAGATCAGAGAAAAAACAAACCTGAGATAATGTAAATTGGCAATGATCAAAATCGATTATGTGCAACTTTATTGATCAAGCTGAATTACAGAGAAAAGATTACAAGTCTAAAAACTACTGTTAGTCGATGAAAAGTAAATAAAAAGTAGAGCAAGTTGATTGATCATTGGGTTCCCTTTTTCGTGTTGCCTGTCGCCTTTTTTATAGTGTCTAGGTCGATCATATCCTTCTCCAATTCTTGTAAAATGATTCGTATCAGCCTCAATCTTTAAAAATAACCTTTCATCTGTAGAGATCGATGTCAGCTAAGATCTTTATCCATGCTTAATTTTGTTTTCCCAAATTGGCCACAACTGTCAAATTGGTCGACCAACCAAATTGGCTACAGGAGCCAAATCTTGGTGTCAACAACTACTATGAATGGATGTTCAAAATTAGGTTTTGCCACTATGAATAAATGTAAGATTTTATAGTTTTCTTAGGAATTAGTATTTGTGTGTTATAGAAATTTCAAGAAATTGAAGGCAGCAAGTGCATGCAAAGAATGCACGCTTAAGGGCTAGCTCAAGAATATATAATAGCATTTATATTTCGCAAAAGGAAAATATAAGTAAATTTAGAATGGTGCTCGGAACTGATACACATTTATTTAACCAAATAATCCTAACTAAAATACCTTGTGCACCGATAGAATTGTATTTCACTGTGTTATTTCTTTTATTGACATTATAAGTTGGTTCCACCGGACGGTTGGCCAGATTTTTTTTTCTTTTTTGATTAATGTGGGAATTTCCTTAGAGGATATAATTAGTGTATTATAATTTCAATATTTTTTAATTTAATACAAAAATCTAATTACCTCGACAAGGAGTCTTCATTTTTAGGATTTTAAGTCTAGATTTCATACAAATCTAATTGTACATTTTCAGTTAGTTGTTATTCCTAACATTAGTTGTATAAATTTTGCTAGTTTTCTTTTATTTGTTATTCTAGATTTTCAGTTGTACTTGACATAAATACTTCGTTTCATCCTAATTTTGATTCCTAACATATATTCATGCAAATCAAATTGGTAATATTATGTTAATTTTTATTCTGAATTTGCATATTTATGGGATTGTAAATCTAAAATCAAATTTCTAATTTTCATTTATTTTTTTATTTAAAAACTTAATAATCAAATTGATATTTTTTTTTAGAATTTTAGTTGATTTATATTGTACTTGATATGGACTCTTTCTTTAATTTTTTTACTTAATTATTACTCTAAAATTTATTTTTTTATGGATGGTACTTTGGAAGTTGCATTGATATTAAATTGCTAGGTTTTCTTTCTTTTTTTTCTTCCAATTTGTAGTTAATTTGGGTTGTACTTGATATTGTTTCTTTTTTTTAATTTGCCTTTTTTTACTTAATTACCATTTCAACTTTTAATCATTGATGGATGTTACTTTGAAAATCGTATAGAAACCAAATGGCTATTTTTTATTTTTTTATTTTGAATTTTGAGCTAATTTTGATTATACTTCGCATAGATTTTTTTTATCTAAACCGTTATAAATTGGGTGGATGACTATATCTTCTTCGGATTGATTAATTAATATAGGTATGAAGGTATATACAGGTAGATAGATGTAGTTATCGATGGAATAACCAAGGAATAAAACACAGTGAAAGTGGGCAAAACTGTTGCCGAGTTTGACTACCACACAGTAGTCTGTCGATCGTATTAATGTGTGGCATTATTAATTAGTCCTGATTGGTCACGACTCACTCACCTGTCTTGCGTCGCCTCGTATTAGACACGAGTATCAAGTGTACAGGAGTACATTAATTACCATTCTATATCAAGAAGAGACCAGAGCACATTACAACAGAGCGAGAACGATCCTAGTCGATCGATATGCATATCGATCGTTAATTCCGAGCTGCGAATGAAGATCCCAGCCGTCCAATCCTCCAGGATCGATGTACGTACGTACGTACGTGCAGGGTTTCACATCCGATAAACATTGCTACCGTGACGGCAGAAATGCATGCTGCAAATCCCTGTGCCATTCAATTCCACGCTCTAGATTCGCCTTGTCGAACGCTTGCACGCCGCTTTCCTATCGTCCAAAGCCTACCACAGTGCTCACCGAAGGCTGCACTACTGCGTCATAGCAGCTGCCGTTGTTAATTTATCATATCATATGTAGCAGAGTTTCATCCGGATGTTTTCTTTAGTAACCATCATCCAAATTCTAGGTTATTAGATTTGCTTTCAGATCGATGCACACCCTCTCTGAATTCGAGGTGGATTGATCCTACGGCTACGGATGTGTGTTTTGATCGTACGGTCCAAAGTTTGGATGATTTCTATATTAATTAGATGCTCTGAAAGCTTGTCACGGCAGGAGTGCACCGATCGAGTGCATTGTAGAGGGTACCGACCAGCTAGCTACTGCTAGTGATCCGATTGTCCTTGGTCATATGTGACATGTACACAGCACAGTCCTCTCTGCATTGCTTGTTTCAGTGCTACACGTCGATCGAGGATACAATGTACGTATGAGCCTATAGCCAGCTCAGCTGTGTCTCTCTCTCTCTAGCTATATATCTCTCCCTTTGTTGCTGCAGATACGTACGTACGTACGTACGTACATGAGCAGTAGATGCCAATTAATTAAGGAGATCGGCATGCATGGGCATAGCAAGGCATCCGTACGTACGTAGCTGTGTGACTCGCCAGTGCGCGGTTAAATTAATACCGTATCTCTACTATTATAAAGCAACACTTGGTGGCAGTGGTGAGTTCTACCCACATCATTAATTGCCCTACGCAAAAAACGAAGCGTTGCTTTAATTAGCCAGCTTTCGCAAAAAACGAAGCGTTAAAGATAGATGTTTGATCTTGTGAAATATTTTTTTATTTTTTTTTCGTTATTAATTTTGTTTTTTTGTAGCAACGCACGGGCATGTAACTAGTGACCAATAATGCTGTACGTGGCCGTGGCTACGTAGACGTACTGCTCGTGCCTGTACAGGCGAGCCCCACGGTGCTGTGCTCGTTGGCTCATTGCTCTCTCGACTGTTAAAAACACCTCGCAATAAAAGCTTGGTCTCCCACGCTGGGTTCCTCTCCAACTGTTCCGGCTTGGATTTCCACTGTTTACCTGCCCTGTCCTCTTACTGCCCTCTCTCTCTCTCTCTCTCTCTCTCTCTCTCTCTCTCTCTCTCTCTCCAAGGACACCATGAGCAGATGAGCTTGCTTAGCTGGACTCTCTTAACCCTTAGCATCTTCTTCAGTTCATGCACAGTTCGTACATTGTTCAAATTGGTAATTGGCGTCCATTCATCTTATGTCGGCGTGGCAATTCCAATGATGTTTGTTGGTTTTTGCCTTAGATCATGAGCACACGCACACAAACACAAGAAAGAACACAATAGCACACAGAGAGAATAATATTTATGGCGCAATACAACCAGCATCTTTTTCTATTTTCTTTGTCTTATTTTTCTCGTAACTTACAAGTAACTAGTGGCTTGGTTACATAGTAGAAGTTCTAGCTAATTTAACCTACTAGCAAAACAAATCTGTCTCCTACTCATACAAGATTAATTCTAACAATATCTACCACTTTTGTCTCTCTCCCCTTCATATGTACATCACACGTATTATTGGTCATACGTATGAAATATTTAACCTACTAGTATTTTTTTTAACGTATGAAATATTTTTTTTACTGTTTGTCAAAGAAAAAGGTTTCACTACATAGAAAAAAATGTTTCACTTCGTAGAAAAAAATATTTCACACGTAGTAAAAAAAATATTACAAAAAAATCAGATGTCTGATCCCTAGCAATTCCCTTTTCCTGACGGCACGGCATTATAAACTGTCAGAAAAATTAAAATGCTTGACGGTGGCTTGCGTCATAAGGAGAATTACAAACCGTCACGAAAGCCCGTGAGTCCGGTGGCTAGATATATATCTCGATCATGCAATATGAATGCCTAGCTAGTTGCTCGATTAATTAGCTCGTGAGCAGGTTATGCAATAATATGGATGCCTAGTCGCTCGTGAGCAGGTTAATTAATATAGGAGAGATGCTTCTATGCTCTTCCTTTTAAAAGTTGCACAACTATTAAAGCATGAATGAAGGGTAGATGATGATTACTTACCTCTTTGCTTGCTTCAAGATTTATGTAACTTATACTAGAAGGAAGAGCATAGAAGCACTGCACATACTGTTTCCCATGACGAGGATCTTTACAGTGATCCGACGTCCCATCAATTGAATGGTGCTCCTAGATGATATATTTTATGTTTGGATTTGGTGTACATGTCTGGGAGCAGGGAGTAGTGGAGGAGGAGATACAGAGGCACAGTGTGGACCTTGCAAGACAGGAACGCATGGCATCGGCAGCATGGATGGATGCATGCCTGTTTTTGTTCAAGCAGGAGTAGCTCAGTTCATTTCCTTTCCTCTATTATGTGTGGACTTTGCGAAACAGGAACGCATGGCATCGCCATGGATGCCTGTTTTTGTTCATGCAGGAGGAGGAATAATGGAATAGTGCTAGCTCCGACCTCTCCTGGCATTCCGAAGCAGCTTTGACCTGACTGTACGTGCACGGATGGAGGCGCCTGGCGAGAAAGAGAACCAACAATAAACCCATTAAGGGAGGCATCATCCGGATGTTTTTGTCCTAAAAATCATCCAAACTTTGGACCGTACGATCAAAACACACATCCGTAGGATTAACCCACCTCGAATTCAGGGGGGGTGTGCATCGATCTGAAAGCAAATCCAATGGCCCAGAATTAGGATGATGGTTACTAAAGAAAACATCCGGATGAAACTTATCAAAACCCAACATAGTATGCATGCATGCACGTCAAGTGTTTGTTTTCAGGGTTTTGATAAAGGGTTTTGATAAGTTTTATCTGGATGTTTTCTTTAGCAACCAGGAGCATGCAAAAAAAAAAAAAAAAAAACGATTTATGGAATAGAAATAATCAGAAACTATTCTCCTAAAATATATGAAAATAATTAATGATTTATGGGATAATAGAATGTGAAACTAATGATTCTTGATGTTACGAGCTATACATTGAAAAGAAAAACTACAGGATTATACATGTAAAATGTACATATTTATTTTCAGAAAAATTAGTTCCGTCGCCGCTGCGTGCAACGAGTACGTAAAAGATCGATTTGTGTGTTTTATATAAAAGTTTTTCTTCTTCTTCTTTCAAGGGAGATTAATTTCTTTTGTAAGCTGAAGGGATTGTCAATTTTGGGATCCACTATAGTTGGGAGTGCGGAAACACTGCGCTAGCTAGCTTTATTCAGAACACACTCACGATGTGTTCCTGTAAAGCTGCGAAGCTCTCGCAACGCTGCAAGCAGCAAGCTTAACGAACGAATAATACGCGGCAGGCAGGCGTTGCAGCAGCATGTGCCTGGCCTGCTAGTGATGGGCAGGCAGGCAGGCAGGCAGGCAGGAGGAGTTGTCATATCAAGGTGAGAGCCATGGCTTTCCCCCTGCTTGATCCTGCTTTGGTGTCTCTCCTTTCTTCCTTTCTGTGTCACCACTCATGTCTCACCGTTGGTTGGCCGGTCAGCCATGTCTGCAGCTAGCAAGCAGTGGACACTAGCTAATACACTAGCTAGCTAGCTAGATGCCTTTCTTCTTCCTTTTCTTCTTCTTCTTCCTCTTCTTTTTCTTCTTCTTCTTCCTCTAGCAGCCGCTAGCTGGATGCATGGTACTCAAGCTAAACTGAAATTCAACTTCATGTACGGAGGAAGACAGGCGAACGATCGATCTATGCTGGTGTTGTGGCGGTTGGATATATATATCTAACTTGAAACGCCGAAGTACATGGCGTGCGAGAAGATGGGGCCGATCAAGAGGGAGGGAGGTGTGCAAGTGCATGGTCTTGTGGCACTTTGGTTTCACTCGAGAGAGAAGCGCCGGCTAACCCTAGCTAGCGACGATCAGCTAGCTGTCCGTGCATGCGCACACGTTGGGCTTGCATGCGTCTGAACGAACGGGTGACATGACGGCCTGGTGAAGGCTATCTCCAGCAATTTCCATTGGTTCCATTCCCTTCCTATTCCCTTCCCCATATTCATTCCCTTTATTTCCTACCATCTCCAACAGCATCATCCCCTCGAAGGATTTTGTGAAGGGATTGGAGAGAGAATCCCTTTACAGAGAGATTCTCCCTCCAAATTCCGTCCGAAGGGAATCGTGAATGGAATCCGTTGGGGCATTTGGGATCTGTTCGCGAAGAGATTTGGTGGCTGAAGGGAATCCACTGGAGATAGTAAGAGCGCCTAGAAGACGTGGCTCGCTTCGGCGTTTGCACTTGCAGCCGGCGGCGCGGATAGCAGGAGTCTTGCGGGGCCAACCTCCGGGGAGGTGAACTCACCGGTGCATGTCAGTGAAATAAATTACGGTTGTAATATCCGTAGGATCGAAAATGTGATTAGAGGGAGTGGATAAGAGCTAAATATAAAAAAAAATCTCTAAAATCCAAATCACAAAGAGAACAGGTTAAATAAACTATACAATCCGAATAGGTGATCGGATGAACAGGACCCCCATCAGGAGGTCGGATGAATAGTGCTTCAATAAACAATGAAAATTGCACAGTCGGATGAACAGTACTCCGAACTAGTTGGCTGCACTGGTCGGATGAACAGTAACTCCGAACTAGTCGGATGAACAATGTTCGGGTGAATAGTAATCAGCATGATCTCAAAACAAAAAATCGATGTAACTTTTGGTCGGTTGATCCAAAACTCGTGAAACTTTATGTGCACCTTACTATGGATGTCAGAAACCTATTTCACCGATTTTTTTGATAATTTTTATTGAAAATCGAACGATTTTCAACCGATTTACATCGCATGAATTTTTCTAGCATCTTGTGTAAACTGCAGGTCGGAGAGTTGCAGAGGATGTCAGGAGTCAGGACCCCGGTCGGGAGCACGAATGTGGGCGTCCAATGGGCCTAAGGTTCAATAGCAAGGCAGGGGAGTTGTACATTGTGGATGCGTACCTTGGGCTTAGAGTGGTGAGCTTAGACGATAACGTGTCCAGGCCGCTTGTACCCGGGTGGCCAGGGCGCCCATTCAGCTTCGCCAATGGCATCGAGATCGACACCATGGAACCGGAGCCATCTACTTCACCGAGACCAGCGCATGCAGATGCAGGGTTCCAGAGAAGGTACCAACGAACGCCATTCTTGTTTCTTATAGGTGATTAAATCTAAAAATATTTGACCGATACGGATCTAGAACGACTTATATTTTGACTAGTTACATGCCCGTGCGTTGCTACGAAAAACAAAATTGATAACGAAAAATTAAGATTAAAAAATAAAAAAAATTATTTCACAAGATCAAACATCTATCTTTAACACTTCGTTTCTTGCAAAAGCTGGCTAATTAAAGCAACGCTTCGTTTCTTGCGTAGGGCAATTAAGCAGTACAATTAAGCAGGGCAATTAAGAGGCAATTAATGATGTGGGAAGAATGGACCACTGCCACCAAGTGCTGCTTTAGAATAGTAGAGATAAAGAGGTTGTACTTTCTACTAACACAGGCCGGTTAGGATAAAATAGAGTTAGTCTGTCTTTCTTAGTTGCCATCAGGGTTCACAAAACCGGTCGTTTTCATCGATTTTCGCAAAATTGATCTTATCGAGCCGGTTTAAAACCCTAAACTGGTCGGTAAACCGGTCCGATTCAAAATATTTTTTAAACAAATTATGTGGCGTAAATCGATCGAAAATCGGTGAAAATCGCTCGATTTTCGAACAAAAATCGACGAAAACCGTTCAAACTCTTCAATTTTTAACGATTTTTGCAATAAACTGATACCGTCGGGATCTCGATTTTCAATTCAAAAATAGTTTGATTAAATACTAAATTTAACTTGCGAAATGTAAAGATATAATGTAAATGCCAAATGTTATCCCTTTTTTTTCAGAAAAACTAAAAAACGGTATACCGTTGCAACGGTATACCTCTGAAACTCATGAAACTTAGCACTAAAAACTGATAAAACATGAAACTGATGAAACTAAACACTGAAACTCATGAAACCAGCACTGAAACTGATAAGTTTCATAAGTTTCATGTCTATACCGTTGCAACGGTATACCGTTCCCTAGTCATTCTCTTTTTTTTTTCTGAGTGCGAGGAGCCCTACAAATGGAGCCCATAAAGATATAATGTAAATGCCCAACGCTACTCTCTTTCTCAGTGAGAGCGTTCCATGGTAGTATCATAGTACAGACGAGGCCCATGTTGCTTCACGAGGCAGAGCCGATCCATACAATTACTAAAGACGGCCCATCGATTTGGTTCGCACCTGGTTATGATTCCGACGAAGCATCTTCGCCGCTGCAAATGGAGCCCATAAAGCGGCGCCGTTGGTTATGATTCCGACGAAGCTCGTAACCAGCTTGACAGGGAAAGGCAAGACATGCGGAGAAGAATGCTAGGGCTGCACGCCGCCCGGTCGCCGCGGAGCCATTAGTTATTGTATTCTTTTCCTTACCGAAGGTATCTCACGTTGGAGTGTAAGGTTTTTAAGGAGATACTAGTAATTATGTACCCGTTCAAGAATGAATAAAATTTATTTCTTTTTTTCTAATATTTATATCTATTATCTCAGCTCCATGTATTTTCAGCTTTTTCTCTCTCCTCACATAGTGCGAGCGAACCAGGCCTAAATCGACACGACATAAAACCGACTCAAATCAATAATGAATTGTGCTTGGGCTCGCCGAAGACGAGCCAGCTCATGAGAGCACGACGCCTATGTCTACAGCGGGATCGATGGCCGGCTATTAACATGAAAGTTCTTTGTTTTTCTTTTCCCCGAGATAACGACTTGTGAGACATGACTTGGTAGAGTGGGCAGCTGCGGAAAACACTTGCACTTGGATGCGCAACGCAGGGAGGGACGTGCAAATTTCCTCGCATCTACTCCCTCCGTTTCTTTTTATAAGGCGTATTTGGTTTCGTTAGGACAAGACTTTGACCAACGATTACTTCATTAATATATCATTTATGCAATACAAAATCATAATTATATATAAGTACTTTTGAATACAAATCTGCTAATATCAATTTTGTGTCATAAAAATTATATGCTAATAGAGTAATTGTTGGTCAAAGTCTTGTCCTAACGAAACCAAATACGCCTTATAAAAAGAAACGGAGGGAGTATTTATTTTTGGTGCTGTTTAGGAAAAATCCGAGTGTTTTCTCGCTAAAAACCACTCAAATTTTAAGCCTCACGCGCACGCGCCCTTCTTGGAAATTGGCATGAAATCTGCACGCGACGCGCTCAAGAAATTTTTTACTGAATTGCTCGGAGCCGCCGGAGCTACCCACCAGTCGAACACAGCAACTCAGCTAGTACGTGTCCACAAGTTTAGACGCGTAGGCGACGCGCGGCCGTTGACGTTGACCCCGGGCGGCCAGCTCCGGCGCCGGCGATGTATGAGGATTAGTTGGAGGATATAACGGCAAGTTTCAGAGAATCTAAGGTCCAAGCGAGCTGCAAAGCGTCATCGGTAGATTAGGATGGGAGGACAGCGTGTATAAGGATTCTGAAAGGAAAGCACTGCTAATTCATCAATTTAATTACATGCATATATAGCAGCACAGAAGCACTCGCACAGCAATGATATATATTAATGTTGCCAACATATCCTTTCCCTATTTATACTGGAGTTGTAGCATCTAGTGGTATTGATGAATTATTGATATTAGAAAAAAAAATTAGGGGCCCTAAAATCTTTAGAGAAGGCACTTCATCTTGTTAGAAAACCGGATTCGTATCCGATATGGACTCTTCCTTATCTCTAAGCAGAACCGCTATATATAGGAGGCAGGGGGTCACCCCATTGTACACAAGCATACAGAATAATAAAGCAGACCCGTTCCTCCTCATATTGTGTCTCTCGCGCCCTCTCTCTGTTCTCCAGTTTAGATCTATTAGGCAACCCCGGACTATTCGATAGCGAGGTTGTCTAACACGTTATCAGCACGAAGCTCTGCCGGAGAAAAAAAAAATTGAAAGGTGAGAAAGGTGAGAATCGGGTGATTGAAACTAATCGTTCGTCTGTATTTTTTCATGAATCTATTATTCGTAGCACGAAGCTACTTTCGCAATCTTTTCAAATCGTAGCACGAAGCTACCTCGCACAAAGCTATGGTATGAATACATCTGCCGTACATGAAGTTACTGTACACAACAAATCAAGTTTGGGCACGAAGCCGAACTTTCCAGTACCGATCGCACACGAAGTGCATCGACCAACCGCTGCTGCGCTGGTCTCGAAGGAGCCGCCTCGGCCCGGTCACGCAGACCGCTGCTGGAACGCCCTGACCTGACGCCTCACAGTCGCCGGCGACCGCACTCGATCCCATGGCACGAAGCCATCGGCAAATCGATCTAATCCTCGAGGAAAACTCATCAGAAAGGCTACGGCATGAAGCCTTCGCCTTTGTGCCCACGCACGAAGCCGGACGCCGGCCAGCCCAAAGCCAGCAATCTCCTCCGGGTGCTGCGGAACTGCAGGCCTCCATCGAACGGGGCGCCCAAAGCGCCGCTCCCTGCCGGCTGGCCCGCGCACGAAGCGCATGAAGCCAAGCACACGGCTAGCGTCTCGATCGCTAACCGCCGGCTGTTGCTGCCCTTACCGATCGCTAAGCCGTCGGACCCGCTGCGCGTAGCCGACGGCCCGCCGATCGCCTGCACTCGGACCGGCCTTGCCGCAAGACCACCTGCGCCCAGACCGGCTTTGCCGCTTGACCCTCCAGCACCAATTCCATTGGCTGCCCCCCCCCACGATCGGGACTGACAGGGTGCATCCAATTCCATTGCATGCATCGGTTTGGACATGAAGTCCAAGAAAAATCGCAATAGTTGGCGCTTAATCCCTGGCCGCATGACCCAAGCGCAAGGGCTCCACTAGGCCTCGAATAATCCAATGCATGGACTTGGTCTGGTTGGAAAACAAAATCTGGCACACGTGGACATCTCCTCGAATAGTCCAATGCCAGATCGATTTGGGCATGAACATGAATTTCAATAACGTGGACATGAAGTCCTGGATGTACAGGAATTGGAGTGCCTTTTCCAAGCGGGCCCGAATGAGAATCAAACTGGATTGAATCCAGAAGCTTGGCACACGTGGAGGGAAAAAGCATTGGGACTACTTCACAGGGCCCTTATTAGCAACCTCATCCTTTTTTTTTCCTTAGTATTGTTTTCTGTTTTCTTTTCCAGAAAACAACTAGAAGCTCATAGGACTAATTAGAAATTTCTAGAAATCCTGAAAAAAATTGACAGAAAAATATGAAAATTCATAGAAAATTCCAGAAAATTTCTTGGCTCTGTTTTATTTTGTGCTTAGCTTTATTTTCTGTTTCTATGAATATTTGCATGTTTTTTGCAATAATTGCCCCGTTTAGAATATCGAAAATTCCTGAGAATTTATTTTCCGAATTTATGAATTTATGAATTATGTCATGTTGATATTTGCTGAAATTCAATTTCCTGTTGTAAAGTAATTCTGAAAATTGCTTGAAAATTAGCAAAAATTATGAAAAGTGTTAGGAAAATTTCAGAATTTCTCATACAACAGTTTATGAGAACATGAGTGGTTGGGATTTGATTTTGGTAATGAATAAACAGATATGAGACAATTGGTGTCTAGGAAAACACACATGAGGCTTGGTTCTTTAATTGGCACCCGGAAACGGGAAGTGCTCCCTCCCTCATGTGAGCCCTAGGGGCAAGTTGACCTGGCCAAGAGTCAAATTGACAGAGATATTCATTACCTGTTTTCGTTCCCAGCCAACAAGAATTATATAAGTTGTAATTAGACTTATGACATGTTTAATTCATGTTGCAATTTATTTTCTGTTATCAAGTGATGCTGGAAAATTGCTGTATAATTAACAGAAAATTGCCAAATACTAAGAAAAATTCGGAAATTTCTGAGAATTTATTTCCGCATTTATGAATTTATGAATTGTGCAATTATTGTTCTGTTCCATGCATTGTATTTATTGCTTTAATATAATTTATTATGAAATTCAAGCACGCCGCACGAAGCGGCCACCGTCGCGCCAGGAAGGCCGACGCGCATGGAACTGAATGCACCACGCGCATGAAGCCGCGTTAAAATCGATCGCACGAAGACGATCGTGCATATGAATCTGATAGTTTGCACGAAGCCGATCACCTACATGCACGTAGTTGTATTTCTGAATATTTATGAATCATGTATTTATGAATCTTGCAATTATTATTTTCTTTTAGTTTGCTGGAAACTCATGAGAATTCAATTATGCATTTTATTGAATCTAGCAGCCACTTCCTATTAGATTGCACGCAGTAATCTAATGGAAGAACCTTATGAATGTGCAAAGGTGTGGCATTATCTAACGTGAGTTTTTGAAAAACTGACCTGAATTGTCAGAATTATCTCACATAGACATCAGATTACATAATGAATAGTAAGCTCTCGAAGAGCATACTTTTCTCATGAATAGAATTGCAAATTATTCTTTATTCCAGTATTCTTTATTTACAAGCAATTTTTGAATTACTTAGCCACTGTCTGATTAGAATTATTTTTCTTTTCATCTAGAAATCGTGTAGCGCCCAATGGAGGAAATATGCATTGTTGATAGTGGCACAACAAATACCATCTTAAGAGAGTCGAAATACTTCCAAATGATCACGAAGAACGCTGGAAGGATCACGACTATCGCAGGAAGCGATACGCATATAATAGGCTCAGGAAGAGCCACAATTATATTGCCAATGGGTACAACTTTGGTAATTGAAGAAGCCCTCTTGTACCCTGAATCAACTCGCACTCTCTTAAGTTTCAAGGATATCCGCGCCAATGGGTTTCACGTAGAAACCAATGAAGAAAATGGCAAAGAACACTTGTGCATTGTGAAGCACGCGGAATATAAAAAGATGGTACTAGAAAAATGTCCCTCATATGAATCTGGGTTGTACTACACGAAAATCAATGCACACGCAGTGTATACTTCTTTGAAGACTGTCTTTAGAAGCTCTGAATTATTTGCTTTATGGCATTGTAGATTAGGTCATCCTGGTCTTAGATTGATGAGAAATATAGTTAACAACTCACAAGATCATGGCATTAATGTTAAGAATTTTCCGAATCACGAAGATTTTGTGTGCCATGCATGTGCCACCGGGAAATTAATAACTAGACCCTCTGTTATGAAAGTGCAACATGAAATCCCTGCATTCCTGGAACGCATTCAGGGGGATATTTGCGGTCGATTCAGCCCTTGTCGTGGCCGTTCGATACTTTATGGTGCTCATTGATGCTTCCTCGAAATGGTCGCATACATGTTTCTTTGTCAACAAGGAATCATGCATTCGCAAAGCGATCTCGCAGATCATCAGAATTAAGAATGCTTTTCCTGATCATCGCGTGAAGTCCATTCGAATGGACAATGCCGGCGAATTTACTTCCAAGGCATTTGATGATTATTGCACAGCAACGGGAATAACCGTTGAGCACTCTGTACCGCACGTCCACACGCAAAATGGGCTAGCTGAAGCACTAATAAAGAGGATTAAGTTCATTGCCAGACCGCTCTTGCAGAGTTGTAACTTGCCCAACACTTGTTGGGGACACGCAGCAGCACTCATCAATTATAGACCATCGGCCTACAACATCCATTCACCTATGCAACTAGTGCAAGGGGTCATCCCGAAGATTTCCCATCTTAGAAATTTTGGTTGTATGGTATATGTACCTATACCACCCCCACAGCGGACTGCAATGGGCCCTCTCCGCAAGTCTGGGATATACGTTGGTTATGAGAGTGCATCCATAATCAGGTATTTGGAACCCATGACTGGAGACTTGCATACAGCCCGATTCAATGACTGTATCTTTGACGAGGACCGTTTCCCGTCATTAGGGGGAGAGAATCAACCATTGGATGAAAAATGCCGGGAAATAATATGGCATTCCACTGGGATCCCCGCGCATGACCCTCGCACTAATGAAGCAAATCAAGAAGTCCAGAAGATAATTGATTTGCAGAATTTAGCAAATGAATTGCCTGATCATTTTTGTGATCTGAATAGCGTGGTTAAGTCGCATGTACCAGCAAGAAATGCACCAGAGAGGGTGGAAATACCAAAGAAAGCAGAAGGTATCCTTCATCCTGTTCAGAGGCCTCAAAGAAAAAGAACAGGAAATCTGGCTTCTCAAACCCAAAGTATCCGGAGACGTCTGGGGAAAACTGGGCAAGAGGACTTACCACAGCCAATCACAAAAGTGCCCCAAAGCAAGAAGGGGAGCCGCTTGAGACACAGCCTTTGGAAAGAAGCCTGTGGAAAAGGCAATTCCAGATCTAAACCTTCCATTGGAAGAAGCCGCCGGAAATAATGTGTGCGCACACATTGGCGGAGAAAAACTAAAGGAACTTGCTCCTAGAATGGGAAATAGCAATGAAGAGCAGGTAGAAGTGCACGAAGCACCCCATGATGAAATGGCCATAAACTTTGTAATAACGGGAGAATCGATGAATAGAGCAACAGCCAATGTCGATGCATACTTTGCAAAGAAGATTGCCACGATCATTAATCATGATCCCGAGCCCGCATCTCTCGCAGAGTGCAAGAAAAGGCTCGATTGGGAAGATTGGAAGAAGGCAATCACCGCAGAGTTAGTCTCTCTAAACAAAAGAGAGGTGTTTGGGCCTGTGTGCCGCACGCCTCCCCATATAAACCCCGTGGGGCACAAATGGGTTTTTGTTCGGAAGAGGAATGAAAACAATGAAGTTATAAGGTACAAGGCAAGGCTTGTCGCTCAAGGTTTCACTCAACGTCCTAGGGTTGATTTTGAAGAAACCTATTCTCCGGTCATGGGTGGAATTACCTTTAGATACTTGATCTCAATGGCAGTCAACTTGAAGTTGAAAATGAAGCTAATGGATGTTGTCACAGCATACTTGTATGGAAACTTGGATTCGGAGATATACATGAAAGTACCGGAAGGTATCCCTATCCCGAACCAAGACAGAGCAAACAGAAACCTATACAGTGTGAAATTGAAGAAATCACTGTATGGGCTGAAGCAGTCAGGAAGAATGTGGTATAATCGCTTAAGTGACTTTCTTTGCAAGAAAGGCTACACGAACAGCGAAGATTGTCCATGTGTGTTTATACAACGATCCCCGAATGGATTTTGTATAATCTCCGTCTATGTAGATGACTTGAACATCATTGGGACGGATGAAGAAATTGAAGAAGCATGCACATACTTGAAGTCTGAATTTGAAATGAAAGACTTGGGTAAAACCAAGTTTTGTTTAGGCTTGCAGCTTGAACATGTCCAAGGCGGAATCTTGGTACACCAATCTTCCTACACGCAGAAAGTGTTGGAGAAATTTGGTTTTGAAAAGGCATACCCTGCAAAGACCCCAATGGTCGGAAGGTCACTCCAAGCAGACCTAGACCCGCATGAGGCCTAAAGAAGAGGGAGGAAGTCCCGGGAGTGGAATTCCCATACTTGAGTGCAATTGGAGCACTCATGTACCTTCTTGCGAATAGCACTAGGCCGGACATTGCGTTCGGGCCGTGAATTTGCTAAGCGCAGATAAAGGCGTAACCCACCAAAAGGCATTGTAAAGGGGTGAAGGACATCTTCCGTTACCTTCAAGGAAGCAAAGACCTTGGCTTGTTTTACGTAAGAAACAATGAATTGAATTTGGTTGGCTATGCCGATCTTTGAGTACCTATCAGACACGCATACTGGCAAGTCACAAACTGGGTATGTTTTCCTTTGCGGGGGAACAGCAATTTCGTGGAAATCATCTAAGCAGACTCTTGTCTCAACGTCGACAAACCACTCAGAAATAATTGCCTTGTATGAAGCATCTCGAGAATGTGCATGGCTTCGAAGAATGGTTCATCACATCCAGAAGTCATGTGGTTTGAACATGGAACAAACCCCACCATTATCTATGAAGATAATGCGACTTGTGTTGCTCAAGTGCAAATGGGATATGTGAAAAGCAATCTTACGAAGCACATCAACCCCAAGTTCTTTTATGCCCATGAAATGCATAAGATGAACGAGATAAAGATACTGCATACTAAGTCGTGTGAAAATCTCGCAGATTTATTCACTAAGTCACTCCCGGCATCTTCTTTTGAAAGATGTATTAGAGGAATCGGGATGATGAGGCTTAGAGAAGTGCAGATTTCAGGGGGAGATTTTTCACATACTCCTACATAAATCTCAAACATGAAGTTTGAGTACCCAACGTAAATCTTGAAGATTAACATTGAAGTTTGGGTGGATTGTACTATTTTCCTTAAGTAAGTTTTTCATTGAAGTTTTCTTACATAAGGTTTTTGATGAGGCAATCCGTGCAACACGACAGCGTGTGCTATGTACTCTTTCTCCAATTATTTTTCCCACTGGGTTTTTATGGAGTTTTAATGAGGCATATGCATCTCGCAGTGAAGAGTCCAAGGGGGAGTGTTAGGAAACCGGATCCGTATCCGATATGGACTCTTCCTTATCTCTAAGCAGAACCGCTATATATAGGAGGCAGGGGGTCACCCCATTGTACACAAGCATACAGAATAATAAAGCAGACCCGTTCCTCCTCATATTGTGTCTCGCGCCTCTCTGCATTCTCGGTTTAGATCTATTAAGCGGCGGATTCGACCGATAGCGAGGTTGTCTAACACATCTTATGGACGAACACGCATACGTCCGAGCTGAGCGTCTACGCGCACTGGCCAGCCGAGCTCAGTTCTCCCGAGAGCGACTCGCGAGGCATTACTTAGCTGAGTGGGCAGCTGCGAAAAACACTTGCACTAGCTTCCGATTGAGCATCTATTTGCTTTTTACTGGCACTGGCACCTAGTAATAGAGTCAACGAGGTCAACGGCGACCACCGTCCTCGTACTCGCCGTACTCCCTCGACCTTCACGGCTTCACATCACGCGCTGTTCTGGGAAATTGGCATGGAATCACGTACGCGACGCGCTCGAGGAATTTTCCCCAGAACAGCGCGTGCTGAGCAGCTCTCCGGAGAGCGCAGAGTGGGCAGCTGCGGAAAACACTTACTGGCACTGGCGCCTGCTAGAGCCAATGGGGTCAACGGCGACCACCGTCCTCGTACTCGCCGTACGTCCTCCCTCGACCTTCTGGGAAATTGGCATGAAAATCTGCAGGCGACGCGGACGCGCTCGAGAAATTTTTCCACGCGTCGCCGGAAATATCCCCACCGGTCACCGCCATTTGCTACGGAATTGCTCGGAGCCGCCGGAGGCCTGGAGCTAGCTAGCCATATAGCTACCGACCACCACACCAGTCGAACACAGCATCTCAGCAACTGTCCACACTCACACAAGACAAGCACCCCCCAAGTTTAGACGCGTACGTAGGCGATGGTCGTTGACGTTGACCGCGAGCGGCTAGCTCCGGCGGCGCCGCCGGCCATTCCACCCAACGACGACAACGCCATCACGGAGGCGGACTTCCTCTGGGAGCTGCGCAAGTACGTGCTGCTGCTGGCCACCCTCGCGGCCACCGTGACCTACTCGGCGGGGCTGAACCCGCCGGGCGGGTTCTGGCCCGATAACGACGGCGAACATCACTACCTGGCCGGCGACCCAGTGCTCGAGGTCACCTACGCCCGCCGCTTCAAGGTCTTCTTCTACTGCAACGCCACCGCCTTCGTCGCCTCCCTCGTCATCGTCAACCTCCTCCTCGTCCACTCGTTGAGCCGCCGCCGGTGGTGGCTCCGCGCGCTCCAGGCCGCCATGATACTCGACCAATTCGGGCTCATGGGGGCATACGCCGCCGGCAGCAGCAGGGAGGTAGCCATGTCCGTGTACATCCTCGTCCTTGTCGTCTTGGTGGCCTCCTATGTCTCCGCCCATGTCGTGCTCTTCGCGTTTTTCGCCCAGAGAATGCGCCGCAAGGACGTTGAACTGCACACGTCAGAAAGTCTGGAGCGCGCGCGCAAGTACTTGCTCATTTTTGCGACTCTGGCGGCGACCGTCGCGTACCAAGCAGGGCTGAGCACGCCGGGCGGGTTCTGGCCAGGCAGCCAGAACGACGACCACCACGCCGGTGACCCCATGCTCCGCGGCAACCACCCGTACCGCTTCATGGCGTTCTTCTACTTCAACACCACGGCGTTCGTCGCGTCGCTGGTCGTCATCATGCTGCTCATGAGCAGGACCGTGACGCGGCACGGGATCCGGTCATGCGCGCTCTGGGTGTGCGCCGCCGCGGCCATGATTGGCCTCATGGGCGCCTTCGCCGCAGGTAGCTGCCGGAGCGTCAAGACCTCCGTCTACGTCTTCGCGTTGGTGGCCGCTGTTCTCTTCTACATCGCCATTCATATCCTGGTGTTCTGGTGCAAGTCTGTGAGGAATTGGCTCCGCAAGGCGCAGGAAACGCTGAAAAAGTGGCTGAAATTAGACACATCGCGAAATCCCGAGCACGACACAGGATCCGAGCTAGGCAATGGTGACGCCTATCGCTATCAGCTCCTGAAGAAGACGCGCATGTATCTGCTTCTGCTCGGGATCCTTGCGGCGGGTGTCACATACCAAGCAGGACTGAACCCACCCGGCGGGTTCTGGGACCGCGATGCTGCTGATGGTCAGCATCACTACCTCGCCGGTGACCCTGTGCTTCACACCTTCTATCCCCGGCGGTACCTGGTGTTCTTCTACTGCAACGCCACCGCCTTTGTGGCGTCGCTGGTCATCCTCATCCTCCTCCTGAGCAACATTTTCAGCACCCAGGGGATCAAGTATTGCGCACTGCAGGTCGCCATGATCCTTGACCTGTTTGGCCTGATTGGCGCATATGCCGCCGGGAGCTGCAGGCAAGTGTCCAAATCTGTTTATGTCTCCGTGCTTGTTGTTCCGGTGTTCCTCTACGTCGGAATCCATGTCGTGGTTTTCATGTTAAAAGTGTCCCCAACTTGGAGGGAACGGTTAACACTGCTGAGGGGGAAGCTGGAGCAATGTCTACCCAAATGGCTCAAGAAATTGTTTGAGCTGCCAATCGATGAGCATTCCGAGGAGGAGGCCATGGAAAGGAAATTGGAGAAGAGGCGCAAGCTTCTGCTGCTGCTTGCAATTCTTGCGGCAAGCCTCACCTACGAGGCCGGCATGAGCCCCCCGGGAGGCTTCTGGCAAGAGAACAAATCTGGCCATGTCGTCGGCAACCCGGTGCTGTACGACAACTACCGGCGTCGCTACCAAGCATTCTTTTACTGCAATGCAACTGCATTTGTTGCATCTTTGGCCATCATCATGCTGCTGGTCAACAGAAAGCTTTCGGCGAGAGGAATACGGTCCAACGCGCTGCGGGTGTGCGTGATTCTTGACCTGATCGGCCTCATGGGCGCCTTCGCCGCCGGCAGCTGCAGGAAGGTATCGACGTCGATCTATGTCTTTGTGCTGGTCTTTGCAGTTCTAGTCTGCATCGCGTTCCAAGTTGCATTGGTCTTGTCGGAGTCGGTGCGATGTCTCATGGAGAGACTCCTCTCCAAGCTCGGTGCACTTGAGGACGAAGCCGGTGACATGCTGCCGCACACGGCCGGCCACCGTGAGGCGCGTGATCGCTGGGACGAGAAGTTGCCCAAATACTTGCTGCTGATCGCCGCGCTTGCGGCGGCCGTCACTTACCAAGCCGCGATGAGCCCGCCCGGTGGCCTATGGGGCGAATCGCCCCCGGTGGCCCCGGCGAGCCCGCCCGGTGGCCTATGGGGCGCATCGCCCCCGGTGGCCCCGGGCGATGGCCTAACTGTCCACATCGCCGGTGACCCGGTTCTTCGGAGCAGCTATCCGCGCCGGTACAAGGCCTTCTTCTACTGCAATGCGACTTCTTTCATGGCGTCTCTGGTCATAATGGTCTTTCTCCTGATCGAAAAGGTAAGCAACACCAAGCCGGCGGTCTTGGCACTGCACGCCGCCATGATTTTGGACTTGCTTGGCCTCATGGGTGCGTACGCCGCCGGGAGCTGCAGGAGAGTGAGAACATCAGCTTATATCGTGGCACTAGTCGTCGGGGTTTCTGCGTACATTGTTGTTCTTGTTGTGGTGTCCATTGGTGTGGCGAGGTGGCTGAGAAGTGTCATCGACAATCTGGAGGAACGAGTGACGCAGTGCTTCTCCCTGCAAGATTTGTAATATGGGTTTCAGACACGGTTAGTCCAAGTCACGGTAGGCGATTCGGGTTCGTGGTTTGCTACTTTTTCTTCTAATTTTCACTGTAAATTTGAGCCCTGTACTCCGGTTCGTGATTCGAGGAGGTTTACAGGAATCCGGTAACTATGATTTGCAGAACAATTGGTAGCATGCTTGCTAGCACTAGGAGTATAGTTCTCTTTGTACATCCATTGTTTCTGAACATTTGATGGGATTCCATATGCACTTTATGAATTTTCCTGTAGGCTTGTTGTAGTTTGGTTAATGAGTTCACTATTGTTTGGGAACTGTTTGATATGTCATCTTTTCGAAAAATTGATGCCTTTGGAAGTTGCATATCGGTTCAACGATTTTGCTTCCCCGTTACTGGTATAGACTCATGTTCACAGTTTAGGTTCCCTAGAAATTTCAGATGACAATGTTCTCATGTTCTTTCATGCTGATTGTTTTCTTATGCCATTACTTACATGTTATTACATTGGTTCTACAAGTTTTCAGACAATAATTATTTCGATGCAAAGCGAATGGTCATCCTCTTGAGTCAATATTCTACAAGTCTGGAGTGAAAGGCTTAAGAAATGGATTAATTCAACAAAGCATTTTGCCAGTTCATCACGTATGGCCTTCTCTAACCAATAGGCTTCAGAAATGGATTAATTCAACAAAGCATGTTGCCGGTTCATCACAGATAGCCTTCTCTAACCAATGTTCCACGATAATTTAGGAGGATTTCAAACCGATTCTTTGAGACCTTTTGGACAACCATCTCCTGGCCTGGAGTTCTTAAAGAGCATACCGGAATTTCAATAAAGATATGGTAAAACAATCCATGGCATACCGTCATCATTTAAATGAAATATTGATCCTCATACTGCATTTTCTTGTACTTATCTCTACTACTACTAATTGTGAACTGAAACCAATGTCATACTGCATTTTCTTGTACTTATTATCTCTACTACTACTAATTGTGATCTGAAACCACCGGAGACACACTAAGGTTGTTCTCTATATGCACGTTGTCCCTATAGTATTCAGTGTTCAAGGTGGCTGCTTTAATTATTACAGAAAAACTAAAAAACGGTATACCGTTGCAACGGTATACCTCTGAAACTCATGAAACTTACGATTTTTTGCACTGAAACTCATGAAACTTAGAACTAAAAACTGATAAAACATGAAACTGATGAAACTAAACACTGAAACTCATGAAACCAGCACTGAAACTGATAAGTTTCATAAGTTTCATGGCTATACCGTTGCAACGGTATACCGTTCCCTAGTCACTCTCTAATTATTAAGCAATGAGCACAGTTCAATATTAGCTGTGTGTTGTTTACATCTCTGAAAAATACTGCCTCTACTATCTCGTTAGGCAATTCTAACTCTAGTATCTCGCTGGACCTCTACCTGCTCAGTTGTGTGTGGAAAAAGCAAGTACCATAGGAAAGACAAGATGAAGATGAAAGTTTCTTTTCTTTTCCGAGATAACGAGATGAGACATGCATGACTCGGAGGAGAGAGAGAGAGAGAGAGAGAGAGAGAGAAAAGACTCTTGACGCTACTGCCGAGTACCGACCACCGTCCTCGTACTCGCCGTCGTCCCCAGCTCCGTCGACCTTCACCGGACGCGCTCTTCTGGGAAATTGGCATGAAATCTGCGCGACGCGCTCAAGAAATTTTTCCACGCGTCGCCGGAACAGTCGCTCACTCTCTAACTTGCTACTGAATTGCTCGGAGCTGGACGGGCAGCTCAGCACCATTTGCTACTGAATTGCTGGGAGCTGCCGGAGCTAGCCTTACAGCTACCCACCATCACCTTTTCAAGGTTAATGAGTTCACTATTGTTTGGGAACTGTTTGATATGTCATCTTTTCGAAAAATTGATGCTTTGGAAGTTGCATATCGGTTCAACAATTTTGCTTCCCCATTACTGGTATATATTCATGTTCACAGTTTAGGTTCCCTAGAAATTTCAGTTTGGTGTCGTCGTTATTCCAATTCAATTTTTTATGGATGGATCTTCATGTTATAATTATAGACGGGCCATATAATGGATGTTTACAATTACATCTTTTTTCTCTTGATTAGTGAAAGAATTCCTAGAATTGTTTCTATAGATTACTGTAGAAATTTCCAACCTTTAAAACGAAGGAGAAGCGTTCAATCCCATTAGTTTATTTGAAGATATATAGATTGGCAAAATAGCTTACATCGATTGAGCCTTTTGAATAGCTTGTTCCAGTGGACTCCGTGTCGTCCATGGAAGGATCTCTTGATCAAGACGTCAATGGAAAGCTCTTTCACAAGCCAGCCCTAACTGATTCTCTGGACTGAAATTTCTTGGCAAGGATCTTCCCTTCCAGCTCACCCGATTTGACTGGCTTTGTCGGCACACTGCGTCGACGTCAAAAGAAGTGGGTTCCATGAATTAATGGATGTCATGTCACTCAATTTTCTACTTGACTGCTTTGATCTGGACATGCTGGGCAAGGGCAAACAGTTCATACAAACTTATCCGATGCTTGAGCTCCTGCCATGGCAAAACTGGAGAGGCTTCCCTCCACCGGCCCGCCAAAGGCTGCTGCTGCTTCTGCCATCCCTTTCAAAGCCTTCGCTCTTTCCCTTATCGCCATGGCTCTCCCACCTTCGCCCATCACCAGCTCGATGCACCTCGACAACTCTGTCCCGGCCAAAACCCCCTCACCGTTACGCTCTCCCCTAGCTCCGACCACCCACTCCTCCTCCACCAGGTACGCGTTCGTCGTCTGATCAAGCCAGTTTGGCACGGCGACGATCGGCACACCCAGCGCGATAGCCTCCATCGTCGAGTTCCAGCCTGAAAGAAGTGGAGAAGATTCAGATAATCTGCAATGCCGTATCTCTCTCTGTATTGCTGTCAGCATTTATAGATTACAAGGTTGCCGGATGATCTACAGGAACAAGGCTCTAACAATATTTATCTCTAACACACCCCCTCAATCATAACCGATCAGGTTAAGATTGCGACTTAGCTGAGAAAATTGCTTTATCGGCAGTGCTTTGGTAAGAATATCAGCAATTTGATCTTTGGATGATATGAACCTGATTTCCAAAGTTTTGAGAGCAACTCTTTCACGAACAAAATGATAATCCACCTCAATGTGCTTAGTCCTTGCATGAAAGACAGGATTTGCTGAAAGATATGTGGCACCAAGATTGTCACACCACAAACATGGTGGTCTGGATTGGAAAATTCCAAGTTCTTTCAGCAAGGATTGAATCCACATCACTTCAGCTGCTGTTAGTTTGCTAGTGCCTTGTATTACGACTCAGTGCTTGATCTAGAGACGGTGGCTTGCTTCGCGAGAGCTCCAGGACACAAGATTGGATCAAGGAACCTTTGCAAAACCTCCTGTGGACCTCCGATCATCGTGACATCCCGCCCAATCCGCATCGGAGAAAACACTCAGAAGAGTAGAGGACCCTCTGTTGATGCGGAGTCCAGTAGTCATGGTGAGTTTCAGAAACCTGAGGATGCGTTTTACTGCTGTCCAATGAACATCTGTCGGTGCACTGAGGAATTGGCAGACCTTATTTACTGAGAATGCAATGTCTGGCCGAGTGAGGTTAGGTATTGAAGAGCCCCACAATACTAGCGGTAGAGTGTAGTTTCTTGATCAGACAATGGCTTTCCTTGAGCAGAGACAACTCGATGGATGACATAGGAGTAGTTGCAGGTTTGCACTTAGTCATATGTGATCGACGGAGTAAGTCAGTCACATACTTCTTCTGGGTAAGTATGAGACCATTAGAGTCTCGCTGGACCTCAATTCCAAGGAAATAGTGAGCATTGCCAAGATCCTTAACCGCGAATGCTCCTTGGAGTTTATCAAGTATCCACTGTGTAAGGGATGACGATGAGCTTGTTAATATGATATCATCCACATACACTAGAATGTATGATGTGTGTCCATTTCTATTGAGCACAAACAGAGAGGCATCTGCCTTAGAAGGAACAAAGCCAAGTTGAAGTAAGTGAGAGCTCAATTTAGCAAACCATGCTCGAGGTGCCTGCTTTAAACCATACAAGGACTTCAGAAGTTTGCATAAATAGTGTGGATACCTTTCATCCAAATATCCAGGTGGTTGCTTCATATAAACTTCTTCTTCAAGATCACCATGTAAAAAGGCATTTTGAATGTCCAATTGTCTAAGATCCCATCCTCTAGTTGCAGCAATGGACAAAATGATTCTAATTGTTGCTGGTTTCACTACAGGACTGAAGGTTTCCTCATAGTCGATGCCCTGACGCTGCTTGAACCCCTTTGCAACTAGCCTGGCTTTGTGTCTGTCAATAGTCCCATCAGCCTTCTGTTTTAGCTTGAAAACCCATTTACAGTCGATGATATTTTGTTGATTGGTCTGTGGTACTAGTTCCCAAGTTGAATTCCGTATGAGAGCATTATACTCATCATCCATTGCCTGTTTCCACTTGGTATTCTGTAGTGCTTCCTTGTAGGACAATGGCTCTACCATTTGTAGCGATGGCAAGAATATGGTATAGTGCCATCAGTCCTGATTTTGGGAATCCTGGTGTTGTCTCGAAGCCGAGTAATCATAGGGTGCTGATTTGTTGCCACCTCCTCCTGCTTTGGTCTTTGTTCTTGCAATTGCGGAGAATTCCCTCGGCTGTAGTAATTGCTCAGACTGCTCTTGCTGTGCACAATTTGGTGAGTTTGCTCGATATCTTGTTGTATAGAATGATCCTCGACATTTTACCAAAGATGGGTTAGGCACAAGCACATAAGTATCATTGTTGATAAATGTTCACCCCCTTGGTCCAAAGGTACAGCCGGAGCGAGAAAAGGGTGGAAGAGCAATGGGAAGGAAGCTTGATTGGGAGGAGGGAGCAGAGGATGAGAGTAGAGGTGAAGTCGAGAATGGAAAACGGCCTTCATCAAACACCACATCACGAGATAAATACACACGACCGAGAGGATGGGTCCAAGCATTTGTATCCTTTGTAGGCGGGCTATATCCAATGAATACACATTGTTTGGACGAAATGAAAGCTTATGTTTATTAAAAAGGTCGAAGGTGAGGCCAACATGCGCATCCAAACACCTTCAAGAATGTGTAATCAGGTTGGCGACCAAGGAGTTTATGGAGTGGATTGTCAAAAGCTAAAACTTTGGTGGGAATCACGATTTATCAAGTAGCTAGTGTCACAAGGCTTCATCCCAAAACCGAAGTGGCATGTTTGCATGTGCTAGCAAGGAGAGACCGACTTCTACAATGTGGCGATGTTTACGCTCAACCGTACCATTTTGTTGATGTGCATAAGGACAGGACACATGGTGAGCAATGCCAACTGATTAAAAGTGATTCAAACAACGATACTCACCTCCCCAATCGGTTTGCATTGTGATAATTTTGGTATTTAACATCGTTCAACATGAGATTGAAATTGACGAAATACTTGAAAGACATCGATTTATTTTTGAGCAAGTAGATCCAAGTGAACCCTCTTGAGTCATCTATAAAGCTAACATAATACTTAAACCCTCCTAGAAATTTGAGCTGGCCCCAAACATCAGGTGGACTAGTTCAAGAGGAGAAGAGGCAACATTATTGGAAGAAGAATATGGAGTTGATGACTCTTGCTCTGTGGCAAAGTCACAAACATCTCGATTTATTGGACTCGAGAAGAAAGGAAGACTGGATCAGAGAACTTGTTGAGCAGCGGTAGTAGTGGATGCCCAGGCGACAATGCCACCGATCCATAGACGACTTGACTCACGAGAGAGAAGCGGTATGGATTTGATCGAGTGCATTAGATGGCAATGGATAGAGTCCTCCCTTACACACCCCTTGAAGAAGAGGTATCATCGTTGCTCGGTCCTTGATAACAAAGAAGTTGGGATGAAATTCAAAAAACACATTATTATCTTTAGAGAATTTGTGGACAGAGAGCAAGTGTTTGGAAGCTTGAGGAACATGTAGAATATTTTTCATGACCAGAGTACGATTTGGGGTATGAACATTAGAATGACCAATGTGACTTATATGCATACATGCCATTGGCTACTTGAACCTGATCTTTACCATGGTAGCGATCTTTCATTGTGAGACGATCTAGATCACTTGTAATGTGATCAGTTGCTCCTGTGTCTGAATACCAATTGGAATCCACCGAATAGGACTGAGTGGATGCAGCCGCGACAGGATGTTCTTCCATCTGAAAGGCATGATTGAAAGCGATTGTAGCACTTGAGGGCGACATGGCCAACTCACACAGATCTGACAGGATGGCGCCCTCCATGATTTTGGTGATGACTCGACCACCACGACCTCCGAGTTATGGTAGCGACCACCACTGCCTCGACCTCCATCGTGAGCGACCGAAATCACCACCGCGACGCCATCACCTGCGACCACGACCACGACCATGACCTCGAGATGCAATATTAGCCGATGGATGAACAACAATGTTGTTCTGTTCGTGGCGGAGTTCAAAATTCAAGAGATGAGAGTAGATCTCACCCAAGGTGAGAGGCTCCGTGCGAGTAGTAAGCGAGGTGACCAAAGGATCATAATCTCACACAAGACCCAAGAAGAGATATGTGGCAATCTAATCATCAGACAGTGGTTGGCCAAAGAGGCCAAGGTGTCTGCGAGATTCTTGACTTTGTTGAAGAACTCACCCGCACCTAAATCCTTCTTTTGAATGGTGGCGAGTTGACGTCGGATCTGCATGATCCTTGCTCTTGAGCCACCAGATGAGAACATACGATCGAGAGCCTCCCAGACTTCACGAGCAGTGGACAACAGCATCACTTGCGCCATGACATTCGGAGATAATGATGACAGGAGCACGCTGAGGACCAGCTGATCCTTTTGTAACCACTGCATATATGCAGGGTTTGAGATCATGGTGACGTCATCACCAGATCCTTGAGCGATCAATTTCGCCGGGGCTTCAATTGATCCATCAACATATCCGAGTAGCTGCTGGCTACGTAGATATGGTAGAAACTGGGCTTTCCACAGGAGATAATTATCCTGTCCCAGTTTAACATTGATCAGATGACCAAACGTGGAGACTGGAGAAAAGATGCCGGCTGTTGTTGATGTAGTCGCTCCAATGACAGTAGTGTCATCTGCTACAGATGTGGAAGACGAACTGTTGCTAGGCATTGTGGTTTAGATCAATGGCTCTGATACCATGAAAGAAGTGGAGAAGATTCAGATAATCTGCAATGCCGTATCTCTCTCTGTATTGCTGTCAGCATTTATAGATTACAAGGTTGCCGGATGATCTACAGGAACAAGGCTCTAACAATATTTATCTCTAACACAGCCGCAGTGCGTGACGAAGCACCCCACAGACGGGTGTGCTAGTACCTCCAGTTGGTCGCACCACTCCACCACCATCCCCTGGCCGTGCGCTGCTTCCTCCTCCAGGCGGCGGCTCACCTCCTCCTCCTCACGGCCGTCCTTGCGCACGACCCACAGGTACGGCCGGCCGCTCTCGTGCAGCCCTCGCAGCGTCTCCTCCGCCTGCAGCTTGTTGCACGTCAATATGCTCCCGAACGAAACGTACACCACCGACTTCGCCGGCCGCGCGTCGAGCCACTCCATGTAGCTCTTCTCGTCGTGCTTAAAGAGATGGATTCGTGCTTCGGTTGAGGAGGAGCAGGCAGCCATGGGCCCGACGGCAAACACGTCCAGGTGTTGCTTCATCGTCGTGAGCACGGTCGGCTCCAGCTCGTCGAAGGTGTTCACGAGAACCTTCGTCTTCCTCTGGTCCATGTGCTCGAACAGTTCCTCCAACGCGTTGTTGATGAACTTGGTCAGCTCGCTTCCCGCCGTGTCGACGAGGAAGGACGGGAAGTCGCGGATCCGAAGCGGCCGGCTCAGCCCCGGCAGGCTCACCTCGTACGCGGGGTCGGTGGCGTGAGAGGTGACAAGCGGCTCGTAGCCGTGGAAATAGTGGTAGGAAATGGCGAGCACGGTGGCTGGCTGGATCCAGTAGATGGCGAGGGGGATGCCGTGCTCCCGTGCGACGTCTAGCGCCGGCGGCATCGACATGCTGGACACGACGCACGTGACGGGCTGGCCACGGGCGGCGAGGCGAGAGACGGTGGCGGAGAGGCTCTCGAAGCTCGCACGGCGGCCGCGCGCCCTCTCCTCGGCATCCATGTGCGTGGCGCCGTCGTCGAAGCCATCGGAGTAGGGGACATAAGAGATGACGCCGTCGGTGGTCTCCTCGTTGCCGTCGGACGAGGGGAACATGCGGCGGTGGGCAAAAACCGGGAGGGAGAGGGTGGCGAGGATGGGGGTGCCGACGGCGAGCCGTGCGAGGCGGTGGGCAAGGGCGCGCCCCGGGTTGACGTGGCTTTGGACGCCGTAGGCAACGAGTAGGAAGTGGTGGCTCTCGCAGCGACTGCCGCTGTGTTGGTGATGCTCTGCGTTGTCCATGAAGAGATGACTAAGCTAGCTAGAGGATATCCCAAGCCCAAGCCCAAGCCCAAGGAGACGCGGTTGGTGGTCGAGTGTGTCTGCTGGGAGATGACCACTGCTCAGAAATTAGTGTGTGTATAGATGAAAGATTAGAGGAGCAAAAGGATTGGGTGGAACGCCTCACATTTCACTGATGGGCGGTTGCGTGTTTATAAAGGCGAAGAAGATCCCTTCGCATGGAAATACATCAGGTCATGGTGCTAAGATTGGTTGGTGGCATGGGTTACATGAAAAGCTAAAAACAGGAAAATCTTAATTACCAAATATACTAGCCAGCCAACCATATCTTGCACCACGTCAATCAATCACATATGCTCTTCCTTCTAGTACAAATTGCACAAATTTTGAAACAAACGAAAAGGTAAGTAATCACCATCTACCCTTCATTCATACTTTAATAGTTGTGCAACTTTTAAAAGGAAGAGCATAGAGGCACCTCTCCATATCTAGACATTTAACATACCATCTAACATAGAACAACGCGTGTGTACAGGCTACGTAACTAGCCAGTCAAGTACATAGGTCCATTCGTTTCGGCTTTTAAATTATAGATTCCGAATTATAGGAGAAGTTGTTTCTGATTATGAAAGAACCGGGTCGAGTCAGCTGCGACTTCTAGGTTTCGAACTGGACCAATGAGAATCAGCAAGAATCAGTGAGAATCAGGTTTCAGTCGAATTTTGATTCTATGTAGAAGACAGCTTCTGAATCTCAGAGAAGCCATCCAAAATCCTCCTATAATTTAGTTTTTAAAGCAGAAGCTGTAGAAAAGCTGAAACGAACGGGACCATAGTCTGATGAATCTGGCCCGTGGATCCCCAAGATACTGAAATAACTTTTCAGCATCTCGAAGATACATAGTGGTGAAAATAGAAAAAGGAAGGGCCGCGCATCTCTGGAAAGGCTTTCCAGTATGGAGTGCGCGCGCTTGCATGGAGGATAATTGGGCGCTAATTAATTGCCTCGTGTGTGCGCTGTAGTTCCAAGTGACAAGCAGCGCATTGCAACAGCGCGCCTAGAGCCTTAGACCATGCTTGCATGACACAGCACCTGCTCGATCGATCAATTCCATCACGTCTGCGACGCCCAGCGAGTGGGTCGACAACTTCCAGTCCACCCTCACCCGCCTGCCGACCACCGCGCAGAGATCAAGTGACGCCGCCGGCGAGGAGCCGATGGTGGAGAGTGGGTTCTAGAGGCTCTTCACCTCCCCGGGCAAAGCGCACAGCAGCCTGCAGCACCAGGTACGTGCGCAACGAGGTGCAAAGAATCATCCGCGAATACGGCGGGAAAGGCATGCCGCCGCTGAGCATCACGGTCACCGGCCACAGCCTCGGCGCAGCGCTCGCGGTGCTCACCGCCTACGAGATCGCTACTGCAGCCATGCAACACGACGACGGCGACGCGCCGATGGTCACGGCCGCGTCCCATGACCTCAATCTCTATCTGAAGCTCGTGGCTGGGTGCACAGATTAACACGTACCAATCTAGCTCTGTAGAATGGTGATTCTTTTGTGCAGACATAGAACAGGAACAGTCAAACTTTGTTCTTGACTTGTTGACATATTCATGGATGAAAAAGGTTAGTGGAATAGCAGAATTTAATGATGTTTTACAATTAGTGCGGATAAACTTTCAGAAACATTTGACGGTCAAAAATTTATTAATTTATACTTGCTCACATGAAGTTGTGAAACGTAACGGTTAAAGCCACGTCCGAAGATTACGTAAGTCAACAACATCATGTAAAAACAAATGTGGGATGCCTAGTAGCTAGGAACTATATATCAATTTAATTGAAGCTGTTTAAAAAAAAAATCAATTTAATTGAAAAAAAATAGACACCTAAATTCGAGATGAAGAGATCTCGAACCTGCTTTGTGGGTGTAACACATGGCCTAGCCCACTATGGGGTGGGCCTACGTATACACAGTACCCCGTTTACACTTTTGTCCTCATTTCGTGTAAAATGGTTAACTCGAAGGTGCTATATTTGGACTAAACATACATTATATAGTACTACACCTTACTTTATACAAGCAATGTGGGACTAATCCCACCATCACTGCACATAGATCGCATGGGCATTCGCATTAAAGATACATGGCTATGCGTCTAGTGTCGGCATATATGCCATACCATGTGGCCACTACGGACCCACACGCGCCAACTATATACCAATTTAATTGAAAAGAACAGACACCTAAATTCGAGACAGAGATCTTGAACCTAGTTTGTGGGAGTAACACATGGCCCAGCCCACTATGGGATATGCCCACGCATGCATAGCACCCTGCACGTTCGTCCTTGCTTCGTGTAAAAGGGTCAACTTAGAGATGATATGTTTGAACCCAACATGTATTATATATTACTACACTTTACTTTATGTAAGCAATGTGGGATTAATCCTACCACCGCTCCACATAGACCACATATGCCTTCACATTAATGTGTACACAGTCGTGCGTCCAATGCCAACACATATGTCATACCGTGTTAGCCACTTCGGACCCACACGCGCGCACGTGCCATATGTCGCGCGCCCCTGTCTTGGAGGCGCTTGTGCAACGCTCCACATGGGCCTTCGCATTAACAGGTACACGGCTACATAAGCCATGCCTTATGGCACTTCGAGCTCACACTCGCCATGCACTATATGCCCACGCCCCTATCCCGCAGGCGCTCGTGCAACGCTTCACATGGACCTTCGCATTAACGGCTACACGGCCACATATGCTATGCTGTGTGGCCACTCCAGACGCATACACGCCATGCACCATATGCCCATGCCCCTGTCCCACAGGCACTTATGCAGCAAAGGTTGATGCTCTGGTACCATCTGTAATATCCTGGTCCAAATTTTACTCAGGGTCCAGCCCACCATGGGGCGGGCCTATGCACGCATAGCACCCTTGACCCCTGTTGGGTCCGCCGCTGTTGAGGAAAATGCAATGACGTACAGCTGTGGCGGTTCTCTAGTCTAGGAAACAGGGCATACCATTGTGCCGCGCGCCGCCGCCCACTCTACCCTTGTCACTGGCTCCGCTAGCTCCGGCTCCAGCTGCGGTGGCCGCTGACGCGGCCGCTGGGTGCAGGCACAGACGCACGCCGCTCCAGCCGCTGCAGGCGGCCGCGTCGGGGACATGCGGGAGCGTGGCGCGGCAGGGGTGCAGGTGGAAGCATAAAATTATTGCAAATTCACCTGCGAAACAACACCAAGTTGGGATTGAAACACACGAAATTAGAGGGGGAAAGTAACCGAAAGGCAAGGCGGCGGAGCGGCCACCACACCCGCTCTCGCGAAGTCTCGGAGACAAGACGAGAGGGGGTGGAGAGGAGAGGAGAGGGTCGGAGGCGGCATACACTTGTCGATGGACTCGAAGCACTCCTCCTCCTCGACCCTGTCGACCTCCATGAGCGGGAGCTCGCCATCTGCAGGGACCCGCGCGCCTGCGGTGAGATGGATCGATCGGAGTCAGAGGAGAACGATGTTAAGCGTAAGCGCACTAGAAAAGAGAAGCGACGACGGCGAGCGGAACCATAGGAGGAGGAGGAGACCTGTACTGTACCAGGCGGAGGTGGCGAGCTCGGGTTGGGACATGGCGGAGAAGAAAGCGGCGGCTAGCGAGACCGGCCGATCGCCTCGTGTGCCGTATCCGAAGGCCTTCGGGTTCTGAGAGCAGCTTGGGATTGGGCCTGGGTGGGCTCGTCTCACCGTTCGACCAGGCCTAACTCGGCCCAAAACCATTGCTGCCTAGGCCTCGTCCGGCCCAACCAGCTACAAAATTTGCACGGAACACGGGTCCCTCAATGCTTCTAGAAACAGAGTAGATGTCATGCAAGTATGCGACTACAACTAGTCGCCATTAATACTGCTTCCGCATTACAACTCTGTTAACTACTTAGCTGACCTAGGAGACTTGGTTAAACACAAATATATCTCGGATTTAAATAAGGAACAGCATCTTGATTTTGTTGCTATCCTTGAGTCGGGCAATAATGAGTTTGCCTCTTCACGTTTGAAAAATCTAGGTGGTGGGCTTGATTTTTTGTGGCATTGTAAACCTCCTCAGGGGCGGTTCGGAGGGATTCTCATGGGAGTCAATTTGGGATCTTTTGATATATGTTCCATTGATGAAGGAGACTTCTATGTGAAGTTCCACTTGAGAAATAAAGAGGATGGTTTCCAGTGGATTCTAATAGCTGTTTATGGAGCAGCTCAAATCCAACTAAAGGATAAATTCTTGACTGAGATAGTTCATACTTGTCGTAAAGAAACACTTCCTATTCTGATAGGGGGTGATTTTAACATTATCAGACGACAAAATGAGAAAAATAATAATCATTTCGATGATAGATGGCCCTTCCTTTTCAATGCCATCGTTGATAGCTTGGATCTGAGAGAAATTGAATTATCTGGTCGAAGATTTACTTGGGCTAATAGTTTGGAAAATCCTACTTTTGAGAAGCTTAACAGAGTACTAATGAGTACAGACTGGGAACAGAAGTTTCCTCTGGTCACTGTCAATGCTCTTGAAAGGGCTTTCTCCGATCATACCCCTCTATTGCTCAATACTGGAACAGCTTTCCATACCGAAAACCAGTCTTTGTTCAAATTCGAACTTGGATGGTTAACCAGAGATGGGTTTTTTGACATGGTGTCCACCTGTTGGCAAAGTGATAATAGGGGAAATACTTCTTTAGAGCGATGGCAGTTTAAAATCAAAAGGCTTAGACAATATTTGAGAGGTTGGGCCAAAAGTACTAGTGGACATTATAGAAAAGAAAAAAAAAGAATTACTTGGCATCATAAATGATCTTGACAAAAAAATTCGAGAGTTCTGGGTTAACTAATGAGGAGATTAGAATGAAACAGCGTTCTCAGGAGAAGCTGGCTAATTTGTTAAGGGAAGAGGAAATTAAATGGTATCAAAGAGCAAAAACAAAACATTTACTAGAAGGAGACAATAACACCAAATATTTTCATTTGGTTGCAAATGGTAAGTATCGAAAACAAAGAATTTTTCAACTCGAATAGGATGAGGGAATAATCTGTGGGGATGTACAGCTTAAAAGGTACATAACCACTTATTATAAAGATCTTTTTGGACCGTCCGACAACAATCATTTTTCTATGATTGAATCCTGTCGAGACGATATCCCTCAAGTTTCAAATACAGAAAATGAATTACTTACAAAAGAGTTCACTCAGGAAGAGGTGAGGGAGGCAATTTTCAAAATGGAACATAATAAGGCACCAGGTCCAGATGGCTTTCCAGCTGAGTTTTATCAGGTATTCTGGGAGGTCATTAAGCATGACTTAATGGCAATGTTCCATGACTTACATAACGGTCTTTTACCTTTGTTTAGTCTAAATTTTGGCATTATTACACTATTGCCAAAATCTAAGGAAGCAAAAAAGATACAACAGTATCGACTGATTTGTCTCCTTAATGTCAGTTTCAAAATTTTCACTAAAGTGGGGATTAATAGGATCTCCAGTGTCGCTGAAAATGTTGTTAGACCAACTCAAACTGCTTTCATGCCTGGTCGAAACATTATGGATGGAGTCATAATTTTACATGAAACTATCCACGAGTTACATAATAAGAAGTTGAATGGAGTTATTTTCAAAGTGGACATTGAAAAGGCCTATGATAAGGTTAATTGATCTTTTCTCCAACAGACTCTTAGAATGAAAGGCTTCTCGCCAATATGGTGTAAGTGGATTGAAAACTTTGTTTCTGGAGGGAGTGTAGGGATTAAGGTTAATAATGATGTTGGTCCCTACTTTCAGACCAAAAAGGGTCTTAGACAGGGTGACCCTCTTTCTCCTATTTTATTCAATATTGTGGCTGATATGCTAGCTATAATTTTAGAACGTGCTAAAGAGTACAGATAAATAAAAGGTTTAATTCCTCATTTGGTTGATAATGGATTGTCTATCTTGCAGTATGCCGATGATACCATTATTTTTATGGAACATGACATTGAACAAGCAAAAAATATGAAACTTTTGTTATGTGCTTTTGAGCAATTGTCTGGACTTAAAATAAACTTCCACAAAAGTGAAATCTTTTGTTTCGGTAATGCTAAGGAGTTTGAACTACAATACACTCATCTTTTCGGTTGTGAGGTCGGTAGTTTTCCTTTTAAGTATCTTGGAATACCAATTCATTACCGCAAATTGAGAAATATTGATTGGAAGGGGGTAGAAGATCGTTTTGAGAAGAGGTTGACTAGTTGGAAAGGAAAACATCTGTCAGTTGGAGGCAGATTAGTCCTCATCAATTCGGTGCTTAGCAGTTTACCCATGTTCATGTTATCTTTTTTAGGATACCGCATGGGGTTCTTAAAAAAATTAGATTATTTCAGATTGCGTTTTTTCTGGCAGAATGATAATCATAAGAAAAAATATCGACTAGCTAAGTGGACTATTATGTGCAAACCTAAGGATCAGGGTGGTTTGGGCATTCAAGACCTTAATGTCAAAAATATCAGTTTACTTTGTAAATGGCTCTTCAAAATTTTCAATGAAGAGGGCGTTTGGCAACAAATTCTTTCTAGGAAGTATCTTGGAAATAAGACTCTTACTCAGGTAGAAAAGAAGTCTGGGGACTCGCATTTTTGGTCGGGTCTAATGAAGGTAAAACATCACTATTTTAGGTTTGGATCTTTTCAACTTCGTGAAGGATCCCAAATAAGGTTTTGGCAGGATACATGGCTTGGGAACAATCCACTGTGTATTCAATACCCCCGTTTATTTAATATTGTTCGGAAAAAACATGCAACGGTGGCTGAAGTAATGAATTCTGCATATCCTAATATGTCTTTTCGTAGGGCTATTGTGGGACCGAATCTCCGAGCCATGCATAACCTTCTTACACGAATTATTGGAATACAATTGTCCGCTGAAAGGGATATTTTTCGATGGAATCTTCATCAAGATGGACAATTTTCTGTTCATTCGATTTATGCAGCTTTATCATATCAAAATTTCCCACTCACAAATAGGCAGATATGGCGGATCAAAGTACCTTTAAAAGTTAAAATATTTCTATGGTACTTACGACGAGGAGTGATATTAACAAAAGATAATCTCATAAAAAGAAATTGGGTTGGCAACAAAAAATGTTGTTTTTGTCACAATGATGAAACTATTCAACACCTCTTTTTTGAGTATCCGATTGCTCGCTTTACATGGCATGTTGTTCAAATGGCTTTTAATTTACCACATCCCAATAGCATAACCCATATGTTTGGGAATTGGTTGTTGGGACTAGGAAAGAATACAAAAGATCAATGTTTCATTGGTGCTGCCGCCTTATGTTGGTCTATTTGGTTATATCGAAATGATGTTATCTTTGATAAAAAAAACAATTGACTAATTTGTTGCAGGTGATTTTTATGTGCATCCATTGGTTGCGATCGTGGTCAGTTTTACAGCGTCAGGAGGCTCGGGACATGATGTCAATTGCTTGCGACTGTCTACATACTGTGGCTAGAGACGTCTTTTTTGGACACGGCTGGCGATTTCAAAGAAGAATTTGTGCCACTTAAGATTTTTTATTACACATTTTTGTACTTATCGCAAAATTTCTTCTTTCTTAAACTATTACGTTTTGCTTGACAGCTTTTTAGCTGAGAATCTGAACTTTGTATTAATTGTTTGGCTACATGCATCTCAGTATGCAGAGGCCGGAAGTTTAATATATTCTTCCATTATCTAAAAAAAAGTCCTCAGAGGTCAATATTGTCAACTGTCAAGGTGAAGTTACCTGTGTGATGTAAGCAGCCTAAGCAGAACAGAGGGGAAGCTTAGGCATTTCTAGCACTATTGCGCATTTTTTTTACAAATGCACCTCTAATCTGAAAATTTTCGCAAAAAATAGTCTCCTCTCTGATCGCGAAAAGGGTAGCACCGTGTAAGGTGTCTAGCGAAGAAACAATCAGTGCTGCCATGCATCTGGGCTCGGCAGGAGCTTCTGCCGCCGGAATGCGCGGCAAGCTCCTGCCGTGGAAGGCATTGATGTCGTTTGGTTTAAGAAAAGTGCTTCTATGCTTTTCCAGAAAAAAAACTACACTAATCTAAAAGCATTTGCACTAATTAAAGCAAGAGCAGATTAGTCTATGTATTTCCATTAGGGCCCGTGGATTCCAGCCCGAGGCCCTTACCCAATCTCCCGGCCCTCCGATTCTCATCTCTCATCCACCAAAGCAAACACAAGGCAGGCCAAGATCAAGCTGCTGCTGCTGCTGCTTCCTGCTTCGATTCTCATCTCTCATGGAAGCCTCCTTGCTCGTTGCTCCCAAGCTTTCCTTGATCTTCTCCACTACAAGGGGAGGACGCGCCAGGAGGTGCACCATTCCCAGCGCCGTCGGCCGCGGAAAGGTTGGTTACTCTCTTGTGCTGTGTTCTTCTTCTTCAGGTTCCTATTGGTGGAGCTAGCTCCATGTCAAGCTGCTGTCCCCCATCTCTGTTTCTTTTCAGTTTGGAGCTTACAACAGTACAGTGCAATCTTGTGTTTGAAAAGTAGGTGATTTAGTAGATAGCAACATATATCCACTGATTAACAACAAGATAAGTTGAACATATATCCACTGATTAACACCTAGCGCGTCCGGATCCCAGGTCATGCCCAACCCGAGCAGCGGGCCAAGGTCTGTTGGGCCATCTCCCCCAAAAAAGCTAGCTCAATGAGGGGGTGCTCCCTCACCCATATAAACCATGCTCAAACCCTCCCCACAACCAATGTGGGGCTATTCCAACAGGTAACTCCGGGGAATAACTTTGGTAACTCCTATCATTATCGGGTAGCCAAGTTGTTGGTGTCGTCGTTATTCCAATTCATTTTTATGGATGGATCTTCATGTTATAATTATAGACGGGCCATATAATGGATGTTTACAATTACATCTTTTCTCTGGATTAGTGAAAGAATTCCTAGAAGTCTCGAGTGTTACTTAGCCATTCTCTTCCTAGAATTGTTTTTATAGATTACTGTAGAAATTTCCAACCCTTAAAACGATGGAGAAGCGTTCAATCCCATTAGTTATTTGAAGATACATATAGATTGGCAAAATAGTTTACATCGATTGAGCCTTTTGAATAGCTTGTTCCAGTGGACTCCGTGTCGTCCATGGAAGGATTTTGATCAAGACGTCAATGGAAAGCACTTTCACAAGCCCTAACTGACTGGCTTTGTCGGCACACTGCGTCGACACCAAAAGAAGTGGGTTCCATGGATTAATGGATGTCATGTCACTCAATTTTCTACTTGACCGCTTTGATTTGGACATGCTGGGCAAGGGCAAACAGTTCATACAAACTTATCCGAAGCTTGAGCTCCTGCCATGACAAAACTGGAGAGGCTTCCCTCCACCGGCCCGCCAAAGGCTGCTGCTGCTTGTTGTCGGCGTATTCTACACCAAGGTACCCGCTCCCCCGCGCTAAAAAAGGAATCAAGTGGCAGCCAGGGCGTGCTTGAGCCCATTGCCACGGCAAGAGAAAAACTCCTACGGCGGTCGCCCCAGCGGACACGTGGCGTACAGGCCAGGCCGCTGGGCGACTAGCGAGGTGGTCGCCCCAGCGGACACACAGTGTCGAGCGGGCGACCAGCAAGGTGGTCGCCCAGCGGACACATGGCGTCTGAGCCAGGCGGCCGGCGACCGCAAGGTGGTCGCCGGCGGACACGTGGCGTGCAAGCTAGGCCACTGGCGCACCATCCCCGGGATAGTCCTGTCGAGATCAGGGACATTAAATGCGAATCGTGCGCATTTAATGTGAAAGCATGGGAGCTGCAGCATGGCGGCGCGCCTTCCCCAGGCGCATCATAGCTTTGGGAGACGTCACAACTACACCTCACCCCGTGGCGAAACGGGCGGCGTTGGTGGACATGGGGCCCAAGGCAGGACTATGATAGATACAGCAGACATTAATGGATGTAAGAACAAAGCGTCGCATTAAATGAACCGATGCCAGTGTAATGATGATGGCTTGCAGTGTAAGCCTCCCATGCACCCCCGTCAGTCCGAGTATAAAAGGGAGCCGGGGTGCATGGGAGAAGGGGTTCGGTTCGACTCATGGTGAGTAGGTTCATCCTCTCCAGCAAGAACACAAGCAATACCAAGAAAGGCAGGACTAGGGCTATTACTCTTCGGAGGGCCTGAACCTGGGTAAAAAACTCTTTGCGTCCCCCCGTTAGTCTGAGCCTCCCGGTGCCCGGATCGTCACCGTCTTCCCTTCCGAGGCGATTGCCCCGAAAGCCCCCCGTCGGAACCTCATAAGCACCCGTCTCGGAGGTGCCTGTTGGCTAGTACGCCGACAGTGGCGCGCCAGGTAGGGGCTATTGGTGGTTAGATTGCCTCCTCTTTTTCACTCTCAGTTCGGAGCTCAGCAGGAGGAGGGGCGCTTGTCTGCATGGCGGAATCGCATTCCAAGCGCAGCAATCTGCCCGAGGTAAGGCGCGTGGCCGGTCCCAATGTTCGAGAGGGGCCGGGCCACCCAGCCCCTCCGCCGCGGAGCGGTGCACTTGGCCTCGCGCCCAGTGGGTCACTGTCTAACGGCGCTTAGCTGAGGGACGACACCCAGCTGAAGCCTTCAGCGGCCGGCTCCTCCTCGATCATCCTCCGGTGACCACTGGGATGACACCCGACCACTCCGTGGTCGCGGGATATCGTCCACTGGTGGATGCCGCTCGGCAACAAGTTGAAGCGGCGACCCAGCCGAGGCTTCGGCATGAGGCGACGAGGAGCGCAGCCAGAACCGACGCCGGTTTCCGGCCGTCACCACGACAATTTCCCCGGCACCAAGGACCGGGGCAAGGAAGGAGTCCTGGTTGCAACCCCTCTGTAGCGGGGATGGGCACGTGACTCCGCTTCTTCCCGCGTCCCCGAGTCCAGGGGGAACCGCGAAGACCTTCGATCGCGCCTTGACGAGAGGCAACGCTGGCCACGGTGACTGCGTCGTGTCCTTCGCGAGCGCCGCGAGGTGCAAGATAGGGGCTCCTCCCTCGGACTCTGGCGAGGCGCAGGTCGCACTCCTCATCCTCTCCTCAGGATCGAGGGGCCGGCGAACGACGCCGCTCCCATACAACGTCGGATGCCAGCGTTCTCTCTCCGCCCGACAAGCTGCATTGGCCGAGAGGTTTCGCCCGCCTCCTTCGAGAAATATGATGGTACCACCAACCGGAGGAGTTCCTGCAGATCTACACCACGGTGGTGCGTCGCGGCGGGAGGATCCGAGAAAGTAATGGCCAACTACCTCCCAACATCGCTGACGGCTCGCCGTCTTGGTCGCTTAACCTCCCGCGAGGCTCTGTACACTCGTGGGAGGAGCTGTGCGACATTTTTGTCGCCAACTTTCAGGGCTCTTACGCTCAACCAGGCGTGGAGGACGATCTCCACGCTCTGGAGCAGAAAGAGGGGGAGTCCCTGAGAGAGTTCATCCGGCGATTCAGCCACTGCCGCAACACGATCCCCCGGATTTCTGAGCAATCGGTGATTATTGCTTTCCGGAGGGGGGTCCGAGACAAGAAGATGAAGAAAAGACTGCTTTTGTGACTCCCCTCGGTGTGTATTGTTATATCAGAATGCCTTTCGGGCTGAAGAACGCTGGCGCCACCTACCAGCGGGCCATGCATATAGTGTTTCGGCCCCAAATAGGGAGGAATCTGGAAGTGTATGTTGATGATCTGGTGATAAAAACAAAAAAAGCTGATGAGCTCGTTCAGGATCTAGAAGAGATCTTCTCTCGCCTTAGAAGCTACTGTCTGAAGTTGAATCCCGAGAAGTGTGTGTTCGGTGTTTCATCTGGAAAGCTGCTCGGTTTCCTGGTCTCCAGCCGTGGAATCGAGGTCAATCCGGAAAAGATAGAAGCAATCGAGCGGATGCAGCCGCCTACCCGGCTCAAGCAACTGCAATGCTTGGTAGGCTAGCCTCCTGGGCAGTTCATATCCCGGCTCGGAGAAAAAAGTCTGCCGCTGTTCAAGCTATTGAAGAAGACCAACTCATTTGAATGGACCCCAGAAGCCCAACGGGCATTTGAAGATCTGAAGAAGTACCTCTCTTCCCCCCCAGTGCTGGTTGCTCCTGAGCCGGGCGAGCCGTTACTGCTGTATGTGGCGGCTAGCCCTTACGTAAATAGCGCGACGGTGGCGGAACGGGAAGGTGTCCAACGACCGGTCTACTACATCAGCAAAATGCTACACGACGCAGAAACAAGGTACCCTCAGCCTCAGAAGATGGTCTATGCTGTGGTGGTAGCGTCGAGAAAGTTGCGGCACTATTTTCAAGGGAGGGAGATCACAGTAGTCTCCTCATATCCTTTGCGTGAAATCCTCCACAACCGAGAAGCAGAGGGCCGCATCGCAAAGTGGTCCGTCGAGCTGGGGGAGTTCGGTGTCAAGTTCGCCCCTCGCACTGCGATAAAGAGTCAAAGGCTGGCGGACTTTGTCGTCGAGTGGACTCCAGCCGAGCCCGAAGCCGATGAGGTCCCCGCGTCCTCCCCCTGGACGCTCTTCTTCGACGGGTCCTTCAGGCTTGAAGGCGCGGGGGCTGGGGTTCTTCTGGTCTCTCCGACCGGGGACCTCCTCAAGTACGTAGTCGTCCTCGACTTCAAGGCCACTAACAACGTCGCCGAGTACGAGGGCTTCTTTGGTCGCTGCCGCCGCAGCCGTCGGCGTCCGGCGCCTGCAAGTAAAGGGCGACTCCCTGCTGGTCGTCAATCAGGCAAGGAAAGACTTCTCCTGTCCTGACCCCGTCATGGCGGCGTACCTGGCGGAGGTCAGGAAGTTGGAAAGGCATTTCGAAGGGTTGGGGTACACTCACATCCCCCGACGCGACAACCATCTGGCAGATGAGCTCGCCCAGCTCGCCTCAACCAGATCTCCTGTGCCGGTCGGGGTCTTTGAAGAAAGGCTTCCGCGACCGTCCATCGCAGCCCCCATTTCCGGCGGGGACGGTGGGGATGCCGCTTCAGCCCCCGCTCTTGGAGGGAAAGTGGCTCCGGCGGAAACGCTTGGCCTGCGGAGTACCCGACGACCACCTCGTGGTCGCTGTGCTTGACCGAAGGCACATGGATGGATCCGATCCTGGCCTACGAGGGATCAAGAATGCCCCGATGATGATGTGTCGTGAGAGAAGGTAGCACGAAGGCCAAGTGCTATACCCTGGTGGGCGAGGATCTATACCACGGGTAAGAACGGAATTCTTCTGAAGTGCATCACTCGGGAAGAGGGGAGCAGTTTGCTCTCTGATATCCACGGAGGCGTGTGCGGGAGCCATATGTCCGGACGAACGATGGCGGGAAAGGCTTTCCGTCAAGGGTTCTATTGGCCGACCGCCCTCCAGGATGCTTGCGAGCTGGTGAGGAGATGCGAAGCGTGCCAGTTCCACGCCAAGCAGATCCACCAACCAGCCAGGCCTCGCAAACTATCCCGCTCTCTTGGCCCTTCGCGATGCCTGGGGCTGGATATTCTGGGCCCGTTCGCTGAGCCACGAGGAGCTACACCCACCTGTTCGTCGCGTCGACAAGTTCACCAAGTGGGTGGAAGCCGAGGCGATGAGGTCCATCACCGCCACAGTGCAATCAAGTTCATACAAGGGATCTTCGCCGCTTTGGGGTCGCCAACCGCATTATCACCGACAACGGTGCACGATTCACCGCGACCTTCTTGGATTTCGTGAAGAGATGGGCACCAAAGTCTGCTTTGCCTCGATCGCCCACCCCAAGAGCAACGGCCAGTCGAGCGGGCCAACGCTACCGGTGTTGAAGGGCCTCAAGACCGGCGTTCGACCGACTCCACAAGCGTGGCGCCCGGTGGACTGAAGAACTCCGGTGTGTTGTGGTCACGGACCACTCCTAGCCGGGCACGGGAAACTCCTTTCTTCACGGTCTCTGGCGCAGCTTCTCCCTTCGAATCGAGCTGGGATCACCCAGCGTCGCGCATTCACTGAAGAGGAGCAGGAGGGTCCGCGCCGACGACGTCAACCTTCTGGAAGAGGCGCGAGATCGAGCGGCTTTGCGCGCCGCAAGATACCAACAAAGTCTCAGGCGGTACCACGCCTCCCGGGTCAATGAGAGAACACTGGCAGCGGGCGACCTGGTCTTGCGAAAAATCCAGTCGCATGCCGGGTCGCATAAATCGTCTCCCAGTGGGAGGGACCCTTCAAAGTGGTCTCGATCTCTCGCCCGGGCGGTCAGTCATCAAGACGGTGAAGAGCTAGCAAACTCCCAAAACATAGAAAATCTGCGCCAAGTTCTACCCACGATCGGTTGTAAGTCCTAGGTCCGTCCCTCCGACCACGGAGTATGTCTTCCTCTCCGCCGTGGGTGGGGGCCTTATGTTTAAAGTTAAATATTCGCTTTCTTTATGCAAGTATTAGTTCTTTCGCCCTTTCTTCGGTCTTTTGCCCCATCTTTGGCAGCGCCAAGGCACTCGCCCACAGTGCCTGCCGCCTTGCAAATGCCAGTAGTAAAGACGGAATCGCTAAGTGAGCGGCGTCTGAATCAAGCGGTTGGGCGGCTGGTTCAAGACGACCCCAGACGGCCATGACACTCCGGTGTCCCAGTGAAGTCGGCGCCTCGAACACCGTTGCCAAAAGCCCAAGGTCCTGTCACGACTCACTAAGTGTTCGTTCCCTAGAGGCTACCTGGGAGGTAAATTTTGCTAAGGCAAAGGGTTTGAGGGCCGAGGTCCCGCGGCGCAAGACTTAAAGTCTTTAAGCAATTGTGTGCTCGTTCGCGTGGAACCAAAAAATTTTTTTTTACGGCAAAAGCGAGTTCTTAAGCAACCTGGCCGGAAATTTTACATTACTACTTCGTTCGAAATGGCAGTGGCCTAAAGTTTTGCAGGCAAGGTCACCACCGATAAAAAAAGGAAGAAAAGCTGCGAGGGGCGCTGAGGGTCCTCCGGTCATCTGCCGCCTCCTCATTTGCCGCGCATCTTCGGCATGAGGGGCCACGCCCAGGCCACGCCCTCCGCCACCGCCTCCATCTGGGGTTCTCCATCGCTAGCTGGGCGGCGACTGCTCGGAGGCTTCGTGAACTCGCTCCTCGCTGCGCCAATCACCCTCCACTTCTTGGACAAAGAACCGGATTGAAGTTGGCGTCGCGGTGGCATAGCAAGCCAAAGACGTATTTGGCCGTAGCCGCTGCGGCTAACGCGTCCCTCTGGCGGACCGAGCGAAAGAAGCGGCGAGGAAGGCGCGTGAGGAAGTCCGATGCAGCAGAGGCAAAAGGCGAATGCCGTGGCCTCTCCTCTCGCGGTTGATTGCTCCGGCCCCAATGGAGCGAGGCTGACCACCGTCCGATCGGCGTGACGCGGCATCCGCAGATGTCTCCACCTCCGATCGAAGTCCGTCAGCTCTCTCGCCTCGGCTCCGCGAGACGCTCGGCGCGGCTGGTGCTTTGCTCCCGCCGCTCCCGCTCCCTCCGCAACTGCAGCTCCAGTCCCACCTCCCGATCGTGCAGGTCCGCCACCTCCTCGCGGAGGCGGTTGATTTCGGCTCCCGCCTCCGTCAACCGCTCCCTGCTCGTCACCAGACGATTGCTCGTTGCTGGAGTAGAGCTCGCCGAGGGCCGCCAGCAGGGCATCAGCGTCCGCCGAGGAACGGAGGCGGTGGGAAGTTCAGGGGTAGGGACGGGGCGAATGGGCCTTGGTCTCGACCGGCGGCGTGGCGGCGGCTACTGAGATGCGTTCGCCGGCTCCTCGATCGTCCTGGGCTCGGCGACCCGGCATGACAGCCCGGCGCAGCGGCACCTTAGCGCCCAGTATGGCGGTACCGGAGCAGAACCCTGGACAAAAGAGGAAATAACGGTAAGGATTAATCCTAACGAAAGTTTTTATTTTTATTTTTGCATCTCCGTGAGTACCTGGCGCTGCCTTGGGAAGCGGGGCACGCTTCGAACGAGGACCAACCCCAGCGGGGCGAGGCGAATCGCCGCTGCCAACGGAGGTGGAGGTAGATCCGCCACCGCCGGGCGGCGAGGCGGAGGCGAGGAAGGACCACCGCTGCGGTGGCGGTGGCGGCACTAAAGGGATCGGCATGAGGGTCAGCGCCGCACTTCGGCGAGGACAAGGGTGGACGACCCCGCTGGTTTGTGAGCCCCGCCACCACGGAGGAACCCGTTACGCGGCCGGCAGCCCCGCGCGCCGACGTGGAAGTCCCCGCCGGCCGGGCCAGGAGGCGGGTCTTCGGGAAGGATGGGCGGAGCCGTCGTCATCATCCGGCGCTGCGCCTCGCTGTCGCCCCTCACGATCGCTGCGGAGAGGAGGATCCGGATCGTTAAAGAGCCTGGCGTGACACGACGGGCGAGCCCATGGCGTCCATCGAGGGCAGGGCGCGGATTATTGCCGCGCGCTCGGGACAGCCCGGCAAAGTGGGACGCGCGCCGCCGAAAGCGGCGAACAGGGCGGATAAGCCCGATTGCAACATTCACCGGCCGATCACGCTATCACCAAATTCCGTGGTATCGGCACGAAGGGAAAGAAATCGCAGGAGGAAAGAAACGGCAGAAGAATCGTGTTCATCAAAAAAGCAAGTAGCAAGGGATGACACAGAGCGGAGCGGGTTACCTCCGGATACTCCGGTCCCATCGCCCACGCCCATGTATCGCCAGTTGGCGGACGCTGGCGCGAGGACACGGCCTCGGGTAATAAAATCCCGGATTACCATGACCCCCGTCAAGCCCGCCGTCCGCAACTGGTCGACGCGGGCCAGCATCGCCTGGAGCTCAGGCGAGTCGCTCACTGGAGCCCCCCAGTTGGGGTTGCTGACCGCCGGGCCGGGCGGAAGCTCCAGCACTTCAATGCCGCTGTCGTCCTCGACGTCTGACCACTCTGCCGCCAATCCCTCCAATTGGACGGCGGTCCAATGGGATATAGCGCGCACGCCGCTCCGCAAGCCGCGGTGACAGCTCCGGAAATTGGCGGAGTACGCTTGCCGCGCGAAGGGTGTAGAAGTAGCGAAAAAGAAGAAGGTTGGGCAGCACTCCCACGAACATCTCGCAGAAGTGAGCAAAGGCAGAAAGGAGGATAACAGAGTTGGGAGGAAGATGAATATGGTGAATGGCATAGAAGTTGAGAACAGAAAGATAAAAGTCAGAACCGGCGGAAGTAGGCCGGCAAGGAGCTGCCACCGAAGAAAACCACTTCCCAGCCGGCCAGTGGGGCTCGACAGATCCGGCCCAGCGAGGCGAAGGGCGCCCCCGGTGATGTTCTGGGAGAACCTAGCGGCTCTCTCCTCCTCAATGATCGAAGAAGGAAGCACCGGAGCCATCGGGAGGATAGAGATTTCGAAGCGCAACCGCAAAGGGGATGAAGCAAGGAAGCTTGAAACGTTGAAAAGATGTGGAATGTGGAGAGTTGAAAGAGGGAAGAACCACTCCCCCTTCGATCGGCCTTTTATAAGGCCGCGGAAAGTGAACCGGCGGGAAAACCGAAAAGGCGCGGCGATTCGAAAAAGAGGAAGTTTAAGAGCCTCATAAATGGGGCGCATCCCAAGGAACGTGCGGCGGTTACAAGGAGGACGTAACCGCGCAAACCGCTCGGGAATCGGAGAAGTCGGAAGATCTTTTTGCAAGGCGCGGACCTTTGAAGGGTCCCACCCAGAGCCGAGCAGCTTCTCAAACCGCCAATTAAAGAAGAAGAAGAAGAGTAGAAGACCGAAAAGCGCTCCTAGGTGGGCCTGGCTCTTGTCGGGCGTATTCTACACCAAGGTACCCGCTCCCCGCTAAAAGGAATCAAGTGGCAGCCGGGCGTGCTTGAGCCCATTGCCACGGCAAGAGAAAAACTCCTACTGGCGGTCGCCCCGACACGTGGCGTCTGAGCCAGGCTGGCGACTAGCGAGGTGGTCGCCCACGGACACTGGTGTCTGAGCCAGGCTGGGCGACCAGCAAGGTGGTCGCCCCAGCGGGCACATGGCGTACAGGCCAGGCCGCTGGGCGACCAGCAAGGTGGTCGCCCGGCGGACACGTGGCGTGCAAGCTAGGCCACTGGCGCACCATCCCCGGGATAGTCCTGTCGAGATCAGGGACATTAAATGCGAATCGTGCGCATTTAATGTGAAAGCATGGGAGCTGCAGCATGGCGGCGCGCCTTCCCCAGGCGCATCATGGCTTTGGGAGACGTCACAACTACACCTCACCCCGTGGCGGAACGGGCGGCGTTGGTGGACATGGGGCCCAAGGCAGGACTATGATAGATACAGCAGACATTAATGGATGTAAGAACAATGCGTCGCATTAAATGAACCGATGCCAGTGTAATGATGATGGCTTGCAGTGTAAGCCTCCCATGCACCCCCGTCAGTCCGAGTATAAAAGGGAGCCGGGGTGCATGGGAGAAGGGGTTCGGTTCGACTCATGGTGAGTAGGTTCATCCTCTCCAGCAAGAACACAAGCAATACCAAGAAAGGCAGGACTAGGACTATTACTCTTCGGAGGGCCTGAACCTGGGTAAAAAACTCTTTGCGTCCCCCCGTTAGTCTGAGCCTCCCGGTGCCCGGATCGTCATCGTCTTCCCTTCCGAGGCGATTGCCCCGAAAGCCCCCCGTCGGAACCTCATAAGCACCTGTCTCGGAGGTGCCTGTTGGCTAGTACGCCGACACTTGTGCCATCCCTTTCAAAGCCTTCGCTCTTTCCCTTATCGCCATGGCTCTCCCACCTTCGCCCATCACCAGCTCGATGCACCTCGACAACTCTATCCCGGCCAAAACCCCCTCACTGTTACGCTCTCCCCTAGCTCCGACCACCCACTCCTCCTCCACCAGGTACGCGTTCGTCATCTGATCAAGCCAGTTCAGCACGGCGACGATCGGCACACCCAGCGCGATAGCCTCCATCGTCGAGTTCCAGCCGCAGTGCGTGACGAAGCACCCCACAGCCGCAGTTCCAGTTGGTCGCACCACTCCACCACCATCCCATGGCCGTGCGCTGCCTCCTCCTCCAGGCAGCGGCTCACCTCCTCCTCACGCTCGTCCTTGCGCACGACCCACAGGTACGGCCGGCCGCTCTCGTGCAGCCCTCGCAGTGTCTCCTCCGCCTGCAGCTTGCTGCACGTCAATATGCTCCCGAACGAAACGTACACCACCGACTTCGCCGGCCGCGCGTCGAGCCACTCCATGTAGCTCTTCTCGTCGTGCTTAAAGAGATGGATTCGTGCTTCGGTTGAGGAGCAGGCGGCCATGGGCCCGACGGCAAACACGTCCAGATGTTGCTTCATCGTCGTGAGCACGGTCGCCTCCAGCTCGTCGAAGGTGTTCACGAGAACCTTCGGCTTCCTCTGGTCCATGTGCTCGAACAGTTCCTCCAATGCTTTGTTGCGGAACTTGGCCAGCTCGCTTCCCACCGTGTCGACGAGGAAGGACGGGAAGTCGCGGATCCGAAGTGGCCGGCTCAGCCCCGGCAGGCTCACTTCGTACGCGGGGTCGGTGGCGTGGGAGGTGACAAGCGGCTCGTAGCCGTGGAAATAGTGGTAGGAAATGGCGAGCACGGTGGCTGGCTGGATCCAGTAGACGGCGAGGGGAATGCCGTGCTCCCGTGCGACGTCTAGCGCCGGGGGCATCGACATGCTGGACACGACGCACGTGACGGGCTGGCCACGGGTGGCGAGGCGAGAGACGGTGGCGGAGAGGCTCTCGAAGCTCGCACGGCGGCCGCGCGCCCTCTCCTCGGCATCCATGTGCGTGGCACCGTCGTCGAAGCCATCGGAGTAGGGGACATAAGAGATGACGCCATCGGTGGTCTCCTCGTTGCCGTCGGACGAGGGGAACATGCGGCGGTGGGCAAAAACCGGGAGGGAGACAGTGGCGAGGATGGGGGCGCCGACGGTGAGCCGTGCGAGGCGGTGGGCAAGGGCGCGCCCCGGGTTGACATGGCTTTGGACGCCGTAGGCAACGAGTAGGAAGTGGTGGGTCTCGCAGCGACTGCTGCTGTGTTGGTGATGCTCTGCGTTGTCCATGAAGAGATGACTAAGCCCAAGCCCAAGCCCAAGCCCAAGCCCAAGCCCAAGCCCAAGCCCAAGCCCAAGGAGACGCGTTTGGTGGTCGAGTGTGTCTGCTGGGAGATGACCACTGCTCAGAAATTAGTGTGTGTATAGAATGAAAGATCAGAGGAGCAAAAGGATTGGGTGGAACGCCTCATCTTTCACTGATGGGCGGTTGCGTGTTTATAAAGGCGAAGAAGATCCCTTCGCATGGAAATACATCAGGTCATGGTGCTAAGATTGGTTGGTGGCGTGGGTTACATGGAAAGCTAAAAACAGGAAAATCTTAACTACCAAATATACTAGCCAGCCAACCATATCTTGCACCACGTCAATCAATCACATATCTATGAGAGGTGCTTCTATGCTCTTCCTTCTAATACAAGTTGCACAAATCTTGAAGCAAACGAAGGGGTAAGTAATCACCATCTACCTTTCATTCATGCTTTAATAGTTGTGCAACTTTTAAAAGGATGAGCATAGAAGCACCTCTCCATATCTAGACATTTAACATACCATCTAACATAGAACACCGCGTGTGTACAGGCTACGTAACTAGCCAGTCAAGTAAATAGGTCCATTCGTTTCGGCTTTTAAAATATAGATTCTGAATTATAGGAGAAGCTGTTTCTGATTATGAAAGAATCGGATCGAGTCGGCTGCGACTTCTATGTTCCGGACTGGACCAATGAGAATCAGCAAGAATCAGTGAGAATCAGGTTTCAGTTGGATTTTGATTCTATGTAGAAGACAGCTTCTGAATCTCAGAGAAGCCATCCAAAATCCTCCTATAATTCAGTTTTTAAAGCAGAAGCTGTAGAAAAGCTGAAACGAACGGGACCATAGTCTGAAAACTCTGGCTCCGTGGATCCCCAAGATACTGAAATAACTTTTCAGCATCTCAAAGATACATAGTCTGATGACTCTGGCCCCGTGGATCCCCAAGATACTGAAATAACTTTTCAGCATCTCAAAGATACATAGTGGTGATCCTTTTAAAAAGATGCTGAAAATAGTTCGTGGACTTTAGTTTTTTCCATAAAAATGAATCAAAATATCCGAAAACATGTAGCCCGGTAGTCTGGTGAACCTTGAAGATACTGAAATTTCAGTATCTCGAAGATACATAGAAGATATACATAGCGGTGATCATTTCAAAAAGATACTAAAAATAATTTGTGGGAAAAAAAGGAGAAAATGGAAAAAAGGAAGGGAATAAAATAAAATCGTGAAATTCAAAGTAATTAAGTAAAATCATGGATGCTTAAATATTTACATGCTCTATGTTACTCTCTTCCTTCAACTCTCTATGTCACTCACTCTGGCTCACTCTCACTCTCTCAGTCCCTCTCTCTCCCTCCGACTCTTTATGCCACTCTCCCTTTAACTCTCTATGTCACTCTCCTTGGCTCACTCTCACTCTCTCCATCTGACCCTCTATGTCACTCTCTCTGGCTTAATCTCACTCTCTCAATCCCTCTCTCTCCCTCTCATCGGTCGGCACCGCTCCTATCTCTGCTCGTTCGCTCGTTGCGCTCTCTCTCTCTCTCTCTCTCTCTCTCTCGTCATGGTAGCTTCTCCTTTGTCTTTCTTGCTAGTTGTGCTGCACTATTACCCATATCGTGGTAGCCTCTCCTTTGTCTATCACTACACCATCGTCCTCTGCCTCCTGGCACCATGCTCCCCCGCTCCGCCATCCTCTTTGTCCTCCCCACATCAACCCCGTCGACCACCACAAATGTTCCACCCTTTCAATCCAACTCAGGTGACTCCATCAACTGATGTCCCTTTCCTCTTATCAAAATAGTGCAAATAGGCCGGCCTAGGCCGGCACAGCACGAAGCAAACACGAAGTGCAAATATGCCGTGCCTGGGCTCACCGAATGCGAGCGGGACCGGCACGGCACGATGGGACGTTATGGCCTGGCACGATTCAAGCACGAACCACGACACGACGCCGACCTCTACCTATTGTATATGTGCAGCTGGCCGTGACACGTGACTATTGAGCAAAGGGCAGTGCCATTTGGGACGAAAGATTCGCCCACTCCCTGAACCTGTATTGGGTTGTCATAAGGGGGGCAATTAGGCCGTAGTAGTGAGTCTAATCCAAAGAGAATTAGGCCGCGCGCGCATCTCTGGAAAGGCTTTCCAGTATGGAGTGCGAGCGCTTGCATCGAGGATAATTGGGCGCTAATTAATTGCCTCGTGCGTGCGCTGTAGTTTCAAGTGACAAGCAGCGCATTGCAACAGAGCGCCTAGACCATGCTTGCATGACACAGCACCTGCTCGATCGATCAATTCCATCACGTCTGCGACGCCCAGCGAGTGGGTCGACAACTTCCAGTCCACCCTCACCCGCTTGCCGACCACCGCGCAGAGATCAAGTGACGCCGCCGGCACTACTACAGAAAACCCTATCAGAGACGGTTCACAAATATCATCAGAGACGGCTTTGTGAACCATCTCTAACAATGGGTCAGTGATAATAGAGCCACATCACAGACGGTTTCAACAACCGTCTGTGATAATAATATTACAGACGGTTCTTATTCAGAACCGTTAGTGATATATTTCTTCCACAGACGGTTTGACAAAAGACCCGTCTGTGATAGTATGGATATCACAGACGGTTTATTGTACGAACCGTCTGTGATAGTATGGATATCACAAACGGTTTATTGTACGAACCGTCTGTGATAGTATAGATATCACAGACGGTTTATTGTACGAACCGTCTGTGTTATATAACCTATCACAGACGGTTCACAAATAACACCGTCTGTGATGTATTGTATCACAGACGGTTCACAAATAAGAACCGTCTGTGATGTGGTTTTCATACATCGACATTTTTCTCGCTTATTGGCAGCCTCAGAAATGCTAGCTATGCCCTCAAACAGACATAACACGTATATAAGATCACAAACAAGTGATCATAACACGTATCACAGACATAACACACACAGATCACATAACACGGACTTATCGGATCGCAAACAATATATCAAATGCGATAAAGACTAAAAGAATCCCAACTCTATTATCATCTAGCGCTCATGCAAGCAAAACGAAGTTACAAATGAATTTTCTCCAATCACATTATTGGAGAAGTAAACACTAAACAACCATACGTAGCAATTGACACAAATAGCAGCTTTCAAACTAAATATATCAAACATGGAAAGAGAATGGCAAGCAGCATCGATCCAATAAAACCAACGAAGGATATAACTTGATCCATCACACCGACGAACGTTGTTGCCTTCCAAGACTTCACATCAATTGTATCAGAAGATATGTACAAAATTTACTAAGGCATCATTCCAAATTTGCCTAATATGTACATGGCTACTACATCACGGTGTTACTATTTCGAAATGCTCTCCTCTCAAGAAAAAGAATTGACTAAGAATGATATTTTTTCCCTAAGCAATTCAACTACTACAAGTCCACAATCTTCACAAATTAAAATAGTACAAGTGGCAATACAGAGAAAAACCTAACTCTTGCAGTTAGGCACCTGCGTAGAACTCACCTTTTTTTATTAATGACTTCAGTGGCTAGCAAAAAATAAAGTTTTCCTCGAATTGACGTCAGATCCTTGTCTTGCAACGAAGTTTTATCGTTACTCATTTGTGTTGCATTGACGAGGAGATGCATGTTATGGCAAACGTAAAATCCACATCGGTTATTGCCCTGTCCCTGTTGGTGGCACTGCAAAAATAGAATTGCTTAGTTCCAGAATCATGGCTACGGAGTTTGAAATAGGATTATACTGTATAGAGGATACCGGAAACTTGAAATCGTGCTGCAACGCCTTATCCCCGCCTTGAACAGAAGGATCTCGCAAAGCTTTGACCATCCTACGTGATTTCGAAAGGTTAGCCTCAGCTATTCCAGGAGCAACAAGCACCGTAAACGTGGTTACCTGGTGATTAACCGTGCGAAAGGGTTCAAGTCGTGGTTGCCGGTATGTGAGGAATCAACGTAAATAACCCGGTTCTTGGCCAGATGAATTACAATTAGAACCCAGTGAAACCTGCATAGGTATGTTGCCATGGTCAATTAGCACCAAAGTATTGTGTGCACATTACAAATGAGAGTATACCAAGTCGGGCAGCACTTACCCTGGGTTAAAGGGTAAAAGTATGAAACTTTTATCTTTCTAAGCATCCAAGGCATGTCGTACGTATTGTTTGATGATTTTTTGTGCAACTACGGTTCGTAAAATCGAGTAAGCTTTTTAGACTTACGTGTTAGTGCAAGGAGCCCATGCGTGATGCAGGTAGCTAGAAGTCATATACATGCCCCCCTAGTGCTCATACGTGAACATCATGCATAGAGATAGGTTGTCTCAAATGCAAAATAAGGTTTATGAAATAATTTAATTGCTTTAAGTCTTTTTGGCCCATATGTCAGTGAGGAGTACGCATTGTAAGAGCAGTATGCGACGTACGAAATTCCTCGGGTTAACTCTATGACATGCCGGCCCCGCGTCGCTAATTTTTTTTCTTCTACACATAATATATCCAATATTAAACTCGCTTGGAAGGGCTTGTCGTAAGGAGCACTGAGGTTCAAACGGATCACAAATCGGATTCGTGATTTAAAAGATATGGTCTCCGGAAGATATCATCAGCAAGTGCAAAGCAAGAAAGCAATATTGCTTGCATTTGATTCGGTCGCTCCCTGCTGATTCGGTGTGCATGCATGCAATAACTAGTGCCCTATAGTTGGCCCACAAGTCAGCCTTGCATAACGATGCATGGCCAAAGGTTGTTCACGGACTTGCCATGCGGGAGTGACCGGAAGGCAGAAACAAATCTAAATATACCAAATACTGAGATTATACAGCAAAGCTTACGCGGCGTGTGCAACACTATTATTTGGTTTCCAAATATTAGTCATGGCTTCTGGCTATAAAAGGGACGGTGATTGCCAGGGGCTAGAGACGGAGGCAGAGGAGAGAGCCAACACGCATACATACACACATGCACACAGAGATCCACCGAGACACATACACAGCAGGAGAGGTTGAGAGACACAGGGATTCATCAGAGACGAGACTCATCAACACGCAGAGAAAGAAGACGAGACACAAAGGCAGAGAGCTCTGCCCGATACAGACACAAAGAAGACGAGACCAAGCTGTCTAGAAGAAGCCATAAGCAGGCAACTAAAGCAATCAAGCCATCAGGAAGAAAGGAGAGAAGGAGAGAAACAATCCGAAGCAAGAAAAGAGAAGCAGCGAACAGATACTGGCACAAGGTCATGGTCTGTCAATTACTGGGTAAGGACTAATGTCCATCTCTCTCCCTCTCATGTGCATGCAGGTGTTGTAGACGCAACGACTTTGTTGGCGTTCGGCTCGGTCATCACGTAGTCTGCGACCGCTTCATTGGAATCTCCGTGTTCGTCGTCGTCATCGTCGGATGTGTTATATTCATATATATGACTAGGCTGCGCAGACGGTGGCGCTCATTCTCACGACCGCGATGATGAAGTTGCGACATACCGTTGAGATTTCCATCACCGTGCTGTATGTCGAGATCGCTGAAGTAGGATACATGTCTACACCAGTCTATCATGTATTACAAATAGCCCACCGTCAACCTGACTCAACATGATGATTTTTCGTTTCCGTTCGCCAAATTCACCTCAACTGCGGTTATTGTCGCCATGTTCATCACTATCCAACCCGACGTGATGGTCACCATGTCTGCCTGCGGTTTTTTTTGCTTACCGGTTACAACAAAAATGAGGATGACCGACTCTCGGGACAGCAGAGTTCTCTGACATGTGCATCCGTTGCACTGGAGTCGCACCGACGGTCGTTGTCGACTACGTCGACTCCCCGGCATTCTTCTCCATCAACTTTATTACTACACAAAATACAATTATTTATCTCCTGACGCTGCCGTCGTGCCGTCGAATCCGTCTAGCTTGACGAGAACTATGCATGCCTTACAACCACTTCATCTTACCGTTCGTGACCGACGAGGCCGAACGACGAGGGTAGGCGTAGCCAGTGCAAAGGCTACGCTTCCAACGGCCCATAGACTGACGAGGCTATGGATCATGCCGTACCCACATCAACACAACCATTTATCACATGCATGAAGAATGTAAAGCGAAGACTGAAGACGACGACCAGCGCGCAGCTTAATCGGAGGTATCTCACGGGTTCACCCCGTGAGAGTAATTAACTGGGAGCCTTTCGAGGCCCTAGGAACCAGGAGACCACATCGCCTATGTCAGATCTGCTATGACAAGCAGGCCATGGAGCGCAACCATTTAAAGGGGAACTTGTAATTTTGTGATTCTTCAAAGAATTAATAAGATACATGTTTCCCTATCTTTTTTGTGTATTTATTTACTTTTTGTGTACTTTAGTACACTGGCACGCCCGCAACTTTAATCCCCACGCTTTAGAAATCCCGGAGCGATTTCTCGTGTCAAACACGTATTCCTCTACTGCTTTTGCATCTTGGTTCATTGTTGGCTGCGAGACTAAGAGTGGGTCGAGGAAACCCACCGATGTATTCTTCGTTCTCGCTTCGCGTATCATGAATCTTTATATACAAAAGTTAGGCAAAGGGGTCACTTCAAATATATATATATATATATATGACATTTATCCGTATTACAGGGAAGACACACTCACAATGTCCAGCATCTTAAGAGCGAGACGTCGAGGGCGTCGAGGTTGAAGAGATCGAACAGGTCCTGGAAGCCGACCGCGAAGTAGCCCCCCGCTGAGTCGTTGAACAGATGCTTAGGCTTGTAGCGGACCATGATACTTGTTGTACGTTCGCTCTCTGGCTTGTTAGCTTGTCTCATGTAGTATGTATGCAGGCTTTTGCAGCAGTAAGTCAATGTCTTCATGCGATCTTCCGTTAATAAAGGCTCTCCTAGCTTGAATACCCGGGCCAACGGGGCCATCGGATAGTACTCCAAGGCCTTCGCTTTCTTTTTCGATTTGCCCTTCCCTTTCTTTGTTGGAACGGAAATCTTCAGGGGAGACGAGGGGAGTAGAGAGCAATCATAGTCAAAGTCAATATCAAACTCATCACAATGTTTTTGGGTGGGGAGGGCACGATAACCGATTTGGGGGAATTGATCAACTCTCGCGGAGGAAGTAGAGGTACTTCTGGTGGAGGATGGATGTCTAGAGATATGTCGCTGCTGGGCCACTGGATGAATGTGCCGATGACATCCCCCAGTGTCTGAAGCTCGTCATTTGGAGGCAATTGTAGCGTGACGATCTTGAAAATGTCATGAACGCCGTCCACATTGACCTTCGTGAAACCCGGCGCTAGCAGGGTACCGTGCACCATCGCCCCTTCAATGGATGGATACGCGAGGCCCCAAGCAGCCTGTATAGGAAGGGAGCAATTGGTAACTCTCACCTAGAGATTGCACCGCGTGGGCTCCTACACAACGGTACCCAATTAGCTAATGTGCCCAAAAGATATATCTATGGAGCATTCAAGAGATCTAAATTAGTATACCTTGATGTCACAGACAGGGAATTTGCCGACGTGTTTACTCCTGGTCGTGGGCGGACGACACCGCTTCTTACGTGTAGTGGGCTGAACCCTTGGCCTTCCACAGTCGTGTGTTTTGAGCATTGAGCCTTTCCTCGAGGCTTCTTATCCTATCATCGAATTCTCCTCTCACTGTCCTCAAGATCCTTCACGATCTTTTCTCGCGCTGCCTCTACCTCTCTTCTTACTCCGTACATGTGAGTGTCTTCAAGCCCGCTTTCCAGGGAACGAAACCCCTTTGCCTCGCTGCACGCACTGTGGTGTTCCTTGTTTCCCAATGCCGTGGAGAGTGCATCTCTCTCCTCGCTTGGGATAAAAGATCCACCTAAGATTGTGCACTCAACTCGCCGCAAGATCGCAGCAAGTTATTTGACTTATGAAGTTAGGAACTAAATACGTACCAAAATGGTGGTTCGATATCTTACCAAACGCTAAGGCGTACTTCCTCGTCCGCAGTGGTTTGTAAAGGAGATGGTGCCGATGGTGTGGCACATGACCTCGCTCTTAGCCGCCTCTCGGCGCTACCGGGTCGACAATCGATGCAAATGGCGCGAGTCCCCTCGCCCTCCTCGTCCCATTGCATCCTCTTCCCCGCGTGAGCCAGCGGTGCCGAGTCCGTGGGGGTGGGTGTTCCTTGCCCGCAGGCCTTGTGTGCTTCGCTTTCAATCAAGAATTGATCTGGCTGCCTTCACCAACAAAACGCCGCCATGAATCCTCACTAATGAACCCGCATTTAGAGTAGGGAGTCCTATCCTTATTGACGTATTCCTTGACAAGTGTGCTCTTAAAGGTCTTCCACGCCTTTCTCGCCACTAGCAAAGGCATACCGTCGCACGTGGTCCTCGAGTTCTTCTAGGAGATCGAAGGAGGAAAGGATTTCAGAAGGTGTCGTTGCGGCCCTCTTCAACGACTTCCGTGATGTACATGTGATGGGGACCCGCTCACGTGCAACTATCCCAAGCACATTGTTCGTAATGCATTCACTACCTTTTACTTCCCAGGGGACCCATCTTTCTGATCGATCGCCGTGATGCTATATCGGCCTGCTGGCCTTTTGTTTGCTTTTCTTGGAGCGCGAGTTGGTTTGACTTGACTCGCTCATCGCTTGGGCCTAAGGTGATGTAAAATATTGAAATAATGTTATTCACCAAACGCCTTGTGGGTAAAGCCGCAGAGTGAAAATCTTTTTCAAAAGCCGCTTTCCACAACCATGAAAGTCTTGGTGCACTAGCACTAGCTAGATGTTTTCATATTTTTCATAAAATGGTTTGCAATTGGAAATTTTGGTATTGAAAAGTTTACCCTACAGATTATTCAATACTTTGCTATGTGTTGGCAAGATTGTTTTCAACTGTTGTCATTTTGACTGCCTAGCGTCATTTTTTTTGGAACTTACGGCAAGATCAATGTCGATGCATCGGTGGCGCTACAGGCTGACGTGACAGTTTGGAGGACTTTTCAAGCTGCCACTGCTCGAGGAGCTCCTCCCTTGGATTGCCCGTGTCATTTTCACTTAGTATACCAGGAACAAGAGTCAAGAGCTATCTCTCATGTCTAATTTCTGATCTGTCCATCTATTCCATCGCGTGAACATTAAATCCTGCGCTGCACTACATGTATACCGAGTACCGAGGCAGCAGCAGTGAGTTTATACCGAGTGACTATCTCTCCTGTCTAATTTTTGATATGTCCATCTATTCCATCGCGTGAACATTAAATCCTGCGCTGCACTACATGTATACCGAGTACCGAGGCAGCAGCAGTGAGTTTATACCGAGTAACTCACTGCTGCTGCCTCGGTACTCGGTATACATGTAGTGCAGCGCAGGATTTAATGTTCACGCGATGGAATAGATGGACATATCAGAAATTAGACAGGAGAGATAGCTCTTGACTCTTGTTCCTGGTAAGTGCGTGAAAATGACACGGGCTAATTGTCGGGACCCCGAATTTGCAAATCCGGACCCTCTGTGTATTCAGCACTAGTCCAGGAACGCGCTAGTGCACACAGTCTTAACATCGGTATATATCACAATCATACCAAACGATACTATCAAAGTACTTTATTTAAATAATCAAAGGGTTACTCGACCTTATGGCCAAGTTACAAATATATGCCTTGCAAGGCAGAACTTATTAAAAGAGAAATAATAGCAATGAAAATCAAATAAACTTCGTGGCGCCATCCAAGATACCACAGTAACCGATCGGCTCGCATCCCTAAGTAGACGGGTCCTCTTGGAGTTCCTCCTCCAAAGTCGCGTAATCTCCTCTTCAATCGATATTGTGTTGGGGCAAGGGTGAGTACTTGGTACTCAAAGAAGTCATGCATGTAATGCAAGCTAGTATACTATATGCATGGCTTGGTACAAAGGAATAGCTCAAGGTATATTTGCAGAAGCACTTTTGAAAAGTAATATAAGTAGATTCGAAAGCTTAAAAACAAGTAAAGCATAAATAACTTTTCCAAAAGTTTAAATAACATTTTTCCCCATCCTAAACCATATTTCCATCATCTTCCTTGTTAAACCAACCCAACTTCTCAAATCCAAGTTATTTTCAGAAAATCTAACCCTTGACTGTAATTCCCAGCATTGTCCAAAGACTGCGGACTCGGCTATTCAAATAGATTCTACACTCTGCAGAGGTTATGCACTTTACCCACAAGATACAATCCACTCACCACGTCGGTAGTGAATCGCCATACAAGAGTATGCGAATGAGCGATCATAACAAAGCCTTTCTAAGCCTCAAACAACACAGGTGGTCCTCCCTGTTCGTGCTCTACACCATCCCTTCCCTTAGCCAAGGCGAAGTATGGGACCAACACACCGTTAGATGGGTACCTGGCCACAGCCACGATACGCCCCCCGCACAATCACACAAAAGGTGTAATCGACACCACGAGGCTCCACAAGTGAGTCCTTAGCGACTTAGTCAACTAGGGCCGTCCCATTCCAGCCATGTGGTTGCAAGTATGACCCAGTTCAAAGGCTTGCAAGGTTAAGTCCTTAGAGTGACCAGGGCAAGACTACCCTAAAACCAAATCATCATCCCCTTGCCACACCGCCCACCTGATTACTCTTGCCACAAGCCCCGGCCGAAATCGCTTATCAATCCCCGCTTGATTACCATGCACCACGTGCCATCAACATCACATGATACTTTTCCAAAACAGGTTCAATATATCATTAAGTCCATATTAGCATTTGATTGTCCAAAATCATGTCATGAGCACGAAAGCGTGTCTAAGCAAAGATACTACAACGATCTAAACCCATGTTGGCAATTTAATAATGTCCAACTAGTAAACCACAACTAGGGTGACAAAGGGTCATGGCACATACTTAAGTAATCAAGGTGTCATATAGCAAATTGGTATTTATCTAACCCCCAGGTTTAAACAAAATATCTTTCTATTTGAACTAGCATGCAATAGTTTAAATCAAAATAGATTTTCGAAATAGGATCAACATGGTCAAAGCACAACTTGCCTTCAAAAAGCACTTGCTCTTGGTCTTGAGTTGGATCCTGAGTCAATACTTCTCCTTCGAATCCTTCCGGCACTTCAACGTCTACTCGTAAAGCGTGCAAATAGCAAATACACAAATAAACACTATGCAAGAAGATCCCAAAACTCCAAATAAAATCCATAAACAGAGAGAACATAATTTTCTGGATTTTTAGAAACTGGAATCGTCAAATTTGGAGTTAAAACGCAAAAGTTATGATTATTTAAAGTTTAAATAATCAATTAAATAATTTTACAGAGAAAAACTTTTAGTCCAAAAATTAAATAAAATTCATATTTAGGTAGATCTCAATTTTATACAAATTTAGAAATTTGAATCGCTCAAATCGGAGTTGAAACGCAAAAGTTATAAGCGTTTGAAGTTTGAATCTAAATTTGAAATCATTATTCGAATTAATAAATCATTTTCTTTTCGAAATTAATTATTGCGTCAGCATGGACACGTGGCAGCTCCTGATTGGCCTGCTGACGCCAGTAGGTCCATGGGCTCGGTCCACGCCGGCTCGGGTCCACGGTGGACTCGGTCCCACGGCTCACGTGGATCGACATGGGCCCCACTCGCCGGTGGCCGGGTTTCACGACGCTGCGATCGCGTACGACACGTGGGCCCTCTGACTCGCGGGTCCCGCGTGTCAGAGACACGCTCCCCACGCGCGTGGGCGCGGCTGAGCACACGTGGCACAATCTCGGCCGTTGATTTGAAAATCAACGGTCCAGATTGGATCTAGACCTCACGGTCAAAACTACACGGTTGATCCGGCCGTTCGATCTAGATCGGACGGTCCAGATCTAACCCTATCGCTACAACGCAACTAACCACAACCGTACGATCTAAATCTAACGGTTGAAACCTAATCAAGAACGGAAACAAGACCCGCGACGCGTGGCCTCACCTCGTGGCGTTGGATCTTGATCCAACGGTGCACCGAAGCTCGCGGGCGCACGATGGCTTGCGGCGGCGGCGCCGCGGCGCCGAGGACGGCGACCACCCTAACGGGCGCCAGGCGTCTCCGCCAAGTGAGTGCACTTACAAAGTGCGCCGACGCAAGGTTCTCGATCCGGCTTGAAGGCGGCGAGGATGACGAACGCGCCGAACGAAGAAAACCTGCGTGGCAGCACTCCCCAAACTCGGGCGAAATCGCGAGGCGACGGCGGCGGCTTGGGCGTTGGAAACTAGTGCAATAGGGCGCCGCACACCGAACGGCGATCTCGGCGATAACTCCACGCTTTAAATAGCCTCGGCAGCGCGGCATTACACTACGGAAACCTAATCGGACGCTGGCGCTACGCGGCGGAGTCCACTTCGATTACGGAAGACGACGAAATCGTGGCCGCCCACGTGTCGCGCTCAACGCCACGATCGATCGCGACGGCGCGATCGGTCCGGTCGGACACGGCTTCGGTCGGGTCGGCGGATCTCACCGTTGGATCTTGATCCAACGGTTGGGATCGATTAGGGTTAGGAGTGGGTTCGGCCGAGTCAATCGCTCGGTCGGACTCGAGTCCGACTTCGGTCGGATGAACAGTACTTGACCCGAGTTGGATTTTCCAAATGAATTAATATTTAAAATAATTCCCGATAATTCATTTAATTCATTAAAAATAGCAAATGACTCGAAAAATTCCAGAAAATTCTGGAAAATATTTTGAATCATTTTGGACTCAAATAAAATATTTCCAACAAAAATTTATTTGCAAATTTAAATTCTTTAATTATTTCAAAATGGAATAAATTCAAATAAATTCCAAATAAATCCAAATAAATTCGAGAAAATTCCAAAAATTCACCAAAGTGCCAAATCACACATGAATTTAAGAAAAGCAAAATTTTGGGATGTTACAAACCTCCCTTAATAGAATCTCGTCCCGAGATTCAGGGCTTACTAAAGGAATAGGTTTGGAAACTCTTTCTTCAAATCCTCCTCGCTCCCAAGTCGCTTCACTTTCTTCGTGGTTGCTCCACTCGAACTCTCTGAAACGGGTTAACTTGTTTCTAGTTTCCCGATCCATTGTGTCTAGAATCCTCACGGGATGCTCCTTATAAGTCAAGTCCTCTTGCAACTCAATTGATTCTAACGGTCTGCTCCTCGTGAACTCTGAGACACTTCTTTAACTGGGACACATGGAATACATCATGTACTCCTCGCCAACGATCGCGGGCAACTCCACTGGTAGGCAACTTCACCTCTGCGACTCAAAATCTTAAATGGTCCAACATAACGGGTGCGAAGTTTCCCTTTGGCATGGAACCTCTTAACTCCCCGAGGCGTAACTCGAGGTATACAAAGTCTTCTCGTTCAAAACTCAAATCCCGCGACGATTGTCGCGATAACTCTTCTCGTCGAGATTGGGCTATCTTCAACCTTTCCCTAATTATGGCGACCGCTTCTTCAAACCTCTTGAAGAATATCAGGCCCAAAGACACGGCGCTCGCCAGGTCTCATTCCAATTCAATGGCGTCCGACAGGTCGACCATACAAAGGCCTCAAAAGGTGACATCTGTAAACTAGCCTCGATAACTATTGTTGTAATGGCGAACTCGGCATACGGCAAACTCTTATCCCAAGAGGTAGCATAAGCCAATGCACAAGCTCTTAACATATCTTCCAGATCTGGTTGACTCTTTCGGTCTGTCCATCCGTCTGTGGATGATAAGTCTGTCTTGAAGTTCAAACGGGTCCCCGTGAGCTTCATGCAACTTATTCCGTAATCTTGAGGTAAATTGGGTACCTCGTCCGATACAATCCTCTTTGGCACTCGTGCAAACAAACAATCCTGATCATGTATAATTCTGCTAATTTATCTCCGAGTAAGTGGTCTTCACGGGATAAAATGGGCTACTTTAGTCAAGCGATCCACTATAACCCATATGGAGTCATAACCCCTTGAGTCTTCGACAAGCCGGTAATGAAATCCATTCCGATTTCCTCCCACTTCCACTCGTATTTTCAAGTCAGAGTAATCCTGCTGGTCTCTGATGCATTGCCTTGACTCTCTGGCATACGTCGCACAATGCAACATGCTCGGCAACTTCACGTTTCATACTCGGCCACCAGAATCTCTCCTTCAGATCCTGATACATCTTGGCGCTTCCAGGATGAATCGAGTACTTGGAGTCATGGGCTTCTTCCAAAATCAGCTGCTTTAACTCCTTTTTGTTAGGCACACAAATGCGATCCTTCATCCATAACGTGCCTTGTTCATCCAATTTGAAGTCCTCTGCCCTGCCTTCCTCCATTTTGGACTTAATCCTACGGATCTTGTCATCATCCTTCTGTCCTTCTCGGATCTGGTCCTCTAAAGAAGGCTTTACTTCCAATGCGGCCAAGAATCCGCTAGGTACAACCTCAATCTTCATCTTCTGAAAATCCTCACATAACTCATCCTGACTTGTGGCTAGCAACGCACTCACGGTATGGCTTTTCCGACTCAAGGCATCGGCTACTACGTTGGCCTTCCCGGGATGGTAATGGATTCCAACATTATAGTCCTTGATCAACTCTAACCATCTCCTCTGCCTCATATTCAGATCCGATCGGGTGAATATGTACTTAAGGCTCTTATGATCCGTATACACCTCACATCTGCTTCCAATCGATAGTGACGCCATATCTTCAAAGCATGCACTACGGCGGCTAACTCTAGGTCATGTGTCGGATAATTTTCCTCATGCGGCCTCAATCGCCTTGATGCATAAGCGGCGACCTTTCCATTCTGCATCGGCACACATCCAAGTCCTTGGCGCGATGCGTCACAATAAATATCGAAGCTTTGAGCAACATCCGGTAGAACTAACACCGGTCTTGATGTCAATCGCTTCTTCGACTCCTGAAATCCTTCCTCACATTCTCAAGGCGTCCATGCAAACTTCTTTTCCTTCTTCAGCAATTGCGTAAGAGGTTTCGCAATTGTCGAAAAACCTTCGATGAAACTTGGCGGTAATATCCTGCCATTCCAAGGAAACTCAGAATCTGGTCACAGTCTTTCTACGCTTCCCAATGTAACACGCCTTCTACTTTGCTTGGATCTACTGACTCCTTCTCGCAGTCATTACATGTCCAAGAAACTCCACTTTGTCCTTCCAAAAGTCACACTTGTCGAACTTGGCGAAAAGTTGTCGTTCCTCACTTTTCCAAAACTCGCCTTAAGTGTTCGGCATGTTCATCCTCTGTCTTGGAGTAGAATAGGATATCGTCTATGAACACGACGACAAACTTGTCCAAATATACCATGAAAACCTTAATCATCATCTTCATGAAATAATCTGGCGCATTCGTCAGCCCAAAGGACAAAACTGTAAACTCGTAATGTCCATATCTTGACGAGAATGCGCCTTGAATATCTTACGATCGGATCTTCAATCGATGGTATCCCGATCTTAGATCAATCTTGGAGAAAACTCGGCTCCTCTTAATCGATCAAACAAATCATCAATCCTGGGTAGCGGATACTTATTCTTCACGGTGACTTCATTGAGTGCACGGTAGTCAATGCACATCCCGAAACTCCCGCCCTTCTTCTTGACAAACAAAAGCGGTGCTCCCCACGGCGACGAACTTGGTCCGATAAATCCTTTCTCCATTAACTCCTCTAGCTGTTTCTTCATTTCTACCAACTCCTCGGTAGACATCCGATAGGGTCTCTTTGCTATCGGTCTTTGTACTGTACAAGCTCTATCACAAACTCTATGTCCCTGTCGCGGCATACCGAGGTAGATCTTCGGGAAAAACATCGGGTACTCATTCACTCTTGGGACATCCTCTATGCTTTTCGATTGCCTTGGTACGTTAACCATCAATCGTCCATCTCTAATCTGCAGTGGCTTGAAATTCCACTTTCTTCCCACACGGGCTCTCAATCGAGATAGTCCTTCGTCCACAATCCAATACGGCCTTGTGCTTGGATAACCAATCCATTCCCAATATAACATCTAAGGTCCTGGTCTCCAAAATTATAAGGTTTGCTAGGAACTCTATTCCATCTATTAGTATTCTCACCCGAACATCCTACTTCCGTTCGGAGTTCGGAACCAGGGTTTGAACTAAAAGCATGCACTTAAGTCTTGCCATTCTCAAGTCATTTCTAGTAGCAAAGCCTTGCATAAACAAACGAATGCGAAGCTCCAGAGTCAAACAAAATCATTGCGAGTCTTGAGTTAACAAGTAACTTACCCGATCTGACGTCCGTAGCATTCTGCAGGTGCATCCGCGGTAACATGGTTGACTCGGCCTCTCACCACGGATGCAGGGTGTGGCTCCTGGTCTTTGGCGTCCTAGCTGGGTGGTTCCTAGATTGAAGCGAATCGGGGTCGCTTCTGCTGTCTTCTTCGGACAAGCTGTTGGCAAAGTGTCTGGCTCGTTGCAGCTTGTAACAGCGTCTCACTGTTCCTTCTTTATTTGCACAGGGTAGCGTTTCTAAGCGGGGCTGGGGTGCAGTAGTTCGATTGATGTGTCTTGGTGCTGAGGATGGTGCCCTTGTTGCATTCGTGGTTGGAATCAAGAATTGATTTGGTGCAACTCTCAAGCTGCGTGCGCTCACGACGTGATCCTTCTTTGTTGCATCCTGCGCTTCTGTTCTCATCCGGTTCCTTGCGCTTGTCCTCAAGAATAAGTGCCTTATTCACCAACTCTTGGAAATCCGGAAGGTGTGGGTGATCAATCCTACTTGCAATCCTGAGTTAAGTCCCTTCATGAAACGAGATCGTATGCGGATTTATCTCGTCGCTACATCCTCAGTGCGTGGCGTGCTAGCTGTGTGAACTTGTTCAGTAGTCGGCCACCGGTGATTACCTTGCTTGATGCTCTGAACTCCTCCTTCTTAAGGTCCATAATTCCTTCAGGCACGTGATATCGCCGGAATGCAAATTGTGAACTCCTCCCAAGTGATATCTTGAGGGTTCTCTGCGTGCACAGGTTCTCCCACCATTCGGCAATGTTCCTTCCAACCGATGAGAAGCGTAAAGTACCTTCTCATTCCCTATGCATTGAGCTATATGTAGCTTCCTCTCGATTGATCTTAACCAATCATCGGCCTCCAATGGATTGGCATTCCCAGAAAGTGGATGGGTGAGTCCTCATGAACTCGGCGACCTTGTATTACAGCGTTGTCCCTGATTAACTTGATTGGTCGTGGCCTGAGCGGTGGCGTGCTGCATTTGTTGCATCATAGCATGCATCAACTGGTCTGAGCAGCAAGAAATGCTCCAAAATTCTGCACATCCAAAGGGCGGTGCTGGTGCTCCATCATTGGGGTTTTCATTGGCGAGATCCACTCCCATTGCTTCCAAAGTTCCCACGGGTGTTCACCATCTGTCGATTTGCTCTAGGTTTAGAGATGAGAGGGAAACAAGAATAGACAAGTAATATGGAACTTATGCGGGGCGAAAGGTGTAGCCTTAAGGTCCAACTTTATTATTAATAACTTGGTATGGCTGCTTACAATGCCTAAGGGCCTTGCAACACATACTGCACACTCAGCAAACAAAGCAAATCCAAATCGAACTAACTCTGGAGTCTAACGCCTAAAGGGTGACTCTTTATTTTATGACGCGACTCGGCGAAGGAGTCTCACTATAGAACCTAAGCTCACTCATCGAGAAAACCTCCATCTGTCACAAGAGTGCTTTACGTAAGAACTCGGAATTTTTAAATTGTGATAAGGTAAGGAAAATTTCAGCAAGAGACAAGAAAAGAGAGAAGGGGATAAGTCGAGATGTCATTTCTTGTCTTCACAAATTTTTAGCTTTAGAAAATAGGTTTTATCCTCACTACGACCATTCTAGCTTAGGGTTGAGCCTACAGTCAAGTATGGCTCTGATACCACCTCTGTCGGGACCCCGAATTTGCAAATCCGGACCCTCTGTGTATTCAGCACTAGTCCAGGAACGCGCTAGTGCACACAGTCTTAACATCGGTATATATCACAATCATACCAAACGATACTATCAAAGTACTTTATTTAAATAATCAAAGGGTTACTCGACCTTATGGCCAAGTTACAAATATATGCCTTGCAAGGCAGAACTTATTAAAAGAGAAATAATAGCAGCGGAAAATCAAATAAACTTCGTGGCGCCATCCAAGATACCACAGCAACTGATCGGGCTCGCATCCCTAAGTAGACGGGTCCTCTTGGAGTTCCTCCTCCAAAGTGGCGTAATCTCCTCTTCAAGCGATATTGTGTTGGGGCAAGGGTGAGTACTTGGTACTCAAAGAAGTCATGCCATGCAGAATGCAAGCTAGTATACTATATGCATGGCTTGGTACAAAGGAATAGCTCAAGGTATATTTGCAGAAGCGACTTTTGAAAAGTAATATAAGTAGATTCGAAGCAAGAAAAACAAGTAAAGCATAAATAACTTTTCCAAAAGTTTAAATAACATTTTTCCCATCCTAAACCATATTTCCATCATCTTCCTTGTTAAACCAACCCAACTTCTCAAATCCAAGTTATTTTGAAAATCTAACCCTTGACTGTAATTCCCGAGCATTGTCCAAAGATCAAGTGGACTCGGCTATTCAAATAGATTCTACACTCTGCAGAGGTTATGCACTTTACCCACAAGATACAATCCACTCACCACGTCGGTAGTGAATCGCCATACAAGAGTATGCGAATGAGCGATCATAACAAAGCCTTTCTAAGCCTCAAACAACACAGGTGGTCCTCCCGGTTCGTGCTCTACACCATCCCTTCCCTTAGCCAAGGCGAAGTATGGGACCAACACACCGTTAGATGGGTACCTGGCCACGACCACGATACGCTCCCCGCATAATCACACAAAAGGTGTAATCGACACCCTGAGGCTCCACAAGTGAGTCCTTAGCGACTTAGTCAACTAGGGCCGTCCCATTCCACCCATGTGGTTGCAAGTATGACCCAGTTCAAAGGCTTGCAAGGTTAAGTCCTTAGAGTGACCAGGCAAGACTACCCGAAAAACCAAATCATCATCCCCGATTGCCACAGCCCACCTGATTACTCTTGCCACAAGCCCCTGGCCGAAATCGCTTATCAATCCCCGCTTGATTACCATGCACCACGTGCCATCAACATCACATGATACTTTTCCAAAACAGGTTCAATATATCATTAAGTCCATATTAGCATTTGATTGTCCAAAATCATGTCATGAGCACGTGAAAGGTGCTCTAAGCGACATACTACAACGATCTAAACCCATGTTGGCAATTTAATAATGTCCAACTAGTAAACCACAACTAGGGTGACAAAGGGTCATGGCACATACTTAAGTAATCAAGGTGTCATATAGCAAATTGGTATTTATCTAACCCCAGTGTTTAAACAAAATATCTTTCTATTTGAACTAGCATGCAATAGTTTAAATCAAAATAGATTTTCAAATAGGATCAACATGGTCAAAGCACAACTTGCCTTCAAAAAGCACTTGCTCTTGGTCTTGAGTTGGATCCTGAGTCAATACTTCTCCTTCGAATCCTTCCCAAGCACTTCAACGTCTACTCGTAAAAGCGTGCAAATAGCAAATACACAAATAAACACTATGCAAAAGATCCCAAAACTCCAAATAAAATCCATAAACAGAGAGAACATAATTTTCTGGATTTTTAGAAACTGGAATCGTCAAATTTGGAGTTAAAGCATAAAAAGTTATGATTATTTAAAGTTTAAATAATCAATTAAATAATTTTACAGAGAAAAACTTTAGTCCAAAAATTAAATAAAATTCATATTTAGGTAGATCTCAATTTTATACAAATTTAGAAATTTGAATCGCTCAAATCGGAGTTGAAACGCATAAAAGTTATAAGCGTTTGAAGTTTGAATCTAAATTTGAAATCATTATTTGAATTAATAAATCATTTTCTTTTTTCGGAAATTAATTATTGCGTCAAAGCATGGACACGTGGCAGCTCCTGATTGGCCTGCTGACGTCGGTAGGTCCATGGGCTCGGCCCACGCTCGGCTCGGGTCCACGGTGGACTCGGCCCACGGCTCACGTGGATCGACATGTGGGCCCCACTGCCAGCTGGGTTTCACGCGACGCGCGTGATCGCGGGTGACACGTGGGCCCTCTCGACTCATGGGTCCCGCGTGTCGAGACACGCCTCACGCTGCGTGGCGCGCCGAGCACACGTGGCACAATCTCGCCGCTGATTTGAAAATCAACGGTCCGCATTGAATCTAGACCTCACGCTCAAAACTACACGGTTGATCCGGCCGTTCGATCTAGATCGGACGGTCCAGATCTAACCCTATCGCTACAACGCAACTCAACCACAACCGCATTTATCTAAATCTAACGGTTGAAACCTAATCAAGAACGGAAAGCGAATTGGCGACGTGGCCTTCACCTCGTCGTTGGATCTTGATCCAACGGTGCACCGAAGCTTCGCGGGCGACGATGGCTTGCGGCGGCGTTGCGGCTGCCGCGCTGAGGACGGCGACCACCCTAACGGCGCCGGGCGTCTCCGCCAAGTGAGTGCACCTCACAGTGCGCCGACGCAAGGTTCTCGATCCGGGCTTGAAGGCGGCGGAGGATGACGAACGGCGCCGAAACGAAGAAAACTCCGTGGCAAAGACTCCCAAACTCGCGAAATCGCGAGGCGACGGCCAAGCCTGGGCGTTGGAAACTAGTGCAATAGGCGCGCAAGACACGAACGGCGCGATCTCTCGCGATAACCCACGCTTTAAATAGCCTCTAGCGCGGCATTACCGGAAACCTAATCGACGCGCGGCTACGCGGCGGCGAGTCCAGCTTCTGCTACGGAAGACGACGAATCGTGGTCGCCCACGTGTCGCGCTCAACGGCCACGATCGCCGCGGCGCGATCGGGTCGGTCGGACACGGCTTTCGGTCGAAGTCGGCGGATCTCACCGTTGGATCTTGATCCAACGGTTGGGATCGATTAGGGTTAGAGTGGGTTCGGTCGAGTCAACTGCCTCGGTCGGACTCGAGTCCGACTTCGGTCGGATGAACAAGATTTGACCCGAGTTGGATTTTCCAGCGAATTAATATTTAAAATAATTCCCAAGAATTCATTTAATTCATTAAAAATAGCAAATGACTCGAGTAAAAATTCCAGAAAATTCTGGAAAATATTTTGAATCATTTTGGACTCAAATAAAATATTTCCAACAAAAATTTATTTGCAAATTTAAATTCTTTAATTATTTCAAAATGGAATAAATTCAAATAAATTCCAAATAAATCCAAATAAATTCCAGAAAATTCCAAAAATTCACCAAAGTGCCAAATCACACATGAATTTAAGAAAAGCAAAATTTTGGGATGTTACAAACCTCCCCCCCTTAATAGAATCTCGTCCCCGAGATTCAGGGCTTACTAAAGGAATAGGTTTGGAAACTCTTTCTTCAAATCCTCCTCGCGCTCCCAAGTCGCTTCACTTTCTTCGTGGTTGCTCCATCAACTCTCTGAAACGGGTTAACTTGTTTCTAGTTTCCCGATCCATTGTGTCTAGAATCCTCACTGATGCTCCTTATAAGTCAAGTCCTCTTGCAACTCAATTGATTCTAACGGTGTGCATTCCTCAGAACTCGGAGACACTTCTTTAACTGGGACACATGGAATACATCATGTACTCCTCGCCAACGATCGTGGCAACTCCAAACCGGTAGGCAACTTCACCTCTGCGACTCAAAATCTTAAATGGTCCAACATAACGGGTGCGAGTTTCCCTTTGGCATGGAACCTCTTAACTCCCCGAGAGGCGTAACTCGAGGTATACAAAGTCTTACGGTTCAAAACTCAAATCCCGGCGACGATTGTCGCGATAACTCTTCTGTCGAGATTGGGCTATCTTCAACCTTTCCCTAATTATGGCGATCCGCTTCTTCAAATCTTGAAGAATATCAGGCCCAAAGACACGGCGCCACGGTCTCATTCCAATTCAATGGCGTCCGACAGGTCGACTCATACAAAGGCCTCAAAAGGTGACATCTCAGTAAACTAGCCTGATAACTATTGTTGTAATCGAACTCGGCATACGGCAAACTCTTATCCCAAGAGGTAGCATAAGCCAATGCACAAGCTCTTAACATATCTTCCGAATCTGGTTGACTCTTTCTGGCCTGTCCATCCGTCGTGGATGATAAGTCAGATCTTGAAGTTCAAACGGGTCCCCAGAGCTTCATGCAACTTATTCCGTAATCTTGAGGTAAATTGGGTACCTCTGTCTGATACAATCCTCTTTGGCACTCCGTGCAAACAAACAATCCTCGATCATGTATAATTCTGCTAATTTATCTCCCGAGTAAGTGGTCTTCACGGGATAAAATGGGCTACTTTAGTCAAGCGATCCACTATAACCCATATGGAGTCATAACCCCTTGAGTCTTCGGCAAACCGGTAATGAAATCCATTCCGATTTCCTCCCACTTCCACTCGTATTTTCGCCGTGTAGCAATCCTGCCGGGTCTCTCGATGCATTGCCTTGACTCTCTGGCATACGCCGCACAATGCAACATGCTCGGCAACTTCACGTTTCATACTCGGCCACCGTAATCTCTCCTTCGCATCCTCGATACATCTTGGCGCTTCCAGATGAATCGAGTACTTGAGTCATGGGCTTCTTCCAAAATCACCGCTTTAACTCCTTTTGTTAGGCACACAAATGCGATCCTTCATCCATAACGTGCCTTGTTCATCCAATTTGAAGTCCTCTCGCCTCGCCTTCCTCCATTTTGGACTTAATCCTACGGATCTTGTCATCATCCTTCTGTCCTTCTCGGATCTGGTCCTCTAAAGAAGGCTTTACTTCCAATGCGCCAAGAATCCGCTAGGTACAACCTCAATCTTCATCTTCGAAAATCCTCACATAACTCATCCTCGACTTGTGGCTAGCAACGCACTCACTGTGATGGCTTTTCCGACTCAAGGCATCGGCTACTACGCTGGCCTTCCCGGATGGTAATGGATTCCAACATTATAGTCCTTGATCAACTCTAACCATCTCCTCTGCCTCATATTCGATCCGATCGGGTGAATATGTACTTAAGGCTCTTATGATCCGTGATACACCTCACATCTGCTTTCCAATCAGATAGTGACGCCATATCTTCAAAGCATGCACTACGGCGGCTAACTCTAGGTCATGTGTCGGATAATTTTCCTCATGCGGCCTCAATCGCCTTGATGCATAAGCGGCGACCTTTCCATTCTCAGACAAGACACATCCAAGTCCTTGGCGCGATGCGTCACAATAAATATCGAAGCTTTGAGCAACATCCTAGAACTAACACCGGTGCCGATGTCAATCGCTTCTTCGCCTCTGAAATCCTTCCTCACATTCTCAAGCGCCCATGCAAACTTCTTTTCCTTCTTCAAAGCAATTGCGTAAGAGGTTTCGCAATTGTCGAAAAACCTTCGATGAAACGGCGGTAATATCCTCGCCATTCCAAGGAAACTCAATGGGTCACGCCTTGGTACGCTCCCAATGTAACACGGCTTCTACTTTGCTTGGATCTACGGCGACTCCTTCATGCAGTCATTACATGTCCAAGAAACTCCACTTTGTCCTTCCAAAAGTCACACTTGCCGAACTTGGCGAAAAGTTGTCGTTCCTCACTTTTCCAAAACTCGCCTTAAGTGTTCTAAGATGTTCATCCTCTCGTCTTGGAGTAGATTAGGATATCGTCTATGAACACGACGACAAACTTGTCCAAATATTCCATGAACACCTTATTCATCATATTCATGAAATAAGCCGCGCATTCGTTAAATTTCAAAGGACATAATCAGAACTCGTAATGTCCATATCTTGACGAGAATGCAGTCTTCGGAATATCTTCTGATCGGATCTTCAACTGATGGTATCCCGATCTTAGATCAATCTTGGAGAAAACTCCGGCTCCTCTTAACTGATCAAACAAATCATCAATCCTGGGTAGCGGATACTTATTCTTCACGGTGACTTCATTGAGTGCACGGTAGTCAATGCACATCCTGAAACTCCCGTCCTTCTTCTTGACAAACAAAACTGGTGCTCCCCACGGCGACTAACTTGGTCTCGATAAATCCTTTCTCCATTAACTCCTCTAGTCTGTTTCTTCATTTCTACCAACTCCTCGGTAGACATCCGATAGGGTCTCTTTGCTATCGGTCTTTGTGCAGTACAAGCTCTATCACAAACTCTATGTCCCTCGTCAGCGGCATACCGTAGATCTTCTGAAAAACATCGGTACTCATTCACTACTTTGGGACATCCTCTATGCTGATTGCCTTGGTACTGTTAACCATCAATCGCCCATCTCTAATCGCAGTGGGCTTGAAATTCCACTTTCTTCCCACACTGCTCTCAATCGAGATAGTCCTTCGTCCACAATCCAATACGGCCTTGTGCTTGGATAACCAATCCATTCCCAATATAACATCTAAGGTCCGGGTCTCCAAAATTATAAGGTTTGCTAGGAACTCTATTCCATCTATTAGTATTCTCACCCCGAACATCCTACTTCCGCTCGAGTTCGGAACTGTGGGTTTGAACTAAAAGCATGCACTTAAGTCTTGCCATTCTCAAGTCATTTCTAGTAGCAAAGCCTTGCGAAACAAACGAATGCGAAGCTCCAGAGTCAAACAAAACTGCTGCAGGTACTGAGTTAACAAGTAACTTACCCGATCTACGTCCGTAGCATTCTCGCAGTGCATCCGCTGTAACATGGTTGACTCGGCCTCTCACCACGGCCTGGTGTGGCTCTCGTGCCGGGCGTCCTAGCCGGGTGGTTCCTAGATTGAAGCGGCCTGGGTCGCCTCGCTGTCTTCTTCGACAACCGTTGGCAAAGTGTCCTGGCTCGTTGCGCTTGTAACAGTCTCACTGTTCCTTCTTTTGCTCTGGGTAGCGTTTCTAGCGGGGCTGGGTCCGTAGTTCTGATTGGACAGTCTTGGTGCCGGGATGGTGCCCTTGTTGCATTCTCGTGGTTGGAATCAAGAATTGATTTGGTGCAACTCTCAGCGCTGGCGCTCCCGACGTGATCCTTGCCGTTGCATCCTGCGCTTCTCGTTCTCATCCAGTTCCTTGCGCTTGTCCTCAAGAATAAGTGCCTTATTCACCAACTCTTGGAAATCCGGAAAGGTGTGGGTGATCAATCCTACTTGCAATCCTGAGTTAAGTCCCTTCATGAAACGAGACTGCCTCGATTTATCTCGTCGCTACATCCTCAAAAAGCGTAGCGTGCTAGGCTGTGTGAACTTGTTCGTAGTCGGCCACTGGCTGATTACCTTGCTTCAAAGGCTCAACTCCTCCTTCTTAAGGTCCATAATTCCTTCAGCACGTGATATCGCCGGAATGCAACCGTGAACTCCTCCCAAGTGATATCTTGAGGGTTCTCTGCGTGGCACGTAGTTCTCCCACCATTCGGCCAATGTTCCTTCCAACTGATGAGAAGCGTAAAGGACCTTCTCATTCCCTATGCATTGAGCTATATGTAGCTTCCTCTCGATTGATCTTAACCAATCATCGGCCTCCAATGGATTGGCATTCCCAGAGAAAGTGGATGGGTGAGTCCTCATGAACTCTGACACTTTGTATTCTCGGGCGTTGTCCCTCGATTAACTTGATTGGTCGTGGCCTGAGCAAAGGACGTGCTGCATTTGTTGCATCATAGCATGCATCAATCGGGTCTGAGCAGCAAGAAATGCTCCAAAATTCTGCACATCCAAAGTGGCGGCTGGTGCTCCATCATTGGGGTTTTCCGCTGGCGAGATCCACTCCCATTGCTTCCAAAGTTCCCACTGTGTTCACCATCCTGCCGATTTGCTCTAGGTTTAGAGATGAGAGGGAAACAAGAATAGACAAGTAATATGGAACTTATGCGGGCGAAAGGTGTAGCCTTAAGGTCCAACTTTATTATTAATAACTTGGTATGGTCGCCATAATGCCTAAGGGCCTTGCAACACATACCGCACACTCAAAGAAACAAAGCAAATCCAAATCGAACTAACTCCTGAGTCTAACGCCTAAAGGGTGACTCTTTATTTTATGACGCGACTCGCCAAGGAGTCTCACTATAGAACCTAAGCTCACTCATCGAGAAAACCTCCATCTGTCACAAGAGTGCTTTACGTAAGAACTCGGAATTTTTAAATTGTGATAAGGTAAGGAAAATTTCAGCAAGAGACAAGAAAAGAGAGAAGGGATAAGTCGAGATGTCATTTCTTGTCTTCACAAATTTTTAGCTTTAGAAAATAGGTTTTATCCTCACTACGACCATTCTAGCTTAGGGTTGAGCTCTACAAATAAGTATGGCTCGATACCACCTCTGTCGGGACCCGAATTTGCAAATCCGACCCTTCGTGTATTCAAAGACTAGTCCAGAACGCCGCTAGTGCACACAGCCTTAACATCGGTATATATCACAATCATACCAAACGATACTATCAAAGTACTTTATTTAAATAATCAAAGGGTTACTCGACCTTATGGCCAAGTTACAAATATATGCCTTGCAAGGCGTAACTTATTAAAAGAGAAATAATAGCAATGAAAATCAAATAAACTTAGTGGCGCCATCCAGATACCACAGCAACTGATCGGGCTCGCATCCCTAAGTAGACGGGTCCTCTTGGAGTTCCTCCTCCAAAGTGGCGTAATCTCCTCTTCAACCGATATTGTGTTGGGGCAAGGGTGAGTACTTGGTACTCAAGAAGTCATGCACAGAATGCAAGCTAGTATACTATATGCATGGCTTGGTACAAAGGAATAGCTCAAGGTATATTTGCAGTAAGCAGCTTTTGAAAAGTAATATAAGTAGATTCGAAAGCAGTAAAAACAAGTAAAGCATAAATAACTTTTCCAAAAGTTTAAATAACATTTTTCCCCATCCTAAACCATATTTCCATCATCTTCCTTGTTAAACCAACCCAACTTCTCAAATCCAAGTTATTTTCAGAAAATCTAACCCTTGACTGTAATTCCCGAGCATTGTCCAGTACCGTGGACTCGGCTATTCAAATAGATTCTACACTCTGCAGAGGTTATGCACTTTACCCACAAGATACAATCCACTCACCACGTCAGCCGTGAATCGCCATACAAGAGTATGCGAATGAGCGATCATAACAAAGCCTTCTAAGCCTCAAACAACACAGTGGTCCTCCCTGTTCGTGCTCTACACCATCCCTTCCCTTAGCCAAGGCGAAGTATGGGACCAACACACCGTTAGATGGGTACTGCCACGCCCACGATACGCTCCCCGCATAATCACACAAAAGGTGTAACTGACACCCTGAGGCTCCACAAGTGAGTCCTTAGCGACTTAGTCAACTAGGGCCGTCCCATTCCAGCCATGTGGTTGCAAGTATGACCCAGTTCAAAGGCTTGCAAGGTTAAGTCCTTAGAGTGACCAGGGCAAGACTACCCGAAAAACCAAATCATCATCCCCAGTGCCACACTGGCCCACCTGATTACTCTTGCCACAAGCCCCGGTCGAAAACTGTTTATCAATCCCCAGTTGATTACCATGCACCACGTGCCATCAACATCACATGATACTTTTCCAAAACAGGTTCAATATATCATTAAGTCCATATTAGCATTTGATTGTCCAAAATCATGTCATGAGCACGTAGCAGGTCTAAGCAAAGATACTACAACGATCTAAACCCATGTTGGCAATTTAATAATGTCCAACTAGTAAACCACAACTAGGGTGACAAAGGGTCATGGCACATACTTAAGTAATCAAGGTGTCATATAGCAAATTGGTATTTATCTAACCCCCAGGTTTAAACAAAATATCTTTCTATTTGAACTAGCATGCAATAGTTTAAATCAAAATAGATTTTCGAAATAGGATCAACATGGTCAAAGCACAACTTGCCTTCAAAAAGCACTTGCTCTTGGTCTTGAGTTGGATCCTGAGTCAATACTTCTCCTTCGAATCCTTCCGGCACTTCAACGTCTACTCGTAAAGCGTGCAAATAGCAAATACACAAATAAACACTATGCAAAAAGATCCCAAAACTCCAAATAAAATCCATAAACAGAGAGAACATAATTTTCTGGATTTTTAGAAACTGGAATCGTCAAATTTGGAGTTAAAAATAAATAGTTATGATTATTTAAAGTTTATATAATAAATTAAATAATTTTACAGATAAAAACTTTATTCCAAAAATTAAATAAAATTCATATTTAGGTTGATCTCAATTTTATACAAATTTAGAAATTTGAATCGCTTCAAATCGGAGTTGAAACGCAAAAGTTATAAGCGTTTGAAGTTTGAATCTAAATTTGAAATCATTATTTGAATTAATAAATCATTTTCTTTTTCGAAATTAATTATTGCGCCAAGATGGACTCGTGGCAGCTCCTGATTGGCCTGCTGACGTCAGCCGGTCCATGGGCTCGGTCCACGCCGGCTCGGGTCCACGGTGGACTCGGTCCCACGGCTCACGTGGATCGACATGTGGGCCCCACTGCCAGCCGGGTTTCACGCACGCTGCGTGATCGCGGCCGACACGTGGGCCTTCGACTCGCGGGTCCCGCGTGTCGAGACACGCTCCCACGCCGCGTGGCGCGCGAAAGCACACGTGGCACAATCTCGCCGTTGATTTGAAAATCAACGGCCCGCATTGGATCTAGACCTCACGCTCAAAACTACACTGCGGTTGATCCGGCCGTTCGATCTAGATCGGACGGTCCGTATCTAACCCTATCGCTACAACGCAACTAACCACAACCGCATTTATCTAAATCTAACGGTTGAAACCTAATCAAGAACGGAAACAAGATAGCAGGCGACGTGGCCTCACTCGTGCGTTGGATCTTGATCCAACGGTGCACCGAAGCTTCGCGAGCGACGATGGCTTGCGGCGGCGTTGCGGCTGCCGCTGAGGACGGCGACCACCCTAACGGCGCTTGGGCGTCTCGGCCAAGTGAGTGCACTTACAGTGCGCCTCGACGCAAGGTTCTCGATCCGGGCTTGAAGGCGGCGGAGGATGACGAACGGCGCGAAACGAAGAAAACCCGTGGCAAAGACTCCCCAAACTTCGGCGAAATCGCGAGGCGACGGCGGCGCTTGGGCGTTGGAAACTAGTGCAATAGGCGCGCACACCTAACGGCGATCCTCGGCGATAACCCACGCCTTAAATAGCCTCTCGCAGCGGCATTACCTGCCGGAAACCTAATCGGACGCGGCGCTACGCGCGGCGAGTCCACTTCACGGGAAGACGACGAAATCGTGGCGCCCACGCTGTCGCGCCAACGCCACGATCGCGACGGGCGCGATCGGTCCGGTCCGACACGGCTTCGATCGGTCGGCGGATCTCACCGTTGGATCTTGATCCAACGGTTGGGATCGATTAGGTTAGGAGTGGGTTCGGTCGAGTCAATCGCTCTGTCGGACTCGAGTCCGACTTCGATCGGATGAACAAGATACTTGACCCGAGTTGGATTTTCCAGCGAATTAATATTTAAAATAATTCCCAAGAATTCATTTAATTCATTAAAAATAGCAAATGACTCGTAAAATTCCAGAAAAATTCTGGAAAATATTTTGAATCATTTTGGACTCAAATAAAATATTTCCAACAAAAATTTATTTGCAAATTTAAATTCTTTAATTATTTCAAAATGGAATAAATTCAAATAAATTCCAAATAAATCCAAATAAATTCGAGAAAATTCCAAAATTCACCAAAGTGCCAAATCACACATGAATTTAAGAAAAGCAAAATTTTGGGATGTTACAAACCTCCCCTTAATAGAATCTCGCCCCGAGATTCAGTGGCTTACTAAAGGAATAGGTTTGGAAACTCTTTCTTCAAATCCTCCTCGCGCTCCCAAGTCGCTTCACTTTCTTCGTGGTTGCTCCACTCAACTCTACAGAACGGGTTAACTTGTTTCTAGTTTCCCGATCCATTGTGTCTAGAATCCTCACTGATGCTCCTTATAAGTCAAGTCCTCTTGCAACTCAATTGATTCTAATCTGTCTGCTCTCGTGAACTCGGAGACACTTCTTTAATCGGGACACATGGAATACATCATGTACTCCTCGCCAACGATCGTGGGCAACTCCACCGGTAGGCAACTTCACCTCTGCGACTCAAAATCTTAAATGGTCCAACATAACGGGTGCGAGTTTCCCTTTGGCATGGAACCTCTTAACTCCCGAGAGGCGTAACTACGAGGTATACAAAGTCTTCTCGTTCAAAACTCAAATCCGGCGACGATTGTCAAGATAACTCTTCTGTCGAGATTGGGCTATCTTCAACCTTTCCTAATTATGGCGATCCGCTCTTGACCTCTTGAAGAATATCAGGCCCAAAGACACGGCGCTCACGGTCTCATTCCAATTCAATGGCGTCCGACAGTCGACTCATACAAAGGCCTCAAAAGGTGACATCTCAGAACTAGCCTGATAACTATTGTTGTAACTGAACTCGGCATACGGCAAACTCTTATCCCAAGAGGTAGCATAAGCCAATGCACAAGCTCTTAACATATCTTCCAGACCGTTGACTCTTTCGGTCTGTCCATCCGTCGTGGATGATAAGTCATCTTGAAGTTCAAACGGGTCCCCAGAGCTTCATGCAACTTATTCCGAATCTTGAGGTAAATTGGGTACCTCGTCCGATACAATCCTCTTTGGCACTCCGTGCAAACAAACAATCCTCGATCATGTATAATTTCGCTTAATTTATCTCCGAGTAAGTGGTCTTCACGGGATAAAATGGGCTACTTTAGTCAAGCGATCCACTATAACCCATATGGAGTCATAACCCCTTGAGTCTTCTAAGAAACCGGTAATGAAATCCATTCCGATTTCCTCCCACTTCCACTCGTATTTTCAATACAGTAGCAATCCTGCTGGTCTCTCGATGCATTGCCTTGACTCTCCGGCATACGCCGCACAATGCAACATGCTCGGCAACTTCACGTTTCATACTCGGCCACCGTAATCTCTCCTTCAGATCCTCGATACATCTTGGCGCTTCCAGATGAATCGAGTACTTGGAGTCATGGGCTTCTTCCAAAATCACCGCTTTAACTCCTTTTGTTAGGCACACAAATGCGATCCTTCATCCATAACGTGCCTTGTTCATCCAATTTGAAGTCCTCTGCCCTGCCTTCCTCCATTTTGGACTTAATCCTACGGATCTTGTCATCATCCTTCTGTCCTTCTCGGATCTGGTCCTCTAAAGAAGGCTTTACTTCCAATGCGGCCAAGAATCCGCTAGGTACAACCTCAATCTTCATCTTCTGAAAATCCTCACATAACTCATCCTGACTTGTGGCTAGCAACGCACTCACGGTATGGCTTTTCCGACTCAAGGCATCGGCTACTACGTTGGCCTTCCCGGGATGGTAATGGATTCCAACATTATAGTCCTTGATCAACTCTAACCATCTCCTCTGCCTCATATTCAGATCCGACTGGGTGAATATGTACTTAAGGCTCTTATGATCCGTATACACCTCACATCTGTTTCCAATCAGATAGTGACGCCATATCTTCAAAGCATGCACTACGGCGGCTAACTCTAGGTCATGTGTCGGATAATTTTCCTCATGCGGCCTCAATCGCCTTGATGCATAAGCGGCGACCTTTCCATTCTCAGACGACACATCCAAGTCCTTGGCGCGATGCGTCACAATAAATATCGAAGCTTTGAGCAACATCCGGTAGAACTAACACCGGTCTTGATGTCAATCGCTTCTTCACTCCTGAAATCCTTCCTCACATTCTCAAGCGTCCATGCAAACTTCTTTTCCTTCTTCAAAGAATTGCGTAAGAGGTTTCGCAATTGTCGAAAAACCTTCGATGAAACGGCGGTAATATCCTGCCATTCCAAGGAAACTCCGAATCTGGTCACAGTCTTGGTGCTCCCAATGTAACACGCCTTCTACTTTGCTTGGATCTACGGCGACTCCTTCTGCGAGTCATTACATGTCCAAGAAACTCCACTTTGTCCTTCCAAAAGTCACACTTGCTGAACTTGGCGAAAAGTTGCTGTTCCCTCGACTTTTCCAAAACTCGCCTTAAGTGTTCGGCATGTTCATCCTCCTGTCTTGGAGTAGATTAGGATATCGTCTATGAACACGACGACAAACTTGTCCAAATATTCCATGAACACCTTATTCATCATATTCATGAAATAAGCCGGGCGATTCGTTAAATTTCAAAGGACATAAATCAGAACTCGTAATGTCCATATCTTGACGAGAATGCGGCCTTGAATATCTTCTCGATCGGATCTTCAATCGATGGTATCCCGATCTTAGATCAATCTTGGAGAAAACTCCGCTCCTCTTAATCGATCAAACAAATCATCAATCCTGGGTAGCGGATACTTATTCTTCACGGTGACTTCATTGAGTGCACGGTAGTCAATGCACATCCCGAAACTCCCGCCCTTCTTCTTGACAAACAAAACTGGTGCTCCCCACGGCGCACTAACTTGGTCTCGATAAATCCTTTCTCCATTAACTCCTCTAGTCTGTTTCTTCATTTCTACCAACTCCTCGGTAGACATCCGATAGGGTCTCTTTGCTATCGGTCTTTGTGCAGGTACAAGCTCTATCACAAACTCTATGTCCCTGTCTCGGCATACCGTAGATCTTCTGAAAACATCGGGGTACTCATTCACTCTTTGGGACATCCTCTATGTTCGATTGCCTTGGTACCGTTAACCATCAACTGTCCATCTCTAATCGCAGTGGCTTGAAATTCCACTTTCTTCCCACACGGGCTCTCAATCGAGATAGTCCTTCGTCCACAATCCAATACGGCCTTGTGCTTGGATAACCAATCCATTCCCAATATAACATCTAAGGTCCGGGTCTCCAAAATTATAAGGTTTGCTAGGAACTCTATTCCATCTATTAGTATTCTCACCCGGAACATCCTACTTCCGTTCGGAGTTCGAACCAGGGTTTGAACTAAAAGCATGCACTTAAGTCTTGCCATTCTCAAGTCATTTCTAGTAGCAAAGCCTTGCGAAACAAACGAATCTGAGCTCCAGAGTCAAACAAAATCATGCATGGTACCGAGTTAACAAGTAACTTACCCAAGATCGACGTCCGTAGCATTCTCGCAGTGCATCCGCGGTAACATGGTTGACTCGGCCTCTCACCACGGCCTGGGGTGTGGCTCTGTGTCTTTGGCGTCCTAGGCTGGGGTGGTTCCTAGATTGAAGCGAATCGGGTCGCTCTGCTGTCTTCTTCGGACAAGCTGTTGGCAAAGTGTCCTGGCTCGTTCTGGTTGTAACAGCGTCTCCCGTTCCTTCTTGTTGCACAGGGTAGCGTTTCTAGCGGGGCTGGGTGCAGTAGTTCGATTGATGTGTCTTGGTCTTTGAGGATGGTGCCCTTGTTGCATTCTCGTGGTTGGAATCAAGAATTGATTTGGTGCAACTCTCAAGCGCTGCGCTCCTCGACGTGATCCTTGCCGCTGCATCCTGCGCTTCTGTTCTCATCCGGGCCTTGCGCTTGTCCTCAAGAATAAGTGCCTTATTCACCAACTCTTGGAAATCCGGAAAGGTGTGGGTGATCAATCCTACTTGCAATCCTGAGTTAAGTCCCTTCATGAAACGAGACTGTCTGGATTTATCTGTCGCTACATCCTCAAAAAGCGTAGCGTGCTAGCTGTGTGAACTTGTTCGTAGTCGGCCACTGGTGATTACCTTGCTTGATGCTCAACTCCTCCTTCTTAAGGTCCATAATTCCTTCAGGCACGTGATACTCGCCGGAATGCAAATTGTGAACTCCTCCCAAGTGATATCTTGAGGGTTCTCTGCGTGGCACAGTTCTCCCACCATTCGGCCACATTGTTCCTTCCAACCGATGAGAAGCGTAAAGTACCTTCTCATTCCCTATGCATTGAGCTATATGTAGCTTCCTCTCGATTGATCTTAACCAATCATCGGCCTCCAATGGATTGGCATTCCCGAGAGAAAGTGGATGGGTGAGTCCTCATGAACTCGACGACCTTGTATTCTCGGCGTTGTCCCTGATTAACTTGATTGGTCGTGGCCTGAGCAAAGGACGTGCTGCATTTGTTGCATCATAGCATGCATCAAGCTGGGTCTGAGCAGCAAGAAATGCTCCAAAATTCTGCACATCCAGTGGCGGTGCCGGTGCTCCATCATTGGGGTTTTCATTGGCGAGATCCACTCCCATTGCTTCCAAAGTTCCCACGGTGTTCACCATCTGTCGATTTGCTCTAGGTTTAGAGATGAGAGGGAAACAAGAATAGACAAGTAATATGGAACTTATGCGGGCGAAAGGTGTAGCCTTAAGGTCCAACTTTATTATTAATAACTTGGTATGGTCGCTTACAATGCCTAAGGGCCTTGCAACACATACCGCACACTCAAGAAACAAAGCAAATCCAAATCGAACTAACTCGAGTCTAACGCCTAAAGGGTGACTCTTTATTTTATGACGCTGACTCGCGAAGGAGTCTCACTATAGAACCTAAGCTCACTCATCGAGAAAACCTCCATCTGTCACAAGAGTGCTTTACGTAAGAACTCGGAATTTTTAAATTGTGATAAGGTAAGGAAAATTTCAGCAAGAGACAAGAAAAGAGAGAAGGGGATAAGTCGAGATGTCATTTCTTGTCTTCACAAATTTTTAGCTTTAGAAAATAGGTTTTATCCTCACTACGACCATTCTAGCTTAGGGTTGAGCCTACAAATCAAGTATGGCTCGATACCACCTCTGTCGGGACCCGAATTTGCAAATCCGACCCTCTGTGTATTCAGCACTAGTCCAGAACGCGCTTAGTGCACCACAGTCTTAACATCGGTATATATCACAATCATACCAAACGATACTATCAAAGTACTTTATTTAAATAATCAAAGGGTTACTCGACCTTATGGCCAAGTTACAAATATATGCCTTGCAAGGCAGAACTTATTAAAAGAGAAATAATAGCAAATGAAAATCAAATAAACTTGCGTGGCGCCATCCAAGTATACCACAGTAACCGATCGGGCTCGCATCCCTAAGTAGACGGGTCCTCTTGGAGTTCCTCCTCCAAAGTGGCGTAATCTCCTCTTCAACTGATATTGTGTTGGGGCAAGGGTGAGTACTTGGTACTCGACAAGTCATGCATGTAATGCAAGCTAGTATACTATATGCATGGCTTGGTACAAAGGAATAGCTCAAGGTATATTTGCGAAGTGACTTTTGAAAAGTAATATAAGTAGATTCAAAGCAAGAAAAACAAGTAAAGCATAAATAACTTTTCCAAAAGTTTAAATAACATTTTTCCCCATCCTAAACCATATTTCCATCATCTTCCTTGTTAAACCAACCCAACTTCTCAAATCCAAGTTATTTTCAGAAAATCTAACCCTTGACTGTAATTCCCGAGCATTGTCCAGTACCGTGGACTCGGCTATTCAAATAGATTCTACACTCTGCAGAGGTTATGCACTTTACCCACAAGATACAATCCACTCACCACGTCAGCCGTGAATCGCCATACAAGAGTATGCGAATGAGCGATCATAACAAAGCCTTTCTAAGCCTCAAACAACACAGGTGGTCCTCCCGGTTCGTGCTCTACACCATCCCTTCCCTTAGCCAAGGCGAAGTATGGGACCAACACACCGTTAGATGGGTACCTGGCCACGACCACGATCGCTCCCCGCACAATCACACAAAAGGTGTAATCGACACCCTGAGGCTCCACAAGTGAGTCCTTAGCGACTTAGTCAACTAGGGCCGTCCCATTCCAACCATGTGGTTGCAAGTATGACCCAGTTCAAAGGCTTGCAAGGTTAAGTCCTTAGAGTGACCAGGGCAAGACTACCCGAAAAACCAAATCATCATCCCGATTGCCACCTTTGCCCACTGATTACTCTTGCCACAAGCCCTGGCCGAAATCGTTTATCAATCCCGATTGATTACCATGCACCACGTGCCATCAACATCACATGATACTTTTCCAAAACAGGTTCAATATATCATTAAGTCCATATTAGCATTTGATTGTCCAAAATCATGTCATGAGCACGTAGCAGGTCTAAGCAGCATACTACAACGATCTAAACCCATGTTGGCAATTTAATAATGTCCAACTAGTAAACCACAACTAGGGTGACAAAGGGTCATGGCACATACTTAAGTAATCAAGGTGTCATATAGCAAATTGGTATTTATCTAACCCCCAGGTTTAAACAAAATATCTTTCTATTTGAACTAGCATGCAATAGTTTAAATCAAAATAGATTTTCGAAATAGGATCAACATGGTCAAAGCACAACTTGCCTTCAAAAAGCACTTGCTCTTGGTCTTGAGTTGGATCCTGAGTCAATACTTCTCCTTGAATCCTTCCAAGCACTTCAACGTCTACTCGTAAAGCGTGCAAATAGCAAATACACAAATAAACACTATGCAAAAAGATCCCAAAACTCCAAATAAAATCCATAAACAGAGAGAACATGATTTTCTGGATTTTTAGAAACTGGAATAAATCAAATTTGGAGTTAAAGCATAAAAGTTATGATTATTTAAAGTTTAAATAATCAATTAAATAATTTTACAGAGAAAAACTTTAGTCCAAAAATTAAATAAAATTCATATTTAGGTAGATCTCAATTTTATACAAATTTAGAAATTTGAATCGCTCAAATCGGAGTTGAAACGCAAAAGTTATAAGCGTTTGAAGTTTGAATCTAAATTTGAAATCATTATTTGAATTAATAAATCCTTTTCTTTTTTGGAAATTAATTATTGCGTCAGCATGGACACGTGGCAGCTCCTGATTGGCCTTTCTTGGCGTCACCGTCCATGGGCTCGGTCCACGCTCGGCTCGGGTCCACGGTGGACTCGGTCCACGGCTCACGTGGTGACATGTGGGCCCCACCGCCCGGTATTTGGGTTTCACGCCGCTGCGTGGCTGCGGCGACACGTGGGCCCCTCGACTCGCGGGTCCGCGTGTCGAGACACGCTCCACGCCAGCGTGCGCGGCGGTGAGCACACGTGGCACAATCTCGGCCGTTGATTTGAAAATCAACGGCCCGGTTGGATCTGAACCTCACGTTCAAAACTACACGCTTGATCCGGGCCGTGCGATCTAGATCGGACGGTCCAGATCTAACCCTATAGCTACAACGCAACTAACCACAACCGAACCATCTAAATCTAACCGTTGAAACCTAATCAAGAACGGAAAGCGATAGCGAGCGGCGTGGCCTCACCTCGTGCGTTGGATCTTGATCCAACGGTGCACCGAAGCTTCGCGAGCGTCGATGGCTTGCGGCGGCGTTGGGGCTGCCGGCGCTGTGGACGGCGACCACGCTATCGGCGCCGGGCGTCTCCGCCAAGTGAGTGCACCCGCAGTGCGCCTCGACGCAAGGTTCTCGAATCCGGGCTTGAAGCGGCGGAGGATGACGAACGGCGCCGAAACGAAGAAAACCGTGGCGGCCTCCCCAAACTTGGCGAAATCGCGAGGCGACGGCGCGGCGCTTGGGCGTTGGAAACTAGTGCAATAGGCGCCAAGACACGAACGGCGATCCTCGGGCGATAACCCACGCCTTAAATAGCCTCGGCAGGCGTGCACACGGCGGAAACCTAATCGGACGCGGCGGCTACGCGGCGGCGGAGTCCAGCTCGGTTACGGGAAGACGACGAAATCGTGGCCGTCCACGTGTCGCGCTCAACGGCCACGATCGCACGGCGCGATCGGGTCCGGTCCGGACACGGCTCGGGTCTGGGTCGGGCGGATCTCAGCCGTTGGATCTTGATCCAACGGTTGGGATCGATTAGGGTTAGGAGTGGGTTCGGTCGAGTCAACTGGCTCGGGTCGGACTCGAGTCCGACTCGGTCGGATGAACAGTACTTGACCCGAGTTGGATTTTCCAGCGAATTAATATTTAAAATAATTCCCAGTAATTCATTTAATTCATTAAAAATAGCAAATGATTTCGAGAAAAATTCGAGAAAATTCTGGAAAATATTTTGAATCATTTTGGACTCAAATAAAATATTTCCAACAAAAATTTATTTGCAAATTTAAATTCTTTAATTATTTCAAAATGGAATAAATTCAAATAAATTCCAAATAAATCCAAATAAATTCCAGAAAATTCCAAAAATTCACCAAAGTGCCAAATCACACATGAATTTAAGAAAAGCAAAATTTTGGGATGTTACACTAATCCAGGGGAGGACCTCCTTGAGCAGATGGCAGCTTGAAAAGTCCTCCAAACTATCACGTCAGCCTGTAGCGCCACCGATGCATCGACATTGATCTTGCCGTAAGTTCCAAAAAAATGACGCTAGGCAGTCAAAATTAACACAGAATCGTAGTTTTCTGCTCATCATAATATTCCTTCTAATGCTAATGAATAGTTTCATATTGGAATAGTTTCAGCTTAGAAGTATTCCTTCTAATGCTGCAGCTTGGAAGTATTCCTTCTAATGCTAATGAATAGTTTCAGCTTGGAATAGTTTCAGTTTGGAGTGTATGGATTGGCTTTGGTTGTTATTTATGATCTTTGTTGATGATATTTTAAAGAACAACACTAGAATGATAGTTCACAATATACTAATTCACAATATGTTATATTTGTATGTATTAACTCCTGTTAAAATTCGGAATCTAGACCTCTGCAGAGCTTGCACTATTTTCATTCTAACTAATTTATACAATTTATAGAGAAGACATGGAAGGATAAATGGTACAGAAAGACTTGCAAAACATACAAATAAAAAAATATAGAGAGAGGCCATAAAATATATGCAGAGAATAATATAGGAACGGAGGCAATGAATATTATTCAATTGTTAGTAGCACCTACAATCTACAAAACAGAGGCAATGAATAATATAGGAACGGAGTTCATTCTCAGTTTGCTTTACAAACCATCCAAAAGGCCACAATCTTCTCTTTGAGGTGCCCTTCTTATGCAATGTTTCCTTTGATTTCACAGTTTCAACCTTAGCACACACATCCACAAATCTATTGTTCTACCACGGGGGAGGAGGAGACCAACCTTGTGATGGAGGAGGAGACGTCGCTGGGGGAGGAGGAGACGCAGCAGTCGGGGGAGGAGGAGGCGCGTTCGCCGGGGGAGGAGGCGCCAACGCCGCGGCGGGGCTCGGGGAGGTGGCGGCGGGGCTCGGGGAGGCGGCGGCAGTCTCCATCAGTGCGGTTAGGGTTTGAAGTGTGCGTAGGGTTTTCAGTCTGATCGAAACGTTTTCAGTGTAGAAGTTATATAGAGGCACCTATCACAGACGGTTTTAAAAAACAACCGTCTGTGATATATATTTCACAGACGGTTCTAAAACACAACCGTCTTTAATGTTTATCTATTACAGACGGTTCTATTTAACAACCGTCTGTAATAGTAACTACCACAGACGATCCTTCGATATAACCGTCTGTAATAGATAAATATTCAAGACGGTTGTGTGTACGAACCGTCTGTGAAATAGATATCACAGACGGTGCTCATAAAGAACCATCTTTAAAGGACACAAAAAATTAGTTTTAGTTCTTATTATATACATTGCAAAATATTGTTTTTCCAAAGCACACAAAATATTACAGATAAATATCACAAAAGTACAGAAATATTACTTTATTATGCATACATGCATGCACTTGCTTACAAGTTAACATTGTAATTATACAGTGAAAATTATCCCTTCACGATGATCGACGCGTGTGTAGCTGAGTTCCTCAGTTTGTTCTTCTTGGACCATGCTGGCATTTTCGATAGGAGGCAAATCATCAAATTGATTGTACTCTTCCTCATCTACTACATTCTCAACTCCGACAATCCTCCTTTTTCCCTGGACAACTATGTGGCGCTTCTTGTTGGACGGGTCGGTAACATAGAAGACTTGAACAACTTGGTTTGCGAGCACTAATGGTTCATCTTGGTATCCGACACGTTCGAGGTCCACAGTAGTGATGCCGTACTTGTCAACCTTCACGTGCTGGAAGTGGACCCAACGACACCGAAATAGTGGGATCTTGAAAAGTACGTAGTCAAGCTCCCAAATCTCCTCTATGAACCCATAGTAGGAGCTCCTCGTTGACCCAGCGGTACTGAACGCATCTATGCGGACCCCACTGTTCTGGTTTGTGCTCTTCAAATCCTGATCTATCGTGTAAAATGTGTATCCATTTAAGTCGTATCCTTTTCACGTGACAACTGTAAAAGCTGGACCTTTTGCCAACCATTTCAGGGTGTCATATGACGAGCTCCCAGTGATGGGTCGCTCTTTGAACCAATTGTTAAACTGAAGGTTATGTTGTCTTATGATCCAAGACTCTGTCGTCTTTGGATTCTCTTGCCTTAGCCATTGCTTGTGCTCGACGATGTACGGGGACACTACAGTCATGTGTTGTAGAACTGTGAAATGGGCTTGAGCACACGCAACTGGATCAGGCGTGATTGCTTTCCTTCCGATGGTCCCGATACCCTGGAGCCTCCCCACATGGCGAGATCGAGGCACACCTATTGGTTGGGCCTGAGCCATGTAATCGACGCAGAACTCGACGACCTCTTCGGTTGCATAACCTTCGACAATGCTACCCTCCGGACGGGATCGATTTCGTACGTAAGACTTAAGAATTCCCATATACCTCTCGAACGGGTACATGCTACGTAGGAACACAGGCCCGCACAACTTTATCTCTATTACAAGGTGAACAATGAGATGGACCATGATATCGAAAAATGACGGAGGGAAATACATCTCAAGATTACATAGAGTCATCACCACCTCGGCCTGCAGAGCATCCAGTCCTTCGGGATCGATGACCTTACGGCGATTGTGTTAAATAAATAACACAGCCTCGTGATTGTCTCTCGGACCTTGACTGGCAAAATACTTCTAATTGCAATAGGGAGCATTTGAGTCATCAACACATGACAATTATGAGACTTCATGACAATTAATTTTAAATCTTGCATTGAAACAAGTCTCTTCATGTTGGACGAGTAGCCGGACGGAACTTTCACACCATGCAAGCACCGCACGATTCAGTTCTTTCGGCCTTTGACAGAGTGTAACAAGTCGTTCGCAATACGTACCACCTTTAACGGTCTCTTTTGGTGCTAACTCAGGTCTTATGCCCATATCGACTAAGTCAAGTCGTGCGTTGATACCATCCTTTGTTTTGCCCTTAATGTTTAGTAGGAGACCAATCAGGCTATCACAGACATTCTTCTCCACGTGCATGACATCGATGCAGTGGCGAACTTCTAGGTGCTCCCAGTAAGGTAGGTCCCAAAAGATTGATCTCTTCTTCCACAAGCTCTTCTCACGGGTCGACCTTGCGTTACGTCCCTTTCCATGTGTAACATCCAAATCCTTAACAAAGTCATGAACATCTCTCCCGCTAAAAGGCATTGGAGCTGAACCGTTTTCGTTCGTCCCATCGAATAGTCTCTTCATCTTGCGGTATGGGTGTTTCCTCCCAAGGAACCTACGGTGACGCTTGTACACGGTTTTACGCGAGTGATTCAGCCACACACTCTCAGTATCGTCTAGGCAGTGAGTGCAAGCCTTGGCACCTTTTGTACTCTGGCCCGACAGGTTAGCAAGTGCAGGGTAATCATTTATGGTGCGTAACAACAAGCGTGTAAAGTGAAGTTCTCTCGTTTGTATGCATCCCAAACACTGTACTCCCAGGAACCCACAATGTTTTTAGATCTTCCACCAATGGAGCTAGGTACACATCAATATCGTTCCCAGGTTGTTTCGGTCCTTGGATAAGCACAGACAATAAAATGTACTTTCGCTTCATACACAACCAAGGAGGAAGGTTGTAGATACAGAGATTCACGGGCCAATTGCTATGCCGGCTGCTCATGTTACCGAAAGGATTCATTCCAAATTGCACTCACCCAAACCTTATATTCCTCATCTCCGCAGCGAATTCTTCATACCTCCTATCGATGTTTCTCCACTGGGTGGAGTCAGCAGGGTGTCTTAGCATTCCATCGTTCTTACGCTTCTCGAAATGCCAACACAGCAGTTTGGCCTCCTTTGGGTTAGCGAACAAACGCTTCAATCGGGGAATTAGAGGCAGATACCATGCCATCTTAGCAGGAGTTCCATTCTTCACCTCCTCATCTAATGACTCTTACGCTTGTACCGATGCGTTGCACACCGACATACATGCAAGTTTGCATACTCTTTGCGGTATAGGATACAATCGTTCGGACATGCATGTATTCTTTCTACCTCCATTCCCAAGGGACAAAGAACCTTCTTGGCTTTGTAGGTTGTTGTCGGCAACTCATTTCCCTCTGGAAGCATGTATGCCAATAGACGTAATAAATTGTGAAACTCTTGTCTGACCAACCATTGCTTGCCTTCAATTTCAGCAGTTCAAGCACGGACGACAACCTTGTGTATTTCACCTTGCAACCAAAGAAACAAAGGTTTCTTCGAGTCCTCCATCAAACCCACGAATTTTTCATATTCCCTTTCATCACGGTTCCTTCTGCGTCGCAAAGATCTCGCCTCCAGTTGTCATCATGCAACATATTCTCGCTTAAGCGTAATCAATGTGATCATCCGGCATATCGTTGACTTCGTCGAAGATGTTAACAGCATTCACCACAGCTTCTTGTATATTCTCGCCTTCGTGGATCGGTCCAACATGTATATCCCTTTTGAAACCTCGCATAATCAAGTGTGCTTCGATCTGCTACCGAAGTTTCAAACGTCATCATATTCTCGCAATCGATGCATGGACAAGACATATATTGCACTCCCTTATTAAACATGTCCTCCTCTGCAGCTCTTCTAAAAGTGGAGACGCCATTAATGTACTCCACACTCGCACGGTCCCCTGCGTACATCCAAACCGATCCATCTATGCTACACATGTAATATTCGATCCAATTAGAACCCTCTTTTCAAGCGATTAAGTACACTTTCCTTAACAAGTTAGAGCTTCAAAATAATATTGCAATTATAACGTCCAATTACTAGCTAGCTTAGATCACCACCAAAACATGGATCTACAAGCTAGATCTAAACAATCTTAAATTTCTTACATAACCAAGCTAGATATTGAATTAATATATATAAGGCAATTTTATATCCAATACTAACCTTAGATCTGAATTAATATATATAATGCAATTATCCATTACTAACCTTAATTACATCACAAGAATCACCTATTATATAGGCTTACAGACGGTTGTATTGCCAAACCGTCGGTGATATAACGGTCTTAGCATTCTATCCCAGCAGATGACCACAACATCGAACTTGCGCTCGGGCCTATATATAGGCAAGCTTTATCACAGACGGTTCTATGTAATAACCGTCTGTCATATAGTAAGATTACAGACGGCGATGTGTACCAACCGTCGGTGATATTATACAGACGGTTATGTAAACTAAACCGTCTGTGATATATAGGTATATCACAGACGGTTATTTCAAAAACCGTCCGTGATGGCAGACGAGGAATGGTGTGTGATAGTTTTACTGACGGTTGGTTTATAGAATCGTCTGTGATAGCGACGGTCCGTCTTCGTCTCTTCGTTTCCTGCGCGCCTTTGAATGAGAACTCTTCGTTTCTCGCTTCGTCTTCAATTCCGGCCACCTATTAAATCACCGCTAGTGATCGAATTCGATCAACACATTACTGCTAATGGCATCTCCCGCAAGCTCTCCTTCGTTCGGCGCCGCTCCACCATCACCTCCCTCGCCGCCGCTTATGCGGAAACGCATGGCGGGAAGAGGAGGAGGAGGAGCGGGAGGAGGACGAGGAGGAGGAGGAGCGGGATGAGGACGAGGAAGAGTCGAAGGAAGACGACCACGTCATGCACTGGGGAGCTCGATGACGGCGACGACGACGACGGTAGCCCACCGTGGCGCGACGGCAGCGGCGATGGCAGCCACCGTGGAGCAACGGCGGCGGCGATGGCAGCTCGCCACCTCCTCCGACGATTTATGATTATTTTAATTTATAAGTAATAATATATATATAATGTAGTAATGTAATGAAATGTTTTATGTTATAAAATGGTCATTTATTCTGATGGTTATCAAATTTCATTGGGAGAAACTTACACCGGACGTCCGATTCTCGTTTTTTGGACGCATTGCAAGATTTTTTGAATGTATGAAACATTTTTTTACTGTTTGTCGAAGAAAAATGTTTCACACGTAGAAAGAAAATGTTGCGAAAAAACCGACGTCCGATCACTAGCAATTTCAATTTCATTATGTTATAAAATGGTCGTTACCATTTTTCGTCCTATCTATCAACGAATTATGGCCTTCGATGAAAATACGTAGTTCGATAAAAACATCAAAATGTTATAATGCGATACCTGACGGTTATAAACACAAAAGCGTCATGATATAAGCAATATCGATACGTTTATAAACACAACCCGCCTGCGCTTATATCACCAGGCGGTTGTATAATAAAACCGTCTGTGATATTACTTTATATCACGCAGGCGGTTTTTATAGAACCGTTTGTAATAATATCACAGACGGTTGGAATACAAAACCGTCTGCGATATTTATCTAATCACAGACGGGTTTAATTAATAACGGTCTGTGATAGTTTCACTGACGGTTGGTTTATAGAATCGTCTGTGATATTATATATTACAGACGGTTTTTGAAAACCGTCTGTGATGGTGCGTCTAATATAAGCATTTATGTAGTAGTGCGGCGAGGAGCCGATGGTGGAGAGTGGGTTCTGGAGGCTCTTCACCTCCCCGGGCAAAGCGCACAGCAGCCTGCAGCACCAGGTACGTGCGCAGCGAGGTGCAAAGAATCATCCGCGAATACGGCGGGAAAGGCATGCCGCCGCTGAGCATCACGGTCACCGGCCACAGCCTCGGCGCAGCGCTCGCGGTGCTCGCCGCCTACGAGATCGCTACTGCAGCCATGCAACACGACGACGGCGACGCGCCGATGGTCACGGCCGTGTCGTTCGGCGGCCCGCGCGTGGGCAACGCGGCTTTCCGGCGCAGGCTGGAGGAGAGCGGCGGCAAGGTGCTCCGCGTGGTGAACTCGAACGACATCGTGACCAAGGTGCCGGAGTTCCCGCTCGATGATTGCGGTGGCGCCGGAGACGACGGGTCGGCGACGAGGAAGTCGAGGGTGCCTGGATGGCTGGTCTCAAAGATGGGGTGGGCATACAGCGACGTCGGCAGCGAGCTGCGGCTCTGCAGCCAGGATCCGGCGCCCAACGTGGCCGCGTCCCATGACCTCAATCTCTATCTGAAGCTCGTGGCTGCGTGCACAGATTAACACGTACCGATCTAGCTCTGTAAAATGGTGATTCTTTTGTGCAGACATAGAACAGGAACAGTCAAACTTTGTTCTTGACTTGTTGACACATTCATGAATGAAAAAGGTTAGTGGAATAGCAGAATTTAATGACGTTTTACAATTAGTGCGGATAAACTTTCAGAAACATTTGACGGTCAAAATTTTATTAATTTATACTTGCTCACTGACATGAAATTGTGAAACGTAACGGTTAAAGCCACGTCCGAAGATTATGTAAAGTCAACAACATCATGTAAAAACAAATGTGGGATACCTAGTAGCTAGGAACTATATATCAATTTAATTGAAGCTGTTTCAAAAAAAAAATCAATTTAATTGAAAAAAATAGACACCTAAATTCGAGATGAAGAGATCTCGAACCTGCTTTGTGGGTGTAACACATGGCCTGGCCCACTATGGGGTGGGCCTACGTATGCACAGTACCCCGCTTACACTTTTGTCCTCATTTCGTGTAAAATGGTTAACTCGAAGGTGCTATATTTGGACTAAACATACATTATATAGTACTGCACCTTACTTTATACAAGCAATGTGGGACTAATCCCACCATCACTGCACATAGATCGCATGGGCATTCGCATTAAAGATACATGGCTATGCGTCTAGTGTCGGCATATATGCCATACCATGTGGCCACTACGGACCCACACCTAAATTTGAGACACCTAAATTCGAGACAGAGATCTTGAACCTAGTTTGTGGGTGTAACACATGGCCCAGCCCACTATGGGATATGCCCACACATGCATAGCACCCTGCATGTTCGTCCCTGCTTCGTGTAAAAGGGTCAACTCAGAGATGATATGTTTGGACCCAACATGCATTATATATTACTACACTTTACTTTATGTAAGCAATGTGGGACTAATCCTACCACCGCTCCACATAGACCACATGGGCCTTCACATTAATGTGTACACAGTCGTGCGTCCAATGCCAACACATATGTCATACCGTGTAGCCACTTCGGACCCACACGCGCACGCGCGCCATATGCCGCACACCCTTGTCTTGCATGCGCTTGTGCAACGCTCCACATGGGCCTTCGCATTAACAGGTACACGGCTACATAAGCCATGCCTTATGGCACTCCGAGCTCACACTCGCCATGCACTATATGCCCATGCACCTATCCCGTAGCCGCTCGTGCAGCGCTCTACATGGACCTTCGCATTAACGGCTACACGGCCACATATGCTATGCTGTGTGGCCACTCCAGGCCCATACGCGCCATGCACCATATGCACATGCCCCTGTCCCATAGGCACTTATGCAGCAAAGGTTAATGCTCTGATACCATCTGTAATACCCTGACCCAAATTTTACTCATGGTCCAGCCAACCATGGGGCGGGCCCATGCATGCATAGCACCCTGCTTATATTTTCATCCTCGTTTTGCGTAAAAAGGTTAACCCAGAGGTGCTATGTTTGATCCAACAGGTATTATATACTACTATACCTCACTTTATGCAAGCAATATGAGACTAATCCTACCACCGCTCCATATGGGCCAGATGGGTCTTCACATTAACAAACCGGGGTATTACATAGTGTACATCTACAGCTCCCACCAATTGAGCTAGGTTCGGTTCCTAAAATGGTTGATGATGCAATTGAATATTTAACATGTTTGTATATTTCCTAAAATGGCTGATAATACAATGGAATTATGGAACATTTAACTTGTTCATGTATTTTCATAGGCGCAGAAAACCAAATTTTAAATCAAGATCATCCTCTGAAGAAAATACACCAAATCTAAGAAGAATACGAAAGGAAACAAAACAAGAAGACAGAAGGAAACAAGGCAGGCCAAACCCTATATTTCCTAGACAATTTCTTGCTGAATCCCATCCGCCTGGAATTCGGCGTCTGGTCGGTTGGATATATGTTTGCACCCTGGAATTTTCTTTCGTGACCCTAGTTTAATGAAGTTGCAAATTAGTTCATGTAAATTGCAAAGTGGTCTGCCGATTGGTTCTGGTCGTACTTAACGAAAAGCGATCCTAGCACGATTTTGTAACTTCGGATGATAGGAGTTGCGTTATTACACACATGAGCTAGCCAGCTCGGAATGAATGGTACCTAATATATCATATCACATTAGCTTTAGTCATTTAGTCCTCGACAGCGCGGACCCAACAGGGAGTCAAGGGGGCTAGAGCACACCCTACATCCGATGAAACCATGTGTATCTCCTTATCTCCCGACATCCTCATCTTCCGTGGGACGTTTTTCGAAATAGTTGTATTTTCTATGTTTCATTTATCTTATTTTAACATTGTATCACTACTAATTAACCCCTTCTAAATTTATGTTCCAGGTCCGCCAGTGGTCCTCGATAAATAAACATGAACAAACTAAACAAGTTACAGAAACCAATGCTCCCCGTGATTTCATTCTCTCCTCGGTTTGATTTAATTTGAGCTAAGCATATACGTCGCATTAAACTAAATGACCAGATATCCAGTCTCCACAAGGCAGATCCTGGGAACGCGGAATGAGAAATGCCCACTGCATAAGTGATAAGTTTCAGAGATTACTGCAGTTTGATCAGTAATCGTGAAAATGCAATGATGTCCAGCTGTGGCGGTTCTCTAGTCTAGGAAACAGGGCATACCATTGTGCCGCGCGCCGCCGCCCACTCCGCCCTTGTCACTGGCTCCGCTAGCTCCAGCTCCAGCTGCGGTGGCCGCCGACGCGGCCGCTGGGTGCAGGCACAGACGCACGCAGCTCCGGCCGCTGCAGGCGGCCGCGTCGGGGACATGCGGGAGCGTGGCGCGGCAGGGGTGCAGGTGGAAGCATAAAATTAGGGTTTTGATAAGTTTCATTCGGATGTTTTCTTTGGCAACCATCATCCAAAATCCTGGTCATTGGATTTGCTTTCAGATCAATGCACGCTTCCCCTAAATTCGAGGTGGGTTGATCCTATATATGTGTGTTTTGATCGTACGGTTTAAAGTTTGGATGTTTTTTGAGACAAAAACATCCGGATGATACCTATACACTTTCTAAAATTATTGCAAATTCACGTGCGAAACAACACCAAGTTGGGATTGAAACACACCCGCTCTCGCGAAGTCTCGGAGACAAGACGAGAGGGGGTGGAGAGGAGAGGAGAGGGTCGGAGGCGGCGTACACTTGTCGATGGACTCGAAGCACTCCTCCTCCTCGACCCTGTCGGCCTCCATGAGCGGGAGCTCGCCATCTGCAGGGACCCGCGCGCCTGCGGTGAGACGGATCGATCGGAGCCGGAGGAGATCGATGTTAAGCGCAAGCGCACTAGAAAAGAGAAGCGACGACGGCGAGCGGAACCGTAGTAGGAGGAGGAGACCTGTACTGTACCAGGCGAAGGTGGCGAGCTCGGGTTGGGACATGGCGGAGAAGAAAGCGGCGGCGAGCGAGACCGGCCGATCGCCTGTGTGCCGCATCCGAAGGCCTTCGGGTTCTGAGGGCAGCTTGGGATTGGGCCTGGGCGGGCTCGCCTCACCGTTCGGCCGGGCCTTAACTCGGCCCAAAACCACTGCTGCCTAGGCCTCGTCCGGCCCAACGAACTACAAAATTCGCGCGGAGCACGGGTCCCTCAATGCTTCTAGAAACAGAGTAGATGCCATGCAAGTATGCGACTACAACTAGTCGCCATTAATACTGCTTCCGCATTACAACTCTGTTAACTACTTAGCTCACACGGGATTACCGACGTGCCATATATTTTTAGATAATGGAAGAATACATCGTCTTTCTTCTTCGGATGTCTGATTGATCGGCGAGAGGCGGCCAATTCAATCACCAGCCAATGGAATGCGGCGGCGGCGGCGGCGGCGGCACGGCCGGCAAGGGCAAGAAGCATGAGCTCGTGAAGCAGCTGCGGTTCCCTCCGGGGTTCCACTTCCTGCCGACCGACGAGGAGCTCATAGACGCCTACCTCCGCACCGAGATCGAGGGCCGGAAGCTGCCTCTCCAGGTGATCAACCATGTCGACCTCCTCGACTGGGAGCCCAGCAAACTCGTCGGTAAGCACATACAGGCGCCATTGATGATTAGCTAGCTAGACCCATGCATATGGTGTACATTTGAGCACTGCATCTGCATATGCATGTATATATGCAGAGGAATACAAGGGTTTTGGCGAGAACAAGTGGTACTTTTTCACGAAGAGGGAGCTGAACAAGAAGAAGGAGCCTAAGAGGAAGCTGCGGCCGGTGGCCGGAGTCAAGGCGGCTTGGAAGGCGACGGGGAGCCTGACGGCCATTCACAGGACAGGCAGGGACGGGAGGCGGTCGGCGGAGGTTATAGGAACCAAGAGGATTCTGATCTACCACGCCGAAGACGGCGGCAACGATGATGGCATGTGGAGCATGCACGAGTACGTCATGAAAGGAGAGACCGATCAGGTACGCATACACGTAATTAAAAAAAGACATTATCCGGACGTTTTTATTGCTAAAATACATCATACGTTAATACACGATGATGGCATGTGGAGCATGCACGAGTATGACGGAAAGCACACATACGTACGTGCGGGTTCAATAAGGCTATCTTGGATGTTTTTGTTTTAGCTAACATCTAAATTTTGGATCGTTGGATACCTCAGCCGGATATCACCGGACTGTTAGATCTAATCATAGGATCGGATGCGATCGATACTCCTGAATATCAACAATGAGTGATTTCAGCAATAAAAACATCCGGATAATATGTTTATCAAATCCCTTTTTTTAATGGCCACCATGATGCATGCAGATGGAACAGTTCGTTCTGTGCACGATACAGAGGAAGCTGCACTGGGACAAAGCCGGTGAGGGCGTCGACGGTGGCAAAAAACGCAAGAGGGAGACGGACACCAACGCGGAACCGGCCAAGAAGGCGAGAAGGAAGAAGGCGACCGCTTCCCAGGCGCAAGCGCAGGAAGGGCAGCAGCAGCAAGGGACGTCGCCTGATGGATCTGACGAGGCGCCATTGATGAGTTTCCACGTGGAACATGGATCTGATGACGAGGCGCCATTGATGCACGAGCAAGGTCACCTGAGTTTCCACGTGGAACAGCCGTTGGCATTTGCCGCGACAAGCCTCTCCGCCGGCGCCGCCGGCGCCGCCGCCGTCCCGCAAGGATACCAAGGTGGAAATCGTCATCAGCTCGATGTTTCCATGCAGATGCATGCAGGATATGCAGCACAAATTCTGGCGCCGGACTTCCAGTACAGCGGCATGGTCCAAGTCCACACACAAGACCCTGTGATGTTCTACGGCCAGGGACGGCAGCCGTTGAGCTACGCAGATCATCGTCGGTTCATCTCGCCGATCAGCAGCAGGGAGCATGCCGCCGCTCAGCATCAGTTCTGCCAGCAAGGGCTGGAGCCACCGCTTGCTTATCCTCGGCCGCCATTGGAAAAAGCTAGTGGTCTCTACTCTAACAGCACCTGCGTCGACGGCAGGATACTCGGTGGCACATCGCCATTGGTCCAGCAGAGTACAGATGATTTCCTCAAGTCCACTGATGCTGACGACGACGACCATGCTGTTGGTAGCCATCTGGGCAGCGGCCATGGGGGCAGTGTAGGGACACCAGATCGGAGCAACATTCAGGCCTCGCCCATCTGTGATCGGGACGAGCTCCAACGGTGGCGTAGAGGACTCCGGCATAATGCTGATGGCCAGGTGTGCCCTTCTGTGGTGGAATCTGTCGATGATTGTGGAATTTAGGAAGGACCTGTAGGAAATTAACTAGGTGTTTTCTGGTTGCTGTTGAACCTTGCTAGTTGCTAGTATTTAGGGAAGAACACCTGGTGAACATCTATCTAATGCTACTGACTGTTAGTTTCCTTCGTTCCTGAGGCTCGTTTATTTAGGTCCCGTTTGGTACGGTTCCAGATTCTAGTAGAAACGGAAACGATTTCAGATTCTTGGTAGAAACGTTTCAGGTAGAATCAGAACCACTTTCGGCAAACTGTTTGGTACGGTTCCAGATTCTAGTAGAAACTAGTGAAACGGTGTTGAAGGTGATTCAGTCACGGCGTGGAAAAAGAAGAAACGTTCCGGGGAGAAACGTTCCGAGTTTTAGTCCGTTTGGCTGGGTTTCTCCCAGATTCTAGTAGAAACAGCTCAGTTCTAAGTTGCCAAACGGGGCCTTACACTTAGGTTTTTTTGGCAGTGCTAATAGCTTAAAGTCACATTTTTTACTTAAACAACTTAAAAGTATTCTGCTTTTATATGTGATAGAAGTAGATAATTTTACCCAAACTTAAGTGGCATTGGCCTAAAACCAACCATCAATAAGCGGGAAAAAGAGCACGTCTCCGGTGGTTTTTAGCTTTTAGTCATGTGAAAGCTTATGGCTTTTAAAAAATATAATTAAAAAGGCACCTATTTATTTAAACTTTAACCTTTTAGCTTGTAAGCTGAAGAAAAACCTAAACAAATAGAACCCTATAATAACTGAAGAAAAACCTTAAAAATAAACCGTTCTCTCAATAAAAAAAAATACTACTACGTTAGAGGATACTTCCATCAACATTTAAATAGAGAAGATGTAACATTGTTACGATAGCAAAGTGCAAATTTGAAGGATGATTACTATATTCCTGACATATCAAATCACCAATTGAAACAACAACAAAAAATGTTGCAACAAACACCCGGCTCACTGGCCTTGACCTCAATAGCAGCGATGCACATGGGCTCAAGCCCCGATATGACACCGTGATGCACTAGACATCGATGAAGAAGCATCTCGTACACATGAAAATGCCTCTGAGGCTGTGAGTAAGAGGCACCGGCCTTGTTTGAGCACCTATGATGCCAATCTCAGGATGTAAGTGGAATGTAACGTGGGTTGATTGTACATTATTTATATTGACCCCAAATATTTATATGGGATATTATAGCAACCCGCGAAAGGTTTATGTGGGGTAATGCGGCGCCCACAAAACCCACAAGAAGAAAGGTGATATGGAAATCTATCAAGTTTCGATCTTCAGAAGAAAAAACATGTTTAGCATGCAAGTTAATTGGAGTTCCGATTCACCAAAATAAAGGATACAGACCATGATTGTTGTACAAGATGAAAGTAATAGAAAATAAATGATGTCCTTGGCGTTTTCTTCCTTCTTGTTTTCATATAAAATTACCTCTCATACTGATTATAGATACATCTCAGCAGTCATCACCATCATCCATATCCTCTATTGGCATGTTCTTTTGGTGAGAAGAGCCTGAAAAATTAAAAAGTTAGAAATCAACATATGATTATTATCAAGTAAACTAAAAGGTTAGAAGCAATTAAAAAAGAGCTTACTAGTTGCTTTATGCCAATCCTAAAGACAAATCAAAACCTTTCCCTACGTCGAGTGCGGCGTCAGAGCAGGAGAGGAGGAAGATAGGGCAGGAATAGGTAAAGGAGATGCGGCACCTCCGACGGCGTCGAGAGGAGAGGCGCGCGGCAACGGGAGTGGGCGAGGCAGGCGTCAGCAGCGTGTGGCCGGCGTGTGAGGATTCTTTCGTTCTTCATGTGACCGGCGACCTGGCGTAGGGGAGGCAGGCGGCACCCTCTTGTAGCTATCGTAGACTCGGCTGGGAGGAATAATGCGGGCACGATGCGGGCTACGTGTGACGACCACAAAGCCCGCAAGTGCCACCAAAGTGGATTGTGGGCGTCCGCTTTAGATTTTATACGTGCTAAATTATGTGGGTTGGCGGACATCTCGTATCCACTCTCATCCCTATGCCAACCTTTTGCAGCCTCGAAACAAGTCATCAGCGACAATCCCACGCATGAGCAAGAGTTGGGACCTCAGGATAGGGTAGTGAGAGGGGGGATGCAGGATAGAGCTCCTCCAAGGATAAGTAGCATTGGCAGTGGATTTTTATTTTAAACAATTTTACCAAAATAAAAAAATAATTACAATAATACACACATGTCGCCAGTTCATTTGACGATAGAAGCTCAATCGCGAAATAAATTGGCCACATGCCTTCTGTCGCAAGCCTATGAGTCAAATTAGTCTGTCGACCAAATGAATCAGCGAAAAACAATCCGTTGGCCAAATAAACCAACGACAAAATAGAAATTTATTACAAAATAAATTGGAATAGAAGTATTTTTTGTAATTATTTTTATAAAATTATTAAAAAATATATTATTTAAAAAATCAGTTGGCAATGACTACTGAAGTAGTGAAGAAGAACACTGGAAAGGGGTGTGCGATGAGAGGTTCTGCTGATCGTTTGATTTTATTTTGCCGTATCGGACGAATGGACCATAAGCTCACCCTTTTTATATGAAGGAAAAGGTTTAAATTGTTATCTTAGAATGCTACTTCTTCGTATTTTTCTTGATAGGTGTTTCTATGCTTTCCCTCCTAATACAAGTTGCACAAATCTTGAAGCAAACAAATGGGTAAGAGCATCTCCAACAGAGCCCCTAAACTAGCCCCTAAACCTTAAAATAGGGACTGTAGTAAAAAAAACAGATCCAGCAGGGCCCCAACTCAAGCCCCTAAAATTAGGGGCCCCCTAAATTTGCCTCCTCAGCCCCAATTCCCAGGGGGCCCCAACTCAAGCCCCTAAAATTAGCAGACCCCTAAATTTGCCTCTTCAGTCCCAATTCCCAGGGACACGAGTACAACCCCTATTATTGAAGATAGGGAAATACATGAGAGGCTTCGAAAATTTTATCATGTTTTGAAAATTTGAAATTTAAAATTTGAATTTTCATGTTTTTAAATTGTAAATGTTAATATGCTTATGTTTTATGTATTACAAATATTTTTGATTGAATTTTAGTGGTGTCAAATGAAGATTATACATAGCGGATATGTCAAAATAGGAGAAAAAGTAAAATAGGAAATTTGAGATTTAGAAATATTCTTTGGACTTGTGCTCTAAAAACAGGGTCTCAAAAAATAGGGAGAGCCCTTAAATCCAAAATAGGGGCCCTGTTTTAGGGGCCCTTGCTGGAGATGCTCTAAGTAATCCTCATCTACTCTTCATTCGTGTTTTAATATTTGTGCAATTTTAAAAAGGAAGAGCATAGAAGCACCTCTCATTTTTCTTTTATTACAAAAACTAAATAGATATTACAAATAACTAGATTACTATTAATTATTATCTCTAAGATTATATTCGGTGCATACGTGTAGATAATTCTAATATTTATTCGAGATATAAAGGAAACATCACACTAATTTATATTAAAACATGAAACACGTCTGTATTTATGAACAATACCATCAAAAAGATGTGTACCGTATAATTAGACAGGGGGAGTATTTTAGATCGATCTCATTGGCCTATCTTTTTATTTTTCGTTTCCTAAGGATTTACATGTAATAAGTTTCTATTGCTCCGGTGGTTTTGTTACGGCAAAGTGACGAGGGTTTGGCGACCGTAGTGAGATGCACCTCATGAATTTCTTCTCTCCTTTTTTTTTTACCGAAAAGCATCTCCTTATTAGCTCATTAGGTCGTAGACCTGTTCTTTTTGTGCACTTCTGTTTGGAGAACATAAACTGTCAGGAGAGAGTAAAAAAAAGTTGTTGTATACAATCCAGAGCAGTTTATTTCCTGATTTTACACTAAACTTTTGCCGTAACATTGCACATACAGTACATGGAGATTTTGTACAGAATGTTTTCCTATAAAGCAACATTTTTTTTTATGGCGCCTGTTCATCCCCCCGTGTACCACTTCTACAAGAGCAGGACTACATGTATCCTACCCAAAAAAAACAATGAAAAAAATGTATATAATGGGCACTTCAGTTATACTTCGTAAAAACAACCAAATATCCACTCTGCACCAAGCATTGCAACCGGCTGTTGATTGGTGAGAGTTTGATTCCTGATCATGGAAGGAACGGTTCAAGAATTACTGCTGCCATTGCTTGCCGTGTCAGTAAAACGAATTCACTTATTTTTATAATTTGGGGTAAACAATTGGCGAACTACAATCTCCTGTCTTGACTCTTTATTATGATCATTACTCGAGTAATTACAACTTATGCCTAGCTGACTCCGCCTCACGCAGTTGTGCGTACATATCTGCGATTTCTTTTGCGAAGTATGCCTTAGCTTGCGGTCTTTTGACCTACAAAAGTAGAGACGAAGTGTTAGCATTTAAGTATTGAAATCACCTCCAACAGAATCAATGGGCCTACCTTGAATGTTGGGGTGAGGAGACCATTTTCTAATGTGAATGGTTCAGCAACAAGAGTAACAGATTTGGCAAACTCAAAACCTCTTAGCTGGAACAATGAGCATAGGAATATCAATAGGAATCACTCAACCACGTCCAGAATAGATAATTCTACTTATGGACAAAACATGTATGTAACATCAGAAGTGAAGAGAGAAACCTGCGCTTCTTTTCCAATAAAATCCATGTCAGCCAGGACAGCAGCTCTTGCTCTAGGATCAGCACAGAGCTGTCTTAAATCCTCGTACTGCTTGTTAGCAAGGACAAATTAGAACATAAACAGGCAATGTGAAGAGCCTTATTTGTAGTTCTACAGTATTTAATTTTCACAGTCAATCTATTATATATTTTCACATATACAAATGGTCAATTTTTCAAAAGGTGACCGCATGGATACCACGGTGAGCTGCCTATATTTAAAAATGGAGGGAGTACAAAACAAGATACAAGAAAGTTGAAACCAAAGTATGTTGCTTCTCACCACCATTATAAGCATGAATTAAGAGCACATCTCTTACATCACTACAAGGTTCTTAACCAAAAGAACGGCGAAATGGCAAGCAGCGTGCCTTCTTTCCATCCAAGTGTTCCCAACAACCAAGTCACAGAAAAAAATTGGGCTACAGTCAAACCTCTTCCCAAGTTTCCATTGCACACTTTTTCAAGTTCAAGATGACCAAAATGTTGGGAATAGTCCCACATCGGTTGTGGAGAGGGCTTCAGCATGGTTTATAAGGGTGAGGGAGCACCCCTTCATTGAGCTAGTTTTTTGGGGGAGATGGCCCAAGAGACCTTGGCCCGCTGCTCTGGTTGGGCCTGCGAGTGTGCTGCAGCACAACGACCTGGGATCCGGACGCGCTAGTGTGGCGGTCCGGCTATCAAGTGGTATTAGAGCCCAGGTGCCCTAGGTGGTTCCTAGATAATCTCGGCCTGATGTGTGAGGGGGAGATTGTTGGGAATAGTCCCACATCAGTTGTGGAGAGGGCTTGTGCATGGTTTATAAGGGTGAGAGAGCACCCCCTTATTGAGCAAACTTTTTGAGAGGAGATGGCCCAAGGGACCTTGGCCCGCTGCTCGGATTGGGTCTGCGAGTGTGCTGCAGCCCAATGACCTGGGATCCGGACGCGCTAGGGTAGCGATCCGGCTATCAAGTGGTATCAGAGCCCAGGTGCCCTAGGTGGTTCCTAGATAATCTCGGCCTGATGTGTGAGGGGGAGATTGTTGGGAATAGTCCCACATCGATTGTGGAGAGGGCTTGAGCATGGTTTATGTTAGACTACCATATATGGTCTGTCCATATTTGGACAGACATCCAATCATGCATGCGCCATCCTCTCCTGCCATCCTTGGCCAGCGCATGCATACACATCCGGCTGTACCATAATTAGGAGATTGTTGCTATATTTAGAGATAGATTACCATAGCTAGAATGCATGTATGTCTATATATGTATGTGATTCTTCTATCAATGAATCATTCCAATTTATCCCAGAACTTACCTTCTCTCATGGTATCAGAGCACGCGGCATCCATGGCCGAAGCTCCTGCTTCTTCCCGACGGGCAAAGATCCCACCTCCAGCTCGCCCACCCTCCCAACCCCATCGCCGGCCGCCTCATCCCAAGAGCCGGCCTCCTCCTTTCAATCTCGCTTCGCTTTATCCACCATCAATGTCAAAACCTTACATACCCTTTTGTCTACAACTTGATCCACCAAACTACTCCCGATGGCGCGAAGTTGTTCGAGATCCTCGCTTCGCAAATTTGGCGCCACAGATCATCTCTTTGTCAGCCGCGCCAACCATGCCCGACGCCACATGGACAACCACCGACTATTTTACAAGTCTCTCCTCTATGCCTTCTCGTCTCAGGAGATCCTGGCATTGTGCTTCATCGCGTTCTCCGCCTCACGACATCCGGGAGAGCGCTGGAGGTGTTCTTCCTGACACCGCACATCGCGAGCTCCGCTCGAGGCCGAAGTTTCGCACTCCTCGGGCGCAAGGAGACCTCTCCGCCTCACCTACTCCCGCCAAGAATTATGTCGATTCTTCTTGCCGATGCGTCGACACCGTCTGAGATGACACGCCGTCTCTCACGCTCCTCCGAGGATCGAGCGAGTCCTATCGCTATCATTGCCGCAATCATCAAGACCAAGGAGCCTCTCTTCCTTCCTGGCGGCTCGATCTATGCTTCTCTCGAAGAGGCCGAGATCAAGACCAACAAAGCTTCGCTGCCAGCCTCTTTTCATCGGCGCCATGGTCACCCCACTTTCATCCACCAACCACAAAGAACAAAGGAGGGCAAGCACAAAGGCAAGGGAAGGGTCGCGAACAACCTGGGCGCCCTGGCCAAGGCGGCTTCACTCAGGGGGTGGCTCCCACCTTCTACTACAAGACGCCCTCGGCCGGCTTTGGCGCCTGCACCGCTTTCAATCCTTCGGACTTGCAGCCTTCTGTGTCCGCTCTGGCCGCCTCCTCCGCCGCCCTGCATCCTGGCCCCGACTCGCTGGTGTTCCGCAGAAGAAGCGCCACAATACCGGCATGCAAAGACTCCGACGCTTTTGCCCCTAACTCCTCCCAAGACTTCGCAAAGAAGAATCGCGCTTCGCAAAGACCACTCGCTCCTTCCGGTGGCGAACAAGACTTTCCCGATCAAGCGCCTCTCATCCAAGCGATGAACACCATGACTCTCCAACAACCTCCGACCACCAAACCGGTACATGGACTCCGGCCTCCTCCCACCTCACCTCCGACTCCAGAACCTTCCACTATCCACTCCACACCCTCTCCTTCTACTCAAATCATTGCTGCGAACGGATCCTCTCTTCCCGTGGGTTGCCACCTAGGATAAATGTCTTCCTACCACCATCCGTCCGCTTCATTTGTCCAACATACTTGTCTCCCCAATATAATTGCTAACCTTATTTCCGTCAAATTTACTACGATAATCAACCGTTTCTATCGAAGTTTGATCCCCTTGGTTTTTCTCAGAAGGACTTTCAAGACTGAAACGCCGTGATCTCGTGAGGTGCAATAGTTCTGGTGACCTCTACCCTTTCGACCTCCAACCACGCAAATCACCTTTCGCTTCTCCAACTGCATTGCTTGGCATCTACGGCTTGGGGGCATCCCGCGATCAAGCTTTGTCCCACCTCGACTCCTTACATTTGTCCAATAAACTAGTACCACATGTTTGTCACGCATGCCAATTAGGCAAACATGTTCGCCTCCCATTCTCCACTTCTATGTCTCACACAACTAAGCCGCTCGAGCTATTCATTGTGATTTGTGGACGCCTCCAATTCATAGTTTGTCCTGGATTTAAATATTATTTAGTCTGCCTTGATGATTTTACTCATTATCTCTCGACTTTCCCTCTTAAATTCAAACCACACTTTTACCACCTTGCGCCATTTTCACGCTTATGTCTCCACTCGCTTTTCCACCACTATTTGCTCTTTTCAAAGGCGATAATCGGCGTGAATTACAATACCGCCACTAGAAACTTCTTTCTTGCAATGCAGATACACTTATGCCTCTCCCGTCCTTACACCTCCCAACAAACTGCAAAGCCGAACGAATTATTCTGGCCCACAAATAATATCATCCGCACCCTCCTTTTCAAGCCTCCATGCCTCCTCCCTATCGCGCAGGCTCTCCACACACCACATATCTTCTCAATCGCCTCCACCAAAACACTCAACTATCGCGACACCTTACCACGCCCTCCATGGTGTTCCACCGCCCTACACTCAACTCCGAAGTTTTTGGTCAGCCGTTGTTATCCTAATCTCTCTTCAACCAAGACTCCAATAAACTCACCCTCGCTCCACCGAAAGTGCTTCTGGCCATTCTTCCCATCACAAGGGCTATCGATGTCTTGACTTGGCTACCAATCGATCACTTCACTGCATGTTATTTTGATGAGCTTACCTTTCCGCTTTGCCAGGTCATCCTCCCTCGCTTCCCTAATACTTCTTCCTCGATGCGTGTATCGACGATTCCGACAAAGATGCTGCTGCTTTTGCGCCACCACCGACTACCTAAGACGCCTGGTCGTGGACGCCGCCTCAAGCGCCCCGCTGATCCTCCACCTTGGCCGCCCAGGGTCCCGCTTACCACAGAGGTGGCTTGGCTCGCCTCGTCCGCGGCAGGCTCTCCGCTCGCCTGGCCCTTCCTACTCCGGCTTCGCGCCATGTCTTCACTCCGCCGGCCACAAATTCACTCAGATAAATCTTCCCGACAGACGGCCTGGCCAAATGAGCCGGAGCATCATGTCGCAGATGATACTCCACCGGCCAAGCCCCATCCCATGGTGACGAGGAGTGTGGACTCGCACTCCTTCCTCCACCACTGCATCACGCCACTATCGCGCCCTGGCCTTTCTCCCAACTAAAGACTACGCAAAGGGCCTCAAAGACCTCATTGAAGCGGCCATGCTTGATGAAAGCACACTGCTTTTGTCAAGAATCACACTTGGGAACTAGTGGTGCCCCTCGCCGCCAACATCGCCTCCGGCAAGTGGATTTTCAAGCACAAATTCAACTCGACGGCCTCGCCTGCTACAAAGCTCATGGGTCCTCCGTGGCTTCTCCCAACACCGGCAAGATTGACCACGACGAGACTTTCAACCGGTGGTCAAACTCAGCTACTATTCGGACCGTGCTTCCATCGCTGGCAACAATGCATGGCCTATTCACCACCGATGTCAAGAACGCTTTCCTCAACTGACTCAACGAGACGGCGATGCTCAACAACCATCTGGTTTCGCCGACCGACCGCCATCATGTTTGCCGCCTCAACAAGTCACTATATCAAGCCAAACAAGCCTCTGCTTGGTACTCGCTTCACGCTTTCACATTCACGGGCTTCATCAACCTCCAAACCGACTATCGCTGTCATCTACCGCCTGGACCGGCATCGTTTCATACCTACTCCTCAGACGCCGACGACATCATCCTCACCGCCTTACACGCGCTTCTTCTAAGACTTCATCGACATCCTCAAGCATGAGTTCGCTTATGAGTGATCTCTGCCCTCCACTTCTTCTTGGGCATTGCGCCTTCTCCGCATCCTACCGGCCTCTTTCGTCTCCAGTGCTAAGTATGCGCAAGAGATCTGTACACACGCAAGATGACAGATTGTCATCCTCGCGCACTCCCATTGAAGCCCGCACTAAGCTCTCTCACGATGGAGGACAACCCGCCCCCGACCCAACTCTCTACAGAGTTTGGTCACAGACCGCAAAGACTGACTTTCACCAGTGCCGACATTTCATGCAAACACCAACAAGCATGTCTTTACATGCACGACCCGCAAGGATCACCACTTTCAATTGATCAAGCCGGATCCTTCGCTACCTCAAGGGCACTCTTCACTATGGCATGCTCACTTCACCACCCTCACGATCTCACCATCTACACCGATGCGACCGGGCCGTGTCCCGATACTCTGTCTACTTCGATATTGTGCCTTTCTTGGTCACAACCTCGCTTCTTTGGTCCTCTAGGCGACAACACACCGTGTCCCGCTTCTAGTGCCGAGGGCCGAATATCGAGGTGGCTCATGGTGTCGCCGGTTTGCCGGCCCGGGCCAACTTCTTCACGAACTACACCAACCTCTTCGCCGGCTACCATCGCTCATCGCGACAACGCCACCGCTTACCTCTCCACCAATCCGGCCCAAAGACCAACGCATCAAGCATGTGGAGATCGACTTCACTTCGTCCTGCGGAGCGCTGCCCTTGGCGGTTCGCTTCTACATGTGCCTACATCACATCAATATGCCGACATCTTCACCAAAGGCCTTCCGCTCTTCCATCTTCCAGATTTCAGACCAATCTCACCGTCTGCATAGCCCCTTACCGAGATTGCGTGGGGGATGTTAGACTACCATATATGGTCTCATTCCATATTTGACAGACATCCAATCATGCATGCGCCATCCTCTCCCCGCCATCTCTTGGCCAAGATGTATACACATCCTACTGCACTCATAATTAGGAGATTGTTGCTATATTTAGAGATAGATTACCATAGCTAGAATGCATGTATGTCTATATATGTATGTGATTCTTCTATCAATGAATCATTCCAATTTATCCCAGAACTTACCTTCTCTCAGTTTATAATGGTGAGGAAGCACCCCCTCATTGAGCTAGCTTTTGGGGGGGAGATGGCCCAAGAGACCTTGGTCCGCTGCTCGAGTTGGGCTTGGGAGTGTGCTGCAACCTAACGATCTGGGATCCGGACGGTATGCCAGTGACCCTTAGCGCGTCGGGGAGCCTTAGGTGTCACTAGGCATGAACTATGCAGCCCCTAGGTGTTCTTCCTCGCTGAGGCTAAGGAACACTACCCCGATCTACTTGCTATCTGTTCGATCTACTCTATCTATGCATCATACATTACTAGTATTGGTTCTACTATGATGGTACACCTAATGAAGAATGGATTTGATGGTGGTGGAGCTGGTGTCGGTGTGGGGTTGCTGGTGAGGGCAATGAGGAGGTGGCCAAGGTCCCGGTCTTGATATAAGCCTTCTCCTCCGATCTCCCTCCTCCTGGCTTGGCTTCAGCCTAGGCTCCTCCTGGCCGTGCTCTGGTTTCTTGCTTTCGGTTTGTGGTGTGAGGCAATGGGGGATGTGTGGCTGTGCTCTCGGTTTGGGAGGGTGGAATGGGGAATGAACTGGCTGTCCGGTTGTGGTTTGATCTTATCCATCTTATAGCAATCAAAGTTACCTTTCTACCCCTGGTCTTTTCACTGATTTATTGTGGGGTATTTGCTACTATTCACATTTTGGCTATGGATAACCGCAATCCTACCAAGTTTGTATATTTTTGCCGAGTGATGAAACCCGAGAATAGCGAGAGGTGCCGATCTGGCCCTGGAAAGATTAGGTATCTCGGTGAGCGATACCCTCGCTTGCGGATCTGATGGCAATTCTCGAAAATTCAGCTTTTCGTTCTACTCGCCTTATGATTTACATAAGCATGCTCATTGATTATTGTATTGATTAACCGCTTAATGATTTTTATTCTCTTATTTGAATTTTTGTGTTGTTTCAGTATTTTTCTTGTTAGAGTTCCTCTTATCATTTGTTTTCATGAGGCGAAAGAAAAGGTAATAAATGCAAAAGGCAAATAATATTTACCTGGATTCCTTCTAAGGCAGCCCAAGCCTTCAACACCTCTGGTTCAACTGCTACAATGGCAACTAGAGAAGAGTTCAAGCTGTCACCTGCATCCAAATCAACAGCTTTAGAATATGCATGGCCATAATTGATAGTTACAGCTAATAGAAAATCATGATTATTACCATATACAAAGCATTGGGCAATGAACTTGCACTTAGCATAGACATTCTCGATCTTCTCCGGAGCAATGTATTCTCCCTGAGCTAACTTGAAAATGTTCTTTTTCCTTGAGTCCAGGAATATATATAGAAATCAGTAATTTAGGAAAAGAACTACTCAGAACAAAGAGGGTCTAGGGGAAATAGTAAATAAAATATCCTTGGAAAAATGTGCAGAAATGGAATTGGTACTTTTCAAATAACTGAGGCGATCTTTCAAAATATCGTATGCATTACAGTATTCCACAGAACTTGAAAATCCAGGTAACTTGGTTTGATGCTACAAGCCTACAACAGTACGTGAAAATGTAATATTGCCGATGCATCACCCGTTCTGGATTGCTCTTTGATAGTTTGATCAATAGCTGAGAAGGGATTGCTCTTTTGAGTCAGTGTACTCTAGTTTCAAACATTATACCTTTGCCTTTAGACATTTGCTACCATATTTGAACCTATATTTATCTTTAGAACTACTGAGAGGAAGTAAATTATATAATTTAAAAAGAAATTGCACAGTGCATAAACATAATACTAAGCTTTATTGCTTTAACATAGTATAATCTTATCACATAACATGCCAACTCAGATAATAAATTATACTATGAGCTCAGTTTGAAAATAGTAGGCAGCAGTTCAATTATATACTCAAAACTCCATTTGGTAAATTGAAAATTTTAAGTATCGTCTTTTATCAGAGATCTGTACAAAAGCTAGAAGTGCAGATTAGTCCAATGGAATTTTGCCTCGATAGAAAAGGAAAGGGATACTTAAGGACAATGGATGTATCCAGTTCTAGTGCATCACAGCTCTTTTGGTCCTCCGATATTACCAACAACACACAACCAAATCATCAGAAAAAAAGATTCAGAACAATTAGAAGCTACTCCCTCCGTTCGTAAATGTACGATGTTTTAGACATCGACACGGTCTCCAATATGCAACTTTGACCACTACATTTTATATGAATATGTTCATAAAAAATATAAAATAATTATATGATGAAAACATTTTTCATGACTAATCTAATGATATTATTTTCACGTGACCAATCTAAATAGTTTTTTAAATATTAGTAGTCAAAGTTAAAGAAGTTTGAATGCAATTTATAAAACGTCATACATTTACGAATGGAGAGCGTACATATTAGGGATTTAGGGTGATCTAACATGTTACAACAGCTGTCCTAAGATGGACACAAAAGCAAAAGGGTAATTTTCAGGAAATAGTAATAATTTTGGGTCTTTCCTAATTTCAGTTATTTCGGAGGAACTTGTCCTTTTTTATTGCTTGCAGTCAGGATTTCAAATTTCACCGAAATTTGGGGGTCCCAAAATAAATTTGTCATGCGTACATTTTGGTGGGTTCATTTGAATTTTGTCCAAAAAATCAAATTTTTGTACAACCATTTCGTCCCAAAATGATTTCAGTGGGTACGAAAAAAAATTAAAATGAAATTCGAAACCCTTCTTGTTGTGAAGAATTATTTTGAACTTGAAACTTTGGCTAGAAAGTGGATTAATTCTGTTCCTGCTTTCAAAAAATCTATCCAGATTTCTATTGTGATGATTTTCATTGGTATTCCATATGGAGAGCATAGAAACAACAAATAGATAACGTGCACTAGATACGGCACTCTAAATGAAAGCACAAAGCACAAAATTTTCATTTCGATTGCAAACTAAAAGCTTCATGGAAATACGAACAGTTTATATTTCAGTTTTACCTATCAATAATTTTTAGACGCCCTCCAGGCAGCCACAAACCTATGTCCCCAGTATGCAACCAACCATCCTCATCGATGACCTCTCTTCTGCAAGTTACAAATATACTTATCGGATATTACTTATTTTAAAAAAAAATGTAAATAGCAGTAAGAGGATATGAAGTTACGTTTGAACTTCATCTTTATAGTAACCACGGAATATTATAGGTCCCCGAACACAAATTTCTCCTCGAGGATATGGTTCATCCTCAGATGTGTAGTTCATTTCTGGAACATCCACAAGTTTAACCTCTGAAAATGAAACAAGATTTGCATTATGAAAATGTGACAACACTGTACAAATATTACAAAACAAAGATGGAACATATTTGATTTGTGGCAAGAGAAGAAGAATATTGACACTTTTCAACACAAATAGCCTAATTTTATTTCTGAAGAACATCACCCGATCAACATACACCACCGGATCTTTGCTTAATGGCAGCCTCAAACAAATTGAGGAACTTCAAAATAACTCAAAACAAATCTCGAACATGAAAACACAAAAGAAAAAGACAACTCACAATAAGTTTCTCCAATGCAACTATTTTCAGTAACCATACATTTGAGCTTGAAAAGTATCACCGTCATTCAATACGAAGGGAAGAGACATTGCAAAATAATCAAACACACGTAAATGCATCACATATTTTGGGTGCCTTCTCAATTTACTGTTATTATATTTAGTTGACTTCATGATAAATTACCATCAGCATAAGCACAAGTTTAGCCAAGAAAATTCTATCCTTGAAAATCCAAACATGTAGCTTACCACAAGCAGGATTTGGGGATCCAACGTGACCAATGGATTTATCACCAATATCCATTGTACTAATGATACAAGATGTTTCTGTCATTCCATAGCCTTCAAGAATTTCACCACCAAAGCATCTATAAAAAATTAGAACAGTATTTAATATTAGCAAAGCCAAGTTTCAAATAAGAATAGTGCATCTATACTTTTCTTTCTAATACAAATTGCACAAATCTTGAAGCAAGTGAAGAGGTAAGTAACCACCATCTACCCTTCATTCATGCTTTAATAGTTGTGCAACTTTAAAAAAGAAAAGCACAGAAGCACCTCTCTTCAAATAATCATCATGATGCGCTAAGGGAGTGCAACGGAAGTTAGCTTACACTCTTAGGAATTCCATGACATCTGGCGACAATGGAGAAGCACCTGAAGACATAATTCTTACTCGTCCACCAAGCCTAGCTTTTATTTTGTTAAATACTAACTTATCCCACATTGGGGATGGATTTCGTCCTAATAACATAAAGTTTAGAAGTACCAGTTCATTATACATGTAGGAGATTAAAATTGGATCAAATGATGTCATGTAAATGGAGAAAAAATGCATCTTTCAGTAGAATCAAAACTTCTTCGCAAATTCAAATATTGCTAACCAACAGAAGTAAAACTAACCCAAGAGGATTAGTACCTAAAGTTTTCCAATGTATGAGTTACTCCCTTCGTTCACTTTTATAAGGCTTATTTTTTGAATAGTCTTGTTCACAAATCTAAAGCATGCATGTAGATTTAATGAGGCTTTTCCTTATCCCTATTTATTCCCGCTCAACCATATGCATTTATTCATTACCACCCACACAAAGTATATCTTTCATACCTTTCTCAATTTCAACGCAATCTTAATCCTTGTGCAAAGTCAAAATACGTCTTACAAAAATGAACGGAGGGAGTATGTCACCTAGACAATAATTTGGACACAGAGGAAGTAGAAATCCTCAGTTCCTGATTTAAATTTTGATTTGATGCTGCAAATAACCATTGACCCAGGTATTTTGATATGGGAATTGTTACATATAACAATAAAAAGGGGGATGTTCCTACACACCGATCGGTTAACTAAAAAGGTCTAAATTAATAATGGATGATGGAAGGGGCCACGTTTAAACTTTAAACTGATATATGCAAGGAATAAAAAACTTTGAATTTCAAACATTTGACAAACAAATATAGGGCATATGTATCTTTCAACCATTTGGCAAACTCAAACTGTTATTAAAGAAATATACGGCATATGTTTGATTGCAGACTACTTTTAAACTTCTAGGGAGACTCAATGAAATCCATTAATCTGAGGGTAGAGGTGTTAAAGGTCAAAGTAACGCATGATTGTATGTTATGAATTCTGTAATGAATGATTGGGTCAACTATCAAGACACATGCCAACTCTCCTATAGAATATATGACACAGAACCAGTTCTGTAAAAATCGGCCGACTCGACCGTTTAGTTTGAGTCGGTAGCCAAACTGTCAAGTATTACTGATTTGCAAGTGTGTTCACACCATCAAGAGATTAATTGGCCGTTTTGACCTATTAATCAGCTGTTTTCCAAGTAATCCACTATTTTCAGATTAACTAGTCACTAAATAAGTTTAAATTACTTTGCAAACATGGTGATGATGATTAATTAGTTTTTTGTAGTTTAAGCAGTCATATTTTAATGTTGGGGTAGCCTTAACGAGAACATCAAAAGAATTTTGTATTTTCATAATCCCATTATTTCAGCAAACCATGGTATAATTGGAGAGTAGTACAAGTCTGTTTGGTAGTCCTGATAATAGAAAGGTTCAAATATCTTTTGGCTTAGTAATATCATGGAATGTATGCATATTAACATGAAGCCCAAATCATAAGCATAATTCCGATTAATCGTCCGTATTCCAATTAATCACTTGGCAGTACCTGTCAGTCCAACAACCATATTCTGTTTTTCACAACACTCTGCAGAACTAGTAATATGTCTTGTAAATAGCCCAAGAATAGTAGTGCAGTTTACTATTAACCTAATATAATAGGCTGTAGAGGTATCCCTACATCCCTACATTGTTTTTATGCTTTACTAAGAAGAAATTCTGTATTTCTGTTAACTGGTTTAAAATGACAAAAGGGAATGTACTAACTTCAATGAACACAAACTGTTCTTACCATTAACAATTGCTTGCCTCTTGGCATTATATGCAGCATGAAATAATCGTTCTTTCAACCCACCGGACTCCTTCACAGCATTTGTAATTCTACATAGATAAGCCACTAGCTGGTTAATAGTACAAAAAAGAGGAAAAAATCAATAACCTCACAAATATATGACAAACAATAATTAAACAAAAGAAATTACTGGTATAGTTGTATTACGCAGTGTAAATTCTGTTATATAGCCGGGGAACACTTGCAAATACAGTTGGTCTCAAAACAGACAGATCATCCATCAGCTTCAAGTTATCCTGGAAATGAATGAAAATTATCCATCAAAAGAAGATAACAAAGAGTTCAGAATTAAAGGGAAAAGATTACTGTGGCATCTAGAAAAGTAAGGATTCATATTTGTAATGGCAGAAAACCTTCTACGGGTGCAGTTGATTGGTGCAGACAAGGGAAATAAGCAATGTGATGGGTGCATTGGTGCCACAGTGGCACAGTGTAAGGGTGAAACATAGGATTCGTGTCAAGACAGGCGTGGTCACCAACCTAAGCTGTCCAACTATAATACTACCTTGAAGATGAATATTCCTTCAAAAGATACATCAATGGTTTTCAATTAATCTTTGAAGCGCCCACAGGTTTGGTAAGAAATTATCTAAACTAGAAACAACTCAAATGTGAAATACTGAAATAGATGATCCTATTCTACACCTTGTCTGAAATTTGTCTAAATTAAGTTATAACTAATATCATCAATTAATTTCATGAATGCACGTTGAAATTGTTCGACAGATTACACATTTATTAAAAAAAAAATCCAAATTACTATGGACATATCATCCGAAATAGTCCTGATTTACATACCCCTTGGTAGAACCCAATGGCAACTCCATGGTGAAGCATCCAAATCTGGTTAGCTCTCTCATAAATGTGTGCCAAAGGTAGATATGAGATGTACCTACGGAAAGTTATCCACAAGTATCGTCAAAAATATTAAGCTGACATAAATTGAATAAGCTATAAGAAGAAGAAACAAGTATAGATTGAATTTAAAATCTCACACATCAGAGGGGTAAAACTTAATGCTCAGGCTTGATCCTGCTACATTTGCGATTAAGTTCGCATGAGAAAGAGCAGCTCCCTGGGAAAACATTGGCATCCAGCTTTGCAGGTTTGAAAGGTAAGGGTAAAAGAATTCCATTGATTGAGCAAAGAATAATTAGAGGGATGAATGGTTCACCTTTGGTGTGCCCGTAGTGCCACTAGTGTAGCAGATAGTGGCAACATCTTCTGGTTTTGGAGGCCGAAAGGGTTGAGGACTCGTCTTTCCCTGAGTTAAAAAGCAAAAGAGTTTCAGAAAACAGAGGAGCGCAGTAATAGGAATGAGCAGAAAACTAGAAATGCTACTATCCTTTATTCAAAACTGAAACACTAAAGACAATATGTGGATATTGGATACACATACGCATGCATTTCATGCTAAACTAAAATAAAAGTTAACATGTCTGGCATGCGCATATACAATGAATGTCTAAAAGAAGAAATTTGTACATACTGTTAGAACAGACACAAAACTGTAACTGTAACAACAAGAATATTTAATCCATGTGATCTCTACTATTATAAAGCAACAGTTGGTGGCAGTGGTGAGTTCTACCCATGTTATTAATTGCCCTGCTTAATTGCCCTACTTAATTGCCCTGCTTAAAGCGTTGCTTTAATTAGCCAGCTTTCGCAAGAAACGAAGCGTTAAAGATAGATGTTTGATCTTGTGAAATAATTTTTTATTTTTTAATCTTTATTTTTCGTTATCAATTTTGTTTTTCGTAGCAATGCACGGGCATGTAACTAGTATACCCTCCATTTGCTGTCATGTAAGATTGTCTCCATGCACTCACATGTAGTTGTGTAGTCATGTGTATTACATACGAAATGGAAGTAAAGAACCAATGCATTTGTATACAGTTTCACATTTTGCCACATGTCAACTTACTCTCAGTCGGATATATAAATTACACATGTTGGTCGTGCCCAGTATTCACCAAAAAAATACCATAACTTATACCATGTGGTATCTGCAAAGCTTACTTAGGACCAATTGAAAATATCAAATGTATAACATCAATCTATTTACATATTCTAACATAAGCGCCAGTTAGACGTTGTATCAGCTTTGTAGCTATTTACAAAGTGCTTCCACAGATGCCAACTTAGCCCATTCCAGATTAGTGACACTATGACAGTAACAATGGCTGTAACATAGCTGCTACTATCAACATTTTTTAACTCCAAGTACACTTAATCAACATTTTACCAACTAATTTAAATAACATTCAGTTGGCTGACAATAGTTTATGAGAAACGGCCAGTACAGTGATGAATTTCTATATCGTGTTAAGAACGTATCGTAATAAACAAGGTTTTCAGAGCAAAACTCAAGGATTGTTCGGCAGATCCACCTGGCTGTGTAGCCTAGAGTAAGTTATAATTTCCACTTCAGCAGTTGCAGGTGCAGGTGGCATATTTTCATCGATTCCACCAACTACCTAAACAAACCAAATTAGAAAAAAGAAATACAGAAGAGAGGTTTGTTAACAATCCTGAATTTTTAAAGTGCGATCTTAATTGTAAATGGTCCACACTTACCACTATAAGGCGAACACAAGGCATTTGAGTTATAAAGCTTAAGAGCTGCAATAAATAGATAAATATAAGTAAAAAAAACAGGTTACAATCAAATCTACTTCCTTTTTAGAATATAAATCATGATGCTGCGCAAAGTTTAATGTGAGATGGTATCTAGAAAATGATTTAATGTTTCAAAAATACCAAATAATTAGGATAAAATCAATTTCAAGGAAAATACTGGCTAGTTGCCAGGCTTACTGGTTATGACCTGTATGACAATCAGTAGTAGTGTTATAATGTTGTTCAGTGCTACTAGTGTTATTTTAATGTATTGTAGAAACTAGTAATTATTTAAAGTTGGGGTAAGGGATTAAAGCTAGGGATGGCAGTTTTACCCATGGGTTTGGGTACCCGTTGGTACCTAATCCGATAAGGATAGGTACAGGTAGCACTTTATACCTATGGGTTTTCGGATTTGGGTACCCGATAAAACCATAGGATGGGTATGGGTGCCAATTTGTACCCATGGGTACCCGATGGGTATCTTATGACATGTGGGTCCAGTTTTATAATATATAAATTAAAAAAAATAAAACGCTAACCCTCAGTCATTCACTAGTTTTTAGAAATAAAACATGAACATCATTTTATTACTTGAACTTCTATTTTTATAGTGGCATTTAATTATATATTTATTGTTAGAGAGGTGCTTCTATGCGCTTCTTTTTAAAAGTTGCACAACTATTAAAGCACGAATGAATGGTAGATGGTGATTACTTACCCCTTCGCTTGCTTCAAGATTTGTGCAACTTGTATTAGAAGGGAAAGCATAGAAGCACTACTCTTATTGTTAAATTGAGATAATATAAAAATTATTTGAGCCCTTTATTGAATAAGCTATGAGCACAACCGTGACGGTTATGGGTACCCATTGGGTTTAGGCGTAGGCATAGATCTGTACCCGATAAGCTTAGTGGGTTTGGGTGGACGGCAAAGTTTTGGTTTCGGGTTTAGATCTAAGACAGTTGTAACCGGAGGTACCCACCCGATTGCCATCCCTAATTAAAGCTCACCGTGCTTAGTGTTTGAGGCACACAGAAAATAGCTTCTACTGTTGCATGGTTCACAATGAACTGGACTGCATCTGGACCTGCAGAAAGTACGATACAAAAAAACTGTCACTAAATGATTGAAAAAGAGAACAATGATCATTCTGTGATATGGACATACCAAGAGTATCATAAAGTGGCACAGATATATATGAATATGCAGAACAAGCGTGGTCAACCATGATCCACTCAGGTCTGTTTATAAAATACAGACCAATGCGTGCACCCTGATTCAGACAAATCCATTGGAGACTATAAGTGCTATTTCAAGACATTAATATTTGACAGGACATCTACTTATTAATAATCGTAAACAAAAAGACAAGTGGTTGTTGAGATTGTGATGACTCACTTCAGGTATCCCATGATAAATAAGACCAGAACCTATTGCAGCCCTGCTCGTACTAGCTTCTCCATACGTAATCCATTTGTAGCTGCAATGTTATTTGTCACTTAAAGGGTAAGTGAAACAACGTGACAAAAGGAAATCCTAAGGCATACATCAGATAACCAATCCTTACTCTCCGATAGTTCCATCTGCATGGACTCTTGTACCCAGGTATCTACAATCTCTGAAAGTCTCAACTGAATACCTGTGCAATTAAAAATATCATAGAACATTGTACATGAGAGATTATTACTAAAATTTGATATTATTAAATTTGACCATATAGACACAATGAGAACAATTGTTGGGCTAGACTTAATTTCTATAGATACGATTTTTTTGTCGTAAGACATTGAAAGGCCATTTTGACCAAACTTGTTAGCCACATCAAGTTTTAAAAAAAGGACTATAAGTATTAACACAATTTATAAATATTTCCTTCTTATCAAACACATAGTCTACACTCTACACCAACTCAACTTACCAGTTTTAATAAAATCATTAGATGGAAGCTTCTGTATTCAAATTTTTGGCAGCCCTTAATTTACGATAAATAAAAGGTCATTTTGGCAAGTTCAAGTTAAGCCCCCACATTTGACCCACATCATTTTTTTCCAGCCCCGATTTTTCTATGAAGTAGACACTGTTGCAAATTAGTGTTCTTTTTTCCGATTAGGTTTTGCCAGAAATCCCTCCTGGCCAAATCTCAGAAAGCAAAAAGGAAAGAGAGCTTCATGATGAAACAAAGAACCTGCATTGGTTGTGCCTAACTCTATCTTTCTAGCATATCTTTCAGAGAAAATATAAAAGACTATTGCAGCATGATGGTACACTCACAGATTTGCTAATAAGTAATAACATGCACATGATAACACTGCTGATAAAAATGTTATTAAGTCTCCGACTAATCCACGATTAGTCGTCCAGTTGGTGCATAGAGCACGACTAGGACGCTTGACTCGACTGGAGCGACTAGTCGGGCGGCTGGACGACTAGTCAGCAATTAGCCACAACTAATCTCGCTCTTCTAGCCGACTAAATGCCCATGTTCAGAGGGATGACCATTGACCACTCGAGACATTTATACCCGGAATGGAGGGGCCGAACCCTAGACGCCTCCAGTCCATATCATCATCATGCTTATGTTGTTCTTCTCTTCATTTTATGCTTTACAATATGTATATGTGCTTAATTGTTGCTACAACTTAGTATGTGACATACAATACTAACATACTTCCTAGTCTAGGGGCTAGTCAAGATTAGTTACGACTAGTCACCCCTCTGGCGACTCGACTTGACTTTACGACTTAATAACATTGACTGGTAATAACTGAAGTATTAGACTAAGTTAAGACCACAACAAAGTTAGATGCTCAAGAGAGGCTGTGAGGATTCTTACACAAAATTATCATGCAATGTTCCAATGTCTGGATTATCCGAAAATCTATTTATTAGCTTTAGAGGTGACTGTGCAGATCTGCAAGATGAGAACAGCAATTATGAGCCATGACATAAGCAAAATGCAGAATGGCGTATAAATAACCTACCGGTACACATTCCACTTTCCAGTTTGCAACTTCTCAGGGAGAACAACACTGTAGCCCTGCACTGAAGAAACTATGCACAGTGAATTACTGGTAATAGTTTGTTTTAAATAATCTATTTTTCAAATAAGGAAAAAGAAAAAGTGTTGATGTCTCTTAGGAGTGCACAAATTTAATTCAAACACGCACAACTGAAATTGACAAAATCATTCGATGCGCTGATTGGTCATCAAACTGGATAATGGGTGCTTGGATCTTAGCGTGAAAATGAGTTGATTCTAAATCAGATAGTAACAAAATAATACTCATAAGTCGTATCTATATTTTATATCAGGATATGGATATGAATTCATACAAACATCGGGCTGGACTCAGATCTTAGCAAAGTGAATATTGACATTTGGGTTATCAATCAGAGAGGTGCTTCTATGCTTTCCCTCCTAATACAAGTTGCACAAATCTTGAAGCAAACGAAGGGGTAAGTAATCCTCATCTACCATTCATTCATGCTTTAATATTTGTGCAACTTTAAAAAGGAAGAGCATAGAAGCACCTCTCAATCAATATTTATCCAAATATAGTTTACTGATAAACAACTTAAATTCTTCTAGAAATGTATAAGAATTTACTCCACATTTGTAACCACTTTGTATGTACATAACCTTTGTTCAATTCGGACATTGCTGGATACTTGGATTTGGATACTAGTCGAACTGGATATAATACGTTCATTTTGTTCCTACTAGGATCCCATCCTCGCAGCCTCAAATTGAAGACAAGGTATTAAGAGGGAAAGGGTGCTTCTGATGGTTAGGCTAAATGGACTGACGTTACTGATCAACTCAAGTTCAAAGAACATGTTGAAAGTTTAGAAAGCTTTTCTAAAGTTGTGCCGAACTACTACAGTAATTTTGCTGTGACCAAATTTAAAAAATTACCACTAGGGCAACCCAGCTTCATCCTGAAGGATTTGTAACCTACGAGATGGAAGGTGCATTTCATTGGCTTGATTTTTTGGGTTACATAGAAAGTAATGAAAGTGCCTGCATTTTTTAAAATTAGAAGTGTGTGCATTATGTAAGTTCAAAAGGTTAGGGTTTCCCTTCGAACCTACACATATAAATCTATATCTTTCGGACATTATCTATCGACATCAAAGGCCAGCCCACTAAGGAGGTAAGTCAGCCAAAGAATTTGAATAGCATTTGTTCAATTGTAATGTGCATAAAGTGCAAGAAGCTGCTACATACTATAGATATGGATTAATCGATATGTGTAAAAGGAACTGAAAACCATCGCACAAGATCCATCAAGTATAAGTGCATCCATAAGTACATTGTTCCAGTAAAACTTTTGAAATTGGAAAGGTCCAAGTTTCGCTAAATGGGAGTTCTTGTAAAACCCAAAAATACACACCATTGATCGTAGGCAGAGGAGAGGCACATAAGCTATTTGAATAGTCACCAATTAGGCCCCAAAAAAGAGTATGGAAAGCTAACCATTTTTTTATTTGGTCACTTTCTATGAACACCCGCACAATGGCAGAGACTTCCAAAGTACTCCCTCCAGGTGCAAAAAAGATGTCGTTTTGGACATAGTGATGGTCAAACTTCTAAAACTTTGACTATCGATATATTTTAAAATATTTAAATTATATACATGAAAATTATATGTGTAGACTTGTCTCGAGAAGTACTTTCATAATATTATAATTTTATTGAGTTTTATAAATATATTATAATAAAAATTAACGGTCAAAGTTGTGTTTTGAAGACCGTGTCGATGTCCAAAACGACTTTTTTTTTGCACCTGGAGGGAGTAAACAACAAGGCTGGCACGTTCCCCAGGTGACAAATTACCATCACTTGGAATCTGAAACCACGGTTCGTATAAGTACACATAAACTTGGACACGAATCAACAGGAGTCCTCACTTGAGCACAACAGGACGACGTATCCCGGTGATGTTGCAGGAAGGCACTCAAACTTCAAAGAGCATACGCTCCTAGTGTCCCCGTTTTTGCTGAACAGTACTTCTCCAGCGAGTCACTCACGACTGCCTTGTGCTGACATACCAACAAGAAGGAATCCACCGAATATAAATAGCTGCACCGTGTGACTAAGCCCCGTTTGAGACAGATTTTGATTATGCAGATTCTGGATTATACGAGAATTAGCTGGCACCCAGCTTATTCTACGTAGAATGGCCGATTCTGATTGTGAAGAAGCTGTCTAGAATCTTCGCGTTTAGCAAATAATCCGCTTTTTTTAAGCGCAGAAGCTGTCCCAAACGGAGCCTAAGTAGCATCCCCGATTCAGTGCGAAAGAAACGATTCTATTCTATTCTATTCTATACTACTATTTCTTTCCCCGGATAAAGAAATCCATTCACGAACGCGAGCGAGCAAGGCCATGAAACAGGCAGGTGCGCGGTGTCGGCGCCTCCAGATCCGGAAGCCAAACAAACTCTCTGCATCCAAAAATCCCCAACACAATTGTGACCACCACCGCATCACAACCTCGTAGGCCCCATGGAACCGAACGCGAAATCCAGATCGTGGCATCGCATACGGGACAATTTCGATGCATACCGGCGAGTCAAAGGCAGGACAGGAGAGACGTACCGTGGGCGTACTCCCCGGCGGTGGGGTTGGCGGCGAGGTCAACGCCGCCGCAGGCGGCGGGCGGCTGGAGGTGGGCGGAGATTGCGCGGAGGCGGCGCTCGGCCGCGTCCATCGGGGATCGCTCCCGCTCTCGTGCCATGGCTCCCGTACTCAGCTCCAGTCCTCCTCCGCCTCGGCCTCTAGCGTTGCGTGGGAAGACGGTGTTATCCAACTTAAATATAATATTATTATTTATCTGATCGTTTGCTTGCGTGCGCGCGTCATCCTGCGGCGGCACGGCACGGCGCCCAGAAGCGGTGCGACGACCGAACAGCGAACGCGGGGATGGTTGGGGCGGAACGCATCGGCCGGTCGGCGTGGGGCCGACGGGACGGCATCGGGGAGCTGCGGCGGCGTTGCGTGTTCGGATGGCAACGCCGTCTTTTACTGGGACTCGACGTGTGTGAACGGCACGGGATGCACTACGCATGGTGAGGAGATCTATTTTATGAATTTTTTTAAAAAATAGTATAATTTTTTTAAAAAAAATTACAGATATAATATGCCGATTAAAAAGATAACAAAAATACCCCTCTGTCGCTTTTTCAAAAAGCGAGTAGCTCTCTGTCGCCAGCGGCACTACCGACCACGCCAAAAGGAGCATGGGGAGGCATGAGCATGGGACAGCGCCGGGAACATGTTTCGTCAAGTTACCATCGTTGCTCGGACCTCACGCAGCAGATGCGAGGCGTGCCGCGCCGCCATCAAATCAAGCAGGGAACAATTTGGACCAGGAATATGATATTTGATGTATTACATCTATTTTATGATTACTCTGATTAAAAGAACACTTACTTTTGGATCATTTATTTAATTAAACCTAACTAATTCCAATTCCTTTTTATACTTGAACGGATCATAATTAGGAGAAACCTAACTAATTCCAATTCCAATTACATGGCTCTACCTTGTCAACTTTTTAAATATTTATCTTGTACTTTCTATACACAATCAGAGCTTATATCTTGTACTCATTTTTTCTTGTTATTTTCCACTAGAGCTTATATGTTCTATCGTTCAGGCTATTTAAATGTTTTTTGCTTTCTTAGGAATGTGCTTCAGAGAGAATATATACACAACAGCAAGCTCTGCATTACATGGATGACAAGGTGAAACTTTAAACTGAAAAGCATAACGTAATATCATCGTTCAATTAAGCTGTTCATCATGGATCGAAATGCCAAACAATTTGCAGAGCACAAAAAAGCTCAAGAAGAGCATTCTGGGCTTTGCAAGAGTGGATCCCTTTGGGTGTGTTTGGTTGGCTGCATGTGGCCTGTATCGCATGAGTGGATACAACGAAATCTTTTCAGTCATCTGTTTGGTTTCCTGTATACCTGGCTCAGCTCATGCAATTGCATCCACTCATCCAGGCTCAAGGAAACGTGAATTTTTCCTTCTCTCTGGTGCAGGCCCGTCGATGCCCGAGCTCTCCCCGTCTCGAGTTGTCCCGTCTCTCCGCCCAAGCTCTCCCCATCTCTCCGCCCAACCTCGACGACAGCGGCCGCCTCCCGAATACAACGACAGCGACAACGCAGCTCGGGGAGGCCGGATCCGGCGACGGCGAAGGCGGCGAGCCTCGGGAAGGCCGGATCCAGCGGCGACGCAGCTCGGGGAGGCCGGATCCAGCGACGGTGAAGGCAGCGAGCCTCGGGAAGGCCGGATCTGGCGACGGCGCGGCTTGCCAGCGCTACGGCGGCCACGGCGCGGCACACCAGCACTCGAGAGGAGCACGGCGGAGGACGGGAGGAGCTCGTGGTGGCGCGCAAGAGGAGCGCGGTGGTGGAGCCCGTGGCGGTGCGAGAGGAGTGGCAAGCAAAGCTCATGGAAAGGTGCGGCAACACTGGTAGAGCAAGGGCAGGGCATGCCCACAGATGCACGCCAGACGTTTGATGAAATGCTCATGCCTTGGCTCAAGATGAATATAAGCAACCAAACACGAACTCATGTATGAGCTCAGCCTGGCTACCATCAGCCTGCATGCCACATCCGGGCCAGGCTAAGTTTATGCAGCAACCAATTAGGCCCTTTGCTACTGGGTCATGCATTCTGTCCACTAAAGTGCTTACAGGTTCACACTATTAGAGAAACTTGATTCCGCTTCCTATCATACTGCAATGGTATAATCCAACTGCAAATTTGCTGTTTTGGTTGCATGTATGTATTGAACATTTGGCTGTACTAACCGAGTGAAGACTGGAGATGCAGACGGCGGAGGTCGCGGCGGGAGGAGGTCGCGGTGGGGATGTCGTTCGGCGAGGGGTTGCCCGGCGGTGTGGCCCGGCCAAAACCCTAGCAAACCGCCGCGGTCGCCTCGTGCGGTGAAGACTGGAGATGCGGAGGGCGGAGGTCGCGGCGGGAGGAGGTCGTGGTGAGGACGTCGTCCGGCGAGGATGCTCAATGGCGACCCGCGAAGGGCGCGCGCCGTAACCCTAGCGAACCGCCGCGCGTGGCCGAGAGCAAATAGGAAGAAGGTCAGGGAATCGTGGGTTGGAAGAGGAAAAAACGTCGTTTCTTCTCATATATATGGGGATGGCAATTCTTGTAAATAAGAGTTAAATTGTAAGGGTATCATGGAAGTGGGATTTTCAGAAGCACTAGCCAACCTGAAAAGCATCATTTTCCTTGCTTCTCTCGCGTAGTGCAAATTAGGCTGGAGCTTCTTCTCTCCATCTAGCTGGAAAAATAATGTTTGTTTTGGCTTATAGCTTATGGAGGTCTAAAAGCCTAATAAGCTCCCGTTCAAGCCTAAACAAACAGTGCCTTAGAGATGGCAATAGGGCTTCATTCCTCGGTAACCTATAGAGAATTCTTATATTTAGTGAATGTGTATGAAGAAATTTTGTCCCCGCCACATTACATGGGATGGAAATGCTCTCCCATCCCCGTTTCACGTTATATCTTATTAGACAGTCATATACATGTAATTTTATACATCTAAATGTCTAAAATTTGGTATTTTCTCTCTAGCCTAATATAGTTTTATATAATCTGTAATATATAGCTCATTTAGTATTATTCTACCCTCTATCGTATTAATAACTTTGCATATTCTACATAAACATATGATAAATTTATAAAATTACTTTAATTTCATTTGAATTTAGGTTGTTATTGACTCCACCCACCCCATAAAATTTCGGATAGAAGAAAAGTTGTCACTAATAGCTAAGAGCATCTCCAACAGTGCCCCAAATCTATTCCCAAAATCTGATTTTGGGCTTGATCGAAGAAATAACATACTCCAACAGTTCCTCATTCTCGCTCCCAAAATTTTCGCGTTCCCCAAATAGCATCCCGGCGACCTCATTTTTTCGCGCCCCCTCCGCGCTCCCAATCTTCGATTCGCGCCCCCCCCACCCGCGGCCAAATCGCGTGCGAGGCTTCGTTCGTGCTATTCCAGCTCTTCCCCCACCCCATCCTCTTCAGGTCGAGGGGCGCCGCTGCCCAGCGATCCTGTCAAGGGCATCGGCGAGCTTGCCGAGCACGACGACGAGGCTGTTGGCCTGGTCGATCTTCCCTCTGCTCCCGGTCGAGCTGGCAGTTCACGTTCTGCGCCTCCAGCTGCGCGGCCACCATCTGGCGAGGGGCGCCTTCTCCGGGGACATTGTAGTCGCCGCCATCAGTCCGCTGCCTCTTCTGCCCACCCTGCTGCTGCGCCGGTGAGCCTCTCTCGGTGCCTTGCTGCTCCGGTTGCTTGTCTTTTGATGTGCCTCCTGCTTCACAGATATGTGGTTATTAGTTAGGCGTTGTCGTTCTTGTCTTCTTGACATTAGCAGTTCGTGAGCATGTATAAAAAAACTGCAACTATTGAGATGGATCTAGTTTTTCAGTCATGTACATCATGGTACTATTGGGCAATTCAGATTTTCTAGCCAAATAACTCCACGCTGCTGCAATTGCCATGATACGGATTAATGACTACTTTTTCTATCCTGGATCCACCCCTCATGGAAGGGATAACAAGATGTAAGATCTAAATACAAACTGGATACAGACAGGGAGATGCAGTAGAAATTACTCTTCAGAACAAATTTCTTCTGAGTTCAACTTTTGGTACAACTTAGCATATTGCTAGAATAACAACAAAATGTTTTATTTTTTGTTCTCTTTTAAAAACGCCTGTGCATATATGCTCATTACATACAGTAGAAATAGATAAGTAGACAAGAAGATGCCTGCTAATTCCTAAACTGAATGATGTTTCACAACTCACAAGTATAAGCTTGCAGCCTGGCAACAATATAGCAAGCATGGAGCACACCAGACTTTTTTTTGCAATCCATGACAAAAAAATAAAGGTGAATGATGAGGTGCCTCCTTGTTTTATTTGTTCTGAACTTCTGAATAGATTCAGTGATTTGTCATTTATATTTGTGAAGCCACACATTAGGTACTATTCTAGAGATGTTGATAAGATTCTATTTGTTCTGAACTGAATAGATTCAGTTGCTTGCTTGCTAGTAACCCTGTTCTAGCCACCGATATGGTTGACGTGAGATCAAGAATCACATGCAGCCAAAGCATGGTTGACGTGAGATCAACAAACAGAACGGAAGAATCACATGAGGCCAAAGCACATGCATTAATGATTAGATGCAACATTACCTGGAGACAACGAACAGAGATCGGCTTCGGCGGAACACTTTGGGCGCAACGAGCAGTCAGTAGATCGGCTGCGGCGACCACGCCGTCCGTCGTCCGGCGGCTACTGTATTAGAGCATGTCCAGCAAGGGCACCTAAACAGGGCCCCTACCCTATTTTGGATTTAGGGGCTCCTCCTATTTTTTGAGATCCTGTTTTCAGAACACAAGTCCAGCAACAACCCCTAAATCTCAGCCCCTATTTTACTTTTTCTCCTATTTTGACATATCCGCTATGTATAATCTTCATTTGACACCACTAAAATTCAATCAAAAATATTTGTAGTACATAAAACATAAGCATATTAACATTTACAATTTAAAAACATGATATTTCAAATTTAAATTTAAAATTTTCAAAACATGATAAAATTTTCGAAGCCTCTCATGTATTTCTCTATCTTCAATAATAGGGGTTGTACTCGTGTCCCTGGGAATTGAGGCTGAGGAGGCAAATTTAGGGGCCTCTTAATTTTAGGGGCTTGAGTTGGGGCCCCCTGGGAATTAGGGCTGAGGAGGCAAATTTAGAGGTCCCCTAATTTTAGGGGCTTGAGTTGGGGCCCTGCTGGATCTGTTTTTTTTACTACACTCCCTATTTTAAGGTTTAGGGGCTGGTTTAGGGGCTCTGCTGGAGATGCTCTTACTCAACAAAACAGATTGCGTGAGGAAAGGATGGCCCACCAGACTAATTCAAAGGTTTTTTGGGAGAAAATATGGGAACTGTTGGAGAACAAAGTATTTTGTAGGCCCAAAGACTTTTAGGGAGATCCCAATCTAAAGAACTTTGGTACTTGGTAATATTAATGTATATGTGGCATAAGCAGGCAACAAAAACCATAGTTTTTCTTGGTTTTGCAATGAAATGTCTATTGTGAAAACTTCACTTGGTATGCTAATGTAGACTTCCAAGATGTGCATCTTTTTGAGATATTGCCTTTTGGTTACATACTGCACGTAGAAGAAATTCTTTGTGCTAATGAAATAGCATGTTTAGCAGATTACCTTTTCCTAGTGAATTAACCTGCCAGTATTTTCATAGCATTTGTATGCTACACCGTATTTACCCTTCTTTTTCAAAATAGAAAACATAGTTTTTCTTCTGATTCTGCACCAGTACAGCCTTGAGTGTGTTTGCCATGGTTACGGTATATGAACTCCTTGTTATATGGTTTGCATTCTTGTTGTTCACACTGCATAAGTATGCTAATTATTTTCTATGCATCTGGATTTCAGGTTACTAGCTAGCATCCGATGGTACTTGAGACTGTTGATTGATCTTTGGAGTGCTACAAAGCAGATCATTTCTTGAGCCATGCCACTAGTAGAAACCTTGATAGCAAATTGCTTGATTTTTAAGTCTTCTGTGTGTCAGTACAAACCTTGATATCCAGGAGTAACCTTGATACTAGCTGCTTGATTGAAAACCTTGATACTAGCTGCTTGATTTTTCTAAAGCTGCCACTAGTAGAAACCTTGATACTAGCTGCTTGATTTTTCTAAAGCTGCCACTGGTAGAAACCTTGATACTGGCTGCTTCATTGAAAATCTTTTTGATATTTTGTACCACTTTTTTCGTACCAGGGCAAAACAAGAACTTCTTTAAATACCATGGCCAATAGTTGAAGGAAGCCAAGCATCTGTCGGTTGTGGAGGCATTGTCCGACTCGGTTGTGGATGGATTGTCCGACTCGGTTGTGGAGGCGTCAAAAGGAAGGCGCCCGGACATACAAATCGGCATCTTCCGAATCGGTTGCAAGACCAGGGCCAAGTCAAAATAGTTTTTGGGAGACAAATTGGGTACTGTTGGAGTATGGTCTTTTTTTAAGACACTAAAACTTTTAGGAAGCTCCCAATCTATGATTATTGGGAGTTAAATTATTAGGAACTATTGGAGATGCTCTAAAGAGAGAGTGTGGATAAAGGAGCATTTTCTGCATAAAATAGCCCCGTTGCCTCCTTACTTATTCCTACTCTCTTAATTAAATACATGAAAATTGTATGTGTAGATTTATCTAGAAAATTACTTTAATAATATTATAGTTTTATGAAGTTTTATAAATACGTTATAATATAAATTAATGATCAAGGCAGAACCGTTGAACATGTGCGGGGAACCACCACCTCCTAGGGACTTTTTTTAAAATAATATATGTTTTAAATAATTTTACAAAAATAATAGGTCAAAAGAAATTTTTACAAAAATCCACCTCTGTCGCCATTTGAATTGGTAACAGGGAAGGTTCAGCCTTGTCGACTAAATAAATTCATGATGTAATAACTCATCGGCTAATTCAATCCGTGACAAAAACATATATCTATCGTTATTTAAGATGGAGATAGAAACTCCGTAGCCAATCGAAATGATGATATATTTTTGTAAAAAAAAACTCAACATGTTATTTTTACAAAATTATTTAAAACATATATTATTTAAAAAAAAAGCTCACCACCCAGGTCTGGCAGCACCAAGCATCAGGAATCAGGATATCCTTGACTTTCGTGCCCCTCACGCTACCCGAGATCGCCAAGGAAACATTTGACTTACATATGGGCCTCATGTACATGCGGCCCCACTTTCATTCAGAGCTCACGCCACGTGCGCTGCTCCGCCCCCTCCTCGAATCGAAATCGACTCCCGAATTAACCCTAATAAATCACAGAAGCGGGTACCAACCTCGCATCAGATTTCCAATCGCGGCAACACCGCTAGGCCGAAGGAAGGAAGAATCTGTGAGGTGTCCCTGTGGGAAGGATCGAGCCATGGCGAACGCGGATCTGCTGCGGAGGGAGGAGGAATTCTACGCCTCCTTGTTCGATTCCGCCAAAGGTGACTTCTTTTCTTCTTCTTCTTCTTTTTTACCACAAAACTGATATTTCTTGATGTTGGTAGTGTTCCAAACCGGTGTGATCCAGTGATTTCCCCTCTAAAATTTGGAGTTTTTGCGCGCAGGCGATGTCGTTAAGTCGCGTGGACAGGTAATCGAGAGGAAGATTGAGGCCCTTGAGGACATGGCCACCAATGTGAGAAGCCTTATCCTAAATTATGCTCTCCTGTACTTTCTTCAGCTTATTATTTGTATGATTAATCAAATTATCGTGCGATTGTTGTGAGAAGAAATAGAGCGCGAGTTATGGAGAAAAAAGGTACTTCAAACTTGAGAGAATCGGACAGCCATAAAGGATTTTTTTGGGGGTGGTGGGGGGACAGTTGAGCAATAGTTTAAATTTTGACCTGATATGGCACTTTTATGCATATGAGATTCAATGCAAGTATTTATCATTTATATTATCTTGTGTATTAGGAATCCGCAGGTTGATGGATTAAAATGCTACACTACACAGGTCAGTAACCGGAGATCTCGTAGATGGTTGAATGATCGTTTGCTCATTGAACTCGTCCCTCGTCTTCAAGTTGAAGAAATCAAAGGCCTCTTTGCTCCTCCACCATGGGGTAAACTCTGATGCCGCTCAATTTTGTTAACATGATCTTGCAACCTGGCCATAGAATTTGATGTTCCACCTATACTTCTAGTGTGTGCTTTAGATTGTTCCATTCATATTTTCACTGAGATGCCATCATGCCATGTATGCTTATAGTGAGCGCTTTAGATTGTTTCGACATCAAGAAACTATTTTTCTTCGTGATGGCACTCTCATGTTAACTTTCACAAGTATTGTGGAATTGTCTGAAAATTATGAATCCATTAATCCAATTGTACATTCTATACTTCCCTATTTCTCAATCTATCATATGTTTTCTTCAATGAATTGCTCTTTTTAATTGTGCCATCATTTAGCATGGGCACCATATATACATGATCGGTTTTTTCTATGCATTGCTATATTTGGAACATCTCTCTTTGTGCCACACTGATCCCCCCTCCTGTTTGTAGGTGATGAACTTCCCCTGTCAGCATTTTGCAGGACAAGTGTTGATGAATGGGATGCCTTCAGGAGCATTGACATGGATGTTGAGGTATATTAGTGTGTATTCTGCCACATTATTGTCCATCATTTTGTTCAAAATATATTAAAGCCAAATACACAAAGAGAAATAAGATGTGTTCGTAGATCCATTATACTTAGCAAGGTTTTCCTCTGTAGGCAAGATTTATGCAACACATGAAACAATCATCGGCAAAACAGAAGAATCATGTGGACAAAGATGAACTAATTGCACTAAGTGCTTGGCGCCGTATAGATCGCCAAACAAGAGAAGCTATAAAGAGAAATTTCCTACCTGATTTGCTCGAGATATATGAAGTAAGGCATTCTATCTTTTGACTCTTACCTTTTCTAAACCAACTTTGCTTGCCATTGCATCCTCTGCTTTTCACTTCTGCAGGAACGAGTTAGGGCCTTCATTGAAGATAATAGTGATAAAGATGTGCTTGTGCTGAATATTCAGGATCCATTTCAGAGGTTACTTCTGCATGGTGTGTGCGAGGTAAATATCTTTTTCAAGCTGCGTAAAATTCATTAGTTCTTCTGAGGGCCTGTTTGGTTTAAAGCTAACTTTGCCACGTCTAAGCGTAGGCGTGCTATAGATTCTTAAACGGGTGTTTTATTCGTTGCCACAACTGTGGTTTGCCACATTTTTTAGTCCCATGTTCTACGTGTCATAGACTCAGTTTTTTTGTCAAACTCTGTCACACTTGTGGCGCTGAATTTTATTGCCACAAAAAGTGTGGTAAGCCACACTTGCCAGAAAATAGTTATGGCAAAGTTGGTTTCAAACCAAACAGGTCCTTAATTTCTCGTTGGATATTTGTAGTTTTGATCGCCACTTCTCTGTATGCAGTTTTATAACGTAACATCTACAACAATGACCACCGTGAAAAATGGAAAGCCGTGGAAGACAACAACAATTAAGCAGAGATCGGGCACAGGTGCTCCCTCCAGAATCACATTAGTTAGCTTCCTGAGGATGAAGAAGAATGGGTCCCAGTAACATATCCTTGCTTGAGGACCAAAGTCCCTGCACTCAGATTTGTTGGGATGTGTACTGTTTAGTATTGATGACGGTCATAATGTTCCTCAAGTAGACAAAAACTCGTTGCTTTAGGTCCTGTTTAGGGGGATGTACACAAATGTAAATTATCTATGTTTTCATTCCAGTGCATTTCAAGGCAAGTGACTTATTACTGTCTATGGTGTCAAATCTCGCTTCTATTATGCATCCTGTTACACCTTCCCTTTGCTTTCTGTTGGTGTACTAACCAAGTTTGGAAATGTGACTCGTTAGATTTACACTACCTCTTTTGGGAGTCAATACCCTATTAGTGTCCATGTTATTGTGCTAATATATTGCTAGTAGTACTGGTATGAATAAGTAGGGCTCCATACATGGAATCTGGAAGAGAACTGATCAAGAAGAGAGGTGCATGATGTATCATGCTTCAGTTAACGTTCAGAAAAGATGACTAAATACAACACTTGTTTTGCTAAATTAAGCAAACGTGCCCACTGCTAATGCTTCATCGATATGTCATATGTGTCCATTTATCAATCTCCCAAGTACCAACTCTCCTATCTGATTTGGCCTACTCTACTCTTAGGTCTTATTTTGCTAGGCCATAGTACATCCACCTAGATGAACTAGAATTTCAGTTTAAATTTCTAACTCATCCATGTAAATTCCAGTCAGAAATGACGCCTCATAGAACAAAGCCTAACAGTGTGGGTAAGTGGTGGCCAGTGCTGTACCAGTGGTGGGTCAAGGGGGGCTAGCCGGCTAGGGCACACCCTATCCCCGATAAAACCATAGGTACCCATAAGGTCAATGGCCAGCCAACGACGGGGCGATCGGCCGAGGAGGCGCGACGGAGGGGTGAGCCGGAGAGGGCGGTGGCTGACCAAGGAGGCCCGACCCTCCAGTGCGGCGGCCGACCAAGGAGGCCTAACCCCCAAGCGCGGCGGCCATCCGAGGACTAAGGAAGTGACAAGGCCCAACCGATGGAGGCCCCAAGGAGCGAGTGTGCCGGCCGACAGAGGAGGCCCAAGCCTCAAGTGCGACGGCCGGCTGAGGAGGCCCAAGGGGCAAGCCACCAGCCAACTGCTATCACCGGCCCTACGGGGTTTGAGTTGATTCGGGCTATACTATAACTAGTTGGCCCGAGCTTAAACTGAGCGCCAACGAACTTTTCTCGGTCGCTAGTTTTTAATAATTTTACATGTTAGTAACGGTTGGAAATATTGAGGTATTAATAAATCTTTGTTTACTTTAATTCTACTCACAATTAATAACCAGATGATAACAATATCATAAAAAGCATGGATACCGAATCATGATATTATCTAATATCAAAGCATAATAATAGCTTGTATTCAAGTATCTAAGCATGTATGATAATGGACGCTATGCAGTGGCTTCCAACTAGCTACAAAAGCTCGAGTTGATTTAACGGTTGTTATGAGATGTCTGACCGACTTAACTAAAAGATCTTCTCGTCACTAGGGACAAGACTGTAGACTAATTTGTAACAAAATTCCTAACCAAGAATGTTTATTTTTCAACACTAACACTAGAAGCAAGATATCGTGTTTATTTTGCATGATATATATCAGAGCTCCTCTCGTTGCTGCTTGTTGATTACCCAGTATGACACTATAAGCATCTATCTGAGGTACTAATAGGCTTTTCACTGCGCTGTGTCGTATCAAGTGTGTGTAAACAGCCATTTCATTTTGGGACTACATGAACTTTTCCCAAAAGTTAAATAGGAATCGGATTAGAGGTCGCCTGCTTGGCCAAAGCCCGTGAAATTTAACCATCTGAATCCATCAGATAAACCACAAGTGACAAGTGACAAGTGACAATAGACAAAGCTTATTTGCCACAGAACATTCAACTGATCACAGGAGGTCTGAAATCCATTGCAGTTTGAACAACTAGGGATACAGATCATACACACAACCAAACCCTGAAGTGCTTGCCATCTTGGCATTATGAAAGATGATACAGATCAGCTGCATGCCTTGCCGTTATGTTACACCACCATGAACAAAGGTCTGCTCGCTACACGACTCCCGGAGACTGAAGATCTCCTCCTAATGCAGCGCTGTGAGGATTGTAGACCCTTCCACCTGCGTATAGAAATTCATTGGGGTCAACAATGCATTAAGATTAGTGCCATAAGCGTTCAGATGAAATGTAAAAGGGAAACAAAAAATGGAGTTCTACACTAATACTGTATCAGTACAAGTATTTTGTGTATTCCATCGCCCTCCATTGTGTGTTCCTACTCATTCAGATTAGTATTTCGCGTATTCGATCAATTTTTTTCGAAGTGGCGTGAAATGAACTCATTAATTGAACTTCTGCATTCTGGATGCCTGGTTGTCTGAACAATATTCCAGAGTCAGAAGCTAGAGATTGCCGTGACTGAGGACGCCAATGTCAACATGACGCTAGAGATCGTTATGTAAAGCTGCATTCTTACTCAGGAACTAACATAACAAGCCAAATATCAAACACTCCCCACCACTTATTGGTGATTAACGATTTTCACCTTGAAAGTTGCGCCACAGATCTCTTCTTCGTTTGCAGGAACAGCAGTCACCTTGTTCTTGGGATTCTCATAGCACTTCAAGCCTCCAAGGGCATTAGAGTAGAAGCAACCTGCGGCCAGAAGCATGCAATTAGCGAACGCAACAAAGAAAACTCTAGAGCTCTTTTACGGTACACTAAATTGAATATGAACCGTTTATTCTTTTCGATCTAATGGATCAGATTAACTAGAGTTACTTATACTACACCTGGTAGTAGAGTAGTAGAAACACCCTTAACAAATCAACGGTTAGATGTGATTTCTACTACATATTTTATACTACAAGTATAATCCACCGTAAAATTTCTCAAACTGGGTTTAGTAAGATGCAAGAACAGCATTCTCTTAACATTGCATGGGGAGCCAAGTAACATTACCCTGTGGAAAAGGCGCCAGTGACTTGCCACACGATCCTTTAAGCAGGTCGATGTTGTCAGAGAAGGAAACACAGCCATCTGCAGTTATCCCCCAGAACAGCGGCACCTTCCCCTCCGGATCCTGAGAGAACAAATTAACCACAGCACAAGAGCACGTCACGACCAGTAATTACAAGCCAGATCGCCGAGCCACCCGGCGCCGGCCATGCCGGTGACGCGGCGGCGTGCCAAGAGACGACGAGCAGCCACAGCCAGCTTACGGATGCCACGAGCAGCGACGAGGTGGACTTGTCGAAGAGCACGAACGCGTAGCTGCCGGCGAGCTGCGAGAGCATGAAGCTGGCAGGGTAGGGCGCTCTGTCCCTCAGCGTCTTGTACGCCTCGATCACGAGCACCACCTCGTTGGCGCCCTTGGACAGCCCGTACTGCTGGCCCAGCCTGCCCAGGTTGTCCAGGACTCCCTCGAACAGGCAGAAGATCTCGTCCTTCGCCGCGAATGACCTGCACCAGACAGTCGTGTGTTCTCGATGAGCAACTGTTGGATGATGCATGCATCCTGACTGTTAGGGTTAGGGTAATAGGGTTCGTCGCACGCACACGCACACGCACACGCACACAGTAGATTGGAACGGTGGACACGAGATTTACGTGGAAACCCTTGCGGGAGAAAACCACGGGAGACGAAAATCCACTATGAAAGTTCAAGGATTACAAGTACATGAGAGTGGCTTATATAGCCAATGAGTCCGTATTGTAGAAGGCAAGGACTCCATATTTATTAAGATAAGATATTGAGTCAAATTCCTAACACTGACGGTACTACCAGAATCTGAAACCGGCATGTGAAGCAACGTTAGTTTTGTTTGGCCTTTCAGACTGAAACGTTAGTACGTTTGGTGCCTGGCGGTTCAGCTCCTCTTGGACGAGTGAAGGACATGGTCCTTCAGGATGCAGAATTAGGTGCAGCATCGATGGCTTAATGTAAAGATGGATGATGCACCAAACATGGAGAGGCTTGTCAGAGATGACTCGATATCCATTATCCAAATAGGAGGTTTGTTAGTCCAAATCTTCAACAACCCGGACTCCCGCCTATATAAAAGCCACCCCCTGTACGTGTAAACCTGAACGACATCAATGAATTGTCTTCGTGAGGTTTTCCACGTTGAATTCGTCTCCCGTTTTTGCCGTGCTTCCGACCCTAACAAGCGGTATTAGAGCCTGGCCTAGCAGTAGAGTAGTATAAACACCGTTAATAAATGAACGGTTAGATACGATTTTTACCACACATCATATACTACCAGTATAATACACCGTAAAATTTCTCAAAGAAAACTACCAACAGATCATGGACTCGTCCCTTTTCTTCTCCCACTGAACTTTCGTCAGCCGCCTAGCGAAGAACACGAGGCCCGTCTGTTGCCAAGTCGATTGACACCTTGTCTGTGGAAGGTGGCGCGATGTTGACATGCAAATTGCAAAAGATGTGGTGCCCTTCTTCCATTGATACGATCGATGCCTCCTCCTCATTCCTTCTTAATTTACCGCGCCGCCAACCATTAGACGCAGGCGCTGGCTCCGCTCAACCATGTCATTCTACAAGGAGGAAAAACCGGTTGGTAGCTCGGCCACTCACCTACGGGCTACAGGAATGGATTAAGGAGCTGTATCTACTGCTCACTCTGTCTTAGGAAAGCAACATGTCATTCTACAAGGAGGAAAAACCGTCGAATTAGTTCACTACTAGTCTGCTAAGAGCATGGTTACACTGTGCGTGAAAACTTGCTTGGGAGTGTATAGTTATCTCGGGTGTTTTTATCTTAAATAACATCTAAATTTTGGACTATCTAAATTTTGGACTATATGATTAAAAATCCAACCGTTAGATCAAATCATAGGATCAGATGTAATCGATGCTCCCGAAGCTCAACAATAATCCGGATCGATGTTTATCAAATCCCAACTTGTATTCCAGACCAGTGCAAACACAACATCCCGGGCACTAAGTAATGTATTCAGAGCACACGCGACTAATCTAGTTGCATGTATGTTGTTTGATAAATCCACCCTGTTTAGCGGTGCAATTAAATCGGTGACAGAGTTCTGTGGTTTAATTGGGCTCTCAGATCTTGTGACTCGTGTGATGTGGCGAGCGACCAGGCTAGCCCGATTTATCATTCAGCCATTCAGGTGGGCACAGAAAATCATTCGTGACATGTCTACGGCTTCCCCTTTCCTTAAAGCTGCCCCCAGCACGTCGCGAGGCCAAGAGCAAAGTGTTAGGAAACGGATTCGTATCCTGTTAGGAAACGGATTCGTATCCGATATGGACTCTTCCTTATCTCTATAACCGGCTATATATAGGCAGTGGGTCACCCCATTGTACACAAGCATCTGAGATAATAAAGCACTGCTCCTCCTCATATTGTGTCTCTCTTTTCTCCTGTCTATTCTCCACTTGAGATCTATTCGGCAACCCCGACTTTCGATGGCGAGGTTGTCTAACACGCATCGCGACGTAAGCTCTACCTGAGAAAGATTGAAAGGTGAGAAAAGACAAAAGCGAGATCATCGACGGCGACCTTAACGCCTACTACCGGCGATTGATCGCCCGATCCGACCGGCAATCAACTTCGCCATCAAGCCGGCATCCACTCGGATTGCGAAATAAAAGTCCTCTGGCGACTCTATCCTACGCGATAGTCTACCGTAGCGATTGAAAAAGTGAGAAAAGAAATCGGTAGCGCCAATGGAGGAAATATGCATTGTTGATAGTGGCACAACAAATACCATCTTAAGAGAGTCGAAATACTTCCAGGACAATCACTAAGAAGCAGCTGGAAGGATTACGACTATCGCAGAAGCGATACACCGATATAATAGGGAAGAGCCACAATTATATTGCCAATGGGTACAACTTTGGTAATTGAAGAAGCCCTCTTGTACCCTCGAATCAACCCACTCTCTTAAGTTTCAAAGATATCCGCGCCAATGGGTTTCACGTAGAAACCAATGAAGAAAATGGCAAAGAACACTTGTGCATTGTGAAGCAGGAATATGGAAAGATGGTACTAGAAAAATGTCCCTCATATGAATCAAGTTGTACTACACGAAAATCAATGCACACACGTTAGGTATACTTCTTGAAGACCTGTCTTTAGAAGCTCAATTATTTGCTTTATGGCATTGTAGATTAGGGTCATCCTGGTCTTAGATTGATGAGAAATATAGTTAACAACTCACAAGGTCATGGCATTAATGTTAAGAATTTCCCGAATCACGAAGATTTTGTGTGCCATGCATGTGCACGAAATTAATAACTAGACCCTGCTATGAAAGTGCAACATGAAATCCTCTGCATTCTGAACGCATTCAGGGGATATTTATGGTCCGATTCAGCCCTTGTCGTGGCCAAGCGATACTATGGTGCTCATTGATGCTTCCTCGAAATGGTCGATACATGTTTCTTGTCAAGCCAACAAGGAATCATGCATTCGCAAAAACCGATCTCGCAGATCATCGAATTAAGAATGCTTTTCACGATCATGGCGTGAAGTCCATTCGAATGGACAATGCCGTGAATTCACTTCAAGGCATTTGATGATTATTGCAAAGCAACGGGAATAAGCTTGTTGAGCACTCATGCACGTCCATACGCAAAATGGGCTAGTCAAGCACTAATAAAAGGATTAAGTTCATTGCGAGGCGCTCTTGCAGAGTTGTAACTTGCCCAACACTTGTTGAGGACACGCTTGATCTGTGACGCAAAGAAGACTCATCAATTATAGACCATCGGCCTACAACATCCATTCACCTATGCAATTAGTGCGGGTTATCCCAAGATTTCCCATCTTAGAAAATTTGGTTGTATGGTATATGTACCTATACCACCCCCCACAATGCAATGGGCCTACTCACTTGAAGTCACAGGATATACGTTGGTTATGAGAGTGCATCCATAATCGTGTATTTGGAACCCATGATCGAGACTTGCACAAAAACACTGATTCGGCGGTGCATCTTTGGCGAGGACCATTTCCGTCATTAGGGGAGAGAATCAACCATTAGATGAAAATGCCTGAAATAGTATGGCATTCCTCGATCCCGCATGACCGCCTCACTAATGAAGCAAATCAAGAAGTCCGAGATAATTGATTTGCGTAATTTAGCAAATGAATCGCTCGATCATTTTGTGATCTCAAGAGCGTGGTTAAGTCGCATGTACCAAAGCAAGAAATGCACCGTAGAGAGGTGGAAATACCAAAGAAAGGTATGTATCCTCATCACTGTTCGTGAGGCCTCAAAGAAAAAGAAACGGGAAGATCCGGCTTCTCAAACCCAAAGTACCCGAGACGTCCTGGGAAAAGCGGGCGAGAGGACTTACCACAGCCAATCACAAAAGTGCCCCAAAGCAAGAAGAGGCAGTTGAGACACTGCTTTGGAAAGAAGCACTCGTGGAAAAGGCAATTCAGATCTGAACCTTCCATTGGAAGAAGCCACTAAAATAATGTGTGCGCACACATTGGCGGAGAAAACTAAAGGAACTTGCTCTGGAATGGAAATAGCAATGAAGAGCAAGTAGAAGTGCACTAAGCACCCCATGATGAAATGGCCATAAACTTTGTAATAACGGAGAATCAATGAATAGAGCAACAAACCCAATGTTGATGCATACTTTGCAAAGAAGATTGCCCACGATCATTAATCATGATCCCGAGCCCGCATCTTCGCGAGTGCAAGAAAAGGCTTTCGATTGGGAAGATTGGAAGAAGGCAATCACCGCAGAGTTAGTCTCTCTGAACAAAAGAGAGGTGTTTGGGCTCAGTGTGCCGACGCCTCCCCATATAAAACCCGTGAGGTCACAAATGGGTTTTGTTCGCAAGAGAAACGAAAACAATGAAGTTGTAAGGTACAAGGCAAGGCTTGTCGCTCAAGGTTTCACTCAACGTCACGGGGTTGATTATGAAGAAACCTATTCTCCGGTCATGGCGGAATTACCTTTAGATACTTGATCTCAATGGCGAGTCAACTTGAAGTTGAAAATGAAGCTAATGGATGTTGTCACACGGATATTTGTATGGAAACTTGGATTCGGAGATTTATATGAAAGTACCTGGAAGGTATCCCTATCCCGAACCAAGACAGAGCAAGCGAAACCTATACAAGTGTGAAATTGGAGAAATCAACGTATGGGCTACTTGAAACAGGAAGAATGTGGTACAATCGTTTGAGTGACTTTCTGCAAGAAAGGCTACACAAACAGCGAAGATTGTCCATGTGTATTTATACAACGATCCACGAATGGATTTTGTATAATCTCCGCTCTATGTAGATGACTTGAACATCATTGGGACGGATGAGGAAATTGAAGAAGCATGCACATACTTGAAATCCCGAAGTTTGAAATGAAAGACTTGGGTAAAACCAAGTTCGTTTAGGCTTGCGGCTTGAACATGTCCAAGGCGGAATCTTGGTACACCAAGCATCCTACACGAAAGTGTTGGAGAGATTTGGCTTTGAAAAGGCATACCCCCAAAGACCCCAATGGTCGAAGAGTCCTCAAGGCACCTAGACCCGTCTGAGCCTAAAGAGGAGGAAGTCACGGGAGCCGAATTCCCATACTTGAGTGCAATTGGAGCGCTCATGTACCTTTGCGAATAGCACTAGGGCCTACATTCGTTCGCCTGAATTTGCTAGCGGCTGCGAGAACCCACCAAAAGGCATTGGAAAGGGTGAAGGACATCTTCCTGTTACCTTCAAGGAAGCAAAGACCTCGGCTTGTTTTACTGGAAAAACAATGAATTGAATTTAGTTGGCTACGCGATGTCGGGTACCTATCGGACCAGATACCGCAAGTCACAAATCGGGTATGTTTTCCTTTGCGGAACTGGGCAGCAATTTCTTGGAAGTCGTCTAAGCACTCTTGTCTGACGCCGACTAACCACTCAGAAATCATTGCATTGTATGAAGCCTCTCGAATGTGCATGGCTTCGAAGAATGGTTCACCACATCCGAAGTCATGTGGTGCGAACATGGAACAAACCCCCACTATTATCTATGAAGATAATGCGACCTTGTGTTGCACAAGTACAAATGGGATATGTGAAGAGGAACCTGACAAAGCATATCAACCCCAAGTTCATTTATGCTCATGAAATGCATAAGATGAACGAGATAAAGATACTGCATACGAAGTCGTGTGAAAATCTCGCAGATTTATTCACTAAGTCACTCCAGGCATCTTCCTTTGAAAGATGTATTAGAGGAATCGGGATGATGAGGCTTGAGAAGTGCATATTTAGGGAGATTTTTCACATACTCCTACATAAATCTCAAACATGAAGTTTGAGTACCCAACGTAAATCTTGAAGATTAACATTGAAGTTTGGGTGGATTGTACTCTTTTCCTTAAGTAAGTTTTTATTGAAGTTTTCTTACATAAGGTTTTTGATGAGGCAATCCGTGCAACACAAATAGCGTGTGCTATGTACTCTTTCTCCAATTATTTTCCACCTTTGGGTTTTTATGGAGTTTTAATGAGGCATATGCATCTCGCGTGAAGAGTCCAAGGGGAGTGTTAGGGAAGCTGATTCAGTATCCTGTTAGGAAACTGATTAAGTATCCAGATATGGACTCTTCCTTATCTCTAAGCGAGAACCGCTTATATATAGGAGGCAGGGGTCACCCCATTGTCTGTGACACAAAGAATAATAAAGCACTGCCTCCTCATATTGTGTCTCTCTTTTCTCCCTGTCTATTCTCCACTTGAGATCTATTAGGCAACCCCGGACTATTCGATAGCGAGGTTGTCTAACACAAAGAACCTGTTGCAGTCGCGGCGTGGCAGCCTCTCAACCACGCCATTAGACATATTGTCTTGTTGCAGAGCCAAGAGAGAGAGAGAGAGAGAGAGAGAGAGAGATCTGGTAGGTAGGTGGTGTAAGCGATCATGTTCTGGACCATGAGGCTTCACTAAGTGGGAAGAAGTGAACTATCGGCTGATCTATGCACAGAAACCAGTTGTTCATGAGTCCATCCTTAGACCATCTCCAACCGTGTCCATTCCTCTCTCTCTTTTTCTCCGTGAAGGAATTCTCATTCCCTTCAACGCTTCGTAAAGAGATTCTCTCTCCTATTCTCTCTAGCAAGGGATTTTCTCTTCATTCCCTATACAATTCTCTTTAAAAAGAATCTATTGGAGATGAGGGCAAATAAAGGGGATAGGAATGAGAAAAGGGAACATAGAAGAGAATGAAATGAAGGTAATATGGTTGGAGATGGTCTTAGATCTTGCGAAATTGAGGGAAAGAACAGCTCAGATTTCAGCTGCTACGTACTAGCCTGTGAATAGAGTGCCCGATTGGCGCTCTAAAACAGTGGAGCGCGTATACCTTGGGCGGAGGAGCGCCTGGTCGGCATGGGAGTAGGCGAGGTGGCCGAGGGAGCCCAGCTGCACCGACACGGCCGGCTGGGCGCTGCCGAGGAAGCGGCCCACCAGCTCCGCCGCCTTCGTCTTGGGCGACGGCGTACGGCTGCCGGCCGCCACCAGCTCCGCCGGCACCTCCACCACCTCGCCGCTGAACACCGCCAACATCGACCACCTCTCCTCTGGTAACCAAGGTGCTAGCGTAAGCACACGTGGCCTTCCACACCGCCTGGATGGATGATGACGATGATGACTCACAGAGGAGCTAAACACAGGGGGGGTGGAGGAGGGAGGAGGGAGACTGGTGGTGTTTATATAGCCCCAAAACCCAAGTCTAGGATCCCCTGCTTTGGCTGTGGACGTGGGGCCCACGCTAAAGCTTCCTTGTTAACTTCCAATTATCCGGATTTTCGTTTTGGTTTAGCTTAAACTATTAGAAATTTTAAGGCCATGCTTGTTCCAGCTGGGGATTGTAGAAAACAGCTTTTAAAATCTGAATTGTAAAAGCTGGATTGTTAAAAGCTGGAGGTTGAAAAGCTGATGGCTGTTTGGCAATCCAGATTATAGTGTATTTGGATTGTTATTTATACTTGGCAAAAGTCTGTGGTACCCTCAATTATAGGTTGAAAAGTTTGTGTGAACAATTGGGGGCAATGGTGGGTAATTTTCACTGAAGTTGGATGGGTATTGTGGTCTTTTGCAAAAAAAAAAAAAAAAAACTGAGAAAAGCTCATCCAAAGTGGATTGTGGGATTGCTACAATCTGGCCTCCAGATTATTACAATCCAGATTGAAAGCTTCCTGTTTGTTGACCTTCCAGCTTTTAAAAGCAGCTTTCTACAATCCAAAGCTGAAACAAACTGGGCCTAAGTAGTATCCAAATCAGATGGTGTGGATACCGTTACTCCCTCCGTCCCATTATATAACGCGTAACTCCTACCAACGCATGGATCAAAGAAGCAGTTGCGTCGCGTGGCTCCCCCATTATATAAGGCGTAACTCCTACCAACACATGGATCAAAGAAGCAGTTGCGTCGCGTGGCTCGAGCGGGTTAATGCGTGCATGCATAAGCACATGAGAGATGGAAAAGAAGGTTAACACATGCATGTGTGTGTGCATGAGAGATGGGATAGCAGGAATTGAGGAGACGCCGCACCTTGTATTCTGAGATTTAAAAAAAAAAACAGTTCTGTCTTATATTTTGAAATGGATGGAGTATTAATCTATATTAAATTCAGTGCACGTGAAAGAGTTTCGGATTAAAACAAACATCTCTTGCGCCCCACGCGGACGTGTCGATACCGTCTTTCACCTGTATTAGGGCCTATTTGGATCCATGCAGCTAATAGTTAGCTGCTAAAAATTAGCTGGAGTGGATCCAAACACCCCCAACTAATAGATCAGCTAATATATTAGCTGAGCATCCAGCTAATGGTTATCTCATTAGCTAGCCAAACCCAGCTAATAGCAGCTAATAGGTGGCATTTAACCAAAATACCCTTCGCGTCTACCACCAATAGCAGCTAATAGCATGGGTATTATGGACAATAGCATCTATTAGCCACATATTAGCTGGTGAATCCAAACACCCTCCAACTAATAGTTAGCTAGATAATAGTTAGCTAGCTAATATTAGCTAGGACCTATTAGCTAGCTAACTATTAGCTGCTAATGGATCCAAACAGGCCCTTAATCGTGTCTTACCATCTAACCCCCGGGTTTAAGTGCACATTTTGGAATTGGAAACAGGAAGGTAGAACTTAATTAGCCTTTCTCCGAAGCAAAAGTTAGTACAATTTTGCTACTGATACGGACAATTCGACAGCGAGAAATATGTGAGGTGAAGAAATGTATGCCAGATAATTCTAGAAAATTATTCCACACGCCGCATCGAGCAGATACTGCCGATCACACGTGATATTTCCAGGACGGATGATTCAGCTTCAGCTCCCGTGGCCGTGGATTGCCGTGCACTTTCTGAAAAAGGCCAGAAATGCAAATGGCGAGAGCTCGTGAAGAGAAATATGCATGTAATAAGCGCGTGATTAACCAGATGCTAAACAAAGTTCTTTTCCAACTGGAGACCGTTTACTCCATCTTGTTAGTACGCTGCGAGACGTCTCTTTCTGAAATTTAAGAATCCTATACCAAAGTAGTAAATATTACGAATTTTTAAATAATTTATAGAAATAATATGCTGAATGAAAAATTTACAGAAGTACCCACCTGTCAGCATTTGAATTGGTGACATAGTACATGCCGCCAATTCAAATGGCAACATAAGGGTATTTTGGTACATTTTTGGTTGGACCGAAGCGGACAAGCGTCTATCGCCATTTGAAATTACGACATACGCATATCGCCAACAGTCAGAGAGCATATAAGGCCTCGTCGAGCTCTCACTCGGCCAGAACACCTCATTTCTCCCAAATCTCGCCGCTTGAGCCAGCGGAAGCAAGAGAATGAGAGTGGGAAGAGAAGAAAGGAGAAGGGAAGGAGGAGAAGGGGAGGGGAAGGAAAGGAGGAGGAAGAAAGTCATTCGCAACTTTGCAGGTAGTTTTTTTTTCTCGTTTTAATTACTATTCAAAACACAATTTAGTGATCAAATTAAATAGATTTGTAAGTAATTAGGTATGTAATGTAGCAATAGTTGTTCAGATACATAACTTAGCGACCAAATTAGGGATAGGAACAATGAGGAGGTCATCCACCTCGGCTCAACTCCAACTTCCACCGTTAAAGGATCAGGGAGAGAAACAACGAGGAGGTCATCCAACTCAGTAGCAATTGCCATATTTATTGTTGTTGCGACAATGCGAGCTACAAGTTATGCTTGCCACTACCGTGACCAGCAGCCCCGTCCATGTCGTCCTCATGATCAACACTCCCTGTGGGTGTTGTACGGTTATCCATTTGAGCCTTAACGTCCTCCGCCCATAATGCATAGTCCATCCCGCCCTTTTATAATTCTAAAAGGTGCACTTCTATCGTAGTTTCGTCCATGTTCGTCGTTGATCCGTGCCACCATTTGTACCGTCGAAAGTACCAACGCGAACATGCACATCGAACAAAACTGTATGTGCCATGTAGTACCCACATTTATTATTAAATGGTACACGTCGTTCATTCCGTTGTTATTGAATATTAAAAATCAAATCATGTTTATTTCCTTATTGCATAGTTTGCAAAAACAAAAACAAAATTACCTCTCTGTCACCATTCCAATAATCGACATAGCTCTGTCGCCAATTAAAATGGCGAAAGAGGCCTGCCAACATTCCAACAGTTTTCTATCGGTATTTCAATTTACGACATAGGTATATCGCCAATTCGAATGGCGACGGACACTATGTCGCCATTTGAATTGGTGATAGGCACTATGTCACCAATTCAGATGCTGGCAGGTGGATATTTCTGTCAATTTTTGACTCGGCATATTGTTTTCATAAATATTATTTAAAAAATGAGGCCGAATATGTATAGCCTAAAAGAATAAGTCAAATAGAAGATTTGCCTATACCTAATATTCAAGTTTATATCCATATCTAATCTTCAATCAGATTTTTTTTTATTTCTATAGGTCGGTAAAGATTTATCATCATTTGACATTAACTATTTGAGAGGTGCTTTTGTGCTTTGTTTAAAAAAATTGCACAAATATTAAAGCATGAATGAATAGTAGACGGTGATTACTTACCCCTTCGTTTACTTCAAAATTCGTGCAACTTGTACCGAGAGAGAAAGCGTAGAAGCACTGCTCTAACTATTTTGCTTTAATATTCGTCAACTTTTCTAAAAAAAGGTGTATTGAAGCAAACCCCATCAAATATAGATATTATAATCATTAAAGTTGTATAACAAATACAATTAAGATATGCATCTATATTTTTTTTAAAAGTTGCATAAATATTAAAGCATGAATAAAGGTTAGATAGTGATTACTTACTTCTTCGTTTGTTTCAAAATTTGTGCAATTTATATTGAGAGGGAAAGCAAGGAAGCACTGCCCATTAATCATATGTATTGGAGTTGTAAAGCAAATAAAACTGTAATTCCAAATCTAGCCAGCAGGTAATTGCTTGAGGCTAGTATAGGCAAGGGAAGAGGTGAAGGATACGCAAGTCCGGAAGATACATCTACATTTGTTTAAACCATCACATGTCAACATTCTGGTCATGGGCAGTGTGCCTTGTGAGACATTACCAATTACAAACCCCTTTATTTGTTAATAATCTATTAGAAAACTGTGTGACAATAACTATCAATTCCTTGCTTGACGTTAATCACAATGCAAATGAAAAGTGCTCGATCTGCTCATGCCATCACTAGATCGACAAACCAATTGTAAATACAGCTGAATAGCTGACGACAATTAATCCACCACCACAAGCCAATCAGTGGACAGAATCAATCAGAGAACGACTGGCATGCATAGCACTCCAAGTTGCTCCAGTCCATTAGAAATTCTTTTTACCATGTAATGCTGTGTACAAAAACGACGCGCACTGCCACTCAGACATCTCAATCCCGTTTGGCATCAGCCTGGCTACACGTAGTTGTGTCTATACGCACGCTAGAAAAAAGCAAGGGAAAAAAATACTACCTATATTAAACTTTGGGAGGTTCCGGCTCCCGCAGCGACGCCTACCCTCCACCCCCCCCTCGATCGACGTGTGCTCCGTGATTCGTTCCTAGCGTGCCGGCGCTTGCGCGGTGTGGTGCGCTTGGGGGCAGCGATGCACACGGTGATGCGTGTCGTCGTGCGCACGAGCGGATGGGCCACACGTGGCAAAGCGAGCGCCGGTAGCGGGGACACGTGGGGGCAGCGACAGCGGGGCCACGTGGCGGGGTCATGTGGGGGCTGCACGGCGTGGCACATGCGTGGGTGGGTACGTGGGCAGTGGAGCCGGGCAGGGGCTGCGTGGCGTCTCGCCACGCCTCCGCATCTAGTTTCTTTATCACTGCAGGGAATCAAGATCCAGCTCCATAGATGTCAAGGGTATGGATATGTCGCTTTAATTTGGTAGTGAACTGGAGAAGAAACCAACTGGATAGAATCCATTAAGTCACGTATTGATATATATGTTCGCATCCAACAAGTCTATTTTTAATGTTAATATTATGTTCGTTCATGTTGCAACAACCAGTAATTTTTCAAGGACCGAGTAAAATCAAATTAGTACGAAGAAAACAAGGCGAGAAAATAAATCACCAATTCACTAAAGTGATTGACGTGAGAGCTTAGCCACACCGTACAACACACGATAAATTTGGAACATAACATGCATGCCTGGGCACTAAATTAATCATAAATTCAAGGAAGAGCTCTTTTACGGTACATTAAATTGAATATGAACCGTTCATTCTTTTCGATCCATTGGATCAGATTAACTAGAGTTTACTTATACTTCATCTGATAGTACAGTGGTAGAAACACACTTAACATATCAACGGTTAGATCTGATTTCTACTACATATTATATATATACTATCAATATAATGCACCGTAAAACTTCTCTCAGAGGAAAGGTACTAGTCAAAACAGTCTACTTCGCGGCTGAATGAACCACACCAATAACAGTAGTTGTTGGACAAAAATTATTTATGGGAAACGACATTCCCATTTTAGGCGCATTACAGCTGCAGATTTGGTTCTAAAAACTATACTATTGGCGATGTCATATCTCTTTCCATTTAACTTTACTCGCACGATTTGTATTGTTACCAATGGAGAGACAGATGAATTCACTGAGTTTGTTTGCATCTATTCAGTGTTTGGCAAACTGGCAATATTTTGACATGGTGACGTGGCAGGTAAAATAATGATAAAACGTTTCGCAATTTTTTTCCTTATGAATCATTTGGCCATTTCGATTTTCTTTCCTTTTTTTTCTTTTACAAAGAACCCAAAGAAAACTCCAAGAGTGGTAGTTTATGTAAATGCGATAGAACAACTGCATATTCGTCAGTCGGCACCTGCAGGCTGCAGTAGGAGCTATGATAGCATGGTGGCAACTTTGCCCCACTTTAAGGTCATGTTTTTGTACGGTGGTAGCTTTTTTTGAGAAGTAACTGCTGGACTGTATGGTGGAAGGGTTGCACGACTAAAAAGATTTGGTGTTTGGCAGTCTGACTTTTATGTATAAGGAGTGCGGGTCGAGAATACGGTGAGAGGAGTGGGGTTTGTGATTTTATACTTATAGGAGATAGGGTAATTTTCTTTTAACTCAAGTGGCGAAGTTAGGACCCTAACCCACCAAAACCGTATGAAGTTACCCTAACTCAGCTTTTGACAAAAAGTTTCTTATTAGTACAAATAGGCTACTAGCTTTTAGCTTCCGGAGAAACCAACCGTTTAGGACAGCTTCTGGTTTCTAAAGTGAAGAAATCGAAACTAAAACCGTCCCAAACAGGACTTAAACATCCTACCCCCTCCCTTGAAAAAGAGTGACGCGTTAGAATGCGTGCAATCAAATCATCTTAATTTTGATCAAATATATATATATATTTAAAAAAACTTGTGGTTTGAATATATAAAAATCATACAAGTGAATTTGTCAGAAAATATTTTCAGCATTTTTATAACTTTTTGCAAATATATGATATAAGAATTTAGCGATCAAAAGGGTATCTCATTGACTTTGAAAAGTAAAAAAATATCACTCTTGTGTGACCAGAGACAATAATTAACACGGTCCCGGATCAGGTTAATTATGCAAAAGAAAGTCGTTAAAAAAACCTGCCATTCATTTATGCTCCCCACTTTTTATCTCTTACGACTATTTAACAACAGTTTTTAAGAGTATAATAGGCTTAGTGGAACCCGTACGGACATTGAAAACCAATGGGCGCCCATATATAGTTAGATAAGGCTATGACCCACGGATTTGCATTTTTTTTATTTGTTTGGCAGTACTTGTGGATTGCAGAGAGAATCTAGCCATGTGATTCAGTGCGATTGGGATTCTTTTTTTATCACATGCACAATAAAATTATCTCAATTGATTTTTAGTCTCTATATATTAGCTTTGGTCTATACATAAAAATAAGAAAAAAGAGAGAAAAAGAAAAAAGCTGGTTCTTATTTAGTAGCCAGCTTTGCACGAAGCATGAGTCGATTATTTATGTGCAAGAGAGAAGAGATGGTCACTGTATAATATCTAATGACAATTACGGTACAAACTGGCTTTTAATTTATTGTTAGTTTGTAGTGAATTTTACTCGTTATACTTGCTCTCAACGGATTCTAATTGTGTTCTTAGAACTAAATTAGCGGTACAGATGCGCTGCAAAGGAATCAAATGAGGACCCAACACCTTTAATCGTTGGCTCCCATCTATTGCGGTTCGTAATGGTGGAAGGTCCCTCTCTACTAGTCACGGCCAACGGGTTAATATTCGATGAAGTGCTTGGACTTTGCATCTCCAACGCTGTCACCTGTTTTTTTTTAGGAACCGGCGTTGCTCGCATGGCAAGCGATGCTGTGGGCGAAGATGCCCACTACCGTCTGAATCATGGTTCGGTACCGGTGACGCATTTCGTTGAGGCTGATGTGTTGGATGCAATTATATGCACACGTAGATATGTTCAGTGGTTAAAGTGCGTACCGACGCTCTGTAATCATAGTTCGGTACCGGTGATGCATTTCGTTGAGGCTGATGCGTTGGATGAAATTATATGCACACGTAGATATGTTCAGTGGTTAAAGTGCGTACCGACGCTCTGTAATCATGGTTCGGTACCGGTGATGCATTTCGTTGTGGCTGATGTGTTGGATGAAATTATATGCATACGTAGATATGTCCAGTGGTTAAAGTGCGTACCGACGCTCTGTAATCATGGTTCTGTACCGGTGACGCATTTCGTTGAGGCTGATGTGTTGGAAGAAATTATATGCATACGTAGATACGTTTAGTAGGTAAAGTGTGTGCCGACGCTATGTAAAGTTCCGGCCTCATTTCTAGAGTAAACGTTGCGTTAGAAACGCGTATGTATATATGTGCGTGTGTGTGCATGTTATATGCAATACAAAAACTTGTTCTTTCTTCTATTCTAGGTATACCTTGGTCGGACCATGCGCTTTTTCCATAGGAAAATTGTCGCAAACCGTCTTAAGCTTGTAATTTTTGGGACCTTCAGCTTTCGGCGGTTTTAAGCTGATGCAAGTATTCGCCGAGCCGGAGTTCAAAAATCATAATTTAAACTTGGGCTATCGACGATTTTCAGAATCCATATCTCCTTGCACGATTGGCTGGTGATTACGCTGGCATATTAGTAAGGGTGCAGAAAAGGGAGGGTGGTTTTTGTTAACATTTTCCTTGTCTTGAGAATGACAGCCACCGAAATCGTCTTACAAGGTTTCATCTGCTTGTATGAGATAAAAAGAAAAAAAGAAGGGAGTGTATAAGTATCATTCGAATGTTTTTGTTTTGGCTAACATTTAAATTTTGGACCGTTGGATACCTCACCCGGATATCACCGGGCTGTTAGATCAAATCGTAGGATCGGATGTAATTGGTACTCCCGAATTTCAACAATGATCCGATGGTCCTAGATTTGGGTGATTTCAGCAATAAAAATATCCGGACGATGTTTATCAAATCTAAAAAAAAAACCATGCATACAAAGGCAGCTGCAAATTGGCAAGAAGGCGAATTTTGGGATCCGGGGAAGCACAAGGAACTATACAAAAGCAAGCAAACAAAATAATTTTGTCGCTGTAATTACCTGCTCACACATAACCAATGAGCCTGATGCACTTTTTCAACATTTTTTGTCATATGATAAAACCACTTGTAGCATCACTTTTACATATAATTAGGCCTCTGATTGTGATTCCTAGATTTTATACTGCACGCCTACTTGGACGAAGTATTTTGCCGTAAGCATCTTGGAGGAACTATGCAGGAATGGTATGTGTGTGCCCATGGTTTCCAAACAATGCTCCTGAACCAGACAATATTCTAGCCCAAGCCCGCGATTCTTCCAAGGTGTTGAAGGTTTGGAAAACTAGATGGTTTTGCAGAGCATTTCTCGATGCTTCCAGGTCGATTCCTTGTATTTAATTGGACACGTTTCCGATCCTATTGTTGGATTCGTTTTTGCTTTCATGCAAGGCACATGCTTGTCGGAGAATACTCCTCCGTCCCACAAAGAGTGTATTTCTAGTTTTTTAAGACAGATTAGTGTGCAAGGTAAATGACTAATGTGATCATCATTACTCTATGCATAAGTGTGCTGGTGCTTTAATTTTCACCAGCACTTAAATGCGTATGTATACATTTACAGCTCTGCATGCAGAAGATTAGTGGGATATTACTCCACGCCAAGTCACTAAGCATACAATGGAGCCAAAAAAATTCAAATCTTGGAGTGGAGTTATGGGAATTAATGGACTTTGGGTAGGCCCTACGTACTAAAGATGCACTCTTTGTGGGACAAATTTTGAACACTAGAAATGCATTCTTTGTGGGACAGAGGGAGTAGGTCTATTAGTTTCAGCTGGGACTGGGAGTGCTATAGAAAAGGTAATCATAGATGGTTGGAAGATATTACTATATATGGTTTTTTAAATTGTTTGTAACCATGTGTCCATGATAATAATAGCGCATCACGAACCGTTTCTTAACCGGCTGTGGTACACCTAGCATAGACTATTCTTTATACAGACCGTCTATGATATCCTATTATCAAAGACGGATCTGATAATAGGCTATTACAGACGGTCTGTATCAAAAACTATTTATGATATTATATTATCACAGACGATTCATAGCCTCAGCTGTTCGTGATATAAGATGTATCACATACTAGTTTTTCTAAAGAACCGTTTGTGGTATTATTTTGTATTGCTAAAGCTTTTCTGTCTATTGGCTTGCCTCAGAAAATGCTAGCCGTGCCATCTGAAACAAGTAGATTACAGATTACATCACAAGCATATTAAAAATTACATCTATTTCAGAAATTAACTCAGATTACATCACACCACAAACATATTACAGATTACACCACAATGCATCAATTCAAAAATTAACTCATATATATTAGCCAATTGAATGCACAAGTACACATATGCCACTACAATTTACAAATTCACAACAGAAGTTTCACAAATTCACAGTAGAAGTTTTACAAATTAACCCAAGTGCTAATTCACAAATTCACAACTCATCAAGTTAGACAGAGTGACACTTCTCTTTTGGCTTTATGACCTCACGCAGCAAGAAGAAACAGAGTTATCCTCAAATTACTTTTGGATTGTCCTGTTCCAACACAGTTGTAGCGCAATTCGTAACATGTTGATGAAAAGATCAAAGTCGTGAATTGATAAATAAGAAAAAAATATTGCAAGATTGACAAATCTCCAAATCATTGGTCTTTCTTTTACCGATGATGAGTTGCATATTGTGACAAATATAGAATCCACATGGCTTAGTTCCCTTTTAGTGCTGATGGCACTACAAAACTAGAATTGGTTACTTTGAGAGATTATTACGAATTGTGATATATGATTATTGTGTACTAGCAGATACCGAAACTTAAAATCGTGGTTCAGCTGCGACCCTCCCTTGGAGCCTGGAAAAACATATTCCAAAATCATCTTTGTATACTGTACTAGTTCAGGAAAAACTAGTACACACAGTAAATATGGTATCACAACATATCAAACGCATTTTGTTTATAATCAGAGTTTACAATTAAAACAGCTCATGGGCTGAATAAATTAACACAACGGAAGATATAAGAAGTAGTATGGCCCAGTAAATCTATCACAGGCAATCTACTAGGGCAACGACCTAGTCATTGAGATCCTCACTAGCGTAGAACTCCTCCGAATCAACAGAGTAAGTAAGGGTGAGTATAAAAGTACTCTAAAAGTCACACCGAAAAATCCAGTATTAATGTAGGGTGACAAAAGGAAGGTTTTATGGTTGATTTCAACATAAAACAACAATTTATAAATATGCTAACTAATTTTTAAATTGTGTAGTTTAAAATAAATTTTATTTTTAAATATATTTCAACTCAGGAATCACTCCTGAAACTAACCAATTTTTCCCATGATGACTCACTACATCCCAACATTATTTTTCTAAAACTTTTTTTTTGAAAAAAAATCGAATTCTAATATGTGAATGGCTTGCTCGTCATGCCCATGATTGCAGGTACGGCTAATCGAATAGTTTTACACTTCACAGAAGTTGTACAACTTTATCTACAAAACATGATTATTTCTTTTTGCCAAAATACACACTTTCTTTGGTGTGCGGCAGAGAAAATCATGAAAAGAACTCTATAAAAATCCATCTATGTAGTCATGTCCACTAAGGATTCACCGCTGAAAGAATCACTCTAGTTAGAATCCCCCTCCTGCGCCAAGTGACAGCTTTATGTTCACACCACTTCCCACCTAATGGCATGATTGTTTATAATATGTTTTAATACAGTTCCAAACTTGTAGAAGTACAGTTAGGCTTTATATTCAGCCAAACTCAGACCAGTCTTTAAATTGACTAGGCGAGACTTTTCTAAACCTAGAACCATGACGAAACCACCTCCCAATCTGTCGGGACTCGGATTTGCAAATCCGAAACCCTCTGTGTTTACTGCACTAGTCCAGGATCACGCTAGTGCACACAGTGGCAACAAAATTGACATATCAATCCATTATCAAATTAACTATGAAAGTAGCAAATAGTAACAATGGACCTTATGGTCAAGTTTACATAACTGTGCCTTAAAGGCTTAAGAAACAAATAAAACTCTTGCAGCGAAAAATAAAATAACTGGGCCATACGACATGCCACAGGCAATCGTCTGGGGAGCGCCATCCTAGTTCACGTAGTCTTCATAAAACTCCTCCTCGTAGAACTCAGTATTTCCTTGTTCTTCCTCAGCAACTGATCAACAAAGGCATAAAGCCGTGAGTACAAAAAGTACTCAGCAAGCCGCAGGGAATGATGCAAATATTGTACGGCTTGACAAAGGATATCCATAGGGTTATTTTGCAGAAAACGATAACTTGAATGTAAATACCATGTATAGATTCAAAGCATAATTGACAAAGATAATAATAATCGTAAATCAATGGTAAACAACAACACAAGATTGGTGAGGCATCACCCATCACCAACTAAATCATCATCAACCTCTGAACTCAACAAGATTAATAATTTGACAAAAAATAGTGAACTTCCCGCTCACTCCCAACAATACCGCCTCAACATTTTTCTCAAAACACTATACCCCGTGTGAAATTCCCGAGCACGCCCATGACCAAGGACACGGCTATTCGAATAGATTAACATACACTCTGGCAGAGGTTGTACAGCTTTACCCACAAGATATGATCCACTCTTATTGCCATACGTAATTAACACACTTCCTATGGTGTGTCGGCAGAGAGGTCATAACAAGGCCTTTACAATGCTCAGTATAAACTCAAGATCTTGCCCGCTAAGGTTTCACCCCTCGGGCCCCTCTTGCGCCTTGTGAGTCTACCTGTCTGTCCGGAACCCACACAACCACAACAATACTTAAATTTAGACATTGCAAATTAATCACCAGTCTGTCACTGCACATGTGGTTGTACTGCTAGGCCCAGTTCAATGGCGCACAAGATTAAGTCCTTAAGTATACTCAGCAAGACAACCACATCCCAAATGTGTTAAAAGCACCCCTTTATCGCACGATCACTTGCCCGAAAGTGAAAACAATTTTGTATAACCAATACCAATGACACATCCCGCTATGGTACAACAAATTTCTACAACAAGGCTACCCGCCACGATTTCATATCTCATTAAGTCAATATTATTAATTCATCATGTGACATGAACCCATCGTACAACTAAGCATGTCTAAGCATAGTTACGATAACCCAATGTTGGTACTACAATCATATCCAACTAGTAAATGACCCAACCTAGGGTGACAATGGATACATGGCATTTCAATGATTCAAGGTGTCATTATGGTAATCAGGTATTTAACTATTCCCGTAAATAATTCTTGTAAACAAATAGCATGCATTTGTATGAAACAAAAATACTTTTGGAAACATAGGTTCAACATGGTCAAGGACTACGACTTGCCTTCACCAGCAGCTAAGATATCGAAGACTTGATGCTCAGCGACGGCGTCGGCGACTTCGATGGATTCTTCGGCTACGCACAAAACGAGACACCAATAAATAACCAAAAATAAAATAAAATATAAAAATTATACTGGCAGGTAGATCTTGAATTTAGATGAATTTAGGAATTTGAACGGAGTGAATCGGAGTTCGGACGCAAAAGATATAAGCGTTCGAAGTTGGAAAATGATGGAAAACAAGAAAAAAGAGAAAAGTTACTGTAGCTACAGGGATTTTGTCGTAGCTACAGTAACCATGCATCCAGAACTGAGCAGAATCGAGCACATGAACTAGGGTTTGGGGAAAAAAATGGATTTTTTCAATGGAAGGGATGGCGGGGTTGGGGAAGATGACTACCGGAAAGGTTTCGACGACGCGAATCCAACGGTGGCGTCGGATTTCGGAGAGGATGACCGGATTGAGAGCAATCTAAGTCGCAAGCCTCCTCGGTTGATGATGACCAAACCCGAAATTCGTCGAAATGAAGATGAAGTAGCACAAAGGAAGTGGAGGGACGGGTTGGCGACGAAGAGAAGCACCGGAGCCCCCTTTTTATAGGGCAAGAGGAGGTCCGTAGTGGGTGTATTCATGGGAGAAACGGAAACACGTTCTCACGGGAGTAAGTTGCAATTCATGAAGGATTTAATTAAGGGATTAACTTTGGAACGTTACAAATGCAACGAGGATCTCAAATATCATTTTTTCGGAATTTTTGGTGCATTAATCGGAAGGGAAATGAAGCTTCTACGTGAGCATCTATGGAGGAGAGAGAGTGTGAGCCATCCCTGATGCTTGGCTGGAGGTTGGAGATGCTCTACAGTGCCAAGCTGACATGTGGACCCCATGAATAGTGAAGAAAATATGGCGCGAGAGATAAAATAGCAAAAAGGATCTAAAAATCCTAGAAAAATTCCTAAAAAATACTAGGGAATATTTGGAACCCAACAAAATTGGTTTCATTGAATTTGGATGATTTTTGTGGAATTGAATATTCGGGCGCGGATTGCGGGCATTAAACAAAAGCGGCGCGAGATAAAATAGGAACTGAGGTCCAAAAATCCGGGGAATGATTCCTAAAATCATTTTGGAATATTTGGGACACTTTAGAAGTGGTTTGAGGATTTTTGGAGCATTTTTGGACTCGGGTGAAATTTCGAGCAAGGACAGGAATTGGAAAATTCGACTTCGGACGATTCGAAATTGAGCTCCAATTTCGGAAGGATAAGGATGCCAGGTTAATTAGAACTCCAATTAAAATCCAAAACCTTAAATTAATTAATTTAAATTATTATTATTTTTAGAAAACCAAAAATAGGGATGTTACACAATCATTTCTCACCCGGTCTAAACCACATTTACTTTTAATCAAATCATATCATTTTAAGGAATATCAAATCATGACTTTTCATTTTAATATAATATTATTTTGTCACAAATTCCCCAAAACATCATAATTTCAGTTATAAGCATGTCTAAGCAATTTCTAAGTACCATCACATAATAAATAATATTTTATTAAGGTTACAATGGCATAGGAATTCAAATTTCAATGGTGATTTAACAATAACAGACGTGCGCATTGCCATGGGTGGGAGGCCATGCCATGTCGATGCGCCGCGCGGTGGTGGAATGCCGAACGAGTGGGGAGCGCGCGGGCGGGGCATTCAGATCCTCCGCTTTGTTAGTCAAATGACAGACTAAAGAATTCTAAGAAAAAAAATCAAATTGCTATAGTATTTTTAAAAATATCTATTATATTTAATAAAATCTAATTTGAAAATATGAATATCAATCAAAATATCCGAAATATTTATATCATCTGGTGAAGCTAGAGTTTTATTAAACAAGATCTTACTCTGTCCTTTATTTATATTATCTAAATGTATAAGAGTCAGCCTTTTCTCTCTCGATGAAAATAATATATACATATAGACTAAAAATAAATTAAAATTGCGTTATTGTACACATCCATACTGTTAGGAAACCGGATTCGTATCCGATATGGACTCTTCCTTATCTCTAAGCAGAACCGCTATATATAGGAGGCAGGGGGTCACCCCATTGTACACAAGCATACAGAATAATAAAAGCACTGCTCCTCCTCATATTGTGTCTCTCGCCTCTCTCTCTGTTCTCCACTTGAGATCTATTAGGCAACCCTGACTATTCGGAGAAGCGAGGTTGTCTAACACGTTATCAGCACGAAGCTCTTACGGAGAAAGATTGAAAGGTGAGAAAAAGACAAGAAGTGAAGGATCGTCGACAACGACGAACGACTACTACCGGCGATTGATCGCCCGATCCGATCTGCAATCAAATCGCCACCAAGCCGGCATCCACTCGGATTGACGAAAGAAAAGTCCTACGCGACTCTATCCTACGCGATAGTCCACCGAAGAATAGAAAAGAAATCGTGTAGCGCTCAATGGAGGAAATATGCATTGTTGATAGTGGCACAACAAATACCATCTTAAGAGAGTCAAAATACTTCCAGACGATCACGAAGAACGCTGGAAGGATTACGACTATCGCAGGAAGCGATACGCATATAATAGGCTCAGGAAGAGCCACAATTATATTGCCAATGGGTACAACTTTGGTAATTGAAGAAGCCCTCTTGTACCCTGAATCAACCCGCACTCTCTTAAGTTTCAAAGACATCCGCGCCAATGGGTTTCACGTAGAAACCAATGAAGAAAATGGCAAAGAACACTTGTGCATTGTGAAGCACGCGGAATATGGAAAGATGGTACTAGAAAAATGTCCCTCATATGAATCAGTTGTACTACACGAAAATCAATGCACACGCAAAGGTATACTTCTTTGAAGACTGCCTTTAGAAGCTCAATTATTTTCTTTATGGCATTGTAGATTAGGTCATCCTGGTCTTAGATTGATGAGAAATATAGTTAACAACTCACAAGGTCATGGCATTAATGTTAAAAATTTCCGAATCATGAAGATTTTGTGTGCCATGCATGTGCCACCGGAAATTAATAACTAGACCCTCTGTTATGAAAGTGCAACATGAAATCCCTGCATTCCTGGAACGCATTCAAGGATATTTGCGGTCTGATTCAGCCCTTGTCGTGGCCGCTTCGATACTTTATGGTGCTCATTAATGCTTCCTCGAAATGGTCGCATACATGTTTGTCGTCAACAAGGAATCATGCATTCGCAGTTGATCTTGCAGATCATCGTAATTAAGAATGCTTTTCCGATCATCGCGTGAAGTCCATTCGATTGGACAATGCCGGTGAATTTACTTCCAAGGCATTTGATGATTATTGTACAAAGAACGGAATAATCGTTGAGCACTGCATCGCACGTCCATACGCAAAATGGGCTAGCTGAAGCACTAATAAAGAGGATTAAGTTCATTGCCAGACCGCTCTTGCAGAGTTGTAACTTGCCCAACACTTGTTGGGGACACGCAGTCCTGCACGCAGCAGCACTCATCAATTATAGACAGTGGCGGAACCAGCCCAGGCCCAAGCCCCGGGCTGGACTAACTGATCTTAAATTAAACATCTATTTTTAATCATTTTTTAATAGCTTTTTTAAAAAATTTAATAGGCTTTCGGTACTAGGCCCTGTCGCAAAGACGGCCGCCCGGCCTCAGATCTCGCCGATTATAGACCATCGGCCTACAACATCCATTCACCAATGCAATTAGTGCAAGGGGTCATCCCGAAGATTTCCCATCTTAGAAAATTTGGTTGTATGGTATATGTACCTATACCACCCCACAATGGATCGCAATGGGCCCTCTCCGCAAGTCCGGGATATACGTTGGTTATGAGAGTGCATCCATAATCAAGTATTTGGAACCCATGACTGAGACTTACACACAGGTCGATTCGATTGCATCTTTGACGAGGACCATTTCCCGTCATTAGGGGAGAGAATCAACCATTGGATGAAAAATGCCGGAAATAGTATGGCATTCCACTCGATCCCCGCGCATGACCCTCGCACTAATGAAGCAAATCAAGAAGTCCAAGATAATTGATTTGCGAGAATTTAGCAAATGAACTGCTGATCATTTTTGTGATCTCAAGAGCGTGGTTAAGTCGCATGTACCAAAGCAAGAAATGCACCAGAGAGGGTGGAAATACCAAAGAAAGCGAAGGTATCCCTCATCCTGCTCAGAGGCCTCAAAGAAAAAGAACAGAGATCCGGGCTTCTCAAACCCAAAGTACCGGAGACGCCTGGGAAAAATCAAGCGAGAGGACTTACCACACCAATCACAAAAGTGCCCCAAAGCAAGAAGGGGAGCCAGTTGAGACTGCACTGGAAAGAAGCCTGTGGAAAAGGCAATTCCAGATCTGAACCTTCCATTGGAAGAAGCCGGAAATAATGTGTGCGCACACATTGGCGGAGAAAAACTTGCTCTGGAATGGGAAATAGCAATGAAGAGCAAGTAGAAGTGCACGAAGCACCCCATGATGAAATGGCCATAAACTTTGTAATAACGGAGAATCAATGAATAGAGCAACAGCCAATGTCGATGCATACTTTGCAAAGAAGATTGCCACGATCATTAATCATGATCCCGAGCCCGCATCTCTCGCAGAGTGCAAGAAAAGGCTCGATTGGGAAGATTGGAAGAAGGCAATCACCGCAGAGTTAGTCTCTCCGAACAAAAGAGAGGTGTTTGGGCATGTGTGCCGCACGCCTCCCCATATAAACCCGTAGATCACAAATGGGTTTTTGTTCGCAAGAGAAACGAAAACAATGAAGTTGTAAGGTACAAGGCAAGGCTTGTCGCTCAAGGTTTCACTCAACGTCCTGGGTTGATTATGAAGAAACCTATTCTCCGGTCATGGGCGGAATTACCTTTAGATACTTGATCTCAATGGCGATCCAACTTGAAGTTGAAAATGAAGCTAATGGATGTTGTCACAAGATATTTGTATGGAAACTTGGATTCGGAGATTTATATGAAAGTACCTAAGGTATCCCTATCCCGAACCAAGACAGAGCAAACAGAAACCTATACAAAGGTGAAATTGGAGAAATCACCGTATGGGCTAAAACAAATCGGGAAGAATGTGGTACAATCGTTTGAGTGACTTTCTCTCAAGAAAGGCTACACGAACAAATGAAGATTGTCCATGTGTATTTATACAACGATCCACGAATGGATTTTGTATAATCTCCGTCTATGTAGATGACTTGAACATCATTGGGACGGATGAGGAAATTGAAGAAGCATGCACATACTTGAAATCTGAGTTTGAAATGAAAGACTTGGGTAAAACCAAGTTCTGCTTAGGCTTGCAAATTTGAACATGTCCAAGGCGGAATCTTGGTACACCAAGCATCCTACACGCAGAAAGTGTTGGAGAGATTTGGCTTTGAAAAGGCATACCCCGCAAAGACCCCAATGGCTCGGAAGGTCACTCCAAGGCAGACCTAGACCCGCAGGCCTAAAGAAGAGGGGAGGAAGTCCTGGGAGCGGAATTCCCATACTTGAGTGCAATTGGAGCGCTCATGTACCTTAAGTAATAGCACTAGGCCTGACATTGCGTCACGTGAATTTGCTAGCGCAGATGCAGTCTGAACCCACCAAAAGGCATTGGAAAGGGTGAAAGACATCTTCCGTTACCTTCAAGGAAGCAAAGACCTCGGCTTGTTTTACGTAAGAAACAATGAATTGAATTTAGTTGGCTACGCCGATGCTTTGAGTACCTATCGGACCCAGATACCGGCAAGTCACAAACCGGGTATGTTTTCCTTTGCGGTGGAACAAAGCAATTTCTTGGAAGTCGTCTAAGCGAGACTCTTGTCTCGACGTCGACTAACCACTCGTAAATCATTGCATTGTATGAAGCCTCTCGGGAATGTGCATGGCTTGAAGAATGGTTCACCACATCCGTAAGTCATGTGGTCAACATGGAACAAACCCCACTATTATCTATGAAGATAATGCAGCTTGTGTTGCACAAGTACAAATGGGATATGTGAAGAGTAACCTTACAAAGCATATCAACCCCAAGTTCTTTTATGCTCATGAAATGCATAAGATGAACGAGATAAAGATATCAGATACTAAGTCGTGTGAAAATCTCGCAGATTTATTCACTAAGTCACTCCCTGATCTTCCTTTGAAAGATGTATTAGAGGAATCGGGATGATGAGGCTTAGAGAAGTGCAGATTTCAAGGGGAGATTTTTTCACATACTCCTACATAAATCTCAAACATGAAGCTTGAGTACCCAACGTAAATCTTGAAGATTAACATTGAAGTTTGGGTGGATTGTACTCTTTTCCTTAAGTAAGTTTTTCATTGAAGTTTTCTTACATAAGGTTTTTGATGAGGCAATCCGTGCAACACAGCAAGCGTGTGCTATGTACTCTTTCTCCAATTATTTTTCCCACTGGGTTTTTATGGAGTTTTAATGAGGCATATGCATCTCGCAGTGAAGAGTCCAAGGGGGAGTGTTAGGAAACCGGATTCGTATCCGATATGGACTCTTCCTTATCTCTAAGCAGAACCGCTATATATAGGAGGCAGGGGGTCACCCCATTGTACACAAGCATACAGAATAATAAAGCAGACCCGTTCCTCCCCATATTGTGTCTCTCGCCCTCTCTCTCTGTTCTCCACTTGAGATCTATTAGGCAACCCCGGACTATTCGATAGCGAGGTTGTCTAACACATACGACTGGCACCAGCAAACTAGCTTTGATGGCCTTTTTTTCATCCCTCTTTTTCCAATTTTTTTTCATCCACGTAACAAAAGTCAGCCCAGAAAGGCCTATCACTTTCTCTAGCTTTATTCAGTCGAGAAGAGCATTAAAAAAAGCATTAAATTTATAACGATAAAAAATAAATATAAAAAAATACAAAGAGGCCAATTTGGTCGAGGCTTCCGCTAACTTGGGCCGTGGGGTGGGCTGATAGGCCTTTCTGGGCTGACTTTTGTTACGTGGCCATGTCACAAAAGGCGATGGTCACCGACAATTTGAGAAACACACAAGCACCTATCTCACCTATCTCGTGAGAAAATGAAATCTTGACAGTCGACCATGGATCATGTCCGGTGTTCTGAACTTGAAACTATAAGCCAATATTCTGTTTATTAACAATAAGTGTTATAGCTTACGATAACTCTGCTATTTGACGTAGTTTATAGCCAGTGATAGCTCCGCTATTCTACATAGGCACCTATAGATTAAAATATTGGATCTATTTTTGAAATATGATAAAACCTAGTAAAAGACATAATCTCACCTTTTTTTTTTCAAATAATCTAACATCTATATTTCTCAGTGATTAATCACTTATTGCTAAAAACATCATGGTATAGTTATCATTTATGGTATTTTGGATATGTATTAGTATATTTGTTGATTCCAGAGTGACTCATATTCTTACTATAAAAATATTGACTCATATTATTACTATAAAAAAATATTGATACATTCTAAAAGTACCATGTTTTTATGATTTATTTAGAGGTGGCTTATATTATATATATATAATTTTTTAAAATATTTTAATATTAAAAACACGATAAAAAAAATAGCTTTCGCAAAAACTTTCATAGCTTTTTTGATCTCACCACGAAAATCACAACCTAAAACCTGGATCATTTTAGGGTGTGTTTGGTTGCCTGTACCAAGTGGTACAAATATGAGATGATTCAAGAAAAAAAGTAATCCATGTGTTTGGTTGCTTGAATGGAATCATCCCATCCTGGACCAGGTGATACAAATTTGAGGAATATTCTCTCATACTGAACCATTCTATTCACCCAAAATAATAAAACCAAATTGTACAGAAAAATTCATCCTATTTAACTTTATCCCATCAACCAAACACACCTTTCACACTGCTACAGGTGTACGTTACTCCCTCCGGTAAAAAAACGTCGTGTTTTATATTAATATATATACATCCTTAAAACTCAATTTTTATTATAATTTATAACCTTCAAAAGAGCCACATAAAAGGAGTGAAAAGCACCGTCATAGCTAGCGGTCAGAAACATGGAATGGTTTCGGAAAAGTTAAAAAAAAAGAGTCGGATAATGACTCTGTCATATTTATTTTATGTTTTTTTAAATGCAGATACAAATTCGTATATTCTATATATGAATACGAATAATACTGAATACAAATACAGATTAAATACGAATCGAATCGAATATGATCACGAGTATTTCTCGGAACACGAAAACCCTTTAAACTATATGCACAAAACAAACACAAAAACATAACTAATTTATTTAATCCAAATATTCATAAATTATTCATATTTCCAGCTAGGGCTTCTTCCCTAACTCCATGTATTGATGTATATTTTAATGTATAACCGGATACTAAAGTATCATGTAAATGGGTTGGACTGAAACAGGGGATGTTTGCTACGGATATCCACCCCCTTAATATCATGATAATCTAGATTCGTATTCGTATTCGACGGATATTAAAATACTCAATCCGTGTTCATATCCATTAGAAAAAAATACGCATTTATTTTCGACCCAATGTTATCCGATAAATATCCGAATCAACAAAACCCGTATTAAAAAATAATTTAGACATCAGAAGGTAAGGTATTCCATCCGTTTCACCCCTACGAGGTCTCGTGACCATCTCTCGTGTTGCTCTAACATGGACCGCGTTGCGCGGCAAACATTGGGGCTGTTTGGTTTGTGTCCATGGTTGCTAATGCTTGCCATGCCAAATTTTGGTAGTGTTGACCAAATTTGGCAAGCATTTGGTTTGCAACCAAATTTTGGCTAAATTCTTTTCTCCATTGGCTAGCCAAATTTTTCTAGTTCATTTCCTAGCCAGTGGTTGGCCAAACTTTGGCCACCAATTTGAACACCAAATTTTAGCTAGCCAAATTTTGGCAAGGCTTGGCTTGGCAAATTTGGACTCAAACCAAACAGCCCCATTGTACCTACGAGACCCACCTTGCTTTGCTTGCCTTGCATACAAGTACAAACCAACAAACTTCCTTCCTTTTGGTACCCTCCTCGTTATCACCTTCCTATATATGCATCATGCATTCTTTTCCTCCCCGGGCTAATCGCCACCATTATTACAACTTGATGACGAGCAATCAAAGAGGAGTACAAGATACATCTGCTAGCTAGCAACGCATCAAGACGATCTGCACGTACAAACCGAAAGATTACCAACTCATTACTCCTGCCTAGACTCGCCAGCGCGTCCGAATTTAGAGGTTCCCAAACCAGCGACGAACAAGAAAAGTTTCGATAAAAATGTATGCTTTACGTACGTAACTATACGAACTTACATAATTATTTTATAACATTATAAATCTAACACATATATTCAAAATCTGTTAAAAATATAATACAAATGGTTCTAAGGTTTTACAAATCCTAAACCATAAAAATTAAAATCAATTCAATCAATAAATTTGATCCATTAAGATCCTGTTTGGTTGAGCTCCAGATTCCAGCTCCACCTCAGATCTGAAACTTATAGACTAAAATAAAGTGAATTAAGTTTATATTTTTATTCTAAAATGTAAATAAGATGGTTCATCTGAACAATCTTAATATATCCATAGCTCCTGCTCCACGGATCCATGAATCTAGTAAACCTAGAACTTTGCCAAACAAGTTCTAAAGATATAATATCTAGACATTGCCAAACTTTTGAGAGTACCCATGCGGACCGCCACCTCACCTAGAACCGTCTTGTTCCCAACGCTTGTCTAGTCGTCTTCTCCTCCACTTGTACCTTCCTCTCTTTACACGCCCAAACTGCAACACACTTAGCACCACAACCGTAATGGCATACCAGCCTACGACGACGTAGCGAGTTAGGGCACGTATAATAAGTAACATGTCAACTTTTCATAAGTTTGTGTCCATAGAATTTTGGGCAGTGTTGAGAATAGAGAAACATATAATCCAATACTGCCTCTACCCAAGTTGAAAAAGCACACTTTTAAATGATTTTGTCTACAAATATAATGCATATTTCATATTTCAATATAAAATTAGTGTGATGCCTCCAACTATACCCCAAATAAATATCCGTCTTTACTTTATATTCTCTACGTGCATGCATCGAGGATAGTGCTTAGTGATAATAATTATGGGTCATCTAGTTATTTTCAATATTTTCTTGGTTTATGTGTCAAGAGAAAATACGCCTTATAAACTTGGACGGAGAGAGTATTAAACAAACTGTCTTTAGATAAATGGTTTTATAATGTCTATGCTATTGTATAGACAACTATGTAGACAATATATTAATTGTATAAAGCTATTAGAGATAAGTATATAACATCATTGTGTGGGTTGTCTTTAGTCTTCTCTCTAGATAGTATGAAGGTGTATTGCAAACAACTATCATCTATACTATGCTTAAATATTACTCGCTCTATTTTTTTACTTGATTTTCAAGAATATGCATCTTTAAACTTTCTAAAGTTTGAATGTGAACAGGTTTATGCTATATGAAAATTACATGCTTGGATTTATTGTTACAAATACTATCATAATATTATAATTGTATTAGTATATATTAATATAACTATATAAAAAAGGACAAACTTTCATCTTAAAAGCATGTATAATAGTAGAGACAATTGATGTCTATATACTCCTTCATGTTATCTAAAGGCAAAACTAAAGACTACTTCTATAATGAATAACATCTTAAGATTGTGTTAATGCCAAAAAAACGTGACAAATAGTTGATCGGCCATCAGCACACGCAAACGCCGGGTTTAATTTTGGGTGTGGGAGTGTTAGCCAATTTGATCCTGCAATCGGCAAGAGGATAATGTATAATTCAATTGGCCGTTAAGCCGATCTAATATTTCAATAACGATCTAGTCTAGTCGGCCATTTGAGCCAATTGAGTTGAATAGATAGAGGTAAAAACCGTTTTTCCCCCCGAAAAAGATGATGCGCAACAAAATCGAAGAAAAAACGAACCTAGGTTGGTGTAAGTTGACAAAATCAATAATCGGCGATGTGCAGCTTCATTGATCAAGCGAATTATAGAGGAACGATTAGAAATCTAAAATTTTATCCTTTACTCAGGTCAATGGCAACTCCCTTAGCAGAGGACGAGGCACTGTGAGGAGGAGAAGGAGGCAGCCTGGGTGGAGGGGGAGGAGGAGGACATGGGGGAGTTAGGCAAGGCGGCGAGCAAGGAAGAAAAATGGGAAATAAAGGGAAGGAAAAGAAAGAAAGAATGGGAAAAAAAGGATAAAGTGGAAGAAAAGGGGGAAAAAGAGAAGGAAAGAAAGGAAGAAAAGAAAAGAAAAAATAAAAGAGAAGAGAAGAAGTGGAGCCAAGTTTTTGCGTGATGAACCCGATTTCTGTTCGCATGCAATGAAGGAGTTGCACACCGTGGATTTATGCGTTCTCAACACTCATGGTTGAGAGAGGGGGAGAGAGAGAGGTGAGAGAGGGAGCAACGGGTGAGAGAAAGATGAGAGAGATTGAGAGGGACGAGCGAGAGAGAGGGAAGGAGGGAGGGAGCAACAAGCGGAGAGGTGGAGAGAGGGCGAGACAGGGGAGAGGGAGGGAGATAGCTGAGAGAGGCATCAACAGACGAGAGAGACGGGCGAGAGAGAGGAGAGGGCTAAGAGAAAATGAAAGAGAGCAAGTGAGATAGCTGAGAGACAGGGAGAGAGATTAAGAGATACGGGCGAGAGAGAGAGATAGAGAGAGAGAGAGAGCAGTTTCTTGCAATGTACATGTTTTTGTACTACGGAGCATCGTGTACTCATGCAAGAACTATAAAGTTTTTCCTGATGCCTATACTCATATTCATAATAAGGCAGTAACTCTCTCTGTTCAAGAATGAATAAATTTAGTTCTTTTCTCCTCAATATTTGTGTCCACCACATCAGCACCATGCGTCTCTGGCTCCTTTCATCTCATCGCAATAGTGCAAATGGGCCAGTCCTAGGTCGGCACGGCACAAAGTCGACATGAATCGCAAATGGGCCATGCCTGGGCTCATCAAAGGCGAGCTAGGCTGGTACGGTGGGCCCGCTAGGCCGTGGCGGCACGACACGGTTCAGGCATGTGACCCGACGGGCCCATGCCATGCCGACTCGGCCTAGCACAATGCCCACCTCTACATATAGATGCAGTTTTTGCTTTCTAGTTGAATTGAAACTGCGTAACGACCAAGAAGGTGGAAAAGTTACCCTATTTCCTATCCCCATCTCCCTTATAACTGCAACCGCCTATGAAATCCATCCCTTTTCTAGCTCTACAAAATTTATTCTTGTAAATTTAGTCTTTTTTTATTTGAATTTATGAAACTAGCTCACTTGATGTGCTCAGAAGGTGTAGCATACGATACGAGTCACCTGCCGCGCCAGCGAAGGTTGATAGGAACGACGGCCACCTACCTAGCCCCATCGGCTCAAGGACATGCTAATAAAGAGATTAAAAATAAGAGTCTAATTAATTAGTTATTTAATTAAGCAATTAACTAAGTAGTAAGTATTAATTAGTAGATTTGATTTCTATCGAGGAAGGGAAGCTGTGCAGAAATCTTTGACTGGTAGTTGATCTATCGAGCTTTTTGCGGTGAATGGTGGCTGTGGGAATTAAATATTTAAATAAGTTTAGTGGAGACTATATTTGAAATTTGATTCCTATAGGAAAGAGAGCTCGGTCGGAATCTTGGGAACGGCAGTGGAGGTGCCGAGCTCTCCGAACAGGGAGTTGACTGTTCTACGGGGGGCGGCAAGCAAAAAAATTTCCCCCTCCACTCGTCGAGTCCTTCCTTGTCAGTTGTCACCCACGCACTCATGGTGATGGGGTGGCTGTGGCTGTAGAAAGGCGGTGCTCCCACGCTCCGTGAACTCAAGAAACCAAGCGCCGAGAGGAAATCGTTGCCTGTGCCGCGGGATTCCTTCTTCCCGAGGGAGGCGCGCGGCGATGGTGGGGTCGTCGGCGAAGCGGCTGGCGCGGCGGGTCATCAAGAGGCCGCTCGAGAAGGCCGGCATGGTGGGCCTCGCCGCGGCGGCAGCGCTGGCGCTGCTCCTGTGCGCTGCGTCGCTCCTCTGCTCGGCGGCCGTCGGCTCCGCCCTGTCGGCGTCCAAGAAGCTCTGGAGCGGCGGGGTCTCCATCGCCGCCTCCGCCGCCGCCGCGGCTGAGACGCGTGGGAGGGCGCGCGCCGGTGTGGCGGTGGGGGAGTGCGACCTGTTCGATGGGGAATGGGTGTGGGACGACAGCTACCCGCTCTACGAGTCCAAGGACTGCCCGTTCTTGGACGTCGGGTTCAGGTGCTCGGAGAACGGCCGCCCCGACGCGTCCTACACCAAGTGGCGGTGGCGGCCGTCGCGCTGCGATCTCCCCAGGTTGGTCGGAATTTATCAGTTCTTGCTTGTGTCGTTGCTAGTCCCCTCTCCATTGGGTTGTTGGATTTTGGGGGTTTTGAGGGTTTAGAACTTTAGACAGGAATCGATTCGGACGTGTGTGTGCTTTTGCCGAGTATGTCAAAGCGAGAATTTTACACACCTTGAATGAAATCTCTTACTACAATTCAAGCTTTCAACATGGCACAATTGTTGGTGGAATGAGAGTAAACTCCATCTCGCATTTCCGGTTCCAATTTCGATTCTGTGCACAATTTAAAATGTTATTAGTTGGAATGCTCTAGCACTTAATTTGGTGAACTTGTCAAAGCGAAGAAATTGGGACGGCTCTAGATAAACTCGGTGCAATCTAGCACTCAACATGTCGTATTGTTGGTAGTATGATAATTAAATTTGCAGCAGTGGTTCTGACTTTGGGTGTATTTTTGAGGATGCTTGGTAAGTTGTGGTTGGTGGGTGTGCATTTTAAAATCATCATCCTGGTTATCATTAGATTGGTGGAACACGAGGCTGTTGACGACCACCAGACCTTGGGGCCGCGCATCACGATTGAAACTGGATTAGAAAACAATCTTATGCACATATTAAGTCCTGGGGAAGATGTATTAGTTAAACCGGTATTGTTTAATTATTTGGTCTGTCATGCTGTTGCCGACTCCACCTTTGATGAAAAGGTCGTCTCTTCCCGTTAATTGTTGAGTCCTTTGTGTGATGTGTACGTTTTTAGTGTTCTGTTAAGCTGTCTTTGCTTACAGAAAAGTTGACGAATAATGTAGTGAGTCTAGGCTCCTTTCCATGATCTGTTTTCTTCCTTTTGCAAAAGTAAACTGAATATTGATCCTTGTCATCATGCATATCAGTAGCTTTTACTTGGAGTTAAATATTCTTATCATCCATAACCGCCAATGGTAGGAAATTTTACAGAGCTAGTTCTGGAGTAGTGCCACATTAGGGAAGTATTGTATGCTATGTTAAAATGTTACATATTTTGATGAGAAGCATAATCTAATTGTGGAACATCCAATAATTAGTAAATTTCTTTTTTTATTATTATTAGCAGCAAAGCCTTTCGATTTCTTAGTGAGATAATACATAAAGAAAATTTTGTCCTGATATGCTCCCACCCAAATTTATTTTTGAAGTGAGCGTACCATCTAATGCCATCAGCAGCATTGTGCTATATTTCCAATAGCTAGGATTAGGACTTGATGGTGTAGTTGTATGGGGATAACACCAACGGTAGCCGTGTAGACTAACAACTAAGAGAAAAACTACAGAGCTCGAGTTGGGATCCGAGCCTAGACCCAGGTTCGAGCTCGGCTCGATCCAAGCTCGAGTAGGCTCGAGTAAGCTCAGTAACAATAAACAATTCAATATGCACTATTTTTCAATAATAAAAAATGCTCAAGCTCAAGCTTGGCTCGAGTAAGCTCAGTAAGAGTTAATATATAACAATATAAACAAGTGATTCGTAAATTTATCAGGCTTGTGAGCTATTCGAGCTCGGCTCGGTGAAGCTCGCAAGCTCAAGATTAAGCTTGAGTTCGACTCGTTTGGAGCTCGAACCTAGAGCGAGCCGAGCTCAAGCAGCTCGTGAACCTCGAGCTTTTTTGACAGCCCTACATACAATTGAATCCAACACGCCCCAAGCCAACCTCCTTGGATAAGCCATCACTTCTCTCCACAACACATCCAACGCCCATCTATCTCTCTCCCTCCTCGATGTCTCTCCTGTGTTCGGCTGGGGAGGGCAGCTGGCGAGCCGACAGAGGCAAGCATCCATCCCTCTCCTTCACTTCCAACACCGCCCCCACCTCCTAAAACTCCGTGCCACCCTCCCCCTCCTCCTTCACATCTGGGTTCGGATTTGGCGCGGGTGGTAGCACGATGCTTCACCTACGGCTCCAGATCCATAATCGCCAATGGTAGGAAAATTTTTTGAAGACTAAGAATAACAGCTAATCTTATACACCATTTCTTGTAAGTTTCATGATTTTGTGACCTCGTAAATGATGTCTGATTTATCCTTGCGGATCGAGGACCAATATGAATAGTCCACACCTTCCACTTTAGCATAATTGATATCATTTTCTGGTTTAATCATGTTTTTCTTTGATTTCTCAGATTTGATGCCAGAAATATGATGGAGAAGCTAAGAAACCGAAGAGTTGTGTTTGTTGGTGATTCAATTGGGCGGAACCAATGGGAGTCTCTACTTTGTATGCTTTCTGCTGCTGTTCCTGACAAGAGCTCCATCTATGAAGTTAATGGGAGTCCCATAACAAAGCACATGGGTTTCTTGATTTTCAAGTTTAGAGACTACAATTGCACCGTGGAGTATTACAGATCTCCTTTTATAGTCCTTCAAGGTCGCGCGCCAGCTGGAGCCCCTGAGATTGTTAAGTATACAATTAGGGTAGATGCCATGGATTGGATGTCTGGCCGGAGTCAGTGGAAGGATTCTGATGTGTTGATCTTTAACACTGGACACTGGTGGAACTATGAGAAAACCATCAGAGGGTAAGCATAAATATTTTGAATATATTGATCAAATAACATTTCCTATTTCATTTGTGATGACTGATAAATCATGTTTTGCAATTCATTCTTTTCGTGAACAAGTTTGTTGGATCACCATAATTGCATCTTTTGTAATCTAATTGAAGCTAGGCTTACTGCTATGTTTTGTATCAGCGGTGCTTATTTCCAAGAAGGGGATGAGGTGAAAATGGAGATGACTGTTGGAGATGCTTACAAAAGATCAATAAGGACATTGTTTGATTGGCTTCAAAATGAAGTTAACACAAGCAAGACCCAGGTCATCTTCCGTACATATGCCCCTGTGCATTTCAGGTCTGTATGACCATCCGCTTACTAGTGATCACCTCCTCTGCCTGTTTCCTTGCTCAAGCGTTATTTGACAGTGTTGACATTGTTTTTTCTTTTGTTTTATATTATAGTCAAATAGTCAACCAGAAACGATCATCATGTGATTGACAAAAGTGTTTCAAAAGCATGACTATTGTGCACTTTCTTATCCCTCAGTTTAAAGGAAACAAGCTAGTGGCTTTCTGACCTTCAATGTTATCTACAATGTTATAAAAGAACAATAATAATTCGACATTAACACGGAAACAAAAGTGCTCTTGACATCTCTCTCTCGACACACGTATAACTTGACCTCCAGTGTCATCAAACTGTCTCTTTAACTAAGTTCATATTTGTGCAGAAGTGGTGACTGGAAGGCTGGAGGAAGTTGTCACTTGGAAACTCTTCCAGACGCGACACCGTTTAAATCGCTGGAACGATGGGCTGACCTGCTGAAACCCGTGAATGATGCTCTAGGGAGCAACATCAGACCCAAGCTGTTTGGTTTGGATATACTGAATGTGACTCGGATGACGGCTCAGCGAAAAGACGGTCACCTGTCAGTATACCTAAGCCCTTCAGGGCCTGTCCCTCGCTACAGACAGGATTGCAGCCACTGGTGCTTGCCTGGAGTCCCTGATACCTGGAATGAGCTTCTGTACGCCCTCTTCTTGAAAAGACAGGTGATGATGGATCAAAATGTCTCCCTTGTTGGCACTACAACACTGAACACTGGCCTGGCGCGACGATGATGTTGATGCACCGACCACTCCGCAATCTGGGGGTTAGCTGGTGTGCAGGAAGCTGAACACTGAACACTGAACACCATCATTTTTTGGAACATGATAGTTGGTGTGCAGGAAGCTGCAACCAGTCCGTCGCGGTTTGTCAAACTGTACATGCTGAGGTTAGTGAATAGCTGAGCAGAGGTAAACAGTAGCTTTACCTTAGCTTGTGTTGTGAGGGTGAATTTTATGTTTCATACAGAGGCTACAGGTGTTGGCCGTAGTGAAAATAGCTAGGGCTACAGTAAACGATGTGCATATATACCGACGGCGAAAAGGGCAGCGGTTTCAATTGATGGTCGCCGTGGTGGAGAGGTGTATGTAATCGAAGAGTGTCTGTTTGAGCATGTAGAGTTTCGGTTGCTCCAGTGTTTGACTTGACCTTATCGAGCAGGCTCGATAAACGGAGCCGTTCGATAGATGGTTCAATTCAAATTAAAAGAGTTCGGAAAATTTGAAAAATTTTATTCGACGTAAATCGGTCGAAAACCGGCTTTCGAATAATTTTACTTTGTTTGCCGATTTTTTATGTAAACCGGTCGAAAATTGGTAAAACCGGTGGATTTTTGATTTTTTGCTGTTGTTTGATCGTCAAGTTCAAAAAATTTAACTTCAAAAAATCATGAAAAAATTTATGTACATTCCCTAGCTAGCACAAAAGAAATTGATTTGGGGCCTTCAAGGGTTATCGTAAAATCAAGGTGCACATTTTTCACTTAAGTAAATTAATTGTAGTTCCAAGTTCTATTGATGAATGTATCTAAAGCATAACTTAATAATATAAGTTATAGAATTCTCCTTTTTAGTTGAAACACAACATGCACTGTTCTTCATTGACAAAAGATGCATCACATCACATGCATATATATATATAATTTGTATGTGTGTACGTTTATATTGCAAAATTTTTATATGTATTCTTCGTAAAATGGTATTCTGATTCTCTAAAAAAATGATTCCAAATCCAACATAAAAACATAGCAATCTCGGCCAAAAACACAAAATCCAGTGAAATTAACCGAAATCTCGTCGAAATTTTCCGAAAACACCGTAGCACTTTGAAATTTGAAAATTTTATTTATTTATTGGAGATTTAGAATCTCATCCGCAGTCCACATTCGACATTGGGCCGAGATTTTATTCCGTGCTCCTCGGATGACGGCAAGCCTCGCCGCGACGCGCCGAATACATGGCGGCCAGGCAGCCAGCGCGTACGCGGGCCCTAAAACGGGCTGGACTAGTACCCAGTTGGGCTGTGGGCCCAAAAATACCTCCAGCAGATAGTGCTCCGGACGACGAGCCGTCGCCGTCTCTCCTCTCGTCATTGACTGTCCAGCGGTCTCCTCGCCTCGAACCGTCCGCCTTCCATCCCAGCCAACGCGGCCACCCGCTGCCATGGCCGTCGTGGAGGAAGATACGCCGCCCGCTGCCGCCGCTTCTTCCGATCCCACCTCGGGTGAGTTCCCTTCTCTCTCGCCGCCCCTCTCCCGTCCTATCCCTCGCCCGAAGCTCCTTCCCTCTTTCTGTCGTCATATTTGCCTCCCCGCTTCTCACCGGGATTCGAAAAAAAAAAAAATGGTTACCTGGATTAGAGGAGGTTCTGCACTATGCTTGGGTAGATTCGATGATCTCTTAAGGGCACAACTTCGAATCGCCTTGAATGCCAAGAAAATCCAAGGCTCAAATCAAATGATAAACCCCTGATTTAATGAGTGTGGAAAGCAAGTTCAAACGAAACACCCCAATTTCCGCAAGGGATCGAGGCAAGGAGATTTGTCTCCCTGTGGGCTTGAACCACAAACAATTTTACCCAATCTTGTATGTTGCTATTGCTAGATCAGTGGATCTCATGCTTCGCACTTTACGGGTTTGGGTTTTATGATAGTTCATGCCACAATGTAGTAAAAGTGTAACAGTGAGATAACGATGTAACACTGTACAGACCTTGCGTCCTTCTCCGAGCTTCCCCTTGATGCTTGACTTCTGTTCTGCCATTTTAGGTTCTAGTGATAATGAAATAACAGTGGAAGAAGCTTCTTTTGTGCATCCTGAACCTCCCCAAGATGGCAGTGCCCCACCTGTGGTTGCCACTGATATGGAAGTTCTCCATGATAAAGTTAAGAAGCAAGTCATCAAACAAGGCCATGGAAAGACACCCTCAAAATTCGCTACATGCTTTGGTGAGTAATGTGCTCATCCTCGGAGAAATGTTTATACGCCAATATGTGCATATAGTGGAGAAAACATTCCTGAGCTTACGTGTTCGTCAATCTTATACAGCTAATGCGTAATGGGTTATGAGGGTATATATAAACATACTCTCTTTAATTTTGAATTGCATTTGATATTGAAATTGGTTTCAGCTCCTTGTTTACCTTTTTCCTCGATGAGTAATGTTTACTTCAGTGTTCTAATGTTTATGTCGATTTTTAGCTTTGATCATTTCTTATCCATAGGTGGCACATTTTCATAATCTTTGTAAGCTCATTAATGTATGTATATCATATGTTTATCGTCTGGACAAAGTATGCACATGTACTCAATTTTTCACTGCACTGGCTGATCATTCTTTTTCAGACCATGTATATATTTAGTTATTTATTCAGTGGTTTTAAGGTGATCTGTGAAATAATATTTTTTTTCTAATATCTTTATCTCAGTGCATTATAGAGCATGGGTTGGAGGCTCTTTGCATAAATTCGAGGATACTTGGCAAGAACAGCATCCAATTGAAATTGTCCTTGGAAAAGGTGCTAGCGAATTACTTTAATTATTTATAAGTTTTTCTCTGTCCCATACATGTCGTCCAGAAATTCCGTATGATGTGAGGTAGAAAGATCCAGATTTCAAATTTCAATGTGCAAACAACTTATTTGCATTCTATTCTGGTTTTCTAGTGCCGCGATTATGATTCTCACAGGGATTTATGAAATCAGTAATCCTAGCAGTAACTGATCACACCTGCTCTTGCTATTCTAATAAATTGTTATTAACATTTGTGTTACTACTTTTTTTGTTAAAAGAAATGCTCCTGCTGACTGAGCCCAAGGAATAAGCATATGAGATATGGAAACTATCAAGAGTATAGCAGGAGGTTATCTATGAGACTATGACAATTGCCTGTGGAATAACTTAACTAAACTTTTCTTCTCGTCAACAGAGAATAAGGTAATGGCTGGTTTGGGCATCGGTGTTGGTAACATGAGAAGCGGAGAACGTGCATTGTTGCATGTTGGCTGGGAGCTAGGATATGGGAAAGAAGGAAGCTTTTCATTCCCAAATGTCCCTCCAATGGCAGATCTTGTATATGAAGCTGAACTCATTGGTTTTGATGATGTCAAAGAGGTAAGGACAAACAACTCACCCACCCCCAACAAAAAGAAGGGCTTCATAAAACAACAAGAAATAATACAACACCCCCCCCCCCCCCCCCCAAAAAAAATAAAAAACAAAAAATAAATAAAAATAATAAAAAAAATAAAAAAAAATAAAAATCATGCCTTGTCATTTTGTATTGATTTCACTGATGGTTGATATCAAATAGAAACAAAATATTCTGAATTCTGGAAGAAGCTCATAAATCATGGTGAGCTGTCTAAACAATTCAGGGGAAAGCCCGAAGTGACATGACAGTGGAAGAGAGGATTGAAGCGGCAGACAGGAGGAAGATTGAGGGCAATGAATGTTTCAAAGAAAAAAAGTTCGAGGAGGCTATGCAACAGTATGAAATGGTTGGTGGTCTGCTTTATTTCTGGCATTCTTTAGTCATCAAGATACTCTAATCACAGTTATATACTGCTTCCACTTTTACAGGCAATTGCGTACATGGGAGATGATTTCATGTTTCAATTGTTTGGGAAGTACAGAGACATGGCCTTGGCTGTGAAAAATCCCTGCCATCTCAACATGGCTGCTTGCCTGATCAAACTAAGGAGATTCGATGAAGCTACCGCGCAGTGTAGCATTGTATGTTATTCTACTACATTACATGAAGTTCACTCTCAAAACTCATGCTTTACACCACACGAGTCGCATCACATCAGCTTGATTTGTATATAGCTTCACATAAATTAGATATTTAGATGGTAAAGACTTGTCAACTATGATAATCAAGCTCATATGGCCAAAAAGGGAACAAAATATCTATCTGCAATTCTGCATTGCAAGAGTTACACTGTGCATCTTAAGTGCACTTGCCTGTATTTTTTTAAGCTCATCGTTTTTTTTTAAAAAAAAACACTAGTGTTGTGGTGGATTACTGACCTGATGATTGATCAATTGAATAATCCCATGTTCTTTTTCTGAAAAATAATTGAGCAATTACTGATTTGACGATTGATCAATTGCGTAATCCTATTCTTCAGGTGTTGTCAGAGGATGAAAACAACGTGAAAGCATTGTTCAGACGAGGGAAAGCTAGAGCTGAACTTGGTCAGACCGAATCAGCAAGGGAGGACTTCCTGAAAGCCAAAAAGTATTCCCCAGAAGACAAGGATATCCTCCGTGAGCTTCGGTTGCTTGCTGAACAGGATAAAGCTCTGTACCAGAAACAAAAGGAGTTATACAAAGGTCTGTTTGGTCCAAGGCCTGAACCCAAACCGAAGGCGGCAAATTATCTTGTTCTCTTTTGCCAGTGGCTCGTGTCCTTAATTCGTTATGTGGTTAAGCTCTTCAAACGTAAGAATGAGTAGGATAGGGTGTTACTGGAAAACGGCGTAGAATTGATGCTTTACATTGTGTGGTCAAGATGAACATATTGTACTGTACATTGGAAAATTTGAGTTGGGGGCGTGGATCACTTGATCTTGTAACTCAACGTAGTCGGCATCAAATATTTTCTGGACATCTATGTGTTTTTGTGCTCATGGAGCTATAGTTATTTCATATATGTAGACCTTATCAGCGACTGAACTGTTTTAGAACAATGTTGACGTGACAGTTTGGACATTTGATTTTAAGTCATGGTTTCCGTAGTGTATGATACTTCTATTCAAAGCTAAATCTTTGAAAATGTTTCAATCTCTCAAGTCTCTTTTAACTGTTTCTTTCTACGTCAATCTCGGTCGATCTGTCACTTTTTTTGTATGTTTAGATGACTCAAAATTCCACACCGGTGCCTCAGGAGGCCTCTATTGGGGATGTTCAAAACATCCTAGACAATTTTGACCAAGCTAATTGGTGCTACCCTGTAACATCCTCATTTTGGCTTTCTAGAGAAAAACCTAATTTAAATAAAGTAAATTCAAAATTTGGAATTTCATTAGTGTTTATAATAACCTGGCATCCATTCCCCTTCGAAATCGGGAATTAATTCCCTCCCGGGCGAAAAATCGGATTTTCCAAATTCCATGCATTCTAAAATTCACCCGAGTCCAAAAATGCTCCAAAAATCTCCAAACAACTTCTAAAATGTTCCAAATATTCCGAAATGATTTTAGGAATCATTCCCCGGATTTTTGGACCTCCGTTCCTATTTTATCTCGCGCGGCTTTTGTTTAATGCCTGCGATCCGCGCCCGAATATCCAATTCCACAAAAATCATCCAAATTCAACCAAACCAGTTCCATTGAGTTCCAAATAATCTAAAATGACTCTAGGAATTTTTCCGAAATTTTTAGACCATTTTTCCTTATTTTTCTCTAGGATGGAACATTTGCGTAAAAGGGAGCCAATGAGGCGTCGCCACGTGGCAGTGCTACAGTGCTCGTCATCAACCTTGAGCACTCACGATAGCTCTTCCACGCAACAATGGAGATGGAGTTTCCATACATGCTTCTTCCATTCAAACTCACATAACTTCTTCCATAATGATCCAAAATCATCAAGGCCGGATCCGTTGGAACCGTGACGACGATACCTTTCCATCCCCGGTGTCCTTTCCGCTCCCACCTCGCCGGATTGCGCGCAGTTCCCAAGAAACCGTAATGCACCATTATGGCATTAATTCGTCCGTTTCTAATCCGTTTCGCGCATCTCCGCCCCTCAAATCTCCAAGAGGGAGTCCTCTTTCCGGTGGTGTAGCTCTCCTTTAGCCGCTCAAATCCAATTGGCCGCAAGATCAAGAAAACCGACGAACTTTTGTTGTTCTTCGCGTTCTTCGTGTTCTTGCTCATATCTTCTCCTTCGGTGGTTCAATCTTCCTTCCGTTTGTTTTGTTGTGATCGTGAGGAAGTCTAGTCTCTAATCCTTCCATCGTTTTTAGGTTCCATCCACCGTGGGCGACGAATTTCGAGTTTTGGTGCTTTCGACCGAACCGCCGTTCGTCATCGATTTCTCCAATTCCGGTGAGTTTAGGTTCAATTCCTTCCTCCTAGATGTTGTTAAGGATGTTATCTAGAGGTTCTAGCCTTTTGTTTGGATCAAATCCGTGCAAAAATGAGAAAGAAATCAAGTTTTTGGAAGGACTTGTGTTCTTTTTTCTAGTTTTTGCCTTCTCTGTTCTTGGAGTTTGCTCACTGTGCTTGGGCCATGTCCGGCCAGCCGGACCGCCGACGCCGACGCGCCACGCCGCCCGCCCTCGCCGGGCGACCCGCCGCCCCCTCGTCGCCGCCCCCCTCCCTTCCCTCTCTCTCTCTCTTCTCCATGGCCATAGCCATGGCTAAAGGCCAAGCTTCTAGGAGAAGCTTCCTCCTCCCAATGACACTTGGGGCCCACTGTCATAGACTCAATCCTAGTCAAAGTCCAGTCAAAGCTCGGTCAAAGTTCAGTCAACGGTTGACCAGTCAAACGCGGAATATTCCGGGAATATTCTCGGGTTTTCGATTTATTTGAAATTCAAACTTCGGAAGCTCATAACTTTCTCGTCCGAACTCCGTTTGACCCCATTCAAATTTCTGAATTCATCTAAAATCAAGATCTACCTGCCAGTACTAATTTTATAATTTTTAGATTTTATTTATTTTCTGTTATTTATTTATTGCCTCGTTTTACGTGTAGTCGACGATCCCGCCGTGACCGTCGATTTCGCCGTCGAGCCTTTCGAGTTCGACACTTCCGCCGGGACAGAAGGCAAGTCTCCTTGACGCATTTTGCTCCTATGTTTGCGAAATGATTTAAATGATTTATAAAGTGCATGGCTATGTTTAATGAAATATGTCAAATATAAGTGTTAGTTATACCGAACTTGTTGATTCCTCATTGTCATTGTTAATCATATCCATTGTAAGCCTAGAACCTTGTTTATACCATGCTTAGGCTTATATGGTATCCGTTGCTATGTAGTACGGTAGAATTGCTTAGGACCTTTTTCGACGAAAACAACCCATGGGTGGGATTATTCAAAAAGAATGTTATCAAATGTGATTTGAAGTTTATTACTATGAGTTTAGTACTATTTTCTAAAATAAAAAGAAAAGGAAAATGATTTCGACTTGGGCGGCATGGAATGTCGGGTGGGAGCGGATCAAGCCTTTATCCTTTTGTGCAAGTACCGCCCCAAGTCAAATAAGGACCGACACTTATGATTGCCATTTTAAGCATAACCGTACTACCATATGTCTATAATGGTACGACCTGGCCAACTAATTTGTAGAAGCCTAGTTTAGACTCACCACTCGGTTGTTGTGTGAGTGCCGGAAGGAGGCATTGTTGTTGTTGTTGTTGTTGTTTTTCTCACACGGCGCAAGAGGGGGCTTCTGTTCTGGGTGGAGAGAGCCCTAACAGCGGTGAAACCTCAGCGGGTGGGTCTAGCTAGGTAGATACATTGTAACGGCCTTGTCACAATCTCTCTGCCGGCACACCAAAGGAAGTGTGCTAATAGCTTGGCATTAGGAGATGATCGTGTCGTGTGGGTAAAGTTGTACACCTCTGCAGAGTTAAAACTATTCGAATAGCCGTGCCTACGGTTAAAGATGAAAGGACCGGGATGTCGGCCTAGAGGGGGGGTGAATAGGCGATTACAAAATTATACCCAATTTAAACTAATCTACCAGAGATAATGCGGAAGCAATTGGGATAATTAAGTTTTGCAAAAGAAACAATTCAGCCCGAGACAGTCAACTCGGAGACTCCGGATATTTAGTCCGGATACTCCGGTATGTCCGGATACTCCGGATCAATATACCGGATACTCCGGGTTGCCTGTTTCGGTCAGAACAGAGAGAGTGCAACAAAATTAATTACTTCTTCGATTCAAGAGATACAAATTACTCTACTGCAACAAAGTAAGGATATAAGCAAGAATAGATGCAGTAGATACAATCTAATTGATCTAATCACAAGAATCGAAATTAAGCGGATGAGCAAAAGAGGAAACCGAAGTAAGGAAGGAGACACGAAGATTTTATCCCGAAGTTCGGATCCTTGAGGGGATCCTACGTCTCCGTTGAGGCGGCTCGGTCACACTTGAGCCGGGGTCTCTTTCAACCCTCTTCCTCCCGGTGTTGCACAATGCACTCGCCGGTCTTCACTTCTTTGATTCCTTTCCTTGCGGAGGCGGAATCGGCCTTCACAAACTTTCGGTGGCCTTCCACACAAAGCTTGGAAGCTCACCAAGCAACTCCTAGCCGTCTAGGAGACCTCAACCTCCAAGAGCAACAAATGCTCCCGAAGAACTCACTTAGAGTCCACCTCAAGTGCTCAACACACTAATCACACTCAATCCGATCACTACACACTCTCACACCCAACCCTTCACTCAAAAGGGGATCACTAAGATCTAGGGTTAGAGGGGCTTTTAGGAGCTCAAGATCACTAAGAAGAACAGCTCAAAGCACCAAGGAACCAGCTCCACTCCTCAAATCAATCCTCAATCCAAAACCCTCTCTCCACTACCCAACCCTTCACAAAAGGGGATCACTAAGATCTAAGGAGTAGGGAGGAGTATTGGGGGCTCAAACACTCACAAAGAACACCTCTAATACCCAGCAAAAACCTCCCCAACAGCTACTTTGAAGAGGGCAAGAAGGGGGCTTTAAATAGAGGAACCCCAAAAACTAGCCGTTGGGACCGAACTGGGCAACCCGGAGACTCGGATATTTAACCGGACACTTCATCATCCGGACACTCCGGATAGTCCGGATACTCCGGATCATCCGAGTCTCCGGACATTTAACCCGAGTCTCCGGATCTCCCAGCAAAGACACAGAAATGGACGAAAGCGGGCATAACTTTTGACTCCGGACTCCGATTTCGACGAATTCGGACTTTTCGGAAAGCTAAGAACGAGGGCTACACAACTAACAAGGTCTCACTACCCAAATCCCAAAGGATCAAATCAGATTTCACAAAGAATCCAAGAGAGACCTACAACCCTCACTTTCCGGTACTAATAACACTTCTAACCCTCACACCAACCCACCTACACTTAGGTGAACAAAGTGTGACTTGGGTTTCTTAACCTTAGACAAGGATAGACCACTTTTGAGCACTTGAGACATGTCTAAGTGTCATGGCCCCGAATTCAATTTCGACTCACGCAGCTCATTTTAGCATCAACCAATTTCTAGTTGCGCTTGAGATTGATTCCAGACTTCAGGGAGTATCCTAAACTGCCATGTAGAGGATCCCAAGCTTAACCAAAAGTTAGAGCTAGAAATTTTGGACTGCAAATGTGGTTCCCATCAAAGTTTTGAGCCTAATCCAAGAGCAACCACTAGTTTAAAACATGGTTTAAAGATTTAATCCATGTGCTGAAATATTGGGCAAACTTAGCCATAGCACTTAGTACTTAGTACTAGCACTTGGTCACCTTGTGTGTTGGCTAAGGGGCACCAAACAGCAGCACATGCCAACACAAAACAGCAACCACCACAAAACCAACAGCACTTAACCCAAATCCCCTTTTCCCCAACGTGCATCTCCTCCCACCCTCAAGCCTTCTTCCTCCTCTCTCCATCCCTGGCCGAGCCACTCCTGCAGCTCCCCTCCAGCTTGTGCATCCCCTTGGAGCTCCACCCAGCAACACCCAAGACCGGCGCCCTAGCTCCCTGCTCCTCCAAGCCGAGCTCCCTTCTTCCTCCTCTTCCTCCCCATGGCTCCTTCTTGAGAGAAGCAAAGGTGAGTTCCCCCATGGCTAGATCTTGTGCTAGGGGGTCTCCTCCTGCTGTTTTGGGCGCCCTAGGGTTGGATTTGGGAAAAGTTTGGAGGGAAACCACAATTCTAGGGTTTGGAGCAAAGTTCAGATTTTCGAGCAGATTTCAGAGCTGCTGTTTTTCGTGTTTTTGAGCAAGTTAAAAGCTTCATCTCACTGGCCGGCTGAAGAATTAGTTGTAGATAATCGAGTTATCTTTCATTTCCAACTGGAATCGATCGATTTCGTCAATCCAGCTGAAAGTTATGTCTATTTTAGTGCTTGCTGCTCTGAAATTGCTGGAGATTTCGGGTGGAAACTTGAGCTATGAATAAGAAGTTGTTAGAGGCCGAATTAGAGATAAATTTTGCCTGTGAAGTTTTAGAAAATTTCTTGTAGATTGTAAAAATGTCATCCTTTACTCCATTCTACTAAGTATAGCAATTTATATGTTGAATTTTGTGCATGCTGTTTGAAACTTTGAAAATACTGAACTCTGAAAACTGCCCTCTGTTGCTGGCTGAACTGGGAGTTACCTGGGCAGAATCTGAGTGTTTGGCCAAAGCTAATTTGTAGGTCTGTGTCTTGTGGTCGTGTAGGCTCTGAGTTTGCTCAATTTGGCTAAGTGATCAAAAAGTTATGGTCATTTGTATACATGCTGTCCTGAAACCGGTGTTTCTGAAAATTTAGGCTTTGGGACTAAAGTTCAGAGTTTAATCGCAAACTTTAAATTTATTTTCTGAATGTTATGATGCATGGTAGTGTTAGATCACCCCCTTGTGGTCTTTTCGAGTCCAAGAAGTCATTTTTGGGTTAGCCAAATAAAAGTTATACTTGTTTAGAGGAATGTGCTTGTTATTTTCAGATTTGTGCTATAGAATAGAAATAGAGAGTAGCATTGTAGTTTTTGTTCTTAAATTGAAATGAGTGCTTGCATTATCGTCTTTAATTCTCATTCCATCTCATATGCATTGCATGCATCTCATTCATATGCACTGCTCGTAGAGAACGAAACCATGAGGGTGACGTGGCCGTGGTCGAGGGGGACATCGGTGGGCAAGTTGTCGTTGAGGATCCGGCAGAAGCTGCAGGCAAGCACCTAAGCATATTCACCCCCTTATATGATTTTATCTTAGAGAATTAAATTGCTTATTTGGACGATTAAGTATGCATTAGGATTTGAATGGTGGGAGCAGCGTTATAACCCATTTGCTGCATACACTCCTTGATAATTGTAGAACACTTCCTTTGGAACGAATATATGGGTAATTATAACGTGTCCACGCTTAGTTTTGCTTAGATGTCGGGTTGGGCCAAGTGGGGGATGGTTCTCCCGCTTGCGGTTATACTAATGGTTGCTCTCACACATGATGGGTTGGAATGGATGTGATTGTGAGTTGGAATTGTTAAAATGTGGACCGGGCGGGGAGTTGGTTCATTTGGGTATGGAGACTCAAATGTGTAGCCCCGTCTGTGTCAGTTAAGGACCGATCCGTAAGTGGAATAGGATTGAGCACACCCCGGTTGGTCGCATGCCCGATTATGGTACGGTAAGCCACTCTTTCTCTCATATGGAATCGATGGACCGTAACTTCCTGTGGTTGGGCGTGGCTGAGGGCGAGGCTTAGGCCGACTCTCGAGCGCCAAGCCGGGCTTGGGGCAGCTCGAGGGGTGCTAGGTTTTCGGCCACAGGAGGACGCCTTGATTGGGTATGATTGGGAGGGTTGACACTAAGCCCTTGTGGTAAGTGTCGTGCGATCAATGCTTCCCTGCAGGGTTAATAAAGCGATTCGAATTGCCGCGCTCTCGGATATGAGCAAGCTTGATCCGAACTTCTTCTGCATAGTAAACAACTTGAACTTGTAGCTCGTCGTTGGACTTGAGCTTTAAAATGGTTATGTATTGCCTTACTTTAATTGTTGTTACTTTTAACCTCACACTAGAAGTAAGTGCGGTCTATAACTGCTTTAAATGTGTAATTGGTCTAATTGTCGCACTTATATTACAAATGTTAATGCTTTTCCGCACTTTTACCCTAAGCTTACTCCTTGCTACAACTAAATGCATAATCCTTTGGAGTCGGTCGTATATGGACCCAGGTAAGTCTTGCAGTACCTTTTGTACTCATGCTTCGCTTTGTGGTTTTTCAGTGAGGATCGGGTTAGGTGCGAGTTCTGCCAGATCGTCTCTCTCTGGACTCCAAGGGCACCGAGTAGCGGCTCGGCGATGCCGTCTACGCCCGGGAGTGTTCAGGGGCAGAACACTTCCGGGGATTGCTTTACTTTTGTTAAGTGCGATGGTTGATTCTTTTGTTGTATAGATAGGCGTTTCGGTGGGCTTTTGGATTTGGGAAATGGTTGGTCATGTGGATGTCAGGCTCCGTGTGTGTTTTCCTCGACTGCTGATACTATGGTGGTGCTGTGGTTGTTGCTTTTACTTTTGACATATATATATTGAACTGTGTTTTCTTGTCTGCTGAGTGGATGTCCGTAGGATCTAGAAAGGTCATGCCGAAATTTTCCGTTTTCGGCGTCTTGGTCCCTTTTTTCTGGGTTCTGGTCTAGTTTAGAGTCTTGGTGTTGTTTTGATCTTGGTTTGGTGGTTGTCGGGTTTGTCTTTGTGCCGATTGTTTTCCGCTTGCGTGTTGGTTCGAAAGTTTCGAGTTTGTTGCCCCCTTTGTGCAAATTGAATTGATAACGACTGTGTAAACCGGTATGTGGGGATCCTGGGCGAGTTCGGGTCGCATACCGAGGGAATACCGGGATGGTCGTCGAATTGTTAGGATGTTTCTTGGAATTGTCTCGATTGGGCTTGGGTGTTAGCACTGAGATCACCTTCGGTGATTTGTTGCTAGGATCCAAATCCGATGGGAGTGACCGTTCATCCAACAACTCGATGACGATCTGGGCGGCTCCTCACACTAAGTGATTTCAACGATTGCATCCCTCTTAATAGTACGGCAATCCTTAGACTCAAATTTAACACAAAATCTAAGTCTTACACTAAGCTTACATGCCGACTTCTTGGATGCACGGTGCATGATGACGCTTCCACAAAGATTGATGACGCCCTTCGTCTTGTCAACCTCGATGCGATTCACCTCATGAGACTCTCGTCATCTCCGACCTTGACCTCGATCATCACCAAGACGATCCTCACGCCAAGTCGTTCTTGACTTAGTCCTCAGCTCTTGGTGACACCGCCGTCTTATTTGACTTTGACTCGCTTGTCATCCTTCAAACCATCTTGGTCATCATACACACAGCTTTGGGACCTAACTCTTATCAAAGCACTCAGCAAACATATTAGTCCCACAAGCTTAAAAGATATATTGAATAGATTGATAATAACAAGTGTTTCATATCAAGAAGCACAATATGAATGGAAACACTTGACAATAGAAATATTCTCTGCTAAGTGCATTATGATGAATATATGATTGATCTAACTGCACTAGAGAGATAATTGCAAATATGAAGAATCAATTAAATCATGGCAAGGACCACAGACTTTGCTTAAATGAAGCACATGATAGAATATACACGAATTACACATGTGCAAACAATATTTGGAATGAGAGTAAATAATGTGATCCAATTCTAGATTAAACTTCACTAAGAGAGGTGCATTAGAAGATACACAACTAAGACATGTATGCACCAAGTCAATATGAAGCAATGAAGTTTAACTCTAGTTAACACAAGCATATTAAAAACAAAGCACATAATGAACTCAAATGAATATATATATGCACAAGCAATTATGACATGAATCAATGTGCACATATGAAATCAACAAGTTACTTAGAGTTCAATATGCATTTGCTAAAGAGGAATGCAATGACAAATATGGAAGGAATACCGAGATTGCGTACCTCATTTTTGCTTAACCATCCCAATTGATTTTCCTCTAAAATAGATGAGACTAATATTCAACTAGGCAATAAACATGTTAGTCTCATAACAATATAAACATATTAGAGGTTTGTCATTTGTTAAGCATTTGTACAATTACATTTATTGACATTACATGCGTTTGTCATTAATCATTTGTCATTAATCACCAAAACAACATAAGTGCCTAGATGCACTTTCAATCTCCCTCTTTTTGGTGATTTATGACAAACGATTTAACAAATGCACCAATGGACAATATAAAGATATTCAGCATTGAAATGAATCCGAAAAATGAGTAAGAGATCATACTTACAAATATTCTCCCTCTTTTTCATTGTCCCCTTTTGTCAATCGATTATTAGGCATTTGATAAGTCCATAAATTCTCCCCAAATATTCTCCCTCTTTTTGTCAATCGATTAGGGGGCAATTGATAAATCCATAAATTCTCCCCCTTTGTCATTAATCCCAAAAAGAATAACATTTTCTCCCTCTAGATTGAACACTCAATAAAAAGATTAGGAAGAACAAAATAAAACAAAGGAGCTAGTAATAAGACAATGATATCAATGATATTAAGCTCCCCCTAAATCTAGGCAAGATATGATATCAATTATATCCAAGATTTAGGTGATTGATATTTCCAATTGAACAAATTTAAAGTTGTCATGATTAACAAGATAAAGTGAAACTCAAACATGACAATTGAATAAGATACCAATCGATGATACCAATTAAAATGAAGTCATGATTCACAAAAATGTAAAAGATGCTTAAATCATGACAAAGGTCATATAGCAAATATGTGTGTCAGAGCATAATAACTATCAATATCATATAGCCACTGTATGGAAGTGAATTACATGCTTATGATCAATTTAAAGAGTAAGGTATACCTCTTACTAATGTGTTCTTCAACTTACATTTCCTCCTCCTTAAGCATGGTGTCATCCATACCAATCATACTAATATGGCAAAAAGTTAGATGACACTTAAATAGAGATAAAATGCAATTACAATGAGAGGATACCAATTGATAAGCAATTGAAGTAGTATCAAAGCAATCTAATTACCAATTGAAATACATAATGATTGAAAGAATTGATATCAATTGGAAGACTTAGCATGATAAACATTACACCATTTAAAATTTAAGACAATTAGCATAATGGTGTACAAAGACATTATTAAATATGGTCAGAAAGAAATACGTCCCTTCTGTCGGTTCTTATCTATTGCATGTTCGAATCGGTCATGGTCAAGTCGCACGGCCTCGGATCCATCGGACTTTGGAGCTACACTCATTTCCTTCATCTCACCGTCGAAGTTGACACCTTTTTCCGAAACCTTGAACATCAACAGACAAGCACACGATTTCCGGGAACAAGTATCTTTCAACTTGACCCAAGTTAGTTTGATAATGTCTAGGTACAATATGCAAGATATAGATGATAAGCATGATAGTACCTTTTGCATGCAATTTTTCAAATTTAAGAGCCCAAAGGAAGATCTTGTAAGATTAACTTACAAGAAGGATTGAAACACATTCAATTTTGAAATCCTCTTTTAGCAATAAAACTTCAATTCATTCAAAAGAGGAAACACTTTGATGCTAAGATACAATTAAGTCCAGTTTCTAAAAGAACTTAGCCAAAGGATGCACTTTCAATGGAATTAAAACTTAAATAGATAAGCTCCACTTAGAAGCTTGAAGCAATGAAAAAGCTCACTTAGTTTTCACCCTTGAAAGGCTTGCCAAGATACCAAATGAAAGAACTAAAGCTCAAAGCAAAGGAAGGTATCTCAAGGTTATTTGAAACTAATTCAAATAACTCACTTCATTTTATTAGGCTTTACGATAAACATCGTGATTCTCTTGCAGAATCCAAACTCTTGCCTAATAGGGTTAAGCGAGAAACCCAACGCAAATACCACTTGAGAAATTAGATACCAATTAAAAAAAACTATCTCAAGGGAGATGCTTGAAGAACTTCTTTCGAGAAAGAGCATAAAGAAATTTTCAAAGAGAACAATGCTCAAATGGAATTTCTCCTCTTTATGCATTTCAATTCATAAAGAACCTCACATAGAGAGTTCTTAAGCGATTGAACTTACAATTTAAGCTTATGGAGAATCCAACTCAAAAGACTTTAGGTATCAAAACAATGCTACAAAGAGGCAACATATACCACTTGTAGAAAACTTGAAGTTCATTGATACCAATTGGATAAATCAAATAAGATGAAACTCCTTGGAAACACGATAAATGAATAACGCTCTCTTGATACTTCTTATTGGATCAAATCACAAAGATATTGATACCAAAAGAAAAAAGATATTCGATTGAATCGATGAGTATCAGAGCAATTAACCATTTAAGGGTATCAAAGAGCAACTTGAAAGCTTTAGAGTCAAACAAATGAGGATACCACCTGAAAACATGTAAATGCCCAAAACTTGACATAAATACGCTCCACAAGATATTCAATAAAAGAATCATGGAGCTATTTTGCATTTGAATTGCTCAAGTTTTGTCTAGCCAATTATACCACTTAAAAGAAAATCGATAAGCTTGAAGGGTATCAGAGCAATAAACACCGATGTAACAGGGCAAATGCAAACACAAGAAAATCTAAATCACAAAGATTTAGAAAGGTATCAGAGCTGAAAATTTTTGAGAACAAGCAAAGGGGTACAAGGAAACCACTTGAAAAGAACAAATCCCCTTGCAACCAAATAACTCCTCAAAACTGATACCACTAGTAAACTCCTTCAAATATTTTCAAAAAACATTTGAATTTGTGCAAAAAGATGCTTTGGGATTGCAAGAATCTTTTTCCAAAAAGAATTCTTGAAAAAGGAAGCACCAAATTAAAGATATCCCAAAACCAATTTCGAAAAACCGAAATTTTCAGTCTTGTCTGCCAGACCGGCACTACCACGCACACAATGCCGGTAGTGCCAGGGGATCCGGTACTACCGCCATTCAGGTGCGGTAGTGCCGACTTTGGCACGACTGAACTGAAACTTTTTGCAAATTGTCAAATTTGATTCAAATGAAGTCCAAATGATTTGAAATTTTTAGGGAACTAACTTTGGACATTTTGAAGGTTTTGAAACAAGTTTTGCTTTAAAAGAATTTTCTTTTAACTCAATTTTGGCGAAATGCGCTTTGAGGCATAAAAATGAAATCGAAACTCGAAAAGTCCTCAAAATGCAATTTCAACTCAGATTTCATCCATAATTGAACCCTCATGGCTTGAAGGATTTGAAATACATTTTTGAAGCCATGACCACTTATAAAAACAATAGAATCCGATTTGAAAGCCAAAATCCTATATTAGGTATGTTTGAGTTAAAGCACAAATTGTTTTAGGCCAAAATATTTTCTAGAATAGGAATTTTTATTTTCAAAGCTTGTAAAACCTTTCAAATACAAAGTAGAATAGTTTTACAAACCTTTTTGCAAATATAGGCCTTTTTAAACAAGATTTTGACTTTTGTCCAAAGAAGGTCCTTTTGAAGAACCAAATGAAAACCAACAAAGTCAAATTCAATTAACACAAAGAATCAAATCCATCTTAAGAGAATGGGATAAGAGTTAGAGATTTGAAACTTTATGTATGAGTTTGAAATACCATTTTGGACTTAGACATAGCAAAGGATCCGGTCCAAATGGCAATACTCAGCAATATTTTGACCGATATAGGTCAAACTAAGATTTTCGGGGAATTTCGAAAGCAAATAGCTTTTGTTTGGTTGGTCTTTTGAAAAACTTTTGAACACAAAAGATATTAAGAATGATCAACTCTAGGAGTTTTGCTTTAAGATTTGTGAAATCATGTGCTGAAAAATTGGCTTTGAACTGAAAAATTAACTTAGATTTGAATTTGCAAAATGTGTTTGTTCATGTGTTTTGACAATTTGACAAGAAGCGATAGTTACGCATTAGCGGCAGGACAAAGTTCTCAAGAAAGCATTAAGTTTCCCATCTGCGACAGGCAGTGCAGTGCATTGTGAACATGTTTGAGCCTAATGACCGGTCATTTTCACATAATACAAGCGGACAGTTTTTCTTGGTCCGTTGTGAACAAGCTTTTTCTTGGTTTGGATAATTTCTTGGAACCAAGATTTTCACATGTACAACGGACTAATTCTTTTTGTCCGTCGTGAATGGACTTTTTCTAGGGTTTTACTTTTGTGAAACCGTGGCACGCTTTGCGGCGGACAAGCTTCGGGTCCGCTAGAACTTGTTTTGAGCTCATGACCGAAGCCATTTTGCATGTACAAGCGGACCAACTTTGTTTTGTCCGTTGTGAACGTGTTTTTCCGCGTTTGGTTGGCTTCTTGGAACAGAAACTTTTCATATACAAGCGGACCAACTTTGTTTGTCCGTCGTGAATCGTTTTCGGCTCAATTAGGGTTTTGAGCGATTTGGATTTGAATTTTGAATGTGAATTTGAAATTTGTAATGATTTCATGATGCTTCTTTTTGAAGTGGACTTTATGCAATACTCATGTGAGTAGTTGCATGGATTGACATTGAGTCAAGTCGTGGACTTGTGCTCGGATTTGTTTGTGGTTTGTTCATGTGCGTATTGCTCGAAGACGAATGTGGTCGATGACGGGACCCGGAACTAGGTTCATGGAGGAACTGAGGTTCGGGACTAGGTTCAGAGGAACTGAGGTCTTGGTGGTCAAGGATGTCATGCGGGGCGTTAGACTAAGAGAATGAATTGCACATGAAGAATGGTTAGTCACGGAGAATGGCGGGGGAGTCATTCATGCAAAGTGTTAGTCACGTGGTATGGCGTGGCCATCACGCGTGCAAAGTGTTAATCACGTGAGTATGGTAGGGTTGCCATACGCTGCAAGAGTTGCTACTCGGCCTGGTTGGGCCAAGTAGAGTTGAGTTGATACAGTTCCTTCTAGGAATAGGATCGTATTCGGAACTCCCTGTGAGTTGGTGCTTTAAATAGGTGGGGTCTCCTGTTGAAAGGCACCAAGTAGAGCTGAGCGCATCAAGCTTTGAGCTTGGTTTTAGGGTTTGTACTCTTTTGATGAGAGTATTTTAGACAAGAAATAAAGATCAATTCTTCCAAGATTTTACGTGCTCAAGAACCACGCCGCCACGATTTTCTGTTTTGGTTCTTGTTTGCATGCTTGTTCTAGTTCTAGATTGGCTTTTGTTCTTCAAGTTTTATCTTGATTTGATCCATCAAAACCTCTCTAGGGTTTTGATCTAGTGTTTCTCAAAGTCTAGTTGATCAATCTTTTGTCGTTCTTGTTTAATCTTGAAGTTTTGATTAGATTGATTCTCGTCAAGTTCTGGATCAGCAAGATTGCGGAAGCTCATAAACTTTGATCCGTAAGTCCGATCGAGCTGATTCTTTTTGGGTTCGATTCGTATTGGAATCTAGTTTCTTGTGTCCAAATTTCAGATCGTTTCGACGTGTTGGATCTCCAGGAATTCTTATTTTACCAAACCTCTGTCATTCTGTTTTTGGTCTAAAACGAGGCAATTATTTGGTTGCTGTTTTGGGGTGAACTTTTAATAGGTCAAGAATTTGGTTTTAGCTTCCGCGACAATCATTCACCCCCTCGATTGCTATATTCGTATACTTCCCGATCCTACAAGTGGTATCGAGCAAGGTTTTTCTAATCTATCTTAATCGGTGATTAGATCAATGGATCATTATTCGACAAACCTTGTGTGTTCAATGGTGTTGATTTTCAGTTTTGGAAGGCCAAGATGGAGGCGTTTCATCCAAGCTCAGGATTCGCAATTTGGGAGAAGGTCTACAAGCCATATGAAGTCCCTGCAAAGCGACAACGCCAACGACACCAATCGCACACAAGTTGAAGCAAACAAGAAGCGCGCCAAGAACTTGATCATCCAAGGCTTGGGACGCGGCGACTTTGATCGTGTGGTTCATCTTCGATCCGCAAGATATGAGGTATGGAAATCTCTTTGTGATTACCATGAGGGTTCTAACACTTGTCAAAGAGGTTCGCCAAGATATTTACAAAAAAGAATACATGCGTTTTGAGATGAAACCTAGTGAATGCGTAGATGATTTCTTTGCACGTTTCAATAAAATTCTTAGCAATCTACGTCTTTGTTGGAGTTAGCTACACTGGATGCTGAAAATGCTCGACAATTGCTTAGTGCTTTGGACATGTCGGTGTGGGAGATGAAAGTAACATCTATACAAGAATCTACTACCATGAGCACACTCACCTTAGATGTTCTTTATTCCAAGTTGAAAACTCATGAATTAGATATTCTTGCTAGAAAGAATGATCATAAATCAATTGCTTTGACATCTCAATCAGCATATCTCATAATGGTGCTTCCAATTTGCTCTATCTTTCTTGTCTTCACTAACCGATGAACAGATTGAGCAATTCCCGAAAGAAGACTTGTCACTACTTTCTTCTCGCTTTAACAAAGCTTTACAAAATGTGAGAATGAGAAAGAGAGGTGGTGGTAGCCTCCAAGATGCTATGAGTGTGGTGATCTCGACCATATTCGTCCCAAGCATTGTCCTAAACTTGCGTGTAAAGCATCAAGGGAGAGAAGGACAACGATGTAAGAAGAAAGAGAAGAAGTTATCTTCAAGTAATAGAAAGAAGAAGAAGCTTAAATCAACGACAAAGTTGTCCACTGAGTTCTTTCCGCTCTTGAACAAGTCAATTTGAGCGATGTGGACTCGGAGCAAGCGGCGAAGGATGCAACTCCAAGCAAGCATGATTTGATAGGATTATGTCTCATGGCAAGCAGCAAGGATAGCTTCATCAGGGGACGACCACGACGGCGATTTCAATGAGGTAGATCCCTCTTATGATGAATTAGCTATTCTTTGTTGCTCGTCTTGGAAAATTGCTTGACAAAACGTGATAAGAAAATTAAGAAACATGATTTCATTATTGAATCATTGAATGCTGAAATTGCTAGACTTAAGACTTTGATTCTAGTGATGATACTTGCAAATCATGTGACTTAATTTACAATGAGCTCACCTTGCTTAGGAAAGAACATGCTCTTTTGTTGCATCTAAATGAGAAAAATGAGAAACATGTTGTACATGCTAGCTGTTCCACCGATGATTTGCATGGTTTAACTTCTTGTTCTAAATGCTCAACTCTTGAATTAAAATTAAAAGATGCAAATGCTAGGGTTTCTCAATTGATGATGATCTGCCTACACATGAGGTTCTTTCATGCTCAACTTGTCGTAGCAAAAAGGAAAAGTGAATGTTCCTTGCAATAATTGTTTAACTCTTTCTCGAAAAAAGTTGATTACTTGAAAAATCATTAGAACGCTTTCACTAAAGGAAAGAAGAACCTAAACATGATTTTGGATCAATCAAAGTCAAGACTCATAACAAAGGTTTAGGTTTTGATTCTTATGCTCATCATAAATCACATGCTCCCATCATTGTTAAAACACTTTGGACGGAGGAAAATTTGAAATTGTCAATGAGCCTAAGAAAACCTGTCTTTAAAGTCTGGTTTGAGTGTTATCTTCTGCTATGATGAATGCAAATGTTGCTTCTACTTCTAAAGCCAAACATCTTTGTTAAGTACACTTGCACTCATGTGGTAGAGATGGACATTTAGTAGATTTTTGCTTTAGACCTAGCCAAACAACAAAAAAGAAAGAAAGAGCTAAGGCTAGGTCTAATTTCGAAAGGCACGCTTTGCTTCTCACTACGTGCCTAGGGTGATGCAAGCACCTTTTGTTGCCTAGAAACACAGAGCAGAGCAAATTTGATTTTGTGCATAAGACTGCTTGTGTTGTGCCCTCGTTGTCGTCGTGTGTCTCAAATCTTGGATTCCTAAACATCTTATTTCTAACCCCGATGCCGAGACCTCGACACTTTCTGCTTCTATGTAGGCTTCTCACGAGGAGGGAGAACATGTGGCTAGTGAATTTGATGCTCACTTCATATGTTCAAGATAAGATTTGGTTCTCCTTCACTGCATCTCATCTTTGAAAGTGTTGCCTTTGGAGATGCTTCTTCCACTGTTCGCTTAAAGGCACTAGTTCAAATGATGCAGGTACAAGTGCATATGTTCGTGTGGGAGTGTCTTTGTTCATAAAGATGATTATAATCTTGTTGAGGGCGAGATAATTAGAGGTTTACATGAGAGACTCTTCCACATGCTTGTGTGTGCTTGTTTTCAAGCTTCCCACGTCGTCATCGACAAGCTATCAAAAGGATTTTCAGGTATCTTCATAGAACTCAAGATTTTGGCATTTGGCTTTCTACCTTCCTCATGGATTAGTTTAAGAGCTTTTCTCGATGTTGACTTTGAGGATGTTGATTTGATTTGGTTCGTGCCACCTCTTGAGTAATCCCTTTTCTTGAGCATATTGATATTGGATTTCACTTTCTTAAAGATCATGTTGAAAAAGAAAATATTGTGCTTCATCATGTGAATCTGAACATCAATTGGCGGATATTTTTCACAAAACCTTTGTCTTCTTCTCGCTTTTGCTTTTATTCGGGAGAACTTGGGATTGTTCATCCAATGGGTTTGTTTTGAGGGAGATTCTTTGACAAGTTTTTTCACTTAATGAGCTCACTTTATCATATTTCTTTATATATTATGTAATTGTGCTAATATATGATAATCTAAATTGTTCCACTTGAACTAAAAATGATATTATGGAATTCCTTGGTTTGATTGCCTACTAGCTAAATACTGCGGATATCTTACTCTTCTAGGCTTGATATTGAATCTTCTTGACAAATTTGGGCTATGAAGCAAGTGTGTTTTAGCTTTACTCTTTCATAAGACCTTTTAATCACTTTTGCATGTTTATAATCAAAGAAAATGAAAAGAAAAGGGAATCAATAAAAGAGTTGTTAAAAGCAAAAGCCTCAAGTTATGAGCTTCAGGATGCTTTCCTAAAAGATAAGATGTATGCTTCAAGCATGCCATTCCCTCAAAAGACAAGATGTATGCTTCAAGCATGCCACTCCAAGGAAATAAAAGAAGTATGCTTCAAGCATGCCACATGCGATTTCTTGTTTAAAGATTAAATTGGTCCACTAGATTGGAGTTGAAACTACTTGCTCAGCTCGATTTGTTATTTGCTTCAACTTTGAGCCTTTGTTTTTCTACTAAAGGTTTTGCTTAGTACTTGGCTATAGTTGACTGAATTAAGGTTGAGATGCATGTCATTCCCTAACTTGTTAAAATTACATCAAGGTCATGTCTTTTGCATATTATGTGATATATAAGGTTATATGATCGAATGAGCTCATCTTTTCCTATCTTGGCACTCCTTGTTTCTCTTGGTGAAATCATTGTTTCAGAAAAATTTTGAACCATTCGTTCTCTTTTACTCTTGATGAATCCATTGTGAGGAGAAATTTGGAAATCTTTCTTTGAAAAGTTTAAAGGAAAAGGAGAGTTGTATTTGGAAATTTGAGAATTTTTGGGAGAAGTTTGGAGAATTTTTGAAATTTTGGGCGATTGCACATTCACACACATTTTCATTCTCGGGAGATTTTGTTTTGCATTTTGGTCAAAGAGGGATTTACTGTTTTCTTACTTTGGTCTTTGATCCTTTAGATTTCAAAATCTTTGTAAAGTGAATGCCAAATGATTCAATTCTAAGTAGTGTTGCCAATGTTTTCATCAAGGGGAGATTGTGAAATCATGTCTTGAAAAATTGGCTTTGAACCGAAAAATTAACTTAGATTTGAATTTGCAAAATGTGTTTGTTCATGTGTTTTGACAATTTGACAAGAAATGCAGTTACGATTAGCGTACTGACAAAGTTCTCAAGAAGCAAGTAGTTTCCCATCCGGCGACCGGATGTTGTTTTTGGAGTGCATTGTGAACATGTTTTTGAGCCCATGACCAAGTCATTTTCACATGTACAACGGACAGTTTTCTTGGTCCGTTGTGAACAAGCTTTTTCTTGGCTTGGATAATTTCTTGGAACCAAGATTTTCACATGTACAACGGACTAATTCTTTTTGTCCGTCGTGAATGGACTTTTTCTAGGTTTTACTTTGTGAAACCGAAGCGTGCTTGCGTTGCGTAGGACAAGCTTCCTGGTCCGTTGTGAACTTGTTTTGAGCTCATGACCGCTATTTTTGCATGTACAACGGACCAACTTTGTTTGTCCGCTGTGAACGTGTTTTTCCGCGTTTGGTTGGCTTCTTGGAACGTAAACTTTTCTATACAACGGACCAACTTTGTTTGTCCGTCGTGAATCGCGCTTCGCCAATTAGGGTTTTGAAGCCGATTTGGATTTGAATTTTGAATGTGAATTTGAAATTTGTAATGATTTCATGATGCTTCTTTTGAAGTGGACTTTATGCAATACTCATGTGAGTAGTTGCATGGATTGACATTGAGTCAAGTCGTGGACTTGTGCTCGGTTGTTTTGTGGTTTGTTCGTAATGCGTGTATTGCTCGAAGAGCGAATGTGGTCGATGACGGACCGGAACTAGGTTCATGGAGGAACTGAGGTTCGGGACTAGGTTCGGGAGGAACCGAGGTCTTGGTGGTCAAGGATGTCATGCGGGACGTCGCTAAAGAGAATGGTGCACATGAAGAATGGTTAGTCACGTGAGAATAATGGCGGAGGTCATTCGCGTGCAAAGTGTTAGTCACGTGAGTATGGCGGTGGCCATACGCGTGCAGAGAAGTGTTAGTCACGGTGAGTATGGTAGGGTTGCCATGCAGCAAGAAGAGTTGTACTCGGCCTGGTTGGGCCAAGTAGAGTTGAGTTGAATGCAGTTCCTTCTAAGGGAATAGGAATCGCATTCGTAACTTCCTTGTGGAGTTGGTGCTTTAAATAGGTGGGGGTCTCTGTTGAAAGGCACCAAGTAGAGTCGCGCATCAAGCTTTTGAGCTTGGTTTTAGGGTTTGTACTCTTTGATGAGAGTATTTTAGACAAGAAATAAAGATCAATTCTTCCAAGATTTTTGCGTGCTCTACAAGAACCACGTCGCTACAGTATTTTCTGTTTTGGTTCTTGTTTGCATGCTTGTTCTAGTTCTAGATTGGTTTTTGTTCTTCAAGTTTTATCTTGATTTGATCCATCAAAAACCTCTCTAGGGTTTTGATCTAGTGTTTCTCAAAGTCTAGTTGATCAATCTTTTGTCGTTCTTGTTTAATCTTGAAGTTTTGATTAGATTGATTCTCGTCAAGTTCTGGATCAGCAAGATTGCGAAGCTCATAACTTTTGATCCGTAAGTCCGATCGAGCTGATTCTTTTTGGGTTCGATTCGTATTGGAATCTAGTTTCTTGTGTCCAAATTTCAGATCGTTTCGAGGGTTGGATCTCCAGGAATTCTTATTTTACCAAACCTCTGTCATTCTGTTTTTGTCGAAAACGAGGCAATTATTTGGTTCTGTTTTGGGGTGAACTTTTAATAGGTCAAGAATTTGGTTTTAGCTTCCGCACAATCATTCACCCCCCCTCTGATTGCTATATTCGTATACTTCGATCCTACAAGATTATTTTCAAAATCCTTTTACTTTTAATTCTATGAAAATTATAAGTTTAAATCCAAAACAAGATACTACTATCTAGATTTTGGGCTTGAAACTCATTTTCTTTTCAAAATAGAATTTTGAGAAGCCAAAACCTTTAGAAAACATTTTAAAGACATTTGTATACAAATTTCAACTAGTTTTCCAAAAATAATTCTAGTAGCTACACAAATTTTGAGTTTTGGCTAAAAGGTTGATTTTGAAATTATATTCTGCACTTATATACATATGGGCACATGTAGGGATGTGATACACATGAATATGAATTAGCACTCCCCCCAAATGTGCCACTCTTAACTTGCTCAAGATTACAATTAAAGCACAACTAAGAAGCAAGAGCAAGTACACACAACAAGCGATTAAATTGAATTTGCATGATACTAAAGCGTCTAAACCTACACAAGGCTAGAAGCAATAATGTAATCAATTTAAATACTTGTTACCGAGATGGCATTGGCTTATGATTGACTTGATTATCTTCATGCTTGGCTCCAATTGCAATTGATAGTTCATTTTTCTTCTTGTGGAGATCAAGCATCCAATCCATCTCTTAGTACCTAATAATTCTTTTAGGCACTCTTTGGTACCCAATCTTTGTTGGGTCCATTAATGTTAGTCACCATAGATTTAGGAACCTAAATGGTCCTAATATTTGCATTATTGACTTGACTAACATAACTAGCAATAGGTTTGCGATAATTGTTCCTCCTAAGCAATTGATTGGCATTTTTATAACAAGGCTTAGGAGGACGATGATACTTTGCAAAACTATTTCTAGTTTGCTCCCTTCTAAGCATATGATGATCATCATAATAGAAAAGCTTAGAGGATCTAGCAAGTCTAGCAAATTGATTGCTATAGTTATTTCTCCTAAGCAATTTGTTTGAATTGCTTTGTGTAGGCTTAGGAGTCCTAACAAATTTAGCAAATCCATTTCTAGATTTACTCTTCCTATGCAAATGAGCATTATCATTTTGAGCGGGCATAGGGGACTTGACAAGCTTGGCAAATACATTGCCATTCTTGTCCTTCCTAAGCAAAGAATAATTTTCATTAATGACGGGCTTAGGAATTATACCTTTAGGGCAATCCTTACCGATGTGCCCTTTTTCCCGACAATTGAAGCAAGTAGGCTTTGAACGTCTCTTCCTCTTGTCTTGCTTCTTGCCAGCTTGCCTCAAGGTTGGAGTCGTGGCCTTGTTATCCACTTTATTGGGGCACACGGAGGCGAAGTGGCCCTTCTTATTGCATCCGAAGCACACAATGGTCTTCATTCTTGCATTGTGCTTCTTCTTGCTCTTCTCCCTCTTGGAGATGTAGCCAAGTCCTCTTCTATCTTGAGGTGCCCGAGGCTCGCTCAAGATCTTGTCGAGGACGGCTTTGCCCTTGTAGCACTTCGCCAAGTCACTTTTCAACTTTGTGACTTGTTTCTTGAGCTCATTGTTTTCCTCTACAAGATTAGTATCTAACAACATAGAGGAACTTGAAACAATATCATTAGAGCATAAAGGTATATCAATGCTAGAAGTAGACATATCAACTTTGGATGAAATGCAAGGAATGACATTTGAGCAAAGCATTTCATCAATTAAATCACATTGAATGCTAATGTCTACTCTAGGCATAATGAATTCCTTGAGAAGTATACTTTCATGATTTTCCTTAAGAACATCATAATTCTTTTGAAGTGAGTCATACTCAACCTTCAAAATTTCGTATTTAGTTTTCTCCTTCTCAAGAGATTCATTTTTCGCCTTTTCTTTAGCAAGAGCACTCTCAAGTTCAAGATTTCTTTCTTTTTCAAAGATGAGCAAATCTTCTTGCCTCTCGAGAGTGTCCTCTTGCTTCTCTATTGTATCAAGCAAGACAAGCAATTTAGATGGTGATATTTTTCTAATATCACCATACCTACCATCATAATCGGTATCACTATCATCATCACTTTTACCTAAATCATCTACAATTTTAGATTTGGATGAGTGTGATACCTTCTTCTCCTTTACCATAAGGCAAATAGGAGTTTCGTCATTGCTTGAGGCGGAAGAGGAGGTAGATGGTGATGTCGGTTCATCATCACTTGATGTAGAGGTTGAAGAATCATCAACCGACATCCATTGCTCAATGCAATCCTCACTTGATGATGTAGACACATCATATTTGTCTTGAAGCATTGTCCACATATCATGAGCGCTCTTGAGATTGCATATTTCATCAAATATATCTTCGCTCACAACATTAAATAAGGCATTAGTAGCTTGAGCGTCGAGATGTAGGCATTTCATCTCTCCGTTAGTTGGATCAACTTCATTCAATGGAGATGAAAAGCCAACATCTACGATCCACCAAATTTGGGGGCTCATGGATTTAAAATGAGAAATCATGATTAATTTCCATGAAGCATAATTAGAGCCATCTAGCATAAGTGGATCATGTGAGTGCACTAAACCTCTAGTCACCATCCCTTACTCTCTAGACGGTTAAGTCCAATAAAATGAGAGACCTTGGCTCTGATACCAATTGAAAGGACCGAGATGTCGGCCTAGAGGGGGGGTGAATAGGCGATTACAAAATTATACCCAATTTAAACTAATCTATCAGAGATAATGCGGAAGCAATTGGGATAATTAAGTTTTGCAAAAGAAACAATTCAGCCCGAGACAGTCAACTCGGAGACTCCGGTATGTCCGGATACTCCGGATCAATATACCGGATACTCCGGGTTGCCTGTTTCGGTCAGAACAGAGAGAGTGCAACAAAATTAATTACTTCTTCGATTCAAGAGATACAAATTACTCTACTGCAACAAAGTAAGGATATAAGCAAGAATAGATGCAGTAGATACAATCTAATTGATCTAATCACAAGAATCGAAATTAAGCGGATGAGCAAAAGAGGAAACCGAAGTAAGGAAGGAGACACGAAGATTTTATCCCGAAGTTCGGATCCTTGAGGGGATCCTACGTCTCCGTTGAGGCGGCTCGGTCACACTTGAGCCGGGGTCTCTTTCAACCCTCTTCCTCCCGGTGTTGCACAATGCACTCGCCGGTCTTCACTTCTTTGATTCCTTTCCTTGCGGAGGCGGAATCGGCCTTCACAAACTTTCGGTGGCCTTCCACACAAAGCTTGGAAGCTCACCGGCAACTCCTAGCCGTCTAGGAGACCTCAACCTCCAAGAGCAACAAATGCTCCCGAAGAACTCACTTAGAGTCCACCTCAAGTGCTCAACACACTAATCACACTCAATCCGATCACTACACACTCTCACACCCAACCCTTCACTCAAAAGGGGATCACTAAGATCTAGGGTTAGAGGGGCTTTTAGGAGCTCAAGATCACTAAGAAGAACAGCTCAAAGCACCAAGGAACCAGCTCCACTCCTCAAATCAATCCTCAATCCAAAACCCTCTCTCCACTACCCAACCCTTCACAAAAGGGGATCACTAAGATCTAAGGAGTAGGGAGGAGTATTGAGGGCTCAAACACTCACAAAGAACACCTCTAATACCCAGCAAAAACCTCCCCAACAGCTACTTTGAAGAGGGCAAGAAGGGGGCTTTAAATAGAGGAACCCCAAAAACTAGCCGTTGGGACCGAACTGGGCAACCCGGAGACTCCGGATATTTAACCCGGACACTCCGGATCATCCGGACACTCCGGATAGTCCGGATACTCCGGATCATCCGGAGTCTCCGGACATTTAACCCGGAGTCTCCGGATCTCCCAGGCAGCACGCAGCAGCCGGACGAAAGCGGGCATAACTTTTGACTCCGGACTCCGATTTCGACGAATTCGGACTTTTCGAAAAGCTAAGAACGAGGGCTACACAACTAACAAGGTCTCACTACCCAAATCCCAAAGGATCAAATCAGATTTCACAAAGAATCCAAGAGAGACCTACAACCCCCACTTTCCGGTACTAATAACACTTCTAACCCTCACACCAACCCACCTACACTTAGGTGAACAAAGTGTGACTTGGGTTTCTTAACCTTAGACAAGGATAGACCACTTTTGAGCACTTGAGACATGTCTAAGTGATTTCAACGATTGCATCCCTCTTAATAGTATGGCAATCCTTAGACTCAAATTTAACACAAAATCTAAGTCTTACACTAAGCTTACATGCCGACTTCTTGGATGCACGGTGCATGATGACGCTTCCACAAAGATTGATGACGCCCTTCATCTTGTCAACCTCGACGCGATTCACCTCATGAGACTCTCGTCTTCTCCGACCTTGACCTCGATCATCACCAAGACGATCCTCACGCCAAGTCGTTCTTGACTTAGTCCTCAGCTCTTGGTGACACCGCCGTCTTATTTGACTTTGACTCGCTTGTCATCCTTCAAACCATCTTGGTCATCATACACACAGCTTTGGGACCTAACTCTTATCAAAGCACTCAGCAAACATATTAGTCCCACAAGCTTAAAAGATATATTGAATAGATTGATAATAACAAGTGTTTCATATCAAGAAGCACAATATGAATGGAAACACTTGACAATAGAAATATTCTCTGCTAAGTGCATTATGATGAATATATGATTGATCTAACTGCACTAGAGAGATAATTGCCAATATGAAGAATCAATTAAATCATGGCAAGGACCACAGACTTTGCTTAAATGAAGCACATGATAGAATATACACGAATTACACATGTGCAAACAATATTTGGAATGAGAGTAAATAATGTGATCCAATTCTAGATTAAACTTCACTAAGAGAGGTGCATTAGAAGATACACAACTAAGACATGTATGCACCAAGTCAATATGAAGCAATGAAGTTTAACTCTAGTTAACACAAGCATATTAAAAACAAAGCACATAATGAACTCAAATGAATATATATATATGCACAAGCAATTATGACATGAATCAATGTGCACATATGAAATCAACAAGTTACTTAGAGTTCAATATGCATTTGCTAAAGAGGAATGCAATGACAAATATGGAAGGAATACCGAGATTGCGTACCTCATTTTTGCTTAACCATCCCAATTGATTTTCCTCTAAAATAGATGAGACTAATATTCAACTAGGCAATAAACATGTTAGTCTCATAACAATATAAACATATTAGAGGTTTGTCATTTGTTAAGCATTTGTACAATTACATTTATTGACATTACATGCGTTTGTCATTAATCATTTGTCATTAATCACCAAAACAACATAAGTGCCTAGATGCACTTTTAAAAGGCCAAGCGAAGAATGCTTTCATATTGGTAGACTTTGATTTTGTTTTTAAAACCGAAAAGTGTTTTGTTTTGGGGTTCGGGAGTGGTTAGAACTCTCGAATGTTGTTTGGCGGAAAGAGCCAACCCAGGTGGATAGAACCTGTTTTACCTTTGACGGATGGAGTCACATGATTAACTTTGATCTTTTCAACTGTTGACGGATAGAGCCTTTATGTTAGTGATGGTGGTTAGAACCTCACTACAATAATAAATCATTCAATTATTAAAAAGAGTTGTAAAATATGCTTTGTGAAATTTATTACTTAAGTATGATTTAATCAAATGTGGCTTTATGCAAATAAACCCTGTTAAGCTTCCTTTGGAAAGCCCCACATGATCATACTTTCCCGACTTGCTGAGTACCTTTGTACTCACGTGCTACACCAACATTGTAATCATCAGAGAATTTCCAAGATGCCGAGGAAGAGGAGGAGTTTTTCGAGGAGGACTGCCAGGAGGACTAGTTGCGTTCCTAGTCGTCGCCTGTGGCGTTGTGGCGTTCGCTCGTTTCGTTTTGCTTTTGTTTCCGCTGCTTTGTGTGTCCGGTCGTTGGACCGAGTATTGTAATAAGTGGCCATGTGGCCCATACTTGAATATTTATATTACAGTTTTCGTCATGTTCGGCAATGAAGTATCACTGTGACTGTGTGTACTAGCTACTGATCTGGGACTAGTACGGAAATACACAGGAGATTCCGGATAGCCGATCCGGGGTCTCACATACCCCAACACTATTATGTATATCATCATTGTGGATTTGATCCCGCCTTGTATGATCATAGATTCATCGTAGCATCCGCATATCTGCTACGCTCATTTTTTATACATGTTATCTTTTTTGTCATCCAGCAATTCGCTCCATACAACATCACAGATCTAATCACCGTCCTATAAAACTTACCTTTTAACTTTTGAGTGACTTTTCTACCACATTGGACACCCCGATGCTTAGTGCTATTTCAACCACCCCACTGGTTTCCTGTGGCTCATATCTTCATCAATCTCGCCATCACTGCATAATGTCGATAACAAATATCGAAAAGTTTCCTTCCTAGGCACTACCTTTCCATATAGACTAACATCTCCATCCCTTGCGATAGCATAGTTGAAAACACACATCATATACTCAGTTTTAGGACTTGTTTGGAGGACCTGTAGCTTTTATGAAAAGCTACCTTTTGGCTTTCTAGGCTGAAAAGTAGTTGTAGTTTTTTTATAAGAGGTTGTTTGGTAAACAGCTAATTCCCCTCAACAATAAACTGCAAAACACGCCTCACTTTGCATTTGGTTTTAGGCTTTTGCTAGTTATATGTGGCTTCTGGCTTATACAAAAAACCATTTAAAAACAGACCCATTTACGGGGCTTGATGGCTTTTCGTAAACCGAAGCTGGCTTTAAACCCTCCAAATAGGCTTTAGTCCTACCAAGGTCCTGTTTGGCAGAGTTCCAGATCTTAACTCCACCTTAGAGTTAAAACTTGTAGGTTAAAATAAAGAGAATTAAGTTTTTATTTTTATTCTAAAATGTAAATAAGATAACCCACCTAAACACTCTAATATACCCACAGCTCCAGCTCCACCGATTTGTTAAAGTTAGGAATATCCAGCTCTACCAGATTCACGAACCTGGTGGAGCTGCAGCTCTGCCAAACACTCCCTAAGTCTAAAATTCTTTGATCCTAAAATCTTTCTCCAAAACTTAAGTTTTCTATCAACACATACCTTGCTCTAATCAAATAGCATCGTATCATCAGCAAAAAAGCATACACTAAGAAATTTCTTCTTATATATATCGTGCAACTTCTAAAATTATAGGAATAGGAAAACACATAAATTAGGTTGTATAGCAGTTGAATCCTTTGGAATTATTTAAGTTAGGAATAGTTCAACTGTGACATTTGGATGCTTCGTTCGAAAATTTCCATGAGGAAAATAGTATAGGATTTTAGAGATATAGACACAGAAAAATTTCCATGAGGAAAAGAGTACATTATTTTAGAGAGATGGACAAGAAGAAAATTTTCATGAGGTTGGACCTCATGTTAGATTTCCTCAAAAATTCCTATGGATTTCATAGGAAATTTAGGAGCTTATTCCTTTGTTCCAAAGGGGCTCATACTAATTTTTTTTTATAGAATTCCAATCCTACAAATTTTCTCCATTTTTCTTTTGTTCCAAAGAGTCCCTACCGTGAGATGGACATAATGGAAAAAGTTCTTTGGTACCCTCTCTCTCCTCAAATTCCTAGAAAATCCATTTATCTATTTGGTTTTCCTAGGGGATTGTAACTACGTCCCTATATAATTTTTTTATACTATTTCTATGATCTTTTATTTCCTATGTTTTCCTTAATTCTTCGAGGAACCGAGAGAATTCTACGATCCCATAGAAGTTATACATGTCAATTAAATGGTGAGTGACAGTCCCCACGTGGGATCGACACTTAGATCTCCTTCCAAGTTTATTGGGCATGATTTTTTTAAAGGTATAACTAGTTTGAGGCCCTTACCCTTTCCATCTTCCTTACTCATTTCCCCAGCTCCCTTCTTTCTTCTCTAACACAAAACTTTTAATTAGAAAAGTTTTAAATAGGAACTTTCAACTTGAAAAAAAAATTCAAATCAGAAAGTTTCAACTCAAAAAGTTTTAAATAAAAAATTTTTAAATTAGAAAGTTTCAACTTGAAAAGTTTTAAATTAAAATTTCTCAAATTAGAAAGTTCAATTTGAAATATTTTAAATCAAAAAATTTCAACTCAAAAAATTTCAAATCGAAAAGTTTCAACTCTGAAAACTTTTGATTTAAAATTCATCTCGGAAATTTTCAAATAGAAAAGTTTCAACTCAATAATTTTTTAATCGGAGAATTTCAACTCGAAAAGTTTCAACCCGAAACTTTCAATTCAAAAACTTTTGGTTCGAAAAGTTTCTATTCAACAAACTTCCGGTTCAAAAAGTTTTGATTAAAAACTTCAAAAATGATTACAAAATACTTGTTTTGGAAAACTTGGGAGAAAATTTGAAATTCGAAAGCTATTTTGAGTTTAGGGGAAGGGAATGGAGGAGAAAAGGGTGATAAATGGGATGGCGCCATGTGTCACCACGAGAAAGCCTTTGAGGGGAAGGAAAGTTGGGGAAGGATGGGGTTCTGTCACTTGTCACAAGAAGAATGACTTTGAGGGGGAAAGGGTTAGGGAAAAAAAAGAGATATTATCACTTCCCAAGGAGATGACGTATTCATCAAACATTCGGTGATGACGCCCTCAAATTAGCAATTCTTTTTTTAATGGTTTTGTTCATAAATACAGGTCGTATATCATATTCTAATTTAAATAAGTATGACGTTCTCTTTGTATCCCTAATAAATATTTAGATTTACTCGGTATTCACTATATACGTATGTTAAATATAGTGATGAGAGATAATTAGGAATAATCAAGTTATTTTTATTAATACGTTGTCTAACTGTTTACTAAGAGGAAATACACCCGTAGGCTCGACTGATCCAAAAATTCATCCTCACATGGGCGCTCCGCTGTCACGATAGACCTCATTTGCAGACAGCACTACTACAGGTGCACAAAAGCCAGCACCATTATACAGCGGCCGACCAACGAAACGCACCGGCCAAATCAATCCGCCATTGTTGCGCCGAACCCACCTCCTCCCGGCTTCTTTCCCGATGGACGCCGTGGCGTTCCCCCCGCCTCCCACCCCCTTCCTCGACGACGGCTTCGACTTCGGCGACTTCGCCTTCGCCTCACCCGCGCCCCAGCCTCCAACCCCAGCTCCCCAGCCCGCCACCTTCGCCGCCTTCGATGACGACTGGGGCGACTTCGTGGCGAGCCCCCCCGGATCATCCAACCCGGACGGATCGGCGCACACCGCGCCTCTGACGGCCAAGTCCTCCGCCTGGGAGAAGCCGCGGGGGCCCCTCCCCCTCTCCCTGTTCGGCGCCGACGACGAGGAGGCTGACGAGGGGCCGGCCGAGCCGCCGCCCACGGCCAGGGCGCAGCAGCGAGCCCCGTCCGCCTCCTCCAACGGGCCGAAGCCCGCGGATCTGAAGGACCTTATCGCCGGCCTCTACGGATCTCAGCCTCCCTCCGCCCCCGACGCGGCACAGGCGAGCACACCAGAGGCAGATGATGATGACGGATTCGGAGACGACGGTTGGGAATTCAAGGCCGCGCCCTCCTCAGCTGCCGGCCAGGATGGAATTGGACGATCCCTGGAGGATGGAATTGAGGTGAGCATCTGTTACTGTGATGTTTTTTTTTTCTCCTCCATGATACGTTAGCTGTCTTTGTCAAAATTTCATGAGATGCTGAGCCGACTGCATAGTGGAACCAAACACTATCTGGAAAGAACGTATGGATTGCCCCAATACAATGTCGAACTCGCAACCAATCTGATAATTGGACTCCCAAGATTCTTCCAATGGCATTGTCGCAATCCAAAGTGGTAACTAATAAAATGTGACACTTCACCAAACACAAACAGATAGTAAATGAAGGGTGTGCTGAGAAGAGGTAGCTGGTTGCCAAACTAGTTTACCACTCTTCTTATTTACTCTGATTTTCGGTTAGACAACCAAAGCTAGGCCACTTTATCACATAACTGAAAAATAAACAACATGATCATCATTGTTAAAGCTAAACAGGAATGTGGCAAACTACTTTATGGGATATTGTTTCGCCTCTTGCAATTTGTCTGCACATACAGCTAGGTAGAATGTAGAGTATGAAGCTCTGACTTAGTACCATTCAGACTACGTTGCACTTGCAGGTGTAGTAGAAATAGATAGCGATGCAGTGTTATTGAGAGCTCCTGCTAAGAAAGGATGGGGCTCATGCTTTCAATGAGTCATTATTTTTTTAAAAAACAAAATGATCTGAAACTACAGCATTACCAACCCTGTTGTCAGTTGTTTATAGCCTTTCTTCTTTCTCTTAATCTGGCTGTTGGTCCTACTCCATTGATTGATTTGAATTTTTTCATGTCTTCAGGATGTGCCAAAATCATTGGGCAGCGACCAGGAAAACTTGTCATCATTTGCTAGTGTCAATGGAAAATTGAACCATGTTAACCATGTTCTAACTACAGATCGTGTCGGAATTCATGAGTCCAGAGGACAAAGTGTGAAGGCCTTCAGTCATTCTCTTTCCGACAATGCAGCCATACTTGACTTGTTCAAAGAAAGTGATCTGGTTGATGCCGTTCACGTTATGCAAAGCTCGGCCAAAAGTGTACAAAGCTCTTCTGATCTGTTTTCTAATAATGAAATGGTGAGTATTTATGTTCTTTTAGTTACTGTGTATGCCATTTTTTTTTTCTTTTGACATACACTAATGATTGGTGATCAGAACTCTTCATTTGAAACAGATGAAAGCCATTCAATTAAATCAACAGGTGATAGCATTTTGATTGATTTCTACCATAGGCTGAGGGAAGAATCCTTGACAGTAATATCTCGGCATGTGAATGGTCTTAAGGTCAGTCATTGACATTCAGTTACAGTGTTATGGGGTTCTTTTCTGCTTGATATTTCGGTAATTAATAATGTGACTTCAGGAGGCCCAAAAGGGTGATGTGCTCTCTGCTGAAAACAGCGAAGTGGCAGCAATTGGAAAAGAGATTCAGGTGTGTCTTGACGATGTTTTACCATAGATCAGCCGAATCTTATGAACTTATTAAAGCTTATCTTGTTCAGTACATGTGGATGTATTGTTATGTTAATGTGCATTAGCTGCACCTTGAGTCCTATTGACTTTATTTGTTGCTATTGAACATCAAGTTTATTGTCAGGAACTCAGGATCATCAACTCTAGAACTCGACAATATTGGTTGATGGGTAAAAAATTGAATTAAGCATAGTCCTTGACTCCCATTATGTATACTACAGGAAATTTATGGAAAACTGCAAGATTTTTCACTTCCCAAAGGCTTTTGCATAGAGGAACACCCTTCAAAGGATGTATGTGTCGATGAACTGGTTAACACTACGAAAGAGGAGCATTTGAAGGATTTTGAGCAAGAATATCATTTGGCAGAACGAATAGCATCGGTATGTATTATCCTCTGGGTTATGTAATTTTCTGCTCACTAATAATACATCTTAGCTAGGGTTTCATTCTTATCCTACCCCAACTTGTTTGGAACAAAAGGCTTGGTTGTTGTGACAATACATCTAAGCTATGGACCTTTCTGTTGTGTTCAGTAAAAAAAAAGATGAAACATTTAACTTTTGTCTTGTTTCATCAAACAACTGAATCTTTCTATTTGGTTTTATAATACTCCCTCCGGTCACAAATAGTTGTTGTTTTGGACATCGACACTGTCCCTAAAACTCAACTTTGACCACTAATTTCTATTGTACTAATATATTTTAAAAAATCCAATAAAATTATAATATTACCAAAGTACGTTTCGAGTCGAATCTACACATATGATTTTCATGCATCCAGTCTAAATATTTAAAAAGATATCGATAGCTAAAGTTTCAAAAGTTTGACTGCACGCATCCCAAACCGACAGGTTTTTGTGAACCGGAGCGAGCATTAAGTTACTCCAGAGAGATGCATTTCTTTTCCTTATTGGACATTCCATACTTTGTAGTATAGGGGTTGATTGGTGAACTTGAGGTATGGGGGAGCTAGATGAAACAATTGAAATGCTCAGAGTTCAGTTGAAAATTACCTTCCAATTTAGTGTGTTCTGCTCGGTTTTTTCTGGATAATAAAATTTAGCTGATATACTTGCTAACCACCCATTTTGGTGCTCTGTTTAGTTTGGAATCATGTTTTTTTTTTATCGTGAAATCTAGGAAGGGGCCAACCTCGGCAGAGCCCACGCCATGATCGGCAGGCCTTTCGCAGGACCCACGCCATGCCCGACGAGTCCTGTCGGGGATGGGACCTGCACCCTGGCAAGCAGACCCGGCATAGGCTGGTCCTGGCGAAACCCATTGGCGGATCTACATGTATTGGCCGGGGTCAAGCGGCAATGATGCTCTTTAGCCCAGCCCACATGATCCCTTAGTAGCATAAGCATGTGACCCCCTTATTACAAGATACAAGTTAGTGTTGTGAGTTTATAATGACCCCAGTGACTTTTTTCCCCGGATCTGCCCCTGCCGAAACCACTCTCCATGACGAGTGGGCCCCTCGCATGGGCAAAGCCTAGCTGCGCCAAGTCAAGGATGGCATAATTCAAGGACCAAGTCAAGGACACTTCTACCCTTAGATACCTACCCACTTGGGTAGACTAGTTTTTTGTACAAGGCAGAGGGCCTATAAATACCCCCCATGGCGGGGGGGGGGGGGGGCTCATTTGTATGACATTCAACAAGCAATGTAGCATCCACTAAGTGGTGTGCGTTAGGGTCTCCTCTCCTAAGGGGTTCCTTAAGGGTCCCCCATCCGCTGTGCGCGCGTGTCGGATCGGGCAGCACACCGACAGGAGTACGGCACCCTGTGGGTGCCCGAACCTGTATAAATCCTATGTGACTCCTCTTTGCAAGTATGTTGCCCCATAACACAGCCACTGTATACCCCCGCTTGTGTGTTTACCTCACGCTACACTTGTGTTCAAGTTTTCCCCTACGAGAAAGTCGCTGTTGTTTTTTATAAAATTATTACCAGTTGAAGTGAAAAATGGCTCTTGGAGAATGTTCTCAGAGTGATTATTTTATTTTGTTCACAAAACACATGTCCATTGTCCAATTAATCTTGAAACTTACCTTCTGCTTGTTCTCATGATATGGTCTTATTTGGGAAAAACAACAAATATATTTGCTGAACGTTATCTATTTATTGGGTCTTTAAAAATATCTTTTACTTGATACTGAATCTAGGTGCTGGAAGACGTGAGTTTGGCAGTTGAACTCTACAAGCACAGTGTGTCAACCCTACATACATTGCAGCTAGCATCCAAAGAGGAGCAATGTGATTATGTCGGTGCATGGTATAGTTTACTTTTGTCTTGTGCTCAAGAATTGCAGTATGGTGCAATGATTTGGCAAGAATCTTGTCGTGCAGGTATCTGCGACCAAGTAATTTTTGAAGGTACAGTCGTACATACGTTTTTCAATGAGGAGAACTTTATCATTCTGTATTTTTTTTGGGTGGAACGCATGATCATTTATGTCTGCATATATAAGTTTAGCTATATAAAGTTGAAAATTCTATTGGTTGTACAGGTGGGCATTGTTTCGTGGCTCTTGGGGAGATATACAGAGTTGCACAGATCTTACATTTCTCCTTGCAGTGTTTTAAGCCTTGGATTCTTTCAGATCCTGGAATGTTGAGTAAAATGTTGGCTTGCCTGGACAGCTGCACAACTGCATGGACTAGTGGTTTAGAAATGGCTGTTAAAATGGTTGTTGACGATGATCACTCTGATGCATCTGTTGCTAAAGCACTTCTCGAGTCCATCAAGAATATAAATGATATTGACGAGCCCAATCCTCGAAAGTTTCTCCCTAACGAGATAACATGTAGACTAACCCTTCTACCAACCACTGTTTTTCCAGGTAAAATTCTTGCTGCTGTTGCGCTTTCCCCACAAATAATATTTAAGGTATCCAGATGCTTCGTCAACTAATTATCCCCTTCATTTCATGTAGGAACTAAAGTGATCATGTGGAATGGTGATCACTATTTTGTTAAAGTTGTAAATCTGTGGGTCAATCGAATGTCTTCTGATCCTCCCCAGCTGTCACCCACTCATGTCTGTTCGATGGATAATGCAAACAACACATGCCCATCTTGTTGAATAACCTGTCAACAACTCAGAATATTCTTTTTGGAGGAGGAAACTTGTGGCTTGTTCTGATGGAAGCATGAAAAATAGAACAGAACCTATCCATCAGGTTGCCATGGGCTCAATATATAGAGAAATGCATACTGTGGGGGAGTTCATTCCATGGTGACTACGTTCCCGTACTGGACAATCTTTTGTAAAGTTAGTATGTTAAACCATTCTTCTTTCCATGGTGCCTGATAAGTGAGAATGCACTAGTATAGTGTACCAAAACGGATTGTTCCACTGCCACCGTGTGTCCGTGTATATCGTTCTATTTAGGCTGGAGTCTGAATGTGTGATACAGCACATTGAAGTGCACAAGCAGCATAACCAATGCGCTGGTTCGAACTTGTAGATTGTCAACTTGAAAATTTGGAATACAGATAGAGCTACAGAGGGAAGCTGTATTGAGCTGTTACTCCTTTTTTTTTTTCTTCTGCCATGTCAGGTGTTCTTGCTCTCTCCGTTGTCCATACCTAGTAAAACTGCAGCTGTTACGGACGTTGTTGTGGCCCTGTTGTTCGCTGCCATCCTGAGTTGCACCCTGCATAGAGCTGCCATCCTAGTTATTTGAAGCACTGAAACTGGTTAGATGAAGCATTGAAACCAGCAACATGTTGAGGAAAAGTTTTGAACTACTCTTACATTTGGGGCTTATCATTTCGGAATTTTGGTTACAGGTCACAAAATGGAAATGTTACACCTGCAAGCAGGGTTCAACTTTTCGTCGAAAACCGCTCGAATTTCGCGAAATTCGACCTTATCGCTACTGTTCAAAAAAAGATTTCGTTGAAAACCGTTACTGTTCCAACGGTTTTTGAACGGTTTTTCGAATTTCAATTTTTGAACGGTTTTTCGTTTTCGAAAAGTGAAACCCTGCCTGCAAGGCATGTGTGCAATGCTTAAAGAAAAACAGCCATAGGCAGAGCAAAGTTGGAGGCACAATCAGATTTGACTACGACAGACATGAAAAGCAGCGAAACGAACAGACGTAAGAAAAATGGGAAAGTCTAAAGAACGGTATACCGTTCAAAGGCAAATAACGGAAGTCACTAGCAGTGCGATCAGCGATACCAGGAGAGGCTGCCAACCTCCATGGGGGACCTTGTTTCATGAATTTTTCTAGTGTTTCATGAAACTTAACACCGAAACTCATGAAACTTATCATCGAAACTCGTGAAACATTATAATGAAACTCATGAAACTTATCACTGAAACTAATGAAACTTATCACCGAAACTACACTGAAACTCATGAAACTAAACGCTGGAACTCATGAAACCTAATGAATCTTATCTGTGAAACATAATGAAACTTATCCATGAAACACAATGAAACTCAGCTTGTATATATATAACAGGTGAAGCTGCTATACCGTTGGAATGCATTCCAACGGTATAGCGTGGGCTAGTTGTACTGCTCATATGTTGAAAGCTTCCATAGCTAGATAGCTGTTGCTTGGAATTGTAAGGCAAATCCTACGATGACACCATAGGAAAAAAAAAACTGCTCATTCTGCAAGCTATAGGATTATACATAGCCAAGGAGCGAACGTTTTGGTCTCGTCAAAAATCTGGCACACCATGCCAATGGTATCAAAAACAAGAAGCACTGGCTAGTTGTCTAATCGTCCAGCTCAATAATCTTCACAACCGAGGAGTCTCCCACTTTCTGGCAAACAACGACACGATCATGCGACTTGATCACACCGGAAGCTCTGCCATGGTCAAGAGCAACCTTCAAGACTGACTCATTGCTAGCACTGGTAGATTCCGCCTGCAAGATGAAGTGAAGTCAGGTCAATACCAGGTCAGAACTCAGATGTTACCAGCTGCCAACCCGAGTAATAGTCATTAGTTAGGTCGAAATCCATGCAGCAATTCCCATTATGCAACGCAAATACCCAAACCATTCGAGATGAGCAAAATCTTAATATCTGGTCAGTAGTCGAGAAAGAATCAGTGCTTGAGCTTAGGCCCTAGGATAACAGTTGAAACCCACAATAAAGAGTTCAATTAAGGGCCTCATTGGTCTACCCTGGCCTTGTCTTGTAAGCTTTCTTATTGAGCTTACAGAACTTGATAAACCAACCTATCAACAGAGTCTGAAAAAATGTTTTGGTTAACCAAAGATTATGAGACCTTCTGTTTGGAAATGAACTTGCAGTTTAGTGCTATTGCTTTCAAACCATTTGTCATAGGTAATTTATTAGTAACTGCGGAACATGATGCAAGCAAGAATACTAGAATGTGAGATTGGTGGGTATCCGTAGTACGCTAGTAGCCTAGTACTACCTTCTGAAAAGCATCTAAATTTTATTGGACATTTTATGACAGTAGAAAAATTGAAAGGATGCTACTCCTTGAATAATACTTAGTTTAATCCTGGGAGTATGCATCTAAATATTAATTAATATACAGTACATAATTAACTTAATTATATAAAAGATCAACAGGATCCAAAATACCTCTAACATAGGTTAGCTCCTACTAATGGCAACCGATTACAAAATGAAATAACTCATTTAATTTCTACTAATCCAGCTTTCCAAAGCATCAGCCATCTTAGAGGAAGTTCTGAACTTCAATAATTCCAAATCCACTAGCAGTAACCTCTTCCACCTGAACTTGTTGGGGAGAATTTTTTTCAAAAATGTACTTATTTCTTTAAGTCCGTATGTTCAACAACCTAAGGTAACAAGTTCCTTGATGAATATCTGTGCACTAATAATGTTGATTTGCCATTGTCCTATTCATTAATCAGAACAAGGATGTTGATCCCAGCCATTAGCCATAAGGCACTTTGGTTTTTAATATTATATTTCATGCTCATATAGTAAGGCTTGATGAGCATCAGAAATCTGTAAGAATCCATTCCTACCCTATGTTAGGGGTCATGTGTTTTGCAAGTGAACAAATCCACCAAGTATGTTTTCCCATAGATATGTTTTGATTCCTGTAGCCAACAAGGACAGTTAACTTACTGGATGCCGGGGATCAGCAAGCATTGGAAAGAGGCCCCTAACTATGAGCGATTGTCTTGCCTGCAAGAGATATACAGCAAATATGAGCTACAACAGTGCCAAACTTCAACATATGCCTCCCTAAAAAAAAATCAAGTTTCTTCCCAGCTGTTTCGCATGGGAAAAAATATTAACAAACTATGCGAACTATCTTTTCCTAGTATCACACGAGACAAACTGATATATTGCTCCTTCGTATTGGGTTGCACAACGTTGCATGGTTAAATGTTGGATGTCATTAAGAAAAAGTTCATAAACCCAAAGTTATCTTTTGCAAAATAAAGATCAGCGTACTAATGTTAGACATTACCCAGATTGCACAACTAGAAAATATAATGTACCACAGCAGATCACAAACATAGAAGGAAAAGGGTGTCCACGTACTTCAAATGCGCCGGTGAAACTCCACCTCAGTTGGTTTGTTTTTAGACGAGGAATGACAACAGACAGAACAGGCATGGTGGGCCTGTACTTCGCGATTAATCTGCAGATAGTAAAGGTTATATATATGAGATAGTTTCCATTAAACTACAACCTGATACAAGCAATATCCATTTCTTTCTACCTTGCAGCGCGTCCAGATGAGGTGAAGCAAATGATGACAGAAGCCTTAACTTTGATAGCAGCTCGCACCTGGAAAATAGGTATGAAACTATTTCAGACATGGAAATCAATGTTTCATGAAGACTTTATGATGCTAAATCAATGGAAGACAGAAATTTGAACCCCTTGTGAACAGTAAACAAAGGTTAGAACAAGATAAGAAACAGATAACGTACCGCGGAGGAAGCAATAGACTCCAAATGGGTCATAGGTTCTCCCACATATTTCACAGTTTGCTTGAAGTATAAATCTTGGTTGAAAACCTTCTCAGCCTATGAAACAATTGACGAACATATACTTTCTTTTGAGCATCGTTGATTTAGAGTAAAGATATACTTGCTGAAAATGCATCCACTGTTCATCAAGAAAACATAGAACTAGAAATAAAGTTCACCTCAGCACAAATTTTGCCCACTGTTGAAATAGTCTCGACTGGGTATAAACCACGAAGAGTCTCAGCACCAAGGAGAATGGCATCACTCCCTAAACAAAAGCAAAAAATGTGGCTCATGAATGATCCTTTTTTTTCACATGGAGTGCAATGAGGAGAAGCTGTATGTCAGAGCCCAACTCTACCCAAGATCTACAAAAGGCAATTGGTATCATCAACAACTCACCATCAAGTACTGCATTTGCCACATCGGTTGCCTCCGCACGAGTAGGCCTGAGGTTGTCGGTCATACTGTCCACAACACGAGTAACAACAGAAGGTTTTCCAGCCATGTTGCACTTGTGCAGAGCAGACTTTTGAAATAAAAAGACCTACAATATGAGTAGGTAAAGATCAAAGACCAAATAAACTAGTACCAGATCAAGGTTATATATGGCATCTTATGAGATGAAAATAAAGAAGTTTATGGCTAAAGCACATAAGGATTTGTCACTAAGCTTCTGTTGTGTAGGTGGTCCAGCCAAGCCGGCATGCACAATCGCAGCAAATGACACGGAAAAGAACAGATGTCTCAATTAAGCGATGCCTTCTGAAGTGCTGAAAATAAGTGGAGATAGCCGACCTTTTCAGGTGGAAGGTCAATTCCCAGGTTTCCTCTAGACAGAATGATACCATCTGCCTCTTGCAGGATTTCATCAAAATGATTCAAGCCCTGCAAAGAAATAAGGAGTGAATAGGTGAAAAAACTAATCCAAGTTGCTCAGAAATGTTACAAAAGTATCTTCAAAAATACCTCCACATTCTCAATTTTGGCAAAAATCTGAGTTTGGCTGAGATCACCTAACTTCGAGAGGAACTCCCGTGCCTGCATTGCAGGAAAAATATTAGCACTGTTGAGAACTTTCTCCTCAAGTACAAAATGAAAACAAACAGGTGGTACTATATTCGAAAATAGCAAAGCAACATTTTCAATGATGATGACAATGGCTGAGGAAACATAGATATTACTCTGAAGCACAACACATAAAGAGGAAGTTTTAAGAAACTCAGATGTATCCATAATGTAGTTATTTACTTGCCTGTCGCACATCTTCTGCGTGTCTTGTATAAGACAGAGAGAGGAAGTCAATCTTGTTTGGAGCACCCCATTTTCTGATAACCTGAAAACAGTGCATGCTCAGAGTTCTTAAGATCAGTTAGATCAAGGGCTCCAACTTTGCAAAAAAAAAATCCCACATTTTGACTTGTAATACTGTTAAAAAGTGAAGTTATGGAAGACAAAGGGAAAGGCACCAAAGCAACAATTACACACGGAGATATAAATCACTATTCTGGGAGGAATTCCTTACATCCTTGTCCTCATCAGACAGTGTGGGCAAGTCAATATGAATCTGGGAGCAATGCAATGTGAACAGTGGCCCAGACAGGGTGGCTGTGTTCTTGATCACACAAACCACATCATCTCCTTGAACTTTAGAAACCTACACAAGGCAGATGATTTCTGGCATGAGAAAATGTAGACAACAAACAGAATATTACTGAGGCATATAAAGTATCAGAAATGCAGAATGCTTAAGTGCAGCGTGCCAAAGACTTTTACCTCCAACCAAACTGAAGTAGTCTCGCTGCCGGTGAACAAGTATTGCCCAACAAATATTGTAGCACCCGGCTTCACAGCCTGAGAAGAACAAAGGAGACATTTTTTTCACATAGATGTGGAAAAAAATGAGTCTATGATGCCCAACAAGTTCACTAAGTTACCCTGGCGAGTCCAGAGAAGCTGATGGGCAGCAAGCCGGAGGAGGCTTCCTGCCCCCGATCAGGGGTGAGAACAACAGCACCGTTCTCTTCGAGGGAGATCGCGCCTTCACTCCTGTTCACCACCTGCAACTCCGGGCCGACCGTGTCCAACATGACCTGCCCAAAAAGGATCCAAATGTCAGCTCATCTCCGAAGAAACTTCACATAGGTAGCATAGGTAGCATCAGCCATTAGCACATCCCTTCATGGTTAGCTGCTGTCAAAGCCTATGTGAAATGTGCAGATTTGTAGCTCCCCCTCCTGGTAATGGTAACTTCGAGTAAAATGAGGGGCACTCACGGCGCACAGCTTCTTGGTGGACTTGATGGCGAGCTTGAGGCTCTCGAGGGTCTCCTGGTGGTACTCGGCGTCCCCCCAGGAGAAATCGAACCGGGCCACTGCGGAAAATGCCACAGGAAATGAGTAGCTGATCCTACCGGCAGGGAGGGAGAGGTGGCGGCGCCATGGAAGCGATCTAGGAGGTGATGACACAAACCAACCAGACATGCCGGCCTTGAGGCAGGAGGAGATGGTGTCGACGGAGCGCGACTTGGGACCCAGTGTGCCCACGATCTTGGTCATCGCCGGGAAAAAGCTCTGCTCCACCACCACCACCACCACCAACAATAAGGACAACCAAAATCACTCAGCTGGGTGTCCATGGATACAGAGATCTAGCCGTACAGCAGTGCTACTTACGGTCTTGGATGGCTCGAGGATGGATACCATCCGGATGGGCTCGTCCAGAAGCAGATTGGTGGAATGCATCTTGGCGCTGCTCTCCTCTTGCTCGCTCCTCGGATCAGATCGGGAATAAAAAGGGCGCGGCAAACAGCAGCGGCAGGTGTCTTTCCAATGGGCTTACCGCTGGTAGTGGTGGTGATCAGGTTCACCTTTTCTTTTTTAAGAAAATCGGACGATTTTCGTTTTTAGATTATCGGAAAAAATCGCTCAAAAATCGGTAGAAAATCGCTAGATATCGCATGGTTTTAAAATCCAAAAATTTGAATAAGAAATTCCGATTTTCTTCCGATTTTCACCGATTTTCTCCCGATTTTGACCGATTTTCTTCCGATTTTCACTGTTTAGTTGAAAGTTTCTCAAAGCTGATTTTTTTTAGCGATTTTCTCTCCGATTTTCTCTCATTTTTGATCGATTTTCTCCCGATTTTGACCGATGTTCTTCCGATTTTTACCGGCCAATTGATTGTTTCTCGAAGCCGATTCCTTGAACGATTTTCTCACGATTTGCACCGATTTTCTCTCGATTTTCACCGATTATCGCGATATTTACGGCTCATAAATTTTTTTGAATTTTTGAATTTTTTGAATTTTTTTTTTGAATTTAACCGATTTATCGGTCGGTTTTAAATATCTTACCCCTCCGATATGACCGAAAATCGCGATTTTCGCGCGATTTTCTGAGATTTTGTGAACCCTGGTGGTGATGGTGATGGTGATGGTGGTGCTTGAAGGGAACGGTTGCAGCAGAAACTTTTTTTGCGGCCGATTTTTTACCGTTCAAATAAAACACGAACCTTTGAAAATATATACTCAAATTCGAAGATTTAAACGAATTTAGATCACAGCACATACCTACAATCAAACTACCATAAAATAAAAAAAAACTCTAGTTTGAATTTCAGTTCAGACTTATTTGAACTAGTTAGCAAACTAGTTAAACTCAACGTCCTAATTTTTTTAAAAAATTTCGCTTACAAATATATAGATCATGGTACCCAAGTATCTGTAAGAGCAAGTATTATAAGGTGATGTAGGCGGGCTGCAAGAAGTGGCACATCAGATCTGTGATGAGGTGGAAGAGAGAGAAATGGAGAGAGAAAGAAAGCGGACTGCTTACTTGTAGCCAGCTGAAAGTGGGCTGCTCACGGACTCTAAGACACTTTGTGAGAGAAAGAGGTGATCCAAGTATTAAATGTATAGCTTGTATCAAGAGTGAGCTATTATATAAGTAGACTTTTTGTTGGCTATGTGCGACATGGCAACACTATAAAGTCCACCATGGACTCTATTATTAACCTTGCTCTAATGTATATGTGTGTGACAAAGCACGGCGACATTGGTATACGAACCAGACAAGCGTTGGTCTCCAAAACGGTGGATGGCGACGCCGACACGCGGATTTTGACGGCCACCGCCGCTGGTTTTCTTGTGATACCTTGGCTGGGCCAAGCTCGCCCGGCCATCGCCCGGCAGCGTCCCAGAAAATCTGCTGCTGCATCATTCGAAGTCCGACTTTCTCGAGCTTTCCTTCTTCTTTTTTGACGCGTTTCTTCCTTGTCTCCGTCAACGTTCTTCGATCCCCCACTTTGATTTCTCATCATCCTGTTCTTCGAATCCTTCCATTGTGTCTCGTACTCTCATGGACGTTCTTTCTTCCTGTAGAACGCGACATTTGTGACGATAACAGCGTCAACGTAGTTGCCGGTCCGCATTTGTCTCTGAATTCTCCGGCGAAAGCTGAATCTGCGATATCCGGCTTCCAGATTGGTTTTACTTTCACCTGGCAGCCGCCGTCGGAAAATTTTCTAACGGCGGCGTTGCATCCCTGCAGAGGGTCCTGCTCTCTTGCGACGTGCGTTCGTGCCGGCCGATTTTCCAACGATTTTCCAACGAATCGGTAAAGTCGGCTCAATCTTTTCTTGGATAGGGTCCTGTCCATCTTCAAATCTTCTCGCTTTGAATCTCATATCGACGATTTCCTCCCTGAGAGGTGCTTCCAAGCTCTTCGTTTTAAAAGTTGTACAATTATTAAAGAATGAATGAAGTGTAGATGATGATTACTTAACCTCGCTTGCTTCAAGATTTGTGCAACTTGTATTATGAGGAAAAGCGTAAAAACACTGCTCTGCTCTCCTGCTTTGCATCTATCTTTTCTTAGTTAAGACTCTTGTGGAGGCCTTTGAGTATGGCCAATGTTGACCCTTATTTCTGATGAGGCTCGATCTTTTTTATAATTACGTTAAATATCAAAATATACTTTTGCCGACTAATTTATATGTCAAAATATGATAGCAACACACTTTTGGATAATAATTTTTTTTCCCATTTTGAGTGATAGAGCAAACATTTGGTGCACGAAGATGCGTCGTCCCAAACAGGTATCGTGGTCCTTGAAAAGCACCATCAGTATTGAGTAACCATTCTTCTATCTTTGATAGCTCGGTTCCATTCCAGCTTTCTTTGATAGTTTAATTAACAGTTCTTACGATTTTGAACCGATTTGATATGATCGAAAACCACGATTTTCAATGGTTTTGTGAACCAGACTGCGATGTTAAATCTAATAAAAAGGCACGCAGGAACATCTGATGCAGCTCAGTACGGTATTAGATGCAGTATCAACCCCAAAATGCCATGAGAGCACATCATTTCGAAATGCAGCTGGTCGAGCCGACCACAGAAGCCTTCTTTTAAGTTTTAACTATCCCTCTTGCGTATTTGCTTTTACAAATCTGACCCTTATATAAGTAATTAGCGACAGTTAACACGTGCCACCTGTTACACCAATGTACCACGACAGGTGGCCAGCCCTGCGGTACTCCGATCCACCGCGACAGGAGAGATGTCCGCTCTCCCAGTTTGACCTGACGCTGTTATCGGGCTCAATAGGGACCTGCTTGCAATGTGTCCTAACGTGACACTTCTCCTACCGCGGTGGGTCCAAAGCTGCTCTCGCGATCGACGATGGTGTCATAGGGCTGGCCGTCTATCATAATACACATGAGTGGTAGGTGACTAGTTTGAGGAGACTAGTTTGTAACCATAGAGCATAAGCTCTATGATTTCAAATGAGCAAATTCATGTTTAGAGTTAACCATCTATAACAATTCAATTGAAACACACACCATTGAAAAAATATACTTGTATTAAAATATTTTAAATGAATTTAGATTGCTTGCTTTGCTAATTTATATATAAAATCAACACATACCTACAATCAAACTATCATAAAAAGAAAACACCGGTTTGAATTTCAGTTCAAACTTGTTTGAACTAGTTAAGCTCAACATCCTAAAAATTCAAAAAAAATTGCATACCCATTTTAGATAATGGAGCCCAAATTTTATGGTACCCCAAGTAATTATACTATATGTATACACACACAAAGTTAAAAAAAAAAAAGCTAAAGAGGTGCTTCTATGTTTTTTCTTCTAGTACAAGTTGCACAAATCTTGAAGCAAGCGAAGGGGTGAGTAATCACCATCTACCCTCCATTTATGCTTTAATAATTGTGCAACTTTTAAAAGAAAGAGCATAGAAGCACCTCTCAGAAAGCTAAGAGAGGTACTTCTATAAGCTTCTTTTTAAAGTTGCCTAAATATCTATTATATATTAAAAGCTCACGAGAGTCGCTAAGAAAAAAGAGAAATAGACTAGAAATTCTCACAAAAAAAGCAAAACATCTGGCCCATAACCTAGGCAGATCCGAATTATAACGACTTGGATTAAAAGAAAGAGTCTAATGATCTCTATCACTTGTTTTGGTGGGACCAGATTATAACGATGTATATTAATTTATATGGATATTAGAGTTATATAAAAAATATTCGGTTATATAAAATATAGTTATATATCAAAGATAATGGTATCATAATATCTAGCCGCGCAGTTGCGCGTTTAAATTTGCTAGCTAAATAAATAATTGATTATTTACCACAAAGAGATGTGCATTTGATGATTTGTCATACTATGTCTTACCGACATGTAGGTCTCAAGGCGTGGTAAATCATCAAATACACCTTAATTTTGTGGTAAATAATTAAACCCCTCAATATTAAAATAAAAGGTAGAATGTGATTATTTACCCTTTCATTTACTTTAAAATTTGTGTAACTTAATATTAAGAGGAGGAAACACATGGAAGCACCGCTGGAAAGTTAATGCTTCAACACGGAATTAGAAAAACAGCAAGTACTTAGGCAGATGAATAGCTCTGCCTTTTAAGTATGCAACAATTCATGATTTGCCCTCACTTATATGTACTATTGATTATTTACCCTATAATATCTTACTGATATATAGACTCTAAAATCACGTCAATAAGATACATAGAGCAAATGATCAATTACAACATTAAAAAAGAGAGCAAATGATATCTCTCTTCGAGTATACCGACCGAATAGTAGCCACGAGCATATCGCAATCCAGGAAGACGAACTTAAGCTGATGCTGAACTAGTAGCTGAGACGACCATCCCCCTCGTCTGTGGTAATGCCTATAGACGGCGACATCGAAATATCCTCCTCCGGAAGTGGCGACTGATCCACCGGTATGCTCTCGATCATCTTCACCACATCGGCCATGGACGGCCTTCGCTCCGGCTGCTGAGCAACACATGCCAGCGCGATGTGCAGCATTGCCACCATGTCCTCCTCGATGTTCTTGTACCGGAGCAGCTCCACGTCGAACACCTCCGCCGTCCACTCCTCTCGCACCACCGACCGCACCCATTCGGGGAGACTGACCGCCGTCTGGCTCCTCTTGTCTCTGCTTTGCACGTCGGCGTCTGGCAGCGGCTGCAAGTGTTGCGCCGGCACCTTGCCGGTCAGCGCCTCCAGGACGAGCACGCCGAAGCTGTAGACATCTGCCTCCTGGGAGAGACGCTTCTGGTCCGACTGCTCGGGAGCAATGTATCCTCCGAGACGGGCAATGGCATGCGCAGGGCTGAGCAGCAGGGCAAGACCGAAGTCCGCGACGCAGGCAATGCCATCCTTGTCGAGCAGGACATTGGAGGACTTGATGTTGCCATGGGGAATGGCGGACATGCGGTACTCCCTGTGGATACAGGCCAGCCCGCGCGCCGCGCCGAGCAGCAACCTCACCCTCCTTGTCCAGTCCAATGGCGGCTCTCCCGACATCCGATGTGCTGAGTCAGTCATCAGACAATGGCAAGAAGAACATCGTACCAGTTTCAGCAGTGAGTAGTAATGATTAGTAATTGAACAAGGAAGGATACCATGGAGGCGATCGTAGAGGTTGCCGTTGGGGAGGTAGTCGTAGATGAGGAGCTTCTCCTGCTTGGCGTAGTAGAAGGCCCTGAGAGGGACAAGGTTTGGGTGGCGCAGGCGGCCGATGAGGTCCATGTACCGGTGGAACTCGTCGCGGGCGCAGGGGTTGGAGTCCCGCAGGCGCTTCACGGCGACCATGCGGCCGTCACCAAGCACCGCGCGGTACACGGTCCCCAGGCTGCCTCTGCCCACCATCTCGGCGGACGCGCGAAGCAGCTCCTCCAGCTCGAACCTGCTCCTCCTCCCCTGCTGATGCGACGTCGACGATGTCCAGACACCCCTCGCCCTCCTGCCGGCGCTGCTATCGCTGGCCCCGTCGTCGTCGTCGTCGTCGTCTTCGCCGCCCTCACCGTCCACCCCGAAGAATACCAGCTTGCTGCGTGCGCCGTCGCTGTCGCCACCATCACTGCACCTGCCCGCGCTGCCTGGACGGGCGGGTTGCACCCCCTTGCTGTGGCCGAACAGCCCGCCGTCTGCATCCCCCAGGCCGACGCGGCCGCCTCTTTTCCTTTTCTTGGCTGTCTCGCCGCCGCCGCCGCCGCCGCCGCCGCCTGTGCTGCGGCAACAGTACGCAACTAGAAGTGACAGAAGAGCGACCAAGAAGATGGCATTGCTGACGGCGATACCGGCAATTGCGCCGGTGCTCAAGCCCCCCTTGCCAGCTTCATTGTGGGGCTCAGGTGTGGCCAATGCCGGTGAAGATGAAGCAACCGAAGACGAGGAGGCCGCCGGGTTGGATGGCACCACGGACTGCGACGACGTCGGGGCGGGTTCACGTGGCAGGGAAGAGCAGGTTGGCAGCGGCGGCACGAGCCCGCAAAGGCCGGCATTGCCGGCGAATGAGGCGAGGCCGAACTTGGCGCGCATGGCGTCGGGCACCCTGCCGGAGAGCTGGTTGTTGGAGGCGTTGAAGTCGGCGAGCCGAGGGACGGCGGTGGTGATGTCCGGGAGCAGGCCGGTGAGGAGGTTGTCCTGGAGGTTGAGCGTGAGGAGTCGGGTGAGGTTGGCTAACGCCGCCGCCGGGATGGGCCCGCGCAGGCTGTTATCGGCGAGGTCGACGCGGAGGAGGCGGGGGAGACGTGCGATGGTGTCCGGGATGGCGCCGGAGAGGTCGTTGTGGGAGAGGTATAGCAGCTTGAGGTTGGGGACGCCGAGGAGGAGCGTGTCGAGCGTGCCGTTGAGGCGGTTGCCGCGGAGGTCGAGGGAGCGCAGCTCGCCGAGGCGGGAGAGCGGGTCGAGCGGGCCCCGCATGTCGAGCGCCGTGAGGGAAAGCGAGGTGACGCGGCGGCCGTCCGGGGAGCAGCCGACGCCGGTCCAGCGGCCGGCGCAGGCGTCGGCCGTGCTCCAGTTGGCTTCTAGGATGCCGTGCGCGTCGGCGCCGTGTCGGAAGACGGTGAGCGCGTCTGTGTCGCTCGGCTTCACCTCCGCTGCTGCCGCGGGCATCGCCAAGCTCAAGCACGCCATGATTGCCAAGAACCCCACCGGATGCAAGAACCGCGGGGCCATTGCCATTGTCCGACTGCAACTATCAACTATGCCGGGAATAGATGATCATCCTTTGGCTAGAAGATTGGCATGGATGAAAGGAGAAGGGAATCACAGTCACTCGATCAAAGCCATGATCTCTCACTAACCTGCTACTCCATCAAGCTGCATCGGGAGAAGAGAAGCGTCGTGCTTTCTCTCGTGCCACTTTTGAGTTTTGAATCCGGCTGGTTCTTGAGCTGTGGACTCTGTAGTGTTTCGGTAAGTGATGTATGATTGGTCCTGAGCCGTGGCCCAGCGTCAGGTTGTCAGTACTGGATGCTTCCACTTTTCGGCTTTTCGCTTTTGCTCTGTTCTTGTCTGCTCTTGGTCCCTTGTATAAAGAGTTTTTGCCCCCTTTTTTTTTTTCTTCCTACTCTTAGTCCATTATTTTTTTCATATGTTGGCCTCCCTTGTAATAAAATCGCAAATATAGTTATTTTCTCGAACGCGGAAGAAATAGGAGGCGATACATGTCCTGCGTGGTTGGAATTGGATAGGTCACCTGCCGTGGTATGAGAGCGCGGTAGATGCACCTGCTACGGTATCGAGGAGTGGCAGGTCCACCTGCTGCGGTAGGAGAGCGCGGTAGGTATATGCCGCTTCTACTACGGCCGCAGTAGGAGAGCAGGCCCTGTTTGGAAGCAAAGTTTTTCAATACCATGGTATTACAAAGCCATGGCTTAGAAATTGTTTTGACATAAATACCATGGTTTCACCTACCACCATTGAAACCATGGTTTTTCTTGGAACTACAAACTGTTTGGCTACAAAGTATTTTGCATGGTATTTTCAAAGTATTGACACCTTTCACTCTCTACACCACCACCAAAAGCCCAAAACTCCACTTTGAGTGGAGTTTTCAATACTCCAAAAATACCATGGTATTGGCAATACCATGGTTTTCAAAATAGAGTTTTTTGGGTTGCTTCCAAACACCATGTTGCCAAAAATACCATGGTATTCTTCAAAACCATAGTTTTGCCTAGAAACTATGAAAATACTTTGTTGCCAAACAGGCCCTACAAGGTTAATCGTAAGATAGGAGTAGTACATTATGCTACTGCCCTCTCAGAGAAATGGACGAGCAGGACCGTGCAACCGAGGATGCGTCACTGCATCAGGCAGGTGCAAGTGTGCAACCGGTGAAAAAAAGGAGAAAATTTATGGTGCATTATACTGATAGTATATACTCCCTCCGTTTTTTTTATAAGGAGTATTTGATTTCGTTAGGATAAGACTTTGACCAACGATTACTTCATTAATATATCATTTATGCAATACAAAATCATAATTATATATAAGTACTTTTGAATAGAAATCTACTGATATCAATTTTATATCGTAAAAATTATATGCTAATAGAGTAATTGTTGGTCAGAGCCTTGTCCTAACGAAACCAAATAGGCCTTATAAAAAAACGGAGGGAGCAATGTGCAGTAGAAATCAGATCTAATCGTTAATTTTTGTAAGGATATTTCTACTACTCTATTACCAGATAAAGTATAACTAATTATAATTAATCTGATATCGAAAAAAAATAAACAATTTATATTGAATTTAATGTACCGTAAAAGAGCCTAGGGAAAAAAAAAGAAAGAAAAGAAAGGTGCTCTTTGTTGTTTGGGAAATGATGCCGACGGTAGCAGCGATCTTACCTTACGGTAAGAAGGGCACAGGGGCAAATCATTATCCTCTTGGCCAGCAGCGTGACAAGAAAGGTTGGATTGGAGGAGGCATCATGTCGCGCTTTCGCCTCTTCTTTTCACGCTCGTCTTCCCATTCCATTCCATCCTCCTCCTCCCGCAGTTTGCTGCGGTGGCGCAAAACCGGACAGAATAGTAGTAGCAGGCTAGCAGCATGCTTAGTGTCTCGGCATATAATAACCAAGTCGCCAGAATGCCGAATGCTGCAATGGAATTATGGAAGAGTCTCTGCATGAATAGACCTTTAGGTCCAAGGGACTCCCAGCACCCAGATCCTGGGAAAAGTTTGTGCAAATGAAAAAAATAAAAGTAGAATGGCCATTGGGTCATGTCCAATACAAAAACATTTAGGTAAGGTGTTTAAAGGGAAAGGAAAAATATCGTACGAAATATTTATTCAAGAGTCAAGACCTCTAATGCAAACATCACTTTTTGGATGCTGATATATATGAGAGGTGCTTCTATGCTTTTCTTTTTTAAAAGTTGCACAAATTTGAAAGCATGAATGAAGGGTAGATGATGATTACTTACCCATTCGCTTGCTTCAATATTTGTGCAATTTGTATTAGGAGGAAGAGCATAGAAGCACTTATATATATATATATATATATATATATATATATATATATATATATATATATATATATATATATATAGGAAAATGGTTCCGTACCCCTAGGAGTACGTACTCCCACTCTCAGTATACCGCTTAAATGATATTGTTATGCCTCTTTATCCTTTTGAGTATGCTCTAATACTGATTATAAGATACCCCAAAGTGAGTTCTACGAAAAATTTCATCAAAGTCCACCCTTTATAGCATAATTTGTTTATATACTCTTTTTACATATGAAAAGGAGTATATAGCTAAAAAATAAAGGGCTCTGGTTAATTTTTTTCAACAATGTCGCATTGTAGTATCTTAGAATTATTATTGGAGTATATTGTAAGTGATAAAGGAGTATAACGTATTCGTTTAAGTGATATACTGGAGGTAGGAGTACATACTCCCAAGAGTACGAAAAATGCTTCCTATATTTATTTATTTATTTATAAGCACCTGCTAAGGTGGATGCTTAATTAAACATGGATGCTTCAAAATAAGCACCTTATCTATCTTATGTGGCAAGAAAAATCAGTTTTTCATTGCTAAGCATCTCTTTAAGCGTCTGCATAGGATCAAGAGGGTAAAACCATGACAACAGTTTGTCCATGATGAATTTTGTTTCACTGAATTCAAAAACAGCTTCAACTTTTCTAACCTAAACTTCAACTTTTGTGCTGAAAGCCAGAAATAATTTTAACTGCCCTGGGAAGAATGAGAGCGAAATCTGAGGGGGGGGGGAATCAACTCCAAAACCTAACTTCAGCTTGGCGTTCATCCAGTCTGACAAATTAACACATAACGTTGCAACTGAATTACAATGCTAGTCTGTATTGCTTAGACAGTTGTGATATAGTTCTAGGAGGGAATAACAGATAAAAGAAGCTTCCTTCTGTTCATACTCCATCCTGCCTTTCAAGATAAATTTTCTAGTTTCCTGCACCAAGGAAAATATTGATGCCCATCAGTATCTGAAAGAAGTTGACCAAAATTGAGCTCAAAGCAGAGGCATCATAAGCATCTTTAGCAGCTAAAGATCACAATAATAATCCATGTACCAACTGACTGTAGAAAACTTACAAGTGCCTTTTTTCACATTCATCTAACTGTAGTCTTCAATTAAATTCAAAGCTTAAAAACAAATCGGTTAGTTTTAGGGTTTGCACACGCATAAAACAGGAACACCCAAAATTTATGTGGAAAACCCTTGCGGGAAAAAACCACAGAAAACAAAGATGCACTATAATGGTTCAATGTACATGTACAGGGGTTGGCTTTATATAGCCACGAAATTAGAGATAAGGAAGGTTAGGATATTGAGTTTGAGTCATATTCCTAACAAACCTCCTATTGACTCAAAATCCATAATGAAAATTTGTCTCCAAAAAACATCGAAGGCAATTAAGTACCATGAATGCCAACCAAGTCAAGGCAACGCTTGAACTTGGTATTAGAAAGTGTCTTGGTGAGCATATCTGCAGGATTATCATCAATATGTATTTTTTTCCACAATAATCTGTTCTTCAACAACAATGTCACGAATAAAGTGGTACTTGATATCAATGTGCTTGGCTTGGCATGATACATATCATTCTTGATCAAACAAATAGCACTCTGGCTATCACAATAAACAGTAAGAATATCCTGTTTAAAACCAAGTTCAGAAACCAGACATCGCAACCAAATAGCTTCCTTAACGCCTTCGGTAGTTAAAACATATTCCGCTTCAGTAGTAGAAAGAGCGGTAATAGGTTGTAAGGATGTTTTTCAACTGTCTGCATAACCACATAAAAAGAACATATTTCTAGAAATTGATCTTCTTTTATCAAGATCACTAGCATAATCAGAATCAACAAACCCAAAAATATCATTTATCTTCACTTTATTCTTATCAAACATTAAGCCAAATTAGAAATGCCTTTCAAACAACGAAGAATCCACTTAACTGCATTCCAATGCTCTTTGCCAAGATTATGCATAATCTGCTAACAACACTAACAAAATGAGCTAAATCTGGTCTGATGCAAATCATGTCATACATGAGATTACCAACTGAACTAGAGTAAGGAACATAAGATATATAGTCTTTGTCTTCTTCATTAGTATGCCATTGACTTGAAGATAATTTAAAGTAAGAGGCAAAAGGTGTAGAAATATGTTTGCAATCATTAAGATTAAATATGCCAAGTACATTCTCAATATAATTTTTCTGAGATAGAAATAATGTACCAGCTTTGCGATCACGTTGAATTTCCATCCCAGGAATTTTCTTTGCTTGACCAAAATCTTTTATCTCAAATTCATGACTAAGTTGAGCCTTTAACTGTTTAATCAATGACTTGTCATGAGAAACAATAAGCATGTCATCAACATAGAGCAGCAAATAAACAAAAGAACCACTTGAAAACTGTTTGAAGTAAACACAGTTATCAGAATTGCTGCGAGAATACCGTTGTGTAATCATAAAAGAATCAAACCTTGTATACCACTGCCTTGGAGCTTGTTTCAGACCCTAGAGAAACTTTTTCAAATGACAAACTAAATTCTCCGTTTTAGGAGTAGCAAAACCCTCAGGTTGTGTCATAAAAATCTCTTCTTCTAAATCTTCATGTAAGAAGGCATTTTTAACATCAAGTTGCTCTAATTCCAAGTTAAATAAAGAAACAAAAGCAAGCATAACCCGAATTGATGAGTGACGAACAACAGAAGAGAAAACTTCATTAAAGTCAATACCTTTCCTTTAGTTAAAACCTTTTACCACTAAACGGGCTTTCCACCTTGCAGGTTCAATCCAGTAATACCATCCTTCTTCTTATAAATCTATTTGCACTTTAAAGATTTCTTACCTTTTGGAAACTCAACCAAATCCCATGTACTGTTTTATGAAGGCTCAAAATTTCTTCATTCACAACTGTCAATCACTTAGAAATTTTTTCACATGATATAGCATCAGAATAAGAAGGTTCAAAAGTATCACAAATATCTTGAACAGCAACAAGAGCATAAAAGGACATATCACCAATGTCACAATATCTAGCAGGTAATTGAATATTCCTTCTTACAACGGGCTCTTTCCAGAAGAGTGTGATTCATACGCTCTGCCACACCATTTTGCTGAGGTTTACCTGGAACAGTCAAATGTCTTGCAATACCATGATTAGCACAAAACTGATTAAACTCACCACTGCAAAATTCTAGTCCATTGTCAGTTCTAAATTTCTTGTTTTTTCAGCCAGTTTGATTTTCAACCAAACTTTTCCAATTCTTGGACTCTGAAATAGCTTCATTCTTATGTTTCAAGAAATAAACCCAAACTTTGCGAGAAAAATCATCAATGAAGGTTATCATGTAGCTACATCCTCCAATAGAAAGAAATCTAGAAGGATCCTAAAGATCAGAATGAACATAATCAAGAATTCCTTTGGACTGATGAGTTGAAACAGTAAAACTGACCCTCTTTTGTTTGCAAAAAACACAATGTTCACAGAAATCAAGTTTGCCAATATCATTTCTTGCATAAAAGATGCATACATTTCTCACTCATATGACCCAAACGCATATGCCAAAGCTTGGTGATGTGAGGATTTGATGCGATTGTAGAAACAATTGCAGAACTTGTAACTGTAGAACCTTGCAAGTATTAAAGATTATTGATTCGATTGGCTTTCATTACAACAAGGTTGCCTTTAAAAATCTTAAGAACACTATTTTCACCGATATACTTATAACCCAAATATTCAATAGTGTCTAAAGAAATAAGATTTCTTTTTATTCTCGGAACATGGCGAACATTTATAAGGGTTCTAACAATGTCATCATGAGTTTTAATTTGAATAGAACCAATGCCAACAATTTTGAGTAGAGACTCATCAGCAATCACAACATCACAACCACCAACAGAATCATAAGTAGAGAAACACTATTTAAATGGACAAGTATGAAAAGTGCAAGCTAAATCAATGATCTATGCAGTTTGATTCTTCAAGTTGGAGGTGATAATAAGAGCCTCACCATCAGATTCTTTTTCAACAAGACTAGCCTCAGCAGATTTACCATATTGTGTCCTTTTATCGTTGTCTGTCTTATTTTTCAACTTAAAACAATTGAAAATATCATGACCAGGAGTCTTGCAATAATAGCAAAATTTGTTGGATTTACGTCCTCTTGACTTAGCTCTAGACTTTGATCTATTATGGCCTTGTTTGGCAGAGCTCCTGATTCTAGCTCCGCCTCAGATCTAATATATGGTGTTTGGATGTGACTTCAACTTTGTAAATGTGCATACTAGTCACTGATCATGGGACTAGTACTGTATGCATATGGAACCCATTATTGGTATTTCTTTAACAAAAATGGGGGCCTCACAGTGTAAAGGCCGGGGGAAGGAGGAGAGTGCCATCGCTACCGTGGGACAGATCGTCATGGCCGTGGTTGGTGAAGTGGAGCACCGAGGATGCGAGGAAGCTCGACTAACCCTCGTGTGGCTTTTTTGTTGTGTGCCTGATGTTCCTATCCAGGGTCACAAAAGCACCCGGCTTAAGGTTTCATTTGTTTAGGCTTATGATTTTTTATTACAATTTAAAGTTAGTTTTTAAACTTAAATAGCTTAAAAGTAATCGTGTTTATACTTAGTAGAGATGGGTAATGTCGACGATTGGGGAGCAGGCCCCACCGAGCTTACTTAGTTGATAGAGGGACCAACCGCAACCCCTTCTCCCGTGAATGGTTGCTCAGAGGAATGACTCACTTTGCTAGATCTCAGACAACGACACGAGGTTTATCCTGGTTCGGGCCTCTCACATTGGAGATAATAACCCTACTCCAGCTCGATGTATATCAGGTGTATGATCACAGTGTGTCTCTGTCCCCCCTCACGGCGGGGACACTTTATAGCTTACAAAGAGGCGCAACGTTGGCCACGGCCCACGCCTCGCACGTCTGACCACGTCCAATCGCGGTAACAACCCGATCCTATATTCTCGCTGTCAAGGCCCCAAACTTCAAGAACTCCTGGGACATCCGGAGTATCCGGATAAACATCCGGAGTGTCCGGATCCAACCCGGAATGTCCGGATAAAAGTCCGGAGTATCCGGATTGGGCTGACCGAACACCCCAATCGAGTGTCCGGATCAATGTCCGGAGTGTCGGGTTGATTCCACCAAGACCCCAACCCGAGTCTCCGGTTAGTGGCCTGATTGTCCGGTATGTGCGGGGTCTTGTATAAAAGTCCCATTTCGTGGGTTCACTCCCTTCTTTCTTCTCCACTTGTCCTCTACCCATCCGTCGTCTCCCTCACTCCCAACCTTGTCTCCGGAGAGCTCTCCACTCCGGTGACCCTCCGTGGCTCCTCCCCGCGACTCCTCCATCCCAGGAACTCCTCCTCAAGCCAGGCATCCTCCATCCTCCACCAGCGTTGCCTATCCTCCGTCCCACTTGGAGGTAGGTCCTCTTCTTAGGGGTTGATTAGGTAGGATTCTTGGGTTCTAGGGTCATCAATGGTGGGAGTTAGAGCTTAGGTTTAGATTTGAAGTTTCGGAGTTGAATCTTGAGCTCTAGGGTTTTGGGTGTAGTGATTCTAGGGTTGGTTGGGGCTTGGATTGGTGAATGTGGGTTCTAGGGAGGTAGATCGGGTAGTGGTAATGCCGATCCAAGGGTCGTTTGGAGTTGGCTAGTGGTTTCATGGGCTAGTGTTGTTCCTCGTGGAGTTGGGTTAGCTATAAGCTTCTCCGCTTAGCCACGTGTAGGAAAGTCATTGATCGGGTCCCAGCGATGCCGCTTGGACTTAGCGGCACCTCGATCCGCCGAGTTATTGGGTAAAACTCGCCAGTCGGAGTGTCCGACACCCCGTCCGAGTGTCCGCCTGTCCGAGTATCCGGACGAATGGGCGGAGAGTCCGGATTGTCCGAGAGTCCGGATCAAATACCCGACCGTCCGGGTTAGGCCGGGTCTCTGTCGATTAGTCGAGTTGTCCGGTTGCGTTATTTCTTGAGGTTTTTCAGTTGTACTTCATTCATATGCATTGCATGCATTTTAATTATGCATTGTATCCGTAGAGAACGATCCCGCGGGCGATCGACGTGGCCGTGGTTGAGGGAGTTGCCGAGGGCAATTATTTGTCGATCCATAAGCGGTAAGAGCAAGGCAAGCCCCTAAGCATATCGATCCTCTATATTAATTTATTTTAGTGAATAAATTGCTTATTTGTTAGTTAAGTATTTGCATTAGGAGTTGAACTGCGTAGGTTAGGTTAGATCCCAATTGCTGCATTTACTCCTTGATGTTGTTAATTTCGTCCTTGAAGCTAGCTTATGGGTAATATATCGAAACACGCTTAGAAATGCTTAGATGTCGGGTTCAGGCCAAGTGACGGAGGGTTCTGTCACTTGCGATTGTTACTATCACGCATACTACGTATGTTGGACTTGGATTTGGGAAAGGTTTTGAAAGAAAATGAATTGTGGACCGGGCGGGGAGTTGGTTCATTTGGGTATGGAGACTCGAGTGTGTAGCCCCGTCTGTGTCAGTTAAGGACCGAATCGTAAGTGGAATCAGTTTGAGCACACCCCGGTTGGTCGCATGCCCGATTATGGTACGGTAAGCCACTCTTTCTCTCATATGGAATCGATGGACCGTAACTTCCTGTGGTTGGACGTGGTTGAGGGCGAGGCTTGGGCCGACTCTCGAGCGCCAAGCCGGGCTTGGGGCAGCTCGAGGGGGTGCTAGGTTTTCGGGCCACAGGAGGACGCTTCAGCGATTGGGTATGATTGGGAGGGGGTTGACACTAGGCCCTTGTGGTAAGTGTCGTGCGATCAATGCTTCCCTGCAGGGTTAATTAAGCGATTCGAATTGCCGTGCTCTCGGATATGAGCAAGCTTGATCTGAACTTCTTCTGCGTAGTAAATAACTTGAACATGTGGTTCGCCGTTGGGCTTGAGCCTTGATTTGAAAGGTGGTGTTTGCTTTAATTAATGTTAATTACAATTCATGCTAGAAGTAGGTGCAGTAACAACCGCTTAAGACTTGGGTGAATTGAGTAGTTAAGCAACTAAACCACAAAATATGAGCATTTCTGCAAGTTTACCTTCAGCTTGTTTCTTGCTACATCCAAATGCATATCCTTTGGAGTCGGTCGTATATGGACCATGGGTAAGACTTGCGAGTACCTTTTGTACTCAGGCTTCTGCTTTGTGGTTTTGCAGGTGAGGATCCCGAGGTGTGAGTTCTGCCCCTCATCGCTTATCGGTGACTCCAAGTGCGGGCACCGAGTAGAGGCTTCGAGCCGTCTTGCCGGGAGTGTTCAGGGCATGACACTTCCGGGGTGTTTTACTTTTGTTGTATAGGATAGTTGGCTTTACTTTTGTAAACTGTCGCGCTTTTATCTCTACTATGGTTTTGTCTACCTTTCGCTTGGTTGTTTCGTTGGTTGTTTTTGTTGGGCTTCCGTGTGCCGTGTGTGTTTTGTTGCTTCCGCGTTTCGTGCGTCTCTGGTAGTGAGTTTGGGCCCGATGCCCCTTTGTGGGAACTGTTGTGATATAACTTGGGAACCGGTATGTGGGGATCCTGGGCGAGTTTCGGATCGCATACCGGGGGAATACCGGGGTTGTTGTCGAGTCGTTGGACGTTCGTAGGGTGGTCTCCATTGGGCTTGGGTATCGTGCGTCTCTGGTAGTGAGTTTGGGCCCGATGCCCCTTTGTGGGAACTGTTGTGATATAACTTGGGAACCGGTATGTGGGGATCCTGGGCGAGTTTCGGATCGCATACCGGGGAATACCGGGTTGTTGTCGAGTCGTTGGGACGTTCGTAGGGTGGTCTCCATTGGGCTTGGGTAATAGCATCGGGATCACCTCCGGTGATTTGTTGCTAGGACCCAAATCCGACGGAGCAACCGTGCATCCAACAACTTCGAGGGCGATCTGGCGGCTCCTCTCACAAAGTTGGTATCGTGAGCAAGGCGCATTAAAGACGGACCCCAACTCGGCGACCGATTAGGAGATTGCTTAGGATTGTCATTAATGCATTAGATAGAAAGTGATATTTGTCCCATACTGGATTGTAGCGGTGAGAGTGAGTTGCGTTAGAAGTCGTACATGTCATCTCATCTCATGCCGTGCATGTGTCATCTTTGCCTTGCATCGGTTGTGTTCAGGTGTGGCAGACTTGTGGGACCCTGCGAAGTCTTGCGATCTGAGTGGGAGTCAGTTGAGGTTGTTAGGTTAGTGTGGTGTGTCGTTTCCGTTTGGAGTCTAACTCTTGTCGTCGGCTTTGGTTAACGACAGAATGCGGACCCGCGGGGCTTCCACTTCTGGGGGTGATGGAGGTGCGGAGCGACAGCAGCGAGAGGGTGCTATTCCGCCGCCTCCTCCCAATGTGCTGGATATTCTGCAGCGGACCGAGCAGCACCAGGAGACGACAAATCGGATCCTAGAGATGCTGGTCCAGGATCGGGTCCAGCAGGGTGGCCGCGGTGATGGGCGGGGTCGGCCCACCAGCTATCTCGACTTCCTGCACACGCAGCCACCGGTCTTCTCACGGGCTGCCGATCCATTGGAGGCCGACGATTGGCTGCGCACGATAGAGCAGAAATTTGCTCTTATCGACTGTGGGGAGCTCCAGAAGGCCCACTTCGCGGCACAGCAGCTCCAGGGCCCTGCCGGTGCTTGGTGGGCCAATTTGAAGGTGATGCAGCCTGCCGGGCACCAGTTTACCTGGGCTGAGTTCCGTGAGGCGTTCCGGGCGTACCACATCCCGAAGGGCCTCATGGACATGAAGAAGCAGCAGTTTCTCACCCTCCGACAGCTCGGCAAGTCGGTGGTTGACTACTCGCAGGAATTCAACTACCTGGCGCAAAGACCCCGAGAAGAGGTCGACACCGACCGGAAGAAGCGGTCGGTTTGTGAGTGGTGGCCGAAGATAAGATGCAGGATAAGCTGTCCGTCTGCGACTTCGCCGACTACAATGACCTGGTGAGCAGCGCGATCACCGTTGAGCTCAAGATGCGGGCTCATCGGGAGGAGAAGAAGAGGAAGCGGGCGACGCCAGTACTCGTGGCCGGCGGCTCGCGGCGGGCTCGTCGCGATCTCGTATCACCGCCGAGGCTGCTCGTCCAGGCGTCGTCTCGATCGGTCGCGACAGCGGTCGTCGGTTACGCTGCCCGGCCACGACCACCACTACCGCCACCGGCAGCGGGCAAAGAAGCGGGTTCCGGTCGGTCCGTGCTACAATTGCGGACGTCGCGGGCCACTTCATCCGGGATCGCCCATTTCACGCCAGGCAAAGATCGCCGGCGCTCAACGGCCAGTGGCGCGACGGCACCACCGCCGCTGTTTCACGCCGAGCCGAGGCAGCGTCACCTTCGTCGACGCCGAGGCGGTTCCTGAGGGCTCCGCCGTGCTAGCTGGTACGTTCCTTGTTGAGGGGCATGAGGCTAGGGTATTGTTTGATTCGGGGGCTTCCCATTCCTTTGTTCGCACGGGGTTTGCGGGCAAAGCATCGGATGAGGGTCGATGAGCGATGTCACCTCTTTCTGATTGAGGCACCAGGGTCGAAGCTCACGGTTAAGCGAGATGGTTCAAGGCCGTAGTTCAAATTCGAGGGATTTCGTTCACTTTGTTAGCTTGTCGCTTCTAGACCTTCGGGAATAGATGTCATCCTGGGATGAGTTGGTGTCACGCACGGCCAGGCTGTTTTGGATTCTTTGTAGTCGTACCTGTCACTCGAAATCCAAGGCGGCCGACTCACCCTACTTCTTAGCGAGAACAAGGCCACCTTGTGTTCACTGAATGGGACAGAAGTTGAAGAGCTGGACTCGATTCCCGTGGTGTCGGAGTTTCCCGATGTGTTCCCAGCGGAATTACCGGGAATGCCACCTGATCGGGATATCGAGTTTGTCGTTGAGCTCCAGCCAGGGACTGCTCCAGTGTCCAAGCGACCGTACCGGATGCCGTCAAATGAATTGGCTGAGCTGAAGACCCAGCTGAAAGGGTTGATGGACAAGGGTTTCATTCGCCCGAGCTCCTCACCTTGGGGCTGTTCGGCTCTGTTTGTGACCAAGAGGGATGGTTCTCTGCGCCTCTGCGTTGACTACCGTCCTCTGAATGCCGTTACTATCAAGAACAAGTACCCTCTGCCTCGGATTGATATCCTGTTCGATCAGCTTGCTGGTGCGCGGGTATTCTCTAAGATTGACTTGAGGCTTGGGTACCATCAGATTAAGATCCGGGCCGAAGACATCCCGAAGACAGCCTTCTCCACTCGGTATGGGCTGTATGAGTTCACCGTCATGTCGTTCGGTCTGACAAACGCGCCGGCATACTTCATGTACCTCATGAACTCCATCTTCATGGAGGAGCTGGATTCCTTTGTCGTCATCTTCATTGATGACATCCTCATTTATTCAGCCAGCGAGGAAGATCATGCCAGGCACCTTCGTGTTGTTCTCGGAAGACTTCGGGAGCATCGCCTGTATGCAAAGTTCAGCAAATGCGAGTTCTGGCTGAAGGAAGTGTCATTCTTGGGACACGTCCTTTACGGCGGCGTGGCGATTGACCCGAGCAAGGTACAGGATGTACTCAAATGGGAGCAGCCAAGATCACGGACATCCGCAGCTTTTCTTGGATTGGTGGGTATTACCGCCCGTTTCATCCAGGACTTCTCAAAGATTGCGAAGCCGATGATCGAGCTACTCAAGAAGGGAGTTGAGTTCGGATGGTCGTGAATCTGTGAGAGCGCCTTTCGGACATCAAGCAACGCGTCGACTACGGCTCTGTCCTCACCCAACCGGATGTCCACAGGCCATTTGATGTGTATTATGATGCATCGGGCATTGGGCTTGGCTGTGTACTTATGCAAGAGGGCGAGTTGTAAACTACAGCGTCTCGGCGATTGAAGCATCATGAGGAGCACTACCCCACCCACGATTTGGAGCTTGCGGCGATGGTGCATGCCTTGAAGATCTGGCGCCACTATCTCTTGGGGAACAAGTGCAATATTTATACTGATCATAAAAGTCTCAAGTACATCTTCACTCAGGCGGATCTGAATATGAGGCAGCGGAGATGGCTTGAGCTGATCAAAGATTACAGTCTGGAGGTCCATTACCACCCTGGGAGGGCTAATGTGGTGGCGGATGCTTTGAGCCGCAAGGTACAATGCCATTGCCTCACTCTTCCACCACGGAGTGCCACCCTTTGTGCTGAGTTTCAGAAGCTCAACCTGGAAATGGTAGGAGAAGGTTTCCTGACTAATGTGGAGTTGAAGTCCACGTTGCTTGATCGGTCAGAAGCACAAGTCGGCGATGCGGGTGTCACCAACATTCGCAATAGTCCGAGTTACGTCGCCCACTGGTTTCGCCTGGATGAGCAAGGAACCTTGTGGTTCGGCCAGCGCATAGTTGTTCCGGATACCCAAGGGTTGAAGCGAGCAATCCTTGATGAAGCCCATAACTCGTTGCTCACAATCCATCCGGGCAGCAACAAAATGTACCAAGACCTGAAGCGGCAATTCTGGTGGACTCGCATGAAACGCGAGATTGCTCGTTACGTGGCTGAGTGCGATGTCTGTAAGCGTGTGAAGGCTGAACACTTCAAGCCAGCTGGTACTCTTCAGCCTCTACCCATACCCAGCTGGAAATGGGAAGACATCAGCATGGACTTTATTACCGGCTTGCCTCTGACCTCTTCGAGCCACGACTCGATCTGGGTGATTGTCGATCGGTTGACCAAGTCCGCACACTTCCTAGCCGTACGCACCACCTATAAATCCAGAAAGTATGCGGAGTTGTATATTTCCGGATTCTCGTGCCTCCATGGAGTGCCAGCGGATAGTTTGACATCGGGCTCACAATTTGTCTCCCGATTACGGAAGAGTCACTTACGCGGCGTTGGGCACCAAGCTACTTCACAGTTCAGCATACCACCCTCAGACTGACGGTCAGACCGAGAGGGTCAATCAGATCCTCGAAGATATGTTGAGGGCTTGTATCTTGTCCTACGGGAAGAAGTGGGAAGAGTGTCTCCGTCTGCTGAGTTCGCGTACAACAATAGCTACCAAACCAGCATCCAGATGTCTCCTTTTGAGGCCTTGTATGGTCGTAGCTGCCGGGCACCTCTTAATTGGTCGGAAAGCGGAGAACGATCATTTCTTGGGCCGGAACTGGTCATGGAGGCCGAAGAGAAAGTGAGGACCATTCAAGAAAATCTGAGGATAGCACAAACACGGCAAAAGAGCTATGCCGATCGTCGTAGGAGACCCCTCTCCTTCGACTCTGGCGACTTCGTCTACTGAAGGTTTCTCCTCTCCGTGGCACCCGTCGATTCGGAGTTAAAGGAAAGCCGCACCTCGCTACGTAGGGCCGTTCAAGATCCTTGGAAAGCGCGGCCAAGTAGCATATCAGCTAGAGCTTCCTCCTTCGCTCGGAATGGTTCACGACGTGTTTCACGTCTCCCAGCTGAAGAAGTGTCTCCGTACTCCGTTTGAATCTCTGGAGGTGGATGACCTCGAAGTTCAGCCTGAACCTGATTTATCTTACCAAGAGCATCCTATTCGAGTTGTGGACGAGGCCGAGCATAAGACTCGAAGGAAGACTCTCAAGTTCTATAAGGTTCAGTGGAGCAACCACATCGAAGATGAAGCCACTTGGGAGTCCGAGGATCGTCGGAGAACGAGTATCCCGAATTCTTCCAAAGCATGTGAGTATTACTCGCTGATCCTTCGGCTTTGTCCCTTGTAGTTATCTTCCTAACTGTACGCTCGTTTCTGAATCTCGGGGCGAGATTCCCTTAAGGGGGGAGGGTTTGTCAAGGCCCCAAACTTCAAGAACTCCTGGGACATCCGAGTATCCGGATAAACATCCCGAGTGTCCGGATCCAACCCGAATGTCCGGATAAAAGTCCGAGTATCCGGATTGGGCTGACCGAACACCCCAACCCGGAGTGTCCGGATGAATGTCCGGAGTGTCGGGTTGATTCCACCGAAGACCCCAACCCGAGTCTCGGGTTAGAGGCCGGAGTGTCCAGATATGTCTTGGGGTCTTGTATAAAGTCCCATTTCGTGGGTTCACTCCCTTCTTTCTTCTCCACTTGTCCTCTACCCATCCGTGCGTCTCCCTCACCCCAACCTTGTCTCCGGAGAGCTCTCCACTCCGGTGACCCTCCGTGGCTCCTCCTCGGCGACTCCTCCATCCCAGGAACTCCTCCTCAAGCCAGGCATCCTCCATCCTCCACCGCGTTGCCTATCCTCCGTCCCACTTGGAGGTAGGTCCTCTTCTTAGGGGTTGATTCGTGATTCTTGGGTTCTAGGGTTATCAATGGTGGGAGTTAGAGCTTAGGTTTAGATTTGAAGTTTCGGAGTTGAATCTTGAGCTCTAGGGTTTTGGGTGTAGTGATTCTAGGGTTGGTTGGGGCTTGGATTGGTGAATGTGGGTTCTAGGGAGGTAGATCGGGTAGTGGTAATGCCGATCCAAGGGTCGTTTGGAGTTGGCTAGTGGTTTCAAGGGCTAGTGTTGTTCCTCGTGGAGTTGGGTTAGCAATAAGCTTCACCGGCTTAGCCCCGTGTAGGAAATTCATTGATCGGGTCCCCGCGATGCCGTTGGACTTAGCGGCACCTCGATCCGTCGAGTTATTGGGTAAAACTTCGCCCAGTCCGAGTGTCCGGACACCCCGTCCGGAGTGTCCGCCCTGTCCGGAGTATCCGGACCGAATGGGCCGGAGAGTCCGGATTGTCCGGAGAGTCCGGATCAAATACCCGATCGTCGGGTTAGGCTGGTCTGTCCAGTGGAGTCGAGTTGTCCGGTTGCGTTATTTCTTCGGGGTTTTTCAGTTGTACTTCATTCATATGCATTGCATGCATTTTAATTATGCATTGTATCCGTGTAGAGAACGATCCCGCGGCGACTGACGTGGCCGTGGTTGAGGGAGTTGCCGAGGGGCAATTATTTGTCGATCCATAGCAGAAGAGCAAGGCAAGCCCCTAAGCATATCTGATCCTCTATATTAATTTATTTTCGTGAATAAATTGCTTATTTGTTGGTTAAGTATTTGCATTAGGAGTTGAACTGTGGGTTAGGTTAGATCCCAATTGCTGCATTTACTCCTTGATGTTGTTAATTCTGTCCTTGAAGCTAGCTTATGGGTAATATATCGAAACACGCTTAGAAATGCTTAGATGTCGGGTTCAGGCCAAGTGACGGAGGGTTCGGTCACTTGCGATTGTTACTATCACGCATACTACGTATGTTGGACTTGGATTTGGGAAAGGTTTTGAAAGAAAATGAATTGTGGACCGGGCGGGGAGTTGGTTCATTTGGGTATGGAGACTCGAGTGTGTAGCCCCGTCTGTGTCAGTTAAGGACCGAATCGTAAGTGGAATCAGTTTGAGCACACCCCGGTTGGTCGCATGCCCGATTATGGTACACGGTAAGCCACTCTTTCTCTCATATGGAATCGATGGACCGTAACTTCCCGTGGTCGGACGTGGTTGAGGGCGAGGCTTGTCGACTCTCGAGCGCCAAGCCGGGCTTAGGGCAGCTCGAGGGTGCTAGGTTTTCGGGCCCACAGGAGGACGCCAGCCGATTGGGTATGATTGGGAGGGGGTTGACACTAGGCCCTTGTGGTAAGTGTCGTGCGATCAATGCTTCCCTGCAGGGTTAATTAAGCGATTCGAATTGCCGTGCTCTCGGATATGAGCAAGCTTGATCTGAACTTCTTCTGCGTAGTAAATAACTTGAACATGTGGTTCGCCGTTGGGCTTGAGCCTTGATTTGAAAGGTGGTGTTTGCTTTAATTAATGTTAATTACAATTCATGCTAGAAGTAGGTGCAGTAACAACCGCTTAAGACTTGGGTGAATTGAGTAGTTAAGCAACTAAACCACAAAATATGAGCATTTACGCAAGTTTACCTTGACTTGTTTCTTGCTACATCCAAATGCATATCCTTTGGAGTCGGTCGTATATGGACCATGGGTAAGACTTGCGAGTACCTTTTGTACTCAGGCTTCTGCTTTGTGGTTTTGCAGGTGAGGGTCCCGAGGGGTGTGAGTTCTGCCCCTACTGCCTATCGGTGACCGGGCGGGGCACCGAGTAGAAATTTGTCGGCCTTCGTCTTGGGAGTGTTCAGGGCATGACACTTCCGGGGTGTTTTACTTTTGTTGTATAGGATAGTTGGCTTTACTTTTGTAAACTGTCGCGCTTTTATCTCTACTATGGTTTTGTCTACCTTTCGCTTGGTTGTTTCGTTGGTTGTTTTTGTTGGGCTTCCGTGTGCCGTGTGTGTTTTGTTGCTTCCGCGTTTCGTGCGTCTCTGGTAGTGAGTTTGGGCCCGATGCCCCTTTGTGGGAACTGTTGTGATATAACTTGGGAACCGGTATGTGGGGATCTGGCGAAGTTCGGATCGCATACCGGGGGAATACCGGGGTTGTTGTCGAGTCGTTGGACGTTCGTAGGGTGGTCTCCATTGGGCTTGGGTAATAGCATCAGGATCACCTCCGGTGATTTGTTGCTAGGACCCAAATCCGACGGGAGCAACCGTGCATCCAACAACTCGAGGACGATCTGGGCGGCTCCTCTCACACTCGCCACGTCCCCGTTGAGGGCGTAACAACCTGACGTGGGTTCCGTCGCGGCAGTTATCTCCACCGACCTCGTGACCGGAGCCCGAGCTCCGACCAAGCCGAGCCGGCAACATCACGGACTCCTTGCTTCAGGTCATCGAGCTCGGTCGCGTTACCCGAGCAACAACCTCACACTAGGCCAGGCTGGGAGCTCGTGCCGAACGGGCTAACTAGGTAGCACCACCAGACCACACCCAGGTTGCCCTCGGAGACGACCTCCATGGGGCTCGGGCCAAAACGAGCTCGGCCGTCGTGGCACCCGCGGTAATTATAGGGATTATCCAACCCCCGACAGGTACCCTAACTTCTGTAGTGTTGGTTTAAAACCAATCTTTAATAAACCGAAAGGCACATCTATGGTAACTTTTGGCTTTTAGTTATATGAAGGCTTATGGCTTTTGAAAAAGTTCAGATAAAAAGTCAACTATTTGTTTAGGTTTTGGATTTTTGGCTTTTAAACTGGTAAAAAGGTCCAAACAAACATGGCCTAAGCCAGACTTCTCAGATGCAAAGTGTAGGTTATTTGATTGCCCGATTGTGTGATAAGCTTGTATCTATAAAGATATTGTTTGGATTAATTTCTCTAAATTTAGTATTAATAGTTTTATGACATCTAGAGTGAATATTTTTTGAAAAAACAAAGTTTGGGGACATTTTTGAGCCATTCAAAATGTAGAAATTAGAAAATCCAAAAAAAAAATAGAAGTATTTTTAGTAGCAATATTTGTTCAAGTATGTCAAGTGGCAATATTTACTTCAACATATTTAAGTAACAATATTTGTTCAATTATATTTAGTAGCAATATTTATTCAAGTATGTTAAGTAGCAATATTTACTTCAACATATTTTAGTAACAATATTTGTTCAATTATATTTAGTAGCAATATTTGTTGAAGTATATTTAGTACCAATATTTATTCAATTATATTTATTAGCAATATTTGCTTAACTATATTTGGTAGCAATGGACGACACCCGAAAATGGTACTATTTGTTCAAGTAGCGATATTTGTATTCACGAAAATTATCTTACTATGGTATATTTTAATATGTTAATGTTATCCAACATTGAAAAGCTTACTTCTTGCTGTATTCATGCATGAACTACCAAAACTTCTTGTTTCATTACTATTTTTTTATATTTTAAATTTACATTGAATTTTATCATTACCCATCTATTATTATTTGATGTGTCTGTTAATAACCTAATGTGGCTATATTAGTAAGTGATCCAATTATATTGATTGATTTCCTTATGGATGGCCGGTATTTAAATGATAATGCTGATTTAACGTTAACGAGCTCTTATACGAACGGAACACAAAACATCCCATAGTTCACAAAGTATAGTAAGCTTAAGCTAGTCTTTTTGTTAAGTATAACCGACATGACAAAAACAGTGGTACACTAAATATATAGGGAACCATTTCATGCTCTTATACTGAAACTTAATTCAACAAGTTAAACATTTTGGCTCTCAAGCTCAAGCTAAACAGAAACAAAAGATAATGCCGCTTAGCACATCATAATATGATTAGGACAAAAAGATCAATTAATGTTGCTTCCCGAAAAACAATTCTAATGCTAAAGATTGTAATTCATTTGGTGAATTGAATGCTCTGCGATAATATTGAAGATGATATGGCCTTTAATGGCTTTTTACAAATTTTACAAATTTTTTTTTGCAATTTTCCCAATTTTTTTCAACTGTTACTGATTTTTTGCCAGAAACCGCTAGAAATTCGAGCCTTTTCGAGTGACTTTTATAAAAAAAAATTTGCTTGGCGGTTTGACCAGATTTCAAATTTATTTGACTTTCCAACAGTTCTGTTTTCAACGAATTTTGAGCAGTTTTTCGCGAATTTCGATACCGTCAGGTCATCGAAATCTAACCTCAAAACGGTATTGTTAACCCTAAACCAATGTACGAATGGATGATCCGATCATCAATGTGATATGATACTGACACCATATTCTACACTGGATTCTGTGTCTCGGTTAGGACTCAAGTTGACCTATTATGCTTTGATCAGTTTCTGGCTCTATACATAGTAGGGTTCAAAATCTCATCGAGATTTTGGCAATCTCAGCTTTCGACCAGGCTGAGATTGCAAATATCGGTGATATAAAAAAATTGAAATTTTTTATATTGCTATAGTGATTTTGGGATTTCTCGGCAAAATTTCGAGTTTTTTGACTAAGATGATCACAAATTCGACCAGTTTTTATGTTTGTAGAACCAGATTTAGTGCCAAATTTTTTGTGACAAATTGTAATGCCTTTTCTGATAAATACATGTGAAAAATTTGCAAAAAAAACATATACAACTTATGATCATATTGGCCAAAATTTTCACAGGGGATTGAATATAGCTAAAATTTCGATCGAAATTTCGGTTTTGCCAGCCGCCAAAAGATTGAATTTGAAATTTGTTTTTTTTTTACCAAATTTCCAAAATATCGCTGAAATTCTAGATTTCGGCCACCCGAGATATGCCCGAAAACGAAATTTGTAACGCTGATACAGAGTGGAGCAACAATGTTTAGAAAGCTTGGCTCAGATTGAGAAAAGTACAGAGCAAAGAATGTACAAGTAGCTGAGCCTTGACAAGATCGCATCCTTTTCCCGCATATCTAAGAGACAAAGAAATCTATCTACGCAACAGTACTACAAGCAGAGAGCCATATTCGGTCAGGATTCAAGAAGATTTCAAACTAAATTAACAAAGCAAACATCAAATGCTCCAGGTTTCACATTCAGCGCACATTCGCAGCAGCAAGCAGCGCGATGATGAAGCAGCTTAACACGACTGAGAAAATGGCGGAGGCTATATACTTACATATAAAGGATAGCACTAGCCACACTGAGAAAGAGGCACATCTATCTGACAGAAGAAAAAAAAAGAAGAAAAAAATAATGCAAGACTACAATTACAGGAATGTCTTTCTAGTCCAAATGTGACATATAAGTATATACCCCGTAGCTAGCAGCCTCCTAATTCTATAATTCTCGCCTCAAAATAAACGACCTAAAAAGAATGGAAAGCGGCCTTCGATGACCCAACTTTATGTACAGTAGGGAACTTCGCAGCTGTCATTACGAGTCTAACCTTACGAGAGCAAGTATAATAAGGTGAGGTAAGCAGACTGTAAGGATTACCACATCAGATTTATGATGAGTTGGAGGAGAGAGCAGATGAGAGAGGAGAGAAACGGGCTGCAGATCTACAGCCGGTTGCAGCACGGGCTCCAAGAAAATTGGTGAGAGAATGAGAGGATGAATGTGAGTCAAGTATTAATTGCTTTGTGTGTATGTATGGCTAACTATAGGTGGGCTGTTAGGTTGGCTGTACAATGTGATAAAGCCTGTAGTTGGCTCTCTCTGACGCGGTTTAAAGTATGCCCAATAATAATCAACGCCAACTTGCAAACGATCAGTGGCACTGCAGAGTGCATACCAACAACTAGATGGAGAATTTGCCATCCAGATTACCTCGGCGCGCTTGACGAGATGCCTTGCACCTAGATAGAAAACATGCTCAGGAGTCAGGAAGCATAAACCCAATTCTTGCTCACAAAAATCAGGTAGGTGTCCCAAATAGAAAGACTATCGTCGTGCTTACCTGCCATGACAAATACTGCGGCCGAACCGCTGCTCCGGTAACAAATGCAATGAAGTTTAAAAGTTCATCATCGCCAGTCCCGGCAGGCACCACAACTCCAGTTGGCACTACCAGCAGGCTGTTCACTTTCCTCCCAAGGTGAACAATGACGGTGTATGTGCAGGCCACAAACACTGCATTTGAGATCAGGCAGCGGCTGCGGGTTCTTGCACCTGTGACATGCTACCTCTTCAGAGGAGGGATCATTTGCTGGGAAGTGCACATTTGATGAACCACCTTCTGCCGGGAAAGCCATTTCATCGAAACTGATTTCTTGTTGATCAAAGCTTCCTGTGCAGTTACCGTCATCTTGCGGACTAGTAGACATCCCAAATGTATTATCAAGCTGCGCCTCATCAGCTTCAAGCAGCTCGGTGAATGAGAAATAAGTCTGCGGCTCATATTCCTCGGTCACAAAGCTGCCACAGCTGTTGTCATTCCACTGGCAATTAGCGGTGAAATCAGGAGGGGCAGTATATGCATTTCCTTGGGGAAAATCCCACCCCAATGGCTCTGAAGCATCCACAACATCAGTCCCTGACAAAGAAAGTTCATTCATATGACTGAAATTGATGTTTGCATTCCCTCGAGGTTGATTCTGGATATAATACTCATTCACAGGTGTGCCAGCTTGATCAAGATATTCGCAATTTTTAACTTGTCCCCTTCTTATGGATAACTTCTGACTAATTCCCGGGGTAAAACTTGCCATGTTCACTGATAAATCAGCATCCATCGTTTCTTCCCCAACCGGTTCAACTACTGCATATGAAGCATTAGCAAGCAGTGGGTCTTGATCTGCTACAGCAAAAGTCTCCTCACTAGAGAGCATAGTTGACTGTGATGATGTAGCAACTATTTGTTCATTGAATTCTGGTTCAGGCTTCTTATAATCATCTGAATGAGGACATTTTGGTATGGCTCGCCTTCGGCATCTGCAGCATCGGTATGCAACCAATTCAACTATTCTTTCTTCCTCAAGTTGCAAGGCATCACCATGAAACCATTCTGTATGCAGGGGAATATCAAGAAGTTTTTTTAAAAAATGAAAGTAGACAGAGATATAGCTTTAAGTAACAATGATAAATGGACTTACTTCTGCACCTCTCGCAGCAGACATACAGGAAATCTGGACAATAAGGTTTGTTACAGAGACAACAAATCGGTTTTATTGATGAACCTATGCCATCCTTGCTTTTTAGGATTACATCATTCGCCCTGAAATCACTTCCACTATTGTCATTCTTATTTTTCTTCCAAACGAGACCAAAGTACGTGATCTCTTGAGTTTTTTTAGGTTTTCTCGGTTTTTCTGACTTGCATTTTTTAGTTTTAGTCTTTGGCTGAGCCTGCACCTCTGAAAAATTCTGAGTTGCCAAATTTGTAATTGGCCAGGTTTCCACTTTCGTGATTTGCTGGGTTTCCACCTTCGCCATCGGCAAGGCTTTCACTTTTGCGACTGGTTGGGCTTCAACCTTCACGGCTGGTTCAGCAGAATGGGACTTGCAGATTATTTTGGGAGCAGTGACCGGCAGTTGGCCATTACTCTTCTGTTGATGCAGGACATAACTTGCATTTGTATTGTAATTTGTAAGCATAAGATTACGCTTCTGAATGCATAACTTGCATATCAAAATGGGAGCAGCATTGCTTCCTTTGCTACCAACGGATCTTGATGTGCACTCATTATGACAATTGCCTGAAAAGTTTTTTTAGTTAGCGATATCGTGACTTAGCATTGGATAGCTCGGAAATTGATCAGTATCAATCACCTTTTTTACTACATTACAAGAAGGAAAAAAAAGGCAAAATGAAACGGCTTGAAGGGCATGTGAGTGGTCCTTACCTTGACAAGAGCTACATTTTACAACATCCCTACATGTCATCCATCCGAAACAACAAATATGAGAAGATAAAGTCAGCATCTTATAAAAAGAATAACTGAATAAGCACAACAAAAAGGTGAAGAAGAAAACCTGAAGGGGACATCCTTCTTGCATGAGGTGCAGGGATACACATCTCCCTTGTGAAACAGATAAGAAAAGACATCTCCAATGGATGCTTTTACTTGCCTTTGGTAGAAATTGGTGAAACAGTTAGATAGTAACATTCCTGGACTATGCAAGGAGCTAACCCCAGATTTCTGCTCAAAATCTCGTACCAAGTACAGTGGGACATGGTTTTCAGAAAACCACAATTTGCCATTCTCATCCTGATTATCTTCTGCTTCCAAAATATTCTTTGTTACACGCACAGGAAGATGCTTCTGTTTGGGAAACTTAAGTGCATATCTTATCTTATTGTCGACTATTTTTCTATCACAAACCACTGCATTTCTGAGAGCAGAAAAGTCAGCATCTGAACTTTTTCCATCTGATGGAATTTGATCTGGAGGGATGAATTCCTTCCATCTTATATGGGCATCAAGATATCTAACCTGAGAGATGAATATTAGGATTGTTGTTTATCTATAGGTCAATGTAATACTCTTTTAATCGACGAGGTAGAAGGTGGTAACCTCACCTGCAGAGCAAGTTGAGATGAATTCTGGCTTAATCCAACACATGCTCTCCAAGCAAATTGCCGAGTTCGTCTAGGAAAATTGGAACCTTCATGGTAAGATAGACCTGCTATCCTTTTTTTACCACCTAGCAAGCAACATAACACATCAACTTGTTCTCGTCTTCGAGACAGAGAGGATGAAATAGTAACAATAACAGTCAAAGATGTGCAATACCTTGACGAGCAGCTTTTCTTACGGCTGAAATCAGAAGAGCCCCTCTCTGCAAAATACGTTTAGAAATATTTCCTCCGCTCCACCAATTCACCTCTTTCCAGCTGTTGTCATCATCAGTAGCAGCAGAAGATTCAGATGTCAATGAACGTTTTCTGCCCCACCTTCCACCAGTTCCACGTTTTTGGAATGTTGCAGGACGGGATGCTCCAGCAGATACACCAGGAGATTCCACAGGCCAGTCATCTATTAACTTCAACCAGCTTGCAGAAAATGCTATGCCACGAATATTACTCTCCAACTGCACAGAACATGAAACAACTTTTGTAAGGTAACAGTTGCATTTTGCTCTCCACTGCCATTTATTGCAATAATTTTCTGTAGAGAGATTTCAACTTTCTTGTACTGCTACTTATCGCATATCCAACTTGATTCTCCATAAGCATTAGCACGGAACATAGTTACACTAACTATGCTACTATATTTTTCCATATTATTTTCTTTTGCCTAATAAAGACTTCACCGCCTGGTCTTTTTTATTATCTAAGAGTTGAGCCTGTGAAGCACTAGATAAATTGCCACCTGCACTTTTCTGTTTTGACACTACCTTAGATCTTAACATTTCACATTGGCCCTTAATATTTGGGATGTTAGCTTTTAACATTGAGTTGGTTTATTTCTTGAAATATGCCTAATTATGGTAGCCCTGTATATTACCTCTATGTGCAACCATTTTATTTTATTTTATTTTTGGTACGGCCTGTCTGCTACATTATAGAAACCCTTCCATAATCAGCTATTACAGGTTTTGGCAGCAGACCAGACTTCTCACTTAGTTTTGTGTTCGGGACTGGTTCACCTAATCATTAAGAAATTTGGGCTGAACTCAAACTTCGTAAATTAGCCAACCTGGCCCAAAATGCATGTTGCGAAGAACTATAGCCAGTAGCTCAATAGACTCTGGTCTAATATGCCTTAATCCTTAAAACTTGACTCTTGCCAGAAACACCAAAATAGCAGCAGCCCCTTATCTCCATCTAATATTATTCTCTGTTCATCCATATCTGCAATCTCAAATTGAACAAAACCTCGGTAGTTATCTGTGTTGCTTTTTTCCCTTTGGGTGCTGAAATGGTTGGTTATAATTATAACAATTTTGGTTTGCTTGTCTTTTGAGCTAATTGTTTTTGTTGCAATAAATGAATGTAAGGTACTTATGTATCTAGCTCAAGCTGCATAACATATCTGAACATATGCTTTGTCAGAGTTAACAATCTACAATACTACCAGGACAGGCTTCAGGTTTTTTTATTTCTATTTTTGGCATAGCTGAGGTCAGGTTTGAAAGAGGTTTAGCCAGAAACCAGTCCATGCCTAGGTTTTGAAAGTACAAAATAAAACACAGGAAACCCATATCCTATTAGTTTTCTGGTTGTAAATGGTAACTACTGCAATGTGAGGCCGTCAAGTTCCATTATCTCGAGGGAACAAAAAAATGTCCATTAACATGTTCCCTAAATAGGTACGCATTTTTAGTACTCTACTCTGTATTATACATAACCTAAATAGTCTTCATATAACTACAGATACCAATAATGTGCTAAACAACCTTTTTGTTCTTAAAAGTATTATTAAGAAGTATCAAAGGATGCTTAAAAAAACATGAATTGAATCCTATAACTCACTTCAAGCAAGAGGGGAACTATAGTTCTGCAGTTGGAAGCTTCTTCTAGTTGTTTATGCCACCGTTGTCTCTGCTGCATGTCTTGTAGTGAACCAACTAAAAGGCCAAGCAAACTTTCCATCATGTTCGACAGGTAAGCAACGATGCTGGGGAAATGGCTCTCAGAACTTTTGATTACATGCATCACACTAAGAAATCGAGCAGATCCTTTAGCAGCATTTGCGGTGGCTAAGTTAAGAAAACAAGCTTTTTTGTTTCCAATTGATGAACTTTTACAAGCAAGGCACCAACCACATTTATCTCTTGGGACTTCCATAACTTTCTTTTCAGTACTTGGCCAAACAAATTGTGCGGCTGCTAAGGAAAATGCTTTCGCTTGTAGAGCGCAATCGGCAGCCATTTTTTTTCTTGGGTTTGTGGTAATTTGGGATGCTGAAACTTTACCTTCATCGGATGTAAGAACAGCTAGATTGGCGGCAGCAGATGCTGCAACATTGCCATGATTGTATAGATTCATGTAAGCCTGAGGTTTAAAAGATGACACTTTAGCTGGCTTGCCACCACTCATATTTCCAAATTTTTCAGCAATCAGCTGAAGGGGTTGTTTGCTTTGATAAGATGGACAAAACAAGTCTTCCTTCACAGAAATGGTGCTCCCAAAATCTTCTCTAGACATGGCATTATCAATCCCTGAACTGCAGGCGGACAAGTCTGGACGAATTAGCCCGTGTGCTGGCTGTGCATGTGTTACGTTAGACACACCAGTTACCATGGACCCGTTCTGACGAGAAATTGAGGATATCCCAGTGGATCCAAAAGCTCCATTTCTGGATGCATTATGTATGTGGTTCTGAGCTAACGGAGTTTGCCTACAAACTTCATTGTTCTTCTCAATGGCAGCACCTACACTAGTCATCATGCATTTATGTTCCTCCAGGCGTTCGGCTGAGCGCACTGTGAATTGATTAGCCACAAATTCATGCTTCACATTCATCTGAGGAAGTACTACTGTCTTACTGTCCCCACCATCTTTTAAAGTTGCCCGAACACTTCCATCTCCTGCTTTCATTGGAGTTACACTCAACAACGTATTGGGTTGCGGGGTATGGCTTGCACCAGCTTCTCTACCTATTTTTGATCTCTCGTTCTGAAATATATCAAGCAGATGTTTCCAGTACTCCGTTATTCTCCTACATATATCTGCATATGCATCTGAATATGCAAGTATTTGGAGGTCCTTGACAACATCATACTGATTGTAATATCTTGCATAAGACTCTGCATTCGAAGATGTTCCAATCCTGCATTGTTTGATAGAAGTAACATACAGAAAGTATAGAAACGACTATAGATCTGGGGCAGGTAAGAAAGATAAAAGGAAGATATTTATGCTGTCAACAAGGTGCAAAAGCAACAGAACTGGGAAAGGGGAAAGGTCAAACGATTGACTGAACCACATGAGAACAGAAAGGGTATAGTATACTAGAGGGCTTGACTTGCATCTTAACTATGGTTATCAAGTCAAATAAAATATGATTCTTCCCCTCTTAATTTAATTCATCCAACTCATGTTTATCCTTATTCCAGACATAAAAAGGTCTACTTTGGAATTCAAAATGAATCGGCGGTATTTACCAATAGCATACTGGTGATGCGGGGTAAAATCATTAGTAAACCCCAAGTAAAGTAGGATTAAGATGCAAGAGCTTACACCAGCAAATAGTTGCAGGATCCTAGGAAGATCCTCCCGCACATATCAATGCCGAACATTTGAGCTCCTCTTGCCCCACGCTCTATTCTTGAAGATGTTGGTCCAAGCTTGTTAACCACACATTCTGGACAGAACCATTGTCCCTGGGGTAGGAATGCTTTGTTTTGACCAATACATCTTGAGTGATATGCCCATGGGCAGCCATCACAGCATACCAAAGTCCCATCCATTCCACATATTCGGCAATCATCACTGTTACTATCCTGAGAAGCATTTGCTACAACAGCTTGTGGATTCGTTACATTTGGAGCAGTTTCCAAGTTCTGTAAATCTTCAACCTTTTTGCAAGCAGAAGCCTTTGAGGCTCTAGTCAGGACTGCTCTTGACCCAGCCTCCGAAAAAACACTAGAGACCATCTCATATTCCATTTCCTCGTTGTAGCCTTCCCGAGCCTCCAGTTCAGTTTTGAGTTCTTCTGAATCAATGACATGATCACAGAGTATCTGCAAGACCTTAAGCTTCGTGATAACAGGAAGCTTATAGTATTCAATGGTTAGGAGGCTTCTACCAAAACTCTGGCCCCCTATATTCTTAATGCAGCCCGTTACATAGAGGTACTCCAGTAAGAAAGTTGGCCAAGTCAATGCATCTAGTAATGTCCAATCTAGATACCTGCGCACAATTCAAAGAAAAGTGAAAGGAAAAACATCAGCACTGAAGTAACAAGGCACAACATTCATGATTAATGATTCTAGTCAAGGGAGAGCTGATAGACTATGTACTTCAAGCAACTTGAAGCAAGTTCTGATCCTTCAGAGGATTTAGTCTCAAGATGCCGCCTCAGCGCCCGCAGTAGCGAGACATGTACAGCATCCAACAATGTATTATGCACAGTGCAATTAATAGATGCAACAAAATCATCCAGCCCAAATGGACTAAGGAACAGCTGCACACTGAATGATCGCAGGAAGTTGTAAGCAGAAAAGAGATAAGTTATGGACTCCTCCGGCACAGCAATGTCCCCCGATGATGGAGGCAGCTCCGGGCCCTGAACCGGCAGTGGCAGGCACAGCTCAGCTGGCGATTCTTCGGTGGAATCTGATGAGTTGCTCGAAGATTCTGCATCCTCTGATACATCCGAGCCAGACCCACCCTGCTGTGACGCATCAGGCCTGGCAGACATCTCGCATGCATCAACTCTCTGCCTAGTACTTGGTGGCCCTTTCACCTCCGTGGCGCTTCCCGATGAAACCAGCAAGTCCAGCTTCCTCTTTCTGCAGCTCGCCTTCATGGCAGATGCGCCATTCTCGTCAGCCATGAGTAACTCCCGGAGCTGAGGCGCCTCCGCATCTTGCTCCTTATCCAGAATGCTGCCCTCACTCACCTTCATCTTCACGTCGCTTGCCACAGGCGCCGGAGCATGCTCCTCGCCCGCCGTGCTGACCTCATGCGTCTCCATCTTCGCCTCGCTCACCAAGGGCGCCACAACATGCTCTTCACCCGCCGTGCTGACCGCATGCGTCTCCATCTTCGCCTCGCTCACCAAGGGAGCCACAGCATGCTCTTGCTCCGCCGTGACCCCCACCTTCGCCTCGCTCGCCGAGGGCGGCGCGGCAGGGGGTTGTTCCATCGCCGCGCTGGCCTCGGCGATCTCCTTGCCACGCTCTCTCATCACCTCGTCAGCATCCGGTGCCGGGGCTGCGGGGGGAGAGGCGTGAAGCATCCGATCGGAACCCTCCACTCGCTTTATCCCCTCCCGAGGCTCCACGGAGCCCGTAGCGTCGGACGCGTAGCGCTCCCTACCGCAACCGCGTCGCGAATCACGGAACTCCAGTGGAGATTCCGACGAGATTCGCGAGGCGGAGGAGGCACAGAGCGGGGGCAGACGAGAAAATCGGGTGCGAATCTGGAAAGTTGGGGGCGATAAGGCCCCGCGGGCGGAATGGAACCTGCCGGTGGGAATTGGTCGGCGGCAGGGCTCGTAACCATACGCGGCGGCGGCGTCGGCGGCGTCGTGAACTCATCCCGCGGCACGGTGTCCTTTAATCAATACACAAGCATTCGAAGACCACATGTAAACTGCAACTAGGAACTAGGAGACGCTTGCGCTAGTCCCAGTGGAGCATGTCTGAAAGGGACGAAGCACGTAGGCACGGCGAAATGGTGCGCAAGGAAACGAACACGGGCAATACTTCTAGTTTTTTCTTTCAATACGAGCTGCACAAGATTTAAAGCAAACGAAAGTACACCTTAATATTTAGGTAACTTCTAAAAAAAAAGCATATAAAATATGTGTGTGTATATATATATATATGTTAATAGGAGGACATGGTCATAGTCAATTGCAGGGTTTAATAGCAAATTCGGTTAACCAAACAATCAAATTAATCAAACCGAAATATTTCGATTAATTCGGTTCGATTTTTCATTTTAACTATAGAAATCCAATTTACAGTTTTCAGAAACCGAATTATTTAGAAGCCAAAAAAACAGAATGCCCGACCGATGTTTGTACCTTTTTCACCGCTGTACTATGATTTATCAATATAAATATATAATATGCAGCTCGTCTGCCTGTTCATTTTTTTAAAAAAATAAAGCTTAATGGGCCTCCAGGGCCGCACCTTGACGTAAACTGAGTAGTATTGGGCTGGAAAGCAATACAGCCCAAGACCATCGCTCTAGAGTCTGGGCATCTGCCAACCTCCACGCATGGTCAAATTGTGGAAAAAAAGCTCAAATATACAATATATAAATCAAAATTTCAGAAATATACATAAAAAATTGAAAATAGCAAAAGTAGCAGGAGGGCCCGCCGCGCCACGTGGCGGCCGCCACGCCGCACTGCGGCCGCCACGCCCATGGCGGTAGCCCTGGTGCCGCCACCCCACGCGGCAGTGTGGCACCGCCCCACGCTGCCACGTGTCCCCTTTTCAAAATTTGAATTTTTTTCATGTTTTTTTGAAGCCGGTGGCGTCGCACGGGAGTTTAGGGGCCGCCAAGCTGAAATAATGGAGATTTTGCTCCATGCCTGGTTGCTTTCGGCGCAAATGGATGCATGCACATGGGTGAATAGAAGGCGATGGTTGGCACAAAGAAGAAACGTCGCGTCAAATCAATTCTTGTCGAATCCGAGCGCATTATAGCTGCGATTTCAGGTTATAACGGTGGTAATGAACGCGATTATAAAAAAACAAGATAGTTATACGTAAGAAAATCACGATTAACGTAAACGTCACAGTGATGACGTTGGCTCCTATAAAGACAGGTCGCCAGGGGCACCGAGGACTTGCGCGTTTCTTCGCATTGTTGTAGAGCAAGAGAGAAGAGACCCTGGGAGCCAGTGTGAGAGCAGAGCACAGGAGCTAGTGTGAGAGCGAGGAGCTTGGGAGCCGAGTGAGAGTAGAGTGGAGAGCTTGATAGCGAGAGGCGTGGCGAGGACATCATATTGAGAGCGCGAAGACAGGAGACTAATTAGTCGGTGGTTATAGTTTGTTGAAATTTTCATAAAGTTTAATTATTTTGAATTATTTCATTCATGTATTTTATATTGCAGGTATTTCTGAGGAACATTTATTTATTGCTCGAGCTTCAGTGATCATCTGTAAAACTTCGAAAAGGTTAGTTACAAATCCTCATGAAGAATAGTATGTTTTTTACAGTGTAGTATTAGTGACAAATGCAGAAAAACATGGTAAATGAGTACAAGACGATATGATAATCTTAGTGTAATATTACGTGCATAAAATAACATGCAGTAGTTAAATAAAAGAATATCCCCGCCGTCCATAAAAATTACGAATGAATCGTAGCACCTAAATATTGTTGCATAAAATAACAATATTTTTTTGAAACGATGAGGCTCTCTAGAGTTCAGGACCCTCTAGCGAGCTTGTACTCGAACGTTGAACTGTCTCGGAAATTTGGACCCTCAGATGACCATTGGATCGTATTTATTTCAAGACGTTTATTTCGCTTGCGCGAAGGACTGCTTTTATTTTTGGGCGTAATCACTACTTGGACCCGAAAGGAGTTGTCCTCCTTTCGAACTTAACAACTTTCGAACCAAAGTAGCCGGTTAATCGACTTAAATATTGGTGGCCGAAGTTCAGACCGTGGTAAGCTACTTTCCTTATTACTTATGTGACCTCATCTTGTTGTTATTGCTTCGTGTAGGTACCGTCATTGCAGATCGCACCACGACGACCTCAACCCGTTCGATGGGCTGAGCAAGGCAAGCACATCCCCTTTTGTCATGTTCATGCCATGCTTTTACCAAGCTAATGTTGTTATCTTTGAAATGTATGTATGCATGCGTTCTTCTAGGTAAACACCCTTTATTGTGAACCTTGTAGATATATCCTAGCATTCCACTAAAATTTGCTAATATTTTGGCATAAAATATTAGAAACTAGTAGTTAAATTAAATGATATGACCGCATCCCATAAAATTTATGAATTAACCGTAACACCTAAAAATGTGTACGTAAGTATGAAATTCGAATGGAATAAACAGCTCAATTAGTTCTTCCCACATAAAATAAGAGCCATTTATTTGGACTGAGTCTATCCGAGAGGTAAGGACCCTCTGGCGAGCTTGCACTCGAGCGTTGAAATATGTCGGGCGTTGGAGCCTCAGATGGACCATTGCATTGTATTTATTTCGCATAGTTATTTTGCCTTCTTACATAACACCTGTCTAGCTCTCGTAAATTTGGTAAAAATAAATATTGGAATGTAATTGGAAAGCTATAGTGAAATGTTACGACGGTATTAGGAAACATTAGTACAATGCTATTATGATATTATGTGTGTAGCAGTAATCTATGTGATATTATGTGCGGAGAACATGAATTAACCGTGACACCTAAAAATGTTTACGTAAGTAAGAATATTACATGAATTAACAACCTTATTTTGGGACACTCTGCCGAGGTACCCTTGTGTCTTTGTCTGGGGCTGGACCCTCCGATGACCATGGGCCTGTCTGTATTTCACCACGATCTTCACCTTAAGCATAGGATCGTGTTTTTTGGACGTAATCACAACTTGGACCCTGAAAGGAGTTGACCTCCTTTACGAACCTAATTACTCGAACCAAAGTTCTTTGCTTAATCCGACTTAAATATTGGTGGCACGAAGTTGTGGACGTGTTAAGTCATTTTGCCTTATTACTTATTCGACTTAGTATTGTTGTATTTATTTTTGGACGTAATCATTACTTGGACCCGAAAGGAGTTGACCTCCTTCTCAACCTAATAACCGGAACCAAAGTAGCCGCTTAATCGACTTAATTTTTTTGACCCGAAAGGAGTCTCTGCAGAGGTCGGGACCCTCTGTAGAAGCTTCGCTCGAGCGTTCCATGTATTTATTTCGCATGATGATTCGCTCCAGCGAAGGACTGTTTTGGACGTAATATCTACTTGGACCCGAAAGGAGTTGACCTCCTTTACGAACTTTACAACTCGAACCAAAGTATCCACTTAATCCGACTTAAATATTGGTGGGCGGAAGTTTTCCTTTATTACTTATTGCACTTCTTATTGTTCTTTTTGCTTCGTGTAGGTACCGACAACTGCGAGAGACCGCACACGTTGACCTCGGCGCCCGTTCGAGGAAAACTTCGAGCAAGGCAAGCATCTCCCCTTATATCATCTTTGCTAGCACGCTTTTACCAAACTTATGTTGTTATGATGAAATGTATGCATGCATCTTGCTAGTAGTATTTTACATGATATTATGAGTGTGGAATGTGGTTTTAGGATTTAATAAAGCGCATATGTCTTGTGCTAGTATGTTATATAACATATACATAATTATATGTTGTCATACATTTCAACTGTACGTAACCATTACATTAATGCTTTCGTAATTAAAATTTGAGTAATGCCAATACGTTTAAAGATGTTAGCGGTGCGTGTGTGCATTTATTGTTGACTACAATTATGTATTTCTACAGTCCTCGATGGCGATCCGCTTCATATATGGCATGAGGGAGCAGAAAAATTGCGAGGCCCATTTGTCGGCATGCATAATTGTGCACACATAGAGACAATCAGAATCCACCGATAGAGTTGCGTCTGATAGCAAGAGCGGTTGCCGCAGCGCTCTTAGTGTTGACCGTCGTTGTACAAGCTCGTGGTAGATGGGGTTAGGCCGCATGTAGTGCCAAATAGCTTGCTTTACGTGTACTGACCTATTCGAGCTCCAGTAGAACGAGTGCTGGCGATTCTACATGGAGAAGGCCGCCTGAGGAAGGGTTCGCACTAGGTGTTCACGTGAAGCTGGTCCCTCGCACCCCCGCTGGGGAGGCAGGGACGAGCCGTGCCCAGGAGGAGGACATGGGGGTCAATGTGGACGAACAACCCGAGCCCGAAGAGGAAATTGCGATGAGCTCGCGGCAAGTCCCCGCTCAAGGGGGCTTGGCGAGGATGGCGAGATGGATGCGCCGTCCACGAGGTTGATGCGGATGCCCTAGCGGATGACCCTCACCCTACTTATGGTGACGGTCCTGGCGAAGATGAGGACCGGGGCGGCAATCGCATTTTGCACTTGCTGAACCCGGCCGGCGTGTTACGGCCGCTTGGAGGATATTTCTAGGCGTGGGCAAGACCATAGCGATATAGAACTTCGATCGAGTTTGCCACAAAGGAGGAAGCGATGCACTTCGCACTAATTACGCAGCAGTCTTGACCGGCGTGACCAGTGTGACTCGCTCGGACCGGACACACTTCGAGCTTAAATGTAAGAAAGAGGCGGCAAGGCGAATACTATGTTCGTGCGAACCGCCCTAAACATCGACACCATTTCGTTATAACTCGGTACACACCGCACACATGCCGCAGGCGCTTGTTCGAACACAAGCGGTGTGGTGAAATCAAGATTCATCGCGCCAAATCTGTTAGACGTCTTTGAAGGCCGACATTAGCCTCAGGCCCGCAACCATAATTCTTTGAGATGCGAGCAGGGCAGGATGTCCATAAACTACTTGCAAGCTTGGCGAGCAAAGCAGATGGCTTTGAAAATGCTGTTTGGTAGTTTTATGGAGTCATTCAATTGGGCTCCACGACTACTAAGGCGGATAGCTGCAACAAACCCGGGCTCCGAATATGCTATCGCTGTCGAACCCGTGCGGCTTCCGATGGAGCAGCGCTCCAGAACACTACTACCTCCTCAGGGTGTTCTGGGCGTTCGGTCCGTGCATCACGGCATTCAGCAACTGCCGTCCTGTTATATGCGTGGATGGGACATTTCTGTCCGGCCAGTACAATGGCACCCTACTCACCGCCCTAGCTGCCGATGCAAACAACCAGCTACTACCGGCTTTCGCGTGGTTGAGGCGAAAGCAACGATACCGGTAGTTACGGTTCCTGTCCCTGGTGAAGACCCGTGTGGTGCGGGATAGGCCCGGTGTGTCGTCGTGTCGAGGCCGTAATGCGAGGGCTCTTGAGCAGCCCTCGATAGAATGGCGGAGGATGAAGATTGCCATTGCCCGGTGGAGAGGCGTTCAGCGTAGATGGTGCATGCGTCACCTTGGGGCGAACCTGTACACCATGTGCAGGAACAAGCACATGGTGAAGCTATTCAAAACCCTATGCATGCAAAACCAACTGCGCAAGTTCGAGACGATATTTAACCAGCTGAACGAGCGCTCAAAGGAACTGGTGGCGGAAGAGACCATGGAGGGCACACAGGTAATTGGTGGCTCGGAGGTCTCCGTACGGCGCAAGATGACATTCGCTCAATGGATAGCTCGTAAACCCGCCGAGAGATGGGCCTGGGCGCACGATACAAATGGTGCTCGGTAAGATAATGCCCTCTCTAGTACGGTAGCACATCATTTGACAGCACTCTTTTCCACCTAAGCGGTATGCTTCTCTTCTGCAGATACTCCATCATGACGACGAACTTTGCCGAGTCGTACAACAATGTGCTGCGGGGGGCTCGTTGCCTACCCATTTGCTCAATCATTGAGCTCACATTTTTTAGGACCGCGAAATACTTTGTTGATCGCCAAAGGGCGGTGTACAACTGCGGCTCAACATTCGCTCCCCGCGTCGAGGCTTTGTTGCAGCGTCGTAGGCAGAAAGCTCAATTCCACCGCACGCGCATGATGGACCCCGCGCAGAACATTTTTCTCGTCGAGTGCAAGCGCAAGCACCGTTCGGGATACTCCGCGGGGACACAAACCGAGAGATGCCGGCTCGGCTGTATGAAGGCGACCTGCTCATGCAACAAGCCTCGCCTAGAGCACATCCCCTGCTCGCACGTGCTAGCAGCGTGCCGTGAGATGGGGGATAACGACGGCACACAATATGTCACACCGTACTACCGTATGGATGCCGTTAGAGCAACATGGACGGGGCATTTCGAACCGTTCAACATCGGCACAAGCTACAAGACCTCCGAACCCCCTACGTTGCTCCCGTATCCCAAACTAAAGGCGCGATCTGCCCGGGTAGACCAGCGTTCGCGCGGTTTGAGGGTGACATGGATGCGTCTCGGCCGAGACGATGGCCTTCGGCGTTATCGCATCTGCGACCAGGCGAGGGCATGACCGTAGAGGCTGCCCAAGCAGAGGGTGATGTTGTCCAATGTAATATTTCAACTATACGCATTAGACATGCAACATCTTCTTACTACCTTCCTTTTGCATTCTCTTCGTGAAATTTCGGTTATGTAATTTATGAACCTAAATTTCTTTGGGTATGTCTGAGTGGTTTTGTAATTTCTTACGATGTTATTTTTTGTATTTCATTGTTTCATTCCTGGAGATTATGCAAGGCTTGTGATGGAGTTGCGAGGCTGTGCGATCGAAGTATGATGGCGACCACCAGGGCGGAAGTGGGCCTCGGCCAGACGGTAACGTCATTACTACCTTTGTCGTAACGTATCATAGCGTCACGCACATTTCGTTATGCTCGATGCGTTTACTTGCTTTGTCCTTGCAGCTTAACACTCTCGCATGCGTGGCTCCGTAACATCAAGAGATTGGACCCTCGGTTCATATACGGCTGGGACGGGCCGGGCTGTTAGCTTTCGCATTTATGGTGCGTGGAGCCTCTGAAGGAACCTCTGAAGGAAGGGACAGTGGACCCCGATGCCTAGGCCCGGACGGGGCCCTTATCACCGCGTTGGTCGACGGATGGCGTCCGGAGGCGCATACTTTCCACCTCCCCTTCGGCGAGATGACGGTGACCCTCAAAGATGTCGCCATGTTATTTGGCCTTCCACTTTCAGGTAAACCCCTCGTAGTGCGCCAAGCCCTCCAAAGAGGCATGGAAGAACTATGTAGAGGAAAGGTAATAAATGTGAAAGCACACCGACCGCACTTATCACGGGAGCTAACGTGATTTCCTAACATGTGATTTTCTTCGATGCGAGTTTGGCACAACGTGCACGGAATCTGTGATCGTGGAGTCTCTTTCACATGGCTCGGCAGTCTCGGAGGTGGACCATGTCTGGCAAAAACGCTGACCACAGTCGGATAAATAGGCATTTCGAGGTGTACCTCTATTTCCTCCTTGCGAGAATTTTATTTACAAGCGGAAATGGTGATTCCGTTGCCCCCACCTCGTTTGGGTCGCTCGGGAATTAGCCAGAAGCGAGTGCGAGAAGATGCACGACACCGGACTTCTATAGCTGGGGCTCGGCGGTTCGCATGAGACACATATCGCGAGATGTATGCGGCTTTGCCCGATCCTGACCAACTTCAATAATGGGAGGGTGCCCCTGCTTCTCTGATTGTAGTCTGGTCGTACCTACCCATAGCGCGACCAAGAGTGTCAACGCGGTACTACCCAGTGCCCGTCGATGAAGCTAACGTGCATCCACTCGCAAGGCCAACCTTGGGTTACAAATGGATGCATGGCGGACTCAGATGGGCCGAGAATCGAGACGCGGCTCGTACCCTCGTCTCGTGGGGACCTAGACTTCCGACATCGGCGCAGTCACGTGGGATCCCTTTTCCACCCAGGCGCGACGGAGGTTGCGTCGGGAGGCCGTATCTCCAATCTGTACGCAGGAGCCTCGGTATTGGATGACGAAATGCTTCCTCCTGTGCATGAGTGCCGTTGAGCCATACTCTCGGGCTGCGTTCAGCGTAATTTGGGTACCGGCAGTCTTTCCCTCCACCGCCTCCGACAGACTCCGAAAGCTCCCATGGGTATGTCCCTACATGTCACATTACTTTCACGCTTACTGTGGAAACCATTAATAACGTGTTGGATTGATCCGCAGGAGGAGTACATCGGGGCACAACTACAAGCGGGTCGCACGGAATAGCCAGGCATATTGAGAGGTGGAACTCGATGGCCATTGAGGACGTCTGGAACCCATCAGGCGCAGCCCACGAGACGGACACACTTGGGTACCTCGACTGGTACAGACCTCGCACACGGGCGGTGCTCCTAGACAGGGGTGTGGCGATGCCAGTGCAACATGGCTATCTTTGAGGAGTACGCAGAGCGCATGCACACACCGATACGGATCGCACCTATCACATATTAAAAGCAGGATATACCCAATTAAACATTCGATACGTATTAATTTGCGGGCGTGAGGCGGAGTACATGCATGACCAGCGGACGAGATCCTCACGCGATCCGCAGGAGCGACAACGTCAATCAAGCAATCGCTTTACGGAACCTTCTTCGCCCGACGGGCCACCGCATAAGAAATGCGGTCGAGATGTTGGTGGCCATAGACCGTCTACCCAGCGTGATTACGAGGATGTACCGCACGAGGCGCCGCCGCACCGAGCCCCACGATGAGGAGCATGTCCATGGATAGGCGTGCAGCGCCTGCGGGCTCCTCGGCGGCAGCAAGACCCACCCAGAGCATCGACTTCCTCCCGGTCCCGAGCCATGAGAGCGGCCGGGCCATGGAAGCGGAGTGCGTTGAAATAGGTGCTTTGGGGCAAGCGTTCAAGGAGGAGTACACATCAACATGTCACCGTCCCCATCATTGCCGCAGGAGTCTTTTAGTACCCCGTCCAGCATCAACAAACATGGGAGGGCGTGTCGAGGGCGTCTGATGACCTTATGGGATCCGGGGCTACATTCAGCGATTTGCTTTCGCGACGGCGTGTTTGCAATCCCTAGGGTTGGAATCGCGTCCCGGTAACCCGAGGAGGCCGGTGGATCGGCGGCGGAGCGGCGACCTTCGGACGTACTACGGCGCATCGAGGTACCATGCAGACGATCGATGGCTGCATGGGGCATCCTGGCGCCAGCGTCGTCTGTGATCGGCTGTCGCGATTCGGCCATTTGGAACGCGAGATGCAGTTAGGTCCAGCGCGGTAGCTGGACTACGTGTCCCCCAAGCGCCAGAAATTTCACACCGTCGGACTACGATAACCAAGAACGTCGTGGTAGGGGACGCGCAGGGGAAGAGGAAGGGGAACTAGATCGTGTTGTATGAGACTTATGTTAACTTCTTTAATCTATGTCATTCAAACTTGTCAAATTTCTTTTGATTTTTATGTTGCTCAAATGAAAAACTTGTCAACATGAAAAAGTTGCGTCTTGGAATTCTCTACAACGTTCATGTAGATCAAAGAATTAATCGAGCACAGGAAGACCTCCAAAATCGTGAATTACAGAAGGGTCCGTCGCGAACAATTTTTGGTGACCCGCAAATGCACTTACCTTTCCGATTATCTATGATTTTTTATATTGCTCAAATGAAAAACTTGTCAACATGAAAAAGTTGAATCTTGGAATTATCTACAACTTTCATGTACACCAAAAATGATTAGAGCACGGGAAAATCTCCAAAATCGAGAATTACAGAAGGGTCCGTCGCGAACAATTTTTGGTCCGACGCAAATGCATTTACCTTTCCGATTTTCTTTGATTTTTTCTGTTGCTCAAATGAAAAACTTGTCGACATGAAAAAGTTGCGTCTTGGAATTCTCTACAACTTTCATGTAGACCAAAAAATGATTGCAGCATATGAAGACCTCCAAAAATGCGAGTTACTGCAGACCATTCAATTTGGTCCGTGACATACGTGAATGAGTTGATATTTGGTCCGTGGTAAACATGAAATGTATAGGTTTTAATTTCGTCAAACGTATGTGCGTAACGGACTAAAGAGCAAATCAGCTGCATTCTTCCGAAAAAATAGACTCAGACGTGATATTTCACGGCCGGCCGAATGTGCTTAAGTTGTCATATTTTTGCGCGACTGTTATAATTAGCCCTTTTCAACTATACGAAAAATACATACAACGGAATGTGTAATTACAATGTTTTTTCATAACATCGTAGTCAGTATAGAGAAGAGCAAATCAGCTGCATTCTTCCGAAAAAATGGACTCACACGTGATATTTCACGGCCGGCCGAATATGCTTAAGTTGTCATATTTTTGCGCGACCGTTATAATTAGCCCTTTTCAACTATACGAAAATACATACAACGGAATGTGTAATTACAATGTTTTTCCATAACATCGTAGTCAGTATAGAGAAGAGCAAATCAGCTGCATTCTTCCGAAAAAATGGACTCATACGTGATATTTCACGGCCGGCCGAATATGCTTAAGTTGTCATATTTTTGCGCGACCGTTATAATTAGCCATTTTCAACTATACGAAAATACATACAACGGAATATGTAATTACAATATTTTTCCATAATATCGTAGTCAGTATAGAGAAGACCAAATCAGCTGCATTCTTCCGAAAAAATGGACTCACACGTGATATTTCACGGCCGGCCGAATATGCTTAAGTTGTCATATTTTTGCGCGACCGTTATAATTAGCCCTTTTCAACTATACGAAAATACATACAACGGAATGTGTAATTACAATGTTTTTCCATAACATCGTAGTCAGTATAGAGAAGAGCAAATCAGCTGCATTCTTCCGAAAAAATGGACTCATACGTGATATTTCACGGCCCGCCGAATATGCTTAAGTTGTCATATTTTTGCGCGACCGTTATAATTAGCCATTTTCAACTATACGAAAATACATACAACGGAATATGTAATTACAATATTTTTCCATAATACCGTAGTCAGTATAGAGAAGACCAAATCAGCTGCATTCTTCCGAAAAAAAAGACTCACACGTGATATTTCACGGCCGGCCGAATGTGCTTAAGTTGTCATATTTTTGCGCGACCGTTATAATTAGCCCTTTTCAACTATACGAAAATACATACAACGGAATGTGTAATTACAATGTTTTTCCATAACATCGTAGTCAGTATAGAGAAGAGCAAATCAGCTGCATTCTTAGAAAAAATTGACTCACACGTGATATTTCACGGCCAGCCGAATATGCTTAAGTTGTCATATTTTTGCGCGACCGTTATAATTAGCCATTTTCAACTATCACGAAAATACATACAACGGAATATGTAATTACAATATTTTTCCATAATACCGTAGTCGATATAGAAGACCAAATCAGCTGCATTCTTCCGAAAAAAGACTCACACGTGATATTTCACGGTAGGCGAATGTGCTTAAGTTGTCATATTTTTGGCGCGACCGTTATAATTAGCCCTTTTCAACTATCTGAAAATACATACAACGGAATGTGTAATTACAATGTTTTTCCATAACATCGTAGTCAGTATAGAGAAGAGCAAATCAGCTGCGTTCTTCGAAAAAATGGACTCACACGTGATATTTCACGGCCTACGAATATGCTTAAGTTGTCATATTTTTGCGCCGACCGTTATAATTAGCCCTTTTCAACTATACGAAAATACATACAACGGAATGTGTAATTACAATGTTTTTCCATAACATCGTAGTCGGTATAGAGAAGAGCAAATCAGCTGCGTTCTTAGAAAAAATGGACTCACACGTGATATTTCACTAGGCCGAATATGCTTAAGTTGTCATATTTTTGGCGCCGACCGTTATAATTAGCCCTTTTCAACTATACGAAAATACATACAGCGGAATGTGTAATTACAATGTTTTTCCATAACATCGTAGTCGGTATAGAGAAGAGCAAATCAGCTGCGTTCTTCCAAAATGGACTCACACGTGATATTTCACGGCCGCCGAATATGCGCTTTCTGTCTGGCCGTCGCCTGTAAGGCGATGTGCATAAGCGGAGGGGATGGGCACTACCGGACACTTCGAGCTGCAGCTTTGCCGGCCATACCCCTCCCATTGCGCTGCAACGCTTCCACGTGACGCGATGCAGGATCTGCCAAAGCTACGGCCAGGCCCCCCACGCGCATTGCAAAGCGCTCCCACGTGCCGCTTGCACTGTATTGGACCCTCGCTCAGCGCTGATGTGCCGCCAATTGCCTTGTTTGTCCCTTGTGCCCTCCTATAAATTACAACGCCGCATGCATTTCTATCGGGCAATCGCGAGTGAGTTCGATGAAGTTGCCCGAGTTCAACCCACAACGCGAGTGTTTCAAAGGTATTATTTATGAAATTTATTTTCGACGGTCGATGACATTGTTGTGTTGTTGGGTCGTGAAGTACGATGGATATTGATGGCTTCTTGGGGCTTTCGTGCCATCTGTTCCTTTTATGTTTTTATCGAAGTACATTTCGATTATGCTTGAATCCTACTCTTCTAGGTGAAATATAATTGCTTCCAATGTGTAGATGGACAAGGATCCTGAGCGGCTCGAAGAAAGGCTGGGCCTGGACAATCAAAGAAATAGATGGCATCGCGGTGACCTGAATAAAATTGCTAAAGACAACTTGATCCTGGCAACAATTCAAGTGCCAACGAATTCAACGACTTTATTCTTGACATCGAAGCTATTGCTAGTAGCCTCGAACATGTCGCCATACAATCTAGCAATTGCTGCAGTCAAACCCCCCACGGCCCGGCCACAGGAGGACACTAAGCTCGTTGCCAAAGAGGAGGACACCGAAGGTGTAGACCCCATCGTTGTCTTCCATGTGACTACGAGAGGCGATGGCGAGGGCAAACGCGACCATTGGCGGTTTTTAGAAGAGGAGGGTATTGATGCAGATAGTGATGATTACGGAAAGTTCTAATCCAATTGCGTGAGTTGTTCAAATAATATGTAGTAGTCATGTACCCGTCATGTACGTTGGCGATGTCACGGTATTCCAACGTTGTTTCTCCCGTGTTGTGATGTTATGTCGTAACTTATATATTTCCAACGTTGTATTTTCCGTCTTTAATATCTTTTGTCGTTACAAGCCATACGAAAGCGGCACAACACCGGATACACCAACACAACATACGAAGAGTTAATTTAACAACTTCATTCCATTTTATTACTCGTAAAGAGCGTAGTAGATGCAATTTTCATGACCGTTATATTTAGCCCTTTTGAACTATCTGAAAGTACATACAACGGCAGTGTAATTACAATATTTTTCCATGATATCGTAGTCGATTATCTGAGAAGAGCAAATCAGCTGCATTATTCCTAAAATAGACTCACACGTGACATTTCACGGTAATTTGAATATGCTTAAGTCCTCATATTTTTCCGCGACTATTATATTTAGCCCTTTTGAACTATCACGAAAGTACATACAAAGGAAGCTGTAATTATAATATTTTCCATAATATCGTAGTCAGTATACACAAGACCAAATGGGCTGCATTCTCAGAAAAAATGGACTCACACGTGATATTTCACGGCCCGCCGAATATGCTTAAGTTGTCATATTTTCGCGACTATTATAATTATCCATTAAGATGTCATCATCCAAACTTTCGTTGCATTGGCACGAGATGTCCTGTCAAAGCAACTGCGGCAAAGCTGCCGGGATATATCATGTCATCAAATGCATGCGTGGCGTAGAATGCCTTAGTCGTCATGTCAAAGCATAGTCGCCAAAGCCCGACCGGCACCTCCCTAGCGACTACAAAGCTGCATGCATTTGTAAACTTCCAAGCCGCAGGCAGAGCTGCAAAGGAATCCGATGCTCGCGGATTCGTTCTTGCTTCAAGTCTGTCGTTTTATCAATTCAGGCTATTTAACCCCCTTCCTGGCTTCCCAGCATTGCATCAACCGAACGACTGCTCCAATACAACAAAGAGAACCATCCACCGCAAACCAAACGAGCAGCACCAATGGAGTTTCCCTCGCCCCCAAGGCACAGCGTTGTCCAAACCATCCCCGACGGCACGGAGGTCCCCATGTGCCTATGCGGGGATCCTTGCCGCTTCCGGCAGTCAATAGACAACTCATACACGTACGGTATGAGGTACTGGAGTTGCCGCAACCACGACTCTGAGCCAAAGCTGGGGATGCAGCTGCGGCGGAAAAGCCCGGTATGTTCATACTCGCATTTTGTGTTGCATCGAACCTGCATGTGTCTAACACCATGTGATGTGACCAATTGCAGCCTCCATCAGGCGAAGTTCATCCGATTCTGACGCGGAACAAACTCTCGAGATGGAAAGGATGCGGAATCGGGAGTACTCGCATCGGAGGGCTATGGTGGAGCGCGGCGATGGTGTGGCGGGATCGAGGAGGAAGCGCAAGCAGCGGCGTCTGGAGCAGATGCTTGCACGCAGGAGGCCGAACGGCAGCCGCCATGCCGCGGATGGTGGAGGCCGAAAGTCGAGAAAGCGTGAGAGGGCAGCTAGGGCCAGGCGGCGGAGGCGAAGGATTGCGTAAGGGAAAATATCCTCGCCGCTCTCGATGGAAATGTACGACAAGGGGCCCTTCTTGTTGTTCCCTTTCCCTAAGGCATGTTAGGTTTAGTCCTAGATATGCCGCTTTGTTGTTTACCATTCGTAAGCCGTACGTAATTTATCTGCCCATCTTTGACCAAAACTACAGGAAGTCTCAAAAAAATTATTACACAACTATCGGTACAGTGTACAAATAAAATATTACACAATTATCGGTATTTGCATTTCAATCGGATCCGGTCGAATAACCAGAAAACTAAAAAAATTCGGCTATTTACATGTTGTATATAAAACCGTTTTTCCCACCTCCTAACGGAGCCAACCGCTCGGATATGGGCCTTGAATGAATGACAGTAATGTCCTATACGGTATTATAGATAATCTATTGTATGAGTTATTTTTACATAATATAATGATATACTATAAATAACTGCCATCTATGCTATTGTAAGATGTAGTGTGTCATCCGTCAATTAGCTGATGAATCTAACCGCTCATATGAGACGGTAATATAGATAATCTATTCAATAGGGGTTGTATAGCATTAAAATACAACAAAGATACTACCCCGCCTATCGGTAGAGTATACGCTTTCGAATTGTAGTTATAATTATTATTTGTGTACACTTTGTCCGATAATTTTGTAATGACAATTATAACTACAATTTTTAATTTACAAGTGGTATATTTACGTTTTCCACCTCAGGACATAGCCAACCGCTCGAATATGGACGCGAACAACGAGGCAGTAAAGTCATATACTGATCGTAAAGTCTAACATTCTACCAAATTTAAAGTGATACATTTGGAGTATTTTTCCTAATTAATAAGCATACTCTTAATAAGCATGATTTTACGAAATTTTACAAAGTTAAGTAATCCAAATGATTTTTAAAAATACAGACAGTTTATTTTATTCAATTTTGAATTGAGCGGAAAAGAAAATTAATTTTGAAATTTCAGACAGTTTATTTTATTCAATTTGGAATTGAGCGAAAGAAAATAACCAAATTAAAAAAATTACACGTGTCGGTCTTGCGGAGCCACACTGTCGCCAGGTGTGGGTAATGGCGGCGAGGGCTGCCGCCAGGGGTGTGGCGACCGCCCGTGTGGCGTGGCGACGCATGCGTGTGGCGGTAGCAACTGGTATTTTTGCTATTTCATTTTTTTGTTGTATATTTCTGAAATTTGAAATTATATGTTGTATATTTAGGCATTTTTTCCTCAAATTGTCAGTTTCATCGGCCCTGTCTGTAAGCGTGGGGTTTCGTTAGGTTTTGGCACAAAGTGCGTGCTCGTGTGCGGCGGCGGCGGCGGCGGCGGCTTGCCTCGCCGGAGTGGACAAGCAAACAACCGATGGCGAAGGGCGACGACGCGGTGGCGCGGAAGCGCGGCAGGGTGCGCAGGAAGCGCCTGCGCAACAGCGAGAACGCCGTATCTGCGCGCGTCGCCGCCATCATCGCCTCCAAGCGCCGCCGCAAGTCCGGCAAGCGCCGCGTCTGCGAGGGCATGTGCTTCTCGCTCCCCACCCCCGACGACCCATTCAACGACAGGCACGGGAAGAAGCACAAGAGCGACGAGCCGACCGAAGACACCGCCGCCGCCGAGTGCGACCCCGGGAAGAAGAAGAAGGACTCGAACAACGCCAAGAAGCAGCCGCCGGAGAAGGCCGGGGCGAAATACAAGTCCAAGGCTATACCTGAGCGGAAGGCGGAGAAGGACCGCGTGGAGTATGACCGGCCGTCAAAGTTCATGGTGGTCTGTCTCAACGCAATCCGGGACGCGGTGGCTTCGGAGGACGGCGGCGGCATCCACGACAACGGTTCCTGGGGGGTAGAGCTCTGGAGGTGCTGCTCGGCGGCATCGCCTTCGGACGTGCTCGACACCAGCGGCGAGTACGCCACCCGGGAGCAGACGGCATGGCTCGTCTCCACCGCCTGCGACATCGTCGCCAGGAAGGAGAAGCTTGGAGTGGTCGTCTCTTGCCCCTTCCTACTGTACCTCGTACCCTCCCAGGAAAAGGCCGTGCAAGTTAGTTCTACATTTTGCTCTTTCTACCCTGTTCTTTGTGTAGGAATGTCTTGTAGTACTAGGAGGTATGAACAAAATGTTAAATTGATAATTTGGTATTGCTTCATTGCTTGAGCAGGTGCGTTCGATATGCAAACCGCTAAAGTCTCTTGGAATCCATTCTGTAAGCTTGCATCCTGGCGCTTCCATTGAACACCAGATGTCTGGGTATGTTTTCTTCAATCGTTAGTAACCTCTATTGAAGGTGAACTTGTTATCTGTAAGCGCAGTGCCTATGGATATCAAATTGCGTTCGATATGTTCAACGTTAATTCATTTTGTCTTGATTTCTCTAACAGACTAAAGAATTGTGAGCCGGAGTTTCTTATATCTACCCCCGAGAGGCTTCTCGAACTCATTTCATTAAAGGCGATTGACATATCGAGTGTATCAATGCTGGTGAGTAAATGTGGTAATTGGAGTTATCTTGACGGCGAACCATATCAGTTCACTTGTGTTTATCATCCATTTGCTCTATCCTCTATGTAATTTCCGTATTTCACTTCGAAAAATATGTGCTTTTGAATAGTTTTAGGAAGATGTAAAATCTTAACACCCGATATGCTTAACTATACGACCATTTTAACTCCCAAAACTTTCGGTAGTTTAGTTATCCCATCATCAAGTTTCATCTAAAGATGACATCTCTTCATTTAACAGGTCATTGACGGACAAAAGTATTTCATGGACCTTAATTTCAGTAACAAACTTTCTTCTATTAGAGACGCCATATTGATTGATCCTCAGATAATTATCTTCAGCGATCCATTTGACCAAAGTGTTGCTACGGTGGCAAGAAATCTACTCCGTGGAAGAATTACAAAGCTCACTATCAATGATTCTGTTGCTTCTCGAAGTGCTTTTGTAGCACAATATGTACACTTCTGTCCCTCAGAGCAGAAGAAGACATCAAAGGTACTTGGAGCATGCAGAGATGTCCCATTTATTTCTTATTGTCATATCTTCCTTTTTTGGTTGCATGACTTTAGGCATTATTATGCTCATTATTCACTGAAGTGGCTGCACATAAAGTAAGAAAGTTCCTTTACTGGAGGTTGTCTTGTTTAGGTTGTCAAACCATAGATGTACTCGGACAGTAATGACCTGAATAGGCATGTGGACCCCTCACCCCGCTAGATAACTACTTATATGCCTGTCCTGATTTCATGGCTGATAGATTTTGAGCAGGGATTGTTCAAACTTCAAAAATGCTTAGGTGATTATTCAAGCACACTGACGAGCTCTTTCTATTTCAGGTCAAGGAAATTCTTGAGCTTGTCTTAAATAATCATGCTAGAAAGACAGCAAAGGTTCTGCTAGTGGCTGCAAATGATCATGAAGCACAGAACCTATCATCATCCCTTAAACTGGAAAATTGCACAGTGACTGATGATTCACACAGTAACTCTTTTACCATATGCAGCAGGTGCAGTGAACCATTCCAACGTGTAGCTTTTGTGAGATTTCATCAACGACTTACATTCCTCTGTATTTGTGCAGTTTGGGGCTGATGAATGTCCTTGTGAAGGACCGGGAGAGCATGGCAATGGCAGACATTGAGGAATTTGAGATTGTGTTAGTCGTGGACTTGCCTCCTTTAGTCGAAGAATATGTCGAAATCCTCACAGGAGCAGCTCGTCATGCGGTTGTGGGGGAGGTTCATAGTATCTTCTCTAAGACTGATGCTCCTCTTGCAAAACCCTTGGCTGAGGTTCTTGCAAACTGTGGCCAGGTGGTGCCTGAATTTCTCAAAACTTTGGAATCCTCATAGCAGAATTGGTCCTACTTATCAGCCAATTATGGTGACTCAGATTAACCGCCATCCATGACTCTACCAGTCACCAAACCATTTTGTCGGTGCTGTGAGTTGTGTGTTCTTTCTCATGTAATTCTCACGTGTAAGCATAACGATAATCTTTTGCCTTGATGTAGATCTTGACTCTTTTTTTATTGTGAATGCGTTGCAGTCCTTGATGTAACAACTGATGTGCATTTGCATTCAATTGTGCCTATGGACTCCTAAAGATGAATAAGCTACCGTGAACAAAAACACCGTACTCAGGTGCAGACTCACAAGTCACTGGCTTCTATCTTTGTTACTGTTGTCTAGGAAGTGAGTCAGCTATCAGGGACCCGCCCTTACCCAGCTCTCTCTTTTCCAAGGGAAGCAGAAAATGCACACTACTGATAGATCTCTGGACCTTTCATCGATCGCATTTGTGCCGTCGACACTACTGTGATCCAATGTAATGCTGGAACGAAATGTTCCTCCTCATCTGGTTCTCGAGCGACGAACAATTAATCCTGCACGATGGAATCTGAAGCCTGTCGTGGCGAAGCGTTTCTGATGGAAGACAGCCCCGAGCCTCATCTGGTTCTCCATGCGTGTGTGCGGATTGTGGTATAGATGCTTGCAGGTGATTCTGATCCCATAATGCTGTAGAATAAGGGCATACAAATATGGAGTAGTACCGTGGTGCTGTTCATAGGCTCTGTCGACTCATAACAGCAGCCCCCGCTTTTGGCACGGCTTAATCTCACTTGGGAAATGGCTTATCGATACTTGCATGCTTTGATGATCTTTCTTTTCTTGTGGATTGATGCAACGCTTTGAATGTCTTTTCTTACTTGGTTGATTTACCTACGTAGATCATGATTTTGTGTGCTGTGAATATCATATGGTGAACATTGATATTTGCAGAATAGGCTAAATTTGTTGTAATAGATCCCCAGCAGTTCTAAACTTAAAAACTGCTTCTGGATTATCATTCGTTGTTTCAATGAAATATCTTTTAGTAAAGCCCGCCGATCAAAAAGGAAGTGGTCTAATAATTGGATCCTAGCAATGCTTCTCATAAAATAGTTTCATCTCTTTATCAGTTGAAGATATGATCTATTTAGTCAATTCCTTTTATGTTCATGTTGTATCTATAGGCGCATGTTTTTGGCTTTCATGTCTCCATGCATGTTTTTCTGTGTGGAAGATAGCTTGACTGGTGAAAGTTTATTTTGAAGCTTGAACTTCAGATACTCTTTTGTGCAATATCTGAAATTCTCAAATACTAGAATCTAGCACAACCATTAGGATTTTAGTTTTGCATGGCAAGTTCGTAATGCTATGGCTAAGTACATAGGCTTGGCATTTGGATCAACAACCTATGTGGAAACTGGAAAAGTCATATTAATGGGTGCCAGAATTATAGCTAAGTATAGTAGCAATAGTGCGATGTCTGATTCTCTGAATATGGAGCTTATCTTTTACTTCTAAAGAAATCAACTTAGTGAAATTGAGAAAATATCAAGAGGATCATGCTTTGTAGGATGCTTTTGTCAAGAAATTACAAGTTGTCCTTGATAAGCAACTTGATTTCCTTTTATGTCAGACTGATATATACTGCAATCTATTCTTAGTTTATTTTGTTATGGCTATTTTGAACTTTAGTATTTTTTATTGTAGTTCCTTGCTGCATGCTAAGAATATTTAACTTTTCTGTAATTTAGTGTGAACTTTCCTGCTATTGTTCCTTCAAATTGGTAAATATGGGAAGATAAATGTTATATCATGTATTATTTGAGTTTCTATGCACTGGATATGTTTGTACCCAGAGGCGTATCTGCCGGTGGGGCACAGGTGAGCTGAAGCCCCACCCGTGGCCCACAGGCTCCTCTCTCTCTCTCTCTCTCTCTCTCTCTCTCTCTCTATATATATATATATATATATATATATATATATATATATATATATATATATAAATATATATATATATATATATAATACAATTACCTGGGACACCAAGGTGCCTGGGCACCATGATCCAAAATGGGTATTTTCCATATGTATTTGTATGCGAATTTTTTTGAAATTTTTAGGATGTTGAGTTCAACTAGTTTACTAACTAGTTCAAACAAGTTTGAACTGAAATTCAAATTTAAGTTTCCTTTTTTGATGATAGTTTGATTGTAGGTATGTGTTGATCATACATATAAATCAGCAAAGTATGTAATCTAAATTCATTCAAATCTTCAAATTCAAGTATATTTTTGTAAAGATATGTGTTTCATTTGAATTCTTATAGATGAGTATATACCCTAAAACTGAAAGTTTTGAAAAATATATCCGAATTTGACTTGAATTAACGCATTTAAAATCATGGTGCCCAGACACCAAGGTGTCCCATACTGTTATCCTATATATATATATATATATATATATATATATATATATATATATATATATATATATTAGCTTTGGAGATCTTAGTTTTAGCCCCCCTCGTTCCAATTTTCTGGATACGCCTCTGTTTGTACCCACTTGTAAATTAGTATATATCATCTGCTATTAGATGGCAAAATAGAGCTAAAGATGTGATGGACACCACATCACAATCGGTTTTGAGCTTGAACCGATTGTGATGACCATATTATCATTATCGTGCGAAAACCAATTACGGTAGAGGCTTCTCATTCACCAAAACCTACTATGATGACGAAAAAGAACCGATTGTAACTTATATTTACGTAGCAGTGTCTCTTCCTGTGCTGTGATCGAAAAATGTGAAACTGGGTGCGTACGGTCGCTTTGGTCATCTGTTTTCGCTGCAAAACAGAGGCGAGGACTGCAAAAGGTAATCTACGTAGTCCAGAAAAGAATTTTCCCAATCGGATGGATCTTGCATGTAACACGCGTATGATATGAAATGATCGATTGATTGCTGATGACGACACGATCGAGCTGATCTCGTTGGTGCGTGCATGCGCATATACAGACATAGTGGTCATGAGTCTGTTTGGGAATCCCTCTTGGATGCAGTGATTTCCACCAGCAAACGAAAGAATCAGAGAGAGAAGCAAGGAAAACATGTCCAATAGCTCTACGTGGTCTATAGATTCAGACAACGCCCACAGATAGTTGGAGTAATTATTTGGATCACTCTTTCCTCGATAACGACGTACTACCTTCGGCTATAAATAGTTATCGTTTTAGATATTGATGTACTCAGTACTCCAAAAACATAGCTTGGATCACTAGTTTATATCTCTACTATATAAAGTGAGAGTTTCTTCCCACGTCACATTAATTGCCCTGCTTAATTACCCTACGCAAGAAACGAAACGTTGCTTTAATTAGCCAGCTTTTGCAAGAAACGAAGCGTTAAAGATAGATGTTTGATCTTATGAAATAGTATTTTTTTATTTTTTAATCTTTATTTTTCGTTATCAATTTTGTTTTTCGTAGCAACGCATGGGCATATAACTAGTTATAATTTATGTATAAGACCCAGTAAAATTATAATATTATGGAACTGCTTTTTCAAGACAAAAGCCCGGCGCTGAGGCTAGCTCAAGATTGGCCACTTCGGGCGGCTATAAGCTACTCCAAGTCGTCACTGCTGCACTGTCGCCTTGCACCATGCATGGCCATGCATGTGCTCCCCTTAATGCACGCGCTGATGTGAAGTATGAGCGGATTGTTATCCTTAATACTTTGGGTGCTTTCCATGCTTTGTTGGGAAAGGTTGAGAGCACCACAGGGTGGGGGTGGTGCGGTCGGACGGCGATCGATGGCTCCAAATGGCGGAGCCAGGAAAAAATATAGCCCGCAGATTCTATTATAGCTAACATATTATGAATTGATCGATATGTGAACTAAAAGCAATCTTAAACGCTAATACACATATGATCATGTAAATGAAAACTAAAAGCATAAAACAATGGTAATACCTCTGTAAAAAAACATATATTGCTATTTGCTGGTCCTTCTACACAAGCAACACTACCGTTGCAACTGCAACAATATGCTTATGAACAAACTATGCATCAAGGTCGATACTCAATAGCTGTCTAATTTTGCATCAAACATCCCGCATGTTATCAAATATTGCTGCTCATAGTTTTGCCAATCAACTTGCTGGAGGATTTGGTCTGCAGGATCCTTCTATGCAGCAGAATGGATCTCCCAACTATCTGCCCCATGGAAACATCTCAAATGGTCAGGGCTCAGGTTCAGCGCAATTAACTATTCCATCTTACAAAATTGCATGATGGGTTGTTACTAGGTTTGTATTTTTTCCTACTCCTGTACTTGATTATGGAATTGTAATACTAGAAAATGAGAGTTTTACTCGTTGTTATCTTTCTTTCTAAATGCTTGATAGAGATTGAAGTCCCTAAGTTGGTAATCTCATTGACAACTTGAAATGTTTCCTGAATGTAGGTTCAAAAGGATGATTTGATCAAAGGTGAAAATCTAAGTGCTCAACACAATCGGTACTTAAGCACCTTGACAACTGATGCTCCTGGCAGGGTTTTTTGTTTCGGTACAGGAAAAAATTCGGATCCCCCCGAAAGAGGCGAAATTCCGAAATTTCGCGAAATTTCGAAAAAATTCCGGTCAAATTTGTCCGAATTTTCAAACAGGACGAAGCAAATTTACTCGAATTTTTTTGAAAAATTCGCCGAAATTTCGGACGAAATTCCGGGGAAATTCCGGCGAAATTTTGGATAGGAAAAATATTGTGCAGCAGTAAAAAACAGCAATCAAATAGCGTCCAGCAGTCCAGAATTTTGGATAAGAACTTCACCTTCTTGCACCTCACAACGTCCGGCCGGTCAAATAACGTCCAAAGACATAAATAGCGATCCTGATTAACATCATTACACAAATATAACCTAGTTTACGCCAACAAAAGATCAAAATAACTCTTCAAGCACTTAAGAAAAACAAGAACCTTCCTTAATATGCCACCTCATACGCACGAGAAAAACAGATGTTACCAATTGCAACAACGGCGTGCAACAGTTTAACAAAAAAAAAAAAAAGTTCCATCCATCGCAAAAAGGAAAAAAAAGAGGGCAAAAAAACAAAGCTCCATTCGATTTATACTCACGCCTCAAGGCCGTAATATTCTTTGGCAATTGGCAGATGCATGCGTGATGCGTGTTGTAAGCAGTACAAAGCATAAGCAAATAATAATCCATAAATCAAGACAATACTACAAAAATCAGCACATAAATAGTTAACAAATTACCATTGTTCAATCTTCTACATGGTTAGGAATTAGGATCGCCGACTTGCTTTTGCTCTCTTGCTGTTTTGAGGTTGGATCAGTTGCATGAGGTTGTTGACATTCTTCGTCTTCCTAGTTGGATTTCTCTTTTTTGTAGCATTTTGAACCGCTTGCTCCTGTGCACATTCTTGAACCTCCTCTTCTGCACATAGTCAATAGTCACATAAATAATTTTTCCAAAATGTAGACACAAAAAGACAAAATAACGAAACACATAAGTAATTACCATAATTTTCATAGTCTTCTCCATAAATCGGCATCACTAGGCTGAGTTAGTGTTACTAGACTCAAGATTAGAAGGGATATCTGTTGGGGTCTCACTACTTTCGCTCTCCAATTCATCTTCTCCATCCACCAAACTCTTCCCTTTAGCCTTCTTCCTTGACTCACTAGTAAGCTTTCTCTTCCTCATTCGAGCACACAATTGATTAAGATATTCCTCATCCTCCTCATGAGATGACTTATTAAGCCATTCCATGATTGGGTTTTCTTGATCAAACAAGGCAGCATCAATGTTTATTGAACATGGATCAATGTTTTTATCTTCACATTTATCACCTCTTTCTATTTCTTCTTGTTTGAGACGTAGTTTCAAATTATAGCGCACATATACTAGTTCTCTTAGCTTTTCATAACCTAGCTTGTTTCTCACCTTCGTATGGACCAATGCGAATGCACTCCAATTTCTCTCACAGCCACTAGATGAGATGCATTGCGACACAATGCGTATAGCATACTTCTGTAATTCCTTTGCTTCTCCCCCAAACATTAGCCACCAGTTGGCTACAAAGGTAGAAATGCATAGAATTTGTCATGGACATTAATGGAAATTAGATAGTGCTCACAAGTCACAAAGGTAGAAACTTACTTGCTGAATAACGCCCTGCTGCCTTGCGTGCCATGATCCCACCAAACTTCCCTCGAAAGGATTTGTATGACTCAAATTCCAAAAGGGCTTGTAAACCACTATCTATTGAGTCTTGGATCCTTTCAATTGCCCCTTGGAGTGCACTACAGTGGTCGTAGTTATCACTTAGGTGCAGCATATAATGACCCACTGGATCAAGAACAGCAGCTACAAGTAGAGAGAAAATAACATAATTTTGTTCCATGCATTAGGATGGAAAGTACATAATGGAAGATATGAAATTATTCTACTTTTGAACTTACCAGCAACCACCAAAGTGTTATCATAGAGATATCGAACCCTTTTGGAAACTTTTGTCATGTACTTGATATATTCTAATGATTCAGCACCAAGATTGATTTCCAATTCCTTAAGAGCACAAACCATCTTTGGCATAAAACCAGATAGTGTCCCATTATCTTCATCAGCATATCTTAAGACAACATATAGTGGCCCAATTGTATCAAGGACTTTCTTGAGTGAATCCCACCAATAACTACTTGTCAAGCAATCATCAACAAATGCATACTCAGGATCATTTCTCCAATCATTGTCCTTCCACTCATCAGACACCATCCATTTTCGAAACTTATCTTTTCTTTCCCAAAAACTTTGAAGGAACATGAAGACACTTCCAAATCGAGTGGAATTTGGTCGAGCCAATTCTCCACCAATATTCTTTTTCATCTCATTATGCAACCTATTATGGCCATAGAAGAACTTGGCAATCCTTCTGACACCTTCCACAACATCATCAATCTCTGGGAATTTGGCTATGTCCTTCAACATGAGGTTGACGGTGTGAGCAGCACATGGCTGCCATACAATGTGGTTGTACTCGGTAATAACCTCGGCACATGCTTTTTTGTAGTTTGAACCATTGTCTGTTACAATTTGCACAATAGACTTGTGTCCAATGTCATCAACCACCTCCTTGATCTCTTTGAACAGAAAGTCTGCATGGCATAAAAACAACCAAGACAACATAAATTAGAAAGTGCATATAACATGTTTTTAAAGAAGACATGCAATGCAAATTTTAGTATCTTCTCACTACCTGCATTCTGGATTTGACCAGTTGCATTTATAGCCTTATGGAAGAACATCGCCCATTGCAATACACCATAAAATTGATAATGCTCATCGAGGTGGGTCCTGTCCATGAGTCGCACATCAGTGTAACACCATCCTGAGACCAGTCTTTCTTGAACCGCTCCACCATCAACTCCACATCTTTATAATTTGTTTCTAAGTATGGGCCGTCAATGTCGCTCCCCTTGAACAATTGCCCCGTCGTACCTAGCTGCTGCGTCAACCTCATTGCTGCTCGAAAATACGGACAATTGGCTTTTGTTCCTGCAATGTCATTTGCATGGAACCATTTTGCCCAAGCTTGACCAAGCATTTCCATGGTGCCCTTGTTCAGTATCGTGTCAATTCTAGGCTGGACAGGTCCTCTACTAGTGCTGCTAGCCCTTGAGGTTGAATTTCGATACAACCCACTATTGTTGCCAATAGAACTCCCAGATCCATGCTCATAAGTGGAACCCCTTCTTTGCACAGAATGCTGGTACTCATAATCTCGTACTGATCGATCCATGGCCAATCGTACTTGCTCCTCCTCATCACTAGGCACAAACTCATAAGATGGATCTCCACCCATCTCACGAAAAATATTATTTTCCAATCTCTGTTTTGCCTTCCTAGTTTTGATTCTCTTCCTCTTCCCCAACGTGTGGCTTTCCCTCATAGCGATTCGACCTGATTTGACACCTTCTTACAAAAGGCCACATCGCCTGCTATACCACCTAAATGCTCCCTAAGTCGGGTTGCACCTCCAGATTTTCCAATGCGCCCACAAAACCCACACTTGAAGCCTTGGTTTACTTTGAAGCCATGATTCCACACATTATTTATGTTTCCATCATTTTCTTGACCACGTCCTCCTGCAATGCAAAAAAAATAAAATAATTATCCATGGCCTTTGAAGTAAAGACTACACATTTCAGTCAAGAACAAATATGAACATATTACCAAATATGTTGACACCAACGTCTCGAGTACCATCCACGTGAATGGGCGTGGCTCGAGTACCATCCGCTTGACTACCATCAGCTGTTCCCCCATGACTAACATGAGCACCACTACTATCGCCAGCTCCGCCACAACCATTGCCTTCACCTCTAACCATGGTCTTAGAGGGAGGCTTCAAAGTAAAACTGTAAAACACCTTCCAATACAAGATATCCTGCAATTACATATTTAATTGGCACAAAACTAATGATAACAAAGACTGAAAACTGCCATCCAAACTTCTAAAAGACAATCGACTTAATTATCCAAACTTCTAAAAAGACTGATCTTGGACTCATGGAGTAAGTGTATGCACAAAGAAAGTAGCAAACTCTTGAACTCTTTGGAGTGACCTATTTTACCCGACTTTTCAAGACATTGGTAATTTGGTATAGGCGAGGTTACTTCGAAGTTCTGAGTTAATCAAATTGAAAACATCACTAGGCACGGCCGATCAATATTTTTCACATGCCACTCTCGGTCTGGCGTGGTATTGCTACGGATCACTTGATAGTTGATACAGATCGCTCTCTATCATATCAGAAGGCAACACACTGCAAGGGGGGTCTATTTTCAGACAACATTCTCTGTCAGAAGTCAGACGACGCACCTAGCTATTCTATGACAGTGTTTTCAGGAACTACTAACTAGTAACTACTACTCTAATTTAATGTAAGTACAGTAACTGGACTACTGGACTAAGTGTATGCATTTAAGCTCCTGAACTATTGGTTTTCTATTGTGAAATGCCTAGAAATTCAATTAGAGTAGTGCAAGGCTACAAGCTACTGAAAATTCACAAGATAGTAAGGAACATACCAGTATACCACTATCAAAGTATCAAGTGTCAACAAGTAATTAATCCATACACTATACTGAGAGTAACACATAACTGCGAATCATAGGCCTCGCATACATCATTTAATACCATAAATCTGCAATTCTTCAAACTAATGAACCAGGCACAAGCCGCACGATCCAATAAAAGTTCCAACTGACAAAAGACTTTACAAACTATCTAAATCTCTGAGCGATGCGCCACATTTAGCCGATGTGAGGACTGAGGAAGAGGACCCTGGCTCCAGGCGGCGCGGGGAACTGGCCTCCGGCTCCAGGCGACAAATCTCCGGCTCCAGGCGGGGCGCGGAACTGGCCTTCGGCTCCAGGCGGCGTGCGGAACTGACCTCCGCTCCAGGCTTCAGGCGACAAATCTCCGGCTCAGCGGCTCCAGGCGGCGCGTCGAACTGGCCTCCGGCTTGCAGAGGCAGCAATTCACCAGCGCACGGGGAAGTGCCGTCGCCACTCGCCAGCGCCGCCGCCGAAAATTTCTCGCGCGTGGGGACGGGAGGGAGTGAGCCTAAGCAGGTGTAACCTAAATCGCGAGGGCTAGGCCCATATCACCAGTTTGCACAGTTAAAAATTCAAATTGGGCCGAAGTATTTAAGCGGGAGGCCCATCTTCCGGTCTGGGCCGAAAATCCGAAATTTCGCGAAATTTCGCCGAAATTTCGTCGGAAAAAAAATCCCTGGCTCCTGGTACTTCTCCTTTAACAAGTGTGCTTCCTACATCCAAATCCTTCTAATTTCACTGCATTTGCAGTGTTCTAGATCATCACTCTCCATTATACATTGTTGGGCTCTGAAATGTTGTTGTTGGAACTTCCTCAGATGGAGTTAGTCAGCAAACCTCTCTTTGGGCCAAGCCCGGGCAACTGCCCGGCCCAGCCGGGGGGTTGCCTCCGCCCCTGGATGGCTCGTTGTAGCTGCGTTGATGGCAGCACAGGGTGGGGTGGTGCGGTGCGGCTGAGTATGTTCAAGAGTACATCTACAAATTTTTTCAGAATTTTTCATGATATTTGGTAGTTTAGTTGCACGATGATTGCACCGAAAACTTAATTGCAGAGGATATGTTGCCATGTATAATAATACAATATCAGCTATAAATAAGCTTTGCCAAATGGGGTTTTTGCTCATAAAGGAAGAGAAAAGAAGGAAAGAGATTATAACTACATCTTCGCAAAGAGACAATCCAAACCCATAAATTTAGGTTATATCGACAACACAAAACACTTTTTCGTATCATAATTAAAATATTGTGGATCATATATGAAATAGTATATAGATAATAATTGTTTCTACTGTTGTACAATAGTATATGCTTTTAACCTCACCGGTCATCGCGAAGCTGTTTCCCTTGAAAAATGGATACCAATTCTTATCGGGAAAGTCAGCGCCAAACTTCATTAAAGAATCTGATGTGTTCCAACTTCCAGAAAGATTACTTCATATCCTTGCAGGGATGCCCTGGATAAATAACAATGTTTTTTATATATAAAGTCTTTTTCGCATTCCTGAGAGTACATACTTCCACTTTTAATATACCATTTAAACGAACGTGTTGTACTGTTGTACGTGTAAAAGGCTATAGAACAGAAAAAAAAGGTTTCAATGAATTTTTCAACCAAATCGCATTGGAGTATCTTAAAATTACTAGTGGATTATACAGAAAATGATAAAAGAGTGTAACATGTTCATTTAAGTGGTATATTGACAATGGGAGTACATACTCCCAGGAGTATGTAACCATTTTTCTATATATATATTGCATTCGTTACAAAAAGATGTTTAATAGATGAGCAAATTTGCATCAAGATTTCTAAGAGAAAAAAGTTTGCAATGCAATACTAGGAATGTGCTCGTTAGATCCTTATGACAGGCTGGTGACTGATAGCTAAAGCATTCGCAAGCAAATTTATCAAAGTAAACGCCTACACAAATCAAAGTTTTCAACAGTTAGCTACATGTACTGATGGACTGACGGGCATTGATGCGACATCAATGTTTAACTATCGTTAACTTAATTGCTGCCCAGGAAGTAATAACGAGCAGCAATACACCAAGTACTATCATATGTTCCTCCACGTTTACTATAGAAAGCCGTTCAACGGGGAGAGAGAGAGAGAGAGAGAGAGAGAGAGAGGGTTGACTTTTGGCCAGTTCAGAGCGAGTAGATTAGTTGCAACTCACAACTTGCAGATGATGCAAAGTTTGGGCTCTTGCATGTTCATCTCGTCCACAAACTCAGCTATTAATTGTAATTTGCATTCTTTTTATGTTATTTGCCATTGATTAATTACATTGACCTTCTGATGATGTTGCGTATGCACATACGTAGTGTAAGCTACTCTCTCCCGAACATTTGACCTCTATCACGTTCTTTCTCTGCAATGAGGGACGGCAAGGGTGATCCGGCGATCGCCGTCCTCCTCGCCGCGCTCTGCGTGGCATCGGCGGTGGTATTTCGTGTCGACGGAGCCAAGGGACAGGAGCTCGTGGCGCAGCTGTTGAGCGGCTTCACCGCGGCGCATTCCGCGGACGCGTCGGTGCCGTTCGAGCCGGTGCTGTACGCGCCCAACGGCGTCTTCGCCTTCGGCTTTCTCCGGGTTGATACGGATTCCCTGGACCTCGCCGTCGTCCACCTCCCGTCCTCGTTCGCGCTCTGGCGAGCCACGCCGGCCCGCGTCGGGGACTGGTCGCGCCCGGCCACCCTCCACTGCTATAGAGAAGCACATTAGTGGCGGTTCTAAACTGACATTAGTGGCGGTTTTTGAACCGCCACAGATTAAGCGCCACTAATATTCGGCGATTATCAGTGGCGGTTTTAGAACCGCCACAAATATTATTATCAGTGACGGTTTGTGGTCAAAACCGCCACTGATATTGCCATTATCGATGGCGGTTTGTGGTCAAAACCGCCATCGATATTGCCGATATCGATGGCGGTTTGTGGGTAAAACCGCCATCGGTATTGCTTTTCGATGGCGGTTTGTGGGTAAAACCGTAACTGTTATTGACTTATCAGTGGCGGTTTTAAAAGTAAAACCGGCACTGGTATTATTATCAGTGGCGGTTTGTGGATCAAACCGCCACTGATAATCCCCGTCCAGTATAAAAAAAATACGTATTTTTGGCTAGCCTCAGGAATTGCTAGCCATGCCCTCTGAAACAAGATACAGAAATTACACAGGAATTACAAAAGAACCACAAGATGATACATGCCGAAGGACAAAAACCAAACACTTAAATAATCGCTTGTGGAATCAAACGTTGCAAGCTACACATATCCAAACCGCCACATGTTACCCTTTTACTGACAACAGCAAGGCGTGAGGTACCTTTTGCTCTATATTATCCATTGACTCCTTGAGCACTCGATCTTCTTACATAATCTTAATAGGCTACATCCACCACCAACTACAACACCTTCCTCAATAGTTGCCTGAAATATCCAAAGTTATTGTTAGGAAATAGAGCTTGTAGTTTACAAAACCATACAAAATCACATATGAAGAACAGCATGAATCTTTGAAATGCATTATTTTAATAGTCCATTCTAACAAAATATGGCTAGCAATGATCATGACAATATATCATGGACAGATATACAAGTCACACAACAATATATATACTCAAAACTGTGCACCCCTTCTCATATTTGTTGCAATTAAATTGAAAATAAATGGAACTATAATGTAGGAAGAGAAACAGTGTTGGTTGGCAAGTACTGAAGCTGGAAGATATGTATTACCTTCTTTAGCCTCAACACTTTTTCCTTATTAAGGGTAGCTATAGTCCTATCAAGTTTTGACAGGATATCATTGTTAATGCTCTTGTGGTCCTTACCAATAGAGTCATCTAGACTGCTATGAACTTGATCAGTTATTGTGCTAACAAATTTCATCCCTAATACCATACAGAGATCTTGTACTGTACTTGCATGCTCAAGAACCTTCACCAGCCTATTTCTCTGCAATGTCCAGGAAAAGCATCTTATCATATTCATGAAACCAAAAACACAACAATCACCAACCACTAAACATTGTGATCCAAATTCATCAGAGAGATTTCAAGCATTTTCAACAAGTATTGCCAAATGAATTTTCATCAACAATGAACCAATGACATCAAACGCATCTATTATTTTCATATCTTGAAGTAGGATCCATAAGGGATAAAATAATTGTAAGTTCCAATATAGTCAGAATTTGAGAAACACAATAACATTAATGCAAAAATGCTGCAGCTAAAAGGTTTTGCTCCGATAACCATTTGGACATCTTGAAACTAGAAGTACCATATTACCCGGTCTACAGCCGCTTGTAAGGTCAGATGATCCCCCCATTCCCCAGACCTGCAGGGAGATACATATGAAGCTATGAAGCTGTTGACACTACATTTTACTTTATAAGCATTTTTTGTATGATATAAACTTCCAAGTTATTAATATTGGACAATAAAACAACAAAGCGAGGACAAACTTTATGATTTTTTAATATAAACTTTATGATTTTTTTTTAGTATTGCAATAAAACAACAAATAAAAATAAGCTGTACTAATATGACATTGCACAAGAGAAAGTAATAAATTGATTACCTTGTGAAAGCCATTTCTTTGATCATATGCCTCAACAGTTCCATAGTTATAACTACATTGAGTCAAAACATGTCAAAATTACACTAACCAAGTGATTATAGTTTGATAATATGATAATTATAAGTAACTTTACCACATATTAAGTGCTGACCACAATCTAATGTGACGCCCAACAAGCACTTCACCTGTATCTTTCATATGCTAATAGAGAACATATTAATTCACCAATTAAGTAACTCAAAAAAGAAATATGGCCAAAAGCACATGCAAACATAGGCCAACATTGTGAGAACGAGTTAACAAAAATGTGCAAACAGGAATTGCTAGCCATGGCCACCCACATAATGCATGCTCTCATATCCATTTTGGACAGCTTTCGAAGTGAACTATAAGTGGCAACCCATTCAACACATTACAAATGATAAACCAACATTGATGGTCATCTTCGGGGAATTCAAAGATGAGCACCATCATCACTACATCCTAACCACATTTACAGAGAGGAGGCACACGATGGCGCCGATGCGAGGAGTTCGTGATGCGATGATGCAGTGAAGGAGGAGTTCACGATGAGAGGCGAGAGAATAATTATATCACAAAAACCAATCAGCATTACAACATACCGGTGTAATATATCGATAATTATATCACAAGCAAAACTATTATATCACACACATTGTAATAGATCGATAATAAAAAAGATTAGTCATATTGACAAGTAGAGTATCTTATAGTTTCTAAATTTTGTCATGCTCATTTACAATTTACAAGTCCACATCCAAGACCTAGTATCTTCTCACACAATCTTAAGCCTACGAGCCTTTAGGGATTCTTTGGAGGCGAACGACGTTTAACAGCAGCATGGAGCAATTGATCATTGTTGTCTTCATCATAAAACTCGCCCTTTTTGTTGATGACTTCCTTCATGAGGAAGTAAGCGAGCTGTGCCTGAATGGCTTGGATGTCAAGAGGATGTAGTCCTGTCGTAGGCAATTTGAGGCGCTACAAGTACGAAAAATAAATCTAAGAGTATATATAGAAATTGAGTGGTGCGAATAAATGTGTAATGTTAGCATGACAAACCTCTACGTCATTGTCTATTATTGTAGAAGATAAGATTTCGCGCATGTATTGGCACACGAAGTACCCACATAAATTTGTGCCTTGCGACTGCTTGTGACACTACAAAAATTGAATAAACTAAAATGTCATGGAAGGAGTTATTTACTATGAAATGCGATATAAGAATATTTCTTGCGTGCATCTGAAATTTAGTTCTGATCGAAAGGGATTTACGGAATGGGCGGTATCTCAAGCTCTTTGTACAATATCTTTTGAACGCCGCATTCATTACACTTAGCAGCTCTTCGTAGTCTTTTATCTTTGTCCATCGAATCCATGACCAAGAACTTGCTCTTTTTCTCGGGTCACTACTACAAGAATCGATGGAACCTACATATACATGTATGATGCTATAGTCATTAGCCCTAGGATAAGAGAAATGAGCGAATTCAACAAGTGATTTAACTAGCCAGTGAGAAACTTACTTAAAATTGTATGGAACAAGTATGAATTCCTTGTCTTGTAGTTTTAGCAACGCCCTGTATATGTATTCCTCAACCTCATTTGGTGCTCTTAAGATTTCGATCCGCACACCGTTCTGAGTCGAGAATCCCATGGGCCCTTGGTTCTTCTCAATTCAATAGTCTCGTATCTAGATAAGGAAAAAGTTAGACAACACATTTATCGGTATTACGTGAATGTAAACCATGATTTATATAGTAGACACTTACGATTGTCCAAAGATCGCAAAAAGACACGTCGAGGGCGTCGTGATAGAACAAGTTGTGCAAGTTATCGAATTCTATCATGAAGTAGCCAACCCCCTCATGGTGAAAATGTTCCTCTCCGTAAATGGCGTTGATCATCTTCGGGAGTAAATGTTGATTGGATCGCATCATGTACCGATCCATGTAGTCGCCGTGCATCATGAGTGTTAGGCTCTTCAACTTCGATTCGGTGACTAATGGCTTTCCAAGCTCGTATTTCACCTTTCGTGATTATCTTGTACTTGAGATTTCGCTTTGCCCTTTCCTTTTCCTCTGATGACATCATACTGCTTCGCAGCCGCTGATCTAACCGATATGGCTTGTCTAACGGGCCATTTCTTGGATCGGTGTTGTACCTTCGTCTTTTGAAGTGGTCACACTAAGCTTTTGATGTTGAGGCGCTGGTGACGAATGGGCTCCTAGAGCGAGGCTCCTTTATAGTGGGCGCACTAGCCATTTGGCCCAGTGTTGGTGATGAATGGGCGAGTTGTACTGCGAGAGAGGTGGCGGTTGTATGCTGCAGGAGAGGTGGCGGTTCATGATCCAAGGCGATGTCACGCTTACGCCATCGGATGAAAGTGTGAACGGCACTTCCTAGAGTTGTGACCTCATCATTGCAAGGCATTTCAGTCCAACCTCAAAGAATCTGTGGAAGCACCGTGTCCACCTGGACCTTTGCATAACCTGGAGCTATCGGAGAGTTGTGCAAAACATCCCCTTGTAGGTATGGATAAGCTATCCACTGTAGCGACTGTAAAAATATGTTCATGATGGCACATTGAGCTGGCAGGGTGTGGGGTCTTGTATGTCGCCCACGAGGATAATGCGTGTTATCCGGTTGTACCAATGGTGTGGGCCAGCGCAAGCTGCTACTGGCGATTCGTAAATTTGGCGAGAACGATGTTGTGTCCTTGCGATCGCTCATGGCTTCTTGTACTTTTTGTTGAACTTGTTGTTCTATGGTGCTTTGTAATTCTTGAAGCATCTTTTGCTTCATCTCCTCCATAGCCCGTTCGCACGCTCTTCTTTCGCTCTCTTGCGACTCCTGTGACAGTCTCCGTGCTCGGGAAACCAATCTTCCAGTGGAACCTTGACCCCTCGCCTCGTGTCCGACCAGGATGCTCTTTATTTCCCAAAGGCTTTGTTAGTTCGTCCTTCTCCTATCTGCGTGAAAATTTCCTTGGGTGGACTCGGCGTGCAGCTCCTGAATTCGTTGGGAGATTGCTTCATCATCGTTGCTTTTGAATGATAAGCCCCCACTAGGCATGACAGATGCCCTTGCTAGCACATAATGCTTAACTTTCGGTCCGTAGACCGTCAAGGGACTTGTGCGGTCGATCGGATTGCATCCAATTCTTGCCTCTCCCGGTGAGGAATCTTACCGCGTACCCACTCGTGCCTAGTCCGTGGGGTGAGTGTTCATCCTTGCGATCTGGCGGTGGTCCTCACTGGATTTTATTGCTGCTTCGTCTTGCTTCATCGCAATAAATTCATCCCAATATGGCTCTACTTTAGGATAATCTCTCGATGGTCGACCGATTTTTCATCACATATTGCGTATTCGGCTTGGACTTGAAGTTCCTCCATGCGACATCCATTGACATCAATGCATTGCGGCGCACGAGCTCTTCGACTCCTTCAGGAATCGAAAGTTTCTTTCAGCTCTGTCCATAGATCCATTTTGATGGCGTCGGGCACTTTGTGCCAATCCAAATAGGTGATTGGCACTTTATCCCTTGCGATGTACCCGCATGTTGACCTATATTTTGTCTTTGCTGTTTTTGCCGGTTTAACCGACTCCAAGATCTCGAGACCTCTCGAGATGGTATGCCGGCCTTCAGGCTTCTTAGTTTTCCTCGGCCTCGGCGTCTTGCAGCGGGAGCATCAGCATCTCCGGCAATGAAGGAGGCTTCGGCACCTTCGAAGGTTGGATGGTCCAACAGGTATCTACTCGGGCTTGAGTTCGGGGCGGGTTGGAAGCATCCTCCAACCCAGTGGGCCTCGAGCTCCATAAGAACTACATTTCAAAGTAAACATAGTCATTTCAAGATAATGTGAACAAGAGGTCTTATTGTGTAGAGATCAACCGATGTGATAAATAATGTTGAGAAATCCTAACCAACAGGTAAAACTACTCTGGCAGCTATAGAAGGCAACTAAGACCGGACTAGGTAGGTTTACACGTTGCGTTGCGTCGGTAAAAAATATGTAGTTAAAAGCAAGGCGGCTAAGACCAGAATAGGTACATCCTTAAGAACAGCAATTTGATTAAAAGAGAAGAAGTCTTGTATTAATTAGAAGGTCTTATGGCCAAGTTCTTAAGCAATGAGGTAAGAAACAAGAATCTTGGTGTCCGAGCACCAAGAACTCCTCGAGGTCTACGCGCCTCGAGTCGCACCTATTGCTACTGAAGAACATGAACACCATAAGATGCAAATAAGAGAACAATAAAAACCCTAGTGTATGGAGTATTATAAAAGCACTTCGATCCCGACGGCTAAATTGGCATATTATTCTAGTCACCACGCAACAAGCAAAGAAAAATGAGACCATTTTCTTGCACAATGTGCTTTCAATAACAAAGTGACAGCCATATGTAGTGTTTTTAAAGAAGTGGTCCATTATGGTTTTGTTTTTAAAGAAGAGAGAAGATGTCAGATTAATTTGAAGCATGAGCATATAAATAGTAAGCACAAGTATTACTCACTATTTCAGGATTTTACATCAAAGCAGTTGAGCATATAAATATGTACATCAGTCCTTAAATACATCTTATCAATCCCTATTTAGCCGTCGGGATCGAAGTACAATTCATCATAATGAATGGTATCAACAATATGAATCGCATGGAGTTTCCTTATGAAAGGGATCAGTATGGAGTATTATCAAAGTAGAAGGCTACCTCATATGGTTATATGGTTGACAAAGAAACCATTGTAATTGTGCAGATCATTCAGCAAAGTATGAAACAGCTAATCAATTTGCCGCTTAGTGTCTATTCAAAGGTAATGTAATAAGTGTGCATGCAATGGATCTCATTCAACAGCTCTTAACATAGTTTCCTTACTTTGGCTGCATATAGTGTGTACAGTTTGCTTGCATATAGTACTAACAAGGAATGGAAAGTCGGTATTTTCATCTAAAGTCTTTGCAATGTTTTCATAAGCAGAATTCAAGGTTTAGAGAGAACTACAGGTTAATTTGAACTCAGAGCATCCAAACTATATAGCGACAAGGGTGGACCAATGGAGACAAATGTTATTGTAGCGCAACACAAATCTCAGAATTGAATATACAAGATAATTAATGTAAGACCATATTAGTGCTGAATAGTGACTAGTGAGCATATTAGTTTCAACCAGTAAGGTTCACTAAAGAGCCAACAGCTAATCAATCATAATTTTTCATTTGATCTGTCAGCAAGAAGAGCATATGGTTCAACGAGGTAACCAATCACTATTAATTTAACATACATACATACTACTCCAATCCAGTATTATACGGTCTGCCATTTTCATTAATCTAATATATACTACTCCATTCGGTCGGACGGGGCTCACCTTCAATGGCGGGGGCCCAGTGGCGAAGTGGAAGCGAGGAAGGGCGGGAGTGGCCGGCGGGGCGAGGGGCGGCTCAGGAGACCTTGTGCTTTGGCGGGGGCCGCTCCACTGGAACGGGCGGCGAGTCGAGGGCACCGGGAGGAGGCAGGCGAGGAAGCGAGGAGGCGCGGGGTGGCCGACGGGGCCGACGGGGAGCGAGGACGGCGCTGGATCGAACGATGTAAGCGGCGTCGAGGGGCACCAGGAGGAGGCGGGGTCACCGGGCGCGGGAGGGAGGCGGGGTCACCGAGGCGAGGAGGAGGCGGCGGGGTCACCTGGCGAGGAGGGGCGGCGGGTCGCCGGGGCGCGGAAGGAAGGCGGTAGGGTTCAAAGCTCTTGGTGAGGATCGACCACTTTGCCGTGGTTTATATAGGGGACATATCGGTGGCGGTTGTTAATTAAAACCGCCACAGATAAGGTTTATCGATGGGCTTGTAATTAAAAACCGCCACAGATAAAATTATCAGTGGCGGTTGTAATTAAAAACCGCCACTAATACTATTTTTCAGATTTCCTTCAATTATAAAGCCATGAATTACTGTATTAGTGAACCTATCATATATATTAACTACTAATTATTCATAACTAATTTATCTATGCTATATAAATTTATATTCTTATGAAATTTGAACCCCTTATTAATATAAATTAATATAAAGCATATTTTTAAGATTTCCTTCTATTAATATAAAGCCATGAATTAATGTATTAGTGAACCTATCATATATATTAACTACTAATTATTCATAACTAATTTATCTAGGATATATAAATTTATATTCTTATGAAATTTGAATCCCTGATTAATATAAATTAATATAAAGCATATTTTTCAGATTTCCTTCTATTAATATAAAGCCATGAATTAATATAAAGCATATTTTTTAACAAAAAAATGCCATTACTCCACATAAATGCATATTTCTGACATTACATTTCCATTACCCCACATAAATACACACATTTTGCCATTACTCGTAGCTAATTATTTTCTTTCACAATTTGGCCTTCTTCATGATCATCACGATGATAGGTGGCTTCCTGAGTGGTTGCTTCGTCGAGCCCGATCTTTGCCATCTACGAAGGAGGCAACTCATCAAAGCTGGTTGTACTCTTCCTCATCCACGACATTCTCAACTCCGACGATCCTTTGTTTTCCTTGAAGAACTACATGACGCTTCTTATCTGTAGGGTCGATTACATAGAAGACACTGTGCAACTTGCTTCGCAAATCTGAATGGATTCGCCTCTATATCCGACTTGCTCGATGTCCACGATGGTGAAGCCATATTTGTCCACCTTGACACCCTTTGGGAGTTGGACCCAACGACAAAACATCGGGATCTTGAAAATGCAGAGTCGAGCTCCCAAATCTCCTCTATAAACCCATAGAAGCTGCTCTTCTTCTTGCTGTATTGTCGTGAGGCATCTATACGGACACCACTGTTTTGGTAAGTACTTTTGCTATCCTGAGCTCTCGTGTAAAATGTATATCCATTTATGTCGTATCCTTGCCATGTCACGATTGTACCGATGGCCCTTTTGCCAACCACCTCAACGTAACACCGGTTTCTTCACCGGACATGTGCTCCTTGAACCAATGATTGAACACACGATTGTGCTCTTTTGTTATCCAAACCTCACGATCGTCCACGATTTTCCCTCTGTAGCTTTTCCTTGTGCATGTCCATAAGCGGGATACCTCGATCGATCTTTGCAAGGCTGTGAAATGAGCTTGTTCGAACAAAAAATGATCGTAAGAATTTGTGGATTTCTTTCCGATTACTCCTTTGCCGCCTAGCCTCCCCTCATGGCGTGATACAGGCACTCCTACCGGTTCAACCTCGTCCATGTAATCGACGCAGAACTCAATAACCTCCTCGCTTGCATAACCTTCTACAATGGAACCTTCCGGTCGCGATCGATTACGTACATATTTCTTGAACACCCATGTACCTTTCGAGCGGATACATCGATGCAGAATCTTGGCCCACAAATATTTATCTCATTCACAAGGTGAACAATGAGATGAACCATGATATCGAAAAATGATGGAGGAAAATACATCTCTAGCTGACACAGTGTTGACCACATCGACTGCAGTTCATAAAGTCCAACGGATCGATGACCTTCGTGAAATCGCGTTAAAGAAGAAACACAACCTCATGATTGCCTCTCGAACCTTGTCGTGCAAAATACCTCTAATTGCAATAGGGAGCATTTGTGTCATCATCACATGACAATCATGAGACTTCATACCGCTTAACTTCAAATCTTTCATCGATACCGGTTTCTTGATGTTTGCGAAGTAACCTGACGGAACTTTCACACTACGCAAGCACTTGCAGAGGTCTGTTTTCTCTTTCTTGGACAGAGTATGGCAAGGCTGGGGAAGGTAAAGTCGGCCTTTCCGGTGTCTTGAGGATGTAGCTCGGCTCGATCTTCATATCTTCCAGTCCCTTCGTGCCTTCACCCATCCTTTGTTTTGCTAGGAATATTCAGTAAAAGACCAAGCACGCTGTCACATACATTCTTTTCTACATGCATGACGTCGATGCAATGTCGAACTTCTAAGTCCTTCCAATAGGGCAAATCCCAAAATAAGGATCTCTTCTTCCACGTGGTTTTCTCGAAGACGGACCTCGAGGTATCCCCCTTTCCAAGTACAACATTAATATCCTTAACCATATCATATACCTCTTCCCAAGAAGAGGCCTTGGAGCTGAACCGTCCTCCTTTGTACCGTCAAATTGTTTTTTCATATTACGGTGCGGATGATTCTTTTCGAAGGAACCGACGGTGGCGCATGTAGACTGCTTTTCCTCGAGTTGTTAAGCCACACGCTACTAGTTTCATCCAGGCATTGGGGGCAAGCTTTAGCTCCTTTTATAGTACTGGCCGACAGGTTACCTAGGGTCAGTAAATCATTGATGGTGCGAGAACAACATTGCGCGTAGAGTGAAGTACTCCGCTTGTACTCATCCCATACCTGCACACCTTCATTCCACAAGAGCACAAGATCTTCCACCAATGGTTGTAGGTATACATCAATATCGTTTCCAGTTGTCTCGGCCCTTGGATAAGCGGCGACATCATAATGTATTTTCGCTTCATACACAACCAAGGAGGAAGGTTGTAGATACAGAGAGTCACGGGCCAAGTGCTATGAATACTGCTCATGTTACCGAAAGGATTCATTCCATCCGTACTCAACCCAAACCTTATGTTCCTTGGCTCATTTCCAAGTTCTCCCTAAAGAGCCTATCGATGGTTCTCCTTTGGGCGTAATCGGCCAGGTGCCTCGACTTTCCATCCTCTCTTTCGCTCTTCTCGAGTGCCATCGCATCAGCTTGGCATGCTTTTTATTTGCAAATAAACGCTTTAGACGCAGGTATTCTTGGCAAATACCACACCACTTTAGCGGGAGCTCCATTCTTCACTTCTATGCCTTCGCTTTCCTCGCCCTTACGCTTGTATCGCGATGCTTTGCACACCGGACATACATGCGTGTCGCATAGTCTTTGCGATAGAGTATACAATCGTTTGGACACGCTGTGTATTCTTTCTACCTCCAATCCCAAGGGACATACAACCTTCTTGGCAAAATACGTGGTCTTAGGCAACAAAGTTGCCCTCTGGAAGCATGTCCGCTAAGAGACGTAGCAACTCTGTGAAACTCTTGTCGGACCAACCATTGCTTGCCTTCAATTTCAGTGAGTGAAAGCACAAAGTGTGCAACTTTGTGTATTCCTCCTTGCAACCTGGGAACAAAGGTTTCTCCGAGTCCTCTATCAAACCCTTGAACTGATTAAACTCTCTCTCACTCTGTAGTTTCCTTCGCATCGCGCAACATTTGAGCCAGTTATTGTCATAAATCCAGCGACCAACCTATCCTCATCGGTTCCATACCCGATGTCACCGCCATATTGGCGGCTTAAGTGCGTCGTCGACATTATCACATTGAAGTATGATCTCCTCTTCACCGTGCCTTGTCCAATGTATAGCTAGGTACAAAGCCCCTCGAATCGGTGCAAGTGGATTTGGTCTTTGTCCTAAAACATCTTCTCATTCTTGCAATCAATGCATGGACAATGTATGTACTCCGCCTTCTTTTGCAATCTGTTCTCCTCTGCTCGTCAGAGAAAGCGAATACGCTGGCCGATGTATTCTCATTTAACGGTTCGCATTGTACATCCATCTCCTGGTCCATCTACAATTAATTAATGTAACAATTAATAATATGCAATAATCTTAATTACATAAATCATTAATCCATTATTTGTTACTATCCAATAACCTTAATTAAATAAATTTAATATATGCTCAATCATAATTTATCATCCAAAAGGTAGACAACTTAATCTAATAGAGCTATAGAAGGCAACCAAGACCGATCTAATAGAGCAAGGTAGTAAGAAAATTAATGGTAATTAGAAACAAATCTTAAGTACTATGCATAGCCAAAATTAAATTTATCCTCTCAAAGAGGTACATAATTCATCATCTCAAAATGCAAGGCAACTTCATGATCACCTATATACCATATACATTAAATTTAATGTGTATTAATATCCAACAATCTTAATTAAATAAATTTAATATATGCTTGCCATATTTTGTCATCTAAAGAGGTAGACAACAAATAATCTAATGGAGCAAGGTAATAAATTCATCATCTAGATATAAATTAATCTAAAAAATGCTAGGTAAATAAAAAAAATTGAATCTAAGCTTTGCCATTCAAGAAAGGAAAATCTTAAATAAACTAGATCTAGCCATTAAATTGCAACTACATCACCACAAATGAAGAGAGGAGAACAAATTACTCACCTTGGAACAACCCTACAAAGTAAAAACTCAAGTTTCTTTGCAAACAAAATCTCAGATCTGAAATTTTGCTTTTCTTCTCGGGGAGGAAGATGACCATGAGCTCCTGTAGAGTGCTGTAGCGACTAGTATATATCGGGGGTTTTATTTGTGGCGGTTCTAAACAAAAACCGCCACAGATAACTGTATTTGTGGCGGTTTTTGTTTAGAACCGCCACAAATAAGCTCATTATAAGTGACGGTTTTGTCCTCCAACCGCCACTGATAATACCTACCTATCAGTGGCGGTTTTTGTTCCGAACCGCCACAGATAGTGGACTATCAGTGGCGGTTTAGGGTTAAAACCGCCACTTATAGTTGTCGCAGTATTTGTGGCGGTTATAACCACAAACCGCCACTGATATGACACTATCTGTGGCGGTTCGGAACAAAAACCGTCACGAATGATCCTGTCACCGGTTTGCACTCAAGAACCGCCACTGATACTCCTATTAGTGGCGGTTCCAAACAAACCGTCACGAATGATCCTGTCACCGGTTTGCACTCAAGAAATTGTCTTTCGGGCATGCGGCATTCAGCCCCGTGTGATCGACACACATGCGCCACTTGCCCCCTTTTTTCATCACGATAACTGGGTTGGCCAACCACTCGGAATGGTCGACCTCCCGAATGAAACCGGCTTTGAGGAGCTTGTCCAGTTCCTCTCGATGATGGCTTGCTTCTCCGGGAGAAGCGCTGAGCTTCGCCGCACGTGCTTTTGTCGCCGAATCGCTAGCTGTGCTCGACGACCTTCCTTGGGACTCGGGCATGTCTGACGGTTCCCAGCGAACGATGTCCGCGCTTCTCCGGAGGAAGGTCACGAGCTCGAGTTCCTATTTAGGATCTAGGAAGCCCCACGTGTACGACCTTGTGCTGCCTGTGCCGCACAACGGATGGCCTTGGTTTCTCCTCCAGCCTTGACGCTAGCCTTGGGCCGGAACTCCTCGGCTCTTGCTCGGCCACGCTGGGCGATTGACCGACCATGTCTAACGCCTCTCGCCGCAGCTTAGGGCTGCTTTGGGCTTCCTTGACCGTAATCACGCCGCCGGCCGGGACCTTCAAGCATTGATACGTGGTGAGTGGCGGCCATGAATTTGGCGAAGTCTTTGGTCGGCCCAGGATCGCGTTGTAAGCCGACTCGAAATCGACCACTTCGAACGTGATCAGCTCCGTTCGGAAGTTGCTCGGATTGCCGAACGTTACTGGCAGGACGATCTGGCCGAGCGGCCTGACCGACGTTCCGGGCACTATCCCGTAGAACAGGACCACCAGGCTTTTGATCTTGGAAGCGAGGATGCGCATCTCGCCCAAGACCCTGGCGTATATCAGTCGAGGAGCTCCGCGATCCACAAGGACCCGACTCCATCATGCGGTGTTGCGGTCGTTGGGCTAACGACCATCGGAAGCCTTTGGGGTTTCGTCATTCCCGGAGGGCAGTCGTCCTTGGAGAAGGTGATCGGCAGCTCGGACCACTTGAGCTGCTGAACAGGAGGCTTCCCCTGAGTGACACGGAGTACCTCGCGCGCGGCCTCCTTTAACTCCCGACGCGACCCATAGGCGGCGGAGCCCCCGAATATCACGGCGATGTGGTTTCTCGGCTCTTGGTACTCCATGTCGGTGTCTTGCTCCTCGGCGGGCTTCTTGCCCTTGACGTCTCCTTCCATCTCGGGGAGCGTGGGCATGGGACCCTTACCATTGTAGAACTGCTCCAGGCGGGAGGCCCACGTTCTGCAATTCCGAAGGTCATGCCCATGCGCCTGGTGGAGCGGGCAGAAATAGGCACTAGCCCGCCCGCGTTGGTCGCCGCGTTCTTGGTCGTCCGGTTACGCTTTCGTTGTTCCATTGAACCTGGCCGACTTTCCTTTCGGGCTCCCCTATACGATCACGAGGTCGGCCGTTGTCTTTCGATGCATTTTGCCACCATGCCGGAGACGGAGGATTTTTTCTTCTTTTTGATTTTTTTTCTCGATCGAGCTTACGCTCTTTTGGCTTGACGCCCCTTCGAGCCCGGGCTGAGGGGGCAACTTTCCCTCGTCTAGCAGCTTCTTCCATTGGACGGCCTCGTCCGCGTTGGCGTAACGGTCAGCCATGCGGAAGCGGCTCGTTGGCTGTGATGTCGGGTGGATTTCGAGGTCCTGAGTAAAGCGTCGTCTCGGACCCGAACTTGAAAGCCCGGACGACCGCCTCATCCGAGATGCTCGGGATGGAATTGGCGCACTTGCATGAAGCGCTGACGAATCGGGCGCAGGTTCGCCCTCGTGCATGTCAGGCGCTCAAGGTCGCGCTCCTTCCCGGCGGACGTAGCGACTCCGGAAGTTGGCTCGAGAGTGCTTTGCTCGGTGGGCCCGGGACCGGATCGAAGTTCTCCTTCTGGTTGAATAGCCACGCCCGAGCCGCCCGCCCAGGATCAGGCGTAAAGTTGGCCATCACTCCTTTCATCACCCCAGCAACTAAAATGGCCGTGGTGTAGATCGAGAGAAACTTCGTCGGGGTTCGAGTCCCATCGAATCTCGATGTGACCCGCTTAAACCTTGTCGGCCAGGTCACTCGTCGCAGCCGACGTCGCGAACGCCCTGCACCGAACACGGATCGTCAGGCGATCACCACGAGCGTGGCGGTCGGGGCGATCCCCACCAGCCGAGCCCGAGGTTAGTGGGCCCAGGCGAGAGAAAATCTCCCTACGCCTGTAGGATGAGGAGTGGCCCGATGAGGAATGTTCGGCCCGGATTACGCCTGTGGCTCAGATTCCGCTGGTCCCGAGGAGCCCTGAATTGCTCCGGTGCCCTCCCGAGCCCGATCGCGCTCGCGCCATCACTCTGGAGTGCTGCGTGAGTCGTTGGGGTGGCGGCGCTGACGCCCGGCGGCGTTCAGAATTGCTCTGGCGTCCCTTTCCGGGAGGCCTCCGCCGCTCTTATGTCTGGCGATTTCCTCGAGGTCGCCGGGCCACGGCGCGCCCATGGCTTCTAGGTCGACCCGCCAGAAACTCTCTGAGGTTGCGCACCACCGCGGGCTGAGCTTGAAGGCGTTCCCGCCGGAACGCGGGGTGACGAAGCTCGTTAAATGCCGTCGCACGGGCTCCGAGTCCCGTGACGCTGCGGAAATTCTCACGAACTTCCGCCCTGGTCTTATCGGTCAGGCCACCTCGGACTTGCCGGCGTAAGTCGTCGGGCCCGATTCAGTGGATGCCTGCAAGTGCTCTTTGGCCGCCGTAGCGGTGAAGACGCTTCACCGGGATTTGCTCCGACATTTCCATCCTCCTCCGCAACGAAGACGTTACGGGATTGGACGGATCGCGAGGGGACATCACGGTGTCTCCCGTGAAGCGGTCCCCTGGTCGAGCTCGTGAGGTCGGGATGTCCGCATCATCGTAGAGCTCGCCGCATTTCGCTGGCCCGAGAGGGCGTCGAGCCGAGCGAAAGAATCGCCCGGTCAGAAGCAGCCGCTTCAGGGAAAAGCTCTCGAACCGTCTTGATTCTTAATGCGGCGACGCCGCCGCCCCATTGTCGAAGAATCGCTTGTCCTCTTCCCGATCTCGGGCGTAGAGCCCTGGTGGTTGCAGGATTCGACATTCTTCGGGATTCCTCACGAAAGGAAAGTCGGTCCCCACTGACGGCGCCACTGCCGACGATCGGCGATTGAAACGAGGCCCCGCCGAAGCTTACTTGTTGGTGGAGGGACCAACTGTGACCCCTTCTTGCGTGAGGGATTACTCAAGGAACGGATCACCGAGATCTCAACGAGCGTGGACACAGCCAGTTTACCCTGGATTCGGGCCTCTCGGGGAAGAGATAATAGCCCTACTCCAGCTCTTGTATACTCTTGCAAAGTGTCTGAGTGTATGACTCTTGTCTTACAATCCTGTCATTGCAATACGTGTGTTGTTGTTCTTTGTTGTCCCCCTCACGATGGGGACCCTTTTATAGCTTACAAAGGATCGAACCCCACGACCCACTACCCTTGCGCTTGGACCTCGTCCAAACATGGCAACCAGTGGATCCTATCTTTCCGCCACGCTCCACGGGAAAGCGTAGCGGGCCAACGGAAGTTACGCTCGGGTGGTTATTCCCACCGACCTCGAGACCACGTAAGGTCGGCCGATGGCCGGCACCGAGCTCGGACATCTTACCCGGAGCTCGAGCTCGAATCGATCGAATACGTGGCATTCTCGGTCCCACCTTAGCCCGAAGCTCGAATCGGGCGGAACGCGTAGCCTTACAAGTTCCGATTAGACAATCCAGTAACGACCTCCTGGTGGCTCGCGGGGCGAAGCTTGGTCGTTGGTGGTGTCAACAGATAAACGCCGGGTACCCACGCCAGCCGCATTAAGTACTCACGCCCGGAGGACGTGGCGTTCAAAGGCCACTCCTCAGGCGACCAAAGAAAGGTGCTCGCCAAGAGGATGTGGCGTTCAGCCACTCCTCGAGGCGACCAAAGCAAAGGTGCCCGCCAAGAGGGCAGTGGCGTTGAGCCACTCCTCGGCGACCAAAGTGCTCGCCAAGAGGACAGTGGCGTTCGAGCCACTCCTCGGCGACCAGCCGAAGGTGCTCGCCAAGAAGGGCAGTGGCGTTGAGCCACTCCTCGGCGACAGCGAAGGTGCTCGCCAAGAAGGACAGTGGCGTTCGAGCCACTCCTCGGCGACCAGCCGAAGGTGCTCTCGCCAAGAGGGCAGTGGCGTTCGTGCCACTCCTCGGGCGTAGTTCCCAAGAAGCAACCCCGCAACTGTCGTACTCTGGGCGAAGGGTCAAGGATATTTAATGCGAGACGTGCGCATTAAATGCAGGATGTGTAGGCAGTGGTATGGCGGCGTGTCTTCCCCAGGCGCGCATTAATGATAGGTGGCCCCGAATCGACATCCCCTCTCTCTGGCGGAACTGCGGGGAGTGACATACAAAGGGACCCAAGGCGAAGTCTAAGTCGGCTAGGGCCAGGCATTAAATGTGATGTAAGAGAGTGTGACGGTGCATTAAATGCACTGCTTGGCAGCGTGTCGACGCTTGCTTTACGCATAAGCTTAGTAAGCCCCATGCGCCACCACCGAGTATAAAAGGGAGCTAGGTGCATGGGAGAAGGGTTGTTGATAATTGGGTTGGCGTAATCCTGAGAAGGTCGTCTTCCCACCTTGTAAGAACCTTGAACTCGTAAGAAGCCACCAAGCAGACTAGGGTTATTACTCCTTAGGAGGGCCCAACACAGGTAAACTCGACTGTCTTCTTGCTTGCTCCCAACATCCCGTTCTTCCTGTCTTTGGAGCGGTCGCCACAAAAGCCCCCAGTCCGAATCTCTCAAGCACCCAGTCTTAGGGTGCCTGTTGGCCAGTAAGCCGACGTAGCCCCCGGGCCCACCCAGGAGTGTCTTTATTCTTTTCTTTTCTTCGTCGAACGGTTCAATCTCCCGGGTGGGGCCGGGGGCTACTGGCGCGCCAGGTAGGGGCTTAGTGGATAGATCGTTCCGTTCTTCCATTCCTTTCTGAGGAGTTTGCAAGAATCCGAAGATCATCCGGTATGGCGGAATCTCATCGCCAGCGTAGCGCCTCTCGAGGAAAGCAGCCGCCGGCCGATCTCGGCTCCTTAAGGGAGTCGGGTCACCGTGTCCTTCATGGCGGAGGGGCGCGAGCCGCATCCAAGCCCGGAGTTCAGCCGGTCCAACGGCGCTTGCAGTTGGGGGAAGATACCCCAATGCAAAGCCTTCATGCGGCCCGGTTGCTCCTGGATCATCCTCCGGTCAATCGACGGCGACACCCAGCCACCCCTTGGCTCCGGGACATTGCCCGCCTAGTGGACTCGGCCAAAGAAAGCGAGTTGCTTTGGGCAATTCAGCCGAGGGCTTCCGTCCCTCCGCCAAGGAGTTCGTATGGTGGATGCACAAGCTTCCCGATCGCTCTTTGGCGACCTCTCCGGCCGCAGAGGCCGGGATAAAGGAAGGGAGTATCTTGGCCGCAGCCCCTGCCGCAATGTGGGGCGTGCACAAGCTTCAGATCTTCCGCGTACTCCCATGCCGGGAGAACCGCTGGGATCTAAGGGCACGCCTCGGCGAAGGGCGGCTCGGGAGATGATCTGCGTCAAGTTCTTCAGAGGCGTCATCCGCAACGACGCGCCAAACCCATTGCTAGTCGGCCACCAGAGGGAGCTTCCCCTTCCGACTGGGAGAGTGTAGACTGCACTCCTCGACCCCATCTCAGGGTCGAGGGCTGGTGGGCGACACTACTCCCCATATAATGTTGGGTGCCAGGCGTTTTCTCCGTCTCACGCCAATCGGGCGTGGCGAGAGATTTCGCCCCTGCGCCCATCGAGAAGTATGACGGCACCACCAACCCTGAAGAATTCCTGCAGATTTATACGACGGTGGTGCGTCGCTGGGGTCGAGATAGAGTTATGGCCAACTACTTCCCGATGTCGCCGACAGTTCGCTCCGCTTCCCTGGCCGAACCTTCCTCGAGGTTCGATGCACGCTCGTGGGAGGAATCAGGCGACATTTTTGTCGCTAACTTTCAGGGCTCCTACGCTCAACCGGTGTGGAGGACGACCTCCACGCTTTGGAGCGAAGGAGGGAGTCCCCGAGGGGTTTATTCGGCGGTTTAGCCATTGCCGCAACACGATCCCCTGGATCTCTGAGCGCCGGTTATTATTGCGCTCGGGAGGGGTTAGGGATCGAAGATGCGGGAGAAGATGGCTACCCGCATCAGAAGCTACCACTTCCGAGCTCTTCTCTCCGCTCACAAGTGTGCCCGGCAATGAGGCTCGGAAGGGTGCAAACAGGCCCTCAAACCCTGACGAAGCCGGAGAGTCGAAGTCCTCCGACCGTAAGAAGAAGAAGCGCATGAGGCCGTCGCCGAGAGGTTTTGGTGGCCGATCCGAAGCCAAGCCTCGGGCGCGCTGACGATCAGAGCGAAGGAGAGATCGCCGGGACCAGCCGAGACAATCGCAGGACCGCCGTTCTCCCCGCCGCGAAGACGACAGGGCAAGTCAGACGTCTTGCCCCATCCACCGCACAAATGGGCACGACCTGGAAGATTGCCAGGTTGTGTCCAAGTTGGTGGAAAAGCGGCTCAAGAAGCGCCGCTAAAAGGATCGCGAAGATGATGACGACGAAGATGACACCCCACCCGGGCTTTCCAACAAGCCGAGCACACGGTGGCATATATTCATGGGGGTTCGCCACCTACTCTTCCAACTCGCGGTACAAGCGAGAGTCGAGATGTGTGTGCCACCATGCCGAGTCCCGACGGCTGGCCGCCGAAGTGGTCGGATCAATCGATCACTTTGGTCGGGCCGACCACCCGGCTAACACTTCAGGCCCAAACCATCTCTCCGATCGTGGTCGCCCCTATGGTCGAATGCGAAGCTTAGTGAGTACTCGTTGACGAGGAAGTGCCATCAACCTGCTGTCGATGGGCGTATCAAGCACTCCAAATACCTTATGAAGAATCTGCGCCCAGACCGCTTTTATGGAATTGCCCGGGATGGGCCTAATGCCCCAGGACAAGTCCACTGCCCGTCCACGTTCGGAGCGAAAACTTCCGGACGGAACTCATCAACTTCGAGGTCGCCGACTTCGACCTCCCTTACAATGCCCTCGCTAGGCCGGCCAGCTAGTCAAGTTCATGGCGATTACGCATCATGCTTATTTGCCGATGAAGATCCCTGGCCGTAGGGCCCAATTGTGGTAAAGGTGGACAAGCTCAAGCCTTGCGCCTCAAGAAGCAAGTGCAAGACTTCTGGAGCCGCCTGTTCGGCCGCGTGGCAATGAAGACCCTCGGCGCCTCCCGGCCAAGGCCGCGCTTCACCCGATCCCTCGGGTGAAGTGAAGGTGGTCCCCGTGGGTGAGGAAGGCTCGGCAAGGTCAGGAGAATCGGCGCCGATCTCGGCGCCAAATAGGAAGACGCGCTGTCACCTTCCTCCGGCCTAATCTAGATGTGTTCGCCTGGGAACCATCTCAAATGACCGGGTCCCTAGGAGGTGATCGAGCACCGATTGGCAACGCTTACCTGGAGCGCACTCATCCCGTGAAGGTCCGAGGCAGCGCCAGAGCGACAAGAGGCCATTCGGGAAGAAGTGGAGAAGCTATTGCAAGCCGGAGTTGTGCGGGAAGCCGCCTACCCGAGTGGTCGGGCTAACCCCGTGCTCGTGAAGAAGTCCAATGGGAAATGGCGAATGTGTATAGACTTCACCGACCTCAATAAAGCCTGCCCTAAGGACCCTTACCCTCTGCCAAGGATTGACCTCGTTGTCGATTCTACTACGGGATGTGAAGCTCTATGTTTCCTAGACGCCTACTCGTGATATCATCAGATTAGAATGGCGCAGAAGACGAAGAAAAGACGGCCTTTGTAACCCCTTTTGGTGTATACATTACGTTCGAATGCCCTTTGGGTTGAAGAATGCCGGATCTACCTACCAATGAGCCATGCATATTGTATTCAAGTCACAAATTGGGAAGAACCTCGAGGTATATGTTGATGACTTGGTGATAAAAGCTAAGGCCACGATGGGTTGGTTGAAGATCTCAAGGAAACCTTCTCCCATCTCCAGCACTACCGCTAAAGTCAATCTGAGAAGTGCGTGTTCTGTGTCATCTCGAAAGCTACTTGGCTTCCTGGTCTCCACCGCGGGATCGAAGCCAACCTGCATAAGATTGAAGCAATAGAACGAATGAAGCCACTGTCCGGCTCAAGCGGCTTGATTGCTTAGCTGGTCGCTGGCCTCCTCGGCGGTTCATAGCCCTACTGGGAGAAAAGTCTCCCATTATTCAAGCCGATGAAGAAGACTAATTCCTTCGTGGACTCCGGAAGCCCAGCAGGCATTTGAAGATCTCAAGAAGTATCTCTCCTCGCCTCGTGGCCGGGTCGCCTCGAGCCTGGTGAGCCGCTTCTCCTTTATGTAGCGGCAAGCCCCTCGGCGGTGAGTGCAGCACTAGTAGCAGAGCGAGAGGGAGTGCAGCGGCCGGTCTATTACGTGAGCAAGGTGCTGCATGATGCTGAAACTAGGTATCCTCAGGCCCAGAAAATGGTGTATGCGGTGCTGGTGGCATCAAGAAAGCTGCGACATTATTTCCAAGGAAGGGAGATCACTGTGGTCTCCTCGTATCCTCTGCGGGAGATCCTTCACAATCGTGAAGTCAAGGTCGACGCTAAGTGGTCTGGCCGAGCCGGGGAATTTGGCTTCAAATTTGCCCCCAGATCGCTATCAAGAGTCAAAGATCGCGGACTTCATTGTTGAATGGACTCGTGCAGATGGGAAGATAAGGAAGTCCCCGTGCCCACGCCTTGGACGCTCTTCTTCGATGGATCCTTCAGCTCGAAGGCGCTGGGCTGGTTCCTCTGGTCTCCCCGACCGGGACCCCTCAAATATATAGTCGTCTGGACTTTAAAGCTACCAACAATGTTGCGAATACGAAGGATTGCTTTGGCTGGGCTCAGCCGCCGCAGCCATCGGCATACTGGCGCCCTACAGATTAAAGGCGATTCTTTCTTTGGTCATCAACCAGGCAAGGAAGGACTTCACCTGCTCGATCCCGTCATGGCAGCTTACCAGCGGAGGTTAGAAAGATGGAGAGACACTTGAAGGGCTAGGGTATACACACATACCCCGGCGACAATTATTTAGCTGACGAGCTCGCTCGGCTCGCCGACAAGAGCCCCTGCTCCGGTCGGAGTCTTTGAAGAAAGGCTCCCGCGACCGCCCATCTCAGCCCGCCTCTGCGGTGGGGAGGATGGTGATGCCGCTTCAGCCCTCACTCCGGATGGGAAGGCGACGCTGCCTATCGCAACCCCGCTTCGTGGGGGACGATGGTGGCGCCGCCCGACCACGCTGCAGGAGGAAAAGTGGCACCGTGAAACGCTTGGCCAGCGGAGTACCCGACGATCACTCTGTGGTCGCCGTGCTTGACCGGGAAGGCACGTGGATGGACCCGATCCTGGCCTACTGCGGGATCAAGTATGCCCCGACGATGATGCGTCGGCCGAGAAGATAGCGCGAAGCCAAGCGCTACACCCTGGTAGACGGGGACCTGCATCGCCGGGGTGGAAACGGAGTTCTTCAAGTGCATCACTCGGGAAGAGGGAAGCATTTTGCTTTCGATATCCATGGAGGCGTGTCACGGGAGCCATTTTTCCATCGAACCTGGTGGGAAAAGCTTTCGCCACGGGTTCTATTGGCCAACCGCCTCCAGGATGCTTGCGAAGCCGTGAGGAGATGCGAGGCGTGCGATTCCACGCCAAGCAAATCCACCAACCAGCCCAAGCTCTGCAAACCATCCCGCTCTCATGGCCCTTCGCGGCCTGGGGCTGGATATCTGAGTCCGTTCGCTGGCCACGGAGGCTACACTCATCTGTTCGCCGCCATTGACAAGTTCACCAAGTGGGTGGAAGTCGGCCGTGAGAACCATTACCGCTGCACCGCGGTCAAGTTCATGCGAGGATCTTCGCCCGCCGGTCGCCAACCGTATCATCACCGACAATGGCGCCCAGTTCACCAGTAGCCGCTCGACTTTGCGAAGAAATGGGCACGAAGGTCTGCTTTGCCTCCGTTGCCCATCCAAGAAGCAACGGCCAAGTTGAGCGAGCCAATGCACCGTCTTTGAAGGGCCTCAAGACTCGGGCGTTTGATCGGCTTCACCAACGCTGCTCGCGGTGGGTTGAAGAACTCCGTGCATCTTTGTGGTCACTCCGAACCACTCACCGGGACTCGAGAGACTCCATTCTTTACGGTTTACGGAGCAGAGGCTGTCCTCCCTTCGAATTGACATTTGGGTCGCCAAGGCGTCTGCGTTCGCGGAAGAAGATCGTGAAGAGATGCGCCAAGACGACGCCAATCTCCTGGAAGAAGCTCGGGATCGTGCGGCCCTGCGCGCCGCTTCGGTATCGACAAAGCCTCGGGAGGTACCACGCCACCCGGTCGGTGAGAGAACATCGGCGTTGGGCGACTGGTCTTGCGAAGATTCGATCCGCAGCCGGGTTGCACAAACTGTCTCCCAGTGGGAGGGCCCCTTTAAGGTGGTCTCGGTCTCGACCGGCGGTCGTTAGTTGGCCAGGCGAGGCGGAGGAACTGGCGAACTCACAGAATATAGAGAACCTGCGCAAGTTCTACCCTTGAACGGTTGTAAGTTTGTGTTTTGTTCCTCGCTGGCCGAATCATGCCTCTTTGCCTTGACTAGCCGGGAATGCACGTTGTTCAGAAATTAAGTATTAAGTTCCGTTATTTCTAGCAGTTACTTCATGCCTTTCTGGTTCTGTGTTTTATGGCAAAGTGTTCGGGCGATCACTCTAGTCCGCTCGGTCCTGTGAGCGCCCAGTGGCAAAGGCGGGACCACTATGTAAGTGCGGCGAACAGGATTGGGCAATTGGGCGGCTGGTTTGAACTCAGCTCCCGACACGGTCATGACACTCCGGGTGTCCCCGTGGGGGCTGGCGATTTAAACACTGCTATCAAAAGCCTACGTCCTGTCACGTCTTACACTGTGTCCGCCCCGCGGAGGCCACAAGGGTACGTGTTGTTTGCAGGACTGTAAGGCAACGAGAAAAGAATCGCCCGGACACAAGGGATACTTTACTCCCTTCTTTTTTCCTTCTAAGCCTTAAGCCGGGCAGTAGCACTCAAGTTAATACTGGCGGTCAGTAAGGTGGAAGGCTAAGAAGACAAGTTAAACATTGCTGAATAAGTCTAAAAAGTGTCATGTCTATTCCATGAAAGTGCTTTACAAAAGTTGTTGCAGGCCAGCAAGTTAAAAGGGCAAAAAGGGGAGAAGGGTCTAGGTTATCCTATCCTTCTTCCTCCTCGTCCGCCACTGCGGCTGCTGCTGCAGGGTCTTCCGCGAGGGGCCCGACGTCCAGCGCCAGTGCCACCTCTTCTCGCCGGCCCTCCACAGTGGTTGGCTATCTCCACCGAAAGCAAATGACGTGGTCAAGCAAATGCCGTCGCACTCGCGCCTCCGCTTCCGCCTCTGGGCCTCTTCAACTCGGACGGGCAAACAGAGGATCAAAATTACGCCCTGACGCGCGAAAGACGCTTAAAATTTAACTTCGCAGAGCGTGCCAGCCATCGCGCGCCCCTCCTGGGCGGACCTGGCCGGCCAGCATGGAAGTCGGGCAAGTGAAGTCCGCAATCCGATCGAGGCGTATAGCGAGTGCGACGGCTTCGCTCCAGCGGGCGCTTTGTCGCACTAACCCCGGCCGAGCGAGGCTGTCTCTCCATCCGGTCAAAGGCGTACCTCGGCATCTGCAGAGTGTCGCCTCGGATCGATGCGGTGTGTCCATTGCGCCTCGAGCTCTTCCATGAGCTCGGCGGTCTGGCGGCCCCGCTCCGCTCCCCACCGCCTCCCGCTCCTGCCTTTCCATCCGGTGTAAATTAGCCACCTCCTGCCGAGGCGGCCGATCTCGATGCGGCGTCGGCGGCCGTTGCTTGCTCGGCGTAAGGCGGTGGTCGTGTGGGAGTAGAGCTGTCAAGAAGCGGCGGCCAGTGCATCTGCGTCCAGAAGAAACGGAGTCCGCGGGAGGATCCGAGGAGTGGCTGGCCCGGCTGGGTCGGCTGCATCTTGATCGCCGGCTTCTTCTTGTCCTGGCGGATCATTTCTTTGCTCCGTCCGCTACCTCAGGGCCGTCGGCCCACGAGGAGCGGTGAAGGGGTTCTGGCCAGGTGCCACTGGAACAAGCAAAAGCAAGCAAAGGTAAGGCTCCATTCAAGGTTAAAAAGTTTTACCGTCTTCTTTTGTGTGTTTCAGTGGATTCAGTACTGGTGAGGCCTCGAAACCGAGGCACTCGGAATGAGAACCAGCCCCTCGAGGCACCGCGGCCTGGTGGCGACGGAGGATGCCTGCCGGTGGGTCCGCCATCGCGATCTTGGCGGGTCGGCCGCTAGCGGTGCCGGTGGCGCGGCGATGTCAGCCGGTGGGTCCGCCATCGCGATCTTGGCCGGGTCGGCCGCTAGCGATGCCGGTGGCGCGGCGATGTCGCCGGTGGGTCCGCCATCGATCGGGCGGTCGGTGGGTCCGCCATCGGCGATCTTGGCGGGGTCGGGTTACCAGCGGTGCCGGTGGACGGGCGAGGACGCTGCGCCGGTGGGTCTACCATCGCGCGGCCGGCGGTCAACCGCCGCGGTTGCGGTGGCGACGAGGCTGCGCCAGGTGGAGTCCACGGCCGCGCCGGCGATCAGCCGGCGGTGGCGGTGGCGACGAGGTCGCTGCATCGGCCGGCCCGCCGTAGCGCCGGCGGTCACCGGCCGGTGGCGGTGGCGATGGAGGAAGGCGCCGGCGCCGGCGGGTCGGCGGCGGCGCCAATGAACCGGGCTTGCCCGGTGATGGCGAGGCGGAAGCGTCGCGACCGTTGATGAAGAGCCCCGCACCGAGGAGAAAGTCCCCAGAGGCGGGGCCGGTGTGAAGATCCGGGCCGTCACGACGGCCGGCCCGATAGCCGTGGTCGGCCGGACGCTCCAGCCGGGGCAGTGTCGCCGGCAGGCGCTTGTTCCTCCCCTGGTCGCCACCGTAGGAGTGCCGCGGATTATCGAGGCCCTTGATGGGCGATGATGGGCGCCCCATGGCGTCCATCTTGGGCATCGCCTTGACGATCCCCGCCGATCCAGAGGCTGCATGTCGCAGAGTGGAAGCGCAGCCTCGGGAAGGGCGGAGCATTGCTCGGCCCGCCCGATCGCCCCATCCAGAAGCGATCTGCGCGCCCGGCTTTCCACTACCGACACAAAGAAGAAAAAGAAGAAGGCGATGTTAAAAAAATAAATAAAAAAGAATGATGATGAAGAAGGAAGGCGTAGAGCTTACCTCCTGGAACTGTCAGAGTCCCGTCGTCCACGCCAGGTAGTGCCAAGGCTGGGCGGTGCGGCGGGCGCAAAGGCTAATCCTCCGACCACGAAGTCCCGAGAACCATGCCTCCGGTCACCACTATTCGCGGCCGATCAACCCGAGCCAACATTGCAAGTAGCTCGGGCGTGTCGGCGACGGAGATACTCGGTCAGTTGCTGCCCACCGCTCGGTGGGAAGCCCTGTGGCTTCAATGCCGGGCTGTCGTCTTCAACGTACAACCATTCGTGGCGCCACATTTTCCAGCTGGATCGGTTCTCCATTGGACTGTAGCGCGCAACGGCCCCGTCTCTAAGTCGCAGATGGCAGCACCCGGAGATGCTGGAGCCCTGGCTGACGCGGAGCGAGAAGAAGTAGCGGAAAAGGAGAAGATTGGGCATTACCCCTATAAACATCTCACAGAAGTGGGCGAAGACGGAGAGGAGCACAATGGAGTTAGGAGGAAGGTGGATGTTGTGAATGTCGTAGAAGTTGAGGACGGCGATGTAGAAGTCCGAGATGGGCGGGACCAAGCCCGCCATCATCGCCCAGACGAAGAAGATGACTTCCCCGGGCTGGGCGTGGGGAGCGACAGTCCCGGCCCGCATGCGGAGAGCGTCGCGGGCGATCACCTTGGAGCATTTAGCGGCGGCGTTCTCTTCCACGGTTGAAGGAGGGAGAACAGGAGTCGGAGAGGCCATCAGAATCAGCTAAGGAAGAAGGGAAGCTAAGGCAGGAAGGAGCAGAGGCGAAAAGCGAAAACGGGGACCTGCCCCCCCCCGTCGCCTGCTTATTTATAAGAATTCAAGGAAGAGCCTGGCGGGAAAAAGTCGAAGAGACGCGGCAGTTCGGATGCGGGAAAACCAAAGCATTTTTCAAGGAAGTGGGCACGTCCCACGAAGCCTCGGAAACGGCTGCAGTATCCACCTCGGGGCCGGAAAAAGAGGCAAGTTTTTAAAGACCGCGGCGTGCGTGGGCATTTATGGGCCCCACCCGGGAGATTGAACCGTTCGACGAAGAAAAGAAAAGAATAAAGACACTCCTGGGTGGGCCCGGGGGCTACTGTCAGCGTATTAAACGCTGGGGTACCCACGCAGCCGCATTAAGTACTCACGCCCAGAGGACAGGTGGCGTTCAGGCCACTCCTCGAGGCGACCAGCAAAGGTGCTCGCCAAGAGGACAGGTGGCGTTCAGGCCACTCCTCGAGGCGACCAGCAACGGTGCTCGCCAAGAGGACAGGTGGCGTTCAGGCCACTCCTCGAGGCGACCAGCGAAGGTGCTCGCCAAGAGGACAGGTGGCGTTCAGGCCACTCCTCGAGGCGACCAGCGAAGGTGCTCGCCAAGAGGACAGGTGGCGTTCAGGCCACTCCTCGAGGCGACCAGCAAAGGTGCTCGCCAAGAGGACAGGTGGCGTTCAGGCCACTCCTCGAGGCGACCAGCGAAGGTGCTCGCCAAGAGGACAGGTGGCGTTCAGGCCACTCCTCGAGGCGACCAGCGAAGGTGCTCGCCAAGAGGACAGGTGGCGTTCAGGCCACTCCTCGGGGCGTAGTTCCCAAGAAGCAACCCCGCAATCTGTGCTACAGGGCGAAGGGTCAAGGATATTTAATGCGAGACGTGCGCATTAAATGCAGGATGTGTAGGCAGTGGTATGGCGGCGTGTCTTCCCCAGGCGCGCATTAATGATGGGTGGCCCGAATCGACATCCCTCTCTTCTGGCGGAACTGCAGGGTGACATACAAAGTGACCCAAGGCGAAGTCTAAGTCGGCTAGGACAGGCATTAAATGTGATGTAAGAGAGTGTGACGGTGCATTAAATGCACCAGAAGCGTGTCGACGCTTGCTTTACATAAGCTTATAAGCCCCATGCGCCCAAACAAATTCGAGTATAAAAGGGAGCTAGGGTGCATGGGAGAAGGGTTGTTGTTGATGATTGGGTTGGCAGAACCGGAGAAGGTCGTCTTCCCCAGCCTTGTAAGAACCTTGAACTCAGAAGAAGCCACCAAGCAGGACTAGGGTTATTACTCCTTAGGAGGGCCCGAACCTGGGTAAACTAGACTGTCTTCTTGCTTGCTCCCAACATCCCGTTCTTCCTGTCTTTGGAGCGGTCGCCACAAAAGCCCCCAGTCCGAATCTCTCAAGCACCCAGTCTTAGGGTGCCTGTTGGCCAGTAAGCCGACAGGTGGCATCCGAGGTAATTTATGGAAATTACCCGACCCCCCGACACTTCTCATTCACCAAAACCTACTATGATGACGAAAAAGAACCGATTGTAACTTATATTTACGTAGCAGTGTCTCTTCCTGTGGTGTGATCGAAAAATGTGAAACTGGGTGCGTACGGTCGCTTTGGTCATCTGTTTTCGCTGCAAAACAGAGGCGAGAACTGCAAAAGGTAATCTACGTAGTCCAGAAAAGAATTTTCCCAATCGGATGGATCTTGCATGTAACACGCGTATGATATGAAATGATCGATTGATTGCTGATGACGACACGATCGAGCTGATCTCGTTGGTGCGTGCATGCGCATATACAGACATAGTGGTCATGAGTCTGTTTGGGAATCCCTCTTGGATGCAGTGATTTCCACCAGCAAACGAAAGAATCAGAGAGAGAAGCAAGGAAAACATGTCCAATAGCTCTACGTGGTCTATAGATTCAGACAACGCCCACAGATAGTTGGAGTAATTATTTGGATCACTCTTTCCTCGATAACGACGTACTACCTTCGGCTATAAATAGTTATCGCTTTTAGATATTGATGTACTCGATACTCCAAAAACATAGCTTGGATCACTAGTTTATATCTCTACTATATAAAGTGAGAGTTTCTTCCCACGTCACATTAATTGCCCTGCTTAATTACCCTACGCAAGAAACGAAACGTTGCTTTAATTAGCCAGCTTTTGCAAGAAACGAAGCGTTAAAGATAGATGTTTGATCTTATGAAATAGTATTTTTTTATTTTTTAATCTTTATTTTTCGTTATCAATTTTGTTTTTCGTAGCAACGCATGGGCATATAACTAGTTATAATTTATGTATAAGACCCAGTAAAATTATAATATTATGGAACTGCTTTTTCAAGACAAAAGCCCGGCGCTGAGGCTAGCTCAAGATTGGCCACTTCGGGCGGCTATAAGCTACTCCAAGTCGTCACTGCTGCACTGTCGCCTTGCACCATGCATGGCCATGCATGTGCTCCCCTTAATGCACGCGCTGATGTGAAGTATGAGCGGATTGTTATCCTTAATACTTTGGGTGCTTTCCATGCTTTGTTGGGAAAGGTTGAGAGCACCACAGGGTGGGGGTGGTGCGGTCGGGACGGCGATCGATGGCTCCAGTGGCGGAGCCAGGAAAAAAATATAGCCCGGGCAGATTCTATTATAGCTAACATATTATGAATTGATCGATATGTGAACTAAAAGCAATCTTAAACGCTAATACACATATGATCATGTAAATGAAAACTAAAAGCATAAAACAATGGTAATACCTCTGTAAAAAAACATATATTGCTATTTGCTGGTCCTTCTACACAAGCAACACTACCGTTGCAACTGCAACAATATGCTTATGAACAAACTATGCATCAAGGTCGATACTCAATAGCTGTCTAATTTTGCATCAAACATCCCGCATGTTATCAAATATTGCTGCTCATAGTTTTGCCAATCAACTTGCTGGAGGATTTGGTCTGCAGGATCCTTCTATGCAGCAGAATGGATCTCCCAACTATCTGCCCCATGGAAACATCTCAAATGGTCAGGGCTCAGGTTCAGCACAATTAACTATTCCATCTTACAAAATTGCATGATGGGTTGTTACTAGGTTTGTATTTTTTTCCTACTCCTGTACTTGATTATGGAATTGTAATACTAGAAAATGAGAGTTTTACTCGTTGTTATCTTTCTTTCTAAATGCTTGATAGAGATTGAAGTCCCTAAGTTGGTAATCTCATTGACAACTTGAAATGTTTCCTGAATGTAGGTTCAAAAGGATGATTTGATCAAAGGTGAAAATCTAAGTGCTCAACACAATCGGTACTTAAGCACCTTGACAACTGATGCTCCTGGCAGGGTTTTTTGTTTCGGTACAGGAAAAAATTCGGATCCCCCCGAAAGAGGCGAAATTCCGAAATTTCGCGAAATTTCGAAAAAATTCCGGTCAAATTTGTCCGAATTTTCAAACAGGACGAAGCAAATTTACTCGAATTTTTTTGAAAAATTCGCCGAAATTTCGGACGAAATTAGAAATTCGTGAAAATTTTGGATAGGAAAAATATTGTGCAGCGATAAAAACAGCAATCAAATAGCGCCCAAAGTCGAGAATTTTGGATAAGAACTTCACGCTTCGCACCTCACAACGTCCAGCGGTCAAATAACGTCCAAAGACATAAATAGCGATCCACAGTTAACATCATTACACAAATATAACCTAGTTTCTGCCAACAAAAGTTCAAAATAACTCTTCAAGCACTTCAGAAAAACAAGAACCTTCCTTAATATGCCACCTCATCTGCACAGAAAAACAGCAGTGTTACCAATTGCAACACTGACGTGCAACAGTTTAACAAAAAAAAAAAAAGTTCCATCCATCGCAAAAAGGAAAAAAAAGAGGGCAAAAAAACAAAGCTCCATTCGATTTATACTCACGCCTCAAGGCCGTAATATTCTTTGGCAATTGGCAGATGCATGCGTGATGCGTGTTGTAAGCAGTACAAAGCATAAGCAAATAATAATCCATAAATCAAGACAATACTACAAAAATCAGCACATAAATAGTTAACAAATTACCATTGTTCAATCTTCTACATGGTTAGGAATTAGGATCGCCGACTTGCTTTTGCTCTCTTGCTGTTTTGAGGTTGGATCAGTTGCATGAGGTTGTTGACATTCTTCGTCTTCCTAGTTGGATTTCTCTTTTTTGTAGCATTTTGAACCGCTTGCTCCTGTGCACATTCTTGAACCTCCTCTTCTGCACATAGTCAATAGTCACATAAATAATTTTTCCAAAATGTAGACACAAAAAGACAAAATAACGAAACACATAAGTAATTACCATAATTTTCATAGTCTTCTCCATCGTCAGCATCACTAGCTGAGTTAGTGTTACTAGACTCAAGATTAGAAGGGATATCTGTTGGGGTCTCACTACTTTCGCTCTCCAATTCATCTTCTCCATCCACCAAACTCTTCCCTTTAGCCTTCTTCCTTGACTCACTAGTAAGCTTTCTCTTCCTCATTCGAGCACACAATTGATTAAGATTTTCCTCATCCTCCTCATGAGATGACTTATTAAGCCATTCCATGATTGGGTTTTCTTGATCAAACAAGGCAGCATCAATGTTTATTGAACATGGATCAATGTTTTTATCTTCACATTTATCACCTCTTTCTATTTCTTCTTGTTTGAGACGTAGTTTCAAATTATAGCGCACATATACTAGTTCTCTTAGCTTTTCATAACCTAGCTTGTTTCTCACCTTCGTATGGACCAATGCGAATGCACTCCAATTTCTCTCACAGCCACTAGATGAGATGCATTGCGACACAATGCGTATAGCATACTTCTGTAATTCCTTTGCTTCTCCCCCAAACATTAGCCACCAGTTGGCTACAAAGGTAGAAATGCATAGAATTTGTCATGGACATTAATGGAAATTAGATAGTGCTCACAAGTCACAAAGGTAGAAACTTACTTGCTGAATAACGCCCTGCTGCCCTGCGTGCCATGATCCCACCAAACTTCCCTCGAAAGGATTTGTATGACTCAAATTCCAAAAGGGCTTGTAAACCACTATCTATTGAGTCTTGGATCCTTTCAATTGCCCCTTGGAGTGCACTACAGTGGTCGTAGTTATCACTTAGGTGCAGCATATAATGACCCACTGGATCAAGAACAGCAGCTACAAGTAGAGAGAAAATAACATAATTTTGTTCCATGCATTAGGATGGAAAGTACATAATGGAAGATATGAAATTATTCTACTTTTGAACTTACCAGCAACCACCAAAGTGTTATCATAGAGATATCGAACCCTTTTGGAAACTTTTGTCATGTACTTGATATATTCTAATGATTCAGCACCAAGATTGATTTCCAATTCCTTAAGAGCACAAACCATCTTTGGCATAAAACCAGATAGTGTCCCATTATCTTCATCAGCATATCTTAAGACAACATATAGTGGCCCAATTGTATCAAGGACTTTCTTGAGTGAATCCCACCAATAACTACTTGTCAAGCAATCATCAACAAATGCATACTCAGGATCATTTCTCCAATCATTGTCCTTCCACTCATCAGACACCATCCATTTTCGAAACTTATCTTTTCTTTCCCAAAAACTTTGAAGGAACATGAAGACACTTCCAAATCGAGTGGAATTTGGTCGAGCCAATTCTCCACCAATATTCTTTTTCATCTCATTATGCAACCTATTATGGCCATAGAAGAACTTGGCAATCCTTCTGACACCTTCCACAACATCATCAATCTCTGGGAATTTGGCTATGTCCTTCAACATGAGGTTGACGGTGTGAGCAGCACATGGCTGCCATACAATGTGGTTGTACTCGGTAATAACCTCGGCACATGCTTTTTTGTAGTTTGAACCATTGTCTGTTACAATTTGCACAATAGACTTGTGTCCAATGTCATCAACCACCTCCTTGATCTCTTTGAACAGAAAGTCTGCATGGCATAAAAACAACCAAGACAACATAAATTAGAAAGTGCATATAACATGTTTTTAAAGAAGACATGCAATGCAAATTTTAGTATCTTCTCACTACCTGCATTCTGGATTTGACCAGTTGCATTTATAGCCTTATGGAAGAACATGCGCCCATTGCAATACACCATAAAATTGATAATGCTCATCGAGGTGGGTCCTGTCCATGAGTCGCACATAAGTGTAACACCATACTGATTCCATTCTTTCTTGAACCGCTCCACCATCAACTCCACATCTTTATAATTTGTTTCTAAGTATGGGCCGTCAATGTCGCTCCCCTTGAACAATTGCCCCGTCGTACCTAGCTGCTGCGTCAACCTCATTGCTGCTCGAAAATACGGACAATTGGCTTTTGTTCCTGCAATGTCATTTGCATGGAACCATTTTGCCCAAGCTTGACCAAGCATTTCCATGGTGCCCTTGTTCAGTATCGTGTCAATTCTAGGCTGGACAGGTCCTCTACTAGTGCTGCTAGCCCTTGAGGTTGAATTTCGATACAACCCACTATTGTTGCCAATAGAACTCCCAGATCCATGCTCATAAGTGGAACCCCTTCTTTGCACAGAATGCTGGTACTCATAATCTCGTACTGATCGATCCATGGCCAATCGTACTTGCTCCTCCTCATCACTAGGCACAAACTCATAAGATGGATCTCCACCCATCTCACGAAAAATATTATTTTCCAATCTCTGTTTTGCCTTCCTAGTTTCAGTTCTCTTCCTCTTCCCCAACGTGTGGCTTTCCCTCATAGCAGTTCTGACCTGATTTGACACCTTCTTACAAAAGGCCACATCGCCTGCTATACCACCTAAATGCTCCCTAAGTCGGGTTGCACCTCCAGATTTTCCAATGCGCCCACAAAACCCACACTTGAAGCCTTGGTTTACTTTGAAGCCATGATTCCACACATTATTTATGTTTCCATCATTTTCTTGACCACGTCCTCCTGCAATGCAAAAAAAATAAAATAATTATCCATGGCCTTTGAAGTAAAGACTACACATTTCAGTCAAGAACAAATATGAACATATTACCAAATATGTTGACACCAACGTCTCGAGTACCATCCACGTGAATGGGCGTGGCTCGAGTACCATCCGCTTGACTACCATCAGCTGTTCCCCCATGACTAACATGAGCACCACTACTATCGCCAGCTCCGCCACAACCATTGCCTTCACCTCTAACCATGGTCTTAGAGGGAGGCTTCAAAGTAAAACTGTAAAACACCTTCCAATACAAGATATCCTGCAATTACATATTTAATTGGCACAAAACTAATGATAACAAAGACTGAAAACTGCCATCCAAACTTCTAAAAGACAATCGACTTAATTATCCAAACTTCTAAAAGACAGTACTGGACTACTGGAGTAAGTGTATGCACAGCAAAGTAGCAAACTACTGAACTACTGGAGTGACCTATTTTACCAGCTTTTCAAGACATTGGTAATTTGGTATAGGCAGAGGTTACTTCTGAGTTCTGAGTACTGAAATTGAAAACATCACTAGGCACAGCCGATCAATATTTTTCACATGCCACTCTCAGTCACAACGTGGTATTGCTACGGATCACTTGATAGTTGATACAGATCGCTCTCTATCATATCAGAAGGCAACACACTGCAAGGGGGGTCTATTTTCAGACAACATTCTCTGTCAGAAGTCAGGACGACGCACCTAGCTATTCTATGACAGTGTTTTCAGGAACTACTAACTAGTAACTACTACTCTAATTTAATGTAAGTACAGTAACTGGACTACTGGACTAAGTGTATGCATTTAAGCTCCTGAACTATTGGTTTTCTATTGTGAAATGCCTAGAAATTCAATTAGAGTAGTGCAAGGCTACAAGCTACTGAAAATTCACAAGATAGTAAGGAACATACCAGTATACCACTATCAAAGTATCAAGTGTCAACAAGTAATTAATCCATACACTATACTGAGAGTAACACATAACTGCGAATCATAGGCCTCGCATACATCATTTAATACCATAAATCTGCAATTCTTCAAACTAATGAACCAGGCACAAGCCGCACGATCCAATAAAAGTTCCAACTGACAAAAGACTTTACAAACTATCTAAATCTACAGAGCAGTACGCCAGTACCTAGCTGATGTGAGGACTGAGGAAGAGGACCCTGGCTCCAGGCGGCGCGGGGAACTGGCCTCCGGCTCCAGGCGACAAATCTCCGGCTCCAAAGTGGCGCTGAATCGCCTTTCGCTCCAGCGGCGCGGAACTGACCTCCGCTCCAGGCTTCAGGCGACAAATCTCCGGCTCAGCGGCTCCAGGCGGCGCGTCGAACTGGCCTCCGGCTTGCAGAGGCAGCAATTCACCAGCGCACGGGGAAGTGCCGTCGCCACTCGCCAGCGCCGCCGCCGAAAATTTCTCGCGCGTGGGGACGGGAGGGAGTGAGCCCTAGAAACGGGTGTAACCTAAATCGCGAGGGCTAGGCCCATATCACCAGTTTGCACAGTTAAAAATTCAAATTGGGCCGAAGTATTTAAGCGGGAGGCCCATCTTCCGGTCTGGGCCGAAAATCCGAAATTTCGCGAAATTTCGCCGAAATTTCGTCGGAAAAAAAATCCCTGGCTCCTGGTACTTCTCCTTTAACAAGTGTGCTTCCTACATCCAAATCCTTCTAATTTCACTGCATTTGCAGTGTTCTAGATCATCACTCTCCATTATACATTGTTGGGCTCTGAAATGTTGTTGTTGGAACTTCCTCAGATGGAGTTAGTCAGCAAACCTCTCTTTGGGCCAAGCCCGGGCAACTGCCCGGCCCAGCCGGGGGGTTGCCTCCGCCCCTGGATGGCTCGTTGTAGCTGCGTTGATGGCAGCACAGGGTGGGGTGGTGCGGTGCGGCTGAGTATGTTCAAGAGTACATCTACAAATTTTTTCAGAATTTTTCATGATATTTGGTAGTTTAGTTGCACGATGATTGCACCGAAAACTTAATTGCAGAGGATATGTTGCCATGTATAATAATACAATATCAGCTATAAATAAGCTTTGCCAAATGGGGTTTTTGCTCATAAAGGAAGAGAAAAGAAGGAAAGAGATTATAACTACATCTTCGCAAAGAGACAATCCAAACCCATAAATTTAGGTTATATCGACAACACAAAACACTTTTTCGTATCATAATTAAAATATTGTGGATCATATATGAAATAGTATATAGATAATAATTGTTTCTACTGTTGTACAATAGTATATGCTTTTAACCTCACCGGTCATCGCGAAGCTGTTTCCCTTGAAAAATGGATACCAATTCTTATCGGGAAAGTCAGCGCCAAACTTCATTAAAGAATCTGATGTGTTCCAACTTCCAGAAAGATTACTTCATATCCTTGCAGGGATGCCCTGGATAAATAACAATGTTTTTTATATATAAAGTCTTTTTCGCATTCCTGAGAGTACATACTTCCACTTTTAATATACCATTTAAACGAACGTGTTGTACTGTTGTACGTGTAAAAGGCTATAGAACAGAAAAAAAAGGTTTCAATGAATTTTTCAACCAAATCGCATTGGAGTATCTTAAAATTACTAGTGGATTATACAGAAAATGATAAAAGAGTGTAACATGTTCATTTAAGTGGTATATTGACAATGGGAGTACATACTCCCAGGAGTATGTAACCATTTTTCTATATATATATTGCATTCGTTACAAAAAGATGTTTAATAGATGAGCAAATTTGCATCAAGATTTCTAAGAGAAAAAAGTTTGCAATGCAATACTAGGAATGTGCTCGTTAGATCCTTATGACAGGCTGGTGACTGATAGCTAAAGCATTCGCAAGCAAATTTATCAAAGTAAACGCCTACACAAATCAAAGTTTTCAACAGTTAGCTACATGTACTGATGGACTGACGGGCATTGATGCGACATCAATGTTTAACTATCGTTAACTTAATTGCTGCCCAGGAAGTAATAACGAGCAGCAATACACCAAGTACTATCATATGTTCCTCCACGTTTACTATAGAAAGCCGTTCAACGGGGAGAGAGAGAGAGAGAGAGAGAGAGAGAGAGAGAGAGAGAGAGAGAGAGAGAGGGTTGACTTTTGGCCAGTTCAGAGCGAGTAGATTAGTTGCAACTCACAACTTGCAGATGATGCAAAGTTTGGGCTCTTGCATGTTCATCTCGTCCACAAACTCAGCTATTAATTGTAATTTGCATTCTTTTTATGTTATTTGCCATTGATTAATTACATTGACCTTCTGATGATGTTGCGTATGCACATACGTAGTGTAAGCTACTCTCTCCCGAACATTTGACCTCTATCACGTTCTTTCTCTGCAATGAGGGACGGCAAGGGTGATCCGGCGATCGCCGTCCTCCTCGCCGCGCTCTGCGTGGCATCGGCGGTGGTATTTCGTGTCGACGGAGCCAAGGGACAGGAGCTCGTGGCGCAGCTGTTGAGCGGCTTCACCGCGGCGCATTCCGCGGACGCGTCGGTGCCGTTCGAGCCGGTGCTGTACGCGCCCAACGGCGTCTTCGCCTTCGGCTTTCTCCGGGTTGATACGGATTCCCTGGACCTCGCCGTCGTCCACCTCCCGTCCTCGTTCGCGCTCTGGCGAGCCACACCGGCCCGCGTCGGGGACTGGTCGCGCCCGGCCACCCTCGCCTTCGACGGCCGCCTGGTCCTCACCGATTCCAACGCCGGCGTGCTGTGGCAGACCCTCAACGTCGTCGGTGACGCCGTCGCGCTCGTCAACTCCTCTAACCTCGTTATCCGGCGCTTCGATGAGCAGGGTCCGGCGTGGCAGAGCTTCGACAACCCGTCCGACACGCTCGTCCTGGACCAGAACTTCACCATGACCTCGTCGCCGCTCATCTCCAAGAACCACCGCTTCGCGCTAAGCCTCGCCAAAACGTACATGGCACTTCGCATGGAGTTCTACGGCGGCCGCACGACCCCGACGTACTGGAAGCACACGGCTCTCATGGCCCAACCGGAGAACGCCACGCAGCCACCAATCTACGGTCGTGTGGATGGCCGCGGCTTCTTCGGTCTGTACCTCGAGGGTGGCGGCCAGAAGGTCGACGTGCTCTCGTTCGACACCTTCGTGCAGAACCTCACCGGCGCCTTCCGGCGCATGACGCTGGAGGACGACGGAAACCTCCGCGCGTACTACTGGACCAGCGACTCGAAGGCTTGGACCTCCGACTACAAGGCCATCTCGGAACCGTGCGACCTGCCGACCCCGTGCGGCGCCTACGGCCTGTGCGTCCCCGGGGTGGCCCAGTGCCAGTGCCTCATCAACAGCACCGGGGCATCCCCGCCGTGCCACGCCGAGGAGACCACCGACCTCTGCGGCGGCGGCGGCGGCGGCGGCCAGCTGTTCGACATGGTGCAGCGGAAGCGGGTTTCGGTTGCGTACAAGGAGCAGCTGCCGTTCGAGACGTACAAAACGGCGGCGGAGTGCGGGCTGGCGTGCGCGGCCAACTGCAGCTGCTGGGGCGCGGTGCACAACGGCGCGAGCGGCTACTGCTACCTCATCGGCTTCCCCGTGGAGACGGTGGCGTACGAGGCAGACGACCGGAAGGTGGGCTACTTCAAGGTCAGGAAGGCGCAGAGCCCGGCACGGCCGGCCATGTCCGCGGCCGCGACCGCCGTAACGGTGGTGCTGTCGCTGATCGTGGCGAGCCTGGCCGTGGCCGGGGCGTACATAGGGTACTGGCTGCGGGAGGGGAGGAGGCGGGCCTGCGATCCGGGGACGGAGCAGGAGCTGACGCCGGGGCCTTACAAGGACCTCAAGTCCATGGGCAGCTCTAACAACTCGTTCAAGGCGTGATCCATGGAGGAACGGCTGGTGACTCGCTGCATTGCATGGTTTGGAGAAGAGTAATGGCTGCAAATAGCTCAGCTCCTTGCAGAATTACAGAATTTGCAGCAGAGAGTGGTTGGCTGCACATAGGAGGTGTGTCGGTGTCGCCGGTCGCCACGCACGTATACAGTTTGGGTTGTACGTACTTGTATCGTTGTATGCATTCCTATTTGAAAATTGCATAGATGCTAATTAAAGTCCTGAAGGAAAGATAGATGCTGTTCGTCGGTATCAGACATTCAGACTTTAGAGCTATTTTTTCTTGTCGGCTCTGTGATTGCTGTTAGTCAAAATGCATGTTCAGTCAACGGTATACCTGTGTAAGTATCCATCGGTGAAGAAAACAGTAGCAGACTGATCAATCTTTGAATATCACATGAATGATGAATTGCAAACCTTTGTTTCACAGGGGAGAGTCTTGTGACAGACATATAAATGTATAATCCGTATTCCACTTACACGTACAGAAAGAAAAAAGGCGCCACATCGAAATTTGGCTCTTTTTGTCGCCGCTTTCCTCTTAAACCTTTAGAAAGAGAAGGTTTCACCTTCTATGAAAAGCGTGCACCCTGTATAGCAATCAGATTCACCAGATACCATTATAATCGCTAGCAGGTTCACAAAATCGTCAAAAATCGCTCGAAAACCTGATTTCGAATCGTAACCGGTGAAAACCGAGCGGTTTTTGACAAAAATCGACAAAAACCGTTCAAAAAATCGGTCTTCCAAAAGGTTCAAATCGCCGATCGGTTTTTCAAGAAAACCGATCGATTTTTATTTTTTTTTTGAATTGTTTTCAATTTTTTTTGTTCAAACGCTCGGTTTTGAAACTCATCGGTTTTTAACGATTTTCATGGTAAACCGATACCGTCGGGACCTCGATTTTCAATTCGAAAACGGTTTAGTTTCCCCAGATCACTAGCATCAAAACATGTCAACGACGATGAACCAATAGTTCTTCAGACGCGGCAGCTGCATGCACGCGCGCGCACACACACACACATATATTCATCGAAACCCTTTATGTTTTGTTTTATACCTTTTTTTCATATGTAAAAGGAGTATATAAATAAATTATGCTATAAAGAGTGGATTTTGATGAAATTCACTTTAGAGTATCTTATTATTAGTACTAGAGTATACCCAAAAGGATAAAGAAGTATAATAACATCATTTAAGTGGTATACTAATGGTGGGAGTACGTATTCCCAGGGTATGGAACCATTATATATATATATATATATATATATATATATATATATATATATATCTATATATATATATATATAGAGGATAGCTAGTGTACTATCGATAGTATAGATCCTCCGTGCTATAGGGTTGTTTTTGCAAAATTCGAAGACGAAACTGTTGATCTAAACCGTGCATTTTGTTCATCTCATTGAAATCTCATTACCCACCAAATTTTATATTTTTTGAATTTTTTCTCCTATTTATTTTGTATTTTTAAAAATCAGCTTCATTGGACGGCCCACAACTAATTAGATCGTCGATTTTGAAAAATACAAAATAAATATGAGAAAAAATTCAAAAAATATAAAATTTGGTGGGTAGTGAGATTTCAATGAGATGAATAGAATGCACGGTTTGGATCGATAGCTGATTTTTGAATTTTAACACAATTTATAGACGGAGGATCAGATTATCGATAGTACACTAGCTATATAATATATATATAGCTAGTGTACTATCGATAGTACAGATCCTCCGTGCTATAGGGTTGTGTTGGATTTTGAAAAATACAAAATAAATAGAAGAAAAAGTTCAAAAAATACAAAATTTGGTGGGTAATGAGATTTCAATGAGATGAATAGAATACACGGTTTGGATCGACAGTTTCGTCTTCGAATTTTGCAAACACAACCCTATAGCACGGAAGATCTGTACTATCGATAGTACACTAGCTATCCTATATATATATATATATATATATATATATATATATATATATGTCGGTGTTTCGTGCACCGGCAATACGAATTTTTGGTTAGTGGGGGTCGCGCGCTCCCTCTCCTCGAATGGTTGACTCAAGAAGTCAGGGGTTTATACTGGTTCGGGCTGAATGTCCGTACTCCAGTTCGTGCCGTTGGGATGTTTCGTATTCGTGGGAAGAACCAAGGGTTACAGGCGGGACAGGGGTTCGAATGGATCGATCTCCCTTGTGCTCGGTGGGTTGCTTGCTTGTTCTTGTTCGTTTTTTCTCCCCCTCCCCTCGGAGCCCTGCTCCTCCTTATACACTCGGAGGCGGCATGTTACATGGGAGTTTGGAAAGAAAAAAAGGAAGGGGTCCTGTATGCCTTGGAGTCTGGTCTTCTGTCTTGTCGTCCGACCGGCCTCCGCCCAACCCTACGCTGGGTTGGTAGTCCTTCGACGAGTGCTCTTCGACCGGGCTGATAGGGTGACGCACCGTTTCTGTACAAACCGTCAGCCCCGGCGATTAAATGGCGCTTGACCTCAGCTTGGCCTCCGGAGGGGGCGCCCTCCTCTGTGGTGTGTCAAGAAGACGTGATGAGGACATCTCTTCCAGGCATACAATTGATCCATCTGTGCAAGGACCTATTACTCGTGCCAAAGCACGACAGCTCAATTATCAGGTCAACTCGTTTCTAAGTTCTTATACGATTAATTCACAGAATAGATTGCTATTTAATTCTTGTGATGTCTTTATTGTGCTTAGGAATGAAGTAGATGATTCCACGCTGACACAAGAAGGAACCGGCCGACCAAAGGAAGAAACAGAGCCGGCCAAGGAGAAGCCCAAGAAGGGCGCCCAACTCATGGGCTGCCCAAGCCGCACAAGATGGAGGGGCTACCGCCCACCCCAAGGAGATGGCGCCACCCCCTTAGTCCAAGTGGGAATTAGTGCTTCCTTTGGCCCAAGAAGGCCCAACCTGCTTTAGAGTGTTAATACCATATTGCTTAGCCTTTTGAACTAGCCTTTCTTGTTCCCTATATAAGAGGCGCCATAGGAGGCTAAGAGAGGGGAATTTTGTTGATTTGTGTTTAGCCTTTGTGCAAACCTCCTTCGCAAGTTGTGCTAGATAGCCACCTTGAGAAGAAACGAAATCCCAACTATTCTACTCTTTAATTCAGATCTGAAATTCAGTTTTCATTAAGTTCTTGTTTGTTCTTTGATTACCAACAAGAATTGAACTTCGTGTTCAGGTTGATTCTGCTATCCGGCGGAGTCAATAACCACGTGGAGGAGGTTCAGCGATTGCTAAGGCGCCATCGACGTGTTCGAAGGTAGTCGAGTCGTGAGGGTCTTCACTACAACCAATCAAAAGTATCGCTCCACCGAAAGATCGGGCACTCAAGTGCTATCAAGTGCTATCAAGTGGTATCAGATTTTCAGGTTGCTCAGTGAGAGTTTCTTGTTCGTCTTTTATTTTCCTAAAGATCTAGAAAACAGCCCACAAATATTTTGTGCAATTCGAAATTCCAAACCATTCTGTGCCAACCACTATTACTAATTGCTACAGTTCTTTGAATTTTTGTTACATCATTATGTTAATGCTGGTCTTCATGCTAGTTCATTAGAGTTTCAAGTTCGTTTCATAATTTGTCATCTTTTTCATCTAGCCGCCACCCTCCCTCTAAACCCTAGCCGCCACCCTTCCCACAAACCCTAGCCACCACTCTACCCCCCCACCTGGCCGTGCGCCACATCCCCTGGCCGTGCACCACTTTCCCTGGCCGTCGCCACTTTCCTCGACCGTGCGCCACCTTCCTGGCCGTGCACCACCACCGCCGTGAGCCATCTTCCTGGCCGTGCACCACACCCCATTGTTTCCCTGGCCGTGTTCACCATATTTTCCTGGCCGTGTTCACCTTGCGCCTTTTTCCCCATTGTTTGGGTTGAGCCGAGCTTGTCGCCTCCTTCCAAACCGCAACAACAAAAGAAAAGGCAAGTGCACAAACAAAAGCCGCACCAAATCAACAAAAGAGGCAAGTGCACAAGCAAAATAAGAAAGTGATCTGTATTGCCGATCTTGGTTAGCGCTAGAAAAAGGAAACAGAGAAGAGAGTTCGGTTTCGGTTCCAGAGAGAGATCGGTTTGGATCTCTAAAAAAAAAAAAAAAAAAAAAAAAGAGTCTGGAATCGCTCCGACAATTTTTTTTATTCCAAACCTATTTTTAGGTGTTCTGTAGTCCTTTGAGACAGTCCCCTTCATTCGCACCTTTTTCATCTTTTGTCCATTCCTACTGTTCATCTGCGGTCTTTTGTTTCTGTTTGGTGACATCATTGGTGTCTCGGCTTGCGTCTCTAATTTGTTCTAGACTAGGACCAGCATATACATATCGTTGAACGTTTATTCAATTTACTTTCGCTTTTGGTTCTAGTGTTTTTTCCTTGCTACTATAGTTAAACCTACCCAAGCTACACATATAACTACTTCGAACAGGGTTTGTGTCACCTGGCAATCGCTTAGCTTTCTCCCTGGTTCACACCGCCGGTGGCACATCTTTATGTTGGTGGTAAGAACTTACAAGAGCTTTTGGTAAAACAGTGAGTTTTGAGTGTTTCTTAGCCATCTCATTAGTCATTAGGCACGCTATACTTGTCGGGTATTTTTGTTTGTTCTTCTACTAACCATGTCGTGTGACGAAAGTTCTCTCCATCAATCGCCCCGCACTAAGGGCATCATTGCACACTTTGAGCGGATGACGAAGATCACTACCGAGGGCCTTAGTGAGGATGTACGACTCACTAATGAGCGCTGTCACTCCAAGAGGATCGCCTCCGATCCATTGAGACCGCGCAAGGAGTTGCTAACATCGCTTTAGCTAATATTTTGTCTAGACTTGATGTGATTGCAGCTGCTGCACTGGTGTTTCCAGTCATCCACCTCGCAACAACACCGGGCGTGTTACGTGCACAACGGGCGCCCATGGCAGCCCCACCCATTCAAAGATGGTCCCGTTGCTTCAATCGATTCGATACACCTCGCTAGCACGTCTCGGTTTCCTTTAGCCACGGGCGTGGAGATAGATGACCACGATGGTGACAAGCGCACCCCACACCATGGAGTCCGACGATGAGTTATTCGACTCGACCGTGACCATCGCCGACTACGATACAATCAACAAGGTATGCGTCGTGATCCCATACGACGCGGCGATGCGTGATCGTGATGACATGTTTTCAAAAGTGAAAATCACTATACCTACATTTGACGGTAAATACGATCCGGATGCTTACCTTAGTTGGGAATTATTAGTTGATCAAAAGTATGCTTGCCATGAATTTCCCGAGGATAAGCGAGTTAGGCGGCTACAAGTGAGTTTATCGATTTTGCTTCTGCTTGGTGGAGAGAGCATTGCCGACTTCATGCAAATAACATACCCACCACTTGGGAAGCTTTAAAATTGATCATGCGACATAGATTTGTTCCCTCTTATTATGCTAGAGATTTACTTAATAAATTACAACGCTTACGCCAAAGTAAAAGTTCACGAAGAATATTATCAAGAATTACAAATTGGCATGTTGCGTTGTGGTTTAATTGAAAATGAGGAAGCATCTATGGCTCGTTTCTTAGGTGGTTTAAATCGAAATCCAGACATTCTAGATTACAAAGAATACAATTCGATGACTCGATTATTCCATCTTGCTTGCAAAGCTGAACGTGAAGTGCAGGGACGACAAGCGAGGGCCAAAACTACCTTTTCGCAGGTCGTACTACCTCCTGGGCGCCGCACCCTGCTGCCCCATCCGGTCGTACTCCTTCACCGAGTCCCTCCAACAACAAGACAACATCCACCCGCCCCGCACGCATCACTTCCAACTACACGAACCACTCAGCGCCTCCAAAGAGTTCATCATCATCGATCGCTTCCACAGGCGTACAAAAGATATTCGATGCCATCGCTGCAAGGGTTTTGGTCATATCATGCGCGATTGCCCTAACACTCGTGTGCTTATCGCTCGTGAAGATGGTGAGTACGATTCCGCAAGTGATTTAGATGAAGATACATATGCTTTGCTTGCTAACAATGCAGATGATGATACCGACTCGAGCTACAAGAAGAGCACATCGGTATGACGACGCCGACAAATTCCTAAGTATCGCTTCTCAACGCCGCACTTAGTGCTCAGATTGCCGATGGCGAACGTAATCAGCGCCACAATTTGTTTCATATTAAAGGCGTCGTCAAAGAACGCGCACTGTCATCATCATTGATGGTGGGAGTTGCAATAATCTCGCTAGCTTGGACATGGTGGAAAACTGTCTCTACCCACGCGACCACACCCTCAACCATACTACATCCAAAGTGGTTCAACAACAATGCAAACTTAAGGTAACACATTTGGTAAGAGTGAACTTTGTTTTAGGTTCTTATCATGATTATGTTGATTGCGATGTCGCATCTATGCAAGCTTGTTCCATCTTTGTTAGGTAGACCATGGCAATATGATAAAACTGTTTACATCATGGTAGGACAAATCAATACTCTTTTGTGCATAAAGACAAAGAAAATTGTGTTACATCCAATGTCTCTCGATGCTATTTTCAAAGATGAACTTGATAGGGCTAATAGAGAGAACACTAGGGACAACTCACAAAGCGAAAATCAGATTGTAGCACAAGACATCAAAACGCACCTTAAAAACAACCTAAGCCTGCTCATGACACACCGCTGCAATTCAATTAAAGGGTGCGTGTTTTCTCGCTACCAAATCTGATTTACATGAGTTACATGTTAGTGATTCAATTTGGTATGCTCTAATTTGCAAAGAGGCGTTGTTTTCATTTGCAGATCTGCCTCCTCTTTTGCCTCCTTCATCACTAACCTTTGCAGGCATACATGGACGTGTTTCCCGAGGAGGTACCACCTGGCTGCCACCGACTCGAGGCATTGAGCACCAAATTGACCTCATCCTGGCGCATCCCTTCCCAATCGCGCCCATACAGTAACAAATCCTAAGAGACTAAGGAGATACATCGCCAAGTTCAAGAACCGCTTGACAAAGGGTATGTACGTGAGTCTCTTAGCCCTTGCGCCAGGCTTGGCCATTTTAGTTCCTAAGAAAGATGGTTCGTGGCGCATGTGTGTTGACTGTCGAGCAATCAATAATATCACCATTAGGTATCGTCACCCTATTCCTCGATTAGATGATATGCTTGATGAGCTTAGTGGTTCAAAAATTTTCTCAAAAATTGATTTGCGTAGTGGGTACCACCAGATTCGCATGCAATTGGGTGATGAGTGGAAAACAGCGTTTAAAACTAAGTTCGGTCTATATGAGTGGTTAGTAATGCCTTTTGGTTTAACTAATGCACCTAGCACTTTCATGCGATTGATGAATGAAGTTTTGCGAGCTTTCATTGGTAGGTTTGTAGTGGTTTATTTTGATGATATTCTAATCTACAACCTTTCGTTGGATGATCACCTTACCCATTTACGTGTCGCTTTGGATGCTTTACGCAATGCTCGGTTATTTGGTAATCTTGCGAAGTGCACCTTTTGCACGGATCGCGTTTCTTTTCTTGGATATGTTGTGACTCCACAGGGCATCGCAGCTGGATCAAGCCAAGGTGGTCGCCATTCGTGAGCTGGCCGACCCTACAACCGCCACACAAAGCGTAGTTTTTAGGCCTTGCCGGTTTCTATCGTCGTTTCGTGCGGGCGTTCGGCACCATTGCTGCACCGTTGAATGAGCTTACTAAGAAAGGCGTTCCTTTTGTTTGGGGAGATGCACAAAGAAGACGCCTTCCAAACACTCAAAGATAAGCTCACACATACCCCTCTTCTCCAACTTCCCGATTTTACTAAGACCTTTGAGCTCGAATGTGATGCTAGTGGAATTGGGTTAGGTGGTGTTTTGTTGCAAGATAGAAAACCGGTGGCTTATTTCAAGGAGAAGTTGAGTGGGCCTAGTTTGAACTATTCTACTTATGACAAGGAATTATATGCTCTAGTTCGAACTTTACAAACATGGCAAAGATTATTTGTGGCCCAAAGAATTCATCATACATACCGATCATGAGTCCTTAAAGCACATTCGTAGTCAAGCAAACTTAAATCGAAGACATGCTAAATGGGTTGAATTCATTGAGTCTTTCCCTTATGTTATTAAACACAAAAAGGGCAAGGATAATATTATTCTTTGATGCTTTATCTCGACGATACAACATGCTTACACAGCTTGATTTCAAAATTTTCGCTTAGAAACAATTAAGGCTCAATATGACCAGGATGCTGATTTTCGTGATGTTTTGCTCCATTGCTCGAGGGCAAACCGTGGAACAAGTTTGTTTTGGTCGATGGTTTTGTGTTTCGCGCTAACAAGCTATGCATTCCAGCTAGCTCCGTTCGTTTGTTGTTACTACAGGAGGCGCATGGAGGAGGCCTCATGGGACACTTTGGTGTGAAGAAGACGGAGGACATACTTGCTAGCCATTTCTTTTGGCCAAAGATGAGAAGGGATGTGGAACGATTTGTCGCCGCTGCCCTACATGCCAAAAAGCTAAGTCACGACTTAATCCACATGGTCTATACATGCCTCTTCCTGCTCCTAGCATGCCTTGGCTGGATATTTTCAATAGACTTTGTTTTAGGTCTACCTAGAACAAAGAAGGGGAGGGATAGCATTTTTGTGGTGGTGGATAGATTTTCTAAAATGGCTCATTTTATACCATGTCATAAAAGTGATGATGCTACACATGTTGCTGACTTGTTCTTTCGTGAAATTGTGCGTCTACATGGTATGCCCAACACTATAGTTTCAGATCGCGATACTAAATTTTTAAGTCATTTTTGGCGAACTTTGTGGGCTAAATTGGGGACTAAGCTGTTATTTTCTACTACTTGTCATCCCCAAACTGATGGACAAACCGAAGTTGTCAATCGTTCTTTATCTACCATGCTTAGGGCCATTTTAAAACAGAACATCAAATTGTGGGAAGAATGTTTGCCTCATATTGAATTTGCTTATAATCGTTCAGTACATTCTACTACTAAGCTATGCCCTTTTGAGATTGTCTATGGTTTTGTTCCCCGTGCTCCTATTGATTTGTTAACTCCTCATTCTTCGCATAATTTCAATTCGGATGCAACACAACGTGCTGATTTGATTTGTAAAATGCATGAGACAACTAAATCTAATATAGAGCTCATGAATGCTAAATACAAGCTTGCGGTAGTAAGGGCCGAAAGCATGTTACTTTTGAACCCGGCGAGTTAGTCCGCTACATTTGCGCAAAGATAGATTTCCGAGTTACGCAAATCCAAGTTGATGCCTCATACGCTGCTGGTCCTTTCCAAGTATTACAAAAAATTAATGATAATGCATATAAACTTGACTTGCCTGCAGAGTTTGGGGTCAGTTCCACATTTAACATTGCAGATTTGAAACCTTACTTGGGAGCGGACGATGAGGTCGAGTCGTGGACGACTCGAATGCAAGAAGGGGAGGATGATGAGGACATCTCTTCCAGGCATACAATTGATCCATCTGTGCAAGGACCTATTACTCGTGCCAAAGCACGATACCAATTATCGTGTCAACTCGTTTCTAAGTTCTTATACGATTAATTCACGTAATAGATTGCTATTTAATTCTTGTGATGTCTTTATTGTGCTTAGGAATGAAGTAGATGATTCCACGCCGACACAAGAAGGAACCGGCCGACCAAAGGAAGAAACAGAGCCGGCCAAGGAGAAGCCCGACAAGGGGCGCCCAACTCATGGGCTGCCCAAGCCGCACAAGATGGAGGGGCTACCGCCCACCCCAAGGAGATGGCGCCACCCCTTAGTCCAAGTGGGAATTAGTGCTTCCTTTGGCCCAAGAAGGCCCAACCTGTTTTAGAGTGTTAATACCATATTGCTTAGCCTTTTGAACTAGCCTTTCTTGTTCCCTATATAAGAGGCGCCATAGGAGGCTAAGAGAGGGGAATTTTGTTGATTTGTGTTTAGCCTTTGTGCAAACCTCCTTCTGCAAGTTGTGCTAGATAGCCACCTTGAGAAGAAACGAAATCCCAACTATTCTACTCTTTAATTCAGATCTGAAATTCAGTTTTCATTAAGTTCTTGTTTGTTCTTTGATTACCAACAAGAATTGAACTTCGTGTTCAGGTTGATTCTCGCTATCCGTGAGTCAATAACCACGTGGAGGAGGTTCAGCGATTGCTAAGGCGCCATCGACGTGTTCGAAGGTAGTCGAGTCGTGAGGGTCTTCACTACAACCAATCAAAAGTATCGCTCCACCGAAAGATCGGGCACTCAAGTGCTATCAAGTGCTATCAAGACGGGACTGGGGCTTGACTTTGGTGGGTCTTCTGACATTCTCGGGAAAGTGCCGCCTACCCTGGTACGGGCGTCAGGGGACGTCGCGTGCACAGGGCAGTTGGCCTGACACCAGCGTGGGTCCTGTCGCCTCGAACGCTGGTGGAGCGGGCCGACCGTGTGCCCTGACCTAAGAGGTCGGACTCCGCCGGCCATCCGGGGCTAGCCCTAAACAGGGCCAGGCCCACTCCTCGCGGCCCATGGACTTTCCGCCAGAACTGGGCTTCTAAGGAGGTCAACCCGTTCGTGGTCCCGGGCTGATGGGGGTACCCATGGTATGTGCACTCGTCAATATATATATATATAGTACAATTACCTGGGACACCATGGTGTCTGGGCACCATAATCATAAACAGGTATTTTTCCTATATATTTGCATTCGACAATTTTTAGGATGTTGAGTTTAACAACTTTACTAACTAGTTCAAACAGGTTTGAACTGTAGTTCGAACTAGAGTTTTTTTTTTTATGATAGTTTGTTTGTAGGTATGTGATGAGTATATATATAAATTAGCAAAACATGTAATCTAAATTTGTTCAAATCTTTGAATTCGAGTATATTTTTTTAAAGGTATATATTTCATTTGAATTGTTATAGATGGGTATATACCCTAAAATTGAAAGTTTTAACAATATCCCTGAATTTGACATGAAATCGTGCATTTTAAATCATGATGTCTAGGCACCATGGTGCCCCATTACGGCGTCATATATATTTACATATATATATATAGCGAGCGAGAGAGAGAGGAAACCTTTTTCGTACACCTAGGAGTACGTACTCCCACCCAGGGCCGGTCTTGAGTTTTTAGGGGCCCGAGGCGAAATTACAAATGGAGCCCCCCCCCCCCCATAACATAAGCATCGAAATGTTTTTATATCATCATGTATCAACTGAAAAGACAATATTCAGTGTATTATAGAAATTATTACCAATAAATAAATGAAAGTACAAAAGTGAGATTATTTACCTCAAACATTTTGTAGAGATCATATTAGGAAATATCTTCTAACATTTCTAGATGCAAAATCATCAATTATGGCCTCAACATTAATGTTATGCAATAATTTCTTCTCAATACATAAAGTTGCCAAACCATTTAACCTTTCTTGAGACATTGTAGACCTTAAATAGTTTTTCAATAATTTTAATTTTGAAAAGCTTCTTTCAGCTGATGCTATAGTTACCGGCATATATAGTAAATAAGATCCGATAAGCAACAATTCCACAGTAGCTGCACAGTTTTTTCAGTTTTTAGATAGACACTGTGTGTTGTGTTCGGTCTCTATTTCGGATGTGCCACAGTACCCGCGATGGAAAATAGAAGTCCAGTCTAGTTTTTTTTTCCATTTATGCTTTGATGTGAAGCAGCCCAACTCTTGTAACCGAGTCTATATATTGCAATGAAATCATAAAAGACGTGAGCAGTTTTCATGTCGCAAAAACAAGTATGTTCTATAGTTTTAATTCGATTATTATTTTTTCTTTCAAAACAGCGTTCAAGTTTGAAACTTACATCCTGAGCAATAGCAAAAGAACATACATAAAAGAAGTGCAAATCAGTTTTATGTTGTCCTCTTGGATCCAAGACAGGCGTCGACCTCAGTTGTCTTTATCATCATCGTCGCCGTCATCTCTTTGCCCATCACTGGCCGTGCTTGGATTTTCAGGTGTAGAATTTGCCCCAAGCGCCGATGCTTGTGAGGAAATCTTGCGCATGTAGGAATCATGGTTCTAAATTCTATTTTCGGTTTAAATCTCGCCACCCTTTAAAATTTGAAATCTCGTTATTTCAGATAAAATCCGACAAAATTCAAAAAACAAAATTCAAATCCAGCACTTTTTGAACCGAGATTTCGGTAAAAAAAACGAAATTTTGTCCGAAATTGCCGAAATCTCGGTAAATTTTAACCGAACAAAAATTAGTCCAAACGACGTCAAAAATTTTTGAATTTTTTTTGGATGGTCCTGACACATAACTAGTATTCCTATAAAAATTTCAAGCCTGAGTAATTTAAAAAGAAATCTAACAGTGCTCTTGTCCTGATAAAAGGTTGATCAACAAATTTCCACCAATTGAAAAATGATGCAAACCACGTTAAAAACTTTTAAAATTTTTTGTGGATGGTCCTAACACATCCATAATATTACCATAAAATTTTTAGATAATGATCAATCTTGAGGAATTTTCAAAAATTCGAACAGTGCTATGAAGACTGACCGACAAAATTCAACTGAATGAAAAATAGTTCAAACCACGTTTGAAAAAAATCAAGCCATTGCGTGCTAAACAAGGACCAAGTGAGCTCATGATGTGGTCGAAACTAACTTGTTGTGTTGATCAGCAGGTTCATATTATTCTGAGCAGCTGCAACTTGAAGCTAGCATGGCGCCATATTCCAACTACGTACACCAGCACAGAAGAAGACAAGTTCATTTCCAATGGGGAGCAAGAGCAACCTGCTATCCTCCTTCATTTGGAAACCTGAATCTGCATGCAATGCTGATGTTCCTCTTCCTTTTAAGTTTGGTAAGAGCATACAATTAGGCTTTGAACCCTATCCTCAGCTGCCCTGCCGCTGTTAGTTAGAGAGTAATATATTCTCTCTCCAATTGCGCAATGGTATCTTGTCAGCTGGTTCCATGGTAGGTTAGAAACAAAAATGCCTCTTCTGTCAATTTGTGTTTGCTTCTCCGAGATGCAGTCGTCAAAACTGCACTAATCCAGTTGGCAAAACAGTATGCTGCTGTGCACTTGCAGGTTTGAGCAACAGATCATAGATGGGTTATGCTAGAGGTGGGCACTTGGGCCGGGCTCTTTTGGGCCGGCCCGAAGCATGATGGGATGGTCCGGTGCAAAGCACGGCACGGCACGGTTCCGTGCCGGGCCGGACCGGGCCGGCACGCAACTGTAGCTCGGGCTATGCATTTATGTTTGACATTTTGTTGATGTGATTAGTCTCTTATGTAATTAAAATAGGTAGTTTAGTACTAGTAATTTGTTTTATTTCTTTGCTCGTCTCAATAGTGAAAATGGGTCGGGCCTGGGCCGGCACGGCACGAAGCAGGCACGAATGGGCCGGGCTTGGGCTCGCCAAAGGTGAGTCGGGCTGGCACGGCCCGGCACGGCACGGTTTCAGCCCAAAGCACGATGGGCCCGGGTCGGACCGGCACGGCACGGCACGATGCCCACCTCTAGGTATGCACACTGGACGTGGTCTCTCTCTCTCTCTCTCTCTCTCTCTCTCTAAACCAGAACAAGTTGATGATGCAGTTTTTATAAATCAAAGTCAACAAAGCATGCACTGATTTTAAATGCATATGGGATCAAGTGCCTGGTGTTTCGCCGATGCATGAATCACATTCGCACCTCTCGGATTTTTTTAGATACATTTCGCATATGAGAGAGAGAGAGAGGGGTTAGCACAGTGCTGATACCTTAAATGCCGAATCACCTCGCAACAGCGGCATGGCATGAGCAGCTCTCAAGAAAAATGGAGACAACACTAGCCAAATGACAAGGTAGCAGGTTTTTTGCTTCGTTCCTAATCCTTGGCTTCTCCCCTGCGGTTGTGCATTCATTTGTTAATCCTCAATCATTGGGTGGTGAACACATTTTGATACTCCCTCCAGTTTGATAATAGATGTCGTTTTAGACATAGTGATGGTCAAACTTCTAAAACTTTGACTATCGATATATATTTTAAATATTTAAATTGGATATATGAAAATTATATATGTAGACTTGTCTCGAGAAGTACTTTCATAATATTATAATTTTATTGGGTTTTATAAATATATTATAATAAAAATTAACGGTCAATGTTGTGTTTTGAAGACCGTGTCAATGTCCAAAACGATATCTATTATCAAACTGGAGGGAGTACATGATTAAAATGTGTAGGTAACAAGCTAGGTGACAACACTGCCATTGTATTCCGCCGGAGTTGTGGTCTTGGGAGTCGTTGGTGTTGACGTATGCCTTGATGGATGACGGTAACACAGGTACGAACGCATCCTTTGTGTTCATCTTATCATACTTGCCATGGGACCATGGGTGATCCCTCTCCGTGCACTCGGTACTTAAAAAAGAAGAAGATAAACTCTTTTACAGTAAGGGTGTGTTTGGTTGGATGTACCAGGTTGAATGGGATGGGATGGTACATGATGGATGAGATGATACTGGATGGGATGGTACCGGTCGGTCCTGTACCGATCGGTTCAGCCGAATTCGTACCAGATGGTTCCGTTCAGTCAACCATACGCATGAACGAGATTAAGGCTCCGTTTGGCAGATTGGAACCGAGCTGTTTCTACTAGAATCTGGGAGAAACCCAGCCAAACGGGCTAAAACTCGGAACGATTCTCCTCGGAACGTTTCTTCTTTTTCCACGCCGTGGCTGAATCACCCTCAACCCCGTTTCTACTAGTTTCTACTAGAATCTGGAACCGTACCAAACGGTTTGCAGAAAGTGATTTTGATTCTACCTGAAACGTTTCTACCAAGAATCTGGAACCGTTTCCGTTTCTACTAGAATCTGGAACCGTACCAAACGGGGCCTAAATCCTATATGGAACAGTTCGGTTCAACCTGATACAGCGAACCAAACGTACCCTAAATTCATCATGAATTTTTTTCTTGCCACATAGGATGAATAAGGCCCTGTTTGTTTCCTTCTCCAGCTTATATAATCCAGCTTTTTGGTGTTGGATTATATAAGCTGGATTATATAAGCTACCTTTAAATAAGCCGGTGGGTTGTTTGTTTTCCTGGATTATTACTGTGTTGGATTATTAGTTTGAGATTATATAAGCACCATAATGGCTGCTTATAGATTATTATAATCTCATGCTTTAGATTATATAATCTAGATTATAATCTAGGCTGTTTGTTTCTCCATTAACTTATATAAGCTGGATTATATAATTCATAGGGCAAACAAACAGGGCCTAAGACGTTTATTTTGTAGCATCCATGCTTAGCAGATTTTTACGTATATATACAGCTACATATAACTACTAGATAATATATCATCTAAACACCTACCAAAAAAAAGATATTTGTGTCGGAGAAAACAAGCTTTTACATATACGCTGGATGACGTGGCCGTAGTCTATTAATTATCGTAGGTACCCTCGTGGCGAGCCGGTGGGGAGACATGCGTTCGGCGTTGCCGTCTTGCTTGAACAGTTCCCCCATGTTCTGCTCCTCCCCTCGTCGCCTCTCAACGACCCGTGACTGCAGCCGGATGGCGACGGCGGCGGGCAGCACGGCCTGGCCTGGGCCCCGAGAAGGATCGATCCACCGTCTCAGAAGAAACAAAACAGCTAAAAATGAAAGGGAAATCTCCATCCAAGAAGCTAGTTGATTTCCGTTTCTAGGTCGTGGATTATGAGATTCTGATTATATGAGAACTGTTTTTGACTATAGAAGAATCGAGTTAAGTCGGATGTGACTTTTAGATTTCGGACTGAGCCGGTGAGAATCAGTAAGAAGCAGCGAGAATTAGGTTTCAGCCGGATTTTGATTGATTCTACGTAGAGGGTAGCTTTTGATTATCAGAGAGAACTGTGCATAATCCTCTCGTTCGATGGATAATCCGTTTTTTTTTTTAAGCAGAAGCTGAAACGAACGGGTCCTTTGGATGGGGGATTTTAGCTGGGATTGCATGTTGTGTTGGTAGACTTACAAAGTCCGTGCTTACAAATATTACAAGAGTGTGTTGGAGCGGAGAAATTTTATAAAATAGTTGATTACGACGCAAATTTAAAAGGCCGACTATCGAGCTTAACGAGTTATTAATATCGATATTATTTTGAAATTGGTGTAGTTCGGCATAGAATCATTTTATTTATCATTTAAATTGTTGTTTCAAATTGAGCCAACAAGTTGTTATTAATCTCTTGTTTTTCGTTCGAAACAGATCTATTTTGATTTTAAAACTATTAACTATTTTAATCGGAGCAATTTTATTTCGAACTCTTAACAGGATTTTTTTTTTTTTTGCCAGCCCTACGCGAATCCATGGAAATTCCCGTATTCATAGGATCAAGAACGGAATGGTTTGATAGAACTGTGAGATCCTACCATTCCTTTCACCTTCACCCTCTTGGTTTAAAAGACGTGACCTTCACACTTTCTTATATGATCGGACGGTTCATATGTCCTCGTTCATTATCCAACGGTCAGCTCGCTTCTTCCCCTCCCTCGTCTTTAACTCGTGTACTTGCCTGAGCAGCACACAGATCTCCCAGCAATGGTGAGCGCGTCCAGCCTCCTGCTGCGCTCCTCCATGCGCGACTTGGCCTCCTGCATCGGCGACGGCGCCGTCCGCGTCGCCGACGTCGCCGCCTGCACCGCCCCCTCCTCCACCTCCACCTCCACCTCCTCCAATTTCGCCTCCCCGTCCACGCTCTCCGTCACCGCCTCCTACCGCGCCAACCCCCTCTCCTCCAACCCCCGGCCCCTCCTCCTCCGCCTCACCTGGGCCCACTCCCCGCTCGGACCCAACCTCTCCTTCGTCCCCTCCGCCTCCGCCCCGGCGCTCCTCATCCGCAGGCGCAGGGGCACCAGCTCCGTCCCGTCGGACCCCTCATCCGACGACGACGCCGGGTCTCCTCCGCTCGCCCTGTTCTGGGACCTCACCGCCGCGCGCTACGACCCCGCGTCCTCCCCGGAGCCGCTCTCCGGGTACTACTTCGTCGCCGTCGCCAACGCTGAGGTCGTGCTCGCCGTGGGCGACCTAGCCGCCGAGTTCGTCAAGACCAAGTTTGAGGGCCAGATCCCCAAGGCACGGGTCCTGCCGCTCGCGCGCAGGGAGCGCGTCGTGGTGTCCGACCCGGCGGCAATGCACACCGCGCACGTCCGCTTCGCGGAGGGCGGGCCCGAGCACGAGGTCAGCATCGGCTGCGCGACGAGCTCTGGGGGTGGGGAGGAGCTCTGGGTGAGAATCGACGGCAAGCGGGCCGTGCAGGCGCGGCGGCTGCGGTGGAACTTCAGGGGCAACCAGACCGTGTTCGTCGACGGCGCGCCCGTTGACGTCATGTGGGACCTCCACGGCTGGTGGTTCCGGGAGCCGCCGGGCTGCGCGGTGGTGCTGCTCCGGGCACGCAGCGCGCTCGAGAGCCGGCTATGGCTGGACGAGGAGGCCGCCGCGCCGGGCTTCTCCCTCGTCGTGCAGGCCTTCAAGAGCCCGCCCTGATGGTCCTTGATCGACGAGGTATCATTTGCTCACCGCTCTGCCTACTTGGAAATTGGTAGAATCAAGCAAACCAAGACAGCAATGGTTGGTGTGGTGTCTACAGTTTACAATCCAGAATTTTCTTTATGAGGGGTAAATAAGTTTGGTAAGAAACAAGATCATGAGCAGGTGGCATACAGAAAGATTTATGCTGCGAGTGTGTAGGATCCTCCTCTCCTTGATTTCCTTTTGTTCTTGCTCTTCTTTGAATCTTTCTTAGTTATGTTATGTGTGCCCGTACAGGTAACAAACAACAACAAGGAAACATCTTAGTTTATTTTGATTCTGCTGTGCTGTATGAGGTGGTGTAGATATGATTTGGGATACTGGTTTCTGCCTGTCGCACAATAGAAATCAATGTTAACCTCTTCCATTGGCTTTTACTCTTTCCTGTTCTTATGCAATGCAGCAGTAACAGTGATACAAGCAGTGTTTTTTATTTCGGATTGGCACAAATATCGGATCCCACCGAAATGACCGAAATTTCGGAATTTCGGTGAAATTTTGGTCAACAACAAAATTCAAATTAAAAAAAAAAACAAAATCCGAAATTTTTGAAATTTCGCTCTGTACCGGCCGAAATTTCCGAAATTTCGCCGAAATAAAAATCCCTGGATACAAGTGGTTCTTGCACCATTTTATACGGGGGCATATCCTGTGCAATCAACACTTTGGTGCAATCACCGTGCAATCAAACTAAAAAATGTTTCAAAAAATTCTGAAAAAAATCATGTATGTATATCTCAACTTACCCCATCTACATATAAAATTTCATGATCAAATTCGTCATATGCTAGAAGTTACAAAAAAGACAAATTTCTAACAAACTTTTACAGTTCAAATGCACCCCAAATTTGTCTTTTTTGTAACTTCTAGCATAAGACGAATTTGATCATGAAATTTTATATGTAGATGGGGTAAGTTGAGATGTACATACATGATTTTTTTCAGAATTTTTTGAAACTTTTTTTAGTTTGATTGCACGGCGATTGCACCAAAGTGTTGATTGCACAGGATATGCCCCCATTTTATACCGGCGCTATCTGTCCATACCATGTAATGCAATCAATACGGCAAGGTCTGCATAAATTCTTGCACTGTACCAGAAAAATCTCTTGCGTAGATATCATCTGTATACTGCTCCTATGCTGCAATTCAGCCCTCTAGTAGTGATTCCTGAGATCCACCACATGTTTACAGATAGTATCATCCTATCGTTTCATTGCCAATTTGCCATGTCTCGCATCATGCATACTCTGTTCTGCAGTAAACGCTACCTATCTCCATCGTGGCACTTTTTTTTTTTTTTTTTGAAGATAATGGCAGGAGCTCTGCCTATTCAATTAAGATAAGAAAGAGAGAATCCAAATACAGAGATATAGAAAAGGAATGGATAAATCCACCCGCAGTCTAACAAGCAGCCGCGGGCGGGAGACATGCGCCCGCAAAACACACCAAAATACCACCCTCTCCTAGGCTGTTTAAGTCATGTTATTTCTACACTTTTATTGTTGTCCCAGTAGTAATTTGTTGCCGCACCGCTGTATCGCTGGTGCGGCACATGCTCTTCTGCATTGTACAGTCTAATCTAGGTGTGCAATTGTAATGGCACCAGTTCATCTCACCTTTGGTCCCAGCTCTCCCGGCATATACAAGTAGAGGAGGTACTGCTTGGTGTTTGCTTCCCCTCTCTCCCAGTACAACTCGTGAGAGCCTGGCCTTTTCTGCTGCTGCTGCTTCTCACTGTAGGATGAGTTGTTCTTAGATTCTGCACCCCATGGCTGTTATGTTTCTCTCTGGATTTTTGTTCTGCTCCTCCATTCGATGCCAAATTGCCAGTAGAAGTTGTGTGTTGGGGTGGGTGGGGGGGGGGGGGGGGGCTGATGCTGACATCAGCCACCCCAAATGTGAGGTGTTGTCTCCATCGTCAGCTCTACACTAACTCTGTTTGCCAAGCAAACGTGTTGGTGCATTGCGACAGATTTGCAGCTTCTTCTGTGTCCTCGTCTTCCCCTCGTATACATGCTACAATACTGTACAACTTTACATGACCAAACATTATCGGTTTCCCTGTCGTGGACGCATCTCCATCGTTGCAAGCATCCGATCAGGAGATAGCTTTGGAAGCGTAGCATCTTTCACCTCGTCTCTGGCTTAACGCAATTTAACCAGACCGGCACGGCACGTCGGCACTGATCAACTGAGTGGGACTCAACTCCGGCCGGCCTTATCCTGGTACTGAGCTGTGACTTGATTGTAGGTTTGGCTGAATATATTGTTGCTTTCACGAATCAGTACGCATTGCTTTCAAGGCATGCAACGTATAGGTTGATGAATGGCGACCGGATGTATAGATGGGTGATGGTATGTATGCTCAGCTGCTGAAAGTGTTCCTACTGTTTCAGCGATATCTGACCTCGACGTTTACCTTAAAGTAGAGGGTCCATCATTTGATCGAGTCTGCATTGCTGCACCTCTGAATTTTTTTTATTTTTTTTTTATTTTTTTTTATAATTGTGGACAGTGAGGATACTATGTCTGATAAGGTTTAAGCTTGCAAGTCTTGTAAACCTCCGGTTTATATGGGTATGTGTGTGTGTGTTGGTGATTGGTGGCTGTTGAGAAGCTGAAAGCAACGGGCTTACACTGTTGATAAGGTTTACCTTGAAGTCTGTTCGCATATTCTCTGTCGACAATCTTTCTGGTTACACGTTTCGATCGCTGCAAGAATGGTTCAACGGAAGAAACTGGAAAACTGAGGAACTATCAAATCACGCCTATGATATCTATAGATGGTAGATTATAGTGCGCACCCCTCAACTAGTGGCACATATATATTATTATCTATTTATCTCACAATCGTCATCTCATGTCATTCAAACTAGCAGGGTGATCCACGCACCTGCACAACTAATTTTTTTTTAAAAAAAATTATAGTATCAAATGATATAACATATATGTTTGAGAATATATTAGCGTATTTTGCAGGCTATTTAGATCTTTAAGATATCATAAATATTAGAAGCGGCAATAGAAGCTAGAAGAAAATTTTAAATTGAGAACGTAATTGAAGTATAATCTTTGATAGAAGAAAATCATTGAACATAGTAAGTTGATGGATTCTAAAAAACATAGCAACTCTTCATCTTGCATAGATCATGTAGCTATACATCCCTATTGTTTCCCATCAATAACTCTTTTTTCAAAATATCTGTAGCACGTGTACATATATTTAATCTCAAGTAATACGTTGATTATTTTACATATTATTAGAGTACCTTGCTCATGTATACACCGATGCATCATGGGCAACTTACTTTAAACTCATCTTCCTTGCACGCTAGCTGCCCCACTGGATCGTGTGTCTTCCATCTCTTTTTGATCGCCCCATAACTTTAATTCAACCTCCAATAGCAAATTTCAACCTCCACCATGATTAACAATGTATATCTTTCTCTTTTTTTCTCTGATTAATATGGAAATTTCTAGCCTCGAGAGTAAATATGGTGGCTTCTTTGCCTTCACTTTTTTAGTTCATATATAATTCAAGTGGTTAATTTTATTTAATTTACTATGAATTTTAGTTATTTCGGGAATTTCCTTTGGAACTAATATGGAAATCACATTGCAAATTTTCTTTCATTTTTTTATTAATAATTTTCAAATTTTTTATCATTTTTATATAGATTCAATTGATAGTTTTTATTTAATTTTTACTCTGAATTTAAGATATTTAGGGATTTTACTTTAGAGCTCGTATGAAAATCAAATTGCTAATATTAGTTTATTTTTATTTTAATGTTTGTTCTTAGGTTGGAATTCATACACAAATCCATCCACTAATTTCCATTTAATTTTTATTTTAAATTTTAGTTTTATTTTGGTGTAGAATGGAAATCAATTTGCTATTTTTTATTTTTATTCCAAAATTTAGTTTTTTTGTTGTACTTGACATTTTCTATTTCTTTTAATCATATGAAAATAAAATTGCAATTTTTTGTTTTTATTCCGAATTTTAGTTTTTTAGTTTGGAATTTTTATAAAATGTAACTACTGATTTTTATTTAATTTTTATTATGAATTTTAGTTTTATTTGATGTCGTATGGAAATTCAATTACTAATTTATAATAGATTGCTAATTATCCCTTGATTTTTATGCCAAGTTTGCATATTATCGGATTATACACAAGATAGATTTTTTTTATATAGTTTGATGTTGGAATCGTATATAAATCCAATTGGTATTTTTTATTTCATTTTATTTTGAATTTAGGTTATTTATGGATTTTACTTTGGAGTTCGTATGAAATCAAAATGCTAAGTTTTATTTATTCCAAATTTTAGTTTTCAATTAGATTTTATTCCCCATTTTATTTTTATTTTAATGTTTGTATCAAAATCAAATTGCTATTTTTTATTTTTATTTTTACTTTAAATTTTAGTTTTTTTATTGTACTTGACGTATACTCTTTCTTTTAATCGTATGTAAATCAGATTGGTTTTTTATTATGTATTTCAATTTTTGTGTTCGAATTCGTATACAAATCAAACTACTAATTTTTTATTTAATTTTTATTCTAAATTCAAGTTTTATGTTGATGTTTGTATGGAAATTAGATTACTAATTATCTTTTTATTTTTTATTTCAATTTTTTTTTATTGTACTTTACATGGACTCCCTTTTAATTATATGAAAATCAAATTTCTAATTTTATTTTATTTTTATTCCAACATTTATTTATTTTCTATGTTATAAATGATATGAACTCTTTCTCTTAATCTAGAGCGTTATAATCTGGGCCCATCACGATCAACAATGTAGATCTTTCTTTTTTTTCTCCGATTAATGTGAGATTTTCTAGCCTCTGGACGTTTATGTTCGAATTCATATACAAATCGAACTACTAATTTTTATTTAGAATTTCAGTTTTATTTTGTTGTTCGTATAGAAACCAGATTAATAATTATCTTTTATTTTTATTCTGGTTTTTTTGTTTTTTATTGTACTTTACATGAACTCTTTCTTGTAGTAGTACGGAAATTAAAATCTAATTTTATTTTATTTTTATTTTGAGTTTCAATTATTTCTGTATTGTAAATGACACTATGTCTTTCTCTTAATCTTTACAGTTATAATTTAGACCCACCATGATCAAATGTGTAGATATTTTATTTTTCTCTCTCTCCAAATAATATAAACATGATGACTTCTTTTACCTTTACTTTAATATTATAATAAATATCCAATGACCCACGAATTTTCCTTCATGGTTGTGACAGTATATATCATACGTAGGATGGCCATTATCTTATTACGAAGCATCAACTGAGCAATAAGCACATCAAAAGAACAAGAAAATTCTAGATCACTGCAAAATCTCCATTCCTTGTCAACCCTGTATAAGAGAGACACCATGATCGTCAAATTTCAGTATTTCAAATGCTCGCACTTGGTCCCTTTTTGGCTTCTTTTCCTTTCTTCCATTCGTGAGTGTATCTTTATTACTATACTAGTTATATGCCCGTGCGTTGCTACGAAAAACAAAATTGATAACGAAAAATAAAGATTTAAAAATAAAAAAAAATACTATTTCATAAGATCAAACATCTATCTTTAACGCTTCGTTTCTTGCAAAAGCTAGCTAATTAAAGCAACGCTTCGTTTCTTGCGTAGGGCAATTAAGCAGGGCAATTAAGTAGGGCAATTAAGCAGGACAATTAATGTGACGTGGGAAGAAACTCTCACTTTATATAGTAGAGATATAAATATGAGTTGATAGCAGTCATTCATTCTTTCTCTCCTCATCTATAAGAAACCAACTGTATATTTCTCTTTTCGCTCGTGTCCAGTCCTTCTGGTCGGTTCATTACCCACTTCTCCATCCAAGTGACAACTTAAGAGTACAATTTTATTTTTTATAAATATGTGGCACGATTTAATTATTTGATTAAAAAATATGTTTCTATTACAACATATGGGTACTTGACTAATTATGAGAAATCTTCAGTTGCTTCCAATGAAGGCTAGAAAGGTAGCACTGCGACATGTCCCTAAAGGAAAAGAAATAAAGATAGCACCGCTCCTCTTCGGACGGAATTTAAATGCCAATGTAAATGCCTTCACATGAATGTACTGAGACATCTCTACCAATGTACGAGTAGCCACAAAACTTAATCACCGCAAACCTGCTCTTGATATAGTCTAAGCAATATACTCCCTCCGATCACAAATAATTATGTTTTAGACATAAATGTAATCAAATTTTTGAAAATTTGATTGTTAATATCTTTTTAAATATTTAAATTATATACATACAAATCATACCTGTAGATTTGTTTGGAAGCACTTTCATAATACTATAATTTATTGAGTTTTACAAATATATTATAATAGAAATTAGTCGTCAAACTATGTTTTGAAGACCGTATCGATGTCTAAAACATAACTGAGCAGTGCTTCTATGTTTTCCCTCTCAATATAAGTTACACAAATCTTGAAGCAAACGAAGGGGTAAGTAATCACTATCTGACTTTTATTCATGCTTTAATATCTGTGCAATTTTTAAAAAGAAAAGCATAAAAGCATCTCTAAACATAGTAACTATTTGTGACCGGAGAGAGTTGTAATAAGTACCACTGAGCCATAAAACCGTTTAGGAATCCATCAATCTATCATCAAGACCGAAAAGAAAAGGGAGGAGTTACAGCAACCAGAAAGATGACCGAAATTTATTCCAGGGACAACCAAACAGCCTTTGAACGGAATGCACGGCATAGAGCTGCACTACATCTACACCAGCTCAACACTCAAGCAGCAGAAACAGCAAAAAGGGAGTAGGCTTAGGTACATCATTCATACATCACAACTGCATATTATAGATGAATACCTGAAGGAAAGGAACCATGCAATGGTCCGCAGATGCTTGCTGGACACTCGATCTGGTCATGCCGCCGGCTGTGGCTTGGCGACGACGACGGGGAAATCGATGACTACGACCTTGTCGAGAGCGGCCATGAACGTGCCAGCAAACGCGGCGTGCTTCTCGTGGCTCATGCAGCTCGCCAGATCTTCAGCGCTCGCGAACGACATCGAGAAGACATGGGTGAAGCCCTGCGTCAGCGCCTCCTGGTTCAGCAAGTCTTTTCCCCTGCAGCACAAGGAACGATGAGTTCACCAGAAAGAGTTGAATCAGAAATGTTTGCAGTTCAATGACTATTCTTTGAGCTACTGATACTCCTGACCCTGGGCATGGCTCTATCTGAGAATAATGCAGCAAGAATCTCAGTAAAGGAACAGTCTTTGGAGAGGTTGGACATCTGAAGTGCTGAACAGAGTTGAACCACATTGATACTTTTATCTCGATCTTGCTGCATTCTAGTAGCTTATATTTCGTCACCGGTTTAAAGTATTCTGCCTCGAAAAGCCAGAATCTACTGAACTTTAGTTTTAGAGCAGAAAAAGGGAGTGCAAAGACAACGCATCGATGTTTACCACTCGAAGGATTTCACCGTGTCAATCTCTGCAGCAAGCTTGGTCAGCTCTTGCAGAATGTCGTCCACCACGACGCCCTCCTTGAACTTCACCAGGCACAGGTGCTTGAATTCCGCCATGGTCGAAAAGCGCAAAGCGCAAGTCTCTCTCCTCCCGTGGCTTCGCAGAGGGTGCGATCATCACGCCACGATGCTCACCATTTTAAGGGCAGATGGAGCTTCTGCTCCGGCGAGGGCCACCACCACCGACAAGAATCACTGTAAAGCTTATTACGGCCATTTTTTTTTTCTTTCTTTCTTGGCAGTACACTTGATTGAATCATTTCATCAGTCCCCCCGCGCTATTATAGGAGGGGAAGCCAAACCATGCTGCCGCAGCTGCCTGCTTTGAGCACACAGTTAGATCTAGCATGAAGCATGATTGGGACCCGACCGACGTCGACACCGAGGTGTGGGCTAACCATAGGCTGTTCTTCTGACACAGGAGGCCCCTCCAGAATATGCTTTCAGAAGAGAGATCATCATCTTGACATGATTCTTGTGGTCTTGGATCAGAATTATTTAGCATTGTGCTGGCTCCCACCAATGTAGATCATGCTCGGTCAGTTAACCTCAGATTCAGATCGATTGGATTGGCCCATTTTGTCATGGTGAAAACCAATCATGAAACTTGACAAAATTGGACGTTGGAACTGGAACCACATGGTGCTGCAGCAGACATACGAGTACCACCGTGCGATGTCTGACGAAGCGCTTCCAAGTAGACGCAAACAAGATGGCAGCTAATGTCGCTGCTGTTCAGGAAGAATTTTCGCATGGCTGCTGCACGAGTGAGACTCACTGTATTTTGATCATCAGTTAGTATGCAGTATAAGCATCGATCTCGTTTCAAAAGCTTTGATCAATGAACTAATCCAGGTTCTCTCCTTCATCCTGTTTGCTGAGGGCATCGACAGGTACTTCCTTTTGGCAGATGTACTGTTCCTGTAACAAGAATGCCTCATCCTGTTTGCTGAGGGCATCGACAGGTACTTCCTTTTGGCAGATGTACTGTTCCTGTAACAAGAACGCCTCAGTGGGCTACCAAGTGGGATACGCTATTGAATACAATCAACTGTTTGAGTGTGATTAACAAAGAAAAGTTGTTTTTTTAACAAGAAACCCAAATGATTTCTTATATTTACATCAAACCCCAAGAACTAACCTGTAACAGCCACATGGCACATGTGTCGATGTTTCTAGTTCTACAGGTCGTTCACCCTGAGGACAGCAGAAAAGAAACTCCAAGCAGCAACTTGCAGGGCTCTAGCTTGGTAGATCACGAGCTGTCGAGAATACGAGAGCCCTCCATGTGCTATTTTACTGTTTGGTCATTGTCACTAGGAGAGTTATCCTCGGATAATGCCAGGTTGTTTCCTTCATCCATGAATGGACCATGCAATTTTACAGGTCGTTCAGATATGAAAGGTTCATATCTGAGAACCTCTGATGTCCTCGGCGAATGCCCTGTGCTGACAAATAGGCAACGGCATGGATCTGATTTTGATGCTTCAGGATTGAACAGGGAGGTATTACCACGGCGCTTGGTAGAGGAGGCACGGCTTGCTTTTTATCAGGGTAGTCACACAATGAAATTCTACAAACTGGGCATGTTGAGTGCTGCTTTAGCCAAATATCTATGCAGGCCACATGGAAATCATGGCCATAGTAAGGAAGAACACAGAGTACATCTTTATCTTCATATTTTGCAAGACAGACGACACACCTGCCAATGACGACGCAAACAGTTCAGAGTCTAGGTTCAGTGTAATCAGGAACAATTGTTAAAAAACATCAACAGAAAACAGAAATGACAACAGTGTGTCACCATTTCTAATTGAGATGCAATAAAAGGATGTCAAACATAGTTACTCTTGTTTAGTATAACACATTCAAAAGAAAACATATCACATCACCAGGATCAACGCAAGCATCTTTAATTACGCCTCAGATGAGAAACTGTTTTTTCATCCACCTTTATCATTTGATTAACTGCTATTCTTTAGTGAAATCTCAGCAGAGCAATAAAAAGGCACATATCCCTGATAAGCAACTTGTTTGTATAGAAAGAAGCACTCAGCTGAAAACTTGGGATGAAATATCTAATGTTTAACGTTTACGATGTCAAAATTTCAAATTCATGCTTCAAGATTATGGACACAAAGTGATTCATGCAATTACGTTCGAGCACAATTTATTAACTTCTTCAGCTAACAGTCCAGTGCATCAGACAACCAAGCTAGTCCCTGCTTCCCTGTCATCAAGCATAGTTGAGGATTTAACCTACTTGATGACAGTGCCACATCATTCCTCCCTACCATCTTGTTCAAGGGCAGTTAAATATCTGTACTCCATTACGATGTGATTGATAGAGTGGTTTTAGCTGTTCAGTAACAATGCAAGATCTGGGACCTCATGGTTCAATCGTCAATCCCCATTCGAACACAGCAATCAAGACTTCAGTACTAAAAAAATCGCACCGTCTCTCTTGAGCACCAACATCCACAAGGACAACTTTTTTGGTACTAAAATATCTGTCAACTTCTTTGGTACTAAAAACTCTATCTCCCAATGTGGTGCTGTGAGTTTTCTGTAACACTCTATGGACAAGCCTTGCCCTGATCGGATACGCACAACATTGGGATTGATTAGAAGCAAGCACACACTTGCCAAAGATTAAGATGGAAAATGTTGGGGAAACATTTTTAGGGAATACGTAGAGATTGAATAATGGCGACTGAATGCCAATCATTATTTCTCCCTAAATTTAGGTCAGTCTCTATAATCACTAAAAACATACAGTTCTATATGATGAGAACCAGTAGAGCTCATAAAGCTCATTCCGTTTAACTAACTTCCACATTCAACATTTACGAACTAAACCATGTCATAATCCCAGATCCAACCCCAGAATCATACAACTACGCTTAACAAAAGCATTTACCGCATATGTAAAGATCCAGTACTCTGAAGAGAACACAGTACTAGTATCCAGAACAATCCAACTAAACATTGATAATGACATCTGCTTAAAAATCTAAATCTAATCTTATTTTGTAATGGGAGACAGATCCCCCTTCCCCCCCTCATCTGAAAGCGCCTTGATAACTACAAGCTCCTAATTGCAGCGTCAGTTCCCCACAAAAATCGACCTACCCATACCAACTGAGATGTGCGCGATCGAGCCCGAAATTCCATTCAAACTGCAGTTCCACTGCAATCCTAGCGATCAACTCACCGACTGAACAACCGATTCCTCCCAATGCGATCATCAACTCAACCGCAACGTATGGTAAACAGAAGCACCGCCACACGGTAAACATCAAGATTAGATGGCACGCAATGCTAAAGGCCTACAGTGCAAGGAGTAACAACTAACAAGTAAGGTACCACACGGGCATTTAATCGCGATCGGTACAGGAAAATCGACAAGCACTCACTGTGTGGCGGCGTCCACCGAGTCGGAGGAGGCCGAGCCACGGGGACCAATGGCGGAGAAGGCGCGGGTGGGGAAGGCGGAGAAGGCGGCCGGATCGAGCCCGCCGCCGGCCGCGGGCTGGCCCTGGCGGTCGACCTGGATGGCGAAGGAGTGGCTGGCGGGGAGGGGCGGGAAGCGTGTGAGCGGGGAGGGGCGGGAGCAGCGGCGGATGAGGGCGCAGACGAGGCGGGAGCAGACGAAAACGATGAAGAGGACGCTGCCGCAGAAGCACTATGCTCGTCGACGCGCCGGGCGCCATCAAGGCCCGCGGCTGCGGCGGATGTGAGTGGAGCGCGGCCCCTGCTTTCTGCAGTCGCCGTTGGGTTGCCTTTCCATTTTGTAGCAATGCTATTTTTTTCGCGCCGTCCGAAATTTGATAAAAAAAATGAGGAAAAGCGGGAAGAAACGGAGAAACGACGGACAAAAAATGAATTTACATTTTTTTTTGGGAAAACGGCCAATGAAAACATTTTTTCCATACTCCGGAGAAAAAACGGTTTACGGAAATAATTTTTTTCAGGCAAAACGAAGAAAGAAAACGGCTCTCCATATTTTTTTTGTGGGGAAATAGCCACCGAAAGCATCTTCCCCATGCTCCGGAGAAAAATCGGATGACAAAAAATATTTTTTTCGGGCAAAATGGATAAAGGAAACGGTCTCCCAATTTTTTTGGGGGGAAATAGCTACCGAAAACATTTCCCCTATGCCCCGGATGGAAAACCGATCACGAAAACATTTTTTCGGCCAAAACGGAGAAAAGAAACGGTTCTACATTTTTTTTTTGGAAAAACGGCTACCGAAAATATTTTTCGCATGCTGGAGAAAAAACGGACCACGAAAATATTTTTTTCGGACAAAACGGAGAAAGGACCCGAACGTAAAGCGCGAGGACCTATTTGTTATAATTTTAGACCTGTTTGCTATTTTGAATAATTAGAAAAGGGCTCGCTCGCGATTCGCACTTAACGGGAGGGCCTCCATGCAAAACGGCAAACCAGGGACCTAAACGCGAACCGGGAAAAACATTCTCCTCTCACATAAAATCGCGCAAGGAGCTGGACGTAATTCGGAAGAAACCGGGGGGCTTTTGGCAAAAATACCGGTGGACACGTGGGGGGGGGGGCGGTTGGCCCCCAATCTCTTCCCCTATAAGGGGAGTTTATATTACAAAAATACATTTACCCCCAACTCTATATCCCCAGTCGTAGAAGCATCAACACCCAACATGTGAGCTCAGTAGCTTCTTTCTGCGGTGCGAAAGTGCTGTAGGTGACACATGTCACCTCCTGACGTTTTCACTATCGGGGATAGAACTATTTTTGTAATTGCGTCAGAAACGATTAGATTTGCAAAAAACTAAAATTATCATGAGGCTAGAAAAGCGATGATTTTATGCGTACCAACTGGTTGCCTCTCACATCTTGGTGGTGGAAGTGTGACGAGGAAGACGGGGTATATTTGATCTCTTCGTATTTTTCCATCCTTGGTCTCTTTTTGAATATAATTGTAAATTTAACCCATTGTTTACCATGGAAATACTGGCAGGGCCAACCGTGATAGGTCATCATCGTCGCACCTATTGTAGCAAACGAGCTACTGTGATACTCAAGAAAAGAATGTTTTCAGTAATGAAAAATTAGCAAAAGAAAACAATGTTTGAGAAGAGCAAATAGGATGTTTCACAAGAGCAAATAAGATGTTTCCATACTTACATGATGATGTTTTAAGGTTTTGCACTATATATCTTCTGTAGTGGCCACCACTTCCACCAAGCCATTGCATAAGGAGAGAGGAGGGACCAAAAGGGGGATGGGGGAGGAGGTATATTGGGCATGCTGAGAGAGATAGATAGATCGGGCATGAGAGAGAGAGATCAGGCATGAGACACACACGGAGAGAGAGAGAGAGAGAGAGGGGGGGTGGGAAATAGAGAGAGAAACAGGCATGGGAGGCTATGAGAGAGGGCCGTGACCGGTGGCTGTCGGTGAGCAGCTGCACCACTTACATCTGTTTTACTGGCGCTCGAATCGTGTGTGGTTTCTGGTCAGAGGGAGCACATAGCGCGTACAGTTTGTGATCATCGAAGCATCACGTTGAATACACGCTATTGCCACATAGGCATAGGGCCAAGTACCGCTGTTCGGGGTGTCCGATTTGAACTTGAGTATTTCCGTTCTCAATGTTAGGAAAAGCTTAAGTTTAAGCTAGTATCAACTATAAAGTGAGCTCATTAAAAGTAATTAGCACATAAGAATACTCAATCATTTGATCCACAACATATAGTCCCTAAATTTAGCTATTGAACTTCGCTCGTTGAAACCCACGAATTGTAGATCAAACTCGATCCCAGCTCAGATAAAGCGTGGAGAGAGCCGAACCGGCCGGAGAAAGCTCACGCTCGCCCATCTGATCGAAACGGCTCCGGCACGGCTCGCTTCGTTCCTATCAGCTGTCTCGCTGCTGCATGTTAGCCAGCGTACGTGGCCCTAAACATTATATATATGCATGCTACTATACTGTGTGCTTCCAAACACTAGCGTCCAATCCCGAAATTAATGGGGGCGCTAGGCCTCAGTATTTTTCATCGATCGCGAGATGAACTTCTCAGTCGCCGTCGCCGCCGCCGCCGCCGTCGCCGATTGATTCGAATCGAAGTAACGCGGTTACGCGGGTTAGGTTTCCCGCGCGGCAAATCATCCTTTCTCGATCGAGCCGCGAATCACTAGGCTAGCCATTAGATCCAGCTCGCCGGTGCAAGGAAAGCAAGCGATCTAAGGAAACCAAGCTGTAATATATCGGAATCACCGAGGAATGTACGTTCCGTGTATATGTGCATCCATGGAAATCAATAAGAGAGTGACTAGGGAACGGTATACCGTTGCAACGGTATAGCCATGAAACTTATCAGTTTCAATGCTGGTTTCATAAGTTTCAGTGTTTAGTTTCATCAGTTTCATGTTTTATCAGTTTTTAGTGCTAAGTTTCATGAGTTTCAGTACAAAAAATCATAAGTTTCATGAGTTTCAGAGGTATACCGTTGCAACGGTATACCGTTTTTTAGTTTTTCTGAATCAATAAAGAATAGTACTCTCGGTTTCTAAATTGATGAAATTAATCCTAGGCTCCTGTATTTCTATCGAGTCACATTTGAAAAAGGACCGTATTACCCATTTTCATTATGCATATGAATGATATGTTTACTGTAGTCGGTGTTAGCAAATGGCATTGGAGATAGCTACTGGAGGGGGATATGCATGGAAAATATGGTAAAAGATCGTCTTAAAATTGTACAATGATATGAATTTATGAATACATTTGAAAGCTAGAATGATATACATTTAAAAATCGAAGGCCGGAATTGAAAAAGTAAAAAAATAAAAGGAAGAGGACCGAGCTGTGGCTCGGTGGCTAGTACCGTGCAGTGGCAGGCAAGCCATCCGGGTTCGAGCCCGGGTGCTCACGGTGCTGGGATTTTCGCGTGGGTGAGTGAGTAGGGATGGCAACGGGTCGGGTCGGGTGCGGGTTTTACAAAATCCGACCCGAACCCGAACCCGATTTCTAATACCCGACCCGAACCCGAATTTCCTTTCGGGTAGAAACATGTACCCGAATCCGAACCCGACGGTACCAAACTCAACTGCACCGACGTATCAAACATATGAAACATCAATAATCAACCCAAGGTCATCCATCTCGTATGTGGCTTGAATTTTAGTACAGAGGTGGCTAGATCGTGATTGCTAGTAGACGGTGGCATCTACTAGGATTGCAAGATCAAAGACAAAAGAAAAAATGGACTAATTGAGTGCATCTACTAGTCTGTCCATGCACCAATTGAAACAATTGAAACAATTAATACTGGGTAGCAAACAGACAGTTCAAGAATCAAGCCTTCAAGGAACAGAGCAATAGATCATCAATTGCAAAGAACAAAGCATCAATTGCAATGTGAAAGCATACTACTAGAAAATGCACTAAATTTACCTGTGGTCGGATACTGCAATTGCAGTGGGTGATCTTCTAAACCCGAACCCGATCCGACTCATCGCGGGTACCCGACCCGAAAAACCCACGGGTAAAAAATAGGATCCGAATCCGAACCCGACGGGTGCAGAACCCGCGGGTACCCGAACCCGCGGGTATGATTGCCACCCCTATGAGTGAGTGAGTGAGTGAGTGAGTGTGTGTGGGGGTGGGGGAGTGCGTGCGTTCGCGTCTGTAGCCCAGCGGTTGTTCTCTTGCTAGAGCTCCTGATCTAATTTCAAAAAAAAAAAAAGGAAAAAAAGACTCCTCAACTAAAAAAAGGTGTAAAAATCCACGCGGCTCGTCTCGGACTGACCCTACCAAACGTGGCTCAAAGCGGGCCGGGGGTTGCCGGCCCGGCCCACCACCACCGTCACCTCCCTCGTCTCCCCTTCAAATCGAAAACCCATCACCCCTCCTCTCCTCCTCCCCTGCCTCCGATTCCGCAACCGCAATCCCGTCTCCCAGTTCGGCTCTTCTCTCCTCGCGGCGAGTGCGATGCCTCCCGACGGCGACGCCGACCTGGCGGCGGACGAGCTCCAGAGTCTCAGCTTCGGCACCCCCGACCGCTCCCGCTCCGCCTCCACCGTCTCCACCGCCACAGCCTCCTGCTCCACCTCCTCCTCCGGGCCCCTACCCACTAGCGCCACCGCCACCGCCCCCTCCACCGCCGTCCCGCGCCTCGGTACCGTCGCGCTCTCCGACATCCGCTTCGTGCGCCGCCTCGGCGCGGGGGACATCGGCAGCGTCTACCTGGCCGAGGTCAAGGGGAAGGGGGACAGCACAGCGTGCGCGCTGGTGGCGGCCAAGGTGATGGACAGGAAGGAGCTCGAGGGGAGGAACAAGGAGGGACGCGCGCGCACGGAGCGCGAGATCCTCGAGGCCGTCGACCACCCCTTCCTCCCGCGCCTCTACGGCGTCGCCGGGGACGACCGCTCGTCCTGCCTCCTCACCGAGTTCTGCCCCGGCGGCGACCTCCATGTCCTCCGCCAGCGCCAGCCGCACCGCCGATTCTCAGAGGCCGCAGTCAGGTACGTGACATCGATTTCTCCATCACCACCTCGTTTACATACGCTGTTCATCTACCGCTCGGAACCAAACGTTTCCAGTGTCAAAAACCACTCTTCGTTCTGTAAAATGTATAACCAATTCTTCCATGCCGTACAGTCACAAGCATGTAATAATTTTTACGATACTTGCGCATACTTATTTCCCCCGCAAGTCTTCAACCAACCAAGTCCTAGACTCAAGTCTTCCAACGATCCATTTGAGTCACAACCCGCTTTCCTTCTTTATTCGGGAGTAATCTTGGCTGCTTCTTCTCGATCATGTCCTGTCATAAGGTCAGGGCACAGATGAAAGCGCAGGGGCTACCTAAAAACCAGCATTCCTCCCTTTCTGTGATGAACGAGCACGCGGACGCTTATTTGCGGTACGCGCTTCAATATCCATTCACTACTGACAAGATCAAGTTTTGATGCGATTTTGGGCGTCAGCCGTGAAGTAGCTATTAAGCTGGTGATCATTGGCTTTTGGGGGAAGAATGTGGCTGGTTTCCTGCGTTCTAGTTGGCTTTGGTGTTTTTGGGTGCTTTTTTTTTTTTTTTTTCTCTCTGTTTCCTTTATGTATAGTATGCCCGTGCGTTGCTACGAAAAACAAAATTGATAACGAAAAATAAAGATTAAAAAATAAAAAAAATACTATTTCATAATGTCAAACATCTATCTTTAACGCTTCGTTTCTTGCAAAAGCTGACTAATTAAAGCAACGCTTCGTTTCTTGCGTAGGGCAATTAAGCAGGGTAATTAAGCAGAGCAATTAATGTGACGTGGGAAGAAACTCTCACTTTATATAGTAAAGATATATATATACATATTTAAAGGATCTAGTGAATGCAGCTCAGTTGTTCTGTGCATGGTTGGGCCCATGTCTCTTCTGTTAGCCATTGCGTCTGTCCATTTGTATGGTTGTGACCATGGTTATTAATAGGGGTGAAATCGGGTCGGATACGGGTGGATATTGCTCGTCCCGTATCTTAAACCATATTTTTTTTTTTCGGATTCGGAGTCGGATACGGATGTCCCGGATACGGATACGAATTCGAATTATTCAGGATTCGGATACGGAGCGGATACCTGACGGATTCGGATCGGGATCGAATATCATAATCGGATAGTAATATAGTACATAATTGTGTACGTAAAAGAAGGAATGAAGCATTAACCTTACAACATTAGCTTCAAGTCGTAATTATTTCAACGTAGGATAGTAGGATAGTAGTATAGTTAAAGGTGCAAATGGGTCAGATACAAGAAGAGAGATCGAGACATAAAGAAAACAGAGAACAAGGGGAGCTCTTCCATCAAACTTAACCTTACGGAATCAATTCTTGGAGATATTAAATAGTGTTGAATTGTCACATTCTGACAAACTAAAGATAGACTTCTCTCATAATGAGGACTACTCGGATTTGTTTGCTATGCTTCAATTTAGTGACTCAACTAATTCCAGTAATTTGAATATAAAAGAAGTTTATCAAATAAGTTGAACAAATCAATTTAGGTAAAAGCATTATGTCATCACTCTATTTGTTTGTTGATAGATTTGTTGAAGTTCACGCTTAATAACAAAGTAGTGTTTTTTAGTGTCAGTATCAAACAACTACTCTATCTATCCAATAATGAACCAAATTAATGGAAAAATAACTGATTTTATCCGGATATCGGGTCGGATATTTACCGGATATCAGGTCGGATATTGCTCTTTCCATATCCTAACTCATATTACATGAGATTTTTTGGATACGGATCGGATATTGCTCTTCCCATATTCTAACCCATATTACATCGGATTTTCCGGATACGGATACGGATAACATCGATACGGATTTTAAACGGATTCGAAATCGAATCGGTTTTTTGGGGAAGAATGTGGCTGGTTTCCTGCGTTCTAGTTGGCTTTGGTGTTTTTGGGTGCTTTTTTTTTCTCTGTGTTTCCTTTATGTATAGTATATATATATACATATTTAAAGGATCTAGTGAATGCAGCTCAGTTGTTCTGTGCATGGTTGGGCCCATGTCTCTTCTGTTAGCCATTGCGTCTGTCCATTTGTATGGTTGTGACCATGGTTATTAACCACGCCGTCGCCTTACCAGATTGCTTCCAAAACAATAATATATGGTTGTGACCATGGTTATTAATAGGGGTGAAATCGGGTCGGATACGGGTGGATATTGCTCGTCCCGTATCCTAAACCATATTTTTTTTTCGGATTCGGAGTCAGATACGGATGTCCCGGATACGGATACGAATTCGAATTATTCAGGATTCGGATACGGAGCGGATACCTGACGGATTCGGGTCGGGATCGAATATCATAATCGGATAGTAATATAGTACATAATTGTGTACGTAAAAGAAGGAATGAAGCATTAACCTTACAACATTAGCTTGAAGTCATATTTATTTCAACGTAGGATAGTAGTATAGTTAGAGGTGCAAATGGGTCGGATATAAAAAGAGAGATCGAGATATAAAGAAAACAGAGAACAAGGGGAGCTCTTCCATCAAACTTAACCTTACGGAACCAATTCTTGGAGATATTAAATAGTGTTGAATTGTTACATTCTGACAAATTGAAGATAGACTTATCTTATAATGAGGACTACTCGGATTTGTTTGCTATGCTTCAATTTAGTGACTTAACTAATTCCAGTAATTTGAATATAAAATAAGTTTATCAAATAAGTTGAACAAATCAATTTAGGTAAAAGCATTATGTCATCACTCTATTTGTTTGTTGATAGATTTGTTGAAGTTCACGTTTAATAACAAGGTAGTGTTTTTTAGTGTCAGTATCAAACAATTACTCTATCTATCCAATAATGAACCAAATTAATGGAAAAATAACTGATTTTATCCGGATATCGGGTCGGATATTGCTCTTCCCATATCCTAACTCATATTACATGAGATTTTTTGAATACGGATCGGATATTGCTCTTCCCATATTCTAATCCATATTACATCGGATTTTCCGGATACGGATACAGATAACATCGATACGGATTTTAAACGGATTCGAAATCGAATCGGACGGATATTTCCTGTCATGTTTTCACCCCTAGTTATTAACCACGCCGTCGCCTTACCAGATAAGGGTATGGCATCTCTACAGTGTCTCTGAGGCATCGTATGGTATTGTGGCAGCCTGAGGCGGACAACATGCTTGCACTGAGTGAGGGAGAGGCTGAGGGCCTGTTTGGCAACAAGGTTTTTTCATAGTTTTGAGACAAAACCATGGTTTTAGAGAAAAACTCTGTTTTAGAAACCAAGAGGTGTTTGGTAGCCCTTCAAAAAACTCTATTTTAAAAACTATGGTTTTTTCTCTGTTTTGGAAACTTTGGTCTTGGGCAATTTTTTCTGAGCAATGGCGCCAAAACAACTCAAAAACTTTGAAAATATCAATCAAAAACTTTTTAGCCAAACAGTTGGGAGTTTCAAAAAAACCATGGTTTTAATGGAGTTTGGTAAAACTATGTTTTTTTATGCTAAGATAATTTTCAAGCCATGATTTTGTAAAATCTTGTTGCCAAACAGGCCCTGAGAGGATAATAGACATCCCAAGCGAGCCGCATCGCAAGGTGAGTCGCTTCGTCTCTGCCTTATCATGTGGATGAGAACATTTTGCGAACGAAGCCGCGAAGCAATTGTTAAACGTCTTTCTCTACTTCATCTGGCAATGCATTCATGTGGTAGGGAACTAGGGATAGGATTAATATTTAATGGGCATCCATCACGAGTTGGCCTCTCAGCTCGCTCTGCCACAATACATACAGTTTCTTGGCTTGAGCCACGCTGAACCGAAGCCACACAGATGCACGCAGTCAGTCACTCGCACACAGTCGCACGCCCATATCACCTTCCAATCACCAGTCAGGAGGTGTTTGCATGTGGGCACCTACAGTGCCCCCCTGGAGCCAAGCCTGTCCATGTGGAAGCAAAGCTAGCTGTGCTTGTCATATGCTTTTGCAGGTTCTGCTCCTGCCAGGAAATTAAATTAGGCACCCTCCAGAATCACACATCTAGGATCTCCTTCTTGCCTTATCTCCGTTGGTGATCACTCCCAGCCAATATTTTCTCCCCCACTATACACGGATAGTGATGTTATTTCCTTCCGGAATAAGCTTAAAACAGCATTAACAGTGACGTAGTACCCGATATTAATTATTGGGCAAAACACACGTCCACTTCGCTAAATGGTACGATAGGGAACAGTGGTAGCATTACTGGCTACGTTTGCTCCGTTACAGCATCACGTGGCTCTGTTCATTTAGGGCTGATTCTGAATTATGGTTATTGAGAAGCTGATTCTCTAAAAGCTGAAATCCAAAAGCACATATGAAGCGGATTGTGGATTCTAGTGTATTTGGATAGGCTGGATTGTGAGAATCGAATTCTAGAATCAAGTTGTTTGTTTTTTATTCAGCTTTTAGGGTCAGAATCCAGAATCAAAAACAAAAACAAACATGTCCTTGGTCAGGAGCTAAGGATACAGCACTAGATCAGTAGTCCGGCCATAACATTCACCTGTAGAGTTTTAGTCAACTCAACCTACACAAGTTGCCGGTGTATCGCCGGTGACTGTTGCCGGGGAATTAGTAAGCCTTTTCAATTTTTTAAACGTAGAAATGAGGTTAGATCGACTAACAAAAATACTAGCAACATTAGATCTATATATAGGCTACAGACTGACAAATATTGTTGAAGCTATTGACAGTACAAGTGCCTGCAGCCAATTAGTTAGTGTCCTTGCTTAGACTTTGTGGAAAGAAAGAAAGAAACAAACCAACCATGAACTCACGGACCAGCGACAAAAATATAGCTATACAAGCTTTTGGCGCCGCTCTATGCACCTCATTGAAAAAGTCCACGTCGTACAACTCCAAACACAGCTTTGTATGGTGTGGATTCCAATTAAGGGCATGTTCCTTTTAGCTTATGCACAATTTCTATTTAAAAAAATTGAATTATTTGTTAAACAGGATGATTCTAAATAACTTATCTGAGAATCAGAAGCCGGCTAGAACCTGATTCTCACTTTTTCTTGCTGATTCTCATCGGCCTAGTTCGGAACCTAGAAGTCACAACTGACTCAACTCAATTCTCCCATAATTAAAAACAGCTTCTTGGATAATCCAAAACTTATAATTCAGAAGCTAACTGTGCCTAAGGTTCCAATCCAAAAGAACCAATCCTTATTTGATGGTGCAATAGCACTACTAGGTCCTAGCTTGCAATGCAATGGCGTTGTGAATTGCGATGGTGCACGCATACCTGCCAACGACCAACTACAATGCCATCGACGCATGGTATCATTACCATAGATACAGATGCCATTTGTCAAGGAGGCTTCTATTAACCACCATGTGGTGGGTAAGCTCTGAAACACATACACCTCGGCCTATGGCTGTTAGGAATGGATTCGCACAAGCTCGATCAGGAGATAGGGAGGATCCGGCAGAAGCACGAAATTCCTCTTGTAGTGAAAATCAGATCAGTTCTATTAAGAATAGGTCGTCGTATTGATGACCAAGAAAAGTATGGAAAAGAAGCAAGCTTCAATGCTCCCCAAGACAACAGAGCCCTCATAGCGGGGAGGGTAAAGAGCATCCAACGCAAAGCGACCTTTCATTCCCTTGTTTCGTCGTATAGTATCATTACCATAGATACAGATGCCATTTGTCAAGGAGGCTTCTATTAACCCCCATGTGGTGGGTAAGCTCTGAAACACATACACCTCGGCCTATGGCTGTTAGGAATGGATTCGCACAAGCTCGATCAGGAGATAGGGAGGATCCGGCAGAAGCACGAAATTCCTCTTGTAGTGAAAATCAGATCGGTTCTATTAAGAATAGGTCGTCGTATTGATGACCAAGAAAAGTATGGAAAAGAAGCAAGCTTCAATGCTCTCCAAGACAACAGAGCCCTCATAGTGGGGAGGGTAAAGAGCATCCAACGCAAAGCGACCTTTCATTCTCTTGTTTCGTCGTATAGTATCATTACCATAGATACAGATGCCATTGGCAAGGAGGCTTCTATTAACCCCCATGTGGTGGGTAAGCTCTGAAACACATACACCTCGGCCTATGGCTGTTAGGAATGGATTCGGTCGAGATCAATATAGGGTACCTGTTGTAAGGATTATTCTAATTAACCCAAGAATTATCAATTGAGCGTTGAGGTGCATCCCTTTCTTACATTAAACTAGGCTTCCACCGTGCTACTCCCAACAACAATGATGCACTAATCCGAGGACTGTCTTTTGCCTGTTTCCTCCGCCCCTTGTGGCTTTTGCTTCGTACTGGAGCGCACAGTGGCATCCACCATGCCAGCATCAGTACAGATTCATACACAGGCGACTCTGTCGTTATCACATATGTCATATGTGTAGGTTGTTCTGCATGGTTACATGCCAATGAAGTCAATGGATGCACCTGAAGCATTTTTAACTTTGTTGCAGCTTCTAACTTCTAACCACGAGCAGATGAATGCACGACCAACCTATTCGTTTTACAGGATTGATTAATTATGTGATACCAGCTGCTAAATCAATCATGGTTTTTTGGAGCTGCAAAATGGTGATGACGATTGACACTGCTATTCACTGTGGCAGGTTCTACGCGGCGGAGGTGGTGGCCGCGTTGGAGTACATCCACATGATAGACATCGTGTACCGGGACCTCAAGCCGGAGAACGTCCTCGTCCGCGCCGACGGCCACATCATGCTCACCGACTTTGACCTCTCCCTCAAGTGCGACCCCACGGCACCGACGCCGGCGCACGTCATCTCCAGCGACCCCATCTCCCTCACCGGACACTCCTCGACGTCCACGTCGTGCATCATCCCGTCCTGCATTGTCCCCGCGGTGTCGTGCTTCCATCTCTTCCCCGGCCGTGGCCGCCGGCGCCGGCGACGCAAGAAGCCCTCAAGTGCTGGTAACGGTAGCTTCGCCACCGGTGGGCTCGACCTGGAGCTCGTGGCCGAGCCGGTGGAGCTCCGGTCAATGTCGTTCGTCGGCACGCACGAGTACCTCGCCCCTGAGATCGTCTCCGGCGAGGGCCACGGCAGCTCCGTCGACTGGTGGACGCTGGGAATCTTCGTCTTCGAGCTGCTCTACGGCGTGACACCGTTCAAGGGCTACGACAACGAGACGACCCTGGTGAACATCGTCGCGCGCGCCCTCGAGTTCCCCAAGGAGCCGTCCGTGTCGTCTGCCGCCAAGGACCTGGTCACCGCGCTCCTCACCAAGGACCCGACGCGGCGGCTCGGGTCCACGGTCGGCGCGGCGGGCATCAAGCGGCACCCGTTCTTCAACGGCGTGAACTGGGCGCTGCTCCGGTGCACCACGCCGCCATACGTGCCCCCGCCGTTCAGCATCGCAACCGTCAATTCCGGCACCGGCAGCAACGCCAACGATGACATGTCGGACGTCGACACTTGTCCCGGCACGACCGTGGACTACTACTAGACAAGCCAAGGAAGCTCCCATGTACGTGCAAAAAGAAGCTGCCATTGCCATTGCCATTGCCATTGCCCGGGGGCCCAGCCGCGCGCGGTGGGGACAACCAACCGGCGAGCCGGGGGAGCAGGGCGCGCAGCTTCTGCGTTGTCGCGTCAAATAGTTGCCGGCTGCTCGTCTTAGCTCGCGCCATGACAAGCGACAACCGTTCCAATAACTTATCGCTCCTCTTTTGCCTGCCTCTCAGCACAATCGTGTAACACCAGTGCAGCTGTGCAGGGCCATAATATATACTACCTCTCCGATCACAAATAGTTACCATTATATATATAGAGAGAAAGATAATATCAAATAAATATTGATATTTATTATAGGTATAAAGTGGACATAAGCCGGCATCAGCCGCCACCTCAACCCTAGCCTTTGCATGCCACGCCACATCGTTGTGGTTTGACACATTGGTGCCCACCCTGTCAGTGAACTCGGTTCACGGTGAAATGAGTCACCGACATGTGGGTCCCATGTGTCAGCCGACTTTCTTTTTCTTTTTCCTATTTTCAAGAATTTCCAAAATTTCAGCCAATCAAAGGGTGCCACATGTCACACACGCTCTCTCCTTTTTCCTTTTTCTAAATTTCTTGATCCGAGTCACTTCCGAGAGCCTGTTTCCTTCGTTTGAGTTTCAATTCCCATTATTCAAATTCCTAAATTCATGCTCTATCTCTCATTATGATTCTTTTCAATTTTTGAATTTTTTCTATATTTCTTTACTTATTTGTTCTCGTTTCACGTGTAGACGATGTCACCGAAACTCAACCAATTCAACAGTCGGAGGTAGAACCAGCAGGAGGCAATGAAGGCAAGTCTTCCTTGACTATGTTGATCCCAAATTTATAAAATTCATATGTTGTTTCAATTATGCATGCTTACTTTTATGCAATTTATTTCAAATATAGTCTTAAGATTTAGCTAAATTCCAAGAATTGTTATGACCCCTTTGACACTGATCATTGTGAACTCTAGATGATACTAGCTATTTTATTTGGTGATAACCAGTAGTGTAGAATGGGACGGTAGAATCGCTTAGTCCAGTTTAAACATTTCGGTATTATGCCATTCTGGGAATTATTTCAAACTTGGTTTAAACTCTTTTATGAAATTACGGTAATTGGTATAGTTGCTATAATTTAAATGAAATAAAGTGGAATAATGGTTTAGACCGGGGCGGATGGATGCTTGGCTGGTGTTGGATGCACGAGAATATTTTGGTAAAATGAATGTTCCACCCTAGTCAATCAAGGACTGAAGCGTGTGTTACTATTAGACTGAGCATTACCGTACATCTATAAGTCTATATGGGTACGATTTGGCTACTTAATTTGTATGTTTCATTATTAGCTTCACTAACTGGTGAAATGTAGGTGCCGAATGGAGACACTTGTCAAGTACAGGAGGGGGCTTCCGAACTGGGCGGCTAAAACCCTATCAATGGTGAAACTTAGCGGACGAAGGTAATAGTGAGGTCGTGCATTGTAAGGGCCTTGTCATGATATCTCTGCCGACACACCAAAGGAAGTGTGCATGGCAACAGGAGACGATCAAGTCTTATGGGTAAAGCTGTACACACTCTGTAGAGTTAAAACTATTTAAGTAGCCGTGCCCACGATCAAGGGCAGGCGAAGCACGCTTGCACATTGTAGATTTTATGGTTTTATTTTAAATAAAAATGATGATTTGGGAATCCGTGAGCGGATGAAACTATTGGGTTGTGGTTTGGTGGTTGGAGCTAGTTGGGTGATTGAAACCTATTTAGTTGTCAAATTAAATTCAATTATTACAACTACATTTGTCAAACGATGCTTTATGAAATTATTAGTACTATTTAAAGTTAACATTGATTTATGCTAAATGAGCTATATTATACCTTCATTTGTTAAGCTTTGCATATAGTTATCATGCATTAAAAGTTTCTAAGGCTTGCAAGTTCGGTTGTGTACTCACCCTTGCAATATTTCTCACTTTTCACAGAGGAGTGTGCAGAAGCAGAAGGTGACTACGAGTACTTTGCTTGTAGTTTCGACGAAGGAGATATGGAATTCTAGACCGCACACCCCAGTCGATTGTCTGTTGGGCACATAGATGGGTTTATCTCGCTACTATTTATATAATTTTCGCTGCTACTTTATTGAACTTAAGCCATGTGGCTATTTATTTGTAATCGTTGACCATAACGACTGTATCTTTTATTCAAGTTTTAATATTATTTGATTCGTGATATGAATGTGTTGTTATCACTGTTCCATTGTATGCACTAGCTTGATCCGGAACTAGTGTAAGAAGGTTATGCCTTTTGTTCTCTTCAGAAGATGCTTACGTGCTAGGTTAATCTGTGGGCTTCTTTAATATCCATGATAGATTAGTCGCCTATGACCGAAAATTAAGGCCAACTCGCAATTGATTGGGGAACTGTACTTACTCATTTCTCTAATAGCTGGAATTCAAATTAGTTAAGTCTAAGATGATTGTCGACATCTTTCAGTAGGATTAGGATATGAGCCCCCTTTTTCTCAACAATTTATCCTGCAGTAGAGCAGATGTGTAGCTGATGTGATTTTTTTTTTTCAACAGTCCAGTTGGACGCTGTGTATTTTCTGGTCTAATTTGAGTTCCCAATTGATGTGGTTAAGAAGAATGTGTGGCGTGTTTTAACTCTTTTACTTCAGTAAACCAGTTGTGCCTGTAAGATGCTGCATCTGGAAATGCAGAAGAAGAAAAAAAATCGAGTTTGGTACCACGCTGTTTCTTATCTCAACACCTCCTTTTTCTTTTTGGTGTATCTACGGTAGAATCTGATGCCAGTCACCAGCTTGCTAGTGAATTTGATTCATTGCTACTATCGCCGAGTACTGAGCTATGATGTGTCCATCCAGAAAGGCACTTCCTTTCCCTGTTACATCAACCATGACTTCTAGGTTTTGTCCCTAAATCTTTCCTGATTGCCGCGATCAAACATACTATCATATCTTCTGCAAGCAGTGCTGACTGTGAGACATCAGAATTTCTATGATGAAGCTATTTCTTGAAATAACCCCAAAAATTCAAATTGAATTTCAAATTGGTTGCTTTTGGAGCTATTTCCGGTTTTTGCTTTTTTTGGAAGCTTTTCACTGTTGGGCGCTTTCCTCTTTTGGCCGTTGCGCTTTCTCCTCTCCGCCCACGCCTCACCGCGTTGCCTCAAGCTCCCGCAGCGCCCCGCGCGCGCCTTGCCTTTGCTTCTCCCTTCCGCCCGTGAGCTGCTGCCATGGCGAGCTGCCCTCACGATCCCCTAGCCATGCGCCGCCTAGCCCTAGCGCACTCCACCTCTCGCCGTTCCCTCGCTGCGCTGCCCGTCCCATCGCCCGCGCCCGCCCGATCCCCAGCGCCATGATGAAGCCATTGACCTCCCGAGCTACTTGCTATATAAGCCTCATCCAAGCCCCCATTAATAGCTCGTGAGCTAGCGCCGCCTCCTCACCAGTTTCCCCTCTCCCCGCGCTCTCCCGTGCCTCTCCGAGCTCGCCCTAGGTAGGGATGGCAATCGGGCGGGTTCGGGCGGGTAGACCTCCCGCAGACCCGAACCCGAAACCCGAAATTCATACCCGAACCCGAACCCGAAATCTCTCACGGGTACATACCCACGCCCATACCCAAACCCGATGGGTACGAACCCGAGCAGTGCCGAGCAAATTAAATTCACCTAATCACCTTGCAATTAAATTTTCAACCATCAATTGTCAATCAATTCATTTGTAATTTCTATGTTTAAAGAAAAAATATATGGTGTATATAATCATGAAAGTTCTTGCATCTTACATCTCAAGCGATGATTGAAAATCTTGAATTAACTTTCCATTATTTTTAATTTATATTAATTAATTCGGGTACCCCTGGTACCGCAGATGCGACAGGGCCGAACCCGAACCCAAACCGAACCCGAAATTTGAAACCCGCGGGTCGAAATCAAACCCATACAGAACCCATCGGTCCGGGTGGGTACCACTGAATGCCAGAACCCACGGGTAATTTTGCCATCCTAGCCCTAGGCCTCCTCCTTCCTCTCCGACCAGCCTTGCCTTAAGCCCTCTACGCCATTTGAGGTTCTTGAGCTCGCCTCCTCCTCCTCTCTCAAATCCTCTCCCTCTCCCGGCTCTCTTGCCTCAGTGGCCATTCCACGGGCGCCTTCCCAACTCGGTCGATCTCCGCCCTTGACCTTCACAGCGCTTGGTCTCCTCCAGGCAGCGCCCTAGCCTCGCGGTGAGCCCCTCTCCCCTTTTTCCCTTTGTCCCGTGCGCTCCCACGCCCCCAATCGCGATCGCCCCTTTTTCTTCCCTGCCTCCGGCGCCCTCCTCGGCCTCGCGCCGCCCAGCTCGTAGCCCTCCCACAATGTTGCCACCATGGCCCCTGCGCCCGATCACCCTCCCCTCTCTGCGCCCCGGCCCCACTCGACCTCTCCTCTCTCTCTTACGCCCGCCACCAGCCCTTTGTCGAGCGGCCTGGCCCGTGAAGCTGGCCCGCCCAATAGCCTCACTCTGTGTGATCTGATGGGCCAAAAACGATTTCGGTGCGGCCCAAAGAAACAGTAACTTTTTCTATTTTCTTTTTCGGTTTTTAATTTCCAAAATCCTTTTTAAATCATTTTAATATCCAAAAATACCCCAAAAATACCCAAAATTATCCGAGAGTCCAAAAATGCCCCAAAAATACTTTCCTAGAACCGTTTGAGCCACTTGAGTCAAAAATGCCCTCCGTTCCTCAATCCGAGACTCGAAAATTCCAAAATGCCCAAATAGCCCTTCGCTTTCTCTCTCGGCGGATTCGATTTCCGTTTCGTTTTCGTTTCAGTTTCTTTTAGTTTTCGTTTCTTTGTTGTCGTTCGTCCTTTTCGCGATAGATCCGGACGTTGGGCGATTCGAGGGCCGCGATTCGGAGAAGGACCGGACCCGACTAAGGCGGATTCGACGCATCAACGACGCCGTCGATCGATCGCCCGACAAGGCAAGCCAGTACACCTTTGAACATGTTGAACCTATTCATGCCTTATTATAGTTAATTACTATTTTCTACCGCATTACTTTCTTGTATATTGAAATATTAAATCTGTCTAGTTTAGAATGACATGATACTTAGTTAATGCCGATTTGCTCATGAGACTTCCTTGAAAATTATTGAACCTAATTATATCATTGTAACCTTAGGTTAATTAATATTCCGGTATTAATTATTATTATTATCTTATTAGTCTAGTCAAATGCTTTTTAAGAATGGAAATGAAAGGCTGCCGAACCTCGGTTCGGTTCTGTTTGGAAAAGTGCTACGGTTTGGGGGCGAGTGGATAAATCAGGAGTGGATGAGTTCCAATCCGGTGATGATTAATGCCATGGTTGGTTGTGGTGGTGACAATACGATTGGTACGGATATGGGTTTGTGGATCGGAAAAGGCTTGGTCTTTGGCAATGTAAGGATAATAATCCCCTTGAGCAAAGTAAATAACTTACGAACTCGTTCAACCCCAGGTTGGGCGGTCAACCGTTGGCTTGACTCAACATAGCTCGGTACAACTTGTACTTTCCCTCGGAATACCTATAGGAGGCGAGGGGTTACCTTCCCGGTGTGGGGAGATGGTCCAATGATTATGGGAGTGAAAGCGAAAGTGTGCCGCAGAAGCTGTGGCATTTAGGTTCTAGCATTGAGTCCAGATGGCGGGACCGAGAACTCCACAGCGGCGATGGGACCCGAGGTTAATGTGGACCAAAGCTCTCTGGGATAGGGACTACTGAGAGGAAATGTCCAGCAGCTATGATAACCTCGATCCGTATGCGCATTTAAGTTGCGTGTTAAACTCGGAAGTTGGCATTAACGATCATGGAATCTTGTGGGTAAAGTTGAACACCTCTGCCCGGAGGGAATAAATGGTATTCGAATCTGTAGTGTTTAAATGAAGCTAAGTTTAATTGGGGTGAATCCCGTAACCTAGCTCAAGTAGATCTTGGTGCATGTTTGAGAATGTGGTTTAATGGTGATGACTTTGTGAATGGAACCCCCCCTGGATTACTATTATTATGGATTGTGTTTTAAATGTGAAATGATATTACAAATAAAACTGCATCCACAAATACTTTAATCTTGTGCCAATATTGTGCTACACCCTTGCATGTAATATTCAGTGTTTTCGTCACGACTTGTTGAGTACTCCGTACTCACCCTTGCAGCCACGACCCTCTCGAGTTTGAAGAAGTTGGAGGCGTTCGAGAGTGCGTAGATGGTAATTTGGTTTTGAGGTCTTAGTCTTTTGCTCAAGCGCGCGTGCGGTGTTTTGCTTGTAAGTTATTCGGGCCTGTTAAGCCCTCTTACGTAAAACAACGGCGTTAGGCCTTATATTGAATAAAAATGTTGGAATTTGACTTTTGCCTGGCAATAATATGCTTGGTTCCTGGCAGCTAATCATCCTGGGTAGCTGTCGAGGCGTACGGATCTGCCCCTAAAAAGGCGGGCCGTCACATTTCTGCAGTAGATGCATTCAGCACACAAAGCAGGAGTGAACACTGTTAAATTTCAGACAACTTTGAAAAGTTATATATAACTCTCTCTCAGCAAATCATTTGAGGCATAAATGGACAGACAGAGCATCGGAAAAGCAGCAAGCACGAACCAAGTGTCAGACCGATGCAGCACTACAATGACGATACTACTACAAAGTCTCTTGCAGCTGTGCACACCAGTTACATACTCAATAGCTATTGTAACTTGGCTGGGGCAGGGAGGCCTGCATCGGCGCGAGCGGAGATGCCGGTAAGGTGGGTGAGGGGCATGCCGGCGGCCTCCTCGAGGTCGAAGGAGTTGCCGCCCTTGGTGAGAGGTCTACCATCTCGAGTGCTTGCATCCTGAGCTCCAATGGATAATCCTTAACACATCCAATTCTTGGACCAGCCCCAGTGCTCCATTTCAGGGACAGCCTGTGGCCAAGCTGATAGGATTTTGACTCTCTGTTGGACTTCACCCTCTCGAGGATCGCCTCCGGTGGGACGTCGGCAGCTCTAGGGCTTTGCAGGCCACCTGATAGGGTTCTTTGGTAGGTTGGCTTGGCTTGCTCCGTAGGAACATTGGCGCCTTCATCGCCTTCGGTTTGTGGACATGGCCCAGATGCCTCGTCTTCTTCAGCCATGACTGGAGGGAGAATCATTTTTGGAGGATTGAATGCCATGATGGCAGCACTAAGGTTCTGTGTGCTATTGGGCACTGGATCTTCGTAGTAGTCCTCGTTGGTGGATGAACCCACCTGAAGATGCAAAACAAGCTCATTAAATGAACACCATCTTATATCTGGTAACATAGGGGTATTTTTAGGTTGTGCCGGTACGAAAATGTTGTACCTTAACTTCTTTCAGATCAACTCCATTCTCTTCAAGGAAGTTCATGAAGTTGCTGAGGTTTTCTGCACTTGGTTTGTAGTGACCACTATAGGCCCAGATGGACTGGAATCAGAACATAGGAACATAGATTAGCAGAATGCACCCAATGAACAAGCACAAGAACAAGACATAATGAAAGTATCAAATGATTATCGTGTGCTCACAATCAGGAAGTAGAATCCATGGTCTAATGTCCTCATAACTTGCCTATTGGCCAAAGCATAATAAGTACATAGCAAAATTGGCTACAGAACACCCAACTTTTGTGGCTTTTGCTCTTGGACACTTGACTTTTTGTGTCTTAAGACACTAAATTTTGGTGGCCTTTCGCTATAGGACACTCCGCCCATTAAAATATAACATCGGGCTGAAAGAGAAGAGAGAAGTTGTGTGAAATGTCTGTTTTGCCCCTGGCCCCTTCTTCCTCCTCCTCTTCTTTCCCTCCTCATCTTCTCCACTTCTCCTACTGGGCCAGAAGCCCTCTGACGCCGATGTCGTTGATGGTGAGCTCCCGTGCCAGCCCTAAAATTTCCAAGGGGTCAGGGCCAAAATAGACATTTCACCCGCTTTCTAATCTCCTCTCTCAGCCGGATATTATATTTGAATGGACAAAATATCCTACGGCAAAGAGCCATCAAAGTTTAGTGTCTTGCAGCAAAGACACAAAAAGTCAGTGTCCTGTGACAAATGTCACAAAAGTTGAGTGTCCCATACCCAATCTTGGGGTGTTTTCCAATCTGCCCTCACAAACAAGACATGTTCAAATAATTTTTCATAGCAGTCCATGAAACACAAAAGAGTAGTTTCAAGTTGAAGGACCATATAGTGATAAACTCCTGGACAATAATCGATCTTTTAGGGAACGGATGAAGAATTAAGGAACAATATAAGCAGTCATATCAGGGAAGCAAAATACTGTGAATAAATAGTAACATTTCAGTAGGGCATGGTTTTCGGTAATACCTTGATAACCCCATTTTCTGCAGAAAACCTTCCAGCAGCTATGGTAGCACCTCCTGCTAAAAAGCTGGAGTGCTGGAAAACACCTTTCTCTTTCTGAGTGGAGAAATCAGCTTATGAGTAAGAGATTAAGCAATGCTAAACTACCAAAATATGACATAATACTGTTCAGCAGCAACGAGAGAGCAGAATCCTTGTGAGAGTTGGCAAACTACCTTGCCAGCATAAAGTCTCTTTGCTGTGCTCATAACAAAAATCCATTTCATCCCTTTAGAACCTTGGCTTGTATCAAGTGGTTGTCCAGACTGTTTATGGATAATCTTTCCCTCTGTGATGATGTATTCATAGTGCTCACGCTCTTGCTACAAAACATTGTAAAGTTGTTAGAACAGTCTAGTCGGCTTAGCTGTAGCAGAATATCATGTGACAATTTTGTAGGATTTTGAACTCAAGGTCTTGTCAGTTATTCTTGTAGTTATCATTAGCAATTGAAAAAAAGATGTGCATGGAAGTAGGTGCGGGCATGTTAGAACCTATTAACTTGTGGACCTTTGGTTGTGTAACATATAGCTCAAATATGCAGTGAATTAGTAATAACAATGACATCAAAATATATATAACACATGTTTTCAAATTGAGAGAGCTAAAAATATGAACATGAGGGAAAAAATAGTACAATATCAGTATTATTCAATCATAGCCAAGGCTCGACGAAACAAAATTTGAGGTTAGGATCAATGAAGTCGATACTATTAAGTCCTAACGCAGCTCTTCTTGGAATAGTCTTGACAAGATAAATGATCTTGCATAAGGACAGGCAGCTATTACAGAACACGATCTTACAGGACCAAGATATTTTATGCATTGCTTCTTCAGGAGAGCTTTCGGACACTCTGGAAGATCAACATCCTTTCCCTCCCCAATATCAAGCCTACATAAGCAAAAAAGAGACACTGAAATTTCCAGTACAGCAGCGCAACACCCAACATACCCTTATCTTATAAGGAAAAACTAGCCTACGGTATACCTCTGAAACTTGTGAAACTTGTGATTTTTTATACTGAAATTTATGAAACTTAGCACTAAAAACTAATGAAACATGAAACTGATGAAACCAAACACTGAAACTCATGAAACCAGCACTGAAACTGATAAGTTTCATAAGTTTCACAGCTATACCGTTGGAACGGTATACCGTTCCCTAGTCTCCCTCTATCTTATATGCAATCAATTTTGTCAAATATCTTATATTCAAATCTCTTTTGTCCTACACTTTGCCCCGATTCTTTCCAATAACAGGATTTGCAAAATGGGAAAAAAATAATACAGACGGCGGAGTTCTTACCAGTAGAAGAACGGCTGGCCGGCCTGGCTTTGGCGCCAAACATCGTAGTACAAGTGCAGATTGTGCCCATACCTATGCCGTGGGTCGATCTATACGACAACAAATGGACATCCCTGTCACGATTACATCGAAAATTCTGCAGACGAAAATATATCAAGGAAGGGACAGAAACTTGTACGACGCCAAGCTGAGGACCTTTTATGATCAAAGTTCACACCTGACTGAAAACCCAAGTCAACTGATACCGGAAAGTAGCTTCTTTTCGCACACACATGGCTACATGAGCAAAGAAGCAATATCCAAAGCAAAATACTAAAAAAAAAACACCTCGAATTCAGGGAGGCGATCTGAAAGTAAATCTAATGACCAGGAATTTGAATGATGGTTGCTAAAGAAAACATACGGATGAAACTTATCAAAACCAAAAAAAAAAAACAGTGGATTTGTACTCACAGCCTCGATCCAGTGCTGGAAAGCCAGCTTCAGAGCCTTGCCGTCTCTGCATAAACCCTGACCAACCTGTATCGAGCTCACAAACAACAGCAACTTCAACACGGGCAGCATAGCAATGTTGGAGGATTCCAAACAAGAACAACAAAAAAAATCGCTTTCTTGAGGATTTCTGGCAGCAATTGATGCAAGATGGAGCAGGACCTTGGATGCATTGAGGCTGACGCGGCTCCAGCGGGCGGTGGCGGTCTCCGGTTTGGGGTCGTCGAAGAAGGAGACGGCGCTGTGGCTGAGCCGCGCGAAGTCGAGCGCTTGCCACCTTCATCAATCACCACCACAAACTCTCTCAATTAAAATTGATGTCGCTGCCCGTAACCACTAAGAAGAACCAAATCATAATTTTTTTGGGGGGCACGAAAATCTCCAAGAAAGGAGCCATCTTTCATGAAAGCCAGCTCATGATACATCAAGAGCCAAGAAAAGCGAGGAATTCCAAGAAAAGTGGCACACGGACGAACAAAATCGGGAGCGGAGAAGCTTAGAAATGGAAGTAAAATAAAAAGGGAAAAAAGCTGGCGTAGGATCCGGTTACCAGAGCTCCTCGACGACGACGGCGGAGTCGGCGAGCTTGCGCCTGGTCCGGTAGCTCCGGTACACCTTCTGCAGCCTGGTCGCGGCGCCATTCACGCAGCCGCCGCCGCCTCCCGCCACATCCAAGCTCGCCGGAGGAGGCGCCGCCGTTTCCACCCCCATTCTTGAGGTATAGAGCGGTCTCCCAAGACGAGAAAAACTAGCTCGTGATGGTTGCAGACTTGCAGCCTTATCGGGGAGGTAGCAGCAGCACTAGGAATTTTCGCGTCGCTGTAGCTCGCCAAGATTAGAGAATAATTAAAGGCGTTTATATTCCAACTATTGCTAGTCCTGTCAGCGCTCAACACCGGCAGGTCTCTCTCTCCATGCCGGATCGTCGATCTTGTATGAAGTGGACCGCCCAACCACGCACAACACAATCACAGCTCCAAATCCATGTCATGGCTCTGGCTACAACAGCACACCAAAGCACAAAACGAAAATGTCATGATCCTACCTAGCACTTACTCATGTCTCCGCGACTGGTGATATATATCGTCTAGAACAGCACACCAAAGCACAAAACGAAAATGTCATGATCCTACCCAGCACTTACTCATGTCTCCACGACAGGTGATATATATCGTCTGTCGTTACTTTTATGATCCAGAAAGATACTATATTTATAATTTCAGTCGAAAGAATTAAAGATAAAAAGAAAGAAGACGGAGAGACCAAGATACACTCGAGTCTTCGCAAGTCAACACAGGTCTCTCTCAATGCCGGATCGCTCGTGCGTAGTACAGTACGGCGCGTGCGTATTGACTTTGACATTTTCAGCTCATAAGTCATAATACGGCGTCTCGTAGCTCCAAGAAGAATGGCTTCTTGTTCTTATCCCTCTGTGTTCATCGATCCAGGCCTGATTACAAATTGCCCAGCCCGAGCACAGGCTAGGTAGCCTAACCGAGTGTGCTGTGATACGTGATTTTGTATATGACAGCCTTTGCCGGTTTTTGGTAAGATTTTGCTATTGTCGCTCTAAACTGGATGCTATCATCTGAATTGTTACGTTCAAATTTTGAAGTAGGTAGGCCAGTGCAAACACCAAACGGAGCCTAACAAGAAATATAGACCATGCGTGCAGCTATCCAAGCCATGAGTGAGCTGGGTACGTTATTTTCAGAGCCCTTTTATTTCAACTAGTGTAACATTCTAATTTTGGCTTTGCTTTCGATGTATTTATGGAGTTATTTGAATTTTTAGGAATTCTAGAATTTATTTGGAGTTAATTTGAATTAAGTCTTTTGTTGAATTATTTAAATATTTGAAAAGTTTATATAAAGTTTGGTTGAAAATATTTTATTTGAGTTCAAAATGTTCTAAAATATTTCTCAGAATTTTCCTGGAATTTTTTGGTACCTTTAGCTATTTTTCTCGAATTATTTGAATTATTCGGATTATTTTAAATAAAGAAATTCTGGAAAAAAAATCTGAAACCTAGTGGGCCCAACCAAGAGCCCATTAGCCGCGCTGAACCCGACCCGCATCTAACCCTACCTGTTTTTGGTCCAATTGTTGGATTCGAATTCTGCGGTCAGGATTGGTCCGCGTCGCGCGCGCTGTGGATCGCCAGATTGGGAACACATGTACGCCTCGGATGGTGCCACGTCACTGTCGTCTTCGACCGAGACTCTGTTGTCACGCGAATCTAGGTCACTGTGTAGGGCACGGATGCCGAGAGCATTTAAGGCGTGGGATAGCGTGATGAAACCGCTGCCTTAAGTACCTACGCTTGAGTTGCTGCCGTCCATGCAGGATTTCTCGCCAGAGTTGTGCATGCGCCGCATCGATTTTTGCCGGATTGCGCCGCCGTTCAGCCGGCCTTTGCTGTATTGATCGTGGATTTGGCTTTGGCGCTTCAGAACCACTAGTCCACCTCACCGGAAAAAGCGGACGAACGTTGCACGTGTGGTCTTCATTGTCCTCAAAGCCAGCGAGGAAGCTCACCATCGAGTCACTGGACCTTCACGACTTTCCTCCATAGTCCGATCAAGATCCTGTGGACCAGGTTCGTATATGTGTATGCACTGTCGTCACCCTCTCACCGTAGATTGGATCTATTGTCGGCCGTTGGATCGTGGGATGAGCGGCTAGGATTGAGACACATGGGCCTTGTGATGGATCTCCACGTGTTCTGGTCGTTGCGGTTGATGGAGTAGATCTCAACCGTTGATTTAGCATTGGACACCGTGGATCACACCTCATCGTCGGCTAATCAGAGCTCGCCATGTGTGCACATAATACGAGACATTATTGAGCCGTGCCAGGTGCTGTGATGTCAGGGGTGACGTCATTCTGGCGTCGTTGATGTTGTCATCACTCGGGCCGACATGTTAGCGAAATAGCGATTTTCCAGAAAAAGATTTATTTTATTTATTTTGGTGCTGACGTCAGCGTGATGTCATAAATCCGATTTTTCTTTAGGAAAATAATTCAGTAGGAGATTAAATACATTGCAGACGTAAGCGTGATGTCATAATTCAGAATTTTTAGTAGAAAAATAAATGAGCTAATTCGGTTAATTCTTTTTCTTTTATTTTTAAACTTCAAATTGCTCGTTCTCGCTCATATGAACTCTGATTGAGGTGATTCCAGAGCCTAAAATTTTGGAAAAATGTGATCTATTTCATAGTAATTTTTATTTGATTTTGGGAGTTTTGTTGTTTTCTATTTTTGGTGTTTATTTAGTTATTTATTCGTTTCGCGTAGGCATTGAAGTGCCCGAATATTACGAGGGTGAAGTATTGACTCAAAAGCAAAGTCCAAAGCAGGAACAAGAGCTTTTTCAAGGTAAGTTGTTCATTGATCATGTTGATCCCATGTTTTAAAATTATGTTGTTTGAAACTATTGCATGCTAATTCAATTAAAAATGATTTCAATTAGTTTGGGAAATAGTTAATTAACCTATTTGATTATGTCACCTTGTCACTATTATTTATGTGCCATGAATCATTTATCACCCTAGGAATGTTGATTATTAGTTGGTTGCTATCTTAATTGCTAACATGGGTTATTAGATCGTGATTAGTTTGCTTAGGCATGCAACACGTTATTGATATCACTTTGGAATATCAAAATTAAACTTTCTTAATGAGATATGGAACGTGTTTATGAAGATGTGTCATGTGTTATTGATATTGTTGATGGTACGTGGTGCATGGTAATCAACTGGGGTGGTAAAATAGTTTAGACTGGGGCAAGTGGTAAGAGTTGTTTATTGGTGGGCTAGGTGTGGTATTTAGGCGGTCGTATTTGGCATTTGGTTTTTGGTGATATGAGTTTATATATAAAATATTGGTTTATAGAAGTTTTGTCTTGGTTAATTAAGGATTTAACCTTGTTGAACTGAGCCAAACATACAACCACATATCTGGAATGGGACAGGCCTAGCTGACTAATTTGTGATGTTTAGATTTTGATATTGTCATGGTGGTTGTGGGTTCCGAGAGTACGGGTACACTCACATGGCGCAAGAGAGGGCCCTAAGTGTTGTAACCATTCCCATCAGTGTTGAAACCTCAACGGGTAGTACTGGGTCTAGATGGAGCATCGTAAAGGGTTTGTTATCATCATTCGCCTTTGTGGTGAGTAGATTATATCTTCTGGGTAAAGTGTATAATCTCTGTAGAGTGTCAAACATATTCGAATAGCCATGTCCGGGGTATTTGATAATGCTCGAGGATTACAATCAGGGGTTAGATTTTCATAAAATAAACTTGGATTTGGAGATAGGTTGTCTCGAAAAATGTGAAATTGGCTTAAGGATGAGGAATGGTTTACTTGAGAAACAACTGTGGAATTTATTGTTGTTATTACTTGTTTTACATCTTAACAATCTATTATGATTGTTTGTAAATGTTGTTTATTGCAAAACAATCACTTTAGCCATTCATTTGGAATAGCCAATGCATGCAGTTATTAGACTTGCATTCTGTGCATAACTTGTTGAGTGCTTTATGTACTCAACCCTTTGCAACAATACAAACATCAGTTGAGGAGGAATCTACACCAGCTTTGGAGGAGGACTTACAAGTGGAGTCGAGTAATTAGGGTGTGAATGCAGTCAGTTGTCTATGGCATATTGATGGGTTACTACAGTCTTATTTCTTTTTCGCTGCAGATTTCTTAATATTTGAGTCTTTGCCCTGCGAGATGTATTATTGCAAGTTGACCATAAGTTTAACCAAATAGGTTATATTAATAGATAAAGTCTTAAGTTATTATTCCACTGTGTATGATTGTGATATTTCATCTATGTTTAGACTGCGTGTACTACCGTAATCCTGGACTAGTGTGGAATACACAGAGGGTCTGAATTTGCACAATCGGATCCCGATAGTGGTGGTATCAGAGCCATACTGATCCTAGTTAGAATGGTCGTTAGGGAGGATCAAGCTATTTTCTAAAGTTAAAATTTGTCAGGATGATCAATGAATTCTTGACTTATACCCTTCTTTTTTCATACCCCTTGCTAAATTTTCTGTTGTTGCCACCTTGTTTTTTAAAATTTGTGATCTCACAAGAGCTGTCTTTTGGCAGGTGAGGATGACACATACTTATGAAGAGCGCGAGGGAGGCTATGCTGCTGAGTTGTGGAGGATGCTCCAAGTTTTGGGAGGATTTGACCGGCCGATTTACAAGGCCAATAGTTGGTTCATTAATGGAAAACGTCGAGGCATGATTACCAAAGTCACTATCTACGTTCGTGAGGACACGAAGGCCAACTGTCCCATTAATATAACTGTGGGGAGAGCTATATTTGAGGCTGGTATCCAGGAGTTGGCACGACTTGCACTACAGAGGATAGCCCACAACTACTCAAATGAGCTAACAAAGTCTGTGTTCCGTCTTCATCCCCAGGAGGGAGGTGCCACCAGCGCCAGGATTGACCCGTAGTCATTCACCTCGCCAGGTTTGCCACAACACCAAAGGAGGTTATGGACAGCATGGTCCAGAAGCTGCAGGAGGCATACAACACCCTGGAGTCCACTGAGTTGAGGCTGTAGGAGACCAGAACCCTAGCTTCAAAGAGGATTAGAGAGCTTGAGGAGGCCCTGTACATCAGGGAGCAGGATACTGACCTGGAGCTCGAGGACGAGGACCCGGAGGAGCCAGCGTACGAGCCAGGGCCAGAGCCGGAGTACGAACCTGAGCAGGAGCCAGAAGCCGAGGGGTAGGGTTCGTCGACTATAACAGTTGGAGGCCATCAGGATCAATTTACACCGATGCCTGATCACCCACCAGAGTACCCCCTAGGTTGGCTGGATGAGTGATCGAGTCTAGTCTAGTAGTCGAGACTCAGGTATCTTAAAAGTTAAGCTGTTTAGGGTTTGTTAGCTTTTTTAAAACTAAAGTTGGCTTAAAACCCCCCAAACATGATCTTATCCGCTTTGGCTTCTACTGCTGTAGTACTACGTAACAAAACGTGCACGTGTATAGCATATCACTCAAGATGCATGGGCTACTTCTTGTAAGTCATAGCACATGTATAGCAGTAATATATACTAGATGTGTGAGCGCGGCGCACGCCGCGCCAGCCGTCATGCACCCTCGTGTGTCAAAGTCAGTCTCGTCTTTTCACTAAAAAATGGCCTAGATGTAATTTTCAAATTTTCCTGGGGCCTTCTCCAAAAGAAACCGTTAAAATTCGTAATTAATGTAATTTGTGGGGACCTTCAAAAAAATAGCTATTTTCAGTGTCCTTTTAAAATGACCAGCGAAACGTGAATTTTAAGGGGTCTTTTTGTCAAAAAGGGGCTTAGATGTAATTTCCAAAATTCCCTGAGGCTTCTCCAAAACAAACCATTGAAATTTGTAATTAATGTAATTTTGGGGGTCTTTTAAAAAAGCAAAATTTTAGGGGTCTTTTCGCAAAAAAGGGTCATAGATGTAATTTTCAAATTTTCCTGGGGGCTTCTTGAAAATAAACATGCCACATGGCGGCCACACTCGCGCCACGCTTGTGATTAAGATCTTACAAGACTGTCTTGTGAGCAATTATGCCAAAAAAAGATATTGTAGTTAGTCCTAATCTGAGTGGCCCAAACATATTTGCACTCATTATTCGATAGTCAAATTTTCAAATGTTGAATGGCAGATATTTCCAAAACATGATTAAGATATTACAAGACTGTCTTGTGAGCAATTATGCCAAAAAAAGATATTGTAGTTAGTCCTAATCTGAGTGGCCCAAACATATTTGCACTCATTATTTGATAGTCAATTTTTCTCCATACAAAAAAATAACTTGTTATATTCTTAGTTATATCAAGTTATATTCTTAGTTTTTCTAAATATTTAAATATTTAGTTTTGTCTACCCAAAACAAAGACATTGATGTATATGGGCGTCAAATTGTATATAAATGCGCATTGACATTTGACAAGCATTTGCAAAAACTGTGCATACTCCTGGAAGCAAATGCTTCAGAAATAATATGGTTCCTTATATGCTATGGAGAAATCAAACAAATAATTCCTTATATTTTTAGAGACTTCATATTTGGATTGGAGGACTCATCTAACTCGCATCGTCTCACACGTATATAGTTATACTTGCTGATTTGGAGGACTCGTTAAACTCGTGAGTTGGCTCGTTTAACTCGTTATCTAAACGAGTTCAAATCACGACTCGACTCGACTCGTTAATAAATGAGTTTGAACTGAGTTTACGAATACTCATTTAACTCATGAGTTTCGAGTTTTTTCCCCCTACTTCCGCGTTTTGGTTGCTTTGAGTTATCCATGTTTGCAATTGTCTAATCGTAGTGCTAGCAGCTGGAAGTGTCTTGTCATACAACATAGTAAATGATGCACATCTGATCAGTAGCATCATTTGAGCTTAAATGGATCTATTTGGAGGATGCTAGCTAGTGCCAGAGGATTATCTTTCTTTCAAAAGCATCGTTGATTGAAGGCTTATTTTATCTCGGTGAAAGGCTGAATTTTTTGCTGAGGGATCTTGCAAGTGAAGGACTAAAAGGTTACATCACTGATGAAATAAGTCATCAGAAAGCTAATGCACATACAAAGCAGTTGAAGAAACGCATTTCAAGTGAGATCATGCGATGGATTGTACGAGCCGACTCACAGTACCGTACTCGATTCCACGCGCCGCAACCTTACAACGACGCGCGCCCACCGGCCGACGGCGATGCCGGTGCGTGCGCGCAGCCGCGTGCAGAGATTACAACACCGAATCCATCCATGACTGACGACGATTCCGGCCGGTGCGAGCTCTGCTCTGCGCTGCTCAGGGCGTCGCGCGCGCGGTCGACGCGATGTCTTCTGCCGTATCCGCTACCTTTGCCGTTGGTGGCTGCCTGTGACGGCGTCCAGCACAAGGACAAGCATAGGTGAGTATATATACAACCGGAGTTTTTACCATTTCTGCGAAGCATCGTGAAGCTCCTGTACACTTTGATACCTCTACATTTTAAACTTTTGATTCATCTTATACTACCAGCTATATTCCTGGAAGGTTTGCTGAGACCTCAGCTCAGCCCCCCACGTCACCCCCACCCTCTCTCTCCTCTATTTCGCGAAAAGACCCTCCGTTCCTTCGAAATTACGTATAGGTCCCTGAGCGATTTCCAGTGAGAGGAAAATAAATTTCCCCGGTTCGCGTTTAGGTCCCTCGTTGGGTATTTTACAGAGAGAGGCCCCCATTAAATGCGAATAGCGAACGAGCCCTTTTCTAATTTTTCAAAATAGCGGATAGGTCCAAAATTATAACAAATAGGTCACTGTACTTTACGTTCAGGTCCTTGCTCCGTTTTGCCCGTAAAAAATGTTTTCGTGGTCCGTTTTTCCTCCGGAGCATGGGAAAAATGTTTCCGTGGTCTGTTTTTTCTCCGAAAAAAAAACAAAAAATATTTTTCTTTCACGCGCGCGGCGTGCGCCGCGCTTGCGTTTCTAGTTACTTAGGTCTTATTTAGGAGATTCATTCTCGACTGAGATCTATGCGGATGTCACTATTATACAAAGACTTATATTAGATACTCATCACAAACGGTTTTGAAAAACCATATGTGATGAGGAACATTACTGACGGTTCTATAGTGCAACGGTCAATGACAACATCACAAGTGGTACTTTTCATAAACCATTTGTGATATATAGCAATACATAAAACAGTCTATGATGACTCCTGAAGATATCACAGACGGCTCTATAAATAAAACCATCTGTGATATCGGATTATCACAGACAATTCTATCCACAAACTTTCATGATATGAATGAGACCTATATAAATATACCGATGTTCCTCGCATAGAACTTAGCACGTTTCACCTCCCCTAAACCCTAACCCCCTGTTATCCTCCTCCTCGGCAACTTCCCTCTCTGCCGTCGCCAAATCGCCCTACGCACTTCCTCGACGACAACCCCTTCATCACCATCGACTTCATAGTATGCTCTTCGATATCGGAAGATTGAATTCAGCTGTTGTGCAATGTGTTGGCAAATATTATTTTCAGATGTTATTTCATATGTTGGGATTGGACGATTCAATTCATGAAAAACTGTGAGTTTTTTTTATTACGCTTATGTTATTCTTACTTGTTACTTTTATGTTTACATACTTGTTATTCATATGCTTGATAGATTGTTTTATTTTATTTACGCTTTCAATCTATTATCCAATATTTACAACTCACTTTGCCTCCAGGCAAAGTAAACCGTAGTAATATTTCTCTTGATACAGTCTGCATTTATTATAGGTTTGCAAACACTTCAAGTCTCGCTATGTACGCAATGTACTCACCCTTCCTATTATTGTTGTTTTTAGGTGCAAAAATAGAATAGCTCGAAGAATCATACTTTGACTCAGGTTACGGGAATTATGACGATGATTTTATCTAGAGTTTAAATCTTGTCAGTTGCCTGAGGGATTTATGGCACACTACAAGATTTTTGATTCTTCCACTGTATTCTGATCGACCTTACAGGTCATATTGTATCAATACTTCTGCTATTATGTTAAATAAAATATTATGTATGATTGTGATTTCAATTTAAGAAAGTGCGTGCTAGCTACTAATCATAGAACTAGCACATTATGCACTTTAGAACCTTTCTTTTATGCTGCACTGTAGCATAAAAGGAAGTTTCTCACAGCCTATTTTTAAAAGAACACTACCGTAAAAACTAAAATACGTTTCTTGCAAAAAAAATCTCGGACTAAATTTCACACGGCGTAGTATCGCACGCGACTCTATCTAGTACATACTAGGTGAGGTTATAGAGTTGGAAAACAAGGATACCTTCGCTTCTGCTCGGTGCTCCGTAATGTACCACACATGCTGGTTACAACAGGCAACTTGAATATTTTTTTTTTCAAACATATAACCCTGCGTATATTGACAGCAACATAGACTCTTGCAAACAAGCATAAAAGACTGGGGTTTCCAGTTATCCAGCTAGCTACACGCAAAGAGACTCCCAGAATTACGGAATAGTGACAGCATTCAGGGACTAAGATTATCTTCAGCAATTTCTCTTCATTCCATTCCCTTCCCTATATTAATTCCCTTTATTTCCTACTATCTCCAGCAGCATCTCTTCGAAAGGATTTCTCTCTGGGATTGGAGAGAGAATCTGTTTCTAAAGGGATTCTCTCTCCGAATCCCTTTTGAAGGGAAGGCTGAAGGAAATCCGCTGGAGCACTTAGGATTTGTTCGTGAAGGAATTTGGAGGCTAAAAGGAATCCGCTGTAGATAGTCTAACAAGCGCAAGCGAGAATTAGCTAACGACAATATCTAACTTGAGTACTCGATCCTTGTCTTTCAGTTGAGTTGTCTGCCTCTTCCTGTCTCTGTGTCTTGCCGACTAGGCCACACAGTTTTTGGCTTTTTGGTCTCGCGGTGTGTGTCCATATAATAATAATAAATTTTTTTTATAAATCTATTTCTTTTTTCAAAAGCGGAAGGATGGAAAGATGACATGTGTCACCTACTGTGGTATAATACTACCGAAACACGGTAGATATCTACTATGATCAATAAAGAGATAGATTTACAATTTTATTCGAACAGTAGCTGTCCTGGTTTGGAACCAACTAAGGGTCTGTTTGGCAACAAGGTTTAATCATAGTTTCAAGACAAAACCATGGTTTTGGAGAAAAACTCTGTTTTAGAAACCAAGAGGTGTTTAGTAGCCATTCAAAAAAACTCTGTTTTAAAAACCATGGTTTCCACAAAACCATGGTTTTTTCTCTGTTTTGGAAATTTTGGTCTTGGGCAAATTTTTCTGAGTGCTAGTACCAAAACAACTCTTGTTTCAAGACTTTGTCAACCAAAAACTTTGTAGCCAAACAGTTGGGAGTTCCAAGAAAAACCATGGTTTTTATGTCATAACAATTCCTACACCATAGTTTTGCAAAACCATGGTTTTGCAAAACCTTGTTGCCAAACAGGCCCTAAAGCATTGGGCATATACAGGGGCGAATCTAAGCCTCGGGCCACCCGGGCCTAGGCTCGAGACTTGGGAACCGTGGTCCGTAAAAACTAGCCTTGGGCCGATCTGCTAGAGAGATCACCAGCCCGATAAAGAGCCTGGCGGCCCGAGGCGTGGCTAGCCCTGGCTATGTTTTTGTTAATTCCAAACCTACGCACGCTGAAGCAGAGGCGGAGCTAATGGTGGGGCTGGAGCCCACCCAGTCCTCCCAGCACAAAGACCATTCGCGAGGTCATGATGATCCACATGGTCCATAATTTTAGATGTCTTTATTTTAAACCCATCTCTTTAAAACTTTCTGGCTCCGCCTTTGCGCTGAAGATCTCACACACAGATGCAATACCTAGACTGGTTTCACGACGCGTGTTCCTCCGTGATGATTTTTTACTTTCGTCGAGTGGTTCTTTGATCAATTGAGATCGATGCTACGTACTCGTTGCCCATCGATTAATCGGTCCACGCGTTGCACGCGCGGGAATTTCACGCGCAGATGCAGATGCAGTAGCACAGTGTGGCACACGCGCGTCCGGGCGATAGATGCATGCACACCTGTTAAATAATTAATTGATGCTCTTTCTTATATGGAGCTAGTATGGTCCTTGGGCGTAGGGTGACGCGGCTAGAGAGACTTATTTCGCGTCGAATCTGTGAAGTTGAAACTATGGATATATTAAAAGCGTTTAGATAAATTGTCTTATTTATATTTTAGAATAAAAATATAAATTTATTTTATTTTATTTTATTTTAATCTACAAGTTTGGCATCGTTTGGTAACTTGGAACCGGACCGTTTCTACTATATTCTGGAAGAAACCCAATCAAACGGACTAAAGCTCGGAACGAATCTCCTCGAATCGTTTCTTCTTTTTTCACTCTGTGGTCGAATCGGTCGCAACCCCGTTCCAACCGATTCACAGAATCCTATCTGAAATGTTTCTACCAAAAATATGAAATCGTTTTCGTTGCTTTAGTCCGTTTGGTTGTGTTTCTTCCAGAATATAATAGAATCTGAAATAGAACTAACATCTAGAACTCTATAAAACAGCCATTAGACATGCGACTAGAAATTAAAGCTTACTAGTTATATGCCCGTGCGTTGCTACGAAAAACAAAATTGATAACGAAAAATAAAGATTAAAAATAAAAAAAATATTATTTCATAAGATGAAACATCTATCTTTAACGCTTCGTTTCTTGCAAAAGCTGGCTAATTAAAGCAACGCTTCGTTTCTTGTGTAGGGCAATTAAGCAGGGCAATTAAGTAGGGCAATTAAATAGGGCAATTAATATGACGTGGGAAGAAACTCTCACTTTATATAGTAAAGATTTCGCAGCGCCGCAAAAGAAACCGGCCGGCCGGCAAGGACGTACGTGAACGTGTGCACGTGCGGACGTGCGTGTTTCTTTCTACAAGGCTGCGTGTACGTCTCGATAGTAGATATATATACAAATGGATATATCTGCGCACATGTCCTTGTCGGCCAACTCGATCTGTGGAAGGTAGGCCGTAAAAAAAGAAAGCTCGAGGATCCATAGTATGACTAGTGCTTTATAGTAAATGGATTAGATACGCTTAGACCTAAATTTAGGATATTTTTGGGGATTTATATCAAATAAAGATTTTTGTTGAAATAAAGCTATTCCTTAGTATCGGTGTACCATAGAATGTATGAAAGGTGTTATGGTTCAAAAGATAGTGAAAATGTGATTTAGATCGGACGAGAAATGGTTGGGAGGTGGTGTGGTCATGGTTCTGGGTTTGTAAAAAGTCTCACCTTGTCAATTAAGAACCAGTATGAGTTTCGCTGAATGTAAAGCATAACCATACTATAGATAGTCATGCCATTATGTGAGAGTGGTGTGGTGAAAGGGTGAGGCTGCCACTCGGGCGCAAGAGGGGGCTTCTGACTAGAGGGATTCTTTCAGCGGTGAAACCTTAGTAGTCATGACTACATGGATGGATTTTTATAGAGGCATTGTCATGATTTTCTTTGCCACACACCAAAGGAAGTGTGTCGGTGCAAGGAGACTATTATGCTTGTGTGTAAAGTTGTACAACCTCTGTAGACTGTAAAACTAATCGGTTAGCTGTGCCTGCAATCATGGGCACGCCGAGCAAGCCATTCACAGATTAAACTTTGGTTTTTTCAAAAGTGATTTCAGATAGAAAGATGATTAATTTATAGATGGAAAGGGGTTCCATCTGGAAGAAAAATTGGGATGAAACTCTAGGATGGATCCCGTGTTGAAATTTGTTTAAAACTCAACTTTATTAATCAACTATGCATTTGAAATTATTTATTGTATTTGAAATGTTGTTTATTGCTCAAACTGAGCAAACTAGCCGTATTATGTCATCCTTTATTGTCCTTACATTAAAAACACATCTCCTGTATAACTTGCAGAGTATTTTTGTACTCACACTTGCTTACTTTGTTGATTCAGAGGAGGAGTTCTACGCCAGTGAATATCTCGATGACTAGACCGCTACCCCAGTCGATTGTCTGTGGCAGATTGGTTGGGTTCTACTACAGTTTTATTTTGTTTCTACTGTGTTATTTTATGTTGGCTTGCACGTCATGTATGCTGCAAATTGTGATAATTAAATAAATAATTTTTTTATTTGATATGTTATGGTATCATTTCTATTGTGTATACTAGCCTTTTTTTTTTATTAATACACGATATACAGAAAATTCCGCAAGTATTTCTTCCGGCGTCCGACAGTCGACATGTCGACAGATCAACTAATCTAAATCTCGTGCACATGATGCATGGTTACAAGATTACTATGGGAGTGTATTAGCTGTTTGATGTGACAGTCACTCTACCTCACACTGATGTACATTTTCAACGTTCTTGCTGCCACTGGCTAGAAAACTAGGTACGGCCCTTGATGTAAGGGCCCAAGAGAAAACTATCTTATCCATATCTTGGAATCTTTTTCCAGGCGGTTGAAAATTTTCTATGCACACAACATGTTGCATATGTGTAGCGTTAAAGGATATACATTTTTGTATGCTAATCTGTTAGAACTAATCTTGTAATAAAAAAGTTTTAGTTTGAAAAGTTTGTATTAAGAAAGTTTAGGATGAGGAGTCTAAGTAGGACAAGGAACTGGAATTTTATTTCGTTCCTCAAGGCTGTAGTTTTGTGTATAAATAGAGGGTAGTCCTGAGTTTTGTAAGACAAGCAAATAAGCAAAAAGTAAGCCAACATGCGAGAAATAAAGAAGAGAAAATTATCCCAATATTTCTGGGTGTCATATTCCAACAATTGGTATCAGAGCTTAAGGTTTCAGATTAACCCGTTGTCCCCCGGGAGGAGGAGACTCCTGAGGGGCGGCACCCAAGGAAGCAGGCGGCTAAATGGGCGGCCAATCCGAGTCTTCGTGCCATCAAAGTTGCGTCACAAGTGGGAAGAGGCGACAAGAAGATGTGGCGGCAAAAGGGTGGAGGAGATGTGTCTCCCTGATACGTGCTATTGACGAGCGTCGTCGATAACCGATGTGATAAGATGGCAATGGTGATCATCTGTGTGTGCAGGGTAAGTCGAAGTTGAGTCCGCTTGCAACATGATGTTGACTCTAGGACGTTGAGAAGATGTGTTCACCGTCCAAAGTCGAGTCTGTCAAGGAAGAGTTTGTGCATGATGTATGTGTGGTGGATGAACGCTCTTGTAGGTGTGTCCAAATTTTCTCTTGCAGGTAAGTTCTAATGCGAGTCTGTGTTGCCGTCAACGGTGAAAAGACAATTGGAGCTATGTCAAAAGGTCATGATTGCCGGCGTGGTGCGTCACCGGTGGTATGGCTAGTAAGAGGAAGGCGGAACTCCTTGGAGAAGCGTTCATCGTCGTGTGTCGAATAAAAGTTGGGCAAAATCGTAGTTGTGACCGATTGCCTCAAGAAGTTAGAAATTATGCGTTACAAGATTAGGGGGGTGAATGTTGGAACTAATCTTGTAATAGAAAAGTTTTAGTTTGGAAAGTTTGTATTAAGAAAGTTTAGGATGAGGAGTCCAAGTAGGACAAGGAACTGGAATCCTAATCCGTTCCTTAAGGCTGTAGTTTTGAGCATAAATAGGGGGTAGTCCTGAGTTTTGTAAGACAAGCAAATAAGCAAGAAGTAAGCCAACAGACGAGAAATAAAGAAGAGAAAATTGTCCCAATATTTATAGGTGTCATGTTCCAACATAATCCACTCTTAAGTAGACGCTAATTAAACATATGGTCGTAGATAAACAAAGCAATGTATAGAAGACGCTAATTAAACATATGGTCGTAGATAAACAAAGCAATGTATAGAGGAGTTGCGCAGTCGAGTCGCTAGCCAGGAAGCAATTTTCCCTAACAAATTCTATATATGTATCCCTGCCTGAACTACTTGTCAATCTGGAAGTTGTGATGTTAGACTCAAACTGCTACTTCATTCTAAAGTATTTACAGTCTTCAATGATATATAGTTTTTGGAGTAGGTTACTGATCGAGCCCAAGCTATTTCCACTGCTAATATATACATATACATATACTTACGTACATAGATTCCATGCTACTGAACTTTGTATGAATATCTTATATATTTTGACTTTGGACATATGTATAGTGAAATCCAGCTAAGTATTACTAGGACCGGAAGTATTAATTCAAAAGTTCTAAACAAATTTGCCAGATGTAGGGTGGGTGTGTTTTATATCTCTGCATAGTTTTAATAATAAACTCGATTGCATTTTCAAGATATGAAAATGGTAAATTCTGCATGAACAATGATTTTGCACCGTTAATGTGTAATTTGTCCTTTTTCATATCCTAAAATTGCAAGGAGCTTGATCTTGAAATTTCGTATGGCTTTAGAACATGCCTTCCCTACATCTGGCTTTTTGAAGTTTTTCTTTAACTTCTACGGATTGGTTTTCATAGGTTTTTCCAATACTTAGCTATGTTTGATTAATTATACATAGTTTTCATTTGCACATTGAAAAATCAGATCTAGTTATATCTCACATGTGCCAATGTGGTGGTACTATTCAAAGGATTTGGATATATCGATGGCAACTCGAGTTGGGTACAGGTACAGCAGACAATTAATAGATATTGGTCTAGACTCTAGATGGTTGACCAGTTACTAGCCGGGTTGGCAAGTTAGTACGTACCTACTACCTAGTATGACTAAATCACTAGCGAATTGTGATGGTCGGCCAGTTGCATCTTATCCAGTTAACTCCTGCTAGTATATTCCTATGGGCTTGACAAGATTAGCAACCCCCAAGAACAGATCAGCCAACGCTACAAACTCCATAGGAACAAAGCAATTCAAATATATCCCAACTTGATGAACAAAGCAATTCAAATATATCCCAACACGATGAGCAAAGCAATTCAAATATATCCCAACTTGATCTAAACAATGATACAAACGCATCGCGTGCAAGCTCATAAAGAAGATCACTACACATGCTCCCATGACGACCTGCAGTTGCCTAGCTAGCTGCTTGGCAGGAGCACATCCATTGGATTGTTTGTCCGAGAGCTAACTAAGTTGGCACAGAATACTGATAGAAATTAGTCGGATCAGGTAGCTTTGCTACTATCTATCTAACAATTGGGACGGCATGTTTGGCATTGTACTCCACATATGCATGATCTCTGTGCAGATGAGATATGAGCAATGTTAGAGAGATGATCTTCCGGGATTTGATATTATCACTTTCTTTTGCAAAGTTGGCATGTGATCTCGTCTATCCCGCGCTATATATCTTAATTAGGTGTGCTTACTATAGTGTTTTATACCTTGCTATGTAGCCGTAATATTCTGATTTTAATGCATAAAAAAATCCTCATTGGCCGGGCCTACTTTAGATAGAGGGAGAGGTTAAACCCTAACCCTAGCCTTCTCCTCCGAGCTAGCCACCACCACCGCGCCGAGCCAGCACACCACCAGCCACCGCGCATCGCGGCAAGCCCAGGCCACCGTCACCGTACGTAGCCGCCGCCGGCCAGATGGGCCACTGCGCCGCAGCCGCGCTCCGGCGACATCTTCCCGTCTTTCCGCCACAGAGGGTGACCTTGCGTCTGACCCTACCGAGTACCGGGGCTTAGCCGGTGTGCTAGCTAGCTCTAGCATCTCACGCTGACTCGCCTGGACATTGCTTACGCTGTCCAACGACTCTGTCTGTACTGCATGCCCCGCGTGAACCGCATGCACGATCTCCATGCAGATCAGATGAGCGAGAAAATACTAAGGTCCCGTTTGGCAACTTGAAACCGAGGTGTTTCTATTAAAATCTAGGAGAAACCCAGCCAAACGGATTAAAACTCGGAAAGATTCTCCTCGGAACGTTTCTTCTTTTTCTATGTCGTGGTTGAATCACCCTCAACCCCGTTTCTACTAGTTTCTACTAGAATCTGGAACCGTACCAAACGGTTTGTAGAAATTGATTCTGATTCTACCTGAACGTTTCTAACAAGAATCTGGAACCGTTTCCGTTTCTACTATAATCTGGAACCATACCAAACGAGGCCTAAAGGTACGAGTAAATGCGGCCGTTTTAGGCTGTTCGCCGTGTCCACGTTACGAAACAAGCACATTTTACGGTCAAAACAAGAGCGACGCCATCTCGTCGCGACTGGAAGACAGCAACTCTAATGGGACAATGTAACCTGCACCAAGTAATTAAATCGCGAAATGAGACTTCGAAAAGGTTTTAGAACTTTAATTATCCTAACATACTGGCAATTGTAGAGAGAGAGAGCGTAACAACAGAGTTTTTCAAAATAAATGGGAAGCCAACAGGAATATTCTTCGGTCCATCAAGGATGAGGCTGTAAAATAGATTGTCGTTGGAGCAATAGACCTAAAAAAATTGGTGGAGCATGCAGCACAATTGAGACACCTCTTCTTTCCTTCTCCCTGTCCCCATTTTTATGGTGCAGTCTCATGCACTTTGTACTCTTTTTTCATTTATATCTAATATAATCACAGTAACAGTACGGCTATCATAAAAAAAATCTAATGGACAATGACTGAGAGAGCGAAACTAATATCCCTAATCACGCTTCGACTTAATTTGCAAACGCAGTTTTGAAAGAAGCCTGCGTTGCCTCGAGGAGTCGTGAACGAGTACCCAACTCTGTCAGTAGTAGAGAGGAGCGTGTCTTTCCTTTTTCCACGTACGACTGGACAGAAGACGAGAGAAACCTGGGCAACTATCAGGTGCTATAGCAAGCACACATGCCATGCCGCTAAGCATATATGTGTCGTCTTCTTTCGACATCTTCTGGAACAACCTCTCTTGAACTGATTTTTTATATTTATTTGCATTTAAAAAATTTTAGGATGTTGAGTTTAACCAGTTTACTAACTAGTTCAAACAAGTTTGAACTGAAATTCAACTAGAGTTTCTCCTTTTGATATTAGAGCAATGCTTCTATGCTTTTTCTCCTACTACAAGTTGTACAAATCTTAAAGCAAGCGAATGGGTAAGTAATCACCATCTACCTTTCATTCATGCTTTAATAGTTGTGTAACTTTTAAAAAGAAGAGCATAGAAACACCTCTCTAATAGAGATCAACAAAGCATACGATCTAAATTAGTTCAAATCTTTGAATTCAAGTATATTTTTTTCAAAGGTATGTATTTCATTTAAATTGTTATAGATGTATATATAGCTTAAAACTGAAAGTTTCAAAAAAAAATATTCGAATTTAACCTTGGATTCATGCATTTACCCATTACCATGTTTATATGTATATATGTATATATACGTGTGTGTGGACTGTGGACTCTGTGATGCAGAGTGGCGCCTAATTTCATCCCGATCCTTGCCGTCTTGGCAATATCAGGCATTCAAGATGATTACGCAAATTCCCCCCTTTTTTTTTAAAAAAAAAAAGATGATTACGCACGTTGCACAAGCGGCACATCCAGTAGTCAGATTGGGAACCAACTGGGATCAGATTTAGTGTTAAATATTGACGTCGTGCCCCCATTGTGTTTCTCTAATTCCATCAATGACTCGTTGTGTCGGAATCAAGGTATAAATTAGTAATGGAGGCATCAGGTTAACTAAAAGAATTGACCTCTCCTGTATTATCAGTCTTCATGGCAGTTTTAAATTTGAACTCTTTTATTGTAAACTATATTCGATATAGACTGTCCATTCTTTTTATCCAATGGATTATATTAGGTAGTATTTACTTATACTTTCTTTGTTGGTAGAGTAGTTAGAATGCCCTCAACAAATCAATAGCGCTATGTCTAATTTCTACTACTCAACATATATTACCAGTATAATGCACTCAAAATTTCTCTTAAATTTCCCTCAAATTTAAGTTTTGCATGAGTGAATGACTTAGTAATCTACTGTTTGAAATTGGAAGAGAGTCACGAGGATTAAAGACGAAGGTTAGAAACAAACAAGACAAGTGCAAATACTCCTCCATTACATTCCGGCGGTTTCAAGGCTCCTCAATGCATCCAGGTGTCATTCCTGCGATTTTGCGAAAAAGCCCCTTCATTTCTTTAAATTACAGATAGGTCCTTGCAAAATTACGAAAAGACCCTTCGTGATTTTTTGTGAGGGCAAGAAAAACTTTTCCAAATCGCGCTTGGCCCCCAAGCTCGTTACTTTACGGAAAAGTCCCCCCGTTAAATACGAATCGCGAACGAGCCCTTTTCTACTTTTTCAGAATAGCGGTGATGTTCAAAAATATAACAAACGGACCCCCGGTTTTTACATCTGGATCCTTTTTCCGTTTTTCTCGGAAAAAAATATTTTCGTTTAACAGAAATATGTGTACTTTTTTTCAGCTTGATCTCTAATATTTCTCGAGCCTCCAAAATTTTTGAAAATACATCTAGGTCTATTTTTCCTCCAGAAAAAAAACACGAGATTATTTTTGGTTCACGCGCGCGACGTGCGCCGCACTTATTGGCGTAGTGATTCTTGGAAGCGGGAGCAATGGAAATGCAGGCTTCGACGAGGATAGCGTACTGCACATCTTTTCAGCACGTTTAAGGTTACATTTGTTCGGTTATATATCTAATAGAAACACTAACGAAACTCTTTCGGTGTGCGACTGTTCTTCGACTGGACAACGAGAAAGTGATGGTAAACTGATGAAATCACTTCAGATAAACAAAAAAAAAAGCATCATCTAATGAGATCTATCAAGCATTACATCTGAGGAGAGATGGACACAAATACAGGAACCCATTGTTAACACCATAATCATCTCTGCTGTCTCTGCAACAGCAGACACAGTTCATGCTAACTTCAGGACCCACTTTACTTGTGGGCAGGGTTTTAAAAACCGATAAAACCGCTCAAATATCACGAAAACCATTCGTAGCGTGCTGGTTTGATAAATAAAACCGCTCGGTTTACCGGTGAAGTTAAAATTCAAATTCAAAAAATTAAAAAATATAAAAAAAAACTATCCAATAATCTTCGAAAATTAAAAATAATAGTTTTATGACCTTTTGTGTGAATATTCTTTAAAAAAAAGAATTTTAAGATATTTTTGAGCCATTCAAAATATGGATAATAGAAAAGGCAAAAAAAAAAAAAAAACTAGCCTGCAGGCTTTTAGCCCACAGGCCAAAACGCATGTGGGCCTTCGGCCCACTCCGGCCCAATACTTTTGCCATGACTTGGCGACCAATCGGTAGCGCCGAACGGACACATTCATTGCGTAGTAAAATTCCCTATTACACATTCCTTTTGACAGCATTGCCTCCGCTCAAATCCGATCGCCGCTTGTCGTCATTCCGCCAACCACCCCGCGATTTTCGAGCAATAAGCACTGGAAACTCTCGATTTGAGAGAAAATCGAAGCCTTTAGAGAATTTTGAGCTCTTCAACGAATTTTGCGAAATGAGCTCGGTTTTCTCTCGGTTTTGGCTAGATTTTTGCTTGGTTTTTCTTGATTTTCGGTTGATACTTGGAGCTGTGTCTTGTTCATGCATGCATTTGAATTTTAATTGGTTAAAAAATTGGCATGCAATGCTCACTGTGGTCATGCCGAAATAGCGACCTAACAATATTTGTTCACGAATTTTTAGTAGTAATATTTGTTCAAGTATGTCAAGTAGCAATATTTAATTCAACATATTTTAGTAACAACATTTGTTCAATTATATTTAGTAGCAATATTTGTTCAATTATATTTAGTAACAATGTGAGTGCAATTGGAGTACATTTACGTTTATTCACACAAAATTTCGCAACTTCCTGTCATACAAGAAGCTACATAAGCTGATGTATGTCAACTCTAATCTTCTGCTTCGAATTCAAACCGCAGAAAATCAAAGGCACTCAGATGAAGACGATCCATTCTAGCGTCTTATGGAGCTTACACTATGCGACGATGCAAATTTGATCCGACAGTGGATGAAAAAATGAAGGTCCAATGATGACCCATTACTTGATAAAGAGGATACAGTGAGTGACACCACTCTCCCATCACAGCTTGTGACAGACCTGATTCATCCTACTGTGTTAAAAAAATACTGGGGCTGCAAGCATCCCCGAATGGATAGACAAAATAGTCGGGGACACTTATACAGGAAAGAGAAAATACCAATCAGTGTCGAAAAGGGATACATGAAAAAGGAGAGCACACTCTAAAGGAAAGGGGAAGCATCTCACTGATGAGCTGTATTATCTAGGGAGTGATGACTTCACTGAGAGCAGGGACCATCGGAGCCCGCTATACGAAGAGTCCAATGATAGTAGCTCTAAGACGGATACCAATGGCGATGAGTCCAGTGACTATGCCTCCATACCACCAACGCACCAATCAACAGAGTAGCATGTCATCGAATTTATAGGGGAGTCACAGTTCACTCATGCAACACAAGACAGAGATCATAATGCTCCCCAATCACAGAGGACGAGGATAGCTCTAGCTCCTATAGCGTCGTTCAAATGCAAGGGAGCTATGGCTCATATGGCAGCTATGACTACACAATAACCGATGCTCACGTACAACCTCCCACCCAATGGGTCTACGAGTGGCACAACACTTGGTTTTATACCATGTTGTATCAACAATAGCAAACGATAAGTGCATGAACGGGGCAAAGTTGGCACGATTACAAGGCGGAGTTGCTCGCTACACGACAATTGGCCTGGATGTCCACCGAGGAATACAACATGGCCAACCAAGTGTACACACAACAATATCGCTCGTAGCCCCGGAGGTAATATTTTATTTGCATATTTCATTTTATTGCAACTTGATTTTTTACTAACATATCATTTATGTAGGTCCAATATGGCATTTGTGTAAGAAGGACGATGAAAATATGCCTAATTTACACATTCAAATGAAAGGTATCGAAATGTGAATGGTATTGATACGTCATTTTGTGGATGCCTATTTTTGCACCTGTTGGATTGATATGTGAGTTGTTTTGAAACAAAAAATTATTTGTTGACATATTATTGACAAATACCTAATTTACAACTTGCAGTTGTCTAAAATATAGCAAAGTTCATGCCGATTTTTTTTTTCATATTTATAAAAGATCATGCCGGAATTATTTCATGTTTTTCGTACTTTTTCATATATTTATTATATTTTCCTACTTTTTGGGCCTTTAATGGCTGTTTACAATTTTTACAATATTTTTTTTTCAACTTTTCCTCTCTTTTTTTCAATTTTTTCTAAATTTTTTTTCAACATTCACCGGTTTTCACCAGAAACCACTCAAAATTCGAGCATTTCCTAACTGTTTTCGCCATAAATCGCTCGCCGGTTTGACCAGATTTAAAATTCGTTTGACTTTTCAAACCGTCCGGCTTTCGATGAATTTTAAGCAGTTTTTCATGTCAAAATCCGAGTTCAAAGCGGTATCGTTAACCTGCTTGTCGGCCTCCATAGATAAATTTATGTGCAGAAACACACACAACAACAGCCACTACAGGTTCCCACTTGCTTCTGGTCTACAGTGTTCGAGGCTGCTGAGTCAACACTCAACAGTGCATCAGGCTGGTCTAAAACTGCAATTCCTGGCCTGACAGTCTCTGTTTTTTTTGGATTAAGCATCCAAGCAGAGCACCGGGCGATAGCACAAGCAGGAGACTATAGCTGGTTAAAGTTGAATTGCAGGGAGATTTACTTACAAGGTGTTTGACCGGCACATAGATGATACCCAGCGTAGAAGTAAAATAAGGTACATGCAATGCAAGATGATCGTAAAAGAAGCAAACTTTGTAGTCAGTAACACCGTCAGTCAATGTACTACAGTACTACTTCATGCCACACCATAAAGCAAAGACTGGAGGAATAATTTTCAGATACCAGTGTGCTAAATATTGCAATGCTCTAGATCATATTACGAAAAAAAATGACTATCTGCTCCGATTACCAAAAATCAATTTGTGAGTTCAATCAAGTCCAATCAATATAAAATTTGCGGAATAAGGATAAAAGTTGGAAACATAGGTGCCGGATTCGCTGTAAACCCCGTGAATCACGGATCGGATTCATCGAATCCGAACCAATTTAGGGTACATGTTTGTATTCACAGTGAAAATTGGAAGAAAACACAGTGAACTGTCCCATAACACGACTCGAACGAACCGTGTTACCGGTAACTATAGTCGGAAAGGACGAAGAAAAGAGATGGACGAAATTTATGTTCGTCTCATTAGAAGCAACTTTTCTGTTGAGTCTTCCTGTTTTTCTATGCACAAGGGTATCGCTTATCCAATTTGCTCGTACAGAAACGAAGTCTAGTCGGTGGCTAAACGCGCCTGACCCTCACTGGGAGCCCGCCGCTGATGGACGCGGTGAGCCCCGGCACAAAGTTCGGCGCGCCGGCGCCGGCGCCCCCATTCTTTCCGAGCACCACTACGTCGAACGCTCTCACCACCGCCACGCTGACGGCCTTCATCTCGGTGACGGCGAGCTCCTTGCCGAGGCACACGCGGACGCCGCCCTGGAACACCGGATACTTGTACGGGCTCTCCGGCACGAACGATCCGCCGGGGCCCTTGAGCCACCGCTCCGGCCGGAACACGTCGTAGTCGGCGCCCCAGATGCGCGGCATGCGACCCATGGCGTAGGGGTGGTACATCACGCGCGCTTCGCCGGCGACGTAGGTGCCGTCCGGGAGCACGTCGGCTTCGGCGCAGAACTTGGAGTCGAATTGCACAGGCGGGAAGAGCCGCATGTTCTCGTACAGCACCGCGTGGGTGTAGTGCAGGCCCTTGAGGTGCTCGTAGGTGACCGGCGTCTTGCCGCCGGCCTCCGCGCGCATGGCGGCCGCGGCCGCGGGGTTCTTGGACAGGAGCATGAAGAGCGTGGTGAGCGCGGAGGACACCGTGTCCCGCCCGGCGAGGAGGAAGCTGATGACGATGTCGCGGAGGTACTTGTCGTCCACGGCATGCACGTCTCCAGCCGAGGCCATGAACCGGGACAGGAGGTCGTGGCTGTTGGCGACACCCAGCTTCCTGCGCTCCCGGATCATCGCCGCCGCGACACCATGGACGAGCTTGATGGCCTTCTTGAGTTCCCTCTCGGATCCGATGTTAAGCAGCCGCTTCATCTTCCACAACAACGGCAAGGCCACCGCGCCCCGCATGGCGGACAGCCGCGACGCGGTGTCAAACGCGTTGGCCAGCCCTGACATGGGCATTTCCTGGTCGAGGCAGCCCGGGTCCAGCCCAAACGAAATCTTGCAGATGGTGTTGAAAGCGAAGCGCCGGAACAAGTCCTGGAGGTCGACCACCTTGCCGTTGTCGGCGGCGTCGGCCAGGATGGGCATGAGGCGGGTCTCCACCTCCTGGGCGACGATCTTGTAGGCGTAGGAGCGCACGGCGACGCTGCCGAGCTCGAGGCTGGCCATCTTGCGCTGGTGGCGCCAGGCGTCGCCGTCGACGTTGAAGATGCCGTTGCCGAGGAAGTCACCGAGGAGCGCGGCAAAGGGCTTGCCCTTGGGGAAGTTATCGAAGCCGGTCTTGAGCATGTACTCGACGTTGGCCGGGTTGGCGGTGACGGTGCAGCCGAGGACGTGGACGTGGACGGTGCCCGTCGGCGACTGGCGGAGCAGGTGCGCGTACCAGTCGCCAAGGTTGGTGAAGTCCCTCGCCCACGACCCCGTCAGGTACGCGCGGCACACATGGCAGCTGCACCACGGCCACCGCCGCACGAGCAGGAGCACCGCGCCGAGCGCCACCAAGCAGGAGGAGAAGCCCAAGAACGCCAATCCCGCACACCGTGCGCCCCATGAAAGCTCCATGGCATCCATGGCTAGCTAGCTCTCCAGTCAGCTGCTGATGAGAAAAGGGAAATTAAATTGGAGCAGGCTGCAGAACAAAATGTGAGTTCGTGTGCGGATGGAGACTCAAGGAGGCCTGCCTATATATAATGCGGGTACGTGGACGGGGGAAGAAGCACATGGGGCACGTGCGCTAAACCTTAAACTACGTTTTCTCCCGCCGGTTACTTTTGCGTTTACCGCATTTTACACAGTGAATGACAGGTGGGTCCATACTCTCGATGTGCCCGACCGATCCATCCATCCCGACGTACGGACCATCTCGGTGGCCGGTGGGGCTGAAATCGGCCACGTCGTGGGCGCGGCCGGTCGCTTCCATCGACTTACAGGTAGTTTCATTTGTGTTAGGCATAAGATAGGTAGGCGACAAAACGCTATCAAGGATGGTTAACCGAAACACGAACCGATAACAAAAGAACTAGATCGTAAAGACGACGGTTAGATACTAGATTATGGCTTTGATGGCAATTGGAGACCAAATGAACTCTAAAGATAGGCAAAATAGAGAATACTGATCTACCGGATAAGATGACACGGCCATGACAAACTAAGATGGTTGACGGCAAAAGATGACGTATGACGGTGACAAAATACGACAGCTAATTAATACTAGAATTTCGGTTGATGGAACAGTAAAGGGATGGTGAGCACCACGTAGAACGCGACGAGACAAACTCAAAGGTATAGGCAGATTCGGTGGCGACCCACCGGACAGATCACAAACTACCGATGAACGGCTTCTGAAGCTATAGATCAAACGGTCATAACTATTAAAATAATACATGAAACCTAACCAAATTTTACAAATGGCTATATGGGATCCTAAGGCACAATGTGATGTGAACGGATCTGAGTTTTACCTTCTGGATCAATGGGGAATGCGTGACGAAATTTTCTACTGTCTGTACGCTGTCTGATCTGAAAAGATTGAATTTTCTGCGGAAATCCCTTAGACAAAACCTTAAGTTAGGGTGAGCACCGTGTACAGGACATCAAGATGAGTCTACAGTAAAAAAATCACGATCATATTCGCAAAAAACAGAGGAGAACGGGCGATGGCAAGATTTAAAATTAGAATGGCTGTAATTTTTGATTCTGTGGGTGAAACTGCACCAAAATTGTTGGAGAGATAGGTGGGAGTACATGGCTCAATGTGTAGCGAACGTATTTTGAAAAAGATCAGCGAGATGACGAGGAACGCGACGCCAAGTTGCGACCATCACGGGCTACGCACCGGAGAGACATGGCGGCGGCTCTAGGGTTTTGGAGGTGTCTTGGAGGTTGTATATGCGTAGGAGGGGGTCATGACACTCCTATACAGGCTTGGGATCCGTACCGTGTAAGGAGACTTAAAGAAAAACGGATTCGGATAAAAAAAACAGCTCGGATTGAACACTTGGCGACAGTAACGGGCCGGCCCAGTGCAGCATTTTTCAGGGTTTTTTCGATTTAAAATAATTTTGAAAATTAAACTAATTCATTTAGGGCAATAAGAATACCCCAAAAAATTCCAAAAATTCTAAAAAATATGTTGAGACATTTTGAACTCAAATAAAATATTTGCAACAAAATTTTATATAAAATTTTCCAAATGTTTAATTAATTCTATAAAGGACTTAATTCAAATTAATTCCAAATAAATTACAGAAAATTGTAAAAAATTGCAAATACACATTAAATGCAAGAAAAGCAAAAATTAGGATGTTACACTGCCTATGCTGTTCTCATTCAGGGATGAGGATAAAGTGATAGCGATAAATCAACACATGACACCTTTTCAGAACAAACTGTGGAATGAAATGGATTTTACCTTAGAACCATCAATATTATAATAGGAAAGGAGATGAAAGTGCTATAAAACTTCATATTTTAAGACGATCATGATTAGACAAGCTATTGTCTCAATGCATTTAGAATGTTTAGATATTCAATTATAAAATCTATAACTGGTTTTGCCTTGTAAATATCGTTGCTGAAATATCTAAGCAGATAAAAATTTCGAACAATATATACTAATGATGGAAATTCTGCTGAGATGTGTAGAAAAAATATTTACTTCCAACAAGCAAAACACTATTATGTTATTGCGTTCAATATCCACTAACCTAGTCAAAGAAGATCTCATTATCAAAGAAGACATACTTGGTCAAGATTAGCGAACCCCATTATAGTATCACCAATTGGTTGTAATATTAGAGCCTATAGAGTAGAGATGTTAAAAGCTTTGGTTAATTAAGAGCTTTCAACTAATCGATATCTAAATCAAATCATATAACTAAAATGCAGTCCCCTAAGAGATCTCCTTTTTTTTATATCATGCACACATGAGATTCCAGAGCGGCATTTCACAAAAGACTACCAATGTAGCACTCACAATATAGGAGCCATACATGAACCTACGTACATGGAAGTCACTGTATAATAACAGTAGCATCATCCTAGATTGGCATATAGCGGATTAAGAATGCAATGAAAAAATATATGTAATTAGGATAATCACTTATGTGTATTTGACAGGTTTCATCTTCATCCAGCTGATTGACCATTCTTGTTCCCAGTTTTAAAATCTCGTTTTGAATGTGTGCGACATCAGACAAAATTCATCCTAAAATGCGAGTATTAATTAGTTTCCTTTTTGACAAATGATCATCTTTATCCTAAAAATGCGAGTATTAATTAGTTTCCTTTTTGACAAATGATCATCTTTATAACTAAATACCGTCAATGCTCAAGAATCAGACTTATAGTACATACATCACAAACTTAAGCCATGTACAAATGAAATCAATAAATATATATAAACACATCTGTTCTCAATCAAGTTGGGCATGAAACGCGCTAAGTGCTAAGGTCTGCGCGAGGAACCTCGGTATGTTTATATAGGTCTCATTCGTATCACAGACGATTTGTGGCTAGAACCGTCTGTGATAATCATATATTACAAACAGTTTTAGTTTAAAACCGTCTGTGATAGATACAGAAGTCATCACTGACAGTTTTTAGATAGAACCGCCTATGATGATGATCTTACCATAGTCCTCACTGTCGTTTTTTGGCTAGAAGGGTTAGTGATGAGGAGTTATCACAGACGATTTTTAGTTAACATCAGTGATGAGGGGTCTAATATAAGTCTTTTTGTAGTATTAACCTCATCCAAACCCACTTATACGATACAGACCGGAGATACAGTACCAAGCAAGCCACCCATAGGTTACACAAAAGCAGGCAATCCCTAGATTAGCCTCCCATCCATTATTTTGGTATTTTATGCTTTCAGTTTCACATTATGTTTTAGAAGCAAAGTTGTGCATGCAAAAAGGTTTTCTGGTCGTACAATTAAATTGCTCAGGCCTTATGTCATGCAGTGCAAGGGTCCAGCTGGAATTAAAGGTGTTTATTTTTCATGGATAAGAAGGCATCTACGAAATATCCAAATGTTACAACTGAGGTAAAAAAAATGTAGAATACTTGACTTTGAAAAAAAAAAAAGAGAAGACAAACCCCCTTGCTTGCTTTGTAGTGTTCGATCCGAATAACCTTGTCTGCCTCATCACGATAGGTTGCATTGTGCCAGCTTATTCAGACCTACTTGTATAATACCAGGGGCGGAAGTACATGCTAATACCCGGTGTCACAGGACACCGGGTTAAAAAAAATTAGTGTATACTAATCTCTATATAAAAATTTTTATTGTACGTTAGTATATATATATATAGTATATGTGAACCCCTTTGATCTAAATCTTGTGACACCGGGAGGCAAATAATAAGCAAATGGCAAGAATAATAAGTTGTTATCACATATATGATGAAGTGGTGAACCCCGATAATATTTTCTCTAGTTCCGCCCCTGTATAATACAATCTGGAGAAAACACCGGCAAGCAGCTAAACATTAGATGACTAGCGACAATACACAATTTTTGGGTTTTGATAAGTTTTATCCGGATGTTTTCTTTAGCAACCATCATTCAAATTCCTGGTCATTGGATTTGCTTTCAGATCAATGCACGGCCCCCCTGCATTCGAGATGGGTTGATCCTACGGATGTGTGTTTTGATCGTACGGTTCAAAGTTTGGATGTTTTTTGAAACAAAAACATCCGGATGATGCCTATAACCATAGCTTAAAGATAGCCGATCGAGTAGCTATCATCCATCAAAGATTGTATCGCCACTTTTTCTACTAATTTCCATTTCAAAGCTTCTACGCCGAGTAAGTTCCAGAGAATTGCATCACGTTCGTTTTTCTTTTTCCTGGCGTGTACGAACATCTGTGAGGCGTAGTGACATCGCCGGGGATCACAGCAGCGCCGGAAACGGAGATGGGGTCGCCTTCATCTCCCGCCCACTGGAAGCAGCTAATTAACTCGACGTACGTACGTTAATTTCTTCTCCCTTCTAGCTAGCTCTAGGCTCTAGCTAGCTGCCTGTCGTATCCTCGTCGCCGACTAGCTAGAGCGAAGCGCCGTCATCGATCCCGTCCCTTTCTCTCGTCGGCCGGGACAGGGAGCTAGGGCACACACGCCGCGGCCGCTAACCAGCAGCAAAAATCTGCACGTTTTGCTACTGTTGTTTGATGTAGCTGGCGAGCCGTGAGCACAGGCGCAGTATTACTGGCCACTCACGTCTGTCGGCTACGATATGGGGTACGTACCACCTCTCTCTTGTCCATCCTGTCAACGCCCAATCTAGCAGCTTAGCACCGGGAGTAGATCCTCTGGGACTGCAACTTAAGTAGTCTTAGGAGGTGTAGACCATCCGATCAAGTAAATGAATGGTTCAGGTCTTTTAAATCCATGTGACAGAATGTTTTGCTACAGTGACTGCTATAATACTTTCGGATCGATACGGGCCATCGTTTTTCAAACCAGCGGCTCGTGCGCGACTCCTTAAGTTGCAGTCGCTTAAGTACTGTACAGGAACCGTGTCCCCTAGCAACGGTGGGATACAAGTCCGATATTTTATGCTGCTCGCCTCGGCCCTCCTCAGTCACGAATAGACTATAATATAATAATTTTATTGGATTTTATAAATATATTATAATAGAAATTAGTGATTAAAATTGTGTTTTAAAGAACGTGTCGATATCTAAAGCGATTTGTAACGGGAGGGAGTACATATTTTCCGACGATTTGGGGGCCGGCCAAGAACAGTGGCTTCACCGGCACCGTGCATGCTTTCTGGGGGCACGATGGCATCATGTCTGGCGACTAAGCCAATGATAACCCTAATCAATCAAAGTAGCTGCGTTTGACTTTAGTTGTCATTAGCTCCCTGAGGATGGAATCACCGGCCAGATTAAAAAGGAGTATATATTGCAGGTTTCTTGGAATGATTATGCTCGATGCACTGCACATTTCCATGGTTTGACTAAATTAGCAGTATTGTTTAAGTGACATGTAACAGGTGGCAAGTGAGTGAGAGGACGCCAAACCTCGAAGATATATGGGTTAATTTGGTCAAGGAGCACATGTGGAGGGGAGAGATTTGTCGACTGAACATGGCTAGGAACAACTAATCTGGCTATCTGGTATACTCTCTGGTAGCTAAGTATCTAATTTATATATGTTTTTTAAATGAGGAACAATTTTGCATGACAACAAGCCAAAGTGCCAAACATCGGTTTGTCCTATTTGTTGATTTTTCTAGGATATGATTCTGTGACTATGTTTGAGTAAAACATAAAAAAAGCTGCAAAATTAAGCTAGTTGCTCCCACTCATAAAAAAAACATGGCAAGAAAAAATTTATGTTGTAGTACGATCTTAATTACTTATAAAATTTAAGGTTTGTATATTCAACACTCTTTTTTCTCAAAAATAATGCCCCAACATATTAGTGGGCAATGCACAAAATTACGTTTTATTCTTTTAAGAGGAAATTATCTTTTATTCAGGAACAAAGGTCAAGGCAGTCTGCGCTGCAAATCAAGTGAACTATAGCTAATTTTCCAATCTTTTCCTGTATTGCCCCTTAAAAAATGTCTTCCTGTATTGAAAAGAAATTGTTGCCAGAAAAGTCGTGGCATACCACATGTTTGTTTTATTAATTCAGCAAGATCTCTAGAAAGTTTCTGACTTTTATATCGAGTTCCTTAGACTATAAGCGTCTGAAAATTCTTATAGACCTGTTTCAAAACTGCAAACAAAGAACCTAATGTTCACCAATGATCAATTGTGCTTGTGACAATTAATATCACACAAACGACTACCCAGATGTACATATGTTTTCTGATGAGAGCGCAGAGAGAAAATAAATATTGACCAAACGGTTTGTGAATAAACCTATGCACGCTAAAGGTCTCATACACTACTACAGAACAGTACATCAATCAGCCGGCAGTGATACTTGGGATTATCACTACCGGCTCAGGAATCGGCAGTGATAATAGATATCTCTGCCGGTTAAAGAGTAAACCGGCAGTGATATAAATGTTTATATCAATATTCTGGCAGTTTTAAAACAACACGAAGAGATTCAGGAGGTCACCCATCCTAGTTAGTATTACTCTCGCCCAAGCACGCTTAACTAATGAGTTCTATCGTCAATTTTAATGCACTTCCTGAAAGGATCGGGATGTCGGCCTAGAGGGGGGGTGAATAGGCGATTACAAAATTATACCCAATTTAAATTAATCTATCAGAGATAATGCGGAAGCAATTGGGATAATTAAGTTTTGCAATTTAAACAATTCAGCCCGAGACAGGTAACCCGGACACTCCGGATATATTATCCGGATACTCCGGTATATCCGGATACTCCGGATCAATGTACCGGATACTCCGGGTTGCCTGGTTCGGCCAGAACAGAGTAGGACAATAAATTGAAGCGCTTCTTTGATTCTAGTGATACAAATTACTCTACTGCAATGAATCAAGTATATAAGCAAGAATAGATGCAGTAGATACAATCTAATTGATCTAATCACAAGAATCGAAAGCAAATTAAGCGGATGAGCAAAAGAGGAAACCGAAGTAAGGAAGGAGACACGAAGATTTTATCCCGAAGTTCGGATCCTTGAGGGGATCCTACGTCTCCGTTGAGGCAGCTCGGTCACACTTGAGCCGGGGTCTCTTTCAACCCTCTTCCTCCCGGTGTTGCACAATGCACTCGCCGGTCTTCACTTCTTTGATTCCTTTCCTTGCGGAGGCGGAATCGGCCTTCACAAACTTTCGGTAGCCTTCCACACAAAACTTGGAAGCTCACCGGCAACTCCTAGCCGTCTAGGAGACCTCAACCTCCAAGAGCAACAAATGCTCCCGAAGAACTCACTTAGAGTCCACCTCAAGTGCTCAACACACTAATCACACTCAATCCAATCACTACCCACTCTCACACCAAAACCTTCACTCAAAAGGGATCACTAAGATCTAGGGTTAGAGGGGATTTTGGGAGCTCAAAAACACTAAGAAGAACACCTCAAAGCACCAAGGAACCAGCTCCACTCCTCAAATCAATCCTCAATCCAAACACCTCTCTCCACTACCCAACCCTTCACAAAAGGGGATCACTAAGATCTAAGGAGTAGGGAGGAGTATTGGGGGCTCAAACACTCACAAAGAACACATCTAATGCCCAGCAAAACATCCCCCAACGGCTCCTTTGAAGTGGGCAAGAAGGGGACTTTAAATAGAGGAACCCCAAAAACTAACCGTTGGGACCGAACTGGGCAACCCGGAGACTCCGGATATTTAACCCGGACACTCTGGATCATCCGGATACTCCGGATTGTCCGGATACTCCGGATCATCCGGATACTCCGGACATTTAATCCGGATACTCCGGATCTCCCAGGCAGCACGCAGCAGCCGGACGAAAACGGGCATAACTTTTGATCCCGGACTCCGATTTCGACGAATTCGGACTTTTCGGAAAGCTAAGAACGAGGGCTACACAACTAACAAGGTCTCACTACCCAAATCCCAAAGGATAAAAATTGACATCACAAGGAATCCAAGAGAGACCTACAACCCTCACTTTCCGGCACCACCAACACTTCTATCCCTCACACCAACCCACCTACACCTAGGTGAACAAAGTGTGACTTGGGTTTCTTAACCTTAGACAAGGATAGACCACTTTTGAGCACTTGAGACATGTCTAAGTAATTTCAACGATTGCATCCCTCTTAATAGTACGACAATCCTTAGACTCAAATTTAACACAAAATCTAAGTCTTACACTAAGCTTACATGTCGACTTCTTCTGGATGCACGGTGCATGATGATGCTTCCACAAAGATTGATGACGCCCTTCGTCTTGTCAACCTCGACGCGATTCACCTCATGAGACTCTCGTCCTCTCGACCTTGACCTCAATCATCCCCCAGACGATCCTCTAGTCAAGTCGACTTTGACTTAGTCCTCAGCTTTTGGTGACACCACCGTCTTATTGACTTCGACTTCCTTGTCATCCTTCAAACCACTTGGTCATCATACACACAGCTTTGGGACCTAATTCTTATCAAAGCACTCAGCAAACACATTAGTCCCACAAGCTCAAAAGATATGAATTAGAATTAAATGAGTGAGATGAAATTCAACAAGTGTTTCATATAAATAGGCATGATATCAACGGAAACACTTGACATAAGAAATGTTCTCTACTAAGTGCATTATGATGAATATATGATTGATCTAACTGCACTAGAGAGATAATTGCCAATATGAAGAATCACTTAAATCATGGCAAGGACCACAGACTTTGCTTAAATGAAGCACATGATAGAATATACACGAATTACACATGTGCAAACAATATTTGGAATGAGAGTAAATAATGTGATCCAATTCTAGATTAAACTTCACTAAGAGAGGTGCATTAGAAGATACACAACTAAGACATGTATGCACCAAGTCAATATGAAGCAATGAAGTTTAACTCTAGTTAACACAAGCATATTAAAACAAAGCACATAATGAACTCAAATGAATATATATATGCACAAGCAATTATGACATGAATCAATGTGCACACATGAAATCAACAAATTACTTAGAGTTCAATATGGATTTGCTAAAGAGGAATGCAATGACAAATATGGAAGGAATACCGAGATTGCATACCTCATTTTTGCTTAACCATCCCAATTGATTTTCCTCTAAAATAGATGAGACTAATATTCAACTAGGCAATAAACATGTTAGTCTCATAACAATATAAACATATTAGAGGTTTGTCATTTGTTAAGCACTAAGTTAAGAATTTGTACAATTACATTGATTGACATTACATGCGTTTGTCATTAACCATTTGTCATTAATCACCAAAACAACATAAGTGCCTAGATGCACTTTCACTTCCCAAGAGATCACCCATCCTAGTACTACTCTCGCCCGAGCACGCTTAACGTCAGAGTTCTTACATGATCTAGTACCGTAGTGTCGGTATGATAGTATTTGAAATATAACGCGTCCCACTCCCCTTAACCTCACAAAGCACCCGAACACTGTTTTTAGTATTATCATATTCCGAATTTACCATGACATGGATGTTAAATTTTACTATGACTTGGATGCCTCAAATTTTGGAGCCAAAATTTGAAGCATCCAAGTCATTGCAAACCTTATCACTGCCGGCTCTACGCATAATCGGCAGTGATAATGTCAAATTACGCTCAGATGCGCGGGAAAATACATATCACTACCGGTTAAAGAATAAATCGGTAGAAAAAGTTCCAATATCACTGCCGGTTCTATTTAGAACCGGCAGTGATATATCACTACCGATTTTGAGTATAAACCGATAGTGATAGTTTGTTATCACTGCGGTAGTGATACGTTTCCTGGGCAGCGGATCTTACGAACCGGCAGTGATATTTTATCACTGACGGCTCTAGCCCAACCGGTAGTGACATACATACATACATACATACATACATACATACATGCATACATACATACGTGATTACAAAACCTTACTGGCTAACCTGATTTGACGGCACATGTTCCTCTTAATTTAATCAATGGAGATGCTAATCCTTCTCTTTGATTAATTAGTCCATGTGTTGTATGCAAGTATTCAAATCACGTCGAAATTCAGCGAAATCTCGGTTTTCGGATCTCCCTGAGATTCAAGATCCCGATGAAATGTAAAATTTTGAAAAAAAAATAAATTAAAGTGCTATAGTAAGCCGAATTTTGGAACCAAATTTAACACCTATATGTTAACCCTTTTACACGAAACAAGGTCGAAAGTGTAAGTAGAATGCTATGTGTGAGTGGATCCGACCTATAGGTGGGTTAGACATTTAGTGGATTATTGACCCGTGTGTTCTAATTGGTGTTAGAGCATCAATCCTCGGTACCTCACTACACAAGAATATATACGTGTGAGTCCTTAGTAGCTACCCACGAAACGGAGGTTTTACCGAGAGGTGGTTATAGGTATCTATCATGTATGTTGTGTATTGCCGAGAGTATCAGCTCTTAAGGGGGGTGAGTGTGATAGGAGTACGTACGTTGTGATTGTAGGATTAGTCCATATTGCTTTTCTAAAATAAGTAGCATATAGTGCCTACTGGGTCTAAACTAGCCCATCCGGATTAACCATTTTTCTTTTACAAAATAAGGACAAAAATATAAATAGAATGCTATATGCGCGTGGGGCTGCTCTATAGGTAAGCTATATATTTTCTCCGATGTTCGTCTAAAACACAACACTACTAATCATCAGCGGTTCTTGAATTACTTGTTGTTACACAAGATGACTGTTCATTCTGTTGCCGACATGCCGCGCGTATGTGTCCATGGCCTGCTCTAAGATCTCTTCTTATACCACCCCTATTATAGGGGAAGAGATTGCCGGATGGGGAGGGTGGCCACGTGCCACCCCTGTTTTTTTGCGAAAAAGCCCTCAAGTTCTTCAAAATTACGAATAGGTCCTTGTGCGATTTTATGTGAGAGGAAAATATTTTTTCCCGGTTCGCGTTTAGGTCCTTAGTTGCCCGTTTTACAGAAAAGACCTCCCGTTAAATGCGAATCGCGAACGAGCCCTTTCCTAATTTTTCAAAATAGCGAACAGGTCCAAAATTATAACAAATAGGTCTCCGCGCTTTACGTTCAGGTCCTTTCTCCGTTTTGCACAAAAAAAATATTTTCGTGGTCCGTTTTTCCTCCAGAGCATATAAAAACTTGGATCAAATTTCGCACGGCGCAGCGGAGCGTGCAAATCTGCCTAGTGTTCTTTATAGGACATGAGGGCAAATAGGGCCAGGGCATTAGGCATTTAGGATCCTAACCAGTCGATCCCATAGCATGCAAACAAAAAGTCCAGGTCTCACATACAATGCTACAGCTACAAATTACTCTATGGTTCACAAATATAAGACCTATAGTTTAAAAAGTTTTATTGATACACTTGCATGCAGATGTAATAAGACTTTTTATACTGTATATCTATTTATTCTCTCTCTCTCCACCTAAGTAAAGTATAATCTCTTATCTTTCGGAACAATTAAGTGAGGTATTTAAGTTATTTTCTTTTATATAATTTTTAATTTTATCGTGAATGCCCTCTAGTTTCTGAAGGGAGGGAGAACTGGTGTCAGCGCAAGCATATTTTGCTCGTGCTGGAATGGAACAGCAGAAGGAAAAAGTGATCAGGATGGTCAAAGCATCGTATCAGCAAATCGGTAAGTCGGCCAAGCGCGCGCGTCTCAACGGCTACACGGACGATGGATGGATGTGTCCGGGCATATGTCCTTGTCGGCCAACTCCATCGGTGATATGTCTGGTCGACACGTAGAATCTATTAGGCACCAGCCAAAAATAGGACTAAGAAAGAGGCAAATTGTGTCTAAATAATTAGACAACGTGGGATATATACTAGTGATCCCTCTCCTACATTTTTATATACTAGTAAGATGCCCGTGCGTTGCAACGAAATTTCAAAAAAGAATAATACATAATTATATGCAGGATCCTAAACCATACAATAAATCAATTTTCTATATAACACATATCAAGTAAAACATATCTTTGTAAGCTAGTAAATAAATCAAAGCATCTACTGGGCCTTGGACCCCTACTATTCTGGCCCAAGAATAGCCTGGCAGACTCACCATCACCACCAACCCATTCTTATAATAGTTAAGATTGGGCACTCCCTTGTATGGAGAGAATCAATCTAATAAAGAGGGAGAACTGTGCCTCCTATATATTGTGTGCTCCGTGTACTTTGTTCTTGTGATTTCGATGGTGTGCTATTGATGGATCACGGGTGAACAATTATGTTTTACAACACGTTATCATCACGAAACTCTACAATGTTAAAGCCCTAGAACAATCTACAAGCAGAATATGCTGTTCTATATTATTTGCAAGAATATCAATCTTGTTTTCTTGATGCTAATCACGGATTGATCTATAGTTGATTTGCATGATGCTCGTATGAGAAATCGATCTCATCGACACAAAAAAGGAATTGCATGCATGACCGAACACGCAATATTCTACCGAGGCTAATCGAGATCATCTACCTGTATCGATCTACACTGCATCAAGATCACCCTATGACACGCGATTAAAGTTGTCTGCGGGCGCAAGTTCGAGCTACGTAAGTGATTCTGCTCAAAATTTTTGATCCTGTAGATCATCATATCATATTTGCAAATTATGTACCTAGGCTAATCTCAATCAGGAGCATACACAATAATTATTGTTTATAAAAACAGAAGAAAAATTCTGGCCCAAAAAGCCAAACACAACCGGTGAGCGGCAGCACCTCGCCCACAGCGAAGGCTGACGGTTCAGCCTTCTGCGCTCGCGCCACGGTGGCCCACGCCCCATGCGCATCGACGAGCGGCAACGCTCGCCCCGACAATGATGGCTCGTGTCGGCAGCTCACACACCCTTGTTCGCTGGAGACGACGCCACGTGGCATCCGCTATCGCTTCGTCGGTGGAGAAGCCAAGGCACCCGCAGCGCTCGGTCGACACCTCATTCCCCGCACCCGAAGCACTCCAGATAGCGACCGACGGTGAACCAGCGCTTGCGTGTCGATAGCGCAGCACCCTCATCTCCTGCACGGACTGCGGAGACGACACTCGTGCCCAAATACGTTGTGGCGGCACCGACGGCGGAGAAGGCCACGGTGGCCCATGCCCCATGCGCATCGACGAGCGGCAACGCTCGCCCCGACGATGATGGCTCGTGTCGGCAGCTCACACACCCTTGTTCGCTGGAGACGACGCCACGTGGCATCCGCTATCGCTTCGTCGGTGGAGAAGCCAAGGCACCCGCAGCGCTCGGTCGACACCTCATTCCCCGCACCCGAAGCACTCCAGACAGCGACCGACGGTGAACCAGCGCTTGCGTGTCGATAGCGCAGCACCCTCATCTCCTGCACGGACTGCGGAGACGACACTCGCGCCCAAAGACGTTGTGGCGGCACCGACGGCGGAGAAGGCCATGGTGCCTGCGCCCGAAGATGCGATGGCGCCCGTGAGGTGGCACTCGGCGGCCCTTTGGCAAGGCGACAACAGCGCTCGCTCACAGCCGCGGTGATGAAGAAGCACGACATCCACGTCGCCCACACTGCGCCCGATGCGCTAGGCGGTGACTCCCGAAGCAGCGGCTCTTAATGCATCGGCAGCGGCAGCAAAACCCATTGGACGTGGCACGTGCGCAGCGACCAATGCGACGCCAGCAGTGTTCGCCCCGATGGCGGCGCCTGCGACAGGGGAGGAAGTGGCGGCATTGTGCGTCTTACTATCCCGTGTGAAACAAGCAGCAGCTAGGGTTTATTAATCCTAACTACCCTCACATTATGGGCTTAATTGGGTCCGTCAGTCTAATAGGCCCGTTGGCCCAACAGGTCCGATTTGTCCTAATAAAATAATTATAATAACAAAGGAAAAAGGATTTTTTTACAATTTGACCACTGGTTTTTTTTTGTAATTTTAGAAAATAAGTAGTAAATTCCAAAAATTAATACTAAATCCTATAAATTAAATTTCTCGGTATATGCACTTCTATAAAATTTTGGTAAATTAATATTTTCTAGAATTATGCCATTTTTAAAATGTGCTAAAATTTAATTTTCTGTCATTAGGTAATTCTAAAAATAGCTTAAACTTTAACGAAAAATTATGAAAAATGCTCAAATATTTTGGAAAATCATACATGATGTTTTATGTGTATTGGAATTATTTTCTGTTATTCAGTAATTCTGAAAATTGCTTGATAATTAACATAAAAATACAGAAAACACCAGAAAAAAAATTCTATTTAGCATATTGGGAGCCTAGTATTTCTGGATTTATTTTTTAGCATTATTCTATGTTTAATTTATCTTTATATTTCTTTTTCTATCATTAAGTAATTCAAAAAATTGCTTGATAATTAACAGAAAATTATGACAAATGCTAATAAATTCCGAATTTCTTTTATAATTATCTACTGAATAGATATAGATCAAGATTTATTTATTGATGAGTGATCATGCGATATAATGATTTTTTCCAGTAATAAAGTCATTTTGCATTAATAAAAATAGGATATGTTGGACATCGCATAGAGGAAATTTATTAAGCTTGTCCTGAATGGAAACAATTATCTTATTCGGGCAATAAATACTAAGATTAATATGATATCTCGATCTTTTAAAGCCACTATTTTTCTAGCCTGAAGCTAGTACTCTTCATGAAGCCACCACATGTGCGGCTCTGCACTTCCTTAGGCACCATCTTCATGTGGACCTAAAGACCGAATATTTGATGAAAGAGGACCAACTGGTACTTTTGAATTCCCTAAAGGAAATATATATAACCAGCAAAAGGATCCGTCCTGTTGCCAGAAGCATAGCGTGCATGGATCTTCCCGCGCTTTCAGTATTTTAAAGGTTATGGCAGCACATAACTTTGACATGCACAAACTTGTCACTGAACTAACATTCTGAAACCAGAAAGTTACTGATGCTAAAATTATCGACAAGATATTATGCATCTTTCACCCCAGTATGTGGATAATGTTGTAGTAGTATCATCATACCAATTACCAGAAGTACTCCGAGCTTACATGAATTTTTCTAGAAGTAGAAAAGCATGATGAACTCCTTGTGAAGAATCATTACGTACTTCATAATGAGAGTCATGCAATGCCCGAAGCACATGCAAAGGCTCAGTAGGCTAGCAATAGACGTGGCCGCATAAAAGGCTAAAGGAATAAATGGTGTGGTAGATCAAATAGGGGAAGAGATAATCCATAATGGAAAAGTAGAGGTAAAGGGTTAGTGGCCTCCAGAAATAAGACTCAGCTAATAAAGTTGCAAACATTGAATAACACTGTTTTAGGTATAGATGCATTAGCCATTGGTCGTGCAACTATCGCAACTTGAAGTATATGATAGAGAGAATCAATCTAATAAAGAGAACTTTGCCCCCTATATTGTGTACTCTTTGTACTTTGTTCTTGTATAGTGTGCTGTTGATGGATCGCAGGTGAACGACTATGTATTATAACATATGTATGTATGTATGTATGTATGTAAGAAATCCTTTTTCTACTCGTGGGTGTAGTTACTTGTATCTTTCCTTCAACATATATTGCCGAGATACTCGTTATCTGATCGGGTTTGTGCATCCGCTAGATATCCATTTCTTGGCTAGTTAACCGATTGGTTCAATTAAATAATTAGTACAATAATTACTTAGCATAACAAGTTTCATGATTCTCTCGGCCAAATGCATGCGTGGTTGACGTGGCTAACAAATCGAGAATTAAAGATGGAAGGTTATTCGGAAGGAGGGTCTAGCCACGTGTCACCGTGTTATTTTGCGAAAAGTCCCTCCATTTTTCTGAATTACGGATAGGTCCCTACGAATTTACGAAGAGATCCTTCGCAATTTTTTGTGAGGGAAAAAAGTTCTCCCGGATCGCGTTTGGGTCCATCACTCGCTATTTTACGGAAAAAGCCTCCCGTTAAATACAAATCGCAAGCAAGTCTTTTCTACTTTTTAGGGATAGCGGCGAGGTCTAAAAATATAACAACCAGGTCCCCGATTTTTACATCTAGGTCCTTTCTCCGTTTTCCCCGGAAAAAATATTTTCGTCGACAGAAATATGTGTACTTTTTTTCAACGCGATCTCTAATATTTTCGAGCCTTCAAAAATTTTGAAAATACATCTAGGTTTATTTTTTCTCCGGAAAAAAGGCAAAATCATTTTTCACTCACACGAGCGATGTGCGCCGCGCTTATTGGTCTAGGGGCTGTTTTGTTGCCTGCATGCACAGAGATTTGCATCTACAGATGCAGAATATTATTTTTTTTTCTCGTGTTTGGTTGCCTGTATGCACAGAGATTTGCATCTACAGATGCAGAATATTGTTTTTTTTTCTCGTGTTTGGTTGCCTGCATCTAGTTTTGCGCCCGACTCTCTGGATGCAAAATTCTCCATGCAGCCTAGCTTTGGAGATACGTAGAAAATGGGCGTATCTCTAGATGCAGCCTCGTGTTCTGTGTAAGGGGCACTGTCAGCCACAATAACAAACCATGCACGCGGTGCCACGTGGGTATGTAAGTTTCCTTTTTTCTTTTGATTAGCATCTCCGATTACCGAACCGATTTCAAAAATGGGTTCCTGACATTTTTTTCGAACAAAACTAGACCACACTTGCTATATAAATTTCAAAATATTTAAATTGCAAAATATCTGCCTGCTATACACTCAACCAAACACCGTCTCTGCATCTGTGCATCCCGTATCCCATCAGCCTGGCTGAGTCGAACGAGTCAAGATCATGAGAAAAGGCAACCAAACAGCTCCTAGTAAACCCTGTACACATTTCTATGGATGCAAAGGGAGTTTACGAACGTCTGGAGTATACCTAATATGTCTAAAAAAGGATATACCTATTATATACTTAGGGAGTATCTGCACTATTTATGAATGGGGGGTATCTGTACTTGTTTTATGAATGGGGTATCTGCACTTGTTTTATGAATGGGGGTATCTGTACATCTAAGGCCAAAAGGTAGCTAGTATGGAGTATCTTAAAAAATGTATAGTATGATTTATGATACAATCATATACCCTGTAGACGACGACGCTGCCATAGACATTTTTGTTCAATGCTTGACATCGACTGCATGGCAGCTAAGACCTAGGATCAGTGGTTACACCTTCCACGAGCACTGCTGGAATTTTTTCACTAACCAAACATACATGGAATTAAGTACTTGGTTAGATAATGGGAAAAAAGTAAGTGTACCATGAATGGATCAAATATATAGCCTTGAAGCAACCAAACATGCATGCTAGTAGGAAACACCTAGCACATATACTATAGCCTAAGGTTTAGAATCAATGGCGAAGAAACGACAAATTACTAGTAACAAAAATCGGGAGATCAATAGCATTGGTAGTTGAATCTTGATACATCTCTCTGTTGCCGGTGTTTCTTCTCCCAAAACAAGGTCATTAATTCCAGGAGTTGCACAGATCGAACTGCTTGGGGCGAACTCCAAAGGGATGGAAAATTATTCAGGCCTACAGAGAAAAATCAATCAATCAATCAATGAATCGGATTTGGGTACTGGATGCATTCATCTCCGTGTACCTTCCTATATATGCGAGTCTTGCGGCAGTCGGCTTCGTGATTCTATGCCGGGTCACCGGCCGTCGCATACATGAAGGTGTGTTTGGTTACCTACACCATTCTAGCTTGTTTCGTATGAGCCATCCAGGCTAGCCTTGGTCTGACTGAGTGGATGCAAGTTAAGTTGTTTGGTTGCTTGTTTGTGCATCTCATGGGCCTGCATTAGAGAGAAGTCCAATTTCTGTGTTTTCTCCATCCTGTATGAGTGGGTGCAATTGTATCCACCTGGCCAGGATGAACAGGAAACCAAATATGCGTCTAATAGATACAGTTGCATCCACTCATGCGATTCAGGCACCATGCAGACAACCAAACACACCCGAAGTGATTGCCATAGGAATGGCGCAGGCCATTGGAGAACTCACGAGTCACGACCAGGCCAGCAGCGTCCAACGAAGTCAGCGGTGGTGAGGAAATAATACTACGTGGAAGAACATCGACCAGTTGTGAATACATGATTGCAAATTTGCATAATTTGATGCCTAAATCAAATGGAGTATCAAGGAAATTAATACTTATCTGACGGAGCAACTCTAGGTTCCAGCCCAACGAGACGATGATCCTTCACCACGGTTCTACGGTCACTCGGTCAACATGTTTTACTCCTTTATCACTTTTAGAATAATTTAATAGTAATTTTAAGATACTCCAATGTGATTTGGTTGAAAATTTTTTGTTGAAACCCTTTGTATTTTGTTATATAGCATTTTCCATACAAAGAAGAAGAAGAATGTACACAAATTATGCTATAAAGAGTAGACTTCGAAGAAATTTTTCATGGAAATCACTTTGAAATATCTTATAATCAATATTAGAGTATACTCAAAATAATAAAGAGGTATAACAATATCATTGGTGTATTGACAGTGGGAGTCACACTCGCGCTGATGCCTTTCACAGAACAAAATCTAGCAAGGTACCGTACTGCGTTTGACATAGTTCTAGCTTAGTCTATCGTATCCATGGATCCAAATCCCAGTGAGATTTCGGATTTCAGACCCCCCTAGATCCTAAATCTCGGCCGGGTAAAAAAATTCAAAATGCTACAATACCCAGATATTTTTTTTACTAATTTTTTTTTTGTCAGATCATCCATAAAAAATTTTGACGTGTTTTTTACCATTTTTTGGTCAAAACAAATTGACCAAAATCTCGTAAATTTTGACCAAAATATCGGATTTCCTGGTTAAAAAAACGGATTTAAAATTTGTTTTTTTGGCTTTTATCCGGATTTTATTTGAAATTCCAAGATTTCGCCTAGATTTTGGATTTCGGTCACACCCAAAATTTCTATCGAAACAAAATTTTGAACCTTGATCGTATCCATTCACTAACCTCCTTCCATTCTATAAGGTCTGTTTGAATTGTATTTTTGTTAAAAAAAAAGCGTGTATAAATCTTTAATGCTATTTTCTTTCTTTTATCCTGATTTATTTCCTTCTCTTTTTTAAGTATTATATATGACTAACCACGCAAACTAGTCTCTGGTAATTCCAAAATCCTTACTTAGAGCTAACTTAGTATATGTACTAATGAAAAATATGGACTATAAAAGGGAGTACTACATCGTCGATCATGCATACTACTGCCTTATCTTTTTTTGCATTGTTCTAACTGCATTGCAGACAGCATGTCGCATATGCGCAGAGGATATAATTTCTTGTATGTACCACAATGGCGAACTTACTTTTCAATCTTAAAGCCGGTATGTTAGACTCAAACTACTCCATAGTTAGTCATCTAAAAAAGATATCCCATTCTTAGGCCCCGTTTGGTACGGTTCCAGATTATAGTAGAAACGGAAACAATTCATGATTCTTAGTAGAAACGTTTTAGATAGATTCAGAATCACTTTCTACAAACCGTTTGGTATAGTAGAAACGGGGTTGAGGGTAGAGGTGGGCACTTGGGCCGGGCTCTTTTGGGCCGGCCCGAAGCATGATGGTATGGCACGGTGCAAAGCACGGCACGGCATGGCTCCGGGCCGGGCCGGGCCGGCACGCAACTGTAGCACGGGCCGTGCCGGGCCCGGGAATCAAGCACGACGGGCGGCACGACACGGCACGACAGTTTGTGCCAGGCCCGTACCGGCACGGCATGAACAGGCACGAAATCACGGATTAAGGCCTAAAAGTTGGCAGATATTGTTGATTCAGGGCATCTTCAAGCATTGCATTTATGTTTAATATTTTGTTGATATGATTAGTCTCTTATGTAATTAAAATAGGTAGTTTAGTAGTAGTGATTTGTTTTATTTCTTTGTTCGTCACAATAGTAAAAATGGGTCGGGCTTGGGACGGCACGGCACGAAGCAGACACGAAGCGCAAATAGGCCGGGCTTGGGCTCGCCAAAAGTGAGTTGGGCCGGCACGGTGGGCCGTCGTGGCACGGCACGGTTTCGGCCCGAAGCACGATGGGCCCGGGCCGGGCCGGCACGGCACGGCACGACGCCCACCTCTAGTTGAGGGTGATTCAGCCATGAGTTTTAGCTCGTTTGGCTTGGTTTCTTCCAGATTCTAGTAGAAACACCTCGGTTCCAAATTACCAAATGGAGCCTTAATATTTTCACTTTGTTCCTGATATACTACTATATAAATTCACGTGGATGTGATATGTTACAGAGCCCAAACTTTTTACCACTGCCTCTGCACAGATTCCAGACGGCTGAATTTTTGTTGATTCATTTCCTTTACCTGTTACTTCTCCATTTATTTTTATAGAGCATATTTAACTGATTACATAGATAGATTAAGAAAACTCTAGAATTGAGAAAGATATATATATATATATATATATATATATATATATATATATATATATATATATATAAAAGAAAGGCTAAAATACCATTCTATTAAAGGCTTTGAAATTACAAGAGGGACTAGTTCGTGTGGCAAGTCATATATAACACTTGAGAAAGAGAAGGAAATAAATAGGGGCAAAAGAGGTAAAGTAGTGTAAAACATCTATGCATGTCTTATAATTTTTTTAAAGAATGTAAATCAAATATGTCTTATAAAAATAAATAGAGGGGTATAATTTTCATTTCCTCGTTAAAAGCATCAGGGTTATGTATCTCACATGCATATACGTGCCGTGGAAAGTTTGATACAGGCAATATATTAGTTTAGATGGTTGACTAATTATTAGCAGCCGGTATGACTAGTTACTAAGTAGAGTAGTACCTACGCTGTGTTAGATGAATTTTGATAATCCTTCTTAGTATAATATAAGTTGTTGTTGTTGTTGTTGTTGTTGTTGTTGTTGTTGTTGTTGTTGTTGTTGTTGTTGTTGTTGTTGTTGTTATTATTATTATTATTATTATTATTATTATTATTATTATAATAGTACTAGTAGTAAGTATAACTAAACCACTACTGACGGCCGGTCAGTTAGTGCATCTTATCCTGTTATCCATTGGACTTCCTAAACAATGCTATCCTATATGTTAGCTTGACGAAATTAACGGCCCCAAGAAGAACAGATCAGCCAATGCTACTGTTGGTAACAATTCACATCATCAATTCATCATCAAACTCAAGGAGCAAAGCGAAGCTGAAGCAAATATCTATACAACCTTTAAGAAAAAAATTTCGAGTTTCTAACTGCACCGCGCATGATCTATATGCAGATGAGATGACGAGAGAGTCAGTCTGTCACGACCTGCTCATCTGAACGGCGCCGAGCAGAGATTCAGAGGGATGAGGGCCAATTGGTGCCTCCTTTTACTTTGCACCCAGACCCCTTGATCCTCCAAGTACACATGCATTGGTAAAGAATTGGGGGCTGTACTAGTTTAGATGGTGTGTCTGCATTAATTTTTTTAAAATAATTTTACAAAAATAATGCTGTAATAAAAAAAATACAAAAGTACATCCTATCGCCATTTTATTTGGTCATATTTCTGTTTTATCGCTGATTAAATTGACCGAAAGATTGTTTTATCGTGGATTTATTTGGTCAACTTGTTAATTTGACTTATAAGCTTTTAATTGTCGCTAATTGGATTGGCGATATAGGTGTATTTTTTATATTATTTTTGTAAAATCGTTTAAAAGTTTTATTATTTAAAAAATTTCATGTCCACAACATAAAATTACAGTTTAACATGCAAAGAAATAACCAAACATAACAGCTTCAGCTTCTTAAGAAGATGTAATAAGGAATAGGAAAAAGGAAACATGATCAAGTGCAGCCGCTTTAGGCTGTCGGTAGGGATGTTAACAAGCTAAACTCGAACGAGCTTGGCCCTTTAGGCTCAAGCTCGAGTTGAGATTCAAGCCTAAAGTCAGGGCTCGAGCTCGACTCGAGTAAGCTCGGTAACAAGCTCGAGTAAGCTCGGTTCAAAGAAGCGCGGTCCAATCTCGAGTAGGCTCGTGAGCTATTCGAGCTCGGCTCTGTGATGCTCGCGAACTCGAGATCAAGCTCGACTTTAGTTCATTTGGAGCTCGAATTGAGCTCGAATCAAGCCTCTCGCGAGCCGAGCTCGAATAGCTCGCGAGCCTCGAGCTTTTTTAACAGTCCTAGCTGTCAGGCCGCATCGGCGTTACAAAAACAAGCACATTCTGCAGGCCATATCTGAAGACAACAACAACTCTATCTATTCTCGTTATAATAAGATGAGAGGTACTCCCAGCCTTTTTTTTTGTTAAGTTATATAAATAGTAAAGCATGAATGAAAAGTAAATGGTGATTAATTATTTCTTCATTTGTTTCAAGGTTTGTACAACCTGTAGGAAGAAAAACTCATGTGACAGTGAGATTGCAATAATGGGCAAAGGTTAATAAGAGCAGAACAAATCTTACATGCTTCAAGTTTCTAACCAGGGTTTGAAAAGATCGCTGCATTGTCTGAAGAAGTTGTGCAGTAACCAACCAACCAAATCGCAGATGCTCCAACTCTACGACTGGACACAAAAGGCAAGAAACGTGAGCAAATAACCGGTGCTTTATCGAGCACATATGCACGATTATATATAAATAAAAACAATCAGTGATATACAACTATACAACAATCCTAAAAAAAAATATCTCATTCATTTAATGGCAAGAAAATCCTACGATAATCCTAAATTTTTTTTAAAAAAAAATCTTCAAAATTCTCACACTAATCAAAAGAAAAAAAAAAATAGAAAAACCTCCACCACTTATTTTGATACGGCCAAATTACAACAGCGTAGCTCAAGTATATATATAACTATTAATTAGAGTTATATAACAAACATAATTATATTTTAAACTATTAATTAGAGTTATATAACAAACATAATTATATTTTAATTATAGAAAGTAGATTTGTATGTCGTACTCCCTCCGTTTCTTTTTATAAGGCTTATTTGGTTTCGTTAGGACAAGGTTTTAACCAACAATTACTCTATTAACATATAATTTTTATGACATAAAATTGATATTAGCAGATTTATATTCAAAAGTACTTATATATAATTATGATTTTGTATTGCATAAATGATATATTAACGAAGTAATCGTTGGTCAAAGTCTTGTCCTAACGAAACCAAATACGCCTTATAAAAAGAAACGGAGGGAGTACTATCTAGCAACTGCGCAGCTAGATCTGCCGGTTCTTTTGATATGGACCTTTGAAACAACCCAAAAATTCAAAATGAATTTAATTGGATTTTATTCAAATTTCAGGTTCAAATTCAGATTTGAATTGGAAGTTTGAATTTTGCTTTTGATTTGGTTTTCGTTTTTTTTTTGTTTTGTTTTGGGCCAAAACCTTGTGGGCCTTTCGGCCCGTTTCTGTTTTCGCCGGCCCGTTGGCCTCCTGGCCTTCGGCCTCCTCCGGCCGTGACCCAGCCTCCCGGCACCTTTCGCTCGGCCCGACCAGCTTGGACCCGCCCGATCCGCTCGCCTCCGCGCCGTCCGGCGCCGCGCCCGCCGTCTTGTTACTCCGCCGACCGCGCCGCACCCCGTCGCCGCCCTCGCTCCCGGTCTCCCCGACCGCCCCCGCCTCCTCCGCCTCCGCCGCCGCCGCCGCCTGCGCCGCGTGCTCCAGCGCTGCCAGCGCCGCCCAAATGTCGTCGCCCGCGCCGCTGCCCGCCGCCTCGGCGCCCGCTACTCGCGCCGCCTCCGCGTCGCGTCGCGCCGCCCTGCTCCGGTCTCGACCAGCGCCACTGATCTCGCCGCCCAGCGCCCGCCAGCGTCCTCACGCCCGCCGCAAGCTTCGCCATTGCCACCCGCCCTTCTCTCTCCTCCGGCTATATAAAGCCGCCCCCGCCCCGCTAGCTCCTCGCCCCGCTCGCCTCGCCTCCCTCCGCCGGGTGAGCTCTCCTCTCGCTCTCGGCTCACCGGCTTGCCCTCAGCGCCGCGCCGTGCCTAGCGTCGCCGTCGCCGCCTCGCTCGATGCGCGCGAACCCTAACCCTTCCGCGCCTGGCTCCGTGACGTGGGCCCGCTACCCGACCTCGCCCGCCTCTGCCGGTGGCCCGCCCGTCGCGTCTTTGAGCGCGACCAGCGACCTCGCCCGCCATACGCCGCTAGTGGGCCTTGGCCCATTTTAGCCGCCGAAGCCGGCCCAGTTCCTCTGGAACAGTAAAACTCGTATTTCGGATTTTAATTAATTATTAAATCCGAAAAATTCGTTTTTAATTCCAGAAAATCCCCAGAAAATCCCCGAAAATTCCAGAGACCCCAGAAACCCACCAAATACACTACCCAAACCGTTTCGATCCCCTGAGTCCAAAAATGCCCTCCGTTCCTCAATCCGGAGTTCCCAAAATTCCGAATTGCCCAGTTCACCCTTCGTTCTTCCTCTCGGCCCGGTTCCGGTTTTCGGTTTTCGTTTTCGTTTCCGGTTCTTTTCCGTTTTTCGTTTCTTTATTTGTCGTTCGTCCTTTTCGCGCTAGATCCGGACGTTGGACAATTCCAGAGCGATCCACTGGGCCGAGGCGATTCGAAGCAGACGTGGATCCCGGAGAAGATCCCGGAGCAGACGTTGGACCCGACGGAAGCCCGAACGACTACTCCGACTGCAGTTCAACCGATCCGATCGCCGAGCAAGGCAAGCCGTACACCCTTGATCATGTTGATCCCAATCATGCCATGCTATAGTATTAATTATTTTATATCGCATTATTTTACTGTATGTTGAATTATTGAAAACCGTTATTTTGGAATGACATGATACCTAGGTAATGCCGAATTGATCATAAAACCTCCTTGAAATTATTGAACCAGATTAAATCCTTTATAACCCTAGATAATTACTATTACCCTGTTAAGTTAATTACTGTTAATCTCGTAGTTAGCTCAAATGCTTTTCAAAAAGGAAATAAAATCTTCTTAGAATCTCGGATTGGACGTTTGTGAAAGTGCTCTGATTTGGGGGACAGAATCGGATAAATCCCGGAGTGGATGTAACTCCGATCCCCGGCTGATGATTGATGCCTTGGTTTGTATGGTGGCCGGTATTATGGGATACCGGATCGGGTTTGCGGATGAAGGCTTGGTCTCTGGCAGTATAAGGTTAACAACCCCCTTGAGCAAAGTAAACAACTTAAGTATCCGCTCGACCACAGGTCGGACTAGTCGGCAGACTAGTATCCGACATAGCTCGGTAAATTAATCATTCCTGAACCTAAAATTGGATTCTTTTGGTGGCTACCATTCTCAGGAGAGAATGGGGACCGGGCCTTCTGGCAGGAAGAGCACCTGAGGGGTGGAACGGGAATGGTCCTTCGCGACATTCTTGGTTCTCACAGCAGTGAGACGCTAATGGGGACCCTGAGTCCAAGGTAGCGGTACTATCGGTTAACAACTAAACCAACAGGAATGGTTAACGAAATGCTGTGATCATCTCGACCGACCGCATGTATTCTAGTTGCCTGTGAGTAACGGTCGTTGATATCTTGTGGGTAAAGCTGAGCACCTCTGCAGAGTTAATCTTGATGGTATTCGAATACGCCGTACTTCCGGTTAATGAAGTTAAGTTTGAACTGGGGTGATACCCGTAACCAAGCTCAAGTTACTGTTTGGTGATTTTGGAAGAAGTTGGTTAAGTGTTGTGAACTTGTGAAAACCCCCTAGCTATTATTTATGGTTTGTGCTTCAAATGTAAAATGAGTTGAAAAATAAAACTGCATCCAGATACTTAAACCCTAGTTCCTTCCTTTGGAATACCCCTGCATATAGTATTCAGTGGTTCCGTACGACTTGTTGAGTACTCCCGTACTCACCCTTGCAACCCCCGCCCCTTTCAGAGTTTGAAGAAGCTGGAGCGTTCCAGGAGTCCGTAGATGGCGATTTTGTTGGTTTTGAGGTCTTGGTCTTTTGCTCAGGCCTGCCTGTGCGGTGTTTTGATTGTAAGTTATTCGGGCCCTGCTGCGCCCTCTTTTGTAAAAACCCTGGCCGTTAGGCCCTATATTGAATAAAAAGAGTTGAATTGGCTTTTGCCAGGTAATTGTACTCTTGTTTTCCAACAGTTAGTCTTCCTGGGTAACTGTTGTGAGTTCTCGCACTGCCCCTAAAAAGGCGGTCCGTCACAAGTGGTATCAGAGCCTTGGCTTGACCATAGATTAAGACCTTAGGTTGGTATAGGAAAATTTTACAAAATTATTTTCGGCTTACAAACAAAATGAATCTCGAAAATATAAGTATTATTGCTTCTCCTTCTTCCCCTGCTACCTTATCTTCTTTAGAGCTTTTATCTCTCTCGGTTTGATTTAAAAAGTTTCGTCTGCCCGTCTAAATTTCAAAATCCTCGTAGATCTTCGCCAGCAGCTTGGAGGTGGTGCCGTCGGCAGTAGTTAGATCGTTAGTCGTAGCAGTTGTGCCCTTTTTCCTGTAGGTCCTTTGGTAGTGTAAAATAGGTTGTTTTGGATACCTTATGACGGTATTGTAAAACAGTCTATGTAAATAAAAGCTATGTTTTTATCTCTGTTAAATTGTTTGTATTAAGTATCCTTATACCTTCCGGCCAAATTCCACTAATTCTTCTCCTTTCATCTTGCTTCTCACCTACTCAGTCTCTCCGCACCTCATGTTCTAAGTCTTACTTACCTTCTGCTTTACCCCAAAACCCTGCTGCAGACCGAAAAGAGAAAGTCAGATATAGATAATGGCAGATTTTGAATCAGAGTTCCTGCATGACAGTTCGAGCAGAAATGAAGAGTCAGGAAACCACCCAGTCAACCTAGCACAAATACTGGCCATAATGGAAAGAAACAGACAACGAGCAGAAAGACACCACACGCAGTTATTAGAAGGGATCTTGGAACAGCTAGTTGACGAACCTCAAGGACACACCAAAGGAAATCTGGACAGACAAGAGGAAAGTACAGTAGTGGGATGTCTGCACGCGTCCGACTACCTTGCCAGTGACATTTCCTTAGAGATGGACATTCAAGCTAAAGAGATGAGAGAATTCTTGGAAGGATTACAGAAAAGCTTGAAATTCCACACCTTAGCCATCAAGGACCTGTCAGCTGTAATGGACAGATGGATAACAATCAAAGAAGCCCGGAATGATTTGGAAAGAATGAAGAAGAAGAAGAGAAAACTTCAGCAGGCTTGGATACAGACTTCCAACCAGATCAGAGAAAGGACCTCAGCTCTCACTCACGGATTCCCCAATAAGAGACAGGTAATAAAAGGAGAGCAGTCAACACCCGCAGCCACTCAGCCCAAAACAGTGAAGTGCTATAAATGCAATGGGAACCACTATGTCAGAGATTGTCCCCAAAAGATTTCAGGATGTTTCCGCTGTGGACAGCCCGGACACATCAGACAGTACTGCCCACAGAAGGACCTACCAACTGTGGTGGCCAGATCACAGACGTCAGCCTCAGCCCCCACCAACGGACCGTCGGTGTCTCATCAACAGCAATCCCAAACCTGAGGATACCAAAAATTACCAGTTGAGTCAAAAGGAAACCCAAGCAGTCAAGGTCAGAACACTTCAGGACACGTCCAAGGGGGAATCAACCGTGTCATCGCCAAGGAACAGCAACAAATTGCCCTGTACCCCGTCACCGCTCCCTGGAGGTTCCAAGCATCCGGGAGTAGACTAATAGTCAGATTTGAATGTAACAACTTGGATATGGAGATCCAAGGGATCAGTAGTAGGACCAACTTGTACTACCAAGAATGTATGGTCTGAACAATATTTTGGAAATAAAGCAGTTGTTTTGACACATGAACTATGTGAATGATGGACGAAAAACAGTGACTACTGAGTTAAATAAGATTTCTTCCCTATGACACATCACCAAGGAGCAGAGTGGAATAGGATTCCAAGAAAGGAAGAACAGTCTTAAGATGGATATAACATCAGTTACAGAAGCCGCAGAAGTTACAAGTGTCAGAATCAAGAGTCAGAAAAACAGTTAAGATTCTGGTACAGCTTGGAGACGGAAATCCAAGAAGACTAAAATCCCAAGATAGTTGTCATGGAAAAGGGATAGCCTGAACATCGTTCTGAAGAGGAATTGATTATTCGGACATAAGGTCAGGATGGATTGTACACAGAAAACAGTGACACCAAGGAGTACCACATACAGGAAATGATGGAACAAAATGATCAGAGAATTATAAAGGAGTCAAGGTCACATCAACGCCTACCACACTCGGATTAGACAACACACCCATGATTCAGGGACAAGTATAAGTTGCCTCAGAGTCATGACCTGTTGACCGATTAAAGGAAGCCAGAGGATCCTCCGATTTGGAATCAAAGACAAAATACCGTCAGTTGAAAGTCAGATAACCGGACAGTGAGAAGACCACAGTTGCTAAGCAGTATGGACCACAAGAGTTGGAATGGTTCTGCTGGACTCGCAGATAACCTGGCATATTTCATGAACCCAATGAACTAAGTATATGGAATCTATGGACAGTTCATTTAAGTATTTAGGAAAAATTTAGAGAACACCGGCTTGCGCCATATTCTCTAAATGAAGTTTGGTTGGATAAAACCACTTTCCTAAGTAACAACATCGCTAGAGGTGGAATAAAGATGGATTCCAGTGACAGGACATTTATGGGATGGAATCAGCCCGTCCGTAGCAGAGTCAGAAGTTTTTCGAGGACAGTGGGACAGAAGTTCAGTCAAAGGATTCTTCAGAGATAACCAAACCTGAGACTCAGCCTACTTAAGCGATGCAGCTCTGAGATGGACATAGAAGTGTGAGGACAATTTCCAGGAATCTGAAAGCAGAATTCAACGTCAGCACCAGTCGCCATACCCCAAGACACAAATCAAGACTCCCGGACAGATTTCAGTACTAAGGAGAAAGGATCAACAAGTATACTGGTACAGGATGAAAGGATGATTGAGTATGTTTTGTGACAGCTCAAGCCGTACAAGGAGAATGACCCGACACATGATATGAAGTCAGCCTAGACCATTCATGTTTTGGAAAGGACAGGGAATGAAAGAAAAAAAAAAAATGGATGGAGCCAAGTAAAGGATTGCGACTCCAGAGTTCAGTACCATCCATGAGAAAAAGCTAAGTGTGATAGCTGACGCCTTAAGCAGAAGGGCATGTTATCGCTTAACTCAAGGAAAGAGCATCTCCCCACAGCTAGAGTCAAAGTGATGATAGTTAGATCTGCAGACAGTGTCAGAAGCGTCACGAGATTTTCCACAAGGTACAGCCCGGTTTATGGAGTCAGATTCAGTCAGCTCAGCAGACAGACCAGGAAACTCAGAGACACGAGAAGAGATGCGTAAGACTAGATCGACAGAATCATCGGAGCAAGGACATACATACTACGACCCCATAATTACAAGCATTCCTGATGATAAGGATATCAGAGGATTGATTTGGACAGAAGTTCACCCGTCTGAATGATCGATACCCAACGGAATGCGAGAACACCCCAAGATTTGAGAAGGGAATACTGGCAGGAAGAAATGAAGGAAGAAATGAGCAAACACGTGGATGGATGTAACAAGTGTCAGACAGACAAGGTGGACCACCAAAGCGACAGTCAGATAGCCTCAGTCACTTACAATGCCCGTGTGGGAATGAAAGAAAAAGGAAAACCTTGCCACTAGGTTACCTTAAAACTCAGTAAGGATTGACGCCAGATGGAACACCACCTATGTATTGACCGGAATAGCTTACCTCGTACCTAACTAACAGATCATCAGAAAAGACAAGTTGGCAGCATAGGATTCAGCTCAGATCAACAGACCACAAAGGATCCCCACTGAGTCAGATTGACAAGCTAGTTAGCCCAATGTTCAGGGAAAGTCTGCATAAGGCTACAAGGACAGATTTGAGCTTCAACACCGTACACCACCCTCAGCCAGATAGACAAGCAGAGAAGAAACATCCAAAGTCTAAAGGAAGTGTTGAGAGCCTGCGCTCTAACACATGGGACCAAGTTGGACCACTTATTGCCGTCCGCAGAATCTCAGTGCAGCCTCAGTTGCCAAGTCAGTCTGGATATGATACCCTTCGGGACCCCTTAAGGAAGAAATGTCGACCCCTTTTTAAATGGGATAAAGACTAAACAGAAATGGCTTTGGACCACAGCCTATTATGATACAGAAGTTCATGTGAGAGTTGTCAAAAAGTTTGAGGACTGATGTGATACGACGGAAAAGTTATGCTAACTGCTGAAGAAGGGACAATAGCTATCAAATCAGAGATTTCATTGTCTAGGAGTGATTCCATTTGAAGTCAGCACCGTTTGGATAAAGAACAGAAGCTAAGCCTAGCTAGACTGAACCGTACCAGGTTTCTAACAGAATCAGAGAAGTGGCATGCAAGTTACAGTCAGCTCAGGATTTCAAGAGTTCGCAGTATGTTTCAGATGTTTCCAACTGAGAGGACCAGCTGGGAGGACATTCCCGCCAACAGTCAGGTCAGGTACCGCTAAAGGGTTTGGTTCTGCGTAAAGAGACCAGTCAAGGACATGGAAGTCATGGAGAAAATTTTGAGTTTAAAGAATTGTCAGATTTACCGAGTGCCGTGGAAGGATCACACACTCGAAAGACACTTGGAAAAAAAAAAAGAATCAGTTTGCAGCAGTAGTTTCCCAACCGCTCCCCAGGAGGAATAAATCTCGGGGACGAGATTTGTTTTAAGTGGGGTAGGTTGAAACAACCCAAAAATTCAAAATGAATTTAATTGGATTTTATTCAAATTTCAGGTTCAAATTCAGATTTGAATTGGAAGTTTGAATTTTGCTTTTGATTTGGTTTTCGTTTTTTTTTTGTTTTGTTTTGGGCCAAAACCTTGTGGGCCTTTCGGCCCGTTTCTGTTTTCGCCGGCCCGTTGGCCTCCTGGCCTTCGGCCTCCTCCGGCCCGAGCTGGCCCAGCCTCCCCGGCCTGCTCGCTCGGCCCAGCCCGCTCGGCTGGACCCGCCCCGTCCCGCCCGCCTCGGCGCGCCCGTCGGCGCCGCCCAGCGCCAGCCAGCTGCTCCGCCGCCCGCGCACCGTCGCCGCCGCCCGCTCCGGTCTCCCAGCGGCCCCGCCTCCTCGCCCGCCGCCGCTGCGCCGCGTGCTCCAGCGCTGCCAGCGCCCGCCCGTCGTCGCCCAGCGCCATGCTGCCACGCCCGCCTCGGCGCCCGCTGCCCTCGCGCCGCCTCGCGTCGCGTCGCGCCCCGCCTCTCGGTCTCCCGACAGCGCCCTGGTCGCCGCGCCCTTGCCACGCGCGCGTCCTCGCCGCCCGCAAGCTCGCCGCTGCCGCCCCGCCCTTCTCTCTCCTCCGGCTATATAAAGCCGCCCCCGCCCCGCTAGCTCCTCGCCCCGCTCGCCTCGCCTCCCTCCGCCGGTGAGCTCTCCTCTCCTCGCTCTCAGCTCCGGTCACCGCCGCGCCGCTCAGCGCCGCCGTGCCCTAGCGTCGCCGTCGCCCCGCCTCGCTCGGTCGCCGCGAACCCTAACCCTTCCCGCGCTGGCTCCGTCAGGCGGGCCGCTGCCCGGCCTCGCCCGCCTCTGCCGGTGGCCCGCCCGTCGCGTCTTTGGCGCATGACCAGCGACCTCGCCCCACGCCGCTAGTGGGCCTTGGCGTTTTAGCCGCGGCCGGCGATTCCTCTGGAACAGTAAAACTCGTATTTCGGATTTTAATTAATTATTAAATCCGAAAAATTCGTTTTTAATTCCAGAAAATCCCCAGAAAATCCCCGAAAATTCCAGAGACCCGAAACCCACCAAATACACTACCCAAACCGTTTGATCCCTCGAGTCCAAAAATGCCCTCCGTTCCTCAATCCGGAGTTCCCAAAATTCCGAATTGCCCAGTTCACCCTTCGTTCTTCCTCTCGGCCCGGTTCCGGTTTTCGGTTTTCGTTTTCGTTTCCGGTTCTTTTCCGTTTTTCGTTTCTTTATTTGTCGTTCGTCCTTTTCGCGCTAGATCCGGACGTTGGACAATTCCAGGAGCAGTCCCTGGAGCCGGAGCAGTTCCAGAAGCAGACGTGGATCCCGGAGAAGATCCCGGAGCAGACGTTGGACCCGACGGAAGCCCGAACGACTACTCCGACTGCAGTTCAACCGATCCGATCGCCGAGCAAGGCAAGCCGTACACCCTTGATCATGTTGATCCCAATCATGCCATGCTATAGTATTAATTATTTTATATCGCATTATTTTACTGTATGTTGAATTATTGAAAACCGTTATTTTGGAATGACATGATACCTAGGTAATGCCGAATTGATCATAAAACCTCCTTGAAATTATTGAACCAGATTAAATCCTTTATAACCCTAGATAATTACTATTACCCTGTTAAGTTAATTACTGTTAATCTCGTAGTTAGCTCAAATGCTTTTCAAAAAGGAAATAAAATGCTGCCGAATCTCGGATTCGGACGTTTGTGAAAGTGCTACAGTTTGGGGGACAGAATCGGATAAATCCCGGAGTGGATGTAACTCCGATCCCCGGCTGATGATTGATGCCTTGGTTTGTATGGTGGCCGGTATTATGGGATACCGGATCGGGTTTGCGGATGAAGGCTTGGTCTCTGGCAGTATAAGGTTAACAACCCCCTTGAGCAAAGTAAACAACTTAAGTATCCGCTCGACCACAGGTCGGACTAGTCGGCAGACTAGTATCCGACATAGCTCGGTAAATTAATCATTCCTGAACCTAAAATTGGATTCTTTTGGTGGCTACCATTCTCAGGAGAGAATGGGGACCGGGCCTTCCTGGCAGGGAAGAGCACCGGAGGGGTGGAACGGGAATGGTCCTTCGCGACATTCTTGGTTCTCACAACGGTAGACGCTAATGGGGACCCTGAGTCCAAGGTAGCGGTACTATCGGTTAACAACTAAACCAACAGGAATGGTTAACGAAATGCTGTGATCATCTCGACCGACCGCATGTATTCTAGTTGCCTGTGAGTAACGGTCGTTGATATCTTGTGGGTAAAGCTGAGCACCTCTGCAGAGTTAATCTTGATGGTATTCGAATACGCCGTACTTCCGGTTAATGAAGTTAAGTTTGAACTGGGGTGATACCCGTAACCAAGCTCAAGTTACTGTTTGGTGATTTTGGAAGAAGTTGGTTAAGTGTTGTGAACTTGTGAAAACCCCCTAGCTATTATTTATGGTTTGTGCTTCAAATGTAAAATGAGTTGAAAAATAAAACTGCATCCAGATACTTAAACCCTAGTTCCTTCCTTTGGAATACCCCTGCATATAGTATTCAGTGGTTCCGTACGACTTGTTGAGTACTCCCGTACTCACCCTTGCCCCCCCCGCCCCTTTCCGAGTTGGAAGAAGCTGGAGCGTTCCAGGAGTCCGTCGATGGCGATTGTGTTGGTGTTGAGGTCTTGGTCTTTTGCTCGAGGCCTGTGCGGTGTTTTGATTGTAAGTTATTCGGGCCCTGCTGCGCCCTCTTTTGTAAAAACCCTGGCCGTTAGGCCCTATATTGAATAAAAAGAGTTGAATTGGCTTTTGCCAGGTAATTGTACTCTTGTTTTCCAACAGTTAGTCTTCCTGGGTAACTGTTGTGAGTTCTCGCACTGCCCCTAAAAAGGCGGTCCGTCACAGACCGAGTGCTACAGTCAATGTGGCCACAAATTTCCTCCCCGTTCTTGTCGTGATGGCAACGTCAAGGCGATTACGCACGTTGCAAATATTGACATCAAGGCAGGCAGCACATCGGGTTGTCAAATGGTAATTAACCAGCTAGGATCAGATGTCGTGTTAAATATTGACGTGGTGCCCCCCATCCCGTTCTTCTAATTCCATCAGCGACTCGATCATTTTGTCGGAGCAAGATGCCTTGCTGGCTAGTACGAATTGAGGCATCAGGTTTACGTAGGTGATAGACTGAGTTGCGAGCAGGGTTCCAAATTTCGTTTAGGGTTTAAATCTCGTCATCATCTGAAATCCAAAATCTCGTTATTTTGAATGAAATTCAAACGAAATTCAAATCTGGCATTTTTTGAACCGAGATTTCGATCCAAAAAACAAAATTTTGATCCTTGGTTGCGAGTGACGCAGCAGCAGCAGGCAGGCAGAGGACAGGTTATCATTAAACTAAGGCCCCGTTTGGTACGGTTCCAGATTCTAGTAGAAACAGAAACGGTTCCAGATTCTTAGTAGAAACGTTTCAGGTAGAATCAGAATCACTTTCTGCAAATCGTTTGGTACGGTTCCAGATTCTAGTAGAAACTAGTGAAACGGGGTCGAGGGTGGCCACTGCGTGGAAAAAAAAGAAACTTTTCGAGGAGAATCGTTCCGAGTTTTAGCCCGTTTGGCTGAGTTTCTCCTAGATTCTAGTAGAAACAGCTCGGTTCCAAATTGCCAAACGGGACCTAAGAGCGACTCGCCTCGCCAGATCGGTTTTAACTTCAAAAGGAGCACTGGATTCTTCTTTGGTACACGGCTACTAGATCTTCACTTAGACAACGAGAAAGACATGGTAACGTGATGATATTGAGCTCTTTTACAGTGGATTAAAATCAATATAAGCCGTCCATTCTTTTGAATCTAGTGGTTGAGATATTCTACTACCACTATTTACTAACAATGTTATCCACCGTAAAATTACACGATGAAATTACCTCGCACCAACTTCAAAATTCAGCATCATCCAACAGAAACTTACGCAAACTGAAATCTTCTTTTGGTACACGACTACTCTTCATTTCAAGATGCAATATCATCTGATGATAAGATACGCATTATGAGGCACCATTAATTTGGACTTTGAAGCCTTGTTTAATCTGCACGTCTGTTGAGAGACGCAGACAAATACAGGCACACGTTGCTTTCAGCATTGCCATCTGTGCACTTCCTCTATCAAGTTGCACAGGGACTGGATGATACAGGTGTGTTGGATTATCCGACTAGGCCAGACAAAGGGCCGGGCCGGCACGCAACTTTAGTTCAGGCCGTGCCGGGCCCGGGAACCGGGCACGACCGGCGGCACGGCACGGCACGGCACGAACGGGTACGAAATCACGAATTAAGGCCTAAAAGTTGGCAAATATTGTTGATTCAGGGCATCTTCAAGCATTGCATTTATGTTTGACATTTTGTTGATGTGATTAGTCTCTTATGTAATTAAAATAGGTAGTTTAGTAGTAGTGATGTGTTTTATTTTTTTTACTCGTCACAATAGTGAAAATGGTCGGGCCTGGGCCGGCACGGCACGAAGAAGGCACAAAGCGCAAATGGACCGGATTTGGGCTCGCCAAAGGCGAGTCGGGCCAGCACGGTGGGCACGATGGGCCGTCGTGGCACGGCACGGTTCTGACCCGAAGCACAATGGGCCCGGGCCGGACCGGCACGACACGACGCCCACCTCAAGTCGGGGATAGACGATTGTAAGCTATATCGTTTGGCTCAATCCGAATGGTAATACTCTATAGTCATACCCATAGAATTTTCGATTTCAAGTATTCTTTGGAGAAAAATACTTCTGATCTTTCTGAGCAAGAGAAGGTTGATTTTAGCATGACCTGGATACACGAGATGATTTGTATGGTCAATTTCAAGGTGCGAGAAACCAAGTCTAAGTTGAGGTCAAACTGCTGATGGATGAACCGGAGAGGCAATCTCAAGGCTTTTTACTAGTACTACTTTGCCAACTGACATGAACTCTAACCAATTTTGTGCAAATCTTAACAGAGAATGATCATAAATCCGTCACCAGTGCATGCAACCAGAGGAGTATGACTGTATGAGTGTGACAGGTTGTGAGGCAGTGCTGAGCTTAATTACATTCCCTATTTCCAATGCCTTCTAATAATGGCCAAAATTGACACCCTAACTGCCCAAACTCACACTGCCTTTGCATATTACACAGCTCAGTAGCTCACTGTCAGAGAGATGCACAACAATTCGTCTCTTCCTTCCTTGTGTACTGTGCATTGCAGCCCTTTGTCCAGTCTTCTCCATCGCATATCAACGAAGTCTTAGCTTTTCTAATCCCCCGGTGCTTCTTTTTACAAATTTATAGCCATTTTTTCAATCGCAGAAGCACTGATAGGTAATATATATCGCTTTTTACATTCGTGTACCATGTATGGTAGTGACCCGAAACCATAGCTAGCCAGGTGTTGGACATCACGAACATACCAATAAGGCAAGAACAGCTTAGCAACAGGTGTAGCACAGGTGCCACGACAGAACGACTCAGTAGGCGGCAATGCATGCAGGACAGTAAGACCTGCCACCTGCGCAAGCGCAGCAGGTCCTGCCGCGTTATCCTAGTTCGATAGCACCTTCTATCGTGGTTGATTGCCTACTCCTCCTGCTGTCGCACACTAGTACGACCGGTGACACGTGTCGTCTGTCCGCGTCTTTGCGGTTGAGGAGATGATTGTTTTCGTAATTGCGTTTTTATAATGTCTAGATTTACAAAAACAAAAAGAGAGGAAGCTGGAAAAGCTAAGGCTCCTGTATCAACGAGGCCTCACGATCGTCTCTCTCTTCTTTTTTTACCAAATGCGTGCCTTGAGAGGAAGGAAAGGGAAGGATATATTGGCTGTCTGACGGCAACTTCAGTTCGGTCTGTCACCCGATTGCTTCAGTCCTCTGCAGCCAGACACATACAGTCCAGCCTCTAAGGTCAACATGTCAAATCAGACCAAGAATCCAAATCTTGGACCCGAGATTATTCCGCAGGTGGCTGCCAGTAGTATATTGATGGCTCTCTTCCCTTTTCCAGGCAGAGTCCAAGATTCATCAAGCAGCACAAGGAATCACACTTAAGTAACAAAAAGAACAGGGTCAGTTCAGGTCATCTGATAAGTCATACACTACTCTAGTCTTATCTGGATAGAATCTGAAGAAAATTACGTCCAAAAACTTAGCCTTCTTCCTAGTTCCTAGTATGGACTTACTAACAAGAACAACGGGCACCACTACTTCAATTTGTTTCGAATGGCACGTTGAAAATGTGTTCATCGTAAAGGAGAGTAAAGATAAGACAGGATGCATTGTTCACATCAACACCTTGGTGCGAAGTGATGTGCCATGATGGAGGATCGAAGAAGATGAGGTACTCTACATGGGGCAGTTGAAAGGAGCGAAGAACTGATGACCTGCCCTTGAATGCTGCTCATCATTAGCTCGAGCCTTGGGACGGCAAGAGATCTGTTTCAAGATCAGCTAAAAGCATTCGAGATGAAAGCGAAGACTTCACGACACAAACTAGACTCTGCACTCTACATGCAGGTTATGATCGAAGTACAAGCCTACCAACAGTAGTAGTGTGCTAAATGTTCTCCCTTGACTTCTGCCGCCAAAGCTAGCTAGCTCCGTTTCCGCCATTGACGTCCGCTAGCTGATGCTGGTAGCGCGCGTATTAATAGCCTTGTAAGGTGAGCATTGGTCAACGTGAAATCAATTTGGTTTGAATGTGGTGCGATTTCACAGCTGACGGAAACTTAGACCATTCAGATCAAGTTGGAGAGAGAGAGAGAGAGAGAGAGAGAGAGAGAGAGAGAGAGAGAGAGTAAAGGCAAGGCGGCCGGAAGAAGCGTAAGCGGATACCGAGGAGGTCGGAGGACGAACTGACGAAGAATGATTGCGTATCTTTGGACCGAACATGAAGTGCGTCATCAATTCATCACCATCATCGCATTTCCTTTGACGGCTACTCCTCCAATTACCACACGGAGCTTAGCTAGCCCTAGCTAGCTAGCTGCAGCCTGCAGGTACATGCTGCACACACATTACTCCTTGGGGCCTATAAATACACACCCACTCGCGCGTGCTCCTTCGCTGCACAAGCTTAAGCTTCTGAAGTGAAGCCCTCTCCATCCGCCTCCTCCAAGGCCCGGCCGCTTCAGACTCCATAGCTTAGCTAGAGAGGTGATCATATATATTAGTGTACAAGTCTCATGCTGCTTCCCTGAAGCTTCTGTTTTGTTTCGTCCCTGCTGCATTCCCTGTTCCTCTTCACCTCATGAGCCTTTTCGTTGCAAATCTTCTGCATTTCGTATTGGAGTTGCGTGCATGAGTGGTAATTAAAGAAAGGGATCAATGGAGAGCATGCCCTGCAAATCTTTGACATGTGTTTTCTGAACTAATTAAAGTGCTAGCTTTATACGGATTACGGATGGATTGCCGTTGCTGCAGTTCAGCTCGCCGGGTGTTCGCGGATTGGAGGGAGGATGGAGCGGGTGAACTCGAACCTGTACCTGGAGAACCTGCGCATCATGCAGGAGAACGAGCGGCTCTGGAAGAAGGCGCAGCTCCTGGACCAGGAGAACAAGGCCCTCCTCGCCCAGCTCAGGCTCAAGAAGTCGTCCTCCGCCGCCGCCGCCTCGACGTCCCAGCCGGCGGGCACAGAACCGTCCGCCGCCGCCTCCGGCGGTGGCGCCACCGCGGGCAACCTCAAGGCCGCGCCGTCCAAGTCCGGAAAGCAGCCAAAGTGATCACCGAGCATGCGCGCATGAAGATGATGTGGATGCCGTACTTATCTTTTGTAATTAGTAGTCTACTAGGTTAAGTACTGGAGCATGCACCGTTGATTTGTTTACTTGACTTTAGTACGGAGTACGGACTGACCGGCCAGTAGCAGCGTTTTGGGCTATGTTTGCGTGCACTGTTTTGCATATGGTTGCTACATACGCAGAATCTTGGTACCTTCATGCAATGTGCAATAGTAAAATGAGATTGTTTAATGTTAATTTCAACACTTGTTTGTGCAGTACTGTCAGCCAATCTCTTTTCGTCGAGTAGTTACTATACTGTATCTCACAACATAAAAGAGTATTTAGCGTATCGGGGTTATATATATACGTGTAATATATAAGTATATAAGATTAGTTAGGTGGTGTATACATTTTTCATAAGTGGTATGTATAGCTTTTATAAATACTTTTTTATGCGTGTAAAATACGCTAAAAACTATATGTGGACTCGATTCCTTGTGATTTTTTCGGAAAATTTCGTATTTAGCACATGTTTGACCTCATTATTTCAAAACAATACAACTTTCTGGCGTATTTACAAAAAAATCACCCATGGCCGGTTCCCCAGCTCCCATTGATGCATTGAAGGCTATGGCCGGTTCCCCAGCTCCCATTGATGCCATGGCCGGTTCCCCAGCTCCCATTGATGCCATGGCCGGTTCCCCACTTCCCATTGATGCTATGGCCGGTTCCCCGCATTCCATAGAAGCAATAAGCAATTTAAAAATTGAAATTGAAAGTCTGTAAAATGAAATGTCCCTCGATATCTGAAAACATGACCGTTTATCTGTGGAAAAAATCGTATTTGATACAACTTATAACTCGTATTTACGGAAAAAAAATACTCATCTCCGGTTCCCGGTATACAAGAGATATATCTCCAGTATACCAGGAACCGACCAAGACTTGACCGGCGAACCAAGAACCGGCCAAAGCAAATGGCCGAAATTAGTATCAGACGCCTTGCGTTCATTTTTTTGGAAAAATTGATTAAATAACCAACACTTAAATAGAAATTGAGGAAATAACCTTCATTAAATCGAAATACCTTGAATAGCACTCGTTTCCGCCAGATGAAGCGGCTTCCGCCACACGGCATGGAGGAAGCCGGGCTTCCGCCACACCACGTGGCTTCCTCCATGCCATACGGCGGAGACCACCCGCTTCCGCCACCTGGTCTGGCTTCCTCCATGCGGTGTGGCGGAAACCACCTGCTTCCGCCACGTGGCGACGTGCACTGCCGACCGGCACCTAGGCGCGGAAAAATTGAGTTTTCGCGGTAAAATAAGTTGGGCAGTACTAGCAGCCGGACGTCCGATTTTTTTGTTTTTTTCGGACGCCGTGCAACATTTTTTTTCAACGTATGAAACATTTTTTTCACTACGTAGAAAAAAACTTTCACGCGTGGAAAAAAATGTTGCGAAAAAATCCGCCGTCCGATCACTAGCAATACCGAAATAAGTTACCCAAAACTTTACCTAATTTTCGCGAGAATTACCACGTTCTTTATGAAAACAATCATGTGTTCTAAATACTCTTAACATACATAGATGGTATGCTTAAGATAAACTACAGGTGCTTCTTTATATATAAGCCATCCGTAAATCTTTACCAAATTTGTGAAGTATCTGGTCTGTAATTTAGAGAAAGTAGAAGAGGTTCGAATTCAAATTGAGGTGATCTGTTTGGTGAAATTCAACGAAAAGCAAGGGGCGTATTACACTATTGCTCGTTGTAGTAGGTTTTGTAAATTAACATAATCACCGAAGATTACGTGTCCCATTTCTGCAGATTGCGACATATTTGAATTTCCCCAAATCCCCATCGAATCATTTGGAAAAATTGAGTAAATAAGTCACAGGAATGGGCGTAAATAAGAATCTCTTGAATTGCATATGGCTTACAAATGCTAAACAGCAATGGCATGTACGGCACACTCTACCGAGTATCTGGGACTAAACCTAACATGCTTTAGGAAAGGGAAGAACAACAAGGGCCCTTCTCGTACACTCTCATCGAGTGCACCGAGGATATTTCCCCTTGCGCAACCCATCGATTGCTCTTTGCCGCCACAGCCCTAGCCGCCCTCTCGCGCTTCTGTCACGCTCGGCGCGGTATTTGCCGTTCGGCCTCCCTCTCTGCACGCATTTGTTCGGCAAACTTCATGCGCTTCTCCTCTTCCTGCTGCTCACGGCATTGCTGCTCTACCATAGCTCTGCGATGCGAGTACTCCCAATTCCACATCCTCTCCATCTCAGGAGTCTGCTCCGCGTCGTAGAATTTGATGAACTCGCATAATGGAGGCTGCAGTTGGTGACAAAAGATGGTATAACGGTGTTAAGGTTTGGGACGGTTTGATGCAACGGCAAATGCGAGTACGAACATACCCCTCCTCCGCCGCATCCGCATCCCCAGCATTGGCTCGGAGTCGTGGTTGCGGCAGCTCCAATACCTCATACCGTAAGTTTATGAATTGTCTACAGATTGCCGAAAGCGGCAAGGATCCCCGCATAGGCACATGGGGACCTCCATGCCGTCGGGGACGGACTGGACAACGCTGTGCCTTGGGGGCGAGGGGAACTCCATTGGCACCGGTTGGTTGGCCGGCAAACTTGTGCTTCGTGGTTTGGATTGCTTGCTTCGTGTGAATATTCGGAGACGAGCAGTGGGGTTTAAATAGCCCGCCACCAGCCAAACGAGAGAATCGGAGCAAAGTGACAAGGTCAGCTAGAATGCTTTGTACAGTTTTATCGATGACAAAAGCTTAAAAAGTTAACAGGCGTGCTTTTGATATGACATGGCAGGCATACTGTTACATCTTTGACAGCAATGCTTTTACAGCTTGACAGCAATGCTTTTACAGCTTTATAGATGACATCGACGGGTCATGGCAGTTGAGTACACAGCTTTGCAGATGCAATCTAGGCTGGCTTTCATGGCTCAACAGGAAAGAAAAGGACTACATGTTTTGTGCGCGACTATAATACTTAGGGTTATTGGGCGTTGAGAATTTATATGCAAAGAGAGCTGTAACTGAGATATTTTTACATAATATGGTAGTCCGTATACCAAATAGCAAATCTGGTACATTCGGACCCAAAAATTACTTCGAACATGCTTTTTTACGGGCCGCCGAAAATCCTTCGTCGTTAGGGTTTGTCCGCGACTTTAATACTTAGGGTTATTGGGCGTTGAGAATTTATATGCAAAGAGAGTCAGAATCGAGATATTTTTACATAATATGGTAGTCCGTATACCAAATAGAAAATCTGGTACATTCGGACCCAAAAATTACTTCGAACATGCTTTTTTACGGGGCGCTGAAAATCCTTCGTCGTTAGGGTTTGTGCGCGACTTAAATACTTAGGGTTATTGGGCGTTGAGAATTTATATGCAAAGAGAGCTGTAACTAGAATGCTTTGTACAGTTTCTTGATGACAAAAGCTGAAAAAGTTAACAGCGTGCTTTTGATATGACATGGCAGGCATGCTTTTACGCTTTGTGACAATGCTTTTACAGACTTTTACAATGCTTTTACGACTTACGGATGACATCGACCTTCATTTGGACTATTTGCCATTGTTGTTTTCAGCGTGTTGTCATATCGGCCTTCTCAGCCTTTTGGCATATCACCATTGTCAGCCATTTGTCATATCATCATTTGGACTATTTGCCATTGTTGTTTATTTTTAATACGTTCATTTGTCATATCGCTTTTTTCATCCTTGTGTCATATCATCATATTCAGCTTTGTCGCATATCAGCTAATATACGAAAGAACACAAGGTTGAATGACTGTTGTCGGTGAATATGATATTACATGCATGTAATAAAAATATGCTCCATTGAACCGAAAAATAACTTGAATAACTTGGTGAACAAAACAGAAAGCTTCATAATAGTACAAAGCGCATTACGATACAATGTAAACACATAATAGCATTAGAACAAAGTACAATAGGGAGAACAACTACAACAACATTTCTTGTGAACAAGAACTAACATACAAATGGATGCAGGGTAGAGCGGCTTTAGAACTTTCCAGAATCATCACTATCATAGAATTCCACACCCTCTTCTTCGAAAAACTCCCAACGGTCACGTTTGTAGTCTTCAGCGCTATGGCCTTCAAGAGGAACAACCAAATCAGGGCTTACAGCTTCGTGGTTATCTTGTACGGCGCGCTCAAGGCAGCGATCATACGCTTCACGGTTTTCTTCTTGTTCAGGCCGAACTCCCTCTCTTTGTGGTAATTCTCGTACCGTTACCCTATTAAGTTCCTGCGCTAGATCGTTCCTCTGGTGTCCCATTGGAAGCGTCCTGTTTAAAGCTGTCGGTGTATTTATATCGTCTGCCTTCACCGATATTGGCATCCGGTAGACTACGGCAGTGTGAGCATGGATATTTAAAACTGGAGCAATAGAATAATCATCGAAATATGAAGATATCGAAATACATTTAGACGTACAGAGAAATTTGGGCATCTATAGAACGTCCGTCCGTTATTTGGCGCAGTGCTGGAGTAGCAGGTTTGAGCATCCACATGGCAGTTAGGGCAAATGACACGCCCTGCGTTGGCAACCACTGAGCTCGACGCCTTCGACATGGCTTGGACAGAATCGAACACTTAAGTCGGTATCCACACGAAGGAAAAATATCAATAAGAAGCATAATAAGTACGAAATAATGTGGATCGACCCAACAACACAACAATGTGGATCGACCATTACAAAATAACTTTTGTAAATAATACACTGGAACAAGAAGCTGAAATGAAATATTGGAAAAAGGAAAGCTAAACTACCGGCTCTCCTCTATGCGCTCAGGGTTTTCTCAACTCAATCCAAACTTTATGAACTCGGAGCAATGTATCGCGTTTGCACGATAGAAGTGCAGCGGCCTTGCAATTTATAGGCAGGAGCGAGGAGAAAGCGAGACGGTGGCGGCACATCACCGTCTTGGGCGATGGGCCAAGACATCGGCACGCGTGGCGGCGTTTGCGATCTTCGGTGGGAAGTGCATTCTTGCTGGCGGCGATGGCTTGGGAGTGGCCACCATTTGCCGGAGCATTAGCGCGCGAGGTGGGGTCCTGGCTGAACAGTAACATTGCAAAACCGCGGCTTCCCGTGGCGGTATTTAGGCGGGAAACTGGCATGCCCGGCCCAGTCCAACCTATGTGGCATTGCGAGCCAGTACGTTTCGTATCACGTACCGATGCTGTTTCACCCACCAAAAGCCGCCGAAAGCGTGTAGTGGGAGGGAATCGGCTGGCAGAGGCATCGTTTGCCGCGCGCGGTGTGGGGCCTGGCTATAGCTTAGCTGCAGCTGGCAGTGGGCAACAGCTGGCGGCACATTAGCGTGCGAGGCGAGGGGCCTGGACAGGAAAGCTACACGTGGCGACGCCAGTTCCTTTGCATCTGTGCCTATGCATATGCATACAGCTTTCTAGCTGGTAGAGAGGTGCCAGTCAGGCTTTGGCAGCTATGCTTCGACGAGACGACTCGGGCAGTCTGTACCACACATGCATTTGACATGACATTTCGGACAGGTTATGACAGCCATGCTTACGACATGATATGTCCTGCAGGCTGTCACGGTCCCGAATTCGAATTCGATTATAGCGGCTAAGTTTCGCATCAATTAAGTTTTAGCCGCTGTTAAGGTCAATTCCCGGCTTCAGTTAATGTCCTAAACAGAGCAGAGTGGGAGCAACAAGGATGAGAGAGCGTTGCCCGGACCAGTGCTCATTATTATATAGACGAAGCGGTGATTACTTTTGTGTTGATTAAATTACACTAAGCGAGTCATTTCTTATTCATTTGTACTTAAGCTAGTCATTAACTAATTAAATCACAAGAGGACATTGAAACTTTCGGTGCATATGACCACATGCAGCCAAGCTTTCACTGTAGTCCCTTGAAATCCGGATGCTTTCCTTTGCAGGTGGTCACATGCGCCCGGACGGTTTCCTTTGCATTTGGCAGATGCTGTCCAGATGCTGTCGGTCTGCATGTGCTGGACGGCAGTGCACGTCGCCAAGTGGCGGAAGCAGGTGGTTTCCGCCACACCACGCGGAGGAAGCCACACCACGTGGCGGAAGCGGGTGGTTTCCACCGTATGGCATGGAGGAAGCCACGTGGTGTGGCGGAAGCCCGGCTTCCTCCATGCCGTGTGGCGGAAGCCGCTTCATCTGGCGGAAACGAGTGCTATTCAAGGTATTTCGATTTAATGAAGGTTATTTCCTCAATTTCTATTTAAGTGTTGGTTATTTAATCAATTTTTCCCAATTTTTTGGGGAACTAGCCATGCATGCTTCGTTTTTTCGGATGTGGCCCCCTGGCAAGGTGCTGCAGCGGAGGACGTTTGCTACAGGGGACCTGCAGCAGACGCGGTGCGCTGCAGGCTGCCTACAGGTCGCAGCAGGTCCCCCTCCACTTCAAATAGAAAATCTGCTACATTCGCCCCAAAAAATAACTTCGGACATGCTTTTCTACGGGCCGCCCAAAATCCTTCATCGTTAGGGTTCGCGCGCGACTATAATACTTACGGTAATTCGGGGTTGAGTATTTGTATGCAAACAGAGTTGTAACTGAGATATTTTTACAGGACATGGTAGTCCGTATACCAAATAGAAAATCTGCTACATTCGCCCCAAAAAATAACCCGGACATGCTTTTCCACGGGCGCCCAAAATCCTTCATCGTTAGGGTTTGTCTTGCGCATATAATACTTAGGCTTATTGGGCGTTCAGAATTTATATGCGAAGAGGGTTGTAACTGAGATATTAGATGCAACGAAAGGTGTCTATGAGATATTTCTTCTGGATATGGTAGTCCATATATCGATGAGCACGCCCGCTCCGTCGGACCCAACAAATAGCTTCGAACTTTATTTTGCAATCCCCCTATTTATATCCGAATACATTTGGAAAGATACATATTGTCTTACAAAGAATTCGGTAATTACACATACGAACTGCCAATATGGACAGCTTTATGAGCGAGAGAAACTCTAGTTCAAACAGAATACTTATTTTATTAAGATGGTTGTACCACAAATGCATAAAAGCACTACATAGTCCGTCACACACAATTATTGATCGTTGCAGCGTGAACAAAAGAAGGGTGCTACCGGCCCGGACTAAGTACTCCCCTCGCTACTATCGCGAACTGCACCTGCGACTGTGAAGGTCTGGCTCCCCAGGCCGCCAAGAAGTCTTTGGAACGCCTTTGACTGCTCAACACGTCGCACGGACTTCCGTGCAGTTACTCTGAGCGGCGGACCTCGGCGACGCTTGACCCTCGCGGCGTCTGGGGTCGAGCCTCTACGTGGAAGGTCCTCCTGGGCTGGGGCAGGCAGTGGTGGTGCTGTCCGCTGCGCCTCCTGCACACGTCTGGCTGGAGATGGAGCGGCTCCACGCTGCAATTCCCTATGTGGCTTTGCGGGCATACAAATCCCACGAACTATTATTTCTCAGCTGGAAGAGTGTGTACACAACCATAGGGCTGTTTGGAACGTATCGTGGACGAACCCCTTCTAGACGAACCCTCTGCGTATCACGGTTCACACGTAGTACGGCAACAACATGTGATTTTAGCTGGCCCAATCCACTCGGGATGGCTATTGTCTTTGTCTCACGTGCATGCAGTTGTCCATGGTCACCACTCTACCGTGCAAAACAGAGGGCCGTTCTCCATGATATATTTTCAAAAATGTGTCCATCTGTTGCACAAATATTAAACCTTTTAGTCATTACAATTTTAATCCAGGCAATTTTAATCAAATTTGCACCAAATTTACCGCACCAGTTCATCGATTCTACATGTCCCGCACAGCCTAACATTGTTACTTCCCGATACTCTTTCAAATGAGATGTTTTTCTGATCCCACGAACCTTGACCTGTCAGCGCACACGCTTCTCAACGCATCTTCTAAGATCTTTTTTTTTTTCGTCTGGCCATCGGCCGGGGATGGTCAGCAACACTGGAATTCCCATTTGGACCGCAAAACTTTATACCACTTCTGTCAAAACCGCGAAGGAAACTGAGAACCTCGATTTGGCACGTCCTCCTTAGGCGCACACTGAAAATGCACTGCTTTAGCCATGCAACGTTCCACAAGTTTATCACCAAATAAGGGTTATCCTCCACGGAACAAAGTGTGCAACTTTTGTCAATCTGTCCACACTACCCCCCTTAGAAAAAAAAATCATATCCGGACTTAGTTCCAAGGAGTTCAATGGTGAAAGTCATTTTTCTTTCTTCCCGTGGTTCGGACGAGAACTATGGCTCTTCGGCCATCCTTTACTTATCCCATTACGGGTGCCCAACCACAAGTTTGTTTCAAGAACTATCAACAGAAATCCACTTCCACAATTATAATTCTGCCAAACCTTTATTGATAACAATACTGACGATTACATCTTACAATCTGATCACTACGCAACTCTTTTATTTATTCTTTAAAAGAGGTAGGGTACTACTGAAGGTACCACCTACTAACAGTTACTGATAACATCAAGTTCCAGGGTCTCTTCTTCAACTTCAGGGATCATCGGCAGACCTGACATCCGATACCGCAGAACCTGTGATAGTAGTTCCCGATTGCGCCTACCACCTGCGGCTGGGGTTATAGTCTGAAGGAGAACAGCGTCTGGAATGTTGGGATTGGAAGTAGATGCCTGATGTCTTAGCGGGCAATTACTGGCGATATGCCCTGCCCCATGACAATTGAAGCACCAACGATCTGTCTCTGACAACTTGTTCCGTTGAGGTTGATTAGTCTTGCTATGAAGTCCTTGCACCACTGGTTGTACTTCTGACCCTGAGGTCCTGATTACGGGTGCTTCTTGTGCTCGGTTGAGTTGAACTTGGTTCACACGAAGCCGAGAACTACGGGTAGTATATTGATCTTGACTTACTACCCCTCTTTTTGAGAATCTGTTGGTGACAGTTGTCCTCCAGGGACAGTGCCTTGCCTTTGCTAGCTCGGGTAATCTTCGTTACTTGGTGCAGCTCAGGAGATACTTCCACACTGACTTCTGATACTGGAACTGGTTGTGGTGATAAGAATTTTGGTTTTCCCAAGGGACATTGTTTCACATAATGCCCTTCCCTACCACAAAGGTTGCAAACCTGGTACTGGATCTCCTTCCTTCGAGGGCACTTGCGGAATTGGTGTCCAATCCTGTTGCAGTGACTACAATGGTTATCTTCTTTTGCTTGACCCTTTTGGGGACAACTATAAGCAACATGTCCTCTTTCGCCACATTGATAGCAAATGACATATCTCCATGGGTGGAGGCTTACAGGAGGGGTATTGTCAACATCAACATCTCCACATACTGCTGGAGGGTTGGTCTCCAGTAATTCACCAGAAGGATACTGCTGAGGATATATATATGGAGTGACCGTAGAGGCTTGGTTGTTCATGTGTTGTACCATCATTTGCATGAGCTGAGTCTGAGTCATCAGAAACTGATTCATATTCTGAAGAAAAGCTGTTATCACCTCGGAAGGTTGCTGGTTGAGCTCGGTAGTAGCACTGATGTTGACAGCCGGAACTTCACTGGGGTTGCCATTAACCATAGCATTGGGATTTGATGCATCAGCTTTTTCGTTGAGGTTGGCACTGCAATTCTTCCCCATCTGACGGCAGAACAAGGCTTCCAGGTGAGAGGGAACCGCACAGACGAGCGAGCAAGGGGATGTTCTAACAACACCAGAAACAAACTACCCCGGAAAAGGACAACACCACACACGAAAAGCAAAACATTTTTAACACCAAGCAAATCCATTCGTCTATTCGGTCAAACTACGCACTTACGGACCAAGGCGGCTCCAACACAGAACGAAACTTGGCCACTTAACCTACAGGGTTACCCGAAGATCAACCTTGCTTCTTCTGTCTTCGACGATCAACGGTTGGATCCTCACCAGGAAGATGCACAGTTCAGTAACAACTTTTCCGACTAGCTCTTCTTTAGTCTTCAAGTCTTGAAATCAAAAGCGGGAACTCGATTACCTTAATACAGAAGGTTTAAGGGAGGGATAGTCCAATTTTCATTCCCAAAAAGGTGAAGAAGCAATTGATTCGAGGAAAATAGGAATAGAACGAGAGAGAAAAGACGAGACTAGCACTGTATTTGATTTTTTTTTCTTTTTAGAAAATAGGTTTTGAAGCTTCCTAAAAACGACCATTCTAACTAAGGGCACGTCCTACAGTCGACATGGCTCTGATACCACCTTTGTAGGCCCCCGGATCGGCTATCCGGAGTCCTTCAGGTATTTCTGTACTAGTCCCAGATCAGTAGCTAGTACACACAGTCAAAAGTGATGAATCAACAACCATATCACGAATACAAATAACTAAATAAGAATAATACCAAATAAAAGCAAAGACCTTAAGGTCAAAGTTTACCATTACGGCTGAGCAGATCGAACAACTTGAACAATCAGCAATGAAGACTAAAACGCCAATGCGACCCATCCAATTGCCCACAGCAATCGAGTGGAGAACGCACCCTAGTCGTTGGAAATCTTGAACAGCTTCTTTCACTTCTGAGATAGGATTAGAATGTAGCACGTGAGTACATAAAGTACTCAGCAAGTCTGGGAAATTATGCATAATGTAGGCAATCCAAGGATGGCTTAATATGGTTCTTTTGCATAAAGCCAAGTTTCATCAAATCATACTTGTTAATAATTTTCACAATGCATCATTGAGCAATTCTTTTAATAATTGAATTATGTAATATTGTAGTGAAGGTTCTAACCACCACTCACTAGTATACGTGCTCATTCGCCACATCCCAACAAGATCGTGGTTCAATCCAATCACATGGCTATGTCCGCCATGGTTCACAAAATCAGGTTCTTTCCACCTACCTGGCTTTAGCCGCCAGAAGCACACCCGAGAGTTCTAACCGCTCCCGGATCCCAAAACAAAACATTGTTTAGTTTGAAACCAAAAACCAAAGTCTACCAGTATGAAAGCATTCAAAGAAGCTTTGCCTTTGACCGTAGGCACGGCTATTCGAATAGTTTTAACTCTGCAGAGGTGTACAACTTTACCCACAAGACATGATATTCCCTTGATGCCAAGCTATTAGCACACTTCCTTAGGTGTGCCGGCAAGGATATCATGACAAGGCCTTTACAATGTATACGCCTAACTCCGACTCCACCCACGAGGTTTCACCGCTGTTAGGGTTATGTCCACCCAAGATGTAAGCCCCTCTGCGCCGTGTGAGACAAACAACAACAACCACAACAATAATGCCTCCGTCCGGCTCTCACACAACCACCGAGTGGTGAGTCTAAGTCAGGTTTCTACAAATTAGTTAGCTGTGTCATGCCCACTTTGACATGTGGTTGTACGGTTATGCTTAGAATGGAGACAGTCATAAGCGTCGGTCCTTAATTGACTTGGGGCGGTGCTTGCACAAAAGAACCAAGACTTGGTTCGCTTCCACCCGACATTCCATGCCGCCCAAGTCGAAATCATTTTTCATTTTATTTTTATTTTGTAAACCATTGGCAATACTCCTTGCCTATAACTTCCAATACAAGTTTTCAAGAGATAATTGAAAGTCCCACCCATAGGTGAATATTGACCGACAGCGAGGCTAAGCATTTGTACCGCATACTATTCTATTCCACCAATAGTTTATTTTTATAAAATACAAATCCTCGGGTTTGATTGCAATCCTTATAATCAATCGCATATTCTCCAATAATCCCTCTATTGCCATAACGTTACAATCATAAGAATAATCTAATTTGATATAGTATCCACCAAGTAGGAAATACATCATGGTACTATCATAACTCCAAAGTCTTGTAGAACCACAATCATATTTGTATAAGAAATATTTCCCTTGAACTATGTCCTGTATTAGTGATTTATCCACCAATCATACGGCGATCAATCTTATCATCCACTGTGAATATTTCACAAGGTCATCTCGCTAAAATGCCGAGAATACTTCACAATACTATCTCTAATCATTTAGAATACAATCCACCGATATTACTTCATAACATTATATATTTAATCCATCACATTCTCGCCTTCAAATCATCAACTTTAATCCACCAGGAATAATTCATAATCTTACTCTAAGTATCCTTCGAGAAAGATTCCATAAATCCAAGACTTCATTAATTCATCGACTACAGCTATTTCCATAACCAATGATACCACGTTTACTAAACAAATCACCCATGATCCACATTATTCACAATCCCACCTAAATGGTTATCGCGATACCATTTTTCAATAATCATCCTCTAAACCACCGAGAATATGTAACCATGTCATTTAATAAATTACCAACTATTCTGGACTATTCACAATTCTCCATAATTGATTATCACCAAATATGTTTGTTAACATCCACCGAAATATAAGTCACCACTTATTCTATTTAATCCACAAGTATGCCTCTCAATATCATTTATTTACTTTTACCGAATATTATTCTTGACATCCTACATCTTCCCATATTCTTCCAAACTATACAAATCGTAATGCGAATCGCTATCACAATCCAACTTCACCATAATTCAACCATCAACATCCATAAATCAATCTCATAACTAATAATCCCTATCAATACTAATAAGCAGCTATTCTCCATTTACATTCCATACTAGTGGTTTCATCCAAAAGGTCCTCCAAGCAATCATTTCCCGAGTCAAAGATTAATTTTCCCAAAATCATTTATATTGGTGGATTACTATACTAGGGCGACAAAGGGTCATGGATAGCAAATCTCAAGGAGGTATAAACAACAGGTATAACTAACAACTTAACGATTAACATCATCATTTTATGTAAATAGCAATGCAATTTGTAAAACCTGGTAAAACATTTATAAATTGCAGGATCAATATGCGTCAAGGAGACTTGCCTTCAGTCACAGCGAGAAGGTTAAACTCTTTGAAGCCCGGCGGCGAGGTCGGCGGACTCGGCGAATAAATCGACTACGCAAAACGAGACAACAAATAAATAAAATAAAATAAATAAAATCCAAAAATTATAAAATTAGTACTGGCAGGTAGATCTTGATTTTAGATGAATTTAGAAATTTGAATGGAGTCAAAGCGGAGTTCGGATGAGAAAGTTATGAGCTTCAAGTTTGAATTTCAAATAAATCGGAAAACCGAGAATATTCCCGAATATTCCCTCTCGGGTTGACGGGTCAAACAAGGACTTTGACCAAGCTTTGACTGAACTTGACTAGGCTTTGTGTGTATGGCAAGGTGGCCCCACATGTCAATGGGTACATGGTTGTCTTCAACCTTGGTCTTCATGGCAACCATGGATGAGGAAGTGGAGCTTGGGTGGGGAAGGTGGAGGAGGGGAGGGCTCGCCAGGAGGCGGCGACGGCGAGGGGGAGGTCGCCGGCGGCGAGGGCGGCGCCGGCCGGGCGGCGAGGCGGCGCGGGCAAGGCCCCAATGACAGTGAGCAACCTCCAAGAACAGAGAAGACCCAAAACCAGAAAAAGAACGCAAGTTCTTCCAAAAACTTGATTTTTAACCCATTTTTGCATGGAATTGATCCAAACAAAAGGCTAGAACCTCTAGAGGACATCCTTAGCTACATCTAGGAGGAAGGAATTGAACCAAAACTCACCGGAACGGATGAAATCGACGAAGAACACCGGTTCGGCCGAAGTGACCAAAACCCGAAATTCGACGTCAACACTTGATGATTCCTAAAATTGATGGATGGATTAGACTTTAGACATCCCCAAGAACGCAAGGGAACGAACGGAATGAAGAATGACCCACCGGGGAGGAAGCTATGACCAAAAACGCGATGAACACGAAGAACGGCGCCCGTTCGTCGGTTTTCTCGATCTCACGGAAGAATGAGGAGGAGAGGCTAAAGGAGGGCTACACCACCGGAAAGAGGATACTTATACGGAGATTTGAGAGGTGGAATCGCGTCGTTTGGAGTTGAAACGGCAAAGTTATGAGCAATCAAAGCCATTTCGGTTTTTTGTAAACTGCGCATAATCCGGCGAGATTTGGGCTTAACAACCACCGGGGATGGAAAGAGCTCGTCAACACGGATTTAACGGATCCGGCCGTTCGCAATTTGGGTGATTAATGAGGAAGTTATGGAGGTTTGAATCCATGGAGGAGAGAAGGGAGCTCTCTGTTCTTTCCCTGGAAAAAGATCGATCGGGAAGATGAACAGTACCTCGTGCTACTGTAGCACGACGCTACAGTACCCCCATGCTACAGTACCCGCCACGTGGCAAGCTCCGGTTGGTTCTCTTTTACGCGAATGATCCGCCCTAGAGAAAAATAAGGAAAAATGGCCTAAAAATTCCGGAAAAATTCCTAGAGCCATTTTAGAATATTTGGGACCCAATAAAATTGGTTTGGTTGAATTTGGATGATTTTTGTGAAATTGAATATTCGGGCGCGGATCGCAGGCATTAAACAAAAGCCGCGCGAGATAAAATAGGAACGGAAGTCCAAAAATCCGGGGAAAGATTCCTAAAATCATTTCGGAATATTTGGAACATTTTAGAAGTGGTTTGGAGATTTTTGGAGCATCTTTGGACTCGGGTGAATTTTCGGGTACCGGCGGGAACTGGAAAATCCGATTTTTCGACGGGAGGGGAATGGATGCCAGGTTAATATAAACACCAAACAAACTCCAACTTTTGAATTTAAATAATTTAAATTAGATTTTCTCCGGAAAGCGAAAACTAGGGCGTTACATTTCTCATGAATTACGGCATTACGGTATACTTTAACTGCGTCAAGGCTCCCAACATGAGCTACCGTATAAAAGCTAATTGGTACACCATAAGTTTTTTTACGAACTCATGTTCTTCACTACCTACTAGGTTATTACATCCTGAAATTGCCTAAATTGATTGAATTGATCGATCAATTTGCACTCGCATTTTTAACCCATATCTAATTTTCAATCTTGTATCATAATTTTTTGAGATGAAATAAACAAAGTTATATCGAATTTATTGCTTCCTATGTTGAACAACAACTAAATTAGAAATTACTAAAAATTAACTATAAATTCAAATTTATTTGATCAACTACATTATAGTATTGTTTTAGTATTTATAAATTTTACTTTTGGATTTTTAAGGCTTTACTCAATTTTATATCATTAATTTTACTTTTTATTCCATTTTAATATTATTACGTATGTACAGGTTTCTAAGTAAAATAATGGGAACAACATGATCGATAGAGGTGCTTACCTTGCTCGGAGTTTTCTACAATGGAGTTGAGGTCGACGAGTGCGTTCTCTACAACTTCAGTATCTACACGAAGCAAAAACAGGAGAAAGAAGTAAAAGAAGTAATAATGCAAAATAACTTACCAAGGTCCAGAAGTTCGGCGCACCAATTTTTAAGTCATATTAAGCAGCTACGTTGGTTCGAGTTATTATGTTCAGAAAGGAGGTTAACTCCTTCCGGGTCCAAGTGGTGATTACGTCCAAAAAAAAACAGTCCTTCGCTCGAAGCGAATAATGTTGATTAACGTTGACAATAAAACTTAGGGTTATTGCGGCAGCATATTTTTGTAGCAAAGCAAGGTGTAAATAAAATATTTTCCCAGAATATGGTACTCCATATATCGAAGAGCAAATCTGCAGTCTCCTTGTCAAAAATTACAATTAAACGTGTTATTTTACGGGCTGCCGAAAAGGCTTAAAAGTTAACGTTGACAATAAAACTTAGGGTTATTGCGGCAGCATATTTTTGTAGCAAAGTAAGGTGTAAATAAAATATTTTCCCAGAATATGGTACTCCATATATCGAAGAGAAAATCTGCAGTCTTCGTGCCAAAAATTACATTTAAACGTGATATTTTACGGGCTGCCGAAAAGGCTTAAAAGTTAACGTTGACAATAAAACTTAGGGGTATTGCGGCTGATATTTTTGTAGCAAAGTAAGGTGTAAATAAAATATTTTCCCAGAATATGGTACTCCATATATCGAAGAGCACATCTGCAGTCTTCGTGCCAAAAATTACATTTAAACGTGATATTTTACGAGTGCCGAAAAAGGCTTAAAAGTTAACGTTGACAATAAAACTTAGGGTATTGCGGCAGCATATTTTTGTAGCAAAGTAAGGTGTAAATAAAATATTTTCCCAGAATATGGTACTCCATATATCGAAGAGCACATCTGCAGTCTTCGTGCCAAAATTACATTTAAACGTGATATTTTACGGGCTCACGAAAAGGCTTAAAAGTTAACGTTGACAATAAAACTTAGGGTATTATGGCAGCATATTTTTGTAGCAAAGTAAGGTGTAAATAAAATATTTTCCCAGAATATGGTACTCCATATATCGAAGAGCACATCTGCAGTCTTCGTGCCAAAAATTACATTTAAACGTGATATTTTACGAGTCAGAAAAGGCTTAAAAGTTAACGTTCACAATAAAACTTAGGGGTATTGCGGCAGCATATTTTTGTAGCAAAGTAAGGTGTAAATAAAATATTTTCCCAGAATATGGTACTCCATATATCGAAGAGCACATCTGCAGTCTTCGTGCCAAAAATTACATTTAAACGTGATATTTTACTGGTCACTAAAAGGCTTAAAAGTTAACGTTGACAATAAAACTTAGGTGTATTGCGGCAGCATATTTTTGTAGCAAAGTAAGGTGTAAATAAAATATTTTCCCAGAATATGGTACTCCATATATCGAAGAGCACATCTGCAGTCTTCGTGCCAAAAATTACATTTAAACGTGATATTTTACGAGTCACTAAAAGGCTTAAAAGTTAACGTTCACAATAAAACTTAGGGGTATTATGCGGCAGCATATTTTTGTAGCAAAGTAAGGTGTAAATAAAATATTTTCCCAGAATATGGTACTCCATATATCGAAGAGCACATCTGCGATCTTCGTGCCAAAAATTACATTTAAACGTGATATTTTACGAGTCACTAAAAGGCTTAAAAGTTAACGTTCACAATAAAACTTAGGGGTATTATGCGGCATATTACGGCATTACGGTATACTTTAACTTTGTCATGGCTCGATATGACCTACCGAACAAAAGCTAATTGGTACACCGTAAGTTTTTTTACGAATACATGTTATTTACTTCCTACTGAGAATAACAAAATTGGCTTCATAATTTTTAATGGTTAAATAATCAGGTTATAGCACATTAATTATTTCTTACGTTTAACAACTAATAAATTACAAACTACTACAATTATCTACAAATTCATATTCCTTTTCCACATCGCTTAATCATATTATTATAGGATTTACAAATTTTTCCTTCACATTTTAAAGGTTTCACTCGATTTTATATAGTCGCGCTTTATTAAATTTATTCACCACCTACGATCAATATTTTAGCCCATTTTTATTATCCTGACCGATTCTCCAAGTCTGACACAGCCTACGTAATCTAAGTAAAATAATGGGAACAACATGATCGAAGGAGGTGCTTACCTTGCTCTGACTGCTCGAACGGAGTCGAGGTCAACTACCGCGTGTCTACAACAAATGTATCTACACAAAGCAAAAAACATCAGTAAGAAGCGAAGGATGTAATAAGGCAAAATAACTTACCAAGGTTCAACGGTTCGGCGCACCAATTTTTAAGTCAGATTAAGCAACTACATTTGGTTCGACTTATTAAGTTGAGAAAGGAGGTCAACTCCTTTCGGGTCCAAGTAGTGATTACGTCCAAAAATAAAAACAGTCCTTCGCTTCTGCGAATAACTTACCAAGGTCCAGAAGTTCGGCGCACCAATTTTTTAGTCGGATTAAGCAGCTACGTTCGTTCGAGTTATTGTGTTCAGAAAGGGGGTCAACTCCTTTCGGGTCCAAGTGGTGATTACGTCCAAAAATAATGCGATATTTAGATCAGATTAAGCAGCTACGGTGCTTCGAGTTGTTAAGTTGGGAAAGGAGGTCAACTCCTTTCGAGTCCAAGTGGTGATTACGTCCAAAAAAAATGGTCCTTCGCTATCGCGCTTTATTAAATTGATTGACCGGTTGCGCTCCGCATTATTAACCCATTTAAATTATCCTGACCGGTTCTACAAGTCTCGCACAGCCAGAAATAATGGGAACAACATGATCGAAGGAGGTGCTTACCTTGCTCGGAGTTTTCTGCAATGGAGTCGAGGTCGACGAGTGCGGTCTCTACAACGTCGGTATCTACACAAAGCAAAAACTTCAGTGAGAAGCAAAAGAAGTATTAAGGTAAAATAACTTACCAAGGTCCAGAAGTTCGGCGCACCAATTTTTAAGTCATATTAAGCAGCTACGTTGGTTCGAGTTATTATGTTCAGAAAGGAGGTTAACTCCTTTCGGGTCCAAGTGGTGATTACGTCCAAAAATACAAACAGCCCTTCGCTCGAAGCGAATAATCGTCCGAAATAAAAACAGTCCTTCGTACGAAATAAATACAGTTCTTCGCTCAAGCGAATAATCGTCCGAAATTAAAATAGTCCTATGGTCATCAGAGGGTCCAAGCCTCCGAGATAGTTCAACGTTCCAGTGCAAGCTTACCAGAGGGTCCTGACCTCCAGAAAGACTCATAGTCCTAAAACAAGGTTGTTATTTTACGCGATAAGAGTTAATTTCACTTTTTATTCCATTCAAATATTCTTACAGGACTTAGAATATTTAGGTTTTAGGATTAATTCATAAATTCTTGGGTTAAAGAACAGAATCGAAATTTAAAAAATGCACAAATATTAAACCTTTCGATCATTACAAATTTATTCCAATGATTTTTAATTCTGGTCCAAGAACAAACCCACAAATGAAACAGAGAAATTTTGTCATTTCTACAGTTAAATTATCATTTCTGCAGCTAATCCACCTACTATTACAGTCATTTTATGTACTCCGAGTTATTCGAATTATGTACTAAACGCAAACAAATTTCACAGTCATTCGAATAATCTACTTAATATCTTTGTCATTTCATCTTCTACTCATTTACCATTATTATTTCTCTGACCATGCACGATGATTGCACTCACTAGACTAACTAGGCTTAATATATCATGTCATAAGCTACGGCAAAAATTTTAAAGTACAGCATTAATTATGCAAAGCAATAAACTTGACTAATGTGCACCTTTATTTCTCTGACTTCGGTGGTCTCAGTACCGTGATTTCCTCTGCAGAAACAAAACATAAACCAATGATTAGTTAAGCTATGAATACACTACTTCACTTTCACATGTTAAGCTATGAATACACTAGTACTGTGTCTACTCAAATAGCCGCGTCCCAGAGCGTAGTTGGAGTAGCTAGAATGGAACTTCACTCGCTCGGTCGAACTTCACGCTGGAACTTCACTCACTTGCTCACTGAACCTTCTTTTCTCCGGATGACTCTCTGCGTTTATGCGTTCTCTCCTTGCTCCCTCCTTCCTTTCTTATAGCCATAACCGGCTGGCAAATGCATGTGCTCCGAACAATGGCTAAGAAAAAGCAGGAGGCAGCATCTTCAATCTCTATAATCACGGAAGCATGCAGCCACGCCGAAAGAAAATGTCAAATCGCACTTCCTCCCAGGCGCGACGTGCTGCTTGGCCAGCTGCCCAGGCCTTCGGCCATGCGTGCGTCGGCCCCCCCTTGCCGCCCAGGCCTTTGGCCGGCTCCCCATGCACCATCGATCCTTGGCCGGTCCCCCATGCACCATCGATAGCTTTGGCCGGTCCTCCATCCACCGTTCATCCCTTTGGCCGGTTCTCCATCCACCGTTCAACCCTTTGGCCGGTTTTTGAGGACCCATAAGTCATTGATGGAGCACCAGAAACCGGCCAACACTGTGTTTTTTGTAAATATTTCAAATTGTTGTATCATATCGTAAATACGGGTGAAAACATGTATCAAATACGATTTTTGCCGATTTTTTCGTGTGTTTTGTACTATCTTAATACAATGCCTCCACTCAGTACATAATATAATATTTTTAGCTTACTATACAAAGATGGTTTTTAGCTTACTATCTTATAATTAGTACATAATACAACACCTTTACTTAGCGGACTCAGTACATAATATAATGTTTTTAGCTTACTATACAAAGATGGTTTTTAGCTTACTATCTTATAATAATTAGTACATAATACAACACCTTCAATTAGCGGCAATAATATATACATTTCTTCGTGTGGTTCATACTGAAGTATATTATAATTAGTATATAAGCTTATTCAAAGTAATAAAGAACAAAAATATTTCAAATTTGTTCGGTTGGCACATCGATGGAGCGCATGGATGAAATTGCATTTGCAACCGATCGACAAGCACATGCTTCGAGGTTGACCATGCCATGAGCTGCAGGCGATCGACGTCACCTGCACTCGAGCGAGTCCGTCGGATGAGATCTACCCTCGTCACATCTCCCGGATCAAAATCGCCTCGCCTGCTGCAAAATTAGTACCTTCTCGATTTGTAATTAGTACCTTCTCGATTTGTTAGGGTCGGAACAAAATCGCCTAGCCTGCTGCAATGCAATATCATTATGTGTGTGCAGCATTACATCTACTCCCTGTTACTTCACTTCTGGCGAAGGACGAACTAAAATTTTGATATGATAAATTTTAAAGTATATATAGTAACACAAAATTAAAGTTATCCATACGCTAAATTAAAGTGATCAATGGCTCTAAAGTACGTGTCAAAATATGTATCAACTGAGGGAATTGCTAATGCACAATCACCTGAAAGTAATTTACCGCTGTAGCCCTAAAAAATATTTTTTTTTTGAAACTAATCCCCGCGTGATTTTTTTTCTCACAAAAATAGCTCACAAACCCGTAAATCCAGTGAACAGGGAGCGCTACATTACTTGCCGCGCACAGTAAGAGTTGCAATCTTAATGCCGCGCACATGGAGCGCTGCATTAGGGTATACACAATAAGGCCACCTCAACTGACTATTAGTTTGTACACATCAGGTTTTGTCTATGTGGAAAAGTGAGAAAAGAGGGGACAGAAGAGAGCTAGCTCTTATTTAGTAGTTAACTTTGCACGGGAGCGTAGATAGATTATTTCTGTACAAGAGAGAAGGGATAGTTATTGCACAACATCTAGAGATAACTTTTAAGGACAATTATTATACAAGATGATTTTTTAGCTTACTATTAGCTTGTAGTAGACTTTACTATTGTACGTGCTCTTAGGTTGCAGCAGTGCCATACAAAATACAAAAATAAAATAAAATACCGTGGTACTGTAGTGTTGTATTGCTTTTTTTTAAAAAAAATTTGGATTGCTACTGAATGAAGGCGTGGTATTTATGGTCGATGTCGTGGTATCTAACTTTAAATATAGTTCATTATATATAAATTACAGATACCACATATTTAAAATAGTAATCTCTACTATATAAAGTGAGAGTTTCTTCCCACGTCACATTAATTGCTCTACTTAATTGCCCTGCTTAATTGCCCTACGCAAAAAACGAAGCGTTGCTTTAATTAGCCAGCAAAATGCAAGAAACGAAGCGTTAAAGATAGATGTTTGATCTTATGAAATAGTATTTTTTTTTCGTTATCAATTTTGTTTTTCGTAGCAACGCACGGACATATAACTAGTATATATAATAAACCATGACGTGTAGCATATTCATGAAGCGAGCGAGGGAGCGGGAGCGAGAGAGCGAAAGCGAGGAGAGTGTTTGCAAAATAGGCTGAGTAGGTCCAGACTCCAGTGGCCTAAAGAACCTGTGCATCTGTGTGCCACGTCGAGTTTAGGGAAACGATGTGTCACTGTTACAATTCATTTGTGGCCCAGTTTCGTATAGCACGAAGACCAGCCCAGTTTGGTTTCTTACCCTCGAAACCAAATCAAATATCAGTAATGGCAACGAAAATTAGATGTTCCTTGATCTGCTACAAAAAATTGATAACGTCCATAAAATTTGGTAACTATTATGCAGCGGCGTCTCCAGGATTTTGGGTATGAGTGATCCAACTTAGCAGTGAGACCAGCAGAGTCGAACCAACGCCGTTCACGAATAAGTTTTTTTTTTTTTTTTTTCCAATCATGGACCTTGGGCTGAGAGTTTTTTAGGTGGGCCGGACCGCCCTCTAGATACGCCACTGCTATTATGTCACCATCAATTCCTTGGATTGATGAAGGTGTTGGACTTGTTTTATCTTTCTCACCATCAACTTTGTAGTATCTTGCAAGTTTATCACTCCTACTGGTAGATCCAGAGGAGTTCAGAGGCAAAACAAATGAAAATAGAACGAAATAAAATGGATCGTAATACTTGGATTAGTAAGGTACACTTAGATATCGGAAAATGGAAATCTGAACCGACCATACTCTGTTTTCTAGATGCGACCATGTGGCGCTTGCATGTTGATGGAGATTTTGATGCGTAACCAACAGTCGGCGTTATTTTTTTTTAATGTACCTCACAGTTATTGTAGCCCTCGTTGTCCATAAGGTGTAGAGGTTAACAAAAAGCCTGTAGGGATTTTACTACAGCAAAAAGCCTGAAAAAAGAGATCTTTTCGATCTAATGGACTAGATTGACTAGGGTTTACTTATACTTTATCTGGTAGTAGAGTAGTAGAAACACCCTTAACAAATCAACGGTTCTTTTCGATCTAACGGATCAGATTGAATAGAGTTTGCTTATACTTTATCTGGTAGTAGAGCAGTAGAAACATCCTTAACAAATCAACAGTTAGATGCGATTTCTACTACGCATTCCCCGGGCTCTTCCTTCAACTTGCAGAGAGATGGCTATACCACTCCCCCCAACCGCAGAGCACACAAGTGCAGTTTTTGAGATTGTATTGTGATGGCATACATTGCTCATTGTTCTACAAGGTGACACGACAATATCTAACAAGGTTCATTCCCAGGAGATTGCATGTCAAAAAAGGCGCGCATGATCTAAGACTCGGAGCCGGCAAATGAGATAGAGTAGATAAAGCTCTCTCCTTTTTTTTCAGTGATGGATCGGCTTGTACATGGCTCTGAACCATTAGCATGGATCACCTACTAGTGTACCAGCATCTGCCATCTCACTGTCTATAAAACAATCTCATATCAATGAAATCTGCAACATGCATTTGGTTTATTTGTAGATCAACATGCATTTGATTTATTTATCGTAGCCTGCGACAATTAATGAGGTGTGGATTTCTCAGCGCCTCCTGGCAGCAGTCTCTCTCTGGGCATTGAAGTAGACGGCAGCCACAGGGAGGCCAAGGTCGTTCTCCTCGGCGAAACGCCGGGTGCTGAAATGATCCCTGGACGACGGCGCATCCACGGTCTGCCTGCGCTTCTGCCTGAAGAGCGCAAAGATGAACCTGTGGATGCCAATGCTGGGCTTCGGGCTCTCGTAGCTGATGACCTCTCTTCCTGCGACTCGAGGCATCCGGACGATGTTTATCAAATCCCTTTATTTGTTCGTAGGAACGAATGGATGCAGAACATGGAATTAATAGACTAATTAGCACAGATCTCAGAGGAAGGACCTACCGAAAGAAGCATCTGTTGTCCCAGGTATATCAGTAACAGCCCTGTGCAAGTGTAGAGGGTAAGATTCAGTGGCTCCTGCTGTGAGTGCTCAGAAAGTAGTCTGCTTTGTGCAAATGCAATGTAAAGATGTGGGGGTGCTGTCTTCCTTGGAAACATACACTTCTTTTACGGTACACTAGATTGAATATGAACCGTTCATTCTTTTCGATCCAATGGATCAGATTAACTAAAGTTTACTTGTACTACACCTGGTAGTGGAGTAGTAGAAACATCCTTAACAAATCAACGGTTAGATGTGATTTCTACTACACATTTTATACCACAAGTATAATCCACCATGAAATTTCTCTAAACAGTAACCACTTAGCAGAAACAAACGTTCATCTTTCAGGCAAGAAGTGCTGAGGATTGATTACCAGTGGAGGTGCTCCCTTAGGTGCGGATCACTTGGTCCTGGCACATCTGGGTCTGTCATGACCTAAAATACCAAGAACTGCGGCCATTAAGAGGTACAAAATACTCCAAGTTAACAATGCTACTCCCGGTGTTGAATCGAGTGCTCTGTGCGTACCAGTGTGAAGAAAGACCGCAAGTCACCTCCCTGGACCTCTACTCTTGGTTTAGATGCAACTGCTGATGGGTAGAGCTCATGGCCATTGAAGAGAAGCTTGTTGGAGTTGTAGGTCACTACCATCTTCACACAAGGGTTGAAGGAGTCGAGAACTTCTCCGATCACCCGCCCGACGATGAGAGGCTCCACAGACCTAGACATGGCAGGAGAGGGACAAGTATTGGTGTTCTGCACAACCAACGCTCTGGCTGTCGTAGCAAAGTTGATGCGCTTCGATGTGCCGTGGGCTTCTTATAGGACATCGGTAGAGTACAAGCCTCTATCTATAGTGGCAAGAAGCCTAGCTGTCAATTGTAAGCTCTCAAAAAGAGAATGTGAGACGTGAGAATACAAGAGTAAGTGCAAATCCTTCGCATGGCTCCTCATCCAAAACAGGATTCTTACAGCGGACAGGTTGCTGCATAGAGGATGGCCACGTAGTGCTCAATGTCCCCTTTGCGGATCTGGACCAGAATCAGCCGCGCATCCCATGCTCTATTGCCCTTTTGCGAAACAGATATGGATTAAAGTCTTCCATTTGATACACATGTAGCCGTCCCCATTAATGTTACACAACAGCTCCTTCACCGCTTCTCAGTGGTGGCAAGCCATTCGTGACATTACACCTTCCAAACACAGGAAGGAGGTTGACGGGTCCTCATATACGCCTTCTGGAATATATGGAAGGACAGGAACAAAAGAAATTTTCAAAATTCTTACCGGCCAGTGCAACACGTTTTTGAAATAATATCACAAGATGTAGGCAATCGTAGAAGAGCGCTCACACCCTATCAAATGGCCGTTGTTGCCGCTCCGTAATCTGACAAGACAGACAACTATCAAGAGGTTGGATTTTGGAACAGGTTTCTAATAAGCTTGTTGATATATGATAAAAATTCTGAATAAGGAGGCCATATCTGGTGCAGCGTAGCGAAGGCCTATCGCCAGGAGGCTTGGGTAGGAGTGGAGTGGAGCCGTCCATCAAGTTGCCCCGCTAGGGATGCCTGGGGTGCGGGGGGCTCGCCCCCCGCGGTACGGATCGTTATGGATTTGTTTCCGAGTAGGATCCTAGGTCGCCACCATATATACCCTCTTGTAAGCCACAGAAAAAAGATGAGAGATTGTAATCCCCTGCCTTTTATAACACTCAAGGAAATAGTGAGATTTTGCCGGCCGGCACCCATGGTTTTTCCCACAATGGTTTTTCACGTTAAATCTGTGTCTCTTATTCCTTTTTTTCGATTTGATCTACTTCGTGTTTTTGTGCCTATCGATTCTAACAAAGCTGACGACGCCAAGGCCAACGCAGTAAACGTCGCACAAGGAAGATTTTTGCTTACACAAGCACAACAACTTAGCTTCTTTGCAAGCTAGCTTTTCTGGGTTTATTACTGTTTTGCTAATCTTTCGTGTTCTAAGCTATGTTTTGTTTCTGCCCTGTTGGTTCCGGTGGACAACTTGGAGCTAATACTCCTGTTGTACTAGTAATACTAATTTTCTACTTCTCTTAAATGAATGGCAGAGCTCCTGCTAATCTTTCGAAAAAGAAATGAGTCACGAGAGGTGCTTCTATGCTCTTTCTTTTTAAAGTTGCACAAATATTAAAGCATGAATGAAGGGTAGATGAGGATTACTTACCCCTTCGTTTGCTTCAAGATTTGTGCAACTTATATTAAGAGGAAGAGCATAGAAGCACCTCTCATGAGTCACATGTGCTTTTTCTTTAGTTGAGTATGCCGTGGAAGTAACCGAAAAGGCCAGAAAAGGATCTACCACTTTTTCAATGACAGCCAACCAAGGGTCTCGTTTCTTCTCTTAACAGTTGCAGATAGAATCTTTACAGCGAAACTTGGTGTATTTTCTTCACCAGAATCATAATTCATAAGATATGAATGACAGTGACTACAAATGTGCACAATAGTTTGGTCTTGTTCGTTGATCTCTCTCTCTCTCTCTTCAGGGCCTTTCTTTGGCTATTGATATGAATGTTTCGTAGATAAAGAAAATAATATTTTTGTTTTGATTGAAATGGGAAGTTTTCCATGTTGATGGATTGTCCTCCAGAGTGTCCTCAAAGAGGTATCGTAGATCACTACCTCTATGCTATTTATTTATGAAACATAAGACACCTTCATGCAAGTGGGTCTCTGAAGATTATATATGTTGCTGAACTATTTTACGAGAGGTGATTCTATGTTTTTTTTTTAAAATTACACAAATATTAAAGTATGAATGAAGGGTGAATGGTGATTATTTACTCCTTCGTTTGTTTCAAGATTTGTACAACTTGTATTTAGAGGAAAAGTATAAAAACACTGCTCTTATTTTATATTGTCTGGAAAAAGAAGTGCTTATCCTGGTATCTGTTGGTTTGCATGACAATGCACTCTGCAGAATTGGATGCTTAGTTTTTCACGTTATCAAATTGTTGTGTACCATTATTTCTTTACTTTTCCACAGGAAACACAGACGAGCTATTCCTCAACATTTACAGTGACATTGCAGTATCGTCTGGTCTTTAGAGAGCACACTCCAAATACCTTCTAAAAAAGAAACATCTAGATGAAACCGTTCGCGGCCGCTTATTCTGGCTTAATGGGTCGTGGCCGCTTATTTACTATGACTTGAAACGGCGTTGGGCTGTATCTGAATATAATACTATTTATTTTTTTTCCTGGTCAATGAATTGGCAGAGCTCCTGCCGCTTGTCTTCAAACAAAAAAAAAAACTGTTCGCGGCAGGTTAGGGAGTATACCTTTGTAGAGCAAACAAAACAAAAACAAAGGGGGTATTACACTTTGGGATGATGAAACATCACGGAAACATTATTTTGGCGCTCTATGGAATCGATAGATTCTCCCCCCTAAACTATCGATTCATTTTGGCGTTCTTGATTTGATGTTTACTTGCGAAACATTGCGGCCTACCTTGCTGATATTCTTATATATATATCCTCCTGTTTTCTAATGTTTTTTTTTTCTTGGTTATCTAGGAGAACAAAGCACGCTGCGCTGTCCGCGTGGAAGCCTCTGCACCCTCAAATGTTCTTCTTTGCAGCATTGTTTCTTTAGGTAATCCTCATTTAGCTGCCACTTTTTCGGTTAAGGAAAAGAGAAGCTGTTTAGTTGCTGATAGAATCTTTCCTCAAACTGTGATACCAACACTGGATCACCATTATTATCTGTTTATTCTCTTGTTTAGTTGCTGATACAATCTTTCCTCAAACTGTGATTCCAACACTGGATCACCATTATTATCTGTTTATTCTCTTGTTTAGAGTGCTATGGCAGCTGCACACCATGGATTGGAAATTTGGAATAAAGGAATGGGATGCAGTGCCGCCACTACTTCATTGTGTGTGTGTGTGGGGGGTGCTTTCTAGCGATGAGATGTCATTTCAATGGTAAACAAAAATATCATTCACAGGTTCTCCCTAATTATGGCGTTAAAAAAACCTTTCTACATTTCCATAAGAAGTGGAGCCAAGTGCAGCTTTGTGCATTCCTCTGTTTTGATCTGATGCCATCGTGCCTGCTTGGCACTTTGTGCAGGTAGAAGTGGTGGAGTCAAGTACAGCTTGTGACATTTTCCTGCTCCATTCTAATGCCATGTTAGTTGCTTCACACTAGCTGAAGTAGTGGAACCTCATAGCTATTCTAACGAATGGTAACCGGTCTGTCTCCATTGTTGTGAAGACCCTCTCTTTTATGGTACAGTGTACTGTAAAAAAAAAGTTTTAGAGAGGTGCTTCTATGGTCTTCCTTTTAAAAGTTGCACAACTATTAAAGCATGAATGAAGGGTAGATGATGATTACTTACCCCTTCGCTTGCTTCAAGATTTGTGCAACTTGTACTAGAAGAAAGAGCATAGAAGCACCTCTCAAAGTTTTAATGTGCTTTTTGTGCTAATTCCTGGATCAATAGCTAGCACGCGCATACACAAGTTGAGATCACAATCATACAAAATATTATTATTATTATTACTGCAAAAGCTATTCGTACAAGGTAATCTTACAATTCAGAGTAATATACAGCGGAAGAAACAGAAGTCTTGTAGTATACAAATCCAACCCTCATGCAACTAACAAGGTATAATCTCTAGAAAATCGTATCATCGAAATTCCCGTAACCTATGTCAAGACGAGTATCCTCGGAGTATTCTGTTTCCTTACCTAAAAACAACAACATAGCAAGGCTGAATACTTTCATACACAGCAAGACTTGAGTGTTTGAAATGCAGGCTGATCTTATAGTAAGGTTTCTACGATTATTTTTGCGTTGAGCTAAATGTGTGCACAAGCCTTTGAAAATTTTTGGAAAGTGTTCAGGAGACAATTTGGGTTTATATAAATTTTTCCAGATTTTAAATTTTGCATTTTTAGAGAGGAGAAAACAATTAATATAAATGATTGTCTCCAAACATCTGGGAGAGATAGAATTTCTATAATAAGATCATGTTAAATTTTAGTTTGCTAAATTTTGAAGAAAGTATTTTAGTTTTGCTATTGTTCTTTTCTTAAGATCAAAATTCAAGCAAATAAGGTAAAAGATGACATTTTAAATTAAAATCTTAATTTCAATTAAAATTTTTATTCATGTTTATTTTTATATGTTATTTTTTTTATTTTTAAATTTTCGGGATGTTACAATTGTTCGGAAATCCCAACAGTGTCTCTCTTTTTTTTCCAGCAAATTTATATTATTGAGTGATTCTGTTGTTTTTTGTTGGGGGTGGGGGGGGGGCTACTTCAAATGATTTCCACTGATTTCAGTGAGTTTCACGTTATTTTTTCGTTGAACTATATTTTTAGCAGCAAGATGGGTCAAAGCCGCAAATCTCGCCAACCTACCAAGTTGCATGATCACCTGTAGTTAGCGGTCTGTTGTCACATTACTCACTTTGCTAGTTACTCCTGTAAGAACATGAACTAAAGAGAGAGCATTGCTTACAAATACTCCCTCAGTTCTTGTTTGTAAGGCGCATAGTTTTTTGAGCAGATTCCAAGGCGCATAGTGTCTGGTAAATTATTTCCAACGCTACCCCTAATTACCGGGGATCCTAATTACTGCTGGATGATGCTTCGTGGACATATGAGACGCTGCATGCTGCGTTTTGTTGCATGCAAAGCGCGTTACTTGCACCCAGGGAAACTAAAGGTTTGCATGCTGTATCTAGTAACTAAAAAAGGAAAGGTCATGCAAGGGCAACTCAGGGAATTACGCTCGGCTAATGAAGATGCGCCTTGTATAATGGAATGGCTAGCAAAAAAACTATACGCCTTATAAACAGGAATAGAGAGAGTATTCTACTTTAGTGAGTTTTATATACCCTTGGACGTAATAACCACTTTTCATTTTTTAATAGCCACTTTTCACTGTCTATCCGATAAAGTATAAATAAATTTTAGTTAATATGATCTATTGGATCGAAAATAACGAACGGTTCCGTATATCGTAAAACAGCTCCCGCAAAAAGGAGGCGCCCACCAAACCTCAGCCCCCGGCATGCAGAGTGGCATGTAACCTGATTACCTGAATGCATGTTGATGGGGGGATCATTGTGGGCCAATGCGGTGGAGCAATTGGATATTCAGATGATGACCGCGAGACTTTGCAGTGAGGGTGTCATGTCCGAAGGAATCTCCATGGATCAATGTGTCGCCTCTTGATTGGTACCCAAGCACACAAGACAACGTTGCTGCCTGGGCTGACGGTGGGCGTGTTGCGCTCATGGTGAATTGGTGAGTCGTCCAATGGCCAATCGTCGTGGAGACATTAAAATTTTTACCCCCCGACTCGACGGCAAGCCGCTGGTAAGTTGAGATGTGAATACCTTTTCAATCTTCGTTTAAACTAGCAGATTTACTCGCGCAACTGCGTGGTTAGATATTATGATACGATTATCTTTGATATATAACTGTATCTTATATAATTGTGTATTTTTTTATATGACTCTAATATTTATATATGATTAATATGCACCGTTATAATCTGATCTCACCAAAATAAGTGGTGGAGATTCTTGGACTCTTTCTTTTAATCTAAGCCGTTATAACCCGGGTCCGCTAGATAGACGGTTAGATATTTTCTTTTAAATAATAACTTCCGAATGGTGGTTGTAATTAGGGTCCACCAGATTAAGTGGACTCTTTCTTTTAATCTAAGCCGTTATAACCCGAGTTCGCTAGATAGACGGTTAGATATTTCCTTTTTAAGTAATAATATCCTATGGTGGATGTAATTAGGGTCCACCAGATTAAGGGCCAGATATTTTGTTTTTTTTTATGAGAATTTCTAGCTTATTTCTCTTCTTTTTTTAGCGACTCTCGTGAGCTTTTAATATATAATAGATAAGCTTTACGCGTGGAATTGCGGATTCCATGTACATTGCAATGGAGGGGTATCATGCCCACGCCCATACTGCAGGGAGCGGACTGTTCACCTAGGTTCAGAGCATCGGCAGCAGTCAGCTGGTTACAGTCAGTTAATGGATTTTACATCTCTAGACTAGTTTTCTGAAAGCTGGCCAGTCCAGGAGAACAGAGATTACAATGCTGAACTTAATACAAATCTGCACCAATTCTCGTCGAGTGTTATGGCACTCGCATTATTTGAGCGTTTTAGCAGACAAAACGTGGAAAATGTTTCGAATCTCAGTCTGCTCGAGTGTCGATAGAAACAGCCTGGATAGGGGCCAGCCTTCGTATTTGCTGTTTTTAATCACTGGCCCTGAAGCAGCGGTTTGGAGCTTCCATGCCGTCTTGCTGTGAACAAGGTGCAAAACGCAGAGCCGCTGCTCAAATCAAATGTGTTGCAACGTATTTGAACCAGAAACCGCCATTTTTGGCGTGCTTTTCCCTTCCAGGACCACACATGCGTATGTAAACCGACTTATGGGCTACTAATCTTGGGATTTGATAAACATCATCCGGATGTTTTTTTTTTTTTGCTAAAATTACCCAAATCTAGGACCATTGGATCATTGTCGAGATTCGAGAGTTTCGATTACATCCGATTCTATGATTTGATCTAACGGTCCGGTGATATCCGGATGAAGTATCCAACGATCCAAAATTTAGATGTTAACCAAGACAAAAACATCCGAATGATACCTATACACACTCACTAATCTTAATCAAACCAGGTGGATGTTTTTTGTGCCATTATCGTCGTCTTCTTCCCATGGAGACCAAGCTGAAGCAACCAATCATACTACTGCCAGAAAGCCATACATAAATGCACCAGCTTCCATCACCATCTGATATCAAGCAAGACCAAGCACGGGAAACCCAGAAAACAATACCCACGGCCACAGAGCGATTATTCATCCTTGTAATTTGGCAATGCTCTGTGAACCGTCACAGACGACAACATAACCGAGTTTTACATGCAAAGAACTATAAGAACTTGCAGACAGCAGGGAACACGCGAGGGCCTTCCAATGTGATCCCTCTAAGGTAGGAATCAATGGGATGAAGGCCGCTGAAGCTAAAGATGAAAGTTCCCCGGCCCGAATACAATATCGAACTGTTTCAGAGCCTAATTTCAACGCCACCTGCATATGAATGCATGTATTTTGGGAACACATGTGCCCTGTTTTGCCTAACGCAACATAAATTTCATGAGCAAGGGGCTCACAGATAAAAAAAAAAAATCTCAAGCCAGAGTTTTTAGTCTTGGGCTAGACAAATCAATAGCTGTCTTCATCTGTCTCAGGCCTAGGGGTGCAAACGGAGCGGATACGGACGGATTTTGTTCATCCCGTATCCTATTCCAAATTTTTTCTCGGATACATAATCGGATACGGACAGTGCCGGATTCGAATACGAATACGGATTACTTCGGTCACGAATACGGAGCGAATACAGGTCGTTCCGGATACGGTTAGTCTCGGTCACGAATAGTTAGTCGGATAACGCGTGAAAGCATAAACCATATATGTCACATATATTAGGATCAATCAACCATACACAAAACTTTACTATAACTTTGAAGACATGTAAGTGTTTCAAATTCAATAATAATTGCATTCCCTACATAAGAATAATATACAACCAAGTACAATTCCAATCAACATATGCACTTATATGATGTAGCACATCCAACTGCAATCAAGTGTTTTGTAGTGCAATTATAAGAGATTGCTCCAGAAAGTAGTGCAAATATATTACAACTTGCTCACATATCACAGGCTCACAACAGCACTATGTTTCACATTATATTACAACTTACCTAATCAGATAGCACATAACCAACACGCAACATCTAAAATACAGCTAGCAAGCACTGTAATTCAAATACACACATTATGAACAATATCGCAAGGGTATCGGGTCGGATATTTACCGGGTATTGGGTCGGATATTTACCGGATATCGGATCGGATATTGCTCTTTCCATATCCTAACCCATATTACATGAGATTTTTCGGATACGGATCGGATATTGCTCTTCCCATATCCTAACCCATATTACATCGGGTTTTCCGGATACGAATACGGATAACATCGGTACGGATTTTTTTCGAATACGGTATCGGATCGGTCGGGAAATATCCGCTCCGTTTGCACCCCTACTCAGGCCTCCGGAGATAATAGCGCAAACAATTAACCAGCACCTGTGCAATTAAGTTCAGAGATATGAGCATAGTGTTGCTCTTGGCCAAGGAAATTAAAAAAAAAAAACTTAATCAAGACGTGACAACACCTGTGACAAGGAGCTGTTTAGTTTGGCACCTCTGTAACTCACATGGAACTTGTCCTTGGCAACCAAGCCCTGCATAGACATCAGATATAAACTAAGGTAGAGCCTTGGCAGCCTGAGCGGCTACCATAACAAAGGAATAGAAACTTGGCATACTTCAGTATCAATCTCAGCTGACTCCACATTAATGTTTACATCAGTGATGATCTTGATTATTTCCAGAAGTAGGCCAGGCCGATCAACTGTCTCTATGTAAAGCATGCTGCGCATGTTCAACAAACACCAATCAGGAAAGGGGATGATGCACGTCATGTGAAGAAAAAGTAGAAACAGAGAATTCAGGTTCTATCAGATGTTATTCTTGGTGAAGGATAAATACACATTTCTAATATATGGAGGTGCATCAAACATGATCCACTATACTGTGTGCATAGAAATTCATTGATTAGCAACTCAAATTACATGGGAAAATTCTAACTATATAAACTAGGGCAAGTGGGGAGTTGGGACCAGTGTGAAACACGATGCAAAGTTTCAGTGACTAAATAGGTAGAAAGAGAATTTAAAAAAGGGAGAAATTTCTGATGAGTTTCTTCTACTAGTTGCATTTGCAATGTGTGTTGTGTGGTCTTGGTTTCTGTGAAGAAATTACTAATGATGATTTGAATTAAGAGTCTACATGTGCCTATTTTAAAGGTAAGTATCCGAAGTGTCCGGGTTACCTTTCTCGAGCTGAATTGTTTAAATTGCAAAACTTAATTATTCCAATTGTTTCCGTATTATCTCTGATAGATTAATTTAAACTGGGTATAATTTTGTAATTGCCTATTCACCCCCCTCTAGGCGCATCCCCTGTCCTTTCAATATCCCATGTGCACAATGTACTAGTCCTATGATCAGTGGCTAGTACACATATTTACAACATTGTCATCACATCCATACAGAAGTTCATAATATATTAACGAAGCGTAGTTCATATAATAAGGCTCTAAGGTCGAATTAAAATGCAGCAGAAGATACAAAGTCCAGTAGTATGCCTTTGCCCAAAACACCACATGTAATTGACAAGGAGCATACACTAGGAAAGCTCATTGTTATACCCCCATTTCCTGCAGTAAAGTACTCGTCATTGGCGAATGCGGCCTCTTCATCAACTGAATGTCAACAATAGCAAGGTTGAGTATATCTTTACCCACAAGACACGATCAATATTCTTTTGTCGCTATTTTCACGCTTCATTTGGCATGTGGTCAGGAAGTCATGATATGAACCTTTACATCACCTAGACCTAACTTTGCACTAGCCTAGTGATATCAAACCCTTGCTATGATGGAAAAAAATAAAATTCACACACAGTAATCATGATAGTCCATGTTATTGTTATGCCCTTGAGGCAGTCATATAGATGATTGTAACATGACTATGTTTATGAATAATAATATGATTATTGGTCCAATGAATATCTATCATTATATTGATCAACAACTAGGTGACTTGCTTATGAAACTCTTTATTTATTGATATAATTTTGTAAGTATCTCTGATCGGATATCATCGTAGTGGACAACGATGAATAGATCAGCACATGTACTGATCGATGATCATGTTTCATAGATCATGGGATATGGATATATCATCAATACATTGTGAACACATGTTGAATAACATGGGTTAGATAGAACCACAATGAGACACTGCGAGAATGTTACATTCTTATGTGTCATCAGTGTATCTCATACATAGTAGATGTATGATCCTTAGACCTGAGATTATCACATTTCCTACATGTGTAATAGTTTATCTTGGGGTTACCAAACACTATTTCCTAACCGGATAGTTATAAAGGTAGCTTTCGTGTTCACTATGAAACATGCAGAGGGAAGTGAGCAATCAAGATGGGATTTGCCACTCCGGTGTAACGGAGATATATGTCTAGGCCACTCATGCGATATGATTAAGGAAGTGCATGGCCATGCCGTGATTGAGAAGTCAATCACAACTTATTAATATATCACGAATACGAGAGATGGATTGAACTGTCAAAGGATGATATGCTTCTCGCCTTGAGTTCGATCTTCATATAGTTTGGCAAAGGGATTATTACATCAGTACTTTAATCATATGCATTTGGGAGTTGGCATGCTCTGCAAGGAGCCGCTACTGACTATTGGATTAGAAAAAGGGTTTTTCGAATCCATGTCCAAATGCGCATGAACCTACAGGGTCACACACTTAACGGGCTGTGTGAGAACCCCTCTTCCTATACCGTACTGTACGCCGTCTACTGTGGCGTATATCACCGTATAGCAACAGAAGCCTCGACACCGAAAATCTGAATCTAAAAAAAATTCGATCGGCGGGATCGAACCCTTAGCTTCAGACCCGGTGCCTGTACGCATCCGATACCGGTTCCCTGGATCAGTAGCCCAGTATCGTGTACCAACAACACGAGTATCAATGCACAAAGTAATGAACTAAAGTTAAAATACATAACTGGGTGTAAATCTTGTACATACACATTACAAAATCCAAAAGTAGAATAATAGCGGAAGCAAAAGAAACACTAAACCAGCTCAGCTGGCCTGACAACCCCACAGGCTACTGACTGGAGGAAGGACCACAACCGCCGCACACCGCGAGCAGAGGACCACCTGTGGCATCCGGATCACCATCGGAACCATCCTCTGAGACAAGGTTAGTAAACAACAGCAAAGCAACGGTGAGTACACGTATGTACTCGCAAGTCTTTAGTGTATGGAAATATAGTTAAATGGAGGCTATTTCAACAGTAATAAGCTTCTATACTAGGTTGATTGCATAAAGCAGCATTTATTTGTAAACAACATTTAACAACCGATAACATTAGTAATTGAAAGAGCATTTGACATAAAACGTATTTCACAGTATATGTATAATGTATATTATCCCAACCGGTTCGCCATTCCCGCTCGAATGCAACCGATGGGCTAGATTGTCGACTCTATCCATCAAACACTTCCTTTCCGTTCGAGACTCACACTTTTTCAGAAGAAGACACAAAACCAAACTTCTATACTCTCCATACTTATCTGGGCTAGATGCTCTTAACCGTGAGCACGGCTAATCGATTAGTTTTACTTAACACTTCTGCAGAAGTTGCACACATTCCCCACATGGGTCTATCTAGCAAGCGTGTTGCCACGACGCGCGATACTTTTCAAGACCCGACTCTTGCAGATTGACCATGCCGTTCCCATCATCGGTGTCACCGGACATCAAAGACAATAGCGTGATCCCACCCTGGCGGATTTAGGGCGGCCGTGACGCAAGCGCAACACGGGGTATCCTTGCCCCGGGCCCCATTACCCCACGAGTGGCACTATTGTTGCAGCGGAACCCACAACACCCCCTTCTTCATCCAATGGATGACAGAAGTCCTTCCGAGAACCCCGCCATTCTGCAGACTGTCAGCTGCGCAAGTTCTCATCTTGCTCTTCTACTACCAACAAATCGGCTATCCCTGAAGTCAGGTACATAGGCATTCTGCCCCAGTTCAGTTCATGTGGTTGCGCGAGACTCACCCAGCATTAACTTTGAGTTCGGTCCTTATATTTTTGTTGACTCGGGCAAGGACTCCAATCCTAACCACACCATCACCTTCACATTCTATACCTCCTCCCCGAGTCATTTACACCACTCATTTTTATCAATTAACCATTAACCATTTTGACTCAATTCATTTTGAAATCATATTTTGATTGATGAGTGTAACTGCCAAGGACTAGACTCAAATCTATTGCATTGACTAAGCATATGCGTTTATTAACATTTTATACCCAAGTGACATTTATTAAGTTGCCTAACCTCTACTAGGGCTATCAATGTGACCATGGGAAATAGATTAAGGAAAACCACCAATTTGGGTTATATCTATCATTCCCACAAACTAGCACATTTACTGAAATTAAACGCATGCATATAGTTTGATAAATCAAAGTAAACATCGTAAAATATTGGATCAAGATGATCAAAGGAGGTGCTTGCCTTTCTGCTGCTGCTCTGATGGATCCGGGACGAACTCAGGATTGTTCGAGGCGACTCCGGACTCACTCGCCTCTAATCGAATAAAAACATCAAAAACAGCGAACAGAGAAATAAATTAGCAAAAAGTGACTTTAGAAGCATAAACACCAACTTAACATCAAATAGAACTCATCTAGACACTAAGAAAGCAAAGAAACGAAACAAGCGAGAAAAATGGCGAAATCGCGATTCGAAACGGCGATTTCGGCGAATTTCTCGCCAACTTGAACAAAATGCGCAAAATAATTTAAAATTCAACTAAATTTTGTTAAACACCTAGAATTAGGTATAATACACCTAATGGAACTTATGGGAACTCGTTTGGATTTAAAACGAACAAACGGAAGCCAAAACAGTGAAAATCAATACACAAAATGCTGAAAAATCAGAAAAAATAAAAACGGCACTATTCACCGTAACGCAAGAGCCATTTCTGTCCAGAATCCATTCGAACGACTTGCGACCGATTCCAGCGACTCCACTAGGTACTTTAGGATGTCTAGGACCTATCTGGACCTTGCCCCTTGAAATTTCACTTAATTTGCATCGAAATCCGATCGAAAGCGCAAATTAAGCCGAGGTTTACGCCTCGATTCGCACAGGGTCCGAAAACGGCTCAAACTCGATTCCACTTGCGCGAGGAGCACGTTTTAGACTCTACTAAGTCTAAATGACCCTAAATGACTCATTCCGACAGCTAACTGGCGAAGAAACCCCTAAATGTGGAATATGACCAAAATGGCTATTTTGCTCGAAAACGAGCAATCTCGCCCAAAAGGGCCGTTTTGAGCTGAAATGCCGCGAGACTTGTTTTAAGCCCTCGGCTAGTTGCTTAGGGATACTTACGACCTATCGGAGCCATTCCCCAGCATGGATGACTTAATCTTCTCTGACTTTTGATCAATTGCCCGCTTAACTCCGGTAATTACCCGAGAAACGGCAAAAGTCCGAAAAGTGACTTGAATGCGATCCAAAACACGCGGGAAGCATGCTATCGACCTTAGTGACCTTAAACGAAGCTAAACAAAGCTAAATGCCTTAAACGGCTTGTGAGGCCTATAATTACTAAAATAAAATGCAAATCTAGCGATTCTAACTGCTTTTCTAGCCTCTAAGGGGACTAATGGTAAAGTCAATACATGCCTCGGAGCTCTAGGATTTTATGAAATAAAAATAAATTAAAAGAGACCTAGAGCTAACAACTTGTAGCAGGTTTTGACGAAACTTAATTTTGACTCTTCTGATCGCAACCAGGGCTATCAGAAGAGCTAATGGAACTATCGTTATACGCTATGGACCTTCGGTCCATTGTAAAAATAGTTAACACCTAAATGAATAAAATAAATTTCGGCTTAGCGAAATTGAATTATGATTCCTCCGGTAGCGACTCCAGCCACCAGAACTGCTATGGGAAAAATCTATACATGCTATGCACCACTAGACCTCCGATAAATCGAAGACCTAGCGATGGACTTGAGCGAATACGAGGGTGACTAAAAGCTAGGTTGGCTATAGGATTAAATGAGCCTAACGATGATCTGAGTCTAGATTCTAAAGCACAATTGCCATGCGACGTGTCTAACACATGGAACCTAGTTTTGACCTAGGCTAGGGTTTGAGATAACTTAACGAAATGCGAAGCTACGAAGGGGGAAGTCGTAGCTACGGCAAGAGGGAAGCCCCGGGAGCCGAGAAATCGAGCTAGAACTCAAAAACCCCACGGGAACTCAAATAAACATCCATGGGAAATGAAGGAAAACTCACATGAGAGGGTCTAGGAGATGGGGATCGCGATGGAGAGGATGAATCCGGCCTCCGTGTCAGTTTCCACCGGTCGAATCGCCTCCAATCCACTGATCTGGGTGAACTAGGGTTAGGGTTTCCCCTTCTCTTGCTTGCTGCGTGTGGGGAGGCAAGAAATGAAGTGTGGGCTGTTGATTTTCTTGGTTGGAGAGGCTTATAACACTAGAAAACACTATGCACTTATCTAGGGGCATTTTGGTCAAGTGTCTAGTTTTGAAGAATTGAACTTCCAAAACTGATTTTTATCGATTCTAATATATTCTGTAAGGTTCTTAGGTCACTTTAACACTTATCCAAATAAATTTGCAATTATTTTTGAGTTAGGTTACTTAAGTTGAAGGGTTCTTTTTTGATCCCACTTAAGTACACACAGCCCAAATTGCAGAAGTACACAAGATCAGTGTATTATTGAACAGTGTTTGAGTACAAATGTACAGTGACTTGAGTATAGAAATACTCGGGATATTACAGGCTGGGACACATTAATTCGGATTGGATCTGTAATTAATAAACCTTGTGGGCTTAACGCCCTGATGGGCCCTAGCTTAGGGTTTCGTTGCGTGGCTATATAAGGAGAGGAGAAGGGTGGGCGTCACACAGATCTTTCGTCTAGAACCCCAGCCGCCATCTCTCGCTGCCCCTGCCGAGCGACACGGTGCTTGCACACCGACGCACGACGTTTCATCTCCGGACGTGTGGACTGCTGTGGTGACGCTGCTGCTACTGCGGCGTGGAGAGGACGATCCGCGGCGAGGATGATCCACGCCGAGAACGATCCACTACATCAACGCGCGAAGGATTCGGCAACTGCGAGTCTAGTGGTAATATAATCTATGATCCCCTTCTTGCGAGTAGCTTTTCTGGTTTTGCGGTAGAAATTTTTAATTTGTGCTAGAGTAGCATACCGCGTTCCTCTGCAGTCCATTCCTGTCATTCACATAGTAACCATGGTAGTCCATCCCTGCCATAACCATTCCCCTCCCCCATAGAAAGGCATACACCGCTGTATTGGCAAGTGTGTTACCCACATCTTCATGTAGACACCCCTCCGAGCAAACCTACACCAGATTGCTCATACTACTACGGCCTTCCAATGTGCAAAGCTAGATCCAACAACTTAATTGGTTAAGACTATCCCATAATAGCATTTGTGGATGCACTGATTTTCTTGGATTATACAACATGAAGTTCGGTCCTTAATCTGACACGAGCGAGAACAATCCCCATACACTGTGTGCAAGTCCCATGCACATCCGGCTATTGCCATATCTTGCCCGCTTCAAACCATAGTTTTATTTTTATTTTTGTACAAAAATACTAGTAACCATATTTCCCAATATGTCCAAAATTTATATTCATAACGAATAGCATACTCGACTATTTGTGATCCCATTTCTAAAGCATAACTAAACAGATGTATCTATATATACTCAACTATACCCACTTGACATTTCCATAATGTCTAAACCTACCTTATCAAGGTTTACATGTCAATATTTATTAAGGAGGTTCCATAAGTTGAGGGGTATATCTACCAGTACCCACAATATAATAATGTTTACTGAAAGTAAACACATGCATAAATAGATTTGATAAAACAATATAAATTTAGTGAAATAACGGGATCAACATGATTAAAGGGGGTGTTTGCCTTGCTCATTGAATTCTTGAACTAAGTCGGGGACGATGATCGTGGATTCTAGAACGTCGGTGTCTACAAGTAGTTCGTCGCAGAGCAATAATGAAAAGCAACAAGATGTCAATAACACCAAATCTCAAATATGATTAAAAAAATAGAAGCTTTGGATCTTATAAGGATTTAGAATTTGGTTTATGATTTTTGGAGGTTATTTGCTTAACTTGTGATTATTCAAATTTTTAAATCACTAACGAGTTCATCTTTAATAGAAATTGAGTGCAATTAAAGTTAAAAGTTAATTATTGTTATAGAATAGAAAGTATTATTTTTATTAGGGTTTAGGAACTGATTTCATAAATTTTGGGGATTGATTGCAATAGTTATGATTATTTGAATTTTTAAATTGGAAAGAATCATCTCATATTGAACTCGAATGCAAACAGAGGCTAAACTTAAATGTTTTTGCACAAACAAAGGGTTCATGATTTTAGGAGATTTTAGAAACTTATCTAATTTTTTTGGGAATTTAATTGCAATAGATACATGTATTCAAATTTTGAATATATTGGAATTTAACCTATTTATGAATTCAATTCAAACTAAGTCCAAATTTAAATATTTTTACAGAAATAGAATGATTATGGTCTGAGGTGAATATATAAATTTATTTTATCAAATTTGGAGTTTATTTGCAAAAGTTTAAGTAGAGTATAAGCTAGGTTTCGTTCAAATTTGAATTTAAATTTTGAATAGAGGTCAAGCTTTTAATATTTTTACTTGGACAGATGCATAACTTGCAGTAACGAATGTGTTCTTCATGCACAAGGGTAATGGTAGGATCCAAATAGCCGTAATTTAACTTATTGCAATGATTTATTGAAGAATTCCACGCAATGCATGTTGTCACATTGTGAGAAGTTCAGCCGTACGTGTACAACAAACTAAGACCCTAACTCTAGTTACCGGATTCGCTGTAAAGCCTCGCGAATCATAGACCGAATTCATCAAATTCGAACTGATTTAGGATACATGGTTCATGTTCGAAATGAAAATTGAAAAAAAATAAATGACAAACTACGAATCCAAATCCCAAACCATGGGGACACTAAAACCCCACTGAGCAGGGGGGCATAACACCAGCCTGAAATTAATAAACCCAATCTGATACGGATTGTCAACTCCCGTAGTACAAGTTACCGCTTGCTGTAGGACGGGTAAGAAGTGCGGCTCCATAAGCTACCACTTCGTCAGGTTTCAGCCTTGTATTTGGCTCCTTCCCATGGAAGTAGTCCCTGATTACTTGTTGAATCTTCGGGATCATGGTGCTTCCGCCGATAAGAACAATCTCATCGACCAAATCCTTGTTGCTACCCAGTTCGGCTTGCACCATCGCCCTCTCCACCAACGCCACGGCTCTGGGGAACAGATCGTGGTTCAGCTCCTCGAACTGCGCCCTGGTCAGCAGCTCGGAGAAATCGACGCCATCAACAAGCGATTCAATGCTCAGCTGGGCACGATGCTGAGAGCTCAACACCTTCTTGGCATGCTCGCATGCCGCCCTCAATTTTCCGAGGGCTCCCCTGTCGTTGCTTATGTCCTTGCCGTGCTTCTCCCTGATCAGTTTGACGTAGTGATCCATGACTCTCTGATCGAAGTCCTCCCCCCCGAAGAACGGATCGTGGTGCGCTCCAAGGAAATCAAAGACGCCGCCGCCATTCTCCAACGTCAGGACGCTCGCCTCGGACGTGGCGCCGCCGATGTGCAGGACAAGGGCATTGCCCTCGTCGCGCAGCTTCCTGTGAAGGCCGTAGGCAATGGCGGCCGCAATGGGTTCGTAAAGCATCATCGTGTGATACAAGCCGGCAATGGCGCCTGCATGCCGTGCGGCAAACCTGGGCGATTCATGGTAATATTGCTGCGGAATAGTGTAGATGGCGTTCTGGATCCTGTGACCGAGGTGCGCCTCGGCTGTCTCCTTCAGCTTGGCGAGCACCATGGCGGTGATGCGCTCAAGGTCGAATTCCTTGGCCACGCCGTCCTTGGTCTTCACTTGTACGTAAGGCCATATATCTTTCTCCACAAGCTTGTACGGCACACCCTTGACGACTCTCTGCACGACCTCCGTGTCCCACATGTGATTCCATCTGTATATCGCCATAGAAGGAAGGATATATACATCAATCAGCAACAAGCTTACCATTGATTGACCCAGCTAGCTAGCCTCTAGAGAGAGAGAAGAGAGGAGGTTACCTTCTCCCGAGGAGACGCTTGAAACCGAAGATGGCAGCCTCAGGGTTGACGGCGGCGTGGTTCTTGGCGTCCTCGCCGACGAGGACGGCACCGTCGTCGGTGAAGGCGACCCAAGAGGGGATGCAGAACTGAAACATGGTCTCGATCTTGCCTTGCCCGTAGCCGGCGACGCAGGAGTTGGTGTTGCCGAAGTCGACGGCGATCCATGTCCCGGGCGGGTAATCCGCGGGGCTACCCTCCCGTACGCTGTCCATTAACGAGCTTGCCTGATCGAAGAACAGAAACGCTGATGCTACTGCAAGTAGCCAAACGGATGCCCTAACGACGCAATCTTTGCGAGCCATTGCAACAACAGAAAGAGACCCTGATCGATGCATGCTTCTCCTCTTCCTTCCTCTCTGGTAAATTAAATATGCCTTCGATCTTCTTCTCGGCTGCTGCAGGCTCACAGTTTATATAGACCAGCCTGTGCGCGCCATGACGAGTCCGTTGCTGGTTTGGAGTAACATATGACCTCAACGAACCAGCAGATTCAGGTTCAGTTTCGGAAGAGGGAACTGGAATCGGATTCAACTGCCATCGTGGCGCTGCTGGCCGTCACACAGTCCGAAGCAAACAGAAATATTTTCCCCGACTGCCTTCTTCCAACAAAAGAGAACCTTCATATTCAGAGACTCAAAAAGACAAGAAAGGATTCCCAAGATTCCACAAAAAAGATTGAATTCTGAAGTACCAAGGAACCCATTCGAGATGTAATATGTGTTAGGTGTCCATGATCATAGGGTTTACAACGTGTCCCATGTAGAACTAGCTAGTTACGTGCCGCCAAATCAGTCGGCCAAGAAGTTCCGAACCAGCATCCCTTTCTGCACGTCCCGTCGAGAGGAAGAAGAAAAGAAGTATCTGAAGTCTGAACCATTGGTTCCGGTCCCTCCGTGATCAACCGTTCGGAGAGGCACGAGAAGAAGACATCCTGCGCTCCTTGAGCTGCACTGGTGAACGCTGCCCAGACGATCGCCTGCGCTCCATGAGCTGCACTGGTGAACGCCGCCCAGACGATCGCCTGCGCTCGGCCCGGGGGTCATCCCCCAGAGACAAACCCCGATGCTGCACTTGCATCTGGATGTTCAGAGGAAGAGACTGCGATTCACGCGCATTTGTTGGCGGCTTAAACCACCAGAAGTACCCGAAGCAGATAAGCAATATGACGCAGCAGAGTGCCGCCGCAGCAACTATCCACCACAGGATCTCGAAGATGTTGCTGCCACTGCCATGTACGTGCACCAATGGACGATCCTTCTGGGCGGGGGTACCCATACCATGAGAGGAATCCTTTCTCCGTGTACACACTGGTTAATTAAAAGAAGGCAGCAAAACGTTAATAGCTTGGTGATTCAAATCATTTGCTATTTGCTAATGGATTGTTACTAGCTACTCTATCTTAAGCTTGAATAATCAACAGAAGAGAAATATGTACCTCCAAGACATGACGTAATCGGAACTGACCAAGTGGTGACAATATGCCTGTCCTTTCCCTGACATAGAACATATGATGCTACCAGTCCAGCAGAAGAGTATTTTACTGTCGTGTAGCGACACAGGCAGCAGGCTCCGCTCTCACCGCTAGCCGGCAAGCGATCGATTGCATACAGTAACGCGCTGCAGCATGCCATCGAGGGTGGTCTCCATTTCCCACCGGGCTGTACGCACGAGAACACAGCAACACTCGTCTTGTCAAAACGACAGCTACCAATCTCTGCACTTTCATCAGGTGTAAATGAAAGGACTGGAGAGGCTGAGAGGAGGACGGCCAGCAAGAAAACCCACATTTGGCACGTTGTAAGAACTGTCAAACAGAAAAAAAAAAAAATCACGGCAAGTATATCAAAATGTTAATCTAGTTAAATTTTACAGAGGTGTTCTTTGCTTCTACCATTAATACAAGTTACACAAATCTTGAAGCAAGCGAAGAATTAAGTAATCACTATCTACCTTTTATTCATGCTTTAGTATTTGTATAACTTTTAAAAAGAGATGCATAGAAGGACCTCTCTTTTAGATCTAAAAAAAGAAAAACAATATGATGGTATTTGTATCAATTAATCATAAGCAAAAGAATACTTATGCATAGCCACTTCGCCAAATAGATGTTCAACTATTACCATTAGCAACTAATGGCATTATCCTAATTTGTAACTTTCTGACGGAGTAAAGTTATGTTGGAAGTAGTAGCAACTAGCAAGTATGGTGTTTTCCTAATTTCCTGCTGCCAGATTTCCAAATAATCCAATTACAACTTTCAGCCAGTGTATAACATAAAACTAATCACCTAATATATCTAGAAGAAATTAGTGCTCCCTCCATTACTTAATAAATGTGTTTTAAAATACACGAAGTCAAATTTTTAAAACTTTGATCACTAATACACACAAAAGGGTTCAAATTGATCACACGAAAACAATATTGGTAGATTACTAAGTTTGTCATCAGAAGTACCTCTATAATATTATTTTTTGACAGTTTTTAGTAACATATAACTGGAAAAATAATAGGCAAAGGTGTATATTAGAGACTGTTTATATCTAAAACAAAAAAATTAACAGAGTAAGATCCTTTCAACTTGTTTCAAACAATTATGGCACTGGTTGGATTTTAGTTTTTCAGGAACTTTTGGCCATGTTAGTTACCCTGAAGTCCTAAAGGTAAAAGTTGCAACCAAATGCCCTATCTTTGAAAATCAAAGGGTGATTATGTAGAAACGGGATAAAGCCATAGAGGTATTAGCAACAAATATACAGTAAGGATCAAGTTTTGGATCGACTCAGGAAATAAAATGATGCAATATATATCCATAATCGAGTCATGATAACAAGCATGCAAAAAAAATGTAGTAGTAGCATAGTAACCACAAAAAAGGGGAGTAGCACAGTAATTAACTAGAATTTCTAAGCATCTTCCTCATTCATTAATAATTCTTTGCTTTAATTTGATTATAGGAACCAAACAAAAAACATTTCCTCTGCTACACACTCATCACAATCCCTGAATCAAAACTGATCAAGACTGCAATACATCATGGCACCATATAATAATCTGTATCTGATGTCTTTGTATCTAGCATTTGCGGATGGCATGTACCTAGCAGCTATAAGCGATGATTGGAACATTTCATGACAAAAACCTTCCGGGTGTGTTTTAAGAAAACTAGCTAGTTTATGGTCCGCTTCGGCCCCATTTTTTCCCAAGCAGTGATACCCTGATTTTGTTTACTAGAGAAACAGAAACAAATAGTAGTACAGAGATAGTTTAAAGGACTCAACATCTTCAAGTACGTACTCTCTTTTCCTGAAACTGAGTTGTACCAAACAACCAGTTTAGAGAAAAGAAGTACCACAAATAACACACCCAATAAACTCAATATTACAGTCAACAAATAGGATAGGTATGCGGAATAATTGTGTGTCCCCCAGGACCTCACACCTTTTATTTATAAGCAACATTGCAATTAAACGTTACAAGAATACATAATAGGCTCTAATACACACCAACATTTTTTTTGGCAATTTTGCCTGAGTTTTTTATATCTTGATTTGGATCGTGTCTAACAAGCAAAACCATCCAGCATGGATTTGACCGGTTTTCCGTTGTTTTTGAACCCTGGGTGTAAGACAGAATCAAAAAGCTATGCTAATGATTCCCAAAGCACAATATCATAGTCAGAAAGCATAATATGAATGCAATATACGCAATAAATTTTCACAGCCATTGCAATATAATGAACAAATTGCAACTGGTTTATTCTTACAAGGACGGTAATCACCCCTTATAATTGAATACATCCAGTCGAAACTTAACGTGCAGCATACACTCAACAAACCTTATATGACAAAATCATGAAGAGAGCAGCAAAATATACTTGAAGTCCAGCAGTCGTATTTACTTTAGCAGTTGTATTTACTTTAACAGCTGAGAGAAAGGCGTACATCTCAATGGTGGATTCACTGCTTTTGTGGTGTGGTTTGAATACGCAGAAATTCCCAACTCTGCAGCTACCTCTGAACTGGCAACTGGTTGCTTGACTCTTGCAACCTTTGCAATCATCTGAAAAATAAATTTCATGTCATTCCTAAGCTGGCTGGTTTTCACAAGCCGAGCCAGTCTGAAGATTTCAACGTGTAGCTAGCAAGATTACTATTGAAATGACACTGAAGCTCAACTGGATAAAACGTCAGTACATAGAAGCGTAAGGTGTCACCTTCGCAGCCTGCCTGTCAGATTGCATGGACTCACTGACATATTCTTCTTTCAACATATTGTACAATTTCAGGGGGGAGGCAAATTCTCCGGGGGAAGTTATTTCACATAGTGCATTTGTCTGCGTAAAATACACGACAAATAATGTCATATCTTGTGGTTGCAAGTCACAATAGCAACTACCTCAGAATGACTGACTAGGAATCTAGGATGACCCAAAGATAGAAAAAAGTATATTGTCATTACAAGCAACAGGGCATATTCGCATTCCTTTTTCAGAAAATACAAAAATGCAAAAGGCACGTATAACGTATTGATCAATGGAGCAGAAAGAACCATTTCTGTTACAATATGTTTGCAATTGGGGGAAATAGAACTAACCATAAGTCCACTCTCCTCAGCTAATTGATCTCTGTAAAGAGTTTGAAGTGGCTTCCCAGCAACATCGATAATAAAAACATCAGTATTGAGCACATCCTTATCCTTTAGCTCAACTTTGGTAATCTGCGAAGAAAAACAAAATCGAAGCAAATTAATATTTGCTCAACTTCTCTCTCTCTCTCTCCCCCTGTGTGCGTGTGTGTGTTTTGCTCAACAGACAGACAAACAGAAATGGAACTGAAAAAGACTCACAGAAACATCAGCACCAGGATCAAGACCAACAGCTAGAGGACACTTCACATTCTTGATTCGTTTGTTAGCAAAGCAAGTCTTGTAGACGCCAGGACTACAAGCAGTGACGAACAGCAGCACTGAAAGAGAAAATCCTTTTAATTATAATATTCTATTGTCATCATTTACACACTTTCAGATTATAATTGCGTGCAAATTATCTAGATAAGAACATTATCTTGCTGCGCTGTGAGCAATGAAGTAGGTAGTCCCGTAACACTATGAATGAACTTACAATGGCAGAGTTCAGCGTACATCTCTGTTCTAAGCCGAAGGACAACGTAATATGCACGGATAACTTCAGCATTTTCAATCGTGTTGTCCTGCATAATAGCAAACAACTTGCTAGCATCATCAGTCACTTCTAAAAGAGTATGTTGTTAGAATCCACTCACTGAATGCCAGAGTCAGATAGCTTTCATGATCTGAACAATGAGGCAAAGTAACTACATATCACGAGAAACTGAAGTATGATATGACATAACTAGGCATGTTCTCAACTCATGTTTTGTGCAATTATGCATCCTTAAAATAAAGACGAATTAAAGTACACAGACAGATTGCAGGTCATATAGTGAAGAGATTAAAAAAAAAGCAAACGGTTAATCATCCATGTCCAGAGGAAAATTTGTTGAGAGAAAGCAAACTAGCATTACACAAGCGCACGGAGCTATTTGCCTCAAAAAACAAAAAAAAAAAAAAAAGCAAACGGTTAATCATCCATATCCAGAGGAAAATTTGTTGAGAGAAAACAAACTAGCATTACACAAGCGCACGGAGCTATTTGCCTCAAAAAAAAAAAAAAGCAAACGGTTAATTATTCCACGCACTGAGTTGGAAACCGGAGATGGAATGGGGCGGACTACGGCGACACCGGCGGCGGCGCCGAGAACGATGCAGCTGGGGTAATGGTGATGCTTCCGCCGCGCCATCGCCCAGCACCGAAGGCCTACCAATCGAAGCGGTGAAACCGGCCGATCACGAGAGCGCGAGGGCGAGGGTAGGGGTGAATGGGATCGACTCATCTGAGTTGGGGGTGGTAGGATTACCGAGCGGTTGCGGGAGGCGAGAATTTGAAGCCGCTCTTCCTCTCGCTGGAGGCGATCGGGATTTGGAAGCTCTCGCTATCAAACCCCAAAACAGCCACCCAACATCGCCTCCCTCGCTCTGCGGGTTCAGGGTTTTTGAAGCAGTCACATTTCTCCGGTGTAACCTTTTATATACTAGTTACATGCCCGTGCGTTGCTACGAAAAACAAAATTGATAATGAAAAATAAAGATTAAAAAATAAAAAAAATTATTTCACAAGATCAAACATCTATCTTTAACGCTTCGTTTCTTGCGAAAGCTGGCTAATTAAAGCAACGCTTCGTTTCTTGCGTAGGGAGCAGGGCAATTAAGCAGGGCAATTAAGCTGCAATTAATGACGTGGGAAGAACGGACCACTGCCACCAAGTGCTGCTTTAGAATAGTAGAGATATACTAGTTACATGCCCGTGCGTTGCTACGAAAAACAAAATTAATAACGAAAAATAAAGATTAAAAAATAAAAAAAAAATATTTCACAAGATCAAACATCTATCTTTAACGTTTTGTTTCTTGCGAAAGCTGGCTAATTAAAGCAACGCTTCGTTTCTTGCGTAGGGCAATTAAGCGGCAATTAATGACGTGGGAAGAACGGACCACTGCCACCAAGTGCTGCTTTAGAATAGTAGAGATATATAAATCTAGCTCTCTTTCGAACGCAATTACAATAATAATCCTATATCCAACCACCAAAACGCTAGAAAACCATACGAGTTATCTACTGTACTCCCATATCACGGCACCTACCGATCTCCCAAAGCTTGCTAAGCCACCGAAGCTATCGAGGTTAGGAAGCTCGGTAGGTGCTTCCGCTTTATGAGAGCGTGATAGGTAACACGTATCATTTATCGTCGTTTCTGTGGTTCATAATGGGATTATTTTTATAATTATGTTTGGAAGAGAGTCAATTTTCTTTTTTTAAAAAAGATTGACATGGGGCGGAAAAGCAATGATTTCTGGGTGCTTGCTACCGGTACGGAGCCTTCTCCATCTACTTCGGCCTTCCTTCCTAGTGCCGTGGAAAATTTTTTTAGAGAATTTATTTTAGCGAATCGAGTGACACTGCGAGGAAAAGATTGTTTTTCCTTTTAAGCCATCCATTTTATTTTACATTCACACCATTTTATCGTTTACTATATTCTCTGTTCTTACTACATTATCTAGGGAGCTAACACAGAAAATAGGTATAAATTTTTCGTGTGTCTTTTTATTCAGGACAGAATCTTGACATCAAACAGGTTAAGCCATGAGAGCCTGGCCTAACAGCATCATGTGCCCAATGTGCGGCTCAAACCAAGAATTGGTGACACACTTGATGCTGTTTTGCTCGTTTGCAAGGCAAATCTGGGCCAAGGTCTTCATGTGGTTACACTTGACCTTACTCTCGCCAACGGTTGGATCGGTTGCCAGTACGTGCTGGGTAGCCGTCTGCTTTTGCAATCCAAAGCAACACCATAAAGAGGTTGATGGAGTCCTCATCTATGCTTTTTGGAACCTGGGGGAGGAAAGAAAAATTTTCAACATGACTTATCACACTGTGCAGTCAGTTTTCGACCTCATCACGTAGGATGTTCGAAACCAAAGTATGACTTTGTCGGCAGTAGCGGAGGACGGAAAAAAATTCTGGTATGACGAAATCATTATTTTTATGTACCTTTATTATCCGTTATTGTTCTTTGGACGTGTGCATCTCCCATCCTAATCTTAACATCAATTTTAAGGTAAGGTAATAGGATATCATCCTATTCTCATTTCGATAGTAGGTGTATTATAGTGGCGGAGGACGGAGTAAAATTATGATGCGGCAAAATCGGTAGGATGGAATATTAAACAATATCGTAATGCCAAAAAAATTCATACAGAGTATATAAGGAGCAAAGTATTCGAGTTCAACCTACTGGACATCTTGCTAAAATAACTTTTCAAATCCACACATGAAATCATCAGGGTAAATATTTCATAAATATTTTATGTTACTGGCAGAACATGTGCTAAAAGTACTAAGGATACACGTGACAGAGCAGATATGGCAGGTGCCGTACCCAGCCATACCTTGTCCTCCGCCCCTGTTTGTCGGGGAAATGATGACATTAGCAAGATGAGTCGCCACTACATCCTACAATTTTCTTAACTTTTGTACAAGTCATCCTTTTCTCTTTTTTTTTCTTTTCCTTTCCTAGCAGACCCGACTCTTCTACCTCGGTCCTTGCCTGTACATTCCTCTGACAGTATCACCTCTCCGCTTAATGAATCAGGCAGTGTTCCTGCCTTTCCATTCAAAAAAATATCTGTTCTTCCTAATATAAATGCATGGATCTTTATATAAAAAAGAGACATTGGATGGTGGATGAGATAAGGTGTCATGACTCAGAAACCGCCTAGGAATTCGGTTTCGGACAGAGATTATATATCACCTGCTTACAACAACAAAAGAAAGTGGAAGAACGTTAAATAAGTAAATATGGCCAATTAAATAAAGTTAAAAGAACATTGTAGGCCACCGACCTAAAATTTAAATTACGAACCATCAATTGAAAACAAACCCACAGAAAAGGCCTGAGTGCGGCCGTGACCCTAAATGCCATCATTGCCAAATGTAAAGGTATCCAAGCAACGGTCTTCTTACTCTCATCCTTAGGAGTTTGTCCAGGTTCTCCTTTATTACGGCCACTTTCTCGCTCAAGAAGCGGCGCAGCTTCTGTCGTACGGGCCGCGAGCCGGGCCGGACCTATAGTTTGTGCTCTATCACCTCCCTCGGGACGCCTGGCATGTCCACTGGTTCCCAGGCAAGTATGTCCTTGTTGGCTCGAAGGAAGGTGACGAGCTCTAGTTTCTATTTGGGGTCCAGCTTGGCCGTGACGTAGGTGCACTTGCTCGGGTTGGTCTCCTCGAGCTGCACAGGCTTCGTCGCAACGCTGGGTTGGATCACCACCTTCTGATGTGCGTTCTTCATGGTCGTCTCTGGGCCTGGCTGGGACAGTAAGCCGGCGAGGGACAGGGCTTTACTCTCGCAGCCATGCGCCGCCTTGGGGTCGCCCAACACTGTGATGACACCGTTGGGTCCCGAAAGCTTCATACAGCGATGGCCGTAGTGGTTAGCCGCCATGAATTTGATCAAGGCCAGGCGCCCGAGGATGGCGTTATACGGGAGGTCTGCATCGACCACCTCAAAGGTGATCAGCTCTGTGCGGAAGTTCTCCGCGTTGCCGAAAGTGACAGGCAGGACCACTTGCCCGAGGGGGGTGATCGAGCTGCCCAGGACGATCCCGAAGAAAGGTACCGTGATGTTCTTGATCTTCGACCGAGGGATTTGCATCCGGTTGAGAGTGCTAGCCAAGAGCAGGTTGAGGGAGCTGCCTCCATCGAGCATGCCCCGGCCGACCATGGTGTTGCTTATGGCCGGGGTTATAACCAGGGCGGTCTCGAGGTCCTTAGACATGCCCTGGGGGGCATCCTCCCCGGTGAACGCAATCGTCGCGCCAGTCCATTTGCAGGGCTGGTCGTCGGGCTTTACAGCGGCGGCGTGGTAGACCGTCCGAGAAGCGGTCTTAAGCTCACACTGGGACTGGTAGGCAGATGATCCGCCGAAGATCACGTATATCCGCCGCTCGCCCTGTTGGAACTCCAGGTCGAGGCAGTCCAAATCCTCACCTGCATTGACCCTGTTGGGCTGCTCACCCTCCTTTGGGAGCGTGGGCATCTTACCACGCCCGTCATAAAAGGCGTCCAACTTGCCCAGCCAAGCCCTGCAATTACGTAAGTCGTGTCCATGGGCCCTGTGAAAGGGGCAGTACCTGTTGTCATCGTATTTCGGCCGCTCCTCACCCCCCTATGGTCGGGCGTCGCCGCGTTGGGGTCCAGGCCGGCGGTTCCCTTGCTGGGGGGCCCGCACGACCTGCTGCATTCGCGCTCGACCTTGCTGAGGCCGAGGCTCTCCTTGGGCCGGCCCTGGGGCTTCCATGACCTCGTGCTCGTCGTTCGCCGTTGCGAGTACTCAAGGCCAGCCATTCTTCTTGCGATCCCATTTTCGCTTGTTGGAGGTCGCTACGGGATCAGCATCTTTGGTGTCGAAGGGGCCGGACTCGCCGTGGTTGGGGGTGAGCTTGCCTTGGTCGTAGTCGCGTTTCCAGCGCACCGCGTCGTCCGCGTTCGCGTATCGCTCCGCCATGCGGAACAGCTTGTTGACAATGAGCCTTGGGGCGATCTCGAGGTCCTCAGTGAGGCGCTGATCGCGGACGCCGAACTTGAAAGCCTTGATCACGGCTTCATCGGAGACACTGGGAATCGAGTTCCGGATGCGGATGAACCGTTGCACGAAGTTGCGAAGAGGTTCATTCCTACCCTGGATAACCCGATCCAGGTCCTTCTCCCGCCCGGGTTGCTCATAGCATCTCTGAAAGTTGGATCGGAGGGCGTTCCGGACTTGGCACCACAATCGAAAGGAACCGGGCTTCTGATTGGAAAGCCAAGTGTGGGCGGCACCGTCCAACACGGTCAGGAGGCAATTGGCCATGATGGCCTCGTCCCCCCCAACCGCTAAGACCATCGTCGAATAGATCGACAGAAACTCGTCAGGGTTCTAGGTCCCATCGAATCGCTCGATCATGGTAGGTTTGAACTGGGCTGGCCAGCGCACCCGACGGAGGTCGTTGGAGTACGCCGAGCAGCCGTAGGCTGGTGCGGCGTCTGGTGGGGAATGGTCCCTATCGCTAGACCTGGAACTGTCGCTGGCGGGGCGACCTGGCGCACCGTCGCGTTGGTCATGTTGACGGGCGTGAACGTCGCCCGGGTGGTAACGCAGGTGATCGTGAATCCTGCGGCGCCTAGGCAGGTCGTCTGAAGATGAACTCCCGAACACCGCATCATTTGAACGAGTGCTGATGTGATTCGATAGGCGCCGGTCGTCTCGCCAGGTCGTGATTGGGGAGCGGCGGCGTGGTGGTGTACGGGACATGTCCCGAGCCCGGCGTCATGGAGGCGACCGGTGGGAACGCTGGCGCTTACGGGAAGAGTGCCATTGCTCGCGGGAGAGCAGGATTTAGAATGTCGGCTCCGGCCCCGCCCGAGGAGGGTTGCCTCATCAGCCGCCTTGTCCAACTCCTCAGCCAATGCTCGGCCGAAGAGATCCGACCTTGCCCGGGCGGGGTCGATCATGACCCTGGTAATAGTGCGCAGCCTTTTGGTGGAGCGAGGGAGCCTGGAAAGTCCGGAGAGGCGCTGATCTCGCCTCGCTCTTCCCTCCGAAGGGTTGTTACAGCTTGGTTGATGGCGACCTGAGCCATTCAACGTGCATCATTGAGTGTCTTCGGCTCACTGTCTTCTGACTCCGCGTTCGCCCCATGACTGCCAGCCATGAAGACGAACCGGTCGCGAGGCAACGGTGAAGGAGAGAACGAGGATGCAAATTTCCCATGCTTGGGGGCAGGGATCGCCCCCGAGCTTGCTGAAGGTCTCCCCGAGCCGCGTGCCATGTTCTTGCTGAAGTAGCGATGTTTTTCCAGAGGTTCGAAGTCTTCGGGCCCCACGGTGGGCGCCAGCTGTCGACGATCGGGGATCCCCGGCCGTAGAATTAAGGTCGGGTGTGTATGCGTGTGAGGGACCCGAGAACTAGCGTTCGTTCCCCGGAGATCAACGGCGCTGCTAGCTATGATTTGGTCGAGAAACAGGTAAGGGACACGAAGAATTACACTGGTTCGAGCCCCCAAGCAGGGTAATAGCTCTACTCCGGTCTCGCACGGAGGCAGAAATTTAGATTGCGAATGAGTACGAGTGGGTGCTTCTGTTGCCGTGTGTCCTAATGAGGACTCACTCGCGTCTATATATCGGTTACAAGGTCCCTCCTCCCATTTATTGAGAGGCAGTTAGGAGCATTCTTCGGATGGGATAGATCTGTATCCACTCCAATCGGATCTCAACTGCTCCCTGGAATCCGCGCCCATGTCCTGCCTTTGCAGATCTCGGATACCACCATGCCTTTGACCCAGTCTCTACGAGCTTTAGGTCTTGTTCGTGAGATAGCCTTCGATTCCCCTGCTCGAGGTCGCGCGGGCCTCGACCTGGCTATCGGGTAAGGAGCTCGAGGTCGACCCCGACCCTCCTGGTCGAGCTCGAACTGGGGTCTGTTGTCCAGCCCGTTGAATGGGTTGGGTATCTCAATCCCGACACCCTTCTTTTTCTTGATTTTCTCTCCCGGTAAAACTTTCGATGGCCCGTTCTCCATCATACAAACTCCAAATTACTTAGTTTTTGTTTCTAAATTTTTTATAGATTCAAGATTTTTTTCACAGAACCTGTTTGTATTTTTTTAGATTTTATTTGAGTTTATTTATAATTTATTTATGCTATCTGGTTTTCTTGTTTAGACGCCAACATACCGAATACGATTGAAGTTGAACCCGAATAAGAACAAGCATTGGACAAGTAAGGCAAGCACCCCCTTGATCATGTTGATCATAGTTTTTCAAAAGCTACGTTGTTTTCATTATAACTATTTTGTGCATGTTTAATTAAAATAAAGCTGCTATACCTTTGCATAGGAATTAGATATTGCCAACTGTTGAAACAAAACTACCTTGACATTGAAATATCCCTGCCATTATCACCCTAGGAATAGTTACCTACTTACTAGAATAGCTTTTGTGGGACTTAGAAGAATATACTTAGCAAATACTTAGTCATACTTATAATTGCCATTTTTAAAATTTCTAGTTTAGGGTGGAACACTTTGAAGAAATTCTTATGACATATTTTGGACATTGTTAGACTTTGAAAAACATATGTGAGCAAAATGGAAAACAAAATGATTTTTTTTCTTGGACGAGTGGTGAGTAAGTGTGGAATTGAGGTCAGTATGATTCTCGCCTGAGTCACTTAACGACCGAACTCAAGTACCGTTGATCTTAGTATATACCATACAGACCACATGTCCTTATGGATAGGACCAGGCTGAATAATTTACTAAGAGCTAGCCTTATTCCCACAGGTTGTAGATTATAGGTTGTCTTGGGTGTGTAGATGATGTTAATGAGCGTCCATGTCCGAGGACACACTTGCACCTTAAATGCAAGGCTGTCCGGCACAACGATGTATACCTCATTGAGATGGTAATGGGCATCCATACATTGAGGGATCATCGGGTGGGGTGAAGTTAGAGCTTGGCATTGTAAAGCGCTGGTTATAATCTCTCAGGTCGCACTCTATCTTATTCAGTGTAAACTGCATAGACAATATGAGATGATTATATCTTGTGGGTGAAGTTGTACGTTCTTTGCAAAGTGATAATCAAATTTATTCGAATAACTGTGCCCCCGATCACGGCCATTGCAAGGAAAGTCCACACTTTGTTAGATTTTGATGATTTTGAAAACTAGATTCTTAACAAAGATTGTTGGACTCAAAATGGATATGCTTTTACAATTGTTGTTTTGGAAATTACTATTATTTATATTTAATCCATAAATTGGTTTCTAGCAAACTAGACATATAACCTCTCTTTGATTGACCATACATGTAGTTAATAGTATTTGCAAAAGTCTTACGGAGTACGAATGTACTCACCTTGTTTATTGAAAATTTATTAGTTGAAGATGAAGCTTCGAAAATGAGGTACTTATATGATGCCGAATTTGGAGACGACGATGAGGCCGAATATTAGAGCAAACCCCAATCGGTTGCTTGTGGGTTATTGCAAACCACTTAGGTTCTATCTTTATTTATCTTCCGCTGCAGATTTTATTTAATGTACTCAGCCTTCAAGGCCCAGGTTGTAATACTACTTAAATATTATCAACACACTCCATTATTTAATTTGTGTATCGATGGTGATGCTATACTCCGAGCAACTGTGTATACTAGCCACTAATTATGGGGAAAATTCGTCACACGACACTCAATTTGTGTGCTTTTCTAGCTGGGTGTATAACATGTGGAGTCATTTGTGTGTATGACTGTGGGCCAGAGTGTTAAGTACTGAAATGCGAATTTTAAAGAGTGTCATCTGTGTAAATGCCCCCTAATTATGGGATTAGTACAGAAATACACATGAGAGTCCAGAATCATGTGATCGCGGGTCCAGCGTATTTATAATGATTTTGCCATGTAAGATTTCTAATAGTGTAGATGAGAGGGAAAGAAGTTGTCTTGCATGCAATAGACGGCCTATAAGGACCTTACAGATAGCACAAAACACCATTGTATGAGTTGTTCTCTATAACAATTTTTATCTACACATTAGGGCATGTACAGTGGTGTGATATTGATCGTTTATATTCTTTACCACGTAAGATTTTTGCTGACATCGGGGAGAGACAGGAGGAGGAGAGAGAGTATAGTTATCTCTTCGTGAAGAGACGACATATAGAAAGCATAAATCACTATTGTATGAGTTATTATCTATAATAAATACTTTGTATGTCATAATTAAAAGATTTTAGGACCTTATAGATACACTCTGAAGATGTCATCGATTGTAAAAGTTGTCTCTAGATGACATGGATGGGTATAGAGAGTAGTCGTCTATACTATTGCACATGCTCTTAAAAGATTATGAGGTCTCATAAGATAACTTAATAGACAATGAGTTGTCTTTAGTATTGTCTATACTATTGACTTGAAAAAGGGAGAGGAATATATATACCATTTTCTTCTTCTTTTTTGCGAGGAACCTACCATTTTCCCAGTTCAAAGTTTGATGTTTCCGTTTGAAAGTTTTTAACTCCCCAATCAGATTGAAAGTTCGTGAATAAAAAAATATTTGGAATTATGCCGGGACTCAGGCGTCCACGAGTTGTGCCGTGTGCGTCTCACACACGCCTATGGACAAGAGGTACTTAAAAAACTAGTAACGAAATACTTGTTAGAAAGACACGTGCATTATATTAGTTTCTTTTTTTTCAAAGGTTTATGTATTCCCTCCTATCATAAATACATAGGCCCTATTTATTTCAATTTTTTCATCGACTTAAAAGCAAAAAAGCTAAAATCAAAACAAATGACTGGCTTTTCAATCGAGCTTTTAAAAAGTCTAAAGTCTCTATATAACTATAAACAAAAAACCAGGCAAGATGTGCTTTTTTGGGATGAAATAACTCTTTACCACTAAAAATCTCCAAAATTATCCACCAAATACCATCATATATAAATCGAGAATCTCTCCGTCTCATTTCTCCTCTATCCTGTGCAAATATTAACAATAGTCAGTTTGTATGGCAAATTGTGGTGTGCTTGGTCCGAACAACTGGTTATTCACGATCCTTAATCAATGCATTACAAACCAGCTCATAAACAATATAAAAAACTATTGTTAGCTCATTTGCCTAAGGGTATATCAAACATTTTATCATTAAGACAATAAGCTAATCCAAGAAAAACCCGGGCTACCAAACACCTTAACTTGGCTTAAAAACAGACTACTTTTAAGTTGTTTAGGACAAAATGTTGGCTTTAAGCTATAAGCCAAAAAACCTAAGCCGAAACAAACAAGGCTATATTGTTTCGGAAAATGCACAATCAAAATTTCAAAACTTTGGTTGTCGACATCTTTCAAAATATTTATATCAGATACATAAAAAAAATCATATGTAGAGATTTGTCTCGAAAAATACTTTCTTAATAACTTTATTGGGTGTTATAATATATTACAATAGAAATTAGTGATTAAAGTGGCATTTTGGATATCGTGTAGATGTTTATGACTGTGTATTTGTTACCGAAGGGAGTAATATATTGCCATATTTTTATCAATCTATCACAGTATGCATGACAACTATTCACCAAAATAGCCACATAAACCTTTTTTTTCGAAGTCTAGCCACATACTTGCGAAATTGCAAAACGACCCCTTGCCCAAGTGCGAAAGACCCTGCAGGTACATATGTCACCCGCCGCAGTCTGGTAGCGTGAAAGGTCCTTTCGCACCTATGGAGCACGGAAGGCATCCTTTCGCGCGTGGCACGGACACCAGCACGAGCTCTTGCGATAGCACGCACCCCCCGTGCACACACACACCCCAGAGCCTGCCAGCGCGCAAGCCAGTACCGCGCCTGCCACGCTTCCTGTTCACGAAAGCTAGCTTCCATGCTTCCTGAGCGCGGAAGGACCTTCAGCGCTAACGGACCGCGGCATGTGGCACTTGTCACTTGCTGGGTTTCCCGCATTTAGGTAGAAAGCTACTTTTGTAATTTTACACAGACACAGATCAGATTTGGGGGAGAAGTGTGGAGGTAGAACAATATGTTTGGTTGGCTGCATGAGTAGAGATTTGGCTCTATGGATGTAGAAGTGAGATGTTTGATTGTCTTCTCATCTTTCTAGCCTGGCTCTGCAGATGCAAAAATCATCTTTCAGCCTGCATGCAGGGAAACGGGGAAATCCGCCGTTTCCCCTGGGCAGGCTGCGTGCGGTGGAGTTGCATGCACATGTATCATGATATGACCGCTGACACCATCAACTATAAATGCATTTTCTTTCTCTCTTTTGCGAATATCTTTTGATTAGTATCTCCGATCACCGAACCGATTTCACCTATGTGTTCCTGACATTTTTTCGAACTAAACTAGACCGCACTTGCCATATAAATTTCAAAAGATTAAATTTTCTAATTTTCAATCTATTGATTGATTTTCCAAAAATTATTTTAAAGTTTTTTATTTTAGTTTTTGAATTTATTGATTTCCTATTATTTGTTTTTAAATTTTTATTTTCATTTTTGATATTTATTGATTTTCTAATAATTTTCAAATTTTGTTTCATCCCACCCTTGAATTTATCTATCCCACTTTCATTCTAGTACAGTCAACCAAACAATATCTTTGCGCAGCCTGTTCAATCTTATACAACCAACCAAACAACATCCTCTTGTATCCACTCAGCCTACCTCCGACCAATCTGGCTAAGCTTATACAGCCCGGTTGAATTGAGAAGGGCAACCAAACAAATAGCCCCAAAAGCTCCTATGCACGACGACGTGATTAACATGATATAGGTAGGTGGTGAGCTTGTTTTCCATGATGCATATGGATCATTCATTAAAGCTAGGGAGTAAGTCCTCGAAACCCAAGCATACGCAGACTGCATACCATACATCACAGACAAAACACTAATTTTCGATGGAGTTATTGGTTGTCATGGTAACGCTTGCTCTAAGCTACACGATTCGACCATGCATCGGCACTGGCGCATGTTCTTCAACCTACGGTAATCTCTGTGCTCCATGGTCTGTCAAAACCTTCTTCTTTCTCTGAATGTTTCTGTTCCTGTAGCCCAACTTTTATACTTCCTTTCGGTACTTTTTTCGCCTGCAGTTATGTTTTCCTTTACTTTTTCTAACATGCATTTGTATTTCTAGTTTCATGAATATTAATACTCGATTGATTATACTTGAACTATACTTTTGCTGTTTTATTTTACCTACGGATATATAGCAGGTATCGGTCTGAACAAAGATGGCGCCTTCCAATTCCCTGTGTTCCACAGCAAGCACCCCTGCTTGGACCCATCGTCCATCCGTCTAGCAGCAGCAAACTCGGCAGAGGCGAATCCTGTCATAGGGAGCGATGCGATCCACGAGGGCAAGTTCCTCATGGCCATCCGCCTTGGCACACCGTCCGTCTTCAATCTTGTCACCGTCGACACTGGCTCTACTCTCTCCTGGGTTCAGTGTCAAAATTGTCAGATACGGTGCCACACGCAAGCGCCAGAGGCTGGAAGTATATTTGACCCTCGCAGCTCCACAACGTACCAGCGCATTGGGTGCTCAAGTAAAGTCTGTGTCGACGTCCATGAGAGCCTTGATGTTCCATTCGGCTGCGTTGAGGAGACAGACACTTGCCTCTACAGCCTGCGGTATGGGTCGTCAGGTCCATTGGCACAGTACTCAGCGGGCAGGCTAGGGAAAGACAAGCTCAAGATCACTCTTCCAGCTCCAGATGGCTACAGCGTTGTCGATGATTTCGTCTTTGGGTGCAGTGAAGATGACAGGTTCAGCGGGCGTGAAGCAGGTATTGTTGGTTTCGGGAATGAGAGCTTCTCCTTCTTCAACCAGGTAGCTCGGCATACCAGCTGCTACAGTGCCTTCTCCTACTGCTTTCCTGGCAGCCATGAGGCCCGGGGATTCCTTTCCATTGGACCGTACGCCAAGGGCAAGCTAGTGTTCACCCACTTGATCGGGGGCTATGGAGATAGATTGGTGTACTCTCTCCAGCAAATTGATATGATGGTCGACGGAGAACGGCTTCAGGTGGACGCATCTGTCTACGCAAGGCGGATGATGATTTCCGACTCTGGAACTGCCGATACGTTCCTTCTAGCTCCAGTTTTTTATGCTCTTGACAAGGCGGTGACAGCGGCAATGCGATCCAGGGGATATGCTCGGCAACCTGCCGGTGAGACGACGGCTTGTTTCAGGCTTACCGGGGATTCCGTAGACTGGAGCCACCTACCGACGGTAGAGATGAAGTTCACAGGAACCACCCTGAAACTGCCGCCAGGGAACGTGTTTCATCAGCGATCAATCGGTCTAATTTGCTTGGCGTTTCAGCCAGATGTTGCTGGTGTCAGGGGCGTCCAAATTCTAGGGAATAAGGCAACACGATCATTCAGGGTTGTGTATGATCTCCAAGACATGAAGTGTGACGGACCGCCTTTTTAGGGGCAGTGCGAAACTCACAACAGTTACCCAGGAAGACTAACTGTTGGAAGACAAGAGTACAATTGCCTGACCAAAAGCAACTTTCAACACTTTTTATTCAATATAGTTGGTCTAACGACCGGTTTTACAAGAGAAGCATCCAAGCTTCTAAACTTACACTAACAAAAGAGAGAAACCACAGTGTGGCCTGAGCGAAGACCAAAGACCTGTAACTGCACTAAATCGCCATCTACGACCTCCCGGTAGGCTCCGCTTCTTCGAACTCTCGAAGGGCTGGTTTGCAAGGGTGAGTACTGAGTACTCAACAAGTCGCACTGAACCACCAATACTATATGTAGGGGTAATCAAGGGATGGCAATAGGGTTTAGTATCTCGGATGCGCTTTTATTTCCTAACTCATTTTACATTTGAAGCACAAACTATAAAGTAAGTAATTTGAATTTCACAAGTTCAACAACACTTAACCACACTTATCCAAATTCCAAACAAGAATTTGAGCTTAGTTACTGTGTATCAACCCCGATTCCAACTTAACTTCATTTACCGGAAGTACGGGCGTGAATCGATTACAATTAAGATTAACTCACAGAGCTACTCAGCTTTACCCACAAGATATCTATAACCTTTATGCCAATCGCGAAGTTTCATGCAACTTAAATGCATGTGGCCCACTTTAGATTATCACAAGATTTCATTTAATCATTCCTTCGCCTCTTAGTTGTTTACATCGATAGTACCGCTTACCTTGACTCCTGGTCCCCATTAGCGCTTCACCGCTGTGAGAACCAAGAATGTCACTCCTGATTATTCTGCCTCCACCCCTCCGGCCCATTTCCTGGAAGGTTCGGTCCCCTATCTCTCTCCAGAGAATGGTGCAGCTACCAAGATACCAATTATTATCTCAGAATGATTAACTTAATGAGCCGTGCCTGATACGGGTCATCGACCAATCCGACTGCGGGTTGAGCGGAAACTAAGTTATTTACTTTGCTCAAGTGGATTATTAACCTTACACTTTTGCCAAAGACCAAGCCTTCATCCACAACCCATTCCGCAGACTGCAAGACGCCACGCACCAACCAAGGCATTAATCACGGATCTAATCTCATCCACTCCGGATTAATCCGACATCGCCCTCTCGATCGCAAAGACTTTATAAACAATCCGAATCGGAGATTCGGCAAGATTTTCTTTAAATCCAGTGTTTTGAACTAACCTAGCAGATTATCTAACCTATTCAAGGCAATAAGCAATTAACTAGGGTTCCAAAGGATTAACAGTGGTTCAAATATTTCAAGGAGGTTTCATGAGCAACTGTATTACTCTATTTATCATGTCATTCTAAAATACTGGATTTCATTAATTCAAATACAAGAAAATAATGCGATATAAAATAATTACTACTATAGCATGGCATGATAGGATCAATATGATCAAGGGTGTACGGCTTGCCTATGCGCGGCAAATTGATCGGACGAGTCGCCGAGGAAGTAGTCGTGATCAAGCGCCCCGCTCGTCCAACGCCTGGCTTCCGAATCAAGCCCGACTCCAGTGGATCGCCGCTCCACCGGGCGCCTCAACGGCCGAATCTAACGCGAGAAAAGACAACCAACATAAATAAACGACAAAACAACAACCGAAAAAAGAAAACGGAATCAAATGGGAAACTGAATCGAGCCTGAAGAGAACGGAGGGCTAAACCGGGATTTGGGAATTTCTGGGTTCTTGATCCTGGAACTGACAGCATTTCTCGACTCGCTGGTCGAGACGGTTCGGGAAAAGTATTTGGTGGGGCTCTGGGATTTTCCGGGATTTTTCTGGATTTTTCTGGCTATTTTTGGAATTAAAAACGAATTTCGGAATTTATTATTTGAATTAATAATTCCGAAAAAGGAAATTACTGTTTTAAACAGTAACGGGCTGGCTCGGCCGCAGCTAATCGCCACGGCCCACTGGCGGGGCGAAGGCGCTTTTGGGCGCTGGCGCGCATGAGGTTCTGGCTCACCGCCAAAGAAGGCGCGCGAGGAGGGGGCGGGGCCTACACTCAGTATGAGAGGGGGCTGACGAGTGGGCTCCACTGGCACGGGGCACGGAGGGGTTAGGGGCACAGGGGAAATAGGGCTGAGGGTGGGCGGCGCACAGGCAAGGCCGGTTAAGCAAGGGCGAGGGCAGAGGAGGAAGGAGGGGCTCACCTCGAGGAGAGGGGCGGGCGAGATGAGAAGGAGGGCACCGGCGGCTTTTATACCGCCGCGAGGAGGCGGAGGCAGGGGCGCTGGCTCTCGGCGGCGGCAAGGACGACACATGGCGCTAAGGCTACGGCGGAGGCGGCGGGCTGGCGACGGCACGCCAGACGGCGCGGAGGCGGCAGCGGCGGCAGAAGCTGGCACGGCCTGGGCGACCACGAGCGAGGGCGCAGAGATCGGCACGGCGCGGGCGACACGGAAGCGAGGCGACGCAAGGCGGGCGGGTCGCTGGCGACGGGCGCACTGGCCGAGGAGCAGGCATGAGCAGTCACAGCGGCCGATGGGCCGAGGGGAGGCGTGCCATCTGCCGAATCTGCAGCGGGCCGACGGCCCAAGAAGCAAGGATTCGGCCCAACAAGGTTTGAATTCAAAACTCGATTCAAATTTCCAAATCCAAAATCCAAACGCAATTCAAATGAAAACCAACAAATTCGTTTTGAATTTTTGGGGTTGTTTCATGAAGTTCGGCTTTCAGCCTGATGCTTGCTGATGCGAAACTACTGGGGCTAATTTCCACACAAGATACCGGAATTCTAATACTACTTATTATTTTTACAGGAATGAATCCTAGAACTACTAGCACTTCTTTTTTAATTTGTTCCTGGTATGGCAATAAGAGTTCACTGTAAAGTTGTGCGCCTCTCTAATATAGAAGCAGTGGTGTAGCCAATAGGGGGGCTCCGTTGGGCTCAAGTTCACCCTCCGGTCGCTGGATCCTAAGGCCCCGTTTGGTATGGTTTCAGATTATAGTAGAAACGGAAACGGTTCCAGATTCTTGGTAGAAACGTTTCAGGTAGAATCAGAATCACTTTTTGCAAACCGTTTGGTACGGTTCCAGATTTTAGTAGAAACTAGTAGAAACGGGGTTGACGGCGATTCAACCCCGGTGTGAAAAAAGAAGAAACGTTCCAAGGAGAAACGTTCCGAGTTTTAACCCGTTTGGCTGGGTTTCTTCCAAATTCTAGTAGAAACACCTCAGTTCCAAGTTGCCAAACAGGACCTAAGTATCTTCTTTAGCACCAACGCTTAGTTTTTTACATAGCAGCGGCGAATGCACCCGTGCTCATGTGCAGCTGGAGTAACACGCTTTGTTGGTGATGAGTTGCCTCTTGTGCCATGTGGCTTGGTGAGTCACTGCTTATTGAAGATCTAATTTGGTACGTAATTGGTAACTTCGCTTGTTGCCTGCAAAATTAGATTCGAACTCTAGACGCACGCAGAGATCACAGAGAGATATAGAGAGAGACGGCACGACACCTGTTCTCTGTAAGGACAAGCTAGTTCACATGCATTCCGGTTCAAATCCGGTCTGTTTTATAGCAATTCGGCCCAAAAGACTGAAATCTCGATGAAATTGGCCAAAAATTTTGAAATTAATGTATCAATTTGAATTTTTTTTTCAAAAAAATATGTTCTACCAAGATTTGGAATCTCACCCCCAGCCGAAATTTCTTAAATTTTGTCAGAATTTTAAACCTTGTTACTACTGAAGGATGCATGGATTATGAAGTATGTGTTGGTAAGATTGATTTCAGTTGTTATGCCATATGTTGACAAAGAGTGGTTTTATGCCATGTGTTGGCAGGGAATCGACGAATTGTTGCTCACGTCATGGAGGACTGTGAGTTACTATATTTATGCCTACATACTTGTTATTTTATATACATATCAAATTGCTTTTATCCCACCTTCAATCTACAATTTAATATTTACAATTCAAATTAACCTTATGCAAAATAACCATGGTAGCCTTTCCTTTGATACAGTCTGCATCTATTATGGGTTTTGCAAAAATCTTGCAAGTACGTAATGTACTCACCCTTGTCGTTATTACTGTTTTTAGGTGAAGAAACAGAATACTCTGATGGCACTTACATTGACACAGATTATGGGGATATTAACGATGAATTTCTCTAGGATTTAACCTTGCTAGTTGCCTATGGGATAGATGGGCAAGGTCTACTGATAAGTATCTGTATCTTCCGCTGCTTTTGATTAAGCCTTTATGGCCTTATGTACGAACTAAGTTATATTAATAAAATTGGGGACTTGTGTATGGATGTGTTATCAATATTGTAAATGTGCATATCAGTCACTGATCATGTGGGACTGGTATAAATATGCACATGGAACCCATTATTAGTATTTAATACCAACAATAGGGACCCCACACTAATCAAATACATTATATCGAAAAGAATAAATAATCCATATTGAATTTAGTGTACAGTAAAAGAGCTCTAGATCTATTGATTAAAACTATAAACTAATCATACGGTAAAGAAAAAGTAAAGACACACATAACATAAAAAATTGGATTGGATAAGTTAAAGAAAAAGTAAAAATACATATAAGACAAAAATTGGATTGGTCAAAGACGATCTCTGCAGGTAATTTTCGGATCTTATTTATACCGCTAAGGTCTCGACCGATCCGTATGTTGATCTTCTTATGTTCACGTTGAGTCTTTCTTGCGTATGGCAGCAGCCAGCAGGTAACAGCAGGTTGTTTTGATCTTCTGATTAAACTCTTTTTCTGTTTCCTTCTGAGAGACATGTGGTGATCTATCTATGTAAGTGATAATTAATTTACTATATTTGAGTTTATGGTGCTTAAGTTTCAGTTTAATTAGAATTCTTTTATTATTTAAAACAATTTAAGGTACTATCAGGTTAGGCGGCACTACCGGCTCCTGAAGGCGGTAGTGCCGGCTAAAAGGTACTACCGGCCCATGTATGGCGATAGTTCTTTTCCTGCGAGGAAAATCTCTGGGTTGAGCTGAGCGGCACTACCGACTATGGAGGACAGTAGTACCGGGGTTGCGGTACTACCGGCTCCCAGTAGGTGATAGTTCTTTTTCAGGGCGTGCATGTTGGGTTCATGCAATGCGGTACTACCGGCCCTACATTGGCGGTAGTACCGGGTGGTACTACCGATCCTGGGGGTAGTACTGGTTTTGCTAGGGTTTTGTGATTTTAATTTTGATTATGTGATGCTCATTGCATATATTTGTGAATAGTGCTACGTGATGATTTGCTTGTCTGTGTTGCTTGCAGAACTTCAGAGCTAGGTTATGGTGAGGCGTAGGAGACTGGTGAAAGATGTGACAAATGCCTAGATGGGGGTGAATAGGCTATTTGAAATTTTAAACGAAATTTACTGCAGCAGAAAAAGGTTCGGAATTTCTGATAAATAATCGAAACTTCCGACCAAGTATCGGAATATCCGATCAGTTCTGAGATTTGAGGATGAGTAACAAAATCTAGCTAAGTACGAATTGCTTCTACTCCAACTTGGTGCAAGATAAAGTGAAAGATCTATGATCAACTAGTAACTGATTAGAACTTTAATGGAGAGAGTAGAACAAGATTCACAACTAGCAAAAAGCAAATCAAACTAATAGACAAGAGTATTTGTTCCCGGAGTTCGGATTCTTGAGGGGATCCTACGTCTCCGTTGAGGAAGCTCACAAAGAGCCGGGTCTATTCCAACCCTTTCCTCCCAAACCTCGGTCACACTTGAGATTTGGTTTCACTTTTGATTTCTTCCCTTCCGAAGGCGAAATCGGCTTTCACAAACTTCTCACGACTACCCACAATCTTTAGGAGCTCGTGAGTGACGCCTAGCCGTCTAGATGTCCTTCAACATCCAAGAGTAATGAATGCAACTTGAAATCAATCTTGGAGATAATCTCTCATGCTCAAAAATGTCTCTCTCGTGCTCGAAGCTCTAGATCTTGTTCAACCCTCACTCTTTAATTTGATCACTAAGATCAAAGAGGAGAGGAAGAAAGAGCAACTCAAGAAGTGTATTAAATACTCATGAGAAACTACAGCTAAAAAGTTAGGCCCATTTAATGAGGGTGAGGGGTATATATAGGAATGGGCAAAAACTAGCCGTTATCCCTCCACTCAACCACATATCGAAACTTCCGATGTAGACATCAGAACATCTGATATGTCTAATTTTCCAGAAAATTAACTGGTTTAAATGGTAAAAAACCACACATCAAAACTTCCGATATTAACGATCGGAATGTCCGAATATGTCTATAGAGCTACTTTTGAAAAGCAATGTCAACACAAATCTAAGTCAACATCAGAATATAATAAAAAAATATAATACCGTTTTTTATGCATATATCTTGGTAGAAATGAGGAAGCTAGAACGACGTATTAGAGAGAGTATTAATATATTTGGAAGATTTGATCATTTATTTATTTTACGATACAAATAATTATTTATCCTATAAATCTCACCGATATACAAGTATAAACCATATACTCCCTCCGTCCAGAAATGATCTACGTTTAAACCATAGACACAAAGACCAACGTAGTCTATTTAGTCCACATCGTGTGAGTTGTGCATCGTTTCGTGATCTCCGCGTGCATGCAAGCAACCAATAGCGGCCAAGCATTACTTTTCAAGTTGCATGCCGGCGCATGATAATTCGTAGTTGCATGCTGGCACATTAAATGTGCATGATATACAAAGAGGTCACTTGTTAATACGAAGATTATTTTTGAATTTCTTTATTTTGCTAATACGAAGATCGTATCTGGACGGAGTGAGTATAAGTAAAATGTTATAAAACAATAATCGATAATAAATACAAGTAAGGACAGATCATATATATTTCGGCCTCCTCTCTTCCTCCTAGCTCCCACCTCCGTTGCTCCACTTCCCAGCAGTTCTTCCTCTAGCTTGAACCCTCTCATTCTTCCCCAATCCTCTCCCATTACTCCCCAAAGCCTCTCAATCAAAAGTCGGCTTATTGCAAACCCCCACCATCTCTTCCTGCACCTCCGACTCCCCCACCCCCAGCAGGTGGCCGGCATCCGTCCTCGACTTCTTAAAATGTGAGTTCATGATTGGAATCGCCGAGACACTGAATCATTTGGTTATCTCCTGCAAGAAGGCATTTTGCCCCTCTCCTTTGCTCATACCCTCTCCCTCTCCCTGTTTTTTTTTTTAAATTTTTTTTTCCCGTAGAGACCAAAGTATCCTCCTGGTTGCAGCCTTCTTGTTGCTGTTCTTCCCCTGGTTTGAAGCTTCTGCGTACCAGATCTGTGAAGCCTCTTGTGCCTTTGGTTGTGGGGGTGCGGCATTTGAGGTAGTCAGGCAGGGATGAGTAAGGAGGAAGCCCTCAAGATGCAGGTGCGTTTTTTTTTTTTTTTCGTTTTTGCTTCCTCTCAACTCGAGCGGCATTGCGGACATTCCGTCTTCCTTCTTGTTTTTGCTGCCATTTTATATCAGGCAGGCAGCTAGCAGCTTGCTTTTCTCTTCACCTGTGTTTCCTTCCATGTCTCCTGCTATGTCCTCTGAAATCTCTTTGTTTTGCTATCTTGCTCAACCTGTGCTCTCTGTTTCTCCCAAATTCCCAGACTTGTGTGCTCAAGGTGAACATCCACTGTGATGGGTGCCGGCAGAAGGTCAAGAAGATCCTCCACAAGATTGAAGGTAAAAAGGAGCCAATTGCTTGAGTTTTATGCTTGTTTATTTATTTCTTTATTTGCCCCGGTTTGCTCTTTTTTTCTAAGGGAAATACGTTGGATTCATCTGCATCTGCAGGTGTGTACCAAACCAGCATAGACCCGGAGCAGGGGAAAGTGACGGTGTCCGGCACGGTGGATCCGGCCACCATCATCAAGAAGCTGAAGAAGGCCGGCAAGCCGGCCGAGTGCTGGGGGTCCAACGCTGGCGTGGCCAACCACTTTCAAAAGCCCCACCTTGATGGCGGCGGCGGCAAGGGCCAGCCCAAGGACGCCGGTGGCAAAGGCCAGAAGGGCGGCGGCGGTGGAGGTGGCAGCAAAGACGCAAAGATGGTAATGCCGCCTCTGACGCCGCAGCAGCTTCAGCAGTTGCAACAGCAGATGCAGATGAAGGGCCTGAAGATGCCGCAGTTCATGGACGCGAAGGCGCCGTTTGTGGCGGCCGCACCGATGAAGGACCCCAAGTCCGTAAAGTTCAACCTCCCCGAGGACGACTTCGGGGGAGACGGTGGCAGCGAGTTCGGCGACGAGTTCGACGACTTCGATGAGGACGAAGATTTCGACGATGAAGGGCTCGGCGACGACTATTATGATGATCCCAAGACGATGATGAAGCCCATGGCCATGCCACCAAACGCCGGTGGGGGCGACAAGAAGGGTGGCAACGGCGGCGGCAATGGTGGCAAGAAGGGCGGCGGGGGCGGCAACGAGATCCCTTTGCAGATCAAGGGGAACGCCAACAACGGCGGCGGTGGCAAGAAAGACGCAGGTGGCAAGCAGAACCAAGGTGGGGGAGGCGGTAACGGCAACGGCCGAGGTAAAAACGGTGGCGGTGGGCAGCCGAACAACGCCAAGGGAGGAGGAGCCCCGACCGGCGGGAACCATCCGGTGCAGGGGAAGAAGGGCGGCGGCGCCGGTGGCCCCGCCTTCGGTGTCGGTGGTCCGATGGCCGGCATGCCGCCGCAGCAGGCCATGATGAGGCCTAACATGATGGTCGGTGCCGGTTTCCCCGGTATGGGCACGTCCATGAGCATGCCCATGGGCCACCCCCACATGGGGAACGTTCACGGACAACAGGGTGGTGGCGGTGCCGTGCAAGGCATGCCGACGGCGGGGTTCTACCAGCGCGGCGGCGGTGGCATGCCGCCCGGGCCGGAGATGTTGCAGGCTGCTGCAGCGGCCGGGAACCCGATGGCGCAGCAGCAGTACATGGCATTGATGCAGCAGCAGCAGCAGCAGCAGCAGCAGCAACAGATGATGATGAACGGGCACGGGCACGGCCATGGCGCCGCGGGGTACCCGCCGATGGGCTATGGATACGGCCGCCCGGCGATGCCGTACCCGATGCCGCCGCACCCGCAAGCCGAGCCTTACAACTACTTCAGTGACGAGAACCCCAACAGCTGCTCGGTGATGTGAGGGGGAGATCCATGCGTCCTGCAACATGTAGTTTTCTTCCAAGTAAACCAAACCGGAGCGAAGGAACTCCTCAGATCACAGTTGATCGTCACCATCATTCATGGTCGAAAGAGCCAGGATCCAGTACACATGGCAAACGATCCCATGTATTTTTCTTCTCTACTCTTCACTTAGCTTACTTTCATGTTTCATCATCTTTTTTATTTTTTAAAAAAAAAGAAGAACTGGACTTCTTGAAGGCGAAGGTAGGTATAGTAATTATCTATAGTTTACTTGTCATAAGACAGATGAGATGCTCTTCTTGCTCCATGATGTGCAAAACAATCTCTATCAGTCAATGTACTGTGGATTCATGGCTGGTAGTGTAGCTTTCTTCTTTCATGCTAGTGGAATGTTGTCAACTCAGTGCAAGCCTTTATCTTTCTGCCTTCCTTTGTGCGACAGGTGACAGATACAACGCTACGGATCTGCTCGGTTTGACGACAAATTTGTCTCGTAAAACTTCACCAAAGATCGGCAAGAACCAAACTGGCCACTAATCTTCTGTCCAAAGATTGATAAGAAAATGAATCAAAGAACTAACAGAGAAGAGAATCCTGCCAAAATTTGATTGCAAACCAAATACTCGCCAAATTTGATTGACGTTATCAAAATTCGGTAATATAAGCATCGGTAGCCATCGGAAGCAAACAAACTAAACATGCCCCTACATCCCATGGCGAAGAAGATGAAAGCTGTGGGTGCAAACGGAGGAGGTGATCATCATGGTGGTGGAGATATCCATGGGAGGAGGGGGAGAGCGGAAATAAATTCTATGCAACGGTGTTGTATATCAAGACCTGTGCAACACCGTGCGGATTGACGCCACATGTCCCGCTTCCTCAATCCCCAAGCAGCCAGCTCGGGAGAGGAAACGTTAGACTCCATAGATTGAGAAAGCGGAACATGTGGCGTCAATCCGTACGGTATTGCACAAGCCATGATATACAACACCGTTGCATAGAATTTATTTCCAGAGAGAGCTGCTGTAGTCTTGGCTATGGTTCCTTTTTCCTGCACCCTGCAGCTGCATTATTGCTGGGGTAAGAACGGATAGGGCTGTGCCCCAGCAGCTGCATTCAGGTTGGCTTACACCAGAACTGCACATTTCGATCCAGTGTCTGCAGTAACACCACTGCCTGCCTGCCTAGCCCCTCCCGTGGATTGATTCCAGTCCAACCACCGCGGTAAAAGACCCGCACAAATCAGGGTAACAAGCTCTAGAGCTGGGCACATCTAGCCTGCAAAAATCCTTGAATCACAGTATCATCCGCTGCCTTTTCTTCATGCCTGTTGTTCTTGGTGGTATATCCTGTTAGGTTTAGAGCACGGCAAAATAAGGAAGACGATGATTTAACATGGAAAAACCCTTTCGAAAAAATACCAAGAGAAACAATCTACTATTTAGTTCAAAAGTTACATGTATAAGGGGCTGACTTATATAGCCAAAAAATCCGAGTTGTAGAAGACTAACTACATATCCTGGGAGCACTCTCGCGTCTGTTCAACGCATGGTATTTGTATATTCGATGCTTGAGATTCGATGTTAGTTTGTCGCGAATGGCGGATCCATACTCCATTGGATTTCGCGTGGAAACCTCACGCTTCGCTCCGTATCAGGTTGGGACCAGCGTGAGCAACAATGGTCACTGCTCGGATTAGATTATTCCAACGGCACGAATGGAAAGAAGCTGGAGCATACCTGCTGGATTCCACAGTAAACCCGCTGGGCTCGTCGAACCCGAACCTCATGCTCGCAATGAAAATTAGAAGAAAAAAAAAGTAGCAAATCGTAAACCTAGATTTCGTACCGTGACTCGAACAAAGTACCGCGACTCGAACAAATCACGCGGATTGCTATCGTTAAACTATGGCTCGGCATGATGAGCTTGGAACGAGGAGGCTGCTGCTAAATTTTATAATCCTTCACTTTCGTTCGTCCAAGTTGGCAAGAACTCTCCAAAGCGATTTAGTGGTTCAGTCTAAAGTAAGCACAGGTCAGAGAAAAACAAGCAAGTTCCGGGCCATGTTTTGGGGAGTGCACTGCACTGAATCATTGGAGAGGAGCTGTTGCCTTTGCTTGCTCCAAAGTGATCTACAGCTTAATGCGTTAGGATGGCAGCTACTTATTCGCCTCATTGCGGCAGGAAGATGGTGAGGTGTGCCGGAATTATAGCGGCTTTAAAAGTAGGGCCTGATCGCATCACGCACTGCGACAATCCATCCTGGCGTGCCTTAACCTGAAGAATCAACACAACAGTGTTTCTGTCGGCAGAGAATCGCATCAGGACGCCAAAAATAGTCTTGTAAACAGCTCTCGAACGGGCTGCTTTGTGAGGCCGAGGTAGGGCTGCCTAGGGGTGGAAAACGAGCCAACTCGGTTCGACTCGACTCGGTTCGATCAAACTCATTAAGGTAATGGGTCAGTTTGATTTGATTTGTTGTCTTAACGAATTTAAATCTCAGCTCGACTCGACTCGTTAAACTCGCAAGTTGGCTCGTTAAACTCGACATTGCTATCTGAAAGGAGGATTGCTGTTGAGACTATACGGTATGGCATGTGTTATTATTCTCGCCTCGCACGTATACAGCTATACTTGCTGACTTAGATAACTCGTTACACTCGCGAGTTGGCTCGTTTAACGCGTTATCTAAACGAGTTTAAATCACGACTCGAACCGAATTTACGAGTACTCATTTCACTCTGAGTTTTGAGTTTTTTTTTCCCACCCTTAGAGCTGCCAGTCTGTGACAGGTTGGTGCCCGTTGCTTTGAAAGAAGCACCGAGTACAAGCGAGCCTGCCTAAAAAGCAGCTTGGCTTGTCAAAATTCCTTGTAGATTGCGCCTCGTGGTGCCCAAATCGAGATTCGAGAGAGCTCAGGTGATCCTTCTCCTGCTCAGGTTATGAAATGAGGGTGAAGCTTCGAAAGCCAAAAGGAATTAAAATGAAACTCTTTTCTGTTCAACACTGCTTACCTTCTTTTCGTGCTTGCACAGCGCTGTGATTATAGCCATCTCGACTTGCGACTTTTCTAGATTAAGACGAAAAAAATGGACTAGTACATGACAAGCTGCAGGTAAAAGCTCAACTCTGTAAAAAAGCTCAACTCTGTGCTATCTAGAGCTATTCGAGCCAAGGGAGCTATTCAAGTTTAGCTCGATCGAGAGTCGATTCGAATTCTAAATGTGCTAAACTCAAGTTTGATCTTGAGCTCGCGAGGTTCATCGAGCCGAACTCAAATAGCTCGCGAGCCTACTTGAGCTTAAACCGAGCTTACTCGACTTTATTACCGAGCTTATTTAAGCCGAGTTTACTCGAACTTGTTACCGAGTTTATTTGAGCTTAGCACATTTACCGAGCTTACTCGAGCCGAGCTCGAACCTGAATTAAGATTTAGACCCCCAACCCCAACTCGAGCTTAGCTCGCGTTTGAGCCTGAGAGCCTAAGCTCGCTCGAGCTCGGTTCGTTTACAGCCCTAGTGCCATATGCCATCCGTGGAGCCCGGGCAGGTTCCTGTACAGTTGCTATTGCAACATCAACTTAAACAGTTGCAGTTAGCACCACAGGATCCCAGATGGGTGGCTTAGACTGTGCGTGAATCTGGACTGTTAAATCTGACTCAGATCTCATGCAACTGATTATTGCACCGTTACAGTTAACTGCACCTAAGGGTGGAAAAATAACTCGAAACTCGGGAGTTAAACGAGTACTCGCAAACTCGGCTCGAACTCGTTCCTTAACGAGTCGAGTCGAGCCGTGATTTGAGATCATTTAAATAATGAGTTAAACGAGCCAACTCGCGAGTTTAATGAATCATCCAAGTCGGTAAGTATAGTTGTATACGTATGAGGCGAGAATGATAATATATAGCATATCGTTTAGTCTCAACAGCAATCCTCCTCTCAGATGACAATGTCGAGTTTAACATGCCAACTCGCGAGTTTAACGAGTCGAATCGAGCTAAGGTTTGAGCTCATTAAGATAACAAGTTAAATCAAATTGTGTCGTTACCTTAACGAGTTTGATTGAATCGAGTTCGAGCCCAATTAACTTGTTATCCATCCTAGGTGCGCCTGATGTTTGTCCGTGGAGTCATGCCCTTAGGGGCATCTCCAATGGTGTAGTCAACTACTAGCTATAAGAAGTGTACATGTCATCTATAGATAGCTAATAGACAACCTCTCCAATGAACTAGCTATAGCATTGTCTACAAAATTAAATATGGGCCCATATGTACGAAGTGATAAATGCCTTGGAATCAACTATAGCCTGGCTATAAGTTAGTAGTAAGCATATATCTCTCTCTTCCTTTTCTCTCATCCACCTAAGCAAAATGCTGAGTTAGCACCCTTATAGCTAGCTGAAGTGACACCATTGAAGATGCCCTAAAGGTGCGAGAGGAATTACGCATTAATTTTGTTTGGTCGGTATTGCCGTCAGCGTAGCGAGTACGATGTTTACGACATTTGGGTTATATTGTTACTTTCGTTTGCAAAATGTGCAAGCAAAAGGAGGATTACTTAAGAGCAGCACAGCAAACCTGTCTTTGCATGTATTCCTGTCTAAGTAAACTGCATACAAGTGCAACGGATAACGATGTGATTTGGACCTTCCATTGACAGGGACGCCGATCCTACTCGGATTTCACAGGAATTGAGATCCTCTGACGTCGATTGTCTGACGTTGAGTTATTGACATGTGGGCCCAACAACACGTGGAGTCCACATGTCAGTGATTCAACGTTAGAGGACACGACGTTAGAGGATACTCTCCCATTTCACAGCCTGATCGTCATTTTCTATAACGGTTTTATCGAAACTAACCAAATTGTTCGTGTAATTGTTCAGCTAGATTTAACGTAGAATATTTGTTATGGAATACACCAAGAATATATGTAAGTTTGACCTTTATATAAGATATACTAGTAAAATTATAATATTATATAAGTACTTTTAATGATATAATTTTTACAGAACATTCTTTATTTACGACTGAAAGTTGGTCAGGCCCTTGAAATACCATCGAAAAAATGCTCATTTCTTTATTGTCACTGGATCTCAACTTTGATTCCCTTTTTGACATCCACGTCGGTAACCTGTTGCTTGTCCGTTAACTTGTACGTGAAAAGACAATTTTACCCTTCTTCATCTCGAAGTCTATACCAGCATCAACCATAACCGTTCTCAAACCAAAATTGAGTCGTGCTACATCCCCGAATCCACCACTCCTCACCCCACGCTACGGGACGCGATCGCCGTTCCACCTCTCTCTCTCTTCATCAATTAACAGCCAACAATGCTGCTAGGGCAGCGCAAAGGCACAGATGAAAGCTGCAAATGCATGCCATGGAACGATCCGAGTACAAAAGATCGCGGGTTGTCTCTCACTGTGATGGGCCTAGCTCAATTGTGGGCGGATTCAAATTCTCATCGACTCAAATTCAGTGTTTTTCCTCTTCTTCGTGGCAAAAAAAAAATAGGAGAAGTGTTTCTATGCTCTTTCTTTTAAAAGTTGCACAACTATTAAAGCATGAATAAAAGGTAGATGGTGATTACTTACCTCTTCGTTTGCTTTAAGATTTATGCAACTTGTACTAGAAGGAAAAACATAGAAGCACTGCTCAAAAAATAGAGTATTGCTAGCCCACATTGTACCGTTGAAATGCATTCAAATGGTACAACAGTTTTATCTGGTTTCATTCACATTTATCAGGTTTTGAAAAGGGGATCAAACATGTTTCATCCCGTTTGAAATCTGAAATTTGATTAAAGATGACTTTCAAAATTTTGTTAGGTTTTAAATACGATACTATTAGTTTTGTCCAATTTCATATTTGAAACTTTATTAAATGAATGATCTTTCAAAAGAATTAAACTAAGTCTCAAAACAAAAACAAAAAAGTTTCTGAGCACGTTTCACATATTTCAAAAAAAATCGTAATGGGTTTTATCAGGTTCCAAGAAAACTTCAATTGGTTTCAAATATGAAACTATAAGTTTTATCTAGTTTCAAATATAAAACTTGATTAAAAATGAGTTTAAGAAAATTTTTAACTAAGTTCCAAAAGGTAAATTTCAAACTTTTAGAGAGTTTTAACAAATTTCATGGGGAATTTTTTACGTTTTATCCAAGTTTCAAAAGGGAACATCAAATTTCAGAAAAAGTTATCGCCACCACGGCGTGCGCTATCCAGTACCTCCGCCTCTTCTCGGCACCACCACCCCATCCGGCCAAGGCGGAGGTCACAACGGAGGAGGCTCGACGCCTGGTCCAGCTCGTGGAGGTCGAGGCGCTCAAGCGACATCTGCGAGACGAGGTGGTCGGCTAAGGGAGCTCCTCAACGCCTACGTGGAGGCCGATGCGACCTGCACGCATGGTGAGGTGGAGGCGCTCAAGTGAACGATAGATGATGCCAACATTGTGCTGCTCTTTCGGGACAATGCCTATAAACAGCCAGGTGGGAAAACTGGTGGTTGTGTGGTTTGGGTGGCTTCACATTTGGATAAGGATCGTTAGCAAGTCTCAATCCGACGGCGGTTGACTATCCCGTTAGAAAAGAAACTAACGTCGTATCGTTCGATAGTATTTTACTTTTTTCCCCCTTGCATATAGAGGATCGAAAAGATAAGAGCCCAATTATTATGTGCGGGCGTGAAGTAAACACAAGAACATGATCGTCGAGTGATCAACCCACAGCCAGAGCCGGAGAAGTCGTCTACAGGCTACGTCAAGAAAAGGAGCACTAGGCACTAGCCGGAAACGCGATCAACGCTACAGCGTTTCGTAGATTTTCTGGAAAAAAAAACCGAGTTTATTTTTTTTTCCTTTTTGAAAAACCACCGTGTCTTTTTAAAAAGGAACGACCAATTTTGTTCGCATTTTTTTCAAAAGTGAGCGACGAAAATGCTCGGTGGAAAAAAGGGATCAACCGCAAGTGTTGAACAGGAAATGCAGCAGCCGGCCGGCTCGGTAGTCGGTCCTTTTCCGTTCCCTACGACAGCAGGACGGCTAGCACAGAACGCTTGGCGTCGCGCCGTTGGCCACTGAAGTGGCGCCGTACATAACGTCGCCGGTCCTGGTCGAGGGCGCTGCATCGGAATGCTGGCCGGCTCTCCCAGGACGCCATTTATATACGCAAGGACAGAAGCAGCGGCCGGGCGCATGTGACACGCTCGAGAAGACGCCAGAGCCCGTGCGTACCTACGTCGGCAATGGCGTCCGTCGCGGGTGCCCGATCGCTCGGCTTGCCTGCGCCCAACGGCAACGCAACGGACGAACCACTCGTCGGCCGAGGCTGTGAGAGGAGGAGGCATGGTACGTGTATCGATGCGCACGCCTGTTTCGATCCCTGTTTTTCTCACGGGGAATTCTTCTATTATGGAATAGGATGGAAAAAATTCTTTCTCCCTCGGTAGGTTTATCTGAGAAAATGTTGTCCTCGTGGGGACGGGGATGTTTTACCGTTTTTCGTCCTCGATCCCCGTTCCCACCACCGCGATATCCCTAATATGTGGAATCAAATGATCGATTCTAAAAAATAAAGAATATATTAAGGTCATTATTAATAAATATTGAGTAATTTATTACCCTAGTGATTCACTCAAAGTTTAATCACACATGCACCATTACTCTAGTAATTTACTAATGTAGTATTTTTGGGGATTTATCCCCGTTGGAGCCCCACAAACCCGTCGGGGATCGGGGACGGGGAATTAAGCCCTATGTGCGAAAAGGAGACGGGGCGCAAACCCGTCGAGGATCGGGGGCGGAGAATTAAACCCTATGTGCGAAAAGGAGATGTGGACAGAAAAATTTTAGTTATCAAAGATTGGAGATAGGAGGATGCTCCCGTGGGAATTTCCCGTTGCCACCCCTAATGGTAAGCCGTACATTAAAGAATAGTCTTACAGTGGTGTTGCGATGGTATATAATGATGCGTCAGATCCTTGTCCGTTGAATAGTCTTACAGTGACGTGGTAAAAAAAATAGATAGAGGTGTTTCTATGCTCTTCCTTTTAAAAGTTGCATAACTATTAAAGCATGAATGAAGGGTAGATGGTGTTTACTTACCCCTTCGTTTGCTTCAAGATTTGTGCAACTTGTACCAGAAGAAAGAGCATAGAAGCACCTCTCTAAAATAAAACATGGCCAAGTTATGGTTTGTATATAGGGAGTGTATAGGCATCATCTAGATGTTTTTGTCCCAAAAAACATCCAAACTTTGGACCGTACGATCAAAACACACATCCGTAGGATCAACCTACCTCGAATTCAGGGGGGCCGTGCATTGATCTGAAAGTAAATCCAATGGCCAGGAATTTGGATGATTGTTGCTAAAGAAAACATCTGGATGAAACTTATCAAAACCCTTGTATATATAGCGTGGAAGTTGTAGCTCTCTGTTTAAACCATCCAAATGGAGCTAGAAGGCTAAGTATGGCTGTGTATAATGTAAGCAACGGCAACCCAGAAATTGGCCATCGCTATCGCAGCTGTGTTATTTTGTATATCAAAATTAGTACGTGATAGAATTAAATTGTGATCGTGAGTAGAGAAAGCAAGATAATTATTTGTAGATTACAAGATGCTATGGTTTACTATGTTTATGTTTAGGCTCCTGAGTTAGGAGTTATAGTCTTCCAATCACCGGGACAGCAAATGGTAAACTGTCTAGCGATGGAGAGAGTTAAGTTCATGGGCACACATTTACAGACGATTCAAAAACTCGTCTGTGATGAGGTTTTTGAACCGTCTGTGATGAGCTTTTGTGTAGTAGTGTTAAGAGGTGTCTCCAAAAAATGTCTCCGTATGATTTTTGTTTTGACAATTAAAAATGCCTCTACAATCCACATTCTATGTTCTTTATCCAAAATATCTCAAAATAATGTCTACATTTAAGGCAATTTCTAAAATACCGCAAAAGATGTCTTTATAATATGTTATGGAATTTGTAGTGGCAAATAAAAAATATCTCTTGATGAGATTTTTATTATAGTATATATAATTTTAATGTAATAGTTGGGTACTTATGTATTACTAGGTAGAATCGTGCTCTACGCCGCACCGTGAAAAATTTGTTTTGTTTTGTTTTTTTGTTTTTTTTTTGCAAAAAAAGCGTTATGAGGACCTCAATGTAATTTCAGTTTTCTTGGAGTGGTTTTTAAAAAATAGGATGGGTAGGAGCCATCTACGAATTTATGTAACCATGGGTTTCTTTTTTTGCAAAAAAAAAAATCGGTGGATGGCCTGTTCACGAATCTACAGGGTTCTTTTTGCAAATAACCGGTGGAAGGATCTAGATGTAATTTTAATTTTTTTGAAAGACCTTTTTGCGAGAACGGAAAAATAGTGGAGGACCCGTTCGCGAATCTACAGAACTACGGTCCTTTTTTTTTGCAAAATAACCGATGGAAGGACCTAAATGTAATTTTAAAATTTTCAAAGGGCTTTTTGCGAAAATGGTGACGTGGCCGGCTGGTTGAGCTCCATTTCTACCTCTTTAAAGCATTGTCCTCTTGTAGCATCAACTAGACATTGTCCTCTTTAAATTTTTCGAAGGGCTTTTTTTGAAGTACGTACGTGTCTCTCTACCACTACATGCATTGTCCTCTTGTAGCATCAACTAGTAGACATTCATGTTAACGTCACATCGTCACCCGGTCCACAACGTTTTTTTCTTTCGAAGAAGAGCACTTGATACAATTAATCTACATTTTTTTTTCATGAGGCGTATATCTTCCATTATAACGTTATACCCTTCACGTACGAGACATACAACACTCGCATAGTCGCATCACATATACTTGGATCAGTCTTAAAGAGATATAAGGGCAGTTGACTGCTTTTCTTTTTCTTTTTTAAAAAAATCATGGTTGATTTTGATCTAATCATTCTGATCTCAATCCTGTACTGTATGTACCGTCCTCCACCTCACCTTAACTGGCCTTCACCCTCAGCCTGTCACCCACTACGTCCAGATCCACACGCCCCACCTCCCACCACCTCTCCAGCGTCGGCGCCAAACAAATGCCCCAAAATTTCAAAACCAAATCAAAACCCTAATTACAAGTTAATTAGAGTTTAATCTTGATTACTTAGTTCTTAATCTCGTTCTTGGATTTGGGGAGTTTTGGAAAAGGGGAGTAGCTGAACTTACCTGGCGTCCTCGCTCAGACCGTTGGTTCGACGCCACACTCGCCGCTCGGACCAGTCGCCCGCGTCTTCCCTGTCACCGGTCGCGCGTCACGTCGGCCGCGTCACGCCCGCCTCAGCTGTAGAGCTCGCCTGCTTCGCTCCTCTCTCGATGGTCGTCGCCTCGGCCCTCGAGTCCGCCTGCCCCCGTCGCCATCCCGTGCGACCCGTCGGCCACCTTCCCCGCACCACTCCCTGCCACCACCGGCCACCAAGGTTACAAATTTCTTTCAGAGTACATCTTAGAAGGGCAAAAATTTGAAATTTCAATGATATTTTAAAATTTTGGCTGAAATAAAAAAAACTAAATTTTAAATCCGGTATTTTAACAGAAGGCAAAACCAAATTTTCGGCCAACATGACTGGAATTTCAGCTCTATTTTCAACCCTCTATGGAATTTCAACCAATATGACCAAAATTTGTATATGTATTTTTTTTGCAAATTTTTCACATGTAATCCTCAAAATAGGTATTATAATTCACCACAAAATATTTGGTGCTAAATCCAGTCCTACAAATATGAAAATTGATCGAATTTGTGGTCAACTGGTCATCATGGTAAAAAAAACCCTGAAATATCATCGAAAATTCTCAAAATCATTGTAGTAATTTGTAAATTTTCAAAATTGTTTTATCTCGCCAAGATTTAGAGTCTCGGCCCCTGCTGAAAGCCAAGATTTCCTAAATCAGCGATATTTTGAACCCTGGTTAGACTTGTCTAGGCCTTGAACTATTGATTTCTTCTTTCTAAGAAAAAAGTTGATTGAAAGAGAGCTGTTCACTGTTTTGCGCCCCCTTCCCCCTTGTTTTTTTTTTTTGCAAAAATATCTCCCTCTATTTTTTGTTGCAAAACTAGTACCCTTCACGCTACAGTACCACGGGAGGATGTTTCGTGGTACCGTAGCGCAGAAGATTGCCCTCCTGCGCCCACCGTTTCCCTCCTGCGCTCCTACAGCGTCGCTGTCGTCGCCTTCCAAGCCACCAGAGCGCAGCAACCGCATGCTGCAGCACTCGACCAGTCCTCCCAAGCCACCCCGCCTCTCGCACCACCATAGCACGACACTCGGTCTCCTGCGGTTCCTCAGCGTGGAAGGTGCCAAGTGTCGCCCCTGATCCTTCCGCGGTGGAAAAAGGGCTAGTTTTGCCAAACAAATTGGAAGGGAGCCATTTTTGAAAAAAAAAACTAGAGGCTAAAACATTGAACAATCCTTAAAAGGGCCATGTGACTGTCTAGGAGCAAGGTTTCAAATTTTGGTTTCGGATCGTATCTCGAAGGTGATTGAAATCCGAAATATTTGCGAGATCTCAAAATTTCGGACGAAATAAAAAAAAACGAATTTCAAATCCGGCTTTTTTGTACCAAGATTTCCGAGATCTAAACAAAAATTGCCAAGATCTCGGTGAGAAACACCGAAATCTCGGCCCAAAAAACTTAAAATTCGGTCGAAATATCGCGTGTTCACATCACAGATGGTTTTTGGCTAAAAACCGTATGTGAGGTGCATTTTTGAAATTTTTGAAATTTTTTAATTTCATCAGAATTTGAAATCTTGTCTCCAATCAAAATCCGAAATCTCGACCGAGATTTTTGAAATTTGGCGGTGATTTTTGTGGGGGCTCCGGAATCAGATTAGCGATGCAGGTCATTACTGTTGCATCGGTAAGAAGATTAATGCAACCCGTAACGTCTCCTGACCGCTAAACCAACTCTGTACTCGGATTGGGGCCAATTAATCGGCAAAACTCGTGAGGAGTGTACATGCCAACTGATTGATCCCAACTCGAGCTTCCCACAACCGCATGCATTGTACTGGTTCCCTGGATCAGTAGCCCAGTACCCACGCGTTGTCATACAAGACAGGTCTCAACTATGCAAGAGTAAATATATTACACATGAAAGGTAACGTTATTACAATAGTTTAACTTTACAAGTCGGCTTACAGCCGGCACAAGTCCAAAAGAATCCTCCAACGCCAGCGGAAACTCCAAAAGAAGAACACGCAGTGTGCCTCCACCCTCGAGCAATCGACCGGAAGGAAACCAGCTAAGCCCAGCGATAAATCGGCGTCATCGTGACTGCGACTAAATGCCTGGAACATCTGCATCATTACCGCTTCTTCTCCTTCGACCAAAGTCCGTTAGAGCAACCGGTGAGTACACGTATGTCCTCGCAAGACTTTAGTGTATGGAATGTATACCTATAAAATGTAGGTTAACTCACTGCATAATAGGTTACTACACTAGTCTTTTGAGCACAAAGCGATTTTGCTTGCAATATGATAATAGATTCACATTCGCATATTTTTTTACAAAAGAAGTCAAGAAAACATTTCAAACAATTAAAAATAGATAAACCATTAACCAAATCAACCATCCAACCATTCCTTTCACCAAAACAACCAACCACCTGCACCTTATCCGAATCTAAGATCCAAACACACACGACCAACACAATCTAACCTCGAAACCCATTTTCCCGTAAGTCAACCTGCACCCAAAATCTATACTTGATAATACTTTCCAAGTCGCTCATGACCGTGAGCACGGCTAATCGATTAGTTTATTTATCTCTGCAGAGGCGTACTGCTGTACTCACATGACACGTTCTAGCAATCATGTCCTCCTTGCCTAGCGATATAGAAGTACCCGATTTTCTAGACTTTTACGGAACCTTTCGAGATATTAGAGTTCTAATCCTGCAAGCCCGATAACGTGCATTCCTAACTACTGACCACAGAGGCCGCCGGTGGTTCCCATAGGCACCCACTAGCCCACGACCTCCTGTAGTAGGCATTACCCTTGTATTGGGTAAACTTTCCTTCGATGCCTCGACAAGAAAGTTCCTAGAATGCACCGACACCACAAGTGCATCCAATCCTCTTTGCCCTCCAATAATGCAGGTCGATCCCTTTTCCCGTACTAAGTGAGGCCATCCCACACCGGCACATGTGGTTGCACGTATTACACCCGAGTAAATAGCACCAAGTTCGGTCCTTAGGGTGACTCAAAGTAGATCTTCCAAACCCACTTGCTATGGCCACAGAGGATCGACACTAAGCGGCCCCATCGAGCACACACTAGCCTTCAACCTCCCCATAGCAAGGGACCAATGAGACCAAACCACTCCAAACCAGCCAACGGCACGACAACCAATCCGAACTCGAAATCACCTACCAACCGGAACCACTACCCGGCCAAATACCACCAACTCCGAACCACCAAACATCTCGCCCGGTCTAAACTCTCCAAGTTTTTCCATTTTACTCACGCAATCATTTCCTTTTTTTCAAACAAAACCCCATATCCACTGATTCCAACCTGACACCAATCACCTATCCTAATAGTTCCAGGAGTTTATGAATAAGAACGTCATGATCTCCTGCAACCAATTCTACTGCTGAACTAAGCATATACGACTATTATTCTTTAATACCCTCTGACACTTACTAACGTGTCTAAATTATTCCTAAGTCTATCAAGGATTTCATATTCGGATTAAATTGAGGTAATCCAACAATTTCTGGTTTAACTACTGCTTCCCACAAATTATCACTTTTAATAAACTTATGAGCATGCATAATAGTTTTGGCAATAAAAAATAAGAATTTGCAAATATGGGATTCAAAATGGTCAAGGAGGTGCTTGCCTGTTTGCTCTTCGGTGAAATCGGTCTCCGGGACGTAGTCGGGATCGTCGGACAACGTTAAAGTGTCTACGTTTACCGAAAAGCAACGAGACCAAAATCATCGATCAAAATAGGCAAAGAAGCAATCAAAATCCAAAAGAAGCGAAAACGGAAACGAGAACCTAGACGGAAAAAGAGATTCTAAACTTTCTCCCGGTAGGCCGGCGATCTGCTGTCGAGGCGTAGTGCCACTCTCTGGCCGCGATGCAAGACTCTTGTATCGCGGTAGTGCCGCTGGCCGGGAATCGAAAAGGGTTGCTCTCTGGAAAATAACTACCGGTGTTCTAAACCCGGTAGTGCCGGCCCTCCCGGCGATCGCCCTCACCCATTAGTGCCTGGCCACTGAGACCAAAATCCAAAAATTGAGATTTTGCGCACTAGCCCCCGGAACTTCGACGTAAGTGCATGGATAGGTTCCTGAGGACCCATGGGACTTATTCACGCAGGTTTCATCAAGTTTCGAGCTCGTTTGCTCAAAATCTCACTTTTCGGATCCTTTCTCTCCCGATATTGACGCGAAAACGGATTTCAACACAGAAGGTGTCGAAACTCGAGTTTCTTCGTGGCCACGGGTTCTCTACGGCATTAAGGGCTTATACGCGCTAGGCTTGTGAGCTTTGGAACTTCAGAACACAAAATCGCTCCGAATGCCCAAAGTGCATCTTTTGCAAATCCTTCGGAACGACGGATTCGCAACAAGCGCAATAGGTCCAAAAATGCACTAGGGTTCCATAAGATCGAGAAACTGGCTACAACCCTCGGCACACGACAATCAGACCTCTAAAGACCGAAAAACCTAACCTACTCTGAATTCGATTCTCGTCTCGAATCGAGTACAAACTCGATCCTCCTACAAGAAACGACTTACGAGGCTCTAAGAAAACATCCGCAGGTCATTTCCCCGACTTCCCGGAGTTAGGGTTTCGAAAGGAAAGGGCTCTGAGAATTCGAGAAATGGCTTCTTGCAGCGAATGAGTCCAACGAAGCGTAGATCAGGGTTACAGAAACTACTCGATCACGCGGAAGGATTCTTCTACCCTTGACCTAGGTTTAACTACTCGGAAAACGACTATGCACCACAAGAACTAGGGTTTCTAGGGTTTAACTAGGACGTAAAGAACGATTACAAGTCAAGGAAGAGCTAGGGTTTGCATCTGCACCTAGGGTTTAGGTTTAGCTTCAAGCCCTACCTCTTGTGGAGTTCCTTGACAGCTTAGAGACGCTTCTCCACCCTTGCTCCTGCTCCCACACAGCCTCCTGGAGCTTCAACCGGCTGGAGATGGCGAGAAGGAGGAGAGAGCTCCAATGGAGAGAGAGGAAGGAGAAGAGAGGAAGAAGGAGGAGGAGAGGGGGAGAAATGAGAGAGGAGAGGGAGAGGAGGTGCTCCCTGGTGCTTTTAAAGGCTGAGACGTGCACGCATACCGAGGCAAAGAGATAAACACGAGCACAGGACCAAAACACAGCCGCTCGGCCGTGATCTGCTCGGAGGCGGCGATCGCTTCTTGCTCGGCCGGTAGTACCGCAGGCAAAAGTGCGGTACTGCCGCTCGGCAGCAGAAAACTCGGGGATTTTTAAAGTTTTTGCGATGGTTCTCCAATCAACTAACTTGAGGACTATTGGAATAGGTTCGAGGGGTCCTAATAAGGTTTTAAAACTTGGGTTTGGGATCTAGCTCTCACGATTTTAACTTTCACCCGATTTCGGATTCTGAGACTCCAATCGGGGAAAACGATCAAATGAAACGACAAAACGAATTCAAGGGCAAATAACTCCAAATTCAAACTGGAAACTTTACAGAGCACTAATCCACACTTAGTTAGCCTAATTAAGCTTAATTACAAACACGGGCGTTACAATTTTGAACCTTGTCAAGGAGAGCTTGCAAAAAAAAAGAAAGCAGACTAGTTTGTGTTGTTACATTTATTTTTAAAAAATATACTGTTACCAATTTAGTGGTTCTTTTAATCATCCTTGTAGTCTGATTGCCTACCTCACCTCGTGGTGCGCCAAACTGAGGGAGGCGATCATGCCGCTACCGAGCTTAGCGGCGAAAGGAAGAATTACACTATTACAATATGTAAAAAGGAGAACGTTTACCGCGAGGAGGTGGTTTTGGCAGAGAAGCATGGGATTTTTGGCTGCTGGAGACTAGCTGGGAACCTGAGGAGGACCAAGCCTTTTCGATCCAATAGATCATATCAACTAAAGTTTATTTATACTTTATCTAATAACAGAGTAGTAAAAACACTCTTAACAAATTAACGATTGAACATAATTTTTACTACAATGTAATGCCCTGCAACCAGGGAACAAAACCGAGTGGCGGCGAATAGGAAACGCAGCAGGGTAGCCGGAGCCCTTCGGGCATGTACATTGGTATAGACGGTGGCTGTCTATAATATACATCCATGTCATCTACAGACAGTACTAAAGACAACTTATACAATAGACGGTCTATATAGTTGTCTGTAATGATCTCTCATATGATTAATAGATTGTCTGTACAATGATATACACACTATAAAGCTGTCTCTCTCTTCCCTCTCTCCCCTCCACATCATCTAAAATCTGATGTGACATACCCTTATAGACAGCTGACATGTACCATTGTACATGCGCTCCCTGCTCGACTTGAGAAAACGACCGTACGGGATGCTTGGCGTTGCGCAGCTGTGCGCTGGACGGCCGTAGAGAAGCGGTCGGTTTTGGTCGCGGCGCATCGGAATGCTACCTCTGGATTCCCAGGACAATCAATCAGGCCTGCACACAGGGTTATTTACGAGTACGAACTCCAGATGCACGGACGAGCGGCGTTAACTGGTCCAGCGGCATCCCGGGCATGGGGCTTGTCGCGCCCGTGTGCGGCGTTTTGCTTTTCCAGGAATTTCGCTCGAAATTCCGAAAATCCGATGCGCCATTTTGATTCGAAAAAGAATTTCGTTCGATCTCTCGCATAGGCTCAAATTCAAAAAATAAATTAAAAAACTTATTCGAAAATTCCGTAAAATTAGTATGGATAGCTTTATGACTTTTGGTGTGCATATTTTTTGGGGAGAAAAAAATGAGGTTTGAAATTTTACAATGTTTTCATGTAATTTTTCCTGATTTTTCAACTAGTTGTCGATTTTCGTCGAAAATCGCTCGAAATTCACCTCTTTTCGGGCAGTTTTCGACCTTTTCGTTCGAATTTTGCTCGGGTTTGACCAGAATTTGAATTGGTTTAACTTTCGAAACCGTTCGGTTTTTTCACAAATTTCGTTCGGTTTTTTACGAATTTTGGTATCGCCGGCTCGTCGAAATTCGAGGTCAAAACGGTATTGTTAACTCTGCCTGTGTGTACCTATGTATCCACGTTGGCGTCGCGCACTAAGTAGTTTTTTATATATAAATTGCCAGAAGACGGTAGTGGTCCAGAATTTGCACAGTAACTACTCTAGGTTTTAGAATTGATGGTTTTTGTAGTAGGTCTAAGGTATGGGTCTATATAGTAGCCTCACGTATGAGCGAAATAGAAAATGGAAAACGTGAGGCTGCCATGTGTGTGGTCCACACTATCATACCAGTTACAAGGAACGGTTGATTCTAAAACCTATAGTTTTATGATACAAGTCCTCCTAGAACGTATAGCTTTATGAAATCAAAACTAAAACATATAATTTTCTAATAATTTGTATAAAAGATTCATAGTTTAATAAACATGCTGTTTACGACGGCTTCCAGTTTCTACGAAGCCACATCAGGTTGAGAGGCCGTCCTGTTAACATGCCCAAATGTGCACAGGTGTATCATGAGTTCATGACTCGATTGACATGGTGCATGTCTGCATGATGTATGCACCCAGTCATCCATCTGCTGCATTTTACATACACCAATTAATTAATGCACGAGAGGTGTTTTATGCTCTTCCTTCTAGTACAAGTTGCATAAATCTTGAAGCAAACGAAGGGGTAAGTAATCACCATCTACCCTTCATTCATGCTTTAATAGTTGTGCAACTTTTAAAAGGAAGAGCATAGAAGCACCTCTCTTAATGCACGTAGTATGATCCCCAGGGTGTAGAATGTGCTACACAACAAATAACGTGCTCTAGATCTATAGAGAAGGCTACTTGGGCCATTGGTAACATGCACAACTACAAAATAGTACACCACTATCGTTTCATCTGTATCGATTTTCTACTTTTCATGAAAAATCGATTGTGATAATAGATTCGACGAGGTTCAAATAATTAGCGAGAAATCATTACAATCGGTTCTTAGGATAGTACCTATTGTGATGTGCCCAATGCCACATCACAATCGGTTCTACCCTAAGAACCGATTATGATATGCACATACATCACAATCGGCTCTAACCTCAGAACCGATTGTGAAGTGTAGGTGCACATCACGATCGGTTCTGAGGTTGCACATGCACACCACAATCGGTTCTGATGTCAGAACCGATTATGATGTGCATGTGTGATGTGCCTCGCTAGGTTTTATATACCCTCTGGCTGAACTCTTTTCTGTTATTGTTCTAGAGGCAAAAAAAAAAAACCGCCGCTGCCCCAAAAAAATACAGCATATTCTAGTTGAATCTAAGATGAGAAAATATGAAATCCTTGAGCAGTGGCGGAGGACCACATATGGCTAGGTATGGCATATGCCATACCTATGGTGCCACATTCTCTCCCTGTCTTGTCCTATACAAAGATGCAATCTCTGAGACAATAACCACGCAGCATTTGAGCGGTAGGCATATGTTGACCACAGCACTAGCATTATATATATTTGTTACTGTTTGGCTTACTTTCAATTTGTTTACTACTATTTAATCCATACTCTGGTCCTTACTAGGGTTGGACTAATAGCTCGAGCTTGATGAGCTTTCAAGATTGGATCAAGCATGATTCGAGCTCGAAAGCTAAACGAATCGGTCTCGAGCCTGGTCCTGAGCTCAACACTATTCGGGCCGAGCTCGAGCTCGATCCCAAGCCCTCATCAAGCATCATCGAGCCCGGATAAACATAATTTCACTAGCTATTCTTCTCTAACCAATTAGTCCAAGCAATTTGAGCCGAGGTCGATCTTGAAATCGAGCCAACCAAGCTCATATAGCCATATAACAACATTATTCTATTTATTCAAGCTCAATTGAGCCAAGTTCAAACCTAATCGAGCTCGATCTTGAGTCTGACCTAAAGCTCGGTACTATTCGAGCTGAGCTCAAGCCTAACCGAGCTCAAGCATTACTAGCCTAAACTCGCTCAGGATCGGCTCAATACCTCACCATATCAAAATTTTAAACCGTCCTCCGCCACTGTCCTTGAGGATGGTTGCTAAGAGGGTAAGTTGAAGCCCTAGCTTTGGAAGATTTCCCCTCTATTTGACCTCATTTGTTGTTTTCTTTAAAAGGTGAGCATTCCTTCAAATACCTTCAATTTTGCATAAGGAAATTCGATTTTGATTTGGTAAACATGTCATTATTGCTATGGTTGAAACCAATACTTAGGAGAGAAATTATGAAATTCTCGAGTATGGGTGTTAAGAGGGTAAAGCTGAACCCCCTAGCTTGGAGATTTCCCCCTAATTTATGGTTTCCTTCAAAAGTTGAGTATTCATTCAAATTATTTTAATTTTACACTAGGAACTAAATTTGATTTTGATTTTGATTTGGTGAATGTGTTACATGTCATTATTGTTACTCTAATTAATATGATCAATGCTAGAGTTTATGTTGCATAACCTATGCGTCTCCTCTTCGAGGGTGCTAATTTATAAATATGCTGAAATAACATATTTATAAGTAAGCGGTCTCGAATTGTCCATATTTTTTAATAGTTCGAGGATATGTGATCCGGGCAAGTTCCTAGTGAAGTTATTGTATAACTGCAGAGAAAGTTTCAGCAGCATCTTCATGGTGTTCTCCAGATACACACCCACTTGACCTGTTTTCTAGTCGTATCCTCGACCCTACATCCTGAAGGCCGAATATTTAAGGGAAGAGTACCAGCTGTTCCTTTTGAATTCCTTGAAGGAAAAATATATAACCAGAAAGATCCATCCTATTGCCAAAGTACAGCACGACTAGATCATCCCACGCTTTCAGGATTTTAAAGGCTATGGCAGCATATAATTTTGCCATGCATAAGCTTGTCACTAAACTAACATTTTGTAACTAGAAAATTGCTAATGCTATAATGATCGACAAGACATTATGCACCTTCCACCCCAAAATAAGGATACTAGTGTAATTGTATCATCATGTTTACTCTGAGCTTATATGCTTTTGCTAGAAGCAGAAAAAAATATGATGAACTCCTAGTGAAGAATCATCACGTACTTTCTAATGGGAGTTATGCAATGCCTGAAGCACATGTAAATACTCAGCAGGCTAGCAATAGCTACGGCCGCAGAAAGGCATTACTAAAGAATGGTACAACACTATCGCTTCATCTGTGTTGGTTTCCTACGTTTCATGAAAAAATTGATTGTGATAGCAAATTCAGTGAGGTGAAAAAATTAGCATGGCCATGGTACGACTAAGTCATTACTAGCACGTTCTAATTCTAGTTGTCAGACGATAAGCATGGCACAGGTAGTGGATAATGTAATTCTCATTTTATAAATCTAGATGAAGGAAGGAGGAAACAATACACTGATAAAGAGCGACAGATAATTTATACCATGCTTCTAGAGAGAACAAGCTTTGGCATATTAAAGCATGGTGTCACTAAGGCCGTTGCTGATGAAACGACATGCTATTGAGAGTTGTCCAGAGGATATGGTACCATGGAAAGCATGGTGGTGGGTTACACGGAGTGTTGAGCAAGAGGCTAAAGAATTGTGGCCGTAAGAAAATAATGGTTGATCCTGAAGCCATTAAACAAGTGTCATTGTGGAGTAGAACGACTCTCAAAGATCTAGCTAATGTGCTACATGTGTCGAAGACCACATTTTGTTTAAGCGGTTGAAGGAAGGCAAGTTAAGACGGCACACGAACGCGATCAAATTTACGTTGACCAAAGCTAACAAAAAAGCTAGGGTTCATTTATGTCTATCAATGATTGACCCAATTAGCTTGCCGCAAGAACCAACTTTTCATGGTATGTACAACATCGTATACATAGACAAAAAGTGGTTCTATCATACGAGGCAAAGTTAGAGCTACTACTTGGCGCCAGACGAGGAGGATCCAGAAAGAACGACACATAGCAAGAACTTCATTGAGAAGGTCATGTTCCTTGCGGCAATTGCAAGATCAATGTTTGATGGTGATGGTAATGTCACATTTTCAGGAAAAATTGGGATATTTCCATTCACTTTCGTAGAGCCGACGAAAGGGACTAGTGTGAATAGATCTGTCGATACATTGGTAACCAATGTATTACAGTCGGTCAAGAAGGATGTTAGTCGTCAGTATATTGTGAATAAGGTGATGCCCGCCATCAAGGAAAAATGGCCTGCAGATGAACATGGTACCCCTATATGCATACAATAGGACAATGCCAAGACACATATTCCAGTTGATGATGCTGATTTTTGTAATGCGTCAACGGCTGATGGTTTTGACATACGGCTAATGTGTCAGCCACCAAACTCCCTAGATCTCAATATTTTGGACCTAGGCTTTTTTGCAGCACTTCAAGCATTATTTCAAAAGTCATTTACAAGTAATGTCGAGGACATTGTCGTGAAGGTGCAACAAGCATATGATGAGTATCCGATGGAGAGGAGCAACCACATTTTTGTCACTCTTCAATCGTGCATGATAGAGGTTTTGAAAGAAAAGGGGGGCAGCACTACCGTATTCCACATCTAAAGAAGCAGTCACTACAGAGAAACAATGCTCTTCCGATTAGGTTGCAATGTGACAAAGACGTTGTAAACAAGGCAATAGAGTATCTCAATTAGTGGACGTGTGCTGCTAGCTCTTTGGCCAACGCTACTAATGGCAAGGAACAATGTTGTTGTCTTGATTTTGGCATTGATTTTGCAATGTTGCTAAATTGAACAATATTGCTAGCACGCTGTAGAATTTACAATCCATGAAGCCAAAAAAAACTTAGAAGAACAGCGCATACATCTTAGCGATTTGTTATAGAAAATCTTAGAAGTTAGGCATACAAATCTTATAGAAAATATTAGTGATTTGTTGTTGCCAAATGAGCAACTCATAAAAACCATCCGGCAAGCAAGTCTCATTGAAGTCTTCTAAAGCTTTGAGCCTGACCATTTCTTCAACAGCTTCATCTTCGTGCTCGATCATTTCTTGGCCAGCTTCATCCTCGACCATTTCTTCGCCACCTTCAACCTCGACTATTTCTTGGATAGCTTCAGGCATGATCGAGTCTTCTACACCTTCAAGCTCGAGCATTACTTGGACAACATCACCCTCCATGGTCTCTTCTACAACCTCAAGATCCATCGATTCTTCAGGTTCCAAGGAATCATCATGTTCCATCCATGGCGATGGCGGACACGTCGGCGGCGATGGCGGCGGCGACCGCGGTGTGCGAGCAGAACGTGGAGATGGCGAGGACATTGCAAGCAGCACTGGCTTCATTGGAGACCGATGGCAGGCATATATAGAAGCACTGGATGCATGCCATCACTTTGTTCACGAAGAGCCAAAACGTGCATGCTTGCATGCGAGTGGAGCCAAACCGTCCGACATGATTTCAAGAGTAATTAGCACACGGAGTAATCATGGCTTGGACTAAATAGGGGCATAGCGGAGAGTTACATCCATACGCCTTACAAAGCGCAACAGCGCCAAAAAAATTATGCGCCTTAGATACACGAACGGAGGGAATACTGCTTAAGCCTGCAGCTAAATCATTTCCTAGAAGAAAAGTTTTGTACACCAGTCTACCTATATTAAGAAGGTATTGGAAAGATTTAATATGGATAAATGTCGGAACCCGCAATAGGACACGGGCCCAGCTGTATTTACCTGTACTAGTCCCTGGATCAATAGCTAGTACACACAGATCATAACAGTATGGATCATAACCATGCGATAAATAAAGTTTAATACAGAGTACTGGCCAACAAGGCCCATTATTACAAAAGTTGGACCCGTAGGTCATATAGCAGTGGAAATATTAAACTGTCCAGTTAACATGATAGAATGAAGTCCAGAAACACCACAGGCAAAGACTGAAGGTAACGTGATCCTAGATGTCCTGATAATCTTCCTCTTCAAAGTCTTCATTGCAGATATCGAATGGTGGAACGCACCCCTTGGGTAGCTATCTTTATCTTCCTGATCTGCTTCATGGAATAAGCAGCCCCGCAATAAAAAGCAAGGGTGAGTATGCAACATACTCAACAAGTCCGAAAAGTAATGCATTATGCCGTTTAATTCAAGGGAAGGGATTGGTTAATTTTGCAAAAGCCAATTTTTAAAATTTTATCCTAGAATTTTTTTTATAGCATTTTTCAAAAGTAATTTCTTTTGATAAATCAGAGTTTAAACTTTTTGGGACACGGCTCCAACCGTGGAAATCAAAACAAGCATGGCATCGACCATGGTTTTATTTTAAGAATACTTTTGAAATCTTTTCCTCGTGGCTACAACCATGAATTTTATCAAATCATAACATTCACGGCTACAACCATGCTTTTCTTTTGTAAAATCTGGTTTTAGAATCAAATAGAGAAAATCTACCTGGCGACAGCGCACTTTGTCCACCCTTGACCGTCGGTACGGCTATTCGAATAGTTTGTTTACTCTGCAGAGCTTGCACGCTTTACCCGCGAGAGGTATTTCACTCTTTTTGGTCATTTGCTTCCTTTGGCATATAACCCCAAGTAAAAAACCACAAGGCCATTTCCCTAGCTACATCTTAACTAAGTCACGCCCGCTGAGGTTTCACCGCCAAATGGCTACAACCAAGTTGGAAGCCCCCTCTTGCGCCTGTAGGACTACTGTGGCTACAACCACGCCCACTCCACCGTTTGGCATGCTTTAATTAAGTTTTCACTAGTTACTCAGCCAGGCCCGTCCCAGACCGGAACCCGCGGTCACACTATTGTACATTGTTTGACAATCACAAGGAACCGGTCCTTAGGGTGACTAGGGTGGCACATACTCAAACCCGAGTCTCGTGCATACTGCACCCGCCTTACAACCTTTCACCCTATTCTCATTTTTGAAATTCCAAGTTTCTCTTTTCTTTTGTTTTACCAAACCGGCAGCACCAACTACCCTTTTTTAAAATAACATTTTTGCTCAATCATTTGGAATTTCAAATAACAAGCTTTCAATTAAACATACGAATAGTATTTAGCATAACTAGGCACTACTAGTAGACTAAACAAGGGTGTTAGGCCATACAATTAATCATTCTAGGGCAACCAAAGGATAGATAGATTAATATGTAGCAAACATACATATTAACAAGGTATATAACTATACTCTATCATAACATATCATTTTATATAAACAACCATAGCATGCAAGTTAGTAAATCTATAAAACGGATCAAAACATGAATCAACATGCTTCAAGGGAACTTATCGGAGACATGCGGGGAATTTGCGGAAACTTGCCTTGGTCGGTGAGAAGAGGATCGTCTCCCTGCGGTTCTGCGACAGAGTCGACGTCTAGCGTTTCTATTAAACGAAAAACATCAAATGAACAAACATTTGGAAAATACAAAGAAACAAATTAATTCTTAATCACATGAAAACTTCCAGAAAATTAGTTTAGCATTCTATAAGATTTATAAAATTTATTTCAAAATTTTGGGACATATAGTTTAGGAGCTACAAAATTCGTAAGTTTGGACTTTCCGCGAATAATTTAACAGTATAGATCTAATTATAAAATTTCATAAAAATTACCATGGAAAGGTGTTAATTTTAACTAATTAACAAAATTTGTCGCAGACGATTTGGACTTAAAACGAATTTCTAGTGAAAAAGACAAAATCTGCAATTTTAGGAAAAAATCATGTACAACTAATGTTTCGGCTGGGAGCATGCATGGTACTGTACCTTCATTTGTCTACGAGAGGGAGCCTCGGCTGGCTTAGTTTCGTGCGTGAGGAAGCAGTAGAAAAAGAAACACAGCAAGACTAGTGCGCAGGAGGAGACGCCTGGCCGGGCGAGCGCACAAGTCGACGAGCGACGGCGGCGCGTCGGCATCGGCGGCGGCGGTAGCGCAGATCGTCGGCGCAGGCGGTGGCGTGGCCGGAAAGCGTGCCGGCAGCGGCAACATAGATGACGGCGGTGATGACGGTGGCGGTGGCAGCGGCTACAGTGACGGTGGCGGTAGCAGCGGCTACAGTGACGGTGGCGACGATGACGATACGGTAGCGGCGGCGACGACGTAGACGACGACGGCGGCTTCAACGACGGCAAGACGGCAGCGGCAGCGGCAGCGTCAACGGCGGTGCCAACGACGACGATGGTGGCAAAGACGGCGACGCCGACGCCGACGAGGCAGTGGAAAAATTATGCCTGTGAGCTAGTAATGTAATGGTTGGGAGAAGGAAACAACACGCTAGTCAAAACTAGAAACTCAACATGGCTGGAGACAATGGAGAGGGTTCGGGCGCGTGAAGTATGCCACGTCTTCAATGGAGTGATTCCTGCATTGCATTTGAAACGGACATGCATGCAGTGCTAGCAACGCAGGCATGCAGGCCTGCACAGGAACGAAATGGCCATGCAATAATCCTAGTTTAAGGGACGTACTAGATCGTGCATGTGAAACGGCTGGAAACTGATGAAATGAAGAGACGTGCAGGCTAATGAAAATGGAACGGTTGGGAAAAATTCTCATGCGTGTGGACTTCATGCATGTGAAGGGAAAGGGAACGGTTGGCATACCTTGCCAGTAATTGCATGGCAGGAGAGAAGGAAACGCATACCACGTCGTGATTAGAGAATGAAACGGATATCCAAACGTCCAGGACTCAAGCCTATTATACACGTATACATATATACATATACGTTCCAAAATATGCTGCGGAAAAAAAACAGAGAGGTTCTAAAAATCTGGAAAATTCCTCTAAAATACTAGGAACTATTTGGAACTTAACGAAGTTGGTTTCGCGATTTTTCGACGTGTAGATTTTCAGCGAAAATTCTTTTCATGAATCAGACATCTGTACCGATTTTTATAAAATCAACGACTTACGTTATATAACATGTTTTTCGAAAATATTTGAAGCGTACACTCTCGTCTACCAATTATCTTAATTATAAACGAATTTTTAGATTTTACGCTTATCCGAAAATGCATGATCTTTATTTAACGCGATTATTTCAATAAACTTGACCCCGAATTACTCGCGAGGGTTCCAAATACATTTCGAAAAATAACAACTAATCCCAGAAACACACTAAATATATTAGAGGCAAATTTTGGGATGTTACAATAAATCTCATCCTTTTAGGAAACCCATGGTTGTGAGATCTCTTGAAGCGAATAAATACCCTTTTTAGACCAAAGGTGGAAAATGAGAAAGTTTTTGGACCTGAAGTCTCATACTTATGTATATTGCTAATTGCACAATACCTGATATTGCATTCACAGTAAATTTGCTAGAAAGACACAGTGTAGCACCAACTAAAAGGCATTGGGCAGGTGTCAAGGCTTTACTCAGACATCTCCAAGGTACTCAACATCTTGGTTTATTTTACCGGAAGAACTAAAGCTTAACCATGGCGGGATATACGGATGCTAGCTTTTTATCTGATCCCCACAATGCCAAATATAAGATTGGTTTTGTGTTTTTCTGCGATGGTTTAGCTATCTCTTGGCGGTCTTTTAAGCAAACCTTAGCAGTTACTTCTACCAACTACTCAGAGATTATAGCCTCACATGAGTGCGTTTGGCTAAGATGCATGATTAACCATATCCAGAAGTCATGCGGTCTTAATACCGTCGATAGCCCTATGATTATCCATGAAGATAATATTACTTGTGTTACACAAATGTAAATGAGTTAGATGAAAAGCAATATCATGAAGCATATTGCCTCTAAATTTTTCTATCCTAATGAGCTCCAGAAGAACAATGAGGTAAAGATTTTACAAACTAAGTCATGTGAAAATATAGCAGATTTGTTCACTAAGTCCTTGTCAAAAATCTATTTTTCAAAGATGTGTTAGTGACATTAGAATGAGATGACTTAGAGATATGCAAAGTTCAGGGGGAGTAAAACTCTGAACCATGACCCTTTTTACATGATTATGAAGATCTTACTTTATATCCTGAAGATTATGAGTTGTGCTCGTTTTTCCTTAGCGAGTTTTCGTGAAGTTTCTCACATGAAAGTTTTTTTAATGAGGCAGCTAGTGGAACACATAGTGCGATTGAAATGTTCCCTTTTCTCCATCTCTTTTTTCCCACTGGGTTTTGGAAAGAGTTTCTAATAATACATATGCATTACACGGTATTCGCCCAAGGGGGAGTGTTATGGGATAGAATCCTTTCCAGTATAGAAGGATCGTATCCATTGGTGGGGCAAATTCGAATTGTTCTCTACGGGTTTTTCTACTATACATATTGGACATTGCTTTGTACGGGAAAACTAATCTAATAAAGAGAGCGAACTTTACCCTCTACATTATATGTGATCCTATTTTTGTTCGTGTATTTCTACATACGTGGTGTCGACTAGTGCGGATAAATAGTAAACCCCTTATAGGGGAAGGAATTGGAGAGCAGCCAGCCACCCCACGTGGCATCGGCTTTTTTGCGAAAAGCCCCCCCAGTTTTTCCGAAATTACGTCTAGGTCGTTGCGCGATTTTATGTGAGAGGAGAATGTTTTTCCCGGTTCGCGTTTAGGTCCCTGGTTTTTCGTTTTGCATGGAGGCCCTCCCGTTAAATGCGAATCGCGAGCGAACCCTTTCCTAATTTTTCAAAATAGCGAACAGGTCCAAAATTATAACAATTAGGTCCTCACGCTTTACGTTCGGGTCCTTTCTCCGTTTTGTCTCAAAAAAATGTTTCCGGGGTCCGTTTTTTCTCCAAAGCATGCGAAAAATATTTTCGGTAACCCGAAAAAAATGTTTTCGTGATCCATTTTTCCTCCGGAGCATGGGAAAAATGTTTTCGGTGGCTATTTCGCCCCCCCAAAAAATGAGAGCCCGTTTCCTTTCTCCGTTTTACCCGAAAAAAATGTTTTCATGATCCGTTTTCCCTCCGGAGCATGGGAAAAATGTTTTCGTTGGCCGTTTATCCAAAAAAAAATAGAAAACCGTTTCATTTCTCCGTTTTGCCCGGAAAAAATATTTTCGTGAGCCGTTTTTCCTCCGGAGCATGGGGAAAATGTTTTCGGTGGTTATTTCCCCCAAAAAAAATGGGAGGCCGTTTCCTTTCTCCGTTTTGCCTGAAAAAAAATATTTTCGTGATCCATTTTCTCTCCGGAGCATGGGAAAAATGTTTTCGTTGGCCGTTTCCCCCAAAAAAAATGGGAATTCGTTTTTCGTCTGTCGTTTCTCCGTTTTTACCCGTTTTCCCTCATTTTTCGCGGGAAAATAAGCGCATAGGATGTTAAACTCGGCATCTAAAATTTCTTTTGCGGCTCGATCTCTAATATTTTTTAGGACATGTATTATTGCCCATTGACCGCATAGGGTGTTAAACTCGGCGTCTATAGTTTTTTTTTTGTTTGGGATCTAATATTTCTCGGAACATGTGTTATTCTTTTTTTCCCCAAAAAAGCGCCATTGTTTCGCTGGTTCGTCGACGGTTCTTACTTAGCGTCTTTTTTCCAAGAAATACCCAAGTGAACAAAAAAAACTCGGATATTCCTGCCTTTTTTTAGAGATAAAAATTTGAATCAAATTTCGCACGGCGCGGCAGAGCGCGCAGCTCTTACTAGTTAGCATGAAGCTTCAATAAATGTATTTGATTTCACCCCTTTCCACAGTACGGTGATTTCTTCCACCGAGATCAATTAAGCAACTACGGTGAGCATTTAGCAATTAATTCTAACTGAACCTTCCATCTGGCGTTCTGATCATTTTGCCTCATTCAATTCCAGTGCCAAGCCACTATAGCACCCTCGCCACGAAGTTCATCTTCAGCAGCTCCTATTGACTGTCGATACACCATCTTAAGGTATAACCTCCAAAGTAAAGTTTCCATTTAGGTTTGGTGAACCTTCAGGGTGCTCTAATACCTTTACTTTTGTCAGGAGGGCAACACAGAGAGACGAGGAGACTTGCGCAAGGAATGAAGAAACCGGCAAAGAGAAGGGAGTTTCCAGCGACCACATTCAGAACAAGCAAGGAGACGCGGGAAATGAGACAACCAAGAAGAGTGGGGTCCATATGTAAGAGATAGAGAGTCTATAGTATAAATACACTTGAGTCTGTAACAGAAAGGGTTAGACAATGATGAACAAAATCCTCTTTCTTTCTTGCGTCTTGGTTCTTCTTTCTATCTCCCCTTTCTCCTTTGTGATTTGATCTCTGGTTTTGCTGTATTTTCTGATGTTGAACTCTGTTATCTCACATTGGAAGATTGAAATCCAATCAAGAGACATTACACTTGGTATCAGAGCCGGCGATTTGGGGAGGAATTTTTTTTCAATTTAGCCGTAAAATCCCAGATCATCTTGTGCGCTCGCGATTCCTTCTTCCGACGATCGCCGTGCGCAATCTGGTTGGTTTTTCGAATCTATCATCACGGCGCCTCCCAAACCGTCAGTCCAGACGAAGTTCGTGCTGGAAGCGATGGATGAGTCGTCGAGTCAGGCGGAGATGCGTTGGGCGCAGATGGATGCCCGATGGGAATCATTACGAGCTAGCCTTGATTTTATAGTGGAGAAGATTAAACCGATTGAGACCATACCGGCGATCCAGACACAAGTCAAAGAACATCGTTCTGTCATATCGGGGTTGATGGAACAATTTCAGTCGATGGCGCAAGTATTGAAGGAAAATCAGGAGAAATCAAAACTTATGGAGAAAGAGGGCGAAACGGAACCGATGGTTCCATCATCAGAACCAGCAGTAGCAGCAAGGCGTCCGGGTGCTGTAATGCCAACTTCAGCAGGGTTATTGGGTAAATGCACTCTACCCCCTTTGTGTTTCAATACTCCTACTCAAAAATCTGTTCGTTCGGCGACAACTCAACGGCAAGAAATGATTCATACGGATAAGAAGACACCATTACCTAAGATTTCATTTCCGAAATTTGAAGGTGACGAACCACGTATTTGGGAAAGGTGCTGCCTGAAGTATTTTAGGCTGTATAATATTGATGAATCTTTGTGGGTTACAGCAGCAGCAATGCATATGGAAGGGAATGCTGCAATGTGGTTTGCAAGTGTACCAAGAGGATCATCCATGTTATTCCTGGGAACAGTTCATATCAGCAGTGCAGTTGGAATTTGGAGGGTATGATTCTCGCAGACACATGAGGGAGTTAATTCAGACACGGCAGATTGGGAGTGTTCTGATGTACAAGAATCAGTTTGAAACAGCCATGTACAAAGTGAGGGCGTATAACAAGACTTGTTCAGAAGAGTTTTTTGTCAACCATTTTATTATGGGACTTAAAGATGAATTGAGATATGAGGTAGAGCTTCAGCTACCGGAGTCAGTTTGTAAGGCTTGTCTCTTAGCGCAAATCCAAGAAGAGAAGTGGGAGAAATTTAAGTTTAAATCCACAAGAACAATGACACCATCCAAAACCAGTGGAACATATAACAGTGAAGCCCCAATTGGGAAGAGTAAGGCAGGAGTGGATGATCTGAGCAGAGCTCGACAATTAAGAGAGTATCGCCGAGTACGAGGACTTTGCTTTAAATGTGGTGAAAAGTTTGATAAGGATCATCAGTGTAAGCAGGCAGCTGTTATGCAGGTCCATGCGATGGAAGTGGAGGATCATCCGGAATACCTAACTGAGGAAGTGTTGTTACAGTTGGATGAGGCAGACCGAGAATTTGAACAACAACAATTCAAATTATCCTTACATGCACTAGCTGGCACTGAAGACTATGAAACCTTGAGGATTCGAGCCATGGAGGGGATTTTAGTGATGATCATCTTAATTGACTCTGGTAGTTCCCATAGCTTTGTCAATGCATCATTTTTGGAACGTGTTGGTTGTCAGACAGAGGATATTTCGGTTGTACAAGTTTATGTTGCTAATGGGGAAACATTATCCTGCAATAGAGTAGTGCCGCAGATGGAATGGTGGACACAGGGATTTACATTTCGCACAGATATGAGAGTCTTGGAGCTTGGAGCATATGATGCAGTTCTTGGTATGGATTGGTTGCAGAAATATAGTCCCATGACTTGTCATTGGAAGCACAAAACCTTAGAATTCCTGTATCAGGGTAGACATGTGAAACTTCAAGGAGTGTGTACTAATCAGAATGCAGTGGTGAATGAAATACCTATGGAACAATTGCGAAAATGGAAGCAGAGTAACGAAGTCTGGGCTTTGGCTATAGTGCAGAACACTGTACAGGATCCGGCAATGGATCCAATTCCTCTGGAAGTGCAACAAGTAATTGATCGATATGTTGCGATGTTTGAGACACCATCTGGATTACCACCCGCCCGTGTTTACGATCACTCTATTCCATTGATTCCCGGAACAATTCCAGTGAACAGCAGGCCCTACCGGTATTCTCCGATGCATAAAGACGAGATCGAACGGCAGGTGTCCGACATGCTGAATATGGGGTTGATACAGCCGAGTAAGAGCCCATTCGCATCGCCTGTTTTGCTGGTGCAGAAGAAGGATGGCAGCTGGAGGTTTTGTGTGGATTACCGTAAATTGAACAGCATTACCATTAAGAATAAGTTTCCGATGCCAGTGGTGGATGAGTTGTTGGATGAGTTAGCCGGAACTCAGTATTTTTCCAAGCTCGATCTGAGGGCGGGATATCACCAGATCAGAATGGTGGAAGAGGACAAGGAGAAAATAGCGTTTAAGATGCACCATGGACATTTCCAATTTCAGGTCATGCCGTTCGGTTTGACAAACGCACCCGCCACTTTCCAATGTCTTATGAATTCGATCCTTGCTCCTTATCTCTGAAAGTTTGTTTTAGTTTTCATGGACGACATCTTGGTTTATAGCTCCACCTTGGCAAATCATGTGCAACATTTGTCGGCAGTATTTGAGGTATTGAAGCAGAACCAGTTATTTGTAAAGAGATCGAAGTGCGCATTTGCACAGCGCAGTATATCCTACTTGGGTCACATTATTTCTTCTGCAGGAGTCGCCACTGATCCCCTTAAAACACAAGCAATGCTCAAATGGCCTCAACCCACCACAGTGACAGAATTACGGGGTTTCTTAGGCCTGATAGGCTACTATCGGAAATTTGTCAGACATTATGGTCTTATTTCCAAACCACTCACAAACTTACTCAAGAAGAAGTCTTTTCATTGGGATCAAACAGCTAGTACCCCAATTATAGGGGAAGGGATTGCCGCCTCCTCAGCCGGCCACCTCACCCCCATGCGCTTTTGCAAAAAAGTCCTCTATTCCCTCCATATTACGTATAGGTCCCTGAAAAATTACAAATAGGTCCTTTGCGATTTTTTGTGAGTGTAAGAATAATTTTTTGAGATTGCGTTTAGGTCCCTGGTTTGGTGTTTTACGGAAAAGCCCATCGCTAGATACAAATCTGAACCAAGCCCTTTTCTAATTTTTCAAAATAGCGAACAGGTCCAAAAATATAACAAATAGGTCCTCATAACTTACGTCCAGGTCCTTTCTCCGTTTTTCTCGAAAAAAATATTTTCGTCAACAGAAATATGTGTACAAAACATGTATTATTACCCGGTTAACGCATAGGGTATTAAACTTGGCATCTATTATTTTTTTTGCAACTCGATCTCTAATATTTTCCAAAACATGTATTATTACCCGGTGAACGCATAGGGTGTTAAACTCGGTATCTATAATTTTTTTGGCAATTCGAAATCTAATATTTTTCGGAACGATATCTAATATTTTTCAAAACATGTATTATTACCCGGTGAACGCATAGGGTGTTAAACTCGGTATCTATAATTTTTTTGGCAATTCGAAATCTAATATTTTTCGGAACGATCTCTAATATTTTTCAAAACATGTATTATTACTCGGTGAACGTATAGGGTGTTAAACTCGGCATCTATAATTTTTACCCAACTCAAAATCTAATATTTTCCGTAACATGTATTATTACCCGGTGAACGCATAGGGTATTAAACTCGACATCTATAATTTTTTCCCAACTCAAAATCTAATATTTTCCTGAACATGTATTATTCATTTTTTTTTTGCAAAAGGCCAATTGTTACGCAAATTAATCGACGGTTCCTACCAAACGTATTTTTTTAAAAAACAATAGAATAAAAAAAATGCTTACATCTTCCTACTTTTAAAAAAAAAAAAAAAAAAATTAGATCAAATTTCGTACGGCGCAGCAACGCGCGCAACCCTACCTAGTAAGTTTTACGACGAAATGAAGCCGAACCACGCGATTCTGCGCGCGATCACGACAGATCACCACGCGCGCGTGCTAAGAGCACGACCTAGCTGCGTGGAAGAACGTTCGTATATACCAGCACGGAAGACGCTTCTTATTAATCATTTTTTTTTAAAAAAAATAGGCTGTATAATATTAAAATATAAATAAATGGTACGCTGTATCGAAGCGAACTCTACGACCAAGGCTAGCTATCTACCAAGCAAGATAGCCTAGCTACTAGAAGAACAGCGACACACACTTCAATTCGTTTCAACGCACGCACGCGAGAAGGAATGCGCACACATACGGACACCATCGAGCTAGTGCGTACGTCGCCGTCCGGCGATCGATCGGTCTAGCTCGACCGCGACGTGCATGCATGCTCCAGTCTTTGCGGCGGCGCCGCCCCACTAGCGCGGCGCCTTGGCCACCCGTGAGCCGCCGCGTCGGCCCGACCGCCGGCCGGCCGTCTCTTCCCGTGCCGGCCGGGGTCCCACCGGTCATGCATAGACGCACGTACGGCCGGCCTAGCCTTTCCCTGCATGCATGCATGGAAATCACGATCAGGAGTACTGCATGGGCAAAGGTGTTCAACCAGTAGGGAAAATAAGGTTATCGGGTGCACCACACCGGCCGGCTACTAGCTATAGTCGTCTACTATACTAGCTAGCCAGCCAGCTACTAGATAGAGCTTAATTAGCAGGAGTAGTTAATTTTTACTCCAGGAATATTAGTTGAACTAGAGGTGCTTCTATGCTCTTCTTTTTTAAAATTGCACAAATATCTTAACTATTATAAGAATGAGTTGGTGGTGATGATGAGTCTGCCAGGCCTTGGGCTAGAACAGTAGGAGTCCAAGGCCCAGTAGGTGAGTCACTATTGCCTTGCTAACTTATAGTTATAAATCTGCAGGATAACTCAATATAGATGATTTGATTTATTTACAAGCTTACAAATATATATTTTGTTTGATATGTGTGTTACAGAAAATTGATTTATTGTATGGTTTAGGATCCTGCATTATAATTATGTATTATTCTCTTTTAAAATTCCGTAGCAACGCACGGGCATCTTACTAGTTAAAGTATAAATGAAGAGTAGATGAGGATTACTTACCCCTTCGTTAGCTTCAAGATTTGTGCAACTTGTATTAGGAGGAAGAGCATAGAAGCACATATATATATATATATATATATATATATATATATATATATATATATATATATATATATATATATATATATATATATATATATATGCGATGCATGTCATCAGATCGATGCTAATTACTCCCTTCTCGGCACGTATTTTAGTTCATCTAATTAATTACCAATTATCATGTGAAATAATTAACCCATGCACTAGGGTTAATGATTTGGGCAGCACTGGGAAGAAGATCTGGATTCGTAATTTGGTACACGATATATACGTACGTGCATAATTAAGAGGACAGAATGTAACTAAAAAACCCCACTCTTTAAAGGCGTTGTTAAATTAGCCTTGCAGGTAATTTTGACTGACCCAAGTTAGTGCGTGCGTACGTACCACTTTATTGTCGGCGATGGTAGCAAAGTTCCAGTAGTGTTGCTGCAAAAATAATGGATTAATTAATTTCCGTAGTGCGCACTAGAAAGATAACACGCATGAGCAAAGAAAAGTGATGGAAAGATGACAGAAATTAAGGACTAGAGGATCGTATATAGTGGGGGATTAGAGAATGTGCCAATTAATGGATATACTAGTTACATGTCCGTGTGTTGCTACGAAAAACAAAATTGATAACGAAAAATAAAGATTAAAAAATAAAAAAATTATTTCACAAAATCAAACATCTATCTTTAACGCTTCATTTCTTGCGAAAGCTGACTAATTAAAGCAACGCTTCGTTTCTTGCGTAAGGCAATTAAGTAGGGCAATTAAGCGGCAATTAATGATGTGAGAAGAACGAACCACTGCCACCAAGTGCTGCTTTAGAATAGTAGAGATACTAGCTTCTTCCTTTGATGGAGATCGACCAAGACGCGCGCTTTTGTTTTCTTGCGCTTCAACCCGGCCTTTGCCTACGTCGTGCCAACCAAAAATTAACGATCATATATATGTACATACTTACATTCTCCACATCCTGATTTAATTTGCTGTGAGTAATGTGTGACGACGATTTAATTTGCTGCCAACTCTGGGAGCATGCATGTACTATGGTGTGATGTCACTTCTATAAGGTTTTGTCACGTAGGATTACCGCTGATTATACAGCTGAGGAATCGGCAAGCGTGCACAATCGCTAGCTAGCTTGTCTTACGGATGCATTTTCATCCTGGCCAGTCTCACTTTTTTTTTGAGCTCTTTTATGGTACACTAAATTGAATATGAACCGTTCATTCTTTTCAATCCAATGGATCAGATTAACTAGATTTTACTTATACTACATCTGGTAGTAGAGTAGTAGAAACACCCTTAACAAATCAACGGTTAGATGTTATTTCTACTACACATTTTATACTACAGGTATAATCCACCGTAAAATTTCTCTCTTTTTTTCCTTTTTGCTTACGAATGCTCGGTGATCAAGTTACTAAAAGGTAGAAGAAATCAGAAAGACAACCGGGGTACGTATATAGTGATCACGAAATAAAATGAAGCAAGCTTGACTTCAATGAACAACCGACAGCATTTTAAAAAATTATGTCACAACCTGAATCGATTTATGATGCAAATTCATCCTGAATTCATCATTTAAAATAGAAGGCGTGCATCATATCGTACGTCAGTGATTGATGTCCAACAGGCTCACCCACGATTCATATAATTTCATGTAACCGGGAATGTCCTGGAATTATTGTCTCAAAGTCCCCTAAGAGCTCGTAAAAATAACATGTACGCATAACACAACATCGATGCATGCCGGGATTTACATGGAACTAAAAGGGCAAAACACAGCATGGGGCAATACATGCTTGCATGGGTTGTTCTTAGTGAGTAAGAATTTTTTTTTAAAATAATATTTTTTTAAACTGAATTGCGTTTTTAATACTCGAAAAATAAAATTTGCAAAAATAATACGTGGTCGCCATACCGTACGGCGAATACCCCATTTTCACCGAACCGTGTGGCGAATACCCTATTTTCGCCGAACCGTGTGACGACAATACCCTAAATCCCGTAGTTAATCTGCTACACGGGAATCAAGCCTGTTTTCGCCGTACGGTATGGCGAAGACCCTATTTTCGCCATACGGTTTGGCGAAAATAGGGTATTTTCGCCATACGGTTTGGCGAAGACCCTATTTTCGCCATATGGTAAAGCGAAAATAGCCTTAACCAAACAACCGACGGTTAATCGGCTTTAATCGGGTAATTATGGTATTTTCGCCATACCATATGGCGAAAATAGGGTATTCGCCGTACCATATGGCGACCACGTATTATTTTTGCAAATTTTATTTTTCGAGCATTAAAAACGCAATTCAGTTTTAAAAAAAGTATTATTTAAAAAAAAATTCTAGTGAGTAATCGAGAGGGATCATCGTTTTTGACCTGTCCCCCGTACACCATTGCATGCATTGTTGGATTTATTTGATGAGCTGTGTTTCCGTACTTTCTTTCTTGATACAACTTGCACAAATCTTGAAATACAAGTTGCACAAATTTTGAAGCAAGCAAAAGAGTAAGTAATCATCATCTACCCTTCCATTCATGCTTTAATATACGTGTAACTTGCAAAAAGAAAAGCACAGAAACACCTCTCTTATTTCATTTTCAATTGCGAATTTGACAACATGGAAATGATTCTTACCTCCACCACTTTCCAAAAGGTAGCAAGCACAACATGGATTAGGCCTGCCCGCAAATGCTGGGCCCCACATGCATCGTGATGGTTTCTGATCTCATACTTTGGTTCGATGAGAAAATTACTGCATACTATTGAAAGTTGTCTTGATCTCTAATATTTTTCCACTGAAAAAAAGTTCGATTTCCTGTATACCACCGAGTTTCTTTCTTATTTCCTTTCGCCACTTCCGTCCCTCTCCCATCGTCTTATTGTCAAGCGGATTGCAAAAAGAAAAGAGTTTTTTTACGGTATACTAAATTTAATATAAACTGTTTATTTATTTCAATTTAATAGATCAGATTAGCTAGAATTTATCTATACCTCTTTTAATAGTAAAATAGTAAAAATACCTTTAACAAATCAACCATTAAATATAATTTCTACTTATCTACTGTATACTACCACCAATATAATTCCTCAGAGAAAAACTTACCCTTCTTCTACCTCTGATGCGTCGTACAACCGGATGGTCGTGGGTGCTGCGAGGTAGAGCTGGTGGCATTTCACCCACGCTTACTGGTGGGCGCGGGGTGGACTTGTGGCGGCGGCGGCGGCGGCTTGATCTAGATTGGGTATGGGCACGAGGAGCGGCGTCGAGGAAGCGACCGTTTCCCGTGGAGACAATGGTCGGATCTGGGAGGCCCGCCCTCTGCAAGCTCGCCGGCCACGATATATCCGCCGGCCACAAGCTGGCCAAGGGCAACGGCGCCGACGCTCTTGCCCGCGGCCTCGTACTCCCCTCGCTGCGCAGCCTCGTACTCCCCTCGCTGCGCAGCCTCGACACCGCCTAAGCCGCCGCGTGCATGTGTCTCCTGCCCGCCCACCATCGCCGCCGTCCACCCTACCTTCTGCGCGCTGACAGCCGCCGTGGAAGAAGATCCTGCTGGGAGAGGTGCGCCGGCCCCGCCTCCGCCTCACACGACGGCCCGCCTGCAGCGCCGGCAACCCGCCTGAACCCGTGCGGGATTTGGGGAGAAGTGAAAGAAAGATGCGCAAGAGGCAGTAGCAACAGATTAGCACTGACATGTGGGATCGCGTAGGGGCAAAATGGGCATTTGATCAAAAATCTGACAGGTTTTGTAGGTATAGCAGCAATATGATCGAACTGAGCTAACTGGAGTGGCATGGAAGGACACCAGAAAAAAAAAACTAATTTTTTAATAATGAAGGGTTATTTCTCCTGGTCTCTGAATCATAAGATACACACAGTTAAAAAAAAAAGTAAGAAAAAAACTAGATGATATAGAAGGGAGCATATTTTCTTTGGTAGCATAAAAGGAAATAAGTTAACTTTTAGTGACATATACGATGGCAGTGAAGAATTTGCTTCGTGAATTGTGATAATACCGATATTGTTTGATGCTAATAATACTTGATTTTTTAAGTCCATCCTTAATTTTTTTTCTGGTTTCGCTACTGTTTGTCAAGGATCAAAGATGTTCAACGACCGCAAGGAACAAAAAAAAAAAGGCAGCTCCGGCAAGGTCGGCTCAGTGGCCATAGATTTGCTTTTGTAGTGTCTAGCTAGCTAGGAGGCGACTTCACTGAGGTAGCCAGCCAGGTAGGGGTGGATAACGAGTCAATTGAATTTTTTTTCGAGCTTTTTTCGACACTGATTTATTCTTATTTATTATAGTCTCATGTATTGTTTGAGACCCAACTTCGAACCGAGCTTAACGAGCTGAGCCTAACGAGCCGAGCCGAAGTTGACTCTGGTTCCAAATCAACTAATTTTTATTTTAAAAGAAAAATGAATATAATCAGAGCAATTTTGAAACGAGCCACCGAGCCAGCTCAACGAGCTTTTTTTTTCCAGCCCTACAGCCAGGTAGGCCAATGGCAATATGGCACTCAGGAAATACGCTCTCGACTACGTGGCCATTCTCTGAAAACACTTGCTTTAAATAGAGCACTCCACTGCTCACCCCCAGCTCCCCGCTTCCACGGACAGACGTCGTACCGCGCGCGCGCCTGTGAATCGTGTGATCTTTCGATTGTGTTCCGCCTCACGGTTAATTCGTCGCCACAGATTGATCCTGTTGTAGCTCATCAATCATGGGGAACTGCCTGGTGATTCAAGGCAGGAAGGTCCGCCAGGAGGCCCTCGCCGAGTTCCCGCCGGGCCGCGGCGCCATCTCCGACGACGCGCAGCGGCAGCTCGACCCGGCGGCCGACGTGGCTGTCGGGCGGCTCTACCACCTGTTCCCGGCGAAGGCGCCGGCCGTCGCCGATCCGGGTGCCGTCAGGGTGAGGCTGGTCGTCAGCAAGCAGGAGCTCAGGAGGATGCTCAGCAAGGAGGCCATCTCCTTGGACGACATGGTGTCTCTCATGCGGAAAGAAGCGAGCGATCGTGAGAGCGAGCGGCAGTGTTGCAGAGGATGGCAGCCTGCCTTGGAGAGCATACCGGAAGGCAGTGATTTGTAGCGGCCGGCCGGCCGGCCGGGATCGGTCGTCGGTTCTCCTAGTGCGTACAAGATTTTTCTTTTTTGGAATAAGTGTAAGAAATAGCATAAAATATACATGTGAATACAGAGATAGATAGATAGATAAATATATATATATATATGGTGCATATAGGGGTTTTGAGATAAGGATTCTCTTTATATTTTCTTGTTGGTCGCATGATTGTAAAGAAGAGGTAGAGATGATCGATCTGGAAATCAAGCAGCAGGGTCGGATGAAATTTATCAAATCCATATATATATATATATATATATATATATATATATATATATATATATATATATATATATATATATTCTGTGTCCTCACTCCTCACCACCAAGCTAGCTAGATTTATTTTTTATCAACGAGAATTTCGATGTCTTTTTAATTACCTTCATCGATCATAATGCTTCTATTCATCTTACTTTTGTTTTGTCGTATACTTCTATATTGCGCTATCTGTAATATTCTATAAACTGAAAACACAAGGCTGGTGTTTATCGGTGGATTAGTGGGAGTACGGCACCATCCACTAGGATATGGCTCAAATCTAGCAGGTTGCCCACGAGAGAGTACCCCAACGTGAAAAGCGTGTGCCTATTTATCATGAGAGATTTGTACTTGGCTCTGCAATTCTAGGCAAGGTTTCAAATCTCGTTTTGAGTTAAATTTTGGAGGTTCCCGAAATCTGAAATTTCGGCGAGATTCGGAAATTTCGGATAAAATCCGGACGAAATGCAAAAACCAAATTTCAAATCCGGTTTTTTTTCTACCGAGAAATCCGAGATCTCGGCCAAATTGAATCGGCTGGAAAATGGTTCAAAATACGTCAAAAAATTTTGAAATTTTTTTTGGATAGTCCTAACACATCACTAATGTTTCCATAAAAATTTGAGATGATGATCAATCATGAGGAATTTTTTAAAAATCTAACAGTGATAAAGTCGTGATAAAAACCGTATATAAAATCACTTTTTGATTTTTCAAATGTAACAAATGAACTTTAAGTCATTTGAAAAGTTTTATATATGTTCCTATGTATTAAGGGAGGTTATTTCTTTGAAACCACCTGCAGTTCTGAGGGAGATTCTTTCTTTGAAACCACATGCAGTTTTGAATTTTGACCAGTAAGAAAAGATCAATGCCATAAATATGAGCACTGATCATGTATATGTGAATACCCGCCCATATATACATAGGTGAGTTAGTACTGTACCCATTTATAAATACATGTTATCTTAGGTTTTAAATTTTGTTTTTCAATATATGTCATTCAATAATTTTAAAGTGGGTTTTGTACCACTGTTTCCACTCCATTTCTCTCTCATAGTCGTACACAGATTGATTCCAACTATCAATGTCAGTATCAGATATCATTTCTCTCTGCTGTTTCAATGCACTAGAAAAGTTCCTATGTATTAAAAAAGTTCAAAGCACTTTAGAAAATTTTGAAATTTTTTGTGAATGGTCCAAACACATCCATAATATTCCCATAAAATTTTCAGAAGATAATCAATCTTGAAAAATTTTAAAAAAATTCGGAAAGTCATAACCGACATATTGAACCGATCAAAAAATGATCAAAAACATGTTGAAATTTTTTGTGGATGATCTTGATCCTAAACCCAAGCAAATACAATGCACAAAAATCAAAATCCGGCAAAAAAAATATCAAATCTCGCCCGAGATTGCCGAGATCTCGCCCGAAATTGCCAAGATCTCGTCGAGAAATCCGAGATTTTAATTTTTTAATTTTTTTTGAATTTTCCGGGATTTTGAATCTCGGAGGGGTCCGAAATCCAAGATTTCGCCGGGATTTCACCGAATTTTGGACCCTTGATTCTAGGCATGTGTTTGACCTTGGGGGTAGGGTTTACAATATCAACGATAATCAGTTGAATATCGCGATGATCGATCGTATCGAGCTAGTTCGAAATTAGAAATCGGTCGGTAAACCGGTACAATTATAAAAAAATTATCTGATGTAAACCGTCAAAAATCGGTGAAAATTATTCGATTTTCAATGAAAATCAATGAAAAACACTTAAAAAAATCGGTCGCCAACAAAAGTTTAATTGGTCAATCAAATTTTGATGAAAACCAATCGATTTTCGATATTTTCTTATACTTTTTCTAAAAATTTTGATTTTGAAACCCTTCAATTTTTTACGATTTTCAGCCAATTTTTATGGCAAATTGGTGGCAAGCAAGCACCGAAATCCAAGCTCAAAACGACATGTGAAACCCGGATTGGGGGTGCACTTGCTTGTTTGTGTATGGTGGTGTATTGGTGTCACGCGCGTCCATTTTTATTATCTAAAAAAGTTGGGAAATCGTCAACTCTTCTTTTTTTTGCATGTTGCAGCATATTTTGTGCAGGCAGCACATCTTTTTCTATATCTATTAAATCCTATATTCTTTGACAGTGCTAATTATATCTATTAATTGGGGTATATTTTTTTGTTAGTCAAACAGTGCTAAAATAAGCAAAAAGAAAAATGCCCCATACCAAAAACTGGGTATGGGGAAGAAATTTTTTTGTTAGTCAAAACAATGCTAAAATAAGCAATATATATATACACACACACCCCATACCCGGTTTTTCAAAAACCGGGTATGAGGCTCTTTTCCCTATTTTTATTAGTCAAAATCGTGCTAAAAAAAACCAATACGCGGTTTTTCAAAAACCAGACATGGGGCAAATACGCGATATCCGAGATATGGGAAACCGAATATGTCATACCGGAATTTGAAATTCCGGGTATGCATAACCGGAATTTCAAATTCCGGGAAAGATATCAACAGCGAAAGTTTTAAAAAATTGATTGCATTTATATCCAAAATGGCAACTATTTGGTGACCTGGGGAGTTCGTGGTTAGATGTCCTTCACCAAAATCTGGGCGAGATCGTATGGATCTAGCCGAGAGGTAAATAGATCAGTGAAAACGACTGCAATTCAATCATTTTGTTATTGGTGCCTAGCTAGCTAGATGAAATATCTGCCTATAAACTAATGAGAGAGAAAAATTTAGACAATTGGAGGCCCAGTTCTGAAATGGGTAGATGAAATTAATCCAACAAAGGAAGTTCCAGAATAGAACTCAAGGCAACAGCTGAAGAATTTCCAAACAAAAAGGCCGAATTAAGTGGACTACGAGCCCAGAGTCCATGTAGGCTGCAGGCTAATTGAGACCCAAACAGGGAGGTTGTTCTGACCAGGCCGAACAACTAAAGCCCGCTCAAGTTCATATAGCCCATCTTCCCATTGAAGTCCATCATCATAATTTTAAAAAAATAATGTTTTTTAAAATAATTTTACAAAAATAATAGCTGAAAAAACAATTCCCAAAGAGAGGTGCTTCTATGCTTTTCCTCCTAATACAAATTGCACAAATCTTGAAGCAAACGAAAGGGTAAGTAATCATTATCTACCCTTCATTCATGCTTTAATATTTGTGCAACTTTAAAAAGGAAAAGCATAGAAGCACCTCTCTTTTCGAAAATACACCTTTGTCGCCAATTTCTTTCGTGATAGATTTTCTGTCGCCAATTCAACTAACGATAGAAGACATCCATCGTCATTTTATTTGATGACAGAAGATTTATCACCAAATAATTTGGCGATAGATGCGTATTTTTGTGATTGTTTTTTTGAGACGCTATTCTTATTAAAAAAAAATTCGAGACATTGTTACGAGAGTAGTTACAAGTTCTTCTGCATCAGCAAAAAGCAAATTTATGCCATTGCACCATTTGTCTCCTGATCTGCTTAGTATAAATTAGATAAATTTTACGGTGCATATTTTTATAAAATATTTTAAAATATATTATTAAAAAAAATCTCCAGCATCAATCCTGGAGTGAAGGCACCGCAATGGCCAACAAACGAGAGGCGCGGTGGCGTAGGCCGGTAGGGGTACCGAGGATCAGTCGCCGGCGGTCCACGTCCACCACCGATCGAGAGTGCAAGCAGGCTGGCAATGACCTCACTACTATATTGCGAGCCTTAATTTCCGATTATTCAACTGTCGGATTGATGTGAAATTTAAACTGTAGAAACTAAATTCAATTTTGAAACTAACCCAACAAGAATCAGCTCAATCGGATCTACGGATCGAAAGTTATAAGCTTCGAAAGCTGACAATATCAATAATAACGAGAATTAATTAAACCCTAATTCTGTTATTAAACAAAATCTACAAAAAATTAACGAACAAAATTTTGAGGAACACTAAATTAATGCTCTAGGAAGGTTTTGAATGGATCAAATTAAGAAGAAACTCAAATAATCAAGATAGACAATGAATCAATCTACTAAACCAAAAACCGGGCAACCAAAATCAGAAAATCAGTACCGTAGCAAATCATGCATGAACAGTAATTCAACTAGCTGAGGAAAATCTGATTTTCTATTTCTTCTTTGTATGGTTACAGCACTCCCACAAAAGAGTACAATCTCTCAGCACTAAAACTACCCAATAAACAGGAGACAACCCCTCTTATTTATAAGAAGTAAACCCTAGAAGAGTTTGCATGCATATCCACTTAGCCCAACATGGCTCAATATATGCAAACTACCCCAAATGATTACAACTACACGCGTACGGCCCACCTGCATCTCTGTACATGTTGTAGTCAAAATTAAGTAACCATATGCAAGAGCAGCGCAGAAGTGGCAGTTGTGCTGCTAGCTTGTTTTGTTTGTGTTGACTACCTTGTGACCCCTCTCTATCTCACACACACTCTCTCTCTCTAAAGAGTGCAACAAGTGGTCTCGATGGTAGTACAAGTACCATCCTAGCTGCCAGCTCTCTGCAAGCACAGCTAGCTCAAAGGGAATAAATTCCACTCACTTTCACTGCCACAATGGCTCACTCCCTCCCTTGTGATTAGGGGTGAAAACGGTACGGAAACGGTCGGTAAATAGCTGTTCCGTTTCCGTTTCCACATTTTTTACCGGTAACGGAAACGAAATCGGAAACCCCGGAAACGGATACGGAAACGGATAGTATCGGAAACGGAAGCGGAACGGAACGGAGCGGAAACGAAAACGAAAGCGGAAAATTCCATAAGGATGTAGTACACTAGTACAGTAGTACATGATCTGTCCAAAATTTCAAACATACCAACTCATAACATGATAGCAAGCACATATAATTCCACTTCATAACATAATAGCAAGCACATATAATTTCACATCATAATATAATAACAAACACATATAGTTTCACCTCGTAACATAATGGCAAACACATATAGTTTCACATCACAACGTAATAGCAAGCACATATAGTTCAACATCACAACGTAATAGCAAGCACATATAGTTCAACATCACAACGTAATAGCAAACGGACATAGTTCAACATCACAACATAAAAATAAACACATAGTCCATCATATTCATATCAGTCCATCATGTTCTAAGCTATTTGTCGCCATATTAGTCCATCATATTTTCGTCCATATCAGTACCATCAACATCCTCTTGCTCCTCCAACTGCAAAGGCAAGCACAAAACAATATTAATCTTCTTGAGAAGACAAATAGAAGCACATTAAACTGAAATGTTACTTGATTTGCACAATATAGTTTCAAAGTTAGTTAAGAATGGTAAACCGTTTCTATCGCGCTTGCAAAATGTCTCTCAAGGCTATCCACATCCAACTCAGTCATCATAGATGCAATGGTACCACCTGAATGATTAGTAAAAATTGATTAGACTTAAATATTTTCACATAATGAACGAACTATTGAAGCAAACTAAAAAGCTACCTTTTGATGCTGCTGTCCAATCTTTAACACAAATTAATGCTTGCACAATCTCAGGATCTAGACGGCTGCGAAATGGGTCAACAACCCGTCCACCGGCACTGAATGCCGACTCCGAAGCAACCGTCGATACTTGAATAGATAGCACATCACGAGCAAGCTGGGAGAGAATAGGGAACTCAACTTGCTTGACCTTCCACCATGATAAGATATCAAAATTCTTATCTTTTATAGATGCAAGAGGTTGCTCCAAGTACACTTCCAACTCATTTTTTGAAACATGATCTGTTTCACTGATTCTATTCAAGAAATTGTCAAGCTCATCATCCTCATCAACATCAAGTTGAGAACCCACTTGGTGCACATTTGTAGCACTGCAGACTATCTTCTTTGATGTAGAGACATAAGCTTGGAACAACTCATAAACAACTTTAGTAAAATTATCAATCTCTTGCATAGAAGTGGTGGGGTAAATCTTCGGTGCATAATATTCCACCACATTTCTCTTGTATCTAGGATCAAAGAAGCATGCTACAGCAAGTGCCATGTTGGATTTTTCCCAATACTTGTCATATTTAATTTTCATGGAATGTGCCATAGCTTTAATTATTGGGTCAGAGTTGTCACACCATTCAGCAATTGCAATCTTAATTTGACAGAACTTTCTAAAAAATAGATTTGCAGTTGGATATTTTGTCCCAGAGAATAACTCAGTGGCATCATAAAAAAGCTTCAAGCATGCAGATATCGATGTTGCCATAGACCAATTACTAGAAGTTGGAGCACATTTCTTATATTTGCTTGAATTCCGAAGGAAAAGCCTACCAAAAGCATCTTTATAGTAAATTGAACTCTTCAACATAAGATATGTGGAGTTCCACCTTGTAGGAACATCCAATGAGAGACCCCTTGTCACATCTAAGTCACACTCTGAGGCACACTTCTTAAACTCTTCATACTGCAATGGAGAGTTCTTCACAATTGCAACTGTATTTCTAATATTTGCAATGGCCGGTGCAATTGTCTTTAAACCGTCTTGAGCAACCAAGTTCAAAATATGATTCAAACATCTCACATGGAAAAAGATGCCATCACAAATTAATGGAGATATCTTATTGAGTTTGCTTACTATCCCCTGAACACATTTATCATTTGATGAAGCATTGTCCAAAGTAAGTGCAAGCAATCTCCTATCAAGATTCCAATCCACAATACAATCATAAAATGCTAAGCACAAATTTTTCCCCGAATGATGTCCTTCTACATGCATGAACTTGATAATCCTTTTTTGCATACACCAACTGTCATCTATCCAATGTACTGTAATGCACATGTAACCTTTGTTTTGATTAGATGTCCACATATCCATGGTTGTACTAAAGCGACATTCAAGTGTTTTGAAGTACTCATAGAGTTTTTTCTTTTCCTCCATAAACATATTCAATATATCTTTCCTCACGATGTCTGGCTTTTAATTGGAAAAGTAGGACGCAAAGACTTGATAAAGTCCACAAAGTACTCATGCTCAACAATATTAAATGGATATTCGTGCATAATAATTGCGAGATAAAATTTCTTCAAACTGACCGCCTCATCATACCTATAAGTCTCAATAGATGCATGTGTTTCATCGCTCTCACTCTTCTTCAAGTTGATTGTTTGCTGCCCGGTCAAGATAAAATGCTTGTGTTTCAAGTGACTTTTGAAACCTGATGTTCCTCTACTGCTCTCACACCGACCTTTGTAGCAACATCCGGTCTTGTTACACCTAGCCCATAGCTGTACAAAATCATTTCCTTTATCATCTTTGGCATTAACCTCATACTTGGTGAAGTGGGCCCAAACATCAGAGGTGGCTTTCTTAGCTTTCTTTCCAGGAGGTGGCTTGCACTCAGTTTCATCAGTTAAGTCCACACTTGGAGTAGCAGCTGCAACAACATCTGGATTTGAAGTAGCACCGGGAGGCTCCAAAGAATGTAGTGACTCAAAGGCAGAGCAGGTGATGTCGCGCTTGCACTTGCACTTGCACTGCTGCTCCTACTTGCAGTATTGTCCATGGCTATCTGTTACATTGCACATAACTACATAAGTGGATAGCAAGAAATTGACAAAGGTTGTATTGTAACACGAAATTTGCTACTTTATAAGTTGACAAACTAAAACATCATTTTCAATCTTTCATTACATGTACAGCTAGCTACCTCTAAAGCCAATTCCATAAGATTCATCACTTCTGGATATGTGAATCTCGCATGGATCATGGTATATTGATCCCACGGCACAACTCAAATTACAAAAGAAAAACACACATTTTATCGCGAGAAGTTATGCTCGCCCTACAGGAGAAAGAGGCGGCCGGTGGGGCACATAGCTGGCCGGTGCTCTACGTTCACTGGCTGCCATAGTCTTGAGCTTATGATTGGCAAGGAGTGCATGCTCTTGCGACGCTTGCATACCTACCTGCATCCTGTTAGGGTACCTGCCGTGAAGCAAAACTATACACATCGCAAAAGCCTGAAGCAAAGCAATAGATGATCTGAATTCAACTGTGTATAACCCTTCTTTAAATGAAACCATACTGAATTGATCATTCATGTGGAAATAGTACACATTAGTTACTTCAAAGCTATTACTTCAAAGATAGCACTCCTTGCAGGTTGCATAGGATTACAGTGAATACAGCTATTTTCGATTGCTAAATCCATGCCTTATCTGAAATCTAAAACCTCCCAATTACAATGAATACAACTATTTTCGATGTCTGCCAAAACGCATGCATACAGATCAAAAACGAACACCAACCATTGCCCTTCATTCATGAATCAGGAACGAACACCAACCATACAGATCTGAATTGATCATTCATGTGCCATTGCCCTTCAATCACACCCAAATAAGCAAATAAATGTGCTAAACACCAACCATACAGATGGGGTTGTCAGTCACCTGGCGACGAGGTCGGGGCCGGCGGCGAGCCTGGCGAGGAGGTCTGGGCGACGCGGTCAGGGGCGGCGCGGCGAGCCTGGCGACGAGGTCGGGCGACGCAGCTGTATCGGCGCGGCGAGCCTGGCGACGAGGTCTGGGCGACGCGGTCGGGGGTGCCGCGGCCGGCTTGGCTAGGAGGTCGGGGGCGCCACGGCCGGGGGCGAGGACGTCAGGGGCAGCGAGCTGGTGAAGTGCTGAGGACAGGTACTTGTATTCCTACATCTCTAGTTAGTAGCAAGAACAGAAGTCCAAGTTAGAAAAGCTATGCATGCATAAAGTTGCAGGCTTAGGTCATTCACAGTGGGAGTTTCATTTTCATTAAATAATGTGACACATCATCATGTTTGGTGATATGGCAAGATAATTATGAAGAGAGAGATAGAAAGAGTTTCATGGGAGGTGAGTGAGTTTCATCTAGATGAAACATGAGATACACGGTTACCTAGACAAAAGCTGATGTGGCACTCTTGGAAACTGGGAAATAAAACTCTCCATTGTGAATGGCCTTATGTTGGAGTTAATTTCATGATGGATTAGGTGAATCATTGGGCCCTAGAGAAAGTTCCAGCTTGTTAATTTGCCGGAGGCTTCTTCCATTGGGACCAGTGTTTGCTATAGTATTAGCTGAATAATACGATCGATCATCCTTGGATTTTTTTTCATTAGATTGAGCTAATTACTTGTGAGAGGTATGGACAACGTCTTCCACAAGAACCAGTCCTTGTAGTTTTTCCCCCCCCTAATAAAAGATGTATGGATAAGTCTAGTAGAGAATATGGTAGATTTGTGTTGCCATTATTATGCAGTAAGCGAAAAGTGACCATTGTTACAATATTGTCTCTAGCTTGCAAGAATTGTGCCCTAAATAATGGCATGCACTTTGGTCGACAGTGGTGCTTTAGGTACTTTCTGGTCAATTGATGAGCTGCCGAGATCATATTGGGTGAATAATTGTATCAACTAATTAAATCACACTTAACTGAAAGAGAATTTTGCAAATTAGGACGCGATAGCAACATATATGAACAAAAATCGAACCAGGTTTTGTCTGTTGTTGGAGTGCGTGGCTTCCACCAAATGTACATGACTGTTTTTTATTTGTGCTCGATGTATATAACGTCGTGCGCGTAGAGATCATATCACATTGTATTGTTTACACCGCAGACACGTACGCACAGCAGTAGGGAGTGTATAAGGCATCATCCGGATGTTTTTGTCCTAAAAATCATCCAAACTTTGGACCGTACGATCAAAACACACATTCGTAGGATTAACCCACCTCAAATTCAGGAGGGGTGCATCGATCTGAAAGCAAATCCAATGGTCCAGAATTTTGATGATGGTTGCTAAAAAAACATCCGGATGAAACTTATCAAAACCCTAGTATATATTATTATGATCTCTCCAAGTTTCTAGTAGTACATAGGTGTGTGGTGATTTGCATCTAGTGACTTGCTCATGTCCACTTGGCATGCAGAAGATGGCGACGAGCTCCAATCATAGCGAAAGCGCAGGCAAGACAACTGATCCGAAGGTATCGATCGATCTTGCCGCTCTCAAGCTGAAGCTTGCTCAGCTGGAGCAGGATCTCCAGCGAGCTCATTCCCAGGTATACTGCTTCTTACACGTGCACCAAGGGTACGGGTGTTTGGTTACATGTACCAAGTGGTACATGTATGAGATGATTTAAGAAAAAAAAAAGTTATCCATGTGTTTGGTTGTTTGAATGGAACCATTCCATCCTAGATTAAGTGATACAATTTTGAGGAATATTCTCTCTAGATGCTGAACCATCACATTCACCCAAAATAATAGAACCAAATGATACAGAATCATCCCATTCCATTCAATCTCATCCCATCAACCAATCACACCCTAACTGATCACTGGGCGACCACTGCCGGTGCATGGCCGAGCTCGAGGGCGGCCTGCACGCGCGCCTGCCGGACGGTGACCTCGGAGCCATCGTCCACAACACCCTGACCCACTACGACGAGCTGTTCCGCCTCCGGGGCGCGGCGGTCAGGTCCGACGTGTTCCATCTCATCACCGGGATGTGGGCGACCCTGGCCGAAAGGTGCTTCCTCTGGATGGGCGGATTCCGGCCCTCCGATCTGCTCAAGGTATGGAATTGAATTCTGAATAGAACAAAACTGGAGTTTTTTTTAAAAAAAAGATTTCCGATATTAATATGTGATTTTTAAAATTTGCAAGAATAATACATTGTAGCCAAATGGTTTGGCGAAAATACTATTTTCGCCAAACCGTTCGGCGAAAATTCGTTAATCCATGGTTAGGAAGCAATTCAAACACTAAATACCCATATCGGCGAAAATAGGTTGATCTGGGTATTTACGAAGCAATTCAAACCGATTCAAACACTAAATACCTGCATCAACCTATTTTCGCCAAACGGTGTGGCGAAAATACTATTTTCGCCAAACCGTTTGGCGACAATGTATTATTTTTGCAAATTTTAAAATCCACGTATTAATGTCGGAAATCTTCTTTAAAAAGAAATTATTTAAAAAAAAATTCAACAAAACTGATATCAAATTGCGGTATGTATGATTGTGGCATCCTCCTAACTTGGTATTTGCAAAATTGAAACAGAGGCAAATTTTGTCAGTAAATACACCTGACATCAGAAGTATGAGGCTCACTTCACAGTTTAATATGCACACAGTTGGTACACTGTTCACCGATCGATTCAGCAGGCGAAAAATGAAATAAAGCTAAATCTGAGGCTCATCCAAGTAGATATATGATTTTCTAATTTCATTACATGCTTTTCATGCTGCTGCAGACACTGATAACCCAGCTAGATCCCCTGACTGAACAGCAAGTGGTAGGCATTTGCGGCCTGCAACAATCATCACAGCAGGCAGAGGAAGCTCTCTCCCAGGGCCTGGAGCAGCTCCATCAGTCACTGGCTGACATGGTGGCCAGCGGATCTCTGATCGAGGAAGCCAACATTGGGAGCTTCATGGGTCATATGGCCCTCGCCCTCGGCAAGCTGTCCAACCTTGAATGTTTTGTCATACAGGTCAAGACATCTCACTACTCTTTAAGATATTAGATTAGTGTATAGATTGGGCCTGCTATAATATCTCTTCATTTGACTTATCTTTGTAGACGAGCAATTAAGCCACTTGGTAAAACTAGTAGGTGTAAAAAATTGTAGCAACAGTCTGCATTCAGGGGAAAATTTATTTGGCCACACCTGTATCATGTTAAACATCATCAGTGTTCTCGAAAAAAAATACTAAACCTCATGAGTGCTACCACTAACTATGCCAAAATAAACAGTTGGTTTATTTATGAGAATGTAACAAGTTAGTGCCATCAACATGTAGCGATGTTGCTGTCTCTGTATTGTACAAAGAAACGACTTGTCACCAAAACATGTAGCATTATCCTTCTTTTGGAGTGCATTTGTTTAACCATTACATGGAGTAATCAGAGTAAATTTATTACTAGCATCTGCTTTAACTTTTAGCAGCCAAGAATACGGATCCTGCAAAATGTACTAAAACTACACGTGTGACATGTAATTTCCAGGCTGATAACTTGAGGCGGCAGACTCTTCACCAGATGCACAGGATTCTCACAGTTAGGCAGGCAGCTCAATGTTTCTTGGCCATTGGCGAGTACCATAGCCGCCTCCGTGCCCTAAGCTCCCTATGGGCTTCTCGCCCTCGGGAGTAAGTACCATGCAATTCCTACCCCAGTGTCCTACCTGTAGCTGATTTTCTTTTTGGGTTTAAAAAGGTCTCCTACCAGTAGTTGTTGAAGGTAGTATTTGTCTATGATTGGAAAATTTCAAGTACATATGATTGAGCCATGAAGCATCTGAATTAATATACGAACATGTGCCCTACTAAATCAGCATGGAATGGACCACCCTCCTACCAGCAATCAAAAGTCAGCAAGCTTATTTTGTAAATCATGGCATGCACTTTATTTTCTCATTTCTTTTCGAAGGTTAAGAGGTCCCTTAAGGGGCCACCCCTGATTATATTAAGCGTAAATGAGCGTGCTTGTACTCATCTATGCTTAATATAATCAGGGTCGTTCCTTTGGGAACCTCTTAACCTTAAAAAATTGACTAAATAATATGCAAGCTATGGTGTAAAAAATAAGGACTATACATGGTTTCTGTTGTGTTTCTCTAGATTTTTCAACTATTTAAGCCAACTAACCAAAGTCTGTAAGGGTTCAAAGAATAGGATCAGCAGCAATAGTACTACTTTTCTAGATGCATCCCTAATCTATTTGTCGATTGTGCTTGTATTGCCTGCAGGATACCGGTGGCAGATGAAGGCAATTGTGGAGTGCTAAGCATTGCAGCACACCCATCTGAAAACCACTTTTCAGCCTTCTGATTCAAATGTATTTTGGAACTAACCTAAGTAGGAGCAAAACTAAAACAACTGGGAAGAAGTTTTGGATGCCATCTGGCAGATATGTGAGCAACAAAGAAAAGAGCTGGGAAACAAAGGAAGCTCCAAAACTGAGAATTTCTCAGAATGCATAGAACTTTCATGAGAATTTTCCTGGGAGGTTACATGGTTTAATGTATTGTGGAGCAAAAAGACAGCTAGAATTTATTGTTGAAATAAAATACTTATTTATGACTTCTAGTGATTCTGCCAAGCCTACATTTTTATAAGAGCACTTTCTACAGAACCTAATAATAGCATACATCACTACCAGAATATCTTGGATCGAATGGGTGAGCTATCTAAAAGAATATGAAAAGATTCACACTGCCGATAAATGAATAGAAGGTTATATACAATAGATGGAATCACACGATATTCAATTATAATTTATTATCATGAGGGGTTGAGGGATAATCTCTGTGCATGAATCTATACCAATGTCAAATCTGGTACGTCATTCAAATTCTGATATTGCAAACAATAATATTGTATTATTGTGTACAAATACCGAACTATATTTGGTATTATACTGTAATCTGTATCAATCGGTGTCTTTAGCCACCTAGGCTACATAGAAGTAATTTGTTAAGTTAAGACAAATGTCCGCTTGCAATAGAAAAACAAGTAGGAGGAAGAAAAGAATGACCTTTCAAACCCTGTTATAATTTTCCATCGCAGTTTCAAGGGTAAAACACCGAGATCTTGATCTTGGTCTGCACTCTTTCTAATACCAGTCTTAAGACCCTAGCTTTTGGAAAGGTTGCTTGCATCTAAATAGAAGTGTACACCACACAACACTTGGTAGGCTGTGAACAGAGTTGCTTACGGGAGGAGCTACACATACATCTATCAAGCATATAAAAGAGTTGCAAAAGGAAGGGTTTTCTTGTTCCACAAATGACTGCCATATTCATTGGATTATTTCAAATTAAGAATGTTCTGGTATTCCTACAAAACATGACTGTATGGTGTTCCGAACAGGCTTTAACACCACAAAACCAGTACATCATGTAACAAAAATCGACTCACAGCTAATTTTCCTTTTTCTGAGAAACTCGATGTTTGAACCAATCTTCCAAGCTTTTCCGGTGAAGAGCATTCATTTTTATCTTTCTTCTTTCTCGGATGATGTTTTCAGCATCTTTCCAGTTTTCAGCAATGCCCAGTGCTACTAGAATTGCACACATGACACAAGCACTTCTTCCATGACCTGATGTGTAAATGATGCACAAAACATAAAAACATTCTTATAATGCTAAAAGTAATTAGCATATACAATTATGTACATAACTAGATTATCAAATTATGGTCGTTATATTAATTATTTGCAAAAAGTTAAAGAGATAGATTTACTAACCAAATGCACAGTGGACGTAAACTGGTTTCCCCTCGGCTCTTTTTTCGCATGCCCAACGTGCCGCAAATTCAATTTGGTATGGTGCTGGAGCTCTTGTATCCCAAGTAGCAACACAAAGATACTCATCTGTTGGAACAAAGGCACTTCTTGGCAACTCACATGTGCAATCAATAACAGATGGGCCTCCAGGGGGCAAATGCTTCAACATAAATGGCCATCCTCCCAGATATAGGCCTTCGGCAATCTTGTCATACACAGCCTCCTTCCTCATAAATCTCTTCACCATTGCATATGCCCGAGCAAGCATCAAGAAAGGACCAAAGAGTATATTTGACCAAAGAGGAAATCTCCCCTCTGAATTCTTCCCCAATATCCAAGGTAGGTTGATGGTGTTATGGGATGATACAGTAACAATGTATGCAATAAAACTGGTGGCTAGAGAAGGAACCACCACAATCCGCATGCCAACCTCCCACAAAGTAACAGATGTGACAAGAAGAGCTGTTGCAGCGATGCCGGTCACCTTGGATATCCCCATTATTGTCTGCTACGACTAAAACCTCTTTAGTATTATCAAGGCCAAACCTGAATGAAGATTGCCATCAGCAAATATGTTGATAAAGCACAAGAGAGTAAGGTTTGCCATGTAAGACACTAGTGGCATAAATAATTTGGTCAATGCATTCTTGAATACGATAGATGTTGGCATGCCACTATCTTATTTGCACGCAAAAAGATAGAAAAGCCAACATGTTGTATGAACCATTTTTGGAAGCTAAAATCCTGACAACACCGAAAAGAGAGGAAAAAAAAAAGGCTTCTTGTGGCCCTAGGTGCCGTAACAATGAGCAATGCGATAACAATGCCTTAAATTCAGCAGCAAGCGTCATTTCAATCACGGGCACGGCTGACCGTACAACCAAAGCAACACTGAAGACACTAACACGATGATAAGGCATAATAAATGATAAATCCCATAATAAGCTTGATAGACCTAACATTTTCGGTCGTGCAAGCCTGATCCAATTGACCAACGCAGACATCCCTAAAAAAAGTTAGCAAACAAATGAAGCATCCAGCATAGCACTAACCGTCCCACCACGCCCAACAAAAAATCCATTAACAGATTCGGTATTTAAAACACGGCCCTAATAGCCACCCTTGTGTTAGTTTGGGAGCATCGGCGATTCATGTATGCTCCAGCATTCTTGGGGTCCAATCCAATCAAGAACCAGGAAGACAGATCTTACCTAGATCAAACCATGCGGCTAAGGCCGGTTAAATCTAAACAGAACGGGTCAAGAACAGATGAACAAACAATAGGCAAGACCCCATATATTGACCTGAACCAATTACCACAGGTTGGCGCGCAAGGAGACAGGAAGAGGGGGCAGGATTCAGGATTACCTCGGGCTCGGGAGAGATTAAAGGCGGGGAGGAGAGGAGCGGCTGGGGATGGCGCGCAGAGGAAGAGAAAGAGGGGAGGGGAGGAAGAGGAGGGCACGGCCACGGATGGGATGGTTGTGGTTCTCCCTCCCGGCAGAGTCGGGGAGGAGGCATGCTATTTTCGAGGATGGTAAATCTGGTCTTTTCTTGATCATTGTCAGGATTCAATTACCGTTTCCTCGCTAATCGCGTAAAAATCAAATTTCGAAAATCAGAAAAACCGAGCTAAAATCGTCAAAAATCAAATAATTTTAAAAATCAAAATTTTTAGAATAAAATTCAAAAATCAACAATTTTCGCGATATTTTTCTCGAAAATGAGTTGACCAAGTGAACTTCCTTGTCGTTCGACTTTTTAAGCGATTTTCGCTCGATATACCTCAATAATCGTAATATTTACGCCGCATAAATTTTTATGAATTTTTTTTAGTTTAACCGATTTACCGACCGACATAATATATCATATCGGCTCGATAAAAGTGATTATCGCAAAAATCAGTCGATTTTGGTCGATAATTTGAACCGTGATTATGATAAGCATTTATCATGTTTTTATATTAGGAGATTTGATTATTTGCAAGTTGATGTGCACATGGGCCCAAATGTCAATGAGGCATGGCGTGGCAAATCATCAAGTGCACATCAATTTTGTGGTAAATAATCAATTATTCCTTTTATATTATTGAAAGATCGGGATAGCAATCAGAGGAAGGTGAATGATCCCAAATTAAAATTTTCCCCACCTACCGGACAAGTAGAAACCAATCTAAAACTCACTTACAACTATGAAGCTTAGAGAAGCAAAAACTAGCAAAAATCGGTTCTTCCGGTACTATCGCAACTCAGTGGATGGTAGCTCCAAAGTTCGGTATTACCGCAGTGCAATGCGCGGTACTACCGGGAATCGGTACTACCAAAGGGTCCGGGTGGTAGTGCCAACTTCAAGAACAAAGCCCGAAAACAACACGAACTCAAGAGCAAAAATTGATGAAACTTCGAATCTACAACTCCGAGTTACATGCAACTTGGTAAATATAATCACAAGGATGTCAGGAACTTATTCCACACATCGATTCGAAGAATTAACATCAAAGTTCCAACCTTTCTTGATTTGAAAGAAAATTGCACCAAGTTGAAGAAAAAGAGTAAACTTGTGATCTAGGCATGCTCCTGAGATTTTGATGATCAAGATAAACTTGGATACATTAGCAAACTTGTGATCTAGGCATGCTCGTGAGATTTTGATGATCAAGATAAATTTGGATACATTCTCACATGTCACAGCAAGCTAAAGCACAAGAGGAGCAACTCCAAAAACATGATCTACGACGATTTCTTCATGACGGACAAAAAGATCGATTTTCTCGCAAAACTCAAGTCAAGAATGCATAAAGGAATATGATATGATCTTAGTGAAGATTCAACTAATCAATCTCTCATCTTTGGCAATAAGAACCAGAAGCAAGTAGAAGGAGGGGAGGCAAATCCAACTTGTAAAAATTAAATGCGAAAATGTAAATACTGAATGTAAATTGTGTAAAGTAAAGACAAAATGTAAATGCAGAACTTAAAATTCGGTGGAATGAAACTTTCATTTCTTTGAAGGTTTACAAAGCCTCACACAAGTGGGCAAAACTCAAGAGAGTACCAAAAACCTTCAAGAGGGGAGGCTACCCCTACCCCTCTATTTATAGTGTCTATGGGTCATCCTCCACCCTTAGATAGGTTGCTTCAATCCTAAGCTAACCACCAAGAGTCAGGATTTGATCCAACACACTTCACATTTTAGGTTAACCAAAAACCTGCTAACAACCGGGTTTTATCCAACTATGAAAGCATCTAGGCCCCCTAATTGGTTATTTAAATAAATTATGAGTTTTGGTGTTTGATGATCAACTCTTATACCCTTGTTGAGGTGGAAAAATATTCTGAAAGAAGGACAAAGGTTAGGGTTATTCGCTCCTAGTTTGACTTGGGAGTTGATTCAAGTCTTGTAGCTAGGTTTATTTTGTTTTTAGCCGTACTATAAAGAGAGATTATGCATAAGTTCAGTATCTTGGTTCATAGGTTAAATTCTTAAGACTACTTGGAGCAAAGGTCACTTCTTTTCCCTCAAAAGTTCAAAGAAAAAATATTCAGTCCCTTTGTGAGTTCAGCAAATTTCCTTTCACGCCGGACAAAGTCCTTTTTCTGTCCGGCGCTAATCTGAATTTAAACCGAGTGCTCAACGTTCACGACAAACCAACTTTCTTGGTCCGGCGCAGTAAGTTGTTTCCTTGAAACTTAACCGAGCGTATGAAGTTAACGACAAACCAAATTTCTGTGTTCACAACAGACCATATTTTTCGGTCCGTCGTAAACGTGAAACTTACTGGAACTTGTTCTTGAAACCAGAATCAAAATCAGTAAATTTGCCATCAGCGACGGACCATATTTTTGGGTCCGGTGCAAACGTGCAATTCTTGGTTTCTCGACAGATCAGTTTTTGCTCGAACCATGTGTACGACGGACCAACTCTTTTTGGTCCGGCGCAAATGCAATTTTCACTGATTTCGGTCCGGAGTGCATTGAGTCTATTGTAAACCTTTTCAAACCTTGTCAGATGCAATCATTTTGACTTGTCTTTTTAATATGACATTGGCAAATGGCTACCTTTTGCCAATAACAGCTATTTACTTTCTGTAGCCTATAAAAGCAGTTCAAAGGCTTACCAGAACTAGAACTTTTTCATCTCTTTGACATTTTAGCATCCCAAAAGCTCCAAAACCATCAAAGAGACCAAGCTTAAACTCTGTTCACAAAATCCTTCATTCTTTCATTGCTCCAAGCACAGTCTAGTTTCAAGTGTCTAGTGAACCAAGAGACAGGGCTTGTGGATGGTTTATTACTCTTGGAACTAGCTGTTTCTAGACGGCTGGGTGGTGATCATAGTGCGACTTGTCCAACTGTGTTTGTGGAAGGCCACTATCTTTGTGAGAGGTTGGGACTCACCTCACCGGAGTGGTAAAAGAGTTACATTAGTGACAAAACCAGAACTGCAGCTGTCAGTTGCTGGTGGAGCAATACTTCTGAAGAAGTGCTCTAACGGGGATGTAGGAGATTTATCTCTGAACATCGGTGAAAAATTCTCTTGCCCCTGTGTTTTATTTGTTTATGCATTTATTTTCGCCTCTTGTTACTTGTTCTCTGCAAATTGGTCCTTAATCTGTTTTTACGGTTCTTATCTGCCAACTAATTGCTTAGTTTAGTGTTTAAGTTTTTAAAGTTGCCTATTCACCCCCCTTCTAGGCCAACCCGATCCTTTCAAACTAGCTAACTTGATCGCTACTCTATCTCCTAAAACCCATGATCCAATGGGGTTCTTGACCCTTCAAGGCAGCATCCACAAGATTCCCTTGACTTTTTGACTTGCACCTGCTTCATTTCCGGCCATCCTCCGGCGATCATCGGCCTCTAGGACCTTCGGTGCTCCTCGCCTAGTCCCGACCATCCTCCGCCTCACCATGACCTCGGATTGAAGCCCTGCAAACAACAAAGATAAGGAACCACCTTACACATCATTGTTCAACAATAATTTGCAATGATCGTTTAAAATTACTCAAGAGAAATCAAATCTCGTTCATTAAGTCGATAGTACCGCCGGCCATTTGCCGGTAGTACCGCAAGCCGGTACTATCGCAAAATGTTCGTTGGTAGTACCGCATGTCCTGAATCACTCTGAGACACTGCTGTGGCAGTATTGCACCACCGAATTGTTCTTCTTTCTCGTGTTCCTTTGTTTTTCTCTTTTATCTTCTTTGAGTAGAGTCTTTGGGGGCTAGGGTTTTTTTTCTCCCCGTGGTCTGCAGTGATTTTTCCTTTTTATATGACGGGCAAGGGAACATGCATGCATTGGTTGGTCCTTTCTCCACCGACTATGTCCTTGGGATACATGCCTTTTTAAATTGTCTTTTAACCCTTTTCTTCCACCTGTCTCCAGCCAAGGGCTAGATTGGCTCTATGTGATGTCCTTTTGTTTGTATTTTACGTTTTTACCCTCTACTCTTACGCCTTACATAAGGGTTCTAAGGGAATTTTACTTATTTTAGGGTCCCAGGCTAGTCTGACATATCCTGGTGTTCCCAAGGGGCTAATACTGGATGTCAGACTTTGGCAGGCCGTACTGTGTTTGTGTCGATAGGAGATCGAGCGGAGGGGAGTTCCCTCCGCTTTCCCCCTCGCCGCTGAGGGGAGTTCCCTCCGATTCCCCCCTCGCTATGGAGGGGAGTAGTTCTTATTCTTTTCTACCTTCCCCGGAGGGTGGGCTCCCGAGGTTTGTGGTCCTTGCCTCGCCAGCGGGAGTAGGATTAAATGTCACAGGTGAGTCTTTATAAATCATAAAGAGGCACAAACCTTGCTTCGCTTGTCAAGGGAAGATGAGTCCATTTGGCCCACAACAACTGCTCTGAAAAATAACTATCGCTGTTCTAAAGCCAGTAGTACCGCACCTAAAACTCGGTAGTGCCGCTCAGTTCAAACCAGAGAAAAACTCAGAACTACATGGCCAAGACTACTGTCGCTCGAGTCCAGAGGTATCAAGAGCCTGCATTACCGCCTCCCAAAGGCCGGTAGTGCCCGCTGGAACTGATACAATTCAAATTGCTTTGATTTGAACCCAAGCTCAAATATTGTCAAATACTCATCACAAACATAGATGAACCTCTACATGGTCCTTCAATCTCCCCCTTAATGAGTATATTGACAAATCACACAAAAAATTATAAGTTTGAGTTTGAAGAAATGAAGACAGAAAAGCAATTTAATTGCGAAAATCGTACTTGGTGGACCTCCACATGGTCCTTCAATTATAGCATATGGATCTATCATGTCTCTATATCGTAATAGATGATATATCGCCTCTTGATTTTTTTCGCTATTGAGAAAAAACTAGATTTATAATTTTATTCGGATAAAGAGCAAATTTGCAAAAAGAAAATTAGATAAAAGGGCTGAAATGCCAAAAACTCACTAACTTTTGTGTCGCTCAGAGGAGACGTAGCGAAGAGGTTAGGCTGGGCCGCCCTAAGCTTTCGATACAAAATTGGCCTCTATTATAACAAAATTGTTAAATTATCATATGACATAACAAAATTGTTAAAAAAAATTTAACACTTGGCCTCTATTATAACAAAATCATTAAATTATCATCGATCGTGAAAACAGCAGTAGACGACACATATTGCATCATCTACTGCAATCTATACCATAGGATATAACATATGTCACCCGTCCTTCTAGAAGGCTAAGTTTATGGAATTTCATTCCATCAGCACCAGCAGCAGCACGAAGGGAACCGGCCTATAACCTCCAACAGTGCAGTCCAAGTGGCACAGACAATAGAGGAAATCAAATCCCACTCGTCGTCTCCGACCAAAGCCGCAACGGCGAAGCGACAGCTGCGACACAACACAGCAGAACAAGCGCTGCGCCCAAGTGCGTGAGGCCGAGGGAGACAGAGGCAAACCCCACCCACCCCACCCATGGCTCTCGCCACCTCCCACCACCGCCTCCGCCGCTTCGCCTCCTCCTCCTCCTCCGCCGCCGCCGCCTCCCTCCCGTCGCCGGGGTTCCTCCGCTTCCACGGCTCCCGATCTCCCCTCGCCACCGCCCCGAGGTGAGCGATCCGACCTTCCGCGGATTCTAATCTCCGATCCCGTTTGCTCGCCGCGCTACTTACCTAGCTTCTCGATTAGAGTCGGCGACGGGAGGGTTACGATCGGGTGGCACTTGCGAAATGGACTCGTGTGCAACCGGGAGAGCTGAGTGCTGCCTAGTTCTGATTGGTGCTTTGGATGTTGGAACGGGCTGGATGGATCTGGGTTTGCATGGTTTCGCGAGTTGGTTGCTGACTCTTTAGATTAGCTCGGAGAAATTCTGGAGAGTAATAAGTAACAGATGCTGGTGTTGCCATTAGGATCGGTTCACTCTTGCGGTTGTTCATGGCATGCACGTGTTCTTTCTAAGGCTTTCCTAGATGAATATACATGTTAGCTGGAGAGTCTGTGATTATCCTAGATAAGTTGCCCTTGAATTAGTTTAGATGTAATTGTTATATCTTATTATGTTCTTTTAGGTTCTTAAGCATAGTTTGAACCTTGTGTTCAAAGACCCATGTGCTTCCATAAGTCTATATTACTTTCGGTTTCACTAAATTCCGTGTTTGCGTGGAGAGACATGAAGAGTGGTGAACTAATCTCTCGTTTGGTAGGATACTGATAGCATCTGGAGAATGAATGGAGCGAGCAAGAAAAGTTTACTTTCACACTTCCTATCTTTAGTTGAATAGAAAGGATAAAAACGCTACATACATAAATGATACCATAATGTGCGGCTTTGATTCAAAATCATATTAACACAATGTAAAACTGCACTTACACCTTTATTCTCATTTCGCATACAATTAAACAACAGCAGAGAACCAAATACCAGTTTGCTTCACAACAGGCTTTGTTTACTCTTTTTATCCCCGTAAAGGCCTATCTCTTCATTTTTAAGATTTTATGAGCTCAACACTGAAGTGTGGCTTACAACCTTCTCAAATTATATTTTGTTTGATGCGTTGACATGTGAACCTTTGCATAATCATAAATGAAACATTATAATCGGGAAACATGTCAAGATTTGGTGTTGATGCATAAGTAAAGGGGAATCGGTGATCAACTATGCAGTCCCTTTTTTTTCTTCTGATTTTACTCTTTCTCCATTTTATTTCACTCCAAAATAAGTATTGGTGTGTTTTTTTATCACCCAGTCAACTGAGTGCCAATTTTCAGATATCATGATTCCATTTCTAATATTGTTACTTAATTATTTGGTCATATGGATTATGCTTCTAGTCTCCTGTGCAGTATGTCAGTGTCCTGTCCCAAACTATTTGCCTGTGCTAATCATTTTTCCCTGCTGCCATCTTTCTAGGATTTGTTGCCAATCTATCAACTCAGCTAATGTGTTGAGAGCTTCTTCGACGGTATGTTCACAAGACCGTTTCATATCACCACAATTTAATGGAACATACAGTACTGTACATAAGTGCATTGCACTACAGTATGTCCTTCAGCCTTGCAATTTTGGTTAAAAAAAACCATGTGTCTGAGGGTTGAATCGTCTTCGTGAGCACTGAAATCTGGATCCACAATCCACATCCCAGTCTACAAATTAGGTCTCATTGTGCAATTGATTCATCTTAGACTTGCTGTGAAGCAAAATAGTCCTCAGGTGTAAAAACTGCTTGTGTCAAGAGTTGTTTCACATTTCAATGTCTGTATAGGGACTGCTATTATGTTGATATACTCAAATGATTAGGTTTTTCTTTAGAAAGTGCATTTTTTGTTTCTCATATGTTTTGTTTCTTTTATATGTTGTTATTCTAATATTTGAAAACATATTCATGGACTGCTAAATGATACTTGCTATTGTGTATTTTTGCCAAAAAAATTATTGCAGACTGATGATGTAGTTCCACAGCCAGTTGTCCTGATAGATCAAGACTCGGATCGTGATGCAACCATTGTGCAGCTGAGTTTTGGTGACCGTTTGGGGGCACTACTTGACACGGTATATATTTTCTTATGCTGGAGATGCTTTCTGTTTGGTCTGGTCTATGTTCTTTTGTGATTTATAAGTTTTGTTGTATATGTAATTCTGTAAATTATTTTGTTCTGGTATTCACTGCTTGCAGATGAAGGCACTCAAGGACCTGGGCCTTGATGTGACGAAGGGAAGTGTGGCAACTGATTCAGCTGTCACACAAACAAAGTTCCACATCATGCGATTGTGGGTGCATGCCACTTTCTGTTTGCTGTATTTTTCTATACAGTGTTTGGTTGTATTCTGAAAAGTAAAGAGGGTATTCATATGCGTGATGCATCAGTTTTTGAATGCCACACTTTGCTCAACTGCACAATGTTAATATATTATTACTGATAGTTGTATTAAGCTGCCCTGTGATCTGTTACCTCTTTACGTTGCAAATGAACACAAGCATTCATCAAAGTACTGTTTCACAGTTTCCAGTGGCGCTATAGTTTTCCAAAATACTAGATAGAAATTGCACTCAGTGGCCATCATGCTAAGATAGCTTGTTGTAGTGATTTGGATCATTTCATATTGTAATTTTTCTCTCTCTTCTGTCTTTATCTAGGGGACGCAAGGTTGAGGACCCTGACATGTTAGAAAAGATACGGCTAACCATCATTAACAACCTTCTGCAGTATCATCCTGTATGTTTCAAAACTCGGATCCTTTACTTTGACTTCTGGTGGTAGTTTTGGACCTGTTCTTATTTTGCTGAATCAAAGTATCAAATTAATACATTAATTTTGTCAATATGCATGTAGGAATCAAGCGAGAAGCTAGCTATGGGTGAATTTTTTGGCATAAAACCTCCTGAGGAGAAGGTGAGTTTGCTGGATTTTCTCATTCTGCTAGTTCAGCAGCTATGCTTATCCATGCTTCTGTTGGGCATTTTTCAGTATAAATTATGTGTTTTCCTCAGTGTTAAGACACATCATATTTGTAGCAGTTAGACTTCCACTTCCAAATGTTATATACTATTATGCTATTAATTTTGTATTCCAATAATGTCAGCCTGAATTTGGTTTCTTCTTTAAACTGGCAGGTTGATGTGGATGTTGCAACACAGGTAATTGTTCAAGATGATGGTCCAAAAAGAAGGTTAGCTCCTGCTAGGTCCTTATGATTGTATGCTGTTTGTTTAGCATGGTTTCAGTATGTAAAAGTGATAACCACTCGTGCAATAGTTATCATGCATTTTCGACATACGGTGACATCCCATATATGTTAGTCCTATGGCTTCTGCATGTATGGTTGTATGTATACCCTAGCACTATTGCTAGTTTGCTACACATTTGAAAAACGAAATCTGTCACTATCATCTGCTAATGCTGTCAAACTAAGATTTACTGAACTTCTATTGTCTATGGGCATGAACTGAATTTTGTCAAGTATTAGAAATAGCTCCAACAGCATCCTCCAAATTTACAGAAACATAATATGCATTGGCATTTGGCTAGTGGCAAAGCATAGGCCTCTTGGGGTTTGCCCCAGGCTGTAAAATGCCCTGGTTCTGTTGGGATGGTCAGGCTGAAGCAAGGTCGTGCATCTCACACAGGCCACCTTAAAACTGGGTTGGTTCAGGTTTAGAAAATTTTAGGTACATCGGGTAAAGGAGAGGCTCGACACTGATCAGACTGCACTGGACCTGAATGTGTTCGGCTAAGTGGCCATGCTGAACAAAACTTGCTCACGTCTTTGGGCACTACCAGAAACCACTGATGGGAGCCAACAAAATGTCTTGTATCTAGGAGTAGGACGCTACAACATGTGCACAAACTGTCTTGTCAAATTGTTACACTGGAAGGGGATGTCAAGTTGACAATAATTGGACACTTACCTTTAAAATAGGCACATGTAGACTCTTAATTCAAATCATCATTAGTAATTGCTTCACAGAAACCAAGACTACACAACACACATTGCAAATGCAACTAGTAGAAGAAACTCATCAGAAATTTCTCTCTTTTTTAAATTCTCTTTCTACCTATTTAGTCACTGAAATTTTGCATCGTGTTTCACACTGGTCCCAACTCCCCACTTGCCCTAGTTTATATAGTTAGAATTTTCCCATGTAATTTGAGTTGCTAACCAATGAATTTCTATGCACCTAGTATAGTGGATCATGTTTGATGCACCTCCATATATTAGAAATGTGTATTTATCCTTCACCAAGAATAACATCTGATAGAACCTGAATTCTCTGTTTCTACTTTTTCATCACATGATGTGCATCATCCCCTTTCCTGATTGGTGTTAGTTGAACATGCGCAGCATGCTTTACATAGAGACAGCTGATCGGCCTGGCCTACTTCTGGAAATAATCAAGATCATCACTGATGTAAACATTAATGTGGAGTCAGCTGAGATTGATACTGAAGTATGCCAAGTTTCTATTCCTTTGTTATGGTAGCCTCTCAGGCTGCCAAGGCTCTACCTTAGTTTATATCTGATGTCTATGCAGGGCTTGGTTGCCAAGGACAAGTTCCATGTGAGTTACAGAGGTGCCAAACTAAACAGCTCCTTGTCACAGGTGTTGTCACGTCTTGATTAAGTTTTTTTTTATTTCCTTGGCCAAGAGCAACACTATGTTCATATCTCTTAACTTATTTGCTTCATATCTCTTAACTTAATTGCACAGGTGCTGGTTAATTGTTTGCGCTATTATCTCCGGAGGCCTGAGACAGATGAAGACAGCTATTGATTTGTCTAGCCCAAGACTAAAAACTCTGGCTTGAGATTTTTTTTTATCTGCGAGCCCCTTGCTCATGACATTTATGTCGCGTTAGGCAAAACAGGGCACATGTGTTCCCAAAATACATGCATTCATATGCAGGTGGCTTTGAAATTAGGCTCTGAAACAGTTCGATATTGTATTCGGGCCGGGGAACTGTCATCTTTAGCTTCAGCGGCCTTTATCCCATTGATTCCTATCTTAAAGGGATCACATTGTAAGGCCCTCACGTGTTCCCTGCTGTCTGCAAGTTCTTATAGCTCTTTGCATGTAAAACTCGGTATGTTGTCGTCTGTGACGGTTCACAGAGCATTGCCAAATTACAAGGATGAATAATCGCTCTGTGGCCGTGGGTATTGTTTTCTGGGTTTCTCGTGCTTGGTCTTGCTTGATATCAGATGGTGATGGAAGCTGGTGCATTTATGTATGGCTTTCTGGCAATAGTATGGTTGCTTCAGCTTGGTCTCCATGGGAAGAAGACGACGATAATGGCACAAAAAACATCCAACTGGTTTGATTAAGATTAGTGAGTGTGTATAGGTATCATTCGGATGTTTTTGTCTTGGTTAACATCTAAATTTTGGATCGTTGGATACCTCACTCGGATATCACCGGACCGTTAGATCAAATCATAGAATCGGATGTAATCGATACTTTCGAATCTCGACAATGATTGAATCATTGGTCCTAGATTTGGGTAATTTTAGCAAAAAAAAAAAAAACATCCGGATGATGTTTATCAAATCCCAAGATTAGTAGCCCATAAGTCGGTTTACATACGCATGTGTGGTCCTGGAAGGGAAAAGCACGCCAAAAATGGCGATTTCTGGTTCAAATACGTTGCAACACATTTGATTTGAGCAGCGGCTCTGCGTTTTGCACCTTGTTCACAGCAAGACGGCATGGAAGCTCCAAACCGCTGCTTCAGGGCCAGTGATTAAAAACAGCAAATACGAAGGCTGGCCCCTATCCAGGCTGTTTCTATCGACACTCGAGCAGACTGAGATTCGAAACATTTTCCACGTTTTGTCTGCTAAAACGCTCAAATAATGCGAGTGCCATAACACTCGACGAGAATTGGTGCAGATTTGTATTAAGTTCAGCATTGTAATCTCTGTTCTCCTGGACTGGCCAGCTTTCAGAAAACTAGTCTAGAGATGTAAAATCCATTAACTGACTGTAACCAGCTGACTGCTGCCGATGCTCTGAACCTAGGTGAACAGTCCGCTCCCTGCAGTATGGGCGTGGGCATGATACCTCCATTGCAATGTACATGGAATCCGCAATTCCACGCGTAAAGCTTATCTATTATATATTAAAAGCTCACGAGAGTCGCTAAAAAAAGAAGAGAAATAAGCTAGAAATTCTCATAAAAAAAAACAAAATATCTGGCCCTTAATCTGGTGGACCCTAATTACATCCACCATAGGATATTATTACTTAAAAAGGAAATATCTAACCGTCTATCTAGCGAACTCGGGTTATAACGGCTTAGATTAAAAGAAAGAGTCCACTTAATCTGGTGGACCCTAATTACAACCACCATTCGGAAGTTATTATTTAAAAGAAAATATCTAACCGTCTATCTAGCGGACCCGGGTTATAACGGCTTAGATTAAAAGAAAGAGTCCAAGAATCTCCACCACTTATTTTGGTGAGATCAGATTATAACGGTGCATATTAATCATATATAAATATTAGAGTCAAATAAAAAAATACACAATTATAGAAGATACAGTTATATATCAAAGATAATCGTACCATAATATCTAACCACGCAGTTGCGCGAGTAAATTTGCTAGTTTAAACGAAGATTGAAAAGGTATTCACATCTCAACTTACCAGCGGCTTGCCGTCGAGTTGGGGGGTAAAAATTTTAATGTCTCCACGACGATTGGCCATTGGACGACTCACCAATTCACCATGAGCGGAACGCGCCCACCGTCAGCCCAGGCAGCAACATTGTCTTGTGTGCTTGGGTACCAATCAAGAGGCGACACATTGATCCATGGAGATTCCTTCGGACATGACACCCTCACTCCAAAGTCTCGCGGTCATCATCTGAATATCCAATTGCTCCACCGCATTGGCCCACAATGATCCTCCCATCAACATGCATTCAGGTAATCAGGTTACATACCACTCTGCATGCCGGGGGCTGAGGTTTGGTGGGCGCCTCCTTTTTGCGGGGGCTGTCGAGAGGTGCTTCTGTGCTTTCCCTTCTAATACAAGTTATACAAATCTTGAAGCAAACGAAGGGGTAAGTAATCCTCATCTACCCTTTATCCATGTTTTAATATTTGTGCAACTTTAAAAAGGAAAAGCATAGAAGCACCTCTCGGATCTGTTTTACGATATACTGAACCGTTCGTTGTTTTCGATCCAATAGATCATATTAACTAAAATTTATTTATACTTTATCTGATAGAAAGTGAAAAGTGGTTATTGCGTCCAAGGATATATAAAACTCACTAAAGTAGAATACTCCCTCTATTCCTGTTTATAAGGCGTATAGTTTTTTGCTAGCCATTCCATTATACAAGGCGCATCTTCATTAGCCAAGCGTAATGCCCTGAGTTGCTCTTGCATGACCTTTCCTTTTTTAGTTACTAGATACAGCATGCAAACCTTTAGTTTCCCTGGGTGCAAGTAACGTGCTTTGCATGCAACTAAACGCAGCATGCAGCGTCTCATATGTCCACGAAGCATCATCCAGCAGTAATTAGGATCCCCGGTAATTAGGGGTAGCGTTGGAAATAATTTACCAGTCACTATGCGCCTTGGAATCTGCTCAAAAAACTATGCGCCTTAGAGCAAGTATAATAAGGTGACATAAGCGGGCTATAAGAGCTGCCACATCATATTTTTGCTTTGTTGGAAGAAAGAGAAGAGAAGAGAGAGAAGAAGTGGGCTATTGTTCAATAGCCAGCTTTAAACTGGCTATAACACAGATTCCAAAGAAGATGAGAGGATGTATGGGTGGACCATTTATTAATGTGTAGATTGTTTCTACAGCTAACTTATTATATGGGTGAGCTTTTAGACGGTTGTGTATGATATGTCAACCACATATAGCCAGCAGTGAGCTATATTATTAGCCTTGCTCTTACAAACACGAACTGAGGGAGTATTTGTAAGCAATGCTCTCTCTTTAGTTCATGTTCTTACAGGAGTAACTAGCAAAGTGAGTAATGTGACAACAGACCGCTAACTACAGGTGATCATGCCTGCGGGTAAAGCCTGTCCTACAAAGCATGCATACCAAACAAAAGATGAACATTGCAGAGCTATGAAATTTAACATGATCTTATTATAGAAATTCTATCTCTCCCAGATGTTTGGAGACAATCATTTATATCAATTGTTTTCTCCTCTTTAAAAATGCGAAATTTAAAATCTATGAAGAAGTAAAATCTGGAAAAATTTATATAAACCCAAATTGTCTCCTGAACACTTCCCAAAAAAAATTCAAAGGCTTGTGCACACATTTAGCATTAAAAAGAAATTAAGAATAGTGACAAATGACTAAATACACATGTTAGAATTATTACACGAGTCAAACCAAGAATTGTCTCCAAATCACTCACAAGAAATATTCAAAGAGCCTAGGCAAAGAAAAAAACTTAAATAGTGAACCCTTATATGCCCCCAAAGAAATTTTTAGTAAGTTAATTCACTTCTTTTCACACACACATGCGCCCTCACCTGCCAGTAACTCCTCTAGAGATTTGATTCTCACATTCATAGGGGAACTGTGAGTTGTTATTTTTATGCTTACATATTAGTTACTTTATATACTTGTCAAATTACTTTAATTTATTCAATTTTGCTTTCTATCTATTATTCGGTATTTATAATTCAATTTGGCTCAACGCAAAAATAGCCGTAGAAACCTTACTATAAGATCAGCCTGCATTTCAAACACTCAAGTCTTGCTGTGTATAAAAGTATTCAACCTTGCTATGTTGTTGTTTTTAGGTAAGGAATCAGAATACTCCGAGGATACTCGTCTTGACACAGGTTACGGGAATTTCGACGATACGACTTTCTAGAGATTATACCTTGTCAGTTGCCTGAGGGTTGGATGGGCATACTACAAGACTTCTGTTTCTTTCGCTATATATTACTCTGAATTATAAGATTACTTTGTATGAATGGCTTCTACAGTAGTAGTAATAATAATAATAATAATAATAATAATAATAATAATAATAATAATAATAATAATAATAATAATAATAATAATAATATTTTGTATGGTTGTGATCATGGAGGGACCGGAACCGATGGTTCAGACTTCAGATACTTCTTTTCTTCTTCCTTTCGACGGGACGTGCAGAAAGGGATGCTGGTTCAGAACTTCTTGGCCGAATGATTTGGCGGCACGTAACTAGTTCTATATGGGACACGTTGTAAACCCTATGATCATGGACACCTAACACATATTACATCTCGAATGGGTTCCTTGGTACTTCAGAATTCAATCTCTTTTTGTGGAATCTTGGGGATCCTTTCTTGTCTTTTTGAGTCTGAATATGAAGGTTCTCTTTTGTTGGAAGAAGGCAGTCGGGGAAAATATATCTGTTTGCTTCGGACTGTGTGAAACCAGCAAGTTTCACGGCTATACCGTTGGAACGGTATACCGTTCCCTAGTCTCCCTCAAATATTTCTGTTTGCTTCGGACTGTGTGACGGCCAGCAGCGCCACGATGGCAGTGGAATCCGATTCCAGTTCCCTCTTCCGAAACTGAATCTGAATCTGCTGGTTCGTTAAGGTCATATGTTACTCCTAACCAGCAACGGACTCGTCATGGCGGACACAGGCTGGTCTGTATAAACTGTAAGCCTGCAGCAGCCGAGAAGAACAAGGCATGTTTAATTTACCAGAGAGGAAGGAAGAGGTGAAGCATCGATCAGGGTCTCTTTCTGTTGTTGCAATGGCTAGCAAAGATTGCGTCGTTAGGGCATCCGTTTGGCTACTTGCAGTAGCATCAGGGTTTCTGTTCTTCGATCAGGCAAGCTCGTTAATGGACATTGTACGGGGGGGTAGCCCCGCGGATTACCCGCCCGGGACATGGATTGCCGTCGACTTGGGCAACACCAACTCCTGCGTCGCCGGCTACGGGCAAGGCAAGATCGAGACCATGTTTCAGTTCTGCATCCCCTCCTGGGTCGCCTTCACCGACGACGGCGCCGTCCTGGTCGGCGAGGACGCCAAGAACCACGCCGCCGTCAACCCTGAAGCTGCCATCTTCGGTTTCAAGCGTATCCTCGGGAGAAGGTAACCTCCTCTTTTCTTTCTCTACAGGCTAGCTAGCTAGCCGGGTCAATCAATGGTAAGTTTGTTGCTGATTGATGTATCCTTCCTTCCATGGCGATATATATACAGATGGAACCACACGTGGGACACGGAGGTCGTGCAGAGAGTCGTCAAGGCTGCGCCGTATAAGCTTGTGGAGAAAAATATATGGCCTTATATGCAAGTGAAGACCAAGGACGGCGTGACCATGGAATTCGACATGGAGCGCATCACTGCCATGGTGCTTGCCAAGCTGAAGGAGACAGCCGAGGCGCACCTCGGTTACAGGATCCAGAACGCCATCTATACTATTCCGCAGCAATACCATCGAGAAGCGCCCAGGGCTGCGGCACGGCATGTTGGCAACATTGCCGGCTTGTATCACACGATGATGCTTTACGAACCCATTGCGGCCGCCATTGCCTACGGCCTTCACAGGAGGCTGCGCGACGAGGGCAATGTCCTTGTCCTGCACATCGGCGGCGGCACGTCCGAGGCGAGCGTCCTGGCGTTGGAGAATGGCGGCGGCGTGTTTGAATTCCTTGGAGCACATCACGATCCGTTCTTCGGGGGAGACGACTTTGATCAGAGAGCCATGGATCACTACGTCAAACTGATCAGAGAGAAGCACGGCAAGGACATCAGCAACGACAAGGGAGCCCTCAGAAAACTGAGGACGGCATGCGAGCATGCCAAGAAGGTGTTGAGCTCTCAGCATCACGCCCAGCTCAACATTGAATCGCTTGTTGATGGCGTCGATTTCTCCGAGCTGCTGACCAGGGCCCAGTTCGAGGAACTGAACCGCGATCTGTTCCCCAAAGCCGTGGCGCTGGTGGAGAGGGCTATGGAGATAGCCGAACTGGGTACTAACAACAAGGATTTGGTCGATGAGATTGTTCTTATTGGCGGAAGCACCATGATCCCCAAGATTCAACAAGTAATCAGGGAATACTTCCATGGGAAGGAGCCAAATACAGGGCTGAAACCTGATGAAGTGGTAGCTTATGGAGCTGCACTTCTTACCCGTCCTACAGACTGGTGTTATGGGAGTTGACAATCCGTATCAGATTGGGTATATTAATTTCAGGCTGGTGTTATGCCCCCCTGGTCAGTGGGGTTTTAGTGTCCCCATGGTTTGGGATTTGGATTCGTAGTTTGTCATTTTTTTTTTTCAATTTTCACTTCGAACATGAACCATGTATTCTAAGCCAGTTCGAATTTGATGAATTCGGTTTATGATTTGTGAGGCTTTACAGCGAATCTCATTTGTCCGAGTACATCAAATGGCAAGGCTGTAGCGAAATTTATAAGTTACCTGGACAGATGCATAACTTGAAATAACAAATGCGTTCGTCATGTCGACCAAGGGTAATGATCGGAACCAAGTAGCTGAAAATGCAAACAGATGCATAACTTGAAATAACAAATGCGTTCGTCATGTCGACCAAGGGTAATGATCGGAACCAAGTAGCTGAAAATGCAACTTATTGCGCTGATTAATTAAAGAAAGGGGTATGCTTCGTTGCAACTCTATTAAAAAGGTTTACAGATTTTATAGCAAATTAAGTACGTAGTTAATACTTATCAGGTGTGGGCAAATATGCATATCTCAAAAAAAATATCGAATCAAAAGATTTGCCCCTAGCTAATATTCAAGTCTATATCCATATCAAATCTACAATTCGATCTAATTTTTATTGTTTGGTGTAGATTTGCCATCAGCTAATATTAACTACTTTCCTTACTAGACACGGTTATTATCGGAAGAAGGAAGAAAAAGAAAAAAAGAAGAACATGGGCCTAGTGGGCCGCCGTACACGTAGGCCCACATTTAGCGACCCTCTTTAAGCCTACTACACACACATGGGCTGCGAACCCGGCGATCTCGCTGCACCGGCCCACCTGGCCCTTCGTCTCCCTGCTTGCATAATCGCCGGCACCGTACATGTACCCGCCGCCGTTTCCGACTGAGCCCTTGGTGCCGTGCCATTTCTCGACGGGCATGTCCATGGCGCAAGCCACATGGAGGCAGTCGCTTTTGCGCTGCCTCCGGTAGCTCCATCCCCGGCCGCGGTGGCCGCATCGATCGCGGCGGTAGTTGGGTTGCAGGTACAGCCGCATGCCGCCGCAGCCGGCGGCGTCGAGGACGGGCGGAAGCGTGGCGCAGCAGGGTATAATTGTACGTCTGAACAATCAACTTCAGTTCGCGTCCCGGCCGGAGCAACCGATCCATCAAGGATCGATGTGCAAGCACGCATTCCCAAGCTTCTGCCACAAACATTCAGAGACACGGTAATAGACATTGCCACTTTCGTTTCAGTTCTGGTTAAAAGAAAAAAGCAGATTATTTACCGAACGGGAAGAATCTTGACAGTTTATCTGATAATTAGAAGTTGATTTCTATATAGAATTAGAACCTGGTTGAAACCTGATTTTCACTGATTCTTGTTGATTCTCGTCGGTTCGGTCTGGAACCTAAAAGTTGTAGCCAGCTCGACCTGATTCTTCCATAATTAGAAGCAGCTTCTCTCATAATCTAGAATTCATAATCCATAATCCAGAAGCTGAAACGAATTGGATCATATCAGCTTGAAAACTCCATCTAAACAAGGAACCCAACAGAACATGAGAAAATGGTAGCTTATATCACTGAAACTTCGTCACAGCCGGCCTACTTTCTTAGAAAGCATTTGTCATCCCAATTGAAACCGGGATGGGCTGCACATAGGCAGCGCAGGTTCAGCTACAAGTGGTACCATCCTGGGTTCGGTTAGACGAGTACAATACTGCGCATTTCGACTTGTTTTCGAGTTTCAAACCTGAACCTTTTGGTGGTCCTTTCCACACCGCCCTTGTATGTCAATGTCAGTCTTTTCTTTAGCTTTTAATCTTAATTTGCAACGCCAAATGCGTCGCAGATTCCAGTGCTAGTTTGCACGGCAGCACTTTAAAAGCACTTTAAAGGTACTAGACTAGTATGAAAAGAGGTTACTAAGGCCCCGTTTAGCAACTTGAAATCGGGCAGATTCTACTAGAGAAACCCAACCAAACGAGCTAAAGCTCGGAACGTTTCTTGTTTTTCCACACCGGGGCCGAATCGCCCTTAACCCTGTTCCACTCCGATTCACAGAATCCAGACAGCTAACCGAACGATTTCCAGACAGTGATTTTGATTCTATCTGAAACGTTTCTACCAAGAATCTGAAACCGTTTTTGTTTCTACTAGAATCTGGCCAAACCGTTTCCAGAAAGGGCCTAAAAGCCATTGTCTTGTTTACAGCAGTCGACTTAGCTAGAAGCGTGTGGAATTGATAGTAGTGGTAAGTATATATGGCTGGAATTGCTCCTAAAAAAAAGGAACAGATTTGGCAGATTGACACAACTTAGCAGTAGCCTAGCAGGGTGGCGAATATAGCTAGGTTTGACAGTGTAGAAGCATGACAGGAGCGGGGCATTTGATCATTTGCCCCGAAGTTAATCAGACTTTGATCATTTACCCAAAGTTGATGAGCATTTGATCATTTGCCCTGCGATGTCTCACTGACATGTGGCCCTAGGACCCGCATGTCAGTGAAACATCGTAGGACAAATGATCAAATGGGCATCAACTTTGGACAAATGATTAAACGTCTCTCAACTTCAGGGCAAATGATCAAATTTTCCACATGCCCATGCGGAAGTTACGCCAAACAGGAGATACTGGTACAATGGAATGGGGCTGGATTTGTATTAATGCATTGAACTGCTCTTGAGCAAAGCCTGCATCTACTTCGAGACTTTAATACATAACAAATTAAACCGAACCATGGTTGCCGTCGTGCCATCACATAGTCTAGGTCAAGAATTAAACCTTTTTATAAACTAGTAGTACAAGGGTGACCAGACAGCAAAGAAAAGAGAAATTTCTCACAGCTTGGCCATCACTGTTTTGCAACGAAACGATAGCTTATTAGAGCCTTAGATTGACTGACCTTGTACTTGTATAGCTGTTTCCTATTGTTTTCTGTCCTAGAATGAGGCCTGGAACAGGCAACTCAAGGACGCCCAAAACACACCTCACACGATTTTGGCATCGGTTACCATCCTTCTGAATAAAGCGACGGTTAGTCTCAAAAATAATGAACAAAAGAATAGCATCAGGATTTGTATTCCTAACCTCTGAAAACAATGGTATCAAATCTTGAACAAATGGCATGTAGAGACATGGAGTGCTGCACCTTGAGCTGTCTTGCAATTGCATCAAGCAGCCTGAATATATACTCGCAGTGACAAACTTTTATTTTGACTTTTTTTTTCTCACCTGCCAACCTAAGTACCAGCCACCAGGAGCTAGGAGCCTGGTACCAGGGTGGCATACATCAGAATGTCCTTACAAACCTTCATTGTCACGCATGCATGCCGCTTTGGCCAGGATTAATTAAATGCGTCAACACAAATTTGCTGGCATCTTTAGTTAGCCAAATAAATGGCCAAACACCTAGTTAAAGACCTCATCAGCTCTTGCTGGCTGTTGGGCCTGTTCTTCAGAAATGCTACTGTTGGAGCATGAACTCCAGACCTGAGGCTTATTTCTGAACTCCTTTTTGCTTTGGGTTAAAAACTAGTACTGCCAATTCTCAGGCGAGCAGATTCCCAGCGCGTGATGGGGGCAGAAGAAATAGAATCCTATGTCTTCCTCGTTTATCTTGTTAATGAGCTAGCCTGCCTTCAGTCCTATATCCTCTTCATTTCTTTTATTAATGGGCTAGCAGATCTTGTCTCTTGCCATCTGAAGATTTACTGTCTCGCTCTCATCAGAAATTTCTCCTCGCACTTTCACAAAAAGGGGAATGTCCAGATGAAGAGAAACAAAATGCCTCTGAAATTTGAACTTGGTTTGTCAAGTCAGAAAGTTGTAGAATTCAGTGTTCAGTGGGGGGGGCTTACTTATTAAGTTGATGAACAACGTGACATTTATTAAGATAAAAGGTTTCGTCCACTCGAGCGAGTGCTGAATTTTATCATTTTTACGTTGAATGGACCGCTTTGAGTACCTATCAATTCAACACGTCAGTAACAAATCCTTGCACAAAACATGATGGGGCATGTATTTTATTACTTTGAGCCAACTTATGTTGCACTCCTAACCTTTTTTTAGGGAAAATATCTGGTGCAACCACCGTTTTCGTGTAATCACCGTGCAACCCTACTAAAAAAAGTTTCAAAAAATTCTGAAAAAATTTCAGAATTTTTTGAAACTTTTTTTAGTAGGGTTGCACGATAGTTGCACGAAAACGATGATTGCACCGGATATTTTGCCTTTTTTTTTAACTGGGGTTGCACTCGTAACCTTTGTTCCTTTGCAACAAAAAATTGACTACACGGCTACGCCACGCAAATTATAAGTGCTGGGCTCAGGGAAAACCAGAATACCTAACAGACATCACATCACATCACCATTAAAAAAAAACAACACACTTCTGGCAGTTAATCTCGTCCCTCTCGAAGGGAAGGGGCCCGGATCTTGCACTGACGAAACCAAAGTAAAAAAGAGTTGGAAACGCGTAGACTTTCTTTTTTTTTTCGAAATGAAGGCAGGAGCTCTGCCGAATCAATTAAGAAAGAGAAAAGTCGATATTACAGGATGAGAGTCTAAAACAAAAGAAAACTGCTCAAGAGTCAGAAAAACAAAACGACCACAAACAAAACACACTGCTGCACAGCTACTCCAAGAGAGGACTCCGCGTAGCAAGGTTAAAACCAGCGATCTCTTGGATGATTTGGTGGACTACTGACGACACTAGGGAGTACTGGTTGTTGAAGATGCGAGCGTTTCGTTCCTTTCAAATGTTCCAGTAGGCAAAGATGAGCGTTCCATCCATAGACTTGCGTTGTCCCTTTGGGGTAGCTTTATGGATGTCTTGCCACCAAGAAGATAAGGTCCCTGTAGCAACACTCGGCAACTGTGAGAAAAGTTGCATTTCTAACCAGTTGAACAAGTGATACCAGACCTGCTTTGCGAATGGACAGAACAGCATGAGGTGAGCACTTGACTCCTCTTCTGACCCGCAAAGGCAGCAGACTGGGCTATAAGACCAACCCTTGATAGCTACTCCCTCCGTTTCTTTTTATAAGGCGTATTTGGTTTCGTTAGGACAAGACTTTGACCAACAATTACTCTATTAGCATATAATTTTTATGACACGAAATTGATATTAGCAGATTTGTATTCAAAAATACTTATATATAATTATGATTTAGTATTGCATAAATGATATATTAATGAAGTAATCGTTGGTCAAAGTCTTGTCCTAACGAAACCAAATACGCCTTATAAAAAGAAACGGAGGGAGTAGATTATCCGCGGTTTGAAGCTTATTTTGGAGCAATACCTGCACTTGTTCTGGGTTTTGACTTTCTTTGATGGCAACGCTTAAATAGAGAAGAAACCCACGCGTGAACGGGAAGCGAGGAGCATGGCCATCCATGCGTGCATAGGCTGAAGGAGGAAGAGAGCAGTAGGTGCAGGAGAGGAATGATGATCGCATCCCACCCCGCCCTGACCCTCTCTTCAATCCAACTCCACCTCCACGAGAGTGGTATCCATTATCCACCAAACAGTCGAAGAGATTTGATATTTTCAAGCTAAAAGTTGCATCATTTTTGGGCTCAAGTTCCCATCTTTGAGCTAAAACTCCCCCCTTTTTCTGTCCATTCCGCGACGCTCCAGTTTTTTCTTCTTTCCCAATACTGTTTATTCGTTTGTTGCCATTGCATTGTGGATTTGGACGATCCCCTTCGATCCCGTCCCAGCAATCGCAATCTCCAATCGAGGCAAACGGAGAAGAAATCCTAAATAGCGATTCACCAAGAACTCCACTACAAGATTCCCCCCCAGGCCCCAACCAATTCTTGCTGCATTTGGCCCACTCCACCATCCCAGTCATCCCAAGAAGCACCCCCCTCAAATCGCCCCCAAATCGTTCCTACGCCGCACCGGATTACAGGTCATAATAGCCAAGAATTAGAGCAGACGCGAAAAGGAGGAAGCAATGACGGAGGTGGCGCTCCTCCGGGGCCCGACCAACCTCGCTTCCCCCACAAGCCGCGCCTCCTCCCTGCGCTATTTAGCCAATGCCGATAGCGACGTGCTCCAGAGAAGCAGCGGCAGCTCGGAGAGCCCTACAGGATCTACAGGAAGCCTAGGACTCCAAGAACGTCAGGAGCAAGAGGTACAAGGATTGGAGGAGGAAGAGGAGCGGTGGTCGTTCTTGGCGCTGCTGCTTGCGCTGCTGCGGAAATCGCTGCTCGGGTGCAGGACGGAGGGCGGTGACGGCGGCAGCGAAGGCGGCGGCGGCTGCGGGATGGAGATAGGGTGGCCGACGGATGTGCAGCACGTGGCGCATGTCACGTTCGATAGGTTCCATGGATTCCTGGGGCTCCCCGTCGAGTTCGAGCCCGAGGTGCCCCACCGCGCTCCCAGTGCCAGGTCTGTCACTCTGCCTCATGCTCATCAATTGGTGTTAGGCTCAAGCTCTGAATGATGTGGTTGTTGTTCTGAATCCAAAGGTTTCTGAACATTCGCATTTCATTTCAATCTGAGTTTAAATTTCGTAAAGATGACTTCTTCTTCTTTTTTTTGCCTTCCTTTTGCATATGGTGGTGTTTCCATATGAACTGTTGTACAAAAGATTTGGTATCTGTTAAAATATTTTAGAAACAATGCCTCTGTTTGTTATAAGGTCCAAAATTTAATTGGTGTTGGCCTGAAACAGGGATTTTATTACTTCAGTAGTTTTCACTTTTCAGCATTTAGATGGCACTGTTTGCCTATTTTGGTTGTGATTTTAATCACCATAAAAAAATGGTATCTTTGGTTCACATTGCAACCTGCTTTGATCTGATTTTAATCATTTCAGGTGGAACTTAAACTTCATTTGAATTATGCGTGTATTATACTCCGGTTGGACTCGGTGTTTGCGTTGGTGCTTGGTAGCCTTAGCTGGATTTGAAATGTGGTAGATAAGCTGTGTATGTCTTGATGATGGATAAGCTTTGGACCACCACTCTGTAGAAAGAGTTTGTGTCATGTTTTCTCTATGTTCCATTCATGATTGGCCAACCATGTCTCTACACTCTAGATGTCCTGATATTTGATAGTGTCGCATGAATTTGGTGTAGCTGCTTACCTCATAAAATTCAGTAGAAAATATTTATGCTTTCAGCTTTACATGAGGTTGTAGAGGGAACTTTTGTGTTGTTTTTGCTTTCAAATGAGGCTGATGGGGTAGGTATAATTCAATTAAAACTGTTGTCTTTGCATACATCTTCTCTTCCATTTGCAGCCAACCCTCACTATACCTACCCTAGTAATGAAGAGGAATCTTCATTTGTTATAATTAGAGAAAAAATAGACAGTGCTATATTTGAATTGTTTCAAAGCTTCTGTATTTTATTATAGACTATCTTGTTCACTTGCTTCCTTAATTCCTGGCGTTTACAGCGGTAGTATTTCACACCTGCTCCTTTAGGGTCCCCATCGACTCCAATCATGTTTTGACCTGTAAGCAAATCCACAAAAGCAAACCTTTAATATGCATGTATGAAATTATGCATGATTATTTTAATTGGGTTCACAAAATAAGGAAGCAATACTTAACCTGACAAGCTCATGGTTTTTGTTAAGTCTTAGTTCTAGTTGGATTAGCTCAGCTATATCACCTATTGCTTTGTTTGGTGTAAGTGCTTATGCTTGCTGTGCAAATAGCCAAATACACTATGTATTAATTGTTACTACCAAGTACCGAGGCATTGCATCTAGTGCAAACTTTATTGGGTGATTCCTGTATTGTTGCATCCTCGTTCTTTATTTTTCTCTCACTCCTTTTGCATGCACAGTTGCAAACTCATGATCTGGTATGCTATGAACAGCACTTGTTGTATTCAATATGAGGCCAATGACGAGAATATATAGATGTACATGAGGGTACAAAAGAAAAGCCTATATAAAAGGAAAACTTATATAAGGAACACCTACCCACACACACACAAATGTAAGACGTATGCAATAGCATTGCATTTGGAAGAGTTGCCACTAAAAAGGGAAAATCTGAAATCCTGGTCTTGAAGTAGTTATCGTAGCATCCAACTCTTAAAAAATCGAGCTGGCAAATGAGCCGAGTTGACGAAGAAGAACCGACGAAGCCAACAAAACAAGCCAATCTGAAATCAGCTGGCTTAATGAGCTGAAACCGACAAAAGAAAGCCAACAAAACCAAGCCGAGTCGAGCCGAGGTAATCGGAGTCGACGGAATGAGCTGAGCCAATAAAAGAGCTAAGCGACTACAGGATCAAGATACTAAAGTCGACGAAAAAAACAAGTCAACGAAGAAGAGCCGACGGTGCGGCCGAGTCGACGAAGAAAAGCCGATGGTGGAGCCGAGTCAATGAAAAAAAGTCGACGGAATGAGCTGAGCCAATAAAAGAGCTAAGCGACTACAGGATCAAGATACTAAAGTCGACGAAAAAAACAAGTCAACGAAGAAGAGCCAACGGTGTGGCCGAGTCGACGAAGAAAAGCCGATGGTGGAGCCGAGTCGACGACGAAGAGCCGACGAAGGAGCCGAGTCAATGAAAAAAAGTCGACGGTGGGGTTGAGTCGACGAAGAAGTCGATGAGTGTAAGCCGACCGAGAGCCGAGCCGAAAACTGGAGTTGAAAAGTCAGAGTTGGAGCCCAAAAGACCGAAAGTTGGAGCCAAAAACCAAGAAGCCGAAGCTGTGGAGCTCAAAAACAGATTTAAATGGAGCTTTGAGATTTGTTTGGAATCCGGATGAGACAAAACTAATCGGATCTGATTGGAGAGCAGTTCGGTCATGGGCTAGCTCTCGTTGGGTGATAGGCAGCTCGGAGGCGGGCGGTCGGAGTGTGAAGAGCTAGCGCGTAGAGGCGGGGTCGGCCGGAGGCGGTGGCCTTAGAGGCGAGGGCGGCCGGAGGTGCGTGCGGCTGAAGGCGGTCAGGGGACGCCATCAAGGGAGGCGTCGGGACCTGGCACGGGGCTCGTGGGCAAGAGCGGCGTCGGGCCTGGCCGCGGAAGGCGGTGATCGAGGCCGGCCAAGACGGGTTCAGAGGCCACCGCGAGGCGCTTGCGCCGCCACAGAGGTGGCGCCTCTCGTGAGCATGACGCAGGGCCAAACGATCACCAAGGGCGGCCGACCGAAGCGGAAGCGGCCGAAGTCACTGGCGGCGCGAGCGGCCGAAGAAGCGGAACCGCGGAGACGGGATAGCGTGGTCGCCAACGAAAGGCGGCTGAGACGGTCGGCCAGCCGCAGACGACCGAAGCAGCAAGGTCAGCGTCGAAAGCCGTGGAGGCGGCAGACGGCGCGTCGCACGAGCGCTGGCACGCGGAGTACAGAGTGGGCGGAGGAAGCTAGAGGGAGCCGGAGGCTGGCGGCGCAGATCCGAACAAGGCGGCCGGATCCGATACTTATCGTCCCTTGGCCGAACGAGGCCGACGAGGACAAGGGTCACGAAACGGTGACGAAGCCAACGAGGACGAGCGGCGGTAGAGGAGCCGCATTAGTAGAGGTGGCCGCCCTGGGAGTGGAGATTGCTCCTCCCAGGGCAGCAGCACTGGCGGTGGAAGGATGAAGCTAGGAGAAAAACCTAGGGTTCTGATACCATGTTATGAATAGCACTTGTTGTATTCAATATGAGGCCAATGGCGAGAATATATAGATGTACATGAGGGTACAAAAGGAAAACCTATGTAAAAGAAAAACTTATATAAGAAAAACCTATATAAGACGAGTCTATATATAGACAATATCTATACTCTTAACATGGTACACATAATGACATAAATTTTTTGAATCTAATCTGATAAGGGGGAAAATAAAACATTTAATGGCCTGTTTGGATAGAAGGGATGTGGATTCAGATCCTTAGCGGTTTAGTTCAAATTTGAGCTAAATTCTAAATTTCCCAAAGCAATCCCCCTCATCCAAACAACCCCTAAAGGAATACCAGATACTGGACAAAAATATTATAGGAATTCTGTTGGTTGACCTAGGAATATAAGAAGTAGATTATTATGCATCTGTTATTTAGGAAGATCAAAAAGCTGTTGGGAATTTCATAATTTACTAATGACATAAGCTGTCTTGATTAGATGATTCATTCACCTTACACCTTTTGTTATCATTTGTCTGCATCTGTTTGTTGTGTGTTGTAGACTCCAGTGGCTTGAAATATTAATTTTCTGCTTTGCTTTCCTTCCTGACTTATACTAGGAACAGAGCAGAAAGAATAAGGAAAGCACATAGGTATATTGTATATTGTTTTCTAGTTGGAGTTCCAGGATGTGGGTTATTCGTACTAGGCAATCTAAGAAGAATAGACAAAACGGTTCTGTATCCAGTTTCTACTTTATGGAAGGATGGGAGTCTTGTGCCTCCAAAAGAAGATAAAGTGGCACAAACACGTACAGCCAATCTTCAAACTGAAGGATTGCTCGTATACTATCAATAAAACTGCAGCATATGGGATGTGCTCAATCAATAGTTGGAAGACTTCTGGAATGAGCAAAGTTCCGAAAAGAAAATGAAAAATAGTTTCCTGGATAGTTTATTTGAGTTAGCAAACCAGTATGTTCAGCACTGGGCTAATTTTCTTCACATCTTTATACGATGCCAAAGTTTTTAGGCATGCAAAGATTTGTAGAGGTCCTGGTATATTTTATAATAATTCAGAGGTGTTCTTGTGTACCATCTTAATTGAAAATATGGTTCTTTAGAAGATTCCTTGACCTGTCTTCAAAATAAATAATATTCCATGATCTCAATGGCAAGGCCATGCTTATTAAAACGTCGTTTAAACGCTAGAACGGTCCGGAGGAGGAGAACGTCCGGCACGTTTTTGCGAATGGCGTAAAACGCGCTGGAGCGTCGTGTAAGCGCGGAGAACGTCCGTTCTGGGTGAAACGCCCGTGCTGCAGCGTTTTGGCCGGGAGAGATGAGGACTGAGGAGGAGGAAGTTACCCAACTTTAAACGCCTGGATCGGGCCATCGGGGAACACAGAGCCAGCCAGAAGGGAACACTAACCCTAAGGCGCGCCGAGCCGCCGCCCGCCGTCGTCGCCGCCGCCTGCCGCCAGCGCCATCGTCGCCAGCGCTGCCAGCGCTGCGCCGTCGTCGTCGCCCGCGTCGTCCAGCCTCCGTCGCCCGCGTCGTCCAGCCGCCGTCGTCGTCGCCCGCATCGAGGTGCCCTCTCTGCTCTCTCTGTTTGGGTGAGCTGAGGGATGAGAGAGATGAGGCAGAGGGAGTGAGGGACAGAGATGAGGCATGAGGGATAGAGGGACAGAGTGAGGAGTCGCTCTCTGCTCTCTCTCTGCTCTCCCCGATCCCCCTCTGCGCGGCGACGGGAGAGGAGGCGCAGACGCGCAGGGGAGACGAGCCGAACGAGGCTCACTAGGAATGAACGGGAACCAGGGTTAGTAATGGGAAGTTAGGAAAGAAGAAAAAAAAAGGAAAGAGGAAAAGGGGAAGGAAAAGAATGGAAAAGGAAGAAGGAAAGAAGAAAAGGAAAGAAAGGAGGAAAATAGAGGAATGGAGTCAAATCTCTTCTTTGGAGATATAATGATATTGGTAATAGATTGATATTGCTTATATATCTTTGGAGATATTGAGAGATGAGAGATGAGATATTGAGATGGCATATGGTCTCGAATTATATGGGAAAAGACTACAAAATCAAGGTACATATATGATATTTATCTTTGCTCTCATATTCGTTTTACAATGGTGCCTAAAACTACGTTTCAACGTTCGTTTAAACGTTTAAAAGTTAAAAAGGGAGTGGGTCGTTTCGTTCTCGTTTTACGTTTTAATAACCTTGGGCAAGGCGCTCTCATTTTCATACGGTGATATCCTACTTTTGCTAGATGCACCTATTTTGCTGTGATAATGTGTATTTTTGAGCAAAATAGATTATTAGTTATTGTTCATGTTTACTTTAGCTGTTGGTATTCTTCAGCTGATTAAGACTTGAAAATTGAAATGCAGTACTACTGTATTCGGAGTTTCAACAGAATCAATGCAGTGTTCCTATGATTCCAGAGGAAACAGTGTTCCAACGATCCTCTTGATGATGCAAAGACGTCTTTATGAACAAGGCGGTCTTCGGGTGTGTGTTTTTAGCATTTAAGTTGATTATCACTTGCTTTTTGTCAGTGCCTTGCTGGCTGTAGCTTTGTTCTGAGTTCTGACCAAATAAATGTCATCTTTTTTGTACTTTGCAGGCAGAAGGTATTTTCCGTATTAACGCAGAGAACAGCCAGGAGGAGTTTGTGAGAGACCAGTTAAATAGTGGAATAGTGGCGGATGGCATTGATGTCCACTGTTTGGCAGGTCTAATCAAAGTAAGCTTCTATCATATAGCTTATGTGATTCTATTAACACCAGTGTTCTGATCCGATTCTTGCACAGAGATATTTTCACAATATTATTTGTCAAAAAACACAAACATGTGAGCATCCTGTCAGCAAAATCTAATCTTGCTTTTGGAAGATTAATACAAACATGTGAGCATCAATGTTGTGGGTTTATGCTCTTGATCAGCTTTACTTGGCAAGACACGGTGACACACAAACTTGATGACAAAAGCATATCCTCAATCGGTCTATTTTTCCATCCTTTTCAGGCATGGTTTAGGGAACTGCCTAGCGGGGTGCTGGACTCAATCCCACCTGAACAGGTGATGCAATGCCAATCAGAAGAGGACTGTGCTCGGGTTGCCAAATGCCTTCCCCCGACCGAAGCAGCCTTGCTTGACTGGGCTGTCAATTTGATGGCTGATGTTGTCCAGGAAGAGCAGATAAACAAAATGAATGCTCGCAATATTGCTATGGTTTTTGCACCAAATATGACTCAGGTAATGCGCCGTCTTAACAGCAGGCTACCAATATTCAGCTATGTGAATGCTAACTGTCGCACACATGTAATGCAGATGGCAGATCCACTGACTGCACTGATGTATGCAGTGCAAGTGATGAATTTTCTCAAGGTGCTAATACAGAAGACCCTCAAGGATAGAGAAGAGTCCAATCTGGAGGATGGGTCTTTGCCCCAAAAGGACTCATCTGATGAAAATGGGCATCAGAAACCCAGCCTCCCTATTGATTCCTACCCTGAGGAAGGATCCAGGCGCCCCTCTTTCGTCAGCGAGGAGCGCCTTTTGAACAGTCCTGCACACAGCACTGAAGACAAGCCCAATGAGACTAATCCTGCCCAAGGAGACTCTGCAGCTTCTGGCCAGACAAGTCAGGTCCTGACGAGCATGGAGGGCTCCACTAGTTGCTCCCAGCCTGCTCTTGCTGCTCCAGCTGCTACTGATGCTTCCAGAGCTACCACTGTGAACTCACTACAAGGCAAGGGAAGCCGGAGCCTGAACAGTAGGAGGACAAGAAAGGGCAAGGGGCAGTCTGGAGCACGTGCCATTCCTCCAGGTGAGAAATTAAGAGGTGCGAGCATTGTGAGCCGGATAAACTCCAAGGTTGAACGGATCGAAGCATGGAGATGAAGTCAGATGCCATCGCCATTGCTGTTGTGTAACAGATCGCTGACCCAATGTTTCCTGAAAATAGGACCGAGAAATGTTTGCTTCTGCTATTTTGCGTTTTTGATGTGCGTGTCATTTCCTGTTGGATCATGATCGTTGTACTTTGAGATTCATTCCCCATCTACACTAACTTTTGTATCTTGCCTATGAGTACTTCTGGTCGTTTTGAGTAAATGAAACAGAGGTTGTCGCTTTCCTTTTGTACATGAGTTTAAAGAGGTGTGCTTCTATGCATTTTTTTTTAAAGTTACACAAATATTAAAGCATAAATAAAGGGTAGATAGTGAATGTTTATCCCTTCGCTTGCTTCAAGAGTTCACAAAGAAGAACACTGTGTAAACATGCGAGACACCAATTGCCGTCTCATTCAGACAACAAGGTATGCTTCAGAAAGGAAGTTCAGACAGTTATTGGTAGCTAGGAAACACAGCTTTCACCTTGCCTTCTGCCTGTTCGTTCAGCTATGAATTGGTCGAATTGCTCTTTGTTGCTGTGAACCAATAGGCGCCAAGCACAAATTTCATGGACCCAAAGATATCTACGTGAGCAGCATTATTGCACACTTTTACCTGAAAATTTCCATTCCTAACGTGTGCATCGTGCAAACCAGTACTAAGATTCTGAGATTTCTGAACTCCCTACACGGCTACACTTGTACGTATGTTGCAGTGACGGTCAAACAAATAAAATGGAATGCACAATTGTGCTTTTGCAGGCAAAATGACAGGCCTCCTGTTGCAGTACCAGCTTCACTTGTGAAAAAGAAATATTCCAATTCCACGGGAACAGAAATCCCTGCATAGTTCTTGGCCTCTCCTTTCCTCTCACTATATATGTCTCTTCCTCACAAGTCAAAATAACACAAAGTCACACATTGAAAACTGATCTGCAAATCCTTCAGACCTGCAGTCACCTTATCTGAACTCACTCCTGTTGAGGTAAGCAGTCTCTACAATCACTTACTCGTATGTGTTCTTGCATCGACCCTATTAATTACTCTCTATTCTATTACTAAAGAAATGACTACTACTCTGTTAAGTGACATGTATGGTTTCTTAACAGTTGCATTCAGTGGCGGACCCAGAAAGAAATTATAGGTGGGGCAAGTTTAAAATAATATTAAAATGTTAAAATGAATGCAATGTACCGTAACAACAATAGTATTATTAAAGAAGCATAAATATAACGTTCAACTAATACGGTCAAAGAAGAATTAGCAAATAGGCAACATACCACTCAGTTAACAATTGGTGAGGGACGAAGCAATTGTATTCTCCTAGTTTTGAGGCGCTGAAATCGTCGGATGATGGCTTCATCATTAAGTGATTTGAAGATCTCTCTCCGTATAGCAAACCATTAAGTCATTCATCCAATTGTTGGCAATCTTATTGCATTTCTTGCTTGGTGCAACATTCTATCTTTCAATTTTGTTGGGCTTATGCATATGCAGTATATACAAAATACCTGAACCTAATAAATTGTAGGTGGGGCAGCAGCCCAAGCTGCCCCACTGGTGGGTCCGCCCCTGGTTGCATCCACATAAACTGAAACGTCACTTCTTTTTCTTCTTTGCTGTGCAAGTTTTTGCAATTTTACTTGTACAGCAGTTCAAAAAAAAAGTTTACTTCACTTGTACATATATGTCGCAAGAACACTTCTTGGATGGCACACATGGCGACCGACGGCGGGCTGAGGCGGCTGTTCAAGAGTTGAAAAAGGCTATATAATAAAAAATAAAGGGTTTCGATGAAATTATTTTAACTAAATCACATTGAAGTATCTTAAAATTATTTTTGATTTGAAAGAGTTGAAAGTGATAATGGAGTAAGTCTCTACTCTCTAGAACCGGTGAACCGAAGCAAAGCAATGCCAGGTCTAATGTTTAGGCTGGGGCATATGCTATCTAATATACATATTTGAATAGTATTTTTTTTTCTTCTAGTTACACTACTTCAATGTTCACACTTTGCTACGGACAAGAAAAATAATGTCATCCTAGCATTTTAAATTGGTGCTGGTGGGCTTGGTTTGCTCCGTGCCCTTGGCTCTGCCATCAATTTCTGGTCAACATTAGAAAGTGTTCTATGCTCTGCAATAGTATCCTAAATCTCGCTAATAGTGATACACTGATAAACTTTTGCCATCGCATGTTTTATATAAGAGGATATCAAGTTCAGACTTACAGATGTGAAACAATTTTTAAATAATATGTTTCGACTTTCGTGATATGGTTCTATTTCATAAGCATTTCTTTGAAAGGATTATAGCTTCTTTGTTTGAGGAAAAGGTTAGGCTCACATGATTGGACATATAGATATTTGATTTTTTTTTTAGTACAGTGTAACTCTAATTTCTTAAACAATAAATGCCATTTCAATTGAGACTTTACTATTTTTATCCTCCATGCCGTTATTCGATCAACAACGTGCATTTAAAAAATTAATAAACTCCTGATATATTGTTCCATACAACTAATATCAGCCAACTCGTTAGGAAGGTAGCAAGTTTTGCTTTATGTCCCATGCACAGTTTGTTAGGAGGTTGGTAAATTTTGCTCCGCATTCTCCCCAATTGCTTCACATTCTGTATACCTGTAGGCCGAACCCACATATCGACACTAGTTGCCTTATGAGAGGAGGTGGTGGTGGGATGGTAAATAAACCACAACTACTACCTTCTTTTATAATAGTAAAGATGTTACTAGTAGACATTATATTTTCCCAATATAAGTTGCACAAATTCTGAAGCAAATGAAAAGGGTAAGAAATCATTATTTACCCTTATTCATATTTTAATATTTATATAACTTTTAAATAATGATGCAAAGAAACACCTACTATGATGGTCTTTTCTTTGCAAATATACTAATATTATTTCCTAGTGACCAATATAAATGTTTTTGTGCCTTTTTGTGGTCAAAGTTATAGTAGTTTAACTGCACATTGCATCTACCAAGCAATGGAGGAAGTATGTTTTTTTTATAATTATGTGTTCAGTTGAGGGTTTGAACGATTGTCACATAAGGGTGCAGTTGGTTGCTTGTACCAAGTGGTATATGCATGAGATGGTTTAAGAAAAAAATCATCCATGTGTTTCGTTGCTTGAATGAAACTATTATATCCTGGATGATGGGATACAAATTTGAGGAATATTCTCTATAGATATTGAACCATTCCATTCAATAAAAACAATAGAACCAAATGGTACAGGACCATCCCATTCCATTTAACCTCATCCCACCAACCAAACACACCATAAGCCTATAGTCCCTACCAGGGGCGTATGCAGCATATGGACATGGGTGTACAGATGTACACCCAAAATTTTGACAAAAAGCCTAGTATATAGTAAGTATATTAGGTGTATATATTAGTAAGTGGGCTTAAAAATACGTATTTCAACCTCTAAGTCCATTTCAGTTCGTCCCATCTATTCCCTTTCCCAAACTTCCATGCGCAATCAAATCACCCAAGGTTCAGTCTTCCTCTATTCCTCAACACCTAATTATCTCTCTATTCTACATGCCCCATGCTATCTCTGTGGCGGCGGCGCAGCCTGCTAGCGACAACCTGGCAATGACGAATGAGGGCCATAGGGTAGGTGCAAGCTTGCATGAAGCAAGGCAGCAAACAAGCACTAAGCAGCCATCAGCACTGCCGAACTGGTGGAAGCGGAAGGGCAGCCCTGACCCTTGTGGTTGCGATGAGCACCGACTAGGGAATGGAGAGTGCGATGGTCGTCAGGACAGAGCGACGGTATCCCGTGGGGTGGGAAGCAACACACTGTGTGTTGTAGGGCAATCCAGTGGTCACAGCGAGTATCAAGCTAGGGATGGGAGGTGCGACCCCAGTGGTAACTAACGGGTCAGGTGATTGTAGGATCAAGGATAACCGACTAGAGGGAGTGAATAGGAGGTTTTTAAAATTCTCTGCTCTAAATGCAACAATTTAAACAATTAATACTAGAAGAGAGAATTGTAACTATTAAAGCCTAAAATTTCTAGGTTTATCTAAGTGCACCAACAACCTAAGTCTAAGCAAATTATACAATCCTAAAACAAGAAATTATCACTAAATAAACTAGGAATGTAAATTGCACAAGTGAATAATAGAAGGCAAACATAAGAGAGATTGGCACCAAGAATTTTTTCCGTGTTCTCGGAGAGTTGCCGGTCTCTCCTAATCCACATTGAAGAAGCTTGATCCACTCAAGCCGGCTCCTTGCGCAAATGAGCCTTCCCTTCGATCACTATTGGTAGCTCTTCCCTGTTCCTGGTAGGCGAGCTCTTTGCCTTCACACACACCGGGCCTTCTCACAAGCTTCTTTGAGAAGGTCACGGGTTCTCCCACCTCCAAGGCGTCTAGGAGGCGGCAACCTCCAAGAGAATGAAGTGATGGCGCTTGCTTGAGGTTGAATCAAATGTCTAATTAGCTCAATCAATGAAAATCACATTTGAATGCTTCTAACATCTCAATGAGTGACTAAATATCATTAATGAGTGACTAAGAGACTATGAATGTAGGTGTAGGGGTATTTTATACCCCCCCACACCAATAAATTCAACCGTTGGGGAGAAAACTCTAAAAAATTCAGCATTTGTGGTACTATTGACGTGCAAAACCAGGTAGTATCATCCCATCCTCATCGATCGAGTCAGAGCATTAAATGTGATAGTTAATAGCCATTACAAGAAATCTAATACTACCGGCGTGTAATGTGCGGTGGTACCGACTTTTGAAGTGTGATCGGCTCAAAAACAGGTCATCTCTATAAAATGAGTACCAGTACTTTATTTGCGGTACTACAGAGACCCGGTAGTGTAGCTAATTTCACTACAGTAGTATTGACGTTCAAAATAGAGCAAAACCGCCCAAAACACTCTTTTCTGTAAAATAACTACCGCTTAATTTTTGCGGCACTACTGACCTCCAGTAGTACCGCTTTTTGAACCGCGATAGTTCCGACTACCGAAGAATTACAAAAAGAAGTGCTTCTGTTAAATAACTACCACTCAAGGCTCGATGCTACTGCCAAGCGGTAGTACAACAATTTGCACCGCGGTACTTCCGGGCCAGAGAGAAGATTGAGTACAGAAAAGACCCTCTCTGAAATATACCTACCACCGTATAAAACCCAGTACTACCACCTTGCGGTACTACCATATTTTATACTGTGATATTGCTGGAAATGCTGAGAATGCAAAACCACTTTTAAACCTAAGACCAAATGCAACCAAGTATGATTTTTAAAATGATTTTGAGCCAATTTAAATTTGATCAACATCAAACTACTAGACATTACTCACTCTTGATAGTATGCTATTTATTCTAGCAAACCGATCTTTTTCTTCTAACTTCAAGATTGGTAAAAAATATAAATGGGTCCTAATTACTCTTGTACCTTGATTTCAAGCTCTAAATCTTCTTTTCTTAAACCTAAGACCAAATGCAACCAAGAATGATTTTTAAAATGATTTTGAGCCAATTTAAATTTGATCAACATCAAACTACTAGACATTACTCACTCTTGATAGTATGCTATTTATTCTAGCAAACCGATCTTTTTCTTCTAACTTCAAGATTGGTAAAAAATATAAATGGGTCCTAACTACTCTTGTACCTTGATTTCAAGCTCTAAATCTTCTTTTCTTAACCCCTTTAGTCCACAATATTTTTTCTTTTTCATATGACGTGATGATGATCAACATATTCTCACAAACTCGAGAGAAATCGTTAGGTCTTTAACATAATTGTCATTAATTACTAAAATTAAATAAAATTATGGGCCTAGATGCCTCAGCGACGACACCCTACGAGACAGGAAACAATGCTAAAAGCCTAAAACACACACAATAGCTAAGCATTCGCCATCGGCAATCACACATGTGAATTTCATTCTTGCTTCCAAATATGAAATCTCTAATTCAAAAATCTACCAGTGTTATGTTGATTGTAATCTTGAATTGTGATTTTTAAAATGTAGCATATAGAGCATTTAAAAATGAAAAGAAAGCATGTAGATTTTAAATCCCTAATTCACAAATCTCTAAATTATTTCAGGTGTTACCTCTAGTAAGAATATTTTGTATTTTTATTATTGTGAATTTTTATGTTTTACATTGAATAGTATTTTTGTAATTCCGAACACCTATTCAGAAATTTTTGGATCTACCACTGGTCCCTACTGCAAAATTATGCAACCAAATCCATCGCAAAACACTATCGCATTAAAAGAGAAAAAACAAATAGCAGTTTCTATGCATCACTCTTTTTAATACAAATTATACAAAATTTAAAATATAGAAAATAAGTAATCATCGTCTATTTTTATGGATGTTCTAGTGATGTGTAGAATGGCCTTACGAAGGAGGACTCCCGGGCACAACTACATCCTACATTTTGTTATATGTCCCAAGTCTGACGGCCCAGAAAGATGAACAGGCCGGATGAAACTGGGCCCATCTCTGCAGTTAGTTCTTAAGTTCCCCAACGCTCTTATCCCCTACGTTGCTCCCCTCCCCTCCGCAGATGCTCCCTCCCCTCTCTAATGGAGGCCACTAGTACACTCACGCTCTCGTCTCCCGCCGCCGCCCACCGCCCGCCGGCGAAGGCCACCGTCGCCTCCCTCCACCTCCGCCGCTTACCCACTCCCACCTTCCACCTCCGTGAGGCCCGAAGCCCCGCCTTTCGCGCCCTCTCTTCCTCCTTCCCGGTTCGCCCCCATGCATCCTCCCACTTGGCTTCGTCCCTCGGTGGAAGGTCTCGTTTTCTGACTAACCTTTCATGTCCATTTACCTATGGGCTGGATTCAGGGATGGAGGAGGAAGAGGAGGGGGAGCGGCCTGGTGGTGCGCGCGGAGATGTTCGGGCAGCTCACCACCGGGCTGGAGTCCGCGTGGAGCAAGCTGCGTGGCGTTGGTGCGTTTGTTTGTTCACATGTTTTACTTCTACGGATTTTGTTCTTGCCACATGTAATGGTGCTCTCGTGGCAATGCGTTAATCGTGATCAACTTTACTATTGCATGTGTTTTGGGTCTGTTAAGGCCTTAAGGGTATAGATATTTTCTTATATAGACTCTATATAGATTTTTTTCTTATATAAGTTTTTCTTGTTTAGTTATTATCTTATATCTGCTTTCGTACCTTCGTAAACATCTATATATTTTGGTCATTGGTCTTATAGTGAATACAACAAATGCTATTCATAACATGGTATCAGAGCTATGCTAGGGTTTTACAGTGTTGCACTTGCGCCACCTAGAGCCTATGGTTTTTAGATAGATCCGCTGCCCCCATGAGGAGGAGACTCCCGGGGGTGGCCATTGCACGGCCGTCCACCTCCAGCTGCATCTCAGTTGCCGCCGGTCGGCGACAACTTCGGTCGGACCTTCGGCCGCTCGTCGCCTTCGGCCTCTGCACCGGACTCCTTCACGGTCAGCCCTTTGTCTTCGGCCATTCTCGCCGCCTCGGTTGGCTCTTATGATCGGCTCTCTACTACTTCACCTTTTTGGCCCAGCTTCATCATATTCACCTAGCTTTAGCTCCACAGACAAGATGTCCTTTTGTGGCTTCAACTTCTACTACTTCAGCTTCTCCATTTTCTACGGTTTTGGCTTCTTTAGCTTTTTGGTTGCTGATAATTTTGAGCTTTCGCCGATGACTGTCGCTAGCAGTTTGGAGTTCATCTCACTCCCTCAGTCACCGCCGTCAGGCTTCTGCTTGCCTTAGCCGCCGCCGATGTGCTTTGGTTTGACGCCAACATGACTTTCTTTGCATCGGGCGTCGCCGCTGAGTTTCGAGCTCGAGTTCTACTTCGTGTCCGGCTGTTGCTGCTGCTAATATCTATTACTAGTATTTCAAGTATTTTTTTGAGTCTTCCATTGCATCCTTCCAAATCCTTAGCATCTTAGTTCTTTCGTCGGCTCGGCTTGGCTCATTCCGTTGACTCTGATTTCCAATTCATTAACTCGGCTCTTTTTATCGGCTCAGCTCATTCCGTCGACTCCGATTTTCGGCCGGTTTCAGCTCGGCTCGTTCTGTCGGTTCGGCTCTTCGTCGGCTCAATTTTTTAAGTGTTAAATGCTACGACAACTACTTCAAGACTAAGACTTTAGATTTTTTTTCTATTGTAGTGTGGTATAGGTATTGTCTTATATAGACTCTCCATATAGGTTTTCCATATATAAGTTTTCCTTGTTTAGGTATTATCTTATATATGCTTTCCTTTTATACCCTTATGTACATCTATATATTCTTGCCATTGGCCTCATATTGAATACAAGTGCTATTCATAACAGGCTCAAATTATTTCTCCAAGTGATCAAGTCTCTCTATTGTGAGGTAGTATTATAATGGGCATAAAGCTAGTACTCCCTCCGGTCTTCAAAAAGTTGACGTTTTGGACATAGTGATGTGCAAACTTCCGAAACTTTGACTATCGATATATTTTTAAATATTTCAATTGGATACATGAAAATTATATGTGTAGACTTGTCTCGAGAAGTACTTTCATAGTATTATAATTTTATTGAGTTTTATAAATATATTATAATGAAAATTAGTGGTCAAAGTTGTGTTGTGAAGACTGTGTCGATGTCCAAAAAGTCAGATTTTTGAAGACCGGAGGGAATAATGAATAATAATTGACTAAGTTTGTGATGCATGGGACATTTATGTTCGAACGCTCAATGCATATGTCAAATGTGATGCTTGACAACGGTTTTTCATTACAAACCTATTCAGCAACTAAATATGCTGATCTGCATTCTCTATAAGTCGGTCATAATTATTAATGAATGATAATCTTGCAAAAAAAATATTAATGAATGATATTCCTTTTCTGGTTCAAGACGTATTAACAAAGGAAAACATTGCTGAACCAATGCGGGATATTAGAAGAGCACTTTTGGAGGCAGATGTACGTGCCATTCTTACTGCTACATGCTTTTGTTACTTATTCTCTCTATAATTTGCCTTCTCAATCTAATGAAGAATTTACTTTGCAGGTAAGTTTGCCAGTAGCGAGACGGTTTATTGAGTCCGTTACTGAAAAGGCTGTCGGCACTGATGTGATACGAGGTGTCCAACCTGAGCAGCAGCTGGTGAAGGTATACTCAGATTCGAGGGGCGTATAATTGTATAAACAATACGTCTACGGAAGTCTTTCAGGGATAATTTCATTCATTTTACTTTGACTTGCTCTACTAACCACTAATTGCATGGTAGGACAAGAGCCAGATAAATTAATGGGGAGTATATTATTGTGCACACAAGCAACCTTAATTAATGAGTCCAGTGGTTATTTTGGACTAAATGAATGTGGCCTTCCTCTTACCAATCTAATTTATGTGTTTCTAGCACTGGAGGACTAACGCGGCTGAGTGATGCAGGTTGTGAATGATGAACTTGTACAACTGATGGGTGGGGAGGTATCAGATTTGATATTTGCAAAATCTGGCCCAACAGTTATCTTATTGGCAGGTCTGCAAGGTGTTGGGAAGACTACTGTTTGTGCAAAGCTTGCCTTTTATCTAAAAAAAATGGTGCATTCCTTATCCTTCTAATTTAAGTATTTCCTAAGATGTCCAGACCATTTGTGCTTATAGACTACACTCAGATTACAGGGGAAGAGTTGTATGCTGATTGCTGCAGATGTTTACAGGCCTGCTGCCATTGATCAACTCACTATTCTGGGTAAACAGGTACTTCTGACGAATTTTTCCACAGCAATATTGACTTGGGAACCTTTTCTACCTAATATTGTGACTCTCTTAGATTTTAAAGAGCCTGTAGAATTTGCGAATCGATGTGTGATCTATCTTCTCTTTGAAGTTAAAATTACGCTTTCTTTTGAATGTGCTACAATAATGTGCTTTTCATTAGAAAACATTTGAACATTGATAGGTTGGTGTACCAGTTTACTCAGAAGGAACCGATGCAAAACCTTCACAAATTGCCAAGAACGGTTTGAGAGAGGCAAAAAGCAAGAAGACTGATGTAATTATAGTGGATACTGCTGGAAGACTGCAGGTCACTCTTATTTTGTTTATTTGATTTTGTTCCTGTGATTTGTTTCAACTATGATTCTCAAGAATGAATGTCGGTTGTGTTACTTGTGTACCAGTTTTCACCAGTTGACTTTTTGCACACATAGACCTTGGATATCACACCATAATCTAGCTGAACTTTGAAAATGTTACTTTATTTCACATATGCGATTAATTTGTACTAGTTTCACTTATTAATAATTTGCAAGTCTGTAACAACTAACAACTCAAAATTGGTTCAGTATTTTAGAGATTTTGGATGAATTGTAGATATTTATTTGATGTTTATTTCAAACTTAACATAATACTTCTACTCAAAAGTGGTCAGTCTAGTATAGTATTTTAAACTTAAACTAAAAGATAATTTGTTACGAGCTCGTGCGAAAAGCGAGATTGTATTAGATGCATGTTTATGCAGTTATAGTTTTTGAGTTCCAAATGGCGTACTTCGTGGCAGCTAGTGACTCCTTCCTGCTACTTGCAACTATGTTTAACCAGCACTACTGATACCAGCTTACCAGCTGATTAATCTTTCTATCATTAGGTAGATAAAGCAATGATGAATGAGTTGAAAGAAGTAAAAAAGGCAGTGAATCCTACGGAAGTTCTTCTTGTGGTTGATGCCATGACTGGCCAAGAAGCTGCAGGTATGTTTCTGCTTCTCGTTGTTCTTCATGTGGTCTAGTGCTCTAGTCATCACCATTTTATACTTTGTCTATTTCAACTTACCTGATGCACTACATGGCATGCAGAAAAAGAAATTCACATTTTGAAATTTGACTTCAGAACTTCTTATTAATGTATATATGTCATGTATTTGGATTTGGAGGTCCCATATTTATCATGTCTCATGTGCATGTGTGTGTGTGTGCGCGCATCTGTTGGTCCACAGTGATGAACTAATGTCATCAGTAATTCCCCAATTTCTTGTGTTCTTTTCAAAGGAGAGAAAGCACAAGGTGCACCCTGTAAAAAGCAGGACCAACCATTCTATTGAAATCAAACCTTAAACTTTTCATCATTTGCTAGAGTTGCAGTGGTACTTACTCTTATTGCTTTTCTTATATGGTCAGGATTGGTCAGCACCTTCAATGTTGACATTGGTATAACTGGTGCTATACTGACAAAACTGGATGGTGACTCAAGAGGTGGAGCAGCACTAAGTATCAAAGAGGTCTCTCAACTTGCAAAACTTTCATCCTTTATTTTGTGTGTCCATCCAACTATTAATGCATGGTTCTTCCAAAAAGAAAGTACCTATTCATGGTAATGCAAAGAAGGCACTGCAAATATGTTTCCCAAACATTTGGTTTGATAATCTCTCTAGATTCCTCCTTACTGGAAAAAAATAGCATCGGTAATGCGAGTTCGATTGATACTCCTGATGCTCAATAATTTACTCACGAAGGGTTTCATGTGGCATGACTTCATTCTACTTATTCTCAGGGGCTGTACCTTGTAACTCTTCCTCTTGAATTTTCTCTATTACTTTTAGAAAAATACAGGACGGCCTATGTTGCATGGCTAAATAACAAATATTCACTGCTTACTTGTGTTGTGCCTACATCAATCAGCAATTTTTATTTCTTTCTTCCTTTAGCTGGTATGTATGTAATACATATGAACAACCGACGAACTTTGCAGGTGTCTGGAAAGCCCATCAAGTTTGTAGGGCGAGGGGAACGTATGGAAGATCTTGAGCCTTTCTATCCAGATCGCATGGCGCAGCGTATCTTGGGAATGGGAGATGTACTTTCATTCGTTGAAAAAGCACAAGAAGTGGTAAGTAGTTTCCTGTGAAATGCCCCTTTCCTTTTTGTCATTCATTAAACAATAATTTGATATTTCTATGGTGTAACCTACTGGTGCAAATAGATGCGTCAAGAAGATGCTGAGGAATTACAGAAGAAGATCATGAGCGCAAAATTTAACTTCAATGATTTCTTGAAGCAAACACAAGCTATCGCACAAATGGGTTCGTTTAATCGTATAATTGGCATGATTCCTGGCATGAACAAGGTGCACCTATGAACTTCTGGACCTCGTTTATTACCTTACTTTAAAACTAGTCTTCTATATTGACATTATGGTGCTTATGTTCAATATTTTAAGTTTGATGTTATTAAGACCACAACTCTTGCCACGTTTTGAATAGGTTACCCCTGCACAAATTCGTGAAGCTGAGAAAAACCTTAAGTTTATGGAGTCAATGATCAACGTAATGACTGCTGGTATGTATAATATACGCTCAACAGACATCATGAAGATTTATGTTTCCATGTTCCTCCTGAACTCTTGCTATATTAGTGTAAATGTTCTATATTTCTTACATATTATTTAAAACCTTGGAGAACATGTTGGGGCCTGTACCTGAAAATTCTAGTTCATATTGATTTCTAATCTCAAGAGTTTGCCATGTACCTACCAGCCAGTGCTTGCCTTATTACAAAATTTGCAATAATGTGAATATACAAATTAGCCTTCCACTGGCAATCAGCTGTTCGGTTGGTGTTCTCACACTGCAAGGCATACCTTAAAGTTGACACAATTTGAGATTACCCTGCTTTGAAAAAACCAATCTGATTTTTTTTCTTTAATTTTTTTCAAATTTATCTGTTTTAGAAACAAATTTCATTCATTAGTCTCACAGGGGATGCCGAGGCTTAAAATTTTTTGTCACACACACAAGGCATGCCTCGGCATCCCCTGTATTTTCTCACAGGGGATGCCGAGGCTTAAATAGATACTCAGTAATATTTACCCTGACCCTGTGCAGAGGAAAGGGAAAGACCAGAGCTACTTGCTGAATCACGCGAGAGGAGGAGAAGAGTAGCCAAGGACTCTGGAAAAACCGAGCAGCAGGTTCAGTTCTTACCTCATCAGTCATCACCAATTTTTCCTAGATGCTCTAGCATAAACCTGGCTAACCCCCATGGAGCTAAATTTGGTTTCCCTTCACTATCAGGTGAGCCAATTAGTCGCGCAGCTTTTCCAAATGCGTGCTCGAATGCAGAAAATGATGGGAGCCATGCAAGGAGAAGACTCCCCTGATATGGAGAATCTCATGGAGTCCCTCAAGGCCGACGAGCAGGTAAAGGCACCGCTGGTCAGACAGTTGTTGTTCTTGTGTTTGTGGAGTTTAAGACTTTGTGCAACTGTTATCATTCAGGCTGCCGCCGGTACTGGACGGCGCAGAAGGAAGTACGGCAACCTTAGGCGGCGGGATCTGGACGCAATGCGTGGTTTCCGTCGACGGTGAGAAGCTCATTGGCGGTTCTGACTGGAAGTGGCCGCTGTCTTGCCTTAATTCTTGGCGATCGATTGGACTTCTGATTTCTGAGAAAAACAGCCAGCCGATCAGTCTCATGCCGCCATTACAGAGGCTTTTTTTTTAAGTTGTAATCTGTGCATCTGTGATCTCTGGCTTCAACTTGCAACTCTGTGTATCTAGTGTACATTTTCTGTATAAATTCCAATGAAACAGAATCGATTTGTTTTCTTCTGGAAATGTATATGGCCGGTGTCTCGTTACTTGGAGTGCAGTTTACGAACAGAAATCGTGGTCTTTGAAACACCTTTTCCCGGAACTAAAAAATTGTGAACAGAAATCGTTACGCACAGCGCGGTTTGGCTTTCTGACATCCCTACTTGTATTCGAAACCTGTGAATGAGGAGTGTCTCTTTTCCATCGACAAAAAAAAAAAAAGTTGCTCAGAACAAGTATTTTCCGTACCGATGAACTGATACGTACAGGCCATTACCCGCTTCCAATGGCCGTCTGCGTGCAAAGTATTCTTCCCCTGCGAACTGCCAGATCTCAGATCTGACGGCCGCAAACAACCCCGTCCTCGGTGTATATAAGTTCTTCCCACTTTCCTAACCCGGCATTTGTGGACGGGTTATAATGCGTAGGTTTGTTTTCCTGGAATTCCAATGTAATGCAACGATTCTGTTGTTGATTTAGCTATTTGAGAGAGAATTTTTACGTGCATTATACTGATAGTGTATAAGGCTATCTCCAATGGTTGAAGAGCTAGTGAAGGCGGTAGTGATGTCACGTAGACGCCACGTCAGCTAGCACCTCCACTGAAAGAGAGGTGTTAGTGTGGACCCACATCTTACTAGCATCTCCACTAGCTCCCACCCCTCCAATGATGAGGCGGTAGCAGCGGGTATAAAATATTTATATGTGTTTATTATTTTTAGTTAAATCTATTTTTTATTTGTTACATAATGTGAAATACAACTAAATATGTAAATACAAATTAAATATTATTGATAATAATAATAATAATAATAATATTTAGCTACTTTTTGAAATACGTAGTTCACAAACAATTACAACGCATGGATTAAATTAAAAATGCATAATAATAATACATTCATAAGCTAAGATACAACACATTCGTAGGATAAAATACATAAGCTACGTTACATTTATTCACTACAACATGCAAGCTAATTCTCTGGTCAATGCTCACCAAACATCTCGTGGAAGTAATTCAGTGCACGATCACGTTTCTTCATCTCCTCTTCGCTGAAACCTGTGGTGTCCTTAGCTAGTAGCTTGCAGTACGCTGCGTATGCCTTCGCAGTGGGTGCCTTCTCCCTGGTGACAGCTAGAGATGTCAAAGAACTCCTCAGCTCTGAGGCCTCTCTCTTCCTCTCAGCTATATATTGCCTTCTCTGTTCCACCTCCTCGCTTGTAGCCGGGTTAAGTGTGCTCTTACCCTTACGCTTCGCCTTTGCAGCATCTCGACCTCCTGGCCTTCGTAGCCTTGTATAGGGTGCCTCCACTTCTTCGGCATCGGCCTCATCCCTTGATGAGGAGGTGTACTCTCCAGATCTAGAGAGTTTGGTCCTCTTGTTACCGTTCGTCCCCTTCTTCATGTACTCCCTAGTCCATTTTAGATGGCCGAGAACCCATTCCCACCAATATTCTAGGTTGAAACATGCATTCTTTAGGTCTTCCTGCATGTACATCTCCCAAGCTTCTGACATGATTTGATCATCAGATCGACCACTTCTATACAAATTCTTCACTCTAACCCATATGCCGTTGAAACGAGCAACCTTTGTATTCGTCCGCTGCCAGTAGTCTTTGCATTGCTTCCATGTTCTATTTGTTGTAGCCGTTATGCTGTAGGTTATTGCGACGTCCTTCTAGTACCCTCCATTCTTTGTTGATTCCCCTCGATTGGGTTATATGTGCTGTTCAGCCAAGCACTCATTTGAAAAGTGTAATCATACATTAAAATCAAATATTGCTAAAGTTTAAAGTTAGCACAAAGATGATGAAGATGCAAAGCGTGTGTACTAGACATATGTCATCCTCTCTGAACCAGTCCGCACGTTTCTTTTTTTGGGGGGAGACAACTTCGGCATGCCTATTATCATCTTCCACTTCAATGACTGCTTTCACCACGGGTGTTCCTGTGCTCGAACCTGAAGCTGATCTCGCTATTCCATGAGAATATGCTAGAGGCAGTGACTCTTGGGGAAAATTTGATGGCATGCCGACAAAATGAAAGTTTTGACCCATGTTCGCTAGTTGCGAAAACATAGGATTCGATGATAGAAATTGGGGTGGGATCTGAGAGGAAAACAGAGGAAACATTGGAGGGATGTTTTGCGGGAAGCTCGACTGTGAAGGTACTTGAGTATTTGGAGAGTCATTATTCTCACTTGGGTCTACACCAGATGAATTGAGTAAGTTCACGAAGCTACCAAGGGGAGTATTAGAATCCATGGGATGCAGATGTGGTCCGAAGAGAAGAATGCATGTGTTGTGGTTAAGAAGAGGATGGTGGATGGTTTATATAGGCTTCCACGGTGTGTGGTCATTCAATGTTGGCTTTCGCAGTGTGTGGTCATTCTATGTTGACTTTTGCAGTGTGTGGTCATTCCATGACTGCTTTTTGCAGTGTGTGGTCATTCCATGTTGGCTTTCGCAGTGTGTGGTCATTCCATGACTGCTTTCGCATTGTGTGGTTATTTCATGTTGGCTTTCGCAGTGTGTGGTCATTCCATGTTGGTATTAATGATAGTATAATAAAAATTAAAACGACAATACATTGATAACGTAAGATACATGGGGCAAGTGAAATGAAAATTACACTACTCATATCAGCCCCCCAAATGCTGCTAGATGTGCTCCACCAAATCTGCTTTAAGTTGTATATGTGTGGCTCGGGCATGGATTTTGGCATTTGCTGTCAGCACCTTGTTGAAGTTTGGAGTCATACCGGTCTGGGCATTGGGTGGGGTCACAGTTGTCGTCATTGTGCTTTCACTATAATCATAGTCAAGAGCATCATCATCTCGCTCATATTCCACTATCATGTTGTGCAAGATGATACAAGCTAGCATGATGTCCCCGAGCATGGAAGGATCCCAACACCGAGCGGGGCCATGGATTATGGCAAAGCGAGATTGTAGTACTCCAAATGCTCGCTCAATGTCCTTTCTTACTCCTTGTTGTTTTGCATAGAGCTTATCTTTTGGCGTTTGTGGGAGATGTATTGTCTTGACAAACACCGCCCACTCAGGGTATATACCATATGCAAGATAGTAACCTTGGTTGTACTGTTGACCACCGACATTGAAATGGACCCTCGGAGCTTGTCCCTGCAATACTTCAGTGAATAGAGGTGATTAGTTGAGAACATTGAGGTCATTATTAGAGCTGGCAACACCGAGAAATGCATGCCATATCCAAAGGTCATATGAGGCCACAGCTTCGAGTATTATGGTTGGGACCCCATGATCTCCACAGGTGAATTGGTCCCTCCATGCCACAAGACAATTCCTCCACTCCCAATGCGTGCAGTCAATGCTTCCCAACATCCCTGGGAAGCCTCTAGCCTCTCCATGTTGTAACAGTCTTTGTAGATCTTCAACAGTTGGCCTTCGAAGATACTCTGGTCCGAACTTCACAATCACACCTTCAACAAATTTTTCTAAACACTCAAACACCGTGCTCTGGGCCACCCTCAAGTACTCATCCACTTGGTCGCCCGGGACACCATATGCCAACATGTGCATCGTTGTGGTAAACTTTTGTAGAGGAGATAGCCCTGCACGATTAGTGGCATCCCACCTCTGTGTGAAATAAACATCTCATTCACTAAGAGTTTCAACTTTGCGAAGGAACAAAGGTCTCTGCATATGAAATCTCCGACGGAATGTATGAGGCCCGTAGGTGGGGTTGTTGGAGAAGTGTCTGAAATGAGGCGTTGGTTGGCTTCTTCACGATTCCGCTCGACATATCTTCTTCTAGCACCCCGTCGCCTATGGGATGGCTCTCCCTCGAGCTCGGCGATGATGCACTCCTCCTCCACAATTTTCAGTATCTATCTGCATTGCATACTCCAATAATGTGTCTTTCATCTTGTCAAAATCACTGCTATCACTCGAGGTTGAGATGGAGCTTGAGGACATTGTGGAGGTGTGGAGTTTGAGAAGTTGGATGCATGTGTTCTCCTTGAGAAGAAGAGAATGAGTTGTCTTTATAGACAAACTTGACCAATGGCTAGTTTTCCAATGGGCAGGTAGGAAATGGATAGTTTGCTAACGGCTAGTTTTCCAACAGGTAATTGTCCAACTGCTAGTATGAAAAGTTACATCCATTGTAATCCAAACAGTAGAGAGCCCTCAAAAAGATGATTGGAGAGGCTTAAACAATTTATTGGAAAACATTTTTCAAATATTTGAGAAAAACCATTAAAAGCCTCGAAAAAATGGTGACGAAATGGTACTCCCTCCGTTTGCATTTGTAGGGCGCAAATTTTTTTTCGCTAAGACCAATGAAACAAAGCCAAAGGAGTAGTTTGGCGTGTTTGCCCCTAATTAGTGTTGCTAATTAAGAAGGCAGCCGTCCCTCCGTTTCTTGTGCGCCCATCAGTCCATACATGTTCCGTTTCTTGTGCGCCCATCAGCCCATGCATGCACTCGCTGCGCTCGTCGCATGCACGCGGTCGTCGCTCATCGCCTACGCGTATAATTGCATTGGCCATGCACGTATTTGTCGATCGCTCACGCACGCATGGCGCGGACGAAAATTTGGCTGCGCAAAATTTTGGCCGCGCGAATCAAATGAAAGAACTTCACCCGCGCGCACATGACGCGGATTAGAGTCCAAAAAACCATTAGAATGAAATTTGGTTTTGTAATCCTTTGCGCCCAAAAAATAGAGTATAAATAGAACAAGCCCTGCTCATGAATTTGATCGACAACACCTCTGACTCATCTTCTCTTTGTCAATGGAGAATATAGACTTAAACGAACCAATAGTTTGGGAGGAGAACCAGTATGAGAGTCGTTCAATGATTGATTTAACCAGTAGCGGTGAAGGTATGTTCTTGCCGTACAAATTTCTTTGCAATTCTTGGCGATGGAGATCACCAACTGTTTCTTCTTTCGTGCATGAACAGATGTAGAAGAGCAAGGTGCACAAGCTGGTGACACTGGGTTGGGCCATGCTGACGCTAGTCTCAGCCACGGTCCTCACACCATCGTAGGTGCTGGTTTGAACTACTGTCGTGGCAGCGCCAGGCTCGGGCTGGTCGGTCGCGGTCCGCGGTGATACCTTCGACGTAAGCCACAGGCGCGGCAGGCTTGGCCTCGTCGGTCGCGGTCGCGGTGATACCTTCGACGTAGGCCATGGGCGCGGCAGGCTTGGCCTCGTTGGTCGCAGGCGTGCACAGCTGCAGGGGCTCACTGGGCGTGGCTGCAGTGCTGGCTTCAACCTCGGCCATGGGCATGCAGGTACTAGTTTCAACGTCGATCGTGGCAGGCTCGGGCTCACGGGTAGCTTTCGCGCCATGCTCGGTGGAGATGATGCTGGGGTGTCCAATGTCGTGGACGTAGATGCAGAGGACTCCGTCGACGCCGACACCTTCGCTCTGATATTTACTCATACACACTCGTATGCTTGTACGTACGTGCGTGTGTTGACGAGAGCACGTGTTTGTGCACTAGACCGGGGAGGAGATCGCAACAACAATGGCCATAGGCACCGAAGGGAACGTGCTCCATGAGGGTGATGTTGTGCATGGCGAGATGATTGATGATGAAGTGCATGGCGAGGACGGATTAGGCGATGTCGTGCATGGCGAGGAAGACGTTTCCCAGGACGATGGCCATGTCATGAGTAAGTCTTTATTAGTACACCAATGAAATACTCGTAGTACTAATTCTAATTCTTGTTCTACTCCTAGTACATGAGTAAGTCACTACTAGTCGTTCTTTCCCAACAACATGGCATGGATAGTTGATAATGTATCTCTCGTTTTGTAAATCCAGATAAACCAAGAAGGAAACAATACACCGATGAAGTGCGACAGATGATTTATACCATGCTTCTAGAGAGAACAAGCTTTGGAATATTAAAGCATGGTGTCACTAAGGCCGTTGCAGATGAGACGGGCTTGCCGTTAAGAGTTGTGCAGAGGATATGGTACCATGGAAAGCATGGTGGTGGGTTACACGGAGTGTTGAGCAAGAGGGCAAAGAATTGTGGCCGCAAGAAAATAATGGTTGATCCCGAAGCCATTAAACAAGTGCCGTTGCGGAGTAGAACGACTCTCAAAGATCTGGCAAATCAGCTACATGTGTCAAAGACCATGTTGTTTAAGCGGTTGAAAGAAGGCAAGTTAAGGCGGCACACGAATGCGATTAAATTTACTTTGACTGAAGCTAACAATAAATCTAGGGTTCGTTTTTGTCTATCAATGATTGACCCAATTAGCTTGCCGCAAGAACCAACTTTTCACGATATGTATAACATCGTGTACATAGATGAAAAGTGGTTCTATAGAACGAGGCAGAGTCAGAACTACTACTTGGCGGTAGACGAGGAGGATCCGGAAAGAATGACACAAAGCAAGAACTTCATTGAGAAGGTCATGTTTCTTGCGGCTATTGCGAGACCAAGGTTTGATGGTGATGGTAATGTGATATTTTCACAGAAGATCGAGATATTTCCATTTACTTTCGTAGAGCCGGCAAAAAGGACTAGTGTGAATAGGCCTACCGCTACATTGGTAACCAAGGTATTGCCGTCAGTCACGATGGATGTTAGCCGTGAGTATATTGTGAATAAGGTGCTGCCCGCCATCAAGGAAAAATGGCCTGCAAATGAACATGGTACCCCTATATTCATAAAACAGGACAATGCCAAGACACATATTCCAGTTGATGATGCTGCTTTTTGTAATGCGGCAAGGGCTGATGGTTTTGACATAAGGCTAATGTGTCAACCACCAAACTCCCCTGATCTAAATATTTTGGACCTAGGCTTTTTTGCAGCACTTCAAGCATCATTTGAAAAGTCATCTCCAACAAATGTTCAGGACATTGTTGCGAAGGTGAAACAAGCATATGATGATTATCCAGCGGATAGGAGCAACCACATTTTTATCACTCTTCAGTCTTGCATGAAAGAGATTTTGAAAGAAAAAGGGGGCCAGCACTATCGTATTCCACATCTAAAGAAGCAGTCACTACAGAGAAACAATGTTGTTCCAACTAGGCTACAATGTGACAAAGAAATTGTGAAGGATGCATTGGAGTATCTCGACCAGTAAGATTGAACAAATATTTTGATCATGGCAAGAATGGTGTTGTTTCCCTACTGATTTTGTACTGTGATTTTCGTCATGTCAAGGAACAATGTTCGTATGATAAAAGTTCATATCATTAGGTGCACTTACAAGCATTTTGAAGAACTACCAGTGCAAGCATTTAAATCTAACCATCCGCCAAGCACTTATCTTAACATACGGCAAGCACTAATCATCTAATCAGTTCATACATCACTTGCAAGCACTTAATCTAACCATCCGCCGAAACACTTAGAAAAAGTTTGGCATACGAAGCTTATAGAAGTACTTAGCGATGCGTTGCTGCCAAATGGGCCACTCATCAAACCCATCCGGCAAGCAAGTCTCATTGAAGTCTTCGACGGCTTCATGCTCGACCAATTCGTCCACAGCTTCATGCACATTCATGTCTTCAGGCTCCATTGATTCCTCATGTTTGTACCACGGCGACGACGGCCACTGCGGCCGTGACGGTGACGGCGGCGAGCGTGACGGCAAAGTGCATGGTGGCGATGACATTACGAATAACTCTATCTCACGATGGACAATGATGGAGTACATATACATCCACACTTACTTTGCTCACAACGTCATATACATGCACTAGTGAGTACTCACTTTGCTCACAACTTGCTGGCGGTCTGCATGCATGCGATGGTGAAGTACGAAGCATTGCATGCTTGCATGCGGAGTTACTCCATGCATGCGTATCTGTAACAGAAAATGAAACGGCACGGCAGTGCGTGCCTTGTAGTCATAGCAAGGAGTATAAGAGGAAGTTAGATCCATACGCCCAACAAAAAAAATAGTTCTAGAAAAACTATGCGCCCTACAAAAGCAAACGGAGGGAGTACAACGTATGACTTGTACAAAAATGACAAAATTTAAGCTGAATATTTTCACCCGACTTTTAAAAGATCTTAGTATTGTTTTTAATTCTCTCAAAACCATTTTTAATTTTAACGGTTTTTTACCTCTTTAACCCACCTCCAAATAATAATAACAACAACAATAACAACAATAACAACAATAATAATACATGCAACATATACATTGCATGCATGCTTCCCTCCCAGCGTCTTCACGTTTCCTTCCAACGGCAAGCGTGAGAGCAACACGAGCACGACGCGAGGGAGACGATGCGGCCGACGTCGCTATTTTGCTTTCGTGGATGATTTACTCTCGCTCTCTCCTCCACGCTGGTTTGTCTCTCTCCTCTCGTGTCTTCTTCGCGTCTCGCGTTGGAGGTAGCCTGATGTGTAGTAGAAATTACATCTAACTGTTGATTTGTTAAGGGTGTTTCTACTACTCTACTACCAGATGAAGTATAAGTAAACTCTAGTTAATCTGATCCATTGGATCGAAAAGAATAAACGATTCATATTCAATTTAGTGTACTGTACAAGAGCTCATGTGAGAAGCTCAGTGTATTGCTTCATGGTCCCTACTCCTTAGTTTACTTGTATAAGATTTGCTTTGGTTGTGTTATCTTTTGAATCGTTGGGAAGTGGTTATGAATTGGAGTTTAAAGGAACATTTTGAATGAATTGAGAAAGGCTGCAGTTGTTCGATGCTAACAAATTATGGAACTTGACGAATTTTTCATTTTTTTTGGTAGGTTGATTGTAGTATTGTAGTACAACTTGTCACCAGGCTAACGACCTTACCTCCATTTAAGGTTTGGCTTGCTCGACTGGGATATGGCATTGCCCTTTTCTCTCCCTTTTGATGCCACTGTAGTTAGGACTTAGGAGTCCTTGCCTTGTACAATTCACATGATCATATATTGGCATTGAGTGTGTTTTGTTTACTGAACTAGGCAGCTTTATGTGTTAGATTTTGGCAGGGTAACCTTCTCTAGGTGATAAACTGGTTGATAAGTTTGCATGAGATATTCTTGAACCATCCTGTTTGTATTTGGCAGTGGTAAGCTACAAACATGATCGTCTGAAGTTTTGTGGTGACCCGCACAATTAGCCCAGGGTAACGATAATAGCACTGTCATTACATCGAGTTAATTACATGAATCTTGGCATAATAGCTAACAAAATATCGGGCGGTCTGACACTTTATCAGTTACTATATCGTGTTTAGGGTATTGCAACAAAACAATAATTAGAGATTGAATGTAACTATATTACATTCTAATCCACGCATGGCTACAAGTCTAGCATGATTATACATGAGATCCAAGTACAACAAAAATATATTACATCAATTCTAGTTACCCTAAAGACCAACCAAAATGAGAATACGGTCTACTAAACCCCCTAGTCCTGCTGGTAGTAGTGGTGGTGGTCGTCCGTCTAATGTCCTGATCCTGCGCATAACCCTCACCCCATGCCTCATAGGTGGATCTATCGGACTCACCTTCTAAGCAAAGAGGGATTTAAGCAAGATTGAATATAGATGTATTCAACAAGCATTAATAACAAATGCAATATATGATTTTTTTTCTTTCTTTCATCTTCATCTGAAACTCACCCTCTCTCAAATTTTGATTTTTAATTAAATTAGGTTTTTGGTTTTCTGGATATTTTAATTATAAAATTGACTATTAACACTCGTATATGAGGCATACTTAACTTCCGTAGCCTTCAATCCAAGAGGCAGGCATGAATTCATGATTTTAATCCTACGCAGGTTTGTATCACTTTACACATAGTGACCCCATCCTGTGAGGGCCCAAAACGTTTATCACTAATCCAATACTAGATCTCCAACCCTATTACTCGATAGGGGAGCACCTATCCCAGGCTGTCCCACCATACTTGTAGCTAACAGTTGTACCCCGACCTTATATCGGCAGTAACTCTACCCAATAACTTCAAATATACCGCCAATAGCTTCAAATATAATCATTTACATATGATTATATATATTCTAGATTGCCGTAGTATATTTTGTTACCCAATATGGATATCATAATATCTTCATAGTACAATCTTTTCTGACCGATTTCACGCACTATGATTGATACTGTAATTATGGCTCATTGTCCGAGTGTAGTTGTTTATCCTTATATTATAGCCTACGTAAAAGTCTCCACAAGTAATTAAACCCTTCTCATTGGCGCTCTCTACTCACCATATATAATCATATGCCAACAACTTCTTTCACTATATAAGCCAATTCTTTATATTCACATCCATTATCACCTCATCAATTCATTTCCTTGAACCGCATTTTCCATCCGTGCCCGATTTAAGATCTTCAATTGAAACATATATTTTCCAATGCATTGATGATATGTATATTGAAATCATTTAAAAACATTTAACAAAAATGATTCAAGGGAGCTTGCTTGGTATAGAATCGATAGGTTCAACCTCGCTCGAATCTGGAACTAGTGGTCTGATGGGTTCAGTTCAGGTCTTGAAATAATAGAATAATAATTTATACGGCAATTAATTATAGCATGATTTAAGGTGTCCAACCTTTCCTGAACTGTTTGAATTTATTAAAAGATGTGTTGCTCAACTAAAAGTTATTAACTTGGCACATTTTAATTTGGCGCAAAATTTTACTTTAGTGCAAATTTTATACATAACTCCTTACTTAATTAATCGGGGTTATTTGAGTTCTTTTAAATTTTCTGATGACTATGGGCGTTTAATTTAAAGTCAATGAGATTCGTGATGAACTAAAATATTCCCCTAATTTTCCTTCTCTTTACCTTCCCTGTCTTCTTTTCTTTTCTTCCTTTCCTCTTCTTTTCTTCTCTCTCTCCTCCTTTTATTCTTCTTGGGCCGAACTCCCTCTGGCTCTCTCTCAATTTCTCCGCTTCTCTCTGTTCTTCTTCCTCCATTCCCATTCTCAACCTCTTCTACCTCCAGATCCGGCCCTCCTCTCCCTGTCGTCCCCTCCTCCGACTGCTTGTGATGGTTTTGGAGGTGTGCTCTAGGTTTGGAGGCATGGCGATGATACACGTGACCCCTAGTGCGCCGGGGAGCATTAGGCATCACTGGGCATGAGCTATGTAGCCCCTAGGTGTTCTTCCTCACTGAGGCTAAGGGAACTACTTGATCTACTTGCTATTCCCTTGATCTACTCCATCTATGCATTAGACATTATAGTATTACTACTACTATGATGGTGTACCTGATGGATGATGGGTTCGGTGGTGAAGAAGCTGGTGTCGGTGTGGGTTTGCTGTTGAGGGTGATGAGGAGGTGGTCAAGGTCCGGTTTTGATCTGGGCTTTCTCCAATGTCTCTCCTCCGTGCTTTTGCTTGGCTCCCTTCTGACTAAGTTCCTCCTCGCTCTCGGTTTGGAATCCTCCTAGCTGTGCTCCTCCTTGCTCTCGGTCTGGGGCAGTGTGGCTTGAGAAGTGAATGGGAAGGCTTGGCTTTGGTTCTTGCTTTCAGATGGAGTGTGGAATGGAGAAATGTGTTGGTTGTCTCAGTTCGAGTGAAGGAATGAGGGATGTATGTGCTATGCCTGGCTGATCTCGGTTGGAGTGAAGGAAAAGGGGAAGGCTCTGGCTGCTCTGCCGTGGCTGGGTCTTGACCGAAATTGTGGTGGTCAAAACTACCTTTTTACCCCTATCCCTTTTTACTGATTTACACTGAGGTGACTGATACTATTCACTATTGGCTAAATATATCCGCAATCCTACCAGGTTTGTATCGATTGCCGCGTAATGAAACCCAAGAGTAGCAAGAGGTGCCGACCTGGTCTTTATTGATTTGTTATTAGGTAAATTATTGATCTTTATTGATTGGTTGCTTAATGGTTTTATTTGCTTAATTAATTTCTTGGGTTGTTTCAAGTTTGATGGGAACTTTGCTTCGCTTTGTTCATAGATTAGGTAGTTGTACCAGGGTACCAGCCCATGCACACCGTTTTTGAAGGAAAAGTACCATTGTTCTTAATTGATCTACATGTTACGGAATTATTCGATTTTGGGTCAAAATGAGCTTTACTACTGTGCGGCCATTCTTCTTCTTTTGCTCGCTATCTTCACTTGAACTCGATGTACTGTGCTATGAGCTTCCCAACAACGCAAGTGCTTTTGATGTGTTTGGTTAGCCAGTTCAACTTTGCTATCATGCAAGCTAGCAGCATACTTTTTTAAACCACCACAAGCCAGCCATTTACATACTTCGTTCTTATAGGAAAACTGCTATTCGACTGTGTTGTCAACATTGATTTGCTTAAATTAATGTTTTTCCACATCAATGGGTCCCTTGCTCAACATGCCATGGAGGATCTCATATTCTCATGACAAGAGGTGCCATCAGGGTGGTGTCTACTCATGCGAGCCGGCAAATCTACACCAGGGCCATAAGACCATCTCCAACCATGTTTCTTCCCCTCTCCTTTTCCCTTCGCGAAGGGATTCCCATTCCCTTCAACGCTCCAACGGATTCCCTTCAGCATTCCCTTCGTAAAGAGATTCTCTCTCCCATTCCCTCTAGCAAGGGATTCTCTCTCCTTTCCCTATACAATTCCCTTTAGGGCATGTTTGGATGCTAGGAAAATAAAATCTAGGGAATATTTCTCCCTAGAGGGATTTTAATGGCACATGAAATCCTCTCCAACCTCTAGGGATAATTTCCCCTCAAGGGAAATATTCCCACCCACCATTTGGAAGCCATAGGGATAAAAATCCCTAACATTCAAGAAAGTACAAAAATATATAGAAAAATCTAAAAAAATCAGAAAAATCTTTAAAAAGTAAAAAAAGGAAAAACATAATAAACTTCAAAAGACCATGCAGATGCACACGGTTAAGACCAGCAAAAGACGAAATGTTTAAGATGTATATCCAATGGAATTAACCATGCAGATGCACACGGTTAAGACCAGCAAAAGACGAAATGTTTATTATCAATCCTTGACTTGGCATCAAGTATTCATCTGAGACATGCTTGGCGATGAGCCACAATCCGTGAGGTTCGTCTTGATGAGTTTATCCCACTCATCTTCAGGCCAATCCAATGCCGAATGCACACCTCCTGAAGTATACAAGGACTAAGGACACCATTCTTACATATCATCGAAGGCAATATGTATTTGGCTCACTATCATTTCTGCGAACACTATTAGGCTCACTAACATGATAAGACTTCCTACCTTTGAGCTCGACGGCAACCGCCCAAGGGCCTTCCGCGGCTGCGAAGGCAGAGGCATTGATCTCATCGCAGATCGAGCGGAGGTGGTTGGTGCGCGGCGGCGATGACCCTGCAGCCGGTGATTGCCAGGTTGAGGCAGAACTCGCGGCCAATGCCGGAGGCGCCGCTCGTCACCAGCACCACCTACCCCTTCAGCCCGCCCCACAGCACTTCCCTTGTCGCCTCCGACTGTGTTGGTGAGGGAGGATTGGGGCGCCGCGAGATGCGTCTCGACGCGACAGGAGAAAATTTCCCCATGCGTGTACACGATGATTATTTCCCCGTGGAAACGGTGTGGAAAGGTTCGAGTATTCCACTTCCTCGTGTCATCCAAATGGTCTAATACCATGGACAGGGCAAACTTCCACAGGGCTTTCTATCCATGGGAATTGGCAGGGATCCCGACCGGGATTCCGGTTCCCAAACAAATTCCGGTTCGCAAACAAGGCCTTAAAGGGAATCTGTTGGAGATGAGGGCAAATAAAGGGAATAGGAATGAGAAAAGAGAACAGGGAAGGAAATGAAATGAAGGGAATATGGTTGGAAATGGTCTAAGCACTTGAAACATATATAAGCCGATGTTCTATTTTCGCAAGATTTTGCACATGATCTTTGTCTGATTTCAATCACATGACAGTTGCAGCATGGTCAATCTTCAGTGAAATACATTTGAGTTTGTTGCCGGATCAGTGACTCGGTAATGGTAGTTGGTATCTTACATTGGTAAATGATGTAGCAATTAATGTGTAGTGGCCAAGCCTGGCGATCAGTTTGCCATATATGTTCGCTTATAAACACTAGCTAGGATCCTAAGAGCGCGCGCTGGGCTACGTACGGGCACCGCAAGACCGAGACCATGTCCCAGCTCTGCATACCCTCGGTCGGCTTCACCGACGACGGCGCTGTCCTCGTCGGCGAGGACGACAAGAACCACGAGGCCGTCAACCCTGAAGCTACCACATTCGGTTTCAACCGTCTCATCCATTAGAAAAAAGGGTTTTGATAAGTTTCATCCGGATGTTTTCTTTAGCAACCATCATCCAAATTCTAGGCCATTAGATTTGCCTTCAGATCGATGCACACCCCCCCTGAATTCGAGGTGGGTTGATCCTACGGATGTGTGTTTTGATCGTACGGTCCAAAGTTTGAATGATTTTTAGGACAAAAACATCTAAAAAAAAATAACGGACGCACGAAGATGAGATTACGAGGAGTTAAACCGTACGACTACAGAGTACGGCCCTATTTGTTTCGGCTTAGGCTTTTTAGCTTTTGACTTAAAGCCAGCTTTTTGGCTTAATGAGCTTTTAAGCCATCTGCTTTTAAGCCAAGACATGCTGTTTGGTATCCTGGCTTACTGATGGTTTGGAGGGTATAGCTTTTTAATAGAAAATCTAAAATACCCATATGTCCTTAACAGCGCTTACACCTTTTGCATTATTACCAAGTTAGGCAATGTTACACCTTTTGCACTGTTACACGTGTATGATAACAAGTTTGTTAGGCATTTGTGCACGAAACTTACATTTGTTAGGCAATGTTACCAGGTTCACGTATTGACGGAACCTCGTCAATATTGCCAGTGTCCAAATGAAATAAAATCTTGTGGGTTTAGATTGGTTGAAAACATTAAGGTTGTGAGTGTTTTTTTTATGTATTATACAAATTTTTATGATTATTCACTGAACAGTGTATTGCAAACATAAGATCTGAAGGCACACATATCATATAAAGTTCATATAACAATGTCTTAACATATATGTCTATACCCTTGCGACCATCAAGGAATTAGCAATACCCTCACGAAAGGCACACATGTCTCTATCATCCATTGCTGATATATTATGACCACCTCCTCCAAATGATTCAGCTTGTGTAGTGTTAGGATCATAGTCTTCGTCATCATCGCATCGCTCAAAAAGTTCATCATGTAAAGCACTATCTCGGATGAAGTTGTGAAGAGCCATACAAGCAATAATAATTTGTGTTTGGTTATCCATGTTGTAACTTGGCATAGCCAACAAGATTCGCCATTTCATTTTCAACACACCAAATGAACGTTCAATCACATTTCGAAGGGAGGAGTGAGCATGATTAAACAATTCGTATTTGCCACTTGGTTGTCGACCCCTTCGAAATTCTGGTAGATGGTACTTTTGTCCCTTATAAGGAGCTAGATAGCCCTTCCGATTGGGATATCTCGCATCAACAAGATAATATTTTCCTGGACATTAAAAATATAGGTGTTGATAATGCAAATCAATTATATCATTACATAATTTAATTTAATTTTCAAAGCAGAAAAGTACCGTTCGGAGGATGTGGAAACTGATTTGAATACTTGTCCAAAGTATTATTGAATATCCTTGTGTCATGTGCTGACCCCGGCCATCCAGCCACAACAAATGTGAATCTCATGTCGAAGTCACATACCGCCATCACATTTTGAGATGTATATCCATGACGACCTGTGTGAACAACCTGCTCGTCCGCTGGCACAACAACAGGTATATGCGTGCCATCAATTGCCCCTATGCAATTGTTAAAATGTGGAGAAAATCTGTTATCTCGAAGTCTTTGATGCACGAGTTGAAACTCTGGATCTCTTGGTTTAATAATATGTTCAGATAAATAATATAAACAGTGCAATACTTCATGAAACTTTCTATGGACCGTTTTCACTTGACCTCTTGAAACGATTCGTAACCTGTCTAACTGACTGAGGGCCACCAACTGTCCACAAAAACATAGCCAAAGATTCGATAGAACTCATGTCTCTAGTTGATTTCAAGCCATATTTTGTAACCAATGTTTCATGCAATCTATAGAATACATCCTGACTCATTCTGAACATGTTGTAACAATCTCTTCCATCGCTCAATTGCTCCATAACCCACTCATACCCAGTCATTAGAGGTTGTCTCCTCTCTGTCTTGTTTAGGTAAGTGTCATAGTAATGCATACCGATATAACCCGCTGCTACTACAAATTCTTGAAATTGGAGCTTTCTGTTTTTTGTTGTGTGAACTTCACATTCGCTAGAATCACTATCTGTTGTTGAACCATCAATTTCACTAGAAGAACTCATCTACAAACAATTTCAAAGATAAGTAACATAGAAAATGACAGCATGACAATTTGTAACTCGCAAAACATGATCACACATGACAAGATAACAATAATTCATAATAACACAACTCCATTATATAACCATCACAAACATATCTAAATGGTTCACATATTGATTGAATTGTTCACAAATTAATTCAATAGTTCACAAATTTAAAAAGGAAGACAAAAAAGTTCTAATTTTTCTTCATCTTCACATCAAACATCCTCTTGAGCCAATTAATCTTTCCTTCATCAGTCTTCATAGTGACAAACACTTCTCTATTTTCTTATTTAATGAAGAGCCTTGTTGCAATGAAGTGTTCATCACTTCCTTCAACTGCCCCAGCCTGGATAGCCATATCCAAGACTTCTGCTATGGATGGACCAGTCGAAGCAGAACTGCTAGCCATAATGTCCACCATACGCTTGAAATCCCTTGCCATTGGATTTTTCCTATTCTTCTTTGGACTAGGAGTAATACTAGCACTCCTACGCTTTGCGGGACCCTTCGGTTTTTTGACACAGTCATCAACAGTATCCACATTAGCGTCTGCAACTTCAACACCATCTTCCGAACCATCAACTTCAACAATATTATGTCCCGCTTGTGTAGTCTCACCTGGGATGGTTGAAGTGTTACCTGTGACATAAGCCTTCTCAAACATGACCTCCATCTCAGCTAGGTTCTCAGGAGGTCCATTACGAAAATGTTTATGTTTTGGATGATTCTGGAAAAGAAATAAAAATCATAGCATTTGCCTTAAATTTAAATATGGTATTATGAACTGAAATAGATATATATATTTATTAAATAGCTACCTTAATGTGGTCATCCCACCAAGCATCAGATGCAGCTATAGTTCCTTTTTGTGGATCCCAACCTAGCCCAGTTGACTTTAATTTCAGCTCATTCCACAAGCTATATTCCTTCTTCAGTGCTTCCCAATGGTTCTTCAGTTGCTTTCTATCATGCTTTTTCCCTGTCATCTGATAGAACTTATGTTGTAGGTTCTTATAGCCAGTGCTACTCAAACTTCCTAATGGTCTATTACCCGCCTCTACTTCCTCCCTACAAAACTTGCAAAATACCCTGTTGTGGTATGCATCCCAGTTTGCCTTGGAGATAGGAATTAGATCCATCTATACAAGACAATAATATTCAATCAACTATAAGCAATAAACCACACAATTCACAGATATTAAACAATTATATTAATGTGATCACAGATGTTCAGCAAGTACAAATAGTTTGGAAACCAATGGGTGTTCTAATCGCATTGCAAAGTTGTAATAAATTTTAAAAAATGATCATGTTCAAGTAGTGGAGCTGCCAGTATTGATAAATCATACCCCTTTCTGATCACCAGTTGAACAAGGGATCTACCTCTTTCTGATCACCAGTTGAACAAGGGAACTACCGACAGACTTCTCTCTGCAAAGTAAAAAATATAAGTTATAACATTTTCCTCTGCAGCACACTGAAATACTTGTGCTGCCAGTATAGATAAATAAAAGTAACTTAACAACTCTCTATGCAGCACTGAAATACTTGAGCTCCATAATTAACATATTGGAAACATTTCTATTTAGTGCACAGATGAATCAAACAATAGATAACTCCTCATATTGATTGTTGGTGATACAGCCCTAAACTATTATTCTGAAAAATTAATATTGACTGCAGCCCCAATGAGCGCAAGCTACTTATGTGGTTCCATAAAAGTATATATCGAATACCATATCAACTGACACATCTCAATGCTATCACATTGTCTGATCGTAAATGAGGCAGCTACTCAAACATGAATATGAGTTATAGAACACAAAGTCAGACATCTCATCTAGAGTAATCACTCCCAATTCAATCCAATCCAATATAGTTGTATCCAATCCAATCCAACAAAAAGCACACAGCAACCTACCAAGAATGCTCAAATGAGCACTAAAGGAGACTTCCAAGACATATGGAGGTTTGGTGTCAGATCTTATAACTACACCAAAGTGTGTCCATTTCACCCTACCAACAGAAAATACTGACACCAAGAAAATGACATTTTCATGTGTTAGCGATTTCAGACGACAAATGTCAGAGAAGCAAGTATATTTGTATGAGTATTAAAATGACATCATGTGTTAACGATTTCTCTGGTTCAAACAGCAGGTCAAATAATCTCTGCCATATGTCTGATAAATACAGATAATAGCATTTATCCTACTTGAATGACAGCAATTAGATAAATGTAAACAACACCTTCCCTGCACATTTTGAAAATCAATCACGCATCTAATTCTGACATTATGGAAATCTTTCTAAATACTAGGAGGATAATGTCAATTTACTATCACTTTGCTTACAACAGAAAGAACCTACCTATCTATTATTACGATCATCTGATCAACGAATGAGCAGTGTGAAATCATGATAATGAATTAGTACATCATTTATTGATAAATTATCAGCATGTTTCTGAGTTAATAAACAAGGAAATACCAGTCTTGTGAACATTCACTAAATAACAAAGAAGTATGTAGCAGCTAAATATCGATCTTGTTTCGGCAGACATGTTGGCCTGACCTCATCTATCTCCTTGAGTACTTTCTGGATAAAAACACGAATCTACTTCAATTTGTTTTTGCAACAAAGCTATCACATTGTACACATAATCTAACACAGAGAATGCGGTAGGAATAAAAAAAACAAAACCAAATCAATCAATACAGGAGTGAAACCTTGAAGATTGGGGTGTCGATTGCCTCGACGAGGGGGGGGGGGGTGGATGGCGGCGTAGGTTGCGGGAGGCAGGGATATGGGAGGACGTCGGAGCCGGGGAGGATGCTGGCGCTCAGATTTTGGAGGCGCGATACAGGAGGCCCTTGCTCGGATTCCCACCGGAGGTCAGACTCCTTGGGGACGGGAGAGTTGCTGGCCTTGGGGACGAGGAAGTTGCCGGCCTTGCGGACGAAGGAGTCGCGGGAGACGAGGGCGTCGACGGCTACGTTTGTCGCGAGGGAAGAGGGCGTCGACGGCCGAACCCTAGTCGCCCTCCTCTTTCGTGCGCCGCCGGGTCACGGTGAAAAGGGACTCGGGGAGGAGAAGCGGACGGAAAAAACAGAGGGGTATTTCATTTATATATGATGGCATTGGTGGGTAAATACTCTTCAACTTCAATGGCAAAGGCATATTTTAACCCGCAAAAGCCAAAAAAAGCCTCTTCTAATTGGCTTTTGGCTTTTAGTTATATGGAGAGCTTAAGCTTTTTTTAAGCCTGCCTGAAAAGCCTCTTGTTTGTTTCGGCTTAGGCTTTTTGGCTCTTAAGCCGGTGAAAAAGCTGAAACAAACAGGGCCTACATATATAGGCTAACTAAAGAGAAGTTTGGAACACATAAAAAAATAGAGGAATGTTGACGCAAATTATGTGCAAGCAAATATAACCGCCGTCCCAGGTCAACTTTAGGTTTTCGTCAAAGTATTTCAGTATATCGAATCTACAGAGAACGAGCTAACTATTACCCTAAAGGTTTTCTAATAAACAATTATCTAACTATCCAATGTTAGCAAATAAAGAAATTGATAGTTCAGGTCCAACCATATAAGTATATAACTAGGCACGGACTAGTTAACCAAATAATAGGTAAGAGTAGATCGGTAAGGGATGTCAACGGGGACGGGGTCGTTTTCCCCGCGAGGAATTTGGTAAAAATTATAAATATATTATTTTATTTATGAATATATTCTTTTTTTATATGTTAGGACTAAAACCTAAATTTATAAGTTTGGTTATAAGTTTTTAAGCTATATTTTTTAAAAAAACACGTAAATACTCATAAATTAATAACTAAATTCATATTATTTTAAAAACATATTTAACCTACTGTTTAATCTTCGTGGGATTCCTGCAGATCAGGCCCCTAAGATTAGGGACAGGGTGACGTCTCCCTTCGAGAGGCTTAACAGGGGTGCGCGACAGTGATGGCTGACTAGGATGTTATGGTTTTTGATTATAACAAGAACGAGTAGGAGCAACTAAATTGGTTCGATGTAAATTCAATGATAGAGTTGAACAAATAATAACTAGTTGTTCTCTTTGTTTTGTCTAAATTGAAAAGTATTTTTTATGCTAAGAAATATTATATCTTTCTATATTTCTGGTCTCAGTTTTCAGTCCAAGCCTACAACTCTAGATATCGAAGCCCGTATATTGTAGAAGAGCATTATCTCCATTTGTGATCTAAAAGTATACTTTGCTTTTGTTCTATCCGTCCGGGCCGCCCGTTTCACATGAGCGATTAGATTCGCAGACCAACTGACTGCCGGGCCCAGAGCATCTTCTTCCCTTCCCTTCCCTTCTTTCCGTGCGTATATGAGCGGGGTTAGATCCATTGGTAAGAGAGAGCTCTCTCCCCTGCGGCTGCTGCTTCCCGTCGAGACGCTCCCCGCCTCCTCTTCGTTTCCACCGTTCGCGTGACCCTTCTCCGGCGGCCGGCGCGGTGAGCTCCCCCCCCCTCCTTCGTTTCCACCGTTCTCCAGATCTCCCCCCCCCCCTTCTCCCTTTTCCGGCGGCCGGCGCGGTGAGCTCTTGTCCTCCCCTTCCTTCGTTTCTACCGTTCTCCAGATCTCCTCTCCCCCTCCCCCTTCTCCGGCGGCCGGCGCGGTGAGCTCCAGCCGGAGATCCCCTGTCAGTATCCTCGTGGGGGATCATTTTCTTTTCCTCCGAGCAACCTCATCCAAATCTTTCTTTCTAGGATGGATACCCCAATGCATGCAGATTGTTGCGTGGAGGAGTACTAAGAGCAGTTTATTTTCCAAAAATTTTGGGGGTTCAACTGAACCCCCATGCCACCACGTTAGGTCCGCCCCTGCTGGTGTGTGAATCGTGTCCATATTTTTTGGAAATCGATGCTAACGTCCGGATCGGTGTTGATACTCTCTTGCTCGGTCTCTTTTTGTGCACCTCTTGTTCGTGTGTTGGGCAATGTTTTGATATGTGGTGGCAGTGTTGGCATTGCTCTTAGCCCATGGCTGCATGCTGTAGTTTTCGCGTAAGCATTTTTTGCACAAGTATTTTCCTGTTGGCGATATATACCATGGCCATTTCAACTTTAATCAATATAGTTTGCTAATTGCTAGTGTTGTTACTTTGATTCCCTTGGTTTATCATTTCTGCTTAGCTTATAATTTAGTTGGCTAGCTTCGCAACCTTGATACCTGCCTGCCAGCTGCCATGATTTTCAGCGACGCAATTTCAACTTTAATAATGTAGTCTTATATGTCTTACGAGTGCTACTTCGATTTGCTTCCTCGATCACCCGCCATAATTTTATTTGGAAATAGTTTGATTATAGCTTTAATAATGTAGTTTGTTGCTAGTGCTACTTCGATTCCCCCGGTATGTCGTTTCTGCTCTGCTTAGTAATGTACTTCCACCTTCAGTGCCTCGATTACCTGCCATAGTTTTGGTCGGATATAGTTGTGAAGGAAATTTCATTAGCGCAACACTCTTGACACCCTGATTCCCATGGTATATCATTTCTGTTCATCTCAGTGACATGTTGGCTACTTTTATTAACTGGATTACCTGCCATATTTTTTTATTCTCAATAGTTAGCATGGCCATTTCAGTTATAATAATATATTTGATTACTATTGCTACTTTGGTTATATGATGCATTTCTTCTGCTAAGATTAGTAATTTATCTCCCTAATTTTTGCTTCATTGATTACCTGTCATATGTCTGTGTGTTGTACATGCCAAGTGTTTATCTCTCTAATTTGTTTCTCTGTATAGTGGAGGCATGTGTTGTATATGTCAACTGCCTATCATGCTATCGTATTAGGGATTTAGGGGAAATGTTGGTAACTTGGCTCTTTAGCAAACTGTCTTATTGTGGTGAACAAAACACCTGCCACACTTCATATGCCAGAAAATATGAGGCTGACCGCTGATGTATGGACCCCACTTGCCACACTTTGCACGACACACCTTTCATGGATGTTAATCAAGCATTGCTCACGGAGAGCATGCCAGCAAATTACACAGCCTCTATATTCTCTTCTCTTACCCATTATTAGCTGGAAGCAATAACTTTTCTATTTAGTTTAGTCCTAATATTTGCCTCTATGACTTTGCTTTCTTTATAGATTTCTAGATTGTCTCCCACTGTGTTTTGAGATCGATTCAATTGTCATGCTAGGTTTCATCACTTGATCCCTATAACTCATGGCTATCGTTCACAAATTCAATCATTGCTTGATCATCATGCATCGTTAGTTCAATGTTTTGTTAACTGTATGCTTTTGTTGTGCATGTTAGAGTGACTGTCTTGTGTTGATAACTTGGGGTCTTATGGTAAATGTTATGGAAGTTCATATTTGCTTCCTTTCATCGCTTAGTGGATGATTGACATGCAAATAATTTCTTAGAGTATCTCCAGCAAGGGCCCCTAAAACAGGGTCCCTATTTGGATTTAGGGGCTCCCCCTATTTTTTGGGGCCCTGTTTTCAGATCACAAGTTCAGCAACAACCTCTAAATCTCAGCCCCTATTTTACTTTTTCTCCTATTTTGACATATCCGCTATGTATAATCTTCATTTGACACCACTAAAATTCAATCAAAAATATTTGTAATACATACAACATAAGCATATTAACATTTACAATTTATAAACATGATATTTCAAATTTAAATTTAAATTTTTCAAAACATGATAAATAGATAAATAGAAACTCCGAACAATGAATCAAACTATGAAGCGTTGTGAATTGCCCACAAATACTCAATAAGATCATCTCGAAGCCTCTTATGTATTTCTCTGTCTTCAATAATAGGGGATGTACTCGTGTCCCTGGGAATTGGACTGAGGAGGCAAATTTAGGGGCCTCCTAATTTTAGGGGCTTGAGTTGGGGCCCCCTGGGAATTGGGGCTGAGGAGGCAAATTTAGGGGCCCTCTAATTTTAGGGGCTTGAGTTGGGGCCCTGCTGGATCTGTTTTTTTTACTACACTCTCTATTTTAAAGTTTAGGGGCTGGTTTAGGGGCTCTGCTGGAGATGCTCTTATTGTTTCTACCCTCGCTGGATTCCCCCCCTTTTTTTTTAACTCTTCATACATTTTCAATGCATAATTTTATGAATTTAGCATATGTGCAGGCACCAGAACCCTGACTGGGTAAAAGTTAGCCAGATTTGAGTATTTGACAATGGGTTTCGATAATGATTGTATTCTGAATATTCAATCTCTTCCTGGTGAATATTTTTGCCCTGTTTGTCGGACACTCATATATCCCAATGAAGCTTTGCAATCTCAGTGCACCCATCTCTACTGCAAACCCTGCTTGACTTATATAGTGGCAACCACACAAGCTTGCCCTTATGATGGCTACTTGGTGACAGAAGCTGATTCCAAGGTATTGCTATCTTCTTAAGGAAGTAACTTATGCATATTCAGTGAGTTACATATATTTTAAAGTAGTGACCCCTTTGTTTACAACCTGATTTACAATATGCAGCCTCTGATGGAATCAAATAAATCCCTTGCTGAGACAATTGGTAAAGTAACAGTTCACTGCCTGTATCATAAGAGTGGTTGCCAATGGCAAGGAATGCTATCTGACTGCATCACACATGGTACTAATTGTGCGTATGGGAACTCCCCCGTTGTTTGTAACCGCTGTGGTACTCAGATTGTACATCGTCAAGTTCAAGAACATGCTCAACTCTGCCCTGTATGTCCATTATGTCTTGAGTGACTTTGCTATGTACGTCTAGAACTATTTCCCTGTGCGTTAACCCTTGTTACCTTTTTGTATTATTTGCAGGGCTTGCAACCTCAAACACAACAGGCTGACAGTAGTCTGACGCAGTCATCAGCTGCAACAACCCAGGCAGTCTCCCAAGATCTGTCTGCAGTTGCCTCAGTGACACCTGCAGCAGCTGTTGCAACCACAGCAAGCACGACAGCTGTGTCCCCTTTCCTTGCAGCGGCGCCTACTGCTGCTAATCAAGCTCAAGCAGTTGCTCCCCAAACTCCAACAGCTGAGCAGTACCAGCAGCAGCTTCAGTACCAGCAGTACTACCAGCAGCATTACCCTGGATACAATCCTTACACTCAGCAGTATCAACAGTATGGCCAGTACCAGCAGTATACACAACCTCAAACGCATGTGGCACCCCAGAATGTGGCTCAAGCTCCTGCACAACCAGCCCCATATGGTCAGCCTCAAGTTCTGCAGCCCTCGCAGCCCCAACATGTGTTGCCATCCCAACCCCAGAATCAGCCTCACCTTCCCCAACTCCAAGCACCAGTAGTTCAGCCACAGCCTCAGCAGAATCCATCATTGCAATCAGCACCTCAAATTTCACAGATGCAACCACAAAGCCAAGTACCTATCCAGCTGCTTCACCCCCAAGCACAACCTATGGCCCATCCACCAGCCCATACTCAAGTTGGTAGTCAGCCATTTGCAATGCCTGCTGCTCAAGCAGCACCCCCGCAAGTGCAGCTACATGCCCAGCAACAACATCCACAACTGCTGCATTTACCTCAACAGCAACATCTTCAACCTCAGATCCAGCTAGATTCTCAAATTCAGCACCAACATCCACAGGTGCAGCAGCAATCTTACCCACAACCTCAGGCCTATCATCAGCCTCATCCAATGCCTCATGCACAACCTCAGAATCCTTCAGTGCATGTAGTAACGGGTCATCAACCATATCCACAGCCTCAGCCAGCACAGCAGATGCCACAAGGTCCACTGCAACGCCCTGTACATATATCTCACCAACAAGTAGGTGGTCCTCAGAATCCTGCACTGGTACGTCCTCCACAGGGTCAAATTCCGTTGCAAGGTCAACAGCCAGCTATGCTGGCTCCTCAAGGAACTCAGCATACACCACAACATCAACAACATGTTGGACATCATGCTCAGTGGCCACCAATGCATCCTAGCATCCCTTCCCAGGCACCACAGCAAGGATTTCCTCTTAACACAAATGTTCCCTTGCAAACAGGTCAATCATACCAACAAGGAATGCCCTCATCGCAACAGCAACAGATGCATTCCCAACCTTTCCAGCCTCACGGTCCACCATTTATGCAACAGCATCATGTTCAGACTTCTGCTGTCAGGTCTATGAGTTATGTTGCACCAACACAGCAGTTCCAAAATCAACCTAGCGGTCCACTTAAAGATTTACAGGCAAGTGTGATGAATCAACAAGCACCAATGCCTAGGGCCTCTGATACTGTGGGAGTAACATCTGAATTGCATGGTGCTGGACAACCTATGAGGCAGGGCTCTTCAGCTTTAGAAACCCATGCTTTGGAATCAGGGAAGTCAGAAAATGCTACTAATGCTACTGGCAATACTGAAGTAAGTGATAATAAAAATGGAGGTGTTGACTCTACTGTTGTAAAACCTACTATGTCGGCGCAAACTGGTATTGCATTGGACGGTGCAGATGGCTCACACAAGGTCAAAGGAAATGATGAATTTTCTGGCCGGGAAAGTAATTTACATGGCCCAGATGTGCGGGGAGACAAAGATTCGAAGGCTTCGGATACATCAAATGATCTTGAGAAAGGAGAATCATTACAGCAGGCATCACAGCAAAATCTGGTGGCACTTGGGTCCTATGTGCCCCCTGGCATGGGACCACAGCATCCATCTGGACCTGATAGGATGCTTCCTCAACATATGCCGCGTCCTGGTTCTGTGCCGTATATGCAAGGGCAGCCGAATCAAATGAGACCACCTAAGCATAGTTTCCCTGAAAATTTTCGGCCTCCTATGCAGCAACAACCATATGGTTCATATCATTCTGAAATGGCACCAAGGGCGCTTGCACCGAACCAAAATCAGATGCCAATTCCCCAGCCTGCAACCATCAGACCTAATGTTGGTATCATTCGAGCACCCATGGGTGGACCATTGCCTGGACAGCATGACACAGTGGTGCCTCCTTTTGCTCCTGACCCTATGGGTCTACCACATCCTCTTGGTAATTATCTGGAACCAAAAGCAAATACGTTGATGTTTTTTTGATTGCATGCATAATGAACAATCTTCCATCCATTCAGGAATGGCAAAGAGCAATGGTGGTGGTGGTGGCCCACTTGGAAGTTCGAGGGCTTTCCATGAAGAGGGGTTCAATTCTTCACGGGAACATTTCGGGTCATTTGCAGCATATCCTGGGCCTCCTGGCAGACACAATGTTAACCGTAAAGATATTGAAGAGAATATGAAGCAATTTACAGGGCCAACTCATCTTGATGGTGAGGGTCTTCAAAGGGGCCCTAGACTGTTTGAGGGAGGCATAGGTAGACCCGATGGTTTCGTTGATTCATTACATGGAAGACCTCCATTCCAAAACAAGCCAGGTGCGTATGCTCTAGGCTGCCCTGAAGATTTTGCAAGGAAACCCATTCAACTTTTGGTCGTCCTGACTTTGTGTCACCTGGTGCAGAATTTGGCCATCGCAGGATTGATGGAATGCCTACTCTTAGAAACCCAGGTAAGATTACAAGATGGTTTGGATGGTTTAACGCTTGATTTGAAACTTCATTGTCTGCAGGTCTTCATGGGTGAATGACAAAAAGCTTGCGACTCATTGATCCTTTTCAATATTTCAATGGCCCTCTAATGGGTTCAAATGGTTTTCAGGGCCATTTTTTCAAGGGATGACAGGTGGTCCTGGAGGTCTCCATAAAGACCAACTAGGCTCTGGTAACCATCCTGGGATTGTACAACATGATTTTGACAGTCCAGAGTTCCCTCATACTCGTTTGCACCCTGGTGATAATTTTGTTCCAAGAATTCTACACGGTGGTGAAGAACCCCTTGGACATGGTCAATTGCATGGAATTGAACCTTCTGGCTCCCGCTACCATGGTCACATGCATCCAGATGATCCAAATCATGTCATTGACTATTCTCAGCATGGATTCCCAAAAGAATCAGGCCGGTTTGGTTCGGTGGGTTATCAGTGTTGAACAAATGAACACATCAATTTGTTCTTTCTTTTTTGTTCCTTTATGATGCATTATTACTTTCCATATGCTATTGTTGTTATTCGATGTATTGCTTACCTACTGAACTGTTGTTTGGTGCCCTGTCTAGGGTGGACACTTGAGAAATGGAGATGTTGGTTGGTGTCGGATATGCAAGTTTAACTGTGGGAGTGCAGAGGGCCTGGATCTACATGTACAGACAAGGGAGCATCAACAGTATGCAATGGACATCATTCTGAAAATGAAGCATGACGTTGCAAAGAAGCAAAAGATGTGTGTGTCCTTTTGTACTAATTTGAATTTCAATATCCCAGATCAAGCATTTCCCTGGTTTTAAACTCTCCACATTCACTCCTTCCTCAGGAATTCTGGAGGCCCCAAGTCTTTCAACAAAAAAGTAGGTGGGAAGGGCAACTTCCGTGGAAATAGGCGTTAGAACTCTTCTTATCTAGTTCAGCACTTGATAAGATTTTGAAGGTATGTTTGGTGGTTTCATTGTTTTCTTGAAGTACAACCATGTTGCCGTAGGGTTCAGCTGGTTACGTCCCTTTCTTTTGCCAGGTTGCTGCTAATGCTGTTTGGACCTATCTGAGACCATTGAAAATCGAGACTTGCTCATACATTTGGGTTAAGGTAGTGCTGCATGTTTGGAATGGAACTTGTAGTGGTCTTAAACTTTTGTTACCATATTGGTTTGGAGACTTTACATGCTTTTTATGGTATTTTTCGTTGCTATTTTGGGTATTAAATTACCGAAGTTATTGTGAGGATGCTTATCTTTCTGAGCCTGCAGTCTATCTTGTTGATATGATAATACATCACTCCCATGTTTATCCACTAGGCGCACATGTGTTTTGTCATTCTGTGTACTGGGGCCTGAGGATCACATAGAAATTTTACTAAAAAGATCCATAATTATGCTGCATTTTCGCAAAAAAAAATTCAATAAATTTGTATGCAAGGGACTCCAGTTGAAATTTTTTCAGGCACTTCTAGTGCCTAAAATTGCCCCAGTGCTTATATGAAATTCCAAAAAATACCTTTTTTTTATTCTTAAATTCTTAACCATAAAAATATACTTGAATGAAACCCTATGATCCTAGCTCTAGGTATCATGCCTAAATCATCTTGTATTGAATTACTTATAGGAGAATATGCTAAATTCCTAATTAAAGTATGGACTTCAGTTGTGAACATGTGTATGATGTATGTCACTACAATGATTGGTTGTTTATGCCCATGAGGGCATCCAAATTCCAACATGTCAAAGATGGAGAGCATAGAATGGAGGGATAAAACACAAAATTAGCAGACATCTGACGGGGACACAGATCCTGGATATTAAAATTAGTAAGGACATGTTGGGATAGTCCAATTAAAAGGAGACACACCCAAGAAATGTGTGCATCGCAGGAATGCATGCACATGCTCAAAAATAAAGAGAAGAAAAGGAAAGTTTTGCGACTTGGTTTTCAGATGGACAGTGTATGAGCTAGTTGTATGCAGAGCTGTTGATACCAATACAGGACTGGTATTGTTTACTTCTAGTTAGTTGCTTTGTTCTTGCACATAGTGAGGTATGGTTCTTGGTTTGATTATCATAGGTTTGGGGTCGAGAATAGGTCATCATTAGAACCTGATGAAGGACACTAAGTGCTGTTGGTATAATGCTTTAGTTTTTCATTCAGTACGGTTATTATGGCTTCTCCAGTAATGCTCGATATGATTATTGATTATTAGCATACGATTAGTTTCCTTGGCAGTAGCCTATTTCTAGATGTGTTTCTTCCAAGGTGATCATTGAATCATTTGTTTCTTTGTTTGCTAAGCAGAAACTGACAAGTTTAGGAAAATTCCCTGCGAGGGCTCTACTGTCGTACACTCGTACTTGCATGCTTTCCTGAAGGCGGTAAGGATAGATATGCACTGAACTTTTCTTACGATGTGCTTTAACTTCGGCACAAATATGTGGCCCAAATGGATGAACTGATTATTAGTATTTTGTTTCCCAATTTCTTGGACTGATTGCGCCTTAGATACTGATCTAGTGTCCCCATCAGGACTGCTATACTTTTATATCTTGTAGGACATGACATGACATTTGATTTAGCTGTAAAACTTGGCTTGGACTAACTGATCGCATATACAGTCATTTGATCACTGCTTTTAGGACCAGTTCTGGCATTTGGTGCATCTGGTAACGTGGGAAGTCACCGATCTGTTCTAGACTTCTAGTGTAACATGGGATAGCTATTAGTTTCCAGCGTTTAGTTAGTTTACCTGATACTATTAGGATGGCACCAAAAGTACGGTCCATGCCTTTGTGATGGACAAATCAGACACCACACTTGTAAGTTTTGGCTAGAAAATGATTCTATGACAGTTAGGATTGGGAGCGTGACAAGCCACAGCTGTGGTTGTGAACTACGAAATGTCACACTTGCCTAAATTAAGTGTGGCAAAGTTCGCCAACAAAGCTAACACCCCCCAAACTCGCAAACAAAGTTTCCTGAGACTGAACATGTGTAGAAATTGTTTTGCTGCATGTGAATTTGATCCCAACTTATTTAAATAGGCTCAATGACCACATATGTGCAGCTTTTTTGACCTATCTTTTACTTGGGCTTTTTTGTCTGTGACCTTTAAGTTTAATCATGGTGATCAATATGCAGCATAGAATTATTTGCTGCTTACAACACGCACACCCTAGATCTCTATTTTACGTATCGAATTGTTTGCTGCTCTAGAATCTAGACACCTTAGTTTTAAGAGCTTGCTTTTCTTGTAAAGCATTTATTTTGTTTTGCGTCGAGTATGCTGAGCTTAATAGCGATTGGCAACTGGGGAGCAATTGTGTTACTTGGACATGGGAAATGCTACCCAGAATCGGACACGCTTGTTGGAATTTGACTTGGATTCCGATTCGGCAACATTTTTTGGACACGGGTGTCCGACTAAGTTGTGCTTACTTGGCATTTTATGAAAATATTATTTTTCTATTGGCTCTATATTGTTTTTGTGTTACTGCTTTGGAAGTCTTGTAGCAACTCTCGGGAATTCATGGTGAATGTGCTGGAAGCCCGAGAAACACTAGAAGTATGCTACATTACGTCCTATCATTCCTGCAAGGTCCGAAAGTGCCCTTCAGCTCATTTTCTACCTGCCATGCATCGGTTATTTTGGATTGAAGATTCGAGTGATACTGCGCTGTAGATGCCTCACGTCATATCCTCGTCCGCTTGCACAATGATACTGAGCTCCATTGTAAAATAACCTTGTTTCTTCCATAATGATGTATTCGTAGATTCTACCAGTTGTTGTACTGCAGCGGTGCAAACACTTGTTTTTTTTTCTCCCACTCGAATTCCTGTAGTGTATAGGTGAAAAGTGTTATAAATTCCTTCTAAAGTTTTTGGCCAACGTCTTGTTGCACATATTGCAGTGTATATGTTCGTATGTTTGTAAAGTGGGTTGATATTTCTATCCAAAATACTCTCTTCAGTAATTTTGTTCTTCGCATTATTTGATGAACGACTTTGATATTGTGTTACGAATATAAAGATAAATATCATTTTGAGACCAAATAGCCCTTAAGGGTCCTGCCTTGATTGAATGCAAAAGGTTTCTCAGAATGGGGATACCAGTTCAGCCAGCAAAGCAAAACTAGCCAGGTACAAAACTAGTTTTCAAAATACACCCCCCCCCTACTGGAAATAAATTCTACGGTGTCGTGATGCATAAAGGGACGTGTGCAGCACCACTCGGATGGACGTCACGTGTTACGCTAGTGAATCTCTATCGTTGCATTAATTAAGGGGATTAATTAACTAACGCATTAATTGCATGCAGACGGTGCAGATTCACTGGCATCACACGTGACGTCCATCCGAGTGGTGCTGCACAGGTCCCTTTGTGCAGCACCACACCATAGAATTTATTTCCCCCCTACCCACCTCTCTGTCTCTCTCTCTCTCTCTCTCTCTCTCTCTCTCTCTATATATATATATATATATATATATATATATATATATATATATATATATATATAATTACAATTACAGGACACCATGGTGCACAGGCACCATGGTCCAAAACTATTTTCTAAATGTATTTGTATGCGAAAAAATTTGAAATTTTTAGGATGCTAAGTTCAACCAGTTTACTAATTAGTTCAAACAAGTTTGAACTGAAATTCAAACTAAAGTTTCCTTTTTTGATGATAGTTTGATTGTAGGTATGTGTTGATCATACATATAAATCAGCAAAGTATGTAATCTAAATTCGTTCAAATCTTCAAATTCGAGTATATTTTTTCAAAGGTATGTGTTTCATTTGAATTTTTATAGATAGGTATATACCCTAAAACTGAAAGTTTTGAAAAATATATCCGAATTTAGCTTGAATTAACGCATTTAAAATCATGGTGCCCAGGCACCATGGTGTCCCATTTCGTCGTCCTATATATATATATATATATATATATATATATATATATATATATATATATATATATATATGATAGCTAGTGTACTATCGATAGCACAGATCCTCCGTGCTATAGGGTTGTGTTTGCAAAATTCGAAGACAATAACTATTGATCCGAACCGTGCATTCTATTCATCTCATTGAAATCTCACTACCCACAAAATTTTATATTTTTTGAACTTTTTCTCCTATTTATTTTGTATTTTTCAAAATCCACGATCTAATTAGTTGTGGGGTGTCCAATGAAGCTGGTTTTTGAAAATACAAAATAAATAGGAGAAAAAATTCAAAAAATATATAATTTGGTGGGTAGTGAGATTTCAATGAGATGAATAGAATGCACGATTCGGATCAATAGTTTCGTCTTCGAATTTTGCAAACACAACCCTATAGCACGGAGGATCTGTGCTATCGATAGTACACTAGCTATCCTCTCTCTCTCTCTCTCTCTCTATATATATATATATATATATATATATATATATATATATATATATATATGGCAGCATATTTGGTGCAAACTCCCTCTACCGTGAAAACCACGTGTAAAAATTTTAAAAAATTCTCAAAAAATTACCATACATAGGGGAGGTGTAGTTCTACAACCCTGTAAAATTTGAAGACAAAACTCAATTGCATTTGAAAGATATGAAAAAGACAAATTGCAAAATGAATAGTGCTAAACAGTGAAAAAAAACACTATTCATACTGAATTTGTCTTTTTTATATCTTCCAAATGCAATTGAGTTTTGTCTTCAAATTTTACAGGGTTGTAGAACCACACCTTCCCTATGCATGGTAATTTTTTGAGAATTTTTCAAAAATTTTACACGTGGTTTTCACGGTAGAGGGGGTTTGCACCAAATATGCTGCCTATATATATATATATATATAGCCTTTTTAGTACTCCTGGGAGTACATACTTCCACGTCACGTGTATTATATTCCTTTATCACATTCAGTATACTTCAATAATAATTCTAAGATATTATAATGCGATATTATTGGGAAAAAATCATCGGAACCTTTTTTTTTTTTTTTTTGCTATATACCATTTTTCATATGTAAAAAGAGTATAAACAAATTGTGCTATAAATGGTAGACTTTAATGAAATTTTTCGCAGAACTCACTTTGAAGTATCCTATAATCAGTATTAGAGTATACTTGAAAGGATAAAGAGGTATAAAAACATTATTTAAACGGTATATTGAGAATGGGAGTATGTACTCCCAGGGTATAAAACCATTTTCATACATACATACAAATATATATATACATACAAATATATATATATATATATATATATATATATATATATATATATATATAGGGGAGATATCTAGTGCAAACCCCTTTTACCGTGAAAACTCCGTGAAACCCACGTGTAAAAGTTTTGAAAAATTCTCGAAAAATTATCATATGTAGGGGAGATGAGGTTCTACAACCCTGTAAAATTTGAAGACCAAACTCAATTGCATTTGAAAGATATAAAAAAGACAAATTCAGTATGAATAGTGATTTTTCACTATTTAGCACTATTCATTTTGCAATTTGTCTTTTTCATATCTTTCAAATGCTATTGAGTTTGATCTTCAAATTTCACAGGGTTGTAGAACCTCACCTCCTCTACGTATGGTAATTATTCTCTATATATACACACGTAGAATACTTATTTCGCGCTTCGATCAGAGAAGTATATGCAAAGTATACCGTATTGATTGCTACTAATTCGATGGTAAATCATGAATACATTTTATTATATAACATACAGATGCAATTACTATCAAATCTATTTACCGTGCCAGTAAACTAATAAATACACCAATCTATTTTTTTTTCTGTTAACCATAACTTTTTATTCGAAGCTCCAATTGACGAACGGATTTTACCAGTAAATTATTGATGAGGAGAGGAACATTATGATATAAGTCTCGCTAAAAAGTGTCGCATAAATCGAATTTTATTACCAAATGAACATCAGTTTACTACTATATGAACACCAATTTACAATTGAAATGCGTTACTACTAAAATCAGAATCTTAGCCAACTCTGTTTTTTTATTTCTTTTAGCCATAACTTTTTATTTGAAGCTCCAATTGACGAACGGTTTTCACAGTATATTACTAATGAGGAGATGAACAAAATGATATAAATCTCGCTAATAAACATCGCATAAATTAAATTTTACTACAGAATGAACATCACTTTCGTACTGTATGAACACCTATTTACCACTGAAACGCGTTACGATTGAAATCAGAACCGTTGCCAACTATCTAGTAACGCATTATTAGTTTGTACATGAATATATTTTTTCCTTATTTTAACCATAATATTTTACTCGTAGCTCTGATTAACGAATGAATTTCACCAGTAGATTACTGGCAACGAAAGGAACTGTACGATATAAGTCTCGCTAATAAACTCGTATAAATCAAATTTTACTACCAAATGGACATCAACTTGTCATTATATGAACATCAATTTACTACTGAAACGCATTACTACTGAAACTAGAAGTGTGATCAACTAACTATGAATGTGTTTGTTAGTTTGTATATGAATCTATTTTTTCTTTCTTTTAGCCATAACTTTTATTCGCAACTCTAATTGACGAATGAATTTCACCAGTATATTATTGTCAACGAGAGGAACAATATGATATAAATATCACTAATAAATATTGCATAAATTAAATTTTATTATTGAATGAACATCACTTTCCTATTGTATGAACATAAATTTACTATCATGCCCAATATAATTGAAAAATCCTTCACAAATCAGTCATTTGGCATTAAATGTCTGTGAAAACTATATGTACAAATTTTAAAAAATTACCATACATAGGGGATATGAGCTTCTACAGCTCTGTAAAATTTGAATACCAAACTCAATCGCATTTGAAAGACTTAAAAAGAATAAATTTACTATTCATCACTCATTAGCGCTTGTCGATTTCATATCTTTCAAATTAGATTAATTTTGGTCTTCATATTTTACAGGGATGTAGAATCTCATCTTCCCTAATTATAGCAATTTTCTATTTTTTAAAAACATATACATATGATTTTCACGAAAAAGGATTTAGTTCTGTATGTCAAACCGTTAGTAAAATAATTAAAAAATTCTCAAAAAATTACCATATGTAGGGGAGGTGAGATTCTACATCTTTGTAATATTTGAAGACTAAAATCAATCTGATTTGAAAGATATAAAATTTATAAGCGCTAATAAGTGAGGAATAGTAAATTTGTTTTTTTTTCCATATCTTTCAAATGCAACTAAGTTTGGTGTTAAAATTTTAGAGGGCTATAGAATCTCATATCCCCTATGTATGGTAATTTTTGTGAGAATTTTCTAGAATTTGTATGTATAGTTTTTATAAACTTTTACTACCAAATAACTGTACAATAGTAAACCATACTATACTATCCGCATTGGTAAAATCATATAAACATGATAGTAGAAAGTACATCAGTCACGATGGTAAAATATTCAACAAAAATTAAACTTTGATAGTACAATAATGACATGTAGTAAAAGGCCATTAGTACGCTAGCAAAAATATGTACGAAGCTGGTGCCTAAGTCGATGCAACTATACCGTGTGACAAAAAATAAAACACAAAAGTGACCGTGATGTTAAAGGGTAAGGTGCCCAGGCCTGTCAACGCCAGCATATATCATAGTGGGGCCAACAGGCATAGCCTTACCCTTGCTAACAATACACGTATCACTTTGATCAAGCAAGCCATACCAATTTGGATATATAAACAGGTATTGATGAACCTTTGCGGGTGATGTGGGACTAAATTTTGATCGTCCATGCTATATATAACGATCTGTCTGAGAAAATAGGCCTTCAAGCGCATAGACCCTATAGCATCCGCAAACGTGCACTAACGGATGGCACGATAATAAATGTTCTATATTACGTCTAAGTTCATAATATATTCCTGTTATATTTGGTAAAATCGACTGCAAATCCAACTAATAAATGTGTTTATCGTGCCCAACCAAATAATAAATGTGTTTACTAGTTTGTACATGAATCTATTTTTTTCTTTTAACAATAACTTTTTATTCGAAGCTCCAATTGATCAACGGATTTCACCATTAGTAAACTGACGAGGAGGGAATATTATGATATAAGTCTCGCTAATAAACATCGTATAAATCAAATTTTATTACCAAATAAATATCGGTTTACTACTGTATGAACACCAATTTACTACTAAAACGTGTTACTACTGAAATCAGAACATTGGCCAACTAACTAGTAATGCGTTTACTAGTTTGTACACAAATCTGTTTTCCTTTCTTTTAGCCATAACATTTTATTTGAAGCTCCAATTGACCAACGGATTTCACCAGTATATTACTAACGAGGAGAGCAACAAAATAATATAAATCTTGCTAATAAATATTACATAAATCAAATTTTACTACCGAATGAATATCACTTTCCTACTGTATGAACATCAATTTTGTCGGGACCCGGATTTACGAATCCGAAACCCTTTATGTATACTACACTGGTCTAGGATCACGCTAGTGCACACAGTGGCAATAAAATTGAAATATCATTTCATTCACCGAACCAACTAAGAAAGTAGTAAATAATAACAATGGACCTTATGGTCAAAATTTACATAACTATACCTTAAGGCTTAAGAAACAAATAAACCATTTCAATGGAAATAAAATAACGTGGGCCATCTGACATGCCACAGACAATCGTCTGGGGAAACGCCATCCTAGTTTTCGTAGTCTTCATAATACTCCTCGTAGAACTCAGCATTTTTTGTTCTTCTTTAGCAACTAATCAACAAATGCATGAAGCCGTGAGTACACAAAGTACTCAGCAAGCTGTAGGGAAATGATGCAACTAATGTACGGCTTGACAAGAATAATCATATGATTATTTTGCAGAAAGCAATAACTTGAATGTAAATACAATAAATAGATTCAAAGCATAATTGACGAAAGATAATACATAACTGGTAAACTAATGGTAGACAAAAATAAAAGATTGGTGAGGCATCACCCATCACCAACTAAATCGTCATCAATCGCTGAACTCAACAATATTAATATTTTGACATTGAAAACAACAGTGAACTTCCCCGTTCACTACCAACAATTTCACATTCCGACATTTTATGAAAAATCTATACCTCGTGTGAAATTCCCAGACACGTCCATGACCGCCGACACGGCTATTCGAATAGTTTAACACACACTCTGCAGAGTTTGTACAGCTTTACCTACAAGACATGATCATATCTTTAGTATCATGCACAATTATCATACTTCCTTTGGTGTGCGACAGAGAGATCACGAAAAGACCTTTACAATGCTCTGCCTAAACCTAGTACTGCCCGCTAAGGTTTCACCCCTCAGGCCCCCCTCTTGCACCATGTGAGTCTACCCGTCCATCCCGGAACCCACACAACCACAATTGATGTAACACTGGGTGTCCCGATCTTTCGATGAGAATGATAACCTTCGATTTGGGTGGGATTGACTTTAACGATCCGACTACAACGTACAACGACGATGCGCCTTAGCAATCGCTAAACCAACTTCAGATGGTTATTGACCTTGCCGTGGGCACGATCAACCTGATCACGAAGATCAATTCCTGCAAGCAATCGAAGAGCAAGCAAGAACAAGGAAAAAGCAATCTAAAATTGCAAATATAGATGAAGTATTGAAAATTTGGGGTCCCGATACAAGGAGCTTGTTAGGCGGCCGTTGAGCACGTCTAAAAGACTCAAATAGTAGCAAAAGGCTAAACTATCAAATAACCAAAACCCAAGTTATTTTGGGAGACTCCCTAGCTATATATAGGTGAAATAGGAGGCCAAAACCAGGCTAGGGGCGTCCAAACCACATCCATGGCCGAGTAGGACTCCTATTCCTAGTTTGACTCGGATTTGGAAAAATGACCGAAGTTGTTTTGCAAATTCCCGTTGAGTCTTAAGGAATTTAGAGGTGGGGCCGGATCCGTTGGAAAGAGGACGTCGAAACCATTCAAACTAGTACTCATAGACCCCAAACACCCTTGTGGATCAAAAGTTATGGTCGTTTTAAGTTGGTGCTGTCCCGGAGGCCGAATCCGAGTTGAATTTGTGCACCGGAAGAATTGGCTTCATGCTTGATGTTTGGGAGTCCTTCTCCTTGGTTCCTAAGGACAATAAAATCATCACAAGGATTAAATAGCATTCCATTCATTAAATTATTTGTATGCAACCCGAGGAACGCATTCACCTGGCAATTGAATTGATGTGCGCGAGCTCGAGTAATTGGCCATTGTATTACATTGTAGGCTTCAATTGGGTTTGTAGGCATGGCCACATCCATGGTAGTGATGTCCTCATCATCCTCCCCTTCTTGCATTTGAGTCGTTCTCGACTCAAGCTCGTCATCTTTTCTCAAGTATATCTTTAAATCTGGCCAAGGTGGGGGTCGATAAAACCATGCAGATGGAGCCATCGTAGTAGATGCAAATGAAGTAGAGGATGCTGTGAAGTGTCACCATCTTAATGGTTCTGGCCAAGGTGGGGGTCGATGAAGCCATGCAGTTGATATAATTGCAGCAACACTTGGTTGTGACCATCTTGGTGATGACCACATGTTTGCATTGTTAGTTCTGTCCATGATGAGCATGGTCTCATCATCAACAGTACTCGAATTTAGACATTGCAAATTAATTAGCCATGTATGTCCCATACCAGATATGTGGTTGCACGATTAGGTCCAGTTCAATGGCGCATACGATTAAGTCCTTAAGTATTCCCAGACAAGACAACCACATCCGAAATGTGCCAACAACACCCCCTTTACTGCACAATCACTTGCCCGAGTAAAAACAATTTTGTATAACCAAGACCAATGACACACCCTGCCATGGTACAATAAATTTTACAATAGCGGCTATCGGCCACAATTCCATATTTCATTAAGTCAATATTATTAATTTATCATGTGACATGAACCCATCGTACGATTAAGCATGTCTAACCATAGCTACGATAACCCAATGTTGGTACTACAATTATTTCCAACTAATAAATATCCCAACCTAGGGTGACAATAGATAATGGCATTCAACTATTCAAGGTGGCATAGTGACAACCAGATATTTAATTATTCCCAGTAAATAATACTTGTAAATAAATAGCTTGCAATTGTATAAAACAAGTACTTTTGCAAACATAGGTTCAACATGGTCAAGAACTATGACTTGCCTTGTTGATCAACTGCTATTGCTGCGTCTTGGCCTTCAAATCCTGCGTTCGCTCCCTGGAGATCAACGTCTATCAGAAAAGAAAGCAACAAAAGCAAATAAACACCAAAATGGAGACTCAAATAAGATCAAAAGTAAAAAAGAAATGGCTCTGGAATGTAGAGGTCGATTTTACAAATTTTTAGAAACTGGAATCATCTCAAACGGAGTTCGTATGAGGGAGAACAGGCTTCTGGAAGTTTGAAATCAGAGAAAATAGAAAAGGCTAATTTCTGGAATTATTTTTCTAAAGGAAACTAGGTTTATTGCGCACCTATGATGTTAGCCAAGGGATTTTGGGAATTAAAATAAATTTGAAAAATGCTTTAGAGGCTGACAAGTGGGGCCCTTCATCTATGGATCATGTCCACGAGTACATATCGTTCCATGGTAGACTGGGCTCACAAGAACAGTACCAAGGCTGACGCAAGTGACACGCAATCACCGATGTCAGTGACACACGGGCTCTAGGATAGTTGACCCCCTGTTGTGCCTGTCATTGGGTGCACATTGAGAAAACCCATGTACTAACTGCTAGAATGCGTTTCGGCAAATGATTAGGAACATGCAATTTCTATTATTAAATGACACTTTTGTGGTGTCAAATAGCCAATTTTGGCTAGAACATACTCCCAAAGTTTTTAAAAGACGGAAGCTGAACAGCAGTTGGACTGAGCCGAAAGGTGATTAATCAGACTTGGGCTGCACAAGTAATTGGGCCGTGATAATAACCGGACACATGGCCTGACCCGAAGAGGTTCCCGTCTTCACGGCAGTAGCATTCCATTCCCACACATTCGAGGTCTCCCTTGCGTGGCGATGGCGGCGGTCGCGGCCACAGCGATGGCGGCGCCGGAGTGGGCCACCAAGGAGCCCTGCCTCATGGGCATCGACGAGGCTGGCCGTGGCCCTGTTCTTGGTAACCGCCCACCTCTCTATTTTTCTGTAAATTTTAGCTTTTAATTTGGTGCGTGGTCCCTCGCATCTTGAGGTGAAGCTTATCCTTCCTATCTTCTCGATGCGTTCTTCTTTTCAGTTTCTACAAATCTGTATTAAGTTACGGTGAATTAGAGTGGCTGTACCTCGTTTGGACGGAAAGATTGAATCTTGCTTGAAATTTTAGTTGAAATGAACGCGTTCCCGTCCGAAATGTCTTGAGCAGTCGAGCAGAAATGTTACATGGAATCTTGCTGGAAATCATAATTGCTTCGTGTTATCTCTGCTGCAGGCCCAATGGTGTATGGCTGCATGTACTGCGCGCGCTCCTACCATGGCACTCTTGCCACCCTCAAATTTGCAGGTCTCTACTCATGTCGTCTTCTTGTTCTTTATTGATTTGTAGTACTTTACTTGACCATTGTGCTAGTTGTAATGCGCATTTCGCTTAACTCATGAAGTAGACTATGTTTCGGAGACATAGAAATATAGTTTTAGTTTCAAGAACAAACTACTATAACTCTTCAGCATGCTATAGAAATGAAAAGGGGTAACTTTGAAGTTGGAACAAATTGTCTTTCCAAGGCTAAGTTCAATCTGGCTCATATTGAGTTGCCGTCCACTGTAGATTTGGGCACTAGTGCTCAGCAATTTGGTTGATTTCGGAAGAAAGAAGCAGACCTATCTTTTAAAAATCTGATACAGTGTGCAGGAACTCTCCTCCTTTTCTCTTCGTTCTTGTAAGTTGTAACTGCTTCCATGTACTTTCTTCTTGTTGGTGCAAAACATCACAAAATGTTTTTCGTTAGAAAAAACTGCAGCTTCTGCCATTTTGAGACGACGTCCCATATGGATTTGTGGCATGATGCATAAATTTCAAACCTTAGGGTGGCCAAATCTTGAATTGTGTTTGGTAGTTTGGTCATGTTTACCATTCTACAATTTTCAAGTCCTAGAGCATGATGGTAACGTGAATTTACTTCGAGTCCTGAATAAGATGAGGTGTAAAAACTTGAATAGTGATTGATAAGCTGGGCAATCACTCACACCCTGCAGCAGTTTCATTGCCAGTGAACTTACTTAGCTTATTGTTTTCCTTTTCTTGAACAGATTCGAAGACCTTGAAGGAGGAACAAAGGGAGGAGCTTTTTGAAAGTCTGAAGGCCAATAGCTCCATTGGGTGGGAGGTGGATGTCATATGCCCAAAGGAGCTATCTGCCAAAATGTTGAAAAGGTATATCTGCCTTTTGTACCTAGTAAACCTCCATATCCCAACCTTGTTCTCTTGATTAACAGTCTCTTTGGCTTCAGGACGAAAGTAAATCTGAATGAGATATCTCATAACTCGGCAATGGGCCTTGTTAAAAAAGTTCTTGATTTGGGAGTTCTACTGGCAGAGGTAAGGGATTTTACTCTTGATCAAGGATTCCTATATGCAGTTAACCTTTCTTAACTGGAAATATTCACGACATTGTTTGAACAATTACATATGTCCTTGCAAAGGTCTATATCGACACAGTTGGAGATCCTGAAAAGTATAGGATCAAACTTACAGAAAAGTTTCCAGGCATCAAATTTGTGGTTGCCAAGAAAGCTGATAGTCTTTACCCGGTTGTTAGTGGAGCGAGTATAGTTGCAAAGGTAATTCCTCATGAAAATTTGCACCTGTGAGTTTGTGACTACTTTCGTGTATAAAATGCATCATCCAACTAATATACTCAAGATTCGCATATCTGAGCTTCATATCTTTATGAAAAATTTGAACCAAGTTTCAAAAATGTTTTACTAGTTGTTGATTCTTGATTTGCAATTGCAGGTTACTAGGGACAGAGCCTTGCGAAACTGGGTATTTGAAGAAACGGCTCAGGATATGCATATGAACACTGGATCAGGTTATCCGGGAGGTAACTGATTCCTCGCCATGTGTGATTTTGTCAACGCGTAATATTGTGGCTGTTTTCTTAATGGGCTTCCTAATTAATGGAGCAGACCCTGGTACTAAAAAATGGTTAGAAGATCACAAGCATCCCGTATTTGGTTTCCCAACTTTGGTGCGTTTTAGTTGGGGAACTTGCACGCCCTTCTTTAAGGATGCAGTTGAAGTCACTTGGTGAGTTTTAGGTTGAACCCTTATGCTGCTGTGCTTTGGTAACAGCAAAATGTGACTGACCACTAGTGAGATTTGTGCCATATGGGATCACATGTAGGGAGTCAGATGAACTTGACGAAGATAGCAACGGAAGCGCCAAGCGACAGGTCAAACTATCAACTTTAGGATTTACAGGATTTAAAAGAAAGTCTGAGGAGATCGAGTCAAGTGGAAAAGGCCGTTGCAAGTTCTTCCAGGCTCGCAAGCTTGAGCTGGTCAGAAAGTTTCAGTGATGTGTACCATGGCTTAGTTCTTTTAGATTAGAAGGTGTATTTTTCCTTTGCTTGCCTTGTATTTTTCCTTTGCTTGCCTTGTATTTTGCATGGAACACTTCCAAGTTCAGTGAAATGGGTGCTTCAGCATATGTCAACTGTACTGAACCTTCAGATAAACTTTTCCATAGTAAGTTGTAGATTGAAGTGAGCTGAAGTGAAAATGATGTGCAAGTATTTGTCCTGTATTTATAGGCAAGCAGGCAACTGAACCAAGCATGTCCGTTTGGAGTGAAAGCATATGACATGCGGAGAAAATCCCCTTCGTTTCAGTTTTACCATAAACTCTGGTCTAAGACTGAATCAGGTGGCATTAGTTTCATACACCAACAGTAAAACCACTGTCAACTCCTAAACTGGCATAATCGCAATGTTGAGAACCTGAGATGTACATCAAAACTAACAGTTACGTTTGCCTGAAATGTCAGGGTTCAGAGTTTGCATACATAGATATATAAATAAAGTGCACGAGAGAATGGAACAGAAAACTTGCGATTCCAGATTCAATCTATGAGCAAACCGAGCACGATCAACGTCGTGATTCGTCCGGTCCAAACAGCACCGCGTATATATCGAATTATGCACGTCCAAAGAGCAACATATCCATTGTCGTCTAGTCCGGTTAGGATACCTGGCTTTCACCCAGGCGACCCGGGTTCAAATCCCGGCAATGGAAATATTACTTTTGTCAGTTTTTTTTTTGTTTTATACTATGTTCTTCATCTCGCAAGGTTGGTTGGATGTCTGGAACTTTTTTTTACATGTTGCGGTCCGTAACATTTTTTTTAAAAAAAATATTGTTAATTTGATGTTATCATTATCCATTCTTTAGTAAGGACTCATCTAGCTCGGACACATTGAGGCCAAATCAAACGCCTATCACCTACTTAATCTCGACTCTAACTTAATGTTTCTACTCTTTTACCTCTGCCTACCTTTTAATCATAACCATTTGATCTAGTGCTAATTACATAATACATAATTAGAAGTTATTAGTATATAACTCATGCATTTGCATGGGCTGCTTCTTATATAAAGTTTTTGAAGAACCAGAAGTGTATCTTCGGTTTTTGAAAAACCTAGTTTTTTTTGTAAATAAGCGAAATGTTGTATTATCTCGTAAATACCAGCTCAAACTTGTACTAAATACGATTTTTGAGGACAGTGAGGCCATGGTTCCACCTGACGAGATTGTTGCGCGGCGCACAGGTTGGTGCTGGAGGGCACCGGGAGGACGCTCAAGGGCCACGACCTCCACCGCGTCCGCAACGCCGTCCTGCGCCGCTCCGGCTTCCTCGACCGAGAGGCGGAGGCGAGATGTCTCGTCGTTTTCGCCCCCACCCCCCTACATTTCGTCCTCTGTGTTTCCGGCTATTTTGATTTCTTCCCCTGAGGAGAAGAGGATGGAAAGAAATGAGGTTAGGTGAGTGAGCGAGCGAGGAGTATAACACGGCATAATAACAGTTCTGTTCCATCACAAATATATGGAAATTTTGGTGCTTATATTTGTTCAATTCGTATGCTGCTGTTCTTGAGAAAGTGATACCTCAAGTGCACAAGGTCCTTGGATTATCTCAATCAAGGTACAGCTAATATGTCATTTCTAAATTATCCTTTGTAGTAAAGTTGTTTTGTTTGGACATTTGATAATATGATGCCATTTAATGGGGAAGCTAATTTGTTAAAAAGTTGTTTTGTGTTAAGAATTGACACTAGTGTGGTACAATACACTATGTTGGTTATCCATTATTGGCAAAACAGTAGTACCATCAACGAATAATTGGGTGCTGCATGATTAATCTGTGCTGAATTGTCTGCAGGAGATTAATCCAAGAACATGACTAGCCATTGCTACTGAGATAGGTTCTGATATCATGGCTATCTTTTGTAAATTTGCCCATTTTGTGTAATGATCAGTTAGATTAAATTCAATAATGTTTTGTTGCTCAAAAGGTCATTTTATATTTACTTTGTTTGTAGATGCCCCACCAAAGCTGCAAATCTCTTTGGAATGGGTTCTATTTTCTGTTCTTTGTTGAGTTATAGTCGATTTCACATTGCCATTCAGGCACATTATTTTACACCAATTTTAGGTTCCATACTTTGGTTATTAAACTAATGCTGACCTTTCACATATTGCTTTCACTCTCTGCGTGCTAAAAGTAACAGTACCATTATGTTTAAGCGTTTCATATCCCTTTCAACATTTGGTCCACTGATCTCCCTTTGTTTGATCGGTCATATCACTGTATTGTCGATTTATTTGTGGGCTCTACATTGTGAAATTCAACTGCTCTGAAGATTCAATTTATGATGTAACAAGTCCATTTTGCACCCCTGAACATTTCAAAAAAATCTATTTAGCACCCTCAACTATAAAACCGAGTATTTAACACTTCCAAACTTATAAACCGGGTCAATTTACATCCTAACGCGGTTTGGGAGAGCAGTTTCGCTGACGGGGATCCAATACATGGTGGTTTTTGCCATGTTGGTAGCCATGTCAACGCTTTTTGTTGATGTGGATCCAAATGAGAGAAGGGATGACGACGAGAAGAAAGCAATTGTATATAGAGAAAAGGAGTGGGAAAGACGTTAATGACGTGGATGCCAACACCCTTCAATCAAATACTTATTATCATAACTCGATGATGTGGTTGCCAATATGACAAAAACTACCTTAAGTGAGATCTACATCATCAAAACCGCCCTTTAAAATCATCTTAGAGTGTAAGTTAATCCGATTGTATTTTCCATTATGTACTGCTGACGAACATAAATTATTTATTGAGCATATGTGATCTCCAGTTCATATTTATTTGGAATCTGCCCAAACCATATTACTTCACTGAAATTGGGGGTGGACCCCCCCGGGGGGGATGTGGACCATGTGGTGTGGCTTCGTCTGTAATGAGACTCGAATGGTGTGGTCAGACCATATCATAGATCAACAGCTGCTTACTTTATTTCAGAGTTTTGGCTTTAATATGTAAACGATATTATTGCTATATTGCCATGTGTAACATTCTAATTTTTGGTATTCATTGAATTTGATGCATTTTATAATTTTGAGGACTTTCTGAAATTTATTGGAATCTTAAATGATGATTTTGAATTAAACCTTTTTCAAATGCTACATAATTTGTGCAAAGTTTTAAAAAGTTTTTGTTGAAAATATTTTATTTGAGTTCAAAATGTCTTAAAATATTTTTGATAATTTTGTAGATTTTTTTTCCTAATTTAATTGCTATTTATTTTGGCCCTTTTTATTTTTTTTTTTGAATTTCTCAAAAAGGAAAAATAAAATAAATTCTTATCTCTCGCATGGGCCGCATTCCTTCTAGCTCACTTCCTTCCCGTACTGCCTGTCCTGTTTCCCTGGCCTAACTCGCCCGGCCCGGTACCCCTTCTCAACCTAGCCCGCTAGCGGCCCAGTCCACCCGTGTGCCTGAGCTGTTGACGAGCGGGGCCCGCCTGTCAGCGTCAACCACGTTGTCTCTTCGTTGTCCCCAAGTTGGACTCTCACCGTCGTCCGAATCACCGCACCGACCACCGCTTTTCCCTCGGCCGTTGGTCTCCTTGGCAGGCACGTCTATTTAAGGCCGTTGCTCTTGTCCACGCATTTCTCGATCCCCACCGTACGGAGCCACCACTAAAACAACCTCGCTGGATTCCTTCTTCTGCCTCCGCACCATTGCCGGTCTTCAAGCTCCTTTGCGTAGCCGTCCTTCCCAATTCCGGTGAGCCCAGCTGCCCCGTCGAACCGCGCCGCTGGCTAGTTGTGCCACCGTCGTTGACCCATCGCGCCAAACACGTCATCTTCTGCGTTGTGCCATGCCGTCGCCGTTCAGCCGCTCCCAGCCGTCGCGTTGCTCCGTCTTCCGCGCCGCCGCTGCCTCGGTCACGGTCATCCACCGTTGCGAGCATTGCCACTTTCGAGAGCCGAATAGTCGGACGAAAATCGAGTCGTCGCCATTAAGCCGGCGATGACATCAGCAGTGATGCCAACATGACATTAGCCCTAACCCGTGCACCGTGAGCCCTATCCACTGTGGACTGAGCCGATTCCGTGAACCAGATCTATAGACCATGGGCCCACCTGTCAGCCTCTGCAGTATTTTTATATTTATTTTTATTTTCAGTAAATAGTATTGCTGATGTCAGCACTGCGTCATTAATCGAATTTCTTTTAGAAAAATATATCGACAGAAAAGAAAATGGTGGATGATGTCATTAATCCAATTTTCCAGTAAAGAAATAATTCAGTAAATGATGATACTAGTTATTTTGTTTGGTGATAACCAGTAGTGCAACATAGGACGGTAGAATTGCTTAGTCCGTTTCGATATTATGCTATTACAGGAATCATTTCAAACTTTATTTAAACTCTTTTGTGAAGTTGCGGCAATTAATATTACTACTGTTATTTAAATGATATAAAGTTAAAAAATGGTTTAGACTAGGGTGGATGGATGTTTGGCGGGTGCTAGATGCACGAGACCTTGTAAAGTGAATATTCCGCCCTAGTCGATTAAGGACCAAAGCGTGTTACCATGGACCAAGCACTACTGTACAACCACAATCTATATGAGTACAACCTGTCTGATTAATTTATGCACTTTATTATTGGTTTCGCCATTTGGTGGAATGTGCGTGTAAGATGGAGACACTCGCAAGGCACAAAAGGGGGTTTCTGGACTGAGCGGTTAGAACCCTATCAACGGTAAAACCTTAGCGGTCGAAGTTAATAGTGGGGTCATATATTGTAAATGCCTTGTCATGATATCTTTGCCGACACACCAAATAAAGTGTGTATGGCAACAAGAGACGATCATATTTTGTGGGTAAAGATGTACATACTCTGTAGAGTTAAAAGTAATCGATTAGTCGTGCCCACGGTCATAGGCAGGCGAGGTACGCTTGCACATTGCACATTGTATGTGCCCGTGGTCTCTAATTATTATTATGTTGCAACACTCTGAATTAGCGTATTAGCTGATAAGGTGTCGAGTCCGCTCGATGTTTTATTAGCTAATATGTCTAGATTCGTGCAATTATCTCAAAGTAATGACAGTGATGACTGTCGTTACCCCAGGCTAATTATGTAGATCCCCCCACTTCTGGAAACGAGCCATCTTGAGCTCCGGCAAACCTGCATAGTTGCAGAAATCTGTCCTGGCTAATCGCTGGTATTTTGCTAGTGGCCATGGCCTAACTACGTTTTCAATGTTGGATTTCGCATATACATTTTGGTGAGAAGAAGATCTTCTGTAGGTTCCCTGTTCCACTACTCATTCCACCATTTAATTACCTGCCAAGCTAGGTGATTTTGCGTTTACTGGCCTGAACTAAGCGTCTTGAAATCCTTATGTGGACGGCTTGAACGTTGAAGTCATACTTGAGGTTGAGCGTTAGATATGTACGGAAAATCGAGTCGCGCATGCTACTCAAACCTGACCAAGGTTTCTGTTGACGTTGGTATGAACAGAAGAACATGCACTTCTTCTGGTCGCATGAAGCGTAGGGGTTAGCCTAGACCAGAAAACAAAAACCATTCTCTGGTGGCCTGAATTACACACACCTATCTCGCAGAGTTACAGTTCAAAGCAAATCCAACGGTTAGAAATTTGGATGATAGTTGCTAAAGAAAACATCCGGATGAAAGTTATCAAAACCCTTTTTTTTTTCCTAGGTGACTGACTACATTGTATTAAGCTGTTTCTCTTTCTTTCTCTTCCAAAAGGAAAGGGCAACGCTAGTCCCAAGCTGTTTCTCCAAAACGACGGTTCTTATTTCTGAACCGGTCAGTTCAGCGGATAGAATTCGAGGCGGACGCTCATGGAGTCATTGTACGCAGCACTAGCATGCATGCCCTCCCTGGGTCAACCCAGCGACAATTTGAATTCAAGGAACAGATATGTGTGGCATGGCGTCTAGCTCCTCCCAAGGATTTGAAACGCGTTCGATCGATTCGTTGAAGAGTGAAGACCTATCAGCTATCGCCCTATCACTGTCCTCTGCAAGCATGCAGCTCCGGTACGCCCTCTGGACAACAAGCACCCGCGTTCTTGAACGACCGGTCGGCCGGCGATCGCGGCCGGCCGAAAAGGACGGGTCCAATTTAGGACTGAGCTTGCGGTGAAAGTAAATTAGATCGGTTCAGATCGATCGTTCGTTCGTTCCAAACCAGAGAAAGCGATGCTCTCAAGAAGACAAAGAAGCGTATTGGACTTGGACCTAGTCATTCCGGTCTTCCGCCGGATTTGCAGCTCCTGACGAGCTCTGCACTCCGAGCTATGAACCGGTGGTGATGCGGCAGCAGCCAGCAGCACTTAATCTTCATCGTCTTTGTTAGATGTAATCTTGGCATTGGTTAAAAGTTAAGATTTAGTTTATTTAATGAGTTAGTTTAGGAAGTTAAGAGGTAAGATTTAGTTGGTTAGTTTGTCGAGTTGGTTTGTAATCTAGCTTGACTATATAAATCAAGGAATAAATAGAAAAACGTTGTGAGCTACGTCGACAACGTCGGTAAAATTTTCTGGTAGTTCCAACAATTGGTATCAGAGCTTAGGGTTTAAAATCCAAACTGCTGCCCCTAGGATGAGGAGAATCTCGAGGGTCATTGTGGCGGTAGGGTGTCCACCGGCAACGGTAGAGGTGCACACATGCAAGGTAGCCAAGAAGGGAGCGCCAGCGACCAACTGGTAGCCATGCTCTGGCAGACCAACACGATATGTTAGCCGTCTTGAATCAAGAAAGTAAGTCGAGTCCAGGATGCTGAAGAGATGTGTCGGCCGTCCTAAGTTGACTTATTATGCGACGCACGCGATTTCTTTCAGAGATATCGTGCACATTAGAAGAGATTATGCTGCACTAGAAGATCAAAAGGATGTCGCTGCATCCGTCAAAGATGAGTTCGGGACGTTGAGGAGATGCGTTCGTTGTCCGTAGTGAAGTCCTTCGAAGATAAGTTTGGAGTGTTGAGGAGATGCGTTCGTCATCCTGTGTCGAGAATGTATTGACAAATCGTAGTTGAAACCGATTGCCTCAACGACTAACAGTTAGAGTGTCAAGATTAGGGGGGAAATGTTAGATATAATCTTGGCATTGGTTAAAAGTCAAGATTTAGTTCAAGTTGTACCAGGTAGCTTCAGAATGCTTCTAGATATCTTTAAAAGCTCAAGTTACTGAACTTCAGTTGCATATGATGCATGCAGTGCGATAGATTCATCATCGCAGACCTATAGCTCAGTGTTTCACAAACCATGAGAACCAACAGTTAATTTACAACATCTAGGGATGACTCCTACTATTGTTTATATTGAACCCAAGACAAAAGAACTATCACAACAGAAAAGATGCACATCATGAAGTTAACAAAAAAAGAAAGAAAGAACCATTCAACACCATCCTTGTCTCCTTGCACACATCACAATTAGTTAACACTTAAGAGCATCTACAACATTGTCAAGGCAGGAGACCACGTCTTGGATGGTTGGCCTCATGGAAGGATTATGGTTTATACACTTGCAAGTAAATGTTCAGTGAATTGAATCATGGCAACGTTATTCAGTGAATTGAATCATGTCAAATATTCAGTGAATTGAATCATGGCAAATATTCAGTGAAAGGGAATGGTTCATTGTATTTCTGTCAAAGGCCCATCGAATCAATGATCAAGCAGCTCTTGTGGGGGGCTTTAGTACAACATCACTGCAAGCAAGTAGGGTTTACCTTGGTATGGAGAGGAGGCAGCAGCGTCCGGTGGAGAGGATGTGCCGACACCGGGCGGAGAGGACGAGGCGGCGTCGGACGGAGAGGGCGATGTAGCGACGGCGTCGGGCGGAGAGGGCGTCGTAGCGGCAGCGGGTGGAGAGGGCTAGGCGGCGGCGGCGTCAGGAGGATTGGAGGCGGCGGCGGTCGAATGGCGTATTAGCGGCACCGGGCGGAGAGGACGAGGCGGCGCCGGGAGGAGAAGTGGCAGCGGCGGCCGAATGGCGCGAAGAAAGGAGCGCCCGCGATTTTGCCGCGGAAGGGCGCGATTCGGCGATTGGGAGCGCGGCGGCTGGGCGAAAAAATGCGGTCGCCAAGGCCCTGTATTGGGAGTGCGAAAATATTGGGAGATCGAATAAGGAACTGTTGGAGCACTTAATTTTCCAATCAAGCCCAAAATTAGGTTTAGTGTATGGATATTAGGAACTGTTGGAGATGCTCCAACTAGTTATTTTAGGAAGTTAAGAGATAAGATTTACAGGGTGTTTGGCAGAGCTCCAGCTTCACTAGATTCGTGTAGTTGGTGGAGCTGGGTATTCCTAGCTTCACCAGATTCGTGGAGCTGGAACTGTGGGTATATTAAGAGTGTTTAGGTGGGTCATCTTGTTTATATTTTAGAATAAAATTATAAACTTACGTCATTTTATTTCGACCTACAAGTTTCAGTTCTGAAATGGAGCTGGAATCTAGAGCTCTGCCAAACGAAAAACGACGCGAGCTACGTTGCTCAACGACCCTGTCAATAGCGGGACATAGATGAGACCCCAACCAAGGACCCCACTTACAATTCCACAGATGCGAATGCAAAGGGTGAGAGACCCACGGAACAAATCGCATCGATCCCACGCACTGCACACCGCAACTGACGCTACAATACTGCTAATGCCAAAATCAGAACGCAAGGGATCAGGGAGAAATTCCCGTGTTTTCAAACAGGAACCGAGGCGAGGAGGGTCAATTATTTTGTGGCGTTGCTTGCCGCGACCGGTTATTCCCTGTCGTCTTCGCGTGCCCCGGGTCCGGCCTACGCGCAGGGCTACTCGTACCAAACCGCACCGCCGTGCGAATACCGTCTGGGATTCGATAAACTCCGTCCGGATGTTTTTACGGCTGAAATCACTCAAATCTAAAACCATCGGATCATTGTTGAGACTCGGGAGTATCGATTACTTCCGATCCTACGATTTGATCTAGCGGTCCAGTGATATCCGGGTGAGATATCCAACGGTCCAAAATTTGAATGTCCGTCGAAACAAAAACATCCGTACGATACCTATACGCTCAGCGTGGTTTTATCTCAGCTTGACCTGGACCGGTGAAGACTGACAGGACGAACACGGACAGAGGATATGTGCGTCCAAAGGCAAACTGTAGTGCGTGTGTTCTTCCTGCACATGCGTGCGTACCTTGCCGTCCCAATTTTCTGGTACTTGTGCAGGAAATGGTCGGGTTCTTCATGCCCAGCGGCTAGACATCAGTACATCGCCACACCAGGCTTGCAAGTACTAGGGCTTGTGATAGCGAGCAGCCTGCATGTGTGATATTTCCATGTAGGTGTAGTAGCCGTGTAGGTGGCATGTACGTACGACTTGTAAATTTCACTCGGTTTTTCGTGGATCCTCTCTCAACTGTAGCGGTGGTCTCTCTGAAAAGAAGATGGAGTGGTGACATCTTTTATCTCAGTTCACCGTAGCGATATCATGGTAATTGGATGATTTAAAAAAAATTATTATCAGCAAAATTGGATCGAAAATTGCTAAGATATCGAAGGGTCACGAAATCAATTTTTTGAAAAAAAAATTAAAAACAAAAACAAAAACTCGATCCACCGATAATGATTTGATATGCATCGATAATCACTCGATACACCTCGATGGTGCATGACATTTCCATGTAGGTGCAAGTGGCATGTACGTACGACTAGTAAATTTCACTCGTTTTTCGTGGATCCTCTCCCTCTCAAGTGTAGCAGTGACCTCTCTAAAAAGAAGGTGGTGTTGTGACGTTCTTATCCCATCTGGTAAAGTGTACTGCTTTTTTTTACTTAGCGTTTTTTAAAAAATCTTTTTATGGTTTTTAAGATGTGACTTTAACGATTACTTTTTACCATTTTATATTGCTATATAGTAACGATAGTATATTATTATGAAAATATTTCTGATGAAGAACCTAATAATATACTCTCTCTGTTCAAATTTATAAGACGTATTTTTTAAATGATCTAATCTATAAATATATAGCGTATTCTATGTTCAATACAAGTTAGGGTGATATTTTTTACATGCATTGAATATAATGCTTAATTAGAGATAATAACAGGGCCGTTGATGGCCACGTGCCATCTAAGCACCGGCATAGGGCCCCCAAAATTATTAGGCCCCTAAATCAGAGTTCAAGGTCATTAGCAACGCCCGCAGTTTAATCCACCTTGATTAGTTTGTTTGCTCGCATAGTATTTGAAAATGATAGCACTTGAAATACACAAGAAAGACTCAATAGGTTGGCAATGATAGCACTTAAAAATGATGTTTTCGAGAAGATTAATTATGAAGATATAATTGAATATTTTATTTGAAGAAATAATAGGCGGATGATGCTTTTTAGTAGAACATGAGGTCAATACTATCTTGACTCTTTTAGCATTGATATTTGATATGTTCCTAAATTTTGTAAAAATAAATACATATTAAAGTTATATAATTGTTTGAAAGTATGCTTTATTTATAATACATATGAATTTTTCAAATTTTAGAGCCTTAATTTGCATTTCGCTTTGGGGCCCTAAATTTCTGGAGACGGCCCTGGATAATAATGAGGGGTGTTCTGATTATTTTTAATATCTACTTGATTTATATGCCGAAAGAAAATACGTTCTATAAACATATATAAACGGAGGAAGCAGTTTTTATATAAGTAAATTGAAACATATTAATGATCAGATTCTACAAAGTTTAACCCTACGAATTCCCGGCCGGACGTCAACTGACAGAGAACGGACGGAGTACTTTCCAGCGCGGCCGGCAGATGCATACATCCATGACCTTTGAAGCTTTGACCCGGCTAAACTAGCTTGTCAGTAATTAACAATAACAAGATCGATGACGCACACACGGTGTTACTTTAATTACATCGATCTCTTGCACTTGTCCTTTCTTGCATGTACTGATCATCAGTAGTGCTACTACCAAAACGGATTGGTTACTTGAATTACTTCACGCATGGTCCAACAAACCCATATCTCTTGTCGTTCACAGGACCAACCGCGTTTTTCGTAGACCTGGACTAGTCAAGGCAGCTTGTTCCTTTCTTCGTCTTCTTCTTAGTAAACCTCTGAAGCTAGCCGTCTGAATTTTTTTTTAGTAGTAGCGTACAAATTCAGAAAATGTAAATAGCACTGTTGTGGCTTGTTAATTATGGTGACTCGTATTTAGTGTTTTAGAATTTAAAAAGGGGTGCTAGATGAATCCTAGTAGGATTAGGATTCCTACTTCCTTTCAAAGTAGGATTTCTGTTTGCTTTACGGGAGGACTAAGGGAGCTATATAAACCCGTGAGGTGGTCATGGAGAACCCAAGTAACCAAGAAGCCACAAGCCAAACTCATCCAAAGTAAGAGATGCACGGGAGGATTAGAGGCTAAGTTATTTTTTAGCACTAGATTCTTATATAGAATAAGGATCCAAATATCCTAAAATTTTTGAGAGATTGTGAGAGAACAATAATCTCTTGTACTCTTCTGAGGTTGTGCTTACGGTTGGCTTTACCAAACATTTTCTCTTTCGTCGTGGTTACTTCAACATCGTTGATTTGGTTCTTTCTATGAGATTCATCATCTTCGTTCTTGAGACTGTGCACGCTTATGCCATATATCATAAAACTCTGAACCGGTCTGGTGGCTGTTGCACATAACAAGAGGTATTAGAGAGTAGCAAGTGATATCAGAGCCAAGACCAGATTAATCAAATTAGTGAGAAGATCAGTAAAGCGTTAGGTGGCACAAAATCAAGATCGATGTCGACGATGTGGAATCAAGTAGAGAAATTTGGCAGTAGAGAAAATTTTAGCATGTAGCAATGTATGGTGAAGGATATTCTTGTCCAGAAAGAATTAATCGTTACTCTTGAATGGAGCAAATCGGAAAAGATGTCCGAAGAAGACTGGAAGTTGATAGAGCGAAAGGCTATCAGTACAATCCGTCTATGTCTCTCTAATGAGGTAAAGTACTTGGTGATCAAGGAGAATTCACAAAAGAAATTATACAAGGACTTAAAACAATTGTATACAGCAAAATCATTGAAACCGATAGGTGCTGGAGTGACAACTGTCTAGGTTGCGCGTGGAGGAAGGTACACAATTCATTGACCATCTCAGTGTCTTCAACAAACTTATCATACAGCTTCTTAGTGTGGATGGAAAAATTGAGGAGAATGGTAAAGTTGTCATACATGTATCATCTCTACCACCATTCTGAGAGCAATTGGTGATGAACATTCATGTCAGGAAAAGCACTCTCAACTTCACTGAGGCAGTTGCACATCTAGCGGAGGCGGAGTCCTTGAAAAAGCTATCAGAATCCTTATCCTCGCATGATCGAGCATTAGCTGCAATATGTGTTACAGTCAAAATCAATAGTTACATGAAGAAAAAGTGAAAGAGTAAGGGTACATGTGTATGCTGTCTATGTGACGAGGAAGGTCATATGATAAAGGACTGTCCGAGTTTGAAGCAATGAGGGGTGCATACTCAATGTCGGTAGCAAAAGATGATTCAGACATACTTGTCGTCAGTCAATCAGGTACTTCTCATGGATGGATATTGAATTCAGGTTGTTGCTTCCAAATATGTTCGGCAAGAGAGATGTTTGATAAAGGATATCTACGCCTAGAGTATGAAACTATTCACTTGGCTAATTGCATAGAGTATGCAATTACTAAGGTGAAAATAGTTACATTGGAGATGTATGATGGAGCACATCGCTCACTGACATAAATTCAATATGTACCTGGCATATAGGAAAATCTAATATGTGTGAGCTTGCTTGAACTTGAAGATTGTGAAATATCACTTTGAGGTGGAGTCATGCAAGTTACTTGCAAAGAGCAGGTGGTCATAAAAAGTATCTACATCAATGGAGGATACCGATTGATAGGTAAACCTAAAGGAAGGCAATCAATGGGAGGTTTGAAAAAATTCTAATGAGGAGAAGGAAACCATGTCGTCAACGGTAAATACTCAGATCTCAACTGCAGTTATCTACAGAACTGCAAAGATGGTTGCAAAATCTAGCAAACACATGGCGAAGGTGCGAGCTGTTAGAAGAAGGAAGACATGGCGGAAACAACCACGAAGTACCATCAAACAGGTGGAGCATGGAGGCGGTATAAACCTATGGCGTGGAGGGCTATAGGAACAGATCGAAGGCGTGGTTAACCAAACTACAAAAAGAATATGCTCTTAGGTGGAGGGTTCGGGCAGCCAAACCCAAGCACCAACATGCACATTGCAGTGATATGCATGAGCCCATGTGGTGGGGTCACTCTCAAAGGTGGGAGAAAAAAATACGGAGCCGATCGACTTGGAGCAAGTTCTTGGAGGAGCACGATGATTTCAATGGATAAGAGTCAAGATAGAGGTTATTAATTATGGTGACTCATATATAGTCTTAGAATTTGAAAATATGTGCTAAATGAATCCTAGTAGGATTAGGATTCCTACTTGTTTTGGAGGAGGACTAAGAGGGAGCTATATATAAACCCATGCGGTGGCCATGGTGCACTCAAGCAACCAAGAAGCCACATGTCAATTCATCCAAAGCAAGAGGTGCATGAGGGGATTAGATGCTTGGTTATTCTTTAGCACTAGATTCTTGTATAGGCAAGGATCCAAAGGTTCTAAAGGTTTGAGAGGTTGTGAGAGAACATCAATCCTATGTACTCTTTTGAGGTTGTGCTTAAAGAATTTACGGTCGATTTTGCCAAATATTTTCTCTCGAGTCATGGTTGCTTCAATGTCGTTATTTTGGTTCTCTATATGAGAGTTATCCTCTTCGTTCTTGAGACCTTGCACACTCGTGTTGTAGTTCACAAAACTCTGATCCAATCTGGAGGCTACTATGCATAAGAAGGGGACACACTATGTAACATGGCTGTTGAAAATGCTCTGAGATCCATATGTTTTCCCCTCTCTTCTCTCCCCTAAGCCATGTTTCCACCGCCGCAAAAACCTCACCAAAACCTTGTTGGAAACCTTGCTTTGTTGCGGCTCAAGCAGTGTCATGAGAGAGAGAGAGAGAGAGAGAGAGAGGAGTTAGCTATAATGAATCTTGGCATGGGGTTGGACGATGAGGATATACCATGTAAGCACATGCATTAGTGGGAAAACTTCACTTTGCAAATTCCACAATTTTTGCCTCTACCTACATGTGTATGCATAGCTCTATCAGACTGGGGCGAATCTAACAGTGGGGCCTCAACAAGCTCGAGCCCACCCTCCACATCGCCGTCGATACCCCCTTCCAGCCTAGTGGCCATGGATTCCATGGTAGAACTCCTCTATGACCAATTGCCAAAGAAGAAGAAACAGATAGACTGAGTCACCGAGGGAAAGGAAGATAAAGGTGAACCTTCGACCATTTGCCGAAGCCCACAAGGGCACAAGGCCCAACTGTGACATAACATCCACACATCCAATCCACCCACCCCACCCCCACATTCTCGGTTCCCCAATCCCCAATCCACCCAATGAGAAGGTGAGAGCGCACCTGGCTGAGTGATTAAGAAACCCTAGTAGGCGCAGCGGCAGTGAGGAGTGAGGAGGCAAGGTGAGGAGCTAAGGTGAGGAGTGAGGCCGACTGGGCGAGGCGATGAGCGACTGGTGGAGTGGTGGACTGGAGACAATAGAGCTTGCCGAGGAGGTATAAATATATTTATATTTTTCATCCATTTTCCGATTTACTCTGTACTTTGTGGCATATAGCCATATACTGTTAATATATACATGCATATATACTCTGGTATAATGATACAGACACACATATATAATGGACGTGATTACTGCGCTTCTAGTCGTGCGATAGCGATAGCGATAGCACGCGACCCTCCTCCCCCCCCCCACCATCTGGCCACGAGTACTCACTCACTCTCTCTCTCATCTCCATCATCTCCAACGCTCCTCCATCATTGTTGTCGCTCCGCGTATTCATGACCTCCGCCTGCCTCCACCCCCTCCCCCGTCCCGCTCCACCACTGGCAGTTAGTAGTCATCGCTGTCGCCTGAGAAGAAGCACATGGCGGGAGCCCGATTGCTATTGCTCGGCAGGAGCTCATTTGTCGTCGCCGTGGTGCTCGCATCATGTTGTCCATCCTTTGATCCAAGCTCGGCATCCTTCGAGCTCACCTCTATTTTCATCATGGCTTCGCCACCACCACCGCTGTTAGGTATGAACATAAGAAGAGCTACCTAGTAGTCTGTCAAATAATGAATGTCGCGCGACGTACGGCGAATGCATACATGTACTTCCAAAATTTATTCCAAGATAGCGATGTGTATACTTATTTTCGTCAAAGGACGAGATATATCGATCTAGCTAGTGAGAGGGAGCCAGCCACATGTCGCTCCGTTATACCCCATACAAGCTATTGGAATAGGAAGTCTAGCCAGTTAAGTAATTAACTAGCCAGGTTGATCTCGCGTTCGTCTCAGGTCCACACGTCAACCATGATCGTACCTCTTAACTTCTTTGAAACCATTGAAGGCTTGAAGCGTCTTCTCTTTCCTGTCAATCGTCCGTACGTACGTGTGATCCAAGTCTATTTATATCACATATCGCATAGCTGTTGCTACGTACTGCACCACGAAAATAAAACAAGCAGCTATAGGAATTAATCGAGGAGCATTAATATATAGTCGCATAGATTGCAGTCGATAAGACGTTGTGGATCAATTCCAGGATCATATCGATCGATCGATCGATCGTGTGCGTGAATGATGGCAAGGAGCGGTGCGAGCGATCCATTCGCCACGCCGGGCTTCCGGTTCTACCCGACGGAAGAGGAGCTGCTCAGCTTCTACCTTCGCCACCGTCTCGCCGACGCGAAGCCCATCATCGAGCGTGTCATCCCCGTCGTCGACGTCTACAGCTATCATCCTTCCGAGCTCCGGTGTAAGTAGCCCGTTCTACCAAACTCCGGCCATGCATAGATAGATAGATAGCTAGCTAGCTAGATAGATAGATAGATAGATAGATAGATCATAGATAGATAGATGGTTAGATAGATGGTTAGTTTACTCAGATGTTGGCCTTGGATGTACATGCATGCGTGAGGCAGCAATGGCGGGGGAGGCGAGCGTGCGCGACACGGAGCAGTGGATCTTCTTCTGCCCGCGGGCGGAGAGGGAGGTGCACGGCGGCAGGCCGGCGCGGACCACACCGTCGGGGTACTGGAAGGCCACGGGGTCGCCGTCCTGCGTATTCTCCTCCTCGGCCAACAAGGTGATCGGGGTGAAGAGGACCATGGTCTTCTACCAGGGCCGCGCGCCCACGGGGACCAAGACCAGGTGGAAGATGAACGAGTACAAGGCCGTCGCCGACGACGCCGCCGCCGTACAGCCGATGGCAACTCTCAGGGTATGCGCTCCTCAATATACCTTACAAGGAGATGAAAGCTAAAATGAGGATTAATATTATGGTTTTGATAAGTTTCATCCGGATGTTTTCTTTAGCAACCATCATCCAAATTCTGGATCATTGGATTTACTTTTAGATCGATGCACACACCCTGAATTCGAGGTGGGTTGATCCTACGGCTATGTGTTTTGATCGTACGGTCCAAAGTTTGGATGATTTTTAGGATAAAAACATCCGGATGATACCTATATTATTAATGCCGCGATTCAACCACTTAATAACTTGCACATGCATGCTACGTTCATCATTATCCCAATCTCTCTGTGCTGAAGTGATTGCCTGCTTCTGCAGCTGAGGAACGAGCTGAGCGTGTGCCGGGTGTACATCAGCACCGGCACCCTGAGATCCTTCGATCGTCGCCCCGTCAATCCTTCCGGGCATGATCAAGCGGTGCACCACCACCAAGTGCCGCCGTCGACGGCGAGGACGCCCAACACGAACATCACCGCCGAAGTCATCGGCGGTACCGGACACACGGAGAACTCTCATGACAGCTCCTCGTCAGGATCTCGAGGGATCGTCGTCGATGGATCCGAAGATGCTCCCATCGACTGGGGCTCGCTGATCACTGCCGATGACGATTTCAGTTTCAACGACATAGATTTTAATTCCAATGCTATTGGAGTGCTGTGGCCACACATTTGATTCATACCCACTCAAGTTCGATAAGGTTTAGGTATAGTAGCTGGTAGTCTAGTATCATATATATGGATCGTTTATTCTTTTCGATCCAATAAATCAGATTAACTAGAATTTACTTATACTACACCTAGTAGTAGAGTAGTAGAAATACTCTTAACAAATCAACGGTTAGATGTGATTTCTACTACAGCCCGTGTTCTCTGGACCGAGCTTCTTCGCCTCGCCGGAGCCGAGCATGCTTCCCATGTTGGAGTTAATCTTGTACACGGTATGAAGTTTGAGTAGTATACGGAGTATGAGTCATAATAGGAAAGTTTGATTAGGAAGTTTATGATTAAGAGTCCGAGTAGGACAAGGAGGTGGATTAGGACAAGGAACTGGAATCCTATTCCGTTCCTTAAGGCTACAGTTTTTAGTATAAATATAGAGGTAGGGTTGAGGTTTGTAAGCAAGAAGCAAGAAAGAAAAATAAGAGAGAATAAAAGAGAGAGTTGTCTCAAAGATTTTGAGTCTCAATTCCAACAATTGGTATCAGAGCTTAAGGTTTTGGATTAATCCGTTGCCCCCCGGGAGGAGGAGACTCCCGAGGGGTGGCACCCCACGGCAGCCGGCGAGAAGGCGCGGAGGCTGGTGCTATGCGTGAAGACTCGACGTGGGAGTCTCGGCGACACAAAGAAGCGACTTGGTGTGGCTGCAGCCTGCAGGAGGTTGAGCAACACGCGGAGAGGAGGGGCACGACTGGACGATCCTGAAGTGCTGCAGGTAGAAGCAGGGACGTGATCGTGACGGTGTGGCATGGCCGGTGAAGCGAACGGATCTGTTCGCGCATGCTGAATCAACGGAGACGGCGTGACGCGAAGCAGAGCAGTCCTACGGCGGCGCAGTCGAACGGCTGGAACGACACGAGTTCTCGGTGGGCTGGTACGCTAGAAGAGGGAGGCTGGCTTCGATCGTGGTCAAGGAGCTGGCCAACGGGCAGCGCGTGGTGGTCTTCCGCTGCGAGGAGATTTGCATGTCCTCCTGAGCAGTGCGTGCAGCAGGGGGTGGATTACATGGAGTCCAGCAGGCATACGACTCTTCATTGCAGAGCATAGGTAACATGCGGCAACTTTGCTTCTAGCGTGCAAGCAAAAGAAGAAAAGTGACGTGAGTACAGGAGAGAGAGAGAGAGAGAGAAAAGAAAGGTTAGAGGGGAAAAAAGAAAAAGAAGAAAGATGTTGAAGATGATGTCGTATAGAGATGGTTCATCGATCAGTGCTACTGCGAGTAAGGATACCGATGACATCGTCGAGGTTGGCGGTGAGAGATTGCGTGATGGAGGCCATGAACCACGGTGTGAGACTGTGTTCGTGGAGGTGGCGATGTGAGATCACTATGGAGGAGAGTCGGTGCGACGCCGACAGCAACAACGGTGTGATACCGTTACAAGGAGGAGTCGGTGCGACGCCGACGGCAACAACGGTATGATACCGTTGCAAGGAGAGTCGGTGCGACGCCGACAGCAATGATGGTGTGATACCATTACAAGGAGAAGTTGGTGTGATGCCGACAACGACGATGGTGCGAGACCGCTACGACAGCGATGGTGGTGTGATGCCATTACAAGGTGAAATCGGTGTGAGACCGATGACAAAAACGGTGAGAGGCCGTTAGCTACGAGAAGATAGTGGTGTGAAGCCATTGTCGTAAGAAAAAATTAGCGTGAATAATTATGAGTAAGAGTCAGTGTTACAAGATTAAGGGGGTGAATGTTGGAGTTAATCTTGTACACGGTATGAAGTTTGAGTAGTATACGGAGTATGAGTCATAATAGGAAAGTTTGATTAGGAAGTTTATGATTAAGAGTCCGAGTAGGACAAGGAGGTGGATTAGGACAAGGAACTGGAATCCTATTCCGTTCCTTAAGGCTACAGTTTTTAGTATAAATATAGAGTTAGGGTTGAGGTTTGTAAGCAAGAAGCAAGAAAGAAAAATAAGAGAGAATAAAAGAGAGAGTTGTCTCAAAGATTTTGAGTCTCAATTCCAACATCCCATTCCCATCCCGTCTTTCTTGCTGGCGCGCTAGCTAGCAGCGCGCACCGCGTGCACGCACTCGTGTAGGTGTAGCTTGGAATGGATGATGCTTATGAATGGTCTCCACTCTCCAGCTTTGCCTTGTAAGATATTACTACCAGGTAGTAACGCAGCTCATGGTGCTGCCTGTGCTGATGTTTCAGTTTGTCTTGTGCTTCTTGGAACTTGGAACATTGGTTTTTACAAGAAACAGGCATTGTGCTGCATATAGTGATCTTGGCTGCTGGATCTGTGCCATTTGGAAGAGAAGGAACAAGGTTTGATCTGTTCTTCTTGTACTTTTCTGAAATATTGGGTAGCGCTTCAGGGGTATGGAGCCGCTTCCTGACGTTGCCTCCGCCACTTATGCAAAGCACTAGTTTTGTTTCGTTGTAAGGCTATCGTCAGGAACACCTTTTTTTTAAGAAAAAATTGTCGGGAACTCTGTTGTGTAATAATTGAGTGATTCCTAACTTGAAGTCGTCTGTAATGTTCAACCTGGATAATCGGTCTGTTTGTTTGACATTGGATTTAAGTAGAGGTGGGCATTAGACCGGGCTTTTTTTAAGGCCAACCCGTGGCACGGTGGGTCTAGCACAACACGGTTGCCTATATCGTGTCGGGCCTGAGAACCAAGCATGGTGCGTGGCATGCCATGCCACGCCGGGGGCAAGGAGTCACTGTGCAACTGTCGCGGGCCCATGGCAGGGCACGGAGGCTTGCGGTAGGGAGGTGGGGGAGAGGAGGCAGCGAAGGGTTATCTGCCCGCGCCATTATCAACATCGTGCGATTGGTCAGCTCGATCGCGCAAGCCATCGCCGTCGCCCAGCATTGTGGCTGCGCACCCCCGTCGCCGTGGTCGTGGTCGTGCGCCCACGCCGTCGTGGCCGTGCGCTCGCACCGCCGTGGCTACCGAGGGAGCCAGAGGGGTGGCCGTGGCCGAGCGGGCGGGGGGCAGTGGAGGCAGACGAGGGGGCGGTGGGGCGGCGAAGGCAAACGAGGGGGCGACGGTGGCTGAGGGGGCGCGGGTGGCAGAGGCTGATGAGGAGGTGAAGGGAGCCAGGGGACCGAAGAGGGAGAGGGAGAGTTCAGCTCGGGTCTGGGCACCTGCCCGCCTGGGGGGAGAGAGCGAGAAAAGGAGGGTTGGGGGGAAGAGGGGACAAGGAGAGATTCCCGGCAACGGGCTGATTCGGGGTCGTAGTGAGTGAGCAATGTTCGGCGAACGGCAAAGAAGGACATCGATGTGACACATGAAAAAATAAATATGATTTCAAAGTTCGCCCAATTCCATCCTGCGCCCGATTCCAACGTTCGGCTGATGAGTTTGCTCGCTATAAAACCCCCCTCAAGTTTGAGAAGTGCTTCTATGCTTTTCTTTTTTAAAGTTGCACAAATATTAAAGCATGAATGAAGGGTAGATAGTGATTACTTACCCTTTCATTTGCTTCAAGATTTGTGCAACTTGTATTGGGAGAAAAAGCATAGAAGCACTGCTCCTCAAGTTTTCATTTCTTCAGCACCCAAAACACTTGCTCTCAGTTTGCTCTCTCTCTTTCTTCTCTCCTAATTTTTTTCTCTTTGATTGCTCTGATTTTCCTCTCCTTTTGCTTTCCCACCACAAATCAAAAAATTTGGCAAGAGTAAGAGAGTATGCTGTTGCTCTCTAAGTCCCCCTCTTCAGGATCAAGAAATCGACCTGTGACAACTCTCCTCCAGTAGGGAGACTATGGCATGGATGACCGCCATTTGGACGGTAAGCACGGTATCGAGGATACCTCTTACATTCCCGAGGGGACGAGCTTCGCACCAAGCTCTGATGCCGATACATTGGTGCATCCGGGACAGGCATCGGTATTCGCACCGAGCTCCGATGTCGCTACATCGGTGCATTCGGGACGAACATCCATATTCGACAATCAACGGGCATGGTTGCTTCTCGTACGGCCAGCAGCCGCCGCTCCACTGGCCGTTTCTCGTGCGTCGCGGCACCTATTTGCTTCGGGGTAGAGGAAGTGGCGGCTAGGTTTGGTAACCTAGCCACCAAGTCCTTGGAATGGCGAACATGGGCCTTGTGGGCCCAAAGGGAGTAGACGGCCTATTGGGCTGGACTGGGCCCAATGGGCCACTCAGTGTCACACCCGAAGAAAAAAACAAAGGGGAAACGGAAAAAACTAAAAAATTATGTTTTTCCCCCTCGATTTTCCTGTACTTCCAGGAATTAGTAAATAAAATCTGAAAATTGATTTTTAAACCTTGGAAATTATGTTTTCAGGCAAATGGGCTTCCGAAAAATTGATAAAATTATTATTTAACACACATTGGAAGTTCCATACTCTAGGTTTATTTTCTAGCTCTTTGCTATTTTTAATATGTGCTAAATTATTTTTTCTATTATTCAAGTAATTCTAAAAATTGCTGACTAATTGACTGAAAATTGTGAAAATTCCTAGAAAATTCTAGAAATTTAGATTGACACAATGTTCATGCCATGGCTCTAGTTTTTATTTTCTTAGCATTATTTTATGCTGATATGTGCTAACATTAAATTTCCTGTAATTTCATGCCATGCTCTGGTTTTAAGAAATTCTAAAATTTGCTTGATAATTATCAAAATTATGAAAAATTCTAGGAAAAATCTAGAAAATCTTGGGTAGCATATTATGAGCACCATGTCTCTGGATTTTTTTAGACTTATTTTATGTTTAATTTAAGATGTAATTTATTTTCTATTATTAAGTAATAGATATAGACCAAAACTTTACTGATTTAATGAGATACATGCAATATAATATTTTACCAGTAGTAAAACTCTGTATTGCTTGCATACAGGATATGTCTGACTTCGCAAAAAGAAAGTTTGCTATGCTTGCCCTGGATGGCAGTAATTATCTTACTTGGGCAATTGATGCCAAAATCAACATGACAGGTAGAGCACTTGGAGTAGCCATTGCCTAGCCTGAAGCTGGTGCACATGCTGTTCCCGAACCCACAAAATGTGCCGCTTTACATTTCCTAAGGCTCTATCTCCATCCGGACCTGAAGGCCAAATACTTGATGGAGGAGGATCCACTGGTATTGTGGAATTCCCTAAAGGAACGTTACAACCAGCAACGATCTGTGCTGTTGTCAGAAGCACAATGCGAATGGACCCTCCTATGCTTTAAGGATTTCAAATTTGTGGCAGCATATAATTCTGCTATGCTCAAACTTGTCCCAAAATTAACATTTTGTAACAAGAAAGTTACTGATGCTGAGATGATGACAAAACCTTGATCACCTTCCACCCTAACATGATGATATTGCAGTAACAGTACCGTCACGCAGAGTACAAGAAGTACTCTGAGCTTCTTAGTGTTCTGCTAGAAGCAGATAAACATGGTGAACTCTTAATGAAAAATCATCGTGCAATTACTAATGGAAGTCAAGCATTGCGTGAAGCATATGCTAACACTTAGCATGCTAGCAATAGCCATTACCGCGGAAAGGGCCAAATGCATAAGAGGAATAAATGGAACAATGATAGAAATTAAAAGGGAAAGGGCAAATCGCAGTAAAAGGGTAAATGAACCTTGCAGAAGCAAGGTCCAGCCAATAAGGCTCCTAACCTTCCTCAGCCATGCTTTAGGTGTGAATGCGCCATCTATTGGTCACGTACTTGTCGCACCCTAAAGCATTTGGTAGCACTTTACATGAAATCTACTAGGAGATTCCAGAAGAATCAAGAAAAGAAGGTTGAGGTAGACTTTACTGCTCTACATGACGTTGAGCAAGAAGGTGAGACAAGGACAACAATGCCCCTGATCCTATGGTCGAGTTCAAAGAGAGCTTTCTCAGATATGGGAACTCACCCATGGATGAAGATGATCTTATTGGTACCGAACTTGTGGAATTCCAGAAGAACACCAATGTTCCCCATGAGGAGGAACATGATTTATATAGAGACCTGCAATAGTCTCCTTGTACCCATTTTAGTTTATGTCGTATTTCTTTAGTTGTGTCTCCTTCAGAGCCTCATTTTATCAGTTTAATATTTATGTTCCTGCATGAACATTTGGTCTACGTTCCTGTTGAGTGATTATCAGTAGCAATTCAATAAAAGTGTCTCTTCCCAGAATATTTGCTCATTTATGCTATGCTTGTTCTATATTTTTAATATATTCCTGTTGCAACAATTGAGTTGATTGAATTTATTCCTTTAATATAGTACAATCATATAATCCAATGACAAAGGAGAAAATATGTCTTGTAGACAGTTGCACCACAAATACTATTCTTAGGGAGACTAAATATTTCCAGACTTTGACCAAGAAAAATGGAAATATTATGACCATTGCCGAAAGCGATGCACTCATTGTTGGCACTGGAAGGGTCATTATAGTTCTCCCTATGAGCACTCGTATAATAATTGAGAATGCCCTATTATACCCTGAGTCCAATCGTACTCTGTTAAGCTTTAAAGACATTCGTCTTAACGGTGTCCACATGAAAACTGACAGTGAGGATGGTACTGAATACATTCTAATGACTAAGTCAAATGGGTGCAATAAACGTGTGGTTGAAAAACTTTCTTCCTTTTCCTACGGGTTATATTATACATATATATATAAAATCTGAAGTTTATGTTGCGATGCAAATCATCCTTAAAGACACAGAAATATTTAAGATTCAACATGATAGACTGGGCCATTCTGGGTTGAATATGATGAAAAGAATAATTCATAATTCTGTAGTCCATAGCATAAAAACTATTAACTTTCGTAAACATGAAGATTTCATGTGCCTTACTTGTGCCAAAGGAAATCTTATAGTTAGACCCTCTCACCCAAAGATTACGGAGGAACCCTTGAATTTCCTGGAGAGAATTCAAAGGGATATATGTGGACCTATTCAGCCCCTGTCGGGCCCCTTTAGATATTTCATGGTAATAATAGATGCCTCTACTAGATGGTCTCATGTATGTCTCTTATCTACTAGGAACCATGCTTTTGCAAAATTAATTGCCCAAATTATTAAGTTACGAGCCTCCTTTCCAGAAGAAAGGATCAAGTCTATTCGTAAGGACAATGCTAGTGAGTTTACCTCAAAAGCGTTTAATGATTATTGTATGGCTCTGAGCATAAATGTAGAGCACTCTGTACTTCATGTCCACACTCAAAATAGCCTTACAGAGTCATTAATTAAAAGAATAAAACTCATTGCTAAGCCACTCCTGCAGAATTGTAGGCTACCCACCAGATGTTGGGACCACATAGTGCTGCACGCTGTTGCATTAATTCAACTCAGACCATCTGTTTATCATGAAAACTTTCTATTGCAGATAGTGCGTGGGAAGGAACCAAGTATTTTCTATCTGCGAAAATTTGGATGTGTTGTATACGTGCCAATCTCTCCACCTCAGCGTACCACCATGAGCCCCCACCGGAAGTTGGGGATCTATGTAGGTTATGAATTTCCCTCAATAATTAAATACCTTGAGCCTATGACAGGGGATTTGCACACGACTAGGTACACTGATTGTATTTTTGATGAAGACAATTTTTTCGTATTAGGGGGGTAAATACGACATTAGAGAATGCCGGGAAATTGATTGAAATGTCACTGCCATTTGGCTCTTAGATCCACGCAATAAAGAAATCAAATTTGAAGTTCAGATGTAATAAATCTGCAACAAATAGCTAATAATCTGTTTGATAACTTCACTGATCATAAGGGAGTGACAAAATCTCATATACCTGCAGTAAATACATTTGAAAGAGTGGAAATACCCCAGAGAGATATTCTCTACTATACAGGGCATTGCCTTTTAGAGAAAACTAGGAAGATTCGCGCGCTACGCCGCGCCGTGCGAAATTTGATAAAAAATGATGAAAAGCGGGGAAAAACGGAAAAACGACGGGCGAAAAACGAATTTACGTATTTTTTTTGGGGAAACGACAAACGAAAGCATTTTTTCCGTGTTCCGGAGAAAACACGGTTCACGGAAATAATTTTTTCAGGCAAAACGAAGAAAGAAAACGGCTTTCCATATTTTTTGTGGGGAAATAGCCACCGAAAACATCTTCCCCATGCTCCGGAGGAAAAACGGATCACGAAAATATTTTTTCGGGGCAAAACAGAGAAAGGGAACGGTTTTCCATATTTTTTGTTTTGGAAAAACGGACAAGGAAAACATTTTTTCCATGCTCTGGAGAAAAATCGGATGACGATATTTTTTTCCGGCAAAAACGGATAAAGGAAACGGTCTCCCAATTTTTTTTGGGGCGAAATAGCCACGAAAACATTTTTTTCGGGAAAAACGGAGGAAAACCGATCACGAAAACATTTTTTTCGAGCAAAACGGAGAAAGGAAACGGTTTTACATTTTTTTTTGGGGAAAAACGGCCACCGAAAATATTTTTCGCATGCTCTGGAGAAAAAACGGACCCCGAAAACATTTTTTCGGGATAAAACGGAGAAAGGACCCGAACGTAAAGCGCGAGGACCTATTTGTTATAATTTTGGACTTGTTCGCTATTTTGAAAAATTAGTAAAGGGCTCGCTCGCGATTCGTACTTTACGGGAGGTCCTAAATGCAAAAGGGCGAACCAGGGACCTAAACGCGAACCGGAAAAAATATCTTCCTCTCACAAAAAATCGCACGAGGACCTGAACGTAATTTCGGAAAACCGGAGGGGCTTCTGCGCAAAATCGCCGGCCGACACGTGGGGCCTCCGGTCGTAGGCCTCATAAGAAGGGGTACCATTCAATCTAATAAAGAGAGAGAATTTAGTCCTCTACATTTTGGGTGCTTTCTCTTGCACTTCTACTCCCGTTCGTGTGAATGCGTTGATATGCTAACGATTGATGTGGGAGAACGATCTTGTTTCACAATATCTCATGTTAGTTTTGCTATATATTAGGTACCTATTTGTACAGAAAAATTAATCTAGAAAAAAAAGAGAATTTTGCTTCTATATTGTTTGAGCTCTCATTTTTATTCTTGTAATTTCATTAATATTAGGCACCTATTGATTCCTATCCTAGCCTACGCGTACCGCCGGGGGCGTCATGTCTGAAGCCCGAGCGCGACACTGACGTCACGGGGCGATAGAGGGGATGCCTCGGTCCACGAGCCCGTCCGCTGCATGATGTGCGGCGTCTCCACGTGTCCCCTCCTGCTGTTGCGTGGAGGTAGCCCGGCGAGCTCCTCCCCGGGCGCGACGTGGCTGCCGCGGACGGGCCAGATGCCTCGCGCCGGCACATCCGACGCCTTGCGACGCAGGTCTACGGTGCCCTCCCGTCTCCTCCCCCAACGCCGCCGCTCAGGAGAGATATTTAATTGGGCGGGGCACCGCCGTCTCTACCCTCTCCGGCTAGTGTCGCAAATGCAAGAAGCCCATGTCTGATCACAGAAGCAGTGGCCAGAGGCAATGCCGCCAGGGCGTCGCCGCCGGCGCCGACGTCGAGCTCGACGCGGCCATGGCGCTGGCCGACATGGCCGGCGCTGGGCCGGGAGCGCCAGCGGCCCTGCAGGTGCCGCCGGTGCAGCACACAGCCGCTCAGGTAATTCGATCTTCTTAGCCATAGCCTAATTCCTCGGGTTCCAAAGACTTAGTCTCTTGGTAAACTAGTATATGTCTTGGTCGGTTTCTTGGCGGTGGTGGTGGTAGGCGACGGCGACCGATCACGAGGGCGAGGAGCTCACGAGCACGAGGCTGAGCCTTGAGCTGGCCGGTAGGGTCGGGATCCAGTCCTCGTCCTGCTCCAGCAGCTCCAGCGCCGGGCACCCGGCTGCGCAACAGGCGCCGCAGGTGGCCGTGGCCGCGCCGGGCTACGGTCCCAGGCCCCGGCACACGCTCACCGAGGTAACTTTGCGTGTGTGGTTGCATATTCTGTGCTAGCTATGTCCCTTCACCGGCGTCTAATTACTCTGCTCGCCGGCGGCGTACGTCTGCCATATTAGGCCGAGAAGGAGGCGAAGCGGCTGCGCCGCGTGCTCGCCAACCGGGAGTCCGCCCGGCAAACCATACTCCGCCGTCAAGTAATCGCTTGATGCTGTAAATACCACTGATCACGGCCACGCGCTACACAAATTCGATCGACCGTGCTTAATTTCCACCCTATAACCAGGCGATCCGGGATGAATTGGCAAGAAAAGTTGCAGATTTGTCATCACAGAACGAGAGCATGAAGAAGGTGATTCCAGATTCGGCGCCAAATTAAGCCTTCCTTCATTCATTCATACATTGATCTTTCAGCAACCAAGTCTTTTGGTCGTGTTCTGGCTTAACTGAAGCGATCAATACTTGCTTGGTGCAGGAGAAGGACACGGTGATGCAGGAGTTCCTCTCGCTCAAGGAGACAAACGAGCAGCTGAAAGAACAGGCACACCATCGATCGCTTCCGTTGCTCTAATTCTTTGTTATCGTTAGCTATTAGTAGAACTGGTACCGTTGTTAGGACCTAATGGGTTCGATCCAAATCTTCGTCTACTGTTCACCTACTAATTCTGGCCGAGCTGGTAACTGTTGCTGATGTTTGTATACTAGTATATATTACTCTTGACACAGATGTTTGGATGATGGTGATAATAATAGTACGACCTGTTTTCTATATATAATATATGATCTATCGTTGCCGTCGTCGACGTGCGACTACTTTCTTGGTGCAATATTGCAGTTCGCTGGTTGGCTGGGAGACGGCCGCGTATGTGGGTGTTCTAGTCGGTTCTTTCGGGGGTAGACGAAAATTGCTGCACGCATTTGTGCAAGGAGTGCACGTATAGGCAGGGATTCGAATTTCACCGGAATTCGGTTCTTTCGTTGGGGTCTGAAATACATTTGTTTCGGTTGTATTTCGGTGGGTTTATTTTAATTTTATCCAAAAAATATATAAATTTCCGTCATTTTAGCAAAAAAATCTAAAATTTCGGTTAAATTTTGTCAAAAAAAGTTAAAATTTATCCAACTGTTTCGTCCCGGAATTTCTGAAATTAGGTGGGCGCAGAAAATTTTTTTGAAACGAAATTCGAAAGCCTGCATGTAGCTCGGTGTTTCACAGTAACTAGCAATATAAGCGCGCTACGCTGCGCCGTTAGTAATAATATCAAATTAGGATAGATAAACTGCAAAACAGTTTAGGTGACATACGTGTTAGAAATGAGGAAAAGAACATTGCAGGCGCAGGGAAAAAGGATACATGTATTTTTTTGTTTTGCAGTTAGGGGAAATAGAACAATGGTAGGAACAAAAAGGATATGATCAATGGCAATCAAGAATAATATATTTCATAGGAAAGTTTATCGATACATACATACATACATACATACATACATACATACATATACAGAGAATACATCGAATAGAGAATATTGTTTTTAGTTTATACCAATAAATCTTGCAGACTATATATGTACGATTAAGGAGTGACATAGGCTATTTTATATTGGGTGGTGGCATGTGAGGTGCAGATACATGTGGTGGTAATCGAATAGTCAGGAAGAAGACAATATAGTTTAATTATACAGGAAGAAGACAATATAGTTTAATTATAGAGCGACCATGATTTGATTGCAGAGGAGGATTCAATGGTGGGGCGCCGGTAAGGTAACTGGCAAGCGAAATAGGGATACGCAATGAGAGCAAGTCGGTCCATAATTTGTGGCCTGCATGTATAACAGGGAAATCGGTTAAAAAAGTTACATGCTTGTTTTAGCTATGATGGAAGAATTGTGGATATGAAACACGAAAATCACCTGGAGGCGTTGTAGCATAAGTAGCATTGTGCTATTATATATGGAGACATTTTTTGGCATCTGCTCTTGGGATGTAATCTCCAATGTGGGGCTTGCATTGGAGAAGATCAAGAAGATCAGGTGCTAGTAGCTCCTGTGGAGTGGTTGGCAGCTGCGCCCCCGAAGTATAACTGACGTGCGATCAAGCAGCAAAACGGTAAAGAAAGAGTTAAGTAGGATGGTTAAATTAAAACAATGAAAAAAGAGGAAATCTCGAAGCAAAGATGTATACAGCCCGGTTGAAGACTGCATGCAGCCGGCTGATCCACCTAGCTTGCGTGAATAGAATCCAATCATAGGGTTCACTTCCTCAATGCGCTAACGGCATAAAAGTTGATTTTCTATATTGCCATGCTTCTCAAGCTCCTCATATATAGCCCTATGAAATATAATATATTACTCGATCATCAAGGATCTCCCACACTATTCATGCAAAAAAAGATTTATCAGTGGCACTGAGTATTAAGATATATCCAAACAGCAAGGGACAACAATAATGGAAACTCTGTGCAAGAGATAATTGCCAAACTCCATAGAGGCTAAAGTTCAATGAAACAAGCATCATTTCAGTATTTCACAAACCTGATATTCTTGAAATGCTGCCTCTATGTTCTTCTCTTGCTCGAACAACAGAGTACCTTTCATATATGATGCATATGCCTGTGAAAGAATTTTTTGAGCAAAATTATTTGAGGCCAATCTTGTAAATTTTTCGAGAATGCGCAGCATCTTATTAAGATTCTCAATTGAGTGCTCAATGAAACAAAAGATAGCATGAAACACACCTCAGCTTCTAAAGATGTCCTGGAATCTCCTTTTATAGAACATAACTGCAAAAAAAGTGATGCCCATTTAACTACTTTCCTAAATCGACCCAACATGCAGATACGCTTTTGTGCATTTGGACCAGCAGTTTTCTTTTCCATGGCATGACTCCATGCTCTCTCAGCCATATAAAATACTATGTGTAGAAACCCGCTCTCATGTGTGAAAATTGCTTCAGAATGTGATCTCCAAGTCTAACAGCTACGTAAAAAATTGCACTGGTAATTGCTCACTTGAACTGTAAAAAAAGTCACATAAATTGAATTATGATTGCGGTTTTTGCTAAAATTCATGAATAAAGCATTAAAAAACAACACTGATACAACATACATGTACTACAAAAGTGTGCATGACAATAAAAAACAACTTTGCTAAGGGAAGGGATTAACATCACTAATCAAATATAAATGAATCATCAGAGACATCGTATGTAATTACCAGACAATGAGTCAAAACCTTTTAGCTATCAATAATTATTAATCGAGATTACACAAAGCATCCTCATTACTCCGGAGGACACCAGAGCACTTCATCGCTTTTGCATAACATCACTGAAATACTTGCTGCGGTGCCATTTGCCAATACCGACATATAACCTGCTATGCAAATACATGCCGAAGTGCTCGACACATGCCGCATCGTAAAAAAAATTTCTGTCATTTTAACAGCTCTTCATTTCTACCTTTGTTGTAAAAATGGGGAAAGACATACCACCCAGAAAGTGAATCACAAACAAAGACAACAGGTCATATAGCATATTATTAGCAGAAGGCACCACACCTGACATCTGTCACGGTTGACTCTGTTATATTCCTCCTGGTATATTTACCTCGGCCATGTAGAAACTTCAGAGATTTGTATAGCCTTCTCAGTCGCGCACTGCAGTATCTCCTGCAAATAATGCTAAATCCTTCAGACAAAAATGTACATCCAACAATGACAGGAACCTCATACTAACTTATAATCTTAACCAAGAGCAAGATGTTGCCGTCAAACAAAACATGCAACAGATGGAGATAAGATATACATAATGAGTGAGTTGAACTGCAAATGTGTAAAAAGAAATATTTTTTTTAGCAAGATTAAAGGTACGAATTCAAATAGAATAGATACCAAGTAAGTAGCAGGGTCTGCATCGAACAATTTGGATCGTAGAGAACAATTCGATGGAAACACTCCATCACAAGTCACATCTGACAACAAAGAAGAGAAGATAAGAAGGCCTGATCGATCTACATGTGCGAAACCCGCAAAGAAACCACCGTAGCACGGTACAATCGAGGAAGCAAACGGGTAGCAGATATGGGAGGGCGTCGAGTCGGGTGGGATCGGGAATCGGGTCGCGCACCTGTACCGTGTGTAGTCACCGTGGCGGAGGCCGTGCTGCATCTGCGACTCCCTCATGAGCTCCAGCACTGCGGGGAGAAACGACCCAAAATCAAGAGACGACCCGGAATCAAGAGACGACGAGAGTAAGGGGGGATCGGTTCAGGGGAGGCGGAGGCAGAGAGGAGCACTCACCGTTGATGGAGAACCTCACGAGAGGCATCTCCTCAACCGGGCCGGCGGAATCGACCTCCATGTCCGACTGAGGAAGCGACGCTGGGCGCGCTGAGGACGCGAGGAGATTGGTCGAGAGCGGAGTTTTCTGGCGCTCCTCGAGGGCTCCGCGAGGTCAGATCCCACGACCCTTTATCGGCCACACCGAAGAGGTAGGATAACGGGGCCAGAATGGAAGCAAGAACCCAGTTAATGAGCAAAAGAGGAACCGGAATCGATTGAGGGAAATAGCGAAAGAAAAGAACGAAGGCTGGCGGCCAAATCAAAGAGGGGCAGCGCGCGGAAGCAGCCATCAGCCGGAGTGACCGAACAAGGGGGGCGCACCGAAGGGGCAGTCGGGGAATGAACACCATCGGCCGGAGCGGCAGAACACGGGGAGGGGAGAGGCGATGGGGAACGGCAGGAGGAGCCGTGGCGTGTGGAAACCACCGCGGGCGGAGGACGCGAGGGAGCTGCCGAAGAACGGCGAGGCCCGGTGCTCCTCGAGGGCTCCGCGAGCCCGGATACCACCGGTCTTTATCGGTCACATCGAAGGGCTGGGATGCGTGGGCGGCTGGATGGACACAAGGCGAGCAGATCGACGGCGTCGGCAAGCGAGCCCCGCACGCAAATACGGCAAAAGGGCAGGGGCTGCGCGCGAAGGCTGCCGACGTGGATAGCCTGAGGAGCCGGCATTCTCTCCGCTTATAAGATAGTTAATATTTTTGACGAAACAGAGCAACCGCCAAGCAGCGTCGCTTGCTCAAACCTCGAGGGATTTATCTATCTGTCGGTCTAACATTGCATCGGTGCGGATAAATACGATTGTTTCGAGCCCAAACAAAGTATTTCTTCGATAATCCAGAAAAGAATTTATGTTACTGCAATAACCTGACGACGTCAGAAATTCAGAACTAGAATTCCAGAGGCGAAGTTCAGGCCCTGAACGAACCGTGGATGCGTTTCTCTGCAGGTGGCGTCGGCGCTAGCGACCGGAGCCATGAGCACGTCGCCATTGGCACAGCAAGCAGAAGCCATGCCATCCATGGCCACCCCACCACATACACCACCGCGCCACAGCCGAGCTTCCTGTGCACCGCGCCGCCGCCTGCCGTGCCTGTCCCTTACGTCTAGGGCTCTTGGCCGCCAGGATACGAGCACGCTAGCCCGGGCGCGGGACCTGCCCCGGCGCCGCTCTGCCCGCCGCCCTGCGCGTGGTACTACCCCATGGCCGCCTACCCGCGCGGCTCGCCGACGTCCTACCCGCAGCCGTTCCAAGATCAGCCGCGCGCTGCAATCGGGGGAGGCGGGACGGGCGAAGGGGACACCGATGATGACCCGTGCTCACTGACGCTGGCAATCGACGTCGACAAGCAGAAGGGCACGTCGAGCAACCAGGGTGGTGGCAGCGTGGTGGGGTCGCAGGGCGCGCTGAGCGACAGGGAGAAGGCGGCGACGGCGGCGGCAGAGGCGAGGAAGAGGAGGAAGGAGCTGACGAAGCTGAAGCAGATGCACGCCGGTGGCCGGCCGGGAAGCGAGCACTGGTGAACGTACTGGCCATGCATAATGGTCGACCAGGAGGATAGGATGGCACTGCCATGGACAGGGCATCAGAGGTTGTGATGACATTTCTCTAAAAATCACAAAAGCAAAAATTTTAGAGCAACAGAAGTCCACCAACCACCTGCTCCAAGTGAGGACAATTCCGAAAAAAATCTATTTTTGCTTTTGCAAAAGAGATTTTTGTGATTTGGCTTGATCTTTTTTAGAAAAGAAGTATTGAATTGATTCCTCTTTGTTTGGACACTTGACAACCAGGATTATAATTTAAAAATCCCTCACACGTTTCATGGCTCTCATCCATGCAAGCTAGGGGTACACATAGTTGTCTAGTCGTTCCGGTTTTTGCGAGTTTGCGAATCTGAGGAGCATCAATTTGAAGAAAAATCTTTGGGTGTTTTAGATTTTCATTGCGGGATTGTTTGGAGTACTTTGAGTGGGGGGAAATTTTTATTTGGGATCATTCACCCCCCCTCTGATCGTCATCTCGATCCTTCAGCTTACATAGGTACTGACGAGTACCCGTACCATGGATACTCCCACCAGCCCGGAAACGCGAACGGGCTGACCAACCGCGGCGAAGGCCCAGCACTGCCGAAAGGTACTTGGGCCACGGAGAGCGAACCCCGACCTGTGCAGGACCGACCCTGGACGGTCGGCGGACTCCGATTCCGGGCGGTCGGCGGGCCCCGACCGCCTAATGTTGGGGCTCGCGGTCAGCAGACTCCACCCGCGCACGGGCCAGCAGGGTCCACGCCGGTGTCAGACAGCTGCCTTGTGCGCAGCATCCCCTGGCGTCGTACCGGGGCAGGCGGCTCCTTCCCAAGACTGTTAGAGGAGCAACCGAAGAAGTCAAGCCCCCGTCCCATCGCCTGGCACACCGCAGAAGAATACGCCCACTCCCGAGGCCAAGGCAAAGTCAAGCGCCATTAAAGCCACCGAGGCTGACAAGAGCACCACGCGATACGTCATCCAGACAGCACTACGCAAGACCACTCATCACAGAGCCACCAACCCTGCCTCGACGGCAGGGCCTGGCCTGACTAGACAGAAACCAGACTTCGAGACGCGCAGGCCCCCCCTTTTCTCGTGGTTTTCCCAAACTCCCGTGTAACCTGCCTCCTCCGTCTATATAAGGAGAGGCAGGGCCCGAGAGGGAGGGGCGATGGAAAAAACAGTCTTCTAGGTAGTCTCAACTCCCTAGCGAAAACACCGGGGGATCGGTCGGCCGACCCCCAGCCTCGCTTGTACACCTCTTGTTCATCGCCCTAAAGTCAATACACCCACACCGAACGAACTGGAGTAGGGACGTTCAGCCCGAACCAGTATACATCATCTGACTCCTTGAGTCGACCATTCGGGGAGAGGGAGCGCGCGACCCCATCCGACTACAAATTCGTATTGCCGGTCCATGAAACACCGACAGGTACAATATCGCAATTAGCATAAACATGATATGAACCAATAGAAAAGTGTACTCTTATAATACGGGTTACCTTCAGCTTACCATAAGAATTAAACCATTGAATGTAGTAAGAGCGAGAGTGCTGATTGGTGGTCAAACCAAGTTTCTCAACCATGTCTATACTTGTGAGATTGTTGCAACTTCCTCCATCAATGATGACACGATATGAACGGTCCTTAAAAATGAATTTTGTTTGGAATAGATTGTGGATTTTGTTCAGCACGCTCCATTTGAGCACTTAGCACATACTTCACAATGATGCTTAAGTACTTATCATAAACTTTAGCACCAACACATTCTTCTTCATGTTCAGATTATTGTTCATCATCTACAAGGTCAGTTGCAAAAATAGCATATTCCTCCTTAATATCGCTAGCTAAAGTATACTCACCACTATCTTTTATGTCTGCACCCAAATTTAACCCGGTATTTATGTGTTTGGAGCTGATTAATCCTTCATCATATTTTTTTAACGTTAACAATAATTTTATGATATACCAAATTTTAGTAGTACAGGAAAAAACATGGTCCATTTCCCGGAGGCAAAGTTACAGAGCGGAGGAACTTTTTACGTCGTAGTACCTCTGGAACGCCATTTACCGGTCCGTTTTCTCCAAGAAAGAGATAATTTACCGATTAATCAAGAGAAGCGTTACAGCCTGCGAGCACTAGATGCTCTACATGAGACCTGCAAGCAACACCGACGAGGATACAACATCGTATCTAGGGGTGAAAACGGGTCGGATACGGTCGGATAGTAGGTGATCTCGTATCCTACCCTAATTATTTTTATTCGGATACGGATCGAATACGGATAGTTAAAAATCGGATACGGATATGGATACGGGTAACGGGTATCTATAAACGGGTAGAAAACGGGTACCGGATAGTATTCGGACGGGCATAATACGGATATCGGGTAATTAGTCGGATAGTATGTGAATTGTGTAGCATTAAAATTTATGATAAAAATAATCCAACCAAAGCGTATACCGACACAAATAATACAAATCATACGGTCGAACTAACGCGTCAAAAAACATAAACCATATAATATAGCACTAGCACATAAAAACATAACCATTCTTTAGTCGTTTCCGATTAAACCATATCAGTCAACCGCACAGAGTGCAAAACACACTTGTACTACTCCAGAGATCCAAAATAAGCCCATATGATTTCGGGATAATTGGATATATGCCACTGCAGAAACCGCTTATTTGAGATTTGCCATCGTTCCTTTGCTTTTCCGAACGATGCCATTATGAAACCGTGCTTATTTGAAATATGCCACCGCTCGCATCTGGTCACGACACGTGTCCCGTAGTAATTGGATATATGCCACTGTAGGAACCGCTTATTCGAGATTTGCCATCGCGGACGGGACACGTGTCGTGACCGGACGCAAGCGGTGGCATATTTCGAATAAGCACGGTTTCATAATGGCATCGTTCGAAAAAGCAAAGGAACGATGGCAAATCTCGAATAAGTGGTTCCTGCAGTGGCATATATCCAATTATATGATTTCAAACCAATGACATGTCGACTACAATAATCACTGTACTAAATACCTAAAACAACGGCCAGCTCAACACATACACCAACCATTTTTTTTATTTCAAAATGGGAAAAGGAAATAAACAAAAAATGCCACAGTGTTATTCAAAAAATTAAAGCTTCCTCATGCCCATGCCCAACACCACCTTCACTAAGCATAGCTGCTATCATACCATCGCCAAGAAACCCACCAATGCCAGCGCAATGAGTGCCCGCGCCGATCACGGCCGTGGTCGCCGCCGACCTCCGACGGCGCCAGGGGCGATGCCTGGCATTGCCGCCGCCCGACCTGGACGGGCCACCGGCTTCGGGCGCGGGCGATGGGGAGCTCGCAGCAGTAGCCCGGCCGGCGAGCACGAGCTTAGCCTTGGCGGCAAGGTTGTCCGCTCCGAAGGCGTGCTTGTCGGGGGCACCACCGGTGACCGAGGACCCAACCTACCAGAGACACCGCGTAGGCCACAGGCGCGCGCGATGGTGGCCGGGAGACGGCGGCAGGACCGTAGGAATGGAGAATCAGATTTGGATTTTTGGAGTTGGAGATGGCGAGCTGGTGCGGTGGTGCCTGGCGCTGGCGGCTGGGAATGTGGAGGGCAAACTGGTGTCTAGCACTCTAGCCAGCCATCTAGGGTTTCTACACCAATGGGCCGGCTGGCCGGGTTACTCTGTTGGGCTTGGCCCATATTTGGAACCGGGTACCCGATTTTAAAATTAACCGGGTACCCGTATCCGACCCGAAAATCCGGGTATTTACCGGGTATCTGCTGTCCCGTATCCGATCCGTATCCGAAACAACAAGATTGCGGGTAATTACCCGTATCCGACCCGAAAAAAAGTACCCGTATCCGTACCCGGATTTTCGGGTAAAATTTTCGCCGGATCCGGATACGGGTCGGGTATTACCCGACCCGTTTTCACCCCTAATCGTATCTAATTATTTATTTATTCGATCTGCATCCCAACCGATTGGTACCTTACATAGTCCAACCGGTCCTATGGAATACGCATATGCCTAGAGCATACTCCTAAGATATGTTCAACATCTAATTCCGAATATGTTACAAGGACTGGTCGAATCGTCGATGGAGATCGGCCGGGAGATTAGAAGACGCCACATCCTATTTATGGAAACTATAGAATATCATAGAAGCCAATGCTTTTGCTAGATCTCCGACACATTTCTCTCTCTCTCTCTTTTTTAATCTAATCTCTTTCCAAATTAAATCGTAAAAATGATCCCCTCCTCAACCGTGAAAGACGCGTCTTACCAATCAAAGTCCATGGAGTAACCAATTTATGGAAACTATAGAATCTCTCTTCTTTTACCGCCATTTTGCACGTTTGACATGGCGCGTTATACAAGCGACTTTTGATCTATCACCTTCTAGTAGCACAACAAATATATTTGGGAATTGGCTATTCGGATTGGGAAAAAGATTTGAGGGCTCACATTTTGGTTGAGGCTACCGCTTTGTGTTGATCGATTTGGCTATGTCGCAATGATGTGATATTTAAGAACACAAAAAATTCTCTTCTGTTGTAGGATATCTATGTTTACACCAATTAGTTGCGATCGTAGTCTGTGTTGCAGCCTCAGGAAGCAAGGGAAGTGATGTTATCGGCATACAAATCGTTGGAGATTGTGCTTTGGGATCTTTTCATCAGCCATGGATAGCGATTCAATTATAGACTATGTGTGTTAAAACTTTATGTTTTTTATTTGTCATGGCTTGTTGAAATTTTTGGATATGGAGCTCTTCTGATAGTTTTTTGCTGAAACATTATAATAAATGTTTGGCTGTGTGTATCTTATGATGCAAAGATTGACTAAAAAAAGTAACCAATTTATTTAATTAATTAAACCACATAAGTAAACGCCTAATTAATTAACTCACCTACCTAACACCTATCTATGTAAGGGAACCAGACAAATCCTGTTCCCGAGCTCCTACTACACAGCAAGTACTGCTATGGTACGGAAGCATAGTAGGTGATACGTATCACCCAAGGTTCAAAATCTCGTCGAAATTCGGCGAAATATCGGATCTCGGAGCCCCCCGAGTTTCATAATCCCGACGAAATTAAGAAAACCCTAAAAAAATTCAAAGTGGTACAGTAACCTATAATTTTATTCGACCGAAACTCGGCAAATTTGACCGAGATTTAACTAAAACTTGACCAGATTTTGATTGGATTGGATTCTTCACGCCGTTTCCCATGTGGGACAGTCAGTATATTATAATTTTGACGAAATTGAAAAAACCCTAAAAAATTCAAAGTGTGATGGTGTGTAAAATCTCGCCGAAATCTCGGCAAAATTGATCGGATTTGACCAGATTCAAATTTTTGTTTTTGTATTTCATTCGAATTTCTTCCAAAATAACGAGATCTCGGCGAAATTTCGGATTTCGGTAGATGACGAGATTTAATCCGAAAACAAAATTTGTAATCCTGGTATCACCTAAGGATGTTTCTTTAATCAGGATGAAGGCTAATTTTTAATTGCCTTGCCACGAAGCTAGATTTAAAAAAGAAAAAAAAAAGTGTGAGGGCCTGAAAAGCGTTGGACTGGGATCCTTAAAGTGGGTCAACATTTCGATGCCGTGGGCCCTGGAGGCCCTTCTCGCCATGGACCCCACCCCGAGGTGTACACTGTACAGGCACAGCACAGTGCTGTGACAGTTCCAGAAGCATCGTTACCTCCCCGCCCCTGCTCCCGAGTGCCCTACTCGGTAGCTGCTTCTCTCAGATCCAGCACCTACGAGCGATGCCGCCGGCGCCGCCGACGAACGGGGGGAAGGTGACGCCGAACCTGGCAATGGCCGCGGAGGGTACGCGCGTGCTCAACCTCACCGTGCTGCAGCGCCTCGACCCGGCCGTCGAGGACATCCTCATCACCGCCGCCCACGTCACCCTCTACGACTTCAACATCGACCTCAACCAGTGGGTGAGCCGCGATCCCTCCCCTCTCGCCGGGCGATCCGACGGGATCCGATGTTGTGGTTCTGGAGGGCTTATGCTCTAGGTTGGCTTGCTTTGTGCAGAGCCGCAAGGACGTGGAGGGCTCGCTGTTCGTCGTGAAGAGGTGAGTGAGGCGGAGGGTATAGGGTGTTAGGGTTTGGATGGGGGGTTTTGCTCTCGCGTGAGGTTGCGACTGAGATCTGATTGTTTTAGGAACACGCAGCCGAGGTTCCAGTTCATCGTCATGAACAGGCGAAACACGGGTATGTGAATCTGTGATCTAACCTCATCAACTCATCTGCGTGCTTTAGGCATTGGACCGATCGAGCTCATCAACTTCCTTTTGGGTGTTGCTAAACGGTAAAGTCTCCCAGATCCTATGATTAACCAGTGCTCTGATGAAGTAGTACTATTTCTGTACACTGATCGCTGCAATGTGAGCCACTCACAAACCTTAACGACGCATAGTGTGATGCTGAGCATTCCATTTGATGTGATCTATAACTCCGAGGTCCGAACTCCTGATTGGTAACTGAAACAATCCTAATACCTTTGCTTAAACCCATGCAAATAGGAACGATGATAAATTGTGCTCAAGTACCTCTTTACCGTGGTTTGATTGTCTGTGAAGTTTGGCAAACTCTGTCCTAATCGAGCCATGTTGAAGACCGAAGAATGATGTTTTACTGTTTCAACTTCTATTTTCAAGCATATACTGCCTCAAGATTGGCTTAGTTTCATTCAGTTGTTGATGTTTTGCGTGATTATCCGAGCAGTCTTTGTATCGTCTCATCATGGGATCGGCACCAGTTGGCCAATCCTAGAATACTAGGGATCTCTGGACTGCAGTGTAGAAGTCCGGCAGTGAGTGGAACAAGAATTTTGGATCAATGGATTCATTTAAGGTTGCCTACTAAGATATTAATGGAGTAATTACTGAGATGAGTTAAGGATTGTGTACAAACTGGTGTGAACTCTTCCAAAATTCGAGCTGTTCATGTGAACCCACTGGGAGTGGGAACAAGGTGGATACAACGTAAACCTCTATGAGTAGAAGATCATTTGGAAATTTCTCATTCTGTACAGGATAGAACTGTATTTAGCGCAAGTTGGTTAGGACTAACAGCTAGTAACTTTTCTGCCAGTAGATGGTGCGTAGATGCTAAATTGTTAATTGTTATATGTATGAAGTCAATTGATTCATGTGCTGGATTCCTCATTAAAAGTTCAATATTAATTTTTTTGTCAGATAATCTGGTGGAGGATCTATTAAGTGATTTTGAATACGAGCTTCAACCTCCATATTTGTTGTACCGGAATGCTGCACAAGAAGTGAATGGTATTTGGTTTTACAATCAACATGACTGTGAAGCTGTTGCAAGTCTCTTTGGAAGGTAAGGCTTTTCGTGTATCCTATTCTCCTCATGTTGAGGTCTCTTTATGCTGTGGCTGAGATGTATATGGAATGCATGCTACTGAAGCATATTTTAAAATTTTAAATGAAGTAAATGATCTGATCTCATCTGCTAGTCTAAATTGGGGACTAAACTAGAAGTGCATGGAGCAATGGTGGGCCAAATCACATTCTGTAGAGGCTGTAGGACTTGTGTGATGGGAAAATTATGAACTTTCTGACGGAAAACTGATGGACAGTAGTTGTTTCCCTTTAGGCCATGAAGTAATTTGCCTTTGGTCCTAAGTGTAAAGGCTGTTAAATATTCTCTGGTCTTTGTATTACAATGTCCAATTTGTAAGCAAGTAATTACAATATGTGATTCTGATCTGACCTTTTGGCAGGAAGTAATACATAAGATAGCTGTGGTTCCCTCCTTTTCATTAGGCAATAAGAAGTAACCACACAGAGATTTATGCCCCCGTAAACAGTCTGACTTTCCTCCCGGGTAACCACAGTTTTGCATCCTAACAACTAAAATTTCCCCATCATGCAGAGGATTAGGACATGCTCATAATCCTTTGATACTTGACGTAATTGTATCCTGATCCTGCGGTCCCTTTTCATAGTAGGAGCGCCATGCTTTCCTCATATTCCATGGAATAGGGTGTTATGATCATCTGGCTGAATGTCTTCGGAAAGGATTAACATGATTACCTGACTTGGTGTCATTATTACTGCACTGTAAAAAATTAAAAAATAATCTTATTTTTCATTTTAACAATTATTTCTGTCTCTGCAAATTGTGCTTCATTATTTTGCATACTTGAAAGCATTAGTCTGCATAGTTTATTAGTCTGGTATATATCTTGCATGTGTATGCATGATTAAGATTGCTTTAGCATGTATTTTGTTGTGTTAGGGCCCAAGTCCTTACCTTTTTTCTCTCTAGATTTTTAACTATTATATCTCGGCATGCCCTGGTAGAATTCTCTATGAAAATTTATCGACACTATTTCTCAAGCTGTGCTCTGTTCATTTTCTTTTGCAGGATACTGAATGCTTATGCCAAAGTGCCTCCAAAACCAAAAGTACCTTCCACAAAAAGGTTTCTTTTTTCTCCTATGGACTTTTGAATGAAAAGAATAAAAAGGTTTAATTTATGCTGAATTCTTCTAATGTGCCACAGCGAGTTTGAGGAACTGGAGGCAGTTCCTACATCTGCTGCTATAGATGGCCCCCTTGAACCTCCGCCAGCATCCAATCTTGTTTCTGATAATCCTGATGAATCGCTGGCAAATTACTTTAGTGTATGTTCTGTTTCAAATTTCTCTTGTTTCCTTCTAAAATATATTTCCATTTTTCACACTGCTCATCAAATAGTATATGTTTGCAATATCTTGGACTGATCAATAATAAATCTTCATTTATCTGGATTCTGAACTCAATGGCCATTGTTGCATCTTGGTTTTATATACGTTGTACTATTACTGAATTTTTCAGTGCCAAACGCGCCTGAACTCTTCTTTTATACAAATCTACAGGGCCCGGGTAGCATTGGGAGTGTATCAAGTGCACCAATGGTTGGAAGAGCACATCCGTCCACTGAGCGCATTGCATCTTCCCATGTGCCACTGACTATTCCATCTGCTACTCCGACGCATCAAATACACCCTCCTTTAGGGGGTTCATCAGCTCCACCACTGCCTCTCCAGGACACTAATGCCCATGCTAGCCGTTCAACAAATCTTGTAACACCGGCATTCTTTGCACCTCCGTCATCCTCTTCTGCGTCACTAGTGCCGCCGGTTTCATCAATGGCGCCTGCAGCACCGCCTCTTCATCCAGCTTCAGCATCTGCTCAATGTCGTCCGTATGGCACCCCGCTACTCCAACCTTTTCCACCTCCTGCTCCGCCTCCTTCCCTTACCCCTGCACACGTTGGTGGCCCTGTTATTTCGAGGGATAAAGTTAAGCACGCCCTCCAGAGACTTGTCCAGGTATGTTTCACATCGAAAAATGCAAAACATAATATCTGTTCTTTATATGCTCTTAACTCTCTTATCATACGCCCAACAGAGTGACCAGTTCATGGATTTAGTTTATCGGGAGTTGCAGAATGCACATATGTAAACAGCTTACTAGGCTGTAAGGTTGCTGGCTGCGACAAGATTGCTTGTGTTCTTTGTGAGTTTTGTAAGGTGGTCCTCAGACTTTTGTATAGCTTTGTCTTGATGGGTTGATGTAGAGTCCTTATAGCAATGGTTGGTAGTATTTGTCCTGTTCCGTTTTTTTTTTCCCCCAAATAACTGTATTGTCAATGTCATACAACATTTGTGTAATTGAAAAAAAATGGAAGTAGAACAGGACTGTGTAAGAACGTTAAAATATCATCTTTTTCGCGTTATTTACTGATCAATTTACCTCCGCAGTATCAGGGTTTCATGGAACGCAAATGTTTTACGGTGCTATAATTCGTTACGTAGAATTGATCCCCCCCTCCGAGTTCCAGGGCATTCAGCAACTGGTATTTGTATGAACCGTTACATACAAATAATGTTTTACATTGGCTTGCAGCAAAATGTCGTCCCATTTTTATTTTCATTTACCTTTGTAATACGCAGAGATGGTACTGATCTGTTGTGAAGTGAAAAATGGTATGCGCTCAACAGACGAAAATGGTTTATTAATTGGAATTCAACGGATGATTACGAATTCTTATTAATATATTTATTTACATTTGGAGTTAATTAGAAATATTTTAGTTACTAAGTTATTGTAAAGTATCACACTACAAAACATGTTTTACATTTTATTTTTTATACTTTATCCAAAAGGCATACACTGTAAACACTATGACATAATATTATAAACTAAATTATCGCACTTAGTGTATACAAATAGGCCATTTTGTGATTAAACGGCAAAACGGATGATCAATAGTATTATACGGTCAATTAGTCGTTCGACTGCATTAATTGTGATCCGATTAAACTATTTGTGACGGTTTAGTCACCGTCACCGATTAATTGGCTGGGTTGGCCATTTTTCACAACAATGGTAGTGACACTTCATATTATTTTCTGAAGAGTTTCAAATCTAGGAAATTATGTATACTAAATTGACGTGGAGTAATATAAAATCATTTAACATGGATGTGTCATGCAGAAAAGAAAAGGGGGTCCCGACTCTAAAAAATCGGCAAAATAATGAGCTAAAGACCAGTACTGAGATTGAGCATCAAAGTCGCATGGACAAATGGCCATGTTGAGACTCTAGAATTCTAAGAAAGTTTTGGTTCCGAGCTATACTATGCATTGTGACAGCCGACACTACAACCTACGTATACGGCACGATCATATTTACATTCGTCGTGCGTGTCAGCAATGTGCTCCGCTATTTACGCTTGCTTCTGCATGCGCGCGCGCTCCGGACGTCGCACGGTCACCGGAACGTCAGCATCACCAGGAACCCCACGAACGCCGCCGCCGCGACGCCGGAGCAGCAGAGGTCAACGATGCCCTCCTGCCTCGCCTTCCGCTCCTTCCTCGCCCTCTTCCCCTTCACGAACTCCTCGTACCGTCGCCTCGCCGCCTCCTCCGCGCCACGGCCCTGCCTCGAGCCAACCATGGCCGTGGCCACCGCGGCCAGCCCCTCCCGGCCGCTCACGCTGCCCCCCTCGCCGTCCTCCGCGCACAGGCTGACCTCCCGGACATGGCCGTAGCGCTCGTCGCACGTGACTGCCGCGTCCAGAGCGACGTCGCCAAGCAGCACGGTGAACCGCGTCACGGTCTCGCCCGTGAGCCACTTCCGGTCGACGGACACCGGGCGCCGGCTCGAGACGTTCAGGGCCCGGCCGGTTACAGGGTCGATAAGTATCCAGCTTAGCGTCAGCTCGGTCGGCGTGATCGGCCACGGGGCGGAGAAGCCCTCTTGAACGAGCGCGTCGACGCGGAACGGAGACCCGAGGAACCACGCCGACGACGTGTCCGTCTCGACGACGCGCGACATGATGCAGACGCCCTTGTGGTGCAGGTCCACGGCCGAGACGAGCCGGCCGGGTGGGGAGGGTGCGTCGGACGTTGCCGGCGACGCGGCCGGGAGCGGGAACGCGTCGGCGAAGAGCGCCCGGTAGCCGTCGCCGCAGCAGCAGAGGACGTCTTGAACCGACGGCCACATGGCGAGGCAGAGGGCTTCCCATGTGTCCGGGTCGGTGGCAAGCTCGTGGAAGCCGGAGCACGCGCACCCGAGCGCGGCCAGCGACGCGCCGTCCAGCCGCCGGACCACGAGGGCGAGGACGTCCGTGGGGAGGTCCTCGATGACCGTCGCGATGCCACCGTCGCCGCCACACGCCGGAGAACGGCCACCCATCACTGCCTCAAGCTCAAGACGCGTGCTTGCCATGATCACAGGATCGCAGAGCTTGGTATGCAACAGCGGTGCAAATCTTTTCTTTGTTTTTTGTGATTGTGATTTGTGAATGCGCACGGTTGGGTTTTGAATTGAAGCTTGTGAGTTCGATTATATAGTCATGTCAGGAGGGTGAGTGATCACGGTCTGAAAGTGAGATGTTCCTTCCTCAACTTGGGGGTTGGGGGGTGGGGTGGGGTGGGGTGGGGGGGGGGGTGGTCTGTTCAACTTCGAGCGTGTTTGCGTTGCCCGAAAGGCAAATTTGGCAAATAAAATATGTGATGGTGAGTTCTTTCTCACTTCTTTCTTGAATGCGCTCACTTATCAAACACTGACACGTGGGGTCGTAGCGTGTTATCTCCTTTGACCGGCGTGCCGGTAAAGGGGTTATTTTTTTTATTATTCTTTGGCTGATGGTGTGGGAATGGGATGGAGCAGACACATGCCCTGTTCATTTGGGATTTTTATGTAGCTTAAAGCTAAAATTTAAATAAATGGATGACTTTTTGACCGAATTTTTAAAAGATAAAAATCAACACATTGGAGCAATGGATTCTAATAAAAAAATAAGGAATCTATATATTCGATTCAACTAAATAAAATACTCACTCTGTCCTAGTTTATAAGGCCTAGTTTGACTTTACACAAGAATTAATGTTACATTAAAATTGAGAAAGATATGAGAGAAAATAACGTAGATGCTCTCACTTAATTATCTTGAAAGATGAAATATATATTTTGTGTAGGTGGTAATGAATAAATGCATGTGGTTAAGAGAGAATAAATAAGGGTATAAAAGAAATGATATTATTAAATATATATGCACATCTTATATTTGAAATAAAACCATTCAAATTATAGGCCTTATAATATGGAACAAAGGGAGTACTATTATCCACATAATCCACAAAACCTACCGGGATTTGCCGTTGCTCTTATCGCCTTGCCTACCTAGTACCTAGTCGCCGACCGTGGAAGGAACGCTAGCGAAGGGGTCCTCGTAGCTTGCCTTGCCGCCGCCGCCTCGGTCTCATCCTCAACGTCGTAGCCGGGAAACTCCAGATCTCGCCACCATCGCCAGATCTGGCCTCCACCTCGCCGCTACACCTCCTTGACGGCGAGATTGCCTGGTTGCGGCGGCGAATTAGCTAATGCCAACAGTGGCATGGAGGGAGAAGGGCGCAGGTGGTGGGAAGGAATGGCGAAGCGACATCATGTCGTGACCTCAATGCCATCCTTCCCTCCAGATCCGCATATCTCAGCCTAGTTTGTGCCGTGCCGTCACGGCCGACAAGCCCGCCGTGATGTGTCATACCGGCCCAACTCATTTTCGGTAAGCCTAAGAATAGGTCCTTAGCACGTCGTGCCACTTGCGTGGATCTAGTCCATTTGCGCTATTATATAGGACACACGGGGTCAAGGTGATAATAACTGTCGAGATCCGAGGCTACCATCATCTTCTTTCTCTCCGCCGTTGTCTTCTTCCTCGCGATGGCCGGTGAGCAAGTAATGCACTCTCCACCTCTTTACCATTTGTAATGTCTTCCCGTTCTCTGCATGTGACGGTGCTGCACCCTATCGCGTGCCGCCGTGTTTGTTTTATGTTATAGTCGTGTCGTGCCTGTCACTCATGTAGCCTATTGTGACAGCTCAAGCCTAACCCTCGCTGGTCTGCCATGCCGTACCCAATTGCGATGCCCGATACGACTCTAACCACCGTATCGTACCGATTCGGTCCGTAAGAGCATCTCCAACAGTTTCCTATAATTTAATTCCCAATAACCCTATATTGGGAGCTTGTGAGAATAATCTTGTTGCTTGAATTAGTCTTTTTCAGTTATAGCTTTTAGTTTCTGAATGAGTCTTTGGCTGTGCTGTTTGGCTGGGAGTGTTTGTAGCTAGCACTACTTGGTCATAGGAACAGTCTCAGAGGGAAGCATGCAGCGGCATGCCACAAACGGTGTATTTTTCTTTTGCTATTTATACCCTGCTGATTGAATAAAGAAGACACACAGTTCGACCCAATACATTCTCTCGTTTATCTCTTCCATTGCCTGTTGCCTTACACTTGATCTCAGAGCAAATCTGAAAACATCGCTGCGTGAGATCGAGAGAGGAATCACAGCAGGCTTCTTTGGTTGATTCTGTCATTTGGTATCAGAGCCTGTTCCGAGCCGGGAATACGCACTGATGTCAGGCTCCCAACCTCCGCCGAGCGGCAACGCCGAGCGGCCCGGCTGGCGCGGCGCTACGGTCCAAATGAGTGATCCGTGAGGTGGGCGGCGGGACTAGCTACCCCGTCCTCACCAAGACCAATTACTCTGACTGGGCGCTGCTGATGAAGGTGAAACTCAAGGCGAGGGCATTGTGGACGGCCGTCGAGCCGGGCGGTGTCGATACGCAAGAAGACATGATGGCACTTGACGTCTTGGTCAGTGCTGTCCCGCCGGAGATGGTGGCCACTGTCGCCAACAAGAACACAGCAAAGGAGGCGTGGGACGCCATCAAAACCATGCGAGTCGGTGACGATCGTGTGAGGAAGTCGACGGCGCAACAACTGCGGCGACAATTCGACTTGGCTGTGTTCAAGGAGAATGAGAGCGTGGAAGATTTTTCCCTGCGCTTGAGCGGCATGATTGCGCACCTTGCGACGCTCGGCGAGACGGTGGAAGAATCGAAGGTGGTGGCAAAGATGCTCCGCAGCGTGCCGTCACGCTTCAAGCAAATCGTGGTTGCGATCCAAACGCTCCTAGACGTGTCCACTCTCACGCTGGCGGAGGTGACGGGGCGACTGAAGGCAGCCGAGGAGGCGTTCGAGCCGCCACCAACGGCTGTGCACCACGATGGCCGGCTGTACTTGACGGAGGAAGAATGGGACGCTCGCCGGAAGAAGCGGGAGGCTGAAAATGGCGGCAATGGTGCTGGAGGCAGTACTGGGCGTCGCGGCGGCCGGCGCGGACGCGGACGAGGGCGTGGCGGCGACTCTGTCTCATCTTCGTTCTCTGGTCCGGCCAATAACAATAGCAAAAATGGTAGAGATCAATGCAGGAACTGTGGAAAATATGGGCATTGGGCCCGTGACTGCCGGTCCAAGTCCAAAAGGGAACAGGCTAATGTGGCCCAAGAGGAGGAGGCTCTAATGCTCCTGAGGGCAACGCCAGGCGTCCACCACAACTCCGCTTCACAGCCACCAAAAGCTTCCCAGCCGCCGCCACTTCCCCTCTTGCCGCACGCAGCATGCGCCTTGCTCCCAGCGCGCACGAGCTCCCCACCACCACGCGTGGATGGCTCAAGCACGCCCACAGGATGCGCGGCGAGCCCAAGCACACGCCCAGGCATACCGGTGCTGGACTGGTTGAAGGCGTTTTCCATCGGTGAATCAGGGAGCACGGCGAGATCCGGCGGCCCAGTACATCTGCGGGAAGAAAAGGTGCTCATTCATCTGGGAGCCAAGGAGGAGCGCGACTCCAAGTCCTGGATCTGCGACACCGGAGCCACGAACCATATGTCGGGGTCCCGGGCGGCGTTCGCGGATCTGGACACGGCGGTGTGCGGGACGGTGCGATTCGGCGACGATTCGGTGGCGCAGATCGAGGGCTGCGGAACAGTGTTGTTCGCATGCAAAAAAGGCGAGCATCGCTCCTTCTCCGGCGTCTACTACATACCCCGGCTCACGTCGAACATCGTGAGCATCGGGCAACTCGACGAGGCGGGGTACGACATTCACATCAAGTCCGGCGTGATGAAGATCCGCGAGCCCTGCGGACGCCTGCTGGCCAAGATAACGCGCGCGGGGAACCGGCTGTACGTGCTCGACGTCGACATAGCACGGCCGGTATGCCTGGCAGCGCGTGGTGAGGAGAACGCCTGGCGTTGGCATGCCAGGCTAGGCCACATCAACATGCCGGCTCTTCAGAAGATGGCGCGCGAAGAACTGGTCCGTGGGCTGCCCAGTATCGAGCAAGTGGACCAGCTATGCGAGGCCTGCCTCGCCGGCAAGCAGAAGCGATCGCCGTTCCCGGACCAAGCACAGTGGAGGGCAGAACGTGCCCTTGAGCTGGTCCATGGTGACCTGTGTGGACCAGTGACACCTTCGACACCGAGCGGGAACAGCTATTTCCTGCTACTTGTTGATGATCGTAGCCGATACATGTGGGTGACCATGCTGCCGTTAAAGGATCGTGCAGCAGCAGCCATCAAAGACTTCCAGGCACGGGCAGAGGCAGAGTCCGGCTGCAAGTTGAAGGCACTCCGCACTGATCGCGGAGGGGAGTTCACCTCGAAGGAGTTTATGGAGTATCAGGTGCCGATGGTGTCAAGCGGCTGATTGGCGGCCGTACTCCCCGCAGCAAAACGGCGTCGTGGAGCGCCGGAACGCCATGGTCGTCGGCACTGCACGCAGCATGCTCAAGGCGAAAGGGCTGCCGGCTTGGTTCTGGGGTGAGGCAGTGGTTACTGCGGTGTACCTACTGAACCGAGTACCGACGAAAAACGTGGATGGCATGACTCCATTTGAGGCATGGTACAAGAAGAAGCCGGCTGTCCATCACCTGCGAACCTTTGGCTGCACCGTCTTCGTCAGGAATACAACACCCCATTTGAAGAAACTGGAAGATCGTGGGCGCAAGATGATCTTCGTCGGGTACGAGCAAGGATCCAAGGCCTATCGGGCCTACGATCCTGCCACGAAGCGCGTTCATGTGACCCGCGATGTGATTTTTGATGAATCCGCACAGTGGGACTGGTCCAGCATCGATGCAGTCCACAACGACGACACCTTCATCGTTGAACACCGGGCTGTGCTGGAGCGCCAAGGACAGATGGACACGGCGGCAGCAGCTCCTGCATCGCCACCAGCCCCTGCATCGCCCACGGCTGCATCTTCGACACCCTCGACGCCGGCAACAGGGATACATGACATGGATCCTACGTCACCACCAAGCACACCGGCAAGTGCTACTCCTCAAACTACTGCTGCTCCAACAATCCAGTTTGCTACGCCGCCGACCGATCCGGGCGACACACTGGACGTCTACCACGATGATGAGGTACCACTCCGTTTCCGGACCCTGGACAACATCATTGGCCCTGCATCTCCTCCTGGGTACGCGTTGCGTGATCTGGGAGGCGGCCAACTTTTTACAGTGAGCACAGAGGAGCCTGGGTCATTGGACCAGGCTGAACGAGACCCTCGCTGGCGCCGAGCGATGGAGGAGGAGCTGCAGGCAATTGAGGAGAACTGCACGTGGACACTCACTGAGCTTCCGCCTGGTCGGCGAGCCATCGGACTCAAGTGGGTGTACAAGGTCAAGAAGGATGAACACGGTGTTGTGGTGAGGCACAAGGCGCGGCTCGTCGTCAAGGGATACGCACAACGCCACGGGATCGACTACGACGAAGTGTTCGCGCCAGTAGCACGCATGGAGGCGGTGCGGCTACTCCTGGCGTTGGCGGCGCATGAAGGGTGGCGAGTCCACCATATGGACGTCAAAACGGCGTTCTTGAATGGGGATCTCCAGGAGGAGGTATTTGTGGAGCAAGCGCCGGGATTTGCTCAACCTGGCCACGAACACAAGGTATTCAAACTACATAAAGCTCTGTATGGTTTGCATCAAGCTCCTCGTGCCTGGAATCAAAAACTAGATGAAAAATTGGGTGTTCTGGGGTTTACAAGAAGTCCATCAGAACATGCTATCTACTGCCGAGGGAGTGGTGCTGAGAGGCTTGTGGTTGGTGTCTATGTGGATGACTTGGTGATCACGGAACCAACAAAGAATAAAGCATCAACAAGTTCAAGAAACAAATGGCAGAAATATTCAAAATGAGTGACCTTGGGTTGCTCTCTTACTATCTAGGCATTGAAGTAAGGCAAGATGCAGAGGGGATCACACTGTCTCAAGGGAGTTATGCAAAGAAGATTCTTGAGAAGGGTGGCATGGTGGACTGCAATTCCTGTGAAATACCTATGCAAGCTAAACTGAAGCTAAGCAAGGAGAGCAACAGTCCTTGTGTAGATGCCACCGAGTACAGGAGCTTAGTTGGGAGTTTGAGATACTTGGTCAATACCCGACCTGATTTGGCTTATTCAGTTGGGTATGTGAGCAGGTTTATGGAGGAGCCTCATGAAGAGCACCTTGCAGCTGTAAAGCACATTCTGAGGTACATAGCTGGGACAAGCAGCTGGGGTATTTTCTACCCAAGGAAAAGGGGAGGAGATGCTGAACTTTTGGGTTTTAGTGATAGTGATCTGGCTGGAGATTTGGACAGCAGGAAGAGTACTTCTGGAGTCATATTCTTTCTTGGAGAAAGTCCAATCAGTTGGCAATCACTAAAGCAAAAGGTTGTAGCTCTGTCTAGTTGTGAGGCTGAGTACATTGCTGCTGCTACTGCTGCATGTCAAGCTATATGGTTGGCGCGGTTGCTAGCTGAGATCAAGGATTCAGCTGTGAGCAAGCCGGTGCTAAGGGTGGACAACAAGTCTGCTATTTCGCTAATCAAAAACCCAGTGCATCACGACCGGAGTAAACATATAGATACAAGATTCCATTTGATCCGGGAGTATGCAAACACCGGCCAAATTGAAGTGGAGTTCATCAGAACGGAGGAGCAGATTGGAGATATTCTCACGAAGCCTCTCTGCAAAATCAAGTTCAAACAGCTTTGCATGAAGATTGGTCTTCAACCTGTTCAGTAGTAGAAGCGCAACAAGACTTAGGAGGAGATTTGTGAGAATAATCTTGTTGCTTGAATTAGTCTTTTTCAGTTATAGCTTTTAGTTTCTGAATGAGTCTTTGGCTGTGCTGTTTGGCTGGGAGTGTTTGTAGCTAGCACTACTTGGTCATAGGAACGGGTCTGTAGGAAGCGCATGCGCGGCATGCCACAAACGGTGTATTTTTCTTTTGCTATTTATACCCTGCTGATTGAATAAAGAAGACACACAGTTCCAGCCCAATACATTCTCTCGTTTATCTCTTCCATTGCCTGTTGCCTTACACTTGATCTGTAGCAAATCTGAAAACATCCGCAGCGTGAGATCAGAGAGAGGAATCACAGCAGGGCTTGCTGGTTGATTCTGTCAGAGCTTTCTAAAGTTTTTGGGCTTTTAAAAAAGGCCATTCTCCAATAGTTCCCATTTTTTCCTCCAAAAATAGTGATTGGGAAAGCACGCGAGCGTCCAATATCTAGCCACTTCGGCCGGAATTTTTGGGCATGCAGAGATATTGTGATTCCGATAGGGTAACTGTTGGAGCGGTAATTTTTTCATTTGTTCCTAAAAACTGATTTTAGGAATGAGTTTTGGGAACTATTAGAGATGTTCTAAGCATACATACGGTGCTCTGACCGTACCATACCACAGGCCGGCACAAAGTATTAAAACCCGGCTCAATGGCCACTCTATCTCAGCCTCGTCTCCGCCGCCGTCGTTGCCGCCGTCGTCGCCGTGCTTATCGCTGCACACCACTGGCCGCTGTAGAAGGCAACATCTATATGCATCTTCACACTGTTAAACCAATGATTCCTGAACATTGGTGCATGCATGCATCATGTACCAATCTGCACCCCCTCTGATAGTTTCCGATCGAACACCACTTGAAGAACACATTCGATGAATCATCACTACTGTGACGACGCGGCCAGGTTTGACACCCAAACAGTGTTCTTTGCGCGAAGTTGCCACAGTCGCAAGGGCGCGATCGAGGAAGAAACGGTCGGTCACGTCCTCTGCATCGATCGATCTGCGCGTACTCGTAGGCTAAGCTGTCGCCGTCGATCTCTTTTCTTCATAAAAACCTCTCTTTTTTCACGCATGTGCAGCGTGTGATGTCGAGCTACCTACCGATCGTGCCGTGAACCTACTCCTAGAATGAAAACGAAAAATCCTCTCGGGCGCGGAGCAGGGTTTCGAATTTCGTTTTCGGATTAGATCTCGTCACCTACCGAAATACAAAATTTCACCGAGATCTCGTTGTTTCGGAAGTAATCCGAATGAAATACAAAAACCAAAATTTGAATCCGGTCAAATCCGACCAAGTTTTAGTCAAATCTCGGTCAAATTTGCTGAGATTTCGGCGAGATTCACCGAGATCTCGGCGAGATTTTATGCACCGCCACACTTTCAATCTTTTAGGGTTTTTTCAATTTCGTCGGAATTATAATCTACCGAGATCTCGGCGAGATTATAGGTTATTGTAGCACCTTTCCGCGGAGACGATCAGGACGTGTACCTGTACTGGAACGTTGGCGAGTCCATTTCGTCTTCAGCTGCACCGTACGTCTGCCACATCCGCTGCACTCATTCAGGTCACTCACTACCTTCTCACAGTCCGTATGCTACTGTGAATTTGCGATGGAAAACACCATGCGAATTCAAAGCTAAGCAGTGGTGATTAAAATCTTCCGAAGAAATTAGGACGTCTCCTACATTACTCGTAAGGTACGTAGCCCAAATCAAGTTAGTACTTAGTACTAACTGGTTTTAGATATGTGGTTCTGACGTCTGATAATTCGATGACTCTACTGTCGCGGTTAAGATGTTAAAGCCCTGTCCCTGCCTGAAAGCAGAAATGTACTGAAGTATGCGTGGTTGATGTTGCAAGTTATGGGCATAATGTGAACATGAGAAGCTAGTATTGTAAGGTCTTAAACTCGTAGAAACTCAATGCATAATGGAATTAATCCAACGAACCACCACCCCACTTGTTATACACTCCACATCACAAAATTTAATCGACCTTTGACTAAGACCTTGTTTGGCACGGTTCCAGATTCTAGAAGAAACAGAAACGGTTTTAGATTCTTCGTAGAAGCGTTTCAGCTTGAATCAGAATCACTGTCTGGAAACCGTTTGGCTAGCTGTCTGGATTCTGTGAATCGGGGTGGAACGGGGTTGAGAGCGATTCAGCCTCAACATGGAAAAAGAGGAAACGTTCCGAGAAGAATCGTTTCAAGCTTTAGCCCGTTTGGTTGGGTTTTTCCTAGATTCTAGTAGAAACGGTCCGGTTCCAATTTGTCAAACGGGGACTAAATTATGACCAAGCTAAGTTACTGACGTTTGGCAAAATTTAGTCAAGCGGGAGTTATCGACTAATGGCACTGATGTAGGTGATTATTGTGCATGGTTAAGTGCAGGATTTGTTCAGTTTTAAGTACCAAGAATGTGCAGGGCTCAATGAATAGAAGAGAATGACACAAGTGCGATGTCCGATGCATGCTCTGCGGTGCTCTTAATTAGACGCTATCTGGAATATAGGATTGAGAGAAATTCTAGAGGACTTTTACTAGTTGCTAAAATTCGTATGTTTAAGACGGGGCCTGAAAAAGTTTCTCTTCAATAGATAGGATCGAAAATGATTTCACATGTTGTAAAATCATGTGTAAAGCAATTTGTCCATCCATATGGATGTGATATTTTCTCAAAAGATTACACTACCAACCCTCATACAAATTCTACTACTAATACTACCATAAGAAGTATAACTAAATCCTAACTAAACTGATCCATTAGATGAAATAAAATGGACAATTAATATTTAATATTGTGTACCGTGAAAAAGCTCTTCCTGAGAGAGAGAGAGAGAGAGGCTCGTAAAACAAAAAGTTCTATGGCTCTCAGATGACTCAGCTTGTGTAACACCCTAGCACCTCACGTGTCCGAAGTGCTACTAAAACATAACTTGCACCTCTCCAATTGCTTCTCCATTCATCAAAGGTATTTTAGATTTTTCCTAATTCGTTCACATTTTTGGATTCACCGAATACCTGATGATCTTTAGAGGCTTCTTATCCATTCATCCGTCATTCATCAGGATCACATGACGTGTTTTATCGTAGAGGACAAATAATATGATAGAATTTTTTACCCTTTTACCTCTTTCCGAATTTTACTACCAATACTACATGTGGTAGTATAACTAGATCTAAATTGATTTCAACTATTAGATTTAAAGGAATGGACGGCTTATATTGATTTTAATCTACCGTAAAAGAGCTCATCCTAAAAATACACATAGTGTGGAATGAGGAGAGAGTTTACGAGGAGTTGTAGCTGCCAAGTTCGGGTAACATAAGCAACCAAAAACGCGTAGGTTGTCGTACGAAAGGAAGGGATCAGTGCTCTGATACCATGAGATTGAAAATATGCTCTCAGTTGTATTTACTTGTATCAAAGTAGATGCTTATATAAGAGTTATACGAGAGAGATATGTATGGCATAACCAGCACTAATTATGGCAAGAGTTGTTGCCATGATCCACTCGACCAGGGCCTCGTATGGTATTGTGAGCCAAATAAGCAGGGAGGTGACCGGTGGAGTATTGTGCGTAGGAACCGGTCCAACAAATAAGAGTACCAAATCTCTTACAGAAAAACTAACCTACGGTATACCGTAGGAACGGTACACCTCTGAAACTCATGAAACTTGTGGATTTTTACACTGAAACTCATGAAACTTAGCACTAAAAACTGATGAAACTAAACACTGAAACTCATGAAACCATCACTGAAACTGATAAGTTTCATAAGTTTCACGGCTATACCGTTGGAACGGTATACCGTTCCCTAGTCTCCCTCAATCTCTTATTGTAGCACAGTCTGGACTTCGTTTTTCCGCTTGTTCTTTAATTCTGTAGCAAGCTCACTACTATGGAGAGGGACATCAGTGGCGGTTCGTAAGAGACATCAGTGGCGGTTTTTGAACCGCAACAGATTAAGCGCCAGTGATAATCGGAGATTTTCAGAGGCGGTTTGAAAACCGCCACTGATAATACTCATTAGTGGCGGTTGTAGAGAAAAACCGCCACTGATAATGATAATATCTGTGGCGGTTCCAGCTAAAAACAGCCACTGATAATTCAATATTCGTGGCGGTTCCAGCTAAAAACAGCCACTGATAATTCAATATTCGTGGCGGTTGTATATAAAAACCGCCACTGATAATTCTATTATCAGTGGCGGTTTTTAATTGGAACCGCCACTGGTATGCATTATCAGTGGCGGTTTTTAGCTGGAACCGCCACTGATAACTCCGCCCGACAATAAAAAAAACGGACATTTCTGGCTAGCCTCAGGAAAGTGCTAGCCATGCCCTCTGAAACAGCACACACACGAATACACACGAACAGTAACTGGATGATAAAGTCATCTTTATAACTGAATCAAAGAACAGACAAAAATTCGTTGCATAAACCCATCTAATAAGTTGCATAGATTTTTTTTTATCAGATTTTATGTTTACTTGGAAATCTAATCAACTATCTCATTTGCCAATATGTAATACATAAGATGAATGATACAATCCAGCAGAAAACCATTCAGCAGGTAACCTACCATGTTCTTTGTACCATTTTGTTGTCAATAGTTCATCATTATCACCAACACAAGTATGAAATCCTGGAAGACGAGCGGCACCTGTAATCGTAGTAAGAAGTAACAACTTAATTGACAATATAAGTGTTATGCCCCTAACTATAATTGAGATCTGCATAAACTAATGCTACTCTCATCATAGAAAACAAAAGCTCAACAATGGCATGGCAAAAATACAAACCGCACTAGTGTTCTTTGTGCCTTTCACCAGAATGACATCATCGTCAGCAATTCTTTCCTCCACAACCTCATCAGCATGTCCAAGGAACGATGAATCGAACGTTTCTTCACCTTCCATATCAGCAAAAGTAGTCACCTGCACTTTCGTACTATATCAGGATATTGCCAAATAGTTTGTGTAGCATTAATTAATACTTGGGCTAGACCACTATAAAAGGTGATCTGCCATATTCCAGGGGAACATCAATGCACGCAAATGGTTTACCATTCTAAGCCAGTTTCAAGTTATAGCCAGATTGTAATTGGCCAACTCAATACCAAATATGAAGAAGAAACTTTTGCTGCTGATATGAAGTATAAAGTAATTGACTAACATGCAAAATAACAGATCAAATAATAACGAAAGGGTGGCGTAAAATTCAGTCATAGTCTCATAGAAACAAGGAAGACGATGCCATATGGAAATATATTACCTTAATAATTTTAGCCTCTGGTATCAGTGAAGCACCACCAATAATGTCAAAGTCACCCTGTAAGGATATATATACAATCTTTAGACTTTAGAGATGGATTTCTGAAATGATTTCGCAAGAGGGAAGCAGTAGGCAAAGAAGGACAAGTTAGTATAAACAAAGCATTTCCTTGAAGAAAGCGATAAGGAGTTGCATGACCGACTGCTCTTCTATGAACCCATGATATTTCGTAATGCTTAAATGATGATATATGTAAATGAATTGCATAAGTAGAAGCTGATCATCATTGTACTTATTGGCAATCTCTTTTATGGAGTAAAACCAGAAAAGGAAGCAAAAAAATCTCATACGCCCGACGAAAATCCAGAAACATCAGTTTAATTAGTGGCCAGTTAACTTGACCTCCATTAAAAATGAAGGGATAATTGGATATATGCCACTACAGGAACAGCTTATTCGAGATTTGCCATCGTTCCTTTGCTTTTTCGAACGATGCCATTATGAAACCGTGCTTATTCGAAATATGCCACCGCTCGCGTCCGGTCACGACACGTGTCCCGTATTAATTGGATATATGCCACTGTAGGAACCGCTTATTCGAGATTTGCCATTGCGGACGGGACACGTGTCGTGACCGGACACGAGCGGTGGCATATTTCGAATAAGCACGGTTTCATAATGGCATCGTTCGAAAAAGCAAATGAACGATGGCAAATCTCGAATAAGCGGTTCCTGCAGTGGCATATATCCAATTATCCCTTAAAGGAATATTCCCATGATGCACAACAGTATAGATAATCACAAACAGTAATGTATAAATAGTAAGATCTCATCCTTATTAGTGCTTCATGCAGCATAAATAACAATCAATTAGCACATGAACATGGATAAGTACCGCATAGAACTATTATACACATTAAAAAATCAGGCATACACATTCACAACTCACAAGTATAAAAGAGCTATTATACTCATTAAAAAATACAATAAGGACATACCTGGTTAGCAACAACTGATTAGATGGACAAAGCAACATTCATGGATGAAAAGATATGAGTGTATAGTAGCATATAAATTCATGTGGTATTGCGATCCAAACCTTTCTTGAAGCAAAATCAATAGTTTGCTCTTCAAAGCCTCTTCAAATACGAGGCAATAACTTTTCCGAAAAGATCCATTGTGTTTTCTATACTGTATTCAGAACAAAACAGCCAATAGATAAGTACAAGAATAGATTAAAATCACAAGTCAAAACTAAAGAATAGGTACTTATCACAAATACTTGATCATTGTAGGAGAGAGCGATGGCATCCCAATTTTCCGATATGGTGGCAGATCCGAAAAGACACATTACATACCAAAACAATGGTGGAGATGTGGGGCCCAAAATTCAAACATACTAAAACTTTTGTAGCAACATAATGAAAACAGGAATTGCTAGCCATGGCTACCCACATAATGGTGTCATATCCATTTTGTACAGTTTTCGAAGTGAACTATAAGTGGCAACCCATTCAACACATTACAAATGATAAACCAACAATCATGGTCATCTTCGGGGAATACAAAGATGAGCACCATCATCACTACATCCCGACCACATTTACAGACTTGGATGTACTAACGAACCAACTACTTCCTAAGCTACGAGCCTACGAGCCTTCAGAGTTCTTTGGAGGCGAAGGACGTGTCAGAAGAGTATGGATCAGTGGATCGTTGTTGTCGTCATCATAAAACTCGCCCTTTTTGTTGATGACTTCCTTCATGATGAAGTAGGCGAGTTGTCCCTGAATGGCTTGGATTTCAACAGGAAGCATTCCTGCCATAGGCAATTTGAGGCGCTACAAGTAGGAAAAATAAATCTAAGAGTTTATAGATAGAAATTGAATGGTACGAATAAATTCCTGAAGTTAACATGACAAACCTCTACGTCATTGTCTATTATTGTAGAACCTAAGATTTCGCGCATGTATTGGCACACGAAGTACCCACACAAATTTGTGCCTTGCATTCGCTTGTGGCAATCGCGATATAAGAATATTGCTTGCGAATGATTAAATATTGAATAAACTAAGATGTCATGGAAGGAATTATTTACTATGAAGTGCGATATAAGAATATTGCTTGCGTATGCATCGAAATTTAGTACTGATCAAAAGGATTTCGGAATGGGCGGTATCTCAAGGTTTTTGTACAATATCTTTTGAACGCCTCATTCATTAGTCCTAACAGGTCTTCGTGCTCTTTTCTATCTTTGTCCAAGGGTCCATAATCGCCACTTGCTCTTTTCCTCGAGTAATTACTACGAGAATCCAAAGGAACCTACATACGCATGTATGATGCTATAGTCATTACTCCTAGGATAAGAGTAATGAACGAATTCAACGAATAATTTAGCTAGCCAATGAGAAACTTACTTAAAATTGTATGGAAGAAGTATGAAGTCCTTATCTTGTAGTTTTAGCAACGCCCAGATATCGTATTCCTCGACCTCCTTTGGTGCTCTTATGATTTCGTTTGGCCATGGACTGCTCCTGTCGAGGAATCCCACTGGCCCCTTGGTTCTTCTCAGTTCAATCAACTCGTATCTAGATAAGGAAAAAGTTAGACATGACATTTATCGGTATTACATGAATGTAAACCTTGATTTATATATTAGCCACTTACGCTCAAAGATCTCAAAAAACACACGTCGAGGGCGTCGTGATAGAACAGGTTGTGCAAGTTATCGAATTCTATCAAGAAGTAGCCAGAACCCTCATGGTGAAAATGTTCCGCCTGAAAAATGGCAGTGATCACCTTCGGAAGTACATCTTGATTGGATCGCTCCATGTACCAGATATGTAATCGCTGCATCATGGGTGTTAGGCTATTAAACTTTGATTCGGTGACTAATGGCTTCCCCATCTCGAATCTAAGCCTTTCTTGATTATCTTGTACTTTAGATTTCGCCTTGCCCTTTCTTTTTCCCAAGATAACATCATACTGCTCGGCTTCGCCTGATCTAACTGATATGGCTTTTCTAATGTGCCATTTCTTTGGATCAGGTGTTGTAAGTTCATCCTTTGAAGTGGTCACACTAAGCATTTCATGTTGAGGTGCTGGTGACGAATGGGCTCCTGGAATAGGCTCCTTTGAAGTGGGCGCACTAGCAATTTGACGCTCAGGGGTTGGTGATGAATGGGCGAGTTCTACTGCATGAGAGTCTGGCACCACATGGTCGAAGACGATGTCACGCTTACGCCACTAGATGAATGTGTGAACGGCACTTCCTAGAGTTGTAACCTCATCATTACAGGGCATTTCCAGCCCGATGTTAGCAAATTGAGGAAGCACCGTGTCCACCTGGACTTTTGCATAACCCGGAGCTATCGGGGAGTTGTGCAAAACAGCCCCTTGTTGGTATGGATAAGCTATCCTCGTAGTACTGTAAATATATGTTCATCACAGGTACATTGAGCCGGGCAGGTGTGGGGTCTTGTATGTCGTCCACAGGATAATGGGTGTCATCCAGTTGTTCCAATGGTGTGGATGCGCAACTGCTATGGCGATTCGTAGGGCTGGCGAGAATTGTGTTCTGTCCTTGCGACTGGCTCATAGCTTCTTGTACTTTTTGCTGAACTTGTTGTGCTATGGTGGCTTGTAATTCTCGAAGCACCTTTTCCTTCATCTGCTCCAATTCTCGTTCCGCACGCTCTTCTTTGGCTCTCTTGCGACTCCTGTAAGAGTCTTCATGATCTGGGAAACCTATTTTCCAGGGAACCTTAACCCCAACGCCTCGTGTACGACCAGGGTGCTCTTTGTTTCCCAAAGCCGCTGTTAGTTCATCCTTCTCCCTATCCGCGTGAAAATTTCCTTGGGTGGACTCGACATGCAACTCCTGAATTCGTTGGGAGATTGCCTCATCATTGCTGCTTTTGAATGATAAGCCCCCATCAGACATGATAGATGCCCTTGCTAACACATAATGCTTAACTCGATCCGGTAATCCGGCCAAGGGACTTGTGCCAGTCGATCGGACTGCACCTAATTCTTGCCTCTCCCACTGAGGAATTTTACCCGCGTACCCGCTCGTGCCTAGTCTGTGGGGGTGAGTGTTCCTCCTGGTGATCTGTCGGTGGTCTTCACTAGATTTCATTGCTGTTTCATCTTGCTTTATCGCAACAAATTCATCCCAATATGGCTCTACTTTAGGATAATCTCCAATGGCTGACCGATTTTTCATCACATAGTTCGTATTCAGCTTGGACTTGAAGTTCCTCCATGCGACATCCATGGTTATCAACGCATTTCGACGCACGAGCTCTTCGGCATCTTCAGGGAATTCAAAAGATTCTTTCAGCTCTGTCCATAGATCTATTTTTGTGGCACCGGGCACTTTATGCCAATCCAAATAGGTGATTGGAACTTTATCCCTTACGATGTACCCACATGTTGACCTATATTTTGCTGCTATTTTTTTCGGTGAAACAGGGACTCCAGCATCTGAGACCCTCGTTATGGTATGCCAGCCTTCAGGCTTCTTAGTTTTTCCTCGGCCTCGACGTCTTGCAACAGGAGCATCAGCGGGGGAGGCCTCGGCATCTGAGGTGGTTCGATGGATATTAAGGTATCTGCTTGGGCTTGAGTTCGGGGATGGGTTGGAAGCATCCTCTAACCCATCTTTGGGACTCGGACTCGATAACTACATATACACATCAAACAGATTGAGCATATCTTATCAATCCCTATTTAGCAATGGATCTCATTCAACAGCTCATATGTCATGTTTTTATTATGTCACATCAAATTTAAGAGAATGCAAGTTAATTGATTGATAGTGCTCTCAGTCACTTGGTGTAGGAATTTGAGAGACTAGCTCTCAGTCACTTGGTGTAGGAATTTGAGAGACATGATTTGTATAGTTCTTCCTAATACACAATACTTAGGGTTATTGCACTAGAATAATTTAGATGCAAAGCAATGTGTAAATTAAATAATTTTTCAAAATATGGTAGTCCATATATCAAAGAGCATATCTGGTCCATTCTTCCTAAAAAAATACATTGAAACATGATATATTGTACTACTAAGTGCATATTACATTACTGTTTAAAAAACTTATGTTTACTATTTTGATAGCCGTGACCGAATCTAACAAACCCAATACCCATCATGATTCAATATTTTACTACTCAATATTTTACTACTTAAAAAACTTATGTTTACTACCATTACCACTCTCCACCTTAGTCCTTATCAAAAGGACAGAAAGATATCTCCACTTTTACTACTCAATATTTTATTTGCATCATGCGCACCATAGATAGTTAACATCCATAAATTTATCAGCTTACGGAAAGATCTTCGAATGATAATTTACTCAAATTTATGCAAAGATCACTCATTGAAAACAAAGACTAATATGATAGCAATACAATCACACAAACCATTTCCCTGATAAAAATAATATATATTAAATAAAAAAAGATTCATTATAGTCAATCTAAACTCCCGAGAACCACAGGGCAAATGCTATGTTGGCATTGTTTCTGTTTATATTTTCATTCAAAATGGTATTGAAAAAACAGCATGTTCCACTTCCATTGCCATGATAGAAACAAAATAAGTCTTACAAAACATGACACAAACACTGGAGAAAGAAGTCTCAAGGAAATAAATACTTCAAAACTGAATTATACCATTATGGTTCTAAACACAACCGGAATAATCGTTCCTATCAAAACATGCTAATATAACTAAACAACCTAAAAACAATAATATCACTCTCCAAACTCAATTTAACATGTCCACTTAACATGTACAAGATTATACATGCATTTGTCAAACCAACAGATAGTAAAAAGTGAAAATAAAGCAATAAAAGAATAACTGCCATGTACAAAATCTCATTGATCTGAACGTATGTCTGGATTTTTCTTTAGCTTTTTTGATAGGAATTTTTCAGAGACATGACAGTACTAAAATGTATGACTGAATCCAAGTTCCAGACTTACTGGGAGCTCGAAAAGAGAAATACTTTTATAAGTACATCACATAAAAGTTGACATAATATAGCCTGTTTTTCACTAAAAAGGGAGACTCTGGTTCATCTGGTCTGAGATCTTTATGTATCACATTGGAAAATTGCAAAGAAAGGGGACCTAGATAACCAGGATTCTTGTTTAAGTACTGAATGTGTAATGACTTTCTTATCGATTTCCATGAAAATCTGGAAGGACATGGGTGTCTTGAGTCTAAGTTAGAAAGAAATATAACACTTTGTTCATGTGACATCAAAAGCAATAGCTTGTTCAACAGCTCATATATGGATACACCTGAATAACTTTTCTGGTAGTTTGCATCCAGAATGGCTTGAAAAGCTAGAAACAATGATGGCAAATTCTAGTGGTGAGGGTAGTGCTCTGGCTACACATGCTAGTAATTTCCCAAATCCCAACATAGGCTACAAGACTAAAAGCACAAGTATAGCAACACATGTATATCATAGCAACACATGTAGCACTAACCGGGCGGGCACAAATGAGCATCGGCCGGGGCGGGGTTGCGCACGGCGGCCGGGGCGAGGGCGTCACTGGGCTGGCCGGCGTCACCGAGTGGGCGTGGGGACGACATCCGGCGTCGGCGTGGGCTCCGGGAGACCTTGTACCCGGCGGGGACGGCGCGTGGGGACGAGCTTGACGGGGCCGGAGCAGGGAAGGGCGGAGGTGGTCGACGGGAGCTCCGGGCGGGGCCGGGTCGAGCGCTGGCCGAGACGTTAACGTCGGCGTGGGCTCCGAGAGGCGTTGCGGCGGGAGGAGAGACCTTGCGGAGTTCTTGTGGGAGGAGCACTGTGTTCTTAGGGTTAAGTGTGGAGATTTATATGGGGCAGTATCAGTGGCGGTTTTTAGTAAGAACCGCCACAGATAGTACTTATCAGTGGCGGTTTTCCTTAAGAACCACCATAGATAGTCATTATCGCGGCGCTTGCCTTAAGAACCGCCACAGATAGTACATCATTTCGACGGTTTTATTAAGAACCGCCACAGATACTATTTTTAAGATTTCCTTTTAATATGAAGCTATGACTAGATGTATTAATGTACCTATCATATATATTAACTACTAATTATTCATAATTAATTTATCTATGATGAATAAATATATATATTCTTACTAAATTTAATAATTGCTAATGGATGTATGTGTTTACTTATTTCACATGTGAAAATAAAAGAGTATTACAGATACCAAAAATTGCCATTACTCCACATAATACATATTTCTGACATTAAATTTCTATTACCCCACATAAATACACACATTTTGCCATTACTCCTAGCTAATTATTTTCTTTCACAATTTGGCCTTCTTCATGATCATCGCGATGATAGGTGCCTTCCGTAGTGGTTTCTTCCTCGAGCCTGATGCTACCATCTACGAAAGGAGGCAACTCATCAAACTGGTTGTACTCTTCCTCATCCACGACATTCTCAACTCCGACGATCCTTCGTTTTCCTTGAAGAACTACATGATGCTTCTTATCTGCCGGGTCGATTACATAGAAGACTTGTGCTACTTGCTTCGCAAGAACGAATGGTTCGTCACTATATCCGACTTGCTCGATGTCCACAGTAGTGAAGCCGTATTTGTCCACCTTGACACCCTTTGGGAGTTTGACCCAACGACACCGAAACACCGGGATCTTGAAAATGCAGTAGTCGAGCCCCCAAATCTCCACTATAATCCCATAGAAGCTGCTCTTCTTGCTGCCTGTGTTGTCGTAGGCATCTATACGGACACCACTGTTTTGGTATGTACTTTTACTATCCTGAGCTCTCGTGTAAAATGTATATCCATTTATGTCGTATCCTTGCCATGTCAAGATAGTACCTGATGGCCTTTTTGCCAACCACCTCAACGTAACACTCGTTTCTTCACCAGACATGTGCTCCTTGAACCAATGATTGAACACACGATTGTGCTCTTTTGTTATCCAAACCTCTGATCGTCCACGATTTTCCCTCCGCAGCTTATCCTTGTGCATGTCCATATACGGGGACACCTCGACTGACTGCTGCAAGACTGTGAAATGAGCTTGTTCGAACAGAAAAGGATCGTAAGAATTTGTGGATTTCTTTCCTATTACTCCTTTCCCAGCTAGCCTCCCCTCATGGCGTGATACAGGCACTCCTACCGGTTCTAACTCGTGCATGTAATCGATGCAGAACTCAACAACCTCCTCAGTTGCATAACCTTCTACAATGGAACCTTCCGGCCGCGATCGATTACGCACATATTTCTTCAGAACACCCATGTACCTTTCGAACGGGTACATCTGATGCAGGAATACTGGGCCACAAATATTTATCTCATTCACAACATGAACAATGAGATGGACCATGATATCAAAAAATGATGGAGGAAAATACATCTCTAGCTGACACAGAGTCTTGACCACATCAGCCTGCAGTTCGTAAAGTCCAACGGGATCGATGACCTTCTGTGAAATCGTGTTAAAGAAGAAACACAACCTCATGATTACCTCTCGAACCTTGTCAGGCAAAATACCTCTAATTGCAATAGGGAGCATTTGTGTCATCATCACATGACAATCATGAGACTTCATGCCATTTAACTTCAAATCTTTCATCGATACTAGTTTCTTGATGTTTGCGGAGTAACCGGATGGAACTTTCACACCGTGCAAGCACTTGCAGAGGTCTGTTTTCTCTTTCTTGGACAGAGTGTAGCATGCTGGGGGAAGGAAAAATCGGCCTTTCCCGGTGTCTTGAGGATGTAGCTCGGCTCTGATCTTCATATCTTCCAGATCCCGACGGGCCTTCAGTCCATCCTTTGTTTTGCTAGGAATATTTAGTAAAAGGCCAAGCACGCTGTCACATACATTCTTCTCTACATGCATTACGTCGATGCAAAGGTCGAACCTCTAAGTCCTTCCAATAGGGCAAGTCCCAAAATATGGATCTCTTCTTCTATGTGGTTTTCTCAGTATGGGACCTCGATGTACCCCCCTTTCCAAGAACAACATTGATATTCTTAACCATATCATATACCTCTTCCCCGGTAAGAGGATTTGGAGCTGAACCATCCTCCTTTGTACCGTCGAATTGTTTCTTCATGTTGCGGTATGGGTGACTCCTTCGAAGGAACCGACGGTGACGCATGTAGACTGTTTTCCTTGAGTTGTTAAGCCACACACTACTAGTTTCATCCAAGCATTGGGGGCAGGCTTTAGCTCCTTTTACAGTACGGCCGGACAGGTTACCCAGTAGGAAAATCATTGATGGTGCAGAACAACAATGCGCGTAGAGTGAAGTACTCCCGTTTGTACTCATCCCATACTTGTACACCTTCATTCCACAGTAGCACAAGATCTTCCACCAATAGTTGTAGGTATACATCAATATCGTTGCCAGGTTGTCTCGGCCCTTGAATAAGCAGCGACATCATAATGTACTTTCGCTTCATACACAACCAAGGAGGAAGGTTGTAGATACAGAGAGTCACAGGCCAGGTGCTATGAATGCTTGCTCATGTTACCGAAAGGATTCATTCCATCCGTACTCAACCCAAACCTTATATTCCTCGGATCATTTCCAAGTTCTCCCTAAAGAGCCTATCGATGGTTCTCCATCAAGCGTAATCAGCGGGGTATCTCGACTTTCCATCCCTCTTTCGCTCTTCGAGTGCCATCGCATCAGCTTGGCATGCTTTTTATTTGCAAATAAACGCTTTAGACGCAGGTATTACCGGCAAATACCACACCACTTTAGCGGAGCTCCATTCTTCACCTCTATGCCTTCATTGTCCTCGCCCTTACGCTTTGTATCGCGATGCTTTACACACCGGACATACATGCGTGTCACAGTAGTCTTTGCGATAGAGTATACAATCGTTTGGACACGCGTGTATTCTTTCTACCTCCAATCCCAAGGGACATACAACCTTTTGGCAAAATATGTGGTCTTAGGCAACAAAGTTGCCCTCTGGAAGCATGTCTCGCTAAGAGACGTAAGCAACGCTGTGAAACTCTTGTCGGACCAACCATTGCTTGCCTTCAATTTCAGTAGTGAAAGCACGGTGTGCAACTTTGTGTATTCCTCCTTGCAACCTGGAACAAAGGTTTCTCCGAGTCCTCCATCAAACCCTTGAACTGATTAAACTCTCTCGACTCAGAAGGTTGCCTCTCAGATCGCGCAACATTTGAGCCAGATTATTGTCATCATCAACGACCAACCTATCCTCATCGGATCCAAACCCCATGTCACCGCCATATTGTCGGCTCCGGCTGCCGTCGACATTATCACATTGAAGTATGATCTCCACTTCACCGTGCCTTGTCCAACATGTATAGCTAGGTACAAAGCCCCTTCGAATCAAGTGCAAGTGGATTTGGTCTTTGTCCGAAAACATCTTCTCATTCTTACAATCAATGCATGGACAATGTATGTACTCTGTCTTCTTTTGCAATTTGTTCTCCTACGCTCTTAGAAAAGCGGATACGCCGCCCATGTATTCTCTACAGTAACGGTTTGCATTATACATCCATCTCCGATCCATCTACAATAAATTAATGTAACAATTATTAATATGCAATAACCTTAATTACATAAATCATCAACATATAAATTAATCTACAAAATGCTAGGTTAATAAAAATGCAAGGCAACTTCATTATCACCTATCTACCATATTAATTAAATTTATTGTTCATTAATATCCAACAATCTTAAATAAATAAATTTAATATATGCTTGCCATAATTTATCATGTAAGAAAGGTAGACAACAATTAATCTAATAGAGCAAGGTAATAAATTCATCATCTAGATAAATTAATCTACAAAATGCTAGGTAAATAACAAAAAATTGAATCTAAGCTTTGCAATTAAATAAACTAGATATAAACATTAAATAAACTAGATAGAAACAAATCTTAAGTACTATGCATAGCCAAAATTAAATTTATCCTCCCAAGGAGCTAGATACTTCATCATCTCAAAATGCAAGGCAACTTCATGATCACCTATCCATCATATTAAATAAATTTAATGTTTATTAATATCCAACAATCTTAATTAAACCCATGTAATATATGCTTGCCATAATTTGTCATCCAAAAAATGTAGAAAACAATCAATCTAATGGAGCAAGGTAATAAATTCATCATCTAGATATAAATTAATCTACAAAATGCTAGGTAAATAAAAAAAATTGAATCTAAGCTTTGCAATTGAAGAGGGGATAATCATAGATCTAAACATTAAATTGCAACTAAATCACCACAAATGAAGAGAGGAGAACAAATTACTCACCTCATAACAACCCTAGGAAGTAAAAGCTCAAGATTCCTTGCAAACAAAATCTGAAATATGAAACTTTGCTCTTTTTTTCGGGGAGGAACATGACCAGGAGCTTCTGTAGAGTCAGCTAGCGACTAGAATTTATAGTGGATGTTATTTGTGGCGGTTCTAAACTCAAACCGCCACAGATAATCATATTAGTGGCGGTTGTAAACTACCACCGCCACAAATACTCAGATTATCAGTGGCGATTTTTTCCCCCAGCCGCCACTGATAGTACACAAGTATCAGTGGCGGTTTTTTTTCTAAACCGCCGCAGATAGTTAGATAATTAGTGGCGGTTTATGGTTCGAACCGCCACTGATAGCTATCGAAGTATCAGTGGCGGTTTCTAGTAAGAACCGCCACTGAGACTCAACTATCTGTGGCGGTTCGGAATAGAAACCGCCACTGATGACCCTAGCAACGGTTTGCACTAAAAAACCGCCACTGACAATCCTATTAGTGGCGGTTCCAAGCAAACCGCCACTGATAGGGCGTCTCCTATTTGCAGTTTTGTGGTAGTGCGCTGAACCATAGCACTGGACTAAAGGATAAAAATCTCGTTAGGGTTGAAAGGAATTTGATTGACGTGTTTTCTCTGCATGAACTTTTGCAACTATGTGCGAAGAGGTCCCTCTTGGTTGGGAAAAGCTGTCATGGGTAGCCATCCATATCTTGGTCTGGTCTCACATGCAATATTCTCATCAACCTGTGCACAAAATGTGGCCAGAATGATTGTGCTCGTCATGTTTTGGATGCAATGCCTGTCAAAAGCATAGTCTCATGGAATACCATGATTCTGGGTGTACTCATAATGGAGAGGATATATATGCACACTACTACAGAATCAACTTCTAGAAGCGGTTCGAAACCACTTCTAGAAGGTAACCGGTTGTGATACCTCGAAGGGTATCATAAGCGGTTCTAGGAACCGCTTGTGGTGGTGCGACACCAAGCGGTAAAAGGCAGTAGTAATATTGTGGGAATGGGATTCGAACCCACGACCAGCACTTCATCCTCGTGACTCACCTCATCCATCTAGCCAACCCACCCACGCGTGCTCTTTGGTAGAGTAGGGCACGCATTCCTTTTATTATTTCTAAAACTGGGCTTCTACAAGCGGTTCGTGATACGAACCCCTTCTGAAGGGGGTCTTTAGAAGGGGTTGGGGCCACGAACCGCTTGTAAAGATCTTTAGAAGGGGTTCGTGACACGAACCGCTTCTAAAGCTTTAGAAGCGGTTGGGGCCACGAACCGCTTGTAAAGATCTTTAGAAGGGGTTCGTGACACGAACCGCTTCTAAAGGTGGGGCTTTAGAAGGGGTTCGTGCCACGAACCGCTTCTAGAGATCCCCTCCAGCTTGTTGCCACGAACCGCTTCTGGTGTGAGCATTACAACCGGTTCGCACCAAACCGTTTCTAATAGGCCGGTTGTGATGCCCGATTTTATAGTAGTGGCAGGCTCTGAAGCTTTTTTCAGTGATGCACCAAGAAGGGACACACATGAGTGAATCTACCTTATCCAGCACCCTTAGTGCATGTGCTGCAAAATATGCAAACAGTTACACGCAATGGCCCTCGATCTTGCACTGAGCTCCAATAGTTTTGTTGGAACTATAGCTCTTGATGCTTATGCAAAATGTAATATGATTAAGGATGCATGCTGGGTTTTTGAAAAGCTTGCCTCCTAATATACCGGTTACAATATACAAGAGACTTAGATGTATACTGCGTGGACTGCCATTCCTTCATGAAGCTAGGCTGCAACCCACATTACCGAGCGTCTAATCAGAACCCTTGCATCATCCGGATGTTTTTGTCCTAAAAAACATCCAAACTTTGGACCGTACGATGAAAACACACATCCGTAGGATCAACCTACCTCGAATTCAGGGGGGCCGTGCATTGATCTGAAAGCAAATCCAATGGCCAGGAATTTGGATGATGGTTGCTAAAGAAAGCATCCGGATGGAACTTATCAGAACCCTTGTCAGAAATATCGATAGTTTCACCATTTTAAGGATGGCTCATGTTCTTGTGGGGGCTTCTGGCGATTGAGGACTGAACGAGGAATAGCAACCATCTTACAGTGGTACTCTCATCGATCACGCAGGAAATTATTGTCCCGTGAGTAGTGGCACTGCTGCTCTAAAGATCTATGCCAGGACTTGTATTGACAGATTCGTCATTCAAGTCAATAATGTCATGCTGCTGGCCCCATTTGGTATAATATCAGCACTATCATCCGAGCTGTGAGTCCTCGATCATCTGAACAGATTGGAAATGACCTACGAGCTCTATCTGGTACAGTAGTTAATTGTGTCATACATCATAAGCCAATGGTTTCTTAGCCATGCAAGATTTGTTATTGTAGAAATTTACACGGGAAGTGGATCTCTTCTTCCCTAAACTCCTGTTGATTCGAGCCTCTGAGGAAGTGTTCGGTGTTACTTATTACTGGACACTATAGTGTACTGCAGTAATGTTCAGCTGCACCAATCAATGCACATTCTGGATATTATAGCTCCCTTACTGTTCACCTTGCAGTTTGTTGACACTTGTTTAATTTTTTACACTGCATTTGGTTATGTTGCATTGCACATCATTTTTGTTGGAAAATTGTTGACATAAACCTACTCATGTATTGTTTATACCTTGATTTTGTGATTCATCTCTTCTGACCTGCACAATTGGCAACCGAGTTTCCCTGAAGCTTGGACACTATGCGAACTTCCTTTTCTCAACAATTCCTGTCTCTGTCTACCATCTGGGCCTGGCACCAGCAAGCCAAGGAGTAAGGTATTAAACATCTTCAAATAATGCCAAACACTTTTAGCTCCCATTTTCATTGTACCAGTAAAGTGCCTGTGCGTTGCAACGGATCCCAAATAGATGATGACACCAGAAGTTCTAAACTCTTAAAAACAAAAAAAACGAGAATTTAAAACTTGAGTTATCACTTATTTGAGATAGAATCACTGAACAAGGGAATAATACAATGAAATGCAAATAAGGCTAGACAAGCAGCAAAATAGCTACAGAATTCCTTACCTACTGGACCTTGGGCCCCTACTGTTCTAGCCCAAGAACGGCTTGGCAGACTCACCATCACCACCAACTCATTCTTATAATAGTTAAGAAATAGCATGCAGTTGTTTCATCTTTGCAGAATCATGTCTTTTTTTCCCCTTTTTTTTTCAAAAATGGGGAAAACAGCTACCGGTACTCTTTTTTTCCCCCCCTTTGGCAAATCTTGTCACTTTCATTGCTCACAACTAAATATTAATCTTTCTTTCTCATAGACGAATCCTCTCCATGATGATTATCAGTAGTCTAGGATGCAACTATTTTGAGGGCTTGAGGCATCTCTTGTCAACATTTCATTTTATTCTCTCTGTATAACAGCAATACACTGGAGGAAATATCAATGCGAATTAGATGTGTGCCCTTGCCATTTGCTATGATTAACAGCATAATAGCTATGCGTAGTTTCCACATCATAGTACAACCGGACATGTCTTGAGTGCTTACAGAGTCCTCCATTAGTCTGCGCATGTCACATGTTTCGCAAGGAAAGTACTGTTTATGCACAGGATGCCGGCGTCTAGAACCACCAGCGGGGACTGGAAAACGGCAAACAATACATATAAGAGATGATCATTCGACTGGCTAGCCGTTTCTTGTGTACTCCCGGCGTTTCACAATGGTTGTAGTTTTAGCATTCAAAATTTTTATCAAAATGGTTATAGTTCTCACATTCCAATATAATTTTAGAGGCAACATAACATTTGTACCCTTCGTCAATGCATCCATCTGTTTAGCTAATCTGTTCAGCTACCCTTCATTAATCACAGAGAGGATGAATTAAATGAGGATAGACAAGTTATTTTTCACGTCTCCTTATTTTGTGTGAATTTGGCTAGAACCATAACCATCGTGAAACGGAGGGAGTACCATGCTTGTTCATGAGCCTCGTAAAAGGCAGTGACTTCCTGGAAAGCAAGGAGATCAAGTGGCTGGTGCCTGATCACCTATCATGGCCAGCATTTTGTAGGTCCGTTCTGAGTTGGCCCCCTGTACCCCATTTTGTGGGTCGGGCTTAGAGTACCCATTTGCTCCCAAAATTCCTAAAAATTATTTAAATATGTGCCAAAACCTCTTTTTGTATTTTCTTGCTTTTTCAAAAAAACATTCTCCATTAAAGAAAGTTGTTTTCCTTTCTTTTCTAGTTTCGGCAGCTGTTTTTATTTTTTAAAATTATTTAAAACCTAAGTAGAGCTTGTGAACAATTTATTTGTGTTCTAAGTAATCTTAAGTGTCTTCAAAAAATTTTCATAATTTTCGGAGTTGGTTTGCTAATTTTAAAAATTCAAAATTATTTTTGCCTTAAATCAATTAGAAAATGTTTTAAAAAAAATCCATTTTCCATCCGTGAGCCGAATTCCATTCTCCCGACCTGGCCTATCCTTGTTTGAGACCACCTCCAACCTGCGTCGCAACCGCCTCCCCATTCCCTCCTTTTTCGCGCTAATGCGCCTTCCCGCTCTCCCTCTTACTTTGTTGCTGACACGTCAGGCCCACGTGCCAGGCTTCGTCTCCCACGTGCCCCACAGCCGCCATTGGAGAGGAGTGCCTGGTTACTGTAGTTCCTCTGGGTTTTGACCACCCATCCACCATTTCTGCCCTTTTGACAACCACCATCTTCGCCTGCCTATCCGCACTTCACTCCCGATCTTGGCATCCGCTTGAAGCCTCTGCCACCTGAGTTATCACATCTTCTCTCGCTCGACAACGCTTTCTCGAGGAGTAGAGCGTCTTTGTCTCGCCACAAAAGGCGTCTCCAACTGTGCCTAAACCCTAGACTTTCCTCGCCATTCCTATTTTGCCTGGTTGCAGCCCACCTCCTCCGCTGAGCCGCTCGGAATGTGATCATCGTCTGTGGCTTCAGTGCGCGCCTGCTGTCGCGCTATGCCATGGTCCGTGCCCTATCCAGTGAGCTCTTGCCTCGATGTCTGTGTCAATGTGCACCTTTTTATCTCCTCTTCAAAAGCCCCTAATCAATTTCATGTCTCTGTAGTGTGCATCGAATCTGCACCGTCTCCTGGGTTTTCGGGCGCTTTCATCGCTGCCATGTAGCTTATCCCCCTATGAGTCTCTGACCACACCATAGTCGTTTTCACCATCTATGTGGCTCTCTGTGTTCGTTCTTGTGCTCCTTTGCAGGCTCTTTCCGAAGTTGGCCATCATCATGGACCCCTTCATCGTTGCCGCCATTGCCGCTCCTTCAGTGAGTACCTTGCCCATGAGCCTTCCTAGCACCACCTCGTCCTACTGAACCTCATGGTGTGCTTCATTTTTTTTAGTCGCCGGCCCATCTCCGGTGACCATTGGTCCTTGTGCCGCTACCCCTTGCGTCACAACGCCTCGCAAATCCTAGACTCGCACAAAAACCTAGTCTAATACCCTCCCTCACCAAACTTACCATCAACCCAAGAGCCCCTACCCCTCAATGTCGTCGCACCGCCGCCTCTGTTTGCCTTTCTGGCTACCATCGCCTCCTAGAGCTTCACCCTAGCCCCCTCTCTCCATTGCTCATGCCCTTCCACCGCTGCTATGCCGTCGACGAGCTTGCCCAAGTCAGCCGTGCCACGTGCATCATTGTGCTATGCACATTAGCCATTTTAAATTATAGTTAATGTCGATAGTTAGGATTAGTTTAGTTTAATTAATCTCATTTAAGGCTATTGAGTTTATGAAGGTAGGCCCTACCCCTTTTAATCGATTTTTAAATTTGGAAAATAGAAAAGACACTTTCAGATCCAAGGAAAGTACACTTTCTCCGTAGGATAACGTAATCCAGTAAAATAAGACTTCGATGTCACCTCTTTATCCCTCTTCTTTTTCCAAGATTTTTTCTGCCAAGCCATTTTCAAATGCTTACATCTTGTGTCCAATCTCCAAATTGAGTGAAACTTGTTTCTATATGGTGTTACGCTCGTAGATACCAATGTTCTAGAAAATCTCGCTGATGAGCCTGAGCAAGGCCAAGAATTCAACAAGCAAGGCAAGTACCCCTTTGATCATATTTGATCACCATATTCTCATTTGTTATGTATGTTGTGCTCAATACTATTATACATGCTCGTAAATTTGGTAAAAATTACTGTATTGGTAATGTTGGTAGATATACATCCCATTTGTTGTTACCCTCACTATTGTTGCCATAGTATTGATATCCACTACTCGTAAATTAATTATGGAAGTATAGATGAGACATATGGTAGATGCTTAGTCATTCTCATTCCGATACAGATAAGCTAGGTTGGGAATCAGTCAAAATGTTCAAAAAAAAATGGGAAATACTCATTTTATGGTTTAGAAATGGTAATATGTTATTTGGTTAATAAATAAAATTTGACAATATATTTTAGACTTAGGCGAGTGCGTGGTTGTTGAGACTGGTGTAGTTGCATGAGATTCTGGAATGTGATAGTCTCGCCTCGGGCACTAAGGACTAGGGGTGAAAACAGATAGAATACAGACGGATAATAGTTCTATTATATTTGTTTTTATTTTTTTCTCGAATACAGGTACGGATAGTACGAATACAAATACAAATACGAATAATATCGAATACAGATACAGATTAAATACCAATCAAAACAGATACAGTTAAGAATATTTATCGGAACATGATAGCCCCTTAGATTGTACATAAGAAATCAATGAAAACACATAACTAGTTGATTTGAGCAAAACATTATTGAAAATTGAACAAATATAAGCATTTTCATTCACTTAGACAATAGTTAGATACCATGCCGTAAACAAACTTATGTAAGACTTAGTTCACCACACACATACGATTAGTTCTTCATACACGTAAATCAAAACACAAAATAAAGGTAATATTTACTCAGAGATACAAATGAAAGTAAACACAGAACACACTAAAAGTTTGATAATACGTAGATACTATGTCTCTAGAAAAAGTATATAACACTTACATGTAATGACCCAAGATTTTTAATATTTATTGAATTGTGTTTAAAATAATAAATTATGTATTCATGAGTTTTTATGCTTTTTAGCTTCTTATTTAAAATATTTTCCCATTAAGGATAGCAGTGTTTAAATTTTCAAGAAAAATTAGAATACGATAAAATCTTGAACATAATTTTTTTTAAAAAAATATATTGTGTCAGGAACTTCCCCAAACAATTTCGTAATTTTTGGAGCTGGTTTGCCAATTTTAACAATTGAAATATGATTTATGTATTAATTAAATTAGAAAACAATTTTAAAATGTAGAAATCTTTTTGGACCAAAAGAGTAGTTTTGTCACATCCCACTTGCATATTCGGATAATCCAACCCATAAATTCTGGATTATTTGGATCCATATCCGACAGCTATTGGGCTACCGAATCCGTATCTGTCAGAAAAAATTCGTATTCGTATCTGATCCTATACTATCTAACAAATATCCGATCCAACAGAATTTGAATCCAAAAATTATCCAGATCGGTCAGAAACTATCCAATGTGTTTTCATCCCTACTAAGGACCAATCTATTGGGCCAAAGACCCAAGCATATTCGTACAACCGCACGTGCCTTTATATGAAGGTCCTGTCATAATAAGTTGATGTGTTCTAGCAATTAAGCCACATGTGGTAGTTGATAGCTGAAATTTGGGCTAGTGCGGGAATGGCATAGTATCTCCATGCTTGTAGGGACTTTGTGAGGACCGCAAAGTCTACCAACACAACAAATGAGTTCTTGGGATTTTGGAGAGCTATGCAAATCTTAAGAAGGTACCATAGCGCGGTGGTTGTTAGAACCAACAATGTAAAGGCTTTGTTATGAACTCTCAAAACGGGCACCTTCAGTATCGCGTGACATGGATGATATGATGAGATGTTTATGCCATGTTGATAAAGTTGCGCAACATCTGAAGAGTGTAAATCTATTCGAATAGCTATGTCCCTGGTTATAGGCATCACTTGGTTACATCCCACAATAAGTAGATTTGTGTCTTCGAAAATGGTTCGGGAATGTATGGAAGAGAAATCCATGCATGTTTTATTCGACAAAAGGACCTTGCCATGGAGTGATATTTATAGAAGCATGCCGGTTATTTATTCATGCTACTTATGCTCTATTCTTGTTATCAAATATCAAATACTTTTACAACTTTCCAATTGTAATCTTTTACTCGTTATTGTAAAAGAAAGCTCGCTTTATAGAAAATTAGAAGACTTGGTAGGTTAGTCACTCCGTTGACATAGTCATGCATACTGCATAATCTTTGCATACAAGTATTATGGAGTACGATTTCATACCCACCATTGCTTATTGAACATATTTAGAAGATATCGAAGAGGACTCGTCGTATGGTTATTTCTGTGGTTGGTTTAATCCCCAGTCAGTCATCTGGGGTTGGGTTCAGGCAAGCTCGTTGGTTTTGTTGTTTTTTTATTTATTTTTTTGTTGGCAACTTTTGTCATGTGATCTAGTTGGCCGGTCAGCCCCTAGTTGTAAAAGTATGTCATGTAGATTTGTTTTCCCGTGTTAGTTATACTCCCTCCAGTTTGATAATAGATGTCGTTTTCGACATAGTGATGGTCAAACTTCTAAAACTTTGACTATCGATATATTTTTAAAAATTTAAATTAGATATATGAAAATTATATGCGTAGATTTGTCTCGAGAAGTACTTTCATAATATTATAATTTTATTGGATTTTATAAATATATTATAATAAAAATTAGCGGTCAAAGTTATGTTTTGAAGACCGTGTCGATGTCCAAAACGACATCTATTATCAAACTGGAGGGAGTATGAGCTAATCTGTTGTTTATTTATCGGGTATGGATGTGATATGCTAAAATCCAATGCACATACTAACAATTGATAGTGGGACTAACACAATACATATCGGCTTCACATTCCGGTCCCCGACATCATCCGCATGCATCCTTATCTCGGGTGGCTGTTCAACCTTGTGATTGCTATTTCCAATGCCTCATCATCATGTCATTGTTATATGTAATTATATTTTGCCTTCCTATTTCCTTCTTAGTCCTGTATTTTGTATCCCAGGCAGTGACTTTGAAATAAGACTACTCAGTACTTAGGGCATGAAAAGGTTTGGTCCCAAATCCCATACAAGATTTTGAATCGCCATTTTCACGGCTTTGAGATAAAGTCCAAAAAAACTACAATAATTATCACGGAAGCCGTCTTTCATCGTGTTTTCAGTATTAACAAATTTAAATATGTATATAATGTAAATCACATCCAAAAAAATTTAAAAATATGGTACTTTAGAAGGTAATAATATTTTTATAATGAGAACATAAGTAAAGTCCAGAATCAACAAATATGTCCAAAAAACCATAAATGATAACTATTAAGATAATATTATTAACAAAAAGTACTTAATCACTAAGAAATATGAATGTTGGATTATTGAAAAAGGATAAGATGAGATCTTTTGCTTGGTTTTCTCAAAGTTTAGACTTATAAGATGCATTTGGGCCTTGTAGTAATATTAGATTTTAAGATGGGTCCAATATTTTGGCATACCTAACTACCTATGTAGGATAGCGAAGCTATCGCTAGCAACAAGCTAAGTCAAATAACGGAATTATTGTTAGCTATAGTGTTTGTAGATAATACAACGGAACATTAGCTTATAGCTTCATGCTTGGAGTTCAAAAAAAGCCATATCGCAACTATAGCGCTATTTGATAACTCCTTTTTCTCCGTATGTGTTACGTAGAGCAAGTGAGAGTCTACTTTATTGTTATGGTACCCACATGACCCGTTTGCGCTATTGCTAAGATAAATTATTTGGTGTTCAAAAGTGTTAATCATCTAATCCCAGGTTCATCTATTGTCATTAGGGAAAGCTTCCCCCCTGCACATGGCTCGTGTTCTAGCCAGCACCCAGCAGACAGGAAATCTTGTTGTTGATACGCTAGTTAATTAACCTGCTAGTTTAATCATTATTACCACAGTTTCTCGTTCAGGTTAATCTGAAACCTGCATACTCATTCGTTTTTTTCCCCAATCAATTGAATGTTCTAGGACCTAATTGCTTTAATAGTTTGTCTCGGCATCCTACACTGCATTAGCAAGGACCTACTTCTCAGGCAACTTACAAGAAGTGCTTCTATGTTCTTCCTTTTAAAAGTTGCACAACTATTAAAGCATGAATGAAGGGTAGATAGTGATTACTTACCCCTTCGCTTCGTTTTAGCTTAGGAGTGTTCACAAGTTGACAATACAGTAAATCTTTTATAGCTGGCCAAGGCATGCCTCAGATTTAGTTATACAGGGGCTTTTGGCTTTTTTAAAGCCCAGCTTAAAAGCCAGTTGTTTGTTTCGGCTTAGGTTTTTGGCTTTTAAGCCGATGAAAAAGCCGAAACAAATAGGACCTAAGAGCAGGTAGCACAGTAGCGCCAGGTCAGTTCAGTTGGGTCATGTTTCTCAAAGCATCTACATTGAAACACTGACAGGCCAGAGTAATAACCTGCTGTTAGCCTCGTACAAGCTTTAATTTTTAGATAGACAACAAAATCAGAGACAGGTCTCTGGTTTTATATTGTTACATGCTGCGAGGAATCTTGCTGGTTACTGGAGTTTAGCGGCCTTTTGTGTCTGAAGACTCTGAACTTAATTGCCTCTTCGACCATCAACTTAGCCTACCTTTTCTTAGTATCCTACTGTCAGGGAAAATTGAGCCCACTTTCTTACTTTACTTTTGTTGAGCCTCTCCTTCACGAGGGAACAAAAAGGTGGAGACCAGCCATAAAAGATTAAGACATGGAATTGTCTGCCACACCATTTGTTTCTTGTTGGCCATTTGCAATAGGTTTTGATAAGTTTTATCCGGATATTTTCTTTAACAACCATCATTTAAATTCCTGGTCATTGGATTTGCTTTCAGATCAATGCACGGCCCCCCCTGAATTCGAGATGGGTTGATCCTATGGATATGTGTTTTGATCGTACGGTCCAAAGTTTGGATGTTTTTTGGGACAAAAACATCCAGATGATGCCTATACACTCCCGTTTGCAATTTCCCCCTTTCATAGCATTAACACTCTCTACTAATGTCTTACCAAAACAAAATGAAAACCACTCTGGTGCTTGAAGAAGGTGAAAGTGAAAGCATTGCACCACCATTAATTGATTGCATGAGCTCTGGTACAGTAGAAGAGGGGAGATGGGGAGAGAACAAAATCCCCATGGGGATATTACTTTGGTTCTTGAGGAGGCAGGAGTGGATACATCAGCTTCAGAGTTTCTTTGCTTGGACCCATGCATGCGCGTACAGTTGACACAACACACTTGCACATCTCTGTCTGTCTAGCTTTCCCCTTCTCCTTTTCAAGTTGATGCTTCCTGAAACCGCCCTAGTCCCCACCATGCTTGGAGCTTGGTGCCAGGGGCCGTACAGTAAATAGGGTTTCGGGAAGAGAAGAAAAAAGAGAGAGAATTTCTTATACGCTACCGAAAGTTTGACTCGTCCTTTGTATATTAATCTCACCAACATATGGGTCCTAACCCAAAATATCAGCGAGATATTTGGACATTTTCTTAAATTCCAATGACATATAAAAAACATTAATCTAAGAAAAAAAATCAGAAAAATAGCACTCCGGGGATGGGAGGAAGATTGCCCTGCCCTGTAAACAAGGGATCTCCCCCCTTTTCCTTCCACAGGCAAATCAGTGAGATATTTAAACATTTTCTTAAACATCATCCGGATGTTTTTGTTTGCTGAAATCACCCAAATCTGAGAGCATTAGATCATTGTTGAGATTCGGGAGTATCGATTACATCCCATCCTATGATCTGATCCAATGGTTGAATTTTTAATCCCACGTTCTAAAATTTAGATGTTATTCAAGATAAAAACATCCGAAAGATGTCTATACACTCCCCTTAAAGGGATTTGATATCTTAAATTCCAATGGCATATAAAAAATTAATCTCAGAAATTTTTTTTCAGAAAAATAGCACTCTGGGGATGGGAGGAGGATTGCCCTCTAAACAAGGGATCTCCCCCCCACCACCTCCCCTCTTTTCCTTCCACAGCCGCAGGTCAATTCAAACCTGCCACTTAGCTCAGAGCAGTGGTAGGCCGGTCGTGACTAGCTCCACTGTTGGTAGATCCTGCAAGCATTCGGCCTCGGATGTCGGATCCCATCATCGTCATGTCATGTTACGTTCTGCTTCGTTATTCAGAGAACTAAATGTTCGTGTTGGCATCCAGCTCCAATCATCGTGTTTACAGTACTGACCAGTTTCTGGGCACTGTGGACATGGCGGCGTGGGGGCTGTACATGTAGCTGTACATTGCCGCCGTTGCTGTGTCGGCCGCCGCCGGCTCTGGCCCGCAGTCGAGGTTCACGCCGAACAGCCTGAGCCGCCTCGACGGCGCCGAGGCTGCGCCGCAGCTCGTGGCGTTTGTGTCCCACCGAGATTCCCCTGCGATGGTTCACCGGAAACCCGAACCGGTTTAGAGTATAAGATTTATGTTTACGGTGAAAATTAGAAGAAAAAGCGACGAACCGTGAACCCGAATCCCATGCTAGCTGCTACCCAAGTTGTTATAACTATGGTACGAAATTAATGCTGCCTTATTTTGTTGAGAATGGCTAAGTAACACTCGAGTGTTTTTTTGGTTTGTGAGCACTCAACTTGGGGACCTATAAAGAGAAGGGTGGTGGGGAGAGATGGTAAATTGATTGCAACATGTTCTTCGGTTCGCTCCTTTGATTACCTGCATGATGGACGTCGCTGTGATCATGGTCTACTGAGCGACGGTAGGCGTAGGAGTTGGCGGGGCTAGTAGGGTACGAGCCCGACGTGCTGTAACACATTGGGCTCCAAGGCTGCGGCTCCACGGCATTCTGTCCGGCCGCCGCTACGCGCACGGCAGGAGGTGGCGCCGCTGCCGACGATGCACTACTGTCAGCACGGCGCCTGCAACCGATGAACAGACGGTCGCCGGTGCCAAGGCCGCGCACCCTCTCGAAGTTGACGACGTCGCCGGCGTCAAGGTGCTTCTCCTTGACGTACCGGCTCCAGCCCTTGGTGAGCACGTAGCTCTGGCTGCTCGTCCAGTACGAGTACCGGAACAGCCACGGCTTGCCGGCGTCGTCCTCGAATGACAGGAGCAAGCCCTTCTCCCCGGAGTCGCCGCCGAGAGGGAAGTACCTCTCCGCGTGCTGCTTGGGGATCACCAGCCTGTTGAGCTTGCCCACATCACTCGGCGTTAGGGGCTTCTCAAACAGGTGCTCCTTCTCATGGCGGCGGCGGTGGTGGTAGTGCAGGTTCGTGTACATGGCTACCCCCCAAGGCCGGCCATGGGAGCCCTCCTGTGAGAGAGGATTCATGGCCATCTTGCTGGAGGAAAGCAATCTTTCTCTGGCAACAAAAGCTTGCAGCTAGTGGAGAATGGAGATCAGAGGACTGAGGAGCAGCAGTGGTGATGGTGTGCAATGTAGAGAACCATGCAGATGTCATGGCCAGGCATTTATAGCCTACCAAGGGCAGCCTGGGGGTGTCCATATGATGTATTAATATTCCCCTGGTACATGAGGGGTTAATTAGTGGCTTAATTAGCTCATTTCATCTTTGGGGGGTGAGCAGATTATTTTAACCTAGCTAGACAGGAGGAATCAAAGTGAAGGGCTCCAAAGGTGCTGAGGTTAGAATATGTAGTGTCAGTGTAGCTGCTGATGAGGAATGATCAGGTAAAGTTGGTGCCTGGCCATTGTGGCCTAATCACAGCCACTGCTTTCCCTCTGAGTTGGTGGTTGGAGCCTATGTGTAGCTCCCCAGTTTTAACCTGTAGAGGTCCAGGTTTCTGATGCTGCAGGGCATTCCATTTCTATCTGGCTTTGGGACGGTGAAGTGTAGTCCTGCTTAGGATACTCGGGTTTTAATAAGTTTCATCCGGATGTTTTCTTTAGTAATCATCATCTAAATTCCTGGTCATTGAATTTGCTTTCAGATCGATGCATGCCCCCCCTGAATTCGAGGTGGGTTGATCCTACGGATGTGTATTTTGATCGTACGGTCCAAAGTTTGAATGTTTAATTGCCAATTTACAGAGACCATTCCACCGGGCATTTGAAGCTGAATAAGCTAGTAACTTGCGGAGACAGAGTAGTGCCCCAGCTGAGATCCTATACGGTCACTGCAGTTGGATCACCGTACGGTGGGTCCTACACGTCGTAGGGGCTCAGATACAGTGACCTAACTGCAGAGGCAGTGACATGACTGCAGAGGATACCCTCCCGTAGTGCGCTGGGGATAGATTGGCTGAACGATATGGATTACAGCGGTTCATATCATACCCGTGGTCCGCCTGGAATAGCTGGTAGGCAATTACATGTTCAGGGTGCCGGTCTCGCAGGATGTGACATTTGAGGTGTATGGGCCGTGTGATTTAATCATCATGCACTATGGTGTACTAGTACCAGCCATATTTTTTTCTTTTCTTTTTATCTCCGATTCAACACAATCAAGGGTACTTCTGTCAGGCCTGTCTCATTCAGTGTGTGGCTGACCACCCAACAGGGAAAGACTTGCGAGTAACGAGCTGGTTTTGGTTGGATTCTTACACACTGAATTGAATTTGGCTGTTTTCATTCAAGCCACCGGTGGAGGATCACTTGCTGACCTGCCTCGCCTCAGGACACTGGGGGTACCGATGAGGGAATTTGCATGGGAGGAAAGCCTTTGGGCACTACTTTACAAAGGACCATTTCGTAAATTTGCAGGGATCTATATGTAATTCGAAGGGAACGGTGGTTTTTTTCGCAAAAAACCGGGATGCCACGTGGATGACCTGCGGTGCTTTCAAACCCCCCGGATGTAACTGGGTTATAATTTCTTGTGCAGATTAGCGGCTCTCTTATGTCTGAACATCCATAGGGCACTTGGGAGAATTTTTTTTCTTTTTTTTTTGCCTGATTGTTTTTTTTCTTCTGTAAATAGCCATTGATCCTAGAAAATCACATAAATAGCCCTTAAATAGTAAAATCCTGCGGACCAAATCCGTTGGATTTTTTTAATTTTTTTTCACGATTTCCAGTGGACCGGATCCGTTGGATTAGTTATTTTTATTTTTATTTTCACGATTTACAGCGGACCCAGTCCGTTGGATTTTTTTAAAATTTTCATGTGATTCCAGCGGACTGGGTCCGCTGTTTTTTTTTCTCATTTTTTATATTTTTTTTTCATATTTTGTTGCGGACTGAATCCTTTTCAATTAATCATTTTTTGTTGTGGTGGATCCGGTGATTCAGAACAAATGGAAAAAAAAACAATGGATCCAGTCCGCTGGAATCCGAGACAAATTAAAAAAAATATCCAGTGGACCCAGTCCGCTGGAAATTGAGAAAAAAATAATAAAAAATCCAGCAGATCCGGTCCGGTGGAAATCGCGAAAAAAATAATAAAAAAATCCAACTGATCCGGTCCGCAGAATTTTACTTTTTATGGGCTATTTATGTGATTTTATCATATCAACGGTTATTTACAGAAAAAAAATAAAACAAACCAGACTAAAATAGTAAAAGTTTCCACTTGGGAAGCACCTATTGTTGCCGCAGGGTTGGAATACAGGACGTTAGATGATCTGTTTGCCATATATTTTAATGACAGATCTGTATCAAATCATGTAAAATATTAAGGACAAAATCATCAGTGTCGCTTTGCTTGCTTCTTTGGAGACAAGCATTCCATCACATGGTTTTGAAGGAAGAGGTTGTGGTTAGATACATTGTCTGCTGACTAATACATGCTTATGTTAAGTATTATTCAGTTTGTCAACCTTTGGAGAAACCGGAGGGGCCATGAGGGGTCATTTTTATGCTAGCCGTCTGTCGAGAATCCAATCATAACGACGATTTAACGGATCTAGAAATGATACTCTCTCCGTTCATTTCATTACTTGGTTCTTTCTAACGTTAGATTACCTGTGCATATATTGTTAATCACAGTAACCTTTCTTCTGCCCTTGATTGCTGATTAATCTTGCACCAGAAAAATAGGAATATGTGATTATAATTGAAGGACAACAAAAGGTGGCTAGAGGGGGTAAATAGGAGCCAAATAAAATTCCCCCTCTAAAAATTCAAACCATTAAGAGAGCACATGAAATAAACTGTAAAATCCGAACAACTAAGGTCGGATAAACAGTACCGCAACTAAGTTGAGGTCGGATAAACAGTACCCTGACCAAGTTGAGGTTGGGTGAATAGTATTTGGGATGAACAATGCTCGATGAAGTGTCCGGATGAACAATAGTCTGAACTGGTCGGCGGTACTGATCGGATGGACAGTGCTCGGATGAATAGTAAAAAATCAACACGATCTCATAAACAAAAACCGATATAACTTTTGATCGGCTGATCCAAAAATGTGAAACTTTGTGTGCACATTTCTATGGATGTCAGGAACCTATTCTAACCTTCAATCGCAAGGATTGATATCAGGATCTAACCTTTTTGCAGTTTGGAGAAGGTTGCAACAAAGAACCGGCTTTTAACAAAAACTTCACCTTGAACTTGTTCGTGGGGTTCTGTTGATCAAAATAGACTTGAATGACCTTCCACAAGTCACAGCAAGCAAGAATACTAGAAAACAACCCTTTAAACAAACAAGAACATGATATACAATGATCTTTTTTCTACCAAGCACAAAAGATCGGATTCTTATAAGAACTGAAAAGAAAAGGTTGTAGATTACCCAGATGACTAGGATATAATATATAGAAGATTTATTTATCAGTCTTTCATTCTTGGCACAAAGTCCAAAAGCACTTAGGAGGAGGGGAAACAAATCCAAAGTACAAAAAGTAAAGATACAAGAACTGAAATAAGTTTCAAAACATAAAAACTAAATCTTTCAACACTTGGAGAAGGAGGATTTTCAAAGCCACACAATCTGGTGGGCAAAATTTATTTCAAGCAATCAAAGAATCCCCTCTTACAAACTTGGAGTGAGGGCATACCCCCACCCCTCTATTTATAGCACAAAAGGAGCAATATCCACCGTAGGTGTCTTTCTTATCCCTCAAGAAGCCTCATCAAGTGTTTAGATTTACTCCCACTCTCCACCCTTAGATGATCTTCTTGACCCTCAAGAAACCTCATCAAGGGTTTAGATTTATTCCCTCAGCACATACATGGGCTAACCCGCAACCCAACAATATAACGGGTTTTATCTACACATCCATATACTAACTTAACTACTACTCAACCTGCGAACCTTTGATCCAACGATCTTCCTTCGCTTGAGTATGGTTTAGGTTAGCATCTCAACCATCTACTTGTCGTCCTGGTTCGCAGTCACTCCTCGGCCCCAGTCATGTTCTGGTGACACCTTGACCGTCTGGATCTCAGCTCTCTCAGCCTAATCCCGATTTCCTTCACCTCACCATAACCTAGCTTCGAAGTCCTACAACCATTACAGACAAGGGAAACACATCACATAACATTTCTCAAAATGATAAATAGTAATCAGATGAGCAATCACAAAACTAAGGATCCCATTTTGGCTTAACTCCACTTAAGGGTGCCCTGACCTCTTAAGAGACGACCTGGCAAGGTCCCGACCTCTGGTCGTAGGCTACCTGGAGCAACTCAATTTGCTCATCCTAAAGTAAACTCAAACCTAAACACCAAATACTCAAAACACTGTTAATTACTTATCACACACAAAAATAGACCTTCACATGATCTTTCAATAATCTCAGGTGGCCTTGCCATTACCTGTAGGGGTGGAATCGAGCCGAGCCGAGCCCGTTGCATACATCGAGCTCAATCTTGAGCTCGGCTCGGGCTCGCTCGAGCCTCGAGCCCGCTCGCGAGCCAGCCTACAAGGGCACTGGCAAGGGCCTAAATGCCCTTCATTCTCACAAAAAAACGAAGCTCCTCCATCCATTCTCACCGTTCTCAGGCTCCAGCCTCCTCTAGGGTTCGGTTAAGAAGCAATTTCACATTTATGGGACGTCTTTTTAAGCACAGATGGTTAGACTGTTCTTTCAGTTTATAAAACTGCAAACATGTAATCTGGAAAAAGAATACTCCGCTTACTTTATCTGTGCAAAAGTAATCAGTAGACCCAATACAAGACATTTGAAGTACTAAGAAGAGTAAACTCAAAAAGTAAGGTAAGACAAGCATTGCTCATTAGATGTCTAGCATTGGGTATACTAATTACTGTATTGTGAATTCATACCTTATATAACTCAATGACTGTCGAGCCTAACGAGCCGCTCACGAGCTGGCTCGGGCTCGGCTCGTTGGCCAAGCGAGCCAGGCGGTAGGCTCGGGCTCGGCTCGTTGGCCATGCGAGCCGAGCCGCACCGAGCCGAGTCGAGCCCGAGCCGAGCCTCGAGCCTCGAGCTAAAATTCCACCCCTAATTACCTGTCCTGCTTTCTGTGTATGGGGCTTCAAGTCCCCAAACGCCAGGATCAAGATTGGAGCTGCGCAGAGATCCACCTTCTCCAAATTCCAACAAGTTCCTGAATCTGGTGATGAGATTTTTGTCCCCAATTCCTTTTTCACTATTTTGCGTGTACAACTCCTAGACCTCATAGTTACTCTCCTACTCGATGCACAAATGGTCAGAAATTGTTTTGCTGTTGTTTTCTGTGTGCATGCACACAGACGTATGCAACAACGAAAATTGAGGGTCACCTGCTAGATGCACTGCAAAGGAGTATCTATTCTGAATGGCACGCGTAAAATTCATTAAACTATAAGCCCTATGATTAGCATCTCTTGGGGTATGAAACATGCTCAATTAAGTGTAGTATCTTGTCGGAGAATAAAAACCGTGAAGCCAAGGTTACTCGATTGCACCTCCGTGCAGATGATGGCTCCTAGATTCTAAAAGCTGAATAGGTGCATATATCTAGTGGAATGCAAGATTCTTGAAGGAAAAAAGAAGAAGGATTTCACTCATCTTGTGAAAATTTTGAAACAAATAGGAGCGCAATGTGTAAGAACTTTTACTTTTGAGTTTTGACAACTGCATGTCTGAACTTTGGTCTAGAATCGGGGAGCAATCTAGCGCCTATAACTTGGTTTTATTGTGTATTTGCTGAAGAGTGGCATAATGCACTGGATTATAACTAGGATATTGGTACACATCTGCTACATTGGAGACTTGGAGTAGTGCATGCACTGGTTGTGGATTTTGACCAAGTGTATCATATTTAAACATGACCATGAGCAGGGAGCCACGCAGCAGGTCATTTTCTTAACTCAATCATGCAGCTCACCTGCCCAATCTTTTGACAATATGCAGGTTTGGTTTTTTTCCATGCACATGAATGAATTGGTATCCTATGGAATGGAATACAAGATAACTCAAGATAAGGGGACACATGCTAATGCTCCTAGTTTTCCTCAAGGCCATATGCATGTTTTGCCAAGTTCATGCAGATATAGTACTAAAGATCTTGAGCCGCATGTTACTCTCCTCCATTCGTATTTCACAAATATATATATGGCTCCAGGAATCTTTCAAAAAAAATATATATATATATGGCTCCAGGGGCACAATTAAAATCAATGCTAGATTCTTGCATAATTGTTGAGCTCATTTTGTACAATTTATCTGGTCAAGCTTTTGGGTCAATGGGTGTTGGGACCATGTGTGTAGCTGTCATTTTGCAGCCGTTGTTTGAAGCTTTGGATTTTCTATCCAGTACGTTTTTTTGTAAATCTAGTTTTTATCTAAGCACTTTTTTTAACAAAAAATAGTCCTCTTCCTGACTATGAAAGGAGCAGCACACGGCATATATTGTTCGCCGTGCTCGTGCACCGTAGAAGCCATCTAGCGGCCAAAAAAGTTGCGCCGCTGCACACCCCTGGCTCGGTTACACTAACACGGAAGGTCACTTAATTAAATGACTAATTAATTAGTGATTAATTAAGTGACTAAGTAGTGATAATTAGCGATATAGTTAGTGATTAATTAGTAAATAATTAATTAAATCGCTAATTAAACATCGGCATCAACTACCTTCCGCGATAGTGTAGCTCATCAAGAGCTTGCCAAGCACTCTGGCCGCGGAAGCTCTTACCAAGTCGGGGGTGTGCAATAGGCAGTAGCGTGGTTTATTTGTCGCTAGACATCTTCCACGGTGCACGAGCATAGTAAGTGACATGTGTTGTATAATGCTCTTCTGTTATCAGAAAGAGGGTTATTTTTGTAAAAGAAAAAAATATTCGGATGAAAGCTAGATTTTATTTTTTTAAAAAAAATATATATGCAACGTGGGCTTGAAAAGGCAGAGATTCTCGTTGTTTACGTGAGACTACCTATTTTTTGTTTTTTGGTACCGGGTGCAAGTGCGCAACTAAATTTGTAATCTTTTGATCAGATCTTTGCGCGTGATGTGGGGATGCGTAAATGAGAGGTGCAGATGGTCAGAGTTGGAGCTTTTCGTGCGCTGCGCGCACCGAAGACTGACGTGATAGAGAATGTGAGGAGACGACGATGGGGGAGAGAAAATCGGTGTGTTTTGTGACGCCTTTTTACCCTTGCAGGGCCTGCACGCTGCCATTGTTAAAATAGAAATCCTTAGTGCCCGGATTGGGATCCTCTGTCTTTCCTTGTCAAAATGCACCCGGGAGAATGAAAAAAATTGAAAAAAAATAAATCAAATTGCTACAGTATTTTTGAAATGTCTGCGAGATTTAATAAAATCTAGTTTAAAAATATGAATTTCAATCAAAATATCTGAAATTTCAATGAAATCTACCAAAATCTCAAACACTGTAGCAATTTGATTTTTTTTTTCTTAGATTTTTTCATTCTCCCAGATCAAAATGCACCGTTTATTTTGACAATGAAAGACAAAGGATCCCCAATCCGTTAGTACCATATTCCTACCAGTATAAAGAGGACTTTAGTGAAGGGAGACAAAGTGGAAGCAAGCGCTCCTGAAGTCCTGATATCACTAGACAGAGAGGCAGGGCGAACGCCAAGTATGAGAGGTGACCGCGTGAGCAGTATCCAAAGGTTGTATTTTTCAATATGTTGGGAAGTTACACAATTTCGGATGATCATATAGTTACGGACAATCAAGCGGATTATTGAGATAGAGAGTTGGTTTTTTGGATGGGCTAAAAAAAATTTACATTCTGGAAGGTGTTGATTTCTTAGGAAAGTGAGTGTAACAGCTAGTTTCTTGGGCTATAAATACTTGCCATAGATGTCCTTTTGATGATATTTGGCCACTCTATAGGTTCATTTCATACCAAGAGAAGAGTAAGAGCATTCAAGAACACAGTTTAAGAGTTTTGAGAGGTGGCATAGGCCTTTAGTGCGAATCACTCTAGTTGTTTGACCTCTTCGAGTTCAAGTGATGGTCTAGACTTGTTACTTTTAGAGATCAGCGTCTCCTATACGGCTTGGAGGCGTGGTTCTCAGTGAATTTTCAAGAAGAATCCTGTGGAAAAGCATCGGGAGGTTTGTGAAGGTTCGGAGTCGACTTATTCGCAGCAGAGAAGGATTACCTCGAGTGGATGGTTTTTATTCTTTGCGTGGTTTCAAGTCAGAGTGATACTCTTGCGAGATTGCTCCAACGAGGACTAGAAGAGATCACTGAATCTCTGAGACCTTGGTAAAAAATTGGTTGTGCTCCTTGTCTCTTTTACGTTTTTGCATTTACTTCCATATCATTTAATTTTTAGATACTAGACTTGTGTAGAATTGAAATTTAGGTTGCAAAATTTTACTAGACTTATGTAGGAGTTGTTTTGGCTACACGAGAAACCATAGGAACATATGTTGAGCTAGAAAAGCTCAAGTTTTTAATTTGGCCATCGAAAAAAAATCCCAATTCACCCCCTCTTAGGCATTCAATCCACTTCAACGGGCTAAGCTCAGGAATGCTGCCTTAATGCCCTATCTCTGCATGAAGCATAATGTATATATAACACATGGGTACACGATAGTACTCATAAGGACCTTGGATACCATGATGTCGTTAGATGAAATAAAATTTTGTGCTATATGCATGATTGAAGTTGTGGATGACGTTCAAATACAATGGGAAGCTTTGTTTTGATTGGGCAGAGATATTGGTAGGGATTGATGAAAAGCTTTGTTTCTTTTCAAAGATGCTTGGTTTAGCAAGTATTTATGTGTTGGATGATGGGCATGTAATGGGTGGTTTGCTAAATTGAACTTATTGAGTACTTTTGCTACTTATCTCTACATTATATTCTTCTTGTTAGATTGCTAACAAGATAGATATCCAAGAATGCTTCACTGAAATCAAGATGAATGAGATGGCTGACTTTAGGTTACAATAAACGTGGCTTTGTTGGTTAATGGTTATGATCTAGAAAAAAATAATGCAAAGTTTGGTATGCTTACTATTGTGCATGACTAGAGGTGAGCACTAGGCCGTGTCGGACCTGCCGATCGGGCACAGTGGACGGCCCGGCACAGCATGTGGGAGGCACGCCAGCACGTGCCAGGGCACACGGTCCACGATCATCCCGTGACGCCCGAGCCAAAGCACGCGGCCGGTGGTAGGGAGAGGAGCGAGGCAGGGGGAGAGGGAAGGGAGGAGGCGCCGACGCAGTGGAGTCCGGAGGGGAAGGTGGGTGGGTGGGGGGGCTTACCTAGCCGTGGTCGCCGTGCCGAGGAGGAATGTGGCGGTGGTCGGGCCATGCCGTCCCGTCGCCTCCGCCTCCCGCGTGGGCCATCGCTCGAGGTTGACCACACCCGCCGCGCCCGTGCTCGAGGAGTCGAGGATGCCTCGCCACCTCGCCTTCCCCACCATGCCGCTTGGCTCCCGTGCCTCGCCTTCCCCGTCGTGGCCGCATCTAGGCCGCGTGCTGTCGCGACGCCGCGCCACCCTGCCCCCACGTTATCGAGCTTGTGCCACCTCACCTCCCGCGATCGCGCCGTGCATTTAAAATTATGGTGCCTGAGCACCATGGCGCTCCATTACGATTATACATATATATATATATATATATTCCTTTTGGGGTCAAGAACCCAACATGAAGTGGGCACAAGCGTTTAATCAAGCATGTTATTACTTTCTGGTCTTAGTAATCTATGAATAATAGAATGGCAAGAGAAAGAAAGACGATCAAACGTCTTCAAGCTATGGCCTCATCATTGTAGTATTGTCTGAGCCAATGCGCTATGATTCTCATCTCCTTTATCCGCACTTGCTTAAGCCAATCAGGATCTTCCTTTGTGGAGAATCTCAGGTCTACGTGGTGTCCACCTGAAGAATTCCCAACAAAATTTTTAAACACAACGATGAGAGAAAAAGAAGAAGAAACTGATAAGATAAAAGCAAGCAACAAAGTGCCATTTTTATACGGCTAGAATTCATTTCATTTCTTTCTTTCTTTCTTTTTTTTAAAAAAAAGATGGAATAGATTGTGATGACTGACCTTTTGGCTCAACCAGCGCAATGATGCTTTTGGAAATGCTTTTCAATACACTGCCAAACATGCCCAAAAATACAATTGTCACTTGTTGTTCAAGGAACAAATTAAGATAGGTTCGAGTTTACTAGCAGTGGTCTTGGTTGGGAGCATGGAAGCTCGAGACATCTCTGCCTGTGACTTGTTGTTCCAAATTTTGAATTTGAACTTGCAAAACATAATCCTATCAGAATTCGAACAAATTACCCGCCACTGCTCCACGGATCCCGGAGCCCGTTGAAGAAGATGATGTTGCTAGCAGATCTCCTCAAAACATTCCCAATATCCTGGAACAAAGAAGATTTTTATAATTTTGTAAAAATATATATATATAAGATTTTTATAAGAAAAAACAAAAATGAAAAAACATTAGTAACTGGGCCATCCGTTTCAGCCCAAATGTCGGCCCTAGCCGTCCCAGTTTAAGCTTGGCCCAACAAAAATATGGAAGTAAAATATCCCGTGCCCGTACGGCCCATCTGGAATTGATGTAATGATGCTACTACTTACGAAGCCACCGAACTCGGTCTCGATCCAGTAGGGCCGCGGCGGCAGGCCGGTGGAGGCGCGGCAGCCGGCGAGGACGTCGGTGAAGTTGAACGGCGCCGGCGGGAAGATGCTGCTGTTGCTGACGCCGTAGCTCATCAGGATCATCTCCGTGCACGCCTGCCAGTTCCAGCCGTCGGACATGCCGTAGGGGTCGTCCTCGCCGGCGCCGCCGAGGCACGCAGCGTCGCCGGTGTAGTTGTAGTACACCGCCATGGCGTCCTTGAGCCTCGAGAGCGTGTCGTTGCCCGACGTCGGGTGGTCGATCGCGCGGCAAATCTAGTTAGCCAATCAAATAAATAAAAAAATGCGTTTGCCATGCGTATATATAATGCCAATTTCATTCGTACTCACTCGCATGTAGTACGTATGACGCATGTAACTGTACCCGGAAGAGATACATATATACTCTCTCTCTCTCTCTCTCTCTCTTCAAATTTATTTTTTAAATGGTTTTATTATAAATATTGAATGTATTACATATTCCAATACAAAATTAGTGTGATATTCATGTATACCCTAATAAATATCTATCTTTACTTTATATTCTTTGCATATATACGTGCATTGATTATAGTATTTAGTAATAATAATTAGAGATAATCTAGTTCTTTTCAGTATCTTTTTTGTTTACGTGCTAAGAAAAAAAATACACCCTATAAACTTAAACCCAGCCCACGGGCGAAACTAGGAGGCGTCAGGTATGCACCGGCATCTCCAAGAATCCGAAAAACACTACAATATGACATCTTCAATATGACAAATTTGTCAGTTAAATTGGTTTCCATTATGATAATTGAGGATTTTTCTAAAAAAAGATCCTAGAACTATTTGCATTATATTCTAATAAATTTCAAATATACATGTAAAATATATATCTTTTTTTAAAAAAATTCTATTCCACTACCAATGAGGCAGCAAGCATCACCTCTCTGACCGGATACGCCGGAAGGGGCGTGAGGAAATTGGACGGCGTCGGGTAATCCGTCATGGCGACGTAGACGAGCGCGTTGTCGAGCAAGCCAGGTATCGCGTCCACGTTGCCCCTGCGTACGTAGATCGCAAGCAGAGTTGCCATGATTAATTAACATAAGTTCCTCGTGCTAATACCAAGCTACGCACGCACACCGATAATGACACGCACGCTACTGGTGGTGCGATAGCACGTGGCTGCGTATATACCGGCACATGTCGAATGTACTGTTGAGTCGTGCCCGTCCTGCGTCGGTGGCGAGCGCCTTGTCCAGCTCACCCCACGAGTTCCGAAGCACTTTGTAGCAGTGATCACTCTCGCTCTGATACCACCATAAAAAAAAAGTAACAATACCATACCATTGTTATCAAAATTAATATCGTAAATAGTCATCGTTTCAGATATTGATACGGTCCCTAAAATACAGTTTTAATCACTTATAATTTCTATAGCAATATATATATATGGTGAATTTTATTGAAATTTTCGTGGAATTCATTTTGGAGTATCTTACCATCAATATTAGAGTATACTCAAAAGGATAAAGAGGTATATTGGCAGTGGGAGTACATACTCCCAGGGGTATGGAACCATTTTCCTATATATAGATATAGATATATAACTCAATAAATTGACGGTTAAAGTTTCGAAAATTTAACTGCATTTATATCCAAGACGATAACTACTTGTGGGACGAGGACTGCAAAAGTACTGGCTCGTGGAAGGTGACAATAACATCGTTAGTGAGATTAATACAAAAATTTTAACTCGGGGTACGTACCTTGAAGTCGTCGGAGACGACGTCGTAGAAGGCGTAGGGGTCGGCGAGGCCGTAGAAGCCGAGGATGGGGGCGGAGGAGGCCACGGCGCCCATAACCACGTGCGGGTACTTGATCCGCATCCAAGCCGCCAGCACTGCTCGGTTGGATGCACCAAGTCAGCTAGCCAGATTGCATTATCAAACAAACACATATTTTCCAGCTTTAATCTTCTTCTCTTTTAAATTAGAAAACGACCCTTCCTTTCGTCAAGCTAGCTAGCAATACAAAAATTGCAATCGTGTTGCGTAAGTAGCTAGGGCGTAATTGTTGTGTAGACCAGGAATGGCTTTTCCTTCATTTTAAAAAGGGAGGAAATTAATGTCATATTCGGCACTAAACGCTAACAAAGTATAGCAACACAAAAAAAAAAGTGCCGTGGCTGTTTGGAAACAGCTGAGGTGGAACTATGGGTACCGGGTATACGTCAAGCACCCTATAAAATTTTAGAAGTGCAACAAGATTACTCTTTAATTGATCGAGTTGATGCTGATGTTAGCGGTTTGGAATTCATTCTATAAAATTTTAAAAGTGCAACAAGACTACTCTTTAATTGATCGACTTGATTCCGATGTTAGTGGTTCGGAATTTTTTTAAGACCTTAGGACTATCTGTAGTGTAGTTTTACTAAATCTTAACTATATGTGTTGAATTTACAATGTTACAAAATTATTATACAAGATTATATATTTGTACGTATAAAATGTACATTTTTAATAAAAAATTTCTAATTCCATCACCGATAAAGAGAGAAATCAACTTTTTAATTAGTACCAGAGTGGCTTAATTTTCCTTCGAATCCTACTAGAAAACGAGAGAGAAATCAACTTTTTAGTACTAGGGTGGCTTAATTTTCCTTCGAATCCTACTAGAAAACGGAGGCAGAATCTTCGTCCTTACTCTAGCTAGCATCATCCTGCGTCGTGTCAGTTAGTCAGTGTAACCACCTACTATGCTGACGACATTTGCTAATCTTGTTTCTCTTCTTGCCATATTAAAGCAGCAAGTGTCCATCCTGGATCTCATTTTCAGTCCTACTCCTGAACGTCCCATCCATTAATTGTACAATAGAAAATGAAAGGTCTCTGCCTATTTGAGAGAAGATTATCTTAACGCTTAAACCGGAAGCGACCCACATCATCAAATTCGCGAAAACGCCCCTCATATTTGCGAAATTACATTGAGACCCTTCTACCGGCTCTTTTGCAAAAAAATCTCGTAGTTCCGCAAATTCGCACCCGAGTCCAGACCGAATCATTTTGTAAATAAATATTACAATTCTGGAAAAAATATATGAATGAACCCCGGCATACCCCTTTTGGAAAAAAATAAGTGGTTACCGAAAATTGCATCCCCGCATTTGCGGGAAAAAACAAAAATTCTCCGATATCTTATTTGCATCCGCCATTTTGCACGAGAAGACCCCGCTAATTTTAAAATTATGATTATTTCGGTTTTCTTTAGATTTTTTTTGCATTTCGCCAAACAAAAAATGACATCGAAAAATTGAGGCCAGACCCCTTTTGCAAAAAAACCATGTGGTTCCGGAAAATTGCATCCCCGCTTTAGCTAAAAAAGGCTATAAATTTGCCGATGCCTTGTTCTCATCCGCCATTTTGGCGAGAAGGCCCCGGCCCGCTAATTCTAAAATCATGATTATTTTGGTTTTCCTTTTTTTTTTTACTTTTCGCCAAACAAAAAATAACATCGATCATGAAAGTTGTTCTTGTCATAGTGCCTAGTTGTTACCTAACCGTTGAGGATTTAGGGGCACCTGGTGGCTGGTGGTTAATTGATGAGGACAAAAGCACATATGCACAAAGAAAAAAAAGAAGGCAAGCGTGTGCGCGCCGCTGTACTTACTGCCGCCGTAGGAGCCACCGAAGACGACGACGGGGGCGGCCGGCGAGCTGAGGTTGGCCTTGAGGCTCTGGATGAGCGTGGCGAAGTCGGCGATGGCCTGCGTCGTGGTCAGGTACCCCAGCGTGCTCGTGTTCCTGTACGCCGCCGCCTTGCTGCCGAACGGCATCGTCTTCCCGTAGTACCTATGCTGTAGATCGATCGAGCGTTGGGAAAGCGTACACAACAACCCTGTATTAGCAGCCATATATACACTCCCAAAAAGAAAAGCTTACGAGCAGTATGCTTCTATGTTTTTCCTTCTAATACAAGTTGCACAGATCTTAAAGCAAGCGAAGGGTAAGTAATCACCATCTACCTTTCATTCATGCTTTAATAGTTGTGTAACTATTAAAAGGAAGAGCATAGAAGCACCTCTCAAAACTTAATCATCATCATTGGACTACTTTCTAAACATGTGGTGGTTAGTAGTGCAACCAATTAACTTAGCTTTCCACGGAATTGCTTGCTACTGATCATTCTCTTCAAGAATTTTAAGTAGGGATCGATCGATCATCATGAACTGAAAGTTCCAGGTCGTATATATATACACATAGATGTGCAAAGATCGCTGCCTAGCTAGCTATTATCGAACTGGTATAATTAAAATATGTAATGGATATTATGTGCTATATATATATGTATTTGGTTTTGCATAACAAATCAATTTATGATATTATTATTGTAGGTGCAGTACTATGCATGCATGCGCGTCATAACGATCTGAAAGTTCGACGTATGGATGGAGATGAACGTACGTACGTACCTCTATGAAGACGAGCATGGCGCGGAAGCGAGGCGCGATCTCCCACATGAACCCGGTGTTGTTGGTGAAGAGCTCGATGGTGCCCTCGTTGCCGGCGTACACGAACACCGGCGCCGTCGCGCCGCCCCAGTGGGCGTCGTTGATGAGGTACCTCTGCTGGAACGTGCCGTAGCTCGCCGGCGCCGCGTTGAAGTGGTCCAGCCGCTGCGTGAAGTACCGCGTCTCGTACCGCACCCGCGGCGGCACGGAGGCGGCGCTGCCGCCGTCGCCAGCCGTCACGTGGCTGAAACCGCGACGCGCCAGCGACAAGGAGTACCGCCTTGCCAGCGTCGGCGGCGGCCGTCCGCCCGCTCCGGCGGCGGCGGCTGCATGGCACGAGAGGAAGAGGGAGAGAAAGGCGACAAGGATGATTCGCACCATGCCGTACGTCATGGGAAATTGGTGCAGATCTGGGTGGGAAAAAATATAGCCCACTTAAACTAAATAATTAGAGGATATATGGGTTGCTTGCGAGATTCCCGCTGATCGATCGAGTTGGTGTGTTGAGTCTCCGATCGCGTACGTAGTAGGGTGGAGTACTCCTAATGGTTTGTTGACCATGTACCTGCATGCTTTAACGTTTGGTGGGAGAAGAATCCGTGGAGGTTGTTAGTTCAGATCGATGATCAGTTAGTTAATTACCATGATTTAGGCCCTGTTTGGTACGGTTCTAGATTCCAGTAGAAACGGAAACGGTTCCAGATTCTTGGTAGAAAAGTTTCAGGTGGGATTCTGTGAATCAGGTGGAACGGGGTTTGGATCGATTCGGCCACAGAGTGGAAAACGAAGAAACGTTCCGAGGAGAATCGTTCCGAGTTTTAGCCCGTTTGGTTGGGTTTCTTCCAGAATCTAGTAGAAACGGTCCGGTTCCAAGTTGCCAAACGGGGCCTTTTAATGTTTCGGTTTTTTTAGATTGATCCTGCCTTTCATTTTAGTACAAACCACAAAGTCAGTTGGGACTATATAGTATCCATCTATACAAGATTACAACTATGCCAGTTTAATTTGTTTCAGGAATAAACCGGTTAAATTTTAGACCGTTGAATTCAAATCATATAAATGTACCCTCTCCATGTTCCTAGGGGTGCAATGAACCGGGCAAAGTTTACAAAACCGAATTAGCAAAACCAGCTCGGTTTTCGTAGTACGGTTTTCGTAAAAACCGTGCGAAAACTGCCAAAAAAACCGTCAAAAACCGAAGAGTTGAAAAATCCAAAAAATTTGAAATCCGTTCGGTTTTTACGAAAAACCGCTAGGCTTTCACGAAAACTAATTCGACCTCTTCGAAAACGGCTTTCAGCGGTTTTACGTGAAAAACCGGATATACAAATTTTTTCAAATTTTTTAAATTTTTTAATTTGTTTTTTAATTAGACCGGTTTACCGAGCGGTTTTGCATCTCGAAAACTGATTTTCGGCGGTTTTGTGAACCTGGAACCGGGGTACCATGCATTGGGTACGGTGCGCTTCTGCCGCTGGTGCGGCACCTACAGTAGTGGCTAACTGAGCTCAGTTGAGACCACTACCGCATCATCTCCCAGCGATCCGATCTGCTTTACACGCTCCGGATCTGATCCTACATACTACTTTTTATACGTAGCGTAGGAGATCTTCTGTTTCGTAAACCATGAACTCCCTCGCCGCTAGATTTCCTCGCGAAATGAACTAAACGGTTCTGCGTGAAATTAATTATATCCCTATTTTCCTGCTAGGCCCAACATTAACTTAATTGTTGGAAAGAGAGTCGCAAAGCTAACGAAAACGAATACTCCCTCTATTATAATGTGAAGTTAATTAGTAGCCGTGGCATTTGCTTGGACAGAAGGTGCCATTAGGGGTGGGCATTCGGTTTATACGGTTTTATCGGTTCGGTTTATTCGGGTTTTCAAAAATTCGGTTTGTAGGAATTGAAAACCGAAACCGAACCGAATTACGTCAGAAACCGAACCGAATAAACCGAATTAATTCGGTTCGGTTTATTCGGGTTTTTCGGTTAACCGAATTTCACAGCAGTACATCACAACACAGAGTAAGCAGGCAGCCAGGCAGCACAATCATTAACCGAATTTCAATGTTCAACTTCACAAACCGAACACAAAGACACAAAGTAAGGCAGTAAGCATAGCAGACACAAACTATAGAACTTGATATAACAGAACTACAATCTACAGAGCATCAGATATTTGACTAGATAGATAAATTTGTCAGATATTGAGCAGAACAACGCATGCACATTCCATCAAGAATCATGGTTTCAGTGTTTTCGCACAAGCTAGACATGCATCACCAATGGAGAAAAAGAATCTCCTCTCCTTGCAGTTGTATAGGTGCAATGCATCACCAATGGCCATGAAAAAATTCACAGATTACTCTAAACAGTAAATACCTAGTCTGAGACTCTGAGCGCTGGGGAGGCGGGGAGCCCGGCAGATCTGAGCGCCGAGCCGAGGAGGAGGAGGCGCGTCGGCTCAGCGAAGCGGAGCAGGCGCTGAACGGGCGGAGCCGAGCAGCGGCCGTCGAGATTGGGTAGATGAGCAAGGCGCCGACCGGCCAAGACTGTAACGTCGGACGAGGCGACCGCCGATCGGGCGAGCCGGCGAGGAGGCGCCGAGCTGGCGAAGCAGGTGCGACGGCGGATTGGGATCTAGGTTTCCTGGCTATTTGGGGTGGAACCGAACTACCGAAGAGGCGCTCGGCCCGCTCGGGAGGTCACGGGCTCGATCCACGGTTGGGGTCTTGGACCCTTGGTGAACAAATGAGGGTTCAGGGGTTGTACTGGTCGTACGTATAGTCTTGTTCGGTGTTCGGTTGTTCGGTTAACCAGACGCGAAAACCGAACCGAAAACCGAAAACCGAATAGCAGCAAAATCAAAACCGAACCGAAACCCGAAAACCGAATAAACCGAAATATTCGGTTAATTCGGTTCGGTTCGGTTCGGTTTTTCGGTTTCGGTTTTTATATGCCCACCCCTAGGTGCCATGCATATATATGTAGATAGAGAGGGATTGATTTTGGTCCAGGTGATACACTGCACTGCTACCCGTCTTGCTTGACTTGCTGGTGTCTACGTGAAACGTTCTACTCTCTCCGACCACAGATAGTCATTGTTTTTTGTATAGAGATTGAGACGACAATCCGTACGGTGCTGCACAAGCCACGGTACACAGCATCGTTGTATGAAATTTGTTTTCGAAGTGAACGACAGGGTTTCCTTTTTCTCTTTGTTTTTAGGAGACAATCTGATACCCAGTTGGGCTCGCAAGGCCCATTCCGCCACCGTGGGACTCTTAGTTGCGACCTTCAGTTGTGGACCATACAAGCCCAGCCCAAGTTACCGACCAAGGCCCGTATTTGGCAGACACGGGGGCTCGTGGGGGCCTTCAGTTGTGGACCATACAAGCCCAAGAAGGTCGTGCGCTCGAATGGCCCCGCATGTCATCGTCGGCTGCTGTCTGTCTACGGGCCTGCCTGCTCCCTCGCCGGCGCTCACCTGCCAGGACATCGCTTTCGCCGCCACCGCCGCCATGGGAGTCTCAGAACACGGCGCAGGCGCCCGGTATCTCTATGCTCGAGGCAGGTTGCCTTCCGTGTTTCGTGCAAGGGATTGTTTAGTTCCTGATCCCCCCACCGGCTGGTATATGCAGCTGCATACGACTGAATTTCCTACTGGTTCTTGGGCTCAGGATGGGATATTGGGATTCGCTCTTGTGGTTGTGCAAGGGTAAAAGATCACCATTTCTTTACTTGCGCGTGATTTCAATGCTCTGAGCTCGTTTAGGTTGCTCGTCTTAAAAGACGTTGTGTAGGCCTGCTGCAGTCAGTTGCTCATGGCGTAATGATAATATCAGAAATGCTAATCAGAGGCGATAGTTCGTGATTGATAAACATGGGGATAGCTTTTCTGTAAAGTGGATACTACGCTTACAGATTCCAATTTTTCAAGCATCTATAACATATTGTATCGATAGATCAGGTGTTCCTACAACACCCTATACTACTACTTGAAAGTGATAAAGTATTGTAATGACAATATCTCGTGCCATAACTTGGTATTACGGGTTAAATTCTTAATAGATTCTGCAACCACACCTAATACCTTGATGTCTTGCATTAGTCTGTCTTGCATTAGTTTCTATACTAGAGCTCATCCAATGAATGCAACTTTGTAACCTGGAACAGGACTAAAAAGCATTCATCTTATCACAGAAACTTAAGGACAAAAATAGTGCTTTGCTTGAGCGTATAATTGCAACTCTAATTCTGAAACATGTTTGTTCGACTAAAATTTGATCAGGTGGAATATATGTTGCCATCAGTAAATATACCTTACTTGTGTCCATATTGTCATTCTGGTGGTTTATTTGTATACATTCCTTCAATATTTAAAAGACCAGCTGCATCTGCCTGGCATAACTAATATACATGCATGAACTTTGTATATGTGCAAATCTTTTGTACTGGTGATGTGAACTTAAAAGCAACCAAGGGGGAGCAATAAAGCATTCTGATTTACAGCAGTCATTTTGCAACTGTAGTTGATTTTAATACAAGAGTGCAAGCTTTGACTGCCCTTTAATAGGTTTACAGTAGTTTTGTTTCAGAAAATTAAAGAGGAACAGATGTGAGGTATCGATTGCAATATCATTGTCATGGAATGCCATATCAAGGACTAACAGATTTATGGTATTGCTCTGTGCTGGTCCATCTGCGGGTCAGTTTGGTACATCTTCACTGTTGATATCTTGAATTGGTCTTGACTCCTGACTTAAGTACAATGAGAATCTGAGACAGGTATCTAGGTTTCTGCTGAATCTTATTCTATTAGTGTTGTTCTTATCATTGAAAATTACAATGAAAAATAACCACAACAACCGAATTATATATTAAATTTCGTGTATATATTCTTTTTGCAGCCTACATTATGCAGTCATGTTCTGTTTTATTTGTATACGCAATGAAATATCATGGCCCAAAAATGACTAAAGACAACTAGATCTTGCCATACAGTAGTCCATAATCGATTCCAAGACACAACGTTTCCCTTGTCTTATTTGCAAAAGAAAACCTCCAAAGCCAGATGGGAGGAACTTATCAACTAAGTTGGACAAGACATTGCAACTTGCAAGTTAAATGATCTTGCTTGTCCAATTTGCTTGGAGAATATATTTTGGTTGGCTTTTTTGTTTTCGCTTTTCTTTAATTTATTACTACGAACAATTACTTACTCCCATACTTGACTTTGATGGAATAAGTCTTGGTGATTTGTGAGCAGCTTTTGACTAGCTTTTTGGGCAGCTTTTAGGCAGCTTTTGACTAGCTTTTGGGCAGCTTTTAGGGCAGCTTTTAGGCAGCTTTTGACTAGCTTTTGGGCAGCCTTTAGGGCAGCTTTTAGGCAGCTTTTGACTAGCTTTTGGGCAGCCTTTAGGGCAGCCTTTAGACTGGTATTATTGTATGCTGCGCCAGCAGCTATAAATATGGCACTTGCCCAACCCCTTGGGGTGGCAATAGCACTGGTATGAGCAATAAAATTCAGAAAATTTGCCCCAATTCAGTGTGTCATTCTCTCTCGATGATAGTAAGAATAGTGCTACTAACAAGTGGTATCAGAGCCGTTCTTTCTTGCAGCCTAAACATCTCTTGCTCATCTCCTTCCCACGCTCCTCCTCGCTCAAGAAGCAAGAAGCGATACAACAAGCTTTGCTCACCCTTCATCTTACGAATCGAGCAAAGAAATGCCTGAGGCAGCTTCTTCCCCTAGCGGCCCCCACTAGCGCGCCATGTCGAAGGATACGGGCCTCGGTCGCCTCAGCCTTGGCAGAGGCGAGTTGTTACAGAGATCGCGAGCGGCAGCAAAGAGAGATCGCAGCGACGGCGGCAAGGGCGGCAAAGTCGGGCAGCAGAATCGGCAGCAAGAAGAGCAGAGGTGGAAGCAAAGCAGCCGCCATGCAGCCGCGTCGCGGCAAAGCAGAGCTTCGAGGCTCACAGGCAAGAGCTCCAGCGGCTACTGCCGACGGCGGCGCCGACGGCGAGCTCAAGCGAGAGAGGAGGCGGCAAGTGAGCGGGCGCGATGGGCGATTGCCCACCCTCATGAGCGATAGGAGCCAGACGAGCGCAGACGCGCCGGCAGAGCTCCGGGACGCTGGCAGCGGCGATCAGCGCCCCGGCAGAGCTCGAGGGACGCGCGTGGCGGCGATCGCGCTCCCGGCAGAGGCGGCAGCTGGGCTGACGGAGATCGTGGCCCTTACAGGCGGCGCGACTCTCCCTCCCCGGACCGGTACCATGGTCACCGCGGGACCCAGGCCATTATCAGGGACATTGGCCCGATCGGGTGGCCTACCCTCACCAAGACCAACTATGTCGAGTGGGCCGCGGTGATGAGGATAAGGCTCCAGGTGCGGCACATGTGGGAGGCAGTCCGGTACGGCGACGTCGACTACGACGAGGATCGACGGGCGTTGGATGCCCTCATCGCCGCAGTCCCGTCCGAGATGCAGTTCACGCTTTCCAAGAAGCGGACTGCCAAGGAGGCTTGGGATGCCATCGCTGCGGCACGCATCGGCAGTGACCGCGCCCGCAAGACCACACTGCAGGCACTTCGCAAAGAGTGGGAGAACCTGGCCTTCAGGCCAGGTGAGGATGTTGACGACTTTGCTCTCCGTCTTAACACTCTACTGCAGAAGATGGTGCAGTTTGGTGACGACACCTACGATGAGGAGAGAGCCGTCGAGAAGCTCTTCCGTTGCATCCCCGAGAAGTACAAGCAGATCGCTCGCTCAATCGAGTCTCTATTGGACCTCTCCACGATGTCGATCGAAGAGGCGATAGGTCGTCTCAAGGTCGCCGACAAATGACGAACCACAGCCTCTCTCGGGGCCTATCACCATCGGCGGAAGTTACATCTCACTCGAGAACGGTGGGAGGCTTGCCAGGGTGACGGAAGAAGGGGAGTCCTTCTGCCGCGACAGCGGTCGCGAAGCACGCCAAGCCGCGCAAAGCGCCGCGGACGCGTCAGTCGGGCGCGAGGACGTGCCAAGGGCGACACCCGCGGAGGCGCCCAGGGCGGCGCCGCCGGTAACCAAAGGCCGGCACGAGATTTACTCTGCCACAATCAGGCAAGCAGCCATTGGGCCAAGGAGTGTCGCCAGCCACGACGTGGCCAGGCCCACATCGCACAGGTGGAGGAAGAAGAGCCGGCTCTGCTCCTGGCACACGCAGGCATCGAGCTATCTCCAGCGGCATCAGCCGCAGCGAATCTCCTCCACCTTGATGAACCGAGAGCACACGTCTTTCTTGGCGACAGCTCCAGCGGTGACAAGATTGACGGGTGGTACCTCGACACTGGCGCTACCAATCACATGACCGGTCGACGGGAGTTCTTCACCGAGCTTGACTCCAACGTCCGAGGCTCCGTCAAGTTTGGGGACGCCTCCAGCGTGGAGATCCAGGGCGTCGGCTCCGTCATACTCACCGCCAAGTCTGGTGAGCACAGGCTGCTCACCGGAGTCTACTACATCCCCGCGTTGAGGAACTCTATCATCAGCTTGGGACAGCTGGATGAGAATGGTTCGGGTGTGTTAGTAAAGAACGGAGTCATGAGGATTTGGGATCGCCATCGTCGCCTTCTTGCCAAGGTAACCAGAGGCACCAATCGACTCTACATCCTCAACGTGCAGGTGGCACAACCCCTCTGCCTCGCCGCTCGTCGGGACGACGAGGCGTGGCGATAACCGCAGCGCTTCGGACACCTTCACTTCGAGGCTCTGAAGCGACTCAGTGCCAAGGAGATGGTACGAGGCCTGCCGTGTCTCGACCACGTGGAGCAGTTCTGCGACATCTGCGTAACAACGAAGCAGAGGCGGCTCCCCTTTCCCCAGCAGTCGAACTTCCGAGCCAAGGAGCGGCTCGAGCTTGTGCACGGGGACCTGTGCGGCCCGGTGACACCGGCCACACCGGGAGGACGACGCTACTTCCTGCTGCTCGTCGACGACCTCACCCGCTACATGTGGGTAACGGTCCTCGGCAGCAAGGGAGAGGCTGCGGAAGCCATCAGGCGCATGCAGGCTGCTGCGGAGGCAGAGTGCGGCCGCAAGCTGCGTGTGCTGCGCACTGACAACGGCGGCGAATTCACGACGGCTGAGTTCGCATCGTATTGCGCGGATGAGGGCATTCAGCGCCACTATTCCGCGCAGACCGCGAGAATGGCGTCGTCGAGCGACGTAATCAGACGGTTGTGGGGATGGCTCGGGCCCTCCTCAAGCAGAGGGGGATGCCAGCTATTCTCTGGGGAGAGGCAGTGGTAGCGGCAGTCTACATCCTCAACCGCTCGCCTACCAAGGCTCTCAACGGCAAGACGCCGTACGAGGCCTGGCACGGACGCAAGCCGGCGGTCTCTCACCTACGGGTTTTCGGCTGCCTCGCGTTCGCCAAGGAGCTTGGACATGTTGGCAAGCTCGATGACAGGAGCACTCCGGGAGTGTTCATCGGCTACGCGGAGGGCTCGAAGGCCTACCGCATTCTTGACCCAAAGACACAGCGTGTGCGCACGGCGCGCGACGTTGTGTTCAACGAGGGGCGAGGATGGGCGTGGGACAAGGCAGTTGACAATGGCTCGACTCCGACGCATTTACGACTTCACCATTGAGTACGCCCACTTCGAGGAGCTGGGGAGTAGGCGGCCTCTTCGTCGAACGCGCCTACCCCAAATCCCGAACCCCCACGTAATCCGGCCCGCTACTCCGGACCAACGGTTACCCCTCCAGGCACGCCCTCTCCGACACCCGGCTCGTGTCGAGCACGGCCCGGTGGAGTTCGTTACTCCACTCTCCCACGACGAGGCGCATCGACGCGTACCACGACGGCGAGCCGCTATGCGGTATCGTCACGATGGAGGACCTTCTCGGCGACACCGGTGCCAGGATCGGTGCCTCACGATCTGGAGGCGCAGCTTGCATCTTGCGTCGCGGCGATGGTGAGCCTCGGTCTTCGCAGAGGCGAAAGACACGCAGCATGGCGTCTGCGATGCAGACGGAGATGGACGCGTTAAGAAGAACCGCACTGGAGCTTGCCGATCTTCCCGTGGTCACCGCGCGATCACCCTTAAGTGGGTGTTCAAGCTGAAGAGGGATGAAGCCGGCGCCATTGTCAAACACAAGGCTCGCTTGGTGGCACGTGGTTTCGCGGCGGGGAGGATCGACCGACGATGCCTTCGCCCCGTAGCACGCAGTTGGAATCCGTGCGACTCCTCCTCGCACTGGCTGCTCAGGAGGGCTGGCAGGTTCACCACATGGACGTCAAGTCGGCATTTCTAAACGGAGATCTGAAGGAAGAGGTCTACGTGCACCAGCCGCCGGGATTTGCGATCCCCGGCAAGGAGGGCAAGGTGCTGCGTTTGCACAAGGCTCTCTATGGCTTGCGGCAGGCACCAAGGGCATGGAATGCCAAGTTAGATTCCACGCTCAAGGGGATGGGCCTCGAGCAAAGCTCGCACGAGGCGGCCATCTACCGGCGGGCCAATGGAGGAAATGCCCTGCTGGTGGGTGTCTACGTCGACGACTTGGTGATCACCGGCACCAAGGATGCGGAGGTGGCGGTATTCAAAGAAGAAATGAAGGCCACCTTCCAAATGAGCGACCTGGGGCTTCTCTCCTTCTACCTGGGGATCGAGGTGCACCAGGACGACTCCGGGATGTCACTTCAACAGACTGCTTACGCCAGGCGCGTCGTTGAGCTAGCTGGACTCACTGATTGCAACCCGGCTCCCACTCCGATGGAGGAGAGGTCAAGCCGAGCCGCGACAAAGACAACAGAGGAGGTGGACGCTACACAAGATCTGGCGCCTTGTGGGGAGCCTTCGCTACCTCACCCACACACGGCGGACTTGGCATTCTCCGTCGGCCACGTTAGCCGGTTCATGCAATGACCGACAACGGAGCACTGCGGTGTGAAGAGAATCATCCGCTACGTTGCGGGGACTCTCGATCACGGTCTCCACTACCCGAGGTGCCCTGGGAGGCACACTTCGTCGAATGCGGCGGCGACCACGCCGGCGACGTTGACACCAGCAAGAGCACGAGCGGGATGCTCTTCTTCCTAGGCAAGTGTCTCGTCGGCTGGCAGTCGGTCAAACAGCAGGTGGTGGCCCTGTCCAGCTGTGAGGCCGAGTACATAGCGGCCTCCACCTCTGCAACTTAGGCTCTCTGGCTTGCCCGACTGCTTGGTGATCTCATTGGCAGAAACACTAGCACGGTGGAGCTCAGGGTAGACAGCAAGTCCGCTCTAGCCCTGGCAAAGAACCCCGTTTTTCATGAACGGAGCAAGCACATCCGGGTGAGATATCATTTCATCCGAAGTCATGCTGGAGGAAGGAAGCATCAAGGCAAGCTACATCAACACCAAGGACCGGCTTGCGGACTGGCCACCAAGCCCCTTGGGAGGATCAAGTTTCTTGAGCTACGCTCCAGACCGGGATGGTCCAACTTTCCCAAGGCAGACGACAGACAAGACTTAGGGGGAGAATGATGGAATAAGTCTTGGTGATTTGTGGGCAGCTTTTGACTAGCTTTTTGGGCAGCTTTTAGGCAGCTTTTGACTAGCTTTTGGGCAGCTTTTAGGGCAGCTTTTAGGCAGCTTTTGACTAGCTTTTGGGCAGCCTTTAGGGCAGCTTTTAGGCAGCTTTTGACTAGCTTTAGGGCAGCCTTTAGGGCAGCCTTTAGACTGGTATTATTGTATGCTGCGCCAGCAGCTATAAATATGGCACTTGCCCAACCCCTTGGGGTGGCAATAGCACTGGTATGAGCAATAAAATTCAGAAAATTTGCCCCAATTCAGTGTGTCATTCTCTCTCTCGATGATAGTAAGAATAGTGCTACTAACAGACTTGTACACACCCTTATGAAGGTGGTGAGTAACTAAGTACTTCGCTTATTATTTCATATTCTAAACTAAACATTTACATCACTTAGCAAGCAGCTTGTTCACTCCACTTGGAAAATTCTGAATATAGTGTATCGTGTTTCATTACTTGTACATTGCAGAAAAAAATGTATAGTATGGCAAGTAACTGAACACTGAATCGCATATATCATGAAGAGTAGCTCAGATAACATAAAATACTACATTTAAAATTAATACAATGCGCAATTGAAGCTGGCACATATACATACCTTACTATGTAGTAATCTGTATTAAAACCCCAATCCCTAGTCTGTATATACAGTAATTAAGTCAACTGACCACCTTACTGCTCAGATGCTAAAATTAAAATGCACGCAGGGCTCTATGTGATCTGCATTTTTTGCGTAGAAGTATTCCACTATCGAACCATTACATTAGTTTGCGAAGTGCTTGTGCATATATGTAAATGGAGCATATCATGGCCGCATATTCGGTTCTTAGCCCATTTGTGCTGCAAAATCATCTCTCCCCTGTTATTTATAGATGCATAAGATTGTGATGGTTTGTGGCTTAAATTTCAAACTTAGGTAAATCACCTAATCTCCTGAATTGCCTTCCGTTAGTGCATTTGCTTACAAGTATTGCTCTTCTGTTTAAGAGATAAACAAATCTGTTCTTGGTAGACTTTTATTATTGTTTCCCAGTTCTTATATTGAATTTGACCTGAACTTGGGAGTGTGGGAGGTTTTAATGTTCTCGCAGTTATAAAATTTTAGATTGTTAAATGTACTTACCTCTTTTTAATTGTTGTGTGTGTCTTTTCCACTCTGCTTGTTTAATATATACCTGTTGCATCAAGATTAAAGTCAACAACGTAACATGTATAATCTATTATTATCTCTGTTATTTTTCTTTACTAGATAGACATAACCACTCTAAGTCAACCCTACAATCCCATTTGATTTGATCGACAAAAGAAAAAGAAACTGTAGTAGCTTCTAAAATATGAAATAAGGATGCAATGGGTTTCTAACTACAAGCTTGTTGGTGAGATGTCATTTGACTCATTTCACAAGTTGCACTTCCTTTTTTTTCTTTCAAAAAAAAAACTGTAAATGTTGCACTTGTGAAACATCAAATGAAGTAGTGAAGTAAATGGACTACTGGATTCCTATAACCTCATTGTAAGACAAAGGGCATTGAAGGTTTGGCTGCAAAGACATGTACGACTTGGCCGTTCAATTAAAGCATATATTTTTCCTAAAGTAGCACATCTCCTATTTACTATCTATTTATTCGCAAAACCAGTGAACATTTGATGCACATTTACTTTGCTAGATAGCTACCTTTGGGCTGCTGGGGCCATAAATTCCATTCATAAAGTGCATTCAAGGTGTTAAGATCATTCACAGCTAATAGTGACAGCTCTGTGATAAATTGTATTTAGGATTAGAGAGGAAGATTAAAATTGGATTCACAAATAGGAGGGAACTAGCTTCACATATATGATGCTTTTGTTTCACATTTTTCACGGTAAAGAGTAAGTTCAGCTAGATTGGTCAATACTGAATGGAGTAATACTACGATTTCTTGACTGAAACCTATACAATCCTGATACTAGAACATGATGTTGGAGGACATCTGAAGCTCTTAAAAGCTCAATTTATGAACCTCCAACCAAGAACCACACTGCAAGATCGCATAGGGAGAGAAAGGAAGAAATGAAGAGGTGATGTGAAGGGGAGAGAGAGAGAGAGAGAGAGAGAGAGAGAGAGAGAGAGCAAGGACTAGAAGGGAGACTTTGTTTGTTTTGCATTAATACTCACGAAGTAAGGAAAACCATTGACCTCTCCCTCGGCCCCTCCTCGATCTCCGTATATAAAAGACCCTGGAAGGCTGGAACCCCTTAAAGCCCCAAAGCCAAAACATTCCAAGGCTGCAAGGCACATCTCCTTCCTCTCATCTTCTCAGCCTTCAGGTAACATCTATACTTGGATCTTCTTGTTTGTGTTATTCTTCTTGCATGTATCCTTAATTTGTAGTACCAAACACCGTTTGATCTGTTGTTGTCTGTTGATCTTGGTCGTGCAGTGCGAGCGAGGTCAGCCATGAGCCGAAGCAGCAGCAACGGCAGCGGCAGCGGCGTCGATACGAGGAGCGCAAGGCTGGAGCTGCAGCTGGACCTGTCGCCGCCCGTGGGGATGGAGGTGGACGGCCACAACGACAGCGACTCGTCGTCGCCGATCTCGTGCGTGTCGTCGGACGGGCGCCGCAGCTCGGCCAGCGGCAGCCCGGGCGGCAAGTCGCCGATGGTGATCGGCGCCTGCACGCGGTGCCTGATGTACTGCATGGTGGCCAAGAAGGACTACCCGACCTGCATCAACTGCAAGCAGCCCTGCCTCGTTGACCTCCTCCAGGACGGCGGCGACGGCGACAAGAAGCGCGGCAAGGACAAGTGAAGGCGACGAAACTCAGTGCACCCGCCACCAGTGGATGGATACTCAGACGGATGGTTAGCTCAGGATTGACGCACGGATCTTGAGGCGGGGTTGAGGAGTGGCTGCCGTTCGATCATCCAGTGGACAGGGTTGGGTTTCTTCAGTAGTAGCCTAGCTAATGCTAGCTTATTTAGTTCCTTTTATGTTGTTGGTATGATTACTAGGGGTATGTATGTGGTGGCTAATATTGTGTCTGGTTCATGTAGCTGTGCTAGTCGTTTTAGCTGTAATCCTCTATTTAGCTGAAGAAATGCAAGAGGTATCCTTAATTAAGGAGATGATGACATGGTCCCTAACTCCCTAAGCACTTATTTTTTATATATAGTGCAACCTTGATTTCCAGGGTCTTGCATGATTGCATCCAGGGTTTCACTTTTCGTCGGTTTTCGTTCGAAATTTTGTGAAAACCGCGCATACCGTGTCGGTTTGAAATGCAAAACCGCTCGATTTACCTGTCAAGTTCAAATTCAAATTTGGAAATTTTGAAAAAATTTGTCCAAAAATTCCCTAAAATTAGTATTAATAGTTTTAGACCTCTGGACTGAATATTTTTTGAAAAAACAAAGTTTGGAGACGTTTTTGAGCTATTCAAAATGTAGAAATTAGAAAATAAAAATTAGACGTATTTTTAGTAGCAATATTTATTCAAGTATGTCAAGTAGTAATATTTACTTCAACATATTTTAGTAACAATATTTGTTCAATTATATTTAGTAGTAATATTTGTTCAAGTATGTTAAGTAGCAATATTTACTTCAACATATTTTAGTACCAATATTTTTTTCAATTATATTTAGTAGCAATATTTTTTTATGTTTGTTCAATTATATTTAGTACCGATTTTTGTTCAATTATATTTAGTAGCAATATTTGTTGAAGTATATTTAGTACCGATATTTGTTCAATTATATTTAGTAGCAATATTTGTTGAAGTACATTTAGTATCGATATTTGTTGAATTATATTTATTACCAATATTTGTTGAATTAATGTTGCTGCCCGAAAAACAATACCAATGCTAAAGATTGTGATTCGTTCGGTGAATTAGATGCTCTGCAACAACATTAAAGATGATATGGCATTTAATGGCTTGTTACAAATTTTATAATATTTTTCTACAATTATTTACATTTTCCCCATTTTTCAACTGTCAGCGGTTTTCATCCAAAAACTGTGAAAATCGCTTGGCGGTTGGACCAGATTTCAATTTCATTTGACTTTCGAACCGTTCAGTTTTGAGCGAATTTTGGTACCGTCAGGTCATCGAAATCCAGGATCAAAATGAATAGTGAAACCCTGATTGCATCTGTCTGCTCCCGCTGAACTATGAAAATGACCAAAAAGCACAGGACATTTCTCAGTTAGTACTGGTGTTGTCACTCGACAATTGAAACATGTTTTCACCCTTTTTTTTTTTTTGGGGGGGGGGGGGGGGGCAATGCCGAGTGCTGAGAGTAAGGTATGCTAGAATTTTTATCGTTTTTGGAAGGTGCCATGAGGTACCACCAAATTATCATTAAAATACTGTATCTCTTGATATAGTCATCCTTTAAACTTTTAGTACTTCTTAGTACTAACTTAATGTATAATTTGGTATCTCCTAAGGATGGTAAAAAATCCCATGGTATGGATTATATAACTGTATGGAGCATCCACTGATCTGCGTACACATACGAGTGCTCGTTCAGTGGGACAGCGTTTTTCCGTGTTCCAAAGGCCTTGGAGTCTCCAAGAAATTTCTTTAGCGTGTGTAAGTTGGCGCACACGCACGTGTGTGTATGTCATTGTACCTCTTAACAAAAAAGAAGCTAGTTCTTGTCTTGAGTTGGCTGTCCTTTTTTATTCCTAAAGTCTAAACACGACAGCTTTAAACTGTTACGAACTCATCGCATTATGATTAAGAAGAATAGCTACATTTGCTAAAGCAAAGGACGCAGACATATGTGCCTGCCATAACCATTCATTCAACTAGCCAACTAGAGCAAGGACGATCGAGTGTGAGAAAACAAGAGGCGAGTAGATTGGTTTGGCAGACGAGCCTGCCGTGCCGGATGGCACTATTCACTAGCCGAAAAATCAGGATAGTCACAACAATGCTACAGCTGGACCAATCCGTAGGGCTTTCGTAAAGATTTTTTTTTTTTTTTTGAATTTTGGTATTCATTGTAGAAGAAGAAGAACAGCCGGGCTACAAACGCGCATACATACACCCACACGCACGCACACCCCGCGCACGCACCCAGCCCCTACGAACACTCGGGCGAGTCCGGGACTCGATTCTGGGCGGGCAGCGCGCACACCAGCACAGCTGGCCAACCGAGCAATTACTCGTTCGCGCTTTCGTGAAGATATTAGCTAGATGGCCTTGTGAATTGATGAATCTGATCTCCAGCACCTTGCGTGCTACACGTTCACGTACAAAGTGAAAGTCCACCTCAATATGTTGGGTACGACTAATTTACGGTCAATCTCACCAACAGTTACGTGTGTGCTTCATGTGAGCGCTCCACGTGGAGCTCCACTAGGCCAATAGCACATTGAGCAATGCTATCGCATCCGCTTGCGGTTAGACGGGAGTGATTCCTTACATGTCGTATTTTAAAAGTCCAAACAAGTTCAACTCAAAAATTTCTATTCAAATAATTTTGAATTGAAAATTTTCAAATAAGATATTTTCAACTAAAAAAATCAAATTAGAAAGTCTCCACTCGAAAAATTTCAAATTAGAAAGTTTCAACTAGAAAAATTCAAATTAGGAAGTTCAAAATCAAAAAGTTTCAACTTTAAAATTTTTAGACTAGGAAGTTTCAACTCAAAAAATTTCAAATCAAAAAGTTTTAACTCCAAAAATTTCAATACAAAATTTTTTGGTTCGAAAAGTTTCGATTCAATAAACTTTCGATTCGAAAATTTTCAACTTGAAATTTTCAACTCCAAAAAAATCAAATAGGAAAGTTTCAACTCAAAAAATTTTAAATTGAAAATTTATAAATTAGAAAAGTTCAACTCAAAAAAATAAAATAAAATCAAAAAGTTTCAACTCTGAAAACTTTCAATTCAAAAACTTTCGACTTGACAAGTTTCTATTCAACAAACTTTTGGTTCGAAAAGTTTGCTTAAAAATCTTTCAAAAGTGGTTAAAAAAATACTTATTTTAAAAAACTTGAGTGGAAAATTTGAAATACAAAAAACTATTTTGAATTTGAGGGGAAGGGAATGGAGGAGGAAAGAGAAATGAAGGAGGTGATACAATTTGTCATAAGGTGAGGGTCTTTGTGGGAGAAGGAAAATGGGGGAATGAATGAGGTGATGCCACTTGTCACAAGAAAAGAGCACTACTTTGAGTGGGAGGTGATGCCATTGTCACAAGGAGGAGTCTTCACCAAATCTCTAGTGAGGATGACCTTAAATTAGTAATTCACGAAATCTCTGGTGAGGACGGCCCGGGTTGGCCCACCCGTCAGCACATTTAAAAAAAAAATTGTGCTAACGTCAGCATAACGCAATAAACCGAATTCTCTTTTAAAAATAAATCTAAAAATCCAAAAAAGGTCGTTGATATCATCGTTGCATAATAATTTGGATTTTCTTTAGAAACATAATTCCAAAAATTCAGAAAAATCTTTTTTATTTGTTTTTAAACTTCTAGGAGCCCATTTTCACCGGTTTGAACTCCATTTGGCTTCATTTTTTTTCCCTAAATTCATCCAAAATCTTAAATTTCAGTTTAGTGCTAGTTTGATATTTAATTTGAATTTATTTGGATTTTATTTGAAATTGGGTGCTTTTCATGCGTAGATTACGGAGAGTCCGAGGAGTACCTGTGCGACGATTTTGAGCCGCAACTCGTCGAACTAGGTAAATCACACCACCTTGATCTTGTTGCTCCCAGTTTGTAAACTTGTATGTTGAATTTTAAATTATTGCATGCTTATTTGTTATAAATGTTAATTTCTGACTTAGTTTTAAATGATAGTTATAACCAATATTGATATGCCACCTTTGACATTTGAGTTCCGATACCCTTGTAACCTTAAGAAAAATATGAACTATGTTATGATAATAATTAGACATTGCTTAGACATACTTAGAACTGAACTTAGGAAGTTTTGGGGGATTTATGCCAAAATAATGTTCTGTTAAAATGGAAATTATGATGTTAATGTTATTGTGGAAATAGTGTGGTTAAAATGAAAACGACTTAGACCAGGAGAGAAATGGTTAAAAAGTGGTGTTTGAAAAGTGGTGTGGTTATCATCTTGGGTCCGTGGAAAGTCTCGCCTAGTCAATTAAGGACCGGTCTGAGTTTCGCTGAATGTAAAGCCTAACTGTACTACCACGAGTTTGGAATAGGACAGACCTGACTAGCCATATTAAGTCATATCATGGACAGTCATACCATATTGGGGGTAGTGGTGTGGTGAACCGTGAAAGCATGAGACTGCCACTTTGGCACAAGAGGGGGCTTCTGAATAGAGGGATTCTTTCAACGGTGAAACCTTAGCAGGCATGATTACATGTATGAATTTTTATAGGGGCCTTGTCATGATTTTCTCTGTCGCTCACCAAAGGAAGTGTGCTGACACAAGGGAGAATATCATGTCTTGTGGGGTAAGTTGTACAACCTCTGCAGAGTATCAAACTAATCGATTAGTCGCGCCCGCGGTTATGGGCATGCCGAGCAAGCCATCCTCAGATTAGAATTTGGTAATTTAAAATCTGGTTTACGAAAATGATGTTGGGATGGAGGGAGTCCATCAGGGGTAAAAACTTAGAAAGTTCCAGGAATGATTTCTGAGTCAAAAGGAAAAATGCTTAGATTTGAGTTTCTTTATAAATTATGCCTTTAAAATTATTCAGAATATTGAGCAAACTGTTGCTTTACGCTTAAATGAACCATATAACCTTTCTTTGTTGCCTGTACATTTATATTGCATTTCCAGTGTGATTTGCTGAGTACGCTAGTACTCACCCTTGCTTAAGCTACTGCTTTAGAGGAGGAGTACCACGACGGTAAGGACCAGTTGGACTAGGTCGTGCCCCCAGTTGATTGCCTGTGGTAAATTAATTGGGCTCTATTTACTGTTTTCCAGTTTCACTGCTTTTATTTAGTCGTTTATTTATTTGCTGGCCTGCGTGCCATTTTAGTTGTAACTCTGAATATTTATCATTAATAAAGAACGACGGATATGCTATGGTTTTATTTTTACTATATGTACTAGTATTTTCTGAACTAATACATAATATACAGAGGATTTTGAAAGGTGTTATTCTAGGGTCCGACGTATACGTACTGAGGTGCACACTCGAACAAACACGCTGTCGTGCTCATGCCTATGCTCTTGCAGCCCTTTGGCAAAGCCAAACTGCCCAAGAAAGTGAGCACGGCAAAGTCGCTGGGAAAAGGCCGATCGGATATTGCGTGTGACAGTGTCAGGCGTCAGGACAACCATGATGTTAATGCTGCATTGCTGCTGAAGGCGATGAGGCGTGCCTATTCTCAATCGGGAATCACTTGCGGTTACTACTGTTACTGTGACTGCATGTTAAGCATTTTAACCGTCTATTTTTTAGATAAAGGGTTCAGATTCGCTACTAGAGAGCATATGCTGCAGTACCTACAGTACGTGAGCCCTCATATTTGAATCTAATGGCCGGTAGTGTAACTGTAAGTTATGATCACACTACCATTATACAAGATCGATCCTGTCCAGGCATCATCGACAGGAATCAAGTCACAAGGCATCAAGTCGCGTATGCAATTAAGGGCAGGATCATAATTTGGTACTATGTATTAGCTTCGATGTGCATGGACAGGAAAAAGGCGAGCAAATTAAATGCATGGACCGGGAAAAGGCGAGCAAATTAAACAACAAAATGTTAATTTTTTTTACCACTATCTACAGATCATGTCGAGGGTGGTTAGATACACGTATAGAGATGATAACGGAGCAGAAACGGTAGGTGAAAGATTGTTCCGTTTTTGTTTCCAAATTTTTTTGCTGGTAACGGAAACGAAGTCGGAGATCCCAAAAACAGAAACGGATAGTGATAGAAATGAATGCGGAACGGAATGGAGTAGATACGGAAACGAAAGCAGGAAATTTCACAAGAATATAGTACATGATCACAATGTACATGACCATAAAAACAATGTAACTTATTCCACCTCCATAGCGGATACAAGAATAATGTTATGTTCACCGGTATCACTAGAAAAAAAAATTCTCAAGTTTGTCAGCTGAAGGCACGTTATTTGTCCCTCATATCAGGCCATAATGTTCTCCTCCATATCATTTTTATTGACATCCTCTTGCTCCATGTAACATCTCAAAATTTTGTTTTTATTGAATTTATTGAGTTATTTGAATTTTCTGGAATTTATTTGGATTTAATTTGAATTAAGTCCTTTATTGAATTATTTAAATATTTCAAAATTTCAAAAAAAAAATTGTTGAAAATATTTTATTTGAGTCCAAAATATTTTCCAGAATTTTACTGAGATTTTTTTGAGCATTTTTCTATTTTTCTTGATTTATTTGAATTACTGAATTTATTTTAAACATTAAAAGGGAAAAGAAAATCTGGAAAACCCTAAACGGGTCAGATCACCAGTCCAACCCGTTAACCCGCGCCGCTCGATCCACTAACCCAACCCGACTCGAACCCTAACCACGCGAACCGTTGGATCGCGATCCAACGGTTGTCAGCGTGCCGCGTGGACGCACCATATTCCGCCACGTCAACTCGAGCCGTGACCATTGAAGTCAGTCGCAACTGCACGAAATTGATATTAAAATCAACTTTATTTCTTTTCACATGTCACATCACTGTCATTTCAATCATTCGCTGTGTGGCTGAATGGTGCGAAATGAAATCAGACACTCAATTTTTCACGCGCACACACTCTCTTCTCTCTTTTCCCTCTCTTTTTTTTTCTCTCCCTCTTTTTCCCTCTCCCTCTTCTTTTCCCTCTCTCTCTCTCTCTCTCTCTCTCTCTCTCTTTCCACTATAACTAGCGCCCCTTGATTCATGCGTCACCCACTCCCTCTCCCTCCCTGCCCCGCCTCCCTCCCTCTCCTCGAGCCCCTTCCTATCCCTGATCCCCACGCCCATCCTTCTCCCCGGCTCCCGCGTCGCCTCCCCTCCCCAAGCCCCTCCCTCTCCCTTAGTCCCACCCCTTCTCCCATCCCCACCGCCTCCCTCCACGGTGGGCGCGGGCACGCGGCCGTCAACCTTGGCGTTGCACGAAGCTCGACGAGCGGGTGTCGGTGACCTCAGCGGCCGGCGACCTCGGCAATGGTGGCCTTGCCCCGCTCCTCTCTGTGTCGTGGGCCGCCGTGCCCCTGCCGCGGCCCGTGGGTGAGACACCGTGTCGCGTGTGTCGGCGTACCCGTCCATTCTGCCTCCATGCCGGGCTGTGCTGCCCACTGTGTCCAGATCCTCGGTCCGATACGGCCTGAGGAACAATTCACGGGCCACCTCGTGCCGGACCGTGCTTTAAGTCGGGCCTTGCGATCGGGCCTCGGGCCGGCTCACAAAGCTTGGGCCCACCTCTGGTGTCAACCGATAAACGTACAAACCGACTGCAGAGTAGATAGGCAGCTTACATTTTTGAACAGGAGGACGGCGATGTTGCTGGGGTAGGGGACGGTGAGATGTGTGGACTCAGTGGGGATGATGACCTCCACCAAGTACAATGCCTCCGACCGTGTCAGATCTATCGAGTGGCAGCACCTACCTGAGTCGCTGCTCGCCATGGCGTACAGGCAGTGACCACCACGCGAAGGCTCCTCTCCGGCGAGCGCGGCATTGGCACGAAGGCAGAGGTAGCTAGGCGGCGCGGTGCCTCGCTAGGGTTTGGGGTTGGTCGTGCGGTCTCTCAATCCCAGCCTTACTTGAAGGGCTCGGTGAAAGTGGTGACTTCACCATTAATGGTGACGGATTGCGGCTGGGAAAAGGTCGAGCGGCGACGGCGAGCCAAGGAGAGTGTGGCTATCGTGCTAGTGGTAGATGCGAGAGAGAGGAGCAGAATGGGTTAGCGTTTCGGGAGGATAGAGAAGAGGCCCATGTAAGGGTAACTTGTATTTTTAAGGCAGAAAGATAAGAGGCCCATGTAACTTACCAGCCCAAGAATCTCTTACAAATACAGTCTATCGATCAATTCTATTGGGCTGGGTGTACGCTGGGTCGGAAGGGGCATAACGAAGGTATTTAAGGCCCAGTGTATCCTAGCAGAAAATGTGGTCCAGGTAGTGGTCTCCCTGCTCCGTGTTCCTCTAAACCACTTGTTCTCATGGTCTACGGGAGGGTAGCTTAACAACTTGGGCTGTATTCTCGTCACAGGTATCGCATGGCACATGATGGCAGTGACAGTGCACAAGCCTCTTAGGGCGGCTGTCTATAATGTAGCCCTATATCATCTACAGACAGTACTAAAAATAATTCATACAATGGATCGTCTATATAGTTGTCTGTATTGGTCTCTCATTCAATTAACAGACTGTCTATACAATGGTACACAAAATGTAAAGCTGTCTATTAAATAGTACACAACAGTCTTCTCTCTCCTCCACATCATTTAAAATTCTACGTTTCATCTCTTGTATACAGCTAAATATAACCATTGTACATGCCCTAACTAATTATCTTGTCTTACGCCCTCCAAAGTTCTTTTGTTTCCTTTTTTTTCGCTCTGAGAGAGGTGTTTTTGATTTTGACATAACCGTAGAAAGATACAATAGTCAGGATATTTGATATATATTATAAATGAGTTATACTTCTTTATCTACTCTAATAATAATTATAATATACTTTAAAGTGAGTTTTATATTAAAAAATATCACCAAAGTCTATTATCTATCTATCTATATCTATACTAATTAGAGGCTCTCTTAGAAGTCCCCAGGGGTGGATCCAGACCCCGGGCAGAGTAGGCTGTAGCCCGGGGTCTGGTACGAAAGCCTACTAAAATTCTACGAAAAATTATTGAAAAATTATTGAAAACAAATATTTAATCTAAGATCAGCTGGTCCAGCCCGGGGCTTGGGCCTGGGCTAGCTCCGCCCCTGGAAGTCCCCACATTAATCCTAAGAAGTTGAAAAGGCTAGAAATTCTCATATTAATCGGGGAAAAGATAAGATCTAAGAGGTTGGTTTGCTCCATCTATACCATCCAAGGATTGGGATTTAACATCCAAATATACGTTGCATAGAAATGTATAGCATGCGAATATATATAGATAGCAAACTATACGTGTAGAATAGAAAGAAATGTATTCCATTGCTCCACTACAACGACTGCTTCCGGCACGAAAGTTCATTTAGATACAAAGAATAAATGCTCATGATTCTTCTCCTGTTAATGAACCTGGATTGGGATTTAACCTCCAAACATACGTTGCATAGGAATATATATATAGCATACGAACATAATTTGAGCTAGATGTTATGTTAGCCAGATCGAGCTCTGTCGATCGACTCTGTCCAACTAAATTTGGCCTGTTCCTGACAAGACACTGCAACTCCAAGACGAATGCTGTGCGTGGACCGTACAAATCTCTTTGGTATCCAGTACCAAACAACGATGGTTGATTTGTCAACAAAATTAATCGTCTTGTCGACAAAGATCGATCGAGCTGGTATTTATCGACCAAGTAAACTGTAAACTGGCCGGCCGTGATTACAGGTAGCTTAAGTTTGGAGCTAGTGAAGTTGTCATCTGACAAAATCGCATGCAATTAAGTAGATTAATATAATTTCGATCTGTTCTGAAACGGACGTCGTATATGAAGTAATTCATGGACCATTCGATGTTATGACATGCGTGCTGCGTGCCAGGGGCGGAGGACTACGTATGGCGGGGTATGGCATCTGCCATACCTGTCCTGCCACGTGTATCCTTAGTGCTCTTAGCACATATCATGTCATGTGTATCCTTCGTCTATAGAAATAATGATTTCGCTATACCAGAATTTTTTTCCGTCCTCCGCTACTGCTGCGTGCTTATACATGAGTGAGGAAAACGGACACTCCAAAAGCCGGTTGACACGTTTTTTTCTTCTTCTTTCAGATTTGGCATCATGCGAATACAATTACAAAATTAGCCTTCTCTCTCAGCACAGAAACGCTGATAGGTAACCCATAACGTCTGTCACGCCCATGTACCGTGGCAGAGGCTTTGACCTGTAGCAGTTCAATCGATCGTGGCAAGAGCTATCTTGGCACCTTGCTGCTGAGCTAGTGGACCGCGGTAGCATGCTTGCTGTGGTAGGCTCATCGCTGCTGCCGTGGCTCCATGCCTTTGCCATGTTATACAAGCGCAACAGGTAATTTTTTGTATTTGAAAAGGAGATTATTTTTATAATTACGTTCGTACGAGGCTGAATTTGAATTTTTTTTTTTGCTAAGACTGGAAAAGCTAAGGCTTCAGGAAACGTGAGTAGAGATCGACTGCAAGAAACAAGCAATAAAAATGGGTACCATGCCCAGCATGAATTGACCAGGTCGAACAATTAATTCGTTTCAGCATCTCGCATACAATCATTCGATCAGTTTGGTTTTATTAACCAAATTAAGGGGAATCAATTCCGGCAATCAGCCAGTACACATGAAGCCTCATAGCTAGATAGCATGCGTGTTGTTACTTGTTAGTACATACACACACTCCCTCCGATCATAAATAGTTGTCGTTTTAAACATCTATACAGTCTTCAAAACATAACTTTGACCACTAATTTTTGTTATAATATATTTATAAAACTCAATAAAATTATAACATTATGAAAGTATTTCTCGAGACAAGTCTACACATATAATTTTCATGTATCCAATTTAAATATTTAAAAATATATCGATAATCAAAGTTTCAAAAGTTTGACTATCACTACGTTCAAAACAATAACTATTTATGACTACATGCTGAAATAAATACTACGCAGGTACGGTCAACTGTCCATGTGATCACACGTGCCAACGGTGGCACGCTCATGGTGCCTTGCTTTGTTAGGTGTTCGGGAGACACGCATCTCACGATGACGATGCATCTGCCCTCGATTACAAGTGCTGCATGTTAAGAGTCTTGGTTGCTTAATCTGGTCCTCAACTCGATAATCATTTGGTTAAGTTTCAAATTAATTAAGAGATAGCTACTATATTATGCAATTAATTAAGCTAGCAACCGATCGACTGATGGATCTGCTAATGTTAGTGATAGTCATGAAACATCGATATGGCTCAGGATCAGTGGCGGACCCAGGAATTTTCTAGAGCCCGGGCAAGTTTAATGAATGACAATAAGTTCACAAACTATTTACTGAGCTAATAAAAAGGAACCAAATCACTGAAGGAAGTTTCTATCAAGTAGTAACTGGGCTTTTGTTAAAAACAGATGTTATTAGCTCGGTCCGTTATTGAATTCACGGAAGGACACTGTATTTTTCGTGATTTAGACTTTTGTTACATAGGCCTGAGCCCGGGCCCGTGCCCAGGCTGGCCGGGCCCTGGGTCCGCCTATGCTCAGGATATATCTTGGCCAAATTACAAGAGCTACCAACGAGAGCTTAGTCAATTAGTGGATACCCTGGATCTAATCAAGAAATACTTTTCAGCCAAGAGCTCTGAACATTAACGAACTGACCTAGTTAAGACTAAGAGTAATATTAAGCAAGGAGCTTTCTTGCATGCTTCCCATGTCAAGACATTTCTTCTTTCGTGTGGTATGCATCAGAAGTAAGGGTGTGTGTGTGTGTGTGATTTGGTTACACTGCAGTTTGCACGGCTTGCCGGTAGATTGTGGAACAGAAACCGATCAAGCACAAAACGGCAAAACAGAGCATTTAGTTGTACAGAGCGTGGTTTTCCGTAATACACCTCTATATTATCTATAGACAAGAATAATACAACCAAACAGATTGTCTATACACTTGTATGTAATAATCTTTTTATATAATTAATATATTATCTATACAACGGTACACACGGTACAAACACGTCTACAAGACCATCTAATAGATAGTAGATAACATTTTTCTCTCTCCTCGGCAACACCCAAGATTCTACATAGCATAGGTTACAGATGGTTCATATGTACTACCGTACATAGCATTTTAGCGATGGTTTGTTTGTATGCATATATGTATGAATCCTTGCCGGAAATTCAGGGCAATCGATCGCATGACATGAGACATCGCGTCTATTCCGCATGAAGATACTCTCCTTCACATGTCTCACACCAGGCAGGCAGCAGTTTAATACTGGTACTAGCTACTACGTCCTAATCGATCTGCTGTGATATAGTTATCTCTTTGGGTCTAGCTAGACCCCAGCGATTTCAGATCAGGGTTCACAAAACCGACGAAAACCGCTCGAAAATCGCGGTTTTCGACCGTATCGAGCCGGTTCGAAATCCTAAACCGGTCGGTAAACCGATTCAATTAAAAAAATAATTCAAAAAAATCAAAAAATTTGAAAAAATTTATGCGATGTAAACCGATCGAAAACCGGTGAAAACCGAGCGATTTTTCGAAAAAACCGACGAAAATCGCTCCAAAAACCGACCGCCTAAAACGTTCAACTCGCTGACCGGTTTTTCGAGAAAACCGATGGGTTTTCGAGAAAACCGAATGGTTTTCGTTTTTTTAAAATTTGTTTTGAATGTTTTTTGTTCAAATGCTCGGTTTTGAAACTCTTCGGTTTCTAACGATTTTCGAGCGGTTTTTGGCTCGATATTTTCGAATTTCCAATTTCGGTTTTCCATCGGTTTTTTCGGTTTCGGTTTTGTTAATCCTGTTTCAGATCTTAAAGAGAGTAGGTACAAGAGAGAACTGGAGCAGTATGCTATAGCTACTGCCGTCAGATACAAAAGACAAGCAGATTTATCTGTGAACAGAGTTTATAGAATCTCTGAAACAGAGCTAGCAGTGAGGAAATGGGCACTTCGTCGTGAGCAGTGGCCAAACGTCTTAGCTCGCTTCTATGCAAGTCTACGTACAGGGCCGGTCCTGGTATTTTGGGGGCCCGAGGCGAAAACTTATATAGAGACCCTATCTAACTCTTCTTGTATATATATATGTCTATGTATATGTGTGTGTATATATGTCTGTGTGTGTAGGTGTGTAGTCTTATAAGCACACATCATTGAAGAAATTAATATTCGATACACAAAAATCACTTCTATAGAACACTTTAAAGTTTATGAAATGACAAATGTAAATTGTAATCATAAACACTTACTTGGCACTTGGTATCATCTTAAAAAATTTCTTCTAACATTTTGTGATACAAAGTCATCAATTATACTATTGATATCAATCTCGTCCAATAACTTCTTCTTGATGCATAAAGTCGCCAAATCCTCTTCCTCCACGGCAACTATCGCCAACTCATCATTTGGGTTCGACGAAGCACTTGTATCAGGGCCCTGACTTGTATTACTCTTTAAAAATTTGTCCATAGCTCATCTCTGTGTTTCTATGAAGTCATCTACACGTCTTTTTCTTTTTCATTTTTCGGTACCGGATAGATACCTTCTAGATGACATGATAAGTTGATAACGCACGGCGCTGAAAATAATAATAAATGTATCAAAAATTAAATAGTGTAAGACTAATAGGGAAAAGAGATTAAGGAAGATCAATATTCTATACCTGGGATTAGGGGCGATCACGGCTCGTCGGCGAATTGCTCGGACGACTAGTGCACCACGTCCAGGCGATTGCCCTTTTATTTTCTCTACGTGTCACCGGACTCGCCACGTCCAGCGTCGCCTCTCTGTTTTCCTTGGATGAAGCCCCTAGGCCATAGCCGCTAGCCGCCAGAAGCATTATTTTGGTGGAAACCCTTTTTCCTCAAAAGAATTCTAGTCGCTCACGTCATGGTGCGTCTTGCAAAACTAGTCCAAAGCATGAGCCAGCACTTTGCTTAATTACTCTTTGGGGTTTTAGATCAGCAGAGCAGAACACGTACCAAAGCATAGGACATCACTTTGCTTAATTACTTTGGGGGCCCTTGACTTTGGGGGGCCCGGGGCGGCCGCCCACTCTGCCCCCCCTCAGGACCGGCCCTGTCTACGTAGGAAGGAGGGTGATACGAATAAAAAGTGTAAATTTCACGAAACTGTAGTGTGTTTTTTTACAAACTATCAAAAAAAAACTACGGTGTTAGTTTCTATTTCACAAACTGTAGATTTTAGATCTGATAGTGTAGGTCTAGATAATAGCCTCACGCATGAGTGAAATGAAAAATGAGGGCGAATGAGGCTGCCAGTGGACCCACACTGTCAGATCTGTTATAAGAAATGATCAATTCTAAAACTTATAGTTTTGTTATACAAGTTCTCTTAAAATCTGTAGTTTTGTAAAATAAGAGCTAAAACATGTAGTTTCCATATAGTTTGTACACACAAAAAAACTTAATGTTTTGTGAAATTTACTCAAATAAAAATTGGAAATTGCTAGTGATCGGACGTCAGTTTTTTTCGCAATATTTTCTTTCTACGTGTGAAACATTTTTTTCTACATGGTGAAACATTTTTCTTCGACAAATAGTAAAAAAAAATGTTTCATAACGTTAGAAAAATGTTTCATATGTTAAAAAAAATGTTGCACGGCGTCCGAAAAAAAAACAAGAATCGGACGTCTGGGTGTAAGTTTCTCCCATAAAAATTAAATAGAGAAGGCAAAGTCGTTTCTCGAGAGAGAAACAACCTCATGCACGAATCCCAATCGTGAAGAAACAACCAAATCTTGCATTGGGGAAGGTCATATCTCCACCACGTGGGAACTCGTTTGAGTTTCTGTCCACATCAGTATACAAAAACTCAACATAGACGGTTTAAAAATGTCATCACAAACGGTTTTGTGAACTGTCTGTAAACATATGTCAGTGATAAGAAGAGTACATCACTACATCACATATGGTTTTCGAACCGTCAGTAAAAATTAACATCAGAAATGGCTCTATCTACGAACCGTCCAATTCTATCCTAAAACCGTTTGTGATATTTCCTCATCACAGACGGTTCTAAGAACCATCTGTGATGAAAGAACGGCAATAAACCAAATAACACAAAAGTGAACCATTGGATGGCAGGACAGCAAGCATTACATAGCACCTAGAAACAGCAAATGTAGCAGCATCAATTTGACACACTAGGAGCAAATATTAAACAAAATGGCAATGCACACAAAACTAAAGACTGAGAAATAAGCCGGTTAGCAACCTAGCTTCGACTGTCAGCTGTGGATTTGTTTGAAACTACATGATGCTATAATGGAAATTTAAGCTGGTTTACAAAAATTGCAATCACAGATAACCACAAAAGAAAGGGAACACAAATAATGCAACTACTAAAGTAAATACGGCACCTTATTATTATTAGCAGAATCTTCCGCTTCCTTAACCAAGACTGTACCCTCATTCAAAACATGCTGCAGAGAAGTATAATTTAATCACAATGTACAAATAGTTGTAAGGAATAAAAATGGGTGAGTTGAGAGAGAATGAGGTAGTATGTATAATCAATACCGTTTTAAATTTGTTAGAAACAGGTTCTAGACCACAGCTGATTTTGGAAAATAGTCTGTGCATCCAAGACAGATCCTCAACCTGTAGCAACAGAAGAATGGGTGGTCAATATTGTTCATGATTCATGATATATTGTTAAGAGATATATGTCATGTAGAGTACAATAACAAAACCCACTATTTACTTCATCTATCATCTATATCATGTAGAGTACGCACTAAAGACAGCTTGTACAATAGCTATATATCTCTAAAGGTTGGCTTGAAACGCTATGCAATAACTATCTCTTCTCTCTTATACATAACTAGTGGTGGGACTTGGGCCGTGCCGAGCCGGCACGGCCGAAGCCCGTTGTGCTTCGGGCCTGCATGAAACGGGCCAGCACGGCCCGGTTGTTTCTTCGTGCCGGGCCGGGCTAGCACGAACGGAAAAATCAAGGCCCGGCACGGCCCAAAGGCAAGCCGGGCTGCTGTCGGGTCGGGCCGGCCCGAGCACGGCACGAGAGAATACAACGCATTAAATATTTTTTTATAAATTAATACGTTGCTCAAATGAAAAAGTTGTCTACATGAAAACGATGTGTCTCGAAATTATCTACAACTTTCATGTAGAATATAAATTCATATGAGCAAAGGAAGACCGTGAAAAATCCAAATTACCGATAGATATGGCGTCGGTCCGAAACTACACAGCGCACTAAATATTTTTTATAAATTCATACGTTCCTCAAATGAAAAAGTTGTCTACATGAAAAAGATGTGTCTCGAAATTATCTACAACTTTCATGTAGAATATAAATTCATATGAGCAAAAGAAGACCCTCAAAAATACAAATTACAGACTCGGGCTTCATTTCGAGCCATGACGGCCCGAGCACGGCCCATACAATCGGGCCGTGCCGGGTGGCCCATCGTGCCAGATTTTTAGGCCCGGCCCGGCACGCCATTCGGGTCGTGCCAGCCCGGCCCATTTTTTTTCGTGTCGGATTGTGCTTTGGGCCATTAAAATCGGGTCGTGCTCGTGCTAGCCCACTAAGGCCCGGCCCAATTCCCAGGACTATACATAACTAATATATATATGTTTCGGTGTAAAGCTTACTACTAAATAAGAATCATCTCTTTTCTTTATACTTTTTTTTTTACTCTTTCGTATAGACTAAAGCTGATCACATGCACACCGATCAGGCCTACAAGGAGTAGCGTCGTACGAGCAAATAACAAAGGGTTTTGATAAGTTTCATCCGGATATTTTCTTTAGCAACCATCATCCAAATTCCTGATCATTGGATTTGCTTTCAGATCAATGCACACCCCCCTGAATTCGAGGTGGATTGATCTTACGGATGTGTGTTTTGACCGTACGGTCTAAAATTTGGATGTTTTTTAGGACAAAAACATCCGGATGATGCCTATACACTCCCAATAACAAAACGTGGATACATGCGGTAAAAAGTTCAGTTACAGTAGCTGGTATACATACGTGTGCTGGTCGTCGACGTTTCCCAGGAAGGTCGGCACGTCGTCGTTCCCGTTTGGAAGACCGTGACAACTTTACAAGTTTACATGAATTTAACAGGAAACAGAATAATTCCGCGGGAATTCTAGCGGGATTTACACTTGCCAGACGGAGGCATGCAGCAATCTACGTACTACCACTACAGTAGTAGCGTTGAAGGATTCGGAAAGAGACCTGTTGCTTGCGTTACACCTACTGAACCAAACGGGGTCAGTCGGAGCTGGTGTACCCATTACCTTCGGCTGGAACATGAGTACCCTGTAGCTGTTCAGTCGTTTCAGCTTCTGAATTATGGGACTCGGGTTCGTTACAGTTTTCGACTTATGGGAGAACCTACTTTTGATTATACGTGAATCAGATCAGGGGCGGATACAGGCCCCGGGCTGCCCGTGCTGCAGCCCGGGGCCTAGTACCGAAAGCCCATTAAATTTTTTTAAAATACTATTGAAAAATAATTAAAATCAGAGATTTAATTTAAGATCAGTTGGTCCAGCCCGGGGCTTGGATTTGAGCTGGCTCCGCCACTGAATCAGATCGAGTTGACTGTGATTTCTAGGTAATTTAGAACTACGCTGATGAGAATTAAGTTCTAGCCAAAATTTGATTCTATGTAGATTCATGTTTCGTTCGCATCTTGTAAATTTTGTCTTATTTCTCTCCGTTTACGTCGGTGACCTGCACTGCACACAATGCAAGATGAGAGGGCTCAGTGGAGCTGATCTCTACTATTCTAAAGCACCACTTGGTGGCAGTGGTCCATTCTACACGTCATTAATTGCCCTGTTTAATTGCTCTACTTAATTGCCCTGCATAATTGCCCTACTCAAGAAACGAAACGTTGCTTTAATTAGCCAGCTTTCACAAGAAACGAAGCGTTAAAGATAGATGTTTGATCTTGTAAAATAATTTTTTTTATTTTTTAATCTTTATTTTTCGTTATCAATTTTGTTTTTCGTAGCAATGCACGGGCATGTAGCTAGTAAATCATAAATACGAGCAGGCGGCACATCCCCATGTTCTTCGCTTTCCCTTCCCCACCACACAGGCTCTCTCTCTCTCTTCGTCTCGCTCTCTCTCTCTCTACACGCCTAGGCACAGCTTGCTCTTGCCTGCCTGTCCGAGCTCATTCACTCACTCACTGATCCATACGTTCCGCCTGGCTGGTTGATCCGGTTCCGATGGGCAAGAAAGGCATCGCCTCCATCTTCTCCAAGCTCATCGACTCCCCCAGTGCCGCCGCCGACTCGCCCTCCGCGCCCTGGCCGTGGCCGTCCTGCCGGAACAACCCCCAGACCACCTCCTCCTGCGAGGACTACCAGCGGCCCTGCACCACTGCTGGCATCACCATCAGGGGACCCGCTGCGGCAAGGTGCCGCAAGGCCCCCGGCGAAATGTACAAGACGGTCAACTCCGTCTACTTCGACTACACCGCCGACGACTCCTGCTTCGGCGACGACAACGAGGAGGGGCAGCTGGGGGTGCTGGACGACGACAGCTTCTCCACCACGACCGCGTCCGAGGAGTGGTCGGAGGCGGTCATCCGCAGCCTCGGCCGGACCTCCACCGACCGCTTCTTCTTCGACCCGGGGCCGGCCTCCAACTCCATCCTGGCGGCAGCCTCGCCGCCGCCTGGGAAGTCGACGCCGGCGGCGGCGAAGGCAGCGGTACTGTCCAACGACGGCAAGCTCCAGGATCCCTCGACGTCGCTGGTGGAGGAGAGCGTGGCGGTGGCGCTGGACTCGGAGGACCCCTACCGGGACTTCCGGGCGTCCATGGAGGAGATGGTGGCGGTGCACGGCCTGCACGGATGGGAGGCTCTGGAGGAGCTGCTGGTGTGGTACCTCCGGATCAACGGCAAGCACAACCACGCGTTCATCGTCGGCGCCTTCGTCGACCTGCTCGTCGGCCTCTCTACGTCATCGTCCGCCGCTGCAACCACGACGACGACCACCAGCAGCAGCAGCAGCAGCAGCAGCAGCAGCGCGAGTACTCCTAGCACCAGCACGAGCAGCACCACCGGTGGTGATGTCACCGCTACCACCGCAACAATGGAGCAATGCGGCGGCGGGAAAGGATTCAGAGGAAACGATGCTTCCTGCTCGTCTCCTTCGTCTGGTCAGGAGGTGGAGGATAGGGGTGGAAACGAGCCGAGCCGGCTCGGCTCGGTGCGGCTCGGTCTAGTGGCGAGCCGAGCCAGGCTCGGCTCGGCCCTGAGGCGAGCCCAAAAAACCGGCTCGGCTTGGCTCGGGCTCGGCTCGCGAGCCGGCTCGTTGGCTCGCCGAGCCAGAACATTTTCTCAGAAAATTAAGTATTTATACAATAATTCATATATTTGCAGTGAATAATATTAACTTACTAGTTACTATTAAATAATAGTAGTTGCTTAGTTGCTCTATATCACACTTGTAGGACATGGAATTGTCTCAACATCATCTTTTTCCTAAAAATATAAGTCATTAATCATACTAAATTCACTGCATGGGGGCCATCGAGCCAATTTGGCTCATGAGCGGCCGAGCCTTCGGTGTTTTTGCGAGCCTGAAAAGTAGGCTCGGCTCGAGCCCGAGCCGAGCCACGAGCCTGTGCGAGCCGAGCCAGGCTCGGGCGAGCCCGAGCCGAGCCACGAGCCACGAGCTTTTTTTCCAGCCCTAGTGGAGGAGAAGGCAAGTGATCATCATAGGACCAGCAAAAATGCACTTGCTTCTCGATTGGAATTATTAGATCTGAAAATTCCCTCGCAAAAAAAAAACCGAAATTAATTTACTGCAGCCCGGTTTAGTTTACATGCATATAGTGTATTATAATTGGGAGATTTAAATATTTTCTTACTGAATATCATTCAAATTTTACGCCTTCGATCTAGATCTAATTGGTTGAATTCATTTGCATCACTCCTCACATTTAAACACTTTATAGAAAAAAAAGTACTTATAAATTTAAAAAAAAAACACTCAAGCGAGCTATTCCCATTGTAACTTGTTTCTTTTTTTTTTTGCAGATTAATTTTTTATTTTTTTTTAATCCTGTTATATCTAGTTATCTACAACCTGTGGTAGGTTGGAGGGATCGGATGCATGGTAGTACATTAAAATTGTAGGGCTCTGTATTCTAATAGGAGATATAGCTTGAACGACACTCCAATACAATGGTAGCCACTGTACTAGCTTAAAGAGCAATTCATCAGAACGCTTTTGCCAATATTTATCATGATAACGCAGGATCTTTCATGTAACGTTACCGCATGCATTCGATCTGTTTAATTTACATGTTGGACATCTGCATATTGGGGCAACTAGCTAGCACCATATCTGCAAAACAACTGTTCATCATCTAGTACTATTGGTAGGGTTAACCAAACCAGTTTCCAATTGAAAATCGATATCCCGATGGTACTAATTTACCATGAAAATTGTCAAAATTCAAAGAGTTTTGAAACTAAGCATTTGAAAAAGAATTCAAAAAACAAAAAATCGATCGGTTTTCTCAAAAAACCGACCGGTGAGTTGAATCCTTTGGACAGCCAATTGTTTGAGTGATTTTCACCAATTCTCGATCGGTTTATGTTACATAACTTTTTTTTTTTTGAATTCTTTAATTTTTTTTAGGGTGAGGGGTTAAACCAGTTTATCGATCGGTTTAGAGTTTTCACCCAACTCAATACAGTCTATTTTTACGAAAATCAATTGATTTTTATCGGTTTTACTAATCCTGACTATTAGTCACCACTCAACAGTCAGTACCAAGAGTGCAAGAAAATATATGTATTTATACGTATACGACAATTAGGATACATAATTTTAATTTAGACCAGTGTACTCCTTTTGTCGTTCTAGTTTTAATCACATTTGTCGCGATACACTGGTACTAGACCAGGCTTTGGATTGTCGTTTTAAAAAGTTTTTTTTGGCACCCATTATTTTAGAAATTTCAGTGTAATTTTGAACAAAACTATTGAATAAAAAGTTGATCAAAATTTGGATTGTTAGACAAATTTTGACCAAAATTTAGATTTTTTTTGACAAGATTAAAATGAACCTGCCGAAAAGTAACCGGGACAAGTGTACTTTGGGACCCATCGAAAAGAACCGAAATTCGAAAACGCTAGTACTCCACCAGTTAATTACTACTACCTTCATTCATGAAAAAACGCTAGTACTCCACCACCAGTTAATTACCACTGCCTTCGTTCCTGAATAGATGACGTTTTAGAATTTTATGCTTCAACTAAGGATTTTGCACTTTAACCAAGGTTTTACAGTAATAAATAATATTAAAAATAGTGACCGATAAGAGCATGCAGACGGGAAACTAATTAAAAATCATCTTAAAATTACATAATAATATGTATTTATCAATAAAAATTTAAAACTAGATCCATATGCAAATGTACTTGAGATATACCGAGGAAACGAGGAAGCTGGTTACGTTAATACTCCCTCTGTCCCACAAAGAGTGCATTTCTAGGTTTTTTAAGGCAGATTAGTGTGCAAGGTAAATGACCAATGTGACCTTCATTACTCCATACACAAACATGCTGGCGCTTCGGTTTCCACAGGCACTTAAATGAGCATACATACACTTACAGTCGGGCCCTATGGACTAATGATGCACTTTTTGTGGGACAAATTTTGAACACTAGAAATGCACTCTTAGTGGGACAGAGGGAGTAACACGTAAATTCAGCCGCCTGTGTTTGCCGCTGTGAATACGCACGCGGTGACATTTCTCGACCGGCCGGTGGGTCGACGCTGACACATATACTTAATGTGTACAGTGCCGGAATCCAATCAATTAATGGAGAGCTCCATGCATGTGCCTGCGACACACAGTGGCATCCCTGACAAATTTAGTCGATTGATTAGTGATGTGATGAGATGGTGAGCACGTACGTACTCGCGCATTATGCGTGCACAGTACAGGGCCACGCTACGCTAGCACATGCAATGATCGGTTTAATTAGCTGGAGAGAAACCGACGCTACCTCGCTCACAGGTCGCCGTCGCCGTCGTCGCCGTTAGTGATCAGGCTGTTCTCGATGTAGTGGTAGACTGGTAGTGGTGTATGAGTACGATCATGTTCCATGTACACGCAAACTGCAGTAGGGGTGCAGTCGGATCGTATAGATGCCGACCAACTGGTCGAGCGAATTGTTTTGAGTGAATTCGGATGGTCGTGTTAGATAGTTGTCGGGTTAGTTTGGAGTTGAGATGGTTGGTTTCGGATTCGAGATATGTGGGCTATATGCAGTATCTATTTTTGCACGATATACGCTAAAAAATTATTTGGTACCATATCGATTCTGTTCCGTATTCGCTTCGAATTCAGGATCGATATTATCCACATACCATATTCGTATTGGCACTACCCGTGTCTAAATCGGAGTCTACCAAAAAAATATATGATTTAGATACGAAAAAAGCGATATGTAATTGAATCCAAACCGATTACGCCCTGCAGGTATTACAGCAGATGTGCAAGTTCATCGCTCACTGTGCCAACAACGGCTGCATGATCGATTACAGCAGACGAACTCTAATGCAGTTCGATCATTATCGAACACCATGAAAACCACGAATTTTTCGGACAAATTCTTGATCGTAATTCGGCCCACACACGCGCCCGACGCTGTGCGTGAGCTGGAGACCATCATCGTGTCCTTCTCGACGTCTGCTTTAAAGCCACTGCTCTGCCTCGATCTGAGCTCTCCGTCCTCCGCCGCGATCGATGCCCTAGGTTGCGCGTGCCGAGGCCTTGCCGTTGCTCGTCGATTCCTCACCGGAGTGCTTCCACGCCGCCGCGCCATTGCCGCTTACGGAGCTCCTTCGTCGTCGTCTTCTGCGCTCCGTCTAAGCCGAAAATAACGCGCCTGTCACCTTATCGGTATTGGTTGCTGTTTCTCACTCAAGTCAGAATAGAAGGAGAGAGAGAAAAAAAAAAAAAACGAAAACTACACAGGTTGTTTGAGCGGAACCAACAAAAACTCGTCTCGTGTTCTCTCTCTGCTTTGTTCTTCCGTCCGAGCGTTGACCATCTCCAACCAGGGGCGGAAGTAGTGCATGCTAGGGGGTGTCACAGGACACCGGGTAAAAAAAAATTAGTGTATGTTAGTATATATATATAGTATATGTGGTGTATGTTAGTATATATATATAGTATATGTGAACCCCCTTGATCTAAATCTTGTGACACCGGGAGGCAAATAACAATCAAGTGGTAAGAATAATAAGTTGTTATCACATATATGATGAAGTGGTGAACCCCGATTAATTTTTCTCTAGTTCCGCCCCTGTCTCCAACCATATTCCTTTCGTTTCATTTCCTTTACTGTTCCATTTCCTCATTTTCATTTCCTTTATTTGCCCTCATCTCCAACAGATTCCCTTTAAAGGGAATTGTATAGGGAAAGGAGAGAGAATTCCTTGCTAGAGGGAATGGGAGAGAGAATTCCTTCACGAAGGGAATGCTGAAGGAAATCCGTTGAAGCGCTGAAAGGAATGGGAATCCCTTACGCATCTTGTTGTTCTTGACGCTCAAGCGTTTTTCGTCGTGCCCCTGACGTTGCGCGCGCGTGTGTGCTCTGTTTGCTACGACACTGAAGATGCTATTTCTAATATTGTATTTTGATAACGTGGAGGCTACAGATATTGATGTGCGATGTTTACCACTGAGAATGAGCATGTACAATAAAACCAGCTCACTTTGTTCTTAATCTGTATAGATTAGTTTTGGTTTATATGGAAGAGTGAGAAAAGAGAGCTAGCTCTTATCTAGTAGTCAGCTTTACACGGGAGTATAGTTTGATTATTTATGTAAGAGATATCTATTGTATAACATTTAGAGATAATTTTAAGAGACAATTATTATATATGCCGATTTTCAGTTTACTATTAGTTTGTAGTTGGTTTTGGTATTATACTTGCTCTCACAGGAGTAGAATTAAGGGCATATTTGTTTTTTGCTTTGGATTTTCTAACAGCTGATTTTAGATTGTGGTTGTAGAGAAGATGATGATTCTCTAAAAGCTAGAATCTAAAAGCACGTATGAATTCTAGTGCGTATGGGTGGACTGAATTGTAAAAATCAACTTCTAGAATCAAGTTGTTTATTTTTTATTCAGTTTTTAAGATTAGAATCTAAAATCGAAATCAAAAACAAATATACCCTGAATAAAGCGCAGGTAAGGGGAGTAATTGCCCTGCCTGCCCGGCGTAGGTTGCTTGCATCGGATTTAGGGCATTTGAGCCTTTCAAGGGCTGACATCTAGAACTAAAAACGTACTCCAGTACTCCTTGTTGGTGATGACCAGCAGCTAGCTCCTAGCCTGCTACTATTACTACCACTTGAAATTTGCAAAGCATCGGTTTCGGTGGCACATTTAAGACCGTCGAGCTCAAAACGAAACGGGAGAGCTCGAGGCTATGGCGGCTGCCACTACTACCACTTGAATTTTGTGATCCCCCAGCGCCAATGCATGGATGGACCTTTTTTTTTAATAATCTTAACCATAAATATACAACCTAATTTTATATCCTAATATAAAATAAATATGATGTTTCCTCATTCCCTTAATAAATACTCCCTCCGGTTTCATATTTTTTAGTCGCCGGAGCGTTTTGTAGTTTGGTTGAAAATTCCTGTCGTTGGACCGTTCTGCATTTAATGACACCAGATTTTCAAAGCATGCGTATTGATTGCTGACGCTTGAGCTCTGCATACACACATAACGAGTGGGTATCCTTGCTTTGAGAATTAGGATCACACCATTTCCAAACTATTTAATATGGCCACATTAGAAAATTAGCACTCTATTAATCACTCCTTGGTATATGAGATTATGTCTAAAACGACCGGAAATATGAAACCGGAGGGAGTATCTACCTTTTACTCACGATGCTACAGAAACTACGGGCACATCACATGCAAAGCTTCGAGAATCGGCGGCACACGCGTATTAACACGAAGGTCGATGCGCGCGTACGTCCACATGAACAGGGAGATTTAGAATTGAAAGTCAATGCAGGGATCTCGTTGAATTAGTGCATGCAGCTCGGATGGCGTGAGATTATTATGCCGAAATTACACGTGGATGGGCTGGGATCTGGGCCCTACCCACACAGACGAGCCAGTGTAGCGTAAACAAGGGAGGCTGGAGTTGGCTCAGAAAGGCCTAACGTGTGTGAGCCATGGCCTGTATATCCGCACGCACCGTTGGCCCAGGAGGATTCTTCGCATGGAAACTCCGAAATGAGATCCTCTGACTTCACTCCTCTGACTTTGGGTCACTGACGTGTGGGCCCTCCCAGCGCATGGGCCCACACGTCAGTGGCCCAACGTCAGAGGACGTGAAGTCAGAGGATCCTGATCCGGAAACTCCACGAGGATGCTGCCATATATCGCCATATATGACGTGTGTTTGATTTCATTATTTTGGATGAATAGAATGGTTCAGTATTTAGAGAGTATATTCCTTAAATTTGTATCACTTGGTTCGGGATAGGATGGTTCCACTCAAACAACCAAACACATGGATGACTTTTTTTTAACCATCTCATACATGTACCACTTGGTACAGGCAACCAAACACACCCTTAGAAAAAGGAGAAGGAGCCACTGTAGTGATCCTTGCCAATCATGATATCGTTGCAAGAGCTGGAGTCTTCGACCGAAAGGTTAACATGTTGAGCATGGCTGTCAACACAAAGACATCAACTTGATGGTATACTAGGTTGTATATATTTTTCATATGGAATTTTCATTGTGCCCATAAATTATTGATAATAGTCGTCAACCCGTGCATATGTATGTATGGCGATACATATTCAGGATAATTCCCATTTCAAATTCCTGAATACCTTTTGGACTCACTGCATCAAAGGACGATGTATTTAGTATAATTTCAAATTCCCAAAGCGCGTTCATCAAAGGACGATGTATTCAGGATAATTTCTTCTATGTCCAAAACCGAGTATGATCTTATCACCGTACTCGTACACATGTCTTGATGTTAAAACTTGACATCGAAAAAGCTTTCAATTCGGTTTATTGGGAATACCTTTTGGACTTATTGCAAGCACGCGGTTTTGGCACATGGTGGCGGGAGTGGCTATCCATCTCCCTTGCATCCTCCACTTCAACGACCGTACTTAATGGGGTGCCAGGGCCTCGAGTCATACACCGGCGTGGGCTAAGGCAAGGCGATCCCTTATCGCCTTATCTCTTTATACTGGCCATTGACCCTTTGCATCACATCTTTACCAAAGCTACTGTCGATGGCGTCCTCTCCCCCCTGAAAGGATGCACGTCTTCGCTTCGACTATACCTCTATGCTGATGATGTTGTAATCTTTCTAAACCCATTCAAGGAAGAGATAGAATCGGTTTTAGCCATCCTATGCTCCTTTGGGGAGGCTTTCAGACTTCGAGTTAACCTGTAGAAGAACTCAATATCTGCAATCTCAATCCAATGCCAAGGAGTTGATCTCCAAAGCATCCTTGTGCCGTTCTGAAAGTGCATCTAGGCCCCTAAAGAAGTTTTGGTTGATTAATGACAAACGATTAAATGGACTAATGTGTTCAATGAGTTTGTGAACATGTAAAAGTCCCAAAGTGCGATTATCTGCAGACATTGGATACCCTCAAAAGGATTGAGTAAGAAAAACGGTATCATGAGTATGTATTTTACATTTTTGAGCAATAGGAATGACGTACTATTATGAGGGATACATTGTAGTTGACCTAGAGTTAGTCTCTATGCTCAGATGAATGATAGCTAGTTTATTTGAGAGACACGAAGTCCCTGCACTTGCATCAGAGTGGTTCTTTTTGAAGTTCAGGTCGGGCGTTCCGATATCACTTCGAAAGTTCTGATACTTTCAGACATTCCGATGCTTAGTTGTGCTTGTGTCCGAAGCACTTGATACATATCGGATACTCCAATTTTTGGATCGGATGTTCCGATCCGTGTATAGACCTTAAAAGGTGCTCTCTGGACAAGTCGGACATTCTGATATTTCGTATCAGATGTTCCGATATTTGTTAAAACGAACTTGGATACTTACTGGACACTTCGGATATTTCGATATTAATATCAGACATTCCGATGTGGACTTAGAAAACTGGTTGAGATAAGTTTTTCAAAGTGTTTTCTCTGGAAACTTCGGAAGTTCCGATGTATCGTTTTTGATCGTTAGACGGTACTGAGTTCTTGAAACTTAGTTGCATCGGAAGTTCCGATATGAGGCTGAGTGCGGATATAACGGCTAGTTTTTGTCCAAATTTATAAATACCCACCTCCACCTCTTTTGAGAGGCTACACACTTTGTTGGGCTGAACTTGTGAGCTTGTAGAGCACATTCCAAAGCATTCTTGAGTCCTCCTCTTTGATCCTAGTGATCTAGATCATCTAGAGAGTGAGGAATAGAAGTGAGTTCTAGTGCTAGAGCAAAAGCGAAATCATTCATCTTGAAATTTAGAGAGCATCTCCAAGATCACACCACTTTGCATTTGTTACTCTTAGAGGTTGAAAGACTCCTAGACGGCTAGGCCCGAAGAGTGGGACGCCGTGAGAAGTTTGTGAAGGTTGATTTCGCCTCCGAAAGGGAAGAAATCAAGAGTAAAACCGAATCTCAAGTGTGACCGAGGTTTGGGAGGAAAGGGTTGAAAAAAACCCGGTTCTTTGTGAGCCTCTTCAATGGAGACGTAAGATCCCCTCAAGGATACGAACTCTGGGAAACAAACTCTTGTCTCTTTAGTTTGATTTCTCTAGAATTACTTGTATGTAATCCTTTTATTTGAACTCCTCTATTATTACTACTCTAGTCTAGATCGTTTACTCATTCTTGCTCTCAACTAGAGTAGAAGAAGATTGTAGTTTGCTAGACATTGTTACTTGTTCTCGAATTTCAGTACCAATCGGATATTCCAATACTTAATCGGAAGTTCCGATACCTTCGGAAGTTCCGATCATATATAGGGGTGGGCATTCGGTTTTTTGGGTGTAATCGGTTCGGTTTTTTTGGTTTTAAAATAATTCAGTTTTTGAAAAGTGGCAACCGAATTTCTCAGACAAAAATGAAAAACCGAACCGAATTAACCAAAATATTTCGGTTTGGTTAATTCAGTTTTTTGGTTAACCGAAATATGAATAAACACTAGGTAGATTAGATTTTATGTTTCTCACATAGCAACATAGAGTAGACATAAACCCACACAATATCATAGGTCGTTACAGTATAAGTATAGTAGAACATATGAACATACCACACGTATGCATAAAGATGTTAGATTATAATAATATTTTGGTAGATTTAGGAAGAACATTATAAAAATGGAATTGTACATAGGCTATTCGGTTATTTCGGTTTTTGAAAACCGAACCAACTTAGTTGAATTGTTTATTACTAGTAGAGAGTGGGATGTTTATGATCTTACAGTTTTCTACTGGATTGTATAAATTTGTCACATGGGCTATTTTTCAAAAAAAATCAAAATTCGTAGTGTGTTTTTTAGTACTATTTTTGAGCCATTTGTGTTAAAGCCAGATGATCATGATGAGTCCTTGGGATTGCTTATAAAAAATGCAGGGCAAAAGATGCAAGATTGACTGTGTAATGTCACTTGCCAAATTAGAAAACGATGTGAGGTCAACCTCGCCATACCTGCACATGACAAGATGCAATAAAAATATTTGCCATATAGGAAAAAGATGCAAGCTCAACCTTGCCATACCTGTTAAAAAAACAGGGCTTGTGAGATTTATTTATCAAAAAGAAAAATAAAGAAGGAAGTAATTGAAAATAGCAGCTTTGGACAGATAATTGTGAATCTGGTATGTTATATGTGCTCAAATCTAGTATCTATAACACATGGGATATTTTTATAGATATTAAATGTGGGACCCCGGATCAGCTATCCAGAATCTCCTGTGTATTTCCGTACTAGTCCCAGATCAGTAGCTAGTACACACAGTCACAGTGATACATCATTGCCGAACAAAACGAAACTTGTAATATAAATATCCAAGTATGGGCCACATGGCCACTTATTACAATACTCGGTCCAACGACCGGACACTCAAAACAGCGAAAGCAAAAGAAAGCAACAAGCGAACGCCACAACGCCACAGGCGACGACTAGGAACGCAACTAGTCCTCCTGGCAGTCCTCCTCGAAGAACTCCTCCTCTTCTTCGGCATCTTGGTAAATCTCTGATGATTACAATGTTGGTGTAGCACGTGAGTACAAAAGTACTCAGCAAGTCTGGAAATTATGATCATGAGGGGCTTTCCAAAGGAAGCTTAATAGGGTTTATTTGCATAAAGCCACTTTTGATTAAATCATACTTAAGTAATAGATTTCACAAAGCATCTTTTTACAATTCTTTTTAATAATTGAATTATTTATTATTGTAGTGAGGTTCTATCCACCATCACTAACATAAAGGCTCTATCCGTCAACAGTTTAAAAGATCAAAGTTAATCATGTGACTCCATCCGTCAAATGCAAAACAGGTTCTATCCACCTGGGTTGGCTCTTTCCGCCAAACAACATTCGAGAGTTCTAACCACTCCCGAACCCCAAAACAAAACACTTTTTGGTTTTAAAAACAAAATCAAAGTCTACCAATATGAAAGCATTCTTCGCTTTGCCATTGACCGTAGGCACGGCTATTCGAATAGTTTTACTCTGCAGAGGTGTACAACTTTACCCACAAGACAAGATATACCCTTGTTGCCATGCAATTAACACACTTCCTTAGGTGTGCCGGCAGGGATATCTTGACAAGGCCGTTACAATGTATCTGCCTAACTAGACCCACCCGCTGAGGTTTCACCGCTGTTAGGGTTCCCTCCACCCAGTACAGAAGCCCCCTCTTGCGCCGTGTGAGAAAAACCACATTACCTCCGTCCGGCATTCACATTCAACCAAGTGGTGAGTCTAAGCTAGGCTTCTACAAATTAGTGAGCCAGGTCGTACCATTATAGACATGTGGTAGTACGGTTATGCTTAAAATGGCAATCATAAACGTCGGTCCTTATATGACTTGGGGCGGTACTTGCACAAAAGGATCAAGGCTTGATCCGCTCCCACCCGACATTCCATGCCGCCCAAGTCAAAATCATTTTTCATTTCTTTTGATTTTAGAAAACAGGACCAAAACCATAATAATAGCTTTCAAATCACATATGATAATATTCTTTTTGAATAATCCCACCCCTGGGTTGTTTTCATCGGAAAAGGTCCTAAGCAATTCTACCGTACTACATAGCAACGGATACCATATAAACATAGGCATGGTATAAACAATGTTCTAGGGTTACAATGGATATGATTAACAATGTCAAGGTGGAATTAACAAGTTCGGAATAACTAACACTTATATTTGACATATTTCATTAAATATAGCTATGCAACTTTATAAACAATTTTAAATCATTTCGCAAACATAGGAGCAAAGTGCATCAAGGAGACTTGCCTTCAGTCGCGGCGGCGGTGTCGAACTCGGAAGGCTCGGCGAAATCGTGATCATGGCGGGATAAATCGACTACACGCAAAACGAGGCAATAAATAAATAACAGAAAATAAATAAAATCCAAAAATTATAAAATTAGTACTGGCAGGAAGGTCTTGATTTATGATGAATTTAGAAATTTGAATGAGGTCAAACGGAGTTCGGATGTGAAAGTTATGAGCTTCCGAAGTTTGAATTTCGAATAAATCGAAAACCGAGAATATTCCCGGAATATTCCTCTCGGGTTTGACTGGTCAACAGGGGCTTTGACTGGCTTTGACTGGTTTGACTTGGTCTTTGAGGATATGGCAGTGGGGCCCACCTGCCATGGAGAGGGAGGGAAAAGAGGAAGCTTCCTTCCTGAAGCTTGCCATGCCATGGCAATGGAGGAGAGAGAAATAGAAAGAGAGAGAGGAAGGAGAGAGAAGGGGGCTCGCCGGCGGTGAGAGGGCGGCGGCGGATCGCCGGCGGGACTGGCCGGGCGACGGCGAGGCGCTGGCGGCGGCGAGCGGCAATGGCCATGGGCAAGGCCCCATTACTGAGCTTCAACCCAACCAAAGAACAGAGCACTTCCAAAACCAACTAAAACACAAGTTTCCCAAAAACTTGATTTCTCTCTCATTTTTGCACGGATCCGATCCAAACAAAAAGCTAGAACCTCTAGGCAACGTCCTTAGCAACACCTAGGAGGAAGGAATTGAACCTAAACTCACCGAAATTGGAGAAATCGACGACGAACGGCGGTTCGGCCGAAAGCACCAAAACTCGAAATTAGTCGCCCACGGATGATGAAACCTAAAATCAATAGAAGGATTAGAGACTAGACATCCATGCTAACACAAAGAAACGATCGGGAGGAAGAAAGATCCACCGGAGTGGAAGATATGAGCAAGAACACGAAGAACGCAAAGAACAACCAAAGTTCGTCGGTTTTCTTGATCTTGCGACCAATTGGATTTGAGAGGCTAACGGAGAGCTATACCACCGGAAAGAGGATTCTTATACGGAGAGATGAGGGGCGGAATCACGCGAAACGGATTAGAAACGGCCGCTCTATCACCATAAAGGTCGATTTTGGTTTCCTCGCAACCGTTCAAAATACAGCGAGATCTCGGGTGCATTAACCCCATGGATAGAAAGAGGAGGCCGTTGTGATTCCAACGGATCCGATTCGCTCGCGATTTGGAGTTGAATGGAGGGAGATACATGAATTTGAATAGATAGGATAGAGTTTGGATAGAGTTTAAAACTCTCTGTTATTTTCTCCAGGCAAGAACACGTACAAGCTTCCCAAGGTTGAAGATGCACTGTTCACCTGCCACGTGGCGGCCTGCGGTTGGTTCTCCTTTACGCAATTGTTCCGCCCTAGAGAAAAATTGGGAAAAATGGCCTAAAAATTCCGAAAATATTCCTAGAGCCATTTTAGAATATTTGGGACTTAATGAAACTGGTTTGGTTGAATTTGGATGATTTTTGTGGAATTGGATATTCGGGCGCGGATCGCAGGCATTAAACAAAAGCCGCGCGAGATAAAATAGGAACGGATGTCCAAAAATCCGGGAAATGATTCCTAAAATCATTTCGGAATATTTGGAACATTTTAGAAGTGGTTTGGAGATTTTTGGAGCATTTTTGGACTCGGGTAAATTTTCGGGTCCTAGCGGGAACTGAAAAACCCGATTTTTCGCCCGAGAGGGAATTAATTCCCGATTTCGAAGGGGAATGGATGCCAGGTTAAAATAAACACCAGAGAAACTCCAACTTTTGAATTTACTTTATTTAAATTAGGTTTTTCTCCAGAAAGCCAAAACGAGGATGTTACATTAAATATTTTGCCCGAGTGTACTTATTCATATGTCCATGAGTTTATTGTAATCTTATAACCATTTTACTCAAAACTGGTGGTTTCACTTGACTATGGGGCAGTTCCTGGATCTTGGAGTGTGGAGATGAATTGCTATAATATTTGTGTTCACCTTGAATAATTTTCAATGCTTTTTAGGTTTGCATTTCATGGCATATGCATTCATTCTTGTGTGATCCTTGATGTGTGTTTTGACAAAGGGGGAGAGATAGTATGAGTTGCATTTGTTTAGGGGGAGAGATAGTATGAGTTGCATTCGTTCAGGTAGAGAGATAGTGTTTGCATGATTTGATCAGTTGTTGAGAGGGAGAGTTTATTTTAAGGGGGAGGTATTTTGAATTTTCAATGTTGTGTGTTGTCAAATCACTCATCAAGGGGGAGATTGTTAATTTCTAGTTTTTGTGCTGAGTTGATTTGACAACAAGAGATCGATATTTGAAGAAATATGATATTAATATTTGTGATGGATTAATCTTTTTGGGTTGGAAAGAATAGTGTTTGTTGATTGGCTTTTGACAGGAATAAGCAAAGCATGAAGCGATGTGGTCTTGGCTATTGACTAGCAGTGGCGGATCTAGAATTTTAAGTTAGGGTATGCCAACATAATACTGTAATATACAATTCGGTAAAATTCAATGAACAATTCGGTAAACAATTACAAATATTATCGAGAAATTCAGTATACAATTATAAAATAAAATAATTAGAAACATGATAATATAAGTATAAATTACAATATAAATAGTTCGAACATTCTAAATATGAAATATGCATAAAAGAAGTTTACACACCTACAATAGTTCAAAGAATACAATACTACTTCTTATCCTTCTTGTCTTGCCTCTGCTTTCTAATAGCTATCAAACTCTTGATTATATTATTTTCATCAACATAGAAGAAAATATCTTGCTCAATAAACGTGACTAGACAATCATTCAAAAAACTATTACCCATCTTATTTCTCTACTTATTTTTGACTAAACTCATTGCAGAAAATACCCTCTCAACACCCCTAAACAAATTATAAAAAATTGCTTCGGTTTCAGCAAAAACAGATTGACACATGTTAACTAAAATAGTAATTCCTGAAGATCCAACCGTTGGATTGATGTGAAATTTTAACTGTAGAAACTAGATTCAACTGTGAAACTAACACAACAAGAATCAACTCAATCGGATATACGGATCTAAAGTTATGACCTTCACAAGTTGAATGAATAAGATAATAACGGAAATTGATTGTATGAACTATATTGGACCGAATCTGCAGGGTATGCCGTGGCCCACCCGGCATACCCTGTAGATACGCCCCTGTTGACTAGAAGTGCTTGACTAGAAGTATACACTGCATGCAACAAGCAAGTGCAAGGCAAGTGCATGCAGGCATTGAGACCAAAGCAAGCACATGCAGAGAGTTTGAGCAAAGTACGTCATGCGCTGGAGAGTTTGAGCAAAATACGTCATGTGTTGGAGGCCCATACGGGAAAACTACGTGAGGGTTTAGCTGGTCCTTGGCTGCACTTATAAAATGCGACGTGAGGGTTTCCCAGGAAAGGTACTGAGTGCTCGGCGGCGTACAACATCCAAAAAAGGGGAGATTAGTCTAAGAAAAGGGGATTAGATGAGGTGCTGGGATTAGAGATCGCCAGGAGGACGTCGCTCTGGCCGGCGGCGTGTACGAAGGCTAGGAAAAAGGAGGCGCTGTTCTGATCGGTTTGGAGGTCGGCGCGTGGGTGCCGCAGGAGGCGGACCTCTTCGACGTTGTGGCCGGCTGGACAGCGCGCACCGGGCTGACGTCGTCCAGAAGCGCGGGGAACCCGAGCAGCGGCAGCAGGGGCGCGGCGCAGTCAGAGACGATCAGATGGTGCGTGACGAAGAGCGAGCAGGCATATGAGGGTATAAATTCTAGATTGAATTTTATGTGATGAAATTCATGTTTTGACACGTTGATTGATTTAATGCAAAAGTGTGAATTTCAATTTAATTTATTGTGATTGATTCTCTTGGTTTAGATTTGTTTTAATTATTTCTTCCGCTGTTTAAAGTCGATTAGCTTTTCTACACATCTTTTATAGGGGTATTTAGCGCCAACGATCCTTCAATTACTTACCTATTGCAGATTAGGATTGCTTACATAATGAAGTTTTGTTTCTGATAGAAACTGACTCGTCTTTTACAGGACAGATATCATTATTTTTGCACTACCCAAATTCTGTGTTGCCGTACCAACATGCCAACATTTACACGTATTGGAGTCTAATTAGTTGCACTGTAGGGATTGGATCCCGTCTTTCCGACAATCTTTGACATATGCCAAACTCAAAATTCACACACGCGAGCATATATATATATATATATATATATATATATATATACTAGTTACATGCCCGTGCGTTGCTTCGAAAAATAAAATTGATAACGAAAAATAAAGATTAAAATATAAAAAAAATTATTTCACAAAATCAAACATCTATCTTTAACGCTTCGTTTTTTGCGAAAGCTGGCTAATTAAAGCAACGCTTCGTTTCTTGCGTAGGGCAATTAAGCAGGGCAATTAAACGGCAATTAATGACGTGGGAAGAACGGACTACTGCCACCAAGTGCTGCTTTAGAATAGTAGATATATATATATATATATATATATATATATATATATATATATATATATATATATATATATATATATATTGTATGTATATGTATGTGTATGTGTCCGACATCTGGTATACATGTTATCTTTTTACCCTTTCATTCGATTTAATCTAAAAAGTTCTAGCTTTTTTTTTAATGTTTTCTCATATTAATATGGTAATTTTTCAACTTTTTACCTTCTAGAGTTAACATAGGGACTCGAAGAAGATTCTCTAATTAATATGGATAAAGTTAAATAAGTAAAAGGATCTCTACGTGGTGACCATTCGTGTAGCTACCGGAGAACTTTTTTATTTAATATTTATTTTAAAAATTTTTTTCTAAAATAATGGACGGATATGGGTACCCATCGCTCGAATATGGGGCGATCGCCTCATATTAGGGCGATAGGTACCTGGATGCAAAAAATATTGATAAATCAACTCATTCGTGTGTCCATTTTCGCAATTGCGTTTTTTGCATGCATATCCCTATCGTCCCTATATAGGGCGATCGCCCCATATCGGAGCGACATGACCCATTTTCGTAATATTTTTATCCGTCGATTATTTTTAAAAAATAAAATAAAATAAATATTAAATAAAAATAAGGCCTAGGCTCACTCTTCACCGACACCGGTAACCCGCGTGAGGTATTCTTATTGTATGTCTTTCTTTCATGTTTCTCTTCAATTCATACATAAATTTAGATCGCATAAAACTATATTTATTATATTCGTACATAAATTTGTTTTGCACGAGGCTATATTCGCTATATTTGTGTTAACTTAGCTTCGCCTCGAGTTTTGGTAAGAAAAACATTAGCTCTCCTTCGATCTCTCTCTCCATTGTTATATTAGCTTCACCGCTGGTAACTAGAACCAGAATAATGTACATGTAGGGTACCGAGTACGAGATCCGTTCATTTCAGCAGTACTATATACGAAAGGATGCCCATCATGCAACCAAGAAAAGCCGCAGTAAGTACCAATGATTCAAATTTTGTTTTTGGACTCTATCTCGGAGGTATCCGAAATTCAAAATCTCGATAAGATCTCAAAATTTCAAATAAAATTCAGATGAAATCCAAAAACCAAATTTGAAATCCGGCCTTTTGCCTTTTTTTCAACCGAAAAAATCCGAGATCTCGTTCAATGCAAATAATCAAAAAATGGTTCAAAATATGTTTAAAAAATTAGAAATTTTTGTGGATGGTCTTGACCTCAATTGCAATCAAATCTGACCAACAAAAATCAAAATCCGGTAAAAAAAAAGTCTGAGATTTTAGCCGAAATTACCGAGATCTTGTTGAAATTCGGATGGCTACTGTAGCAATTAGATTTTTTTAAAAAAAATTCTTTACTCAGCCGAGATTTAGGATCTCGAAAGGGGTGGGGGGTGGGGTTGGGTCCAAAATTCAAAATCTCGACTGAGATTTCGAATCTCGCTGAAATTTGGATCTTAGTAGGTACTACCGGATCGATCGGTAGAGCGAAATGTTCGCTAAAAACAGAGGAGACACAGATGATACCAGTGCACAGGGCCAGGGGAACACACGCACACAAGCAGAGACAGGCTAGGCAGCTAGCGCAGAGGCTAACGGAGGAATTCAAAAAAAAATTACGTAGAATTTATAATCCTTCCTATAAAATTTTTGTAAAATTTCTATGAAATTTCTGAGTTCTAAATAGAAACTGGATTACATTGGGGCGCATATATGTGACTGCTCACGGTGAACAGTGTCAAAAGCTGTACGCGCATACAGAAGGAGGCTAGCTAGGTCCAAAGTTCATAATTTTGGTAGAAATACCGGGGTGATCGAAATCTGAAATCACCGAGATTTTGGTCAGCTTGTTTTGACTGAAAAATGATCAAAATACGTCAAAAAAAATTTTAAATTTTTTTTGATGGTCTTGACCCTAAATTCAATCAAATCCGGCCAAGAAAAATGAAAACCCGCTAAAAAGACATCGAGATTTCGGCCGAACTCACCGAGATTTGGATGGTACTGTGGCACTTTGAATATTTTTTAAATTTTTTTTACCCAACCAAGATTTAGGATCTCAGAGGTGCCTAAAATCCGAAATTTAGTATGAGATTTCCAAAATCTCATGGGGATTAATCAAGAGATCAACGTAGAAACTTCGCCACGTCACGAAAGCAATGGCTAGCTAAGCCGAGTGATCGATCTAGAAACTTTGCCACGTCACGAAAGCAATGGCTAACTAGTGCACGGACGCTAGCTCTCCCCGCAGGCTCTCACAGCATCATGCACATACGGCAGGACCAAGGTACCGTTTCGAGCTCAGAGATTATTGTCCGCCGCTTGACACCGATTTTAATCGAAAATCGAACGGTTTAAAGGTTAAACTTTTTGAACTCGGCGGTATAATTTTTTTTCTTCAAAACTTAGCTTGTTTTTGCAAATTTTTAAGCGATTTTCAACTATTTTTGATAAGTTTTTTTTCTCGAAAAGTCGGCAAATTAAATGAAACAATTAGGAAATCGATTTACGTTGTACAATTTTTTTTTCATTAGATCGGTTTATTTGACCGGTATGTTTGATCTGGCCGGCTCAAAGCGGTGAAAATCGCGATTGCAGTGACTGAAAGCTGACCGAGAAATGATGGTAAGCCAAGCACCTGAGCGAGCCTTGTAGCTAGCCTGTTTCATATATAGCTACGCATTTCCTAGATAGACTCATATTAACTCTTCTTATAAGAGAAGGAATTGGTGAGCTCTCAGGCCAGCCACGTCATGCCACCCTGCGGAAAGCCCCTCCCAATTTTCGTAATTGCGTGCACGTCCAGCTTACCTACTGCCGTCCATCTCACGTACTGGTGCGAATCCGGCCGTCCACGCGTACCCGATCGCTGGACCGTGTGTGGCGAAGAAATCCCCAGGCGCGGAGCCCTCGATGACCAGCCCCTTTTTCCCGTCGTCCTCGCGGTGCCCTCCGCCAGTTCCGCTTGTGGGAATCGCCGCCCCCGCCCCGCTGTACCGCACTCGCCCTCGCCTCCGCGCTCATCCCCGCTCGCGCTCTCCGCCCATCCGCCGTGGAATGACCGGCCGCGATGGTTAGCGAGGTTCCATGGCAGCGTTAGACCTCCTCGTGCTGGCCCTCCCGCCTCCGGATCCCCTTCCCACCGGCTGGATCCAGCTCGACGGCCGTGTCGCACCACACTCTCCTGGCGACCTTTGCCTTCCTCTGCCCCCCCCTCGCGGCGGTCTTCTTCTTGTGCCTCCTCGTGCTGGCCCTACCGCCTCCGGATCCCCTTCCCATCGGCTGGATCTAGCTCGACAGCCGTGTCGCCCCGCACTCTCCTGGCGACCTTCGCCCTTCCTCTGCACCGTCTCCCTCCCGGCCTACGCTCTGTGCCCTGGGGAACATTTGTTCTGCTGAAATGGCGCGCGATCTGGCACCTGAGGCCTGTTGCAATTGCGGAGCCGAGTACGAAAAAGAAGGTACGTGTTTTGACATGGTAATTAATTTACCATATACTCTGGGTACTTTAGTATCAATAAATTTACACTTGAACAACCATTCTTTGCTTTTCGGGTGCTCTTATTGATACCATCATTGTTTCAAAGCTTAAATGCTGAGCATTTTTCTGCTTGCCATTTTCATCTTGCACGGGTGTTCTTTTTTTGGTTAGCTATGAAATTTGTGTTCTGGAGAAGTTTTACCAATTGTATAATCTTACTGTTTGAAAGATGCTTTGTGCTCTATAGGGATTGTATGGGTTCGGCTGAAAGATGCTTTGTGCTCTATAAGAAAAGTTCCAGATTTGTCAGAGGATTTCATGAGTTCGGCTGAAAAACATCGTGGGGTTCTGATATCTGTTGTTCAGCTCTGCACAGAACTCTATGAAGCCAACAAAGATGCACTGGAGTGCTTGAGAAAGGTACAGTACGTTCTAGGAGCAGTTAATTTTTCTTGAAGAATTCTCTACACATATTTTGCTTGTATTCTCGAAGTTGAACTATAAGTGCTAATAAATATTTGCTACCTCTTTCATGCTGACATATACTGTTTCGGCTACTTCTATTCCATATTAACTTACATGTGTGAAACTTGACCGTTCTTGTTTTCATGTAAGCCCTCGAGAGAAACTTCGTTAAAAGAATTTCAAATTGTACCTTTAGTTTAAACTGGTTCAGCCTTTTACCAATGGGCCTCTTGATTTATAGTTACTGCCAACCTTGTTTTTCTGGAATACCACATTTTTGTTGTCTAGACTCTTGAGCAGTTTTTTTTATCATGAATAGGTTGAACATTTTTTCGAAAAAAAATATTGAAACATGCCATCCCAAGTGTCCCAAATGGTTTATTTGAAAAGCCGTATTTTTCTTGTTGTCATGTTTGAAGATATCTGGTTTTGTTGATTTAGTTGTGTTGTACCATTCTTTGCTTGCCTCATTGGGTTGTCTACGTTATTTGAACTCTCAGGCATACATCTGTAGGCACACACAGTAGTGTTTTGGGAATATACCAACATCACTTGCTACATGTATGTGTTGCTCTGATGTTGATTTAGCGTTAATTCTCCCAGTCTCAACTATTATTGTGATCTTTCATGCTTTCAAGTGAATTTGAACTAACACAAGCATAGCTAAGTTGAGGTGCCTACTTTGTGTCAATAATTTCTATATTTGCATGAGGATGTAAAGTTGCTTCTATCTTGAAGGGATTGAGGCAAAAGGAGGATCAGCTGGCTCAAGAATTCATTAAATAACTGATCAATGGCTTTTATAAGCAATGGTTACAACATATTTGTAAGTTTATTTCCATTTCCCAACAGTACATAGTGCTCATTTGCAGAAGGAAAACTATTTACATGAGTTCTAGGTTGTACCTTGCCATCTCGTGATGCATTCATCAATTGATAGTTTTTGCATGCAGATTGTGAGCGTGTGCTTCATGCTGCGTGCCTCGACAGAATGGTCTTCTACAGGATATGTATTCTTCTTGACATGATTTATAACTTGTTGGCTTATTTCCTGTTCTTTTTTGCATGGCCAATCTACATCTTTTATATAGACAAAACTGCAGGCTTGATTGTCATTATTAAACCTTGAGCCACAAATACATTTTTGTGAATCCTCCTCTTTATAATCAGCTTCAAAACTCTAAAATGGTTTTTTTTTTATCCCAATGATTCACGTTAAAAAAGGTAGTTGCTGCTGCCTATTTTAGTTAACATTTCGGTGCTGCCTTGTTTATATGCTATTTCTTTTAAATTGGCTTTGTCCTGAACACCATTGCTTCCAGCCACTATCATCTCATACAATGTATCGCTTTCCCTGTTGTGCTAAAAAAACTCTACATTATATGATTTCGCGTTTAATAAAATTAGATTTAAAAAATCTACAATATTACTTATTCAGCAAATTTGCTTACATTTACTGCCTTACCAAAAACTGACTTGGTTCTTCACCTATCCCCCCTAACTAAACAACTTATTCCTTTTCAGGTTACTACCTGCATTGCAAGTTAGCTATTGGAAAAGCCATGCAGTTCCTACTCTGTAAACTTTCGGTTAGACTCCTATCCCAACAATTTGCTTTTAACACATTCTGATATCATCGGATATTTCAAGCTACGTGATATCTATCTAAAATGGTGCCCTTTCATATGCTCTCTTTAGTACACTACCCCTTTTTTTACTTGATTAATCCAATATGTTGCCATGTTTACGACCTGATAATACAGGTCCTACAACAATGTGCCTCGGTATAATTAAATGGAAACAACAACCAAGATTGCTTTACCGTAAATTAAAGTGTTGCCAAAACCGCTCCCCACACAGACAAGAAATCAAGCATGTAACCCGATACTTTAGCGATGATTATTAACCATTAACATAGCTTTCCTGCCGTTCGCATCTTTCTTAATAACAATAACTTTTTCGCACATTGAACCTATCCATATCAAACGTTACTAGAACTATTTCTGCGCCTATGCTACCAATATCATACATTATATTTGCTTTTTCTCGCCTCGTGGCCCTTCGGCGAAACTAGATCTTATACTTTATTGTTGTTGTGTACCTCTCTAGCTGCCCACAAAACACTGCTACATTATAAATTGATACCTTACAGATCTAACAGAACTGTAGAAAACTTCATCACCTTACCTATACTGTTTATGCATTACTTCGTACTTCTACGTACAGTCATTCCCTACCCTCTACAAATGAGGCAAATTTATATTACAGATCAGCTTTCTACACTGCGCAACCAGCTGCCAGATTTGTAAAAACATATATAACATTTCGTTATTAATCAGATTCTACACTGCGCGACTAGCTGCCAGGTTTGCAAAAACATAGATAACATTTCGTTATTAGTACTATCTATCTGAATAACACCGCAATGCCTTAATAAAATGCTATAGCTTACCACTACAGCCTTTTTACTTTCTAATTTCATTGCATTCTAAATAAAAATAGACTATTAATATTATCTATCTAACTGACACAGCAATGCCTTAGTAGAACATTATACCTTACCACTTCGACCTCTTTGCTTTCTAATTTCATTGCATTCTAAATAAAAACAGCTTAAAGATATGACCCGTTCTACATTTTAATACGTCCAAAACTGAAGATATTGATTGAAGATAACCATCAAATGTATTACGCTAAAACAAACTATATAGTATGACAAAGACTGTTTGCTTCTCTTAAACATTCTATGCTGTTGTTATCCATGCCTCTTGCACTGTAATCTCGGTACCTTACCTATTGTTATTGATATCCTGCTTTAGCATACCCCTGCCTCAACTAAAAGTTATCTATAGCGTTGCAAAAATAATCAGTAAGTTTTGTTTACCAACAAGATTCGATCATGTCTACAAAAACACTAAGTTCTCAGTAGGATGTATAACAATTCTATCAATATATCTTATACCATCCCTTTATCTTCTCTCTTATATTGGTTTTGATTACTGCTATTTTAAAAATCTATCTGTCTTCTTGTGCTTAGCCTTATGCAATATGTTTACCTAAATCATAGCCTTCTCCCACCTTACGTTATTATGCTTCACAGCTCTGCACTAGCTGATCGCCCGCAGAGGACTGCATATCTCAGTATTTTCTGAAGGCCAAAGAAAGCGGTCAACGCATTGCTATCTGCTACAGCCAACAATACGCTAAAAGTCCTGGTTTTGTATCAGCACAAGCAATCAATACAGAATTACTTCAAAACGTATGCTAGAAATTGCATGCAGTTTGTAAAACTAAGTTTTAAACTCTTATTTATCTGTGCTTCAAACCCATGTCTCATCGTCCTTCTATACAGTCCTGCTTATTCGCTAATTTCTTTCATTGCAAAATTAATCATATGTGTTCCATCATCTCCTGGATTTAATTCTCAATAAGCATTATATATTTTGTCTTCCCTGTGTTTATACGAATTGATTAAAAAAGATAAGATTTATCCTTACATTCCTAAATTATTTTATGCTTGATCTCTATTTGACAAACGACACTATTAACGGCGCGGTGTTCCGCGCAAATCTTCCTAGTATAAAAGAAAGCACCTGAAGATCATACGTACGTAATGCTTGTGTTTCAGAGAGGAAAAAAGTTTCAGTACCTGTAGTACCTACTTCACCTCGGCATAATCACAGCTAGCTCCCTAAATCCAAATTAATAAGGTTTAGCATTGGCTAGCAAAGTCTCATATATATATATATATATATATATATATATATATATATATATATATATATATATATATATATATATAAAACACAAATTAGCACACATCACTAACATAGATATAGTAACAGATAATTGTAGCACCTCTTCATGGACCTTCATACTAAACCAAAGGCCATGCACTTTGGCACAATTAAGCTAAGCTAGCACACACCTACATGATGAAACACGCTAGAACACTACAAAATTATGGAAAAAGCTCTCAAGAAAACCAAATTGCAGGAACTAATTAACCCAACAAGAAAGAACCGCACCACAGAAAGAAACCAGGCGTGCACCTGAGACTACTTTTGCTGGAATGCTGCTACGTTTTTTCGAGCCATTCGTGCTACTGGCGGAGGCGGAGCTGTGGGCGCGGCGAGCTGGGCGCAGACCTCGGCGAAGGCGGTGAGTATGGCGGCGTGGTGGCGCGGCGCGTTGAGGTCGAGCAGGCGGCGGAGCATGCAGCGGAGGTCGTCCCAGTCGCTGAGCCCCATCTCCACCACCATCTGCACCATGCTATCCCGGAAGTCGGCGCGCGGGTCCGACGACTCCTTCTCCACCGCCACCCCGACGTCCTCCGCCGCCGCCGTCTTCTCCACGTACCTCTTCTTCTTCTTCTTCGTACTCAGCTGCCTCTTGACCGGCCCCGGTGCCGGCGGCGCCTTGGCGGGAGGATCTTGTACTGGCTGCATGGTACCCGCGCTGTAGCCATGTGGGTAGTAGTAGCTGGAGAAGTTGGAGGAGGAGTAGGAGCAGTTGGTGGTGTAGGTGGCGGCGGAGGAGGAGGAGAAGGAGGCGGTGGAGGACGACGAGGGGAACAAGCCAGAGGAGTGCGAGGCGCTCCTTGCCGGCGCCGGCTTACTCGGGGAGGGCTTGAGGAAAGACGGCAGGCTGAGCAGCCTCGCCCGACGCGGGCGGCAGCCGCACCCGGTGTCAACGACCGGCACGTGGCGGCGCCGGCCCACTGGGAAGTGCCTGCCGCCGCCGCCGCCGCTCCGGCGCGCACTGGTCGACATGACGAGCTGGCCAGCCGGCTGGGAGCTAGATGGACACGACAGAACGGCGAGCTTTGAGGTAGAGACTAGAAAGGAAGAGATTAATTGCTACTCGTTGAATAATACTACTCTAGATGGGGAGCGATTAATTGCTCGCACGGTAGTGTATGTGTGGTTTTGCAGGTTGCAAACTCGCCATCTTGCATGCAACTGTGTTTCTTGTTGTGCGATAAGGGGCAAGCTGTTTATATATAAAAGCTTTCTTGAGTTTTGATAAGTTTCTTCCGATGTTTTCTTTAGCAACCATCATTCAAATTCCCGGCTATTGGATTTGCTTTCAGATTAATGCACGCCCCCCTGAATTTAAGATGGGTTGATCCTACGGATGTGTGTTTTGATGGTACGATCCAAAGTTTAGATGTACCCTCCGTTTCTTATCTCATAATATAGAGAGTATCTCGCTGCTGTCCGTATAACAAACTTTATATATGTATATTATTTCATGTGTACCACGTTAGCGTTTTTTATAATTAGCATATGAGTGTGCTCGATGCAATAAAGAAGTATTCCAGATTTATTTATGCAGCATATCAGATATGTGAGTAACTACAACAGGACTAGAAAAATATTTTTTTTCCATATTTGTTATATGCATATACGTATAAATATATAACTAAACATATACATATATATGTATTTGATTTGACTAAGAGGAGAGGATGAGAGGGGTTAATTAATTAGTGAGGCGATTGGTGGGGTTTAGTTGGGCCACGTGGGGAGCTAACCCCAGCCATGGTGTGGCTCATGCCCTGCCCTGCAATTCTAGAGTTGACTTTGACCATCCTGATCAGTCTCTAACTATCTCTTGCTGCTCTTGGCAATTCTAGAGTTATGTGTGCATGCGTGTACTCTGCTATTTGATTCTGGTAAAAGGGGAAATTAAAATTTATACAAGCGAATTCTACTGGTATAATCTCATTATTATGTGCGTACGTACTTGTATGTTCGTGTGCTCGGATTTTGTATTCGTAATGGCGTGAAAACTACGTCCTTCCATCCTTGAATTATTAAAGAAATTTGGCTGGAAAATATATATAGAAAAATGAAAACATATTATCAGTACTACGTACTCCTTATTCCCTATATATTAACTGATGTTACGTAGAAGTTGCTATTAATCAAATAAAGATAGAAAGTACATACACCTGGGAGTACATGCACATATACGTATATGTATATGTATATACATGTAGATGTATATATATGTATATGTATGCGTATATGTATATGTATATACATGTAGATGTATGTATCTCTACTATATAAAGAGACACTTTCTTCCCACGTCAGGCTTTTATTAGCTTTGATTAGCTTCTCATTTCGTTTTGAACGTCATTATTAGCTTTCATTAGCTTCACACTTCAATCAATTCCAGTTGAACGCAAAACAGGGAAATTTCAAAACTTCAATCAATTCGGTTGAGCATAAAGCAGGAAATTTCAAAACCAAGTCATTCCCGCTTCCTTCGTCGCTTCATTTACATACATACACGAGGAACCGGCGTCTGATTAGCGTGGATTTGAAAAACAAAAATTCGATTCTCATTCCGATTCCGCTTCAGCGTGGATTTGAAAGAAATATACACAAGAAAGCAAGCATTCTTCCCATTACTACTAGCGTTACGCCTGGCTATATAGTAGAGAATCGGGTCTTCCATTCGCGACAAGACACCTGGGGTTCTATTGGCCGATTCCATTCGCAGAAGACACTGGGTTCTATTGGCGGATTACCCGCAGCCAAGACACTGGGGTCTTCCATCTTCCATCCGCATCAAGACCTTGGCGTCTGCCTGCCCGCAACTGAAGTTTCTCCCATCAAGGTTGGTCCCTGCAATCTCAGTTCGCAACTGAAGTTCCTCCCTGCAAGGTTGGTCCCTGCAATCAACCATTTGCAACTGAAGTTCAATCTCAGTTCAATTCGATATATACAAATGTAGATATCTCAGTTCAGTTCAATTCGATATATACAAATGTAGATACAATCTCAGTTCAATGATGTTGATAGAAAGAGTGAACAAAACCTCTTTGTTGGCTTTCTGATTGCATCAAGTACTCCATCTACGCCCTCCTGGCCGTCTTCCATCTACGCCCTCCTGCATGCAACAGACCGCAAGGGTGAAACCAATCAAGGTTAGTAGTGCCGGGTTCTTATGCTTCATGGTTATGCTTAGTATCGTGCATCTTTGTCTTTGCTTAGTAGCAAGAAATTTCATTTAGTAGAGATAATGTAATGTCTTTGCATAATGTGTTTCTTATTCTTATGCTTAGTAGTACTGCATAACGACCCTCCAAAATGACAAAAACATTATCCAAAGTGCTCTAGATTATATCTAGACTAGAAGTGAGATAAGACACATGTCTTTGCTTAGTAGCAAGAAATTTCATTTAGTAGAGATAATGTAATGTCTTGCATAATGTTTAGTTCCCACCAAACAGAGCACTTTAAGAACGATCTATAAACGTTTTCTAAAAATTAAGAGGTTCATAGGATGTTCAAGAAATTGTAGTTCAAATACCTTTGTGGTCCAAGGAGCAGCATCTCATCCAATGGTGGCCCCTAAAATCTTTATGAAACTGAGATGCATTAGGATAAATCCTCGGAGAGGTAGATGCATGGCTTCCCACATACGGACCAAATTGAGGATCTAGCAAACCAAAAGGTGGCTGCATGTTAGGACCTATTGCAGCCATTCTATCCCTAAAAGATGGTTTCGTAGTTCAGCGATTATCTCGCATTAGAGCTTCTTGAATAGCTTCTAATTCCCACTTATCTAAAAGAACAAATGATTTTGCGGTTAATTAACCAAAAAGACCTAAAAGTATTGTACAAAAGAGTCGCATAGGTAAAATCAAGATGCAAAACAACGAGATGAAGAAGAATTTCATCAGGACAAAGAAAGATCTTAAGGCATTATTTGTAAAATTAGCGTGTAGGTTCTACAACACAGCATAAGCAAACCTGAACAACTTCATCATTTTCTGGGACACCCCTTGGGATCTTGTCTTTGCTCAACACTACTATATGTGCTTCTGAATTCTGATAGCTTCCTCATCTCAGCTATGAACCTCTTAATTTCATTTAGTAGTACTGCATAATGACCCTCCAAAATGACAAAAACATTATCGTGCTCTAGACTAGATTATATCTAGAAGTGAGATAAGACATTGTTAGGGTTTCCCACATAAGTCAGATTATTTGGCTTAGTAGTACTGCCTAATGACCCGACTCACTTGGATTATTTGATCTAGCCAAATGACCAGCCTATATAGAAAAGCAGCAAAAAAACTGTAAAATCTGAGATTTATATTCCATGCCACAAACCAAAAGTACTCAAGGAAACACATGTTTGGGCATAATTGAACCAAATGAGTTGGAGATGAAAATGAATAGGTCCAATGAATGCCACCATGAACAAGGCCATATCTCCAGACTAGGGAATGAAAAAGGCCAGTCTCTCATCCCATGTATCTCAATAAAGGGACACCTATAGCTAACATTTTTGTTAAACCAGTTGAAAGTTCCAGTGCCCAAGGCTCTAGAAATGAATAGAAACTGAAACAGATACATCGAAAAGCCATTTAACAATTATTTATCTTGAACTTAAAGAAGGTCAAGGATCAAGGATTCAAATGGTAAAATCAAACTAAGCAGACATCCCAAAGGTCAATATGAACAGCACAACACCATACCTTACAATGCTTCACAGATGCTTGAAAGACATGTTCATCGCCAACAACAACTTCGTGATGCTTTCGATTAACATTACCCACCAAATGAGAGGGCAAATGGACTTAAGAGTAAAACTCTTAAATAAGTATGAAAAATCTGTAAGAATAAGAAAGCTGACAAATGTCCACAAGAACCTGGGATCCTTTCCTCCATTTATCCTTTGGAATGGCAGGAGACATGTTTGGATTATAACGCTTTCCCGCCTTATCAATGAAACTAAAAAGACAAAATGACTAATTTTGAGAAGTAAAAATTGAAACACTGCATCTTCTAGGTAAGTTTAAGGGTTGCAAGGTTACAGATAGTCTTCTTCCTTTACCTGTCTACAAAACTTTTAGGTGAAGCCATCAAGTAAGTATACATGTAGCTAAAATTGTACAGAGGAACACAACTGCAACAGAAAAAGGATAAATGTTAATGTAGAAACTGCAAACCTTAAAAAATAAGTCAAGAAATGATGATAATCGACAAAGGAAAGCAAAACACAAACTACAACATAGAGATATGCATATTAGGAGGAATGCAGGCCGCTCCATTAGGAGGAATATGGAAACCCTTTAAGGAGTGTGGATTCTGGAAGCATGCAGGAGCAAAACCAAGAAACAAATAATGCATGAGAGGTATATAATGCACCCCCCTAAGTGTGATCATCCCATTTAAGCCCACAAAAACCAAATCGATTAAGATCCAAACCTACAAGCATACACATGCAAAGCATATGTCTTACAAGAAAGTAAACAAGTTCATCCAACGTTAGAGTCATATAGAGATTTAACTTACCTCGCAAGTTACAAATGTGGGCCTCATATAAGAGTTTGGTGAAAATATTCAAAAGTTGATCTTTGGGTCGAACATGGCTTTAGCACAATATCACCTTTTGCATAATCCCTAAGGAAATGATGATGGATATCAATGTGCTTTGTACATGAGTTTTGAACCATATTATTTGCAATTTTCATCACACACTTATTATCACACAATAGGGCACACTTTTGAAGTGTTTGCTTCGTGTGTTCTTATACATCGCTAATGTTATTAATTTAAATTACTTCCTTTTATAGTGTATAGAATTATACTTTGTATATTTTATACTTGTTATATTTTGTTTGCACTATCATCTACATTTGTTTTCATTTAGTATCCCTGTTGAACTCCAATGTTTTGGCTTTTGGTCGTTCTTTTCTTCATTCCACTGGTTAAATCATATCACACAACTCTTCCATATTCCATGTTGCTTATGTGCTCGATCCTCGTTGAATACAAGTAGACTTTGTATATATTATACTTGGTTATATTTTGTTCTTCGCATCTAACATATTTCCTAAATATATATTTTTTAGATAAATGGAACCAACGAATGTTAGTCGAAAGAGATTGTATGCGGACTTCTCTGGACAACCGGTGGTGACTAGGTTAGTTTATGATCTATCGAAATTAACCTTCAATAAAACATAAAGCAATATAAAGCTAAAATGCGCTCCTTATTTTACAAGATTTAAAAATTTCGACGACCTTGAATTATGGGACGTGAGACATTATGGAGTAATCATTGTTAGAGTGGACGTCAAGTTCCATGTTGAAGATCATGGCAACCTTCAACGATTTATCCTCATGGATACGACAGTAAGTTCCAAAAATAGTGAATGCTAATAATAGTAACAAAATAATTATATCACAAGCTAATATTGTTTGACTTTGTGTTTGAAGGGATCAAAAATTGAAGCCATCTCAATGGATAGTGTTGATACTTTATTCATGCTACTCAATGAAGGACATAGATATAACATTCATCGGGTGCAATTCCAACCAAACTATGGGGAGGTTGAGTTCAGAAGCATAGAAACCCATATGAATGTGTCTTCACCCGACACACAAGTGTTGAGCCTTACAATGTACCAATTCGGTTTCCACGGTACCCAAAGCATCTTATGTCTTTCATCAAGTGCACCATCGTCCTAACAAGACTTTTGTGGGTAAGCTATCGTAAATTGCATCTTAATTAGTTACATATTGATAAAAGAGAATTTCTAAATTTGTCTAACAATCATTAGGCGTGAGACATAGCTGGAATAGTCGTACATCGGGTCAATCGAGCATTTCGGACCTAATATTTACAGAGAGGTCACACTAATGGACACAAGGTACCTATTAGTTGATAGAAAGCGATAATTCATTGTCAATAATATACAATGACTTATATGTAGATATAACACAATTTTATATTTTTCTATGTTTCATTTATAGGTTCAACCTTTTAATTGTTGGCATTTGGTGTCAACATTTGACTCGTCACGCAGCCTGCTGGGAATCAGCTTGTGCTGGCAAGCACATTGTCTTAGGAACTATGCTAAAAAAAAATAACAGACATGGTACCTGATTCCACGTCTCTACTATATAAGCATACTTTGTTTTAATTGCAATAACTCAAAATTTTCAATTCTCGATAATAGGCTGCTTGGAGACTTCAGACCACACAACATTTTCATTTAATCCAAGTCATCATGAGACACGTGACCTCGAGAGTAAGTAGTTGCAGTATCATAAATAAATAAAAGTCTCTATATAGCATAAGTACTCATTAGAAATTTGTAATATGTAAACCAAATATATTAACCGCAACATTTCTATTGTAACATGCAGACTTTACGACGATTAGTTAGTCATGGGAATTATCGATCTCAGATTTGTGACCAGATTTGTTGAAAATAGATGGGCATATCTAGCAACTGTGGTTTGAGTGTGATGGCTGCAAGTGTGTTTTGTAACTGTCCTCTTGGATGTTTTATTTTAGCTGCAAGTGTGTTTTGTAATTGTCCTCTTGGATGTTTTATTTTATTGTGTTTGTTTATGTTGAAACTATAATATCGTTGTTTGGAGTTTGTACTTATGAGAAGAGCACAATATTAACTACATATTCGGTGGCATTTATCTTACCAAGAAATTTGCACTCATATGATTAGTGGATTTCTAAAGAACATTTCCAGTAAATAAATATTTGGGATCAGAGGGAGGATAGATCTAATGATCTGACGAAGAAGGATAAATAAATATTTGGGACGATTTTTCTCTCTCTTTGTTGCTACTTGTTTCTTCCAAGATCCACACTATGCAACAAGTCACAGATCGAAAAGACAGGAGAACGAATAGAAATGGAAAAACAAACAAGATTAGTAATTGTAGGAGGATGTAGCATATGATCAGGTAGGACAGCCTAACTCTTGTCTCTCTGGTAGTGATCTGTGGGAGAGAGATATAGAGATCAGCTTCTCCTCCTACAACTGCAGCAGGTGAAAGGTGAGGTGTGTAGACAGCAATATATGAAAAGGCAAGCTGTATTGAATAAGGGAGCGAGAGCTGAAGAATATTATGGAGGTGTTTCAAGAAAGGAAGGCAACAGAGAGAGAGAGAGAGAGGGAGGGAGAGAGAGGGATGGAGGGAGAGAGCAAAGGAGTAAACAGATAAATAAGGACAACTGGATATTAATGGCAGATAAGCAAAAGTGTGAGGGTGACATTGTCACTACTCATAAGAATATCTACCACAGTGCGTGCTCATCTCATCACCATTCACAAATAATTCCTACTGCGTACGTGTAGCTAAATAATTAGTATATATATATATATATATATATATATATATATATATAGTAGATAGTAGATAGATAGAGATAGAGATATATAAAGAGGGACTTTCTTCTCACGTCTGGCATGGATTTGAAAGAAAATACCACTTCAATAGTGCCCTACTGGCCAGATTATCAATAGTGTGTTCAGCATGCATGTGTGATAATAAAAAACCATGGCTAAAAGACACACAAGATAGTAACAGAACAAGCGATTAAGAGGAACATGAGGAGAGAGCTTAGCTTGTGGGTGCAAAAGAAGGAGCCGGCCAGAAAAGGGGTCGATCACCATTTCTTTATCGTACCACACATCCACACCTCAATCTCCTACAGAAAAAAGGTACCAAGCTTTAGTTTGAGTGCCCTTCTTCTTTTTACCATTCAATATCAAGAATGATACTGACCTTTAAAGAAGAAGAAAAAGGCAATTAAAACAAATGCATGGAGAGTGATCCACTGTATGAATGCATATGCGTGCTCTCTACTATATAAAGAGGGACTTTCTTCCCACGTCTGGCTTTTATTAGCTTTCATTAGCTTCCCAGTTCATTTTGAACGTCATTAGCTTTCATTAGCTTCCCACTTCACTCAATTCCAGTTGAACGCAAAACAGGGAAAATTCAAAACCAAGTCATTCCCGCTTCCAGCGTCAATTTGAAAGAAATACCACTTCAATAGTGATCATGCATACACAAGAAACGAAGCGTCCTGATTAGCTTTCATTTACATACGAAAATTCAAAAATTTCCAGTTCCCATTCCCAGTTCCCGCTTCCAGCGTGGATTTGAAAGAAAATACCACTTCAATAGTGCCCTACTGGCCATATTATCAATAGTGTATTCAGCATGCATGTGTGATAATCAAAAACCATGGCTAAAAGACACAAGATAGCAAATGTAACAAGCGATTAAGAGGAACATGAGGAGAGAGCTTAGCTTGTGGGTGCAAAAGAAGGAGCCGGCCAGAAAAGGGGTCAATCACCATTTCTTCTCGTACCACACATCCACACATCCACATAAAAGAACCTAAAGGATTAAAATGTTGAAAATGGATAAGTTGGAGTTGCAGTGGTTGATGTGTGTTGTAGAGCTTTACTGGGTGTTTGTTAACACGAAATCAAGTTAAGCAATCTGCCAATTATTTGATTACTCTCCTTTCAAATTTAATTAATGAAGGACTGAATAACACAGTTGATTCAAGAGCTATCTCGCTACAAGAAACAACACTTGGATTATTTAGCGCTTTGCACTTCAGTGTGTATTGCTATATGATCTTTTGCCCATCGTAGGGAAACAAAATCATGGTTAAGCATGTCCAAACAAGCTGTTAAAGAAACTTACAAAGTGGTAGTATTTTCCTATTGACCGTGCATCGGTCATGACATTGCCAATCATTTTGAGTATATCTGAAAAGAAGTATCAACTGTCATGACATGATCCTAAATATTCATCTGTGTGTGAAATGTCCCGATATCACTTTGAATTGAAAGAATGTTTGTGCATTGAGCAAGTGTGCCATGACCATATAAGCAAAATCTTTGAAATCTAGACTAGGACTTGATTAGGAATCATTAAATTAATTGTCAGGATCCTGGAACAACAAAAAAGGATTTTGAAGGACTACTAATTGAATGAGTTAGCCAGTTATAAGAATTTTGCTTGGGATTGGCTTAGCTATTCATAAACTTCTTGTGGTATTCTTGTGGGTATAGATAAATGATAGGATGTAAGTTGAAGGTTGGAAACTTGGAGCTGTTACTTTGGCCATATATTTGGGATTAAGGCCTTTTGCTTCAAAAAAGCACCAGAACTATATCACCATGTACGTGCTTCTTAAGACGTGTATGATTGATATTGCATAGATTAAAACTAACTAAATGTTGAAGCTGTGGCTCAAAATACAGCTTACCACCGCCTTCACGATACACTTCTGAGAAACAAACATCACCACTTCTTCAGATATGGTCCTCGATCGTAAATTGTTCGGATAAATGTTCTTGTACCTTAAAGGAAAAGAAGAAGTGCTTGCCCGTAACTGAACTATGTGATATTGCAAATGATTAAACTTGCATGCAGAGAATTGAACACTAAAAATAAATTTTCAACATTGATAAAAACCATACCACGGTATTCGAAAGTGCCTGGACACACCACGGCGTCCTCCACCACCAAAAGCTGTTAGAACGGTCATAGGAGGAACCACCTGCCACCATGAGCAGGTTCCACCTGCACATAAAAGTGGCCGCCAAGATGCAGACAAATCAAAGAAAAGGGGAGTAAAGAAGTTATCAAATATGTAATGTGATTACCCTTAGACGGTGTCCGTCAAAGTTGTAGCCATCCCGGCCCAAAGAATCGAGATCTTCAAGATCACGAGGATCTTCAAACTACAAAGTTCGCATCGTAGCTTATATTAGCAGTTTGTGACCCAAAGTATTTAGCAATAGAAAGGCCTTATTCAGCGACAAAACGAAACAAAGGGGGCATTTGGATGAGGGGGGTTCTAGGGGATATAGTTCATAAGGATAGGAATCGAGATCCTCAAACCAAAGCAGGCCCTAAGCATATCCAAAAAAATTAGGGAGTATATTACCTCAACAAAAGCATAACCAGGTGGCCTCGGAGGAATCTTCAAGTCAATATCCACAACACGGCCATACTACATGAACAGAACAAGGTCGATAATATTAGACCCTACAAAAAATCATACCCAAAAACAATATATCTTAACTTGAGATTCTAGAAAGCACTTTGGAAAAACAACTAGGAGAATGCCGGAGGCACCATGGCATTCAAATCAAGAACCTTCTCTTTTCTTTTGAACGATCGTACTATATTATCACCTTAATACAAAACCCATTAAATAGCATAATTCATACAAGAATTAAATTCTTTAGGAACAAGACATGTAAGATATGCAGGTAACCACACCACGGATCGAGTCTAACGGACGCGAAGTATAAGATAGCGACAACGCAACGCAGCTTCCTTGTTTTTTTCGATTATGCGAGAAAATAAGTTCCCAACCTTGTGGAAGAGATCCTCCACCGAAGCGGCCTTGAGCCCCGAACACCACCCCTCCCCGCTCTCGTGCATCCGGCGCCGCCTCCTCTTACCCTTCTCTAGCGGTGCAAAATCCACCAGTCGGAGCCTCATTTGGGATCAAGGGTCGAGGAACCCTAGGGAAAATAAAAGGGGGCATGAGTAGAGAGGAGGAAGGAGAAGCAGAGAGAGAGAGATGGAGAGGGAGAGGTACTTAGCTCGGAGGGGCGTCAGGCCGTAGGGACCGCCTCCCTGATGCTGAGCTGGCCTTGTGCGCAAAGAGGGGAGGGGAAATCGGCGGGCGGCCGCCACCCGATCCTGGCCGATCTGAGCAAAGGCGATGGCGACGGGAGGAAGTGAAGCGAGGAGGAGGCGCCGGGAGAGGAGAGGCGTCGGCGCCAAGAGATCAGGGAGGGAGCGTGTGAGAGAGAGAGGGAGATGAGGGAGAGGGCGGCGGCGTGTGCTATGGAGGTGTGTCGGCAGAGAGGGAGATGAGGGAGATGTCGGGACTCGGGAGGGTAAGGCTTAGGGTTAGAGGAGGGGAGTGAGTCGGGTCGGTGGGCCGAAGTGCTATGGCCCAAATAAGGGCATGGGAGGGAGAGAAAAAAGACAAAAGAATAATGGGCCAATGTTTGTAGAACATTAAGAAAAATGTTGATAAAAAAAATGGGAAAAACCTGAAAAATGACTGCAAGACTTTCACCTTGTCACTAGAAAAATAAATGTTAATAAAAAATGTTAATAAAATAAATCTAAAAAACCTTCACCTTGTCACTAGAAATATACATGTTAACCCGAGTATCACTGATTGACTGCAATTCGTTATGTGAGTGTGTTATTTGTCATTGAGTTGACAAATTAGTGCTATTATTATATTTATGCTACCATCTGAGTATGTATATATATTTCTGTTATAGGCTTTAACACATGACGAAAGAAATTGCTAGCATGCCGGATAATAACAGAGGACAAGAAAAGGAAAAGAAGGTTTCTATTTTAACTTACTTATGCTACATCATTAAACTAACATACTAATAAACATGTGTGATACTTTTGATTTATGTTTTTCTAATAGTTCTTGATGAACATCGCAAACGAAAGAGATCTAGCACCAATTATTTGTTATGCACCCCTTCTGGAATTTCTATTCAAGAAATATCCTATGTTGCAAGCGAAAGTCCTTCAAATGACGCCGATGAGCCACACCAGCTAACTTCCTCATTTGCAATTCCTACACAAAGTACGATCACATCCGATGGGTTATTACAAGGCGAAAGATCTAATGGTAAAATCTACTCTACAAATTGTGCAAATACAATATATCATAAATAACCTCTCTACAAAAAATGATGAAATGTGCAGAAGCAAGAAGACAACGTGACAGAGCACGCCGCGCAAGCATGACGCCTGACCAAGTTGCAATTAAGCGGGCACGTGATAGGGATCGTTATGCAAATGAGACACCCGAGCAAAGGGTAGCAAGGAGAAATCGGCAAAACCAACGAAATGCGACAAGACGTATCACTCCCAATGCAGATTGTGTTGTGGGTTCAAATATCCCTATTGCTACAAATGACACTGGGGTTGGCTCCAACAACCCTGATACATCTGATGTTATCTACTGCAACCTACCAGATAGCACTCATATATTGAAGCCTCAACCAGATTGCCGGCATTGTGGTGCAAAAAGGTTTGAATATGAATCATTGGGATTTTGTTGCAATAATGGGAAAGTCAAATTAGATATGCCAGAACCACCTGAAGAGCTTCGACTGCTATACACGAGTATGGGACTTGAATCACAGCATTTTCAGGAAAATATTAGATATTTCAATGGTCATTTTTCTTTCACCACGCTCTGTGTCCAACTTGACCATGACCTCGCAAGTTCAAGAAATGGAGTGTACACTTTTCGAGCTCACGGACAAATGTACCACAACATACACTCATTCGGTCAACGAGATGATAACCCAAGCCACTTGCAGCTATACTTCTATGATGATGATCCTACCTTGTTGCATCGTTTTCGATGCAGTAGAGATAAGTCATACAAAGCAAGAGACAGAACATCATTAGAAGTCCGGTCAACATCTTAAGAGACAATCCCTACTCAAACATTCAGGAGCTTAGGGCAAGTTGAAGACATAGATGAATATCGTATTCTACTAAATACAGAGTACAAACTAGACCAAAGAACCTATAATAGACCAATAACATCAGAGGTGGCTGCTATATGGGTCGAGGGGAATGAGTTGCATAGGTATTTTGATCGCAACATAACTCTTTTTGGTAATAACAACACGTATTATTCAATCAGGCCTCATCATGGGTGCTATGACCCTTTGTCATATCCTCTCTTCTTCCCACGAGGGGAGCTTGGTTGGCATACTGATATACCAAAAGTAGGTGTCGATATCAACCAAGTACTGATGTCGAAGTCTGGCAATGGTGGCAACCCATGTTAGAGAAGTGATATAACTACGCTTTATTCATTTTGTCATGGTATGAGTCAATTTATTAATTGTGTGTCCATTTTACTCTTTTTTTGGCAGACACTAATAGCCGGTTGTGTGTTACGATGCGAGAATACTATTGCTATAAATTCCAAATGCGTCGTGGAATCTTCAACACTGTCTTGCATGGGAAGCGCTTATTCCAAAGAATTTGCGCTGATACCTACATAAAGCTAGAGACAACACGCTTGAACTACATCTTAAACAACCAGGCAAAAATACGCCACAGATCTTTACCAAGGCGTAATGGATAGCTTGTCTGCTGGGGAAAATCGAGCGGCTGCAATGGGCAAAAGATGGGTCCTCCCAGCATCGTTTATTGGTGGTGGGAGGGATATGAGGCGTCGATATATGGATGCTATGGCTTTGGTGCAAAAGTATGGTAAGCCAGACATCTTCCTCACCATGACTTGCAACCCAAATTGGGAAGAAATAATCAGGGAGCTCGAACCTGGCCAAACACCACAAGATCGTCCTGATCTTGTTGTACGAGTATTTAGAGCCAAACTAGAGGATCTCAAGTTTCAGCTATTCCATAATCACATCCTTGGTGTTGTGGTAGCACATGTCCATGTCATCGAGTTCCAAAAAAGAGGTCTACCACATGTTCACCTTCTCCTTATAATGCAATCAGGCTATAAACTAACATGTCCGTAATAAAGATGACACAGTCATCTCAGCAGAACTTCCAAATAAGGATAGCTATCCAGAGCTTCATGCAATGGCAGTCAAACATATGATGCATGGCCCGTGTGGTTCGCTAAACCCCAAGAATGTATGCATGATAAACAACAGCTGTAAATGTTATTATCCACGCCAGTTTACCAATACGACTCTCCAGGGAAGGGACTCCTACCCCATCTATAGAAGACGAGCTGACAATCGATCATAGCATGTAAGAGGGCATGATTTGGACAATAGGTGGGTCGTGCCATACAATCCTTTTCTCCTAAGAAGGTATGATCGCCACATCAACGCCGAGGTTTGCTCAAGCATTAAGGCCGTCAAGTATCTTTACAAGTACATCTACAAGGGGCATGATAGAGCATCTGCTTCTCACAATGAGGCCGATAGCGGTGGTGAAATTGATGAGATTAATGACTTTAGGGGAAGCTAGATGGGTAACCCCACCAGAGGCATTATGGAGAATCTTTGGATTCGATCTCGGTGGGATCTCTCCGTCTGTTCTACAACCGCAACTTCATCTCCCGAATATGCATCTCGTGTCCTTCCGAGAGAATGCAGACGTACGTCATGTCTTGAACCAACAAGGTGCCTCAAAAACCATGTTGACTGAGTATTTTAAGGCAAATCGAGACTTCCTGTGGGCACGAAGCATACTATATAGGGATTTTCCAGCATATGCAGTTTGGCAAGCACAGAAGAAGGAATGGAAAGTGAGAGAACAACGCACACAAATTGGGAGGATCATCTCAGCACATCCTGCGGAGGGAGAGAGATATTACCTAAGAGTGCTATTAAACCACATGGCAGGTGCTACTTCATATGAGCATCTAAGGACTGTGGATAGTGTTGTATACCCTACCTTTCGAGAAGCCGCCGAGAAAAGAGGACTTATCGAGGCCGACGATAGCCTCGATGATTGCCTCACAGAGGCCGAAGTCTTCCATATGCCATCGTCTCTTCGAAGGCTATTCGCTACAATATTGGTGTTCTGTGAACCTAGCGATGTTCGTGGACTCGGAACAAACACCTAGAAGCAATGTCCGATGATTTTCGATTTCATCACAAATGAATTCACATGCAGTTGAACAGATGGTACTGTTGGATATTAGAAATATGCTACAGTCGATGGGTAAGGATATAACATCATACCCTCTTCCTGATATCGAAGAGTCACATGACACCATGTCTGGTGAGGTAAGGGAGATATTTGAAGAGAGCTCTATTGAGGTAGATCATGAGCACGCCTCGGCCGCATCATCTCTCAATCCTGAACAACGGTATGCTTATGACAAAATACTATCATATGTTGATAACGACAGTGGAGGTGTATTCTTTGTTGATGGCCCAGGTGGGACCGGAAAGACATTCCTGTACAAAGCTCTGCTAGCAAGAGTTCGTAGTGAGGGAAAGATAGCTGTTGCTACTGCAACATCCGGTGTTGCTGCGTCCATCATGCCCGGTGGCAGGACTGCACACTCAAGATTTAAGATACCACTGAGTGTACAAGACGGCGGGGTGTGTAACTTCACCAAGCAGAGTGGGACGGCTAAGCTTCTTCGATTAGCTTCACTTATATTATGGGATGAGGCTTCCATGACAAAAAGACAAGCAATCGAGGCACTTGATAATAGCATGAGAGACATCATGGAAAAGCCTGATGTACCATTTGGAGGAAAGACAATAGTTTTCGGTGGTGACTTTAGGCAGGTCCTTCCAGTTGTACGAAAGGGGACAAGGGCACAAATAATAAATGCAACTTTACGTAGATCTTACCTATGGGAAAAAATGCAACAACTGAGGCTTGTTCGTAATATGAGGGCCCAATCAGATCCATGGTTTTCTGACTACCTACTGCGTATTGGAAATGGCACTGAGCAAACAGTTAGAGATGATTACATACAATTACCTAATGAAATATGTGTGCCTTGCAAAGGTGTAGAATCTGACATTGAAGATCTAATTGATAGAGTCTTTCCAATGTTAGCAACAAACATGTCCAATCCGGACTACATAACATCACGAGCTATTTTGTCGATGAGGAATGAGGACGTCGATGGCATAAATATGAAGCTTATTGAACGTTTTCCTGGAGACGAGATGGTCTATCATAGCTATGATTGTGCAGAGGATGATCCTAACAACTACTATCCCCCAGAATTCTTGAATTCTCTCACACCAAATGGACTACCACCTCATGTTCTCAAGTTAAAGGTTAATTGCCTGTGATTTTACTTAGAAATCTTGATCCACTAATGGGTTATGTAATGGGACAAGGTTGATAGTCCGAGCATTCCAAAGAAACACCATCGATGCTGAAATTGTCTTTGGGACAACATCTTTGGAAAGAGAGTTTTTCTTCCACGGATACCTTTGTGCCCGTCGACGATGAACTCTGTTTCCCTTTAAGTTTAAGAGGAAACAATTTCCTATCGATTGAGTTTCGCCATGACCATCAATAAAGCACAGGTCAAACAATCCCACATGTTGGGGTCTACCTTCCTAATTCGGTTTTCTCCCATGGTCAACTCTATGTTGCCCTATCACGAGCAACCGCTAGAAGTAATCTTAAAATACTTGCTGCACCAAGTAATGATGGGAGCTTCAATTCGGCCTGCACAGTAACCAAGAATATAGTCTACAAAGAAGTGCTCACCTCGTAGATGAGTTTTGTAATGATATGCTACACTAAACAATGGAGAATATCGTTATGATGTGTGTTACATTTGATTAATGTATTATTTGCACAACATATTTTTTTTCTTGTTTCATGTTATCGTAATAGCAGGACAACCGTTCATAATGTAGATACCGTTGCAACGCACGGGCACCTTACTAGTATGTGTATATATAGACACACACGCATGACTTTGGAACCGTGAACAAGTACGACAACAATCAGCAAAATTGATAAGGCTACAAATAATTAAACTAATAGCCATTACATGCGAACTCACCGTTTTTGTAGACTTTATCATGTTATCCGATGGCCGGCTACGCGTACGATCCTTCCTTGAACGCGACAGCGGTTGTTTCTATCCACAGATTAAATACAAACAATGGAGTAGCTCAATTATAGCAGCAGTATTCCTCTCCCTCCGTTCCTTTTCAAATGTCATTTTAGAACGAGTGCGATCAACCTTTTAAATTTTGAGCGTTGTTTTTATGCTTTTTCTCTCAATACAAATTGTACAATTCTTAAAACAGACAAATAGGTAATTAATTATCATCTAACTTTTATTCATGTTTTCATATCTATGCAACGCTAAAAAAGAAAAACATAGACGTCGCACCTCTCTTAAATTTTTAAAAGGTGATATGCATTAAATTATGTAAATTTATCACGTGGAAATGCTATCGCTGGATTTTTCATCAAAAGCACCGTATCGTTATGTTCTTGATAATTTTTACACGCAAAGCATGCATGCACACCCACGAGAGATCAGGAGAAGAGGAATTAATATTCAATCCTTCTTTTTACCAAGATAAAAAAACTTTCATTGATCAATCAGGAGTAGAATCATGCTAGCTGTAACACAAGACAACGAGAAGATCTGTAGCTCATTAAGCTAGGTAAAAAAAGAAGAAGAAATTTTACGGTGCATTATACTGATACTATATAATACGTATATAATGCGTAGTAGAAATCAAATTTAACTATTTATTTGTTAAGAATATTTCTACTACTCTACTATCAGAGAAAGTATAAATAAATAATAACTAATTTGATACATTGAATAAAAAAAATATGACAAGCCAAATTCGCGAATACTAAATATATTGAATTTAATATACCGCAAAAGAGCTTAAAAAAAGACTAGACATGGATACTTGTTTGGCAAAAAATATGACCGACCGAATTAATTCGCAGTTCGCCTAACGTAAATCAAATGAAAAGAAACAAAACTCCTGACTAGCTCTTGGATTAATTTAAACTAGAATAGCGCGGCGATCACGTCGTGAGTCTCACAAATTGGCAGAGGATTATGAATGAGTCCGTTTCCACAACGACTTTCTCCGCGCCGCTGTCAGCCAGCAAGCGATCGAATACAATCTGGCAGAGACCATATAAATTAGAGCTCTTTTACGGTACACTAAATTGAATATGAACCGTTCATTCTTTTCGATCCAATAGATCAGATTAACTAGAATTTACTTATACTACATCTAGTAGTAGAGTAGTAGAAATAGACGTGATTTCTACTACACAGTTTATACTACAAGTATATTAATTCATTGTAAAATTTCTCTATAAATTAAATTAGACTAGTTACATGCCGTGCATTGCTACGAAAAACAAAATTGATAACGAAAAATAAAGATTAAAAAATAAAAAATTTATTTCACAAGATCAAACATCTATCTTTAACGCTTCGTTTCTTGCGAAAGCTGGCTAATTAAAGTAACGCTTCGTTTTTTGCGTAGGACAATTAAGCAGGGCAATTAATGACGTGGGTAGAACTCACCACTGCTACCAACTGCTGTTTTATAATAGTAGAGATAGGGTGATGCGCTATGCTGCATCAAAACCAAATTAGCCAAAAGGAAAAAAAAAAAAACTTGTACTAGAAAGGAAGCAAGGCATGCTTTCTTTCAACGTTTTATTTCTTTCTTTCTTCTTCTTTTTCACTTCTTCCTCCTTTGCAAGCATGCATGCGTTGAACATAAGCACGCAGGTACGTGCATGACATTCATTTCTTTTCAGATTCTTACGGAACTGAACTACCTTGGGTAAAATTCATACGTTTACAAGTAGAGCCTAAGCTAAGGAGATTAATTCGTTGTCACTCGATCTCAAGGCAATAAAACTTTAGGTAGGTTGATCTCGCCCCAGCTAACTTATATATATATATACTACTGTATAATGTATGGACAGACTCGAAGTATTTCATTCGACTGTTACGTCGTTGTTATCTCCGTCGAACGATAAATACATACATGCAGCACATGTTGTAAAATAGGAAGCGTTTGTTACCTCCTTAGACTCTCTCCAACGACAGCCTCTAAAACGGCCTGTTTGGATATTTGGAGGCCTATTCAGGTCTGTAACCATCCCAAGGGGGTGTGCTATGTGCGCCTCTATCCAAGAGGCCAAAGGGGTTCATCTCTATATAGAGAGGCCGTCCTCATGTGTGCTATGTGCAAAGGAGAGACTTGTGTGATGGTTGATATACAGGCAGGGAATTCAGGCCATGGTTGGAAATCGACCCAATATAAAGGCTTAAATTAAATGCAGGTCGCACTATTCAAGGCTCATAGAGGCCTGATTTTACAGGTCATCCTTGGGTTTAGCCTTAGGAAGGCCGCGTGAGTTTATATATAGAGAAGCCAGGAAAAGCTCTTGGCGTAGCTTACATGGAAAGCAGAGATTGCGATCGATATGGCCAGGAAGGATACAACAAAGAAAACTCTTATCTGCCTACACTAGAAGTCCATATCGATCACGATTATAACAGAAGCTAGGAAAGCACAACAGCCAACTCTTTAATCTAACACTCCCCCTCAATCACAACTTTATCAAGTTGAGATTGTGCATAAACTCTTGAAGTTTACGTGCAGCAAGAGATTGGTGAACCCATCAGCAATTTGATCTGCAGAAGCAATCGGTCTAATACTTAGCACTAAACTAAAATTTCAGACTAAAACTAAACTAAAATTTAAGATTTTAAAATGAATTTAGGAAGAAAAACGGAGCCAAACGGAGTTCGAACGGACGAAAACGGGCTCTCGGAAGTTTAAAACGATTAAAACAGAATTTTTTGGAATTTATAAATTATTTTTATAAAGGAAAATTCGAATTACTGCGTCATGCTGACGTCAGTAGTCATTTTCGGATTTTAGAATTATTTTAAAAATGAAAAACAGCTTTATGACGTCAGTATGACGTCATAAAGGATTTTTGGAAAATCTTTTTTATAAAATCGATCGCGGGCCCCAACCGACGTGGGATCGTCCACGCGACCGAGCAGCATCGCTGCCGCACGCACAAAGCGCCAAAGCGCAAGGCGAGCGGGCGAGGTTGGCGGCGGCCGGCCACCGGCCGGAAGCGGAGGAAGGAGGGCGGCGCGCGACCGGAGGGCGGGTTTCAGCGGAGCCGGAGGAACCGAAGAGGCGGGCGGCCAATGACGGTGCGGCTCCACGGAGCCGAGGAAGACGGCAGCGGCTCGGGAAGTGGAGAGAGGGAGGCGAGGAGGCACGGAAGAAGGGGGTCTCGAGGGCCTTTATAGGGGCGGAGGCGGCGCGGCCGGGCGAACGGCCCCGCTGGATTGCGCGACGGCGGCGTGGCGGAAAGGGCGGGGCGGCCGTTGGCGGCGGCGCGCTGGACGCGGAGGAGCAGGACGTCACAGCAGCGCGGCCCTAGCGCTCCCCATCCACCCAAGGTACCTCTGGTGTTTTCCGTCCATCCAAGAGGCAACGCGTCGCTTTCGCGGCCTTCCACGCTCGGCGGGGGGTTAATTTTCATAAAAAAAATTTGTGAACAAGTACTGATATCATAAAAAAAAAACATTGTGTTACAGAGTTAACACAGTAAAAAAAAAAGTCACTGCCCTTTACTTGATAAAATCGAACCCGGCCAGGCCGGACGCCCCCCCAGCGAGCAGCAGGCATGTGAATTCCATCGGGATCCGAATATTGTAGGGCGGAATCGAATCCGATCCTCCAACAGCTTGCGTACGTGGAGTAGTCGGCTTCCAACAAATCCAACAAAAGCTCAGGTCAGCTCCAGCTTAATTACGGCATGCAATTATTACTCCAGCCGGTACAGCTAATCCTAGACTCACGAGTCGTGCGTGCGTGCTTTGGTCCATCCGTCTCTAGTCGCTGGCACGCGCGCACTACGAATTGCACCAAAAGAACAGACAAGGAGAAAGCCTGTGAGCTTTGTGCACGCTCGCTTGACCCCGCAACACGATGCAGTCCTACCGCATGCCCACAGACAGCTCACGGTACTAATTTTCTTTTTAAGGGCACATAGAGGACATACATCACACGTAATTTTACTCACGCTATATATATATATACTGCTGTTACGAAAAACGACCATTCGACTTTCTCTGCCCCTTAACGAAGTAGCAGAGCTTCTGCCGTCTCTTCAAAAAAAAAAAAAAAAAAAAAAAACGACCATTCGGCCGATTAATCGGTAGCGGTGACGAAACCGTCGTAGATAGTTTAATCGGAGTGCAATTAACACAATCGAACGATTAGATGACCGTATAATCCTATGAATCGGCCTTTTTTCGATTAATCATCCGTTTTTTCCATTTAATCATGAAAAATAGCTTATTTTTGTACACTAAGTACGATAAATTAGTTTATAATATGTCATAGTATGTACCTTTTGGATGAAATATAACAATGAAATATAAAACATGTTTGATAGGGTGATAATTTACCAACGAGAGGTGCTTCTATGCTTTCCCTTCTAATACAAGTTGTACAAATCTTAAAGCAAACAAAGGGGTAAGTAATCCTCATCTACCTTTCATTTATGCTTTAATATTTGTGCAACTTTAAAAAGGAAGAGCATAGAAACACCTCTCTTTACCATAACTTCGAGTAACTAAAATATTTCTAATTAATTATAAATATGATTAAAAATATTAATAAGAGCGAATAATCGTCCGTTAAATGCAGATCAATCGATGGTATTGCTATTAATCACATAGCGATACCAGTACATACGCTACAAACCTTCACGAATGTACTATGGGCTCACGGGGCAACGACACGTGCATACGCACTTTACACAGTGCTTTTTGTTCATGCGAGATTGCAAGACGCCTCGCTACCTACGTACGTATCGTATCCATCGTCAAGTATTCATACATAAGCAGGCCAGGACGTACGTATGGTAAAAAAAATACTAGTATATGTTAGACCAGTGGTCAAAACATGTCAGTACGTGGGCCCCCCTCGCTCTCTCTCCAGCTGCCGTGCAGTGTAGTGCAGTGCAGCGCTGCTGCTGTTGCATTCGTCGGGTTCAGGTGGCAGCAGCAGCGGGGTTTTCTTGGCTCCCAACTTCATCATCACAGGAGCACATGCAGAACTCACTGCTAGCTAGCTCTAGCGGTGGGCGTCGTGCCGTACCGTGCCGACCCGGTTCGGGCTCATCGTGTTTTGGGTCGGAACCGTGCCGTGTCACGACGGCCCATCGTGCCCACCGTGCCGGCCCGACTCGCGTTTGACGAGCCCAAGCCCGGCCCATTTGCGTTTCGTGCCTGCTTCGTGCTGTGTTGGCCTAGGCCCGACCCATTTTCACTATTGTGACGAGTAAAAAAATAAAACACAACACTACTACTAAACTAACTATTTTAATTACATAAGAGACTAATCACATCAACAAAATGTCAAACATAAATACAAAGCTTGAAGATGCCCTGAATCAACAATATCTGCCAACTTTTAGGCCTTAATTCGTGATTTCGTGCCGTGCCGTGCCGCCCGTCGTGCCGGTTCGAACCAAGACGGCCGAGCTATAGTTCCGTCGTCGGCCGACCCAAGACGGAATCGTGTCGTGTCTTTGCAGACCGCCATCCCAACGTGCTTAGGGCCGGCCCAAATGCCCACCTCTAGCTAGCTCTCTTTGCACCGGGCCATCCCATCGTGCTTCGGGCCGGCCCAAATGCCCACCTCTAGCTAGCTCTCATGTGTATGGATTTTTATAATTTCTCTTTAGCTCATCCGTATGGTACTTCATTCGAGTAGACTTGCGATGATAATCAGTATTCTAAACAATGAATTGGCATTTTTAATTTTAGTCCAAATGAACAAAAAAGGTAAGAAGTTATACTTTATCTGTTCAACCAAACCACATGAGCAACATATAACAAACCGAGAGATTAATAGATCCACGGAGCCGAGTCTTAGTTTAGAATATGTTTATCTCATGAGTTATGACAAAGTTTTGCCATTAGGATGGCATCATGTACGTACATGGGGTGGCCAACGCAATCATGCGCGCTAACGGCCTAACTCGTGCATGGGCAAATTGCGCGGAAAGAAGGCTTGGAATTCTCGACATGTAATCTCCAAACTCAACAGCGTCCGATCCAAATTCAACAACATCTAATCGTGAACCATATGTCGGGGCGGACAGACAACGACGTGAAGAATCGAATCTGTTCAAAATCTAGTAAAAATAAAATAGATTCAAATCCATTAACACCCCCCCACCCCCCCCAAAAAATGGCAAAATTTACAATATGTCTTGATGAGAGTGTACGAACCTAGGATAAGATCTCGGAGCAGTAGTAATTAGTACTTGGTGTTTCTTTTACCCTAATCATGGTTGTTGCCGGTACATACATGCATTTGCAGCGCATGCAAGAATCAAGACCATGCCCAAGCCTCAGAGATGCATGTCAGGACATTGCTACCTGGTAATTCGACAAAACATGCGCACTGCACTGCAGATCAAATTAACATGCAGCTCACCAGGAGACAGTGGTCATCACTTGAAGCTAGAGGAGGGTTCGTACGTACAATCATGGCGGCTTTGCAAAACAAGTCTCGCATCAAATGCGTGCAGGTTTCGATGTTTTTTTTTTATCCCCGTTGCAGCAGCGTGCAAACCGCTGAACATTCTCCCAGAGATAAGCAGACTGTAATTCTTCAGGGGACCGACCTCTCTCATCACGCAGGCCCAGAGAATTCTTCTTGGCTTAGCTTTTCCAGGCACACAAATCATCCTGGCAGAAGGATTAAATGGTAGTAAATCATACCAGGCTTACCGTTGGGTTATTACTGTACTTAAGCTGCAGTCCCCTGGGGTATTACTATTTCAGAGAGATCTGGCACGCAAATCCACTGCAAATTTGACATCTGCACTTGGTTTGGTTGCTGTGTATGTGCACGATTTGGTCCTGTTTAGATGGTGATGACCGCCATGTATGTCAGGTTCAAAAAATCGACGATTTTCGGCCATATCGCCGCGGCCCGATATCAAAAACCGGTTGGTAAACCGATCCAATTCAAAAAAATTCGAAAATTCGAAAAAATTTACGTGTCAAAAACCGGTCGAAAATCGGTGGAAATCGGTCGATTTTCGCCAAAAATCGTCGAAAATCGCTACAAAAATCGATCGCACAAAAAAGTTCAACAAGGTCGTCGATTTTCCACACGAAATCGTCGATTTTCCACACGAAATCGTCGATTTTCCACGAAAACCGGTCGATTTTCCACGAGAAATCGTCGATTTTCCACGAAAATCGACGATTTTTGAATTTTTTTTGAAAAAATTTGGTTTTTGAATTCATCCGATTTTTAACTATTTTCGGCCGATTTTCGACTCGATTTTTGCGATTATCGAAAATCACTGTTCATGCGAAAATCGCACGAAACGATTTAGTGAACCCTGGTGTATGCTCGCTCGCTCTCCCATGCAGCTGACAGCATCGTCTCCTGCTCTGTTCACTTCGATACTGCATACAGCACACGCGCTGTGCAGTTGGCCGGGGTTCTTTCCGGTAACTCGGGTTTTTACAGCGTGAACAGCCAGCTAGCTAGCAGTGTAACACCCCCTACCGTCGCAAATAGTTGTCGTTTTAGATATTGGTACGGTCTTTAAAATATAGTTTTGACCACTAATTTCTGTATAATGTATTTATAAAACGTAATAAAATTATAACGCTATGAAAGTATTCTTCGAGACGAATCTACCCACGTGATTTTCATATATTAAATTTAAACATTTAAAAAGATATTAACGGTTAAAGTTTCAAGAATTTAACCGAAGTTATACCCATAACGGTAAATATTTGTGATCCGAGGGAGTATGAGTATCATTGAGTGGGAATTAAATTTTCTGCCGCCCACTCTGGACCAAAAGGTTCTTGCCATAGGCATTGCGATAGCTAGCCGCCCGGCTGGGCACATCTGAGCTTCAAACGATGCGTTTCTTTCTCTCTCCCTGGCCATGGCTCATGGCTCATGGCTCATCAGATGAGTCTGCTTGTGTATGTTGTAGCTGAAAAGGAGGGCATGAGATCTACGGATATTCAGAGCTTTAGCAGCTTGGGTTGTAAAATTTGTCCAAAGATTCTGGGCCTGCCTCCCTGCCGCCCAAATTACGAACCTGTCAGGAGGGTGATGCAACCTTGTGCAGCATCTTCAGGCTCAGAATTTACCTCTTGTCGATTCGGCGACAACTCTTTTACCCCCCCTCAACCACCGTTATGCGCAGCAAGCTGATGCATCCAGCTTTGCTGCATGCATGACTCTTGTGTTCAACTCCTGCCCAGCTTAGCACGCGGTTGTACCTTGCTATCAGTAGTTCTGAACCTGTTAATCTTGGATTTGAACCCTGGCTCTAGTAAGCAGCAACTGTTGGTTTCTGCACCGGCAGTTCTTCTAGCTAGCTCTATAATGTGTTGTTTTCGCTCAGATTCGTCGGTCCAAGGTAGGATGGCAGGCCATGAGTCCATGACACACCGGTGGCGGATACGGGGAAAAATTTTCATGATCCTCAGGTCAGTGCCCTACCCTGCTCGCCTCGATTTGAATGGTCCGTGATGCTGCCAGGTTCACAGAACCGCGAAAAACCGTTCGAAAACAGTGGTTTTTGACCTTACCTCTCCGGTTCAAGATCTAAAACCGCTCGGTAAACTGATCTAATTCAAAAAAAATTTTAGAAATTTAGAAAAATTTATGTGTTCGGTTTTTCGTGAAAAACCACGGTTTTCGTTGAAAAACCGCTGAAAACCGTTTTCAAATAACATTCAATTGGTTGCAAGCGGTTTTTCGTGAAAATCCGTAGTTTTCTCGTGTGAGTTTGACCCAAATTCAAATTGGTTTGGAATTGCGCACCGTTCGGTTTTTTACGGTTTTCGCACGATTTTTCGCGAAAACCGATAAAATTTGCGTTCGAAACGGTTTTGTAAACCCTGGATGCTGCCATTGCTACGCAGATCAACCGATGAATGGCCGGCTTGAATGGGAATAACTGGTGTTCCTGTGCCACGCAGCACGGCCTACGTTTGCTGAGCTGATAAATGCCTAGCAGCGGCAGGAGCTGGCAAATGCTCGACAGCCCTACTACATTTTCCATTCATGGCGTAGGCCGAGACGCCTAGTGATGGTGAGTGGATGCGATCACTCGACAGATCTGCTCGGTATTTACTCCATTGCATTGGCCACTCCACTTGGATTGGATGCAGGAGGCTGGATGGATCATCCTTGTCCATGGAGACTTGAATGTTTCTGGATCCTGACTAGAGGTGGGCATTTGGGCCGGGCTCTTTTGGGCCGGCCCGAAGCACGATGGGATGGGCCGGTGCAAAGCTCGGCATGGCACGGTTCCGTGCCGGGCCAGGCCGGCACGCAACTGTAGCTCGGGCCGTGCCGGGCCCGGGAACCGAGCACGACGGGCGGCACGGCACGAACGGCACGAAATCACGAATTAAGATCTAAAAGTTGGCAAATATTGTTGATTCAGGGCATCTTCAAGCATTGCATTTATGTTTGACATTTTGTTCATGCGATTAGTCTCTTATGTAATTAAAATATGTAGTTTAGTAGTAGTGATATATTTTATTTTTTTACTCGTCACAATAGTGAAAATGGGTCGGGCCTGTGTCAGCACGGCACGAAGCGCAAATGGGCCGGGCTTAGGCTCGCCAAAGACGAGTCGAGCCGGCACGGTGGACACGATGGGCCGTCGTGGCACGGCACGGTTCCAGCCCGAAGCACGATGGACCCGAACCAGACCGGCACGGCACGGCACGACGCCCACCTCTCTTCCAAACTATTCCCATCTACTTGCAAAGATGGCTCTGTCGAGTTCTGTTCACTGACGATAGTCCATCGATTGGACCACTTGGGCCAAGGAAAGGCCCGTGGCTTGCCGTGCTCGGCCCGGCCCGCACTGCCTACACTCGTTCAATCGGACCATGGGTGCTTTGCGCTCGCTTGGGGGACTTTGGAGCAAATTTGTCAATACTACATCGGAGACTATACTACCGGTTTATCTCTTAGAATAATGCGTACTAGTATCGATCGGTACCGACGTAGCGTTTTGGATTTAATATGATAATATATATTTATAAATATACATATGTTTAATTATATATATACACTAAAGTTCACTTATAATACTACCCTAAATATATAGTAGTACTAGTAAATATAATATATAGCTCACTATATTATATTATCAATTTTACCGATATGATTGGTGTTGACCGGTATTGAAGTTGGTATATGCACATGGCTATTTTATACCGATTTAGATGCTAATGTAGGATTCCATTAAATCCTCCTTTCAAGCTTTTGTGATTGTTTGTCGGTAAAAGTAGTAGTAGTTTTTAACCAACCAATCACATGCGGGACAACAGTGAATTCCAAATTATAAGCCCAAACCATCAGAGATGCCTCTATCTAAATCTTGAAGATAAGCATATCGCTGTATACAGTACTTCGTGCGCTACTATTTGTGATGAGTGTGTTTGACTAGCTTAGCCTACCGCATATTGACCGTCGGGTGTTTCTTACTGTATGTATCTATCTACGTCCATGAAGTTGTCTCAATAAATGTCTACTGTACTAGATAAGTCCATTGACTGACTTTAATATTTCTAGAAAATAAATTGACTGACTTGATGACTGACATACATACATATCTCTACTATATAAAGTGAGAGTTTCTTCCCACGTCACATTAATTGCCCATTTAATTGCTCTGCTTAATTGCCCTACGCAAGAAACGAAGCGTTGCTTTAATTAGCCAGCTTTTGCAAGAAACGAAAAGTTAAAGATAGATGTTTGATCTTATGAAATACGTCACATTAATTGCCCTGCTTAATTGCCATACTTAATTGCCCTACGCAAGAAACGAAGCGTTGCTTTAATTAGCCAGCTTTTGTAAGAAACGAAACGTTAAAGATAGATGTTTGATCTTATGAAATAGTATTTTTTTATTTTTTAATCTTTATTTTTCGTTATCAATTTTGTTTTTCGTAGCAACGCACGGGCATATAACTAGTTATATATATATGGCAGTGATGAGTTCTACCCACGTTATTAATTGCCCTACGCAAAAAACGAAGCGTTACTTTAATTAGCCAACTTTACTTGAAGAAACGTTAAAGATAGATGTTTGATCTTGTGAAATATTTTTTTATTTTTTAATCTTTATTTTTCGTTATCAATTTTGTTTTTTGTAGCAACGCACGGGCATGTAACTAGTATATATATATATATATATGTGTGTGTGTGTGTGTGTGTGTGTGTGTGTGTGTGTTTTATACCTATAGGAGTATGTACTTCCACTTTCAATATATAGTTTAATTAGATGATGTTGTTATACTTCTATCCTTTTGAGTATACTATACTAGTGATTATAAGATACTCCAAAGAGAGTTCTACAAAAAATTTCATCAAACTTCACTGTTTATAGCATAATTTGTTTATGCACTCTTTTTACGTATGGAAAAGGGTATATAGCAAAAAAAATAAAGGACTGTTGAATTTTTTTTCAACAATGTTGCATTGCAGTATCTTAAAATTATTATTATAGTATATTAAAAGTGATAAATAAATATAACATATTCATTTAAATGGTATACTAGAAGTAGGAGTACATAATCCTAAGAATACGAAAAAGACTTTATATACGCGTGTGTGTGGAACGAAATTGCTACATAAGACATAACTAAAAATTACGAGAAAATCAATCAAGTTTATCACCGTTGGATTTGCACCCTGATCCATGCTCTGGCACACTTCCATCTTTGTCTCCGGCGAAGATCCGGCGAGGTTTAGATCTTGGGTTCACTGATTTACGTTTTTGGCTTCATCGAGGCCTAGCTATAAAGCGAGGGAGAGGTGATGGTGCAGAAGGGTTGACGAGAACCTAAGTGTGGCAAGTCAAGGGGAGGCGCCGGTGACGGATGAGATGCCATAGATGGGGGAAAAGCACGATGGTTCGGGAAGTAGCAGCAGGGCGACGGCATGTCGGGAGACGGTGGCGAATTCCATGATGGTGAGCTACTGAAGATGAGAAAGAATTAAACATGATGGTTAATTAGGCAGGTGGCTTTGAAAAATACAAAATAAATAGGAGAAAAAAATTCAAAAAATATAAAATTTGGTAGGTAGTGAGATTTCAATGAGATGAACATAATGCACGGTTTGGATCAACAACTTCGTCTTCGAATTTTGCAAACACAGCGCTATAGCACGGAGGATCTGTACTATCGATAGTACACTAGCAATCCTCTCTCTCTCTCTCTCTCTATATATATATATATATAACGGAATGGGACACCATGGTGCCTGGGCACCATGATTTTAAATGCGTTAATTCAAGTCAAATTCGGATATATTTTTCAAAACTTCCAGTTTTAGGGTATATACCCATCTAGAAGAATTCAAATGAAACACATACCTTTAAAAAAATATACTCGAATTTGAAGATTTGAATGAATTTAGATTACATACTTTACTAATTTATATGTATGATCAACACATACCTACAATCAAACTACGATCAAAAAAGGAAACTTTAATCTGAATTTCAGTTCAAACTTGTTTGAACTAGTTAGTAAACTAGTTGAACTCAACATCCTAAAAAATTCAAAAAATTTCGCATACAAATACATATGAGAAATACCCGTTTTGGATCATGGTGCCCAGGCACCTTGGTGTCCCAGGTAATTGTACTATATATATATATATATATAGCCTCTTTTCTACTCCCAGGAGTAGTTACTCCCTATGCCGTATCTCACAACGTAAGGAGTATTTCACGCAACGGAGAGTATGTACATGTAGTATATAAGTATATAAGATCATCTAGGTGGTATCTACATTTTTTCAGAGGTGGTATGTACACTTTTTAGACATACTTCTTTTTATATGCGTATATGAAGGTATTTGCAAAATATGCTAAAAACTATGTACTCCCTTGCAATTTTTTCATGTGGATCACATTGGAATATCTTATAATTAGTATATGAGTGTATACAAACTGATAAAGGAGTATTTCAAGTACGTTTTGGTGGTATTTCAACGTAGGGAGTAATTACTCCCAGGAGTACGAAGTATTTTTCATATATATATATATATATATATATATATATATATATATATATATATATGTATAGAAAAATAGTTTCATAGCCCTGGGAGTACATATTCTCACTCTCAATATACCGATTAAATGATGTTGTTATACCTCTTTATCATTTTGAGTATACTCTAATACTGATTATAAGATACTCCAAAGTGAGTGTAGGCCCCCGGATCGGCTATCCGGAGTCCTCTGTGTATTTCTGTACTAGTCCCAGATCAGTAGCTAGTACACACAGTCAAAAGTGATGAATCAACAACCATATCACGAATACAAATAACTAAATAAGAATAATACCAAATAAAAGCAAAGACCTTAAGGTCAAGGTTTACCATTACAGCCTGAACAAGCAGAACAACTTGAACCATTGCAGCGGAAGACGAAAACACCAAGCGACCCATCCAAATGCCCACAGGCAATCGAGTGGGGAGCGCGCCCTAGTCGTTGGAAATCTTGAACAGCTTCTTTCACTTCTGAGATAGGATTAGAATGTAGCACGTGAGTACATAAAGTACTCAGCAAGTCTGGGAAATTATGCATAATGTAGGCTATCCAAGAATGGCTTAATATGATTCTTTTGCATAAAGCCAAGTTTCATCAAATCATACTTGTTAATAATTTTCACAAAGGATATTTGAGCAATTCTTTTTAATAATTGAATTATGTAATATTGTAGTGAAGGTTCTAACCACTACTCACTAATATACAGGCTCTATCCGCCACATCCCAACAAAATCAGGGTTCCATCCAATCACATGGCTCTGTCCGCCATGGTTCACAAAATCAGGTTCCTTCCACCTACCTGGCTTTAGCCGCCAGAAGCACACCCGAGAGTTCTAACCGCTCCCGGATCCCAAAACGAAACATTGTTTAGTTTGAAACCAAAAACCAAAGTCTACCAGTATGAAAGCATTCAGCAAGCTTTGCCTTTGACCGTAGGCACGGCTATTCGAATAGTTTTAACTCTGCAGAGGTGTACAACTTTACACACAATACATGATATTCTCTTGATGCCAAGCTATTAGCACACTTCCTTGGGCGTGCCGGCAGGGATATCATGACAAGGCCTTTACAATGTATACGCCTAACCCAACCCACCCGCTGAGGTTTCACCGCTGTTAGGGTTCTTTCCACCCAGTACAGAAGCCCCCTCTTGCGCCGTGTGAGGAAAATAACAACAACAACAACAATGCCTCTTTCCGACTCTCACACAACCACCGAGTGGTGAGTCTAAGTTAGGTTTCTACAAATTATTCAGCCAGATCGTGCCCACTTTGACATGTGGTTGTACGGTAATGCTTAGAATGGAGACAGTCATAAGCGTCGGTCCTTAATTGACTTGGGGCGGTTCTTGCACAAAAGAACCAAGGCTTGGTCCGCTTCCACCCGACATTCCATGCCGCCCAAGTCGAAATCATTTTTCATTTTATTTTTATTTTGTAAACCATTGGCAATACTCCTTGCCTATAACTTCCAATACAAGTTTTCAAGAGATAATTGAAAGTCCCACCCATAGGTGAATATTGACCGATGGCGAGGCTAAGCATTTCTACCGTACTATTCTATTCCACCAATAGTTTATTTTATAAAATACAAAACTCAGTGTTTGATAAAAATTATGATAATCCGTTCTATCATCTCCAAAATTCACGAGACCACCAAGACTCCCCATTATTATCATGGCACTATATAATCCAATACAATTTAGTACTCCAACAAGTAAAATCTATACCATGTGCCATCATAACTCCAAAATCATGCTAAGCTACTGACATCATTGTATATGAAACAATCTCCTCAAAATATAAGTCTTCTTTATTGATCACCCATCATCCACACATCGATTAATCTTTTAATCTACTTGATCCACCGAGAATAATTCATAATCTCATCCCCGAGCATATTTCATGAAAGATTCTACAAATCCAAGATTTCATTGATTCATTGCCTATAGCTGTTTCCCTAAACAATGACACCAAGTTGACTAAACAAATCACACCTAATCCACATTATTCATAAATCCACATAAATGGGTATCGCAAGACCATATCTCACAAAATCATTCACTAAACCACCGAGAATACTTCACAACATCATCTTTAATCAGCTAGAATATAATCCACCGATAATACTTTATAATAGCATATATTTAACCCTTCACATCATCACCTCTAAATCATCTACTTTAATCCACCAAGAATACAGCGATCAATCTTATCATCCACTATGAATATTTCACAAGGTCATCTACTTCTTAATCAATCAGTTAGTAATAATTCCCCAACAAGCACCAATAATCCAACTAACTCGGATTCTCATTTGATACTATTTTATCAACCCAAGAAATCCAATTCAACATAGTATTTACTGACCTATTTAATCCAATAAGAATACTTCACAATACCATACCTCTTCCAAAATTCTCCGAATCCACACAAGTTATATGGCGAACCACTATCACAATCCAACTCCTTAGTAATTCAACTAATCACCAATCATAGATCAATTTCATAACTACTACACCCACATCATCACTAATAGTAATCTAACTCCAATTTGCATTCTGTACCATTTGTTCCTTCTAAAAAGGTATTCCAAACAGTCTCTCTCCCTACTTAAAGAATATTTTATCAAAAATATTTATTATGGCGGAGTATTGTACTAGGGCGACAACGGATCATGGATAACAAATGTCAAGGAGGTATGAACAACAGGTATAACTAACAGCCTAACGGTAACATCATCATTTATATAAATAGCAATGCAATTTGCAAAACATTGTAAAACATTTATAAATCATGGGGTCAACGTGCGTCAAGGAGACTTGCCTCGGTCACAGCGAGAAGGTTGAACTTTCTGAAGTCCGACGGCGGGGTCGGCGGACTCGGCGGAAGCGTCGACTTCGCGCAAAACGAGGCAATAAATAAATAAAATCCAAAAATTATAAAATTAGTATTGGCAGGTATATCTTGATTTTAGATGAATTTAGAAATTTGAATGGAGTCAATCGGAGTTCGGACGCAAAAGTTATAAGCGTTCGAAGTTGGAAAATGATGAAAAATCAAGAAAAAGAGAAAAGTTACTATTTGCTACAGTAACTTGCGAGAATTTTGTTCCGTAGCAGACCCAAAGCTACAGGCCCCCCTCTTCTTCCAAAAACCGGATTTTTGCCCCATTTTCGCATGGATTTGGACCAAACAAAAGCCTAGAATCAATAGATGACATCCTTAGCGACATCTAGGAGGAAGGAATTGAGCCAAACCTCGCCGGATTTGGAGAAATCGACGACGAACGGCGTTTCGGCCGGATGCACCAAAACTTGAAATTCGTCGCCAACTCTTGATCAAACCTAAAATTGATGATTGGGTTAGACTCTAGACTCATCCACGGTCACAAGAAACCAAGTGGCACGAAGAATGGCTCACCGGAGAAGGATCTACAAGCACGAACACGAAGAACACCGAAAACGTTTAACCCAACCTCGGTTTTCTTGATCTTACGGGAACAAGGGTGGAGTAGATGGAAAGGGGAGCACACTCCCGGAAGGGGGATACTTATACGGAGGGAATGGAGGTGGTGGTGCGGCGTTTGGAGGTGAAACGGCCGAGATAATGGCATTTTAGTGCAAAACGGTTATTCATCAACACGGCCGTTTCCGGTGAGATTGGCGGCGAGTGAAGGTGGGGAATGGCAAGAGCTCGTCGTTGCGGATCCAATGCAACCGACCGTTCGCATTTTGGAGTTGAATTGAAGGAGTTATGAGCATTGGAATCAAGCTCTAGCCATGAACACGTTGAAGCTCTTCTCTGGTAATTGGCTTGGCTGGAGGTTGAAGAAGGTGCACTATTCACGTGACACGTGGCAAGCCTCCATTGGTCCTCCTTTACGTAAACAAGTCGCCCTAGAGAAAAATAAGGAAAAATGGCTTAAAAATTCCGGAAAAATTCCTAGAACCATTTTAGAATATTTGGGACCTAATAAAATTGGTTTGGTTGAATTTGGATGATTTTTGTGGAATTGAATATTCGGTCGCGGATCGCAGGCATTAAACAAAAGCCGCGCGAGATAAAATAGGAGCGGAGGTCCAAAAATCCGGGGAATAATTCCTAAAATCCTTTTGGAATATTTGGAACATTTTAGAAGTGGTTTGGAGGTTTTTGGAGCATTTTTGGACTCGGGTGAATTTTCGGGTACCCGCGGAAACCGGAAAAATCGTTTTTTCGATCGGAGGGGAATTAAATCCCGATTTTGGATAGGAATGGATGCCAGGTTAATATAAACACCAAAGAAACTCCGAACTTTGAATTTACTTTTTTTAAATTAGGTTTTTCTCCAGAACGCGAAAACTAGGGTGTTACAGTGAGTTCCACAAAAAAATTCATCAAAGTCCACCCTTTAGAGTATAATTTGTTTATATACTTTTTTTTACATATAGAAAAGGGTATATAACAAAAAAATAAAGGGCTCCAATGAATTTTTTTCAACAATGTCGCATTGTAGTACCTTAGAACTATTATTGAAGTATATTGAAAGTGATAAAGGAGTATAACACATTTATTTAAGTGGTATACTGGAGGTGGGAGTACATACTCCCAAGAGTATATATATATATATATATATATATATATATATATGGCAACATATCCAGTGAAAATCCTTCTTACCGTGAAAACTTCATGAAACCCACGTATAAAAATTTAAAAAAATTCTCAAAAAATTACCATACGTAGAGGAGGTGAGGTTTTACAACCCTGTGAAATTTGAAGACCAAACTCAATTGCATTTGAAAGATATGAAAAGACAAATTGCAAAATTAATAGTGCTAAATAGTGAAAAATCAGTATTCATATTGAATTTGTCTTTTTTATATCTTTCAAATACAATTGAGTTTGGTCTTCAAATTTTACAGGGTTGTAGAACCTCATCTCCCCTACATATGATAATTTTTTGAGAATTTTTTAAAACTTTTACACGTGGATTTCACGGAGTTTTCACGGTAAAAGGGGTTTGCACTGGTTATATATATATATTTTGATACTCGAAAAAAAATATTTTTAAAATATTTAAATTGGTTATTCAGAAAATATTTTTATGATATTATAATTTTATTGGTTTCTATAAATATATTATAATAGAAAGTAGTGATTAAATTTGTGTTTTAATACCACGTCGATGTTCAAAACGGTAACTATTTATAACCAAAGGGAGCAGCATACTGATGTACTACAAATGTTACCGAATAATGGCCCAACTTTGGATTGAAGTCCCACAAATTTTCAGTTATGTGATTTGTAGAAAATCCCATATATGTGGACGTACCAAAACAACAGTCTTTTCATGTGTGAGTTGACCGAAGCGTGCACTCGTTATCGTTATTTGAATAATAAATCAAGGAAATAGACGCACTGAGTGAGTGACTTTGACACATTTTTGTTCAGGCAACTATTTTTTTTTTGCCCTACAAAACCAGAGAAGCACACGCGAGAACGTAGCAATCGAACCGAAATCCTGGTTTTCAACACTACGTCGTGTGAACGGTGTTTCAATAGTACACGATGGATGCTACAGTACATCACAAAAACAGTAAGTGTTGTACGTTCTGTTACTACGGTGCTTCGCTATGTGATTTGGAACCGAACGGATTTTTGTTGCTTACTGTTTTCATTTCCCTTTATATTCTCATCTTGTATTTGTAAAAAAACACTCCCGATTAATAATATAGCTATTTACAGCTACTAGCGTTTGTGAGATTCTCACTTTTATGATATAGTATACCATAAAGATAAGATTCTAAAATGCATACAGTGCTAGTCCCATGGCCATGGTTAGTAGCCATCACACACTTTCATAAATCAAAATCACAACTATACATCAAGTTTCATTATTTATTACAGCGGAAACATTTTTTTACATAATATTATATAAGTCAAAAGTAAACCAACAATGGAAATATTTTTATCTTGCAGTATGCCGTTAAACCCAATATTCCCAAAGGCAACTGACAAAGTAAATCCTAGAAAGAATCGTCATTATCAATCTCGTTTCCGGCGTCAAAATATGAATCATCGGGGATTTCGGATTCTTCACCTAAAAACAACATTAGTAGCAAGCTGAGTACAAAAATACTCGTAAGACTTTGCAAAACCTAAAATACATGCAGGCTGAATCAAAGGAAAGGCTACTATAGTTATTTCGTATAAAGCTGAATTGAATTATAAAGACTGAATAATAAATTGAAAGCATAAATTTGTATAGAAATTTTGACAAGTATAAAAGATAACAAGTATGAATATCATAAAATGTGACAGTTAACTCATAGTCCTTCGTGGGCAACGAAACATCCAATGCGAACACATGGCAGAATTTAAACATGTCATAACAAAAATTAAACAATTTAATTCTGCCTCACATCATTCATTCCATTTTATGAAAATGAGAAAACATCTAACTATGTGATGACTTTACCAAGTGCTCATGACCGTGAGTACGGCTAATTGATTAGTTTTAACTCTGCAGATGTGTATAGCTTTAACCAAAGGAATGATCAACTCTTTTTGCAATGTTATTAGCACAATTCCTTTGGTGTGCTGCAAACAAATCATACATAACTGTTACATTACTTAATACTAACTGTGCACCAGCCTGGTGATGACAAACCCTTGCTATGGCATCAAAAATAAACTTTCACATAAGTCAAAAATCATGAGCTCATTTTAAATCAATAACCATTTCTCCCCATAGCAAGGCGTACACTATTATATTGGTATGTAGAAACCTCTACAAGCAAACCTACCCAAAATGTACCTGTTGCATTGGTACATCGTTACGAATTCAAGAAGCTAAGATTATTTATTTAAATATATTTTGTTTTGAATTCAAAATTATAAGATTACTTAGATTAAATAAATCAAGGCATAAAGTAATAGGGACAGTAACAAATATAAACTCAATGGTACAGCCTAAGTATTTTTGCAAAATCAGGTTGTTTACTGTCTAATCATAAAGAAATTGGTTGCACCTAATTTTGACATTATTTGAACAAGTTATGCATTTTTGAATATTTAATACATTGAAATCAACCTTAATTGGAAAAAGATACAAACTAAGTTGAAATTAAAATCTTATTGCATATTTAGGTTGCTATTGACATATTTGATTCTAGTAAAATTTGTCTCACTAAATTTGGATTTGATTTGCATAAAATTTGTATTAAGCACATTTCAAACCTTTACCATATATTTGAATTTAAATTTTACCCATTATTCAAATTTGAAATATTTTTATATTAAAAAACTAGATGATTTATCATGAATTTATAAACTTGTTTCATTCAATTTGAAGCTATGGCTCAAAAGTTGTGGCTATTTGAATCTATTTAGTTTAAGAAAATCAAAAGAAATTCGAAAATACGCTTTCGGCGTAAAGAAAGTGTACTTTCTATTTCTGCGCGCGCATGTTCATGAAAACTGGGCCATAGCCACTGACAGTGGGGGCCCGCTGTCACTGACTGGCATAGGAGCTTTCCTTCAGCATGTCACGAAGATCTTGAGCCTCCAATTATTTACTTAGACTATCTCCAGCAGCTTCCCTTCAGCCTCCACATTCCTTCACGGACAGATCCCAAATGATCCAACGGTTCCCTTTCGCGATTTCCTTCGAACGGGATTTGGAGATAGAATCTGGATAGAAAGGGATTCTCTCCAATCCCTTCACAAATTTCCTTAAGGGGGTGCTGTTGGAGATGGTAGGAAATAAAAGGAATGAATATGAGGAAGAGAATAGGGAAGAAAATGAGATGAAGGTAAATTACCGGAGATAGTCTTAGCGTGTGTAACTAACATGTACACATGTGTGATCTAAGAGTGGTATATAGTGTTTTACGATTCTTCGCTACCGTCTTTGACTGTTTGGGCACGTGTTTTCACCGATGGGATGGAGGCACCGCGATGACAACGTGGTAAAAAGGAAGGATAAAAAAGAACGACTGCCGAGGAAGATACAAGGTACGTGGTCCCCACCAAATCATCGACACACGGCATACACAAAGAAGTAGCAAAAGGCCTGGATAGTTTTACATCTACGAATATCTACTGTATTATCTCTCATTGTCAGATCTTCAGATGGTACTAATCTACAGTAGTAGATGATACTACTGGCAATAGTTAAAGAAAAAGGTTATAAAAGAAAAACAGTAAAAAAAATGACCTTAAAATTATACAATGATAATATGTATATTCAAAAATAGTGGAAGTGGTTGTGGAAATCTTGGGCACCGCGACGCTGCAAATTTTTCCTTTGGCTGGCTATTCTCAATCGCTATTGGACAGCTGATCGTCTGGCCCGTCGAGGCATGCCTCACCCAGAGAACTGCCCCTTTTGTGACCAGGAGGAGGAAACGGTGCAGCACATTTTGTGTTGTCGTGTTTTTGCTCGACAAGTGTGGTTTAAAATTCTTGACCGGGCTCATGCGCAGCAGCTAGCGCCGTCCTCCTCTGAGGTCTCTTTTGCTGACGTACTGGTGGCGCAAAGTGCACAAGAGAGCACACAAAGATATCGGAAAAGGGCTTAACTCCCTTATCATTCTTGGAGCTTGGTGGCCGTGGAAGCATGGAAAAAAGGCCTAAATATACAACATATAAAACGAAATTTCAAAAATATACAACATTTAAATTTTTTTTCAAAAATAGCACGGCGCCGCCCGGTCGGCTGGGGCCTCTGCCGCCAGTCGCACTGCCGGCAACAGTGCAAGGCGCGAGGGGGCCACTGGGCCAAGAGGGAAGCTGCCGCCAGCCGCACGGCGGCCAGTGGAGGGCGTGGGGGCGGGGGCCACTGGGAGCTGTCGCCGCCAGCCGCACGGCGGCAAAGTGGAGCGCGTGGCACGGGGAGAGGCCAGGCCGGGCGATCGGTGGGGCCCACGGGCAGAGCCAGCGCGGCCACGAGGGCGAGAGAGGGGGCCACGAGCGGAGCGAGCGCTGCGTCGGCGCATGGGGCCGGCCGCTCTAAAAATTCTCATTTGCTCCCATGCCTGGTCGCTTTGGCGTAAAGAAATGGATGCACATGGGTGAATAGAAACGGTGGTTGGCACGATTTGAAAGCGTCTCGTCAAATCAGAATCCAAAGCGCATAATAGCTGCGATTCCATGTATTAACGGTACTAATGAACGCGATTATAAGAAAAGAAGATAGTTATACGTAAGGAAATCACGATTAACGTAAACATCACAGTGATGACGTTGGCTCCTATAAAGCCAGGCCACCAGGGGCACCGAGGAATTCGCGTTTCTTCGCAGTGTGCTAGAGCAAGAGAGTAGAGACCTTGGGGTGTGAGAACAGAGAGGCCGTAGCCATTGTGAGAGTAAGCGACTTGGGAGCTGATTGAGAGTAGAGTGGAGAGCGTGAGAGCAGAGAGCTTAAAGGCGAGGCTAGCATTTGGAGAGCACGAAGACAGGAGACTAATTAGTCGGTGGTTATAGTTTGTTCAAATATGCAGAAAGTTTAATCATTTTGAATTATTTTATTCATGATTTTTATATTGCAGGTATTTTTGAGGAACATTTATTGGTACATTGCTCGAGCTTTATTGATCATTTGTACAACTTTGAAAAGGTTAGTTACAAATCCGCATCAATAATAATATGTTTTTTACAATGTAGTAAGGAGATTCAAATGGAATAAAAAGTTAAAGTAGCTTGTATTACATAAAATAACAACATCATTTTGGGACCATAACTGTCTCGGGGGGCAGGACCCTCCGATGACCATCGGACCGTATAATTTCGCACGATTATTCGCTTCAGCGAAGAACTGTTTTTATTTTTTGACGTAATCTCTACTTGGACCCGAAAGGAGTTAACCTCCTTTCTGAACTTAATTACTCGAACCAAAGTGGCTGATAAATCTGCATTAAATCTTGCTGGCCCAAAGGTCTGGACCGTGGTAAGCTATTTTTGCCTTATTACTTTTGACTTCTTATTGTTGTTTTTGTCTCGTAGGTACCGACGCTTCAGAGACCGCAGAAGTCGACCTCTACGCCGTTCCAGAACACTAAGAGCAAGGCAAGCACTTCCCCTTCTTTCATGTGAATACGCTTTGACCTAGCTTATGTTATTGTGATGAAATGCATGTATGGATGGGTTACTTTCAGTAAACACTATATATTGCGAACGTGGTCGATAAATTTGCGAATTAATCGTAATGCAGCTGTGAGAACATATTTGGAGTGGTTTGTTTAGTTTTTCACAAACTATAATTATTATTTCACAATCTATGTGTTATTATGTGCGGAGAACGTGAATTAACCGTGACACCTAAAAATGTTTACGTAAGTAAGAATATGACATGAATTAACAACCTTATTTTGGGACCATTAGTCTATCTAGAAGACAGGACCCTCTGCCGAGGTAACCTTGTGCTGTTTTGGGGGGCTGGACCCTCCGATGACCATCGGCACTCAGATTTCACACGATCTTCACCTTAAGCATAGGACTGTGTTTTTTGGACGTAATCACAACTTGGACCCGAATGGACTTGACCTCCTTTCTGAACTTAATTACTCGAACCAAAGTTGCTGCTTAATCCGACTTAAATATTGGTGGCACGAAGTTCTGGACTGTGTTAAGTCATTTTGCCTTATTACTTATTCGATTTCGTATTGTTGTATTTATTTTTGGACGTAATCATTACTTGGACCCGAAAGGAGTTGACCTCCTTTCTGAACCTAATAACTCGAACCAAAGTTGTTGCTTAATCTGACTTAATTTTTTTGACCCGAAAGGAGTCTCTGCAGAGGTCAGGACCCTCTGTCGAGCTTATGCTCGAACGTTGCACTGTATTTATTTCGCATGATGATTCGCTGCAGCGAAGGACTGTTTTTTTGGACGTAATATCTACTTGGACCCGAAAGGAGTTGACCTCCTTTCTGAACTTTACAACTCGAACCAAAGTATCCACTTAATCCGACTTAAATATTGGAGGGCCGAAGTTCCGCACCATTGTAAGCTATTTTCCCTTATTACTTATTGAACTTCGTATTGTTGTTTTTGCTTCGTGTAGGTACCGACACTGCAGAGACCGCACACGTTGACCTCGACGCCGTTCCAGAAAACTCAGAGCAAGGCAAGCATCTCCCGTTATATCATGCTGCTAGCACACTTTTACCAAAATTATGTTGTTATGATGAAATGTATGTATGCATGCGTTTCTCCGAGTGAACACCATATATTGCGAACCTGGTAGATAAATCCCCGCATTCCATAAAAATTGCGAATTAATCGTATCACCTAGAAATACATGCGCACAAAAGATCAAAAACAAATGCAATTAATTTGTTAGCTACGTATATTTGTTTTACTTAGTTCGCATTTAACCTGAAATGTAAAGTATACAATGCCTTTACTGTAGTAGTATTTTACATGATATCATGAGTGTGGAATGCGGTTTTAGGATTTCATAAATCGCATATGTCTTGTGATAGTATATTATATAACATATATATAATTATATGTTGGCATACATTTTAACTGTAGGTAACCATAACATTTATTCTTTTGTAATTAAAATTTGAGTAATGCCAATACGTTTTAAGATGTTAGCGGTGCGTGTGTGCATTTATTGTTGACTACAATTATGTATTTCTACAGTCATCGATGGCGATCCCGCTTCATATATGGCATGGGGAGCCCAAAATTGCAGGCCCATTTGTCAAAGATGCATAATTGTGCACACATAGAGACAATCAGAATCCACCGATAGAGTTGCGTCTGATAAAGAGCAAGAGCGGTTGCACGCGCTCTTAGTGTTGACCGTGACGTTGTACAAGCTCGTGGTAGATGGGGTTAGGCCCCATGTAGTGCCAAATAGCTTGCTTTACGTGTACAAATTTATTCGAGCTCAGAGAACGAGTGCCTGGCGCTCTACATGGAGAAGGCCGCACAGAAGGGTTCGCACTAGGTGTTCACGTGAAGCTGGTCCTCGCACTACCGGGAGGCAGGACGAGCCGAGCCTGTGAGGAGGACATGGGGGTCAATGCGGACGAACAACCCGAGCCCGAAGAGGAAATTGCGATGAGCTCGCAGCAAGTCCCCGCTCAGCTTGGCGAGGATCAAGCGAGATGGATGCGCCCGTCCTCGAGGTTGATGCGGATGCCCTAGCGGATGACCCTCACCCTACTTATGGTGACGGTCCCGACGAAGATGAGGACCGGGGCGGCAATCGCATTTTTGCACTTATCGAACCCGCCGATCGTGTTACGCCCGCTTGGAGGATATTTCTAGGCGTGGGCAAGACCATAGCGATATAGAACTTCGATCAGGAGTTTGCCACAAAGGAGGAAGCGATGCACTTCTGCACTAATTACGCTGCAGTCTTGACCCGGGCGTGACCATCGTGTGACTCGCTTCGGACCAGACCGCCGAGCTTAAATGTAAGAAAGGGCAAAGAAGGCGAATACTATGTTCGTGGCGAACCGCCCTAAACATCAAAGACCATTTCGTTATAACTCGGTACACACCGCACACATGTACGCAGGCGCTTGTTCGAACACAAGCGGTGTGGTGAAATCAAGATTCATCGCGCCAAATCCTGTTAGACGTCTTTGAAGGCCGACATTAGCCTCGTGCCCGCAACCATAATTGCCGAGATGCGTAACAGGACAGGGATGTCCATAAACTACTTGCAAGCTTGGCGAGCAAAGCGGATGGCTTTGAAAATGCTTTGTTTGGTAGTTTTATGGAGTCATTCAATTGGGCTCCACGACTACTAAGGCGGATAGCTGCAACAAACCCGGCTCCGAATATGCTATTCTTTGTCGAACCCGTGCGGCTTCCCCGATGGAACGATCGCTCGAACACTACTACCTCCTCAGGGTGTTCTCAGGCGTTGGTCCGTGCATCACGGCATTCAAAGAATCGCCGCCCCGTTATATGCGTGGATGGGACATTTCTGTCCGCCAAGCATAATGGCACCCTACTCACCGCCCTAGTCGCCGATGCAAACAACCGGCTACTACCGCCGCTTTCGCCGTGATTGAGGGCGAAAGCAACGATACCGGTTCTCGTTCCTCGCCCTGGTGAAGACCCGTGTGGTGCGGGATAGGCCCGGTGTGCGCGTCGTATCGGACCGTAATGCGTGGCTGCTGAACGCCCTCGATAGAATGGCGGAGGATGAAGATTGCCATTGCCGGTGGAGAGACGTTCAGCGTAGATGGTGCATGCGCCACCTTGGGGCGAACTCAGACACCATGTGCGTGAACAAGAACATGGTGAAGCTTATTCAAAACCCTATGCATGCAAAACCAATCACAAGTTCGATACGATATTTAACCAAATTGAACGAGCGCCAAAGGAATCGGTGGCGGAAGAGACCACGGAGGGCACACAGGTAATTGGTGGCTCGGAGGTCTCCGTGACGGGCGCAAGATGACATTCGCTCAATGGATAGCTCGTAAACCCGCCGAGAGATGGGCCTGCGGCGCACGATACAAATGGTGCTCTGTGAAGATAATGCCCTCTCTAGTACGGTAGCACATCATTTGACAAAGACTCTTTTCCACCTAAGCGGTATGCTTCTCTTCCGCAGATACTCCATCATGACGATTTAACTTCGCCGAAGTCGCACAACAATGTGTCGCGGGGGCTCGTTGCCTACCCATTTGCTCAATCATTGAGCTCACATTTTTTAGGACTCGAAATACTTTGTTGATCGGCAAAGGGCGGCGTACAACTGCGGCTCAACCTTTCGCTCCCCGTGTCGAGGCTTTGTTACAGCGTCGTAGGCAGAAAGCTCAATTCCACCGCACGCGCATGATGGACCCTGCGCAGAACATTTTTCTCGCCGAGTGCAAGCGCAAGCACCGCTCGATACTCCGCGGGGACACAAACCGTAGATGCCAGCTCGGCCCGTATGAGGCGACCTGCTCATGCAACAAGCCTCGCCTAGAGCACATCCCCTGCTCGCACGTGCTAGCAGCGTGCCGTGACATGGGGGGCAACGACGGCACACAATATGTCACACCGTACTACCGTATGGATGCCGTTAGAGCAACATGGACGGGCATTTCGAACCGCTCAACGCCGGGCAACAACTACAAGACCTCCGAACCCCTACGTGGCTCCCGTATTCACACTAAGGCGCGTCGCCGGGTAGACTGCGTTCGCGCGGTTTGAGGGTGACATGGATGCGTCTCAACGAGACGATGGCCTTCGGCGCCGCATCTGGCAGCGCACAGGGCATGACGTAGAAGCTGCCCAAACAGAGGGTGATGTTGTCCAATGTAATATTTCAACTATACGCATTAGACATGCAACATCTTCTTACTACCTTCCTTTTGCATTCTCTTCGTGAAATTTCGCTATGTAATTTATGAACCTAAATTTCTTTGGGTATGTACAAGTGGTTTTGTAATTTCTTCGATGTTATTTTTTTGTATTTCATTGTTTCATTCCCTGGAGATTATGCAGGCTTGTGATGGAGTTGCCGTGAGTCAAGGCGATCGAAGTATGATGACGCGACCACAGGGCGGAAGTGGGCCTCCGCCAGACGGTAACGTCATTACTACATCGTCGTAACGCATCGCAAGCGCACGCACCTTCGTTATGCTCAAGACGCTTACTTGCTTTGTCCTTGCAGCTTAACACTCTCCGCATGCGTGGCTCCCGTGAACATCAAGAGATTGGACCCTCGCCATATATACGGCTGGGACGGACGGCCTGTTAGCTTCGCATTTATGGTGCGTGGAGCCTACGAAGGAACCTACGAAGGAAGGGACCAGTGGACCCCGATGCCTAGATCGACGGGGCCCTTATCACCGCGTTGGTCGACAGATGGCGCCCGGAGACGATACTTTCCACCTCCTTCGGCGAGATGACGGTGACCCTCAAAGATGTCGCCATGTTATTTGGCCTTCCACTTTCCCAGTAAACCCTCGTAGTGCGCAAGCCCTCCAAAGAGGCATGGAAGAACTATGTAGAGGAAAGGTAATAAATGTGAAAGCACACCGACCGCACTTATCTGGGAGCTAACGTGATTTCCTAACATGTGATTTTCTTCGATGCAGGTTTGGCACAACGTACACGGGGAACTGTGATCAGGGAGTCTCTTTCACATGGCTCGACAGTCTCCCTGAGGTCGACCATGTCTCAAAACGCCGACCTGAGTCGATAAATAGGCATTTCGAGGTGTACCTCTATTTCCTCCTTGCAGGAATTTTATTTACAAACGGAAATGGTGATTCCGTTGCCCCCCACCTCGTTTGGGTCGCTCGGGAATTAGCCGAGCAGGTGCGAGAAGATGCAGCACCGGACTTCTATAGTCGGGCTCGGCGCTTCGCAGACACATACCGCGAGATGTGTGCGGCTTGTCACGGTCACACCAACTTCAATAATGGGAGGGTGCCCCTGGCTTCTCTGATTGTGGTCCTGGTCGTACCTACCCATAGCGACCAAGAGTGTCAACGCGGTACTACCCAAAGGTCTGCCGATGAAGCTAACGCGGCATCCACTCGCAAGGCCAACCTTGGGTTACAAATGGATGCATGGCGGAACTCCGATGGGCCCAGGAATCGCACCGCGGCTCCTACCCTCGCCTCGTGGGGACCTAGACTTCGACATCGGCGCAGTCACGTGGTATCCCTTTTCCACCCAGGCCGCGACGAGGTTGCGTCGGGAGGCCGTATCTCCAATCTGCGGCACGGAGCCTCGGTATTGGATGACGAAATGCTTCCTCCTGTGCATGAGTGCCGTTGAGCCATACTCTCCGAGCTGCTCAGCGCCAATTTGGGTACCGGCAGTCTTTCCTCCACCGCCTCGACAGACTCAAAGCTCCCATGGGTATGTCTCTACATGTCACATTACTTTCACGCTTGTGGAAACCATTAATAACGTGTTGGATTGATCCGCAGGAGGAGTACATCGGGCACAACTACAACCGGGTCGCACGGAATAGCCAAGCATATTGAGAGGTGGAACTCGATGGCCACCGAGGACGTCTGGAACCCATCAGCGCAGCCCACGAGACGGACACACTTGGGTACCTCGACCGGTACATGCACTCGCACACGCGGTGCTCCTAGACAGGGTGTGGCGATGCCGGTGCAACATGGCTATGCCGAGGAGTACGCAGAGCGCATGCACACACCGGTACGGATCGCACCTATCACATATTAAAAACGGGGATATACCCAATTAAACATTCGACACGTATTAATTTGCAGAGGCGTGAGGCGGAATACATGCATGACCAAAGTGACGAGATCCTCACGCAGCCACAGGAGCAGCAACGCCAATCAAGCAATCGCTTTACGGAACCTTCTTCGCCGACGGGCCACCGTGATAAGAAATGCGGTCGAGATGTTGGTGGCCATAGACCGCCTACCCAACGTGATTACGAGGATGTACTGCACGAGGCGCCGCCGCACCGAGCCCTGATGAGGAGCATGTCCATGGATAGACGTGCAACGCCTGTGGCTCCTCGGCGGCAGCAAGACCCACCCAGAGCATCGACTTCCTCCCGGGTCCCGAGCCATGAGAGCGGCCGGGGCCATGGAGGCGGGTACGTTGAAATAGGTCTTTGGGGCAAACGTTCAAGGAGGAGTACACATCAACATGTCACCGTCCCCATCATTGCCGCAGGAGTCTTTTAGTACCCCCGTCCAACATCAACAAACATGGGAGGACGTGTCGAGGGCGTACGATGACCTTATGGGATCCGGGGCTACATTCACTGATTTGCTCGCGACGACGTGTTTGCAATCCCTAGGGTTGGAATCGCGTCCCAAGAACCCCCGAGGAGGCCGGTGGATCGAATCGGGCAGAGCAGCAGCCTTCGGACGCATTACACGCGCATCGTGGTACCATGCAGACGGTCGATGGCTGCATGGGGCATCCACAGCGCGTCGTCAGACGCGGTCCACTGTCGATTCGACTGAACGCGAGATGCAGTTAGGTCCAGCGCAGCGGCCGACTCACGTGTCCCCAAGCGCCCAGAAATTTCACACCGTCGGACTACGATAACCAAGAACGCCGTGGTAGGGGGACGCGCAGGGAAGAGGAAGGGGAACTAGATCATGTTGTATGAGACTTATGTTAACTTCTTTAATCTATGTCATTCAAACTTGTCAAATTTCTTTTGATTTTTATGTTGCTCAAATGAAAAACTTGTCAACATGAAAAAGTTGCGTCTTCGAATTCTCTACAACTTTCATGTAGATCAAAGAATTATTCGAGCACAGGAAGACCTCCAAAATCGTGAATTACAGAAGGGTCCGTCGCGAACAGTTTTTGGTGTCCGGCGCAAATGCACTTACCTTTCCGATTATCTATGATTTTTTATATTGCTCAAATGAAAAACTTGTCAACATGAAAAAGTTGAATCTTGGAATTATCTACAACTTTCGTGTACACCAAAAAATGATTAGAGCACGGGAAAATCTCCAAAATCGAGAATTACAGAAGGGTCCGTCGCGAACAATTTTTGGTCCGACGCAAATGCATTTACCTTTCTGATTTTCTTTGATTTTTTCATAACATCGTAGTCAGTATAGAGAAGAGCAAATCAGCTGCATTCTTCCGAAAAAATGGACTCACACGTGATATTTCACGGCCGGCCGAATATGCTTAAGTTGTCATATTTTTGCGCGACCGTTATAATTAGCCCTTTTCAACTATACGAAAATACATACAACGGAATGTGTAATTACAATGTTTTTCCATAACATCGTAGTCAGTATAGAGAAGAGCAAATCAGCTGCATTCTTCCGAAAAAATGGACTCATACGTGATATTTCACGGCCGGCCGAATATGCTTAAGTTGTCATATTTTTGCGCGACCGTTATAATTAGCCATTTTCAACTATACGAAAATACATACAACGGAATATGTAATTACAATATTTTTCCATAATATCGTAGTCAGTATAGAGAAGAGCAAATCAGCTGCATTCTTCCGAAAAAATGGACTCACACGTGATATTTCACGGCCGGCCGAATATGCTTAAGTTGTCATATTTTTGCGCGACCGTTATAATTAGCCCTTTTCAACTATACGAAAATACATACAACGGAATGTGTAATTACAATGTTTTTCCATAACATCGTAGTCAGTATAGAGAAGAGCAAATCAGCTGCATTCTTCCGAAAAAATGGACTCATACGTGATATTTCACGGCCAGCCGAATATGCTTAAGTTGTCATATTTTTGCGCGACCGTTATAATTAGCCATTTTCAACTATACGAAAATACATACAACGGAATATGTAATTACAATATTTTTCCATAATATCGTAGTCAGTATAGAGAAGACCAAATCAGCTGCATTCTTCCGAAAAAAAAGACTCACACGTGATATTTCATGGCCGGCCGAATGTGCTTAAGTTGTCATATTTTTGCGCGACCGTTATAATTAGCCCTTTTCAACTATACGAAAATACATACAACGGAATGTGTAATTACAATGTTTTTCCATAACATCGTAGTCAGTATAGAGAAGAGCAAATCAGCTGCGTTCTTCCGAAAAAATGGACTCACACGTGATATTTCACGGCCGGCCGAATATGCTTAAGTTGTCATATTTTTGCGCGACCGTTATAATTAGCCCTTTTCAACTATACGAAAATACATACAACGGAATGTGTAATTACAATGTTTTTCCATAACATCGTAGTCAGTATAGAGAAGAGCAAATCAGCTGCATTCTTCCGAAAAAATGGACTCATACGTGATATTTCACGGCCACCAATATGCTTAAGTTGTCATATTTTTGCGCCGACCGTTATAATTAGCCATTTTCAACTATACGAAAATACATACAACGGAATATGTAATTACAATATTTTTCCATAATATCGTAGTCGGATAGAGAAGACCAAATCAGCTGCATTCTTCCGAAAAATAGACTCAGACGTGATATTTCACTACGCCGAATGTGCTTAAGTTGTCATATTTTTGCGCCGACCGCTATAATTAGCCCTTTTCAACTATACGAAAATACATACAACGGAATGTGTAATTACAATGTTTTTCCATAACATCGTAGTCGGTGTAGAGAAGAGCAAATCAGCTGCATTCTTCCGAAAAAATGGACTCACACGTGATATTTCACTACCGCCGAATATGCGCTTTCTGCCCTGGCCGTCGCCTGCAAGGTCGATGTGCCGCAAACGGAGGGGATGGGCACTACCAGACACTTCGAGCTGCAGCTTTGCTTCGCCATACCCTCCCATTGCGCTGCAAACGCTTCCACGTGACGCAGCATCGGATGCACCGGCTACACCAGGCCCCCACCGCGCATTGCAAACGCCTCCCACGTGCCGCTTGCCTGTCTTGGACCCTCGCTCCGCCGCCAGGCCGCCACTGCCTTGTTTGTCCCTTGTGCCCTCCCTATAAATTACAACGCCGCATGCATTTCTATCGGGCAATCGTGAGTGAGTTCAAGAAGTTATGCATCGAGTTCAACCCACAATGCGAGTGTTTCAAAGGTATTATTTATGAAATTTATTTTCGACGGTCGATGACATTGTTGTGTTGTTGGGTCAATAAGCACGATGGATATTGATGGCTTCTTGGGGCTTTCAGCCATCTGTTCCTTTTATGTTTTTGATCGAAGTACATTTCGATTATGCTTGAATCCTACTCTTCTAGGCTGAAATATAATTGCTTCCAATGTGTAGATGGACAAGGATCCGAGCGGCTCAAGAAAGGCCGGGCCTGGACAATCAAAGAAATAGATGGCATCGCACTGACCTGAATAAAATTGCTAAAGACTTGATCCCTGCAACAGTTCAAGCGCCAACGAATTCAACAGCTTTGTTATCGACATCGGCTATTGCTAGTAGCCTCGAACATGTCGCCATACAATCTAACGAATTGCTGCAATCAAACCCCACAGCCACCACAAGAGGACACTAAGCTCGTTGCCAAAGAGGAGGACACCGAAGGTGTAGACCTGCATCGTTGTCTTCCATGTGACTACGAGATCGATGACGAGGGCAAACGCGACCATTGGCGCTTTTAGAAGAGGAGGGTATTGATGCAGATAGTGATGATTCGGAAAGTTCTAATCCGCACTGCGTGAGTTGTTCAAATAATATGTAGTAGTCATGTACCCGTCATGTACGTTGGCGATGTCACGGTATTCCAACGTTGTTTCTCCGTGTTGTGATGTTATGTCGTAACTTATATATTTCAACGTTGTATTTTCCGCCTTTAATATCTTTTGTCGTTACAAGCCATACGAAACGGCACAACACCGGATACACCAACACAACATACGAAGAGTTAATTTAACAACTTCATTCCATTTTAATACTCGTAAAGACGTAGTACATGCAATTTTCCGCGACCGTTATATTTAGCCCTTTTGAACTATACGAAAGTACATACAACGGCAGTGTAATTACAATATTTTTCCATAATATCGTAGTCGCATAATGTAAGAGCAAATCAGCTGCATTATTCCTAAAAAATAGACTCACACGTGATATTTCACAGCGGGATGAATATGCTTAAGTCGTCATATTTTTCCGCGACTATTATATTTAGCCCTTTTGAACTATACGAAAGTACATACAAAGGAAGCTGTAATTATAATATTTTTCCATAATATCGTAGTCAGTATACACAAGACCAAATGGGCTGCATTCTTCCGAAAAAATGGACTCACACGTGATATTTCACGGCCCGCCGAATATGCTTAAGTTGTCATATTTTTCCGCGACTATTATAATTATCCATTAAGTTGTCATCATCCAAACTTTCGTTGCATTGGCCTGAGACGTCCGGTTAAAGCAACTGCCGCAAAGCCTGCAGGATATATCATGTCATCAAATGCATGCGTGGCAGAGAATGCCTTAGTCGTCATGTCAAAGCATAGCTGCCAAAGCCCGACTGGCACCTCCCTAGCAGCTACAAAGCTGCATGCATTTGTCGCCTAAGCACAGCAGAGCCGCAGCGAATCCGATGCTCGCGGATTCGTTCTTGCTTCAAGTCCGCTGCTTTATCAATTCAGGCTATTTAACCCCTTCCTGGCTTCCCAAAGATTGCATCAACCGAACGATCGCTCCAATACAACAAAGAGAACCATCCCCGCAAACCAAACGAGCGGACCAATGGAGTTTCCTCGCCCCAAGGCACAGTTGTCCAAACCATCCCCGACGGCACGGAGGTCCCCATGTGCCTATGCGGGATCCTTGCCGCTCCGGCAATCAATAGACAACTCATACACGCACGGTATGAGGTAATCGGAGTTGCCGCAACCACGACTGAGCCAAAGCTGGGGATGCGGCTGCGGCGAAAAGCCCGGTATGTTCATACTCGCATTTTGTGTTGCATCGAACCTGCATGTGTCTAACACCATGTGATGTGACCAATTGCAGCCTCCATCAGGCGAGTTCATCCGATTCTACGACGCTGAACAAACTCTCGAGATGGAAAGGATGCGGAATCGAGTACTCGCATCGGAGGGCTATGGTGGAGCAAAGTGGTGTGAGCAGGATCAGAGGAGAAGCGCAAGCGGCCTGGAATGTATGCTTGCACGCAGGGAGGCCGAACGGCAGCCGCCATGCCGCGGAGAGGGAGGTCGAGTGCGAAAGTAGAGAAAGCGTGAGAGGGCAGCTAGGCCAGGGCGGCAGGAGCCGAAGGATTGCGTAAGGGAAAATATCCTCGCCGCTCTCAAGAAATGTACGACAAGGGGCCCTTCTTGTTGTTCCCTTTCCTAAGGCATGTTAGGTTTAGTCCCAGATATGCCAACGTTGTTTACCATTCGTAAGCCGTACGTAATTTATCTGCCCATCTTTGACCAAAACTACAGGAAGTCTCAAAAAAATTATTACACAACTATCGGTACAGTGTACAAATAAAATATTACACAATTATCGGTATTTGCATTTCAATCGGATCCGGTCGAATAACCAGAGAAAACTAAAAAAAATTCGGCGAAATAATGAGACAAAAATAAATAAAGGTCGTGGCGGGAACCGTCGCTATTTTTGATATTTTTATTTCTTGTTGTATATTTCTACAGTTTTTTATTTACATGTTGTATATAAAACCGTTTTCCCCACCGACTAACAGAGCCAACCGCTCGAATATGGACGCGAATGACAAATTTCAGTAATGTCCTATACAAAGGGTCAGGTCTAACATTCCACTAAATTTTAAGTGATACGGAATAAACCAAAGAAGGAAAAAAGAGAATGAGACGGTATTATAGATAATCTATTGTATGAGTTATTTTTACATAATATAATAATATACTATAAATAACACTGCCATATGAGACGGTATTATAGATAATCTATTCAGCCTTGTGTTTTATTAGCATTAAAATACAAAAAAGATAATACTATTCCGCAAATGTAAAATATACTCAAACAAGATTACTAAATTAAATAGGTATTACAAAATTATCTGTGACAAAGGTACACAAATAATATTTAAAAATACAATTAAAGCATATTCTTAATCCAGATGATTTGGCGAAAACTTATAAAGTTTTCTTATCAAATTTGGAGTTGTCTAGCGAAAGTTATTTGCATTTCAATGTCCTATTCGAATAACTACCAAAACTAAAAAAATTCAACGCGAAATAATCAAATAAAAATCAAAAAAATTGGGGACACGTGGCGGCGCGAGGCGGAGCCACCTGCCGCTGTGGTGGCGGCGGCGAAGTCGCCGCCATGGGTGTGGCGGCCGCCGTGCGGCGTGGCGGCCGCCACGTGGCGCGGCGGGAGCGGTGGTCAGTTTTGAAAATTTATTTTTTTGTTGTATATATTTGCTATTTTGATTTGTATGATGTATATTTGAGCTTTTTTTCCTGGAAGCATCAATGATTGTGTATTCGATGAGGCCACGCCCAATGTGGAGAAAGTCTTGCAAGAGGTTTTCGTAGAAACACAACTGATTTTCGACTGGAACAAGAGGACTAGGCTCCTTGTGGCAACACTAATCTCTTGTTCGGTATTTTGTGTTTCTCATTCGATTTGGTCTGTATTGTCCTAAGACTTTGTTTGGTGGTGTTTCCACCTCTCTCATTCTTAGTACAATGAAACGCAGAATCCATGCGAACATCCGGCCCCACTTTGCAGTGACCGCAGCCACCTCGGCAACTCCTCCCATTCGCGGTCGCGCCTTCCCTTCCTCGCTCGCGCTTCCAAGTTCTGCCGACTCGCGGGTCTCTCTCTCTCTCTCTCCTCTAAGCAACCGCTTCCTCCTCTCTCTCTTCTGCTCCAAGCCAAATCCCCCCAACCATTCCAAGAACCGCAACTCCGAAGGCCACCGCGGCCGCCGGGAACACCCACCCGAGAGCCGCCACAGCGTTTCCGACCGATCCGGCGGACGGAGAGATGTTGGGGGGCCTCCTCTCCAGGATCCTGCTGTAAGCCTCGAGCCGAATTCTTCCCGGTTGGATTGGGCGAGTGGGTCACCGTCTTCCTTTCTTGCGACGTCCGAGCTGTTCTTGATTTACTCTTTCTTTCTTTCTTTCATTCTTTCTCCGCTTGGCTGGGGGTGGCGTGGTGATCCGTCGCTGGCGGCGGCGCAGCCTTCTGTTTGCGTACGCGATGCCGGCCTTCGAGTGCTTCAAGACGGTGGAGGCGCGCCCCAACGACGAGCACATGCTCCGCTTCTGGTGCCAGTACTGGTGAGTCTGCTGGTCAACTAGCAACGGAGTAATCAAGAAATTGGCAATGGATTTCCCTCTGAACCGTTTGCGTATACGTGCCTGCTGCTGATTTCGTTCCATCCAGCCAGCCTGATTGTGCATGTGTTTCTAGTAGCTTGCGCTTTTCCTTTTTCATGATGTAGCGTGAGACTAACAACATGCTCCCTCCGGTCACAAATAGTTATCTTTTAGACGTTGATACGATCTTCAAAATAAAACTTTGATCACTGATTTTTGAAAATTATAAAACTCAATAAAATTATAATAATATTATAAAAATACTTCTCAAGACAAGTCTACACATATAATTTTCATGTAACCAATTTAAATATTTAAAAATATATCGATAGTTAAAATTTTGGATGTTTGACCAATCATTATGTCCAAAACGACAACTAATTATCACGAGAGGGAGTAGATGGATATCACTGTTTCTTTAATTTCTGTGACATCATGATGCTAACCTTTCAAGTTCTCTTTAAACTTTCCATTGATAGCATGGCATTTTTATGTGTATCTGGCCAAAAGTTCTTGGAGCGGGGAGCGGCGATCATGCCAACTTTATTTCTGTATCCCTTAATTTTTTCTATGCATGGATAGGAGCATGCATTTTTAGGTGGCTGCTAGGTGGATGATGATACCTTCAAATACTGCCCCCGACAAAGAAATGAGAATTATCAATCAAATAGTTCTCTTTTAGACACTATAGTATTATGTTAGGCAGCTATATGATATCTGGCTGTAAAAAAGGCAGTATTTCTAGCGCTGTTTCAGGTTCATTTCCTCTGTCCCTAGAAAAAAGGCACGAAACTATGGAAGACGTGGACCGTTTGATCACCGATCAGTGCTCTATATGAGAGCAGGTGCATTTTCTGAAGGTCGCAGATCAGACCTAATTTAGTTTTCACGTTGTTGTGAAAATCAATAAAATGACGCATATTAATGCGCCATGCATCTACTTTTGATGAAATAATGAACGATTGCGGTTAGGATGGGAAAGAAATTCTGACGGTTCCACACGAGATAAAAGTGCCTCAAATCATGTCTGATTTAGCAGTTAGTAGCAATAATCATCATGGGTTGTATTACCCTCTTTCATCTTAACCGTTCGATTTCCAATGGAACTATTGATTTCTACATCCAAAATGGCAGAAAGGGGCATGCTTTCTGCCGTTTCAATTGAATATATAGTATTCAAGACCTTCATGTTTCGTATTCCCTTTTGGGAGATTTTCGGTTATTTCACTATAAATATCCGTAAGTGTACTTCCATTTGCAAGGTTAGCCCTTATGCATGCCCTCGTAAGGGGTAAAGACCGGGGCTGTTGATGGTGGAGGCATGAATCACATCCCCTTGATAGTCTGTGCATTGGGAAATGCATAAACAGTGTATGAAAACTGATTTTCGTCTGATGTCTTTTGAAAGTATGAATTTTAAATTGCAAGCAATTGGGCCTGTTGCTAGCAATAGAAACTTGCTTAAAGGCCCTTGAAATTTCGTATCAGGCACTTTTTTTCCCCCCCCCCCCCCCCCCCCCCCTATATGTTCGTCTTGGATGTACTTCTTGATATATGTATGTTGCATACTTTTCAGGATCATAGTGGCCTTGGTGATAGCCTTTGAGAGTCTCATCTCATGGTTAGTTAAATTCCATCCTCAAGGTTTACCCTTTCTATTTGAAAGCTGGCTTCTCATTTATGCTTTTCTTCTATAATTTGTCTATAACAGGATGCCAATGTATGGAGAAATTAAGCTAGCTTTCTTTGTTTACCTGTGGTACCCGAAAACAAAAGTAAGAAAATACATCTGTTTGTTATCCCCTCCCCCCCATAAATAATGTCTTTGTTTTAGCTGGAAAAAACAGCACAGTTATATTGTCCTCTTATTTGGAGAGCAATTGTTTCTGCAGGGCAGTGATGTTGTGTACGATACCTTCCTTCGGCCTATTGTGATGCAATACGAACCAAATATTGAGCAAAGATTACTGCACCTGAGAGCTAAATCTGGGCCGCTGCTTACATTCTACATCAAGAATTTTGCTGACAAAGGGACAGCTTTCTTCATGGATGTCCTGCGTTATGTTGTTTCTGACAAACCTGAAGCATCAAATTCAGAGGTAATGAGTTTTTGCTATGTCAAAAAATGGCGTACATCATGTTGCACATTCATCTCTCACACGGTACCTCTTTGCAAGAAAGTTTCTACATAGGATAGGATAGCTGTGAGCTGTTCTCGAAGAATCAGATTTTACTTGTTAGTAGTGAGAATCATATTTTATTGTTAGTATTTCATCAGAGTATTACAGTGCTAGAACTATTTTCATTCCTCATCAGTTGCTCTGCTCTTCATCAAATGCCACAACCAGAAATCATACAAAGAAAGTCTGCACCAGTCCAAATTGCTATTATCTCGGGCATTATGTAGTTCTGAATCTGGAAAAGGGCTCGCAAGCCCTGAATCATAGAGCTGCTTTAGTTCATTGTCAGAAGCCTTACCGGCATTTCATCAAAGTTAATCCATGACAAAATCTAGTTTCTGATCTGGATAAACTCCTTCCATCTTTGGAAAGACTGTTTACCATTGTAGTAAAGCACTTGCTGGCTAAGGTCACAAGTTTGAGCCCCATAAAATCTTACCTTATTTCAGAGACTGGGAATCCCCTCCTGTGTGTCACTAATATCACTAGTCCATGTTGATCAAATTCTACCGTCAGAAATTTCCAACAAAAAGGGTCCAAATTACAGGCCTCCTTTTAGAGCTCATTTACAGTACACTAAATTGAATATGAACAGTTCATTCTTTTCGATCCAATGGATCAGATTAACTAGAATTTAATTATACTTCACCTGATAGTAGAGTAGCAGAAACATACTTAATAAATCAACGGTTAGATGTGATTTCTACTACACATTACTCGCCGACCGTGGCGTGATTTAGCTGTAAGAATTGCGACGTCGAGCAACAAGGGGAGAGGATAGCGTCGTGCTTCCATGTGCACGAATCTTGATGCACCGGAGATATTTCATCTGGCGACGATTAGTTTTACTCTCTCTTGTTTGCATGTGCAGCAGAGGAGCAAGAAGTCCGGCTGGAGCCTCTTCGCCACCAAACGCCGGCCGCCGTCTCCTCCGCCGACGCAGGAGACCATCCTCGACGGCCCTGACCTTGATGCCGCTGCTGTGGCCGCCGAATTTATTCGCGCTTCCGTCGGCGCCAAGCCCCGGCGGCAGCACAATGGCAAGCGTTAAGGAAGACCAACTCTTTTTAGGAGATGATCGTGTACATACAGTGGATCAAACAAACACCAAAGAATGGCGAAAGACGAGTACATAGCGAATTCCAGCAATCCAATGCGAAAGTGAACAGATACGTACGGAGCATGTTGTGATGATAGAAATTGCTCTCTGTTTTTTTTCGTCGTCGTATCTAGGAGTGCAACACTTGGATATTGCCATATACCTATTTTTATGTTCTATATTGACTTTGCAAACCGTCGATTGGTAGATCAGATGGAAGTTATTCACCTTTTTTGCACCCCTACACAGGAGACAGGACATTGAATAATAGAGGTGCAATAGGAGCAAACACACAAAAACTAATCACCGAGGTGTTGAAGTAAGAGAGCTAGCTTATCTTCTTTTGCTATGCAATTCCTTTCTCTTGTTGCTATCATCTCTCTATAATCCTGCCAAAATATTTACACAAATTTACAACCCAAATCAAAACTCAAAAGGTCAATTCTGTTCTAAATACACCGGAAAGGGAGCAAGAAGTAAAAAAAAAAAGAAGGAGGGGGCAAGAAAACAAAATGAAATGCAACTAAGAATCTCGCCGGAGACGTCACCGTCCGAAGAGCGCTACGATGAAGCCGAGGCAGCCGATGAGGAGGCGGCAGAGCGGGCCGCGCTTCCTCCGGTGCCTCCATCGGGGGTCCTCCCTCGCCGACGGCGTCAGCTGGAGGTAGGCGTACGCCGCGTGCTTGACCAGCGGGTGGCGTATCGTGTGCACGTCCCCGCAGTTCCTGCCTGCGCAGGCGGCGGCCGCGGGCGAGCTGGCCTTGGCGGCGGCGTACTCGGGCGAGGACAGGATGTCCCGGAGGCTGGTGTAGCCCGCCTGCCCTCCGCCGTTGGGGATCTCAATCACCGGCGGCGCCCACCGGCCCCGCATCCCGGACGACACCCGATTGACCGGGCGCCAGTGCCGGGCCTCGGAGTCGCCGGTGCTCGCCCCGTTGGCCAGCCGGTGGCGCTGCCTCGACGGCGACTCCAGCGCGGGCGCCACCGCCGTCACCATAGCAAGACGAAGAACACGATGGTTTCTTTCTTCTCGTAGGAGAGCGAATCAAAATCAAGCTCGAGCGGGAGCTGGAGAAGAGACGACTTCCTATTGGGAGATAGACTTAACACTTTGACAGTGGGTGTTGCACTATAAACGCGGAGCTTAAAAAATTGGGAAATACGGCTGCCATGGTGGATGGCCCCACATGGCAGTGGGCGTGCGCGGGAGTATTTCTACGGGGAGAAAAAAAAAGGTAAAATCAGGGGGGACGAGAGTACTGTACGAGACGGCTTGGCAGGAGAAATAAATTCCGTGGACCGGTATGCAAACTTTTTTTCGCGCATACCTGATAATCTTGTAATCCAACGTCACGACTTAATTTAGGGAGAAATAAATATCTGACACTTATTTCGATGCAAATTTTGTTGCTTAATTCAGACTCAATGTCGTGACGTTGGATTGCAGGATTGTTTACGTGGCATCAATCAGCGTCAGGTATGCATAAGAAGTTTGTTAGGCAGCTGGGTAGGAGTGTAAACGGAACGGATAATTTCCGACCGATCCGAGCCCGAATTCGTTTAAAACCCGATTCGAATCCGAAAAAATGATATCCGGTTCGATCCGGATTCAAATCCGCCTATCTGAAAAAAAATATGGGTTAAGATATGAAAAGAGAAGTATCCGATTCGTATCTGATCCGTACCCGTATATCCGAGATATCCGAAAAAATATCAGTGTAAATTAGTGAAATAGATATCCGATAACAGATCCGATAAATATAAACATTATACATTATATAAGTTCATATGTTGATTGAAATTATACTTGGCTACATATTATTCTTATGTAGGGAAGACACCTATTATTGAATTTGAAACACTTATATGTCTTGAAGGTTCTAGTAAAATTTTGTGTATGGTTGATCGATCCTAATATGCATGACATATGTGGTTTCTGTTTTCACGCATTATCCGACTAACTATTCGTGACCGAGACTAACCGTATCCAGAACGATCTGTATTCGCTCCGTATTCACGACCGAAGTAATCCGTATTCGTATTTGAATCCGGCACTATCTGTATCCGACTCTATATCCGAGAAAAAAATTTAGAATATGATACAAAATGAATGAAATCCGTCCGTATCCGCTTCGTTTGCACCCCTACAGCCGGGTGAGCGCTGTGGGGCCCGCAGAAAATTGCTGGGTCCACGTCATCCGGGCCCACGGCAGCTAATCGTGTTTGAACTTTGACCCGGCCGGTTTTCTGCGAGGTACGGTAACTCCACAAATCTTCTCTACAGATCCTTTTTACTAGTTAACACGACGGCGTAACAATTTTCTGTGAGGAATAATTTTTTTTTTCGAGAACGCGCAAGAGCTTTACGCGTTATTCTTTTCTTTTTTTAAAAAAAAAGAAAGATCTTGCAACAACGACGTGGTGTATTAAAAGACTTACTAATATCAGAAATATCAACAATACGGCTTTTGTATTAGGGCACCCACTCATATGAAATTATGAAAAGAAAGACAAAGCTTAAAAACACTTTGCAATAGCATTCAAACGGCAGACAATTTAGCGCGGAGAGGATGGCCTCTTCATCACCCCACTTGCTGTTTTTGCAATGTTGAAGATGAGACGTCATTGCATATTATGCTTCATTGCCGTTTCGCCGTTTTCTTCTGGCGTCTTTTCCTTGCGGCGCAAGACCTAGGCGTGCCGACCTTTAACTCCTTCTATGCTCATTCTTCACTTCAAGACTGGTGGCTCCATCGTACAATGGCTCTTTCGCGTTAGGCAAGAAGAAGGTTTGATGGTGTCATCATTTTCGGGTTTTGGAGCCTTTGGAAGGAGCGCAATGCACGCATTTTCCAAGATTTGGCGACTCCCGTTCACATCGTCGTGCAGAAGGCGAAACAGGATCTAGCGGAGTTCACTTTTGCTACTGAGAGATCCGTCTAAGTGGAAGGCTCCCCCTTAGTTCTTTGTTCGTGTTTTCGTGGTTTTCCTTTTCGGTTGGTAGGGTTTCTTTCTACTACCTGCCGGTCGTGTTGTATATGAATTCTGAACTCTGTTTCCTCCCTTCTTAATTGATTGGGCAGCGCTTCTGCCTCTAATTTCGAAAAAAAAAGCTTAAAAACAATACAAGGAAACTGCAAACTCAAACACGTCGCTCCGGCCTGAGCCCATGACATGCATTCCTGTTTGATTATGTCAGCCAGGTCTTACAAGTTTCGTAATGTATTATTGAAAACTCCATGTCACTCCTTTTCTTCCATATCTGCCACATGATAAAAAAAAATACCAACATGCAATATCCCTTTCTATGTTCGGAGATCGCTCATTTTTTTAAATTAATATGAAATTTGGTCAATAGTTACTTCTGAAAAATGTACGAGGATCTAAACGTAATTTTGATTTTTCTTAGTTTTTTTTTTTAAAAAAATGTGCTAGCTAGGAGTCATCGATAAATTTGCGATAGGATCTAAATGTAATTTTGATTTTCTCAATTCTTTTGTTAAAAATGGGCTTTTAGGAGTCGCCGACGAATTTGCGGAACCATGGTTTCTTTTGTTGAATAATTTTGATTTTTCTCAGGGATGTTTTTAAAAAATAGGATCGCTAGGAGTTGTTATGGAATCTGCGGAACCACCGGGCCTTTTTGGCTAAAAACCGATGGAGGACCCATCGGTGAAATTGCGTAACCACTATTTTTTTTTGCAAAAAAAAACCAGGTGGAAAAGAACCAAAAAATTTGTCAATTCCGTCGCATCTCCATCACGTAGAATATCTCAAGACAGGGGTGAGGACTGGGGAGTAAGCAGTCGCCGGTCGTTCCCGCGAAATCGAATGGCTAGGATCGACTGGCACGAAGGTCGCAGGAAGTTGCAGTTGAAACAAGAGATGTGGCCATAGTTTGCTCTCATGAGACCACACCACAAACGTCAACTTCTCTCGATCAGTAGGGCCTGCATGGTGGGGCCCAAATGACCGTTAGTAACTCATCATGTTTAAATTTTGGTCCAGGTTTTTTTTTTTGTAAAAAAAGGAGGATCTAAATGTAATTTTTGTTTTATTGTTTTTTCAAAAAAAAATTGTGTTGGATAGGAGTTATCGGTGAATTTGTGTAACTATGGTTCTTTTTTTCCAAAAAAGGCAAAGGGTTTTTCACGAATATGTGGAGCCACGGGCATGTTTGCAAAAAAAAATTTGTGGAACTTCAACGTAATTTCGTTTTCTAGGGGAGGTCTAAAATTCTTTTAAAAAAATAGGCTAGCTAGGAGCCATCGATGAATTCATATCACTCGGGGATTCTAAAATTCTAAAAAATAGGCTGGCTAGAAGCTGTCGGCGAATTTGCGTAACCACCAAGTCGTTTTTGCAAAAAAACGGTGGTAGCGAATTTGAGTTGAGTAACTTGGGAGGTTCTAAAATTCTAAAAAAAAATGGGTTGGCTAGGAGCCATCGGCAAATTTGCGTAACCACAAGGTCATTTTTGCAAAAAAAAAAAAAAATGGCAGACCTGTTCGCCAATATGCGAAACTATGGGTTATGAGTCTTTTTTTTTTCAGAAAAACCGATGTAAGAACCTATCCACGATTTTAAATTTTTTAGGGACATTTTCAAAAATATGGTGACATGGGGCTCTCCCTGCTTGCTAAATCTTTCGGGCATAAGGATTAGAATATGGTGTTTTATTTTTTTAAAAAAAAAAATGGGTTGGTTAGAAGTCATTGGCGAATTTGCGTAACCACAGGTCGTTTTTGCAAAAAAAAAAAAAAAAACGATGGACCTGTTCGTGAATATACAGAACTATAGGGTATGGGTCTTTTTTGTAAAAAAAAATGGTGTAAAGATTTATCCATGATTTTAGAATTATAAGAGACATTTTTAAAAATATGATAAGGTGAGGGCTCTCCCTGCTCATTAATAAATCTTCCTAGCATAGGGATTATAATATGTGGGCACTCGTTGGATATTAAAGCGTATGCAAATCCTACCGGTATTAAAGCTCGGAGAAAGCGCGTACCGAGAGCACCTCCACGCGTCCCTCAGCCATATTGCAGAAAAGCCTCCTATTTTTTGAATTACGGATAGATCCCTACGAATTTACGAATAGATCCTTTGCAATTTTCTGTGAGGGAAAGAATTTTTTTTTCGGTTCGCGTTTAGATCCCCCGTTCGCCGTTTTACGAAAAGAGGCTCCCGTTAAATACGAATCGCGAACGAGCCCTTTTCTAATTTTCCGGGATAGCGATCAGGTCCAAAAATATAACAAATAGGTCCCCGCTCTTTACGTTCAGGTCCTTTCTCCGTTTTCCCCGAAAAAAATATTTTCGTCAACAGAAAGATGTGTACTTTTTCCCCGTCTCGGTCTCTGAGAGTTCTCGAGCCTAAAAAAAATACGTCTATGTCTATTTTTCCTCCGGAAACCAGATCTTTTCTCCGTTTTCCCTGATAAAAATATTTTCATAAACAGAAAAATGTGTACTTTTTTTCCGGCTCGGTCTCTAAGGGTTCTCGAGCCTCAAGAAAATTTGAAAATACATCTAAGTCTATTTTTTCTCTAGAAAAAAAACACGAAATCATTTTTCGCCGCGCGCCGCGCTTACGGGCTAGTTATATATTGTCTTTCAGAGCTAGCTCCTAATAAGCAAGCGGCTCGCTGCTACAGTCTACTCGTGGAAGGCTTAACTAGAATCGAGTAGGTAGATGGGAGCTAGCGCATATTCGCCGGCAGCCACGTTTCACTGCGGTGAGGAGGAGTTGGGAGGCATCATGTCGATCGGACGGAAAGCTTTGTCTCCGGCAGAGAAGGTAGCCGCCGGTAACGAAAGCAAGGACAAAACCCATCTTTTCCTCCTGCATGCACGGCTAATATATATATATATATATATATTTTGAATTTTGGTCCGGAGCTACTGACATTCACAAAGAAGAGAAACAACGACTGGACTAAATCCAATCTTCGTGAGCACCGCACGCCGAGCGAGCTCGAACGTGGATGAGTGAGCTGCCCACTGGCGCGCCTCACCGCCCGAGCTAACGCTCGGCCTCAACACGGCTAATCTTGTCTAGTCTTTCTTTCCTTTCCTTTCCTTTTTTTTTTTGAAACCATCCGTCTTGTGTCATTTTACTACTACTTGATTGGCTTGTCGACATGTTTAGATGCAAAGTCTTGACAAGTCATTTGCAGCATCTACCTCGATCCCAAGATTGGTTGGAACTTGCAAAATGTCTGCATATGCAGCCGAAGAAACTAACATGCATGGAGCCAAAAAGTCAAAACAACCGGCAGCCCAGCACCGTAGTTTCTTGCAGTCAACGTGGGTCCAGGCACGCGCCTTTGTTAAGATAACTAGCATGGATTAAGTTTAGGTTCTATTTGAAATGGGAATTTCCGAATAACTAAAAAAAAATCGCTAATATAGAATCAGAAAAAGTTTTCGCCTTCCAAACAGGGTTTAGCATGCACTGGGCAAAACTAATTAATTTGTTTGAGATTCACATGCAAAGACGCCGACTTTTGACCGCTTAGAGGTTGATGTCCTATGTTTGTGGTAATATGATGTGATTATGACCTTACTGTATTTTACGCACTTTGTATTATTCCTGAATCATCCGATTTTATAATGTTCTTCTGCTCTTCTATTTTAATTGAACATAGGGTGATAGGGAGGACCGATGTCATGCTCATCAGCTCATGCATTATGTGTTACACGTATCTTTTTCTGTATCCACGTAAACGAGAGTAGCAAGGGAATATACCATCTATTATGTGGGGAGAGATTGCCGGCTAACCAGGGGGTCCACGTCGTGCCCCTCCCCATTTTGCAATAAAGTCCTACTTTTTAAAATTATGGATATACCCCTATAATTTATAAAAAGATCATTTGCAATTATTTGTGAGGGTAAGAAAAAAACGTTTCAGATAGCGTTTAGGTCCCTCGGTTCGTTACTTTACAAAAAAATAACTTCCGTTAAATACAAATCGTGAATGAGCTCTTTTCTACTTTTTCAGGGTAGCGGTTAGGTCCAAAAAAGTAACAAATAGGTCCCCGTCCCTTACATCTAGGTCATGTGCAACTCTATCTCTCTATTTTTTTTGTAACTCGATTTCTAATATTTTTCAGAATATTAGAGCTGTATCTCTATAGTTATTTTTGCAGCTCGATCTATATTATTTTTCGAAACATATATTATTCACCGGTGAACGTATAAAGTATTAAACTCGGCAAAAGAAGATTGTATTATTACTCGGTGAATGCATAGAGTGTTAAACTCGACAAAAGAAGGTTGTCATCTCTGATATATATTTTTCAGAATATTAGAGCTGTATCTCTATAGTTATTTTTGCAACTCGATCTATATTATTTTTCGAAACATATATTATTCACCGGTGAACGTATAGAGTATTAAACTCGGCAAAAGAAGATTGTATTATTACTCAGTGAATGCATAGAGTGTTAAACTCGACAAAAGGTGTCATCTCTGATATTTTTTGTAACATGTACTATTACCCGGTTAACACATAGAATGTTAAACTCGACGAAAGGAGGTTGATCGGGTAATAATAGAGTGTTAACCAAATTCGTCAAAAGAAAGATATGTGCAACTCTATCTCTCTATTTTTTTTGTAACTCGATTTCTAATATTTTTCAGAATATTAGAGCTGTATCTCTATAGTTATTTTTGCAACTCGATCTATAGTATTTTTCGAAATATGTATTATTCACCGGTGAACGTATAGAGTATTAAACTCGGCAAAAGAAGATCATTTCTATGTTTTTCCCAAGAAAATATATCTATTATGCCTGGAAGATTACATTTAGGTTATTTTTTGCAAAAAAAAATAAAAAATGAACCCGTGATTACGCAAATTCGTAGACGGCTCCTACCCATCTAGTTTTTTTGAGATCGCTCCGAAAAAAAATAAAACAATAGTTACGCAAATTCATAAACGATTCCTACCCATCCAATTTTTTTGAGATCGCTCCGAAAAAAATAAGTTAAGTTTCTCCTGTAGCATTTTTTTAGAAAAAAAAACAGAACAAATTTTACACGGTGCGGCGTATGCCGCATATTCTACCTAGTACCATATTGTAGGCCATGTCATGTCCAAAATATCATATAGTTTTGAAACTTATTCTTTCTCCAGTTGGTATTGACTCGTGCTTAATTAGGATTTGTGTAGAGAGGTCCTGACGATGCAATGCTTGAACTATTACGGCGAATTGCATAACCTTGTGGACATTCATGCATTCCTTAATTATTTTCAGTTGATTAGTGCGACAGACAGGAGTATTATATTGATCTATTTTAAGTACCACTGAGAGTTTTAGGGGGTGAAACTACCAAAAGCAACAAGACATTAAAAGTAATTTGATGGAAATGTACCGATATCTCCTCGTACGTGCTTAAAGCATCTCCAAGAGAGAGCCCTAAAAATGAGCCTTAAATTTTAATTTAGGATCTCAACTAATTAGATTTAGGGCTCAAATGAAATATACACTCCAGCAATTAGGCCCTAAAACTCAATGAAGATAGGGCTCAATCACATAGTTGCTAAATATAGCTATTCTCATAGGGGTCCTAAAACAATTTGCTAAATGTTTAAGTGAATAGTAATTTCCAACAATTTTAATATTTACATTTCTTTTTGGCAGATTTTTCTTCCTTACATCCACATAGGATCACATCTAATCCATTGCAGCTTATCTATTTGTGTATCAATTGGTTGCACTCATGGTTTGTGCTGCAATGTCAGGAGGCTCGAGAGATGATGTCAGTGGCATGCATGCATATCTTTACAGGTCGTGGTCCGAGAACTCTTCATAGGCTATGGATGGAGGTTAAGCACAAGATTGTGTGTGGATTGAGAGTTTTTTTATTAGTCTTTTTATGGCTTGTTCAAACTATTTTCTTTATTTGATTGTCACTTACTTAGTCTTTCTTTACGAGTCTTTTGATGATAATATTTTGGTTATAACTTTGTAATAAATGACTAGCTGTGTGTATCTCACGACACAAATACCAAAAGGTTATTTTATTCTTTTATTATCTAAAAAAATATAGGATCACATCTTTTCCACCAAATAAGTACTCGTGGTCTTCTTCAAATCGCCGATCGAGAGACATGTTTACTTTGGAGGGTTTCCTTTCTTGACGCGAAATTAATTGCTCTTTGCTGTATACTCGGACACGTAGATGACCAATCCAACTCGCACCATGGACCATATTATCTTCATCTTAACGTGGGGAGTTTCTAGTTTTTTTACCTATTATGATCAACATGGGACTTCCGAATTAGGAGCCTCAATCAGTAAATATAAAGAAAGATATATTAAATTATAGGGAGTGTATAGGTATCATCCAGATGTGGGCCGTTAATTAAATCATAGGATCGAATGTAATTGATATTTCTAAATTTCAACAATGATTCGATAGTTCTAGATTTGAGTGATTTCAGCAATAAAAACATCCGGATGATATTTATCAAATCCCTAAATTATATTACGGTTTACGTACGTAAGCTGGTTAATGAACTAATGATTGTGTAACATGGCAATAAAATTTGACCAGCAGTAGCCAGCAGGTGAAGTCGAGACATTTCAGTAACCTACAAGATGCAAGCAAAAGGTGAATAGATGTCTTTGACGTGGACAAGATGTGAAGTGTTGTCTTATTTACGACTGGTCAACTAATTAAACACAAATTGACAACGACCATCGACGATTCCATATTAATATGGTTATCAATACGATCGATCTTGAATGAAACAAACGGCGTCAGTAGTGTAACATCACAATTTTGCACTGCCAAGTTATTTTCTGAGTTTACTGTGAGTTTTAGAATTTTTCTAATATTTTAGAATTTTTAGTAATTAAAAAACACTTTATTTCCTAGTGACTGGTTCTAAATTTTGAACTTAAATTCAAATTAGTAAAAAGTCTAGAAATATTTCGGTTAAGTTTCAAATAGTCTCGAGAGCATCTCCAAAAAGTTTTATGAAATTTTAAGCTAAATTGCTAGTTTTTAAAAAATCTGGAATCTCACTTGTCATTTAAATCTAAGGCACTAAAATAATTTATAAAAAAATTATGGGGCTACTAAAATACTAGGAATTTTACACAAATATAAATACCACATCAAGAACACCCACAAATTTTTTGGTAAAATTTAGAGTTAGTTTGGCACTTCAAAAACTTATGAAAATATCTAGCTGCAATTAAAGGATTATTTGAATTTAATTTGAATTCTGAAAAGCGAAAATGCTTCATCCAGGACCCATCTCCACCAACAAGAAAGTGTAGTTCGGCAAGATACGCTTCCCCTATAGGGCGTTTCTGATGAGGACATCACTACCATGGATACGGCCATACTTACAAACCCAATGGAAACCAACAATATCATACAAGGGCCAATTACTCGAGCTCGGGCACGACAATTCAATTACCAGGTGAATACGTTTCTCGGGTTGCATACATTAAATTTAATGAATGGAATGCTATTTAATCCTCGTGATGATTTTATTGTCCTTAGGAACCATGGAGAAGGACTCCCAAACGTCAAGCATGAAGCCAATTCTTCCGGTGCACAAGTTATACTCGGATTCGGCCTCCGGGACAGCACCAACTTAAAATGACCATAACTTTTGATCCACAAGGGTGTTTGGGGTCTATGAGTACTGGTTTGAAAGATTTCGACGTCCTCTTTCCAACGGATCCGACCCCATCCCCAAATTCCGTCCGAGTCGATAGGAATCTGCAAAACAATTACGCCACTTTTCCAAATCGAGAAGACTTGGGCTTTGGGCCTTGTAATAGAGTTGTAGTTGGTATCCTCGCTTTGGACGTGATTTCCCACGCCCTACCTCTTATAAATAGCCGACATCGGCTCCTTAGGGTTTTGGGTTTTATTTGATTAGTTTAGCCAAGTGCAAACTTGATCCTGCGAGTTGTCTTTGGATGACCACCTTGTCAAGATCGTCAATAAGACTCCACTTTGTTTCGCTTCAGCTTTATCCGCAATTTCAGATTGCTTATCCTATTGTTCTTGCTTGTTCTTCGGTTGCTTGCAGGAATTGAACCTCGTGTTCAGGTTGATCGTGCTCACGGCAAGATCAATAACCATTGGAGTTGGTTTAGCGATTGCTAAGGCGCATCGTCGTCGCACGGTGTAGTCGGATCGTCAAAGTCGACTCTAACAAATCGATCGTGTGTTTCTCATCGAAAGATCGACACCCATAGTGCCATCACGGCGCCATCAAGTGGTATCGAGCAAACCAGGTTGCTCGGTGAGAATTCTTTACCCTAGATTAGTAGTTTGATATCTTTCCTATAGTCCGAGAAACGCCATCGATTGGATCTCCCCATACCAAAACAATTTGAGCCTCGCATTTTCCTTTCCAAGATTATCGCGTTATTGAATTTTTGGTTGCATCGTCGTGTCGAGTTGCTGAATTCTAGTCTAGTTGGAGTCCAGGTCGAAGCGGTTTCGAAGTTGTATTCGGTTTCGAAGTTGTGTTCGGTTTCGAAGTTGTGTTCCGCTTTCGGTCCCGAATCGTTGAAAAAATAAAAAAGAAGAAAAGGTGTTCGGACCGAGGTTTTCTTTTCTCCCGATCGTCGCCGCTTGACCGATCGCCTCCTCGTTAGCCGATCGTCGCCGCTCGATCGCCGCTCGATCGTCGCCACTGTTAGCCGATCGTCGCTTCCCGATCGTCGCCGCCGACCGTCGCCACCTGATAGCCCCATCGTCGCCTGATCGTCGGCGCCGATCGTCGCTTCACTGTCGCCCGACCGCCGCCCTCTGTTAGCCGATCGTCACCGCTCGATCGTCGCCCGACCGTCGCCCTCCTGTTAGCCGATCGTCGCTTCACCGCCGTCCGATCGTCACACGACTAATCTTCCGCCGCATAGCACTTGAAAGAAAAGCGAATCGGATCGTTCGTAAAAAAAAAAAAAAAAGAGTCCGGAATAGATCCAAAATTTTTATGTGCTAAACCTGCTTTCACAAGATTCCCGCCTTTTGAGATAGTTCCCTTCTTTCGCGAATTTTTTTCTGCTTTTTCATCTGCTGGAATCAGATCGTCGCCGATCATAGCTTTGAGTCACGATCCTTGCTAGCCTAGAGTCAAGCAACTAGTGACTAGACGTTGAACAATTCTTCAATTTTGCATTCACCGATTGGATTATTGCTAACCTTTGCTACTAAATTAAGCCTGTCCAAGCTCCACTTTCTACCCGCACAAAGCGCTCGATCCCTTGGCAATCGCTCTACACAAACTTCGGAGAACCTTTGACAACGCCAACGGCCGACAACGCCTGCTGCATTGTAAGAACTTGTAAGAACTTGGGTCATAGGCTTGAGCGCTTGAGAGACTTGCCACCTAGTAGTTGATAGGAACATTATACTTGTGGTTTTTGTTTCCTTGTCATCAACTAACCATGTCGTGACGAGTTCACTTCATCACTCTCCACGAACCAAGGGCATCATTGCTCACTTCCAAAAGATGACGAGGGAAGCCACCGATGGTCTTAGCGAGGATGTACGGCTCACTAATGAGCGTATGTCAATGCAAGAAGACCGTCTCAGATCCATCGAGGCCGCACAAGGGATTGCTAACACTACTCTTGCTGCTATTTTGGCTAGACTTGATACTTTTGGTACCGCATCTGGTGCTTCCAATCCACCTCCCCGTCGCCCAAGCAACAATTCAGCTCCACAGGGAGGCCCCAACAGATTTAGAAGAACAGAACGAAGAGCACGAATATGATGACACCAGCGATGTGGAGGAGGTCAACCCCATCCATTACGATAATGATCGTAACCATCAACGGCCACGCTTCAATCAGCAAGGTATGCGACGTGATCCTCCACGACCAAGGGAACGAACGAGATGATGTTTTCCCTAAGGTAAATTTCAACATGCCACCGCTTGAAGGTAAATATGACCTCGATGGTTACCTTAGTTGGGAATTACTTGTGGATCAAAAATTTGCGTGCCATGATTTCCCGAGAATAGAAGAGTTAGAGCCGCCACAAGTGAGTTCACCGATTTTGCTTCGCTTGGTGGAGAGAACATTGCCGTGCTCATCCAAATAATATACCCACCACTTGGGAAGCCTTGAAATTGCTAATGAGGCATAGATTTGTTCCTTCATACTATGCTAGAGATTTATTGAATAAATTGCAGCGCTCTGACAAAGAAGGTAAGAATTCGGTGGAAGAATATTACCAAGAATTGCAAATTGGCATGTTGCGTTGTGGATTAATTGAGAATGAGGAAGCTTCTATGGCTCGTTTCTTAGGTGGTTTAACTCGAGAAATCCAGGATATTCTAGACTATAAGGATTATAATTCGATGACTCGGTTGTTCCATCTTGCTTGCAAAGCTGAACGTGAAGTGCGTGGTCGTCAATCGAGGGCCAAGACTAACTTTTCTCGCAGTCGAACTACTTCGTGGACACCGCGCACCCTGCTGCCTGCCGCCGTACTACCACGCCAACCTCTTCCATCAACAGTAACGGGCGCCCACCACCGCAAATTCGGCACCACGACCAACGCCGACGAAAAGTGCCACACAAGCTACTACAAATAGTTCGCCGTCGCTTGGTCGCATCAACGGACGCACTAAAGATGTTCAGTGCCATCGCTGCAAGGGTTTCGGTCACATGATGAAGGATTGTCCGAACAAGCGTGTGCTAATAATCCGTGAAGACGGCGAGTATGACTCGGCAAGTGATCTAGATGAAGAAACATATGCTTTGCTCATTGAACATGAAGACGGCGATCCAAATGCCGAGCACGACGAAGTGCACGTGAGCGCCGGTGATCTTGACCAATATTTGAGTATTATTGCACAACGCGTGTGCTTAGTGCTCAGATCGCTCGCGCCGATCCAAATCAACGCCACAACTTGTTTTACACAAAAGGCGTCATCAAGGAGCCGATCCATTCGAATAATCATTGATGGGGAGTTGCAATAATCTAGCCAAAGATGGACATGGTGGAGAAGCTAGCACTCTCCACTAGACCACACCCTCAGCCCTACCACATTCAATGGTTCAACAACAGCGGCAAACTCAAGGTAACTCGCATGGTAAGAATACATTTCGCTTTAGGTTCCTATCATGATTATGTTGATTGCGATGTCGCATCTATGCAAGCATGTTCTATGTTATTAGGTAGACCGTGGCAATATGATAAGGATTGTTTACATCATGGTAGAACAAATCAATACTCTTTTGTGCATAAAGAAAAGAAAATTGTGCTACACCCAATGTCGCCTGATGCCATTGTAAAGGATGAAATCGCTAGATCTAGCAAAGAGAAAAATCGAGAGAACTCTAAGAGTGGAAATCAGATTGTCACCAAAGGACTTGAACAACATAAACAGAGAGAATCTAACCTTGATTGTGCTAAGCCGAATGAGATTAAATTGAAAGGTGCTTGTTTTCTTGCAACAAAATCTGATTTGAATGAGTTGGCTGTTTGTAGGTCTACATGCTATGCTTTGGTCTGCAAAGAAACTTTGTTTTCTCTAGAGGAGATGTCCCTCTCTTTGCCTCCTGTTATCACTGACCTTTGCAGAATACACTGACATCTTTCCAAAGGACATCCCCTCAGGGCTGCCGCCAATTAGAGGGATTGAGCATCAAATTGATCTCATTCCAGGGGCATCCTTGCCCAACCGAGCACCTTACAGAACCAACCCTGAAGAGACACAAGAGATACAACGCCAAGTTCACGAATTGCTTGATAAAGGGTACGTACGTGAATCTCTTAGTCCTTGTCTTTGTACCAGTCATTTTAGTACCTAAGAAAGATGGAACATGGCGCATGTGTGTGGATTGTAGAGCAATTAATAATATCACCATTAGATATCGCCATCCTATTCCTCGGTTAGACGATATGCTTGATGAACTAAGTGGCTCTATACTATGTTCTCTAAAGTGGATTTGCGTAGTGGCTATCACCAGATTCGCATGCAGTTAGGAGATGAATGGAAAACAGCATTTAAAACTAAGTTCGGGTTATATGAGTGGTTAGTAATGCCTTTCGGGTTGACTAATGCTCCTAGCACATTCATGAGACTGATGAACGAGGTTTTACGTGTTTTCATTGGAAAATTTGTGGTAGTTTACTTCGATGATATCTTGATTTATAGCAAATCTTTAGAGGATCATCTTGAACATCTACGTGCTGTTTTTAATGCTTTACGCGATGCACGCTTATTTGGTAACCTTGAGAAGTGCATCTTTTGCACGGATCGAGTATCTTTTCTTGGCTATGTTGTTACTCCACAGGGAATTGAAGTTGACCAAGCCAAGGTTGAAGCAATACAGAGTTGGCCGACTCCTAACACGGTCACACAAAGTGCGAAGTTTTCTAGGACTTGCTGGATTCTATCGTCGTTTTGTGAAGGACTTCAGCACCATCGCTGCACCCATGAATGAGCTCACCAAGAAGGGTGTACCTTTTGCTTGGGGCAAGTCACAGGAAGATGCCTTCAACATTCTGAAAGCTAAGTTAACCCATGCACCCTTACTCCAGCTTCCAGACTTTTCTAAGACTTTTGAACTAGAATGTGATGCTAGTGGAATTGGTTTGGGTGGTGTTCATTACAAGAAGGAAAACACTGCTTATTTTAGTGAGAAATTGAGTGGGCCAAGTTTGAATTATTCTACTTATGATAAGGAGTTATATGCGCTAGTTCGAACTTTAGAAACATGGCAACATTATTTATGGCCCAAGGAATTTGTTATACATTCGGATCATGAATCGTTAAAACATATTAGAAGTCAAGCTAAACTGAACCGTAGACATGCAAAGTGGGTTGAATTCATTGAGTCATTTCCTTATGTCATCAAACACAAACAGGGAAAGGATAATGTCATTGCTTTGATGCCTTGTCTAGGAGATATACCATGCTCTCACAACTTGACTTCAAAATTTTTGGTTTGGAAACGATTAAAGAGCAATATGTGCATGATGATGATTTTAAAAATGTGTTGCTCAATTGTAAAGAGGGAAAAACTTGGAACAAATTTGTCCTCAATAATGGGTTTGTGTTTAGAGCAAACAAACTATGTATTCCAAATAGTTACGTTTCGCTTGTTATTGCTACAGAAGCGCATGGAGGAGGATTGATGGGACACTTTGGTGTGAAAAGGACGGAGGACATACTCGCTAGCCATTTCTTTTGGCCCAGGATGAGACGAGACGTGGAACGTTTCATCGCTCGCTGTTCTACATGTCAAAAAGCTAAGTCACGACTTAATCCCCATGGTTTATACATACCTTTGCCTATTCCTAACGTGCCTTGGGAGGATATTTCTATGGAGTTTGTTTTAGGACTCCTAGAACAAAGAAGGGAGGGATAGTATCTTTGTCGTTGTGGATAGATTTTCTAAAATGGCACACTTCATACCTTGTCACAAAAGCGATGACGCTACCAACATTGCTGACTTATTCTTTCGTGAAATTGTTCGCTTACATGGTGTGCCTAACACAATAGTTTCAGATCGTGACACTAAATTCTTAAGCCACTTTTGGAGAACTTTGTGGGCTAAATTGGGGACTAAACTTTTATTTTCTACTACTTGTCATCCCCAAACTGATGGACAAACCGAGGTCGTTAATCGAACTTTATCTACTATGCTTAGGGCTGTTTTGAAAAAGAACATTAAATTGTGGGAAGAATGTTTGCCTCATATTGAGTTTGCTTATAATCGGTCTATGCATTCTACTACTAAGATGTGCCCTTTTGAGATTGTATATGGATTTGTACCTCATGCTCCAATTGATTTGTTACCTCTACCATCTTCGGAGAAATTGAATCTTGATGCTAAACAACGTCTTGATTTGATTATGAAACTGCATGAGACAACTAAAGAAAACATAGAACGCATGAATGCTAAATATAAACTTGCTGGTAGTAAGGGAAGGAAACATGTAACTTTTGAACCAGGAGATTTAGTTTGGTTGCATTTGCGAAAAGATCGATTCCCAGAATTAAGAAAATCTAAGTTGATGCCGCGAGCTGATGGTCCTTTCAAAGTATTGGCAAAGATTAATGATAATGCATACAAGCTTGAATTGCCTGCAGATTTTGGGGTTAGTCCCACATTCAACATTGCCGATTTGAAACCATACTTGGGAGAGGATGATGAACTTGAGTCGAGGACGACTCAAATGCAAGAAGGGGAGGATGATGAGGACATCACTACCATGGATACGGTCATACTTACAAACCCAATGGAAACCAACAATATCATACAAGGGCCAATTACTCGAGCTCGGGCACGACAATTCAATTACCAGGTGAATACGTTTCTCGGGTTGCATACATTAAATTTAATGAATGGAATGCTATTTAATCCTCGTGATGATTTTATTGTCCTTAGGAACCATGGAGAAGGACTCCCAAACGTCAAGCATGAAGCCAATTCTTCCGGTGCACAAGTTATACTCGGATTCGGCCTCCGGGACAGCACCAACTTAAAATGACCATAACTTTTGATCCACAAGGGTGTTTGGGGTCTATGAGTACTGGTTTGAAAGATTTCGACGTCCTCTTTCCAACGGATCCGACCCCATCCCCAAATTCCGTCCGAGTCGATAGGAATCTGCAAAACAATTGGCGTCACTTTTCCAAATCGAGAAGACTTGGGCTTTGGGCCTTGTAATAGAGTTGTAGTTGGTATCCTACTGCTTTGGACGTGATTTCCCACGCCCCTACCTCTTATAAATAGCCAGACATCGGCTCCTTAGGGTTTTGGGTTTTATTTGATTAGTTTAGCCAAGTGCAAAACCTGATCCTGCGAGTTGTCTTTGGGCGACCACCTTGTCAAGATCGTCAATAAGACTCCACTTTGTTTCGCTTCCAGTTTTATCCGCAATTTCAGATTGCTTATCCTATTGTTCTTGCTTGTTCTTCGGTTGCTTGCAGGAATTGAACCTCGTGTTCAGGTTGATCGTGCCCACGGCAAGATCAATAACCCGCTGGAGTTGGTTTAGCGATTGCTAAGGCGCATCGTCGTCGTACGGTGTAGTCGGATCGTCAAAGTCGACTCTAACAAATCGATCGTGTGTTTCTCATCGAAAGATCGGGACACCCATAGTGCCATCACGGCGCCATCAGTTTCTCTCCCTTCCCTCTCCTTGACAAGCCAGACTTGCTTGTTAGCCTCTCCCATGGTCGGCTCGCACCCAAGCCATGTTTGTGCCATGTCATGCACGCCCTGACCGACTTCACTGTCACGTCGTTGCCCCTTATCACCCCTCGCTACCAACATCATTTGTACTCCCTCACGCTAGTCACGCCGCGAAGTCACTTGGAACTTGCGCCCCTGCCCTGTACAAGTCTTTCTGAGTATAAATGTACTCATCCTTGTTTGTTGAAATTCAGAAATCGAAGAAACTACAGTCCCCGACAACTCTTACTGTACCGCATGTTTTGGGGAGTATGACGATGAGCTTTTCTAGAGCTTAATCCTTGTCGGTTGCCTATAGATATTTTGGGCTGAGACATACCATGGATCTTACTATTTTTGCTTCGCTACCTTTTCACTGTATTTTTTTTTTTTGACCCATGGATTTTTTTTTATTGTAAGGACAATACACCCTTGTATATAAATGATCTAAGCTTTTAATATCTATGTCATGCTATGTATGGATGTGATGATAATGTTGTGAATATATGTACTAGTCACTGATCACGAAACTAGTATAGAATACACATGAGACTCTTAGATATTCCACGTCTGAAGGGAGGACCTTAGACAAGTGGAGAAGAGAAAGAAGAATAAATGAATAGTCAACCAAAGGCGACATGGAAAGGGAAATAGATTCAAAGATGGCGGCATATAATTCATCAGGAAAATTGACTAGCGGTGTAGTCTAGTAGAGGAGCACACGTTTGTTGGATCCGTCCATTTCAAGACGATGCATGAACAGTGACAGATATCGTCCAATAATACTTGGCGAGCATTAGTACATTCACGTAAGAGTAAGGCAAGATACAAAGGAATGCTTCCACTGCAAAACAAAGCGAAATAGAAGCATATTTATGTATTTGCTTCTGCAATGAATAGGCAGAGCTCCTACCGCTAATTTCGAAAAAAATAAAAACATACTTATATAGTATTGAAAAAGAATTCTCAGGTTCAGGTCAGGATTAAGGACAGCAACACCTGAAATCAAGCTACTCAGTGCTGAGAATGTTGCGGAAAACGCTGAGAATGTTGTGATTGCTGGCTGCCGTCTGTGCTTTTTGTATGGCCCCCCGGGGACATGTGTCCACTGTTTCCTGCTAAAAAAAATCCAAATGCAGCGGCTGCCGACAGCCCACTCCATGCAACCAAACAGTTCCAAGGCATCTGAACGGAAATTTTTGTATTTGATACAAGATTCGATCTGTATTCACAAAACAATACAATACTTTTATGTGTTTACAGAAAACTCAGTCGTAAACGGATTTTGAAATCTCATTTTTCAATATCCGGAATTTCAAATCCCGGTTTAGCTTTTCCCGGAATTTCGAATCTTGTTTATGGCGTATTTGGATTATCAAACCTCGGCTTTTGGGGTATTTTGGAATTTTAAATTCCAGGAGTGCCATACCCGGTTTCTGAAATTCCGGGTATGCATACTCGGAGTTTGATAATCCGGTAATGCATACCCGGTTTTTGAGATTCCAGATATGGTCCATTTTCTTTTTGCGATTTTAGCTACTGTTATTTCGTTGTAAAGAATGTATATTTGAGTTGATTTTATGCACTTGCTACCCGTACCCGGTTTTTGAGATTCCAGGTATGCATTATCGGATTATCAAATTCCCACAATAATAAGAAAAAAAAGAGAGAAAATAGCTAGGGAAAAAAAAGACAAAATCAAAATATTCCACCCCTCTTATTGTACGGCAACCTTACCGAAAGTCATATTTTTTACTTGTTAAAGAATAGAAAACCTAGTAGGTGTAGTGTCTATGCAGAACATGCTCGCAGAAAAGGGGCCAAAACTAATTCATCAATGAATCAGTAAAAGCGAAAGCATGTAGGAGGTAGGAGCTGCACATTTTTACACTACTTGGGTCGCAGGAAGATGCAGCAACTGAACTACTCAATGGAAAGCTTTGGAATGGCCCAATCCCAACACTACCTTTTCCCCTGCTTTCCCTGTTGAAATCTTGTGTTGCAAACTGGAACCAAATGTTTGTGCTTTCCATCGATCAGTCCCGAATTTTTCAGGTTTTTTGTTTCTGCTAACACCTTACTGTGTGAGAAGCGTATTATCTGTCGAATTCCAGACTTGCTTATTCAGTTTGCCAGCAGAGGATTAATGCATCCTACGCTAGTGCATCAAAAAGGTTTTGCCTAAGACAAGCAACAGAGACGATGCATGCAAGCTTAGTTTAGTTAGATGCGGAGTCCGTTAGGGTTGACAAAACCGTTTCGAGGTGGAAAATCGAACCCAGCTCGGCTTCCGTAGTGCTTTCGAGTGTTCGTTTGATCAGAAAATGCCATATAAGTGCTTTTGAATTTTGATGGCTATAAATCTATCTATCTATCCATACGTCTGTCTTTGCCTTTGCTTTATGAAAAAGATGAATAAATCAAACTCGATCAACAAAAGCCTTTCGTTCATCATGAAGGGGAAAGAGGACACCTTTCCCCCCCCATTAACCTGCCATGAGCAGATCTCAAAGAAGCAGAGTATTGATGCACCCGAGCTCAATGTCAATGCGTGTGTATTTCTCTGATTTCTATACTGCTGCTGCTACTACTGCCTATGTCCCTTCTTTTCTTGACGCTTTCCCCCCATCTCTTCTTCTTTTTCTTTTCTTCTTTCCCCTCGATCCAGGCACTTCTTGTACTGCATTCGCAAGGTGTTTTTGATTGTTTTGGTTCTAATCATGGATACTGTCTTTTGTGAGGCTTTTGGACCATGGGTAGAGAGACCAAGCTGGCTACTTTTGACTGAAAACTTCAGGACCAGGTAATTTTGACTGGAGCAAGAATTGTAGGCATTCATATGCAAATGATGATCAATCCACCTTGAATTCAGGGGGATGTGCATCGATCTGAAAGCAAATCCAATGATCAGAAATTTGGATGGTGGTTGCTAAAGAAAACATCCGGATGAAACTTATCAAAACCCTACGCAAATATACACTACTGAAATCCTTGTACTTGCCCCTCGCAAAAAACAAAAAAAAAAATGAAATCCTTGTACCTGTCGTTTGCATTGAAATATGCAAATAAACAGTTTTTTTTTTTCTTGAGGGCTTTTCACCTCCATCTGTTTGCATGCTATAAAACATGAGGGGCTGAGAGGTGAAGCTAGCATGTCATATTGTTTCTCTGTCAGCCATGGAATTTGGCAGGCATGCTTGCATGCAGCATAACCGCACAAGAACACTGAAGCACAAGAGGATGATTAGAGATCATGGAGTAGCTAAACACGACAGATTCACAGTATAATGAAGCAACGAAATAGCTGCTAAACACGAACTCAACTAAATCAGGAATTTTCAAACAAAAATAAACTTTGAACTCAAAGTGAATTAAGGAATTTCCACATGGGAACGTCTGCGTTCTCCCAGGTGAACAACTCTTTAACTCGTGGATTCAGACTAGCCAAGGCGAACGAATTGAGCTTTCAGCTCTTGGATTCAGACTAGCTAAGGCGAACGAATTGAGCTTTCAGCTCTTGGATTCAGACTTTCCACTCCCCAAATTTGAAGTTTCGACTCCCAAATTTGAATACTTTCAACTCCAACAACCAAACTTTCAGATCCTTCGCAACTTTCAACCGAAAGATCGAAAATTTCACCTAGCAAGAGCGGCGGCACAAAAGGCAGTGGGAGGTGGCGTTTCCAACAGTTAGGGTACGTTGACTTGAGAGAAAAAGCGTAACATCCAATACTGTGGCATGAAATAAAACATACATATTAAAATATGAATGTGATAAAATCTGAATTTATGTTTTTTTATATCTTATTTTGGAATTTATTCTAAAAAGAAAAGCCAATATGCAATATGGTTAAAAAATTAATAAAGTAAAAGTAAAAAAGATAATAAAAATTTACACTAAAGTAAATTTACTCTGGAATTAATTTTACTAAGGTTAAAATGAATTGGACAGCATTTATTTGAGGATAATTATCCAAAATCAATATATCTTGTTATAAAAAACAGTCATGGCAAATTTATCTAAAATAATTCGTACCTCTTCTGAAGCTAAGGAATTTACCAAACACTCCTCACATAAATTTCTACTAGTGGTAAAAATCCTAAAAATTAATACTTAATTTTACCGCCTATAAATTCAAGAATTGAAAAAAAAAATGAAAATCTAAAAAAGGTATGAAAATATTTATCACAAAATAAATACTCAACAAAAAAATTAGAATTTTTACATATGATTACTGATATCACTAAAACTACTGAATAAATTTACCAAAAATTTATACTTTGATTTGGCCCCTCAAATAAAATAATTTCAGAAAGTAAAAAAAATCTGTGCAGGCCCACTTATCAGATTTTTATAAAATAATCTGATAAATTTTTTCACTCCAAATTTTTACCATAAGCAGAAAACTCTCACATAAATTTATATAAAAATTTGCAACAAGTTCCAAAATGAAATGTCCTACAAAACTAATGCCTTAAGCGGTGAACTTTGGTATGAAGGAGAAATTTATAACTCAGCTAATTCACTGAGACTTTCATGCGGGCCCGGCTGCATGTGGAGACTACCGACCAGTGCCACTTGGTCTCTCTCTCTCTCTCTCTCTCGCTCTCACTGCCGTGTGGGATCGGGGACCCACTTGTCGGCCACCCTACCATCTGCTCTCCTTCCCTTTTCTTCCTCTCCCGTGCGACCTAGCCAGAAACCACCAGAACTTCACCGCTCATCTTTGCATGCTTTGCATTTTTGCCATCAAAACCACTCATGCCCTGACCACCAAAGACATTTACGCATAGTTCAGTTTGCCGACGCTCTGCCTTAGCTCACCTCCGGTCAAACTGACTTAAAGTGGCTATAATGCCCATTGCACCATTTCAATACTTCCACATTACTTCACTACACCCCACCATTGCTCTGGTTTCGCACGAATAGTCTCCTTATTGACCTCCGGTTACACTGCCGCCATGAGCCTCTCTATGGACAATCCCCTCCTCCGAGCTTTCTCTCTTTAATTCCCTTTGCAGAATGACTCACCATTGGTCATTCATCTCATTCCCCACATCAACTTAGGTTGCCTCGTGGCTGGTGAGCTTGGCCACGACCGAAACCGCCGTCTTCCCCCCGAGCTCGCCGTCGACCCCCTTCGAGCCACTTCCGACCACCATCGACCCTCACCCTCAGATCGCCGTTGCCTCCTCCAGCTAACGCCAACCCCGACCGCCAGACTCCACCCCACTGGTCCGCTGGTGAGCTGTGCCCCCTCTCCCCTGTCTTTTTCTTGCTGACCTTTGGGCCATCCATGTCATCCACATGTGTGCGTGCACAGCCACTGCCATGTGGTCCCCTCATGTCAGTTCAATTGGTTTGAAAACTTTCTAAAAATAGAAAGTGTGCTTTCTCAATTACAAAGCGTAGTTTCTTTATTTGGAATATCCAGTAAACTTAGAATTCAAATCCCTATAATTTTTGCATTTTAAATCCAAAATCAGTGAAACAAATTCCTAAATTTATGTTTAATCCTCTAGTTTCTGATTATGCAAAAATATTTTATTTGTGACCTTCTTTTAAAATTAAAATTTGAATTTAAAGTAGAAGCTTGAAATATGCTACATGCAAATTTTGAGCAAATAAACTCCAAATCACATGAAACTAATTTTGCTAGAATCCTGAGAATGTGAAGAACCAAATATATAAAAATATTTAAGTTTCTATTTGATTTAAATTATTTTCTAATATAAAATTGCTTTCTATGTACTAGTATTCATGCATGTATAGTTTAGATGCATAAACTTTAAAATTTAATACAATCGCTCTCTAACAACCTTAAAATAGTAGGGTACAAATTTGAACTAAAATCCTCAAGGTAACATTATAGTTTTACATGTTGTTTCACCAATAACATGATAAATTACTCTTATTAGTCTTAATAATATTAGTTTCTTGAATTTGAAATAATGCTTACAAATATGCATAATTTTAGTATCTTGAATTCGTGAAATAAAGATGAATGAATCACAGATAACAAGTACTTATGCCTCCACCTAACCCAGAATTGCCGAAATCAAGTTAAAAGTTAAAAGACGAACTGCTCCGCTTGTACACGAAATCATAAAACCCTAATCCTACACCCTCACTTACTTTGTGTAATGATTTTAGTTTGATTTTTCTATCTGTATTTTTTTTTTTGCCTTATTGGAGTTTTTTTTCTTTGTTATGTTTATGTGGTACAACGAGTAGAACCCAACGTAACAAACGTTACTGTTAATGAACCCGAATTTGAACTCGATGGCAACGAACAGCAAGGCAAGCACCTCCTTGAACATATTGATTCCAGTTTTCAGAAATATTTTCAAGCATGTTGTATAGTCTTACAATACTATATTGTGGGATGTGGTAGTTAAAACCTTAACTATGGATCTCCTTAAATAACTTTGCCATGTGAACCGTTGATAACCCTAGACAATAGAATGACACATAAACATGTGAAACGGGTATATTCGTTTAATAAATGCATATGCTTAGTTGTGCTTTAGAATTAAAAAATGGACATATGGATATACTGCTCACAAAGAACTTAAATGTTGGACTTGGTAATCATGAATTTTGGATATGGACATGTTGGATAGTATGATCAACTATATATTAGTAAAAATAAAAATAAAACTATGATTTGTACACAGGTGAATATTGGCAATAGCCGAATGTGCATGTGACTTGCACGTAGATAGGGGAAGATTTATCACCCGAGTCAATATAAGGACCGAACTATGCTATTGTTTTTGTGCCAAGATAATCATACAACTACAAGGGCTGACATAGGACGGTTATAACTGATTAAGTTACTTAAAATTGGCTATGGTATTCTCATTTGGGGATGAGGGTGAAGTGGAAGATAATCAGAGAATGACAACTTTCAAGACAAACTGTGGATGAAATTAGATTTTGCCTTGGAATCTATCAACATTTGCTCTCACAGATGCGAGGAGGTGCTTAACTTTATGCTATGTCTGTAAATCATTCTATTGATATGATAATATACTATTATAGACGGGTTTTTTTATACGAACTGTCTGTGATAGCCTATTACCATAGACGGTTTATGATACAAATCGTCTATGACAATAGGCCATCATAGATAGTTTGTACAAATAATCGTCTGTGATAGGTGTTTCACAGATGGTTCAAAAATCGTCTATGATGCACCATTATTATCATTGATACTTGGTTACAGACGGTTTAGAAAATCGTCTGTGATGATATTTTTGAACCATCTGTGATTGGCTTTTCTGTAGTAGTGTGAGGTGTTTAGACATAGCTCGCTAGAGAGCTCAATTTTGGTGGCTTGGCAGAGGAACCAATAGGGGGGAGAGAGATACACTCATGGATTTTTTTTAAAAAAAATAATACACTTTTTAAATAATTTTATAGGGACAATACATTGGAAAAATTACAAAAATATACCTTTATCGCTATTTCAATTATCGATAGAAGCTTTGTCACCAAAAGAATTAGAGATAGGCCTTTTGTTGCTAAATGAATTGTTGACAGAAGTCTTAGCCTTGTCGGCTAAATGAATCACCGATAAAACAATCTGTCTGCCAATTCAATTAGCGACAAAAGAGACATCTATCCCTAAATGAAATGGTAACAATGTATATTTTGTAATTTTTTGAGGTATTATTTTTGTAAAATTATTTTTAAAATGTATCAGTTTTTATAAAAATTCGATACTCGTAGCCCCATGGATGAGAGACTAGATAAGAAATGAGTGGAGAAGGAGACTCTTGTTTTGGTGCATGTACATGTAGCCTTGGACTAGCTATAGTGAGTCTTCACAGTCCCACATGAGTGAGTCACTAGTGTGAGCCGTTCGAGGTTTTCTTCTTGCTCCAGACATACTCCGCAGAAAACGTCGACGTGGCTACCGTGAGGGCTCGCGAATTCGTTCGCTTATAGGATATGTTAATCGATACTCGTAGCCCCATGGATGAGAGACTAGATAAGAAATGAGTGGAGAAGGAGACTCTTGTTTTGGTGCATGTACATGTAGCCTTGGACTAGCTATAGTGAGTCTTCACGGTCCCACATGAGTGAGTCACTAGTGTGAGCCGTTCGAGGTTTTCTTCTCGCTCCAGACATACTCCGCAGAAAACGTCGACGTGGCTACCGTGAGGGCTCGCGAATTCGTTCGCTTATAGGATATGTTAATATGTGTCGTAGCAATTCCAAAGAAATAATACATTTTCTTTTTAGGAGTTGTTTATATGCATAACTATTTTAATGTTGCACAAATATTAAAGTAAAAAAATGATGGATAGATGCTAATTACTTATCATTCTTATTTCAAGATTTTTTAAAAAATTATATTAGGAGAGAATACATACAAGTTTTTTTTTGGGTCGTTTTACTGCTAGATGTTTTTCGGGTCAGTTCACCTACGAGATGTTTGCGTTAGCTGTGTTGCCAACAAACGCTTGTTTTTATCTACGATGATACGTGTTGCAATATGCACAAGAACAATTTCCATACATGTAAAAAGAACTTTACAAGGTAGCTCAGTGGCCAGAGCTTGCGGTGGGCAGACTGGCCACCCGGATTCGAGCTTTGAACAACTGCTGAGCTACAGTCACGAACACATGCACCCACACACATACACCCCCACGCGAAAGCAGTTCAGTGGCCAGAGCTTGCGGTGGGCAGACTGGCCACCCGGGTTCGAGCTTTGGCTCGGCCTGGGTGCTCACCAGCTGAACTGCTTTCGCGTGGATGTGTGTGGGTGCGTGCGTGTGTTCGTGACTGACTGACTGTAGCTCAGCAGTTGTTCTCTCCTTCTTTACCGTAATACCAGAGCTCCTGACAAAAAAAGAACTTTGCTGTATACATCGGAATGATGCTTTTTATATACATGTGGCACCACATCATCTTTTCCATATATCTGGGTCCAGAGAGTGAGAAAGAATGTGTGCAGGTTTGCATTTTGCATGGCTTTTAGCCCCACATGCGTTGCACATTCCGTAGCAGGAGCACAGGACACCACACCAGCCACTTTGGCCTTCCCTACACAAAAAGAAGATTACTAAATTCTCCAGTGCACACTGGCAAAGTAGCAACTAGAGGAGAGAGTCGGGCCGCGACGTGCCGCGACCCCATATAACCACCTCGCTATGTTGTACCGTGCCGATCCGACTCGTTTGTGGTGAGGTCTAGGCATAGTCCGAAGCTTGTTATGTTGCCGCCGTGCCTTGCTGGCTATAGTCTTGTCCTGTTGGATGTGTGGAGTCGTAAATGCCACCGTACGATCACCGGCTTTAAGGACGAGGAATGAGCATCGGTCGTCGGCGAGAATCCGGTACACACAATTATCAAGAAAAAAAAGAATTAAATTTTATTTATTCATTGGGTACGTATACAAATTTACTGCATCATTAAAAACCTTACGCCTCATAGTGGGGTTCTCCTCGTATGGAAAAGAGTACAGTAATAACGTGCATACATACTAACTACTCATCAATGTTCAGATCGTTCTTGTGTTCTAGGTCAACGGGGAGGAAACAAGACGGAGGAGGGTGAGAGAGAGAGAGAGAGAGAGAGAGAGAGAGAGAGAGAGAGAGAGAGGAGATGACAGAGGCGCGGGGAGAGGGCGGTTGCGTCGGATGGATCATGGGAGGAGGCGAAAGAGAGATGTAGTATTTGATGATGGTCTCAGCTACTGGAGTAGTGTAGTTGACGATGAGCTAAACTATATATAATATATTTTTTTACGAAAGGGTCGTTTTCGTGTCGGGCCGGCCCAAACACAGACTAATTCGCCGTGCCGTGTCGTACCGTACGTCTATTGTGCCGAATTTTTAGACTCGATATGATCCATCATTCGTATTGTGCATCGGACCATACTGAACTGAACTAGCCCCCCCACCCCACCAAAAAAAAAAACACAGCCTATTACCAGGTTAGTAGCAACAGAGAGATCTCCCAACCTACGAGTGACAGTGTGACACCACCACGACAAGCAGACAAGGACAATTCCCAAAATCCCAAGCTATAGCTCTTACTCATTCCTGCGATGACACATAGCCAGTACCTGGACTAGTATAAGACAGGTTATACACCAGAAGAGAACATCTAGGTAGCAACAGGATTCAGGAACAACCACGGCTACTGATAACTATTTGCCAGGCACTTGCCGGTGGCCGTACGTTTCTTGCAACTTCGAAGATGCGAGCCGGCGGCTGCGCGGTGCAGCAGGCGCTGGCGGCGGAGGCGGCAGGCGTGGTGAGGCAGGCGGTGACCCTGGCCCGGAGGCGCGGCCACGCGCAGGTGACCCCGCTCCACGTCGCCAGCGCCATGCTCTCGGCCGCCGGCCTCCTCCGCGCCGCCTGCCTCCAGTCCCACTCCCACCCGCTCCAGTGCAAGGCGCTCGAGCTCTGCTTCAACGTCGCGCTCAACCGCCTCCCGACGGCCGGCCCCGCCGCCACCATGTTCCACCACGGCGCCCACCAGGCGCCCGCGCTGTCGAACGCGCTCGTCGCCGCGTTCAAGCGCGCCCAGGCGCACCAGCGCCGGGGCTCCGTGGAGGGCCAGCATCCGCAGCAGCCGGTGCTCGCCGCCAAGGTCGAGCTCGAGCAGCTCATCGTCTCCATCCTCGACGACCCCAGCGTGAGCCGCGTCATGCGCGAGGCCGGCTTCTCGAGCCCTCAGGTCAAGGCCAACGTCGAGAAGACCGTCTCGTCGTTGGATCACGCAAACGCGACAAGCAGCCATACGAGCTCTCCAAACTCCAGCCATGCAAAGCCCAGAGCCAAGACCGACGACGACGCCATGCGCGTGCTGGACTGCATGGCGAGCGGGCGGAAGCGGTGCGTGGTCGTCGTCGGTGATGAGGGCGCGGCCGCCGCGGAAGGGGTCGTGAAGGCGGTGATGGACAGGGTGAGCAAAGCGGAGCTGCAACACCGGCACGAGTGCCTCAAGAACCTCCAGTTCGTGCCCCTCTCCGTCGCGTCGTTCCAGCACATGCCGAGGGAGGAGGTGGAGGCGAAGGCCGACGATCTGCGCGCGCTCGTGCGCGAGGCCTGCGCCGCCGGGAAGGGCGTCGTGCTCGTCCTGGAGGACCTCGCCTACGCCGCCGAGGAATGGGCCGCCTCGTCCGAGAACAGAAGAGGCGCGCACGGGCAGTACTACTGCCCCGTCGAGCACGCCGTCATGGAAGTGAGCAGCTTGGTGTCCGGCGGCGGCAGAGGCCTCGAAAGGTCTTGGCTGCTAGGGTTTGGGAACCGCCCGGTTTTCATGAAGTGCATGGTTGGACAGCCATCTCTTGAGGCCGTCTGGGAGCTCCACCCCATCGTCGTGCCGGACGGCGGCCTCGCCCTAAGCCTCAGCTGCTCCAGGTGCTTAATTAATTAATTACAAACCTAATGATGGGTGGTTGGTTTCATCCATTCGATCTGAACGGAAGCTAATTTTTTTTTAATTAGCATTTGGTGCTGATGATTTTAATTTGTTCCTCTGCTCCTGCAGTGAGGCGCAAGCTAGTCAAGCAAGATCAAGAACACGGTGGCCCTTCGTTAACGGCGGCGCAGCAGCCAGCGGGAGTGAGCTGATCACTTGCTGCGCAGAGCCGGTGGCGGCGACGCCGAGTATACCGTCGTGGCTTCGCCGGTACCAAGATCCAGATCACACGAGATCGGCGAGCTGCCGCACCAATCGACAGGTAAATATATTCATGTGGCTTGCATATGCAGTGTGCCGGTGTCCAAATTAACTTCCTAGATACTAAATTAACCATCTTTCATCCACAGATGACCAGATCTCACATTCTGATTAGTGTATTTAGAAAGTTTAGACAATTTTGTTTAACTAAAGGTATCCACTTTCTTTGTGCTGCATGCAGCTGCAAGATCTGTGCAAACCCACACGCAGTGCATCAGCACCATACCACACGGCCGAGCTCACGTTGAGCTTCTCCTCGCCGGTAATTACTACCTCTCCGGCCGCTTCTTCCATCTCTGGCTTTACCCACAGCTACAATACCGACCAGACGAGCTCCACGCCATGGCAGCTCGAGCCGATGCGGCCGTGGCCGAACCACCTACATGGCATTCCCATAATGGTCAAGGCGTGCGATCAGCCGTTGCATACAAACCCTAGTCCAAAATCCATCTCGGTGTCCAACACATCCGACGGAGGCACGGCGGAGCGGCCAAAGTTCAGGGAGCTCACGGCAGAGAATCTCAAGATCCTATGCAATGAGCTCGAGCGTCGCGTCCCACAGCACAAGGATGTGGCTCCGGGCATCGCGAGCACCGTGCTCCACTGCCGGTCCGGCATGTCGAGGAGGAAGACGAGCCGGAGAGAGATGCCGAGCTCGGCGACTTGGTTGCTCTTCCAAGGAAGGGACCGTGCTGGGAAGAAGGCAATGGCTCAGGAGATCGCAGAGCTCATCTTCGGTTCGTGCACAAAGTTTACCTCCATCTCAATAACCGAGTTCGCCCCGGTTCACTCCGGTCGTTCCAGCTCCGGCGAGCTCACCCTCAAGAGGCGAAGATCACCGGACGATGAGCATGGCCATGAGCAGAGGCTGTATGAAACAGTACGCGAAAACCCTCATCGGGTTATAATGATCGAAGATATTGAGCAACTGGATTATGAGTCAGAAATCGGTTTTAATAAAATGATTGCGAATGGAACAGTCAGGGGTTGCGATGGTGATGAGATCGGTTTGGAAGATGCGATCATAGTGTTGAACTGTGAAGCATTCGATTCGAGGTCTAGGGCTTCCTCTCCTCGGGTCAAGCAATGGATCATGAGCAATGGCGGCGAGGATGAAGATGGCAGCAGCAGCATGGAGAAGGGAACGAAGTCGTCATGTTTTAGCTTGGATTTGAATGCATTCGCTGAGGATGAAGATGTGGGGATTCTTAATGTTGTTGATGGGGTTTTCTTCTTCCGCTTAATGGCCGATTGATGATACATTAGCTCGCTTCAGTTTGATAACCAACAAATTAACCTAGACTAGAGTTGTTGGTGTTTTTTCTTTCTGTTTTTTTTTTTTTTTTTTTTTTTTGCCCAATTTAATTTGAAGTTCTGATCTTGTTAAAGCATTTGTGTAATGTGGATTCTATGATGTGAATTGCCAAGGTTTTTTGTGGAAATCATTTAGAAAAAGAAACAAGCTTGCATCTATATTGATGTTATGTAAATGGTAAAACTAGCTTATGTTATAATCTTTGTTTAATTAGTTTCCCTTGATATTATTTGTCTTGTCAACCTACAAAATATGATCTATATATTAATAGGTTTTGATAAGATTCATCCGGATGTTTGGTAGAAAATAGGCACATTTGGTAGAAAATATTTTCTCAATAAAATAAAATAATATTTTTTGCAAACAAAACAAACAAGCTAAAATGACTCTGGAGTAGATGTAGTTTAATTTGCATGCCATTAGAACAAGACTTAATCATGTTGTTAGGTCACTTCGCTGGACACTCAGAGTGCAGTTCATGATAATTGATGCATTACATATAATTAAGAGAGTAGTTTAATGATGATGTCGTTTTTGGAAACATGCACTGCAATCACCAACCATATACTATGCTGTAACGTTGTGCTCCCCACAAGGTGTAAATAGAACAACTTTAGTTTTTGCCATGATATTATTCTGGAATCATGCGCTCTTATTGGAGCTATCCCTCCATCACAAATATATTATTTTGGGCTGCCTTCAGCTAAAATTTTGAAACTTTAACTATCGATACCTTTTCCAATATAAATCAGTGATCAAACTTGCATTTTAGACACTATGTCAATATCTGAAACGACATATATATATTTGTAACCAGAGAGAGTATATACGTTGCCACCTTTGCAAAGATGAGAGAAACACAAAACATCTTCAATGTAGGATCGACGCAAGTGCTTGCCACGACATAGATCTCATCCAGTTTGACATTCATTTCAACAATAATGCCTCGAGCAAGTACTACATGCCACGTAGCCGTAATTATAATTGCCCCTATATATATATTGCCAATGATATATCATGGAGACCAAATTAGGTACAGATGTTGCCAGGGCTGGGAATGCATGTATCATTCCTTTATCATAAAGTAAAAAAGTAATTTGAGAAATGTTATTATTCCTACAAAGAAATTCCAGAGAGAGAGAGAGAGAGAGAGTCCTCGTCACAAAAGCATTTACCAAGGATTAGCATCAATCGCTGTCCACTAATAATAATAGATCAAAGTACAATGTACTAGCTGGGTCCATGATGATGCAATACGTTTTGTCTTCTCGATTGCGGACCAGGATTAAAATGAAAGGGTGCTCGATCAGGAGTCAGGACCCTATAGCCGTTTTGCGCCTTTAGACCTCACTCATTTCCTAATGGGCAATGAATGCCAGTGCTATTGGGGTACCTAGGTCCGGCCAGGGGGTTCCCCTGCCCAGCTGCTCCCTTGATATATAGATGATTCAGCGTGGGTGAGAAATATGATGTGAAACAACACTAACGATCTGGACATATGAACCGATAGTGATGACGATGGTCATCAAGATCGGTTTATGAAGTTAGAACCGATTGTGATAGTACATATATCACGGTCGGTTTTGATCTCATAACTGACTGTGATGTGTTTATCCACATATTATAACCTTCGAGCTGAACCCTCCTCTGTTGTAAATGCATGTCTCCTAACTAGGGAATTGAAAGCTCGTAACTAAGGAAGAAGGTATGTGGGAGTAAATTATATATCTTGGAACTCGTTCTCTAGTTTGCAAAGGTAATTAAATAATATCTCAATATTAGCTAGCTGTAGTTCCAATTTTTTCTTAATTTAGTATGTGCACTTTAATCGCAGATGGACCGTGAAGAATGGATGTATCAGAACAACCGTGTGAGTGCTGAATTTCAGTGGGGTGTTAAGGATCTCAAAAAATTTGCCGAAAAAGACATGGTGAAAAGAGATGTAAACTTCATTATTGTCATTGCTTTGATTGCACCAATATCAGAAGATTTAACAACTCAGCCCAAATTGAAGACTACTTGATTCATGTGAGACCCTCATTTTTATGTCACTAAGTAACATAAATATGAGGCTCTTTAAGTGCATCCTGTGCTATTCCCATGATCAGTGGCTGGCACGCACAAACACAATTTGGATATTACAGCCACACAGATACACACTTTTATTACATCACAAGTTTTATAGTGTTATTACAATACCAAAAGTGACAGGAAATTAAAACCAGGTCTCATAGTATGCCATCTATTCCATAACTCCACAGGCAACTGCTGAGATGAACCTAGAAAGATCAGTCGTCGCTAAAATTCGCAGGTTCCTCATATTCATTCCCGTCATTATCGAAATCTTGCTTATCACCTAAAAATATTGTTGAAGCAAGTTGAGTACATTGGTACTCGCAAGACTTTGTAGTGTATGCAATATCTGGAATACATGAGGCTGAAATAGAAAGTGGGTTTCTACGGTTGCTTTGCATAAAGCGAAAGTTTTTGAATGAAGTAATACTGGATAGTAATGGAAAGCGTAAATAAAACATTAAAACAGTTTGATAAGTAATTGAGATAACAATTAATAGAAAGATAATAACATTTTACTCACGGCCTTTTTGTGAGTAAAATAACGAAGAAGACCCTCCATGGTCTTGTATGGACAAAAGTAACAATGAGTGACATAAAAGGGTGTAAACCATTTCTCAAATCTTTTAATTAAAGGTTTTTGAAAACAGAAACAACTAACTAGTGTCAATTCGCCAAGTCATCCATGACCGTGGATACGGCTTTTCGAATAGTTTTAGACTCTGCAGAGTTTGTACTGCTTTACCCACAAGATATGTTCTCCCTTTTTGCAAGCTATAAGACACACTTCCTTTGGTATGTCCGCGAGGAGTTCATAACGAAACTGTTCAATTACTTGAACCTTAACTTTGCACTAGCCCAGTGACGTTACCCCTGACTATGATGGAAGCTAAAAGGGTAAAAGGGAATTCCGGAGTCAGTAACCCACCAGGAATAGAAATTCCGGAGTTAGTGACCCACCAGGAATAATAAACAGCCCCAAATTCATAGCCAGGCGTACACCGTTACAATGGCAGATGCCAACACCTCGGTGATGACACCTCCCTCGAGCAAACCTATATTCGGAATGCCCGTGCTACAACTGCCTACCAATGTGCAAAGCTAATTCCCAAATAATTTAATAAGTTAAGACTGTCCCATTACAGTACTTGTGGATGTACGGTTATACTTGGATCATGCAACACTACGTTCGGTCCTCAAAGTGACATGGGCGATACTCCACCCTATCTACGTACACGTTAAAACATGTACAACCGGCTATTGCCAATAATCACCCACGTCGAAATCAATAGTTTTATTTTCATTTTTATCAAACTACCAGTATCCTTTACTGCTTAAATAAACCATAAAAAGATTCTTAAAGAATGTGTATATGTGGGTGTAGATATCAACGTATCATTCTAAGCATTGCTAAGCAGATGCAATTAATATTCGTTATAGCCCATCTTTTAATTGAGTATCCATTCCTATGGTTATCATGGGGTTTATGTTGATATGATTAAGACAATATATCAACATTGGGTTATAACTACCAAGAGCGTGAAATAAATAGTTAGAATATAAGCATGCAGGAAGATTCTTAATCACATTTTAGTTGGTTATGAAATCTGGGTTCAAGAATGATCAAAGGGGTGCTTGCCTTGCTCCTCGTGGTGTAAGTTGGATACGTATCGTCGATAAGCGTAGTCGGCGATCTCGGTGTCATATACGTCGAGTACGAACATGGTAAATAAGATACTTCAATATTGATAAAGAAGCAAAACACAAACGACAAAGATAGCAATTAAAGGATTCAAATGAGATCATTCCAAAACAATTAAGATAGCAATCAACTTCAATCATTATTTCAAGTATGAACTAAGGTATATGGTTCTAATTTAAAGATTAAAGCTTAGGGCATATAACACAGCTACCTTCTTTGTGTATTATTTCATTTTAATTTACGAATTCAGGAAGCTAAGATTGTAGGATTATATTTAACAAAGTTCATTTGCAGGGTGTATGACTAATTGTACTAATACAAATTAGTATATAAAGCAACCCTAGTCATATTTAATGAAAGAACATGGTAAATCCTAACTTTTATTTTACTAACTGGTCTTAATCAGTGTAATGAGCTCAACGAAACAAATTTTATTCATTTTGGATCATTTTTGAGTAAGTTATTACAATTATATCAAATATATGCATTAAACAAAGTCCTAATATGAAATTTTTCACAAACTAACTCCAAATTCAAATCTAATTACATATTTGGACAGTACTTGACCTAAGGATTCCAACAAAGTTTGTTTTACTCAATTTGGACTTTATTTGCAAAAATCCTACATGGAACATATTCAAATTTCTCTCTTTAAATTTAAATTCAAGTTTAAATTGCTAAACAAGTTTCAAATGTTTTTGCATATTATGAAACTAGATGATTTATGATGAATTTAGGAAGTTGTTTCATTCTATTTGGAGCTATAGTTTAAAAGTTATGGAAATTTGAATTATTTCGGTTTAATTATCACAGAGAAACAAGGAAATACGCTTTCCTTAAAGGAAAGCGCACTTCAGTGTTTTAGCGGGCTAACATTTAAATCGGGCGCAATGCCGACAAATGAGACCGCAGGTGGCGACTTCATGAGCACACGATGTGGCGCTGCGGCGATCATGCTGAGCCCTGACGACAAATAAAGGTGCACGCACATGCGGCTGACAGCCATGGCCCACATGGCATAGAGCCAGGGCAGAGGTGATGGTCGACGGCCTCACCGGCGGCAAACCGGCGACGTCGATCGACTTTGGCTGACGGCTTCGGCTTCACTAGACCACGCCGAACCTAGGGGACTACTTGGATATGGGTGGTGTTTGGAGAAAATGGACTCACGGCGATGCACGGCGGCGCTTCACGGTGAGGTCAAGCTCGGCCACGCTACAAAGCATTTCGGGCCTAATGGTCATGCGCAAAAGCATCTAGAGGTCCTAGGGACTCCATTCGAGTTCTTGGATTGGAGGATGGGTGGCCGGGTTGTGTTCTCACCGTGCAGGGGCGAAGGCGGAGGAGGTTGCACGGCGCGGGAGATCTTCAGGGCACTTTGGCCTGGACCAAGTTGCGCAAAAGTCTCATTAGTATCCCGTGTGCCTTAGAAGCAATCAATTTGATCATTCCCTTACCGAGACGTAGCAATTTGGAGTTTCCCCCAAATCGGGTTTCGCCGGAGACGAGGAAGAAGAGTTCGGTTTGGGTGGATTAGGGCGTGTGAGGGTGAATGAGTGTGACACCCGGGTTTGTTTGGGTTTGAACGTGCTGCTCGTTCCCTTAAATAGGCCCGGGAGGCGGTAATGTGGAGTGGTCTGTGGAGAGAATGGCGACGGCCATTTAGGGCATTCTCCAGAGTTCTCCCTTCGGCTCAGCCAAGGGTCAAGGAGCAGCACAAAGCCGGTCGAGGCGGCCTCGAAACGCGAGATTGCGGCGCTAATGCGACAAATATGGAGGCGGTAATGTGGGCGTTGTCGGCAACACAGAGAGAACGAGAGAGAGATAGAGATGAGAGGAGAGGAGGAAGACGAAGCTGACACGGGAGGGGCCACAAGGCAGAGAGAGAGAAGAAAGAAAGAGAGAAATGGGGAGAGGCTGACGCGTGGGCACTGAGGCGTCTGGGCCCTGTCGGCAGCGATGATTTCGCCCAAGCCGCTGGAAACGTGGCCCCCACGTGGAAGAGAATGAGAGAGAGAAGGGATTTCTAGGGTTCTCCTCTGGACAGCACACTAAACTCATTAATTCATGGGTCAAGTCATCTCAGGATTTTTCCAAACTTTTTGACTAATCTGATGAGTAAGTCTACTAGCTTCAGTAAAATTTTGGAGTTAAAATTATTTACCATTTATTTACTAAAAATCTGACAGTGAAAGCTGCACAGAATATCCAATTTAGTTTTTGAATTGATTAAGGGACTAAATCAACGTATTTACTTTTGAAATTTTTACTTAAGGTTTGGTTCTAAACAATGGACCTATCATAAAAATTTCAAAATTAAATTCTCATTATTTAATTCTCCATAATTCTTTTATTGATTTCTGCAGAATTCCAAATCTGCCTAAATTAAATGCTAAAACATAGCAAAAATGCTTATTAATTTTTGAAACTTTTTGAGGGTGAAGGTGCTATTACTGAGGTCTTATGGTAAAAATTCCAAGGCCTAGATTGCTCCACGATTTTCTCCAAAATTCTGACATTGGTCTGGACAGCAATGGAATTTGCTAATTAAATTATTTTCTTTACTTCTAAATGCATTCACATGGTCTTTTGACCAGCTAGAAATATCTTCTAGGGTTTGGCCAGGTTATACAAAAATTTTTACCATGGTAATTTCATTTCTTACCATTTTACCATTTTCTCTTTTATTTGATTTCAATAACCATTTCAATCAACAACAATTCAACAAAAGCACATACAATCAAGAAATAAAGCAAGGAGATGATTTCACATTTTTAATATTTGATTTTTATTACTTTATAAATTTGAGGATGTTACAATTCAACATGGCTTCATGAAAAATTACACATGGTGAATCCATCATGAAGAGACAAGTACTAATGCTCTGGTACCAACGAAGACATGCTAGAACCCGATCACGATTTGTAGCGTGATATGTTTGAGAAGGACAATTTAGATCAAATACTGCGTGATATGGAGGGAAATTATACAAAAAGAGAGTTTGAAAATTTAAAAGCTTGATGGAAGACGATGCCAAATTGTTGTTCTCAGGTTACAAAGTGGAATACACCAAGTTGAGTTTGGTCCTTACATTTTTCGAATTGAAGGCAAAACACCGCTGGACAGATATAAGTTTTAATGCACTTTTAGTTCTTCTATCGAATGTGCTTCTAGAGGAAAACAAGTTGCCAACAAGCATTTATGAAGCAAAGAAGCTACTATATCCTATGGGAATAGAAATAGAAAGTATACATGTGTGTCTGAATGATTGCATTTTGTATCGTAATGCGCATAAGGAATTGCACATTTGTCCAGTTTATGGTATACCCTGGTACAAATAAAAGGATAAGTGTAATGACAAGAAACGTAAGAGCCGAGCCGACAATGGTGAAGAGGTAAACAAAGAGGCACTGACTAAGATATTGTGGTATTTGCCCATCATTCCCTATTTGGAGCTGTTATTTGCAAATTCCAATGAGGCAAAATTGTTGTGTTGGCATTATAAATCTCGAAAGGAAGATGGCAAGCTGAGACACCCTGTTGATTCGGCTAAATGGAGAAATATTGATTTCAAGCATGAGGAGTTGGTGCCGAGATGAGGAACATAAAATTTGGATTGAGTACTGATGGAATGAATCCGTTTGGTAATATGAGCAGTCTTCATAGCACTTGGCCAGTTCTATTGTGTATCTGCAGTTTCCTCCTTGGTTGTGCTTGAAGCGGAAGTATACCATGATGTTGTTACTAATGTCGAGACCCAAAAAGCAGGGGAATGATATTGATGTGTACCTAGCACCATTGATTGAGGATTTGGTAAAATTGTGGAATGAAGGGGTTGCGGTGTGGGATGTATACAAAAGAGAGAACTTCACCTTACGAGCTATGATATTTTGCACCATAAATGATTTCTTGGATATTGATAATTTAGCGAGCTACAGTACAAAGGGAGCCAAAGCGTGTCCTATTTGTGAAGAGGAGATTGAGAGCTTGTGGATATCGAATTACAAGAAAACTGTGTACATGGGTCACTGTAGGTTTCTACCTAGAAATCATTGATACCATAAGATGGATAACAAATTTGATGGAAAGAATGAAGTTCATTAGGCCCCACAGCCTATTAGTGGAAAGAAAGTATATTCACATGTGGAGGATATCGATGTTCAGTATGGAAAGGGCCATAAATCTGTTCGTCTCAAGACCATTTAGAAGAGGATGTCGATATTTTGGGACTTACCATATTGAAAGAAGTTAAATGTCCTATATTGTATTGATGTCATGTACGTTGAGAAGAATGTTTGCAACAATTTGGTTGGCATCCTACTGAACATACCTAGGAAGATTAAAGATGGTGTGATCGCCGCGACATAGCCTACATGGGAATCAGGTCCAAGTCTGTAGTTATATAGGAGGATGAAAAATGTCCATACATCCCTGCTACATGCTACATCTTATCCAAGAAGTAGCAAGAAGACCTCTGTAAGTGTCTCCAATGTATTAAAGTTCTATCGGGCTACTCCACAAACATTAAGAAACTTATACCCATGGATGATTTGAAGTCCCACGATTACCATGTCATGATGACCCAAATGCTTCCTATTGCAGTTAGAAATATTCTACCAAAAGATGTCAGATTGGCCAGCACAAATCTATGTTATTTCTTTAATGCGATGTCTTGCAAGGTTATTGATCCCGATGTACTAGACAACTTGTAGAGTGAGGTGGTTGTAACATCCTCAAATTATAAAAAGTTTAAAATCAAATATTAAGTATGTGAGATCATCCTTGTGTTGCATTTTATGATTTCTTGTGTAATTATTTATGAGATGGTTGAATTAGTTGTTGAAATGAATAATGGAATTTAAGAAAGAAAAGAAAAGAAAAGAGAAAATAGTAAAATGGTAAGAAATGAAATTACCATGGTAAAAAATTTTATAACCTGGCCAAACCCTAGAAGATACCCCTAGATGGTCAAAAGACCATGTGTATGCATTTATTGATAAAGAAAACAATTAAAAATGATAAATCCTATCTCTGGCCAGTCCCATGTCAGAATTATGGAGAAAAACGTGGAGCAATCTAGGCCTTGTAATTTTTACCATAAGACCTCAGTAATATCACCTTCACCCTCAAAAAGTTTCAAAAATTAATAAGCATTTTGCTATGTTTTAGCATTTAATTTAGGCAGATTTGGAATTCTGCAGAAATCAATAAAAGATTTATGGAGAATTAAATAATGAGAATTTAATGTTGAAATTTTTATGATATGTCCATTGTTTAGAACCAAACCTTCAGTAAAAATTTCAAAAAGTAAATACGTTAGTTTAGTCCCTTAATTAATTCAAAAACTAAATTGGATTTTCTGTGCAGCTTTCACTGTCAGATTTTTAGTAAATAAATGGTAGATCATTTTAGTCTCAAAATTTTACTGGCAGTAGATATCTTAGCATTTAGCTTGGTCAAAAAGTTTCGAAAAATATGGACTTGAGATGACCTCGGTATTAATTTGGTTAGCTGCGCTGTCCATGGAAGGAACTGGAGCTCTCTCCTCTTGCTCTTACGTGTGGGGTCCACGCGTCCAAAGGACCCTCACGCTGGCACCACTGCCGACAGGGACCCAGAGGGTTCCTAGCCCACGCTGTCGTGACTGCTGTTGCCCTTCATCGCCAAAATGAACCATCGACATGTGGGACCCGGACCCCACATGTCGTGGCCTTCTTCTCCTCGGCCATCTCTCTGCTCTCTCTCGTTCTCTCTGTGTTGCCGACAAAGCCGCACCGCCGCCCCTTTGTCGTGACTCTAGCCGCAATCTCGCGCCACTCAAGGTCGCCTGACACCTCGCTGCCACTGCGCTCTGCCCATGCCGAGCCGAAGGGAGGACATCCGTAATCAACCCTAAACCTCCGCCGCCCTTCTCTCAAGATTAGTCCTCGCCTTACCGCCTCCCATGCCTATTTAAGGGGACGAATAGCACTGTTACTCTCAGCCAAGCCTGGAGCAACTCCTCATTCACCCTCACGCGCCCAAAACCACCCAGTGCCGAACCTTTCTTCCTCATCACGGCGAGACCCGAATTGGGGAAATCCCAAATTCGTTCACCTCGATGAAGAGAACGCTCAAATTGATGGTTCCTAGGGTATCCAGGAGACCTAACGACCCTATTGTGTGCCTTCTTTCAGTCCGGATCGACCGAGGCGTCCCGGCACCGATCTCCTTCTTGTTCACGCCGTTGCAGTGAGAATCCAAGCCGAGACCATTTTCCTTTGGCCAAAGTGTGCACTAGCATCCTTGAGCACCCCTAGTTGTGTTGCGCATATTGGTCAAGCCTAAATAGCCCAGAAGCGCCGCCAAGACCTTGCGCCGCCGTGAACGCCGCCACCCAGCGCCGAGCCCAAAACCTACGAACACCGCCCATAACCGAAAGCACACCTAGGTTCGCCATGATCCACCAAGTCGTGGCAACCATCCAAAGTCGATCGACGCGTGGCCGGGATAACCGCCGCGAAGCCCGGTCATCGTCTCCCTGTTTGGTCTCTCCGACGTGCGGGCTAACGCTGTCGGCCACGCTGTGTGTCTCGGCGCTAGACGGGCCCGGCGGTCGATACACGCATGCACGCGTTTCTCTGCCGTGTGGACCCAACTGCTTGGTCTCGCGCAACTGCGCGTGCGCTCGCTCGCGAGCCACTGCCGAGCGGGCCCAACCTGTCAGCGAAAGCGGCCTAGTTCAAATATTAGCCCGCGCCCAGCGCCGAAATGCGTTTTCCTTTAAGGAAAACGTATTTTCCCTTTTTCCTGTTTTAAAGAACTGAAATGACTCAATTTACTATATCTTTTAAACTATAGCTCCAAATTGAATGAGATAAATTTCTAAATTCATCATAAATCATCTAGTTTCCTAATATGCAAAAATATTTGAAACTTGTTTAGCAATTTAAACTTGAATTTAAATTTAAAGAGAGAAATTTAAATATGTAGCATATAGAGATTTTGCAAATAAAGTCCAATTTGAGTGAAACCAATTTTGCTGGAATCCTTAGGTCAAATACTACTCAAATATGTAATTAGATTTAGATTTGGAGCTAGTTTGTGAAAATTTCACATTAGGACTTTGTTTAATGCATATATTTGATATAATTGCAATAACTTAATCAAAAAGCTTCCAAAATGAATGAAACTTGTTTCTTTGTGCTCATTACACTAATTAGGATCAAATGGTAATATGGAAGTTAGGGTGTACCATGTTACTTTGGTTTGGCTTGTTTAAAGTTACCTTATGCAATGATTAATATTAATACAACTAACACCACACCTCGAAAATGAACTTCATTATATTCAACTTTGCAGTCTTAGCTTCCTGAATTTGTAAATTAAAATGAAATAATACATAAAGAAAGGTAGTCATGTTGTATGTCATTAAGCTTTTACCCCTAAGACTGAAATCTTATAACTTGGCTAGTGCATGAATTGATTAGGTAATTGTCATCATTGATTGAATTGAATTGATTTCATTTGAATCTTTTAGTTGCTATCCTTGTTGTATGTGTATTTGCTTCTTCATCGATATTGAAGTATTCTTTTTTGCCATGTTCTTAATCAACATATAGACGCTGAGATTACCGACTACGCTATCGACGACACAGATCCAGCTTACACCGCCGAGGAGCAAGGCAAGCACCCCTTTTGATCATTCTGAACCCAGTTTTCATAAACAACTAAAATGTGATTAAGAATCTTCCTGCATGCTTATGATATAAATGTCTATTTTTAGTCCCTGGTAGCTATAACCCAAATTGATGGATTACTTCAATCATGTTGACATGAATTCCATGATAACCATAGGTATGGGTAGATTCATTCCATAGATGGGCTATAACGATTATTAATTTCATCTGCTTAGCAATGCTTAGAATGATACGATGACATCTATACCCACATACACACTTCTTTATGAAATCTTTTATGGTTTATTTAAGCAGTAAAGGATACTGGTAGTTTGTTAAAAATGAAAATAAAACTACTGATTTGATGTGGGTGATTATTGGCAATAGCCGGATGTACATGTTTTAATGTGTACGTAGCTAGGGTGGAGTATCGCCCATGTCACAATAAGGACCGAGCTTATGTGTTGTTTTCGTGCCAAGATAACCGTACATCCACAAGTATCTTGAAATGGGACAGTCTTAACCTATTAAATTAGTTGAATATTAGCTTTGCACATTGGTAGGCAGTTGTAGCACGGGCATTCCGGGTATTGGTTTGCTCGAGGGAGGTGTCATCACCGAGGTGTTGGCATCTGCCGTTGTAACGGTGTACGCCTGGCTATGAATTGGGGCTGTTGATGTACCATTTGAGCTGGGCTCTGAATACTATTGCTTCACCGCTTGTTTGCTTCCATCATAGTCGAGTAACGTCATTGGGCTAGTGCAAAGTTAAGGTTCAAGTAATCGAACGGTTTTAGTTATGAACTCCCTGGGCATACCAAAGGAAGTGTGTCTTATAGCTTGCAAAAAGGAGAACATATCTTGTGGGTAAAGCAGTACAAACTCTGCAGAGTCTAAACCTAATCGATTAGCGCCATGATCATGAGCACTTGGTAAAGTCATCACATAGTTAGCTGTTTCTGTTTTCAAAAACCTTTGATTAAATGATTTGAGAAATAATTTATATCCCTTTTATGTCACTTATTGCCACATTTGTTCATATGAGACCATGGAGGGTCTTTTCGTTAACTTACTCACAAAGGGCCGTGAGTAAAATGTTATTATTCTTTTATTACTTGTTATCTCAATTACTTATCAAACTGTTTTAAATTTTATTTACGCTTTCCATTACTATTCAGTATTACTTCATTCAAAACTTTCGCTTTATGCAAAACAACCGTAGAAACCCACTTTCTATTTCAGCCTGCATATATTCCAGGAATTGCATACACTATAAAGTCTTGCGAGTACCAATGTACTCAACTTGCTTCAACAAATATTTTTAGGTGATGAGCAAGATTTCGATAATGACGGGAATGAGTATGAGGAACCTGCGAATTTTAGCGACGACTGATCTTTCTAGGTTCATCTCGTGATTTGCCTGTGGAGTTATGGAATAGATGGCAGACTATGAGACATGGTTTTAATTTCCTGCTACTTTTGGTATTGTAATAGCACTATAAAACTTGTGATGTAATAAAAGTGTGTATCTGTGTGGCTGTAATATCCAAATTGTGTTTGTGCGTGCCAGCCACTGATCATGGGAATGGCACAGGATGCACTCAAAGAGCCTCATATTTATGTTATTTACTAACATAAAAATGAGGGTCTCACAGTGGTGCAGACTCTATGTCAGCTTGAGATGCATTTCCCCATCATTCTTTGATGTCATAGTTCACCTTGTTGTTCACTTTGTTAGAGTATATATCTGGTGTTGTTCCAGGAAAACAGAGTGGGCTTGCAAGGTGGATTTATCTCTATCGATTACATGCTCAGAACCAATAGAGATGTGGATCTCTATCGAATCTGAGAATTGGATTGATAGAGATTCATTAATAGTTATTTGTATTTCTACTGAATTAGAAAATAACTCAATTACAAATTAAATGTAAACTAAGTTCAACCCAAAATATTTTTGCAGAAATGAGTCTCTAGTGATCTCAGAAATTCTATGAAATTTATTCCATAATTTTTATGAGTTAGGCTTTATACATTTCTAATAGTATCCATATTAGAATTTACTAGATTTTCATTCCAATAATTCAAAATTAAATATTTTTGCATCAATGGGTTTATTATGGTCTCAAGAATTTTATAAAATTTATTTCACTATTTTAGATATTAGGGTTTAAATTTTTAAATAGAGACCATACTAGGGTTTTGTTTGAATTTAAATTCGAACAATTAAAACTTAGGTTCAAAACTAAATATTTTTGCATATTTTGAAAGTTTAGGATTTTAGATGAATTTAGAAATTTATTGTACTAGAATTGAACTTAAAATGCAAAATTTATTACCTTATGAATACTCTAGGTTATGGAAATTCCCTGGAAAATGGAAAATGTGCTTTCTAAACAGGGAAGACACATTTCTTTGTTAAAATGTGCTTCTGGCTCCACTTTGGCTGACAGCTCGGCTCCATGAAGTAGTGGTACAAAATAGAGGAAGGAGAGATGGAGCTCACCGGCGACGAGGAAGGCTGACCAGACCCCGGGCGCCGACTGGGTGAGCTGGAGGGTGGCTTGAGGACATCAAGTGTTGGTTCGGTGGTAGCAAAGATGGTAAGAGCTAAGCTCCCAGCGGTGAGGCATGGTGGAGATGGTGGCGGTCGACCGGGAAGGTAGAAACTGTGAAGCTTGAGCTCGTTAAGGTGTGGCAAACTACAAGTCATCTGATTCTTTTACTATGTTTAGTCGACCTTGTCGGTCATATTGTATCAATACTTCCTCTGTAATAAAATATGAAACTTTTGTATGGTTGTGATCCCAAATTGTGTTCGCATGTGCTAGCTACTGATCATGGGACTAGCACAGTATGCACATTAGAACCTTGCTTTTATGTTTGCACTGTAGCATAAAAGTGAGGGTCTTACATAAAGCATCATGAAAACAAGAGTTAAAAGAACTATTTTTCTTACTTCTAGCAAGAAGACACTTGAGGTGAGTTGGTTAGGAGGGAGAGGTTGTGTTCAGTAGGTTGGGCATCACGTGTTTCTAATTTGAAAATAAAAAATGTTTAACTTAAAGGATTGTGGTGCAAACAAGTTGTGCGGTTAATCCCTAGATTTGAATTTCTTTTTACATTTTTTACACAAAAAATCCCACATATAGTTGTGAAAAATTACTGGGGGTTTCTATACCCCGTTAAAACCTCTCACCCATGTATTTACCGAGTGCTATGAAAACCCTTGTTAAACTAATAACCGAGGATACTGTCGACAATCCCACTAATGGCCGACCATGAGTGGCCGAGGGGAAGTTAGGTTTACGCTCGGCCATATACATGACCTACGGTATTTTACAATGGCTGACATATTTTTTCCACTTGTAAAAGTTAGAAATCTAGTAGCGACTCAACTCGAATTGATCAATGTAGATCGAGCAATAGTGTTAGTATCGGTATGATTAAAGACTTCGGGGTCGTAGAAAGGAGGCGGCACTTTAGAAGGCAAGTAGAGCAATCTTTACTAAGGAGACGATCAAAAGGTATTTGCTTTTAATGTATGGTGATGCCATTTGAGAAAAAAGAAGAAGAAAAGGATACTCCTTTTCGTGCTTTAGATTTCCAAATCCACATTCCCATCTTAAAAGTAGTGGGTGTGAAAAGCCTAACATGAGGAAAAAGAAAGGTTAACCAAAGATAAGCATCCCCAGCTTGGTCACAAGACCCTAATTAAAGTCTGGTGCTTTAGAATCTTGGAAAGATAATATATCTCCTCCCTCTCTCTCTCTCTCTCTCTCTCTCTCTCTAGCTAGCTAGCTATACCCATCAACAGCATCATCTCACTAGAATACACAAACCAAGTGTAAGAAGGGAATTTGTCGTGTGCGCCTTTTCATGGATAAAATTTGACGACATCTGTTGAAATTACCAAAGGGGATTGTGTACTGCATGTGTGTGTGTGTCTCCCAAATCTTTATCACATGCTTATCTATTCTTTCCACAAGCACTAGCTAATAGCTATACGCTTAAATAACTACGAATGTATACGTATCCCATAATATGCTTTTGTGTTTTTATTGATCCCTCGTCGACCCATTTGCTTTTCTGTCTTAAAAGGGGCGAAGCGCCATATATACTACTTTCTTCTCAAAAATTCTCTCTCTCTCTCTCTCTCTCTCTCTCTCTCTCTCTCTCTCTCTCTCTCTCTCTCTCTCTCTCTCTACTTTTTTGCATGCAAAAACTGCTTGCACCAAATAAGAAGCAGAAAATAACAAGAGATTTCCAAATTGGCCTGCGTGTATACCAAAAATTTGTTAATGCATGACAAATTAACAAGGAATTAAACACTCCGTCGATCAAAGTGTAAGTTGAATACATGCATTCCCTAGTATATAGCTAGTATATCATATGTATGGAGCGTACGTGTTGCACATCTAGTCCGAGAAGGCAAGCAGGTATCTCTGTGACTCCTCTGATTGTTTGGATGAGTAGATAGATGGGATATGGCTATCTAGTTTTTTAGAATATTCTTTCAACATGTTGGATAGAGCTATCCAAAAAAAAGATCGGACGGGCTTATCCAGTTCGCTACATGAAGATGTGATCTCGTTCAAATTCAAATTTCGCCAAAGTGTACTCGTTTAAATTCAAATTTCAATCAAAATGTGGTCAATTTTTTTAAAAAAAATTCAAATTTCAGTCAAAGTTTGTCCAAAAAATTAAATTTAGTTTGAAAATTCAGTTTTTGATGATATTTTGGTCAAAAGTTAAAAATTTGTCCGAACATTTCTAAAAGTTCAAATTTTGTCCAAAAATTCAAATTCCGGTTAAATTTTGTCCAAAAATTTGAAACCGAAACTCAAAACCTTGATTACAACTAGCCCATCCATCCAACCAAACAGCTATCTAGATGGTTTTACCCCATTCAGACCGGATAATCATATCCCATCTAACCTCATCTAGGCAACCAACGCACCCTAGACGCGTCTAACCTCATCCATTCAAGGCCACTTATGAACATTTGCATGGCCTTGAATTTTTGGGCACGTTCAGTGGCAAAAACCCAAGGTACCATACTGCCAATCTGCCATACCTTCGATGGTTCACATGGCCAAGAAAATGTCATGTAACGACGTGGCCGCAACCAGTAGATTACGTACAATGTGTACACACTGCATTGCATGCGCTATATACGTACGTCGCACTGGACAAATAATTAATGTAACAAGCTAGATATAAAACTCGCAAGGGTGAACAATTATACGTACGGTGTTAAGCCTCTTCCCGATGGTCGAATACGTGGACTCTGTATATGTACGTATGAGAAGCTCGTGTTGAAAGAATATCGCCCATCTTTTATTATTGGTTTAAATTGGATGAGCTAATTGGTGTATGAAATGAAAGCAAGAAGTCTGATCGAGCACTAAGACGTCGCTAACACAATTTTTTTTTTTTAAAAAAAAATTGCGGGCCACTTCCGGAATTAGGGTTAGACTGTATGTATGTATGTATGTATGTATGTATGTATGTATATAAAGAGTATATAAGCAAATTATACTATAAAGTGTGGACTTTGATGAATTTTTTTGTAGAACTCACTTTGAAGTATCTTATAATTAATATTAGAGTATACTCAAAATGATAAAGATGTATAACAATATTATTTAAATGGTATATTGACAGTGGGAGGACGTACTCCCAGAAGTATGAAACCATTTTCATATATGTGTGATTGTGTGAAAACTAACCCCAGAGCAGAAATCATTCATAAGGGTTACCACCTCATTTTGCTTCAAATATGTTCCATTTAAATCATACATTTAAATGATCCATTTAAATCAAACCCAACATTTCATGTGTGAGAGTTCATATGTTAATTAACGCCAGATACCTCACAAGAAGAATTTGTTAACTTTATTGAGGTTTGGCTAAAAGGCAGCCGAGCGAAGCTATCCATTAGACGTGAAGGGTCCCATTGGATTCCATTTGAAAGCAGCAGAGGAGTCTTAGTTATGCTTCTTTGATCATTAATCCATTAATCCATTGTATTCCTTTCTCTTAATTAAATAATTTCTAACTTTTCTATATATGGTTACACGCCAGATAAGCTACCCGTACTCAGCTAATCGCTTGCTTAGGGCACGTACAATGCAAAGTGCTTATACATGCGCGAGTGCTTAATTAAAAAGAGAGTATATCCTTCAATGCAAGCATCTTTTTCAGGTGCTTAGATGATATATTATCTGCTAATTAGATACGGTTATACATATAAGCACCTGTTAACTATCATACCTAATTAGGTATTGATGCTACAAAATAAACATTTTTTTTTTAAAAGAACGGCAAGAGCTCTGCCAATGCATTAAGAAGAAGAGAGTTGAAACAACAGGTGTTGGGAGATCCGGACAAACCCGGCAATCCCACAGGCAAGCTCAAAACACAAACACAACAACCACACTAGCAAGGACATGCAACTACACGGGAACAGACAACCGACGCGCTACGGAGGCAAGAGTCCTTGCATCTACTGTCTTCTGGACAACGCAGGCCACCGAGGAATGAGTCCCTGTGAATATCCGCGCGTTACGCTCCTTCCACAGATTCCAGAATCCATACAACAACGCGACATCGATGATTTTAGAGAAGGATCCGTTCTGCGAGGATCGCAGACTCCGCCACCAATCCGAAATCGAGAGGGAGGCTGGCACAGTATAAGTGATCGATGTCGGAATTGGGAGTTTGGAGAAGAACAGGGCCCAAAACGATCTAGCAAACGGACAGGACACCAAGAGGTGTACCGAGGTCTCCGAGTCGACATTGCAAAATAAACATTTGATATATCGTTTGTGACAAAATAATTCAATTTTTCGTTGTTAAGCACGTGTCTAAGTACCTATATTGTATTTGATCTAGCTAGCTAGTGGCCGGCTTCATGTGTTGTCACGATAGAGGTATTAGCCTCGAGCTTTGTCCAATCCGACGACAAAGTGAGACGGACGTCACAAAAGTGCACCCATCTTTAACATGCTACGAATCGACATAAAGGAAGACAGATTTGCTGTTGTGCCTGTAATTAAAAAGATGATAATATTATTTTTCAAAAACATAAAGGATGATAATAGTATTATAGAGGGACAAGTTAACTATTACACCAGCTAGCCTGCAACCAGCGTTCACAAAATCGACGAAAACTGCTTAAAAATTGCAGTTTTCGAGCGTATCAAACCGGCTCAAAATTTGAAACCGCTCAGTAAATTGGTCTAGTTCAAATTCAAAATTAAAAAATTCATAAAATTTAGAAAAATTTATTATAAAGTGTTACAAATTTTTAAAAAGTTAGCTGTGAGGTCCTGAGGAAATTCTAAAGATTTTGTAAAATTTTTAGAAGATTATCAGACTTCTGTATTTTTTAAAATTAGCAGTGCTACTATCTTTGTACATACTCTTTTGTTTTTGGTTTTCTAGTAGCACTAAATGAAGACTAATATTTCTGAAAATATTTTGTGATCGGTACTGAGGCAATTCTAATGATTTTATAAAAGTTTTAGATGATGATCAAACCTGTGTATTTTTTAAAAAGCCTGACAGTGCTTCCTTTGTATATACTCTTCTATTTTTGATTTCCTATGGGCACTAAATGAAGTCTAATATTTTTGCACATTTTGCGACATGATCCTTGGGCACTTTTTATAGTACCATTAAAATTTTAGAGCACGATGAAATTTTTAAATTTTTATAAAAATCTAATAGTCTCTCTATTCCTTTTCATTAATTGCTAGTTTTGATTTTCTAGAAGCACTAAATGAATTCAAAAAAATTAAAATTTCTTTGAGATGTTTTATAGATTAATTGGAATTTATTCATATTTTCTACAAAAGTTTCAATTTTTTTTATTAATTTTTAAGATTTTTCTTATGTTTGGCAAAAAAAAACCCGAATAAAATCAAATAAAAATTTTCAAAGTCAAATAAAATTGCTAGAAATAAATAAAAATTTGAAAACCAGTAAAAAATCAAACAAACCAGTGAAAATCAAAAAAATTGGTTGATTTTTAAATTTTTTTTAACTGCCGAGTTCAAAGTGTTTGATTTCAAAATTAACCCTTAATTTCTATCAATTTTCGATGAAAACTGGTATCAGATGGGGAACGATTTTCAAGCTCAAAACAGTTTTATAATCCTGCCTGCAACCTCTCGCAAATGCTAGTAACCCTAATATAGAATTAATATTTCGTCCCTTGACAGATAATTCTGTTGACAAGATGTGACCAGCACATACTCCATCAAGTAATAACTAGTTGTTATTTTAGACATTAACATAGTTTTCAAAACACAGTTTTGACCACTAACTTTTATTATACTATATTTATAAAACTCAATAAAATTATAATATTATAAAGTAATTTTTAAGGCAAATCTACACATAATTTTTATATATCCAATTTTAATATTTAAAAATATATTAACAATTAAAGTTTTGAAAGCTTAATTATACCGACGTCTAAAACGACAACTACTGTAATAAAAGGGTGTAAAGGCCTGTTTGGCAGCAAAGAATTTTCATAATTTCTAGGCAAACCATGGTTTTGGAGAATACCATAGTATTTTTGGCCATAAGATGTTTGGAAGCAACCAAAAAAACTCTATTTCGAAAACCATGGTATTGTCAATACCATATTATTTTTGGAGTATTGAAAACTCCACTTAGACCTTAGTTTTGGGTTTTTGGCGCTGGTTGGGACTTAGAGTACAGAGAGAGGTGTACATGGCTGGTCAATACTTTGAAAATATCATGCAAAAGACTTTGTAGCCAAACAACTTGTAGTTTCAAGAAAAACCATGGTCTCAATGGTGGTAGGTGAAACCATGGTAGTTATGCCAAAGCAATTTCTAAACCATGGTTTTATAATACTATGGTATTGAAAAACTTTGCTACCAAACGGGGCCTAACTAGCAAGCCAGCTTTGATGGATGTTTCCTCTGTTCAGCTTTTAATTGCATCTATGTGCATGGCTTAATTAATTCCTTGGCTTTTCTCTAAGAAAGTGCAATTAATTGGTTAGCCCAGATCTGTTAAAATTACTTAATCCACCAAACACGTAGTCGGTGGAAATGGAGTGATCACACAATTAATACAACATGCATGATGCCACACCCAATTAGACGAGTTAGGTACTGGGTGGCGGTTTAATTTCCCTCACAACTTTAGTCATTCCGGCACAGCTAGACCAAAAATTACCATGCTGCATGCATGGGTAGTGTCGTAGAATACTAACAGCCTGTTTGGTTGCGGCTCACGCGAGCCTGGCCTGTGGGAAACGGCCGCGTGCGGTGTTTTTGCGCATGCAGACGCGTCGTTAGTTTTTGGTCTTCGCTGCATACGTTGAGTCAGGCAGCGCGCTCGCGATACAGTGAACCAAACATGAGCTTGCGCGTAATCAATGCATTAGGCGAGTCTGACCGCACGCATACAGCGAACCAAACACGCTATAACTAATCGATCAGAGTTGTTTGAATCTTTCAGAGCAGATATAAGTGCAGATCCTTTTCCAATTTGGGGATCAAAACACATCCTAACTACTAGCATGGAGTAACTGTTTGATTATTTAATTAAGAACCCACCATTTTAACTAATCTGTATTATTTTATTTTTTTTTGAAAATTGATCAGGAGCTCTAACATTTCTGTAAAAAAAAGAAAAAAGCAACAGACGAGCTACATACACACACGCACTTTTACACACGTACGCACGTCCACACACGCAGTACTCATCTCTCACACACACCCATATCGAATGGCGCTCGAACGCAGACGGACTGATCGAACGCTGCTCGCACCGGTCAGAGTCAGTCGAGCCGTAGCTCGATCGCATCTGTATTAATTATTACCGGCAGTAAGCGACCAGTCGCGCGCGTACTCTAACCCTGCTACCCTGGTGATAGCTGCCACGTGAAAGTGGCTGAAGATCCTAACTAGCATATAATTAGGACAATTTGGAGATAATGGCCTCTTTCAACTTTCATGACAAGTTGCCTTTCCAAAGTGCTGCCAACTTTTTACAAACTCGAGAGCTTTTTGCAAATTAAGATAGGCCGGCCGCCTTTCCCCTGTTAGCAAGGAACTTAATTCAGACATGTATGGGGCAGTATAATTTTTTCTTAATTAGCCTATATGCATTTGTGCAAGTTCATTGGTGCTACTTAAAAGCATTTCGATGACGCCTTTGCAGGATGGAAAACCAACACCACCATGAGCCTATGGGGTTCCAAGTAGCAAGCTACAGATGCCAGTTTCTTATTCTCTCTAGCTAGCTGTTCTATCCGCCAATTGAGAGAGAGAGACCATCTCTAATTTAGTCAGGCATCTAATCTAAACCCCTTGGCCTCCAACTACACACACACACATGTACAGTGCTTCCAATAATTGTATCAGATGCACAGGGATGTGAAGAAGCCCGGCCTATTGTTCCTCAACAAATGTGTATTAATCTGCACCTTTTCCCTGTATTGCTTGCTAATTAAGCTATCCCAACTCATAGGGTTAAGGAGTTTTTGAGATGTGTATAAGATAGTAGTACTACAACATTTAAGTCCTAATTGTATGGTTTTGCATCATAACACTACTGTGTATAGCAGGAGGAGAAATATATATATAGTCAGAATGATTGTAGCTATATGGATCAGAGACTTCGCTCTGATAAAGTTTGGAAGTCGGTTTTCGTCAAATCTGTATCAGGTTGATCTCGAAAACAGGTGAATTCAACATATATCACGTTTATCGAAATGGGCTCTTGATATATAAGATGTTGTTAGGAATATAACTCAATATCAGATCTTAACAAACTCTCAGGAGTCCTCATCTCTTACAACACGGATTCTATCTGGCTATAAATAGCCACCCCTATGTGCATGTGAAGATTGAACCAAATAGTGGTTTTCCTGTCTCCCGTGTCCCAACTTGTGTTCCCTTTGTGCGTGCGTGTGTGATCTAGCCCTAACATATGTTCTTGTGATTTAATGCAGCAGCTTGAGAGCCGGCCTGAGAGGTGCTGTATATATACACCTGTGCATGAAATTATTGGCCGGTAACAAAGAGACTCGGCCTGATGATAGGGCTAGCAGGAGCAAAATGTCTTCATCCTGTTTGTCCACTAGAGTGAAGTTACGTATCACACATCCAATTATGGTAGAAGCATACCTAACATGGTACAGGGATCATGCATGCATCCACCTTATGCACCTAGCTAGCTACAAATGGTCAGCTTCGATCTACCCGGCCAAAAGAAGCAAACACCACACAAATTAGATCAGAGGCACATCATCTGTACAGCAGAAGCAGCCCATTTGATCTGCTCGATCCGCACCGGCTTGCAAGTTGCAATTAAACCCTAACAAGACAATGTTCCAAGCCTCGCAGGCTTTCATCTTAATTACTCCACTATGTATTATATGAAGTAATTAAGGAGTAGGTAGTAATTAAAGAGCAGCATGCTTGCTTGCAAATGGATAATGGATGGCATGCAGACAAAGTTTCCACATCGCCGGGCTCTGAGGAAGAGGGAGGGAGGGAGAGCTAGCTGCATTCCATAGCTAGTTCCTGCATGCAGCTTGCATATGTGCACCCGCCGGCCGGCCACTTTTGCTTGCATTTCCTTTCACGTCATCAAAGTGAGGAGTTGGATTAGAGCATCTCCAATAGTTCCCAAAACTTATTCCCAAAATCATCTTTTAGGAACAAATGAAAAAATTACCGCTCCAACAGTTACCCTATCGGAATACCAATATCTGTACACGCCCAAAAACTCCGGCCTAAGTGGCCAGATATTGGGCGCTCGTGTGCTTTCCCAATCACTATTTGGGGGGGGGGCGGGGGAATGGGAACTGTTGGAGAATGATTTTTTTTTTAAGACCCAAAAACTTTAGGAAGCTCCCAATCCAGGATTATTGGGAGTTAAATTATAGGAAACTGTTGGAGATGCTCGTTACGTACGTCGTCTCTTCTAACTGAGAAGCCGTATTTCCTTTTAAGTTCGAAAGCGTATAAGGAATAATTTGCGGTCGGACGTCCGATTTTTTTCGAATGCTCTGTAATATTTTTTTTCTACGTGTGAAATATTTTTTTCTACGTGTGAAACATTTTCCTTTGATAACAGTAGAAATGTGCACGAGAAAAAAAAATGTTGCAGAATTCCCTATCAGACGATTACTAGTTCCCAGCAGCAATTGATCCAATACCAGCTGAGAACCTAGGCATCGCAATGACTAGTAACTTCTCTGACTAATCTATGTTAGTTCCTAGCTAAACATTGTTTTCAAAGCTAAAGAAAGCTGATGATCTGCTCATTTCCTTTATTAGGGAACCTGATCAATTCCTTCGTTCATCGAAATACACCAATCACCAAGTATTGAAAATCGACCCAATGCACAAATTGGCGAGTTGCTATATGGTATTAGCCGCAATTCCAAGCAACTTTAATAATGTCTAGAAATGCAACTACCGCTGTGTCACCTACACCACTCTACACCCTAGAAGCCTAAGTCTCCCATATAACCCCATATTTTCGTACATACTAGGAGAAACACAACCAAAGGGCTATACGATGAATGGAATATGGCCATATGGTCATTAAAACAGTTGGAATAATAAAAAACTAACCTTGTTATTGTTTCTTTGAATCCCTCTCTATCTCTCTTGAACTCTGGCACAAAACCATTGGAGTAGAGTAAAAACTAAAAGTGGCCCTGTGAACTTGGGTTGCTCCGATTGAACAAGTGAAAATTAGAGAATGATACAATTGGCAGTAAAACAAGATTTGAGCTATCCCTCAACTCCTCACTCATCAATCCCATGCATAACTGAACAATAAGTACATGCCTTCTTCTTCTCCTCCTCCTACAGTGCAAGTGAGAGGGAGAGAAGCAAATGGAGAATATGAGTGGTGAGTACAAGGGCGTGTATAAATATATAGGGGATGTGTGAGTGCCTTTCCTTTTTTCCTTAGCTGGTTGGACCCAACGAAATTATTTTGAAATTGAAACCCGCTCGGCGCCCAAATTTCACATTGGCTTCCAAAAGACTATCTCAAGCACATCACAATCGGTTCGCTCATCACAATCGGTTGCTCATCGCAATCCGGTTCTAACTTGAGAACTGAGTGTGATGATTCACCACTATATAAGTATCAGAGAAGTGCTTCTATGCTCTTCCTTTTAAAAGTTGCACAACTATTAAAGCATGAATGAAGAGTAGATATGGATTACTTACCCCTTCGCTTGCTTCAAGATTTGTGCAACTTGTACTAGAAGAAAAAGCATAGAAGCAAAGTATAATCATCTATCACAATCAGCTTTTCTTGAAAAGTTGGGAACCGATGTATATAAAACGATAGTGTTGTATCATTCTGTAGTAGTAGATCTACATTCTAGCACAAGGAGGAATTAGAAATTCCTTTAATATTAACAATTACTTACATAGATAGGAATTAGAAATTACATGGGAAGAAGCAATTCAATAACTAACTATTCAGAAATAATAGGACTATCCATACGTGCAATTGGGCAAATTGTTTTGCGTTTGTATACATGAGAACCGCCACTCTGGGTGTCACTGCTGACACTGGCCGTTCGTGAGTACAAGGGCTTTGGTACCATCATTAATAAAAAACGAACCCTTAAAATAGGAGCATGACAGTAAAAAAAAAACGCATTAGCAAAGTTAAAATGCTCTCTGTCCGTAAATCCGTAATAAGCCTCCATAAGATGAGTTTGTGGTTGGTAGGTGCATGCATGGCCTAGAACATGGCCGGCTGGTTTTTCGCTGGGCTGTCGTGGTTTTCCCGATAAGGTTAGGTTAAACTAGTTACATGCTCGTGCGTTGCTACGAAAAACAAAATTGATAACGAAAAATAAAGATTAAAAAATAAAAAAAAATATTTCACAAGATCAAACATCTATCTTTAACGCTTCGTTTCTTGCGAAAGCTGGCTAATTAAAGCAACGCTTCGTTTTTTGCGTAGGGCAATTAAGCAGGGCAATTAAGTAGGGCAATTAAGCAGAGCAATTAATGACGTGGGTAGAACTCACCACTGCCACCAACTGCTGCTTTATACTAGGAGATAGGGTTTTCAGCCGGTTTTTTTTTACCAAGAAATTTGGCGCACCGTACCAATCACTGCATACCGGCCGAACAGATTTGACCAGTACAGTTCGGTTTCGTCGGCTCGGTTTTTTTTGGGTTCGTTAGGAAAGTGCACCGGCCCTAGGATTTTATAGCCCAAGAGTAGCAAGCATCAGCCCGAAGCCCTTTCAGCCCAGAAGAAGAAGCGGCCCGGCATAATAGGTCGTGAGGCCCAGTATAATAACAACAACGAAACAACGATGATGCATCGGTGGCACATCATAACTTCTTCTTTTTTTTATCAAAACTAGTGTTTTTTTTTTGTCTCAAACCAAACATGCCCGGAACATGTTAAAACTTTTTTTTTTGGTCTCAAATCAAAACTAGTGAGACCAACTGTGCATGTTCACCGGTTGATCTTTCATTCTGTTTCTCCCGAGCACTGATCGTTGGCCGCTCCCACCAGGGCCACTTCACTACTACAGAACGAACTATATTAGACATTTTATCACATACGGTTTTTAAAAACCATCTATATTAATATAATCATAGATGATTTTCAAAGCACGACCATATAAGTTACCAAATTCACAAAGAACCATCTTGACAAGCTCATATCATAGACGGTTTTTGGATAAAACTATCTATGATATTCACAGTCCGTTTTATCTAAGAACCGTCTATGATGTCAATATATATCACAAACTATTTATGGGTAAATTCGATTGTGATACTATCCATCCAATGTGTAACACCCTGATTTTCGGCTTTGATTTTGAACAACTGGTTGATAATTTAATTGGCATCGATGAGTTGAAGATGCGCATTGTATTTAGTTTTAGGTATAAAATTTTGCGATGAAAATCCGATAGATCAAAAACAGATCGTGGTCTCACCTTCCCCACCGACTGTCCACCCCTCCATTATCTATTACCGACCAACAGTGCAAAACCAACAGCAAAATAGTAATGCCCTAAAATTTTATTTTTTGCATTTATGTATTATTTCGGATTTTATGGGAATTTTTGGTGAATTTTATGGATTTTATAAATGCCTTTTTTTTGCCTTTTTAGTGTTGTAACAATATTTTATTCGAGAAAACTAAAGCCAATATTATGCTAAAAATAATTTTAATAAGCTTAAAATAGTTCAAACTTTGCCACCCACCGAGCCCCCTCCCCAGGCTATAAATAGCACCCCTGGGTTCTCTTCTCCTCTCCTCTCCTCCTCGTGCTCTCCTCCCGCCCGAGCGCCGCCCCAGCCGCCATTCTCCTCCCTCACCGGCGCCGCCCTGGCTTGCCGCTTCCCTCCCTCTCCGGCCCCATTGACCTCATCGTCGACTTTGCCTCCCCGTGCCAGCAGCGTCGTCCCCGCTACTGGTACGCCACCTACCCGTGCGCACGCGCGCACCCGCGTTCCGTCGTCGTGGACCGGGTGCACAATGCACCCGGTTCAGTCATGGACTCGGTCCACAGGGCGGACCCACTCATAAGTCAAAGGAGCTTTTTCTTTTAAAAATTTAATTTGTGAAAATTCAATTTATAACACAAGCATGACATCATAAATTGGTTTTTGATTTAAAAATAATTCAAAATCAAAAAATTGCCGTTGACGTCAGCATTGCGCAGTAATTTAGATTTTATTTAGAAAAATAATTAAAAAATCAAAAAATTCCTTTTTCTTCTTTTTATTTTTTATTTGTTTTTAAACTTCTGGAGCCCATTTTCGCCCATTTGATCTCTGTTTGGCTCCATTTTTCTTTCTAAAATCATTTTAAATCCTAAATTTCTATTTTGTACTAGTTAGTATTTTATTTGAATTTATTAGAATTTAGTTGTTTTCACATATAGATTTCGGAGAGTCCAAGTAGTACGCGAGCAACGACTTTGAGCATCTACCTGTTGCACCAGGAAAACCACACCTCTTTAATCATGTTGATCCTAGTTTTTAAATTGTAATTTGAATTTAAATTATTGCATGCATGGTTTTTTAATTTAAATAGTTTTCTATTTTAGTTTTTAAAACCTCGATCCTGAAGAATGGTGAGGTAAAGATATTACAAACTAAGTCATGTGAAAATCTAGCAGATTTGTTTACTAAGTTCTTGCCAAAATTTATTTTTCAAAGATGTGTTAATGGCATTGGAATGAGATGACTTAGAAATATGCGTAGTTCAAGGGAAGTAAAACTATGAACCATGACCCTTTGCATGATCCTGAAGATCCTACTTTATATCCTGAAGATTATAAGTTGTGCTCTTTTTTTCTTAGTGAGTTTTCTTGAAGTTTTCTCACATAGAGGTTTTTAATGAAGCAACTAGTGTAACACGGAGTGCGAGTGTAATAAACTCTTTTCTCCATCTATTTTTTCCCATTAGGTTTTTGGAAGTTTTTAACGAGATATGTACATTACACGGTATTCGTCTAAGGGGAAGTGTTATGATATTGATAGAATCCCAGTCCAAGTTTGGAAGGACTCTATTTATTAGTGGGCGAATCCGAATTTATCTCATGTTGGTTTTGCTATATATTAGACACCCCTCGTACAAAGAGAATCAATATAATAGAGAGAGAGAGAGAGAGAGAGAGTTTTGCCCCTACGTTGTGTGTGTTCCTTATTCTTGTTTTTGTGATTTCATCGGCATGTTGTTGATTGATCGCGGGGTGAACAACTACGTTTCACAATAGAGACATAGTCCATTCATTGAGAGCACACAGGGCGTATGACACGTTAAAAGAAGCTAGGCCCCGTGTTTGCTTTCCACACTCACTGACAATCTAGCTAGCCGGGTTTGTTGCACGCATGGGTGAAAATGGATTGGATATAGGCGAATATTGCTCTATCTGTATCCTAACTTATTTTTTTTTCTCGGTTTCGGAATTGAATACGGGTTAGCCGGATAAGGATACAAATCTAGTTTATTCGGGATACAGATACGGGATGGATATGTGATGGATTCTGACCGAGAATAGATAAAGATATATGGATAAAACACACATATATAGAGTAATATATGTTAAATCAAACCACATGAATACATAACCATAATAGCAAGTTACATACCAACCAAAGCATGTATGTTTGAGACACAAAACCATTTATAATAGGTTGATATCTCAATTTCATGAATTCAACAACGAAATAAAATCTTAAGTCTAAGTAGAATGCTATGTATATCACATTTAACCAAATGAGGACAAAGAAATATTTATATCCGAATAGGGAAATCCGGATATATGAATAGAAAATCCGAATTTCCGAATCCTATCTCGTATTTACCGATATTGACTGCTCCGAATCCAATCCCGGATCCGACTGGATAGTCAAATCCCTTCCCGGATTCAATCCTGACCAAATCAGGTGGAAAATATCAAGCCCATTTTTACCCCTAGTTGCATGCAACCAAGCCAAGCAATGAAAGGAAGGAAGGGCATCGATTGAGGAAACTTGCACTACAACATGGAGTGAGCAAGGCCTCTAGCTTGCAAAGGGCTGAATTCGCTTGTCTTGTCTTTGGTTTCTGTTGTGAACTGAAGGAAGGAGGAGACTTGCAAGCCATCCGTGTTCCCCTGCGTGTCGATCTACCTGTATCTATGCCACCAATAGCCGTCTGTTTCCACAAACAACAAACCTGGCAGGCGTTTATGTTATCCCTCCCCCTTTGACTCTATCTATCTTTCTATCTCTAGTCTAGTAGTATTAAAGGAAATAATTTATTTCAAATAGTTATAAGTAAATTTCAAGAGTTTCAAGCGAGGCCCGAACTTATATATGTCACTTGCAACTTACAAGAAAAATTAAGCACACATAACCTTGCTCATACAGTAGGTTGTCAGGTATATGAAAATGTTTACACTTGTTATGCGCGGGTACATATTAGGTTTGGATGTGGAAGTGTTTGGAACGGCCGGATAAAATTGAGGTTTCTAAAATGTCAGAAACGGACCATGACTTCCACTTTTGTCTCACCCTAGGGCCTTCGAAATGTCAGAAACGGCCCATGACTTCCACTTTTGTCTCACCCTAGGGCCTCCGAAATGTCAGAAACGCCATGTGCGTCAGTCAATTAGGGAGCTTGAGTAAATCGCATTGGTTGGGGAAATCTAACATAATTAAGATTTGGGGATTTATTTATTTATTTATTTTGAAATTCTACTAGGAAGTCTAGCATTCACTGCAAGAAAGAGTGGGCTCCCGTGTTCGATGCTTGGTGGGCATGCCGCTCCATGCCTTTTATGAATTAACTTTTCTTTCTAAAAGTTCAAAAGTTACATGGACAATATTTCAGAAGGTATATAGACGATATTTCTTTCTAAAAGTTTTATTTCCTAGCTGTTGTCTCAGCTAAGATTAGGTCACCTAGCTCAAAAGTGTTGAGCTTTGATTTGTAGATAATCAAGTCTCATGGGTCCGTTAGTAAAGAAGAAATTAAGTGCACTCATTTGGTATTTTGTCGCATAACAAATTACGCATTTTCTCAAGTTAATTTCCTATACATCTCATTTAGTTTAGATTGAAAAAAAGTGATATGAATAAGCTAGCATTAATGTGACGTCAAAATTGTGCTAACACAGTAACACGCTCTCAAATATGATCAACACACAAAAACACAAATGCATATTCTTACAGTTATGGCTTTCACATTTTTTTATTGAGCACAATTATCACGTTAATTAGGCAGCAATTGTTAATGACAAGCTCTCATGATGATATGGCCATGCATCTTGTTTCAATTGTGCACGCAGAAGCTGACGGCCACCGGTGCCCCGTCCCAGATGGAGAAAGTAGTGGTGTTGTGCGACTCCAGGCCATGGCGATAGTCGCCGGCGGCGGCGGCGGCGGAGACACGGGCGACGGTGGAGCAGAAGCCGCGGCCTCACCCAGACAAGGCGGTGCGACTCTAGCTTGCACTACAAGATGGAGTGAGCAAGGCCTCTAGCTTGCAAGAGGGATTGAATTCGCTTGCCCTGTCTTTGGTTTATGTTGCAAACTATTGGAAGGAGGAGCCTTGCAAGCCATTCGTGGTTCCCTGCGTGCCGATCTACTTGTATCTATGTTACCATCAACCATCTCTTTTCACAGACAATCAGCCTGGTAAATATTCCTATTTCACCACAAGACATCACACTATACGCCACACTATCATCCATGCTCCTCTCTCTCTCTCTCTCTCTCTCTCTCTCTTTCTCTCTCCCTCCCCTTCTTAATATACCCTATATTAATATTAATTAATATATTAAAGATGGGAAGTTCCGGCTCGCTCCCTGCGTGCGCGCGTGCAGCACACTACCGCATGCACAAGTAGAGGTGGGCGTCGTGCCGTGCCGTGCCGGCCCGGCCCGAGCCTATCGTGCTTCGGGTTGAAACCGTGCCGTGCCACGACGGCCCATCGTGACAAGCGCGTCGGGTCGTGTCGGTGGAAAATATCCGACCCATTTTTACCCCTAGTTGCATGCAACCAAGCCAAGCAATGAAAGGAAGGAAGGGCATCGATTGAGGAAACTTGCACTACAACATGGAGTGAGCAAGGCCTCTAGCTTGCAAAGGGCTGAATTCGCTTGTCATGTCTTTGGTTTCTGTTGTGAACTGAAGGAAGGAGGAGACTTGCAAGCCATCCGTGTTCCCCTGCGTGTCGATCTACCTGTATCTATGCCGCTAATAGCCGTCTGTTTCCACAAACAACAAACCTGGCAGGCGTTTATGTTATCCCTCCCCCTTTGACTCTTATCTATCTTTCTATCTCTAGTCTAGTAGTATTAAAGGAAATAATTTATTTCGCATAGTAATAAGTAAATTTCAAGAGTTTCAAGCGAGGCCCGAACTTATATATATGTCACTTGTAACTTACAAGAAAAGTTAAGCACACATAACCTTGCTCATACAGTAGGTTGTCAGGTATATGAAAATGTTTACACTTGTTATGCGCGGGTACATATTAAGTTTGGATGTGGAAGTGTTTGGAACGGTCGGATAAAATTGAGGTTTCTAAAATGGCAGAAACGATCCATGACCTCCACTTTTGTCTCACCCTAGGGCCTCCGAAATGTTAGAAACGCCACGTGCGTCAGTCAATTAGGGAGCTTGAGTAAATCGCATTGGTTGGGGAAATCTAACATAATTAAGACTAGTTACATGCCCATGCGTTGCTACGAAAAACAAAATTGATAACGAAAAATAAAAATAAAAAAAATAAAAAAATTATTTCACAAGATCAAACATCTATCTTTAACGCTTCGTTTCTTGCGAAAGCTGGCTAATTAAAGCAACGCTTCGTTTCTTGCATAGGGCAATTAAGCAGGGCAATTAATGACGTGGGAAGAACGGACCACTGCCACCAAGTGCTGCTTTAGAATAGTAGAGATTTGGGGATTTATTTATTTATTTATTTTGAAATTCTACTTGGAAGTCTTAGCATTCATTGCAAGAAAGAGTGGGCTCCCGTGTTCGATGCCGGGTGGGCATGCCGCTCCATGCCTTTTATGAATTAACTTTTCTTTCTGAAAGTTCAAAAGGAGGAGCCTTGCAAGCCATTCGTGGTTCCCTGCGTGTCGATCTACTTGTATCTATGTTACCATCAACCATCTCTTTTCACAGACAATCAGCCTGGTAAATATTCCTGTTTCACCACAAGACATCACACTATACATCACACCATCATCCATGCTCCTCTCTCTCTCTCCCTCCCCTTCTTAATATACCCTATATTAATATTAATTAATATATTAAAGATGAGAAGTTTCGGCTCGCTCCCTGTGTGCGCGCGTGCAGCACACTACCGCATGCACGAGTAGAGGTGGGCGTCGTGCTGTGCCGGCCCGGCCCGGCCCGAGCCTATCATGCTTCGGGCCGAAACCGTGCCATACCACGACGGCCCATCGTGCCCACAATGTCGGGTCGTGTCGGCCCGACTCGCCTTTGGCGAGCCCAGGCCCGGCCCATTTGCGCTTCATGTCTGATTCGTGCTGTGCCGGCCTAGGCCCGACCCATTTTCACTATTGTGACGAGCAAAGAAATAAAACACATCACTACTACTAAACTATCCATTTTAATTACATAAGAGACTAATCACATCAACAAAATGTCAAAAATAAATACAATGCTTAAAGATACCTTGAATCAATAATATCTGCCAACTTTTAGGTCTTAATCCATGATTTCGTGCCCGTTCGTGCCGCCCATTGTGCCCGGTTCTCAGGCCCGGCAAGGCCCGTGCTACAGTTGCGTGCCGGCCCAGTCTGGCACGGAACCGTGCCGTGTCGGACTTTACACCGAGCCATCCCGTCGTGCTTCGAGCCGGCCCAAAAGGCAAGCGGGGTGACCGCGCGAGGCATTCGCGTGGGCCAGCACAGCCAGTGGGTCACGCGTCACTCGTGCGGCGGCCAACCGGGCTGGTCACGTTGGATTGTGCGCGCGTGCCGTTGGCCTCGCGCAGCATTACCACATGTCCGCATCTGGTCTCTCTCAATCTCCAGTGGTATCTCTCCTAATTCTTGGTGTTCCATTGATCCGCCTTAGCGAGCTTCTTCTTATTCATTTGATCGCCCGTCGTTTCGGTGCCTGATCGCTCGGTTTATTTGTTCGGTGGATCGATTGCATGTGCCTTTGCTAGCTTTAATTTCGTGGAGATCTCCAGCGGCGCCACTGCTAATTACCACCACATAATTAAGTCATCTTCACTTTACCGTCATCCCATCGATCGATGCAATTCTGGTTTACCTCTTCTTCTCCACCTTCTTCCGAATAATTAAGTTCATGTTTTCTTCCTGACGAATCTCTTGATCTTGATTTACATGCTGTGTTGCTGGAAATGAGGTTTCTGAAAATGTTTGGAACGGCCCTGGATAGAATGGAGGTTTCTGAAATGTCAGAAACGAGCCAGGGCCTCCACTTTCGTCTCACATTAGAGCCTCCACTTTCGTCTCACATTAGGGCCTCCAAAATGTCAGGAATGCCCTACAGGTCAGTTAATTAGGGAGTTTGAGTCAATCGCATTATTTGATCGGGGAAATCTGAAATAATTAATATTTGGAGTTTTTTTTTTTGAAATTTTGCTAGGAAGTCCGTCATTTAAATTTAAGAGAGTGGGTGCCCGTGTTGGAGTTAGGGTTTCACTTTTCATTTTGACAAAAATCGTGCAAAAATCAAGCCAAAAAATGTATAGTTTCAAAAATCAAAAATTTTGAAAAAAATAATAAAAAAAATCAACGATTTTCGTTGAAAATTGGCAGATTCTTGAGCTTTTTTTGTGGCCGATTTTTGAAGCGATTTCCGTCGATTTTTCACGAAAATTAAAGCGATTTCCACTGATTTTCGACGGGTTATGTCACGTAATTTTTTTAAAAAATTTGAATTTATTTTTGGATTGGACCGATTTATCAAGCGATTTTAAAAATCACATCGTATTGATACAAACAAAAATCGCAAAAATCAAAAGATTTTCGTCGATTTTTTGAACCCATGTTGGAGCCGGGTCGTTACCGTGCCAACCGAGCATCGGCTCCCTGGGTATTTAATTTTTGAACTTGTTTCCTTTTATGAATCACCTATGCTTAAAACTGGATCATATGTTCATAGACCAAAATTTCATTTGCACAATTAATAGCTAATCGATATTTGCATCACGAGGACTCACTTGTATATAGACGATTTTTTCTTTCTGAAAGTTTCATTTCCCTGTTTGCTTAGCTAAGATTACGTCTCATGGGTCCGTCAGTAAAGAAGAATTAAGCAAGTAATGGTTCGGCCTTTGCACTTATTTGGTATTTTGTCATATATACCAAATTATGCATTTTTCTCAAGTTATTTTTCCTAGAGAAATGTAAAGTGTACCATTTGGTTTTGATTGAAAAAAAGTGCTGTAGCCCTCAAATATGGTCAACCCATAAACATAAATGCATATCCTTACCATTACGGTTTTCACATTTTTTTTATTGAGCACAATTATCACGTTAATTATGTAGTTTGCTGATGACAATCTCTCCTGATCGATGATATAGCCATGCATCTTGTTTCAATTGTGCATGCAGGTAGAAGCTGATGGAGGAAGTGGTCAGTCGCCGGCGGTGACCGAGACGCAGGCGACGGTGGAGCGGAAGCTAGCATTAATGTGACATCAAAATTGTGCTAACACAGTAACACGCTCTCAAATATGATCAACACACAAAAACACAAATGCATATTCTTTTCAATTGTGCACGCAGAAGCTGACGGCCACCGGTGCCCCGTCCCAGATGGAGAAAGTGGTGTTGTGCGACTCCAAGCCATGGCGATAGTCGCCGGCGGCGGCGTCGGAGACAAGGGCGGGGCGACGGTGGAGCAGAAGCCGCGGCCTCACCCAGACAAGGCGGTGCGACTCTAGCTTGCACTACAAGATGGAGTGAGCAAGGCCTCTAGCTTGCAAGAGGGATTGAATTCGCTTGCCCTGCCTTTGGTTTATGTTGCAAACTAAAGGAAGGAGGAGCCTTGCAAGCCATTCGTGGTTCCCTGCGTGTCAATCTACTTGTATCTATGCAGGGCCATCTCCAGAAATTTGGGGCCCTGGAGCGAAATGCAAATTGAGACTCTAAAATTTGAAAAATTCATGTGTACTATAGATAAGACATACTTACAATTATATAACTTCAATATGTGTTTTTTCTTACAAAATTTAGGAACATATCAAATATCAATGCTAATACTGACCCCATGTTCTACTTAAAAAGCATCATCCGCCTACCTCATGTTTTGTTTTTTTTCCTTCTCGTGTACTACCCAGAGGAGCCCTCCTCCCTATTCCTTTTTATGCTGGCGGGTGGAGGGCTAGAGGCTGGTCCTGTGAAGTCCGTCCACGTAAGCGTAAAGGAAAAGATTCTGAGTCTCCAACTCCACACGGCACACGGAAATTTCTCTCTCGTTCCAGCGCCCGTAGCTGCGTACTTGCGTAGCACACTGATTTGGGGGCCTATGCTGATTTGGGGGCCCTGTGCCGTCGCGCACATTGCCCATGGCCATCGACGGGCCTGTATCTATGTTACCATCAACCATCTGTTTTCACAGACAATAAGCCTGGTAAATATTCCTGTTTCACCACAAGACATCACACCATACGTCACACCATCATCCATGGCTCCATGCTCCTCTCTCTCTCTCTCTCCCTCCCCTTCTTAATATACCCTATATTAATATTAATTAATATATTAAATATGGGAAGTTTCGGCTCGCTCCTTGCGTGCGCGCGTGCAGCACACTACCGCATGCACGAGTAGAGGTGGGCGTCGTGCCGTGCCGTGCCGGCTTGGACCGAGCCTATCGTGCTTCGGACCGAAACCGTGCTGTGCCACGACGGCCCATCGTGCCCACCGTGTCGAGTCGTGTCGGCCCGACTCGCCTTTGGCGAGCCCAGGCCCGGCCCATTCACGCTTCGTGTCTGATTCATGCCGTGCCGGCACAGGCCCGACCCATTTTCACTATTGTGACGAGCAAAGAAATAAAACACATCATTGCTACTAAACTACCTATTTTAATTACATAAGAGACTAATCACATCAACAAAATGTCAAAAATAAATGCAATGCTTAAAGATGCCTTGAATCAATAATATCTGCCAACTTTTAGGTCTTAATCCGTGATTTCGTGCCCGTTCGTGCCGTGCCGGCAGGGGCCCCGCCCAAACAATCGTGCCGGGTCATGCCGCCCATCGTGCTCGGGTGCTCGGTTCTCAGGCCCGGCACGGCCCGTGCTACAGTTACGTGCCGGCCCAGCCCGGTCTCGCGCAGCGTTACCACGTGTCCGCATCTGGTCTCTCTCAATCTCCAGTGGTATCTCTCCTAATTCTTGGTGTTCCATTGATCCGCCTTGGCGAGCTTCTTCTTATTCATTTGATCGCCCGTCGTTTCGGTGCCCGCTCGCTCGGTTTATTTGTTCGGTGGATCGATTGCATGTGCCTTTGCTAGCTTTAATTTCGTGGAGATCTCCAGCGGCGCCACTGCTCACCACCACGTAATTAAGCCATCTTCACTCACCGTCGTCCCATTGATCGATGCAATTCTGGTTTACCTCTTCTTCTCCTTCTTCTTCCGAATAATTAAGTTCATGTTTTCTTCCTGACGAGTCTCTTGATCTTGATTTGCATGCTGTGTTGCTGGAAATGAGGTTTCTAAAAATGTTTGGAATAGAATGGAGGTTTCTGACATGCCAGAAATGAGCTAGGGCCTCCACTTTCGTCTCACATTAGAGCCTCCACTTTCGTCTCACATTTGGGCCTCCAAAATGTCAGGAATGCCCTGTAGGTCAGTTAATTAGGGAGTTTGAGTCAATCGCATTATTTGATCGGGGAAATATGAAATAATTAATATTTGGAGTTTTTTTTCTGAAATTTTGCTAGGAAGTCTGTCGTTTAATTTAAGAGAGTGGGTGCATGTGTTGGAGTTAGGGTTTCACTTTTCATTTTGATAAAAATCGCGCAAAAATCGAGCCAAAAATCGTATAGTTTCAAAAATCAAATTTTTTGAATTTTTTTTTTCAAAAATCAACGATTTTCGTGGAAAATTGGCAGATAGTTGAGCTTTTTTGGTGGTCGATTTTTGAAGCGATTTTCGTCAATTTTTCACGAAAACTAAGCGATTTCCACCGATTTTCGACGGGTTATGTCACGTAATTTTTTTAAAAGTTTTTGAATTTATTTTTGAATTGGACCGATTTATCGAGCGGTTTTAAAAATCAGATCGTATCGATACAGACAAAAATCGCAAAAATCAAAAGATTTTCGTCGATTTTTTGAACCCATGTTGGAGCCGGGTGGTTACCATGCCAACCGAGCATCGGCTCCCTGGGTATTTAATTTTTGAACTTGTTTCCTTCAATGAATCGCCTATGCTTAAAACTGGATCATATGTTCATAGACCAAAATTTCATTTGCACAATTAATAGCTAATCAATATTTGCATCACGAGGACTCACTTGTATATAAACGATTTTTTCTTTCTAAAAGTTTTATTTCCCTATTTGCTTAGCTAAGATTACATCCCATGGGTCCATCAGTAAAGAAGAATTAAAGCAAGTAATGGTTCGGCCATTGCACTTATTTGGTATTTTGTCATATATACCAAATTATGCATTTTTCTCAAGTTATTTTTCCTAGAGAAATGTAAAGTGTACCATTTGGTTTTGATTGAAAAAAAGTGATGTAGCCCTCAAATATGGTCAACCCATAAACATAAATGCATATCCTTACCATTACGATTTTCACATTTTTTTATTGAGCACAATTATCACGTTAATTATGCAGTTTGCTGATGACAATCTCTCCTGATCGATGATATAGCCATGCATCTTGTTTCAATTGTGTATGCACGCAGAAGCTGATGGCCCGCCGGCGCGCCGTCCCAGATGGAGGAAGTGGTGTCGTGCAACTACAAGCCACGGCAACAGTCGCCGGCGGCGACCGAGACGCAGGCGACGGTGGAGCGGAAGCCGCGGCCTCACCCAGACAAGGCGGTCAAATGCGCGCGGTGCGACTCGATGGACACGAAGTTCTGCTACTACAACAACTAGATCATGTCGCGCAGGAGCGGAGCTAGTTCAGGCCCAAGCCCCGGGCTAGACCAGCTGATCTTAGATTAAATATCTGTTTTCAATGATTTTTTAATAATTTTTCGTAGAATTTTAGTAGGCTTTTGGTACGAGGCCCCGGGCTACAGCATACTCTGCCCGGGGCCTGGATCCGCCCCTGATGTCGCGGCCCCGTTACTTCTGCAAGGCCCTCCGCAACATCATACGTGTCTAGTGCCAACACATATGCGCGCCATACCATGTGGTCGTTTCAGACCCACACACGTCATGTGCCATATGCCCGCACTCCTATCCCACACGCGCTCATGCAGTGAAGGTTGATATCCTGATACCATCAGAAACACACCTTGGTTCAAATTTTGCTGAATGTCCATACCACCATATGGCAGATCCACGCATGCATAACACTCTATTCACACTTTCGTCCTCACTTCATATAAAAGTGTTAATCCGAAAGTAAAATGTTTGAACCAAACAAGTTTTAATCTTCACATAGACTATATAGACATTCATATTAACGTCCGGATATTACACTCACCCTCCACCTCAGCGTTGGCCTCCCTGCTAACATTTGCAGCGGCCGCCAAGATCAGCAAGCAAGATCAACAAGTTTTAATTCAAAAGTGTTGAGCTTTGATTTGTAGATAATCAAGTATCATGGGTCCGTTAGAGCAACTCCAAGAGGGTCTTAAATATGGCCCTAATTTGAATTATATGGCTTTTGGGGGAAAAGATTAACTCCAGCAAGAACCATAAATTTTTAAAATTTAGCAAATTGTTTTAAGGCCCCTAAGAGAGTAGCTATATTTAGCAACTCTGTGATTGAGCCCTATCTTCGTTGGGTTTTAGGGCCTAATTGCTGGAGTGAATATTTCATTAGAGCCCTAAATTTAATTAGTTGGGGTCCTAAATTAAAATTTAAGGCTCATTTTTAGGGCTCTCTCTTGGAGATGCTCTTAGTAAAGAAGAAATTAAGTGCACTCATTTGGTATTTTGTCATATACCAAATTACGCATTTTCTCAAGTTAATTTCCTATAGAAATGTAAAATGTGTCTCATTTAGTTTAGATTGAAAAAAAAAGTGATGAATAAGCAAGCATTAATGTGAGGTCAAAATTGTGCTAACACGCTCTCAAATATGATCAACACACAAAAACACAAATGCATATTCTTACAGTTATGGCTTTCACATTTTTTCTATTGAGCACAATTATCACGTTAATTAGGTAGCAGTTGCTAATGACAAGCTCTCCTGATGATATAGCCATGCATCTTGTTTCAATTGTGCACGCAGAAGCTGACGGCCACCGGTGCCCCGTCCCAGATGGAGAAAGTGGTGTTGTGCGACTCGAAGCCATGGCGATAGTCGCCGGCGGCGGCGGCGGAGACACGGGCGATGGTGGAGCAGAAGCCGGGGCCTCACCCAGACAAGGCGGTGCGACTCTAGCTTGCACTACAAGATGGAGTGAGCAAGGCCTCTAGCTTGCAAGAGGGATTGAGTTCGCTTGCCCTGTCTTTGGTTTATGTTGCAAACTAAAGGAAGGAGGAGCCTTGCAAGCCATTCGTGATTCCCTGCGTGTCGACCTACCTGTATCTATGTTACCATCAACCTTCTCTTTTCACAGACAATCAGCCCGGTAAATATTCATGTTTCACCACAAAGACATCACACTATACGTCACACCATCATCCATGCCCCTCTCACTCTCCCTCCCCTTCTTAATATACCCTATATTAATTAATATATTAAAGATGAGAAGTTCCGGCTCGCTCCCCCATCCACATCGCCCTCGCCAGTTGTCAATGCCTGCGCGCGTGCAGCACACTAGCGCATGCACGAGGCAAACGGGGTGGGCATTCACGTGGGCCAGCACAACCGGTGGGACGCGCGTCACTCACGCGGCCAACTGGGCTGGCCACGTTGGATTGCGCGCGCATGCTGTTGGCCTCGTGCAGCGTTACCACGTGTCCGCATCTAGTCTCTCTCAATCTCTAGTGGTATCTCTCCTAATTCTTGGTGTTCCACTGCTTTACCACCATGTAAGCCATCTTCACTCACCGTCATCCCATCGATCGATGCAATTCTGGTTTACCTCTTCTCCTTCTTCTTCCGAATAATTAAGTTATTGTTTTCTTCCTGACGAGTCTCTTGATCTTGATTTGCATGCTGTGTTGCTGGAAATGAGGTTTCTGAAAATGTTTGGAACGGCCCTGGATAGAATGGAGGTTTCTGAAATGTCAGAAACGAGCCAGGGCCTCCACTTTCGTCTCACATTAGGGCCTCCAAAATGTCAGGAATGCCCTGTAGGTCAGTTAATTAGGGAGTTTGAGTCAATCGCATTATTTGATCCGGAAAATCTGAAATAATTAATATTTGGAGTTTTTTTTTTGAAATTTTGCTAGGAAGTCTGTCATTTAATTTAAGAGAGTGGGTGCCCGTGTTGGAGTTAGGGTTTCACTTTTCATTTTGATAAAATCGCGCAAAAATCGAGCAAAAAATCGTATTGTTTAAAAAATCAAAATTTTTGAAAAAAATTCAAAAATCAACGATTTTCGTGGAAAATTGGCGAATAGTTGAGCTTTTTTGTGGCCGATTTTCGAAGCGATTTCTGTCGATTTTTCACGAAAATTAAAGCGTTTTCCACCGATTTTCGACAGTTATGTCACGTAATTTTTTAAATTTTTTTTGAATTGGACCGATTTATTAAGCGGTTTTAAAAATCAGATCGTACCGACACAGACAAAAATCACAAAAATCAAAAGATTTTTGTCGATTTTTTGAACCATGTTGGAGCCGGGTGGTTACCATGCCAACCGAGCATTGGCTCCCTGGGTATTTAATTTTTGAACTTGTTTCCTTTTATGAATCGCCTATGCTTAAAACTGGATCATATGTTCATAGACCAAAATTTTCATTTGCACAATTAATAGCTAATCGATATTTGCATCACGAGGACTCACTTGTATATAGACGATTTTTTCTTTCTGAAAGTTTCATTTCCCTGTTTGCTTAGCTAAGATTACGCCTCATGGGTCCGTCAGTAAAGAAGAATTAAGCAAGTAATGGTTCGGCCTTTGCACTTATTTGGTATTTTGTCATATATACCAAATTATGCATTTTTCTCAAGTTATTTTTCCTAGAGAAATGTAAAGTGTACCATTTGGTTTTGATTGAAAAAAAGTGCTGTAGCCCTCAAATATGGTCAACCCATAAACATAAATGCATATCCTTACCATTACCTCATACCATGTCCAGTGCCAACACATATGCGCGCCATACCATGTGGTCGCTTCAGACCCACACACGTCATGCGCTATATGCCCGCACTCCAATCCCACACGTGCTCATGCAGCGAAGGTTGATGTCCTGATACCATCAGAAACACACCTTTGTTCAAATTTCGCTAAATGTCCATCCCACCATATGGCAAATCCACGTATGCATAGCACTTCGTTCACACTTGCATCCTCACTTCATATAAAAGTGTTAATCCGAAAGCAAAATGTTTGAACCACATAAGTGTTAATCCGAAAGCAAAATGTTTGAACCACATAAGTGTTAATCTTCACATAGACCATATAGACATTCGCATTAACGTCCGGATATTACACTCACCCTCCACCTCAGCGTTGGCCTCCCTGATAACGTTGGCAGCGGCCGCCAAGATCAGCAAGCTCGTGCCGGAACCCATGGTGCCCCCATCCTGCACGGACTTCCCCGATGTGCTCCCCACATTTATCTCCACAGCCTTCGAGCTCCCCATAGACCACGTCTCCTTGGCCTTGCTTCGTCGTTGTCCAGGCCGGCCGGCGGCGGCGGTATTGGCTCCCGGTGGGACGTTTCTGGACATACTGAAGGGAGGGCTTCTTGATGGCAATCATCAGAGCAACGGCTGCTATGGGCCTACCGGCGGCAATGGGATGGTGATGCCGCTGTCAACATTTGGTGTTGGTGCAGGTCTGAATCTTATGATGTAGCAGCATGGGTTTGGTGATAACCCTCGGTGGCAAAGCCAGAATAAAAATGGAGATAGTGGGCTCAAAGAATTAGATAATTTGTACTGTGTTTTTATCGGTTCAAGTGTTACTACTAGTATTTTATTATTTGAGAAATACTTGTGCAATATTTGCTTATCAAACTTTTAGAAATCCATAAACAAATTAGCACCAACCAATCAAACAAATCGGCTATTGTATATATTCAACCCATTGACACAGTGAAAATTGATAAAAAAAATCATATATTGAAATAGGGGCTCACATTACCTATTTGTTGTTGTGGTTAGCACAGTCAGCCGGTTAGGGACTCGCCAACTCACATTGCGTCGTTTTCCCCGCCCTCTCGCCATCGCTGCGATGGGTTATTCGTCGCCGCAAGCCGGCATCCTCGGTAGCTCCCCGGCATCTACTCGATGTCCTCGCCATGCCCTTTCAATCATTGAGCGACGTGCATCAAGCACCTCTGACTTGGTGGGTTGTCATGACCTCGTAAAAGAGAGGTATCGAGCCCTCCTTCCCCCACCCCCCCTTCTATGGTCTCTGCGTACATCTAGGCTTCAAATTCAGTTTTGCAGATAACAAGCGAACTTATCAATTAATAAATTAGTCCTTCAATAAGGAGCAGCCCACCAAACCTCATGACCTAAGACGTAGCTCACCATCTAACAAGCGAACTTATCAATTAATTTTTTTTTGTATTTTGTCATATATACCAAATTATGCATTTTTCTCGAGTTATTTTTCCTAGAGAAATGTAAAGTGTACCATTTGGTTTTGATTGAAAAAAGGTGATGTAGCCCTCAAATATGGTCAAGCCATAAACATAAATGCATATCCTTACCATTACGGTATTCACATTTTTTTTATTGAGCACAATTATCACGTTAATTATGCAGTTTGCTGATGACAATATCTCCTGATCGATGATATAGCCATGCATCTTGTTTCAATTGTGCATGCACACAGAAGCTGATGGCCCACCGGCGAGCCGTCCCAGATGGAGGAAGTGGTGTCGTGCAACTCCAAGCCACAGCAACAGTCGCCGGCGGCGACCGAGACGCAGGCGATGGTGGAGCGGAAGCCGCGGCCTCACCCAGACAAGGCGGTCAAATGCGCGCGGTGCGACTCGATGGACACGAAGTTCTGCTACTACAACAACTAGATCATGTCGCGGCCCCGTTACTTCTGCAAGGCCCTCCGCAATGCCATACCGTGTCCAGTGCCAACACATACACGCACCATACTATGTGGTCGCTTCAGACCCATACACGTCATGCGCCATATATATATGTCCGCACTCCTATCCTACACGTGCTCATGCAGCGAAGGTTGATGTCCCCATACCATTTGAAACATACCTTGGTTCAAATTTCGCTAAAGGTCCAACCTGTCATAGGGCAGGTCCATGCATGCATAACACTTCATTTACACTTTTGTCCTCACTTCATATAAAAGTGTTAATCCGAAAGTAAAATGTTTGAACCACACAAGTGTTAATCTTCACATAGACTATATAGACATTCATATTAACGTCCGGATATTACACTCACCCTCCACCTCAGCGTTGGCCTCCCTGCTAATGTTGGCAGCGGCCGCCAAGATCAGCAAGCTCGTGCCGAAACCCATGGTGCCCCCGTCCTCCACGGACTTCCCCGATGTGCTCCCCACATTTATCTCCACAGCCTTCGAGCTCCCCAGAGACCACGTCTCCTTAGCCTTGCTTCGTCGTTGTCTAGGCCGTCCGGCGGCGGCGACATTGGCTCCCGGTGGGACGTTTCTGGACAAACCGAAGGGAGGGCTTCTTGATGGCAACCATCAGAGCAACGGCTACTATGGGCCTACCGGCGGCAATGGATGGTGATGCCGCCGTCAACATTTGGTGTTGGTGCAGGTCTGAATCTTATGATGTAGCAGCATGGGCTTGGTGATAGCCCTCAGTGGCAAAGCCAGAATGAAAATGGAGATAGTGGGCTCAGAGAATTAGATAACTTGTACTGTTTGTACTGTATTTTTATCGGTTCAAGTGTTACTACTAGTATTTTATTATTTGAGAAATACTTGTGCAACATTCGTAATTATAAAACTTTTAGATATCCATAAACAAATTAGTACCAACCAATCAAACAAATTGGCTATTGTGTATATTCAACCCATTGACACAATGAAAATTGATAAAAAAAATCATATATTGGAATAGGGGCTCACATTACCTATTTGTTGTTGTGGTTAGCACACTCAGCCGGTTAGGGACTCGCCAACTCACATTGCGTCGTTTTCCCTGCCCTCTCGCCATCGCTGCGATGGGTTATTCGTCGCCGCAAGCCGGCATCCTCGGTAGCTCCCCGGCATCTACTCGACGTCCTCGCCATGCCCTTTCAATCGCTGAGCGACGTGCATCAAGCACCCCTGACTTGGTATCGAGCCCCCCCCTCTTTTTATGGTCTCTGCGTACATCTAGGGTTCAAATTCAGTTTTGCAGACAACAAGCGAACTTACTAATTAATAAATTAGTCCTTCAGTAAGGAGCAGCCCACCAAGCCGCATGGCCTAATACGTAGTTCATCACCCAACAAAATTTTTTTCCTCCTCCAGACATTTCTGAGCGCATGTGCATTCACCGTTGTTGTGCCAAAAAAATAAGCGCCAATACTAAATTGGGTACGTACTGTCTGGCGGCCGTCGGGTGGGCTCGAGCCCAACTGAGCCCCCCTATTGACTACGCCACTGGTAGTGCTGATCGTCATGCAATCGGCGGTGCAATTGCTACACAAGGCATAGTGAATGGTAGTATGGATCAAGGTTTAGAATTTGGCTAAAATTTCACTCAAATTCAGCGAAATTTGGTCCTTCGGTGGGTCCCTAAATACATTTATCCCAATTATATTTCGGTATGTTCATTTGAATATTTTCCAAAATAAAAAAAATCAAATTCCGGTCTAAATTTTGTAAAAAAAATAAAAATAAAATTTCGGACAACTATTTTGTCCTAAAATTCCACTAAAATATCTAAAATCATCGATTTTTGGTGATTTTAGTGGGTGCCAATAAAATTTAAAATGAAATTCCAAACCTTGGTATGGATGCCGGCGAGGAAGGCCTCCGCGGCACGAAGGAGATGATGGGGATTGGCCATCGCAGCTTGGTGATGGTGTTGGATCAGCTCTGAATAACATCAATGCGACGATGGACATCGACAGCAACACGCGTCATCAAGAGATTCCTCCTGGAACCGCAAGTAGTGCAAATCGATGGCAGGGATCGCCAGTAGCAGATCCCTGGTATGGTGTATGTCCAATCATGCTAGCTTCATCTATCCATCATGCATGCAAGATTAATATACTGGAATTCCTAAAACAAACTGTTGTTTTTAGGGGGGAAATAAATCAAATATCTTACCTTCGCGATTTTGCTTGAAGATTTCAAGATTTGTGCTCGGATCGGCGGGTTCTTTCTCTCCAGCGGTGACGACGAGTTACGACGGTGGTTCGCCGGATGAGATTTATTAGATTAGAGATTTGGACCCTAGAATTAGGAGGCCAGAGCAGCAAAAGGACCGGCGGTGGGTAGAGGGACGGTGTGGAAGCAATGGCCCCGCCGACTACTGATTTAGGGGAGACGGTGGGCGGTGTAGATCCGCGCCGGCGACGAGAATCAACTAGCAATTAGGCGGCGCCAACGAGGCGGTGTGCAAGAGGGGATTGGGGCAGCGGCTGCTGGTAGGGAGGTGTAACCTAGGGTTTCGGGGATGGGTTGTAGTTCTATATATATTAGGATGGATGGGATGATCATGACCATTTATTTTTCATCCGATGGTTAGAGACGTGATTGTTTTCGGGAAGAGAAACAATCAAACGATAAATAGACATATCCAGAATATATTCAATGTGCGAGAAGAACCAATTAGGCAAAGAAGCAGCCCGGCAAAAATAATCTTTGTACCTGCCTCGCCATACATAGCTAGGCCCAACTTGCAGCCGAAAGTTTACAAGTCGGACCGTGGCGAGAGGAGAGAAAAAACTACCCAACAATTACAAATTTTGTACGTCTACAAGCAATTGTGAGTTACATGCAAACAGTAGTAACAATGACGACCAAGATGATAATGCATTTGCTCACATCACAACTTCTTTTAGCAAACCGGTAACAAACACCATATCTTGTGATAAACAGCAGCACTTCTTTCCTTTCCCTGCTCTCTTTCCCCACAAAGCCTCTCTTGATACTGTTCCATTCCTCCTCGAACCCAAAATAGCTTTTGATTTTTTTTAATTTGTGGACCAAGTATCTTTTAACCACTTTTGAAAGTTTTTCAATCAAAACCTTTCAGACCGAATGCTTTTTAATTGAATGTTTTCAATGTTGCAAGCTGAAACTTTCTAATTTCAAATATTTGTATTTAAAAATTTTCAAATTTAAACTTTTCAATTTGAAATATTAGTTGAATTTCTTTTCGAGATGAATCTTCTTGTTTAAGTTAAAATTTCCAAATTTGAAAGCGAGGTGGGTAGAGTGAGTACGGAAGAGTAAAAACAGCAGTTCTAGCTTGTTCGAAGTCGATATTTCAGACAAAATACAGTGAGACCACAGCGCTTGTTCACCAGTTCATCTTTGATTATTTGCCTTCTACCAAGCACGAGGCTGGCCACTGCCGCCTCCATTTCCACTGCCGCCTCCTCTCGCCCATGACACAGCCGGCCGCCACACAGTCGGCTGCTTCTGCAACGCGCCGCCGTGCCCGTGCGTGCTGCCGCCTCCCACCCACGCACGCCCGTCGTCGAACCTGCCGCTGCCTCCGCTTTGCGCCGTGTCCATCCCACGGAAACCTCCACCGCGGCTGCTGCTCCTCTGCTGCGTCTCCGCGGCAAAAGCGTTCCATCTCCCCCGTCCGTAGCTGCTGCTCACGACCTGCCGCGCCTCGGCGGCGGCGACGGCGTTCACTCTCCCACTCCCACGCCCCCTCCACCCCGTGCCCGCGCTCTTGAACTCTTCCCGCGGCGTCGGCGGCGTGCTCGGCTTCCGGAGAGTGTCCGTCTTGCAGCTGTAGCTCTGCGCGCTGCAAGGTGTGTCAATGGACGGGTCAGGAACATGCATGCACGCACGTTCGATCAGCATACAAGACGGACGACGAGAGCTCGAGGTGTCGGCAATGGAGTTTACCTGTTGCACATGACGGGCGGTATCGAGCCCGGGTATGTGTGCCACAGCGGCCTCTTCGAAACGTCAGCTTCAGTTACAGTCTGCAGAGTACAGAGGTTGCAAAGAAGATGACGACAAATCGGTAGTCGCCATTGCTCCAAATCAATTGAAACGACCAGATGAACAGTAGACAGTAGTATATGGCTCTACCTTGTCAGGTAATCTGACATTCTCAAGCAGTCCTGCCACGGGCCTCGCTGCCTCTGGGTTGAAGAACATGGCTGATCTGAAACATACACAAGATGCAACGAAGAATGACATAAGCTACCTCGATTAATGAACATCACAATCACAATGATCAATAGACAACCTACACTGTCTGATCGTCTGTGATGTTCTCCAGATTTTTTATCTTCGGACGCAATAAACCGTCGCAGCATAAACCACCGTCATCGTCAGGCGATAACCACCCTCCGATCTCACTGCCGAAAATTAAGAAATCCAGCATCATCTCAACATTGTTCTGAGCATGACATATGTAACTTCAGAGCGCATATTACTTTCACTGTTTCACATCAGCTCAGTTCAGACTTCCATGTACCTTGCAGATGAACCTATTGGAAGCTTTTGCGGCGAACAGTCCGATGTTTGCGAAAATGCTGCATTATTTGCCAGAGCATTCGAGTTCCTCAGAAAGATCTTGTCTTGCCGAATAGCATTCCGTCTCATCTCATGCACCTAATCGATAACAAGGCAAAGGTTATGATCAATGCAGCCGAAATACAAGTTCATGCAACATTAGCATAGGTGCCAAGAACTTGTTTTACCGCGAGCTCCGTCTCTACCGTTTTGGTGGTGGAAAGCAGAAGCCCTACATCTATGAATGGTAGCTTTGCGATGGCCTGAAACAATTTATTTCGTTGAAAATTAGCATCAGAATCCTCTTTTGCTTAGCACTTCAGAGCCCAATTGCATCACCAGTTGATCAGCATTGGTTGAAACTATCAATTGATTCAGTTCATCTAGTGCAAATATGAACGGATAGCTTACTTGCCAGGAGAAACGTTTCCCATGCGTGTCGATCTCCACCTCTGGTCACAAAATGAATTGCGAGTACTTCAGCACACAAATTTTATGACGATAAGAACTCGGTAAAAAAACAGATATACTAGACGGTTTTTCTTAAATACCTGATGGATAGAACTTTTGTATTGCAGACTCTTCACTGCCCAGTAATTTGCCGTAACATTTTGGAAGAGCACATGAGCTGCAAAAGGGGGAAAAAATGTCAACTCCTATAAATTTCCAATCAATAATAAGAATGGCGGAACTAAGAATGCTAAATGTGCCTTTCTGGTGGAAGAACTGCCACGAGCTGATCAAATGGTCTTAGTGGTTTGTCCACAGTGAAAGATATCTTGAACCGAGAAAGACGGTTAAGATCAGATGCGAAAGGAGCATAATAGAATGGGTAGTACCTGCAACAAATTTTACCGTAAGACATAGAATAGAAACATTTTTGTTAATTCTATTTGCGTTATGTGTGTAATGATTAATTTGACAATAATGTTTGTGAATGTGGGATGATTAATATGACAACAATTTTTGTGTTGGAATACAATATTGACTTACAATATTAAATAATATTTATTTTGGAGTCATCTATTTGTGGAAGATAAAGGTACTATGTTGAACTTGTTTTTTATTTGTATCAAGAGATACACATTAGGTTTTTCCTAAAAGTGTCGAGTCGAGCTATGATTTGAACTCGTTTAGATAACGAGCTAAAAGAGCCAAGTCGTGAGTTAAACGAGCCAACTCGCAAGTTTAACGAGTCCTCCAAATCGGCAAGTATAGATGTATATGTGTAAGGCGAGGATGATAATACATGGCATACTATTTAGTCTCAACAGCAATCCTCCTCTAAGATAGAAATATTGATTTTAACAAGCCAGCTCGCGAATTTAACGAGAAGCGAGCTAAGGTTTGAGCTCATTAAGATAACGAGTCGAGTTGAGCCAGCTCGTTATCTTAACGAGTTTGACCGAGTGGGGTCGAGTTGAATCGAGTCGGCTCGTTATCCACCCCTAAGCCCAAGCGCAGCACGCGAGCTTCACGGGTGTGACGAGACAGGATGCGAAGAGTTCTACGCAGATAAACGACACAATGTAGCGGCCAACAGGTCGTGTAGGCAAGAGAGCCATGCGAGAGCAACGGGCGAGCCGTGCGACTGCAATTGTTAGTTTTGGGCTTTGTGTTGAAACAAGCCATTTGTTATTGGGGCAAGTGAGTATGTATATATGCATTTGATTAGAGATAAGAAATTTGGGTTTCCTGGTAGTAATGACGGTTGCCTTTTGGCTGAACTTTTTTAAAAAAAAATACTTTTTAAAATTTCTTATCCAGAAATAGTAACATCTCTGAAACCAAGTGAAATGGTGATAACCAAGCGCAACATCCAGAGAAAAGAGGGGCCAGCAAGCAGTGCAACGGCTGCACGTAAAGGGGGAAAAAATGGTATGCACTGTACACGGAAAGCGTCCTTCTAGTTTCCATTGGCAGCAGCACAGTACGCATGCAAGAGAGATAATAGAGGGAAGAGAGAGAAAAAAGAACAAAAATGTAAAAGAATAAGGAAAATTCAGAAAATTTTAAAAGACTATTTCAGGGTTTGCTTTCGTGCAAAGGGTTCCTTATGCATACTCTGCGTTCCTAATTTAAGGAAAAATCAGTAAGTATGGATTTCGATCTACTAATTATTATTTACATATAGTTGCTTTTTAGTTTGTATGTTTAATATAGTTTTCTTTCGTGCTCTTAGATTAATTGTTATAGATTGATTCTTGCAATTTAGTTATTATTTTATTAATTTCTAGAGTTAATAAAAATAGTAAAAAATTAAGCTTAGGTGTTGCTTTGCACCAACTCATTCGTCCTACTCGGTGGGTCTCGATCCTTCAATTTTTCTTATAGTATCTACGAGAACCAGTAATTATCACTTCATGACGACATTTATCAAATTTAGTTGTCCTTTGGACCTTATTTGTTATCATAACAAGAGAGACCCATGAAAGTACACTAGTACAGTGTGCAAGACACAGACATAAATTTTCGGATTGCAAATATTTTCTTCTTACCAGCTCCATGACGGTACATCAGAAAAATAGTATCGCAGCACCCAACAAAGTCCTTCTAAATACTTCTGAGCCTAGATTCAAAGGGATAAATGAAAGATCATGACAATATAAAATGTCGACTTGCCACGCCTCAAGGAAAGAGATTCCATTTGCAAAAAAGAAACAAGGAAAAAACTTAACCATGTCATTCTGCAGCTTCCCAACTTCATCAGAAGTTTCGACGCCAAACTTTTCCCTATAGAACCGGGGTTTCCATCCTGGGAATCCCAGTCTTATCTGCATTATATGTCAACAATTGCAACAGTTGAAATTGTTAGGTTATCACTTGTTACGTTTAGAGCACGGTAAAATAATGGAGATAATGATTTAACGTGGAAAAACCCTTACAGGAAAAAACTACAGGAGACAATCCACTATAATGGTAGATTAGGATTTCAGGCATATCTCTAACGGAAATATTTAGCGAAATAGGAATCGATGCATCACTAACCCTGTCATGTTTGCAGGCTCCATTTCTTAAAAGGTCTTGCTTCTTACGAAGAGTACCCTTTAAATATCCCCTCAACTCTAAGGTATTCTTCGTGATCTGAAAATACGGAGACAATCAGATTCTCAGGAGAAAAAAACAGACATGCAATTTTTGTCGTAAAAAGCAGAACAAGATGAAACTATTCCCTACATCTGACTTGTCCAGGCTGCTGGTTGAAATACTGCATTGTGTCGAAGAAAACATGTCAATCGAGCCTGGATCATCGGGACTTTCTTCCTGAGTAGAAGAACCGATGAGATCACTACACTCTGAACTTATCAGTATTCAGTACACATTTTTCGACTGTAAACAATCCTTACCAAGTTGTCGGAGTTTCTTTCTCTCCATTCGTTTTCTGCAGCTCGACGAGATTTCTTGTGCAGAAACTTCTGCAAGAACAAACAGATCGATAAAGCTGTAATTTGCACCGGTGCACACTATTGACAAGGATACCAAGTACTAGCATACCTCTCGCAGTTCGTATCTCTTGAGAAAAATCTTTTCTTCACATCTGGAAAGTTCAAGAAAAAACCTTTCCAACCTTGAGACTTTCAGATACGCAGCATGTTTGTCTTTAACCTGTTTTCGGATGCAACAAGACCACATCAACGAATAACTCGACGGATAAGCGCTGATGGTAAAAAAAAGAAGCTGAAATTCTTCAGGTACTTTGTTTGTGTCGACAATATAGCCCCCCATTTTGCTGAAGCTGGTTTTGTACACTTCAATGAGAAGATCAACTGCATCCTGTCAGATGGAACAAAGATCCGAGAAAAAAAAAGCAAGTTTTTCACAGCGATGAAACAAGTGAAAAGATGTAGCAAAATTACAGTTGATTCGCAAAAATTAAGCTATTAGAGTCTAAAGGCATACGCATACACCTACCTCATGCATCTCAAGTGAAGGAATGTGTGGAATGAAATCGTTTCCCGTCAAGAAACAGAGAAAGATGAAGTCGTCGATCAGCCTCTCGATATCAGGCTTGCAAACTTGGTCCGGTATCTTCAAATCAAGCTCCAGGTACTCTCTCAGAACCCATATGTGCAAGAACTGCAAGAACACGGCATTGCTGATGTAGCCAAAACGAGAAACCTCTGCTATTAAAAAGAAGATAAACTTCTGGTGTTATCTAAGGGTGTGTTTGATTGCCTGTACCAAGTGGTACATGTATGAGATGGTTCAAGAAAAAACTCATCCATGCGTTTGGTTGCTTGAATGGAACCATCCCATCCTGGACCAAGTGGTACAATTTTGAGGAATATTTCCTCTAGATGCTGAACCATCTCGTTCACCCAAAATAATGGAACCAAATGGTACAGAACCATCCCATCCCATTCAACCTCATCCCACGAACCAAACGCATCCTAAGGGGAACAAACCTGATACCGTTTCCTGGGTTCCTTGCCGTTCGGACTTGCTTGTGTTAACCGGGGGAACCAGCCTCTACACTTCACTTTCGCCAATTCTTCAGTTGTAAAAAATTTTTCGGTTATAGGGAGGCAATTTTCTGTCTGATTTTGACGTGGCACAACCTGTTCAGATCAACAGAAGAGTATACTCAACTCCACTATTATGAAATTCTGCAACCAGTTAGTTACCTTGACAGGCAAAATTTAACATGCTGCCTACTGGATCTAAATCACTTAAATGTGGTTTCTGTGTATGCTATCGCAGTATATTCAGTATACTATGAAACATGCGACACATTTTGCTCAGGCCTGAAGTTAGCATTGTTCAGGGATTGTCTGACCTCACGCAGAATCGAAAAGTGGACTTCGTGAGATGCCAAAGCAAGCATTATGAGATCCGCATCCTGCAGTAATTCTTCAGAGTTAACTCTGGTATAACCAGGCAGGAGTGAACACCTCAAATATCAGGTTCGATGTTGCAGAACATTGGAATTAACATTGAGATGGCCAAACAAATACCGGAGTGATCGTTCGTACCATTCCGTACATACAATGGCGTGTGTTGGGGTCATAGCCTTCCATGCTTCGTTGTGCTCGAATGAAAGACATGATCTTGTGCTCCCCTTCTCCAGGAACATTCGCATCAGAGAGTATTACCTTCAGGAACAGTATTGTATCGTGAACTTACCAAGAAATGACCACTGGATCAAATTAATTAGGCAACCTCGTAACTCATAGGTACATGCTTCACAGTGAACCAAAGTTGATATTATCAAGTATAAACAGGACTATGTTTACTGCATTACTACACGTTTAAGGCTAAAACAAGAGCCCTTTTGCAGTGCACTAAACTGAGTATGAACCGTTCATTCTTTTCGATCTAATGGATCAGGTTAGCAAGAGTTTACTTATATTTCATCTGGTGGTATAGTAGTAGAAACACCCTTAACAAATCAACGGTTAGATGTGATTTTTACTACACATTAATTTTATACTATCAGTATAATGCACCGTAAAATTTCTCTAAAAGGCGCAAAACCTTGATGTCTTTCCACCCGGGTTCACTATTCAACCGGACGCGAACGTAGTGCTCGAGCGCTTCCGACAGCTTCTCCATGAATTCCGTCCCTGGTGTGATGACATTAGGATCTGAAACCTCGGATGTCTCATTCGGCAACACCTCCTTCCCTTGGGCTCTGAATCTCTCCCTCAAGAGATTCTCCTCGATCTCCTGTAGATCAGAACATGCATTCCTCAATCCTCATCGGTCACCGCACCAGCAGAGATGCATGCATGGCGTCGTAGATGGATGCATTGCAGGGAATGAAATTAATGCAGCCAACAAGTCACCGCATCTTTGGCAGCCATGGCGGATTTGAATCGTCTCGCTCGCTGTTGGTTCATCTTGGAGCGAGGGGCAACGCCATCTGGAAATTAACCATGAACAAATTAACACGGCATGAAGAAGCTATCCAGAGATACGATCCATCCATGTGTACTGAGAGTACTGACTGACCTACTGCCAGGTAGAGCAGCCTCCTCGGCCTGACAACGCGGAACAGGCCATCCATGTACTCGAACATGGACTGGAACACCTCGTCGAACGTCGTGGGAGGGCACTCCTGCACGCACAAATGCATGGAGAATGACCGCTGAATCACGGCTGGAGCTTTGCAAGACCATCTCATGAACTGACCAGAAATACATAGTTCGTACCAGATGCATGCAACTACATGAACAGAAACGAGCAGCATGGACTGAAATGTGTACGTACTACGGTACTAGCGACGACGGCATTAAAGTCCGTACCTGGTCCTCCGGGTGGAAGCATGGGTGGATGATGCAGTTCATGTCGAGGTAGAGGTTGTCGTAGACGCCGCCGCCGCCGTCCTGCTCGCTGCAGGAACGATCAACGGCCGGTCCGGCCTCTTCGTCCTCCCTGGCGGGGGCGACGATGTTGGGGTACTTCTCGACGAGCCACTTGTAGTAGTAAGGAACCCCCATGGACGAAGCCGCAGCTGTATGCTGTGCTCCGATGGATCAGCACGGGCCAAGATGTGGTACTCCGATCGACTACTTGTACCAGTAGCAGTATTTACTAGTAGTTGGCCGGGTTCGGCGGTGGTGGAGAATACGGAGCGACGCGGCGGGGTGCGTGGGGAACAGGGTTAAGAAAATCCCAGTAATTGGCTCGATTATCATGGTTTTTATCGTATCGAAGCGTTTCGATATCCGAAACCGATGGTAAACTGATGTAATTTTAAAAAAACATCGGAAAATTTTGAAAAAATTTGTGCAGTGTAAACCGATCAAAAATCGGTGAAAATCACTCGATTTTCGATGAAAATTAACGAAAGTCGCTCAAAAATCGACCGCCGACCAATTCCAATTGGCTTGACGATTTTTCAATGAAAATCAAACGGTTTTCGGTGAAAACCGGTCAATTTTTCAAGAAGTTTGACCTTGAAACCTTTCGATTTTTGGTGATTTTTGTTTGATTTTAGTGATAAATCGATGTTGTCGCATCTTCGATTTTTAACCTCAATTCGTGGGGAAGATGGAATGCCCCGCCCCACCCACGTGTGGAGGCATGCACGTCTAGCCACCGTCTCGCATGGGCAACGAGCTAAGACATTATGAGAGCTAGTTGAAGAGGTTTTTCCTGTGGATCAGAGCTTACTAGGCAGAGTAGCACACTACGTTACGCTGGGTAAATTTTGATAAATTGTAAAAGGGTTTGGTTCGGAGTTAGATGTGAATTTGCGAAACTGCGGATTATTTTTTCTAAAAGATCTAGTGATAAATCCGGTGGAAGAGGCGACAGAATTTTAGATTTCGCAGATGATGTTTTCGCAAAAAAAAAAAAAAAAAAAAAAAAGATGTCGTGGTGCAAACACTGCGCGCCAATTCCTTCAAGCTTAAGGATAGAATAGAATATTGCTCCCTCCCTCCGTTCCAATGTCATTTTAGGTTCATGTCTTTTCAACAAAGCACATGTACAATCCATATTCGGCGACAGGAAAAAGTCACGCGTTCCAAACGTCGAAAACACGGAAAAAAGCAGAGCCTGACTAAGCAAAAAAAGGAAAAACTTCAAAATCTCACCGAGATTTGAGAAATTTTTTATTGGGGTCAAGATTTTAAATTTCAGTGGAATTTTTTTGAAAACTTTCAAATTACTATAATGATTTCGAGAAATCTCGACTAGATTTCGGTCAATTTCACCGAGATTTCCTCTTTTTGACCGAAATTACTTCAAATTTGATCAGTTTTTATATTTTTAGGACTGAATTTAGCATTTTTTTTAAGAGAATTGCAATATCTTTTTTTGAGGAATACAAGTGAAAATTTTGAAGAAAAAAAATACATATACAAATTACCCATCATACAAATAACATTTTGCCAACAATACATTTGCTCTTATCTTGCTACTTACCATCCAAAACATAAGACAAAGCAATCCAAAGACGAGATCAGAAGAAATTAGTGTGTAACTCATCATCTACCACTAGCTCAGTAGTGACACATTCATCAAGTTCGGGGGTGTTTGGTACAGCTCCTACTCCAATTTTTTAGCTCCAGATCTTAAATTCTCAGTGGAGTGGATTCTTTGAGAATCTAGAACTGTCTGTGGGAGTGTTTGGCTAGGACGCTGACTCCAGATTCTAAAATAGGAGGATTGTGTATAAATTATCAACAATACCCTTGGTTTTCTCGCTTGTACATTATTTTGTACATATTAGTAGCTATGTGAGCGTTTATTTTGTAATATATTACAAATACAACATGATATACACATGAAAATTAAAATGAGCATAACGTACCATAAGGTTCCAATGCAACATGATATCAATAGTACATGGTACTAATACCACATTGTTCGAAGTTGGTGGCATTTGCAGGTAATTACGCCGGACTTCGAGGGCACTTCTATTTTTCGGTGTTCCACTCCAGATGAGAGTGGGGGAACCCACACTCCAAAAATTTGCACCACAGGCCACTCCAGATTCTCCCTGCTCCCACTTTGAAAACTTCTGGAGTTAGGTTGTTTGGCACAACTCCACCGAACTCCCACTACAATTCAGGAGTAGGAGATGTGCCAAACAGACCCTCAGTTCGATGCATCTCAAAACAAGTATACAAATTATTCTTTCAACTATCAAATTTTGGTCATGACAAGTGTAACAATGTGTGATTAGGTTTTGCAAGTACTGCCTTAAGCGGTAACAATTGCAGGGCAGGGGGTTGATCCTTGTTCGATCTGCTGCCTCTTGAATTGGTGGCTTGGGCCTCTTTCTAACTACACTCAATTGAGCTTTGTGAGTAATCAAATTTGAGGATAAGCAAATAGGAGATAACTGACCTGAGACTTAGAAGTGTACGTTATACCACTTGTGAATAGGTCCTTGCATATATAATGTATGACTTGCTCCAATAATGTATAAATTTAGTGTATTTTATATGCAAATAACTAGAATTTTGTATTCAAACAGATAGGAAATGTAGATAAATATTTGCTTTATTTTTTTCATATTTTTTCCCAATTTTTTTTTAGCCTCGGAAGACCATTTCACATGAGGGTTGAAAAGGCCAACATTTCGATAATTTCGGCCAATTTCATCAAAAATTCAATAATTTCGGTCGAAATTTTGATTTTTCCACCCTTAGAAATACCGGATTTGAAATTTGGTTTTCGAATTTTGACCAGATTTCATTCGAAATTCTAGAATCTCATCAAAATTTCGAATTACAACCACCTTTAAGTTGTAGTAAAAATTTCAAACTTCAGAAATGAAAGGGAGTAATGCGAGGTAGTAATTAACGGTGATTATTAGGGAGAAACAAAGAAACAAAAAAGGAAAAATGAAATAAAAGGCACGCGCGCAAAGGGCGTGCTGCAGCCCCGAAATGGGCGAAGCCATAGCAAGGCCCACTTGCTACATTTGGAAGGGTTTATCCACCGTCCAGTTGCTCCCGATTTACTATGCATCGCCACAGCGGCCTATGGATTGATTCCCAACATCCAAAATGCTATAATTTTTTGAAGTCTTATTTTTTATCCGTCTAAACCATCGTGTTTTTTTAATTACATGACGAGATTTTCAAATTAGCCTCACTTACAATCGGCGTTGTTTTTGTTACAGATTACATCCTTCCAGCCTCTTGATCGTCGGCGCCCATCCACAATCGGTCCTGAAGGAAACGCCTGTTCTGAAAGACAGCTGTGTTTCTGCTTTTCCAAATGGACCAACACAATGCAGTTAATTCGACAGCAATCAAGTGTGTGTGTTTTTCACCCAAAACCATAGTTACCAGAAACGCAGTTCATCGAGTCGTTGTACGGGATTTGGATTCGCGGTTCACCACTTTTTCTTTCAATTTATATTGTGAACATGAACCCGTACCATAAATCAGTTTGGGTTCAACAAACTTGGTTCACAATTCACAGGGTATTTACATTGAATCTAATAACTATGCCAAAAACCTTATGTTCGAACATTCTACATTTTCATTTACAATACGAGGTAGTGTTGAGAGCCCAAGAGCACGCATGCTATCACACTCCAGGAAAACCACGCAACTGGATAGCGAAAGAACAGGTGATCTACGGTCTCTTCTCCACCACAAAAACAAAGCTGTTAGGTCCAATCCATCATCTCTTTAAGACATTGTCTCCAGTTAAAACATTGTTCTTCAAGATCAACCAGATGAAAACTGAGTTTCATTGGTAGCTTAACATCCAAATGAATTTATGGAGACAAGGTCTAGTATGAATTTTTAAAGCAACATAGAATGAATGAACAGTGAAGATTCTTTTATTATCTATAAGCCAAACCAATTTGTCAGGCTGATTTGTTAAAGTCACTTATTCACATATTCTTCCGAGTTGCTCCCAAAGCTGTAATATTTCCCCCCATAATGTTCTTCTAAATCTAATATGACCCCAACCTCTACCAAAAACGTTGTCTACTGAAATTTCTTTAGTAAAGGTCAGATTATACAACCTTGGAGATTGACTGGATAAAGGAGATCCATTCACCCAATTGTCATTCCAAAAGCAGCTTGTATTTTCACCAGTCACCACTGCCCATAATTTTCTTACAGAAAGCAAAGGTTTTGCCTCCATCAAATCTTGTCAAAACTGTGAATCACCTTGTTTGGTACTCACTTCAGACAAGATTTGATTCTCGAGATATCTCTTCTTGATGACTTTTTGCCAAAGTCCATCCTCAGTTTCTATTTTCCATAACCATTTCCCCAATAAACATAAATTCATGATATTCAAGTCTATCACCCCCAATCTCCCCTGTTCTTTTTGCATACAGGCCGACTGCCAATTAACAAGGTGGTACCTTCTACTATTTTCATCTTCATTCCAAAGAAGTCTAGCTCTAAAGAAATCAAGTCTTTTTAGCACACCCTTTAGCACCCAATAGAAAGGCAACGTGTAAAAAGGTAAATTGCTCATACAGAATTAAGTAAAATCAATCTACCTGCAGTAGAGTTCAATTTCCCTTTCCATGTGCCCAATTTCTTTTCCATCCTGTCTTCTGTGTTTTTCCAGTGAATATTGTTTAATCATTTCTGACTAATAGGAATACCGAGATATTTCAAAGGAAACTGACCAAGTTGAAAAGTAAAAATATCATCATAAATATCTTGCCTTTCTTTAGCATCACCTAAGCAAAAGCCCCCACTTTCGTGTAAGTTAATATTAAGGCCAGAAAGTTGTTCAAACAATCATAAGATAAATTTTAAATTACAAGCGCTTCCAAATCATTTTTGTATCAAGAAAATAGTATCATTTGGAGGATAGACAACCCCCCTTCCATTAGATGAGGTATTACTCCTTTGATGAGGCATATATCTTGTGCTTGCTTAATCATCTAGGTTAACACATCAGCTGCTAAGTTGAAAAGCAAAGGAAAGAGAGTATCTCCGTGCCTCAAACCTTTGTGACTTCTTAAATAAGGTACCAGAGTGTCATTTTGTTTTATACACATATTTCCACCTCTGACCACAGACAACCCAATCACATCACAAATCTCCAAAACATTTACGTTGCGGAACTTGATAAAGAAAAGGCCATTTAATTTTGTCATAGGCTTTTTCAAAGTCCACCTTAAATAATACCATTGCAGATTTTTTTTGTTGAATATTGTGCAAAATCATAACCCCTTCCATAATATGTCTATCTTTCATGAATGCAGTTTGATTGATATCAATGATAGGCCCTACAATTCTTGCTAATCTCGTGGTCAAAATTTTATTAGTAAGAATCTTGTAGCTAATATTGAGCAAACAAATAGATCTATATTTCTGTTTTGAATGAGCATCAATACCTTTGGGCAAGAGAGTTATTACTCCATAGTTTCTCCCTTCTATTGGTAACAAACCTTTATGGAATTTGTTGGGATGTATTGGGCTGGCCTTTTATCCGATCATATCCTGTGTCTCCATGCATGTATAAAACACTACCAGAGTAGAAGAGAAAGTGCAACACGATCCAGATTGAGACCAAACATGGTATCAGAGCCGGTCTCGAGTGCGAGACGGAGAGGGTGAAACCCTAGGGAGCGGGCGACTGGTGGGAGCGCCGCCGGAGGGCCAGTGACGGGCTGGCGCGAAGCCGGATTGGTGGAGGCCAGGCGGAGCCGGAGGTATGGGTCTGAGCGAAGGAGGCGGCGTGGAGAACCTAGAGGTCAAAGACGCGGCTGAGGAAGGAGCGAGCCGGGTGGCAGTGGTTCTGTGCCCCGACTTGCGTGCATGATGAAGGTGACAACAACGATCTGGCGAGGGCGCATCGTGGTCGGGCGCCAGGCGCGTGAAGGCGGCCATGCGCGGAGGACATCGACAGTTGGAGTCTGAGCGGGTGTCAGTGGCGGACCGGAGGACGGGCGTGGGCGGACGATGAGCTGGCGGCGACATGGGCCAATCATGGTTACCGGCAGTGAGCAAGCGCAGAACCATTCATCTTGATCGTGTTGCCAAGATCCAATCCCTCAAAGCTCTTCAATACGACATTTTGAGGCAAGGTGAACCTGTTCTTGACATCAGCTGCCCTGCGACCAAGCCAAGGAGCATCAGCAGTCAGTACAATTGCCTTATAGCCAGCCTTTTTCAGCCTTCTAATGAGTTGTTGCACTAAGTTTCTGCCCTTCAATATTGTGCAGGGAAATGAGAACTCTTAAACAGTCTTAGCTAGAGTGAAACAGGAGCCCTGTTTTTGCAGAGGTAGTCACGGGTTGCGAGGAGCTCGGCTGGGCAGCGTCCTCTGGGTGTCAAGCCATCAGAGTCGGCCCGTGATGTGCTCCTCCCTTTGTTCTAGCTCTTATTGGGGTTCTGTGTCGTGCGTGCGGTGACTGGGGTTAGAGAGTTGGTTGCCGAGAGCCAAATAGGGAAGGAGCCGGTAGGTTGTTGGTAGGAGTGTAGTCGTGCGACCAAGGATGTTGAGCTAAAGGAAGTGCTGGTGAGCAGCGACTGGAGTTGTTGTGTTTCTACTGAGTTGCTTGCTATGAAAAGTAAAGGCCACAATACTTGAACCATGGGGGACAATCAAGGTATTGAGCAGGTGCTTGAAAAATCGGCACAACTCCTTACGGAGAAGACAAGTGCATCATCATCCTCGGGTAGGGCAATGGTTCCTTATGCTAAGACAACGCATAAGATAGAATTGATGCCAAATGATGTTAAGTTGGAAGGTGTGAAAAATTATTTGAGTTGGTCACGGTGGGCATTGTTGATTCTCAAGACAAAAGGGACTAGAGAGATTTGTCGGAAGAGAATCAATTGAGCCAGTGGACAAGGCAGATGCAAAATGGTGAACTTGGAGTATTACCAACTCACTGGTGGTGGCCTGGCTGTTGAGTTCAGTGTCACCAAGTATTGTTGCAACTGTCGAGACCCTTTCAAAGGCAGTTGAGGTATGCAAAGCTTTGGCGAAATTGTACTCAGGGAAAGGTAATGTGATGCTAATGGTAGAGACACAGAAGAGAGTTAGTGATATGAGACAGGGGGAGTATTCTGTGATGGAATATGTTGCTGAACTGCAACGATTGTGGGTTGATCTAGATCACTATAATCCCCTTGAGTTGCCTCATGCAGACTGCATATCCACTGTTAAGAAGTGGACTAAATGCAGGTGAGTGGTACAATCCCTCAAGGGCCTAAACTCAGAATTTGAGGGAAGGCATGCCACTATGTTCCATCAGCCTTCTCTTCCTACCTTGGAGAAGCTATAGCAGCAGTTGCACAGGAGGAGGTCAGGTTGAAAGTAATGAAGAGCAATGCAACTACTCCCTCTGATCCTGCCTTCACAGTGATAGGGGCTAATGAGACCAGAGCCTGCTTCAATTGTGGTGAGAAGGGACACTTGAGTCGTGATTGTCGTGCCCCACAAAAGCTAAATCATGGAAGGGGGAAAGGAAATGACCGAGGTGGACCAAGAGGAGGTAGAGGCTATGGATACAGGAGTGACCATAGAGCAAATGTGTCAGTCCAGAACGAAGGATTTGTTGACAGAGTTGAGATCTCTATGGTAGAATTAGAGGAGTTAAGGAAATTGAAGAGGAAGATGGAGAGTACCACTGATAAAGACCAAATGGACTCCACCTTCGGGGATTTCGCTCATTTTTCTTATACTAAGGAAGGTAATTGTGCTCATACATCTACATTCTCGCAAGTGTCACATCTAGATTGGATCCTAGATTCAGAAGCATCAAAGCATGTCACAGGCACATCAGAAGAGTTTGAGTCATATACTCAATATCCACTTACACATAAAGAAACTATCCAAATAAATGATAGCACATCACAGCCCATTAACGGTGTGGGCACAATTCAATGCACACCAACTATTAAGGTGTCATTAGTTCTACATGCTCCTACTTTTCTAGTCAACCTTGTTTCATTAAGTGCTTTAATTGATCATATGGATTGTCGGGTAACATTTGACCGGGAAATATGTTTGATTCAGGACAGAGAAACGAGGCTTGGGACTGGAACCAAGCATAGTGGGCTATGGTACATGGATTGTGAGGTGCTAAACAATACAGTATGTACTGTGTTAGCATCAAAAATGGGAGAAAAGGAAAGTATGGTGATGCTCCAACACTATAGAATTGGGCATATGTCTTTTGATAAAATGAGCAAAGTTCTTTCTAATGTAATGTGTGGGGTGGATAAAAATAAGCTTGTTTGTGATGCCTGTGAGTTTGGAAAACACACAAGGACATCTTATGTGAGTAGGGGAATCAGAAGTATATCTCCTTTTGTGTTGGTTCATTCAGATGTGTCGACATGTCCTGTTATTTCCATTAGTGGAATGAAGTACTTTGTTACATTCATTGATTGTTACTCTCGTATGACATGGGTGTACCTTATGAGGCACAAGGATGAGGTATTACGATGTTTCCAAGACTTCTATGCTCTTGGAAAAACTCAATTCAATACACAAGTTCAAATGATCAGAACAGACAATGGAACTGAGTACATAAACAAGGAATTTGACGTCTTCCTGTTAGCACAAGGTATATTGCATCAAATTTCGTGTCTAGACACACCTCCTCAAAATGGAGTGGCGGAAAGGAAAAACTGTCATATCCTGGAGGCGGCTCGATCACTAATGTACACAATGAGTGTACCCAAGTTCTTGTGAAGCTGTAATGACTGCCACATATCTTATTAATTGCATGCCATCAAGAGTAATTGAGATGAAGACTCCGTGTGAATTTCTACTAGGAGAGAACAAGTTTGTGGTTCCATCCAAGATTTTTCGATACACTTGCTTTGTCAGGGATCACAGACCCTCAGTGGGAAAGCTAGATCCACGCGCTGTGAAATGCATCTTCACAGGATACTCTTCTGGACAAAAGGGCTACAAATGTTGGAGTCCTAGCGAGCGACGCACATTTGTGAGCATGGATGTGACATTTAGAGAATATGAGCCATTTTACGGAGAGAAGACTGACCTCAGCTCATTGTTTGATCTTGAATCTCCAAATAGTGATTTTAATGATCAAGAGGGGAAGGATGCATCAAGCATCAAAGAAGATGAGCAACAAAGAATATCAACGGTGGTAATTGGTTCTATTCCGTGTTCAGGGACTAAACTAGCACATAAGGAGATGTGGAGAAGGGTAAATGAAGAGGAAAACCTACAAGTGTATACGAGGAGAAACCCAAGTATAGTGCTCACAGAGCAGCAACAGCCCCAGAGTATAGTGAGGTGCAGCCAGTGGAGCAACAAGGAGGTCCACCAACCATCGAAATTGTTGATTCCTCTGCATTTGTAGATGATCAACAATGTGCCACACCCACTCCATGTGGGTCAAATGATTCCCTTGATTTGCCAATTGCCTTGCGAAAGGAAGCTCAACTAGGCTGGAAAGCCTGGAGGTATGGGTTTGAGCATGACATAAGTAACTATGTCTCCTACACATCTCTATCTGCTGCATATAAAGCCTTTATTGCATCATTGCAGTCAGTGATAATTCCAAAAGATTGGGAAGAGGCAAAGTGGAACCCTAAATGGCATGATGCCATGATGGAGGAGTTGAATGCCCTTGAAAAGAATAAAACTTTGGAATTTGTACACCTTTCGGTAGGAAAGAAAGCTGTTAGCTACAAATGTATCTACACAGTGAAACCAAATCCAGAAGGGAAAATTAAAATATACAAGGCACGACTAGTTGCTAGAGGATATAATTAGACATATGGGATTGACTATGATGAAACATTCGCACCGGTGGATAAGATGATCACGGTGAGGATCCTAATCTCGTGTGCAACTAACTTTGGATGGCATCTACATCAGTTGGATGTTAATAATGCTTTTTTGCATGGTGACATACTAGAGGAGGTGTACTTGGAAATTCCACCCGGTTTCTCTACTCCAAAAACAACAGGAAAGGTGTGCAAGCTGAGAAAGTCCTCGTATGGTCTTAAGAAATCTCCTCGGGCATGGTTTGACATGTTCAGGCATGCTATATGTGATATGGGATACATACAGTGCAATGGAGATCATACTGTATTTTATCGGCACACAAAGGGTCGAATTGCAATCCTTGCAGTATATATTGATGATATTATAATCACAACAGATGATGATGTGGAGATGTCACGACTGAAGGAGAATCTAAGTAATGAATTCAAGGTCAAAGATCTTGGCCAACTTAAATACTTTCTAGGCATAGAAGTTGCCAGATCACCTGCAGGAATAGTTGTCTAGTATGTATTGGATCTACTCAGTGACACAGGTTTGCTTGGTTGCCGGGCTGCATCAACTCATATTGATCAAAATCACAAACTTTGTGCCCAAATGGGAGAACCAGTGGACAGAGAGAACTATCAAAGACTTGTTGAGCAACTCCTATATTTATGTAACACAAGACTGTATATTTCCTATGCAGTCAGTGCAATAAGTAGGTATATGCATGATCCTAGGAGTGGGCATTTGGATGCAGTCTACCGAATCTTGTGCTACTTGAAGGGCAGTCCTGGGAAAGGGTTGTGGTTCAAGAAGAATGGGCATCTGGATATGGATGGTTATAATGATGCTGATTGGGATAGTTGCATTGATGACAGAAGATCAACTTCTGGTTACTATGCTTTTGTTGGAGGAAACCTGGTGTCATGGCGAAGTAAGAAGTAGTCAGTTGTATCTAGATCAACAGCCGAAGCAGAGTACAGAGTTATGTCTCTGGGACTCAGTGAGATGTTGTGGGTAAGAAATCTTCTATTAGAACAAAAAGTACTAAGGAAAGGGTTTATGAAGGTGTGGTGTGACAACAAATCAGCTATCAGCATAGCTAATAATCCAGTCCAGCATGATAGAACCAAGCATGTGGAGATAGATCGCTTCTTCATTAAAGAGAAGATAGACGCGCGTATAATACGGTTAAACCATGTAAACTCATGGGGTGCAAATAGAAGATTGTCTAACCAGGGGTTTAGGAGTTAAGGAATGTAATTTGGCTTGTAACAAGATGGGAATGATAGATATCTATCATCCATCTTGAGGGGGAGTGTTGGGCTATATTGGGCTGGCTCTTTGTCCGATCATATCTCGTGTCTTCATGTACATGTATAAAACACTACCGGAGTAGAAGAGAAAGTGCAACACGATCCAAACTGAGACCAAATAGAATTAAACTGGGAGGGGACTGAGCGATGGCTCAGTGGTGGTTGGCGAAGTTGCTCGCCCAGCCGACTTGGGTTTGATCCTTGAACCCAGCGTTTCTCATAGAGGCGAGTACATGTGCATGTGTGTGTGTGCATGTGGAGGTGTGTGTGCGTGTGTATGTAGCTCCTCTGTACTTCTTTCTTCTATAATAAATGCCAGAGCTCTGATCAATTTTTTTAAAAAGAATTCAACTGGGAATCCATCAGGGCTAGGGGCCTTTTTTTCCCGTATCAAAGGTTGCTTCTTTCATTTCCTGCAAACTAAATTCTTGAGTGAGCAATTCTCAGTCTTCAGTAGAGATTTTGTTCATATAAGGGAAATTCAAGGAGAAATTAGTGTGTCCAGGTTCCCTAAAAAGTTGATTGTATAATTAGTAATACTAGTTACATGCCCGTGCGTTGCTACGAAAAACAAAATTGATAACGAAAAATAAAGATTAAAAAATAAAAAAAATATTTCACAAGATCAAACATCTATCTTTAACGCTTCGTTTCTTGCGAAAGCTGGCTAATTAAAGCAACGCTTCGTTTTTTGCGTAGGGCAATTAAGCAGGGCAATTAATGACGTGGGTAGAACTCACCACTGCCACCAACTGCTGCTTTATAATAGTAGAGATGACTCATAAGCTCAGCATTTCCTTCAATACGGCCTTCTTCTCGATCTAAATTGAGTATTTTGTTCTTTCTTCTCCTGCCGCTAGCCTTGATTTCAAAGCACTTAGTGTTATTATCACCATAGGTAAGTTCTCTCTCTTTGGACCTTTGTAACCGTTTCTATTTCCTCTTCCCTGAGAAATTTGGTTTAACTGTTCTTCCAACAACAACCTCCAGTTTCTATCTGCAGCATTCAAACCCATGGGTTTCACTGTCTTTAACAATTTGATCTATCTGAGCCAAAATTTCCTTCTTAATTCTTTTAGTCTCCCCCTACTTGTTGTCTCATCATTCTAAATCTGCTCTGCCACTTACCTATATTATTCTCACCTCTGACTAGTTTAGACCATAGTTCCTGAATGGAGCCATGGAAACCATCTTTTACCAGCCAAAAGTTTCCAAGCTTGCAACACTCGAAAGCTGGTTTCACAGGGTACATTGCATATGCAAGACAGAGTGATTAATTCTTACACAAGCTTGTTAGATTGTGTTATCCTCTCCACACTGCGATTCGGTGAAAGGCTACACTGCGACCTCCATGAAACACCTGGAAAGGAAGATGCACGACAAGCCTTCTGCACAAAACAAACGCTACCCAGTTCTAACCACTCACTGCAGTGCTAGAGACATACAGCAATTCATCACTTAACCCTTTCAGTTGGGCCGCTTTTGAACAACACCAAAAATATGGGGGTTTTTTTTCTGCCCTATAGACGCTTCTCACATGGAGGCGGCAGCAGAGCAGCAGACCCTGTTGGTTTCGGTTTAGGTTTTTTGGCTTTTAGTTTGAAGCTAGTTTTTCTTGGTTTAATGGGCTTTTAAGCCATCTGCTTTTAAAAGACATGTTGTTTCGTATCGTGACTTATTGACCGATTGGATGGTGTACCTTATTGATGAAAAGTCTAAAATACCCTAAATGAGATATAGGAGAGATTCTTGGTTTATATATGATGGCATTTGGTGGGTAATTTTGATGACCTTTAGTGACAAAGGGTTATTTTATTCAAAAAAGCACAAAAAACACCTCTTGCCTAGCTTTTGGCTTTTGGTGGGTAATTATATAGAGGTTTTAAGCTTTTTTAGAACCTGACTGAAAAGCCAGTTGTTTGTTTCAGCTTATATTTTTTGATTTTTAAGTCAGTGAGAAAACCGAAATAAACAGGACATTAAGGACATAAAATTGCACTGCTTAACAGAGCACTCCAGTCTGTTGTTTGTGAAGTTCTTCAGACCTCCAAGCTCAAACCGAGAGAGAGAGAGAGAGAGAGAGAGAGAGAGTAATCACCTACTAGTCTGAGATCTCCAAGTCCCATCTGTACGTACTTCTTCCCCTAACCTCGGGCTGTTGGCACCAACCAAAAAAGACCCCAGATTTCTAGCTGAACCTGAACTCGTATGCTTTGCAATCGACGTGCCACCAACCCAAATGCTATCGAATTCCAAAAAAATCCAAACTTTTTTTTTTCTAAAAATGGACGAGGAAAGCAGCATAGGTAACAGCAAAACACAACACGTAAACCACCAAAATAAAAGAAGGAAAAAAAATTTACAACAAGAAGAGGTTTATTAGCAAGCAGTAAACAACGCTCATACACATAACACAGCTCGTATATATACTTGAAGGCAACCCAAACAAGGATTAACCCGGACTAAATTACCTGTCCTTTTTACCCCTGTACCCCTCCGTACTACACTTATTACCCATTTACCCACCGCTCCTCCCCCTTGTGTTTCGCAGTTTCGCTATGCGCACACGCACGCGCCACCCGCAAGAAACCTACCTCGCCGGAGCAGATGCAGAGGCGGAAGCAGAGCGTGGGCCTACACCTCGACGCCGCAGTAGGTGGGGGTCTGGAACATGAAGCCGTTGGCCCCCGGCGCGCCGTTGCCGCCGTTGGTGACGAAGAAGGCCGGGCAGGTGACGAACATGTGGTAGTGGCCGGAGATCCAGCTGCCGACCTTCCACCTCACGCGGCCGTCGATCTTGACCTGGATGATGAGGTACCCGGCCCGGACGTCCTGGTCGAGCGCGTTGGCGAGGTAGGGCGCGAAGGGGACGCTGGATCCCGTGAGCACGGGCGACCAGACGTCCACGTCGCCGTGGCCCTGGTACACCGGCGGGAGGGAATCGAGGAGCGTGATCTGCTGGTACTTGTAGGAGGCGTAGACGTCGAGGCGGTCGTAGAAGACGCCGACGCGGCCGTTGGGGTTGCGGGAGCCGACGGTGACCTGCATGCTGGTGGAGAGGCTGCCGGAGGAGTTGGAGAGCTCGAGCTGGCGGAGCGTGGCGTCCTTGAGGTAGAAGCGCGGGTGGGTGGGGCGGAGCACGAGGTAGACGATGAGCGCGATGATGGCGACGATGAGGGCCAGGCCCAGGAGGACGGCGAGCAGGCGCCGGCACCCCTGCCGCAGGTCGTCGCCGCCGTGGTTGCCGCAGTCCTTCTTCGTGGCCATTCCTAGCTGGCAAGGGAGGTTTTGCTTGACGGCTTCTTGGGATTGGTTGTTGGGTTTCTTGCTTGCTAGCCTAGAACTATAACCAGAGGAGTACGTGGTTGTGGTGTGAGACACGGGAGAAGGCAATGCTGTGCAAGACTGCAAGATCCTCCTTTCCTTTTTGCTGTGTTTGTGAGTGAGTGAGTGAGAGAGAGAATATATAGAATATATAAGGTGTGTCTCGGTCGGTATGAGCATGTTGAAATCATGGACGAAGAGGATTCCATTCCATGTCGAGCAGGGATGGTAATATTTTTCGATTACTCTATTCACGGGTAAAAATCCTAATAGAGATGGATATATTTTTCTTTTATTGTTCGTGGGTATATTTATGAGGATCGAACTTTACCCGATGGGCAAACGTGTATGGCTCCCCTAGTACCTATTCCGCCTGATTACTCGCCACCTTCTACTTACATGTGGACCACAATAGGCACCCAGTTTGCCATTGATTCTCAATTTGTGGTACCTCATACTAGTAATTTGTGATTGGTGATGCCGTGATGAGTGAGCTGTAATGTGTGTGATGACTGTTGAATTGTTTTTATTGTAATTGTTGAACTTGAGTATGTGTGATGACTGATGAACTATTTTTATTTTAATTGTTGAACCTGAGCATTTGTGCGTCATTTGTCTGTATGTGTTATTCTAATTTTTATTTCCATGGACACTTGAAATTTTGAATCATTGATAATCATTTTTCAATCCACAGAACGTAGTTGATTCCCATAATTTCATCAAAAAGATTGTACCTATTAGTATCATAGCTCATTAGCTCCTAGTGCCATTTGGTTTGAAGGATTGTTGATAGTGGCAGGTAAACGGGTATACCCTTGGGTATCGAGTACCAACGGGCGACAGGTATGGGCAAGATTCTTCGTCCGCAACCCTTCGCGAGTATACCCGTGGGAGGAGATTTTGGCTAGCTGGCATGGTTATGGGTGAGGACTACCCGTGCTTACCTCACCGATTGCCATCCCTAATGTCAATGGGGCTTTCCCTTTGCCTGGAATGTCTCTTGTTTGGGTGATATATTATTGGTGGAGAGCTTTTTCATCTTATTAGGATGTGAATGTAGTTGAGGAGCTTTTAACTTGAAATGTTGACTGTTCAAATCCTTCTATTATAACAAAATTACAGGTTGAATGGGTAAAGGGCATCTTCAATGGTGCCATCTCAGTTGTGTGCTGTCTCTTAGCAATACCTCATTAGCAAAATTTTACGTGGAGAAGAGAGAAGCAAGGTTGTCATTTCTAGACACGACGAGCACACATCATGCGAACCAAGTACCGATCCACGAGCGTTATGTGGATCTCGCGCCGACGAAGATGATGTAGTGCACTATGTCAGCCTCCCTCTGACAAATAAGGCCGACGGAGATGATGGGTTTGGTCAGATTAAGACACTAAAAAGGCGATTCCGGTAAGACTTTGTTGCATCTTGACTTCGCGCGAGGCGAATTCATCTAGATCTAGTCTGGTCTAGAGGTGGCATGATGGCGAAAAAAAGAGGGAGGGAGAGGAGGAGGAGGCCGGGGGCGGTGACGGTGGAGCACGAGGCTTTCCAGCGGTGAAGATCCGAGCATGGCGACGATAGTGGATGGCGCACGGCTGAGGGATGGGGAGGTTATGGGCAGCGACGAGGATTGGAGATGGTAGCAAACTCGAGTGGTTGAGGAAATCGATTGAAGCTTTGGAGACAGAGTGAGGTGGGAGAAAGAGATAGAGCAATTGATACCAACACGTAGGTCCCGTAGTGAAAAAATCTATATAAACTTATAGTTCTTGGATATGTACGGAGCTTTAGCCGTTCGCTCGCCACACGACCGCTCGGGCATTGTAATTTCTATGGTGCCTAAAATACATTATTATTTTTATTTTTAAAAAATTTGCAAATTTTTTGAGGTATTTAGTATTTTTTTTCACTTTTTCACTTTTTTTTTACAAAATTTTTCGCTCTGTTAAAAATTCAGAAATCAACTGCAGCAATGCACGGGATCTCCATCTAGTCTATATCTCTATTATTCAGGGGTACGGTAGCCAGCCAACCTCCCTGCCACGTGTCCCTACAATGAACAGGGAGAGTGATTACTATAGCACATTTTCAAAAAAAAATATTTTTTTAAAAAAATAAAAAAATTAGATTTTAAAAAAAATTTAAAGGTTTTTTTGTTTCTTTTTTGGAGGTATTCCTGAAAAATATTTCATCTCTGTTAAAATCTCTGCCTATCTCGATAATTTTTTTCGCCCACAGTAACGCGTGGGGCCGTTGCGCATCTAGTTGTAAAATGTTGTTGTGTTTATTGCATGGACCAGTACTACTGTTAGAGTAGTCATCACTATCATTGTTGGTTGATGATGTAAACAGGCATATTCTTATTCTTATGCCGAGAAGGGTTGAAGCCCAAGGAGAGTGCCACATCAGCATTTATTTTTATTCTTATGCCGGGAAGGTTTGAAGCCCAAGGAGAGTGCCACATCAGCGTTTTTGTGAAAACATTCTTCGAGAAATCTGAAATTACGTTTAGGTCATTCTACTGATTATTTTGCAAAAATGACCTGTAGTTCTGTAAATTCGCGAATGGCTCCTCCACCAGTTTTTCTTGTTTTCGCGAAAGGGCCCTCCAAAAAATCTAAAATTATGTCTAGGTCCTTCCATGGTTATTTTGCAAAAAGGACCCCATAGTTCCGTAGATTCGTGAACAACTCCTCCACTGATTTGTCTCGTTTTCGCGGAAGGGCCCTCCGAAAAACAAAAATTACATCTAAGTCCTTCCGAAGTTATTTGCAAAAAAGATCCTGTAGTTTCGTAGACTCACGAACGGCTTTCCAACTAATTTTTTTGCAAAAAGGACCCCACCCATAGTCCTATTTTTTTGGCAAAAAGGACCCCACCAGTAGTCCTATTTTTTTGGCAAAAAGGACCCCACATGTAGTTTCGTAGATTCACAAATGGGCCCTCCACCAATTTTTTTTTGCAAAAATGACCCTATAGTTATGCAAATTCGTAGACGTCTCTCACCCAGTCTATTTTTGGAAAACCACCCAAGGAGAGTGCCACATCAGCGTTTTTGCAAAAACATTCTTCAAGAAATCTAAAATCACATTTAGGTCATTCTACCGATTATTTTGCAAAAATGACCCGTAGTTTCGTAAATTCGCGAATGGGTCCTCTACCAGTTTTTCTTATTTTCGCGAAAGGGCCCTCCAAAAAATCTAAAATTATGTCTAGGTCCTTCCACGGTTATTTTGCAAAAATGACCCCGTAGTTCCGTAGATTCGCGAACAACTCCTCCACTGATTTTTCTCGTTTTCGCGGAAGGGCCCTCTGAAAAACAAAAATTACATCTAGGTCCTTCCATAAGTTATTTGCAAAAAGGATCCTGTAGTTCCGTAGACTCACGAACGGCCTTCCAACTAATTTTTTTTTGCAAAAAGGACCCCACCCATAGTCCTATTTTTTTTGGCAAAAAGGACCCCACCCGTAGTTCCGTAGATTCGCAAATGGGCCCTCCACTAGTTTTTTTTCCAAAAAGGATCCTGTAGTTATGCAAATTCGCAGACGTCTCCTACCCAGCCTATTTTTGGAGAAAATCACCCTAAGAAATCAAAATTACATTGAGGTCCTCCTACTATTTTTTGCAAAAAAAAAAAAAACTCGAAGTAAATTTCGCACGGCACGACGTAACGCATGACTCTACCTAGTAGACCTAAAAGACAAACCATTGTATATGTCATAAAGCTCCTTCAGTCCCCTTTTAATAGTATAAAACTGAAGAAAAAAATTCTAAAGAGTTTGATATTCGTGCAATCAAAATTTTAAAACTTTGACTATCCATACATTTTTAAATAATTAGAACAGATACATTAAATCATAGGTATATATTTATCTTGAAAAATCATAGGTATATATTTATCTTGAAAAATCTTTCATAATATTATGATTTTCTTGGGTTTGTTAAATATATTATAATGTAAATTAGTGGTCAAAACTATGCTTTAGGACCGTGGTAATGTCCAAAACAACATGTATTCGTAACTAGAGGGATTATTTTTGTACTATAATCACCTCTCTAAACCACAAATATTAGAATTCCAGTTCAACTGGCACTACTACAGAACCGTACATCACAATCGGTTCTTTTTGGTCATCACAGTCGGTTTTGGTGGCGATACAAAGTCCAACGACAGTGATAAGGTAGATATATCACAGTCGGTTTTTAACCGACACTAATAATACATTATCACAGTCGGTTCTTTTTTAGAACCGATACAACTGACTACATTATCACAATCGGTTCATTTGTAGAACCGATACAACTGATTACATTATCGCAATCGGTTCATTTGTAGAACCGATACAAATTATTACATTATCGCAATCGGTTCATTTGTAGAACCGATGGGGATAAGAATAATATCACAATCGGTTCATTTGTAGACCCGATTCAAATTATTACATTATCACCATCGGTTCATTTGTAGAACCGATGGGGATAAGAATAATATCACAATCGGTTCATTTGTAGAACCGATTCAAATTATTACATTATCACAATCGGTTCTTTATGCAAACCGATTGTGATGATGTTATCGCCATCGTCCGAAAATGGCCTCGCATTGACAATATGACACATTCATCACAATCCACAAAATCACGTAACATATACATCACAATCTACACACATTACATTCAAATTAATATTGTTTACAACTGTGAATGTATCACATTCACATTCGGATAAATTTTGTTTACACTTTATGGACTAGTATTTGCTTGAATTGTCTCTATATCTACCATCATCTGCTATAACTTCCGCCCAAGACCATCGGCATAAATGGTCTCGTAATTTCTTGAGATCGGTGTTGGTTAGGCTCTTCCTGATGATATCAAGGTCCTGCAAAATAGAACGTAGTGCACTAATATATTTAAGTCTTAAATTGGTATTGTAACATGCCGATAGTATTATGCTTGTAAACAAATATCACATAGACAAGAGTGCAAATAATCGCTTTATACCTTAGGGAAAGCATGTGAGCGACCAACCAAAATCAAGATGTGATGCATCACGTAAAAGCCACACAGATCATCGCACCTTGTTGATGACACTGTGAACAAAGAAACTTAAATTAGGAGACGAATTAAAAATAGGTGTAAGAAAAAATCCTATGATAGACACTTGTACCTTGAAGCGCTTCCACTCGAGTTTGGTGCCTTGTTTATCATTGTGTCGGCCACGCTCAAAGAACGTAAGACATGAAAGCACTATACATTGGAGAGATGCCATGCATTGAGGTTAAAAATACCTAACGTAGTTCAATATGTAAAGTGTTAGGTTAGAGGAATGTACTTACTTCGCAAACAAAGCTCGATCGCATAGTCCATCGGTCTATTTTCGAGTGAGTTCAACGTGTAGACCTTGTTTTGACTCGAACAACCACAAGTAGAACCCAATGGTTGCTTATTAAACGGTACACAATGCAAGAGAATAAGTTAATACAAGGTTGAAGTGTGTACATGTAATTGAATTGTATAGTAGTACATACTCCTGGTGGTATGGGAAGAGAATGAAGTCCCTTTTTGCCTCCTCATGCAATGCCTGCTTGATGTATCCTGCAAGGAACTCCGATTGATACTTAGCCATGGTCGCAGACACCATCTCGGGGTCGACAAACCCCACAGGGTGTCGACCCGTCACGGCTCGCTGCCTCATGATCCTGCAATTCATGTCAATTGTTAAAAAATATAATGCAAAATCAATAAATAGTCATCTGATTGAGTTTGGTGTGAGACTCACAAACGTCCGTGATCGTATGGTAGAAATATCGACGGCTTTCAAGTCTGTACATAAAGTACAAATCCTCAAACTGATCGAAGGTCCCATCCTCGTTGCGGTGGAATTGGCCCGCCGATACTTCACTATGAAATCGTGGCGAGGCTCGGCCTCATGTGACCTATCGATGTACCATCCATGTAGGTGACGAGTGAACAAGCCCAAAGAATTCAATTCTTGGCTTGGTAGAAAGGGCTTTCCATGTATGTACCGCTTGTGATCATCAGGGTGCTCTGTGCCCTCTGACAACTTTGCCTTCTTCACGGAGGGACTCTCTGAACTCTGCTGTGTATCTTTCGTCATCGTGGGAGAAGTCCTTTGCGCCCCCTGCGCACTAGCATTTGTAGCCGCAGCGTAGGTGCAGGAGGTGCAAATGCAGCGAGGTGCAAAGTTGTGTAGCAGGGGCAGGAGCATGTGCAGCAGGAGCAGGAATATGTGCAGCAGGAGCAGGAGCAGCAGTAGTTGGAGGAGCAGGAGCAGCAGTAGTAGGAGGAGCAGGAGCAGCAGCAGCAGCAGGAGTAGTACCAGGAGCAGCAGCAGCAGGAGTAGTACCAGGAGCAGCAGCAGTAGTACCAAAGCAGAGCAGAATGTGAGCAGATCGTGAGTACGAGGAGCGAATGTGAGCAAAGACCTGCGCACTGGCATTAGCAAAGAGCGTGAGTAGCAGCAGCAATAGCGATAGCGTGATAGCAGAGCAGCAGAGCGCATAGCAGAGCAGAGCGCAGCTTGTACCAAGCAGAGCGTAAGTCGTAGCGAGCGCAGCTTGTACCAAAGCGAGCGTATGGTAGCGAGCAGAAGTCGTATCACAATCGGTTCTCTCTAAGAACCGATTGTGATAACCTGTTACCAAGATTTCCAAATGGAATATGCTTATCACAATCGGTTCTGAAGTCAAAAGTTTAGAACCGACACAGATGAAGCGATAGTAATGTGTCATTCTGTAGTAGTGTGGTCAATCTAAAGTCATCTTAAATACGCTATATATTGTTCAATACTTAGATAAGAATTTATTGTTGGAAGGGAGGCGTAACTATCCTTCAAAACACAACATCATGTTTCATTTACGACTAGCAGAATTTTCTGTATAATTGTTCGGCTAGATATTACATTCTAATTTTAGTTATACTTGATATGCAAACTATAACGCTTATGATGGCTATATAGTTGTATTCCTTGTAGAACTGTAGTAGTTCTTGTAAAAATGTACTTAATTTGCATCATTATATTATGGACCGACAAGAATAAATGGTGCCTATCTTTCTCTTTTTTTCTCATTAACATGGTAATCTTTAGTCTCGAGATGAATATGATGTTTTTTTATTTTGCTTTAGTAATATAATATAGCTAGATTGACCAGAAAGATAGATGTATTATTATGGTCATGTTCATATTTACTCTCCGTTTTGACCATAGATAAAAACCAACGTAATTAGAGCTAGACGTTGGGCCGGACCAGGCCGGCACGGCGAGCTCTGGGCCAGACCGGCACGGAAAGGCCAACGGGCCGGGCTCGGTGGCACGGGAGAGGTTTTATAGGGCCCGGGCCGGCCTGGAAGCACGACGGGTCGGAGTCGGGCTGGGCCGGCTCGGATCCGGCCCCACAACCAGCTACAAGCGCTCGGACCCAGCTTTTTATAGTAAATAAGCAAAGTAAAAGAGTACAGTAACTTCGTAACACAACATTTAGCTCGTCGAATTAATGATATTAGTTGAACTGGCATTGTATCTGTTGATGTTGGCTCTTTACCACATAAGATATTCAAGCAAGCATAACAAACATGTCGTCGGGCCGAATCGGCCCGAACCCAGCCCATGTCATCGGGTCAGGCCGGGCCGCCCGACGAGCTCCATTCTTAAGCCCAGCCCAACCCGGTAGCTCGTGCCGTGCTTGGACCGGACCGCCCGTAAAAAACCCGGCCCATCTCCTATGTCTAATCGTAATCATTCTTTTTATCTAACATGACCAAAACGCCCTCGATTATCTTCTCGCTGTGTGTGCAGGCACATAACAAATTGCATTACTAATTCGGCGTGGCTTCAAATTGGCGACAGGCAGGTGGCATGGGTCTTTTTTTTCTTTACATGCTCTAGAGATTGTTTAGATGAGCTCTCTCGAGATTTCTAGCCCTCTCATGCGTACAGCAAGGACATCTAAATTGAACTTAGATCTAGGGAAGGAGAAGGGTAAAATAGAAGCAGAAGAAAAATGAGATGTCTTGAAAAAATCTGATTTTTTTTTCTAATTAGTATTTAAATTTAATTGATAGAATCCATTTGACTACTCTGGATAAAAAAAAAATTGAGTGCTTAAAAAACGATCAAGTGCTAACTAGCAAGTCCAAAAAAAATATGAGGGACGTAAGTGACAAAGTACGTGTAACCACGTGAACGGAGGCAGTACTGTCATGGATATCATGCATGCCTCACAACCCACGTGGTTTGCGTATTTGTCCTCTTTGGCACATGTGTCTTTTTGGCGGGTTAGAAGGTAAAAAATAATTTAAAAAGAGAAAAAGAGTGGCAATGATATCGTATGCGCGACCAAACATGTTCAAGTGTTGTTTGAAGAAAAATCTTTCGAGTGATGTTTTGGTGGTCGCCAATATTTGAGTGGTATAATATAAATTATCACTTTTTTATTATCGTTGGTTACTGTTTGAATAAAATTGTAAATATTCATCCTCTTTTCGGGCGTGGAAACACAGCTAGGGTTGGATATTCGATTTCTTTGGCTTTTTCGGTTTTAAATTATTTTGGTTTTTGTAAACTGACAACCGAATTGAACCGAATCAAATTCGAAAACCGAATCGAAATAATCGAAAATTTTAGTTCGGTTAATTCGATTCTCCGGTTAACCGAGATAAGGAGCGAGAAGAGGCACCAGAGGGCGTGGAGCAGTAGGTCGATGCCGTTAGGCATTGTCCTTTCGCCGCCGTCAGACGACACCTCATCGTAGCGGACCGAGGACCGTACGTCCGAGGCCGCCGCCAACGAGCACCTCCGCCCGAGGAGAGCAACGCATGGCCGAGGTCACCGCCGCCTCCACGCACCAGATCTAGCCACCGCCGAGTTCATCCGCCCGAGGATTGCGCGGCCGCGGTAGGGGCGGGGATGCCGAGGAGGCGAGGATAGATGAAGCAAATGACTTGGACCGAGAGGCGGAGGCGGAGCAGCGGAGGATAGGAAGTTGAGCCGTCGAGGGCGGATTTGGAGGCGGAGACGGGGGCGAACTGGCGGAGTGCTTGCGCGACTAGCGGCGATTTGGAGGCGGAGTAGTCGCAAAGAGATCCGGAGGGGACTATCGGACTAGGGGAGAAGTGAGGAGAGACTGAGAGAAGTCGCGGCGTTGCGTATTCGGTCTCCATGTGGCCGCGTGGGGAGGGGAATAGCCAATTCTATTCGATCCTTCAATTATGTCAGTTTGCAGAAGTGAAAAAACGAACCGAACCGAACCCGAACACCGAATAGCTTCAAAATAAAAACCGAACTAAAAAAAACGGTTAATTCGGTTTCGGTTAAAAAAATGCCAACCCCTAAACACACCAGGTGATACGTGTCGCCTGTCACGCTTCCCTACGAAAGTAAGTCGCCAATCCTGTAGAACCTCCCGTCAGCGCAGCACATTCGGAGGATAAGGTATTCCGGTACCTGAGCTCGGCACGTATCTGCATCGATCCCATACTTCGGCAGAAAAGTAGGGTCCGCTACCCGCCACATTTGTCGGGGAGCTATTGCGGTGGATGGAACCACCGTGGTGCCGATAACCGGTTATGGTAGACGAGTATGGTAGATGTATGATTGCATTCTCTACCAGCACTTTTGCAGTCAAAAATAGCTAGATTTATAATTTGTTTTTTTGGACAGAAATAGAGGTGAAAAAAAGCGCGAGGAAGGCCTCATAAACCAGGTGCGGAGTGTACAGAGTACAGACGTTGAATAATTGAACGGAATAAGCAAATAATAATAAAAAATATATTAAATGATGTGACGAAATGTGCGTCCGTCGTTCGGTGATACTTACGATACAGAGTACAGAAATCGAGGGGGGCCACGGTCAGAAGGCCAGAGAAGAAGAAAAGAAGAAGAAAAAAGGTGACGCGGTTTTTGCCTGTAACGTCGTGTTGTCTCAGTCCGTTGGAATCGCTGACATGCTGCGCTTGGGGCCCACCTGCCAGATGGGCATGGTGTACGGTACGGTACGGAGTAGTATGAGAGTATTTTTATAAATAGAAACAATCACTCGTATCTCCTCTGTTTTATGGACAAGAAAATCCCATATTAATTTTTAAAAAAGAAATTTTCTCACAAATCAAAATAAAAAGGGAATGATCTCTATCATTTATTTTGGTAGGACTAAATTATAACAATGCATATTAATAATATGTATGTATGTATGTATGTATGTATGTATGTATGTAAAGGTAACGTATACGGTGAAAGCTAGCAAATGGTGAAATCATGAAAGTAGGTAATCTGGAGAGTTGGATCGGTCTCGGATGGTCCAGATTCTTACAAAATCCCACCTCTTTCACTTAAACACTTTTTTACATACAACCCCCTAGAAAAAGTTCCACTCCTACACTCCAGTCCCGACCAATACTTCGCTCGCTTCGCCTTCGATTGGTTCACCTCCCTCCCGGGCGAGATCATGCGCCAGCCATCGGTTCACCTCCCTCCCTCTCGAGATCACGCGCCAGCCGCCTTTCCCGTTCGCCGTCCACCCGGTGGTGCTGCCACATGCATGCCGCCTTGGATTTGGTCGTAGGTGAGCACAGGAGCGGCACCGTCGGGTCCAAAATAGGGTTTTTCATTTTGGAAGCTTGTAAAATCTTTGAAATACATAGTCTAATACTTCTTACAAAGCTTTTCGCAAATTTGGAGTCTTTTAAATGCGATATTTGACCTTTGTCCAAAGAGGGTTCTTTTGAAGAATCAAATAAAAACTAAAGTCAAATCTCAAACACAAAATTCAAAAGAAGCAAGAGGAGACTTGAAAAGGCTTAAATTTATTTGCAATTTTTTGTATGAGCCTAAAATACCATTTGGGACCAAGATACTACACAAGATCCGATCTAAAAGGTGAACCTCACAAAGTGCAATATTATGGCCAATATAGGTCAAACCAAGTTCTTCGGTGAATTTCAAAATCAAATAACTTTTGATTGGTTGATCTTTTGAAAATCTTTTAAACACAAAAATTGTTAATAATAACCAACTCTAGGATTTTCTTTTTGAAATTATTTTCAAAATCTTTTTACTTTTAATTCTATGAAATTTATAAGTTTAAATCCCAAAACAGATACTAGTAACTAGATTTTGGACTTGAAACTCATTTTCTTTGAAAATAGAATTTTGTAAAGCCAAAACCATTGAAAAACCTTTCAAAAGCATTTGTATACCTTTCTCAACTAGTTTTTTCAAGAGATTACTAATAGTTATGCAAATTTTGAGTTTTGGCTAAATGGCTTGATTTTGAATATATATATATATATATATATATATATATATATATATATAGGAAACCTTTTTTCTCTTGGGAGTAATGATTCACATCTAGTATACCACTTAAACGAATGTGTTATACTCTTTTATCACTTTCAGTATACTCCAATAATAATTCTAAGATACTACAATGCGACATTGTTGAAAAAAATTCATCGGAGCCATTTATTTCTTGCTATATACCGTTTTACATGTACAAAAAGAGTATATAAACAAATTATGCTATAAAGTGTGGGTTTTCATGAAATTTTTCGTGAAACTCACTTTGTAGTATCTTATAATTAGTATTAGAGTATACTCAGAAAGATAAAGAAGTATAATAACATCATTTATGCAGTATATTGAGAGTGGGAGTACATACTCCCAAGAGTATATGCAACCATTTTCATATATATATATATATATATATATATATATATATATATATATATATATATATATGCTCTTATATAAATATGGGCACACGTAAGGATGTGATATACATGAATATGAATTAGCACTCCCCCTAAATGTGCCACTTCTAACTTGCTCAAGGTTGCAAATAAGGAACAACAACAAGAAGCATGAGCAAGGCACAACCAAAAAGCAATTAAATTAATTTTTCATCATAATGCAACTTAACCTACACAGGGCTAGAAGCTCAATTAATCAATTTAAATACTTATTATCGAGATGGCATTGGTCAAGGTGGACTTGATTATCTTCATATATACTTGTCTCCAATTTGTATAAGATTTCTTCTTGAGGAGGCCAAGTGTCCAATCCATCCCAAAACACTTAAAAACCTTTAAGGTACTTTTTGGTACCCAATCTCTGTTGGATCCAACAAGATTAGTCACAATAGATTTAGGGACCCAAATGGCCTTAATAACATTATTGAATGGACTAACATGACTAGGAATAAGTTTGCGAATATTATTCCTCCTAAGCAATAAATTTGCATTGTAGTGAGAAGGCTTAGAAGGACAAGCTAATCTGGAAAACCCATTTCTAATTTGATCCCTTCTAAGCACATGATAATCAAAATTATACATAAGCTTAGAGGATCTAGTATATCTAGCAAATGCTTTTCAATACATATTTTTCTTAAGCAATTTATTTGCATTGCTTTGAGTGGGTGGAAACCTAGTATTTCTAGCAAACACATTTCTAGATATATTTCTCGTAGGTATATTAACATCATTATTTTTCAAGCACTTAGAAGAATTGACAAATTTAGCAAACACATTGCCATTTTTTGTCCTTCCTAAGAAAATAATGATTATTATGAATAATGAGCTTAGGAGTAGTACTTTTAGGACAATCCTTACCAAAATATCCCCTTTTCCGGCAATTGAAGCATGTCACACTATTTGGCCCTCTCTTGACCATTTTGACTTACTCTTTGCCGGTTTGCCTGGAGGTTGAAGGTGTGGACTTGTTCTCTACTTTATTAGGGCACATAGAGGTAAAGTGGCCCTTCTTGTTGCATCCAAGCACCTCATGATCTTAGAGGGTCTTGTATGGTGCTTTGGCTTGCTCTTCTCCCTCTTGGAGATGTAGCCGAGTCCTCGCTTGTCTTGAGGTGCATGTGGCTTGCGCAAGATTTCGTCAATGTTAGCTTTTCCTTTGTAGCACATCTACAAGTCATTTTTCAAACTAATGACTTGGGCCGTTAGCTCTTTGTTCTCTTTTATAAGATTAGTCTCAAATTGCATAGAAGAGCTAGTAGCATTTGAAATAGAGCTATTAGGCATGACACTGCTAGAAGTGGACATGATACTATTAAATGAACTACAAGGAATAGAAATAGAATTAACGCTTGGCAATTCATCTACTAAATCACATTGGATTGCGATACCCACTCTAGGCTTAGTGAATTCCTTGAGAAGGAGGGATTCGTGATTTTCTTTAAGCACGTTATAATCATTTTGAAGTGAGTCATGCTCCAACTTCAAAATATTATATTTTGCTTTTTTCTTCCCAAGAAATTCATTGAGCTCCTCTAGCATATCCATTATCTCATCGTAAGATGGCTCACCTTCATCATCGCTTACATCATTTTTACCTTTAGCCATGAAGCAACGGATTCGAGTTGAAAGCATTTGATGTTCATCGTCGCTTGAGGTAGAGGTTGAGGCATCTTCTCCATCACTTGAGGTAGAAGTGGACTCTTCTTCTACCGAAATGCATTCATCAATGCAATCTTCATTGGTTGATGTGGATGAATCATATAAATCTTGAATTTTGATCCACATCTCATGACTTCATAAGAGCTCTTGAGATTGCAAATTTGATGAAAAACATCTACACTTGCAAAACTAAATAAAGCATTAGTAGCTTGAGCTTCGAGATGTAAGCATTTCTTTTCTTCTTTAGTTGGAGCAACTTTGTTCAACCGAAAAGAAAAGCCTACATCTACAATCCACCATATTTGGGGACTCATGAATTTAAAATACGAAATCATAAATAATTTCCATGAAGCATAATTAGAGCCATCAAACATATGTGAATCGTGATTGTGCATTAAACCTCTAGTCGCCATCCCAACTCTCTAGATGGTTAAGTTTAATAAAATGAGAGCACCAAGCTCTGATACCACTTGTTAGATCAAGGATACGACTAGAGGGGGGTGAATAGGCATTTTAAAATTCTTCTCTAATGAGATACACTCTAATTATCCCTAAGTCAAAACCTAGCAAATAATGTGGAAGCCAATAACTAAGATTTTGACAAATAAAGCCTAAATTCTCTAGGCTTACTAATTGCGCTATCTAATTATGTCTCTAAACAAGAATTGATGTACTAATCAAGTAAGTAAGAATAAATAATTCTAAATACAATCAAGCAATTGATAAAAATACAATAAGTAAATGCTTGAAAGTAAAAGAGAGAAATTACTTTTTCTTGTGATCTCGGAGACTTGCTGGTCTCCCCTAATCCACGTTGAGGCAAGCCCAACTCTTTTGACCAGCTCCGCACTTGAGCACTCGCCTCGATTCCACTAGTGGTAGCACCTTCACCTCTCTGGGTAGGCGTGCTTCAGCCTTTACAAACTTCGATGGGCTTCTCACAACCTCCGTTGAGAGCTCCACACATGATGTTCCTATGCTATTTAGGAGGCGGCAACCTCCAAGAGTAACAAGTCGAGTTTCTCATTTGAGCTTCACCAAGCACAACACATGCGCTTCTGATGACCACCTAAGTGTAACACATGCACATAGGATCCTCCTCAAGTACAATACGTACACAATGAGAACTCAACCCACTCCTGATTGCAACACATGCAATTAGGGCTCACTCTTTAGCTCAAGAGGCAAATTTGGGAGTACAACACATGCACAACTCTGCCCAAATACTCATAAAACCAGCAAAACCCAAATACCATCTCTTGGCATCCTTTTATAGCCTCCCACATGAAAACTAGCCATTGGGGGGGGGCAAATTGGGCGAAATTAGCAAAATCTGATACTACCAACAGCAAAAGCCTGGTAGTACCGTCCTCAGTGCAACGGTCGAAAAACGACTCAAAAACTAGCCATTGCACAGTGGCCCCGGTACTACCGCAGGAAAATGCCCGGTAGTACCGCTTATCTGGTAGTACCGGCCCCCATGGGGATATTGATGGTCTCAACTCAGCCTTCAAAGCACCTTCTCTAGAATAAATCTACCGGCGGTCTAGGGCTGGTACTACCGCACCTCCGATAGTACCACCCTTGAGCTTCGGTACTGCCAAACTTCAAATTCAAAAAAACATGCACTTCTGCAAAACATCTACCAGCGTCAAATGCCCAGTAGCACTGACTGAGCAGCACTACCGCTCCCATAAGCTGTAGTGCCGGTCGAGCGGTGCTATCAGCCCCACATGGGCGGTAGCTCCGACCTTAGAGAGAAAACTTGATTTTTGACAAAATCATTTATCCAAACTTTCAAAGAATTGATTCTTCAAGCCATGTGATGATCAACACATGATCAAGCCAATTTTCAAACACATTGCAAAGCCTATTCACATGCTCCAAAGAATCGTAATTAAACTCTTCCAACTTTATTTGAAAAAAATATTTTGCAAACAAACCAAGAACCTATGAATTCAATCCTCTTTAGCCATGAGATGATCACCACAAGATCGTGGCACTTTACAAACACATTGCAAATGCCTTCTTCACATGCTTTCTAGAATTGTAACCCATAACCTCTTACTCATTTGCAAAACCCATTTGCAAATAGTAATTAAATCCCAATGCATGAGCTATCTCACTTTTGCAACACATGCAAATCTATAGCCTCATGCAACACCAAATCAAACTCAAATGTTTGAGTTCTCTATTTGCAACACATGCAAATTTCTAGCATCAAGCAAGTAACAAATTAAACTCAATGTGCATGAACTCTCTATTTGCAATATATGCAAATCTCTAGCTCTATGCACCCAACAAAAATAAATTGTTTGAGCTCTCTCCTTTTGCAACACATGAAAAACTTAGCTCCAAGCAATGCGAAATTAAACTCAAATTTGCATGAGCTCTCTATTTGCAATAGATGCAAATCTTTAGCTCCATGCACACAATAAAAACTAAATTGCTTGAGCTCTCTCCTTTTGCAACACATGCAAAAACCTAGCTCTAAGCAATACCGCTTCAAATAAGATTTCAATTAATAATCGACCAAGCATGACTACATTATTTGCAACACATGCAAATCAAAGCATTATGCTAAAAACTAATGCATGAGCCTCACTCATTCGCAACACATGAATAGTTAGCTCCATGCAAAAACAAACTAGGTTGAGCTTTGAGTGAAACCTGGGTTGAGTTCATCAACACATGATGAAGTTCAAACTAATAAACTCGACCCCTCTTAAGAGTACAACGATCTACCTATAACTAGACACTCTATCTAGTTACCTTTGCCACCGCACGCGATCCCCTTTGGGGCTTTTAAGATATTTGATATTCTCGCTTCTCCTCGGGATAGGGCACCCTTCTTGTTCATCTGCTCTTGATGAGCTTTCTCTTCGGGATCTCCTCTTGACGTCCATCCACATTTGATAGCGCCCTTGTTTTATTTCCTCATCTTAACTATTTGGACTTAACCTACTTTCACAACTCATGAAAAGTATTAGTCCAACAAACATGGTTGTCTCAATTATCTATACACTCCGTTAACACATAATGGATGCCTCCAAGATCAATTGAGCACAACCTAAATCAAATTAAATGAATTTAGTTGTCTTAAGTACATAGATGCAACTAATGATTCTTTATATTCAAGAATTATCGATTATCCTTAATTGATCAAGGGAACACTATCAACACATGATGAAATGTTCTTTGATGATTAAAAGACAATCGATCTCAATTTAAATTGATGTGAGTATATACAACTACACAAATTTTCATATACTTATTTGATGGTTAGTATTGATCCATAATATGTGGAATATATGTAAATGAACAATACAATAATCCATCAACTATAGAATAAACTCCACACATATATGTGCATATAAATAATTGACTTTGAATCAATATGCACATATTCTATGTTGATTACATTGGAGTTTATCCTAAGACACCATGAGTATACTACAACTTGGTAATAATAATATATACTCAAGAATTTTGTTTCAATGTCTTGATCTTTTATATGCGGCAATAAGGAATAGATTAATACAATAAAATATCAAGTTAAATAACAAACTTCTCCTCGATGTGTGCATCCATGTAATATATGGATTGGAGACATGATGCACATTTTGAGGTTAATGCAATGAATGAATTCATACTTTAATTTGAATTCAATGAATGCAATATAGAATATAATGAATATGAGTGCATATCTTGGTTTTGTATTTTCCATCCAAATATGAGACTACTAACAATAAACTCAATAAACAAAGTTAGTCTCAATAAGAATTACTTTTTCATTAAACAATGAATAAACATTAATATTAAACCAATTACCAAAACTAATGGAGCTTGAACTTACATCAGGTCAAACAACGAAGGACAGAGCTGGCGTGCGTGCGGCGGTGGCGTCGGGTGGACAGCGAATGAAGGAGGTAGCTAGCGCATGATCTCGGGAGGGAGGGAGGGGAAGCGAACAAAGGATTAGTCGGGACTGGAGTTTAGGAGTGGAACTTTTCTAGGGGTTTATGTGTAAAAAAGTGTTTAAGTGGATGAGGTGGGATTTTGCATGAATCTGGACCATCCGAGACCGATCCAACGCTTCAGATTATCTACTTTCATGATTTCACCATTTGCTAGCTTTCACCGTATACATTACCTTATATAAAATAAAAACAATCGGTGATATTCAAGGTACCTACTTTGTTTTAAGTGCAAAAAATCCTACAATAATGTAAAATTTTTTTAGAAATTCTAACAATAATCAAAATAAAAAGAGAAGGATCTCCGCCATTTATTTTGGTGAGACCAGGTTATAACGGTGTAGATTAATCGTATATAGATATTAGAGCTATATCATAAATATAATTGTATTTTAACGATAGAAAGTAAAGTTATATATAAAGACAACCATATCATAATAATATCTAGTAGCACAATTACGCTAGTAAATCTGCTAGTTACTGATTAATACTGCACTGCATAGTCGTCGACGAGGAACAATTAACCGCTGATCATAATCATCGATAGGACCAAAAAGGGATTGATTAATATAGTCATTAACTAGGTATTACTAGTTACATGCCCGTGCGTTGCTACGAAAAACAAAATTGATAATGAAAAATAAAGATTAAAAAATAAAAAAAATTATTTCACAAGATCAAACATCTATCTTTAACGCTTCGTTTCTTGCGAAAGCTGGCTAATTAAAGCAACGCTTCGTTTCTTGCGTAGGGCAATTAAGCAGGGTAATTAAGCGACAATTAATGACGTGGGAAGAACGGACCACTGTCACCAAGTGCTGCTTTAGAATAGTAGAGATAAGTAGAGGGCTTGAAGGCTGAAGAAGCACATTGTGTTAATTAAGGCCCCGACGGTTTAAAACTCAACCCATGACTATCAATATCGGTGCAAAACATAACCTTGCCTTAGAACCACCATGGCTGACACCAAGGTGGTTTTCACCGACGTGGTCTCCTAGTAATACGTGGCGCTCACGTGTGCATCCACGCCATCCTCAAAGCAGGGTCGGCGGTAGTGATGGGAAATAAATTTGGTGGAGGAGGTGTACAAATTCTTTCCCATGCATACCTGGTGCTGATTGATGCCACGTGGACAATCCTGCAATCCAATGTCAAGACATTAAGTTGTCACTTAATGCTCAGAATTGCATCGAAATTAATGAGGTTAGTTCAAAATCCTCAGTTTAATATCGTGGCGTTGGATTACAGGATTGTCCACATGGCATCAATTGCACACCTCCACCAAATTTAATTCTGTAACGATGATGGTAGGTAGCGGTGTCGCTTGGGTGGCGACGAGCCTGTTGGACAGTGCCTTGACGGCGCAACGGAGTAGCTAGCTCTGGTACAATAGCGCCGAGCGACTCTGGCACGAGCGTTTGCAGTGACGGCGAGCAGCGACATAACGGAGCAGCTAGCTATCTGGTACAACAGCGGCGAGCGACTCCGGCATGAGTGTTTGCAGTGACGGCGAGCAGCGACAACAACGCGCACCACAAACCACAAATAGCCCTTGCGACGGCCGCCTCAACCCTCGCTCCAGTGAGCCTCTTGCTCCCTATAATAGAGCTTCTAATCCATAGCTTCAACCATGACTAAAAAAAACCTTCTTCCTTTATTTTTTTCGCGCTGGCCGGCATAGTAAGTGACACATAACTGTATGCAGGGCAGCAGGGGTGGAGCCAACCATCTCTCAAGCCTCAGACAAAACAGTTGTTTAAGGTCCTGTTTGTTTCGGCTTTTTCATCGGCTTAAAAGTCAAAAAGTCTAAGCCAAACCAAACGACTGGCTTTTAAGCTGGGCTTTAAAAAAGCCAAAAACCCACTGTATAACTATAAGACTCTCAAGCCTCAGACAAAACAGTTGTTTAAGGTCCTGTTTGTTTCGGCTTTTTCATCGGCTTAAAAGTCAAAAAGTCTAAGTCAAACCAAACGACTGGCTTTTAAGCTGGGCTTTAAAAAAGCCAAAAACCCACTGTATAACTATAAGCCAAAAGCCAGAAAAGAGGAGCTTTTTTTGGCTTTTTTGAATGAAATAACGCTTTGGCACTAAAAGTCACCAAAATTACCCACCAAATGCCATCATATATAAATTAAGAATTCATCCACCATCTCATTTAGGGTATTTTAGACTTTTCATCTATAAACTGTACCATCTAACCCATTAATAAACCAGGATACCAAACAACATGTCTTGGCTTAAAAGCAGATGGCTTAAAAACTTATTAAGCCAAAAAGCCTAAACCGAAACAAACAGGGCCTAATAAAATCCAAGCCCAACAAACACAACTAATGCATTATGCATGAGTATGCATGGGACGGGCCGGTAGGTAGTTACTCCGGTCATGAAAGAACATTGTTTTCGGGCATGGGCAGCCAAACTTTCTAAATATTAGTTATTGATATCGTCTTTCTCAACATTTTGATTGAACATATATACAGTACAATTACTTGGGATACCATGGTGTCTGAACATCATGATCTAAAACAGGTATTTTTTTTCCTATTTATTTGCATTCGAATTTTTTTGAAATTTTTAGGATGTTGAGTTTTAATTAGTTTACTACTTAATTCAAACAAGTTTGAAGTGAAATTCGAGCTAGAATTTCTTTTTTCTTTATAATAGTTTGATTGTAGGTATGTCTTATATATATATATATATATATATATATATATATATATAAGCAAAGCATATAGTTTAAATTCGTTCAAATCTTTGAATTTGAGTATATTTTTTCAAACTGAAAGTTTCATTTGAATTGTTATAGATAGGTATATACTCTAAAACTGAAAGTTTCAAAAAATATACTCAAATTTGACTTGAATTCATGCTTTAAAAATTATAGTGCCTAGGCACCATGATGCTCCATTACGTTGTCCCATATAGTAATTACTTCTTATGCCGTATCTCACAACATAGGGAGTATTTCGTGCAACGGAGAGTATGTACGTGTAGTATATAAGTATCTAAGATCATCTATGTGGTATTTACATTTTTTCAGAGGTAGTATGTACACTTTTTAGACATACTTCTTTTTATATGCGTATATGAAGGTATTTGCAAAATACATTAAAAACTATATACTTCCTTGTAATTTTTTCATGTGGATCTCATTGGAATATCTTATAATTAGTATATGAGTGTATCTAAAGTGATAAACGAGTATTTCAAGTTCGTTTGGGTGGTATTTCAAATATGGGAGTAATTACTCCCGGGAGTACAAAGTATTTTATATATATATATATATATATATATATATATATATATATATATATATATAGGAAGTTTTTAGTACTCTTGAGAGTAATGCATCTCCCACCTCCAGTATACCACTTAAACGAATACGTTATACTCCTTTATCACTTTCAGTATACTCTAATAATAATTCTAAGATAATAAAATGCGACATTGTTGAAAAAAATTCATCGGAACCATTTATTTCTTGCTATATACCGTTTTTCATGTATAAAAAGAGTATATAAACAAATTATGCTATAAAGTGTGGGTTTTGATGAAATTTTTCGTGAAACTCACTTTGGAGTATCTTATAATTAGTATTAGAGTATATTCAAAAGGATAAAGAAGTATAATAACATCATTTATGCAGTATATTGAGAGTGGGAGTACGTACTCCCAAGAGTATACAACCATTTTCCTATATATATATATATATATATATATATATATATATATATATATATATATATATGCGATGCTGGTACGGACTAAACATACCTACTTACGTAACAAATCATCGGGTGCCATGGCAGCAGCTCGACGGGACAGAGGCACGTACGGATGGCTTCTAGGGATGCAAATGGGCCGACCCTAGGGTCTTCTTTGACCCACTTTAGTTCATTTGTTTGCACTAAAAACTTAATTTTTACTCCACCTTTTATGTTTTAGTGCAAACAAATGAACTAGAGTGGGTCAAAGATGACCCTAGGGCCGGCCCATTTGCATCCCTAATGGCTTCGCACCGGCCATCTCCTCCGCCTCCGACCGAGTGGCCACGACAAGAGGTGGATCTCTCTTTCCGTTTGTGCTTGCCCCGAAGCGCAAGCAACCCGTAGCTAGGCGCAGGTTCCAGCCATCTCTAGCCTCGTCCCCTCATTGGTTATCACCAGCCTACGAACAGAATCCGATTCCACTCGGCCGTTACATCTCGAGTACCTTCCTTTTCCTTCGACAGGGTGAGAATTTTTTTTAAAAAAAAATCGGCAGGAGCTCCATCGTTTCATTAAAGAAGGAACTAAAAAGACAGAAAAAGTTTCGGAAGAAAACTATAGTGTAAACGATGAAAAAGCAGGGAGGAAAGGAAAAGAGCTACAAAGAACGAGAACCAGCAGCCCGACGTCCTCTAAAGGCCTTTAGAGGCTCAACTTTCGGGCGGCTATATCCTCCAAGGCTTGCTGAACAACGTTTGGGATCGAAGAGTGCTTATTACTGAAAATGCGGGCGTTGCGCTCCTTCCATAGATTCCAAAAACCGATGATTAAGATCTCGTCAAGCTTCGCGCGTGACTCCCTTGCGGTCCAGATACGCAGATCCTGCCACCAAGTGGCGACCGTGGAATCCGCAACTTCATTCCTTACCGTCGGGGAATTGAGATGTAACTTTGAGAAGAAGATGGATCAGAATAGCCTCGTAAACGGGCACCACATCATTAAGTGGGTGGACGACTCGAACTCTGAGCCACAAAGGAAGCAAGCTGTGACGTGAGGCTGTCAGCAGTTAGAATCCTGTTCTGCACCAGAAGCCAAGCAAAAAACTTGCATTTGCTTTCGGTCCTTGCCTTCTAGATCGAGCTGTAGTTTTGATCCGAAATGGTCCCTACGAATTGAGCCCTGTAAACCGATTTTGCCGAATATTACCAATCCACAATCCAACGCCAAGAGATCGAATCTTGAACGTTGGGTTGCGGGCGGACCCCTTGAAGTACAGTCCATAGGGAGAAGAATTCGCGGAGTTGAGCATGGGTGGTCATTTTTCTAAGGGGATTGAGCCAGTCGTTGTCTGTTAGCTCGTTGTGCGCCGTGTGGTTATACCTTGTGACCAACTGGAAGCAGAGCGGGGCGATGTTCATTGGGGCGGCGCCTTGCAGCCAGTTGGAGGTCCAGAACTTGGCCGTATGACCGTTCCTGATGAGACGATCGTGCTTGCATTGAAGAGAGCCAGATCCTTTGCAGAGCACGGCAGCAGCGACAGGGTGAGAATTTGAGAACCAGTGGTAAATTTAAAATCAGACACCACAGTTAAAAGAAGAAGAAAGAAAAAAAAAAAACACAATTACTCCTTAGTTCTTTTTATTGTTTTGGTCTTGTACTTTTCGTAACAAGATTTATGTCTCTTTATTTTAGAAGGGGTGAATGAAGGTTAGAGCAGCGTAAATTATGATTTCGAGTTTACAGAGAACACCGCGTGCAAATAAATGGATGAGAACGAAGCGGATTTATTTATCGCCGCCGTTGGGATTATTTTAGGTAAATTTGAGAACGGAGAATTAGGAGGAGAAGGGTTATTTTTCACATGCAAGGTGGGATGGAAGGGCAGTAGAGAGATGGGGAAAGTTCTCACGAAGAAGGTAATAAAAATGTTTGATTAGCTCTCTATATCACACGAGGTTGACTGTAGCAGTAATGGTAAAAATCAAAATTAGGACCTCAAACTTTTTTTGGGCCTGTACAGTTGAGCACGTTGCTCCTGCTATTCGTACGGGCACATGCAGTAACTGTGACATAAGGTTTCAAATTTTGTTTAAGGGTTTCATCTCGGCACCCTCCGAAATCTCGTTTTTTTGGACGAAATATGAACGAAATATAAAAAGGAAATTTTGAATCCGGCAATTTTTAAACCGAAATTTCCGAGATTTCGATCCAAAATGCTGATATCTCGGCGAATTTTTAGATGATGTCACCCTTTGAATTTTTTAGGGTTTTTTAATTTCGCCAGAATTATAATCTCCCGACTGTCTCACACGTAAAACAATGTGAAGAATCCAATCAGGCCAAAATCCAATCAAATCCAGTCAAATTTTGTTCAAATCTCGGTCAAATTTACCAAGATTTTGGTCAAATACACCGAGATTTCGCCGAGATCTTAGGTTACTGTAGCACTTTGAATTTTTCTTAATTTTACCGGGATTATAAAATTTGGAGGGTCCGAGATCCGAAATTTCGGTCCAAAATGCCGATATCTCGGCAAAATTTTAGGTGTTGTCGCCTTTTGAATTTTTTAGGGTTTTTTTTAAAATTTTGCCAGAACTATGATCTACTAACTGTCCCACATGTAAAACGACGTGAAGAATCCAATCCGACCAAATCCGATCAAATCCAGTCAAGTTTTGTTCAAATCTCGGTCAAATATACCGAGATCTCGCCGAGATTTTAGGTTACTGTAGCACTTTAAATTTTTCTAGGGATCTCTTAATTTCACCAGGATTATAAAATTCGAAGGATCCGACATCCGAAATTTCGCCAAGATTTCATGAAATCTCGGCGATATTTCACTCCCTGCCGTGACGTTTTAACTCCGACATGGGTTTGTTTCTCAATCTAGTCTCAAACCGTTTAAAACTGCACCCTCAACCGTCCGTACCGGTGCAAACACACAGCCACGGCATATAAGGATCTTCTGAAGCACATGCATGCTATGCTGCGCACGCATCTGGGAAGGTGATGATGGTACGGATTAAACATCCCAGGATCACGGCTTCTTTTGCACATGCTCGAGGAGGCTTTGCTTTTGGTCAGCCTACAAACAGAATCCGATTCCACTTAGCCGTTACGCCTACCTTCCTTTTCCCTTTTTCCTTTGTCCCATGTCGTAACTGCGCGCTTGGGCACACTTGATCGCTTTCTCCTAGTAGACACTTCACACTTATCACTTTCTCCTAGTAGTTCATGTCGCGGTTCAAAATCTCGTCGAGATTTCGGTCGTCTCGGTCGAGATTTCAGTCTTCGGTCAGGGTCGAGATCCTAAATCTCGGTTGAATAAAAAAAAATTAAGAAGATTCAAAATGCTATGGTAATTTTCAAAATCTCGACGAGATCTCGGTGATTTCATCCGAAATTTCAAACGTTTTGACCGGATTTCTATTTTTGTGGGCTGGATTTTATTCGAGTGCGGGTCGAGACCGTCCACAAAAATTTTTGACATATTTTGATGATTTTTCGGTCATTTCAATTTGAACAAAATCTCGGTGATCTGGGTCGAAATCTCGGATTTTTCGGTTGAAAAATGACCGAATTTCAAATATGGTTTTTGGATTTTGTCTGGATTTTGTTTGAAATTCCGAGATCTCGTCGAAATTTTGGATATTGACCACCTCCGAGATATATACCGAAAACGGAATTTGAAACCTTGATTCCTACACGTTTGTGAGCTTCATGGATATGGGTTGCTTCTACTGGAAGCAGATTCTCTGCCTCGCCGAAACAATGGCAGGGAATACTGTAAATGCCGTGCCTTAGACTATCTCCAGCAATTTTCCTTCATTCCATTCCATTTCCTATTCTCTTCCGTATATTCATTCCATTTATTTCCTACTATCTCCAACAACATCCTCTCAAAGGGATTTCTCTCTGGGATTACAGAGAGAATCTGTTTCTAAAGGGATTCTCTCTCCGAATCCCTTCTGAAAGGAAGACTGAAGGGAATCCGCTGGAGCATTTGAGATCTGTTCGCTGAAGAAAATCCGCTGGAGATAGTCTTACCCCCATTCTCGGACCAGGATCCGAAGCGTTGAAGCTCCTTGACGCCATTTTTATACCATCACGCTGTTACCACGAGTACCCTCACCGTACTAGCCACATCGTCTTTCATGGCAGCAGTTGAAGGAACCAAATTGGTACCACCAAAGACCTAGCCCATCCTTACCATATCTTTTGGAACTAATATCTTATTTGGCAGAGCTTCACCTCCATCAAATTCGTAGATATGATGAAACTAGGTATTCCTATATCTACCATATCCGTAAAGCTAGGACTGTGGATATATTAAGAGTGTTTAGGTGGATCATCTTATTTACATTTTAGAATAAAAATATAAACTTAATTCATTTTTTTTTAGTTTACAAGTTTTAAATCTGAGATAGAGCTAGAATTTGAAACTCTTTAAGCTTTAAGTTTGAAGCACTGCCAACACAGGCAAATGCCTTCCATAAGGCCCATCCAGGACGTAAGAACATCATCTGCATGACGTAACGACGTTGCACACGGTCGGATCCTTGCAATCCTATCATCTCTTCCCTGTGGCCATTTTCGACGGCGAAATCTTCGAAGCAGGAGAAATCAGAAGTAGGCAGATTCTACTGAACCTTCGCTACGCTGGGGCCACACTCACATATCTTGTTCAGTCCTCTTTCACAACAGACCACCTTACTAACCATGAAGAGTGATACAGCAATCAACTTGTCTGGGCCTCTGGGGTTATCCATCCGGCGTTTGGTTAGGGCCTGGACTTTGTTTTTGCTTTAGGTTCTTTAAAAATTGATTCTAGATTATGATTGTTACAAAAGCTGATTCTCCAAAAACTAGAATCTAAAAGCACATATAAAATATATCGTGGATTCCAGTGTATATGAGTGGGCTGGATAGTGCGGATCAATTCATAGAATCAGACTGTTTGTTTTTTATTTAGCTTTTAGGATCAGAATTCAGAATCAAAAGCAAAAACGAAAATGCCCTATTGCATGCACGGCCATCCGATGGCATCAATCCGATGACACCAAAGGTGAGAGCCACTAGCGAAGCATGTCTGCAGGTTCAATGATTATACAGCTTTCCAACAAACATAATAGCAGCACTCTTCACATCAGAGCATAAACTACAAGGAAGTGCACACAGTGGAAACAAGGTGTGGCCCTATTGTGCAGCATTTTTGTTGTCCAGGCCCAGTTTTTAAGACAAATGGGGTAAGTAAAACAAGGCAGGGCCACAATCTGAAAATGCGAGGCAGGCCACCAAACCCTACCTGAATGATGTTGAATCATACCAGGCTGTATAAATTTGTGATGTTGGCTGGCTCCCTAACAATTAATAAAAGACTCCTGTGTGAAGCCAACAATACTTTCCATGGAACTTCCAACAAGCATGCAACAACAAGCAGGAAGCAGGAAGCAGAAAGACAGATGCCCAAACCAAATGATCTCCGGTACAGGCTTTAACGGCTTAACAATGATTTAACAAACAAGACTTTGCAAAAGAAAAGGGTAGAAGGAAAAGATACAGATAATCTACAAACTATGGTGATAAGAACATGGATGAACACACGGCGTGTAGAAAACATCTGCTCATAACTACCACCCATGAAAATGACACAGCCTCAATCAGTGATTCCATGAAGCTAAATGAAAATCGTATTCCTGTGTCAGATGTATAATTAATGCCTAAAGACATAAAAATAAAAATAAAAATAAAAATAATGCTCCATCAGTGGTTCCATGGGACTAAACAGCAATAGGATTCCTCTGTTCGATGCGGTATTGACGTCTAAAATAATGTAGCTCCGTAAAACACACTAGCTTCTGCATCTAACTGAAGGCACTGTATCCAGGAACAACCTGGTTTAAAGGCCGTTACCAACTACCAGGTTAAAATCAGAATGCGACGGAGCGTGGGTGTGTGTGGTGCAAGCAAGGTGGTGCAGATTAATCCAATTTTATGAAGATAACCAGGAAGCATTAGTGCCTACACATTTAAAACTAAAAGAATCTAACACGGTAAAAAAAATTGGTTGGGGAGTGCGCTGCCTCCCTGCCAATACTTGCTAACAATAGAAGTAAATAACATCAACAAAATGGTCCAAAATATGTACCATTAAATCCGCACAGCGTGCTACGAAACATTATTTGGATCCAAATTCTAATATCAATTGAGAGCACCAAAACACTGGCTGGTCTGCATGGCAGATTAACAACAGGGAGTACTACTGTACTAGACAGGACTGAGCAGCATTTTTTTACATACAAACTACATCCCAAAATCCAAAGAGAGAGCATTGATTTGAATTACTGTCGCTCAAGGCTTCAATTTGAAAGCAACATGGAAGTTGGTTTGGACCAGATGAATTGAAATGGTTACACTACTAGCCTACAACCATCATACCCCCTGGAATCTTATTAGACCATGTGGGGATGCGCTTGGTTCGACCATGGATATACCTGCAGCCAACTAAGGAACTAAAGCAGAGCTGGCCAATTTACCCAAGTCCTAAATCTTCAGTAAGTAACATAATATTCTGAGAACATGAGTTACAATATAGGATTAATATCAGGCACACATATAGAAGTGACTAGAGCTTGTTTTCAAACAGCAGTAGTTCAAAGCATAAAGTTCCCTGAGGCTCCAATCACCATCATGTTCAACATTCTCTTATCAAGCAAAATACCCACCAGGTATAATCATTCTCCCCAATTATTTGCAACATCCATTCATACTGAAGCCAGTATGGATGAGAAAAAGTCATATACCCATTAAGCATAAATCATTCCGGACTTTTCCCTGTCAGGAATTGTGGCAGCCAGGTAAACTGTAGTTACCCAGCTATACTCATGAATCAGTGGCAGATCAACTTCTTATAGTGCCAGTTAACTTCTTGTACCTATGGAACATGCTCCCTTAGATCAGCATCTGGAGTAGTCAACAACCACCATACGATGATCCTGATAAGAGCAGACAGTTAGCTAGGTCCAGATATCCTAGTACTACACAGGAAAGGAGTGCAACTATATATAATACTAGATTATATTGAAGTACATTACAAGGTGATTTCAACAGTCTTGTTTTTGTAACATGGGCTATCCATTATATAATAGTGTAATACTCAAAAGAACAAATCAACTAAGGTTTGGTTTTGTTATGTAAGTACCGGACTATGTACACTATGGTGACATTAAATGCCACCTGCAACACCGCTGACAATAAAAAAGTGCGCTCCCACCAACATAGTTAACACAGAAAGCAGCAGTAGCATATGGACAAGAGAGGAGAAGCGCTATAGGCACCTAGAGTACAATAATAAGACATTGAAGGCAACATGGGAACAATATAGTGGGAATAGAAAATAATTAAGAAAATATAAACAAAATAAAGGTGCCCAATGTTACAGTTAGCACCCAAGCAATGATTCATGGGACTCCCTAACAGCAGTAAACATATCTAACAAAGAGTGTAGCTTAGCCATGGAATAAGTCGTTCATTTCTTTTCCTAGAAGATGCAGATATGGAAACATTTAGATTCCCTTTCTAGATCTGCAAGACTCTTAACACCAATTCACAGCTAAACCTTTATATCATGTAAGCGTCGTTCGGGTGGAAAACCACCACGACCTCACAAGGCATCATAGTGCGCAGATAAACAAACTATCAATGCATAATCTTAACATATCCTCCATATCTCAATAATGGTAATAGAGGTAAACTTTTTAACCAGATTATGCCCATTCCCTCCTATCACTTCCAAGTTCGAAGTAAAGTAAAGGCAGCTATGACAACAGTCAATTTGTCTTCAACCCGATTTTAGCACCAATATACCCACTTCTATTTCAATGCACAAAAGAACTATGCCAATGTGACGGGTTTACATCATGAAAGGATACAGTTCACAGCAAGCACCTAAGGTCCATCACAAGATATAGTGTGAACAATTCACTTCTTGACAAGAATCAATTTCATGCTACCATTGTTCAATTTAAGATTTGCAATAGCCAAAGGTTCAGCAGTTCTACTTCTATAATCAATTCTACATGGGATATTTCAAACAAAATTCTCCCGGTGATTTTTACGTGTATAAATCTAGGCCTCAAACAGCTAAGAATCCATCAAGTATAATCAGAATGCATGTGCAACTTCTGGAGGTGGGCAAAAGTATGAAGCCCGAACTATAGCCACTACTAAATCTCACCTTACCAAGTATAGTTTATATTCAATTATTCATCTGTCCCTAAGTTTCAGACTACTTATTCTAGAAAAACAAAAGGGAGTTAGCAGCAATATGTTGACAAACAAAATGATATCCAAGCGGCTGAATGGGGCACCCAGTGTTATTTATTCATATCACATATGCAAACCTGGTAGGGGCTACTACACAAAGGCAGGCCACAAACAAATATGATAATCCTATAGCTGTGTACAGATCAATTTCTTTCCTTTGACTATGCATGCTCACAAAAAAACTTACAAAATTGAAAATGGATAATTTAATACAATTATAGGATTGCAAGGCTTTCTATCGCCTAACATGGGATATTAATATAATACTCACACCCCCGTTGACATTTGATTTCAACACTACACTAAGACTTGAACAAAGTGGTTTCTTCTTCATATTGACCCATCCCACAGGCCACAGCATCGTTTCCACTCTTTCCCTCCCACTTCAGCGACCAAACACACTATCTAACTCATGAACACACAGCACTCACAAGCAAGGACATGAAGCAAAACCTAATGCAAGCCCATCAAAATCCAAATCAAGGCTGCAATGGCCACTTTGTTTTTTCAGAATCGTAAACCTCGTCATCTGCAATACATATCCCGGGAGACACAATGCTACTCCTACATTGCATACAAAATTTCCACCACCTGAAAGTAAGGTTAAAGGCACACTAACAAATGGTACTAGAATCACCAGAACTAACCTTCACAACACGACATCGCACCGCCGGGCTGGGCCGTCGAAGGCTGCCTCCGTCGCGTTCTTCCCGAGGAACTTCACGGGCACACCATCGCACATCACCCTCATCACCCTTCGGCGCGTGCGCCAGCCCCCTCGATCGAACACGGCCACGGCGACGAGCCTCACATGGACCTCCACCGTGCCGGAATCCCCGCTCTTGAGTGGGGCCGCCTCATCAGGCCCCACGTAGGCCGCATCGACCTCGAGGCGGAAGGCAAGCGCGGTTGTGTTGCCTGGCCCCTGCGCGAAGGGCGGCAGGGATGCGACGGCGATGGGGGAGGAGGGGGTGAGGGCGACGGAGGCGAGCGCGGAGAAGTAGGAGACGGAGAGCTTGGAGTTGGGGTTGTCGGCGAGGAGGGAGGCGTCGAAGGAGGCGGAAAGGGAGGAGTTGGCGGCGGAGTAGGCGACGCGGGAGATGGAGAGGGATGTAAGGAAGAAGGCGGGGGCGCGCGGGCGGAGGAGGAGCCAGACGATGAAGGTGCCGGCGCCGAGGAGGAGGAAGGCGGCGACGACGAGCGCGAGGAGGCGGCGGAGGCAGGTGGGCGGCGGGGGAGGGGGGTGGTACGGGTGGTGGTGGTGGTGGTGGTGGGGCGGGTAGGGGTGGTAGTGGTGCGGCGGCGGCGGAGGCGGGTGGTGGTGGGGAGGGGGAGCGGGGTATGGGTACGCGACGCTGAAGGCGGCCGCGGCGCCGACGCTGCCGTTGGCGTGGGGAGGCGCGGCGAAGTTGGCTGGGTAGCCCATGGCGGGGGCGGGAGGGGGTGGGGACTTGGACTTGTGCTGGTCCGGCGGGTGGGGAGAGGACGACGAGGAGGGGTGCATCGTGAGGAGCGGCGGCGGCGGCGGTTGCTGGCAGCGGCAGGGGGGGTTTTGTTCGGAGGCGATGGCGATTGAGGATCCGAACAAGCCCGTCCGACGTTGAGACGGCGAGCGGAGGAGGGGGAGGGGGAGGGAGCGATTGCGCGTCGGCGTCGGCGCCGCGTCCACCTGCCCGCTCCTCTCTCTTCGGCGAGGCAAACATACATTCCGAGGACGCGCATAAATAAAAGCAGATGGCAATAACGGGTGGTTTCCTCGACGTTGTTTTCGGTTGATCACTGTCTCGTGAGTCGTGAAAACGAGTAAACCAGGGCACCTTTCTCTTGTTTTTGTTGAGATTCCGTTGACTTACGCGTGCTAAATAGTAGGCGGCCCAATAATTATGATTAATATGTATAGTAACATATAAAAAATGCAATGTCTAGAGAAATTATAGGATTTTTTTGTTGTTGTATTAGCCCTAGAGGGAAAAAAAAGTCTGGCTGATACAGTAAAATAAATTGTTATTAAAAATTAGATGAAAATGACAAGTATAAAACTGAGATACGATTTAAAACTAGTTTATGTATCCGAAGAAAATGAAATCATGGTGTTATAATGTTGTAGCGTTTGAAAAAAAAAATAGTAACAACATTCAAAGATAATTGTTGCAACAAATGGGACAAGGTACACAAAAATTTATAGAAAATGGTACCACATCAGCCCAAATTAACATGAGCAACGCTTATAATAAGATGATGCAACATCCTGAAGTCCCAAACCCTATATTTTGAAATTTTTATGCAAGATAAAAAACAAATAGATGTAACATCTTAGAATTATTACTGCAACAACTCGAGAAACCTATTATAACATCTCACATCTCTGTAGGGCGATGACCATTTTCTTCTTCATCAACCATGCCTACGACGCTCATGGAGTACATGCCCTCCTACGATGGAACTTGGTTAGCCTAGGTGGCGCTCGTGAGCACAAGCGAGAGCAACCTTAAAATAGGGATGGCAAAATTACCCGTGGGTTCGGGTATGGGTTTGATTTCAGACCCGCGGGTTTCAAATTTCGGGTTCGGGTTTGGGTTCGGGTTCGGGTTCGGTTCTGCACCCGTGGGTACCCATGGGTACCCGAATTAATTAATATAAATTAAAAATAATGGAAAGTTAATTCAAGATTTTCAAGCATCGTTTGAGATGTAAGATGCGGTAACTTTCATGATTATATACACCATATATTTTTCCTTTAAACATAGAAATTACAAATGAATTGATTGATAATTGATGGTTGAAAATTTAATTGCAAGGTGATTAGGTGAATTTAATTTCGGGTTCGGGTACCCGTTCGGGTTCGGGTACCCATCGGGTTCGGGTATGGGCGTGGGTATGTACCCGTGAGAGATTTCGGGTTCGGGTTCGGGTATGAATTTCGGGTTTCGGGTTCGGGTCTGCGGGAGGTCTACCCGCCCGATTGCCATCCCTACCTTAAAAGGAGGAGGGCATCCATGTGGGGCTTCGGGCACGACCATGAGTGGCGAGAGAGAGAGAGAGAGAGAGAGAGAGAGAGAGAGAGGAACACACGATCTCCCTGGCAAATGCGGCCATGGAGAGAGAGAGATAGGGGCGGGGAAGAGAGAAGCTTTGGCCTGGTATTATGCCTCACTAGTTGGAGAAGAGACTAGAAGCAGTAGGAGTCAAAAGGTGGGGAGGTCATCACATGGGGATAGAAGCCATCCAATGCTTTGAGGTACTGTAGTGTTTTTAGTGGTTGGAGTGGCAGGACTCTGGGCTATAGCAATTTCCTTCACTTTATCATCTGTTTTGCAATCCTAAGAATGTTTGTGTTTTGCTATAGATAAAAAGAACTTCATATTACCCTACTACATCGAGTTGATATCGTCATGATCAGTGTATCTAGCCTACACTCTCAACTTCGCCTCTGCGCTTAGCTGCGTCATGCCTCTGTGCCATCGGCTCCATTACGCACCCATTAGAGCTATGGTTTTTCTAGTTGGAGAATTTTTAGAGATGTGGAATTTGTTTATTGGAAGTTGTTTTTTGAGAAGTGCTTCTGTGTATCTCTTTTTATAAGTTGCACAAGTGTTAAAGTGTGAATGAAAGGTAGATAATGAGTATTTACCTCTTTCCTTGCTTTAAAATTTGTACAACTTGTGTTGAAGGGAAATACATAGAAGTACCTCTCTTATTTTGTCTGTTAGAGAATTTTAGAGAGAGGAAGCATTTTAATAAGTGCACTTTTAAATTGTTGATGGATTCACATTGTGAAACAGTGATTCTTAAGACAATGGATATGTACCGTGTAACTAGTGGAATATCATGTAAAGGTTCATTCATTTGAGATTATAACATAAGAGGAAATGTGGAATACATGCGAGGCAAAACACACATGCACCCTTCTACCATGCCTTGGGAGCTCAAATATGCTAACCATATATTATTAGATCTCTTCTAATCTTGACCAACTCGATGCTTCACCACTCTGGCATACACTGTTTTTATTTCTATCTTGTGTTTAGCTGCTGACCTGATTGTGAATTAAGGGCATATTCAGTTTCAAGCTAACTTTGTCATGTCATTAAGCATACTATGTTAGTATTTGATTTTTTTTGCTATAACTGTGATTTGCCACACATTTTAGCCCTATGTTTCACGCGTCATAGACTCGGCATTTTTTTTACAAAATTTGCCATATTTATTACACAACATTTTATTGCCACAAAAAATATGGCAAACTACACCTGCCTAATGTTAGAGTCGGTTTTTTTTTTTTTTACCGAACTTTACCATATATATGATACTACATTTTATTGCCATAAAAAATATGGCAAACTACACCTGCCCTAATGTTAGTTACGTCAAAATACCACCTTTATTAAGATTCGAAGGTTTGCTGAGTCCGGAGAGCATCCACACCACTTTTTTCGTCTAGAAGTCCCCGATGAAATTCGAAATTGCTTGTCGACGCATCCGGAGGGAATGGTGTGAAAGGAAGGAGGTCATTAAGAGCGTGCTTGGAACGCAGAGATATGGCATAAATTTCGCAGCAACTTTACAAGATTCGGTACTACTAGTACTTTGCCTGAATTTTCCTCCAAAAGTTTCCACCTCAAGCAAGCAAAAAAAACACGCAGGTGTAAGTAAAAGTGGAACCGACACGTACACGCGGAGCCGAAGAAACGCGGCATGATCTAAGCGAAAGCGTAGCGCCGAATAGACAGCACGGTGAACTGGGGCTCATGGAGACCACCACACCAAGGATACAAAGGTTAGCAAGTTTCAGTGTACAATCTGCTCCCATTTTCTCATCAGATTGGCTGTCCATAAGGCATAAGCTCATGTCAGGAGAGGAGAGGAATCCAGCAGGGCATCACGAATCGATTCGTCAGCGATGGAGAAAGGCAGGAGCAGTGAAAGGGCACAACCGATAGGGGGAAAGCGTGTTTGCCACAGGGTTGACAGAACCGTTTCGAGGTGGAAAATCGAACCCAGCTCGGTTTCGGTTTTTCGCGAAAATCGGTCGAAAATCGTTAAAAACCGAAGATTTTCGAAACCGAGCGTTTGAACAAAAAAATTCAAATCAGATTTTAAAAAAAAACAAAAACCGATCGGTTTTCACCGGTTTTCGATCGGTTTTCTCGAAAAACCGTTCGACGAGTTGATTTTTTTGGGCGATCGGTTTCTTGAGCGGTTTTCGTCGGTTTTCTCGAAAAACCGCTCGGTTTTCACCGGTTTTGGATCGGTTTTCATCGCATAAAATTTTTCAAATTTTTGAATTTTTTTTTTGAATTGAACCGGTTTACCGACCGGTTTATGATTTCGAACCGGCTCAATACAGTCGAAAACCGCGGTTTTCGACGGTTTTGCGAACCCTAGTTTGCCACCTCTGTTCTTCGAGCTTCAACGCAGGAGGAGGCTGAAAAGAAAGACAGAGCCGTGTCCTGTCTGTCTTTGCCTTCCCACACGAGGGAAAATAGCCTCTCCTTAGTATCCCTTGCCATATCATTATCTCCTTAGTATCCCTTCCCACACGAGGGGAAAATTCTGGTACGACGAAATCATTATTTCTATGTACCAAGGATACATGTGGCAGGACATGTGCTAAGAGCCTAAGAGTACTAAGGATACACGTGGCAGAACAGGTATGGCAGGTGCCACACCCAGCCATACGTGGTCCTCCGCCCCTGGTTACTACGTTGGTGGTATATCAATATCAATATGTTTAATGTGCAAAGAATCGTTGGTTGCTTCGACAGAGTCTTTTGCACAAATCGTGCTATAGAAGTGGAGCTTATCGTGCTGTGCCTCTCAGACTCTCCAGTGCTCGGCGTTTCTGCTCCCCACCATTGCTGTCCTTCCAAGAACTCACCCAAAAGTTGGTCCACCACTCCAGGGCTGTATCTGATGTGCTCCTGCGGGTTCTTGCCATTATCGACAAGATTATTACTGCGTCAGATGTCGAAAGGCACAAAGGATAGTGCAGCCATTATCTTAGAAGAGAAGGGAAACATTAAACATTGCGGCAAGCAGCAATTATCCCATCGTGTGCGCACTGTGCTGTCCAATGGCTGGTTGACGCGCAGAAAATAAGGTCGGGGGTCTTGGAGACGAAGAAAGGAGCAGAGTCGTTGATTGTGATTGGGCCCCACTTGCCAGTGAATTACTTAACAATGAAACTCATGAGGGCATGTGCAATGGTGCCACTTCAGCTTACTATAAGGGTGTCAGCTCAGCATTTTGCTTAGGTGGATGAGAGAAAAAGAAGAGAGAGATATAGACTGACTAATAACTTATAGTCAGGCTATAGCTAATTCCAAAGCATTTATCACCTCTTACATATGGGTCCATATTTAATTTTGTAGACAATGCTATAGCTAGTCTATCGGAGAGGTTGTCTATTAGCTATTTATAGATAACATGTACATTTTTTATAGCTAGTAGTTGACTACACCATTGCAGATACCCTGAAACTAAACACTGGAACTCATGAAACCAATCATTGAAACTAATGAAACTTATGTATACCGTTGGCTAATCCAACTCTTCTCAAATTTAAATTATTGGATGTAGCCGATTGATTAATCGAATGGAGCCGGTCAGCACAACACTCAAAGAGTTCTGTTAGTTGGGTGATCAAGAAAAGTGATTGGTAATGTACCCGAAACGCTTAACAAAAGATCGATAGGCTGGCAGCAGGACCTCAGCTACAGCAAGCCTCAAGGATTCTCGCAATTCTTGATCAGGTACAATCCATTGAGATTGCTTTGCACGGAGCTCTTCAAATTGCATATTGAAAATATTTAAACCTGTCAAGGCAAAAGCATAAGGTTTTGCGACTAATGATTATGTTATTCATGGTTTATCTCAAACATGGGAACGTATTATATGCAATCATGGTGCAATCAGGGGCGTAATCAACCATTGTTCGGCATCAACCATTATGTACTACCAGTATAATGTATTTTAAATCTGATCTCCAATTTTTAGCATAGCGATAGCAAACGCACATGCGCTCGGACGTGGCTTGAGGAAGAAGAAGCTTTGCTATGTGCAATCGAACTAAATATGGTCAAAAAAATTCCGAAAAAATCTGTATATGTACTTCATGATTTACTCTACCTAAGTATGAAAAATCAAGTTCAAATTCATTCTATGCTAAGAGTAACAAAAAAGAGAAATTTTTTTGATAAATTTGAACTGTTAACATTCGTCAGATTTCCCCCTTTTCTGTTACTCTTAACATAAAATGGATTTTAACTTGAAATTTTGTACATAGGTATAGTAAATTTAGAAGTACATCAAACACTGCTAAGGTACTAGCCGTCCTTTGATCATAGCTCTCGAAACCCCACTGCTGCTAAGATCTGAAGAACCAGTGCTGCCCGCGCCTTGTATGGGTAGTGTCTGAAGAATCTGAATTAACAGAAGCAGAGCAGCTGCGATCGACTGTTATTCGATAACTATCGAATTCACAGGACACGAAAGAAAGCCTTGCCAGGCAAAGATAGATACGACAGCAATGCATAGTAAAACTAAGTTCTTTGCTGTTCAGCATCGTTACATGTTTTGCTTTCCAAGATTGAGCTGAAATAAGATGGCGCGTGTCTAATTGTCCATATTAAGCTTCTTAAAACTAAAAACACAAAAGGAATTCACAGAGCTTGCAATTTTTCGAATTTAAGAATTAGATCGTAGTCACTAGAGTTGCACTTTTTAAGCTCATGTTTATATATAAAAAAAATTGTAACGGACCGCCTTTTTAGGGGCAGTGCGAAAACTCATAACAGTTACCCAGGAAGACTAACTGTTGGAAAACAAGAGTACAATTGCCAGGCAAAAGCAAATCCAACTCTTTTTATTAATCATAGGGCCTAACAGCCAGGGTTTTTACAAAAGAGGGCGCAGCAGGGTCCGAATAACTTACAAGCAAAACACCGCACAGGCAGACCTGAGCAAAAGACTAAGACCTCAAAACCAGACAAAAATCGCCATCTACGGAAACCTGAAACGCTCCAGCTTCTTCAATCTCTGAAAGGGTCGGGGTTGCAAGGGTGAGTACGGGAGTACTCAACAAGTCGTACGGAACCACTGAATACTATATGCCGGGGTATTTAAAAGGGATGGCAATAGGGTTAAGTATCTGGATGCAGTTTTATTTTCTAACTCATTTTACATTTGAAGTACAAACCATTAATAGTAAAAGGGGTTTCACAAGTTCAACAGCACTTAACCAACTTATTCCAAATTCCAAAACAATTATCTTGAGCTTGGTTACGGGTATCACCCCAGTTCAAACTTAACTTCATTAACCGGAAGTACGGCGTATTCGAATACCATCATGATTAACTCTGCAGAGGTGCTCAGCTTTACCCACAAGATATCAACGACCGTTACTCACAGGCAACTAGAATACATGCGGTCGGTCGAGATGATCACAGCATTTCGTTAACCATTCCTGTTGTTTTAGTTGTTAACCGATAGTTGTATAGCTACCTTGGGCTCACAGTCCCCCATTAGCATCTACCGTTGTGAGAACCAAGAATGTCTATACAGACCATTCCCGTTCCACCCCTCCGGTACACTTCCCTGCCGGGAAGGCCCGGTCCCCATTCTCTCCAGAGAATAGTAGCCACCAAAAGAATCCGATTTTAGGTTCAGGAATGATTAATTTACCGAGCCATGTCGGATACTAGCCTGCCGACCAGTCCGACCTGTGGTTGAGCGGGTACTTAAGTTGTTTACTTTGCTCAAGGGGTTTGTTAACCTTATACTGCCAGAGATCAAGCCTTCATCCACCAACCCGATCCGGTATCCCATAATACCGGCCACCAGACAAACCAAGGCATTAATCATCAGCCGGGGATCGGAGTTACATCCACTCCGGGATTTATCCGATTATGTCCCCCAAACTGTAGCACTTTCACAAACGTCCGAATCAGAGATTCGGCAGCATTTTATTTCCATTTTTAAAAGCATTTGAGCTAACTACAAGATTAATAATAACTAACTCAACAGGATAATAGTAATTATCTAAGGTTACAAAGGATTTAATCTGGTTCAAAAATTCAAGGGAAGTTTTTATGAGAAATTTTGGCATTACCTAGGTATCATGTCATTCCAAAATAACGGTTTTCAATAATTCAACATACAGTAAAATAATGCGATATAAATTAATTACTATTATAGCATGGCATGATTGGGATCAATATGATCAAGGGTGTACGGCTTGCCTTGCTCGGCGATCGGATCGCCGAATCAGAGTCGGCGAAGTCGCTCAGGGCTTCCGTCGGGTCCAACGCCTGGCCCGAACTTCTCCGAACTTCTCCGGATCTGCGTCGCTTCCTGGAACTGCTCGCTCAGTGGATCGCTTCGAATTGTCCAACGTCCGGATCTAGCGCGAAAAGGACGAACGACAATAAAGAAACGAAAAAACGGAAAAGAACGGAAACGAAAACGAAACCGAAAACCGGAACCGGGCCGAGAGAGAGAACGAAGGGCGAATTGGGCAAATCGGAATTTTGGGAACTCCGGATTGAGGAACGGAGGGCATTTTTGGAATCAGGGGATTGAAACGGTTCGAGTAGTGTATTTGGTCGGTTTCTGGGGCTCACGGAATTTTTCGGGAATTTTCTGGGAATTTTTCTGGATTTTTGATTGATTTTTCGGATTTATTAATTGAATTAATAATCCGAAAAACTGAAAAAGGCACTGTGGCCGTAATAACAAGATCGGGCCGAACGCCCACACGCGCTGCCGAGTCAATGGTCGGCCTGGCCTGCGCGAGGAGGCAGGGAGCTAGGGTTTCCCCAGGGAAACCGAGCGGCGGCGGCTGGAGCTCGACGGCGGCGCGGCGGCCGGAGACGGCAGCGGGGGAGGAAGGAGCGGGAGCTCACCGGCGAGGGCAAGGGGAGCTTGGGGCGAGGAGACGAGGGTCGCGCGCTTTTATAGGCGCAGGAGCACAGCGCGGGCGGTATGCAAGGCGGCGCGGCGCTGCAAAGCGGCGGAGGCGGCTGTCAAGGGCGGCGCGAGGCGGCACTGCCGGGTGTGGCGGCAGCGAGGCGCGCGCGCGCAAGAGGACGGGGAGGCGAGCAACGATGCGGCGCCAACACGGCGGCGCGGCAGCGGCGGGCGACGCGCTGGGACGGCAGAAGAGCGGCAGCCAAGCGGACACGGCAAATGGCGGCGCGCGAGGGCGCGAGGCGCGTTGCCGCCGGAGGCGACGGACGAGCGCCGGCCAAGAGCCTGGCCGGAAGGGAGCTGGGCCAGAGGCCAATGGGCCGGAGAGAGGAGATGGGCCAAGGCCCAAAGACGCAAAGAAGCTGGCCCAAAGCAAAAAGAAAACAAAACCAAATGCAATTTCAAACTCAAATTCAAATTCCAAATTCAAAACTTGAACCTGAAATTTGAATAAACTCCAAATAAATTCATTTTGAATTTTGGATTGTTTCAAAAATGCTCTTTAAGAATTAGATCGTAGTCACTAGAGCCCCCCCTCCAGCTCCTAGAACAAAGGAATGTTCTTCCATCGATCCTACCAATATCTGACGGCAAGGAGACAGCAGGATGCAGCTGGTTCTTGTGTAGATTGCACGTTTGATCGTTATGGGAGTTTGTCCATCTGATCCACGGTGCCGGTCCTTGATGTGGGGATGGACTGATCATGCAATCTCTTATAAACGCATCACTCGCTAGTACAGAGCACGGTAGTGCAACAAGTGTTTGCCTCTTCTCGAAAAGCAGGCGATAAGAACGCTAGTATCCGTTGTTCGGCATCAACCATTATGTACTACCAGTATAATGTATTTTAAATCTGATCTCTAATTTTTAGCATAGCGATAGCAAACGCACATGCGCTGGGACGTGGCTTGAGGAAGAAGAAGCAATGCATAGTAAAACTAAGTTCTTTGCTGTTCAGCATAGTTACATGTTTTACTTTCCAAGATTGAGCTGAAATAAGATGGCGCGTGTCTAATTGTCCATATTAAGCTTCTTAAAACTAAAAGCACAAAAGGAATTCACAGAGCTTGCAATTTTTCGAATTTAAGAATTAGATCGTAGTCACTAGAGTTGCACTTTTTAAGCTCATGTTTATATATATAAAAAAAAAATGCTCTTTCCCAGATGAAATTTGAGCCAGCCAGCACTAAAATGCAAGTACGTGGAGCACTAATATACTCTCGTAAGTGCCTATGGATAGTGATATCTTAAGCTGGTAGCTCTCCTGTTGTGGACTCTTTCTATGACCGCACTTACCAGGCGTTGCAAGAAGGTCCATGCGGTTGGGTCGGCCGGTAAAGCCAGGTTGGCTTGGCAAGTATGATTCTGTTAGGAAAGTATCCCTTAACAGAATATGCATCAATCACCAACAAGTGTAGATGAAATTACACCTTGGGTGGTAATTTTTCAAAATGGCACATGGTAACACAGCCACACCACAGGTGTAACTGATGGTAACTTTCTAATTTCTTAAACTCACAAAAATTAATGGTATTTTGATTTTAGGGTGGTAATTGGTTAAAATTGACCGATTTACGGTAGTTTTAAATCTTTGTGAAAACTCACAAAACGATGACAAATTTCACCTTTTGAGTGGCAATTTGTTGAAATTATACTCTCACAAATACACGTCATTTTGGGTTGCATACAGTCAAACTTTCAAAACTTTGACTATCGATATCTTTTTAAATATTTTAAATTGGATACATGAAAATGATATGTATATATTTGTCTCAAATTTTTTTTTCATAATATTATAATATTATTGTGTTTTATAAATATATTACAATATAAATTAGTGATCAAAGTTGTGTTTTAGGCAGTGTTAACATGACACGGACACATGAATCCGAATCTGACTTGGATTTGGGTGCCCGATTTCGGAGGCTTGAAAAAATAGGATTCGGGGATTCGACTAGTATGTATTAATATAATACTAAAAAACTAATATACTTATTTTCTATTGTAAATAATACTAATAAATGCTTGAATAGCTTATCATCATTGAAGTTGGAGGGTCTAATGCATAAAAGATCCATATTCATCACAGAAGATCCACCTCTTGCCTTGATATGGCTGTCTGTTGTCAGGCGTTAGCCTATCACAAGTGATAATGAAAAGCAGTAAACAAAACAAATGTAACACTTTTCTCTTCCAAACCCACGTGAGCATATTCCCTTCGCTGACATCTTCCTCTCCATTATTTCTTCCCTTCGAAGCCTTCTCTCCTTTTCTGCTCTTCTTTAGGGCTTGCATCATACTCATGGTAACAACAGCAAGTTGAGATTCTGTATCACTATCAGTTTCCAATTCCTGAGATAGCAGCTTCAGTGTCGACTAATAACTGTTCATATGAGTAACATTTGTTAGGCATGATATATGAACAACAAAAGCAGGAAGACTATCAACAAAATAGAGCTAGCTTAATGATTAAACCAATACAGAATGACTAAAATGTAAGCCAAAGACACACTAGAAAGCGAAATGGAACATACCTCCTCGTGTTTGTTAAGAAAAATAGGGTCAAAAAATGGTGTAAATAACTTGCATAGTTGGGTGGAGGGGGATCCTTTTACCTAAACTTTTGTATAATCATTTATACATTCTTCCCTGCTATAGCTTTGGCAATTGAAATTCTTTCTACTTCCTCTAACAACTACTCTTTATGTATACTATCTCCCAGTAGCATCTTCAATGTTGTGTCGATCGTCTTCCCTATATCAGAGCTGCTGTACCCTGCCACTGCCCGAATGCCCATCTCCCTTACCCGTTGCAAGCGAGAGAAAGGAGGTGAAGACCTCCGTCTTTCCCTCATTTATCTCCCCCTCTATGATAGGTGAGTCCCATTCCTGTAGTCTGGCATACATGCTAGCTTGGATCTGCCAACACAGACTGATCAAGAGCTAAGTAGAATGATGAAAAGCCCCATCTGTTTCTGAATATCCGTGGTTATGTTATGTTATGAATATCACGGGATAGTCACTTACAAAAATGTAACACATGTGCAAATTGTTCATTTGTATGTACAGAGCCAGCACTTTATTGAGTTCAAGCAGCCACCAAAGGTAACACGACCAACCTTCAAACTAACCTTCCTCGTGCATCCAACTGATGCTGGAGAAGAACCTTAGGAGTAGCCGGCTATTGCGACATGCTTGGGAATGGGGGAGTTAGGGCATCTCCAATGGTGCCACTTCAGCTAGCTATAAGGGTGCCAACTCAGCATTTTGCTTAGGTGGATGAGAAAAAAGGGAGAGAGAGAGATATGCTTACTACTAACTTATAGCCAGGCTATAGCTGATTCCAAAGCATTTATCACCTCTTACATATGGGCCCATATTTAATTTTGTAGACAATGCTATAGCTAGTCCATTGGAGAGGTTGTCTATTAGCTATCTATAGATGACATGTACACTTCTTATAGCTAGTAGTTAACTACACCATTGGAGATACCCTTAGAGCATCCCCAACGGAGACATGTCAGCAGGCTATAAGGAGTCCATCTCATCTTGTTGCTTATGTGGAGGAGAGAAGTAGAGGAGAGAGACAAGAGCTGGCTCTTAACTAAGAGCCAGGCTATAGTGTTTTCCAAGAAAAATAAAAGACAATTACATGTGGACCCACATTTAATTTTGTAGACAATGCTATAGCTAGTCCATTGGAGAGGTTGTCTATTAGCTATCTATAGATGACATGTACACTTCTTATAGCTAGTAGTTAACTACACCATTGGAGATACCCTTAGTGCGTCGGAGAAGAAGCTAGGGGAGAAGGGAGTGTGGGCCATCGAGATGACATGTGGGTTGTGTGGTTAAAGCAGCTTACATCATTCCTAGCTTATTCTATCAGTGCACAACCTCTGTTTGCAGTTCACGCGTGGATCCCTAACCCTAGCCACTGTGAGCAAGTGCGCTGAGTGCGGCGGGTGCCGGTAGTAATTAATTCGACCACCAGTGGAGAGGCGCGGTGCAAGAGGCGCAACGGTTGTACGGTGAAGAGGCTGCATGGGAGGTGCAAAGCAAGATCAAGACATGCGGGTGCGCGCGGTCAAGCAACAAACATACTCCCTCTGTCCCACAAAGAGTGCATTTCTAGGATTTTTAAGACAGATTAGTGTGCAAAGTAAATGACCAATGTGACCCTCATTACTCCATACACAAGCATGCTGATGCTTCGGTTTCCACAAGCACTTAAAGGAGCATGCATACACTTACAGCTGGGCCCTACGGACTAGAAATGCACTCTTTGTGGGACAAAATTTGAACACTACAAATGCACTCTTTGTGGGACAGAGGGAGTAGTGATTGGGTTGGGGCTTTGCTTGCGGTGATTGGAAGTGCAACGGTTAGGTCACACATGTAGAGTTATGGCTGGCGGCTAGAGGTACAAGATGGCTAAAGCACTCACAATAAGTGACCAAGTGTTCCTCCAAAGTCCTTAATCTTCATGGCCGCACATATGATTGTGTTTTTTTTTTTTAAGGTTTTAAATTGCAATTTCCATGGTAACAGCAGCTATCGCGGGAATTATCATTCATTGCATTTCAATATTAATTTTTTTAAAAAAGTAAATATGTATATAATATAAGTCACCTCCAAATAAATCATAAAAACAGAATACTCCATCCGTTGATAAAATATAAAGCCTATAGTTTGAATGGTCTTATTTAGAAATATAAGATTTGCATGTAGATTTAATGAGCATTTCATACTATACGCCTATTATTCTCTCTCAACCATATGCATTTATTTATTACCATCCACACAAAATATTATATATATATATATCTCATCTCCTAAAATATTCGCTTTTGGGATCTTAAAAAAGCTACAGCTAGCTATTTAGAACATTTATTTATTTTTTCTTAAGTGATTGTGGTTGGTTGACTATTTGATTTGCTAGAAACGCATAATGCAACTGCCTCGTGGATGTGATTAGTGCTCTGGTGGCATGTGGTTGTTTGATTATTTATTTCTTCAGTGTCCTACTAGCATGGTTGTACTTGGCGTGCGCGCGTGCTTATTTTACTATTGGATGTAGATTGCAGTCCATACTGTGATCCCTATCAGGGTTCACGTTATCGACGTGGCGATTTTCGGATGAACAGTAAAATTCGATAATCGCAAAAATCGAGCCGAAAATCGGTCGAAAATCGCAAAAAATCGCATAAATTCAAAAATCAGAATTTTTTTGAAAAAACATGGAAAATCGACGATTATCGGTGGAAAATCGACGATTATCGTGGAAAATCGACGATTATCGGTGGAAAATCGACATCCGTGTTGAACTTTTTTGTGCGGACGACTTTTGTAGCGATTTTCGACCGATATTTGGCGATAATCGCTCGATATGTCTCGATAATCACGATATTTGCGTCATATAAATTTTTTTGAATTTTTGAATTTTTTGAATTTCTTTTTTGAATTTTTTCGGTTTGCCGTTCGGTAACTAATTTTGCCCGCCGTCGATAAGGCGATTATCGGCGATAATCGAGCGATTATCGTCGATAATGTGAACCCTGATCCCTATACATAAGATTTAGTCATGCATCCACGACAGCTCACTTCCAATTATTATTTTGGCAATTTAGCACATATATTTTATAATAGTATAAATCTATATTTTCGGAGATGTATGGCACACCACCCCGCCTCCCCGCCATGCATCCCCGATTCACTGCAGGTTCTACAGTGCTTTTACTCAAGAAATTACAACGATGACAAGTGAATCAATCACAAGAGCTCCGTTGCTCAGTTGGTTAAAGCTACAATATTTTGATTGTAAAAAAAAAATTCAGAAATTATAATATTTTTTTTAATTTTTTACAAATAATTTTTGTTTTCTTTAGAGTTTTTAAAAGGAATTTTAAATATATTTTTTAAAAATCTTACAATGAGGTTCAGTCTCAACGAAAGCAATTTTCACAAAAAACGATTTCTATATTTTTTTGAAAGAAAATTAGTTTTCTTTTTTTTCTTCCTAATTTTTTAAAAGATTTTTTCTCTATTAAAATTACTAGGATAACCACCCAACGCACGGCAGTTTTTACTAGTATAATATAGTTTTACCTTTGTTGCACAGCGAGGGCCGATGAGATTTACACATCCTATTACAGGGACTTATTAGGGTCTATTTGTTTTTACTTTTGATTATGAATTCTAACCTTAAAAGTTGAATAAAAAACAAATAATCCAATTCTAGAATCCGATTATCACAATCCAGCCCATCAATATACACTAGAATCAACAATCCACTTCGTATGTACTTTTGGAGAATCAGTTTCTCTATAACCACAATTCAGAACCAACTTCTAGAGAATCCAAAGCAAAAATAAAAGGCCCTTAGTACCTTGGGAGCTATCACGTGGGTGGAGGGCTTAGAAGGACAATGACAACTCAATAATTAGAAGGAAAATAAATTATTTGCCACTCTAAATACTATCACTTCAACATTTAACACCTGTTATCTTCTTCCAACAAGAGGTGATGGGCTGAAGGCGATCTTTCTGCTTTTCGAACTGAACTATTTTTCCCAATCAAAAAGAAAGCCCAGAAAAAGCATTATTGCAATTCACGATATACCGCTTTGATTCATGAAAATAGCCATCATCTGTAGAAGATAGTTGACAACTGTCCGCTTTGTACCATGTACCATCAGATCGGTCTAGATGTGAACAACCAATCGGGCTAGAAGATACTCACTCGGAGCATGTACAATAGTATATCTTTAAAGATTGTCTCTAAGAATTTCAACTCATCTGAAGACAGCATTAGAAACAAACATCGCCGGTAGTTTTCCTCTAAAGTCATTCATCTAATTATTTTATACCGTTATTATCATATTGTTTTCTCCACACTCTATCATTTTTTTGCGTTAGTTTACGTGATCAGGTTATCTCTTTCATAAGAGGTATCACATTCCCTTTTACCCGTTCCTCTCTTCTCCACGTAGGATTTTGTTAATACTATACTACTATGAGACGGCTTAAATGATACTATTGAAGATGCTCTCGTGCATCTATTACTAGCGCTGCGTTTCTCAAGTGGCCAAATGGTAGTGCTGCGTTTCTCAAGTGGCCCATTTGGCAAGTTGCGAACGCTGGGACGAATTAAGCGTGGACGAGCCAGCAGCCACAGAAAGAGGTCCAGGAGGCGGCGTTTTTCCACGGCTAGGCCGGAAAAAACGAGAGGCAAGGGGCAGCCGGCAAATACCCCAAGTAAAAGGGGCCCGAAAAAACGAAGCAACGAATAACTCGAGATAAATTCAGAAATAATGTTTCTATATTTTTCTTTTTAATACGAGTTACACAAATCTTGAAACGGACGAAAAGGATAAGCAATTAGCATCTATCTTTCATCTACACTTTAATATTTAAAAAACTAAATTCTCAAAATTCAGACAAGAGCAGGAGGAAGATAAAAAAAAAGTAGGAGTGTATAAGTATCATCTAGGTGTTTTTGTTTTAGCTAACATCCAAATATTGAACCGTTGAATACCTCACCTTGATATCACCGGCCCGTTAGATCAAATCAAATGATCAGATGTAATCGATACTCCTGAATCTCAATAGTGATATGATGATCTTAGATTTGGATGATTTCAACAATAAAAATATCCGAATGAAATTTATCAAATCAAAAAAAATAAATATATCTGAATACGCTCGCTACTTGCTTGGCTGCTAGGCTGTGCACGCAGGCAGCGCCGCCTCCCCTCCCCTCCGATTTGATCTTTCCCTTCGCCGCTGACGTGGCACCCACCACGTAAAAAAAAATCGCAGATATTTTGCCACCACCTCTCTCCTCTCCTCTCCTCTCCTCTCCCCTACCTCTCTTCCCAAATGTCTCCCGACACCGACGCGGCGGCCGGCGGCGGCGGCGAGACGGCGGCGGCGTCGCCTGCCGTGGCTCGTCGGGCGGGAGCGATCCGGTGGGACCAGATCCTCCCGCGCCGCTCCCTCCGCGTCCTCCTCGTCGAGCACGACGACTCCACCCGCCAGGTCGTCACCGCCCTCCTCCGGAAGTGCGGCTACCGCGGTGAGTTTGCTGCCGCCACGCTGCCCTTCGCGCCGCGCCGTCCACCCTCGTGCTGAGAAATTCTGTAGTTTGTGGGCAGTAGAAATCAGGTCTGGTCGTTGATTTGTCGAGAGTATTCTACTACTTTAGTACTGGAGAAAGTATAAATAGATACTAGCTAATCTGATCTATTATATGGAAAAGAATGAACCATCTATATTTAATTTAGTGTATGTGAAAAAGCTCTCGTAGAATTGAATTCTGAGGAGAATTGAGGTTTTCTGTAAGTATTGAATTCTGAGGAGAATTGGGGTTTTCTCTTTGCTTTTTCCCCCTCGGCAGTGGCGGCGGTGGTGGACGGGATGAAGGCGTGGGAGGTGATGCGAGCGCGCGCGTACGCCTTTGACCTCGTGCTCACGGAGGTGGCCATGCCCACGCTCTCCGGCATCGAGCTGCTCTCCAGGATCGTCGCCGCCGATGAGTGCAAGAATGTACCCGTCATAAGTAAGCCTCATAATTGAGCCGGCGTTGGATTAAGTCCATGCTAATGTTTGCTCCAGTGTTTACTATGAGTTGATGTAGGCTGTAGCTGAATTTGTGGTGTATGGCTTCAAACCGAGCTGACAAACGGATGAGATTTCATTATCTAGCGGTTACTTTAAGCAAGGAACTTTGCATTAGATTTTTATTCGAACTGCTCAATTTTTGTTAGATTTTTATGGTGGCATGCACGCATATGCTGCTACAACTAGATAGTTGATGCTGATTTTAAATGGATTTGGTGTTATTTTTTTATGAGTGACTCTAGTGTAGCTGAATCATTGTTGTTGGATTCCATTTGTGTCAGTTATTGAGTAATTGCCATGGATATAAGCCAAGTATTACATTTTTTTTCGGACCAGATTACTCCTATGCGAGTATCTGTGGATGAATATATTGACATCTTAATTTTAATTGACTCAATTCATTACAGGGTGTTAGGAATATAGTATTAGAGGTAGTTTGTTCGCAAAATCTCAATAGTAACTGTGTCTGTTGTGGGAAATTTGATGTTGAAATTATGGTTAAATATGGGATTGAAGGTATAGTTTTACATTAATGTGGATTTGGGAGTTACATGGGTTATGTTTTAGGGTCAAATTACATAGCTTGATCGTGAAGTCAATCGTCTAAATAGAGTTAAGAAGTTGGATAGCTATCAACCTATCACATTACCGCTAAGATGCTAAGTGCTTATTTATGTATATAATGGTATGGGGTATATACTAAATACAGGCTATGTATATATTAAACCAACAAAAATGGCTATAAGTACTAAATATGATCAATGGATCATTCTCCAAATAACAAAAAAGAGCTATGCACCATGTGATTAGTGCATGTAGGGAAATGACCACTGTATTCCTAATATGACAAACGCATCAGCAGACAAGCGATATAGTGAAGTGATGGATCTATCGTTGACACTAATAAGGACAACTTATAGAGCTTGAAAGGCCTTGATTTAGAGCATTGATGAATTCAATGTTCGTTGGATTTTTTATGGGGTTTTCATGATGTTTCACTGGGTTTTCTGTGGCAGTGATGTCATCCCAAGATGCCATTGGCACGGTGCTCAAGTGCATGCAGAAGGGTGCGGTTGACTTCCTTGTGAAACCAGTGAGAAAGAATGAGTTACGTAACTTATGGCAACATGTATGGAGGCGGCACTCAGTAAGTCCTCTTTCTGCATGCCTTTAAGAACATGCTTTCTCCTGCAGCCAGTCTCTTGGTGCATGGGGCAAAATGTAAATATTCTTCAATTATATTGTTTGGTTTATATTAGTCAACCTAATTCTGGATATAATTTTGGACGCCTTTTCCTTGAAAATACTATGGACTGTACAAAGTGCTGTATCTGATATGCAGTAATTTTACTTGTCCAAGGTTTTGAGTGCTATATTATTGATGTGATCATGTAAGGCTGTAAGCTTTTAGCAATATTTGTTATGTATTTAAGTTTTCTGAGGGATACTTAGGCCTTGAAAGTTCCAATGCAGATGAATAGCCAAGCAAATGCATCGGAAAACAATGCAGCCAGCAATCATATAAGTGCCAATGCTGGTAATGGGTCAGAGACAGGAGAAAACAGCGACGAGGAAAGTGATGCTCAGGTGAGCATCTGAGCTGACAAAAACCTTATCTGTCTTAACTGATAGCAAAGCATGTGTTGAATTGCACCACTTCTAAGGTCAATAAAAAGCCAAACAAACAATAAGTCTGAAAGCTGAAGTATTTGAAGACACTTCATTTTCTATGATGTTTTTACTCTCATGACTTTACCCATTGAATGTAGCCTGCACTGTTTACTAAAACCAATTAGAGTTCATCATACCTGGTCTTTTATGAAGTTGTGGTATCTCTTTTATATTCATTATTGGAGTTCCTCTGCACCTAACATTATGGAGGCTGTTTTACCTTGATCAGAGCTCTGGTAGCAAGAGGGAGATCGAAATTCAGAGTGTTGAGAAATTACCACCAGAGATTGTTACAGAAGATGGGGCAGGTTCATCAAGAGCACTTAAAATACAGAATGGATATCTTGGTGGAGTAAACACAAAGGCACATGCATTGAAGGGTACTGATAGTAAGAAATCTGGACATGGTTATCTGACCTTTGATTATTTTCTTCTCTGTTTTTGGCCATTTAGTATCTACTTTGCACATCTGATAGTTACTGTGATCTTACCTCTTGTAGATGCTCCAAGGGGAAATGCGTGTGACATTAGTAAACTGCAAGTGTTTTCACCTGAGAACAATGTGCGTTCTAAATGCCTTCCTGGTATTACTTCTGCAAAGGTTGCCGGGCAGATAATGGATAATGCCTTGAGGATCGCTGATGCAAGTTCACGCCATCCAAGTGATTGTGGCAAAGATCTTTTGGCTATTGCCCAATGTACAGCCGACAGAAAATGCAAATCTTCAGTCATGGAAAATAATGCTGTCATCGAAAATACCCTTAGTGAAAATTCGAAGGGTGCTGCAATAGGCCATGCTGAATCTTGCCCCTCTCAATTTCCGGAGATCAATTTAGGAAAGAATCATCATCTTAATGGTTATACAAACCAAGAGTCCAGGGAAAAGGACATCTTTAATCACTCAAATTCCTCTGCCTTTTCAAGGTACTATGTGTTTATTATTTTTTGGATTTTAATCCAAAATAAATTATGATACCAATTTTTGTTTCTGAATGGCATTTGTTTATTTACGAGGTTACACTGTTTTGGTAGTTTAAAAGACCCTTTGTTTTATATTAGTAATTGCATACTCATGTATGGTGTGTGATTCTGACTAGCTTTATTTTGTATTCTCATTGCATGGTTTGCAACATTACACAGATATGGTAATAGAAGGATAGAACCATCAACTCAGCAGCTGTTTCCCCCCTCCCTCTGGACAGCTCATCAAAAACCTGTTTATGACAAGAATCTTCAACCCAGTGGGATCTTGCCTTCCCACGAACATAATACATGCGAGAGTACAATGCAACCTCAAGTTCCTTTGGACAGTAGCACAGAGGGTGTAGCCATCCCGTGTTCCAGTAGTGTAAGAGAAGATGCAGGTACAAGCAGCTCCTCCCCAAGAAAGGACAGCTTGAGTCATCCTTCATATAGGTTTATACCTGTTCCAATTCCTATTGGTGCTGGTATACCTTACCACTATGGTGCAATTATGCAGCCGATATACTACCCGCAGGCTCCTTTTATGCAATGGGATTCCGCTGGCATCAATAAGATGGCAATTCAGCACGCCTCTGGTCAACCTAATTACCATGAAAATATTAGTATACCATCACAGATTGATGAACACAAACAGCTGGAAGAAAATCAGCAGTTGCATCATTCAAGACAAATTCTCCAAGAATCAGGAGAACCGATTGACTTGGCAAGAGCTCATGTGGAGCATGTTAACCAGAGTGCTAGCTGTAGCCGGGATATCCGTAAAGGAAGTGGATGCACTGGGAGCGGTGAAACTGATGCAAATACAAATGCAGTAGTTGCTGTAGAAAGCGGCAATGAGAGTGGTGTCCAGAACTGTAGTAATAATGGATTGGATAGTGATCGGTCTCGCCGTGAAGCTGCCTTGATGAAATTTCGCATGAAAAGAAAAGATAGATGCTTCGAGAAAAAGGTATGTTTGATAAACAAATATAGTCTGCAAACTTTCATATATTGTTCGCAAATAGCGATTGAACACTCCTATTATTGCTTGTATAAATAGTTGCCCAGATAGTTGATCATTCTTCATCTTCCATTTCTACAGGTCAGATATCACAGCAGGAAGAAGCTTGCAGAGCAAAGACCAAGAGTTAAGGGGCAGTTTGTGAGCCAAAAACTGAAGGCAGCTACATAAACAGAAGCAGAAACTGACTAGTAACGTTGTTAATTCATGATTGTACTTTTGATACCTCCCTTGCCATGGGATGGCTTTTGAAGTAACGGGTAAGAGTTAAGGCTGGCAAAAGTTTTCCTTCCGTGGTTAGTTGGCCTGTTGTACAAGTGTACTCTTTTGTCGGTTATTTATTTTCATCCATGTCATATCTTGTAAAGTACATCAAAAATCATATTGATAAATGTTCAAGAAAAAGAAAGGAATCAATGCAGATATCCAGATTTTCTTAATTACTTAAAACGTTTCTGGCTTGACGCAGCACATTCTGTAGAACTCATTCACACTCATTTTGTTGCCATTGCATTTGCTAGTAAATAGTAGTAAATAATACATTGTTGTACAACTTTACAGTAGCTCTTCAACAGGCCTTATTCCCCAGTGGGAGCATGCCCATTCTCATTGTTTACAGGCAACCAAAAACTGGCTTTGTCTGAGCTTTCTCGTCTCATCTCATCTAAATGAATCATGTTGCCAGCTTACAAAATGTTCAAATTCAGAAACACAGATGCTTTGCCTGCCTTGTACTCTGGAAAGCGGTATCTATGCACGAGAAATTTTTAACTGGCATCACAAGTTTGGCACAATTTTTATAAGAATAATCGATGATTTGCCCTCATTTACTTATGCTGTGGATTATTGGCTCCGTGATGTCTCACTGATATACGGGTCCTAGAGTCATATAGCAGCAACACATACCGGACAAATGATCAATTGCACCAACTAAATCGGAACAAACGATCAATTCTCCCGATTTTCTACTACTGTTTCTTCCAGCCTAGTTATAAACCGGGCGGTCCACAAGCTTGCATGAATCTCGCCTGAGCAAGCAAACGCGATTTCGCAGCTCATGAGAACTCTGTCTTAAAGCGGCAATGGAGGGAAGAGCAGCGGTAGGGCCGGTTGTGCCGGTGGTGTCCCTGATCATCTTGGTGGCGTGCTCCAGCGCTGGGGTGGTCGTCGCCGGTGATCATGACCAGCCGGCGGCGAGCCTGCTGTGCATCAGCGAGGGCGGGACGTGCCCGAAGGTATGCACGCCGCCCACGCCGTCATCGAGGCCGTCCATTCCGCCGCTGACGTCAACGCCTCCCCCGCCGTACCTGGCGCTAATCCTGCCGCCACCGCCCGGGGACCTGTACGGCGTGTCCCCACCGCCGGCGCGGACGAACCCTCCCCCGTCTCCACCGCCGCCTCCACCATCGCCACCGAAGAGCGGCGGCGGCGCCGGGTCGCCGTCGCCCCCGTCGGCTCCCTCGCACTTCTCGTCGCCGCCGTCTCCGGCGTCGTCGTCCAACCCGTACTACTACTTCTACCTCTCCGGGAGCACCAAGAACTGCGGCGGCGCGTCGAGCGTTTACACGGTTACCGTCTTCGCGTTCCTGACCGTCGTCACCTTTCTGAGGTGATGTATCGGCGTTGCATTGCATGCAGTCCTAGCTAGCTATGCATGCTTACCTGCTGCCGTAGCAATTGATCCGGCTCTTGGTGTATCTACCGGCTGCATCGATCGTACATGTTCTTTTGTTGATCCGATCTGTCTGCCGTCCCTTGAGGCTTGAGGTATCAGATTCGCGAACAAGCTATACATTACTGCTGTCTATAATTCGTTGCTTGTGTAAAATGTTGCTACCTTTATTGATTAAGTGAAGCAGCCCACTGCTTGCTTTTTGTTTTTTTGGATTTGATAAACATCATCTAGATGTTTTGTTTACTGAAATCACTCAAATCTGGAAGCATTAGATCATCGTTGAGATTCAGGAGTGTCGATTACATCTAATCCTATGATTTAATCTAACGTGTAACACCCTAGTTTTCGCTTTCTGGAGAAAAAGCTAATTTAAATAAAGTAAATTCAAAATTTGGAGTTTCATTGGTGTTTATATTAACCTGACATCCATTCCCCTCCAAAATCGGGATTTAATTCCCTCCCGGGCGAAAAATCGGATTTTCCAGTCTCGCCGGTACCCGAAAATTCACCCGAGTCCAAAAATGCTCCAAAAATCTCCAAACCACTTCTAAAATGTTCCAAATATTCCAAATTGATTTTTGGAATCAATCCCCGGATTTTTGGACATCCGTTCCTATTTTATCTCGCGCGGCTTTTGTTTAATGCCTGCGATCCGCGCCCGAATATCCAATTCCACAAAAATCATCCAAATTCAACCAAACCAATTTTATTGGGTCCCAAATATTCTAAAATGGCTCTAGGAATTTTTCCGGAATTTTTAGGCCATTTTTCCTAATTTTTCTCTAGGGCGGAACTTTCGCGTATAAGCCGGCCAACCGGTGGCTGCCAAGTGGCATTGCTACAGTGTTGTCTTCCACCTTGGGAGGCTTGCACGATGGTATTGCCTGGGAGTGCTCCATGAACTTCCATACTCTATGTTTTTCCTTCAAATGCCATTAATTCCTTCATCAAAGCTCCAAATCAGGAACCGCCGGATCCGTTGAATTCGTATCGGCGAGCTCTTTCCATCCCCGGTGGTCTTTAATCTCAAATCTCGCCGGAATTCGCGCAGTTCGCAAGAAACCGAAATGCACTTAATTGGCATTAACTCGGCCGTTTCAATCCCAAACGGCGCACCACCACCTCTCATCTCTTCGTGTTGAAGTCCCCTTCCCGGTGGTAACTCCCTCCCGTTGCCTCTCCAACCCATTTGGCCGGGAGATCGAGAAAATCGCCGAGGAAACGCCGTTCTTCGTGTTCGTCGCGTTCTTGGTCGTAACTTGCTTTCCGGTGGGTCATTCTCTACACCGCTTGTTTCCTTGTGATCGTGTGGTTGTGGTGCTCATTTCCCCTCAACCAATTTTTGGTTTCGTCGACCGTGGGCGACGAATTTCGCGTTTTCTTCGCTTCGGACGAACCGGTGTTCTTCGTCGATTTCATCCTCTCCGGTGAGAAATTATTCAATTCCTTCCATTCCTAAGTGCTTTAAGATGTCCTTTACATGTTCCATCATTTAGTTGTAGAGGTCTTGTTCAAATTCCTTACAAAATTCCAAATTTTCGGAATATTTTGGGCTCTCTGTTCATGCCCGTGCCCGTGCGTGCTCGCCGCTCGCGCCGTCGCCGGCCAGCCAACCGGTCTTGCCGCCACCCATGACCCCGGTGCCACCAGCCGCCGGCTCTGGCCGCTGCCGGCGCCTCGCCGTCTTGCTCCGCCGCGCCACGAGGCCTTGGGCGCCCCTTGGCCATGCGCCGCCTCCTTCCCCTTGGCCACTGCAGCCGCTTGTCGCCCATACTGGCTGGTCCGACCCACCACGCCCGACTGGCCAGCGCCGCCGTGTGCCTCATGCCGCCGTCGCCACCGCAGCCAGAAGCGCTGAGCGTCATCTGCCCAAGCGCCGTCGCCTCGTGCGCGCGCCGCCTCCTCGCGCCAATGCAGCCGCCGTCTTGCCGCCACGCTGCCGCCCGCCACGGCCGTTCCCCTCCTCGCCGGCGATTGGAGCTCCGGGAGCTCCTCTGTTTTGCACCAATGGAGAAGAAGCCTTTAGCCAATGACAATTGGGTCCCACTTGCCATACTCTCAAGCCAAATTCCAAAAATCAGGAAAAGTAAAAGATTCCGGGAATATTCCCAATTTTTCCATTTTCCAGAATTTTCCAACTTCGGAAGCTCATATCTTTTCCGTCCGAACTCCGTTTGACCCCATTCAAATTTCTAAATTCATCTAAAATCAAGATCTACCTGCCAGTACTAATTTTATAATTTTTGGATTTTATTTTATTTATTTATTGCCTCGTTTTGCGTGTAGTCGACGATCCCGCCGCGACCGCCGATTCCGCTGCCGAACTTCCCGCGTACGAAGACCTATCCGAGACAGAAGGCAAGTCTCCTTGACGCATGTTGAACCCATGTTTTATGACTGTTTTATAATGTTTTACCAATTGCATTGCTATTTACATAAAATGATGATGTTAAACGTTAGGTTGTTAGTTATACCTGTTGTTTATACCTCCTTGAAATTGCTATCCATGACCCTTTGTCGCTCTAGTACAGTGATCCACCATAATAAATACCTTTGAGAAAATACTATTTTATTAGGGGGGGATGACTATTTGGAAGATATGTCGGTTGGAACATATTAGTATAGAACGTAGATTGGAGCTAGAACCCCACTTGATTGGAGATAACCTGAAAAATAGTGTGGATGGGGATTAGTCAGTATGCAATGGATCTATGAATAGTGATAGTTGAACTATTGAGGGGTTGGATCGTGATAGCAGTTCGCAATATAATTTGTATGGATTGCGGGAGTATTGGAAGATGTATGATATTACGAATAGTAGTCGGTAAATTAAATCAATAATATTGAGAGCCCTACTTGTGGATCAAACCGAGTAATTGGGGGAAACATATTCGAGAGATTTTCACCAGTATACTATGTGATCTAGAGATGTCAATTAAAGGGTAGTTAGATGATGTTGAGAATGATGCTTGGTGAATTAGTAAATGATGTCATCTAACATACTCGATGGATTAAATGGAATAATATTTGGTGGTTTAGTAAATGATAATAATAAGTATTTTCAATGGTTTAGTAGATGATTTAAAGGTGGTAATGTGAAGGATTAAATATACGATATTATGAAGTATTATCGGTGGATTGTATTTTAGATGATTAGAGTTGATATTGTGAAGTATTCCCGGTGGTTTAATAGATGACTTTGTGAGATATTCTTCGTGGATGATAAGATTGATCGCCCTATGAGTGGTGGATAAATCAATAATAATAGTCATAGTTCAAGGGAAAAAGACACCCCTAATTGGGGTTTAATATGATTTTGAGAGTTAGGATATTACCAGGATATACTCAATACTTGATGGATACGATATTGAATCGGATTATTCATATGATTGTACCACTAGGGCAATTTAATGATTATTGGAGATTACAGAATTGATTATAAGGATTGTCATCAAACCCTACAACTTTCTTTTTATAAAATAAACTATTGGTGGAATAGAATAGTTCGGTAGAAATGCTTAGACTCGCAAACGGTCAATATGCACCTATGGGTGGGAATTCCTTTTAACTCTTGAAAACTTGTGTTGGAAATTATTAGGCAAAAAGGTATTGCCGTTGGTTTACAAAATAGAAATAAAAGGAAAAATAATTTCGACTTGGGCGGCATGGAAAGTCGGGTGGGAGCGGATCAAGCCTTGATCCTTTTGTGCAAGTACCGCCCCAAGTCAATTAAGGACCGACGCTTATGACTGTCTCCATTCTAAGCATAACCGTACAACCACATGTCAAAGTGGGCACGACCTGGCTAACTAATTTGTAGAAACCTGACTTAGACTCACCACTCGGTTGTTGTGTGAGAGCCGGAAGGAGGCATTGTTGTTGTTGTTGTTGTTTTTCTCACACGGTGCAAGAGGGGGCTTCTGTACTGGGCGGACGGAGCCCTAACAGCGGTGAAACCTCAGCGGGTGGGTCAGGTTAGGTAGATACATTGTAAAGGCCTTGTCATGATATCCCTGCCGGCACCCCTAAGGAAGTGTGTTAATCGCGTGGCATCAAGGGAATATCATGTCTTGTGGGTAAAGTTGTACACCTCTGCAGAGTTAAAACTATTCGAATAGCCGTGCCTACGGTCAAAGGCAAAGCAAAGAATGCTTTCATACTGGTAGACTTTGGGTTTTGATTTCAAACTAAACAAGGTTTTGTTTTGGGATCCGGGAGCGGTTAGAACTCTCGGGTGTGCTTCTGGCGGCTAAAGCCAGGTAGGTGGAAGGAACCTGATTTTGTGAACCATGGCGGATAGAGCCATGTGATTGGATTGAACCCTGATTTTGTTGAGCTGTGGCGGATAGAGCCTGTATATTAGTGAGTGGTGGTTAGAACCTTCACTACAATATTACATAATTCAATTATTAAAAAGAATTGCTCAAATATGCTTTGTGAAAATTATTAACAAGTATGATTTGATGAAACTTGGCTTTATGCAAAAGAACCATATTAAGCCATCCTTGAATAGCCTACATGGTGCATAATTTCCCAGACTTGCTGAGTACTTTATGTACTCATGTGCTACATTCTAATCCTCTCTCAGAAGTGAAAGAAGCTGTTCAAGAATTCTAACGACTAGGGTGCGTTCTCCACTCGATTGCCTGTGGGCATTTGGATGGGTCGCATTGGCGTTTTCGTCTTCCGCTGCAGTTGTTCAAGTTGTTCAGCCTGTTCAGGCCGTAATGGTAAACCTTGACCTTAAGGTCTTTGCATTTATTTGGTATTATTCTTACTTAGTTATTTGTATTCGTGATATGGTTGTTGATTCATCACTTTTGACTGTGTGTACTAGCTACTGATCTGGGACTAGTACAGAAATACACAGGGGATTCCGGATAGCCGATCCGGGGGCCTACATAACGGTTGAATTTTTAATCTTACAATCCAAAATTTAGATGCTATTTAAGACAAACATGCGAGAGATTATTTTTTCTTCAAGTTTTTCGGTCGCCTCTAGTCCCTCGTGTGTGCACGTGTGTGTGTCGGTCTCCTCTTTCTGCCTTGCAACAGGTTGCATGTTCAATCTGTCTCGTTATATATGCTTGTGTAAACCGTAAATGTCCAGCCTTTTCTTGTCCGTCTATTTAACATTTGCCTAAATTTCAGTTGAATTTTAGGCTGTCGGGGGCATTCGACGTGGGCATACTGCTAGGGTCGTAAAAGAGCCGAGCTCGAGTGTGTCTGACCTCGAACTCAAACTTGATAAGAATTTGAGTCGAGAGCTTGAGCGAGTCTGAGTTGAGGTCCGATCCTAGATCTAGACTCCAACTTAGCTTTAGCTCAAGCTCGAGTAAACTTGATAAGAGTCAACACACGTAAGTTCTAGGCAAAGAATCGAAATCAGGAGAATCGGGAGTGGTTTCATACCTAACGCCTCGGAGCTGCTTTCCCCTTGCTCCCCGCAAGAATCAAAGCGAGCGTCCCCGCCTTGAACCCCCTCGAGTGCGGCCATCCCGTGTCCCCTCGAGCGTCGCTATCCCCGCCATCACCGCGTCTGCAACAAGCGCCGCCCCTCGAGCCCCCTCGAGCGCGGCCATCCCGCGTTCCCTTGAGTGCCGCTGTCCCCGCCACCCCACGTCCGTGATGAGTGCCGCCCCTCGAGCACTGCCGCCGAGCCCCACCTCGAGTGCCATTGTCCCCACCATCCTCCCGTCCACGACGAGTGCCGCCCCTAGAGCCCCCTCGAGCGTTGCCGCCGAGCCCCACCATCCCGTCGTTCGTGATGAGCGCCGCCGTCGAGCTGCATCGAGGGCCGCTGCCAAGATCGCGACGAGCACCACCGCCGAGCCTGTGACGAGCGCCACCGAGGTATGGCTCCCCTCTCTTTCCTCTCTCCCGAATCCCCTCTTTCAAGAATTTGGCGTCAATTAGTTTGCCGAACACTTTCAGAAACAACTCCTGATTCCTCAGAAAATTATAATTAGGAGGAGTCAAAGTAGAATTAGGGAGAAGTAGGAGCTGAAACACACTATTGAACGGGCCCTTAGAAAGAATTGTCGACAGATTTCTTGTGCTGGTCTCCACAGAAAGCGAGCTGGCCCAATTAGCAATGGGCCAGGATTGGGCTATCAATAATGCCAACCTAACCTCATAGATTTATGTTGGACCAGCCCACTTTGCACAGTCCCACTTGCAACTTAATGTTTGTAAAAATTTGTGTATATTAGGGGTGAAAACGGGTTGCATATTTTTCACCTGTTCCTGAACCGAATATTTTTCACCTATTTTTGAGCCGGATCCGATTGGGATCGGATTTGACTACCTAGCTAGATCCGAGATGGGATCCGGATATTCGGATTTTTTCCATTTGGATATTGGATCTTCCCTATTTGGATATCTAGGTCTTTCCTATTTAGATATCAGGATTTCTTTGTCCGCATTTGGTTAAATGTGATATGCAAAGCATTCAACTTAGACTTAAAATTGTATTTGGCTGTTGAATTCATGGAATTGAGATATCAACCTATTATAATGGGTTTGTGTCTCAAACATCCATGCTTTGGTTGATATATAATTTTTTTTATTATGGTCATGTATACATGTGGCTTGATTCAACATACATTACTCTATATATGCTTGCATTATTTGTATATCTTTATCCTTTCTCAACCCGAATCCGTATCCCGAATAACCCAAATTCGTATTCATATTTAGCTAGCCCATATCCGTTTTCGAATCCTAGAAAAAAAATATGGCTTAGGATACGGTACGAGCAATATCCGCCCATATCCGACTTGTTTTCACCCCTAGTATACTTACTCCGGTCCTGAATAGATGTCATTCTCGGTTCTTGCACTTCCATCAAGTCATATCTATAAAAAAGTTGTATTACCTCTCTTTGTTATACTTTTAGATGGTATGTCTTACTCTAGTGAATGACAGTAAATGACAGAAAATAACTATAGGGAAGGAGCATAGAAGGAAAAAATGGTAAAAATTTACTTGAAATTATAGAATGATATACATTTATGAACAAAATTTAAAAGCTAGAGCGACATGTGTTCGAGAACGGAGGGAGTATAACGAAAGTAATCTGGGCGATGTTGTTGCTAGAATTGCCTGTCATTTTTTCCTTTTTAAAATAGCTTTGCAATTATCATGACATGGTCTCACAGCGGCACTAGGGATACAATCGGATTGGATATATGCCGACCGACTGGATCTATTGGGATCGAATTCGGCTAGTTGTGTTGGCTAGTTGTCGGATTAAGCATTGATTTCGGATAGTTGATGTTGGGACCCTCGCTTGGGCATAGAATACCCAAATTTTTTATGTGTATCTTGCATTAGTCCCATAATCAATGGCTAAGTGGGTATCTCACATCCTTGTCATTGGTTTTTATATGTAGCCAAATTTTGCTATAAATATGGCAACCAATTTGGTCTGCATAGAAACTGTGGCTTGCCACATTTTTAGCACTACAATATTGTGGCAGCCCACTGATAGCCCCTAGTTTGGGACCATCACACAATACACCAAAATAAGGCCTTTGGTGTCAGCTACGCCTCTCGACACCCTTAGTTGGGATCACACAAGCTATCATTTGGCATTTAATTTGAACTCTTAGTTGCAAAGTTAGGTTTAAAACTATTTTTTATTTATAATTTAACTATAGGACCATGTAGGCCCCCGGATCGGCTATATATCTGGAGTCCTCTGTGTATTTCTGTACTAGTCCCAGATCAGTAGCTAGTACACACAGTCAAAAGTGATGAATCAACAACCATATCACGAATACAAATAACTAAATAAGAATAATACCAAATGAAAGCAAAGACCTTATGGTCAAGGTTTACCATTACGGCCTGAACAGACTGAACAACTTGAACAACCGCAGCGGAAGACGAAAACACCAAAGCGACCCATCCAAATGCCCACAGGCAATCGAGTGGAGAACACACCCTAGTCGTTGGAAATCTTGAACAGCTTCTTTCACTTCTGAGAGAGGATTGGAAAGTAACACGTGAGTACATAAAGTCTCAGCAAGTCTGCGAAATTATGCAATTTGTAGGCTATCCAAGAATGGCTTAATATGGTTCTTTTGCACAAAGCCAAGTTTCAACAAAACATACTTGATAATAATTTTCACAAAGCATAATTGAGCAATTCTTTTTAATAATTGAATTATGTAATATTGTAGTGAAGGTTCTAACCACCACTCACTAATATACAGGCTCTATCCGCCACATCCCAACAAAATCAGGGTTCCATCCAATCACATGGCTCTGTCCGCCATGGTTCACAAAAACAGGTTCCTTCCACCTACCTGGCTTTAGCCGCCAGAAGCCCACCCGAGAGTTCTAACCGCTCCCGGATCCCAAAACAAAACATTGTTTAGTTTGAAATCAAAACCCAAAGTCTACCAGTATGAAAGCATTCAGCAAGCTTTGCCTTTGACCGTAGGCACGGCTATTCGAATAGTTTTAACTCTACAGAGGTGTACAACTTTACCCACAAGACATGATATTCCCTTGATGCCATGCAATTAGCACACTTCCTTGGGTGTGCCGGCAGGGCTATCATGACAAGGCCTTTACAATGTATATGCCTAACCCGACCCACCCGCTGAGGTTTCACCGCTGTTAGGGTTCTTTCCACCCAGTACAGAAGCCCCCTCTTGCGCCGTGTGAGGAAAACAACAACAACAACAACAATGCCTCTTTCCGGCTCTCACACAACCACCGAGTGGTGAGTCTAAGTTAGGTTTCTACAAATTATTCAGCCAGGTCGTGCCCACTTTGACATGTAGTTGTACGGTAATGCTTAGAATGGAGACAGTCATAAGCGTCGGTCCTTAATTGACTTGGGGCGGTACTTGCACAAAAGAACCAAGGCTTGGTCCGCTTCCACCCGACATTCCATGCCGCCCAAGTCAAAATCATTTTTCATTTTATTTTTATTTTGTAAACCATTGGCAATACTCCTTGCCTATAACTTCCAATACAAGTTTTCAAGAGATAATTGAAAGTCCCACCCATAGGTGAATATTGACCGATGGCGAGGCTAAGCATTTCTACCGTACTATTCTATTCCACCAATAGTTTATTTTATAAAATACAAAACTCGGTGTTTGATAAAAATTATGATAATCAGTTCTATCATCTCCAAAATTCATGAGACCACCAAGATTCCCCCATTATTATCATGGCACTATATAATCCAATCCAATTTAGTACTCCAACAAGTAAAATCTATACCATGTGCCATCATAACTCCAAAATCATGCTAAGCTACTAACATCATTGTATATGAAACAATCTCCTCAAAATATAAGTCTTCTTAGGGGTTACCCATCATCTATACATCGCTAAATCTTGTAATCTACTTGATCCACCGAGAATAATTCATAATCTCATCCCCGAGCATATTTCATGAAAGATTCTACAAATCCAAGATTTCATTGATTCATTGTCTATAGCTGTTTCCCTAAACAATGACACCAAGTTGGCTAAACAAATCACATACAATCCTCATTATTCATAATCCCACCTAAATGATTATCGCAACACCATACTTCACAAAATCATCTACTAAACCACCGAGTACGATTCTCAATATTATTCACTGAATCCATCGAATATATTTGATCATATCATTGACTGAATCATCGAGAATACTTCACGATATCGACTCTAATCATTTAGGCTACAATCCACCGATAGCACTTCATAACGTCATGTATTTAATCCTTCACATTTATCACCTCTAAATCATCTACTTTAATCCACCAAGAATACATAATATTATCATCCACTAAACCACCAAACATTCTGGATCATTCACAATCTCCATAAAGGATTATCATATAATATTCTTGTTAAAATCCACCGAAATATAATTCACCATTTATTCTATTTGATCCACAAGTATGCCTCCCAATATTATTATTTACTTCTACCGACTATTACTCTGGATATCATACATCTTCCAATATTCTCCGAATCCACACAAGTTATATGGCGAACCACTATCACAATCCAACTCCTTAGTAGTTCAACTAATCACCAATCATAGATCAATTTCATAACTACTACACCCACATCATCACTAATATTCATCTAACTCCAATTTGCCTTCCATATTATTTGTTCCATCTAAAATGTCTGCCGAATAGTCTTTTGCCCAAATTAAAGAATATTTTATCAAAAGTATTTATTATGGTGGATTACTGTGCTAGGGCGACAAAGGATCATGGATAACAATATCAATGAGGTATGAACAACAGGTATAACTAATAGTCTAACGTTAACATCATCATTTTATATAAATAGCAATGCAATTGGTAAAACATTGTAAAACATTTACAAAGCATAGGATCAACATACGTCAAGGAGACTTGCCTCGATCACAGCGAGAAGGTTGAACTCTTCGAAGTCCGGCGGCGGGATCAGCGGTCGCGTCGGGGTCGTCGACTACGCGCAAAACGAGACAACAAATAAATAAAAGAAAATAAATAAAATCCAAAAAATATAAAAGTAGTACTGGCAGGTAGATCTTGATTTTAGATGAATTTAGAAACTTGAATGGAGTCAATCGGAGTTCGGACGCAAAAGTTATAAGCGTTCGAAGTTGGAAAATGATGGAAAATCAAGAAAAAGAGAAAAGTTACTGTTTGCTACAGTAACTCGCGAGAATTTTGGTTCCAGAGCAGACCCAAAACCACAGAGCCCCTTTTGCTTCCAAAAAAATGGATTTTTTGCCCCATTTTCGCACGAATTTGGATCAAACAAAAGCCTAGAACCTCTAGATAACATCCTTAGGGACATCTAGGAGGAAGGGATTGAACCAAAACTCACCGGAATCGGAGAAATCGACGAAGAACGGAGGTTCGGCCGAATGCACAAAAGCTCCAAATTCGTCGCCCACGGTTGAGAAATCTTAAAATTGATGATTGGGTTAGAAGCTAGACTCATCCACGGTCACAAGGAACCAAGTGGCATGAAGAATGGCTCACCGGAGAAGGATCTATGAGAAAGAACACGAAGAACACCGAAAAAGTGTGACACACCGTCGGTTTTCTCGATCTCACGGGCAAATGGATGGAGTAGAGGGAAAGGGGAGCACACTCCCGGAAGGGGGATACTTATACGGAGGGAATGGAGGTGGTGGTGCGGCGTTTGGAGGTGAAACGGTTGAGATAATGTCATTTTAGTGCAAAACGGTTATTCATCAACATGGCCGTTTCCGGTGAGATTAGCGGCGAGTGAAGGTGGGGAATGGCAAGAGCTCGTCATTGCGGATCCAATGCAATCGACCGTTCGCATTTTGGAGTTGAATTGAAGGAGTTATGAGCACTGGAATCAAGCCCTAGCCATGAACACGTTGAAGCTCTTCTCTGGTAATTGGCTTGGCTGGAGGTTGAAGAAGATGCACTATTCACGTGACACGTGGCGCTCTCCCATTGGTCCTCCTTTACGTAAATGATTCGCCCAAGAGAAAAATGGGGGAAAATGGTCTAAAAATTCCGGAAAAATTCCTAGAATCATTTTAGAATATTTGGGACCCAATAAAATTGGTTTGGTTGAATTTGGATGATTTTTGTGGAATTGAATATTCGGGCGCGGATCGCAGGCATTAAACAAAAGCCGCGCGAGATAAAATAGGAGTGGAGGTCCAAAAATCCGGGGAATGATTTCAAAAATCATTTTGGAATATTTGAAACACAAATGAAGTGGTTTGGGGATTTTTGGAGCATTTTTGGACTCGGGTGAATTTTCGTGTACCGGTAGGACTGGAAAATCCGCTTTTTCGATCGGAGGGGAATTAAATCCCGATTTTGGATAGGAATGGATGCCAGGTTAATATAAACACCGAGAAGAACCAAATTTTTGGATTTACTTTATTTAAATTAGGTTTTTCACCAGAAAGCGAAAACTAGGGTGTTACAGACCACTACTTATTGCTTTGTTCTGATACTTTGGTATGCACATATCGGGTCGCAACGGAATGTGTCCCTGACGAGAGTTGGAGCCAATTGTGTAGTGGACTAATGGGGTATTTATAAGTATTGGGGCATTACAGCATCTCCAATAATTTCCAAAACTTATTTCCAAAATCATTTTTTAGGAGCAAATGAAAAAATTACCGCTCCAACAGTTACCCTATTGGAATCCCAATCTCTCTGCATGCCCGAAAACTCCGGCCGAAGTAGCCAGATATTGGACGCGCGTGTGCTTTCCAAATCACTATTTTTTGGGGGGGAAATGGGAACTATTGGAGAATGGCTTTTTTTTAAGGCCCAAAAATTTTAGGAAGCTCCCAATCCAATGTTATTGGAAGTCAAATTATAGTAAACTGTTGGAGATGCACTTCTCTTTCTTATCTTTTGTTCATTGATGTGAAACTAATTTTCTTATTATTGGTTTGGCAAATGAAATTAATTGTGTATCATGCATTATTTATTGCTCTAATGTGTAGATTGCACGGAAAATATTTTCTCATATTTTCTTAATATTTTTGTCATGACACACTTGGGGAATTTGTTGGGGGGGAAAATAAATGTGGAAATCTCACATCCTTGTAAATACGCTGCATTTGGAATTTATCAGAGAAATTAAATGCGGATATCTCGCATCCTTGTAAATATACTACTTAGAATTTATCGGGAAAAAAGAGAGTCAAATGTGGATATCTCGTATCCCTTGTGAATCTGTATGTCGGCAAAACCAATATGGCTAATCCGCGCATCCAATTTAGAGACGTTTTGCTGAGTCTGTTGGCATGCAAATTCTCAGATCATGTGGTGGTCACCCTTTTGTGATACATATTTCACATTCATTATACTAGTTTGTGGTGTTGACGAGTCGTAGAAGTTGCAAATGTGAAAAATTCAGGGTTATCACTTGTCAATCGTTTGGTGGTTTGACTGAGAATTCATTTCGACTATCTGACTAGTGTTGCGCCACAGTGGCCTCACCGTGTCCTTTCTTCTTTGTTCTCGCGCCTTGCTCAAGTGCCGAGCATCAAGCTCCCTCTCCGTGGCTATATAAGCCATACCATGGCCGTCCCAGCTTCATCGCACTCTCCTGCCCCTTTCATCCCCAAGTCCGACTCTATTGCTGTTAGGTCGAGGATATCAACTAAAAAGAAGGTAAATTGGCAATTTTAAAAATTATTTATGATTAACATGCCCTAATTACTCCAGTGTTAAAACCAAAACAATAAATAATACGAAAATGGTAAATTAAGGTTTTAACAATTAAAGCTTAAATCAACTAGGCTCACTAAAGCTCTGTTTGGTACGGTTCCATATTCTAGTACAAACGGAAATGTTTTCAGATTCTTGGTAGAAACGTTTCAGGTAGGATTCTGTAAATCAGGTGGAACGGGATTGAGACCGATTCAGTCACATAATGAAAAAAGAAGAAACGATCCGAGGAGAATTGTTCCGAGCTTTAGCCCGTTTGGTTGGGTTGCTTCCATAATATAGTAGAAACAGTCCGATTCCAAGTTGCCAAATGGGGCCTAAGTGCAACAATAATCTAAGTCACTAACTAATATTTGAAATTCTAAAGATAATCAAGCAATTTAATTCTAGAAATGTAAATTGCAACATAAATTAGAGTATTAATTTTTTTATATTTTTGCTATAGATTAACACTATTCTGTTTCAGAAGATTTCTGATCAAGATAAGCTTTGTAGTGTTTCAGGAAAATCTGACAAGCCACTATTTCTAGTCAAATTCCCTTAATTCTCATTTCTTGTTATTAATTTAATGTGTTTATATTACTTTTGACTGCAAAAATGAGATCCAGAGACTTCTTATATTTTGATATAGTTTTTGTGAATTTTTTTATATTTTATTTTTACTTTCTTACTTTTACCTTTTTACCAATTCAACATAAATGACTTTTCTTTTTGAGCAAAATCCAAAAAGAACAAATAAAGCCAAAAAAATTAAAAGTAAACACATTTGAATCCTTAAATTTTCATTCTCATTTTTCTTAAAATTTAAGAATGTTACAATAGCCAAACATTTATTTATAATTATGATGTACTACACGTATTGCTTAGTACAAATGTACTCACTTTTACTTGTTGATTTCAGTGAACGAGTATATTGAAGTCCCCGACGGCTCCTGCTTTGTCGCATGTCATGGGGATTATAGTGATGAATTTTTCTAGGCTTATCCTTATTAGTTGCTCGTGGAATATCTTGGGCTAAAGGTATACAATTGCACTCTTGTAATTTTATGCTGCACTTTGTTTGGCTTTTAGATGGTGTGTCTTACTCTAGTGCATGACAGTAAATGACATAGAAAATAACTATAGGGAAGGAGCATAGAAGGAAAAAATGGTAAAAATTTACTTGAAATTATAGAATGATATACATTTATGAACAAAATTTAAAAGCTAGTGCGACATGTGTTCGAGAATGGAGCGAGTATAATGAAAGTAATCTAGGCGATGTTGTTGCTAGAATTGCCTATCATTTTTTCCTTTTTAAAATATCTTTGCAATTATCATGATATGGTCTCACAGCGGCACTAGGGATACAATCGGATTGGATATATGCCGACCGACTGGATCTATTGGGATCGAATTCGGCTAGTTGTGTTGGCTAGTTGTCGAATTCAGCATTGATTTCGGATAGTTGATGTTGGGACCCTCACTTGGGCATAGAATACCCAAAAATTTTATGTGTATCTTGTATTAGTCCCATAATCAATGGCTAAGTGGGTATCTCACATCCTTGTCATTGGTTTTTATATGTAGCCAATTTTTGCGATAAATATGGCAACCAATTTGGTCTACATAGAAACTGTGGCTTGCCACATTTTTAGTAGTACAATATTGTGGCAGCCGACTGATAGCCCCAAGTCTGGGACCAACACACAATACACGAAAATAAGGCCTTTGGTGTCAGCTACGCCTCTCGACACCCTTAGTTGGGATCACACAAGCTATCATTTGGCATTTAATTTGAACTCTTAGTTGCAAAGTTAGGTTTAAAACTATTTTTTATTTATAATTTAACTATAGGACCACTACTTATTGCTTTGTTCCGATACTTTGGTATGCACATATCGGGTCGCCACGGAATGTGTCCCCGACGAGAGTTGGAGCCAATTGTGTAGTGGACTAATGGGGTATTTACAGGTATTGGGGCGTTAGAGCATCTCCAATAGTTTCCAAAACTTATTTCCAAAATCATTTTTTAGGAACAAATGAAAAAATTACCGCTCGAACAGTTACCCTATCGGAATCCCAATCTCTCTGCATGCCCAAAAACTCCGGCCGAAGTGGCCAGATATTGGACGCTCGTGTGCTTTCCTAATCACTATTTCTGGGGGGGAATGGGAACTGTTTGAGAATGGCCTTTTTTTAAGGCCCAAAAATTTTAGGAAGCTCCCAATCCAGTGTTATTGGAAGTCAAATTATAGTAAACTGTTGAAGATGCACTTCTCTTTCTTATCTTTTGTTCATTGATGTGAAACTAATTTTCTTATTATTGGTGTGGCAAATGAAATTAATTGTGTATCATGCATTATTTATTGCTCTAATGTGTAGATTGCACGGAAAATATGTTCTCATATTTTCTTAATATTTTTGTGATGACACACTTGGGGAATTTGTTGGGAAAAAAATTAATGTGGAAATCTCACATCCTTGTAAATACGCTGCATTTGGAATTTATCGGAGAAATTAAATGCGAATATATCGCATCCTTGTAAATATACTACTTAGAATTTATCGGGTAAAAAGAGAGTCAAATGTGGATATCTCATATCCCTTGTAAATATGTATGTCGGCAAAACCAATATGGCTAATCCGCGCATCCAATTTAGAGACGTTTTGCTGAGTCTGTTGGCTTGCAAATTCTCAGATCATGTGGTCACCCCTTTGTGATACATATTTGACATTCATTATACTAGTTTGTGGTGTTTGCGAGTCGTAGAAGTTGCAAATGTGAAAAATTCAGGGTTGTCACTTGTCAGTCATTTGGTGGTTTGACTAAGAATTCATTTCGACTATCTGACCAGTGTTGCGCCACAGTGGCCTCACCGTGTCCTTTCTTCTTTGTTCTCGCGCCTTGCTCAGGGGCCGAGCATCAAGCTCCCTCTCCGTGGCTATATAAGCCATACCATGGCCGTCCCAACTTCATCGCACTCTCCTGTCCCTTTCATCCCCAAGTCCGACTCTATTGCTGTTAGGTTGAGGATATCAACTAAAAAGAAGGTAAATTGGCAATTTTAAAAATTATTTATGATTAGGATGCCCTAATTACTCCAGTGTTAAAACCTAAACAATAAATAATATGAAAGCGGTAAATTAAGGTTTTAACAATTAAAGCCTAAATCAACTAGGCTCACTAAGGCTCTGTTTGGTACGGTTCCATATTTTAGTACAAACGGAAACGGTTTCAGATTCTTTGTAGAAACGTTTCAGGTAGGATTCTGTAAATCAGGTGGAACGGGATTGAGACCGATTCAGCCACATAATGGAAAAAGAAGAAACGATCCGAGGAGAATCGTTCCGAGCTTTAGCCCGTTTGGTTGGGCTGCTTCCAGAATCTAGTAGAAACGGTCCAATTCCAAGTTGCCAAACAGGGCCTAAGTGCAACAATAATCTAAGTCACTAACTAATATTTGAAATTCTAAAGATAATCAAGCAATTTAATTCTAGAAATGTAAATTGCAACATAAATTTGAGTATTAATTTTTTTTATATTTTTGCTATAGATTAACACTATTCTGTTTTAGAAGATTTCTGATCAAGATAAGCTTTGTAGTGTTTCAGAAATATCTGACAAGCCACTATTTCTAGTCAAATTCCCTTAATTCTCATTTCTTGTTATTAATTTAATGTGTTTATATTACTTTTGTCTACAAAAAATGAGATCCAGAGACTTCTTATATTTTGATATAGTTTTTGTGAATTTTTTTATATTTTATTTTTACTTTCTTACTTTTACCATTTTACCAATTCAACATAAATGACTTTTCTTTTTGAGCAAAATTCAAAAAGAACAAATAAAACCAAAAAATTAAAAGTAAACACATTTGAATCCTTTAATTTTCATTCTCATTTTTCTTAAAATTTTAGAATGTTACAATAGCCAAACATTTATTTATAATTATGATGTACTACAAGTATTGCTTAGTACAAATGTACTCACTTTTACTTGTTGATTTCAGTGAACGAGTATATTGAAGTCCCCGACGGCTCCTGCTTTGTCGCATGTCATGGGGATTATAGTGATGAATTTTTCTAGGCTTATCCTTATTAGTTGCTTGTGGAATATCTTGGGCTAAAGGTATACAGTTGCACTCTTGTAATTTTATGCTGCACTTTGTTTGGCTTTTAGATGGTGTGTCTTACTCTAGTGCATGACAGTAAATAACATAGAAAATAACTATAGGGAAGGAGCATAGAAGGAAAAAATGGTAAAAATTTACTTGCAATTATAGAATGATATACATTTATGAACAAAATTTAAAAGCTAGAGCGACATGTGTTCGAGAACGGAGGGAGTATAACGAAAGTAATCTGGGCGATGTTGTTGCTAGAATTGCCTGTCATTTTTTCCTTTTTAAAATAGCTTTGCAATTATCATGACATGGTCTCACAGCGTCACTAGGGATACAATCGGATTGGATATATGCCGACCGACTGGATCTATTGGGATCGAATTCGGCTAGTTGTGTTGGCTAGTTGTCGGATTCAGCATTGATTTCGGACAGTTGATGTTGGGACCCTCACTTGGGCATAGAATACCCAAAATTTTTATGTGTATCTTGTATTAGTCCCATAATGAATGGCTAAGTGGGTATGTCACATCCTTGTCATTGGTTTTTATATGTAGCCAAATTTTGCAATAAATATGGCAACCATTTTGGCCTGCATAGAAACGGTGGCTTGCCACATTTTTAGTACTACAATATTGTGGCAGCCAACTGATAGTCCCTAGTCTGGGACCAACACACAATACACGAAAATAAGGCCTTTGGTGTCAGCTACGCCTCTCGACACCCTTAGTTGGGATCACACAAGCTATCATTTGGCATTTAATTTGAACTCTTAGTTGCAAAGTTAGGTTTAAAACTATTTTTTATTTATAATTTAACTATAGGACCACTACTTATTGCTTTGTTCCGATACTTTGGTATGCACATATCGGGTCGCCACGGAATGTGTCCCCGACGAGAGTTGGAGCCAATTGTGTAGTGGACTAATGGGGTATTTACAGGTATTGGGGCGTTAGAGCATCTCCAATAGTTTCCAAAACTTATTTCCAAAATCATTTTTTAGGAACAAATGAAAAAATTACCGCTCGAATAGTTACCCTATCGGAATCCCAATCTCTCTGCATGCCCAAAAACTCCGGCCGAAGTGGCCAGATATTAGCCGAAGTGGGGGGAAATGGGAACTGTTGGAGAATGGCCTTTTTTTAAGGCCCAAAAATTTTAGGAAGCTCCCAATCCAGTGTTATTGGAAGTCAAATTATAGTAATCTGTTGGAGATGCACTTCTCTTTCTTATCTTTTGTTCATTGATGTGAAACTAATTTTCCTATTATTGGTTTGGCAAATGAAATTAATTGTGTATCATGCATTATTTATTGCTCTAATGTGTAGATTGCACGGAAAATATTTTCTCATATTTTCTTAATATTTTTGTGATGACACACTTGGGGAATTTGTTGGGAAAAAATAAATGTGGAAATCTCACATCCTTGTAAATACGCTGCATTTGGAATTTATCGGAGAAATTAAATGTGGATATCTCGCATCATTGTAATTGTACTACTTAGAATTTATCGGGAAAAAAGAGAGTCAAATGTGGATATCTCATATCCCTTGTAAATCTGTATGTTGGCAAAACCAATATGGCTAATCCGTGCATCCAATTTAGAGACGTTTTGTTGAGTCTGTTGGCTTGCAAATTCTCAGGTCATGTGGTGGTCACCCTTTTGTGATACATATTTGACACTAGATAGATTTGCACGCGTTGCCGCGCCGTGCGAAATTTTATCTAATTTTTTTCTGGAATATTTGACACCAGATTGATTTGCACACATTTTTCTTTTGACGAATTTGATTAACACTTTATTATTACCCGGTCAACTTCTTTTGACGAATGAGATCCAGAGACTTCTTATATTTTAATATAATTTTTGTGAATTTTTTTATGTTTTATTTTTACTTTCTTACTTTTACCTTTTTACCAATTCAACATAAATGACTTTTCTTTTTGGGCAAAATCCATATAGAGCAAATAAAGCCAAAAAAAATTAAAAGTAAACGCATTTGAATCCTTAAATTTTCATTCTCATTTTTCTTAAAATTTTGGAATGTTACAATAGCCAAACATTTATTTATAATTATGATGCACTATAAGTATTGCTAAGTACAAATGTACTCACTTTTACTTGTTGATTTCAGTGAACGAATCTATTGAAGTCCCCAACGGCTCCTACTTTGTCGCGGGTCATGGGGATTATAGTGATGAATTTTTCTAGGCTTATCCTTATTAGTTGCTCGTGGAATATCTTGGGTTGAAGGTATATCGTTGCACTCTTGTTATTTTATGCTGCACTTTGTTTGGCTTTGAAGGTCTTATTGTTTGAACAATGTATCATTAATCTATAAGTTTGAAATATTATGTATGGATGTGATAACCATGTTGTAACTTTGTGTAATGGTCATTGATCATGGAATTAGTACGTATGCATATAAGACCATATGATATTCCACAAAAAAAAAGAGGGTCTCAACACTTGGTTAAAAACTTATCATCATCAATCACCGCTAGCCAATGGGGATTAATTAATGTGCATACATAACCCAAAAACAAATCACCATATGTAATTATATATGTATTCAATATTTTATTCTACCTCTGTATGACAAGCAGTAACCTTGCCCCTAGATGCATACCCCGGCCTGTTCATAACCACGCAGTTGCAAGATCATCCATGGCGCCGTCGGTCACATTCCATCAGTGATCTCAGTACGTCCATTCCTGCGGCAGCGCGCAGAGTTCAGCGCAGCCTTGAAATGCGGCGGCGATTGCGCTCTGCTGCTCCATTGCTGCCGCCATTGCGTGCTGCTGCCGCTGCTGCTTCACCATCATCATGGCATTGCCCGCCTCCTTCCTCGGAAGCCGTGGTGGTTTCGCGCCTGCAGGAATGTTTATTTGTTGAGACTACTGGCACTTGGGAGATTTGGATCGGGAAGCTAGGGAAATCAATTAAGGTTTACCATTCCTGGGAGGTTTGGACGCCCTGGTCTGGTACACCTCAGCACGCGGAAAGAACACGCCGGTGCCGGTGCCGGCGCTGCAGTGGCGACTCGCCGCTGGCGTGTTAGCGGCGGCGCACGGTGCGGTCGGCACAGACCTCCGCGCGCGCTGCATGGCGCCGGCCGAATGGAAAACGGTGCTGTTCTCCCCCAAACCCGGCGCACTGCGAGCCACTCCCAGATCCTGGCGGTTGTGCGGAGCGGCCCTCGTGGCCGGAGGAGACTGGTGCTGGGATTTCACGCCGGCGAGGCCGAGGACGCCGACGAGCCGCTCGGCGAGTTCCTCTACCGCGGCATGGCTGCGGCGGGCACCTGAGGGTGCGGCGGCGTCGACGACAATGCCGATGTCGGCGAAGATCTCTGGCGGCAACAGCCGGCGGACTACATCGTCCAGTTCTCGCACGTGGAAGTCGGCCATTGCTCGTGCCTCACCGGGGGAGAGAGAGAGAGCTCAGAGGCCGGGAGGGGGTGCGGTGGCACGTAGTGGGGAGGTGGAGGAGGAAGAGGAGGCACGGTGCGGGCATAGGGGGTAGTGGAGAGGCAGGACATGCGGGGATTTTATACCGCGGATTAGAAATAGGAACATGATGATAGTGCTTTCCCCACTTAAGTTAACCTCCTCCTTTCCCACGTTCTCCTTCCCGGTAATTGCCGCTCACCGTGCTACTGGTGCTGAAAAATGTGGTTTATGCGAATGCTAGACGCATGTGAAATGTTTGGTTGGGGTGTATCTATTTTTAGATATTTACATTTTGGGAATTGCTAGTAATCGGACGTCAGTTTTTTTCGTAATATTTTCTTTCTACGTGTGAAATATTTTTTTCTACATGGTGAAACATTTTTCTTCGACAAACAGTAAAAAAAAATGTTTCATAATGTTAAAAAAAATGTTTCATACATTCAAAAAAAATGTTGCACGGCGTCCAGAAAAAAAAAACGAGAATCGGACGTCCGGGTGTAAGTTTCTCCCTTACATTTTTTAGATCTTTCGTCGTGTGTTGTCAAATTAGTTTTACAGTAATTGCATGCCGCACTCTAGACGACGGTTAATTATGGAGAAATTTTACAGTGAGTTAGACTGGTAGTATATAATATGTAGTAGAAACCAAATCTAACCATTAATTTGTTAAATGCATTTCTACTACTATACTACCAGATGAAGTATAAATAAGTATTAGCTAATCTGATCCATTCGATCGAAAAGAATGAACGGTCTATATTGAATTTAGTGTATTGTAAAAGAGCTCTTTTTTTATATCAGAAATGCTATAGCGGCTCCAACCAGGTGCGAAACTACTAGCTCATGAAAACCAATAAATGTCACACTGTCTATGAGATGACGGTGCTCAAGTGCGTGCGGATGGCGGTAGCGATGGAACTAGGGAGTTTGGGAGATTCTAGTTGTATTACTACATGAATGTACACCATAATCGGTTCTTTTTCATTATCACAATCGGTTTTGGTGGCGATAGAAAGTTTAACGACAGTGATGAGAAGGCATTATCACAGTCGATTTTCGCTCGATAGGGAATCATCACAATCGGTTCTTACCTAGAACCGATTGTGATGAGGGGGTCATCACAGTCGGTTTTGAGATGGAATCGATTGTGATGAGTGTGGTTATCATATTATTGCTGTACACCATCTGAAAACAGACACACTTTCATATTATATGCATTTACAATACAATTCACAGTACACATACATTCACAATATCACAGAACATTCACAATACTTATACATAGCACATAACATTTACAATACAACTATATCACATTCATAGTACGCATATTACATCCACATGATATAATGTTGTTTACAACATATGGACTAGTAGGAGCCTGTCATTTCTCAATTTCTACCGTCCCCCGCTATAACTTCTGTCCAGTACCACATGCATAAGTGGTCTCGTAGATTGTTGAGACCTTTGTTGCCTAAGCTCTTGAGGGGGATATCGAGTTTCTGCAAAATAAAAAGTAGTGCACTAATTTAAGTTTTAAAATTAATACGTAAAAGGCTTAGCATATTATACATGTACATATATCTTAGGGAAAAGGTATGAGCGGCCGACCAAGACATGCATATGATGCATGACGTAGAAGCCGCACAGGTAGTCGCACCACTATTGATGACACTATGAAAAAGAAAACCAAATTACGATCGGAAAAAAGACTAGATGTCGGAAAAAAAATCCTCTGCTAGGCACTTATACCTTAAAAGCGCTTCCACTCCAGTTGGTCGTCTCATTTGTCATCGTGTCACTCTACTTCAGCAACGTACGACGAGCAAACCCTACATACATTGAAAATTTTTGAATACAACACAATATTTGATCCGTTTTTACAAATCGATACAATACGTTTGCGTATTTACTGAAAAATCATCGATAAACAAAATTTGAAATTTCGTTTAACACTTACCGAAATTTCAAAATTCGTTTTTGGTGTATTTGAAATCTGAAATTTTGAGTATATATTAAATGAATTATAAAATTTCGGGTATGGGGGCCCACCCCATACCCGAAATATGGGGTGGGGCCCATACCCGAAATATGGTGCTTCGGCAAAGTCTAATCAAGTAGATGGTTAGTTAGAAATTTCATATTTCATATTCCAGCCGCATGCATCATATTCCAACTCACGGGCGATGCATCATATTTCATATTCTAGCCGCATGCATGCATGCAAGATTCTTGCTGTCCCTTAGCCGAAGCACCATATTTCGGGTATGAGGGCCTCACCCATACCCGAACTTTTAGATTTCGGGTAGGGGCCACCCCCATACCCAAAATTTCATAATTCGTTTAATATATACCCAAAATTTCAAATTTTAAATACACCAAAAATGATTTTTGAAATTTCGGTAAATGTTAAACGAAATTTTAAATTTCGTTTATGGATGATTTTTCTGTAAATACGCAAATGTATTGTATCGATTCGTAAAAGAGGATCAAATATTATATAATGTTAAAAAAATTCCCGATTATACTTGGCATATCATGTATAACAATTTATAAGCATATCGTGGCATCTAAAAAAATTGCTTCGCGTCTAATCGAACTCGGGTCTCTCGGCTAAGACTCAGCTATCCTAACCACTGGGCGAATTTTTATGTGCATTTCGATTCTAGAAACATCAAATCCAGTTGACTTTTTAAAAACTAAAATCTCGGCAAAATTTCTGAAATCACTATAGCAATTTGATTCTTTTATTCCGTTGGTATTATGAATTTTGGGAGATCGAAATTCGAGATTTCGTCGAGATTTTGATCGTTATACAACTATATGTATACTCACGGTGCCTATCGAATCAAGCGAAAATTCTCGTGTGAAACCACAAAATCCTTGCGGTTTGTGGCATGTACGCTGCAGATCACAGAGGGGTGGGATCTGATGGAGGATTCCATGCACTCGCCTTGTGAGTATACGTGTTGCTGATCGAGTTAAGGTTGTGTGTACTAAATTGGCCTAAATTTGCTCATAGTTCAGTCCATAACATGTACGGTACTTTATTTATATTTTCAACATCGTTTTATGTGAAAAGGTTAATTTAAAAGTAACATATTTAAATTCAACAGACATGGTATGCTATTATAACTTATTTTATGCAAACGATATACAGGACTAATATTACATTTTGATGGCCAGAGCAATGGATGGACTGAGAGCCACCCTTCCTCTCGAGATAGAGTTTGTTCTTTTCGATCCCTAGAAATGCGGGGGTGGTCGTCTTCTAGGAGGCGCCGTCTCACCGGCATCGCCGAAGACCCCTCTCGCCGTGGGCTACTGCTTGGCTATTCCCATTGGTGTTTTTTTTTGCCACTGCTTGCAAGTTGATGGCAGCTCTGATGTACACCATCGGCGGTGGAACTATAAAATTTTCGTTATGAGTGCACACTTACACGTACAACTGTATAATCTTGTACAATGATTTCGTAACATCATAAATCCAACACATATATTTGAAATTAGCTTCTAGAAACACTAAACCTGGTGATAACCATAAATCTGCTGATGTGAAAGGAAAAAAAGTGGTTGTAGGTGATCTGGATGAATTGAGTCATAATCTGAAAACTGATAAGAGTTTGGGGGCTAATTGTAAGTCTTGGCTGGAGTTATTCCATGAGAATGCTAGTAAGATCTATGAAGATGATATGGAGAGAAATGAGAATTGCTACAGAATTCTTAAAGATCTGGAAATTATTGATTCTGAAGAGGATATAGATTACGAGTTCGATGCAGGTTTAGCTAATCAGGGAATATCAGCTGCGGAGGATTTGTCTCATATCAAAAATACGTTTGGTGAATTTGAAGTAGAAGGGAATGAGTTTCAAAAGTCGTTGATAATTGATGAGTTTCCTGATCTGAATTTTGATGGAAAGGTTAATGAATCTGCAGTGAAATTGGGGGCTGAACTGGATGAAAAGGAGCATTTTGATCACAAACTTGTTCCTGTGAATGACAGTCCAATGCTTAAAAGACAGAAGAATTGGGGACCAATACCTTGTAAAAGAAGAAGCAAGAGGATTGATGGTCAGGGCAAATCGGTTTTGGAGAAAGCTCAAGAGCTCCAACGCCAAAAGAACTTGGAGATTAAATCAAAATCTAAAGGTATGATATATAAAGACTCTTTTGATTCTTTGTCGATTTCTGAATTAAATAGTTTATCTGAGAAAGTAAATATAAAAATGGGTGACTCAAGTGTTGAGCAGGCTGAAAATATCCTAGTTTGTAAGGAAATAGATGCTTTAAGGATGAAAAAATTTGTGGATGAAATCTCTGATGGAGATTATCTACAATCTGGGAGTAAAGTTGTTGAAAAAAATATTAATAGTCCACAGTCTGAGAATAAAAGCCAATTAGTTACTACACCTACTAATTCTCTGAAGGAGAATGAAGTAGAGTTGGATGATTTAGAAGGATGGACTGCGGTTGGTAAATTTAGACGGGGCAAGCACACCACGAAAAAAAGTAAGAAATGAGAGGTGTCTTTTGGAACACAAGAGGCCTTGGGCAACCTGGAAAAACTCAGTGCATTAAAGATCTTATTGGGAATCATGGATTAGATTTTGTTGGTTTACAAGAAACAAAAAAAGAAAGTTTTAGTACTTCTTTCCTTAACACTATTAGTGGTTCTAAATGCTTCTCTTGGCACTGGATGCCTTCTAAAGCCATCAAGGTGGTGTTTTGGTCGGTATTAACTCTGACATTCTAGAAGTTTCACATGTAGAGATTAAAGATTTCTTGGTTCAATGTATTATTAAGATTAAGGAAAATGATTTTGTTTGGAAGTTGGTAACAGTTTATGGAGCTCCCTATGAAGAGGGAAAACAAGCTTTTATTTCTGAACTTCATGAAACCATGATTAATGATGAGGAAATTCCTATTCTATTTGGTGGTGACTTTAACTTGACTAGATCACAAGCTGATAAAAGTAATAATAGAGTTAATCACAAGTGGTGTGATAAATTTAATGAATGGATTGATTTGTGGGGTCTTATGGAATTGCATCTTTCAGGGAGACAATTCACTTGGTCTAATAATCAAAAAAACCCTGTTATGTCGGTGATAGACAGAGTTTTTTGTAGTACTTCTTTTGAAGAGAAATTTCCCTTGGCTATTGTTTCTTCTCTCCCCAGAATTGGGAGTGATCATACTCCCATCCTTTGGGATTCTGGTAAGGGCTTTACTCATAATAGTAAGATTTACAAGTTTGAGAAGTGGTGGTTATTGCATGAAGATTTTAATGATGTTATAGCTAAAGCTTGGAATATTCATGTAAGAGGGTTAAGTGCTATAGATAAATGGCAACTGAAGGTAAGAAATGTTAGGAAAATTACAAAAGGTTGGAGTTGTAATGTAGATGCTGAGATTAAGAGAAGGAAAAGATCTTTGTTAGAAGAATTTGATAAGCTAGATATTCTCTCAGAATCTGGTTCTCTCTCGATAGAGGATAATAATAGATTGATATGTGTTAAAGAAGAAATTGAGAAAATTTGGTGTATTGAAGAAACAAAAGCTAGACAGAGGGCTAGAGAAAAAGATATCAGAGAGGGTGATAAAAATACTAAATACTTTCACGCGGTGACTAATCAAAGAAGACGAAAAAATTTTATCCATGCTCTGGAAGGTCCTGATGGTATTGTCCATGATACTGAGAGTATGATTGAAATAGCTTGCGACTACTACAAAGATTTATTTGGTTATGAAGATAAACCTAATATCAATCTAAGTGATAATTTTTTTAGAGAGGATGATATGATTTCTGACAATGAAAACATGTTTCTTGAAGCTTCCTTTTCGGAAGAGGAGGTCAGAAAAGCTGTTTTTGATTCTTATTCCGATGGTGCCCCAGGTCCAGATGGTTTATCTTTTATGTTTTATCAGAAATTTTGGAGTACAATTAAGGGGGATTTGTTAGATCTCTTTAAAGATTTAGAGAGAGGGGAGTTGGACCTGTTTAGACTTAACTTTGCTATGATATCTCTGATTCCTAAAGAGAATAACGCTATTAATATGAAAAAATTTAGACCTATTAGTCTTCTTAATTGTAGTTATAAAATCATTACCAAAGTGTTGACGAATAGGATTAGCTCGATTTGTAATAGAATTGTGCTTCAGAATCAAACTGCTTTTATTAAAAATAGATATATCCTGGAGAGCGTAGTGACTGCCCATGAGATAGTTCATAAAATTCATCAAGGGAAAAACAAAGGTCTTGTGTTGAAGCTTGATTACGAAAAAGCCTATGACAGAGTAAATTGGAGCTTTCTTCTTGATATTTTGGCGAAGAGAGGTTTTGGGACTAAATGGCAAAACTGGATCGCTTCTATTTTAAAAAATGGCTCTGTGGGAGTCAAAATTAACAATATTGAAAGTAAGTTTTTCCGAACAGGTAGAGGTCTGAGACAAGGTGACCCGTTATCCCCGATTCTTTTTAACTTAGTGGCCGATGTCTTTACCAGGATTCTCCATAAAGCCACTAATGAGGGGCTTATTTTGGGGTTATGCGATGATTTTTGTCCGGGGGGGATCACTAGTTTGCATTATGCGGATGATACTCTTCTGTTTATAAAAAGTGACGAGAGAATAGCTTTAAATTTGAAGTGGTTCCTGACTTGTTTCGAGCAGATGTCTGGTATGAGAATTAACTTTCATAAAAGTGAGTTAATTCCTGTGGGCTGTGATAATAGAGAGATAAAAAGGTTTGCTAACATCCTCAGCTGTAAAATTGGAACTTTTCCTATCAATTACTTAGGTATTCCCCTGCATTTTGATAAAATCAAGAGGGAGGATTTTCAGCCGCTTTTGGACAAAATGTTGAAAAGGATTGCAGGTTGGAGGGGGAAATTACTTTCTTACAGTGGTCGTTTAGTGTTGATTAAATCTTGTTTAGCTAGTATTCCGCTTTATTTGTTGTCTTTCTTTAAATTCCCTAAATGGGCTCTTGATTTGATCAATTCTCATATGGCCAAGTGTTTATGGAATAACTTTGAAGGACATAATAAACTTCATCTGGCTAATTGGCAGTTAGTCTGCATGGATAAGAATTATGGTGGGCTTGGTGTTCCCAATCTAAGAGATATGAATATGTGCCTTTTAGCTTCTTGGACTAGAAGATTCTGTAATAAAGAGTCAAAGATTTGGAAAGAGCTAGTAAATTTCAAATATAATGTCAATAATCCCAATATTTTTGCTAGTAAACATAATCATGCCTCTATTTTTTGGAAAGGAGTGTTGTGGGCTATGCAAGCTACTAAGTTCGGTTATAGGTGGAGTGTTGGTAATGGAACGAAGATTAGATTTTGGGAGGATGTCTGGTTCGGCTCTTCTTGTTTGGCCATTCAGTTTTGGGATTTGTATAGCTTAGTTAATGAAAAAGGTCTTGTTATTGCCGATATTTGGGATGGAAGTAACTGTAAATGCACTTTTAAGAGGTCTTTCTCTGAAAACTTGATGATAAGATGGTTTGAATTGATGGAGGTAGTGAAAAGCATAAGATTGGTGGATGATGACGATGCCCTGATTTGGTAATATGAGAGTAATGGAGTTTACTCGGTTAAATCCCTGTATGCGATTATTAACTTTAGAGGAGTGATCCCTGTTTTTGTTCCGGCTGTGTGGGATCTTCTTGTCCCTCCAAAAATTCAGTTTTTTCTTTGGTTATTATCTCATGATAAACTTATGACTAAAAATAATCTTTTGAAAAGAGGAATTGATAAGGGTGCTACCTGTAGCTTTTGCATGGAAGAGGAGTCCATTACTCATCTATTTTTTGACTGTGTGGTTGCTAAAAGTGTTTGGATGATTGTGGGAGAGTTCTTTGATATTAATATTGGCTATAATTTTGAATCTATGGCTCGGTTTTGGATTAGTAATAAGAGAAATGCTGTTTTAAACATAGTCTGTGCTGCAGGTTTGTGGAGCATTTGGAGATGTAGAAATAACATGATTTTTCGGTTTCAGATTTGGAACAGTATGAAAACAGTTTGGAGGATGGTTCTTGTTTCTTTAAGAGATTGGAGTCCAATGTACAAGGAAGAAATGCTTATCAAATTGAATCAATTCTGCGAGGCCCTGGTTTCCAAACTACAGTCCCCGTTGATGTTGGAGATTGGAATGAGCTAATTGATATGGATTCTGCAAAGGATGATCTAGTTAAAGCGTCGAATCCGGAGGATATGACTGAGTTGATAGAATACTTGAGCCATTTTACAAAGCATTAAAAAGAGGAGTTTCTGTTCTGTTGTGATGATCCTTGAATTGTTGGGCTGAAGTTCTATGCCCGGCCGTAATATTTTGTGTTTCATACGGTTTTGCTTTAGTTTTGGATGCTAGCTGACAAAAGAACTGTAATAAGTTTCGTATTATGTTTGGGACTGTGCTCAAGTGGCTTCTGAGGTTGTGATAGCCTCTAACTCTGTTCTGGGATTTTTGTTAATGAAAATCTGGGGTATTCTGATGTCCTCTTTGATCTAAAAAAAATTAGCTAAAAAAACACAATACAAATAGTTCTAATGTCTTAAAAATTCTAAATCACTAAAATCAGAACCAATTCAATCAACAAATTTGATTTCTTAAAGAGATGATCTTGTAGCGCTAATCAAATTTTCACGAGTGCCACCCTGGATATTCGGTATGAACGTACTAAGCCCTCTCCAATACCGTCCGCCCCGAGCTCCAATGAGCATCTACCCATCGCACTTCTAAAATTTTAAAAATATAGATCATACACTTCTTAAAAAAAGTGTATGATCCATATTTTTAAAATTTATCCAGTTATATATGTAATTGTTACGTAGAATGTTGTGTCCACTTGCAAAAAGCTACCAAAAATAAAAGATAGCTAATGCATCAAGCATGGGGCCATTTACAATTTTACAAGCACTGGTTTTCTGTCTATCTTGGATACCACAGATTTTGACATTGAAGATTTGCGTACCCTTCTTGTACACGGTAGATCCCATGCATCGATCCCGAACGGCGGCGCCGGTATGCATGCCGAGGGGCGGCTCCGTCGTACTACCAGAGTTCGTCGGATGCTCGCCGTCCCTGAGTGGCGTCATACGTGTCAACCTGTGGAACGTGGAGGCCATGCACTCAGCTCTCACCAGTCACCATGCAGAGGGAGGAGAAGCACGTAGGGAAGAAGCACTACAACCATGCAGAGCCAGGAGAAGCACGTGAGGCACAAGAAGCACTACGGGGCTGTTTGGTTTGATAATAAATTTTGCCTATTAAAAATTGGTAAAAACATAAACTATAGAGCTAAAGGAGAAGATGATGTTTATATATATATATATATATACACACACGTACTCCCACCTCCAGTATACCACTTAAACGAATGTGTTATACTCATTTATCACTTTCAGTATACTCTAATAATAATTCTAAGATACTACAATACAATATTATTGAAAAAACTTCATTAGAGCTCTTTATTTTTTGCTGTATACCATTTTTCATATATAAAAAGAGTATATAAACAAATTATGCTACAAAGGATGACCTTGATGAAATTTTTCGTGAAACTCACTTTGAAGTATCTTATAATCAGTATTAGAGTATACTCAAAATGATAAAGAGGTATAATAACATCATTTAAGCGGTATACTAAGAATAGGAGTACGTACTCCCAGGGGTACGGAACCATTTTCATATATATATATATATATATATATATATATATATATATATAGAGAGAGAGAGAGAGAGAGAGAGAGAGAGGATAACTAGTGTACTATCGATAGCACAGATCCTCCATGCTATAGGGTTGTTTTTGCAAAATTCAAACACGAAACTGTTGATCCAAACTATGCATTTTGTTCATCTCATTGAAATCTCACTACCCACCAAATTTTATATATTTTGAATTTTTTCTCCTATTTATTTTGTATTTTTAAAAATCAGCTTCATTGGACGCCCCACAACTAATTAGATCGTGGGTTTTTAAAAATACAAAATAAATAGGAGAAAAAGTTCAAAAAATATAAAATTTGGTGGGTAGTGAGATTTCAATGAGATGAACAGAATGCACGGTTTGGATTAACATTTTCGTCTTTGAATTTTGCAAAGACAATCCTATAGCACGGAGGATCTATACTATCGATAGTACACTAGCTATCCTATATATATATATGAAAAATACTTTTTACTCCCGGGAGTAATTACTCCCATCTCTGAAATACCACCAAAACGAACTTTAAATACTCCTTTATCACTTTGGATACACTCATATACTAATTATAAGATATTCCAATGAGATTCACATGGAAAAATTGCAAGAGAGTACATAGTTTTTAGCCTATTTTGCAAATACCTTCATATAAGCACATAAAAAGGAGTATGTCTAAAAAGTGTACATAGCACCTCTGAAAAAATGTAAATACCACCTAGATGGTCTTATATACTTGTATATTACACGTACATACCCTCCGTCGCGTTCCTAGTCTGCTAGATTTCCTCTCTTTTTGTTGAGGTCAGAGCCATGCCACAGACAATGTTTTTTTTTTGCTATGTCAATATTATTGATCACTATTACTGGAATTCTCAATGAGCATAGATAGTAGGTTGGTAGGACCGACAAGACAAAGTTCATCATTTGCAAATGACGTCCATACAATAAATAAGAAGCACAACTTGACTATCTTCGCTTGATTCTATCCATTAATGTTGAGAAATCACTTATACTTGGTCTTGAAGTCCCCGGAGGTAGACCCAGATAAGTAAAAGGCAAAGTTCCAATTTGGTATCCAAATGTTTGTGATAAAACTAACATTTTCCTTTCATGAACATTTATTGGTACCAAAAAGGATTTATTATAATTTACTTTTAAACCTGTAGAAGTATAGAAAGAACCGAGAATTGCTTTTAAACATAAGAGTTACTGAGCACTTGCTTCCATAAAGATTAGTGTGTCATCAGCGTATTGTACAATGGAGAAGTCATTGTAACTTGCCCATTGAATCAGGGATTGGTAGTGAAAAAGACTCCCTTTTGGTGTGCCTTGTTTACTATTGATTACAGAAGATTAGCTGCCAAAACAAAGAGTAGGGGTGATAGCAGATCACCTTGCCCGACTCCTCTCTTGCAATTAAATTGCTTCCCTCGAACTCCATTTAGAAGGACTTTAGATGCGCCTGAGGTATGTAAGACCTTTATCCAATTTATCCATCTTACAGGAAAACTCATACTTTGCATAACTTCAATAATGACAGCATGTTATATTGTATCAAAAGCTTTTTCAAAGTCTAACTTCAGGATTATAATCTCTTTATTGGATTGGTGGTATTGGTGAATGTACTTGTAGGCTCACGCTAGGCAATCTTGAATTGTTCTGTTCCTAAGGAACCCAGATTGGATTTTGTGAACTAGCTTTAGAATTATTTTCTATAGTCAATCAGCTAGTAATTTTATCAACGGCTTGAGAGAGGAATTGAGCAAAAAAAAAGGCCGATAATCATTTACACTTCCAGAGACGGCTTTTTTGGGACTAGAGTAATAAGTGAATTGTTTATGCTTTGTAGATGAACTTTTTTTATCATAAACGTCATTGCAAAGTTTGTAGAAATCATACTTAATAATGTGCCAGCACCTTTTTATGAAGTGACCATTAAAACCATCCGACCCTACAGCTTTATCAATAGGCATCTCCTTCACAAGATTATCAATTTCAGCAATATTGAATCTTGCCATGAGTGTTTCCATATTATGTACATCAGAGATCAACTCTTGTAAATTAAAAAGCATTACTGGTGTAATAGTTGTTCCCATCTATCTCTAAAAGACTCCCATAAAACAACCACCTTTCCTTGATGCCCTGTAACAATAGTGTCACCCGACATGACTAGCTGAGAGATTGTGTTTCTTCTATAGCGCTCAGTGTCAAGGCATGAAAGAATTTAGTATTCTCATCCTCAAGTTTTATGCAATGAATTGTGCACCTTTTTTTTCCAATAGATTTGTTTATAGTGAAGTAAACGAAGGAGTTGCTTTTTAATAATAGATCAGAAATTCTACTCTGGTGTACCCAAATTTCGCTGCTCCTCCAAACCATCCATAAGGTTTAGGACCATGTTACAATGCGATGTTAGGATGGATAGATGTGAGATACTCTTACTCCAAAATTTGAGCCCACGTCGTAATAATTTGAACTTCGCTGAGAGAACCATGTCTGCATTGGTAAGATGGCAAGGCAGATTCCAGTAGTGTGCAATAGTATCAAAGAAACCTGGGTGATCTGTCCAAAAATTCTCAAAACAGAATATTTTAGCCTTTGGAATAGCAGTTTGGATAGAGACCACACATGGAACATGATCAAAAATATTTCTAGTGAGACGTTTGAACATTGTGTTAGGATAAGTTATTGTATAATTCACTAAAGTAAAAAACCAGTCGAGCTATTGGAGAAGCAGGGTTTATTGCATATTACTTCCTGTGAAAGACCGTCCTTTAAGAGGGCGCTCAATTAATCGAAGTTGGATAATAATTCCATTGAACATGAAAATGTCATTCATGTCCCCCCCCCACTCCTATTATGATTCTGCGTTGAGCAAATAAAGTTGAAATCCCTAATGATGAGCCACTTACCATCATTTGAAATGTGAGATCCTCCCTTTTATGATACAGTATACTATAAAAGAAAGGTTCTAAAAGGTATACTGTGCTAGTCTCATGATCAGTAGCTAGCACTCACTTCCACAATTTGAAACCACAACCATACAGAAGTTGCATTATTTATTACAACAGAGGTCATTTTACATATAATATTGCATGGGATAAAAATAAACCAGTAGTGGAAATATTTCATCTTGTATCATGCAATTAAGCCCAGTATTCCCACAGGTAACTGACAAGGTGAACCCTAGAAAAGATCATCGTTATCATACTCGTTTTGTGCATCAAAGTATATTTCATCAGGAATATCTGATTCTTCACCTAAAAACAATATAGATAGCAAGTTGAGTACAAAAGTATTCGCAAGACTTTTGCAAAATCTAAAATACATGCAGGCTAAATCAAATAAATGGCTACTATGGTTATTTTTCATAAAGCTGATTTGAATTGTAAATACTGGATAATAAGTTGAAAATGCAAATATGTAAAGCAATTTTTAACAGGTGTATAAAATAAAAAGTAGAAACATAACAACTCACAGTCCTTCGTAAGCAGCGTATCGTCCATTGCCAACACATGGCATACCATTTATAATCTTGCCAACACATGGCAGAACTTAAACTTGTCATAATGAAAATTAAACCATATTTATAGATCATAGGCAGCCTGTGCATGAGTGTTCATTTCATGTTTAGGCTTTTGTATGGAACGGGGACAGATTTTATCCTGCCGTAAATTTCAGCCCCTGGCTTGACTCGAATAATAATTCTGACATGTGTATTATGTTTAGTTATTGTTTATTATTCTTAATTTCTGTTTAGCGCTAGATGTGTTCGCATGCCCTTAAAAATTTATAGGGATACCCTGAAGGCGATTTAGATTTATACAAATTTTTTCTAGATTTTATTTCTTACGGAATTATTTTAAAGAAAAAGAGAACAATTAATTTAAAATATCTTTTTTAAAAACCAAAATTCAAGAAAATTTCAGAGAAGATGAAAAATTCAAAACAAGATCATAACCAATTTCATTTCCTTGGTTTGTTCGGTTTAAATGAAAAGGCTTTAGCATTGCAATTACTCTTTTCTTAAGACCTGAATTCAAGAAAAAGAGAGGAAAGATAATTTTTTAAATTAAAATCTTGTTTCTAATTAAAATCCTTATTCACTTTTATTTTTCAATTTTAAATCTTTATTTTTTTTTTCTATTTTTGAATCTTTTTGGGATGTTAGACGAGCCGAGTTCAAACAAGTCACAAGGTTCTAGCTTTTCTGCCAGGGCTAACAATACCCCCATTGGTTTCCTCATTTTTTGGGACTGTGTAAGCTCTCAGAATAAATTGATGGAGCCAGCAGCGCAGCACAAAGAGCAGTGAGTTCCAAGATAACAAACAAAGCTGTCGAGATTGATTTGAGTACGTTGTTGAGGAATGCATTTTTAGTCACTTGTGCAAAATGGATCTAATGGAACTGCATGAAGGTGTAAATTGTACTTGGCTACTTGCAGATGTTGGAAATGGAATCGTGTCTTGTGCTGTTGGTTGTAGCCTGTGCCTCTATCGTACATACTGGACATATGCCTAGAGGAACTTGTCTGTTACGACGTGGTTCTTAACTCGGCACGAAGCAACCAATCTGGCATGTGATTGGAGCTCTTGTGATCCTTCAGATAACTTCGATATGGCTGTAGGTGAATGCAGAGTTGGGCCTAGAAATTCAGAGATTCTGATGCTGATGCTGATGCCGACAGGAGACGAAACAAACTGCAGCCATTAAATACTGAAGCATCCACATCTTAACCTGTTCTTGAAAGAACTCATGAAGCAAATAATTATTAATGCATTTTCGTATACATCTTGGATTTTTTTTTTAATTTTTTTTTTTTTTTGCGGCTGTGGGATGGGAGCACAACCATTTCCTGTACCAGAAATTGCCACACCGATGCTGACTGACGAAGACGATGGAGAGACAGTCAGAGGTTGGCAGCCGACGGACGGACTGAAGGCGAACTCGGCTGCCATGGCGCTTTCTGACGACGAAGGATCATTCAGCACCTTGCATTTTCCACAGGTTACAGGTACAGTTTCCGAGAATGTACCAGATTCAGATCCCCGTGTCACGGTGGCGTTTGCCCAAGAACAACTCAGCCGTTGCTCTCGTTCTCTCGGTGCAAGTCTGCATAATTCCAAACTGAGCTGCCGTGCAGAACTCGAATTAACGTTGCTTTCAGTTCTGGTTTGCGCAAATCTGACTGCATACATCCGAAGATGTGCATACCTCTTTCTTTTGCTTTAGGGTATGTACAATGGTATAGATGGCAGCTGTCTATAATGTAGCTCCACATCATCTACAGATAGTACTAAAAATAATTCATACAATGGATCGTCTATAGAGTTGTCTGTAGTGGTCTCTCATTCAATTAACAGACTGTCTATATAAGCTGTCTATAAACTGTCTATTAAATAGTAGACAGCAATCTTCTCTCTCCTCCCTATCATTTAAAATCCTACGCGTCATCGCTTATAGACAGCTAAATATAACCATTGTACATGCCCTTAGTAATCCCTCCCATCATGAATACACGTCGTTTCGGTATACGTGCGGTTAAAGTTTTCACACTCTAATTATCGATATCTTTGTAAATATTTATGTTAGATAGATAAAAATCATCTGTATAGATTTGTCTTAAAAAATATTTTTATAACATTATAATGTTATATAAATTACTGATCAGAGTTGCGCTTCAGAGACCATGTTAATGTTCAAAACGATGTATATTTGTGATCGAAGGGAGCGGCAGATAGGTCTAGTGGTTTTTATTTTTTATTTTTTTGTAACTGGACTGAAATTACATCCGACAAAAAGCATGCAAAATTCAGCCTTCGATGCCCTACCCTCTCTCGATCTGGACCGTTGATTTCGCGTCGCACAGATGGCCGCGCAGCAACGGAGCGCCCCGTCCTGTCTGTCCCTGTCTCACCGGCCGGCGGGGCCCGCGAAATCTCCTCCCCTTCCTCCTCCGCGACGGCTTCTTCCCCTTCCCCATCCTTTCTATCCTCGCACCCACGAGCAAAGCCCTAGCCCAGCCCAGCCGCGCTCCCTCCCCCAGCCACAGCCAGCCATGGCTAGCTTCGGAGTCGACACCCGCCCAGCGGCCGCCGGCGGCGGCGGCGGCGCGGTGGGGGAGGGCGCTCTCTCCTTCCTCTCCCGAAGCCTGCGCGAGGACCTCCGCCTCATCCGCGCGCGCGCCGGGGAGCTGGAGACCTTCCTCAATGCGCCCGTCCCGGAGCCCGAGCTGTTCGCGCGCCTCCGCCGCGCGTACACGTCCTCCGCCTCCTCGGCCAGGACGCGGCTGGACCTGTCCGCGATAGGGAAGGCGTTTGAGGCCGAGGTGGGGAGGGGAGCGAGGGCCAGGTGGATGTGGGAGGAGGAGCCCGAGGAGTGGGAGCCCATACGGATGGTCAAAGCGCGCCTCAGGGAGCTCGAGCGGACTCAGCGGAGGAGGCAGGACCAGGCCAGCGACGCGCTACACAAGTTCAAGCTGAGCTTGGTAAGCTTGCAAACTTCGGATGTTAGCGTTGTGGATTACTAAATTGCAGCCTTTTCGTCTAGAAGCAGCGCTCGCCTAATCCAATACAACTCAAATTGAATTGGGTCATTAATGGCGGACACAGTTATGTCCCATTGTATATTGGATGTCTTCAATTCTGAAAAATTAGATCGATGCTGATGAAATTCTGTGGTTCCCTTGGGCCCCAGATCGAGTTTTATGCTCATGCTTATGCTTATGCTTGGCGGCGTGACTGAAGTTGAGTTGGTTGTCAGCCGAAATGGCCATAAGTATGGGTTGGGGTGTGGCAAATCTAGGAAATATGTAACTATGCATCTTCTAGAGTAGCTTAGCTATAATTAGTTATTATGGTTCATAGTTGTACTTTTAGGTTTGAAAACCGAGGTGTAGAAACTCAACAAGATGCTCTAGTTGATGTTGGCAGTGACTGCCCCAAAATTGTCGTTCAGATCAAAATTTTGATCCTCAGAGGTTAGGGGGGTAGAAAGGTCACATCTTTGGAAGAAATTAGGCTGGAATGTGCTCTAGGTGAGCCTAAGCGTACTATAGCTACACACGGAAATTGATATCGTTGTTCTATCATTCCATGCCTTGCTGGTTTTTAGCTAATATTGTGCACTGAATGAGCTATGAGGATGCTGTGGTGACTGGTGATGCCTAAAAGTACAGCCAATTTTAGTTTTTATTTTCATATTTGGATCTATAGAAAGAATGGAACTTTAGGTTTCGAAATGATATCTCAAGCTGTATTTTTAACTTCTATTTGTCAAAATGGAACTTTACTGCACTAGAATCATAGCTAGACCACTTGTTAACTGTGGTGCCAATAGAGCGTTGAAAGTGTACAAAGAAAATTCAGCAGTTGAGAATGAAGTTGTAGTTATCCAATATATTTATTATATGCAAAGCTATGTCAATGCTTCCTCGCACATGCATATATCTTAATTAAGTTTGTTCTGGGATTTACATGTTGCAGATTGCTCTAGCAAATCTTCTACAGATTGAACGCACATATATAAGCACATTAAATTGATGTACCATTGCGCTTCTTATTGCAGAAATCGATGAGCTTTGCACCTGAAATGTCTGAGGTAAGTCATCTGGATTCACATCCTGTTGCACTGTGCAGTCAAGCATGCCTCTTTTTTGCACATATACTAGCGCTTGTTTATGGTCAAGGAACTTAGTTTGATCTATATGAACACCTTATAACAGGGACAAGCAAGAGGTGTTTAATCTGAAGAAAAAATAATTATGATAACTGCTGCCTTCGGCCCATCTCATTATGTAGTACTGAATTTTGGAGTGGTTAGAATTCCGTGTGTATTCTGAATAAAGGTCAAATATGGTTGTTCTGTATAACACTTTTCAGAAATGATGGTATATTATTCTTTTGCCAATGTCTTATAAAAACTTATCAAATTGTGGTCCAGAAAACATTATTTAATCAGGATTGATGTGACAATGCCCTTGTCTTCTTTATGCATTTTTTGAATCAGTGTCAATGTAATGCAGGAAGTTCCACCGCTGGATTTAGGCGAACTCTTCGCATATTTTCTAAAGCAGTCTGGACCATTGTTTGACCAACTTGGTATAAAAAGAGGTATTATGCATGATTTTAAGTAGGTCGGTCATCGAACGGCTTCAGAGATTTTATGATTTGAAAAGTTTAGCTTGTGTTGAGATGATTTTTCTTTCTCATGTGGTATAGATGTGCGTGATAAGTTGGTGGACTCTCTAAGCAGCAAGCGCAAGGACCACCTTGCATATAATCTGCTGCCAACAAGTGAACCATCTTCATTCAGAAATGACAATGTTGGTGATGAACTTGACCTAAGAATAGCTAGTGTCCTACAAAGTACAGGACACAATTATGAAGGTGGATTTTGGAATGATGGGCGAAAGTATGAGACAGCTGACAAGAGACATGTTTCAATAGTCACTACTGCCAGTCTTCCCTGGATGACCGGAACAGCTGTAAACCCTTTGTTTCGAGCTGCATACCTGGCTAAATCTTCCAAGCAAGATGTGACCTTGGTGGTGCCCTGGCTTTGCAAGTCAGATCAAGAACTTGTCTATCCCAATAGCATGACTTTTAGTTCTCCGCAAGAGCAAGAAGCTTATATGAGGAATTGGCTGGAGGAACGAGTTGGTTTCAAGACAGACTTCAAAATATCATTCTACCCCGGAAAGGTTAGGTTTATTCTTTGAGCACACTAGGTCAACCCTATGTGCATTACTTGTCTAATCTCGATTTTTTCTAACTATAGTTTCAGAAAGAAAGGAGAAGTATAATTCCTGCCGGGGACACTTCACAGTTCATACCATCAAAGGAAGCTGACATTGCTATTTTGGAAGAGCCTGAGCACCTGAACTGGTACCATCATGGGAAACGTTGGACGGATAAATTTAATCATGTTGTTGGTGTTGTACATACAAATTATTTGGAGTACATCAAGAGGGAGAAGAATGGTGCTATTCAAGCTTTTTTTGTCAAGCACATCAACAACCTGGTTGCCAGAGCTTATTGCCATAAGGTACACAATTAAGTAGGGTACCATGACCTACTGCATCCACTGTAATGTTCTAGTGTGCACAGCGCAAACCCTTTTCTTATGTATGTATATTCAACAACTATGTCACTCATAGGTTGTTTTTGCTTTGTGAGTTGATGCTATCGAATATCGATACTATGTAGGTTTTGCGACTATCAGGAGCTACTCAAGATCTACCCAAGTCCATCATCTGCAATGTACATGGTGTTAATCCCAAGTTTCTCGAGGTTGGAGAGAGAATAGCAGCAGAGAGGGCGTCTGGCCAGCAGTCCTTCTCCAAAGGAGCTTATTTTCTGGGGAAGATGGTCTGGGCCAAAGGTTACAGAGAATTGATAGATTTGTTTGCGAAGCACAAGAGTGATTTGGAAGGCTTCAAGTTGGACATCTACGGAAATGGTGAAGATTCACACGAAGTGCAATCTGCCGCCAAGAAGTTGGATTTAAACCTTAACTTTCATAAAGGCCGGGATCATGCAGATGATTCTCTTCATGGGTAAAGACCAGGACCGCCCAAATTGGAAAGCATTTGCCTTCCAACATGTACATCTTTCTACATCTGGGATGCCATTGATTCGAATGCTTCTCCTGTTCCTTTTTCCAGGTACAAGATTTTTATAAACCCAAGCATTAGTGATGTCCTCTGCACCGCCACTGCCGAGGCGCTAGCAATGGGCAAGTTTGTTGTCTGCGCAGAACACCCGTCCAACGATTTCTTCATGTCATTCCCAAACTGCCTGACATACAGAACATCGGAGGACTTCGTTGCCAAAGTGAAGGAAGCAATGACCCGTGACCCACAGCCCCTCACACCGGAGCAAAGATACAACTTATCATGGGAGGCCGCAACCCAGAGGTTCATGGAGCACTCTGAGCTGGACAAGGTTCTGAGTACAAACAGCGACTGCAGCAGCACCGCTGAATGTGCTAAAAGCATCGACAGAAAGATGGAGAAATCAGCCTCAGTGCCAAACATGTCAGACGTTGTAGACGGCGGGCTGGCATTTGCCCACTACTGCTTCACGGGCAATGAGCTCCTCAGGCTGTCGACTGGTGCAATACCCGGTACCCTCAATTACAACAAGCAGCATAGTTTGGACCTGCACCTATTGCCTCCTCAGGTACAGAATCCTATATATGGCTGGTAAGACAAGGCATACAACCACTACCCTTAGTACATAGATAGTTCTGTAATTTGCAACGCTAGTTTTCTCTCTCTCTTTTTGCCTTGATGCCAAAGGCAAGCCTTGTTCATTATGACAAACTACAAACTACTTGGTAGTGTTGGATAAAAGAGGTGCTCTATTATGATGCCCTTTTGCACTGGCATTCCTTCATACTAAGCATAGTTGTTCGGAGTTGGGTGGTGTACCGGCATTGATCAAACATCTGCATGCGCATGTTGCATTGCACTTGTGGTAGCATATCTCTGTCTGGCAGGTACCATGCATGCGTGCCAAAGGTGGCCGATGGCTGTTGGCTGCTGCTGTTGGGTATGAGGAACCCCCATGCCATGCCCTTGTGTTTGCACCAAAAGAGGCCATACTTCGTGCATGGCTCCCTGCATGCGTGTATCGCACTGGTGGCAACGGCACTGTTGCCCCCCCTGCATTGTCACACTCAGTGTACTGCTGCCTTCTCCTTTTCTAGGTTCTACATATCCATCTATGTGGTTTGTGGTCGTATCATGATTGGTGACTGGTGAGCCATGCCAGGCAGCAGCAGCAGAGCTTGGAATGTCCATGGCTGGTACAACACAAAAGAATAGAGCAGCACACATGCTGGGGAATGGAGAGATGCACTGTACGTGGGCAGCTTAGCCTTAGCTAGTAGCTCTACGTGGGCTCTGTGCCACCACAGCCAGGTCAGTGTCAAGACTCTCGGTAGCATCGCAACCATGGTGTTCTTTGCTTCATTACTTGCTTATGGTGATGCGGTGCCTGTTGCTCTTGTGAGGACCATGTGCAATCTGTGCAGGTGTGATGGAATTCTCTTCGGGAGGTGCTTTTATGCATCGCTGTTTAAAAGTTATACAAATATTAAAATACGAATGAAAGGTAGATGATGATTGCTTATCTTTTCCGTTACTTATCGATCTGTGTAACTTACATATACCGAAAGAATAACGCCGATGCATACATAGAAGCACTGCTCCGCCCGAGTTTATTAAACATGGGTGAGTTGAGCGAGCGGGGTCTCTCTGATTCTGTGTGACCGAGCCAAATCCGGGGATGGGATGAGGATCTCCATCGCATTAGCGCTAGCACAGTAGTACCAGTACTGCTTGCTCATGGTATTTACTGTGCCTCGGTAAAGGTCAGTACTACTGCCATTTTTCGGTCCTCTTCAGCAATGAGTGAAGGGACGCTGCCGCTGCAATGTTGTGTTGGTTTCTTCTTCCCTGTCAGTTCATCCTTTCTTTTTCCCCTCTTCTGTTGTGTTACTGTAGAGCTTAGCGTTTTTAGTGTGCTACCATGCGGGGGTTGACGACAGCGCATGATTGAGCCGGTTGTGGAGCGTAGTACTCGTAACAATAAGTAGGGTAACTTCGCAGGGTGATGCGACGGGATGGGATGGGACGTCGTGGTTGTCCCGTCCGCAGCTTCATCTTTTCTTCTTGGAGAGCGAGTGCTTATCTAGCTACGTGCCTCTTTTTTTTTCCTTTCCTTTTTTTTTTTTTTTTGCAAAACTAGGCTCTTAAAAAGCGTGACAGGTCGCACGGCGGATACATATTCCTACTGTATTTGAGGAGCATGGAAGACAGACCAGCAGCGCGTGTGACTGCGGCAGCGTGAGGGCAAGGGGCGCAAGTAGGGCGCTGGTAGGCAGGCGGTGTGGCACGTGGGTGCGGGTCAGGCGCAAGGGTCCAAAATTCGGCGAAATCTCGGATTTCGGACCCCTCCGAGATTGAAAATCCCGGAAAATTCAAAAAAATTTAAAAAATTCAAATCTCGGATTTCTCGGCGAGATCTCGGCAATTTCGGGCGAGATCTCGGCAATCTCGGGCGAGATTTGATGTTTTTTTGCCGGATTTTGAATTTTGTGCATTGTATTTGCTTGGGTTTAGGATAAAGATCATCCACAAAAAATTTCAAAATTTTTTAACATGTTTTTGACCATTTTTTGGTCTGTTCAATATGTCGGTTAGGACTTTTCGAATTTTTTAAAATTTTTCAATATTGATTATCTTCTGAAAATTTTATGGGAATATTATGGATGTGTTAGGACCATTCACAAAAAATTTCAAAATTTTCTAAAGTGGTTTGAACTTTTTTAATACATAGGAACTTTTCTAGTGCATTGAAACAAAGAGAGAGAAATGATATCTCGATCGACATTGATAGTTGGAATCAATCTGTGTATGACTATGAGAGAATAGTGGAGTGGAAACAGTGGTACAAAATCCACTTCAAAATTATTGAATGACATATATTGGAAAACAAAATTTAAAACCTAAGATAACATGTATTTATAAATGGGTACAGTACTAACTCACCTATGTATATATGGGTGGATATTCACATATACATGATCAACGCTCATATTTATGGCATTGATCTTTTCTTATTGGTCAAAATTCAAAACTACAGGTGGTTTCAAAGAAAGAATCTCCCTCAGAACTGCAGGTGGTTTCAAAGAAAGAACCTCCCTTAATACATAGGAACATATATAAAACTTTTCAAATAACTTGAAGTTCATTTGTTACATTTGAAAAATCAAAAACTGATTTTATATACGATTTTTATCACGACTTTACCACTGTTAGATTTTTTAAAAATTCCTCATGATTGATCATCATCTCAAATTTTTATGGAAACATTAGTGATGTGTTAGGACTATCCAAAAAAAAATTCAAATTTTTTTGACGTATTTTGAACCATTTTTGAGCCGGTTCAATTTGGCCGAGATCTCGGTGATTTCGTCCGAGATCTCGGATTTCCCGGTAGAAAAAAAACCGGATTTGAAATTTGGTTTTTGCAATTCGTCCGGATTTTATCCGAAATTTCCGAATCTCGCCGAAATTTCGGATTTCGGGAACCTCCGAGATTTGACTCAAAACGAGATTTGGAACCTTGGTCAGGCGGCGTTGCCTGGGGCGAGAGCATGGGCGCGGGACAAGCAGCATGGCGTGTGGGGGCAGGCTTGTGCGCGCGGGAGGTATGCTTCTGCGTTCGAGTACAGTGGAAGGAGCTCTGCCGTGCTACCTGAGCGCGGAAGGATCCCTGCTCCTGTGGTCGGTCGAGTTCCCGGCACACCAATGACCTTTGACGCTCCTTAGGCACAGCAGCGGGCTGGTGTCGCCTGTCGCGCCTTCTGCGGTGAGGGAGTGAGCCGTTTTTGCAAATGTATTTGCGAGGGAGCTAGTTTTACACAAAAAAAAAATTATAGGGGACTAAATAAGCACAATATTCTTCGGCCTTACTTTTTTTAGCTCCCTTATACATTTTTTAAATACATCCCTGCGAAAAATTTACATAAATAACTTTCTCTTCAACTGCGGAAATAGGCCATGTGGTAATAGCAGCGGCAGCGCTGTCGTGCCACCTCCGGCACCTGCCACACACGGGGAGCACGGTAGGATTGTGCCACGCTTGCCGCGGCATGCGTCCGCTGTATCTGGCTCTGCCATGGTGGGCTTATCCACCTGCCACGACGCCCTATGCTCTTGTGGTGCCGTTGGCTTGCTACGGTACAAGAGCGCAGTAAATAATACGTGTTATTTACCATGCCTTCTCGAGATGATTATTGCCCCCTCCCCCCGCGCGGTTTAAGGTGGGTTACATGTAGGAGGGGAATGAAAACCGTATGTGTTGGAATGGGAGGGAGAACTTAGTTGCTGACTGCTACCAACCATTCCCTCCTTATCATGATGCTGCCTTTGTGTCACCACTTTTCTTGTCGTCGTGATTAGGGTTTTAGGATCCGTTTGGTTTAAAGGCAAAGGGTGGATGAGATAAGACCATATACTTACCCTAGTAGAGATAAAATCATCCAAATTTTATGTTTGATTAAAAGCATGAGAGATGGGTTGATGAGCTAAATTTTTGTTTGGTTGGAAAGATGACAGTTGGATGGTGGATAGAATGGGAGTTCAAATTTGTTTGGTGGGCTAAAAGTTGGATGTGCTCATCTAACCAATTCACGAAATAGACTCATCTAGTATCTACCAGAAATACTTTTAAGAATCAGCTGCCCTCGTCCACCTGACATCCAACCACACAGCATAATAAATAAATAAATAAATAAATAAATAAAGATAGATATCTATTTTTTGCCCTTAAACCAAACACATTAATCGACGAAGGGACGGGGTAGAATTAGCAACCAAAAACAACGAGGGGGAAGACGTACTATGATCACCATCAGTGAGCAGAGCACCACATTTGGTGGCCACATGGATTCCCCTCTGCCATGAAACCGTGTAGGCGACTCTCTCTCTCTCTCTCTCTCTCTCTCTCTCTCTCTCCCTTCCCCATCAGTAGTCCAATTCATGCTCGACGTGTGCAATGCGTATCTAAGATCCATTAATGGAGACCGGCTGTCAATATAACCTTCGATTGACCGCACTTATTGGGCCCTATTTGGGAAGTCTCGTCTTGAGCTCAAGTACAATAATAGCTCGAGTGAAGTAATAAAGTTGACTATAAATTAATAGTAAATTAAACATTAATTTATATAATAACTATATTTAAATATTGTCTTTAATGTTATGAAATAGTTATCTCTTCTCTCTCTCTTATACATAAATAATTTACTTATGTTCTCATACAAAGCTGGCTATTAAGTAAAAGTCAGCTTTCTTCTCTTTTCTCACTCTTCCATATAAAATAAAACCGAGGCTAATAGTAATCTAAGATAATTTTATTGTACTTACTCTTAGATAGATACTACACTCAGCTAGAGGCTAGAGCTACCTCAAATAAGGTGCATTTTCTCGGATAAACCCGAGCCTCTCTTCGTTAGGTTTTCAAAAGAAGATCAGCTGTCAAAAGAAACTATGTTTGGGAGGAAGATTAGGGCGTGTTCACTCATCTAGTTCCCTTCACTTTTTTTTTTGCAAAAATAGTTTTCTCTTGTTTTTTTTACAAACGTAGCTTCTTCTGTGGCACTGTAGCACACTATAGCGCCACAGAATCTGCGTTCTCACACCATGCACACCTCTTTTTGCACTTCCACTGTGCGTCACCCCCTCTTTCCGTGCTTGCATAGCGCGGCACCCCCTCTTTCCCGCCTGCAGTCCGTGGCAATTCGCATCCCACTTCCCGCGGTGCTTTGGCACGAAAGGTGCCATGTGATTCCCCTTGGTCCTTCCGCGACAGGGAAGGAGGCTAGTTTTGCAAACAAAATTTCAAAAGAAGTTATTTTTGCAACAAAAAAAAGTGAACTAGGAGCGAGATGAGTGAACAGTTCAATTAGCTCTCAAACAGCATGCTCTCCTAGTTTAATCTATATTAATGTTTAACTCTTTTTGTAAGGTTGTTTAATTACTTCTTGATGAAATGCCCACAATGGCATACATGCCGACACGACTCTCCAACCATATCGGATTGAAAATGCTACACCGTTGGTACTGGCCAAATCATGTTTAGAGAGAGAGAGAGAGAGAGAGAGAGAGGGGCCAACTTCACCGTTGTCACGGCTGATCCGTCTGTGCCCCTTTGCCGAGGCCAATATCGCCATCAGATTTTGGTGGGGGCAGCCGGGCAGGGCAATGCAAAGCAAAGCAAAGCAAAGCAAAACAGCCTTCAAATATGAAGGAAAAAAAAGAGAGAGGAGGAAGAAGAAGAAGAACTGCTTGCCTTGTGCCTAGGGCCTCCATTATTTTTTGCAAGAGGCCAAGGTCAAGATTCTCATGCAGATCGTGTCTCGTAGTGGGTTGGTGTCTAGCCAATTCGACATGCCCCTTTCCCTCTTGCCCAGGGCACCCAATAGCTCGTCTGATTGATTCCTCGTATGCTGTTTTTTCACTGGGTGTCTCACTCTCACTCTCATCTCGTAGTTAGTGGACTAGTCGAAACCATTCACTAGATGGTGAACATGTAGCTCTTGGATTTATCTCTACACCATGACAGTTCTCTCTCTCTCTCTTTTGGGTTTCACCATAGAATAGAGGTGGGCGTTGTGTCGTGTCGTGCCGTGCCGGTCCGGCCCGGACCCATTGTGCTTCGGGCCGAAACCGTGCCGTGCCACGACGGCCCATCATACCCACCGTGCCGGCCCGACTCACCTTTGGCGAGCCCAAGCCCGACCTATTTTTACTATTGTGACGAACAAAGAAATAAAACAAATCACTACTACTAAACTACCTATTTTAATTACATAAGAGACTAATCACATCAACAAAATGTCAAACATAAATGCAATACTTGAAGATGCCCTGAATCAATAATATCTGCCAACTTTCGCACCGTGCCATCCCATCGTGCTTCGGGCCGGCCCAAAAAAGCCCGGCCCAAGTGCCCACCTCTACCTGAGAATGAGGTTAATTGAACCAAAGTAGCTTACTTTGGATCCATGTGAGATGTGATTGAACCTATTTCCTTTGCTTTTTTTTTTGGTCTTTTTGAGAATGAGATGTGATTGAGCTTCTAGAAGTAACATTTGGAGAGGAGAGGTGGTACCAGCCTGCAAGTCTCCACTAATGAGTCAGCATAATCTTTCTTGGATCTATAAGACTACTTCACTGGCCTATCTTGGGTTGGATTAGGTAAAAAATCTCTTATTAAACAGAGAAATGCCACACGTTCAAGAATGGATGCACGTTTTGTTTTATGACTTCTAAGCAGAAAGTGGAAAATTCGTACTTTAATTGTTTTGGATAGTTCAGAAAAGTAGGATGTGTGCTCTCTCTCTCTCTTTTTTTTTTTTATCTTATAGCTTTTTAGGTTTTCAGACTGAATGGAGAAGCAAACAAGAACTTTAAACAGCGAAGTTCGAATAACATCTTTTCACATGTGTCGGACTGGTCAACAACTAATTAAGCACTTTGAATCCGAACATCTAACATCATACTCGAAAGGGATACTTCCTTAGTTTATGGATGGATCATGGCAGGGGCGGAGCTAGTCCGGGTCCAAGTTCCGGGCTGGACCAGCTGATCTTAGATTAAATATCTGTTTTTAATGATTTTTTAATAGTTTTTTGTAGAATTTTAGTAGGCTTTTGATACTAGGCCCTGGGCTACAGCCTACTCTGCCCGAGGCCTGGATCCGCCCCTGGATCATGAACGAAATGTTCTCACATTTTCCTGTGCTACTTTAGCTTGGCAAATACTAAGCTCTATATTCCTCGAAGCTTTCCGGGCACCACAGCCCCCCCACGTCACCCCCCACGCTCTCTCTCCCTTTCTTGCAAAAAAATCCTCCGATTCTTTATAATTACGGATAGGTCCTTTCCATTTACGAATAAATCATTTGTGATTTTCTGTGAGTGTAAAATATTTTTCCCGATTCGCGTTTAGGTCCTCGGTTCGCCGTTTTACACAAAGAGCCTCCCGTTAAATACGAATTGCGAACGAGCCCTTTCTTACTTATTCAAAATAGCGAACAGGTCCAAAATTATAACAAATAGGTCCCTGCACTTTTCGTTCAGGTCCTTTCTCCGTTTTCTCCGAAAAAAATATTTCCGTGGTCTGTTTGCTCCCCGGAGCATGGGACAAATGTTTCCGTGGTCTGTTTTTCCTCCGAAAAAAAAAACAAAAAATATTTTTCGTTCACGCGCGCGACGCTTTTCCCGGAAAAAATATTTTCGTGGTCCGTTTGCTCTCCGGAGCATGGGACAAATGTTTCCGTGGTCTGTTTTTTCTCCGGAAAAAAAACTAAAAATATTTTCCGTTCACACGCGCGGCGCTTTTCCCGGAAAAAATATTTTCGTGGTCCATTTGCTCTTCGGAGCATGCGAAAAATGTTTCCGTGATCTGTTTTTTCTCCGGAAAAAAAAACAAAAAATATTTTCGTGGTCCGTTTGCTCTCCAGAGCATGAAAAAAATGTTTCCGTGATCTGTTTTTTCTCCGAAAAAAAAATTTCCGTTCACGCGCGCGGCGTGCGCCGCGCTTGCGTTTCTAGTTAATCCTGTGATATGAACACATCGTATTCTTGCAACAGCTCAGTGGTTACATGACTTACATCCAATGAGAAGAAGATCTTTCAACAACTAAGACCAAACCCTTTTTCAGAAAGGAAAACAAGATCAGACGACGAAGATCTCATCTAGCAAAAAGCTAGAAAGGTAGCGCAGCTAGTAAAAATTTCATAAACACCAAGGGCCTCTTTCGGTCATAGGAATCTAGAGGAAAAACAAAATGAAGGATTCCGATTTTTTATGGATTTGGTAACTGTTCATCCATTTGAAACGTATGAGTTGATCAGAGGAAAGACACAGGGGCTTTAGACCCTGTTTGGCAGAGCTCTGTATTCCTAGTTTTACTAGATCCGTGGAGCTAGAGTTATGTGTATATTAAAAGTGTTTAGGTTGGTAATCTTGTTTATATTTTAGAATAAAAATATAAACTTATATCACGCTGCCACGTGTCCCTTGTCCGGTTTATAGTGAACCGGAGATGGTGTCCGGTTTTCAGTGGACCGGACAAGGCAATTTTAAATTCACTAATACATGTTCTCTGGTTTTTCGCAAACCGAATAAGGCTTCTCCAGATTTTGGAGCACCGGAGATGCATGGCCGGTTTCTGGTAAACCGAAGATCACTGGTTTTTTTATAAATACGTGAAAATGTTGTATCATTTTATAAATACGAGCTAAAAGTTGTATTGAATACGATTTCCCCCCTATCTCTGTTCTTCCCTCCACGGTAAGCACAAGACAAATCGCGTGATTTGAGTTCCTCTCTAACCATTGATGCTGCTTTCAGATTACTACCATGCAACTGCAAGGAAATTCCTACGTTCCAAACATCAAAGATTCCTATAAATTTTCCGTGTTTTCGATCCTTTGTTTTGTACATACATTTCTATCTTATTTGTATTTTTTTTTTTCGTATTTCTAGTTTTTAGAATCCGCGAGTCAAGCTGGCCCTGACTGACAGATGGGTCTCAAACGGACGTTGAAGGTTAGTCAGGCTTACCTCATGCAGCTCATCTAACCGCAGACAAAGAAACGGAGAGAGAGGACTCAACATAATTACCCTGTTTGGTACGGTTTCAGATTCGAGTAGAAACGGAAACGGTTTCAGATTCTTGGTAGAAACGTTTCAGGTAGAATCAGAATCACTGTCTGGAAACCGTTTGGCTAGCTGTCTGGATTCTGTGAATCGGCGTGGAACGGGGTTGAGGGTGATTTGTCCTTGGTGTGAAAAAAATAGAAACGTTTCGAGGAGAATCGTTTCAAACTTTAGCTCGTTTGGTTGGGTTTCTCCCAGATTTTAGTAGAAATGACCCAGTTCTAAGTTGCCAAACAGGACTTAAGTGTAATTTTACGGTGCATTGTCTAGTATATGATAATTAATATAAATCAGATTTAGCTATTGATTTGTTAAGAGCATTTTTACTACTCTATTATTGGAGTAAGTATAAATAAATCCCATCTAATCTAATTTATCAAATCGGAGTGAATTAATAATCTATTTTGAATTTAATGTACCGTAAAAGAACCCTTATTTACACTCTAAACAATTCTGAACATCCATTTCAGCTAAGACAGCTTTATTGGAAAGGGTTTCAATTAAGCGAAGACAGCCTCTGCCATCTGAACGGCTTAGCCTTTTCTTTCCCTCTTCTTTATGGAAAACAATACTATACATTTGTTCAATTGAGAACTACCCCACCACCCCCTCAAAAGCATACACGACCGCATAATTCGTACTCCATGCCCTCCTTTTGGAGGTCCATATTGGCATCATTGTGAATGCCCCAAAATGCAAAGGGTATATTTGAGTATACTCACAAAGTGACCAAATATTGTTTGTGTTCTGGGGACATTCCAACTGCTTTTTACCAATTAAATGATGTTGTTATACTTTTTTTCTTATCCTTTTGAGTATACCCTAATACTAATTATAAGATGTTCTAAAGTGAATTCCGTGAAAAATTTCATCAAAGTCCACTTTTTATAGCATAATTTTTTATATACTTCTTTTACATGGAAAAATCTATATAGCCAAAAAAAAAGGCTCCAATCAATATTTTTCAGCCGTGTCACATATGAGTATCTTAGAATTATTATTGAAGTATACTGAAAGTGATAAAGGAGTATAATACATTCGTTTAATTGGTATATATTAGAGGTGGGGTATCAGAACCGTTTGAAATTCGTGATTTCTATCTTGTAAATTCCTGCAGAAATCAAAATCCCCCGATTTTGTACGAGGTTTGAACAGTGTCACGTGAAATTCCCACGTTGCAGATCCCCCCAGCGACGTGCACTTTGGACAAATCCCCATTTTGCCCCCGGTGGAGGGAATGATGACTGTCTTAGTGTCTTGGGAGCGGCGAAGGTAAACAAAGCAAACAGAGAGAAACAGAGCAGAGTGAAATCTCACACAGACACACGAGAAATCAAAACCGAAGCGGAGAGAGAGAGAGAGAGAGAGAGAGAGGCAGAGACCAGAGGAGAAGAGGAGAGAGAGAGAGAGAGGGAGAGAGAGAGAGAGAGAGAGAGAGAGAGAGAGAGAGAGGAGAGCGGCGGCGGTGGCAGAGCTAAGCTAGAGCACGAGCAGCTAGCGGCAGGGCGATCTGAGGAGAGAAACGCCGCGAGCCTCTCTCGAGAACCTCAAGCCGCCGCCGCTTCCGCTTCCGCTTCGGCTTCGTGCAAGAAGCGCTAGCTCGTCTCGTCGCGTAGCGCCTCCCCGCTCGTGGTGGCTGACAGCTGGGCCCTCCCCACGCGCGGCGCGATGGCTGCCCGTGCGCCGGCGGCGAGGAGGGGAGGCGGCGCTCCGGCGGTGGTGGCGAGGAGGGGCGGCGGTCTCCGCGCGAAGCAGGCCGGCCGCGCCAGCTGCCGTGGCGCCTAGAGGGGACGGACGCGTGCGCGCTCGCCTGTTGCTTCTCGTCTCCCGGCGGCGGCGGTGGCGGCGGTCTCTGGAGCTAGGGTTTTGGCGGGGAAGGGTGCTGGGGTTTTGGCGGGGGAATAAGGGGTCCGTCGTGGAGATGGCGGTCGGGGAGGCGCTGCTTCGGCTGTGCGAGGAGATCGGGTGGTCGTACGCGGTCTTCTGGAAGGCCATCGGCGCCGCCGACCCCGTGTAAGCCTCCTCCTCCCCCTCGAACCTTTCCATCTTTCCCCTCCCCTGTTTCGTTACTCCCTCCTCCAGTTCCACCTCGTAAAAATATCATCCTTTTGATTATCGTTGCACTTATTGCTTCACGAATTTGATCTATTTTATTACTGATTTTTTGTGTTTTTTTTTTGCATTGGAGATGTGCAGGCATTTGGTGTGGGAGGACGGCTACTGTGGCCACACGTCATGCCCTGCCGGATCTGAGGCTTCTGAAGCTCTGGGCGCCGAGGTCGGGTGTGCTGCTGCTGACACCATGTGCTCGCTCGTTAAGAAGGTTATGGCATCGCAGGTTCATGTCGTCGGACAAGGGTAAGCAAGCATTCCTTTTCTTTTTTTTTTCTCTTCCCATTTGGTCAGATGCAATTTTCAATGGTTCCTCCATCATTTCGTTAGATGCAAATGCAATGCTTATGGCCTGTTGCTCACTGGATTCGTGGCTGCTGCGCCTTGTGTTTTTTCAGGACCGTAGGCCGTGCTGCCTTCACTGGCAATCATCAATGGATCGTCCATGGTACTGCCAATGATCACGGGCTTTCCTCCGAGGTAGTACTTATTTTCTTGTGAAATGCTATGAATGCAAACCAATTTCAGCTTTGTCTGGTTTGATCTTGCTGGGGCCTCATTTAAAGCATCAAGCCAGGGATTTCATTTAAAGCCTTGTGGGGAGCCTTCTGCTTGAACTTTTGGCATTTAGTGGGCTGCTTTGATTTTGGACTAGTGTCATTCTGCAAAGCAAATGCTCACTGGTATATGCTAGTTGTGAATGAACACGCCTGACACATGGGCCTGTTTATAATATGAAATATAGTACAGGAGAATATTAATCTGATGAGCAGTGCTTCTATGCTTTTCCTTCTAGTACAAGTTGCACAAATCTTGAAGCAAACGAAGAGGTAAGTAATTCTCATCCACCCTTCATTTATGCTTTAATAGTTGTGCAACTTTTAAAAGAAAGAGCATAGAAGCACTTCTCTAATCTGATTCGTCTTTGAGTTGGCCACAATGCTAATTGCACAAAGGTCTTCTAGTTATCTTTATTGCAATCCAATTTTGTATTTTGATTATTTTGTTTTGGAGATCTTGAAACTATAGTTTCACCATTACAGGTTGCGGCGGAGATGAATAATCAGTTCAGAGCTGGTATTCAGGTGAGTAGAATTGAACATTGTGAATGGTAAATTATTTTCTCACTGAGTGCCTCCGGGAATTCATTAATTTTCCTGCCTTGCAGACTATTGCGATTATTCCTGTGCTACCGCGTGGTGTGCTACAGTTGGGCTCTATTGGTGTGGTACGAATATGATATGATATCCAAGCTTTAATCAAATACACGTTAGTATGCTAAAAATGTAGAGAAATCTTGTTCCACATATTAAATATAGGGTAAACAACGCTCTATTCTTTGAAGTTTGCTAACTGTTTCATTATTCTATGTGCCGTGTGGTACCACTAGTCTGTGAAGTTGTTGACTGTGGTCCAATATCTCTTATGGAGATCCCTGTGTAAAGAATATAACCATCACACAAGGCTCCAGAAAATAAATGATACAACTGCGATGGGTCATAATGGGAATCGGTAAGAACAATGATGCGTGGACAAATTGGTACAAGCCAATGGAAAAGTTCAAATTTTGGATATGCCATTGCAAAGCATGATATTTGGATTACACCACTGCAAATACGGGAACATTTTTTTTTATCCTGCTGTAAATTCAGAATTTGCCAGTGCAAATACATGTCGGCTTTTCATCTATGCAGCCAGAGAATGGCATCAAAATAAGTCTCCATGTTTTCAGTGGTATAATCAGAATGTCCTGTTATGCAACGGAATATCTAGAAATGTTGGCATGCAATCAATTTTTTTTAATACACAGTGCATATCCTTTATTGTTTTCAGTCCTTAAGTGACTGTTGTGATAAATAGATACAAAAGATGTTGAAAGGGTTTGCTTTCATGTTTTATGATTGTTAATGGGGCTTTGTTAGCGCTTCTGTTCTCCATATATTTGAGTTAATAACTGATTAATTTCTCATTCAGGTTGTGGAAAACACAAATTTTGTGATGCATGCAAAGAAATTGTGCTCTCAGCTGAACAATCGATCAAGTTTGGCTGTATCTGCTTCAGTTAAAAATGCTCCAAGTAGGCAGGGTCAGTTGCGCCCCTTGCATGGTGCCCCAATTGTCCACCCTGTAGACAGTTGCTCAAAAGTTTTCAGTCAATTCCCAATCACTGGTGAACAATACAGCCTTGCTGATATGGCAACTGTGGCAAGTAGCACATCACTAAATGCATGCATGGATCTATCTTTGCTTAAGGTTGCGCAGCAGAATGGTCGAGCTGTTAGAGAGAACATTGTCTATGCCAAGCCTGATGGTAGGTTCATGCAGCAATCATCTTATTGTGACAGTCAACTTCGAAGTAATACACAGAGTGTTGCGATGAGCTCCGGTTTGATCTCATCGAGCTTGACATCAGTGAACATTGGGCAGTTAAAATTTGGTAACAGTGCAGATTCATCAGAAGATTTGCCTAGAAATGTCATGCTAAAATCGCTTGTATACCGGAACCCTTTCGTCCATGAAAATACAAGCGCAAATCTATCGCATGGAAGAGATGAGATATCCAACGAGATAAATAGTACTAACAATTTTGATTTCCTCCCTGGAGGTGCCAGAGTAGTTGGAGCTAACTTATGTACTAGTGCATCAAGTCGAGTATTAGACCGAAGAAGCCATTCCACTTCAGGAATGTTGCCACAGAAACAACCTCCAGTTTCATGTAAGGTTCCCCAATCCTCTGAATTTGCCATGAAAATGGGGAGCCCCGAAAATGGATCATTTCAAGCTCCAGCTCTATATTCTGAATCTGATGTTCACATTTCTAATGGTTTGAATACAGGCATTTCTCAAGAGAATCAATTGAGTAGATCAAACCATATACGCCAAGATAAAAAGGTTAATAGAGTAAATGATCCAAGTGTTACCTTGAGCACACACGTAATGAAAAATATAGATGGATACACGCTGTCAGGCATGCCCAGTGAGAGCGCTTCAACGTTGCTTTTGGCGCCTACTGCAGATAATGACTTGTTCGATATAATTGGTCCTGATTTGGTCCCCTGTAGTGATGCAAAATCTCAGAGTTCAGATAGAGATGTTCCTGAATCCTCGATTTACCTTGATTCCTCCCCACTCTTCAGTTCACTAGACAATGAGTTTCCATATTCTGGGATCTTATCTCTAACTGATACTGACCAACTATTGGATGCTGTCATTTCAAAGGTCAATCCAGGTGGCAAGCAGAGTTCTGATGATATTGCTTCATGCAGGACTTCATTGGCGGACATTCCGAGCACTTCTTATCTTGGTTCGAATGAGTTGAAGCGATGTGACTCCTCTGGCGTTCCTTCAATGCTAATCAAGCATGAGTCTGCACAGTTTGTTAAACAACCATGTTACTTTGATAAGGCTGAGGACAGTTGCCTATCCCAGAATAAAGGAACACATAAATCTCAGATACGTCTTTGGATTGAGAGTGGTCAGAACATGAAATGTAAAAGTGCATCAGCTTCTAACAGCAAAGGTCTTGATACACCAAGCAAGGCAAATCGAAAGAGATCTCGACCTGGGGAGAGTCCTAGACCACGACCAAAGGATCGGCAGCTGATACAGGATCGTATAAAGGAGCTCCGAGAAATGGTACCTAATGGTGCTAAGGTATCCTCTTGTAGACTTGGTGATTTTAAATATCTATTATGATAATTTGCACCTTGAGTTGCACATGTGAACTTCAGAGCAGTTGCAGTGTTGTGGTATCAAATGTCAATTGTTATCTCATTTGTGTCAACAGTGTAGCATTGATGCTTTGTTGGAGAAGACAGTTAAGCACATGCTCTTCTTGCAAAGTGTGACAAAGCATGCAGACAAACTCAAGGATTCTACTGAATCTAAGGTATGCAAATGCCTATAAGTTTTACCTTTGGGTTATGACAAACAAAGCTAGGTTGTGGCTCATTTGATGCAGTAGAGTGGCATAATTTGTGTAATTCTTAGTTTGAAAGATCTCCTTATATTGTCATGTCTTCAAACAGATACTTGGTGGTGAGAATGGTCCCCTATGGAAAGACTACTTTGAAGGTGGTGCAACCTGGGCCTTTGATGTTGGCTCTCAGTCTATGACATGCCCAATCATTGTTGAAGATCTTGACCGACCTCGTCAGATGCTTGTGGAGGTAATAATTTATGATTCTGTTGTTGCTTGTTCTTTGCAATATTATGTTTCACCAGCAATTGCGTCTAATTGTTGTTCAAATGTGTTGGCATGGGTGCCTCTGCAGATGCTTTGCGAGGATAGGGGCATCTTCTTGGAGATAGCTGACTTCATCAAAGGACTTGGACTGACCATCCTGAGGGGTGTAATGGAAGCGCGGAAAAGTAAAATCTGGGCACGCTTTACTGTTGAGGTAATATAGCTAAATGTATTAATGAGGATATTCTGTTTCTGTCAGTTCAAAATCCAAATTAACAAAAAGAAGGCCATTTCCATCATTAAATCTATGAAATGATGCTGATAGTCCTTTGGCATTGCAAGTTGAATGTATTTGTATCCCTTTGACATCTCTGCTGAATTGTTATCTTGCTGCTTGCCATCAACAAAGAACACTGACTGATTGGTGGGAATGTTCATGCAGGCAAACAGGGACGTGACCAGAATGGAAATCTTTCTCTCACTTGTGCGCTTATTGGAACCCAATTGTGACAGCAGCGGAGCAGCTGAGATTGGTAACAACGTGAACATGCCTCTTGGCTTGGTGCACCAACCTGTTATCCCGGCAACAGGTCGTATCCAGTGAGAAGTAGAAAGAACCCTCAAGCAATCATCTTTCGAGTGCTAAGAGCAGGAGTTCAGGGCAGTCCTGCCATGACTAGCATTGCCAATTGCCAGTGCACCACCTGCATCTTCATTGCCATCTGACCGCAGAAAGTCTATACATGAGATGCATTGAAGACGAGAACCATTGATTCGGCGAATGATCATTAGGCAGTGTTTTGTTTGTATGATCTTAGTTTTGTTTGTTACTTCTGTTTTGTCATACATATTAGTGGATTTTGTACCTGTTGTTCTGGATGGAAATTCTCCGAGTGGATTGGTTTAACATTGGAAATGGAAAAGCTCCTTTATAAGTCTCCTCACTAGAAACAGAACTGTTAGCATATATGATTTAGTGATTGCCCACAATGAGAGGTTGCTGCCTGTCTGTCTAAACATTGAGAGGTTGATCAGCTGCCCTGCAACTCTCCCATGATCTCTGTCCTGAGACCATAGACTTGAAATGATTGTTCTCTCCAGTCCCTTTTGCAATGCTTAAATCGTCTTGTCAACTTGGCCATACTTGCCTGTAACATACTCAGTATAAAAGAAAACAAAACTAAATTCAAAATTTGATTTATTGTTGTAAGTTGAATTTATAGTGTTTTGTGAATATCTTTGAATTTATGTCGCTTAAGAAATTTTTTTTTATTTGACCTAGAAATAAAAACCTAACCTTCACATTCAAACCTAAATAAACATAAAATCTAGGAAAAATGTATTTAAATCCTAAATTACCTGAATATCATCTCCACAAATTTTCAAAAGAATGTAAAATCAATTGTTGCTCAGGAAAAATAAAAAAACAGTACTAAATAATTTGGGCCTATTTTAATAACAGAATTTTATAAAAATAAATACAAATCTTATTGCTATGAAATTTTCATGTGAAAATAAGAACCACCTTAAGATCATACATTAAAAATATAAAATTATTTGACTTGATTTGAAGCCTCAAAAAATTCAATTTCAGTAAAGGGATAATTATGACAATGAACTTTGCAGAATTTTTAAAAATAATTGAACCATGATATTTATATGAAAATTTTATGGCAGTTCAAGATTGTCCTCAAAACCTTTGACAAAAAAATTTCCAAAAATTTTCGACATTTTGACTAGCCCAGTTAAATCCGAGTTAAGATGCAGCCCAAAAACCAGAAAAATTAAATTTTAATTTCCCTTTTGTTTCCGCTACCAAGTGGGCTCGTCAGCCTAGTAGACCCACCTGGCAGCGCCCTGCTCCTTGGCCCTCACTGCTAGTGGACCTCATGGCCCACCGATCAGCCGGTTCACCCTTGTTTTCCCCCTTTCTCTTTCCCTCGCGCGTGCTCTGCCAGAGCTTTGCCGCGGCAGTGTTTCTGCACGATCTTCCTTGCCACGGTGGCAGCTCAACGTCGCCCTGTGCCTGCGCTTCAGAGCATCATTGCCACGTCTCGCCAAAGTCCTGCCATGGCCGCCTCCCACCGCCCGAATCCCTGCTGTGGCACATCGCCGACGCCGCCATCGCTGGAACTTGTGCCCCTGAGCAATCGTCGTCACCCTGCCCCGCCCTCTGCCATTGCAACCCTGCGTCTCATTGGTTCCTCACTGAAAGCCCAAGATCATGTGAGAGCTCCCTGCCGGTGTCCTTTTCCTCTTGACCTCCGAATCAAGTTCGCGAACGCCATGGTCAACCACGCCTATTTAAGCCTTGCCTTGGTTACCTCTGCCCTCCTTGCACAGTCCCCCATTCACCTCCTTTCCCCCCATCTGGAGCTTAGTGTCGCCGAACTCTCCACCACCGCCATTGCCGCAAGCTTCGAGAAAACAGGGAAGAACCCGATCAAGAGAACTGGTGAGCTAAGTTTCAATTAATTTGTTCCTTTGAGCTTGGTTACTCCCTAAACATGTTACCGTGCCAAATTTAAGTGTTTCTCACTCAAATCACCACTGCCACCTTGGCTCATCTTCTCCACTACCGGCGCTCAAGGGTAGCCTACTCTGATCGCACCTCGCCATAATTGACAGGGGAAATAAGCTCCTAAGGGTTCACTGATGCTCAATCCCTACTCCCTCGAACCTAAGCAACCCCCCTAATGCCACTGCAGTTGGTGTCGTCCTCACCACCGCCACTTGTCACCACAGCCATGGCCCCGACCGATTTCAGTCCCCACCGGCCCTTGCTCTAGCACCACGATGCCCTTCTCTTGCTCCCCATGCCGACAGCTGCCTGTCCCCGGTACCCTCCCACACCGCCGGCGAGCTCGCCATGGTGCGGCTCTGCTTAGTGAGGTTGAGTAGTGGGCCCATCCTGTCAGTTCATCCCTCTCTTGCTACTGAGCCATCCACTGATTGGTGGTCCCCCATGGTCAGTGTAACCATCTTCAAACCCAACCGGGTTACGTCTTCATAGTAGGAAAGAGCAATTTTCCATTTTCATATCATTTTTCAGACTCGAGCACATTCATTTGTTCATAATTTTCACATTATAGCTCCAAATTGGTTCAAACCAGTTCTAAATTTGTATAAATTTATGTTGATTCTGAATATAGAAAAATATTTTTAAATTTGCTTAATATACAGTAATTGAAATTCAAATTTAAACTCTAGGCCTAGCACTTGTTCAATATAGCAGTTTTGCAAATAGTCTCCAAAATTGTTGAGACCAAATTTTTTCCATGTTCCTGATACCATCAACTCTCCAATATATAAAACTAATTGAATTTGGACTTAGTTTGCATCAAATAATTAAAAAGTTTTGTTTCAATTTATTCAAATTTGAAATGCTTATAACTCGTGCAAATAAATTTAGAGAAATCAATTCCTATTCCCTATTAGAATGATAATCTCACTGGTTGTACAGAAATATTTAAGTTTATACCTAATTCCAAGAGCAAGTTTTGTCTCGATTGGTTCTTTGAGTTTGTGGTAGGCTTTTCTTGTCCAGTAAGTGAGAAAAATTTTATTTAAGATTATTCACCCCTTTCTAATCACTATTAATTCCGGTTGTTTAGAAAAAGTAGAATCATCTACCATGTCATCAACCAGCATCAACAAAAGGAAGAACACATGGTACAAGTACATTGCTAAAGGTAACTAGATATGCCATGTATTACCACTTGAAGCCAAGGACTGAAGCAAAGTACTAATGCTGCATTATATTACAATATACCCAAAACCAATACTAAATTACCAATTAACCAACTACAACACACATTTCCAAGGTCCAAATTCCATATACCCCTGACATATGCTATACCCTCTCATCCCTGTGCCCTATAAAATCTTGTAAATTGTTTGGGTTTTAACTAATTAACTTGACTAACCTATAGATCTATATACAATGTCCCATCTTTACATTCCCAAAACCTATAGACCAACCTTAACTGCTTAAGCATGTCTAGGCTTTCAACCTTTATTTCTATACAAGCCCTAGATTAATTAATTGATTTGATTTGATTAATTAATTGCGCTGTATATCATACTAGGCAACGAAGTCTCTCATGAGCTGAGCCGCGAAGGACTTGGTGCTCTGCATGTTCATGTCGTAGCCGGCGGCGGCGACGCCGTGGCCGCCGCCGCTCTGGTCGCTGGCGTTGCTGCTGCTCATGAGGAACGACGCCGTCTGCTCGGCGCCGTGAGGGAGGCCGAGCGTGAGCGACACGGCGCCGTGCCCGGCGAACGCGAACGGCTCCGAGCCGAACTGCCCGTACGGCGCCGGCGTGAACAGCGAGTAGCCACCAGCGCCGTCATGGTGGTCCCTCGCGCCCGCGGAGCCGCTCTCCATGAACTTCATGAGCAGCTCCCGGTGGCTCACCTCGTCGGGCCTCACGGCAGCCGCGGCCTGCGCGTGCAGCGTGGCCACGTCGGACACGTGGAACGCCGGCTGCTCGTCGGTCCTCGCCTTCTTGAGCTTGAGCCGCAGCGCGGCGGAGCCACTGCCGTCGTCGTCGTCGTCACCGTGTTCATCGTAGAAGCCCGCCTGCGGCTGGTGGTCTCCGGCGAGCTCGAGCAGGGACGCATTACGGACGACGTCGACGCCCTTGGAGCCGCTCTGATGATCCGTCCCTCCCATGCGCGCCGCCGCTAGCGCTTTGGACATGGCGTTGCGGTCCGGCTTGGGAGGGTCGACGCCGTTGGTGTCGGTGGTGTTGTTGCCCTGCTTGCTCCCACCACCGGACTTCCCCTGGTCGGCGCCCGCGTCCTGGTCCTTGGTCTCCTCCAGGTACATCTCCTCCACCATCGGCTTCCACAGCCTCACCCTCGCGTTGATGAACCAGTTGGACACCTGGTAATTAGGTTTTGCAACGCCATTAAAACCCAGATTTCTCTGATAATTAAGCCATGCACTGCAACAACCGGATTAAACGAGAACGAATGGAGTGGTAAACTCAGCATGCATGCATGCATGCAATGCAGTAATTACTCCCTCCGATCTGGTGTTATCTGTCGTTTTGGACATTGACACGGTCTTTAAAACACAATTTTGACCGTTAATTTTTATTATAATATATTTATAAAACCCAATAAAATTATAATATTATGAAAGTACTTCTCGAGATAAGTCTACACATATAATTTTTATGTATCCAATTTTAATATTTAAAAATATATTGTTAGTTAAAGTTTCAAAAGTTTGACCATCACTATGTCCAAAACGATTGATATTACCAAACCGGCTGGAGTAATCAAGTAAAAATGTTGTTTAATTTCACCTGGCTCCTGGTGAGGCCGGTCTGCTTGGCGAGCATCATCTTGTCCGAATCCTTGGGGTACCTGCAGGACAACACGGGGGATCCACGCAGACCAGTGAGATTCTGACACGTGGACACTCGAGTGCACCAGTTTGGGCGCGAACGTATCAAGGTGGTTGCGACCATCCATGCACGCACGCACGAGAGAAGGCTTTTCCTTTCATTAAATGCGTGCAGAAGAAAAGCTAGGAAAGATCACGGATTATACTACTGTCGGTCACACACAGTTTTGTTTTGTGTATGGTATACAACATAGTATAATTTTGATAAGTTAATTTTATTATAATATGTTTATAGAATCCAATAAAATTGTAATATTTTGAAAGTACCTTTTGAGATAAATCTACGTATATCATTTTTATGCATCTAATTTAAAATATTTAAAAAGATATTGATAGTCAAAGTTTCAGAGGTTTTACTGTATTTATATCCAAAACAATACTTATTTGTGATAGAAGGGAGCACACACTCAAGGGTAGACCCTACTTGTCTCTCCTGTAAGTACAGCATGACCACTCTATTCTTCTCCAGTGCAAGAATATTCATACTGTGCTTGCTACGTAGTGAGAGAAACAGTGCATGGTTGAATTATAAAGATGAGATGGTTTGCGCACGATGCCCGGCCATTAACTCTCTGCACCATGCAAAACCAAATGCCAAACCATGCATGCATATATATAAGAGGAGGGTGTTCAATTTTTCATTTTGAAATTTGCTTCAGAGCTCTGGCATTCTGTAATCACAAACATTGCATACCTATGATGCTTACCCATTGTCATTAATGAGCATTGCATGCATGTATGATCCATGTGTATGACCAAGCTCAAATGTACAGTTGTTGCACCAACTGTATAGTGTACATTCAGGATGAACTACATGTACGTATGCACGCGCATGAATAATGTATGGGAAGTGCTTCTATGCATCACTATTTAAAAGTTGTAAAAATTTTATTTAAACATGAATGATTACTTATTCATTCACTTGCTTCAATATTTGTGTAGAGAATTTTTACCGTATATCTTTAGAAAAAGATACTAAAAGTTTAAAAGATGGATGTACCCAAGAGTTATCGGAGTTTAAAGATAATTTAGTGGTACCTTATGATATATTCTAAGGGCGATAAAAGCTTTATTTGTGTAACTTGCATTAGGAGGGCGATACATAAAAGTACTACTTTGTATGTATATACGTGTGCATGAACGTACGTACAATTCCGAAGTATGTGCGTACATGTACATAAGTGAAGTGAAATATAGTACTTACGGGTGTAGGAAGTGCTCGAAGAGCCAGGCACGGAGGATGGAGACGGAGCGCTCGGGGAGGCCTCGCTGCGGCCGCCACGCGCTGCTCTGCATCATCCCGAGCTGCTGCAGCGCGCGCTGCTGCCGGAGCTGGTGGTCGATGTACCGCAGCCGCGACCCCACCGTGCGCCCGCCGCCGGCGCCGTCGGCATCCTCCCCGAGGGCGCGGCTCGCCGCCCGCACCTGCGCCGCGATCGCGTCCCGCAGGCACCGGAACTGCCGCGAGATGGTCCGCAGCGCCAGCGCGGTGTACGTCTGAGCCGACCCGCCGCCGGCCACCGCCTCGAACGACGACGACACCACCTGCATCTGCTGGTGGTACTGCCGGTACCGCTGCTCCACCTGCACGCGCGCCATGCGCAGAAGATCCCACGAGATTACTGTACGCATTAATTAATTAGTGAACTGGTCAGTACAAAGGTTCGTTAACCACTTCATTAGTAGTAGTACACTACCGATCAGGTGCAATTAATCACAGCCACACAACCAATCTGCTTTGGCTTGTGATATTAAAGTACTAATAATATCTCTTGTACTGGTAGAACAGTGTATTAGTCTATTGCCAACAAAAAGAGAGACGCATTTTATCAGGCAACGAATTAAAGATTGCTTGTGCTGGAATCAACAAACAACAACCAAAAGAATTGTAATTTATATCATGCATATGATCTTATCATCAGAAAATATTAGTTAAGAACACCCACTTGTTATTTTCACTAAAAGAGATAGAAGAGGATATATACATAGCCACTTGTTACTTCACCAAAAGAAGCAGATCGAAGAGGATATATACATAGCCACTTGTTATTATATTAGCCACAGTACTAAATTCTCATTTTATTTTACTACTACAACTGAAATTTTGTCTTTATTAGCTGCCCCTTAATTGAAGTTGTGATCCTTATCTCTCTCAAGAAAAAAAAAAACGAGAGTGTATAGGTATCATTCGGATGTTTTTATCTTAAAAATCATCCAAACTTTGGACCGTACGATCAAAATACATATCCGTAGGATCAACCCATCTCGAATTTAGGGGGAGCGTGCATCGATCTGAAAGCAAATCTAATGGCCAAGAATTTGGATGATGGTTGCTAAAGAAAACATCCGGATGAAACTTATCAAAACCAAAAAAACTGCATTACTGGTGTAGTGTTTTAGAATCGAACGGTAAGCACTAACCTGCACTGGCAAATCACATGATTAGGAGGGCAATAATTGGTACCAGGTGATAAACCCGTTTAATTCAGGAAAGGAAAAAGCGAGAAAAAAAAAAGTTTAGAGTATCCGGTAAATCAAAGGGTCTATATGCTATCCCAACAACTTGTGTCACCGATCTTTCAGAAAAAGAGACAACAAATTAAACAAAGATAAACCCAAAAGCAAACGACTCGCGTCTTCTCGTTAATAACACCGCAGTCTGAAAACTACTTATAGTGGCAAGGAAATAGCGAAACATCATCGGTCTCTACTCTCTACCTACCAAATTGAGAGGTAGGATTAAGATTAAATTTTCACCCGAGACAACAAATTTATCATAACAAGTAAGAATCCTCAGCAGAATTTGGAAATTATTTTCGAGACAATTTCTAAAACGAGAGAGAGAGAGAGACCTGCAAACATCATATCCAGTAGTAAAATTAATCTTGCTACGAAGCAATACATTTTGAGAGGTGTTTTTATGTTTGTTTTTTTTTTAAAAAAAATCTACATAGATATTAACAAATTAATAGTAAAGCATGAATGAATAGTAAACAGTAATTACTTATCTTTTTATTTGCTTTAAGATTTGTGCGACTTGTATCGAGAGAGAAAACATATGTAGAAGCGCTGCTCGTAATTTTTAACCTAAAAGAACAAAAAGAACAAAGTAACCAGACTAGACTTAATTTACTGACCTCGTCAAGCATGTTAATCAGCTTGCCTTTCTTCATCTGCAGCTCCTGCCGCTCCGCCGTCGACATCTCGGCCGCTCCGCCGCTCTTCGCCCCGCCGCCGTCCTCCGTGCCGCCACCAGACACGCCTTCCGAGTCCTCCTTTTTCTTTACTGACGCCGCACACTTCGCCGCGGCTTCCGCCTTTGCGTCCTCCATGTCCTTGCTAACGTTCACCACCTGGTCGAGCAGCTCCTGCGCCGCCCTCAGGTACTTGGAGCTCATCACCATCTGCCCCTGCGACGTCGTCGTCGCCGACGCCCCCAGGTACGTTCCCTCGTCGCATGCCACTGCCGCTACTGTGACCGGCGGCGTCTCACGGGACGACAGGCTGAGGACAGCACTGACCCCCGCCGTGCCAGGAGCCTGCTGCGGTGGCGACATGTCGCCGGCCCAAGTAGTGGCCGGGGTGCACAGATTGTAGCCCGACTGCGGGGCCTGTAGAGGGATGCCGACGAAGTGCTGTGCCGACGACGGTGACGCCTGGTGGCCGAAGGATGCCTGGGTCATGGAGGTCACTGCCGAGTTAAGAAGCATCATGTTGGCCGCGGCGGGCGCGGCCCCCGCGGCGTCGGTGTAGCCGGCGTAGGTCGGGTTCATGAGGTACAGTGTCTGTAGGCCGTCGTTGCCGACCTGGATGTCCATGCCGGCGCCGCCGTGGTAGTACGCCGCCATCGTGATCCTCTCGGCACCTATAGATCGATGGCAAAATCTTGGCTACGTAGTTATGTGCACTAAAATCCTCCTTGAAATGTGTCTCTCCCCTTGATTAGCTTCTTCTGCGTAGACAGTGCAAGTTCACAAGCTCGTGTATTTGCCTGTCAAAAGTAAGATCCAAGAGGTTAAGAACAAGATAGGGGAGCATACATATAACAAGAGGAAAAGAATTACAAGAGCAATGATTTGAGGATGATGTGAATTGTGAGTTAAAATTAATTGGATCCATGTAATGTAAGAGAGGAGAGAGGGAGGGAGGAAGAGAGAGAGAGAGAGAGAGACAGAAGTAGGGTGCATGTATGCATGGAAGAAGAACTCTACTACAACCACTACTCTAGCAAGCCAGCTAAGCTATAAAAGAAGATAGGACGAGAGAGAGGAGAGAGAGAGATGTGGAGTAGGCATCAGTATCAGAAATATATAAATAGGAAAAAGGAAGCTGGTACCCAACTTCATCAAGTGATTTAACAAAGAAACGGTGCCCATGGCATACAGATGTCAACACAAGCACACACATCATTGTGCTTGCTTCTCACTAGTGTGTGTTAATTACCTCAAGAACTGATGCAGCTCGTGACCAGCTGCTTCCATGCACGTGCTGCGCCTTGCATATAAGAAAAATCTCTCTCTCTCTCTCTCTCTCTCTCTCTCTCTCTCTCTCTCTCTCTCTCTCTCTCTCTCTCTCTCTCTCTCTGAGAGCAAGAGGTCCTAGAAGGAGGTAGAAGGAGGCATGCAGGAGGAGAGGGAAGAGGAAGAAGAGTGATGTAAGACTACAAAGGTATCAAGAGGGCATGAGATCACTCATGTCAGTGTTATGTACCTGCAAGTTTCTTTCCCTTTTGCTCTCTACAGAAGACACCGGCCTATATATCCCTCCGTCCTCTTATCTCCTCCATCTGAAAGGGAAAAGGAGAGTTAGAGAGGGAGACCCAATTAGTTTAGTCTTTAAGAGAGAGAAAGAGATGAAAAGGGCAGTGGAGGAGGGATACCCATCTCCCACTTCCATTATCTTCACAACACCCCCCCGCCCCACCCCCACCCCACCCAGGCCACCACACCTTTTTCCCCACATCCCTTTCTATTTTCTTTGTAGATCCCTAGCTAGAAGATTTTTCTCCCTCCCTCTCTCTCTCTCTCTCTCTCTCTCTCTCTCTCTCATCAAGCATGCATTCTAGCAATGGGTTTTGAACTCATCTGTACCACTTTGGCCTTGGGTGACTAGTTTGAGCAAACATGACCATCGGAAATTAAGGACTAGTGTTGTGGTACAAGTTGGAGCTATTGCAGGCCGGAGCCTCACCCCGGGCAGCGTGGGTGACAGCCTGGGCTCACTGGTGCCCGCGACCAGCAACTCAAGCGTAGTCCGACCGCTGTTAGGCACCATAAAAATCATATTATTTTTTAGATAAGCTTTTGACTGTAGTTAAACTTGCTCAGACTCTCAAAATTTCTTGGCTCCGCCACTGAGCTATTGTATCCTCAAATATATATTTATGTTGGACTTTTGTGTACCGCATGTTCCAAAATTATTACAGATATTCGTTCTTGAACAAATAGATCCGCTTTCAAGGTGCATGGTAGGACGGGTTCCACTTCTTAATTTCAGCGAACTTGGTATATTTTCCTGAAAAACTACCACAGCTTCATTGGGAGAGTAAAGTTTAATTAATTTCTGTTGTTAAATAAGATGGCTATACTTTTGTCCGTATATATTACATTTGTTAAGCAAGATGGGGGTGGTATCATATATAGGAGTAGCTAATGGGTATGAACAAAATGAAAGCTACAAGAGAGGTGCTTCTATGCTCTTCCTTTTTAAAATTGCACAAATAATGAAGCTGTGGTATTAAGAGGAAGAGCATAGAAGCACCTCTCAAGCTACAATTCCCTTCTTATTTTTTTTAAGAAGGGATGAAATCGTATTACATAAATATTACTGCGAACACATATAATTTTGTGGATGAAATGACTGAGAACTGTTTATTCCTGTCGCAGGAAGATAGCCAAATAATGTTTGAAGGTTCATGTGATTTGACATGTTTTTTCCCCTCCCCATCATTGGTTGCAGAGCTAGCCTCACTACAGGGAGGAGAGTGAGAGAGTGTGCATGTAGAATATAGATTGGAAAGAAAGGTAGGGATGGATAGGGATATTCTGGTGTACTATTGGCACACAAGGGTGTAAGCCATAGTGCACATTAATCGAGAAAGATATGGTAAGAGATGGACAGCAATGTCTCTCTGTGTGTGCGCGTGCGTGTGCTTGTATAGACAGAATGACAGATGCAGCACGAGTGTGTGTGTGTGTGTCAGGAGAAGAACTAGGAAATGTCCACGTCTAGGTCTAGGTCAGATCTTCTTCTTCTTCTTCTTCTTCTTCTTCTTCTTCTTCTTCTTCTTCTTCTTCTTCTTCTTCTTCTTCTTCTTCTTCTTCTTCTTCTTCTTGCCTATGGGAAGCTGATGTCTAGGTCAGAATCTTAGTATGTGTGCTATCTTTGGTTCATTTCCTTACCCTTTCTCCCTCTCACCCTTGAGTCCAATCTTCTTGGGCATGTAAGTGATGTGTAGTCCCTTGGCGGAGCCAGAAAGATTCAACGATAGGGGCTAAAAAAAGAGACATCCAAAATCAACGATGTGCGCGCGAGGCTGAGCCGCCGAGGCACTAGGCCGAGACAGAGTCACCGGGAAGACGTCGTCTTGACTGCGAGGCCGAGGCACTAGGCAGAGCGGCGCCTCGCCTTGCCGTTGTTTGTTGCCATGAAGACGAACTGACGCGATGCGAGTCATGGAGACGCTACGCGGTTTGCTAATTTGCTACTAATGCAATGCATTCAGAATTTCAGATGGCTAATTGCATGGCTAATCGCTAATACCGATGGGCAGGAAGGGTTTTGGGGGCTGGTGTGGGGTGGGCTTCAGCCCCACCCAGCCCCACGAGCAGCTCCGCCCAGTGTTCTTCCTGACAAGGCAGCATGCATAACACACCTGTTTTTTGCTGTTTGATGATATTTGTTTCTAGTCAGATGCTGGCTTTGGAGGTAAAGCGACTGAAAGCTCAGGAATCCAAACCAACCGCTGCATATCTAGGAATTGATTGTTATTCCAGAGGATAGTATATATCCATTGTCAGCGTATCAAGACAATTGTGGACAGGTTGCCGTTAATCATTCAGCTTGGTTGCTTGACTCCAATCAACTATCTTATATATATATATATATGTGCTCCAATATGATGATGTCAAACGATCCAAGATTGCAATATATATTATTTGTCAAACGATCCAAGATTGCAATATGAAACTAGCTAGACAGCGCTATATAGCTAGTGCATTAGTGTCGATACCAATATGCCCCATGATCATGCATGCATAGGTCTAGTTATTTATGATTAAAGACGTACACATGTTCGAGAAACAAAAATGTTCCAAAAAAACTGTTGTATTCTAGTATTCAAACAACATGCATGTACATCAGAAACATGCCATTTCCATCAAAAAAAGAAGAAGAAGAAAGTCACAAAATGTTTAGTGTCATTGTTGAAAAACATCATCATCATCGTCCTATGCATGATATATCGATGTTGCCTTTGATGTCTTAGTCCATCAGTATGTTTTCATCAAGAAGGATTTGTATTTCGTATAAAAGAGAAGATTTGAGGGAGAGGAGGTAGACTGGTCAACTCGAAGGAAATTATCACAATAATACATATTTCTGGGCTGCACATATTAAATATCCAAATATCAAAATCAACCTGCTAATAAATACGTAATTAACCAGCATATGTACAATTCTTTACACGACACATGCACCACTAGCTAGTTTAAATTCCATACTACTAATTAACAAAAACAGCATTCCAATTCCTATCCCATTATTTGCACCTGTATATGAGTCATGACTGAATTTTGACGGCACAACACGTGCACCACCCCAACATATGTGCAAGAACATTCTTGCAATATATTCTTGGATTTCATGGAGTTATTGGAGTAGCTAGATGTTGAAATTGCATTGAAAGAAAAAAGGAGTGCTAAAGCAATGGAAGTGTAAAAGGTATATGCTCCATGATGAAAACGATGGGATGGATTTTTATATTTATTTTATTTTCAAACAAGGCTACATGGAAACAACACAAACCTTGCTAGTTTTCATATGAGTTGTTTATCACAAATAAATGGACAAAATATGGGTGTTTTGTTTTAAGAATTAACACTAATAAATATATAAGTGGATACACCTTAATAGGTTTTTTTACCACTACATTTTGCTACTTTCTCGAAATTGTTGAAATACATACATACATACATACATACATACATACATAGATACATGTATATATCTTTACTATATAAAGTGAGAGTTTCTTCCCACGTCACATTAATTGCCCTGCTTAATTGCCCTACTTAATTGCCTTGCTTAATTGCTCTACGCAAGAAACGAAGCGTGGCTTTAATTAGCCAGCTTTTGTAAGAAACGAAGCGTTAAAGATAGATGTTTGATCATATGAAATAATATTTTTTTATTTTTAAATCATTATTTTTCGTTATCAATTTTGTTTTTCGTAGCAACGCACGGGTATATAACTAGTACATATATATATACTGCTTCTCCAGCTATCAACATCTAGTATTATTATGCTCTTTCATGCAAAAGTTGCTCATGTGTATTCAACCAGTATATATGTAGCTCCGAGCGCACACTCTGCCCATTGCTTTCGTGCTATAGCTTATTCGAACTAGTGCACATAAGTACATAACCGCTCGATATTTTGTGTGTCGCTGTTGCTGCTGCTTTTAATCACAACATACGTACACCATACAATATATAACATCTCTCTCTCTCTCTCTCTCTCTCTCTCTCTCTCTCTCTCTCTCTCGGTCACGGTATGCCATAGTAAGATCACCTCTGGCTACTTTTGTTGACTTGCATTAAAGAAGTTAATGTGCTTTTGTGATCATCGCAAGACTAAACCTCACAATCTATTGCTTGGTAGGCATGCTTTACCATTAGATGCTATCAAGCTATGACATGCCAAGAACGGAGGGGGGAATCAAAATCGGCGGCCCTCTACACAATAGCATGCGAAAAATGGGTGCGGCCACTATTGTGAAAACGGCTAGAACATCATGAATAGTTTAATTAAAGTGCGATTAACGCAATCAAACGTTTAGTTGACCGCATAATCCGATTAATCGGCCGTTTTCCAATTAATCATCCGTTTTCCCATTAATCACAAAATAGCTTATTTTTATTCACTAAGTACGATAAATTAGTTTATAATATTACGTCGTAGTGTTCATAGTATATATATGTACCTTTTGGATGAAGCATAAACAATAAAATATAATATGTTTTGTATAGTGATAATTTACAATAACTTTGGGTAACAAACATATTTCTAATTAATTCTAAATGTAAATAAATATATTAATAATAACGCATAATCGTCCGCCAAATTCTGACAGTCGGTTGTATTACAATTAATCATTTAGGGGTGTCATGTCCATCTATCGAGCGCATACTTTTTTTCACAACACCGGATGCGGTATTACCTTTTTACGTGATTTATATTCTTTTTTAAAACCCTTTCTTGTACGCGGTTCACACGTCTCATTTGTTGATATTTATTTGCTCTTGTGTTTCAGCCACGTAATCCTGATCTCTATGCCTTAATTTTCCACTCCCAATACAGTGAAGCCTGCTATATTATCGTCCTTTTTCAACGCTTCTCTATGCATCATTTGTTCGATGGATTCCCTTTTTTATCATCTTATTAGTTATTATCGTGCTACTAGGTTTATTCTCTATTGACCTCTAGGTGTCTCTCAATTTCGTTTGTGTAACCATGTAGCTGTGTATATACTTGTTGATATCACTAAGATAAAGCTTATAGTTGTACGGTAGTTCTGTAGGTCAGCTTCAATTTTGTGAGCGTCACCTGAATACAACCGGGATCTTGTTTAAAGGGCGTTAAAAATATCACGTTTGTGCTAAATTTCATTCTCGAAATCATATATCGTAGTTATAGTTGCAAAAAAAAAAAGGCTCAAGTTTTACGCTCAATAACCCTAGCTATAGCGTATATGTTACCCTCGTCCACAATTCGTTATCCCTGCACCTCTAGCAATCTTTTCTTCACCTGTTACGAACACTACTACACAATGGTTACAACACTATCACTTCATCTGGATCAATTCCCAATTTTTCAGAAAAAAACGGTTGTGATAGATGATTCAACGATAATTGATAGGAAATCATCATAATCGGTTCTCGTGTTAGCTAGAACCGATTGTGATGTACATATACACATCGTAATTGGTTCATATGTAAGAACCGATTACGATGTTCATGGTACATCATAATCGGTTCTCAAGTTAGAACCGATTATGATGTTGGTTCCTAGGTGAAAACCGATTGTGATGATGAAATCATCACAATTGGCTCTAGTTAGGAATCGATTGTGATACTCCAATCATCACAATCTGTTCCTATTAGGAACCAATTGTGATGTTGTCTCTTTTCTCCATTTAACATAGCCATTTAACCTTCTAGCCATTCTGATTTCTCCACGCCCCCAACCCCAAGCGCCCCCCTTGCCCATGCCTGTGTCACCATTCTCCAACCCAAGCTCCATTCTCTTCCTCTTCCTGCCCACGACCTCGCCTGTGCCCCCTACCCCCTGCATAGCTCCTCGGTGGCCAGCGCACCTCCTAGTCGCCCGTGCCAAGCGTGCCGATAGCCAGTCCCGCCACCTTGCGGTCGACTGTGAACCCTAACGCCACCCCAAACCCTAACATGGGCCTTAGTCGTGTTCCATGGCTCCTTGCTGTGCCGCTTGCCTACATCGACGTCTCTTTCGTGCTTGTCGTCACCTGCACTATCCGACATAATTTAGGTATTATGAATTTCATCCTAATATTTGTTTATTAGGGGTTAACTTCGGTTAAGGGCACATGGTGATGGGGGATGTGCTCGTTTGTGCCACTTGGGAGGGTGATTTGCGTGGACTAGGTGTGTTTGGTTACTTGTACTAAGTGGTACATATATGAGATGATTTAATAAAAAAGTTATCAATGTGTTCGGTTGCTTGAATGAAACCATCCTATCTTGGACCAAGTGATACAAATTTGAGGAATATTCCCTATAGATGTTGAACCATTCTATTCACCTAAAATAACGAAACCAAATGGTACAGGATCATCCCATCCTATTCAACCTCATCCCATCAACCAAACACACACTAATTTGATGGTGCGGACCGAAATGTTGAGCTAACATTACTAAAGAGATTCCGTTCAAGCTGTCATTTGCAAATTTATTGAGAAATGAAGCAATTGAGTTAAATCCGGTGCTATTTCCGTGAGATTTTTCCTATGGTTAGTTAGGATCACAATTAGCAGATTTATTGGATTTATTGAGTATGTTTCCTAACCATTTAACATAGCCATTAAATCCGGTTTTTCCTATGGTTAGTTAGGATCACAGTTAGCAGGTTTTTCCTATGGTTAGTTAGGATCATAGTTAGCAGATTTTTTCCTAGCCATTTTTCCTATGGTTGCAGATTTTTCCTAGCCATTAAATCCGGTCCAAATTTTTTGAGAAATGAAGCATTTATTAGTCAGTTCTTTACTTAGCAGATTGGAGAATGTTCCAGGTTCAATCGAAGTGTATGAGAGTATGTACAACTAGATGGGTACGCGTGGCAGCACGCCGCGCATTTTCGCTGCGACGCTGCGCGAGGGTGTTTCCGGGAAATCAGTGTCAGAATTTTTAAACATTGTAAAAGTTTGATCATACTTTAAAATTTTTATGATAGCTTAGGCATGCTCTCAAAGCCCTTCTAAAAAAGTTTCAAAAATTTCCAACATGCTTTAGCGGCTTGATTAAATCAATGAAGTTGTTTTAAATGCATTAGCACCATTATAAGTTTTTTAAAAAAATTGCACAAGTTTGATCATAAAATGAAATTTTTATGGTAGGTTAGGCATGCTGAGTACCCTTATCAAAAAGTTTCAAAAATTTCTAACATTATTTGATAGCTCAATTAAATCAGCAAAAAATTTACTTCAACAGTGAAATTAAGGATCTAAACCTAATTACTCATTTTTAAGGGACTTCCATGGAGAAAAAACACGTGGAGGGTTGCTCCCTAGGCTGAAAGTCTCCCAGATTTAATATAATAGCTTAGGCATGCTCTGAGTACCCTTATAAAAAAGTTTTAAAAATTTCTAACATTATTTGATAGCTTAATTAAATCAGAAAAAAAAATTACTTCAACGGTGTAATTAAGAATCTAAATATAATTACTCAATTACTCGTTTTTAAAAGACTTGAGAAATAACACGCTTGTACATTAGTGCAAAGAGGGAGTACATCTGCATCATCAAAAATTCCGGTTGAAGTCATTTCCTTCGTTGGAACTTGGAACCCTGCAAGACCTTTATGACTCGACCAATACTCACCATTTTTTAGACTCATTTCTTGACTGCCCTTTGTAAACATTACAAACATCGCTATCGAGAGGCGATAACAAACTCTTTAGTGATAACCAACTCTTCGGTGCATTATTTGTGATATGAATGCTTAGATCACTGAACTTCCTTCTGTAAACTAATACTCCCTCCAGTTCGGTAATATCTGTCGTTTTGGACATCGACACGGTCTTCAAAACATAACTCTGATCGCTAATTTTTATTATAATATATTTATAAAACCCAATAAAATTATAATATTATGAAAGTACTTCTCGAGACAAGTCTACACATATAATTTTTATGTATCCAATTTAAATATTTAAAAATATATTGTTAGTCAAAGTTTCGGAAGTTTGACCACCACTATGTCCAAAACGACAGGTATTATTGGAATAAGTGGGCTTGGTCCAAATAAACTAATTCCTAAAGAAAATCTCAAAGGCCCATGTGGGAGCATGAGGATGGTGGAATCCTTTAGTCCCATATTGCTAGGGGAAAGGGGAGGAACACCTTTGGCTCTCTATATAAACCACCTAAAGGCTACCACTAGGAGTGTGCAAAAGTGCTTGGTGCTTGAGGCTTGAGAGGGGTTAGAGTTTTGCCACCTCTTGCTGTTGCACTACCACCGTAGCCTTCTCCATTCCGGAGCGCCGTGCACTGATCGGGAGAGCAGGTCTCCTAACCCTTCGCCTTCGAGATCCTGCACCGAGAGGGCGAATAAGGTTTTGGGAAGCGCTTGGCGCGGCGCTCAAGATCTTCACCACGGTCACCTTCCTCTTCTTACCGCTAGGCGTCGTAGTGAACGGCTCTCGCGACATGCCGGCAATAACGCCGTCAACGCCAACGCCGCGATCGCACTGTACCACGGCATCTGCATCTTTTTCTGTTCAGTACGTTCAACCTGTCCTATTCTAGTGGTTAATTATGTTTAACCAGGTGGTCATGTTGTTCGTGCTGTCTAGTATGTTAGAGAAATACATGCTAGTTTCTGTGATACTGTTCATGATTTACATTCGAAATTTAATCTGGAAATTGTCTAATTACTCAACAGGTATTACCAAACCGGAGGGAGTATCCCTTATCGCTCTTATACATGTCTTTACTTTTGGTGCTCTGTGAGTTTTACCTACTTATTGTCATTTTTGGTCTGAACATTGTGTGCCAAGGGACCATACACTGTCTCGGAGACCTTGCATGTGGGGTGACATTGTTCAATGAAGATCGTCAAACATTATCGGTTCTTGATTGTGATGATCATCAAACATTATCGGGAGAAAACCGACTATAATAGAGCCTTCTTATTAATATATAATGTCTTTGTATCATCACCAAAATTGACTGTGATGACGAAAAAGAACCGATTATAATATACATTCCTGTAGCAGTGAAAACTCAGCAACTTCTTCACATCTTTTTAACCCTCGCAGCATCGCAACGATGATAGATTTTGTTGAGAACTAATCATGGTCAGTTGGCAGGTGCCGTCATGCGTCGTAATCCGTTCATGTTTGACTCGGGTTAACGTACGTATTTATTAATAAAATTAGATGTATACATGCGTGCGCGTTAAGTAGGACAATGAATTTCCGCTCTTCGAAAGTTGCGAAGTTTCTGAGTAAATTTTTAGCCTACGAAGAGAATATGTATCAGTTTTTAGCGTATGTAAGAGGGTACGAACGTGCGCAAGTACCGGGCTAGGCGAGACGAGCAAGCACGCATGGCATGGGGTTGTAACGTTGACACGTCACTCGATAACCCACGCACCGGCCCCCGAAAGCCTCACCGGACTGAGAGCGGGCCCGAGAGATTCCCCGGACCCACGCGTCATAGTAATCCCGCGCCAACCGGGACGCTTTTGGTGGTGGTCTTTCTCCACGTGCGAACTAGCACGCGGAGCCGGGCCCACCCATCTACGCCGTTCGCCGTTCCCACCCATCCGAGTCTACGACACGTGTCGACTTCCCGGTGCGACCTTGCCATCCCGTTCGGTGCATCGACGCGGGAGGGCCCGCAACTGTGCGCGCTGTTCGGCGCGGCGCAGGGGATCCCGGGTGTGGGGGGGGGATTCGGTGGGAAGGGGCCCCATGCCCGGTGGTGTCGCTGTCGGTGGGCCCGGCGAGAGGGAGAGGTCAAGGTCGCGGCCAATGGGGTCTCGGCAGCTCCGCGCCACGTCGCTGTCGGGAGGGTGGGGCCCGCGGCACTTTCCCATTGGGCCCCCCGCTCCGCCTGGCCCACCGGCAAGTAGGGGAATATCTCTGGGCCCATCATCGGCAAGGATTTTTCGTCTTTTCCGTGGTAATATTCGACTGATTAAGCAACGAGAGAAGAGAGTAATAATTAATATCTATATATTTTGTAAGGGAGTGTATACACATTTCTCGGATGTTTTTGTCCTAAATAACATCTAAATTTTGGATTGTAAGATTAAAAATTCAACCGTTAGATTGAATTATAGGATCGAATGTAATCGATACTCTCGAATATCACCAGTAATTTCAGCAAGGCATCGAAGCAAGCTAGCGCGTCTGGATTTTGTGTGGCTTGTCACGCAGCACAGCAGGGGCGGTGTGGCTACTGGCAGTGTCGGTGGATGAGGAAGACGGAGGACATGGGCTCGGTCCGCCATTGTCGGAGCTAGCAAGCTAACGCTGTGCTCCTGTCCTGCATGCACCTCCTCTATCTTTCTAATGTGATAATACTAGGTGAATATAATCTGAATGCATGTCATCTTAAGCTCCGGGCCATTCTGTCTGAAGGTCACGAAAACCTCATCAACACACCACCATGCATCGTTTGGGAAGAAAGAAACAATAGCCATCCGGAGGCGGCGATGTTCGCGATCCATTCTTATTCTTGTATCAAGGTTTCGAATTATGTCAAAATTTCAAGACGAAATCTGGTCCTTTCGGTGGGTTAATTTGAATTTTATCTAAAAATTCGAATTTTACCTAAAGAATCAAATTCCATCAAAAAAATTCAAAATTTTGTCTAACCATTTCATTCCATAATTACACCAAAAATTAACGAATTTCGATGATCTCGATTGGTGCCGAAACAATTTGTAAAACGAAAATCCTCAGTTGTGTCCTAAAAGCGCAGAGAGGAGAGGGAAAGAGGAAGAGAGAAGTAGAGTACATGTATCATGCATGCATGGAAGAACTCTACTGCAACTAGGGTTCACAATATCGATGAAAATCGGTTGATTTTTTATCGTATCACTACAAGGATCTTGCTCAGTGTCCTCGGCTTTTACCGACGACACAGATGCCAAAACCGCCGACACAGGGCTGTGTCGTCGGGCTCCCGACGACACAAGTCCCACGACACAGAGTCGACGACACAACCAACCTATGTCCACGGCCACAATAAATCCCGACGACACAGATGCCATCCCAGGGCCGACCGACACCCCAGACATTTGTCGCTTCGGCCAGCTTAAAGTCGCCGACAGGGGAGACACTTCGGCCCCCTACCCACTAATGCTGCCGACACAGAGCGACATCCGCGGTCCTCGGCCAATTAATCTTCGCCGATACAGAGTGGACATCTCGGTGTCCTCGGCCTAATTAATGCCGCCGACACGTAGTGGACATCTGTGTCCTCGGCTTTAACTATCCCGGTACTGCACTTTCCGTGCCGTAACCTGGGGCTATCTTGTGTCGTCGGCATGGTTGTGAGCCGAGGACACAGTGACATCCGTGTCCCCGCTTTAATTCATGCCGACGGCTACGTAACCTCTTCCGTGCCGTAACACGCTATCTGTGTCGTCGGCATGGTTAGAGCCGAGGACACAGGTGACATCTGTCCCGCTTTAACTATGCCGACGGCTTGCACTTTCCTGGTGCCGTAACTGGCTATCTTGTGTCGTCGCATGGTTAGAGCGAGACACAGTTCAACTTTTATGTAATATTTCGACATTTTGAAACACAAAACGAAGATATTTTCTAAGAGATCAACCTCACCCATATCCTAGTTAGTACTACTTTCGCCTAAGACGCTTTAACTAAAGTGAGTTCTACCACTAATTTTAATGCAAATGAGCACTTCCCATGCGTCACCTATCCTACTACTCTTACCAAGCACGCTTAACTTAATTTTATATGATCTAGTACAGGAGTGTTGGTATGATCACATTTGAAATATAACGTGTCCCCTCCTCTTAACCTCACAAATGACCAAAACTCTAATTTTAGTATTCTTATATTTTGAATTTACCATGGCATGGATGCTTCAAATTTCAACTAAGTGTTCAATTTTACTATGATATGGGTGCTTCAAATTTTAATTAAGTGTCCAATTTTAATAGTTGGATCCAAGATCGAACTAGCTACCTACTAGCTACATCTGTGTCCTCGGCACAGCTATAGCCGAAGCGATACTGCACTTTCCGTGCCGTAACTGGGCTATCTTGTGTCGTTTCAAGATGGTTAGAGCGAGGACACGGTGACATCTGTGTCTCGCTTAACTATGCCGACGACACTCACTTCTTCCGTGCCGTAACCTGGGCTATCTTGTGTCGTCGCTTGCTGTTGAGGCCGAGGATTACGTGTGACATCTCGTGTCTCGGCCTGAAGCTATAGCCGATTTATTACGCACTTTCTCGTGCCGTAACACGGGGCTATCTTTGTCGCTGGATGGTTAGTGAGCCGAGACACAGTGATATTCGGTGTCTCCCGCCCTATGCCGACGAATACGCACTTTCTGCGCGTAACTGGCTATCTTGTGTCGCTTTCGGCATGGTTAGAGCCGAGGACACAGGTTCAACTTTTATATAATATTTCGACATTTTGAAACACAAAACGAAGATATCTTGTGTCGCTTGTGATGGTTAGAGCCGAGGACACAGTGACATCTGTGTCCCCGCTTTAACTATGCCGATTTGGACACTGCACTCTTCCGGTGCCAGAATCACAGGCTATCTTGTGTATTCAGCCGGCATTGTTAGAGCGAGGACACTGTGTACATCTTGTGTCGCTTGGTAACATTGTTTTCGTGGACACAGCAGACTCATGGGCCCACTGGCCGTGACATCGACACAGTGTCGTGCTTCGCTCTTCTTTCTCCGCGAGATTTTTAAGGCCAGCTTTAAGGTTTTTAGAACATGCACAACCTATTCCACCTAATTGCTCGCTTCTTCTTTCGCCTCTGACATTTCATCATCACAACAAATTCATCCGAAACTCAAGGAGAGTAATGTAGTCATCACCACCTACCGTGACGTTCTTCGATATTTTTGTCGCCTCGACGGTCGAACGAGACATTTGTACGGCCATTTAAAGGTTTTACAACACTCACAGCCTATTCAGGTCATTCTCACTCTTTCAATTGGTACCAGTTGGATCGTCACAAGGTTCTACTCAAAGCACTCGAGGTAACGTTACGAGACATACACACACACAACAGAATATACCAATTAATTAAATAATAAAAATTACATGTCATATATATGTATGTTGCCTAACAACTATTCTAAAGTTTCTATTTCATTTTTCTTAATTTTAAAACAAAAAAACATTTTCAAATTGGTTTTCGAATTAACTGGAATTATTATTATCGCTACCTAAAATAAAGCCGTGGACAAAATGTTCTCTGTGTAGTCCGCTAGCTTTGTCCCGCCGACATAGAAATGTTTGTGTCGTTTAAACTGCTTCTTCCCGACGACAAAGAGTCTTCTTGCCCATCGGTCCTACTTCCGAGCATCTCCGTGCATGTTGGTCCCATATGTCTGAGTGCCTGTCATAGGCGGGTAGGTGGGCCGAGGACATTGCATACAGACGTGGTCACGGTATGTGGGCCGAGGACACGGCTTTGTGTTGGCGGGATGTGAAATTCAAATTTCATCACGCTGGCATGTTCCCTCCGGTGGAGTTCCCTGTGTCGGCGGGGTATGTGGCTGAGGACATGTGTCCTACTGTGGCGGGGTAGGTAGGCGGAGGACACGATCTCCTCTGCGGTAATGGCGCTAGTTGGACCGAGGACACGATCTCTCTCAGACGGCGGTTTAGGTCTTGCCGACGACATAGCTCTGCTTGGCGTGTATATGTCGTCGATTTTTATTGACGCCGTCGAGAGATGTAAAATTTTGTGTCGTCGGCAATTTTACCGAGGACACAAATATTTCGGCCGAGGACACTGAGCTCGTTTCTTGTAGTGTATCAGTCTGGCTTGAGAAAGGAACCGATCAATAAACCGGTTCAATTCAAATTTAAATTCAAAAAATTAAAAATTTGAGAAAATTTATTCAAAAGTTTTCTAAAATTTGTATTAATAACCTTTTGCTATCTGCCATAATTTTTTTTGGAAAACTAAAATTTTGAGACATTTTTGAGCAAAATCGAATATAAGTAATGTTTCATTTCATTGCAACCTATTATTTGCTAACATAGCGTTCATATAGATCCAACATGGCATATGTGTAACAATAGAAGGACGATGAAACTATGTGAAGTGCGAACATTTATTTTGGGTGAGAAATATTAATTTCAAATGTCACATGTTATGGATATTGAGCTGTGGACTTGTTGGATTGATTTGTATGATATTAAAATAAAAGGTAATTTGTTAAGATATTATTGCTAAGTGCCTACTTTACAACTTGAGATTGTCTAAAATATAGAAAACATTATACCGAAATTTTTATATACTTTACAGCTTGACATTGTCTTAAATGTAGAAAATGTCATGCAAAATGTACACTTTACAAAATTTTCAATATTTTTCTGTAATTTTTTTTTTCAATTTCCCATGAATTTTTTTCTAATTTTCGCCGAGTGTGCCGATTCTCGATGTAAACCAGTCAAAAATTGGTAAAATCGGTCGGTTTTTGAATTATTTCACTGCTATTTGACCGCTGAGTTCAACAAGTTTAACTTTGAATTTCGTTCATTTCTATCAATTTTTGTCAAAAATCGATACCGATACATGAATAAATTCCGATGTTAATTCGATAATGTAAACCCTGGCTACAACTACCCTAGCCAGCAAGTGCAGTTAGCAGCCAGTGTCCAGTGGAATCACCAAAAGACATGATGGAACACAAGATCGACTTACAGGTACATAAACACCCCACTAAGTCACACATGAACAGTGATATCGCCTCCAACACAGTGATGCTGCACAGGCAGGATCGACCATTGATTTGTCCAGTCTTTTGAAACGAAAAGAAAGAGCACAGTATTTATATACGCTTTTCTTTTTCTTTATTCACTAGCTCCGATCTCTTTCTTGCAGGTCGCGCTCCATGGCTTTTCGATCAGTTCATTAGTTTCTTCTACCAAAGTGGAATGCCGGGACGGCTTTATGAACGCTTTCCTGACATTTTTCAACTGGCAAGACGAAGATAGCTTGCTCATTGCGTGCGATCGATCACTCCAATTCCTTGCTTGAATTAATGTTTTGTTTAATTAGAACTGGCCGCGTCAGCGAACGTATGTACGCGTCGGTCGTGGTAATTTTCTAGATCGAGGCTTTGGGATAGCGCATGATACTATAGTTTCTCTGATGATAGTTCAATACTGTAAAACTTACTTGGAACGTAGAAATTTGATAGGGACGTCTTTTTCAGAGCCTGATCAGAATGATACGAATACTATCTCTTCATCTGGATCGGTTCTCAACTTTTCAAAAAAACACCGATAGTAATAGATGATTTGGCGTGGGCACAAAATATGGTTCAAATTATCACTATCGGTCTGACCTCATAACCGATAATGATACCATAGTAATCACTATCGGTTTTTAGGTCAGAATGTTAGAATTGATCCGTAGACATCACTATCGGTTTTTAGGTCAGAACTGATAGTGATGTTACATGAATCACTATCGGTTCTGAGGTTAGAACCGATCGTGATAGTATACATACCAAATACCAGATGCCTCGACCTCTCGGCTTTTCCTCCTGATTCATTTAAACACCAAAAGCCGAGGCGTCTACCTCGCGCTTGACCTCTCGACTTTCCCTCCATTCTATAAAAGATGGAGTTTACTCATCTCCGCTTGCATCACCCCTCTGCCTCTCTGCTTGTTCGATGCCCGCATCGCCCCTCCATCTCCCCTCGCTCGCATCGCCCCTTGGCCTCCTGTGGCGCACCCAATCTCGACGACAAGAAAGGTGTCGGCGCGACAGTGTAGCACCAGATCTGGCCATCAACATCGCAGTTGTCACATCCGGCCACCGCACCGCACCTACCCATCGGCTGCCCTCTACTGTATTATTTTTATTTCACTATCTTTGAACTTGATCATCATATTTAGTATGCAATTAATACACGTTTTATTAGTTATTTGCTTAGATACTCGTTTGATTAGTTATTTCACTATCTTGCTTAGTTATGTAGTATGTAGTTAGATATTCAATATGTAGTTTGCTCTGTTCAAGGCCTTATTTGCTTAGTTAACTGTTTATATCGTTTTTGTAAGCTTTGAATTGTATACATTATATCTTAGTGACTGTAAATTGCACACATATATAAAATAAAGCCTATAAACAAGATAGATGATATAGAAAAGTTGTTGGATACTAAATGTAAACTAGAAGTGGAGATAGAATAATTGAAGAGAAAGTATAAGTTAACAGGAAAGATTTATGACATGAAACAAAAACTGAAAGATATAGTTGATAAATCATAACATATTGAATGTCTTAACAATACACTCATCATTAAGGAGCGCATGGATAATACACAGTTCAAAGAAGCTAAAGCTGAGATTACAGAGATAATATAAAGGTTTTTAGCATTTAATTCGATGTGGTAACTGATAATATACCAAGATAGCCTATTTTCACAATAAAATGATCGCTTTTGTAGGGATTAAGAGATATGACTGAAAGTCAATCAGTTATTGGTGTCGAACAAATGGACACTATGCTAGATCTAGACTAGTACAGAATACACAGAGAATTTTGAAGGTATTTTTCTGAAGTCCGACACGTGATCTCTTTGATGCAACTAGAAAACCCCCACTGAAACCGTGGATCCATTGACTTGGCATGCCTTGTAGTTAAAAGAGCATGCAGGCATATATTTTCATGTGATAGATGACGAGCACTAGTGCCCTACTGCTAATCAGCCCATCTTCCTGTTGGTTTAGTTGGCGAGTGAAATCCAGATGTGACGAGAGATTTTCTGCATGCATTCGCTGCGAGAAGATGTCTTTCATGTCCCCAACCATGCGCACCCTCCTTTTTCTTGTCGATGTAGCTGCAGCTGCAGCTAGCAGAAGCTTAATTAACACGTACGTACGACGCATGCAACGGCGATTAATTTGATCAAGGGATGATAAATACAAATGCCCGTGCACATTACAGAATATGAATAGTAAATAAATTGAGCTGCAAAATTTTAGAGAGGACAGCAGTTAGAATACTGTATCAAGTTAATTAGCCATTGTGATTGCATTTAGAACTAGTATATTCATAGAAACTCACAAACAAAAATAATAATAGAAAAAACCACTGAAGATCAATTAATAGTATATTCATAGAAACTCACAAACAAAAATAGAACCGCAAGTAAAGACACACATAATGTAAGGGGAAAAGCTCTCTTTTATTAGATTAATTTTTCTGAACAAGGCAATGTCCAATATATAATAGAAAAAACTACTGAAGATCAATTCGGATTCGCTCACTAATAAATAGAGTACTTCCATACTGGAACAGAGATTCTATCCATATCAAAACACCCCCCTTGGACGAATACCACGTAATGCTCATGTCTCATTAAAAACTTATCCCAAAACGCAGTGGGAAAAAAGTGATGGGGAAAAGAGTACATTACACTCGCACTTAGTATTGCACTAGTTGCCTCATTTAAAACCTTCATGTGAGAAACTTTAGAAAAACTCACTAAAGGAAAAGAGTACAACCTATAATCTCCAAGATATAAAATATGATCATCAGGATCATACAAAAGGGGTTATGGTTTAGGGATTTACACTCCCTCTTCTACGTAAATCTCCAAGTCATCTCATTCCAATGCTATTAACGCACCTTTAGAAAGTATACTTTGGTAAATATTTTGTGAATAAATTTGTTAGATTTTCACATGACTTAGTTTGCATTATTTTTACCTTACCATTTTTCTAGAGTTCACGATGATAGAAAAATTTAGGGGCAATATGCTTCGTGATATTGCTCTTTAGATAAACCATTTGCATTTATGCTACAGAAGCAGTATTTATCTTCATGGATTATGGTATGGGTATCGACAGTATTAAGACCACATGACTTCTGGATATACTTAATTATACGTCTTAGCCAATCACACTCATGTGAGGCTATAATATCTGAGTGGTTGATGGATGTAGCTACCAAGGTCTACTTAAAAGATCACCAAGAAATGGTTGTATCACCGTAGAGAAATAAAAAAAACCAGTATGAGATTTAGCACTATGGGGATAAGACACATAGCCAACATTCATATTCCACCATGATTAAGTCTTGGTTCTTCTGAAAAAATAATCCAAGAACTTGAGTACCTTGGAGGTATATGAGTAAAGTCTTGACAGTAGCCCAATATCTTCTGGTTGGGGCTATAGTGTTTCATGCTAGCAAATTTATTGTGAATGGAATATCAAACCTTTTGCAATTCGCAAGATACATAAATATGTGACTTCATATTCAAAGATTTTCTCATTTTCATCCTTGATCTAAAAGGGTCTTTATCTGCTTCAAGAGATCTCACAACCATAAGATCTTTAAAGGATGAAATTTATCCAAATTAAATCTTTCTAATACATTCTAGGTATAGGCTGACTGGTGTACAAAAATTCATTCTAGGAAATGCTCAAGCTGCAGGTCTAAGTAAAATTTGGTATTACCCAAATCTTTTATCTCAAAACTCCGTCATAAGGTAATCACTTGCTTCTTTTATTTCCTATGTGGTTATAATGATATTCAAATCATCGACATATACTGAGATGATATAGAATTCATTCTGGGATTTCTTTATGAAAACACAGGGACAACATTCTTTCTTCAACATGTTGTAAAACGTAGTCGTTCTCCCATGCCAATCAACGGCACATCCACAGGAACTCACGAACAAAAGTAGAAGTGCAAGTAGAGGCACACACAATGTAAGGGGAAAAGCTCTTTTTTATTAAATCGATTTTTCTGTACAATGCAATGCCCAACATATAGTAGAAAAAAATCTCTAAAGAACAATTCGGATTTGCTCACCAATAGATAGAGTTCTTCCATACTGAAACAAGGATTATATCCATATCATAAAAACTTAATCGAAAGTGCCAATTGAAGAGGCCGGAGACGTCCCAACTGGTAACTCCTTGTTCTCAAGTACATTTTATTCTAGCTTTCAAATTTTATTTCTAAATACATATTATTCTATAATTTTAAGATGATTTTTTTATCATTTTTCTTTTATATCCTCCTCGTTTTAGCTATTTTCAATCTTATTTATTATTATAGATTAGAGTTAGACACATCATCTAAAAATATAATAAAGATGGGTAATACGATCTTTTGTAGATGTACCTTGATATAAATACAAGAACCTGTTGTGACATTTATTTGGGAATGGAAAAAGTACAATGGTAATTTGGTACTGGATAGGTCCATGCAACATAGTAGGACATACGCTACATATGCGAAGGGTCCTAGCTAGCTACACAAACATTGTAGAACTCAACGCATAGTGGGCTGTTCTTTTGCATATATGGAGATTTTTTTTTTTAGCTGGACATGGAGATTTGTTGTTTTCACAGAAGTTCTAAATTAATAATTGCTACACGTACAATACATCCAGTTAGAAAAGTTTGTCACTTCAAGATATATAGTTGCGATATTAGACAATTTTCTTTGTGCTTCGATAGATAACCAGATGAGCACAAAGTTAAAACATGAATATTCTATAGTCCTTTTAATAAAAAAAGAATGAACTGTCACACCACCATTTTAGCCGTAGGGTAATCAGGGTTAACAATTTCGTTTTACACAAGAAATTCGAATTCCTGGCGGTAGCGAAATTTCGCGAAAGTTGCTCGAAATTCGGCAAAAACCGAATGGTTTGGAAGTCAAATAGCCGGTCAAAATCAGCTCGAAGAAATTTGAAAATTCTCAAAATTTGTTCAAAATTCTCAAAATTTCACTGGTTTAGATGGAAAATTGTGGATCGAATGGAAAAATGAAGAAAAATGCAAGAAAAAATGTAAAAAAAATTGTGAAAAATTATAAAACTTGTGGGAAATTACAATAGCACAATATGGAAGAATATAAAATTTTTTGGCATAACCTTTCTTATATTTTAACAATCTCAAATTGCACTAATAATAACATTTCATTTCAACACCGTTCACAACTCAGTTCAACAAATCCACATTTCAATACCATGGCATATTACATTGCAAATCAATATTTCTCACCAAAAATAAATGTTCACACTTGGCATATAATTGAACAAATATTGATAATAAGGCCCTGTTTGGTATGGTTCCAGATTCTAGTAGAAAATGTCGGCTCCAAAACAATCCAAATACACTTTGACAGTTTCACCCCTAAAAGATCCTTTATTACTCCATTGACTTTCATAAGGCATCCATACATTTCAAGATTCGAACTTTTTAATTTTTATTAGCAATTAGTCCAATAATGCACATGTTTAATCTTGCAAAAGTGATACTAAATATTGCTACTTAACAAAATCGAAGAAATATTGTTACTTGACATAATTGAACAAATATTGCTATTAAAAATACTTCTAATTTCTTTTTTTTTCTATTTTCTACATTTTGAACGCTTCAAAAACGTCTCCAAACTTTATTTTTTCAAAAAATATTCACACCAGATATCATAAGACTATTAATACTAATTATAGAGAAATTTTGGATAAATTTTATCAAAATTTTCATTTTTTTTGAATTAGAATTTGAATTTGAGCGAAAAACCGAACAAAATTCTTTTTTGATACGGATCGGTAAGACCGAAATTCACGAATTTCGGTCGAATTTCGTCGGCATTTCTAACCTTGAGGGTAATATTACCCTATCTTAGGCCATGTTAATGTAGAACGTATGAATTACGTACATCGGAGATTTGGAAGAAACAGAAAATTTCGAGAGAGATGTTTCTATGTTTTTTTTTATTTATACAAATATTAAAATATAAATGAAGGGTATACAGTGATTAATTACATACCTCTTCGCTTGCTTTAAGATTTATATAATTGTATCGGGAGAGAAAACATAGAAGCACCGCTCAAAATCCAATCTCATGAATGTTTCTTACTCTATAAAAATCATAATATGGAATTTCCGTGCTCCAAATGCCTAATGTATATATATACTATCAAATAATTCAGCAAAAGTGCAAAACCTTTTTTTCAAGAAGAATAAAATTTTTTTGTAGATTCTATTATAGTGTGACATTGTTCACCATTGTGAGTAGTGTGACTTGTGAATTGGGACTTGTCATTGTCCTACTAGAGACGAGGCCAAAAGATAAAGTCGCAGTAAGGGGGCACTATTGGATTCCATCAACTTGATCTTAGCCGCATGATATTGATAGAATTCTAATTCTTGTTTCAGTATAAAAAGATTTTATTTTTTGGTAAGCGAATTCGAATTTATCTTCATGGTTTTCCACTATATATTAGGCATTACTTTATACAGAAAAATCAATCTAATAAAGAGATTACTTTGCCTTTTATATTTCATGTGCTCCTACTTTATTTATGTGATTACATTGACGCGCTGTTGATTGTTGCGGGTGAACGACTGCTTGTCACTCACAGCCTGCGCGCCTCGTCTTTGCGCCTGACCGGCGCGCCACCTCGGCTCCCAGCCCGCGCGCCCGGCCAACGCGTCGCCTCTGCTCCCGCCGTCAGTAGCCGCGTCATCGCTATGCCCGCCGGGCTCCGCACCGGCCACCGGCGTTGCCGGCCGGCCTACTGCCGCGCCTACACTCCACGTTGCTGCGACGGCCAGAAGCCGCGCACCCCGCGCACCGGTGCGCTACGCCGGCCGGCTGGTAGCCGTGCAGGGGTTAATTGCTACACGTACGATACCTCCACGTAGAAAAGTTTGTCACTTCAAGATATATAGTTGCGATAGTAGACAATTTTCTTTGTGCTTCCATAGATAACTAGATGAGCACAAATATTAAAACATAAATGAAGGGTATCTGGTGATTACTTACCTCTTCGTTTGCTTTAAGATTTATACAACTTGTATTGACAGAAAAAAAAATATAGAAGCACCGCTCAAAATCCAATCTCGCGAATGTTTCAGCAAGAATGCAAAACTTTTTTCAAAAAGAAACAAATCTTGTTTTTTGCAGATTCTATTATAGTGTGACATTGTTCACCATTGTGGGTAGTGTGACTTGTGAACTGTGACATGTCATTGTCCTACGAGAGATGAGGCTAAAAGATAAGGAGGCACTCTTGGATCCCATCAACTTGGTCTGGACATCTCAATTGTAAACCAATCGAGGGTTACGGTAACGGGGCACTATTCAGTTAACACGTACCACCCTTACTGTGCTACTGCGTCGCGGCAAGGTTCCTACCGAGATAACATTGCTCGACAAAAAATGTGCTATTAATAAGTGTTTACTTTAATTAATTAGATTACTTAACTAACCATTTTAATTAACTAATTACTTAATTAATACTACCGAGGTAGCACTACTCAGCTGGATGCTCCTTTCGAGTTCCTGTTGTGCGGTACCGCTGCCATAGCAAGATAGCATGGTCGATGATAAGTGTTATTTTCTGCAATTTTTTCGGAATCGAGAAGAGGATTATTTTTCGTGATTACATTTAGAAAGGGACTTTGGGGGATTAGAAAAGGTACAGTTGGACACCTGTGCATCCCATTATCTTTTAGTTCTCTGGCTTTTCTTTTTCTCTTTTGATTCTTAGTTTGCACTGTTTGCCCAATCTCTCCGCTGTTCTCCTCGCGTGTCGTGTCGTGTCGCTTCCATGTGTGCTCATGAAGCCATTCTTACTCTATTTTGAAACAGTGTTAGAGTGCCTCTCCGGTCAATTTTAAAAGCTCCTAGTCAAACTCGCTGAAACTTAACAGTTCGAGGCTCTGTATACATGGAAAAAAAAATCTCAAATATACAACTCGAAAATACAAAATATCAAAAATATACAACAGCAAAAAAAATTATAGGAATGACGTGGCGGTCGCCACGCCGGACGGCGGCCATCACGGGAAAGCACATGCAGGGAAATGCACGCTAAAGTGAAGTGCACATGCACCAAAGAAGCTAGCATCCAGGGAAAACACATGCACGGGGAAGAGCCAGGGAAATATGTGCATGGGGGGAAGAGCTGGCTGCATGGCGGCAGCCAGCCAGGAGCAGGGCGAGCAGGGGGCGGGCCGCGTCGGACGCTGGCGCGGGTGCGACACTTGGCTGCCGTCGTCGGGCGTGTCGGCCGCCACGTCATTCCTGCTATTTTTTTTTTTGATGTTGTATATTTTTGATATTTTGTATTTTCGAGTTGTATATTTGAGTTTTTTTTCCTGTATACATACGGATGCGGCGGCTTTTGAACAGCGCTTTAATTTGGCTTACCATAATAATAACAATAATAATAATAAAAACTAACTTTCACATTTTCGGTCGTCTGATAATCATCCCAGCACAGCTAGCACTGTAGCACATCATAAAGTATAGGGATAAACGAAACACGCCAAGATTATTTTCTTTCCTCCTTAATTTGTGTTCCCAAAATTCAAATAATTTATATTTGGAATTGAAGGGATTACCGCTGCCGGTGAAATCAGAAATTTCGGACTATTTGACCTCTTCACACTTTTTTTTTCCATCTTTAACCCTTGGCCTCCTTCACAAAAAATTTTCCATCTTCAACTCTTTTCTAAATAAAATTGTAAATATAGTCATCTTCTCAACTATAGAAACACCGTTAGACGACACATATCACCTATCACGCTCCCCTATCACGACAGATCACTGACACCGCACCCACTGTTGTAGATGAGCTATAATGCGGTATCCGAGCACGATAGGGCGCCTGAGTTCGGCAAGGTAAGGTATCGCGATGCCTGAACTCGATAGGTATCTGTTACGATACCTAAGCTCTATAGGAGGGTGGAATCTACGGTAGGTAACACGTTTTATCTGTTAGTCTTTAAGCCAAAAATGAAAGGAAAAAAAATGTAAGAGGCCCCAGAAACGGTGAGGCACTGAGGCTTCGCGAAATCAAACTCGAACTGAGACATGGAAATGGCTAGAACTGTGAACTGTCGATCAAATGACGCCATGTGGTGCGTCACCCCCCTGCTTGAGATTCTTCTGCGTGGCACTGGACAGTAATTACTTAGGATCATTTGTGGTTAGCCACCTAGCTAGCAGCTTGCTAGCGCAACTAATAAGTTGCTATTACATGCTAGTGATCCATCGTGCACACACATATACGCAGTTACGCACACGTCTCCTAAAGAAAAGTCAGTGTTGTGGTATGGCCACATGCATGCTAGCTTGTCATAGCTTGTCCACCAAAAGACATGGAGAAGGACAGGTCATGTTTACTTAGGGCTTGTTTGAGGAGCTATATTTTTTAAAAAAAATTGTTTTAAATATTTTAAATTAAAAACTAGCTATTGCTTTTTATAATAGATTATTCATAAAAAAAACTAATTTTTCTCAGTAATAAACTATAAAAGCAGGTCTAACAAAGCTTTCAGCTTTTAGCTTTTATATATAATTTTTAGATGATACCAAAAACCGCTTAAAAATTAAGCTGTTCGAGGAGCTTACTTCCTCCGTTTCACAATAGTTGTAGTTCTAGCATTCAAAATTTTTATCAAAATGATTGTAGTTCTCACATTTCAATGTAATTTTAGAGACAACATTTTTTTTTAGATCAATAGGACATCTAATATTATGATGCCCCAGTTCCAAACATGGGAACTGTACATAACAGGGTATGGGGTTGAGTTCACATCTCAACATACAGTTTTTAGAACCAAAAGCAGCATAACAAAACATTTTAAACCATAACACTATAAATCTCACACAGACCGAACAAGGTAAAGATCAAAGCATCAACATATCATTTCCTACTACCCACAAGATGCTTCAGATATGCCGACCAGGAGATCAATTCCTCAGGAATGTCATCATTCTCAGGAATCCCCTCAACCAAGTTATCCTTTCGAATCAAGTTATCCCAAGGCTTAATGACAGCGGAGCATGAAGTTTGAACTCCAAATCTTTGCAGAATATCATCAGACTTCCCATCATCCCCTCTTTGTATATCGGTCTCCATTTCTTTAATGAAGTAAGTATTCTTCTCCAAACTGTCTTCATACTCAACTAGTTCTGAAAATTGAAAATTATGTCATTTCTACTAATCCACAAACTCCATAATGTAGCCGCACAAATGGTATTTAATGCAGTATTTTTCTTATTGCTTAGACAAAATCTAGCCACAGATTCATAATTATAACCAATATCCAAATCAAAAAACTCTCCAACCAAGCTCCAAATATTTCTAGCAACCACGCATTCGAAGAATAAATGAGTGATAGATTCAATCTCATCACAGAAACAACAAGAAGCACCTTTATCAATACCCCTTTTTATAAGATTGTCTTTAGTCATAATCTTATTGTGCGACATAAGCCAAAGGAAGAAATGAATTTTAGGGGGAACAATTAAACTCCAAATAGCAGGAATAAAAACCGGAAGCACACCCTTAAAATTAATAATTGCATACAGGGATTTAACCGAATAAATTCCATTACTGTTGTACTGCCAGATTAACGCATCCTCACTTTCAACAAGATTTATACTTTTTACCACTTCCATCAATTCAAACTATCTGATCATTAACCTTTCAGAGAAGGTTCTTCTAAAAGTACATTTACAATTAATACAATCCCAGATGTCAGCAATAGTAGAGTCTTTCTCATTAACTAATATATAAAGATCCCAAAACTGAGTAGCGAGACAGGACGAGCCAAACCAAATGTCTTCCCAAAATCTAATCTTCTTCCCATTACCTACACTCCATCTATAGCCATACTTGGTAGCATCCATAGCCCACAAGACCCCTTTCCAAAAAAACAGAAACATGATCGTGATCACAAACAAAAACATTAGGATCATTAGTTTTGTATTTATATTTTAGAGACAACATGACCTTTGTACCCTTTATCCATGCAGCCATCTGTTTAGCTAATCTGTTCAGCTACCCTTCATTAATCACAAAGGGGATGAATTACATGAGAGTACATAAGTTAGTTTCCATGTCTCCTTATCTTGTGTGAATTTAGCTAAAATTACAACCATTGTGAAACGGAGGGAGTATTAGTTTTTTGAAAACTAAAACAGACTTAACACTACTACAGAAAGGTCTACCACAGACGGTTCATAAACCTCATCACAGACGGTTTTGTGAACCGTCTGTATCAAACTGTCAGTGATGACTTATAGTCATCACAGGCGGTTTTCCAACCGTCTATGAAAAAGTCATCACAGACGGTTCTAAATTGAAATCGTTTGTGAAAAAAGTCATGACAAACGGTTCTAATTTGGAACAGTCTGTAATGTGCACCTCATCATATACGGTTCCAATTTAGAACCGTCTATGATGTTGATTTTTCATTTTATTAGTAATTTTGATTTATTGGCTAGCCTAAGACGTGATGGTTCGTAACTGCCGAAGAACACTTAACTACTGAGTTATGTCGCTGATTTTAACACAATACGGGCACTTCCCAAGTGGTCACCCATAATAGTACTACTTTTGCCCAAGCACGCTTAACTACGGAATTCTTATATGATCTGATACTATAATGTTTGTATGATAACATCTGAAATATAACGTGTCCCCCTCCCCTTAACCTCATAGAGCACCTGAACACCGATTTTAGTATTCTCATACTCCGAATATAGTTTGGAGATAATGAAAACACAAAAAAAAGACCGAAACGACTACAAAACTTCGGAGGCCGTTTTGAGGCCCTAAACGATATTTTTTTGGAATTCTGTTTTTCTCGCACGCACGCACTCACCCAAAAGTTCAAGATCCGACCATCTGATTTTCTCGCACTTACTTTTCGTTATCTTTTCAACGAGCCAAAGAACGCCCCGATCGGAGTAACGAGTTAAAAGTTACGGCCGTTTTACCAAACGTGCTCGGATTTCCTACTTAGAAACCGAATCAGACTTTATGCCCAAAGGAGAAATTGAAGAGCTCATCGTGCTGATTCCAAAAAGCACAAGAACACCAAAATCGGAGTTACGAGTCAGAAGTTATAGTATTTTTACCATTACACCAAATGTGCACATCACATACGGTTTTTTGCCAAAAACCGTCTATGATGTGCCCCCCTCATCACAAACGGTTTTTGGCTGAGACCGTCTGCGATCTGGCTCTCACCACAAACGGTTTTTGGCTGAGACCGTCTGCGATGTGGCTTTCATCACAGACAGTTTTAGCCAAAAATTGTCTATGATGTTGTCACTGACGGTTACACTATAGAACCGTCTGTGATGTTTCTTATCACAGACGGTTTATTAAAACCGTCTGTGATGAGGAGTCTAATATAAGCCTTTCTGTAGTAGTGTAAAGCCCCAAACAGGCCCATAGCATTGGGAGTTATGTGTTGTCGCTGGAAGCGATGGATAAAGAGAATTCATTTAATCTCTTCGACTACGCTTACCTCACCGCCGATGACTTCGTGAAGGAAGAAGAAGATAAATGCGACTTCTATTCCAAATATGTTACTAAGAGTCGTCCAAGTTGACAACTTTATCCAAACCAGATGAGGTCATATCAGGAGAACCATTTCCTGAGAAGAAATCAGGAAAACAGAGTGACTCAGTGCCTGCCCATATCCCAGGGGTAGAGAATCAGAGCACATGCCCTATGGAAGTCGACAATGTAGGAATTCACGAGAATGACAATGACTTCTATGAGAGTTCATCTTTAGAAGAGTTTATCCAAAGTCTTGAACTCGATTATACCATATCATCATCCTCCAATGAGGGAGTGCTCATCCATTCCGTCAACTCCGGATCTCGCATTTGCGCAATCACGAAGGAGACAGAGGCACAACGAGTGGAACGCGAACAACGTGAAGATCAAGAAAAGGTCGCTCAGGAGTAATGCGGGAGTCGCGATTGCCAAGCAAAAGGTTGTGGAATAGGCAAGACGCCTTTACCTTGACTGGTTCCCATGTAGATCAATCCTCACTAGTCGACATCAACGGAGTACCGACCGATAACAGAGGAGCAATCCACAATGGAGAAGCGCTTTCGACATGCTTGGCCTAAGTGAAAATATTAATTATGGTCGACGATGACCTCGTTCTTCTTATTATACAGATTAAGTACCTAATATGCGTATACGCTTGGGATTGTATATAGAATGCAAAGCCTTTTCACCAGGGCTAAAAAATGTCACTTAGCCTAAAAAATTGAAGCCGAGTCCGTTGAAAAGTTATGTTGGAACTCAAAATCCATCAAAGTTCCTTCAAACTTATACCACCGCCATCCAAACTGCTGGTGGAGATGAGAAGGTAATGGTGAATTATGTCCCTACTGTTCTTAAAGGATATGCAAGAACTTGGTTATTTAATCAACCAGAAGGATCCATATATAGTTGGGAAAACTTATGCCACGCCATTCTAAATAATTTTAAAAGTTGTTAAGCGAAACCTTAAAAAGAAGACGATTTGCATCGTCTTCACTAAATCTTTGATGAAAATTTACGTCAGTTTATTCAGAGGTTTGTAGAGGTTCTTAACACGATTTCTAACATATACAATGATTTTGTGATTCGTACGTTTAAGCAGGCTGTACGATATAAGTGCTTCACCGAGGATCTCAACATTCATCCGCCATCCACCATATCAGAACTCTTCAATATGGTTGATCGGTATTCTGATGCACATGAGGTGGTTGAATGAAACCGTATGGTCAATAAGAGCCATAAACACTCTGTTGACATCCAAATTTGGTATGTGACTGATTTTGTTAGAGTCAGTTGTAATCATTTTGGTAAGGGATGAATCGCAATTAGAGACCGATATATTCTCGACAGGCCATAACTAATCAGAGTCATAGACTGATACGACGTAGCTGATGTTGGCTCTATATAGAGGGAAGTCGAGTCCGATACAGGCAATTCAAGAGATTGAGAAAGATACGATCGGGCCTGATATGGCAAGAAGAGATTGAGGCTAACACGGGCGATTGAAGAGACCGAGAGGGATATGGTCGAAGCTGAAGACTATAAAAGAAGATGATTGGCAATTGAAAGGACCAACGATGTCGCCTAGAGGGGGGGTGAATAGGCGGATTAAAACTTTACATAGCGAATAAACGGGCCGAAGGCTGGTCAACCCGAGTCTCGGATTTGGTCCGGATACTCGACTTGTCGAGTGTCCGGTATTGAGTCCGACTCTCCGGTTGGTTAACCGCATGAGCGAAATACAAACTACTCTAGCAAGCACAAGGAACTACTAGAAGTAGCAAGCAAGAACAACCTAGAACAATTGCTGGACAGGACTTGAATTAAAGCTAGGCTAAGAGCTAGATCTAACTACACAAATTCGAATCCACGTAAGCAAGACTAGGAAGTAAAAGAGAGAGCGAGAGACGCGATTTTTCACCGAAGTTCGGATTCTTGAAGGGAATCTCACGTCTCACGTTGAGGTGGCTCGGTCACACTTGAGCGGGGTCTCTTCAACCCGCTTTCCTCCCGGTGTTGCACAAATGCACTCGCCCGGCTTCCACTTCTTGTCTCTTCCCTTTCGGAGGCGAGACTCGCTTTCACAAGCAGCGAGGGCTCACCACACGCGCGTCGGTAGCTCCCTTGACTCCTAGCCCGTCTAGAGACCTTCAATCTCCAAGAGAAATAGCACCACGAGGAATCGCTTGGAGGATGAACTAGTGCTCAACAACATGAAATGAATGCACTTAGCACTTTGCTTCTTCCTCTCCTCACCAAAAGGATCAACAACCAAATTAAATGGTGGGAGGAAGATGGGGCTCTATTGAATGCTTAGATAATGTTAGGAATGGCTTGAATGCTGCTATGAATGAGCTCAATAGAGATTCTTACCGTTTGGGAAGAAGGGGTGGCTTTAAATACGTTTTGAAAACTAGCCGTTATCCCTTTTTTGCAGACCGGAGACTCGGACAATTGACCCTGAGACTCCGTGTTGTCCGACTCTCCGGACCACATGTCCGATATCTCGACTCTCGAATTCACAAAATGGCGGAGGGTTAACCCGGAGACTCCGGATAACATGTTCTGAGACTCGGACTAAATCGGATACTCGGACTGTATGTCCGGATACTCGAGTTATTCGCTTTCGGTTGGAATTCTGGTTTTGGAAAATGCAAGTTTTTGAGTGCTAATTTGAGATGCAGAAATTGATTGTTGAGCACTTGCACATCCTAAAGTCGATTTCTCGTCATACCCTCTTAATAGTACGGCTATCCTTAAGACACAAATAAATACAAGATTACAATTATGGTCTTGATGCCGTCCTTTTGATTTAAAGTAGTCGTAGGGGCGTCCAATGTCATTCCAAGCTCGATATGATCTCGATATCTGCAGTATTCTTGGATAATACATTAGGTCTCTTTAATTGTGTCATCATTAATCACCAAAATAAATTGAGGGGCCTAGATGCACTTTCAATCTCTCCCTTTTTGGTGTATTGATGACAACACAATTAACAGCAAATAAATGATATGAAAACGACTTTAGCAAATCAAATAAGAAGTGGAACTCCCCCTAAATGTGTGCATTAGAAGAATTGAGTGGAAACAAATGCACATATTTAACGAGAAATAACCGAGAGCTCCCCCTCAAATGCACAAGCATCTCATCACAAATAACTGAAAGCAATACATGCATAAAGTAAGCATTAAAGTCATTACATGGAATAACAGAGTTCACGACACGAAATAAGCCAAAGATATAAAGCAACACAAGTCCACAAGCGAATAAATAAGCACAAGAACTCAAACGCCTCTCTAACGCGACTAAAGACGGCTAAAGACAACGCGGCTAAAGAAATCACTCCCCCTTTGGCATCAAGACACCAAAAGAGGGAGGAACACGAAAGATCACTCGTCGTCGCCTTCGTGAGTCGGGACGCGAGTACTCGCTGAGGGTCATCTCGATGTCAAAGTGAGAGGAGGAGGTGATCTTAGAAGCTGATCTGCAGAGGTGGCATCGCTACTCTCCTCGGAAGACCCGGAGGAGTCGCTGGGAGAGACTGCTTCACCATTGTGGCGGCGGATGCTACGAATGTCTTGACCATTCTTCTTGATCTGCCGACTCATCGCCTTCTGCCTGGTGGAGATGTCGCGGCAAAGAAGAAAGACATGCTTGAGCATCCTCTGAAGAGTCTGCTAGGAACCTCGGATCGCCCAAGAACTGCGGGAGGCACGGCCGGGTAGAGATAGAGAGCAAGCACGCGACCTCGAGGTTCTAGTAGCAGACCGAGGAATGCAGTGGCCGGAGAGTAACTGAGGACGGACCTTGTAAGCAAGATGCTCCTCATCTCGACAAACTTTAGCCCACTCCTTGAAGAGATCAAAGTCATCACGAAGGGTGCATAGCCGCGAATCGCCATGTTGCTCTGAGCGTGTCTCATCGACTCCTACATGAAATCGACAACATCAAACGGGTGGAGTGCGCTCGACGAGATGAAATGTGCTAAGTTCCTCCCATAGGAATCGATGGTAGAAGCATCTCCCTCCTTTGGCGAAGAGTGACTCTCAACATCCTGTTGAGTACGGCAGAACATCCTTCGGACCCTTGATGGTCCCCAGCTGTGAAACTCCTCGAAGTGTCATACAAAGCCTCAATCTGCCAGAGTCATCACTTTCTTTGCATGAAGCTTTGAATTTGTCATTATATCTGAGATTGAGGACTCTGGCAAACCTCTTCTTGCTAGCCACATACCAAATCTTAACAGTCATCCACCATATGGCCTCATCATTCTTGTCAAAATATAAGGTGGCATAGAACTGCATTATGATCTCAGTGTTCCAAATCATACTTGTATGCCATGCGAGGTTCTTGATTTGATGCTCGAATCAATGATCTCGGTGAAGACTGGATTACTGCAGCAGCCATGTATTCCCGATCCAATGGTCTTCATGCGAACCACTGGTGCTCAAGTGGGTATAGGACCGATCTCATAATGTCAGGCCGAAACCGGTTCCAAAACCTGGCGGTCACATACTCATCCTGATGGAGCTCTAGAGGATCTTTCTTCAGGCTCGACAATGGCTTTCCCCTTTCCGATCCTGTCCGTGTCGATTATTCTCATTGGGTTCCGCGGACATTGGATAGTTCCACACGAGGCTTGGCTTTGATCGTAGGGACCAATGAAGTGCCCGAAGCCTGGCGGCTTCTCTTACGATCACGGCCTGGCATGAGTATCTCCGGATGCTCATTTGGATCAGAGCTTCTTTGAGGAGGAGGAGACAGGCGATGCGACTCGAGCTAGCTGGCCTTGAGGTCTGGAACGGGTCTTTGGCTACCCACTCCTTCTCGCCGCTTTTCCCGGAGGTGCGTGAGGAGAATTAAGGGAGACGCCCGAGCGGATCATCGCCACCTGGCTGCACGCTAAGGAGGATCACGTGCCACCAGGCTGCTCGGAGGAGGATTGCTTTGCCTCCGGAAGTTCCCTCAGGAAGGATCCATCTGACCGGACAAAGGCCCGAGAGGAATTAGCCGAGAGGCGGCGAAAAACGGCGAAGAACTAAATCGCGAGAGCTAACCCAGGAGAGTCGGACAAAAGGTCCGGGATACTCGATTGCATCCGAGACTCCGGACAAAATGTCGGATACTCGGATAACCCGAACTCCGGACTCATGTCCGGACACTCGGATGTGCGAGAGAGGAAGCGCAGGCGGCCAAGGAAGGACAACCCAACCCGCACAAACCAACAAATTGAATCTAGATTGCCACAAGAATAAAGGAATGAGGTCTAGGGCACACCAGAACAAGATTTCTCAAAATTAGGGCGCAGTTGGAACTCACCTCAACGAGATTGAAACCGAGAAGAAGCGGGCTTAAAGAGAGATCGACTCTTCGATCTTGAGAGCCTCCACGAGGACGAGCCACACTCTAGAAGAGATGAAGCACGAGGGAGACCCAAGAATCCGCATAAAAAGCGATCCAAACCCTAAGAATTGAGATTAGGGCAAGAAAGAACCTTACCACGATCTCCAATCCAAGGATGAGGAGGAGTCCAAAGCCCTACGAGAGAGAGGAGCACGGGAGAGGAGAGGAAGAGGCGCCGGTGCAAAAGGAATGAAAACAAACCGCGAGTTGGGGTTAACTTAAACCCGTCCGCCCCAACCCGAGACTCTCGGGTTTTCAGGCCAGGAGACTCAATTATCCGGAGACTCGGATTAAATACCTGAGACGATCGGGTTGCCCGGCTCGGTTAGGAATTAGATCACGAAGAAGGATAGCTCAAAGGAATTCTACGGAGCGAGAGGGAGAAAGATTCCTAAGATGTCAACTTGATACATGACCAAATGAACAATAAAGCGAACAAACTATGGTCACATATCAAATGACAAGATCGGAAGGATCAAGAGCCAACAACATTGATAATTTCAAAGAAAAGATGAATAAAGTTTTGAAATTCATTTTTCATTCACCAAACAATATATGAGTACTTATCAAGCCAATGCGTTACGAGAATCTAGAATATTTAGACCACTTCTCAATTCACGTAACCTTTCTCGTCAAAGGGCTTGGTAAAAATATCGGCTAATTGATCATTTGTACTCACATGTTGGATATCAATTTACGCCTTTGGTTGCGTGGTCTCTTAGGAAATGATGGCGAATATCAATGTGTTTTGTTAGGAGTGTTGGACAGATTGTTGGCAATTTTATGGCACTCTCACCACACACAAAAGTGGAGCACGCTTTTGTAGGAATGGCCATAATCACTCAAGGTTTGTCTCATCCAAAGTAGTTGGGCAACTTGACTCGCGCTATATATTCGACCCCAGTGGATAGGGCCACGGAATTTTGTTTCTTGGAAGACCACGAGACTAGGGACCTCCCAGAATTGGCAGGTTCAGAGGTACTCTTCCTATCCACTTTACAACCGCATAATCCGTGATCGGAATAGCCAAGAAGTTCAAGGAGGATCCTTTCGATACCAAAGTCCAAATGAGGAGTGCACTAAGTATCTCAAGATTCTCTTAACGGCCACCATGTGGCACTCTTTGGAGCGGCTTGAAACGCGTGCACACATACAAACGCTAAGCATGATATCAGGCCTAGATGCACAAAGATAAAGGAGAGAACCGATCATCGAACGATATACCTTTTGGATGACCGGTTTACCTTCTTTGTCGAGGTCTAGATGCCCGTTTGCCTGCATAGGCGTCCTTATAGGCTTGGCGTCCTCCATTCCAAACTTATTGAGCATGTCCTTGATGTACTTGGTTTGACAAATGAAAGTTCCTTCCTTGAGTTGTTTGACTTGAAATCCGAGGAAGAACTTCAACTCTCCCATCATGGACATCTCAAATCTTTTGGTCATTATCTTGCTAAACTCTTTACACAAATGTTCATTAGTAGATCCAAATATAATGTCATCGACATATATTTGGCATACAAACAAATCATTATCAATATGCTTAGTAAAGAGAGTAGGGTCGGCCTTTCCGACTACAAAACCTTGTCCCAGAAGGAAGTCCCGTAAACACTCGAACCAAGCCCTCGGTGCTTGCTTAAGTCCATAAAGGGCTTTGTGAAGATAGTAGACGTGGTCCGGGTGTTTTGGATCTTCAAAGCCGGGTGGTTGCTCGACGTAGACCATCTCGGAGAGTGGTCCATTTAAGAAGCGCTCTTCACGTCCATTTGATACAGCTTGAAATCATGGTGAGTAGCAAAGGCAAGTAATATTCTAATAGATTCAAGCCTAGCTACTGGAGCATATGTTTCATCGAAATCCAAACCTTCGATTTGAGTGTACCCTTGAGCAACCAGACGAGCTTTGTTCCTTGTCACGATTCCATTCTCATCTTGCTTGTTCCGGAAGACCCATTTTGTGCCGATCACGTTTTGCTTTGGTCTTTGAACAAGTTCCCAAACTTGATTTCTCTTGAAATTGTTAAGCTCCTCTTGCATGGCCATCACCCAATCCGGATCATCAAGCGCTTCATCTACCTTGAGAGGTTCAAGAGACGACACAAACGAGTAAAATTCACAAAAATTTGCAACTCGAGATCTAGTAGATACTCCCTTGTGAATGTCTCCAAGTATATTGTCGACTGGATGATCTCGTTGAATACTTTGATGAACTCTAGGGTGAGGAACGGTTGAATTTGGAGCTTGGATAGGTTCTTCGTCTTGGGATGCGTTCGAACCATCTTGGGCTTGCTTGGACGAGGAAATATCACCCTGAGTTCGACCCATCCGAGACTTCAGTATTTGACCCGGAGACTCCGGATCAATCGAACACTCGGGTTTCAGGCCGAGACTCCGGATTGGGGTGCTTTGATGAGATTCCAATTTCTAGGTCTTACCTCCCAATTGCCATTTTCTTGATAGCTTCACACGGTGGTTCTTCTCTGTCAATCACACGATCAACTTGTTCTACTTGAGAACCCGTTAGTCTCATCAAAGGTCACGCCACGTGAGATTTCCAACGACACGGTGGTATTGTTGAAAACTTCCGATGCAGCGTAAGCATTAGTTCCATAACCAAGTAAGAAACCTTCATCTACTTTAGGAGCGAATTTAGAAGACTTAGCCTTTTTATTAAGGATATAGCATTTGCTCCCAAAGACTCGAAAGTAGGAGACATTGGGTTTCTTCCCGGTGAGCAACTCATATGCCGTTTTCTTCAAGATCTTGTGAAGGTAGAGGCGGTTGGAGCTGTGGCATGCGGTATTGATGGCTTCCGCCCAAAAGCTATCGGAAACTTTGTACTCGTCAATCATTGTCCGCGCCATCTCGATGAGGGTTCGATTCTTCCTCTCGGCTACCCCATTTTGATGAGGAGAATAGGGAGCCGAGAATTCATGCTTGATTCCTTCCTCATCAAGAAACTCCTCCACGCCAATATTCTTGAACTCGGTGCCGTTGTCGCTCCGAATTCTCTTGATCTTTACTTCAAACTCGTTTTGAGCTCTTCTCATGAATTTCTTCAATGTCACTTGGACTTCACCTTTGTCATGCAAAAAGAACACCCAAGTGAATCGAGAAAAATCATCAACAATAACCAAACCATACTTACTTCCCCAATGCTTATATAAGCTACGGGACCAAATAAATCCATGTGGAGCATTTCCAATGGTCTTGAGGTCGCTCATTACGTTCTTGGCGGGATGGGAGGCGCCAACTTGCTTGCCCGCTTGACAAAGCGCTACAAATCCTATCTTTCTCAAAGACAACATTTGTTAGTCCAAGAATGTGGTTGCCTTTAATGAGTTTGTGAAGATTCCTCATACCGACATGGGCTGGTCGGCGATGCCATAGCCACCCCATGCTCGATTTAGCCATTAAAGCACGTTTCAAGATTAAGTCGTCGTATTGAAGTCTCTGAGATAGAGCTTACCTTCAAACGCCCTTTAAAGGCTATTGAACCATCAAGCCTCTTAATGACTTCCACACTCTTTTCATTAAACAAACAATTGTAACCGCTTCACACACTTGTGCAACGGACAACAAATTGTAGCTTAATGATTCAACAAGTAAGACATTACTTAAATGGAAATCATTTGAGATAGAGATTTTACCCAAACCAATTACCTCTCCTTTTCCATTATCTCCAAATATGATACTTTCGCTATTTGATCCATTCACATCAAGTGTGCGAACATTGCCTTTTCTCCGTCATGTGATGCGTGCATCCGCTATCCAAAATCCAACTTGTTCCACCGAGATATGAGCCTACAAAACATATTTAGTTTTTGCTCTTGGTATTAAACTTGGTTAGGTCCATGCGACGTTAGTAATAAGCGATTTAGGGACCCAAATAGAGCGAACACAAGGAGCATTCTTCGCTTACGCCCAACATGATAAGCAACTACGACCGATCGAGGTTAGTCCTTTTAAGCACATAAGAAGCAAAGAACTTCGGAGTGAGCTTTGTGCTTGGATGTTCCTTCGCCTTTTACAAAGTGAATGGGGCTTGCTTAAAGGAGCAACAACAATGTTGCTCTTTTTGCCTCTTGGCGGAACATACCCAAGCCCTTGCCTCTTAGGATTACCTTGGCGCTTACCGAGATACTCCTCTAAACCCTTGCTTGCCTTGTAGGACTTTTGAAGTCCATCTTCAAGCATCACCTTAAGCTTCTCATTTTCATGAGCTAAGACTTTCAAAGTCTCACGGTTAGTAGCACAAGTAGCAACATCAACATTAAAGCATCTAGCGCATAACGTTGCTCGTTGAAGGTAATGAAATATTGAAGTTGTTGATTGAGGTAGAAGCTTTATTCGAGAGATCAACAAGCTTCACTTCAAGAGTCTTGCAAGCATCCTTTGCTTTGCAAGTTGCTCTAAGAGTGAAGCATTGGTGATCTCAAGACTAATTGCTTCATTTTTGGTCAAATTTGAACTTTTGACCAAATCCTCATTTCTCTTTCTTTCAAAAGCTAGGCTCTTCTCTAGCTCAATGTTCTTCTCCTTTTCAAAAATAAGGAGATCCTCTTGAGCCTCAAGAATAGCCTCCTTTTGTTCAACTACTTCCTCCAATTTTTCAATATCTTTAAGTAGCAAGTCTAATTTTTCAATATCAAAATCATTCATAGACTTAAATGCTACTTCCTCATCATCACTAGCATCATCACAATCATCTATGCCATAATCAACAATAGAAAGAGTAGAGCACTTAGATGATACCTTGTGCCCCTTTGCCATAAGGCACATTGGAGCATCTTCATCACCATCGCTCAAGTTGTCGAAGAGGCTCTTCGACTTTGTCGGTGGAGTAGCGATGGCGACGGTGGCAAGTCCTCCCTCATTGTCGGAGTTGGACTCGGACTCGGACTCGGAGTCGGAGTTGGAGTTCCACTCCTTGCCAATATATGCATGACCCTTGCCCTTGTACTTCTTGCTCTTGTCCTTGTCCTTCTTGCGGTACTTGTCTTTCTTGTACGGCTTCTCTTCCTTCTTTTCTTTGTGTGGGCACTCGGCAATGAAGTGGCCGGGTTCCCCACACTCATAGCATTTTCTTGAGGAGTGACGCCCACTTGACTTGTTGCCATAGCTCTTGGAGTGACTACCCGGTTTGTAGCCCTTCTTCTTCAAGAACTTGTTGAATCTTCTTACGAGCAAGGCCATATCTTCATTTGTCAAGGGGCCGCTCGACTCTTCTTCATCGCTTGAGCTCTCTTCGGCTTCTTGCATCACCTTGACGGCCTTCAAGGCGATGCCTTTCTTCTTCTTGGGACTTGAGCTCCTCCACCACCTCCGCTTCCTTCACACCATCATCTCATCCGTCATCAAACCGGCCAATCACATCATGAGGAGTGAGAGTGTCGAAGTTTGGCCGGTCGCGGATGAGTTGCACAAGATTGCGGTTGGTGGGGGTGATCACTCGGAGGATGATCTTGACAATGGCTTTGTCGGTGAGCTCGGTGCTTCCAAGTCCTTTTGCTTGATTTACTAGCAACATCAAGCGATCAAACATCTTTGTGTAAGTTTCTCCTTCTTCTAGAGTGAATCGGCTCAATTCTCCAATGATGAGCTCTATCTTTGATTCACGGATACTTGACACTCCTTCATGAGTGACCATTAGCCTTTCCCAAATGTCCTTGGCATTATCAAGGCCATCGACCCGGTTGAACTCGGAGTCACTCAAAGCATTGAACAAGGCATTGACGGCCAAGTCGTTGAAGTGTTGAGCTTTGTCTTCTTCGGAGGTGAGATTGTTGGGGTTTGCGGGCTTGAAACCTGTTTCAACAATCTTCCAAATACACGGATGAAGTGATCTCAAATGCATCTTCATCTTATGTTTCCATGCCGCATATCGAGTGCCATCGAAGTGGCGCTCGGCCGACGAGGCGGAAACATAGGATGAGGAGTTCGAGACTCCAAAGGAGGAATAATCTAATGGAATTGCAACCCCTATACCTAACCCGAGGCTTTCTCTTGGCCATGGGTTTCGGTAACCTTTCTCTATGTCGGACATCTTTGATTCTCCCAAGCGGTTAAGCCAAAGTAAGGAGATTTGGCTCGATACCAATTGAAAGGACCAACGATGTCGCCTGAAGGGTGAATAGGCGGATTAAAACTTACGCAGCGAGAATAAAACGGGCCGAAGGCTGGTCAACCCGAGTCTCCGATTTGGTCCGATACTCGGCTTGTCCGGAGTGTCCGGTATTGAGTCCGACTCTCGGGTTAGTGCACGGAGGCGAAATAAAAACTACTCTAGCAAGCACAAGGAACTACTAGAAGTAGCAAGCAAGAACAACCTAGAACAATTGCTTTGACAGGACTTGAATTAAAGCTAGGCTAAGAGCTAGATCTAACTACACAAATTCGAATCCACGTAAGCAAGACTAGGAAGTAAAGAGAGAGCGAGAGACGCGATTTTTCACCGAGGTTCTGATTCTGAAGGGAATCCTCGTCTCCGCTTGAGGTGGCTCGGTCACACTTGAGCCGGGTCTCTTTCAACCCGCTTTCCTCCCGGGTGTTGCACAAATGCACTCGCTGAAGCTTCACTTCTTGTCTCTTCCCTTCGAGGCGAGACTTCGCCTTCACAAGCAGCGACCGGGCTCACCACACGCGCGTCGGTAGCTCCGTGACTCCCTAGCCGTCTAGGAGACCTTCAACCTCCAAGAGAAATAGCACAACGAGGAATCGCTTGGAGGATGAACTAGTGCTCAACAACATGAAATGAATGCACTTAGCACTTTGCTTCTTCCTCTCCTCACCAAAGGATCAACAACCAAATTAAATGGTGGGAGGAAGATGGGGCTCTATTGAATGCTTAGATAATGTTAGGAATGGCTTGAATCTTTGCTATGAATGAGCTCAATAGAGATTCTTACCGTTTGGGAAGAAGGGTGGCTTTAAATACGTTTTGAAAACTAGCCGTTATCCCTTTTGAGCAGACCGGAGACTCGACAATTGACACTGAGACTCGGGTTGTCCGATCTCCGGACCACATGTCGGATACTCCGACTCTCGAGAATTCACAAATGGCCGAGAGGTTAACCCGGAGACTCCGGATAACATGTTCGAGACTCAGGACTAAATCGGATACTCCTGTATGTCCGGATACTCGAGGATCGTTTAGCTCGGTTGGAATTCTCGTTTTGAAAATGCAAGTTTTGAGTGCTAATTTGAGATGCGTAAATTGATTGTTGAGCACTTGCACATCCTAAAGTCGATTTCTCGTCATACCCTCTTAATAGTACGGCTATCCTTAAGACACAAATAAATACAAGATTACAATTATGGTCTTGATGCCGTCCTTTTGATTTAAAGTAGTCGTAGGGGCGTCCAATGTCATTCCAAGCTCGATATGATCTCGATATCTGCAGTATTCTTGGATAATACATTAGGTCTCTTTAATTGTGTCATCATTAATCACCAAAATAAATTGAGGGGCCTAGATGCACTTTCAGCAATATTGTAGAAAACAGCCAATCAACCAACACAACTTGTTCTACTTTTACTTTACTTTTTGTCGCCTAGGAGTAGTTCTCAATTCTGTACTCTTTCCTTTGTAATTCGTTTTTGATCAATTAAGTCGTATATCATCGATTGTTGATCATCATCAACTTACGCCAAACCAGGTCAACTTCTTCTCTGATGTTGCTGCGCATCGCCTTCTTCGGGAAGAACAATCTTTACCTTCATCTAATCAACTACATTAGGTTGATTAGATCTATTGGTTACTATAATCTGTATTGGCTTAAACAAGTCGACAAGGATTATCGTCAACAAAACTTTAGATCGGTTTTGTAACCGATTTATTGACATTACCCTCTTACCGATTGCATGATCAAATTGGCTGGCACACTCGCACCCCAAAATTAAACCTGTGTTTGTATGTGTTGGTTGTGATCAACCTGTCATCAAGTTTTTGATACCAACACTCTCAGCCAAGTTTGAAGATTTCCAAAGGTGTTAATCTAAAAAATCTTTCATACCTGAAGATCAAAAAGGAAAAAATAAGAAAAAGAGAAAAAGACCTCCCAAAGAGAGGTCGCAGGTGTCTCTGAACGACCTGTTTATTTGAAGGATAAACAACCTTGAAAGAAGAAGCCTGGTCGGATAAATCAGCTCGCTCCGACCGCTGGAAGTCGACTCACCATCTTCGGATGTAGGCGCATTTGCCCAGCAGGAGGAGCTTGTGGGGGAGGACCTGTGTCGGTGTTTCGTGCACCAGCAATACGAATTTTTGGTTAGTGGGGGTCGCGCGCTCCCTCTCCTCGAATGGTTGACTCAGGAAGTCAGCGATTTATACTGGTTCGGGCCGAATGTCCCTACTCCAGTTCGGGCCGTTGGGGTGTATTGTATTCGTGAGACGAACCAAGGGCTACAGGCGAGACAGGGGTTCGAATGGATCGATCTCCCTTGCTCAATTAGTTTTTCGTTGGGTTGCTTGCCTGATTGTTTGTTCGCCTCCCCGTTGTTCGCCTCCTCCCGGAGCCCTGCTTCTCCTTATATACTCGGAGGCAGCAGGTTACATGGGAGTTTGGAGAGAAAAAGAAAGGGGTACTGTACGCCTTGGAGTCTGGTCTTCTGTCTTGTCGTCCGACTGGCTTCCGCCCAACCCTACGCTGGGTTGGTAGCCCTGCTGAAAGGAGTCTTCGGGAGTGACAGGGGTGACGACCGCCCGCATTTAACGCCACCCGGCAGTTAATGGTGTTTGACCTCAGCTTGGCCTCGGGAGGGAGCGCTCTCCTCCGTGGTGTGTCAGTGATGATGGGACCGGGGCTTGACTCCCCTGCACATCCTCTGACATTCTCGGAAGGACCGCTTACTCCTGGTACGGACGTCAGGGGACGTCGCGTACGCAGAGCAGTTGGCCCTCCACCAGCGCGGGTCTTGGCCCCTCGAGCGCTAGTGGAGCCGACCGAGCACACGCCCCGACCTAGGAGGTCGGAACCTACCGGCCGTCCGGGGCTAGCTCTAAGCAGGGCCAGGCTCACTTTTCGCGGCCCATGGACTTTTCGCCAGAACTGGGCTTCTAAGGAGGTCAGCCCGTTCGTGGTCCCGGGCTGATGGGGGTACCCATGGTATGTGCACTCATCAACCTGGGACTCCCATCTTCAGGGGATGCGAGCTCGGGCCTCAGGGGTTGTGACGATGGTGTAAACTATAGTGGCATAGTATGAGTCCCCTCGAACCTTGGATTCGGTGGGTGTAGCAGCCAGAAGGGAGCCCCATTTGACACCACTGCATGGGAGAGTGTGGGGAGGTTGTACGGGTTCCCCCTGCTCGCCTCCGTAGACAAAGGTTAGGCCTCCATGGCCCTCCAGGTCGGTGGTTACATGGACTGAGGGCACTGGCGAGAGCAGCGAGAAGGGCGTAGGGCCACCGTAAGGATGGTAAGATACCATCATGTAGTCCACAATTTGCCTTGCGATCGCCTCCACCATAGCCTGCCACTTGGTTACGTTCAGCACCTCAGGAGCCCCAACCTCACGGCAGCAACGTTACCATAGGGCTCCTGCCCTAGGCTCAAGGGAGGAGGACGTGACTTTGGGCCCTGGAACTTGATCGACCTTGTTGACTCTGGGGTGGATGGCACCAAGTGGTGCGCGCTTGGGGTTTCATCGGGGATGATGGTCATACTCATGCTCCTTGCACTTCGGGGCTAGAGGAGGCTTGGAATGTTTCTTAGTAGGAGCCATAGCCTTGTATGAGTTAGCTATCTTTCCCACGGACGACGCCAAATGTTGTTGGTGTGAAAACCGAACACGAGTGAGGGAGTGGATGTAGGTTGTTTAACAGGCCAGCGTCCACAAGAGTAAGAGTGCCACAAGGGTTAATACAGGTTTGGGGGTTCGAGGGAACCGCCCTACTCTTGTCGGTGGGCTGATGGGGGTTGCCTCAAAGGCCGGTCTTCGAGGACTCACCAGTTTGCATGTACTATTGTAGTGCTCAAGATAGCTCAAGTTACAAATGAGAGATACATGTGGTATTTATAGGCTCTAGGGTCTGTACAAATGACCAAAATGCTCCTTATGAAAATAGCTAGTCTATGAGTACAAGTGAGGGGTATGATCATCTTTTCTAGGCATGACTGCAATTCTTGGATCTGTATATTGTATAGACAGTCGTCGCCACACCGGTTTGGTATTCTCCAACAAAGATGAAGGGCAAGGAAATGGGGCTTAAATAGGTGAGGAATGACGATTCTCCTCATCATGTTCCTCTCGGCTGAGCTCCAGATTCTTGGTTTTCTTTCGCATGGCAGCGATTCATAGGTGGTGCGGCGGTGGCATCAGGCAGGGCGCTCGAGGTGATGCGACCGATGGCTAGCAGGCGTGTGATATGACCAAGTGGGGCACGGGGAGAAAGCTTCATGCACAACCATGACAGGTGCTCATGGAGGAAGAAGCCTACATGTGGAACAGGGCTATCAGTGTTGGGGAAGAGAAGAGAAGGCGCACCGGCGAAAATACACCTTCACTCGGGAATAATAGGAAATGGAATGGGTTCAAATGGATTACAATGGTTGACGAGCAAGGTTGATAAGTGGGGTTGACATGTTAGTAAGATAGGAAGGGCTGACACGCAGGCCCAGGCTGTCAATGAGAGAGGAGGGAGATTTGAAATTTAGTTTTAGATCAGAAATTTTGCCCGAGTTTTTAGGTATAGTTACGGGGCTCCAAAAATTATGAAAATTTTTGTGTATACACTTGAATTGCTACTGACGTTTTTTTTTACAAAATTTTATCAGTTCTATATCTTTCTCCTAAATCATTTTATAGCCTTAGTTTTTATACAAAGCACAATTTTTTATTTTTGCTAAAATAGCAACCCAACTCCAAAATTCATGAAATTTTTTGGAGAGGTACTTTAGATTATTTTGGACCTAAATAAAATGTTTAAAGACTTTGTACAGTTTTGAATTAGTATTCAAAATTCAAAAATTGCACTTAGAAAATGTAAAAAGCATTTTCTTAATGCAGAGAATTCAAAAAATACATGGTAAATGTAGAAGAATAATTTGGCAATTTAAATAATAGTTTGTGGGCAAAATTTGGGATATTACAATGGATCTTATGACCAAATAAGCAAAGCTTCTACAAAGATACAGTAGGTGCAAAAGAACTACAAATCACATAATTACACAAATGAGCGAGGCAAATCAACGAATCATAGAAAAAAAATATAAATGACCAAATTACAAAGCGAAGAAGAGGAGAAAATGAACTAGAGCGATGGGATGATGAGGATACGATGAAGAAGCTTGAATCGCCTATGGCCTCTTTCAAAATCCTCCCAAACGGTAGTGGATGCAGCATTGAGAAGAATATGAATAGGCAACAGAGGGAGGAAGATCATATAAAGTTCTCACAGCAACCGACAATATTCCCAACTTGCAACTGTTCAAGTTATTTGGTGATTTCAACATAAAATCATCTGTGATAAGTTTACTTTCACAGACAATATATTTTCACATCTGTCTTTGAAATATCACAGACAATATATTTTCACAACTGTTCAACTTATCAAAGAAGCCATCTGTGATAAGTTGACATATCACAAGTCTATGGACAATCCGCGATTATCACATACAGTTGCTTAAAATTAACTGTATGTGATAGTTTCAGCGTAATTTTTCCTAGGCTTTTGTGGACGGATTTTCCCGCAAACGTAGTGCTTGACTACAGATCATTCGGTGCATTGGAGTGAAAGAAAGAAAGAGAAAGAAAGAAAAAGAGCAATAATGCTTCAGTGAATTGTGCAACTAATTAATGTTTAGAGCATTAAGCTAGCTAGTGGTTCTCAATTCTCATAGACACCGAGGTTTGTTTGTTTGTTCGTTTCTTATTGCTGGAAAAGCATTTGAAGAGATGTGGAATTAATCCAGCGCCTTTAGACGAAGGCCCTGTTTGTTTCCTTCTCCAGCTTATATAATCCAGCTTTTTGGTGTTGGATTATATAAGCTGGATTATATAAGCTACCTTTAAATAAGCCGATGGGTTGTTTGTTTTCTTGGATTATTACTGTGTTGGATTATTAGTTTGAGATTATATAAGCACCCTAATGGCTGCTTATAGATTATTATAATCTCATGCTTTAGATTATATAATCTAGATTATAATCTAGGCTGTTTGTTTCCCCATTAACTTATATAAGCTGGATTATATAATCCATAGGGCAAACAAACAGGGCCGAAGACTATGGCTAGGTCACCACTACTGTAACTTCCAGAGTCTTTCTTCTGTTCTTGGAAGGCGCTTGAGGTACCTAGATCCTGAAAAAATATATCAACCGTTGATGTACAAAAGGGTAACATATGCATAGATTCTTCTTAAAACATGAACTCATATTGCTCCATAGTCCTAACTGATCCCTCTCCCATTCTCCTCTTCCAAAATCAAGATATAGGGAAGCACCTACTCTTCTTAATTTGCCATTCTAAATCAGACGAGAATTAATTAATGCACACAATACCATGGTCCCTGTTGTGTTTGCGCTTAACGGCTACAACAATAACTATATATGTAGATCGTGGGAAAATTATGAATATTATGTTTAATTAGTTACTTTAATAATCAATTACCTGGTCTTCATGAACTGTTGGACAATGATGATTCGATTCAGTTACATAGTATATAAGTTTCATCTCGATCTACAGTTTCGATCGCAATCTAGCTTCGTCCATGGATGTCGGCGTTAATTGTTTTGACTTACGATTTGCTTGGAACAAAAAGGATAAGCAATAGAATTTGGTAATTTGGATGTGTTACCTTGTCTTTCTAATGGTACGAAATTACATATGCAGCTTACAGCTTTATCTCTAAGTTAATTATCTACCCCCACAATTTAATTACCTTCCAATAAGTATCTTTGATCGTGGATCGTCCGACTACAACTAAATAATAAACAGTTGCCATGACGCCCAAGCATCGTCTCAATACAATAATGATTAATAATGATAATCCTAATCTCGAAATTAAAACTGTCGGTGATAGAGATAGGGCAACCACCGCTGAACAGCACGGCACCAATTAATCGACCGGATCACGTACCTTTAATTAGCTAAATGCAATGCACCGACCAAGCATACAGCATACATAGATGTATCGTTACATACCTATTGATCAATCTCTCTTTCCAATTTCATTGCATTCTAGATCATGCATGCTAGCTAGCAACCTACCCAGCTACTGCTTAACTGCACGATCTGACGGTATTGATTTCCCCCAGATCCGACGGCGATCGATCTTGAGAAAGTGATTCGTTCAACCAGAGTGACAACCGAAACATGGTGTAATTGACGTAGGACAGGCAGGGGGCTCCCCTATATTTCCCCAACTTGACATCGACACATGTATGCGCATGGGGTGTCCTACATGCATGGAGCTAGCAGATGGCATGCCAAGGAGAAGACTGGCCAAAATTTGTAAGCTTTCTCCCCATGTGTTGGCCTGCAATTTGGTTGCCTGCACGTGTGGAGCGTGGCTCGTGCAAGTCTGGCCCGTGGGAAAGGCTGCGCGCGGTTTCTCCACACGTGCAGGCACGTAGTGCTATTTTGGCCTTCGCTGCATGTGTCGAGCTAGGTTGCGCGCTCGCGATGCAGGCAACCAAACGCGAGCTCGCGCGCGGTCAATGCATGCAGCGAGCCTGGCCGCGCACATGTAGGGAACCAAACATAATTGTTCACATGCAAGGATATGCAGGGTAGTGTGCAGGAATCTCTCTCAATCCAGGGCCTTTTTGAAACGAAGGAAAAGACATTGGAATTTTTGGTGGATTGAAATCCTACGAAAAATTTCTCTGAGTTCTCATTTGGAACAGAGGATTGAGTTCCAAGAATTCCTATAAAACTCCAAAGGAATGGCTCAATCCATAGAAATTTCAGGGGGAAATCTTCATGAGGTCATACCTCATGTTTCCTTTGCTTTTGTCTCTTGCAATCCTTTGTTCTTCCTGTGCCACAACTAAACACCTATTTTGAAGTTTCAAGGTTTTTGTTTCCTATAGGATTTAGGGGGACATGATGTTGAATCCATGCGTTTTTTTTTCTTTTTATTCGTGTGTTCTAAGGGTGTGTTTGGTTGATGGGATGAAGTTTAATGAGATGGGATGGTCCTGTACCATTTGGTTCTATTATTTTTGGTGAATGAGATGGTTCAGTATCTGAAGGAATATTCCTCAAATTTGTATCACTTGATCCAGGATGGGATGGTTCCATTCAAGCAACCAAATACATAGATAATTTTTTTCTTAAACCATCTTATACATGTATCACTTGGTACAGGCAACGATAGCACCCTAAGTTTCCTGCGTTTCAAGAATCAACTGATCTTACCTACAATTAGGCGCTTTGCGTGGAAATCAAACCTAGTCCAGATGGAGGTGTCACCAAGTCTACACGGAGTCAAGTCGGTTAACCAGGGATGGGGAGATTAAGGAAACAGAGAGGATAAAACAACTGTGCTTGTCCATGTGTGATAAAAATATCTCACAAGCTTCTGTCAGAGTTGCCATGCTTGCGTCAGGCCAAGCTTCTCCCTCTTGACTCCCTGTCAATGACGACTGGTGTGCTTTGGGAGAGCTCTGCCGTTGTTCAGCAACCAAAATGTCTCAACACGTCATTCAAATGGATTTTCCAACTCAAGCAAGCTTGGTGGCCTGGCCTCTACGATTGCCGATAGAGAGGTGTTTTTTATGTTTTTCTTTTTAGAAGTTGCATAAATATTAAAGCATAAATGACGGATAAATGATGATTACTTACTCTTTCGCTTGTTTTAAAATCTATGTTATTTATATTAGGAGGAAAAGTATAGAAGTACTGCTCGTAGCGATAACAACACGAATCAAAAAATAGAGGCCCACTTGTTGAGCTCGAAGCCCACATTAGACGTTTCCAATTACGAGTCATTTTGCAGATCAAACAACCGGGAATGGTCATGCTCCAAGCTCCATAGTTCAGTTTGCAGATGTAACAGAAAATGATCACGCAACATAATTTGTGCATCAGCGGCAGGCCGAGAGGAACATCATTCAGGGTTCTTGGTTGTTATTGCCGTGGAGAATGATGCAATTTCCAAAACGATGCACAGGCTAGATGATACAGCTATACACTTGGATCTCTTGATATTTTACAAGCCTTGGTCTCAAAGCTCCCTTTGGGGAAAAGTAAGAAGTAAAGAATGACGCATACATCAAACTCCTACCAGAGCTTACTGTAAGCTGTTCTGGATTGCATCAGAGGGCTAATTTACACAACTCCTGGTATGCATCTGAACATATTTTAGTGGGATAACCAAACTCCGACCGCTCGCTGGATCCAACTTTGTGCTGTCGAATCCATTCACCGGAAAAATCGTGGTCAAGGACGCTTGATGCTCCGCCGCAGAGGAGACGGCACAGATTTGAAACGTAAAGCCCGTTCACGGAGTGCTTGATTCTTCAAAACGATCTCTAATTGGGTCAAAGTTGGTACGTGAACGAGGCTTGCTCCTTGCGACCCTTCTCATGTATGTCTTGTATCAGCTGACTAAGCTCTGGGAAGAGTGACACAAGAACCTGTTCTACCATTGCGTAAGCGAGCTGCTTCACGCAGACGTTGGACTGCAGCACAACATAAGGAATCATGGAAATCAGAATGATGTCTCATCATCGTGCTCTTCGGATGCTGGTATTTTGGATTTTACTTACTTGGAGGAAGTAGTAAATGTCCCTCGCACTGCGTCGGTACTGCTTGTACCCAATTATGCTGACTAATGCAGATGGAGTTCCACCTGGAAAGGGCATTGGAAATCAATTTAGTTGGACTCCATGATACTGATGACTAGTCTATATACAAAAATACAGAATAACTATGGAAGACCACAAAAAGCAATCCATTTGTTTTGATATAAAATGACGTGGTAGAAGGTATAAAAGATATCACGAAGCCATCATAACACACCAGAGATTAAGAACTATTGCTGCAACATACATCACCAGAAGTTTGCACATTTGTTGCTCCTATGATATCATTTAAGTTTGAACCCATACAACAGCCAACATTTGTTGCATAAACTCATAAATAGATAAACCACAAAAGAAATGAGCCAAAAGATGTGAATAGACTCACCTAACAGAAGTTTCTTAACTTCACTGGCATTTCTAGATGCCTCCAGCTGAAGCTCAAAAGAGCTTGCATTGCTCTTTCTGTTGCCAATAGCCTGGTTGGCACTCCTTAATGGTTGATTGCCGAATTGACTTGTGCCTGCATTTCCTTGGTATCCATCCAACTTGATGAAGAATGTACCATTGGGCCAGAGCATCTGTAGAATGATAAATCTGTTAATTGCAGAAAAAGAAAAGGGGGGCATCCATTAGTTACAACTTTGGCTCTTAGTTCTTGTTGATCCTGAATAGAAATAAACCACTTATCTTGGGACCAATTTATGATTCATTTACCACAGTAGTAACATCTTGTATTGGACCATAGCATGTAAGAATAATTTGCTAACCACTATGATACTCCTGTCATGCAAGTACTTAGCAAAAAAGTGATGTGGTACCATATAACTGCATTTCTATCATAGAGCTTGTGAGGCTAAAAAGGGACCAAAATTGTACTGCACAAGTTGCATTATGGATACATGTGGATCTTAATCCAGTTGCAACAACTTTTTACATGGTTTGCTGCAGCAAGCAATTAGCAGTGCAAATGCCGAGGTATCACAAAACAATAGTAAATTTTAAAGTGCCTGCTTACATCTTGAATCCAATGTATTCCTTGTACAATGACATCATCTCTTCGCAGCCAATTGATTTGTCTTAAAATCGAATCATCGATTGCATCTTCCATGACTAACTGCAAAATTTGTTTTGATATCCAGAGAACTTGTCTTCTGCAGATAACATAAAACATCAGGTCAAACACCACATTCTGCAATTGAAAGATGAAAAAAAAAATGGATTGCAAAAGTATTGTGGAATCCGATCATGGATGGTGAAAATACCAAGGTTATTAAAGCGATAAGGCAAGGCGAAGCGACTCACCACCTTTTTACCGTCAAAGCGAGTAAGGCGCGCGGCGAGGCGACGCCATACACACATCGCAACCAATTATAGCAGCATAGTTGAAAGCAATGATCAGTAGCTAGTAGCACACCAACACAGTAACACCAACACAGTAACACACAGTCCTCAATTGGTATTTCTTCTTAGTCCTCAATACATATATATGAATATATCCTCATTCGGTCATTCCTCCTCAGTCGGTCAGTCCTCAATCCTCATCGGCATACTGCATACAAGCGAAGGCAGAGCAGCTGCAGAGGCAAAAGGGGAGTAGAGCAGCTGCAGCGTAGAGGGGAGGGGGAGGCCGGCGGGGGAGACGAGGGGAGAGGACTGGAGGAGAGAGGTGCATTTGGACTCTGGAGATGAGGGGGAGGCCGACAGGGGAGATGAGGGGAGAGGAGAGAGGCTAACGGCTATAGGGAACCGTACCTGATGGCTGGATCTAGCTGCTGGAGCATAGGAGGTGGCGGCGCTGGAGCAAAGGAAGCATGGTGTCTGCCCCAGGCCGCCACAATGCCATACGACGCCTCAACAACACCTTAGAGACGCCACGGTCATAAGGCAGACGCCATACCCTTCTCCAGCAAGGCGACGGCATGGTGCAGCCCCCTAGACCGCCTTACCGCTTAAGCAATGCTTAAACGACGATTTAATAACCATGGAAAATACATGACTTGCATAAGGATATGATAAGAAAACAAGAGGGCCAAAATAAATTGAAAATTGAATCTTGGTACATATCTGATAAAATCTAAACAACCCCTGAATAAACAATGGCGTCCCTCATTATCCTCAAAGAATGCATTGCCGAAATTCGTGGTGGGAAATCATGATATCGAACAACCGGCCCAAGTAGGTCAATAGCATGCCTACGGGTATATACAATGTGTCATTTACTGCATTCATTGCTATGAAAAAAACCGCACAACTATTGGGCAAATTGCATGGAAGAACACATTAGAGAAAGTTCAAGAAAAAGGAACAGCGAACCTTATCCAACCACGCCGCTTTAGTTGGAACACCTTGTCCACCAGATTCAATAAATGCACACTCACATTTGTTGGCATCCACTGTCACATAAAAGAGAAGTTTTAGGGCAAAAGGGGGGGGGGGGGGGGGGGAAGCATTTAGAACAGAACTTCTCTACAATTTGCATCAAATGTACATAGTAGAAAGGTGTACCTCAGGAGGAATTCCTGCTGGGTCCTCAAATGAATTTAGCGATGACATGTTTGAAGAATCAGAATTTGCCCTTGCAGGTTTTTCTATTTGTTGGCTTACTTGTGCATCGAAACCAGGGTAAGCTTCATTTTGCTTCATATCACTTGAAGTATATCCTCTATTGTTCAACTCATTGTCCGAGTGGCATGCACTATTTACAGATGAGGGGCGATCTTCATAGTTACTGTCACCATCAGAAAGACTATGAGCACTTCCCAAGTTTTGATGATGCGGATTGTGGTTATCTATCTCTTCCTGGTTCCAAGATAGAGACATCCTATTCTCTGCCAATTGTGAAGAAGGTGCCCTGGAAGGTGATGTGCCGACCGCCCTTTTCAGACCATCTGAAACTCCTTTAAACTGTCGAACAATGTCATCCATGGCATCATCAACATTAACTGTTGATGCAAAACAGATAAAACTTCTTGAGTGAGAAAAGATTATTGTGAAGAAAAATAAAAAGAACAGAGATTCGTATACCAGCCAAGGTTTTCATAACAGAGGTGGACTTTCCAGCAGAATAATTCTACAAAGCAGAAAAGAAAATGAAGTGCTAAGAACCTCAGGAAAGTATACAAAAAAAGATGTATTCTTTCTTTTAATTGTTAAGGCGTAAGGCTTATAATGTTTTGCTTGGCTTGAAATTACACACCTTTGAGGATGCACTCAGGAAATCCCAAACTTCATGCTGTTCTGCAATATTAGCTATAGACAAGAGATCCTATTGAACACAAATGATTATTGTCCATACATTCGAAGTAAAAGATGGGAATAAATGCTGGAGAACTAAAGCATACTTGAAGATATTTGTCCAGTAGAATGCATCGTTGGTGCACAAGGTAATCATCAATACTAAACGAAAGAAAACTCTTTGGAGGCAAATGCAACGAGTAATTAGGTATCTCCTTCAGTTGTCTATGAAGACGTTCAAAATTTCGATATCTGCAAACAAAAGTTGGAATTCAGGACCACATATTATAATTAGATGTACTGTACTATTTCAAAGCTGTTAGAAGTCTATGAATATGCCAGTAAAAGCATGCCTTCTTTTCACAAACCAGGTCTTGTTATCTGCATCAGTCACAGCAATAGAATAAACTGCAAAAGATTGTGAACCAAGTTTCTCGAAATATGCACCCACAACCTGCAAATAAAAATGCACAACCAGAACTTGAGTCACATACAGCTGTTAAGAAGGATATAACTTCACATAAATAATCGCACATTGCATCAACAATGACAGGATTGAAAGTAAAATAGAAAATTTATACATGTGTAATCATGTAAGAATGGAACATGTTGTATAAAGTAACATCCAAGTTAGTAATTATCGGACCAAAGTACCAACAAGCAATAGCGAGACAGGCAATGATTGATTTCCAACAATAAGAGATAATTACACAGCAAGTGAAACACCAGCCCCATATGCATAACAGGATTACCAGCAACTTGCAAAACAACAAAATCAGCCACCAATATGGCCTGGGATCATTATCAATGTCTGAAATTTCCTCAAAATCAGCCATCAATATGGCCTGTGATCATTATCAATGTCTGAAACTCTCAGAAGAGATTGATCCTAATATTAATAACTGCATTTCATACATAAATAATTCAACTGGTCATTGGAGAGTACTGAGTACTAATAACAAAATATTATTAGATAGATTAAAGTTATTTCTGGTAGAACCCACTGATGAGATAATTCTGAATAAAAGTGGCAGTGATAGGATCAGCAGAACTTACCCGACATCTTATTTTCGGAACATACAATAGTATCTCACCATGTGAGGCATGACCAGAACCTTTGTCATCCTGGTTTTTCCTTGCATTTAAGCTTTCACTGGAAACCATGGTTTGGTTACTTTTGGCCAAATATCTTTTCTCAATATCAGGAGTACTATTAGACCGCTTTAGCTGAGCTTTTGTGTTGTTGGTAGCTTCACAGGGTTTTTCCTTGCTGTTGTAATTACCTTGACTCCCCTCCTTTGATTTCAGTTCATCCGTATTTTGCAAAACAAGTGGGTGACTACCTGTGACGAAAGTAGATTGAGCATTCCTATTTGAACCTTGCATCAAATTGACCATGTATTTGTCATCAACAGATGTAATTCTCTCGTTAAAGTTAGGGGATAACTCTTTTCCCAGTGCTCCTGCATTTGGAGTGTTATCTATACCTCCTAAACTTTTTCCCTTTGATGATTGCTCCACTTTCACCATTTTCTTGTGGTAATTTCTTCCAATCGCCCACATGTTCTCAAGATTCTCAGGAGCAAGAACCTGAGATCGCCTTTTAGTAGCTGCATCCAATACCACTGCCCAATCTGGCTGACGAGGCTGGATGGCACTCCCATGGTCATCCTCTGATACTTTTGACTTGTCACCCTTGTAAGCAACAAGTGACCTCTTCTCAGAACTATTCTTTGGTACTAAGCCACTTGATTCTACAGATAACTTCCTTGATTCCATTTGACAACCCTGTGAACCTCCTTTATAAGATGAATGATCATTCTTTACTGTAACTGCAGTACTAGCCTTGTCTACATTGCCTCCTCCACTGCTTGTATCTTTGTTGTTTAGAAGGTAGATAATTAGCTCATTCATGTAACTGAGAAAAGAAAGAAAATAAATTTGGAACAGGTTTAGTTACAGGTAAAAAAAATATTCAAACAGGTTTAGTTACAGGTAATCCACTGATATACCATTTTAAGCCAACATATCGCTTAATTTCCACAAATCCACAATTTGAGGCAACAACTTTGTACATGTACTAATTATCAAGACAAATAGCTAAAAAATAACCAGGTAGAACTTGAGAAACAAAATGTATTAATTTTCTTCTAAATATGTCATGATCCAAAGAACCCAGAAGGCAGTGACTTGGACTAAATGAATTAGAGCTCTATATTAATAGCTTACATAGGACTTGCGAAGTTCATCACTGGCTGCAAGACTAGGCAGGTCAGCAGCTCTCTGGAGAAACAGCGAACTAATGGACTCTGAGCATCTTGTGGTCTCAACGCTAGAGCCATAACGCCCCCAGCAATTTCTTGAAGAACCTACAATTCATGTTAATTAATTGTTGGCTAAATAGATTACATCAGAGTTTAAAATGTTAGGCCTTACATTGTATTCGTGCTCTGAAGATAATAATGCAGGATGAAGTTCCTGTGAAACTATTAGATGTTGCTTCAACAGCTCATCTCTTTCCTCAGAAGACAATGTTCCCATGACATCGACACCAATTTGAGACTGATTTTTTCGGAAAATGTCGAGATGCTTTCCTATCAAATCGACCATATCCCTGTAATAGAAAAAGGAAAAAGACATCAAGTCTTCAACTTGTAAGAGAGATAATTATGACTGAATAATAGTAGATACTAGATGGTATATCAAGCCTTCAATCACCTTGTTAGCAAGTCAACAAGATTCATCTCCTTCACCCTGCCTGATAATTCACCAAGAGCATGAAGTATTAAGCCGCGTATCAGTTCTGGGGCCTCTCTGTCAGGAGTAATAGACGAATACCACAAGTCCACAACAAAGTCTCGCAAAATATTATCAATGAAACTTTCAAAAGCAGCCTCAACAGATGGTGAACCAACTTTCCTTCTCCATCTTGAAACTGGTGGCACAGTTGAAAGCCGATGATCATTACTAGACAACTGCCGTTTTGACGTTTGAGATAAATATGACTGCTTACGCACAGGCTGAACTCTCCAACGGAACTCCACTTTGAAGGAGAGGTAACGGAGAAATGCTAGTATAAGAATTGACATGGGAACATTTGTCCACATTGATTTACTTGTATCTATTTCAAACAAAGGTGATGAGGAATGTTAGCTGGACTGCATATTCAAGATGAGAGATGCTAAGGATATAGAAATTGATAACTGAACAACAAAATGGGAATACAATATGTATAACTATTGAACACTTCTTGGTTGTCAACAAATTGACTGAGCACGTAGTGAAGCAAAAGAAAAAAGAAGGAAAGAAAGAATGTTATCTTGAGAAGCAAAAGTGTTGCAGGAAAAATATATCAATGGTTGGCTTCAAAATAAAATTATACAAGACTTGAGATTGACCTATCTTATTTTTCTTCTCCACCTATGTGAAGCTAAAGTCTGCTCATTTATTTGAAGCCGCTTTCCAGTGACAACCTGATTGTCAAAATATTTTACAGATAATTCACAAGTGATGGTGTCTATAGCCAATACTAAGATGGCCTATCCTTTTTTGGTGCAAACTAGGTCACCTGATCTATTATTGTAGGTAGGCTCCTTTGCCCTCGTCTATAGATATCATGATTTCATGAAGGCCCAAAAGACCTTGTAAAGTCAGAAGTTTGTCAAGTACGAATTAAGCCGAGTAACCAACAATGAAAGGAACATCGTTGCATGATGAAGAAGAAAATAAAGTAGATGCTATTTCACTTGCACCCAATGACTACTTCCATTTTAGCACATTTAAAGATATGTCAAGACGCCTTACTAATATATGGTAGCTCAAAGAAATTTAAGGTTTCTTAAGCATTTTAATCTAACGAGGCAAGTTTCCTTGCTAATGATCTCAACTCTACCGCTACAGGCACTAGCTAAATCATAGGCAAGCAGAAACTAAAAGCTGAGAAATCCCCACTTAGCAGCCGTCAAAACTCCTGGTTATCGGATGGATTCAGGAGCTCACAGATGGGGTAAACACAAAGCTCTATTCACCGGACTAAAAAATGGTCTAAACTTTTTAACGCATTACCCACAGAATTCCATCGCAATTCCAACATCTACAGCAGCAGTTACCCGAAATCTCTGAAGAATATATTTTAATATAGTGGTAATGGCAAATTTTTAGCGCAGGTAGCCATCAGACGACAGGGTAATCCAAAACAAGCAATCTAATCAATCCCGCATCAAGGTGGCGTCAATTCATTCTTGTAGGAAAATTTTGGGTCGCAAATGAGAGAGGGGGAGAGGGCGCGCGCTTACGAGTGAGGAAGTAGGAGATGGCGAACACGCAGAGCGCCCACCACACGGTGCGCACCTTGGCCTCCTCGATCAGATCGTCCACGCTCCCCATCGCCCGCCGCATCTCTGCCTGCCTGCTTGGGCAGGGGGGCGCGGCCCAAAGGCGCCGAGGCCCCGGTGCGATCGAGTGGGGATTCCTCTAGGGTTTCGCCGTCGCCGGAGAAGAGGAAGGTGGCGGTGGCGGTGGCGGCTCGGCGAGTCTCGACGGCGTTTTTATTTTTATTGTTTTTATCCTCTCCTTTTTTTATCTCCCTTTTTTTATCTGGCAGCGTGGCCGAGTTGAACCCGCCTGCCTCTACCCAGAAGGAAGGAGAAAGAGTTCGTGTGCGGCACGCACGTCGCTGGCATGTGGTCCCCGCTTGTCAGTGGGTTCTGGGTAGAGGCAGAACCGCCCCACATGTCAGTGAGAACAACGGCGAGAGCGTCCCGTACGTCCGATTGGAAACTGGCGGCGATTCAGTGCGCGCCACGTGTGCGGGCTGTGGGGTCGACAAGTGCGCGGGACCCGCATGCCATTCGGTGTGGCAGCGAAAGGCGGCTGGTTTAACGGTCAATAACGATAATCATGGCGGATGGTTTCACTGGCATGTGGGGTCCATCAGAGCCAAATGCTTCGGCACGGACAAAAGTGGAGGACAGCGACAGCTAAACCGCGATGGGGGGTGGGGCCAACCTAGGTAGTGCACCTCATGAGTACCATGCAGTCATAGTCCTCACTCCTGAGCTATTTTTTTTTTCTGACAAGTAAGAGCAAGTACAGTGGTGCCAAATCAGCTGGTTATAAGGAGTTCATCTCATCTTTTTGCTTATGTGGAGGAGAGAAGTAAAGGAGAGAGACAAGAGCTAGCTCTTAACTAAGAGTCAAGCTATAGTGTTTTCCAAGAAAAGTAAAAGACAACTACATGTGGACCCACATTTAATGTTGGAGAATACTCCCTCTGTCCCACAAAGAGTGCATTTCTAGTGTTCAAATTTTGTCCCATAAAGAGTGCATTTCTAGTCCGTAGGGCCCAGCTGTAAGTGTATGCATGCTCATTTAAGTGCTTGTGGAAACCGAAGCACCAGCATGCTTGTGTATGGAGTAATGAGGGTCACATTGGTCATTTACCTTGCACACTAATCTATCTTAAAAATCCTAGAAATGCACTCTTTGTGGGACAGAGGGAGTATGTTATAGCCAACCCATTGAAAAGCTTGTCTTTAAGCTAGCTATAAGTGACATGGAGTTTTCTTATAGCTAGTAGTTGGCTTTACTATTGGAGTTGCTCTAACAAAATGCCCAGGAAAGAGGCCAATCATAGCGCCCAATGGTGTTTAGTTGTTTCTCCAAGGACTTTTCAGCCAACAACTTAGGGTACATGTGTTTGGTTGGATAGATATAATGGTTCCACGGATACAGAGAATATTTCTTAAAACTGTATTCTACCATTCAGGGTTGATTGATTTCATTCAAACAATTAAATACATACATGATTTTTTTCGTGAACCATCTCATACATGTACTACTTGGTAGAAGTAACCAAACACATCCTCAACTACTCATAATATAGATGAATTCAAAGTTGTTCGAAAATAGCAAGGCCTTGTTCCAGGATCCTTACGGTAGCCCTCTTGTTTGGTGAAAAAGTGTGTGGATGCTCCAAAATGTCAAAACGGCAAATGCAAGCAACTCATCCTCTGGTTACATGGCAAGAAGAAAAATGATTTTCTTTTTCCATAGCACACTTCCATTTTTATTTATTTATTTGAGGAAAAGATATATATATATATATATATATATATATATATATATATATATATATATATATATATATATATATATATATATATATATATATATATATATATATATATAGACACACACACACACTTATTGCTAAGAAAGCTTACAGTCCTGAGCAACAATGTGCACGCTTAACCTACCAGCCGCGCTTATCACCCCTCCATTTCATTGCACTGGAGATTAATTAGAAAGATGGAAAAAAAATAATTCGTGACTTGATCACGAAAGCATACATAGTAATACATATTTATGTCTCAAAACATTGTATTTGGAGGAAGGAGAGGGTGAAAAAAAAGAGAGTAGAAAGGCGACTTGATCGTGAACATATTACATCAGTGTCTCCAAACAGTTCATTTAGAGGGTCTAAAAAAATCGCATTTAGGAGAAAAAAGAAAAAGAGAAGAAAAAAGAGGGGGGCATTCCGAGAATTGAACTCGGGACCTCTCGCACCCTAAGCGAGAATCATACCACTAGACCAAATGCCCTTGTCGGTATGGGTCTCTCCAGACAGTCTATATCAAGCAAAATAATCTGCCACTGGACCCCGCCGCCTCGCAGCTACTTTCGCTGACATGTGGCCCTGGCCTCTCTCCCTCCAACATCACCGCACCCAAAGCCTCAACCTCCTCCCACTCGCCGCCGGCGAGCAAGCGGCCGCGGCGTATCCCTCCTCCGCATCCACCCCCATCTCAAATGCGCCTCCACCTGCTCCGGCCACCGTACGGCAGGGGAAGTTAGGGACGACGAGGAGTCAGAACGGTCTCCTGAGCTGCTGGATCTGTGGCCATGCAAGGAGGCTTCTTTGAGATGGGTATGAGCGCCCAAGAGAAACAAGCGGTTCTTGATTCTGGGAGCAAGGGCGACGATGGCCGCTGCTATGGCGCCGCACCTAGCTTTGTCAAATGGTTCTCTTGTTCTCGAGTAAATTTCGGAAGAGAAGAAATTTCCTGTGAGGAGCAGCACTTGCAGGAGTTGGAGTCACAAATTTGGAGGTAGAGCAGAGGTATCTCTTCTCAATTTTCTTGGCTCACAGATGCTCCGTATATAGATGATGCCCAAACTGTTGTGCTTTGTGATTGACACCCAAGTTTTAATGATTAATAAGTCGGTCATTGTAGTGCAGTAAGTGTTGTGCAAGTAAGAGAGATGACACATCGCAGAAACGAAATTTGCCCTGCCATTTATCGTTTGTCGGTCACGTAGCTTGTTCTTATTTTTATTTTTATTTTCTTATCGTACGATTGCCTTGATCATGTTTGTACTTTACATATGACCGGGGCATGCCAGCACCACTCCATGAGGTGGATTGTTCATACTTCACTTGAAGGTAGGTGCCTGCACCAGATGAGCAATTTCTTTATGGAGGTTGAGTCAACTATTCCTTTCAGTAACAAAGTGAAAACTCTTTTCCTTAATGAAAATGGAGGCAAGTCTTCTGCCTCAAAATAATAATGATCATGATAATTTGCTCATTGTGTCATTGTCTGTTATTTCAATTATTTCAGTGATTTCCTCAACTTCATGGCTATGTTGAATTCCATGTCTGACATAATGGTCCATTGGAACTAGAAAAGATATGCCATTTGTATGTCGAAGTTTCAGTAAAAGAAGCACATTTAACTCTGTACAATATAACGGTTCTTTCTTTCTGATTAGTAAATATCTTTGATTCTTTTCTGAGGTTTTATCTTCTTTTCTTTCTTTTTTAAATGGACTTTTTCGATTAGTTTTCATAAGTTGCTTATGTTTTAATTAATTTAAGATTGCAAAAAGAGGTGAAGCATTTACTAACAATTCTAATGCATGTGTTGTGGATCAAGCCACAGCTAGCAGAGAAATCCCAACAATGCTGCATGAGGATTGAGGTGCAGGTGCAACTATCAGAAGTTGAGAACCAAATTGACAGCTTGTTGGAAGGTGAAATCATGTACTCCTTCAACATACACCTCAGTTGCATAACTTGCATTTTATTTATTTTGCTTGTGGTTTGCTGATCTGGATTTTGAGTTGAGCTAATTAAGCACTCGTGCAGATGCTTTGCCACCAATTGTTGAGACATCACATGCACTTATTGGTGCATGTTTCTCTAGCAAGATAAAAACAACACCAACTTGTAATGACTACAGATGGTTATACTTCCTCACATAATTTTCTCCATTGTTGGCACCATTGTTGGCATCATTCCCACAAGGAGAAAAACTCCCTCATCCCTTAATAGGTGAATTCTACGGTGTGAAATATAGAATGGACCCATTACCATCCCTACTTCTCGAGCAGCCCCCCGAAAGCCAAAGAAAAAAGGTTGGCAAGAGTAATAGAAGGCTTCTTAAGACGAGGAAGGCGATCTCCTATGCATGCTTGACTAGCAGTTGACATCTTATACCACTAGCATTAACCTTTTTGGTATTGGCTTTAGTCAATCAGTCATGTGGTTTGGGCCATGTTTGGATCCCTAGGCTAATTGTTAGCTGGCTAAAAATTAGCTCTAGTTTATCCAAACAGGAAGACTAATAGGTGGGCTAATTTTTAGCCAACCCCTGAGGTAACAATTAGTCCATTAGCTGGTGGAGGGTAGCTAATTTGGGCTAATAGTAGGTAACACGGTGGGAAAAGTCTGAAATACCCTCGCGCTGGCCTTATCCTCACTTCCTCGCCCGTGCGTCCACTCCCCAGTCCGTTATAAGGGGCAAACATGACTTTTCTAAGAAATTAGCCCAACCATTAGCCATGTATCCAAACATCCCTAGACTAATTTTAGATGGGCTAATTATTAGCTGGCTAACAATTAGCTCTAGCCATTAGCCAGCTAACAATTAGCTTTAGCCCATCCAAACATGGCCTTGACTTTGCCGGTCACAATATTTTTGTCAATTCAAAGCCTCCTATTTGGAATCCCCATGGCCGTTTCTACTTTTTACCTAACTGCGCTCTTCACCAGCCCCCACTATGCCTATCTTTTTAAGGCGTGGAATTAATTAAGGTGTGTTTGCTCCACAGTTGAGTGCCCTCGCAAAGTTACTCCATCCGGTTAAAAATAATATTGTTTGGGATATATGTATGGTTTCCAAAATATAAAATCGACCACTAATTTCTATATTACTCTGTTCGATCATAAGTACATGTTGTTTTAGATAAATGCAGTGTCTTTAAAACACAGTTTTGACTACTAATTGCTATTGTAATATATTTATAAAATCAAATAAAATTATAATTTTATGAAATTATTTTTTGAGATAAATCTACCCATATGATTTTCATGCATTTAATTTAAGTATTTAAAAAGATATTAATAGTCAAAGTTTTAAAAGTTTGATTGTACATATGTACAAAATAATATAGATTTGTGACCGAATGGAGTAATATATTTATAAAATCTACTAAAATCATACTTGTATGAAAGTTTTTGCGAGTCAAAACTATACATGCCATTTTGATGTGGTCAATCTAATTTTTTCAAAAGATATAAATAGGTAAAATTTAGAAAGTTTGACTGCACTTATGACAAAAAAAACTATTTTCGGTTTGAAGGGAGTATTCGCGTCAAAATTGCATAGTTATGTCACTCTGTCTCAATGGCGAGTAGAGCTATGAAATGACACAATTGTTTTATCCCACCTATCACAGGCAAGGATTCAATTTTCGTTTTCGGACTCCATCTCGGGCCTGGCCGAAAACCGAAATTTCGACGAGATTCGAAAATTTCGGACAAAATCCGGACGAAATTCAAAAACCAAAATTCAAATCCGGTTATTTTTAAACCGAGAAATCCGAAATTTCGGTAAAAAATGACGAAATTTCGTTCAAAAAACCGAAATCTCGGCGAAATTTTTTAGGGTTTTCCAACTTTCAAAAATTTAGGGTTTTTTTCAACTTCGCGGAAATTATGATCTACCGACTGTTCCACATGGGAAATGACGTGGAGAACCCAATCCGGTCAAAATCCGGTCAAATCCGGTCAATTACGGTCAAATCCGGTCGACTTTTATACAAATTTCGGTTAAACGGACCGAAATTTCGGTCCAAATCACCGAAATTTCGGCGAGATTTTAATGTACTGTAGCACTTCAAAAAAATTCTAGGGTTTTTTCATTTCGCCGGGATTATGAAACTCGGAGGGGTCCGAAATCCGAAATCTCGCCGAAATTTCGCCGAATTTCGGCGAGATTTTGAACCCTGATCACAGGCAGGACAAAAACCAAAGTTTTGCCTTACGAGTGACAACATTTGCTAAAGCCGACTCTAAAACCCAGCTGAAATTGTACATATCGCTTATGATCAGTAACTAACGGTTTCCACCTGTTTTTAGAGCCGTTGTTGTGATAATATATACTAAGATTAAGATTTTGAGCAGGTTTGGTTCGTAGCCGTAATTTGCCAAACTCCAATAATTGAGTTAAGTGTTTGTTTGGTTCATAGTTACATCCGTACAATATTTATCTTTTGCATATGGGATCTACGCATCAATGACACAAAAAAAAAAGTGCGGCAATATTTCCTTTTAAATTTAGGATATTAATAGGTCGAGGACGTCCGACATATCAGATGCTACGTTGACTCCACTACCGTACCTACTTCAATTCTCCTCCCCAGCTTCTTTCTTTCTTCTAGTGCCAAGCATCTCTCTCTCTCAAATATCGACAACAGTCTTATCCTAATCAAGCCCCACATCTCCCCCCCTCTACCTCACCACATGCCACCATGGCTGGAGCCAGGGTTCCAAAATAGTCGATTTTCGTCCGATTTTCACCCGTATAGATGGGGTACGGTATCCAAAACTGGTCAATAAATCGGTATAATTTAAAAAATATTCAAAAAATTCAGAAAAATCAAGAAATTTTATGCGACGTAAACCAGTGGAAAATCATCGGTTTTCGATGAAAATCGGTGGAAAATCGCTTAAAATCGACAACCCTGAAATTTTGAATGCTCGCTCGATTTTCGCTAGAAATCGCTCGATTTTTTATTTTTTCCGAATTGTTTTCACCACCGAGTTCAAAGTTTTTGACTTCAGCATTCAAGCGATTTCTAGCGATTTTTCGATGATTTTCGGTGCCGAGCTAGTAGCGATTTTTGGGTTGAAATCGATTTTGTAAACCCTGGCTAGAGCCCAAGTGGAGGTCATAGATCGGAGGCTAGAGCCCAAGTGGAGGTCATAGATTGGAGCCCTCACGAACTCATGCATACCTGAAGCTGCTGTTGATGCCCGCGGTTGATGTTGGGAAATAAATTCGGTGGAGGAGGTGTGCAAACTCTTTGCTGTGCATACCTAACGCTGATTGATGCCACATGGATAATCATGCAATCCAACGCTACGATATTAAGTGAGAACTTTGAACTCACCTCCTCACTTAATTCGATGCAAATTTAGTTGCTTGAACTCACCTCCTCACTTAATATCGTGGCATTAGATTGCAAGATTGTCCACATGGTATCAACCAGCGTCAGGTATGCACGGGAATGAGTTTGCACACCTCCTCCACCGAATTTATTTCCTGATGTTGTGGGATGTCGCCGTGGTAAAGATCCACATGGTGGGGGTGGCGAGATGTCCTGAGATCCATGGCAGGGCGGTGAGTCCTATCGAGCTCTGCTAGGATGGTGGTCATGTGGGTTGGCCTCACCCCTGGCAGATCTATGCTCGCCAGCGACAAGACGCCCGACTAGCCTCCTCATGTTACTTAGACTATCTCCAGCAGCTTCCCTTTCCCTCCAAATCCCTTCGCGAACAGATCCCAAGTGCTCCAGCGGATTCCCTTCACGATTCCCGTCAGAAGAGATTCAAACAGTAAATCCCTTTAGAAAGGGATTCTCTCTCCAATCCCTTCACAAATCCCTTAAGGGGATGCTGCTGGAGATGGTAGGAAATAAAGGGAATGAATATAGGGAAGGGAATAGGGAAGGGAATGGAATGAAGGAAAATTGCTGGAGATAGTCTTAGAGCTCGGCTCCCTTCCGCCATTTGTGCCTCTTTGCTTATTGATATGGTTTTGTTTGCATGTTCTGGTATTTGTTGCATCATAGTTTTCTCAATCCTTTTGTAAGGTGATGATTTTGTTTTGATTACTCGATTTTTTGAAATTTTATCTCAAGATTGTAATCATAGTTATGCTTTGTTGTACAAAATCAAAATGTTTCATGAGTTAATAACAATTGTTGCATGAGGAGTCATAAAATATTTTTGGTGCAATCCATTGGTTTTTGTCGCAGTTCGCTTTGCACTTTGTTACAAATCGGGGGTAACATGTTCGCTTGTCCAAGAAAGAGATCTGATGGTGTGGAATGAGTATATTTGTGAAGATCAAACAGCAGATGAGGCGTACGATGGGAAAGCTCGTATTGTATGTCCTATCCCTAGTAGCTCCCTTAAATATAGCTTTGATCTTGATGATCTAACTTTATGCGAGTTAGGAAAAAAAAAACTATGACAAACATCTGCCATCTTAGTAATGTGAACCGAAATTATGTCCATCCGAAGTGCCACATAACCCGTTCTACGGAAACATTTCCCGTGAAATCCGAAATTATGTCTAGGTCCTTCTGCTGGCTCTTTGGCAAAAAGACCTCATAGTTACGCAAATATCTAATCTATTAAAGGGGAAGAGACTCAAGCACATTCGAAGCGCCACATCACCCGTTCTGCGAAAACATCTCCTGTAAAATCTAAAATTATGTCCAAGTCCTTCTGCTGGCTCTTTTGCAAAAAGACATCATAGTTGCGCAAATTTGCACCCGCGTCCGGACCGAGTCCTTTTACAAATAGATCCTCACGGTTCTGGAAAATTTCATCTGGACCCGAATATACCTTTTTTATAAAAAAAGACCTAAAGTCCTCATAGTTTCGCAAATTCGCACACAAGTCCGAACCATGCGAACACTATAAAAATTCACCTAACAAAATAGTGCACGGGCCTACCTAGTATAACAAACATACGACGCAAATAAGATGAAGTGCATGGTTTTGGTCACCTGGGGAAATCTCTTGCTTCCTAGCAAGTTGACAAACTGCACTTCTGATGGTGGGGGAATATTGCCACAAAGCAACAGGTGGCTATCGTGAACACCACAAGATTGGTAGAGAGATCTTGGAGACACCCCATGAGCAGCGAAAAATTAACCCCTGGCTAAAATCTTTAGAAATGCATGTCACCTTCATGGACACCACCAACCCATTAGTACTAATGTCTGGAAAGAATCTGAATTCAACATATGCAAAAGAAGGCCACTACAAAAAAAAAGTGATATTACCAAACATAATTGCAACTTGCACAATACTCTCTCAATCCCAAAATATAAGGCACGACTGTTTTTTTTTCTAAGTCCCAGAATACAAGACGCGGCACCTCTTCGGTTCCTGTCGCGGTATTAACTCTCACGGCAGTACGGCTCCTGTTCTGACTTCTCATCTCTTATGCGCTTGCATCATGCATGCATGTATTAACCTTCTCTTCCTTCGAGCCCCCCCCCCCCGGTGACCCAACTATTTTTTTGATCTCTGTGTTGGTAAGAACTACGCCTTATATAATGGGCCTTATATAATGGGTCGGAGGGAGTAACGAATATCACCAACCAACCCAAAAACACTCGCAACTCCTATATATGAACACAGCTGAACCATGCATGATGCAAACCACAAATTACATTACACCAGAAACGTCAAGCTATTCAACATGGCATCAACAGCAGCCTCTACTCATGTAGAGGTTGTCATCAAGATGTCATACCTCGTGGCCTTCGCCATCGCGTTGCTCTCGCCTTGCTGCGTCGCCTCCTCAAGGTCACTCTTGATCTCCCCGTATGCCGACGCACCGGAAGGCGGCGCCCAGGCCACCGCCCCGGGCCCATCGACGACGACGCTCACCGCACAGCCGCCATTGCTCGAGCCGCCAACTGCGGCTGCGCCGGTGCAATCGCCACAGCCAGCGGCTGTCGACGCCGAAGCACCGCCGCCGTTGAAGGACGACGGCCATGTGAAGAGCAAGCACCACGAGAAGGCACCACCACCCAAGCACCACGGGAAGGCGCCGCCCAAGCACCACGGGCACGGCCACCGCGCTCCTCCGGCGCCACCACCAGAGTCGTACGGCGGTCAGCCCCCGGCTGCACCGGCGCCGGGGAGCCCCCACGGCCAGAACCCGGCGTGGCCGCGTCCGGGCAACCAGTGGCCTCCGCTGCCGCCATTCCCGGCGTGGCCGAATCCAGGGAACAAGTGGCCGCCGCTGCCGCCGTTCCACCCGCCGCCGACACCCGCATGGCCGAATCCAGGCAACAAGTGGCCACCACTCCCTCCGTTCCACCCGCCACCGATCCCGGCGTGGCCGCAGCCCGGCAACAAGTGGCCACCGCTGCCGCCGTTCCCGTTCCACCCACCGCCATTCCCGGCGTGGCCACAGCCGGAACCAGGCAAGCAGTGGCCGCCGCTGCCGCCGTTCCCGTTCCACCCGCCGCCGATGCCGGCATGGCCGCATCCAGGGGGAAACCAGTGGTGGCCCCCGGCCCCGCCCTTCCACTGGAACGACGTCCCGGCGACGACGCGGGACCCCAAGGAAGAAGGGCGGCGCGCGTCCACGCTCCCACCGCCGGTTCCCGCGCACAACTGATCGCTCGTCGATGCATGCACGCGCGCCCGCGCTCATGCATGCCCTCCTCAAGCAAGGAAAAAGCAAAGCTCCATCCATCGCTAGATTTACACATTAGTGGCACTAGTACGACGTACGAGAGTAATTAATGAATAAATGTGTTTCGTTGCATGGAGAGATTACACATGCTAGCTAGTAGCGGTGCGTTGTTAATTTGGACAGCATTTGTCCAAGATAAATAAATATAGGGATTTGATAAACATCATCCGGATGTTTTTGTTTGCTGAAATCATCCAAATCTATGAGTATTAGATCATTGTTAAGATTCGAAAGTATCGATTATATCCGATCTTATGATTTGATTTAACGGTTACGAATAAATATAGCGTTGATCAGGGGTGGAACTACATGTGTTTACCCGGTGTCACAGGACACCGGGTAAAAAAAAAAATTAGTGTATGTTATCCTATATAAAAAAAATTATTGTATGTTAGTCTATATATATGGTATATGTGCCATTGATCTAAATCTTGTGACACCGGGAGGCAAATAACAAGCAAATGGTAAGAACAATAAGTTATTATCATATATATGATGAAGTGGTGAACCCCGATGATTTCTTCTCTAGTTCCGCTCCTGGCGTTGACCTCTTTTCCGAGAGACGGAAGAGCCGAGAAGTCAACGCCGGCCACCTTGTTATGGGCCGAGACCTGACTAGAGGTTGACGAAGCGTTTGCACTGTGATGCTGTCTGAACCAGTACAAAGTTATACTACGAAAAAAAACTCACGAGGGGTTGATGCTTCAGTTCGGCCTGCGGGGAGGGGAAGCACGATTTGGTGGGAAAAGAAACAGGGGAAGGAAGCAATCCGCATGCGTCCCTTGTTAATCATGCCTGCCTTTGATAATCATGCTAAAATATACTAGGATTATTAACTACAACCATCTCTATGCCCCAAGGTTTGGAATTTCGTTTTCGGATCCCATCTCGGAGGTGATCAGAATCTAAAAATTCAGTGAAATCTCGGTATTTTGGACAAAATTCAAAAATTACATTTGAAATACGGAATCATTCGGTGAAATCTCGGTGTTTGTTACAAAGTTTTTACGCGTGTTCCTTGTAAATGGTATTATAATTCTCCACAAAAAAATTGGTGCAAAATTCGGTCAAAAAACAACGTAAACCGGTCAATTAAACATGAAATCCGGTAAAATTAACAGCAATTTCGTCGAGATTTCTGATTTTACTATAGCATTTTAAGATTTTTCAATTTTTTATTCCGCCAGGATTTGGAATCTCATCTCAGGCCAAAATCCAAAATCTCGACTAAGATTTCCGAAATTTTAACGAAATCTTGAACCTTGCTATGCTCTACCACACCGCTGCTATCAGTGGCGGACCTTGCTTGAGTGCAAAGTTGGAGGGGGCCAGCGCTTAGGGCCTCTTTGAAACGCAAGTGAAAAATGTAGTAATAGAAAAGAAAAAAAAGTATGAATTGTATAGGGGATCTGATGTAATACTGTAGGAATACACAACAGAGGAATGGTTCAAAAGCATGGATTCCTTTGTTCCAAAAGGCTATATAGGAAAATTTTATTGGATTAGATTCCTTCAAAAAATCCTCCGAATATCCTATATTCCATATAGTCCCTAAATGGTGTTTGAATTAGGCAGTCCATATGGAACCATTTTGAAGCCTGACTAGCTAGGGTTGCGCGCTACGCTATGTGATCTTAAATTTGGTCTGACAGTTATTTTTGAAAAAATGGTATGAGAATCTAAACATAATTTTGGTTTTTCAGGTGGGTTTTTCAAAAATTTGCTAGCTAGGAGTCATTAGGAAATTTGTGAGACCACGGGTCTTTTTAGTAAAAATCGGTGGAGGACCTGTTGGCAAATTTACAGAACTACGAGGTCTTTTTATAACTCCGTGGGAAATTTGGTCCGACAGTTATTTATGAAAAAATGGTATGAAGACCTAAACATAATTTTGGGTTTTTGAGAGTTTTTTTCAAAAATTTGCTAGCTAAGAATCGTCGACTAACTTGCGGGACCAGGGGCCCTTTCAGTAAAAAACTAGTGGAGGACATGTCGGCGAATTTACAGAACTACACGGCCTTTTTATAAAAGAGTTAGTGGAAGTATCTAAATACAAATTTGAATTTTTTGAAAAAAAAACAGGTGGAGGACCCGTCGGCGAATTTACGGAATTACGAGATCTTTTTTTTTTTACAAAAGAGCTGGTGGAAGAACTTAAACGTAATTTTGGTTTTTTGGAGGGACCCTTTCGTGAAGACACTGGTGGCATACCTGGGAGGGCTCCAATCCCTCCAGCTTTAATATAAGTTATTACTAGCCATGGTCAAGCGCTACGCTGCGCCATGCGAAATTTGGTCCGATGGTTATTTCTGAAAAAATGGTATGAGGACCTCAACATAATTTTGGTTTTCTGTTTTTTTTTTTAAATGCGGTGACTAGGAGTCATTGGAGAATTTCCGAGACATTGGGTCCTTTTTGTAAAAAAAATTTAATGAAGGGCCTGTCAACGAAGTTGTGGAACTGTAGGTCTTTTTTGCAAAAGAGCCAGTGCGAGGACCTAAACACAAATTCAAATTTTTTTGAAATAAACGGATGGAGGACCCGTCGGTGATTTGTGAAACTATATGGTCTTTTACAAAAAAAAAGCTGGTTAAAAATCGATAGAGGACCCACCGGCGTGAATTTGCAGAACTATATGGTCTTTTTTACAAAAGAGCTGATGCAAGGGTCCAAATGTAAATTTAGATTTTTTGTTGTTGCAAAAAACGGGTGAAGGACCCGTCGGTGAATTTGTGGAATTACAGGTTTTTACAAAAATGCTAGTGGGAGGACCTAAACATAATTTTTAAATTTTTGGAGGACTTTTTCGTGAAGGCTGTGATGTGACTCGCCTGAGCTTTCGGGGATTCCTTCCCATATAATAAAAATCCTCCCTATATTACATTTCGTAGAGTTCTCGTCCGAAGAGTCCCTCCACATCTTGCCCCTCGCGCGTCGACATGTGCCCCATCGCACAAGGTGCATTGAGTTCTCTACTGTGTAGGTTATATTATATTACAGGAATTGAGATCCACACTTCAACAAGCTAGCTGTTGTAGCATAGTGCACCCATTGTCACCCAACCGACCCGGGTTCTACCCCTACTAAGTGCGCTCCTTTGTTGTATTTGTTGCTACAGTATTTTTCCAGTCTATTTAAAAAAATCAGTTATTTTTTTTTGCAACAACTTCACTAATTTGATTGAGCTATTAAATCATCTATGAAATTTTAAAACTTTTTGATAAGGGTTGTTAGAGCATGCCTAAAAGCTATAAAAATTTCAGATCATGATCAAACTAGTTCAATTTTTTTTAAATTTTTGATGATGCTACTAATGCACTTAGATTTTATTGTTTAAAATTTCCTAGCAATTAAATCATCTTGGAAATTTTTTAAAATTTTTTAGTAGCATACTGAGAACATGCCTAAGCTACCTAAAAATTTTAGATCATGATCAAATTTATTCAATTTTAAAAAAATCTGACAATGATACACATTTATATTCACCGTTTTAAATTTCCTAGTTATTAAGTCATCTTAGAAATTTTTGAAACTTTTTAGAATTAGCCTTAGAGCATGCCTAATCTACCATAAAATTTGCAGATCATGATCAAAATTTTTTTTTCAATTTTCAAAACTTCTAACAATACTACTAATACATTTAGATCAATGTTTTCTTATTTTATAACTATTAAATCATCTTAGAATTTTTTAAACTTTCTGAGAACAGTGTTGAGAGTAATTTTTTAACACTTTCTGAGAATGGTGCTTAGAGTATGCCTAAGCTGCCATAAAAATTTCAAATCATAATCAAACTTGTTTAATTTTTAAAAATTCTAACAATGCCACTAAAGCATTTAGATTTCATCGTTTTTAAATCCCCAGAGGTATCAAATAATTTCAAATTTCGTTTAAACTTTTTGAAGATAATTTGAAGGCCATTTAGAATTTAGTTAGATTTTTTTTAGATTTTATGTTTGTTTTATTTCAAAATTTAAATTTTAGAAACCTCATTTTGACAAAAAAAAAAGAAGGTTCTTTAGATAGCAAAAAAATTGAGAAGCTCGTAAAATAATACAGATTCTACCCAACTCCAAAATTAAAATTTAAAAATTTATTTCTTTTTTATTTAGAAGCTGTGCTTTGTATATTATAGCCGCTCTCTGTTTTAAAATGTAAGTGATATATTTTTTAGGTTTGTTTTAAAATATAAGGCTTGCAAGTGATTTTAATTGCAGTTTCTCTATTTTTTTACCCACATTTATATTTTACTCTTTTAAATATTTATATGTAAACATTTACAAAAACTCGCCAGCTCTCTCACAAAAGATCCTTTGAAATTTTTGAAAATACATTTAGGTCCTCTTGCCGACTATTTTAACCAAAAACTCGTGGTTCCACAGGTTCTATAAAAATCACCCTCGCACGGCGCACACTTTCACTGCATGGCATCGTATGTATACATACATGACAAAAATATAAATATAACTACATTTCCTATGGAGCACCACAACTATTTTGGGGGTGTTGTTGGTGCGACTGCCTCAGTGCCTCTACCATCGCCACCATTTATCTTCTTTGTCTGCGGTTCCCAATGAACTCCATGGCAGGTGGTTCCACCGCCACTGAAACTCGAGGATCTCACCGAGTCGCCGTTGTCACCCCGTCAACCATTGTCGATCGATCCACTGTATCACCGTTAAATCTAGGGTTCGAGCCGTGTGAACACCGAATATACTAAATCGGTGCATGGGCATTCAAGATCAAGAGCCCAAAATGTGAGGAAATTATATACATAGCACTCTCTTACACTCTGATACCCCTTCAACCCTTCTTATACGTAGCAGCTTCGGACCAGAGTTTTGTAAGAAATGGTACATATATACACAATCTCAAAAACGAAGAAGATAAACCTCGTAGAGAGAACCAAAATATAATGGTAATGAAGCAACCACGACGAGATATAAAGGTTTAGCAAAACTGACCGTAAACTCTTTAAGCACAACATCAAAAAAGTACAAGGGATTGTTGCTCTCTAACAACCCTTCAAACCTTTTACGACCATCGGATTCTTACCCTATATAAGAATCTAATGAATAATCTAGCATCTAATAATCTCGTATATAGCTTTTACTTTGGATGAGTTGGTTTGTAACTTATTGATTGCTTGGGATCTTCATGATCATACCATAGGTTTATATATCCACCTTAGTCCTCCTTCAAAACAAGTAAAAATCATAATCCTATTAAATTTATTTAGTGCATCTTTTTAAATCATAAAATATTAGATATGAGACTGTAATTAACACACTCAGCAATCCGCTTTAAGGAATAGACGTCGGGAAGGCTGCTTATATATATAAGCATCACGTTCTCCTTTTTCTCAACCACGATTCATGGACGGGAAAAAAATGAGAAAGCATCCGACAATTAAAAGTGGTAATACTTGCATTTCTCTACTGGCCCTCTTTCGGTGAGACCACCTCTTTAGCCTTTTTTTTTTCTCTTTTTTACAAATCTAATGTCCTCATGACCGAAACTACGATCTAGTCCTCTTCCATGCTCTCCTACCGTGACAGTCACCTCCCAAGTCTCCCACCACAGCAGCATGCCTGCGACGCGAAAGGACTGCGGAAGGCCGCACTGCTACCACTATCCTCAAGCGCAGCAGGAACGCCGCGGTGGGGGAGAGGGGTGAGGGACGTGGCGCCGCAGTGGGGGAGCGCGGGAGGGCGTGTCCCGGTGAGAAGAGAACTAGATCTGCAAATTCATGCACCTAAAGTTACATTTGCAAACAATAAAACTCATGGGGCTAGATATGGGATCACATGCCCTCTTTCGAACCGAGAAATTTTGAAGTAAAATAGAGGATTGTAATCCAAAGTAAAATTTTCTTGACATGCTGTTTGGTATATATAGAATTACGTAAATTAAAGGCGATTCATAGGATTGGAATTTTTCCTACAAATTTGAGAGGAAATTAAACATGAGCTCCAACCGTGAGAATTTTTCTAGACATGCTGTTTGTAGGAATTTTTCCTACAAACATGAGAGGAAATTAAAGGCGATTCATAGGATTGGAATCTACGTTCTTAGATTCCTACGTTCGAAATAGGCTCTAACATATACTGGACTCTGGAGTTGCCTTAAAAAAAATACTAGAGTACTACGACAGTTTTGGTTAATTTGGAGAACCGACATTTGCAGAGGTACACTTGTCGACCTGTATATTCTCTCCCCCTTCATCGTATGGATGTAGTTGTCTTCTGCATCATCATATATTAATCATAAAGCAATTCCTCATTTCTCTTCACTATTACTGATTCTACACAGGCAGGGTTAGATGGGAGCATGGGCTGGGATTCTGGCTCAGAAGTCAGAATCGAAGTGGCATTGGCATGACTATCTCTGGTTGCCGATTTCTTATCTCGGATTTGGCAAAAAGAATCTTGATGTTGGCCAACCTTTCTTCTCTCTTTTAACACCGGTTTTCAAAAGGGAAATCCTGCAATTTTCTTAGAAAATCATCGAATTCATATGCTCCCAAGTCATAGCACCCAAATCTTAACCTCACCATAAACTTACTCAAGAATAGTGACTTGTTATATTGAAGCTATCACTTTTCTACCATCTTGAAAAACTTTTTTGTTTAATAAATCTGGTCTTCTTCCGAACGCAATTGCAAAAATAACACCCTCCTTGACTATGGAAAGTACTGATAGGTGTCACCTGCATGCTCCTGTATCGCGGCAGGAGGTACAACACGTCAAGAGCTCGGAAGGAGCAACCCACCGAGCATTGCTACCTTGATAGCATTAATGAACCAATTTAATTAAGCAAAAATCATTAATTAAGTGATAATTAATTCTACAATTCCTATCGCGCTGGGGCAGGTCTCACTTGCCCATCGCTTACGATGTAATATCCTCAACATTCAAATAAAATAACAATTTAAAATTTGAATGAGTTTAATTTTGCATTTTCTGGTATTCCTGTATTTTGCTATAAAGGAAAAGCCTTTTTAATATTATTTTAAGTGAAAGATAAATAAGTAGAATAAAAACCTATAGTGATAAAATGTGCAAAAAATATTTAAACATAATAAATCCCTAGAACATTATTTCTCCATCCAAAAGTCGTGTGAACACAATCATTTATTGAAAAGAAAGGAGAATTAATGAAATTTGATTAGGAACAGTTTGAATGTCAAATTTAAATAAAAATATCCCATATTATGTATTCTGGAAATTTTACTTTATCTTCCTAAAGGACATACCAATTACCAGTAAAAATATTAAAAATAAATAATCAAGATTGATGTTTTTAAAAATTTAAAACTAGAAAACTTAAAAATTCAAAAATTCCATTATTAGAATTATTTAAAATTAAATATAACATATCTAAAGCTAAAATTTTTACAAAAGAATTTTACAGTAGTAAGTAACCTCTATAAAAATTTTAAAAATTATTTGACAAGCTTTAGGCCCTCAAATAAATTAAAAACAAAAAATGAGAAATTGAGCACAGTAGCTTGTCAGAATTATTATAAAATGTAAAAATAATATTTAAACCTCAAAATTTTATAATATAATAAAAATTATCTAAAGTTTACTGTGAAAAAATATCAAAAAATTTGAAGCTCATTTAATGGGTCATTTAATGCGCTCAACCAAGCTTAGCTCATAGCCAAAACCCTGAGTTCTTCTTTTCTCTCGCTGATAGGTGTGGTCCAGAGCATTGTTTGGGCCCATATGTCAACATCACTGCCTCTTCTTCCTTCTCTCTTCGCCAGTTCCATGAAGCTGCAGCCGTCGTTGTTCCTCCTCATCAGTGTCGAATTCTTCGCGTCACTCGAGGCCATGATGACTTCGTCGCTACCACGCCGCTGCTCTCCCCACAATTTGCGCTGCTCCAGCCATGCTATCTCCTATGCAAGCTTCGAAAAAACTGTACTTAGCTGCCACCGAGTTCCTACAGGCGCCGAGTTCATCTACACCATTTTTCTGGCTATAAAAGCCACCCAGAGCACGCTTTAGCTCGCACACCACTTCCCCCTTACTCACCTCAGCCGAGAAGCACCAATTTCCCTCCATTTCCATCACTGCCAAAAAGCTCTGTGCTCGGGTCAAGATCAAATTGAGATGGTACAAAGGTTTGTTTTCAAATTTATGTTGACACTAGCATCTAGGATCCCTAATGGTTAAAACCCCTTAACCAATTTTAGAATTTGTCACCTAGAACCTTGCCACCGCTACTGCCCTTCTTGTCCAAAATCGGTGCACAGTGCTAGCTCAACCCAAATCGTCTTCGACGCCAAATCAAAGTAAAATGGGTTGCTTTTGGACCCTTGATGCTTAATATGAGGCCGATTAAGCACGAACAACCTTCTACCGCCGCTGTCTCCACCGCAAGCGCTCGCTGGTAGTCACCTCCGATTGGCCACTGCCACCATCAAGCTTCGCCTTGGGTGGGCCTTGGTCCCTTGGAGCTCGCCACACCGCTTGCCAGTTGGCGCTGTCCTTCTCTCGCGGGTGATGAGCCACAACCGAGCTACCCCTGCTCTCAGTCGTTGATTAGTGGGTTCGCCATGTTAACCTCCACTCCTCACACCACCCTCACACCTCTCACCAACCCAGAGGGCCCACCCATCAGTCGGCTATGTTTAATTAAAATCCCGCGAAAAAGGAAAAGACGCTTTCATAGTAGTGAAAACATATTTTCTAATTTTTGCTCATTTTCCAAACAGAGCCACTTTACTTGTTTATAACTTTTGCATCCTAACTCCAAATTCAACCAAATAATTTTCTAAATTTGTGTAAATTCATGTAAATTCATAATATATAAAAATATTCCCTTTTTCAGATAAAATTCAAATTTAAATTCAAGTAAGAATCTAGAATGTGTTCTATATAAAATTTGTGCAAAATAACTTCAAAAATGATGAAACAAATTTTCTTATGTTCCTGAGATCATAGGCTCTCCAAATATTAAAAAAAAATATTTAGATTTGGACTTAGTTTGTATCAAATGCATAAATAGGTTAATTTCAATACATTCAAAATTCAAATATTTATAACTTGTGCAAATAAATTCCAAATACATTGAAATCAATTCCTATGTACCATAAAAGTAATAGCCTTTTTGTTTTTACAAAAAAAAAACATTTACGTATTAAGCTCTGTTTATTATGTCTATGCCTTGGGAAGGATCATAGCAATATTAGGAAATGTGAATAATCATAACTACTGCAAATAATCTCTAGTCTTTGAAACCAGAACATAAATCACTGAAAAATTGTGAATTCATGCTTTGTGATAGTAGCTTAAGCCTAGGTCTTATGTGTATTAATATATTCTTTATGCAATAAACCTATCGAGAAATGTTCCTAGACACGCAATACCTTATGCAAGCTTTCTATCTTATATGTGAAAATCCAAATAATTTTAGCATCTTGAATTCGTAATCATACACAAATATAAATATAATTTTAGCTTCTTGAATTCAAAGAATAAAAATAACATATCTACAAGAATCTGAATCATGCCTCATAATGAACCCAAGATTTGTCTCATGACCGAATGTTACAAAGAACTGAATTTTGATTAAGAACTAATTAAACCAATATGCATAAAATGGTAACACCAAGATCCTAAAACGACCCTTATTTATTTTATGATAACCAATATACATATGAGATGGGGGAGACTATCAAAAAGTGAGCTAGATTTGAAAAAAAGAGTTTAACGAGGTTAGTAAAGTAACATTTTCTATTATATTGTGGTCATGATGTCTAACATGGAGTTCCCAGTTACTATACTACCTAGAGGTGGCACTTGGGCCATGCCTTTGTGGGCGGCACGACCCAAAGCACGGTCTGGCACGAAGTAGGCCATGTCGAACCAACCCATCACTGTTCCTCGGGCTATGCCAGGCCGAGAAATTGGGCACGGTGGGCGACACGGCCTGGCACGGCAATAGCACATCTCGGCAGGGGCACGGCGGTTTGCGGCAGGGCACGCCGACCGTGGCAGGGAGAGGAGCGGGGCAGGGGGTTACCTGTCGAGGCCGTCACCCACCGCACCGTCTCGGCTCTCACACCTTGCCCCACTGCCTCGGCTCCCTTGCCGCGTTCGTGCCGGTTGGGGGGCAGAGGGCGCCGTGCCCGCAGTGGATGAATGAAGCCACCCCTACCTCGCCCACCGCCCTGTGTGTCGCGCAACTGCCTCGGCAGGGAGGGAGAAGGAGGGCCCAACGCAAGCGCAAACCCCGTGAGGAAAGCGGACTGTGAGGACGTCGAGGTCAAGGACGAGGCGAAGGAGGGACCACACGATGGTGGCACCACAGCTGAGGAGGTGCGCATCGGCTTGTAGATGGCCATGACAATGGGAATGGTGATGAAGGTGGTGACCAGGGCCATGAGGCCATGAGCACCAAGGTCCAGTTCTCTAGGATAGCAAACGTTTCCTCGTGAAGCGGGGCTTTAATTAAGGCCTTGTTTGGCAGAGCTCCAACTCCACTAGATCCATGGATCTGGTGGAGCTAGGTATTTCTAGCTTCACCAGATCCGTGGAGCTAGAACTGTGGATATATTAGAGTGTTTAGGTGAGTCATCTTTTTTACATTTTTGAATAAAAATATAAACTTTATTCACTTTATTTTAGCTTACAAGTTTCAGATCCGAGGTAAAACTGGGATCTGAAACTCTACCAAACAAGACCTAAGGATGTAGAGGGCTCATGGGCGTCCTGGTGGGAGTGTGGGACCCACGCCGCTTGTGATTTGTGAAGCGATCTCGTGGTGCCACTGTGTAGGGTAAAGAAAGAGTAGACTAATTCGTTTACTATAAAGACAATAAAAAAAGTCTTTAAATTAATTTTTTATACAAATCAACATTAATTTTTAACTTAAAAATGCAATATATTATTTTTAAATTAAAAACAAACATATAAACTTTGAAAAGTGTACTTGTGTATTATCTTATTTTTCTTGTAGTTTTGGTAAACTCTAAATATCTACTAAAAAGTATAAATAGTGTGTATAATCATTTAATAAATGTCTAGAGATTAATAGAAAAATGGGCACATGTAGTAGTTTATCTGATCTATCGGTAATTCAATTTTTTTTTCTCAAATGAAATGTGCTATTTTGCAGTAACGGAATAGTTATCTAGGGGACCACGCATCCACAACAATACGAGCTATGCTATGGTTAATTTGGAGATAGGGGTGTAAATGGGTCGGGTAATACCCGACCTGTACCCGTACCCAGATGCAAAATTACCTTAATGAAAAACTATTTTACACTACCCGTTGGGTACAGGTAGTACCCGAATAGATTAAGTTCGGGTTCAAATCGGTACAGGATCAGCAATACTCGGCGGGGCTGGACCGCAAGGACCAATCTGGCCGTTTTCCGCGCGCATCGGGCTTGCCGGATTGCAGCGGTCGACAAGTGTGCTCGGGGGCTCTTTCGGCAGCACGTGAAAACGCATGTGTTTTTTGGGGCGGTAACCAACGAGTCGGGCTAACCGGCGGCCGGTCCGCATGTACCTCGGCGTAGCTGGATTGAAATTGTATTCTACGACCAAGCGAAGTACATTTGTGAGCACAGTCTATGCATATCTCTGTTTGGTCATATAACTTCGCTTTCCGACAGAAACACCACCGTTTGTTTAGCCATATATATATATATATATATATAGTCTGATCTTGGGACATCATGGTCAAGCATGTAAAAAGCAATTATTTTTCATATGTATTTGTATGCGAAAAAATTTGAAATTTTTAGGATGCTGAGTTCAACCAGTTTACTAACTAGTTCAAACAAGTTTGAACTGAAATTCAAACTAAAGTTTCCTTTTTTGATGGTAGTTTGAATGTAGGTATGTGTTGATCATACATATAAATAAGCAAAGTATGTAATCTAAATTCGTTCAAATCTTCAAATTCGAGTATATTTTTTCAAAGGTATGTGTTTCATTTGAATTTTTATAGATTGGTATATACCCTAAAACTGAAAGTTACTTGAATTAACGCATTTAAAATCATGGTGCCCAGGCACCATGACGTTAAGTGCACGAATTCAAATCAAATTCGGGTATATTTTTTGAAACTTTTAGTTTTAGGGTATATACCCATCTATAACAATTCAAACGAAACACATACCTTCAAAAAAATGTACTCGAATTCAAAGATTTGAATGAATTTAGATTACATGCTTTGCTGATTTATATAAATACTAAGCACATACCTACAATCAAACAATCATTAAAAAAAGAAACTCTAGTTCGAATTTCAGTTCAAACTTGTTTGAACTAGTTAGTAAACTGGTTGAACTCAACATCCTAAAATTTTCAAAAAATTTCGAATGTAAATAAATAGGATAAATACCCATTTTAGATCATGATGCTTAGGCACCGTGATGTCCGAGGTAATTGTACTATATATATATATATATCTCTACTATATAAAGTGAGAGTTTCTTCCCACGTCATATTAATTGCTCTGCTTAATTGCCCTACGCAAGAAATGAAGTGTTGCTTTAATTAGTCAGCTTTTGCAAGAAACGAAGCGTTAAAGATAGATGTTTGATCTTATGAAATAATATTTTTGTTTTTAATCTTTATTTTTAGTTATCAATTTTGTTTTTAAGCAAGCACGGGTATATAACTAGTATATATATATATATATATATATATATATATATATATATATATATGTATGTATGTATGTAGGTATGTATGTATTAAGTACTCGTTGCTTTCACCGTTGCAGCGTGCTACACTTGGTTTTTTACGCCGTTACGCGTCACATGCTTTAGACTCTCTTTCTTGCAAAACTTTGTCGGACGCCGGCACAGAAATTGTGACCTGCCAATCTTTTGAACAAACAGCTTCGCAAAAAAGTGGGGAAATGCCCAAAGAATTAGTGTGTATATAGTGAATTTGGCAAATAGGATTTTGTAAATACAAGAATTGAATCATGTGTGTGATTTCACTTTAGGTATTGGACTTTGTGCGTTTATTGAACTCTATGTATTTGATTATGTACTATTTGAACTCTCTGTTGGACTATGTATGTTTGTTAGACTATAAGTCATTATCTATTGTATTATGTGATGTACTAGTGTGATTGTTTCATTGTTTTCATCGCATGTTTTGATTCTAGGTATTTCATGCACTACCCGATGAAGTACCCGATGTCTGTATTATACCCGTCCGCACACTACTTGGAACCCGATTTCTACCCGTTCGTAAAAAATGCTACCCGTTACCCGTACCCTACCCGATTTTTACTACCTGTGTCCGTACCCGTACCCAGAGAAAAAATAATAGGGTAGGGTATGGGATGACCTACTACCCGCCTGTACCCGACCCGTTTACATCCCTATTTGGAGATGCAGTGCCACTACATCAATGTTAGAGCATTAGCCACCATCGTGAACTCCAAGCTCCAGAAGATTATGGAAGGATAAATCATTCGGTCCTTTTATGGGATTGAGAGAGAGAGAGAGCTGAGAGAGATTGAGAGAGAGCAACGGGTGAGAGAGAGAAGTGAGAGAGATTGAGAAATACGAGAGAGAGAGAGAGAGAGAGAGAGAGAGAGAGAGAGAGAGAGAGAGAGACGGGCAAGAGGGGAGAGAGAGATTGAGAGACGATGTAAGAAGTTGCTCTCTCGCGCCCGTCTCTCTCAATCTCTCTCAACTCTCTCCCTCTCTCTCACCCATCTCTCTCAATCTCTCACTTTCTCGCCCGTCTATCTCAATCTCTCCCTTTCTCGCCCGTCTCTCTCAATCTCTCACCTATCTCCCCTCACTCTCTTTCTCGCCCATTGCCCCCTTCTTGCCCGTGGTCAGCACATTTCCCTCGTTCTCTGTAACTGTTCAAGAATAAATAAATTTTAGTTCCTTTTCCATAATATTTGTGTCTACTGTCTTAACTCCATGCGTCTCCGGCTCCTTTTCTCTCATTGTAACAGTGCAAATAGGCCGGCCTAGACCGGCATGACACGAAGCAAGTATGAAGCGCACACGTCATGGCGGACACGACGGACCGTCACGACCTGGCACGGTTCAAACACAAAGTACAATGAATCCGTACCAGATCAGCTCGGTACGGCACGACGCTCACATCTAATACTACCCCTTGGGAAAATTTTGCTTTTCTTGCATTCTTTTTGCCTCCGGAAAAAACCAAGTGAGGATGACTAAAGAGCTCCCTGATGCGAGGCATGGAAAAGGACGGTAGACAATTTTCAAATAAGATCCAAGACCACGATTGATATTTGATAGCAATCGCTGCTACCTTTTTATTTGGTAGCACGTCTACACCTCAACTGGTAGGCGGCGATATCAACGAGGTTGCTACATTCTATCTATAATCCTACTTTTTTTGCAGAAAAAAACTAGGAATAATAACAATGATTATTACATAATTATGAGATGATAAGATGATCGATGTTGTAGCCTAAATTTGAGCCATCTTCGTTATCCGTCGATCATAAAAATTGCATAATTATAAGATGGTATAAGACGATGCCATGGGCTAAAAAATCATGTCTCGAGTCTAGACCTGGGTTCACTAAATCGACGAAAATCGCTTGATTTTTGCGATTTTCGGCCATATCGCTGCGGGCCGATATCAAAAACCGGTCGATAAACCGATCCAATTCAAAAAATAATTCAAAAAATTCAAAAATTCGAAAAAATTTACGTGTCAAAAACCGGTCGAAAATCGGTGGAAATTGGCCGATTTTTGTCAAAAATCGTCGAAAATCGCTACAAAAATCGATCGCACAAAAAGTTCAACAAGTTCGTCGATTTTCCACACGAAATCATCGATTTTCCACGAAAATCGACGATTTTTGAATTTTTTTTGAAAAAATTTGGTTTTTGAATTTATCCGATCTTTAACGATTTTCGGTCGATTTTCGACTCGATTTTTGCAATTATCGAAAATTACTGTTCATGCGAAAATCGCTGCATCGATTTGGTGAACCCTGGTCTAGACAACTTCTTTCAAAATCATGGTTATAAAATAGCTAGAGGTTCAATAGGATAAGTGTCTCTCAAGCATGCCAATTCATCTAGCAAGTGCCATTAGTTCGCGTAAGAATCTAGCAATGTATTACTTATATTAAAAGGAACTGCGGTTTGCTGCCCTCTCCGTGTTTCACGCGCTCGACGCGCTCCGGAGGCCGCCGCGTGGAGGTGCCCTTCGGCGGACGTGCGTCCCCCTTGGCTTCCTTGATCGACGCCACCCTGCTTGGTTTGCGTCCCATCCCAGCTGGTCTACGTGACGAGCTCGCTTTGCCCTTCGCGTGCGCGGCTGTACCTTCGTTGCGGTGCTTCCAGCCGCGCGGAAAAAGAGGTCGGGCTGTGGACGGTGTCTATCGACGGTTTGATTGTTGGATATGGATCTGACGTTGTGTTTGCTGCCGGTCCTCTGGACTGTGTGCATCGGCTGCGGGCGCGTTTGATTTCGAGCCCACGCATAGGCGCACAACAGCTCTTCGTCGGTTTGTTTCTTTGTGCAGTCATTTCTGTGTGCAATTTGGGGTCATTCCCATAGAGCTCAGCCGTTTTTGTTTCCTTACTGGTTTTGGTTTCGATCGATGGCCTGCTATGTGGCTGCACAACTGTTCCAGTTGGAAGTACTACACACTGCTCGCTTCTTCATCTTCGCATTTTCCTCTGCGTGGTTTTATTCCTTCGCTCTTTTCATTGCCGTGTTTGCTCTTCTACCGACTGCATTACGTAACGATAGAACCACTTCTGATTGAATAAGCTCATGTATAGATAGAGCGAGCGAGTACTGGATATACAGTTGCACAACTAAATATACGTGCCTAATCGTAGCATCCGTTTTAATCTGATTAAGAATAAGCCATAGGTAAAATTGCATATATGATCACTGGTCAGTTCTGATTGCGCTGCTATGTACGCATTGACCTTGATGAGGGTTGAGTTACTTTCATAGTGTAGTGATCGTTGGCTATGCCATACGTGTGAAATCTGCAGTCATCAAGTAAAGCGATAGTTACAAGCCACAAAATAGGAAGATAAACTAGATGTATTACAAACAACGTAGTGTATTGAGGATAACAGGAGAATAATATTGGCGTTGGAAACTATGTGAAATATCAATTCGAACGTTTGCCTTTAATTGGCCGCAAAAAATTTAGAACTGAAGGTGTAATGAAACCTCTTATATTTCAATGAGCTTATGTACAAACAGAGTGAACAAATAATAGGTATACAGTTGCATAACTAAATAGATCTAACTAAAAATAAGTAAATGTTACAGCAGTGAGAAAATAACGATGAATGGATGGTGATGTAATAAAGGGCAAAATATAGGCAACAGCAATGAAGCACAGCTAGGCCATGTAAAGTATACTAGTGAGAGTTGCGCTCACGTTGTACGCGTCTGAGAATTGATCCAAGTTTTATCTCTAAAAAAGGTAGAAATATCCGAGCGTTTTTTTGTTCGGCAGGTTTTAAGGAAAAAATCGCTAGATAAGAACCGTCGACAACGAACCAGCGAAACTCTGGCCCTTTTGGGAAAAAAAAAAGAATAATACATGTTTGAAAAATATTAGATCCCAAGTGCCAAAAAGCTACTGAGGCGTCGAGTTTAACACCTATCACGGTCAGCGGGCAATAATACATGTTTTAAAAAATATTAGAATCGGTATGAAAAGAAATTTTAGATCTTGAAAGCTTAACACCCTATCGCTTATTTTCAGTGAAAAATGAGGAAAAACGGATAAAAGCAGAGCTTGACGGACCAGCAATTTCCATCTTTTTTTTGGAAAAGCGACCACCAAAACATTTTCCCCATGCTCCGGGAGAAAAAAGCGGATCAGGCTTATTTTTCGGGCAAAACGGAGAAAGGAAATGGTCTCCCATTTTTTTGGGGGGGAAATAGCCACCGAAAACATTTTCCCCATGCTCCGGAGAAAAAACAGATTACAAAAATATTTTTTCCGGGCAAAACGGAGAAAGGAAACGGTTTTCCATTTTTTTTTGGAAAAACGGCCATCGAAAATATTTTTCGCATGCTCTGGAGAAAAAACGGACCACGAAAACATTTTTTTGGACAAAACGGAGAAAGGACCCGAACGTAAAGCGTGAGGACCTATTTGTTATAATTTTGAACCTGCTCGCTATTTTGAAAAATTAGGAAAGGGTTCGTTCGCTATTCATATTTAACGGGAGGTCCTCCAAGTAAAACGGAAAACCAGGGGCTTAAACGCGAACCGGGAAAAATATTTTCCTCTCACATAAAATCGCGCAGAGACCCGACCGTAATTTCGAAGAACCGGAGAGGGGTTTCGCAAAAACACGGGCTGCCACGTGGGCACTCCGGCTGAGCGCCATTCTCTCCCCTTATAAGGGAGTTAATATGTTATGCTTTGGGCTTTCACCTTATCAAATGACTAGATAAATATCAAATTGCTTGTATTTGCATTTTGTCCTTACCAGTTGCAGCCATTCACTCGCTACCAACGAACTTGCTTTTCTGTGTTCCCCTACCATCTACTCTCAAGAATTTGAAGACCTTGTAAAGCTTTCTATGTTGCCACCTACTGGCATCGACCTTTAGCTGTACTTTGGCTGCAAACTATGTTTCTACTTACCTTTACTTTGTATCTTTGTATATATCAGCACAAACTTGTCATCATCACCCTACAATCACATGCCCAAACTCTTGTCCTATAACAAAATGCTTGTAGGCATTTGGATATTTGCCACTCTAGGAATTGGAAATTCGATGGCATGTTGAAAATCATGCCATTGAGTGGGCATTTTCTACACATGCCATCGAATTTTAAGATTGAGAAATGGCATATATCGGATTATTCCTATCTTTATCTTTATCTTTCTTTATCTTTATCTTCAATTGCTTCCTCTTACATCACTTTTTCCCTTTGCATTGCACTATTCTCTTTCATGTTCTTTATACATAAAACACACACATTTGTTTAGTTAAGTACAATCACCTGGTCTAAACTAAACCTCCACTCACACTTCTTTTGTACATATTATCGAAGTCATATAAACACTTGCATCAGCCGGTCAATAAACCCAAAATAATACATTGCTTTTGTTCTATTACATACAGAGCGCGCAACGCGCGCAAAATGCTCTAGTTGAGATAAATTCTATCTGGACGCAATGCTCCGACGAAATACACCACAAGTTTAATAAAAGCAGCTCCAACGACACAATTACAATTCTATGTAGCAACAACATGATAATCATGGTGTTACATCCAATCCTAACCATGCCTCTAATTAAGAAGCTACCAATGCAAACCTATCAGAGCACTAATCGTACTAATGTGGCAAAGATCAACCTAGGCTCGATTTGAGCACAGGTTACGCTCCAAACGAGTCGAGCTCGAGTTTGATCTCGAGCTCGTAAGATTCAAAGAGCTAATCTTAAATAGCTTGCGAGCCTATAAAATTTACGTATCACTTATTAAATATTACTATATGTAAAATCTTATCAAGCTTATTTGAGTTGAGCTCAAGTTTAAGTATTTTTTATTGTTGAAAAATACTGTATATTAATTATTTATTGTTACCAAGTTTACTTGAGTTGACCTTGAACTTGAGTCCAAACTCAGACCCTAACTTCAGCTCAGCTCGAGCTTTTTATCGAGCTTGAGTTTGAAAGGCCACGCTCGCTCGAGTTCTGCTCATCTAGGGTGTGTTTGGTTGTTTGTACCAAACGGTACATGTACGAGATGATTCAAAAAATGTTATCCATGTGTTTAGTTGCTTAAATAGAATCATTTCATCTTGGATGGTAGGGTATAAATTTTAAAAAATATTCTCTATAAATACTGAATTATTTCGTTCACCTGAAATTATAAAATTATCCCATCCTAACTAATTTTATCCCACCCACCGAACGCAGCCTTACGTGGACCGGTGGACGCACAAAGTTCTCCAAGTAGCTACCCTGTGCACCTTTTGCCATGGCTGTGCTGCGGATGCCGGTGGGCCCCACCCTCAACCGGCAAGCGAAACACACGACTCGGATTCTCTCCCCAGTAGTCCGTTGAACGCCACGTACCTCACTGTCTACTGGGACCCTGATGTCATCCACATCCTTCAGAGGGATATTTTTACCGTTTCACCCCTCGCCTCCGCTCCCGCTCTCCGTTCCCGTACGCCCCCCTCACGCACCGAAGAAAAATCCCACCGTCCGCAGCATCCCGAGATTCGTGTGATCACGCTAAAGGCCATAGACCCGGTCCAGTCAACATAGGATACCCCCGTAGAGGAATTACCGATCATTCCCACCGCCCAGATATTCCTCTCGTCCCTGCACCCTACACCGAACCCAAAAACCATCTGCGCCATCCATTTGACCTCGTGATTCGTGTACGCCACATTAGCTCTATGCACCGGGTCCACGCCGAAGCGAGCCGCAGCCTCCTCTTGTACTACTGACTCCCCAGTCCCCCACCCCGACCCTTACCTGCCCGCTCTCCTCCGGCTCCGGGCAACCCCGCAAAGGCTCAAACCCCAACCACCGCGCACGAGCCACCGCAACCGCTTCCCTCGCCGGCGTTGAACGGAGTTGAACGCCATGGACGCACGCCTCCCTCCTCCGGCGCCGTTCTCCGTTGGCGGCGGTGGCGGCGCACCCCGCGGCCACCGGCGGGCCCACTCCGAGACTTTTATCCGGTTCCCCGACGCCGACCTCATGCTCGACCCCGATGGAGACTTCTCCTTCTCCGACCTCGACTTCCCCTCCCTCTCCGACGACTCCCCCGCCGCCTCCGACCCCACCCCGCCTCCCCTGCCGCTGCCGCAGGCGTCCCCGGCGCCGAGGCCCCCGGGTGGGGCCCACATGAGGAGCCTCTCGCTCGACGCCGCCTTCTTCGACGGCCTCGCGCTGCAGGGAGGAGAGGTGGTGCGTGGCGGCGGGGCTGGGCATAAGAGGAGCGGGTCCATGGATGGAGCGACCTCGCCGTTCGAGGGCGAGTCCGCACCGCCGGGCGGGCTGCCAGACTACGCGAAGAAGGCCATGCCCGCAGAAAAGCTGGCCGAGCTCTCACTCCTGGACCCCAAGCGCGCAAAGAGGTGAGAAGATTTTATTTCAAGCTATTCCCTTCATTCTCTGCATCTTGAGTTGCTTGATAGATCCAAAGGGAGTTGGCTTGCTGCGTATTTTGGCGCTAATCAGCGTTTCCTGCTTGTTCTAGTGTCATGCGTTTTTGAGATCTGGTTCCTTGCCGTGATAATTTTGAGCTTCTAGGGTTTCCTGTGGTGCAATCGAGCTGTAATTTAGCTTAAAGTTGTTGTTTCACGGTGGTGGTGATCTCTGGTGTGTAGGATTCTGGCGAACAGGCAGTCGGCGGCGAGGTCCAAGGAGAGGAAGATTAAGTACGCCGGCGAGCTGGAGAGGAAGGTGCAGACGCTGCAGACAGAGGCGACCACGCTTTCAGCACAGCTCACGCTTCTTCAGGTGTGTATAATAGCTTTGCCTTGTCTTTGGTACGTATGGTTGCTTGATTTCAGTCGAAATTATTTGGTTGCTTTGCTTATTGTGTTGGGCAACTATTGCTAATAGCTTGTACCAAACCTTACTAACTGAAAACCTTGTGGCCTAGAATATACAAACGATTGCCTTTACTTACATCCTCTCCTTATGATTGGTCACAGTAATAGTTAATTATTTCAGCTCATTCATTTCGCTCACATAACTTGTGTTTCCATGCGTTTACATTACTAGAGTTGTTATTGTTTTTGAGGATTGCTTTAAAAATTAACTAGTTTCTCTCCCTAGGGTTGATAAGAACTCTTTGTTGGTTCCATCAAGGGGAGCAAGTGGTACACTTAATACTGCCCACTTGGATATTCTGATATGGAAGATCGTTGAAAATCTACATATTCTTTTATAAGCATCTGAACTTGGGATTTTGTACCTTTTGGTAACAGATGATGTCTATTGTCTTCTGTTTTATGATTCCGTCACAATGCATGCTATGTTTTCCCCCACCTAGTTCTTTCCAAGTTTCGAGTTGCTACTGCTTTTTGGTATAATTGATTCTTCAGGCATACTGGATGATATGATCCTCAGGGGATTAGTTTCTTTTTGGTTGAATTCAGTTTTCACCTCAGTGCTTTTTGTAATTTTGTACTCGCTAATTTCACTTCCTCCAGACTCACAATTTTTTAATGCACTTTTCTTTTCTTGTAATACTTTCACTCTTTATGGTGAATAATTTTTAGGATACATCTACCAACCTCCTTCAATGTATTTGTAATGGATTCAAATTTTATATGTAATTATGTTCTAAAACTTTTCTTGCCGCGTCGCTATAAAACTAACATGAGTATTAAGAGAAAAAGTTAGTTTGCAAGTTCCTTGCACTTGATGCATTAAACTAGGTTAGCTGTGCAAGATTGATTTATTATTTACGAGTCTACTAAAAAATATCACGTATCAGTATCAAGTGTTTTGCTCGCTTTATGTACTATGTACTAATAAATGTACATGTAGTGAAAATATTATGAATATTATTATTCTTTTTGGATCTTGCGGATCTAAATACCTTGTCTAGGCTATATAACCCTTGAACAGCTAACCTCATCATCTCACTTCAGGCGTGATGATTCCTAGTTACACGAAGATAGGGTGCGAGAGTTGAGTCGAAAAGTTTGTAGTGTTACGGGAGAACTTAGAACAGTCCTACCTACAGCTGAATGCTCCGGAGCAGATAAGCTGATCTATTGCAAGTGCAATGCAGCTTGAACTTCTGGCTCTGTATGGATAGCGAATAACTGTCTTGTCATTTGATACTTGCCAAGTTATATGTGGCCAAGTGATAATGAGTAAACGTAGATGTTTAACCTTTTGTTTTAGGACAACATACCCTGAGCATTGCAATAAATTTTGAACTCTTCTATTTGATGATCTTGTCTGAGAGTGTTCTTGTAGTTGATGTGACTACTATAGGATTTATTGCACCCAAAAGTAGGGGTGACAATGCAGCTGCCTCTGTACTTGATAGGTCGGTCATGTCACAAACAGGGTAAGTGATGCTTTATTTGAAAGCTGATTTGATTGAAGATGGTGGAATCATATGGGTGGTGTTAGGTTGAAGCTTTGGTTTGGTGGCCGGGGATAGTAACCGCAGAAAAGATATCTTTTGCTCCACAACTTGCCTAGTACTGAACGATTTATCTAGTTGAAAGAGATTTAGTAAGAGTTATCTGGATTCAATACTAGCTGATGATTTTTCTAGGCAAGTTGGTTTTTTTACTTATTATTAATGCTATTTTCTTTTTGGGATGAATTTAAATTGTTACTCCATTGGTAATCAATCTGAGAAGTTTGTGGTTGCTCATCAGGCCTGTTAGCTAATGTTTTCCTTTAGTTTACTTTGTCAGTGTCCTATCCAATGTTTTGTTGGATTATCTTAATGATGTCTTTTGTTCAGCGCTTATCATATATTCTCTTCTCTTCCTTCTCATGTTGCAATTTATTTATTTCCAGAGGGATACTTCTTGTTTAACCGCTGAGAACAGAGAGCTCAAACTCCGGTTGCAGTCCATGGAAGAACAAGCTAAACTTCGAGATGGTATGTCAGTCTTCTTTTGGAAGCTCTTTAGTCCTTGTCATATATGCCCAGAAAGGAAGTCTTCCTGTTTCGAGAACATCACAAGGCATTTGAGATCCCGACCAATCACACTCATGTTATGACCATATATCTACTCATCTAGTTCAGCAAGCAACCTGTTGAAACCCCTCTTCCTGTTTCATGCAGCTCTGAATGATACCCTGAGAGAAGAAGTCCAACGGCTTAAGATAGCGGCAGGTCAAGTTCCAAGCATGAACGGAAACCCCTTCAACGGAGGACTACAGCAGCAGCAGCAGCAGCAGATGCCAACCTATTTCTCGCAACCGCAGCAGATGCACTACTTAAGCGGCCACCAGGGTCAGCATCATCGCCCAAATCACCCCCAGAATTCTTCGAATGGAGGCCAGTCCCTAAACGACTCCATGGATTTCATGTGAGGAGAAACCGATGCACCTCAAGTCGCATGCATACCGACTGCAACTCGGTACTGTAAAGATAGCTGATGTATACGATATGCATACGAATCATTCGTAGGGTAGCCAGCTGTTCTTTGTACCATTAATCATAAAAAGTCACTCATGTATCACGATCAATCGTCGCTTTCGTTTTGGGGGCTAATGCCTTGGGTCTGGAGTGTGAACGAACTGTGTTTTAACATGTTGCCTGTTGATGGTACCCTGTAAAAGATGCTGTAGTGAATGGAACGCAAATTGCAACTTGCAAGCCCAACCAGAACAGTCGAGCAAGCTCATCACTGGGGAGGCCGACGCGTGTGGTTCCTCCACTCGCCGGTGTCTGTCACCCTCTCCGACTCCGGCCGAGGCGGCGCCGCAGCAGCTCGCAGGCCCGGCGCGCGCTCACCCTTCTCCGGCATGCCGGTTCCGCCATCCCTGACGCTGCGGCGAGTCAGGCAACCAGGTACTCCCTCCCCGAATTGGCCTGCTCCGAGGTAGGTTAAGGTACTAGGTTAACCTCCCCGAACCACCCCACCGATGCACGCACGCGCACAGTCTCCATGGCTTCGTTTCGCGCCAACGACTTGCTGTGTAAGGCTCGCATCACATGTTGGTCCGCACGCCGCACCGCACATGGAAGGCAGAAAGAGTCTTGTATCGGGCAAATTGCGGATGAATCGATGATTTGCTTTAAAGTTTTTGTACAATTGATTATTTGTCCTATGATATCTCACTGATATATGGGTCTTAGAGTCATATGTCAGTGAGACATGTGGGGCAAACGATCAATTGCACATGAAGGTTAAGGTACCAGCACCACCCTCACCGATGCACGCACGCGCACCGTCTCCATGGCTTTGTTTCGCGCCAACGACGGCTCGCATCACATGTTGGTCTGCACTCCGTACCGCACATGGAAGGCAGAAGCCAGAAAGAGTCTTGTGGGCCTGTTTGGTTCTCTACGTGCGCGCGGCCAGGCTCGCTGCATGCATTGACCGCGCACGAGCTCGCGTTTGGTTGCCTGCATCGTGAGCGCGTAGCCTGATTTGACGCGTGCAGCGATGGCCAAAATAGCCTGCGGGCGCGGAGACGTCGCTCGCAGCCGTTTTCCACGGGCTAGACACGCACGAACCAAACAGGCCAGTATCGGGCAGTTGCAGGTGCAGGCCGTGTCGATCAAGCGCACGCACATCCGAGGCGGCATTGTTGCACATGGAATTCGGACCCATTCGGTCCATGGTGACGATACACTAGGCATGAATGGGTTCCTGCGGGGAGACGATATCGCATCCAGGTACCCCTACCTAACCTATCTCTACTTTTGGGTTCTAGCGATTTTCCTTGTTTAAGTTTGGCATATTAGTTGAAGAAAACCATGCTAGTTAGCATATGAAACCATGGAGTTCCAATTCTAAACTCTATGATGTACGTTTTACTCGAAGCAAATATCATTTTTAATCTTCAGCAAAACAAGGGTAAGCTCTCTCTGGAATGGGGCCTACGTGATATAGCTTCCCTAATCTTTTTTCCTGCTCTGAGTCATGAATCAGGAGGTCCACATTAACTGAAATGAATCAGGTATTTTATCTGAAATTTTTGACTTTGGAGTATGAATTGGACCTTAGCTTGCCAAGCTTGGTTTGCAGGAATCTACGCAGGACAGCAAACCTGCCAGTCCTTTTGTTTTCACTAGTTTTTGATGTCACCTTCCCTTTTTTTTTATTTTTTGAATTGGTGGTTACCTTCCCTTTTTCAAAGTTCAATGTACCTCTGCATAATTGTTGAAATTTTCGGCTGTCTAGCTAGGTTCATCTTTCAGTAATGTCCCAGTCTTCTGAAAGAGAAATCAGTTGACCATGCATTTGCCGCCCTTGGATTGTGATGTGTTGCTTACTCGAACCTGGGCTTTGGTGCTCTGTTTAGTGGGATGCAAATGAAGCATTGACCCCACGACAGTGAATCTTACTTTAATCTACACAGGCCTCAAATTGAAGTTTGCCTAGAAGAGAGATTAGCTGTCTTCTTCTGTGGCTTTGTGATTCTATCTAGAGAATAGGGCATAATGCAGAAGTTTATTTTTTGGGCCTGGTGCTGGAGTCTTTACCGCATTCTTGATCAAGCTTCAAATTGAGATTATTTTATTCACTTTGAGCTCATTTGTACTGCATTCTGTCATTCATGGGGCCATGCTGCAATCTTTTGTCCCCTTAGCAAATTTGTGCTGACAAAACAGGGCTGGTCTTATTGTTAGTGACTTGTTAAACTAGAAATTGAAGCAGCAAAACAGAAAGTAACATACCCTTTAACATGCGTTAATATGGAAAGTGCTCTTTACCTAGAAGGAAGTCTAGCTTCTCGTACTGGAGCTACGTTTTCTATTGAGGAAATGCGTGATACACATGCAACCCTCACTTAGCCTAGTTGCCTAATTGCAGATATTGGAACCTTCTACCTGCCCCTTGCCTAGATAAACCAAACAGAGACCACAGTGTCAGCTTGTTCATTTGCGCTTCACTTTGTGATTCATGTTTAGTAAAACAATTCTTTATTAGGAAATGTATATTGATATACAAAGGATGATAATTTAAGTGACTTGCAGATTAGCTGGGGATTAGGAGACCACACTGAGCTGATGCGGCAGAACAGAAAACAAAGGTTGTTCTGCTGTTCTTGTCTTCTGCTATTGCTTTGAGATGCTCCTCTCAACTACGAAACGCCTTTGACTGGGGGAATTCTTAATGATTTTTGTCCACTGTTCTCGCTTAGCAATTTTTTTTTGGACAGAAGTTAGGCTGCATTGCATAATGAAATGCCGACAAGTGTCTTTCGAGAAACTCTATTATCTGCGTGAACTCTTGTGTCACATGTTACACAACCTTTATTTTTATTCTCACACCGTGATGATCATCAGATTAGCCACTCAGGAGTAGTAGTTAAAGAGCAAAAATGAACGCGCTAAATATATTTAGGAACCTGCTGATTTTTTTATTCTCACCTTGTGATGATCATCAGATTACCCACTCAGGAAGAGTAGTTAAAGGGCAAAAATGAATGCGGTAAACATATTTAGGAACCTGCTGATTCCATCAATGTATGCTCAAATCATCATAAATATTTTATTTATATTCTCTAATTAATGCTTTCTTTCCTTTTCCAGTTGCAGTGCTTACTACTCCCTCCGTTTCTTTTTATAAGGCGTATTTGGTTTCGTTAGGACAAGACTTTGACCAATGATTACTTCATTAATATATCATTTATGCAATACAAAATCATAATTATATATAAGTACTTTTGAATACAAATCTGCTAATATCAATTTTGTGTCATAAAAGTTATATGCTAATAGAGTAATTGTTGGTCAAAGCCTTGTCCTAACGAAACCAAATACGCCTTATAAAAAGAAACGGAGGGAGTAACTAGTATTAGGATGATACTGAGGTATCCACCTGCCGGCCTTAACTCATTTGATGTCATGATGGAGAGTATGTTTCATGAGCATGGTAAGCTCCTATACCTATGGTTGATTGGATGGACCAATAAGTCATTTATACCAGTATCAAGTAATTAATTACAGCACTATATGACGAAACCTTGGGGCAGATGATACTTAAATGCTCTAAAATGTTTATTTTTGACAAGTTTAGGGACCTAGGGTGCAATTTACTCTTATCTTATATATATGAAGCCTTTTCTGTACTCCTGGGAGTACGTACTCCCACCTCCAATATACCACTTAAACGAATGTGTTATACTCATTTATCATTTTCAGTATACTCTAATAATAATTCTAAGATACTACAATGCGATATTGTTGAAAAAAATTCACTGGAGTCCTTTATTTTTTGTTGTATACCCTTTTTCATATATAAAAAGAGTATATAAACAAATTATGCTACAAAGGGTGGACTTTGATGAAATTTTTCGTGGAGCTCACTTTGAAGTATCTTATAATCAGTATTAGAGTATACTCAAAATGATAAAGAGGTATAATAACATTATTTAAGCGGTATACTGACAATGGGAGTACGTACTTCCAGGAGTACAGAACCATTTTCCTATATATATATATATATATATATATATATATTTGACGTTTGACGGCAGTTGTTCTACTACTTGTGATGACAAGTTCTGTTCTGTCAAGATCTTTTTCGAAGTAAATGTTTTTCCTTCGCATTGTCTACACTCTTACAATTGTTCGTTTTGCTTCAATGTCATTTTTTTCCTGGTTGAGCATGAAAATACTCCATGAAGATAAACAACGCATGAGTGTGATGAGTGAATTCACAATGCAGAGTTACTATTGTTGATGTGTAGATTGGCCCCAGCTTTAGCTTGTCCTCTAATACCAAACACATCTTGGCACAGTGCGGGACAAAATATTTTATTTACTTCAGTGGAAGTGTGGAACCATCTAGATTTTTGGAAAAGGAAAATGGAACCATCCAGTGCTGAAATCTCATTTCAACACTTCATTTTTGCATTTGCATCTCAAGTAGTCCATGCACTGCGGATCCAGCCATTTGTATGTGAAGTTCTGAATCAGTCAGCCATTGGCTTTCTCTGGAACAGATCATAATGGAATTGCCATAGAGAAATCCAAGACAGGGGTTCAGATTAAAAGCAAGAGGTAGCTTGGAACCAAAAAAAACCTTTGTGGACCACTTTTTTTTTTGAGCTCTTTTACGGTGCACTAAATTGAATATAAACCGTTCATTCATTTCGATCCAATGGATCAGATTAACGAGAGTTTACTTATACTACACCTGGTAGTAGAGTAGTAGAAACACCCTTAACAAATCAACGGTTAGATATGATTTCTACTACACATTTTATACTACAAGTATAATCCATTGTAAAATTTCTCTATTTTTTTTATGTAAGTTCCCCTTTGCCCTCTGTTGGGTACATCTCATAAATATTAATAGGTTGACAGAACAAATGACCCCATTGACTACATTAAGAACCAGCCAATATTTAAGCAGATAACCTTACAATAACGGCGCTGTATGATTGCCTGATTGGTATGAAATGAAGAATTGAGTCTGGAAGCAAGTTGGTGTCACAAGCTTACAGGACGCTGGCAATAAATTGAATACACACTAGCATATGAAAAGTAACTGTGCTTGGACTGGTCATAAATAAAGTTGAAGCCTTAAAAAATTGTTCTGGAGCAGACTGAATGAACTGTAAGCAGGGTTCAACTTTTCGTTGAATTTCGCTCGAATTTCGCGAAATCCGACCTTACCGCTACGGTTCGAAAAAGCATTTCGTTGAATACCGCTACTGTTGAAGCGGTTTTCGAACGGTTTTTACCGATTTTCGAACGTCAATTTTTCTAACAGTTTTTTGTTGACTGTAAGTGCATTGCCAGAGAGAGATAGTAATGGACTAGTTCTTTGATTCTAGGCAATGCATTTTATCTTTGCTTCCTTGCATTGTCATTGCTAGTTGACAACAGGCTATAGCAATCTAGCAAATAGCAAGTCCACGTGGAGTTTTTTATGCATATGCTCCAATACATGATTAGATGCTGACACGTAGAAAGAAGCATTCTTGGAATATACCCTCGGCGCATTCTCAGTTCCTTCTGCTTCATCATCCTGACAGGCCAACAAAAATGACACACTGCACAGCGTCTGCTTTTGTCTTTTATTTTTAGTTTTTTTTTAGTATGTATGCTCTGAAGTTGGTAGAGAGCTACTCAAGAGCCAAGCACCTTTAATTAGATCTATGGTGCACTAGGGCTCCAAGATCGAGACAATTTAGCTTGCATTTGCCATACCGCGGTCTGTACAGCACTATACGGATTGGCGCCACGTGTCCCCGCTACGTCAATCTCCATGAAAAAAATAATTAAGCGGTGAGAATTAAAGTGCTTGGAGATTGATGGATTTGCATGGAGATTGATGCAGCGAGACACGTGGTGCCAATCCGCACGGTGCTGCACAGACCATGGTATGCAGCGCCGTTGCATAAAATTTATTTCCAGGCCACACACTATTCTCTCTTTTCTCCTCTGTTATGACCCCCCCCCCCCCCCCGACCTCCTCATTGTGTATATAAGTCATGCTGAAGCAACACAGAACACGGCAGTTCTTACGGTAAACATCAACTAAATGGAGACCATGTCATATCCTTGCTCCCCTCTCCTCTCCTACCCCACACATGAAGAGGGTGGCTATTTCGTGTGGTCTCCTCAAGCGGCTGTCCATGAGGTTGCCACCCTCCATGTCGATCCTTCCCCCGATCAACCAGAGGATCGTGAGTTCCTGGACACCATCTCACTAGATCCTAACGATTTCCACCATCAGGATGCTTCTGGTGCTGCCGTGTTCACCGGCTGCGATGAGGGGGCGGTTTGGGGCCAGGAGAACGGCGACCTGGTGGCGATCCAGGAGGAGCTCATGGAGGACGACAGCTTGAGCGACCTCCTCCTCGCCGGTGCAGAGGCGGTTGAGGTGGGGGATTCAAGCCTCGCCTCGATGGTGTTCTCGAGGCTCGACGACCTCCTCCATGGCATCCCCAACGATCCAGCAGCCAGCTCGTTCCATCGCCTGGCCTACCACTTTGACCAGGGCCTGCAGTCCCGGATCTCCGGTGCGTGCGCCAGGTGGCGCCGTCTGCCGGAGCCGCTTCCACCCGGCAGCATGTCGTCGGTGCGGCAGATCATACAAGAGCTCTCTCCCTTCGACAAGTTTGCTCACTTCACGGCCAACCAGGCCATCCTAGACGCCACCGCGGGCGACGCCGACGTGCATGTCATCGACCTGAACATCGGCGAGGGCGTCCAGTGGCCGTCGCTCATGTCAGACCTTGCCCGCCACGGCGGCAGGTCGTTCAGGCTGACGGCGATCAGAGCGGACGCTGGCTGCGGCGTCGGCGACAGCGCTTGCCATGCGGCCGCACGGCGGCTCTCGGAGTTCGCCGAGTCCCTGAACCTCCCCTTCCAGTGCAGCTCCCTCCGTGTGCGCAGCGACGAGGACCTGCGCGTCTTCCTCAAGGACGTCGTCGACGGCAGAGGCTCGGCGATCATCTCGTGCGACACGACAGGCGTGCCGTACGGCTCGCTGAGCCGGCTGCGGGCGCTACTGCTCGGCTGCGTCAGGGAGCTGCAGCCTAAGCTGGTGGTCGTCGTAGAAGAGGAGCTGGTTAGGATCGGAAGAGAGGCGTCTCTACCACCCAGCGCCTCCTTCGTCGACTTCTTCTTCGAGGCATTGCACCACTTCACGGCGGCGTTCGAGTCGCTGGCGAGCTGCTTCGGCGGTGGTGGCGGCAGCTACGGGGTGTGCCTGAGGCTCGTGGAGAGGGAGATGGTGGGCCCAAGGATACAGGACTTCGTGGGGCAGTACGGGTCAGTGACGGCCGAGGCCGGCGGCGGCGGCGCCGCCGCCGAGGGCTTGGAAGGGTTCAGGCCCTGTGAGCTGAGTGCCTGTAACGTTGCTCAGGCCAGGATGCTGGTCGGGTTGTTCGACAGGGGCTTTGGGGTTGTGCATGAGAACGGCAGGCTTGCGCTGTGCTGGAAGTCCAGGCCGTTGACCTCTGTGTCTGTTTGGACACCTGTCTGAAAAGAAGGGGAGTTTGTGATGTTTTTTTTGTAAAAAAATTTACGCTGCATACCGCGGCCTGTGCAGCATCGTGCGGATTGACGCCACGCGTCCCGCTGTGTCAATCTCCATGCAAATCCATCAACCTCCAAGCGCTTTCATGCACCGTGCAAATGGGGGGCATTTTTTTTTTTTTTTTTGCTGTGAGGATTTTCGATGAAGAATCTTTTTGGGTAAAGAGCTTATGTACTGTGCAAATGCTAATGGGTTTTGATAAGTTTCATCCAGATGTTTTCTTTAGCAACCATCATTCAAATTCCTGGCCATTGGATTTACTTTCAGATCGATGCACACGCCCCTCTGAATTCGAGGTGGGTTGATCCTACAGATGTGTGTTTTGATCGTATGGTCCAAAGTTTGGATGTTTTTTTGGGACAAAAACATCCGGATGATGCCTATACACTCCCAATGCTAATATGAGAGGTGATGGGGGTTTTAATGTCTCTAATCTGCTGCTAACTTCTTCTTTTTTTTGGGTGGATCTTGAAATAATGTCGAGTGCTCTCTTGCAAAAGCTGAACAACTTGCGCATAGCATATTTGATTTATCATTCTCGGGTGGGGCATCTTTCTATGATTTCTTCGTTTGGTGTCAAATTCTTACCTGCTTCTCAGGTTGTCATGGTGTTTGTGCAGATAGCGCTGACCTATTGGTTGATGGGTCCATCTTATTTGGTTTCTCTCTCATTCTTTACTTCTTGTTGCCTGTCAGATTCTCGTAAGAAAATTTCTCAAGGCGATGAACGGAATCAAGTCGCAGGCGGACGGACGAAATTTGCCGTTTGTCCAGCGTATGAGCTGTGTGGATCTTACGGCAGGGCTGCTCAAGATTTATCTTTGATGCTTGTTTTCCTAATGGAGAGTGAGGCCGGGCGATGCAGAAATTTCTTAAAGTAAGGCTATGGTTTTTAGGTAACTCCAAAATATTTTTTAACCTGTTGTCGTTACTTTATTTTAGAGAAATTTTACGGTGGATTATACTTGTAGTATAAAATGTGTAGTAGAAATCATATCTAACCGTTGATTTGGTAATGGTGTTTCTACTACTCTACTACCAGGTGTAGTATAAGTAAACTCTAATTAATCTGATCTATTGGATCGAAAAGAATGAACGGTTCATATTCAATTTTGTGTACCGTAAAAGAGCTCTTATTTTAAGCCTCTAATGATAATTTTGCCCGTCTGCAAAAGATAGAGAAACATCATAAAAGCCGGAAAGTAATATGTTTGCAAAGCATAAAGCTTTGGGCTATGGTATTTGGTCCATTTCTGGAGTTAGGAGCACTTGGGGACTTATACAGCATAGGCAATTGTATGCCAGCCCAGCAGAATCTGAATCCTCAATAATCCATTCATATCTGGGCTTTAGTTGAAATCCATTGAAACCTCTGCTTTGAATTCACAATTGACGGCCCTATGTAGCCTTACTAATGTTCACTAGCCATACATTGGTTTTGCAACCATATTACTTATTTGAAATGAAATGCAGTGCTCCTGTGTTTTGATCTGGCAGCATGTAGTTCTATCTGGCTGTTTGAGCATTTCTATATATTAGAAACATCTTGTGTATTTTGAAGGGTGCCATGTATGTTAACATTGTACTGATTGTACCAGTTTCCTCACCCACAGCTCCCAGAAAATGCACATCCCAGGCCATTAAACCTGATGCAGATATGTTGGGAAGCAGAAAGCTTCATATCATTTGTGTGCTTTTGGTCGTGCACGGAGCCAACCATGGCCCAAGCCTCGGGCTGAACCAGTTGTTATCAGGCTGATCTGTGTTTCTGTGATCTTTCAAGAGATCATTCATAGGCTTTTCTTCTTGGGTCTCGGGTCATGGCCCGGATTGCACGAGGCCCAGCTCCGCCCCTGCTCTGGTGTCATGTTTAGTATTTGGTGAATGAGGATGATAATCCATTTGTTTTCATGATCATGTCAGGCTTTGAGTTCTTCTGGAGGTTCGCTGTAGTTCAGAGTATCAGCAGCACAAATGTTAATTCGGCCACACAAGTTTCCACAGAGTAGCTTCATCCTCGATCGACCTTATAGTTCAAAGTGAAATGTTAATTCGGCCACGCAACTTTCCAAAGAGGAGCTTCATCCTCGATCGACCTTATAGTTCAAAGTGCTGGGTGTGCCTTTTTGCCGATCCTCAACTACCCAACATAAATTATTCAGACAAGCTCAGATCCAAGTGGATATGTAAAATGCAGGCTGCATATCGACGCCTATGTAGCACCGTGCGGATTGACGCCACGCGTCCCGCTGCTTCAATCTCTATGTAAATCCATCAATCTCCAAGCACTTTAATGCACTTTAATCATTATCATTTAATTGTTTTTTGTATGGAGATTAACGCAGCGGGACACGTGGCGCCAATCCGCACGGTGCTGTACAGACCGCAGTATGCAGCACCGTTGTATAGAATTTTTTTTCCAAATGCAGTTGGTTCCTGAACTGAACAGGTGATTTTTATTTTTATTTTAACTAATATTGATACTCTATTGGTAGTTTGGGTATGTAAAATGCAATCCAATATAGCTTCAATCTGCGTGACCTGAAAGCGAACTGCTTGACGCTTTGTCTGACTCTGACCGTGGTGCGCTGTGCATGACCGATTCAACCCACCACGTTACGCGTTAATACATATACTCCCACTATGCAAAATTATGAGGTGTATTTTGTCTTACACAAAGAGCATAAAGATATAGAAAATAACTAAACTACTCTCAATTATTATCTTTAAATATTATACTCAATATATACACATAGGGAACACAAAGTAAAATTATATATTTATTAGGGACACAAAGGTAACAACATACTTATTTAGTATTAAAATATGAAATACGTCGTATATTTGTGGACAAGGCTATTAAAAAAATCCGTCTTATAATATTTTAAGCTCTTTTAATATACACTAAATTTTAAGTGAATCGTTTATTATTTTCGATCTAATAGTTCAGATTAGCTGTACTTCTTCCGGTAATAGAGTAGCAGAAATATTATTAACAAATCAATAACTATATCTGATTTGTACTATAAAATTTCTCTTTCTTTCCATTGGACCGGGGGAGTAATCGCTTTCAGTCACTTCCACCATTCTCATCACCCCCCAAGGTTTTGATAAGTTTCATCCGGATGTTTTCTTTAGTAACCATCATCCAGATTCCTGGCCATTAGATTTGCTTTCAAATCAATACACGGCCCCCCTGAATTCGAGGTGAGTTCTTACGGATGTGTGTTTTGATTGTACGGTTCAAAGTTTAGATGTTTTTTGGGACAAAAACATCCGGATGATGCCTATACACTCCCTCTCATCAAAGTCGCGGCTATCAGTTGCCATTCTTGACTCAACTGCTCCTCTTTAGAAGCTTTCGTTCAGACAGACAATGCTTCCTGGTGATTGGCGAGGGCTCACAATGGACATGCTCATCTCTGCTATCGCAGGCGACCTCGTCAGCCGCTTCATCTCCTTCCTGAGCCAGAGACATGGCAGGCAGCACGCAACCACGGAGGAGGAGGAGGACCTCGAGCGGCTGCGGCGCGTCCTGGCAAGGATCCGCACCGTCGTCGAGGAGGCGGAGGCGCGGCGGATCACGAGCCGGGGGATGGTCCTCCAGCTCGAGGGGCTCATGGAGGGCCTGCACCTCGGGCACCACGTCCTCGACACGCTCAAGTTCCAGCCCGTCGGAGAGGAAGAAGAAGGTGGAGTTCTTGGAGATCACAAGGTGAGTGACCACAACAAGCGCCTTCGTTCCAGTAGAAGCACAGGAAGGATCACATCCTTCCTAGCATCTCGTAGTGACAGCGAGGGCACGGCCGCGCTTAAGAATGTTCTTGGGAGCTTGGAGGTTAGGATTTCTGATGCGAGGGAGTTCGTCGTGCTGCTGGCCACCTGCCCTCGTCTTCCCCAGCAGCCGCACAGCACGTACCTGTTCATGGAGAGCTGCATGTTTGGCCGCCATGCCGAGAACGAGCGATTGATCAGCTTCTTGCTGCACGACGATCAGAATCCGGCCATCCTTCCGATAACCGGGCCTCACAGGATCGGGAAGAAAACCCTTGTCCACCATGCCTGTCGGGATGAGAGGGTGCGCGGCCGCTTCCCGCGCACCGTCTTCTTCCATGGAGATGACCTCAGGAACAACAATTGGTCGGCCCCCTCCGGGAAGCACCTCTGCATCGTCGAGTTCAGCGGTTGGGAGGCCGTGGATGTGGAGGCATGGGAGGCCCTCCGATCATCTCTGCACAGGGCAGAAGCGAGCGGCAGCAAAGCCATAATCATAGGAAGAACAGATGAGATCGCAAACTGGGGAACGGCACCGCCGATCAGGCTGAAGAGCTTGTCTCCGGAAGAGTACTGGTACTACTTCAAGGCGCTCGCCTTTGGAAGCATGGATCCCGACGAGCACCCGAAACTGGCATCCCTGGGCATGCAAATGGCAACAGAGCTGGAGGGATCGTTCCTTGGCGCGAACATGTTTGGTCAGGTGCTAAGGGGCTGCCCTAACGCCGAAATCTGGCACGGAATCCTGATGAGCTTGAGGGAGATGCCGCAGAAGCGCCTCTTCCTCTCCGGCGACGGCGAGCACCGTCGCGGCGACATCCTTGAGAAGAACAATCGTCGTGTTGATGCGGCTAAGGTGTCGTCGTTCATGCGCGCTCGAGGCTGCCTGGTGTATGATCTCAGGGAAGCTGGCCATGTCCAGAGTGATCAGGTGCCCAGGCTGACATCGGAAGGGCCACGGATCGACGGTAAGTTCCCCTGTGACGAGAGGTTTGATGTGCTGGTATGGAGGTCTCGTATCCCGCCGTTCCGCGACTACATGGCTACCTTTGAGAAATACAAGTCCCGGCGCGTCGTCAGGAGGAGGAAGAATCATCTGCCGCCGGCTGCGGCCGATGCGGTGCATTGAAGACCACCGGAAAAAGTTTGTAAGACTAAGAGGGTATCAGGAAGGAGTACGATGGTCGGAGTCGGTGCTCTAGCCCCTGTATTGAGATGCTCTGACGTCGAATTTTTTGACGTTGAGTCACTGACACGTGAGGCCCATGCGCTGGTAGGGTCCACGTGCAGTGACCCAACGTCACTGACGTCGACGTCAGAGGAACCGGTTCCCTGCACCTTGCCTCTGTCACTGCTGTCACTTCTCAATTATAAAAATAATCTTGTTTGAAAAACATGATTCCCCATTATGCACCGTCCGATCGGAATTCAGAAAGTACTGTGATTGCACGGTGAATTGAATGTAACCAGTTACTGATGTTATAGGTATGTATATCTGCTCTACAACCTGTTGAGTGACAGGAATTTTTGGTAGCTTGTCTCAATTAGATCTTGTTTAGTAGGACTCCAGATCTCAGCTCTACCTTATATCTAAAATTTATAGGTAAAAATAAAGTGAAATAAGTTTATATTGTCATTCTAAAATGTAAACAAGATGACCCATCTAAACACTCTTAGACCCCGTTTGGCAACTTGGAACCGGGCCATTTCTTCTAGATTCTGGAAGAAACCCAACCAAACGGGATAAAACTCGAAACGATTCTTCTCGGATCGTTTCTTCTTTTTCCACTCTATGACCGAATCGGTCTTAACTCCATTCCACCCAATTTACATAATCCTACCTAAAACATTTCTATCAAGAATCTAGAACCGTTTCCGTTTCCACTAGAATCTGGAACCGTGCCAAATAGGGCCTTAATATACCCACAACTCTAGCTCCACAGATCTGGTAAAGTTAGGAATACCCAGCTCCACCAGATTCACGAATCTAGTGAAACTAGAGCTCTACCAAATACCCCTTTAACTGGAGTCTGGCTTGTGGTCTATTGGTCGTTGAAGCTAAAGTCAGGAGTCTTGACTTTTTTTTTATTGTTGTTGATTGAATGAAGAATGCAACACCATGCGGTAAGTTGGGCCCAGCTGCAGTTTGGGCCAATATTAGAAAATTGCAACATGTCTATCTATGTGTGTGAATTGCTGGACGTGTCACGTTCACGACGACAATACCTGAGGATCATACTACCTTTGTTCTCACACATGTTGTTCTAGAATACGCCAATGATATTAGTATATTTGTCCGCTAATGGTTTAGCAAAAAAAAAAAAAAAAACTTCCCGCTAATAAAAATATTTATGTTATTAGTATAGTTGTCTTAAAAATTACTTTCATATTATTATACTTTAAATATTTTTTCTTAACGTATAATTAGAAAGCTAATTTTTAAGGAGTGTATTAGAAACTATGTGGATGTTTCACACAATAAATTAAAAAAACAGAGAAAGTATGATTATGTTAATTGTGCATCATTTTGTGCTCTTTGCCAGTTGGGAAATAAAATACCTGCATATATTGACTCCTTTGACCTCTTTGAAGTCAAGTCGCCTTATCATGTTACAGAAACCATGAGAAGCTTCAAAGCAATCAAGCCTTGACATAACTACGTCAATAAGCGCGCCGCACGCCGTGCACGTGAATGAAAAATGAATTTACATTTTTTTTTCGGAGAAAGGACTTGTTCGTAAGGAATGGGGATATGTTTGTAAGTTTTTTGGACCTGAGCGCTACCATGAGAAATTAGAAAAAGTCTCGTTCGAGATTTGTATTTAACGGGAGTTTTTTTTCCCCGCAAATTAAGGAATGAGGGACCTAAATGCTATTCAAAAGCGCTTTTCTTGCCATTACAAAAAATAGCGAAGAACCTTTCCGTAATTTTACAGGACCTATCGGTGATTTCAAGAAAATAGAGGGACTTTTTCGCAAAAACGGCAAAGTGACAGGTGGATGGACTCCTTGAGCTTCAAACCTCTGGATTGTAATATAGGTATAATGTGCAACGATGACTGTGACATAAGAACTTCCTACGCTCCCTTGTAAGTCTATAATGTTTATTTTTTTTAATAATCTTGTCTATAAATATAGAACATATTTTATATTTTCTATAAATATAACGAAAAATATGTAAGTAAAATTCTTTTATCAAATAAAAAAACAATGGTTGGAATCTAAGAATTCTTACCTCCGGGTTCATAACTAGTCGGATCTTGGTCACCCTCGATCCCCCAGAAAAATCGGAACCATCTTTTTAGAGGGCTCAGCTTATAGAATAAAAAATCGTAAACGATTTTATATCCCGTAAGTCCTCCTTCCATCAAATTGAAAATAGCATCGATGATCTTGCTTTCTTCATTGGTGAGCACTAAGGAGTCCCTCTCTTCTTTCGCTTCAACCTTTGACCGGGTCGGAGTGACTTTATCGATGAATCGAAGGTGACTGCCGCTTGGGATCTCTGAGTAAAACCACTCCTTCTGTCAGTCCTTCATTGTATCCTTGATTGGGAGCAAGGGATACACGACATTGAACTGAAGCCTGAAATATACACTCCCAAAAACTTGTAGAAGAAATGAAAAAGACTAATGGGAGGAGGAATACCTAGAAAAGCCTCGCAAAAATGCGAGAAGACACTCAAAATCAAAATAGAATTGGGCGAAGATGATGGAGCTTGATCTCGTAATGATCGAGTACATCGACTAAGAATTCGCTCTTAGGGAGATGAAATCCTAACCTAACGAAGGTGGTAAAGAGAATAATTCATCCATCTTGAGGAACGGGTTTTACGTTCTCTTCGCTGGGATCCCATTGTACCATTTCACGTGGTGGAATCAAACCCTCATCAGCAAGTCCATGATTTTCACCTTAGTAAGAACTGACTTCTCTATTAAAAAAGAAGCAAAGGAAGAAGAGAAAATACTCAAGTGAAAGATGAAAAAACTTCAAGAACCAAGAGGGAAGCAAGAGAACTCAAAAGTAGTTTTCAAATGACTGGTAATGTGAAGCATCCAGAGGAAGTCTCTCCCATATATTTATATTTTTTTTTGCCATTGCTTCGGTTACCGAGGAAATCAAAAAGATTTTCTTGAGCCGCAACTAGTGGCATGATTAGCGTGACATCCCAAACATCTTGAAAGTTGAAAAGCCTTAAGAGAATACACGTGTTCTCTTAAGACTTGGGGCTAGCTGACGACGATTGATCTGTCTGAGGCCCATAAATGATTACAGCTTTTTAGAAGCCACTCGCATCCTCATAAATGCGGCTCACATTAAATGTCTCACGATCATTTGATCAAAGTTACCGTTGACCACGTAAATAACTACCCGACTTGCAATGTAGGTTGGATGAGAACTTATCATGAATATCTGATCTAAGCCACTACTAAGTCGGGAACGATATGACCTATGAATCTTTATATGCCAGACATAATGCCCTTTATCACACCGACCTAGACAGGATCGGGTAAATGATGGCCTTGTCCCCGACCTGATTCAGGTCGGCAAGGAATCTATGCGCAAGGATAGCGTACGAAAGAAACTTTCTCTAACAGGTGCAACTGACCATTTAGAAGTTACTCCCTACAAAGAGGCGCCCCTTTGACGAAAAGACACATCTTCAGTGAGAAGATGGCTTTTGGCCAAAAGACACATTTTGACGAGAAGACACCTCTCCAAAGATGATAACTACCATCCCTTCGATGCTATAAATATGATACTCCATAAAGTTTGTGGAGTATGTTGTATTGTGTATGGTTGAAGAGAGGGCATATAGTGTGTTTTCATAATAGTTTGTACACTAAAAGAAAGTTCATGATATAATACAATTCTCATTTCCTTTCTACCCCTTTCAATATTGTTTTACACACAAAGGCAACCGGAATTATATCCGTAAGCTTGATCTAGGGACCCTTGGGTCTTGAACATCGACAGGTAGAGATTTTAACAGAGAGAAAATCTTTTTAGGAACACCTCAATCTATATATAGTATAGATTTTTGTTAAAAATATTCCTATAAAAGTTTTAAAAATACAAAAAAATAATTTTAGGAATAGAAAGAAAAGGAAACAAAAATTGCTAATTTTATTTTAAAAAAATCTAAAAATATTGCTATAAAAATATTCATGTAAGAAAGTTATAAAAGATTAAAAATTCTAAAGTATTTTTTTTAAAAAAAAGAAAAATGAAACCATTTTTCTAGGAAAGGGAAAAATATTTTTTAAAAAACATTTCAAAAGTATTTTTTTAAATACTGTAGCAGTTACTGTTCCTATTCACTGTAGTTTCTACAGTGAACAGGGACACGTGTTTTGGAGGTTGGCTGGTTATCGTACCTCCCCAACATTAGTAGTATATATAGATGAGAGCTATTTGATGTGGCCTAATGGAAGATGTAACAAGTGGCATGCCTCTTGGAGAATGATAAGATCATTCTTATGGACTCCAAGGAGAGATTCATTCTAAGTTCGGTCCCTCCTGTCGGCGAGCTAGCCAACAGGCACCTCCGAGACGGGTGCTTATGAGGTTTCGACAGGGGCTTTCGGGGCAATCGCCTCGGAATGGAAGACGGTGGCGATCGGGGCACCGGGAGATTCAGGCCAACGGGGGGACGCAAAGAGTTTTACCTGTGTTCGGCCCTCCAAGAGTAATAGCCCTAGTCCTGCCTTTCTTCGTATTGCCTGCCTTCTTGCTGGAAAGGATGGAAAACTACTAATAATGAGTCGAACCCCTTCTCCCATGCACCCCGGCTCCCTTTTATACTCGGGCTGACGGGGGCGCATGGGAGGCTTGCACCGCCACTTCCATCATTACATCGCTACGCTGTATTTAATGCGCCCATCACTATTCTTATGTCACATCAATGTCTCGCCAGATCTGTCACAATCCTGCCTTGGGCCCCATGTCCACTAACGCCGCCCGTTACGCCACGGGGTGAGGTGCGATCTTTGACGCCTCCCAAAGCCATGATGCGCTGGGAAGGTGCGCCGCCACGCCGCAGCTTCCATGCTTCCACATTCAATGCGCACGATTCGCATTTAATGTCCCCGATCTCGACAGACTATCTCGATGGTGCGCCACGCCTTGCCCGGCGCCACGTGTCCGGCCGGGCGACCACCTTATCGACGCTTCAGCCGCCTGGCTCAGACGCCACGTGTCCGGCTGGGCGACCATCAGATCGACGCTTCGCCGCCTGGTTTATACGCCACGCGTCACCGGGCGACCATCAGATCGATCGCTTCAGCCGCCTGGTTTATACGCCACGCGTCACGGGCGACCACCTTCTTGACGCTTCAGGCCTGGCCTATACGCCACGTGTCCGCCGGGGCGACCACCGTATGGGTTTTTCTCTTGCCGCGGCAGTGGGCCCAAGCACGCCCTGGCTGCCACTTGATTCCTTGATTCCTTTTTTAGGGCGGGGGAGCGGGTACCTTGGTGTAGAATACGCCGACAGTAGCCCCCGGGCCCACCTAGGAGCGCTTTTTGGTCTTCTGCTCTTCCTTAATTGGCGGCTTGAGAACTGCTCCGGCTCCTGGGTGGGACCCTTCAAAGGTCCGCGTGCCTCGCAAAAAAAAATCTTCCGGCTTCCCCAATTCCCAAGCGGTTTGCGCGGTTACTTCCTCCTTGTAACCGCCGCACGTTCCTTGGGATGCGCCCCATTTACGGGGCTCTTAAACTTCCTCTTTTTCGAATCGCCGCGCCTTTTCGGTTTTCCAGCCGGTTCGCCTCCTGCGGCCTTATAAAAGGCTGATCGAGGAGGGAGTAGTTCTTCCCCCTTTCAACTCTCTGCGCTCCACCTCTTTCAGACGTTTCAGGCTTTCTTGCTTCATCCCCTTTGCGGTTGCGCTTCGAAATCCCTACCTTCCCGATGGCTCCGATGCTTCCTTCTTCGATCATTGAGGAGGAGAGGGCCGCTAGGTTCTCCCAGAACATCACCGGGGGCGCCCTTCGCCTCCGTGCCGGGACTGTCGAGCCCCACTGTCGGCCTGGAGAAGTGGTTTTCTTCGGGTGGCAGCTCCTTGCCGGCCTGCTACCGCCGGTCTCTGACTTTTATCTTTCTGTTCTTAACTTCTACGCCATCCACCACATTCACCTTCCTCCCAACTCTGTTATCCTCCTTTCTGCCTTTGCTCACTTCGCGAGATGTTCGTGGGAGTGCTGCCCAACCTTCTTCTTTTTGCTTCTTCTACACCCTTCAAGGCGCCATGCGGTACTCGCGCCGGCTTCGAAAGTCAGCCACCTGCGGCTCCGCTGACGGAGCGTTGCCGCTATATCCCATTGGACTGCCGTTCCAACCGGAGGGATTAGCGCGTAGAGTGGTCAGACGCCGAGGACGACAGCCGGCATTGAAGTGTGGATCTTCCGCCGCCCGGCGGTCAAGAACCCAACTGGGGCTCCAGCGAGCGATGCGCTGAGCTCCAGCGATGCCGGCCCGCGTTGACTGGGATTCGCGGACGGCGGCCTGACGGGGCCATGGTAATCCGGGATTTTATTACCCGAGGTCGTGCCCTCGCGCCGCTGGCCCGCCACCGGGCAAGACATGGGCGTGGCGATGGGACCCGAGTATCCCGAGGTAACCTGCTCCGCTCTGCGTCATTCCTTGTTACTTCTATTTCTCTTCAGCGAAACTCGATTCTTACAGCGTTCTTTGCTCCTGCGATTTCTTTTCCTTCGTACGATACCGCCGAATTTGGTCGATGACGTGATCGGCCGATGGATGCCGCAATCGGGCCTATCCGGCCCTGTCCGCCGTTCCGGCGGTGCGGTCTCGCTTTTGCCGTCCCCGAGGAGCGGCAATAATCCGCGCCCTGCCCTCGATGGACGCCATGGGCTCGCCCGTCGTGACACGCCAGGCGCCCTTAACGATCCGGGATCCCCCTCCCGTGGGCGGTCAGGGGAGGGGCGACCGAGTGAGGCGCAGGCGCCCGGACGATGACGACGGATCCGCCCACGCTTCCCAGAGGCCCCGCCTCCTGGGCCCGGCCGGGACGGGGACTTCCACGTCGGCCGCGGGGGCTTCCACGTCGGCCGCGGGGGCTGCTTCGGTTGCGGCAACGGGTTCCTCCGCGGTGGCAGGGGGCTCGTCGACCGGCGGGGTCGCCCACCTCGCTTCGTCGGGCGCGACGTTGACCTCCGCTGCCAATACCTTTTGTGCCGCCACCGCCACCAGCAGCGGTGGTCCTTCCTCCGCCTCCGTCTTCGCCGCCAAGGCGGCGGGTCTAGCTCGGTCTTCGCCTTCGCCGCCAGCAGTGGCGGGTCTACCTCCGCCTCCGTTGGCTGCGGCGGACCCACCCGCTCACGCGCGGGGTGCACTGCTCCGAGCGTGCCCCGCTTCCCAAGGCCAGCGCCCAGGTACTCACCTGGAGATGCAACTACAATAAAAATTTTCGTTAAGACTAATCCTTACCGTTATTTCCTTCTTTGTCCAGGGTTCCCGCCCGATATCCCGCTGCCAGGACGGGCGGCCAAGGTGCCGCAGCTGTCAGGGCTGCATCAACCGAGGTCGTCGAGCCCCAGGACGGTCAGGGGCCGGCGGACGTTTCTCAGGTAGCTGCTGCTGCGGCCGTCGTTCAGGACCAAGGCCCGTTCGGCCCCGTTCCTACCCCTGAACTTCCCACCGCCTCCGTTCCCTCGGCGGACGCTGATGCCCTGCTGGCGGCCCTCGGTGAGCTCTACTCCAGCACGAGCAATCGTCTGGTGACGAGCAGGGAGCGGTTGACGGAGGCGGGAACCGAAATCAACCGCCTCCGTAAGGAGGTGGCGGACCTGCACGATCGGGGGGCGGGGCTGGAGCTGCAGCTGCGGAGGGAGCGGGAGCGGCAGGAGCAAAGCACCAGCCGCGCCGAGCGTCTCTCCGCGGAGCTGGAGGCGGAGAGAGCTAACCGGGCTCAGTCGGAGGTGGAGACACTGCGGATGCTGCGCCACGCCTTCGATCGGACGGTGGCCAGCCTCGCTCCCTTGGGGCTGGAGCAGCCGGGTCCGCGGGAGGAGAGGCCACGGCATTACGCCTTTTGCCTCTGCCAGACCGCGGATTTCCTCACGCGCCTGCCTGCCGCCCTTTCCGCTCGGTCCGCCCAGGAGGGGCGCGCAGTTGCAGCGGCTACAGCGAAGTACGTGCTAGCTTGCTGCGCCAGCCGTGACGCCAACTTCGATCCAGCGGTTGCTGTCCAAGGGCTAGAGGGCGACTGGGCGCGGGCGGAGGAGCGAGTTCACGAAGCTTCCGAGCAGGTTGCCGCCCAGCTAGCGATGGAGAACCCCCAGATGGAGGCGGTGGCGGAGGACGTGGCGATGGTGCTGGACGTGGCCCCTCCTGCTGAAGATGCGGCGGCAGCCGAGGAGGCGGCTGATGACCCGGAGGACCCTCCGGCGCCCCCTCAGTAGCTTTTCTTCTTTTCTTTTTTGGTGGTGACTTTGCCTGCAAAACTTTAGGCAATTGCCATTTCGAATGAAATAGTATGTAAAATTTCCTGTCAAGTTGCTTAAGAACTCGCTTTTGCCGTAATTTTTTCTGGTTCCACACGAATGAGCACATAATCGCTTAAAGACTTCAAGTCTTGCGCCGCGGGACCTCGGCCCTCAAACCCTTCGCCTTAGCAAAATTTGCCTCCCAGGTAGCCTCTAGGGAACGAACACTTAGTGAGTCGTGATAGGACCTTGGGCTTTTGGTAACGGTGCTCGAGGCGCCGACCCCCACGGGGACACCCGGAGTGTCATGGCAGTCTTTGAGGGTCGTCAACCAAACTAACCGCCCCATTCAGACGCCGCTCTCACTTAGCGATTCCGTCTTTGCCACTGGTGTTTGCAAGGCGGCAGGCACCAGTGGCGAGTGCCTTGGTCTTTGCCAAAGATGGGCAAAAGACCGAAGGGAGGGCGTAAAGAACAAATACTTGGATAAAGAAAGCGAATATTTAATTTTAAACACAAGGTCTCCCCGACCCACGGCGGAAAGGAAGACACACTCCACGGTCGGGAGCAGACCCTAGGACTTACAACCGATCGGGGGTAGAACTTGCGCAGTTTTCTATATTCTCGGGAGTTTGTTAGCTCTTCACCGTCTTGATGCGGCTGACCGCCGGACGAGATCGAGACCACTTTGAAGGGTCCCTCCCACTGGGGAGACAGTTTATGCGACCCGGCATGCGACTGGATTCTTCGCAAGACCAGGTCGCCCACTGCCAGCGTTCTCTCATTGACCCGGGAGGCGTGGTACCGCCTGAGACTTTGTTGGTATCTTGCGGCACGCAAAGCTGCTCGATCTCGCGCCTCTTCCAGGAGGTTGACGTCGTCCCGGCGCAGACCCTCTTGCTCCTCTTCTGTGAATGCTGCGATGCGGGGTGATCCTACCCAATTCGTAGGGAGAACAGCTTCTGCGCCGTAGACCAGGAAGAAAGGAGTTTCCCCGGTAGCCCGGCTAGGAGTGGTCCGAAGTGACCACAACACGGCCGGGAGTTCTTCGGTCCACCGGGTGCCACGCTTGTGGAGTCGGTCGAACGCCCGGGTCTTAAGGCCCTTCAACACCAGCGTGTTGGCCCGCTCGACCTGGCCGTTACTCTTGGGGTGGGCGACCGAGGCAAAGCAGACTTTGGTGCCCATCTCCTCACAGAAATCCAAGAAGGTCGCAGTGAATCAGTAGGCCGTTGTCGGTGATAATGCGGTTGGCGACCCCAAAGCGCGAAAATCCCTTGTATGAATCTTGATCGCAGCGGCGGTGATGGATCTCACTGCCTCGGCTTCCACCCACTTGGTGAACTTGTCGATGGCGACGAACAGGTGGGTGTAGCCCCCTGTGGCCCGCGGGAACGGGCCCAGGATATCCAGCCCCCAGACCGCGAAGGGCCAAGAGAGCGGGATAGTTTGCGGTGGCCTGGCTGGTTGGTGGATCTGCTTGGCATGGAACCGCACGCCGCATCTCCTCACCACTCGCAAGCATCCTGGAGGGCGGTTGGCCAATAGAACCCTTGACGGAAAGCCTTTCCGCCATCGCTCGTCCGACATATGGCTCCCGCGACACGCCTCGTGGATATCGAGAGCAAACCGCTCCCCTCTTCCCGAGTGATGCACTTGAAGAATTCCGTTCTTACCCCGGCCAGTATAGATCCCCGCCACCAGGGTATAGCACTTGGCCTTTCGTGCTACCTTCTTCGCCGACGCATCATCGCTTGGGGCATTCTTGATCCCGCAGTAGGCCAGGATCGGATCCATCCATGTGCCTTCCGGTCAAGCACGGCGACCACGAGGTGGTCGTCCTGGCATTACCGCTGCCAAGCGTTCCGCCGGAACCACTTTCCTCCAAGGGCGACGGTGAAGCGGCGTCTACCACCGCCCCCGTCGTAAATGGGGGCTGCGATGGACGGTCGCGAAGCCTTTCTTCAAAGACCCCGACCGCACAGAGATCCTGGTTGAGGCGAGCCGGGCGAGTTCGTCGCCAGATGGTTGTCGCGTCGGGGATATGAGTATACCCCAACCCTTCGAAATGCCTTTCCAACTTCCTCGACCTCCGCCAGTGCGCCGCCATGACGGGTCGTGACAGAGAAATCTTTCCTTGCCTGGATTGGACGACCACAGGAGTCGCCCTTTACTTGCAAGCGTCGGACGCCGACGGCTGCGGCGGCCCGTAGCCCAGCCAGCAAGCCCTCGTACTCGGCGACGTTGTTAGTGGTCTTGAAGTCGAGGACGACCACGTACTTGAGGAGGTCCCCGGCCGAGAGACCGTAAGAACCTCACCCCGCCTTCAAGCTTGAAGGACCCGTCGAAGAAGAGCGTCCAGGGGGAGGACGCGGGGTCCTCATCGGCTTCGGGCTCGGCTGGAGTCCACTCGACGACGAAGTCCGCCAGCCTTTGACTCTTTATCGCAGTACGAGGAGCGAACTTGACACCGAACTCCCTTTCGACGGACCACTTTGCGATGCGGCCCTCTCGCTTCCCGGTTGTGGAGGATTTCACGTAAAGGATATGAGGAGACCACCGTGATCTCCCTCCTTGAAAATAGTACCGCAACTTTCTCGATGCTACCACCACAAAGATAGACCATCTTCTGAGCCTGAGGGTACCTTGTTTCTGCGTCGTGTAGCATTTTGCTGATGTAGTAGACCGGCCGTTGGACACCTTCCCGTTCCGCCACCAGCGCCGCGCTCACTACAGAAGGGCTAGCCGCCACATACAGCAGTAACGGCTCGCCCGGCTCAGGGGCGACCAGCACTGGGGGGGAAGAGAGGTACTTCTTCAGATCTTCAAATGCTCGCTGGGCTTCTGGGGTCCATTCAAATGAGTTGGTCTTCTTCAATAGCTTGAACAGCGGCAGACTTTTTTCCCCGAGCCGGGATATGAACCGGCCCAGGGAGGCTAGCCGGCCAGTCAAGCATTGCAGTTGCTTGAGCCGGGTAGGCGGCTGCATCCGCTCGATCGCTTCTATCTTTTCCGGATTGACTTCGATTCCACGGCTGGAGACCAGGAAACCGAGCAGCTTTCCAGATGAGACACCAAACACGCACTTCTCGGGATTCAACTTTAGACAGTAGTTTCTGAGGCGAGAGAAGGTCTCTGCTAGGTCCTGAACGAGCTCATCAGCCTTTTTTGTTTTTACCACCAAATCATCGACATACACTTCCAGATTCTTCCCTATTTGGGGCCGAAACACTATGTGCATGGCCCGCTGATAGGTGGCGCCAGCGTTCTTCAGCCCGAAAGGCATCTTGACATAGCAGTACACACCGAGAGGAGTCACAAAAGCAGTTTTCTCTTCATCTTCTTGCGCCATGCTGATCTGGTGGTAGCCGGAGTAGGCATCGAGGAAGCACAAAGCCGCGACCTGCCGTGGAGTCGATTTACGATGTCTATCCGCGGAAGGGGGTATGGGTCCTTGGGGCAGGCTTTGTTGAGGTCGGTGAAGTCGATGCACATTCACCACTTCCCGTTGGACTTCCTCACGAGCACGGGGTTGGCCAGCCACTCCGGATAGGCGGCCTCCCGCACAATATTGGCAGACAAAAGCTTTTCCACCTCGTCCCGAATGGCATCCTGTCGCTCTGGCGCCGCTGGCCGGATCTTCGCCGGACCGGTGCGCTCCAGGAGCGTTGTTAATCGGTGCTCGATCACCTCCCTGGGGACCCCGGCCATTTCTGATGGTTCCCAGGCGAACACATCCAGGTTAGACCGGAGGAAGGTGACGAGCGCGTCTTCCTATTTGGCGCTGAGGTCGGTGCCGATCTTGACGACCTTGCCCGAGCCGTCCTCGCCCACGGACCGCTTTGCCTCGCCCGAAGGCTTGGGCGGAGCGCGGGTCTTGGCCGAGGGGGAGGCTGGGTTGTCGTCCTTGTCGCGTGTCGAGCAGGTGGTGCCGGCCAGATCCTGCAGCTGCTTGCTAAGGCGCAGGCTTCCATCTATCCACCTTACTGCGTGATTGGACCCCTGTGCCCTGGATTTTCACCAAAGATGTAGGCATAATGGGCCACCGCCATGAACTTGACCAGGGCGGGCGGCCGAGCAAGGCATTGTAGGGAGGTCGAAATCACGACCTCGAAATCCACTGACTCCGTCAGGAAGTTCTCCGAACTTCCGAACGTAACTGCAACCGGACTTGTCCTGTGGGTAAGAGGCCCACCCCGGCAACTCAGTAAAATGAGGCGGGCCGCGATTCTCGTCTCGGGATTTGGAGCGCCTGATACGCTTCCAACAGATAGCGAGTTGATGGCACCGCCCCATCAACCAGGACTCCGCCTACCAGATTGCGGACCGTGGGGACACCACGATCGGAGGTGGCCAGGCGGAGGTGTTCTCCGGTGGTCACCGATCGAAAGTGATCGGTCGCCCGACCACTTCAATGGCCGGCTCGCCGGAGGATGACGTTGTGGCGCGACACCGCCTCGCACCCGCTTGTATCGCGAGTTCGATGAGTAAGTGGCGGAGCCACCATGTATGAACGCCACCGTGCGCTCACTTTCTTTGGAAGGCTAGCGGAGCCGCATCCTCGCTGCCTTCGCTTTCGTGGTCTTTCTCACGGCGCTTCTTGAGCCGCCTGTCGACCAACTTGGACACAACCTGGTAGTCCTCCAAGTCGTGTCCGCTTGTTCGATGGATGGGGCAATAGGGCTTGCCACCATCGCTTCGCGCGGGCGAGCGACGGTCCCTGCGATCGCCACGCCCGCCCCGGCGCTCGTCCCGTCGGTCCTGATCATCATGACGCCGGGATTTGGGCTCCGGCTCAGCGACCAAGACCTCCCTAGCGGTTGCCTCCCTTCGCTTTTTCTTTTTCTTCTTGCGGTCGGAGGACTTCGAGGCGCCAGCGTCAGCCGAGTCGAAGGCCTTGTCGCGCACTTCCGGCTGGCCGCTCGGGCGATTTGTGCGCCAGTGGAGAACAAATTCGAAGGTGGTTGAGAGGACGCGTGTGGCCATCTTTTCCCGCATCATCCGGTCTCGGACCCCTCCGAAAGCAATAATCACCGATCGCCGTAAACTGGGATCAGATATGGCAAAGTGGGCTGAACCGCCGGATGAACTCTCTCGTGACTCTCTTTCGCCTTCCAGAGCGTGGAGATCGTCCTCCACGCCTGGTTGAGCGTAAGAGCCCTGAAAGTTGGCGACAAAAATGTCGCACAGCTCCTCCCACGAGTGTACAGAGCCTCGCGGGAGGTTAAGCAGCCAAGACCGGGCAGAGCCCATCAGCGATGTCGGGAGGTAGTTGGCCGTTACTTTCTCGGATCCTCCCGCCGCACGCACCACCGTGGTGTAGATCTGCAGGAACTCCTCCGGGTTGGTGGTACCATCATACTTCTCGAAGGAGGCGGGGCGGAACCTCTCCGGCCATGCAACTTGCCGAAGGCGGAGAGAGAACGCCTGGCATCCGACGTTATACGGGGAGCAGCGTCGTCGTTCGCCACCCTCGATCTCGAGGAGAGGATGAGGAGTGCGACCTGCGCTCGCCAGAGTCCGAGGGAGGAGCCTCTGCCTTGCACCTCGCGGCGCCATGAGGACACGACGCAGTCATCACACGCCGACGCCTCTCGTCAAGGCGCGATCGAAGGTCTTCGCGGTTCCCTGGACTCGGGGACCGCGGAAGAAGCGAGTCACGTGCCCATCCCCTGCTATGCAGGGGGTTGCAACCTGGACTCTTCTCTCGCCCCGCCCTTGGTGCCGGAGAAATCGCCGTGTGGCGGCCGGAAACCGCGCCGGCTTGCGCTGGCCTCGTCGCCTCATGCCGGAAGCTCTACTGGTCGCCGCTTCAACTTGTTGCTGAGCGGCATCCACCAGGTGGACGATATCCCGCAGCCAAGGAGTGGCCGGGGTGTCGTCCCCCAGGGTCACCGGAGGATGATCGAGGAGGAGCCGGGCCGCCTGAAGGCTTCGCTGGGGTGTCGCCCCAGCCGCCAAGCGCCGCTGGACAGTGACCCACTGGCGTGGGAGCCAAGTGCACCGCTCGCAGCCGGAGGGGCCCGGTGGCCGGCCCCTCTCCGAACATCGGACCGGCTACGGCGCCCTTACCTCGGGCGGATTGTCGCGCTTGGAATGCGATTCCGCCATGCGCATAAGCGCCTCCTCCTGCTGAGCCCCGAACTGAGAGTGAAAAAGAGTAGGCAATCTAACCACCAATAGCCCCTACCTGGCGCGCCACTGTCGGCGAGCTAGCCAACAGGCACCTCCGAGACGGGTGCTTATGAGGTTTCGACAGGGGCTTTCGGGGCAATCGCCTCGGAATGGAAGACGGTGACGATCGGGGCACCGGGAGATTCAGGCCAACGGGGGGACGCAAAGAGTTTTTTACCCAGGTTCGGGCCCTCCGAAGAGTAATAGCCCTAGTCCTGCCTTTCTTCGTATTGCCTGCCTTCTTGCTGGAAAGGATGGAAAACTACTAACAATGAGTCGAACCCCTTCTCCCATGCACCCCGGCTCCCTTTTATACTCGGGCTGACGGGGGCGCATGGGAGGCTTGCACTGCCAGCCCCCCATCATTACACTGCTACGCGCGTATTTAATGCGCCCATCACTATTCTTATGTCACATCAATGTCTGCCGCATCTGTCACAATCCTGCCTTGGGCCCCATGTCCACCAACGCCGCCCGTTACGTCACGGGGTGAGGTGCAGTCTTGACGTCTCCCAAAGCCATGATGCGCCTGGGGAAGGTGCGCCGCCATGCTGCAGCTTCCATGCTTCCACATTCAATGCGCACGATTCGCATTTAATGTCCCTGATCTCGACAGGACTATCCTGGGGATGGTGCGCCAGCGGCCTTGCCCGTGCGCCACGTGTCCGCTGGGGCGACCACCTTATCGACGCTTCGGCCTGGCTCAGACGCCACGTGTCCACTGGGCGACCACCTTATCGACGCTAGAGGCCTGGCTCAGACGCCACGTGTCCATTGGGCGACCATCTTGACGCCAGCCCTGGTTTATACACCACGCGTCATTGGGCGACCATCAGATCGACGCTTCAATGCCTGGTTTATACGCCACGCGTCACTGGGCGACCACCTTACTGATCGCCCAGAGGCCTGGCCTATACGCCACGTGTCCGCCGGGGCGACCACCGTATGGGTTTTTCTCTTGCCGCGGCAGTGGGCCCAAGCACGCCCTGGCTGCCACTTGATTCCTTGATTCCTTTTTTAGGGCGGGGGAGCGGGTACCTTGGTGTAGAATACGCCGACACCTCCCTCCCTTCGTTTTGATGAGATTCCGACTAGCACTCCTATAGTTTGGTCCCAATCAGCATTCTGGATAATAATAATAATAATAGTAATAATACTAACAACAACAACAACAACAACAACAATAATAATAATAATAAAACAAAGAGGAAGAATAGTGCAGTCCACATCAAGCGCATATTGGTCTTTCTTGTTCACTTAGCACCTCCCATACATTATTGCTGTATAGTACTTGTCACTACTCTTGGCTATGTGTAGAAAGGTATATCAATGTATTTTTGGAGGATTGGGATGATCATCCTTTGCTTTTCAAGTCTACAAGATGGATAGCGGAGCACAACTGATATTTAGCTGGATTTTGAATATATAGCTGAGAATATGGAAAGAAAGTTTGAGAGAAATTCTACCTATCTTGCTTTGCGGGCAAGGATCAAACGACTGTCCAAAGTGCACCTTTATATTTATAATGGAAGAAATTTGAACCTTCTATCTACTTGTCTTTCATAAGCATGACTCTCTCTCTCTCTCTCTCTCTCTCTGAAGTGAACTTCAACCACCTCTAGCTAGCGATAGCAATGTCTCATTCAAAGTGAGTCATATTTCTAACCACAAAGCTGCATAGAACGTATGAAAATTATGATATTTTTTTTACTAAAAATGATTGTGGTTTTAGAAGTATAGTGGTAGGATAAAAGAAAATATTGACTAACTAAATTTGTTCTCCCTTTCTTTCATTGAGATATTGTAGAGCTCTCACATACGTTTTCTGCAAGGACTATTATAGACAAACACATACAATCTATTTGGTCATTATGTTAGAAAATATAAAGATGTTGAAACTCACTAGTAATCAGGAGCGAATCTAGCACGTAATTAATGGGGTCAAATGACCCCAATGATTTTGCCAAAATCACAAGTAAATTTAATTGTATTCTATTAGCATATAAGCATATATAGACTATAAGTTATTGTAATAACTCCATCGACCCCAATGATCTATTTTTCTGGATCCGCCCCTACTAGTAATATGTCACAACCTCTCACACCTTGCCTAAAAAAGCACTAATCTTATGCTGTGAAGTTGGCATAAAAGTTCAACCTCTCATGTCTTTGTGACTAACTTTAATTATAGTACATCATGCTATGAAAGCAACATAAAACCTACCGCCACACTTTAGGCAAAAAAACTTACTTACCTTTGCATATATGGAAAACTCATCCTCGTGATATTTCATACGTAGTGTTTCTTTTGCAGGGAAATGAAGAATAAAACCACTTATTACAAAGTAAAAAAAAAACGCACGAAGACAAACATCGAGAATGTTATACTTTTCTTCCTTTTTCTCCAGCAGCAACAAGAATATAGGGGCTGTTTGGTTTGAGGCCAAATTTGCCAAGCCATACCATGCCAAAATTTGGCTAGCCAAATTTTGGTGCCCAAATTGGTGGCCAAAATTTGGCCAACTTTTGGCTAGAAAATGAACTAGGAAAATTTGGCTAGCCAATGGAGAAAAGAATCTAGCCAAAATTTGGTTGCAAACCAAATGCTTGCCAAATTTGGTCAACACTACCAAAATTTGGCATGGCAAGCATTGGCAACAAATGGATACAAACCAAACAGCCCCATAGTACTCCGTAAATGCTAATCAACCCAAATAAAATATTCCCAATTGTGTGACCCTAGCCACCTCCCTCTCGCCCAGCCCTTCGCTGCACCGCGTCCACGGTCACCCCTCGGTGACCAAGAGGGCCCACCTCAGCCGGTGCACCAAGGACGAAGCGCACCCAGAAACCCAAAAGAACGCCATCCAGACACGCTCGCAACGAACGAACGCCCCGACATATTTACCATTTTGCCCCTCGAGCCCCGTCGTATTTCCACCCGAATACCTCCCTCGCGCCCGCACTACTCTCGAAGCTCCACTCCTCCTTCCCTCGCCTCCTTCGCGCACACGTCCGTAACTAACTCCCTTGCCTCTCGAACCTTCTAGAAGGCGCGGGCAAGCGAGCGCGAGAAACCCTAGCCCGGGGCTTCCGGAGGCCGGTGCGTGCGGCTCGCGCACCGGCAGCGATGGCGGCGGCGGCGGCGGGGGGTGGCGTGGAGGAGGGCGTCGGGGAGAGCTCGTCTCCGCCGCGCTACGCCTCGACCGCTGCTCCCGGTGGGAGCGGCGGCGGGGGCTCCCGCGACATCTGCCGCGAGGTGTTCGAGCGGCTCGTCGCCGACGGCCACTTGGATGCGGCGGGGGCGGCCGGCCCCGAGTTCCGCGCCCAGCTCGAGGCCCACTTCGGCCGGCTTCCCGGGAGGTGAGTTGCTTTGCTTCGGCCCTTTCCTAGCTTCTGTTCCGCGGAAATTGTCTGCGTTTGAGCTGCGGAATCAGGGGTTTGGGAATTTTTCTTACGCGTAATCCAAGTGAGTGGGTGGTGAATCGCTTGAGTCCCGAGTTGGATGCGAAATTTTGCGTCAGTCGGTGTTGAATTGTTGAGGCCTGTGTTGATTTTTCAATCCGTGGATGCTACAATGAACTAGCCGCCATAGCAAAACCTTGTCGGTTTGCAGTTTGCACACACGTCGTTTGACTTAGCTGTGGAATTCGTGTTGACCTGCTACGGATGCTTGAAAAGTCTTTATGTCAAAACAAAAATTCTGTAAAAAAAAACTCAAGTCGTTTTGCTCCATTCTACGCTTGTTGGACATTGGAATGGTGCTTTCCAGGATTAAACTAAGCACACAGCTTTGTTTATTTTACTCTGATGGGTGAGTTCCGTTTCCAGAAAGAATATTCGTGGTGCGGCTCTGAATTCCAGGCTGCTTTCCTGTTATGACTGTGCTTGTAGTCCCGTAGGTTGATCTGAAGATTTGGATTCACTTCGGGGAGTCAATTATTTCTTCATACCAGCTATGACTTAATGCTTCTTTGCTGCTTTTCCACCGTTGTGTAGTTATCAGCTGGATGTGAATATCGACAAAACAGAGGATGTGTTAATCCATCTGAAGGTTTTGGCAGAAGCTAAGGATCCTGACAAGCGCCCGGTGTTCTATGTCCGTTACCTCAGGGTAAAGATCTTTCTTACCGTCGTTTGGATGCTTTGCTGGATTATAGTTACAATGGCAACTGGCAAGCAATCATTGGTTCTGTAAAATTCTTTGTATTGTTGGCTAAGTTTATTATGGCACATCATGGGAACAAGCAAGTATAGTCTTTTTTCTAACTCTGAGCCATTGTTATTTTCCCCAGCATGTCATGTTGCAATTACCATTTCGTCTAACATTAAATTAACTTTATAGATTGGGAAAGCAAACATGATTATATTATTATATGTCATATGCAAAAAACAGTGAGGGTCATGCAGCTGAATGTGCATGTTCTATAAATTGAGTTTAGATGAATGCTGTGCTGACTGATGAGAAATCTTCTGACAAGATACTTTACTAAAGAAACATTTTCTGATATATTGTGAATCCAGACCTTTTCACTTTTTTTTGTACTTTTTCCTGATTGGGACTACTTGTTTGTTCCATGATTAGTACTTGTTCATGCTTAATATCACAAATAGAAACTAGAGTTGGGAAGTGACTTTAAAACTTTGATCAAAGCTTGAAGAGATAAATGTGGACGCAACAACTAATTCTGATGCACTTGAAGAAGGGGCTGATGTTGCTGATGCTTTTTCTACCAGGTACTCATGCACTATGCTAGTGTGGAGCTTCTGTAGTTTGAGTGACGATGCTGACTAGACCTGTGCTATTCCAAAATTTTGTTTCAAACCCTACCTTGAATGTTTGAAAACACAGCATGTAGTTAACTTATGGCGCTGAGGTATCTACATTGTATCAGCAGGAGGTGCATAAGAACAAAGAGAAAATGTACAAAATATGTACAGAATGGTAACATGGGAACTTTTGATGAAATTTCAGAGCATACATTGATTTATTTGTTACTTTTAGCTTTGAAAAGCCATGAACATGATGTTCGGTTCCAAACCCATGGTAGTTCAAAATGTTATTACTCCCATTCCTTTGTTGGTGAGGGTAGAAGTGCTTTTAGTTGATGAGAACATGAATAAACACAACATCTAACCATATGCAACCGAGCATTGACATAGTATTTTTTTTACCACATAAGTATGCGTGCTTCATTGTCTCCTTGTATGATCTGAAAGCATAGTGCTCCTTGAGATACAAATTTATTTATATCTTATGTTTTTACCTTAAATCTTCACTGAGGAAACTATGCGTATTAACATATTGAGGTTTATACTGTTATACAACATTCTTTTATATGATGGGTGCATAAGTGGAATGGAAAATAAACAGGATACTTGTGTACTTTTCTGAAAGCACACCACCCCACATTACCCCTTCTCCTGCTTGAACATTAAGAAAAACTAATTGAGTTTGCACTCACTCGTATTTCCGCAGTGGAGATTCCTTGCTGCACCCATACACACAAAGTGCCCTTTTTTTCCAACATAAAGTTGCAGTGCTCAAGCCTCTCATGATTGCACTAACCTTGTCTCGACATATTTTACAGGTCAGGGCCACCATACACACACATTCATGAGATAGTCTTCTCCACTATTGACAAGCCCAAGCTCCTTAGTCAGGTCAGCAATGCTGCAGTTCAAACACAATTTCTGTAAATGTTGCAAAGCGAAAGCACCTATTGTATTCCTGATGATTTACATTACTTGCTATTTTAAATATCTTGGCTTTATTTTAGCCTTTTCTGCTTGTACAGTAGGCACCTTTGTAGTTTCCAATCTTTTATGGTCAGATTTTTTGTTCTAACATTGGCTGATCTCTTAATTCACACATGTAATAACGCTACTAATTGCTAACTGATAGTTGTTCAATATATGTGTTTTTTTTAACTTTTTGGGCACAGCATAGCACCTGATTGTGTGTAACTTATTCTGACAGCTGTCTGCTTTGCTCTCTGACATTGGACTGAACATCAGGGAAGCGCATGTTTTCTCAACAACGGATGGTTATTCTCTTAGTGTTTTTGTTGTTGATGGTTGGCCCATTGAGGTAATTTTAGTTTCTTATTTATGTGATTTGCTGAATTGCCTAGAAGATGAAGTTGCAAAACTGATGTATTGGAATTTTTCACTTGACCTTCTCTTTTAATTGCCATGTGATTATGTAAGAAATTATTGCAATAATACAGAGAATTTGGTTTTTTGAGGATAAGTTTTGTAGTTTCTGTTATAAGGTTAGCACTGTGACAAGATGATTTCTTTCATTTCTTGGCATGGCAATCAATTAGATGTCTAGTGCTGTCTTGAATGACTATGGTATCCTTGTAGGAATGCACAGCTAAAATTGTGATCCTATTTTTGTATCATCGTATGAACACCAAAGTGCATTGTGATCCTTTTTCTACATGACTACCAATGATGTATCATACACTATGATGCACGGACACGGATACGTCGACACGACACGATACCAACACTGAATTCACCATTTTTCCAAAAATACCAACACGGCGACACAACTATATATATTTAAATAATAATAATAATATACATATGTATTATTCTCTATTTTTCTATGTGCTTGTCAAACTGAAATATTGTAAACGTAAACTAAGAATATGTACCTCAGCCTTTGCCATTTCACTTCTAAACTAAGCAAGAGTAGGTACCGTCACCTTTAGGATATATCTTTCAATCACCATTAGTAATTTTCAGCAAGTGCACTTTGAATCTAGAGTAGCTACTAGTTCCAACATATTTGCAATATATGTTAGTGTTTTGCTCCTCTCGGATGGCTAGAGTTACCCTTTAGGTTGGTGAGTTGAGACGGTCTATGTCATCATATTAGTCGGATACGTGTTGAAGTCGTGTCGAACATTAAAATTATTTATTTTGACTATCTAATTTTTCAGTACGTAACCGATACGTGCCGAGTGGTGTGTCGGTGTGGTATCCGTGTTGGACACCGATACGGGACTAAACTGACGTATCGGTGCTACAGAGATCATACATGCTTATCGACAGCAAAGGGCATTGCGGTCATATTTCTATATGAACAGTTCTTTTTGCACTGCTCAAGATTGATAATTTTGCATGGTATGAACAGGACACCGAGGGCTTGCATAAGGCGCTAGAAGCATCAATTTTAAGAAATGAGGTATTTTATCGGTAATCCATACGCAACTTACGACTTTGTCAAACTTGTTTAGTGATGATGACTTAATCCTATTTAATATGTACCGATCTACTATCCATAAACTAGCATCCCATTTACTGGCTCTTTTTGAGAATACAGGGTTCATGGTCTGGCTCTGATTCCTCAAGTGCAGACAAATTACTGCCATTCCTAGCAGAAGATTGTGAATTGGATATTGACACAGGACTTCTGAAGATAGGAGAGAAGGTTTCTTCTGCATCTTGCGGAGACCTGTGAGTCACTTTACACTTCTGAGTTTGGTTGCTGACTTGTCGTATCTGATAGTGCTTTCTTCATATATTGCGTGTTATGCCCCTGTGAAGGTTTCTTGGGACTTATTGTGGTGAGGAGGTTGCTGTTAAAGTTCTCAGTCCTGCGAATGTTTGGAGTGAATTTAAGCAAGAAATCTACATGTTAAGGTATTTCATATTTCTGTGAAACCACTTGTGAGGTTATTATTATTATGTGCTCTGGTTGAAGTTTGTACTTCCGTGCTATATTATGGTTAGGAAAAAAACTATCTCATAATATGTAGAAGTGCACATGGCACAACTTACCTACACCTGCTTGTATGTTGCAATCACAATATATACCATTCTTCACCTTCCACACTTCTTTTCAGGGAAGTTGATCATTCCAATATTGTTCGATTGATTGGCACATACACAAAGCCACCTCAGTTTTGCATAATTACAGGTGAGCTTCGCGTTAGCACCGGCTGGATCTTCAATTGGAAAACTACACTTCTTTGTCACACCAAGAATCAGGCTTTCGAAAAACTTTGATACCATGTCCTATAATTTTGTAGCATTGACCAAAAATGGCTTAAATAGTTAAATCTACTGTTAAAATATCAAAACCTCACCAGCATCTGGGAAATAGTATGCTTATTTTGTGATGAAGATTAGATCGTGTTATTACTTGCAACATAGAAGTATACGTGTCTTGGAGTAGTTCTCCTCCATTAGTAACTCAATATCTCTATTATATCTTGCAGAATACATGTCTGGAGGAAGTTTATTTGATTTCTTGCATAATGAGCATAATGTCTTGGACCTCCCAACGCTTCTGAAGTTCACACTTGACATATGTAAGGGGATGGCTTACTTGCATCAGAAGAGCATCGTTCATAGAGATTTAAAGTCTGCCAACCTTTTAATGGATAAAAATCATGTATGTATGCTGTAACTACTAGCTATTATTTCATTTCTTAGAAAATGACAATTTTTTGCAAGCAGTGAATGTAGAGGATGTTTGTTGGTGTACACTTTGTTTCCCATGTTGGGATCATGCTTGCAAACTTATAAATACTGAATATTGAAATTTATCAATTATTTCATTGCTCATTTTTGTAGGTTGTGAAAGTGGCAGATTTTGGTCTAGCTCGTTTCCAGGATCAAGAAGGTGTTATGACAGCTGAAACTGGGACATATAGATGGATGGCACCTGAGGTATTACTCTAGTTATTGGAACAATGTTTCATGTATTAAGGCTAACCAAAGTTGGAAACATAACTCCAAATATTTTTATTTTGACTCTCTTGCTTGTCTCCAAATGGAGTTTTCATATTTTGGAAGTTAATAATTCTTTTTTTTTGTGGGGTTGAATGTGAAGACTTCAGAGTAAATCATTATTACAATCAATTGTATGCCCAATGATCTGCATGCAGTTTGCAACATGCCAAATTCATATAGTATTGCGATGACTAATGATATGAAAAATCTGAAATTACTTTAATACCTCTTTGCTTTTGCATGTGCAGGTTATAAATCACCAGCCCTATGACAACAAAGCAGATGTGTACAGTTTTGCTATTGTACTTTGGGAGCTCATGACATCTAAGGTAAGTTAACTAGTTAAGTTATTTCATATGGCAAGCTTTCAGTTACCTACAAAAAGAAATCCATTTATCAATTATCTTTACCAATGCCGGGGCTTTTAAAATATTTCTCTGATTATTCCAGATTCCATATAATACCATGAGCCCCCTCCAAGCAGCTGTAGGTGTGAGGCAGGTTGGTTCTTACTTCTTAGTCGTAGATAAGTCATATTCAATATTCATATGTATTCCCACTTGTAGCAGTTAATGGTGTCTTAACATGAAGGTGGAACATGAGTTTACCGTCTTTGTAGAATTCCATGATTGATACACATGATTATTAACATCCTACTTAGTATAATTTGACATGGCTTATGGAGCTGTAGTTCATCCAACAAGAACATCTTACTGCTCCCGATATTTGATTTGACAGCATGTAATTCTATCTGGTAGTTTGAGCGTTTTTATATATTAGAAACAACTAAATATATTTCAAGATACGTCAAGTATGTTAACATTGTACTGATTTTCCCAGGGATTGCGCCCGCAACTTCCAGAAAATGCACATCCCAGGCTATTAAACCTGATGCAGAGGTGTTGGGAAGCCGTTCCATCTAACCGTCCTTCCTTCTCAGATATAATTACTGAACTAGAGGATATTCAGGCACAAGCTCAGGTATCACCATAATCCATAAATCTTCGCAGTTGCTTTCAAATGAAGCCCTATCTAGTTCTGACAATGTGATGTTCTCCACTTACATAAAACATCATAGGAGGCGAGCCAGAAACAGAAGGATGACCCAGGCACTAAAGATTGACCCCTCTGCGCTCATACTCGACAGTTTTTCTCATCATCTGATCCGTTGAGTTTGGATCTGCGTCACTAACATTGGAGAAAGTAGCATCTCGTTTTTGGCCTTGTTTTGTCCGTACTTCATGGGGCCTTATTTCTCAAAGTCTTATTCTCATTTTTCGTACAGCCTTAGTTTCATTTTCTTACATAGAACAAATTGGAATGACCTGCATGCTTCAAGTTTGCGGGTTGGGATTTCGTATGTGAACATTTCTGTCTATCGCTCAAAATGGTGGAGGATGTATTAGCTGGCTACTGTACCATCTGTCCGGTGAGAGAGCTTCATATTACTCTATTGCATGCTCCTGGAGTTTTGTTTACTATTTGGTGAATGGTGATGCTATTTCTGCTACGTGTTTCATTTTTGTGCGACAGGTTGCGCGTCAACCTATATATGTTTGCGCCAAATTGAGGCCAGCCTGAGAATCTTCAGTAGCAGTGCAAGTACAGCCTTTCATGATAAATGTCAGGTCTTGCGGATGCTTGTAGCTAGATTTTTTTTTTAATAATACCTTTTTTAAAAAGAATTACGGTTTTAATACTCGAAAAATTAAAATTGCAAAATTAATATGTAATCGCCAGACTGTACGGCGAATACTCTATTTTCGCGATATGTTAAGGCGAATACCTTATTTTCGCCATATGGTACGGCGAAAATACCATAATTACCCGATTAAAGCCGATTAACCATCGGCTGTTTGGTTAAGGCTATTTTCGCCTTACCATATGGCGAATATAGTATTTTCGTCGTACTATATAGCGAAAATACCTTATTTTCGTCAAACTGTATGGCAAAAATATGGTCTTCGTCATACCGTACGGCGAAAATAGCCTTGATTCATGTGTAGCAGATTAACTGCGGATTTAGTGTATCGTCGCCACACGGTTCGGCGAAAATAGGGTATTCGCCGTAGGGTATGACGAAAATAGGGTATTCGCCGTACGGTATGGCGATTACATATTAATTTTGCAATTTTGATTTTTTGAGTATTAAAACCGCAATTCTTTTTTAAAAAAGTATTATTTAAAAAAAAGATCCCTTGTAGCTGACTTGAGTTCTTCTGGAATCTTGTTGCTTTCGTGTACAGCCTCAGCTGCCTGTTGTTTGGTTCATCTTAAAATTATTTATTACTACCACTTTACTGAACAACAAATTAGAAGCTGGCAGCACGTATATTTGTATTTACAGCGTTGTGGTTGGCGTGCTGGTTTCTCTGATTGGAGTCAACTCGATGAGAAGAACTTTGGAGACGAGGACGACAACCCAAGATGTTGAAATCTTGTTCAACCTTTCCTTTGAGAAGTACCAAAGCACCGATTTAACCTAGGCAAAAGTATTGTCAGAACTCGATCTGGCGTCCACTGATTGCGAGCGGTTCATCCTATTCCCTACTTCCTAGGGGCTGTCAGTCACACTTGACTCGTAAGAAAAATAGGAAGGAATACAAGTTCTCACTCGTCTCTTAAAAAAACTCGATAGGAAATTCCACCTGATTGGTGCTAATCCCACACAAACAGCTACCAACTTATTTGACCACCAAATTGTCTTTTTTCTTAAAAAAAAAACTGAATTGTTTGCGAAGGTAATGCAAGTGGTCTTTTGGATATCGATATATAGTCTCCAACACACACCTTTGAGTTTCGTAGGATTGTTAGAATTGTGCACATATGTTGTTTATGTTAGTGTTATGCCCTTGAGGCAGTTATATAGATGATTATAACATGACTATGTTTATGAATAATAATATGATTATTGGTCCAATGAATGTATATCATTATATTAATCAACAAGTATGTGACTTGCTTATGAAACTCTCTACTCATTGATATAATTCTGTAAGTATATCTGATTGGGTATCATTGTATAGGACAACGATGAATAGATCAGCGCATGTATTGATCGATGATCATGTTTCATAGATCATGGGATATGGAGATATCATCAATACATTGTGAACACATGATGAAGAACATGGGTAAGATAGACCTGCAATGGAATACTACGAGAATGTTACATTCTTATGTGTCATCAATACATCTCATACATAGTGGATGTATGATCCTTAGACCTGAGATTGTCATATTCCCTACATGTGTAATAGTTTATCTTGAACTCACCAAACGCTATTTCCTAACCGGATAGTTATAAATGTAGCTTTCATGTTTACTATGAAACATACAGAGGGAAGTGAGCAGTTAAGATAGAATTTGCCACTCCAGTGTAACGGAGATATATGTCTAGGCCACTCGTGTAATATGATTAAGGAAGTGCATGGCTATGCCGTGATTGAGAAGTCAATCATAACTTATTAATATATCATGGATACAAGAGATGGATTGAACTGTCAAAGGATAACATGCTTCTCACCTTGAGTTCGATCTTCATATAGTTTGGCAAATGGATTATTACATGAGTACTTTGTGTTATGAATAGGACTTCCACAATATATAGAGTACATGAGGGTACAAGAGATAAGGCAAAGGACAAGAGATAAGACAATCATCTATAACAGACAATATATCCTTAACACCCCCCCACAAATGCAAGGCGTATACAATAGTATTGCATTTAGAAGGGATGAACTAAAATAGGGAAAATCCAAAGTCATAATCCTGAAGTAGCCGTCGTCAGGGTTCACAAAACCGACGAAAATCGCTCGAAAATCGCGGTTTTCGACCGTATCGAGCCGGTTCGAAATCCTAAACCGGTCGGTAAACCGATTCAATTAAAAAAATAATTCAAAAAATTTGAAAAATTTGAAAAAATTTATGCGATGTAAACCGATCGAAAACCGGTGAAAACCGAGCGATTTTTCGAAAAAAACGACGAAAATCGCTCCAAAAACCGATCGCCCAAAACGTTCAACTCACCGATCGGTTTTTCGAGAAAACCGACCGGTTTTTCGAGAAAACCGACCGGTTTTTCGAGAAAACCGATGGGTTTTCGAGAAAACCGAATGGTTTTCGTTTTTTTAAATTTTGTTTTGAATGTTTTTTGTTCAAATGCTCGGTTTTGAAACTCTTCGATTTCTAACGATTTTCGAGCGATTTTTGGCTCGATATTTTCGAATTTCCAATTTCGGTTTTCCATCGGTTTTTTCGGTTTCGGTTTTGTTAACCCTGGCCGTCGTAGCATGTAACTCTTGAAAAATCGAGTTGACGAAGAACAGCCAACGAAGAACCGAGTAGGTGAAGAAAAGTCAACGAAGAAGCCAAATCGACGAACGAAAGTCGAAGGTAGAGCTGAGTCGATGAAGAAGAGCCGACGGTGCGAGTCGACGAAGAAGAACCGACGAAGTCGACAAAACGAGCCGAGCCGAGGTAATCGGAGTTGACAGAATGAGCCGAGCCGATAAAAGAGCCGAGTGACGACAGAATCAAGATGCTAAAGACTTGGATGGGCGCAACGAAAAACTAAAGAAAATATTAGGAATTACTAGCCGCAACACTAAAAAGCAGTAGCCCGAAAGCCATGAAGCCAACAAAAGCCAAGATGACAGAGCAATGCTGAATGAGCTGAGCCTAGCTGGAAAAAAAATCCAAGAAGCCGGTGCGACCGAACTGGAGCCAAGCTAGCCATGTAGAAGACCAGGAGCTATAGCTGATCCAAGAAGCCGGAGCTGATAAGCCAAGCGAAAGGCTAGAAGCTGGAGTCTTTGACCGGACTTGAAAAGTCTCTTCACGGATGTGAACAAAGGAGCCCAATGGACTAGAAGTACCTCACGGACACGAACAAAATCCGGAGGGACTTGAAGCAATTCACGGATGTGAATTGATTAGGGGCTCTCTCCAAGCTCTTGCACGTGCTGGATCAATTCACGGGCGGCCCCTCCAGGCGAGCGCAGTAGCCGAGGACTAAGGAGCAGCTGGAGATCGGTGCTTGGAGATGCGGCCGGCGTGTTGAAGGCAGCGGTGCCGGCGCAGAAGAAATGGCAAGCGTCTGTCCAGGTGCTGCGGCCGGAGTGGCAACGGAAGCGGATGGACGGAGCGCGTGGAGGCCAGAGTTTGCCGGACGGAGCGCAGGCCGGCGACGCTTAAGAAGCGAGCTGCAGCGGCCCGTGCGATCGGTGGAGGGCCGAGCTGGTCGAATCGCACGCGCCGACGGAGATCGGGCCAGAGGCCGGGCGCGGTTGATGGCGGCGACGCGGTAGATGAGGCGACGGCGCCGGTGGCAGATGGCGAGGTCGCGCGAAGGCGGGGCCGGCCGAGGCAGAGACCGGACGGAGAGGTCAAAACCCTAGCGGCAATCGGAGAGCGCTCGAGCCGAGCCCGCCGGAGGCAGCCAGATCGCGGAGGCCAATGGAGAGCCCCGGGAAGGAGGAGGCAGAAGAGTCGACGAGAAGAGCCGGCAGACAGAGGAGGAGACCGGTGATCAACAGTAGATTGGAACCGGGCGATGGCTGTCGTGCGGGTGCTGCCCGGGAGTCTCTCCTCCCGGGGCAGCGTATTAGATCTAAAACCTTAGCTCTGTTACCATGTTATGAATAGGACTTCCACAATATATAGAGTACATGATGGTACAAGAGATAAGGCAATCATCTATAACAGAAAATATATCCTTAACACTTTGATCATATGCATTTGGGAGTTGACATGCCCTGCAAGGAGCCGCTACCGACTATTGGATTAGAAAAGGGTTTTTTCAAATCTATGTCCAAATGTACATGAACCTACAGGGTCACACACTTAACGGGTTGGGACGCATTAATTCGAATTGGATCCGTAATTAATGGACCTCGTGGGCTTAATGCGCTGATGGGCCCTGGATTAGGGTTTCGTCGCGTGGCTATATAAGGAGAGGAGAATGGTGGGCGTGACACTGATTTTTCGTTCAGAACCTCTCGTTGCTCCTGCTGAGCGACACGGTGCTTGCACGCTGACGCACGGCGTTCCATCCCCGGACTGTGGACTGTTGTGATGACGTTGCTGCTATTGCGGCGTGGAGAAGACGATCCACAACGAGGACGATCCGAAGCGAGGTTGATCCGCGGCGAGGACGATCCACTGCATTAACGCGCGAAGGATTCCGCAACTGCACGTCTAATGGTAATCTAATATGTGATCTATTTCTTGCGAGTAGCTTTCTAGTTATGCGATAGAAATTTTAATTTTCGCTAGAGTAGCATACCGCGTTCCTCTTCAATCTAGGGCATCAATTTATAGTCTCCAAAATGACATATTTGAAAACAGACGAAACCAAATAATTGCCATTGCGTCACATAATCTAACTTATGAATATAATGCCCCCTATTTGAAACTTCTTCTTCCAACGATACACAATGGGATACACAATGGGAAACTTTTGTATTTGATACAAGATTTGATCCGTATTCACAAAACGATACAATATTTTTGCGTATTTACAGAAAAGTCACTCGTACCCGGAATTTAAAATTCCGTTTTTGAATACCTAGTTTATCAAATTCCGGGTATGACATACCCGGAATTTCAAATCTCGGTTTTGACGTATTTGGAATTTGAAATCTTGGTTTTGGGGTATATTAGCCATACCCGGTTTTTGAAATTTCGGGTATTCAAAAAATAGAATTTTAAATTCTGGGTATGAGTGATTTTTCTAAAATACACAAAAATGATGTATCGTTTTTTGAAGATGGGTTAAATCCTGTATCAAATACAAAAAATTCCCACAGAATGAAGTAGCCACGCATCCCTGACTATCATACTGTCAACAAAATGGAAGAAAAGCATGACGTGTGCGCCACCCCCCCCCCCCCTCCCCCCCGGGGGGGATATAATATAGAATTCCGCTCCTCGAGCTGAGCTTGTGTTCTCCAGAGTGTTGTGCTTTGGTGCGTGTGGTTGTCGCATGCGTTTATGTGTGTCTTGTTACTTCCACGGCAGTGTCTTCCTGTCTAGTCGAATACTCGATGGACATGGCCACCACCAATGACGCCAAACTCACCGTACCGGAGGCCATGGAGGCCGTTGGTGCCACCGACGACGCCATGTCGCAGTCGTCGCGACACGTCCAGTGGCTTCGCGCGGCTGTCCTCGGCGCGAGCGACGGCCTCGTCTCCACGGCGGCGCTCATGCTCGGCATCGGCGCGGCCAGGCCAGCCGACGTGCGGGCCGTCCTCGTGTCGGGCCTGGCGGCCCTCATCGCCGGCGCGTGCAGCATGGCCCTCGGCGAGTACGTGTCCGTCCACGCGCAGCTCGACGTGGAGATGGCCGAGCTCAAGCGGGCTGAGGCTGCCCATGGGGGCCCACTGCGCCGGACCGTGCTGTCAAGCCCAGGCCAGGCGGCGGCTGCCTCAGGGCTGTCGTTCGCCGCAGGGGCGGCTGTCACGCTGCTCGCGGCGTGGTTCATAACGAGCTACAAGGTGCGGGTGGTGGTGGTCGTGGCGACGGCGACCGTCTCGCTGGCGGTGTTCGGCGCTCTCGGGGCTGTGCTGGGCCGAGCTCCGGGCGGGCGGGCCGGGCTGAGGGCCGTGGTCGGAGGATTGGTGGCCATGGGGATCACTTACGGACTCATGAAGCTGTTCAGGACCCATGGAGTCCGATCGGCCGAGAGAACCCGTCATGGCTGATCAGTTCGTGTCTTCGTTCAATCTCTCGATTGGTGTCTTACGATGAACAATGTATCGTGTACGTAGAAATATTGATCGACATAATTCTCCAAAGGAAAGAATAGCACCGTTCAATCATGGGTTTTGATAAGTTTCATCCAGATGTTTTCTTTAGCAACCATCATGCAAATTATGGACCATTGGATTTGCTTTCAGATCGATGCACACCCCCCTTGAATTCGAGGTGGGTTGATCATACGGATGTGTGTTTTGATCGTACGGTCCAAAGTTTGGATGATTTTTAGAACAAAAACATCCGGAAAAACATCCGGATGATGCCTATACAGAGTTGCTTGCAACAGAGTTGCTTGCAACAGAGCCGCTTGAATTGATAAGGCTTCATCTTTTACAGGCAAAATGCATCCGCATCAGCGCTTCGGGTCATAACTTATGAGCCAATTCGTCCCTTTCCTCTTCAGTTCTTGCATTAAAGATCAGTACATCACATTATCAGAATTGAACATCAAACCTCACCAAGAGGCAAAAGAAAGGAACATCATGGTTGAAATGAAACCATTTGATTGCCTGTCACCGCATGCGATGCGGACTCGCAGTTAAAACATTTCAACATTACACCAAACCCACAACTGGGTCGTCATCTCAGAGCAACTGGATGGAAGGATATATGATTCTATGTGTCATAACTTAATACATATCCTAGTAGCAAGTAGTAACCAGCTACTTAAGGTATGGATCGTCAGCTAGCTTGTACTAAATATATATACAAAGCAAACTTTGGTCATCACACTGTATGCTAAGGGTCTCCATCTGTGGGTTTATCTCCCAACTTGGTGTCCAGGGGCAGTCTGGTGCCGCGACTCACTATCGATTCTCTAATATCCTTGTACTTCTTCAGCTCCTCCAGCGCGTCGGCTGCCGTCCTATATCGCAAGAGAGAGGAAGGCACCACCGCAGAACTCGATGCGGCGCTGCCATGTTCCTCAGCCGCGACCCTCTGAACTGAAGGAGGTTCTTGAGGAACTAGGGGGGCTCCAATTGACGGCAGGCTTTCCCGGAGGCTTGGGGCAGTCTTCAGCATGCGCACAAGAGCCCCGACAGCTGCAGCTGGAGTCCTCGTCAACGAGCCTCCAGCGTCCTGGTTCGTTCCTTGGTCCTCCCTGTCCGAGATGTCAGCCCTGGAAAATTGAGCAAAATCTGATTTAGCTTATATGAAGATCGAGAAGATCCAAATAGGTGAATATCTAAGATATCAAATGAGTGGTAAATCCATAATGTCTAGAAAAGGAGTTGCAAGACTGTCAAATTGTTTGAGCCTGCTCGGCTGCTCCCACCGTGTTCTTGTTGATTAAAATCCATAATGTCTAGAAAAGGAGTTGCAAAACTATCAAATTGTTTGAGCCTGCTCGGCTGCTCCCACTGTGTTCTTGTTGATTAAAATCAACAAGAAAATGCTATGCGCTAGTCCCTGTGTAGTCACTGTATAAAAGGGGATAAATGTATAGTAATCAACTTACCCCGAACATTATTAGGTTAACATGAGAATATTTAACTATCTTAACTACTTCGGAGGTAAGCCACTATTACTTGTTTAAATCGGTAAAGGTTGAATAAGTTGGACCTTCTAGAACCTTCTTGATTAGCTAAATGGCTTAGGATTGCTGCAAAAAAAAAAAAGCTAATATAGCAGCAAAACAAAATATAGGGAATGGTTTATCCTGCACAGAGTAAGTTCTTATTCCAGATAAATTATCCCACAACCTAGCATTTGCCTGACAATATTCAATCATTAAAATTCACAATTACAGCCCACAAATCATAGGGGGCTTAAGAAAATGACTACATGAGAAAAAGGATAAGCTGCACAATGAAAGTGGCAGGCTAGAAATGATATGTAACCCCTATGTCCCATTCGATCATTCCAAGCTATATCAATTTAGTAGAACTAAGACTAGCCTGTAAATAAGATAGGGGCAGGGAACCAGTAAAAGATTTTTGAGCTAACTGACCACCACTTTTATACATAAAAATCCTCTCATGTTCCTTGTCCAAAATTTATCTTTTCATTTTACAGGGTAAAATTTAGGGTATGCATGATGTTTCTACTTTATATGTCTAGCTGTTGGGTTGGTAAACTAAATCCTAGCAGAGCCCTAGAGCCCAACCATTTTTTCACATAAAAAAAAACAAAGATCCCCATTCACCAAACTTCATCAAAATCCAGCCAGACTAAACCCAAACAGGAGTTTAACGCCATATTGGACCTCGGGTGTTGTAGGCTTAATGTACCCAGGCTTATTTCACCCAACTGAGCCAGACTATGCCCGGCCCATCTCCATTTACATGTTTAGGTCCAAGCTTAGGCCTTAGGGCACCCAGAGGCATCAGGCTTACCAAGTTACCAACAAATGTTTATTATGTCCTTCCCCTTCCCTCTTGCCTTGCCTGTATGGCTCCCCACCTGCCGGATTATGTTGTTCATGTCCCACCCCACAAAGCCAGTTAGCTAAACAATATGGTACAATATTTCTATAGATTATTAAAGAAAACTACAGATGTAGCACTGTCTTTGGTTTAGATCCATTTGTTATGTAAATTGAAAGCTAGCCTATATGGCAATTTCTATGCTTCTATGCGTTTGTGAATGTACATACTACGTCTAAATTAAAGGTAATAGCCAAAAGTTGTTCTCCACACAACACATAGTAAGCAACAACCAGGAGAAGAGAAAGAATCAAGCTAACATGGGAAATAAGAAACTTAGGGGATAACGAAAAGTAATAGAACTAGGGAAAAAATTGAAGATGTAGCTGTTAGGTCTCTTGAAGGTGGTTTTATTTGAATAAAGGTCTAAACATGTGTGAACTATAAATATTGCAAGCGCCAGCAAGCTTATTTTGATAATATAGAGAACAAGAAGTGCTCAATCCAACAAAAAAGGACCATGCAAAGAAAAAATGTTACAACAGAATACACATCAGCATAGCATAAAAATAATGAATTATATGTAACATATAGCCAACTAGTATCTCTACTATTATAAAGCAGCAGTTGGTGGCAGTGGTGAGTTCTACCCACGTCATTAATTGCCTGCTTAATTGCCCTACGCAAAAAACGAAGCGTTGCTTTAATTAGCCAGCTTTCGCAAGAAACGAAGCGTTAAAGATAGATGTTTGATCTTGTGAAATATTTTTTTTATTTTTTAATCTTTATTTTTCGTTATCAATTTTGTTTTTCGTAGCAACGCACGGGCATGTAACTAGTGAGGAATAAAACGGTTCTGACTCGTATAACATAATACAAGCAACTATGTAGCTACTGGGAATCTAAACTAGCATTGCAAAGCAAACATGGTGCTTTCTCATTAAGAAAATACCAATAGAATTAATGAACAAATTTGAAACTTTAATTGAATACAAAAGGAGCAAACAAGTTCGTAGACCTCAATGGGCATTGAAAATTATACTGTTACCCTCTTATCTTAGAATAAGACTACAAAGTCGAACATTTATAATGCAACTACGACGTTTTGCGATGTGTTTACTCTTTAGACATTCATTATCCTTTCACAAAGCTAACACATGGTAAATGCCATTGCTATGTATCTACTAGGAGCATTAATCCCTGTAAGATGCCAATAGTCCAGTTTGCCCTACAGGATTGTGAAACCCTATACCATGCAGTTTAAAGATGAAGAGTTGTGCTACAATTGCTGCTTCAAAGGGCATCTGAAAGATGAGGTGTTCACCACAAAGTTACCTTAGCGTTGTACATCAGTGGCCACCTGGCTGACATTTCCCTTTTAATGGCATTCCACATCTAAAGAATTACACTACCACCTACTAAACTAAAATAAAGGAATGTCCTATCATTATCAGACAATTTTTAGGATAAGATATATTTCTTTTCAATTGAGGCCACTATATGATATCATCTATGTACACAGAGAAACCACAAGCTTTCATGAGGATGTGCATGTAAAGGGCATCAGACAAAAACCACAATCAACAGTGGAAACACTTAGGTGGAACAATGTCACAAACCATATATATTTTCAATGAGACTAAGCAAGGGTACCTGTTAAGTTGATCAATAATGGTATCTCTGTCTTCCCATGCAAACGCCAACTCCAGATCACCCAGTTCATCCATGATAAAAAGTTTACTTGGGGTCCGAGTCAGCTTCAGTCCACGAAAATATCCCAATTCATCTTTACCAAAAGATAAGACCTACAGCAAGGAGTAGAACCAGAAATTCATCAGTCAAAAAATCAGATCCAATTATCCAAAAATAAAACCTTGTAATAAAATTAGTGCTGGTTTAGCAAGCTTCGCATATTGCATGAGAAGATCAAATAACAAATATGTGAATACCTTTTGCAAGGCCTTGTTATTCTCAAATTCTCCCAACCTGACCAAATCCTTCCCTACATTTAGGTTATCATCAGGAGGTGTCAGGTTGTCATTTTGAGATGAGCACTGGTGCTTACCCTTCCAATGTGGAGGAGGCAGCCCACTACCTCCTCTGTCAACCCTCACTGTGGGAATAATTACCGGAGCACTCTCATATCGAAACAAAGGATTTTTTGGATAGCTGGTTGAAGGGGTATGGGATGGTGATGGTGACAAGGGTGGTGATGGATAGCATTCTTCAAATGCTATATTTTTCTCCAGCCCAGAGGATGATGTGCTATGTTGATGTGAGCATGTTGTTACAGAACTATCATGTATAAGGATATGTGGCTGTAGGCGTCCACGGGGTTCTAAGTTCGTAGGAGAAGGAGATGGTAATACCGATGCTCCGGGTCCATGCTCGATGCTCCAACTGTGCCGCCTGGTCATTGCAACACATGCAGGTGCAATGCCAGCAGAAGGCAGGGAATTGAACTTCTTTTGGAAGTCTGTTGTGGGGCTCCCGATGTAATCCATTATAAGCTCCGTTGGCATTGGTGTGGTTGGCTCTGGTGCTGTCACAGCCTCCAACACTGGCACATAAGAAACTGACAAGCTCAGGCGGCCAAACAGAGTTTCAATTGGAGCAAATGCATAATGCTTCATCTCTGCATCCTCTGCCCGGGTAAGCGGCTCGACAAATGATGATATCCTGTGTGACAGGTTCAGCGATCGGATTCTCCCAGACGAGTTCAGCTCCCGGAAGAGGTTGTATGCTGGCAAGAGCCTGACGACCAGATGCAATGACCGGAGTAACACTGTCGAGCCCTGGTAGGTACTCCTGTACAAGCTATGATCCACCGCCGAGCTGTTCCTAGACCTCCAGCCATTGTTCTTGCTGCAATTACCGTTGCCACTGCCGGACTTGCGGGTTTCATACTGTATTACCCACCTTTCTATGAACTTGCCAGTCCCAGTAGTGGTGGTGTTGGTATTGTTGCGGTGCAGGAGGACAATGTCAATGACCAACGGCTCAAGGTTGCTCTGTCGCCACAGGTCAAAGTTCTCGAGTGCAGCCGGGCAGTCCCGGAGCGCGAGATTGAACCACCGGTCACGCGGCTGGCTGCCGGACATCGGCGACGACGGCGCTGAAGGCCGCGTGAAGTTGCGTGATGAATCATAGGGCGAGCGCGACTCCAGGATGATGTGGAGGCTCTTGGCGAAGAACTCAGTTATCACTTGCTCAACCATGGGCGGCTCCGTGGCGGCGGCGGCCATAGTTGCGTGTTTGTGGATGGTGTTAAAAACAAGAAACTGGTCAAATTTGGAGCTATTGGAATCCACGAAACCGATCGAAAAGTGGCAAAATTTAGAATATTTGATGGCTTGGGAATCTCTGCGGCAACAAACCAAGCAAAATTCACAAGTTTTTGGTGGCCAAGGAGTGCGGTTGGATTGCTTGGGGCAAGAGAACGAAGCTACCAGATCAAATTGGTCGGAAATTGGATGAGATCGGAAGGCGCATGGAGATAGCAAGAACCCTAAACTAAACCCATCAAGAACTGGAACAAAAAAAGTTGCACCTTTGTACTCCAAACCGCACAAAAAAAACGCAACTTTATCCAGAAATCCCACGCAACAAGTAGAGAAAAACACCAAATTTCGTGGGAAATCTCGCGCCGAAACAAGAGCAAAAGGAAGCCGCTAAAAAATCTTCGACTTGAACAAAAGAACCCTAGAAAAATCCCTAAAAAGCTAGCAAGTGAGAGGGTTCTTGGAATCCTGGTTCGAGTCCAAGAAACCGAAAGGGATGCCCCATTGGAATCAAGCCCGCCTTGTCTCCTGGGGAATCGAGCGGCCGGGGCCTAGTGGCCGACCACGAGGTGTCGGGGAATTGAAGGTGAATTCCATGGAGGAAGAGGGGATAAGTAACAGAGGGGAACAGAGATCACCAGCAGCCGTTGGCTGTGGGAACTCTTTTTCTTTCTCTTTTTTGTTGAACGACTTTTTCTGGTTTTGTTGCCTTTTCTTTTGCTACCCGTAAATATCTTTTGCTTTTGTTGAACGACTTTTTCCGGTTTTCTTTTGCTACCAGTAAATATCTTTTGCTCAATCGATTCGTCTTATATACTCTAAGGCCCCGTTTGGCAATTTGGAATCGAAATTGCTTTACTGAATCGACAGTAAACTCACCAAACTGCCAAAACTCTAACGTTTCTCCTTTTTCCACACAGTGGTTGAATCATCCTCAACCCCGTTTCACTAGTTTTTACTAGAATCTGGAACCGTACCAAACAGTTTGTAGAAACTGATTCTGATTCTACTTGAAACGTTTATACCAAGAATCTGGAACCGTTTCCGTTTCTACTAGCTCTATAATAATTTTAGATATTTCACTGAAATTTTATTTATTTTTACCGTTATCCAATGTCACGTTATTTGGCCGGGTTTAGCACCAATTTTTTTCAGCTGTAGTACATTTTGTGAGAAATACTTATGAAAATTTTGTAATAAGCTCAGTTGTTAGAAGTCTTGGCTGAGCAACCTTAGATTGCGGGTCGAGTCCCTGGCAACACAATTTTTTTTATTTTGATAGCAAGCACCGGAACAACCACAAAAAAGAAGAGAAAAAATACCGGAACGACCAGATCCGGCTAGCTCTAGCGCCACTCCGGTCGGATCCGACGACCAAAACCGGGCATCTGGGCCTAGGAAAGCGAGATCTCGGGTTGTATGGACGAAATCTCGTCGGAGTCAACTATATTTTGGTATTTTGGTACTCCCTTGTTTCTTTTTATAAGGCGTATTTAGTTTCGTTAGGATAAGACTTTGACCAACGATTAATTCATTAATATATCATTTATACAATACAAAATCATAATTATACTAGTTACATGCCCGTGCATTGCTACGAAAAACAAAATTGATAACGAAAAATAAAGATTAAAAAATAAAAAAATTATTTCACAAGATCAAATATCTATCTTTAACGCTTCGTTTCTTGCGAAAGTTGGCTAATTAAAGCAACGCTTCGTTTTTTGCGTAGGGCAATTAAGCAGGGCAATTAAGTAGGGCAATTAAGCAGAGCAATTAATGACATGGGTAGAACTCACCACTGCCACCAACTGTTGTTTTATAATAGTAGAGATATAAGTACTTTTGAATACAAATCTGCTAATATCAATTTTGTGTCATAAAAATTATATGCTAATAGAGTAATTGTTGGTCAAAGCCTTATCCTAACGAAACCAAATACGCCTTATAAAAAGAAACAGAGGGAGTAATTTGCAGCTAGCAAGGTAAGCAAAAATACCGATTGACTTGTGGGCCAGCTCATGTGCTGTTTTGTGGCCTGGACTCAAAGAGATTAACTCATATAGTCATATCTATACTTGCCCATGTTTTGAAGATAATGAGCATGTGCAATGCAAGCTAACAATTCACGTAGAAAACTAGTTAGCCTTGCGCGAGTTTACTGCATGCAACATGCTCATTATCTTCAAGCATGCATGGGCCTATTGGGCTATACGTAATAACATATACAAGCTTTATAATTTGACATCGTTTGAACTATTTTTTGTTCATTTGAAATTTACTAAGAATTTCAGACGAAATTTCGGAAATCTCGGTCCAAAAAATTCTGTATTTGAAATTTTATCTAGATTTCGTCAAAAATAACGAGATTTTGGAGGGTGACGAGATGTGAACCGAAAATAAGATTTAGAACCTCGATAGACTTTGACTTTTACAAGAATTTAGAAACAAGTCAATCGGAGTTCGGACGAGGTTGCCCAAGACAAAATTCATGGAAAAAAAAAGAACAAAGGGAGAGAGAGCAGGTCCTACTATCTTTAATTATTTTCCTTTAGTTTGAACTTTGGTTTATTTGCACTCAATGACATATGAGGCCATCGTTCGTACGGTACATCTAGAGTCCAAATGTCATAAAACGAGATAGGCGGGAGGGAAGAGGGGTGGGCAAAACGGGTGTTCTTCGTGAAGCCGAGGGTTCGATTCAGGGTTCACAGAACCGTTAAAATAGTTCGAAAACTGCGGTTTTCGATCATATCGAGCCGGTTCGAAATCCTAAACGGATCGGTAAACCGGTTCAAAAAAAAATCAAAAAATTTGAAAAAATTTATGCGATGTAAACCAATCGAAAATCGGTGAAAATCGAGCGGTTTTCGACGAAAATCGACGAAAACCGCTCAAAAAATCAGCTGCCAAAAAGGTTCAACTCGACAATCGGTTTTTCGAGAGAACCGATCGATTTTCTTTTTTTTTTCTTTTTCTTTGAACTTGTTTTGATTTTTTTTTTTTCAAATGCTTGGTTTCGAAACTCTTCGGTTTTTGACGATTTTCGCGGCAAATCGGTACCGCCGAGACCTCAATTTTCAATTTAAAAACGATTTGGTTAACCCTGGTTCAATTACAGAGATGATCCAATAGTAAAACCGTACCGAACTGAGCTCTGGTTCCGATTTTCCCGATTAAACCATCGATCCGATCTGATTTTAATAACTATGGGATATAAGTAACAAACTATACAAATATCGAATGTGTTGTATAAATAAACAGTTGTACCATCACCCCGTTCCATGATTTCTTAGTAGCACAGAACAGTTGTAACATCATTTTGATGTATGTCAAAAAAAAATAATGGTAGCTCCCCGGACAGGCAGATTCCTATTTGGGATCGTACTATCTAGCTGATGGATTCATTTTTTAAAAGAATAATTGATTATCTGCCACAAAGTTGATGTGTAATCGATGATTTACCACGTTATATTTTACTGACATTTAGATCCAAGTGCATATCAACTTTGTGGTAAATAATTAAATCTCTTTTTTTCGAAAGGGCCATTTTTTTTAACAAAGACTGAGGTTAACGGTTTGGAATATTTCCACTAAATAAACCAGTATTTTGTTTGGATTAGGGAAACTGATATGCATTGAAGTGTGAGAAATTTTGACATCCTCATATGAAGCAGAGCTTATGTTTATTTCTTCTTCTTGTGCCTTGGTATTCTACAAAATCTTTGGCTTGGCGACGCTGCTGCAGCTTCAGGCTATGCTCATCGTCCCAGAGTGCTTTTCATTTCAGCATTGCGATAACTTTGGCTTTATTAGGCTCGCCATTCCAGTTTGCGTTATTAGGAAGCATAGTTGTCATAACGTAATTCGGATTCCGATTCGTGGTTCACCACTTTTTCTTTGGATTTTCACAGTTAATATGGATCTTGTAATCTAAATCGGTTCGGATTCAATAAATCCTATTCGCAATTCGTAAAGATTTACATTGAATCCGGCAACTATACTAGGAAGTCCCCCCTACTATCGTTGGGCGAGTGAAATTTCACTGGTTTGGAGCAACATTGAGATTTTCTTGTTGGGGTGGGAGGTAGAGGATCCCAACAAAGAAGCATTCAAGGTATTGAGTTTAGGCTTTTCTTCTTTTTGTTCTGTAGAAAGAAGGCAACTTTGAAGATTACCTTCTTGCAGGTATATAATGAGCAGATTTATGGGGTTGCTGGCATCCAAAATCACTACATTTGACAGCAGTGTTACTAATTCTCCGGTAATCAGCTATTGATAATAGTGAACTGAAAAGGCAAATTTTCGTTACCTAGGTCATTACCATAGTTAGGGGCTGGATATTCCTAGCTCTATCAAATCTGTGAAGCTAGAGTTGTAGGTATATTAAGGCCCCGTTTGGTACGGTTCCATATTCTAGTAGAAACGGAAACGGTTCCAGATTCTTGGTAGAAACGTTTCAGGTAGAATCAGAATCACTTTCTACAAACCGTTTGGTACGGGGCCTAAGAGTGTTTAGATGGGTCATCTTGTTTACATTTTAGACTAAAAATTTCAGATCTAAAGTGAAGCTACGAATTTATTTTAACCTACAAATTTCAGATCTCAAGTGAAGCTAGGATTTGGAGCTTTGCCAAACAGGACCTTAGTAAATAACTAACAAAAGGCAACACTAAGAATTGCACCCCCTTTCCCCTCCACCCTAATCATCCCGATAACTCTACAAGGGATCTTCATAGTTTTAACTCAGAACAAGTCCATCCTTTTGACAATGTATCTAAAACTAGGCATGAATGGCTGTTCTAGACTTTAGCTGACAGTGCATGATTATTCAGCTTGTAGTTCAGCACCCAGCAATGAAACATGGAAATATAGCATATGCAAGGCAAAGAGGTAATTGCAGCAACTGAGAAACTACAGCTTCAGCTCTACAGTAGGGGAGGTGAAAAATACAAAGGTGTGGCAGCATCTGTTTGTTTAGTTCCAAGATTATCCTGTGAGAAATTACCAAGCGAGATGAAAGCATTGCATTGAATTTTCTGCTGGAGTTCCCCCAAACCGAGCAGCCTCCATCCAGCAAAACCAGTCAAATATACTGAAATTTAATCTCGTTTCATGTTTTGTACTCTACAAATGTAGATAATAGCCATGATCTAAGTTTTAGGCTATTGTTACGTGAATTGATCATATATATCAGAAAATTGCATTTGCAAATGTGTAGTTGGCATCCTCCCTACTTGAGGCTAACACCAAGGTTCAAAAAATCGACGAAAATCGCTCGATTTTCGCACGTATCGACGCTGTCTAGCTTTTAAAACCGCTCGATAAACTGGTCCAATTAAAAAAATCAAAAAAATTGAAAATTCGAAAAAATTTATGTGACGTAAACCGGTCGAAAATCGCTCGATTTCGTCAAAATTAATTGACAAAAACTAGTCTGTCGATTTTCCACGAAAATCGTTGATTTTTGAAACTATACGATTTTGGCCGATCTTTGGCTTGATTTTGCCGATTTTCGAAAATCGCTTTTTGCGCTATTTTCGTCAAATCGATAAGTGAAACCCTGGCTAACACTTGAAATGATACTACAATAACTAGGAAACAAACCATCATTTTTCCCTGTCAGTCAGGAGGGTAATGTGGTGCTTTTTTTTTCTTTTCCTGCCAGCACGTAGGAGGCTAGTATGACGCTCTTTTCCTATCAGTTGGGAGGATACTGGGATACGTGTGGCTCATTTCATCGAGATTGCTTGACTTGAAGCTGTTATCAGTTACCATTTGCGATTTTGGATATGCCGTAACCGGTTCATTTTCCTCTACCATAGTGTCAGCATGTATGATTTTTTTATCATTTTCCTCTACCATATTGTCAGCATGTGTGATCTTATTTTTGATATTACTCCCTCCGTTTCAAAATGGAGAGTTGAATTCTATTATCAGGTGAATTGCCCATATGACATTGTGGGTTAATTATCCCGAGTGTTTCGCCAGAGCTGGGAGGTGTTGTTCAACAAGTTGTGACTTGTGAGGGATCACATTGATCCGAACTTACAACCCAATTCCTCGTAGTTTGGTTTGCTAGATTGCGACTTTGTATTTGTTTCCTGCTCACACAGGTCAACTTATCGCCCATTATCACCCGAATATCATGATAATCGACATTATCAAGTGATACAATATTAGATACCGATCGGTAAACCGATTAAATTAAAAAAAATAAAAAAAAAATCAAAGATTCAAAAAAATTTATGTGATGCAAATATCGTGATTATCGAGGCATATCAAGCAAAAATTGCTCAAAAAATTGACCGCCGATGAAGTTCATTTGGTCGGCCGATTATCGAGGAATATCGAGCGATTATCGAGGCATATCGCACACGATTATCAGTGAATACTGATCGATTTAAAAAAAAAATCTAAAAAATTTCATTTCTTAACCTATCGGTTTATTTTCGTCCCGATTTTACCGATAATTAAAAATTAAAAATCATTCGATTACCGCAATATCAATATGGTGAACCCTTCAGCGGAACATCTTAGTTGTGCTTGATTCAACAGCGAGTTATTTATCCTGTCTACTACTGCTACTCCACTGTCGACGATCGGAATCCTACAATGACCAATCTCGGTTGTGTTATCCAAATCCAAAAGGCGTTGGAGCTCCTGTATTTGGCTTGCTAATTCCTACACTTCCACGAGCAATATTGTCATCATATATAAGCATAAACTGTTGCGTCAAATCAAATTTCTGCTGGTAGAAACAAGCTTAAGCTTCGTACTAACATTCGGTTTAGGCCAGTGGCGGACCCAAAAAAAATTTTAGATCCTAAGCACGTTTAAAAAAGAACAACAAGTTCAAAGCTATTTAAATTTTAGTGACCAACTTTTTATACAATTTAGAATGTTTTTTACAAGACGCTAGTAAAGCTTATAGATTCAGGCTCTATATTTTCGTTTCTGCTTTGAAAATTGTACTTGCCAGATTGCGTGAATATAAGATTTATGATGTTTGTTATATAGGATGAGACCGGGTCGGCCCGGGCTGGCCGGGCCTTGGGTCCGCCCCTGGTTTAGGACATCCCATAAACATCCCGTCATTAGCTTGCTTCATATTAAAGTTTGTTTTCCAATCATAGTGTGGATGACAAAGAGTCGCAGAGTTCCTTGTCTCACCAAGAATACAATAGGTTACATGATGAATAATAGGTAATTGTTAGTTCTTTACTGCCGAATGAAACCAGAGCAAAACAGAACCTGATGACTGTGGACAAATTTCTAAATAGAAATTGTTGCAATTGCGTTGGATATGATCCCAACCACCAAAATGGCTTGAACACAGATGACTGATGGTAATCACCACACATCAAATTATCTATGTGCTCAATGCTCAGCACAAAGAAATCCACATGCATGCAAGGGGAAATGGTGGCTCTTATTACAAGTTCATGAAATCGAAACACAGTCACAACACAGTTTGCAAACATACCCAAATTCTGAAGTGAACAAGGTTAAGACAGATGAAAAGGTCATCATTTGAGCTTGTCAAAGAGCTTTGGTGCTACCTGCAGATGCATATTTCAGACAGATTGTTACTCTCTATCTTGACAATGCTTTTCCACAACAATTTTTTCAAAATATTAATCTGTAGCTCAAAAGTACGTGCTTACACATTTATCAATGCATGACCAATAATCAAAATATTGCCCGGTGCAGTGTTTGTGCCCAGTATCATCATTCTCAACCCGCTTGACGCATTTCTGTGCATCATACAGCCACCACACAGATTGAACAAGATAGAAGTATCATGAATGCATGGTAAAACCATTGAAGTAACATCAGCTTAGGGTAAAATCAAACAGCATGATGGCTGAAAAAACAAATTCAGTATACATAATTACTATGACAACGAAGATCTACATGCTTCTCAACCTTACAACTCAAGTTGGACATTCATGGTGTTCAGAGCAACCCATACAATTCCAATCAGTTATCGACAATGTTGTGTGTAGAAAACAGCATCACATACGAATCCTTCTACAGTTCTATCAACTTAGGAGCTAATTATTAAACATTCATTACAGGAATTGAACAGCTGATCAGAAATTAATGTTCAGAGCAACCCATTGTTCAGCCACTTGATCAGAAATCAAACAGCTGACATAACAGAAAGTAAAAAAAAAAAAAATTAAGCCGTGCTACTGTCTCAGAATGGCATGAGTGTGTGTGATGTCCGAACTGGACAAGAGAAAATACTGATACAAGTGTAATACAAAGATACCAGACTGAATACCACTTGGCGGACAATATTAGTTCCTAGCTGGTTACTGCCAAGAATAAGTCTAATGCAGCCCAAAGCAATGTTGCAAATATGGTGGGGAACCTTTGAATTGGCAGGTAAACAGCCCAAACTCATATGCTCACATAGACAGATAGTGTTAAGCATAGGCTGCCCATGATCACCCCAAAAAAAAAAAAAAAAAAAAAAAATTTGTGAGTTTGCGACTAGGTGTAAATAATTCACCTAATCTAGTAGATTTACCAGGGATACCCTGGCAAATCTGGTCATTTGGTCAGAACTCTTCCATGATTCTACCAACTTATGAGAGCTATTTCTAAAACTTCCTTAAAAGAAATAGCAATAATGTCACATTAAATTCTCCTGTCAACTCAAGAGGGTGTTAACTATTAAAAGAAATTTAGTGCACACCTCATACTCGTACAGTGATTTTACACACTGTGGCTTGCAACGCTCCTCAATATACTTCTTTGGATCAACAGGTTCTTCATCCGCCCTGAGATAGAGCAAAATTAGAAAGCTAAAGAAGTTGAGAGAACAAAATGGACTGTCTCATAACATTTTAGGGACAGCGCCCAACCAATGGATCTTTCTGTTATGAATAGCATTTCAAAGTTTGCAATATGAAAACATCCTAACTTAGCAGGTTAGTATTGCAAACTACAGGATTTCTGCAGAATATGCTATCAACAAACAGGAGCACTGCACTAATTTTATATTTTATACAGCTTAAAGATGAAGCCACAAGCTAGCCATCTAAAGCAAATCCTGGCTTAATGATAACATAATGCACATAAAGAACTGAAGATGGGATATAATGCTATTCCGGAATCAGGTTGCTAGTGAAAGATTTAGTGTTTCATTCCAGACAGGTTCTTGTTTACTACTTCTTCCTGGAACATCAACTCTTCCATCAGCATGGGCGGATCCAGCAAATGGACAAGGGTGTACAGTTGTACGGCCAAAAATTTTAACAAAAAATCTAGTATATAATAAGTGTATTAGGTGTAAATACTAGTAGGTGGGTTTAAAAATACATATTTCAATCTCTAAGTCCGTTTCAGCTCATTTTACTCACTCCCTCTCAATCTTTTCTTCATGGCCCAATCGTCTAAAGTCCAGTCTTTTTCCATTTCTCAAGCCTAATACCTAACTTCGTTTCAATTCCGCACGCCCCATGCTGTCTCACTTTCTCTGTTGCAGCGACGCAGCCGGCAAGAAGCAACCCAGCTACAATAGACGAGGGCCACATGACAGGCACAAACCAGCAGGAAGCAAGGCAGCAAACGAGTGCTGAGCAGCCACCGGCACCAGCGAATGACGTAGGATGCACGGCAGGTGGCGGAACAAGGAGCGATGCGCGACAGGGTAGCTATGGTCCATGTGGCTGCAGCGAGCACCGATTCGGGAATGGATGGCCTGACATGAGCGACGGCCGATAGATCAAGGCTGCAATATCCGGCAGGGTAGGGAGCAGCACGCATCGTGTTGCAGGGCAGCCCTGTGGGTGTGGCGAGCATGAGCCGGGGATGGAAGGTGCAACGCCAGCGGCAACCGGCGGGTCAGTGTGGCGACACCTGGCGGGGAAGGAAGCGGTGCTACAACAGTAGGCCGTAGTTGAGCATTTCACCAAGTAACCACAAAGGTGAATTTTATTCTTGATTCCCTAATCTAAAATCTCCCATCCATAAAATCTATCATCGTTAGGTTGATTTGTAACGGTGAATCGTGATTTTTGAAATGTAGCATGCATAGCATTCAAAAATAAAGAGGAAGCATAACGATTTTAAATCCCCCATTCACAAATCTCTAAATTATTTTAGTTGTTGTCTCTAGTAAAAACAATTTGTATTTTGTAATTTTGCTATTATGAACATTTACATTTTACGTCGAACAATATTTTTGTAACTTCCAACGCCCATTCTAAAAATCCTGGGTCCGCCACTGTCCATCAGAGGCATTATACAAGATGAAGCGGTCTCCAAAGATGAAACACCCAAGAAGGCTGTTATGTGCATAAAAGAAAAGGAGCCAAGGCCCGCCAATTCCACATAAGTTGGAATTTAAATCAAATGCATCCTAAAGCTCCAAAAGAGCAAGGTAGGGCGCCTTATCTCAAAACTATCCATGCAGATATGGGGTGTGCATTGCAATGCAACACAACTACACTACACTGGTTTAGAGCCTACTTAGTGTCAACATACTAGCGGCATGCCCATTTCCATTTGTTGATGCAGTTGGAGCAGATTGGACAGACGGCACAAGTGCACTACACTACGAAGCATATAATCTCGACTCTCGAAGTCAGAGCAAACATCAAGCTGCCCACAACTACAGAAAACCGGCAACCCAACCACGCGACTATTTCAGCACCCACTCCACTTCCACCCAAAACCACCAATCAAGCTCGTTCTTGCCCTTCCTTGGATAGTTGGATTCAAGCCACAACCAACCAGAGACCAATCAGATCATACCCCCAAGCCTCGCTCGATTCTTGGTGCAAAATCAGGAGCTGCAACAGCGGCTAGTTCAGTTCAGTTCCAATCGAAAGGAAACAGTCGCAGCTATATACACCATCCCAGGACGGACACACACACACAAATCGCAAGGAGCAGGGGAACAAGATTCAGAAGCTACCGAGCAACAAATCGAGAAGAAAGGCGCAGGAAAAGGAGTACCCACATGGCGGCTGACCGATCCGAGCAGGTGGATCTCGCGCCCCGCGGGAAGGGAAGAGCAGGTGGATCTGGTACCGAGATGCTGATCGGTGTTAGGGTAGGTTGACGAGGGCAACGCGAAGACGCCGAAGAGGGTAGCAGCTAGCTACTACCGGAAGGAAGCCTATTTGGGCTGAGGGCATTGCTCTCCACTAGGCCCATCAAAAGCTCAGTGTCCTTCTTGAGGCCCACTAAGGCTGCAGCCCAGTAAATCCTATTGGACCGGGCCAAATTGTCTTAGATCCAATTGCAAACAGGTGTCTCCTGCCTTCAGCACCGAATTTATTTTTATTTAATATTTATTTTAAATCTTTTATTTCAAAAATAATCGACGGAAAAAAATATTATGAAAATGGGTCCCTGTCGCCCAAATATGGGGCGATCGCCTCATATTGGGGCGATAGGGACCTGTATGCAAAAAACGCAATTGCGAAAATGGACACATGAAGGAGTTGATTTGTCAACATTTTTTTTACGTCCAGGTATCTATTGCCTTAATAAGGGGCAATCACCTCATATTCGGGTGACGAGTGCCTATTTTGGTAAAAAAAAATTTATGATGATTATTTTTGAATTTTTTTAAAATAAATATTAAATAATAAAATTCCTTCAGCACCACTTTCCATGAACTCTGGATCATTGCCATCACCATCTAATAAACAAACTGCTCTGATCAGCGATTCCCTCCTAAACCTTCAGCATCACTTCCCATGAACTCTGGATCATTACCATCATCATTTAATAAACAAACTGCTCTGATCAGCGATCCCCTCCTAAACCCTTTTCAGGTTGCTCAGAGCATCTCCAGTAAGGGCCCCTAAAACAGGAGCCCTATTTTGGATTTAGGGAGTCCCTCTATTTTTTGGGCTCTGTTTTCAGAGCACAAGTTCAGCAACAGCCCCTATTTTACTTTTTCTCCTATTTTGACATATCTACTATGTATAATCTTCATTTGACACCACTAAAATTCAATCAAAAATATTTGTAATACATAAAACATAAGCATATTAACATTTACAATTTAAAAACATGATATTTCAAATTTAAATTTAAAATTTTTAAAACATGATAAAATAGATAAATAGAAACTCCGAACAATGAATCAAACTACGAAGCGCTGTGAATTGCCCACAAATGCTCAATAAGATCATCTTGAAGCCTCTCATGTATTTCTCTGTCTTCAATATTAAGGGATGTACTCGTGTCCCTGGGAATTGGGGCCGATGAGGCAAATTTAGGGGTCTCCTAATTTTAGAGGCTTGAGTTGGGACCCTGCTGGATCTGTTTTTTTTACTACACTCCCTATTTTAAGGTTTAGGGGCTCTGCTGGAGATGCTCTCACATGTGTTCATCATTGGGACAGTTGGGAAAAAGAATCGAACAAGGTGGGTGGATTAAACTGGGAGAAAGAACAGCATCCAGCCTTTTTCAGGCCACACGGCCGGGCGCTGGCTAAGAGGGAGCCCAAGATCGATGATCCTATCAGATCAGAGATCAGCAGCAGATCAAGCCTGAGATCGATCGGCTGAGCAGTGACAGCGCATGAAGGCAATTAGCAGCTGTTCTTGGCTGCTGCCGTGCCGTGCCGTGCCGGTCCCTGGGATCTGTTGTTATTTGGTGATCCAAATTCAGAGATAAGACCAAACTTCTGCCGGTACGAACTCAGCGGTGGCTCGACCATGTTCCCTGGAATTGCTGACCGTATGAGCAAGGAGATCACCGCTCTTGCACCGAGCAGCATGAAGATCAAGGCGGTGGCACCACCTGAGAGGAAATACAGTGTTTGGATAGGAGGGTCCATCCTTGCCTCCCTTAGCACCTTCCAACAGGTAAACATTTATGCTTTTCAGATGCTCTTTTCACTTTATTTGTTTGATATACTTTGATATTTATAGAACAGATGTGGATCTTCAAGGGTGAGTATGATGAGTCGGGTCCAGCAATTGCTCACCGGAAGTGCTTCTAAGCCATGGCTTCTTTATCTTTCTTCTGAGTCCGTACCTTTTTACAAGTGCTTGTCATGTAAGCTACTATGTTTGAGAATGTTGGCGTTCAACCAGGCAGTATTGTTGGATTCATTTTATGGCTCAATATTATGGACTATGTAGACTCTGCAAATGTAATATGTTCCCTGGCGGCTGCTGCATCATACATGGCTTGCTCCAGCTTATACTCATGCCAAGTTTGTTGCTAGTGGTTAACAAAGAAGGAAGGGAAGATGTACCACCTACCAAGTCGGCCCAGCTCCACTTTCCCCGCGCGCGCCACGATGGGCCAGGCCGTTTCGGCCCAGCACTGTGTGGCCCGCGTCCTATTTCCAATTTCTTTTTAGATTTTCGGATTTAATTCAATTAATAAATCCGGAAATCCGTTAAAAATTCCAGGAAATATCCCAAAAATCCCCGAAAAATCCCAGAAGCCCCTGAAATTCCAAAAATACATATTCCAAACCGTTCGACGAAAGCATGTGTGAAAGCTAGAGATAAACTCAGCGGCATCCTACAAATGGTATCATCATCTACCATCGTAAAGCTTGGCAAAGACGAAAATATGTGAAGTTGGAAGAACAATACATAAAAATTCATAAGTAAAATTTGGAATGTAGCACCCCATGCCTGCGATGAAAACTATGTAGCCCGTGTGATGTGCAGATTGATGATTAGTTAATATAATACTAATACTAAAACCCCACCTTATTTATTTTTTTCCTCACCCTCCTCTCTCCCCTCCCAACCTGTACACCCAGCCTGCTGCCGCCCTTAGTGGCCATCATCGGTGCCGCTCCTCGGTCAAATCTGGTCACTGCTGATGTTCTCTGCTCTCGTCATCATCTTCCTTGACCGGAGAGTAGCCTTGGCGACGCTGGTTCGCATCATCCTTCCCTGAACCACCTTAGACTATCTCCAGCAATTTCCCTTCATTCCATTCCCTTCCCCATATTCATTCCCTTTATTTCCTATCATCTCCAGCAGCATCCCCTCAAGTGATTTGTGAAGGGGTTGGAGAGAGAATCCCTTTCTAAAGGGATTTACTGTTTGAATCCCTTCTGACGGGAATCGCGAAGGGAATCCGCTGGAGCACTTGAGATCTGTTCGCGAAAGGATTTGGAGGGGAAAAGGAAGCTGCTGGAGATAGTCCTAGTCTTTGGGGCCACTCTCTTTTTCCCCTCAAGCACCCGCAGCCGCAGAAGCATCACCAACACTCAAGCTGGCATGGGAGGCACCCAACGTGATGATCGTGTTTTATATGCTTAGCAGAAGCAACAACAGAAGAATCCACATGAGTATATCTCGCTATGTACACTTAAGCCGTGCGTGGTTCACCCTTTGTACTCGTGTTGCCACTGTTGAATAATGAACGTAGATCAACTCTAATGCGAATAAAAAATACTCGAAGAACATTCGTAATAGATAGATATATGATATAAGGATATTAATTATTTTCTCACTTTATTGATTGGTAGATTCTCTTGTAGAATATAATACTATATTTATGTCAAAATCTCTCAGAAATAATTTTTAAATTCGTTCAATCCTACCGGATATAAGGATCGGAGAAAGCGCACGCAGAGAGAAGGCCACGCGTCCCACCCCCCCTCTCTCCTCTTTTTGCAAAAAAACCCCTCCAGTTCTTGAAATTACGGATAGGTCCTTTGCAATTTTTTGTGAGAGGGAGATTTTTTCCCCGGTTCGCGTTTAGGTCCCTCCTTCGCCGTTTTACATAAAGAACCTCCCGTTAAATACGAATCGTAAACGAGCCCTTTTATAGTTTTTCAAAATAGCGAACAGGTCCAAAATCATAACAAATAGGTCCGTACACTTTTCGCTCGTGTCCTTTCTCCGTTTGCCCAAAAAAATGTTTTTGTGATCCGCTTTTTCCTCCGAGCATTGAAAAAATGTTTTCGTTTCTCCGCTTTGCCCAAAAATGTTTTTGTGGTCCGCTTTCCTCCGAGCATGGAAAAATATTTTCGTTGGCCGTTTTCCTATAAAAACCGAAAAAGTTTTTGTGGTCCGTTTTTCCTCCGGAGCATGGAAAAAATGTTTTCGTTTCTCCGTTTTGCCCGGAAAAATATTTTTGTGGTCCGTTTTTCCTACGGAGCATGCAAAAAATGTTTTCGTTTCTCCATTTTTCCTAAAAAAAACGAAAAAAGTTTTGTGGTCCGTTTTTCCTCCGGAGTATGGAAAAAATATTTTCGTTTCTCCGTTTTTCCTAAAAAAAAACAAAAAATGTTTTCGTGGTCCGTTTTTCCTTCGGAGCATGGAAAAAATGTTTTCGTTTCTCCGTTTTACCCGAAAAAAAGTTTTTGTAGTCCGTTTTTCCTTCGGAGCATGGAAATTTTTTTTTAAAAGTGTTCTCGTGGTCCGCTTTTTCTACGAAAACATTTTCTCGGTTTTTAATGCAAATTTCTAAAAGATTATGTGTTTCAAATGATCGGAGTGTCTAACTTCTCATATGTTATACTAGGAAATTAAGCGCGGCGGCACGCCGCGCACGTGAACGAAAAAAGTTTTGTGGTCCGTTTTTCCTCCGGAGTATGGAAAAAATATTTTCGTTTCTCCGTTTTTCCTAAAAAAACAAAAATATTTTCGTGGTCCGCTTTTCCTTCTGAGCATGGAAAAAATGTTTTCGTTTCTCCGCTTTACCCAAAAAGTTTTTGTAGTCCGTTTTTCCTTCGGAGCATGGAAAATTTTTTTTAAAGTGTTCTCGTGGTCCGCTTTTTCTACGAAAATATTTTCTCGGTTTTTTTTGTATTAAAAATATTTTTTTTTCGTTCACGTGCGCGGCGTGCCGCCGCGCTTAATTTCCTAGTAGATTCAAAAGTCCGTTGCATGAAAGGTCATTACAGCCGGTTCTTTCCTTCTCCACCTCTCTCTCTCTCTCTCCTCGACCTTTCCAGTCCATTCCCCCTGCGTTCTCCTTCTCCTTCGATCCAAATGGGGCCTCCCGAATCCGCCCCCGGCGGCCGCGCGTAGCGCGGGATCTGCCCGGGCACGTCTCCGCCGTGCCATCCGCTTCAGATCGAGGTACGTGTCTCCCGGATCCGTGCTTCCTCCGCGGATTTTGTTGGATGTTTCCGTGCTTGTTGGTAATTCCGCTTGTTGTGGGCTTGGATCTGGTAGAGGTCGAAAGGAGGGGTTTTTCTCTTGTTCCTCGTGCTGATTTAGCCGGTTCTGGTCGATTCAAGGGATGCTAGCTGAATTCGGCCGGATTTGGTGAAAATGAGGCTCTCTCGTAGCTATTTCTTGAGCTAAATACCAGTAGGTTTTGTTGGAAACAACGACTTGAGACCCAATTCTAAGGCAATCTTCGTCGGATTGGGTGAAACTGTTACTAGATGCTAGTCTAGCCTTTCGTTAATTTTGTTTATTTTCTCTGTGCCAAGGGTTTCGTTGATGCAACATCGAGTAGCTACCATGTATGGGTTAATGTATACTTTATTAGTCCTAATATTAGCATGTTTTAGTGGATACTAATGTAAGTTAACATGTTGCAGCGGGATCCTGACTAAACTACTTGTACTAAAATTTTGTCCTAATATCCCAACTAACTATACTGAAATTTTCATTATTTTTATGTCAGTAAATTTATGCTGCTGGGCTGCTCATATTCTGGAAAGGTACATCTTTATTCATTTGTGATGCTGACTTCAACTTGAGGAGCTTTCCCTGGATAGTGTATGTCGGAAAATTGGTTCACTCAACTTATCTATTAGTTTGATCATCCTGTGAGTAAAATATGTATGCTAATAGTTGAAAAATGTTTTCTTAAAGTGGCAATGGACCATGGGTGTCTTTTTTGGGGGTATGCTGATATGATGCGTTCAAGTGAGAGTATATTAACTTTGTATACTAAATTGTTTATTTACTACTTCTACAGGGTTACTTTTTATTTTATATAGAGGGTACTAGAAGTAGGAAAAGGGCAATGTTGCTAGCTACATTTACTTCTTATATTGTGAGAAATTAGGCTAATGAGTTAGTGGTCAACAGCGATGCAATGAATAAATATAGTGCCAAATTTCCTGCTTCTGTGTTGGGTGCCCTAGATTTGTGCACAGTGTTATTCCTATTTGTCGATCAATAGTAATAGGAATTGGACTAATCTTTTGTTGCCAGCTTGTTTCAAAAAGGAATTTGTATAGCACTGGCACATCTGTCTACAACTCAATAATGTTGGCAATAATAGATGCTTGTGATGGTTATAACGTGGATTCATGCTATTCCTGGAAAGGAACATATCCCACTGCAAGAAAATTTAAAAGGGGATGGCTTTCTCAAATAGTACTCACAACAATGTCCATAGCTCTGTGATTGGTTTGCTTTTCCGGTTTCCCCTAATATTTCTAGAGCTAAAAGTTGCTACAGCCTGCTGATAAGCTACCGTAAAGTGTTAATTGATGTGAGTGGCCAGTGGTTATGGAATCACCAGAACAATTAAATGTAGAAGTTCAAATTCTGTGTCTGTATCAATATGATTGTTATTTAGCCTAAAGAAAGGGAATGGAAGATATTTCCTTCCCCACTCAATCGGGTGAATACAAATTTATTTCATAAATTACAGCAAGCTTCAATTCCTTATACGGACATACTGTACCTTTCTTTTTTGTCTTCATCAATAACATTTACTTCCTGGGGCTACCTTTTCTTAAAAGATATAGCTAACTACATGTTGCTCTTTCCAGAAAGAATTATCACACACTATTACTAAATAATTAATTTTGTACTGCAGGTTTTTTGTTTAGTTAACAGTTAAGAGAATTTGAGTGGACTACAGTTACTTGGGATGCTATTGTCCAGCGGAGATATTTTTTGTTATTTCAGCAGTGTTCTTGACTTCGGGAGTAGATGTCGTTTCATAGCATTGTGCGTGATGTAAGGGATGGCTTTGGGAGCTTATCTCGGAGGGGATTTGAGTTAAGGCTTCTGGGCCATCGCAGAGGGAAATCTCATGGTGCTGTACATGAGTTGCATGACCCAGTGCCTGTAAGCCAGAGCAGCTACTGGGCTAGCTTGCCTCCTGAATTGCTTCGAGATGTGATTGAAAGGTTGGAGGCTAGTGAGGCTACATGGCCTTCTAGGAAGCATGTGGTTGCTTGTGCTGCTGTCTGCAGAACATGGAGAGAGATGTGTAAAGAGATTGTCAAGAATCCAGAGTTTTGTGGAAAGATCACTTTTCCTGTTTCCCTGAAGCAGGTGATGATGCAATAGTGTTACTATTCATTGGCAATACCAATTCTTCCATGTTGGATAGTTAATAGTTATCCTACCACTTCTGTTTGGACTGTTGAAATGTGAAATAAGAAGAGCACCATATAATCATCTTTTTACTTGTATGTTAATAATTTCCTCTTCTATGTACAGCCTGGGCCTCGCGATGGAACTATCCAGTGTTTCATTAAGAGGGATAAATCTACCCAAACCTACTGCCTGTACTTCTGTCTTAGCTCAGGTAAGTTCCTTTTTACTTCTCATGCTATATGTTGTATACTGTTGACTTTCATAAACTAAGACTCGTATATGTAGTTTGGAGTAGCTAGAACTCATGGTATTCTATAGAAAGAATGCAGTATATTCTGCCAAAGTTATGCTTGTGTAACATAGCAAATTAGCAACAAGGCTTTTCTGTAGTCTTCGCATAGGTGTTGAAGGTATCACAGTGATCTTTGAACATGAATTTGCTTGACTAAGTTGTTTTCTTATTATATTCCTAAACTTTTTTTTCTTCTTTGTCTATCTGCCACAAGCATGCACGGCCAGGATTGTATGCAGATTCATTCAGCAATCTTGATATTTCGTTGTCAGTCTCTTACTTGACTCTCTGTAAAACTCATGTCTCACAAACTAGATAACCCATTGTTCAGTATGCCCCCAGTTATGTTCTTTAAAAGTAATGTATTTTTAGCTTGTACAAATCAAAGTAGGATTCAGCAGACTGATAATTGTTCCTTATTTATTAACTGCTATTTTTGTATTGCTCAACCTTGGTCATCCGCTTGTTCTATAGTTGTACCTGGTCTATACAATTTGGCATTAACTCCTATATTTGGTACCAACTGCTTGCTTTGAGGATCTGAAAAAAACCCCTACTTTGCCTTGAGATTCATCATAATCTTTGAACCACACATAGATGAAAGTGTCCCCTGCCTTAATTGTATATTTTTTCGCTATTCTGCAAAAATTATTTTCATCAGGATCTGAACATGTCCATTCTTTAAGATCATTTGCATTGGAGCCACTTCACAAATATACATATGATATGAATATATCTGTATGTACACATTAAACAGGCTGGGCTTATTCTGCAGTAATTTAGGCCGACGTGTACGTGCACCATACTAGTAATTAGCGATGCTGTGAGTTGCCTCCTTTTTACACTTGAAAAGCTTACTGATCTGCTAGTGTTTTTTGTTCTCCCAACTCATCCATCTTAGAAGTGCACCTTGTCTTTTTTGTTGTGTGATCTTTGCATCATACCATGGAGTGCTTGGTTACTCAATTGGAATTGAATGGTATTTTTGTTTGTGTCCACGTGGGTGTGTATCTGTCACAGTTTGTCTCCAAATTTTATAGAAAAAGAAGTGCAAAATATGTTTTTCTTGCCGGCCTACTTGTTTAGTATTTTGTTACCAGTATTACTATTTTGACATGCTATAAATTTTATTTTCTACAGCTGTGCTTGTGGAAAATGGTAAATTCCTTCTATCAGCAAAAAGAAACTGCCGTGCAACATGTACAGAATATACAATATCTATGAATGCTGGCAATATATCTAGGTCTACCGGCCCATACATTGGAAAATTGAGGTACTAACTTGAAAAAAGTATATCCTTGTTCCCAAACTTACAGCATTTTAATACAACATAAGTTGCTACTTGCTAATATGTTTGCCATTTTGAATTTTAGGTCAAATTTCCTTGGCACAAAGTTCATAATATATGACACCCAGCCACTGTACAACACAACTAGTGTTTCACAGTCAGGGAAAACAAGCCGAAGATTCTACTCCAAGGGGTCAACAAAGGGTCCTTGCAGCATGTACAGCATAGCACAGGTCTCATATGAGCTGAAAATTTTGGGAACTCGTGGTCCTAGGCGGATGCACTGTGTAATGCACTCCATCCCTGCCTCGTCCCTTGAGGCTGGTAGCAGCCTACCTTGTCAGCCGGACAACATCCTTACCCACTCTCTCGACGAATCCTTCAGCGGTGTCTCCTCGAAATCGTCCATTATGGACCATTCCATGCATTTCAGCAGTGCCCGGTTCTCCAACATCTCAATAGGAGGTGGCCCAGGGATCAGAGGCCAGGCATTGAACGATGAAGATGAGTGCAAGGACAGGCCTTTGATTCTCCGCAACAAGGCTCCAAGATGGCATGAGCAACTACAGTGCTGGTGCCTCAACTTCCGGGGCCGGGTGACTGTTGCTTCCGTCAAGAACTTCCAGCTCATTGCTGCCACGCAGCCTGCTGCAGGAGCTGCTACTCCATCACAGCCAGCCCCACCACCTCCACCAGAACACAAGGTCATACTGCAATTCGGGAAGGTCGCAAAGGACATGTTCACCATGGACTACCGCTACCCACTCTCGGCCTTCCAGGCGTTTGCCATCTGCCTGAGCAGTTTCGACATCAAGCTGGCCTGCGAATAGAACTGCCGGGTTGCGAGCATCATGGATGCTGCTTATTTGAGACGCCGATTGTCGAACATGCTCCTCCAAGAAGCATCACCGTCCCCAAGTTTATCTGGGGATGCAATTCTGTTGTGGCAGCTTATTAGTTATTACATTAACTCAGAAACACCTAAAAAATGAAAGGGATGTTTTAGCAGCTTTCTGAATTCTTAACTGCGTTGTTGATGCACTGTATCCCCATTTCTTTTCTTCTGTAGCCTGCTCTGGAACAACTAGTCTGATCTTTTCTTTGAGCAAACCTCACGGGGTTATGTATTAGCTGAGAGAGTTGATTCAAGTTTAGATAATCTCGGTGGAGGTGGCGAAGTGTTGCTTGGATATATGTATTGGGCATCTGTGTTGTGATGTCACAATCAGATATCAGATTTTGTTTGCTTCCAAGTGAGGTATTAAGTTAGGCTTCTTTTGCAGAGAGTAAAGTATGCAGATAATCTCGTCAGGCAGGCAGTAAACAGATCTTTGAATTGCTGCCCATGTAAGACCGCATCAACATCCAAAGAAAGATGCGAAAGCGACATTATATTTTAGATGCAGAGCTACCGCTTTCCAGAGTTTGGTGAGCCGAAAGGGACGGGATGCAGCATCTGTTAGTTTTGTTACAGGCGAAAAGGGCAAAAGCATGCTTGGAATGACCCAAAAAAATATACATCCATAAACTAGCTCAGTAGTAACTGGTAACCCCTTACCCCTGAATCAAGAACCAAGATGATGTGTTTTCACTGTTTGGTGGCGAATTTGGCGGTTTAAATCAGGGTTGAAGAAGCCGAAATTAACTCGGCTAATTCCTACGACGAGGGGGATTTGGCTCTACGATGGAGGGAGGGAACGACGACGACGACGATGGCATATTTTTTTTTTTCCAGTTCAACCGGAATTTTGACCGGCCGATTAGATTGGGTCCGTCCATATGTTCTTCAATCCCACACGATTTCGCAGGATTATTAAGCCGCTAGAACTCGCGGGCACGCCACTCAGCCGCCGTGTGTCCCCTGAAATACCGGGTCGCTCTTGATTCTCATTCGCCGGCTGACGTGTCCTGTAGAAACCCATAAGCTGGCCCGTCTGGATATTTTCCCCTTAATCTCTTACTCCCTCCGGTCTGGTAATATCTGTCGTTTTGGACATCGACACGGTCTTCAAAACATAACTTTGACCGCTAATTTTTATTATAATATATTTATAAAATCCAATAAAATTATAATATTATGAAAGTACTTCTCGAGACAAGTCTACACATATAATTTTTATGTATCCAATTTAAATATTTAAAAATATATTGTTAGTCAAAGTTTCGGAAGTTTGACCATCACTATGTCCAAAACGACAGGTATTACCAAACCGGAGAGAGTAGGAACCACGACTATGCTTAACAGAGTTTCAGATCTCAGTTTTATTTCAGATCTAAAATTTGTAGGTTAAAATAAAATAAATAAAGTTTATTTTTTTATTCTAAATTTGCTAGAGCTAGAGAAGACGTCGGCTATACGATAAAATCCATCATCATTGCATTAATCTCAAAGTAAATCGGACGGGCCAAAGATGCCTGATATGAGGGGAGAATTTCGTTGAGCCATGCATAGCCAATCCATAGTATTATTATATTTACAAAGTATCCCTAGGTCGAAATTTATATAGCATATTTTTTTGAATGGTCTCATCACAAAAATATAGAATGTAATTTATGTTCCAAAACAAATTAGTGTGATGTTTTTTTTATACCTCTAATAAATATCTAGATTTATTTGATACTACCTGCATGCATGCATTAAATTTAATGCTTAGAGATAATAACAAGGACAGTCTAATGAAGGCCATGTTTGGATGGGCTAAAACTAATTGTTAGCTGGCTAAGGGCTAGAGCTAATTGTTAGTCAGCTAATAATTAGTCCATCTAAAATTAGTCCAGGGCTGTTTGGATACATGACTAATGGTTGGGCTAATTTCTTTGAAAAGTCATGTCTGCCCCCTCATAATGGGTGAGGAAATGAGGATAAGGCCAGCGCGAGGGTATTTCAGACTTTTCTCAGCGTGTTACATGCTATTAGCCCAAATTAGCTCCTCCCCACCAGCTAATGGACTAATTGTTAGCTAAGGGGTTGGCTAAAAATTAGCCCACCTATTAGTCTTCCTGTTTGGATAGACTAGAGCTAATTTTTAGTCAGCTAACAATTAGTCCAGGGATCCAAACATGGCCGAAGTACGCTGAGGTTTGATGCCACAATCGGCTAAACATTCGCTATTGGCGCCCTGGATTTTGACAAAAGTGATCCTAAGAGCGGCCAGCCTAAAGCATCGCCCAGTTTTGACAGCCTACAAAACATTAGGGTTGCGCCCACTTGTGTTGTGAGTAAGAATTCAAATTTTGTTTTCGGACTCTATTTCGGGACCGACCAAAATCCAAAATTTTGGTGAGATTCGAAAATTTCGAACAAAATTCAAAAACCAAATTTTAAATCCGATTTTTTTTCAATCAAGAAATCCGAGATCTCGGCTGAAATCACCGTAACGTCGGCCCACATTGACAGAACAAAAAATGGTCCAAAACACACCAATAAATTTTGAAATTTTTTTGGATGGTTCTAACACATCACTAATGTTTCCATAAAAAATTCAGATAATGATCAGGCATGAGGAATTTTAAAAAATCTAATAGTGTCATTGTCCTGATAAAAGGCTGACCAACAAATTTCAACTGAATGGAAAATGGTGAAAACCATGTTAAAAACTTTTGAAAATTTGTATGGATGGTCCTAACATATTCATAATACTCTCGTAAAATTTTGAGCTGATGATTAATCTTTACGAATTTTAAAAAATTCAAATAGTGCTACTAAAGACTAACCAACAAAATTCACTTGAATGAAAAATAGTACAAACTACTTTAGAAAAATTTTAAAATTTTTGTGAATGATCCTAACGCATCTATAATATTCTCATAAATTTTTTAGATGATGATCAATCTTGACAAATTTTAATAAATTCGGACAGTCCTAACCGACAAATTGAACCGACCAAAAAATGGTAAAAAACATATCAAAAATTTTTGGATTTTTTTGTGGGTGATCTTGACTCTAAATCCAATCAAATCTAATGGAAAAAAATTAAAATCCGACACAAAACTACCAAATTTCGGCCGAAATCACCGAGATTTCGAAAGAAATCGCCGAGAAATCCGAAATCACTTTAGCAATTTGAATTTTTTAAATTTTTTTATTCGGCCGAGATTTAGGACCTCGGGGGGTCCGAAATCCAAAATCTCGACCAAAAAATCCGAAAATTGGCCGTTTTTTGGATCCTTGAGTGTGAGGGAAAAAAAAAACTCTATTGGACTATATACACCATCCATTGTAGAGATGAAGTCGGTATGGTGAAAATATAAAATCGTTAGATCTTATTCTATTCATAACAGAAACTGCACGCTTCTTTATGTTTTTTTTTTTTAATGGTAACACGCACCGGATTTTCGTAAGAAACAAAGCACACTTAAGAGCCTTGTTTAAAATAAAGGGAATGTTAGAGTATGCACATGGTTTTATGCCCCCTAGGAAAAAAAACATGTTACGAATAGGATGTAGCTTGACGGAATTTTTTTTAAAATAATATATTTTTAAAAATAAATTACAAAAATAATATATCAAATTAAAAAATTACAAAACTACATCCCTGTCACCATTTGAATTAGCGACAGGTTTCTGTCGTCAATTGAAATGGCGATAAAGACATGCCGCCAATTCAAACGGATTACAGAGGGTTATTGAAATGACGACAGAGTCTATCACTAATTTGAGTGACGACAGTGGGTGTTTTTGTGATTTTTTGATTCAGCATATTACTCCCTCCAGTTTGATAATAGATGTCGTTTTGGATATAGTGATGGTCAAACTTTTAAAACTTTGACTATTGATATATTTTTAAATATTTAAATTGGATATATGAAAATTATATGTGTAAACTTGTCTCGAGAAGTACTTTCATAATATTATAATTTTATTAGGTTTTATAAATATATTATAATAAAAATTAGCAGTCAAAGTTGTGTTTTGAAGACCGTGTCGATGTCCAAAACGACATCTATTATCAAACTGGAGGGAGTATTTCTATAAGTTTTTTTTTAAAAAAATTATTTGGAAAAATAATTCTAGCTTGACCATAATGGATGTTTTCTTTAGGGTGTGTTGAGATTGAATGGAATGAGGTGGTCCTATACTATTTGGTTTCGTTATTTTGGATGAATAAAATGATTTAGTATCTATAGAAAATATTTTCCAGATTTATATCACTTGATGCAGGATGAGATGGTTCCATTCAAACAACTAAATACATAGATAACTTTTTCTTAGATCATTTTATACATGTACATATCACTTCGTACAAACAACTAAACACACTTTTAAATTCTCGACGTATAAAAGGGAGCCGCTTTGGCAAATTGTTGGAACTGAAATTTCGAAAGGAAAAAAAACCTTGCAAAAGCGACGGGACACGGCTTTTGAGGCAGCTTCACACTCAAACCACTCCTGTAACCCTATTCCTCATGAACAGGTGCGGTCCGGTCCGGTCCGGTCCGTACGACGACTCGGGCTCGGTCGTTCAACACGACGTATCACGCTTGGCCCAGCCGTCCGCACCTCCTCAACGGTGGGCCCCACCTCCTCAGCGGTGGGCCCCGCGGGGTCAGGCCCGGGTTAACAGGCGGCCACCGGGGGGAGCGCTCCGCCCGCGTGCGCGGCCCGGGCCCACGTGGCAGCGGCTCCCCGGGGCCGCGTGCTCCCCGCGTCGGCCGCGTTCTGCGCTTCCGCTCAGCTCAGCTCAACTCGGTTTGTTTGACCGCGTAAAGCGCCGGGTGCGTGCGAGGCGACTGACTGACTACTGCTGACCATTGGAATCATATTAGATTGGATTGGAATTAGATTAGGTTGGGGTTGGAGTTGGATTGTTTCTTTCACGATTAAGTTAGAACTAGACATGTATTTGTCGGTTCCTAAATGCATATAATTTTTTTTGTTTAAATTTATAAGACGTATTTTTTCTTAGCACGGAAACTAATATCTCTATATTCAACGTATGTATACAGAGAATATAAAAGTAAAGATTGATATTTATTAGGGGTACAAAGGGAATATCACATTGATTTTGCGCTGGAATGTGAAACACGTCTTATATTTATGAACAAAACCATTCACCGAATACGCCTTATAAATTTGAACGAAGAGAGTACAACTTTAGCTTTTAAATTTTATTTACAGATATATATCATTCTATAATATTAGTCACTATCGTAAGTCAGAATAAAACAAATCATCTAAAGGTACAATAAAAAAGAATACTCCTTCCGTTCATTTTTATAAGGCTTATTTTTTAAACGGTATTGTTCACAAATATAAAACTTGCATGTAGATTTATTGAGCCCTTTTCTTTTATATCCTGATTTATTCTCTCTCAATTACATGCATTTATTCATTACCATCCTCACAAGCTATATCTTTCATCTTCTAAAACAATTAAGTGAGGGCATTTAAGCCATTTTTTTTATATCTTTATCAATTTCAATGTAATTTTAATTTTTATGTAAGATTAAAATACGTTTTATAAAAATAAGAGAGTACAATCTTTTACGAAGAATAACTTCTATGCCTTTGGCTCCTGTCGCAGAGGTTATCCGTTTGCAAATCTGGCCTCGTCGATTGATGGTTTTGTGCGTCCATCCCCAGCCCGGTGATGTGACAATGACGAGCATGAAGCATGACCAATTATTGCGCTTGTGCTTCACATCAGTGTGCCCACGACAATTGTGGCTAGATTGCACGGTAGATTTTTCCCTCGTTCGGAGAGCGTATCCTCTGCAGTCATCTTATCTGATTTTAGATCACTGCACGTGGATCCTACCACATATGGATCCCACCATATCAGTTATCCAAAATTAGAGAAAATGACTACAGAGGATCTCGATACCCCTCGTACCAGGCGGCAAACTACTTCAGCAAGCATTTGCAGCGAGAAGATTATTGAAAAGGAGTAGAGAGTGCAATTCCTATCCGTATTTTTCTTTCGTTCTTATAAATCTACCCGTATTTTTCTAGACACAAGGGCATGCATGTGTTGGATAGCAAGCCACTCTGAATAGTAAGACGTTTCTTCTTTCTAAGTAAGGCTAATTTGCAACAGGGAAATTCCATAGAGGTATCGCACGAAATGAAGCATCAACTCTCACTCTACGAGGGGTTTTTGCACAAAAACTCGTATAAGATTCATGCATTTGTGATTTGCCCTTCAAGTTCTAACCGAAGTATCATTTAAAAGCAGCCAATGAAATATAACTTGTTATATGCCTTGCTATTTGTATCTGGCTTTCTATGTAAACAGAGTTACAGAGATCACATATGCAAACCGTTCACTCATCTAGCCCCGTAGTTTTTTTTTTTTTTTTTTTTTTTTGCGAATATAGCTCCCCTGCAAGAAGAATTACAAATCTAGCCCAATGAGAGAGCGCGAAAGGCCCCTTGCCGCACTAGGGTAGCTTGAAAGCGAGCTGCTACCATGGCAGGAGGTCACACAGTGGGAGAGTGCGGCGGCCGCGGGAGGAGCAACCCTACCACACCATGGCAGAGCGGTAGGGTGTCCTAGCTCCTGTCGCGCTAGGGCAAAGCAGTAGGGTGCTGCTAGCTCTTGCTGCACTAGGGCAAAGCGGTAACACTGTCGTGGTAGCAGTGTGCTACGGAGCAATTTTTTTTAAAATATAATTTTTGAAATTTAGTCGACGCGGGTTCGGAGGAAAATAATAATGTTAGTTGAAGAAGATAACATGCAATGTGAAAATACGAACACGCGACACTTACGCGGATATCCGAGCAGGTATGGTACATTTGGCCTATAGTGTCCGGATGTGTGGACTAAATGATCCACGAGGAATTTGTTGTGTGCATGTGATGAGGTGAAGTGGTGTTTCTTATTTGAACAAATCGGACGAAGCCAGACATATCACTGTGTAATATAGGTGAAAATTACACGGTGCATAGAGTTTGATTCGATACAAATGGTGACACAGATGAACTATGAACATAAACTATAATTAAGATACATGTGCGCCTTTTGGAACTAAAAACACTAAGGGGTGAATAAGAAGTCATCGTGGGTGTACATAGAATCGGCCGGGTTCTTACTTCACGCTTCTAAGACTCAAATGGGAAATCATACGACACCAACATGGAGCGTTAATCGTCAGGACGACGTGGATGTGGTTGGTTGCCACGGTAGTGGAAAGCGAAATTGTAGCTCGGATTGGCTTGATAGTAGTAAGGGTGGTAGTCATTGCCGAGGTGGACCACCTCTTCACTGTTACTCTCCCTAATCCTCCGCATCCAGAGGTCATCATTCTATCTCTGGAGCTCGTTGTTTGCCTCTGGAGTTCTTTGTTGTCATTCTTCTCAATGTGGAGCTCCTCTTTCAATTCGTGAAGGCATATTAGCACTATGTGGATATAAACTTGGGCTTGTATGCTATACTGTGGATCCACCCACCCATTCGGTGAATTTATAATCCGCGGTCTGCAAGGAAGAGTAGGTGTTAGCGAGCGATATAGCGATAGATGCGTGGAATCATAGGTAAGAAATGAAGTAGTTACCATGAATAGAGGGCATCGAAAAAAATAACATCCTGGGCTCAAATTGTCGTCGCAAACCTGGACTATCACGTCGAGGTTGTGCTTGCATTGTGGCCAATGCTCAGGGAGGTGTGAGTAGTCACGCAGTGGATTTCTACTAGTGTAGGAATATCATGTTTTGAGTGAAAGATTAGGGCTAGAGGGATTGGGGTTAAGCGGAGCGTAGATACTTATGTCTTCGAGGTAAGGGTCGAGCCCTCGAAACCCTGATTGTCCCTATCTTCCCCTTCCATGCCTTGAGCTACCTGCTCTATTTATAGGATGAGAATGGCATACTTGGCGTACATAAATTGTGGCACAGAGAAGGTGTGGTCATATTCGTATGAAACGCAGATGGTAGTGTGATGTCATATGTGGCGAAAAGCAGGTGGCAATGTGTTGTCACCTCTATCAGAAATTAACAACAAGTGGCAATATGTTTTCACCTTGGATGCACAATAAAAAGCAATGTGCTTTCACGTCACTATGAAAAAACAGGTCCCAGTTGTCGCGATGCATATTGTCAAATGTTGTTGTGCATAATACAAATGTTAATAGTTTAATGTTTAAGGGACTTGTACAGAATGATGTTAAGGAACCCCATTGCATAACACATACATATAATCCTGTTACATAGCATGACGTACAAATGGCTCAAAAAAATAGAAAGCATACAAATGAGACGCATACTACTAGAGAACACACATAATATAGCAATCCACAACAAACAACCACAAGTATGATCCAATCGCCGCTTCCTCACGTGGCGAAGGTGGTCAACTGAGAACGTGAACCAGTCTGGTGCGTTTGTGGCACTGTGCAAATCATACCGGCTGTCCTATGTGATAGGAGGGGCCTCCGCAAGCTGGCTAGGTCCCATGTATTGCTCGTTGAACATCTCGTCCACCCATGTGCTCTACCGCGTTACAATTTTCCGTTAATAGTGTACAAATATAAATTGCAATAAGAAACTAAAATTACATAAAGCACGTATTGATGCAGGTTGCGGAGTGCTGGAATACTAAGCCCATTGGCCAAACTCCTCCCTTGAAACCTGCACACACATAGTGTAAATTCAGTTCAACATGATAAAGTACTTTAACTGAATGATACACACCTATCGTGCTTGTTGGCCAAACGATGAGCCTACCCCATATGCATACACGGTGTAACTGGTGTACATTTGATCGAACTAGTCATCTCATTGTGGCACTCATGCCAGCGCCAACGTGCCCCAAGCTGAACTTGGTGCTAGTAACTCTTCATCAGGCGATTCCATGTCAATCTGCGATGTTGTTAGGAACTGTATGTGTTGGCGGTGGAGCAGGAACTTGATGCCTCAACGAGGATGGAAGTAGGGATTGATCCTCGTGCATGTGCTGTGAAGGGACAAGATATGTCAATGAGGTTAGGGTGGTTGAATATTAGAAAGCTTGACAAATTGAGGTACCTGCCATACCAAGAGGGCTTGTTGAGTAGACGACGAGCGAGCGAAGCTAGATGTATGTGTTGACTCACTGGGTACGATGACCTAGGAGACAGAGGATGGTGGCCTTGGTCAACACCTATAACAACCACGCCACTTGGACGACCATAATTAATGGTCTTGATAATGCCCTTCGTGTCATCATAGATGACACGTAGAACCCCAGCAAGCCTGATACAATATTATGTGCATCTCTTGGTTTGACCAGTAAACCCGATATATGCGGCTGATATTCATTGTATATCTTGTAATGACTTGTTAGGCAACATTTCATAGGGAATCGTTGCCCGACTAATAGAGTATCCTGATTGAAGGCCCATTCGGAATCATTTTGTTGTGGCAAAACATGGGAAGCCATTGCTAACTTATCCAGCCGTGATGACATACACTTCACATCGGTGGACAAAATGCCACCCACCAGAACACCACCAGTAACATCTTCATCTCCGCTGCTATCCATGTCGATATTCTTGTTGTCATCAGATAGTGTTGCATCTGCCAGGGTATCCAAGTGCTCATGGCAGTCAATGCGAGCGGCCCATCCTGCACTACGCCTTCGTTAGCCTCAAATTCACCGGTACACCTGCCCAAGTCTTCTTCATACCCACCACTGTCATGATGATCGTGCCTAAAAGATGCATCGACTTCCACATTACTACCCTCATGATGACTTGAGGTTTCTCCTCGATCCACAAAGCGCACGTACACCATCGGTTGATGGCGTATCGTAGCATGAGGATTTATTACAATTTGCATATACTCCATCCACATTGTGTTGCCTATCACCTTGCACATCTCCCACACATAGTCTGATGATCCTCCCAATACTTTCATTTATAGCATCGATTACAAGCTTCTTTCATGCAATTTCCCGATAGAATGCGTTTCTTATGCACCTATAGAGCTTAGCTAGACTTATCTCTTTCAAACCATCTATCTAGATCATCTTCTATTCACAATTTGATAGGTCCACCTCATATGGCCCTCTCAGGCAACATCGTCACCGTAAAACACAAATAAATCTTGAATATCTTACATCATGTACCAATCATAACAAATAAGGCGCGCTCATCAAATATTATCGTATTATTCGTCACGTCCTTAATCACTATTATTGCAACAAATTGACAAACAATTCAAAATATTATTCTTTCTACGTACAAATATTTTTCCAAACCACTATTACTACATGAAATAATGGTATCATCGTAACATCTAAAATATGTATATCAAACAATTATTTTCCATACATTATGTTCCATGTCACTAATATTACTAAATGCATGTCTACTACTAATAATCATAAAATTTGTAATCTATGTACTAATATAATCATTATATAATAATAATAATAATTACTTTTTGCATACCTTTCTAACGTTATTTACGCATCAATACTGTTTTTGTACCCCCACTAATTTCGCTAAATACACACGGTTGGCGCATGTATTTCTTGTACCAATTTTTAGTAATTTTTTGTAGTACCAAATTTGTGTACTACTACTTATACTAATATTTTACTTACATATGAATACCATCATTATAATAACAACAATTATTTTCATTTATACCTACCCACCGTTATTTACGCATTGTAACATCCCTATTTTCGGTTTTCTAAAAAAAATAATTTAAAATTAATTAATTGAAAGATTTGAATTTTAATTGGAGTTCTAATTTTTTTGGCATCCCTTCTCATCTGAAAATGGAACTTATTCCACTATCATCCGAAAAGTCAAAATCCAAATTCCAAATCTAATTTGAAAATCCTTCCAAATTTCTAAATCCTCCAAAAATCCCAAAACCTATTGCATTAGGTTCCAAATATTCTATAATATTTTTGAAATTTTTTTCAAGATTTATAGAGCCACTTTGCTATTTTATCTTTCATGCTCTTCCTCGAAACACTATTCAAATCCAATTTAATGGTTCTGATGTCATTCAAATTCCAGAAATCATCCAAAAATTATGAAACCAATTTTATTTGGTTCCAATTATTCTCTAGTATTTTTGAGAATTTTTCCGAAATTTTTAGATCATTTTTTGTTATTTCATCTCACGCGCTATTGTTTCTTCACTATTCATTGACCATTGAGGAGCTGCCACCTGTCATGTGAACAATGTTTCTTCAACCTTCAGCCATTTGCAACCAGAGAATGACTCTTTCTCTCCCCACTCCATTGATGCTCAAGTAAAAGCTTCTTTTCCCCTCCGATTAGTACACCAAAAATTCCAGAAAAATGATATTTGAGATCCTCGTTGCATTTGTAACGTTCCAAAATTAATTCCCCAAATAAATCCCCATGAATTGCTCTTAAATCGCGCAAGAACGTTTTTCCGTTTCTCCCATGAATGCACCCACTCCGATCCTCCTCTTGTCCTATAAAAAGGGGGAATAAGTCCTTCTCCTCGTCGCCAACCTGTTCCCTTACTCCTCTTGAGCTCCCTCGCCTTCGTTTTGACGAATTTCGTGTTTGTTCGTCGTCAACCGAAGAGTGTGTGACCTCGATTGCTCTTAATCCGATAATCCCCTTCAAGATCCGACACCACCGTTGGATTCGCATCGTTGATACCTTTTCGGTACTGTTTGCACCAAAATTTGGCAAGGCCGATCTTGTGGAGATCGGTTTTGATAAGGGATATGTCAGTTATAGCAAGTTGATACTGTTTTGGACTGGAGGGCCGCGATTCAAAGGAAACTGAGTCTGATACGGGTAGGATAAGGGATTGAGTCGGATACGATCGGACTTAATATGGTAAGGAGAGATTGAGACCGATACGGGTGATTGAAGAAACCGAGAAGGATGCGTTCAGGCCGAGTGCTATATAAGAGGACCAGATGCGAGAAGGAAAAGGCGCCCAGAGCCAACCCACAAACACGCTTTACTTTTCCCTTATTTTCCTGTCAACTAGGAGTAGTCTCTAGTTTTGTAATCCTTCCTTTGTAATTCGCTCAATCAATAAGAGTTGCGCATCACCGATTATTGATTCCGCCGACTTACGCCAATTCGGTCTGGTTTTTCTCCGATCTTGTCGCATCGCCTTTTCGGGAAAAGCCACCTCTACCCCCATCTAATCAACTCCACCAAGTTGATTAGATTTATCAGTTACTTTTGTCTCAATCGGCTTAAATAGCCGAATTGGACTTGATCTTCATCGATTCTATCCAGCTGATCAGAGCCAGGCCGACCATCGATTTGGTATCGGCCTTGATCCGATTCACAATTCTTATCAATTGCAGAGATCTATCGACTTCTTGCCGATTCGATCTAAGCCGATTCTCGTATAATCGGTTTTGAGTGATTTTTACCTTCTCTTCATCTGTTACTCAGGTCAAACAAATTGGCACGTCCACGCGAACCTCAAACCCGGCGTTTGTCTCGTGTGTTCGAGGCTAAGAACCCAACTTCACGTTTTTAGCGCGAACAGGTACTCACCTTCCCCAACCCCGCCCACTCTTCCTTCACCTACAAGCCTTTAGCATTTTTAGTTTCTCTGTGTTCTGTTCGGTTCTGGAAGCCATGAGTACTGTAGGTTCGATGCGCACTGTAGCTACATTACTTTTCCCTTTTTGTGGATTTTCTTTCCAATCTAATTTCGAAACGCTCGTTCTCTTTCGTCGTAACTCCAAATTGAGTGATTCAAATTTCTAAATTCATCTAAAATCACCCTCTATCTGCCAGTTCTAATTTTATAATTTTTAGATTTTATTTTATTTTTGGTTATTTTTTTGTGTTTCGTTTTGCGCGTAGCCGAAGAATCCATCGAAGTCGTCGACGCCGTCGCTGAGCATCAAGTCTTCGATACCTTAGCTGCTGGTGAAGGCAAGTCATAGTCCTTGACCATGTTGGACCTATGTTTGCGAAAGTATTTTTGTTTCATACAAATGCATGCTATTTGTTTACGAGTATTATTTACGGGAATAGTTAAATACCTGATTGCCATTATGACACCTCGAATCATTGAAATGACAGGTATCCATTGTCACCTTAGGTTGGGTCATTTACTAGTTGGATATGATTGTAGTACCAACATTGGGTTATCGTGACTATGCTTAGACCTGCTTAGTTGTACGATGGTGACGAGTACCCATACCATGGGTACCCCCATCAGCCCGGAAGCACGAACGGGCTGACCTATCACGGCGGAGGCCCAGCACCACCGAAAGGTACTTGGGCCGCAGGGAACGAGCCCCGACCTGTGCGGGGCCGACCCCGGACGGTCGGCGGACTCCGGTTCCGGTCGGTCGGCATGCGCCGGCCGCCTAATATTGAAGCTCAAGCTCCACCTGCGCACGAGCCAGCAGGGCCCACGCCGAGTCGCGGCCGCCTTGTGCGCAGGCGTCTCGACATCCGTCATCGGGTAGGCGGCTCCTTCCCAAGGCCGCCGAAAAGCCACCGAAGAAGTCAAGCCCCGCCCCGTCGCCTGGCACACCGCAGGAGTACGCCCACTCCGAGGCCAAAGCAAAGTCAAGCGCCATTAAAGCCACCGAGGCCGACAAGAGCACCACGCAACACGCCACCCAGACAGACTACGCAGATCAGACGCCAGAACCACCAACCCCGCCTCACGAGCAGGGGTCGGCCGGACAAGACAGAACCAGACATCAAGACGCGTGTGCCCCTTCCCTCGTAGTTTTCACAACTCCCGTGTAACTCGCCTCCTCCGTCTATATAAGGAGAGGCAGGACCCGAGAGGGAGGGGGGTGAAGAGAGAAAAACAGTCTTCTAGGTAGCCTCGACTCCCTAGCAAAAAACATCAAGGGGATCGGACAGCCGACCGCCCGCCTCGCTTGTACACCCCTTGTCCATCTCCCAAAGATCAATACATCCACACCGCACGAACTGGAGTAGGGACATTCTGCCCGAACCAGTATACATCTTCTGACTCCTTGAGTCGACCATTCGGGGAGAGGGAGCGCGCGACCCCATCCGACCATAAATTCGTATTGCCGGTGCACGAAACACCGACAGATGGGTTCATGTCACATGATGAATTAATAATATTGACTTAATGAGATATGGAATCGTGGCGGGTAGCCACTGTTGTAAAATTTGTTGTACCATGGTGGGGTGTGCCATTGGTTGGTCTTGGTTATGCAAAATTGTTTTCACTCGGGCAAGTGATCGTGTAGTAAATGGGGTGTTGTTAGCACATTTGGGATGTGGTTGTCTTGCCTAAGTATACTTAAGGACTTAATCTTGTGTGCCATTGAACTGGGCTTAACCGTACAACCACATGTCTGGTGTGGGACAAACCTGGCTAATTAATTTGCAATGTCTAAATTTGAGTACTATTGTGGTTATGTGGGTTCCGGGATAGACGGGTATACTCACATGGCGCAAGAGGGGGCCCTGAGGGGTGAAACCTTAGCAGGGCAAGTACTGAATTTAGACAGAGCATTGTAAAGGCCTTGTTATGATCTCTCTGCCGACACACCATAGGAAGTGTGTTAATTACATATGGTAATACGAGTTAATCATATCTTGTGGGTAAAGCTGTACAACCTCTGCAGAGTGTGTGTTAATCTATTCGAATAGCCGTGTCCACGGTCATGGACGTGCCTAGAGATTTCACACAGAGTATAGTATTTTTAGAAAATGTTGAAGGTTGGTATTGTTGGAAGTGAACGGGGAGTTCACTATTGTTTTCCATGTCAAGTTATTAATACTGTTGAGTTTAGTGGTTGATGATGATCTAGTTGGTGATGGGTGATGCCTCACCAATCTTGTGTTGTTGTTTACGAGTGATTTATCATTTATTATTATCTTTGTCAATTATGCTTTGAATATATACATTGTATTTACATTCAAGTTATTGCTTTATGCAAAATAACCATATGGTTATCCTTTGTCAAGGTGTACATTATTTGCATCATTCCCTATGGCTTGCTGAGTACTTTTTGTACTCACGGCTTTGAACCTTTGTTGATCAGTTGCTGAGGAAGAACAGGGAAATACCGAGTTTTACGAGGAGTTATTACGAAGTCCACGTGAACTAGGATGGTGTTTCCCTAGACAATTGCCTATGGTATGTCGTATGGCCCAAGTTATTTTTATTTTTTTTCCGCTGCAAGAATTTTATTTGCTTCTTAAGCCATTAAGGCATTGTTATGTAAACTTTGATCATAAGGTCCGTTGTTACTATTTGCTACCTTCATAGTTAATTCGATGAATTGAATAATATGTCAATTTTGCTGCCACTGTGTGCACTAGTGTGATCCGTGACTAGTGCAGTATACACAGAGGGTTTCGGATTCGTAAATCCGGGTCCTGACACGCATGAATACTATTTTCGCAGCTAACTAATTTTGCGAAATACACAGGCTTCATGCTTGCATTTTGTATACCCATATTTAAGTTATTTTTCAATGTAACAATTTTTTCTACTACTAATTATACAAATATTTTACTCTACGTACTAATACGATTATTATAATAGAAATTACTAATTAACATATTTACAAGGTATTTACTCATTAATACTATTTTTTCACATCACTAATTTTACAAAATTTTCTATGTACCTAATGTTCACATCATTACAATAACAACTAAAACATGCATATCACATATCCATTAAATAACATTAAATATAAATAAAACTAATAGGATAATTGTTCTGCTAATTATCATTATCGACGCACTTATCTCCTCTAAGTGCTTGCAATTTATCTAACAACACAGTCTATATTAGCATTTTACTACTTAAATGCTAATATAAAATTAATTACATAAAATGCTAGATATAAACTAATCTTTCCTGGAAGATTAACATGTTATGTGTAACTTGCAAAGCTGTAACTTTTTATGAATTCGAAATAAATTGCTCCAATATCATGATTCAAATTTCCTTTTTCCCTCTCTTTTTTTCCCTCTCGTCTCCTTCCTCTGGTTTCCTCCTTGTCAGCCGAATGGTGTGCTGCTACCTCTCGGCTTCCCATTTTATAGCGCGTGGAGGGATTGGTTGCTGTTGGCTCGGGCGCGAAGCTAAGAGACTACTCCGGCACGCACGACTGGATGTGATGTTGCGCCAGCCCCTACCATGGACTCAAAGGACAAAAGATGGGCGACGCAAGCTTCAGCGCTATGAGAGCACGGCAACATTGGTCGCGTGTGAAAATTGATGCGACATAGGCTTCAACGCTTTGGGAGCACAGCAACTTCGGCCGCGCGTGGGAAAGGTGACTCAACATGCTTTAGTACTTGGGAGCATGCAACGTGCTCCATCCGGTTGGTTTCCACGCCGTGCTACCCACTCCCTACCGAGATACCGTACTTGAGCGGACCGGAGATGTCGCCTAGAGGGGGGGTGAATAGGCGGTTTTAAAAATTACAGCGGAATTAAATACACCCGAGCAGGTCAACTCGGAGACTCCGGATGATTTGTCCGGATGGTCCGGATTATCCGGATACTCCGGATATACCAGCTCGAGCAGAACAAGAAAATAAATCTACTCAGATTAGCAACAAGCTACTTGAATGAAAATATTCTAAATGCAATCAAGTACCTTAAGCAAGCACAAATCTGGAGCCAAACTAATGACACAAGTAGATCGGGGCTTTGCAAGATCAAGACAACACAAACTTAGCTAGTGAATAAAGAAAGAGCGAAGACCACGAATTTTTTTACCGAAGTTTGGATTCTTGAAGGGAAGCCCACGTCTCCGTTGAGGTGGCTCGGTCACACCTGAGCCGGGGTCTTTTTCAACCCACTTTCCTCCCGGTGTTGCACAAATGCACTCGCCGGCTTCACTATTCGTCTCTTTCCTTCCAGAGGCGAGACTTGCCTTCACAAACGACCGGGGCACACCATAAGTCTTGGTTGCTCCCGGTGACTCCTAGTCGTCTAGAAGACCTTCAACCTCCAAGAGTAATAATACCCCAAGAAATCGTTTGAAGGATGAACTAGTGCTCAAAAGTGGGAATGAATGCACCTAGCACTTGAATCTACTTTCTTTCCTCACAAAGATTTGAATCCACACACAAATTAGTGGAGGAGGAAGCTTGAGCTTTAAAGAGAGTATTGAATGAGTGAGAGAGAGCTAGACTTAGCAATGAATGAGCTTCAATAGATATGTAGCCGTTGGAAGAGGGAGGAGGTTTAAATATGTCAAGTTGAAAACTAGCCGTTGCCCTCTATTTCGAAAAATTCGGACTATCCGGACATTTCAGTCCGGATACTCCGGATAGGCTATAAGTCATTTTTGGCCGAAGGGAGTAACCCGGACACTCCAGAACTTTTATCCGGAGACTCCGGACTCAATCCGGATACTCCGAATAATATATCCGGACACTCCGGGTTAGTCAGCTCGGTTTGAAAAACTGTTTTTGGGAGAATGCAAGTATTTATGTGCTATTTGAATGTAAGATAGACCTTTGAGCACATGATCATCCTAAGATTGATTTCCCGGCGTATCCCCTTAATAGTACGACTATTCTTAAGACTCAAATAAATATAAAAATTACAATTCTTATCTTGATGACATCTTTTTAAATTTGAACATTTGTAGAGGCGTCTAATCGTATTCCGAAAGCAATATGTTCTCGATATCTGCATCAATTCTAGTTAAAACATTAGATCTCTTTAATTGTGTCATCATTAATCACTAAAACATTTTAAGAGGCCTACATGCACTTTCAGTACTATGATAGGTGACACGCATCAACTATTGGATCTTCCGCACTCCAACACGGAGCTAATTTTACAATTTCAGCTACATGAAGGTTATTTTTCAAAAAACAAGTGACCAGGGGCTAATACAATAAAAAAAATATTCACAAAATCAAGCCGTCATTCGTTAGAAAGAACTTGGGTGCGAATTACTAAACCTTCGAGAACCATCTAGCAAAAACCAAAGGCCAAACAGAGCCCAAAACATTCAAATCCAAAAGAATATATTTTGCACACGCAACAAATAAAGCAATACACGACGATTAAACTAATCAACACTGATGGTTAGCCCAGACCGACCGTCCCTAAGCCAAAAAATTAATAAACTAATCGCCTTCCTAATCACAATCCCATCCATACATGATCATATATACACCCACCACCACCACCACCACCACCGGCCACATCTCCATCGCAGCCTCACAAAAGGTATCCGCGAGCAATGCCGGCCGACCCGCGCCCGCTAACCCGCTAAGCCCGCGTCTCCAAGTTTCGCTTCGGCTGCTCCGGCGGAAACCCCCGGCGATCTCGCCGGCGACCATGCCGGCGACGGATTACCAGGGCTCGTCGTCCCACTCCCACCCCTCCCCGTTCTCCTCCTTCGGCCGCTCGCTCCTGTCTCTCCGCCGGGATAATCCGGCCGCCGCGTCCCAGGTCATGCCGTCCGGCGAGGAGGCTGACCTCGAGGCGTTCCAGCGCCACGTGGCCGCCAACCTCGCGGACTTGCGAAGGGGGGAGGAGCTGCTCTCCATCACGTGGATCCAGCGGCTCCTTGAGGCGTTCCTCCTGTGTCAGGAGGAGTTCCGGGTGGTGGTGGCCCAGGCGCGCCGCAGCGGGGCGCTCCCGGCCTCGGCGGAGAGGCTGGTCGGGGAGTTCCACGAGCGCGCGGTGAAGGCGCTTGACGTCTGCAACGCCGCGCGCGACGGCGTCGACCAGGTGCGCCGCTGGGAGCGCCTCGCCGGCATCGCGGCGTCCGTGCTGCTCGCGCCCGGGGAGATCCACGAGGGCCAGCTCCGCCGCGCTCGGAAGGCTCTCTCGGACCTCTTGTTCCTCCTCATCGACGACGCCGCCGCCGCGGGGGGCGGTGGCGGTGTCTCCTCCTTCCTCGCCTCCCACCGCAACCGCTCCTTCGGCCGCGCGCGCGCGTCCCCCTCCCGCGCCGCGTCCCTCAGCTCCTCCTCCTCGTCTTCGTCCTCCCACTTCCGCTCGCTCTCGTGGAGTGTGTCCCGCACGTGGTCGGCGGCGCGGCAGCTGCAGGCCATTGGGTCCGGCCTGGCCGCGCCGCGTGCGCACGAGGCGGGCTTTGCTGCACCGGTGTACGCAATGGGCTGCCTGCTCCACCTCGCCGCGTGGGCGCTCGTCGCCGCGGTCCCATGCCCGGACCGCGGCGGCGCGCTCCAGGCGCACCACCTCCCCGCAGCACCGCCGCGCGCAGCATTCCCATGGGCCCCGCCCCTCCTCGCGCTCCAAGAGCGCCTCACCGAGGAGGGAAAGCGCAAGGACAGGCGCAATTCTTGCGGCCTGCTCAAGGAAATCCACGCGCTAGAGAAGTGCACGCAGAGGCTCGCCGAGGCAATCGACGCGGCTCCCATCCCCCTCTCCGGCGAGAGGGAGGCCGAGGTTCGGGAGGCCGCAGCCGAGCTTGCGGCCGTGTGTGCCGCCATGAAGGACGGGCTCGAGCCGCTGGAAAGGCAGGTGCGAGAGGTCTTCCACCGCATTGTGCGCAGCCGCATGGACGGCCTCGACTCGCCTATGCCCAGCGCCGACTGAACCACCGATAATTCGCATCAGATTGCGCAATGTGGTGGTGATAGGTAGCTCTTCTCTTTTGTTCTTTGCTCAATTGTGACCTGGTGGTAGCAAGTATAAAATATGTATCGTTCTGTAAGGAAGGAAATGAACCATCTTTGTGTAAAGTTGGTTCCTTTTTCCAATGTTTTGATGCTGCATTTGGTGTATATCATCGCATTTTTATTAGTCGTGTACATGTGTGCGGCGAATTCTAGAGTAACTTATGATCCCAAAACCTGCGAGGTCACTTTGGCAATGTGACCTTCGATCGATAATGTTTACAGAAAAGAGAGAAAAAAGAAGAAGACATTTCTACTGTCATTTAAATCTCTGGCATCCTTGGCTTTTATTGTTCAATTTCTTCATGTTCTGACATTTCGATCGGTGTCATTCTGAACATTATGGTAAGGCATTGTGTGCAGAGAAATGCTCAAATGCGACAATTGTTATTGCATAAGTGTTGTGATTTGTGGCAATCCACACTGGTTTTTATGGGTCTGTGGAGTTCATAATTTGGTTGTATGTTCAATTTGGAAATAGCTCTGTTGGGTTTTAGATAGCCGATTTCTTCTTTGCATGATGAACTGATTGGTCGGTGTGCTATTGAAAGCTGTACTAATCAAGAGCAAAAAGAATATCTGAAGAATAAGACCACCACGTATAGCTTTTACAATGAATAAATTGGTCTGTATAGAGTAACAGAATATATAACACAACACAAGTACACAAGCACTTGAATTAAATTTGAATACCAAGAAGGCAAGAACATTGAAATGCCATTTGATCAAGATTCAAGGCCTGTGCTGTTTCCCCCTTACTACATGAAACCGGTTCCTCTGACGTTGACGTCAGTGACGTTAGGTCACTGCACATGGGCCTTCGTCACTGCACGTGGGCCTTCCCAACGTGTGGGCCCACGTGTCAGTGACCCAACATCAGAGGATCTCGTTTTTGTTGTCAGATTTCAACCAAAGATCAAGCCAAAAGTAGAGGCGTGCTACCAAGTTACTACTTAATTAGGTTTGCCTATTATTGTAATGTTGAAAAGATAGTGGCAGCATGTTATCCCGGGGTTATATGTTAATAACCTGATGCAGTACTGGGTGCATGTTGGTTTCGTAGTTCAGCTTTGTCAGTGCACAAACAAATCTAAAGGACGTACTTACCATGAGCAAAAAGAAAATCTAAAGAACAAGATCATCGTATATAACTTTCACAACGAAAATTGGTCCGTATAACAGATTATAGAACAGAATAAAGTTGAATTAAATTTGGAGACCAAGAGGGCAAGAACAATGAAATGGCATATGATCGAGAAGATTCAAGGCACGTGCTCTTTTTTCCTCCTACTACATACGCTTCTATTGTCAGGCCAAAAGTAAAGTGGCGCTTTAGGTTTGCCTTATTGTTGTACTGTTGAAAAACTAGTCGCAGCATGTTATCCCGAGGTTATATGTTAATAACCTGATGCAGTACTTGGTCCATGTTGGTTGTATAGTTCAGATGTTTGGTTAGCTGCACATCTGTGCAATGTCATCGTGTCTACTTTGGTAGATGTACTTACTTCTAATATTTCAGTCGATATATTTAAGGTTGGGAGTGTATAGGTATTATCCGGATGTTTTTGTTTTAGCTAATATTCAAATTTTGGACCGTTGGATACCTCACTCAGATATCACCGGGCCGTTAGATCAAATCATAGGATCGGATGTAATCGAAACTCCCGAATCTCAACAATGATCCGATGGTCCTAGATTTGGATGATTTCAGCAATAAAAACATCCGGATTATGCTTATCAAATCCCTTTAAGGTTTTACTTGTCACTGACACCAAAGCACAGCCGAGAACATCACTTCTTGTTTTCGAACTCACAAATGTTGGTTATGCTACAAACTGAAAGTCTTCAAGCGTTTGCTAATTAATATTCTCCATGGTTTGGCAATGGGGAGAAATATCAGCTTTCTTCTACGGACAACATCCCACTAGTCGAAGAAGCTTTCCTCACAGTTACAGGTGCAGCAGGCAGGACAGCAGCTGCAGAAGAAGCACCAGAGTGAGGAGAAGAAGAAGAAAAATCTTATGAGTGATCCCACTGTGGGTGTGTTCTTCAGCTTCTCCATTACCATACCATGATTACCATCAGCTCTGTGTGTTCTGAACATGCGGTGTGAGTTTTCCATCATCATTAGAAGCAGGCAGCACTGCACTGTGTCCTCTGTAACATCTAAGCCTTTTTCTTTTGGTAACAACAATGATCTCGGCCTGCCTGTTCTTGTTCACCTGCCACATGCGCCAGTGAAGTGCCCCCTTTCCATGAGCCTGTTCAGCGTTCACAAGGTGTGTGAGAAACTGAGAAGAGAGTGAGCAGTTCCTGCTCTGCCTGTGCATCGTCATCGCCATTCATCAGCAGTAAGTACTAGGGTACAGACACTGTGCAGAACCTGTGAATGAAGTGTGGTGGATGCTGTGAGCTGTATCATTTGTGGGGTGGGGTGGGGTGGGGTGGGGGGGGGGGGCTTTCCATGGATTGCATTTGCATTGGCTTGTCTTGATGATGAGGCTGGTGTTCTTGTTCCTTCGGCTATGGTGTGGTCACCATTGATGCGCTTTTTCCAGCTGTTGCTGGTGCAGAGGGAGAAGAAGAGAAACCACCAGCCTCGTCCACCTGCTACCCAGGGCCCCCCCTCCTCCCTGCGCATTGGTCACGTTCCCACATTGTTGGGGTGTCCGTGTCACCGTCGCGTCATGCTGGCGTCACCGGCCGGTAGGAGCCATGAGGCTGGCAGAGTCAAGATGGGATTCGTGCGGTTTGGAACTTGTTTTTTTTTTTTTCTTTTTTTTTTTGAATTTAGGCCAGGAGCTATGGCAATACTGTAAAGAAGAAGAGAACAACCGCTGAGTTACATATGCGAACACACGCACCCACACCCACCCACACACGCGAAAGCACTCAGCCGGTGAGCACCCAGGCCGAGCCAAGGCTCGAACCCGGGTGGCCAGCTTGCCCACCGCAAGCCTAGGCTCAGTCCTCAGAGCCTTGACATGGATGCCGGTGAACTTGGTTTTGGATGATGCTCGGTTATTGCCCTGAAGTTTATGTGTAATTGATTATTTGTTTCAAAAATTTCAGGACAAATGATTAAATCTCCTCTCGAATAAGGATTAGGACTATGAGTTCGTATTTTCCCGTTTTAATGGGGTCATTTTTTTTTGCTTGACATGGATGCACCCTAAGATTGAAACTAATACAAGCGATGTATAAGGTATTTAAACTGGATACGAGCAAATGATCATGGTATCCGTAGCGTTGATAACTTTAAAAAGAGAGAATTGTTAGCGTGAATGCTCGAATTTCTTTTAAAATAGTAAATATATTTTTTAAAAAATTTACAGAAATAATATGCCAAAATAAATAATAATAGAAATATCCACCTGTTCAAGTTTCTGTCAACATTTTATATAAATATCGACAGACTCTCTGTCAACAATGATCAAGATCTCTTTTGCCATTTAAAATGGCGACAGACGATAGAGAGCGCAGATAAGGCTCGATCGAGCATGGCCTCTTGCAGCAGCTAACTGAGAAAGAAAATAGAGGGAGAAGAGAAGAAAGGGGAGGGAAAAGAGGAGAGGAGGAAGTTAAGGAGAAGGGGAGAAGGAGAGGAGGAGAGGAGGAGGAGGAAGAAAATCTTCTCCTTTTTTTTTTCTCATATCAATTATAATTCAAAAATACGACTTGGTGATCCGATTAAATACATTTGTAAGTAATTACATGTGTAGAGTAGCAATATTTGTTTAGATATACGACTTAGCAACTATATTAAATAGATTGTAAGTAATTAGCTGTGTATAGTAGCAATAGTTTTTTTAGATACATGGCTTAGCGACTAGATTAATTAGGTTCGTAAATAATTAGCTGTCTAGAGTACCAATAGTTGTTGAGATATATGACTTAGCGACCAGATTAATTAGGTTGTAAGTAATTAGTTGTGTAAAGTAACAATAGCTATCTACATAGATACATGACTTAGTGACCAGATTAATTAGGTTTATAAGTAATTAGCTGTTTATAAGTAATCACCATCCAAAGGAAAGGTCGAAAAAATTATTAAATCTGACTTAAAAAAAATAGCAATGGAAGATTCCCGTAAATGCTGAAGAGAGAGATAGGAGATAAATAAGAACAAAAGAAAGAAAATAGTATTTAATTTGTATACACATATTATATTTGAAACAGCAACAGATGATATATATATATCATCTATTACGTTGGTGTACTGCAGCATCTTGGCTGACCACGACAGTAGCACCATATCTACCGTGGCCGGCGAGGTGTGTGCTCCCTCAGCTTGGCAGAACCACCGTTCGCGAGGTATGCAAATGCAAAGTACTAAAAAAGCTGATGCTTCTTAACGGAGGTAGGCGACTCTGGTCTGAGCTTGGCCCGGGCCCGGCCAGGCAAGGGGTTGGGCTTTTCATGGGCCCAACGTGACTGCCCATCTTGGCGAAAGAGAAAGTTTTTTTTTAATACCCTTTCTCATCGCGTGATCAACGGCTTCACTTCCCCTATGCATTGCTTGATTTCTTGACATCTACTGCTGATAATGAAAAAAAAAAACTCCTGCGCTCGTTGGGATGGAGAAGATGCGATCTACGCCAGCGTGAGCAACGGAGTTAGGTGGTAAATTCACAGTGAAGCTTGCTCGTTGGGATGGAGAAGGTCATATATAGGCTCGTAGCAGTAACCATTATGTAACAAATAGTTGTCGTTTCAGACACAATACAATCAAAATTTTAAAGTAGGTTACAGTACAACGTAGGTGAAGTGACACATGCACGTTTTAGGCTCATGATTTTATGCGTTCTCTGAGAAATACAAAAGTAAAACATGCAACCTTTAAAGTAGGTGGAGAGATTGATTGATTTGCAAGCACTCGCTACCTCACTCCTTACTCTGAGGACGAATCTCGATCTGGCGCCTAAGCATAACGATAAACTGTTTCAGGAGCATAGAAGGCTGGCGACCAGGTGATCATCACCTCAACCTCACCGTGCCTGGTGCGGATATGTTTCGCGTTCTCTCCACCGGAGGAGAACTCGAGGTCGCCTTCGAAAGCGGCCGTACCCATCCTATTGATAGCATAAACTTCGAGTCTCGTTATCTCTATCACGAGCGGCGAGCCAAGTGGCACCGCAACGACAGACCGCGCCAGTGGAACGATCGAGCCAGCTGAGGTGTTCCCTGTACCGCCGAAGAGCACGCTCCCGACTCCGAAGCTCCGGCTGCCCGCGGTAATCTCACCACGGATGAGGCTGCCGTCTGTGGCGAAGCCGCTGTCTCCGTCCAGCAGCAGCCTAACGCGCACGGCGGCCTCCACGGCGTTACGCAGCACGGCGTAGGTCACCTGTACGGTGCCGTGGTCTGTGGCGATGGTGCGTGCCGTACAGTGCGTGCGTGTCGTACATAGCGTCCGTCACCTCACCTGTACGGTGCCGTGGCCTGTGGCGATGGTGCGTGTCGTACGTAGCGTCGGCGTAGCAATCCCATAATAAGGGAAAAGACTGTGTTTGTGATGAGTTATTGATAGTGTTTGGGTATGTGATATTTAAATTTGAGTTTGTTTTGAATTCTATTTTGAATTTAAACCAATTTAAGGTGCTATCAGTGTTGGGCAGCACTACTGACCTGGGATGACGGTAGTGCTAGCCCTGCGGGAATGACTGCTCCCCCACTACTACAGAACCGGGCATCACAACCGGCATATTAGAAGCGGTTTCATGCGAACCGGTTGTAATGTGCGCACCAGAAGCGGTTCGTGGCAACGGACAGGAGAGGACTTCTAGAAGCGGTTTGAGACACAAACCGCTTCTGATGGTTGAGTTTTAGAAGCGGTTCGTGTATCAAACCGCTTCTGGAAAGTCAGAAGCGGTTTGAAACACAAACCGCTTCTAGAATTCAACCATCAGAAGCGGTTTGTGTCTCCAACCGCTTCTAGAAGCCCTCCCGCCCAGCGCATTTTAAACCCTTCTTCCTCCCCGAGCCAACAGTCATGAACAAAGGAGGCCGAGCAATCGTTTCTTCCGAGGAAGTGTCGCCCAAATTTTTAGTTTTTAAATTCTTGGTGATACCTTCAAATTAAGTGTTTCAAGGTCAAGAAGAGCATGTTAGCATCTTTCTCACCTACATATTCGTTATTTATGCATTGGTTGTGGAGAAATCATGATTTATTCATATGTTGAAATGTGTTGCTCTAGGTCACTCTAGAACATGTTGAAATGTGTATGGTATGAAGTTGTTCCCCAAAATTTATTTCGTATGCTTGTTTTTGTTATGGTATGAAGATGTATGGTGGAGATCTAGTTCAAAATATGACATTGCAATTAATGAAGTAATTAGTAGTGTATAAAATAAAATAGGAAAACATGTTAAGGATAAAAAAAAATTACAAAGGTAGAAAGGGATAAAAAAGATAATTAGATAGGTAGATCTTTAATTGCATGAAGGTGTAGGTGGGGTTGTTTTTCTTGGAGAAGAAAAGTTATATGAAATTATAACTTGTTGTAGATGAACCGGCAATGGATGTACAATGCGGACCGTCGCTCGAGAGAGTTCATTGATGGCGTGCAGGCTTTTCTCGATGCGGCCATTGCATTCCTGCCTCCAGGCAGCTTCATATGTTGTCCATGCGTAGATTGCAAGAACGAGAAGGAGCACTCACAGCGATGGCAGGTTATGAACCATTTGATGATGAGAGGTTTCATGCCAAACTATACCTGTTGGACCAACCATGGCGAAGACGAGGAAGACGATAAAGAAGACGAGGAATACGATAAAGAAGACGAGGAAGAAGAAGAGGGATTCAACAATATCCCGAACGCCACGCAATGCTATTCCGTGGGAGATACACTCAGTGACTTTGGTGGTGATGAGCTGGACCAGATGTTGCGTGATGGTGAGGGAGACTACACAGATGAAAGATAGCCGAGAAGTTCCAGCGCATGTTAGAGGACCACGTAACTCCTCTCACCCAAACTGTAGGCGAGGACCACAAAAAGTTGCGTACCACACTTGAACTTATGCAATGGAAGGCCACAAATAGTGTGTCGATAAGGGATTCGATGAGTTGTTATCACTCGTAAAGAAGTTGCTTCCGTAAGATAACACTCTGCTGAATCTACATATGAATCAAAGGAAGTCGCCCGCCTTTGGGACTGAAAGTACGTAAGATACACGCATGTCGTAACGATTGCATCCTCAGACGCAATGCATATGCTAATTTGGATGTTTGTCCGATTGTGCAAAGAATCACGGTATAAGGTGAAGAGAGATGATCCAGGTGAAATAGATGGGGATCGTAAGAAGAAGAGACCTCCACTAAAGTGTTGTGGTATTTCCTGTCATTCCCGATTGAAGCGTATGTTTGCTAACAAAGCGCATGCCCAGATGATGCGTTGGCACAAAGAAGAGCGTAAGGATGACGGTATGCTTAGACACCCTGCAGATGGCTCACAGTGGAGAAAAGTCGATCGGATGTACCCAGACTTCGCACAAGAGGTGAGAAACATAAGGTTTGGGTTAAGTACCGATGGGATGAATCCTTTCGGAGAGTTGAGCAGCAACCATAGCACCTGGACTGTTACACTATGTATGTATAACATTCCTCCATGGTTGTGCATGAAGCAAAAGTACATCATGATGCCGTTGTTGATCCAAGGCCCCAAGCAACCTGGAAATGACATCGATGTCTACCTGAAACCATTGGTTGAAGATCTTGTGACGTTGTGGGAGGATGGTGCACGGGTATGGGATGAGTACAAAAGGGAGTATTTCACCCTACGTGCATTGTTATTTGTAACAATCAACGATCGCCAGCTCTCAGAACTGTCCGCCAAACTATCAAAGGATATAGAGCTTGCGTCCAATGCTTAGATGAAACGGACAGCATGTACCTGAAAAACTCTTGAAAGGTTGTGTACATGGGTCACCGTAGGTTTCTTCCTACGAGTCACCCATGGCGGAAGAAGTGCAGGAAATTTAACGGGCAACTAGACCTTCGTGCTAGGCCTCAACATCGTACTGGGTCACATGTACTTGCTATGGTAAAGAATATGAAAGTAGTATTCGGAAAGGGTCCTGGAAGCAAACCTGTGCAGAATGAGGATGGTCAGACACCAATGTGGAAGAAGAAGTCAATATTTTGGGACTTGCCTTATTGGGAAGTCTTGGAGGTTCGTCACTCACTTGACTTCATGCACATCACGAAGAATGTTTGCTTGAACCTGCTAGGCTACATAGATATGTATGGCCAATCAAAAGATACACTGCAAGCTTGGAAGGACCTTAAACTCTTGGAACTGAGGAACGACCTACATCCGGAAAAGAGAGAAAAAGGACAACATTACCTACATCCTGCGAGCTACACTCTAAGCAAAGATGAGAAAAAAAGCATGATAGAGTGCCTGAATAGTGTGAAGGTCCCTTCCGGATACTCATCGAATGTAAAGAGACTCATAAACACGAAAGAGAATAAAATCGTACACCTGAAATCCCATGATTGTCTTGTATTGATGACACAATTTGCTCGGTGGCTACAAGAGGTATACTTCCCGAGTTGGTACGAGGGACAATCACAAAGCCGTGTTCTTTTTCAACGCGATTTCGCGAAGGTCATCGACCCGGATAAACTAAGTAAGCTGCAGGATGACGTGGTACAAAGTGTGGTTTGTCTTGAGATGATATTTCCTCCTGCGTTCTTTGATATTATGGTTCATCTCACTGTTCACCTTGTCAAAGAGATAGGTATTCTCGGACCCGTGTATCTGCACAACATGTTCCCTTTCGAGAGGTACATGAGTGTGCTAAAGAAGTATGTTTGTAACCGTTCTCGTCCGGAAGGATGCATTGCCGAGGGTTATGGGACATAGGAGGTGATTGAGTTTTGTGTGGATTACATTAATGATCTAAATCCGATCGGCGTCCCTATATCACATCATGAGGGGAGGCTACGGGGAAAAGGGACACTAGGAAGGAAAGCAATTGCATGCAATGATCTTCTTACATTTAAGCAAGCACATTTCACGGTTTTGAAACAATCAACTGTGGTGGCCCCGTATGTTGTTGAGCACAAGAGTATTCTACGCCGTGAATTCCCTGGGAGGTCTGAGGATTTGATAACACTGAAGCACATGGATTCTTTTGGCGCTTGGTTACAAAACTATATCCTTTTCAAAGGGTCAGACAATGAACAGTTGCAACGATTGGCACGGGGACCTTCTAGTGAAATCGTGACATTCAAGGGGTACGAGATAAATGGTTACACATTTTACACCAGATCCCAGGATAACAAGAGCACCAATCAGAACAGCGGTGTCCGCATAGATGCCGAAGACAACAAAGGCAAGGTGGACACATATTATGGTTTCATAGAAGAGATATGGGAGCTTGACTATGGACCTTTAAAGGTCCCTCTATTTAAGTGCCAATGGGTCAAACTGACTTCAGGCGGCGTAAAGGTCGACAAATACGGCATGACAACTGTTGACCTCACGCAAGTCGGCTATAGGCGCGAACCGTTCGTCCTTGCAAATGATGTGAGACAGGTCTTCTATGTAATAGACATGTCAAGCAAACCTAAGAAGCAGAAAGATAATAATAAGCCAAAGCGACACGTGGTTCTCCAAGGCAAACGAAGGATTGTCGGAGTTGAGGACGTCACAGATGAGGAAGAGTATAGTCAGTTCGACGAGCTCCCTCCTTTTGCGGTAGATGTTGACATAAGCCTCCAGAATGACACAGACGTGGATGCTCCTTACATACGTCACGATCATAACGAAGGAAGACTTGTAAAGACATAGTATGGTACTACTTAAAATGTAGTACTACTGTATAAACTTATTTATTTGAACTTGTGCGATAATTTTTAGACGTGTCTTCTACTGCTTATTTTAAATAAACCTCATGAAATAAACCTACTGGAATAAACAATAAACAATAAAGAAATAAACCTTATGGAATGAACAATAATCAAATAAAGAATATAAAGAATAAACAAATAAAGATACAATAAACAACAAACAAATAAACCTCATGAAATAAACAATAAACAATAAAGAAACAATAAACAACAAACAAATAAAGAATATGAACACTTAAAAAAAATAAAAGAAAAAAAAATAAAAGAAAGGTTTGCGGCGCGAGTGGGGCTCGAACCCTCGTGGGTGGCCACGAGCCCGCACTCAAGCGCCCGCGCTAGCCAAGGGGGAGAGGAGAGTTCTTGTTACCCAGTGTAGGTAACTATATGTTTTAAGTGTTACGTATCGGTGCTGTTACAAGCGGTTCGTAATACAAACCGCTTGTAGAGATATATTCTACAAGCGGTTCCAATTAATAACCGCTTGTAGAGGTACGTTTACAAGCGGTTTTTATTACAAACCGCTTGTAGAGATAAATTATACAAGCGGTTCTAACTACGAACCGCTTGTAGAGATAGATTCTACAAGCGGTGCTAATTACGAACCGCTTGTAGAGATAGATTCTACAAGCGGTGCTAATTACGAACCGCTTGTAGAGGTACATTTATAAGAGGTTCCAATTACGAACCGCTTGTAAAAGTGGCTTCCTATATATATCGCTTGCGCTCTCTCACTTGGTCACATCTCCAAATTTTTCCTAAGTCCCGCGCGCCCTCTGCTCAAGCCGTGCGCGCCCTGCTCGCCTCCTTCAAGCGCCAGCGCCGCCTCCGCCGCCGCTCCGGAGTCTTCCTCCATCACGCCGACGTCGCCCTGCGCCACCCCACCCCGGAGGAGCTAGGTATAGCCGTGCCTACACCCCCAGCTCCTCCTGTTACACTTGCACATAAGGTGTTCGACGAAATGCCCGCAAGGCGTTTTGATGTGTATGTATGTAGGTGATGGTATATGTATGTTGGTGATGGTATGTGTATGTTGGTACGATGGTATATGTATGTTGGTATGTTCATATATGTATGGTATGTTGGTATATATGTATGTTGGTATGTATATATGTTGGTATGTATATGTAGACATTGTATATGTTGGTATGTATGTTGGTATGTATATATGTTGGTATGTATATATGTTGGTATGTATATGTAGACATTGTATATGTTGGTATGTATGTTGGTATGTATATGTAGACATTGTATATGTTGGTATGTATATATGTTGGTATGTATTCGTATCCGACTAATATCAGATTCTTTTACCATTTCCCTAAAAACAGATACCGAATACAGATACGGTCCGGATATTATCGGTTCCGTTTTCATCCCTAGCTACGAGGGAGAGAAGGCAATCGGCACAGCTTGAGGTGGCTGATGGCAACAGTGTGATAGATTTGGAAGTGGGCACAAATCTCAAGGAAATTCAATGGGAATTTACTGTTAGTGATAAGGGATATATTCTTCTGGTTCTTTGGCGGCCCAAATTTAATATAAATAGGCCGTCCGCCTTGATAGTAGCATGTAGAGGCGAGCCCATTTTGTTTAGATTCTTCCTAGGGATGTGGTAAGAGAAGGCCCACTCCCTTGGGCTCTCGATGTCACTTAGATTTTTAAAAAAACTCAATTTGTAAATGTAAAACGTTAAAAAATATTGGATAAATAAATTTTGGTATGTATGTGTGCTCACTATTGTATATAGACATTGAGAGACATTGTATATATATGTTGAGAGACATTGTATATATATATGTTGTTATAGATGTTTTCGAATTTAAGTTTACATTATATTAACATTTACTTCGAATTAGGATAGATGGCACAACCAACACGTGGTGACCCTAATTTTGACGAGGACGAACAGTTCCTGTTAGACTCCATCTGTGCCTATGAAGGTGATGCTGCAAACTGATGAGGCTATTACGCCGCATGGCCGTGGGTAACACTGTTCCGGCGAGAACGTGGACACCGTTGACACCGAGGTATAGTCAGAAGAAAATAATTCCCGTGGGCATGTTAATTAATCGCAATTCATTATTAGAATACACTCTAACATGCTATATATATGTTTGTGTATTTAAAGCCTGGTACATCGAGCAACCAATCCAAGAATCGGGACCTAACAAGAAGCCGCCCACAAAGCATGTGTTTACCGACATTGACCACGATGGGAAGCCGACGCCCTCTTTCAAGTGCTTGGGCGTTCAACAACGCATGCGGTTACCACGTAAGGGATCACGTCCCAATTAGCATCAAGAAATGGGCTGAAGTTCCTCAAGCTACCAAGGACCTCCTCTGGCAAGATATTCTGGAAAATTTCACATTTCCTCAAGGGTTTCGAGACAAGGCCAAGAATTATACTTTGAAGAAGATGGCACTCTCATTTCAGTCATGGAAGTCGGCTCTCGAAAAAATGCGTGCGAGAAGGAGAAAGACCTGACTTCAACCAATTTCCTAATCTGGCCGATCACCGAAGCATTCGAGGAGTACAAGATGTCACCAAGGCCAGCCGCAAGTCAAAAGAATAAGATCAATGCACAGATGAAGAAGTACCACCACCATCTCGGCTCGGTGGTTACCTCAAGGCGCACTTAAATGGGACAAGAAAGAAGAACAATTATTGGCCAAGGACGTCACACCGATTACTGCTTTGTGGGAAGAGCGCCTGCGCAATTGGTTCATGGGTCACGGGGGGAGCCTTGCAGATGATGGCAGTTTGGTGATGCGCCCAAATGTACAAGATGTTGGCCAAAGAATTGTACAGGCCGTCGAGCAGTCTCAGTCAGGCTCTTTTGTGGTAGACAGGGAGAACGATGAGCTAACACATGCTCTCCAAACCCCTGAGCACCCGGGATGGACACGAGGTTTGGGCAAGACGCCATGGAAGTACGGTTTCTCCAAGGATACGCTTTAAATGCAGAGCCGCGGAGAAGCAAAACAAGAGAAGCAAATAAAATGCGCCAATTGGAACTGGAGCTTAGAGCAACCCAGGCTAGCATTGGAGACCTAGTGGCGCAACAAGTTGCGCAACAAGTGCAGATAGCTCTCGGTAACTTTCAGGGATCAGTAGGTCCAATCAATCAGCCGGACATCGCGATCAGCCCCTCAGCGCGGCGGAGCAGCTGCGCGTCCACCGGGGCCCCTCAAGGGGACGAAGACTTGCAAGCCCATTATCCCGTTGATGACATAAGGGTTCGACGCCAGTGTGAGCTACACGTTGATGCGCGCAACCTCTCCATCAGGGTGGCTTACGGCATGGCATTGCCGGTGTCACCGGGCCAGACCTTCCACTGCAACACAATACCCATGGGTTACTCGAAGGTCGCAGTGGAGGAGGTGCTGAGCGGATTTGAAGAACTACTACTCGATATTGCTGGAGGCGACGACGTTACCAAGCTTGGACAGGCCCTCCACAATATCATCCTCTGGCGAAAAAGGTTGATCATATTTCCAGATGGCGTGGAGGCGTCATCTCCAGAGCCGCCATACCGGAGGAAGCTCGTCTCCTCCACAACGACAACCGACACCTCCTCCACAACGACAAGCCATGCCTCCTCGACAACCGACGCCTCCTTCATCGCCTCCTCCACAACGACAACCGACTCCTCCTCCACAACGACAACCGACACCTCCTCCACAACGACAAGCCACGCCTCCTCGACAACCGACGCCTCCTTCGGCCGCCTCCACAACGACAACCGACTCCTCCACAACGACAACCGACACCTCCACCATCTCCTCCGAGGAAGAAGCTCAGGACCATACTACCCCACCTGCTCCCACGACGGCACACCCAGTAGGTCAAAAGGGTAAAGGAACCTCCAAAGAGGGCATATGATAGGACCGACGAGGAGAATTACGCGATCGTCGGCGAAGAAGTGGTCGCACACTTCGCACCAAAGAAGTCACCGACCCAAACATACAAGTTGATCCAAAAGTGATGGAACACTTCATGACTGCCGTGCAATGCCACTCCCTGTCTTAGCCCAACTATGAACGTACAATAATAAAGGCTACACTAAGAGTAAACGGGTCAAAGCGGCGGCAAAGCGAAGAGAGATCAAGATCACCGGCAAGATCAGAGAACCTTGAGAGATTCATGAAGGAGGCAGACTCACTTCCGTAGGTGATCTCCCAATGGCGTAAGTCAAATGGCAATATAAGCTTGGCCGGAGCTAATTGACCCTAATAAGATAAAGGACACACAACCAAGATGCGATAATTTCATGAATGGTACATGACAGAGTCTGCTCAACAAAGAAAAATGTTCCCTCTCCGGGTCAGACAAGAACATTTCTATCGCGGGGACAACACCATATGGCTCGAATTCGAAGACATATACAATTTATACCATAGCGACTCTTTGAACGTGTCTCTCATGAGTCTTTGGTGCCTGTAAGTATCGAGCTCATAACTTTACCATTTACTTCCTTGTACCATAGAAGTGCAACTCTAATAACTTATCCATTTCTACGTAGAATGGAGATACAACGATGTAGAAAATGTAACATATTCAACGTGGGCTTCATCGACCCGGAGATTGTCAATGAGCTTGTCTTTCGATACAACGCTAAGGCTCTTGAAGATTACGTTCTAGATGCATTCTTGGGACAGAACTACAAACCATACATACTTCTGCCCTTCAACTTCATGTACGTATATTTACGTGTTCTCAGAACGCATTAATAAACTTATCTTTTCCAAGGCATTGATAATACTGCTAGCTAGTTATATATATGTCGCAATATATGAACAGTTTCACCGATCCTTTTGGTCATCAAGCTTGATAGTAGCAAGATCGTTGTTCAAGACTCAAAAAGGGGACCGGTGGAACAATATCAATATATCATTGACGTCCTAAACAGGTATATAGCAAATATATATACAATAGTTCCTTATTATATTGAAATACCTTGCTAATTCGAACTCTGATAATTGTATTCATAATAACGCGTCACACAGGGCATTCGCAAGGTTTCGCAAGAGGCAATAAGGAGCTTTCGAGAATGAATTCACTGTCCAAATAAGCACTCGAGTATTAAAACAGACAGCTGGAAACAACTTATGTGGCTACTATGTGTGCCACTACATGCAAAATATTACCCACGGCGATGTGCCCATAAGCGACAACGAGGTGAGTGCACATGTCAATTAATACTTACACTTTAATTACATTCTCAGAGATTTATTAATTTAGCTTTGTCACCCCAACATCGATGTGCAAGATGTGATCCCGCCGCACCGGGTTGAAGCACTCCAAGAACAACTCATTGGCTTCATTTTCGACGAGGTTGTATCCCCTAACGGCGAGTTCCACACAAATGAGTTGGAGAGATGGTCCTTCTATAAGGACAGGTGAACTGACATCAACGTCGACCAAGGGCGTAAACAAATGATGCACGCAAGAATTGAATGAGCTCGAGATTCACCATTTTATTATTTGAAACTTGTAAAAGTTGCTTATGTGTAAATCAAACTTGTAAAAGTGCTCATTATTTCATGTGTGTCCATCAAACTTGTCCATCTTTTACTCTATTAAGTTCATACTTATGTGTAAATGATCTGTGATTATCTGAATGAGTACGCATGACTAATATATATTTCTTTCTATACAAAACCATATATTTCTATTTATTTTTAATGTCAAAATCCATATTGATACCCTTCTCAAAAACATATTATATATTGAATATAAGTAAACAATGCCTCTCCACAAGCGGTTATTATCTCCAACCGCCTGTGGAGAGAGCACCTCCACACGCAGTTTTTAATACGAACCGCTTCTGGCGATGCAGTCTTCACAAGCGGTTTATAAGACAAACCGCTTGTGGAGATATAGTCTTCACAAGCGGTTTATAACACAAACCGCTTGTGAAGATATCCCACGTGGCAGCCCCGCGAGCCTTCCTGGACACCTTTCGAACCGCTTGTGGTGTCTCACCACAAGCGGTTGGCCGAACCGCTTGTGATACCCCGAAGGGTATCACTCCCGGTTGCTTACCAGCGGTTCTAAAACCGCTTCTGAAAGCGGTTACGAACCGCTTGTGATGACTGATTCTGTAGTAGTGCCCATTCTCTTTCTGAGAATGGTACTATCATGCAATAAAAGTATTTTCAAGGGATGGACAATGTACTGAGCTATATTGGGAAACGGTTCAACTGAACTGATCGGTCCCAACTTGTGGTTGAGCGGAAACTTAAGTTATTTACTTTGCTCATGGGGGTTTAACCTTATGTTGCCAAAGACCAAGCCTTACAACATCCACAAATCCATCTGGTACCTGCGCATACCAGCCACCAAACCACACATGCCTTACGTCATCGATCGGGGATCGGACTCACATCCACCTCGTGGTTAGTCCAAATACTGTCCTCCTGAACGTAGCACATTTGTAAATACTCCGAGCTAGCAGCTCGCCAGATTTCATTTCTCATTTAAAGATTTTGAGTGAGACTAAAATAATTATTAAGTATCTACGGGGTGTGTATAATCATCAACTAGGGTTATTCAAGGTTATTAGGGTTCATCAATGTTAAGGAGGCTAATCGCGAAACTGGGTATAGCTAAGTTGCATGTCATTCTAAACTAGCAATTTTCAATATTTCAACATACAATTCAATGTAATGCAGTATAAATTAAATGCTACAATATTATTATGGCAATTTGGGTCCAATATGTTCAAAGATGCGCGGCTTGCCTTGTTGGGCTGGGGATTCGTCTAGGGCGTAGTCGTTGTAGTCTTGTCTGGTCCGGCTCCTGCTCCGAGAACTGCTCGAGCTTCGAGTACTGTGCGAACAATAGATATAGTGCAAAAAAAACCCGGAAAATGGTAAATAAACGGTAAACAAAAACAGCGGACGGAAAACGAAAACGAAAAACGAACGAAAAACGAAAACGAAAACTGTCGGGGATTGGCTATCTGGCAAAAGTCCACGATACCTCCGTGAAAAGCTAAGCCCACCGACCAGGCAAAACTAAAAGAAGATGCTCGGGAGAATGAAACGAGCATCCCTCCTTCTCCTCCGAGCATACGCGTCCGCACCTTTACTCGCAGAAGTACCAAACACCCCCCCCACGAGCAAGCATGCTCGTAGAGGCCACGACCTACTCAGGTGTTTGGTCGGAGGGCCCGGCGAACGCTACGAGGAAGGAAGGAGACAACCAATCAGCCGAAGATCAAGGAAGATCATACCCGAAATTCAAACAGCACGCGAATCAAGGACGGCGGGTCACGGATATGGATACATAGCGTGATCCCAGGAGGTAGTTGCCTTCTTTGTACCCATAGTCGTATTATTTAAACCCTCAAGATCTCAGTAACAGGAGGGTAATGCGAAGAGATAGAACACAATACACTAGAGTAGGGCTGTTATCCCGGCAGAGGGAGGCCCGAACCAGGATAAACACCGAGTCCCCCCTTTTCTTTTCTCCCGACCTCGGCATCGCTCGAACGACCTCCTTGGCCCGCACGACGGGGCTCTGTTGATCCCCCATTCAACAAGTAAGCTCGACGGGAGCCCGTTCTCCAATCGTCGACAGCTGGCGCCGTCCGTGGGGACGACAGCTTGATTCCCGTGCAGATCAAGATCCTCGAGGATGCCAAACTCGGGAGACACTCGGGACCTTTGCGTTTTTGACCACGTTGAAGATGACGACATGTACTACGCCGGCGACGGCGTGGCCAATGTGACCGATCCTATCGGTCACATTGAGTCTGGGAGCCCTTCCCCGGACACGGGAATGCGAGGACAGGACCTCCATTCCCCAGACATTACCCTCGAGGACCCCGAGGATGACTGCGACGGGCTCTACGATGGCCTGGACATACCGGACGACCTAGAGCTCGACCGAGAGACTGCATCTCAAGGGGATACAATGATGTCCCCGTCGCTTTCATCCCGCTCTCGTCAAGTCAACATGGCCGGGAGCCGTGCCGAGCCCGGGGAAGGATCCTTGGACGCTGCTAAGCGCGACCACTACGAGGCGGCTAGACTCCACCTAGAGGCGTCTTTGGGAAAGACCCTCGCGAGCATTCACCGCCAGGCGAAAGGGAGGCGCGCTTCCGCGGAAAGGAACTCTCGCGAGTACCGAACTCCCGATCGCGCCCCGGAGCGCCGTCGAAGCTCACCGCCGCCAATTCACCAGAAACGGGAACGGCTACAGGCCTTGGCGGCGGTCGTGCGTGACCTGCGCAGTTTCCCCGAGCAAGTGGACCTAGAGGCCGTAGGCAAGGTCGTGGCCGAAGATCTGGAGAGGCTTGCCGCCGAACTAAAAGTCTCGGATCCTCCCCGTGACCGGGATGCCCGGAGTGTTTCCCGGGACCATCGCAAACGCTCCCCCATGCGCTCGCACAAAGGTGAATCTCGGAGCCATGCTCGGAGATCGCCCGAGACCGCTAACCTGATCCGGGAAAAGCCCCGGAACATTTCCAGAGCAACCTCGGAGCGACACTCCTATGATCGCCCGGATTACGAGCGCTCTGAACGCTCCACGACCAAGCGGTCGTCGGCACGACCGTCGCATGAGGTATTCTCTCGACTCGGCCCGCGCACGGGGCGTTGGGTGGAAGACCCACGTGGAGGCCGCTACGACCGAGGGTTTCACCGCGAAACCCCGAGCTTCGTTTGCCAGGCCTTCACGAGCTCCCTCCGGAATGTCGCATGGCCGAACAGATTCAAGCCCGGCCACATCGAAAGATTCAACGGGACCCAGAACCCGGACGAATTTCTCTCAATATATACTACCGCCATCCTCGCCGCCGGAGGCGATGAGGGGGTGATAGCGAATTATCTACCGACGGTTCTGGACGGAGCCGCTCGTACATGGCTCTTTAATCAGAAGGAAGGATCCATACGATCCTGGGGGCAGCTCAGCGCCACGCTCCGAGCAAATTTCCAGAGCTGTTACATCCGCCTCGAAAGGAGCGACCTGGAAGCGCTTTGATACGCATTTAATGGGGAAACCACTGCGGCGATTCGTCAAAGGTTCATCCAGTCCGAAACTTCGATCCGAACATATCGGACGAGGCCGTCGTCCGAGCTTTCAAGTTCGGGGTAAGGGACGTGCGCTTCACGCAGGACCTGGAGATCCACCCGGATCTGACGGCGAACGAGCTCTTCCGAATGGCCGATCGATACGCCAACGCAGATGAAGCCGTCCAATGGAAGAAAATGCTGGATGAAGGGAAGTCGCCGCACCGCTTAGAGACCTCGGCCAGCAAAAGGGCTCGAATTGCGTGGACAAGAAGATCAAGAAGAAGAAGAAAAAGCAACCCTCGCCACCATGGTTGCCGGTGGAACAACAATGACCCGAGCAACCCATCCGCAAAGACCGGGGTTTAACGCTCGGGAAGAGGACAACCACACAGGCCTCGAGAACGAGGCGACCAAGCTGCACCAACGGGCGACCTCATCGTCTGCTTCACCAGGCGCACGGGCACGACCTACGAAATTGCCGAACGTGGGCCTACCGCCTGGAGCAGTTTTACAGCGGCAGGGGTCCCATGCCGACGCTTCCAGAGCAGGGTGAAAATGGCAAAGGTAAACAACCCGCCGAGGAAAGTGAGTATGACATGAAATACCAAGAACCACAGAATCACATAGCTGTCATCTTCGGGGGCTCCTCCGCCTACAAGTCCCGCCAGGACTTAAAAGACGCCGCAAGGGAAGTGCACCATGTTAACCAGGGTAAGCCTCCGGTGCAGCAGCTAAAATGGTCCGAGATGTCCCTCACCTTCTCCAAGGACGATTGTCCCCTTGGGATGACCAAACCACAAAGGCTTCCGATGATCGTGAACCCCACCATCAGCAATACCGTTGTCGGTCGGGTCCTCATAGACTCCGGGAGCTCTTTGGACCTTATTTCAGCCAAGGTTTTGGACGAGATGCAGATTCCTCGTTCCAAAATCAAGAGTGTAGCCGTGCCCTTCTTCGGGATAGTCCCGGGCACCTCGGTCAAACCTCTGGGGCAGGTCGTCCTGCCCCGTGACCTTCGGGCGCCCGAGTAACTTCGTAACGGAGCTAATCACCTTCGAGGTGGTAGACTTCGAGTCGGCCTACAACGCCATCCTCGGCAGCCGGCCTTGGCCAAGTTCATGGCCGCCTCGCATCATGCGTGTCGATTGCCTGAAGATTCCCGGACCGAGCGGAGTTATAACCATCAAAGGGAACCACAAGTCCGCACTCAATTGCATTTAAAGAGCGTTGGATATGGTCGATCGATTACCCACTCGCGGTCGACCAAGAGCCGAAGCATTCCCGGCCTAAACTTGCCCTCCAGCCTGGAGGAGAGACCAAGGCTGTTCCGCTCAACGAGTCGGAACCGGCCAAGGTCGTTCATTTGGGATCTTCCTTAGGTCCCAAATAGGAACTCGAGCTTATCGCCTTCCTCCGGGCAAGGTCGGATGTGTTCGCCTGGGAACCATCCGACATGCCCGGGGTCCCAAGGGAGGTGATCGAGCACAGGCTAGCAGTTCAGCCTGACAAAAAACAAGTGAGACAGAAACTTAGACGCTTTTCCCTAAAAGCAGGCAATCATCCGGGAGGAACTCGACAAACTCCTAAAAGCGGCTTCATCGGAGAGGTCGAGCACTCCGAGTGGCTAGCCAATCCAGATTAGTCAGGAAAAAGGAGGCAAGTGGCGCATGTGCGTCGATCACACGGGTTTGAACGCGGCATGCCCAATAGACAACTATACGTTGCCTCGCATAGACCAATTGGTGGACGCGACGGCAAGGTCACAGACCATGAGCTTCCTAGACGCCTATTCGGGCTATCATCAGATCAGCCTATCACGCGGAGACGAGGAAAAGACTTCCTTCATCACCCCATTCGGTACCTTCTGCTATACGACCATGTCTTTCGGTCTAAAAAATGCGGGAGCAACCTTTCAGCGCCTCATGCAGAAAACTTTCACAGACCAAGTAGGTCGAAATTTGGAGGTTTATGTCGATGACATAGTTGTCAAAAGCAAAAGTACTTCGGGTCACGTTGCTGACTTAGAAGAAACTTTCTGTAACCTCAATAAGCATCGAATAAAGCTAAATCCAGAAAAATGCGTGTTCGGCGTTAAGGCTGGCAAGGTGCTCGGCTACATGGTCGGGCCGCATGGCGTTGGGGCAAACCCGGAGAAAATCGAAGCCATTGAGAACATGAGGCCGCCCACATGCGTGAAGGAAGTACAAGCTCTGACCGGAAGAATGGCCGCCTTAAGCCGGTTTATCTCCCGGCTGGGGGAGCGAGGGCTACCTTTCTTTAAAGCCCTCCGCAAGCATGACGGCTTCACATGGACGGAGGAAGCTGATCGCTCGTTCAAAGAGCTAAAACAGTACATCTCCAAGCCGCCCGTCCTCGTCACACCCGCAGCGGGGGAAGAATTGCTACTATACCTGGCGGCAACCCCGCAAGCGGTAAGCGCGGTGTTAGCAGTAGAGAGAGATGGTACCCAGCGTCCTATCTATTACGTCAGCGAAGTACTTCATGGACCAAAGGAGCGTTACCCTGAGGTCCAGAAACTACTATACTCGTTCTTTGATGGCCTCCAGGAAGTTGCGCCACTACTTTCAAGCACACAAGATCGTGGTGCCAACCAGCTTCCCACTCAGGGAAATCCTGAAAAATCAGGACGCCAGTGGTCGCATAGCCAAGTGGGCAATGGAGCTCGCCGAGTTCGAGCTGGTGTTCTCGGCCCGCACGGCGATAAAATCACAAGTCTTGGCTGATTTCGTGGCAGAATGGACGGCTCCGGCACCACCAGCTAGTGGAACCAATGATTCGAGGGAAAACTCCTGGACCTTGTACTTTGATGGATCCCGAGCATACGAGCGCTCGGGGGCTGGCGTCGTCTTGGTCTCCCCGGATGGAGAGCAACTTCAAGACGTCCAACTACATTTCGCCGCGACCAACAACGCGGCGAGTACTGAACCTTTTGGCCGGGCTTCGGGCATGTAAATCGCTAGGAGTCCAACGGCTCACTGTGAAGGGCGATTCACAGTTGGTCGCGAACCAGGTCAACAAAGAGTATTAGTGTTCCGATACCTCAATGGCGCTGTACCTGGCCGAAGTGAGGAAGATGGAGAAATACTTCAAGAATTTCGAAGTAATCCACATCCCCAGGAAGGATAATTCCCTGGCCGACCAAATGTCTAAGGTCGGTTCCTCTCAAACCACCGCTCCGGCGGGGGTGCTTGTCGAGCACCTACATAAGCCCTCCATTCCCTCTGAAGAGGAGGCACCAGAGACCGGCTGTAGGGTCTCATTCCTCGAGCAAAGTGCAAATTGGATGGCGCCATTCATCCAATACCTTGCGCATGGGACATTGCCCGAGGAAGAAGCCGAGCGTTCCCGGCTAACAAGGCGATCTTCTCAAGACAGATCGATCGAAGGCGACCTATACCTGAAAGGCGCATTAGGAATCCTTTCCAGATCGTCTCGGGAGGAAGGCGATACCTTCTTCGTGATATCCACGAAGGAATGTGCGGAGCTCACTCGTCTTTCAGAACGCTTGTGAGCAAGGCCTTCCGATTGGGTTACTACTGGCCTACGGCCCTGACGGACGCATGGTCAATCGTAATGACCAGCCGAGCATGCCAGTTCCATGCTTGCAAATCCCGTCAACCAGCATACGCCCTGCAAACCATACCGCTTTCGTGGCCATTCTCGACCTGGGGGCTTGACGTCCTTGGACCCTTTCCCCAGGGTCAGAAAGGCTGCAAGTATTTGCTCGTGGCCATCGACACTTTCACTAAGTGGATAGAGGCCGAGCCCGTCTCGACCATCTCGGCCCAGGCGGCCAAGAGATTCCTCCGCAGCAATGTGGTAACTCGGTTCGGGATACCCAACCGACTTATCACGCACAACGGACCCGATTCACCAAATGAACTGTTCCAAAGTTATTGCGAGGAGGTCGGGACCAAGGTCTGTTTCGCTTCTGTGGCACATCCACAGAGTAACGGAGCAGCCGAACGAGCAAATGGGCAGTTAGTTCAGGGCATAAAAAAGAGGGTCTTCCAAAGCCTCAGCCAACACAGGCAGCAGTAGGTGGATGAGCTTCCCGCCGTTCTTTGGTCTGTCCGCACCACGACAAGTCGGGCCACAGGCGAAACGCCTTTCCAACTCGTCTACGGTACGGAGGCCATTCTGCCTGCCGAAATTGTGCTAAGTTCCCCAAGGGTGCAGCTGGTCGATTCTGTTGACCAGGAGGTTGAACGCCTCCTCGACCTAGACCTCGTCGAGGCGACACGTGAACGGGCGTTGCTACGGTCTGCGATTTACCTACAAGCTCTCCGTAGGCACGCGGCCAAGTCAGTCCGACCAAGGTCCCTGCAAGTTGGTGATATGGTCTTGCGAAGACTTCAAGACCTGTCGAAGGCCAATAAGCTGACCCCGAGATGGGAGGGACCCTACACGGTCGTGTCCACAGCACGCCCGGGGGCTGTCCGCCTCGCGATGGAAGACGGTCGGGAGCTCGCCAGCACCTGGAACATTGATCAACTGCGTAAATTCTACGTTTAGACGAGTACTCCTATCTCGTGCCCCTTGCGTTCTTTCCAATAAAACATTTCCCCTCCTTCTCGTGTTTTGTCCTCGCTTTGTCGAACGAGCATCAGCACTGCAGACGAACTTATCCGACAAGTATGTGCGCACCATTTCCCTTGGCCCCGGCCGGATGCTCGCCCAATCGTCCACTTTCCACAGTAGCTCTTCACTGTATGCGTGGTCGGGCGCAAGCATCCACTCTAAGCCCGGTTCAGTGACCTCTCGGGTATGGCGGCTCTACGTATTGTTGGTTTAAAGCTCGTCTGCTATGTGCTCACACTTCTCTCGACACAACCGACCTATTTAAATCATTCAAAAAAAAACGTTACGACCAAAGCGACCCTTAAATTTTCCCATGGACAAACTCGTGCTCGCAACAGTGAGGGCACGACCTTTGTCCATGGCAGGGGCTCCGTATGATAGGAACGTTCCGTCCCTTCTTCAAGGATCCTTTGCTCGTATCTATGCTATATGCTCTTATGCAGGAACTCGTTTTCTTTTTCTGCAGAACCGGGATCATGTAAGCATATGTTGAAGGCGAACTTGAGAAAAACAGGCAAGGACCCAGACACCTGCGAGTTTGCTCATTTAACCCAAAAGGTTGTTTTCTTTTTTACAGGAGTTACACGAGCTAAAAATCAAAGAAGAGCTAAGTCCTACGCTCGGCCTGAAGGGCAGCAAGCTCCTCCTTAAGGGAGTCGACCTCTGCCTCCAGGTCCAAAACTTTCCGCCGAGCAGCACGACCTTCAGCCGCGCTGTCCCGAAGGCGTTGCACCTCCTTGAGCTGGGACTCTTTGCGCTCCCGAGCTCGCTGGAGGTCGGCGCGCAGGTCGGGGACCTCCTGCCGCAACTTCCCCAGCTCCTCTTCGAGGCCGGCACACTTCTGTTCTGAAGTGTTCTTCGCCGTCTCGCTCTCAAAGAGCTGGTCCCGAAGTCCGGCGATGAGACTCTTCGCCAACTCCAGCTCCTTCAGGTCGGCCTCGCGCACCTCGGAGACCCGACGCTCGAGATCGGCGATCTTGGCGTCTTGCTCGCGATGGTACGCCCAGAACTCCTCCGCTGGAACTGCGGAGGCATCGATGTCCTCCATAGCCTTCGCAGCAAACTTGGAGCAAAAAAGAAGAAAAGGGAAGGAAGGTCAAGAAGAACCTCTTGAAGATTGCTCGCCTCATGAAAAAAAGTTAGAAGCGGAGCGCTTACCAGAAGAGCCCGGCTGACCAGCTTGTCTTGAAGCCGCTGGCGGTCGGTAGCGCCAGCTCGGAAAAAGGGATTGCCCCACGCAGGGCCATCCTGATCCCGAGCTGGCACGTCAGGATCTTGCCCCTCCTGGGCACCTGGTGCTCCCAGGAGGGCAACGACGCTTCCTCCTTAGACCAACCCCAGGACGCCCTGAGGTTGGTCTTCTGCGTCAACAGGTGGCTCGTGGCCGCCTTCCTCCTGCCCGGCCGCTGCGCTCGGGGGCTAGACGCCGACTGCCGCTTCCGCCCCTTGCACTTCCGTGACCGGAAGCAATGGGAGCTCCACGCCCGGAGGCAATTGGTCGAGGACGACCACCTCCGGCCCGTGGTCCGCGGTCGGGGGCAGCTGGTCACCAACGACCACCTCCTCTTCGTGGTCCGCGGACGGAGGCAGCTGGTCGGGCTCGGCGATCACTTCCGCGGCTGGAAGTGGCCGATCGATCACGACCGCATCTCCCCCTTGGTCCGCAGTTGGAGGTGGCTGGCCGGCAGCGACCGGCTCCTCCTCTTGGCTCGCGGCCAAGAGCGGTGGGTCGAAAGCCACCACCCCTTGACCATCGGAGCCCGTCACTTGGGGCTCGCTTGCGCTTACCCCTTCGCAAGGGACCAAGGCTTCTTGGTCCTCAGCCCCCTGCGGCTCTTGCTCCTCCGCGGCTGGAATAGGTCCCACGTCCGCTGAAGGAAGCTCGGGCCCCGCCGTGGGAAGCTCGGACTCCATTGAGGCCGCAGCTGGCACCGACTCCTCCCCCGTCTCGGCCATCACTTGGTCGACGACGCGGTCGAGCTCGGCGTCAACTGCAGAGTCGATAATCTCCTCAGCCATCTGACGAAAGTCCAAAAGCAACATCCGAGCTATCACGCCCACGCCAAACAGGGTGGGGTTAGCCCGAAGAAAACCGCAAGACAAGAACAGAACAAGAGAATGAAGCAGGAACTTACCTTCTGCCCGGCAAGCAGTGCCATCCTCCTCGGCCTCCTTGCTTCTGGCCACGGGCGACCTGCCCGCGGCGGCCTCGTAGGCCTCGGCCACGACCACGACGCGCTCTTCCGCGGTGTCGCTGGCACGTGCCATCGCCGGGTCGACATCGTCCATGTCGACCTCTTCCAGCGCCGAGGTTGTTTGAGAGGTCGACCTCCTGCTCCTTCTGACCAGAGCATAGGTGGCCTCCTCTTCTTCCTCCTCCTCGGGGTCATCGACCACCCGAGTAAGCTGGTCCTGGAGGGCCTTGATCTGCCTCTCCAGCCGCTCCTTGGTCGGGAGGGACCTGGCCTCCTCCTCGGCCTTCCTCGCCTGCTCGGCGAGCTGTTCCAGTCGGCCCATCAGCTCCGGCCTCCTCCGTTTGAAGTCATCATACCAGATTCGAAGTTCGCTTACCTCCTGGCGGTCGGCGTACTCAAGGTGCGGCGTGGGGGTCCTGGTCGAAGCTCGGCGCTTCGACCGCTTGGCGCGGGGAGGCGAGGCGGATGCTTGGCGGCCTCGACCCGCCGACCTCTTGCGGGAACCCCTGGCCGGGGTGCTGGCCTGCGGCGGCGCTGCAGCGCTCGACACGGCGAGGTCAAGGGCGACCTTCTCCTGCAAACAGAAATAGGGAGAGATAAGCTCGGGAAACATGCCCTCGAACGGAAGCAGGAAGATGTACTTACCGCGTCACCACGGTCAAAAATGTTCTTGGGGACCTGACGATTGGGCGTCAGCTCCTTCTCCTTCGGGGCACCAAACATCTCGGCGACCCTCTCGTCAACCCAGTCCGTCCTCGGAGCTGCGTCACGACCGAAGATTAAAACAAAAAAATATATAGCGCCGATCACCAGAAAGCAACGATGCTCGAGAAAAAGGTCCAGGAACATACCTGCGTTGTCCTCGCGGGTGAAGTCATGCCACCCGGTCACCTCGAAGAAGGGGTGCTCGCGGCGCCTCAGGGGGGACACCCGGTTGAAGGTAAAGTCCCGGGCGATATCCCGACCAGTGAGCCCCATCTGGGCAAGCTCACCGATCGTCCTGAGCACCCGCTCTTCCTCAGGTTGCACGGGCGGGCGCGCCGTCTCAGTAGGCGGAGCGTCCTCCCCAGTATAGACCAACTGGGACCCCTCCGCCTTCTTCTGGTAGAACCAGAGGTCGGCCCAACCCGACACCGAGTCCTTCAGAGCAACGAGGGGGTACTCGTATGGTCGGTTGGGCCGGAGGCGAAGATAAACGCAACCGGCGGAGCCATCCCGGCCGGTGCGGAAGGGGGAATAGAAGTGAAAGAAGAGGCTAGCCGTGGGCACTACACCCACGTAAGCCTCGCAAAGATGGGAGAAGATTGCGAGAGAAAGGATAGAGTTGGGGTGGAGATGAGAGATCTCGCACCCGCAGAAGGCAAGCACGGAGGCGAGGAAGTCGCTCTCGGGCAGAAGCCCGTTGATGGCGTACAACTCGCAGGAGACGATCTCCGTCTCGCGGTGCCGGGCGCCAGACGCCCCAGGCACTCGACCCGAGCCTGGGTCGACGTACCCCTCGTCCGTGAGCACCTGGAGCCTCCTTCGGGTCATCTGGCTAACCTTGAAACGCGCCATGACCAAAGAAGGAAGGGGAGCGAAAAGGGTTCTTGGGCGCTAGGGCTCTTGGAAGATTTTTTAGCCGAAGACGAGCAAAGAGACACAGTGTGACTCCGACCTCTCCCGGTAGAAAGGGTTAAAGAGACAGCGAAGGGACAGGTTAAAAATCGCCGCCTATCACGTAGCGACACCTGGCCGAAGAAAGCGCGCTTTCTGAGAAACTGCCGTACCGTTACAGGGAGGCTTCTCAGAGAAGGAACCGCAGAACAACCAAACGACGCGCCCACACGGAGCAAGCACGCGGCGGGTAAAGAAGTTCGTCTCCCGACGTAAAATGGTCGTGAGCCACGACCAAAAGAAATTCAATCCCCCCTCAAGTCTTCTTAGGCTCAAGGGGAAGCCCGAGGGTTCCCCGCTTGAACCTCGGGGGCTAGCTGTCGGGGATTGGCTATCTGGCAAAAGTCCACGATACCCCCGTGAAAAGCTAAGCCCACCGACCAGGCAAAACTAAAAGAAGATGCTCGGGAGAATGAAACGAGCATCCCTCCTTCTCCTCCGAGCATACGCGTCCGCACCTTTACTCGCAGAAGTACCAAACACCCCCCCACGAGCAAGCATGCTCGTAGAGGCCACGACCTACTCAGGTGTTTGGTCGGAGGGCCCGGCGAACGCTACGAGGAAGGAAGGAGACAACCAATCAGCCGAAGATCAAGGAAGATCATACCCGAAATTCAAACAGCACGCGAATCAAGGACGGCGGGTCACGGATATGGATACATAGCGTGATCCCAGGAGGTAGTTGCCTTCTTTGTACCCATAGTCGTATTATTTAAACCCCCCTGAAGATCTGTAACAGGGAGGGGACGAAGAGATAGAACATAATACACTGGAGTAGGGCTGTTATCCCGGCAGAGGGAGGCCCGAACCAGGATAAACACCAAGTCCCCCCTTTTCTTTTCTCCCGACCTCGGCATCGCTCGAACGACTTCCTTGGCCCGCACGACGGGGCTCTGTTGATCCCCCATTCAACAAGTAAGCTCGACGGGAGCCCGTTCTCCAATCGTCGACAAAAACGGAAAACAAAAACGGGCCGGAGGAGGTTTGAGGGCGATCTGGGCATTTTTAGAATTTTGGAAGTTTCAAATGGCGGAGCAGAGCCATTTTTGGACTCATTGGCTCGAGACGGTCAAGATGGAGTATTTGTGGAATTTTTGAGGGGTTTTGGACTTTACTAGGATTTTTTGGATTATTTATAATCCGAAAATAAAACATAAAATAAAATAAATTAAAAGAAAAAGAAGCAGACTGCATTGGGCCAGGCCGAATCGGCCCATGAGGTCCACGGGCGCAGGGGCGCGCTACGCATGAGTGAGGCCCACGCGAGGCCTGCCGGCCTGGCTCACGTGTGGCAAAAAAGGGGGGCGAGCGACGCAGAGTTAGGGTTAGGGTGGGGGTGAGCGAGCAGCGCGGCGGCTCGGGCGGAGCGGTGTGGGGGTCACGGCAGGGCGAGCGTGGGGGCTTGCGGTGGCCGTCACCGGGGCGCAGGCAGAGAGGGGGAGGAGAGGGGTTCGACGGTGGTGGTGCTGAGCGCGGTGGCGGCGGAGATCGGGGTTGGGGAAGGGGAAAGGTGAGGTGAGGGTGATGAGGAAAAGTGAGGCGGTGGCGTGGGCTCTAGTCGGAGGGGGAAAAGAAAAAGGGCAGGGAGCTCACCGGCGAAGAGGGAGGAGAGGGGCGGGGAAGACGATGAGTGGGGGGTGGCTTTTATAGCGCGCGGTGGGGGTGAATGGCATGGCACGGCGGTAGCAGGCGAGCGGTGTGGGCACGGGCGTGAGTGACGTGTGGATGGCAACACTCGACCAGCCAACGCAAAGCTGTAAGATTGAGGATGAGCCTAGAGGCGGGGGGTGAATAGGCTTTTTCATAAAATCTTACAAGACTAGTAAGAAGAACCGAGAATTCGACAAAAAAAGCCTTGAAAACAGTCTTACTAAAGCCTCAAAAAGGAATAATCACTTCTGAAACTAACAAAGTAAAGATACTGTGCAGTAAAAAAATATTGAAAGTAAAGAGCAGAAGACGCAGTGATTTTTCACCGAGGTTCAGAGATACACTCCTACGTCCCCGTTAGAGCACTTCTCAAGAAATATTGCTCCACCAAAAGCTATTCACAATAGCTTTAGTTTTCATTGTGGTAACTCTTTAACCACTTGGTGAGGTGAGTTCCAAACCTCTCACAATCAGTGGTGGCCTTTCACAAGTTCTTTGGGCAGGTTGCACCAAAAATTCACAAGCCGTCTAGGAACACAAGGTTCCAAGAGTAATAGACTAAACACAAGATCTATCTCTTGGTTCACAAGCTCACAACTGTCTAGATTAGGCTTGGAGCAAAATCACTTCTGAATTTGATTGAACAGTGAAATTCAGTCTCTTTGAATGCTTTTGGGACTCAAGAATGCTAGATGTCAAAGAGATGTAAAAAGTTTTCTATCTTGGAAAGCTCTGGTACGGCTTAAATAGGCTGCAAAAGGAATATAGCTGCTACTGGCAATGTACTAGCTGTTTAACATTGTCAAAATGACAAGACAGGATAAACAAATGTTCCACGGACTAGTTTTCAGAAGCTTCAAAAAAAGTTTAACACACGCCGGACCGTTTCAGGTTGGTCAGGCGTACATATGCTTTGGACAAAAGATTGATCCGTTGTGAAACTAATCAAAACCACGTTTGCGCCGGACCGAAAAACTTGGTCCATCATAGAAGGAAGAATTTCTGGTTTTGGTCCGTGGTGGAACTTGGAATAGACAGGAAGTTCCAGTAAGTTTCAAGTTTGCACCGGACCGAAAAATTTGGACCGTTGTGCACTAAGCAAATATGGTCCGGCGTGAACGACACACGCTCGGTTTGATTTTCAACAGACTTGTTCACTGCATCGGACCGAAAAACTTGGTTCGGCGTGAATGGTGTGCACTCGGTATGAGTTTAGAAACGAAATATTTTGCGTCGGACTAAGAAAAGATTTGGTCCACCGTGAAAGTATTTTTGCTGAAAGGAGTGAAGTACTGAAATCCTTTTGAGGTAGAGACTTTGATTAGCTTATGAACCAAGGTACTTACTTGTGCAAAATCCCTCTTTATAGTACGGCTAAAACTAAGTCAAACCTAGCTATAAGACTTTGATTAGCACTTAAGTCGAAACTTTTAAAAACAAAACTCCTTAGCCTTTAATCCTTTGACCTGAAGAGCCTTCAATTTACTTGATCATCATCACCAAAACTCACACAAAGCATCATGAAGGAATTGGGGGGCCTAGATGCTTTCAGAAGCACGATAGGGGATGGCGATAGGTCGAGGCAAGTGAAGGATGACGCGGGCGGGGCGAAGTGATTCGACGGTGACAACGACGGAGAGATGGGCGGCGACGACCGGGTGGAGCGGCGAGGGACCAGTTGCTCGTGTCGGACCAGTGGTCCGAGGAAGAAGAAGGCCCCCGGTAAGTTCAAGGCTCAATTCCCAAACCCTAATTCCCAATTAGCTCTGAGTTCAACCCAAAACTCAAACCAAAAATCTAAATTCGGTTTTTCAATTTCTTTTTGAAATTTTGGGGCATTTCAACCTACCCTACTTAAAATAAATCTCGTCCCCGAGATTTACTTCTCCTGGGGAAGCGATTGGGAAAATACTGCTGCAATTCTAATTCCTTTTCCCAAGTAGTTTACCCCGAGGTGTGATCCTTTCACATCTCTCGGCAGATCATGATATTTATTCTTGAGTTTGCAACTTACCGGTGATGATGTCCGTGGTCCTTGTTGCTTCCTTGGCCGCGACATAGTTGATCCTTCTCCAGATGTTTCTAGGAGTGCTCTGGCCCTTGCTGCTGGTGTTTCCTTCTGTCTTAACTGGCGCATTTCCTTGTAGGTATCCTTGTGTATGCTGCTGTGGCTGACGAGTCACCGGCTGTCTGTTTGTAGAAATGAGAGCTGACACTTGTGTCTTGGCCACCGCGGTTGGTAGGTCCTTCCTTGGGCAGTATTGTCTGATGTGTCCTTCTTGTCCACAATGAAAACATCCTGAAGGCTTCTGGTGACAGTCGTTAGTAATGTGGTTCCCATTGCAAACGTAGCATCTTACTGCTCTGGACTGAGTGGTTGTGGAAATTGATTGCTGTCCACTTATTGCCGGTCTTTTATTTGGGAATCTGGGAGTGAAGGCTGGGGTCCTTCCTCCAAATTGGGTGGAAGATTGCATCCTTTGCTGATGAGCCTTTCTCTTTCTAGTGTCCTCCAAATCATTTTGGGTTTCTTCTGAGATTATCAACTTGTCCACCATGGATGATAGGTCCTTGAAGTCTACGGCGGATATATGAAACTTCAGGTTCTTTTGTAGTCCTTCGAAGAATCGTTTCATTTTCGTTGTTTCAGTGTCAACTTCTCCAAGTGCGTAACGGGACAAGTAATTGAACTGATGGAGATATTCTATTACGGTCAGTCCTCCCTGGTGAAGGGCTAGGAATTCCCGTCGCTTTGAGTCCATCAATCCTGCTGGTATGTGGGTCCTCCTAAAGGCTTCCTTGAATTCCTGCCATGTGATCTCTTGTTTGTCTTTCTTTGCTTGAAAATTTGTCCACCATGCTGCTGCTTTGCCCTGTAGCTAATGGGATGCGTAGAGCACTTTTTCCTTATCAGTGCATTGAATCGTGTCCAACTTCCTTCGAATATCGCTGATCCAGTTGCAAAATAGAATTTCCAACTAAGAAAACACCTTTCGCTATTTTGCTAATTTCTGAATTAAACTCGGTTACTGGCATAGGGGCCCATAATTCAGCGGCACAACTTAGTGGTGACTCAGGAGAGGCTCATCGGCAACAAGGGAGGGCTGGTCGAGCTCAACCGAGGGCCTAGTGAGCTAGAGGGAGGCAAGGGGGTTGAGGGAAAGAGTCGGTGACGGCCGACGGTCACCAGAGGAGGCCAACGGTGGCAACAAGTAGTGGAAGAAGCTTTGGCTAGATAAGAGAGAGACTCAACCGTGCTTAAGCTCGTGAGGAGTGGGGAAAAGCACTAGGGAGTAAGAATATGTCTACTTGATACCTTCTTGCAAGGGAGGAGCTCCAAGGTGGCCTACCACCGATCACTGAGCTTGGAGAAGAAGGAGCAGCAACGACGGCACTCTGGTTGATTTGACCTAAAAAAAAGATGGCAATGTTCCTTAGGGAGTATCAAGGATGTCCCAGACTAAACTAATTGACATTTCGCTCACCAAGCAGCTCAATTGAGCATCGACCTGTTCTTTGGCTCATGGCAGCAATGGCGACTTTAGCGGCGCTTGAGTTTTGGTTGTGGACAGGAGAAGGCATAGACAAGTGTAGGAAGGCTCAAGCCACTCCTGGTGAAGCTTAAATGGGGCCTTCTTGGCAATGAGAGAGAGAATTTAAGTTATTTTTGGTAGCTAGAGCTTCCCAATTTAATTGAGCTATCAAATGGAGTTCAAATTTTTTGTGGAAGGTCCTCAGATAATTTTTAAGTTATCATAAAAATTTCAGAGCATGATCAAGCCTGTATAATTTTATAAAAATTGAATAGTGCCTTTGTTTTCTATTTTTTGCTATTTTGATTTTCCAGAAGTATTAAATGCAATTTAAAATTCCTTTTTGGAGGTGTTTTAGGGATTGTTTAGGTTTTAAATAAATTTTTTCTATATTTTTTGTTAGTTTGAACTCAAAATTAAAACTTTAGAATCTACATCTTGACCTTATAAAATCATTTTCTTAGTTGCCAAAAATTCTCAGAATTTCAGAAAATTATGAGAATTTGAATTAAGACAAAAAATTCGGATTGTATTTTTGTATTTATTTTCTTTTGAAATTTTGGACAGTTACTGTAACATCCCAATTTTTGCTTTTATTGATTTATAGAGTTACTTGAATTTTTGGAATTTTTTGGAGTTTATTTAGTTTTATTTGGAATTAATTTGAATTAATTATTTTATGGGATTATTTAAATATTTGGAAATTCCATGTAAAGTTTTGTTGGAAATATTTTATTTGAGTTCAAAATATTTTTCAGAATTTTTCTAGAATTTTTTGCTATTTTTCTTGAATTATTTGAATGACTAGAATTATGTTAAAATAGAAATTGTTGGAAATTCAGAAACCCTTGTGGGCCGAAGCCCATCGGGCCGACCCGTCCAGCCCAATAGTCGGCCCAGGACCCGCGCCGTATCCGATCCGCACAGTATCCCTAACCGTGGATCTGCGCCGTTGATTGCCGATCTAACAGCTGGGAGTTGGCCACGTTGCACGCGAGATGAAAACCGCAGAATCGGGTACACGTGTACGCATGAGATTCACTCGTGTTAGCTTCGTCTCCGGGAGCATTTCGAACCTTGCCGAATCCCCCGTGTTCGTTGCGGACACGCCTCCCCATGTGCCTATTTATTGCGCCGCGCCCCTTCCGAGAATCCCTGTCTTGCGCCGCGCCTACTGCCCTAATCCACATGAGCCGAGGAGCCCTAGAATCAGCGCAGTTTCTCACCGTAGTTGGTGGAGGTGCTGCCGTAGGTTTTCGCTATTTTCACCACCGTCCATCGTCCTTAGTTGCTGTTGGTCCCAGATCCGGGAAGAGCTCGTCGAGGCACGTTTGTTCGGACATCTTACCTCGCCGGAGACCCACGGAAAATGCCGCCAGTTGGGTCATCGTCTTTCGGTCCGGTGAATTGCACCACTGGGATTCACCATCAACCTTACGAGCTTTCTCCACTGTCCGATCTACATCCAAGGGCTCAGGTATGTCCGCGTGTCAGCATCTCGTTGCATCTCGTGTGTGGGTTAGAATAGATCTGGACTGTTGGATCTTGTAGGAACAGATAGGATTGAGCCACGTAGTCTTGTAGTTGTGTAATTTAGATTGGATCTTAGCCGTCGGATTGGAATCATGCGGTTTGGATGCATCTATGAGTCTCTATTGTAGCTTTAGATGCGATGATCTTGCACCGTTGGATCTTGGATGGAAGGCATGGATTGGTTCATGTAGATCGGTCTAGAGTGAATCGTAGCCGTTCGATTAGATTTGTATGGCATGGATTGGGATGCATGTTCACCGTTAGGACAGGGCACATCATCTGGTCCTAGTCGTAGGTTAGATTAGATCCAACCCGTTGATTTCATAGTATACGATCTAGATTGCACCGACACTAGGACCAATCGGTGATTGCCACGTCATGGCACAGGAACCGAGGCAACACAGCCAAGCCGCGGTCGTCGCTGATGTCAGCGATGCTGTTAGCAAGCGGGGCCTGCATGTCAACCGCTATGCGCGTATGGGTTGTGTTGATGGGTGGGAAATGATTTAGACTAGGGCAAGTGTCAAGAGGCTTCGTGCCAGGTGGGCTTGTGTGGCAATGGGTTGATGAGTGTGTGAGGGCTATGTAACACCCCGACACCTAGAATGCCCTCAATGTTACCAAACATAGTAGGAATAGCAACTAAAAACCACAATTAAAGATAAATTACAGCAAGAGCGCAAATGCTTTAACCAAAAATTTCGGCAACATCTCCTTTGTTTTTTTTCATGGTTTGAAGCAACATCAATACTATCACAAGACATAACATAATGAATAGCATCTAAAACAGCAATAACGGGAGGTAAAGCAACAGTTTAAGTCCAAAATAATAAATTCAACCACTCCATGAACCAAAACGAAGTAAATTACTAAATCCAAGCACAAGTTATAGCACGAACCAAAATTAGCACATTAAAATAAACGACACAACTACGAATGGGAGTGTGTGTAGTTGTCTAAATGAATGGATCTAAGTGTAGACGTGACGCTATCTCCCTTTCCCGCATGCCGTGATCATAGTACCTAAAAATAACATAAAACAACAAGCGTGAGTTCATCACTCAGCAAAGTGTATTGCAATGGAATAGAGAAACGACACCATTCAATAGCATCATTACTACATACCATAGCACATCATCATAAGCATCTCATAGTTCATATTCATAAACATCTCATAATCATCCTCATTCATGCAATGCAATGCACATGTCTCTTTCATTAGCACATACCGGTATTGCCGAGTGCACACCCGTCGGTGTGCACCCTCTTTCCCCTTCCATCCCGTAGATGGAGGGTGCCTACTCTTACTGACCCGCTCCCATACACAACCGTGGATGGGACTGCGAGGTAGGTCTTTCGTGTTCACAACATGTGAACACAGAGGCCCGCATCAGAATGGGTCGCCTCTTCCATTATGAATGCACATATGTTATGAACATGTAGGAACTTGCATAAATAATTAATACAACAATCTCATAGCCAATATGTAATTATGTTCATCATATCATAATCAAATAACAAGCATGGCAAGTTAACACATCATGTACTCATATTGCACCTATGCAAGTCTAATAACCACTCAAACCCAAACCACTAAAATACATTTGCCTTCAACCGTGAGCGACGGAGTGGCGAGAGGTTGAGGGTACTCCCGGGGTCACACCACCTGCAAAAAGGTAAAATACACTCAAAACTTGCCCACAAAACCGTACGGGAGCAATCATCTACAATGACTTTGCAACCCACTCCTAAAACTCGAAAACAGAGAATCTGTCCCATTGGGACAACGGGCTTGCAACTAGCATAACTTGAGTTCTAAAACTCCAAGTCAAGTAAACGAGTACATTTTCTCGAATCTTAGGAAATTTCCCAACTTTTTTTAAGTATCCGCGAAGACTGATTCGGCCTCTAAAATTGTCTAATCTACAATTGAACACGATCTGTTCCAATCATGTCACAGATTTGACAATGCTCGGTAAAATAGCCATAAATTTTAAACGGCTAAACGGATTTTATCGTTATTGGTGTCCAATGAAAGATAATTGAATTACCTACAACTTCCGTAACAGACGGATGATCAGGAAACGCTTCTAAAATTCCCAAAACTCAAGCCCTAAGTTGGGGTGCAAATATGCTCGAGGACATAACGTGGGACATCATTGCAATTTTCCTAATCTCATCTAGGAACAGCACCTAATCAATCTTAGGCATGGAATCTCCCTTCTAACCAGCATCACAACCCTACAAAATAATCTACCAATGCTTACCTCCCTCGAAGAACCACTCGAACGGCGAAAACCTTCTCCTCCCGCCCTCGATCTTCCTTCAAACGCCGAATCCGCCGATTCCTCTCGGTTGCGGAGCTTCCCAACGGAGAGATCGACGGAGGGGGAGGGTGTGGCAGCAAGGGTAGGGTGGATCACTGTTAGGGCCGGCTAGGGGGTGGAGGAGAGGGATGGGGTGGCGCATGGAAGGGGAGGAGGGGGCGGCTAGGGCTTGGAGGGGGTGGCGGCTATGGGAGGGGGAGGAGGAGGTGGGGTGCATGGGGATGGCTTGGGGGAACCCTAGGGTAGGATGGCTGCGCCCTCCTCCCCACATGGGCCAAGAAGCCTCCACCTAAGGCCCAAAAAGATCCCCCCAAGGTCCAAAGTTTCCCAGAAAGGCCCAAACACCCGAAAACGGCCCAAAAACGCGCTATAAAGTCGTATCGTAATGCCGAAATCTATAATGTCACATTCCGTAATGTCAAATTGTTGAGAGAAGGAAGTCTTGCCTTGGTCAATTAAGGACTTAACCTTGCAAGCCTTTGAGCTGGGCCAAACATACAACCACATGTTTGGAATGGAACAGACCTAGTTAAGTAAGTTATTAATATCTTGCATGTGGTACCACAGGGTGATAGTTACACAGGGGGTGTAGCTGTACGGGGGAGAGTACCTGTGCTGCGGCTTGGTACCCATCCAACAATATGTGTCAATCCTATACTCAGCTCTGTGTGAGGGGGGTGATAGTGAAGGCAATACTGGAGAGGTTCATATGTTAAGCTAGAAGTTTTCGAAAGGCTTTGTTATAGTTATTCGCCTGTGTGGTGAGTGATTGTATCTTGTGGGTAAAGTGTGTAACCTTTGTAGAGTGTAAAAACTATTCGAATAGCCATATTCATGGTATTGGACAATACATGGGAATTACAGTAAAGGGTTTGGAGAAATTAAGGTTGTTATTGGAAAATGTGGAAATTGGCTTAAGGAGGAGAATTGGTTTACTTGTGAAATAACTGTGAACTTTACTATTGTTATTACATGTTTTACTGCTTTACAATCTATTATGAATAAGTGCAAATGCTATTTATTGCAAAATAACCACTTAGCCATTCAATTGGAATAAGCCATGCATGTAGTTATTAGACTTGCATTATGTGCATGACTTGCTGAGTGCTTTATATACTCACACCTTGCAACCATACAAACATCAGTTGAGAAGGAGTCTACACCAGCTTTGGAGGAGGAGTTCCAGGAGGAGCCGTCGAGTTAGGGTGTTAGCCCAGTCAGTTGCCTATGACATATTGATTGTTCACTACGAGATTCCACTGCAATTTTCTTCATTTTGAATCTTTGCCCTGGAGGTGTTCTTTTGTAAGTTGACCATAAGGTTGGTTAAACATATTATATTATTAGTTGAAATCTTTATTTATTATTCCTCTATGTATGATTATGATATTTTATCTATGTTGAGACTGTGTGTACTAGCATGATTCTGGACTAGCGTGAAACACACAGAGGGTCCGAATTTATTCAATCGGGTCCCGACAGTTACGTATGCGATGCTCATTTCCTTTGGCACCGCCGGCTTCAGCATTGGCGTCGTGTTTCACGGTAATCAAAACAATGTCCCGGGCTCCCAGCCGGTCCGTCGTATGTCTTCGACTTAGTGAGGGTCAGTCGGTGGAAGGACTTGGTTTCATAATATTTGTCCTATATATTATAATAATAAATTATAGTTAAAGTTTTGTTGATACGACGGTAAAAAATTAAATAAAGAACTAGTTTGGTGAACAGAGGGAGTATTGGTATCGTATACCTTGGGGTTCCATGCACACATGCATCGTCACCAAGGATCCAAATCCTGGCCGAAATTCCAAAATCTCGTCCGAGATTTCGGATTTCGGACCCCCTTTGAGATTCTAAATCTTGGCCGGGTAAATTTTTTTTAAAAAATTCAAATTGCTACAGTAACAGTGAAAATCTCGACGAGATATCGAGTATTTCGGTCGAAATCTCGAGGTTTTTTTTGCCGAATTTTCATTTTTGTGCACTGAATTTGATTGGATTTAGGGTCAAGATCATCACAAAATATTTCAAAAAAATTTGACGTGTTTTTGATTAGTTTTTGGTCGGTTCAATTTGTCGGTTAGTCTTAAGTAGCACTGTCCAAAATTTTGAAAATTCCTCAAGATTGGTAATCATCTGAAACTTTTATGGGAATATTATGGATGTGTTAGGACCATCCACAAAAAAATTTAAAATTTTCTAACGTGGTTTGAACTATTTTTTCATTTAGGTGAAATTTGTTAGTCCGTCTACAGTAACACTATCTGAATTTTTGAAAATTCCTCAAGATTGATCATGATCTAAAAATTATATGATAATATTATGGATGTGTTAGGGCCATCCACAAATTTTTTTAAAAGTTTCTAACGTGGTTTGCACCATTTTCCATTCAGTTGAAAATTGCCGATCAGTCTTTTATCAGGACAGTAGCACTGTTAGATTTTTAAAAAAATTCCTCAGGCTTTATCATCATCTAAAATTTTTATGGGAACATTAGTGATCTGTCAGGACCATCCAAAAAAAATTCAAAATTTTTTGATGTCATTTGAACCATTTTTTGTTCAGTTGAATTTTACCAAGATTTCGGAAATTTCGGACAAAATTTTGGATTTTTGGGGGAAATTTTGGATTTCTCGGTTAAAAAAACCAGATTTGAATTTTGTCCAAAATTTTTGAATCTCGCCGAAATTTTGGATTTTGGCCCTTTCCAGGATTGTGTCTGAAAAAGAAATTTGAAACCTTGATCATCACGTACACCATCTGCACCTGCATCTGCTGCACTACACTGCATTGTGATTCATATCCCTTAGGTCCCCAATGTTACATGTACAAATTGCTAATACACCTTGATGAAAAGGGAGAGGAACTCATCGAGATCAAGAACGAGAACGAACAGTGCCGCAAGGAGAACTTGGAGCTCCAGACCCAGAACGACGACATACGCTTTCAAAGGCTCAAAGAGAGGAATAATTATGAGGTCGTCCAAGTCGGCAACGACTATCACACTTACTGCTGCTGTAGCAATGCGGGCTGTAGTTGTGCTTGCCACTACCGTGACCAGCAGCCCCGTCCACGCGGTCCTAACAATCAACACTCCATGTAAGTGTCATATGATTACTCATTCGAGCCTTCCGAATAGGGTCTACGACAGCCAGCATTACTTTTTTACAATTTCAAAACACGCGCATATACCTTAGCTTAGTTTTTGTTCATGGTTTGTCCATGTCATCGTACCATGTCTCTTTTTATATTTTTTATGTCATGTTATGTCCACAATATCATACTTTGTACACTATTATTTCTATGTCATGCTATGTTCCCTTATATATTTATGCATGTTTACTGTCATTGTTTCTATAAGTCATGTTATTTTCTACTTAACAAATCTCCCTCCCGAATTTCTCTACGCCTTGTTATTTTTGTATGTATTTTATTGACACGCATATTATTTCTATTTTTTTTTAAATCTAGGCTACGCTGCCCAATTTTCGGTACACATATTTTCTGATTTTTTTTATTTTAACAAACATCAAATGGCTTCCCTTTTCTTTCTTCCTTTTTTTGTTCTTTTTCCCTCTTCCCCCTCTTTCTCTCTTTTTTTTTTGGCTAAGGAGCTCTTTGTCGCCATTTGTACTAGCGACAGAGGACTTTTCGTTGGGCAAGAGTCCTCTGTCACCATTTTAAATAGTTACATAATGGTATTTTTGTTATTTTTTAACTAGCATATTAATTCTGTAATTTTTTATTAAAATATTATTATTTTTTAAAATTTATTGGTATCGTATACCTTGGAGTTTTATGCATGTATGCATCGTTGAAATGACCCAAAAATTTCAAAATAAATTTAGTTGGTTTTTGTTTTGGTTTTGAATTTAAATTTGTTTTATTTGATTTTTGGGCCAATTCTCCTTTGCCACTTGGGCCTTCAGCCCATCTCTCCGGCCAGCCCGGCCGGCCTCATCATGCGGCTGCTTTCTCGGCCCGACTTGCCTCGTCCCCGCCGCCTCCGCTCGGCCCCGCCGCCCGCCATCTGCGCCACATCGCGCCTTGCGCCAGCGCCGCCCGCCGTCGCCGTTTGCACCACGCCGCCGCGTCCGCTGCAGACGCCGCCTTACGCCCACAAGCAGCGCCGTGACGTCGCTGGTCTGCGCACCCGCCGCCATGTCCGGCCTCGCCCTTGCCCCCGCGCCTATAAAAACCGACCCCGAGCTCTCCCTCAACCCGCACCACTCCCCTTCACCTCACCCCGGTGAGCTCCGCCTCCATCCTCCAATTCGCCGGCGCCGCCGCCTTTGCCGCCGCCGCCCGGCCCGAATCCTAACCCTAGCCCCTCGCGCTTGGGCGCGCTCGGCCAGGCGCCTACTTCGCCCGCGTTGGGCCGACCCACTAGCTTGGCCTCGCCCGCGCGTCGCCAGGCCGCCCCGACCGAATGGGCCGTTTGGCCCATTTCGCCAAGAAACCACCCCAACACTGTTTGGAACAGTGTTTTCCTTTTTCGGTTTAAATAATTCAATTATTAATTCCAAAAAATCGTTTTAAACTCAAGAAAAATCCCAGAAAACCCCAAAAAATTTTGGAAACCCCAGAAATGCCCCAACTACATATTTTCGACCGTTTCGACCCACCGAGTCCAAAAATGCCCTCCGTTCCTAAATCCGAGACACTAAAAATTTCCAAAATACCCAAATTTCCCTTGTTCCTTCCCGGTCCAGATTCCGATTTCCATTTTCTTTTTTCCTTTCTCTTTCCCGGTTATTGTTTTTCGTTTATTTATGTCGTTCGCCTCTTCCGCGCTAGATCTGACCGTTGAGCCACCACCTGACGAATACATATACCATGGGTACCCCCAGCACCCCAGAACAACGAACGGGCTGCCTCAAAGCCCAGCTCTGACCGAAGGCCCCGTGGGCTACAAAGGGCACTCGTCCCTGACCAAACTAGCCCGAAGGCACTCCGACCCCCGCCATGGGTCGGACGACCCGACGGGCTCCGACCCCCCTGGGTCAGACGATTCAACGACTCCGACCCAATTGGGACCATCTCCGTCAAAGATTGCGGCGCCGGGCCCACACTGGCAGTTGGCCGCCTGCCCTACGGACGTGGCGGCTCGAAACGTCTGTACCATGGTAGGTGGTTCCTTCCGGAGGTGTCAGGGGGCCGCCCAAAGTCAAGCACCGGTCCCATCGTCCTGACACACACTACAGAAGGGCACGCTCCCTCCCGAGGCAACACCAGAGTCAAACTCCGTAACGTCAGCACCTAACAAGCAGACGGGGCAGTGCGTCACTTCCCCCTCTGAACCAAGGACTGACTTCCTTAGCGAGTCTACCAACCCAGCGTGGGGCGAGCGGAGGCCAGTCGGACGACAAGACCGAAGGCCAGGACTTCGAGGCGTAGGACACCCCACCTTTTTCTTTCCAAACTCCCATGTAACCTGTCACCTTCGTCTATATAAGGAGAGGCATGACCCCAGGGAGAGGGACACACGATCGACTAAACGAACAACGAACAAACAGACGGATCGATAGTTCAATCGACTTTCTTCTTTTGGATAGCACTCGCTACTCCATTTTCACGAGGCGCATAAGGCCGGTCCTTAGCCCTCGCTTGTAACCCTAGGCAGTCATCTGCCCCCGAAAAGCAATAAACATCCACCTTACGAACTGGAGTAGGGACATTCGGCCCGAACCAGTATACATCTTGGGCTCCTTTTGAGTCAGGCCATTCAAGGAGAGGGAGCGCGCGACACCTAGACTTAAAATCGTATTGCCGGTGCACAAAACACCGACACCACCTGAGCAGGAGCAGTACACGGAGCAGGATCTGGACCAGATGGACGTCGGGAACGACTACTTCCCCTACAATTCTTCCAGCCCGATCGCCGAGCAAGGCAAGCCGTACACCTTTGATCATGTTGATCCGAATAATGCCATGCTATACTTAGTAATTATTTTATATCGTATTATTTTGTTGTATGTTGAAATATTGAAAACTGTTATTTTAGAATGACATGACACCTAGATAATGCCAAATTGCTCATGGAACTTCCTTGAAAAATATTGAATCCTATTAAATCCTTGTAACCCTAGGAATTAACTATGCTATGCTAGTTAGATATTATTCAGGTTAGTTAAATTCAGAATCTTGGAAAATGTGAGAAAATGCTGCCAAGTTGTCGACTTAGGTGTTTGTAAAAGTGCTACAGTCAGGGGGACAGTATTGGATTAATCTCGAGTGGATGAGATTCCGATCCCCGGCTGATGATTAATACTTTGGTTTGTCTGGTGACCGGTGCTGTGAGTACCGGGATGGGTTTGTGGATTGGAAGACTTAATCTTTGGCACAATAAGGTTAATAACCCCCTTGAGCAAAGTAAATAACTTAGTTCCCGCTCAATCACAAGTCGGACTGGTCGATGGGCCTGCCTCCGACATAGCTCAGTATATTAATCATTCGTGAGATAAAATTGATCAAATTTGGTGGTACTATTCTCTGAGGAGAATAGGGATCAGCCTCCCTGGCAGGGGAGTATACCGAAGGGGTGGAACAGGAATAGACCGGAGTGTCATTCGTTGATTCTCACAACGGTATGTGCTAATTGGAACTGTGGGTCCAAAGTAGCATCAGGCCTATCGGTTAACAACTAAACACAGGAATGATTTAATGAAATGCTGTGATAATCTCGGCTTGGCCGCATGCATTTAAGTTACATGTAATTTTAGCGCTTGGCATTAACGGTCGTAGATATCTTGTGGGTAAAGCTGAGCACATCTGCAGAGTTAATCAAATTGTAATCGATTACGCCGTACTTCCGGTAAATGAAGTTATGTTTGAAACTGGGGTGATACCCGAAACCTAGCTCAAGTAATTGCTTTAGAATTGGTGAAATTGGCTAAGTGTTGTTGAACGTGTGAAAGCCCCTATTACTTATTTATGGTTTGTGCTTCAAATGTAAAATGAGTTAGAAAATAAAACTGCATACTTACAACCCTACTGCCATCCTTTGAATAGCCCATACATGTAGTATTCAGTTGTTTCCGTACGACTTGTTGAGTACTCCGTACTCACCGTTGCAACCCTAACCCCCTTTCAGATTTTGAAGAAGCTGGAGCGTATCAAGAAGTCGTAGATGGCGACTTAGTCTGGTTTTAGGTCTCTTGTCTTTTGCTCAGGCCCTGCCTGTGTCTTTCTTTTGGTAATGTATTACTGGAAGCTTGGATGCTTCCCTTTTGTAAAAACTCGGCCGTTAGGCCTTATATTGAATAAAAAGAGCTAAAATCCTTTTGTCTGGCAAAATACTCTTGTCTTTTCCAACAGTTAGTCTTCCTAGGTAACTATTGTGAGTTTTTGCACTGCCCCTAAAAAGGCGATCCATCACAATCGTCACGTACACCGTCTGCATATGCTGCATTGCACTGTGATATGCGACACGTAGAAATCTAAATAAATAAAAAAGACATGCGACACGTAGAGACAACATGCGCAAGTTACACGCACCATGCGTGATGTCAGCAAATTTATGGAGTATACTCCGTGTGGTCACAAATATTTGTGGAGTAATGGCAGCAAATAAGCTCGCTAGTGTACAGGCAGTTTGGGGATGGCTTCCCTATCGAGCGAGCGAGCCCCTGGTGTTCCCACACGGTGCTCTCTATCAGCATCTGGTGTTCCCTATCAGAATTCAGCCCCTGGTGTTCCCTATCAGAATTCAGCCCCTGGTGTTCCCATCTAGTCTTAGATGCGGCTTCCCTATTCCAGCCCCTGGTGTTCCTATCTGGAAATGATATCCGATCGAGTACAGGTGAACATCATACTAATTTGTATTAGAACATGAAATACTGCTATATTTCTAGATAAGACTAGTAAAAAAAAATGCCGTACAAACTTTGGCGGGACGGAGGGAGTAACTGATTAAACTAGTTAGTTAGAACTCTGCGCGTTGCTTTGGGCGACCCATGAATTTTAACAGAGAGATAAAAATATCTTTAAAAAATAGAAAATAAAAAAATATTGCAATTCGACGTTAGCAGATAGGGGAAAATTTCTTCCAAATTTTTTGAAAAAAATAAAAGAAAAATATTTTGGATATCAATATGGTCTCTTAATAAACAACTCTGTAACCACTAATTTCTATTACGTACAATATATTTATAAAACCTAATAAAAATTATAATACTATAAAATTACCTTTCAAGATGCATGAATCTATACATATAATTTTCATGGTTCTAATATAAATATTTAAAAATATATTGATGGCTGAAGTTTTGAAAGTTTGATTACATGTATCCCAAAATGACATATATTTGTGGCTACAGGGAGTATTATTTTATTAAAACAAAAGCAAAAGATGCCACTGCATTCACTCCCAAAGGTTAGAAATTCACATGTTAATTGGATAAAAAGGAAAAGATCTACTACATCGACCCTTTAGCACAAAAATAAAAAATCAGAGGTCTTCCAATGATGAGTTGCGTGAGTACGAGCGCGGCGACAGAATTCCAAAAAAATATCGTTTAAGGCCTCAAAACGACCTCTGAAGTTTTGTAGCCGTTTCGGAGTATGAGATAACACTAAAATATAGCTTAAACCGTGTTCGGAGTATGATAACATTAAAATCAGTGTTTGGGTGCTCTACGGGGTTAAGGGAAGAGAGACGCATTACACATCACATGTAGGGGTGAAAACGGAACGGAAAGTTCCCGACCGTTCCGAAGAAAAATGGAAACGGAAGCTCTTTTTCGGAAACGAAAACGGAAAATATCGGTACGGAAACGGAAACGGAAACGGGAGAGCCAATTCCGGCGGAAACGGAAACGGAACGGAAATTCCGTATAAGTGAAACCGGAAACTAAAAACGGAAACGGGCCGGAAAGGGAAATGGGCTTGGCCCAAAAATGAGAAGAGAGTTTATATTTATTTTCGAATTAAAATAATTTCATAAATACAAATGGTTTTATATAAAATACTAAATAGAGTTCAAAAATTCCACAAAAATTCTCAAAAATACTTTGGAATATTTTGAACCTAGAAAAATTATTTTCAGCATAATTTTTTTATAAATAAATTAATTTTATAAATCTAAAAAATGCAAAATAGTATTTATAAACTCCAGAAAATCCAAGATAAATCTCAAAAAATCATAAATGAACATCGAATAATAATATACAAATTTTAGGGTGCTAAACCTTTGTAGTTGGTGGAGCAATAGGATATCAATGATAATTATATGGATGAGGACATGATGATCTGATATGGGAGACAAATAATGTGCCATTAGCTGACAAACTTGAGAAAAATTTTCTAGTGATATCAGAGAACATAGCACTATTCTTGTGTCCACCTTAGAGGTGGAATGGGCTATATTGTTCTTGTGGTCATGTATATTGTAATTCTCTACTATGTTCTTGTGGAATTTTTCGCTTTCGTTTCCGTATTCGTTCCGTTCCGTTCCGTTCCGATTTCGTTTCCGTCACTATCCGTGTCCGTATCCGTTTCCGGGGTTTCCGATTTCGTTTCCGTTACCGGTAAAAAATGTGGAAACGGAAACGGAACAGTCATTTACCGACCGTTTCCGTACCGTTTTCATCCCTAATCACATGCGATCATACCAGCACTAAAGTACTAAATCCTATAAGAACTCCGAACTTAAGCATGCTTAGGTGAGAGTAGTACTAGGATGAGTGACCTCTCGAGAAGTTAAATCGTGCTTGCGTGAGAGTAGTACTAGGATGAAAAGTACCGATTTGTGAGGAACAAGATGTAATCTCAGTCGTCCATCTAACGGAAATTAACACGGATGAGAACACGAGGGAGGGAACAGGGAGGCTGCATCCAGCCTTTGGGATCCGCTTAATCCTATTTTTAGTACACTTATTTTCTGATTTTTTATTTTAACAAACATCATATTGCTTTTATGCTCTTTCTTCTCCTTTTTCTTTCTCTTTCCCTCTTCCCCTCTCTTTTTTTGGCCGAGGAGCTCTCTATCGCCATTTGGATTGGCGATAGAGGACTTCTCGTTGGACAGGTGTTCTCTGTCGTCATTAATTTTAAATGACGACATACTCTCTTAGCCATTTTAAATGGCTACAAAGAGGTATTTTTGTTATTTTTTAACTGACATATTAATTCTATAATTTTTCATTAAAATATTATTATCTTTAAAAAATTTATTGGTGTCGTATCGTCACGTACACCGTCTACATCTGTTGCACCGCATTGCACGGCGATATGCGACACGTAGAAATCTCAGAGAAAAAAAAAACAGATACTACAACATGTGCAAGTTACACCATGTGTGCTGTCAGCAAATTTATGGAGCGCTCCGTCTGGTGACAAATATTTGTGGAGTAATAGCAGCGAACGAGTAGTCTTAGATTGGCCATCTGGAAAGTATGTCCGATCGAGGCCCCTGGTGTTCCCTATCAGCCTCTGCTGTTCTGTAACACCCTAGTTTTCGCTTTCTGGACGAAAAACCTAATTTAAATAAAGTAATTCAAAAGTTGGAGTTTCGTTGGTGTTTATATTAACCTGGCATCCAATCCAACCCAAAATCGCGATTCAATTCCCTTCCGGTCGAAAAATCGGATTTTCCAGTCCCGCCGGTACCCGAAAATTCACCCGAGCCCAGAAATGCTCCAAAAATCTCCAAACCACTTTTAAAATGTTCCAAATATTCCTAAATGATTTTAGGAATTTATCCCCGAATTTTTGGACCTCCGTTTCTATTTTATCTCGCGCGGCCTTTGTTAAATGCCCGCAATTCGCTTCGGAATATTAAATTCCACAAATTTCATCCAAATTCAACCAAACCAATTCCATTGAGTTCCAAATATCCTAAAATGGCTCTAGGAATTTTTCCGGAATTTTTAGGCCATTTTTCCTAATTTTTCTCTAGGGCGGACCGTTTACGTAAAAGAGGGCCAATGAGGGAGTGACACGTGTCATGCACTATTCATCATCTTCAACCTCTAGCCATGGCATGAACTTTGGAGCTCCAAGCCAACGAAAATGGAGGTGCTCTCTTTAATCGCTCATAACTTCCTCCACGCAACTCCAATCGACGAACGGTCGGTTGCGTTGGATTCGGAGCGTCGTCCTCTTCGCATCCCCCACCACCTCTCGCCGGAGGACTCGCCGGAATCCGTACGGGCGCCCAAAAACCAAAAGCCGTCCATTTGCATTCAAACCTCATTTACTCGGCCGTTTCTCGTCCAACCGCCGCACCACCACCTCCTTTCTCTCCCTATAAGAACCCTCTATCCGGTGGTGTACCCCTTTTTCCCCCTACTCCATCCATTTGGCCGTGAGATCGAGAAAACCGACGAGGTGTCTTTCTTTTCGGTGTTCTTCGCGTTCGTCGTTGGTTCTTCAACTCCGGTGAGCCATTCTTCGAGTTCTTAGGTTCCTTGTGACCGTGAGGAGGTCTAGCATCTAACCCAAGCATCGTTTTTAGGTTTGATCAAGATTTGGCGACGAATTTCGTGTTTTACCGATTTCGGCCAAAGCTCCGTTCATCACCAAATTCATCCACTCCGGTGAGTTTTAGTTCATTTCCTTCCGGTTATAGGTTGCTAAGGATGTTATCTAGATGATCTAGCCTTTTGTTTGGGTCAATTTGATGCAAAAATGGGCTCAAAATCCGAATTTTGGAGGAGATGTGTTTTTTTTCATTTTTTTGGGCTCTCTGTGTTCGTGCGTGCGTGTATGGCCGTGCCCGCCGCCGCCCGCCCGCCTTGCCGCCATGCTTCGCCGCCGCCATGCCCGCCGCTGGCCCGCCACTGGCCAGCGCCGGCCCATGCCCTTCCGCTCCGCCACCCCCCCCTCACCGCCGGCCGTGCCCCCCACTCCCTCTCTCTCCCTTCCTCTCTCTTTCTCAATCTCTCTCTCCTCCATGAATGGCAAACAAGCTTCCAGAGGAAGCCATCTCCTCTCCCTCCCCTCAATGACATGTGGGGCCAACTTGTCATAGGGATAGACTTAGTCAAAGCCAGTCAAAGTCCAAGTCAAAGTCAGCCGGTCAACGAAGGAATATTCCAGAGAATATTCCCGGTTTTCGATTTATTTGAAATTCAAACTTCGGAAGCTCATAACTTTCTCATCCGAACTCCGTTTGACTCCATTCAAATTTCTAAATTCATCTAAAATCAAGATCTACCTGCCAGTACTAATTTTGTAATTTTTAGATTTTATTTATTTTCTGGTATTTATTTGTTGTTCCGTTTTGCGCGTAGTCGACGACCCCGACGCGACCGCCGACCCCGTCGCCGGACTTCAAGACCTCGCGATCCTCGCTACAACCGAGGCAAGTCTCCTTGACGCATGTTGAACCCATGTTTTATGACTGTTTTATACTGTTTTACAAATTGCATTGCTATTTACATAAAATGGTGATGTTAAAACGTTAAGTGGTTAGTTATACCTGTTGTTTATACCCCCTTGAGATTTGCTATACATGACCCTTTGTCGACCTAGAACAGGGATCCACCATAATAAACATTTTTAATAAAATACATTTTTGATGGGGAAAATGACTTTTTAGCAGATAGTTTGAATAGAGTTAATCGGGGACAATGTAATTGGGAGACGGATGGATATTAGTGATAATGTGAGGATTGTTATTATGAAATTGATTTATGGTGGTGATCATTTAAATGTTGGGGAGTTGGATTGTGATAGTAGTTAACAATATAATGAGTATGGATTGGGGTGAAATGCAAATTGGAGATAGATGAATATTAGAGTTGATATGGGGCTTGTAATCATAACATTGGTCTATGAATGGTAGTCCATGTATTTTGGTGGATTAGGGGAATGTTGGAAGATGTATGATGTCAGGAATAACAGTCGGTGAGAGTAAATAAATGTTATTGAGAGTCATATGTATAGATCAAATAGAACAAGTGGTGAATTATGTTTCGGTGGATTTTAACTAGAATGCTATGTGATAATCATTCAGGGCGATTGTGAATAGTCCAGGATGTTTGGTGGTTTAGTGAATAATATTATTGCGTATTTTGGTGGATTAAAATAGATGATTTAAGGGTGATAGTGTGAAGGATTGAATATAGGATGTTATGAAGTATTATCGGTGGATTATATTCGAAATGATTAGAGATGCTATTGTGAAGTATTCTCGGTGGTTTTGTAGATGAATTTGTGAAATATTCTTTGTGGATGATACGAGTGATCGCTATAAGAATGATGGTCAATTCATTACTACAAATCATAGTTCAAGGGAAATGGACACACCTAATTGGGGTTTAATATGATTTTGAGAGTTAGGATATTACCATACTATACTCAATAATTTATGGATACGATATTGAATCGGATTATTCATATGACTGTGCCATTAGGGTAATTTAGTGATTATTGGAGAGTACAGGATGGATTATAAGGGTTGTCATCAAACCCTGAGATTTGTATTTTATAAAAATAAACTATTGGTGGAATAGAATAGTACGGTAGAAATGCTTAGCCTCGCTATCGGTCAATCGTCACCTATGGGTGGGAATTTCAATTATCTCTTTAAATTCTTTGTGTTGGAAGTTATAGGCAAGGGTATTGCCGTCGGTTTACAAAATAAAAATAAAATGAAAAATGATTTCGACTTGGGCGGCCTGGAATGTCGGGTGGAAGCGAACCAAGCCTTGGTTCTTTTGTGCAAGTACCGCCCCAAGTCAATTAAGGACCGACGCTTATGACTGTCTCCATTCTAAGCATTACCGTACAACCACATGTCAAAGTGGGCACGACCTGGCTAACTAATTTGTAGAAACCTGACTTAGACTCACCACTCGGTGGTTGTGTGAGAGCCGGAAGGAGGCATTGTTGTTGTTGTTGTTGTTGTTTTACTCACACGGCGCAAGAGGGGGCTTCTGTACTGGGTGGACATAACCCTAACAGCGGTGAAACCTCAGCGGGTGAGTCGGGTTAGGCGTATACATTGTAAAGGCCTTGTCATGATATCCCTGCCGGCACACCTAAGGAAGTGTGTTAATCGCGTGGCATCAAGGGAATATCATGTCTTGTGGGTAAAGTTGTACACCTCTGCAGAGTTAAAACTATTCGAATAGCCGTGCCTACGGTCAAAGGCAAAGCTTGCTGAATGCTTTCATACTGGTAGACTTTGGTTTTTGGTTTCAAACTAAACAATGGTTTGTTTTGGGATCCGAGAGCGGTTAGAACTCTCGGGTGTGCTTCTGGCGGCTAAAGCCAGGTAGGTGGAAGGAACCTGATTTTGAGAATCGTGGCAGATAGAGCCATGTGAATGGATTGAACCCTGATCTTGTTGAGATGTGGCGGATAGAGCCTGTATATTAGTGAGTGGTGGTTAGAACCTTCACTACATTATTACATAATTCAATAATTAAAAAGAATCGCTCAAATATGCTTTGTGAAAATTATTAACAAGTATGATTTGATGAAACTTGGCTTTATGCAAAAGAACCATATTAAGCCATCTTTGGATAGCCTACATCGTGCATATTTCCCAGACTTGCTGAGTACTTTATGTACTCACGTGCTACATTCTAATCCTCTCTCAGAAGTGAAAGAAGCTGTTCAAGATTTCCATCGACTAGGGTGCGTTCTCCACTCGATTGCCTGTGGGCATTTGGGATGGGTCGCATTGGCGTTTTCGTCTTCATTGCGCTTGTTCAAGTTGTTCAAATTTGTCCAGGCTATAATGGTAAACCTTGACCATAAGGTCTTTGCTTTTATTTGGTATTATTCTTATTTAGTTATATGTATTCGTGATATGGTTGTTGATTAATCACTTTTGACTGTGTGTACTAGCTACTGATCTGGGACTAGTACAGAAATACACAGAGGACTCCGGATAGTCGATCCGGGGGCCCACAAAGGTGGTATCAGAGCCATATCGACTGTAGGACGTGTCCTTAGTTAGAATGGTCGTTTTAGGAAGCTTCAAAACTTATTTTCTAACAAGACAGAAATCAAATAATGTGCTATTCTCGTCTTTTCTCTCTCTTTCTATTCCTATTTTCCCCGTGTTGATTGCTTCTTCACCGTTTTGGAATGTAAATTGGACTATACCCCTCCCATAAAACTTCTATATTAGGATAATCGAGTTTCCGCTTTCAACTTCAAGGCTTGAGGACTTAAGAAGAACAACTCTGCAAGATTGCTCCGGAAGTTGGACGTCGTCTTGGTGAGGATCCGAACTTTGACCGCTATAGGTTTAGTGGGCCCGGTTCAGGCTGTGTTTGAGCCGCCTTGTTCAGTTAGAGTGCGTAGTTTGATCGAGTAGACGAGTGGATTTGCTTGGTGTTAAAAATGTTTTGATTTTCGTGTGTGGTGTTGTCCTTTGCCTGGGCAGTTGGTTTTTGGTGTTGTTAGAACCTCCCCTGTTTCTCTCGTCTGTGCTATTCCCTCTCATCTGGAAGCCTTATTCTACCGTCAGATGGAGAAGAATCGCAGTGCTGACCTCAACCCAAGAAGCGGATGCATCCAGTTCCAATCCTTCGGTCAACGTCAATGGTAACACCAGTGAAGTTCCGGTTATCAACGTCAGGGCTGCTACCGAGCTCAACCAGCAACCATCCGAGGTGATAACAGCATTTCTTCATAATATGAATCAGTTCATGGTGACTCAGACTCAGCTCATGCAATTGAGGATACAACAACTAAACAACCAAGCCTCCATGGTCACTACACCTAGAACTCCTCAGCAGTACCCGTTGGATGAGCTACTAAAGACCAAGACTCCTGAAGTACTAGGTGATGGTGGCGCTAGCAATACCCCTCCTGTAAACCTTCACCCGTGGAGATATGTCGTCTGCTATCGATGTGGTGAAAAAGGACATGTTGCTTATAGTTGTCCCCAACAGGGCAAGGCCAAAGAAGATACCCACTGTAGTCACTGCAACAGGATTGGACATCAATTCCGCAAGTGCCCTCGCAGAAAGGAGATTCAGTACCGGGTTTGCAACCTTTGTGGCAGGGAAGGGCATTATGTGAAACAATGTCCCTTGAGAAAACAAAACGTCTTATCAAAACAAGCAATTCCAGCGGCAGAAGTCAGTGGGAAAGTACCTTCTAAGCTGCACCAAGTATCGAAGATTCCTCCGGTGGCAAAGGCAAAGCGATCTCACTGGAAGACAACCGTCATCAACCGGATTCGCAAAAGGAAGGGAGTAAGTCAGAGCGATATGTTGCCGCAATTCTCGGCTTCGTGTGGACCAATTTCCACTTAACCAAGCCCAAGAAGCAACCTTAATCAAGACCCCAGGATCAGAAGTGCAACCAGTGATGCAAGGACGCCAAGCATCTTCTTCCAATTCCAACCTTCCAGATGTTGTTCTTCTTCGGACTATAACCCCGGCAGCAGGTGGGAGGCGCAATCGGCAACTTCTGTCACAGGTTCTACGATATAGGACATCAGGTCTGCTCATGATCCCTGAAGTTGAAGAAGAAGCAACTGAAACTTGATGTTAGCAATAAATGTTAGTAGATGGTACCTTCAGAAGTACCCTACCTCTTTTAAAGAATAAATAAAAGAGTTGTGTAATGATCAGTCTGTAAGGTGTAAGCGTCAGTATTGTTATCAATAAAGAGTTGGAAGAATTATAATTGTGGAAGTGGATTTTTGTTGATAGTTCTTGAAACATAATTATGTTTGGACACCAGTACGGGGATGTTTAAAGGATGGCCGAAGAGCCATAGTTCTCGTCCGAAACATGGAGAGGAATAAAAATGAATTTCACCGTTGAACCCCTTGGAACTAAGTCCGGATAGGATTTTTTTCTGAGGGGGGTAGTGTGGACAGATCGACAAAAGTTGCACACTTTGTTTCGTGCAAGACAACCCTATTTGGTAATGGACTTGTGGAACTTTGCGTGGCTAAAGCAGTGCATTTTCAGTGTGCGCCCAAGGAGATCGTGTCAGATCGAGGTTTTCAGTTTATCTCAAGGTTTTGGCAGAGAGTGCATGAGGTGATGGGCACAAATCTGAATTTTAGCACCGCATATCATCCTCAGACCGATGGCCAGACGGAAAGAATTAATCAGATCCTAGAAGACATGTTGAGAGCCTGCGCTTTAACATACAAAGGTTCGTGGGATCAGAATTTGCCGTATGCGGAGTTTTCCTATAACAACAGTTATCAGGCCAGTTTGAAGATGGCACCTTTTGAAGCTTTGTACGGAAGGAAATGCCGGACACCTTTATACTGGAAAGAGGCCGAAGGGGGACAAGTAATTGGACCTGATATCCTGAAAGAAGCCGAAGAGCAAGTCAGAGTAATTCGTGAGAACCTGAAAACAGCTCAGTCAAGGCAGAAGAGCTATGCAGACAATCGCCGACGGGACTTAAGTTTTCTACCTGGTGATCATGTGTATTTGAAGGTATCCCCGTTGAAAGGAATGAAGCGCTTTCGTGTCAGTGGGAAGTTAGCGCCTCGCTATATCGGACCGTTCAAGGTGATTGCCCGAAAAGGAGAAGTGGCGTATAAGTTGGAACTACCGTCTCGGTTGTCAGGAGTACATGATGTTTTTCATGTATCGCAGTTGAAGAAGTGTCTCAGAGTTCCCGAGCATCAGCTGCCAGTTGAAGAGTTGGAATTGAAGGAAGATCTGTCTTATCCAGAGTTTCCGGTTAGAATTTTGGATGAAGCGGAACGCCGAACTCGAAGCCGGGTGATCAAGTTTTGCAAGGTTCAGTGGAGCAATCATTCCGAGAAAGAAGCAACCTGGGAGCGAGAAGGAGATCTTCGAGCAGAGTTTCCAGACCTTTTTCTTTTTTCTCCGGAATCTCGGGGACGAGATTCTCTCTAAGGGGGGTAGGTTTGTAACACCCTAGTTTTCGCTTTCTGGACGAAAAACCTAATTTAAATAAAGTAATTCAAAAGTTGGAGTTTCGTTGGTGTTTATATTAACCTGGCATCCAATCCAACCCAAAATCGCGATTCAATTCCCTTCCGGTCGAAAAATCGGATTTTCCAGTCCCGCCGGTACCCGAAAATTCACCCGAGCCCAGAAATGCTCCAAAAATCTCCAAACCACTTTTAAAATGTTCCAAATATTCCTAAATGATTTTAGGAATTTATCCCCGAATTTTTGGACCTCCGTTTCTATTTTATCTCGCGCGGCCTTTGTTAAATGCCCGCAATTCGCTTCGGAATATTAAATTCCACAAATTTCATCCAAATTCAACCAAACCAATTCCATTGAGTTCCAAATATCCTAAAATGGCTCTAGGAATTTTTCCGGAATTTTTAGGCCATTTTTCCTAATTTTTCTCTAGGGCGGACCGTTTACGTAAAAGAGGGCCAATGAGGGAGTGACACGTGTCATGCACTATTCATCATCTTCAACCTCTAGCCATGGCATGAACTTTGGAGCTCCAAGCCAACGAAAATGGAGGTGCTCTCTTTAATCGCTCATAACTTCCTCCACGCAACTCCAATCGACGAACGGTCGGTTGCGTTGGATTCGGAGCGTCGTCCTCTTCGCATCCCCCACCACCTCTCGCCGGAGGACTCGCCGGAATCCGTACGGGCGCCCAAAAACCAAAAGCCGTCCATTTGCATTCAAACCTCATTTACTCGGCCGTTTCTCGTCCAACCGCCGCACCACCACCTCCTTTCTCTCCCTATAAGAACCCTCTATCCGGTGGTGTACCCCTTTTTCCCCCTACTCCATCCATTTGGCCGTGAGATCGAGAAACCGACGAGGTGTCTTTCTTTTCTGTTCTTCGCGTTCGTCGTTGGTTCTTCAACTCCGGTGAGCCATTCTTCGAGTTCTTAGGTTCCTTGTGACCGTGAGGAGGTCTAGCATCTAACCCAAGCATCGTTTTTAGGTTTGATCAAGATTTGGCGACGAATTTCGTGTTTTACCGATTTCGGCCAAAGCTCCGTTCATCACCAAATTCATCCACTCCGGTGAGTTTTAGTTCATTTCCTTCCGGTTATAGGTTGCTAAGGATGTTATCTAGATGATCTAGCCTTTTGTTTGGGTCAATTTGATGCAAAAATGGGCTCAAAATCCGAATTTTGGAGGAGATGTGTTTTTTTCATTTTTTTGGGCTCTCTGTGTTCGTGCGTGCGTGTATGGCCGTGCCCGCCGCCGGCCGCCGCCGCCGCCGCCGCCGCCAGCAGCCCGCTGCTGCCGCCGGCACTGCCGCCCACGCCGCTGCCCTCACCGCCGGCCGTGCCCCCACTCCTCTCTCTCCCTTCCTCTCTCTTTCTCAATCTCTCTCCTCCATGAATGGCAAACAAGCTTCCAGAGGAAGCCATCTCCTCTCCTCCCTCAATGACATGTGGGGCCAACTTGTCATAGGATAGACTTAGTCAAAGCCAGTCAAAGTCCAAGTCAAAGTCAGTAGATCAACGAAGGAATATTCCAGAGAATATTCCGGTTTCGATTTATTTGAAATTCAAACTTCTAAGCTCATAACTTTCTCATCCGAACTCCGTTTGACTCCATTCAAATTTCTAAATTCATCTAAAATCAAGATCTACCTGCCAGTACTAATTTTGTAATTTTTAGATTTTATTTATTTTCTGGTATTTATTTGTTGTTCCGTTTTGCGCGTAGTCGACGACCCCGACGCGACCGCCGACCCCGTCGCCGGACTTCAAGACCTCGTGATCCTCGCTACAACCGAGGCAAGTCTCCTTGACGCATGTTGAACCCATGTTTTATGACTGTTTTATACTGTTTTACAAATTGCATTGCTATTTACATAAAATGGTGATGTTAAAACGTTAAGTGGTTAGTTATACATTGTTTATACCCCTTGAGATTTGCTATACATGACCCTTTGTCGACCTAGAACAGGGATCCACCATAATAAACATTTTTAATAAAATACATTTTTGATGGGGAAAATGACTTTTTAGCGTATAGTTTGAATAGAGTTAATCGGGGACAATGTAATTGGGAGACGGATGGATATTAGTGATAATGTGAGGATTGTTATTATGAAATTGATTTATGGTGGTGATCATTTAAATGTTGGGGAGTTGGATTGTGATAGTAGTTAACAATATAATGAGTATGGATTGGGGTGAAATGCAAATTGGAGATAGATGAATATTAGAGTTGATATGGGGCTTGTAATCATAACATTGATCTATGAATGGTAGTCCATGTATTTTGGTGGATTAGGGGAATGTTGGAAGATGTATGATGTCAGGAATAACAGTCGGTGAGAGTAAATAAATGTTATTGAGAGTCATATGTATAGATCAAATAGAACAAGTGGTGAATTATGTTTCGGTGGATTTTAACTAGAATGCTATGTGATAATCATTCAGGGCGATTGTGAATAGTCCAGGATGTTTGGTGGTTTAGTGAATAATATTATTGCGTATTTTGGTGGATTAAAATAGATGATTTAAGGGTGATAGTGTGAAGGATTGAATATAGGATGTTATGAAGTATTATCGGTGGATTATATTCGAAATGATTAGAGATGCTATTGTGAAGTATTCTCGGTGGTTTTGTAGATGAATTTGTGAAATATTCTTTGTGGATGATACGAGTGATCGCTATAAGAATGATGGTCAATTCATTACTACAAATCATAGTTCAAGGGAAATGGACACACCTAATTGGGGTTTAATATGATTTTGAGAGTTAGGATATTACCATACTATACTCAATAATTTATGGATACGATATTGAATCGGATTATTCATATGACTGTGCCATTAGGGTAATTTAGTGATTATTGGAGAGTACAGGATGGATTATAAGGGTTGTCATCAAACCCTGAGATTTGTATTTTATAAAAATAAACTATTGGTGGAATAGAATAGTACGGTAGAAATGCTTAGCCTCGCTATCGGTCAATCGTCACCTATGGGTGGGAATTTCAATTATCTCTTTAAAATCTTTGTGTTGGAAGTTATAGGCAAGGGTATTGCCGTCGGTTTACAAAATAAAAATAAAATGAAAAATGATTTCGACTTGGGCGGCCTGGAATGTCGGGTGGAAGCGAACCAAGCCTTGGTTCTTTTGTGCAAGTACCGCCCCAAGTCAATTAAGGACCGACGCTTATGACTGTCTCCATTCTAAGCATTACCGTACAACCACATGTCAAAGTGGAGCACGACAGCTAACTAATTTGTAGAAACTCGACTTAGACTCACCACTCGGTGGTTGTGTGAGAGCCGGAAGGAGGCATTGTTGTTGTTGTTGTTGTTGTTTTACTCACACGGCGCAAGAGGGGGCTTCTGTACTGGGTGGACATAACCCTAACAGCGGTGAAACCTCAATGGTGAGTCGGGTTAGGCGTATACATTGTAAAGGCCTTGTCATGATATCCTGCCGGCACACCTAATGAAGTGTGTTAATCGCGTGGCATCAAGGGAATATCATGTCTTGTGGGTAAAGTTGTACACCTCTGCAGAGTTAAAACTATTCGAATAGCCGTGCCTACGGTCAAAGGCAAAGCTTGTCAATGCTTTCATCTTTGGTAGACTTTGGTTTTTGGTTTCAAACTAAACAATGGTTTGTTTTGGGATCCGAGAGCGGTTAGAACTCTCGGGTGTGCTTCTGCGGCTAAAGCCGGTAGGTGGAAGGAACACGATTTTGAGAATCGTGGCGAGATAGAGCCATGTGAATGGATTGAACCACGATCTTGTTGAGATGTGGCGGATAGAGCACAGATATTAGTGAGTGGTGGTTAGAACCTTCACTACATTATTACATAATTCAATAATTAAAAAGAATCGCTCAAATATGCTTTGTGAAAATTATTAACAAGTATGATTTGATGAAACTTGGCTTTATGCAAAAGAACCATATTAAGCCATCTTTGGATAGCCTACATCGTGCATATTTCCCAGACTTGCTGAGTACTTTATGTACTCACGTGCTACATTCTAATCCTCTCTCAGAAGTGAAAGAAGCTGTTCAAGATTTCCATCGACTAGGGTGCGTTCTCCACTCGATTGCCTGTGGGCATTTGGATGGGTCGCATTGGCGTTTTCGTCTTCCGCTGCAGTTGTTCAAGTTGTTCAGCCTGTCCAGGCTATAATGGTAAACCTTGACCATAAGGTCTTTGCTTTTATTTGGTATTATTCTTATTTAGTTATATGTATTCGTGATATGGTTGTTGATTAATCACTTTTGACTGTGTGTACTAGCTACTGATCTGGGACTAGTACAGAAATACACAGAGGACTCCGGATAGTCGATCCGGGGGCCCACATGTTCCCATCATTCTTTGATGCGGCTTCCCTATTCCAGCCCCTGGCGTTCCCATTTGGAAAAGATATCCGATCGAGCGAACGAGTCGATAATGGGTTAACTAAACCTTTTTAATTGAAAATCAGATACCGATTTACCGTGAAAATCGAGCGAAAATCTTTAAAATCCGAAAAGTTTCAAAATCGAGCGTTTAAAAAAAATTAAACAAATTTAAAAAAAAATACGAAAATCGATCGGTTTTCTCGAAAAACCGGTCGCCGAGTTGAACCTTTTGGGCGACCATTTTTTTTTGAACGAGTTTGGTCGAAAATCGCTCGGTTTTTCACTCACAACATGACGTGCCTTTGTAGAAAGCCTCCCCTTTCCTTTCGAGGGAGTTCTCCTTTTTGCTTGCTCCCTCATTGCTATTAGTTGGTGCTTCCTCTTTCCTGTGTGAATGGTACCCACTTTCTTGTTTGCCCATTTGGGGATGCTTGCAGCCTTAGTGTTCTTTCGCAATGCAATAGGGTTAACACGGTCTGTCACAAGGTGTGATGGGAGGGGGTGTCACTCTCTGTTTCATCCTCATCAAGTAAGGGGGTTAACATTGGACCCCCCTTTCTCCATCCACTGTTGAATTGGATTTTCATTATCGCACAATGTAAACTCCATAAGACGCTGGAATGGATCATTTTTATCTGTGGACCTTTAACTTTCTTCATCTTGAATTATGAGCCACGGATTGTAGTTAACGTAAACTGACTTATGGAGCTTCTTGTAGGACAGACGGTTGCGAACTTTAGTGTGGATGAAGGCGAACGTGCTTCAATTGTGAAACGAGCCGCTAAGCAAACTTCTTAAGCGTGATTGTGTCCGAACCGAACACACCTCACCAATGTACTGCAAGTTAACAAAGAGAACAATAAGTACGCGGAGAAAATACGAAAGTGGCATTACATTTAAGTTAACATAAGAGAAATATCAGGGGTTGTTTTGGGATCATATGCCATCCCAGCTAGAGTTATTGCGAACAGTCCAACCTTCTTTATGTACAGATCGGCTTCGTGAAGAGCATCCACGACGTTATCAGTACAATCACTAAGCGCTTGAAAAGCATCTTGGAGATCTGGTAAAAAGGTGTGGGTCATAGTGTGGGTTGTGCCGTAAACATAGTGCGTCCGAGGGTTCAAGGCGGCAGCTGCACGAAGTCAAGGAAACATATCAGTACAAGTATGTGCAAGAGATGTATATATTACCGGCGATCATGTAAGTGTCTCGCTTTAGGTTGTTCATTATTGGGTCCACGACGTTCATGTATAAGGTGAATGTAGCTGGAGGGTCATGTAACAAGCTATCATATTTCTGTCACATCATACTGTACATTGGAAGCACCTCGCTCAATGTAGGTTTTCTGTCTTGATCGCTCAATGTAGGTCTTTGCCTGATTTGGGGATGCTTTACCCGGGCTTGGTCATCTTTTGTTGGTTTTCTTCTTCCTTGCTTCTGCTGTGCTGCCTACTTGGTCGAAGGCCATGGCTGATTTAGGAAGATGTTGCTTTCTTTCTTATTGATGTTGTTGTTAAATCCTATGGTTTGGCAGTAAAAAAGATTTAGGTTCTTGCTGTGTCAGGAGTAGCAGTCCATGGCCAGCGCCGTTTGACAAGATCTATGTTGCTGAATGTTAATTGCGCTACTCTCTTGGTAAGTTGCAAGTTTTGTTGCTCTACTTGTGTTTAATGGAGCAAAAATAACAATCACAATACACCACTTGAATTCTTCTTGTATACAGAATCTTGATGTAAAACATGCAATTGTGGTATGAGAATGCATCTATTGTGTAGTTTTACCCTCATGGTTAATGTTCTTCGCCTCACTTTGTCATCTCACAGCTCCACAAGTCCTACAAGGTGTTTGATGTGCTCAACAACAGAATGTTCGACCTTGTGTTCCTAGCACATCCTACATAGTCCATTGGGAAGTCCCTGCACGAGGGGTGTGGTGATGGATCGTCTTTTCTCCACAGCTTTTATGTGTGTTGAAATGCTGAATGTTTCTGATGTTACCTTGCCCTGTAGTATCCGGAATTACCTGTGATAGTTGTATGCGAATGAAATTGCTGCTGATGGCAAGCAAGAGCTTCATGAGACTCTCCACAGGAAGGTAAACAATTTCAACTTCAGATAATTATGGTTGATAATGTTGTTTCAGTATAGCAAGTATCCACCATAACCTTTTGATTATTTAGAAGGTTCTGTTGTAATATTGTGCGTACCATGTGAGGCTTTTTGTGTATGGAATTGCATATATGATTGTTTGCCCTAAAGACTTTCATCTCTATATTATTATCAGAAGTAGTCTGAAACCTTTAACATTATTATTAAAAACATGCATGATGTTTTTTGGAATTATGTAGTGGCCACAGGGAAGCATGAAAAATCCAAACCTTTTCATTGTTGTGCCTCTCTAAGTCTCTATTCATGTCTTGACTTTGTAGCGAGAGATTAGAAATATGATTGCTGGCTTATTGCTCCCTGGTTAAAGCATTTTCATTGTCGCCATCTACTTTTTAGTTGACTGCCTAGATCCTAATTGCATCTGATTTTTAATGTTTTTATGCTCTGTAAGTAAAAATGTAATGTTTTTCTCCCTGTTCTGCTTACTCAAGGTCTCAAGGAGGAACCCTACCCTAGGCTTTCAGCCGTCGTCCTCTATATTTGTAACAAATAGTTTTGAATAATCTTTTAGTACTCCGTTGGAACGCACGGACACCTTACTAGTCACTCGATACTGGAGACATTGTAGGACCTACTTTTTTGTCTTTGGTTGGGGAAAGTTGACCTCAATCACCACGTATTTGTGCTAAATATATGGATGTCCGTGGACTCTCTGAGTCTATGGGAATTGCGTGTTTGTATTGTTATGCTGCCTTCAGTCTGATTTACTTTTTCTAAGTACTTTGAGACGTTCTTAAATACACAACTTTGACCAATAACTTTTTCCTAATTATATGGAATCAAAATATTAAAAAATCATTTTTTTTTGTTAATTTTTTAAATTTAATAATTATTAAAAATCAAATTTAGACCGGAGGTAGTACTAGTAAGCTGTACTAGATGAGCATAATGTCGGAAAGCCCAATGTAATATACTCAGGACAGATATTTGTGTCACATCAAAGAAATACACGGCTTTAATGGCTTGGGGTCAATGAACGAACTGACTATTTTATACAAATCGAGTAATATCACAAAAATATTGCAAACCATCACTTGTAGAAAATTTACAATGCCACCCTCCCAGAGACAATATCTAGTGAGGACTTCATCAATCAGTTTTATCCCTGCTTTGTCAGTGGACTACCTGCTACTTCTGTGCTTGAAAGTTCTCCAGCCCAGGCACACCATCGAAAGAAGAAGAAAAAGAATCCAATTCGAAACCATATCATCGAAAGAATTCCGGGAAGGACCACATGATGAACCTGGCGTAGGTGTCATCCTCCAGGAACTCTATGTGAGCAGCTCTGCCGATCATGGTGTTCAGGTTCCGTCCCTGGGTGGACTGGTCGAAGTTGACGTCGCAGCGCATGAACACCCGCGTTTCAGACGAGGGCGCACGGATCTGGTCTAAGCAGTCGTTGAGCATTTCTGTAAACACTTGCCCCTTCTTCGAGCTATCCGACGCCGAGGCCGGGCAGAGATCGATTCTTGCTGAATGATACGGGACATAGCCATCCTAGATGGCAGAGCAATGGAATGCGTCAGGGCATGCGATGCAGCCATGCAAGGTAGACGATGCAAGAGGTTTTCGAAGTGCAACATTGGGATTATTATGTATTTACATGTAAACTCGTGATGCTTAAGCTTGAGATCGAAGAGAGAATACCGGACATATGAAGTACCTGGGGTGACGATACCAAAATAATGTTTTTGAAGTTCTCCAGTGTCTTCAGCTGAAAAAAAACAGAAACGAATTAGATGAGTTCATACACCAAGTTTGAGCGTTTAACTTGGAGATAATCTGATACAAGATCCATGCCAAATCGGAGGAGTTCATTCGCTAAAGATATTCCAGTATGAGGCACATCGATTTAAGCCCCTCGATGCACATCGGTTTAACGTACCTTGCAGAGCCGGTAAAAAAATGTATTATGGGGATCTTGGTCATCACTGAAAGTGAGCTGATGCATGCATTGCACTCCCTTGAGTCTTTTGATAAGCCAGAGGCCAGAGTTGAACAAGGAATTTGAGCTGTACCAGTAACCCAAGTGAGGCCCTGATATTGACATGTATGTGTAGAGGTTCTTCGAAAATAGTTGCAATTTTGGTTCTGTTGAATGGAAAGAACCGATTAGTTGCATGCAGCCCAGCTGTTTGGAAGGAATTGTTCAAGAAAGTAGGGAAATACCTGCTAGGGCACTTCTGATGATAATGTTCCCAATGGAGTGACCGACAAAACTGAGCTTTAACTCTTTGCAGCCCCCATTTCGTGAATACTTATCCAGTTTCCTTTTGAGGAATGCAGCTACTTCATTAGCAAGCCTTCTACCCATTTCTTTAAAATCTCCAGATGTTCTATCTTCATTTGTCTGAGACAATAGGCACTCAGCTCCAGGATCCCGCAAAAGCCATTGGTTTCTAATAAGACGTAAATCCAGATGATGCCCCTGTTTTTTTTTTACAGTCAGCAAGAGTTTGAACTAAATACATTCTAATAAGATTAAATCATCACTACTAATCCTAAGAGACTTGCCTGAAATCCATGCACAAAAATGACAGCTCTTAATATATGTCCACTGTTTTTACCACCACTAGGTGGTACAGTAGTATTCATTGGCTCTGAAGCATTTGCTGCCAAATCTTTGCTAGAACCGTGTTGTGGAACAACCATGACATGTTGTTCTATAAAAACAACAGGAATATGTGAAGGATTAGCGTAAATATTCATATCTTGAACAGACCGTGCGTTAATCTGCAATACAGTTCCCATTAGACTAAGATAAGTGTTGCACTTGCAAACTATTCCAGACATCAACAAAGACTGACCTTCATTTGTGCTATACTTCTCCTGTGGAGTTCAGCCCGGGAACACGAATTTTGTATAGGCTACAAAATATATGGAACAATCAAATAGTGACAAGCGAATACTACTAATGCAAGAAACTGCCGGTTGAAAATCGCAGATAGTTCATTGTAAACATTCAAGAGAAGACAATTACATCATGGTGGAATTTCCTTGAACTGGAAACCCTCAAAAGCGAATGGCGAGGAGACGAGTTGTCAGTCACACCCGCAAGTAGCGATGCGGAATCTCAATTTTTGAATGAACAATCCATATCGACCATTCTGATTTCCGATCAACATCCCAAATATCATGCAAGTAATCCAATATCTTGATTTTATTTATCCTGCAGAAGACCAACAGAATCTGAACAGAACATATCATAAAAGAATCTGAACAGTTAAGAAACCACGGCATTGACACATCAGAGCAACAAAAAAAATCCATTTTTTAAAATAAAATCAAGAAAGCAATCAACCTCACCTATGAAATTTCAAGAATGAATTCCATATAAGTGAAAGTTGTCCGCTCACAATTTGAAATAATTCTAACAATTCATCTTTCGAAAGAGTGTACAGCATGGCATCATTAGTGCTCCGAACCACATCATCGGATCTCTGGAAACAGTTGAAAGAGAATGTATCCAATCGGCAAAAGTGTCATATATATATAACAAAGTTATCACTTTTTACAGACAATAGAGTATATATACCTCTAGAAGTTCATGTAAAATGCCAGTCAGTTGGCCAATGCACTTCGTGGTTGCAGGGAACCCTTTACTATAATTAGGCAAACTTGACTTTGAAGGGTGAATTGATTCATATTTACCAAGAGTTAAGTCCACCCCATATAAATCCTCAAGAGTCTTACCGATAGCATCACTGATCTTCTTCACTTCTTCACTTCTTCAAGCAACATTTCTCTAGAAGTTAATAATGCCTTCACAATATCATATGACTTTGAGTCTAAACCTTGCTCCACCGCCTATATATTAAATACTCATAAATTTAATGAAATCAAAAGGAGGAAAACATTTTTTTCAGGGTAATGATATGCAAATTGCCAATTGGCACAAGCACAAGGGTATGTACGACAGCCAATCATTCGTTACGTTTGTAATTATCATATATGTTTGGGATCCGATTACATGTACAGGTGGGGAAACAAATTCTCAAAACATATTTCTAATTTCTTGTGAGACCCCGGATCGGCTATCCGAAATCTCCTGTGTATTTCCGTACTAGTCCCAGATCAGTAGCTAGTACACACAGTCAACAGTGATACTTCATTGCCGAACATAACGAAAATTGTAACATAAATATTAAAGTACGGGCCCACATGGCCGCTTATTACAATACTCGGTCAAAAGACCGGAGACACGACAGCGGAAAAACGAAAGCAAAAACAAGCGAACACCAAAACGCCACAAGCGACGACTAGAAACGCGGCTAGTTATCCTGGCAATCCTCCTCGAACTCCTCGGGGTAGAACTCACCATCTTCAGCTGCGTCTTGAAAGTTCTCTGATGATGACAAGTTGATGTAGCACGTGAGTACAAAAGTACTCAGCAAGTCGGGAAAAATATGATTATGTGGGCTTTCCAAAGGAAGCTTAACAGGGTTCATTTGCATAAAGCCAAATTTTATTAAACCATACTTAAGTAATAAGTTTGACAAAGCATCTTTTAACAATTCTTTTTAACAATTGAAGTAATTAATATTGCAGTGAGGTTCTATCCACCATCACTAATATAGGGGCTCTATCCGCCAACTTTTTAAAGATCAATGTTAATCATATGACTCCATCCGTCAAGTATAAAACAGGTTCTTTCCACCTGGTTGGCTCTATCCGCCAATCAACATCCGAGAGATCTAACCACTCCCGAATCACAAAACAAAACACCTTTTAGTTTTGAAAACCAAAACAAAAGTCTACCAATATTAAAGCATTCTTCGCTTTGCCCTTGACCGTAGGCACGGCTATTCGAATAGTTTTAACTCTACAGAGGTGTACAACTTTACCCACAAGACATGATCATCTCTTGATGCCAAGCTATTAACACACTTCCTATGGTGTGCCGGCAGAGAGATCATGACAAGGCCGTTACAAGGTATCCACCTAACCCGATCCACCCACTGAGGTTTCACCGCTGTTAGGGTTCCATCCGCCCAGTACAGAAGCCCCTTCTTGCGTCGTGTGAGGAAAACGACATTGCCTCTATCCGGCACTCACATTCCACCGAGTGGTGAGTCTAAATTAGGTTTCTACAAATTAGTTGGCTAGGTCGTACCATTATAGACATGTGGTAGTGCGGTTATGCTTAGAATGGACAATCAAAAGCGTCGGTCCTTAATCGACTTGGGGCGGTACTTGCACAAGACAACTAGTGCTCCATCCGCACCCACCCGACAATCCAATCCGCCCAAGTCCAAACCATTTTTCCTTTTCTTTTTATTTTAGAATAACAGTACCAAAATCATAATAGTAATTTCCAAATCATACTTGAAATCATTCTTTTTGAGTAATCCCACCCATGGGTCGTTTTCATCGATAAAGGTCCTAAGCAATTCTACCGTACTATGTCACAAAGGATACCATATAAGCATAAGCATGGTATAACAAATGTTATAGGGTTACAAGTAACAGGGATGTCGGTCACAATGGAGGAAATTACAATTTGGATTAACTACGCACTTATATTTGACATACGATAAAACATAGCATGCAAATTTATAAAGCATTTAAAACATGTTTATAAATGTAGGATCAATATGCGTCAAGGAGACTTGCCTTCGGTCGCGGCGAGATCGTCGAATGCGGAAAGTCCGGCGGAGGGGTCGGCGGTCGCGTCGGGGTCCTCGACTACGCGCAAATCGAGGCAATAAATAAATACCAGAAAATAAATAACATCTAAAAATTACAAAATTAGTATTGACAGGTAGATCTTGATTTTATATGAATTTAGAAATTTGAACGGAGTCAATCGGAGTTCGGACGGAGAAGTTATGAGCGTCCGAAGTTTGAATTTCGAAAAATTGGAAAACGAGGAATATTCCCTGGAATATTCTTTTTCCTTTTTTCTGATTTTTTGGTTTTCTCTTGTCTCTCTTGCAAGTGGGTCCCACTTGTCATACTCACTAGGCTTGTCTTCTTGCTTGGGCTTGGCCATGGCCATGGAAGCCATGGTGCGGAAGGAGCTTGGGGGGGGGTGGCGCATGGCCGGAGTGGGCGGCGGCGACGGCGGCGGGTCGCGAACGGCGACGGCGCCGGCCGGCAGCGCTGATGCGCGAAGGCGGCTCGGGCGCGGGGGCCAGCCCGAGGCGTGCGGCGGCGGCGCACGGCTAGAGCCCCACACGAGCACAGTGCATTCCCAAAGAAACAGAGAGCACACCAACTCCAAAAAAAATTCGATTTTTAGCCCAAATTTGTATGGAATTTGATCAAACAAAATCATGGAATCTCTAGATAACATCCTTAGGGACTCATAGGATGAAGGAATTGGATTGATTCTCACCGGAGGCGACGAATTTGGCGACGAACGGAACTCCGACCGAACCGACAAAAACGCGAAATTCGCCGTCCAAACTTGAGTGATCCTAAAATTGATTGAAGGGTTAGATTCTAGACTCACTCACGGTCACAAAGAATTAAGTAGCAAGAAGAATGACCCACCGGGGAGAGATCTACGGCCAAGAACGTGAAGAACACCGAAACTCTAACCCGGCGTCGGTTTTCTTGCTCTAGTGGATGAACGAGTGGTAGAGGCTAAAGGAGGCTCACACCACCGCGACGGGGATTCTTATACGGAGAGAATGGAAGTGGAATCACGCGGAATGGAGTTGAAACGACCGAGTTATGAGCATTAATGTCCATTTTGGTTTTTGACCGTTCGGGCAAATTCCTGCGAGATTAGCGGCTAATCAAGGTGGGGAATGGCAAGAGGGCGTCGATACGGATCCAACGGAACCGTCCGTTCGTGATTTGGAGTTGAGATGGAGGAGTTATGATGAATTAAAGAGAGAGGCCACCATTGTTGAGGCTTGAAGCTTCTTCCCTGTTCTTCATGGCTAGAGGTAGGAGACAACACTGTAGCGCCACGTGGCGGCTTGTGATTGGTCGAGAATTACGTAAATGATCCACCCTGGAGAAAAATTAGGAAAAATGGTCTAAAAATTCCGGAAAAATTCCTAGAACCATTTTGGAATATTTGGGACCCAATAAAATTGGTTTCGCGGAATTTGGATGAAATTTGTGGAATTAAATATTCAGGCGCGGATTGCGGGCATTAAACAAAAGCCGCGCGAGATAAAATAGGAACGAAGGTCCAAAAATCCGGGGAATTGCTCCTAAAATCATTTTGGAATATTTGGAACATAATTGAAGTGATTTTGGGATTTTCGGGGCATTTTTGGACTCGGGTGAAATTTCGGGTACCGGCGGGAATCTGGAAATTCGATTTTTCGACCGGAAGGGAATTAAATCCCGATTTTGGATGAGAAAGGATGCCAGGTTAATATAAACACCAAAGAAACTCCAACTTTTGAATTTAATTTATTTAAATTAGATTTTTCTCAAGAAAGCGAAACTGAGGATGTTACATTTCTTCAATAGCATTCTCAGATAATCTTTTGCAAGAGAATCAGTATATAAAAGAATACTATAGCTAAAGAATCACAAACCTGTGTACCTGGTTATTTCTCTACGCCTTGTTATTTCTCTATGTCAAATTTTATTAACACTTATATTATTTCTGTTTTTTTTAAATCTAAGCTGCTCTGCCCTATTTTTGGTACACTTATTTTCTAATTTTTTTATTTTAACAAACATCAAATTGCTTCCCTTTTCTTTCTTCCCCTTTTTCTTTCTCTTTCCCTCTTCCCCTCTCTCTCTCTTTTTTGGCCGAAGAGCTCTCGCCGCCATTTGGACTGGCGACAGAGGACTTCCCGTTGAGTAGGAGTCCTTTATCGCCATTTCAAATGGGGTGAAAGCATCAATCCGACCAAATAAGTTTGTATGAACCGTCTCAAGTAGTTAATCTTACCGGTCAATTTCTGCAGATCTTTCTTGCTCTTCGGGGGCTGTGTATCGGCTGTAGCTTTGACTCGTTCTTGGTTTACTTCAATCCCTCTTTCATGCACCATAACCCCAAGAAATTGCCTAGCCGATACTCCAAAAGCACATTTCAAAGGATTCATTTTTAAATTATGTGCCCTGGTTCTTTTGAATACTTTATCTTGGTTGGTCAAATGTTGGTGATCACCTGTCGATTTCACAACAACATCGTTGATATATATTTCCACAATATGGCCGATCAACTCGAGAAAAATCAAATTCATGGCCCTCTGATATGTAGCGTCTGTATTTTTCAAGCCGAACGTCATCACGACCCATTCAAATAACCCCAATGCTCCAGGACACCTGAAAGCTGTCTTATGAATATCGGCTTCAACTATGAATATTTGATTGTAGCCAGCATTGCTATCGAGAAAACTAATAATCTAATTCCTAGACGCATCATCGATAAGCATATCGGCTCTAGGCATTGGGTATTCATCTTTGGGTGTAGCTTTATTTATATCTCTGAAATCAACACACACCCTAAGTTTTCGTTTTTCTTCATTACGAGAAAGATGTTGGAAACCCACTCAGCATATCAGCAAGGCCTAATAAACTCAACATCCAACAATTGCTCTATCTCTTCTTTTATCTTATCATACATGACCGGATTAAATCATTTAGGGGACTACTTAAATGGTTGATAGCCAGATCTTATTGGTAGCCGATGTTCAACAAGTTATCGGCTTAGACCAGGCATCTCATGATATTCCCAAGCAAAACAATATTTATAATTTTTTAATAAATCGACCAACTTTTCTTGATATTCAATAGGCAGTTTAGAATTGATAAAAGTTGGTCTTTTCTGATCACCATTGCCTATATCTACTTCCTCTAATGGATCAGTAGACGTGAAGCCTTGCCCAAGTCTTTTAGCATCTTCGAACTCTTCAATGGCTTCACAGCTATCTGCTATTTGCTGATAGCTTTGCACCCTATCGTGTAACATTTTTATTGTCGATTTGGACTCCATCGGCGTAAAATCTCACTCGTCCGATCGAATGTGCTTGGTTTTATGCTTATCGGACTCACTCCTGATTGGTTGATACATATAAAATCCCAATCCTGAAGAGTTTTACCTGATATGCATTTCGCCCCTTCATGCTGCTAGTTAGCCTTTGGACTGGCCATACCTGTGTGGGCTGAAGTATCGGCTTCGACTACTTCAACTTGGTCGTCGTTCTACTGTATCAACTTCTGATGCATGGTCGATGGGATGCAACAATTGGCGTGTCTCCAGTCCCTGCCCAGCAACACGCTATAGCTCCCTTTAGCGTCGACCACAAAGAAGGCAGTAGGCAAAGTCTTGCTGCCAACTGTTAGTTTAGTCACCATGATGCCCCTAGCCTCCGTAGAATCTCCAGTAAAGTCGTTTAGTACCATGTTTATTTTAATGAGATCCCCATCGGACTCATCCAATTTCTTTCAAGTTGAGTAAGGCATAAGGTTGATTGTTACTTTGTCGTCCACCAGCATCCTTGATATCAGCTTGCCATTAATATGACCCTTCAGGTACAATGGCTTAAGGTGACAATGATCATCTTTTGGCTTCTCGAAGATAGCTTCTTGCGAGCCAAGGCACAACTGGGCACATGATTTCTTATCTAGCAACATATGTGCTCTAAACTCAGTCGGTAGAGCAAACACCATATTGATGTCCACTGGTGGTGGCGTGTCATTACACACAATAGGGGAGTCTAGATCGTCGGTTGAGTCCAGCTCCTTCTGGATGATTTCCTTCTTCCTCCACTCCTTTTTTAGCACCTTAGCTGGACGAAATCTATTAAAGTTTTCATCCCTCTGCCCTTCCTCATCGGCTTCACGCAACTCCTGGGTCCTAAGATGTTGGAGCCGACGCCTCTGTGATATGCTTAAGCTTGGGGGGCACCATAGTAGCATCGGTGTTGGCGTACTTTACATCCGGGGTACCCTCTCCGCTGCGAAAAGGTACCAAACAAAGACCCACGTGGCAGCCTGGTGAGTGGGAGGGCGACCAAGCCCTCCTCGCGGGGCGAGTGGCCCACGTGGTAGCCTGGCGAGTGGGAGGGCGACCAGGCCCCCCTCGTCGGGTGAGAGACCCACGTGGCAACCTGGCGAGTGGGAGGGCGACCAGGCCCCCCTCGCTGGGTGAGCGGCCCACGTGGCAGCCTAGCGAGTTGGAGGGAAACCAGGCCCTCCTCGCCAGGCAAGTTGAGTAGCCAAGATTGGGAGGAGGCTTCTCCTCTAAGCCTCCTTCCCCCGACACACCATGTCAGAAGCATTCAATGCGAGGAGATATGCTGTCGTTTCAGTGATGACCCGTGCCACTGGCGCCTCGGGCCTAACCCGTCGTGGGAAGGGCACATCCCTGGTGGCCTGGGTGCGGCAGTTCGGCGGCACAAAGAATGCGGCTTGCATGACGAGACGGCATTAATGGATGTAATTAATGAGCCACATGTCGGCATAGTGTCACCCCCACTTGCCCGAGCCTGCCTCAGATATATAAGAGCGGCTCGGTGCATGGGAGGGAGGAGAGGCAACTAAGTCGAGCTCTCTCGGTTCCGAACGAAGAGAAGCTAAGTCCCAGAAACAAAAGGAAGAAGGTTGTAACCTAGTTTAGCGATCTTGATCATAATAAAGACTAAGGCATGACGTAGGTCTGTTACCCACACCAGGGGCCCGAACCTGGGTAAAACTGCGGAGTCCACCACTGTATTTATCGACTTAGTCTTATCACGATTCCCACGACCTTCACGGTAGAGCTGCTAGGGTTTTCCACCACGAAGATGCACCCCTACTAAACCTAAAAACGCCGGCAGGGGCGCGCCAGGTAGGGGCGCTAGTGGTTGGCTTGCCATGATTTTTCTCTGGAAGGTCTTGGCTGTTCATCTCGAAGGTCCGCTCATCAGGAGGATGGCGGGTTCGCATGTGTTGTCGCAGGTCGCAACGGAGACTAGCCATGTTCCGGAGGCGTCCCGGCATTCTCGCCGGGCGAGGGATTGCCCCACGCCGCCCCCCGCGGGAGGCGGGGGGGCATCCGGTTCGAAGACGGCTGGCTATGGAGGAGGCTACCCCGGCCCAAAATCTGCATGCAACACGTCTCCTCCTGAGCCACCCGCCAGTGGAACTTGCAGGAGACACCTCGGCTGCGCCATGGCTATGAGACGTCGCTCGTCTCGTGGACGCGGCCCAGCTTCGGGTGGGGACGTTCGACCGGTCGCCGACTGGCGGGACTACCCCCTCGAGGGGGCACTCACACCATACTCAAGCCTCGAGTCACCCGAGCGAGAGACGCTCTGGCCAGGAGGGCCAAAGTAAAAACAAGGGCACCAGAGACGCAGGTCCTGGCTCCGCGAGGAGCCGTGAGGACCTGAGGGTTCATTTGGAGGGGCGTCGGCGGTGGCGCGGCGATGATTTGTGTCATCATTTGCAGCGTCGTCGCTCCCAGGAGCACGAACGCGGTCAGCGGACTGCTTCTGAGGACGGGTGTTCCTCCCATAACCTCACTCTCAGAGTTCGGAGGGGGTTCACTCCTCCAACTCTCAGGGGAGTCGCGAACAGCGTTCCCCGGCACGACCCCCGCGCCGGGATGCAGGGACGCAGTACGGCTCCCCCTACAGCGAGGGGTGCCAGGCGTTTTCCCGACGGCTGCGCCGCGTGGCGTGGCCCGAGAGGTTTCGCCCGGCATCCCTCAAAAAGTATGACGGCACCACCAATCCGGAGGAATTCTTGTAGATCTACACCACGGTGGTGTGTGCCGCGGGCGGGTCTGACAAGGCCATGGAGAATTATTTCCCCACGGCCTTGACAGGGTCCGCCTGGTTCTGGCTGTTGAACCTTCCGTGGGGATCGGTTCCCTCATGGGAGAAGTTGTGTGACATCTTCGTCGCCAACTTCCAGGGCTCGTACGTGCAGCCGGGCATGGAGGACGATCTCCATGCCCTCGAGCAGGGGAGAGGGGAGTCGTTGCGCGACTTTGTTCAGCGGTTCAGCCACTGTCGCAATACGATCCCCCGGATCTCCGAGCAATCGGTCGTCATCGCCTTCCAGAGAGGCGTGCGGGACCATAGGATGTGGGAGAAGATGGCTACTCATGACATCACCACTACCTCTGAGCTTTTCTACCTCGCACACAGGTGCGCGAGGGCTGCGAAAGCTCGAGGGCCGGTGCCTGCTCCTGCCGTCGCCCGAGGCGGAGACGCAACCGGACCCTCGTCGCGCGAGCAAGAAGGCAAAAAAGCGCGAGGCGAACGAGACCAGGCGGGTCTTAACCGCCGAGCTTGGGCGTCGGGACAACATGCCCAAAAGGCGCGACCGCTGTAACATCCTTAATTTCGGCCTTCTGTTAAAATCTAATTTAAATATATTTAAATTCAAAATTTGGTTCTTCCTTGATGTTTAAATTAACCTGGCATCCTTATCTATCCAAAATCGGAATTCAATTCTCCTTCGCCCGAAAAATCAAATTTCCGGATTCCAGTCCGTACCCGAAATTCCACGTGAGTTTGAAAATGCTCCAAAAATCCCGAAACCTATTGCATTAGGTTCCAAATATTCTAAAAACATTTGGAAATTTTTTCAAGATTTTTGAAGACTATCTGGTATTTTATCGCTCGCGGTCTTCCGCTTAATGCCTTTTATTCGTCCCGGAATATTCTAAACTACAAATTTCATCCAAATTCAGCGAAACCAATTTTATTGGGTTCCAAATATTCCTTAATGATTTTAGGAATTTTTTCGGGATTTTTAGCCCATTTTTGCTAATTTTTTCCCGCGCTAATCCTTCCACTTACTCTTGACCAATTGGAGGCTGACACGTGGCGGCTACTGTTCATTGCCTTCTACCTCACGATGGTTTGCTCCCAGGGGAACAGAAGCTTTCCTTCTATGGCTTCCTCCATTCAAATTGCTATAACTTCCTCTCTAATGCCTCAAATCACTCCCGGCCGGATCCGTTGGATTGGTAACGGCGAGAAGTTTCCATCCCCCATGATCGTTAGTCCTTTATCTCACCGGAAACGGCTCAATCCTTCCAAAACCGAAAATCTCATTCATGGCAATAACTCGGCTGTTTCTTCACCAAATCACACACTTCCACCTCTCATCTCTTCGTATTGGAGTGCTCTTCCCGGTGGTATCACCCTCCCATTGCCTTCCCTCACCAATCATCCGCAGGATCGCGAAAACCAACGCCGAACCACGTTCTTCGCGTTCGTCGTCGCATCCTCCATTCCGGTGAGCCAAATTCGATTCCGCTTGAACCATTGTGTGCGTATGGATGCCGTGCTCATTACCCCTCAATCAATTTCAGTTTTCGTCGAGATTTGAATCCGAATTTTGGAGTTAAACCTTGCCGGCCGAACCTCCGTTCATCGTCAAATTCATCGCCTCCGGTAACTTGTTCTTCAATTCCTTGCAATCTTGGACTCCCCTAGATGTGGTCTAGTTGATCTATCATTTAATTGGTAGTGCCATGTTCAAATTTTCGTGAAATTTTGAATTTTTGGACAACTTGGGCAAGCCTCTGTTTTTGCCGTTCGGCCGCGCGCCCTGCCGCCGGCTCGCCGCCATGCGCCCCTCCAGCGACGCCGCCCGGCTCCCCGTCTCGCCGGACGCCGCCCGCCTCGGTGCCCTCCGTCTGCGCCTTGCGCCAGACGCCGGCTCGGCGCTCGTCGCTTCACCGCCTCGGCCGGCCGGCTTCCCAGCCGCTTCGCCCCTCCGGCCGTCGCCCTGCCAGTGCCCCATCGCGCCGCGCCACCCAACTCCGCAGCCACATACCGTATCTTGTGTGCCACATTGGACACCCATGCCCTCTGTTTTGGCCATGGATAGAGGCTTGGGGAAGAACCCCAAGTTTATGACACTAGGGTCCCACATGTAATAGAGACCCATGACAATCCAAAAATCAGGCAAAAAAAAGATTCCGAGAATATTCCTCGATTTTCCATTTTCCAGATTTTTCCAACTTCGGAAGCTCATAACTTTTCTGTCCGAACTCCGATTGACCCCGTTCAAATTCCTAAATTCATCTAAAATCAAGATCTTCCTGCCAATATAACTTTTATAATTTTTAAATTTTATTTATTTTATTGTTATTTATTTTGTGTACCATTTTGCGCGTAGCCGAGGATCTCGCCGAGTCCGCCGATCCCGCCGCCGGACTTCATGACTTTGATGTCCCCGCTGCAACTGACGACAAGTCCCTTGACGCATTTTGATCCCACGATTGCAAATGCTTTTACAATGTTTTATTGCATGCATAGCTATTTTTACCATCATATGTCAAATATAAATCATTAGTTATTCCGAATTGTGATCACCTCCTTGATTATTGATACCCATGCTTATTTGTAACCCTAGGATCTTTTGCTATGTCATACCTAGTTTATATTATGACATTCGTTGAATATTACGGTAGAATTGCTTAGGGCCGAAATTGATGAAAATGACCCATGGGTGGGATTATATCAAAATTGTGACTTAAGATGTGATTTAAGAATTATGGTAAAATATTTGGTATTGTTTTTGTAAAATAAAAACAAAAAGAAAAAGGATTTAGACTTAGGGGGAGTGGAATGTCTGGTGGGTGCGGATAGAGCACTAGTTTCATGGTGCAAGTACCGCCCCAAGTCAATTAAGGACCGACGCTTATGACTGTCCATTCTAAGCATTACCGTATAACCACATGTCAAAGTGGGCATGATCTGGCTAAATAATTTGTAGAAACCTAACTTAGACTCGCCAGTTGGTGGAATGTGGGTGCCAGATCGAGGCAAGTTATACTCCCCACATGGCGCAAGAGGGGGCTTCTGTACTGGGTAGATAGAACCCTAACAGCGGTGAAACCTCAGCGGGTGAGTCGGGTTAGGCGTATACATTGTAAAGGTCTTGTCATGATCTCTCTGCCGACACACCAAAGGAAGTGTGTTAATTGCATGGCAACAAGAGACGATCATGTCTTGTGGGTAAAGCTGTACACCTCTGCAGAGTTAAAACTATTCGAATAGCCGTGCCTACGGTCAAGGGCAAAGTAAAGAATGCTTTCATACTGGTAGACTTTGGTTTTGGTTTTGGCTTTGAAAATAAATGATGTTTTGGGATTCGGGAGTGGTTAGGACTCTCGGATGTTTTACTGGTAGATTGAGCCAACCAGGTAGATGGAACCTGTTTTATTTCATGACAGATAGAGTCATGTGTGGATAACCTTAATCTTTTAAAATGTGGCGGATAGAGCCTTTATACTAGTGATGGTGGATAGAACCCTCACTAAAATATTAAATACTTCAATTGCTAAAATAATTGTTAAAATGTGCTTTATGGAAATTATTATTAAGTATGGTTTGACAAAACTCAGCTTTATGCAAATAAACCATATCAAGCCTTCCTTGGAAAGCCCTACATGTGCATAGTTTCCCAGGCATGCTGAGTACCTTTGTACTCACATACTACACAAAATGTTGTCATCAGAAAATTATCAGGACGCAGACGAAGACGGTGAGTTCTACGCCGAAGAGTTTGATGAAGGTCGCCAAGACAACTAAGCGCGTTCCTAGTCGTCGCCTGTGGATTTGTTTGGGCTTTACTACTTGTCGTTTTATTCCGCTGTCGTGAACTTTGGTCTTGTGACCATCTGATGTAATAAGTAGCCATGTGGCTAATACTTTATGTTTATGTTACAATTTCATTATGTTCGGCGATGATACTTCACTGTTGACTATGTGTCCTAGCTACTGATCTGGGACTAGTACAGAAATACACAGGAGATTTCGGATAGCCGATCTGGGGTCTCACAGCGGTGGTATCAGAGCTTGGATGACTGTAGGACGTGACCTAGTTAGAATGGCAGAGCCTTAAGGACTAATATATTTATAAAAACCTATTTATAAAATTTTAAGTTCCTTTGCTTCTATCTCTCCTATCTTAGTGTCTTGAGTTTACCTTACCCTTTATTTAAAACTGGTTACTAATCTTGTCTTGTTTCAAAATTTGTAGATGTCGGTATAAACCACCTTTGCGCCGTTGGCTGGAGGGTTTTGTGAGGAACTGTCCTTGATGCTCCAGAGCCGGGTTTCTATCGCCCGGCATCTGCTGTACCTCCGTGCCTAGCATTGGCTACAGCACGTGGAAGGTCAGGCTGTTGGTGTACGCCAGGAGTCGGAGTCTGGCTGAAGATCGTCCGTTCTACTTCACCTCGGAGCGACTGAGGATGGGAGATGCGCTGCAGGATGCGGCGAGGTAGGCCCTTGTCCATCTGGGCAGTTGCTACAATGACAGGCTGGAGGACACGCCGTATCGCCTTTTTCCTTGCCATGAGGAAGGAAGGTGCCACAGCAGATTTCGGAGTTTGGATCGCGAGGCGGATCCGATGATTGTGCACATGGGTTCGCTCATCCGGGCACAGGATGAGGCCTACGTCAGCACCACTCACGAGCTCCAGGATGTGTACCAGAGATTGGCTGCAGCTCGAGAAGAGATTCGCCAGCTGAAGGAGGCTCAGCAGGCAGCCGTTCTTCCTCCACCAGCCCCTGTGCAGGCGGCACAGCCAGTAGCACCACCGCCACCAGCGCCAGTCCCGGAGGATCTGCGCATGAGAGGGTTGACTCCCGACGCCCCGCCAGCCAAGCGTCATCAAGGCCCGAAGCTTCGTGTGACCGCACGCAAGTCTGTTCGTAGCCAGTCGCCTCTGGGGATCTCCCTGGGTTTCTTGGCTGCCCCTGGAGAGACAGGACCTTCTTCAGCGGCTACCCCTTCCCGCAGCAGGAGCGAGGAGGATCCATCCCCGCGTGTCTTCGTGGAGAGCGACGCGAGTACTTAGTTGATTTAGCCTGGAGAGCCCTAATTTTGTTCGCTAGCACGATGAATAAATGCTTGTGGTGGTTTGTATCGTGCCTTGTGCATTTGTGATGCAGCCATCATTATCAAACTATTTTGATTTTAATAAAGAGTTTTGATGGTTTTCCTTCTGTTGTGTGCCTTTGTTTTTGTGGATGTTGTTTAGTCTCCTGTTTCTTATCTTTGCTTTTCCCTTTTCCCTTGTGCTTTCTCCGTCCTTGTTTCAGATGGAGAACCCAGGCCGAGGTCGTGCCCGAGGAAGAGGAAGAGGTCGCGGTAGAGGCCGTGGTCGTGGTCAGGGAGGAGTTCAGTTCCAAGAGGAAGAACCGGTGGAACAGCAGCAGCAAATTCCAGTTGATGGTCAGGTGCCGCCACCTCCGACACAACAAGAGCCAGTACCACCTCCACCCCCGCTTCATCCGCCCAACTTGGAACAAATGATGGCAATGCAAATTCAGCTCTTGCAAGCATTGGCACAGAATGCTCTCAACCCGCCTCAAGCAGCGCCAGCCCAAGCCGCAGCTGAGCCACCCCAGTCCAAGTTTGGGGAATTCACGAGGACTAGGCATCCAACCTTTGCTGGATCTGTGGATCCATTGGAAGCTGACGACTAGCTTAAGGAAGTTGAGCGGAAACTATTCCTGGCCCAGTGTGATCAAGTGGAGAGTGTGCGGTTCGCTTCGCACCAACTCAAGGGAACAGCAGCTAGTTGGTGGGGAAATTATTGCGCCGCTCACGAAGATGCCCAGAACATCACTTGGAATGAGTTCGTTGAAGCTTTTAGGGCTACCCATATTCCCAAGGGGATTATGGAAATGAAGAAGCAGATTGAAGAGTTGCAGGAGAAAGGATTTATTAGACCAAGTTCATCGCCTTGGGGTTCACCAGTAATTTTCGTCAAGAAGAAGGATGGTAGTCTGAGGATGTGCATATATTACCGCTCCTTGAATGAGGTGACAATAAAGAATAAGTACCCGTTGCCAAGGATAGATGATCTATTCGATCAATTGAAAGGAGCCCAATTTTTCTCAAAAATAGATCTGAAGTCCGGATATCATCAGCTGAAGATAAGGAAAGAAGTTATTCCGAAGTCAGCCTTCACTACCAGATATGGACTGTATGAGTTTACAGTGATGTCATTCGGATTAACAAATGCCCCTTCCTATTTCATGAATTTGATGAATAAGGTGTTCATGGAATATTTGGACAAGTTCGTTGTAGTCTTCATTGACGACATTCTTGTCTATTCCAAGAGCAGAAAAGAACATGAAGATCATCTGAGGATCGTTCTGGAAAGGTTAAGAGAGCATCAGCTCTATGCTAAGTTTAGTAAGTGTGATTTTTGGTTAAAGGGAGTTTCTTTCCTGGGTCATGTCATTTCTGCTGGAGGAGTAGTAGTGGATCCGGCGAAAGTAAGGGATGTTCTGGATTGGAAGCAACCCAAGTCAGTCCCGGATATCAGAAGTTTTCTTGGATTAGCTGGATACTATCGGCGATTCATTGAAGGATTTTTGAGGATTGCAAGACCTCTCACTCAGCTTCTGAAGAAGGAGAAGAAGGTTGAATGGACAAAGTCCTGTGAATAGAGTTTTCAGGAATTGAAGAAAATGTTAACTTCAGCGCCCGTGCTTGTTTTGCCATATATTCACAAGGATTTTGAAGTCTACTGTGATGCTTCAAAGCAGGGCCTTGGGTGTGTGTTGATGCAAGAAGGAAAAGTAATAGCTTATGCTTCAAGACAATTGCGACCCCATGAAGAAAACTACCTCACTCATGATTTGGAGTTAGCCGCAGTGGTACATGCACTCAAGATTTGGAGGCATTATTTGATCGGTAACCGATGTGAGATCTATACTGATCATAAGAGTCTGAAATACATTTTCACTCAGTCAGATCTCAACTTGAGGCAGAGAAGATGGTTGGAGTTGGTGAAAGATTATAACGTCGGAATCCATTACCACCCTAGAAAAGCTAATGTTGTTGCGGATGCATTGAGTAGGAAAAGCTACTGCAACAATGTTATGGTACAGGAAAGCCAACCAGCGCTTCATGAGGAATTCCAACGCCTTAACTTGGAGTTGGTGAATGAAGGCTGCATTTTCAACATTGAAGTGAGGTCAACCCTGGAAGATCGGATCATAGAGGCTCAAAAGGATGATAAGGGTATTGCAAACCTCAAGGAGGAATTAAAGAAAGGAAAACATTCTGGATTTTCCGAAGATGAGAAATGTACTGTTTGGTTCGGGAAAAGAATAGTCGTTCCTAACCAAAAAGAAATCAAGGATATAATTTTGAAATAAGCTCATGATTCCGTTTATTCTATTCATCCGGGAAATACCAAGATGTATGCGGATTTGAAGGAAAAGTATTGGTGGCCCATTATGAAAGGAGAAGTTGCTGATTTCGTGGCTCGTTGTGATGTTTACCAGCTGGTGAAAGCCGAACATCAAAGGCCAGCCGGATTGTTGCAACCTTTGCAAGTACCTGTTTGGAAATGGGAAGAAATAGGAATGGATTTTATCACTGGACTACCCAAAACCAAATCTGGATATGACTCTGGTTGGGTCATTGTAGACAGATTAACTAAATTTGCACATTTCATTCCCGTAAAGACGACCTATTCTGGTGATAAGCTCGCAGAGCTGTATATGGCTAAAATTGTGTGTTTGCATGGCCCATTTAAAAATGTACTTTTCATGTCCATTTAATATAATTTGAAATCATGATGAGTAATATAGGCTGGTAGCTTGCGAATAGATTCTAACCTAGCTACTGGTGCATAAGTTTCACCGAAATCTAAACCTATAGCCCTGAGCCCCTGAGCAACTAACCTCGCCTCCTCCCCTGCCTCGCCCCAGGCAGCCGTCCAACAAGCGCTCCTCGCTAGGAACAGCTCCCCCCAAGCCCTCCTTCCCGTTTGCCTTGCACTGCCATGCTGCGCCGCCTCGGTCGCTCCTCCCCACAGCCTCGGCGTGCACATCAGCTTCGTCCGCCCCAAGGAGACGCCCCACGTCGCCAAGTACAGCTCCAACGCCACCGCTGCCCAAGGAGACGCCCGGATCTGGCGGGTCCGCCCCTTCCCGCCTCAGGCACGAGCAGCGGTGGCGGCGAATGGGGCGACTGGGACGATGACTTCCGGCCGGACATGAGGAGGAACCAGTCTGCAGGGTTGTTCGGCGCCGCGGACGATGACTTCCAGCGACTCCCTCTCTTCCTTCCCTTCCTCCCTCTCGCCATTGCCGCCGCCCAGACCGGCCAAATCAGGTTGCGGCCGCCGCCTCCCAATCCCCCCTTCGTCCACACTTAGGGGTGAAAACGGATCGGATACGGTCGGATATTGCTGTTCCCGTATCCTAACCCATATTTTTTTTTCCGGATTTGGAATCGGATACGGTAAGACCGAATACGGATACGAATATGGATATTTCGGAGTTTCGGATATGGTAATGTCGGAGCGGATACATACCGGATTCAGTTCGGAAACGGATAATACAAACAGATACATACTTGTTGAAACATTTGACAAGCAATAAATTCATATATATTACATAAATTTGACAACTCACACAACACAAGTATAACAAGGTATCAAATTCATACATAACTTGAACAACTAAGTCCCGCTCGCCCAACAGGCCAACACACTGAATTCATGCAGCGGCGGCGGCGGCGGAGGCTCAAGCACTAGGGTTAGTTTTCGGGTTGGGGAATCAAATGGGGAGGCAAAGACTGAGGCTTGCGGGAATCGAATGGGAAGCCCTTGACTCTTGAGTCTTGACTTGAGTACGGAGTACCCTTGTTTTGTTGATTCGGATATCCGGTCGGATAATATCCGCTACCATATACCGCAGTTTATTCTGGTCGGATATCCCGCTTCATCAGATCCGTTATCAGATCCGTAGCAAGTATCCGATCAGATCCGAATCCGGCCGGATACGAACTTTTTTTCCCGGATACGGTTTTTAACGGATTCGGTACCGGATCGGTCGGGATTAACCCGTACCATTTTCACCCCTATCCACACTCATTTTTTCCCCGGTAGAGGCGATTCAAGATTGGCCATTCGAACGCAAGCTCTGAGCTATCCAAGAACCCGAGTTTGATAAAGAAAATGTCAGGTAAGGAGATTCTTGGGCTCCGATGTTCGCATGTTCATTTCGGTGTTGTTTTATTTTTTAGGAAATGAGCAAGGCGTCGCTCTGTGCAGTGAGCCATGAGGAGGACATCGAGATATTGTTGTGCGACGACAACTCGGAGGACGAGCGGCGGCGGCGGAAGATCGGGTCGCTGCGGCGGAAGGCCATCCATGCCCTCAAGAAGCGCGGCCGGCGGCGCGTCGACTTCCGCTTCCCGGCCATCTCCATTGAGGACGTCCGCGACGCCGAGGAGGAGCGCGCCGTCGCTGCCTTCTGTGACCGGCTCGCCGCCCACGGCCTCCTCCCCGACAAGCACGGCGACTACCACATGATACTAAGGTCTCGTCAAGAAACTATTTCTTTTTTTTGGCTTTTATTTGCGTGCAGTATAAATTTGGAGAGAAGCTTCATGCGTTACTGGAATCAACTGGAGCAAAATATCTCCATATTGACGAGTTTTGTGCAAACAGCCAGGTAGGTGCTGGTGAAACTATGTTATGAATGTTGTCTTTGGAATACTTGGAAGATGTGTAGGCACTAATCAGTTTTCCCTAATGCTGGTAGGATTTTGCTTTAGTTATTCCAGTGCTACCTTCTAGGATATTGCTTCATTGCTTTTAGTGGCACGATAACTTTAACTTGTTATTGGTAGCTGCACACTCTTTTTGTATGGGAGGTACAAACAGAATGGATGCAATACTTATGAAATTGACAGGACTCTGGAGCTGGAGATAATGACCAACAGATTCTTCTTGTTCCTGCAAAATCTCCTTTGGAATTCAGTAAGATACATGCACTATTTCCTTTGTCCAAGATCACTGACATGAAGCTATTTGCTGCTATATTGTCTGGCCGCTTGGAAGCAGCTGCTATTGAACCACCTGCTTGTAAGTATAATAATTCCAATACATATATTACCAGCCTTACATTTCTTTTACTTTTGGAGTTTTATTTAGCAGTTCAATCGAAAAGGTTTCTTTGATGCCTGTTGTCTTCATAACTATACAATTTCCTTGTGTAACATCAAGCCTATAAATGCACCTGTTCCTTTTATTCTATTTCTGACAGACATTGTCGCATCCTCAAATTCAGCGGATGAAACTATTGTGGCGAATTCTGATGTTGAAATTGATACTGAGACTTCTGATCATACTGCTGCTGCTTGCAAGTCTCAACATCACATTGAGCATAGAGGTGGTGATAAAATGGAAGTCACAGATGTAAATTTGGGAGAAACAAAGGCCAACATTCACAAAGACCTGAAGAAACCTGAAAGTTTGAAACCCATGGAGGAGGATGTTAAGGTCGTAGAGAAAGCAGCAATGTGTGGGTTTGAAGCTAGAGGTGAGGATGTCTGGGTTATAAACAAGGTGCCAAAGGACGAGAACTTGGAAACTAGCAGGGATAAGACTTGTGATGTTATATTTAGTCAGGATCTGATTGTGAAAAGCATCCTTCAGTCAGCTCGTGCTGTGCCAATAGAAACTGGAGGCATTAATTTCAAACGCTTTAGAAAGGTATATTCTATGTCTTGCTATTGTAATATTTTTTGGTACAAACAGTTGAATGAACGCACACCTAATTATATGTGCCTTCAACCTTTCAGAGGGAAGTAATGTTTGGAAACAGCTTCAAGGACCTTGTTCCATTTGCACGAGAGCCATACAGGTAAGAACCATAAAGACTTCCAATGTTATTCAAAGCTTGTCAGTATTATGGAGCTAAATCCTCATTGAGGTATGTTCCCTTTCTGCAGAGAATATGATGATGAATGTGGAACGTTAACTGATTTCATGCGAGAGGAGAAGAAGCGGAAACAAATGGAAGCCATAGCAGACGACCTCTTCAACAATTCAAAGGTACACCTTTCTTATACCACACTCCCATAACTACAATTCAAAGGTACACCTTTCTTATACCACACTCCCATAACTACAATTCAAAGGTACACCTTTCTTATACCACACTCCCATAACTTGCCCTGTGTGTACATTTTAACCCTGCGATAATGGAATTACAGTCAAAGAAAATGGCAGTTGCTGGTAGTTCAATTCACACCCTACTTACCAGCCGCAGATGAAAGTCAGGAGGAAAATCACCAGTGTATGTGTTCCGCTTGACTCTTTCGTTGAACGACCAGAGAAACCGCATGCTGGATTTCCCAAATGTAGCAACGGCTATCTGCTTGGTTCCTTCCATTCGCAAGTTTTGCTGAAGGTTTTCTGGAGACAAGGTTGCTAGCTGCTGGCTTTTCTCCCAGGGTTATTCTCACCACGGCGAGAGAAGCTGGCTACTGTAGGTAGACATAGCATGATATGATGAATTGTATCCGAGGGCAAGTTTCCTGCTCAAGTTTGGCAAGACATGCTGGATGATCCTCCATGGTCGCCTAGAATTCGACCAATTCTCACATTGCTTCCCTCTTTTTAGAGGTTTTTTATGGTTTCATATATGTTGCTCTCTCGGTCTCTGTTCCTTCGGTTGCAACTTATCACCCTAGCCTTCAAACCTGTTGGCTGTTATCGATGGGACACCAAACGTCTCATTCCATCAAGAGGCTTGTTCTTGCCGATGCAAAGTAAGCATGTGTGTATATTTTCTAACGTGCAGCGGAAGTCGACGGGCACGGCCTCCCCCCCGACAAGCACGACGACTACCACATGATACTAAGGTCTCGTCAAGAAACTATTTCTTTTTTTTGGCTTTTATTTGAAACTTGTCATATGAATGTGTGATACAGGTTCTTGAAGGCCCGGAGGTTTGACGCCGAGAAGGCAATGCAGATGTGGGTGGAGATGCTGAGATGGAGGAAAGAGTTCGGAACCGCCACAATCCTGGAGGTGATCACATTGACCTGCGAGCATTTCTTCAGAACCTGTTGCGTTTGTTCGATCTGTTTATGGTTAATGGCTAATATGCTACGGGTTCGTGTGATCAGGATTTTGAGTTTATTGAACTGGACGAGGTGCTGTGCTACTACCCTCAGAGCTACCACGGCGTCAACCGCGAGGGCCGGCCGGTGTATATCGAGAGGCTCGGGAAGGTCGACCCGAACAAGCTCATGCGGATCACCTCGGTGGACCGGTACATCAAGTACCATGTGCAAGAGTTTGAGAGGGCCTTAAGGGAGAGGTTTCCCTGCCTGCACATTGACTGCCAAGAGGCACATTGACTCCACCACCACCATCTTGGATGTCCAGGGTAGGGGTGAAACCGGGTCGGATACGAGCGGATATTGCTCGTCCTGTATCCTAACCCATTTTTTTTTTCCGGATTCGGAGTCGGATACGGATGTCCTGGATACGGATACAAATTCGGATTATTCAGGATTCGGATACGGAGCGGATACCTGACGGATTCGGATCAGGATCGGATATCATAATCGGATAGTAATATAATACATAATTGTGTACGTAAAAGAAAGAACGAAGCATTAACCTTACAACATTAGCTTCAAGTCATAATTATTTTAACGTAGGATAGTAGTATAGTTAGAGGTGCAAATGGTTCGGATACATGGAGAAAGATCGAGACATAAAGAAAATAGAGAACAAGAGGAGCTTTTCCATCAAACTTAATCTTACGGAATAAATTCCTGGAGATATTAAATAGTGTTGGATTGTCAAATTATGACAAACTAAAGATAGACTTTTTTCATAATGACGACTATTCGGATTTGTTTGCTATGCTTCAATTTAGTGACTCAACTAATTCCAGTAATTTGAATAGAAAAGAAGTTTATCAAATAAGTTGAACAAATCAATTTAGATAAAAGCATTATGTCATTACTCTATTTGTTTGTTGATAGATTTGTTGAAGTTCACGCTTAATAATAAAGTAGTGTTTTTTAATGCCAGTATCGGATCGGACGGATATTTCCTGTCCTGTTTTCATCCCTAGTCCAGTCCCTAGTCCAGGGTGTGGTATGTGAAATGATTCTTCTGGGACATTGCTTGCAGATTTTTTTTTCTTGTATGTTTTGTTGATTGTTGTTTCTTCTCTTTGTTTCTTATATACAGGGGTTCAAGAATTTCTCTAAGACTGCTAGGGAGCTTGTACACCGGATGCAGAAGATAGACAACGACTATTATCGTGAGGTAGCTTCACTTTGTAAATGATACATTGTTGTTTTACTGCAAGTTTTGATCTATTACTCAGCAAAAGCTATTGTTGAAATGCATAACTGGAAGCAATTATTAGAGAGTGACCAGGTAATTTGCAGTGTACTATCAAGATTATTCATTTATACTGCAATTGTGTGTTCATTGTTAGGGTTCTGATTTTGTACCTTAGTAAACTACAGAAAAATTGGATGATTAAAATGTTTTAGACAAAAAAGCTTACACACTCATAGGCTGTAACATTTCCAATTTTGGTCTTTTGCTAAAAACTAATTTAAATTAATTAAATTCAAAAATTTGGATTTTCTTTGGTGTTCTAATTAACGTGGCATCCTTATCCCTCCGAAATTGTATTTCATTCCTTTGTCGTCCGCAAAGTCAAATTTTCGAGTCTCGGTCCTTATTCGAAATTTCACCCGCATTTCAAAATGTTCCAAAAATATCGAAACCTACTGCATTAGGTTCCAAATAGTTCAAAATGATTTCAAGATTTTTCCCAAGATTTTTGGAACTAGGTTGCTATTTTATCTCTCAAGGTCTTTCGCCAAATCCATTTTATTCGCCCCGGAATAGTCAAAATTCCTAGACTCATCCAAATTCAGTGAAACCAATTTTATTGGGTTTCAAATATTCTCTAGTATTTTTAGAAATCTTTTTGGGATTTTAGACCCTTTTTGCTATTTTATCTTGCGCGCGGTTCTTCTCACTTACTACCGGTCAATGATGAGCCGCCTCCTAGCAAATACTGTTCATCTTCAAGCTCATGTCGTTGGAATGTCCAGAGAAGTGATTCTCTCTCATTCATGGTGGCCTCCTCTTTAAACACCCATAACTCCATCAAGGCTCCAAATCGTGAACGGTCGGTTGCGTTGGAAAGATATTGTCGAGGAGATTCCATTCCCAATGACCATTAATCTTCAATCACACCAGAAATGGCTTAATCAACCCGAAACCGAAATCCACCTAAATGGCAATAACTCGACCATTACACCTCCAATCGACGTACTACCGCCTCTCAAATCTTCGTCTCGGAGACCTCTACCCCGTGTCCTCACTCTCCCATAGCCATTCCTCTCCATTTCGCCGGAATAGTGAAAGAACCTTCGCTGGTTGTCCTCCGCTGACACCACCGCGTCACATTTTGCTCCGGTAAGCCAAATTCAATTCCGATCGCATCGTCGTGTTCGCATCGTCGCCACGAGCAAAAGCCCTCAACCAATTTCACTTTTCGTTGTAGGACGGCAACGAATTTCGCCGTTGAAATCTTCGTTTGGAGCTCGGTTCTTCATTGATTCCTCGCAAATCGTCGATCCCTTCCAAAATTCGGAGGCACTCCTAGGTTCGTATCGTCACGTTCTACGCGGTGCTCCTTTCAATTTCGCGAAATTTCATTGTCTTGGTCACGTTCCCTATTTCTTTATCTTTTGGTTATCCTCGCTGTCGACATGGCCATGGACGCCGCCATTCCGGCGATCTTCCGGCCAAACCGGCGTGAGCACCACATTCCCCATGTTGTGCCGCTCCTCACCCATGCCTCGGCCGCCACGCCGCGCGCTGCGTTCGAAGCTGAGCCGACGCCGTGCGCCATGGCCGGCCGGCCGAGCTTCGTGCCGCGCCGCTTTCCAAGTGATGTTTCAATGAAAATAGTTAGATAATGCAATGAAAATATATCGAGCCTTGCTCGCTTGCCAAGTGATGTTGGAGCTACGCAGCTTTCCAGCATTCGATCCCCGGTTCGGACGTTGGTAGATTATTTTCCGTGCAAGCTAATGACTCAGATGGAGTTATATGCACACGTAGGTGCGTTTAGTGGTCAAAGTATGTGCTTGTGCTTTGTGAGGCTCTAACCTCCACTTTAGATTAGACGTGTGCTAGGGATGCATCCACGTGTGCACGTGCGTGTAATAAAAAAATCGGAAACTCTTTAAAGATTGTATTTATGCACATTTAATTTCAAATGAGTTGCAATATTTGGTAGACAATCCAGCTTGCCGATGCTACACTTTAGTGTATATTTGGATTGGTATTCTTTGTCTAATTTATTTTCTAATGTTACTGTATCTATAGATTGAGAGCCCATATGTCATTATCTGTCCAATTAAGATAATAACTTCAGAAGAAATGTTCTTTGAAATATTATTTTTTCTCTCAGTTATTAGTCTTTCCCTTTTCGATGTATTTTTCCGAAAGCCCGTTCTCTTTTGACTACTCTTTGATCTAATCCATTCAAGTTCCTAATTTCATCTAAGCCATTGTGCCAAATACTATTCGTTCTTTATTTGGAGTTTGTGCGATTTGTCTTTTGAGTTGGTTTGTATTTGCTTTTTCTTTAATCGCTAGACGCGTCGTTCGGAAGTCGTTCTACGGAGCTGAAGGTCAAGGAAGTGAAGATCGAAGATAAGGAGTAAAGAACAGTAAAAATTGCAAGGGCCTGGCAAATTGTGCTTTGGTCATGTTGATCCCATTTTCGAAACTTATGTTGTTTCAAATTATTGCATGCTAGTTTAAGTTAAATTGATTTCAATTAATTTGGGATTAGATATTCAATCTACTTATTATTGCCACCTTGTCTATAATAATTGTAGGCCATGATTCATTTGTCACCCAAGGTTTGTTGATTAATAGTTGGTAGCTAATGAATTGCCAACATGGTATAGATAGAACATATTAGTTTGCTTAAACTTGCAACAAGTCAGTGACATTATTTTGGAAATACAAATGTCAATATTGATTAATGAATATGCAATGTATTTTGAAATTATGTGACGTGTTGCTGACACGATGATGTTGATATCTGGAGGCCTTCGTGCTTCTTCAAGGATGTCGAGTTGTTGTTAGCACTGTGTTGCGCAATAATTAACTGCGGTGATAAAATAATTTGGACTGGGGCAAGTGGCAAGAATTATGGTGGGCTAGATTGGCGGTTGGGATTGTATGCAACATGATATATACATACATACATACACACACATATATATATGTGTGTGTGTGTATGTGATATATATATGTGTGTGTGTGTGTGTATATATATATATATATATATATATATATATATGAGTGATGGTGAGGTGGTTTTCTATGAGAGTATTGATGTAAGTCTTGCCCTGGCCACTTTAAGGACTTAACCTTGCAAGAATTTGAACTGAGTCCATCATACAACCACTAGTCTGGAATGGGACAGACCTAGCTGACTAATTTGTGAAGTCTTCACTTTAGTACTGTCGTGGGGACGTGAGACCCGGCTTTACGGGTAAGCTCACATGGCGCAAGAGGGGGGCCCTGATTCAATGTTGAAACCTTAGCGGGCAGTATTGGATTTAGACAAAGCATTCTAAAGGCTTTGTTATGATCGCTCATTCGCATACTCTTGTATGGCGATTCACGTCTGACGTGATGAGTTGATTATATCTTGTTGGTAAAGTGTATAACCTCTGCAGAGTGTCAAAACTATTTGAATAGCCATGTCCGCGGTATTGGACAATGCTCGGGGATTACAGTCACGGGTTAGTTTTTCTTAAAATTGAACTTGGACTTGGAGGCAGTTTGCCTGTGGAAAAGTGATAACTAGTTAAGGATGTGGAATGTTTTACTTATGAAATAACTGTGAAATCTATTACTGTTATTATTTGTTTTACTGCTTTACAATCTATTATGTTATTTGTGAATCCTGCTTTATCGCAAATAGCCAATTCAGCCATTCATTTGGAATAAGCAATGCATATAGTTATTAGACTTGCATTCTGTGCATGACTTGCTGAGTGCTTTATGTACCCACCCCTTGCAACAAACAAATCACCAGTGAGCAGAAGTCTACACCTCCAAAGATGGAGTTCCGCGAGGAGGCGAACATCTAGGAGTTGAATCTTGTCAGTTGCCTGTGGCATATTGATGGGATTCACAGACGTTCTTCGTTCCGCTGCTGCTTATTTAATTGGAGTTGAAGCCATCAAGGCCTCACAAGTGTAAGGTTGACCTTAAGATCGTTCAATAGTTTATATTCTATAATGGTGTTATTTTTATTATTCCGTTGTGTATTGTGATATTTCATCTATGTTGAGACTGTGTGCACTAACGTAATCCTGGACTAGTGCTGAATACACAAAGGGTCCGGATTTGCATATTCGGGTCCCGACACGATCGCAGGTCGATCTGGGAGAAAACTCCAGCTCCCCTCAGCTGATCAAACAAGTCATCGATCCTGGGTAGCGGATACTTATTCTTTATCGTCACATCATTGAGTGCACGATAATCAATACGCATCCGAAAACTTGCATCCTTCTTCTTGACGAACAGGACTGGCACTCCCCACGGCGATGAACTGGGTCTTATGAAACCTTTTTCCATCAGCTCCTCGATCTGCTTCTTCATTTCCACTAACTCATCGGTAGACATCCGATAAAGTCTCTTGGCTATTGGGGCTGTACCAGGTACTAGCTTGATCACAAACTCACTATCCCTATCTGGCGGCATACTGGGTAAATCTTCAGGAAAAACATCCGGATACTTACTGACTACTGGTACGTCTTCTAGGCTGACTGCCTTCACGCTGTTGACCATCAACTGTCCATCTCGAACGGCGGTTGCTTGAAACTCCACTTTTCTACCATTGGTGTCTCTACAGATACTACTCTTCGTCCACAGTCTAACACAGCCTTGTGTTTTGACAACCAATCCATTCCGAGTATAACATTTAGGGTCTGGGTATGCAATATAATAAGGTTCGCTAGGAACTCTACCCCATTTATTAGTAGCTTTACCCCAGAACATCCTACATTAGATCGGAGTTCTGATCCGGGGGATTGGACTAGCAACACATGTCTAAAGTTCACCATTCTTAACCCATTTTCAACAGCAAAATTCCGAGATATAAAAGAATGCGAAGCCCCAGAATCAAACAAAATCAAGCAGGTGCATCGACTTAACTAAGAATTTACCCAAGATAACATCCGATGTGTTCTCGAATCAGACAAGCAGTGACGTGGTTGATTCGACCTCTCAACGTAGCTTGTGGTGTGGCTCCAGCTTGAGCAGCTCCACGGTTTCCTCCTGGTGCGGGTGGCCGTGCAGGCGTCGTCCCCAAGTTGAAGCGGACAGGCGTCACACCTCCTCTCTTTGGGCAATTATTTGCGAAGTGCCCTGCCTCGTTGTAAGTGTAGCAGCGTCTCACCACTGCCTGTTGACTTCCTGCTAGCGCAATTCTGGCTTGTGTCGGTGTCTGCAAATTCTGTCCGGTAGGTCGGGGTGTAGGTGACGGTGTCTTAGCGATGTTCTGGGGCTGGAATCTGAAGAACTGATTGGGTGCAACTCTCAGCCTTTGCGCTCCTGGGCGAGCTCCTTGTTGTGCCATTCGGTGCTTCTTGTTATCATCCAGCTCCTTGCGCTTGTCCTCCAGTATAAGAGCTTTATTCACCAACTCTTGGAAGTCAGGAAAGGTGTGGGTGATCAGTCCCACCTGCAGTCCTGAGTTCAGTCCCTTCATAAAGCGAGACTGTCTGGTCTTGTTCGTCGCTACATCTTCAGGGGCGTAGCGAGCTAGTTGGGTGAACTTGTTCAAATAATCAACCACTGACTGGCTGCCTTTCTTCAAAGCTCAAAATTCCTCATTCTTTAAGTCCATAATTCCCTTAAGCACATGGTACTGACGGAAAGCAGCTGTGAACTCCTCCCAAGTGATCTCCTGTGGGTTTTCATGCGGAGCGCAGAAATTCTCCCACCATTCAGCTGCAGTTCCTTCCAGCTGATGAGAGGCATAAAGTACCATCTCGTTTCCAATGCACTGGGTGATATACAGCTTCCTCTCTATGGACCTCAGCCAATCATCTGCCTCCAGTGGATTGACATTCCCGGAGAAGGTGGGCGGATGGGTCCTCATGAACTCAGACAATCTTGAATTTGGACGTTATCCTTGATTGACCTGATTATTCTAATTGGCAGCAGCTTGAGCAGTAATATGCTACATCTGTTGCATCATAGCAAGCTTCAACTGCGTCTGAGCGGCAAGGAAAGCTCCAAAGTTCTGCATGTCAACGGGGGGTACTGGCTGGGGCGCAGGTATTCCATCATTGGGGTTCCCACTAGGACGAGAACCACTTCCACTGCCTCCGTTGTTGCCACGAGTGTTCACCATCTGTTGATTACTCCAAGGTTTAGAGATAAGAGGGAACAAGAATAGACAAGTAATAGAGAAACTTATGCGTCCTCAGTCTCTGGCGCCTGCTGCTGCTCCGGCTTGGGCTCCGACTGTGGCTGCACCTCCAGTGGGTCCTCCTCATCAAGCTCCAGCTCTGCCTCTGGCTCGGGCTGTCTTCCATACAGAGCCTCCTACTGTTCTCCGATCCTCTGGACGTCCCACATCCTGATGTCCTACAGATTCTTCTCGGTGGCCTCCAAAGTAGTGTAGGCGGTGTCCAACTCTTGCACCGTCTGGTCCATCACCGCATCCTGCGCAGCGGCGAACTTAGCCAAGTGCACAACAGCGGCGTCGCTCTCCAGGTCGATTGGTGCACTAGTGGCTCGTCCTTTCTACGAGTGAAGGCGGAAAATAGACTCCTCTAGCTTGGTGGTGTAGGTGGCAGAGATTTTCCTCATCGCAAGATGTGATGTCTCCTGAATGCTGGCCTCAAAGGTAGCCCTCCAAACGGTGATGTTGGCAGGGCGACTCGCCTTGGTCTTCTCTCGGGCATACACAGTGATCTTGGTGACCATGCCCCGGACCTTCCCGTTCACGATCCAAGTACTGGCCCTGTAGATTGGTCACTCAAAGCCTCCCAATACCTGGAGCATCCTCCACAGCTGTGCGGCATAGCCTCTCTCACGCTCACCATAAGTGTGAATAGTTTGTACAATCCGCAGAGGTTATACACTTCACCCACAAAGTACAATCAAAAACCACCAAGGCGAGTGACCGTAACCAAGCCTTTACAATGCTCCTTCTAGACCCAGTTTTGCCCGCTAAGGTTTCAACACCGAAGGGTTACACAACCACAACAGGGCCCCCCTCTTGCGCCATGTGAGTTTCCACCCGTACAGCCGGGACCCACACCTCCACGACAGTACCGAAGACTAGACATCACAAATTAATCAGCTAGGTCTGTCCCATTCCAGACTTCTGGTTGTATGTTAGACTCCGTTCAAATTCTTACAAGGTTAAGTCCTTAGGGTGACCAAGGCAAGACCACCCAAGGAATTCACAAGTAACCAAAATCAACAAAACCAAATGCGACCGCCCAAATGCCACACCTGGCCCACCATAAACAATCTTGCCACTTCCCTCAGTCTAAACCATTTTATCACCCCAGTTGATTACCATGCACCACGTGTGTCGGGACCCGAATTTGCAAATCCGGACCCTTTGTGTATTCAGCACTAGTCCAGGATCACGCTAGTGCACACAGTCTCAACATCGGTAAATATCACAATCATACACATCGATGGTAATAAAGTACTTTAATTAAGATAACCAAACTGGTTGCTCGACCTTATGGTCAAGTTACAAGAGTACGCCTAATAGGGCGAAAACTTATTAAGGAAATAAATTGCAGCGGAATAAAAGCATCAATGTGGCTCCATTCAGTATACCACAGGCAACTGGCTGGGCTCGCTCCCTAAGTAGACGGTTCCTCCTAAAGTTCTTCCTCCAAAGCTGGCGTCGCTTCTCCTTCAACTGGTGTTGTATTGAGGCAAGGATGAGTACTTGGTACTCAACAAGTCATGGACAGAATGCAGCTAATATTCTATATGCATGGCTTATTACAAAGGATAGGCTACAGGTATATTTGCAGTAAAACAGCAGTTAACGAGTAGCATAAGTAGATTTGAAAGCAGTAAAAGTAAAGGTTATATCAATAGCTTTTCCAGGAGTTAAGTAAACACCTTTCCCTTTCCTAATCCACATTTCCGTCAACGTCATCATTTAACCCAACCAAACTCTCCAAGTCCAAGTTATTTTCACGAAAGTCTAACCCTTGACTGTAATCCCCGAGCAATGTCTAATGTCGCGGACACGGCTATTCGAATAGATTTTACACTTTGCAGAGGTTATGCACTTTTCTCACAAGATACAGTCAAACACCACAAAGGTGAGTGATCGTAACAAAACGTTTCAGAGACTGCAAACCACACAAGTGAACCTCTCCGGTTTTTGCCATACACCATCCCTTCCCTTAATAGAGGCGAAGTATGGGACTGACATACCGTTGGACGGGTACCATGCCAAAGCACTGGTACGCTCCCCTTTCAAGCTACACAAAAGGTGTAGTTGACACCCCGAGGTTTCACATGCAAGTTATTAGTAACTTACTCAACTAGGTCCGTCCCATTACAGACATGTGGTTGCACGCTTGACTCAGATCAAAGGCTTGCAAGGTTAAGTCCTTAGGATGACCAGGCCAAGACTACCCGAAGAACCAAAACGACATTCCCGGTGCCACTCATGGCTCACCACATCATTCTTGCCACTTGCCCCGGTCTAAATCTATTTATCAAACCCAGTTGATTACCATGCACCACGTGCCATCATCAATCACAACACATGATACTTCTCTAAAACAGATTAAATATCTCATTAAGTCAATATTAATATTTGATTGCCCAAAATCATGTCATGTGCACGTAGCAGGTCTAAGCAATATACTACAACGATCTAAATACCCAATGTTGGCAAATCAATAGTGTCCAACTAAATATCCATAACTAGGGTGACAAGGGTTCATGGCATATAATTAAATAATCAAGGTGTCATACTGCAAGTTGGCATTTATCTAATTTCCAGAAATAATTGAAACAATTTCTAATTAAATTAGCATGCAATAATTTAAATTAAATTAATTTCAAAAATGGGATCAATATGGTCAAAGCATAACTTGCCTTCAAAAAGTACTTGTTCTTGATCTTGAGCTGGCTCCTAGGTCAACACTTCACATTCGAAGCCCTCGGGTACTTCAAAGTCTACTCGTAACGCGTGCAAATTGCAGTAAATAAATAAAATAGTACATGCACATTGCTCAAAAATTCAAATAAAGTCCACAAACAGAAAGAGCATAATTTTACAAATTTTTAGAAATTTGAATCGCCCAAATTGGAGTTAACATGCAAAAGTTATAATTGTTTAAAGTTTAAAAAATTTATTAATTAAATATAAACAGAGAAAATTTCATAATCAAAAATTAATTAAAATTCATATTTAAATAGATCTCAATTTTATAAAAATTTAGAAATTGGAATCGTTCAAATCGGAGTTAAAACGCAAAAGTTACAAGCGTTTGAAGTTTGAAAATTCAAATAAAAGAATAAACCGAATTAATTCATTTATTTTTCTATTGAAAAATCAATTTATTGCATCAACATGACGTTAGCGGGTCCATGGACTAGGTCCACGGTTCGGGTTCGGTTCACCGTAGACCCGGCCCACAGGTACATGTCTCACTGACATGTGGGACCTCTCGGATGACGTCAGCAACTAACGTCATCACGCTCGGCCGACGGCACTAACATGCGGGCCCCACACTGACGTCACGCGTGACGTTGTAAGTTCAAGCTCCATTTGGTTTTGTTGATTGGTTTAGATTAATGATTAATCTCTGTTTAATGACAAATCTAATCTTATTGAGACTGACATGTTTACTGAGTTACATTCAATAGTCTCATATTTGGATGGAAAATGAAAAACCAAGGTATGTATGCATATCCATTCTAGTATAAATTGCATACTTTGGATTCAAGTTAAAGTATGAATTCTCCATGACATTAACCACAAAATGTGCATTATGTTTCCCAATCCATATATTACATGGATGCACATATCTAGGGGGAGTTCACACTTGAACTTGATGTATCGATGTATTGATCTATTCTTCACTCCGTATATATAAAGGATCAATACATTGGAACATATCAATTTAAATGAATGTTTAAATTGAGTTCATTTGTCTTCTAATCATCAAAGAACATTACATCATGTGTTGATGGTGTTCTTATGATTAATTAAGGGCAAATGAAGAGTTCTTGAGTTTTATGAAGCATTAGTTGCATTATGAACTCAAGACACATATAAATTCATTAGATTAATTTAGGTTGTGCTCAATTGATGTAAGTGGTATCCATTATGTGTTAATGGAGTACTTAGATGATTGAGACAACCATGTCTGTGGGACTAATCATTTCTCTAAGTGATGTTTGAGCCAGGTTAGTTCCAAAGGTTGAAAAGAAGAAGGTTCATCAAGAAGAGATGAACAAGTTATAGAGCTGGGTGATGATCTTGAAGATAAGATGATCGAAGATCATAAAGACTTCAAGAGACAGCCATAGTGATGATCCCGGGGGTACAAGTTGATTGAAGATCATAAAGACCCCAAAGGGGATTGCTTGGCGGCGGCTAAGGTATAACTAGTTAGGCTAAGGACTTTCCTAGTCTTTGAGTCTAGTTATTAGCGCCGTACTATTAAGAGGGGTTGAGTTCCTGCTTTAAGCTTTATCGTATGTTGGTGATCTCAATCCTGTAGTCACTCGAGCTCAAGTCTTATTTGGATTTGGTTTTTGCATGGAGCTAACCATTTGGCATGTGTTGCGAATGGGTGAAGCTCGTGCTTGGATTTTGCATAAGTTCTATTTGGCATTCGTTGCAAATAGGTCAAGCTTGTGCTTGGAGTTTTCGCATTGTGCTTTGATTTGCATTCGTTGCAAATAGGATAAGCAAATGCGTTGGCTTTTGCATGAAGTTCATTTGTTTGCATGTGTTGCGATAGATGAAACTCCATGCTTTGTTTTTGTTTTCCAAACAAAACTCTTATTGCGTTTATTTAGTTTTTGCTTGGAGCTATATTTGCACGGGTTGCAAACGGAGAGAGCTCAAGTATGTGTTTGGTTTAGTGCATGGGGCTAGAGAATTGCAAGAGTTGCAATTAGAGAGCTCATGCACTCTGATTTGATTTAATTTGTTTATGGGTTTCGATCCTAAGTTCATGTGATACTTGCACCGTTGTGTTTGCAAGTCCGTTTGGTCATGGTTTGACCATCACATAGCTAGGAGGATCAAACTCATAGACTCGTTGGTTATTTGCTTAATGGGTTTTTGCAAATACGTCTTTGAGTTGTTTGCGAAAAGTATTTCCGCAAAGTGTTTGGAGTTTGCTTGGGGCAAGGCTTTTTGCATTTGTTGCAAAAAGAGAATGCTCAAGCATATAGTGGTTTGATTGTTTATTTGGGAGTTCGTTGTGCGAATAAACGGGAGGTCTATGGGTTCTGGTCCTGAAAGCATGTGATACTTGCACCGTGTTTTGCAAGTCCGTTTGGTCGTGGTTTGACCATCACATGGCTAAGAGGATAAACCTTATAGACTCTGGGTTTTATTTGCTTAATACGTTCTTGCAAATATGATCTTTGAAAAGTTGCGAAAGGTGTTTTCGCAAAGTATTTGGAGTTTGGTCGAATTCTTTGAGCATGGTTTAGTGGTGTTGCAAAAGTGTTTTGCAACTAAGTGTGATCGTGGTTTGATCACCTCTTGGCTCAAAGAATTGTCGGTTTGAAGTTTTGGAGAAAAGTTTTTAGCGAAAAACTGGTTTTTCTCCTGTGGCCGGCACTACCGGAGGTAGTAGGGCGATAATCACGAGGTCGGCAGTCAGCTTATGGGAGGCGATCGCGCCATCATCGGCACTACCGGCCCTATCTGGCCCGGTAGTTGTTTTTCAGTGAGCAGTTTGCTCTGAGTTTTTGGCCGGCACTACCGCCCATGTGGGGCAGATCGCCGGAGTTGCGATGCAGGGTTGAACCCGGTAGTCATTTGACAGCAGGGTGTTACGTGTCTGTCTGGCGGCCACTGCCCAGTGGGGCGTCTTGCCGCTCAGCGGCACTCTGGCGGTTACTGCGGTAGTCTTGAGATCTAGCCGTTAGCCGACCGTTGGGGCTGAGGGCGGCACTACCGGCCCTATAAGGGCGGTAGTGCCGGTGTGCTGTTTTTTCGTGGGTTTTGCCCCCAACGGCTAGTTTTGGCTTGTGGGGCTATATAAGTCCCCCTTGGGGGGCAAGGGCAGGAGGTTGCTGCACTCTTAAGTGTTCTTGAGCTTGGTTTTAGTTTGTGGGAGGGTTTTGATGGTTTTGCCTCTTCCAATTTGTTTTTGAGCTCAAGAGTGACCCTAATTGCATGAGTGGCAATTAGAGGGAGATTGAGAGGATCCTAGTTGCATTGGTTGCACTAGGTGATCACCGGAATCACGGAGGTGTGATCGGTGAAGCTTGAGCGGGGTGCTCAACTCGTTACTCTTGGAGGTCGGTGCCTCCTAGACGGCGTCAGTGCGTCGTGCGCGGGAGCTCTCAAAGTTTGTGAGAAGCCCCGGCGAAAGATTGTGAAGGTTGGTGCTTAGCCTACCCGGCGGGGTAAAAAGCAACCTTAGTGGATTCGAGGTGAAGGCTCAAGTGAGTGGGCCGGTCCAAAGTGAGTTGGACTTCCTCAACGTGGAGTAGGAGGGTTATCTCCGAACCACGGTAAAAAGTAACGTGTCCCTTGTCTCTTTTACCTTCAAGCATTTACTTAATTGCTAAATTATCAATTGCTTGATTGTGAATAGAATTGCTTAGTGTAGCTTGCTTGATCAACTTAGCAATTCTAGCTTAGAGACTTAATTTAGTTAGTGCAACTAGTGAGCCTAGTTGATTTAGGCTTTAATTGTCAAAACCTTATTCTTCCGCTTGCGCAAATTTAATTGTGTAGGTTTTGACATAGGGGTAATTAGAGGCGATCCTCGATTAGTGAGTAGAATTTTTATAAACGCCTATTCACCCCCCTCTAGGCGCATCCTCGACCCTACAGACGTCAGCGGCAACCGGGTGCGACCACGCTGACCGCACCGGTCCGGCTCTCGCGCACGTGGCTAGATCTTGGCCGTTGATTTGAAAATCAACGGCCCAGATCGGATCTAATCCCGCACGTTGCGGGCAACGTGGTTAATCTGGACCGTTCGATTTAGATCGGACGGTCCAGATCCGATCGGGTTTCACAGCGTCAAGGGGCGACGTGGCACGACCCGGGCGGCGACGCGTGGCTCAATCTACACCGTTCGATTTCGATCGAACGGCAGAGATCTCATCTAACGCTACAACGCGGGTTAACGCTAACCATGCGATCTAGATCTAACGGCTGCTAATGCACCCAAGCACGGTGCGGTTCACGGCTACGTGGCACAATCTAGGGCGTTGGATCTTGATCCAACAGCTGAGAATAGATCTAAAGGATAACACGTGAGGCTTACTCGCGGTGACGTGGACGAATCCTGACCGTGCGATGATGATCCAACGGCGGAAAAGCTTCGCGGTCCGGCGATGGCGTGCGGCGGAGCTCGGTGGCTGGGGACGAAGACGACGACACGGGGAACGGCATTGCGGGCGTGCTCCGGCGAAGTGGATGGTACTCCCAGGTGCGTCTCGTCGCGGTGGTTCCGGATCTGGGCTCAGTGACGGCGGAGGGCGGCGGAAACAGCGGAAGACCGCGGCGGCGCGCACAACCAACTACGGCGAGCGATTGCGGGTGGGCGGCGACGGTTTGAGCACGGTGATCTAGGGCTACGGTGCGCACGAAAGAGGGCTTCACGATGGCGGCGGCGGCGCATTAAATAGGGGCCTCGGCTTCCGTGAAACTCGCGTGAAACGAGGCCCACTCGGCGGCGGTGGCGGAATCCGACAAGGACACAGAGAGGGTGACGTGGTGCAATCTCGGCCGTTGGATCAAGATCCAACGGTGGAGCGGTTAGGGCTGGGTCAGGTTCGAGTCGGACACGGTCTCGAGTCTGACTCGGGCTCGGTCGCATGAACAGTACAAACCCACTCGGCATTTTCCAGCGATTTAATATACAAAATAATTTCTAGAAATTCATTTAATTCGAGAAAAATAGCAAAATAATCAGAAAAATTCCAGAAAAATTCTGGAAAGTACTTTGAGACATTTTGGACTCAAATAAAATATTACCAACAAAATTTTATTTATAAATTTAAATTCTTTAATTATTTCAAAAGGGAATAAATCCAAATAAATCAAAATAAATTCCAGAAATTCACTAAAGTGCAAAATCTCATTAAAAATCATGAAAGGCAAAAATTTGGGTGATACAAACCTCCCCCCTTAACAGAATCTCGTACCTGAGATTCAGGGCTCACTAAGGAATAGGTTTGGAAAGTCTTTCTTCAAGTCCTCACGCTCCCAAGTCGCTTCACTCTCTGCATGGTTGCTCCACTGGACTCTGCAGAAACGGGTTGATTTATTTCTCGTCTCTCGATACATGGTGTCCAGAATCTTCACGGGGTGCTCCTTGTAAGTGAGATCCTCCTGCAGCTCTATTGATTCTAACGATGTTTGCTCATCTGGTACCCGAAGACATTTCTTCAGTTGCGACACATGGAACACATGATGCACACCTGCCAACGACTGCGGCAACTCCAGTTGATAAGCAACTTCACCTCTGCGGCTTAGGATTTTGAACGGACCGAAAGCACGGCGTATTCGAATACCATTTCATTGTAACTCTACAGAGCTGCTCAGCTTTACTCACAAGATATCACGACCGTTAATGTCGTGCGCACATTACAGGCAACTTATATGCATGCGGCGGGACGACATGATCACAGCCTTTTGTTGAACTTTCCCTGGTTAGCCCCTACCCGATAGGCTCGTGGACCCCTCTCTTCTTAGGACCCACGGGCCAAAGCGGGTTTCGCAATCTGATACTGTGTGGGGGTACCTACCGTTGTGAGAACCGGCAAATGGCAACTCTATGCCCATTTCCGTTCCACCCCGTTCGCTACTGCAATCCATTCTCCTTCCCGAGAATGGTAACTACCACCTATAGGTATTCCAAGAGAATGAATAATGTACCGAGCTATGTTGGAAAACGATTCAATCGAACTGGCTAGCCCCAACTTGTGGTTGAGCGAGGATTTAAGTTATTTAGTTTGCCCAAAGGTGTTATCCTTAATTGCCAAAAAACAAACCATCACTTTCCAATCACAATCCATGGTACCTGTCCGTACCAACCACCAAACCAAACACGGTTTCCAATCATCGGTTGGGGATTGGACTCACATCCACCTCGCGGCTAGCCTAACACCGTCCCTCTAACCATAGCAACAGTTCACAAATACAACGAGACAAGTGCTCGTCACATTTTTAACATAGCTGGGGATTGAATTTTCTGGGATTTTTCTAGAAACATTTCTGCAATGGGATTAGTTTTCAAAACAGCATAAGATTAATAAAGAGCGGTTTCGAAACACTTCGGTTTTTATCGATTTTCGCGATAAACTGGTACCGCTGGGACCTCGATTTTCAATTCAAAAACGGTTTTGTTAACCCTGCTTGTCACCAACAGTTATTATCATTTTGGATATTGATACGGTCTCAAAATACAACTTTAATCATTAATTTTATTGTAATATATTTACACAATATAATAAAATTATAATATTATAAAAGTACTTTTTAAGACAAATCTACACGTATAGCTTTCATATATCTTAATATAATAAAATTTGCAATGCTGTCCCACGTTCTGTCATCGGGCAGATTTGCACCCCGACCTAGGGCTAGCTACCTACATTGAAGAAAAAGTATACAAGGCGTTATATACAGGAGTGAGAAAAGTAAAAAATAACCCAACCAGCCCACGTCGCGGCCATCCACTGAGCCGCCGCAGTGCTATCCGCCCCACGCAAAATTTGGAGTTGGCAGCGTGGTACAGAACGCCATTCAATCGCATTTACAGTGGTGCAGTTCTCGTACGGCATCCAGCTGGATGACAGTATTACGGTCGGGATCGGTCAGTCAGCGGACCCCGCCGTTTTTACACCAGTACGACCCCTTCGTCCGGTCAGCACCACTCGACCAGCTGACCCTGGACCACATGAGGTATTGCACCACGGCTAAGATTTACTTCCTTCATTGCTGTATGAATAGCTATATTTGTATGACCGTCTTGTACATATTTCTTCCTTGTTTACCATGTCGTTCCTTCCTCTTTACCAATTTCATACCAACAAGTACTATGAACCGTAGTAGTATCAACAAATTGCGACCTGCTTTATTACACCATGTAATAACATACTGTCACATACTTTATGGAACCGAATTGACAAAACATTGCGACCTGCATTATAGGATCTCAGATGCCATCATGAACGGCTGCAGGTGATTATCTCTTGTTCATACTATCATACTACGAAATACATTGATATGACACCATGGGAAATTCGAAAAAAATAAATAATATAACTGTCAGCTCACTGTTTCGTGATGGATCTTATTTCCAATGTTTATCTGGTAATTATGTTATTCCGTTTGATCAGCCAAGTTTTTAGCAATGTCTCAAAAAAAAACGGCATTAAATTCATAGATACCTTCTTAGTAAGATGAATACCATCTTTTGTGTCTAGCAAACTTACTAGTCTCAAAGTTTCGTTTTTCCAGGGGATCGTTTAAATACCACAACAGCTATACAGGAAGATTAGCTGTCTGGAACCAAGCACTCACTGCTAGACAAAAGATAAATATCAACTCTTTTTATTGAATATAAAGCCTAACGGCCAAGTTTTACAGAAAGGGGTGCAGTTGGGTCCAAACAAATTACATTCAAAACACCGCACACGTACCAACAAATTAATTGCCCATGTCAACATGTCCATGTGAGACAAACTAGCTAGCGAGTAGCGAGTACTCCCTCTGTCCCACAAAGAGTGCATTTCTACGATTTTTAAGACAGATTAGTGTACAAGGTAAATGACTAATGTGACCCTCATTACTTCATACACAAGCATGCTAGTGCTTCGGTTTCCACAAGCACTTAAATGAGCATGCATACACTTACAGCTGAGCCCTACGGATTAAAGATGCACTCTTTGTGGGACAAAATTTGAACATAGAAATGCACTCTTTGTGGGACAGAGGGAGTAGTAAACTTGACCCGCGGTGGATTTAGCTCTATAAATAGGCGAGGCATCTTGGTTTCATGGACCATAACACTGCAACCAAGGCGCTCAAGTAGATCCACTGTTGCCAGAGATCTAGATAGGGCGCGAGCTAGAAATCAATGGTAAAAGTGTTTCTTAATTTTCCATCGATCGATCATTCATGTATATATCATCGGTTATACTACTACTCCCAGTTCAAATTGGTATATATTAGTATGTTTTTTTTTTTTTTGAAAAGGCAGCCGGGGCTGCAATTATATTAGGAGTATATATTAGTATGTTGGTTTTGGTTAGCAGATACTTCCTTCGTTTCGTAATATCTTCCTATTTTCTTGTCATAATTTTTTTATATATAGTTGAGAAAATAAAAAGAATATCATGCGTATAATTAGCTAATATGCATGAGTACGTGCTACTCTTTACCCCTGCTTTAATACATTTTTTAGAGGAGGTTAAGTAGCTGTGGTACATCCGAGTACGTGTATCCAATTAAATACCAATATGGCACTAACTATTTCTTAGGATTTCTGCTTCTCTGTAGCTGGGTGTACACAATTATTGTTTTTTTTTTTCAAACAATTACTTTCTCAAAAATCAAACCAAATATTAATTATTACCTCTCTTCAGAAATACGTATTTTAACTTTGCATAAAGATTAAGTTTACGGTGAAATTGAGAAATATACTAGAGATAATACTTTGTGTAGATGGAATAAACATGTGTGGTTAAGAGAGGATAAATATAGATATAATAGAAAAAGGACTCGTTAAATTCATGCTATAAATCTTATATTTTTAAACCAGATCATTTAAAGTTTATATATAGTGCCTCTGAACGGAGAGGGTACCGCTTCAAAGACAACAATTTCTTGCACTTAATTTCTGCACGTACCTATTTATCGATTTGGGTGCACACGCGCGCATGCATGCAGGTGGGCAAGATGGTGGAGATCGGGCCGTACGGATTGGCAAAAGGCAATCAAGTGGGGCCCAGCTCGGTGCCTACCAAACTCACTAAGCTTGTAGCCTGGGTTGACCAGGGGACCGTCACTGGCATCCAATTCATTTACGACGACAACGATAAGAATCCCCACACGCAACAAATTGGCTCGACGACCGGTATATCATCTATTCTGGTATGTATATATGCACGTTCGTCGACGTGAACGTCTATCCATGCATGCATGCATGTTCTATGCATAGATATATCCATGCTTCGCATCCAATTCATTACATGTTTTATGACTAATACGCATGCGTACGTGCAGTTTGACACAGCAAATACAGATCAATATGCGATCAAGCTGTACGGCAGTTATGGTGACGATGGTGTCCAGAGTCTGGGTATCATAACGAACAAAGGCAACGATCTGTCGTGCGGGCAATCTTCTACAGAGAAATATTTCGACATCAAGGTGGCGAGCGGCGCTATCGTCGGCTTCTTCGGCCGGTTTGATGACCGGGCCCTCAACGCTGTGGGTGCCTGCGTTGCTCCCAGTCGTTGAGCAACTGGGAGATGCATCTCCCATCGATCGGCTGCATACGTACGGTTAATTACCTACTACTACCCTCGATCTGCAACTAAATAAAATGGGGATCCTGTCAGTACGGACTACAGCTAGCTAGCTTGCTTGCTGGCTAGCGCACGTACCAGTGGTCTATTACTGCATGCATGTATTTGACCCTCCTCTCCTCCCTACTGCTTCTGCTTCTCTACGTGTTTGTGTGTGCGCTGTTTGTACCGTACGTACGTCATGGCTTGTAATAATGAATAAAAGTCTCGGAAAATAAGTATATATTTTCCTTGAGAAACTAATGCTTTATGCTTGCTAGCTCCATCTTAATTTGTCACTGCGCCTCCATGCGCGCGTATTAATTAAACGGTACATTACAAAAAAAACACTAGCAAAAAACTACGACCTTAAAACCAAACAGAATCGCCATCCTGGTAATCTCCGGCTTCATGAAACCCTAAAAGGGTTGGGTTAAGCAATAATGAGTACACAACCGCACTCAACAAGTCGCACAGGAAATACTGAATACTACATGTAAGGGATTAACAAATGATTGGCACAAGGTTTTAATTATTATGGATGCAGTTTTATTTGCACGTTTTAGTTACATTTGAAACACAAATCATAATAATAATAATAGCTGGGGGGTCCAAAAAGTTTATCACTATTAATGCCACATTCTCAAATTATCAAAGGCTACTTGAGCGAGGTTACGGGAGTCAACCCAATTCAAACTTAGTTTCATTAACTGAAAGCACGGCGTATTCAAATACCATTTGATTATAACTCTGCAGAGCTGCTCAGCTTTACCCACAAGATATCTACGACCGTTAATGACATGCGCACATTACATGCAACTTATATGCATGCGGCCGGACCAAGATGATCACATCCTTTTGTTGAACTTTCCCTGGTTACACTACAACACGGATATAGCTTTCGGGGCATTTAATTTTACATGGCATTTGAGTCAAATGCCGCTAAATAAAGATTTTGCGGCATTTATTTGGATTTAGGTGCGTTTAATTGTCTGGCACATAATATTTGCCGATGAAAGAATTTCCTGGCATAAAATATATGCCAACTTATCATTTTATTAAGGGGGCATTTATAAATGTCGGCTTAAATTCTATGCTGGCATATAGTTTTTGCCGAATAATATGGAAAGAGGGGCACATAACAAATGCTGAGATAGAGTAAGGATGGCATTTTTTATATGCCGCACATTGTAAATGCCGTGGATACTCACTTTTAGGCGCGAACTAGGGCGCGCACGGGAGGGAAAATTAGCCCAAAAGGAAAAAGGGGCTCGATGTACTACTGATCTCTCAGTATTCCTCTACTGCGCGCCGCACATCATCCCTAATACGACGCCACAGCGCTCTCGCCGCCACTTGGCGCCGGCCCCAGCCGGCGCTCGCCCCCACCCACCTGCGCCATCGAATCCCTCTGGAGCCCTCGACCACCGGCGCCCCCCAAGCCACCGGAGGCCTCCATCGATCGGATCCCTCCACCTCTGACGGCGCCCCCACCGGATCCCTCCACCACCAGCGCCCTCCCCCCATCAGATCCCTCCACCACCGGTGCTTCCTCCTCCGGTTCGCGACCCCCACCGGCGCCTCCATCAATCGACTCCCTCCATCTCCGGCGCCCTCCCCCACCGGTGCCTCCATCCATCGACTCCCTCCATCTCCGGCGCCCTCCCCCACCAGCGCCTCCTCTTCCGGTTCGCGACCCCCACCAGTGCCTCCATCCATCGACTGCCTCCATCTCCGGTGCCCTCCCCCACCAACGCCTCCCAACGTGCAGGTAAGTACAACAATCTTCTTGTATTTTTGATGGATGAGTACTGGTTTATACAAAAAAAAAACACTTTGTAACAATCTTCTCTTGCACACACAGCAATCCGATGTTAATGCATCTCATCATCTGTAATGTACAATTATGGCCGAACACATGGTTTCATTGAGTAGCCTGTATATTTTTGGTTATAAAATGCTCAATTTAATCATTGCTTTGAATGTGTTATTTGCCATGTTGTGCTGTTTATCGAAATTGGTAGATGATCAATGTTTTGTAGTATTGTTCATTCTGTTAAACACTACATATGGCTATCACTTTGTCCTCTTTATATTGGGAATTAAGTTAATGAATATTTTGCTAATACCGCATTTAATTCAACACATCACTCTGTAACTAATAATGCATCTACGAGCTGAAGCCACCTTCCCTCTTTCCATAACTGCCAAGCCTATTAGAAATTTTGGGTAGTGGTAAGTGTAGTTGTCCGTGTTCATCTAAATTTTGGTTAGAATCTTTAGTTTTGTGTAATTTCTTGACGGAATACTACAGTATGTGAATACACAGTTTTATGTTGTTTTAAGAGAAATCATGAAGTGTTTGGTAGCTACAATATTTAGTGCAGTATTTTGCTTACAAACAGCTATTGGGCTAACTTAGAAAAAATTATATAGTGAGTGTATTTAATTGTAGACAGATTGCAATATCTAGAAGCTCTAGTGCCCAAAGAATATACTAACTAGATCCAATTTGGTATATCGGCAAGCAAATGTCCTCGTACGACATCCACAAACCTCTAGGAGCATTGAGTAGTGTCGGCGTTCTAGCCAACAGGCACCTCCGGATCGGGTGCTTGTGAGGTTCGGACGGGGGGCTTTCGTGGCAATCGCCGGTGGAAAGAGATCGGAGTGCCGTGGAAGCTTGCAAGAAGGGGGGACGCTAGGGGTTACCCAGGTTCGGGCCCTCCGAAGAGTAACAGCCCTAGTCCTGCTTTTTTGTGATTGCTTGTGTTGTGGCCAAAGAACTGGAACCGAGCTGAACGAAATGGAAACGAATGATCGAACCCCTTCTCCCATGCACCCCAGCTCCCTTTTATAGTCGGGCTGGCTGAGGGGCATGGGTTACAATAGTCCTACAATACTCATTACACTGCCACAGTGCATTTAATGCGCCCGTCACTATCCTTACACCACATTTAACGTCCGTCATAGCCGTCGTATCCCTGTCTCGGGCCCTGCGCCTGCCAACGTCGCCCGTTCCGTTAGGGGGAGGGGTGCCGTCGTGACGTCACCCGTAATCAATGCGCGCCTGGGGAACACGCGCCGCCATACTGTGGCCTCTACGCCTTGCATTTAATGCGCACGATTCGCATTAAATGCCCTCGATCCTGGACGCCACCTGTCCACTGGGCGACCACCTTACTGGGCGCCCAGTGGCGTGGCCTGATCGCCACCTGTCCACTGGGCGACCACCTTACTGGGCACCCAGTGGCGTGGCCTGTATGCCACCTGTCCGCTGGGCGACCACCTTGTAGCCTTACTGCTTGCCGCGGTGGTGGGACCCGGGCGCGCCCTGCCCGCCCGGCGACCGTATTTATTGCGGGGGAGTGGGCACCCTGGTGTAGAATACGCCGACAGTAGCCCCCGGGCCCACCCTGGAGCGCCCTCTGGTGTTCCACCTTCTTTCTTGGGAAAATGGTTCAGTCTCCCGGGTGGGGCCCCTTAAATGCCCACGCGCGCCGCAGCCTTAAAGATCTCCCGGCTTCTCCGGTTCCCAAGACGGGTTGCGCAGTTATTCCCGCCTCGGAACCGTCGCACGACCCTTGGGATGCGCCTCCCTTTACGGGATTTTTTGGGGTTTCCCACCTGCGATCCGCCGCGCCCTTTTGGGTTTCCCACCAGGCCTCCCCTCGCGCCCATATAAAAGGGCCGCCATGAGGGAGAGCGGTTCTTTTCCTTCATCGTGCTTCATTGCAGTAGCTCCCTTCGCCCTTTGTCTTTTCTCGCCACCTTAGAGTCCTTTGCTTCTTCCTTCTCGACGTGCTTCAGCGCTCTTCTGCCTTCGATGGCTCCTCTGACTCCCTCTTCCACGATCCTGCCTCCTTCGTCTGTTGAGGAGGAGGGCGCCGCCAAACTTTCCAAGCATGTCTCCGCGGGCATCCTCCGCGTTCGCCCCGGGACCGTCGCACCCCGCTGCCAGCCCAGGGAGGCTGTCTTCTTCGGGTGGCAGCTGCTAGCCGGCCTGCTGCCCCCGGTTTTTGATTTCTATCTCTCCGTCCTTAACTTCTACGCCATTCACCACATCCATCTTCCTCCTAACTCCATCATCATTCTTGTTGTCTTCGCCCACTTCTGCGAGATGTTTGTAGGAGTATTGCCCAATCTCCTCCTCTTCCGCTTCTTTTACTCCCTTCGCGCCGCCGGCACCCCCACTCCTGTCACTGGGAGTTGCCACCTGCGGCTCCGAGACGGGGCCGTGTCGCGTTACATCCCACTGGACTGCCGGTCCAACTGGAGGACGTGGCGCAGCGAGTGGGTGTACGTCGAGGGCGACAGCGGCATCGAAGTGCTGGAGCTTCCCAACGGGCCGACGATCAGTAACCCCAATTGGGGTGCTCAAGTCAGCGAGACGCCCGGGCTCCAAACGATGCTGGCCGCGTCGACCAGTTGCGGGCGGCAGGCCTAACGGGGGGCATGGTTGTTCGGGACTTCATTTCCCGGAGGCTTAGCCCTCTGCGCCGTCGCGTCTGCCCGGCCTGGCAGTACATGGGCCAGGATGATGGGACCCGAACAATCCCCGGAGGTAGGCTGCTACGCTTTGTTCGCCTTCTTCTTCTCTCTTTTTTTTCTTTCTTCGGGCCGTCACAGGCTCTGACGACGTTTCTCTTCCTTGGTTTTTGTCAGCCGTCGGGAACTTGTCTTCCGTCAAGATCGACGTGTGGATGGGGCAGCTGGGCGTGCCCAGCTCCGTCGCCACCACCCGACCCAGCGGCAACCGCCGCGCCGCCACCACCGCCCGGCCCAGCGGCGACGCCGCCGCGCCACCACCGCCCGGCCCAGCGGCAGCCGCTGCCGCCACCGCCGGCTCGATGGCTGCCGCCGGCGCTGCCGCTGCCTGTAGCGGCACTTCTCCCCCCTCCGTCTCCGGTGCCGGCCCTTAGGCCACGGCCACCGCACTTCACCAGCGACCCCCAGCGGTTGTCCCATCAAGACCGCCGACAGACTCCAGCGTGCTGGGCCCTCTGCCCACCCCGGAACCTTCCACCGCCTCCATCCCCTCGGCGGACGTGGATGCTCTGCTGGCGGCTCTTAGCGAGCTTTACTCCAGCACGAGCAGCCGCCTCGCGACGAGCAAGGAGCGGCTAATTGAGGCAGGAGCCCAGATCAACCGCCTTAGCAAGGAGGTGGAAGACTTGCGCGGCCGGGAGGCGAGGCTGGAGTTGCAGCTGCTGAGGGAGCGGGAGCAGGGCGCCCGCCGCATCGAGGAGCTCTCCGCGGAGCGGGACGCGGAGAAGGGTGAACGGCTTCGATCGGAGGCGGACACCACGAAGATGTTGCGCCATGCCTTCGATCGGATGGTGGCCAGCCTAACCCCACTGGGACTGGTGCAGCTACCTCCGCTGGAGCAGAGGCCGCAGCATTACGCGTTCTGCCTCAGCCGGATTGCGGACTTCCTCACGCACCTGCCGCCACGCTCGACCGCCGGCCCGCCCAGAGGGGCGTGCGTCGCGGCGGCCACGGCGGCACGTCTTGGCGTGCTACGCCACCCGTGGCGCCAATCCGATCCCATGGCCACCGCCCAGGGATTGAAGGGGATCAAGCAGCGGAGGGGCGGGTCCACGACGCCTCCGAGCGAGTTGCCGCACAGCTGGAGATGGAGAACCCCCAGCTGGAGGCGGTAGCGGAAGACGTGGCGCTGAGGCTGGACGCTGGCCAGGTTGAGGAAGACGCGGCAGCCGCAGAAGCGGCAGCGGAGGACGAGGAGGAGGCTCCCTTAGCGTAGTTCTCTTCTTTTTTTTTGCTTTCTTTCCTCTGCCTGTAAAAATCCTTGACACAAATCAATCTTAACGAAATGGAAACATAAGCTTTCCACTATATAGCTTAGTGTCTGCTTTTGCCTCTACTCCACCGACTCCGCACGAACAAACACACGACCGCTTAAGGGCTCAGAAGGGGAGCACGACTTAAGACTTCGCGCCGAGGAGTCACTTCACTGGAACCCCTTGCCTTAGCAAGATTTGGCTACCCAGGTAACCTCTAGGGAACGGACACTTGGTGAGGCGTGGCAGGGCCTTAGGTTTTCGGCAACGGTGTTCAAGTCGCCGATCCCCACGGGGACACCCGGAGTGTCATGACCGTGCCGGGGATCGTGCTGAACTAGCCATCCGATCGCCCACCCCTGCATGCCGCCCTCACTTAGCGGTTCCGCATTTGCCACTGGGCACTTGCAATGCCATAGGGTACTAAGGGCGACCGCCCGGGCACGGCCCAACAGTGGGCAAAAAATCAGAAAGAGAGCAGGGAGAACAATTATCTTGGATAAAGAAATCGAATACTTAATCTCAAACAAGGGGCCTTTCCCGACCAGCGGTGGAGAGGAAAACACACTCCGGCTGGTCGGGGAGCAGGGCCTGGAACTTACAACCGATCAGGGATAGAACTTGCGCAGATTCTCTATGTTCTGTGAGTTCGCCAGCTCTTCGCCGTCTTCAGTGGCCAACCTGACCGCCCCGGGACGAGAGACTGAGACCACCTTGAAGGGGCCCTCCCACTGGGGAGACAGTTTATGCGACACGGCATGCGACTGGATTTTTCGCAAGACCAGGTCGCCCACTGTCAGTGTTCTCTCACTGACCCGGGCGGCGTGGTACCACCTGAGACTCTGCTGGTACCACGCGGCGCGCAGGGCCGCCCGATCCCGTGCTTCTTCCAGGAGGTTGACGTCATCCAGGCGCAGATCCTCCTGACCTTCTTCCGTGAACGTCGTGACGCGCGGTGATCCCAGTGCTAGCTCCGAAGGGAGGACAGCTTCCGCGCCGTAGACCAGGAAGAAAGGGGTTTCCCCAGTGGCCCGGCTAGGGGTGGTCCGAAGCGACCACAACACTGCCGGGAGCTCTTCAGTCCATCGGGCCCCACGCTTGTGGAGTCGATCAAACGCCCGGGTTTTGAGGCCCTTCAACACCAGCGCGTTGGCGCGCTCGACTTGGCCGTTGCTTCTTGGATGGGCAACCGAGGCAAAACAGACCTTGGTGCCCATCTCTTCGCAGAAGTCCAAGAAATCCGCACTGGTGAACTGTGCGCCGTTGTCGGTGATGATGCGGTTTGCGACCTCGAAGCGAGCGAAGATCCCTTGCATAAACTTGACTGCAGCTGCGGCGGTAATAGCTCTCACCGCCTCGGCTTCCACCCACTTAGTGAATTTGTTAACGGCGACAAACAGATGGGTGTAGCCCCCTGTGGCACGCAGGAACGGGCCCAGGATATCCAGCCCCCAGACCGCAAAGGGCCATGAGAGCGGGATAGTTTGCAGGGCCTGGGCTGGTCGGTGGATTTTCTTGGCGTGGAACTGGCACGCCCACACCTCCTCACCAGCTCGCAAGCATCCTGTAGGGCGGTTGGCCAATAGAACCCTTGGCAGAAAGCTTTTCCTGCCATCGTTCGACCGGACACATGGCTCCTGCACACGCCTCCATGGATATCCGAGAGCAAATTGCTCCCCTCTTCCCGAGTGATGCACTTCAGAAGAATTCCATTTCTACCCTGGTGGTACAGGTCCCCGCCCACCAGGGTGTAGCACTTGACCTTTCGTGCTATCTTCTCTACTGACACATCATCGTCGGGGCACGCTTGATCCCGCAGGTAGGCCAGGATCGGATCCATCCATGTGCCTTCCCGGTCAAGTGCGGCGACCACAAGGTGCTCGCCCGGGTACTCCGCCTGGCCGGGCGTTTCCACCGGTGCTACCTTTCCTCCGGAGGCGAGGGCTGAAGCAGCATCACCATCTTCCCCACCGGAGACGGGGGCCATGATGGACGGTCGCGGAAGCCTTTCTTCAAAGACTCCGACCGGAACGGGGGCCCTTGTCGAGGCGAGCTGTGCGAGCTCGTCCGCCAAGTGATTATTGCGCCGGGGAATATGGGTATACCCCAACCCTTCGAAGTGTCGCTCCATTTTTCTGACCTCCGCCAGGTACGCTGCCATGACAGGGTCAGGACAGGAGAAATCCTTCCTTGCTTGATTGACGACCAGCAGGGAGTCGCCCTTCACTTGTAGGCGCCGAATGCCGATGGCTGCGGCGGCCCGAAGCCCCGCCAGCAAGCCCTCGTATTCGGCAACGTTGTTAGTGGCCTTGAAGTCGAGGGTGACCACGTACTTGAGGAGGTCCCCGGTCGGGGAGACCAGGAGGACCCTAGCCCCCACGCCTTCGAGCCTGAAGGATCCATCGAAGAAAAGTGTCCAGGGGGAGGGCGCGGGGACCTCATCTGCTTCGAACTCAGTTGGAGTCCACTCGACGACGAAGTCCGCTAGCCTTTGACTTTTTATGGCGGTACGAGGAGCGAACTTGACGCCAAACTCCCCCAGCTCGACAGACCACTTTGCAATGCGGCCTTCAGCTTCACGATTGTGAAGAATCTCGCGCAGGGGGTAGGAGGAGACCACAGTGATCTCCCTTCCTTGGAAATAGTGTCGCAGCTTCCTCGACGCCACCAGCACGGCATACACCATTTTCTGAGCCTGCGGGTACCTTGTTTCCGCGTCGTGCAGCACCTTGCTGATGTAGTATACCGGCCACTGGATACCCTCTCGTTCCGCCACCAGCGCTGCGCTCACTACAGAGGGACTAGCCACCACATACAGCAGCAGCAGCTCTCCCGGCTCGGGGCGACCAGCACCGGAGGGGAGGAGAGGTACTTCTTCAAGTCTTCGAACGCCTGCTGGGCTTCCGGGGTCCACTCAAATGAGTTGATCTTCTTCAACAGCTTGAACAAGGGTAGGCTTTTCTCCCCTAGCTGGGCTATGAACCGACCAAGGGAGGCCAGGCGACTACCGATCGGGTTGCTTGAGCCGAGTAGGTGGCTGCATCCGCTCAATCGCTTCAATCTTCTCCGGGTTGACCTCGATTCCACGGCTGGAGACTAGAAATCCGAGTAGCTTTCCAGATGAGACGCCAAACACACACTTTTCAGGATTCAACTTCACACAATACTTCCTGAGGCGGGAGAAGGTCTCTTCCAGGTCCTGAATAAGCTCATCAACCCTCTTCGTTTTTACTACCAGATCATCAATATATACTTCAAGGTTCTTCCCCACTTGAGACCGGAACACAATGTGCATGGCCCGCTGATAAGTAGAGCCAGCATTCTTCAGCCCGAAGGGCATCCGGATATAGAAATATACACCGAGAGGAGTCACAAAAGCAGTCTTCCCGCGCCATACTGATCTGATGATAACCGGAGTAGGCGTCCAGGAAGCACAGTGCCTCGCATCCTGCCGTGGAATCGACGACAATGTCTATCCGCGGCAGGGGGTATGGATCCTTAGGGCAGGACTTATTGAGGTCAGTGAAGTTGATGCACATCCGCCTCTTCCCATTGGACTTCCTTATGAGCACGGGGTTGGCCAGCCACTCGGGGTAGGTGGCCTCCCGCACAATCTCAGCACGCAAAAGCTTCTCCACTTCGTCCCGAATGGCATCCTGCCGCTCTGGCGTCTGCCGCTGGACCTTCTATCGGACCGGGAGTGCTCCAGGGAGCGTGGCCAATCGGTGCTCGATCACCTCCCTAGGGACCCCGGTCATCTCCGATGGTTCCCAGGCGAACACATCTAGATTGGACCGGAGGAAGGTGACGAGCGCGCCTTCCTATTTGGCGCTGAGGTCGGCGCCGATCTTCACGGCCTTGCCGGAGCCGTCCTCGCCCACGAGGACCACCTTCACCTCGCCCGAGGGTCCGGGCGAAGCGCGGGCCCTGGCCGACGGGACGCCCAGGCTGTCGTCTTTGTCGCGCGCCAAGCAGGTGGTGCCGGCCAAGTCCTGCACCTGTTTGCTGAGGCGCAAGGCTTCCAGTCTATCCACCTTCACTTTGATTGGGCCCCCGGGCCCGGGGATCTTTACCAGCATGTAGGCGTAGTGAGCGACCGCCATAAATTTGACCAGAGCTGGACGGCCAAGCAGAGCGTTGTAGGGGAGGTCGAAGTCGGCGACCTCGAAGTTGACAAGCTCCGTCCGGAAGTTTTCCGCGCTCCAGAATGTAACAGGCAGCCGGACCTGCCCCTGGGGCGAGAGGCCCACCCCGGGGGCAACTCCTTAGAAAAGTGGGGCCGGGCGCAGCTCCTCATACGGTATCTGGAGCGCCTGGTACGCCCCGACCGACAGCAGGTTGATGACGCTACCTCCATCAACAAGAACCCGCCCGAGCTTCGCGTTACAGACCGTGGGAGAGACCACGATCGGGAGATGGCTCGGGCCGGAAGCATTCTCCGGTTGGTCGGCCCGGCTGAAAGTGATCGGTTGCTCCGACCACTTCAGCAGCCTGCTCGCCCCGGGGGCCGGTATGGTGGCGCAAACCTGCCTCAGGTCCCGCTTGTACTGCGAGTTCGAAGAGTAGGTGGCCGAGCCACCGTGAATGAACGCCACCGTATGCTCCGCCTGCTGGAAAGCCAGCGGAGCTAAGTCTTCATCGTCGTCGTCTCCATGGTTTTCCTCGCGGCGTTTCCTGAGCCGCTTCTCCACCAGTTTGGACACAACTTGGCAGTCCTCCAAGTCGTGCCCATTCGTTCGATGAATGGGGCAATAAGGTTTGCCCCTGTCGTCTTCGCGACGGGGTGAGCGACGGTCCCTGCGGTCGCCGCGCTGGTCCCGACGCTCACCCCTTCGGTCCTGACCGTCGTGACGCCGGGACTTGGCTTCCGGCTCGGCAACTAGGACTTCCCTGGCGGCAGCCTCCTTCCGCTTCTTCTTCTTGCGGTCGGAGGACTTCGAGGTACCGGCGTCACTGGGGCCGGAAGGCCTTGTTGCGCACTCCCGGGCCTCCGCCGCCCTGCTGCACTTGTGCGCCAGGGAGAACAACTCGGAAGTGGTTGTTATGGTGCGGGTAGCCATCTTCTCCCACATCTTTTGGTCCCGGACCCCCCTTCGGAACACAATGATCACTGATTGCTCGGAGATCCGGGGGATCGTGTTGCGGCAGTGGCTGAACCGCCGGATGAACTCTCTTAGGGACTCCCCCTTCGTCTGCTCCAGAGCGTGGAGGTCATCCTCCACGCCTGTTTGAGCGTAGGAGCCCTGGAAGTTGGCGACGAAAATGTCGCACAGCTCCTCCCACGAATGCACAGAGCCTCGCGGGAGGTTAAGTAACCAAGATCGGGCGGAGCCCGTCAGTGATGTCGGGAGGTAGTTGGCCATAACCTTCTCGGACCCTCCCGCAGCACGGACCACCGTGGTGTAGATTTGCAGGAACTCCTCCGGGTTGGTAGTGCCGTCGTACTTCTCGATGGAGGCAGGGCGGAATCTCTCCGGCCACGCAGCTTGTCGTAGGCGGAGGGAAAACGCCTAGCATCCAACGTTGTAGGGGGAGCAGCGTCGCTCGCCAGCCCCTCGACCCCGAAACGGGGTCGAGGAGTGCGAGTCTACGCTCTCCCTGGAGTTAGAGGGGGAAGCCCCCTGTTGATCAGTAGGTACTTGGGGGTTGGCGCGCCGCTGTGCGCGTTCGCGACGCCCCACAAGAACGTGGCGTAGGTCGCCGTCGCGCTGGAGCCGCCTCTCGTCCAGGCTTGCTCTCAGATCCTCGCGATCTCCCCTTGACTCGAGGGGACCGCGAGAAGAAGTGGAATCACGTGCATGTCCCCCCGAGCCGGGGGGGGGGCTACAACCAGAACTCCCTTCCCCTTCTCCCGGCCCCTAGCGTCGGGAGGAGTTGTTGTGTGGCGGCTGGAACCCTGCGCATCGGTCGCGCGTGCTCCTTGCCGCCACGTGCCGGAAGCCCCCGGTTGGGTTGCCACCTCAACCTGTTGTTGAGCAGCATCAACTAGGTGGACGATGTCCCGCAGCCATGGAGTGGCGGGGGTGTCGCCCCCTAGCGGAACCGGAGGATGATCGAGGAGCAGCCGGGCCTCATGAAGGCTCCGCGCGGGAGTATCATCCCTCAACATCAAACGCCGTTGGACGGGCTGGCCCACGGGCGCGGGAGCCATACGTGCCCCTCCCAAGACGGAGGGGCTCGGCTGGCCCGGCTCCTTTCCCGGGCGCCGGGACCGGCTACGGGCGCTGCTCTCCTCGGGTAGATTGCTGCGCTTGGAGTGCGACTCCGCCATGCAGACAATCGTCCCGACTTCTTCTAAGCTTCGAAAAAGTAACGGAGGGAAGAGGGCAATCTAACCACCAAGACCCCCTACCTGGCGCGCCACTGTCGGCGTTCTAGCCAACAGGCACCTCCGTATCGGGTGCTTGTGAGGTTCGGACGGGGAGCTTTCGTGGATATCGCCGGTGGAAAGATATCGGAGTGCCGTGGAAGCTTGCAAGAAGGGGGGACGCTAGGGGTTACCCAGGTTCGGGCCCTCCGAAGAGTAACAGTCCTAGTCCTGCTTTTTTGTGATTGCTTGTGTTGTGGCCAAAGAACTAGAACTGGAACCGAGCTGAACGAAATGGAAACGAATGATCGAACCCCTTCTCCCATGCACCCCAGCTCCCTTTTATAGTCGGGCTGGCTGAGGGGCATGGGTTACAATAGTCCTACAATACTCATTACACTGCCACAGTGCATTTAATGCGCCCATCACTATCCTTACACCACATTTAATGTCCGTCATAGCCGTCGTATCCTTGTCTCGGGCCCTGCGCCTGCCAACGTCGCCCGTTCCGTCAGGGGGAGGGGTGCAGTCGTGACGTCACCCGTAGTCAATGCGCGCCTGGGGAACACGCGCCGTCATACTATGGCCTCTACGCCTTGCATTTAATGCGCACGATTCGCATTAAATGCCCTCGATCCTAGCACTGTAGCCTCGAGGATGGTGTGCCAGTGGCGTGGCCTATACGCCACCTGTCCACTGGGCGACCACCTTACTGGGCGCCCAGTGGCGTGGCCTGATCGCCACCTGTCCACTGGGCGACCACCTTACTGGGCGCCCAGTGGTGTGGCATGTACGCCACCTGTCCGCTGGGCGACCACCTTGTAGCCTTACTGCTTGCTGCGGTGGTGGGGCCCGGGCGTGCCCTGCCCGCCCGGCGACCGTATTTATTGCGGGGGAGTGGGCACCCTGGTGTAGAATACGCCGACAGTAGCCCCCGGGCCCACCCTGGAGCACCCTCTGGTGTTCCACCTTCTTTCTTGGGAAAACGGTTCAGTCTCCCGGGTGTGGCCCCTTAAATGCCCACGCGCGCCGCAGCCTTAAAGATCTCCCGGCTTCTCCGGTTCCCAAGACGGGTTACGCAGTTATTCCCGCCTCGGAACCGTCGCACGACCCTTGGGATGCGCCTCCCTTTACGGGGTTTTTTGTGGTTTCCCACCTGCGAGCTGCCGCGCCCTTTTGGGTTTCTCGCCAGGCCTCCCCTCGCGCCCTTATAAAAGTGCTGCCATGTGGGAGAGCGGTTCTTTTCCTTCATCGTGCTTCATTGCAGTAGCTCCCTTCGCCCTTTGTCTTTTCTCGCCACCTTAGAGTCCTTTGCTTCTTCCTTCTCGACGTGCTTCAGCGCTCTTCTGCCTTCGATGGCTCCTCCGACTCCCTCTTCCACGATCCTGCCTCCTTCGTCTGTTGAGGAGGAGGGCGCCGCCAAACTTTCCAAGCATGTCTCCGCGGGCATCCTCCGCGTTCGCCCCGGGACCATCGCGCCCCGCTGCCAGCCCGGGGAGGCTGTCTTCTTCGGGTGGCAGCTGCTAGCCGGCCTATTGCCCCCGGTTTCTGATTTCTATCTCTCCGTCCTTAACTTCTACGCCATTCACCACATCCATCTTCATCCTAAATCCATCATCATTCTTGCTGTCTTCGCCCACTTCTGCGAGATGTTTGTAGGAGTATTGCCCAATCTCCTCCTCTTTCGCTTCTTTTACTCCCTTCGCGCCGCCGGCACCCCCACTGCTGTCACTGGGAGCTGCCACCTGCGGCTCCGAGACGGGGTCGTGTCGCGTTACATCCCACTGGACTGCCGGTCCAACTAGAGGACGTGGCGCAGCGAGTGGGTGTACGTCGAGGACGACAGCGGCACCGAAGTGCTGGAGCTTCCCAACAGGCCGGCGATCAGTAACACCAATTGGGGTGCTCAAGTCAGCGAGACGCCCTCGCTCCAGACGATGCTGGCCCGCGTCGACCAGTTGCGGGCGGCAGGCCTAACGGGGGGCATGGTTGTCCGGGACTTCATTTCCCGGAGGCTTAGCCCTCTGCGCCATCGCGTCTGCCCGGCCTGGCAGTACATGGGCCAGGATGATGGGACCCGGACAATCCCCGGAGGTTGGCTGCTACGCTTTGTTCGCCTTCTTCTTCTCTCTTTTTTTTCTTTCTTCGGGCTGTCACAGGCTCTGACGACGTTTCTCTTCCTTGGTTTTTGTCAGCCGCCGGGAACTTGTCTTCCGCCAAGATCGACATGTGGATGGGGCAGCTGGGCGTGCCCAGCTCCGTCCCGCCTTTCCCGGCGGGCGCGTTCCCACTCTGCCGGCTAGAGCTAAGGGAACGCGCGGCGATTATCCGGGCAATGCCGAAGATGGACGCCATGGGGACGCCTGTTACAACACACCAGGCGCCCCTGACGATCCGAGACTTCCCCTCCCGCCGGCGACTAGGGGAGGCGCGACCAGGGGAGGGGTAAGCGCCCAGCCGACGACGCTGCCGCCGGCGGGACCCCTCGGAGACAGGCGGTGGCGCCGTTCCACATGACTGAAAGTGCTTCACAGTTTTTTTATCTATTTGAACCTTGGGCCTTCGCTTCGCTGGCGCAAGCTACCTGGCCACATCGGCCTTTACGGTAATTGATAGCTCCTCCGCAGTCAGATCATATGGCCTCTTTGGCAGTTCCTTTAACATTATCTGTCTATCGGATGCCGACTTCGTGGGAGGAGGTGCCGGTGCGGGATCCCTCCTTCTGACATCGAGCTTCTTCCTCGGGGGAGATGTTGGAGGCGGAGTCGGGCATCTTTGTGGAGTGGGAGGTGGAGGAGGCGTGGCCTGGACCACCGGGGAAGCATTGCGTGCAGGCGACGTCGAAGGAGTCGTGTGTTGTAGATGTAGAGGAGGTGTGCTTGCTCCTCCAACTTGCTCAAACTGCGGGGCCTGTATTGCTGGAGATGTAACCTCCACACCATATGGAAATATAATGTACTTTTTGCGCCAGAGGATGAATGTGCCGTGGACGACCTGTCCAAGCTTGGTCACGTCGTCGCCCCCAGCAATCTCGAGCATGAGTTCTTCGAAGCCCCCCACAACCTCTTCCACCATGACCTTCGAGTATCCGGAGGGTATCTGGTTGAAGTGGAACGTCTGGCCCGCCTCCACCGGATAAGCCATGCCGTAAGCCACCTTGTAGGAGAGGTTACGCATATCTATGTGTAGCTCGCACTGGCGGCGAACCTTGATGATGTCCACGGGATAACGGGCCTGCGGGTCGTCTGCTTCAGGGGCCACGGCGGACACGCAACTGCTCTTTTGCGCGGTCGGACTGATCACGAATTCCGGCGCCGCCTGAACATTACTGGCGGGAAGCTGAAGATGGCTTATTGCTTCGGACACTTTTTGCGCGACCAAATCAGGGATGGAAGCCTTCGTAGCTCTAAGCTCGTGCTCCAATCGGCTCACTCTACCCTGCTCTCTCCTCTTTCTTCGGTCCCGGCTCCTGTAACTGCATGTGTCTTTGGCAAAGCCGTGCCTCCACAGTATCTTCCCGAAACCTCGTGTCCATCCCGGGTGCTCAGGGTTTTGAAGGGCATATGTTAGCTCGTCATTCTCCCTATCCGTCACCAAGGATCCTGACCGAGATTGTTCGATGGCTTCTACAATCCTTTCACCAACTTCTTGGACTGTCGGTGCCATCACCATGCTACCGTCATCTGCAAGTTTGCCCCCGTGACCCAAAAAACAATTGCGAAGGCGAGGCTCCCAATTATCAATTTCAGGTACAATATCCTGCTGCCGAAGTTCCTCTTCCTGCTTGTCCCATTTCTTTGCAGCCTTGATGTAACCACCGGTGCCGAGATGGTGGTGGTATTTCTTCTTCTGGGCATTCACCTTGTTTTTCTCTCTCGCGGCCTGCCCTGCATCGGACAGCTTGTACTCCTCGAAAGCCTCCCAATGATCCACCAGCTTAGGAAATTGATTGAAGTCTGGCCTTTCTCCTTTGTCGATGTACTTGCGGGTGAGGGACGACTTCCACTGCTGAAAGGAAGTTGCCATCTTCTTCAAAGCCCAACCCTTGGCATTCTGTTCGTACCCTTCTGGAAAAGTGAAATTTTCCTTCATATCATTCCAGAGCAGTTCCTTGGTAGCTGCAGGGACTTCGGCCCATTTCTGGTTGCTGATTGGGACGTGGTAATCACAAGCATTGTTGAAAGGGTCAACTGCTGATTCTGGGGCTAGCAGACTCCCGTCGTTTCCGAATTCGGTTATCACATACTTGGTCGAAGGCTTCTTGTTCGGTCCTCGGTTAATTCCGGACTGGGCGGCCGATGATGTACCAGGCTGGATACACAAACACATGTTAGAATAATTAACATGTTTACGGTCATAATGGTTAAGAGGATACATCGGTGTAGTCGGCAGCGTTAGAAGTATCCTCGCCGGTACCAGTGTTAACAACCTCATCGACAGCGTTAGCAGTATCCTCGTCGGTACCAGTGTTAATAGCCTCATCGACGCCTAAGATGCTACCCAGCGCAATTGTCTCGAACATCATATTTTCCTCGTCATCGAAATCCGGGTCACCACGTCTTGGTGTCACCATCTATAGCGGGCATGAAATCATATATACAATATTTATATATACTCAAACATACATACAACATAAAAGTGGGCATGAAAACAGAGAGAGCATGAAGGGCATACATACAATACATACAATACAACAGAGAGAGCATGAAGGGCATACATACAACACAACAGAGAGAGCATGAAAACTCCATACCACAAGAGAGCATGAAAACTCCAACATACAACATACGCAAACATATATACAATACTTATATGGCAACATATCCAGTGAAAACCCTCCTTACCGTGAAAACTTCGTGAAACCCACGTATAAAAGTTTTTAAAAATTCTCAAAAAATTACCATACGTAGAGGAGGTGAGGTTCTACAACCCTGTGAAATTTGAAGATCAAACTCAATTGCATTTGAAATATATGAAAAAGACAAATTGCAAAATGAATAGTGCTAAATAGTGAAAAATCACTATTCATACTGAATGTCTTTTTATATCTTTCAAATACAATTGAGTTTGGTCTTCAAATTTTACAGGGTTGTAGAACCTCATCTCCCCTACATATGAGAATTTTTTGAGAATTTTTTAAAACTTTTACACGTGGGTTTCACGGAGTTTTCACGGTAAATGGGGTTTGCACTAGATATCTCCCCTACTTATATATATGCAAACATACATACAACAGAGAGAGAGCATGAAAACTCCAACATATATACAATATTTCATTACTCCAACATCAACAGATCAACAAAACTCCTTGTGGGCATTTCACCGAACACCTTGCGGGCATGAAAACAGATAGAGCAGGAGGCGGCGTTTCGCCGGCTACCTAGGTCCTCCGGGGTGGATTGGTTGGGGCGTCGGCCAGTGGTGAGGCGCCGGCGTGGTGGCGATCGGCCAGTCTTTGTGGCGCCGCGACAGTCGAGGCCTGTGGCGCGCGGGACTTAGAAAATTTGAAGGTGCGGGAGAGTGTGGGGACTTCAAAATTTAAAGCTCACCCACCTCTACAAGCGGTTCATAGTACCAACCGCTTGTGGAGGTACTTCTACAAGCGGTTCATAGTACCAACCGCTTGTAGAATGGACTATAGGCTAGCTTCACCGCTTGTAGTGGACCCCGACTCCAAGCGGTTGGTGATACAAACCGCTTGTAGAGGTACTTCTACAAGCGGTTGGTAATACAAACCGCTTGTAGAGGACCCCGAGTACAAGCGGTTTGTACTAAGAACCGCTTGTAACAGTACTGCCACGTAATACTCAAAAGGATTTGGTGCCTAATGTGGTTAACAAGAAATCTCCTCTCCCCCCTGGCTAGTGTAGGCGCTTGAGTGCGAGCTTGTGTCCATCCATGAGGTTGGCTGTTCGAGCCCCACTCGCGCCCCGCTGGCCTTTTTTTTTTTTTAAATCCGACTACAAGCGGTTGGTAATACAAACCGCTTGTAGAAGACGACGACTACAAGCGGTTGGTAATACAAACCGCTTGTAGAGGACCCCGAGTACAAGCGGTTTGTACTAAGAACCCCGAGTACAAGCGTCATTTTTTTAAGTGTTTGTATTTCTTTTGTTTGTAGAAATTATGTAGAAGCAATGTTAAACATCAACATATCAACATGATCATATGGAATAATGTACAAGCAATGTTTCATATGGAATAATGTATACAAGTAGTACATCTTAAGTCTTCGTCTTTACAATTGTTCCTTCGTTATGATCGTGACGTATGTAAGGAGCATCGACATCACTGTCACGCAGGACGTTTATGTCAACATCAACTGTAAAAGGAGGAAGCTCGTCGAACTAACCATACTCTTCCTCGTCGGTGACGTTCTCAACTCCTATAATCCTTCATTTGCCTTGGAGAACCACATGTCGCTTTTGCATTACCTTTTGCTTGTCCTTTCGATTTTTAGGTTTGCTTGACATGTCCATTACATAGAGGACTTGGATCACATCGTCCGCGAGAACAAACGGTTCGCGCCTATAGCCGACATCTATGAGATCCACAGTTGTCATGCCGTATTTGTCGACCTTCACACCGTTTGGAGTCAGCTTGACCCATTGGCACTGTCGGTGTTTCGTGCACCAGCAATACGAATTTTTGGTTAGTGGGGGTCGCGCGCTCCCTCTCCTCGAATGGTCGACTTGGGGAAGTCAGGGTTTATACTGGTTCGGGCCGAATGTCCCTACTCCAGTTCGTGTCGTGGGATGTATTGATCTTGTGGGACGAACAGGGGTTTACAAGCGAGGCAAGGGTTCGGCCGACCGATCCCCTTGTGCTCGGCTGCTTGTTTGCTCTACTGTTTGTTGCCTAAGGTTGTTCGTCTCCTCCCTGCTTCCTTGGGCCCTGCTTCTCCTTATATAGCTGGAGGCAGCAGGTTACATAGGAGTTTGGAGAGAAAAAGGAGGGGGTATTGTACGCCTTGGAGTCTGATTTCTGTCTTGTCCGACCGACCCCTGCCCGTCCCACGCCGAGTTGGTAGTCCTGCGGTGAGTGGTCTTCTGCTGGGCTGTCAGGATGACGTACTGCTCTGTGCACCTGTCAGCTTCGGTGGTTTTAATGGTGCTTGACTTTAGCTTGGCCTCGGGAGAGGGCGCCTCCCTCTATGGCGTGTCAGGCGATGGGACAGGGGCTTTGACTTCTTCGGTGGCCCTTCTGACAGTCTCGGGAAGGAACCACCTACCCTGGTGCAGATGCCAGGGGACGTTGCGTGCATAGGGCAGCTGCCTGACACCAGCGTGGGCCCTACCGGCTCGAGCGCTGGCGGAGGTGGCCGACCGCATGCTCCGACCTAAGAGGCCGGAGTCTGCCGACCGTCTGAGGTCGGAATCAGCCGACCGTCTGAGGTCGGCCCCGAATAGGGCGTGGCCCACTCTTCGCGGCCCGCATTCCTTTTGCCAGTGCTGGGCCTTTGTAGAGGTAGGTCAGCCCGCTCGTGGTCCCGGGCTGATGGGGGTACCCATGGTATGGGTACTCGTCAGGCACTTATATAGAGGGACCTTGAGAGGTCCATAGTCGAGCTCCCATATTTCTTCTATGAAACCATAATATGTGTTCAACCTGCCACTGTTGTCTTCGGCGTCTATACGGACACCGCTGTTCTGGTTGGTGCTCCTGTTATCTTGGGATGTGGTGTAGAATGTGTAACCATTGATCTCATACCCCTTGAATGTCACGATTTCTTGTGATGGTCCCCGAGCCAAGCGTTGCAATAGTTCATCGTTTGACCCTTCCTCAAGGATGTACTTCTGTAGCCAGCTGCCGAAAGAATCCATGTGCTTCAAGGTTATCGAACTCTCTGTCTTCCCTGTGAACTCGCAGCGTAGGACACTCTTGTGCTGAAGGACATAGGGGGCAACTATGGTTGATTGCTTCAGAACAGTGAAATGTGCTTGCTTGAATGCAACAAGATCATTGCATGCAACTGCTTGCCTTCCTATTGTCCCTTTGCCCCGTAGCCTCCCCTCGTGTTGTGATATGGGGACGCCGATAGGATTTACATCATTCATGTAATCAACACAAAACTCTATCACCTCCTCCGTCACGTACCCCTCGGCAATGCAGCCTTCCGGACGCGAACGGTTACGAACGTACTTCTTGAGGACACTCATGTACCTCTCGAAAGGGAACATGTTGTGCAGATACACTGGTCCGAGGATACCTATCTCCTTGACAAGGTGAACAGTGAGATGAACCATGATATCAAAGAATGTAGGAGGAAAAATCATCTCGAGGCTAACCAAACTTTGTACCACATCAGCCTCCAACTTAGGCAGTTTAGATGGTTCGACGACCTTCTGCGAAATGGCGTTCAGGAAGGAACATAGCTTTGTGATTGTCCCCCGCACCCACTCGGGCAGTATATCTCTGATAGCTACTGGGAGCAACTGTGTCATCAACACAAGGCAGTCATGGGATTTTAGGCCTTGGAGTTTGTTCTCTTTCATGTTTATGAGTCTCTTTACATTTGAGGAGTATCCAGAAGGGACCTTCACACTGTTCAAATACTCAATCATGCTTTTTTTCTCTTCTTTGCTTGGAGTGTAGCTCGCAGGATGTAGATAAAGTTGTTTTGTCCCTTCTTTGTTTTTCGGATGTAGGTCACTCCTCACCTCCATGTCTTCAAGGTCCTTCCGAGCTTGCAGTGTATCTTTCGATTTGCTGTACATATCTATGTAGCCTAGCAGGTTCAAGCAAACATTCTTCGTGATGTGCATGAAGTCAAGCGAGTGACGAACCTCTAAAAGCTCCCAATACGGCAGGTCCCAAAATATTGATTTCTTCTTCCATGTGGGTGCATGAACATCCTCGTTCCGCACAGGTATGATTCCAAGACCCTTCCCAAATACTACTTTTAGATCCTTTACCATAGCAAATACAAGTCGCCCATTACGATGCTGAGGCTTAACACGAATTTCTGTTCCCTCGTTAAATTTACTGCCTTTCCACCTCAAAGCATGATTGCTATGAAGAAACCGGCGGTGGCCCATGTACACATACTTCCGAGAGTTTTTCAGGTACATGCAGTCTGTTTCATCTATGCCTTTGGAGTGCGAGCTTTAAACCCTTTGGGATTTGGCCGGACGGAGTTCTGAGAAGCAGGTCAATCGTTGATTGTTACAAACAACAATGCACGCAGGTTGAAATACTCTCTTTTGTACTCATCCCAAACCCATACACCATCCTCCCACAACTTCACAAGGTATTCAACCATTGGTTTCAGGTAGACATCTATGTCGTTTCCAGGTTGCTTCGGGCCTTCGATCAATAATGGCATCATGATGTACTTCCGCTTCATGCACAGCCATGGAGGAATGTTATAGATGCAAAGCGTCACAGGCCAGGTGCTATGGATGTTGCTCAACTGACCGAAAGGATTCATCCCATCGGTGCTCAACCCAAACCTTATGTTTCTGACCTCATTTGCAAAGTTCGGGTAAGCCCGATCGACTTTCCTTCACTGCGAGCCATCTGCGGGGTGTCTAAGCACCCCGTCTTCCTTACGCTCTTCTTCATGCCAACGCATCATCTTGGCATGACCTTCGTTAGCAAACAGACGCTTCAACCGGGGTATCACAGGGAAATACCACAATACTTTGGCTGGAGTTCTCTTCTTCGTACGATTCCCATCTAATTCACCTGAATCGTCACACTGCACCTTATACCGGGATTCTTCGCACACTATACAAACCTCCAAAGCGGTATACTCATTGCGATACATGATACAATCGTTAGGACATGCCTGTATCTTCCGTACTTGCAATCCTAAAGGGCAGAGGACTTGCTTCGCTTCATACGTAGATTCGGGTAGAGTGTTACCTTCCGGAAGCAACTTCTTTACGAGTGATAACAAACCATTGAATCCCTTGTCTGACACACCGTATGTGGTCTTCCATTGCATGAGTTCTAGTGTAGTACGCAGCTTTTTGTGGCCCTGTCCACAGTTTGGGTACAAAGAAGTTCTGTGGTCCTCTACCATGCTCTGAAACTTCTTGTATTGTCTTTCCTCTGTGAACTCTCCCTCTCCGTCATACTGTTGGCTATATCTTCCACGGACCCGTATTGAGTGGTGTCCGGCATACTGTTGGCTATATCTTCCTCTTCTTCGTCTTCTTTATCGTCTTCCTGTCGAATCGCCTCTGTTTCGCCATGGTGGGTCCAGCAGGTATAGTTTGCCATGAAACCTCTCGTGATCACATGCCTCATAACCATCCATCGTTCGGAATGCTCCTTCTCATTCTTGCGGTCTACGCAAGGACAACGTATGAAGCTTCCTGGAGGCAAGAATGCAATGGCCGCGTCGAGAAACTCCTTCATGCCATCTCTGAACTCTCTTGACCGACGGTCTGCATTGTACATCCATTGCCGGTTCATCTACACAAACAAAAATAATAACAACATCTATCACAATATTTAATTAAAGCTAACTATGTCTAATAGTTTTGTATTTTTTAATCATTCTGTATTGTTTTAACTAAAGCCGACTAATTATTTCTAATCCTCCTGCATTTTTTTAAATAAAACTAACTAATTGTTACATTTTCATGCAAATCTTTTCTCTTCCCCACCTTTGTAATTTTTCATCGTTTCACATTTACTGCATTTCATTTCGTACACCAAACAATATATGACCTTAAAAACAAAAAAAATAAGCCAAACAAAAGAAACACTAATTCTCACAAGAACAAAACATAATTTCTCAACATCCAATGCACAAAAAACATCAATATCTACGTGAGAAGGATGTCGGCAACATATTACTCACCTTAGGAACAATTAATTCAAAGCTAATAGCCTCAATTGAAAATTTTGGCAGCACCTCCCCATGAACAGCTCTCGGCCCACCACTGTGATGTCATGTGCGAGCTCGAGGAGGAAGACAGGGTTTAAATGTGCTGGGCGGGAAGGGAGTCTCTACAAGCGGTTCTACACACAAACCGCTTCTGGAGCTACACTAGACCTCTAGAAGCGGTTCTAAACACGAACCGCTTCTACAGTGGGGGCTCCAGAAGCGGTTCGTGTTAAAAACCGCTTCTAGATACCCCCTCCCGCTCGTTGCCCACGAACCGCTTGTGGCATCTAGAGCACAAGCGGTGCACACCTAACCGCTTGTGATAGACCGGTTGTGAAGGCCGGTTCTGTAGTAGTGGCATAGAGGTATTTTTGTTATTTTTTAATTGGCATTTTAATTCTGTAATTTTTCATTAAAATATTACATGTGCAAGTCACACCATGTGTGCTGTCAGCAAATTTATGGAGTACTCCGTCTGGTCACAAATATTTGTGGAGTACGTAATAGCAGCAATTTAGTGCACCAGCGTCAGGTATGGTTTCAGATTCTAGTAGAAACAGAAACGATTTCAGATTCTTGATAGAAACGTTTCAGGTAGAATCAGAATCACTGCTTGGAAACCGTTTGGCTAGCTGTTTGGATTCAAATTTTGGAAAGAGGGTGAAGTGATGAAAATGACTGAAGTGCCCTTTGTATTTGTGATGGATTTGTAGTACATTTTAATGTAAGAAATGAGTCAAATGACGATAAAATACATACATCCATAATAGTCTCATTACAGAATTTTTGTATCAATGTTCAGCCATTCAAATACAAGAGGTAGCAAATTACATAATTGCCTAATGACTGATATGCATTAGTTGCTTGGCAAAGCTCCCATACTATTGTGGATAGTTGGAACACGCACAGCTGGAGACTGCAACAAAAGCAAAATTTCAGCTAAATTTTGCTCTTCCTGGGGACATTTTCTTGCTAGATTATGATGTTCAAGGAAACAAGAGCTGGCTTTGTTAGTTGCTCCAATCTACTCTGTGGAGTGTGGACCACAGATTGAAATGAACAAAAAGACAACATAATTATGGGAGAACTATAACAAGCAATTTTATAGCTGAATTCAGCGGTGGCTGCCAAGTCCGCACTGTGCATAAAACAACAATTCTGGTAGGACAATGTAACACAACATTACCATTTTGTTTTACAAAGTACAGATCAAAAACCCAAACCAAGTATGCACATCAGGAGTGTGTTGATAAACTTTACAAATAAACAACATGCAAACTGCTAGCTCGCTACAATAATACATTTGTAGGTTTTACGCATAAATTAACCTCTAAGAAAGCAAACAGAATCTTATTGTTTACTAAGATGTTCTTGAACTGCTGATAAGTTTATCCTTTGGCACCTGAGCAGCGTAGCTCTTTCCCTTCACATGTATCCTCCACAACTAGGGGTGGATAACGAGCTGACTCGGCTCGGCTCGACTTGACTCGGTCAAACTCGTTAATATAACGAGTCAGCTCGAATCGACTCGCTATCTTAACGAGCTCAAACCTCGGCTCGGCTCGACTCGTTAAACTCGCGAGTTAGCTCGTTAAACTCATTTAACTCGATATTTTCATCTGAGAAGAGGATTGATGTTAAGATTATACAGTATGTTATGTGTTATCATCCTAGCTTCACACATATATAGTTATACTTACCGACTTAGAGAATTCGTTAGACTTGCGAGTTGGCTCGTTTAACTCACAAGTTGGCTTGTTTAACTCGTTATCTAAACGAGTTCAAATCACAGCTCGACTCGACTCGTTAAGGAATGAGTTCGAGTCGAGTTGAGCCGAGTTTGCGAGTACTCGTTTAACTCGTGAGTTTCGAGTTTTTTTTCCACCCCTATCCACAACCTTGCATAAAGCTAGCTAAGCCTTCTTCAATTTACTGACACCATTCCTGAGGAGGAGAAATATCAGTGGACAGAAGAAGTTTATCTTACATAAGAACTACATGTAGATCTGCAAACGTGGCTAAGTAGTTCAACGATTCCTAATACTTTGCAGATCAGGATACTAAAACAAACCATCAAGCAAACATTCCATCGCATTCTCGCCTCAACCACCAAGGAATTGAATTTGTTGAGCATACGATGCTTAACATTTCAGAGCTATCTTACAGACAAAAGTTAACCATCTAAGTTTTCAACTAAGAAGTCTTTCTTTCCTTGTTCTTTTAAGGTGTGGGCATATTTACACTCCCAAACAAATATTTTCATCCTTCCAAAATAAATCATTGGTCAATTGCCATATAACTAAAATCTGAAAGATTCTATATAACAAGAGAGTGAAGAGACTACACTGGTAAATAATAGCATTTTAAAAAAAGAGGGAGTAAATACAGAGCTCTACAAAATAACTTCAGAACTTCTCCAACACGATTAAGGGATGTTACAATAGTAGAAAAACACAAATATTTAATTTGAATCGTGTCTCTGTTTGCGCAAGTCCACAGAATCAAAACAGTGGAAATTAATTGCATGATGTCTTATTGGTCAATACAATATCTGAAAGCAATTTGAGAGTCAGAGTAAACCATCAACCACTCATGTTTGCATCAAAACTTGAACAGCATCCTTTGCAACGACAAAACTAATTTCCAATTGCTAACTCTATCACTCAAAATCACCAAACTAAACAGCTAGTGCACTATCATACCTCCAACCAACATCTTTTGCAAATCCTGCATGTTATATTATGTGAATCCTTATCCTCTCATCACCACGCCCACCTGCATCCAAGAACAAAAGGGCAACAATTACCACACATGATTACAACCACAACAGCAAAACACACGTTCACGCAGGCCTCACCGAGGGGGTTCTTGCGGAGCGGCTGGAAGGCGAACCGGCGGAGGAACCCGGCGACGCAGGCGTCGCCGAGGGGGCTCCCGTGGTGGGGACAGTCGTTGACGAACACCGCCACGTAGGCGACGAGCACGGTGGGCACAAGCCACGGCCACCAGAGACGCTCCTCCACGGCTTCATATCCGCCGTACGAGGCGTACCGGTAACCCGCCGTGGCATGAGCCTTCCCCTCTCCTCTGCTCGCCATGGCCCTCCCCTCGCTTGAGAGTTTTCAGAATTTGACACACTTTAAAATTCGCATTTCGGAATTTGACACTCTGGCCCACTGTCATACACACAGACGGTCCCATATGTCATCCAAATAAGCCGAAAGGCCTGCGAATTGAGTGTCAAATTCTGAAATTACACCCCCTCGCTTTGCGTCTTCGTCGTCAATGGCCGCGACAGTTAGGGTTCCCTCCTGCTCCGCCGCTAGTAATTATATGGGGAAGCGGGGCGGTGTCGTCGGGGGGGCATCGTCGGCGTCATCTTCACGAGGATGCGAGGGGGAGCGAGCGGAGCGAAGGGTAGAGGGGTAAAGTATTCCGTGAATTGGCGTGGAACGGGTTTGAGCTGGATTCGAAGACGGCGTGCAAAAAGGAGAATCATTCCGACTTGAAACGTTCCGGTAATTTTTCCGTTTGGCTGTGTTTACCTCGGATCTGAGTAGAATCAATCTCGTTCTAAGTTGCCAAATGGGGTCTTAGATTGGCCATCTGGAATGGAAATCCGATCGAGCCCCCTGGCGTTCCCATCTGGTGTTCCCCATGTAGACACCATCAGTTTCGTCGGCCGAGACAACCGACGAAAATACCAGTCATCAAACAGACTGCGCTGCGCCTGCTGACGTGGCGAAGGCGGTATTAAAAACAGCAGATGAAGGAACATCTAATGACAACCATGCCCATACAAACGGGCTCCTTCCAGACGGATGAATGCCAAATGGCTGAATATGTCCAAATACGGATGAATGAATGAAGCCGATTACAATGATGACCAGGATGTGTTAGAAATAATCTGTTAGAAAACCGGGATGTGTTAGAAATAATCTGTTAGAGAACCAGGATGTGTATGCAACCAATTCATTTAGTAACAGACCTTTCCCACCAGTATTGAATAATCATTGGTTCATTGCTTAAGACAACGACCATTTGATATGGCTTATGCCACTACTAGGGGCAAAATACAACAGAATCTTACTACAAGAAGATAGAAAAATATCACAAGTATGAAGTATGAGAAACAAAAGTTCGGCAGCAGAATGATGCCAGATGAATAAGAGAGATGAACAAAATACAGAAACAGGTACATTCCTTACTAAAACTATATCTAACAAATTATTTCTACAGAAAAAAGGAAGTGGTAAATGAATCAAATATGCAAAACGAACCTGATCGATTTTATTTGCATGGAGGAGTAAAAGAACACGAGCTGTAGATTTTGAATACATGGCTTCTTTTTGCCTCGGAGATAACTTGAATTCAAGTCTGTCGATAAGTTGCAACTGGTTTGGGGCTGTAGATTTTTCAAGAAGCCGATCAAGCTTCCTCAAGTCATCGGCAACATCTTTTGTCCCTTTTAATGAAATAAGGTTGGTTGTCGCCATAGCTAACTCCTGGTTTGTCATATTAGCATAGGTTTCCATAGCTTCTTGAGTCTGTCCTTGTAGCTGAAAATATAGATAGAAAAGTCAGCACCTTGCAGCTGAAAACATAGATAGAAAAGCTAATACCTTGTAGCTGAAAATAGATAGAGAAGTTGATAGAAAAAAGCTTCGAATTTATACGAGAGAGTTTGACCAGATTTATACGAGAGAGCAGACATGGGAGCTAGTTCATATTCAACTCATCTTCTGCATAATCGTCCACCATAAGCTCCTCTTTCCCGATTCTGCAAACCAAATAAGAAGAAAATTACAATCTATGAACTATTCAACCTTTTATTCACTATCAAGCTTCTAATATTTAAAGGGGCATGATAGTGAACGGATTATTAGTTCAATAAAGTGAAAGGTGTTAGTGGTGATCTCAGTTAACGTAACTAAATCAAAAAATTTCGGATCTAATGACCACTACGTGCGCTTTAATCGGGAGCGCTCCAAACTGATTTGGGTTTTGGTCCCGGTTACCAGCGCTAGATAAAAGGGAGAGGCCGGCGTTCATTTAAGGTTTTGATCGATCTAGAACTCACCCTCTCAGGACATCCCTTCCGATCAGGCACTTAGTGCGAGGCCACTGAAGACCTGCGCCTATACCGTGAAGATCACGGTGCCTTCGTCCTTTGTCTTCCTCACAGGAACCACCTCACCGATGCCTAAGTATCTCATATCTCATCCGGCAAAAGGCCTAATGGCATCTTCATCGTCTCTGGGTATGTTCTAATGATTCTTGCTCCGCATTAGTGATCATGACTTAGGCTAGATTAGAGATCAAGACTTAGCCCTTAGATAATTTTACTAACATTTGGTATCAGAGCATACTAGCCTATTCATGTTCCTCCTTAGCCCGGTTTTAGCCTTGTTGTTCCTCGGATTTAGCCTTGTTGTTCGTCGGTTTAGCACTTAATTTGGCTCGGATTAGGGCTAATTAGTCACAATTAAGATTAATTTAGGGTTCTTTTGGGCTCGGTTAGCACTTAGAAGGAGGGGAAAAGATCGGTTCTAAAAAACCTAGCCCCAAATTGCAAACCCAAAATCAGAAATCCCAAAACCCTAAGATCCCAAATCCCAAATCAATCATGCAATTCACTAAGGGGTTTGGCGGCTTACCTTACTTGTCGACGGAGATGCGCGCGACCTTAGCTCGTTCGCGCTTGTGCTCCCTCGTCGGCTCTTGCTCCGCTCAGCGGCGTCTTGTATGCCAGCGCCTTGCCCTTCGCTTTCGCTGCGCCCGTTCTTTGCGGCATCAGTCCGCCCGCGTGTACCGTCGGCGACGCCGCTCCCCTCAGGCATCTCCCACTCGCCCTTGACGCCGCCACTTTGCCTGCATGTGTGTGCGTGTTTTCCGGGGTGAAGGAGCCAAATGGGGTTTAGGGTTAGGGTTATTTTCGTTGGCCTGTTTTGTTCGGGTTTTTGGATGCGATCTAGGCCGTCCATTCGATTCGACGGTCGTGATTCGCGTGTGGTTGGCCTGCAATTGATTGGGCCGAGATCTTTGCTGGGCCGCGTGTGCGCATGGGCCGGCTATTCAATTGGGCTGCAAGACCTTTTAAGTTTTAAGCCCTTTACTGTTTAATGTTAATTGCTGCTTTTTCACTATTTGCTACACTGTGGCTCATTTAGTTTTAGTAATAAATGCTATTTAAATATTATTATTTTCCTGGGCATTATTACTGTTGATTTTATGGTCAATATTCTGGACATTAATATTTAGATTATTTTATAATTAATTTTCTGAGCACTTTATTTAATGTGACAGTTATTTTCATGATTGTTTGAGTATTGTCTCTGATTAATATGTGAGCCCCTGGATCGGCTATCCGGAATCCCCTGTGTATTTCTGTACTAGTCCCAGATCAGTAGCTAGTACACACAGTCAAAAGTGATGAATCAACAGTCATATCACGATTTCGAATAACTAAATAAGAATAATACCAAATAAAAGCAAAGACCTTATGGTCAAGGTTTACCATTACGGCCTTTACAGGCAGAACAACAGAAAAACTGCAGCGGAAGAAGATAACACCATGTGATAACCCATCCAGATGCCCACAGGCAATCGAGTGGGGCACGCGCCCTAGTCCTTCGAAGCTCCTTTGACGTCTTTCTCCACTTCTGAGATACGATTAGAATGTAGCACGTGAGTACATAAAGTACTCAGCAAGTCTGGGAAATGATGCACAATGTAGGCTGTCCAAAGATGGCTTAATATGGTTCTTTTGCATAAAGCCAAGTTTCATCAAATCATACTTGTTAATAAGTTTCACAAAGCATATTTTAGCAATTCTTTTTAATAATTGAATTATGTAATATTGCAGTGAAGGTTCTAACCACCACTCACTAATATAGAGGCTCTATCCGCCACATCTCAACAAGATCAGGGTTCAATCCAATCACATGGCTCTGTCTGCCACGGTTCACAAAATCATGTTCCTTCCACCTACTTGGCTTTAGCCGCCAGAAGCACACCCGAGAGTTCTAACCGCTCCCGGATCCCAAAACAAACCATTGTTTAGTTTGAAACCAAAAACCAAAGTCTACCAGTATGAAAGCATTCAGCAAGCTTTGCCTTTGACCGTAGGCACGACTATTCGAATAGTTTTAACTCTGCAGAGGTGTACAACTTTACCCACAAGACATGATATTCCCTTGGAGCCAAGCTATTAGCACACTTCCTTAGGTGTACCGGCAGGGATATCATGACAAGGTCTTTACAATGTATACGCCTAACCTGACCCACTCGCTGAGGTTTCACCGCTGTTAGGGTTATATCCACCAAGTACAGAAGCCCCCTCTTGCGCCGTGTGAGAAAACAACAACAACAACGCCTCTATCCGGCGCTCACATTCCACCGATTGGTGAGTCTAAGTTAGATTTCTACAAATTATTCAGCCAGGTCGTGCCCACTTTGACATGTGGTTGTACGGTTATGCTTAGAATGGAGACAGTCATAAGCGTCGGTCCTTAACTGACTTGGGGCGGTACTTGCACAATGAAAGCTAGCGCTCCATCCGCACCCACCAGACAAACCATTCCGCCCAAGTCCAAACCATTTTTCATTTTATTTTTATTTTGTAAACCATCAACAATACTCCTTGCCTATAATTTCCAACACAAGGTTTTCAAGAGTTTTAAGAATTTCCCACCCATAGGTGAACACTGACCGATTGCGAGTCTAAGCATTTCTACCGTACTATTCTATTCCACCAATAGTTTAGTTTATAAAATACAAATAGAACTGTTGATAAAATTGGTTATAATCAATTTTGTAACCTCTAAAACTCATGAGAGCACCAAGATTTCTTCCGATACCACCATGATACTATATAATTCAATCCAATTTGGTACTCCAACTAGCAAAGTCTATATTAGGTGCCATCATGCCTCCAAAAATCAGGCTAAGCTATTATCATAATTGCACAGGATACCATCTCCTCACAATTATAAGTCACCATATTGATTATCCATCATCCATACATCGATTAATCTATAATCTACTGGATCCACCAAAAATAATTCATACTCTCATCCCCAAACATCCTTTAACAAAGGTTCCTTAATCCAAGATTTGATTAGTTTATCGGCTACAATGATTTCCATACTCAGTGACACCAGATCGACTACACAAATCATACGTAATCCACATTATTCATTATTCCACCGATAATACTTCATAACATCATATCCTTAATCCTTCACATTATCACCTCTAAATTATCTACTTTAATCCACCAAGAATACATAATATTATCATTTACTAAACCACCGATTATTCTGGACTATTCACAAATCTCCATAATTGATTATCACAGATCTATGTTTCCATAATCCTCTATTTCTTAATTAGTCCTTTAATAATAAGTCCCAACAAACACTAATAATCCAACTAATTCCGGTTTCCATTTAATACCATTTTATCAGCCCAAGGAATCCAATTTAACATATTATTTATTTGCAATGATTTATTTAATCCATCATGAATACTTCACAACATCATACATCTTCCACAATTTCCTCCAATCCATTACAGTGTGAACTACTATCACGATCCAACTTCACAATATTTCAATCATCAACGTTCATACATTAATTTCATAACTAATAATCCCCATCAACACTAATGTTCATGTAATCTCCAATCAAGTTGGGTTCTAGCTTCAATCTACATTCTATACTAATATGTTCCATCCAAACGGTCTTCCAAATAGTCATTTCCCTAATAAAAGAATATTTTTCCAAAAACATTTATATTGGTGGACTACTAGACTAGGGCGACAAAGGATCATGGATAACAATATCAAGGAGGTATGAGCAAGAGGTATTAACTAATGGCCTAACGTCAACATCATCCTTTTATATAAATAGCAATGCAATTTGTAAACAGGGTAAAACATTTAGAAAGCACAGGATCAACATGCGTCAAGGGGACTTGCCTTCGATCACAGCGAGGGTCTCGAGGTCTTGAAGTCCGGCGACGGGGTCGGCGGTCGCGTCGGGGTCCTCGGCTACGCGCAAAACGAGGTAATAAATAAATAAAAGAAAATAAATAAAATCCAAAAATTACAAAATTAGTACTGGCAGGTAGATCTTGATTTTAGATGAATTTAGAAATTTGAATGGAGTCAAACGGAGTTCGGACGGAGAAGTTTTGAGCGTCCGAAGTTTGAAATTCGAAAAATTGGAAAATCGGGAATATTCCCGGAATATTCCGTTTTGACTGGTCAACGGCTGACTTTGACTTTGACTGGGTTTGTGACTATGGCAAGTGGGCCCATGGTGTCATAGACCCATGGCCTTCTTCTTGCTTGGGCCATCACCATGGCCATGGATGGGAGAGAGAGAGCTTGGGGAAGGGTGGAGGAGGGGCATGGCCGGAGGGCGGTGGCGGCGGCCGTGGCGGCGACGGCCGTGGCGAGTTCGAACCGCATGCACCATGGCTTCCCCAAAAAAAATGGAGAAAGCAAAAAAAAAAGATAGAGCCCACTTTTTCTCCAAAAAAAAAATGATTTTTGCTCCATTTTCGCATGGAATTGACCCAAATAAAAGCCTAGAATCACTAGGGACCTAGAGGAGGAAGGAATTGAGTTAATTCTCACCGGAGACGATGAATTTCGTGACGAACGGAGCTCCGGCCGAACCGAGAGAAACTTGAAATCCGTCTCCAAAACTTGATGCAACCTAAAATTGATGGTTGGGTTAGACTCTAGACTCATCCACGGTCACAAGGAACCAAGTGGCACGAAGAATGGCTCACCGGAGAAGGATCTACAAGCACGAACTCGAAGAACACCGAAAAAGTTCAACACGACGTCGGTTTTCTTGATCTCACGGCCACAAGGGTGGAGTAGGTGAAAGGAGGAGCACACTCTCGGAACGAGGACTCTTATACGAAGTGAATGGAGGTGGTGGTGCGGCGTTTGGAGTTGAAACGGCCGAGATAATGGCGATTAAGTGCATTTCGGTTTTTCTTGAATGGGGCCGTTTCCAGCGAGGTTGGCGGCGAGTGATGGTGGGGAATAGCAAGAGGGCGACACTAAGGATTCAACGGAACCGGCCGTTCACGATTTGGAGTTGATTTGAGGGAGTTATGAGCATTTGAAGATTGCCCTAGCCATTAGAGCATGTGGGAGCTTCTCTGTTCTTTTGGGTTGGCTGGAGGTAGAAGACGAACACTGTTCAAGTGACACGTGGCGCCCTCCCATTGGTCCTACTTTACGCGAATGATTCGCCCTAGAGTAAAATAAGGAAAAATGGTTTAAAAATTCCGGAAAAATTCCTAGAACCATTTTAGAATATTTGGGACCTAATAAAATTTGTTTGGTTGAATTTGGATGATTTTTGTGGAATTAAATAATCGGGCGCGGATCGTAGGCATTAAACAAAAGCCGCGCGAGATAAAATAGGAACAGAGGTCCAAAAATCCGGGGGATGGTTCCTAAAATCATTTTGGAATATTTGGAACACAATTGAAGTGGTTTGGGGATTTTTGGAGCATTTTTGGACTCGGGTGAAATTTCGGGTACCGGCAGGAACTGGAAAGTTCGATTTTTCGACCGGAAGGGAATTGAATCCCGATTTCGCATAGGAAAGGATGCCAGGTTAATATAAACACCATAGAAACTCCAAATTTTGAATTTAATTAATTTAAATTAGATTTTCTCCAGAAGGCGAAAACTAGGGCGTTACAATATGGAACCAACGGGAAATATTGATTGGAGATTTAATAATGTTTTGGGATTAATTTGTGATCATAGTTATATTCTGACCAAAGTTGATTATAACTATGGATCATACCTATTTAATTAAAACTGAGATTATGTTATAACCATGATCATATTCTGACCAACGTTGTTTACTAACAAAAGGATGTATTCATTCGAGCAATCAGTTCACCAGCAAAATCACATTTTCGCCAAGTCCAGCTGCTCTTTAGCTTCTAAATACTTCTTATCTTCTATCAAGGAGCAACCAGAATTGTATGCAAGCTCAAAGCACCTTGAGTGCCCTAGTGGTAAGATCAACCTTTCACACCTTGATGGCTGCCCAAACTTCAGAAACCCTTCCAAAGAAGAACCAAATAAGAAGAATGACATTTACCTTTGCATCCATTGACTCAATCTTAAATTTTTGAAGCTTCTCATAGATATTAATGCAATCATCCATTTTTCCCAGTCAGTAATAAATATGGGATTCCAACTGGAGAACAGCAGAGGTTTCTTCTTGACTCGTCAATACCTCCAAAGCTTCTTGCAGTTCGTTTTGCCTGTAGTAGCAGTAGGCCTGAATATATATAAAACTTAGTACTTAGCAAGACCGAAGCATTTATTCTTTTATTACTAGGAAACAATGATGTCCAAAATCCAATTATATGAAGAACACGGTCCTCCAGTACCACCTTCTAATTTATACTGCAATTCAAAAGAAACAAGTTATAAGAAGGTAAAGATCCCGAAAGAAATGGTGAAGGTAAGCACTCAATAGAAAATTGAATCTAATCTTAGTTTAGCACCCGGTTTATTTCTATCTGACAGGATCTTGAATTCTAACTATGTCTTATTAATTATTATTAGCTATCAACCATGATGTGTGCTTGATTTTGGTGAGGAAACCTTGTCACCTCACACATGTATGGAAGACCATACAGATACATGCCACGAAGAAGTGTTCGTAAAACTTGGCCTTCCCTCCCTTCCCTCAATATATTCATCCAAAAGTATGCACTGGATTCAGTCAGCATGCAACAATCAGTTAATCACGCTGAATCACAAACTTCAATAGCAAAACTTGCTATGCAACATTGTTCTCTAAAAAAAATACTTGCTATGCAATACAGCCAGCATCATCGCTTGCAAATACAAGCTCCAAAAGCGAAACGCTCGTTAAAATTTTTGCTTCGTCATAACCCAAATCGCCAGATTTTATTTAGGGCATAAGCACAAACAGATCTGACCACTCCAAGATCCTAAAACCACAGCCTAGACGCACGGAGGCATTGAAAAAAGTGAACAGACAGATTCAGCATGCCACCAAGGGTAAAAGGATAAGCTTGTATCACCTTTTAGGGGAAGGAGGAGGAGGCGTGGTGTAACGCCCTAGTTTTCGCCTTCTGGAGAAAATCTAATTTAAATTAATTAAATTAAAAAAATTTGGAGTTTTCTTGGTGTTTAGGTTAACCTGGCATCCTTTCCCCTCCAAAATCAGGATTCAATTCCCCTCCGATCAAAAAATCGAATTTCCAGATTTCCGCCGGTACCCGACATTTCACCCGAGTCTAAAAATGCTCCAAAAATCCCGAAACCACTTCAATTGTGTCCCAAATATTCCAAAATGATTTTAGGAATCATTCCCCGGATTTTTGTACCTTCGCTACTATTTTATCTCGCGCGGCTTATGTTTAATGCCCGCAATTCGCGCCTGAATATTTAATTCCACAAATTTCATTCAAATTCCGCGGAACCAATTTTATTGGGTTCCAAATATTCCAAAATGGTCCTAGGAATTTTTCCGGAATTTTTAGACCATTTTTGCTTATTTTTCTCTAGGGCGTTGCATTCGCGTGACTCTTGGCCAATCGGAGGACGCCACGTGTGTAGGATCAAGGATAACCGACTAGAGGGGGGTGAATAGGAGGTTATAAAAATTTTCGACTCTAATTATGACAATTTGACAATTAAAACTAGAAAGAAATTGATTTTCAATTAAGGCCTAGAAAGTTCTAAGTTACTCTAATGTGCACCAACAAAATTAAGACTACAAGCTAAAGAGAAACAATTTAGGAACGCAAAAGAGTGCAAACCACAATTTGAGACACGCAATTTATCCCGTGGTGATCGGAGACTTGCCGGTCCCCCCTACTCCACGTTGAGGTAGCTTGACTCACTTCAAGCCGGCTCCTTGTCTCAATTGAGCCTTTCCTCGTATTTCTCGGGGTAGCTCTTCCCCACTCCGGGTAGGCGAGCTCCTTGCCTTCACAACTGATCGAGTCTTCTCACAAACTCCCTTGAGAAGATCAAGATCAAACTCCTCCAAGCCGTCTAGGAGGCGGCAACCTCCAAGAGTAATAAACTTGGAATTCAATTGAAGACTTGAATGAAACTTATGGCTCAAATGAATGCTTGAAAACAAATCACTCAATCTCTTTTCTCTTTTCCTCCCAAATTTGAGAAATTAATGCTCTAGAGAGAAAAGAGAGTTGCAAATGGCTTAGAATGAGTAAATGTGGTCACCAACCAACACAAGAATGCAGGTGGGGGGGTATTTATAACCTCCCCCACGAAATAGAGCCGTTGGGGAGGTTTTCCAGAAAAATCAGCCGAAGTCGGCACTACCGCAGTCAGGAGGCCGGTAGTGCCGCCCCACAATTCAACGGCATTTTTCATTGCATTAAATGCAATGTCAGTAGCCGTTGGCCTGATAAAAAAAATACCGGCACTACCGCTCTAGAAGGTCGGTAGTGCCGACTATCACTTTTCAGAAAAGTTCTCCTTTCTGTCGAAGAAGTACCGCAGTTATTAGAGAGGTACTGCCGCTTGAAGTCGGCAGTACCGCTCACAACCTACGGTAGTGCCGCTCTGAAATTTGCAGAAAAAACACGGCTACTGGTAAATGACTACCGCAGTGTATGGTGCGGTACTGCCGCTTTCAGCCGGCAGTACCGCCATAAACGCTGCGGTAGTGCCGGACAAGCGAGCACAAGAAAAACGTCTTCTCTGTTAAAAAGCTGCCGACGGTATATGCGCGGTACTGCCGCAAGAGCCGGCAGTACCGCACGTATAAAGCCGGTAGTGCCGCTTGAAGGCTGAGACTTTGAACCAAACAGAATTTCATAAATGCAACTTTGAGCAGATGTTTTAAAACAATGTTTGAGCCATATAAGAGTCATTTTAGACTTCAAGCTACTAAACCAAGTCCCTCTTAATAGTACGGCATCTAAATATAAAAAATCCGATCTTTTCTCAAACTCCGAGATCGGTAAACATAAAAAGCATAAGATAACCTTTCTTTCCGCTGCTTGAACTGGAGCTTATGCACCTCGTGACTCATGAGGATGTCTCTTGAGCTCAATTCGATGAAGACTAACTCTTTCTTGCAAACTCAACAGGAATTGTTAGTCCACAAATAGCCGTTTGTCATTAATTACCAAAACTAAGCCCATATCGGGGGCCTAGATGCTTCAATCTCCCCCTTTTTGGTAATTGATGACAAACAAAGCAAGAATAGTTGAATGTAAATGATCTTTGAGCATACAATAAGTTTTTGGAGACGAATTGTCTACTCAAAGGCTTGATTGCTTAATTTGGCATTTTGATTGATTTGAAGATACATGTGAATTGTGTACAGAAAATGCCAATTTAAGCACGATGATAACAAATGAAACTCCCCCTAAATATGTGCAGGAGAATGAATGACATTATAAGGCACATATTAAGATTTTTCAAGAAAATTTTAGCAGAGTTTTAATTGTAAACAAGTGTACCGAGGAAACAATGCACCATATCACTTATGAAGGAGTATATGCAAATAACGATTAAGAGAGGCAATCCACACATAGGCAATAAGAGTCAAAGATCACGAAGATCACCAAGTAGCAATAAAGAAGTAGCAATAAAGCGAGATAAAACAAGGTAGCAAAAGGCAACATAACCGATAGGATTACATATATAAGCACAAAAGATAATCCTATCTCCACTACTTCTTCTTCTTGCACACTCCAATTATTTCTCCCCCTTTGGCATCAAGGACCAAAAAAGGAGAGTTGGAGAGGAAGATCAAGCCGGAGGAGGGGGTGGAGCAGGAGAGGAGCCACCACGAGAGCCACGACCACGACCGTAGCGGCGATAGGTCACGGGAAGAAACTCATCACGAAGCTGATCAACGGTGGAACCAATGCCATCAACCCGAACCCGAAGCTCATCCACCACAAGTCGAGTCTGAGTCTGGTACTCATGAATCTGAGTCAACTGGCTCATCATGGTGGAGAACTGACCCATCATCTCAAAGCGCAAGGAGGAGAGTCCTGCTGTAAAAGTATCAGTCGCCTGAGATGAGGTGGCAGCTGCACGAGCTTGCACCTCAGCTTGCTCGCGCTCAATCTCAACCTGTCGCTGCGCCTGCTGCTGTTGGGCAAAGTGATGAAGCACTTGAGGAGGTCCTAAGCGAGGCTTGTAAGGCTTGTGAGGTGAGGGCAGATTTCCATCATATCCGGTAATTCTTATGATCAAAGTCATGATGTAAGGAGCAAAGTAGATGGTCTTCCCACGCTCTCTGGAAGACTGAGCAATCTCCTTTATGATGAAGTCCACAACATCAAATTTTTCCCTTCTCATGACTTTATCAATCAGGTTCCAGGCATACCCCCTTATGTCATCAAAATTTCCGCTCTTGGGGTGGATAGTGACACGTATGATCTTATTGATCATACTAGGCTCAATCCTCAAACCTGCAAGCTTCCCAGGCTTGGGCCCTCTAGCTGGATCATAGAATTGATTGATTGCATCCCAGCTAAGAACGGGCTCATCATGGATCTGAGGATGATTGCTGTGAAAGATGCTCAAGGCTTGCTCAAAATCTTCTTTTGAAGCATTATACCTTTCGAGCCGATCATCCAAGTGAGAGTATTTGCATCTCGGGAATGTAGAGAGTAGTGTAGAACTGTCGAATAACTTCTTCCTTGTAATTGAACTTTCTCCCAAGGAAATGATATAAACCAGCACCACCAAAGAGCTCAGGTATCCCAACAAAGTCTGGCTGATCCCTGATGTGCTCCCAGCTGACCCATCTTTGATTAGCAAACTCTTTGCTTTTATAAATAGATTCAAACACCCTTTGTTGGAATCTTGTGAAGAAGCGAGGATCAGGAGAGTCATTTGGTTGGTCATATTGATTTTCACCTCGGAGAGCAAAATATCTGTCACTTTTAATCTGAAAAGGATCCACATCAAAAATCCCTGCATCTGGCATCTCCTCATCATCACTGTTCTCCTCATCATTCTCACTTTCTTCTGCTGACTCTTCTCCTTCAGATTCTTCAACATATTCCTGTTCAGATTCTTCTGCAACTGCCTTTCCTTTGGCGGAGCTTGAACCCCCACCAATCTCCTGGACAACTGCATCTCTGGCTGTTGTCCTTCTCATAGCAATAGTGAAAGAATCATCACTACTGCTATCACTGTCAGCAGCGGCAGTAGGAACCCCTCGCCCTCTAGTGGATTTCCTGAGGGTACCACCTCCACGAGGAGCGGGAGCTTTAGCGACGGTTTTGGTTCTAGGCATGATCTAGAAGATAAACTGCGTAAGGCTAAGATGAAAGGAAATGATAAGGTCTACAAGTGATTTTGAGTAATCCTAGGAATTTTATGAAATTTGAAAACAATCGGCAAATTTAGAGTGTATCAAATAATGCTGCCAGTCCATATTCGGCACTACCGCTACTTAAGATGCGGTACTGCCGACTGTGGTCGGCACTACCGCTATTTGATGCCGGTAGTGCCGGCCGCATCAGGGCCGAACACAGGCAGTACTGCCGATTATTTTCATACTTCCAAAATCAAGCAAATCGATGGAGTGTCTCAAGAATATACCAAGGGTGATTCCTAGGAGCACAATCCATACAATTTACAGATTTAATCATGCCTACATTGCTCAAAAACACATCAAACCCTAATCATGGCAAGAGTGACCTAGGGCAAAAAGGAATAAGAATTTCAAAAGAAGAAGGTCACCTTGCGGAGGAGGAGCACCAGGGAGAGAGGATTGAAGCAATGGATCTGAGGAAACTTCAATATTTTGGTGCCTTTTGATGTTAGGGTTTGGAGGAGGAAAGAGAAAGAGAGAAATGAGAGAGGAGAAGAGATGAGCAGCAGAAAGAACAGGAGAGGAAAAGATAGGCGCCGGTGGGAGAGGGGCATTAAATGCCCCGAGAGAGAACGGTTTCAAATTACACCAGCCAGAAGCGGCACTACCGCTTGAGACCGACGGTAGTGCCGACCAGAGTCGGTACTACCGGGAAAATAACACCGGTAGTGCCGTCCAAGGCAGAAACAGACAGACACAATAAGAAATGATTCAATTGAGATTGGTACTGAGTGACCATCACATTTGAGCATTTCCCATTAAGAATAAACAGCAGATAACAACAAATAAAATAATTTTTAGATAAAATAAATTTTGATGCATGAGAAAGCATTTTGAGTAAAATAAACTCCAACTATGCAAGAGATAACTTGATTGAAATGTTTGAGTCAAAAAAATAGGTTTTAGGTAGGCTAGAACGATTATTTCTCTAGTACCTTGACCCATGACTCAACAAGTGCAATAATTAGATCAATATAGATCAATTTTGAGTTTTGGACGACATAACACAACAAACGTTTTGAGAAAAACAAGCCTTCTTTTATATATATATATTTCTTTTGAAATGAAGCCATTTAGAGAGTACATATATAATTTTTTTTTAAAAAAAATAAAAAATAAAAAAGAGAAGTCCAAAGAAGATAATAATAACTTTTTGTGTTTTGATCTAATATGATCCAAAATCCTCTTTTAAACATAAATTTGCACTTATTTGAATATTTCTCACTTTAGGGATGTATAGTATATGAAAAGATAAGATACTCCCCCTAAATGTGATGATAACTTGAGAAGGCAAGCAATTTGAATAAGAACAATCTAACACCCAAAATGCATTCATTTAAGCAACATTTGAGAAGTCTATAACATTTAATTCATTCCTCAATTTACAAAAACGGGTTTCATCTAAAGGTTTGGTAAGGATATCCGCCAATTGATCTTGATGCGAATGTGGCTTATAGTTATGTCTCCTTTTGTCACATGATCTCTAAGAAAATGGTGGCGGATATCTATATGTTTGGTTCTTGAATGTTGGACGGGATTGTTTGCTATTTTGACTGCGCTTTCATTATCACATAATAGAGGCACTTTTTGAAATTTAATTCCATAATCCATCAAGGTTTGCCTCATCCAAAGTAATTGAGTGCAACAACTCCCGGCGGAAATGTATTCGGCCGCAAAGGATAGGGCAACGGAATTTTGTTTCTTGGAGAACCAAGAGACAAGGGATCTACCTAGGAATTGACAATTCCCGGAGGTGCTCTTTCTATCCACTTTGCAACCCGCATAATCTGAGTCCGAATATCCGATCAATTCAAATTTTGCACCTTTAGGATACCATAATCCTATGTTTGAGGAATGTTTTAAATATCTTAAGATTCTCTTTACTGCCACTAAATGACATTCTTTGGGAGAAGATTGAAAGCGAGCACACATGCATACACTAAACATGATATCGGGCCTAGATGCGGTAATGTAAAGCAAACTACCAATCATAGAGCGATAAAGCTTTAAATCAATCGGTTTACCTCCTCGTTGAGATCTAAGTGTCCATTTGACGCCATTGGTGTCTTTATTGGCTTTGCATCCTCCATGCCAAATTTCTTGAGCATATCCTTTGCATACTTTGTTTGGCTCACAAAGGTCCCATTTTTGAGTTGCTTGATTTGTAAACCGAGAAAGTAGCTCAACTCTCCAATCATCGACATTTCGAATTCCTAGACATCATATCACCAAATTCTTTGCAAAATTCCTCATTAGTTGATCCAAATATGATATCATCAACATAAATTTGACAAACAAAGAATTCATCATCAATTATTTTAGTAAAGAGTGTGGTATCAACCTTCCCAATTTTGAATCCTTTGGAAATTAGAAAGTCTCTAAGACGCTCATACCATGCTCTAGGAGCTTGTTTGAGACCATATAGCGCCTTAGAGAGTTTATAAACATGATTTGGGTTTCTAGAGTCTTCAAAACCGGGTGGTTGTTCTACAAATACCAATTCGGATATTTGACCATTTAAGAATGCACTCTTTACATCCATTTGAAATAATTTGATATCAAAGCAAGATGCAAAGGCGAGCAAGATTCGAATAGCTTCTAATCTTGCTACGGGAGCAAAGGTTTCACCAAAATCCAAACCTTCGATTTGGGTAAAACCTTGTGCTACTAACCTTGCCTTATTTCTTACCACTATACCATTCTCATCTTGCTTGTTCCTAAATACCCATTTGGTGCCGATGACGTTGTGGTCTTTGGGTCTTTCTACAAGCGTCCATACATCATTACGAGCGAAGTTGTTGAGTTCCTCGTGCATTGAATTTACCCAATCCGGATCACTTAAAGCTTCATCTACATGAGAGGGTTCAATAGAAGATACAAAAGAGTAATGCTCACAAAATGAAGCAACACGGGAACGAGTTTGAACTCCCTTACTAACGTCACCCAAGATTTGATCTATTGGGTGATCCTTTGAAAGTTGAGTGTGAATTCTTGGCGGTAAAGCTTGGGCTTCATCATGTTGCTCATCTTCAACTTGAATTGGGTTGCTTTCGCTTGGCATAGTTGATGTAGATGGTTCCACTTGGATTGAGGATGGTCCGGCTACGTGACCATTTTCTTTTGGCTTGATGTCTCCAATCGTCATATTCTTCATAGCTTGTTGCAAAGCTTCATTGCCTACATCATCCAAGTTTTCTTGCTCTTCTTGAGAGCCATTAGTCTCATCGAATTCAACATCACAAGTTTCTTCAACAAGACCCGAATTTTTATTAAAAACACGATAAGCCTTGCTAGAAGAAGAATATCCAAGAAGAAAACCCTCATCACACCGGCTTTGAAATTTAGAGAGCCGAACACCTTTCTTCAAGATAAAGCACTTGCAACCAAATACTCGAAAGTACGAAATGTTCGGTCTCCTACCAATAAGAAGCTCATACGAGGTCTTTTTCAAAAGCCGATGTAAATAGAGTCGATTTGTAGCATGGCAAGCGGTATTAATAGCTTCCGCCCAAAAATTATCGGAAGTAAGATATTCATCAAGCATGGTTCTTGCCATTTCAATTAATGTTCGATTTTTCCGTTCAACTACCCCATTTTGTTCCGGAGTGTAGGTCGCGGAAAACTCATGCTTTATTCCAAGTTCATCACAAAAATCTTCAATTTTTGTATTCTTGAACTCGGAACCATTGTCACTACGAATTTTCTTAATTTTGAAATCAAATTCGTTTTGGGCCCTTTTTGCAAAGCTTTTAAATATATTTGGAACCTCGGATTTTTCATGCAAAAAGAAGACCCAAGTAAAACACGAATAGTCATCAACAATAACCAAACAATAAGAGTTTCCACCAATACTCCTATAGATAGTTGGGCCAAACAAATCCATGTGTAGGAGCTCCAATGGTCTAGATGTGGACATGATACTTTTGGAGGGATGAGAGCTAGCAACTTGTTTGCTGGCTTGACAAGCACTACAAAGCTTGTTCTTCTCAAACTTCACATCCTTCAAGCCCACAACTAGATCATTTTTAAACAACTTCTTAAGTTGAATCATTCCTACATGGGCTAGTCTTCTATGCCATAACCATCCCAAGGATGTCTTTGCAATTAAGCAAGTTTGAAGACAAGACGCCCGTGACGAAAAATCAACCAAATAAAGATTGCCAAATCAAAAACCCTTAAAGATAAGAGATTTATCATTATCTTTAAGAATTTCAACTCCATTGCTAGAAAATGAGCAAGTAAGACCAAGATCACAAATTTGAGCAACGGATAGCAAATTAAAATTCAAAGTTTCAACTAAAGAGACATTTGAAATGGAAAGGTCATTAGAGATTGCAATCTTACCCAAACCTAATACCTTTCCTTTGCTATTATCGCCGAAGGTGATTTTGTCGTGATCTCCATTTCCATTTTCGAATGTGGTGAACATTTTCCGGTCTCCGGTCATATGTTGAGTGCAACCGCTATCTAACACCCAATGTCGACCGCCGGTCTTGTAGTTCACCTACAAAAGAGGATCAAACTCTTTTAGGTACCCAAATTTGTTTGGGTCCTTGGAGGTTGGTAACTAAAGCTTTTGGCACCCAAATGGCATTCTTTTTGGAACCAAATATAGGTGTGCCCACAAACTTAGCTACTACTCTACCATTTTTATCCTTTCTAAGCACATAGCAAGAATCATAAACATTGTTTTTAGAAACTTTACCCAACGAGCAATCGTTTGCCAAATGTCCAATCTCATGACATTTGTAGCAAAGGTTCCCGTTGGATTTGATAAACCTTGGGGCTTTGTTGCTCAATTTCTTACCTTTCTTTGGAACATAACCAAGTCCTTCCTTGTTATATGAGCAACGTTGACTTCCCAAAATTTTATCAAGTGTTTCCTTACCTTTGAAACAATTGTTCAAGCTCTTGCTTAACTTGGCAACTTCTTTCTTAAGCTCATCATTCTTAATAACCAAGTTAATGTCATTTTCTAACAAATAAGAACTAGAGCAAGAACTAGAATACATGGATATTAAGTCATTACATGAAGTAGCAATGCTAGATTTTGATATAGAACATGATAAATCATTTATTCTAGGCAAAGCTTCAACTAAGTCACATGAGACTCCAACATTGTTTGTTGATTTTGAATTATTCTTGAGAAGGAGAGACTCATGGGTTTCTTTGAGCTCATCATAAGAATCCTTGAGAGAGGTAAACTCCTTTTTCAAGGCCTTATGCTTTGTCTTCTCCTTACCAAGATAGTCATTTAAATCAACAAGCATATCAAGAAGCTCTTCATATGATGGATCATCATCATCACTAGAGTTTACCTTTTCTCCTTTTGCCATAAGACATAGAGGAGTGACGAATGGTGATGATGCTTCCCCAATTGCAATGCTAGCAATGTTCTTCTTCTTTGATGGAGTATCCTCTTCGGAAGAATCCGAATCCGAGTATTCTTCCTCGGAATTCCATTCTCCTATGTGTGCTTCGCCCTTGCCATCTTTGTGAAGCTTTTTGAAAAGTTTCTTCTTCCCTTCAAACTTCTTCTTTCTAAATGATTTCCCTTTGTCATCCTTCTCCTTCTTCTTTGGACAATGAGAAGCGAAGTGACCCTTTTCATTACACTCAAAGCAACGAACATTGGCAAATCGTTTATTGCTTGAGTGTTCTTTGTTCTTGTATTTTTGAGAGAAGCTTGAGTTTGATCGTCTCTTCATGAATCTCTTCATTCTTCTCACTAGTAGAGCCATCTCTTCTTCAGTATCACTTTCGGACTCATCAAGAGCTTCCTCACTTGACTCGGTGTTGGCTTTGAAAGCTAGATTCTTCTTTTTGGATGTGTTTTGCTCTAAGAGCTCCTCCTTGTCTTTCTTGTACAATTCATTTGTAATTAAATTTCCCAAGAGAGCGGTAGGTGTCATCTTGACCAACTCGGGTGAGTTGAGAAAGAGAGTCACCAATGTCTCGTATTTTTCCGGAAGAGCCCTAAGCATCTTACGAACAACATCGAGATCGGTTAGTGAACCTCCGAGGCCCTTGAGTTCATTTACTATGTTGTTCAACCTTGAATACATTTCGGTGATGTTTTCATGGGGCAACATAATAAAACTCTCATATTTGATTCTAAGCATATGTAGCTTGGCTTCTTTAACCGCAGATGTGCCCTCATGAATTTCAGAGAGGGTTGTCCAAATCTCATGAGCAGTTTCTAAATTGCTCACGCGATTGAACTCATCCGCGTTTAAAGCTCCAAACAAAGCATTCATGGCTTGAGCGTTGAGGTGTGAGTTTCGTTCATCTTGATCAAGGGAGGTGGTTGGATCAAGTGACATAGCGAAACCTTCACCAACAATTCTCCATATGCTAGGACTCATGGCCTTTAAATAAACAGTCATTCGAATCTTCCAATAAGCATAATTTGTGCCATCAAAGAATGGTGCCTTCCCTATGGAAACACCCTCACTAGCCATCCTTTTCTCTCGAGACGGTGAAGTCTAAGAGCGAGAGACCAAGCTCTGATACCACTTGTAGGATCAAGGATAACCGACTAGAGGGGGGTGAATAGGAGGTTATAAAAATTTTCGGCTCTAATTATGACAATTTGACAATTAAAACTAGAAAGAAATTGATTTTCAATTAAGGCCTAGAAAGTTCTAAGTTACTCTAATGTGCACCAACAAAATTAAGACTACAAGCTAAAGAGAAACAATTTAGGAACGCAAAAGAGTGCAAACCACAATTTGAGACACGCAATTTATCCCGTGGTGATCGGAGACTTGCCGGTCCCCCCTACTCCACGTTGAGGTAGCTTGACTCACTTCAAGCCGGCTCCTTGTCTCAATTGAGCCTTTCCTCGTATTTCTCGGGGTAGCTCTTCCCCACTCCGGGTAGGCGAGCTCCTTGCCTTCACAACTGATCGAGTCTTCTCACAAACTCCCTTGAGAAGATCAAGATCAAACTCCTCCAAGCCGTCTAGGAGGCGGCAACCTCCAAGAGTAATAAACTTGGAATTCAATTGAAGACTTGAATGAAACTTATGGCTCAAATGAATGCTTGAAAACAAATCACTCAATCTCTTTTCTCTTTTCCTCCCAAATTTGAGAAATTAATGCTCTAGAGAGAAAAGAGAGTTGCAAATGGCTTAGAATGAGTAAATGTGGTCACCAACCAACACAAGAATGCAGGTGGGGGGGTATTTATAACCTCCCCCACGAAATAGAGCCGTTGGGGAGGTTTTCCAGAAAAATCAGCCGAAGTCGGCACTACCGCAGTCAGGAGGCCGGTAGTGCCGCCCCACAATTCAACGGCAATTTTCATTGCATTAAATGCAATGTCAGTAGCCGTTGGCCTGATAAAAAAAATACCGGCACTACCGCTCTAGAAGGTCGGTAGTGCCGACTATCACTTTTCAGAAAAGTTCTCCTTTCTGTCGAAGAAGTACCGCATGATTATTAGAGAGAGGTCGCCGCTTGAAGTCGGCGATCGCTCACAACCTACGGTAGTGCCGCTCTGAAATTTGCAGAAAAAGCACGGCTACTGGTAAATGACTACCGCAGTGTATGGTGCGATCGCTGCCTTCGGCAGCGATCGGCCATAAACGCCGCGGTAGTGCTTACGTTTGAGCACAAGAAAAACGTCTTCTCTGTTAAAAAGCTGCCGACGGTATATGCGCGGTACTGCCGCAAGAGCCGGCAGTACCGCACGTATAAAGCCGGTAGTGCCGCTTGAAGGCTGAGACTTTGAACCAAACAGAATTTCATAAATGCAACTTTGAGCAGATGTTTTAAAACAATGTTTGAGCCATATAAGAGTCATTTTAGACTTCAAGCTACTAAACCAAGTCCCTCTTAATAGTACGGCATCTAAATATAAAAAATCCGATCTTTTCTCAAACTCCGAGATCAGTAAACATAAAAAGCATAAGATAACCTTTCTTTCCGCTGCTTGAACTGGAGCTTATGCACCTCGTGACTCATGAGGATGTCTCTTGAGCTCAATTCGATGAAGACTAACTCTTTCTTGCAAACTCAACAGGAATTGTTAGTCCACAAATAGCCGTTTGTCATTAATTACCAAAACTAAGCCCATATCGGGGGCCTAGATGCTTCAACGTGGTGACACTATTCATCGTCTTCAAGCTACGGGAGGAGCAATTCCAGGGAAGAACAGAGAAGATTCAAAGTGGTTGCTCCTTCATTCAAGTGGCCATAACACCTTCATTACACTTCCAAATCACGAACGGCCGGATCCGTTGGATCCGTAGCGACGAGCTCTTCCCACCCCCCATGGTCTTCACCCCTAACTCTCGCCGGAATTTGAACAATAACCCAAAACCGAAAAGAGCATTAATGGCCATAACTCGGCCGTTTCTTCCCCAAATCGCGCGCCGCCGGTTTCTAAACCTCCGTGGTGGAGTCCTCTCTCTAGAACACACACTCTTCCTTTGCCTCTCTTTGTCATTCATCCGGGAAATCGAAGAAACCGACGAGGAGGTCACGTTTTCGAAGTTCTTCGCGTTCATCTCTCTATCTTCCTCTCCGGTGAGCCAAATCCGATTCCGTTTGTTTCCTTGTGATCGTGTGGGTGTCTAGATTCTAACTCAATAATCGGTTATAGGTTTCATCAAGTGTGGGCGATCAATTTCGAGTTCTCGTCGATTCGGCCGAACTCGAGTTCCTCGCCCAATTCTTCCTCTCCGGTGAGTTTGGATTCAATTCTTTGCAATCTTGACTCCCTATACTTGTTATGTAGTTGATTCACCATCCAATTGGTAGTGCCATATTCAAAGTTTGTGCAAAATTTGGGATTTTGGAGGTGTGAGTTTGGTCTCTGTTTTTGGACCATGCTCATCTCGCCGGCCGCCGCCGTGCCGCTCCGCCGCCGCCGCCGCCGGCCTGCCGGCGGGCCGCTGCCCTGCGCCCTGCGTCGCGAGCCGCCGCCCGTCGCGACTCCGGCCACCACCGCTCCTCGCGCCGCCCGCCGCCGTGGTCTCCTCCGGCCTCCCCACGCCGCCGCCGGCCGCCAGCTGGCTCGTGCCGCCCGCCACCTCCGTGCCGGAGCCGCTTCTCGGCCTCCCCACGCCTCGCCGCTCTCCGGCCGCCGCCGCCCGGGTCTCGCGCCACCGGCCCGTCGCGTCTCCCCAGCGCGCCTCGCGCTTCGCCGCCGCGCCTCCGCCGTCGCCGGCAGCCATCATCGCGCCCGGCCGTTGCCGCCGCTTCAGCCCTACGGCCGCCCATGGAGCTTGAGCTTCCTGTGTTCTTGAACATTTGGGGAAGAAGGCCTTACTCTATGACAGTTGGGCCCCACAAGCCATAGAGACAAACCCATTTAGGGAAAAATCAGAAATTTAGACAAGGAATATTCCGAGGAATATTCCCTCGTTTTCGATTTTCCAGCATTTTCGAGCTTCGGATGCTCATAACTTCTCCGTCCGAACTCTGATTGACTCCGTTCAAATTCCTAAATTCATCTAAAATCAAGATCTACCTGCCAGTATAACTTTTATAATTTTTGGATTTTATTTATTTTCTTGTATTTATTTGTTGTCTCGTTTTGCGCGTAGTCGCCGAGTCCGCCGACCCCGCCGCCGGACTTCAAAGAGTTCAACATTCTCGCTGTGACCGAGGCAAGTCTCCTTGACGCATTTTGATCCCATGATTTATAAATGTTTTACACTGTTTTACAAATTGCATTGCTATTTATATTAAATGGATGATGTTAACGTTAGGTTATTAGTTATACCTGTTGTTCCTACCTCCTTGGCAATGTTATCCCTGATCCTTTGTCACCCTAGTATAGTAATCCACCAATATAAATGTTTTTGAAAAAATATTCTTTAATTAGGGAAAAAGACTGTTGGGAAGACACGGTCGGTGGAACAAGTGGTATGAAATGTAAATTTGGGGATTTTGTGAGTATTAGCGATGTGGGGGTAGTCGTTATGGAATTGATCTATTAATGGTAATCCATATAATTTGTGTGGATTGGGAGAATATCGGCAGATGTATGATGTCAAGAATAATAGTCGGTAAAAGTAAATAAATGATATTGAGAGGCATACTTATGGATTAAGTAGAATACGTGGTGACTTATATTTCGGTGGATGTTAACAAGCATACTATGTGATAATCATTTATGGAGAATTGTGAATAATCCAGAATGTTTGAGGGTTTAGTAAATGATAATATTACGTATTCTTAGTGGATAAAATGTAGATGATTTAGCAATGACAATATGAAGGGTTACAATAGGTGATGTGGAGAATGATACTCGATGATTTAATCAATGATATTATCAAATATACTCGATGTATTAAGTGGATAATACTGAGAATCGTACTCGGTGGTGTAGTAAATGATTTTGGGAATTATGGTTTTGCGATAACCATTTGTGTGTGGGATTATGAATGATGTGGATTGGGTGTGATTTGTTTAGTCAACTTGGTGTCATGGTATATGGAAACAGCTCTAGGCAATGAATCAATGAAGTCTTGGATTTGTAGAATCTTCCACGAAATATGCTCGGGGATGAGATTATGAATTATTCTCGGTGGATCAAGTAGATTAACAGACCAATCAATGTGTGGATTATGGGTAATCAATAAGGAGACTCGTATTTTGAGGAGATTGTTTCATATACAATGATAATAATAGCTTGGCATGATTTTGGAGTTATGATGGCATGATATCAACTTTACATGGTGAAAGTACTAAATTGGACTGGATTATATAGTACCATGATAAGAATGGGGGAATCTTGGTGGTCTCAGGAATTTTGGAAAATACCGTTTTAATTATAATCACGTTTTATCAACACGAAGATTTATATTTTATAAAATAAACTATTGGTGGAATAGAATAGTACAGTAGAAATGCTTAGACCCGCAATCGGTCAGTATTCACCTATGGGTGGGAATTTCATTTAACTCTTGAAAACTTGTGTTGGAAGTTATAGGCAAGGAGTATTGCCGATGGTTTACAAAATAAAAATTTAAAATGAAAATGGTTTGGCCTAGGGCGGAATGGTTTGTCTGGTGGGTGCGGATGGAGCGCTAGCTTTCATTGTGCAAGAACCGCCCCAAGTCAGTTAAGGACCGACGCTTATGACTGTCTCCATTCTAAGCATAACCGTACAACCACATGTCAAAGTGGGCACGACCTGGCTGAATAATTTGTAGAAACCTAACTTAGACTCACCAAACGGTGGAATGTGAGCGCCGGATAGAGGCAATGTTGTTGTTTTTCTCACACGGCGCAAGAGGGGGCTTCTGTACTGGGTGGATATAACCCTAATAGCGGTGAAACCTCAGCGGGTGGGTCAGGTTAGGTGTATACATTGTAAAGGACTTGTCATGATATCCCTGCCGGCACACCTAAGGAAGTGTGCTAATAGCTTGGCATCAAGGGAATATCATGTCTTGTGGGTAAAGTTGTACACCTCTGCAGAGTTAAAACTATTCGAATAGCCGTGCCTACGGTCAAAGGCAAAGCTTGCTGAATGCTTTCATACTGGTAGACTTTGGTTTTTGATTTCAAACTAAACAATGGTTTGTTTTGGGATCCGGGAGCGGTTAGAACTCTCGGGTGTGCTTCTGGCGGCTACAGCCAGGTAGGTGGAAGGAACCTGATTTTGTAAACCGTGGCAGATAGAGCCATGTGGATTGATTGAACCCTGATTTTGTTGATATGTGGCGGATAGAGCATGTATATTAATGAGTGGTGGTTAGAACCTTCACTGCAATATTGCATAATTCAATTATTAAAAAGAATTGCTTAAATATGCTTTGTGAAATTTATTAACAAGTATGATTTGATGAAACTTGGCTATATGCAAAAGAACCATATTAAGCCATCCTTGATAGCCTACATTGTTTATAATTTCCCAGACTTGCTGAGTACTTTATGTACTCACGTGCTACATTCTAATCATACCTCAGAAGTGAAAGAAGTTGTCAAGGAATTCCAACGACTAGAACGCGCTCCCCACTCGATTGCCTGTGGGCATTTGGATGGGTCACCTTGGTGTTTTCGTCTTACGCTGAAGTTGTTCAAGTTGTTCTGCCTGTTCAGGCCATAATGGTAAACCTTGACCATAAGGTCTTTGCTTTTATTTGGTATTATTCTTATTTAGTTATATGTATTCGTGATATGGTTGTTGATTCATCACTGTTTGACTGTGTGTACTAGCTACTGATCTGGGACTAGTACAGAAATACACAGAGGACTCCGGATAGCCGATCCGGGGGCCTACACGTGGTTTCTTGACCTTGGTCGGCGACCTTGACTACCTGGGAGAACTCGCCGGCCAGTATGTGGCGGTGAAGCGGCGTGAAGAGGTCCTCCACGGCGACAGGCTCCACGGCGGCATCAGAAGGTGGTTCACTGTGGGGCAGATGCCCCGGGGGTGGGCTGGCAGGCGGGGAGCGGGAATGGGAGAGGCGGCCGGGGGGCGAGCGCGGACGGCGTGCTGGAGGGCCGGAGGAGGCGGCGGTCGAGCGAGGGCAGCGAAGCGGGTGGAGGTGGCGGTGGTCGAGCGAGATCTGTGTGCGGTGGCTAAAGCGCGGCGTGGCATTGCAAATAGGGTTTTGGCAAGCGGTGGGATATGGCGCGCCCTATATTCTTGCTATTTTTGTCACTAAGCCCGACGAAAATAGGATTATATATTCGTTGGCCAACGGAAGCCGACGAAAATAAATTTAAGTTTTCGTCGATTTACACTGATGCCGACGAAAATACTATTATTTTCATTGGCTAAACATAAACTGACGATAATTTTGATCATAATCGTCGGCTTAGAAAAGACTGACGAAAATAATCTCGATTCCTGTAGTGCGAGTAGTAGTCTTAGATTGGCCAACTGGAAAGGATGTACGATCAAGCCCCTGGAGTTCCCAATTGCTCCCTCTCTCTCTATATATATATACTAGAAACGTGCACGCGGCGACGGTAACATTCTAAATTTTGAGTTTTTAAAAATTTTGAAATAAAAAAGAACCATTTGAATTTTCTCGAATTAATTTCAACTTGATTTGAATTTTTAATCAACCAAAAGATTTTATTTAATTTATCTGTGCATCAAATCTTGGATTTTCAGCTTTTTGTTGGGTTCCTTGTCCCTCAAGGAATTTTTCTGTAAATTTTGAGATTTTTCTGAATTTATTTGCTACTTATTTGAATTTAGTTTCCTTTATTTGATTTTCTGGATATTTTTAATTTGGAAAAAGAATTAAAATTTCCCAAATTGCCTTCAGGTCGAATTCTTTGTCTTGGCCCGTTTTCTCTCCGCTTGACCCAACTCCGCTTCGCTCGGCCATCAGAGCCACGGCCAGTACACGCCTCGACTCCGCCTCGCCCACCGCCTCTGGCCCGCACCGCAAAGACACCACCGCAAAGACCGCCGCCACCGTGGAACCTAACCCTAATGCCCTCGACGTCCGAGCCCCACGCCTCCCGATGCCCTATTTAACGCGCCGACCCCTGTGCCTTGTTCCCCTTTGGACGCCACCCCCGTAGCCCTGCTCGCCACCACCCGAGACCCCGCCGTTCACCCGTGCGCACTCGCCGGAGTTTGTCGCCACCGAAGCTTCTTCCCCGAGCTCGATCTCAGGACCGACGGGCCAAAACGGGTTTCGCAATCTGATACTGTGTGGGTACCTACCGTTGTGAGAACCGGCAAATGGAAACTATATGCCCGCGCCATCCCTCGCCTCGCCCCGTGCGCCCTGGCCTCGACCCGTCCCCTCCCTGGTCATCGCCCCACTCCCTGCCCCGCCTGCTCCCATCGCCGCCCACTCCGCCCCCATCGTCCCTCCATGGCGGTAGCTCGCCAGCTCCCCGCCGCCCATGCCCTTGCTCGCTTCCCCACTCTCGCTGCTGGGTATAAATACCCCCGCGCGCCCTACTTCTCCCTCGCCCCTCCCTCTCTTCTTCCCTGTGAGGCCCCTCGCCTTTTCCTCTCCTCCGCCGTCCCCTCCTTTCTCCTCCTCCTCTGGCCTCCCGCGCAGCCCTCGGCTCTCCACCTCCCCGTGTCTGAGCCGCCACCGCCGCCACCCCGTGCCTCGACCCGAACCCTAACCCTAGCCTTCCCCCTCCACCGCCGAACCTCCCTATTCCCCCCACCTTCTCCCCTAGCTCCGGCCCCGCCTTGCCTCGCTCGCCCCGCGCCGCTACCTCGATCTCCACCACCCACGATTCCCCACCGTGCTTCTTTTTTCCTTTTCTTCTCCTTCGGCTCCGGCCGCCTCGCTAGCCCCACCGCCCGAGCTGCACCCCTTCCACTCCCACATCGAACCCTACCCTCCCCCCTGCCCTAGCACTGGCCGCCGACACTCTCGCTGCTCTGCCCAAACCGCCACCTCACTCCCGCACACCTAAGCTGAACCCTAAAGCCCCCATGCGCTCTCTCTCTCTGCCCGACGGCCCCACCTGCCAGTTATACCCATGCCCCGCCAGCCACCAGGCCCACCGGTCAGCCGCTCGGTGCCACAGGCCCGCGCATCAGCGTCTGCTCGCTAGGCCCACCCATCAGCCCCTCTTTCCGCTAGCCAGGCCCCACCTGTCAGGTGGCCTGCCATGCAACTGGGCCGGCCCAGTACCACGCGGGCGCGCGATTCGCCCCGTGGGCCGCTCGACTGAGCTGGGCCACGCCTGGTACTTGCCCAATACTGTTCTTTCCATTTTCAATTTTCTTTGTCCTTTTTTGAATTTAAATAATCTGAGAATTCCAGAAAAATCCCAAAAAATCCAAAATTCTCCGAAAATTCTCAAAAATCTCAAAATGCACCACCTTGACAGTTTCAAGCCACTGAGTCCCAAAATGATCTCCGTTTCACCAGATCTAAACTCCAAATTTTCCAAAATAACCAATTTGCCCTCCGACCTCTCTCACCGGCCCTCCCTCCGATTTATTTTCGGTTTTTCTTTTATTTGCCTTTATTTTTTTTGTTTACTTATTGCTCTCGGTCTTTTGTGCTAGATCTGACGTTCACGTAGTACCCGGAGCCCAAGCAGTTTTTGGAGCCAGAGTTGGACCAGACAAGAGCCAAGTACGACTACGTCGACTACGCCCTAAACAATCCCTCAGCCCAGCAAGGCAAGCGCACACCCTTGAACATGTTGGACCCATATGTTCCTAATATTATATTATTTACTTTCTATTGCATTATTTTACTGGTCTATTGAAATACTGAAAATTGATAGTTTAGAATGACATGCAACTTAGCTATACCTAATTTCGCAATTAGCCTCCTTGACATTGATGAGCCTTATTTAAACCTTGAATAACCCTAGTTAGAGATTATACATACCTTAGTTAACTACTAGTTATATTAGTCTCACTTAAAATCTTTAAAAAGGAAATAAAATAATGATGAGCAGTTGGCTCGATGGATTTTGAACTGTGCTACGGTCAGGGGGCATATTGGGCTAATCACGAGGTGGATGTGAGTCCGATTCCCGACCGATGACGTAAGCCATGGTTGTTTGGTGGCTGGTACGTGCAGGTACCAGATGGGTTTGTGGTTGTATGGCTTCGTCTTTGACATCATAAGGTTAAACCCTCTTGAGCAAAGTAAATAACTTAAGTTTTCGCTCAACTACAAGTCGGACCGGTCTGTTGAACCATTTTCGACATAGCTCAGTACATTGTTTGTCCCCTTGGAATACTTATATGGTGGTACCATTCTCAGTAAGGAGAATGGGGAGCAGCATTCCCGGCAGGGGAATGACTGAATTGTTGGTGGAACGAGAATGAGGTGTCATTCATCGATTCTCACAACGATAGGTACCCAGTCAGTATTGGAACACGGCTCCTGCATCGGTCAATGGGGTCCCAAGAACAGTGGGTCCAAGTATCTATCGGGTAGGAGCTAGCATGGGGATGTTCCACAAAAGGCTGTGTTCATCTTGGCCCGACCGCATGCATTTAAGTTGCATGTAAGTTGTGCATGGCGTTGACAACCGTAGATATCTTGTTGGTAAAGCTGAGTAGCTCTGTAGAGTCAATTAAATGGTACTGGAATACGCCGTGCTTTTGGTTAATGAAGCTAAGTTTGAATTGGGGTGACACCCGTAACCGAGTTCAAGTAGTTCTTTATGAATGTTGAGAATGTGGCTTAATTGTGATGACTTGGTGGAACCCTCCTTTTTACTATTATTTATGGTTTGTGTTTCAAATGTAAAATTATCTTACAAATAAAATTGCATCCACAATACTTAAACCTTATGCTAATCCATTGCTAATCCCTTGCATGTAGTATTCAGTATTTTTATGTGCAACTTGCTGACTACGGTTGTGTACTCATTCTTGCTTAACCCACCACTTTCAGAGTTCTAAGAAGCTGGAGCTTACCAGGAATTCGTAGATGGCGAGTTGGTTTGGTTGTAAGGTCTTAGTCTTTTACTCAGGCCTGCATGTGCGGTGTTTTGAATGTAATCTATTGGGCCATGCTGCGCCCTCTTTTTGTAAAAACTTGGTCGTTAGGCTTTATATTCAATAAAAGTATTTGGATTCATCTTTTGTCTGACATTGAGTGCTTGGTTCCTGGTAGCTAATATTTCTAGGTAGCTGTCGAGGTATTTAAACGAGTCACCTAAAAAGGCGGTTCGTTATAAGTGGTATCAAAGCCGAGGCTTGACCATAGATTAAGACCTTAAATTGGCTTAGGAAAAAATCTTTCCAAAAATTATTTTGACTTACAAAAGAAAATGAATTACGAAAATATAAGTATTATTGCTGTCTCCTCCTTTTCTACCATAGCTCTAAGTCCCGTTTTGTTTTTTTCCCGCTCAACTAAATTTCAAAATCCTCGCTATCCGCAAGATGGCACACCGATCGTCACCGATTGCTTCATGATGCCGTTAGCCGTAGTCGGTCCGATAGTCGTAGAGTTGTGCCCTCTTTTGTATTAGGCTTTTTATAACGTAAAATGGGTTGTGCCAAACCTTAAAATGGTATTGTGTACAATCCATATCCTACAAAAATGCTATGTTCTCTATCTCCATGAATTTGGTTGCCTAAATATCTGTATATCCTTGCCTAGTTCAAAATATTCCTTCCTTTCGTTTGAGCCTTTATCTATTCTTTTTACTCTCACTTCATGCCCTAAATTCATACTCATCTTCTGCTTGTTCTCAAAACCTGCTGCAGACCGAAAAGAAAATCAGGATTAAGACCATTAGAGATTTTGGAGCAGGATCCTAGCATAACAATTTAGGCAGTGAGGAAGAGTCAGTTGGCAATCGAGCCAGTCTAGCACAAGTACTGCTATGATGGAGAGAAACAGATACCAAGCGGAAAGACACCAGACGCATATAATGGAAAGAATATTGAAACAGCTAACTGCAGGACCTCAAGGTTATCCCTAAGGAAATTTAAATGGACAAGAAGGAAATATAGGAGGGTCTAGATGGTCTGACTTTCAAAAGACCAAGCCCCCTATCTTCTTGACGTCAGCTGAACCCCTGGCAGCCGACGACTAGATCATACATATCCGAAGGAAGTTGGATACGATTCAATGCACTGATAAGGAAAAAGTGCTTTATGCATCCCACCAGCTACAAGGCCAAGCAGCAGCTTGGTGGACAAATTTCCAGGCAATGAAACACGGACAAGAGATCACATGGCAAGAATTCGAGGAAGCCTTTAGGAAGACCCACATACGAGCAAGATTAATGGCATCAAAAGAAGGGAATTTCTAGCCCTCCGCCAGGGAGGACTAACAGTAATAAAATACCTCCATTAGTTTAATTACTTATCCAGGGGACGAGATTTATTTTAAGTGGGGTCGGTTGAAATACCCCAAAAATTGCAAACAAAAAATAATTTTGAAGTTGCAAATCGGATTTGGATTAGGATCTTTACCTGTATTGGGCCTCCTCCTCCTTTTCTTCCTTGCCTTAGGCCCGCGGCCCGCTCCGCGCTGACCGGTCTGCCGTTGCCTCCACGTCTCCTCCATGCGCCTGGTCAGCTATGCTCTGCCCGGTCGCTGATGTCCCATCGCGCCGTCATGTTGTCCATCGCCCGCGCCATCCATCGCCTCGCGCCATGCACCCCGGCCTTGACCCGTCACCTCCCCGGTCACCGCCCCACTCCCTGCCCCGCCTGCTCCCATCACCGCCAACTCCGTCCCTACCGCCCCTCCATGGCGGTAGCTCGCCAGCTCCCCGCCGCCCATGCCCTCTCCCACTTCATCACTCTCGCCGTTGGGTATAAATACCCCCGTGAGCCCTTTTTCTCCCTCGCTTGTAAAAACTTGGCCGTTAGGCCTTATATTCAATAAAAGTATTTGGATTCATCTTTTGTCTGGCAATGGGTTAAGCAACAATGAGTACACAACTGTACTCAACAAGTCGCACGGGAAATACTGAATACTACATGCAAAAGATTAACAAATGATTGGCACAAGGTTTTAATTATTGTGGATGCAGTTTTAGTTACATTTGAAACACAAATCATAATAATAATAGTTGGGTGGGGGTTCCACAAAGTTTATCACTATTAATGCCACATTCTGAAATTATCAAAGGCTACTTGAGTGAGGCTATGGGAGTCACCCCAATTCAAACTTAGCTTCATTAACCGAAAGCACAGCATATTCAAATACCATTTGATTATAACTCTACAGAGCTGCTCAGCTTTACCCATAAGATATCTACGACCGTTAGTACCATGCGCACATTACATGCAACTTATATGCACGCGTCCGGCCCGAGATAATCACATCCTTTTGTTGAACTTTACCTGGTTAGCCCCTACCCGATAGGTTCATGGACCCCTCTCTTCTCAGGACCCACGAGCCAAAGCGAGTTTCGCAATCTGTATTGTGTGGGTATCTACCGTTGGGAGAACCGGCAAATGGCAACTCTATGCCCATTTTCGTTCCACCCCGTTCTCTACTGCTATCCATTCTCCTTCCCAAGAATGGTAACTACCATCTATAGGTATTCCAAGAGAATGAATAATGTATCGAGCTATATTGGAAAACGATTCAATCGAATTGACCGGCCCCAACTTGTGATTGAGCAAAAACTTAAATTATTTACTTTGCCCAAAGGTGTTATCCTTCATTGCCAAAAACCAAGCAATCACTTTCCAATCACAATCCATGGTACCTGTCCATAACAACCCCCAAACTAAACATGGCTTCCAATTATTGGCTAGGAATTGGACTCACATCCACCTCGTGGGTAGCCCAACACTGTCCCCCTGACCATAGCAATAGTTCACAAATAGACCGAGCCAACTGTTCGTCACATTTTTAAATACTACAGGTGGAAAACAAAATTTATTCAATTATCTAACGGAAATTCATAATTATACCCTAAGGTTTTGCAAAGAATAATTAAGGCTTATCAACATCAAGAGAAGACTAAGTGAAAGTCGTTTATAACTAAGCATCATACCATTCTAAATTATCATTTTTCAGTATTTCAACATACGAGTAAAAATAATGCAATAGAAAATAAATAATACTATAGTAATGGCAAACTAGGTTCAAGATGTTCAAGGGCGCGGCTTGCCTTGCTGGGCTAAGGGGTCGTCTAAAGCGTAGTAGTTGTAGTCGTACTCTGCTCCGATCTGGTCCTGCTCCTGCTCTGGTACTGCTCCTGCTTCGGGTACTGCTCGTGGATCGGATCTAGAGTGAAAAAAGGAACCAATAAATAAACAAATAAAAGAAAAGTGAAAAGAAGAAAAATGGAAATAAATCTGAGAGAGGGGCCGGAGAGGAGGTTGGAAGGGTAATCTGATCATTTTAGAGATTTTGAAGACTTAATTTGGCGGAGCGGAGATTATTTTTGGACTCAGTGACTCGAATGGATCAAGATATTGCATTTTTGGAAATTTTGAGATTTTTTTTTTGGAATTTTTAGAATTTTCTGGGATTTTTCTAGAAGCTTTTGGGATTTTTTGGATTATTTAAATCTGAAAAAAAAGAAAAAAAATGAACAATGTGGGCCACACAGTGAATTAGAATTCAGCCCAACAGTCCACGGGGAGAGACACGCGCCCGGGGCTTGGGCTGCCCCACGGTGCTGGGCCAGCGGCTGACAGGCAGGCTTGGGCGAGTGGCGGCCGATAGGTGGGGGCCGGGCACGGAGCAGATGCCAGTGGGACCGGGGGCGAGGTGAGGCTGACGGGTGGGATCGGCGGGGGCAACGCAAGCGGCTAGGGTTTCAGCCAAGTGGAGGGGGAGAGGAGAGTAGCTCACCGGGGAAGGGTCCGAGTGGGGCGAGGAAGAATGGGAGGCCGAGGGGGGGTTATACTCACGGGCGGAGGAGAGAGGGAGACGGGCGACCCGGGCACGGCGGTGATGACGGGAGGTCGAGGCAACAGGTCGGCGTCTGCGGTCTGGTAGCGACCATCCGAGAGACGCGGTGCTTTCGACGCGGAGGCGGTCGGGTGTGGACGGCGCGGAGCTGCGCGAGGTGGTGGGCGCGCGGGCGGAGCCGGAGGCGTAGGAGACGGCGTCGATCGTGCGGCTGGGCACGGCTTGGCCGCAAGACGTGGTCGGGCGAACATGGGCCGGGAGGAGGGGAAGTGGGCTGGAGGTGGCCAAAATGAGACCCAAAATTCAAAGAAAACAAAAAAATCAAATAAATTCAAATAAATCATTTTGAAATTTTTAGGGTTATTTCACTATAGTCGACGTGTTTGGTTTCATTTGAGGCATTTATTATACTTGTTGCATTTATCGTGTGTTATATAATTTAAGACGCCGTGTAATCCCTCCGTTTAAAAATATATTATATTTTAGAAAGCATGCAATCAAATTTCTTTAGCTTGGACTACTGCTTATATATATATATATATATGTGTGTGTGTGTGTGTGTAAATCTATCCAGAATGGGTATACAAAAATGCTATCATTAGATTAGTCGTGAATTTTTATAGTATAACAATTTTATATTTTTATGAATTTCGTTATGTAAAATGTAATAGTCAAAGTTATATATCGGAGACTGTGTTGATATAAAAAATGTGAAATATTTTTGAACAGAGAGTACTTCAGATGGACAAAACTCTTGGTGACCAATCGCATCAAACAGGGAGCAAGGCTAATTCAGGAGCATGTGGCGCGTCTTTCAGAGATGTCTTCGAGGGTTTCTCCGGTGGATCGACGACTGCTGCCTTTGCAAGTTTGCATATCCCTGTCGTTAATTCCTTTGTTCAACGTTGTAGATCTACTAGTTCTTCTGTCCTGAACTCCTGACTCCTTATCTATATTCAGATTTCAGACTCTACGCTACTACTGCTTTAGTCTTTTATAAATCGTACTTTTTGCCAATGCTCGTAATCTCAACGGTCAGTGGACTTGGCAGTGGGCCTTGTCTTTTTGGCGGATCCTCGATACGGCTGGTCTAGCACAATTCAAAATATGACTAGGATGAAAAGCGCGCTACGCTGCGCCGCATGGTATGAGGCAGCCAACAGACAGTAAGATGGTCGTCGGGTATATTTAGGGTTGAAGGGATCTTTCACATGAAGAAACAATGTTCTAAGAGATCCACATTCCATATCCAAATACGATATGAATGACAAACAAAGGCTGAGCAGATCAGCAGAACCATGAGACATAGGTGTCACCTTTATTCTGTAATCCTGTGATATGTCGATATCCTGGTGCATTGCCTTTATTCTGTAAGCTATTCACATTGCTTGCTCTGTTTGCAGCCAAATGGAGCTGATGCTCAAACGAACTCCCAACATATATTCCAACCTTTTGTCTGTCAATTCCATTCCTCGTACAGTGCCTGCTGTAACTCTGCCGGACTGCCACCTTGATGTCTCACTGCAAGAAAGGCAACACGAAAGGCAGATTTGATTCAAAATTTCAAGATAAAAATAAAACAGCTATTTGTCCGAAATATTCCAGGCCTAATCCACAAGAAGGTTACTGATTATAGTTGTTGTAGATATCAGAGGACTGTAGGAAATTGGTTGTAACTAAATTAGATGAGGAAATTTTTTATCAAGATCGATTGAATTTGACGAGTGACTTTTTAGCTTACCACTGCAGTAAGGAAATCAATAGGTTTTGATCACTTAGAAAATTGACAAAGGTTCAATCATAAATAGTTCGTGCGAGCTTATCACCTAATCTGTGAGGAGAATGCTGTCCAGAACAGCAAATCCTGCAGCAACTCCACCTTCATTTGACGAAGAAACTTTGGTGCGCATCAAGTACCCACACTGATTATTCATGACTACCTTATCTTTGTTCCTACGATTGAGCAATGAAAATAATATGACTTGAAAACAGAAAAAAAAGGGAACATAGCACATATGTAGAGCATAGGAGGTCTAAGCTTCCAAAGGGTTAATTACCGCAGGTAGGCTCCATATATCCCAAGCTCAGAGACTGTAAGGTCCTCAAGGCAAACACCTCCCTGGACCAGATGGGTAAGAGAAGCTCTGGGGAAAATCCGCTGCATCAGAATGTAGGCTGCAAGTACCTCTCCCTGTTCCTACTGGAGTCTGACCAGTGTTTCTCGCAAAGGAGATTTTTGGAGCACTTTTGGACTCGGGTGAATTTTCAGGTACCGGCGGTACTGGAAAATCCGATTTTTCGCCCGGGAGGGAATTAATTCCCGATTTCGAAGGGGAAAGAATGCCAGGTTATCTTAAACACCAAAGAAACTCCAAATTTTGAATTTACTTTATTTAAATTAGGTTTTTCTCCAGAAAGCCAAAAAGAGGATGTTACAAACCTACCCCCCTTAGAGAGAATCTCGTCCCCGAGATTCAGACGGAGAAAGAAAAAGGTTAGGGAACTCTGCTCGAAGATCTTCTTCACGCTCCCAAGTAGCTTCCTTCTCAGAATGGTTGCTCCACTGAACCTTGCAGAACTTGATCACTCGGCTTCGTGTTCGACGCTCGGCTTCATCCAAAATCTTGACGGGATACTCCGGGTAAGACAAGTCTTCTTTGAGTTCCATGTCTTCCAACGGCAACTGATGTTCCGGCACTCGGAGACACTTCTTTAACTGAGACACATGAAAGACATCATGTACCCCTGACAGCTGTGGCGGCAATTCCAATTTATAAGCAACTTCTCCTTTTCGGGCAATCACCTTGAATGGTCCAACATAGCGGGGTGCTAATTTTCCACTGACGCGGAACCGTTTCATTCCTTTCATCGGGGATACCTTCAAATACACATGGTCTCCTGGTACAAAGCTTAAGTCTCGTCGGCGATTATCCGCATAGCTCTTCTGTCTTGACTGAGCTGTTTTCAGATTGGCCCGGATCTGTCTAACTTGCTCTTCGGCTTCTTGTAGAACATCAGGTCCGATGACTTGTCCTCCTTCGGTTTCTTTCCAATACAGTGGTGTCCTGCACTTTCTTCCATACAAAGCTTCAAAAGGTGCCATCTTCAGACTGGCTTGATAGCTGTTGTTATAAGAAATCTCCGCATAGGGCAAATTCTGATCCCACGAACCTTTATATGTTAGAGCGCAGGCTCTCAACATGTCTTCCAAGATTTGATTGACTCTTTCCGTCTGACCATCCGTCTGGGGATGATACGCAGTACTGAAATTAAGATTCGTGCCCAACACTTCATGCAATTGTTGCCAAAACCTCGAGGTGAACTGGGAACCTCGATCAGACACAATTTTCTTAGGCACACCGTGTAAACACACAATCTTGGCCATATACAACTCGGCAAGCTTATCTCCTGAATAGGTGGTCTTTACCGGAATAAAGTGAGCCACTTTGGTCAATCGATCCACAATAACCCAGATGGAATCATAGCCGGCTTTAGTTTTGGGTAATCCAGTTATAAAATCCATTCCAATTTCTTCCCATTTCCATACAGGCACTTGCAATGGCTGCAATAGACCGGCTGGTCTCTGATGCTCCGCTTTTACCAACTGGCACACATCACAACGTGCCACGAAGTCTGCGACTTCTTTCTTCATGTTGGACCACCAATACTTCCCTTGCAGATCAGCATACATTTTGGTGCCTCCCGGGTGAATAGCATATACCGAATCGTGAGCTTCCTTCAAGATCACATTCTTGATTTCTTCCTGGTTAGGGACCACTATTCTTTTCCCGAACCAAACGGTACCCTGGTCATCTTCTGAAAATCCGGGGTGCTTTCCTTTCTTTAGACCTTCCTTCAGGTTGGCAATACCTTTATCTTCCTTCTGGGCCTCCCTGATTTGATCTTCCAAGGTTGATTTAACCTCCAAATTGTAAATACACCCTTCATTTACCAATTCCAGGTTAAGACGCCGAAACTCCTCATGCAGCGTTGGTTGTCGTTGTTGCACCAATACGTGGTCGCGATGAGCTTTCTGCTTCAAAGCATCCGCAACAACGTTCGCTTTTCCAGGGTGATAATGAATTCCCAGTTATAATCTTACACCAACTCCAACCATCTACTCTCCATCAGGATAAGAACAGGATGAGTGAAGATATACTACAGGCTCATATGAACCGTAAAGATCTCACATCATTAGATCAAATAATGCCTCCATATCTTGAGCGCATGTACAACTGCGGCTAACTCCAAGTCATGAATGGGATAGTTTTCCTCATGCGGTCGCAGTTGTCTTGACGCATAGGCTATTACCTTTCCTTCTTGCATCATAACACATCCAAGTCCTTGCTTCGAAGCATCACAATACACTTCAAAGTCCTTATGGATGTCTGGCAAAATCAGCACTGGGGCTGAGGTTAATCTCTGCTTCAACTCCTGAAAACTTTGCTCACAGGCTTTAGTCCATTCAAACTTCTTTTCCTTTTTCAGAAGTTGGGTAAGAGGTCTGGCTATCTTCGAGAAACCTTCAATGAATCTCCGATAATAACCAGCTAATCCAAGAAAACTTCGGATCTCCGGGACTGACTTGGGTTGTGTCCAATTCAAAACATCTCTCACTTTCGTTGGATCTACTGCTACTCCTGCAGCAGAAATGATATGACCCAGGAAAGACACTTCCTTTAACCAGAAGTCACATTTGCTAAACTTAGCATACAGCTGATGCTCCCTTAGTGTTTCCAAGACTATTCGCAGATGGTCTTCATGCTCTTTTCTGCTCTTGGAATAGACAAGAATGTCGTCGATGAAGACTACGACGAATTTGTCTAAATACTCCATAAACACCTTATTCATCAGATTCATGAAATAGGAAGGAGCATTGGTCAATCCAAAAGACATGATTGTGAACTCGTACAGTCCATATCGAGTGGTGAAGGCTGTTTTCGGAATATCTTCCTTTCTTATCTTCAACTGATGATATCCCGATCTCAAATCTATCTTGGAGAAGACTTGAGCTCCCTTCAATTGATCAAATAGATCATCAATCCGAGGCAACGGATACTTGTTCTTAATGGTGACCTCATTCAACGATCTGTAGTCTATGCACATCCTCAGACTACCATCCTTCTTGGTGACGAAGATCACAGGCGATCCCCAAGGTGACGAACTGGGTCTGATGAATCCTTTCTCTTGCAGTTCTTCAATCTGCTTCTTCATCTCGACCAACTCGTTAGAAGGCAAACGGTAGGGTCTTTTCGAGATTGGAGCGGTACCAGGTACTAGCTCAATCACAAACTCCACATCTCGATCTGGAGGCATACCGGGCAACTCGTCCGGAAACACATCTGGATATTCATTGACTATCGGCACCTTCTCCAACGAAGTACCTTTCAAACGGTTTAGGGTGCTACCCCCCTTAGAGGCAAGATTAGATAAGAATTCCACTCTAATCCCCTCAGGGCTGGTAAGAGAGATAGCTCTACTAGCACGCTATCTGACCCTTATACTTGGTCAACCAATCCATTCCAAGGATTACTTCTATACCCTTAGTATCCAATAGTATTAAGTTCGCTAGGAACTTTACCCCTTTTATTACTATATCCATCTTCGGACATACAGTAGTTGTTCTGAGTTCTTTTCCAGGGGATTGCACTAACAAAGGGTTTCTTAACTGTAAGGTGTCCCAGTTATGCTTTTTAACCAAGTACTCTGATATGAAAGAATGGGTTGCACCAGAATCAAACAGAATCAAGCAGTGCGAAGTTGACAACGAGCGTCTGTAGACCACGTCTGGCGCATCCTGAGCTTCCTCCGCGGTGATGTGATTCACACGCCCTCTTCCTGCAGTCCTTGGCGTGCGCGGAGTCTGAGGGGTTCCTCTTCCTTGAGCCGGCGCAGGGGCGCGGGCTGGCGTCGATCCCAAGTTGAACCTCATCGGGGTGACGGGCTGACGCTTCTTGGGGCAATTGTTGGCGTAGTGCCCCATCTCTCTGCAGTGGAAGCACTGCACTCCTGCCATCGCTGTACTGCCCTTCTGAGCTTGAGTTCCTGCATTGCCGGCAGGGGCTTGTCCAGTGGGGCGCGGAGTAGACATTGGGGTCCTGGGGCCACTAGCTGCCTTGCTTTGCTAGGCTAACTTCTTTGAAAAGTCGGGGCACAGGCTAGCGGCCGGCATGGCCCGACTCTGGCGCATCTTCCTCTTGCGGGACTCGACGGTGTGGCCCAGGCATCCTCTTGAACCAGCGCCTTGTTGATCATGTGTCGAACGACGGTAGTCGCTTGAAACCAGCTGTACCTTCAAGTCGGGGTCAAGGCCCTCCATGAATCGCCAAATCTTGGCCTCGTCAGTCGCGACATCTGCGGTCGCGTACCGGGACAGCTGCGTGAAGCGGTTAAGGTACTCCGATACTGACATGTTCCCTTGTTGAAGCTTGTGGAACTCACGACGCTTCATTTCCATAATGCCCCTTGGGATATGGGTAGCCCTGAAGTTTTCCACAAACTCATCCCACGGGATGTTCTGTGGGTCAGCATGGATGGCACAGTAGTTCTCCCACCAGTTGGCTGCCGTACCCTTCAGCTGATAAGAGGCAAAGTGCACACTCTCAACGTCGTCACACTGAGCCAAGTGAAGCTTGCGCTCAATCTCCTTGAGCCAGTCATCCGCGTCCAGCGGGTCTGCTGATCCAGCAAAAGTCGGGGGTCGAGTCCTCATGAACTCCCCAAACTTAGATTGTGGCTGTTGAACTTGAGCGGGTGCTGCAGCGGCTTGGGGTTGGTTCAGGACGTTCTGGGCTAACGCCTGAAGAATCTGAAGCTGCATCGCCATCATTTGTTCCATGTTTGGCGAGTGGTGGTGAGCGGCGGCGGGTCATCTTTGGCGGGTGTCTTGCACTTGCTCTTGTCCTTGCGGCTGCGGTGGCTCCACATACTCTGCTTCCTCTTGAAAGTGCACCGGTCCACGGGCTCGTCCACGGCCTCTACCACGGCCTGCGGGCCTTCCACGACCACGACCACGACCAACGTTCTCCATCTGCACACGGCGGTCAAGCACAAGGAAAGAGGGAGAAGCATAGGTAAGCAATGGGGAACTAAACCACATCCTCAACCACAAGAGCACGACCAAAAGAGCACACAACCGAAGGAAAAACCAACTGAACTTCAATTAAAATCAAATAGTTTTGGAGGTGGCTGTATCACAAATGCCTAAGGGCACGATACAATCCAGCAATCACTTATTCAACGCTCTAACGCGACAAAATTAAGATCCTCTGATCAAACTATCTAAGAACTCGTCATTTGCCAAAGACGCAGCGAGGGAGTCCTTCCTCCTCCTCCTCGCTGCTGCGGGAAGGTGAAGGCTGCCCGAAGATCCTGCTCCTTCAGGGGCAGCCAAAGCAATCGAGAAAACCACTGGCGGCGAAGGGAGACGAACGGACTTCTTGGCGGCCGTCAAAGCCTCGAACCTTGATGACGCTTGGTGGCGGTGCGTCCTTCCTGATGTCGCGGCGGCGGTTCCTCGGCAAGTGGTGGTGGCGGCGCCAGTGCCCTCTGCCCGCAGTCTTTGGCGGTGGAGACGCTGAGAGGCTCCTCTCCTCCTCAAACCCAGATCGTCTCTCTCGCTGCCGGTCAGAATCGACGCAGACCCAGCTAATCGTCTATCCGGACGTAGGCCTCATCTGTGCACTGGGCCGAGTGTCCCCAAGTGGACCACGATCGGGTCCCTCTCTGGGCCAAACTCCTAAAGCTGGTCACGCTCGCCCAACACAGGCGGAAGCGGCCGTGCGGAAAGTTCTCGACATATCGCGGTAGCTCTGCCCCAACATGAGGATAGCCTTTACGGCCGCGTCTGGCGCGTCACGCGAGAATCGGTCTCTGGCCAGTGAAGTAAAAGCAGCGGTCCTCGGCAGCGGCTCCTCGCGAAGACTAGCAAGCGGACTGCCACATGTCTGGACAAGACCAGGCATCGATCGTAGCGATACTCCCGGCGATAGAAACCCGGCTCTGGAGCATCGGTGGACTCCTACTTAAAGCCTCCACCTCGCCAAGCAAGTTGGTGTGAACTGACATCTACAAATTTTAAAAGAAGAAAGAATTAGAAACCAAAATTTAAATAAAAGAGAGGATAAGCTCAAGATACTAAGATAGAGGAGATAGAAGCAAAGAAACTTAAACTTTTGCAAATACATTTTTATAAAATATAGTCCTTAAGGCTTTGCCATGCTAACTAGGTCACGTCCTACAGTCAACCTGGCTCTGATACCACCGCTGTGAGACCCCGGATCAGCTATCCAGAATCTCCTGTGTATTTCCGTACTAGTCCCAGATCAGTAGCTAGTACACACAAATCCAAAGGATACATCATTGCTTAGAACAAAAGCGAAACTTGTAATGTAAATATTCAAGTATGGGCCACATGGCCACTTATTACAATACTCGGTCCAACGGCCAGGACACTCAAAACAGCAGAAGCAAAAGCAAAACGAAACGAGCGAACGCCACAACGCCACAGGCGACGACTAGGAACGCAACTAGTCCTCCTGGCAATCTTCCTCGAAGAACTCCTCCTCTTCCTCGGCATCTTGATAAATTTCTGATGATTACAATGTTGGTGTAGCACGTGAGTACAAAAGTACTCAGCAAGTCGGGAAAGTATGATCATGAGGGGCTTTCCAAAGGAAGCTTAATAGGGTTTATTTGCATAAAGCCACATTTGAATAAATCATACTTAAGTAATAAATTTCACAAAGCATCTTTTTACAATTCTTTTTAACAATTGAACTATTTAATATTGCAGTGAGGTTCTATCCACCATCACTAATATAAAGGCTCTATCCGCCAACTTGTCAAAGTTCAAGGTTAATCATGTGACTCCATCCGTCAAAGATAAAACAGGTTCTATCCACCTGGGTTGGCTCTTTCCGCCAAACAACATTCGAGAGTTCTAACCACTCCCGAACCCCAAAACAAAACACTTTTTGGTTTTAAAAACAAAATCAAAGTCTACCAATATGAAAGCATTCTTCGCTTTGCCTTTGACCGTAGGCACGGCTATTCGAATAGTTTATACTCTGCAGAGGTGTACAACTTTACCCACAAGACAAGATATACCCTTATTGCCATGCAATTAACACACTTCCTTAGGTGTGCCGGCAGGGATATCTTGACAAGGCCGTTACAATGTATCTACCTAACTAGACCCACCCGCTGAGGTTTCACCGCTGTTAGGGTTCCCTCCACCCAAATCTGAAGCCCTCTTGCGCCGTGTGAGAAAAACCACATTGCCTCCGTCCCAAGCATTCACATTCAACCAGGTGGTGAGTCTAAGCTAGGCTTCTACAAATTAGTGAGCCAGTCGTACCATTATAGACATGTGGTAGTACGGTTATGCTTAAAATGGCAATCATAAGCGTCGGTCCTTATATGACTTGGGGCGGTACTTGCACAAAAGGATCAATGCATGATCCGCTCCCACCCGACATTCCATGCCGCCCAAGTCAAATCATTTTCCTTTTCTTTTATTTTAGAAAACAGGACCAAAACCATAATAATAACTTTCAAATCACATTTGATAACATTCTTTTTGAATAATCCCACCCTGGGTTGTTTTTTGTCGGAAAGGTCCTAAGCAATTCTACCGTACTACATAGCAACGGATACCATATAAGCATAAGCATGGTATAAACAATGTTCTAGGGTTACAATGGATATGATTAACAATGTCATGGAGGAATCAACAATTTCGGTATAACTAGGACTTATGTTTGACATATTTTATTAAACATAGCCATGCAACTTTATAAAGAATTTAAATCATTTTGTAAACATAGGAGCAAAGTGCATCAAGGAGACTTGCCTTGATTCTTGGGCGGTGTCGAACTCGGAAGGCTCGGCAGCGAAATCGTGATGTGGCGGGATCGTCGACTACGCATAAAAACGAGGCAATAAATAAATAAATAAAATAAATAAAATCCAAAAATTATAAAATTAGTAATCTTGGCAGGAAGGTCTTGATTTATGATGAATTTAGAAATTTGAATGAGGTCAAACGGAGTTCGGATGAGAAAGTTATGAGCTTCAAGTTTGAATATCGAATAAATCAAAACCGAATATTCCGAATATTCCTCTCGGGTTTGATCGGGTCAAAGTTTGACCGGCTGACTTTGACTTTGACTGGTTGGTGTATGACGGGTGGGACCCACACGTCATAGAGATGGAGAAAACTTCTCCAAGAAGCTTCACTAGTTCCCGTGAAAGAAAGAGAGAGAGAGAGAGAGAGAGAGAGAGAGAGGCCGGCGGCGTGTGAGGAGGCCGGCGGTGGCGCTTCGGCGGCCGGGCCAGCCGGCAGCGCGTGAGAGGCGCGGAGGAGTGCGAGGCGCGGCGGCGGGGCACGTCTTGGCGGGCGAGCGGCAGCGGCGGCACGGCGGGAGCAGCAGCGGCGGCAGCGAGCGGCATGGCGCGGCGGCGGCACGGCGGCAAGCGGCGGCGCGAGGCCACGCATGCACAGGAGCTCCACTCCAAGAACGAGCAAGCCAAAAAAAGAAAAAAAGAACACAAGTTTTTTCAAAACTTGATTTTTCTCCCAATTTTGCATGGATTCGATCCAAACAAAAAGCTAGAACCTCTAGAGGACCTCCTTAGCAACATCTAGGATGAAGGAATCGAGCCAAATCTCACCGGAGAAGACGAAATCGATGATGAACACGGGTTCGGCCGAGACGAGCAAAATCCGAAATTCGTCGAGGAAACTTGATGAACCCTGAAATTGATGGATGGGTTAGAGACTAGACATCCATACTCACACAAGGAAACGAACGGGAGGAAGAAAGATCCACCGGAGTGGAAGATATGAGCAAGAACACGAAGAACGCGAAGAACACGAGAGTGCGTCGTTTTTCTTGATCTTGCGGCTAATTGGATTTGAGAGGCTAAAGGAGGGTGACACCAACGGAAAGGGGGTTCTTATACGGAGAGATGAGAGGTGGAATCACGCGGAACGGATTAGAAACGGCCGCGCAATCACCAAAAGAGTCGGTTTCGGTTTTCTTGCAACCGTTCAAAAACCAACACGATTTCGGGTGCAACAACCCTATGGATAGAAAGAGGAGGCCGTTGTGATCCCAACGGATCCGTGATTCGCAAATTGGAGTTGTATTGGAGGAGCTACAAGGATTTAAAGAGAGCTCCCACCATTTTTGCTTGCATGAAGCTTCATCCCCCATGCATGGCTAGAGGTTGAAGATGACACTATTCATGTGCCACATGTCACTCCCTCATTGGCCCTCTTTTACGCAAATGATTCGCCCTAGAGAAAAATAAGGAAAAATGGCCTAAAAATTCCGGAAAAATTCCTAGAGCCATTTTAGATTATTTGGGACGCAATGGAAGTGGTTTGGTTGAATTTGGAGGATTTTTGTGGAATTGGATATTCGGGCGCGGATCGCAGGCATTAAACAAAAGCCGCGCGAGATAAAATAGGAACGGATGTCCAAAAATCCGGGGAATGATTCCAAAAATCATTTCGGAATATTTGGAGCATTTTAGAAGTGGTTTGGAGATTTTTGGAGCACTTTTGGACTCGGGTGAATTTTTAGTCTGTGATCTTTGGAAAATCCGATTTTTCGCCTTGAGGAGAATTAATTCCCGATTTCGAAGGGGAAAGAATGCCAGGTTATCTTAAACACCAAAGAAACTCCAAATTTTGAATTTACTTTATTTAAATTAGGTTTTTCTCCAGAAAGCCAAAAAGAGGATGTTACAAACCTACCCCCTTAGAGAGAATCTCGTCCCCGAGATTCAGACGGAGAAAGAAAAAGGTTAGGGAACTCTGCTCGAAGATCTTCACGCTCCCAAGTAGCTTCCTTCTCAGAATGGTTGCTCCACTGAACCTTGCAGAACTTGATCACTCGGCTTCGTGTTCGACGCTCGGCTTCATCCAAAATCTTGACGGGATACTCCGGGTAAGACAAGTCTTCTTTGAGTTCCATGTCTTCCAACTAAGAATCGATGTTCGGCACTCGGAGACACTTCTTTAATCGAGACACATGAAAGACATCATGTACCCTCGATACCGTGGCGGCAATTCCAATTTATAAGCAACTTCTCCTTTTCGGGCAATCACCTTGAATGGTCCAACATAGCGGGGTGCTAATTTTCCACTGACGCGGAACCGTTTCATTCCTTTCATCGGGGATACCTTCAAATACACATGGTCTCCTGGTACAAAGCTTAAGTCTCGTCGGCGATTATCCGCATAGCTCTTCTGTCTTGACTGAGCTGTTTTCAGATTGGCCCGGATCTGTCTAACTTGCTCTTCGGCTTCTTGTAGAACATCAGGTCCGATGACTTGTCCTCCTTCGGTTTCTTTCCAATACAGTGGTGTCCTGCACTTTCTTCCATACAAAGCTTCAAAAGGTGCCATCTTCAGACTGGCTTGATAGCTGTTGTTATAAGAAATCTCCGCATAGGGCAAATTCTGATCCCACGAACCTTTATATGTTAGAGCGCAGGCTCTCAACATGTCTTCCAAGATTTGATTGACTCTTTCCGTCTGACCATCCGTCTGGGGATGATACGCAGTACTGAAATTAAGATTCGTGCCCAACACTTCATGCAATTGTTGCCAAAACCTCGAGGTGAACTGGGAACCTCGATCAGACACAATTTTCTTAGGCACACCGTGTAAACACACAATCTTGGCCATATACAACTCGGCAAGCTTATCTCCTGAATAGGTGGTCTTTACCGGAATAAAGTGAGCCACTTTGGTCAATCGATCCACAATAACCCAGATGGAATCATAGCCGGCTTTAGTTTTGGGTAATCCAGTTATAAAATCCATTCCAATTTCTTCCCATTTCCATACAGGCACTTGCAATGGCTGCAATAGACCTACTGGTCTCTCGATGCTCGCTTTTACCAACCGCACACATCACAGCGTGCCACGGTTCTGCGACTTCTTTCTTCATGTTGGACCACCAATACTTCCCTTGCAGATCAGCATACATTTTGGTGCCTCCCGGGTGAATAGCATATACCGAATCGTGAGCTTCCTTCAAGATCACATTCTTGATTTCTTCCTGGTTAGGGACCACTATTCTTTTCCCGAACCAAACGGTACCCTGGTCATCTTCTGAAAATCCGGGGTGCTTTCCTTTCTTTAGACCTTCCTTCAGGTTGGCAATACCTTTATCTTCCTTCTGGGCCTCCCTGATTTGATCTTCCAAGGTTGATTTAACCTCCAAATTGTAAATACACCCTTCATTTACCAATTCCAGGTTAAGACGCCGAAACTCCTCATGCAGCGTTGGTTGTCGTTGTTGCACCAATACGTGGTCGCAGTGAGCTTTCCTGCTCAAAGCATCCGCAACAACGTTAGCTTTCCAGGGTGATAATGAATTCCCAGATTATAATCTTTCACCAACTCCAACCATCTTCTGCCTTCAGGTTAAGATCGGGTTGAGTGAAGATATACTTCAGGCTCTTATGATCCGTATAGATCTCACATCTCAAGGCCGATCAAATAATGCCTCCATATCTTGAGCGCATGTACAATCATGGCTAACTCCAAGTCATGAATGGGATAGTTTTCCTCATGCGGTCGCAGTTGTCTTGACGCATAGGCTATTACCTTTCCTTCTTGCATCATAACACATCCAAGTCCTTGCTTCGAAGCATCACAATACACTTCAAAGTCCTTATGGATGTCTGCAAAATCAAGACTGAAGGCCGAGGTTAATCTCTGCTTCAACTCCTGAAAACTTTGCTCACAGGCTTTAGTCCATTCAAACTTCTTTTCCTTTTTCAGAAGTTGGGTAAGAGGTCTGGCTATCTTCGAGAAACCTTCAATGAATCTCAGATAATAACCACCTAATCCAAGAAAACTTTGGATCTCCGGATCGACTTGGGTTGTGTCCAATTCAAAACATCTCTCACTTTCGTTGGATCTACTGCTACTCCTGCAGCAGAAATGATATGACCCAGGAAAGACACTTCCTTTAACCAAAAGTCACATTTGCTAAACTTAGCATACGGTGATGCTCCTTAGTGTTTCCAAGACTATTCGCAGATGGTCTTCATGCTCTTTTCTGCTCTTGGAATAGACAAGAATGTCGTCGATGAAGACTACGACGAATTTGTCTAAATACTCCATAAACACCTTATTCATCAGATTCATGAAATAGGAAGGAGCATTGGTCAATCCAAAAGACATGATTGTGAACTCGTACAGTCCATATCGAGTGGTGAAAATTTGTTTTCGGAATATCTTCCTTTCTTATCTTCAACTGATGATATCCCGATCTCAAATCTATCTTGGAGAAGACTTGAGCTCCCTTCAATTGATCAAATAGATCATCAATCCGAGGCAACGGATACTTGTTCTTAATGGTGACCTCATTCAACGATCTGTAGTCTATGCACATCCTCAGACTACCATCCTTCTTGGTGACGAAGATCACAGGCGATCCCCAAGGTGACGAACTGGGTCTGATGAATCCTTTCTCTTGCAGTTCTTCAATCTGCTTCTTCATCTCGACCAACTCGTTAGAAGGCAAACGGTAGGGTCTTTTCGAGATTGGAGCGGTACCAGGTACTAGCTCAATCACAAACTCCACATCTCGATCTGGAGGCATACCGGGCAACTCGTCCGGAAACACATCTGGATATTCATTGACTATCGGCACCTTCTCCAACGAAGTACCTTTCAAACGGTTTAGGGTGCTACCCCCCTTAGAGGCAAGATTAGATAAGAATTCCACTCTAATCCCCTCAGGGCTGGTAAGAGAGATAGCTCTACTAGCACAGTCTATCTGACCCTTATACTTGGTCAACCAATCCATTCCAAGGATTACTTCTATACCCTTAGTATCCAATAGTATTAAGTTCGCTAGGAACTTTACCCCTTTTATTACTATATCCATCTTCGGACATACAGTAGTTGTTCTGAGTTCTTTTCCAGGGGATTGCACTAACAAAGGGTTTCTTAACTGTAAGGTGTCCCAGTTATGCTTTTTAACCAAGTACTCTGATATGAAAGAATGGGTTGCACCAGAATCAAACAGAATCAAGCGGTGCATCGAAAGTTGACAACGAACGTCATCGTAGACCACGTCTGGCGCATCCCGAGCTTCCTCGCGGTGATGTGATTCACACGCCCTCTTCCTGCAGCCTTGGCGTGCGCGAGTCCGAGGGTTCCTCTTCCTTGAGCGGCCACAGGGGCGCGGCCGGGCGTCGATCCCAAGTTGAACCTCATCGGGTGACGGTGGCGCTTCTTGGGGCAATTGTTGGCGTAGTGCCCCATCTCTCTGCAGATGGAAAGCTCTTGCACTCCTCGCCATCGGCCATCGCCCTTCGAGCTTGAGTTCTGCGTGCCGGCAGGGGCTTGTCGATGGGCGCCTGGAGTAGACATTAAGTCCTGGGGCCACTAGCCTAGCTTGCCTGCTAAAGCTTTATTCTTTGAAAAGTCTTGAGGCACAGGCTTTGCTGTGCTGACTCTGGCTGCATCTTCCTCTTGCGGGACTCGAGACGGTGACGCCAGGCATCCTCTTGAACCAGCGCCTTGTTGATCATGTCTTTGGAGCAGACGGTAGTCGCTTGAAACCAGCTGTACCTTCAAGTCGGGGTCAAGGCCCTCCATGAATCGCCAAATCTTGGCCTCGTCAGTCGCGACATCTGCGGTCGCGTACCGGGACAGCTGCGTGAAGCGGTTAAGGTACTCCGATACTGACATGTTCCCTTGTTGAAGCTTGTGGAACTCACGACGCTTCATTTCCATAATGCCCCTTGGGATATGGGTAGCCCTGAAGTTTTCCACAAACTCATCCCACGGGATGTTCTGTGGGTCAGCATGGATGGCACAGTAGTTCTCCCACCAGTTGGCTGCCGTACCCTTCAGCTGATAAGAGGCAAAGTGCACACTCTCAACGTCGTCTGCGAGCCAAGTGAAGCTTGCGCTCAATCTCCTTGAGCCGATCATCCGCGTCACGGTAGTCTGCGATCCAAAGAAAAGTCGGGTCGAGTCCTCATGAACTCCCCAAACTTAGATTGTGGGTCATTGAACTTGAGCGGAGTCTTGCAGCGGCTTGGGGTTGGTTCGGGACGTTACAGGCTAACGCTGAAGAATCTGGCCGCACGCCATCATTTGTTCCATGTTTGGCGGTGGTAGCGGTGGTAGGGGCGGCGCGGGTCATCTTGGCCGGCGAGTCTTTACTTGCTCTTGTCCTTGCGAGCTGCGGTGGCTCCACATACTCTGCTTCCTCTTGAAAGTGCACGGTCCACGGGCTCGTCCACGGCCTCTACCACGGCTGCGGGCCTTCCACGACCACGACCACGACTAACGTTCTCCATCTGCACACTGGCGGTCAAGCACAAGGAAAGAGGAGAAGCATAGGTAAGCAATGGGGAACTAAACCACATCCTCAACCACAAGAGCACGACCAAAGAGCACACAAATCGAAGGAAAAACCAATCGAACTTCAATTAAAATCAAATAGTTTTGGAGGTGGTCAGATCACAAATGCCTAAGGGCACGATACAATCCAAAGAATCACTTATTCAACGCTCTAACGCGACAAAATTAAGATCCTACAGATCAAACTATCTAAGAACTCGCGTCATTTGCCAAAGACGCGAGGACGGGTCCTCCTCCTCCTCCTCGCTCTGCTGCGGAAGGTGAAGGCTGCTGCCAAGATCCTGCTTCCTTCAGGGCAGCCAAAGCAATCGTGAGAAAACCCTGGCGGCGAAGGGAGACGAACGGACTTCTTGCGCGTCGTCAAAGCCTCGTACCTTGATGACGCTTGGCTGGCGGTGCGTCCTCTGGGATGTCGCGGGGCGGCGGTTCCTCCGAACCGGGGCTGGTGGTGGCGGCGCCACTGGTTGTGCCTCCTGCACAGGTGCTGGCGGTGGAGACGCTGGGAGGCTCCTCTCCTCCTCAAACCGAGAGATCGTCTCTCTTGCTGCTGTCAAGTCCCGACAAGAGACCAGACTCGTCAGACATCCGGACGTAGGCCTCATCCTGTGCCTGGACGAGTGTCCCCAAGTGGACCACAGTCGGGTCCCTCTCCTGGGCCAAACTCCTAAAGCGGTATGCAGCTCGCCCAACACTGGGCGGGGAAGCTTGGCCGTGCGGAAGGATTCTCCAAAGATATCGCGGTAGCTCTGCCCCAACATGAGGATAGCCTTTCTAGCCGCTGGCCTGAAGCGTGACGCGAGGTCTCTCGGCCCTAGTGAAGTAAAACTACGGGCCTCTCGGCGCAGCGGCTCCTCGCGAAGACTAGCAAGCGGACCGCCACATGTCCTGGACAAGACCAGGCATCGATCGGTAGCGATACTCTGGCGATGGGAAACCCGGCTCTGGAGCATCGGTGATGACTCCTCGCAAAGCCTCCACCTCGCCAAGCAAGGTGGTGTGAACTGACATCTACAAATTTTAAAAGAAGAAAGAATTAGAAACCAAAATTTAAATAAAAGAGAGGATAAGCTCAAGATACTAAGATAGAGGAGATAGAAGCAAAGAAACTTAAACTTTTGCAAATACATTTTTATAAAATATAGTCCTTAAGGCTTTGCCATGCTAACTAGGTCACGTCCTACAGTCAACCTGGCTCTGATACCACCGCTGTGAGACCCCGGATCGCCTATCCGCAATCTCCTGTGTATTTCCGTACTAGTCCCGGATCGTAGCTAGTACACACGATCCACGATGATACATCATTGCCGAACAAAAGCGAAACTTGTAATGTAAATATTCAAGTATGGGCCACATGGCCACTTATTACAATACTCGGTCCAACGACAGGACACTCAAAACAATGAAGCAAAAGCAAAAGCAAGCAGCGAACGCCACAACGCCACGTGCGGCGACTAGGAAACGCAACTAGTCCTCCTGGCAATCTTCCTCAAGAACTCCTCCTCTTCCTCGGCATCTTGATAAATTTCGATGATTACAATGTTGGTGTAGCACGTGAGTACAAAAGTACTCGGCAAGCTCGGGAAAGTATGATCATGAGGGCTTTCCAAAGGAAGCTTAATAGGGTTTATTTGCATAAAGCCACATTTGAATAAATCATACTTAAGTAATAAATTTCACAAAGCATCTTTTACAATTCTTTTTAACAATTGAACTATTTAATATTGCGGTGAGGTTCTATCCACCATCACTAATATAAAGGCTCTATCCGCCAACTTGTCAAAGTTCAAGGTTAATCATGTGACTCCATCCGTCAAAGATAAAAGCAGTTCTATCCACAGGTTGGCTCTTTCCGCTAAACAACATTCGAGAGTTCTAACCACTCCGAACCCCAAAACAAAACACTTTTTGGTTTTAAAAACAAAATCAAAGTCTACCAATATGAAAGCATTCTTCGCTTTGCCTTTGACCGTAGGCACGGCTATGCGAATAGTTTATACTCTGCAGAGGTGTACAACTTTACCCACAAGACAAGATATACCCTTATTGCCATGCAATTAACACACTTCCTTAGGTGTGCCGGGCAGGATATCTTGACAAGGCCATAATGTATCTACCTAACTAGACTCCACCACGAGGTTTCACCATTGTTAGGGTTCCCTCCACCCAAGATGTAAGCCCCCTCTTGCGCCGTGTGAGAAAAACCACATTGCCTCCGTCCGGCATTCACATTCAACCAGGTGGTGAGTCTAAGCTAGGCTTATACAAATTAGTGAGCCAGGTCGTACCATTATAGACATGTGGTAGTACGGTTATGCTTAAAATGGCAATCATAAGCGTCGGTCCTTATATGACTTGGGGCGGTACTTGCACAAAAGGATCAATGCATGATCCGCTCCCACCCGACATTCCATGCCGCCCAAGTCGAAATCATTTTCCTTTTCTTTTTATTTTAGAAAACAGGACCAAAACCATAATAATAACTTTCAAATCACATTTGATAACATTCTTTTTGAATAATCCCACCCTGGGTTGTTTTTTGTCGGAAAAGGTCCTAAGCAATTCTACCGTACTACATAGCAACGGATACCATATAAGCATAAGCATGGTATAAACAATGTTCTAGGGTTACAATGGATATGATTAACAATGTCATGGAGGAATCAACAATTTCGGTATAACTAGGACTTATGTTTGACATATTTTATTAAACATAGCCATGCAACTTTATAAAGAATTTAAATCATTTTGTAAACATAGGAGCAAAGTGCATCAAGGAGACTTGCCTTGATTCTTGTGGCCGGTGTCGAACTCGGAAGGCTCGGCTGAAATCGTGATCGCATGGCGGGATAAATCGACTACACGCAAAACGAGGCAATAAATAAATAACAGAAAATAAATAAAATCCAAAAATTATAAAATTAGTACTGGCAGGAAGGTCTTGATTTATGATGAATTTAGAAATTTGAATGAGGTCAAACGGAGTTCGGATGAGAAAGTTATGAGCTTCCGAAGTTTGAATATCGAATAAATCGAAAACCTGAATATTCCTGAATATTCCTCTCGGTTTGACTGGTCAAAGTTTGACCGGCTGACTTTGACTTTGATCAAGGTGGGTGTATGACGGGTGGGACCCACACGTCATAGAGATGGAGAAAACTTCTCAAGAAGCTTCACTAGTTCCTGTGAAAGAAAGAGAGAGAGAGAGAGAGAGAGAGAGAGAGAGAGAGAGAGGGAGGGCTTCTGGCGGGCGAGGGCGGCCGATGGATGGCTCGGCGTGGCGGCAAGGCGGGCAGCCGGCGCACGGCTGGGAGGCGCGAGAGGCGCGGGAGCTGGCGGGCGGCGCATGGCACGTATGGCGGATTTGGCATGACGGCGGGGCCCGACGCTGGCGGCAGACTGCGGATGGCGCAGTTTGGCGGCGGAGGCGCGGGCGGCGGCATGGCGGCGGCTGGCCACGGCGGCCGGCGGCTGGGGCGAACGATGCACAGGAGCTTCACTCCAAGAACAGAGCAAGCCAAAAAGAAAAAAAGAACACAAGTTTTTCCAAAACTTGATTTTTCTTCCAAATTTGCATGGATTTGATCCAAACAAAAAGCTACAACCTCTAGAGGACCTCCTTAGCAACATCTAGGATGAAGGAATCGAGCCAATTCTCACCGGAGAAGATGAAATCGACGATGAACACGGGTTCGGCCGAAACGAGCAAAATCCGAAATTGCCGAGGAAACTTGATGAACCTCGAAATTGATGGATGGATTAGAGACTAGACATCCATACTCACACAAGGAAACGAACGGGAGGAAGAAAGATCCACCGGAGTGGAAGATATGAGCAAGAACACGAAGAACGCGAAGAACACGAGAGTGCGTCGGTTTTCTTGATCTTGCGGCTAATTGGATGTGAGAGGCTAAAGGAGGGTGACACCAACGGAAAGGGGTTCTTATACGGAGAGATGAGAGGTGGAACCACGCGAACGGACTAGAAACGGCCGCGCAATCACCAAAAGAGTCGGTTTCGGTTTTCTTGCAACCGTTCAAAAACCAACACGATTTCGGGTGCAACAACCCTATGGATAGAAAGAGGAGGCCGTTGTGATCCCAACGGATCCGGCGGTTCGCAAATTGGAGTTGTATTGGAGGAGCTACAAGGATTTAAAGAGAGCTCCCACCATTTTTGCTTGCATGAAGCTTCATCCCCCATGCATGGCTAGAGGTTCAAGATGACACTATTCATGTGCCACATGTCACTCCCTCATTGGCCCTCTTTTACGCAAATGATTCGCCCTAGAGAAAAATAAGGAAAAATGGCCTAAAAATTCCTAGAGCCATTTTAGATTATTTGGGACGCAATGGAAGTGGTTTGGTTGAATTTGGAGGATTTTTGTGAATTGGATATTCGAGCGCGGATCGCAGTGCATTAAACAAAAGCCACGAGATAAAATAGAACGGATGTCCAAAAATCCGGAATGATTCCAAAAATCATTTCGGAATATTTGGAGCATTTTAGAAGTGGTTTGGAGATTTTTGGAGCACTTTTGGACTCGGGTGAATTTTCAGGTACCGGCGGTACTGGAAAATCCGATTTTTCGCCCGGGAGGGAATTAATTCCCGATTTCGAAGGGGAAAGAATGCCAGGTTATCTTAAACACCAAAGAAACTCCAAATTTTGAATTTACTTTATTTAAATTAGGTTTTTCTCCAGAAAGCCAAAAAGAGGATGTTACAAACCTACCCCCCTTAGAGAGAATCTCGTCCCCGAGATTCAGACGGAGAAAGAAAAAGGTTAGGGAACTCGTCGAAGATCTTCTTCACGCTCCCAAGTAGCTTCCTTCTCGTAATGGTTGCTCCACTCGAACCTTGCGTAACTTGATCACTCGGCCGTGTTCGACGCCGGCTTCATCCAAAATCTTGACGGATACTCCGGTAAGACAAGTCTTCTTTGAGTTCCATGTCTTCCAACGGCAATCGATGTTCCAAGACTCGAGACACTTCTTTAATCGAGACACATGAAAGACATCATGTACCCCGACACCGTGGGCGGCAATTCCAATTTATAAGCAACTTCTCCTTTTCGCAATCACCTTGAATGGTCCAACATAGCGGGTGCTAATTTTCCACCGACGCGAACCGCTTTCATTCCTTTCATCGGGATACCTTCAAATACACATGGTCTCCTGGTACAAAGCTTAAGTCTCGCTTCGGCGATTATCCGCATAGCTCTTCTCATCTTGATCGAGCTTTGTGATTGGCCCGGATCTGTCTAACTTGCTCTTCGGCTTCTTGTAGAACATCAGGTCCGATGACTTGTCCTCCTTCGGTTTCTTTCCAATACAGTGGTGTCCTGCACTTTCTTCCATACAAAGCTTCAAAAGGTGACATCTTCAGACTGGCTTGATAGCTGTTGTTATAAGAAATCTCCGCATAGGGCAAATTCTGATCCCACGAACCTTTATATGTTAGAGCGCAGGCTCTCAACATGTCTTCCAAGATTTGATTGACTCTTTCCGTCTGACCATCCGTCTGGGGATGATACGCAGTACTGAAATTAAGATTCGTGCCCAACACTTCATGCAATTGTTGCCAAAACCTCGAGGTGAACTGGGAACCTCGATCAGACACAATTTTCTTAGGCACACCGTGTAAACACACAATCTTGGCCATATACAACTCGGCAAGCTTATCTCCTGAATAGGTGGTCTTTACCGGAATAAAGTGAGCCACTTTGGTCAATCGATCCACAATAACCCAGATGGAATCATAGCCGGCTTTAGTTTTGGGTAATCCAGTTATAAAATCCATTCCAATTTCTTCCCATTTCCATACAGGCACTTGCAATGGCTGCAATAGACCTACTGGTCTCGATGTTCGCTTTTACTAACCGCACACATCACAACGCGCTACGGTCTCGCGACTTCTTTCTTCATGTTGGACCACCAATACTTCTTGCAGATCAAGATACATTTTGGTGCCTCCCGGTGAATAGCATATACCGAATCGTGAGCTTCCTTCAAGATCACATTCTTGATTTCTTCCTGGTTAGGGACCACTATTCTTTTCCCCGAACCAAACGGGTACTCCTGGTCATCTTCTCAAAATCCGGTGCTTTCCTTTCTTTAGACCTTCCTTCAGGTTGGCAATACCTTTATCTTCCTTCTGGGCCTCCCTGATTTGATCTTCCAAGGTTGATTTAACCTCCAAATTGTAAATACACCCTTCATTTACCAATTCCAGGTTAAGACGCCGAAACTCCTCATGCAGCGTTGGTTGTCGTTGTTGCACCAATACGTGGTCGCAGTGAGCTTTCCTGCTCAAAGCATCCGCAACAACGTTCGCTTTTCCAGGGTGATAATGAATTCCCAGATTATAATCTTTCACCAACTCCAACCATCTTCTCTGCCTCAGGTTAAGATCAGGTTGAGTGAAGATATACTTCGTGCTCTTATGATCCGTATAGATCTCACATCCGCTGTCGATCAAATAATGCCTCCATATCTTGAGCGCATGTACAACTGCGGCTAACTCCAAGTCATGAATGGGATAGTTTTCCTCATGCGGTCGCAGTTGTCTTGACGCATAGGCTATTACCTTTCCTTCTTGCATCATAACACATCCAAGTCCTTGCTTCGAAGCATCACAATACACTTCAAAGTCCTTATGGATGTCCGCAAAATCAAGATCGGGCCGAGGTTAATCTCTGCTTCAACTCCTCGAAAACTTTGCTCACAAAGCTTTAGTCCATTCAAACTTCTTTTCCTTTTCGAAGTTGGGTAAGAGGTCTGGCTATCTTCGAGAAACCTTCAATGAATCTCCGATAATAACCAGCTAATCCAAGAAAACTTCGGATCTCCGGGACTGACTTGGGTTGTGTCCAATTCAAAACATCTCTCACTTTCGTTGGATCTACTGCTACTCCTGCAGCAGAAATGATATGACCCAGGAAAGACACTTCCTTTAACCAAAAGTCACATTTGCTAAACTTAGCATACAGCTGATGCTCCCTTAGTGTTTCCAAGACTATTCGCAGATGGTCTTCATGCTCTTTTCTGCTCTTGGAATAGACAAGAATGTCGTCGATGAAGACTACGATTTAATTTGTCTAAATACTCCATAAACACCTTATTCATCGATTCATGAAATAGGAAGGAGCATTGGTCAATCCAAAAGACATGATTGTGAACTCGCATACCCATATCGAGTGGTGAAGGTCAAGCTTTCGAATATCTTCCTTTCTTATCTTCAATCGATGATATCCCGATCTCAAATCTATCTTGGAGAAGACTTGAGCTCCCTTCAATTGATCAAATAGATCATCAATCCGAGGCAACGGATACTTGTTCTTAATGGTGACCTCATTCAACGATCTCAGTAGTCTATGCACATCCTCGCACTACCATCCTTCTTGGTGACGAAGATCACAAAGCGATCCCCAAGGTGACGAACCGGGTCTCGATGAATCCTTTCTCTTGCGCTTCTTCAATCGCTTCTTCATCTCGACCAACTCGTTAGAAGGCAACCAGAGGGTCTTTTCGAGATTGGAGCGGTACAGTACTAGCTCAATCACAAACTCCACATCTCGACCGAGGCATACCGGCAACTCGTCCTAAACACATCCGATATTCATTGACTATCGGCACCTTCTCCAACGAAGTACCTTTCAAACGGTTTAGGGTGCTACCCCTTAGAGGCAAGATTAGATAAGAATTCCACTCTAATCCTCGTATCGGGTAAGAGAGATAGCTCTACTAGCACAATGATCCGACTTTATACTTGGTCAACCAATCCATTCCAAGGATTACTTCTATACCCTTAGTATCCAATAGTATTAAGTTCGCTAGGAACTTTACCCCTTTTATTACTATATCCATCTTCTGACATACAAGAGTTGTTCTTAGTTCTTTTCTGTGATTGCACTAACAAAGGGTTTCTTAACCGTAAGGTGTCCCAGCTTATGCTTTTTAACCAAGTACTCGATATGAAAGAATGGGTTGCACCGTAATCAAACAGAATCAAGGTGTAATCGAAGTTGACAACGAACGTATCAGTAGACCACGCCTGGCGCATCTCCGAGCTTCCTCCGGTGATGTGATTCACACGCCTCTTCCTCAGCCTCCTTGGCGTGGCGCGAGTCTCGAGGGGTTCCTCTTCCTTGAGCTGCGCAGGGGCGCGGCCAAGCGCCGATCCCAAGTTGAACCTCATCGGGGTGACGGCCGACGCTTCTTGGGGCAATTGTTGGCGAGTGCCCCATCTCTCTGCAGTGGAAGCACCGCACTCCTCGCCATCGCCAGATCGCTCTTCGAGCTTGAGTTCCCGTGCATTGCCGGCAGGGCTTGTCCAGCGGGCGCGAGTAGACATTGGGTCCTGGGGCCACTAGCCGCCGCTGCTCGCTAGATCATTGCTGCGCGGGCCTGAATCGCTGCACCGCTACCGACTAAATCGCATCTTCCTCTTGCGGGACTCAGATACCGACGCTGGCATCCTCTTGAACCAGCGCCTTGTTGATCATGTCTTTGGAACGACGGTAGTCGCTGAAACCACCAGACCTTCAAGTCGGGTCAAGGCCCTCCATGAATCGCCAAATCTTGGCCTCGTCAGTCGCGACATCTGCGGTCGCGTACCGGGACAGTTGCGTGAAGCGGTTAAGGTACTCCGATACTGACATGTTCCCTTGTTGAAGCTTGTGGAACTCACGACGCTTCATTTCCATAATGCCCTTGGGATATGGGTAGCTCGGTTTTCCACAAACTCATCCCACGGGATGTTCTGTGGGTCAGCATGGATGGCACAGTAGTTCTCCCACCAGTTGGCTGCCGTACCCTTCAGCTGATAAGAGGCAAAGTGCACACTCTCAACGTCGTCACACTGAGCCAAGTGAAGCTTGCGCCAATCTCCTTGAGCTACCATCCGGGCCTGGTCTCACGATCCAAAGAAAAGTCGGGTCGAGTCCTCATGAACTCCCAAACTTAGATTGTGGTCATTGAACTTGAGCGGTGCCGCAGCCGCTTGGGGTTGGTTCAGACGCTCGCTAACGCTGAAGAATTAGCCGCATCGCCATCATTTGTTCCATGTTTGGCGGCCGAAATGGTGGTGGGGCGGCGGCGGGTCATGCTGAAGCGGCGTGTCAGACTTGCTCTTGTCCTTGCGTCGCGGTGGCTCCACATACTCGCTTCCTCTTGAAAGTGCACCGTCCACGGGCTCGCCCACGGCCTCTACCACGGCCGCGGGCCTTCCACGACCACGACCACGACCAACGTTCTCCATCTGCACACGGCGGTCAAGCACAAGGAAAGAGGGAGAAGCATAGGTAAGCAATGGGGAACTAAACCACATCCTCAACCACAAGAGCACGACCAAAAGAGCACACAACCGAAGGAAAACCAATCAACTTCAATTAAAATCAAATAGTTTTGGAGGTGGTCAGATCACAAATGCCTAAGGGCACGATACAATCCAAAGAATCACTTATTCAACGCCTAACGCGACAAAATTAAGATCCTACAGATCAAACTATCTAAGAACTCGTCAGCCGCTAAAGACGCTACGGACGGGTCCTTCCTCCTCCTCCTCGCCTCGCCGCGGGAAGGTGAAGCCGCTGCCAAGATCTCGCTTCCTTCAGGGCAGCCAAAGCAATCGAGAAAACCCTGGCGGCGAAGCGAGACGAACGGACTTGCGCGCTGTCGTCCGTCCTCGTGACCTTGATGACGCTTGGTCGGGCGGTGCGCCCTTCCGATGTCGCGGGCGGCGGTTCCTCCCGAATCGGCCGCGGTGGTGGCGGCGCGATCGGTCAGGCTCTCCGTGACAAAGCCGGGCGGAGACGCTGGAGGCTCTCTCCTCTCAAACCGAGATCGCCTCTCGCCGCGTCAAGTCCCGACGCAGACTCCAAGCAGCTCGCCGACATCCGGACGTAGGCCTCATCCTCAGGCCTCGACGAGTGTCCCCAAGTGGACCACGCTGGTCCTCTCTCGGGCCAAACTTCCTAAATCGGCCGTGACGCCGCCAACCTCGGAAGCTGGAAACAAACGGAGAGTTCTCCAAAGATATCGCGGTAGCTCGCCCCAACATGAGGATAGCCTTTCTAGCCGCTGGCCCTGCTGCGCGACGCCAGACCGGTCTCTACAGTGAAGTAAACGGCCGGCCTCTCTACAAAGCGGCTCCTCGCGAAGACTAGCAAGCGGACCTGCCACATGTCCTGGACAAGACCAGGCATCGACTGGTAGCGATACTCCGGGCGATGGGGAAACCCCAGCTCCTGGAGCATCGATGTGACTCCTCGCAAAGCCTCCACCTCAAAGCAAAGGTGGTGTGAACTGACATCTACAAATTTTAAAAGAAGAAAGAATTAGAAACCAAAATTTAAATAAAAGAGAGGATAAGCTCAAGATACTAAGATAGAGGAGATAGAAGCAAAGAAACTTAAACTTTTGCAAATACATTTTTATAAAATATAGTCCTTAAGGCTTTGCCATGCTAACTAGGTCACGTCCTACAGTCAACCTGGCTCTGATACCACCGCTGTGAGACCCTGATCGCCTATCCAGAATCTCCTGTGTATTTCCGTACTAGTCCCAGATCAGTAGCTAGTACACACAGTCACAGTGATACATCATTGCCGAACAAAACGAAACTTGTAATGTAAATATTCAAGTATGGGCCACATGGCCACTTATTACAATACTCGGTCCAACGACCGGACACTCAAAACAGCGGAAGCAAAAGCAAAACGAAACGAGCGAACGCCACAACGCCACAGGCGACGACTAGGAACGCAACTAGTCCTCCTGGCAATCTTCCTCGAAGAACTCCTCCTCTTCCTCGGCATCTTGATAAATTTCTGATGATTACAATGTTGGTGTAGCACGTGAGTACAAAAGTACTCAAAGAAGTCAGAAAGTATGATCATGAGGGGCTTTCCAAAGGAAGCTTAATAGGGTTTATTTGCATAAAGCCACATTTGAATAAATCATACTTAAGTAATAAATTTCACAAAGCATCTTTTTACAATTCTTTTTAACAATTGAACTATTTAATATTGCAGTGAGGTTCTATCCACCATCACTAATATAAAGGCTCTATCCGCCAACTTGTCAAAGTTCAAGGTTAATCATGTGACTCCATCCGTCAAAGATAAAACAGGTTCTATCCACCTGGTTGGCTCTTTCCGCCAAACAACATTCGAGAGTTCTAACCACTCCCGAACCCCAAAACAAAACACTTTTTGGTTTTAAAAACAAAATCAAAGTCTACCAATATGAAAGCATTCTTCGCTTTGCCTTTGACCGTAGGCACGGCTATTCGAATAGTTTATACTCTGCAGAGGTGTACAACTTTACCCACAAGACAAGATAAACCCTTATTGCCATGCAATTAACACACTTCCTTAGGTGTGCCGGCAGGGATCTCTTGACAAGGCTGTTACAATGTATCTACCTAACTAGACCCACCCGCTGAGGTTTCACCGCTGTTAGGGTTCCCTCCACCCAAAGATCTGAAGCCCCCTCTTGCGCTAGTGTGAGAAAAACCACATTGCCTCCGTCCCAAGCATTCACATTCAACCAGGTGGTGAGTCTAAGCTAGGCTTCTACAAATTAGTGAGCCAGTCGTACCATTATAGACATGTGGTAGTACTGGTTATGCTTAAAATGGCAATCATAAGCGTCGGTCCTTATATGACTTGGGGCGGTACTTGCACAAAAGGATCAATGCATGATCCGCTCCCACCCGACATTCCATGCCGCCAAGTCGAAATCATTTTCCTTTTCTTTTATTTTAGAAAACAGACCAAAACCATAATAATAACTTTCAAATCACATTTGATAACATTCTTTTTGAATAATCCCACCCTGGGTTGTTTTTTGTCGGAAAAGGTCCTAAGCAATTCTACCGTACTACATAGCAACGGATACCATATAAGCATAAGCATGGTATAAACAATGTTCTAGGGTTACAATGGATATGATTAACAATGTCATGGAGGAATCAACAATTTCGGTATAACTAGGACTTATGTTTGACATATTTTATTAAACATAGCCATGCAACTTTATAAAGAATTTAAATCATTTTGTAAACATAGGAGCAAAGTGCATCAAGGAGACTTGCCTTCAGTTGCGGCGGCGGTGTCGAACTCGGAAGGCTCGACGGCGAAATTCGCTGGTCGCGGGATCGTCGACTACGCGCAAAACGAGGCAATAAATAAATAACAGAAAATAAATAAAATCCAAAAATTATAAAATTAGTACTGGCAGGAAGGTCTTGATTTATGATGAATTTAGAAATTTGAATGAGGTCAAACGGAGTTCGGATGAGAAAGTTATGAGCTTCCGAAGTTTGAATATCGAATAAATCGAAAACCGGGAATATTCCGGGAATATTCCTCTCGGGTTTGACTGGGTCAAAGTTTGACCTACTGACTTTGACTTTGATCTGGTTTGGTGTATGATGGTGGGACCCACACGTCATAGATATGGAGAAAACTTCTCCAAGAAGCTTCACTAGTTCCCGTGAAAGAGAGAGAGAGAGAGAGAGAGAGAGAGAGAGAGAAGTGGCGTGGCGGCGGGGCTGGCGGAGGCGGGCGGCCACGGCTGGCGGAGGCGGCGCGCCGGGCAGGCGCACGGCGGAGGCGCGCGGAGGCGGAGCGGCGGGCATGGCGGCGGCACGTGGCGCGGCGATGGACGGCAAGGATGCGGCGGGGCGACATGGCAGCAGTTTGGCCATGGCGGGATGGCGGGCGCGGGCGGCGGCGTGGCGGCCACGGCCGGCCACGCAAGGGGCTCACGATGCACAGGGAGCTCCACTCCAAGAACAGAGCAAGCCAAAAAAAGAAAAAAAAGAACACAAGTTTTTCCAAAACTTGATTTTTCTCCCAATTTTGCATGGATTCGATCCAAACAAAAAGCTAGAACCTCTAGAGGACCTCCTTAGCAACATCTAGGATGAAGGAATCGAGCCAAATCTCACCGGAGAAGACGAAATCGATGATGAACACGGGTTCGGCCGAAACGAGCACAATCCAAATTGCCGAGGAAACTTGATGAACCCCGAAATTGATGGATGGATTAGAGACTAGACATCCATACTCACACAAGGAAACGAACTGAGGAAGAAAGATCCACCTGAGTGGAAGATATGAGCAAGAACACGAAGAACGCGAAGAACACGAGAGCGTCGCTTTTCTTGATCTTGCGGCTAATTGGATTTGAGAGGCTAAAGGAGGGTGACACCAACGGAAAGGGGGTTCTTATACGGAGAGATGAGAGGTGGAACCACGCGAACGGACTAGAAACGCCCAAGAATCACCAAAAGAGTCGGTTTCGGTTTTCTTGCAACCGCTCAAAAACCAACACGATTTCTGTGCAACAACCCTATGGATAGAAAGAGGAGGCCGTTGTGATCCCAACGGATCCGGCGGTTCGCAAATTGGAGTTGTATTGGAGGAGCTACAAGGATTTAAAGAGAGCTCCCACCATTTTTGCTTGCATGAAGCTTCATCCCCCATGCATGGCTAGAGGTTGAAGATGACACTATTCATGTGCCACATGTCACTCCCTCATTGGCCCTCTTTTACGCAAATGATTCGCCCTAGAGAAAAATAAGGAAAAATGGCCTAAAAATTCCTAGAGCCATTTTAGATTATTTGGGACGCAATGGAAGTGGTTTGGTTGAATTTGGAGGATTTTTGTGGAATTGGATATTCGGGCGCGGATCGCAGGCATTAAACAAAAGCCGCGCGAGATAAAATAGGAACGGATGTCCAAAAATCCGGGGAATGATTCCAAAAATCATTTCGGAATATTTGGAGCATTTTAGAAGTGGTTTGGAGATTTTTGGAGCACTTTTGGACTCGGGTGAATTTTCAGGTACCGGCGGTACTGGAAAATCCGATTTTTCGCCCGGGAGGGAATTAATTCCCGATTTCGAAGGGGAAAGAATGTCAGGTTATCTTAAACACCAAAGAAACTCCAAATTTTGAATTTACTTTATTTAAATTAGGTTTTTCTCTAGAAAGCCAAAAAGAGGATGTTACAAAAAGTTATCTCAGGAAACTTTGTTTTCAGTCAAGTTATGAGAGAAATTCGCTCTCTAATGAGAAAGGGTGTTGGCTAAACAAATGTAGCATCACATACCGTTTCTGATGGGTAATCATTTGGCTCATACCCAGCTCTGAAATATATAACAGCAACTGTCCGGCCATCTCTGCATTTTTATAAATTTAAATATTAGAGTGCTATATAGCAAACAGTAAGTCTTCCTTTATGTCCTCACAAACGTTGCAGAGGTGCAACAAAGGAAATGAAAAAAAGAACTCACCAATCTGTCAAATTCCAGGATAAAACATTGCTTCACATCTTACTCTGTTAGCTTGCAGCCACACCTATCCCTTCTTGAAGTTAAGTCCGAAAACTTTGTGTGAGTGTAATGCAGAATAGCAGCCTCCTCCAACTTGATTTCACTAAAGGAAAAGGAAACAGTTGAGTAAACCATCCAGTAGAATCCGACTAAAATTTGTTTACTGGGGACCTTTTATTTAAAAAAAACTCCATATATTCAAATAGCTGTCACCTTACTTTACACAGACCTGGTAAGAATTTACGAAGTATTCGATGGATCGTGCCTCATCCCTAATCCCAAGTAATGGGAAACCGGCAGATCCATAAGTTGCCTGCAATTAATTTTGTGATTCGATAATGCCGGCCTCATATAATATTTGTGCTAGCTATGTTCATCCTCCGCATACTGCATATGTATTTCCTAGTAAGCCCCAACCAACATTTTAAATGGTGTCACATCTTAAGGCAACTGGTCCGAAGTGGTATGTGCCTATTTGGAAAAATGCATTAACAAACAATGTGTATTCAATAAACAAGTAATTAAACAACATTACTTCAACTCATAATCCCCATGTGCAACGTAATAGTAAAAATCTATACTCATTTTGATGGTGATATATATAAAAGTGCGCTTTAATATCATTCACAACAACAGAACTTTGGTCTCCAGATGAAACCAAGGTAATAGGAAGTAGGAACTGAGCCTAGCTCAGTTGGTGGGAGGTGTGGGTGTACACCCCCACCACCCAAGTTCAAAACCCTCGTCGACCTGAACTTGGGCGCCTATTTCATTCTTAATTAAAGGAAATGCCTAGTTCCTCTTAGGTATTCTTGAAAAAAAAGGTGTAACCAAGGAAGTTGGAGCAATGACAATGTAAGATCAGTGCATAGGTCCAAACAAAGAAATGGTCATAACAAAAAAAATCTATGGACTATATCACCCTTTCATTTGTTAAATTATTCTCGCAACGATTCCTCATCTTTATTTCCTCCATCAGCTAAGGTAAAGGTTGAAGGTTTGATGCTATTAGCATTTTTCACAGTTATTTTGGACGGTTGCAAATTAGCTGGGAGCGTAGAGTCAGAACAACAAACACTCACACCCCCCATTAGCACCCAAATCAAAAAGACGAAGAAAAAACTAAATTAATTAACAGTGAAATACTTGTAGAATGAGGACCACAGCCAACAGTGAAAGGAAATCGACAACAGCAAGCTAATCAGTCCCACTTCAGGGGGGACTCGTACAACGTTTTGTTCCATCCGATTGCAAAATTCACATGAAATCCAAGCTAGCTGCCAAGTGCAGGCAATTAATGGCTAGATCTTCAGAAATTTGTGTGTAACGCCTATTGGTCATCCACATTCAGCCGCTTAAATTGCAGGCAGATTAACCTGTACTACGGAAAAGCACTAACATGCACAAGCAGCCAAACAAATTTCAGCCAAAAGCGATGTGTTGACCAGCAGAATAGTCAGGATTTAGGCCACAAGAACCAAGAACAAGCAACAGTTCACGAAAAAATGTCCAAAGAAAGCAAGCAAAGAAACCAGGGATCACATCTAAGAACAAGATCAAGAAACCAGGGACCACATCCAAGAAAAAATGGCCAATTAGGCTGGAAGCTGCAAATAATAGTGAAAATGGTCGCCCAAAGGTACAATAAAATCACAGGGTTCAGTGTCGACTGTAAACGCAAAAACCACAAGGCCAAACTAACCTTTGCGAAACCCATGTACAAACATTAATAGGAGAGGGGAGAAAAAAGTTAGCGCTGAAAAGACTCCCAAGAACAGCATAAACCTAACCTAACCGAAGTAGGCAACAAATTAGGATAGCACAGATCAAGAACTACATCGAGAGACACGGAGTCATCAAGATCAAGAAGGGGCAAGAAAGGAAGAAAGGGTATGGTACCTTGGTGTCGAGCATGACGGCGCAGAGGATGCCGGTGTTGCCCATGGCGGCACAGAGGTTGTCGAGGGTCTCCTGGTGGTACTCGTGGGAGCCGTGGGAGGTGGGTAGAGAGCCGGCGGATCATGCGTGGGGGAAGACGGGGATCCGGAGGACGCGAGAAGGCCAGCGAAGACAGGGGGATCAGGAGGAGACGGTGGTGGGCGAGATCGGACTCCACGGCGGAGGCGATGACGGGTGGGCGTAGGACGCGAGGAGGCCGACAGAGCCCGAGGGGATCCGGCGCGGCGCGAATGAAGGCACGCAGCAAAGCGGCGATGCGGCTCGGGGAGCGATGCTGGGATAGAGACAGAGCTTGCGAGGAACAGGCGAAGAGAGCGACGCTGGGATAGAGGCAGAGCGTGCGAGGCGATGGAGCGAATTCGATTCGATGACGCTTTATCAGCCAGCTGAAAACCGATGAGAAGCGGATCTAGAAGGTCGGCCGCGTGAGCAAGAGGAGCCGAACGCAAATACAGAGAATACGGGGTTGTGCTCGCAGAAAACGCCGACGTGGCAGTGGTGAGGAGCCGGCATTCCCACACGCTGTAAGATAGTTAGTATACTAGGCAGATCAGCGCAGCGCACGCTGCGCCTGTGACCGTTCGACTGAGGCGAAAATCCACATTTTTTAGGTTTTTTTAAAGAAAGGATTTAGATGTTTTTTTTTGAATTTTCGAGGTCATTCGTGAAGTTATTCTTGGTGTAGTTTGAGAGGAAAAATATTCTTGGGCAAGTTGGAATTCTCACAAAAAAAATTAGAAATCGGCCCTATAAAAATTCCTGAAGCGGGTAATTTTAGAGGGGTATTGCAAAAGATTAAAAAAAACGAATAATTTTAGAGGGATACTGAAAAGTTTTGGACCTTTATGTAATATCTACTATGGTCTGTTCATGTTGATTAATACCCCCAAATTATTTAATCACTTGAGATGACGTAAATCTAAGAATTGTTGAATTGTGTATTCTAAACAGGAAGGAATCAAAGATTTCTTCATATAACTTATCATTTTTGAAAGAAAAGGGCATGCCACAAGTTACCTCAAATGAAAAAAAAAATCTACCAGGAACAGAGTTTACCAGGAGGTCAAATGTGCATCCAAAGGAGCATTGATCAAATTCTGATTTTCTGTAGCACTGAGAGGAATGTAGGTAACAGCTGAATCTCTGAAGCTGCATGCCCACAGGGAACCACCAAGTTGTACCTTAATGAACTCAAATCTTTCTTGTGAGTATCCAACAACATCCATCTTGTTGACCGCAACAATAAACTGTTCAACACCAAATATTCTAACTTGTCTGGCCAACACTTTTCCCTCCTTCACCATCCATGGTAGCTTCAAAAGAACCAGTGTAAGCATCAATCACAAGAATAGCTGCATCCGCCTGTGTTGCACCTGATATCATATTTGGCACAAAATCTTTGTGGCTAGGAGAGTCGACCAAAATTACACGGTATTTCTTGGGCTCCAAATAAGCCACAACCACTGTCATTATGACACCTCTTTCTCTTTCTTCACTGCTCTCATCTACGGCCCATGCATATGCAAATGACCCCTTTCCCTGAAAAAACGAAATCTACAACATAAACAGCTAGATATGAATAGAACGTCAAGATGAAGTAGAGCAGCTAATGCAAAAGACAGGAGTAAATTACTTTTTCTCTAGCTTCCTTCTCATCTTTGTGCATATCTTTTTTCGATATCCTTCCTAACAGGTGTAGCAATCTCCCAAATGGTGTTGACTTGGCATAATCAACATGACCCACCTAACCAAATTGTTCAGAGACAGGTATTTTTTTAGATAAAGAACTTTTTAGAAGAACAAAATGTGAAAAGGATAGATAACACATTTACAACAGAAGATGAGGAGTAACCCACTATTGGAAGGTTTAGTTGGTTCAGCGCCCGACTTTGGATCAACTAACATCCACTTCTCAGGCTTATATTCTTCAGGTAATTCAGAATTTTTTTGGAAAATGGCGAATCCCTAACATATAGATAGACATATGCCCAGCTCCATGTAAATAACTGTACATTGCAACCAAAAAATTGTAACTGATAAATTTTTGAATTTTTAGTACCTGTATGTGTATTTTCTAATACTTATAGCCATGTGACCGTGTCAGGACTCTGGGAAAAGTTACCAAATCCTTGTGTCAGTATTGTGTCCTGATTCATCTCCATGTTTGTGTCCGCGCAATTCAGCAGAAGAGTTTATGGTGGGCTAAATAAACAGTAGAAACATTGCATAAATAAAAAAAGACATTTATGGTGGGCTAAATAAACAGTAGCAAAAATATGCGGTAATAAATCATATTTATTTTTGTTTTCAAAGCTTCCAAACTGAAACATGTAGAAACATTGCATAAATAAAAAGGACATTTCTTATTTTGAACGCCAGGGCTAACGTATGAACCAAAAATATTGCATATCCAACCAACATGATAACAAAGTGCAAGCAGTTCATAGCCCGAAAATTGTAAAAGCCAAAGCTTAACTAATCGTCCTCCTAAAGAGGACTGTATGCTAAGCATAGTAAAATCATACCAGGAAGAGAAGAAGTATTTGTAGTTTAGCGCGCTAACACAATTAACAATCCATACATAATGATGATCCATCCTGAGAACACATCTTTGACCTGAAAAAATGTTTAGGCATAAATACATGATAAGATGGTAGACTATGCATGCTAAGCATAGTAAAATCATACCAGGAAGAGAAGAAAGTATTTGTAGTTTAGCGCGCTAACACAATTAACAATCCATACATAATGATGATCCATCCTGAGAACACATCTTTGACCTGAAAAAATGTTTAGGCATAAATACATAATAAGATGGTAGACTATGCAATTTGTAACAATTGGATTAACATCAAATCTATCCTCAACATTAAACTATGAACTTACAAATAGAGCAATGATGGCACCGAGGTGGCTTCAGCTGGTTGCACTTCCTACAGCACCTAACCATTGGATTTCCCGTATGACTTGAGAGGCATAGAAACTGCCGGTTGAAAAGTAGCTCTATAAGAGAATAATCAGCTGCAAAGCCAAAATCAAGATTCCAATTTAGTGGAACAGAACCAGGGTCATTGAACACAACAGAAAAGTAGCTCTATAAGAGAATAATCAGCTGCAAAGCCAAAAGAGCTATTTACATTAACACGTGTAGGCAAAAAAAATAGAAAGAACGATTGTAAGATAAATGACTATTGTTTACAGTCAACTATTTTTGTATGCAAAGTACCAGTTAACATTGTGATTCTCTAACCAGTGGCATTTGGATTGCATTTGAACCGAGTTTTTGGGAGGGCAAGCACCGCACGCTCAACTCATAGTTCCAAAAAAAGATGAGATTAAAAAGAAACGAACTGAGTTTTTGGGAGGCTAAGAACTGTTTCAATCAAAATTAAACCAGCTACGTTATATATAGGTATATTGAGTTAGGGTTGTAACCTTAGTTTTCGAATGACAGTTCCTAGGGTAAGTTAATTTATATTAATATGACAGCCTTCCTTCAGCTTAGCAGCAGTTGATAGTGCCTGAGATAGAGGTTCACTTGGTGCCAAATCAACAAAATCAGCATCGCACAACAAAAGGTGATTACACCTGCATTAGTCGGGAAAGAGCTGAAAGACCACTAAAATTTATCAGAAATGATTTAAGCAACCATTCACCTCACTCTCAACTATACTGTAGTATGTGAACGGTACAATTTAAGAGATTTCACTCATGGTAAATAAGCTACTTACCTTGCCAGTAGATGATCCATACCCGAGTAACCATATCTGCAGTTATAAAATTACAAAGTAAATCACAGCAGCATGTTCTGCACAGCAAATGTCTTATGCACCTCCAGAGGACATTCAAATGGCAATAGTAGGAAAAAATGAACTACTTCCTGAAAATAAAAACTGATATAGTTGTGACTGAGGATTCAACATGCTCTCAACTTGGACTGATGATTATATATGTAATGATTTAAACAATTGGTGCTAAAAAAAGGCTAAGGTTTTCCTAGACAGGCATTGACAACAAAATACCTCGTATGCTGCCGCATCAACCAAATCTACCACCAATGCCATACTTCACATATGGAACAGAAAAAAATGGCAGACTGAAACAAAAAAAGTCTCCGTCCACATCCTCAGCACCCCATTAACCACAAAGTTGCTGGTTTTACTAAACCCATGCACAAACACTAATAGGAGAGGGGAGAAAAAAGCTAGCGCTGAAAAGACTCCCAAGAACATCATAAACCTAACCGAAGCAGGCAACAAATTAGGACAACACAGATCAAGAACCACATCGAGAGGCACTGAGGGACGAAACCACCAAGATCAAGAAGGGGCAAGAAAGGAAGAAAGGATCTGGTACCTTGGTGCCGAGCATGGCGGCGCAGAGGATGCCGGTGTTGTCCATGGCGGTGCGGAGGCTGTCGAGGGTCTCCTGGTGGTAGCAGGCAACAAATTAGCATAGTACAGATGAAGAACTACATCGAGAGGCACGGAACCACCAAGATCAAGAAGGGGCAAGAAAGGAAGAAAGGATCTGGTACCTTGGTGCCGAGCATGACGGCGCAGAGGATGTCGGTGTTGTCCATGGTGGCGCGGAGGTTGTCGAGGGTCTCCTGGTGGTACTCGTGGGAGCCGTGGGAGGTGGGGAGACAGCCGGCGGATCCTGCGCGGGGGGAGATGCAAGATCGGACGGCGGCGATGCTTCAAGACGCCGATCGACGAAGGCTGCGCGTGCTGAGCGTACGCGGTGGTTTCGTCCGCCGCCACCAGCCGAGGAAGGCCCCGACACCGCCACTGGCCGAGGAAGGCCTCGACGGAGAAGAGGAGGACCGAGGAGCTAGAGTTTCGAGGGGATATGCGAGGGGGACTGAGGGGCTAGGGCGATGGCGCCGAGGCGCAAGAGGGCGAATCGAGGGCGCGAGGCCTCGTGGGTTCCGCGAGCGTCGATCCGATGGCGGTTGACGGGCCGTCGATTGGGAGACGGCGTGAGCAGGCAGCGAACCGAGGACCCGCGCGCAAAACTGGAAAAACGGCGGGACCTCCCCGCGTCGAACGCCGACGTGGCCAGCCCCAGAGCTCGCGAATCGCACGCTCTATTATAAGAGTCTATATCTATATACATCACGGATATTTTCTTATCAAGGCGACATGGTATAAATGATAGATTGCCAAGCCTAGAAACTCGACATAATGGATGGCACGGCATGGCATGGCCGACTGAGTCGTGTTTAGTCTGGCCCAACATGAAAACGGTATATTCATAAAAAACATCATATTTACAGCCTAGCCTATCATCAATTACCTTACTCTAGCGATCTAACCCATCATCAAATACTATATTTCCCATTCGTCTCCTTCCATGACCCATCTGGTACCGTCGCCATCTCCCGCGTCTCCATTGTCTTCTCTCTCTCCTCTTGCCTTCTTCCACCTTTGCTTCCTCGTCGCACCGCACCTCCTCTGTCATCCCACAACATCCCCTCCTCACTATCCTTTGCTGCCTCGGTGCCAAATCCATCGGTCACATTGCCATCGAATACAGCTTTATAGCATCGTGCCACCAACTTAACCGTCCCAAGGAAGATGATGGCGGTGACCAGAGAGAAAAAAAAGATAGCGACAACATCAGATCTCGACGATCCTCAACATCTCGGCGCCGGATCTAGCGGTCTTCTGTCATGTCATCTTCAAATCCGGCCTTCCTGCACTACGTTGCTACCATCCATAGCCACCAAGCGTGCTTCTTCTCTAATGCTAGCGCCTTCCTCACCTCCGACCGAGCTACACTTTATCCTCGCATATGTATTACCGGCGTTCATGTGTGTGTCTCGCGTTAAGTCGCTCATTCTTGGGTTCACGACGTTTATGTATAAGGCGAATGTAGCTGGAGAGTCATGTAACAAGCTATCATATTTCTGTCACATCATATTGACCTTAGAAACACCTCGCTCAATGTAGGTCTTTGCCTGATTTGGGGATGTTTTACCCGGGCTTGGTTCATCTTTTGTTGGTTTTCGTTTTCCTTGCTTCTGCTGTGCTGCCTACTTGGTCGAAGGCCATGGCTGATTTAGGGAGATGTTGCTTTCTTTCTTGTTGATGTTGTTGTTAAATTCTATGGTTTGGCAGTTAAAAAGATTTAGGTTCTTGCTGTTGCAGGAATTGCAGTCCATGGCCAGCGCCATCTAACAAGATCTATGTTGCTGAATGTTAATTTTGCTACTCTCTTGGTAAGTTGCAAGTTTTGTTGCTCTACTTGTGTTTAGTGGAGCAAAATTAACAATCACAATATACCACTTGATTTCTTCTTGTATACAGAATCTTGATGTAAAACATGCAATTGTGGTATGAGAATGCATCTATTTGTAGTTTTCCCCTCATGGTTAATGTTCTTCGCCTCACTTTGTCATCTCACAGCTCCACAAGTCCTACAAGGTGTTTGATGTGCTCAAGAACAAAATGCTCGACCACAACCTTTTGATTATTTAGAAGGTTCTGTTGTAGTATTGTGCAGTACCATGTGAGGCTTTTTGTATATGGAATTGCATATATGATTGTTTGCCCTAAAGACTTTCATCTCTATATTATTATCAGAAGTAGTCTGAAACCTTTAACATCAATTATGAAAAACATGCATGATGTTTTTTTGGAATTATGTAGTGGCCACAGGGAAGCATGAAAAATCCAAGCCTTTTCAGTGTTGTGCCTCTTTATGCATGTATTGACTTTGTAGCGAGAGATTAGAAATATGATTGTTGGCTTATTGCTCCCTGGTTAAAGTATTTTCATTGTCGCCATCTACTTTTAAGTTGACTGCCTAGATCCTAATTGCATCTGATTTTTAATGTTTTTATGCTCTGTAAGTAAAAAATGTAATGTTTTTCTCCCTGTTCTGCTTACACAAGGAGGAACCCTACCCTAGGCTTTCAGCCGTCCTCCTCTATATTTGTAACAAATAGTTTTGAATAATCAACCATATTTCAGGTTGACATTTTAGACAAAATTGATGTTCATGGTCTGATTTTTTTTTTTTTGAAATTAAAGGCAGGAGCCCTGCCAAATTCATTAAGAGAGTGCAATACAAGGTAAGAATACATCGAAAGAAAAAAGGCCGATCCGAAAACGGAAGAGCAAAGAACGAAGAGCAAGCACCGGGGGTAGAGATAGAAACCAGGCACTAGGACAGGTAGGAGAAAACAGCAACATCCATAACCTGGACGGCAACAGTCAATCAAGACTAGCAGCTACACTGAGGATGCTGGCCTCCTAGCTAGATGGAACAAGGTGAAGTCCTGGATCGTTTTCTGGATAACATCCACCACCGTAGAGTACAGACCGTTGAAGATACGGGCATTGCACTCCTTCCAAATGTTCCAAAAGAAGTAGATCAATAACCCGTCCAAATCCCATGCAATCGTTGCCACCAAGAGACTAAACGTAAAGTCGGATCCTGGTTTGCAAGTTGCATGCGGAGGCTTTGCAACCTATCTGATAAAAGTGCCCAGGCATGCCTCACGAATGGGCAGGCAATCATCAAGTGGTTTGCCGATTCTTCCCCTGAGCCGCAAAGGCAACACACTGGACAGTGTGGCCAACCTTTCCGGAGATGATTATCTGCGGTAGAAGCCTGTTTTGGAGCATCAGCCAAGCGAAAAATCTACACTTGCTTTGGGTATTTGACTTCCAGATTAAAGGGTAGTTTTGGTCGGCTGGTGACCCCTGAAACTGGACCCTGTAAGCCGACTTTGCGGAGTAAATGCCATTGGAAGTCCAACACCAGTTGATGACATCCTGGTTTTCTGGGTGCAAACTCACCCCCTGCAAAAGCTGCCATAGCCTGAGGAATTCCTGTATCTGAGTCTCCGTGGAGATCCTTCTCAACGGTATCATCCAATTGTTGTTAGCCAATTCAAATTGCACCGTTTTGTTTCGCCTATGAACGAGCTGGAAACAATGCGGTGCAATGAGTTTTGGCAACGTGCCATGAAGCCAATTGGATGTCCAGAACCTGGCTAGCTGGCCGCTACCTAGCGAGATGGTCGTGCTGGCATTAAAGAGGGCCAGATTAGTGTCATTGCAAGGGACCGGCAGGCCCATCCACAACCTCATTGGATCTGTCCATTGGAACCAAAGCCATCTCAGTCTGAGCGCCCTGCCGAAAGCCTCGAGTTGCTTGATTCCCAACCCTCCGAGGGCTTTGGGCCTACAGGTCTTTTTCCAATTAACGAGACAGTGTCCCCCGTTACAGCTTGACTGCCCCCTCCATAAGAAGTTTCGCCGAATCTTGTCTATCTGCTTAAGTGCCCAAGCGGAACCTGGAAAGACTGTGAGGTGGTAAGTCAGAATGGCCGACAGTACCGAGTGGACTAGAACAAGCCTTCCTGCTTTGGACAGACGAGGTCCTTTCCAGCCGGCGAACCTGCTTGCCACCTTTTCTATCAGGGATTGCATGTCCCCTTTCTTTAGGCCTGATGGGCGAAGAGGTAGGCCTAAGTAGTTGGAAGGGAAACTTTTCAGTGTAGCCGGGAACTCCTGTAGGATAGGTTGAAGATCTAAGGCTTCACACCTAATGGGGAAGATATCTGTTTTGAGGAGGTTGACCCTGAGACATGTGGCATTTCCAAATAAATTGAGGAGTCCATGCAGCAGCCTAACCTCTGTCGGGTTAGGGTTTAGAAATAAAGCGACGTCGTCCGCATACATGGACGTGCAAAGATGACACGGTCTTTGGCCGATCTTGGAGAGCAGCTGTCGCTGTGAGGCGATGGTAATAAGACGTTGTAAGGGCTCTAGGGCCAGGATAAAGAGCATGGGGGATAGCGGGTCCCCCCGCCGCAGTCCCCTCCTGTGTAGCACCTTCTTCCCCGGCACTCCGTTGAGCAAGATTCTGGAGGAGGACGCTGCTAGGATTTGAGCAATCCAGTTTCGCCAATGTTGGCCGAAGCCGAAGAAGGACAAAGCTTCCAGGAGATATTCCCAGCCGAGGGAATCAAAAACTTTGGAGATGTCCAGCTTGACGAAGAGAGACGGTGTTCTTTTGGAGTGAAGCTCAGAAATTAGGTTTTTTGCCAGAAGGAAGCTATCGTGGATTGACCTGTTTCTTATAAAGGCATTCTGATTGGCCGAGACGAGAGTATGGAGGAGAGGTGCCAACCTGTTCGCTAGGATTTTGGACATAATCTTTCCCGCACTGTGGATGAGACTGATAGGCCTGTAGTCCGCGACGACCGTGCAATCCTGTTTTTTTGGGAGAAGCACTATGGATGCTGAGTTAAGGAGGTGGAAGTTCCTCCCTTTTTGGTTGTAGAAGTCAACTACTACCGCGAAGAGATCCTCCTTTACGATGCTCCAACATTTTGTGTAGAACAAACCTATGAACCCATCCTGACCTGGCCCTTTGTCAAGAGGGTTTGAGAAGACCGCCTCCTTGAGTTCCTGCATGGTGATCGGCTGCTCCAAGGACTGCAGGCACACGGATGATGGCTCCAGGAGCGCCCAGTTTAACATGCAGTCTCGCTTTTGGGTGGAGCCAAGAAGCCTATTGAAATGGGTAAAAATCTCTTCCTGCATTGCCTAGCTCTCCGTGGCCAGATCATGCTCGGTCTGAAGGGAGACAATGTGTTTCTTGCGCCTACGGGTGATTGATCTAATGTGGAAGAACTTTGTGTTGGCGTCCCCTTCCCTGATAAAATTGAGCCGGGCTGTCTGCTTTAGCCGCATTCTTGGGATTGCCGCCAACCCCAGAATCCTAAGCTTTAAGGTCTTGTGGAAGGCTAACTCTTGAGGAGATAGTGCCCTCCTCTCCTGAGCCCTGTCTAATTGGCAGATAATTTCCCCTGCTATGGCTAACTGGAGGCGAAGGTCTCCGATGAGCTGGCGACTCCAGAGACGTAGCGCTTTGGCTGTTCTGCAGATCTTTATGTGGAAGCATCGGAATGCTTCCTCAGCATGAACCAGCCTGGTCCAGGAAGCCTGCACCACCTGCATGAATCCCGGCATTTTTGGCCAGAAGGATTCAAACTGGAAGGACCTGCATTTCAGAACAATTGGGTTGAATAGAAGGAGATGGAATGATCGGAGATTGAGGAAGAGAGTGCCTGCAACTTGCAGGACGGGTACTGTAGTTCCCAGTCCTTGGAAGCAAAGAACCTCTCTATTCTTGTTTGGGTGGGAGCAGCCGTTCCGCTGCTCCAAGTGAATTTTCTTCCCGAGAGTTCTATTCCCTTGAGCTGAGTCATGTCGAGCATGTTCCTGAAGGCTTGCATTAGATTCCGATTGAGGTTCCCTGTGTTTTTGTCTCTTGAGCGGTAGATCATGTTGAAATCCCCCAGGATAAGCCACTCCGGCAGCAACTCCCCCTGAATCTGCATTATTTCTTGCAAGAACATCAATTTTTCGCTCTCTGTTTGTGGGCCATAGACCCCAGTACAGGACCAGGAAGAACATGTGACATTATTTTTAATTGTTGCCGACAAGGTGAAATTAGTGAAGGAGACCTGAGATAGGGAGAACAACCTATCAGAGCAAGCTAGGAGAATCCCTCCTCTTGTTCCAATCGCCGGAAAGAAGGCAAAATCCTGAGAAAATTGTACGCCCAGAATATCCTTCGCTAGATCTGTAGTTATCTGCTGAAGCTTTTTTTCCTGTAGACAAACAATTGTAGGTTTGGCTTCCTTGATTAAGTCCCTTACGACGGCCCTTCGAGCTAGTGCGTTGAGGCCTCTCACATTCCAACAAAAGATACGACAGTCAGGCATAAGATCCACAAGCCTGCACCACTGTGATCAAAGGCCCTGTGTCTGTCGAAGACGTTTGCAAGGCTGGGGTAGAGGGAGAGGTGACTTGCATGTGTAGACAGCGAGGCGGTACATGAAGAGAGCAGCAGACACATAGCAGCGAGAGGACAATGCACTTCAAAGATAACTCGTTTAAGAGGATAGTGTGCACTTCATTGATAACCCAGTACAGAGGACAGTGCAACCCTTCCTTGGATACAAAAGGCCTAAAAGATAAACTACACATAACCCTGGCAATGCAGGGGGCTTGTCGAGTACATCCAGCAACGACAATGGATTGGCTATAGGAGTGCCGGCCGCAGGGGGTTAACCGGCTAAAGTTCAACAGCGCGCTCTGGCGACGCGAACCTGTGACTAAAATAGCAAAAGTACAATGCAAGACTAAGGACCTGCAAGCTACCAAGGACCGCAAAGGGTAGCTAAGACCGCACTGAAGCTTCTAGACATTATGCCGGCTTGACCTCCCATGAGGCCACTCCTGTGGCAGCTGCTAGATCGGTGTTGTCATGAATTCCTGCTAGCTGAGCGAAGGCCTGGAGAACTTCCGGAGAAAGTGGCTTGTCAAACACCGCAGTGTACCTGCGCAGGGCATTTTCATCTAAGGTCGAGGAGTTAGACCGAATGCCGAGTTTTTTAGCAAGGTGGAGTTGAGCCCTTTCAGTTGCCGTCATCTTGGGGGCCGTCTTGCTGGCCAACCGTGAGCTCCTGCACTGAAAAGTGACCCGGTGGGATCTGCAGGTGAAGCTCTATGTTGGCGGCTCATCCAGGATGGGTTGCGGGAGCTTGGCTGTTGCAAGGTTGAGCAAGTCTTCAGACCCTTGGGATTGCTCCAGCTGGGTGCCCGCGCCCTCCCCTTGCTGCACGGAAGCCAAGAGCTGCTCTTCCTGCATTGGGTCTGACCTTGGTGGGTCGATCTCCATGTGGCTGAAAGAGAGCGAGAGCTGCAGGTCTTCCATCTCCGGTGGACTGCCCTGTTGCGAAGGCAAAGCCGATAATTCCTTGACAATGCCAAACTCCGGTTGAGCAGAGAAGGGAGGAACCTCCGGGCTCAGGGTTGGTGAACCAGGACGGCGATCGGGGGAGGGCCTCCTGATCGGGGACCTAGTTCTCTCTCTGCAGGGCCGGTTGCGGTTCGAAGGGCTAGCCCCGGCAGACTACTGAGAGGGCTTCTTCTCAAGGTCTTCTACAGCAGGGGCCCCCCTGGTGCTACCTGAGCCAGTGTTCCTGGCGCCTTGGTGACGAGGATTTTGACGCCCCGGCCTGCTAGGATGATGGGACCTGCCGCGGCTTCCAGAAGGAGGGACATCCCAAGCTGAGGGCCTTCGCCGCCCTGGAGCATCTGGGGGGGACCTGTCCCTCCTACAGAACTACATCCGGCTCTGGATTGGGCCACGCGAGTACCTGGAGCCGTCCACTACCCCCAGAATCCAGGGGTAGAAGTGCCTGCGCGGCCACTCATCATGGGAGGAGGCTGTGGACATCTCCCCGATAACGTCGCTGTGGCCGGGGCTAAGGTCCAGAGCCAGGGACCAGCTCTCTTCCGGAGGATCGAAATCCAGCACCTGCACGAGATGAATCAGTACCTTGTACGTGAGCAGGGTTGGGGCTGGCCTCTGATCTGGAGGAAGGCTGTGGACTCCGAGCTCAGGGAAGTGGCTTGCCGCCGAGTCAGCTGCGTAAAGGTTCTGGACGCGAAGGCTGCCTGTTTTGGGGATTGCATTGATGTCTTCTGTCCATAGCCAAAAACAGAAGCATGCTGTTTCATTCTCTGTGGCCGGCTCAACCACATCCGAGAGTACGACCCCAGCTCCACTGAGGAGAGCGGTGGCTGTTGCCCTGTCCAAACATGCCGAGGGAGCCCCTCAATGCAGATCCTGGCTTTGAACCGGTGTTGAGCAGCCTCCCCCCTAACAAAGCAAGTCCAGTAGAGTATCTTGAAGTCTATGTCATCTCCTGTGAACCTGGAATCCGCGAGGAGCTCGGACTTCAATTCGAAGGTGCTGCAACGCATGAAGTAAGACCTGTCGGTAGTGACTTTGACATTGAAATCATCCAGGTTGACAAGGTAATGCTCGGCCATTAGCCTTTGGACTTGTCGGGCGTTCGTGATGTGGTCCCCAAGAATGAGGACTTGCACTGCAAACCTGGTGAAGTCCCTTTCAGTGGCCAGGAGATCTGGCGAGAGGGGGACGAATGCGCGGACGCGAGCAGGCCTACGCTCTGGGTCCCCCGGCTTGGACGACGGGGCCTGCATTGGGACCGCCTGGTGCTGGCTTCTCCGGGCGCTGGTGGGGTGGCTACTGGAAGAGGAGAGTTTCGACTAGGAGGGGGCCTGGGACACCATCTTGCTTTGTGGCTAGAGGAATTGCAGAGCAGACAGCGAGGTGGATCCCTGCAGGAGGACACGAAGTGGTCAGAAGCTAGGCAGCGGAAACATCTTCCCCTGGGAAAAATTGGTATTGTAGACAACTTTTGATCCGTATTTACAAATGTACACAACTTTTTTGAATATTTACAGAAATCTCAACTTTACCCGAAATTAGGAATTTCGTTTTCCCATACCCGAAAATGCGAATTTCGTTTTTGCTGTATTTGAAAATGCGAATTTCGGGAAACGCATAAACGAAAATGGTATTTTCGGGTATAGTGTTAAACGAAAATGGGAATTTCGGGTATGAGGTGGCACCCCCATACCCGAAAATTCGGCTATGCCCCCCTTTTTTTTGTTTTTCGCTGCTTGCTTGGTCTTTTGCCCGAAAATGTCTGTGATTTCGGTTATGAGCTCCCCTATTTTGATGGTTTTTTATCTGTTTTTTTGGTTACCAAAAACCCCAGAATATCGGTTAAGGCTTTTTTCATTTTCTGTTGCTTTCCTGATTTTTCAACCGGAACTGATTAAAATGAAAATAACCGGTTTAGTTTTTTTTCCTGCATGACCTAGCCTTCTCTGTCTAAAGCTGGTAGAGATTCCCTGTTTAAAGCTGTGGCCATATCAACTTTTTCAGCCTTTGTCATATCCCCTTTTTCAGCTTTTGTCATATCATCTTTTTCAGCTGCCTTTGTCATATCCCCTTCTAGCGAACATTATGCAGTCTAGCCACGGAGATACGGCCGCCCGTGCTCACTACTGTTGTGCCCGCGACTTCGAGGTAAACCAATTGCTGTCCATACAAATTAGGGTGACACTACCATTTCATGCATCGTTCTTTGTTTTTTTAGGACGAGGGCCGGTGTTGCTTCTTCCAATGGATCGACGTGCCGGAACGACGTGACTACGAATTTGTCTACAACAGCCACGACGCGTACCCCACTTCGCCTGAGAACTTCACACGGTGGGAGAGGCCGCCGGGATATGTCCCCTATCTAGATCGACCGGAGTTAAGGGTCGGTGGGCAAGGGACCAACCAATCGGTGAGTTTCATGCGACATGCTCATGTTTCAGTCACAAAGTACTCATTCTAAATCAGTTCATCGCATACAGGACTTCAAAAAGAAGCTTGCAAAATGGCTCAAGTCAAAGCAGGAACATCCTCCTCAAGGGCCACCCCAAAGCCCCGAACTGTGCGACCACGGCCTGCAGGCAGTGGTTGATACCTGCCACGAGGATCTAGCGGACCGAAGATTCTACCGGTGCCCTTTGCCGGAGGATGAATGGTGCTGGTACTTCAACTGGGTGGACCCGGAGACGTACCACCCACATCTCAAACTTCCCATCTATGATAACTGGGGAGAGCAACCCTCGCCGTGGTGCTACTACCTCCCAGAAAAGCCGGACCCCGAGTATGCATACGGTATTCTTCAACCACCACAGCGGGCATATTGTATTGACTGCAGGGCACGCTTTCGTTTGTACAACAAGAAGCCCAACACACACCTCCTGGACCACATAGTGGAGTGCGAGCCGAAACAGAGGAGGCGTCTCCGCAAGTCTCCGGAAGGGCAAGAGGGTTCGTCCTCTCGAAGAGAAAGGGATAAGGGGAAGCAGCCGGCTGAGATCCGCAGTACGCAACAAATCCTTGATGCATTACAAAGACCATCCGGGAACCTGGGTGGTATTAACATAGGGGGCGCTGGAAATCAGGATGGCATGCCCATATGGGAGGGCAGGACTCCACAGAATGCACACAAACAAGTTACTTCTTATACCCCAGAGACGTAGGCATAGGCTACCCATTGGTCAGTAGCTGGGAGCACTGCGCACAGCCATGGAGCTCTTTCATAAGAGAGATTGAGCGGTGTCCAAGAACAAACCGCACAAGATTGACGGGTGATGTAATATGTAGAAAATGTATGGCATCATTCCCACTGTACAAACATAGGCGAAACGATCATTTGTTCCACCATCACAATCAGTGTTATTGGCACTTCTCCTAGCAATGTTGTAATGTTATGCTACGTTGTTGCAGTAATGTTATGTTGTTTCCATTATTTGGTTCAGTAGAAGGGCTCTGCGTTTCAATGTCGTTATTTCAGGTTTAAATAAATTATTTTTCCAGAATATGGTACTCCATTTATCAAAGACCAAATCTGCAGTTTTCTTGCAAAAAATTACATTTAAACGTGATATTTTATGGGCTGCTGAAAAGGCTTCAAACTTAGCGTTCCCAATAATACTTCGGGTTATTGTGGCAGTATATTTTTGTAGCAAAGAAAGGTGTAAATAAAATATTTTTCCTGAATATGGTACTGCATATATCTAATACCTAATCTGCAGTATTCTTGCAAAAATTTTCAATTTTACGTGGGTATTTTATGGGCTACTGAAAAGGCTTAAAAGTTAACAGTGACAATAATACTTAGGGTTATTGTGGCAGTATTTTTTTGTAGCACAGAAAGGCGTAAACGACATATTTCTCCAGAATATGCTACTCCATATATCAAACAACATATCTGAAGTCCTGTTGCAAAAAATTACATTTCAACGTGATATTTTAGGGGCTGCCGAAAATGGTTAAAAGTTGTCGTTCACAATAATACTTAGGGTTATTGCGACAGTCTATTTGTGTACAAAAAAAGGTTAAACGAAATATTTCTCTAGAATATGCTACTCCATATGTCAAACATCATATCTGCAGTTCTGTTGCAAAAAATTACATTTAAACGTGATATTTTACGGGCTGCCGAAAAGGGTTAAAAGTTATCGTTCACAATAATTTTTTTTTAAATAAAATACAAAAACACAAAAAAAAAATTCTTCAAAATTTTCAGCGCTGCCCGAGCGCTGCAATTTAAAAAAACACATTTTTTTTATCACGCAAACGATTTCTAATTTTTCGAGAAAGAAAAAAAAACTAAACCGGTTATTTCCATTTTAATCAGTTCCGGTTGAAAAATCAGGAAAGCAACAGAAAATGAAAAAAGCCTTAACCGATATTCTGGGGGTTTTGGTAACCAAAAAATCAGATAAAAAACCATCAAAATAGGGGAGCTCATAACCGAAATCACAGACATTTTCGGGCAAAAGACCAAGCAAGCAGCGAAAAAACAAAAAATGGGGGGGGGCATAGCCGAATTTCCCATTTTTCGGTATGGGGGGTGCCACCTCATACCCGAAATTCCAATTTTCGTTTAACACTATACCCGAAAATACCATTTTCGTTTATGCGTTTCCCGAAATTCGCATTTTCAAATACAGCAAAAACGAAATTCGCATTTTCGGGTATGGAAAAACGAATTCGTAATTTCGGGTAAAGTTGAGATTTCTGTAAATATTCAAAAAAGTTGTGTATATTTGTAAATACGGGTCAAAAGTTGTCTACAATACCAATTTTTCCCTTCCCCTGGTCTGAGCTTTAAAGAGCGACGCTAGCTAGGAGGCTTCATTGCCGGTGGACGGGGAGTTAATACGTTTAGCAACTCTTTCTCGCCTCCAGAAGTACTTCTTCTTAACTACGGTCAAACCTGCACTCGATTGCTTCGGGGGGGGGGGGGGAGGGAGGGGGGCGAGGACGCTAGCTCTGGCGGAGAGGCGTTGGAGATCCTCTGAATCTTTGGGCACGATCTGAGGCTTCGGCGCAGACTGAGAGAAGGCAAGTGCAGTAAAGTCGACCCAATCTCTGACCTGCTTTGGGGCTTCACTATCCAGCTGCGACGGCTGGATCTCCTTGAGCGAAATGATGCGACGTTTACCTGTAAGCGACATTACTCCGGGGCAGGGCAATGAATTGGTGAGGGGGGCGGTAGGTGAGGTGGAGACTGAGAGCGCTCCACGAGGGCCCAGGGTTGTGGGGGTTGGAGTGAATCGGGGACGAGATCGTCATCCTCGTCAGAGCTCCAGGAGAGGCGACCGGGAGACGGAAGATTCAAACGAGCATCTAGATCTGGCGAGCCGCACCCAGCTGTGCTACTGCCTCCTGGAGCGGAAGGAGCGCGGTGGGGGGGGGAGGGAGGATGACTGGGGGTTAAGGCTGAGCGAAGGGATGAGGGGGCGGGCGAGCTTGGTGGACCCGCCGGCGAGTGGCGGAGCCGACGGATCTGAGGGGGACCTAGGGGGCGGAGCGGGAGGCCTCATTTTCCCGAGCAGAGGGTACCAGAAGGAACAACTATATGGTCTGATTTTTTGGATCACAATATGTATCATTCTATTAGTACTCCGTTGTAACGCACGGGCACCTTACTAGTCACTCGATACTGGAGACCTACTTTTTTTTTTGTCTTTGGTTGGGGAAAGTTGACCTCAATCACCCCGTATTTGTGCTCTACAGCTAGGCTACATATATGGATGTCCGTGGACTCTATGGGCATTGCCTGTGTTTGTATTGTTATGCTGCCTTCAGTCTGATTTACTTTTTCCAAGTACTTTGAGACGTTCTTATACAAATTGAGTAATATCACAAAAATATTGCAAACCATCACTTGTAGAAAACTTTACAATGCCACCCTCCCAGAGAATATCTACTATCTAGTGAGGACTTCATCGATTAGTTTTATCCCTGCTTTGTCAGTGGACTACCTGCTACTTGGGTACTTGAAAGTTCTCCAGCCCAGGCACACCATCGAAAGAAGAAGGAAAAAGAATCCATTTTGAAACCAAATCATCGAAAGAATTCCGGGAAGGACCACATGATGAACCTGGCGTAGGTGTCGTCCTCCAGGAACTCTATGTGAGCAGCTCTGCCGATCATGGTGTTCAGGTTCCGTCCCTGGGTGGACTGGTCGAAGTTGACGTCGCAGCGCATGAACACCCGCGTCTCAGACGAGGGCGCACGGATCTGGTCTAAGCAGTCGTTGAGCATTTCTGTAAACACTTGCCCCTTCTTCGAGCTATCCGACGCCGAGGCCGGGCAGAGATCGATTCTTGCTGAATGATACGGGACATAGCCATCCTAGATGGCAGAGCAATGGAATGCGTCAGGGCATGCGATGCAACCATGCATGGTAGACGATGTAAGAGGTTTTCCAAGTGCAACATTGGGATTAATATGTATTTACATGTGAACTCGTGATGCTTAAGCTTGAGATCGAAGAGAGAATACCGGACATATGAAGTACCTGGGGTGACGATACCAAAATAATGTTTTTGAAGTTCTCCAGTGTCTTCAGCTGAAAAAAAAAGACATGAATTAGATGAGTTCATACACCAAGTTTGAGCGTTTAACTTGGAGAGAATCTGAGACAAGATTCATGCCAAATCGGAGGAGTTCATTCGCTAAAGATATTCCAGTATGAGGCATGCACATCGATTTAAGCCCCTCGATGCACATCGGTTTAACGTACCTTGCAGAGCCGGTAAAAAAATGTATTATGGGGATCTTGGTCATCACTGAAAGTGAGCTGATGCATGCATTGCACTCCCTTGAGTCTTTTGATAAGCCAGAGGCCAGAGTTGAACAGGGAATTTGAGCTGTACCAGTAACCCAAGTGAGGCCCTGATATTGACATGTATGTGTAGAGGTTCTTCGAAAATAGTTGCAATTTTGGTTCTGTTGAATGGAAAGAACCGATTAGTTGCATGCAGCCCAGCTGTTTGGAAGGAATTGTTCAAGAAAGTAGGGAAATACCTGCTAGGGCACTTCTGATGATAATGTTCCCAATGGAGTGACCGACAAAACTGAGCTTTAACTCTTTGCAGCCCCCATTTCGTGAATACTTATCCAGTTTCCTTTTGAGGAATGCAGCTACTTCATTAGCAAGCCTTCTACCCATTTCTTTAAAATCTCCAGATGTTCTATCTTCATTTGTCTGAGACAATAGGCACTCAGCTCCAGGATCCCGCAAAAGCCATTGGTTTCTAATAAGACGTAAATCCAGATGATGCCCCTGTTTTTTTTTTACAGTCAGCAAGAGTTTGAACTAAATACATTCTAATAAGATTAAATCATCACTACTAATCCTAAGAGACTTGCCTGAAATCCATGCACAAAAATGACAGCTCTTAATATATGTCCACTGTTTTTACCACCACTAGGTGGTACAGTAGTATTCATTGGCTCTGAAGCATTTGCTGCCAAATCTTTGCTAGAACCGTGTTGTGGAACAACCATGACATGTTGTTCTATAAAAACAACAGGAATATGTGAAGGATTAGCGTAAATATTCATATCTTGAACAGACCGTGCGTTAATCTGCAATACAGTTCCCATTAGACTAAGATAAGTGTTGCACTTGCAAACTATTCCAGACATCAACAAAGACTGACCTTCATTTGTGCTATACTTCTCCTGTGGAGTTCAGCCCGGGAACACGAATTTTGTATAGGCTACAAAATATATGGAACAATCAAATAGTGACAAGCGAATACTACTAATGCAAGAAACTGCCGGTTGAAAATCGCAGATAGTTCATTGTAAACATTCAAGAGAAGACAATTACATCATGGTGGAATTTCCTTGAACTGGAAACCCTCAAAAGCGAATGGCGAGGAGACGAGTTGTCAGTCACACCCCGCAAGTAGCGATGCGGAATCTCAATTTTTGAATGAACAATCCATATCGACCATTCTGATTTCCGATCAACATCCCAAATATCATGCAAGTAATCCAATATCTTGATTTTATTTATCCTGCAGAAGACCAACAGAATCTGAACAGAACATATCATAAAAGAATCTGAACAGTTAAGAAACCACGGCATTGACACATCAGAGCAACAAAAAAAATCCATTTTTTAAAATAAAATCAAGAAAGCAATCAACCTCACCTATGAAATTTCAAGAATGAATTCCATATAAGTGAAAGTTGTCCGCTCACAATTTGAAATAATTCTAACAATTCATCTTTCGAAAGAGTGTACAGCATGGCATCATTAGTGCTCCGAACCACATCATCGGATCTCTGGAAACAGTTGAAAGAGAATGTATCCAATCGGCAAAAGTGTCATATATATATAACAAAGTTATCACTTTTTACAGACAATAGAGTATATATACCTCTAGAAGTTCATGTAAAATGCCAGTCAGTTGGCCAATGCACTTCGTGGTTGCAGGGAACCCTTTACTATAATTAGGCAAACTTGACTTTGAAGGGTGAATTGATTCATATTTACCAAGAGTTAAGTCCGCGCCATCTAAATCCTCAAGAGTCTTACCGATAGCATCACTGATCTTCTTCACTTCTTCAAGCAACATTTCTCTAGAAGTTAATAAAGCCTTCACAATATCATATGACTTTGAGTCTAAACCTTGCTCCACTGCCTATATATTAAATACTCATAAATTTAATGAAATCAAAAGGAGGAAAACATTTTATTCAGGGTAATGATATGCAAATTGCCAATTGGCACAAGCACAAGGATATGTACGACAAGCCAATCATTCATTACGTTTCTAATTATCATATATGTTTGGGATCCGATTACATGTACAAGTGGGAAAAAATTTCTCAAAGCATAGTTCCAATTTCTTAAATAGCATTCTCAGATAATCTTTTGCAAGAGAATCAGTATATAAAAGAATACTATAGCTAAAGCATCACAAACCTGTGTACCTTGAGTGACGATTTAGTCACGGCAGCTTTGAGGTACACTGTATGTATGGTCAGATCAACAAGCACAGGGTGGAAAGCGTCAAAATGGACAGGACAATATGAGTGTAAACCCAGGAGTGCTCTATGCGGGATCCTAAATTCATGCACAGGGGCCAGATATGTGTCACTTGTATCTTGATTTTCAGTCCTATAACACATAAGGAAAGCTGCTTCAGTATTGATGAATGCGGACTGTGAGATGTTAGATGCGCTGTTTCCCAAAATGAGCAACAATTCGAGAGCCTACAAAGTAAGATTAAGAAAAGTTAAGGAAAGTACATACTCACCTGATTTCCAATACTGGAACATATATGAGCTCAAACTTCAATATAACAGAAGAAGTTGCTGGACCCTAGAATGGAGAAAGCAGGGGTACAGATCAGGTTATACTAAGCATGATCCAGATAGAAAAAGAAAAATTATAAAAAAACAACCTCATCTTCGCTGTTGGGTATGTAGAAAGACACCATAACGGATAGGTAAATATCTTGTCTAGCATATTTAACTCGAAATGGCTGTGTATGGAAGCTATTGTCGACGTCATCTATTTTCCAAAAGCCAAATGCACCCTTCGCACCAATCTCAGGAGCTGCATAATCCACCTAACATGTCATTATCTATATAAGCCAAAGATTTGAAATTTTCAAAAGATACTGGGAAAAAAATAGAAACATGAAACATCCTACCTGACACTTCATTCTGTAAAACATTGCCAACAAGACAGTTCTTCTGCATTCTTAATTTTTTAGCTTAAGACAAACTACTCCCTCCATTCTTTTCTACTCGATTTTTTTTACTTTTAACGGTCTATGAGATGCGACCTTGATCATTGTTTTTTATAACTCTATATTAACATGTACTAATAAAATTATAATTATAATGAAAGTACTTTTAATGATAAATCTAATTATATAATTTTAATATAGCCAATCTAGATAGTTTTAAACATACTGTGACAGCACGGAGTCTAGGTAGTCGAGTAAAAGAGAATGGAGCAAGCAGTAATGAACAGATCATGATAAGTCATTGCGAGACAGTGAACAGCTGTTGCTCTAACATTAGCATCCTTGTTAAATAGATCAATAGATTTCAACACCAAACGGTCTGAGGTAGACCAACATGCTCACCTTTTTCTTTTGGCTGGTCTACAAGATGATTTTAGTAATACAATAATCTCCAACTCTGGTTATCAATACAAGCACGGGACTGTGAAACAACAGAACATACTTCCTGATGGATCTCATCAGGGTTCACAAAATCGACGAAAACCACTCGAAAATCGCGGTCACTAAACTGGTTCAATTCAAATTCAAATTCAAAAAATTTGGAAAATTTTATCAAAAATGTGTTATAACTTTTTGAAACTTTTTGTGTAAGGTCCTGAGAAAATGCTAATAATGCTCTAAAATTTTCAGATGATTATCAGACATTTGTAGTTTTTTTTCAAATTCTAACGGTGCTACTTTCTTTGTATATGCTCTGTTTTTTTATTTCTAAGGGCATTAAATGAAGTCTAATGTTTCTTAAAATGTTTGTGTGAGGTACTGAGGCAATGTTAATGATGCTATAAAATTTTTAGATGATTATCAGATCTGCTTATTTTTTTAAAATTCTGACAGTGCTACTTTCTTTGTATATGTTTTTCTGTTTTTTATTTTCTAGAGAGCACTAAGTGAAATCCAATATTTTTGCACATTTTACTACTTGATCCTTGGGTACTCTTTATGGTACCATTAAAATTTTAGAGCATGATCAAGCTTGTAAATTTTTATAAAAATCTGAGAGTGTTTTGTTCCTTTTCAATAATTGCTATTTTTTATTTTCCAGAAGCACTAAATGAATTCACAAATTGTCGAAATTTCTGAAAGGTGTTTTATAGTTTAAATGGGGTTTATTCACATTTTCTGATTTTTTGCTCTCTCTTTTTTCCAATTTTCCTTGAGTGTGCCGAAAATTGAAAATTGGTACAAAATCGAACAAAACCGGTCAAAAATTGAGAAAATCGGTCAATTTTTTATTTTTTTCCGACGAAGTTTGACCGCTGATTTCACAAAATTTGACTTCGAACTTGTTCGGTTTTTACCGATTTTCGTTCTGTTTTTGCCGAATTTCAACCGGTCAAAAATCGAAATTCGATTTTGTGAGCCCTGATCTCACCCAGGGGAAGAACTTCTCCAGGGCCAATGGGGAGCCATCCCCCCATCCCCCTTCCTCATAGAAAAATTACTAGAAAAGTGCCTAGCTTTATTACTTAAATGCCAACATAACACTATATTCGCAGGGATAAGCAAGCTCATTACCAAGATGTTAAGCAGACGCATTATAAAGGTACCAATTTAGACATTCACTTCCATTGGACGCAGCTTCGAATCATGCAAGAAATGTAAATTAATGGAGTATGAAATGTTCTTTTCCGCATCAGGAGCGATGCAAGAACCTTCGTATTGCGCGACCCTGGCTGGCGACACGGGTGCCCTGCCCTCATCCTCCTCCCACTCTGCACTAATCTTCATCCGGTACCATCTGCACGCAGACACAAGAAAATTTCGTACGAACGAATCAGGTTCCGCACCGTCTACATACCACCCGTTTCATATGAAAGAATCAGCTTGCACGCAAAAAGAATGGACGGAACAGCGAAACATTTCGTGGATCGATTCGCTAAGGAAAAATGGACACAAGAGCCAGATTCTACTGCGACATTGCCAAGCAGGGAGGCAGGTTAAATCCTCCAGAGAAGATGCTCACAGAGACGAAACCTTCAACTCAGGAAAAATCACACGCAAAGCACGTATCTATCTACCTACGCCAAAAGAAAAGATCATGTCGTATCATTCAAGAATCTCGAGAAATCTCACAGGTCATTCAAAACAAAAAAGGAAGAAAACACCAAAAGAAGCGGGAAGAATTCATCAGGAACCTTGCTGTTCTTACCCTTGCTGGAACAGGTCGAGGTTGTGGAAGCGGTCGATGTAGATGGCCACCTCGTGCGCCGTCTCCATCACGCCGGAGAAACGATCGCCGGCGAGATGGGTCGTCCTCGCGGTGCTCCCTCCCACCCCGCAGACGGTGCGGGGCCACCCCTCTATGTTCTCCTCCTACCTGGGCTGGGATATTCGAACTCCAAATAGACGTCCATTAGGCCCAACACAACCCACAAGGTATAATCCAATGAAATTCGTTTCTATTTCCCGTGTATTTGATTAATTGTGCTATGATTGTTCTATATTCTACAATTTATTTTTGGTGCAATTACTATTTAATTGTTAAATCATACTTCTAATATGGAACAAAGTATGATCCAATAACAGAGGAGGAAATCTGTTTAAAAGACAGTTATACCACACTATAAGTGAATTGGAAATATTATGACTATCGCCAGAAACGATGATCTCATAGATGGCACCGAAAGAATATCATATTATACCATGAGTACAGTTGCACTCTCTTAAGTTTTAAAGACATTTGTCTGAATTATTTCCATATGCAGACAGAGAATGGAGATGGTACAAAATACCTACTCATGACTAATTTTAATGGGTGTAATAAATGTGTGGTTAAAAAACTTTCGTCCTTCTCCTTCGGATTATACTATGCACATACAAAACATGAAGTTTATGTTGCGATGAAAACCAAGAAATATTTAAGATCTGGATTGGGTTATTCCGAGTTGAATGTGGATAAGAAGAATAAATAATAATTTTGCTGACCATAGCATAAAGACTTTCCTAAACCTGAAGATTTCTTATGCTCTATTTGTGCTATAGAAAAGCTCATTGTTAGATCTTCTTACCTAAACGTTAGGAAATAATAAATGAATTTTCTTAAGAAAATTCAAGGTGCTATCTGTGAACTCATTCAGCCCTTGCCAAGTTTTTTTTAGATATTTTATGATACTGATATATGCTTCTATTAGATGGTCCTATGTATGTCTCTTATCTACTAGGAACCATGTTTTTTCTAAATTTAATTGTCCAAATTATTAAAAGCCTCTTTTCTAGAAGAAGTGATCAAGTCTATTTGAATGGATAATGCTAACGAGTTGACCTCAAAAATATTTAATGATTATTGCATGGTTCTGAGAATTAATTTAGAGCATTTTGTACCTTATGTCCACATTCACAATAGTCTTATAGAGTCATTAATTGAAGGAATAAAACTTATTACTGGGCCAATCTTGCAGAATAGTAGGCTTGGGGCCATGCAATGATGAACGTTATTGTATTAATTCAACTCAGACCAACTGGACATCATGAAATTTTCACGTTGCAGATAGTGCGTGAAAAAGAATTAACTATTTTTTATCTTCAAAAATTTGATTGTGCCGTATACATACCAATCTCTCCACCACGGCGTGCAACTTTGGGACCTCACCGAAAGTTGAGGATATATGTAGGTTATGAATCTCTATCAATTATTTAATATCTAAAGTCTATGATAGGGGATTTGTGCACGGCTCGGTGCGTTAATTGTACTAAGGATATTTTTTGGCATTATGGGGATATAAGTACCACATTAAAAATGCCTAGTCTTTAGATCCACGCACTAAAGAGGTCGAAATTGAAGTTCAAAAGGTAATAAATCTACAACAAATAAGCGAATAATCTGTCAAATGTCTTCACTGATAATAAGGGAGTGAAAAGATCTCATATACCTTCAGTATATGTACCTAAAAGAGTGAAAATACCCCAGCAGGATATTGAACCAACTTTTGACCCTCATGATAAAAAGAGGGGAGGCCTTCAGGTGCACAGGACTTAATTTCACGTAGACGCCCGCAGAAATAAAAAACCAAACAAATGAGAACACTACCCATGACAATGGAAGAAGCTCAACCTGATGTTGAGAAAATCCCTAATGTGAGCCATCTAATAGATGATTATATCCCTGAAGTGATCTATCATGAAAATAATAACCACATAGTATATTTACGCGCACAATCCAATGATAGAAAGTCGGAATACACAAACTCCATCGTTGTGAACAATCATGAGGAGCTGGAAGAAATTAATAAAGAGTTATCCCTAAAGTGATGCAGGAGAATTGTATAAAATAAAGACTACAATTGTCGACATATTTCACCTCTAAGAATTGCTAAAAGCTGGTCCAAATCCAAAGTCTATGGCAATGCCAGAAGTGCTCAGATAGCGTCAAATGAAAAGAAGCAATTGAGGCAGCGCTCGCTTAATAAGAGGAAAGTTTTGGGTCCGATCGATCAAACACCTCTTAAAGTGTTCCTTGTAGGATTAAATAGGTTTTTCATCTGGAAGAAGAATGAAAGTATCCAGTGGTGAGATATAAAGTGAGGCTTGTAGAACAAGGATTCACGACTACGTTTTACAACAGTCATGACGAAATTTAGGATGCGTTTGGTTGGGTGGATGAGGGTGAATGGGATATGGTCATCCATGGATTTGGAGTCATCCAATTGTTTGGATGGGTGGATGGATAGGATATGGTCATCCAGTTTTTGGGAATATTCTCTCAAGATGCTGAATGAAGCCATCCAAATAAAAAGGCCAGATGTGCTCATCCAGTTTGCTGCACGAAGAGGTGTACACGGTCAAATTCAAATTTCGGCAAAGTTTTCTTGGCAAAAATTAAACTTCGCTCAAAATATGGTCAAATTTTGATTGAAAATTCAAATTTTAGTAAAAAATTGTCCAAAAATAAAAATTTGTTTGAAAATGCAAATTTTATTAAAAAATTCAAAATGTGTCCAAAAAATCAAATTTTTGGTCAAATTTTATCAAAAAATTCAAAATTTGTCAGAAAATTTAAATTGTGATCAAATTTTGTTCAAAATTTAATTAAATTTTGTCCAAAAAATTCAAACCAAAATTCGAAACCTTGATTACAACTAGCTCATCCATCTAACCAAACAAAAAATTAGGTCATCCCATCCATCCTCATCCATCCAACCAAACAAAAAATTAGCTCATCCTTATCCACCAAACCAAACAACTATCTGGATGGCTCCATCCCATCCAAGTTGGATGGCCATATCCCATCCAACCTCATCCAGACAACCAAACGCACCCTTACTGTGCATGCTGGCAAGGGTGCCACGTAGGCATATATTATTTCCCTACCGTTTTAAAGAAAACCTGTAGGGCACTTTCTCTTTCGCATCGTTGTTTCCCTTGGAATTGTTCCCTACGAATCACACTAGGGAAACCCTTTCCCAAATGTTTTTGGGTTGTTCCCTAGGAAATCAAGCAGCAAGGGAAATGGGGATTTCTAGTGGTGAGATGAGCCCATCATAATCTGTTTTCTTTCCCCTCAGGTGCATTTTAAGCCCGATCGACACAATCAATAATGCAGTAAATCGTATCACCTCTCAAAAGAATATTACTTGGCACTCATCAATTTAACCGTGTGCCAAATTAACCACCCAATACCATGCATGCATGGCTCCATTTGCTTCTTTCCAATATGCGTGGTTGCATACTGTATGATCGACGACACGCCTTGCACTACGGTGATTATCTTCAGCAAAGCCAAATGGTTTAAATTTAATTCGAAACAAGTTAGCAGAGTCGATCATCTTATCAAGCTTTGTCATGTAAATTAACATGTAGGTTGTAACGAAACAAAAATACTTCGATCGATTAAGCGCTAGGTTGGTGGGCAAAGTTGCGAGGAAGCCACGCTACGACGACAGATCCAGCCTTCTATGCGAAAAAAAACTTGCGATGAAGAGCGAAAAATGTCAGGTCACTACTATAGAGAAGGAGATCACATACGGTTTAGAACCATCATCACAAACGGTTTTTCGAACCATCTGTAATCACGTGTCAGTGATAATCGTTGTATATCATAGACAATATATTTATGAACCGTCTGTAAAATACACATCACAGACGGTTCTAGTTACGAACCGTTTGTGATAATAGGTTATCACAGACGGTTCTACCCACGAACCGTCTGTAATAATCTGTCATCACAGGCGGTTCTAGCCAAGAACTAGAACCGTCTGTGATATGCATAAAACCCACACTAGTTCAGCACTAATAAACATATAGTACATCCTTAGATTTCCAAATTTGCTATGAATTGGATACTTTAAATTTTGGCTATGTCCAAATTTACCATGACATAGATGCTCTAAATTTTAGCTAAGTGTTCAAATTTATCATGACTTGGGCGCTTCAAATTTTACTGGACCGACAACAATGCATATTGCTGGCCGTTTACAGGATCCACTGAAAAGACTTATTTTTAAGTATGGACACATAAGTGGTCATACGAGTGCATGCAATTGTGTTTGCTAGCCATATACATGTAAAGAAGGACTACCGAATAATTGCAAGGAACTGTTTAATACTGTTATCATATAAAGATTACCAGGAGATGTTGCCAAAAAAAATAATCAAATTTTCTTCTGGGAAAACTTCACCGGATGTTAATGTCCTTTTATTTACACATGGCACCCAACAATGACACGATAATTTTTAGAGAGGTGCTTCTATGCTCTTCCTTCTAATACAAGTTGCACAAATCTTAAAGCAAGCGAATGGGTAAGTAATCACCATCTACCCTTCATTCATGCTTTAATAGTTGTGCAACTTTTAAAAGGAAGAGCATAGAAGCACTTGTCTAATTTTTAAGTTGGCCTTTTGCATGTCTAGATCCTTTACCACTGTATTTTTTTATTTTTATTTTGTTACGACACACAAATGTTGCTTGTTTCACTTAATTTGGGACAGCTCTCCTGATGAATACAAGCTGCCATATACAAGGATAGTATAAGAAACAAAAGGTTTTAATCTGAATGTGCAAAAGAATGACATGATATTGTGACATGGTAATGGAAATTTTAAAGACAGGACAACAAAAGAAAGGAGAAGACCTTTTGTGGACATTCGGTTCTTAAGATCCACTTACAGTTTACGAATATTCAGTTAAATATGTAAGCTTAAAATGATTTGGAAATCGAGAACGTTCACTTGAGCAAACTTCGTATAGGTAAACACATTTTTATGCTTCTTCATGTGATTTACTTTATATTCTACATCATTTCAATATTGAATATTCAGTCTCAAATCCTTGCATAAAGGTGTCATCTGCCGCGATCTGATAACATAGAATGACAGCGAGAGCAGAAGCAACTTATACCGCGGCAGGCTTTTCTGCTACTTTTCGCTGCCACGACGGGGTATCCAACCGTTTTTCCCTGCCACGGCAGGAGCTCCTCGTCTATCGTGGTGCCATAGCGTGGTAGCCTGGTAGGGGACATCTATCTCCTGTCGGCTCTTCCGCGCTTAATGAGGTGGCTATTTTTGTAATTTCTATTGCACGTGGGTCAGATTTGCAAAAAAAATTATATTAATGACTTATCTTCTCTTAAGAACATATGATTATGTACACTCGAAATGGCTAATATATTTGGCATGGAGGCTGGCCTCTCCTAGTGTTATCAAAGGGGTAGATTATTTGTCGCATAGCCAGGTTGACGACTTTCCTGCCTGGAGATCTATTTAGGCGTTCCTGTGCTTAAAAACAGAAGAACTACTGGCTCTTGAGTCTCTGGGGTTTTATGTTTTGGAAGGAAGGAAGCTGTAGACCTGGGAGTTGGGCCGGGCCGGGCCGGCCCGGGCACGACGGGCTTTGGGCCATCGCAAGCCGGCCCATTTCGGCCTGAAAAGGCGAACGGGCTTAGGGCTGGATCGGGAGGCGTTTCTGAGCCCGTCGAAGCACGGCGGAGCCGAGTCAGGCGGCGGCCCTGGACCTGAACCAACTACAAGCGCTCGGAATTATTTTTGTGCTATCTTTTGTACTCGTGCTTCATTTTTTTTGTTTCTTTTAATGTTTGGAATGGCAAGATATTTGATATAGTGATATTAAGTAACTATTTCTGTCATTTTGTATGTGTGCACATATAAAATGGTCAGCTCCTGTCACAGCCCACGGGCCGGCCCGAACCCGGCCCATGTAGTCCGGCCGGGCCGGGCCGCCCGACGGGCCTCATTTCTAGGCCTGGCCCGACTCGAACCCGGTCGGGCCGTGCCAGGCCTTGGGCCGCCCGGGAAAAGCCCAGCCCATGTCTCAGCTCTAGAAAGCCGAATGTGATGCAAATATGTTTTCTTTTTTTAAAAAAAAAATAGTCCGAAACTCTAACATTTTATTAAACGAGAACAATAACCAAACTACAAGCGTATACCCACACACACGCGTTCGGCTCCGTGAGCGCCCGCGTCAAATAGCACTCAAACGCCTGCGTACATACCGAGTGCGCTCAACGCGCTCTAACCAACCGAGCAGCGCCCGGCTCTGAATATGTTTGCTTTGCAACTACAATTTCATAAGGAGTAGATACTGATCCGATAAAGGGGGCATATCATGTGCAATCAAAGGTTTGGTGCAATCACCGTGCAATCAAACTAAAAAAAGTTTCAAAAAATTCTGAAAAAAATCATGGATGTACATCTCAACTTACCCCATCTACGTATAAAATTTCATGATTAAATTCGTCCTACACTAGAAGTTACAAAAAAGACAAATTTCTAACAAACTTTTACAGTTCAAATGCACCCCAAATTTGTCTTTTTTGTAACTTCTAGCATAGGATGAATTTGATCATAAAATTTTATACATATATAGGGTAAGTTGAGATGTACATCTATGATTTTTTTCAGAATTTTTTGAAAATTTTTTTAGTTTGATTGCACGGTGATTGCACCAAACCTTTGATTTGCACAGGATATTCCCCCTCCGATAAAATGCTTACATCATTCTCCACGGCATATTAACTCGTCAGTGGATTCCAATAAGAATATAATATTTGTTACTCCCGGCCGAAAGGATCGAGCCCAACCGAGGCTAGTTTGGTCACTTGCCAGAAGAGTTGAAAATCCATGGGGCCCGGCGGAGAGCACTCACCGGCGAGCATCGCAAGAGGAAACCCAGCCGGAGCACAACCAAATCCATAGCCGGAATTTCTCCTCTCCTTCCTTCCTTCCTTCCTTCTTTCTTTCTTTCTTGTAGTGTACTAGTTTCGGATCCATATACTCACCGCCGTCGCCTTAACGGGTCCCGTCGAGCGCTTACCGGGACCTACACAGCCTCCGAATCCCGCCGCCGCCGTCGTCGTCTGACGATCTGCGCCGTCGATACGGGCGCGCCCCGACCGGAGGTGGGGATGAGGAGGTTGGCCGCGTGGAGTCTGCCCGGGTGAGAGCTTGGAGGCTTGTGTTGGGTGGTTCTGGCTGTCGGGTCCTGTGGCGTGAGTCCAAGATCCAATACCGGCGGGCCGCCGGACGATGATGGGTCGAGACGAGCGCCTCCGCCGCGCGCTGGCCGCCTTCGGCGGCGGGAGCGATGTGTGGGAGCTGGTCGATGCCGCGCTGGCTTCGGCGGCTCGGGACCGGCCCGACGAGCTGCGTGCGCGCCGCGACGGCATCGTGGAGCGGCTCTACGCCGGGGACAGCTGCAGCAACTGCGCCGAGCCGCCGCGGCGTGCTGGGGCGGCTGTTGCGGAGGAGGAGGAGGAGGAGGAGGCCCCGGCCTCACCGGAGGCGGAGGGTGACGCGGACACTGGTGGCATGGGCGATGCCGACGAGCCCGGCGGCGCCGGCGAAGGCGAGCTCGGCCTGGAGAGCAAGATCCTGGCCATAAAGGACTTCTTGGAGGACCCCGACCAGGTCCTTAAGGAAGCCATTTTCACCACCTCACAACGCGAATTCGCTCGAAAAGAGAAGCTTTTTCACACAGACTGCACGTTCGTGTTGTTTTGTCGCAGTCGGAGGACGAGGTGGTGAGCTTGCTGCAGAACCTGGCAGACATGGACATCACGTACAAGGCGCTCCAGGTCAAGCTTTTTACCCTTCTTTTACGTCACTTTTGTTTGGCCTACGAATAAGGAAGAGAGATTACTTCGGTTGCTTGTTTGAGCAGCCATGGACATGGAGGAGGGTAAACGCTTCAAGTCTCTGTTGTGTTCGTGCAGGAGACGGACATCGGCCGGCATGTGAATGGCCTGCGCAAGCACCCCTCCGGCGAAGTCCGGCGACTAGTGAAGCAGCTCATCAGGTGAAAAAAAAAAATTATGAACAAGAACACTGTTGCTTAAGCGGTGGATGTTATTCTGTGTGGTTTAATTTTTCTTTTCATTTGTGGAATTTGTTGCTGCTTACAACTTGAAGGAAGTGGAAGGAAACAGTGGACGACTGGGTGCGCCTACACAATTCCAGCGGCGGCAGCTCGATCATCGGTATGTCACTGTGCAAAATACTACATTGTCTTCGGCTCAGGATGTTCGTAAAAAGAATATTTTTCCTGTTTTTAATAATTCTGAATGGGTGAATCTGGATGCTTGATGATGGCAGCTGATGGCGACTCCCCTGAGAAAATCCAAGGAAAGAACCACCAAAGCTCTCAGGTAACAGTTCTTGTTTAGAAATGGCTCTAAAGTCTAAACAACCACACCAACACCCCAAGCTTCTTTTGTGATTCCCTTGTCTGTAGAAAGTTTCATTTTGATAAGTATTGTGCCCAGAATATTCCCCTCCTAGTTATTCCTCTACAGTTTATTACCAAACAATCAAAGTTATGACAAAGTAATTTTCCATGCTTTTGTCATGGTGAGTAAACTAAGAGTTTACGCAAAACCAGTAGCTATTAGTTATAATGACCCCCCTGTTTTTGTATTTTAATAATCTTATTGTACTTTAAACTTCTCTTCTTTGGCTGTAAACTCTAACAAGGACACCGTCCTTGCTGATGCAACATTCCAGGTTTCAGAGTTCAAGTATTCCCCTAGCCCACAGAGTCACAGTGAGTGTGACATATTTACCTTCCAAGGATATCGTATTTTTGTTTTCATCGTTCTTAGTACCCACAATAATGCACTTATCGACATGCTCTTTTGTTTCTGAAAATTTTAGATAGTTCAAGCTCAGAGAGGATTAATAATGGGATCGAGCCGACAATAGAGGCGAGGCCTAGAGCGAGCCCTGCACCAGCATATCATAATGCCAGGCAGATCAACAACAACAACAGCAACAACCATTCTACTACTTCATCCTCTGCTCCAGCCGTAAGGCTATATGACCGGATCTTTCTCCTTTTTATCGTCCCCATTGCTATCAAACATAGGTTGTGCACTGCATTGTGTTTAAAGTAGAGCTAGCTCAATCAGTATGGACCCCAGATGTAGCATCTTTTGACCGATTTTGCCTCACTTGTCACGACTCATGGCACAATGGTGTCTAATCAGGCACTTTTGCAAAGATTGGTTTTGTGTTCCACTTTCAGTGAACAAAAAGAATTACAGTTCTTGCGAACTTGGAAACCTTTTACTGCTTTGCAACTGTAAAAAGGACTGTGGATGTTGCCTTAGATGCAAAATCTGTGAGAATGGTTTTGTGTTCGATGCAGAAGATGATGAGGGAGCAGGACAGTCTTCTGGACCTTGACAGGCTGGATTTTGCAAGGAAGAGGCTCCAAGAGAATTATCAGGAAGCACAAAATGGCAAGTCACTGAATTATTATTTACCTGCATTACAAGAACTTAGTGGTAAATGTACAAGCAGTTGCCCCCCATCTGAAGTCTTTAGATTGTTTTTTCAGCTGTTACAACTGACACTACTAGCTTCCTTTTTTTTTGTAAAAAATAATAATAATTATCAGCACTGCTAGAGTAGGAAGCAAAATGACAAGCGGTCATATTTGATATGCAATATGTCGAGAACGACCCAACAGAAAAAAGATAGAAAAATGAAGCTAGTCAGTTGTTCTTATTTTCTGTTTCATTTTTGGCAGCGAAAAAGCAGAGGACAATACAGGTGATGGATATCAACGATATCCCAAAACCGAAAAGCAGAAATGGCTTCATCCGCAAGGGCGGTGGGGGTGGGCTCCCGGCGAGGCACCGGTGACCTGGCCTTCTCCGGCGCCGTGCCGCCGGACCTGCATATCAATGTCTTAAAACAGCGTTGAAAATCGAAAAAAAAAAGAGAGAGCTTTTCCTTTTTCCTATGCCTTGCATGGCTAGCCTCACCTCATGTGTAATAGTAGTATTGTCAGGTACATAAGAAAGTATGCTTATGGGGTTTTTTTTTCCCTCAGGAGAGATAGAAATCGAAGTTACTGCTGTTTGTTAGGCCAATTTTGGATCCTGGGCTAATTATTAGATGGCTAAAAATAAGCCCTAGTCTATCTAAATAGGAAGACTAATAGGTGGGCTAATTTTCAGTCAACCCATCAGCTAACAATTAGTCCATTAGCTGGTGGAGGGAAGCTAATTTGGGCTAATAGTAGGTAACACGCTGGGAAAAGTTTGAAATACCGTCGCGCTGGCCTTATCCTCACTTCCTCTCTCGTGCGTCCGCTCACCAGTTGTTATGAGGGGTAGACATGATTTTTCTAAGAAATTAGCCCAACCATTAGCCATGTATCCAAACAGCCCTAGGCTAATTTTAGATGGGCTAATTATTAGCTGGCTAATAATTAGCTCTAGCCATTAGCCAGCTAACAATTAGCTTTAGCCCATCCAAACATGGCCTTAGCCCATCCAAACATGGTCTTAGCTCATCGTTTAGCTGATCATTCTGTGTAGGGTCTATTTGGATACATACAGCTAATAGTTAGCTGCTAAAAAATAGCTGGAGTGGATCCAAACACTCCCAGCTAATAGATCATCTAACTATCATTAGCTAGTCAAACTTCACATCTAATAGCAACTAATATGTGGCATTTAACCAAAATAACATTCGCGTCTACCACCAATAGCATTTAATAGCATGGGTATTCTGGACAATAGCATCTATTAGTTACATATTAACTGGTGGATCTAAACATCCTTTAACTAATAGTTTGCTAGCTAATTATTAGGTGCTAATGGATCCAAACATATCCTTAATAATTTATTGTCGAGGCTCATTGGGTTTTGGATATGCATGCCATGTCAGTTGTGGCGCCTAGATGTGCGCAGATCGGCAGGCTCAACACATGGGTGTGAGGACCCACATACGCCACTATCCTTGGTAGCATCAGGATATATCTCTATCACAACGCCTTTCAAATATTCCATCACGATATGTCTATGCCACAAAGCCTCAGTTTCCTCCCTCTAGCATCCGAAGAGGCACTAAAAAGTCTAGAAGTCCTTAGGTCCAGCAGCCGAAGAGGCACCAGAGATCCTTAACCCATAAAGAGATAATTTCACCTCAGATTTAAAAATTAAAATAAAGTGAGTTAAATTTATATTTTTATTCTAAAATGTAAACAAGATGACTTATCTAAATACTCTTAATATATCCACATTTCTAGATATATAGATTTGGTGAAGCTAAGAATACCCAGCTTTACTAGATTCTGAAGCTCTGCCAAACACCCCTAAAGACACGTGATATAGATTAAAGAAAGAAGAAGATTTAAGCTACTTCCATATTTATGTTTGCTATGTGTTTAGTTTTTACAAAGGATGCTACAAGGCAGTTAGTGCTATAGAATTTTTTTTCCTGAGATATCCAGAACAATTACCTGGCGAAGCCCAGGTAGTCGGAAAAAAAAATATATGCAACAGTAATGTATACCGCGGCATGTGCAGCACTGTGCGGATTGGCGCCACGTGTCCAGCTGTGTCAATCTCCATGAAAGAATAATTAAGTGATAAGGATTAAAGTGCATTAAAGTGCTTAGAGATTGATGGATTTGTACAGAGATTGACGCAGCGGGACGCGTGGCGCCAATCCGCATAGTACTGCACAAATCGCGGTATGCATCACCGTTGCATAGAATTTGTTTCCCAGGTAACCACGTATGTGGTTAACGATGTTTGACTGCCTTATGGAAGTTGTTACTTATCTTTATATGATAATCCATATGTAGTAAAATCACAACACATCCATTAATACATACTGGTGATTCCAACTACCAGCCATACTGGTGATCATCGTACGTCCAAATCCAATGTTCAGATTAATTCATGGGTTAGAAAATATTTTTGACATGTTGGTGATAGCACGAAATATATTGCAGGAAATTGTTACTGAAATTAAACCAAAGAAGTATGATTGAAGGTGTTGAACTTGCCTTAGAAACAGGGAAGATTGGAGTATTGAGAGGTTTAGGTTGCTAAGAACTTCCCTGATGCTTTGATTCAGGGAAATACCAACGGAGTTTAATAAGATCACCTCAGCTTACTCTTAGTATGTATACGTTTGCTTTGTCCTACATGAAAGAGTTAGAAAAGATGAGAGAGAAAAGAACTAAATCTTACTCCCTCTGTCCCACAAAGAGTGCATTTCTAATGTTCAAAATTTATCCCACAAAGAGTGCATCTTTAGTCCGTAGGGCCCAGCTGTAAGTGTATGCATGCTCATTTAAGTGCCTGTAGAAACCGAAGCACCAGCATGCTTATGTATAGAGTAATGAGGGTCACATTAGTCATTTACTTTGCACACTAATCTGTCTTAAAAAACCTAGAAATGCACTCTTTATGGGACAGAGGGAGTATTTAGTAGCAAGCACCACACGAGAATATATGTGTTATCGTAGGCTAAAAAACGGTGTTGGAGTCAGCGTGAGCTACTCTTAGTGCTGAAGTTAGTGTTTTGTCACTAGCTATAAGGATGGAGTTAATGTTGAATGCTCAAATTAAGTGCTTTAGTGTTTCTCTAGAGATAATTTTTAGATATAGCTATTGTATAAACTGATTTTATTATTTATATTAAATAATATAGATGAAAAATGAAGTAAGTAATAAGTTTTATTATTGTACTTGCTCTAAGGACTCAATGGAAGATAATGCATACTATGGCAGTACTAAGGCTACGCGTGCTATACTATCACTTGTCCAATGACACTCTCCCCAAGACTAAAAAGACCAAGGCTTCGACGAAAAAAAAAAGAGAAAATAAAGATAGATTTATTCGAAGAAGCAAAGGATTTCTTTTATTAAGAAATACGGACTAATAGAACTTTAAAAGAACTATTTTATTTTATTAGGAAGGAATATATAGTTGGTATAGAAGTCTAATTAACTGCTTTTAAAGTACCTATCTGATTTATTAATGCAAAAAGGAATTCTATCCTATTATGAATCTAAATCGAATAATAAGTTAAGTACTAACCATTTAATTTATTTCTAACTTATGTTCTTGGTTCTATTTGAATTCTTTTGAAAAAAGGAAATTAAATTTAAAGAAGAAAAAAAAGCAATGTGATTAGCAACCTAAAAGATCGTTGGCACTAAATACTCATAAACAGTATTTAAATACGCTAATCGACACTAAACAATGGAAGAAATACAAATCACTCAGCACAAAAATCACTCACTTTACCAGGCCGGCCCTCCGGCCAATCAAGCGCACTCGACACACAGGCCACAGCACACACGCCTCACATCTCTCTCTCTCTCTCTCTCTCTCTCTCTCTCTCTCTCTCCCCTCCGTGCCGCTGCTCGGTCGGCCTCCGCCGCTGCGCCCCCGGCCACCGACGCCGTTTCGCCCTTCGGTCATCGCCGGCCACATGGATGCCGTCGCCGGATCTGCCGTGCCCCGGCCTAAATGCTTGCATGCATGCTCACACATTTTTGCCGGACAACAAGATACAGCAGGAATGTATAGCACAACTGCACAAGACAAAACTGAACTCGACTTCGTAGCATTCTCACGAAACCACGCTAGCATGCATTTGTCCTTCGGTCTACACCGGCACTGTACATAATCTGATATTTGACTACAAGTTCGTAGTTAATTTGCTGGCATTCGGAGTGTGTTATAGTTACATAGCATTAGTAACCAGATGCTATCAGTTCTGATTTTTGACAAGAACAGTGCAGCTCAGTGGCGGAACCAGGAATTTTTTGGAGCCTGGGCAAGCCTATCTAAGGTGGGCTTTTGGCTGACAAACACCATCACCTTGTGAAGAAATACTTCGATCCATATGTGAGCCACCAAGAAAAATAAGTACAAAATCAACACAGCTCATAGTCATATATGTGGTGAGGGCCTCCTTGGTCATTAGCTCGCCGTGCATAGGCCACGTTGCACTTTGACCGCCATTAGACCCCTGGATGTGCACCCTAGGCCCGATCACCTCACCGCACTTCTGAACACGAGCCTAAACACCCTCACAGCGTACCCCATAGCCCCTGATCTAAACCGTATTGTCTGATTCGTGTTTGTCTTGATGGCAAAAAGCCAATCGATGGCATCATTTGATGCTTCTTCTTAAGTCAATTCTAAATGAACCGGGTATGTATACTCTTTAATTGTCAAGCCAACTGGACCATCAAACAATGCATGACCCAATTTACAAAACCTCCCCGTCGATGATGTATTCGCCGTGCAGTGCATGCCAAACAAACAAATGCTTGCTAGCTGCTCTCTATAAATATCAAGCACATACATACATAGGGTCTAGATCCAAATCCAAATCAATCCTATAGAATTGCAAATTTGCAATTTTGATCACTGAATATTGATCCATTTCATGCAAGTGCCGCAGTTCCACGGTCGGCATCAAATAACTGTTGTAGGGTCCGAACCTGGAGGGCAGATGACGACGACGATGAGCAGCCGCGAGTAGCGCAGGAGTAGTAGCAATAATAAGGTCGTCAAGTGCTGCCCCTTGTGGCTATTACGCAAGGTCGTAAGTGGCAGCAAAAAGTGCAGCCCTCGCGCAAGGTCGCAATGGCAGTAAAAAGTGCAACCCGATCAAAGAACTCGTACTCCCACTGCAACTCAAGGAGCATCTTGCTTGCGAGCCCGGGCAGCTACCCCAGGTCGCCGGGAGGTGGCTCCGCCACTGGTGCAGCTCATTGTTTATCCTTGGCGTATTTACTTTTTCTTAACTTCTTACAGTCATGACCTATGTATGCATATTATTTATTACTCCCTCCAGTTTGATAATATCTATCGCTGAAGCGTTTTGAGGCGGGTGTGAAAATATTAGTCGTTGGAGATGCGTGCATGCAGCTGCATTCAAACCACCACTCCGTCACGAACCAATACATGTAACTTTCACATTTAAGTATTCATTTAACCAGGCTTCGAACTACGTATGAAGGCTTGGATAACTGGGTACAACTATCTGAGCTACAAGCATTTACTCATTTCTTGGTATGTAAGATTATGTCTAAAACGACAGATATTATCAAACTGAAGGCAGTATCTATTATTGAGCATTTGCATGAACATTTTCTGACACCGCGGCAACATGGTAATATTTGACAAAAACTAATATAGCATTTTATTCAGTCATTGACTTGATCATTCATTCAGACATCACACACATACACGGGACCTCGTGTCCGAAAACACCCCCGAACCATGCGTCCAGGCTATACACTTGCTGATGCCTAGAAATTAAAAAGATGATTTGGTATGCACTTTGATGCAATTGCAGGGGAATGCCGTTTTTGGTTTCCATTGTCCTCTTCCTTCCCAGCTGCTCTTCTTCTCTAGACCTGCACTGCCAAAAAGAGCAGGAAAGAGAGGAAGAAGAGGGAATATAAATAAACTCTTATTATACCGGGACAAATTGGAGCCCAACGGCGGTGCCCACGTGTCCCCCTAGGCACATTCGCGAAAAAGCCCCTACGTTTCTTCAAATTACGGATTGATCCCTGTAAATTACGAATAGGCTCTTCGCGATTTTTTGTGAGGGGAAGATAATTTTTTCTAAATTGCGTTTGGGTCCCTTTGTGCACTGTTTGCGGAAAAAGGCCCCGTTAGGTTCAAATCACGAACAAACTCTTTCCTAATTTTTCATGATAGCGAGCAGGTCCAAAAACGTTACGAATAGGTCCTCGCGCCTTACATACAGGTCCTTTCTCTGTTTTTCCCAAAAAAGTATTTTCGTTAGCAGAAATATGTGTGCAGCTCTATCTCTAGACATTTTCCCCCAACTCGATCTCTAATATTTAGCGAAACATGTATTATTACTCGGTGAACATATAGCGTGTTAAACTCCACAGCTATCTCTAGATTTTCCCCCCAGCTTGATCTCTAGACTTTTTCCCCCCAACTCGATCTCTAATATTTTCCGAAACAAGTATTATTACTCGGTCTAATATTTTGCGAAACATGTATGATTACTCGGTGAACGCATAGGGTGTTAACCTCGACAACTATCTCTAGATTTTTTTTCCCGTTTTGATTTCTAATCTCTAAAAAATTTTCCTCAGCTCGATCTCTAATATTTCCCGAAACATGTATTATTACTCGGTGAACGCATAGTGTGTTAAACTCGACAGAAGAATGTTGGCATCTCCATTTTTCCTGGGAAAAAATATTTTCGCCAAAACAAATCTTTTTTCCAGTGCCTTTTTTCTGTTTTTCTCCAATAAAAATATCTTCATTAACAGAAATATGTGTACAGCTCTATTTCTAGACTTTTTCCCCAACTCAATCTCTAATATTTTATGAAACATATATTATTAATCGGTAACGCATAAGGTGTTAGACTCGACAAAAGAATGTTGGCATCTCCGTTCTTCCCGGAAAAAAAAAACATTTCTGTCAAAATAAATCTGTTTTCCTTGCAAAATAAAACTTCAAACCAAATTTTGCACGGTGCGGCATTGCCGCACGACTCTAACTAGTTGTTGGTTATGGGCCGTGGAGTTTCCAGAGCTTTGTGGTTTGTATTTAGAGTTGTCATCGCTGTCTATTGGCACTGCATCCTTGACAAATGTGCAGGGGCATTGCTTGTCTTTAATCTGTGTCCACGTAATCAGTACACAATATTACACCTGATTTAGCTCCATCTCAGATCTAAAAGTTTTAGGATAAAATAAAGTAAATTAAGTTTATATTTTTATTTTAAAATATAAACAAGATGACACATCTAAACACTCTTAATATATCCACAACTTCAGTTCCATGGATCTGATGGAGCTAGGAATACCCAGCTCCACCGACCCACAGATCTGATGGGGCTGAAGCTATACAGATAAAAAAAGGCAACTTTGATTAATGCTCAATCCATTCAAATTTATAATACATTTTCTCTTACCATATATACCAACTAAACCATACCTAATTATTATCTCTAAATATTATAATCAATACATATATAAACTAAAGTTAGATATTTATTAGGGATATAAAGGGAATATTACACTAATTTTACATTGAAATATGAAATATGCCATATATTTTTGTGCACAAAATCATTTAAAATATACGTCTTATAAATTTGAACGAAGAAAATAATTTATATTATATTGTATTCGTAAAACTTCTCAAGACAACCCACACACATGCTTTCCTAGGTCCAATCAGAATATTTTAAAAATATATCTCTAGAATCGATATAGTATGCTGTATTTAATTAGAGTTTAGTGGAAAAGAGCATGACCCGCCGGTTGCGACTTCTTCTGCTCCAAACAGGCAAATATGGTGGGACCCACTGGCCAGCCACCCAGCCAGCGTCCCTCTGACAGTCTGGTGGTCTGATCCCACCTATTCGGCCATCGTGGTCTTCTGCTATCGCGGGTATACCTGTGGGCCAGCACTCAAAAACTGGGCCGTGTGGGCCGAAATGTGGCCCAGAACTGCACCACCTTCGAGAACTAGGCTTGATTAGTTAATTTTAGTCAAGATTGGCGCCATTGATAAGTTGTTCTCCAGGTTGATCGTGCGGCGAGGCCTCACCGTAGGCGTGGTTAGCAATCTCAAAGCTCGTGGGTGTATATATATGAGCGTACATGCTGCGTAAGCAAATTTCTTTCGTCAGATATAAATGCACTTAGGTCATTGGTACATCGGAAGGCTTAGAGGAATGGCACATCCGCACAAGGAACATATTTTACAGGCTCTAAGTGGCGGACCCAAAACCAAGATTTAGAGGTGCTAATGGGACTACCAATATGATATAAGCAAACTAAGATTTTTTTAAAATAATACTTTTTTAAAAAATGAATTGCGGTATTAATACGCGAAAAATAAAAATTGCAAAAATAAAACCTATTCGCCAAACGGTACGGTGAAATATTTATTTTCGCCAAACGATTCGGCGAAATTGCTATTTTCGCCAAACAGTGTGGCAACCACTGCTTAATTACGCAGTTAACAGTTGGCCGTCAAAATTTAGGGGAAAGAAGCCATTATCGCCGTACCGTACGGCGACAATAGCTATTTTCGCCAAATGGTTCAGCGATAACCTCCCGTTTCCCGTGGAATTTATCGCCTAACGGTTAACTGCGTAATTAAGCAGTGGTCGCCGTACTGTTTGGCGAAAATAGCTATTTCGCCGAACCGTTTGGCGAAAATAGCTATTTCGCCGTACCGTTTGGTGAATAGGTGTTATTTTTGCAAATTTTGTTTGCCGCGTATTAATACCGCAATTCATTTTTTTTAAAAAAAATATTATTTAAAAAAAACTCGCAAACTAAATATAATTCGGATCATCTAAAGATACGAGGATGCTAGGGTATACCCACGGTCTAACCAGAGATAGGGGTTGTTTGCTCGCACCTTGTTTTTTTAATAGATGTTGTTTCATACTTTAAAGACATCTAGCATATAGAATTTTGAGTAAATTTCACAAAATGATTGTTTTTTTTTGTACAAACTATCAAAAAAACTACAGATTTTAGCTTCTATTTTACAAAACAATAGATTTTAAGTTGACTTGTATCACAAAACTACAAGTTTTATAATTGATCGTTTCTTGTAACGGGTCTGACAGTGTGAAACCATATGGCAGTCTCACGTGGAAGTGAAAATGAGAAATGAGGGCATGTGAGGTTACCATGTAGGCACACACTGTTAGACCCATTACAAGAAACGATCAATTCTAAAATCTGTAATTTTGTGACACAATTTTTCTTAAAATATGTAGTTTCGTGAAATATGAGGTAAAACATGTAGTTTTCTGATAGTTTGCATAAAAAGATTGTAGTTTTGTAAAATTTACTCAAAATTTTATATGCTTGATATCTTTAAAGTATGAAGCAACATCTAGTAAAAAGCTAGGTGGTGAACAAGCAACCCCTACCTCCAGCTGAACCGTGGGTACCCCCTAGCACCGCCGTATTTTCGGATGATCCGATTTATGTTTAGATCGCTTATTTTATATTGGTATTGTCCCTATTATCACCTCCTAAATCTTGGTTTTGGGACCACCACTGAGAGCCTGTAAAATTGTTCCTTGTGCAGATGTGCCATTCCTCTGAGCCTTCAGATGTACCAATGACCAAGTGCATTTATCTCTGACGAAAGAAATTACTTACACAACAATCCTTCCAATTTTTCTTACCAATCATTTTGTCAAATTTACTATAATTTTTTCACACTGTAGATAAACTTAGATTCAATTTATTTCATAGATGTTGATTTATCCTTTTATTGCAACATAGGCTTTGAAGTGGTGCACTTACCCCTTTTTTTTATCCAGTTCTTGATATAGACTGGGTGCTTCTCCAAGATTAGTACCAACCAGCTGTTGGGTAAATGAATATAGAATAATTATATTAAATTTTCAGTGTTAGGTAAGTTGAAATTTCAATGAATGCGATATGCATATTTCTATTTTACTACTTGTATCTGTCAATCTAGGGAGTTCATCATGCAATGCATATTTACTCTCTTAGAACGGAATGGATTCCAGCGCTCTGGCCGCGCCACCTCATCAATCTCGCGGAAAGGCCGTGAGTGAAATCTGAAATCCACCCCCCCCTACTCGATATTTGATAGAAAAACTCACGTCTCTTAGAATGGAATGGATTCCAACACTCTGGCCGCGCCACCTCATCAATCTCGAGGAAAGGCCATGGGTGAAATCTGAAATCCACCCCCCTCGATATTTTATAGAAAAACTCATGTCTCTTAGAACGGAATGGATTCTAGCGCTCTGGCCGCGCCACCTCATCAATCTCGCGGAAAGGCCGTGGGTGAAATATGAAATCCGCCCCCCACTCGATATTTTATAGAAAAACTCACGTGGTTCCATAAATTCGCATTCAAGTCCAAATCAAACCATTTTGCAAACAAATCCTCACGATTACCAAATATTGCGCTCGGAACCGACATATCTCTTGCAAAAAAAACCATGGTACTCGAAAATTGCATTGCCGCTTTTGAAAAAAGAAAAGAAAAAAAAGATAGAAAAAATAAACTCTCCGATATCTTGCTTCCTGATACCTTCTTCTCATTCGTTTTTCTACAAAAATTCCCTGTGAATTATAAAGTAGTGATAATTTCGATTTTTCTTACATTTTCTGATGTTTCGCCAAACGAAAAATAACATCCACTATAGAGGTCGTTCTTGCCATCTGAACACTTTATCAAAATTTACCTAATGCAGCGTAGCGCGCGGATCTACCTAGTTGTTCATAACCATCATTTTTCTCTATTAATGATTCAGTGAACCTAATATATTGTTTAATATATGAAGCTGTCGGGGGGTCGGATGGATCCCATGAATTACCTCGGGTGCCACGAGCGGCACGGGCTCACTACTGCCCGAGCCACCGGAAGGCCGTCCCCCGGGACGACCTAGCCGGGCGCCACGAGCAGCACGAGCTCGTCCCCGCCCTGGCCACCAGGAGGTCGTTCCTAGGGATGACCTTGCCGGGATCTGAGAAGGTCGCATAACCTGGTGGCTCGATGGCTCGATGGCTCGTGCTCAGGTGAGGAGGCCGAGTTCGGAGTTGGTTGTTAGCCGACCTGATGTGATCCCGAGGTCGGTAACCGCCAGCTGCGTAACCTCCGCTAGTTCGTTGCGTTCTCCGCGGGAACGTGGCTGGGGTATAGGATCTGTTAGTCACCACGTTGGACCGAGTCGAACGTGGAGTTAGTGGGTTTGAACAAGTACGCCCCTTTGTAATCTATAAAGCATCCCCGCCGTGGAGGGGGGAGACAGAGACACACACATACGAAAATATACACGAGCTGGAGTAGGGCTATTATCTCCTGCTTGAGAGGCCCGAACCAGGGTAAAGTACTGTGTCCTCGCTCGTTGAAGTCTGGTGAGTCATTCCTCTGAGTATTCCTCACGTGAGAAGGGGTCGCAGTTGGTCCCTCCACCAACAAGTAAGCTCGGCGGGGGCCTGCTCCCCAATCGTCGACAGCTGGCGCCGTCCGTGGGGACCGACTTTCCCTTTCGTGAGGAATCCCGGAGGATGTCAGACTCCCAGGACCACCGGGGCCTCTACGCCCCTGCGATCGGGGAAGAGGAGAAGCAGTTCTTCAACAATGGGGCTGCCGACGTCGCTGGCCTCGAGGGTCATGATGGTTCCGGGAGCTTCTGCCTGGAAGCCGCCACACGGGAGCAGTTCTTTCGCTCCCAACTCGACGCCCTCTCGGACGACGAGTACGACGGGCTCTACGATGGCCTGGACATTCCCGACTATCTTGAGCTCGACCAGGGGACCGCGTCACGGGGAGACACCGTGATGTCACCCTCGCGGTCCGCCCAATCCCGTAACATCTTGGTTGCGGAGGAAGGTGGAAATATCGGGGGCAAATCCCCGAGCGAAACACGCCTCCACCGCTATGAAGCGGCCAAGGAGCACCTGCAGACATCTCTGAACCGGACGCTGGCCAGCTTACGCTGGCAAGTCCGCGATGGCCCGGCCGACAAGACCAGGGCCGAAGCCCGTGAAAACTTCCACACGTACGGGACGCCGGAGCCCGTGCGCCGACGACCGAGCTCGTCACCCCGCGTTCCCCCGAGCGGGGAACGCCTTCAAGCCTTGGCCACAGTGGTGCGCAACCTCAGAGAATTTCCTGAGCAAGTCGACCTAGAAGCCATGGGTGCGGCTGTGGCCGACGATCTCGAGGAAATCGCCACGGACATAAAAGCGACGGAAGCCTCTCGAGGAAGGGATGCCCGGAGTGATTCCTGGGAACGCCGCTGCCAGGCGTCCGTGCGCCTCCACCCCGACGACTCACGCAGCCGTACCCGGAGTGACCGGCGCGAACGCGATCGGGCTCGGGAGGGCACCCGGAGCAATTCCCGGGCGCTCCCTCGAGATCGACGGAATACGAGCCACGGGCAGAACCGGGCTGAACATTCCTCCTCGGGCCACTCTCCATCTTACCGGCATAGGGAGGTGTTCTCTCGCCTGGGCCCACGAACCTCGGGCTTGGCCGGCGGGGATCGCCGGCCGCTGGGCTGCATAACGACCGTCCGGCAGATCCGTTTTGGTGCAGGCGTTCGCGGCGTCCTGCGGCGTAACGTGGCGATCGAGTTCAAACCAGGCCACATCGAGAGGTTCGACGGGACGCAGAACCCGGACGAGTTCCTCTCGATTTACACCACGGCCATCCTGGCCGCCGGCTGGGATGAAGGGATCATGGCAAACTTCTTGCCCACGGTGCTGGATGGACCGGCTCGGACGTGGCTCTTCAATCAGAAGGAGGGCTCTATTCGATCCTGGGCGCAACTAAGTAACACCCTTCGGGCAAACTTCCGTAGCCGTTACGTTCGCCTCGGGAAAGAGCGCGACCTCGAAAGCGCCTGACATGCACGGACGGCGAGACCCTGCGCCAATTCGTCCAGCGTTTCATGCAGGTGCGGAACTCCATCCCGAGCATCTCGGATAAGACGGTTGTCCGAGCTTTCAAGTTCGGGGTCCGAGACGTCCGCTTTACGCAGGACCTCGAGATTCACCCGGACATTACGGCCAACGAACTGTTCCGTATGGCCGACCGTTATGCCAACGCTGACGAGGCGGTCCAATGGAAGAGGCTGCTAGACGAAGGAAAGCTGCCCCCTCAGCCCGGACTCGAAGGGGCGTCAAGCCGGAAGAGCGTGAGCTCGATCAAGAAAAAAATTAAAAAGAAGAAAAAACCCTCTGTCTCCGACATGGTGGCGGCCATCGAACTACGACAACGGCCGACCTCGCAAGTGTATAAGGGGGGAGCCGCAAAAGGAAAGGGTCGACCGGTTCAGCGGAACAACGAGCAAAACCAGGACGACCAAGACCGTAGCGACCAACGCGGACGGGCTAGCGCCTATTTTTGCCCGCTCCACCAGGCGTATGGGCACGACCTGCGGAATTGCATAACATGGGCCTCCCGCCTGGAGAAATTCTACAATGGTAAGGGTCCCATGCCCACGCTCCCAGAACAGGAAGGAGACGTCAAGGGCAAGAAGCCCGCCGAGGAGGAAGATACGGACATGGAGTACTAGGAGCCGAAAAACCACATCGTCGTAATATTCGGGGGCTCCACCGCCTATGGGTCACGTCGGGAGTTGAAGGAGGCCGCACGCGAGGTACTTCGTGTCACTCAGGGGAGGCCTCCCGTTCAGCAGCTCAAGTGGTCCGAGCTGCCCATCACCTTCTCTAAGGACGACTGCCCCCCGGGGATGACGAAACCCCAGAGGCTCCCGACGGTCGTTAGTCCGACGATCTGCAACACCGTGGTAGGACGAGTGCTTGTAGATTGCGGGAGTTCCCTGGACCTGATATCAGCCAGGGTCCTGGACGAGATGCAAATTCCTCGGTCCAAGGTCAAGAGCGTCGTAGTCCCTTTCTACGGGATAGTCCCCGGCACCTCGGTCAAGCCGCTCGGACAGATCGTCCTGCCCGTGACTTTCGGTGGCCCGAGCAACTTCCGAACGGAGTTGATCACGTTCGAGGTGGTCGATTTCGAGTCGGCCTACAACGCCATCCTGGGCCGACCAGCACTCGCCAAATTCATGGCCGCCACGCATCACGGGTACCAATGCCTGAAGGTTCCCGGCCCCGGCGGCGTGATCTCGGTGAAGGGAAGCCCGAAAGCAGCCCTAAACTGCGACGAGAGGGCATTAGACATGGTCGGGCAGCTGCCCCAGCGCGGGCCCGAGCAAGAGCCGAGGAGTTCCCGGCCCAAGGCTACCCTCCAGGCCGGGGGGGAAACTAAAGCCATTCCACTGTGCGACGCAGAGCCAGACAAGGTCGTACACGTGGGGGCTTCCCTGGATCCTAAATAGGAACTCGAGCTCGTGACCTTCCTCCGGAGAAGCGCGGACACGTTCGCCTGGGAACCGTCCGACATGCCCGGAGTCCCAAGGGAGGTCGTCAAGCACAAAGCTAGCGCCTTCGACAAAAGCCTGTGCGGCGAGATCTCAGCGCTTCTCCCCGGAGAAGCAAGCTATCATCAGAGAGGAACTGGACAAGCTCCTCAAAGCCGGTTTTATACGGGAAGTCGATCACTCTGATTGGTTGGCCAACCCGGTTATCGTGAAAAAAAAGGGGGCAAGTGGCGCATGTGTGTCGATCACACAGGGCTGAATGCCGCCTGCCCCAAGGACAATTTCCCGCTACCTCGGATAGACCAGTTGGTCGACGCAACGGCGGGCTCCGAGGCGATGAGTTTTCTGGACGCCTATTCAGGTTATCACCAGATCGGCATATCGCCCGACGATGAGGAGAAGACTTCCTTCATCACGCCGTTCGGCACGTTCTGCTACACGACCATGTCCTTCGGTCTAAGGAACGCTGGAGCAACCTTCCAGCGCCTCATGCAGAAAACCTTCTCGGACCAAATAGGCTGGAACCTGGAGGTATACGTAGACGACATAGTCGTCAAAAGCAAGATGGCCTCGAGTCATGTATCCGACCTAGAGGAAACCTTCCGTAACCTCAATAAACATCGAATAAAGTTAAACCCTAAAAAATGTGTGTTCGGGGTCAAAGCCGGCAAGGTACTCGGCTACGTGATCAGTCCACGAGGGATCGGGGCCAACCCCGAGAAGATAGAGGCCATCGAGAACATGCGACCACCCACCTGCACGCGGGAGGTTCAGTCCCTGATCGGGAGGATGGCGGCCCTAAGTCGTTTCATCTCGCGGCTCAGGGAGCGCGGCCTGCCTTTCTTCAAGGCGCTCCGGAAGCACGACGGTTTCGCTTAGACAGAAGAAGCGGACCACTCTTTCAAAGAATTAAAGCTATACTTGTCGAGACCCCCGGTCTTGACCACACCGAGAATGGGAGAGGTTCTCTTGCTCTACCTGGCCGCCACACCCCAGGCGGTAAGCGCCGTCATAACGGTAGAGCGGGACGGGGTGCAGCGCCCGATCTACTACGTCAGCGAAGTCCTGCACGGACCAAAGGAGCGTTACCCCGAGGTCCAGAAGCTCCTTTACGCACTCCTCGTGGCCTCGAAGAAATTAAGACACTACTTCCAGGCCCACAAAATTCGAGTCCCGACCAACTTCCCGCTTAGAGAAATTCTAGGGAATCAGGATGCAAGCGGACGGATCGCGAAGTGGGCCATGGAGCTCGCCGAATTCGAGATCAAATTCTCGGCCAGAACCGCGATCAAATCTCAGGTCCTAGCAGACTTCCTAGCCGAATGGACAAATCCTACACCATCCGAGTCTGAACCCGACCAGTCCGAGCACGGTCGCTGGGTCATGCACTTCGACGGATCCCGAGCTTACGATTGCTCGGGGGTTGGAGTGGTCCTAGAATCCCCTCAGGGGGAGCGGATCCAGTACGCCCTCCAACTGCATTTCGGCGCAACGAACAACGCAGCAGAATACGAAGGTCTGCTAGCCGGGCTTCGGGCATGCAAGACGCTCGAAGTCCAACGACTAACTGTGAAGGGCGACTCGCAGCTAGTTGTCAACCAAGTTAACAAGGAGTATCAGTGCTCCGATGACTCGATGGCGCTTTACCTGGCTGAAGTAAGGAAGATGGAAAAGTACTTGTAAACTTCGGCATCAGTACATCCCGTGAAGGACAATGCCCTGGCCGACCATCTATCAAAGGTCGGTTCCGCCCAGCTCCCCGCCCCAGCGGGGGTGCTCGTCGAGCACCTTTATAAGCCCTCCATACCCACCGAGGAGGAGGCAACCGAGACGGGTGGTACAGTCTCCTTCCTCGAGCAGGGTGCGAGTTGGATGACGCCATTCATCCAGTACCTCGCACACGGGACACTGCCCGAGGAAGAAGCCAAGAAATCCCGGCTCGTAAGACGCTCCTCTGCCTATAAAATGGTCGAGGGCCTCTTATACCGCAAAGGCGCGCTTGGGGTCCTCTCCAAGTGCATCACCCAAGAGGAAGGCAAATATCTCCTCAAAGATATCCATGACGGGATGTGTGGAGCTCACTCGTCCTTTAGGACCCTGGTGAGCAAAGCCTTCCGGTTGGGTTACTACTGGCCGACGGCCCTGGCCGACGCGCGCTCAATAGTAACCTCCTGCCGATCTTGCCAGTTCCATGCTCGGAAAGTCCATCAGCCGGCATATGCACTACAGACCATGCCCCTGACCTGGCCGTTCTCGGTTTGGGGCATCGACATACTCGGACCATTTCCCAGGGGAAGGAAGGGTTGTAAACACCTGTTCGTCGCAATCGACACCTTCACTAAATGGATCGAGGCCGAGCCTGTATCGACCATCTCGGCACAGGCGGCTAAAAGGTTCTTCCGCAATAACGTAGTGACCCGCTTCGGCATTCCGAGTCGCCTCATCACAGACAACGGCACTCAGTTCACAAGCGAGCTGTTTCAGGCTTATTGCGAGGAGGTCGGGACCAAGATATGCTTCGCGTCCGTGGCCCACCCACAGAGCAATGGGGCGGCCGAGCGCACGAACGGGCAGATTATCCAAGGAGTCAAAAAGAGAGTCTTCAAGAACCTCGATCAGCACGGTCAAGCCTGGGTGGATTTAGCTACCTCCCGCCCTTCCGTCGGTCCGCACCACGACGAGCCGAGCTACGGGAGAGACCCCCTTTCAGCTCGTATATGGCGCGGAAGCTGTCCTACCCGCCGAGGTCGTCCTGGGATCCCCAAAGGTGAATCTGGCCGACGACGTCAACACAGAAGGCGAGCGCCTTCTCGACCTCGACCTCGCGGAAGCGACTCGTGAACGGGTTCTGCTGCGATCCGCGGTTTACCTGCAAGCTCTCCGCAGGCACGCCGCTAAATTGATACGACCAAGGACCTTACATGTCGGCGATCTCGTTCTGCGACGGGTCCAAGACTTGTCAAAGGCTAACAAGCTAACGCCGAGATGGGAGGGTCCTTACACGGTCGTCTCAACAGCATGCCCGGGGGCTGTCCGCCTCGCGATGGAAGATGGTCGAGAACTAGCCAGCACTTGGAACATCGACCAACTGCGTAAGTTCCATATCTAACCACACCCACTTTTACTCCTTTAAATAAACATCGACACCTTGGCCTCCCGGTCTCTCTCTCTCTCTCTCTCTTTCTCTTTTACCATCCCGTGAAATCTCGCGACCAAGCTCGATCCAGACCAAATATCAAGAGCGGATCAGTCGTCGGGGCAAAAACGGACGGGCGTCCGACCACCTAACATCGGGCCACCAGAGCTCGACCTCGAGGGCTTCCTTCCTCATAAGACGACCATCTTTTCGCTGCAGGCCTCCGCCGCAGGCAAAGATTCGCATGGACACCCCTCGGACGGTTCCGAGCTCAGGTCGGCCGGTGAGCGGTATAGATGCACCGTATACGAAAAAGCCACACGATCTCCGCAGGGCGCTACTCCGTCAACGAGGTCGTACCCGCAGCCTACGCCCACGACCTCCGTTGGCGGGGGGGGTGCTATATGGGTACCGTGTGGCTACGACCTAGAGCAGTTTTTCGCACGAGGTAGTCACTCCCTAGTACGATCGTTCGCTAGGTCGCGTGACCGTCAACCTTCGTCGAATAGGGAACAACGGGATGAAGCAACTCGTTATCATTTCAAGGGAAACAAAAGGACATCTATTAAAAACGAATCATTCTTTGTTCAACTGGGAGTCTTTTTAGTTTTTCAGGTAAAACACGGGAAGAAGGAGTTACAGGAGACCGGCACGCTTCTCGTCCTGCAGAGCGACGAGCTCCTCCCGCACGGAGTCGAGCTCGGACTAGAGGTCGAGCACCCGCCGGCGAGCTTCACGACGCTCGCTTGCCGCTTGACGAAGCCGCCTGGACTCCTCCCGTTGCTGGTCGATCGTCCTTTCGGCGCTTCGAGCGGAGTCGCGCAGGGTCGCCACCGTCGCTTCAAGGCCCGACCTCGCCTGCTCACTCTGGTCAAGGCGCTCCTTAAGGGCGTGCACGGACTCCTCCATCTTGCGCCGGATCTCGGCCTCAGAAGACTTCAGCCCGGCAACCAGGCGCTCGAGCTCCGTGATCCTGGCATCCTGCTCGGCTTGGTGCTTGGCAAGAACTTCTGGCGGCACGGTCGCGGCCTGGAAATCCTTCATGGTGGTCTCCAGCACTTGCGCGACGGGGTATCTCGGGTCGCGATCGATTTTTTTAGGACAAAAGCACATGAGTGCTAGGGAAACTTACCCAACAGAGCCGAGCCTCCAGCCCCTCCTGAAACAACTCGGCGGGGTCCTCCGCTCCGGTTTGTTCTCCCTGGGCAGGCAAGGGACCCTCCGCCCCGATCCCTTCTCCTTTGTCGAGCGCGGGGGCTTGAGTCTGAGCTCCCTCGTCCCCTGGGAGCGGAGGGCCTTGGTCCTGGGGATCGACCTCCATCTCCTGGAGGGAGACGGCCTCAAGGGCGAGGATCACCTCCCGCTCTTCTTCCTCCCGGACAGGAGTTGCGCTCGGGGGCTCCTCCTCCTCGGCATCCGGGCCCGCGGGGTACTCCGCCCGGGGCACGACGTCTACGGCCGGAGGAACTTCCTCCCCGGTAGGCACGGCGTCTACGGGCGCGAGGTCGTCGACTGGGGGCACCGGGTCGGCGACCGGAAGGTCGGCGTCGACCGAGGCGGCCTCGGCGCACAACGGCTCCCCTCCGCCTGGAAGCTGCCCCGGCCCGCCTGTCATGGTCGGGCTCGTCTCCGCGACGAACGGAGTGACCGGCTCTTCCTCGCCGGGCGGGCCCCCGTTCGGGTTGAGGTCCCCTGACGCCGGGCCGGCGTTGGTATCCGGCGGAGCGTCGTAAGCTCGGGGAGAGATCTCGGCGATCTCTTGGAGCGTCGCGGTGATGATGTCGCTCGCGCCGGCGGAGTCCTCGCGGGGAACTTCAGCGGCATGCTCGTCACCACCGGGCTCCCCCGTGTCGTCGTCCTCCACAATTATGATGTGGGGGATGCCCTCCATCGCGGCTCGAGTATCGGCAGCCGCGATCTTCCTCCGTGTCTCCTCTTCAGGAGACACGACCTCTGGGGGCCGAATCTCCGCGGCAGCGGGCTCCTCCGCCCCGACGTCGTCACCGCCGGCGGCCCGTGGGGACTGGGCCTCCGCGGCCTCAGTTCCCACCTCGACCTCGTCACCCACGACGGCCTCGGCAGCCCGGGCGAGCTCCCTCTCTAGCACGAGGTCAAGAATATCGTCATCCATTGCTTCGAAATCCCATAACTCCGCACCAGCTGCCACACCCACTATAGACGATGTGGGGTTAGTGTGGTGCCGGAGGGGGAAGGAGACAAACAAGATAGGAATGAGAAGCTGACCTCGCTTGGCGTCTTCTAGCTGGGCTCGGGCGTGAACGATGAGGGCAGCCATGTCTTCGCGTGCCTTGTCGGCCCTGGCGACTGAGGGGTCGACCTCTCCCAAGCAGGCCTCAGAAATGGTCGGCGTTGGGCACGGTTGGGGCGCGGCGGACGACCTACGGGACCTCGGGACCAGGGGGACGGGGTCCGGCTCGTCCTTCTCCTCCTCGTGGTCCCGAGGGGCCGAGCTCGAGCTCACCCGCGCGAGCTCTGCCTGAAGGGCCGCGATCTGGCCCTCCAGTTCCTCCTTCCGCGCTGGACCAGCCGCGGCCGTGGCCTCCTTCGCCCGCGCGGCAAGCTGACGCAAACGAGCCATCAGCTCGGGGTTTTTTCTGGTGTACTCATCCATCCACAGTTTTAGTTCGCTCACCTCCTGCCGATCAGCATACTCCAAGTGCTGGCGGGGTGAGCGGTCGTCCGAACCGGGATGCCTGCGTGAACGCCTAGGCGGGGACGGCGTGGCCGAAGGAGATCGGTCGCGGCGCTTACGACCCGCCTATTTCTTGGTCTTTCGACCTCGTCCCGCCAGCTGCGGTGCCAGCTGGGCCACGGCGACCTCGAGGGCAACCTTCTCCTGCGCAGACGGGCTCGAATAAGGTCAGGGAACCTCGGAAAAAACCCGGCCTAAATGGACCTTCGAAAAAAGGGGCCGAGGTAGGGACTTACCGCCTCGGTCCGGTTAAGAACGTTGTTCGGGATCTGGCGGCCCTCTATGATTTCCTTGGCCTTAGGAGTGCCGAACATCTCGGACACCCTCACGTCCACCCAGTCCTCCGCTGGAGCTGCTACCAGCCGAGAAAGAGCAATAAGGTCGACCATCCTTTATTTCAAAGTAAAGATCGAGGGCGGTGGTGTACCTGAGCGTGATTCCCGGGTGATGTCCTGCCACCCATCGACCTTGAAGAAGGGGTGTACCCTCCTCCTGAGGGGCGACACCCGGTTTCTGACGTAATCCCGGGCGACGTCCCGGCCAGACAGCCCCGAGCAAGTGAGCTCGTTAATCAGCATGAGCACCTTCTCCTCCTCGGGCTGCACGGGTGGTCGGGGCGCCTCGACGGCACGAACCTTGGCACCGGAGTAGGAAAGCGAGCTGCCCTCCACTTTCCTCAGGTAGAACCAAGAGTCGGCCCACCCCGACACCGAGTCCTTGAGCGTGAAGCTCGGGTACTCGTACGGGCGAGTAGGTCGGAGGCGGAAGTAAAGGCAGCCGGCCTGCGAGGGCGTGCCGGTGCGCGAGAGAGTGTAGAAGTGGAAAAAGAGACTGGGGGTAGGCTCGATGCCCACGAACCCTTCACAGAGGTGGGCGAAGATGGCCATGATGAGAATGGAATTGGGGTGGAGGTGAACGATCTCGCATTCGCAGAAGGCGAGTACGGCCTCGACGAACTCGCTTTCGGGCGTTCGAAGCCCGTTTATGGCGTAGAGCTCGGTGGAGACGATCTCCCCTTCCTCCGGCTGCGGGCTCTCCTCGGCACCAGCGGCTCTCCATGAGCCGCCGTCGAGGTACTTCGCCCGCTCAAGGGTCTCCAGCTTGCGCCTGTCGAGCTTGCTGGCGCCGAACTTCGCCATGAGAGTGGAGAAGGTGATCGAGGAGAAAGACGAGCGCTGGAGTGGAGAAGTATGGGGCGCACTAAGCATTGAAAGACCAGGTGAATCTAGGGTTCCTCTTCTGGTGTTTAAAAACCGAACGAGGGAACGAAGAGGTTCCCGCCGTTGTGGTCGAGGAAGCCCTAAAGGCGCAGGGGGCAGTTGAGACGTTCGCCACACAGGGGGCGACACGTAGGCACGCAAGACCGAAACTGTCCTGCCGAGCGACGGTTCCCGAGGAGGAGCGGTTCGCACTGACCGAATGAAGCTTCTGGGGGAAGGAACCGTCGGTAGGATGGGAGCCAGTTCGTACGCCCGAGGCATGGCAGAGCCGAGCCAAGAGCTCGTTCCCTAAGGATGGCTGATAGCTCGGAGGTCGAGGCGGCTGTTCGCCATCACCAACCCGGCTGGCTCGAGAGACGGTAGGCCCGAGAGGAAGGCCTTTTCTAGGCCTTTTTCCACTCGAACCTCGGGGGCTAGCTGTCGGGGGGTCGGATGGATCCCATGAATTACCTCGGGTGCCACGAGCGGCACGGGCTCACTACTGCCCGAGCCACCGGAAGGCCGTCCCCCGGGACGACCTAGCCGGGCGCCACGAGCAGCACGAGCTCGTCCCCGCCCTGGCCACCAGGAGGTCGTTCCTAGGGATGGCCTTGCTGGGATCTGAGAAGGTCGCATAACCTGGTGGCTCGATGGCTCGTGCTCAGGTGAGGAGGCCGAGTTCGGAGTTGGTTGTTAGCCGACCTGATGTGATCCCGAGGTCGGTAACCGCCAGCTGCGTAACCTCCGCTAGTTCATTGCGTTCTCCGCGGGAACATGGCTGGGGTATAGGATCTGTTAGTCACCACGTTGGACCGAGTCGAACGTGGAGTTAGTGGGTTTGAACAAGTACGCCCCTTTGTAATCTATAAAGCATCCCCGCCGTGGAGGGGGGAGACAGAGACACACACATACGAAAATATACACGAGCTGGAGTAGGGCTATTATCTCCTGCTTGAGAGGCCCGAACCAGGGTAAAGTACTGTGTCCTCGCTCGTTGAAGTCCGGTGAGTCATTCCTCTGAGTATTCTCTCACGTGAGAAGGGGTCGCGGTTGGTCCCTCCACCAACAAATAAGCTCGGCGGGGGCCTGCTCCCCAATCGTCGACAGAAGTGCTACGGTCACGTGTAACTTTAGCAACTTTTCAATTTTGTTTCTGTTGGGGTTCATTGAATTGAATTTATTATTTTTGTTAAATTTAGAATATTAATTTTGTTTTTGCATCTGTTGGTGTTTATCTAGTTTTTTTCCAGGTTAGAGTAGTTTTTTTTTGTTTTATGTGGCGGTAAGATTTTTTGAAATATAGAAAAAAAAACAACCATCAAGCTACAATCACAACACATCTCATACTCACGTGAATACACTCGGCGCATGAGCACCCGGATGAGACTAGGCTTCGAACCCAGGTAACCTACGTGTTCACAGCAGCACTTGATCACCGAGCCAACACTCGGTCCTCATGTGGCTGCAAGGTTCACCAAGTTAAATCTATTTGTCTTTATTATTTACCAGGCTCTCAAATATTTTTTTTTTGTAATTTCTCTTGGTACCAGATGTGCTGGAATACGGTTTCCTTTCTTTGTCTCCGAAGGGGTTCTGTCATGTTATCTGATGTCCACATATCATGTTTTGCTTGATCTAAACTTTTTTATGCAGCCATGGTTTTGTCTTGTGTGTGTGTGTATCAACAATTGATGTTTTGGTGTGTAGTCCTTGGCTGAATTAATGCTTAACGGATCGAAAATCACAGCCCAAGCCAGCTTAACGGGTCGAAAGATACAAAATGATGGGCCCGTTAGCATCAACAGAAACAAACATGGCTCAAGTTTGCACAGCAAAGCAGAAACAAATCAAGGCAGTCGGATTAAGATCCAAAGGACAGAAAAAAGTGGCAGAAATGTAACAAAATTTCATCACAAATTGCCCGGCCGATCTCCAAATATGATAGATTTTCCCACGCTTACCTCACGTAAAAATGGATGATTTACTTCGCTTTGTTTCCATTTTAAGGAATATGTCTGCAATGGCATCAACACAAGGAATTGCTCTTGCTGTTTTTTTTGTAAAAAAAAACGAATTGCTCTTACTGTTGGAATGCACATGTGGCAAAGAACATATATTTGATGGAAGCCTCTCATAGTCACCAACAAGGTTTTGAATCGCGATTTTCGCGGCTTTGCGACAGGGTTCCAAAAAATCTATAGTAGCCATCGCTAGCTATCGTGGAAGTTATCATTTATCGCGTTTTCAGTATTAAAAAAAGTATATAATATAAGTCACATAAAAAAATCATAAAAATATGGTTCTTCAGAAGGTACTAATATTGTTATAATAAAAATTTTAGTAAGTCTAGAATCAACAAACGTACTAATGCATATCGAAAATATCATAAATAATAACTATATCATAATATTCTTAACAATAATTATTTAATCACCGAGGAATATGAATATTGGATTATTGAAAAGAGGGGATATGAGGTTTTTTCCTAGATTTTGTCGTAGTTAAGGCTTATAAAATATGCATTTGAGCATTTTAATAATGTTTGATTTCAAAATAGGCGCAATATTTTTGTCCATTGGTACCTATATAAAATAGCGGTGCTATCGCTAGCAACAATATACGTCAAAAAGCGGAGCAATTGCTAGCTATAGCGCTTGTAGCCAATATAACGTAACATTAATAGTCTATAGCTTCGTGTTTGGGATAAAAAAAAAGAAGCTATAGCATCTATTGCTAATTACCTAGAAAATTGATAGTTACAAATCAATTAGACAGGGAAGACATACAATTAATCAACACCTTTGCTTTCTTTAGCAAACTCTGTATAGCTAAAAAGCAGAGAGACTCCTTCAAATCATGCATCCCACAACTCCGGCCACCCCTACTCCCTCTCTAACACCTCCTCCACCTCTCTCTCTCTCTCTCTCTCTCTCTCTCTCTCTCTCTCTCTCTCTCTCTCTCTCTCTCTCTCTCTTTGCATGCCTCACAAACCATATGCCCAACCGAGCGATCGAACCATTGAGCGCCATTGACGATTGCACGGAGCTTGGCTTCTAGGGGCCAGCCGGCAGCCACAAGAAATGGACAGGATCCCACCGCTCAAGTCCAGCAGTTTCTCCCCGGCCACCGCCCGCGAGGAGAAGCTCGCCCGCAACCTCTCGCTCGGCGCCATCAAGCTCACCGAACCCACCGAGCACATCAAGGAGGACACCGGGGAAGGCGAAGGCCGCAAAGATGCTACCGTCGACAATGCCGACAAGGACACGGCCGGTGGAGATGATGGCGCGAACGCCGTCGAGTCCGGGGGTGACGCTGTGGCGCCTGACGAGGCAACCGAGCAGGACCTCGCTGCGTTGTCCGCGGAGATCGACGCCTTCCTCGCCAGCCGGGACGGCGACGAGCCGGTGAGCATCTCCGAGGTGACGCTGGACAAGTTCGCCTCCGCCGTCGAGCAGGAGATCGCGCAGTCGGAGGGCAACGACGATAAGTGGGCCGCGGATGAGGCCGGCGAGCTGCCGCCGCTCCTCGCCGCGATCAAGCGCATCGCCACGCTCGCGACCGCGCTCACCGCGAACGCGGAGGGGACCAAGTACACCATCGGCGTGCACCGCGTCACCGGCGTGCTGCACCGCGCCATGACGTTCGTGGAGGACGAGTTCCACGCGCTGCTCGAGGATCCCCGCGTCGCCAAGATGGCGAACGCCGGCGACACGGGCAGCGCCAGCGCCAAGTCCATGAGGCGCCCTCCGTCGTTCGGGCACGCGAGCGAGCCCGACCGGTGCGTCCTCCCGTTCTCGGACGGCAGCGCCGGCGGCGGCGAGGCCTTTCAGCCGTTCCCGGCGGAGACCGTGGACCGGCTCCGAGCCATGGCGGACGCCATGATCACGGCGGGGTACGTGACGGAGTGCACCCAGGTCTTCCTGGTGGCGCGCCGGAACGCGCTGGACGCGACGCTGCAGAGCCTCGGGTACGAAAAGGCGAGCATCGACGACGTGGTGAAGATGGCGTGGGAGGCAGTCGAGTCGGAGATCGCGACGTGGATCAAGGCATTCCGACACATCATCAACGTTGGCCTCTCCGCCGAGCACGACCTCTGTGCCCGCGTCTTCACCGGTGGCAACGACGGCAGCGGCCGCGGCATCTTCGCCGACCTCGCGCGCTCCGCCATGCTCCACATGCTCAACTTCACGGAGGCCGTTGCCATGAGCAAGCGTGCCGCCGAGAAGCTCTTCAAGGTGCTCGACATGTACGAAGCCATCCGCGACGCGGCCCCCATCATCGACGCGTTCCTCTCCGCCATGGCCGACGGCGAGGCCTCGGACGTTGGCAGCAGCAGCACCGACGCCCTGGCCGATCTCAAGTCCGAGATCGCCTCCGTGCGGTCCCGCCTCGGCGAGTCTGCGGCTGCCATCTTCTGCGACCTCGAGAGCTCCATCCGCGCTGACGCCGGCAAGCAGCCGGTCCCCGGCGGCGCGGTACACCCGCTCACCCGCTACCTCATGAACTACCTCAAGTACGCGTGCGAGTACAAGAACACCCTCGAGCAGGTGTACCGGGAGCACCACCGGCTGGACACCGACGACGCCCCGGGGCACGACGCGTCCGGCGAGAGCAACCCGTTCGCGGCGCAGCTGATGGAGGTGATGGAGCTCCTCCACGGGAACCTGGAGGCGAAGTCGCGGCTGTACAAGGACCCGTCGCTGTGCAGCATCTTTCTGATGAACAACGGGCGGTACATGCTGCAGAAGATCCGGGGGTCGCCGGAGATCAACGCGGTGGTCGGTGAGGCGTGGGCGCGGAAGCGGTCGACCGACCTGCGGCAGTACCACAAGAACTACCAGCGGGAGACATGGAGCCGCGTGCTGAACCTGCTCCGCAACGACGGCGTGATCACCGTGAAGGGGTCGGTGCAGAAGCCGGTGCTCAAGGAGCGGTTCAAGCAGTTCAACGCCGCCATGGACGAGATCCACCGGACGCAGGGCGCGTGGGTGGTGAGCGACGAGCAGCTGCAGTCGGAGCTGCGCGTGTCCATCGCCGCCGTCATCGTGCCGGCGTACCGGTCGTTCCTCGGCCGGTTCGCGCAGCACTTGAGCGCCGGGAGGCAGACGGAGAAGTACATCAAGCTGAGCGCCGAGGACCTCGAGGCGATCATCGACGAGCTCTTCGACGGCAACGCCACGTCCATGCCGAGGAGAAGAAACTAACTGATCTATCGAGCTGGAAAAATTAACGAGAGCGTTCGTTCGAGCAAATCCCTTCTTGATTAATTTAAGCAACGCCCCTCTGTTCTTGTTTTGTTTGGAATATTTCAGAATTTGACACTCAATTCGCAAGCCTTTCGGCTCATTTGGATGACATATGGGACCGTCTGTGTGTATGACAGTGGGTCAGAGTGTCAAATTCCGAAATGCGAATTTTAAAGAGTGTCAAATTCTGAAAACTCCCACTGCAGATAGATCATTTGTATTCGTTAATTGGCCCATCCATGAGTATTAATTACCTGTTTATATTACTCCAACCATCTAAGTTTATAAGACTAATTTTTTTAATAATTTTATCTACAAATATAGGATGCATTATATATTTTAATATAAAATCAATATAATATTCTGTCTATATCCTTAATAAATATCTATCTTTACTCTGAATTCTCAACCCTATGTTCTTGGAGTCTTGTAAGCTGTGACCCAATCATGAGCAAGCAAGCACCTGACTTTGATGGAAATGATGTGCACTTTCGTAAATCTGATAAGAGCAAGGTTAATAATAGAGCCCATGGTGGGCTTTATAGTGTTGCCATGTCACACATAGCCAACAAAAGTCTACTCATATAATAGCTCACTCTTGATACAAGCTATACATTTAATACTTGGATCACCTCTTCCTCTCACAAAGTGTCTTGGAGTCCGTGAGCAGCCCACTTTCAGCTGGCTACAAGTAAGCAGCCCGCTTTCTTTCTCTCTCCATTTCTCTCTCTTCCACCTCATCACAGATCTGATGTGTCACTTCTTGCAGCCCGCCTACATCACCTTATAATACTTGCTCTAAGCATACTGCTTTTGACATAGTTTTATATGCTTGCATGTCTGAGGGTCTTGAACTAAAGGCAACGTAGGCCAATCATGCTCCGAATGCAATCACAGCGCAATCAAACTAAAATACATTATGAAAAATTCCGAAGAAAAAAGTCTAGATGTATTTCTAAACTTACTCTACCTTCGTATAAATATCCAAGTACATATTCATTATACTCTCTCTTGTCACAGATAGTTATTGTTTTGGACATCGACACAGTCTCTAAAAGACAGCCTTAGCCACTAATTTTTATTATAATATATTTATAAAACCCATTAAAATTATAATATTATGATTGTATTTTTTGAGGCAAATATGCGCATATGGTTTTCATATATCCAATTTAAATATTTAAGAAGATACTAATAATCAAAGTTTCAAAATTTTGATTGCACTTATATTCAAAACGACAACTATTTGTGGCCGAATGGACTAATGGAGTATGTTAGTAGTAACAAAAAAAAAGGAGAAAATTCTGACAAATATTAACGAATATTAACTTGAAATTTTATACATATGCAGAGTAAAATTTAGTAGTATATCTAGAAATTTGTCGTGATAAGTTTTAGTTTGATTGCACCCGATTGCATAGCGTGTATGTTGCCCTTGAACTAATCTTGAGCAAGCAAGTCACGACTTTGCCGGGGGGTGACGTGCACGTCGTAACAAGTCACAAGACCCGGCCGTCTTTTAGTTGAGGAAAAGAAAAGAGAGAGAAAACAATGCCATGGTTAGGTATATTGACTTATTTAGTCCTGCATTAGAGAGAGAAACAATGCCATGGTTGAGGTATATTGACTTATTTAGTCCTGCATTAGAGAGATCAGAACAATGCCATGGTTGAGGTATATTGACTTATTTAGTCCTGAATTATATTCCTTATGATGGGTTGGCACCAAGCAGCTAGATTGCTTTTGCATGGAGCTCACGTTGTTCTGTACTGCGTACTTTATGTAAGTTTGTTTGACATCCTCTTTTGTTGATTGATGCTATGAAACAAGCTGCATAGCGAATTCAGATTGTGCACTTCAATTGACTTTCCCAGTAGTGGATGAACAATTGCAAATTTGTGTGTACTGGATTAGAATACCTCACCCGTTCCTCACTGAAAACACCACTTTCCGTTCAATTTGCAATCTACATAATGTACACATGCATGTCAAGAATGTCTGGCCACTGAATTTTGTTATATTTAATTAAAGCACCGAACACACTTTATATATAATACATACTTAAAAACATGACATGATTTTTAAAGAAATAACTCGACGGCCATGCATGCCAGGTACGCAGTTCACTGTACCCCAAGTAGGGGTGAAAACGGGTCGGGTACTACCCGACGGGTACCCGACCCGGTTTAGATCGGGTATGCAAAAATCCGTTTTTTTTTGTATCCGTCGGGTTCGGGTTCGGGTTCGGATATTACCCGTTCGCGGTTGGTCGGATTCGGGTCGAATATGGGACGGGTGATACCCGACATTTTCGGATCGGGTTCGGATACCCTATCGGGTATCCGTATTTCTACCCGACTGCCCGCCCGATCTCTTCCTGGCCTGTAGCCGTGGCCCGTGGGCCATGACCCCCGACTCCCAATTCCCAAACGCCCCGTCCCTCCACCCAGGCACAACCCTAGCCGCCACACGTCCCCGTCCCCGTCCCCGTCGCCCGTCGCCGTCCCCCGTCCCCCGTCGCCCGTCCCCGTCGCCCGTCCCTGTCGCCCGTCGCCGTCGCCGTCCCCATCCCGTCCCGTCCCGTCGCCGTCCCGTCGCCCGTCGCCGCGTTCGCCGGCCTCCGTCCCCCACCGCCGTCTGCTGCTCCGTCCCCATTGCCCCGTCCCCGTCGTCCGTCGGCCCGTCCGCGGCTCCCTCGGCCTCGTGTCGTCGTTCGCGGCTCCCTCGGCTACTCGGCTCCCTCGGCCTCGCCTCCATCTAGTTCGGTGAGCTATCAGTCGCTTCATCTCTCTCTCTCTCTCTCTCTCTCTCTCTCTCTCTCGTGTAATGTCGCCGCCCCTTGTGGTGTTGCCGTGTTGGTCTGTACTCTGTGGGCTGGTGGATATGGTTTGGTTGCTATTGCTACTTGCTAGTGCTGCTGATTAATTTGGTGCTTACTTGTATAGTGCAGCAAAGTGAGTAGACAGTAGAGTAGCTGTTCGAAATTTCCTACCTTGCTAATGAATGCCAAATTGCCAATCTCAGTGTCTTTCCTTTTGTCACTGACTGGAGCTGCTATTAAAACCCTTGCTCCGAATCAGCCATGGTTGTATTTAGCTTGTACAACTTGGAAAAGGACAGCCAATTCCGAAAATGGTAGATATAGATGCCTCCGATGTGGTATCACAAAGAAATTAAAAGCAGTGCATACTTGTTATACGATCTTGCCACCGTTCCTATGTTATAGTTCGGTATTCGATTATAAATAATTCATTGCTGCTTCAATGACCAAATTTATCGAGGGGCTTTTATAAATAATTCATTGCTGCTCCGCTGATGAGCAGTGTGTATTGCAAGAATGCTAAGGCCATACAAACTAATGGTATTCATTCAGTTAATATACTCCTTCATTCTTCACTGTTTCTTATATGTAGATCGTAGACAATGGGAGACAATGACGGTGGTGGAGGCTCGGGTTTCAATAGCCATGAAACAATTGAGGAGCAATCCGAGGAGGAGTTAGTTTGTGCTCCTGCAATAGGGGAGAAAGAGCAAGAAGAGGTTGTTGGGTCTGACCATGGCAAGAAAAAGGTTGCCGGTAGTAAGAAGAAGCTAGTGAATGCATGTTCGCGTCCGTTGAAAAAACATAGGAGTCTTAATGATGTTTTAGGAGTACAACCTACAACCAATACAAGCAAGGATGACACGACCTCGAGAAAGGGCAAGAGTCCAATAACATCTTCGAGTAAAAGTAAGGGTCCAATGTCATCCTCCAACACCAAGAATGTTGCAACCACTACAAGCAAGGCCAAGGACAAGGCCATAGTTGTAGCTTCTCCAATCACATTGAACAAAGGTATAATATGATGGTAAATTCTTTCAATCCAATCAATAGTATCTTTGCCATAGTGATGATTGTGCTCTTATTATCATTGTTGTAGCTTCACAAGTTAAAAGTGCAAGTCCAAGTGTGGGATCAGGTGGACAAGATGATGATGGTGAAGACAAATCCAAGATTGGAAAGAAGACCACTTCATTGGTGTGGGAACATTTTATAAAGTTTGAGAAATTAGTATCCATGGATGATGGTAGCACTATGGAGGAGACATGGGCTAAATGCAAGAGGTGTAGACATACAGCTAGGGCTGTAAGTACCAATGGTACAACAGCTTTTCAAATCATTTGAAGAACAAGCACGGTGTTTTGAAAGGTCAACAACTTCGGATCAAAATGAGGAGGGATTGCGACATATCGGTATGATGAGAAAGCTAGCTTGAGAAAGTTTAATTATGCTATCATTATGCATGAGTATCCATTCAATATTTGCCAACATGAATACTTTGTTGATTTCGTTAAATCTTTGAGGCCAACTTTTCCTATAAAATCTCGCATCACTGTTCGTAAAGAAATCATGGAGATTTATGAAGAGGAAAAGAAGTTGTTGTACGAACATTTCAAATCCCTGTCATGTCGTTTTAGTTTTACCATGGATATGTGGACGTCAATTCAAAATAAAGGTTACATGTGTGTCACCGCACATTGGATTGATGACAGTTGGAACATGCAAAAGAGGATAATCAATTTTATTCATGTTGAGGGCAGTCATTCAGGACTTAGATTGGGTGATACATTTTTCACAAATGTATTAAAATGGAATCTAGACAAGAAGTTGCTTGCTATTTCATTAGATAATGCTTCTTCAAATAATGTTGCTGTTGATGTTATTGTTGACCATGCTAGAAGCTCCCTAGTATGTGGTGGTAAATTCTTTCATGTGAGATGTGCGAATCATATATTAAATCTTGTTGCTAGAGATGGACTGCAACTAATTCAGAGTGCCATTGGAAATATTAGAGAGTTCATTTCAATCATAAAAAAATCACCTCAACAATGGGAAGCATTTCAAATATGTGCTAAAGAATGTGACTTGGACACTAGAAAGGCTCTTTCTTTGGATGTTGCTACAAGGTGGAATTCTACCTATATTATGATTAGAGATGCAATTTATTACAAGGATGCCTTTGACCGTCTTGCTCTCAAAGATAAGACAAGATATGAGTTTGTTGCCCCTACAAGAGCTGAATGGTTAAATGCAACAACTATTTGCAAGTGCATGAAAAAATTCTATGATGTCACCTTATTTTTCTCTGGAACATCCTATCCTACTGCAAATCTTTTCTTTCGAAAATTTTGTGAGATAAAGATTGCTATAGGAAAATGGATTGATAGTAATGACATCATTGTTTCTAACTTGGGTGAGGCTATGGAAGAAAAGTTTAACAAGTATTGGGATATGAGCAATATGGCTTTGCAAGTGGCAGCCTTTCTTGACCCTAGGTACAAGCTCAAGGTTGTTGAGTTGTGCTTCTCTAAAATATATGAACATGATATGGCTGAGTTTGCTAAGATGGAGCTAATGAATGTGATCAATGAATTATTTGCATCATATTCGTTAAACAATGCATATTTGTCAAGTACACCATCCACTTCGCAAAAGCATGATGTGGCTTCAAAATCAAAGCATTGCATATTGGATGAGGATGATGATGAGATTTACATAGATGACTTGTATCATCCTACAAATAATGCAAATAAGAAGTCTGAATTGGATATTGTCGACGATTGGGGAGCAAGCCCCCGCCGAGCTTACTTGTTGAATGAGGGATCAAACAAAGCCCCTTTCTGCCACAGGTTGTAGCATCGAAGGCGTGGGAGATGGTCCATTAGAAGACACAGAAACACAAGGATTTTATTCTGGTTCAGACCTCTCATGATCGAGATAATAGCCTTACGTCCAGTCGCCTAGTGGCCTTTTTCTGTATTGGAATGATGGATTCAAGTACCTCTATCTCCCCCAATGTCTGGGACGTATTTATAGTTTACAAGGGTATCGTGTCGGTTACGGCCCCCGCCATGCACGTCTAACCGTGCCCGACGTGGTCATAACCGAATCCTACATTTACGCCACGTTTGAGTCATGAGCGCAACGGTCCTTCGGGGTGGCACGATTATCGCCGTAACCGTTAGTTGCTACCCCCCGACCACGCAGCCAGAGCTCGAGCTTGGGCCGAGCTCATTTGACTCCGATCCGAGCAAGTTCGTCCGAGCAACGTGCTCGAACATTAACCGAGCGACGAGCTCGCACCGGACGGGCAAGGAGCTGGCACCGAACGGGCAAGCCAGGCAGCGATGCTCGACCATCCTTGGGTCATCCTCGGGAACGACCTCCGAGGTGCCCGAGGTCGGGACGAGCTTACCGAACGGGCAAGCCAGGCAGCGGTGCTCGACCATCCTTGGGTCATCCTCGGGAACGACCTCCGAGGTGCCCGAGGTCGGGACGAGCTTACCGAACGGGCAAGGAGCTGGCACCGAACGGGCAAGCCAGGCAGCGGTGCTCGACCATCCTTGGGTCATCCTCGGGAACGACCTCCGAGGTGCCCGAGGTCCGAACGAGCTCGACCGTCGTGGCATTATGGTAATGAGGAATTAACCAATCCCGACTGGCTAGTCCCCGAGGTTCAAGTGAGATGGGTCATCTCCTTGAGACTGAGAAGTTCAAGGAGGGATTGAATTCTTGATGGTGAAGCTCTTATCTTAACATCTGGTCATGAAATGACCAGGAAAAGGAATTGATAGATGAGGCAGGCTCATACAATCACATCCCGAGCGAACCATGCTCGGGGAAAAGGTCGGCACAAGCTGCACCGAACGGGAAAATAAAACGCGATCGAAACTTCGTCGAGCACGGATCGAGGCCCAGGGGCGCTAGGCATGGATCAGGCGCCTAGCAAAGGTAACTAGCCAGGCGGTGAACAAACACATGCTCGCCGCATCCCATGCACGGATCAGTGCACAGGGAACTAGGCGTGGAGCATATGTCTAGGCAACTAGCAGATTGCGAGCGGACTCATACTGCCGCATCCCAAGCATGGATCATATGCCTAGGGAAAAGATAACTAGCGGTGTGAGCGAACACATGCTGCCGCATCCCATCTGCGGATCAGTGCAGGGGAACTAGACATGGATCAGATGTCTAGGCAACTAGCAGATAGCGAGCGGACTCACACTGCTGCATCCCAAGCATAGATCATATGCCTAGGGAAAAGATAACTAGCAGACTGTGAACGAACACATGCTGCCGCATCCTATGCACGGATCAGGTGCACAGGGGAACTAGACATGGATCAGATGTCTAGGCAACTAGCAGATAGCGAGCGGACTCACATCTTTGCATCCCAATCATAGATCATATGCCTAGGGAAAAGATAACTAGCGGTAGTGAGCGAACACATCTTGCCGCATCCCATGCACGGATCAGTGCAGGGAACTAGACATGGATCGAGATGTCTAGGCAACTAGCGATAGCGAGCGGACTCACATCGCATCCCAAGCATAGATCATATGCCTAGGAAAAGATAACTAGCGGTGTGAACGAACACATGCTGCCGCATCCTATGCACGGATCAGGTGCACAGGGGAACTAGACATGGATCAGATGTCTAGGCAACTAGCAGATAGCGAGCGGACTCACACTGCTGCATCCCAAGCATTGGTCAGATGCTCGAGGAACTGACAGACGAGACCAGCTCGAGCTGCCGCATCCTGGACATGGACCAGATGTCTAGGGAAAGAAATTGGTAGACCTATGCTCAAACGCAGAGCACTCTTGGCCCAGAACAAGAAAAGTCCCCAAACGCGATGCTCGTTTGGAGGAATTTAAACGCGTCCGTGAGCGAATAACGCGCTCGGAGGAAGAGACTCGCGCCCGAGCGAAGTGCGTGCTCGGCGCGGAACAGGATCAGTCCCCGAGCGAAGTGCGTGCTCGGAGGAAGAGGGTCGCGCCCGAGCGAAGTGCGTGCTCGGCGCGGAACAGGAACAGTCCCCGAGCGACCTGCGTGCTCGGAGGAAGAGACTCGCGCCCGAAGCGGCGTGCTCGGCGCGAACAGATCAGTCCCGAGCCGGCGCGCGTGCTCGAGGAAGAGACTCGCGCCCGGCGAAGTGCGTGCTCGGCGCGAACAGAAACGCCCCCGGCGACCTGCGTGCTCGGAGGAAGAGACTCGCGCCCGAGCGAAGTGCGTGCTCGGCGCGGAACAGGAACAGTCCCCGAGCGACCTGCGTGCTCGGAGGAAGAGACTCGCGCCTCGAAGCCGGCGCGTGCTCGGGCGCGAACAGAAACGATCCCGGCGACCTGCGTGCTCGGAGGAAGAGACTCGCGCCCGAGCGAAGTGTGTGCTCGGCGCGGAACAGGAACAGTCCCCGAGCAAAAGGCGTGCTCGGAGGAGGCTCGCGCCCGAGCGAAGTGCGTGCTCGGCGCGGAACATGAAACATCCTCGCGCCCGAGCGAAGTACATGCTCGGCGCGGAACATGAACAATCCCCGAGCGAAAGGCGTGCTCGGGGGAAGACAAGAAAAGTCCCCGAGCATAAGGCGTGCTCGGGGGAAGAGGCTCGCGCCCGAGCGAAGCGCGTGCTCGGCGCGGAACAGGAACAGTCCCCGAGCGACCTGCGTGCTCGGAGGAAGAGACTCGCGCCCGAGCGAAATCGTGCTCGGCGCGAACAGAGCGATCCCGGCGACCTGCGTGCTCGGAGGAAGAGACTCGCGCCCGGCGAAGTGCGTGCTCGCGCGAAACGATCCCCGAGCGACTGCGTGCTCGGAGGAAGAGACTCGCGCCGAGCGGCGTGCGTGCTCGCGGAACGATCCCGAGCAAAAGGCGTGCTGAGGAGGCTCGCGCCGGCGAAGTGCGTGCTCGGCGCGAACATGAAACATCCTCGCGCCCGGCGAAGTACATGCTCGGCGGAACATGAACAATCCCAGCGGCGTGCTCGGGGGAAGACAAGAAAAGTCCCCGAGCAAAAGGCGTGCTCGGAGGAAGAGGCTCGCGCCCGAGCGAAGTGCGTGCTCGGGGCGGAACATGAAAAAGATAGAACAAGATTAATTCTCTAGCGCAATGCCCGCTCGGTGTGAAGAAACATGCGTTCGAGCTAAAAAATTACTCGGCACAGATCCGAGCAGAAGACCCGCTCGGGCAACGGGATGAAACTTGCGCCCGAGCGAAGAACTCATTAAAAACCGTGTAGTATCGGTCATCGGATGTGGAAGATGACACCTTCGGGATTCCTTTGGCAAAGAACCCGTCGATCCCCACGGACGGCGCCATTATCGGCGATTGAGAGCAAGCCCCGCCGAGCTTACTTGTTGAATGAGGATCAAACAAAGCCCCTTTCTGCCACAGGTTGTAGCATCGAAGGCGTGGGAGATGGTCCGTTAGAAGACACAGAAACACAAGGATTTTATTCTGGTTCAGACCTCTCATGATCGAGATAATAGCCTTACGTCCAGTCGCCTAGTGGCCTTTTTCTGTATTGGAATGATGGATTCAAGTACCTCTATCTCCCCCAATGTCTGGGACGTATTTATAGTTTACAAGGGTATCGTGTCGGTTACGGCCCCCGCCATGCACGTCTAACCGTGCCCGACGTGGTCATAACCGAATCCTACATTTACGCCACGTTTGAGTCATGAGCGCAACGGTCCTTCGGGGTGGCACGATTATCGCCGTAACCGTTAGTTGCTACCCCCCGACCACGCAGCCAGAGCTCGAGCTTGGGCCGAGCTCATTTGACTCCGATCCGAGCAAGTTCGTCCGAGAACAGCGTGCTCGAACATTAACCGAGCGACGAGCTCGCACCGGACGGGCAAGGAGCTGGCACCAAACGGGCAAGCCAGGCAGCGGTGCTCGACCATCCTTGGGTCATCCTCGGGAACGACCTCCGAGGTGCCCGAGGTCGGGACGAGCTTACCGAACGGGCAAGGAGCTGGCACCGAACGGGCAAGCCAGGCAGCGGTGCTCGACCATCCTTGGGTCATCCTCGGGAACGACCTCCGAGGTGCCCGAGGTCGGGACGAGCTTACCGAACGGGCAAGGAGCTGGCACCGAACGGGCAAGCCAGGCAGCGGTGCTCGACCATCCTTGGGTCATCCTCGGGAACGACCTCCGAGGTGCCCGAGGTCGGGACGAGCTTACCGAACGGGCAAGGAGCTGGCACCGAACGGGCAAGCCAGGCAGCGGTGCTCGACCATCCTTGGGTCATCCTCGGGAACGACCTCCGAGGTGCCCGAGGTCCGAACGAGCTCGACCGTCGTGGCATTATGGTAATTAGGGGAATTAACCAATCCCCGACAGATATGTACATGACTGATGATCTATTGAAGTTTGATGATGATGGTGGTATTTTTGACAAACTGTCATGGTGGAAGGGGCAAACAACAACTTATCCTATCCTTTCTATGCTTGCTCGTGATGTTCTATCTATTCAAGTGTCTACGGTTGCTTCTGAGTCGGCGTTTAGTGCCGGTGGACGCGTTATTGATCCATTCCGTAGTCGACTAGATGATGACATTGTCGAGGCCTTAGTTTGCACAAAGGATTGGATGATTGCTTCGCGTAAAGGTAAATTTGTTCTTACAAGTTATAGCTTCCTTCATGTATTATGTATGTCTTTATTTGTGCCCTTCTAATTTGTTATTTATTGCATTTAGGTTCAAATAAACGTGGAGTAGAAGCTTTGTGTGATCAATTAAATGGTTTGAGCATTGATGAAAATGAAGCAATAGAAGATGTATGCAATGTTGAAGCTTGATATGTGTGTGGATGCTATGAAGACAAAGACAAATTATCTATGTTTGTGTTGGACTATATCATAATCTATCATGTATGTTGGACTTTAATTTGTATTTGTGGACTATGTCTTGAACAATGTTACTATGTCTTGGAGATTTGGATTATGTTAGCTACATTGTTGTTATGTTCGGACTTTAAATTATGGACTATTTGTGTTATTTGTATTCCGTGTATTTGTGTTAGGATTATGTCTCCAATTATGTGTTAGTTATGTTCTTTTTATCGTATGCTTTAATTTATGTATTTTATATGCTACCCGATATAGTATCCGTTATCCGTTCACTATCCGTCCGTATGATATCCGATTACCGTTTTCTACCCGACCGTTAATATCCGTATCCGTTCCGACTATCCGACCGTAGTTTAGTTTTACCGTATCCGATCCGATATCCGACAAAATAAATTAGGGTAGGATATGGGATGACCCCTATCCGATCCGTAACCGACCCGTTTTCACCCCTAACCCCAAGAATCCGGCCATGGCCATCATATCGAGCCACAGGCCGGACCAACGCCCCGAAGACGACGACTCCAAGGCCGAGGTGATGAACGGCGTTGAGCAACAAACCGAGCAAGTAGGGCGCGGCGGTGTAAACCAAGATCCTGGCCGCCGAGTCCATCGAGACGATCGAGAGCTCCCACGGAGAAGGGACTGCGTGACGAACCAGCACCAGATGTAGAGGACAATTTGTATGGGTATGTGTGCCAATTTGTACCTATAGGTACCCGATGGGTATCCCATGACATATGGGTCCAGGTTTCTAATATATAAATTAAAAAATAAAACGTTAACCCTTAGTCATTCACTAGTTGTAGAAATAAAATATGAACATCATTTTATTACTTGAATTTCTATTTTTATAATGGCATTTAATTATATGCTTATCGTTAAATTGAGATAATATAGGAATTATTTGAGCCATTTACTGAATAAGCTATGAGCACAACTGTGACGGGTATGGATACCCATTGGGTATCGGGTACCCATTGGGATTGGGCGTGGGCACAGATTTGTACCTGATAAGTTTAGTGGGTTTGGGTGGGCGGCATAAGTTTGGGTTTCGGGTTTGGGTCTGAGACAGTTGTACCCGGTGGTACCCACCCGATTGGCATCCCTACTGCCGGTTATAGCACCCAGCCGGCAGTAATACATCACTACCGGTTGTAGCCCCAAACGGGCACTGATAATTCAAAAAGGAGCAGAAAAAATAACATCAAACATAAGCAGATGAAACCGACGAAATAATCAAATGATCTAGCATTTTTACACTACTGATAAGTCATTATGGAGAACATTATAACATTCAGCTATACACCACTCGCCGCTCTTGCCTGAGGGGCCAGAGATGGGGTCGTTGTTGACGTCGATGGTGTCGACGCTGGAGGCAGCATGTGGCTCGTTGCCACTATCCTCCAATGTTAGAGTGCTCCCTCAGCCGATCACGGTGGCCCCATCCTCGTCCTCGTCCTCATCATTGTCCTCCTCGTCCTCCTCCTCGTCATCGTCCTCCTCCCTGTTGGGATCCTCTCGCGCGAGCTTCATTTCGCTGGTGGCGGCGCCAGGAGCTACGGCGGAGACACCCGGGGCTAAGGCGACCGGGGGGGGTAGCACATGGGCATTGCAGCGGTAATCCCTGTGCCTGAAGCTGACGCTCGCACGCCCGGCGGAGTGCACACGTGCCGGCACTGGAGGTTCCAGGAACGAATGGAACGTAATTGCAGAGCGATACTGGGGGTGGTGATGGTGGTGCTGGCACATACCTTGACTCGACGGAGGAGGCAGAGCGCGCGGGAGAAGGAGGAGGGGCTTCTATGAAGGAGATGGTTTTTATTTAAAATCATCTGTGATGACCATTTCTAGTAAATAAGAACAGTGAGCCCTGACCTCCTCTGTATTTTTAGGGTTTCCCGAGCTATTTTTGAGGTGGTTGCAATTGAGAGGTGATCTGGTGGAAAGTGACTCTTGATTTGGAGTTGTGATTGTAGATCCTTATATTCTATTTCGTCTGAGGTTAGTAATTTGTTCAAATTTGTGTTATATTTAAGATCTAGCTTGGTAAAGAGGGAAATGAAGATGTTTTTTAGATCTAGCTTGGTGTAGATCCATTTGTTCTCCGTGATGTAAAGTAGTAATTGGTTGTAATTGCATTATAATCAATATGTAGATAGTTATAATTGGTTGTAATAGCATTATATACAAGGTATACATCTACCTTGGTAAAGAGGGAGAAGATGTTTTTGATATAGCTTGGTGTAGATCCATTTGTTCTTTTCAATCTAAAGTAGTAATTGGTTCTAATTGCATTATACTCCCTCTGTTTGTTTTTATAAGGCGTATTTGGTTTCGTTAGGACAAGGCTTTGACCAACAATTACTCTATTAGCATATAATTTTTATGACACAAAATTGATATTAGCATATTTGTATTCAAAAGTACTTATATATAATTATGATTTTGTATTGCATAAATAATATATTAATGAAGTAATCGTTGGTCAAAGTCTTGTCCTAACGAAACCAAATACGCCTTATAAAAAGAAACGGAGGGAGTACTTAAGATGTAGCTAGCTTTATAAAGAGAGAATTGAAGATGCTGAGTTAAACTGTAGCGCATATATATACGCACACACACATGTTTATATATTCATTTGTTCTTTGTGATGTAAGGAGCTATATTTTTTAGTTAATCGGTAAGTTTAAATGTTGCTTATATGTAGCATATGTGTGCATGTGTACTCTTAGGGTATTTTATTCATTATTTAACACCTATTGTTACTCCTAGTGTATTTCATATTTTCTGACCCAGGTTTTAGTTTTAACTAGAGTATGTTGTGTTTTTTCAGGAGGCGACGATTTTTTTTTTTTTTTTGCTTCTAAAACAACAACATAGGAGAGTTCAGCCCGAGGGTATATGTAAACCTAACGTGACACATCACAATCGGTTATTAGGTAAGAGCCGATTGCAATATGCATGGCACATCACAATCTGTTCTTAGATTAGAACCAGTTGTGATTGACATCATGATCAGTTCCAATCTCAGAATCGTTTGTGATATAGCATTGAACACATCACAATCGGTTCTGACCTAGAACCGATTGTGATGATTTCCCGCTACTTATTACATCCTCATTGAATTTTTTAGTATAATCGGTTTTTCTATGAAAAATTGGAAATCGACATAGATGAAGCAAAAATCTTGAACTATTCTGTAGTTGGAGACACGGAAGAAGACGGAGAGGATATCCATGGTCTCCGTGCATGAGGGCAACGAGGAGGAGAGGTAGGAGCAGAGGAAGAGCGAGATCGCCCACACGACGCCCGTCGGCTCGCCAGCGAAGCTCCATAGCAGCATTGGAGTTGCCACGGTGTAAACCAACGACAGGAAGCCTAAAAATGCACCACGAAGATGTTGGGCAGCCCGAAAGTGTAGTTGATCTTGTTGCAGTAGTCATCTCGGAAGTGGCACCATACCGTTGATCGGCGTAGTGGTAGCCGTCCTGCCGAGTAGTGCTCGAGACGTCAGCCGGCGCAACTGCCATATATTACTCCTAGGGAGTGTATAAGGGTGCGTTTGGCACCTTGAACCAGCCTGATTCAGCTAAAATCTGGAACTAACTCAACCAAACGGTAAAAGACTTCGAGCGATTCTATCGGAAACGTTTCTTGTTTTCAATGCGAAACCAGAATCCGCTGGAGACCCGTTCCTCCCGATTCTATCCGATCTTTTCCCCACCTGCCCTGCGCACTCCGATCCCATCGAAGGAATTCACTCTCCCGAACTCACCCGCCTCAGACGACGCCGCCGCTCCAGAGCTCCCCCGGCTGTCTCCTGCTCCTCAGCCTTGCCTTCCCGGAGCTCCCCCCCGCTGCCTCCTGCTCCTCGGCCGCGCCTCTCGACGACGCTGCCCTCCCGAACTCCCCCGGCCTTGCCTTCCAGGAGCTCCCCCCCCCCGGCTGCCTCCTGCTCCTCGGCTGCCTCCTGCTCCCCGGCCGCGCCTCTCGACGACGACGCCCTCCCGAACTCCCCCCCGGCCGCGTCCTGCAACCCGCTGCCGACGCTGAAGTTGGAACCGGTGATTCGTCGCTCCCCCAGACGCCGATTCTCCTCTACCGCCAGCCGTTCAAGGACTCAAGGTATTTAGCACTTGGATTTCATTGCAGTGTAGAACCACCCACAGAGCATATAGTACCAGTTCTGCATATAGGCAGGCATGTATGCAGAAACAATTAAATAATTAATATCGTCCAGTCCCTAGTTTGGCACTTAATTGGCATATAATTTGATATTAATTTTCTCAGGACTAAAGTTAAACTTTTGATTTATCACTATTTTGATAACATAGACATAATTATATGACTCACGGGGGGTTGGTGTAGGGTTAGAAGTTCTGTGATGCTTGTTATACAGACTGGAGATATGTCACTATTTGAAAGGAATAAGTATCGTTGCAACTTGCAAATTCTGAATTTGGATCTAATGGTGCCCTCATATGTGGAAAAAAATAGACACCAATTTTGAGATGAAGTCTTCTGGGTTGTGACATAATTTTGCTTTGTCCCATGTGGCTACTCTGTGTGAATTCAGGAGGCCACTGCATAACGAGCAAAGTGGCCCCTTCAGCTAGTTTTAGCGTAATATTGGTAAATCAGCTTTCGGGTCGAACATTCTAATGATTTTTACCAGTCATGTTTTAATAGATCATATCATGATACTTGAGGCATGTTAAATGTGCTTTACTAAGGTATTTTACAGCTTTGTGAGTCTGAACTTCAAAGTATCAAAAAAAAATCTGAACTATAAAGTGATTGCAGTGAGAGGCCTTCTGTGTTGTTCTCAATTTACTATGCAAAAAATTAGTGGCACTTCACTTCCCCCAGAAAATTGAAATTCTAACGGAAGAAGGAAAATGAACTACCATCAATCTGGCAGCAGCAATTTCGCTCTTTGATTTGCCCTTCTAGAAGGAAAATGCACTTCATTGCATTGTGATGGTTTTGTTGATTGAATGTGTGAATGTTTGTGATGGATTAGTTGATTGAATGCGTACTGACAATGCAGTGTAGAACCACCCACAGAGCATATAGTGTAGAACCACCCACAGAGCACTTGGATTTCATTGCATTGTATTTGAATGGCCGAACATTGATACAAAAAAAATCTGTAATGAGATTATTATGTACATCGTCATTTCTTACATTAAAATGTACTACAAATCCATCACAACTACAAAGGGCACTTCAGTCATTTTCACCACTTCATCCTCTTTTCAAAATCTGAATCCAGATAGTTAGCCAAACGGTTTCCCAACAGTGATTCCGATTCTACCTGAAACGTTTCTACCAAGAATCTGGAACCGTTTCTATTTCTACTAGAATCTGGATCCGTACCAAACGCGCCCTAAGTATCATCCGGATGTTTTTATCTCAAAAAACATCTAAACTTTGGACCGTACGATCAAAACACACATCCGAAGGATCAATCCACCTCGAATTCAGGGGGGCGTGTGCATCGATCTGAAAGCAAATTCAATGATCAGGAATTTAAATGATGGCTGCTAAAGAAAACATCCGGATAAAACTTATCAAAATCCTTACTCCTATCTGGGTTTACGGATCGAGTTGGTGCGAACGGATCGAGGGGAGCAAATGAACAAGCAAGTTCTGTTTGGGACGTAATTTGTGGAACGGGTGTGGGAATTAATTACAATCGTTGTTTAAATTTTGAAGTTTGAATTTCTGAATTTCGAATCCTGAGAATTTAAAATCCAAATGTCGATTTTCCAAAATTTAGTTTCGAAAATCCAAAATTTGAACTTTGAATCTTAGAGATTGAAGTTTCAAAATTTCAGGATTTATGAATGTTAACTTCCGAGATTTTTAATTTTTAATTTTGAGTTTTTAATTTGTAGCTCCTAGCTTTGAAATTTTGAGATGTTAACCTTCGAGCTTTAAAATTTCGAATCATATAATCTAAATCTGTGGCCGTGTTGATTTGGGTTATAAAATATCCGAGCTATTATATGGACTATTTTAGAGTTTCCTTGAGATAAACCAAAAACGTTATAATATTACATTGCCGGCGAGAAGAACATTAAATTGAAGATCGAAGGGAATACAATATTATGCATACCAAAAGTATTTTTTTAAGATAATAGAAGATTATATCTTCTAATATCTGTTGGAATTGGCCCATGAGTCTGGCCCACTTCCTTTAATTCCAAAGATTACATGGTTAATACCATATTGCTTAGGCAAGTGGAAGGAAGGCAATTTATAAGGTGAAGTCCTTGCCACTCCTTGAGTTATGAGGAGCATGACATAGGGATGGTATGAGAAGGACTTTGGAGAAACACACACACGCGCGCGTATTCGCGTATTTTCGCGTGAAAATCCGCGTGACTTGTGACTTGCGGCGAGTGTGTCTCCCGGCACTACGAATTCACCTTTTATTTTGCTTAATCATGTAATTGCTTAACTTTCTGTACTGGTTAGGAGACTGCATAATGACCATTATTTGTGTTTGAATTGGCAGTTACCAGTGCATTAAGTCTGTTTAATTCAATCAGTTACCAGTGCTTACTTGCCGATTACCAGTGAGTAATGGAGGCAGTTACTGGTGAGAGGCTATATAAGACCTGGAGACGTCCAGGCTAAGTAACTGAGTTTTTCCAATTCCACATTTTCTTATTCATCCTGCGAGAGTTGTACTGAGGTGTTGAGCAGTTGGACCACGCCAGCCTTCCTACTCGGCGTGCACCGTGAAGGAGGGTGAGCGGTATCTCCGAGCCGTTGCCGCAGAATTCACCTGCACGGGGCGGCAATAAGGTTTCTGGGCAGCGCATCTGCGCGACCGCTCCTACGCTGCTTCCTCAACGACATCTTCTATGCATCGTTCAGTTCTTCATCAAGCTCGACTGTAAGTCGTTGGTGTTCATTCAACTTGGTCATATTCTGTTTCATGAGTATATATATGTTGGGAAGTACAATGTGTAGCCTGCTGTTAAATTTACTGTGTGCATCACTATTTATCTGTGATATTTGTCTCCTGGTAAAATCTGGAATTAAAATATTGTGCATATCTCCAACAATATCTACATCTTGAGATATACATAACTAAACATACCATACACTCAAGTAAGAGTAATACATTTGTGACGTGAACGCACCAAGGAAAAACACAGGTTGCGGTTAAAAAAGGTAATAAAAAAAAAATCACAGATTAACTAGCAACAGATCGAGCTGTGGGAAATCTCAATACTTGGTGAAGACTTGAACGTCTCTCCAGCGCGACTCCATACGGTAGGACGGGTTGTTCTTGCTCTGCCCGTACACGCCGAACTTGAAGTAGTGCGCCTCGCCGCCGCGCCCGGCGACGCTCAGCCTCTCGGCGCCGTCGACGAAGACGGTCACGTTCGACGCGCCGACGTCGTGGACCACGTTGAGCCTGAACCACCGGTCGTAGATTTCGCCGTCGACGACCCTCGTGGCGTCGTGGTAGTACGTGAGCCTGCCGTCGTAGACGTGCAGCATCAGCGTCGTCGCGTGCTCCGCCGCGCCGAAGATCTGCATGACCGACACGCCCGACGTGCCGGCCGGGACGTAGCCGTACCCCTCGAACTGCCAGACTCCTGAAGCATAGATCTTCTGCTCGCACAAGGCAAAAATCGGTCATTTATTAGATCACGAGCAAATTAATGTCACTAGCTACAAAAGGAAGTCGATCTCAGGACTCGAGAATGTTAGTTGCCTCGATCTTGATCTCGGTGCGCGGGCCGCCGGGGTGGTCGGAGCTGATGGGCTTGTCGGAGCTGTAGACCCACATCCGCCGCACGCCGTCGACGAACTCGTACCGCTCGTCCAGCGGCACGTCGTAGGGCTTCTGTACCTGGAACTGCGCCTCCGTGAGCTCGACGGCGGTGAAGCCGTCGGTCAGCCGGTCACCTCGAGCTGAGCGCACCGTGCACAACGAAAATACTGCCACGACCAATAGCAACAGGGAGCAGGTGTCGCAGGCCATATCGAATTATCGATTTGTTGCACCTACTAGCTTCTCCCTACGACCTATCTGCAGCACTCAGACCTTGACCGATATATATAGAGCGAGAGCGAGATTTTCTTTGTATACTAAATTATATATCTCTACTATATAAAGTGAGAGTTTCTTCCTACGTCATTTCATCAAAATTACCAGTTCTATCATTTTTTAATTACCCACTTCTTTAATTAATTAACCACTCCAGGCGCAAGAAACGAAGCGTCAGAATGCTTCATTTACATAGAAATATAGAAATATTGTTTCAATAGTGTCCTACTGTATAAGGTATTATTTGCACAACATATTTTCTTGTTTCATGTTATCGTAATAGCAGGACAGCCGTTCAAAATGTAGATACCGTTGCAACGCACGAGCACCTTACTAGTGTGTGTATATATATATATATATATATATATATATATATATATATATATATATATATATATATATATTTATATAGTACAATTACCTGGGACATCATGGTGCATGGGCACCATGATCCAAAATAGGTATTTTCCATATGTATTTGTATGCGAATTTTTTTGAAAATTTTAGGATGTTGAGTTCAACCAGTTTACTAACTAGTTCAAACAAGTTTGAATTGAAATTCAAACTAAAGTTTCCTTTTTTGATGATAGTTTGATTGTAGGTATGTGTTGATCATACATATAAATCAGCAAAATATGTAATCTAAATTCATTCAAATCTTTAAATTCGAGTATATTTTTTTAAATGTATGTGTTTCATTTGAATTTTTATAGATGGGTATATACCCTAAAATTGAAAGTTTTAAAAAATATATCCGAATTTGGCTTGAATTAACGCATTTAAAATCATGGTGCCCAGACACCATGGGTATATATAAGTTCACATGCATGCCAGACGGCAGACGCATGCCGGCACGTATTTATAGTATGTGTAGCCCTAAAATTTCTGATTGCAGCGGAAACATGCAAGACGCATGCACTTGGCAGATACATGCCGGCCTGAGTAGAATACCTTTCTTTACCAGTGGCCAACACAGCAGTAGGACACGTACGATGGAACACGCCGGTCAAGATGATGTAACTTTTTTGGGCTAAATGGAGCATTAATTTGCAGATACACCCATATATGTGGGACAGATTGGCAAGATATTTGGTTGTGTATTGGCGTCTTAATTTGGAGTCACTACTTAAAAATAAGGCGTATATTAGATCTCTTATCATTGGTGGTTTTGAAAACTCGTCTGCGATAACACATCATCACTGACCATTGTAATCATCACTGATGGTTTTTAGCTAGAAAGGTTAGTGATGAGACCATCATCACAGACAGTTTTAGCCAATAGTCATCACTGACGGTTTTTGGCTAAAAGTGTCATTGATGATGACCCGTCTCATCACTAATCCTTCTATCCAAAAACAGTGATGACTACCGCTGACGGTTTTTGGCTAGAAGGGACTGACGGTTTTATCCTTCACTGCTACAGATTATAACATTCCAGACGGTTCAGAACCATTATCACAAACGGTTTTTCGAACCATCTGTATCCATGCGTCAGTGATATAACGACATATCACAGAAGGTGTGTGGTATAAAACATCACAGACGATTCTCGTTTGAAATTGTCTATGATACTATAACATTGTCGGGGATTGACTATCTGATAAAAGACCGTGGTACCCCCGGAGGATCCTGAGGCCACCGATCGTGCAGTACCAGCAGAAGATGCTCGGGAGACCATCCGAGCAGCATACCTCCCGAACATACATGTCCGCCCCTTCGTTTACGACCATCCCCGACGACCACGAGCAAGCATGCTCGTAGAAACCACGTCATACCCGGGCACATGGTCGGTGGACTCGGTCATACCACGAAGAAGGAAGGTAGCGATCAATCCGCCAGAGATCAAGCAAGGGCGCACCAGAAATTTGAAAACAACGCGCGAATCAAGGCCCCCAGATCGTGGGATCCACGGATAAGGGTATGTAGCGTAGATCCAGGGGGCAGTTACCTTCTATGTATCTCCAGGCGCTGTATTTAAACCCTCCGGATATCTGTAACAAAGGACAACCTGATAGAATACAATACACTGGAGTAGGGCTGTTATCTCGACAGTGAGAGGCCCGAACCAGGATAAACTTCACGTGTCCATCTCCCGATCTCGCATTGCTCGGACGATCCCCCCGGTTCGTGCGACGGGGCCCTGTTGATCCCTTGTTCAACAAGTAAGCTCAGCGGGAGCCCGTTCTCCAATCGTCGACAGCTGGCGCCGTCCGTGGGGACGACAGGGTGATTCCCGTACGAATTGGGATCCTCGAGGATGCCGAATTCGGGAGATACTAGGAGTTTCTGCGCCTTCGACGACGTTGATGACGACGACATGTACTACGCCGGCGACGGCGTGCTTGATGTGACCGATCCTGCCGGTCACACCGAGTCCGGGAGCTTTTCCCCGGACCCTGGAAGGCGAGGACAGGTCCTCCGTTCCCCAGGCATTGCCCTCGGTGACGACGAGGATGATTACGACGGACTCTACGATGGTCTGGATATACCAGACGATTTCGAGTTCGACCGAGAGACAGCATCCCAAGGGGATACGATGATGTCCCCGTCGCACTCGTTCCGCTTTCGCCATGTCAACATGGCTGGGGGTCGTGACAAGCCAGAGGTGCGATCCTCGGAGGCCACTAAGCACGACCACTATGAAGCGGCCAAACTCCACCTAGAAGCATCCTTGGGAAAGAACCTTGCGAGCATACGCCGCCAAGCAAGAGAGAGGCGGGCGTCCAGGGAAAGAAACTCTCGCGAGTGCCGGACCCCCGATCGCGTCCCAGAACACCGTCGAAGCTCGCCGCCACCTATTCGCCAGAACCGAGAGCGTCTGCAGGCTTTGGCGGCGGTCGTGCGCGACCTCCGCGGCTTCCCCGATCAAGTGGACCTGGAGGCCGTGGGGATGGTTGTGGCCGAGGATCTAGAGAGGCTTGCTGCCGAGCTAAAAGTCACAGATCCTCCTCACGACCAGGGTGCCCGGAGTGTTTCCCGGGACCGTCTGGGCATACGCCCGTCCGCTCGCACAGGGATGAATCTCGGAGCCATGCTCGGAGGTCACCCCAGGCTGCTCACCCGGTCCGTGAGAAGTCTCGGAATAGCTCCCGGGCCACCTCGGAACGACGTGTCTACAACCACCTGGATTACGAGCGTTCCGAACGCTCCACAACCGAACGGTCGTTGGCACGCCCTCCGCGCGAAGTCTTCTCTCTCGGCTTGAACTCGCGGCGTTGGACGGGAGACACATATAGAGACCATCACGGTCGAGGGTTTCATCGTGAAACCCCGAGCTTTGGCTGTCAGGCTTTCACGAGTTCTCTTCGGAGTGTCGCATGGCCGAACAAGTTCAAACCCGGACACATCGAGAGGTTCAACGGGACTCAGAACCCGGACGAATTCCTCTCGATATACACCACCGCCATCCTGGCTGCCGGGGGCGATGAAGGGGTGATGGCGAATTATCTGCCAACGGTTTTGGACGGGGCTGCTCGTACATGGCTCTTCAACCAAAAAGAGGGATCTATACGATCTTGGGGGCAGCTCAGCACCGCACTCCGAGCAAATTTCCAGAGCTGTTACATTCGCCCGGGAAAGGAGCGCGATCTTGAGCGCTTGATTCAGACAGAAGGGGAAACCCTGCGACAGTTCGTCCAGAGGTTTATCTAAGTCCGGAACTCGATCCCGAACATATCGGACGAGGGCGTCGTCCGAGCTTTCAAGTTTGGGGTACGAGACGTACGCTTCACACAGGATCTGGAGATCCATCCGGACCTGACGGCAAACGAGCTCTTTCGGATGGCCGACCGGTATGCCAACGCAGATGAAGCCGTCCAGTGGAAGAAAATGCTGGACGAAGGAAAGCTGCCACCTCAGCCCGGACTAGAAACCTCCGCCAGCAAAAAGGGCTAGAACTCTGTGGACAAGAAGATCAAGAAGAAGAAGAAAAAGCAGCCTTCGCCGGGCATGGTTGCCGCGGTGGAACATCAACAGCCCCGAGCGTCCCAGCTGCAGCGTCGGGGGTTTAACGCTTGGGGAAGAGGACAGCCACACCGGCCCTGCGATCGTGGTGACCAAGCAGATCAACGGGGCGGCCTCTACTGTCCGCTTCATCAGGCGCACGGGCATGACCTACAGAATTGCCGAACGTGGACCTACCGCCTGGAGCAGTTTTACAACGGCAGGGGTCCCATGCCATCGCTCCCGGAACAGGGTGAGAATGGCAAGGGCAAACAGCCCATCGAAGAAATCGAGGACGATATGGAGTATCAAGAACCCCAGAACCACATTGCAGTTATCTTCGGGGGCTCCTCTGCCTACAAATCCCGTAGGGATTTAAAGGACGCTGCGAGGGAGGTACACCATGTTGCCCAAGGTAAGCCTCCCGTACAGCAGCTCAGATGGTCCGAGCTATCCCTCACTTTCTCCAAGGACGACTGTCCCCTTGGAATGACCAAACCACAGAAGCTTCCGATGGTCGTAAGCCCCACCATCAGTAACATTGTTGTTGGCCGAGTCCTTATCGACTCCGGAAGCTCCTTGGACCTGATTTCAGCTAAGGTCTTGGACGAGATGCAGATCCCTCGCTCCAAGATTTAAAGTATAGCGGTACCCTTCTTCGGGATAGTCCCGGGCTCCTCGATCAAGCCTCTGGGCCAGGTCGTTCTGCCCGTGACCTTCGGCGGCCCGAGTAACTTCCGAATGGAACTAATCACCTTCGAGGTGGTAGACTTCGAATCGGCCTACAATGCCATTCTCGGCAGACCGGCTCTGGCCAAGTTCATGGCCGCCTCGCACCACGCATATCAATGCCTGAAGGTTCCCGGGCCAAACGGGGTCATAACCATAAAGGGGAACCACAAGTCCGCGTTGAATTGCGACGAAAGGGCGTTGGATATGGTCGGCCAGTTACCCACTCGCAGCCCCGACCAAGAGCCAAAGCACTCCCGGCCTAAAGTTGCCCTCCAACCTGGAGGAGAGACCAAGGTCGTTCCGCTCAACGAATAGGAACCCGCCAAGGTCGTGCATTTGGGATCTTCCCTAGATCCCAAATAGGAACTCGAGCTCATCATCTTCCTCCGAGCAAACTCAGATGCGTTCGCCTGGGAACCATCCGACATGCCCGGGGTCCCGAGAGAGGTGATCGAGCACAGGCTAGCAGTTCAGCCTGAGAAAAAACCAGTGCGACAAAAACTTAGACGGTTTTCCCTGGAAAAACAAGCGATCATCCGGGAGGAGCTCGACAAGCTCCTCAAGGCCGGCTTCATTAGAGAGGTCGAGCACTCTGAATGGCTAGCTAATCCGGTCATAGTCAAAAAGAAAGGAGGCAAGTGGCGCATGTGCGTCGATCATACGGGCTTAAACGCGGCATGCTCGAAGGACAACTACCCGCTGCCTCGCATAGACCAATTGGTCGATGCAATGGCGGAATCGCAGGTCATGAGCTTCCTGGATGCTTATTCAGGGTATCATCAAATCAGCTTGTCGCGCGAAGACGAAGAGAAGACCTCCTTCATCACCCCATTTGGTACTTTCTTCTATACGACCATGTTTTTCGGTCTAAGAAACGCAGGACCGACCTTCCCGCGCCTCATGCAGAAAACCTTTACAGGCCAAGTAGGTCGAAACTTGGAAGTCTATGTTGATGACATAGTAGTCAAGAGCAAGCTCGCTTCGGATCATATCGCTGATTTAGAGGAAACATTTTGTAACCTCAATAAGCATCGAATAAAACTAAATCTAGAGAAATGTGTGTTCGGTGTAAAGGCCGGCAAGGTGCTCGGCTACATGGTCGGCCCACAAGGCGTCGGGGCAAACCCAGAGAAAATCGAAGCCATTGAGAATATGAGACCGCCCACATGTGTGAAGGAAGTACAAGCTCTAACTGGACGAATGGCCGCCTTAAGTCGCTTCATTTCCCGGTTGGGTGAACGAGGATTGCCTTTCTTTAAAGCCTTTCGCAAGCACGATGGTTTTTCATGGACGGAAGAAGCGAACCATTCCTTTGAGGAACTTAAGCAATATCTCTCCAAACCGCCCATCCTAGTCACACCCAGGACAGGGGAAGAATTGCTGCTATACCTGGCGGCAACCCCGCAGGCGGTGAGTACAGTATTAGCGGTGGAGAGAGATGGTATCCAACGACCTATTTATTATGTCCGCGAAGTACTTCACAGACCGAAGGAGCGTTACCCTGAGGTCCAGAAACTTTTATACTCATTGTTGATGGCATCCAGGAAGCTGCGCCACTACTTTCAAGCGCACAAGATCGTGATACCAACCAATTTCCCGCTCAGAGAAATCCTGAAAAACCAGGACGCCAGTGGTCGCATAGCCAAGTGGGCCATGGAGCTCGCTGAATTCGAGGTAATATTTTCGGCCCGCACGGCGATCAAATCACAAGTTCGCTGACCGTGGCGAGAATGGTCGGCTCGGCACCACCACCAAATGGGCCATCGGATCAAGGGAGAACCACTGGACCATGTATTTCGATGGATACCGGGCGTACGAGCGCTCGGGGGCTGGCATCGTTTTGGTCTCCCCAGATGGGGAACAACTTCAGTACGCCATCCAACTGCATTTCACCACGACCAACAACGCGGCGGAATATGAAGGCCTCTTGGCCGGACTTCGAGCGTGTAAATCGTTAGGGGTCCAACGGCTCACTGTGATGGGCGATTCACAGTTGGTCGTGAACCAGGTCAACAAGGAGTATCAGTGTTCCGATACCTCGATGGCGCTTTACCTGGTCGAAGTAAGGAAGATGGAGAAATACTTCAGGAATTTCGAAGTACTCTACATCCCCAGGAAGGACAATTCTCTGGCCGACCAGTTATCCAAGGTCGGTTCCTCTCAAATTACCGCCCCGGCGGGGGTGCTTGTCGAGCACCTATACAAGCCCTCCATTCCCTCTGAAGAGGAGGCGTCAGAGGCCGACGGTAGGGTCTCCTTCCTCGAGCAAAGTGCAAGTTGGATGACACCATTCGTCCAATATCTTGCGCATGGGACATTGCCCGAGGAAGAAGCCGAGCGTTCCCGGCTAACAAGGCGATCTTCTTAGTACAAACTGATCGAAGGCGACCTATACCGAAAAGGTGCATTAGGAATCTTCTCCAAATGCATCTCTCAAGAGGAAGGCCAGTACCTTCTTCGTGACATCCATGAAGGGATGTGCGGAGCTCACACGTCGTTCAGAACACTTGTGAGCAAGGCCTTCCGATTGGGTTACTATTGGCCTACGGCCTTGGCGGATGCGCGGTCGATCGTAACGACCTGTCGAGCGTTCTAGTTTCATGCTCGCAAAGTCCGTCAACCAGCATATGCCCTGCAAACCATACCACTCTCGTGGCCGTTCTCGACCTGGGGGCTTGATGTCCTCGGACCTTTCCCCCGGGGTCGGAAAGGCTGCAAATACTTGCTCGTGGCCATCGACACTTTCACCAAGTGGATAGAGGCCGAGCCCGTGTCAACCATCTCGGCCCAGGCAGCCAAGAGGTTCCTCCGAAGCAATGTGATAACCCGGTTTGGGATAGACAACCGTCTCATCGCAGACAATGGAACCCAATTCACCAGTGAGTTGTTCCAAAGTTATTGCGAGGAGGTCGGGACCAAGGTCTGCTTCGCCTCTGTGGCACATCCGCAGAGCAACGGAGCGGCCGAACGAGCAAACGGGCAACTAGTTCAGGGCATAAAAAAGAGGGTCTTCGAGGGCTTCAACCAGCACAGGCAGCAGTGGGTGGATGAGCTTCCCGCTGTTCTTTGGTCGGTCCGCACCACGACAAGTCAGGCTACGGGCGAAACCCCCTTCCAACTTGTCTATGGCGCGGAAGCCGTTTTGCCTGCGGAAATTGTGCTGGGTTCCCCAAGGGTGCAGCTGGTCGATTCCATCGATCAGGAGATCGAGCGTCTCGTCGACCTAGAACTCGTTGAGGCAACACGACACCGGGCGTTGCTCCGGTCCGCAGTTTACCTACAGGCTCTCCGTAGGCACGCGGCCAAGTCGGTTCGACCAAGGGCCCTGCAAGTTGGCAACATGGTCTTACGAAGAGTTCAAGACCTGTCAAAAGCTAACAAACTGACACCGAGGTGGGAGGGCTTCTACACGGTCGTATCCACAACACGTCTGGGGGCTGTTCGCCTCGCGATGGAAGACGGTCGGGAGCTCGCCAGCACCTAGAACATTGATCAGCTGCGTAAATTCTATGTTTAGGCTTGTTTCTCTATTTTGCACCCGCTGCGTTTCCTTTCTTAGCTCGTTTTTTCCTTTATTTTTCTTGGTTTTTCCGGGAGCTTCGTGGACCGCCAGTACGGCGAACGAGCTTGGTCGACAATACGTATGTACCGTCCCGCCGAGCACCGGTTGGCCGTTCGCCCGATCACCTTTCGCAGTAGGACTTCACTGCATGAACGATTGGGCGTGGACATCCTCTAAAGACCGGCACAATTTCGGTCCCTGCTCGGGCTCGGTAACTCCACGTATTGTCGGTATAAGCCCGCTTGCACTATGCACGTACCATTGCTCGCACGCACACCTCCCTCGACTCGAGCGGCATCTACGACCTTTTTCGACGCGTTATATTCTCTTTTCCTCACCTATGGGCAAACCCGTGCCCGCAACTTTAGGGGCACAACCTTTGCCCATAGCGGGGGCTTCGTGCAATAAGGGCGAAAGTAACGTTTTGCTCTTAGACAAATTTTAAAAAAAATCCTTGCTCGCAGAACCTTCCCTCCATGAGATAACCTCTACGAGGGACCCAGGTTTTAAAGTTTATTCCTTGATCTCCCCTATGGTCATTCTGTCCTCTGCAGGGCGAACAAAAGCAAGAACTTCGAACAAGAGCAAGAATGGAAAAAGGAAGGCAAGAAAAAAGAAGGCAAGGTTCTAATCTTCCATGATCTTTTTTAAACAGACAAAAAAATTCTTTACAGGTCTACACAAGCAAAAGAAAGGAAAAAAGGGGTGTCTAAGGCCTAATTCCTAAGGCCGACCTGGAGGGCAGCAAGCTCCTCCTTCAAGGAATCGACCTCGGCCTCGAGGTCCAAGACCTTCCGCCGAGCCGCACGACCTTCGACTGCGCTTTCCCGAAGAAGTTGCGCCTCCTTCAGCTGGGCCTCCGCGCGCTCCCGAGCTCCTTGGACTTCGCGGCGCAGGTCGGGAACCTCCTGCTGCAGCTTCCCCAGCTCCTCCTCGAGTTCGACACACCTTCGCGCGAAGGTACTCTTTGCCGTTTCGCTCTGAAGGAGTTGGTCCCGAAGCTCGGCTACGAGGTTCCTTGCCAACTCCAGCTCCTTCTAGTCGGAGGCGCGCACCTCGGAGACCCGACGCTCAAGATCGGCGATCTTGGCGTCTTGCTCGGCGTGGTACTTCCAGTACTCTTCTGCAGAAACCGTGGAGGCGTCGATGTCCTCCATGGCCTTGGCAGCAAACTGCGAGCAAGGAAGAAGATGGGTTAAGAACACCTTAGAAAGTTTTTCAAACCAAAGAAAGGGGCGAAGCACTCACCAGAAGAGCACGGCTAACCAGCTTGTCCTGGAGCCGCTGACGGTCAGTCGCACCAGCTCGGAAAAAAGGATTGACCCACGCGGGATCATCCTGGTCCCGAGCTGGCGTGTCGAGCTCATGCCCCTCCTGGGCACCCGGCGCACCCAAGAGGGCGGCGGCCGAAGGAAGTTGGTCGGAAGCAACCGACTCCTGGTGATCTCGGGGTTGATCTTCCCCGACGGCAAGCGGCTCGTGGCCGCCTTCCCCCTGCTCAGCCGCTGCGCTCGGGGGCTGGACGCCAACTGCGAGCGTCCCCGCTCCTTGGTCCGCGGCCAGAGGCAGCTGGTCAACGACGACCACCTCCTCCCCTTGGTCCGCGGCCAGAGTCGGCTGGTCGACGACGACCACCTCCTCTCCTTGGTCCACGGCCAGAGGCAGCTGGTCAACGATGACCACCTCCTCCCCTTGGTCCGCGGCCAGAGGCGGCTGGTCGACGATGACCACCTCCTCTCCTTGATCCACGGCTAGAGGCAGCTGGTCGACGACGACCACCTCCTCCCCTTGGTCCGCGGCCAGAGGCAGCTAGTCGGCGACTACCAACTCCCCCTCTCCTTGGTCTGCGACCGGAGGCAGCTGGTCCGCAACGACCAACTCCCCTTCTCCTTGACCCACGGCCGGAGGCAGCTGGTCGAGGACGATCGACTCCTGGCCCTCGGAGCCCGTCGTCTGGGCCTCGCCCGCGCTTGGCACCGCGCTCGTCCCTTCGCAAGGGACCAAGGCCATGACTCCTTGGTCCTCGGCCCCTTGCGGGTCTTGCTCCTCTACAGACGGACGGAGCTCGGTCTCTTCCGGAAGCGCGTTCGGCGCTGGCTCCACCTCATCCTCGGCCATCACTTGATCAAGGATGCGATCAACCTCGGCGTCAACTACAGAGTCGAGAATCCTCTCAGCCATTTGATGAAAGTCCAAGGACAGCATCCGAGCTATCACGCCCACACCAAGCGGAGTGGGGTTAGCCCGGAAAAACCACACAAAAAAACAAAGAAACTCAGCAAAGAAACCACACGAGGCTTACCTTCCGCCTAGCGAGCAGCGTCCTCTTCCTCGGCTTCCTCGCTTTGGGCCACGGGCGTCCTGCCCGCCGCGGCCTCGTAGGCCTCAGCGACGGCCACGATGCGCTCTGCTGCGGCGTCACTAGCTCGTGCCATCGCCGGGTCGACATCGTCCATGTCGACCCCTTCCAGCACCGAGGTTGATCAGGAAGACGACCTCTTGCTCCTTCTAACCAGAGCATAGGTGTCTTCCTCCTCTTCCTCCTCCTCAGGATCCTCGGCCACCTGAGTGAGTCGGTCCTGGAGGGCCTTGATTTCCCTCTCCAGCTGCTCCTTGCTCGTGGTGGACCTGGCCGCCTCCTCGACCTTCTTCGCCTGCTCGGCAAGCTGTTGCAGTCGGCCCATCAGCTCCGGCTTCTTCCGCTTGAAATCAGCAAACCAGGTTCAAAGCTCTCTTACATCCCTCCGGTCGGCATACTCAAGATGCTGCGTGGAGGGAGCCCTGGCCGAAGCCCGGCGCTTCGAGCGCTTGGCACGAGGAGGCGAGGCAGATGGTCGGCGGCTCCTACCCGTCGTTCTCTTGCGAGCACCCCTGGCTGGGGTACCGCCTTGCGGCAGCGGCTCTGCGCTCGACACGGTGAGCTCGAGGGCAACCTTCTCCTACGAACAGAAACAGGGTAACATAAGCTCGGGGAGCACCCCCTCGGGCGGGAAGCAAGCAGAAGTACTTACCGCGTCGTCGCGGTCGAAAACATTCTTGGGGATCAGACGATTGGGGTTCAGCTCCTTCTCCTTCAGGGCACCGAACATCTCGGCGTCGACCCAGTCCATCCCCGGGGCTGCAACATGACCAAGAGTTTAAAGAAAGAATAGGACCAAACGTCGGAAAGCGACAATGCTCGAAAGGGCGATCAAGGAGCATACCTGCGTTGTCCTCACGGGTGATGTCATTCCACCCAGTCACCTCGAAGAATGGGTGCTCGCGGCACCGCAGGGGGGACACCCGGTTGAAGGAGAAATCCCGGGCGATGTCCCAACCAGTGAGCCTCATTTGGGTGAGCTTGCTGATCGTCCCGAGCACTCGCTCTTCCTCGGGCTGCACGGGCGGGCGCGCCGTCTCGGCGGGCGGGGCGGTCTCCCCAGTATAGACCAGCTGGGACCCCTCCGCCTTCTTCTGGTAAAACCAAAGGTCGGCCTAATCCGACACCGAGTCCTTCAAAGAAATGAGAGGGTACTCGTATGGTCGGTTGGGCCGAAGGCGAATGTAGACGCAGCCGGCGGGACCATCCCGGCCGGTGCGGAAGGGAGAGTAGAAGTGGAAGAAAAGACTGGCGGTGGGTATCACACCCACAAACGCCTCGCAGAGGTGGGAGAAGATTGCCAGGGCGAGAATAGAGTTAGGGTGGAGATGGGAAATCTCGCACCCTCAAAAGGCGAGTACGGAGACGAGAAACTCACTCTCGGGTAAGCGAAGCCCGTTGATGGCATATAGCTCGCAGGAGACGATCTCTCCATCCCTCGGTGCCGGCGTCGCATCACCCCCGGGCACTCGACCAGTGCTCGGGTCGATATACCCCTCGTCCACGAGCACCTGGAGCCTCCTCCGGGTCATCTGGCTAACTCCGAAACGTGCCATGGCCAAAGGGAGGAGGGGGTGAAGAAGGGTCTAGGGCTCTGCGGCTCTTGGAAAAATTCTGGGCAAGGACGAGCAAATGCGCAATGTAGCTCCGTTCTCTTTCAGCGGACGGGGTTAAAAAGGCTGCAAAGGGGCACGTTAAAAGCCACCACCTATCGCGTAGCGACACCTGTCCAATACGGCAGAAAACTGCCCAGTAAAAGCACACTTTCAAAGAAACTACTTTACCGTTACAGGGAGGCTTCTCGGAGAAGGAATCGAAAAATAACCAAACGTCGCGCCACCATAGAATGAACGCGCGGCGGACAAAAAGGTCGCCTCCCGACATGAGATGGTTGTGGGTCACGACCAAAGGAAATTCAATCCCTCCTTCGAGTTTTTTTTAGGCTCAAGGGGAAGCCCAAGCTCAGATGGTTCCCCGCTTGAACCTCGGGGGCTAGCTGTCGGGGATTGACTATCTGATAAAAGACCGCGGTACCCCCGGAGGATCCTGATGCCACCGATCGTGCAGTACCAGCAGAAGATGCTCGGGAGACCATCCGAGCAGCATACCTCCCGAGCATACATGTCCGCCCCTTCGTTTACGACCATCCCCGACGACCACGAGCAAGCATGCTCGTAGAAACCACGTCATACCCGGGCACATGGTCGGTGGACTCGGTCATACCACGAAGAAGGAAGGTAGCGATCAATCCGCCGGAGATCAAGCAAGGGCGCACCAGAAATTTGAAAACAACGCGCGAATCAAGGCCCCCAGATCGTGGGCTCCACGGATAAGGGTATGTAGCGTAAATCCAGGGGCATTTACCTTCTATGTATCTCCAGGCGCTGTATTTAAACCCCCCGGATATCTGTAACAAAGGACAACCTGATAGAATACAATACACTGGAGTAGGGATGTTATCTTGGCAGTGAGAGGCCCGAACCAGGATAAACTTCACGTGTCCATCTTCCGATCTCGCATTGCTCGGACGATCCCCCCGGTTCGTGCGACGGGGCCCTGTTGATCCCTCGTTCAACAAGTAAGCTCGGCGGGAGCCCGTTCTCCAATTCTCGACAAACATCAAAGAAGGTTTCTAACTAGAACCGTCTGTGATAAATAAACATTATAGACGATTTCTAACTAGAACTATCTGTGATCCCTATTTTCCTCTACACTCTCAGCAGAACTTCCATTATTAGTATCTGTTATTTGAATTTTTCTTCTGGTTAGATATTTCTGCAACGATATTTACAAGGCACAACCAATTATGTATTTTGTAATTGAATATCTAAACATCATAGATGCATCGAGCCAACAGCATATCTGATCAAGATCGTCTTAAAAAACGAATATTTGTAGCGCTTTCATCTCCTTTTTTATTATAATGTTGATGGTTTCTAAGACAAAATCCATTTCATTTCATAGTTTGTCCATGCTATCATGCTCTGATTTATCGCTTCCACTTCATCCTCATCCCCGAACGAGAATACCATAGGCAGCCTACTCTGGTATTGTGCAGGAACAGGATTATTTCGATGGTTCTCTATTCCGTCAAATATAGAGTTCATTAAACCATCAGGTATACAATGACTTAATCAACTCTATATTTCATAAAATAGAGACCCATCAAAATAATCATGTTTCTGCACAAAATCAAATTGAAAATATGCTGCCTATGAAATTCTCATTCGGGGATGAGGATAAAGTGATAGCGATATATCGGCACATGGCAACTTTCAAGACGAACTGTGAAATGAAATAGATTTTGTCTTGGAATCCATCAATATTATAATAAGAAGAGAGATGAAAGTGCTATAAAAATTTATATTTTAAGACAATCTTGATTAGATAAGCTATTGCTTCGATACATCTTGGATGTTAAGATATTCAATTACAAAATCTATAACTAATTATGTCTTATAAATATCATTGCAAAAATATCTAAGTAGATGAAAATTTTGAACAACAGATACTAATGATGGAAGTTCTGTTGAGGGGTGTAGGAAAAATATTTGGTTCCAACAAGCAAGACACTATTAAGTTATTGCATTTAAAATGAGTGAATATTAAGGATAATACCAGGTTACAATACATTGACAAGATATATATTTCATAGATCAAGACAAGAAGACCTCAGGATGCCTGTGCGTTTTTTTTTTTAGATCAAAAGGCATCACAGCCTGATGCCCCAGCTTTTCCATTACGAAAAAACTGAACACAGTTTTTAGCAACTCTGCTTACAGGAAAGTAACAGAACAAGATAGCATCACAATCACTTAGCATTACAATAACCACATCAACATCCACCCAGCAACGAACAAGGCAAAATAACAGAACATGATAGCATAGTATTTCCTTCCAACTTCTTCTGTCATAATCAGTCTTGCAGACGTCTCAAGTAGTCCGATATCACAGTCAACTCCGCTGGGATTGCACCACCTTCAGTAGCTCCATCATCATCTTTTGCTTTATCGATCAGGTCTGACCATGAGTCAACGCCATCGGGGATCGAATGATGGCATCCAGACTTTTGCAAAACAGCTCCACCTTGATCTGCATTTCCTCTTTGAACATTGGACTCCGGTTTTTCAAAGAAGTAAGCATTTGCCTCCACACTGCTTTCATGCTTAACCAACTCTGAAAACGAAAAACCATATTATTTCTACTAATCCATAAGCTCCATAATGCAGCAGCGCAAATGGTATTTAATGCAGCATTTTTCTTATTGCTAATCCAAAACCTAGCAACAGATTCCAAAGTATGGCCAATTTGAATGTCAAAAAAATCTTCCACTATGACCCAAACATTCCTAGCTACAACACACTTAAAGAACAGATGCAAGACAGATTACTCCTCATCACAAAAACTGCAAAACATTCCTTTATTAATTCCTCTTTTCATCAAGTTATCTCTAGTCATGATTTTGTTATTATATAGTAACCAATGGAAAAAATGGACTTTAGGAGGGACAATTAAACTCCAAACAGCAGGAATAATAACAGGGGTCACACCCCTAAAGTTGATAATCGCATAAAGAGATTTAACCGAATACACTCCATTATTCTCATATTGCCAAATTAGAGCATCATCCTCATCGACGATCCTTATACTTTTTGCAACCTCCACCAACTCAAACCACCTGATCATCAAATTTTCAGAAAAAGTTCTTCTAAAAGTAATTTGCAATTAGTACCGTCTGCATTTCAAAGCAAAGTGTACCCTTTTTCATTAACTATACTATAAAGATCCCAGAACTGAGTCGCTAGGCAAGAAGAACCAAACCAAATGTCCTCCCAGAATCTAACCTTTCTCCCATTACCAACATTCCATTTATAGCCAAATTTGGTGGCCTGCATGGCCCACATAACCCCTTTCCAGAAAGTAGAAACATGATCATGATTACTAGCAAAAATATTTGGACTATTTGCTTTATATTTAAAATTCACTAAATCCTTCCAAAATCTTTTTTCCTTATTGCAAAATCTTTTGATCCAAGAAGCTAAGAGGCACATATTCAAATCTTTAATATTAGGAATACCAAGCCCGCCATAATTCTTCTCCATACACACAAGGTGCCAATTAGCTAAATGGAGTTTGTTATGACCTTCATAGTTATTCCAAAGGCAGTTCGCCATGTGAGAATTAATAAGGTCTAAAGCCCAATTAGGGAATTTAAAAAAGGAAAGAAGATAGATGGGAATACTGGCCAAGCAGGATTTAATAAGAACCAACCGACCACTATGAGACAGAAGTTTACCCCTCCAACCAGCAATCCTTTTCAAAATCTTTTCCATCAGAGGTTGAAAATCCTCCCTTTTAATTTTATCATAGTGAAGGGGAATACCCAAATACTTAATAGGGAAAGAACCTATTTTACAACCAAGGATGCTAGCATAGCTATCCAACTCATTAGAGTCACAGCCAATAGAAATTAGCTCGCTCTTATGAAAATTGATCCTCATACCTGACATTAACTCAAAACAGGTCAAAAACCATTTCAAATGTAAAACAGCGCGCTCATCATTCTTAATAAACAAAAGAGTGTCATCCGCATATTGCAGACTAGTAATCCCTCCAGGACAGAAATCTTCACAAAGACCCATAATCAAACCATTGTTAACAGCTTTAGACAAGATCCTAGCAAAAACATCAACGACCAAATTAAAGAGGATGGGGGATAGCGGGTCACCTTGCCTCAAACCTTTCCCGGTTTGAAAAAAATTACTTTCAACATTATTGATCTTGACTCCTACAGAGCCATTATGTAAGATTGAAGAAATCCAATCCCGCCATTTAACCCCAAAGCCCCTTTTATCCAAAATATCCAATAAGAAACTCCAGTTCACCCTATCGTAAGCTTTCTCGTAATCAATTTTCAGCACCAAACCTTTACTTTTATCACGCTGAATTTTGTGAATAATCTCATGCGCAGTGACAACACATTCTAGGATATATCTGTTTTTTATAAAAGCAGTCTGGTTTTGGAGGATAATTCTGTTACAAATGAGACTAATCCTGTTTGTTAGTACTTTAGAAACAATTTTGTAGCTGCAATTTAACAAACTAATAGGTCTATACTGCTTTATATTACTAGCATTATTCTCTTTTGGAATCAGTGAAATCATAGCAAAGTTAAGCCTAAACAAATCCAGATCACCTTTTTCTAGATCCTTAAACAAATCAAACAAATCATTTTTGATAACATCCCAGAATTTCTGATAAAACATAAAAGATAAACCATCTGGTCCTGGAGCACCATCTGAATAAGATTCAAAAACAGCTTTTTTGATCTCTTCCTCAGTAAAAGGGGCTTCAAGTAACATATTCTCATTTTCAGAAATCCTATCTTCTTCCTTAAAAAAATTGTCTGCTAAATTGATATTGTGTTTGTCTTCAAAACCAAATAAATCTTTATAATAATCCCCAGCTATATTAAGCATACTACTAGTATCACGAACAGGCCCATCAGGCCCTTCAAGAACAGTGATAAAGTTTTTTCTTCTTCTCTGATTGGCAACCGCATGGAAATATTTAGTATTTCTATCTCCTTCTTTAATATATCTTTCTCTAGCCCTCTGCCTAGCCTTTGTTTCTTCAATACACCAAATCTTCTCCATCTCGTTCTTAATAAACGAAAGTCTATCCTTCTCTTCAGCCAAGAGAGGTCTAGATTCCGCAAGAATGTCTAGACTATCAAACTCATCTAAAAGCATTCTCTTTTTTTTCTTAATGTCAGAATCAACATTACGGCTCCACCCTTTTGTGACTTCTAATGTTTCTAACCTTAGCTTGCCATCTATCCATAGCACTCAGACCTCTTTTCTGGATGTTCCAAGCCTTAGAAATAACATTACTAAAATCCTTATGCAATAACCACCATTTTTTCAAATTTATAGCTCTTTTTATTTTGAATCAACCCATTTCCAGAGTCCCAAAGTATAGGGGTGTGATCACTACCAATTCTGGGGAGCAGGGGCAGACCCACCAGTGGGGCAGCTTGGGCTGCTGCCCCACCTACAAGTTACAAGCCCATGTATGTTGTATATACTGCATATGTATAGACCTAACAAATTTGAAAGCTAAAACGTTGCACTAGCCACCAAGCAAGAAACAATCAGCACCAGTGGCGGACCAAGGAAGAAATTATAGGTGGGGCAGACTTGAAGTAGTATTAAAACTCTAAAAAGAATGCAATGTACCGTAACAACAATAGTACTATTAAAGAAGCATAAATATAACGTTCAACTAATACGGTCAAAGAAGAATTAGCAAATAGGCAACATACCACTCAGTTAACAATTGGTGAGGGACGAGGCAATTGTATTCTCCTAGTTTTGAGGCGCTGAAATCGTCGGATGATGGCTTCATCATTAAGTGATTTGAAGATCTCTCTACGTGTAGCAAACCATTAAGTCATTCATCCAATAGTTGGCAATCTTATTGCGTAGTTCAGTCTTGATATACAATATACCTGGGTCGCCGATCGTTTCTTGCTTGGTGCTGATCAGGGGCGGACCCACCAGTGGGGCAGCTTGGGCTGCTGCCCCACCTACAAGTTACAAGTCCATGTATGTTGTATATATTGCATATGTATAGGCCTAACAAATTTGAAAGCTAAAACGTTGCACCAACCACCAAGCAAGAAACAATCAGCACCAAGCAAGAAACGATCGGCGACCCAGGTATATTGTATATCAAGACTGAACTACGCAATAAGATTGCCAACTATTGGATGAATGACTTAATGGTTTGCTACACGGAGAGAGATCTTCAAATCACTTAATGATGAAGCCATCATCCGACGATTTCAGCGCCTCAAAACTAGGAGAATACAATTGCCTCGTCCCTCACCAATTGTTAACTGAGTGGTATGTTGCCTATTTGCTAATTCTTCTTTGACCGTATTAGTTGAACGTTATATTTATGCTTCTTTAATAGTACTATTGTTGTTACGGTACATTGCATTCTTTTTAACGTTTTAATACTACTTCAAGTCTGCCCCACCTATAATTTCTTCCTGGGTCCGCCACTGCTGGGGAGAGAAGAGACTATAGCCAAAGGAAAATTATCTTCAAACGTAGTGCTACAAAAGATTTTATCAATGACCGACATAATGGGGTTACTTTGATTATTAGACCAAGTGAAGTGTCTTCCCGTTAAATGCATCTCCATAAGACCCCACATTTCTATCCATTCATTAAATTTATCACACCACTTGTAATCAACTTTGTTATTACTCTTATCAAATTGAGACCTATTCAAATTAAAGTCCCCTCCCAGCAAAATGGGGGTGTGTTCATCCATAATAAGAGTCTCGTGAAGTTCTGAGATAAAATCTTGTTTCCCTTCATCGTAAGGAGAGCCATACACCGTGATCAATCTCCAAATTAACTCACTATCTTTATTTTTCAGAACACATTGGACCGAAAACTTTTTAACATCAACATGCAAAATTTCTATGAAATCGACATTGACACCAACCAAAATGCCACCTGCAGTGTTTTTGGAAGGAAGCCAATTCCAGACAAGATTCTTTGATCCACTAATACTGGTAAGAAAAGAGGTACTCAAGTTTTCTCTCTTTGTTTCTTGGAAACCCACAAAATCTAAACTATGATTTCCAATGAGATCCCTAATACATTGAGTTTTTCCAGGTTGCCCAAGGCCTCTAACATTCCAAAATAAACCTCTCATTTCTTTTCACTTTTCATGGGGTGCTTGCCCCGTATATGTTTACTAATTGTGTTCCACCCTTCTAACTCCTCCACACGCCCATCACTCTCCTTCAGAGAAGTATTAGGTGGGCTTACTAGATTATCACACATGGGAGGCGGAACATCCTCCTTTTCAGCATTATTTACTCTCCATTCTGAGCAATCTCCAACAGAGATCCCCTTATCAAATTTACTTACTCTTTTGGCATCCATTTCCTTACAAGCTAGAATGTTTTTAACTTTTTCAGACTTTGAACATCCCATCATAATATTAACACTTTCAGATATAGTAATCAGATCATCAACAGAAACTGAATCGAAGGAGCTTTTAGGAAACATACCTTTCTGGTTTGTATTTACCTCCAGATTTTTTTGTCGTTGAAGTTCTTGTGCTTTCTGCATAACAGATTTACCCTTATCATCAATTCTCTTGCTTCTTCTTTAACAAGGAACAGGACCCCATTTACTCTGTCTTTTAAGAGAAACATCAGTTGTCCTGGCAATATGATTTTCCTCAGAAACCTTCTGTTCGCTATTCTCATTCTGTTTACAGAAAACCAAATCATCAAGTTTAACTTCATTAATATACTTAGTCTCATCCTTAATTTCAGAGTCTTTCAAAGATTCTTGAGACTCGGTCCCTTCCCGTTCACAAACATCCAACTCTTCCTCTGAATCCATCATCTCTAAATCTTTAAGTATTTCATAGCATTTCTCACTATCCACATTTTCCTCTTTAAACCTATTACTCACATTCCTCTGAAACATTTGCACCCAGGAATTTTTAACCCTCTCCTCAGAGTTTGCAACTATCCCAACCTCTATATCATTGTACAGAGGATCATTTTCATCAGCTGCTTTTCCTTTAGACTCATCATTCTTGGTAGCAGAAGCATTTTTAATGCCTTTCTGCGAAGAACCAGATGGAGTATTTCTATGCAACTGTTGTTCAGTCTCCATATTGTCCCCATCATCGCCATCTTTATGCTCATCATTGTCTAAATCATCGAGATCATCATCGTTATCATCCCCTTGATCATTATCACCAATAACTAACTGACTTCCACTTCTTTCTACTTTTATATTAATCATGAACAGCACCTTCTCAGCACCCATTATGCGTTGTTGAGGGATCTTTTCAGGATCCCTACAAGCAATTTGAATTCTTACCACCTCATAGAAACTCTTAAACAGACCAGTCCAATCTACATTTATCAGGATCCCAAAACAAGATGCAATTTGCTCAAACACCTTCCAAGTACACCATTTAGGTGGAATACCTCTAATTTGAATCCAAGTTTAACTTCATTTAGGATGCCTGTGCGTCGCAACAGAACCCCAAACTTTACACAAATAACAAATGTCCATATCTTTGCGAGGAAAGACTTTGTGTAGATGACGTTATTGGGGTTGTTAGCATCCTTTCCTGAGTTCACAAAAATAGACATTCAAAGTTCAGTACCATGATACCATCGACATGATTTCGGTAACTGTAGAAATGAAACTCGCTTTAATTGAATGGTCGCAGAAAAACATACAAGTCTTGCTTGATCACTTGGCCGAATGTTTTTTTCAGTAATCCAGACAAAGAACCAGTGTGTTGATTTCTACTCGCACTACTCATAACAAGCTTCTTTTATTACTTAATATATGTGTCATAACATCCGCGTGCAACAAATGCATTTCGGTTAAGTATATAAGGCTTGCATACATCCTAATCCACTAAATGATAAAAAGCCAGTCACTTGGTCATTGCAAGTTGCTCATTTCCATCAACCAGATTGAATTGAACATACACTTCTCAACTGACTTATGGAGGAAAGGCACAAGGCAAATCTTTCTTTGAGAAACTCATCATATCATTCGTGCATTGCGATTGTATAGTCACTCTATATTAGAACCTAATTTGCAGTACAACCAATATTTGATTCATTTCATTCATCGCAGATTCACATCATATATAGACACATGCAGAATAGTAATGGCATGATGAGGATGGATGGGATCTAGAGGGCGTGGGTGGCAAACTCAATCGACATCGATGCTGGACTTGGACTCGAGGCAGAACTCATTGCAAGTGAAGCGAGAGAGAGGATGTGCCATGGCAGATCGCCGCCACCACGGATCCTACACCCCACACAGACGAAGGGAGGCCTATGGGAGGAAGGAGATGGAAGGTAGCCAAGGTGGAGGTTGCTGGGGCATTCTTCCAAGAGGAGGATGCTGGGGGGCAAGGGCTTGGGGGAGGCGAACGCACTGGAAGGCAAGGTCTGTGAGACGAACCTCTATCGGTATGTTTATATAGTGGTCTCAGTTCATATCACAGATGGTTTGTAATACATATCCACATCTCTGTGAGACGAACCATCGGATTTGGCAAATTTGGGCAGCGGCGTAGGCTCGCGATGGCATTGGGGGAAGTAGTAGCGGCGTCGGGGAGTGAGGCGCCGTAGGAGGAAGAGGAGGGTGTGGCTGGATTAAGGAGCGCAGGGCGGGGGGACGAGGAGATCGCTGAGGAAGAGGACGATGGGGGGCTAGGGTTTGGGGGGGGGCGAAATGTGCTAAGTGTTAAAGTCTGCGCGAGGAACCTTGGTTGTTTATATAGGTCTCATTCATATCATAAATAGTTTGTAATTAGAACCGTCTGTGCTAATCATATATCACAGCCGATTTTATTTTAAAACTGCCTGTGATATCTAAAGAAGTAATCACAGACGGTTTTATAATAAAACCGTATGTGATATTGTCGAATATCACAGATAGTTTGTAAATAGAACCGTCTGTATTGTTGTCACTGGCGGTTACACTATAGAACCGTTAGTGGTGTTCCTAATCGTCTAATATAAATCTTTGTATAGTAGTAAGTAGACCCACTCCGGCACACTCCGTCGGCGCCGAGCTTGTAGCTAGCGCTCGTGGAGCAGCACGTCGTAGCCTCGCAGGGCTCCTGCACGACGAACTGCGACTCCCTCAGCGTGACCGGGGTGAAGCCGGCGGTGAGGTTGTCACCGGGGCCGAGCCGACCACGGCGCTGCATGACAATGATGGCAACGCGACGACCACGACCGGCAGCAGAGCGCACGAGTTGGGACTTGGGACGAGCCATACCCATTCTGTCAATGGATTTGCGAGGCGCGCGTCTATTTAAGTACTGCTTTCAAGACTACTAGCAGCGGTACGTTGTCGGAAGACAAATTCTTCGTCGGCCGGCCGTCGGTGACGGAGACGGCCACCACGGCAAGACATGAACTCTTGAACCCGTTCATCTTAGGACGACGAAGATGCCGAGAACGTTTCGCGATTCATCCAACCAATGACACTCCTGCTGATTTGATTTTTTTTTTCCTCGCCGTTTTCATGAACTGAACAACTGATGCTGATGCACGTCGATGTCAGAACTCAGAACCAGGAGGGCCGGCCGACCAGGTGAAGCCTCGGACTCGCACTGGGAGATTAATGGCCTTTCGGCCTAATTGATGGCCGCACTGCCCAGAAGTACGCCGGGATGACAAGTGATCCATCGAACTGCATCCGCATCGGCATCGCTTCCACAACAAGATCGCGTCCTGCGTGTTCCGCCCGAACCCAAGTTCAAAACTTCAAATCAACAATAGGGCCGTACAAATTGCTGTGCGCATCTCCAAGAGAGAGCCCTAAAAATGAGCCTTAAATTTTAATTTAGGACTCTAACTAATTAGATTTAGGGCTCCAACGAAATATTCACTCCAGCAATTAGGCCCTAAAACCCAACAAAGATAGGGCTCAACTACAGAGTTGCTAAATATAGCTACTCTCCTAGGGGCCCTAAAACAATTTGCTAAATTTTAACAATTTAGGGCCTTTGCTAGAGTTAATCTTTTCCCCAAAAGCCCTATAATTCAAGTTAGGACCATATTTAGGGCCCCTCTTGGAGAGCATGTGAAGTGGTATAGGCGGCGGCTATCTGTAATACACTTCCACATCATCTATAGATATGATTAAGGACAACTCATATAATAGACCGTCTATATAGCTGTCCGTAATGATATCTCGTACAGTTAATAGACTGTCTGTACAATAGTATAAAGAGTATAAAGCTGTCATATCTTAGCAACTTTCTCTCTCCTTCTTCTTTCTTATCCACATCATTTAAAATCTTACATAACATACTTTTATAGACAGCTGACATGCACTATTATACATGTCCTAACCAGGGTTCACAAAACCGCGAAAAACCGCTCGAAAACCGCGGTTTTCGACCTTACCGCTCCGGTTCAAGATCCAAAACCGTTCGGTAAACCGGTCTAATTCAAAAAAAAATTAAAAAATTTATGTGTCCGGTTTTTCATGAAAATCGTTTTCGAAGAACATTCAATTGGTCGCAAGCGGTTTTTCGTGAAAACCAAGTTCGGTTTTTCGTCAAAAACCGCGGTTTTCTCGTGTGAGTTTGACCCGAATTCAAATTGGTTTAGAATTGCGCACCGTTCGGGTTTTTTGCAGTTTTCGCGCGATTTTTCGTGAAAACTGATACCACCAATCTAGCGAAATTTGCGTTCGAAACAGTTTTGTGAACCCTGATCCTAACTCCTAAGTCTCCTGTTGTCCGTCGAGGCGCATGGTCAAAAGCTTTTTTTTTTTGTTTCGCATTTTTTAGAGTACAAGAAAGATGCGTATTACATAGGTGCCCACATACACGTGCACGTCCGCTATACACTTAAAATTTTTTGAAGAGATTTTACGATCTTAGAGTATGGGCATGTAATTTTCCACTATATATGTGTACATGCTCTAAATAAATTATAATACGCCGCGTCAATCCTAGAGATCGATCTCAGATAGATAGAAACAAACATCCTTGCTCTTATCACTAGACCACATATCCATCCGTCATGGTCAAAGTTTTTACGTTCGATTAACAGTGCAGTTTATTATATTCAGGTCGTGCTACCTATGCTATAAATACCTTGGAAATGTGAAAGTATTACTTATAAATACAGGGGAGAGAAAGAAGTGATAAATAAGGCTAGACAAGGGAAAACACCATAAATTTACAGGCACCCTCCATATTTTGAAACAAATTTGCAAAGAACTAGTATGTGCCTTATCTCTACTATATAAAGTGAGAGTTTCTTCCCACGTCACATTAATTGCCCTTCTTAATTACCCTACTTAATTGCCCTGCTTAATTGCCCTACGCAAGAAACGAAGCGTTGCTTTAATTAGCCAGCTTTTGCAAGAAACGAAGCGTTAAAGATAGATGTTTGATCTTATGAAATAATTTTTTTTATTTTTTAATCTTTATTTTTCGTTATCAATTTTGTTTTTCGTAGCAACGCACGGGCATATAACTAGTATTTTGAAAAGAACAGTGTGTCAATTACCCTTCGAGTGCTTTAAAGTTTGTGTAGCTCCAATTAATTAAAGGTTAAAGCATAGAAGCATTACGATGCATATTGGGGACTAGGGATGCCAAAAAAATACTACTTGGTAAGAATTCTTTTACCTAGAGATAATAGGCCATGATTGGAATCTATGCAAGCTGCAGCCATGCAGGGAGAAATTAAAAAATACTCCCTCCAATTTGATAATAGATGTCGTTTTGGACATCGACACGGTCTTCAAAACACAACTTTAACCGCTAATTTTTATTATAATATATTTATAAAACCCAATAAAATTATAATATTATGAAAGTACTTCTCGAGACAAGTCTACACATATAATTTTCATATATCCAATTTAAATATTTAAAAATATATCGATAGTCAAAGTTTTAGAAGTTTGACCATCACTATATCCAAAACGACATCTATTATCAAACTGGAGGGAGTACTTCCTCCGTCTCACAAAGAGTGCATTTCTAGTTTTTTTAAGACAGATTAGTGTGCAAGGTAAATGACTAATGTGACCCTCATTACTTCATGCATAAGCGTGTTGGTGCTTTGGTTTCCATCGGCACTTAAATGCTCATGCATACATTTATAGCTCTGCATGCAAAAGATTAGTGGGATATTACTCCACGCCAAGTCACTAAGCATGCAAAGGAGCCAAAAAATTTCAAATCTTGGAGTGGAGTTAGGGGAATTAATGGGCTTTGGGTGGGCCCTACGGACTAAAGATGCACTATTTGTGGGACAAATTTTGAACGCTAGAAATGCATTCTTTGTGAGACAGATGGAGTATATACAAAAACATTGTAACAGATGGGCATTGGAATTTTGGTCCCCATGTCCTTAATTTTGCTTTTGCTTTTTTTTTTGTACTGGTTCTATGTTGCCACCGACTTTGTTGCAAAATGTCAATTACCGACAGCTTTCGGTAAGAAAAAAGGCTGCATGCCTGCATCCATCCATGTGACACTTAGGGTGTGTTTGGTTCATGGAACGAGGTTGAATGGGATGAGATGATCCTATACTATTTGGTTCCATTATTTTGAGTGAATGAGATGGTTCAGCATCTAAAGGGAATATTTCTTAAATTTGTATCACTTGATCCAAGATGGGATGGTTCCATTCAAGCAACCAAACGCATGGATAACTTTTCTTGAACCATCTCATACATGTACCACTTGATACATGCAACCAAACACACCTTCTATCTTTCTAAAAACAATTGTTATACTTAATCTTCGATCACACGCTCTAAGGGTATATCTAATGCATAGTTTCTTAGATGGTTTCTTAGAGGAGAGAAGGTGCATTAAATGGAGTTTTAGAAACAAGGACCCCAATGCATGGTTTCTTTCTACTGTTTCTAACAGTAATTAACATTGCAAGTTGGATTAATTTGCATTGGATCTATTGTGGCATATGTTAATACATGCTTGTTTACACAATACCACGCACACACGATTGTATCAACTGCAAATGAAATCGCAAATAACACGGTGAAACAAATCAACAAAAAAAAATTGTGGAATCGCAACATATATTGGCATTTTAACGTAGTACGTACGCAACATTTTAATATAAAATTAGAATAAGAACATGATCAAAACATCACTACTACAAAATAACAATCATTCATATAAGATTCTTAGCATAACATGTTTAAGCTAAGAATGATATTTTGTCCATTACAAAAATCACTAGTTTAGCAAAAGAGCTGGGCCTCACCACCTTCTTCATCACCAGATTTCTGAGCCCATGTCGAACTTCCTAGCAAAAATCCTAACTCTAACAAGTGCAACCTGCATGACATCAAGAAGCAAAAAAGATTAGCTCATACTTAGCATTTCCATCAATACAGACCATGATTACTTGTAGTCTATGACGCAGTACAGACATCCTAATGTACCCAATCAACCCATGTAATCATTTCTCTTTTCTGTGGGCAAGATGGCAAGATGACTAAATAGCAAGTTATATAACGAAAGCACATTCGATACCAATCAAAATAAGAAGTAGCCATGACAAGAGCAATATTCAATTAAGTCAACTCAACAGTGCATGAATTGAAGAATCATGTATCCATATTAGGCCATGTTTGGATGGGCTAAAACTAATTGTTAGCTGACTAATGGCTAGAGCTAATTGTTAGCCAGCTAATAATTAGTCCATCTAAAATTAGCCCAGGACTGTTTGGATACATGGCTAATGGTTGGGCTAATTTCTTAGAAAAGTCATGTTTGCCCCTCATAACGGACTGGGGAGTGGACGCACGGGTGAGGAAGTGAGGATAAGGTCAGCGCGAGGGTATTTCAGACTTTTTTCAACGTGTTACTTACTATTAGCCCAAATTAGCTCCCCTCCACCAGCTAATGGACTAATTGTTAGCTGAGGGGTTGGCTAAAAATTAGCCCACCTATTAGTCTTCCTATTTGGATAGACTAGGACTAATTTTTAGCCAGCTAACAATTAGTCCAGGGATCCAAACATGGCCTTAGTCATGTTCCTTTTCCTCACACAGTACCAACCCATTAGCATCATTTCCTCTCACGTTCATACAAATGACTCGATGACAGTCTCCACCTAAAACAATATATTCTTTCTGTAGGCATTGACGGAGCCAAATTATGGAAGTGATGCTAGCTCCTTGAGAATTACAGGTCTTTTCCATTGGAAGCATCCATCTGTGTGGATTCTCACTAAATTCACAGACATATGGACAGTACTTGCAAAGTTGCAATTCAGCGGTAGCAGAATAGACAGAGCAATTCATTATGTGAGCAATTCACCGAGATTACACTGCAAGGTCCATGTACTCTAACAAAAATATACCACTACTCTGAAGAGGGAAAAATTGATACTTCCAGGTTAAAGCTGGTGAACAGTTGGTTCCAACAAACCCAAGTACCCAACTCACAACCAGATTAGACTAAAAAATTTGACTATCTATCTGCTCCGGTGCTTAAATTAACTAATGCTGCTATACATTGATATACAGCCAAGAAATCAATCCCACTGTCCCAGTTGGCAAGTTTACGCATGGCCAAAGGCCCCGATGTGAGGACCCCCTCTTCCTATACCGTACTGTACGCCGTCTACTGTAGCGTATAGCACCGTATAGCAACAGGAAGCCTCGACACCGAAGATCTGAACCTAAAAATTCGATCGACGGGATCGAACCCTTAGCTTCGGACCGGTGCTCAGACGCATCCGACATCGATCCCTGGATCAAGAGCCCAAGATCGCGCATCAACAACACGAGTACCAAGGCACGGAAGGATAAACTACGATAATTTACATAACTGGGTGTAAACCTTGAACAAGAGTATTACGTAAACCAAAAGAAGTAAAGCGACAATGAAACAAAAGAAAGACAACCAAATTTGGCCCGACCACCCCACAAAGCATCGATCGAGGGAGGGACTACGGCCGCAACACTCGCAGTAAAAGGGGCTCGCCATCATCCGACATCATCATTACCTTCCTCTGTGGAAAAAGGGTTAGCGAACGGTGAGTACACGTATGTACTCGCAAGACTTTAGTGTATGGAAATATAAATAAATGCAGGCTGATTCAACAGATAAAGCTTCTACATCGGGTTAATTGCGTAAAATTTGGATTTAAAACAGTTCATCGAAAGTAATACTTAATTTGAAAGACAGCAGTTTGAATAAAACATATTTACAAAGATAATGAATAATCGAGCTCCACACCGCCACCATCCATGGTCGCAATCGATACGAATCGACATCCATACATACTCATAATCCCATCGAGAATCATATACACATATCCACAATTCCATCAAGTACCATTCCACCACATACTTTATACCGACTCGAAATAGATTTTCATTTTCAAAACCAAACCAAATCTCTATACTTGATATGATTAGAGAAGATTGCTCATAACCGTGAGCACGGCTAATCGATTAGAATTATTTGATACTCGCAGAGTTTGCGCACTTTACCCAAACACAACTCGGACTTGCATCCCTGTCATCCAGGTACACGCGATACACGAGGTATCCGATATACAAGAATGATCTATTCTTTCCCATCGTTGAGGTTATAGCCACACCCCAAAGACCGGTGACGACAAATCCACTACTATGGCGATAAGAGGCCAACCACCACTCAGGCGCCACGGAATACTCATCGTGACGACGGCGAATTGTTGGCCGCGGCATTACCCCATAGCAAGGCGTACACCGTTGTATCAACAAACATGAATCGAGCGATTCCCTGCCGCAAAAGTACAAGCGCACACACGAAGGCGCATACGGCGGGTCGTGAGGACACACACACCGCTTGATCGCTCAACACAGGAAAAGGTCCACTCTTCGCCTACCAACAGGCATGGCTATCCCCTCACACTTCAAGTACTAGAATAGGCTGCCCCATCCCAGATTGCGCTGTTGCACGGTGTTCAATTCAAAAACCGTCACAAGTTCGGTCCTTATATTTTTGCCTAGTGACTCAAGCGGGAACTCCACTTAACTCGCCAACCAATCACCACCATGTTTAACTAGCACATATTATACCTCCCGCCAAGTCTAATTACCAACTAGACACTTCACATTTTTACCAATATACCTTTACGATTCACATTTCCAAAACTTTTCCAAAACCAATTACATTTATCATAATTTTGAGCATTTGGTAAGGACTGACTTTGCTCACCTCTATTGCAGTGTCTAAGCGTATGCAATTACTAAATCGTTTATACCCAAGTGACATTTTATTAAATTGTCTAACCCTACTAAGGTTATCAATGATCTCAGGGAATTAAATTGAGGGAAACCACCAAATCAGGTATACCTACCATTCCCACAAACTAGCAATTTCTTGAATATAAACAATGCATATGGTTTGAGAAATCAAAGTAGACATCGTGAAATATAGGTTTCAAGATGGTCAAAGGAGGTGCTTGCCTTGTTGTTGCACTTCGCTGATGTCCGGATGATGCTCGGGTTGTTCGAGGCGGCCCGACTCGCTAGCCTCTAATCGGTCAAAGCAACAAAAACGACAAAGAAATACAACTTAGCAAAAGAAAGTTTTAAATGCACCATGAAGTGCATGCAATACACAAGAATGAAGTACAACCAAGAAACCCTCAAGAAACAACGCACTCGGACAACACAACACGACCGACAGAAACAGCCTAACCGGATAGTCCGGTTTTGCATCCGACAGTCCGGATAGGCGGACACTCCGGACCGCTTTCGTCCGGATACTCCGACAATCCGGACACTCGGACCATATGCCCGATACTCCGGTCCTAGGGCATTTGGTCCAACTCGACGAGGAGACGGAGACCTTACCACTCCCTACAACTTCACCGCGACCCGATCTACGACTTTCGTGACACCTAGCGAACCGGAAGGAGTTCGAACTAGCCGATTCTACGAGAAAACGTCGCTAACCCGCCAAACCTCTAACTCACACCAACAACTTCTTAAATCGACATTACTACTACCCGATCTACCACTCTAGCATACCACATTCACTAATCCAAATCCCATTTTCAACCCTAGAACCACTACACCCAAAACCCTAGAATCCAAGTTCAACCCTAGCCTCCCAAATCCAAACCTAAGTCCTAATCCCACCATGAACGACTCTAGAACCCAAGAATCCCGCGAATCAAACCCTAAGAGAAAAGCTTACCTCCAAGGAAGATGGAGGAGGAGCAACGCCGGGTGGAGGATGGGGAATGACGGCTTGGGGAGGAGCACACCGAGATGGAGGAGTCACCGGCCGGTGGCTCGCTGGAGAGGAGCTCGGGGTGGTGGAGAGAACACCAAGGAAGTGGGGAAACCAAAGTAGAAGAAGAAAGAATGGAAGGGAGCCACGAAATGGGACTTTTATACAAAACCCCACGCCAATACCGACTCTCAGGACTCAACCCGAGACTCGGGTTGGGGTCTTGAACACTAACCCGACACTCGGACATTGGTCCGACACTCCGGTTGGAGCGCTTCGGCCAGCCCAATCCGGATACTCGGACTTTGTCCGACATTCCGGTTGGATCCGGATACTCCTGACATCCTGCAACTTTTGAACTTGGGCCTTGACTGGCTAAAGCTTCCAGGTTGATTACTAATTGTCCCAAAGTATTTTGGAAGTTAATAGGTCACAGCACTTGCCCAACCTAATTCGAATTTACTTATGAGCGAAATTACTTAAGTTGAAGGGTTCTTTCGATCCCAAGCAAGTATGTTCACTCAAGACACGAAAATACACAAGCACAAAGGTATTATTGAACAGCGTTTGAGTACAAATGTACAAAGTGGCTTGAGTATAGAAATACTGATATTACAGTCTACCCCCTTACAAAAATCTCGTCCTCGAGATTGCTAATTCTCTCAAGAAATTCGGGTATTCTCGCTGAATATGGTCTTCACGCTCCCACGTGGCTTCATCTTCGAATGGTTGCTCCATCGACCTTGAGCATCTTGATAACCTCGATCGCGAGTGTGACGCCACTGCCTCGAGAATACTGACGGATACTCTCGATACGAAAGATCAGCCGCAAATCAAGATGGTCCAATTGGGTAACTTCCGATGGAACCGAAGACTCTTCTTCAATTGGGACACGTGGAACACATCGTGAATGTCCGAAAGATGTGGCGGTAGCTCGCCGATAAGCCACAACACCAACCTTCTCAAAAATCCGAACGGACCGATGTATCGCGGGCTAGCTTCCCGCGGACTCTGAAATCTGCGAGTACCGCGGAGTGGTGAGACCTTGACATAAACAAAGTCACCCACCTCAAAACTCAACTCATGGCGTCGACGATCAAGATAGCTCTTCGACGAGACCGAGCTTCTCTCACCGGTCTCGAATCAAGCTAACTTGCCTTTCAGCCTCTTCAATCATGGTCGGCCCGAAGAATTGCCTCTCACCAACCTCGACCAAAACAAGGGTGTTCTGCACTTCTTGCCATAAAGAGCCTCAAAGGCGACATCTCAAGACCGACTTGATAATCGTTGTTGTAGGAGAACTCAAGAAATGGCAAGCATTTCTCCCACGACTTGTCAGAGCACAAAGACACAAGCCCTTAGCATGTCTTCAAGGATTTGGTTTGCCCTTTCCGTCATCCGCCGCTTGGGGATGGTAAGTCAGATCAAGGATAGCTTAGTGCCAAGAATGGACTGCAAACTCTCCCAAAATCTGGAGGTGAACTGCGAACCACGGTCGAGATTATGACTTTTGGAACTCCATGGAGCCGAACAATATTCTCGCAAATAGAGTTCCGCTAGCTTGGCTCGAGAATAGGTGGTATGAATCGAATGAAATGAGCTACCTTGGTCGACGGTCAATGATCACCCAAATAGAGTCGTGGACCGGTGGAGGACCTTGGTAGACCGGTAATGAAATCCATCCCAATCTCTTCCCACTTCCACTCGTGGATCTGCAATGGTCAAGTAATCCGGTGGCCTTTGATGTTCGGCCTTGACACGCCGCACACATCACAATGCGCCACATGAGCCGCGATCTCCTTCTTCATACCTGGCCACCGTAATTGCTCGCGAAGGTCCTGGTACATCTTGGTGCCGCCAGGATGGACAGAGAGGAGTATCATGAGCTTCGACAGATCAACCCCTTGATCTCAACATTATCGTGACATACACCTGCTGCCCATGCAAGATCAGCCCATTGGACTTCACAAAACCTCGAGATGCGCCATTTTCACTATCTCGGGCGTCTAATCTCAATCACAAGATCATCTTGTAGTTGAGCCGTCAATCTGAGACTCTAGAGTGGGTTGTACTGGCTAAAGCAGAACGTAACCATACTCAACCACTTCTAGATTGAGCTTCGAAACTCTTCAACCACCGAGATCGCCAATGACACCCAAGGCATTCATCAGGTGCAGCTTGCGATCGAGGGCATCTGCAACCACATTCGCCTTGCCAGGATGGTAATGAATACCCAAATCATAGTCTTTGATCAGTTTCTAGCCATCGACGCTGTCTCAAATTCAGATCTGGCTGCGAAAGAAGTACTTTAAGCTTTTGTGGTCGGTGTAGATCTCACATCTGCTTCCTACGAGATAATGTCGCCACAACTTGAGAGCATGAACAACAATGCAAGCTCCAAATCATGCGTCGGGTAATTGGCTTCATGAGGCTTTAGTCAGTCGAGAAGCATAAGCAACCACTTTGCCCTCCTCGCATCAACACACAACCAAGTCCAAGACGGGATGCATCACAATAGACATCGGGTTCTTGTGAATGTCGAAGGACCAAAATCGTGCGGTGGTGAGTCTATCCTTCACTCTTGGAAATCGGACTCACAATCAAAGCGACCACTCATATCTCTTCTCCTTCTTGAGTAGCGCTGTCATTGGTTTAGCAATTTTGGAGAAATTCTCGATAAACCGGCGATAGTATCCGCAAGACCGAAAACTCCGAATCTCGTGGACATTGCGGGGCTGCTCCCAATTGAGTACGCCTTGTATCTTACGTGGATCAACTGCTACCCCACCTTCCGACAGACATGCCCCGTAAACTCCACTTGCTTGAGCCGTAACTCACACTTACCGAATTTGGCATACAACCGATGCTCGCGAAGCTTGCTAAGCACCATATGTAAGTGAAGTGCGTGCTCATCATCATCCTTAGAGTATATGAGGATGTCGCCAATGAACACGACCACAAATCTATCAAGGAACTCCATGAAGACTTTGTTCATCGATTCATGAAGGTGGTGGTGCGTTAGTGAGACCGAATGAAACAACCGTGGTACTCGTCTGCATCAGAGCGAGTGGTGAATGCGGTCTTCACGATATCCTCCTGACGGATCTTGAGTTGAAAATAGCCGGATCTCAAGTCTATTTTGGAGAAAACTCGAGCTCGCCTAATTGGTCAAACAAATCATCGATCCGAGGGAGAGGATACTTGTTCTTGACAAAGACCTCATTCAACGGCCGGTAATCAACGCACATGCGAAGAGTGCCGCTCTTTCTTCTTCACAAACAGAATCGGGCTGCCCAGGAGAAGAATCGGGACGAATGAACCCTTCTTTAATCGCTTCCTTGAGCCGAGTCTTCAACTCAATCACTCATCGCCAGGCATCCTGTCTGGACGCTTAGAAATTGGAGAAGTGCCGTAAGAGATCGATGATGAACTCCAAATCGCGATCGTGGCAAACCTGGCAGCTCATCGTGGAACACATCGGGTACTCACATATCACCGCACTGACCGTCCCCGTGAATCTTAAAGAGCATCGAGCAAAGGCTGCCGTGACCGGCTGAACTAAGAAAAGGTAACAAAGAATGCCATCGTGGTTGACTAATGAAACGGATCTCCTGGCACAATCAATATGCCCTCGATGCTTGGACAGCCACCATACCCAGAATCACATCAAGACCTGACGCCTCAATGTTGATAAGATCACCCGAAATTCTACCCCATTGATCTCAATTTAACCCCTGGACTCACAAGCTCGGCAGTCAAAACGGATCCAGGCGAACGGATCAACAAGTACTTCTCGAGGTACGAATAACAGACCTCATGCTGAACAACAAACTGTGAAGAAATAAAGGAATGCGACGCTCGTAGTCAAATAATACCAAGGCGGGTACGGAATGAACAGATAACGCACCCAACACCACATCTGAGCCGCTGCCGCCTCCTCTGCGGTGGCTACATTCAGCGACCATGGCCCGAGCCGGCCGCACGGAACCGGGCGCCCTGACCGCTTCACTCCCACGCCCACCGATCGACTCGGGACGGGCCGGTGCACTCGAGCCGTCTCACGCCGCCGCCGCCGACAGCATCGGGCGGCGGGCCTTTCCGCCGCAGGAGAAGCAAGTGATATGGCCAAATGGATTCGGGACCCCAATCGCTGTCTTGGCGGCTAGGTGATCGCACCGAACTCGCGTGGCGAGGAGGTAAGCCCTGAGACCACCGAATCGGGCGGCGCCAAGGCCGAGGCCGATCGAGTGAAGGTGCGAGTCTGGAAGGTCCGGCCGATCGCCGCCGAGCCGCCCACTTGCGCTATGCGGCTCTCCATAAGCGCCTTGGCGCCATCTCAATGCTAATGGCCTTGCCCACCAAGACCTGCAGCTAGGAATGTCATGGCCGGAGAGCCGAAACGGATCTCCTCGGTGAGGTGCTCCTTGAACAATGTCACTCTCCTAGCCTCGGTGGTCACCTCATCGAGAACATAGCGTGACAAATGGTTGAAGCGGTGGAGGTAGTCCATCAACGCCATAGACCCCTGGCGAAGGTCGTAGAACTCCCGCTTCTTGATCTCGATCAAGCCCGCTGAACATGGAAGGAGCGAAGGCGCCTTGAACTCGCCCATGTGGTGACTGATCTGCAGGCGAACAGCCCAAGCCGCTTCCACCACGGCCGGCTGGTCCCTGGAGGTAGTAGGCGGTGTATCGAACCTTCTCCGCATCAGTGCAACCGACTAACTCCAACTTCCTCCATGTCGCTAAGCCAATCCTCCGCCTCCATCGGATCTCAGAGTGAAGAAAAGCTCGCGGTCGAGTTCGCCGAACTCCGACAACCGAGATCGCCGCCGCCGCGCCGTTGTCGCCTCGACAGCCTGGACCATCAGCTCCATGAGCCGAAGTCTGCCGCAACATGAGTGCAGCCATATCGGGAGCAGGAGGAGGTGGAGGAGCTCTCACTCTGGGCATGTAGCCGAGATCGAACCCCACCGACCCACCGGGACTCGCGATCGCTGGGCCCCCGCTCCCATCAGATCGCCACGCTCCTCAAAGATCATCACCGGAAGCGCACGAACTGTTCTCTTTCGGGAGGCATCTGAAATGCACAGCTTGAGTCAACTAATCAGGCAAATCAAGTGCGTAATGATTGATCCCAAAGGATGCACTCATAAACACAAACTCACTACAAGCATTCATTCAAAGAAGCATAAGAACCAATTCAAAAACCAACTCAGTGGAAACGACAAATAACCCCTAATTACAACCACAAACATCTATCCTTAACCCATTCTTAGCTAAAACCGCATTCCTCTTAATCCTTTTGAACAAGATAGAAGAAGGAAACAAATTTTTGAAATTTGGATTAAGATCGATTCATTTTGAAGAGTAGATAAGCGAAAAGCTATAGAATGGACAAGAATAGCATTCAACACTTTGAAAATAGAGTTTTGTACTTCAAAATAAATTTTGAGAAGAAAAATCATCCCTAAGTCTAACGTCCAGCTAACTAAGTCCTCCTCAATAATGGCTCGATACCAACGCTGTGAGGACCCCTCTTCCTATACCGCATCAGACGCCGCTCATCAGAGCGTATAGCACCGGATAGCAACAGGAAGCCTCGACACCGAAGATCTGAACCTAAAAATTCGATCGACGGGATCGAACCCTTAGCTTCGGACCCGGTGCCTCAGACGCATCGACATCGATCCCTGGATCAAGAGCTCCAAGATCGCTGTACCAACAACACGAGTACCAAGGCACGGAAGGATAAACTACGATAATTTACATAATCGGGTGTAAACCTTGAACAAGAGTATTACGTAAACCAAAAGAAGTAAAGCGACAGCGAAACAAAAGAAAGACAACCAAACGCGGTGGCCCGACCACCCCACAAAGCATCGACCGAGGGAGGGACTACGGCCGCAACACTCGCAGTAAAAGGGGCTCGCCATCATCCGACATCATCATTACCTTCCTCTGTGGAAAAAGGGTTAGCGACAACGGTGAGTACACGTATGTACTCGCAAGACTTTAGTGTATGGAAATATAAATAAATGCAGGCTGATTCAACAGATAAAGCTTCTACATCGGGTTAATTGCGTAAAGTCGGATTTAAAACAGCTTCATCGAAAGTAATACTTAATTTGAAAGACAGCTTGAATAAAACATATTTACAAAGATAATGAATAATCGAGCTCCACAAATGCCACCATCCATGGTCGCAATCGATACGAATCGACATCCATACATACTCATAATCCCATCGAGAATCATATACACATATCCACAATTCCATCAAGTACCATTCCACCACATACTTTATACCGACTCAAATAGATTTTCATTTTCAAAACCAAACCAAATCTCTATACTTGATATGATTAGAGAAGATTGCTCATAACCGTGAGCACGGCTAATCGATTAGAATTATTTGATACTCTGCAGAGTTTGCGCACTTTACCCAAACACAACTCGCACTTGCATCCTCGCTATCCAGGGTACACGCGATACACGAGGTATCCGATATACAAGAATGATCTATTCTTTCCCATCGTTGAGGTTATAGCCACACCCCAAAGACCGGTGACGACAAATCCACTACTATGGCGATAAGAGGCCAACCACCACTCAGGCGCCACGGAATACTCATCGTGACGACGGCGAATTGTTGGCCGCGGCATTACCCCATAGCAAGGCGCACACCGTTGTATCAACAAACATGAATCGGAGCGATTCCTCGCCGCAAAAGTACAAGCGCACACGAAGGCGCATACGGCGGGTCGTGAGGACACACACACCGCGCTTGGATCGCCAACACAGGAAAAGGTCCACTCTTCGGCCTACCAACAGGCATGGCTATCCCCTCACACTTCAAGTACTAGAATAGGCTGCCCCATCCCAAAGATTGCGCGGTTGCACGGTGTTCAATTCAAAACCGTCACAAGTTCGGTCCTTATATTTTTGCCTAGTGACTCAAGCGGGAACTCCACTTAACTCGCCAACCAATCACCACCATGTTTAACTAGCACATATTATACCTCCCGCCAAGTCTAATTACCAACTAGACACTTCACATTTTTACCAATATACCTTTACGATTCACATTTCCAAAACTTTTCCAAAACCAATTACATTTATCATAATTTTGAGCATTTGGTAAGGACTGACTTTGCTCACCTCTATTGCAGTGTCTAAGCGTATGCAATTACTAAATCGCTTATACCCAAGTGACATTTTATTAAATTGTCTAACCCTACTAAGGTTATCAATGATCTCAGGAATTAAATTGAGGGAAACCACCAAATCAGTGGTATACCTACCATTCCCACAAACTAGCAATTTCTTGAATATAAACAATGCATATGGTTTGAGAAATCAAAGTAGACATCGTGAAATATAGGTTTCAAGATGGTCAAAGGAGGTGCTTGCCTTGTTGTTGCACTTCGGTGATGTCCTGGATGATGCTCGGGTTGTTCGAGGCGGCCCGACTCGCTAGCCTCTAATCGGTCAAAGCAACAAAAGCAGCGAAAGAAATACAACTTAGCAAAAGAAAGTTTTAAATGCACCATGAAGTGCATGCAATACACAAGAATGAAGTACAACCAAGAAACCCTCAAGAAACAACGCACTCGGACAACACAACACGACGGACAGAACAGCCTAACCCGGATAGTCCGGTTTTGCATCCGGACAGTCCGGATAGGCCGGACACTCGGACCGTTTCGTCCGGATACTCCGGACAATCCGGACACTCCGGACCATATGCCCGGATACTCCGGTCCTAGGGCATTTGGTCCAACTCGACGAGGAGACGGAGACCTTACCACTCCCTACAACTTCACCGCGACCCGATCTACGACTTTCGTACACCTAGCGAACCGGAAGGAGTTCCGAACTAGCCGATTCTACGAGAAAACGTCGCTAACCCGCCAAACCTCTGACTCACACCAACAACTTCTTAAATCGACATTACTACTACCCGATCTACCACTCTAGCATACCACATTCACTAATCCAAATCCCATTTTCAACCCTAGAACCACTACACCCAAAACCCTAGAATCCAAGTTCAACCCTAGCCTCCCAAATCCAAACCTAAGTCCTAATCCCACCATGAACGACTCTAGAACCCAAGAATCCCGCGAATCAAACCCTAAGAGAAAAGCTTACCTCCAAGGAAGATGGAGGAGGAGCAACGCCGGGTGGAGGATGGGGAATGACGGCTTGGGGAGGAGCACACCGAGATGGAGGAGTCACCGGGGAGGGTCCCCGGCCGTGGCTCATTTGGAGAGGAGCTCGGGGTGGTGGAGAGAACACCAAGGAAGTGGGGAAACCAAAGTAGAAGAAGAAAGAATGGAAGGGAGCCACGAAATGGGACTTTTATACAAAACCCCACGCCAATACCGGACTCTCCGGACTCAACCCGCAGACTCGGGTTGGGGTCTTGGTAACACTAACCCGGACACTCCGACATTGGTCCGGACACTCCGGGTTGGAGCGCTCGGCCAGCCCAATCCGGATACTCCGGACTTTGTCCGGACATTCCGGGTTGGATCCGGATACTCCGGACATCCCAGAACTTTTGAACTTGGGCCTTGACGGCTAAAGCTTCCAGGGTTGATTACTAATTGTCCCAAAGTATTTTGGAAGTTAATAGGGTCACAGGCACTTGCCCAACCTAATTCGAATTTACTTATGAGCGAAATTACTTAAGTTGAAGGGTTCTTTCTGATCCCAAGCAAGTATGTTCACTCAAGACACGAAAATACACAAGCACAGTGTATTATTGAACAGCGTTTGAGTACAAATGTACAGTGGCTTGAGTATAGAAATACTCGGGATATTACACCCGACCAAATCAACAGCCGCACGACCACGGTTTCTAGAGGGGAAGTGCCGAAGGAGCGGGGGGTAATTGCCGAAATGGGGCCCTCGTACCTTTTGATCGAGGAAGGCGAGGAGGGTGAGAGGGGTCTCGCGGAAGCGTTCGTGGACGGGGCCGACGGCGAAGGTCACGGCTGACTCGGCGGCATCAATGGCGGGGCGGAGCGGGCCAGCGAGGCCGTAGAGCCCTGCGAGGCACACCACCGCGCGAGGCGCAATAGGTGGCGTCGGGGATGAAGGAAGGAAAGGGGATCGGGCGCGGGGCGCATCAGATCTGGCGGGGATGGCAAGAAACTATGAGGCGCGTCGCAACGATGATTTCTTGCGTTAATTTCTATCGCTTTGGGAGAAGTGTAGAGATCGTTTCATAGAAAGGAAACGATGATCTTCTCTCTCAGTATTTATTATCTTCCACGTCATTTTTTCATCCTAGCTGGCATGCTAAGAAACGGTACAAGATACCGCATTGCAAATGCCCTAATTAAATTGGCAATTAATCGACATATATACAGCAAACTTCAAAGGATTGAGACGACTGAAATAAGCAAATAATGCAAAGTTCCATGACGGCTGCATAAAGTTCAAGTTACACTTCGGAGTTCGGACATGCATGCACGCGAGCATATACAGTGTACAAATTAACATGCACGGATCGATATATAGTACATGACCTGGGAGACAGGGAGAGAGATACAGCGCCCCCGCTTATTCAACAGACAACACACACGTACGCGTGCACAGAAAATCAAAAGCACATCTGCGCGCACGGCCGGCCCCACATCGCAGCCTCTCTCGCGCGGGGGGTCGCCGGCGGCCGGCGCGCGAGGGAGGCCGATCGACCGATCAGCCGAAGAGGTGGTGGTGCTTCTTCTCGCCGCTGGCCTCCTCGGCGTCCTTGTGGTCCTGCTTCTTCTCGTGGTGCTCGTGGAAGGCGTACCCGCCGGCGCCCACGGCCGCCGCCGCCGCCACCTCCTCCTCGATCTTGTGCCTGTGCGCGTTCTCCGGGTCCTTCTTCGCCTCGTGCTTCTCGTACTGCATGCCCATCGATCACAGAATTAAAGTGCGCCAAATTAGGTAACATGCATATGTACGTACGTACTCCTCGTGCTAGCTACTACCTAGCTAGTGATCGAAAAGATCGAGCTATATATACGTACGAGCGCGAAGGCTCCGGCGGCGGCGGCGCCCATCTCGCCGAGGTGCTCCTTGTGCTTGTGGTGCTTCTCCTCCTTCCTGTACCCGTCCTCGCCGGTGGTCACCACCTCCGTGTCCACGGTCTCCGAGTAGCCGCCGCCGTACACGCCAGCAGCGGGCTTGTCCTCCTCCTCCTTCTTGTGGTGGAAGAAGTGGTGCTTCCTCTCATCCGCCATGGCTAAGCTGGCCCAGTACACTTGGCTAGCTGGCTCTTGTGCCGTGTGTGTCTGTGACAAAAGGATAGCTGGTAGTTGCCTTGCTTGGTCATTAGCTTCCTACTACCGGCCGGGTTTTATAGGCCGAGGCCACCGTTAAAATGGACGGTGCTGCATTAATCAATTAATAATTAAATAAATATATCTGTAATTGTTAAGATATGATGACTTGTATCCTATTCTTTCACTATAACCTACTCCCTCTGTCCCACAAAGAGTGCATTTCTAGGATTTTTAAGACAGATTAGTGTGCAAGGTAAATGACCAATGTGACCCTCATTACTCCATACACAAGCATGTTGGTGCTTCGGTTTCCACAAGCACTTAAATGAGCATGCATACACTTACAGCTGGGCCCTACGGACTAGAAATGCACTCTTTGTAGGACAAAATTTGAACACTAGAAATGCACTCTTTGTGGGACAGAGGGAGTAGAGAGTAATGATACAATATAAATCCCTATATGAATTCTACTTTGTTTTATAGCAGGGCTTCTACTTCTCTTCCCTAGAAAGAAGTAGATTTCATATTTACAGGCCTAATTAAAGAGGCCATCGGCAACACGTGTATGTGATGCAGTCTGATGCAGATCACGAGCCATAAGGGCATGTCCAATGGTAGAGCCAACTACTGGCTATAAGAAAGCTCCATGTCACTTATAGCTAGCTTAAAGACAAGCTCTCCAATGGGTTGGCTATAACATATTCTCCAACATTAAATGTGGGTCCACATGTAATTGACTTTTATTTTTCTTGGAAAACACTATAGCCTGTCTCTTAGTTAAGAGCCAGCTCTTGTCTCTCTCCTCTACTTCTCTCCTCCACATAAGCAAAAAGCTGAGATGGACTCCTTATAGCCTGCTGACATGTCTCCATTGGGGATGCTCTAAGTTGCCGGCCAACACAACAAATATCTTCAATAGACGATCGATCGATATGTGAAGGCGACCCTTCTCCTATCATAAACATCTTTGTAATCAGCTCTAGGAAATAGGTACATGTTGTTCATAATTCATAGGGAATTGGAGCCACCCCTGAGCCGAAAGGTACTAGGGTTTACCTCCCCCGAATGAACCAAAAGGTCAAAGGTAGGACGTAGGAGTTACCTCTGATCTAGGTCAGGTTATAACTTGTGACCATCTCTGTGTTTTAAGTTTGCTTAGTTTAAGGTAAAGATGATGGTCAGTTGGTTTAATTCGGTGGAAGTGGCTAACAGTATAAAGCTCACTAAAGATAAAGATGCTTTGATTTAGCAATATAATAGCAATGGAGTTTATTCTATTAAATCCTTATATGCAATCATTAATTTCAGGGGATTCCGTCTGTTTACATTTCGGCGGTGTGGTGTTTGGTTGTTCCCCCTTAAGATTCAATTTTTTCTTTGGCTTCTTTCGCATAATAAAGTTATCCTAATATTGTGCATATTCGTACCATATCCCACAAACTCTAATCCGATTCATAAGCTATTGCACAAAAGAAAGTGTATTACTCCCTTTGTCCAAGTTTATAAGCCTATTTTTTGAATGGATTTGTCCATAAATATAGGACGTATTTCATATTTCAATTCAAAATTAGTGTGATGTTCTCTTTATACCCTTTACAAATATCCATCTTTACTCTATATTTTTTACATACATGCATTGAGTATAGTGCTTAGTAGTAATAATAGGATTAATATTATAATTTTTAATATTTTATTGGTTTATGCGCCAAGAAGAAATATGCATTATAAACTTAAATAGATGGAGTGCAATATAACAGTAACTATATATATCGTGAACTCATATGTCGAGACAAAAGGATATTTCAAGCGGCGATAGCATATACTCCCTCCGTTCATAAATAGTTATCATTTTTTACATAGATGCAGTCGAGTTTTCAAAATGTTGTTTGACATTTTAAATATTAAAATTAGATACATAATAATTATATGTTTAAATTTGTCTCGAAAAATATTTTACAATTTTATTGAATTTTATAAAAAAATATATTATAATATAAATTATAGTTAAAGCTGTATTTTAATAGACCGTATATATTGATATCTAGACGATGACCATGTGTATATTGATATCTAGAGCCTTGACCATCTGTTACCTACTCCCTCCGTCCCACAAAAAGTGCATTTCTAATTTTTTAAGACAGATTAGTGTGCAAGGTAAATGACTAATGTAACCCTCATTACTCTATACATAAGCATATTGTTGTTTCGGTTTCCACATGCACTTAAATGAGCATGTATACACTTGCAGCTAGATCATACGGACTAAAGATGCACTCTTTATGGGACAAATTTTAAACATCGGAAATGCACTCTTTGTGGGCGAGAGGGATTACTCATTATACGGGTGATTTTATTTGTCGGGACCGACGAGACGTACGACCCATTCGGAGCTGACTATCCATACGTACACGTGTCAGGGAGGCATGGGCCCACGAATCATGGACGGTGCGGCCCACCGACCACTTGGCGGAGTAGCAGCACACCAGCACAAAAGGTTGGGTAGTTTTCGGCAGATACGTGTTGGATCGTCGCAGCACGTACCTACTGCACCGGTGTGCATCTACCTACGTACCCATCGATGTATGATGGGATATTCATCGTGATCTAGCCATCTTTTCATTTGTATTCAAAAAGAGGGAGTACAATTCTTAAAATAAAAGCCAACTATGAATTAATGGAAATTAGTTCAGAAAGGTCAACAATTATTTCAATGGATACAACCTAGCTTTTTGACAAAAAAATAAAATAAAATTCATTGCCAAGAGTTGAAGTAATCGCCGCCCATTGGAGGTGGGGAAGAAATGCAAGTACCGGATCTGATGACGAAACATCTCTCTTAGAGCATCTCCAGCAAAGGTTTTTAAAATAGGTTCTTTATTTTGGATTTAGAGACTATCCCTATTTTTTATGACTGCTTTTGAAAGACAAGTTCAAAGAATTTTTCCTAAATCTCAAATTTCCTATTTTACTTTTTCTCCTATTTTGACATATCCACTGTGTATAATCTTCATTTGACACCATTAAAATTCAATCAAAAATATTTGTAATACATAAAACATAAGCATATTAACATTTACAATTTAAAAACATGATATTTCAAATTTAAATTTAAAATTTTCAAAACATAATAAATAGATAAATAGAAACTCCGAACAATGAATCAAACTACGAAGCGCTGTGAATTGCCTACAAATGCTCAATAAGATCATCTCGAAGCCTCTCGTGTATTTCTCTGTCTTCAATAATAGGGGATGTACTCGTGTCCCTGGGAATTGGGGCTGAGGAGGCAAATTTATGAGCCTCCTAATTTTAGGGGTTTGAGTTGGGGGCCCTTGGGAATTGGGGCTGAGGAGGCAAATTTAGGGGCCTCCTAATTTTAGGGGCTTGAGTTGGGGCACTGCTGGATCTGTTTTTTTTACTACACTCTCTATTTTAAAGTTTAGGGGCTGGTTTAGAGGCTCTGCTGGAGATGCTCTAATCTAAAGCCACGAGAATCCCCGACGCTAGCTCAGCAACTTCGCAAAAAAAAAAAAAAAAAAAAAAAAAAAAAAAACCCTTAGGAAGTCTAAAATTATGTTTAGATTTTTTACTGGCTCTTTTGTGAAAACAACCTTGTAGTTCCGTGAATTTGCATTCGGGTCCGGACTGGACCCTTTTGCAAACAGACCCTTGCATTTCTAGAAAATTATATCCGGACCCGAGCAAATCAAAATGAAAAACGGGGTTAGCCTATACACTTAAATATGTGATTCTCTCGCATAATTAAGCTGGGTTTGTGGCACGATCGAGCAAACTGATCTACGTATGTAGTCCTTTTCCTTTTTTGTTTACCCTCGAAAAATTGTAAAGTTAATGTCTAAACTTATTTTGGTCTCTAGACTTGCAAGGTACGTCGTTCAGGTGATTTCTAAAAGTTTGTCTTAGCTAACATCCAAATTTTGGACCGTTGGATACCCCACCCGGATATCACTGGGCCGTTAGATCAAATCATAAGATCGGATGTAATCGATACTCCTAAATCTCAACAATGATCCGATGGTCCTAGATTTGGGTGATTTCAACAATAAAAACATCTGGATGATGTTTATCAAAACCCTTTCTAAAATTCTACAACTAAAAAGCCACTATAACTAAAGAGACACCACGCAGTTTAGAAGTTAAGAGACATAAGTGACTCTTTCCTGTATAAGTTTGCCCTGTATAAGTTTGCTGTCGGTGTTTCGGACACCGGCAATACGAATTTTAGGTCGGTGGGGGTCGTGCGTTCCCTCTCCTCGAATGGCCTGACTCAGTGAGCCCAAGATGTATACTGGTTCGGGCCGAACGTCTCTACTCCAGTTTGTGAGATGGGTGTATATTGCCTTCGGAGGCAAACAGCTAGATGGTGTTACAGGCGAGAGTGTTGTTTCTCGTTGTTCGTTGTTCTGTTTTTGTTTCGTTCTTTTCATCCCCCTCCCCTGGGCTCCTGTCCTCCCTTATATACACGGAGGCGTCAGGTTACATGGGAGCTTGAAAAGAAAAAGGAGGGGTACTTTATGCCTCGATGTTTGGTCTTTGGTCTTGTCGTTTGTCAGGCCTTCGCTTCCCCGTACGCCGGGTTGGTAGACCTGCTGAGGGGGTCGGTAGCTGACCCAGTTGGAGAAGTGACGCACTGCTCCGTACACTCGTCTGGCGCTTGCATCACTACGTTTGACTCCGGTGCTGCCTCGGGAGGGAGCGTCCCACTTTGCTATGTGCCAGGATGATAGAACTGGTGCTTGACTTTTTGGTGAGTCTTTTGATATCTTCGGGAAGGGGCCGCCTACCCTGGTACAGACGTCACGAGACGTCGCGTCCGTAGGGCCGTCGGCCAAACGTCAGTTGGGACTCGGTGTCCCGACTGCTGGCGAAGGCGACCCTGGCTGGGTCGGAGCCATGGGGGTCGTGACCAAGCGGGGTCGGAGCTTGTCAAGTGTTCCGACCCAGGGGGTTGGAGTTTGCTGAGCGCTCTGACCCAGGGGGTCGGAGCGCGCCAGGGCTGGCCCAAGTCGGGGCCAGGTCCCTTTTATGCCCCATGGGCCCTTCGTTAGAGCTGGGCTTCTAAGAGGCAGCCCGCTCGTTGTTCTGGGTTGCTAGGGGTACAAATGGTACGTGTACTTGTCATTTGCCGAGTACTGTTTTTATGTATCACTTTCTCGATAAAAGTTACATAAGTTTTAAAGTAAATGAAGGGATAAATAATCGTTATCTATATTTCATTCGTACTTTAATATTTATGCAGATTTCAAATACTGTTGCATACATATAAGCAACTCCCAAGTTTGCCACGTTGATTTTGGTTGCAAAATAAAGAAAAGAAAGAAAAAATTAGAAAGAAGTAGATTTCATATTTACAGGCCTAATTAAAGAGGCCATCGGCAACAAGTGCAGGACCTCTGACTCAATTTCCCCAGTATTTTTTCCTCGTGTTTATCTTTGCCTTTTGGAAACGTACGTGTATGTGTGATGCAGATCACGAGCCATAAGTTGCCGGCCAGTAGGATTAACACTACAAATATCTTCAATAGACGATCGATCGATATGAAGGCGACCCTTCTCCTATCATAAACATCTTTGTAATCAGCTCTAGAAAATACTCCCTCCGGTCTCGTAATATCTGTCGTTTTGGACATCGACACGGTCTTCAAAACACAACTTTGACCGCTAATTTTTATTATAATATATTTACAAAACCCAATAAAATTATAATATTATGAAAGTACTTCTCGAGACAAGTCTACACATATAATTTTTATGTATTCAATTTAAATATTTAAAAATATATTGTTAGTCAAAATTTCGGAAGTTTGATCATCACTATGTGCAAAACGACAGGTATTATCAAACAGCGAGTAGGTGCATGCTGTTCATAATTCATTGGGAATTGGAGCCACCCCTGAGCCGAAAGGTAGGGGTTTACCTCCCCCGAATGAACCAAAAGGTCTAAGGTAGGACGTAGGAGTTACCTCTGATCTAGGTCAGGTTATAACTTGTGTTGTGACCATCTCTGTATTTTAAGTTTACTTAGTTTGAGGGGGCAAATGCTTCGTATATACTATTATATACTATAATAATATTATTAGATGAATATCAATATATCAAGGGGTCTGGCTAGCTTGTGGCCCGAAGGTAAAGAGTGGAAATTGTGTCCTTGGGTAGCCAAGTTTAAGTCTTAGCCCCGTTCGTCTAGCTTCTTCGTAGCTTTTACTTAAAAAATATATATTATTTGCTGAACGGAAGGATTATGGATAACTTTTTTAAGAATCAGAAACTGCCTTCTACATAGAATTAAAATCCGGCTGAAATCTGATTCTCACTAACCCAATCCAGAACCTAGAAGTCACAGCTGACTCGACACGATTCTCCTATAATTAGAAACAACTTCTCCCATAATTCATAATCCAAAAGCTCTGAACTTAGAATCGGACCGAATGCCCATCTATTGCAAGATCTCTCCACCAATTTTCAAAACAAAACTATTCTACACTATACGGTACAAAGCAAATCTAATGGAACACAAGAAGCCCATGGTAGCTCAGATCTAAGCCCAAGAAGAGAGAGATGGAGGCTTGGCGCACAGATCAACCATGGATTTGACGGCAGTCGACATCAGTCGGCTCCGTGGTAGCAACGGTAGTCGAGGCCAGAGCTGGAGAAGATGGTGCATCGGCAACAGATGGCATCGGAAGGCCCTCGATGCATGGTAGTACCATCATAGCTAGGTGAGCTCGGCGAACGTTCTTCGGACCTTTTTCAAAACATATTGAAACTTGGTGAAACTTGTTGAACTTGCTGAAACTAGTTGACATTTGAGTTCCAAAATTTGAAACTCATTGAAACTTTGTCTTAAAATCTTCTAGAAACACGCGAAACTCTTTGAAACATGAAACTTTTCAAACATTTTTTTTTTTTGAAACTTGCTGAAACTAAATAAAACTTGTTGGTATACCTTTGCAACGGTATACCGTTCTGTAGTTACTCCCTTTTCAAAATAAATTAAAAATATCGATTAGGACATACCTTAAAATAAGATATGTAATGTAATAATTGGTTATTGTTTAGGTCAGGCAAGCACATACTAAGAGCGGCAGAGTAAATATTTGATTCGATAAAATGGACGAATGACCTGAATCTACCGTTAGAAGCAAAAAGCCTTTGTTCTGAAAATGGCAGTCGACCTGAATCATACACTAGCACATAAAAGGTCATCTAGCTCTAACGCCTTATGTGGTTGTCAATTCGTTCGATTTGTGGACTATAGTCATTCGAAACCGACTCCACTGACTCAAACAGGCTCTCGATCATTTACAACATGAAATCCAATTTTCAAATTGAAGAGTGATATATCGAATAATTTCAAAAAACTATAGTCATTCGAAACCGACTCCACGGACTCGAGTAACTCCAACTCCTTATATGCAAATTAAGGCTTAAAAAATATATATAAATGCGTTGATGTTGATCTTCTGATCAGACAGACGAGAGTTATATGTGTATCAACGGATACAAATTGGATGGCAAATTGAAATTAACAGACGAGAGTACGTACCGATTTATTCAAGCTCTTATAACATTTATAAGTACACTCGTGTGTCTGTGTGTTCAGGGATGCACTGGTCGAGTCTACTACGTACGTACACCCATGCACGCACACATGCATGCAGTTCCCTACATATATATATTTCTCCTACACGAACGCACGGGCCGGCGCCGGAGCCGGCGCGGTGGGGGAAGCCACGGGGGCGGAGGGCGGGGGGTGGGCGCCGACCACGGCGTCGCAGAACCCTCGGAGGACGTCTGCCTCCTCGGCGGTGAATCCGATGGAGGCGAGCATGGCGGGCCAGCAGTGGTGCGTGACGGTGCGGATGGCGAGGCAGCACTTGTGGCCGAGGTAGGTCTCGCCGTTGAGGAAGAAGAGCACGATCTCGTTCGTGCACGACCGCAGCTCCGTCACCGCGCTCCAGCACTCCATCATCGACCCGCCGCCGCCGCCGCCCTGGCCAGCGCCATCGTCTGCCGGTCTCACGCCGGTGCCGTCGATGGCCGAGAAGGCCAAGTGGAGCCGTGCGACGAGGGGTGGTGGCGCAGCAGCGATCGCGCTGGAGCCAAGGGAGGAGACCTCGCCGGAGGCGAGGAGGAGGAGGGCCGCGGCGAGGATCTTCACGGTGGCCGGTGCCATCATGTTTGTGATCTCGCCGAAAGTATTGGGACAGTACAGCAGTCGATGGATGCAATGCAAGTTCCAGGCCGTGTACGAGCTGCACCCAAGTCGTGCCATTATATAGCCACGGGGAGCTTGCAATACATGTGTGAGGAACCAGACGAGCATGCATGCATGGCAGTTAATTAGGCGAAGGGGAGGAGGCGCTCGTGCGTTTCTGGAGGCGTACGGACAGGTGTTTCGTTTGCCACGCACCCACGATGAATTGATGATGCGTTACGGTACTAATTGATACTCCATCCTCGCTAACCGATCATCACATCACGTATTCACGTGATTCGTATCAATACCATAAGCCTAGTACTAACATAGCATTTACTTCCAATGCTTATATGTCTCAACATGTCATATAGAATATATGAGAGAAAAAACCCTTGAAGACAAGAGAGATAGAAGCCATTATGCACACAAACCAAAGTAAGATACAACAAAAGCATGCATTGAGAAGAGGAGTGTTGTATATATATCTTGCATGATATTTATTTGATGTTCTATATGTATTTGTGCTAAGATAGTAAAATACTGTCGCTTTATCTGGGTAGGTTAAGAACCGATTGTGATGTGCCTCTCCACTAGGTTATAACATCAGTACAGACTTAGCTAAATTTTCAGCATTCCCATTTTAGAATATTTCACCCATGTGTAGTATTTTAGAATTGAACACTTCAATGAAGTGAAAAATATCGCGTGCAACTTATTTTATAATTGAGCCCTTGAGTGAAGTGAAAAAAATCATGTGTGACTTATTTTAGAATTGAACCCTTGAATGAAGTGAAAAAAAATCATGTGCAACTTATTTTAGAATTGTGTGTTGATTTAAATGCATCATCACAATTGGTTTCTAGTTGGAACTGATTGTGATTGTCTTTTTTTTTGCTGTTGGTTCCATTGTTAACCGATTATGATTGTTCTTTTTTATTGTCGGTTTCCATTGTGAACCGACTGTGTTGTGCTCCTTACAAATTAAATGCCTCACTTTCCTCACTCTTCCACACAGCCCGTCACTTCCCCTCTCCAAACCCTAGACGCAAAGCACGTAGTCTCCCTCCGACGCCTCCCCGCACCGTTGGCTCCAAGCTCTCCCCCGTCACCCCCATCGCACTCGAGCTCTCTCCGTCACCCTCGAGCTCCCCCCATCACCTCCGAGTTCCCCAAGGTGAACGACAGCAAGGCGGCGGTGGCTAATGGGGAGGACAAGGTGGTCACACCTCGGCGGCCCCGAGGTCGTTCTACAACCAGCTCCCCAACTGGAGTATGCTCCTCGCAGCCATCATGACCATCCACTACTACAAAACAGTACATAGGTGACGCCCTATTTGCAGCGTTTTTTTTGGAACCACCACAAATAAAACTATCAGTGGCGGTTTTGTAATTCAAAATGGCGGAAAGACTATCAGTGGTGGTTTTTGTTTAGAACTACCACAAGTAATGCATTATCTGTGGCGGGTTTTTTTAGAACCGCCACAAATACTTTTGGGACTATTTGTGATGGTTTTAAACAAAAATCGCCACAGATAATGCATTATTTGTGACGGTTCTAAACAAAAACCACCACAGATAATTCATTATGGTTAGTTCACTGACTTCACTCTCCTTTTTACATCTTTCGGAAGACTACTAATTACATAAACATGAAATCGTGACACTTTTTTGATCATTTAATCCTCAGGTTCTTGGCTGGTGGCAAAGTTTACCAGAGGAAGAGAAGCATACACTGTTGGTGTTTCCAAATATTCTTGAATTAGCGTATCATGACACGATACCTAGAATTCACAATCATATCCCATGTACTTCTTTCAGGTGCTCAAGTATCTACCAGAGGCAAGCAAGACTGATATCTCATGGGCACTAATTACTGCAGCCCTCTCTTCTGTTGCAAGGACTTCCATGATAACCATGCAAGATATTCTCGGCCTTGACAGTTCTACTAGGATGAATACACCAGCTACACAGGTCATCAGCTGCACACTGGCCTGCTTTGTAAACTGCCCTAGCTGCAAATGTCTACAAGAAGGAAAGGGAGAAGTTTGAATGCCACGCCTGGGTCTCCATCTCTCAAACTTATGTCAGACAAGTGGATATTCCACCTGACAGGTACCCCACTTGAAGATACTAGTACTATATATGAGCTATATACCTGCAGTGCTCATACTGCATGCTAGCGTTTTTCTTCTCCAAACCGTATTCGGAGTATGAGAATACTAAAATCAGTGTTCTGATGCTTTATGAGGTTAAATGGAGGGGGACGTGTTATATTTCAAATGTGATCATACCAACACTACAGTATTATATCATATAAGAACTCCGAAGCAAGCGTGATTGGGCGAGAGTAGTACTAGGATGGGTGACCTCTTGGGAAGTGCTCGTATTGCGTTAAAATCAGCGACATAACTCATTAGTTAAGTGTGCTTGGGCGAAAGTAAATTTAGGTTGACCTTCTCGGTCATATTGTATCAATACTTCCGCTGAAATAAAATATGAATCTTTTGCGTGGTTGTCATTTCAAATTGTGTTTGTGCGTGCTAGCTACTAATCATGGGACTAGCACAGTATGCGCATTAGAACCTTTCTTTATGTTACACTGTAGCATAAAAGAGAGGGTCTCACAATTTCGGTCCATACCGTGCCTCTACTGTTGAACTCGCTCTTTGCTTCACCACCATTGTTTGTACTACACCACTACTGCACAATATAAAGGGAGGGAATGGAGATCGGTGGGATAAGTATTATATTGTTAGTAGTTAATTTATTTATTATAAGGTAATTTTTTTGTTTTTTTTAGAGAGGTGGGTGAAGATCAAAGAGACGAAGAACACCTTATTCACCAAGGAGTGTAATACTCAATAAAATACTTTCGGGAGCTTCCCTAAAAGCTCCGGGTGCCCACGTGTCTAGTCTGCTGTTTTGCAAAAGAGTCCGGTGTTTTTACAAAAAAAATTCCCTCCATTTCTTCAAATTACGTATAGGTCCTTACAAATTTACGAATAGGTCCTTCACGATTTTTTTGAGAGGAAGAAAAATTTCCTCGATTTGCGTTTAGGTCCCCGGCTCGTTACTTTACGGAAAGAGGCTCCTGTTAAATGCGAATCGCGAGCGAGCCATTTTCTAATTTTTTGGGTACCGATCAAGTCCAAAAATATAGCGAATAGGTCCCCGCTTCTTACGTTCAGGTCCTTTCTCCGTTTTTCCTGGAAAAAAAATATTTTTGTGAACGGAAATAAGTGTGCATCTCTATCTTTATGCCTTTCCTCCTAACTTTTTTCGTTTTCTGTTCACGCGCGACGTCCGCCGCGCTTGCTCTTCTAGTAATGATTATGATTATAAGAAAAGAAAGAGAGAGACGATGAACCAACCGGGCGGAAACCGTACAGAAGAAAAGAGGCCCATTACGACTTTAATCCTCGGTTCTTAGGCCCAGCCCGTCAAGGTTGACCACTAGGCCCATTCACCGATGCAGGCCGTGCCCAAGAGAGTAGTTCCAGTCGTCTTCCTCTCTCCTCCTGTCTCCCTCCCCGTCTGCTCGTCTGGCGATCGATGCCACCGAACCGAGCGGCGGAGAAGGAAGGAGGTGCCCATCACTCCCCTCCCGATCCAGCTCGCGCGCTGAATCCGATCCAGTTTCGGCCGCTCCGGGACGAGATTCGCTCGAGCTGGGGCGCCGCGCTGCGGTGAGAGGATGACGCCCGCGCAGGACCCCTTCTACATTGTCAAGGACGAGATCCAGGACTCGGTGAGCAAGCCCCCTCCCTCCCTCCCTCCCCATTGCTCGCTCGCTCGCTCCATCCATTTCCTGCGTAGCTTATACTTGCACTGTAGGTGGTGAATCGCCGTGGCGTATGGTTCGGTAGTACTAAAGCCAATGTTTTTGGTGCGTTTCTTGGGTTCTTTCTGGTTGCGAATTATTTGAATTCCTGTGTGCTGCTTCTGAGGGAGATCCCCAAGATTCAGTGTGTTTTTTTTCTGTGAATTTGTACATTTCTGTAGTTATGAATCTCAAGTGTTAGACTCCAGTTCTTGATCCATGGTTTCGGTGGTTACATGATGTTGTTTTCTTGTGTTCTTTCTTGGCTACCTACATTTATGCGGTTCAGTGGATTTAGGTTAGTGGCATCTCGGTTTGTATGCCAGGTGCCCAAATTAGCAGCTCTGGATCCATCTCTTAGGATATTATCATATCTGCAAGGCAATTGCAGGAAGTATAATTTACCTTGGTAAATCTCGACAATACATGAATCTGCCATGGTAAACTACGCCTCTTGGGTGTGTTGTGTATGTTGATGTCGTGGATAGTTGTTATGCAAGTTTTACTGTTGTTCTGCAGAGCAGCCTGTTTCTGATGTCCGATTATTTGCAATTTTGCATCTGTACATCTAGAGTCGTTTGGTCTTAACATGTGCTTCAATTAGTATTTAAGAGTTCGGTTTATAATGATGTAGTATATTCTCTTGACAGATTATTAAGACGTATGCTAAGAAGACGGATGTCATTGTTCGATAATCCTTCATTCAAATAATACACTACCAATGAAATTGTAGATTATCTTGGATTCCTAGAACTAGCCCCTTTCCTTTTCTTTTATGATGTGTATGACAACTTGTCCTCTTGGCCAATTGTTGTTTAGATTGACAAAGCACAGGATACTTTTCACCAATGGAAGCAAACACCTGAAAACACTGGGGAGTATGTGCATCTGACCAAAGAACTACTAGCAATCTGCGAAAGTATCCAATGGCAGGTATGAAATTACGACCGTTTTATAGCATGATTCTAATTTTTGGTCCAGGATGCTCAGAAAGTTTACATGTTAGGATTTTCTTGCTACATATTTGTGATATTTTGGGCAATGCCTGTCACTCTCGTATTGGTAAAGTTCAGAATGGATTATTGTAATTGTAAATTACCCACTGTTCCCCTAGGCGGCTGCCTAGCTCGCCTAGGCCAATTTTTCCCACCTAGGCGGTGATTAGGCAGTAGGTGTCGGTCTGTTGCCGCCTAGCGCCTAGGGAAACACTGAAATTACCATACGCTCCTCCTTTAGTCATATTGTCTTGACCCATCTCTGACATTTTTTTTTTTTGCTTTAACTGGTCAATTAAGGTGGATGAACTGGAGAAGGCAATTTCAGTTGCTGAAAGAGATCCAGCTTACTATGGACTTACTGAGGTTGAAATTGGAAAAAGGAGGAACTGGACTAGCACTGCCCGTAACCTGGTATAGTTTTACATAATAATTCTCAGTGGCCTGTGAATATGGTTAAGCTACAATCTGAAGTTCCATAGCAAATTGAGTATGATGGGGCATGTAATGAATTTGCAAATGATCTAGGTGGTCTCCATAAGGCGGAATATGGAAGCTGGAAAACAAAAGAGTGTCTTTGGTCATTCGGTCAATCCTTCTGAATTAGGCAGATCAAAGCAGCACATGGCCCAAGACAACGATGATTTCATTGCTTCAGAATCAGATCAGCAGATGCTCCTCATCAAGTAACTGCTTTGCAAACTTAGCTTGTTTCCTAATATATATGTTCACATACCAATTTAGAACTTGAAACTTCAAGACGAATTTAACCTCTGACCCACTGAATCATAATGTCCTAGGAGGAGCTTTGAGATAATACCGTCCAGAAGATTGTTCTAGATTCTTTTTGTACTTACATGAGCTGTGGCTTAAATAACCACTAATAAATGAATGTGCATCTGCGATAGGCGACAGGATGAGGAGTTGGATGCGCTTAGTGCTAGCGTCCAGCGAATTGGAGGTGTAGGCCTCACCATACACGACGAGCTTGTTGGACAGGTACTGATTAGCATTAATAAAAGTGGGTAACTTTAAATTTCCTTTGTTGCTTTTTTACAGATAATTATTATGTACTCTCTTTCCATATATACACACACACACATGAAAAGCTTAGATAACTATATTTTGTAATCAAAATGCCAAGTCCTATCATGTGTCGATATTTATGTTCCTGTTGTATGTTGTACAGGAAAAACTTTTGGGTGAGCTGAGCCTCGACATGGAAACTACTTCCAATCGGCTCGACTTTGTGCAGGTATTCTTTTTATCTTGTGCTGTAGCGCAATACGTCTCCTCAGTCGTCCTTTTATCTTACCCCTATTCTGTAATCAGTTCAGCCCGCCTTTCATGAAACTGCATGTTTGCCCACGTATTATTACAACAGCAAGAATATCTTGCAACTAGTTTCTTTTGACTCTGGATTCCAACAGCCTGAAACTTGTCCTAACTTTTGATTTGTCCAGAAAAGAGTGGCTATGGTCCTGAAGAAGGCCAGCTTGAAAGGGCAGATCATGATGATAGCGTTCTTGGTGGTTCTTTTCATCATCCTTTTCATTTTGGTGTTCTTGACTTGAGAGACTGGTGTGAGTTGTGTGCGTTGTATTCTTGTTGATCCAGGACGATACTGGAAGGATTGCAGGATTTGAGTCATTTAGTATTGCCATCAAGCGTAGAGAGCAGAGCACATAAGTACATTCCATGTAATCTGCGTCGATATAGTTTTGTTCTTTTTCGAATCTTGCTCTGCCCAAGTAAATATCATTTTCTTTTGCTTGCATTTCCATCTATGCTTTAGCTAAAAATATCTCTGCCATTGATTTCTCTGTGCTTTATCATTGTGGATTGCATTTGCATGTATCACCAATGATATTGTTCATGTGTTATATATCAAACAAATGTAGCAAAAAGAGTAAATTACACTGTAGGTCATTCAACTTGTAGCGATGGTTTATCTGAGCCACGTACTTTGGAATTACATATTTGAGCTATTAAAAGTGTGTTTGATTGTTTGTACCAAGTGGTTCATGTATGAGATGGTTTAAGAAAAAGTTATCTATGTGTTTTATTGCTTGAATGGAATTATCTCATCTTAGACCAAGTGATACAAATTTAAGGAACATTCTTTATACATTCTGAATCATTTCATTCACCAAAAATAATAGAATCAAATGGTACAAGATCATTCTATCCCATTCAACCTCATTCCATTAAGGGTGTGTTTAGTTGCTTATACAAGTGGTATGTGTATGAGATGATTCAAGAAAAAGTCATTTATGTATTTGGTTGCTTGAATGGAACCATCTTACCCTGGACCAAGTGATACAAATTTAAGGAATATTCTTTTTAGATACTGAACCATTCTATTCATCTAAAATAATGGAATCAAATGGTACATGATCATCCCATTTAACCAAACACACCCTAAAATGCATTAAGTGGTTCACTTGTGGGTCACACCATGGCACATTGGACAGAGCTTGCCTATCACTTGCCGCCGCATTTTCTTCTCAGTCCGTCACCCGCGCAAGGGTGTCGTCGCCACTCCTCACGAAGCACACCGTTGGTCATGTTGTTGTTGCCATGAGGTGGTGTGGTGCTCGACACGCCAGATCCAAGAGGCTCCGGTCATCTTCACCATCACCGGCCCTTGTCTGCGCTAGATCAAGCAGGATCCCTCGCTGCTGGCTCATCTTCGAGCACAAGCTGCCGCTGTCTTCGACAAGGCCGGCTGCCACTGCTCCACGATCCTCCCGAACAGTGACGATGATCTCAACCCCCTCACAAGCTCCCCGAACCCTTTCTAGAGCTACCCCGTCATCGGAGGTCGCTAGGCCACCGCTGATGCTAGCTCTCCTCAAGGAATCTCCAGCCAAGCCACCGCCACTGATTGGCTCCCCTCGTTAGCACCGTGCTCATGCGCCCATAGCAGCGACGACGCTCACAAGCTCCCCGAACCCTTTCTAGAGCTACCCCGTCATCGGAGGTCGCTAGGCCACCGCTGATGCTAGCTCTCCTCAAGGAATCTCCAGCCAAGCCACCGCCACTGATTGGCTCCCCTCGTTAGCACCGTGCTCATGCGCCCATAGCAGCGACGACGCATGGCGGCGGCGGCGGCACTAGACGGCAAGAGGGAGTGACAAACGAGGAGGAGGAGGAGAGAGAGAGAGAGAGAGAGAGAGAGGAGGAGGCGGCGGCAAAAGTGACGGGGCTCGCCTACTGTGAGGGCGAGGGTGCGGCGATTGTGCAAGCAGCGGGAGACGCCGGTGATGAGCATAGGAGAGAGAAACAAGAGCGAGGAAGAAAGAAAGGAAGGCAAATGTCGCTTGGTTGGTTGGGGCGTGGTTGTGCGTCTCGTCCATCCGGGTTCGAGCCCCGTTCGAGCCGTGTGCTTGCATGGAGTTAGAGGTAGGCGCGTGTGTGTGGTGGGGTGTGTGTGTGCATTTGTAGTCCGGTTGTTGTTCTCTTCTTCTTTAATGAAATACCAGAGCTCCTGATCAAATTTTTTTAAAAAAAAGAAAATGAGATTTTTATATAAAAAAAACAAGAGTGAGGAAGCTTCCAACATGTCCTGAGTCAGGGTTTAACAAATTTATAAAAGTACATATACCTAAAAATTCAATTTTTAAAATTTAATATAAATTTTTAGAATTTGTTCTTTAATTTTCAGAATTACAGAATATTCAGGTTTTTTGAAGTAAGTTTTCGACAGCTGGCTGTAAATAATTGCAACTACAGGGGTTACAACACAAAATCACTATTTTAATTTCTTTTTCTTTTTCGAAAAAATTGGTTGGCCCGTGTAGGTGGGCTACCGTGGATCATCAGCTGCACGGTCTATGCAAAGGCCCAGTACCAGGAGGCTAGGGTTAAAAACCCTAGCCGCCACACGCTGTGCAAAAGAGGTGGTGCCCGATGGCTTACGCGGCAGGCATGTGGCGCGGTGTGGGTGTGGGCTGGTCGACGGGCGCAGAGCGACGGCAACAGACAGGTGCGGTAGCGGGCGTGTTAGCTAGCGTGTGGGCCGGTGGGTGTTGACACATGGGTGGCGGTCGGCGGCGTGCCGCGGGATGCGCAGCTTGGTGAACAGGGTGATCGACGCTAGGCAGCGGACCAGTGGTGATGCAGTAGGCGGCTACATTAAATATATTTTTTTCTTCTAATTCTTCAATGAACAATAACTACTCAAAAACCCTAATTTTTCAAAATTTTAGATTAAACAAATAATCTAGGTAATTAGAAGAAATTAATTTGCAAGATTAAAAAATTATTTAGATGTGATTAACTTACATGTTTCGAACTTACGTTTGGCTTGTAGTAGGTTTAATAGCTTGGTGCCAGTTGAAATTCAATGCATTGTCGATTGATGCAGGCAGACAATCTTGATTAGCCTTGGGGAGCTTCGTGCTAGTAATATGTTGTAAAACAATACGATCAGCATAGATCAAGCACAATACATCGATCGAATAACAACAATAATCACGAGGTGCGCGCATGATATGAAGTGGCAAAAACTCTTCTCTTTTTATTAGATTAATTCTCTTGTACAATGAGGTGTTATATTTATAGTATAAATCAATCAGATATAGATTTATATTTGCCCACAACAAAATTGACTCTAAACATATTGGACTAACCAGGATTAAGAGTGCAACTATACTCACAAAGAAGAAGAAAAAGAAAATAAAGAGAAGGCATTTGGGCTGGGACTAGGGCCAGAAAAAAACTCGTTTGTGGGGCTCGTTGGCTCGATTCAAAATTGTTTCAATTACATTAGTTTATTAATTAAATATTGAATTAGTCAATTTTGAATGAAATTAATTTTTGCTTCGGCATAACTCGTCTCGACTCGTTAGCTCGATTGTAAAAATACTTCTAAATTATAAACAAAATTATATTAAATTAAATTATATCAATTAAAAAAAAACTAAGCACATAGCTCGATTTCTACACCCGGCTGGAACCGTCTTTCGCGGTCTACACCCCCGACCCCGAGGGGCATTTCCGTCCGACCAAACAAAACCCTCGCCCAAGGGGTCCTCTTTTATATACGCTGTCCTCCGCCTCCACACACGCACAACCCCCCCCCCCCCCCGGCGCCGCCATCCCCAGGTAAACCAACCAAGCACCACCTCTCCCCTCTCTCTTCTCCCATCCCAGCGTTTTGTTGCTCATCGGCGGCGGGCGGCCATTTCGCCGCCGCTAGACTGAGCCGCCGCCCTCGGTTTGTTTTTGGTGCGTTTCTTCGCTGCGGATCTGACGGATTTGTGGTGTTTTGGTGGTGTGTCGTAGGTGAGGAAGGAGGGGGCAGAGGAAGGGAGATGTCGCACCGCAAGTTCGAGCACCCGAGGCACGGCTCCCTCGGTTTTCTCCCCAGGAAGCGCTGCTCCCGCCACCGCGGAAAGGGTACGTGTTCTTGTGCTTGCTCGTGCGTGGAGTACTACTCGGTGAGGCGATGCATAAAGCTAGACTTAGGCGATGCATAAAGCTAGACTTTCTTGAGTAGATCCTGGCTTGTTAGGGCGGATGCGTGTGCTGGTTCGTGCCTGTGTTGTGCGATGCTGTAGACGTAATTACGGTCTAGATGTTCTGTGTGTTCTTTTGGCTTTTCTGTATGCTATGGTTTGTGGAGGTTGCGATATGACCCAGTGGATATTGCGCTGCGCTGAGCTGCGTTTAGAGATGTTTTACCTTGTCTGTAACTTGGAAACCTATATTGTGCATGATCCCACAGATCTTTTCTTACTGTGATCCCTGATGGTTTTGGTTTTGTTGAGTACACTACTAGTACTGTTCCCCAAGACATAGATTTATCTTTTGCATAAGTGCATCATTTTTCAGTCTGCCTAGTTTTGAAAGATGCTAAGGACATCATGCTCTTTTGGCCGTGGAGATTGATTGAAGCTATGGGAGGTCTTTCCGAGTGTTTTTAACTTTTCCTGTGAATCTGTGATTGCTTAATTGGCTGTTAGGCCCTCTGTTCGTGTCGTGTGTTTTCACTGTGCAGCTTTCAATGAAGCCTAAATTCTGTGATTAGACAGATAATCTGATGTTTGTTTCTCTGATATTGCAGTGAAGTCATTCCCCAAGGATGACCCCAAGAAAACCTGCCACCTCACTGCCTTCCTTGGCTACAAGGCTGGAATGACGCACATTGTGCGTGAGGTCGAGAAGCCTGGTTCCAGTATGTCTACTAATCCCCGTTTTGTCAATGCTAATATTTTAGTCGAACTGATCCCATACTTTGCATATGCTAAAGAGGCAACTGCCGTGGCGGCATCTACTGATGTTGGCCAAAAATTATCTTTACAAGCGCATAGTTTTCTTACCTAGACTGATGATTGCTTTTGAAACGTCTACTAGGGCTACTGATTCTGAAGTTGTGTCATGTTTTAGCAAGTCTCTGCAATAAATCTTGTAGTCTTCGTTCTCATTCATAAATTACTGCACAGATGTAATAGCACTCTCTGTTTGATATTCTGCAGAGCTCCATAAAAAGGAGACCTGTGAGGCTGTTACCATCATTGAGACACCTCCTATTGTCATTGTTGGACTTGTGGCCTATGTGAAGACTCCCCGTGGCCTTCGTTCTCTCAACTCTGTCTGGGCTCAGCATCTTAGTGAAGAAGTGAGGAGAAGGTTCTACAAAAATTGGTGTAAGAGCAAGAAGAAGGCTTTCACCAAGTATGCTCTTAAGTATGACAGTGATGCGGGCAAGAAGGAAATCCAAATGCAGCTTGAAAAGATGAAGAAATATGCTTCGGTTGTCCGTGTTATTGCCCATACTCAGGTCAGCATTTGTCTTTTATATCTTCCACCTTGAGAATTTTTAGCCCTTTTGATCACTCATTTTTGTGGAAAAAAATATTCTTCTAGATTGATAACCAAAATTCAGATCATACTCCTTTTATTGGCTTGGTACATTTTGGTCAACTTTTGCTGTTCAATAATTAAAATGTTCTAAGTTTGGCAGTTTATAATCAAGGATTTTGATTATCATGTGCCATCATTTGTCATTTGGTTTATCTAAGACCAAATTATACCAATCATTACAAATGTTGCTTACCTTGTGCTATTTATGTGATTCAGATTAGGAAGATGAAGGGCTTGAAGCAGAAGAAGGCTCACCTCATGGAGATCCAGATCAATGGTGGAACCATTGCAGATAAGGTGGACTATGGCTACAAGTTCTTTGAGAAGGAAGTCCCAGTTGATGCTGTCTTCCAGAAGGATGAGATGATTGACATCATTGGTGTCACCAAGGGTAAGGGTTATGAAGGTGTCGTCACCCGTTGGGGTGTTACCCGCCTTCCTCGCAAGACCCACAGGGGTCTCCGCAAGGTTGCCTGTATTGGTGCCTGGCATCCTGCTAGGGTTTCCTACACTGTTGCCCGTGCTGGTCAGAATGGATACCACCACCGCACTGAGATGAACAAGAAGGTTTACAAGATTGGCAAGGTCGGGCAGGAAACCCATGCTGCCTGCACTGAGTTTGACAGGTAGTTTTTTTTTTGACTCAGCTATTACGTATAGCAAAATCTGCAAAATGTCTGGAAGTTTGTTGCATTGTTATTTGGTAGTGTTCTATCATCACTCTGCATAAGTTCTTTGTCGTACTCGATCGATAAGATTGTGTAGATATATCGTGTCACTACCTTTCACTATGATCTTGTACTGAATGCTTATTCTTACAGGACTGAGAAGGACATCACTCCCATGGGTGGCTTCCCCCACTATGGAGTTGTGAAGGGCGACTACCTGATGATCAAGGGTTGCTGCGTCGGCCCGAAGAAGAGAGTTGTTACCCTCCGCCAGTCCCTGCTGAAGCAGACCTCTCGCCTGGCCCTCGAGGAGATCAAGCTCAAGTTCGTCGACACCTCTTCCAAGTTTGGGCACGGCCGCTTCCAGACCACCGAGGAGAAGCAGAGGTTCTTTGGCAAGCTCAAGGCCTAAGTTGCTGCGCCGCATCACAAATCATTTGTCAACGATCATCACCTGATACTTGTTCCTTTCCTTTTTACTGCCCTAAGTTTTGCAGCGGGTGTTTTAGGAATCTTGCTATCTATGCATTGGTGCTCTGTTCTGCTGTGTCTATGATTTTACTGTTGACGCCTGTGAATTAAACCGACTATTGCCGTTTTGCTGGTTGCTTACTGCCTTGTGGCTGAGAGGCCGCGATTCCGATCCGTATATTCCTGATTGCCTGGTGGAGATTCAGATGTAGAAACTCCGTTGCATCAATATGAGAACCCCAAGCCTTCCAATCAAGCCACAGGATGCAGCGCGGCACGTGGCAAAAAGCATGTCCTTGTAGGGAAACCAATTGCCTATGAAGGTCTATTTATCGAAACCTTACGAAGAGGTTATAAAAGGAGAAGAGCTTACACTTGGTAGCAAGGTTTATTAACAAGTTATCGGCACGAAGCTCTAAGGAACATCAAAATAGATTGAAAAGGTAGGAAACGATAATTGATTTATGATTTATGATTTTTTATGTGAATCCCTATGCATGCATCTACGAGTGAACACTACAGTTGCTAACTTGAAGTAGTCGGCATGAAGCCAATTGGAGTGTTACACTGGCTGTCGCAGATTTGAAATCGCTGTCATTACGCTGATCAGCAAGATGATAAAACTCGTCATGAATTTTTGTTTTGTTTTGTTTTCTTTTCTTTAATATACGCATGAAGCGGCGCTACATCGGCATAAAGCGCTGGCCACAATGCCTCGGTGTCCGCCCGAAGCACGCGGTGAACAATCGGCGAGCGCGCCTCGGTTTCATGCCCGCAGTGCGACACGACTGCTGGCTTGCGCGCCTGTGTTAACGGCGGCCTGACCGAGCGGCGCATGCATGTCTGTGTGCATGCTGGCCCTGGCCGAATCAAGTCCATGCATGCAGTACTTGGAAAAGGAATCTGCGGGACCCAGTGGCAAGGCTTGATTCCGTCCGTTTTGCAAAAGAATATTTGATATGATCATACATAGGGGTGAAAATGGGTCGGGTAATACCCGATCTGTATTCGTACCGGACAAAATTATACCCGAAAATTCGAATACGGGTATTTTTTTGTCGGGTCGGATACGGGTAATTACCCGGATACTTTTCTTTCGGATACGGGTACCCAGATAATTTTTAAAATCGAGTACCCGGATATAGGACAGCAGTAATTCACATTTTTGGAGGTCTTCCCGTGCTCGAAAAATTTTGTGATCTACATGAAAGTTGTAGAGAATTTTGAGGAGCATCTTTTTCATATTGATAAATTTTTCATTTGAGCAACAAAAAAATCATAGAAAATTGGGAAGGGTAACAGAGGAAGTCATGTTTAAGACAGACCAACTTTTACAGCATGCAGTAATTCGCGTTTTTGGAGGTCTTCCCATGCTCGAAAAATTATATGGTCTACATGAAAGTTGTAGAGAATTTCGAGACACATCTTTTTCATGTTGACAAGTTTTTCATTTGAACAACAGAAAAAAAATCATATATGTGGTGCTATATATATTGTATGGACTGCTATATGAAGATGTCCTGTGTTGTATAGTTGTCAATTTTCATGTGCTAGTGCTATGTTATATGGTTTATGCTCTTTGACGCGTTAGTTCGACTGTATGTTTTGTATTATTTGTGTCAGTATATGCTTTGGTTGGATTATTTTATCATAAATTTTAATGCTACACAATTCATATACTATCCGACTAATTACCCGATATCCATATTATGACCGTCCGTATACTATCCGGTACCCGTTTTCTACCCTTTTATAGATACACGTTACCTGTATCCGTATCCGTACCCGATTTTTAACTATCCGTATTCGATCCGTATTCGAGTAAAAATAATTAGGGTAGGATACGGGATCACCTACTACCCGACTGTATCCGATCTGTTTTCATCCCTAATCACACATGGCAAGGCTTGATGCGTGCAGTATTTTGCAAATAATTAAAATGGAAAGAATGCACATGCATGGCAACTCAGCCTTTGCGTATTCGGCGGCATGCAGTCAAAACCACATGCATGAGGATTAATTCACGCATGCGTGAGAACCCACTGCATAATGGATTGACTTCTTGTGTTCCTTATGCATTCAAACTCACGCATGCATGTATGCGTATGTGTATATGTATGTATGCTGATGCATGATTCAGCACGCATGCATATACTGCGGTCCGATTATAGTATACAGTGCTCGCGAATTGCATGCTGTGATAGTACTCACGTGAAAGAAAAATTGGCAGGGCGCATGCTACAGTTTTTTTACTGCTTTTATGAATATATTATGAATATTGTATTTATTGCTTTCTTTAGTTTACTGGAAAATCATGATAATTTAAGTATATATTTTTGTATGAATCTAGCAACCACACTGTATTAGATTGCACACAGTAATCTAATGAAGGAATCTCGTGAATATGCAGATGTCTGGTATTGTGAACTGTGAGTTTGAAGAACTAGCCCCACAGGGCCAAAACTATCTCATATGGGCATCAGATGTGAAGATCGTGCTTGGTAGCAAGAAGCTCTGAGTTGCTATCAGCTTAGGGTCCTCGAAGGACGAGCAACCTACTGCCGAACAAAATGACTAAGCTTTGCATTTTCAAAGGCATCACCTCTCAGCCACTTTGAAAAATGAATATATGGTTGAGGGGAGTGCACTCGGGCTATGGACCGCACTCTAGAAGTGGTTCGAAAAGCTCAAGTACGCCATCTTGCTCTAAGTACAGTAAGATTGGGTTCGGCTGAGGTTTGCGGATTACAGATCAGTGGTCGGGTACAATTCTTCCTTGCACAGAATTTGTACCAATCTCTCTATGTGGCAAGAAGATCACTGATAAAGAGAAGATTGAGAAGACTTCTCATTTTTCACCCTAGTGCTATCCAGAGTGCCCGCAGCTATCGTCAGAACACATACAAAAAGTACTACGAACTGATTGATGTTATGCAAGTTGTAGAGTTACAAGATAATATTCTTCGCAAGAACTTCGTCTCACAGCCATCTGGAAAAGATATTGGCACAAAAGTTAATGCCAATAGTTATAAGGTGAGGAAGCCCACTCAGAGGAAGAGGGGCTAGAAGGGTGGAAAAGAGAAGAATCCGGCTAAGGGAAAGTCAAATACCTAAGAGAAGCAGAATGGCAAGGAGAAGCCACCCGCTAAGCCGTATAGACAGCAGAACCAGATGTGCTTCAGGTGTGGTACTTGGGAACACTGGTCGAAGATATGTCGGGAATCTAAGGATGTCATCAATGCATATCAAGCCAAGAAGAAACCAAAAGGCAATGCACCAGCAGAAGCATATTTCGCCAAGGTAGGCGAGGATGATGTCATGGATGAAGAAACTCTACTAGAATCATCTTCCCAGCCTTCTCTAGACATAGATGCAGCAGCCAAGTTCATGGCACATAAAGAAAAGACATCTATTGATGACATAGAGGCAGAAGTAAATGCATTTTTCACGGATACCGTCTAATGCATGAATCGCATTATTAGCATTTATCTTAGATTGTGGTCGTTAATGAACTTTGAATATTGGATTGTAAGCTCTAGAAGAGCATAAACTTATTTTCTCATGATTGGCTATGTAGTTTATCCTTTATTCCAGTATTCTATCTTTACAAGCAATATTTGAATTATTTTTCCACCGCCTGATTGGAATTGTATTTTTATAGAAATTGTGTAGCGTCCAAATGGAGGAGATATGCATTGTTGATAGTGGTACAACAAATACCATCTTAAGAGAGTCTAAATACTTCCGGTCGATCACGAAGAATGCTGGCAGGATCACCACAATCGTAGACAGCGATTCATATATAATAGCCTCCGGAAGAGCCACGATTATATTACTAATGGGTAGGTATTCCAACTCCATCAGATCCGTGAATCTGGTGGAGCTAGGTATTCCTAGTTCCACCAGATCCGTGGAGCTGGAGCTGTGGGTATATTAAGAGTGTTTAGGTGGGTCATCTTGTTTATATTTTATAATAAAAATATAATATTAATTCACTTTATTTTAGCCTACAAGTTTTAGATCTGAGGTGGAGCTGGGATCTAGAGCAACCGTCTAAGGCCCATGAAAGATAGGGACCTCAGTCTATGTATTTATATATGTATGTATACTATATAGCCTCTATACTAAACATAGTTGATTAGTTGTGCCAGCCGAACTACCGAAGTATACAAGGAATGGAGGAATAGATTTGAGAAACTTAAAGTGGTCAAAAGTATATTTGATTTGTACTTAACTCAAAAAATATGAAGTCATTGGATGATGTCAAACTAAAAAAGTGTTGCACTAAATTTGTACATACTTTTTGTTAAAACATTTATTAGATGTTGAGTTAGATGGACTTTTTTTAAAAAAAATTAAGAATCTTGCAAAATGATTTTGCCAGATGTGCTAATGCCTGCTATTGAGATTTTTGAGTTTGTTAAAGGTATATATTGTTATCCAAATGTTTCAATTGCTTATCAAATCTTGTTTACTATTCCTATAGCAGTAGCATCAGCTGAAAGAAGCTTTTAAAAGTTAAAACTATTGAAAAAAATATTTAAGGTCATCAATGTCACTGAAAAGGCTGAATGATCTGGCCACTTTATACATTGAGAAGGATATATTAGATTAGATTGATGTTGACACTATTATCAATAACTTTGCATCTAGAAATGTTAGAAGAAATTATTTTTTATGATCATTGTATTCACAACTCGCTTGCTTGTGTAGCAGATGATAGATGATGACTCATGACTCTCCCTTAGTGTACTTTGGTGATGTAATCTTCACCTAAATCGTTTTATCCTTAATAGCATGTTATAATTTTTGAGATTTATTCATAATATTATTATGCTAATGGTTTGTCGCCCATTAGTACTTTGTATTTTTGTGATGCATTAAGTCTAATGATAATTGAAATAAAAAATGTTGCTACATGTTTACGTTAGAATAAAGGTCCACCCGTTTTATCACACCCGAGCGCCTCGAAAATATGAGGAATGACCCTGGTGATTTGTATCCGGTTCGTTCCATATCTCCAGCAATCTTTCATATCTCTAGTACATTGACTTGATCTCTAAGTCACTTTATATTATATTATATTATATTTACATATATATTAAGTAATACACATCAAAATATGGTAGGGAGATGTAGTCTCAATACAAATAAATGTATGTTAATGAGATGCAGTAGGCTTGGCAAGCAAGCAAACAACCGTTTGCACAAAGCAACCACAGGTCTCTCAAATCAGATGAGCAACGCTCTCGAGCTATTTTCGAGTGGTTTAGTTCCGCCGTTACGGTCAAACAAACAAACAAGGGCAAGTAAACTCTACATCCATGAGCACGAAGCGGTAAACCCTCCCTGACATTGTGGGCCCCACCAACCAGCTGCGGTCCCATGTGCCAGTGAAACCCGGGCCCTCCTTATCCTCAGAACCAGCGCCCGATACCGCTCGTTTGCGTCGCGCCCCCCACGCCCGGTCCATGCTCCAACCCCAATCCTCTCCGCCCATCCGGGCAATCGAACGCTGAGGATCTCACCACGTCACGGATCCCTTGTGCACCGGGCGCAGCCGACGCGGGGAATAGAATAAATAAAAACCGTAACCCCTAACGCCTCGGGCTCCCCGGTCCACTCCACTGTGTAAGGACGCCCCAACCACCTGAAAACTTCCTCTCTCTCTCTCTCTCTCTCTCTCTCACTCCACGCAGAGCGCAAGCGGAGGCGGAGAAGCAGGCGACGAGCGAATCGAGAGGTGCGACCCCCCCTCCCCCTCCCCCTCCCCCGCCCCGCCCTGCCCTCGATTCGTCGTTGATTCGTGCGGCTAGGAGCTAGGCTGCGTCAATCCGCCCGCGGATTCGAGCCGTCGTCCGCCGGATTCCGGCTCCATGCCGCTGCGGAGCGTGCGTAGGGATGTTAGTGCGGTCGATTTAGTCCTTGCGTGTGCGATTCTGAAGTGCTTTTTTTTTTTGGTTTCGTGCATGTGTTTTGCCGTTGTAGCGCGCTTCCAGGTTGGGGGGGGGGGGGGGGGGGGGGTGATGCGAGCTTCAGGAAATTTAGGGTTCTGGCCTTTTGGGGCTCGCTTGCGGATGATTGGTCCTACTGGATATGATATGTCTATGTTATTGCTCAAAGATTAGTTCAGTTTGGTGCGGCTGCTAATTACTAGGTTGTAGCGCGATGTTTTGTGGACTGTGGAAAGTTTGTGGGGTTTCAGTGATAGGGATGGGATTCAGTTCAGTTGTGCTTGTTCCGCTATTTGGCGCGTCGGGGCTGTTCTAGTAAACTCGATTTGGTGGCTTGCAGTAAACTATTTCTAGGTCTATTTCAATATTTCGATATAGTCTGTATACCTGTGAACTGCCAGTGGAAGGCTTTCTGCGTTCGGTCGATCTACGCAGAGTGAATCGGTCCCTAAGGAACCCCCGAAAGGGCTGCTGTCCGATAGGTACACAAAAGTGACGAAGTTGGTTTGACTACTGAACCACGTCTGGATCGTCGGAGCGAATTGGATCTAGGGGTGGAAACGAGCCGAGCAAAGCTGCCTCGTGCCAGGCTCACAAAAGCTTGTTTGAAAATGTGGTTCGGCTCGGCTCGTTTTGTGAACGAGCCAGAAGTTATGCTCGTCTCGGCTTGGCTGGAGTCTCGAGCCGACTTGTGGTTTTGTGGACTCCACCACCGCTAAATACCCTCGCAGCCACTCTGTTTCATGGCGCATGGGTGCGGGGCATCCTTAGCGCTGGATGGCGAGAAAAACACTCCGCGCCATGTGGGGCGAGCTAGACGACGACGCATACCTGACCGGCACAGCAGCTCCAACTGCGGCAACGGCGACTATTGTGGTGGCAGCATCGTGTTGGATGGCATCAAGTCATTCCGCTCGTCGTGCGGCAACATCGCGGAGTTCTGAACCATCCTGTGATTGCCCAACGAACTCACGAGTCGGCTCGGGCTCGGCTAAAAAATTCAGCGAGCTGGGATGGGAAGGGGGCTTGGCTTGGCATGTGTACACTACGAGCCCGAGCCGAGCCGGCTTGAGCTGGATTTGAGCTGAGCCAGCTCGCGAGCCTCAAGCGTTTTCCCACCCCTACCTGTGATTGATAGTTTCGAACGCTAGTCTCTTCTTTTGGAGGTATTTTTGGGGCATTAGAGTGGTGTGATTAATCTCTTTCTCACTTATCATATTTGGTGCTCAACTAACCTGATCTAGTGTCTTTAAGTCCCACCTCGTTTTCTTGTACTGCCGATGTAGTTTGCTAGCACTTTTATCACTTTATAATGCTTATCCTTTGGATCTTCAAAGAGGCATGCATCTTGCTTGAGAAAAGTTTTTGTTTAAATTTCACTGATCTGTTGGTATCCTCACGACCTCCCCAGTGTGTGCCTGTAAAGTGAGGCTATCCGTTGCTGTTGTTTGTCATATTGTATGATTGGTCCATTCCTATCTTATTTCTACATGCTTTATGTTACTATCTACAAGTATCTTCTCTAGTGGTTGCTTGGATATTTTATTGTTCTGAGATTTGTGTCAATTCATAGGCATGGATAGATACCAAAGGGTGGAGAAGCCTCGGAATGAGACACCAATTAGTGAGAATGAGATCAGGATCACTGCACTGGGGAGGATGAGGAACTATATCAGCTACGGGATGTCGTTGCTTGAGGTGACTCTAGTATTATGATCTAGCCTTGGCTTTGCTGTTATCTGGCGTAGAACATGAATCAATCTCATGTATATGCTTTTATTCACCATAAGTGTTTCTTTTCATCACCGTAATTAATTGTTTGATTATCTTAAATTCCACACTTGCTTGACTCCAACCTTCAATGTTACATTGGTCTAATGATAAATATACTTGGCTTAAAAGGCTCCAAATTTTCTGTGTCTCTGCATCTAGTATGCTCGTTTTATTCACACCTTGAATGTTGAGCTCAATTGTAGACCCCTTTGGATCTTTAAAGTCTGGTATTTCGCTGTTACGACTTATGACGGCATAGTACATGGTTTGTTGCCCTTGCAGTACCTCAGAGGAGATCATGGGCCTTCTTGGTTCTTATTTCTCTAGTGCTTCTTTCTGTCCATTACTTCCCCATTTAACTTTGTGAAGCTTAGCAGTTTGTCTTTCTGCCCACTACTTACCGTTCCGTCTTGACACCGGAACTATGCGAAGCTTATCTGTTTGACGAAATGATGCAAACTTGTCTACAGTTCAAACAATTGTAGAAAAGATAGCATTGCCGCTGCATATGCTGTTTCTTCAGCTTGTTATCTTGTTCTTTTTTTTTTTTCTGATAATTTGTTGGGTGATCAGTGGTCAACAATGCTATACCACCCCTTTTAGATTCCCTATACAGTATCATCAATCCTGATTTAATTCTGGTTGAATGCCTAATTGAACCACATTTTCTTGTTCTAGTTATATATTTACTATTCCCTTATATCTTTCAGGAAAATGGGCATGACGAGATTATTATCAAAGCCATGGGACGAGCCATAAATAAGACGGTCATGGTTGTTGAATTGATCAAGGTTAATCATAATAACCTCTTCTGCTTTATAATACCTGTTATTAAAGCGATCGTTTGTTTTGCTAGCTGACACCTAACTGTTCATCCAGAGAAGGATTGGTGGTCTCCATCAGAATACGTCTACTGAATCTATTGATATCACCGACACATGGGAACCTTTGGAAGAAGGCCTTCTCCCGTAAGGATATACATATATTTCTTTCTTCAGAAGGAAGACTTATTGTGACACTAATGCACTTCTTACTGCAGCCTAGAGACAACACGCCATGTATCAATGATCGTCATAACATTATCCAAGAAAGCACTGGATACATCATCTCCAGGGTAAGTCAAACCCTTATACTCTCACTTACTTGTACAGACATAGAATAACTTATATTCACATTCTGCCATTTGGCATTCCCTTATCTGCTTATGCTTGTTCATTATTTGAAATTGTTGGCAATTTGTCTACTCATTATTGATTATGATTGGTTATGCCCTTAGATACCAGCCACCTATCCCAGGTGAAGAGGTGAAACCTGCTTATGACTATGATCATGAAGGTGTTGCTCTCACTTGACTCTCCACCTAATTTATATGACTAGTATCACCATCTGATCACAGTTTCCTTCATGGCAATATAGAATCCTTCCCTGGTGGTCGTGGAAGAGGTCGTGGTGGTGGCAGAAGAGGCAGGGGAAGAGGTATTTTTCTTTTGTCTTTTATGAGCACAAAACTTTTAAAAACCAACCCATAGAATCCTCAACAGTATCTGTTATTATTTCAGCATGTCATATTGCCAAATTATACCATCTTGCCTTGCACAATACTCCTTGGGAATCCTGTACTCATCAAATGTGGCTGCTTCTTTACCCGACAGTATCTGTTATTATTTCAGCATGCCATATTGCCAAATTATACCATCTTGCCTTGCACAATACTCCTTGGGAATCCTGTACTCATCAAATGTGGCTGCTTCTTTACCCACCACCTTAAAAACTGGTTTCTGGCTCTTCCGATTCGTAGTGCCTCAGTTTTAAATGAGATAGCTGCATTTCAGGATTCTATAAATTTTGCCTGACTGCATACCTCATTTTCTTCGAAGTCTCAGAGCAAGAAGTTATGTTTGTTAATTCTTGCATGATAAATGTGTACAGCTATGAGCAATGGACCCCCTGCTTATGATTGGGGTGGTGAAGAGTGGGAGGAGGAAAGAGGTTATTATGACAGTAGAGGGAGAGGGAGAGGCCGACTAAGAGGAAGAGGGCGTGGATACTACGGAGGTGGCAGACACGGTGGTTATGGCGGCAGGGGTGACTACTATGAAGATCAGGGATACTATGGAGGTGGCAGACGCGGTGGGTTTGGTGGCAGGGGTGACTACTATGAAGATCGGGGATTCTATGGAGGTGGCAGACGTGGTGGGCATGGCGGCAGGGGTGACTACTATGAAGATCACGGTGAATACTTCGATGAACAGGACGACTATCAGTACCCCCCTCCTGGCCGTGGTAAGCTCAGTCTGCCATAACATGTTTACACGATTGTGTTCACCATACTTCACATGGCTCGTATTCCATGGCTTCGCAGGGCGTGGCAGGGGAAGAAGAGGGGGGCCATGGCGCGGGCGAGGCCGTGGGCGTGGTCGAGGCTAGATGAAACGCGGGATGTGCCAAATGCTTATAATTAGGCATGGTGAAGCTAGCACCGTTGTGCTCAATTATCTGATAGTGTTTGCTCTTTGTATTCCATCCTCCGTGTGGCAGTCTTCTTCGGAAATGAATCTGTATGCCCACCAGATATTAGTATATTACTTTCGGTGCTGTGCAGCCTGTTGGGCAGTTTTGTGGCTTACTCGTGGTTTTGTAGCTAGGTGAGTCAGCCCCCAGCAAATAACTCGGCACCCGGTAGTGGAGTGTTTCATCATCGACATGTGGAATCTGTTCATGTCTCCTGTTTATTCGTCGCCATCTCTAGTTTTCCCTACCGTGTGGATGCTGAATGCATTAGTTCGTTTATTCCCTTGGTTATTACGTTCGTTTGGTTATCTTGAGGAGCTGCTGCATGACCAGTAGTTTATCAGTTCAGATTAGAGGTGGGCGTCGGGCCAGGCCAATGCCCATCGTGCCCTTGCTATGATGTGACGGCTGGCTGTGTTTGTCGTGTTGTGTCGGGTTAACTCGCATTCGGCGAGCGAGCTTAGGCATGGATCGTAATAGTGCAAATAAACCAAACTTAGACTGACATAGCATAACCAAGAAGTACATTGAGTTACACTATGGTTTATTGCCTTGTTGGTGGTCATGATTAAATATTTATTTCTTATTGGATTATGTGATGGTTAAATTATGTGTTGGACTTGAAATGTTGCTGAAAACCCTGGTTGTTATGTATAGTTGTTTCCAATTATGCTATCTTGTCATGATTATATTGTTGATGCTTAAAACCATGAAAAAACAGAGTTTATGTTGCCAAAATTTTGTTAAAATCAATAGTGTAGTTGCTGTAATTTACTTTTAAATATGTTTATGGTTGTTTTTTTTAGCTGTTGTGGTGACATTTTGGACATACTAGGTGCCGGGGTGTTACAGTTATAGTACACCTTTTAGTTTTAGAATATTGGATCTGCTAGTTATTTCTATTTGGAATTTGGAGATCACGGTTTTTTGTAGTTATATTTATTCCTTAGGACGTAAGTGCAATAGTTTGTGCATGATTTATTGTTAGCTATGTGTGATATGTATATAAAACATTCATGATATTTTCGATTTGTACATAGTATGTATGACTTTTTTGCTTTTTTTAGGTGTTGCACATTAGGTAAATCTCATCACATGCAATTTTTAATCCAAATACTAGATTATTTATTAGGTTTATTTCGCATTATTTAATCAAATGATCAGTTGTCAGTAACATCATATTATTTGTCGAAGGTAGGATTGAGCAAGTAGTTTTTGAAATAAACTATGGAGAAGAGGTTCCATAAATTGGTGCAGAAGTGTTTGATTTGCGTGATTTCCTATATGTGGCAGCTAGTTTGACATGTACAAGGCAATATCCATGGGGGCATAGGCGGAGATAGACCTCGGGCCACCCGGGCCGTGGCCCGAGCCTGTGATCAAATTGTTTTGACATGGGTTGCTTTGGCTATGGGATCTGGCTATAACCTTTAGAAATCAACCTTGCTTTATACCTTGTTTAATCAGTAGGAGTAATTCCCTCCTTTCTTTTGAAAATCTATTTACAGCAGACAATCTTCTTATCTTTAGGCAATTTTACTAAATCCCAAGTATCATTCTTTTCAAGAGACTCCATCTCATCTTGCATAGCGATCATCCAATTTTTGCAATCAGTAGAAGTAATAGCCTTAACATAGTTAGAAGATTTTGCATTATTTTCAATTTCTTCTGCAACACTTAAAATATAAGAAGCAATATTACATTCTTCAATAAATCTTTTAGGTGGATTAATTGACCTCCTAGGTCTGTCAATAGCAATAGAATGTTGTGTAGGCTGCACAACTGGAGAAGAATACTCAACAATATGTGAATTATCAACAATAGATGCATCATGAACATCAGTATTATTTTCTGGTGTATTTTCTGAATCAATAAGGTGCTCCACCTGCACACTAGTTTTCTGTTGTTTCTCAATAGGAACATTTATATCTAATTTGTCATTTAACATAACAGATTCATTAAAGATAACATTCCTACTGATGATAACCTTTTGTGTTTGGGTTCCATAATTTATAACCTTTAACACCAGATTTATAACCAAGGAAGATGCACTTAATAGCTCTAGGCTCTAATGTACCATTATCAACGTGAGCATAAGCAGTTCAACCAAAAACTCTCAATTGTGAATAATCAGCTTAAGAACCAGACCATACCTCAATTGGAGTTTTCTTATCAATAGCAATGGAGGGTGACCGATTAATAAGATATCAAGCAGTGGAAGCAGCTTCAGCCCAAAATTGCTTATGCAAGCTAGCATTAGACAATATGCAATGGGCCTTCGAGATGATAGTTCTGTTCATACGCTCAGCTACACCATTTTGTTGTGGAGTGTAAGGAACAGTGTAGTGTCTCACAATGCCTTCAGACTTACAATATGAATTAAAATTCATCAGCACAGAATTCCATCCCATTATTAGTGCACAGTTTCTTTACCTTCTTTTCAGTTTGCCTTTCAATCATAACCTTCCATTCTTTGAATGTTGTAAATGCTTCTGATTTATGCTTCAAGAAATAAGGCCAGACTTTTTTAGAATAATTATCAATAATTGTTAACATATAGCGAGCACCTCCAAAAGAAGGCTCATGAGATGGCCCCCATAAATCAGAATGCACATAATCAAGAATACCTTCTGTAGAATGATTAGAAGTGTTGAATTTCACCCTCCTGTGTTTACCAAATATGCAATGCTCATAGAAATCCAAGTTTCCACTATTATATACATTAAGAAGTTCTCTCTTACTCAATTCTGCCAAACCCTATTCACTCATATGCCCAAGACGTTTGTGTCAAAGATTAGCAATATCAGGTAATACATACATCACCTGTAATTGTAGTGCCTTGTAGACGATATAAATTTGCATATTTCAAATCACCTTTCACAACAATAAGAGAACCTTTTGATACGTTCAAAATTCCATTGCCACCGGAATATTTCTACCCTTTAGAATCAAGAGTACTCAAAGAAATGAGATTCCTCGTCATACCTGGAACGTGCCTTACATCTGTCAAGGTTCTAATAATGCCATCATGCATCTTAATTTGTATGAATCCAATGCCAACAATAGGACGTGACGAAACGTCACCCATCCTAACAGAACCAACATCTTTAACAGGCTCATAAGTGATGAACTAGTCTCTATTAATGCATATATGAAAAGAAGCAACAGAATCAATAATTCATTTGTCGAAGAGTAGTTCCGTCGGCAATGAGATTTGTGATTCGTGGGGATTCGTGCGAGATCGAAGCTAGATGGTAACACAGGATGCGAGGGCAATCTTTTTTGACAGGTTCAAGCTCTCTCGGTGGAGATAATACCCTAGTCCTGTGTTCTTGGATATATGAGCGTGTTCTTTTTTTTTCCTTTTTTCCTCCTCCCTTTTCCAGGGTTGTCCCCTCTCCCCTTATATACTGGGGGGAGGGCACGTTACAAAGGGGTGCCACCTGGCCTTGGACCAGGGGGACTCATGAGTATGTTGTTTGTCTCTGTCTGCCGAACCCAACTATGCGCAGAGGATTTGGTCGTCTCTTTCCCGACCCTGCCGATCCGTCAGGGTCTGGTGGCCACAGGCTGCAGGCACTAGGCTGGAGGCTTTACTTTAGGCGAAGTTGTCCTGACGCGATACGAAGCTTCGCCGAGGAGGCGACCAGCTGCCTTGGAGAAGAAGTTGGGCCGTGGCTATGGGCTCTTTGTGGCGCTCTCGAACTTTAGGCCCGGAGCACCGTCCTAGCCCAGTCGGCCATAAGCTTCTCTGCGGGACCCCGGTCTCGGACATCCCACACCATTCATCACCACTACTTGCACATCCAGCAAAAGCAAAAAGAATCTCACCATCAGAACTACTATCAGTGATAGCAACATAAGCTTTACCTTCCTCATCAGTTTTACCTTGTGGCCTGTAGGTGCTGTTCCTTTTTTCTTTGTTATTTAACTTGTAACATTCAGATATGTCATGATTATTCAACTTGCATTACCTGTAGAATTTTCTTTACCTCTGGACTTAGAACGACCCCTATGACTACTTGAACTTCTGCCTTTATATCCATTATTTGTTTTTTTTCGTTTGTCCATCCACGAACAGACAAAGCTTCTCCATGCAAACTGGAACTTTCAGAAGACACCATCAATTTCATCTTTTCTTTTGCATGTAAGGTCCCATAAACTTCAACAACAGTTAGTGTGTCACGGCTAAATAGAAGTGTCTCTAAAATTTGAAAATGATGGAGGCAGAGAACACAAAAGAATCAGATCTAGATCCTCATCCTCAAAGTTTACCTCCATAGATTCAAGGTGGGAATGGAGCCTGATTCCGATTCTAGCCGGTGGGAGTGGAGGCCGTTCGGTTGAGCTCTAGCTCCTCCGGACGGGAATTCGGGAGCCAGAGCTCTACCGAATGGGGCCTATGTATCATCAAACACGAAAACACAATGTGAAAGTTGTAAGCAAGCCGAGTTCTTCTTTAGAGTGCATTTGGTTGAAGGGCAAAGGGTGGATGGGATTGCCCCATCCATCTTTTTTCACCCATCCCACTGTTTGGTTGGATGGATGGGTGGGATAAATGCAGCCAACTCCCAGGAATATTTCTCATAGATGCTGGATGAGCTTATCCCATAAAATTGGTTGGATAAGCCCATCCAATTTTTACCCCGCCAACCAAATTTGAACTCTCATCCTATCCACTATCCAACTCTCATCCCTCCAACCAAACAAAAATTTGGCTCATTCCATCCATCTCTCATCCCTTCTTCAACCAAACATGAACTTGAATGGTTTTATCCCTACCAGGGTGGATTTTTTTAAATAATCTTTTTCATACGTAAATTACAGAAATATACCTCGATTTTTTTTGCACAAATAGCCTAGATAGCCCTGATTCTATCTTGGATTTTGTCGACGATTGGAGAACGGGCTCCCGTCGAGCTTACTTGTTGAATGGGGGATCAACGGAGCCCCGTCGTGCGGGCCAAGGAGGTCGTTCGAGCGATGCCGAGGTCGGGAGAAAAGAAAAAGGGGGGACTCGGTGTTTATCCTGGTTCGGGCCTCTCACCGCCGAGATAATAGCCCTACTCCAGTGTATTGTGTTCTATCTTGGGGTCCCTCCCCTGTTACAGATCTTCAGGGGGGTTTAAATACTACGACTAGAGATACAAAGAAGGTAACTACCTCCTGGGATCGCGCTACGTATTCATAACCGCGATCCGCCGTCCTTGATTCGCGCTTTATTTGAATTTCGGGTAAGATTTCCCTTGATCTTTGGCTGATTAGATGCCTCCTTCCATCCTCGTAGCGCTTGCTGGGCCCACCGACCAAATACCTGCGTAGGTCATGGTCTTTACGAGCATGCTTGCTCGTGCGGGTGGTGCTTGATGTGACCGTGAGTAAAGGTACGGACCGTATGCTCGTGGGAGGAGGAGGGATGCTCGTTTCACGCCCCCGAGCATCTTCTTTCAGTATTGTTTGGTCGATGGGCTTGGCTTTTCACGGGGGTACCGTGGACTTTTGCCAGATAGCCAATCCCCGACAGCTAGCCCCCGAGGTTCAAGCGGGGAACCCTCGGGCTTCCCCTTGAGCCTAAGAAGACTTGAGGAGGGATTGAATTTCTTTTGGTCGTGGCTCACGACCGTTTTACGTCGGGAGACGAACTTCTTTACCCGCCACAGGCTTGCTCCGGCGTGGCGCGTCGTTTGGTTGTTCTGCGGTTTCTTCTTCCGAGAAGCCTCCTGCAACGATCTGGCGGTTTCTGAAGCGCGCTTTCTTCGGCCAGGTGTCGCTACGTGATAGGCGGCGATTTTTAACCTGTCCCTTCGCTATCTCTTTAACCCTTTCTACCGGGAGAGGTCGGAGTCACACTGTGTCTCTTTGCTCGTCTTCGGCCAAAAAATCTTCCAAGAGCCCTAGCGCCCAAGAACCCTTTCCGCTCCCCTTCCTTCTTTGGTCATGGCGCGTTTCAAGGTTAGCCAGATGACCCGAAGGAGGCTCCAGGTGCTCACGGATGAGGGGTACGTCGACCCAGGATCGGGTCGAGTGCCTGGGGCGATCGCGCCGCTGCACCGCGGAGACGGAGATCGTCTCCTGCGAGTTGTACGCCGTCAACGGGCTTCGTCTGCCCGAGAGCGACTTCCTCGCCTCCGTGCTTGCCTTCTGCGGGTGCGAGATCTCTCATCTCCACCCCAACTCTATCCTTTCTCTCGCAATCTTCTCCCATCTTTGCGAGGCTTACGTGGGTGTAGTGCCCACGGCTAGCCTCTTCTTTCACTTCTATTCCCCTTCCGCACTGCCGATGGCTCACGCCGGTTGCGTTTATCTTCGCCTCCGCCCAACCGACCATACGAGTACCCCTCGTTGCTCAAGGACTCGGTGTCGGGTTGGGCCGACCTCTGGTTCTACCGTAAGAAGGCGGAGGGGTCCCAATTGGTCTACATCGGGAGGACGCTCCGCCATCGAGACGGGCGCGCCACTGCGGTAACTGAGGAAGAGCGGGTGCTCAGACGATCGGTGAGCTTGCCCGGATGGGGCTCATCGGTCGATATCGCCCGGGACTTTACCTTCAACCGGGTGTCCCCCCTGAGGCGCCGCGAGCACCCCTTCTTCGAGGTGACCGGGTGGCATGACTTCACCCGTGAGGACAACGCAGGTATGTTCCTGGACCTTTTTCTCGAGCATCATTGCTTTCTGGTGATCGGTGCTATATATTTTTTTGTTTTAATCTTCGGTCGTGACGCAGCTCCGAGGACGGACTGGGTTGACGAGAGGTTCGCCGAGATGTTTGGTGCACCGAAGGAGAAGGAGCTGACGCCCAATCGTCAGATCCCCAAGAACATTTTTGACCGCGGCGACGCGGTAAGTACATCTTCCCGCTTCCGTTCGAGGGCATGTTTCCCGAGCTTATCTCTCCCTATTTCTGTTTGCAGGAGAAGGTCGCCCTTGACCTCGCCGTGTCGGCCGCAGTCGCCGCGCGAGCCAGCACTCCGGCCACGGGTTCCCGCAAGAGGTCGGCGGTCGAGGCCGTCAAGCATCCGCCTCGCCTCACGCGCCAAGCGGCCGGCGCCGAAGCCGACCAGACCCCACGCCGCACCTTGAGTACGCCGATCGCCAGGAGGTAAGCGAAATTCGAATCTGGTATGATGACTTCAAACGGAGGAGGCCGGAGCTGATGGACCGACTGGAACAGCTCGTCGAGCAGGCGAGGAAGGCCGAGGAGGAGGCCAGGTCCCTCCCGACCAAGGAGCGGCTGGAGAGGCAAATCAAGGCCCTCCAGACCGGCTTACTCGGGTGGTCGATGGTCCCGAGGAGGAGGAAGAAGAGGAGGCCGCCTATGCTGCAGTCGGAAGGAAGCGGGGAGGTCGACCTCTCAAACAACCTCGGCGCCGAAGAGGTCGACATGGACGACGCCGACCGGCGATGGCACGCCGCCGACGCCGCGGAGGAGCGCTGTGGTCGTGGTCGTCGAGGCCTCTGAGGCCGCCGCGCAGGTCGCCCGTGGCCCGAAGCGAGGAGGCCGAGGAGGATGGCGCTGCTCGCCGGGCAGAAGGTAAGTTCCTGCTTCATTCTCTTGTTCTGTTCTTGTCTTGCGGTTTTCTTCGGGCTAACCCCACCCTGTTTGGCATGGGCATGATAGCTCGGATGTTGCTTTTGGACTTCCGTCAGATGGCTGAGGAGATTATCGACTCTGCAGTTGACGCCGAGCTCGACCGCGTCGTCGACCAAGTGATGGCCGAGGCGGGGGAGGAGTCGGTGCCAGCTGCGGCCTCAATGGAGTCCGAGCTTCCCTCGGCGGGGCCCGAGCTTCCTTCAGCGGACGTGGGACCTATTCCAGCCGCGGAGGAGCAAGAGCCGCAGGGGGCTGAGGACCAAGAAGCCTTGGCCTTGGTCCCTTTCGAAGGGGTAAGCGCAAGCGAGCCCCAAGCGACGGGCTCCGATGGTCAAGGGGTGGTGGCTTTCGACCCACCGCCCTCGGCCGCGAGCCAAGAGGAGGAGCCGGTCGCTGCCGGCCAGCCACCTCCAACTGCGGACCAAGGGGGAGATGCGGTCGTGATCGATCGGCCACTTCCAGCCGCGGAAGTGATCGCCGAGCCCGACCAGCTGCCTCCGTCCGCGGACCACGAAGAGGAGGTGGTCGTTGATGACCACCGCCCGGGCCATGACCACGGGCCGGAGGTGGTCGCTCGACCAATCGCCTCGGCGTGGAGCTCCGTTGCTTCCCGGCCGGAAGTGCAAGGGGCGGAAGCGGCGGTCGGCGTCCGCCCAGCGCGCCAGCCGGCGGAAGGAAGGCGCCACGAGCCACCTGTTGGCAGGAAGACCAACCTCGGGCGTCCCGGGTTGGTCGAAGGAGGAAGCGTCGTTGCCCTCCTGGAGCACCAGGTGCCCGGGAGGGCAAGGTCTGGCGTGCCCAGCTCGGGATCAGGATGGCCCTGCGTGGGTTAATCCCTTTTTCCGAGCTGGCGCTACCGACCGCCAGCGGCTTCAAGACAAGCTGGTCAGCCGGGCTCTTCTGGTAAGCGCTTCGCTTCTAACTTTTTACATGAGGCGAGCAATTTTCAAGGGGTTCTTCTTGACCTTCCTTCCCTTTTCTTCTTTTTTGCTCCAAGTTTGCTGCGAAGGCTATGGAGGACATCGATGCCTCCGCAGTTCCAGCAGAGGAGTTCTGGGCGTACCATCGCGAGCAAGACGCCAAGATCGCCGATCTCGAGCGTCGGGTCTCCGAGGTGCGCGAGGCCGACCTGAAGGAGCTGGAGTTGGCGAAGAGTCTCATCGCCGGACTTCGGGACCAGCTCTTTGAGAGCGAGACGGCGAAGAACACTTCGTAATGTATGTGCCGACCTCGAAGAGGAGCTGGGGAAGTTGCGGCAGGAGGTCCCCGACCTGCGCGCCGACCTCCAGCGAGCTCGGGAACGCGAAGAGTCCCAGCTCAAGGAGGTGCAACGCCTTCGGGACAGCGCGGCTGAAGGTCGTGCTGCTCGGCGGAAAGTTTTGGACCTGGAGGCAGAGGTCGACTCCCTTAAGGAGGAGCTTGCTGCCCTTCAGGCTGAGCGTAGGACTTAGCTCTTCTTCGATTTTTAGCTCGTGTAACTCCTGTAAAAAAGAAAACAACCTTTTGGGTTAAATGAGCAAACTCGCAGGTGTCTGGGTCCTTGCCTGTTTTTCTCAAGTTCGCTTTCAACATACGCTTACATGATCCCGGTTCTGCAGAAAAAGAAAACAAGTTCCTGCATAAGAGCATATAGCATAGATACGAGCAAAGGATCCTTGGAAGAAGGGACGGAACGTTCCTATCATACGGAGCCCCTGCCATGGACAAAGGTCGTGCCCTCACTGTTGCGAGCACGAGTTTGTTCATGGGAAAATTTAAGGGTCGCTTTGGTCGTAACGTTTTTTTGAATGATTTAAATAGGTCGGTTGTGTCGAGAGAAGTGTGAGCACAGAGCAGACGAGCTTTAAACCGACAATACGTAGAGCCGCCATACCCGAGAGGTCACTGAACCGGGCTTAGAGTGGATGCTCGCGCCCGACCACGCATACAGTGAAGAGCTACTGTGAAAAGTGGACGATTGGGCGAGCATCCGGCCGGGGGCCAAGGGAAATGGTGCGCACATACTTGTCGGATAAGTTAAATCTGCGATCTTTGGTAGACGACGATGCTCGCTCGACAAAGCGAGGACAAAACACGAGAAGGAGGGGAAATGTTTTATTGGAAAGGACGCAAGGGCGCGAGATAGAGTACTCGTCTAAACGTAGAATTTACGCCATTGATCAATGTTCCAGTCTTTGGCGAGCTCCGACCGCCTTCCATCGCGAGGCGGACAGCCCCGGGCGTCTTTGTGGACACGACCGTGTAGGGTCCCTCCCATCTCGGGTCACTTATTGGCCTTCGACAGTCTTGAAGTCTTCGTAAGACCATGTCACCAACTTGCGAGGACCTTGATCGGACCGACTTGGCCGCGTGCCTCACGGAGAGCGTGTAGGTAAATCGCAGACCGTAGCAACGCCCGCTCACGTGTCGCCTCGACGAGGTCTAGGTCGAGGCGTTCAACCTCCTGGTCGACAGAATCGACCAGCTGCACCCTTGGGGAACTTAGCACAATTTCGGCAGGCAAAACGGCCTCCGTACCGTAGACGAGTTGGAAAGGCGTTTCGCTTGTGGCCCGACTCGTCGTGGTGCGGACAGACCAAAGAACGGCGGGAAGCTCATCCACCCACTGCTGCCTGTGTTGGCTGAGGCTTTGGAAGACCCTCTTTTTTATGCCCTGAACTAACTGCCCATTTGCTCGTTCGGCTGCTCCGTTACTCTGTGGATGTGCCACAGAAGCGAAACAGACCTTGGTCCCGACCTCCTCGCAGTAACTTTGGAACAGTTCGCTGGTGAACTGGGTCCCGTTGTCTGTGATAAGTCGGTTGGGTATCCCGAACCGAGTTACCACATTGCTGCGGAGGAATCTTTTGGCCGCCTGGGCCGAGATGGTCGAGACGGGCTCGGCCTCTATCCACTTAGTGAAAGTGTCGATGGCCACGAGCAAATACTTGCAGCCTTTCTGACCCCGGGGAAAGGGTCCAAGGACGTCGAGCCCCCAGGTCGAGAATGGCCACGAAAGCGGTATGGTTTGCAGGGCGTATGCTGGTTGACGGGATTTGCGAGCATGGAACTGGCATGCTCGGCAGGTCGTTACGATTGACCGTGCGTCCGTCAAGGCCGTAGGCCAGTAGTAACCCAATCGGAAGGCCTTGCTCACAAGCGTTCTGAAAGACGAGTGAGCTCCGCACATTCCTTCGTGGATATCACGAAGAAGGTACTGGCCTTCCTCCTGAGAGACGCATCTGGAAAGGATTCCTAATGCGCCTTTCCGGTATAGGTCGCCTTCGATCAGTCTGTATTGAGAAGATCGCCTTGTTAGCCGAACGCTCGCTTCTTCCTCGGGCAATGTCCCATGCGCAAGGTATTGGATGAATGGCGTCATCCAATTTGCACTTTGCTCGAGGACTGAGACCCTACCGCCGGTCTCTGGTGCCTCCTCTTCAGAGGGACTGGAGGGCTGATGTAGGTGCTCGACAAGCACCCCCGTCGGAGCGGTGGTTTGAGAGGAACCGATCTTAGACATTTGGTCGGCCAGGGAATTATCCTTCCTGGGGATGTAGATTACTTCAAAATTCTTGAAGTATTTCTCAATCTACCTCACTTCGCCAGGCATACGCCATTGAGGTATCGAACACCGATACTCTTTTTTGACCTGGTTCGAGACCAACTGTGAATCGCACTTCAGAGTGAGTCTTTGGACTCCTAGCGATTTACATGACCGAAGCCCGGCCAAAAGGCCTTCAGACTCCGCCGCGTTGTTGGTCGCGGCGAAATGTAGTTGGATGGCGTCTGAAGTTGCTCTCCATCCGGGAGACCAAGACGACGCCACCCGAAGCGCTCGTATGCTCGGGATCCATCAAAGTACAAGGTGCAGGAGTTTTCCTCGAATCATTGGTTCTCACTGGCTGGTGGTGCCGAGCCGCCCATTCTGCCACGAAATCAGCCAAGACTTGTGATTTTATCGCCGCGTGCGGCCGAGAACACCAGCTCGAACTCGGCGAGCTCCATTGCCCACTTGGCTATGCGACCACCGGGCGTCCTGATTTTTCAGGATTTCCCTGAGTGGGAAGCTGGTTGGCACCACGATCTTGTGTGCTTGAAAGTAGTGGCGCAACTTCCTGGAGGCCATCAGCAACGAGTATAGTAGTTTCTGGACCTCAGGGTAACGCTCCTTTGGTCCATGAAGTACTTCGCTGACGTAATAGATAGGTCGCTGGGTACCATATCTCTCTACTGCTAACACCGCGCTTACCGCTTGCGGGGTCGCCGCCAGGTATAGTAGCAATTCTTCCCCCGCTGCGGGTGTGACGAGGACGGGCGGCTTGGAGATGTACTGTTTTAGCTCTTTGAACGAGCGATCAGCTTCCTCCGTCCATATGAAGCCGTCATGCTTGCGGAGGGCTTTAAAGAAAGGTAGCCCTCGCTCCCCTAGCCGGGAGATAAATCGGCTTAAGGCGGCTATTCTTTCGGTCAGAGCTTGTACTTCCTTCACGCACGTGGGCGACCTCATGCTCTCAATGGCTTCGATTTTCTCCGGGTTTGCCCCAACGCCATGCGGCCCGACCATGTAGCCGAGCACCTTGCCAGCCTTAACGCCGAACACGCATTTCTCTGGATTTAGCTTTATTCGATGCTTATTGAGGTTACAAAAAGTTTCTTCCAAGTCAGCGACGTGACCCGAAGTACTTTTGCTTTTGACAACTATGTCATCGACATAGACCTCCAAATTTCGACCTACTTGGTCTGTGAAAGTTTTCTGCATGAGGCGCTGAAAGGTTGCTCCCGCATTTCTCAGACCGAAAGACATGGTCGTATAGCAGAAGGTACCGAATGGGGTGATGAAGGAAGTCTTTTCCTCGTCTCCGCGTGATAGGCTGATCTGATGATAGCCCGAATAGGCGTCTAGGAAGCTCATGGTCTGTGATCCTGCCGTCGCGTCCACCAATTGGTCTATGCGAGGCAACGGATAGTTGTCTTTTGGGCACGCCGCGTTCAAACCCGTGTGATCGACGCAAATGCGCCACTTGCCTCCTTTTTTCCTGACCAGAACTGGATTGGCTAGCCACTCGGAGTGCTCGACCTCTCTGATGAAGCCAGCTTTTAGGAGTTTGTCGAGTTCTTCCCGGATGATTTCCTGTTTTTCCGGGGAAAAGCGTCTAAGTTTCTGTCTCACTGGTTTTTTGTCGTCGAATCGCTAGCTTTGTGCTCGATCACCTCCCTTGGGACCCTGCATGTCGGATGGTTCCCAGGCGAACACATCCGACCTTGCCCGGAGGAAGGCGATGAGCTCGAGTTCCTATTTGGGACCTAAGGAAGATCCCAAATGAACGACCTTGGCCGGTTCCGACTCGTTGAGCGGAACAGCCTTGGTCTCTCCTCCAGGCTGGAGGGCAAGTTTAGGCCGGGAATGCTTCGGCTCTTGGTCAGGACCACGAGTGGGTAACTGACCGACCATATCCAACGCTCTTTAAATGCGCAATTGAGTGCGGACTTGTGGTTCCTTTGATGGTTATAACTCCGCTCGGTCCGGGAATCTTCAGCATCGACACGCATGATGCGAGGCGGCCATGAACTTGGCCAAGGCCGCCTGCCGAGGATGGCGTTGTAGGCCGACTCAAGTCTACCACCTCGAAGGTGATTAGCTCCGCTCGAAGTTACTTGGGCCGCCGAAAGTCACGGCGTGACGACCTGCCCCAGAGGTTTGATCGAGGTGCCCGGGACTATTCCGAAGAAGGGCACGGCTACACTCTTGATTTTGGAACGAGGAACCTGCATCTCGTCCAAAACCTTGGCTGAAATAAGGTCCAAAGAGCTCCCGGAGTCTATGAGGACCCGACCGACAACGGTATTGCTGATGGTGGGGTTCACGACCATCGGAAGCCTTTGTGGTTTGGTCATCCCAAGGGGACAATCGTCCTTGGAGAAGGTGAGGGACATCTCGGACCATTTCAGCTGCTGCACCGGAGGCTTACCCTGGGTAACATGGTGCACTTCCCTTGCGGCGTCCTTCAAGTCCCGGCGGGACTTGTAGGCGGAGGAGCCCCCGAAGATGACAGCTATGTGATTATGTGGTTCTTGGTATTTCATGTCATCCTCACTTTCCTCGGTGGGCTGTTTACCTTTGCCATTTTCACCCTGCTCGAAGCGTCGGCATGGGACCCTGGCCAGAAATCGCTTCCAGCGGTAGGCCCACGCTCGCAATTCCGTAGGTCATGCCCGCGCGCTGGTGAAGCGGACGAGAGGTCGCCCGTTGGTTCGCTTGGTCGCCTCGTTCTCGAGGCCTGTCGCGGTTGTCCTCTTCCTCGAGCGTTAAACCCCGTGCCGCTACCTGGGTTTGCTGGTCAGTTGTTGTTCCACCGCGGCAACCATGGTCGGCGAGGGTTGATTTTTATTATTCTTGTTGATCTTGTTGTCCACAGAATTCGAGACCTTTTTGCTGGCCGATGTCTATAGGCCATGCTGAGGCGGCAGCTTACCTTCTTCCAACATTTTCTTCCATTGGATGGCTTCATCTGCGTTGGCGTATCGATCGGCCATTCGGAAGAGCTCGTTTGCCGTTAGATCCGGGTGGATCTCCAGGTCCTGCGTGAAGCGCACATCCCGTACCCCGAACTTGAAAGCTCGGACGACGGCCTCGTCCGATATGTTCGGATCGAAGTTTCGACCTGGATGAACCTCTCGACGAATCGTCGCAGGTTTCCCGTCCGTCGTCAGACAAGCGCTCCAGAGTCGCGCTCCTTTCCCGGCGGATGTAACGGCTCCGAAATTTGCTCGAGCGGGCGCTGAGCTGCCCTCAGGATCGTATGGATCCTTCCTTCGATTGAAGAGCCACGCATTTGGCGGCTCCGCCCGTAACTGCCGGCAGATAATTCGCCATCACCCCCTCATCGCCTCCGGCGGCGAGGATGGCGGTAGTATATATTGAGAGAAATTCGTCCGGGTTCTGGGTCCCGTTGAATCTTTCAATGTGGCCGGGCTTGAATCTGTTCGGCCATGCGACATTCCGGAGGGAGCTCGTGAATTCCTGGCAACCGAAGCTCGGGGTTTCGCGGTGAAACCCTCGGTCGTAGCGGCCTCCACGCGGGTCTTCCACCCAACGCCCCGTGCGCAGGCCGAGTCGAGAGAAGACCTCATGCGACGGTCGTGCCGACGACCGCTTGGTCGTGGAGCCGCTCAGAGCGCCAGAATCCGGCGATCATAGGGTGTCGCCTCGAGGTTGCTCGAACTGCTCCGGCTTTTCCCGGATCAGGTTAGCGGTCTGGGGCGATCTCCGAGCATGGCTCCGAGATTCACCTTTGTGCGAGCGCATGGGGGAGCGTTTGCGATGGTCCCGGGAAACACTCCCGCATCCCGGTCACAGGGAGGATCCGAGACCTTTAGTTCGGCGGCAAGCCTCTCCAGATCTTCGGCCACGACCTTGCCTACGGCCTCTAGGTCCACTTGCTCGGGAAAACTGCGCAGGTCACGCACGACCGCCGCCAAGGCCTGTAGCCGTTCCCGTTTCTGGTGAATTGGTGGCGGTGAGCTTCGACGGCGCTCCGGGGCGCGATCGGGAGTTCGGTACCCGCAAGAGCTCCTTTCGGAAGCGCGCCTCCCTTTCGCCTGGCGGCGAATGCTCGCGAGGGTCTTTCCTAAAGACGCCTCTAGGTGGAGTCTGGCCGCCTTGTAGTGGTCGCGCTTAGCAGCGTCTGAGGACCCTTCCCCGGGCTCGGCACAGCTCCCGGCCATGTTGACTTGATGAGAGCGGGATGAAAGCGACGGGGACATCATTGTATCCCCTTGAGATGCAGTCTCTCGGACGAGCTCTAGGTCGTCCGGTATGTCTAGGCCATCGTAGAGCCCGTCGCAGTCATCCTCGGGGTCCCCGAGGGTAATGTCTGGGGAATGGAGGTCTTGTCCTCGCATTCCCGTGTCCGGGGAAGGGCTCCCAGACTCAATGTGACCGATAGGATCGGTCACATTGGCCACGCCGTCGCCGGCGTAGTACATGTCGTCATCTTCAACGTGGTAAAAAAACGCAAAGGTCCCGAGTGTCTCCCGAGTTTGGCATCTTCGAGGATCTTGATCTGCACGGGAATCAAGCTATCGTCCCCACGGACGGCGCCAGCTGTCGACGATTGGAGAACGGGCTCCCGTCGAGCTTACTTGTTGAATGGGGGATCAACGGAGCCCCGTCGTGCGGGCCAAGGAGGTCGTTCGAGCGATGCCGAGGTCGGGAGAAAAGAAAAAGGGGGGACTCGGTGTTTATCCTGGTTCGGGCCTCTCACCGCCGAGATAATAGCCCTACTCCAGTGTATTGTGTTCTATCTTGGGGTCCCTCCCCTGTTACAGATCTTCAGGGGGGTTTAAATACTACGACTAGAGATACAAAGAAGGTAACTACCTCCTGGGATCGCGCTACGTATTCATAACCGCGATCCGCCGTCCTTGATTCGCACTTTATTTGAATTTCGGGTAAGATTTCCCTTGATCTTTGGCTGATTAGATGCCTCCTTCCATCCTCGTAGCGCTTGCTGGGCCCACCGACCAAATACCTGGGTAGGTCATGGTCTTTACGAGCATGCTTGCTCGTGCGGGTGGTGCTTGATGTGACCGTGAGTAAAGGTGCGGACCGTATGCTCGTGGGAGGAGGAGGGATGCTCGTTTCACGCCCCCGAGCATCTTCTTTCAGTATTGTTTGGTCGATGGGCTTGGCTTTTCACGGGGGTACCGTGGACTTTTGCCAGATAGCCAATCCCCGACAGATTTTAATACACTTAGCCGTGTACGTATCTGGGCTAAACTGCACCAGTCGCACCACCCTGGCGCGACAGAAAATCAATCGTGCCACCCTCCCGCAACAGAGCTGAATAGTGGCGGAAATAATAAAAAAGACCAATCGCATGCAGATAGCGCGACAGAAAAGCATAGCGTTGGGAAGAAAAAAAGAAAAGGAAGAAAGAAGAGAAAAAGAAGAAAGAGGTGAAGAAAAGAATAAAAAAGAGAACTGGAGAAGAAAGAAAAAAGAAAGTAAAGAAAAGAAAAGAAAAGAGAAAATATGACGGATCCAAAAATTTTTTGTGACGAACCCAATTTTCTACCGCATGTAGATGAATTTTCGATCGCATGCAGATGGGAGATGCCGCACTGAATTTATTTATTTTCGTTGTTATGGTAAAATTTCCGTAGTCGGTTCCATTTAATTTTGCATAGCTTTTAGTTGTGGGCATTGCATTTAAATCAACCATTTGGTGATTGTGAGATTGTTAATGAATGGAGTTACTAGTCAAATGAAATGAGAAATAGAGTTACTAGTTTTTAGTCACATTTAATCGTGACCATTTGGTGGTTGTGTGATTGTGCGCATTGCATTTAAATCATGACCATTTGGTGATTGCATTTAATTCATTTTCGTTGTATGATTTTCTATGAATAGTTTCCATTACATATATTCTATGGATAGTTTCCATTGCATATATTCTTCCCCTTTCTTTTCCCCGCTCTTTCAGACAGCCATCACAACTGAGCATTTATTTCCCCACCGAGGCACTGAAACAGGCGCTTGCCCGCGCCCGATTGGAAATCTATCCATAGATAATCTTGCAACCATCAGCGTTATCTTCACAGGAGATTTCAACCTCATATGCTAAGCACCAACCTAGCCACCAATGCATTATAACCACTTAAATCATTTGTCATTTCATGTGACTAGTAACTCCATTCATTAACAATCTCACAACCACCAAATGGTTATGATTTAAATGCAATGCGTATAACTAAAAGCTATGCATAATTAAATGGAATCAACTACGAAAATTTACCATAACGACGAAAATGAATAAATTTAGTGCGGCATCTCCCATCTGCATGAGATCGAAAATTGGGTTCGTCACAAAAAATAAATAAATTAGATCCGTCCTTTTTTCTCTTTTCTTTCTTTTTTTCTTTTCTTCTCTTTTCTTTCTTTTCTTCTTCTTCTTCTCCTCTTTCTTCTTTTTCTGTTCTTTCTTCCATTTCTCTTTTTTCTTTCCAGTGCTATGCTTTTCTGTCGCGCTATCTACATGCCATTGGTCTTTTTTATTATTTCTGCCACTATTTAGCTCTGTCGCGGGAGGGTGGCGCAAGGCCACATGGCGCCAGTTGCTACCACGTGGCACGACAGACGGCTATTTGTGTAAATAAAATAAAATCGAGATATATTTATACAATTTACATATAAAAAAAGATTATTTTAAAAAAAATTCGATGGCCCCATCTCATCTATCCTTTGTCCTTGAACTAAACTGACTATTATAGCGTGTTTGGTTGCTAGCACACGCAGAACGTGGCTCGCCGGAAATGGCCGAGCGCGGGAACCATACACGCTTATCAGTTATCAAGCCTTAATGCAGAGAGTCGAAACCGATCCTTGCGTGTCATCCTGATGCGTCCCACGGAAGTGGCGGCAGCAACACAGGCCACACAGAGTCCGTCCAAGTCGTCGGCGGATACCCCATTCCGTCGTCTGCAGCGACGCCGCTCTCCGGCGGTTCGAGACGGTCCATCCCGCCGTCATTTGCACCTCCTCCAAAATTGTAGAACACCAGGCACGACGAGCTCGACGGCCCCGACGATGAGCCTGCCGCCGTCACCACCGGCGCTGGTTGACCCGCATCCACCATCTCCTCAAAGAAGCACGGCGGCTCGCTGGCGTCATGCAAGAACCCGGCGTGCTCCGAGTACTCTTCGCCAATCGTCCCCTGTGACTCCAACAGCGCCTCCGGTGGCGGCATCGCCGTTCCTCCCGGCGGCAGTTGAGGCAATGGCGGCGGCGGGTGCGGCGACAGGAGCGCGATGGTCTCTGGGAAGTTGAGCTTAGCGCGGATGCCCCGTAAGCGGAGCGCGGCCTCGTCGTAGGCTCGTGCGGCAGCCTCGGCGGTGTCGAAGGTGCCGAGCCACACGCGCGCCGCCTTTTGTGGGCCCCTGATCTCGGCCGCCCACTTCCCCCACGGCCGGTGCCGCACACCGCGGTATCGCTTCTGCAGCGTGTCACCGACGTGTCTGCTTCGGCTGTCGCCGTCGGTGTTGGCGGAGGACGGCGAGGGGAGCTGCTTGTGCGGGGACGCCGTTGCTGCAGGCGAGTACTGCCGTACCGCCATGGCTGCTCTGTACTCTGTTTACAAGCAGCGGAAACGTAGCAAAGAGAATGTCCAATTAGCCACAAAGTAGAGTTACCTAGTTGTTTTACTTTCAAGCAGGGCGGAGCTAGGGGCACCCAAACAAATTTAAAAATTACTATAATATCTCATCTTCGATGGATAAAAGTTTTAATTAAATTGTTTTCGATTTTGATGATTTGAGATTTTTAAGTCCTTAAAATTATCTATACTGTGTTTTTAGCAAATTTCAATTTTATATGTTGAATTTATAATGTTATAAAATAATTACAAAAAATTATAAAGTTGTACGTACGAAGTATCACACCGACAAGAAATTTCTAATTCCGCCGTCACTGCTTTCAAGCGCTAGTACAGCGATTTTTTTTCTTCATTTTATTTTGTATAGTAATCGGTGGGTTTGAGCCGTGTGAAGAATAATGGAGTTTGGTGTGCAGGTGACCAATGTAACAATGACACTACTAGAGAAAGAGCCTTCAGTACCGACGCATCAGTCCAAATTAGATATAGGAAATGACAGAATCGCAATCTTGTTTTTAGGGTTTCAATGCAAGAGTGACACAAGTGATATATTCTAATCACATGGAAAACTAGGGATAATAATAATACAACGACATTAACAAACTGGACGGAATATGTTTACATTACATATAGAAGAAAACAACAATGAATCAAACTCGTTGAAAAAATCGAAGAGAGGAGAAATGGAGGAAGAAGCGACGGTTTGAGCTTGAATTGCATGCATACGTGCAACGAGTGGGCTTACTTACCGTGAGCTGCGGAGGGCGCCGGAGACGGTCGCCGTACGACCCCGCTGCTCCACCACGCTCCCTCCGGCGAGAGGTCCACGGCCGTCTCCTCCGCGCTCGCGCTCGCCGCCCCGCCGGCGACGACCCACGCCAGCGCCGACACCATCTCAGACATCTCCCTCGCCTGCCAGTACGGCGACAGCATTGGCGGCGCCGTCCAAGCAGCCGCTTCCTCCTCCTCGCCGCCGGCGAGCCGTCGGGATCCTGCTCCCGGCGTGTCCGCCATGGACGTGCGAGCACAAATCCTCTAACCGCGCGAAAACTCGCTAATCTACCTTCATTTTCTCCATCGCTTCGATTCTGTGCAACGAGCTGGTTATATGTGCATAGCCGCAGGTTCGAGCCGTCATCCTACAGTGCAACACAGACAAGGTTGTTCTCTTTCTCCTCCTGTTCGCACGCTAAAAACCAACCAATTTGCTGTGCCATTCTTCGTTTGATGCGAATTCGATCCATCCGGAGAATTCGAAACAGGGCGGCGCAAAAGGTTCACACCTGAGGCTAGTTTGACAAAAAAACAAGGTAGGGTTTGACCGAAATGTCTTTCCTGATCGGCGCCTGTTTTCTGTCAGTTAATTAGTCGGTGATTAATTAGATTGGGTACGTTCTTAGTAGGGACCAAGGTTCAGAATTCTGGTAAAATTTCGGGTCGGATTTCGGCCGTGGACGAAATTAAACCTACGGGCCGAATAAAAAAACTTAAAATGCTATAGTATTTAACTATTTGTGTCGTTCCTAACGAGAACCGACTGCAATGGTCATTTTTGCTATTTGTGTTGGTTCCTAATGAGATCCGTCTGCAATGGCTATTTTTGCTATATGCAATAATATTGTAATCGGTTCTTACAAATAGCCGACACAGATACTCACATTGGAAGGATCTGCTGCTTTAGAGCCCATGTCTTCCCAACAGGAGCGTCGCGCCTTAGGCGTCAATTGGGTTTAGTTCTTGCTATGAATCGTAGTTATATTCTTTTATAGCCTCAAGAGACAGTCTCAAAAGTACTCTCACAGGACAATACCATTGTTCAAATTTTTAAAAATTCTCTAGGATTGCTCATCATCTGAAAATTTTATGGGAACATTAGTGATGCGTCAAGACCATCAAATTTTTTTTTCAAAATTTCTTGACAATGTTTGAATCATTTATTGTCCAGTTGAAATTTACTGAGATTTTGGCAATTTCAAACGAAATTTTGGTTTTTTAGACGAAATTTCAGAAATCCCAGTTCAAAAATCTAGATTTGAATTTTGGTTTTTTAAATTTTGTCCAAAATTTTTGAATCTCATAGAAATTTATGATTTTAGTCCGTTCTGAGATATCATTCGAAAACAAAATTTGAAACCTTGGTAGGGACTCTTATGTTGGTTCTAGCTTGTTAGAGCATAGCACTCGAAATCTTCTCTTGCGATCTTGGTTACACATGTCACTCATGTTTATGCATTTGCAAATATGCCTAATAGATATTAAAAAAATGAAACATTATATGGAGGTTTATTCGTGTTTATGATGAGTATTTGATTATGTTTGAGCTAGGAGTGCTCAACTTTGAGTTTGATTTGAATTAGATTTCAAATTGGAGCAATTTGAGGTACTGCCGATAAATCGACAGTACCGACCCTGAGGAGTGGTAGTGCTGGCCAATCGGCACTACCGATCCTGAGGGGTGGTATTGCCAATAGGCGATAGTTGTCTCTCATTTTTTGGTGTAACCGGCACTACCGCCCAGAGGGGTTGGTACTGCTGATCTAATGGCACTACCAATCTTAAAGGGCGATAGTTATTTTTCGAAGAGGGTATTCGTTGAGCTTACCGAGCAATCGGCACCACCGGCCAATGGGGCAATCGGCTAGGCAAGACATACAAAGTGGATTTAGGCGATCTGTCGTTAGTAAAGACTCTCCTAGCTTGTATACCTGGGCCAACGGGGCAATCGGATAGTCGAGGGTCTTCGTGATATTCTTCGATTTGCCCTTGCCATTCTTTCTACTATAGGGAATCTTCACGAGAGACGAATGGGCAGGAAACCAGTCAAAGTCCTATAGATCAAGTTCACCACGAGGTACGATATCCAAGATGATGACCAGCTGATCAGGTGCAGCATGCGAATCAGATGGTTGAGGTAGTTCTGTGACAGGATGGGCAATCAGGGAGATGTCGCTGCTAGGCCATTGGATGAATGTGCCAATAGCATCTCTTAGTGTCATGATCTCGTCGCTTGGCAGCTTTTGTAGCTCGACGATCTTGAAACTATCATGTACCCTGTCCACATTGACCTTTGTGAAACCCAGCGCTACTATGGTACCGTGCACCAACGCCCCTTTAGTGGATGGATACACGATCCCCAAGCAGCCATAAGAGGAAGGGAGCTATTGGCAATTCTCACTTGGAGATTGCACCGCGTGGCATCCTACACAACAGTACACAATTAGCTAATATGTCCAACAGCTATATCTATAGAGCATTCAAGAGATATATATTAGTACCTTAATGTCACAGACAGGAAAATTCCTGCTGTGTTCATCTATGTGAGCGACAGATGCACAGTTGCTCTTACGGGTAGTAGGGCTGACTTGCGGAATACTTCTGGGGCTTGCACATGTTGTCTTTCTTGATTATTGAGCCTTTACTCAAGGATTCTTATCCTATCATTGAATTCTTCTCTCACCTGGCCTCCAAATTCTTTAGAAGCTGTTATTCGCACTTGGCTTTGGTTCTCTTTTTATTTCGGTATTTGTCCGAGTCGTTTGGGAATCCAGTTTTCCAGGGAATAAAAACCCCTTTGCCTTGCGTGCGACCAGGGTATTCCTTATTTCCCAAGGCCATGGATCTTTCTCCCTGTCTAGCAAAAAAGGGCCATTGGACGATTGTGTACTCAACGCTACCTGCAAGATCCCAATGAGTTATTTTCACTTATGAAGTTATGGACTAATTACATACAAAATTGGTAGTTCGATTTATATATTACCAGGCGTTGGCAGACTTCCTCGTCCGTGGGGTTTTTAAAGGAGACGATTGCACAAGACGTGGCACCTAACCTCACTCTTAGCCAGTCTCTGGCGCGCTGGTCTACGATCGATGCAAATGGCGAGGAGGCCTCCTCATCCTTCCTCTCTCGTTGTGCCCTCTTCCCCGCGTAGCCAGCAGTGCCGAGTCTGTGGGGTTGAGTGTTCCTTACCTACAGGGCCTTGTGTGTTTCACTTTGACGCACGAATTCGTCCGTCATCTTCATCTCAACAAAACGCTGCCATACGTCCTCATCAATAAACCCATACTTAGAGTAGGGAGTCATATCCTTCTTGATGTATTCAATGACAAGTGTGCTCTTGAAGGTCTTCCACAGCTTTCCTGCCACTAGCAGTGCATACCATCGCTGGGAGAGCAGATTTTTCTGGACTGTTGAACGATGATAGAATTTCTATCAACAGGGCGTTGCGACTCTCATCAATCAGAGACTTCCAGGATGATATCGTGATGGGGACACGTTCCCGTGCGACTATCCCGCACAATGACCGGAATGCATTTGCTACCTTTCTTGGCTCTGTAGGGGACCCATCCTTCGGATCAATTGCCGTGACGGTATATTGGTCTGTTGGCCTTTTATTTGCTCCTCTTGGACCGCGGGTCAATTTTCCTTTCATCGGCTGATCATATTCTTGAGACGATGAATTAGGGGACACAATCTTCTTTGTAAGTTAAAATAATTCCAGGCGAATTAAAAGAGAAGAACAAATAAAGTCCATTTAGTTTGATGAAATGTGGCATCCAACCGGAATGAAAATAGTTGGAGTCTTTTTTACACAACAAACGACTAATTAGGGGGTGTTTGGTAGAGCTCCAGCTCCTCCAAATCCATGGAGTTGGTGGAGCTGGGTATTCCTAGCAGGGTTCGCAATGCCGATCGGCTTTCGCGAATTTCGAACGAAATTCGACATTTCGAGCCCTAGCGAAATTCAATAACGAGCGAAAAACCGAGCAAATTCAAATTTAAATTCAAAAATTTTCAATTATTTGAGAAAATTTAACTAAAAACTCTCTAAAATAAGTATTAATATTTTTATGACCTCTGGTGTGAATATTTTTTGAAAAAAAAAATAAATTAAAGATTTTTTGAGCCATTCAAATTGTAGATAATAGAAAAGGCAAAAAAAAAATTAGAAGTATATTTTAATATGTTAATGTTATCCAATATTGAAATTTTTTCTTGTATTGGTATGTGACAACTTTCAATTATTTAAAATATAGCAAATGTATGGTATTTTTTTAATATATTAGTGTTATCTTGATAGGGTATATTTTAATATTTTAATTACGTGCATGCCTTTTTTTTGCACTTGTATTGATATGTGACAAGTTTTAATATGTGAATTGCATTTTACAAATTTTACAACATTTTTTTTGTAATTTTTCTCATTTTTTATATTTTTCTTAATTGTTTTTTATCTGTCGTCAAAATTTCGAGCTTTTCGATCGAATTTCGGTATTTTTCAATCGAATTTCGAGCTTTTCGATGGAAATTCGATCATAAGTTTGACCAGTTTTCAAATACGTTTGAATTAGGCAATCATTCGATTTTTTTTTCCGAATTTCGAGCGAAATTCGACGATTTTCGCTACCGAGGCCTGCTCGAAAATTGACTCCGAAACGATATTCAAAACCTCGATTCCTAGCTCCACCAGATTCGTGGATCTGGAGCTGTAGGTATATTAAAAGTGTTTAGGTGGGTCATCTTGTTTATATTTTAGAATAAAATTACAAACCTGAGTCACTTTATTTCAGTCTACAAGTTTCAGCTCTGAAGTGGAGCTGAGATCTGGAGCTCTGCCAAACAGGACTTTGATATGAACATTATTGTGCTTCCTATTTATGTTGTTGTGCTTCCTATTTTTGTACTTCTCCCAAAGTATGAACATTATTGTGTAGAATTGTCATTATTAGAATTTAATTATAAGGTAAGAGGTCTTATTGTGTATAGAAGATAAAGATTGAAAGTTTTAATTAATGGCAGCATTTCATTGCAAGGTGAGAAATGCTATTGTGAGAAGAGGCCATTATGGTTTTGTTTTTAAAGAAGGGAGAAGACGGTAGATATTCTCGCTCTCGTTCGTCACTCCATTTCATAACCACATAAACCACTTCCATTTCATAAGCCTCGAACCACATAAACCACTTCACTCTATCACCTCATAATTCAACTTGAAGCACTGCATTCACTACAATTATGAGTTTATGACCTTTGCAGATGGAAATGCCATAATCAACATGTATTGGGAATCAATGAAACGAGAGTGAATGCTGCTTGCATTTGAATAGTATCAGGTCCTTGCTTGAATGCTGTTACTATTTACTCAAAATTGAAAACTAGAAAAGATGAAAAAGTAGAAAAACATATGCATAATGCTGACAATGCGTGAAGGCATTCCACAAACATCTATGTTACCAACCTTATGCTAGTCACGTGTTTCCATTCAACAATGACTAACAACTTCCAAAGATGCTCAGATTGGTACAAGCAGCAGTTCCAAGAGCTCACAGAATCATGTAGTTGACAACCATCTAGATTTTTCATTGCTCATGTTTAGGTATAGCAGTGTTCTTTGTGTGTTGTTTTGTTTAAATCTCTAAAATCAACGCACACCTTGAGTCTACCATTTTTCTTCATAATCAGAATGTTGTTGGAAACCCACTCAGCATATCAGTAAGGCCTGGTAAATTTTCCTCCAATAATCACTCAATTTCCTTTTTTTATTTTATTGTACATGGCTGTATTAAATCGTTTAGCAGACTGTTTAAATAGCCCATATCCTGATTTTATTGGTAGCCAATGTTCAACCAATTGTCAGTTTAAACCAATCATATCATGATACTCCCAAGCAAAGCAATCTTTATAATCTCTTAAAAGCTTGACCAGCTTTTCTTTCTACTCAACTGTTAATTTTGAACTTATAAAAGTGCTCTTTTCCTATCACAATTGCCTATATCAACTTCTTCTAATGGGGCTGAAGATGTAAGACTTTGACCTAACTTTTTAATCTCATCAAAGTTTTTGGTCGCTTCATATCTATCCGTTGTTTGCTGATAGCTTCACATTTTGTCCTCCAAAGCTTTTACTACCGATTTGGACTCCATCGGTGTAGTATTTTATTTTATTTTTGATCAAACATGCTCGGTCTCACATTAATTGGGACAAGTCATGTCTATTAATGCAGATAAAATCACAATCATCGAGCGTTTGTCCTGGTATGCATTCAGCTTCATCGTGTTGCCAACTTGCTTCTAAACTAGCCATAGCAATATGAGTCGATGTGTAGGCTTAAACCACCTCGACCTCATCTATGTTCCACTGTATTAGCTTTTGATGCATGATTGATGGAATACAGCAATTCACATGGAGGTCTACGTTGTATTCTAGCCATCATGGAGATCTATGTTGTATTCTGCTAGGCCTTCTCTCATACTTTGCCAATAATTAAGAAAATATAGGTTTCAGCTTTTATATCAACTTGCGTAGAGGTAACACTCTTTCAGCCTTATACCACTTGCTGATCTGCAACTCCCCCTTCAGCCTTACCATCCTTAAATTTCTTCCTTCATAATCAGTTTCTATTTGAACAGAGTTGATGTGATCTCGAGAGTTTTGTTGCCATTAGAACCCTCCTTCACATCGACTTGCCACATAAGTTTTGCCGATGTTGACAGTTACACTCTTGACGTGGCTTGTATTGGTTTTTTCTCTTTTGTAGACAGTCAACCGTGTTTACAGGGAAAGGATTAGTGTCTAGCTGCATCGTTGGCTCATCTGCAAACTTTAATCGGTCATCCTCTATAGTTGACTGTATCTGTTGACAAAAAATATTACAATAATTAGTATTATGGGAAAAAGAATGAAGCCACTTGCAGTACCTTCATTTCTTAATCTCTTTAGCTAACGACAATACATGACGCTCAAGCAATCGTATTATCTTTTATTGTAATAATAGGTCAAAATACGATCACACTTGGTCACATCAAAGGCATACTTTACTTCTAACTTATTCTTGGTCGGCTTGAGCCATGAATAGATTAAGGACTTCTTGCTTCATTTAACCTACTTGGCTATGTTTATTTCGGCCTCTTCATCGTCGGATGAATCATTTGACTTATACTCGATGAGATTGACCATGGGTTTTTCCTTATCTTTGTTATTTTTTAATATTTCTTTGAAACCCTTATTATCAAAGAAACGGTTTTCTTGAGCCGACACTTTATGCAGGAGGTGACTTAAATCGGTGAACTCCTGCTTGCCAAATTTCTCTTTCAACGGGGGTATCAATCCATGGAAGGCTAAATCCGCTAACTAATTATCAGGCATGGTAACACTAAAACACTGATTCTTAACCTCCCTAAACCTCTTAATATACTCAGTTATCGATTCCCCGAACTTATGTTGGACATAACTTAAATATGAAATTCTAAATTCTAGACTCCCATAGAAAAAAAAGTACTCATGGAATCTGCTTTCCAAATCGATCCAATAATTGACTAAATTTTGGGTAACATAGTAAACCATGTAAAAGATGCCCATGACAATGAAATGGGAACAATTTCACCCTTAAACCATCGGATTGAGCTGCTTCCCCGCATTGCGCAATAAAACACCCAATATGTTCTAAGGTAGTCGTGGAATCATCTCCTAAAAACTTGACAAAAGCAAGGACTCTAAAGTTATTAGTGTATGGAATTCGATCAATGTAATTAGAGTACGAATTTCGATAGCTAGCAACCCTTACTTTTGGCTTTATGCCAAATTAATACCGCAATACTACGGTTATTTGATCGGCCCAATTAGCTGTATTAATTGACGGTAGTGGTGACGCTTGCCAACTATGATCCCCCTAGGTGTAGACTTGGTTTGGTATGGCACCTGGGTTGGCTATGCTGGATAGGGGAGCTCATAGCCGACGTTGTGCCTTCTAAATGTCGGCTCTAGCTATGAAACAAATGGCTCCAAGTACATCACAACTCTGTATGGGGCCGAATCCCTTTGCAGAATCAGAGTGGGGATTGGAGCCGATAGTTTAGGATTAACTATCGGTCTAGAGCTCTGCATACTTGACGTTGTGGAATAGGCTGGATAAGTGGGCAGTGTTTGCATTGGGTCAAGTATAATGCCTACAAACACAAGCTCGTGTGCCAAGGATTTTGTGCTATTAGCTATCATTTGCTTGAGCATTGTTACCAAAGCTAATAATGGATTGATTAAAGCATGGTGCACATATTGATTAAGCATCTTAGACAATTCAGCCTAAGCAGGTATGTATTGGCTTACTGGCCTATTGTCTAACAGCATCGCAGCATCCATATCGTTGAAGAAAGTGACCATCGGCAGCGAAGTCTTCTAAGTAATGCCACACTGGGTTTTCTGATGGTAATTTAGCATCATCTCCTCGAGCACAGCCTTTCGATCTTCAATGTTTTTTCATTGCTTCGGTTTTAAATCTTCCATTGTCAGGACGATTATGGTGTTGGTAACAACATCAGTTGGGGGAAGCAATTTCCTTGAAGAAGTCAGTGCATCCCACCAGGCATGTCAAGAGTGTGTTAGCGCCAAAAAAAGAGTAAACCGGCTTCAACAGACACAAACACTGGGTTCAAGAACATTCGAGTCGTGCCTGCCAATTTGATATTGCAACCGGTAAGAAAAAAATAATCTAAAGAGCTATTACAACAAATTAGATAATCGATAAAGATTTGATAATCTAAAGAACTTCTTATAGCTGATTAGATAATTGATGAAGATAGATTTTTTTTTTTAAAAAAAAAGGCGATACACAACAAGATCGGTGAAAAAGCAAACCTGGGGTAACTAGCATAAGTCGATGATGATCAAAATGGTGATACACAACGTTATTAATAAAAAATGAATTATAGAGGAAAAATTATAAATCTAAATAACTACTCCTAGTTGACAGAAAGTATATAAAGTAGAAACGAGTTGATTGATTTTTTTGGATGATGTCTTATTCTCACCTCTCGACTCTTTTATAGCGCCGTCAATTTGTGTCCTTATCCGATTCGTCAAAATCCCATAGTTCATATCGGCCTCAACTTCCATGAGATAAATTCACTTTGAGCTGATGTCAATCAAGATCCTTGTCTATATTTAACTTTATCTCCCTAAATCGACTATATCTGTTAAATTCTGATATCAACAGGTACACACTCCCCTTCTTTTATTACTCAACACTTTTGATTAGTTCGCTCGTATTAAGCCATCTGTACTTGTAATAATATATGACCAAAATACCCTTAATAACATCTCAGCCATGTTGAAAGAAGATGTCAGAACGACGGAGATGGCTAAGTATTGCTTAGGGCATATATAATAAGATCAGCTCAGTTAGCTCTTGTTTATATATATCAACTTTAGTCTATCTGGAAGGGTAAGGAAAGACAAGAGAAAAAAGCTAACTCTTATTTAATAGCCAGTTTTACACGAAAGCATATGTAGATTATTTATATACAAGAGAGAAGAAATAGTTATTACATAATATCTAAAGACAACTTTTAAAGATAATTAATATACAAACTAGCTTTTAACTTTTAATTTATAATAAACTCTGCTATCGTACTTACTCTTAAAATAGTTTAGAAAGTTTTTCTCGAACCGTAAAGTGCCATATATTTTGGGTTGGTCAAGAGTGCACAGTAAAAGAAAAGGAAAAGAATAAAAATGATTGTACTATTTGATACTGCATCTTGGCGTTTAGTTGAAGCTTGAACGTCGGAGCAAGAGAAGGTGTTCAAGTGAACAACTAGTCTTCATCACCCAATAGGGAAAGGGAAAATTTTCCACGTGCTATTAGAAAAGTGTCTAATATTATGTTTATTATTATTTTTTTCTTATTTTATTTGTCTACTAGTCTTTGCTTGTATTCCTCTTTTTGTCATTTCTGTTAGTTAATCGTCAGTTGACTATTTTTTTATTTTTAAAGATAACAAATGAAGTTTAATTCTTCTAAATTTTTTGTATGATAATCGATTACTAAAGATGGTATCATAAATTTTTCAAAGTATGATCAAGCTTGTGAATTTTTATAAAAATAAAAACAATGAAACACTTTTAAATTTTTATAAAAATGTAGAAGCTTGATCATGCTTTAAAAAAATTTATTGTATTATATTTTGCAGTCTAGGATCATATTGAAAAAATTTAAAATATTTTTACTTAATTTGTTGTCTTTAGTAAATCAAAAATAGAAGAAACAATCATTCTATTTTTGATTTTTTAAAGAGAACAAATAAATTTTAATACTTTAAAAAAAATTATTTATGATTCTAGACTATTAAAGATGGTAATATAATTTTTTTAGAGTATGATGAAGCTTATAAATTTTTATAAAAATAAAAATAATGAAAACACTTTTAGATTTTTATAAAAAAAATGTATATGCTTGATTATCCTTAAAAATATTTACGGTACTATTTTTAGCAGTATAGAATTATATAAAAAAATTCAAATGTATTAAACTTCATTTATTATCTTTATATGCCACTACAGGAATCGCTTATTCGAGATTTGCCATCGTTCCTTTGCTTCTTCGAACGATGCCATTATGAAACCGTGATTATTTGAAATATGCCACCGCTCGCATCCGGTCACGACACGTGTCCCGTCCGCGATGGCAAATCTCGAATAAGCGGTTCCTACAGTGGCATATATCCAATTAATATGGGACACGTGTTGTGACCGGACGCGAGCGGTGGCATATTTCGAATAAGCACGGTTTCATAATGGTATCGTTCGAAAAAGCAAAGGAACGATGGCAAATCTTGAATAAGCGGTTCCTGCAGTGGCATATATCCAATTATCCCTTTAAAAAAATAAAATATAGAAGAAACAATCCGACTTACGATCAACTCATAGTCAACTGACGGAAATGGCGAAAAGAGGAAGAAGAGCTGAGACCAGTGGCAAAAATGAAACGAGAAAAAACAGTAATGGCAGAAATAAATTTAGTCACTTTTTCAATGGCACCAGAAAATTATTTTTTCCAAAGGAAACAAGTAACGAAAGGGCATCATAATTCAGAAGAACTACAAGAACTGAAGAAGTAGTTGAGTGGGGCCAGGTAAATTATCTTGCATGTTGGCATGTTGCCACTATTTTCTTCCGTCAATCTGAACTCTAGTTCTGCCCTTCTTCCTCCTTTCATCATCTTCAAGTAAGTTATAAGAGGATTAGTATGTTCTCTTTTGGAAGCCAAGGACTAATATGTTCTCTCTCTTTTGGAGCCACTGGTTTTTCTTCGGAACAACGAACCAGGATGGTCTTTGACTTCGGTGTGTTCTTGTAGATTCAAGGGGTTGACTCGATGCAAAGTAATAAAGTATTCTTCGCAGGCTTATACTTAGCTGTTTGGTTCGAGTGACTGGTCGGTGAATGGACTATCCAATCATAGCTTCGACTCCTAACTCATTATCTGGTTTGAGAAATTGGCTGTGTGCATCTCAGTATGCAGAGGCTGGAAGTCATATTCTTCCATTATCTAAAAAAATCTGGTTTGAGAAATAAAATGGGTTAGTCTATCACATAGGCGAAGCTAGAAGGTGTCGAGTATGCTCTGGTATCCTCGAAAACTTGAGAACCAGGGGATTAATGTTCTCTGTTGAGGAAAAAAGAACTGTCTTCTTATTGTTCATGCTACCATGTTCTATCCTCAGCTGATGATTGGACGTTTGTAGTGATGATCTCTATTCCTGCTTGTTTTCATGATAGAAGCAAAATATGCATTAGTTTATGTGTTCTTCACTTTGAGTTAGCTATCTCATCAGAAAGTCAAAAAAAATAATGTGAAATAATCACTACTCCTGAAATATGTCATGCTAAAAGCAAAATCTGCATTAGTTACAGTGTTCTTCACTGTGAGTTAGCTATCTCATCATAAAGTCCAAAGATATAATGTTAAATAGTCGCTACTCGCCTACTCCTAAAATATGGCAAATCTAGTTGCATGCAGCCTTACCACCTTACATTCAAGTCTCGAGTACATACTGCCAATGCGAGAAAAGTTCTTCGGTACTATCACTTTTGAAATGATGCTTCTGTCTGCATGCATGACGAATATAATGTTTCAGATTGTAGAGTACAGTATTGATTTGATCAACCAATTAGCTACGTAAGTGAGATAGTGAATCAAGCTAGTAGTCCAAGTATGTCTGTTTCTGAACGTACTATAGAATCTAGCCAAGGTGGGGTTTATCACGAAGAATTGGCAACAAGGTAGGCAATGCTCGAAACAGGACGAGCGGCACGGCAAGTGGTTCGAACTGATGGTGGCGCGGTGTGGACATACCTATTAAAAATTTTTAGTTCCGCCACTTGTCCATTACCACCTCATTCTTCATAGACGTAGAGCGGGTAATGTCAAGTCTTGATTGGTATCTGACACCATGAATTGACCAAGTGATGGAGCGGCGAATGGATGAGCTTTGGTTGTTATCTGAAATCTCGAGGTGAAGCTACTGATTGGAGGAGGAGTTGAAGTGAAACATGTATGCTCCGGTTGCAATAGACCTAACACACCATATGTGTTGTATAAATCATATAGATTTGAGGACCGAGCGTAGCTACTTTGGCAGAGGGTGCAATCGAGTGCCTTGCCCGAAGTCAAACGCACGCGGTGCACAAATAATAAAAAATAGGTAGAATGTGTGGCGCACGTTGCATCGTGTAAAATTTGATCTGTTGTTTTAAAAAAAAATGTTGTAGAAGGAGCTTAACATATTTTTTTTTCTACAATATTTTTTTTCGGAGCGATCTCAAAAAAAATAGATGAGTAAGAGCCGTCCACGAATTTGCGTAACCATAGTTTTATTTTTTTCGGAGTGATCCCTAAGGATGGTTAGGAACCATCTACGAATTTGCATAAACACATATTCATTTTTTTTGCAAAAAATAATCTAAACATAATTTTCGAAGGACCCTTTCGCGAGAACATAAAAAATGGTGGAGAACACTGTCGGTGTTTCGTGCACCGGCAATACGAATTTATGGTCGGATGGGGTCGCGCGCTCCCTCTCCCCGAATGGTCGACTCAAGGAGTCAGAAGATGTATACTGGTTCGGGCCGAATGTCCCTACTCCAGTTCGTGCGGTGTGGATGTATTGATCTTTGGGAGATGGACAAGGGGTGTACAAGCGAGGCGGACGGTCATTTGTCCGATCCCCTTAATGTTTTCGCTAGGGAGTCGAGGCTACCTAGAAGACTGTTTTCTCCGCGCCCCTCCCTCTCGGGTCCTGCCTCTCCTTATATAGACGGAGGAGGCAGGTTACACGGGAGTTGTGAAAACTACGAGGAAAGGGGCCTGCACGTCTTGACGTCTGGTTCCTGTCTTGTCCGACCGACCCCTGCCCGTCCCGAGGCAGGGTTGGTGGTTCTGCGTGGCGTCTGATCTTGCGTAGTCTTTATGCAGGTGGCGTGTCGCGTGGTGCTCCTGTCAGCCTCGGTGGCTTTAATGGCGCTTTGACCTTGCCTTGGCCTCGGGAGTGGGCGCACTCCTCTGCGGTGTGCCAGGCGATGGGACGGGGGCTTGACTTCTTCGGTGGCTCCTCTGACAGTCTTGGGAAGGAGCCGCCTACCCCGATACGGATGTCAGGGGACGCTGCGCATAAGGCAGCCACCTGACACTGGCGTGGGCCCTGCTGGCTCGTGCGCGGGTGGAGCTTGCTGTTCGTGCGCTTTATTACTAGGCGGTCGGGTCCCGCCGACCTCCCGAGGTCGGAGGGCGCCGACCGTCCAGGGTCGGCCCTGCACAGGTCGGGGTCTTTTCTCCGTGGCCCAAGTGCTGGGCCTCCGCCGCGGATTGTCAGCCCGTTCGTGTTTCCGGGCTGATGGGGGTACCCATGCCATGGGTACTCGTCAGTAGCCCCCGAGCCCCTGAGCGGGTTGGAGAGCCGGTCGGGGGTTTACCCGGTCGAAAAGTGGCCGCGGACCCTGAGGTCGGCGACGCCTTTGGTCGGGGCCGCCGCTTGTCGGTCGTGCCCGCCCAAAGAGCCCGGGTGCGCTGAAGCGCACCCGGCAGTGTAGCCCCGAGCGGTCGTGGAGCCTGGTCGGGGTTTACCCGGCCGAAGTGGCCGGACCCTCGAGGTCGGCGACGCTTTGGTCGGGCCGCCGCTTGTCGGCCGTGTTCGCCAAAGAGCCCGGTGCAAGGCGAGCGCACCGGTGGGTGTAGCCCCGAGCCCCCGGCGGTCGTGGAGCCGGCCGGGTTTACCCGGCCGAAAAGTGGCCGCGGACCGAGGTCGGCGACGCCTTTGGTCGGGCCGCCGCTTTGTCGGTCGTGCCGCCAAAGAGCCCGGTGACGAAGCGCACCCGGTGGTGTAGCTCGAGCGGTCGTGGAGCCGGTCGGGGTTTACTGGTCGGACTCTGGCCAGGCCACGGTGTACGTGGGTCCTCGTAGTCGTGAGCGAACGACGTTTACCTTCGTCGGTTTGAACGCCGTGCTCGTGCGAGCTACTATCGGGTAATCCGAGTGGAACCTTGGCGATCCCCTTGAGGGGTTCGTTTCCAAGCCAGGCGTAGCTGCCGGCGTGGGCGTCCGACTACCGGGGCGTTCCATAAAAAACCTTTCCTTACTCGATCCCGTGTCGGATCGCCGGGTCGTCCGCCGACCAGGCGCGGTGGCGCTACTCATCGATGAGTTCGCGGGAGAGTGTGAGGTATGGTCTCGACGCGAGTCACGATGATTGGGTCGTCGCCGACCTATCTGGAGGCCCTCAGGGCTCACCGCGACTTGCCCTCGCTCTTTACGTCTTTGGCGGCTTTCGTTCGGTGGCTGGCCGGCCTTCGTAACCCACGGCACGGTGCCGGCCTCGTGCGAGCCTATAGGCGCTTGCCCTCCGAGGCCGGGCGGCCCAGTGGGCCGTTTGCATACCTTTCCCGGCATGGGGCGCCCTGGCCCATCGTAACTGGCAAGGCCCGCGATGCTGTGCGGCGCGCGGCGCGAGGCGGCCGCCGTCTGTCGGGCGATTAATGCACGCGCAGCGGATTTAAATGGACTGCGGCACGTTCACGGTGACGCGGCGGCGGCGGGCGATGCTGCGACAGCGTTGATTTGCGTGAGGCGTCGATTTGGGCGCGAGGCGCGTCCGTTCCCGCCTGGCGCCTATAAAGGAAGGAGTGGGTGGCGTGGTAGACGCCAAGCCCTCTGTTCGCGCGCTTCTGCAAAAAAGGAAAAGGGAAGAAAGAACACGAGGGAAGAAGAGGAGCTTCCTGCTTCGCCGCGTTGTTCCCTGCTTTCTTTCGCGCATTTGGAGATGTCGCTGACCCCGCACTCGGCCGCGGCGGGTCGCTATCTCGATGCCGAGAGGAAGGAGTTCCTTCCTCCGGCCCGAGTCCGGCCATTGCGAAGTTCCGGCCGGGACCGAGGTCCCCGAACTTGAGGACGGCGAGATAGTCTCGCTGGCGTCCTTCTACGAACGGGGCTTCGGACTTCCACTCCACCCGTTCGTCCGGGGGTTGCTGCACTATTACGGGGGGGAAGTTCATCACCTGAACCCGAATGGAGTCCTCCATATTGCGGTCTTCATGACGCTGTGTGAGGCCTTCCTGGGGATTGAACCCCATTGGGGGCTCTGGCGCCACTTCTTCTTCGCGAGGTCGTCACCGGACACCACCGGCCTCCTCGGAGCTCTGATGATCCAACTGCGCAACCATCGCAAGCCGTCCTACGTCGATTTGAAGCTGCCGACGTCTAACCGGGGGTGGCATAGCGAGTGGTTCTACGTCCGGAACCTCGACAACAGTGCCCCTCCCTTCAGTGGGAATTTACCAACGCCGCATCCTTGTTGGGGCTGGGGTCCTGAGGCGAAGGACCGGAAGAAGGTGGACGCGATCCTTGAAAAGCTCGCGGACCTGAAGCGGCGGGGCCTGACAGGCAAGGTGGTCCTCAGCACGTTCATGGAGAGGCGCATCCGACCCCTCAAGGACCGGTTGCGTCCCATGTTTGAGTACATTGGGCCGACCGACCCTGCAAGGTCGTCGGAGCGGGAGCTCCCTCCGTCGGAGATCCTCGCGCGCGTGTCCGCAGTCTCCATCGCGGGAGATACCGAGCCGGCGGGCGAGGCGCCTGCGCCGTTCTCGGCGCAGAATCCTCCGGACTTGGTACGTCCGGTGGCTCCTGTTTGCTTTTGTTTTGTTCTGCCCCCTCGTCCCCTCATCCGAGCGTGTTCTCGCAGGGGCTTGGTGGACTGATCTCCCGTCCCTTGCTGCCGGGGGAAAAGGAGTTGAGGGCGGCCGCGCGCCTCGAAAAGGAGAAGCAGGACGCCGCCCAGTTAGCGAAAAAAGAGGCCACCAGGACGCGGAAGAGGAAAGAGCGCGCGGACCGGGCCGCGCGTGGCGAGGAGGTCTCGGAGGAGACCTCGGAGGAGACCTCGAGTGAGGGTGACGAGGAGTCGTTGCCGAGCGAGGGAGGAGAAGTTGCCGGAGGCGATTCTGGCGGCCGCGACGTGGGTTCCAGTCGCGGGGCCGGCGACCGCGGCTCCTCGGAAGAAACCGCGGGCGCAGGGTTTATCCTGCGGAAGCGCAGATCCCTGTCGCCTCCTCGCAGGGGTCCGGTAAAGAGGGCACGTCAGGTGCCGGTTGTTCGCTCCTCCCGGTAAGTGACTTACGCAATTCCTCGGTCTTGACTTCTTCGCAATTCTGGACCGACCCGACGCAGGGCCTCACCAGCCCAGGAGGCGCCGAGTCCTACTGGCGGTGAGGAATCGCCCCTCGATCTGTCCGCGGGCGTGCGGTGGTTGTCGGGAGCGAGATCGTCGGATCGCGCCCAGCGGTAGGGCCGCTTACGAGGGCCGCCAGAGGGGGACGATCTGGCCGCCGCCGGATGCGGCCGAAGCGTAAGCTCCGTCGGGCATGCTTCCGCCGTTGCCGTCGTCGATGAGACCGGCGAAGTCCTGCCGCCCTGCCTTCCCCGTGTTGCCGGCCGTGGAGGTCAGCGAGCCCGTCGCCGAAAGCATCGGGTTTGGCGTTAACGCCCGGCGGGACGAGATCCGCCGCCCCCGCCGGGCGCCGCGCGATTTCAGCGGTCCGAGTGTCGCCCGAAGAAGCGCGCAGCCGGCCGCCACAGCGTTCCGGCGGGCGAAACCAAGTCGAAGCGATCGCCGATCGCCGTCTTGACCGACCTGACCGGCCGGGGTCCCGCGTTCGTTACGGGCAGCAGGCGTAACGCAGATTGGGGCGTTACGGAGGAGGAGATGGGAAGGATCCACGCCGACCTTACCCTCGTTGTTGACGCCGCATCCAAAGCGAGAAGTCCATCGCCAGAGTCCCGCCGGCCAGACGGTAAGTCTCGACGGATTTGTCTCTTGTGCGTCTCTTGACCAAAATGGAGATCGGCCGGCGGGTAATCTCGGCGCTTGACATCCCGGCGGTGGACAAGTCAATGTTCCTCCGGCACTTGCACACCGGGAGTGCCGAGGGAAAGAGCCGCTCGACGCCGGAGGGCGCTTTGCCGCCGAGCAAGGAAGGGTCGCCTCGGCGGTCGGGCCGGTGGGGAGGTTACCGAAGCCTTGCGGGAGGCTCAGCGACTTGCGGAGTCGTTGGCCACCGAGGGAGAGAGGGCTGTCGTCCCTCTGGCGGATGCGAAGCGGCCAAGACTTCTCGCAGACAAGGCGGGCAAGATCCGCCGGCGGAGGCCGCCTCTATCGGGAGGAATGCGAGTCGGTCCGCAGGAGGCCGACCAGCCTTCGCCGAAGCGGGATCTCGCCGGGGAGCTTGTGACGGTGAAGGAGCTTGCCGACCGTGCTACGCCGACCGGGAAGCGCGTGCCAAGGTCGAGGAGGAACTTCGCGCCAAGGAAGCTTCCGTGGCGGTGAGTAGTTCGTTCTTCCGGAGTCACCACGGCGAGCGCCCTCGACGCCGTTGGCCCCTGCAGATCTGCGAAAAAGCCTTAGCGACGTGCTGGAGTCGCGAAGGGTGGCGGTGGAGGCACGAGACGCGGCGGTCGAGTCACGCGACTCGGCCCTTTTGGACAAGCGGCTGGCGGAGAGGGATGCGGCCGATACGACGGCCCAGCTGACGGTCCTCCATGTGGGCGTCCAGGCCGCCTGTGACCGGCTGTTCGGGCTTACTCCGGGCCCCAGCGCCATCCCCGCCATGCTTGGATGGATCCCTGAGCGCGTCGAGGCGTCGGTGCGGGAAGCGGCGGTGCTTGGCGCTTCCTCGGCCCTGGTCAACACCGTCTCTTATTATGACGGCGTCGACCTTGAGGCGGTCGGGAGCGGCGTTGCTGCTGACCGAAGCGACGAAGAGGTCGACGCGTTCATGGCCCGGGTCGATCCGTGCGCCCAAGAGATTGTCGGCCGAATCTCGCCGCGCGAAATCCTCCATCGGAAGGGGGAGGAAGATTAGTTTTCCTTCTTTTTGCTTTTTTGGCAATGTATGTAATGAACATGATTACCCTGACTGAGTTCGAAGTGTCGGGTTGCTTTAAGTTATTTTGCTCGTCTATCCCGTGCTTTTTCTATGAAATTGGGCAATCTTACGACCATAGCTGCAGGGCCCGCGGGGGTGCCCCGAGAGCGTAGGTGTTGCTTCAATCCCGTCCGGAGAGATCACGGGATAGGACGAGCTATCTCGAGCGATAGCTTTGCGGAGGGGTGTCTAGGTCGGACCGCCCTCTTTGCGAAGCTTGCGCTTGGTAGGTTAGATCGCTGACCCGAGTGGAGGTGCTCCGACCGTCCCTGGCGTCTCTTGCTCGGAGGACTCGTTTCCCGCATGAGTGCTACTGGCCGTAGTCGCGAGGCGAGGGCCGTGAGTAATTTTTGGGCTAGAGGGAACAAGTCCCGAGGTAGATAGCTCGGTCGGTCGGAGTACCGCTTGGGTTAGCGACCCTGGTCGATCAAACTATCTTATGCTCGGGCGGCTTCCTTTTTGCGTTGAATGCTACTTGGGAGCCGTAGCCGTTGGGGCTTAGGTTGTAGCATTCGGCTCGAGGAGGTTGCCACGAGATTTGTTTGATCGATCGGCTCGCCGATCTATATCGAAAGGCTCCGTCCGACCGCCGCTCGGCCCTTCGCTCAGGTAGCCTCCTTTTTGCGCAAAGTGCTACTTCAAAACCGTAGCCGCAGGGGCGTGGGCCGTAGCATTTTGGTTTTGAGGAGGTTACTATGAGGGGAGCTCGGTCGGAGTGGTAACCGGTTATCGATTTGGGTCGCCGACCCCTGAGGTCACAGGGCAGCCCCCGAGTGGTGCGTGGGGACTGAGGGTGCAGTCGCCACGCGCCGCTTGAGCTCGTGGCGGGTGTGCGATTTTTTCGAAGAGGAACTTTATACTTTCGAGGATAAGGGTGGATTTAACTCGCCTGGGGGATCGTGCCAATTTCGGAACTGACGCTGGGTGCTTTGTATTCTGCGTCGTTGCGTGACCCCAAGGCGCTTCGTCTTCTGCTTCTCCCGCACTGTTTTGGCGACTTGGGGTGCTTCGTCTTCCGTACCGCAGGTTATAAAAGGAGAGGCGCCATAGTGCTTGTTACTTCGCCAAGACTGCCGCCAAACGAACTTGGTTCGCGTGCTATGGCGGACCGCTACACACAACTTCGAGAGGAGGTGGGCGACGAGCAAGCCTGGCTGCGGGTGGTGGCGGAGGTCGAGGCCGAAGCCGTGCGTGGGGATGCGCGGCGAGTCGGCATCCTTGTCGCGGGCATTCCCCGGCTGTGGGAGGTGAGGGCGCCGCTGATCCGGGCGGTGACTGAGCGACGTCACGCGTCGGTCGGCTGGCTGGGCGCACACCAGGAGGAGTATCGCGCCTTTGCCGAGTAAAGGGGCCTTGGCGAGTGGTTCCTTTCGGGTTTGGGCTGATGTTCCTCCATAGATAAATAAAGTGCTGCTTCGCTTCCCGTTTCTTCTTTCTTCTTTGAGGACTTTTTGCGCTTATGATTCGCCCATATCCGTAGTCTTTTGGGATCGCAGCGGATCCAAATGAGGTTGAGGCGGAATTTCTTGCGTGTTTGCCGAATGACCCGCCCAACCGTGAGGTCGGTTGTTCTTGTGTCGGTTTTTGCAATGCGCAGAGTATCGCTTCGGGACCTTCGCTGGGCGAGGGTCGCAGTACGGCGGCAGCAAAGATGGAAAAAAGGGAAAGCACTTGGTTGGTGGTCCGAGAGTTACGGCTTCCCTTTGCTCAAGTGTTTTTCGAGTGGTAACAAAGAGGGGGGAGAGATTGACTAAGAATAGAACTTTCTCAGCTTCTCTATGTTCCACGCGTTGGTCACGAGATTTCCTTCGGTGTCCTTGAGGCGGAAAGTGCCAGGTCGGAGGACTTCCGCGATGGTGAAAGGGCCCTCCCAGGGCGGGGAGAGCTTGTGCCTGTCCTTCGCGGATTGGACTTGGCGCAGCACTAAGTCGCCGACTTCGAACGAGCGGCCGCGGACCCGTCGGCTGTGGTAGTAGCGACAGCGCTGGCCGATATTTAGCCGACCGCAAGACCGCGACATCCCGAGCCTCGCCGAGTTGGTCGAGGTCATCTCGCCGCTCCTCGGTCCCCGTGTCTTTGTTGTAGTTCTGCACCCTTGGCGCACCGTACTCAAGGTCGGTCGGGAGCACAGCCTCCGCTCCGAACACTAAGAAAAAAGGCGTGAACCCGGTCGACCGGGTTGGTGTGGTTCGTAGACTCCAAAGAACGGGCGGTAGCTCGGCGGCCCACCGTCCCGCGAATTTCTTCAGTCGGCTGAAGATTCGCGGCTTGAGTCCTTGGAGGATCATGCCGTTGGCTCGCTCGGCCTGTCCGTTGGCTCGAGGTGTGCCATCACGCTGCCCGATGACTCGGATGTTGAAATCGTTGCAGAACTCGAGGAACTCCTTTCCTGTGAACTGCGTCCCGTTGTCGGTGATGATGGAGTTGGGCACCCCGAAGCGGTAGACAATGTCGCGGAAGAAACTCGCTGCCTGCGCCGATGTGATCTTTGCCAATGGCTTTGCTTCGATCCACTTTGTGAACTTGTCTACGGCGACAAGCAAGTGAGTGAAGCCCCCGGGCGCCTTTTTGAAGGGTCCGACCAAGTCGAGCCCCCAAACCGCGAAGGGCCACGTGATGGGGATCGTCTGCAGGGCTTGCGCAGGAAGATGCGTCTGCCTGGCGAAGAATTGGCATCCTTCGCAGGTGCGGACGATTTGGGTCGCATCTGCTACGGCGGTCGGCCAGTAAAAACCTTGTCGGAAGGCCTTTCCTACCAGGGACCGCGGCGCGGCATGGTGCCCGCACACCCCGTCGTGGATGTCCAGCAGAAGGTGCTTCCCTTGGTCGGTCGGGACGCACTTCTGAAGGATTCCGGACGGGCTCCTCTTGTAGAGGGCGCCGATCGTGACGAAAGACTTAGCTCCGCCGAGCGCGGCGCCGAGCCTCGGTGGTATCGGTGGGGAGCGTCCCGTTCGTCAACCGATCGACAATCGGTTGCCTCCGATCGGTTTCGACGCCAGACGCCTAAGTCCGACCAAAGTGTGGGCATCTCGCCGAAGATCAGTGGGGCCGCCCGCCTTTGGGGGGTCGGCGGCGCCCTCAGCGCTCGGGTCCAACCGGATTGAAGGGCTGCTGAGGTCGGAGACGAAGATTCCAGGGGGAACCGGCCCCTTCCCGGAGGCAAGGTTGGCGAGGGAGTCGGCTTCACCGCTAGAAGGCGTCGGTAGCTATGATGGAGCTCGAAACCCTTGAACTTCTCCTCGAGCTTGCGGACCTCCAGGCAGTAGGCGGCCATCCGAGCGTCACGGGGCTCGGTGGCTTTCATCACTTGGTCGACGACCAGCTTGGAGTCGCCGTGAACGTTGAGCCGTCGTGCGCCCAGGTCGGCGGTGATCCGAAGGCCATTGACGAGGGCTTCAGCACGGCGACATTGTTGGTGGCGTCGAAAAGTAGTCGTATGGCGTACCGGAGTTTGTTGCCGAGTGGGGAGATGATGACGACCCCCGCGCCGGCCCCGTTCTTGGTGTAAGACCCATCGAAGTACATCGTCCAGTATTCCGGGTCCTCGACCGCCGCAGGGACTTGCGCCTCGGTCCACTCGGCGACAAAGTCCGCCAAAACCTGGGACTTGATCGCCGTCCTGGGGACGTACGATATGTCGAGGCCGTTGAGCTCGAGAGCCCATTTGGCGATCTCTTCCGGCTAGCGTCGCTGTTATGCGGACGACTTCTCCGAGTGGTGAGGAGGTTACCACGGAGATGGGGTGTCGATCGAAGTAATGGGCAAGCTTCCTCTTGGTGATGAGCACCGAGTACAGTAACTTCTGTATCTGAGGATATCGGGCCTTTGTTTCGGAGAGCACCTCGCTGACGACGTAGACCGGCCTCTGCACCGTGAGAACGCGGCCTTCCTCCGCTCGCTCCACAACCGATGCCGCTACCGACGACCTGAGTCGTGGCGGCGATGTAGAGGAGCAAAGGCTCTGTGGCTCGGGCGACCAGGATCGGAGGTGAGGTCGTAAAGGCCTTTAGTCGACTAAAGGCTTCCCTCGAGCCTTCGGCCGGTCCAGAAAAGCGGTCGGACTTCTTCATCACCTTGTAGAGTGGCATCCCGCGTTCACGAGGCGGATACGGCGACTTAGTGCCGCGAGGCATCCCATCAGCCTTTGAACTCCTTTCAGATCGTTGATTGGCCCCATCCTTGCGATAAGCGGAGATCTTGTCACTGCGGTTGGCTTCGATGCCGCGCCGAGACGATGAATCCCAAAGAACTTGCCCTTTGGGACCCCGAAGACGCATTTCTGGTTGAGCTTTATGCGAAACCGCTTCGGAGGTTCGCAAAAGTCTCTTCTAGGTCGGTGATGAGGTCATCGGCCTTCCTGGTTTTGACAACGATGTCGTCGACGTAGGCCTCGATGTTACGGCCAATTTGGTCTGAAAAACATGCCTGCATACACCGCTGGTACGTGGCGCCTGCGTTTTTCAGACCAAAAGGCATCGTGACGTAACAGTACGAGCCGTACGGGGTGATGAAGGAGGTCGCGAGCTGATCGGACTCCTTCATCGCAATCGGGTGATAGCCCGAGTAGGCATCCAAAAAAGAAAGGGACTCGCACCCGGCGGTGGAGTCCACGACCTGGTCGATGCGAGGTAATGGGAATGGATCTTTCGGACAGGCCTTGTTGAGGCTCGTGTAGTCAACACACATTCTCCATTGCCCCGACTTTTTCTTTACAAGGACGGGATTGGCGAGCCACTCGGGGTGACGCACCTCCCTTACAAAACCGGCGGCCAAAAGTTTGGCGATCTCTTCCCCAATGGCCCGTCGCTTCTCTTCGTCGAAACGGCGCAGGCGCTGGGCGATCGGTCTGGATCCCGGTCGAATGTTCGAGGAGTGCTCGGCGACCTCCTTCGACTCCTGGCATGTCCGAGGTCTCTGCCGAAGACGTCTCGGTTTGCTTGGAGGAAGTCGACGAGCGCGCCTTCCTATTTGGTGGTGAGGGCGGCCCCGATCCGCACGGTCTTGGCGGGATCTTCGGGATCAACAGCGACCTCCTTCGTGTCCTCCGCGGACTTGAAAGAGCTAGGCCCCGACTTGCTGGAGTCGGGGGCGGATCCGGAGACCTTCTCCTGGAGCTGGGCGAGCTCGGCGGAAGCGACGACTGCTGAGGCCAGCTCGCAGCTGCTTCGCTCGCAGTTGTAGGCGAGCTGGAAAGATGTGGCCACGGTGATGACACCTTGCGGCCCTGGCATCTTCAGCTTGAGGTAGGTGTAATTGGGGACCGCCATGAACTTCGCGTAGCATGGTCGTCCCAGAATGGCGTGGTAGGAGCCGGGGAAGTCCACAACCTCGAAAGTGAGGCTCTCGGTGCGGAAGTTGTCCGGGCTCCCAAAGGTGACGGGCCGGCCGACCTGCCCGAGGGTGGGCCTGTTGGCACTGTGCGACGCCGTGGAAGGGCGCCTTGCTCGGCCGGAGGGCGGAGCGAGGGACCCCCAGGGCATCCAGGGTCTCAACATACATGATGTTGAGACTGCTGCCGCCGTCCATGAGCACCTTGGTCAGGCGCTTCGTCCCCACGATGGGGTCGACGACGAGCGGATAGCGTCCCGGGTGCGGGATGTGGTCGGGGTGGTCGGTCCGGTCGAAGGCGATCGGGCATTCCGACCACCTCAAGTAGGTGGGCACGGCGGGGGTAGCCGTGTGGACCTCTCGGTGGGCGAGCTTCAACCGTCGCTTGTCGGCGTAGCACTCCGCCCCTCCGAAGATCATGAGGCAGCCGTCGAGTTGTGGGAACTCGTCGACTGGCTCATCGCCCTTTGCCCCGGCGTCGGACGCCGGGTCGCGCTTCTTCCCCTTACCCCGCGATGTCGTGGGGTTTCCGGAGAGAAACCGCTTCAGGACTTCGCAGTCCCGATACTTGTGTTTGACGGGATAGTCGTGGTTCGGGCACGGACTATCCATCAATTTCTCGAATCGGTCGGGCGCCTGCCGAGCCTGCTGTTTAGCAGGTCGGTCGGCAGCGGCGACCATTCGGCCTTCGCGGCCCTGCTTCCCCTTCCGCTTCCTTTTGTCAGGGCGGTCGGAGGGGGCGCCGGCTCCGAGGCTGGCTGTCTTGTGGGCCGTCTTTCTTTCAAAGATGGCTCCCACGGCCTCCTCGCCGGAGGCATGGTTGGTGGCGATGTCGAGGAGCTCCTTGGTGGTCGAGGCCCGCCTGACCCAACTTGTGGACCAGGGCCTCGCACGTGGTGCCGTAGATGAACGCCCCGACGACGTCGGCGTCGCGGATGTCGGGGAGCTCGTTGCACTGCTGGGAGAAGCGGCGGATGTAGTCCCGGAGGGTCTCCCCCGGCTGCTGCTTGCAGCTCTTCAGATCCCAGGAGTTGCCGGGGCGTTTGTACGTGCCCTGGAAATTTCCGACGAAGAGGTTCGTCAGGTCGGCCCAGCTGCCGATGGTATCTGCGGGCAGGTACTCGAGCCATGCTCGAGCCGAGTCCGCAAGATAGATGGGGAGGTACTGGATAACGAAGGAGTCGTCCGTCGCTCCCCCAGCTCGACAAAGTAGCCGATAGTCTTCTAACCGGACATGGGGTTGGTAGCCCCGTGTACTTGGCTATGTTGGTCGGAGCCGGAATCGGCCAGGGAAGTCGGCGTTGCGGATCTGGCGGGTGAGCAGCGGCCCAGGACCGTCGAATCTGGGTCGGGATAGTTGCGTCGCCCACTTCTCGGCGACTTGCGAGGGTCTTCTGCTGCGTCGGTAGCTCTCCTTCGCGCCTCGAGGGTGGTGCGGAGATCATACTTGTCCCCAGCGATGGCGCCGGGGTGTATGATGCCTGGGGAGTTAAGTGGGGCGGGCCGTCTTGGCTGAGCTCCGTCGACCCCGTGAGGGAGTGGCCCAGTGGCCCCGAAGTGGCGCCCGTTCGCCGGGAGCGAGAACCTTGGGCGTCTTTGAGCGACAAGACGCTCTACCGATCCCGGAGGTTCGATAGGTGGCCTTGGCCAGGCTCCGTTGGCTCGAGCGACCCTCGGGCGACATTGCCGCCGGCACTGTTCTGGTTGGCGTGAGGGAAGAACGGAAGGTCGTTCACTTCCTCAGCCAATTGTTGATGCACCTGACGCGCGCGGGCGCGCGTGCCGGAGACGGGTGGTGGGTTAGGCTGATGGTGCTCCAGTTCGGCCTGGAGCTTGTCGAGCTCGGCCTTTCGAGCTTCTAACTCCTCGCTATCGGCTGAAGGTCGTGGCGTTATGAGGTGCTGTCGTCGTCTTCCCGCCGGATTCCTCCGCCGTGCCTCGTCGTGTGGGAGGAGAGTCCGAGAGTAACGGGGTGGAGGATGGCTCGCCGCACCGTCATGTTGCACTCACGAAGTGCGCCTGCGAGGGGGTACTCCTTATCGAGCCGGAGCCGTGGGTGGAGGAATCCGCTAGTAGGTCGTGGAGGGAAGCCGGCAGAATCGCCATGGCCATGAGTTGAGAGCTCGTGGAGGGTGGAGTCGCCGCTCGCCCGCGATCCGTAAACAATGTTGCCTGGTAGTGCTTACGTAGCGTGAAGCCACGCCAGCGCCTCGAGCGAGCCTCGAGGCTGAGGTTGCTTTGAGGCGTCGGCAATCGCATCCAGGCTTGCGGAGGGCGTCGGTCCCGGCGGCGGCGAGAGCGAGACAAGCTCCCCGCCGTAGTGACGATGAAATCGAGGGCGCCAGCGGATCCGGCCCCTCGACATCGGGCGAATCGTTGTGGGAGGAAGCCATCGAGGAGGAGAATGGGAACCGAAGATGAGGATGTCGGTGAAGACGCCGCGAGAGCCCCTACCAGCGCGCCAACCGCCGGTGTTTCGTGCACCGCAATACGAATTTATGGTCGGATGGGGTCGCGCACTCTCTCCCGAATGGTCGACTCAAGGAGTCGAAGATGTATCTTGGTTCGGGCCGAATGTCCCTACTCGATTCGTGCGGTGTGGATGTATTGATCTTTGGGAGATGGACAAGGGTGTACAAGCGAGGCGGGCGGTCATTGTCCGATCCCTTGATGTTTTCGCTAGGGAGTCGAGGCTACCTAGAAGATTGTTTTCTCCGCGCCCCTCCCTCTCGGGTCCTGCCTCTCCTTATATAGACGGAGGAGGCAGGTTACACGGGAGTTGTGAAAACTACGAGGAAAGGGGCCTGCACGTCTTGACGTCTGGTTCTGTCTTGTCCGGCAAACCCCTGCCCGTCGGCAGGGTTGGTGGTTCTGCGTCTGATCTTGCGTAGTCTTTATGCAGGTGGCGTGTCGCGTGGTGCTCTGTCGGCCTCGGTGGCTTTAATGGCGCTTTGACCTTGCCTTGGCCTCGGAGTGGCGCGCTCCTCTGCGGTGTGCCAGCGATGGGGCGGGGCTTGACTTCTTCGGTGGCTCCTCGGCAGTCTTGGGAAGGAGCCTACCCCGATACGGATGTCGAGGACGCTGCGCATAAAGCGAGCACCGACACCGGGCGTGAGCCCCGCTGGCTTGGCGCTGGTGGAGCTTGCTGTTCAGTGCGCTTTATTACTAGGCGGCTGGTCCCGCCGACCTCCCGAGGTCGGAGGGCGCCGATCGCCAGGTCGGCCTCGCACAAAGTCGGTCTTTTCTCCGTGGCCCAAGTGCTGGGCCTCCGCCGCGGATTGTCAGCCCGTTCGTGTTTCCGGGCTGATGGGGGTACCCATGCCATGGGTACTCGTCAAACACATTCGCAAATGTACGGAATTACGGTTTTTTTTAAAATAATCAGCGTAAGGACCTAAACGCAATTTAATTTTTTCGGAGGGACTTTTGGCGAAGAGGGTGATGTGGCCGGCTGGCTACTCCGTAAATCTTCCAGGCATAATAGATATATTTTCTCGGAAAAAAACGGAGAAAGGTTCTTCTTTTGCAAAGTTTAACACTCTATACGTTCACCGTGAATAATACATGTTTCGAAAAATACTATAGATCGAGTTGAAAAAAACTATAGAGATACGGCTGTACACATATTTCTTATTTTAGAAAATATTAGAAATTGAGTTACAAAAAATTAGAGAGATAGAGTTGTACACATCTTTCTTTTGATGAATTTGGTTAACACTCTATTATTACCTGGTCAACCTTTTTTGTCGAGTTTAACACTCTATGTGTTAACGGGTAATAATACATGCTCCAAAAAATATTAAAGATGATAACTTTCTTTTGTTGAGTTTAATACTCTATGCGTTCACTGTAACATCCTCATTTTCGCCGTCTGGAGAAAAACCTAATTTAAATAAATTAAATTCAAAATTTGGAGTTTCCCTGGTGTTTATATTAACATGGCATCCTTTCCCCTCCAAAATCGGGATTTAATTCCCCTCCGGTCGAAAAATCGGATTTTCCAGTTCCCGCCGGTACCCGAAATTTCACCCGAGTTCAAAAATGCTCCAAAAATCCCAAAACCACTTCAATTGTGTTCCAAATATTCCAAAATGATTTTAGAAATCATTCCCCGGATTTTTGGACCTCCGTTCCTATTTTATCTCGCGCGGCTTTTGTTTAATGCCTACGATCCGCGCCTGAATATTCAATTCCACAAAAATCATCTAAATTCAGCGGAACCAATTTTTTTGGGTCCCAAATATTCTAAAATGGTTCTAGGAATTTTTCCGAAATTTTTAGACCATTTTTCCAAATTTAAGGAGGAGGAAATGTAAGTTGAAGAACACATTAGTAAGAGGTATACCTTACTCTTTAAATTGATCATAAGCATGTAATTCACTTTTATACAATGGCTATATGATATTGATAGTTATTATGCTCTGATACACATATTTGCTATATGATCTTTGTCATGATTTAAGCATCTCTTACATTCTTGTGAATCATGACTTCATTTTAATTGGTATCATCGATTGGTATCTTATTCAATTGTCATGTTTGAGCTTCACTTATATCTTGTTAATCATGACAACTTTAAATTTGTTCAATTGGAAATATCAATCACCTAAATCTTGGATATAATTGATATCATATCTTGCCTAGATTTAGGGGGAGCTTAATATCATTGATATCATTGTCTTATTACTAGCTCCTCTGTTTTATTTTGTTCTTCCTAATCCTTTTATTGAGTGTTCAATCTAGAGGGAGAAAATGTTATTCTTTTTGGGATTAATGACAAAGGGGGAGAATTTATGGATTTATCAATTGCCCCCTAATCGATTGACAAAAAGAGGGAGAATATTTGGGGAGAATTTATGGACTTATCAAATGCCCCCTAATCGATTGACAAAAAGGGACAATGAAAAAGAGGGAGAATATTTGTAAGTATGATCTCTAACTCATTCTCCGTGTTCATTTCAATGGTAAATATCTTTATATTGTCCTTTAGTGCATTTGTTAAATCATTTGTCATAAATCACCAAAAAGAGGGAGATTGAAAGTGCATCTAGGCACTTATGTTGTTTTGGTGATTAATGATAAACGATTAATGACAAACGCATGTAATGTCAATCAATGTAATTGTACAAATGCTTAACAAAAGACAAACCTCTAATTTGTTTATATTGTTATGAGACTAACATGTTTATTGCCTAGTTGAATATTAGTCTCATCTATTTTAGAAGAAAATCAATTGGGATGGTTAAGCAAAAATGAGGTATGCAATCTCGGTATTCCTTCCATTTTTGTCATTGCATTCCTCTTTAGCAAATGCATATTGAACTCCAAGTAACTTGTTGATTTCATATGTGCACATTGATTCTTGTCATAATTGCTTGTGCATATATATATTCAATTGAGTTCATTATGTGCTTTGTTTTTAATATGCTTGTGTTAACTAGAGTTAAACTTCATTGCTTCATATTGACTTGGTGCATACATGTTTTAGTTGTGTATCTTCTAATGTACCTCTCTTAGTGGAGTTTAATCTAGAATTGGATCACATTATTTACTCTCATTCCAAATATTGTTTGCACATGTGTAATTCGTGTATATTCTATCATGTGTTTCATTTAAGCAAAGTATGTGATCCTTGCCTTGATTTAAATGATTCATCTTATTGGCAATTATCTCTCTAAGTGCATATAGATCAATCACATATTCATCATGCTGCACTTAGTAGAGAATAATTCTTATGTCAAGTGCTTTCGTTGATATCATGCCTATTTATATGAAACACTTGTTGTATTTCATCTCATTCATTTAATTCTAATTCATATCTTTTAAGCTTGTGGGACTAATATGTTTGCTGAGTGCTTTGATAAAAGTTAGGTCCCAAAGCTATGTGTATGATGACCAAGATGGTTTAAAGGATGACAATCGAGTCAAAGTCAAATAAGACGGCGGTGTCACCAAGAGCTGAGGACTAAGTCAAGAACGACTTGGCGTGAGGATCGTCTTGGTGATGATCGAGGTCAAGGTCGGAGAGGACGAGAGTCTCATGAGGTGAATCGCATCGAGGTTGACAAGACGAAGGGCGTCATCAATCTTTGTGGAAGCGTCATCATGCACCGTGCATCCAAGAAGTCGGCATGTAAGCTTAGTGTAAGACTTAGATTTTGTGGTAAATTTGGGTCTAAGGATTGCCGTACTATTAAGAGGGATGCAATCGTTGAAATCACTTAGACAAGTCTCAAGTGCTCAAAGTGGTCTATCCTTGTCTAAGGTTGAGAAACCCAAGTCACACTTTGTTCACCTAGGTGTAGGTGGGTTGGTGTGAGGGTTAGAAGTGTTGTTTGTATCGGAAAATGAGAATTTGAGGTCTCCTTGTGGATTCTTTGTGAAATCTGATTTGTACCTTTGGGATTTGGGTAGTGAGACCTTGTTAGTTGTGTAGCCCTCGTTCTTAGCTTTCCGAAAAGTCCGAATTTGCCGAAATCGGAGTCCGGAGTCAAAAGTTATGCCCGTTTTCGTCCGGCTGCTGCGTGCTGCCTGGGAGATCCGGAGACTCCGGGTTAAATGTCCGGAGACTCCGGATGATCCGGAGTATCCGGACAATCCGGAGTATCCGGATGATCCGGAGTGTCCGGGTTAAATGTCCGGAGTCTCCGGGTTGCCCAGTTCGATCCAAACGGCTAGTTTTTTTGGGTTCCTCTATTTAAAGCCCCCTTCTTGCCCACTTCAAAGGAGCCGTTGGGGGATGTTTTGCTGGGTATTAGAGGTGTTCTTTGTGAGTGTTTGAGCCCCCAATACTCCTCCCTACTCCTTAGATCTTAGTGATCCCCTTTTGTGAAGGGTTGGGTAGTGGAGAGAGGTGTTTGGATTGAGGATTGATTTGAGGAGTGGAGCTAGTTCCTTGGTGCTTTGAAGTGTTCTTCTTAGTGATCTTGAGCTCCCAAAAGCCTCTCTAACCCTAGATCTTAGTGATCCCTTTTGAGTGAAGGTTTGGGTGTGAGAGTGGGTAGTGATCGGATTGAGTTGATTAGTGTGTTGAGCACTTGAGGTGGACTCTAAGTGAGTTCTTCGGGAGCATTTGTTGCTCTTGGAGGTTGAGGTCTCCTAGACGGCTAGGAGTTGCCGGTGAGCTTCCAAGCGTTGTGTGGAAGGCCACCGAAAGTTTGTGAAGGTCCGATTCCGCCTCCGCAAGGAAAGGAATCAAAGAAGTGAAGACCGGCGAGTGCATTGTGCAACACCGGGAGGAAGAGGGTTGAAAGAGACCCCGGCTCAAGTGTGACCGAGCCGCCTCAACGGAGACGTAGGATCCCCTCAAGGATCCGAACTTCGGGATAAAATCTTCGTGTCTCCTTCCTTACTTCGGTTTACTCTTTTGCTCATCCGCTTAATTTGCTTTCGATTCTTGTGATTAGATCAATTAGATTGTATCTACTGCATCTATTCTTGCTTATATACTTGATTCATTGCAGTAGAGTAATTTGTATCTCTTGAATCGAAGAAGTAATTAATTTTGTTGTACTCTCTCTGTTCTGACCGAAACAGGCAACCCGGAGTATCCGGTATATTGATCCGGAGTATCCGGACATACCGGAGTATCCGGACTAAATATCCGGAGTCTCCGAGTTGACTGTCTCGGGCTGAATTGTTTAATTTGCAAAACTTAATTATCCCAATTGCTTCCGCATTATCTCTGATAGATTAACTTAAATTGGGTATAATTTTGTAATCGCCTATTCACCCCCCCTCTAGGCCGACATCCCGGTCCTTTCAACCTCCGGCCATGGTGAAGAACAGAGAGCTCCAAGCCAAGCAACAATGGCTAGGGCATTCTTTGGATGCTCATAACTCCCTCAAATCAACTACAAAATGCGAACGGTCGGTTCTGTTGGATCCGCAATGTCGATCTCTTGCCATTCCCCATCGTCACTCACCGTTAATCTCGCCGGAAACGGCCGCATTAATGAAAAATCGATTTGCACTTAATCACAATTATCTCGGCCGTTTCAACTCCAAATGGCGCACCACCACCTCCATTCTCTCCGTATAAGAGTCCCCGTTCCGGGAGTGTGATCCTCCTTTCGCCTACTCCACTCTTGTGCCCGTGAGATCAAGAAAACCGAAGTTGGGTCGCTCTTTTTCGGTGTTCTTCGTGTTCTTGCTCGTAGATCACTCTCTGGTGAGCCATTCTTCATGCCATTTGGTTCTAGGGATGAAAACGGATCGGATAGTTTCCGATCGATCTGGATAATTTTCGGATACGGATACTGTCGGATCGGATATTTGTCGGATAGTATCGGATCGGATACGGATACGGATATTTTTTTGTCGGATACGGATACGGATTCGGTAGCTCACTATCCGTCGGATACAGATACGGATTCGGATAATCCGGATAGTGATGGATCAGATATCCGGATATACATATGGGCTGGGCTAAGCTACTCTTTTGGCCTAAAAAGGTTACTAAATGTTAAATTGTTTTCTAATTTAAGTAATCTATAAATCAAGTTTTAATTATTAAAATTAGCAAACTAGCTCCAAAAATTATGAAATTTTTTGATAAAATTTCTAACATAGTCTATAACTTTAAAAAAAATATTTTTAAAATTTTATCATATTTTAAATTTCATAAAAAATTCAAAAATTATTGTCTTTAATAGGAAAATATTTTAAATAAGTAGCTAAAATGCATAAAAACTCATAAAATACATAATTTATTATTTTAAACATAATTTGACAAATAATACAAATCTTGGGGTCATTACATGTAAGTGTTATATATATTTTCTAGAGACATAGTAATTAAGTATTATCAAGCTTTTAGTGTGTTCTATATTTGTTTCTATTTGTATCTCTGAGCAAGGATTACCTTTATTTTGTGTTTTGATCTACATATATAATGAATTAATCGTATGTACGTGATGAACTAAGTCTTACATAATTTTGTTTGCAACATGGTATCTAACTATTGTCTAAGTGAATGAAAATGCTTATATTTATTCAATTTTCAATAATGTTTTAGTCAAATCAACTAGTTATGTGTTTTCATTGATTTTTTTATGTACAATCTAAGGGATTATCATGTTCTGATAAATATTCGTAACCGTATTCGATTCGATTCGTATTCGATCCGTATCTGTATTCGACATTATCCGTATTCGTATTCGTATCCGAACTATTCGTATTCGTATTCGAATCCGAGAAAAAAATATGAAAAAAAATATGATAGAGTCATTATCCGTCCGTATTCGATCCGTTTTCACCCCTACTTGGTTCTTTGTGACCGTTGATGAGTATAGAGTCTAACCCTTCAATCAATTTTAGGTTCTCTCAAGAATTGGAGGCGAATTTCGGGGTTTTGTTCATTTGGCCGAAGCTCCGTTTGTCGCCGATTTCATCGCCTTCGGTGAGATTCAACTCGATTCCTTCCTCCAATAGCTTCCTAAGGTTGTTATCTAGATGATCCATGCTTTTGTTTGAGTCGATTCCATGCGAAAATGATGTAAAAATCGAATTTTTGGGCAAAGTTGGGTCCTCTGCCATTTTTTTTTTGCTCTGTGGGGTTGCTCATGTGCGTGCGGGCCCGTGCCGTTCGTGGCCGCCGATCGCCGCCGCCCGCTGCCCGCCGCATCCCGCTGCCCCACGCCCCGTCTTGGCCTGTGTGTGCGCCCGGCCCATTTGGCGCCAGCCCCCTCTCAAGCTCTCTCCATCCCCATCCATGGCAACCATGCCATGAAGCCAAGGTTGAAGACAACCTTTCCCTCTATGACATGGGGACCCCACCTTCCAGTCAAAGTCAAGTCAAAGTCAAACTTCCAACCAGTCAACAGTGGAATATTCCGAGAATATTCCTGGTTTTCCGATTTTTTCGAATTTCAAACTTCGGAAGCTCATAACTTCTCCGTCCGAACTCCGTTTGACCCCATTCAAATTTCTAAATTCATATAAAATCAAGACCTACCTGACAGTATTATTTTTGTAATTTTTAGATTTTATTTATTTTCTGTTATTTATTTATTGCCTCGATTTGCGCGTAGTCGAGGACGCCGCCGCGATCGCCGATTCCGCCGCCGAGCTTTCCGAGTTCGACACCTCCGCCGCGACCGAAGGCAAGTCTCCTTGACGCATTTTGATCCTATGATTGTTGTCGGGGATTGGCTATCTGGCAAAAGACCACGGTACCCCCGTAAAAAGCTAAACCCGCCGACCTTGTGGTACTAAAAGAAGATGCTCGGGAGAACGAAACGAGCATCCCTCCTTCTCCTCCGAGCATACGCGTCTGCGCCTTTGTTCGCAGAAGCACCAAACACGCCCCCCCACGAGCAAGCATGCTCGTAGAGGCCACGACCTACTCGGGTGTTTGGTCGGGGGGCCCAGCGAACGCTACAAGAAAGGAAGGAGCCAACCAATCAGCCAGAGATCAAGGGAGATCATACCCGAAATTCAGATATAACGCGGGAATCAAGGACTGGGTCACGGATATGGATACATAGCGTGATCCCAGGAGAGTAGTTACCTTCTTCAGATCTCTAGTCGTAGTATTTAAACCCCTCGAAGATCTCAGCGGGGAGGGACACCAAGATAGAACACAATACACTGGAGTAGGGCTATTATCTCGACGGTGAGAGGCCCGAACCAGGATAAAACACCGTGTCCCCTTTTCTTCTTCTCCCGACCTCGCATCGCTCGAACGCCCTCTTCGATCCGTGCACGACGGCTCTGTTGATCCCCATTCAACAAGTAAGCTCGGCGGGAGCCCGTTCTCCAATAAATCGCCGATACCGCGCCGTCCGTGGGGAGCGGCGGCTTGATTCCCGTGCAGATCAAGATCCTCGAGGATGCCGAACTCGGGAGACACTCGGGACCTTTGTGTTTCGACCACGTTGAAGATGACGGCGTGTACTACGCCGCCCGACAAGCGTGGCGGGGTGACCGATCCTATCGGTCACACCGAAGTCTGGGAGCCCTTCCCCGCACACGGGAATGCGAGGCAGGGCCTCCATCCCCAGACATTACCCTCGGGGACCCGAGGATGGCTGCGATGAGCTCTACGACGGCCTGGACATACCAGGCGACCTAGAGCTCGGCAGAGAGACTGCGATCTCAAGGGGATACAATGATGTCCCCATCGCTTTCATCCCGCTCTCGTCGGGTCAACGTGGCGGGAGCCGTGCGGGCCCGGAGAAGGATCCTCGACGCTGCCAAGCACGACCCCTACGAGGCGGCGGACTCCACCGAGGCGTCCTTGGGAAAGACCCTCGCGAGCATTCGCCGCCAGGCAAAGGGGGCGCGCTTCCACGGAAAAGGAACTCTCGTGGGTACCGAACTCCCGATCGCTCGGGCGTCGCCAAAGCTTCGCCACCGCCTTCACCGGAAAGCGGAACGATTCTGAGCCTTGGCGGCCGTCGCGTGACCTGCGTAGTTTCCGAGCAAGCGGACTTAGAGGCCGTGGGCAGGGTCGTAGCCGAAGATTTGGAAAGGCTTGCCGCCGAGCTAAAAGTCTCGGATCCTCCTCGTGACCGGGATGCCCGGAGTGTTTCCCGGGACCATCACAAACGCTCCCCCGTGCGCTCGCACAGAGGTGAATCTCGGAGCCATGCTCGGAGATCGCCCCAGATCGCTAACCTGATCCGGGAAAGGCCCCGGAACAGTCACAGAGCGACCTCGGAGCGATATCTGTATAATCGCCCAGATTACGAGCACTCTGAACGCTCCACGACCAAGCGGTCGTCAGCACGACCGTCGCATGAGGTTTTCTCCCGACTCGGCCTGCGCACGGGGCGCTTGTCCTCAAGAATAAGCGCCTTATTCACCAACTCTTGGAAATCTGGAAAGGTGTGGGTGATCAACCCTACTTGCAATCCTGAGTTAAGTCCCTTCATAAAACGAGACTGTCTGGATTTATCTGTCGCTACATCCTCAGGTGCGTAGCGTGCTAGCTGTGTGAACTTGTTCAGGTAGTCGGCCACTGGCTGATTACCTTGCTTCAGTGCTCTGAACTCCTCCTTCTTAAGGTCCATGATTCCTTCAGGCACGTGATAATCGCTTGTCGGAATGCACTGAACTCTTCCCAAGTGATATCTTGAGGGTTCTCTTGCGTAGCACAGAGTTTTCCCACCATTCGGCAATGTTCCTTCCGGTGATGAGAAGCGTAGAGTACCTTCTCATTTCCTATGCATTGAGCTATGTGTAGCTTCCTCTCGATTGATCTTAACCAATCATCGGCCTCCAATGGATTGGCATTCCCGAGAGAAAGTGGGTGGGTGAGTCCTCATGAACTCGATAGCCTTGTATTCAGCGTGGCCCGATTAACTTGATTAGCAAAGCTTTGGCCTGAGCAAAGGACGTGCTGCATTTGTTGCATCATAGCATGCATCAATCGAAGTCCGAGCAAAGAAGAAATGCTCCAAAATTCTGCATATCCAGTGGCGGTCTTTGGTGCTCCATCATTGGGGTTTTCTGTGGCGAGAACCACTCCCATTGCTTCCAAAGTTTCCACGGGTGTTCACCATCTGTCGATTTGCTCTAGGTTTAGAGATGAGAGGGAAACAAGAATAGACAAGTAATATGGAACTTATGCGGGGCGAGAGGTGTAACTTTAAGGTCCAACTTTATTATTAATAACTTGGTATGGCTGCTTACAATGCCTAAGGGCCTTGCAACACATACTGCACACTCAAGAAACAAAGCAAATCCAAATCGATCTAACTCGAGTCTAACGCCTAAAGGGTGACTCTTTCTTCTATGACGCGACTCTGGCGTAGGAGTCTCACTATAGAACTTATGCTCACTCATCGAAAACCTCCACGGCACGAATGCGGGTCATGGCATAGGCGCGTAACGATCGCCATGTCCAAAGAATCGTGTCCTCTGTGGTAGTTGAAGAAGCGATGTCCTCATCGAGATCGACTCCTCTGGTCGGGCTCGTGTAGCTCAATCTTGGCTGCGAGTGCAGTCCGCACAAAGTCATCTCCAACTCGTCAATCCTTCGTAGAAGGTGTGCCACATACTCTTGAGCTTCCGCCATCTGTTCTTCTCTGTCGTGATCTCCTTGCGGGCCTTCTCGTAGCTCCTTGCTTGTATTATCTAGTACATCCTCCTGGCAACAATAAATCGTGCCAAGCTGTGTAACCGTGGCATCCTCATCCCGAATCTCCTTCGGTCAAGAAGGTTATCGCTACGCGGATGGTAGGAACACCGTATTCTCCAATTCTCTGGCGTGAATACGGGTAATGTGCCGCATTGCTCGTCGTGATACTTCTTGGATACCCATCTGCATTGTAGATCTCCGGCAAAGGTCAGTTGTATCGGGCGATTGCCTGGCCCTTTTCCTAGCAGTACCTCAATCCTCACATCACAAGCCTTGATCAATCCCGCTTGTCCGATCACTTCCACTTGGTATTGCGGCTTCTCAAAATCTCCGAGAGTCTCAGAGCATATGCCAAAGTTCTGCAGCGTGACCAACTCCCAGATCAACGTAGTTGAACTCTTCCTCCATCTGTCACAAGAGTGCTTTACGTAAGAACTCGGAATTTTTTTTAAATTGTGACAAGGTAAGGGGAAATTTCAGCAAGAGACAAGAAAAGAGAGAAGGGGATAAGTCGAGATGTCATTTCATATCTTGACAAACTTTTAGCTTTTAGAAAATAGGTTTTATCCTCACTACGACCGTTCTAGCTAGGGTTGAGCCTACAGTCAAGTATGGCTCTGATACCACCTCTGTCGGGACCCCGAATTTGCAAATCCGGACCCTCTGTGTATTCAGCACTAGTCCAGGAACGCGCTAGTGCACACAGTCTTAACATTGGTAAATATCACAATCATACCATTCGATATTATCAAAGTACTTTATTTAAATAACCAAACTGGTTACTTGACCTTATGGTCAAGTTACAAATGTATGCCTCGCAAGGCGAAACTTATTAAAAGAGAAATAATAGCAGCGGAAAATCAAATAAACTTCGTGGCGCCATCCAGTATACCACAGGCAACTGACTGGGCTCGCTTCCCTAAGTAGACGGATCCTCTTGGAGTTCCTCCTCCAAAGCTGGTGTAGTCTCCTCTTCAACTGGTATTGTGTTGAGGCAAGGGTGAGTACTTGGTACTCAGCAAGTCATGCACAGAATGCAAGCTAATATACTATATGCATGGCTTGGTACAAAGGAATAGCACAAGGTATTTTTGCGCAGAAACAATGCATTTGAAAAGTAATATAAGTAGATTCAAAGCAAAGAGAAATAAGTAAAGCATAAATAACTTTTCAAGAAGTTTAATAAACATTTTCCCCATCCTAAACCATATTTCCATCATCTTCATTATTAAGCCAACCCAACTTTCAAACCAAAGTTATTTTTGAGAAAATCTAACCCTTGACTGTAATTCCCGAGCGATGTCCAATACCGCGGACACGGCTATTCGAATAGATTCTAAACTCTGCAGAGGTTATGCACTTTACCCACAAGATACAGTCAAACACCACAAAGGCGAGGTCCCGTAACAAAGCCTTTCGGAAGCCTCAAACAACACAGGTGGTCCTCTCCGGTTCGTGCTCTACACCATCCCTTCCCTTAGCCAAGGCGAAGTATGGGACCAACACACCGTTAGATGGGTATCTCGGCCACGACCACGATACGCTCCCCGCACAATCACACAAGCGGTGTAATTGACACCTCGAGGCTCCACAAGTGAGTCCTTAGCGACTTAGTCAACTAGGGCCGTCCCATTCCAGCCATGTGGTTGCAAGTATGACCCAGTTCAAAGGCTTGCAAGGTTAAGTCCTTAGAGTGACCAGGGCAAGACTACCCGAAGAACCAAATCAACATCCCCAGTGCCACACTGGCCCACCTGATTACTCTTGCCACATGCCCCGGTCGAAAACTGTTTATCAAACCCCAGTTGATTACCATGCACCACGTGCCATCAACATCACATGATACTTTTCCCAAAACAGGTTCAATATATCATTAAGTCAATATTAACATTTGATTGTCCAAAACCATGTCATGAGCACGTAGCAGGTCTAAGCAGTATACTACAACGGTCTAAACCCATGTTGGCAATTTAATAATGTCCAACTAGTAAACCACAACTAGGGTGACAAAGGGTCATGGCACATACTTAAGTAATCAAGGTGTCATATAGCAAATTGGTATTTATCTAACCCCGGGTTTAAACAAAGTATTTTTCTAATTGAACTAGCATGCAATAGTTTAAATCAAAATAGATTTCGAAATAGGATCAACATGGTCAAAGCACAACTTGCCTTCAAAAAGTACTTGCTCTTGGTCTTGAGTTGGATCCTGAGTTAATACTTCTCCTTCGAATCCTTCCGGCACTTCAACGTCTACTCGTAAAGCGTGCAAATAGCAAATACACAAATAAACACTAGGCAAAAACATCCCAAAACTCCAAATAAAATCCATAAACAGAGAGAACATAATTTTCTGGATTTTTAGGAACTGGAATCGTTCAAATCGGAGTTAAAATGCAAAAGTTATGATTTATTAAAGTTTAAATAATCAATTAAATAATATTACAGAGAAAAACTTTAGTCCAAAAATTAAATAAAATTTATATTTAAGTAGATCTTGATTTTATACAAATTTAGAAATTTGAATCACTCAAATCGGAGTTGAAACGCAAAAGTTATAAGCGTTTGAAGTTTGAAACAAAATCTGAAATCATTATTCGAATTAATAAATCATTTTCTTTTTCGGAAATTAATTATTGCGTCATCATGGACACGTGTCAGCTCCTCGATTGGCTGGTGGCGTCGGCCGGCTCATGGGCTCGGCTCACGGCCGGTTCGGTCCACGGTGGACCGGTCCCACGGCTTCGAGGTGGTGACATGTGGGACCACCGGGTAGCGTCATCGGCCCGGCGTCGGGGCTCACCAGTCTTGCGGCAGTGGGTCCCACCGATGACGTCATGGGTGACGTCCACGGCATCGCCGCCGACACGCGGGCCCAGCGTGTCGCTGACCACGCAGCAGCGCGTGGCGCGACGGCTCCGGCTTCCGGGCCAGCGTGGCTGTCGTGGCCGTTGGTTTGAAATCCGACTACCGATTGAGTTTGGCCTCATGTGCTTGGGCGCACGTGATCGATCGTGGGCCGTTGGATCTTGATCCAACGGTCCAGATCCAATCTAACCTGGTGTAGTTCTTGATACGCGGCGCAAGAACCTAAGCCGTTGGATCTAGATCCAACGGTTGGGATTAGATCTAGGATTTTCAGCGGGAAACTCACCGAGGTGACGCGTGGCACGATCTGGGCCTTTGGATCTTGATCGGACGGTTGGTGGAGCTCTGGTCGGCGATGGCTTCACACGGGCGGAGTTGCGTGCCGCCTGGCCGAGGATCGCCGACCACCCAAACGGGCGGTTGGGGCGTGCTCGGCGAGATGGATGGTGTCTTGGTGCGCTGGCCGGGGTTTGAATCTGGGGTCAATGGCGGCGAGGACGGCGGACGGCGCGAGGCGAGGCAAGGACTGCGGCGGCGCTTCACGCAATCTGCGGCGAGCGATTCCGGCGAACCTCTGGCGGCTAGAGCTCGGCGGGTTAGGGCAAGAAGTGCGCGGGTCACGGCGGTCCTCGAAGTGCGATCCGGCATTAAATAGCCCCGGATGCGTGCTCAGTGCGGAGCCCTAGTCGGTTCTACGGCGCACTTTCGGCTGGCGGAGTCCGGCTTCGGACGGCGGGAAGACGGCACGAGAACCGGCCCACGCGTGTCAGATCAGCGGCCCTCGACGGACCGGGCGCGAAGTTCGGGGTCTGACACGGCTCAATCCCGTGCAGGCGGATCTCGGCCGTTGGATCTTGATCCAACGGTTGGGATTGATTAGGTTTAGGAGTGGGTTCGGTCGAGTCACGTGGCTCGGGTCGGACTCGAACTTCGAGTCCGACTTCGGGCTCGGCCGGATGAACAGTACTTGACCCGAGTTGATTTTCCAGCGATTTAATATTTAAAATAATTCCCAGTAATTCATTTAATTCATTAAAAATAGCAAATGACTCAGAAAAATTCTGGAAAATATTTTGGATCATTTTGGACTCAAATAAAATATTTCCAACAAAATTTTATTTGCAAAATTAAATTCTTTAATTATTTCAAAATGGAATAAATTCAAATAAATTCCAAATAAATCCAAATAAATTCCAGAAAATTCCAAAAATTCATCAAAGTGCCAAATCACACATGAATTCAAGGAAAGCAAATTTTTGGGGTGTTACAAACCTCCCCTTAATAGAATCTCGTCCCCGAGATTCGTGGCTCACTCTGAGAATAGGTTTGGAAACTCTTTTCTTCAAATCCTCTTGTGGCTCCCAAGTCGCCGCTTTCTTCATGGTTGCTCCATCGAACTCTGCTGAAACGGGTTGACTTGTTTCTAGTTTCTCGATCCATTGTGTCCGTAATCCTCACAGGATACTCCTTATAAGTCAAATCCTCTTGCAACTCAATTGACTCTAGCGGTGTCTGTTCTCGGGAACTCGGAGACACTTCTTTAATCGGGACACATGGAATACATCATGTACTCGCTAACGATCGTGGCAACTCCGGTGATAAGCAACTTCGCCTCTGCGACTCAAAATCTTAAATGGTCCAACATAACGGGTGCAAGTTTCCCTTTGGCATGGAACCTCTTAACTCCCCGAGAGGCGTAACTCGAGGTATACAAAGTCTTCTCGGTTCAAAACTCAAGTCTCGGCGACGATTGTCAGCATAACTCTTTTGTCGTGATTGGGCTACCTTCAACCTTTCCCTAATCATGGCGATCTGTTCTTCAGCGGTTCAGCCTCTTGAAGAATATCAGGCCCAAAGACACGGCCACGGTCTCATTCCAATTCAATGGCGTCCGACAGGTCGACCATACAAAGGCCTCAAAAGGTGACATCTCAGAACTAGCCTGATAACTATTGTTGTAATCGAACTCGGCATACGGCAAACTCTTATCCCAAGAGGTAGCATAAGCTAATGCACAAGCTCTCAACATATCCTCCGAATCTGGTTGACTCTTTCGTCTGTCCATCCGTCTGTGGATGATAAAGGCATCAAGTTCAAACGGGTTCCCATGGCTTCATGCAACTTATTCCGTAACCTTGAGGTAAATTGGGTACCTCGTCCGATACAATCTTCTTTGGCACTCGTGCAAACAGACAATCCTGATCATGTACAATTCTGCTAATTTATCTCCGAGTAAGTGGTCTTCACGGGGATAAAATGGGCTACTTTAGTCAAGCGATCCACTATAACCCATATGGAGTCATAACCTCCTTGAGTCTTCTAAGAAACCGCAATGAAATCCATTCCGATTTCCTCCCACTTCCACTCGGGTATTTTCAAGCGGTAAGAGCAATCTCGCTGGTCTCTCGATGCATTGCCTTGACTCTTCGGCATACGTCGCACAAGGCAACATGCTCGGCAACTTCACGCTTCATACTCGGCCACCGTAATCTCTCCTTGAGATCCTGATACATCTTGGCGCTTCCAGATGAATTGAGTACTTGGAGTCATGGGCTTCTTCCGTAATCGATTGCTTTAACTCCTTCTTGTTAGGCACACAAATGCGATCCTTCATCCACAGCGTGCCTTGCTCATCCAACTTGAAGTCCTTTGCCTTGCCTTCCTCCTTGATGGACTTAATCCTGCGGATCTTGTCATCATCCTTCTGTCCTTCTCGGATCTGGTCCTCTAAAGTAGGCTTTACTTCCAATGCGGCCAGGAATCCGCTAGGTACAACCTCAATCTTCATCTTTTGAAAATCCTCCCATAACTCATCCTGACTTGTGGCTAGCAACGCACTCACGGTATGGCTTTTCCGACTCAGAGCATCGGCTACTACGTTGGCCTTCCCGGGATGGTAATGGATTCCAACATTGTAGTCCTTGATCAACTCTAGCCATCTCCTCTCGCCTCATATTCAGATCCGATCGGGTGAATATGTACTTAAGGCTCTTATGATCCGTATACACTTCACATCTGCTCCCGATCGGATAGTGACGCCATATCTTCAAGGCATGCACTACGGCCTAACTCTAGGTCATGTGTCGGATAATTTTCCTCATCACGGCCTCAACTACCTTGATGCATAGCGGCGACCTTTCCATTCTCGTGACAAGACACATCCAAGTCCTTGGCGCGATCGTCACAATAAATATCGAAGCTTTGAGCAACATCCGTAGAACTAACACCTGTCTTTGATGTCAATCGCTTCTTGACTCCTGAAATCCTTTCTCACATTCTCAAGCGCCCATGCAAACTTCTTTTCCTTCTTCGATTGCCATGCAAGAGGTTTCGCAATTGTCGAGAAGCCTTCGATGAAACGGCGGTAGTATCCTGCCATTCCAAGGAAACTCGAATCCGGGTCACAGTCTTGGTGCTCCCAATGTAACACAGCTTCTACTTTGCTTGGATCTACTGGCGACTCATCAAGCGGTCATTACATGTCCAAGAAACTCCACCTTGTCCTTCCAAAAATCACACTTGGTGAACTTGGCGAAAAGTTGTCGTTCCTCGACTTTTCCAAAACTCGCCTTAAGTGTTCGGCATGTTCATCCTCTGTCTTGGAGTAGATTAGGATATCGTCTATGAACACGACGACAAACTTGTCCAAATATTCCATGAACACCTTATTCATCATATTCATGAAATAAATTTGGCGCATTAAATCGGCCCAAAGGACATAATCAGAACTTGTAATGTCCATATCTTGGCGAGAATGCGATCTTCGGAATATCTTACGATCGGATCTTCAACCGATGGTATCCCGATCTCGTATCAATCTTGGAGAAAACTCCGGCTCCTCTTAATCGATCAAACAAATCATCAATCCTGGGTAGCGGATACTTATTCTTCACGGTGACTTCATTGAGTGCACGGTAGTCAATGCACATCCTGAAACTCCCGTCCTTCTTCTTGACAAACAAAGCTGGTGCTCCCACGGCGACTAACTCGGCCTCGATAAATCCTTTCTCCATTAACTCTTCTATTTGTTTCTTTATCTCTACCAACTCCTCGGTGGACATCCGATAGGGTCTCTTTGCTATCGGTCTTTGTGCAGTACAAGCTCTATCACAAACTCTATGTCCCTGTCTGCGGCATACCGTAGATCTTCGGGAAAAACATCGGGGTACTCATTCACCTCTTGGGACATCCTCTATGCTGATTGCCTTGGTAATCAATTAACCATCAACTGTCCCTCTCTAACCGCAGTGATGGCTTGAAATTCCACTTTCTTCCCACACTGCTCTCAACTCGAGATAGTCCTTCGTCCACAATCCAATACGGCCTTGTGCTTGGATAACCAATCCATTCCCAATATGACGTCTAAGGTGCGGGTCTCCAAAACTATAAGGTTTGCTAGGAACTCTATTCCACCTATCAAGATTCTCACCCCGAACATCCTACTTTCGTTCGGAGTTCGAACCAGGGGTTTGAACTAAAATCATGCACTTAAGCCTTGAAATACTAAAATCATTTCTAGTAGCAAAGCTCTTGCGAAACAAGCGAATCTAAGCTCCAGAGTCAAACAAAATCACAGTGTATCGAGTTAACAAGTAACTTACCCAAGACGACGTCAGTAGCATTCGCGCAGTGCATCCGCGGTGACATGGTTGACTCGGCCTCTCACCACGGTCTGGGGTGTGGCTCTGTCTTTGGCGTCCTAGCTGGGTGGTTCCTAGATTGAACCGAACTGGGGTCACTCCCGCTGTCTTCTTGGGACAACTGTTGGCAAAGTGACCTGGCTCGATGCAGTTGTCGCAGCGTCTCACTGTTCCTTCGTTGCACGGAGTAGCGTTTCTAGCGAAGTGGGGTCCGTAGTTCTGATTGATGTGTCTTGGTCTTTGGGGATGGTGTCCTTGTCGCACTCTGTGGTTGGAATCTGAAGAATTGATTTGGTGCAACTCTCAGCGCCGCTATGCGTTCAAGGCGTGATCCTTGCCGTTGCATCCTGCGCTTCTGTTCTCATCCAGTTCCTTGCGCTTGTCCTCAAGAATAAGCGCCTTATTCACCAACTCTTGGAAATCCGAAAGGTGTGGGTGATCAACCCTACTTGCAATCCTGAGTTAAGTCCCTTCATAAAATGAGACTGCCTGGATTTATCTGTCGCTACATCCTCAGTGCGTGGCGTGCTAGCTGTGTGAACTTGTTCAGTAGTCGCCACCGGTGATTACCTTGCTTGGTGCTCTGAACTCCTCCTTCTTAAGGTCCATGATTCCTTCAGGCACGTGATCTTGTCGGAATGCAATGTGAACTCTTCCCAAGTGATATCTTGAGGGTTCTCTTGCGTGGCACGTAAGTTTTCCCACCATTCGGTATTTGTTCCTTCGGTGATGAGAAGCGTAGAGTACCTTCTCATTTCCTATGCATTGAGCTATGTGTAGCTTCCTCTCGATTGATCTTAACCAGTCATCGGCCTCAAATGGATTGGCATTCCCAGAGAAAGTGGGTGGGTGAGTCCTCATGAACTCTGATAGCCTTGTATTCTGGCGTGGCCCCTGATTAACTTGATTAGCGATGGCCTGGCGATGGCGTGCTGCATTTGTTGCATCATAGCATGCATCAATCGAGTCTGAGCGACAAGAAATGCTCCAAAATTCTGCATATCCATGGCGGTCTTTGGTGCTCCATCATTGGGGTTTTTCTGGCGAGAACCACTCCCATTGCTTCCAAAGTTTCCACGGGTGTTCACCATCTGTCGATTTGCTCTAGGTTTAGAGATGAGAGGGAAACAAGAATAGACAAGTAATATGGAACTTATGCGGGGCGAGAGGTGTAACTTTAAGGTCCAACTTTATTATTAATAACTTGGTATGGCTGCTTACAATGCCTAAGGGCCTTGCAACACATACTGCACACTCAGCAAACAAAGCAAATCCAAATCGATCTAACTCTGGAGTCTAACGCCTAAAGGGTGACTCTTTCTTCTATGACGCGACTCGGCGTAGGAGTCTCACTATAGAACTTATGCTCACTCATCGAGAAAACCTCCACGGCCTGGGCACTGCGGGTCTTTGTGGCATAGGCGTAACGATCGCCATGTCCAAAGCAATCAGTGTCCTCTGTGGTAGTTGAAGAAGCGATGTCCTCATCGAGATCCGACTCCTGCCGGTCGGGCTCGTGTAGCTCAATCTTGGCTGCGGAGTGCAGTCCGCACAAAGTCATCTCCAACTCGTCAATCCTTCGTAGAAGGTGTGCCACATACTCTTGAGCTTCCCGCCATCTGTTCTTCTCTGTCGTGATCTCCTTGCGGGCCTTCTGTAGCTCCTTGCTTGTATTATCTAGTACATCCTCCTGGGCAACAATAAATCGTGCCAACTGTGTAACCGTGGCATCCTCATCCTGAATCTCCTTCGGGTCAAGAAGGTTATCACTGCGCGGATGATAACGGAACACCGTGCTCTCCAATTCTCTGGCGTAGATACGGGTAATGTGCCGCGTGCTCGTCGTGATACTTCTTGGATACCCATCTGCATTGTAGATCTCTGGCAAAGGTCTGATGTATCGAGCGATTGCACAGGCCCTTTTTCCTAGCAGTACCTCAATCCTCACGTCACAAGCCTTGATCAATCCCGCTTGTCCGATCACTTCCACTTGGTATTGCGGCTTCTCAAAATCTCCGAGAGTGCAGAGCATATGCCAAAGTTCTGCAGCGTGACCAACTCCCGAGATCAACGTAGTTGAACTCTTCCTCCATCTGTCACAAGAGTGCTTTACGTAAGAACTCGGAATTTTTTAAATTGTGACAAGGTAAGGGAAATTTCAGCAAGAGACAAGAAGAGAGAAGGGGATAAGTCGAGATGTCATTTCATATCCTGACAAACTTTTAGCTTTTAGAAAATAGGTTTTATCCTCACTACGACCGTTCTAGCTAGGGTTGAGCCTACAGTCAAGTATGGCTCTGATACCACCTCTGTCGGGACCCCGAATTTGCAAATCCGACCCTCTGTGTATTCAGCACTAGTCCAGGAACGCGCTAGTGCACACAGTCTTAACATTGGTAAATATCACAATCAGACCATTCGATATTATCAAAATACTTTATTTAAATAACCAAACTGGTTACTTGACCTTATGGTCAAGTTACAAATGTATGCCTACTTAAGGCGAAACTTATTAAAAGAGAAATAATAGCAGCGGAAAATCAAATAAACTTAGTGGCGCCATCCAAGATACCACAGCAACCGATCGGGCTCGCTTCCCTAAGTAGACGGATCCTCTTGGAGTTCCTCCTCCAAAGTGGTGTAGTCTCCTCTTCAACTGGTATTGTGTTGAGGCAAGGGTGAGTACTTGGTACTCGACAAGTCATGCACAGAATGCAGGCTAATATACTATATGCATGGCTTGGTACAAAGGAATAGCACAAGGTATTTTTGCGAGAAATGACATTTGAAAAGTAATATAAGTAGATTCAAAGCGGAGAAAAAAGTAAAGCAAAAATAACTTTTCAAGAAGTATAATAAAAATTTTCACCATCATAAACCATATTTCCATCATCTTCATTATTAAGCCAACCCAACTTTCAAACCAAAGTTATTTTTGAGAAAATCTAACCCTTGATTGTAATTCCCGGCGATGTCCAATACCGCGGACACGGCTATTCGAATAGATTCTAAACTCTGCAGAGGTTATGCACTTTACCCACAAGATACAATCAAACACCACAAAGGCGAAGTTCAGTAACAAAGCCTTTCTAAGCCTCAAACAACACAGGTGGTCCTCTCAGGTTCGTGCTCTACACCATCCCTTCCCTTAGCCAAGGCGAAGTATGGGACCAACACACCGTTAGATGGGTATCGGCCCACAGCCACGATACGCTCCCCGCACAATCACACAAACGGTGTAATTGACACCCTGAGGCTCCACAAGTGAGTCCTTAGCGACTTAGTCAACTAGGGCCGTCCCATTCCGACCATGTGGTTGCAAGTATGACCCAGTTCAAAGGCTTGCAAGGTTAAGTCCTTAGAGTGACCAGGGCAAGACTACCCAAGAACCAAATCAACATTCCCAATGCCACAACCGGCCCCACTGATTACTCTTGCCACATGCCCTGGCCGAAATCGCTTATCAAACCCCGCTTGATTACCATGCACCACGTGCCATCAACATCACATGATACTTTTCCCAAAACAGGTTCAATATATCATTAAGTCAATATTAACATTTGATTGTCCAAAACCATGTCATGAGCACGTAGCGTGTCTAAGCAAGATACTACAAACGGTCTAAACCCATGTTGGCAATTTAATAATGTCCAACTAGTAAACCACAACTAGGGTGACAAAGGGTCATGGCACATACTTAAGTAATCAAGGTGTCATATAGCAAATTGGTATTTATCTAACCCCCAGGTTTAAACAAAGTATTTTTCTAATTGAACTAGCATGCAATAGTTTAAATCAAAATAGATTTCGAAATAGGATCAACATGGTCAAAGCACAACTTGCCTTCAAAAAGTACTTGCTCTTGGTCTTGAGTTGGATCCTGAGTTAATACTTCTCCTTCGAATCCTTCCGGCACTTCAACGTCTACTCGTAAAGTGTGCAAATAGCAAATACACAAATAAACACTAGGAAAAAACATCCCAAAACTCCAAATAAAATCCATAAACAGAGAACATAATTTTCTGGATTTTTAGGAACTGGAATCGTTCAAATCGGAGTTAAAATGCAAAAGTTATGATTTATTAAAGTTTAAATAATCAATTAAATAATATTACAGAGAAAAACTTTAGTCCAAAAATTAAATAAAATTTATATTTAAGTAGATCTTGATTTTATACAAATTTAGAAATTTGAATCACTCAAATCGGAGTTGAAACGCAAAAGTTATAAGCGTTTGAAGTTTGAAACAAAATCTGAAATCATTATTCGAATTAATAAATCATTTTCTTTTGGAAATTAATTATTGTGTCATCATGGACACGTGTCGACTCTGATTGGTGGCTGGCGTCAGTAAGCTCATGGGCTCACCACGGCGCTGATTCGGTCCACGGTGGACCGGTCCACGGCTTCGGGTGGCGACATGTGGGACCACTCGGGTGACGTCATCGACGTCGGCGAGGCTCGGCCACGGTGCGGCAGTGGGTCCCACCGATGACGTCATGGGTGACGTCACTGCATCGCCGCCGACACGCGGGCCCCGTGTCGGTGACCACGCCAGCTGGCGTGGGCGCGGCGGCTTCGGCTTCCTGGGCGCGTGGCACAATCGTGGCCGTTGGTTTGAAATCCGGCGGTACCGATTGAGTTTGGCCTCATGTGCTTGGGCGCACGCGTGGATCGATCGTGGGCCGTTGGATCTTGATCCAACGGTCGCATCCAATCTAACCTGGTGTAGTTCTTGATACGCGGCGCAACCTAAGCCGTTGGATCTAGATCCAACGGTTGGGATTAGATCTAGGATTTTCAGCGGGAAACTCACCGAGGTGACGTGGCACGATCCGGGCCTTTGGATCTTGATCGGACGGTTGAGTGGAGCTCGGGGTCGGCGATGGCTTCACGGCGGAGTTGCGTCGCCGTGGCCGAGGCAGCGACCACCCAAACGGCGGTTGGGGCGTGCTCGGCGAGATGGATGGTGTCTTGGTGCGCGCCTGGCCGGGGTTTCAATCTGGGGTCAATGGCGGCGGAGGAGCGGACGGCGGCGAGGCGAGGCAAGGACCGTGGCGGCGCTTCACGCGCAACTACGGCGAGCGATTCCGCGAACCTACGGCGGCTAGAGCTCGGCGGGTTAGGGCAAGAAGTGCGCGGGTCACGGCGGTCCTCGAAGTGCGATCCGGCATTAAATAGCCCGGGATGCGTGCTCAGGCGGAGCCCTAGTCCGATTCTGGCGGCGCTCGGCGGCGAGTCCGGCTCGGACTTCAGCGGGGAAGACGCGGCACGGAACCGCCCACGTGTCAGATCAGCGGCCCCGATCGGACCGGCGCGAACGGGTTCGGGTCGGACACGGCTCAACCGTGACAAGCGGATCTCGGCCGTTGGATCTTGATCCAACGGTTGGGATTGATTAGGTTTAGGAGTGGGTTCGGTCGAGTCACGTGGCTCGGTCGGACTCGAACTCGAGTCTGACTTCGGGCTCGATCGGATGAACAAGATACTTGACCCGAGTTGATTTTCCAGCGATTTAATATTTAAAATAATTCCCGATAATTCATTTAATTCATTAAAAATAGCAAATGACTCTAAAAATTCGAGAAAAATTCTGGAAAATATTTTGGATCATTTTGGACTCAAATAAAATATTTCCAACAAAATTTTATTTGCAAAATTAAATTCTTTAATTATTTCAAAATGGAATAAATTCAAATAAATTCCAAATAAATCCAAATAAATTCCAGAAAATTCCAAAAATTCATCAAAGTGCCAAATCACACATGAATTCAAGGAAAGCAAAATTTTGGGGTGTTACACCGTCTCGACCATCTCGGCCCAGGCGGCCAAGAGATTCCTCCGCAGTAATGTGGTAACTCGGTTCGGGATACCCAACCGTCTTATCACAGACAACGGGACCCAGTTCACCAAATGAATCGTTCCAAAGTTATCATGAGGAGGTTTCCGACCAAGGTCTGCTTCGCTTCTGTTGCTCATCCACAGAGTAATGGAAGCGTAGAAGCGAGCAAATGGGCGGCTAGTCCAGGGCATAAAAAGAGGGTCTTTAAGACCCTCAACCAAAGACAAGCAGAAGTGGGTGGATGAGCTTCCCGCCGTTCTATGGTCTCATTCACACCACGACTGGGCCGAGCCACAAAGTAAACGCCTTTCCGACTTCGTCTACGGTCTGCGGAGGCCATTCTCGCCTGCCGAAATCGTCTGGTTCCCCAAGGGTGCAATCGATCGATTCCGTCGATCAAGAGGTTGAGCGCCTCGTCGACCTGGACCTCGTCGGCGACACGCCGAGCGGGCGTTGCTCGGTCTGCGGTATACCTACGAGCTCTTCGTAGGCATGCGGCCAAGACGATCAGACCTAGGGTCCTGCAAGTCGGCGACATGGTCTTACGAAGAGTTCAAGACCTGTCGAAGGCCAACAAGCTAACCCCAAGGTGGGAAGGACCCTACTGCAGTCGTGTCTACTGGCGCGCCCGGGGCATTCGCCTCGCGATGCCGGATGGTCGAGGAGCTCACCAAAGACTGAACATCGATCAAGCTGCGTAAATTCTACGTTTAGACGAGTACTCTATCTCGCGCCCCTTGCGTTCTTTCCAATAAAACGTTTCCCTCTTTCTCGTGTTTCGTCCTCGCTTTGTCGAACGAGCATCGTCGTCTAGCAGCATTGCAGACGAACTTATCCGACAAGTATGTGCGCACCATTTCCCTTGGCCCCCGGCCGGATGCTCGCCCAATCGTTCACTTTCCACAGTAGCTTTTCCTTTGTATGCGTGGTGGTAGCGAGCATCCACTCTAAGCTTGATTCGGTGACCATTCTGTATGGTGGCTCTACGTGATGTTGGTTTAAAGTTCGTCTACTCTGTGCTCACATTTCTTCTCGACGCAACCGACCTACTTATATCATTCAAAAAATCGTCACGACCAAAGCGACCCTTAAATTTTCCCATGAACAAACTCGTGCTCGCATAGCGGTAAGGGCACGACCTTTGTCCATGGCAGGGGCTCCGTATGATAGGAACGTTCAGTCCCTTCTTCAAAGGATCCTATGCTCGTATCTATGCTATATGCTCTTCTGCAGGGACATATTTTCTTTTCTCATAACCGTGATCATATAAGCAAATTTTGTAGGCGAACTCGAGAACAACAGGCAAGGACCAAACACCTGCGAGTTTGCTCATTTAATCCAAAATGTTTTTTTTACCGGGTTTACACGAGCTAAAAATAAAAAAGAGCTAAGTCCTACGCCGACTGAAGGCGACAAGTTCCTCCTTAAGGGAGTCGACCTCGCCTCCAAGTCCAAAACTTTCCGCCGGCGTACGACCTTCACCGCTGTCCCGGCGCTGCACCTCCTTGAGCTGGGCCTCTTCGCGCTCCGAGCTCGTTGGAGTTCGGCGCGCAGTCGGGACCTCCACCGCAACTTCCCAGCTCCTCTTCGAGGTCGGCACATACATTCCGAAGTGTTCTTCGCCGTCTCGCTCTCAAAGAGCTGGTCCCGAAGTCCGACGACGAGGCTCTTCGCCGACTCCGGCTCCTTCAGTCGGCCTCGCGCACCTCGGAGACCCGACGCCGAGATCGGGCGATCTTGGCGTCTTGCTCGCGATGGTACGCCCGAACTCCTCTTTGGAACTGCGGAGGCATCGATGTCCTCCATAGCCTTCGCCGCAAACTTGGAGCAAAAAGAAGGAAAGGGAAGGAAGGTCAAGAAGAACCCTTGAAGATTGCTCGCCTCGTGAAAAAGTTAGAAGCAAAGCGCTTACCGTAAGAGCCCTACCGACCAGCTTGTCTCCGGCGCCAAGCGATCGGTAGCACCAGCTCGGAAAAGGGATTAACCCACGCAGGCCATCCCGATCCCGAGCCCGACGCGTCAGATCTTGCCCCTCCTGGGCACCTGGTGCTCCCAGGAGAACAACGGCGTTTCGCCGACCAACCCGTGGCGCCCGAGGTTGGTCTTCGCATCAACAGCAGCTCGTGGTCGCTTTTCCTCCTCGCCTCGGCCGGCTGTGCCGGGGCCGACGCCGACCGCCCGCTCGCTTCTTGCACTTCCGCCGGAAGCAATGGAAGCTCCACGCCCGGAGGCGATTGGTCGAGGACGACCACCTCCGGCTCGTGATCCGCGGCCGGGGGCAGCTGGTCATCAACGACCACCCCCTCTTATCGTAGCCGCGGCGAGCGGCGGTCGTCGGCGACCACCTCCTCTTCGTGGGCCCGCGGAGGCGGAAGCGGCCGGTCGGGCTCGGCGATCATTTCGCGGCCAGAGTGGGACGGTCGATCACGCACCGCATCTCCCTTTGGTCCGCAGCTGAGGTGGTGGCGGCAGCGGCCGGCTCCTCCTCTTGGCTCACGGCCGAGGGCGGTGGGGCGAAGCCACCACCCCTTGACCGTCGGAGTTCGACGCAGGGCTCGCTTGCGCTACCTCTTCGCAAGGGACCAAGGCCAAGGCTTCTTGGTCCTCGGCCCCTGCGGCTCTGCTCCTCCGCTGGAGTAAGCTCGGGCCCGCCGGGGAAGCTCGGGCTCCACTGGTCCGTGAGCCGGCGCGGCTCCTCCCCATCTCGGCCATCACTTGGTCGACAACGCGGCCGAGCTCGGCGTCAAGCTGCAGAGTCGATAATCTCTCGACCATCTGGCGGAAGTCCAAAACGACATCCGAGCTATCACGCCCACGCCAAGCAGGTGGGGTTAGCGAAGAAAATCGCAAGACAAGAATGAATGAGAGAATGAAGTAGGAACCTACCTTCCGCCCCGGCGAGCGCGCCATCCTCCTCGGCCTCCTCGCTTGGGCCACGGCGACTGCCGCGGCGGCCTCGTAGGCCTCGGCCACGACCACGACGCGCTCCTCCGCGGCGTCAACGCACGTGCCATCGCCGGGTCGACGTCGTCCATGTCGACCTCTTCCAGCCGAGGTCGCTTTGAGAGGTCGACCTCCTGCTCCTTCGACCCGAGCATAGGTGGCCTCCTCTTCTTCCTCCTCCTCGGGGTCATCGACCACCCGAGTAAGCTAGTCCTGGAGGGCCTTGATCTGCCTCTCCAGCCGCTCCTTGGTCGGGAGGGACCTGGCCTCCTCCTCGGCCTTCCTACTTTCTTTGGCGAGCTGTTCGATCGGCTCATCACTCCGGCCTCCTCCGTTTGAAGTCATCAAACCAAATTGAGTTCGCTTACCTCCTGGCGGTCGGCGTACTCAAGGTGCGGCGTGGGGTCCTGGTCGGCTTCGGCGCCTCGACCGCTTAGCGCGAGGCGAGGCGGATGCCTGGCGGCCTCGACTCGCCGTCCTCTTGCGAGAGCCCCTGGCCGTGTCTTTGGCTTGCGGCGTACTGCGGCCGACACCGCAAGCTCAAGGGCGACCTTCTCCTGCAGATGCAATCGGAGGAATGAGCTCGGAAAACATGCCCCGAGCGAAAGCGTAAAGATGTACTTACGCGTCGCCGCGGTCAAAGATGTTCTTGGGGACCTGGCGATTGGGCGTCGGCTCCTTCTCTTCGGGCACCGAACATCTCGGTGACCCTCTCTCGTCAACCCGGTCCGTCCTCGGGCTGCGTCACAACCGAAGACTAAGACAAAAGATATATGTATGTATATAGCACCGATCGTCGAAGCAGCGATGCTCGGAAAGGAGTCCAGAACATACTGCGTTGTCCTCACGGGTGAGGTCATGCCACCCGGTCACCTCGAAGAAGGGTGCTCGCGGCGCCTCGGGGGACACCGGTTGAAGGTGAAATCCCGGGCGATGTCTCGACCGGTGAGCCCCATCTGGCGAGCTCATCGATCGTCTGAGCACCCGCTCTTCCTCGGGTTGCACGCGGGTGCGCGCCGTCTCGATGGCGGAGCGTCCCCCAGTGTAGACCAAGCGGGACCCCTCCGCCTTCTTACGGTAGAACCAGAGGTCGGCCCAACCCGACACCGAGTCCTTCAAAGCGACAAGAGGATACTCGTATGGTCGGTTGGTCCGGAGCGGAGATAAACGCAACCGGCGGAGCCGTCCGGCCCGGTGCGAAAGGGAGTAGAAGTGAAAGAAAAGGCTAGCCGTGGGCACTACGCCCACGTGCGCCGCAAAGATGGGAGAAGATTGCGAGAGAAAGGATAGAGTTGGGGTGGAGATGAGAGATCTCGCACCCACGTATGCAAGCACGGAGGCGAGGAAGTCGCTCTCGGGCACGAAGCTGCGTTGATGGCGTACAACTCCACGGAGACGATCTCGCTCTCCGCGGTGTGCACCGCGTCGCTTCTCGCACTCGACCCGAGCTTGGGTCGACGTACCCCTCATCCGTGAGCACACTGAGCCTCCTTCGTCATCTGGTGACCTTGAAGCGCGCCATGGCCAAAGAAGGAAGAGGAGCGAAAAGGGTTCTTGGGCGCTAGGGCTCTTGGAAGGTTTTTTTTGGCCAAGACGAGCAAAGAGACACGGTGTAACTCCGACCTCTCCGGTAGAAAGGGTTAAAAAAAAGGCAGTGAAGGCGGGATAAAAATCGCCGCCTATCACGTAGCAACACCTGGCCGGAAAAAGCGCCGCTTCCCGAAATCGCCGACTGCTACAGGAGGCTTCTCTCGAGAAGGAACCGCAGAACAACCAAACGACGCCACCGCTGAGCAAAGCGACGGCGGTAAAGAAGCTCGTGTCCCGGCATAAAATGGTCGTGGCACCACGATCAAAAGAAGTTCAATCCCCTCAAGTCTTCTTAGGCTCAAGGGAAGCCCGAGGGTTCCCACTTGAACCTCGAGGGCTAGGCTCGAGGGATTGGCTATCTGGCAAAAGACCACGGTACCCCCGTAAAAAGCTAAACCCGCCGACCTTGTGGTACTAAAAGAAGATGCTCGGGAGAACGAAACGAGCATCCCTCCTTCTCCTCCGAGCATACGCGTCTGCGCCTTTGTTCGCAGAAGCACCAAACACGCCCCCCCACGAGCAAGCATGCTCGTAGAGGCCACGACCTACTCGGGTGTTTGGTCGGAGGGCCAATGACGCTACAAGAAAGGAAGGAGCCAACCAATCAGCCAGAGATCAAGGGAGATCATACCCGAAATTCAAATAACGCGGGAATCAAGGACAGCGGGTCACGGATATGGATACATAGCGTGATCCCAGGAGGTAGTTACCTTCTTCGTATCTCTAGTCGTAGTATTTAAACCCCCCTGAAGATCTGTAACGGGGGAGGGACACCAAGATAGAACACAATACACTGGAGTAGGGCTATTATCTCGACGGTGAGAGGCCCGAACCAGGATAAAACACCGTGTCCCCCTTTTCTTCTTCTCCCGACCTCGCATCGCTCGAACGCCCTCTTCGATCCGTACGACGGGGCTCTGTTGATCCCCCATTCAACAAGTAAGCTCGACGGGAGCCCGTTCTCCAATCGTCGACAATTGTAAAATGATTTAAATTGTTTACAAAGTTGCATGGCTAGGTTTAATAAAATATGTCAAATATAAGTGCTAGTTATTCCGAAATTGTTGATTCCTCCTTGGCATTGTTAATCATATCCATTGTAACCCTAGGATATTGTTTATACCATGCTTATGCTTATATGGTATCCTTTCCTACGTAGTACGGTAGAATGGCTTAGGACCTTTACCGATAAAAAACAACCCATGGGTGGGATTATTCCAAAAAGAATGATTTCAGATGTGATTTGAAAGTTACTATTATGGTTTTAGTACTGTTTTTCTAAAATAAAAAGAAAAGGAAAATGGTTTGGACTTGGGCGGATTGGATTGTCGGGTGGGTGCGGATGGAGCACTAGTTGTCTTGTGCAAGTACCACCCCAAGTCATTTAAGGACCGACGCTTGTGATTGTCTATTCTAAACATAACCGTACTACCACATGTCTATAATGGTACGACCCGGCTAACTAATTTGTAGAAGCCTAGCTTAGACTCACCACTTGGTTGAATGTGAGTGCCGGATAGAGGCATTGTTGTTTTTCTCACACGGCGCAAGAGGGGGCTTCTGTACTGGGCGGATGGAACCCTAACAGCGGTGAAACCTCAGCGGGTGGGTCAAGTTAGGTAGATACATTGTAACGGCCTTGTCAGGATATCCCTGCCGGCACACTCAAGGAAGTGTGTTAATTGCATGGCATCAAGGGTATATCTTGTCTTGTGGGTAAAGTTGTACACCTCTGCAGAGTATAAACTATTCGAATAGCCGTGCTTACGGTCAAGGGCAAAGCGAAGAATGCTTTCGTATTGGTAGACTTTGATTTTGGTTTTAAAAACTGAAAAGTATTTTGTTTTGGGATTCGGGAGTGGTTAGAACTCTCGGATGTTGTTGGCGGATAGAGCCAACCAGGTGGATAGAACATGTTTTATACTCGACGGATGGAGTCACCTGATTAACTTTGACCTTTTAAAAGTTGGCGGATAGAGCCTTTATATCAGTGATGGTGGATAGAACCTCATTGCAATATTAAATAATTCAATTGTTAAAAAGAATTGTTAAAAGTTGCTTTGTGAAATTTATTACATAAGTATGATATAATAAAATGTGGCTTTATGCAAATGAACCCTATTAAGCTTCCTTTGGAAAGCCCCACATGATCATACTTTCCCCGACTTGCTGAGTACGTTTGTACTCACGTGCTACATCAACATTGTCATCATCAGAGAATTTTCAAGACGCAACCGAGGAGGGCGAGTTCTTCCAGGAGGAGTACGAGGAGGATTGCCAGGAAAACTAGTTGTGTTTCTGGTCGTCGCCTGTGGCGTTTGGCGTTCACTTGTTTTTGCTTTCGTTTTCCGCTGCTTTGTCTCCGGTCGTTGGACCGAGTATTGTAATAAGTGGCTATGTGGCCCGTACTTGAATATTTATATTACAATTTTCGTTATGTTCGGCAATGAAGTATCACTGTGACTGTGTGTACTAGCTACTGATCTAGGACTAGTACGGAAATACACAAGAGATTTCGGATAGCCGATCCGGGGTCTCACATTCACTGAGTAATAAATATATGTTTCGAAAAATATTTGAGATCATGTTAGAAAAAAAGTCTAGAGATTAGAGATCGAGATAAAAAAAAGTCTAGAAATAGAGTTGTAAACATACTTCTGTTGACGAAAATATTTTTTTTTCGGGAAAAACGGAGAAAGAGCATGGACGTAGACCTGAGCGCTACATTTAAAAATTAGAAAATGGCTCGTTTGAGATTTGTATTTAACGGGAGTTTTTTCTGTAAAGTAACGAATGAGGGACCTAAATGTTATTTGGAAACATTTTTCTTACCCTCACAAAAAATCACAAATAATCTCTTTGTAATTTACATGGACCTATCTGTAATTTGAAGAAAATAGAGAGACTTTTTTGCAAAATTGGAGGGGCACGACGTGGATGCCCTGGTTGGCCTCCAATCCCTCCCCACATAATAGATGTAATATATGTATACACGTGTTATGGAAGTGTGGTGTGCGTGTATATCCACCATGTACCTCTAAGAGTATATATATATGATAAAACCATGTCAGAATATTTTTATCATAGATACATCGTTTTTATTCTATACGAAAGAGTGAGAAAAGAGATAGAGAAGAGAGCTGACTCTCTTGTAAGAGCCGTCATCGCACGAGAAATAAGATAGATTAGTTATGTACAAAAAAAAAGATAATTATTGCGTAGCATTTAGAGACAATATTTAGAGATAGTTATTATATAAACTAATTTTGTTATTTACTTTAGATAACATAAATGATACATAGAATAAGCAGTGGATTGGTACCCACCTTATAGAGGAAGGAATTGGGGGCCAACCGGCCCCCCCACGTGTCCCCTCCCTTTTTTGCACAAAGCCCCTCCGGTTTCTTCCAAATTACGTTTAGGTCCTTACGTGATTTTATGTAAGAGGGAAATAATTTTTTCGTTTCGCGTTTAGGTCCCTGGTTTCGCGTTTTGCATGTAGGCCCTCCCGTTAAGGGCCAATCGCGAGCGAGCCCTTTCCTAATTATTCAAAATAGCGAACAAGTCCAAAATTATAACAAATAGGTCCTCGCGCTTTACGTTCGGGTCCTTTCTCCGGTTTGTCCCAAAAATGTTTTTGGGGTCCGCTTTTCTCGAGCATGCGAAAAATATTTTCGATGGCCGTTTTCCACAAAAAAATGTAGAACCGTTTCTTTTCTCCGTTTTGGCCGAAAAATGTTTTCGTGATCGGTTTTTCCGTTTTGTCCCAAAAAATATTTTCGTGGTCCGCTTTTCTCGAGCATGTGAAAAATATTTTCGTTAGCCGTTTTTCCAAAAAAAAAAATGTAGAACCGTTTCTTTTCTCCGTTTTTGCCGAAAAAAATGTTTTCGTGATCGGTTTTCCCTCTGTGGCATGGGGGAAATGTTTTCGATAGCTATTTCCCTCCAAAAAAAATTGGGAGACTGTTTCGTTTATCCGTTTTGCCCGAAAAAAATATTTTTCGTCATCCGATTTTTCTCCGGAGCATGAGAAAAATGTTTTCGTTGGCCGTTTTTTCAAAACAAAAATATGGAAAACCGTTCCCTTTCTCCGTTTTGCTCCGAAAAAATGTTTTCGTGATCCGTTTTTCCTCCGGAGCATGGGGAAGCTGTTTAGGTGGCTATTTCCCACAAAAATATGGAAAACCGTTTTCTTTCTTCGTTTTGCCTGAAAAAATTATTTCCGTGAACCGTTTTTTCTCCGGAACATGGAAAAAATGTTTTCGTTGGCCGTTTCCCAAAAAAAAACGTAAATTCGTTTTTCGCCCGTCGTTTTTCCGTTTTTCCCTGCTTTTCATCATTTTTTTATCAAATTTCGCACGGCGCGGCGTAGCGCGCGAATCTTCCTAGTTTATTATTATATTTGCGCTCAAAACATCACGTAGGCTCTCCAAGCTGTCGTTGTCTCTCACTTTTGAATTTTGATACGGGATTTGATATGATCCCGGAGCAGGAGCAATCTAAAGAAAAGAGCAAAACTCCATCCATCAACTACGTCAATAATTGCATTTTTTTTTCCCCAGGTCTTGACATGCGAGTGTCCTAAATTCTGTACAGTGCGACCCTGTAGCACGACTTTACACTAGTGGGACAGTTCAACAGACGATTCTTAAAAGCAAACGAAAGAATCATCCCGATGACATATGCAGCGTATCTTCGCGCTTAGGTGTAGGCCCTGTTTAAGAGAGCTTCAGATCTTAACTCCATCTTAGAGTTGAAATTTGTACACTGAAATAAAGTGACTTAAGTTTATAATTTTATTTTAAAATATAAACAAAAGGACCCATCTAAATACTCTTAATATACCCACAGTTTCAGCTCCACGAATCTGATGAAGCTAGAAATATCCAGCTCCACCAACTCCAAAAATTTAGTGAAGCTGGAGCTCTGACAAACACCCCGTAGTATGCATCCTATTGGGAACATGGTAAAAATGGTCATGAAAATTAAAGATAAAAATGACAACACGGACACAAATGAGTATATGGTGCCACAGTAGTATGCATCCTATTAGGGCATCTCCAATGGTGTCACTTCAGCAAGCTATAAGGGTGCCAACTCAACATTTTGCTTAGGTGGATGAAAGAAAAGGAAGAGAGAGATATATGCTTACTACTAACTTATAGCCAGGCTATAGCTGATTCCAAGGTATTTATCACCTCTTACATATAGGCCCATATTTAATTTTGTAGACAATGCTATAGCTAGTCCATTGGAGAGGTTGTCTATTAGCTATCTATAGATGACATGTACACTTCTTATAGCTAGTAGTTGACTACACCATTGGAGATGCCCTTAGTAAACATATCTAGTATGTAAGTCAGTGGGACTGAAAAATATAAAACTCTAGCCTCGGTAACGCGGGTACTAGGCTGGTTCACTTCGAGCTTAGACATAGACGACGCTGGATCACAATAGGTCTGCGGCTATTTAAGTGGCTGTGTGATTTCAACCAGATAGGGCATAAAGAGCAGTGACATCCTACAGTGAGACAAATCTCTGATAGGGTGTACCGAATGCACACGAACCGCACTGGCTAATTCGAAATTATTTTTTTAAATAATTTCTTTTTAAAAAAAATTACAAATAAGATTTTAATTCAGGACCCCAACTAATTAGATTTAGGGCTCTAACGAAATATTCACTCCAGCAATTAGGCCCTAAAACCCAATGAAGATAGGGCTTAATCACAGAGTTGCTAAATATAGCTACTCTCCTAGGGGTCCTGAAACAATTTGCTAAATTTTAACAATTTAGGGTCTAAGTTAATTTTTTTCTCAAAAGCCCTATAATTCAAATTAGGACCATATTTAGGCTGTGTGATTTAGGCTGGTTCACTTCGAGCTTAGACATAGACGACGCTGGATCACAATAGGTCTGCGGCTATTTAAGTGGCTGTGTGATTTCAACCAGATAGGGCATAAAGAGCAGTGACATCCTACAGTGAGACAAATCTCTGATAGGGTGTACCGAATGCACACGAACCGCACTGGCTAATTCGAAATTATTTTTTTAAATAATTTCTTTTTAAAAAAATTACAAATAAGATTTTAATTTAGGACCCCAACTAATTAGATTTAGGGCTCTAACGAAATATTCACTCCAGCAATTAGGCCCTAAAACCCAATGAAGATAGGGCTTAATCACAGAGTTGCTAAATATAGCTACTCTCCTAGGGGTCCTGAAACAATTTGCTAAATTTTAACAATTTAGGGTCTGAGTTAATTTTTTTTCTCAAAAGCCCTATAATTCAAATTAGGACCATATTTAAGGCCCCTCTTGGAAATGCTCTAAGAGGCCAGGACTAATTGCAGATACTTCAATGATTTCATCATACTTGATCAACATGAAGGGCCCAGGCCAAGCTTAATTGCAGATAACTTCAGTGGTTTCATTATGCAAATAAGATGGAACTTTCTAGGGGTTAGGACAAGACAAAGGCATCAACAATTACAATCATACAATGATTATAAAAAAGTTGAAATAACATAGAAAAGTTGAAAAGTCACCATATAACCTCAAAGCTACAACCTTTCAGATCATTGCCCCCGAGAATTCGATCGCCACCAAAGAATTATTACATCGAGATGGCCCACAAAGAAAGAGACTTTTTGGACAATCTCACTAATAATTAAATCAAAATTCGCGAACAACTGTCTACGAACTGATAAATCACGAATAGAAAACAAATAGAACACTGGTAGTGAGGTGAGCGTAGTCAGCAAGATTGAATGAGTTCTCTTCATGTATTAATTTCGGCGACAACATATTACCCTTTTTAATCTTGATTTCTGACAGAGGTCCTCCTTCTGGCGCCAACTGTCGATGTTCAAGACCAAAAGGTCCCTAAGTTGAGCTTAAAAATATAATTTGGATTGCCTTTATTTAATAAACTAGAGATTGAAAAGGTAGGAAATAGGATTACGTCTTTATTAAGTCACAAGTGTATACAGAGTACCGATTTTGAGTGAAGAATTAAAAGCTAAAACTGATCTCTTGTCTTTAATCTGCATTATCCATTTTTTATCCGAATCAGTCACATATCCGTTCCATATCTGTATCCCAAATAACCTGGATCCAGATCCGTATCTGGCTAGCCCGTATTCGGTTCCAAATCCGAGAAAAAAAAATTTAGATTAGAATACGGGAAGAACAATAACTGTCCGTATCTGATCTGTTTTCACTCCTAATAACATCACATAGATTGGGGGACCCAGCGGTAGCTAGTTTAGCAGAGGTCTCCATCGAGCGCCTCGTCCGAGTTGGACGCTCACTCACCAACGATAAAAATAGTTACACACATACGTTGTATTCCTAGGAAATTAATTCTCTAACAAGTGTAAAAAAACACATGTGTATATTGCGTGAGTGTGATGTGCGTGTGTATCCATTTTGTACCTCTTTAAAAACATGCGGTTGTTTTACTCTCTCACTTTTGATATGGGATTTGATTATGATCCCATAGTAGGAGCAATCTAAGGAAAAAAAAGAAAACTCCATCTTCCATCAACTATGTCAATAATTGTTTTCCCCCGGTCTTAACATGTTAGTGTCCTAAAATCTGCAGGTGCGACCCTGTAGCATAACTTGGACTAATTGACAATTCAATTGTCTATTTTTTTCAATGCAAATGAAATAATCATCCGAATGACATCTGCAGTCACTACTACAGAATAGTACATCACTATCGTATCATTTATGTCGGTTTCTAACTTTTCAGGAAAAAAAATGATTATGACAGAAGATTCCCCCGAAATGAAGATATTACCACTCTCGGGCAAGCACGGATGTTGTTTATCAAGTGGGTCACGACGAGTGTCGTACTACTTAAGGTATAAATCCCCGCGTCTTCTCGATCATTCTAGCAGTGCAAAATATCACATTACATATGCATGTTCTTTGCAGGTTCCTACCAGCTCTGCACCTGCACATGCTTCTACTCCTACACCTGCTCCTGTTCCTACTCCTACACCTGCTCCTACTCCTACACAGAGTGCAGAGTTAGTGCGCAAAAAGACTAGCATGGTGACAACCAAAGATCCACAAGAGACCTCAGAGAATCCTTCTATCAAAGCAAAGTTAGGCCACAAGGCCCCCTCCAATACAAGGAAAGCCGCTTGTTCCGACCTCAGAGACTCCTTCTGTCTAGAAAGCAAAGATGACAGATACCACAGAACCTTCTCAAGATTTTAAGCAGTACATACATGGAAAGCCCCTTGTCGATTCCCGTGAATTGAATGCTTTGGGCAAGTGCGCTCGCTTGTTGCATGGATGGTATATTGACAAGGTGTATGCGACCGAGCATCGCGTCGATTTCAATGTAAGGTTTCGAGGGGAACATTTCCACTGCGAGGAGCATGGGACATTCCCAATGAATTTTGAGAATCTGTTCCATTTGTACGGACTAAAAGCCATTGATATTTCTACTGTACGATCCTGCAAGCTGTGAGTATCGCACCATACATCATGAGCCTATGACTATTACATGATTTTGTATTATGTTTTTTAACAATTGACATGAGTTGCAGGATAATGAGGCAGCGAGCCGTGATGGATCTACACACAGTTGGGTTTGTTGACCCCGAGATGGTGTATGCGACCATGGCTAGGCTTGAATCCGAGTTCATTGCCAACTACATCAAGCGAGCATTTCATGCTGAGGCGAAAAAGGACCTCATTCTCTTCCCGTACCACGAGGAATAAGTACTACTCTAAAGAATTTACCCTTCAATTACTTGTTTGTACTAAACTGTATATGAAATTATTTTCTTACACTGTATACCATTTTAAAAGCAACTAGTGGGTTCTACTTGTGGTCACTTTGAGTGAAAATAAAGTCTACACTTTTAACTCACTCGAGAATAGATCAATGGCCAATGCGATCAAACCTGTTTTGCAGATGTACATTCCTCTAAAGTAACATTTTCTGTAATTAACAATGTTCATTTTTTTCATTAATGATATCTCTCCAATGTATGTAGAGTTTTCTCATCGTACATTGCTGAAGGAGGGCAACATGATGATAAAACGAGGTGACCAGCTGGAGTGAAAGCGCTTTAAGGTACAAATGCCTAGTATAGGATTTTTTTTTGATATCTTTTCTTTGTCTCCTAATTTTGTTTCCTTTTTCACAGTGTCATCAATAGGGGTGCAATGACCTGTGCGGCTTCTACGTCATGCATCATATGCATGTCCTAGTCCGCCTCTCATACTTTTTCTCTAAGGTATATGTGCATGCATAATACGCTAAGCCTTTTATATACTAATTTTAAAACTTAAATTAATGAACTTCTTTCTATTTTGCAAAAACTCAATATCTCTCTCAAGACCCTCGACAACAAAGATCTCAAAAATCTACAAGACCACTTATGCATGTGGTACTGGATAGAAGTTATAGCGGAGGACAGTATGTATAGAGAAGCGACAGGCTCCTACTAGTCTATATGTTGTAAACAACATTATATCATGTGAATGTGATATGTGTACTGTGAATGTGATATGGTTATGTTGTAAATGTTATGTGCTATGTATAAGTATTGTGAATGCTCTATGATATTGTGAATGTATGTGTACCGTGAATTGTATTGTGAATGCATATACTGTGAAATTCGGGCTGTTTTCGGACAGCGTACAACAATAATATGATAACCACAATCATCACAATCGGTTCCACAATCGGTTCTTACCTAGAACCGATTGTGATGAGAGGGTCATTAAAATTGGTTCTGAGATGGAACCAATAATAATGAGTGTGGTTATCACAATCGGTTCTGAGCTAGAACCGATTATGATGAAGAGTATCATTACTGTCGTTGGACTTTGTATCATCGTAAAAACCGATTGTGTTGGAAAAAAAAAACGATTCTGATGTACATTCCTGTAATAGTGAGTGTATCCTCGTACCTAGTCTATGCATCCTATTTGAAACATGATATAAATGGTCATGAAAAATAAAAATAAAAATGACAACACCGACACAAATGAGGATATGGTGCCACAAAATTTCAAATATAATTTCGATCTATACACAGAGAAACAAAAAGAAAAATCCTATCGGAAAGGAAATCCCGAAATAAAAAGAGAGAAAAGAAAATAAAAGGATAAAGCTAGAGGAAGCTGTCATCACTTATGTCATCAACTCATATGAGCCTATGGCAATGCACGATCAGCTAGAGGAAGCCAGTTTGCTTGGAAAAAAAAAGGGAACATACTGCTAGCTGAGAGCTAACAAAATTGTAGCAATGAGACAAACACATACCTAACAAGGGTACAACTAAGGTTAGGTATGGCAAAGTTACATATTAAACCAAACAATATGATATCCACCTGATGACTTGAAGAGACAAATTTATGGCACATCTAGAATAAAATGCACTAACATTAGCGTATGATACAAGACAAATATACTAACAGGTATATGTACAATAAAAGAACATTGGGAACATAACATATTATTTTGAAGAAAACACTTCCAAGTGGACTTCTATCTTTTGAGATCAAGGGAAATCCCACATAATAAAGATATTCCTGTATCCAAAAGAAAGAAGAAAGAAATCCCACATAATATTCCTCAGCTTATCAATATTTAACAGACAGGACCTTCATATTGACAATAAACATATCTTAATTGCAGAGAATACATTATGAAGGGCATTTTATGTCATATATGGTATTTTAATGTGCAGAGATGTTCAGACTTCATATGGGATTTCACTATACGAGGCCAGGATTAATTGCAGATACTTCAACGATTATATCATACTTGATCAACATCAAGGGCCAGGGCAGGCCTAATTGCAGATAACCTCAATGGTTTCATTATGCAAATAAGATGGAACTTTCTAGGGGTTAGGACAAGACAAAGGCATCAACAATTATACAGTCATACAATGATTGTAAAAAGTTGAAATAACATGTCAAAGTTGAAAAGTCACCAGATAACCTCAAATCTACAACCTTTCAGATCATTGCCCCCGAGAATTTGATAGCCACCAAAGAATTACATCGAGATGGCCGACAAAGAAAGAGACTTTTTGGATGATCTCACTGATAATTAAATCGAAATTCGCGAACAGCTGTCTTGGAACTGATAAATCCTGAATAGAAAACAGATGGAACGCCAACAGTTCCTATTAATTTCACTCAAAACATCTCCAAAATACCTCATTTTCACCATAACAGAAACCCACAAAACCCTAAGGCTCAATCGTTCCAAGAACTCCAAAATGCACAATTCTTTTCACAGAAGGATTCCAAAAAAGGGGTGCTTTAATTTCACTTGAATCTTGAAGCAAGTGAGGAGGTAAGTAATCATCATCTACTCTTCATTCATGCTTTAATATTTGTGCAACTTAAAAAAAAAGCATAGAAACACCTCTTTTTTTTTTCTAGCATTTTCCTTTCCTGGTGTTTCTTAGTATAAAGTTTTATATTATGATTTTTTGCGATAATCTCTTACAAAACTTTGGGTGGTTTTTGGGATTGTGAATGTAAATTTTGGATTTTAAGTTAACAACATGTTGTTCTATTTTGTTTTCAAAGTGGCAATGTTTGGTATAAGCCTTCACTGCGTCCAAACTATACATCTAGACATATCTCTTTCCAATGCAATAGAAAATTTGCAGAAATTTCACGTAAGGTAGTTTAGTTTCTGTAGAGATTTTTCAAAAAAATTATTCTATACATGGCTAGCTATGTTTTGGGTACTTGAAGTAGGATTAGCATATTTAATTTGCATGAGTGTTTTTTAATCATTTTATACTTTTACTCGATGTGATAAATCTCCATGTCCTCCTTTTTATCCAATGGAACTAAGTGGAAAAGAAGACCAGGGTAGTCACCAATTAATCTCTGTTTTTGTGCTTCTGACATATTTTTTGTTTTTGCAAATTTGGCTCTTATGCGAACAAATTTGCAAAACTAGATCCTAACCACAGAAGCAGCGGCGGCGACATGTGTCACCTACCACGCTTCCGTACAACGGTAAAGTGGTAGCAGCGTGGCTACCTCGGTAGGTCAAACTACCAGCGTGGCAGGGCCGGGGCCCACTAGCCTGCAGCACAGTGGAACTGTGGTATGTTCCTGCTGAACTCCCCTTCCTCGGCGAGAATTTTGCCATCAAATCAATTAATTAATCACTTTACTTAATTAATCAATTAATTAGTCTCTAATTAAGGAATTTGTGTAGCCTGTTGAGTCGTTCCTCAATAGGAGCTTGTCGAGCCAACTGTCCCTATCACTTTACTACCGAGATTGGAGTGCGTGGCAGCTCTTCTGCCATGGTGGGCTAGCCTTACTTGTCGCAATGGACTGCGCTGCTACCGCATTAACGAGGTGCCGCAGTACGGGAGCGCAAAAGGTGATATATGACATTTATTGTTGCTTTCGTGATCAAAGATGATGCTAGTTTTGTAAATTCGTTCGCATGGAAACCAGATTTTAAAAAGAGATTGGGTGGCCAAAAAAAAAAGTGAGAAAATTCCTCCACACATCGAGAGAGTGAGATATAGTCAACCGCAACCTGCCGAACACTCCTCTTCCTCTTCGACTTCCTCCGAAGAATCAAGAGCTCTTCCTCCTTCCCACTCACCGAGATACGCAGCAGGCCATGGACGGCCCGCTCCAAGCCCTGATCGTCGCCGTGGCCGGCTTCGCCGCCATCTCCGTCCCATGCCTCCTCCTCGCCTTCCTCTGTCACCACCGCAAGAACCGCCTCCTTGAGCCCCACCACAGCTGCTCGTCAGCGCCGCTCCGGTCTGCAGATGCGTGTTTGACTGAATGGAAAAGAAGCTGGCCGATTCTCGCCGGAGGACCAGACGGATTGACTGGAGCACCGCACTGGAAGTCTGGAACAATGGATGAACTGGCGCCACGTCGGTGACGTGACGTGCTCGGATCCAGGCTTCATCCTTGAGGCTATCAGGCTAAGGGCCAATTCAGGAATTACTATTTTATATAGATTCTACGGAATTCTGCAGAAACGTACTGTTTTAATTTTCGTAGGAATTAAAAAAAATGCACATTCCGAGTGGTGCTTAGAATGAACCAATTTGTAATTTAGAGAAAGTGGAAGGGCTTATTTGCAAAAAGACCAATTCGTAATTTAGAGAAAGTGGGAGGGCCTATTTGCAAAATGGAATGGGGGTGGCGTGGCCGGCCTGAGAGGCCGGCGATTCATTCCCCTTTAATATATATAATATTCGCCGTGGCCGAAGGTGGGACCACGAAAAGTGAATTTTTTTTAAATAATACTTTTTTTGATAATATTGCAGAAATAAATGTTTAAAAAAAATAGCAGAAATGTATTAATTACAGTACTGTTGGATTTGACGACAGTCTCTAATGCCAATCAAAACAGAGGTACTGGTGTCCGGTCAAAAAAAATTAGTCTATATATAAAAAAATATTGTATGTTAGACTATATATATAGTATATGTGAACCCCTGATCTAAATCTTATGCCACCGGGAGGCAAATAACAAACAAATAGTAAAAATAATAAGTTATTATCATATATATAATAAAGTGATGAACTCGAATGATTTTTTTCTCTAGTTCCGCACCGCACCTACCGAGAGCTTGGCTTGCTCACCGATGTCGTAGCAGGTGACGTCGAGCCCTGCGCGGCCAGCAGCAAGTGCACCTCCATGCTCCGGTTCATGTTTTCCCGCCGGAATGCCTTTGCTGGGCCGTAGCTGGCTAGCTAACCGGGCTGGATATGGGCTTCTCTCCTTGCAGGCTTCAAAATGTTTTTACTGCCTCGTCCTCAAGCCCGTAACAACTTCTGCGTGGTGATCTCCGACCATTTTCTCACCATTTTCCTGTCCTAGTGTTTGTTAGTATAAAATTTTCTATTATGATTCTTCGCGATAATCTCTTACAAAAAAAAACTTTGGGTTGCTTTTGGGGTTGTGAATGCAAAATTTGGATATTAAGTTAACGACATGTTGCTCCATTTTGTTTTCAAAGTGGCAATGTTTTGTATTAGCCTTCACTGTGTCCAAACTATCCATCTCTGTTTCCAATGCAACAGAAAATTTGCAGAAATTTCACACCAGGTATTTAGTTTCTGTAGGAATTTTTCAAAAAATGTTATTCTATACATGGCTTTAGCTATGTTTTGGGTACCTGAAGTAGGATTAGCTTATTCAATTTGCATTAGTGTTTTTTAATCGTTTTATACTTTTACTCGATGTGATATGTACTTCTTTTTATCCAGTGGAGCTAAGTCGAAAAGGAGACCACAATAGTCACCAGTAAATCTTTGTTTTTGTGCTCCTGACATACATTTTTGTTTTTGCAAATTTGGCTCTTATCTGAACGAATTTGCAAAACTTACCATGACCTTGATCGTAGAAGCAGAGGCGGAGCCACCGGTGGGGCTGGGTGGGGCTGGAGCCCACCCAGTCCTCCCAGCGCAAAGACCCTCCGTGAGGCCGCGATGGCCCACATGGTCCATAATTTTGGATATCTCTTTTTTAAGCCCCCCTCTTTGAAACTTTCTGGCTCCACCTCTGCGTAGAAGTAGCGATAGGCGACATGTGACACCTACCACGCTTCTGTACCACAGCAAGGTGCTAGAAGCATGGCTACCTCGACAGGTCAGACTACCAGCTTGGCAGGGCTAGGGGCCACTAGCCTATGATGTAGTGGGATCGCAAAATGTTCCTACTGAACTCCCCTTCCTCGGCAAGAATTTGACCATCAAATCAATTAACTAACTGCTTTACTTAATTAATCACTTAATTAGTCTCTAATTAAGGAATTTGTGCAACATGTTGAGCAATCGTTCCTCAACAGGGGCTTGTCGAGCCAACTGTCCCTAGCATTTTACCAGTGAGATTGGAGTGTGCGGCAAATCTTCTGCCACGGCAGGCCAACCCTACCTGCTGCGATGGATTACACTGTTGCGGCATTAACGAGATGCTATGGTATGGAAGCATGGGAGGTAACACATGTTATTTGCTATTGCTTCCACGATCGAGGACAATACTAGCTTTGTAAATTCGTTCACACGAAGCCGGATTTTAAAAAAATTCAGGGTGGCAAAAAAAGGTGAGGAAAGTCCTCCACATAGCGAGAGACAAAGAAATAGTCAATTGTAACCTGCCGAACACTGTTGACTTGATCAACTTTCTCCTCTTCCTCTTCGACTTCCTCCCAAGAATCAAGAGCTCTTCCTCCTCCCACTCACCGAGATACGTAGCAGGCCATGGATGGCCCACTTCAATCACTGATCACCACCGTGGTCACCTTTGCCGCCATCTCTGCCCCATGCCTCCTCCTCGCCTCCCTCTGTCGCCACCACAAGAATCACCTCCATGAGCCCCACCACAACTTCTCATCAATGCTTCTAGGACAGGGTTCAAATTTTCGCCGAAATTTCGCGAAATTTCGGCGAAATTTCGGATTTCGGACTCCCCCGAGTTCCATAATCCCGGTGAAATTAAAAAACCCTAAAAAAAATTTAAAAGTGCTACAAAGACTTATAATTTAGTAATTTCGTGAAATGGACCGAAATCTCGGTTTTTGACCGAATTTGTCCAAAATTTGACCGGATTGGACCGATTTGACCGAGTTTGACCGGATTGGATTCTCAGGTCATTTCCCATGTATGACCAAAATTTCAAAAAATTTGACATCATTTGAAATATTTTCCGCTCATTGAATTTTACCGAGATTTCGATTTTTGGACCGAATTTCGGTTTTGACTAAATTTCGATTTCTCGGTTCAAAAAAAACCGGATTTGAATTTTGGTTTTTGAATTTCGTCCGGATTTTGTCCGAAATTTCCGAATCTCGGCGAAATTTCGGATTTCGGCCAGGTCCGAGATAGAGTCCGAAAACGAAATTTGAATCCTTGTTCTAGGATAGATACACACTAATATAGCAATCAGAGGGGGGTGAATGATTACGCGGAAGCTAAAACAAATTTTAGTGATTCTCAAAACACCCCTAAATGAATTATGAAAAATTAATTCTGTTTCCACAAAAATAGACTGATATACATTCACCAAAATAGTAATTCCTGAAGATCCCACCGTTGGATTGATGTGAAATTTGGACAGTAGAAACTAGATTCAATTTCAAAACTAACTCAACAAAAATCAGCTCAATCGGATCAACGTAGAGTTATGACCTTCGCAAGTTGACTGTATCTAATAATGACGAAAATTGATCAAATCTTAATTACGATATTAATCAAATATACGTGAAATTAACTAATCAAACTTTTCAGATCAATCACTTGATGTCCTAGAAAGGTTTTGAATGGATCAAATCAAAATTATCACGGTGAATTTATAAATCAATCTGTAAACCAAAACGGAAAAGATTAAACTTAAATTAGCAGCGGTGAAGCAGAGACATTAGTGTTTGATATTCACAAGCTAATTAGCTAACCACAACAACGCAATGTGAGGAGCTAGTATGCATTCATTGCAAAGTGCATTAATCAAGATGACTCGGACGCACATGTGCCACGCAGGAGCTGCACGACCAGAAGCAGAAGGCAACGTGCAGGTTGGGGTGGCGGTGCAGTCCACGACAACTGCTGCAAGGTGCCGGCCACGAAGATGATTTTCTTCGCTCCGACGCCGCCGTCGTCAGACTTTTTCCGTGCGCACACATACCATACCCCTTTACAAGCCAGAGGTACCCTCTTGTTTATAGCCCTAAAAACTCTAATTAGTTGTATACATGTTTATCCATATGATCCAATTACGCATGGGCTAATACATACACATATAGCTCAAAACTTATATATGCACGCGTACGATCCACCTGCCACTCTCGCGTGACTCACTCACTTCCACGTGTGCCGTTCTCTAGTCTGGACGTTCCGCATGACGTCCTTGATCGTCTGAACCCCGATTCATCCCAGAACCTAGTTCCAAAACTATGAAACAATTTTCCGAGCACAAGTTCTTCCCAACTTGACTCAACATCAGTGTATGCAACCACTCACACGAGCGTATTGCATCAAGCAAAACAATTACCCTGCTATCACAAGCATATCGAATAATCATCTGAAACAGTACATGCACACAAGCACCACGCATACCATGAACAGACCACTTTGCAATACCAAATCCATCACTAAACCAATTTTTCAGTACATGATTTCACAACGCTGCTCCCTCCTCCACCCCCGCCGTGATATCCGCGCGGTTGAATAGTGCCAAAACCAGGGCAAAGAACAATGCTTCCCTTTTTTCTCTCGGTGGGAAAAAAGGAATGTGTTCTGGGACGCGTCGCTACAGTAGTGACTCGATAAACAGTACATGGAATAGTGTCGACCGGTGAAACAGTTGTGTGATGGACTGTACGGTCAGGAACACAGTAAATATGTGTTGAACAGATCTATTATTTTCTTTAGGGTTTTGGGAAATCAAATGCAAAAGCAACTAAGAACAATTTAACACAGAGATTAAAACTTGCTAATGCAAAACTAAGAATAAATCTAAGCATAAAGGTCTAGGTATATGATGATATATATTTTTGTGAGGCAATTTTCTAGCTTATAGGATGGAAATATAAATATGATTGTAGCTAGGGATAAAAATCCTATCCTGTCAACCTGACGCTTAGATATCAAAATGATACGGGGGTGTACGATCTTCATGACATAGGATCAGGATAACTTGCGTAATCACTTACTGAATACTAGTTGATCCCGCGCTGTCATATGCAATTGACTTGCAATGCTTTGATTCATCAAGATTGAACTTCATGAGACCACCGAGTGAAGTTGTATCGATCTTTCACTTTCCAGTGGAAAGATATAATGATCTTCGGAAGAAACAACGTCCAATTCCTCACTCTATTGTGTATGCAAAAACAATGAGAAAAAAAATCCTATATGCTATTTATTATCAATTGTGGTCTTGACATTCCATTTCAGCATAGGATGATATGTAGCAAAACAGAAACTATAAGTGAAATAAGTCAAATCAACAATGACAAGCTTAGGAAACAATGTATAGGTTTGATATTTGTAACCATCAATTATGTTATTATTTTTCTTGTTTTGTACGTGACAAACATATAATATCGATAGATAAATCATATCCACATTACTCCCTCCCTCTTCTCCATGCCATTTGCCCTCCTTAACTTTCTTCTCCGGTGACTCCTCTGCCTACCCCTGCCCCTCCTCCCCCACCAGCAGTCGGCGTCGACCCTACCGCTGTTCCAAGTGGCGGGAACCAATGGCAAGTGCGTCCTGGCCACGCCGGTGATGTGACAAGCTCGGATTCAAACTTCATCCTTGAAGATAAGGGCCAATTTAGAACACGGAATTTTATATAGATTCTATGGAAATTCTGCATAAATATTAACTATCCTATAGGGGAACACATTCGCAGCTCCTGGCGTGAGCCACGTCGGCACGCTAAGCGAAGCCAACCCAGTTGTTCTTCGTATTTCCGTTCGGCTCCTGCTTTTTTTCGGCGTCGTCCGTCCCTTTCATCGGTACCTATCCGCTGGCCACGCACACTCGAGGACCAGCCAGTAAAGCGCCACCAAATCCGGCGCCGCGGAGTCCTCCACGCGGCCCAGTTGGATCGGCGCGCTTCCGTAGCGAAACCTAGCCGCGCCACCGCACCCATTCTGCCGTCGCCCTCAGCCCTTTCCCTACACCCACGCCGACTTTGCCCCAGTCTCTGCCCACCGCACCCGTGCCGCCGTTGCCCTCAGCCCTTTCCCCACATCCGCGCCGACCTCGCCACCGTCCCTGCCTATCTCCCCGCCTCCTCCACTCGCCCTCAGTCGCCTACCCTTAGGAAAGATCAACCGCACCGGCTCGATCCGGGGCGAGCTAGGGCGGAATCCGCTTTTCCTCACCGCTACCCTGGAATCTTCAGGAGGGAGATGCTCCGCCGAGCTGGGAATCCTCGATCGGCTGACACCTATGGAGCACTTGCGGTCCTCACGTGGGAGCGCGCACTCGCCGGCGCCTGCATCGGCGAGGTCTGCCTTCTCCAGCTCAAGGACGTGAGTCTCTCTCTCTCTCTCTCTCTCTCTCTCTCTCTCTCTCTCTCTCTCTCTCTCTCTCTCTCTCTCTCTCTCTCTCCAGCCTACGGCCTCTCCTCCTGGATTTGTCTGATCTAACCTCATGGATGGTGCTCTACGCAGAGGAGGGGGTGCCATCAACCAGGCGCTCCACATCGCCATACGACGTGGTCATTGCAACATACCAAAATTCCAACGGCTCAACGGAGGCCTCTTGGCTTTTGCTGTAAACATGGCCCTCCTTTTAAGCTTGTTGTGAGTTGTTCTCTGGAGTCTGGTCTATGTGATAGCTATGAACAATCCAGGATTCCAATGATAGGAGATTTTGATACATAGCAAGACACAGGTTTGTTTAATTCCCTGTTTCACGGCCTCAAGTAGTTTTGAATACAATTTTGCTTGGTGCATAATGTTGATATAATCTGCCATCATTTTTGTCAACTTTGGTATGTTGCATGTATGCACCTGAAATTTATGCTTTTCTTGCTATGCAGGATCATCGGAAATTCAAGCAGCGTTATACGAATTTCTTTGTTACTATCGAGCTCCAAATGGACCTGTCTTATAAGGTATCTATGGAGAAGCTTCATGCAATCTGATTTCTAACTACTTAGCTATCAATTTTATGAGTATATGGTCGCACATTTTTTGAGTGAAATGATCTGACATTATTTGTTGCATATTCTACTTTGCCCATGTTTTGTACTTTGCGGTTTATGCATTGGGTTGTATGCAATAGTTCTAGCTGTTAGATAATATATGGGTTGTATGTTTTATGTGTGCTAGGTACATGGAGCATGCATGACAATTTCGATTTGTACAGAATATGCATGATCTTCTTCTTTTTTTTCCTTTTTTTAGGTGTTGCACATTAGGCAAATCTCTTCAATGCAAGTTTTAATCTGGGTACCAGATTGTTCATTAGGTCCATTTCGCATTATTTAATCAAAATATCATATTATTTATCGAAGGTATGACTGAGCGAGTAGTACGAAGCAGCGTCCATGAGGGCACTATGATGACATGGTTGTACCAGTTGTTTTCAGCAGACCATGTATCGCACAATCTAAAGTTGCCATACTTCGTGAACTAGGAAGGCGGCTAAGTTTTTGTCGCTATTTTATTTGGTGAGAGAACATCTATCACCAATTAAATTAGAGGTTTCTATCCATATCGAATTGCCGTCATTCCTAATGCCGGCAGAAGTATATTTCTGTTATTGTTTTAACATTTATTTTATTATGTTTTGAAATAAATGTATTATTTACAGAAAAAAAACAGAGGAAAGTGCCTGCTTACTGATCTGGGTCCTGTCTGTTGGCGAGACAGCAAGAAAATTACCTTTACCGGTAAAAAGAGATTCAAACATCTTTAAACAGCCAAATTTGGTGTAATCCAAGATAATATGAACGAATACAAATCAAGGTGAATCAAAATACTCCAGGAAATTGTACAATGTATCATCGAACACGAGAACACTCTGTCTTAATGTAGCAAGTCGTAACCGATCCTTGCGTGTCATCCTGATGGGTCGCACGGAGGTGACGGTGGCCGCACAGAGTCGGTCCGAGTTGCCGGCGGGTACCCCATCCCACCCTCTCCGGCGGCGTCGCTCTCCGGCGGCCTGAGATGTTCCATCCCGCCGTCATTTGCACCTCCATTAAAGCTGTAGAACACCGGAAACGACGAGCTCGACGACCCCGACGATGCACCCACCGCCGTGACCACTGGCATTGGCTGACGCGCATCCACCATCTCCTCAAAGAAGCGTGGCGGCTCGCTGGCGCCATGCAAGAACACAGCGTACTCCGAGTACCCTCCGCCCTCCAGCAGCGCCTCCCGCGGCATTGCCGTTCCTCCCGACGGTAGTTGAGGCAACGGCGGCGGCGGCGGGTGTGGCGGTAGGAACGCGACGGCCTCCGGGAAGTTGAGCTTCGCGCGGTTGCCGCGGAAGCGGAGTGCGGCCTCGTCGTAGGACCGTGCGGCAGCCTCGGCGGTATCGAAGGTGCCGAGCCACACGCGTGCCGCCTTATGCGGGTCCCTGATCTCGGCCGCCCACTTCCCCCACGGCCGCTGCCGCACGCCGCGGTACCGCTTCTGTGGCGTGTCGCCGCCGCGTCTGCCTCGGCTGCCGCCGCCGGAGTCGGTGGAGGACGGCGAGGGGAGCTGCTCGTGCGGCAGCAACACCGTTGCCGCAGGCGAGTACTGCCCTGCCGCCATGGCTGCTCTGTAGTCTGTTTGCAAGCAGCAGAAACAGAGCAAAGAGAACTTCGCAGTTAGCCACAAGTAAAGTTACTTCGTTGTTTAACTTTCAAGTTTAGCGTACAGGATTACTTATTTACTTTTAGGGAAATTTTGATAGATGCGACCGTAGAGTGCATGATTTAGAAAGGGATATTTGATTGTTTGCTCTTTTTATTACGATGCAATTAATCATTTGTCATATGTCTCTGACATGTAACCTCAAGGCCTATATATCAGTGAGATATCATAAGATAAATAATCAATCGCACATATAAATAAGAGCAAATCATTAGTTGTTTTTTTAAAATATGCCACCGCGGTTGAGCTTGCTCCAATGCAAGAGTGACAAGTGACATATTCTAATCACATGGAAAACTAGGGATAATAATCTCTACTATTCTAAAGCAGCACTTGGTGGCAGTGGTCCGTTCTTCCCACGTCATTAATTGCCGTTTAATTGCCCTACGCAAGAAACGAAGCGTTGCTTTAATTAGCCAGCTTTCGCAAGAAACGAAGCGTTAAAGATAGATGTTTGATTTTGTGAAATAATTTTTTTTATTTTTTAAACTTTATTTTTCGTTATCAATTTTGTTTTTCGTAGCAACGCACAGGCATGCAACTATAATAATAATACATGAGGAGCACACATGCGTACCACAGGCTATCATTTTCAACTTGAATTGCATGCATACGTGCAATGAGTGGGCTTACCGTGAGCTGCAGCAGACGGCGAGGGAGACGGTAGCCGTACGGCTCCGCCGCTCCGCCACGCTCCCTCCGGCGAGAGGTCCACGGCCGTCTCCTCTGCGCTCGCGCTCGCCGCCCCGCCGGCGACAACCCTCGCCAGCGCCGACACCATCACCGACATCTCCCTCGCCTGCCGGTACGGCGACAGCATTGGCGGCGCGGTCCCAGCCGCCACCACCTCCTCCTCCTCCCCCTCGCCGCCGACGAGCCGTCGGGATCCCGCTCCCGGTGGTTCCCCCATGGACGTGCGAGCACACAAACCCTCAAACGCCACGAAAAACTCTCGCCAACCTATACGTGCGTACGTGACAGCCGCGCGGCCTTCTCTTCCCCCTCCTCCTCTCTCGTTTCGACTCTGCGCAACGAGCTGGGCTATATATGCACGTACGCGGCAGACACGTGGCAGGATTTGAGCCGTCGGCCCTACAGTGCAACACACGAGGTGCGTGCAACGCATTGCGTCGCGTGTTTCCCTTCGTTGCTCTTCGATCTCCTCCTGATTTTTTTTTGAGTGTACAGGCATCATCCGGATGTTTTTATCCTAAAAATCATCCAAACTTTGGACCGTACGATCAAAACACACATCCGTAGGATCAACCCACCTCGAATTCAGGGGGGTGTGCATCGATCTGAAAGCAAATCCAATGGCCCAGAATTTGGATGATGGTTACTAAAGAAAACATCGGGATGAAACTTATCAAAACCCTTTTTTTTTTGTTGTTAGTTAATTAGTCAGTCGGTGATTAAATTGGGAACGTTAGTAGGGATCCGGATGGAGACCCTTGCGTATTTTGGTGCTGGTCAAAGGACTGGCTATCCAGTTTCACGGGTTATTATTGACGGTGGCCGTCCGGCGGCCCCGCGGCTCCACCACGCTCCCTACGGCGAGAGGTCCACGGCCGTCTCCTCCGCGCTCACGCTCGTCGCCCCGCCGGCGGCGACAACCCTCGCCAGCGCCGGCACCATCACCGACATCTCCCTCGCCTGCCGGTACGGCGATAGCATTAATTGGCAGCACCATCCCAGCCGCCGCCGCCGCCGGCGAGCCTTACCTTCCAGCGAGTTGGCTACTACATACGTACAGGCGGCAGACACATGGCAGGTTCGAGCCGTCAATCCTACAGTGCAACGCACACACGCACAAGGTGCAGCGCATCGCGTTGCGTCGCCTGCCTCTCCTCGTTGCCGTTCGCACGCTTAAAACCAATCCAATAACTGTGCCTTCCTTGACTTGATGCGAATTCGATTCATCTGGAGTGAGAGTTTCACACCTGAGACTAGGGGTGAAAATGGTACGGGTTAATCCCGACCGATCCGGTACCGAATCCGTTAAAAACCGTATCTGGGAAAAAAATTCCGTATCCGGACGGATTTGAATACGGTAACGGATACGGTAGACGGGATATCCGACCGAATAGCTGCGGTATATGGTAACCGGATATTATCCGACCGGATATCCGAATCAACAAAACAAGGGTACTCCGACTCAAGAGTCAAGGGCTTCCCATTCGATTCCCGCAAGCCTCAGTCTTTGCCTCCCCATTCGATTCCCCACCCCGAAAACTAACCCTAGTGCTTGAGCCGCCGTTGCCGCTGCCGCCGCATGAATTCAGTGTGTTGGCCTGTTGGGCTAGCGGGACTTAGTTGTTCAAGTTATGTATGAATTTGATACCTTGTTATACTTGTGTTGTGTGAGTTGTCAAATTTATGTAATATATATGAATTTATTGCTTGTCAAATGTTTCAACAAGTATGTATCCGTTTGTATTATCCGTTTCCGAACCGAATCCGGTATGTATCCGCTCCGACATTATCATATCCGAAACTCCGAAATATCCATATTCGTATCCGTATTCGGTCTTACCGTATCCGATTCCGAATCCGGAAAAAAAAATATGGGTTAGGATACGGGAACAGCAATATCCGACCGTATCCGATCCGTTTTCACCCCTACCTGAGACTAGTCTGACCAAACAAAGTTGGGATCGGAGTCACCCTTGCTTGTGTTGGTTCTGGCTGGTCAGAGCAGAGGACACGAAATCCCCTTTTGCTATATATATCCTGGTCATGTTTATGTATTTGCAAATATGATTGGTAGATATGAAGAGCAATTCTTTCTCGTATTTGCTATCTTGGTCGTGTTTATGTATTTACCGAACGGGGGTATTCTGGACAGCTTCTCTGAGAATCAGAAGTTGTCTTCTGAATAGAATCAGAATCTAGCTGAAACTTGATTCTCATAGATTCTTTCTGATTCTTGTCAGCTCGGTCCGAAACCTAGAAGTCATAGCTAGTTCGACTTGATTCTCTCATAATCAGAAACAGTTTCTCCCATAATCCAGAATCCATAATCCAAAAGCTGAAACGAACTGGGCCATAGTTGACGAAGTTACTGAGCCAGGCCAAACCACCAAAATTGGAAGTTGGGGGACAGCTTCCATGAACATAACGACGCAGATAGCCGCGGAACGGAGCAATACCAGATACCAGTGCCCAGTAGACACTTATCTTTAAAGCTGAAGAGATTCAAGGCCAGGCAGCCATGCCATCTTCGCAAGGAGGCCCTCCATAAAATTTGAATTTATATCTAGGTCCTTCTACCGATAATTTTGCAAAAATAATCCCGTAGTTCCACGTATTCGCAAACGAGTCATCCATCGATTTTTTTTGTAATCACCGATAGCTCCTTCCACTATTTCACCCCCAAAAAAAGACCATGTTTCCGCGGAATAGGTCCTCCACCGTTTTTTTCTGCACAAAGGAAACCATGGTTACGCAAATTCGCCAATGGCTTCTAGCGAGCCAATTTTTATACAAATGCCACTAAGAAACCGAAATTATGTATTTTTTGTTTCCACAAATCCATGAACAGGTCATCCACCGGTTTTTTTGCGCAAAAGACCATGTGGTTTCGCAAATTCACAAACAAGTTCTCCACTATTGTTTTTGCACAAAGCACCCCATGGTTACACAAATTCGCCCAAGACTCCTAGACAACCAATTTTTAAAAAAACACCAACGAGAAAATTAAAATTACATTTTTTTTGCTTCTTGCTTCTGCAAATTCATGAACAAGTCATCCATTGGTTTTTTGCGCAAAGGACCCTGTGCAAATTCACAAACAGATTCCCCACCTGTTTTTTTGCATAAATGTCCCCATAGTTACGCAAATTCGTCGACGGCTCCTAGCCAGCCAATTTGTTAAAAAAAACATCACTGGAGACACCAAAATTATGTTTTTTTGGTTCCACGAATTCACAAACAGGTTCTCCACTGACTTTTTGTGCGAAGGACTCCGTGGTTATACAAATTCGCCGATGGCTCCAACCAATCAATTTTTAAAAAACACCAAAAAAAAACCCAAAATTATACATTTTTTTTACAACAAAAATCTCGGACCAAATTTTACACGATGCGATATTGCGCTACTCAAACTAGTGTTATTTTATCGCTAGTGGCTTTCATCTTCGTCGGTCCTTCGTATATGCTATAATATTGTCTCGTTGTTCCTGTATGCAGCCCACGTCAACTGCTGGAATGAATCTAGTTATATATCAGGGCACGTACATACGACAGATACCAACTCGACCTCGCAGGTATCAGAATCACCAAATTGGTATGTGCTTAGTACTTCATATATACTAATTTTTCCAAGCCTAGCTAGTACAATTCAACAAGGGACATGACAAACGTGGTTGGGCTAAAGGTTTCAAATCTCAGCTAATTTTTGAAAATTTCGGTCGAGATTTCGTACCCAGATCTTAAATCTCGGTCGGATAAAAAAAATTAAAAAATTTAAATCTCGGTGATTTTAGCCGAAATCTCGGTGATATTGATCGGATTTCAATTTTTGTTGGCGTGATTTGATTAGATTTAGGGTCAAGACCATCCACAAAAGTTTTAAAATTTTTTGAGGTGTTTTTGACCATTTTTCGGTCGGTTTAATTTGAGGTGCATATTATTCGAAAGGCTCGTTATAATTTTTCGTTCTTAAAAATCAGACACACTTCCAAAATAAGATGTCCTATTATTCGAAGTGTGCTACTCTTAAGTATAAATGGAAGGATTGTATCTCATTGCTTTGTTATTGAGTCCTAAATTGCCAACGCATAATTTTCATCTTGTATGTCTTTCCCTATACATCAAATCTGGTGCGTGCTTTATTGCCATTTGAATACCCTCAGTTTGCCTGAAATATTGCTTTATCCAAAATCAAGTGCTAGCCCTTGACTTGTCAATCTTTGAATAAGCATGGTAGATTGTTGTTTTGTGTATTTTGGTACACTTCTTTTTATCTGTTAGCTAAATTTGTTGTCTTCCTTGATGCATAAATGTTTATGCGATTTAATAGAGTTGATCGATTTTCTGTCTTTTTTAACTTTTGTTTCTCTGAGCTGAATTCACTTATCATCCAGGAATTTGATCCTTCGCAGATAATCTTGAGCAATCTGGGATACTTTCTTGATCTTTGTATTAAGAGCAAAACTCACATAACTTATTTTGCATGTAGCAAGGATGAAATGTTCTTCGACTCTCAAGCATGGTTGGATTCTGACTACGAGAATGACTTTTATAGTGTGAACAGAGGTAATCAAATAGCTATACATGTTTATTAACTAAGGGAATTTTAGTTGGAGTAATGGATTCCTTTTATTCTTATGTGCAATTATTTTTGGCCCTTTATATTGATGTTATGTAGTGCCAGTGCTTTAGCGCTTCATTGAGTTGAAATTTATCAATCAGTCTTCAGTAGCACTGTTCGAATTTTTGAAAGTTCCTTAAGGTTGATCATCATCTAAAACTTTTATGGTAATATTATGGATGTGTTAGAACCATCCACAAAAATTTTCAAAAGTTTCTAACGTGGTTTGCATCACTTTACATTCGATTGAAATTTGTCAGTCACCCATTTATCAAGACAGTAGCACTGTTAGATTTTTTAAAATTTCTCAAGCTTGATAATCATCTGAAATCCTTATGGGAACATTAGTAATGTGTCTGTCAGGACCCTCCAAAAAAAATTCAAATTTTTTTGATGTGTTTTTGACCATTTTTTGGTCAATTCAATTTGGACCTAAATCTCAGTGATTTCAACCGAAATCTCATATTTTCCTGTTGAAAAAAATCGGATTTAAAATCTGGTTTTTGGATTTTATTTGAATTTTCTTGAAATTCCGAGATCTCGCCGAGATTTTGGATTTTGGCCATTTTCGATATTTATACCAAAACGAAATTTGAAACCTTGGTTGGATGTCGTCGGTGCTCCCTAACAGTAATCTCTCACACAAATGATGCACCTAGCTAGGGGTGGATAACGAGCTAACTCGGTTCGACTCGACTCGACTCAGTCAAACTCGTTAAGATAACTAGCTAGCTCGACTTGACTTGTTATCTTAACGGGCTCAAATCGTAGCTCAGCTCAACTCGTTAAACTCGCGAGTTGGCTCGTTTAACTCGTTAAACTCGATATTGCCATCTAAGAGGAGGATTGCTATTTAGATTATATAGTATGCCATGTGTTATCATCTTCGCCTCACACATATATAGCTATACTTGTCGACTTGGAGGACTCGTTAAATTCGCGAGTTGGCTCGTTTAACTCGTTATCTAACGAGTTCAAATCACGGCTTAACTCGACTCGTTAAGGAATGAGTTCAAGCAGAGTCGAGCCGAGTTTGCGAGTACTCGTTTAACTCGCGAGTTTCGAGTTTTTTTTCCACCCCTACACCTAGCTCAGCGAAATTGTTCCTATGAACTGACTCGAGTTTTGTCAACCTTGCAGGTATGATAAAGCACCAAGCAGGGAGCAGATTGGTGGCAATATGTGCGTGCAGGACAATATTTTTTTTAAATAATATTTTTAAATAAAATATTATTTAAAAAAGCAGCTAGTAGGGATAAGGTGTTCGGTGTGGGGGGTGTCTCGTTGTAGTGTGGAATGTATATGATAGTCATGGCTCCATATTTATAGTAAATTTTCGGTGGGAGAGTACCATCAAAGCGGCCTGAGAAAGCTGCAGCCCACGAGTTGTTAAATCGGTCTAAAAAAGTACATGACAGTGTATTGCCAATTTGGTCTAAAAAAGCAGCTGCCAGTGTGTTGTTAAATCGAGCTGACAAAACTGTTGGCAACGTGCTGTCAAATTAAGGTAGTGTGTTGTCACTTGGCTATGAGAAAACGGGGCAGATTGTTGTCATATCAGACTGACAGAACTACTAACAGTGTGTTGTCAAATCACACTGAAAAGACTATTATGTCATAGTTACAAAAATATAGAAATAGTATAGACAATTAAGAACGGTACGTAAGTTTTTTTTTTGTCATTCTCAATTTTACCATAACCTTAATTCTTATGCAAAATTAAAATACGTGTTATATTTATTAATAGAGAGAGTACATAAGCATGCGCACACACGGTGAAAGCGGACAAAGGAGGAGGCGGAGGCAGCTCGGGGCGGCAATGGAAATGGACTAAGATGGGCCAAGAAAGCTTTAACAGTGATGGGCCGAAAGCAATGTTTCGTTCCAAAGGCTTTAGAAGATTTTTAATTGAGTTCCGATTGATTTAATCCAGAAAATTGCTTCTAGCTTGCAGAAATAGCAAATGAACTCTGAAAATTCTAGACAGATTCATGCATGCTCTTTGAAACATTTTTAACTCAAATAAAACGCTCCGGACTCTGAATCTATTTTTATTTCATTCTAAAAAAAAAAAATCTTTTTGGCTTCTGAATATTGGTAAAAGCTTTTAACATTTCAGAAAAGCTTAGGCGCGCGAACTCAGGGAACTTGATAAGTGACACAATTAAATATTAATAACAGGATTTCGAAAATTGAAGATGTTACACGGGGCGGCTGATACGGAGAGGTAGGTCACCATCGCAATCCGTGAGGGGTGGTCGCTGTCACCATTAGTCTGCAGGTCATTAGGATTCTAGGGTTGGGATTCCATCTCATGGATGGGTAGGCATCGGATCGGGTTTTTTTTTATCAGCTCGTGACATGGTAGATACGGCATGGTCTATGATAGGACATACCACGCATGCGTATAGGTCGAGTCGGCACGGCACGGTTGCAAGGATCGTGCCAGGCTTGATGGCAGGACGTAATGGACGGCACAACATATCTTCAAGGGTCGTATTTGTGCCGACATGGCACGCCGCATGGCTGACGGGTATGATGTAGGCACGTCACGGTTTTGGCACTGCGTTTATTATAGTTTTCGATAAGTATTATGAAAAATTTGGTAGCAGAAGTAAAGTAGGAAGGACTGCCTAAACAATGCAACAAGCACGAGGCGGTTTGAATGCTTCAAGCTTATTGAAGAAGCTATAAGACAAGGCGTCTAGTTTGTATTTCGAAACGTTCAACGGGTTGGAATGCAATACACGAGTAGAGATTAACCACTATCTCAAGTTCTCAACACGTCTTTTACAGAGAACGAATAAAATTTAGTTCTTTCATCCAATATTTGTGTCCACTACTTTGATCCCGTGCATCTTCATCATCTTTCCTCTCCTCGTAATAGTGCAAATTGACGAACTTGGACCGACACAACATAAAAATAACACAATATGTCAATAAACTGTATCCAAGCTTACTAAAGGCAAGTCAGACATACACAGCACGACTCGCATAGGCTGGCTGACCATAACGGCATATCCGGCGCGATCCCGGACGGCCGAGTGCTGGAGCGTTTTTGGAAGTTCAAAGGATAGTGGCGGGGTGTTTCGCAACATTGGCGTTAAGTGGTGCAGTGGCTGGAGTCCCTCTGCCCCAATCAAGTACATTAGTTAGCGATCCAACGGCTGCGAGGGGCCTGAGCACATGAACGCACTACACTACCTGGTTGCTACTGTAAATTACCTTGTTTTTGTACTCCCTTCGGTAATAAATAGCTGTCGTTTTGAACATAATTACAGCTAAACTTACGAAACTTTGGCTACTAATATATTTTTATATATTTAAATTGGATACATGGAAAACATATGATCGGAGAGAGTAGTTCTCACACTGAAGAGCACAGTGGCTCAAACGAATTGCGAATTGGACGCTCCGTTGAAAAGGTATACAATCATTTGAATTATTAACGAATTGAAAAGAACTCGTCTCTAGCCGTGTTCGTACGCAAAGCAGTAGGCTGGGTGGACCGCACGACGACCATGGCCCAAGTGCGTGGCGCTCGGCTACGTGCCCCGCGCAAGCGACCCCTAGTAGCTCCGGCCTCTAAGGTACTAGGAAATTGAGCGCGAAGGCACGCCACGCACGTGAACGAAAAAAAATATTTTTAATACGAAAAAAACTGAAAAAATGTTTTCGTAGAAGATACGAAAAAAACTGAAAAAAAATTCCCTCTCACAAAAAATTGCAAATGATCTATCCGTAATTTCAAGAACTGGAGAGGCTTTTTCGCAAAAAGAGGAGAGAGAAGGGGGTGGGACACGTGGGGGGCCTCACCGGACGCCAATCCTCCGGAACTTAATGGAGGGATGATACCAGCCCGAAAACCTCTCGATTGTAATAGCTGTTATATACTAGGTCATAAGGTATTTTTTTATAAAGCTTAAAAGGATTTGGTCTAGAGTTGAATATGAATAGGCAGAAGCAAGGATTTTTTTTTTGCAAAATATCTGGTGGGAGAGACTGTGCGTAATTTCAGAATCCACGAAGGATCTAATCAAAAAGATGATGTCCAGAGCTAGGTGCGAATTTGCATCACCATGATGAGTTTTTTTTTTCTTTTTCAAAAGAACCGTTGAAGAATTTGAAGTAATTTTAGAATTTGTGGGGCATTTTCATGATTTCGGTGATATGGCGCGCTAAGTTCCTGAGAATATCTTAGAGCTTAAGAGGTTAATTATTACTACCACTACTTTTTTTAGTTTCGCTTTAGAATATGTTCAGCAAACCTTTTAATACTTTGACTGGTAATATATAAGAAGTATTCAGATTTTTCATGTAAAAATGATATAACTGAATCTGTCATAAAAAAATACTTTCCAAATATTATATTTTCCATAACTTTACTAATATATGATCAGAAAAAGTGATCATAACCATAAAAAAAATATGTACAAAAGATCATATCGATGTTCAAAATGACAAAAAAAAAAAACCAAAAGAATAATAAGCTACACAATCAAGGTATTCTAGTCTAAAAAGTCAAATGTAAACTCAAGAACAGACAGAGCCAATTAAAACTTTGTCGGTATCACGACAGTCATGATAACGAAACTATGGAAAAGTTTATTTTCCGCTCCGACTGTAGCAAATACAGAGAGTGAAACGAAGAGATTTCTGTATTCAAGAGAAAAGAAAGAGAAATCCCACATAATATTCCATTATTCCTCAGCTTATCAATCTTTGATGCACAGGATCTTCGCAATGACAATGAACACATCTCCGTGGCGGAGAGCACGAAGAAGGGCATTTTTTTTTTCCATATATGATTTCACAGAAGGGTATTTTATTTCTTGCATAAACCTTTCGGACCCATGTATTCTAAACGGAGCCTTTACTTAGGCTCCGTTTGGTATGGTTTCAAATTCTAGTAGAAACGGAAACGGTTCTAGATTCTTGGTAGAAACGTTTCAAGTAGAATTAGAACACTTTCTGCAAACCGTTTGGTACGGTTCCAGATTCTAGTAGAAACGGGGTTGAGGGCGATTCAGCCTCGGTGTGGAAAAAGAATAAACGTTCCGAGTTTTAGCCCGTTTGACTGGGTTTCTCCCAGATTCTAGTAGAAACAGCTCGGTTTCAAATCGCTAAACGAAGCCTTAATACACTTTTACTCGTGAATGAGTAACCTAGGATTAGCTTTAGTCAATATAATTTTGCACGAGAGTGAATCATTTTATACTTTTAGAGTGTGTTTGGTTGCTTGTACCAAGTGGTACATGTATGAGATGGTTTACAAAAAAGTCATCTATATGTTTGGTTGCTGATCTTTTTAAACACGTATCAGATTCTAGTAGAAACAGCTCGATTCCAAGAATACCGATTCAATGTCGTCCCATCAATCAAACACGTACTCGATGTGAAAAATCTGCACGCCCTCCTTTTTATCCAGGTGGAGCTAAGTGGAAAAAGGAGACTAGAGTAAGTCAGCAGTCAAAGTCCTCCTCAACACACAGTGAGGGACGGAGAAATAGTCAACCGGATCCTGCCGAACACTGTTGACTCCATGGACGACTCTCTCGGTCTCCTCTTCCTCTTCGCCTTCCTCCCAAGAATCAAGAGCTCCTTCCTTCCTCCTCCTCCCGCTCAGTGAGGTACGTAGCTGGCCATGGACGGCCCGATCCAAGCTCTGATCGCCGCCGTGGCCGCCTTCGCCGCCATCTTCATCCCCTGCCTCCTCGTCGCCTTCCTCTGCCGCCACCGCAAGAACCGCCTCCACCACCGCTGCTCCTCGGCGCCGCTCCCCGTCTCCGCCCCCGCCGGGGTACCCGAGCTCTCCTCGTGGTCGTTGTACGGCTCGGACATCGACTCCTCCCTCAAGAAGCTCTCCCTCGATGATCTCGCCAAGGCCACCGGCAACTTCTGCTCGGACAACATCATCGGCGACGGCAGCTTCGGATTCGTGTACCGCGCAGTCCTCCGCGACGGCGGATCCGCCGTGGCAGTCAAGCGCCTCTCCGCCGACCACGCCGCCGGCGCCGGCAACCGCGAGTTCCGCGCCGAGCTGGAGGTGCTGGGCAGCCTCAGCCACCCCAACCTCGCCCGTCTCCTCGGCTACTGTGTCGCCGGCCGCGACCGGCTCCTCGTCTACGAGCTCCTCGAGCGCGGCAGCCTCGATTCCTGGCTCCATGGCGACGCCACCGACCCGCTCCCGTGGCCCGCGCGCCTCCGCATCACCCGCGGCGCCGCGGCCGCCCTCGCCTTCCTGCACCACGACCGCCACCCCTCCGTGCTCCACCGCGACATCAAGGCCAGCAACGTCCTGCTCGACGAGGGGTTCGAGGCGAAGCTCGCCGACTTCGGGCACGCCAGGCTCGTCAGCGGCAGCCCCGCCGTGTCACACGTCAGCACGCAGGCCGCCGGCACCGCCGGGTAATGCACCATTAATTCTTGCCAATTACACTTCGTATTCAACTCATACTGACCCTTGCTGTTTAATATGGTCTGATACTTGGATTGTAATGGAATCGATGCACAAATGAACAAATGATACGTGTACTTGAATGAACTATGCTAAAAGTTCTACTCTAGGTTATACCCGAGTTTCTGAAATCCGCAAATGTACGTGGATACTTGATACTTCAATATACAATGTTAAATTCTTCTGGTTTACTAATTCTCAATTGCCTGCAATTTTCTAATCTCCTGATCACCTAAAATTACTACACAAGACTAAACCTAAAATTACAGTACTAAATAATACACAGTTTTAGTACTACTCTTCACCTAGGTTTAGTTTACCTTTGTCTAGGTTAGAAACTTTTTTGTTTTTATATTTTATAGGGGTTCATCCAAGGTTACAAATCTCGTTTTGAGTCAAATCTCGGAGGTTCCCGAAATCCGAAATTTCGGTGAGATTCGAAAATTTCGGGCAAAATCCGGACGAATTGCAAAAACCAAATTTCAAATCCGGTTTTTTTTCTACCGGGAAATCCGAGATCTCGGCCGAAATCACCGAGATCTCGGCCAAATTGAACCGGCTGAAAAATGGTTCAAAATACGTCAAAAAATTTTGAAATTTTTTTTGGATAGTCCTAACACATTACTAATGTTTCCATAAAAATTTGAGATGATGATCAATCATGATGAATTTTTAAAAATCTAACAAATGGTAAAGTCGTGATAAAAACCGTATATAAAATCAGTTTTTGATTTTTCAAATGTAACAAATGAACTTCAAGTCATTTTAAAAGTTTTATATATGTTCCTATATATTAAGGGAGATTCTTTCTTTGAAACCACCTGATTCGAGGAGGTTCTTTCTTTGAAACCACTGCAGTTTTGAATTTTGACTAGTAAGAAAAGATCAATGCTATAAATATGAGCACTGATCATGTATATGTGAATCCCAGCCCATATATACATAGGTGAGTTAGTACTGTACCCATTTATAAATACATGTTATCTTAGGTTTTAAATTTTGTTTTTCAATATATGTCATTCAATAATTTTGTAGTAGGTTTTGTACCACTAGTTCCACTCCACTTCTCTCTCATAGTCATACACAGATTGATTCTAACTATCAATGTCAGTATCAGATATCATTTCTCTCTGCTGTTTCAATGCACTAGAAAAGTTCCTATGTATTAAAAAAAGTTCAAACCACTTTAGAAAATTTTGAAATTTTTTGTGAATGGTCCTAACACATCAATAATATTCCCATAAAATTTTCAGAAGATAATCAATCTTGAAAAAATTTAAAAAATTCGAAAAGTCCTAACCGACATATTGAACCAAAAAATGGTTAAAAACATGTTAAAAATTTTGAAATTTTTGTGGATGATCTTGATCCTAAACCCAAGCAAATAGAATGCACAAAAATCAAAATCCGGCAAAAAGTACCAAATCTACTTGAGATTGCCGAGATTTCGCCCGAAATTGCCGAGATCTCGCCGAGAAATCCGAGATTTGAATTTTTTTAAATTTTTTGAATTTTCCGGGATTTTGAATCTCGGAGGGGTCCGAAATCCGAGAATTCGTCGGGATCTCGCCGAATTTCGCCGAAATTTGGACCCCTGGGTTCATCTATGTTTACTTTATTTTTATGGGAGTGTACAGGTATCTTCCGGATGTTTTTGTCTTAAATAACATCCAAAAGTTGGATAATATGATTAAAAATTCAACCGTTAGATCAAATCATAGGATCGGATGTAATCGATACTCCCGGATCTTAGTAATGATCCAATGCTCCTAGATTTGGGTGATTTTAGAAAACAAAACATCCAGATGATGTTATCAAATCCCTATTTTTATTTAGGTTTAGTTTAACTTTGTCTAGGTTAGAAACTTTTCTGTTTTTATATTTTACAGGGGTTCATCTGTGTTTACTTTATTTTTATTTAGGTTAGAACTTTTTTTATTTGTGCTTTTGTATTTTGTAGATGTGAGGGGTGGGTGGGTAAAACATAGTAGCCATTGGATATAAATCCTTGGTTCAAAAAATTGTCCGAGATTGAAAAAAAAAAAACCAGACAGCTAGCCTCTAAATTCTTTTATGAAAAAAAAAAAGAGATTGGATCTTAGATTTGTGCAATGGCAAACAGGTACATGGCGCCGGAGATACGCGTCGGCGTGGGAGCAAGCGCGAAAGCGGACGTGTACAGCTTCGGCGTGCTAATGATGGAGGTAGTGACCGGCAGGCGGCCGAGCTGGCCGGTGAAGATCACCGGCGGAAAGGAGGTGGAGCTGCTGAAATGGGCCAGGGAGAAGGTCGAGGCGGGCATCGCTTCGGAGATGGTGGACCGCCGGATGGAGATCGGAGGGGAAGGCGGGGAGGCAGAGGAGGTGAAAGCGTTCTTGGCCGTCGCGTGGCGGTGCACGCAGGAGTCGCCGAAGAACCGGCCGGCGATGAAGGAGGTGGTGGAGGCGCTGAACAAGCTCTCGGCGGGTCTCAAATCGAATGCGTTTTAATGGACCGATTAATCTGTTCGCGTTTTGGGAGATGAAATTGTAAACTGCTCGTGCATATGTACCTTGAGTTGTTTGGGTTTTCTTTCGCCTAGGTTTACGGCACACAAATGTCAGCAGAAGAAAAATCTCGCCGGCCATGGACGACATGGCATGTAGATGCATGGGTGTACAATGACGTTTGGCTTGAAGGAAACAAGGTGCAGTGCGATGAATTGAGGCACTTCGATTTGAGGAGAACCACCTCTTTGTGTGGTGGTGGTGGAGTTGTAGGTTTACGACTCTATCTACTAAAGTTCAAATCTTGATTTTTCATGTATTATGCACGCATGTGTGTTTAGTAGGAATCTTGTGAGGTTGGGGATTTATCTCCGAAGTCTGTCTATTTGGGCGTGTGCTAAGAGGACACGCTTGTATGTGTGTGGTGTGCCATGTTTAGTGATGCCATAACTTGGTCGATCCAATTTCAAGCACATATATTGTAGATCTATTATATATTAAAAAATAATGGCTTGTCTTTTATAGCTGCATAGAAAAAAAATAATTATTCTAAAAATTCTCGCAAAAAAAGCAAAACATCTGATCTTTATAGGTAGGCCCTAAGTAAAATAGAACTGTATCAACGTTATTAAAAATACGTTTATAGCTGAATTAATCCGATGGATCTTAACTATAGCAGAACTATTACGGTCAAGTTAACGATTAGAGATATACCCTACCTGATAATCTACAAACGATAAAAAGAATAATCCCGGCTGAAAAGGAAGAACATCAATAGGAAGAAAAGAAGAAGGAAGAATCCTGCGCAGGACGAGGCAGGGGGAAGAGCCAGAGAAGACGACGCAAACAGTTTTCCTCTCTCTTTGTCTTAGGCCCCCTTCGGAACAACTTCTGGATTATGGACTCTGGATTATGGGAGAAGCTGCTTCTGATTATGGGAGAATCGGGTCGAGCCGGTTACAATTTCTAGGTTTCGGATCAAGCCTGCGAGAATCTGCAAGAATCAGTGAGAATCAGGTTTCAGTCAGATTCTGATTCTATACAGAAATCAGCTTCTGATTCTCAGAGAAGCTATCCAAAATCTTCCTGTTCGGCAAATAATCAGCTTTGTAGGTTAGTCTCGGTGCAAAGTGAACGTAGGGGTGGGCACTTGGGATGGGCTTGTGTGAGCCGGTACAAGGCACGGTGAACACGGCTCGGTCCAGAGCTTGGTTCGGCACAAAGTGTGCTATATCGTGCCGGTACGACACTGTAGTTCGGGTCATGCTAGGCCCGATAACTACACACGATGGGCGTCCTAGCACGGCACGATCGTTCGGACTGAGTTCGTGCCGGCCCGGCACAAAGGCGGCACGCCAGCACGGCGGCACGGAGCACGCTGCAGCGCGGTGGCTCTACCGTGGGCCCGCGGTAGGGGCACGGCGGCTGCAACAGGGAGAGAAGTTGGGTGGGGATTACCTGCCAAACATGAGGTCGCCGGCGTCGTCGCTCACCGAGGCCGCCATGCCGAAGAGGAGAAAAGAGGTGGTTTATCATGAGTTGATGAACAAAAAGAGAAGATGGGTTACGATCCCAGGAGAGAAGAAAATGATTGAAGATTATTAAAACCCCAAAAAGGATCGTATGCGGCAAGATATAACTAGATAGGGTGTCTAGTTTATATCAACGTATTATTAAGATTGGTTGAGTCATTTAGCTTGAGCTTCATCATGTGTTGATGAACTCAATCTGGTTCACTCTAGCTCACTCTTTCGAGTTGATGTTTTTGTATGGAGTTAACCATTTGACATGTGCTGCGAATGTGTAAAACTCATGCATTAGTGTTTTGCATGATACTTCGATTTGTATGTGTTGCAAATAGGAGAAGCTTATGCTTGAGTCTTATTAAATCTTATTTGATTTGGCATTTGCTTGGAGCTAAGTTTTACATGTGTTGCAAAAGGAGAAAGCTCAAGTAGTTTAGGTTTTATTGGTTGCTTAGAGCTAAAAATTTGCATGTGTTGCAAATAGAGAGCTCAAGCATTTGAATTTATTTGGGTGTTGCATGAAGCTATCGATTTGCATGTGTTTGAAAAAAGAAAATAGCTTATGCATTTTGGTTAAGTTGGCTTTTGAATGGAAATAAGAGATTTGCATGTGTTACAAATAAAGGGAGTTCATGCAAGTTGTCATAAATTGATTTAATTGATATTTGCAAATGTGTTTTGCAAATAGATGGAATGTTTATGAGTTTGGAATCCTAGAGCATGTGAAGAGGGCATTTGCAAATGTGTTTGCAAAGTGTTGTGATCTCGTATTGATCACCTCATGGTTAAGAGGATTAATCCTATAGACTGTTGTACTATTTGTAAATGTGTTTTGTAAATAAGCTCATGTTTATGAATTTGGTTTTTGAGCATGTGACTAGGATTTGCAAATATTTTTGCAAATTGATTTGATCATGAGTTGATCATTACATGTCTCAAGATTTAATCTTGTTAACTCTTGCTAGGTTGTAGTCACGCTTTTGATCAAGTCTATGTAAGGGATTTCGAGAAAATAAGCTTTTAGACTTGAGTGGCTACTTTGTAGTTTTTTTTATTTTTGAAAATATCTATGATTATTTAAATATTGAAAAATGGTGGAAATTTGTATCCCTTTTGATAAGCTTTCTATAGAGTCCAAGATTACCTAAATCGGACTTCAAACTTATCGGTTTAGTCTAAAAAATACGACAGTGTCACCTCGAGCGGCACTACCGCCCCTAGAGAGCAGTAGTACCACTCTACCATTGTTTAATTACATACTTGTAGTTATTTTCTATAAAGGTGTACCGGAGGTGTTTTCGGGTCAAAATGGGCGGCACTACCGAGGTTTATATATTGGTGGTGCGGGGGGTAGCAAACGGCTAATTTTTGTGCATTTAATGCACAAAACTAGCTGTTGGACTTGAAGCCAGTACTACTGCCCCTTACATGGCGGTAGTGCCAGAAATTGCGTGTTTTTTTGAATTTGCCCTCCAACGGCTAGTTTCAAGTATGGGGGCTATAAAAGACCCCCTTGGTGGGCAAGTGCTGGTTGTTAGACCATTTGTGAGCTATTGGGAGTGAAATGCATATATTGCCTTCATCTATTTGGTCCTTGAGATAAGAGTGGCCCTTAATTGCATATATTGCAATTAAGAAGTGGATTGATGGCCTCTTTGTGTATGTGTTGCACTTGAGGAGAATCCTATTGCATGTGTTGCACTTAGGAGGTCACCGAAGTGCATATGTTGCACTAGGTGAAGCTCAAGCGGGAGCGCTTGACTTGTTACTCTTGGAGGTTATTGCCTCCTAAACGGCATAGAGCGTCATGCGCAGGAACTCTCAACTGTGGTTGTGAGAAGCTCTGACAAAATTTTGTGAATGTCGGTGCTCGCTTACCCAGAAGGGTAAAGAAGCAACCATTAGTAGAATCGAGGTGAATACTCAATTAGTGGAGCCGGTCCAAAAAGGTTTGGGCTTGCCTTAACGTAGATTAGGGGAGACCAGCAAGTCTCCGAGACCACGGAAAAAATATCGATGTGTCTCTTGTGCTTTCACATTCTTGCAATTATTATTCTTATTGTTACTTGTCTTTAGAATTGCAATATCTTGTGTAGAAACTTAATTAGTTAGTGCACTTAGTGAGCCTAGAATATTTAGGTCTTAATTGTCAAAATCTTAGATTATCACTTCCGCGTTTATTTTTATTGAGATTTTGACATAGTGGTTATATAGAGCGTAATCAAATTTTTTTAAAAAACCACCTATTCACCCCCCTTTAGTCGACATCATCGACCCTACAGATTATAGTAAGATATCAGTTATATGAAAGTGTCCGCACATGTTATCAATACGCATTAGGTTTTGGCTATAAAAATGCTCGAAACTATCTTAAACAGAACTAAGGTATTTAAAATATCAGAAACTATCTGTGGCCTCCACATTTGTTTTGCCTAGGATCTCTAAAATATAAAGAATGGCCCTATGTAGTAATGTAGACATGCACTCCATCGAAATTGCTTCGCAAACAAGAACTGCCTAGGACGTCAGCTATTTGCTTCTAAGGCGAGGAATAACATAAAAAAGGATTTACGGTATAAACACATTTATGTGTATTCTCGAAATCGATTACATTTCGTATGGTTGTTGGACACGCAAATCGGCACTAGACGGTGGCTTGAGAATGGAAACGTTTATTTTATTTTATTTTTTAAAAGAGAGAGAATGGCAAAGTTTTAAGGGAGCTTTTGCTTCATTAATTTAGCCGTTTAGGATTTCGGTTGCATCGAGCCATGCATGCATGTTTAAGAAATAGGAGAGACTATGACTATCCTAAGATAAGTGAATCCCTATCGTTTTAAGGAAAGCATCCTTGCTCCTTTGGTTCATAAAAATTAGTCGGTTTAAGATGTATACATTCAAACTTTTGAAACTTCGTTATCTATATCTTTTTAAATATTTAGATAGGATGCATAAAAATCATATGTGTATATTCGCGTTGAAATGTACTTTCATAATATTATAATTTTATTCGATTTTTTAAATATATTACAATTGGTCAAAATTGAGATTTAGAGACCATATCGATGTCTAAAACGACAACTATTTGTGACGGGAGGGAGTAATTTTGTTCAAACAATCATTAGACACACTCACATGTACACATGATGACTATGGCACGCTAGATTTATCGAGGCGGCTGTCATGCAGTGACGGACCCAGTACATAAATTTAGGAGATGCTAACTTATAATGATACAATGCTAAAAAAAACAAATAAATCAAACAAAGTACAATCATTTTGAAAAATACCCCCTGATAAATAAGGGGTGCTAGGGGATATCCATGGTGTGCTCTAGCCCCCCTTAATTCTCAATTGGGTGGGTCCGTCACTGCTGTCATGTTACTACTACTGCTCTTCAAACATGTAGATGATAGATCCTGCCTCTTCCATGTCTCCCTCCCTGTTGTAGTAGATTGTACGAGTAAAAGCGTAAAAACGCTACTCATGCATAAATGCGCGTCCGTGTCACGCTGAGCATCTTTCTTGATAGTGATTAAAGTACTGGATGCCAAGTTGCCAACCAGTGACGTGGGCACCCTACCTGAAAGCAGGGGAAAAATTGAGCAAATAACTCACTGCTAAATAGAAATTAAAAAAATAACCTGCAGTACATCGAAATGTGTTGAATGGCAGCGGCTTCCGCCAGCCGAAGTGGCTTCCGCCGCATGGGAAGGAGGAAGCGGCGCTTCCGCCGCACGGCATGGAGGAAACCGGGTTTCCGCCACACCGTGTGGCTTCCTCCATGCCACACGGCGGAAAGGAGGGGCTTCCGCCACCCCGTGTGGCTTCCTCCATGCCACACGGTGGAAGCCACCTGGCACGGAAAACAATGCAGTAATTCGGAATTTTTCGTTTTCATCCGAATTTTTGTTGGTTTGAACGTGGAAGAGTGATAATTCTAGTTTGATAAGTAATCTTGATAGCTAATTCTAGTTTTGACTGGTTTGTTGTTTCAAGGTTAATCTATTTATTCGTCTCGATAAGTTTTATTCTTGTTCACTAATAAATCGATTAATTAAACTCATGTTTCTATAATCAATTCGATCCCCCAGGACAATCCGAGGACGCCTACGAAAAGGTTGTTTGGATTTATGAAAAGTTTGCTTGGATGAAACCGCCTTAATTCCCGCCCGTGGAATGCACGAAAATTTGATAAATTAAATCGTAATAAAGTTTTCCTGTTGAAAAAAATTATCGTCAAAAAACGACAAACTTGTTGATAGCAGTTACCTGTTCCACAGTAAAATTTGCTGTAAATTTTTGCAAAAAATCGTATTTCATACAACTTTATAACAATTCTGACATTACCTGCTCCACAGTAAAATTTATTCGGTTATTGTTTTGTGCAAGGGTTTAGATGGACATATTAATTTTTGACAATTTACGGTTAATAGCAGTTGCTTCCGCCATGCGACATGGCTTTTGCCCGTTGCCGCCACCGCAGGTGGCTTCCGGCATACCGTGTGGTGGAAAAGGGTTGCTTCCGCCACACCACACGGTGGAAGCCGGGTTGCACGGAAAGACATGCGGGGCGGTGGCCGAAACGGGAAATCGGAATGCACGAGAATTTGATACTCCTTCCTTCCTAAATTATAAGGCCTATAATTTGAATGGTTTTATCCCAAATATAAAACGAGTATATATGCATTTATTCATTATTATCCCAATTTGAATGATATCTTTCCTTCTATACATATATTTATTGGCTCTCAACTATATGCATTTATTCATTATTATCTACACAAAATATATATCTTTTATCTTCTCTTATACCTTTCTCAATTTCAATGTAACCTTAATCATTATGTAAAATTAAACTACGCATTATCAACTGGTACGGAAGGAGTAATAATACTTTAAATTCATGTGGTTAAGACGTACTCAGGGGGTCCATTTTTATAAGGTTTATTTTTAAATGGTTTTTTTAACAAATTATAAATTCATCTAAATTTAATTAGGACTTTTCTTCTATGTACATATTTATTCTCTCTCAATCATATATTTTTTTTTCATTACCATTCATACCAAAAAAATCGAAATAAATTACGTGTCACAAACTGGTCGAAAATCAAGACAAATCGCTCGGTTTTAAAAAAGTCGATTTAAAATTGCTCCAAAAAATCGACAGTACAAACTTGATTTTTGACGATAATTTTTTTCATCAGCAAAATTTTAACATGATTTATTTTATCAAATTTTTGTGCATTCCACGGGCGGGAATTAGAGCGGTTCCAGAGAGCATTGCTTTCCGTGTCAAGTGGCTTCCACCGTGTGGTGTGGTGGAAGCCAGACTGCATTGTTTTCCGTGCAACGTGGCTTTCACCGTGTGGTGTGGCGGAAGCCATGTGAGACGGCGGAAGCCCCCTTTCCGCCACCTGGAATGGCGGAAGCCACCTTGCACGGCGGAAACCAGTGCTATTCAACACATTCCATTTCACTGCAGGTAATTTTTTAAATTTCAATTCAACTGTTGTTTATTTGAGCAATTTTTCCGAAAGCAGGGCCGGAGCCTTCGGTCAAGTCAAGCTCAGACCTTCTTCCCTCATGTCTAGGGTACACCATGCCCGATGAGCAAATGATAAGAAATTCCCGGACAAGGAGTTTGAAAGCCGCTGTCGACTTGTTTCCTGTTGCACTACTGTAAAACAGCATACAGATGACATCCTATTTATAATGATATTTTTAGAATCATCATAAATAGAATTACTAGTGACGGTTTCAAAATTCAAAATAGCAGAAAGACTATTTGTGATGGTTTTTATTTGAAACCGCCACATATACACATTTATCAGTGGCGGTTTTTATGTGGAACCGTCACAAATACTTTTAGAACTATTTGTGACGGTTTTTCTTTAAAAACCATTACAGATACTCCTTTATCAGTGGTGGTTTTTAGCTAAAGCTGTCAATGATAATGATGAGTATTTGTGACGATTTTAGCTAAAAACTAGCACTGATAAAAGAATATCTGTGTCGATTTTTAGCTAAAACCGTCGCTATTAATATTATTTATGACGATTCTATTTTAAAACCATGGTAAATAATATTCGCTGTAAATAGCTCAACCTCACTGCATATTACTAACCCTAGCTAGGTCCTGATGCTCTATTTGAGCCGATGTCTGTTGACAACTTTGCGGACTCCCTAGGTCAGGTGATTACCTACAAATATGTTTTTCCTCGATATACAGAATTGGCTCCTTGTATTGTTCTCTTGTAATATAAGGACTCGACTTCGTTTATTTTGTAAATGAGCAGAGCTTCATATCAGGCATTGGTAATTGGACTGCAGATGAGGTGCTTTACCAGGTATTAGCGCATAAAAAAAATCGTGGAGAATTCATGGAATGCAACAATTAAACTTGAAGTCATGTTATTTTTTTCTGTCGAGAAACCATCCATTAAAGGTTGCTTCAAGTCTATCAAGGGAGGGTTGTAAAGCACTACACCGAAGCATCCAAGAGGTGGGTCTATCTTTTCGTTGTTTTGAGTAACTGTATTGTATATAAATATAAATATAAATATAAATATAAATATAAACTCCCCTTATAGGGGAAGAGATTGGGGGCCAACCGCCCCCCCCCCACGTGTCCACTGGCTTTTTTGCGAAAAGCCCCCCGGTTTCTTCGGAATTACGTTCAGGTCCTTGCGCGATTTTTTGTGAGAGGAGAATATTTTTCCCGTTTCGCGTTTAGGTCCCTGGTTTGCCGTTTTGCATGGAGGCCCTCCCGTTAAGTGCAAATAGCGAGCGAGCCCTTTCCTAATTTTTCAAAATGGTGAACAGGTCCAAAATTATAACAAATAGGTCCTCGCGCTTTACTTTCGGGTCCTTTCTCTGTTTTGTCCGAAAAAAATGTTTTTGGGGTCCGTTTTTTCTCCAGAGCATGCGAAAAATATTTTCGGTAGCCGTTTTTCCAAAAAAAAAATGTAAAGCCGTTTCCTTTCTCCGTTTTGCCCGAAAAAAATGTTTTCGTGATCAGTTTTCCCTCCAGGGCATGGGGGAAATGTTTTCGGTGGCTATTTCCCCCCCAAAAAAATTGTGAGACCGTTTCCTTTATTTGTTTTGCCCGAAAAAAAAATTCGTCATCCGATTTTTCTCCGGAGCATGGGAAAAATGTTTTCGTTGGCCGTTTTTCCAAAAAAAAATGTGGAAAACCGTTCCCTTTCTCCATTTTGCCCCGAAAAAATATTTTCGTGATCCGTTTTTCCTCCGAAGCACAAGGAAGATGTTTTCGGTGGCTATTTCCCCACAAAAATATGGAAAGCTGTTTTCTTTCTTCGTTTTGCCTGAAAAAAATTATTTCCGTGAACCGTTTTTTCTCCGGAACATGGAAAAAATGTTTTCGTTGGCCGTTTCTCCAAAAAAAAATGTAAATTCGTTTTTCGTCCGTCATTTCTCCGTTTTTTCCCGCTTTTCCTCATTTTTATATCAAATTTCGCACGGCGCGGCGAAGCGCGCGGCTCTCACTAGTTGTACTGATGCAGCCTTGCAGAGTACTTATGTCTTGACCCAAGCAGCTATTAGGTTGTGAAATCGCTGGCCCTGAGGGGGGGGCAGGGTGGGCGGTCGCCCAGGGCCCCCCAAAAGTCAAGGGCCCCCAGACTAATTATGCAAAGTGCCTGGGTCAGTATATATGCGCTTGGCAATTTGGCATTGGACTAGTTGTGCTTGTGCAGGACACCAGGACATGAGTGACTAGAAGTCTTTTTGAAGAAAGAGGGTTTCCACCAAAAGAATGCTTCCTGGCGGATGGCGGCTAGGAGCTTCATCCAGGGAAAAAGTAAAAACAGGAGGGGCGGCGGCCGGCCGATCGCTCGGATGTGGCGACGCGTAGAGAGAAAAAAAGGGGCGATCGCCTGGACGTGGTGCACTGGTGCTGTCTGGGCAATTCGCCGACGAGCCGTGATCGCCCCTAATCCGAGGTATAGAATATTAATCTTCCCTAATCTCTTTCCCTATTAGTCTTACACTATTTAATCTTTGATACATTTATTATTATTTTCAGCGCCATGCGTTATCAACTTATCATGTCATGTAGAAGGTATCCATCCGGTAGCGAAAAAAGAAAAAGAAAAAGAAAAAAACGTGCGGATGACTTTATAGAAACGTAGAGAGGAGTTATGGACAAATTTTTAAAGAGTAATTGGACGAGATTGATATCAATAGTATAATTGATGACTTTGTATCACAAAATGTTCGAAGAAATTTTTTAAGATGATGCGAAGTGCCAAGTAAGTATTTATGATTACAATTTACATTTGTCATTTCATAAATTTTAAAGTGTTCTATAGAAGTAATTTTGTGCATCGAATATTAATTTCTTCAATGATGTGTGCTTATAAGACTATATATATACATAGACATATATATATAGGTATATATATATATATATGAGGAGGTGGATGGGGCCTCCATATAAGTTTTCGCCCCGGGCCCCCAAAATGCCAGGATCGGCCCTATTATGCTGTTGAAGTTGATGCTGATTGTGGCCGCGTTCCAGAGGAATGGTTATTTCATCACCGCTGGGGCAAGAAACCTGGTGAAGTCAATGGTGAGATCAGGGATTCAAATATCGCAGAAAATTGAGAGAAAATCGCGATTATCGGATATATTGGTGGGGTAAGATATTTAAAATCGCTCGGAAAACCGGTCAAATTCAAAAAAAAATAAAAAAAATGCAAAAATTCAAAAAAAAATTATACAACGTAAATATCGCGATAATTGGTAAAAATCAAAAGAAGTTGCTCAAAAAATCAGCTCTGAGAAACATTCAATTGGCCGGTCCAAATATCGCGATAGTAGGTGAAAATCAAGAGATAATTGGTAGATTTTCGATTTTTTTTTGAATTTTTTTTTCAAAAATTAGGGTTTCAAACCCATGCGATTTTTTGGCGATTTTCTGACGATTTTCTCCGAAAATTGGTACCGGGCTACACTCGATTTCCTGAGCGAAAATGGTAAGGTGAACCCTGGGTGAGATTATTTTATCAAGTTTCAACCTGGCAAGAAGCTTTCAGTTGTAGTGTTTGCTGATATTTGATAGGAGTATATGACAATGAATCAAACATGTCTAAGTTTTAAAACATCAATAGCATGTTTTCAATCCTGCACAAGTGCACTATTTTTTTCCCCTGGGGATTTATCAAGGCTCCGGCCCTTGCAGGAAAGAAAATTGAATTCATAACGGCTGGTGGCAGGGTGAGCTATTCTCCTCTTCATTACTAGACCTGCTACTATCCCAAATGTATGTACCTTATGATTTCTACTTCTATATTGAGACGACAGCCACAACTGCAGAAACTAATTGGAATCCAATCTAGTAAAGCTTTTAAGTGATGTATGCAAGCTTGCAAGCAGAAAAGGTTATGCTTTTCTTGCCATTCTAGGACTAGTGCAGATTGCATAGATATATCTCTACTATTCTAAAGCACCACTTGGTGGCAGTGGTCCATTCTACACGTCATTAATTGCCCTGTTTAATTGCTCTACTTAATTGCCCTGCTTAATTGCCCTGCTTAATTGCCCTACTCAAGAAACGAAACGTTGCTTTAATTAGCCAGCTTTCACAAGAAACGAAGCGTTAAAGATAGATGTTTGATCTTGTAAAATAATTTTTTTTATTTTTTAATCTTTATTTTTCGTTATCAATTTTGTTTTTCGTAGCAACGCACGGGCATGTAGCTAGTATTCTTATATCTCTTGCTGTCGAGTCCAAAATACAGTTTTTTTTATTTTAACCCGAAATGAGTATTTGTAGTGGTTTTAGCCAAAAACCGTCATTGATAGTATTATCTATGATGGTTTTTGGCTAAAATCGTCACTGATAATATGAGTATTTGTGACGTTTTTAATCAAAAATTGCCACTGATAATATTATTTATAGTGATTTTTGGCTAAAACTGCCACTGGTAATATGAGTATTTGTGGCGGTTTTAGTCAATACTTTTGAAATTTTAACTAACGATATTTTTTTAAATATTTAGCTTTGAATATAGCCATTGTAAATAAATTTAGAACAATAGTTTTACAAATTAGTAAACTATTTTGAACCCAAATTCAACACTTGTTCAGTAGGATGGCATCAACAGCTTGCCAACTTCCAAATTACTAAATTAACAAAAAAAATCAATGATCAGCTCACCTGTCATTACATACTCAAGAGCTACATATCCATATGTTCCCATGACTCGCGGGGACACATGGGTCTTATCACCCTCAGGACCATCTTTAGCAAGTTAAAAAGCTGAAAGTTTCACATTAAAGTCTTGGATGAAGCAATATGTTTAACAAAAGTACAAACACAAGGATATAAACAAACAAGTAAATGTGTTTAAAAGATACATAATGCATCAAGCAGAACATTGAATTTTATCTGAAGCCAAGATTTTTACTAGACACTCATCATAGTAATTCTTACTTGTGGTAAAAACAACAAAAATTAATATTTAATTTTACTAACTTTAAAAATTCAAGAACTGAAAATATGATAATCTTAAAAAATACATTGAAAGATTTAATAGAAAATAACTACTAAGAAATAAATCTAAAATTTTTATACAAGATTACCCATCTCATTGAAAATATTGATAAAATTTATCAAAAATTGATAACCCAATTTAGACCCTCAATTAAAATGATAACAAAAAAGAAATTCTTAATATATTCACTTGTTAGATTTATATAAAATTATCTAGTAAAGTTTTTGAATTTAAAATTTTACTATAAGTAGATAAGTTTCTGGCAACTTGAGATAAAAATTTGTAAAAAAGTTTTGAACTAATTTGGCCTGCGAATTAAATGCTCCATCACTGCTGTCCGAGAGAAGAAAGGAAATTGGATCATTTATTGAGACTAACAATGGACCCAGCTGTATAGGCGACCCCACCAATCAGACTCAGCACCATTTCCCTCGCTCTTTCTCCCTCTTCCTCACTGCCATATGGGCCTGGGGCCACATGTCATACTCCCCTCCTTTTCTTCTCCTCCCCTTTCTCTTTTTCCCCGATCGGTCGATCGGAGCCACCACTCTTCCTTGCCACTTTTCTCCTTGATCAGTGCCACTTTCATGAGAGTCGAGACCCCACTCCATCCCTGCTCTGACCAGCCACCCATGCCCTAACATCGAGCTTCCATGCCCTGTCACATCGAGGCTTCTTGAGCACCGCTTGACCACTGCCGTTCTAACTGTGACTAAGCACGGCGAAACCGCCTTCAACCGGCTATAAAAGTCTATTCGAGGTCATCCTAAACTCCATTACCTCCTCTCAGTTGTATCCATGACCACACCAGAGTAGTACCAGGTGAATTGTGAGCTTCTTCTTCATCTCCGATAGCACCACCGCCATGGGACTTCAGTGCGGGCAATCTCCTCCTCTAAAGCTCTTTTCTTCAATTCCTTCAGTTCAAATACTCCTTACTAGTCATTGATGTCATTTCCTTCCTCAATTTAGGCCATCACCCCGCCGATGAGCTCTAGGCCGTTGTACTCCACCCGGCCTCGCCGTTGACTACTCTTCGACCTCGCCCAACCGTTATCGACCGTCACCACCTCTCATTGACACCACGTTCGGCCACTAGCCTTCGCCCTCCTACCACCACCGGTAATCCGTGCCGCCGCCTCCCCTGCTTATGGTCACTGACAGTGGCCCCCGCGCTGCAGACACACTCTCTCTCTCTCTCTCTCTCTCACTTGTGCACATGTGTCACTGACAGAGGGCCCCAGAAGTCAGTGATCGTTGCCAATTCAAAAGGAAATGTGTATTGTAAAGAAAATATGCCTTCAAGTTAAGTAGACATATTTTCTATTTTTCCAATGATTATTCAAACCAGCTGGAATTCAACTTTAATATATTTCACATTTTAAGTCCAAATCTGGTGAAACAAATTTCTAAATTCATGTTAAATCATGTAGTTTCTGAATATTCAAAAATATTTTGAATGTGGCACCTGTGTAAAATTTAAATTCAAATTTAAAGAATAGGTACAAAATTTGAACAAATGAACTCCAAATCAATTGAAACCAATTTTGTTAGAATCATTAAGTTAAGAGTAACCCAAATCTACAAAAATATTTAAGTTTCTACTTGATTTAAGTCATTTTCTATTATGGATTAGTTTCAATATGCTCAATGTCCATACATGCATAATTTGAATAAATGGACTTTAAATTATATGCAAACATTTTCTAAATATCCTTAAAACAGTAAGGTACCTGTTTAAGCTGAAATACTTAAGGTAACATGTTTGGTTTAATGTTGATCTATCTGATAACTTAATATCTTGTTCTTATTAATCTAAATAATCTTAGCTTCTTGAATTTGAAATTATTCATTTTAAAATACATAATTTTAGCCTTTCTAATTAGTAAAATAAAAATAAACAATTTGCAGAAAATAAGTATTTGTGCTCAACCTAACCCAAAATTGCTAAGTTTAAGTTAAAGATTAAAAGACAAGTAAAAATGTACAAACATAAAATCATAAAACCCTAACCCTAAACCCTACTTGTTTTATATATTAATTTTTATTTGATTTTTCTATCTGGATACTTTTTGCCCTTATTGAAGTTTGATATTTGCTATGTTTCGATGTACGACGTGTAGAATCCGATGTAACAAACACTACTGTCAACGAACTTGATTTTGAACTCGACGACAACAAACAACAAGACAAGCATCCCCTTGATTATATTGATCCCAGATTTTTAGAAATGATTTATCAAATATTTTCATGCATGCTGTATGTTCATAAAATGTTATATTATAGGATGAGGTAGCTAAAACCTTGATTATGGGATTTCCTTAATTGGCATTGCCATATGAATCTTGATAACCCTAGACAATGGATAGACACATAAAAATATGAAATGGATATATTCGTTTAATACTGCATATGCTTAGTTATGCTTTATAATGGGAAAATAAACAGATAGATATATTGTTCACAATGAACTGAAGTGTTGGACATGATAATCAAGAATCTTGGACATGTTGGACTAGTATAATCAATGGTATGTGTATAAAAATAAAAATAAAACTATGGTTTTGGCACGGGCGAATATTGATAATAGCAGGAAGTGCATGTTACTTGCACATAGATAGGGAGCGATTCTTCACCTGAGTCAATTTAAAGACCGAACTATAATGTTGTTTTCATGCAAAGATAATCGTACAACCACAAGGGTTGGTATGAGGCAGCTATAACATAATAAGTTACTTAAAATTGACTTTGCACATTGGAAGTCTGTAGTAGCACAGGCTGTTCCGTTCAGGATTGCTTGTATGAGTGTCCACACAGAGATGTGGGTCAAACACATATCAATGCAACAGTATATGCCTTACTATGGAGAGAAATGGGACAGTGTGAAGTGAAGCCATTTGTCATACTGTGTGTACAAATATCTTCTATCGTCATAGTAAGGATTTGTCAATACTAAGCTAGTGCAAAGTTAGAATTAAGTAATGTAAAAGTTATATATGATTTCTCTACGATACACCAAAGGAAGTGTGTTAAATATGCATTACAAAAAGAGTTGATCATTCCTTGTGGGTAAAGTAGTACACCACTGTAGAGTTAAAACTAATCGATTAGTCGTGCTCGCAATCATGAGCACTTGGTAAAGCCATCACATAGTTAGAATTTTGATATTTTCATAAAAATAAAATGGAACTGAAAAATGTGGCATTAGACAATTTAACTTACAGATAATTCAATGCTTGCCATGTGTTGACAAGATTGAATTCAATTGTTGTGCCATGGGTTGGCAAAAGAATGGGTTTGTGCTATGTGTTAGCAAGAAAATGTTGCGATAGTTGTTTACAATCAGATAAATTATGTTGTTACTTATGCTTATTACTTTACGTACTTGTTAAATTAATTTACAAATTATGCTTTCAATTCACTATTTAAAATTTACATTCAATTCAACTTTATGCAAATAACTAGGATTTACAAAAAAGTCTTGCGAGTACAATTTTGTACTCATCTTTCTATTAATGTTGATTTAGGTGAAAAAATATAATATCCCGAAGATACATGTTTTGATGCAGATTATGGGGATAACTACAATGTTTTTATCTAGGATTTTACCTTATTAGTTGCCTGTGAAAAATGTGTTAGATAGGCATGCGACAAGATAAAGCTATTTCTACTGTGTTAAATTTTGGTTTGTAATAATATCATGTAGGAACTACTTCCGCTAAAGAATGTAATAAGATGTTATGTACGATTATGATTACAATTTATGTATATGCGTGCTAGTTACTGAGCACGGAACTAGCACAGAAAACACATTAAAACCTTTCTTTTATGATGCACTGTATCATAAAAAAGAGGGTCTCATATGTGTTGCTTCCTGTTACGCGTGCGACAGCTTCCCAACTCTTAATTTTATCATTTACTCCCTTTGTCCAAGTTTATAAAACATATTTTTTTTGAATGATCTCGTTCATAAATATATGATGTATTTTATATTTCAATGCAAAATTAGTGTGATGTTCCCTCTGTACATCTGATAAATATTCTTCTTTACTTTATACTTTCTATATAGATGCGTTGAATATAGTGCTTAGTGATAATAAGTAGGGTAATCTAGTTATTTTTAATGTTTTTTGAGCAGTGCTTCTATGCTTTTCCTTCTAGTACAAGTTGCACAAATCTTGAAGCAAACGAAGAGGTAAGTAATTCTCATCAACCCTTCATTTATGCTTTAATAGTTGTGCAACTTTTAAAAGAAATAGCATAGAAGCACTTCTCATGTTTTTTTGGTCTATATGCCAAGAAAAAATATAGCCCGTAAACTTGGACAGATAGAGTATTTAGAATAAGAGAATTTTTTCTAATTCCTAGGGAAATTGAACTGTTTCCTTTGAAATTCCTATAAATTTATGTGAAGTTTCTAAAATTCCTGTAAATTTTCGTGAAATTCAAATGGAACATAAACGGGCAAGGTAACAACCGGCCGAGAGAGAAGAATAGAATCCTCGCCTGGTCTGGCTGGCCGGCGTCCCCTCCGCCCTGCCTTCTCCTGGGCCAGCGACGAGGTCTCCGGCGAGCTGCAGCTCCCGAGGTGCATCGATTCCTCCTTCTGGGGCGGCCTGGTCATCCGCGGCATCTCCAGCGGCCTGGTCGCCTTCGCCAGCTCGCCTCTCCCCTCCCTCCCCACCGCACGATCCCGCCGCATCGCCGACTCAGGGGGTGGGGCGTCGGGGCGAAGGTTTCCCGGAATCTTCTGGAGGCCTAGGGGGTAATACGCGATGGGGTCGGTGGATCTGATCGCGTCCTGCCTCGACTCCATCCGCCAGGTCGGTTCTCTTCGCGAGTTCCTTTTTTTTTTTTGCTGGTTATGGATTCTAAATTTCTACATGCTTTGTTCGAATTAATTTTTACATACGATTAGGCGTGAAATTTTCGGTAACTTCGGTGGGTGGAACGCGCGAGGATTCCCAGAGTTTTTCGTTTCTAGCTACGCAAATTTGTTCTGTGCGAAATAATATCTGACGTGTGTGTCGAATTTGAGCAATTAATCTGCTACGCAGCCCATCTTTACGGCTTCCGAACTGAACCATGCGTTTACTTTTCGTTCCAGAATGATCAATGTTAGAACGACTGATGGATGAAACGTGCAGCTGCTCTACTTGTTGAAACGCGATCTTCTTTTTTTTTTTTACCTGTTGAACTAAGGATTCGGTGTTATTTGTTCGTGATTAACTCAATCTGTGGAAAAGAAGTTGGGAATAATTGCTCGTACAATGAATTTGCATGTGGAAAAAAAATACCATCTTCCCAGCTTTGACTATCCAAATTTCTTTGTGTTTTGGGTTGATGCTGCTTTGCTTTGCAGATTGGAGATGAGATTGCAGATGCACTAGTGTACGTCGATGCGGGCACTCTGGAGGCGTTCCAGTTCATAGGGGCGTTCCCTGTGCTTCTTGAGCTCGGTGCTCGTGCTGTGTGCGGCTTGGAGAACGCCTCTCCTCTTGATGTTGTGAGGTTCACTTACACCCTTGCTATCGAAAATTAAGGAACTTCTGAGATCCGCACCATGCCTATTGCCCTACAATTTGATGATGATGTAATGTTTTGTACTAGTTGTGTTGGTTGCAACGTGAATGCTTAATGAATGTCCTGTGGCATGACTGCGATATTGTTCTGATGATTTATGCGCTATTTACTGCTTTGAGCCTGCGTTACGGAAATTGTTTCTGACCTGCAGATGCCATTTGAATGTTGCACTTTGATACTTTCTAAATTGCCACTGAAGTATTTTCTCAGTATTAAGTTGGTACACAAGTCACAAGTATACACAGTAAGGTTTTGTCTTTGGCATTTATTTCTACATGTATGGCAACTCATATTGTGCCTTTTTTAGCTTTTTATAATCTCTATTTTTGTTTGTTTAGTAGTGCCTATTTGTCTTACAACATCTTGAGTTTGTCTTTGGCATTTATTTCTACATGTATGGCAACTCATATTGTGCCTTTTTTAGCTTTTTATAATCTCTATTTTTGTTTGTTTAGTAGTGCCTATTTGTCTTACAACATCTTGAGTTTGTGTATAATTCATATAACTTGTTCATTCTGACTTCTGATGGATGAGAAATGCCAAGCCTAGTAACCTGCATGTTAACCTTGGTATCTGGTATGTAAACATATAGTATTTTTTATATGAAACCAGGGTTTTCTTTGCTTTGCCATAAAAAAAGAAGGAAATGTGATATATGTTTTTTGTATGCCAGAAATGGTATGTTTTGTTCCTCTGTTCTTTACCTGATCACCTGTCGTATCCTGTGTGTTGCAGGCGGCTGACTGGCACTCAAGTTTTGCTCATCCAGCAAGGAAGATTGTAGTGATTACATCACGCCTTCTTAGTGATGCACATCGGTATATTCTGCGCTGCCTGGGCAACCATGGAACTGTTTCGCATTGTACTGTATTGACAGCTATTTCTGAGGTGCTTTTTCTTAAATTGTAACTCTTCATAGAAAAATGTCCTTATTATTTTGACTGGCGCTGAAAATTCCTATTTATCCTTTTTAAAAAAGCAAATAGATCCTTATTACTTTCCATAAAATCATGCAGGTAGCATATGTACTCAATCTGCATCGTTTGATCTTTTTTGGTCTCACATATGTAGTCTTCGGTGACTTGCATGCTCCCTATTTCAAAACTTATCTGACCCAACTTAAGGTCCTCATGAGTCATGAGCTATCTTATTTATTTAGTATAGCTGTGTATGAGTGTATCGGTAAGAACTTCTTAGTGGACAATGCTTTCTTTGCAATCCACAGTAACTTGCATTACTCAGCTGAAATGCTGAGTAAATGCCCATCTTGGAATTGTTATTCATCTTGTTATTTCAGGACCTTCTTGAAGCTGAAAATCATCCTAAAATTGTTCGAGAAACCTTTTGAACCTTTGTTGAATTTATTGCAGATTGGTCAATCAGTGTATGTTGATTCCCCACTTGGACCAGATGCTTTCCGGGAGTACGAGACATTACTCATTCAGGACCATGAGGAGCTTTTGAAGAAGTATGGAAAGTCAGAGAAGTATAAAGATAACATTCCTTATTCACAGAGAGATGTCACCTCAGACAGTGATAGATACACTAAGTGGGGTTCTGGGGTGCATTATGGCTCTAATTCTGAATCTAGCCCGACAAAAAAGGGTTTGTCTGATGATGAGTTAGGCTTGGTAGAAGCAAGAGGGAAGATGTTGTCTGTAACTGTGTGCCACTTCCCTATGATTTTCTCTCCTATTTCCTCAAGGACTTTTGTTTTGCCTTCGGAAGGCACAATTGCTGAATCATGCTTATCAAATCATCATGAAGACTCCCTTAGCCCTGGTCTACCCTCCATATCTACCGGTACACCTTTTGACGGTGATGAGGTGGCCCCTGGTGTAACCTTGACTGCTCAATTCCTGTACCATTTGGCTAATAAGGTAATGAATTATCATATAGGACAGACTGCTTACTAGTCACTCTTATCAATTTTTCAAGCATACAACCTTTTGTTGATCTCCATTACAAAATGTGTGTAGATGGACCTAAAGCTCGATATATTTTCGCTTGGTGATACATCGAAGGTCATTGGGAAGCTGATGATGGATATGTCAAGTCTATATGATGTTGGTCGTAATAAGAGATCTGCTGGTCTACTGATTGTAGATCGTACAATTGATCTCCTGACCCCTTGCTTCCATGGCGACTCATTTCTTGATAGGATGCTGTCCTCGTTGCCACGCAAGGAAAGGACATCATCCTATTCTGTGGCACAAAATCCTCAAACACCAAGCAAGCATTCTCAGGCTACTGTTAAACGTTCCCCACTAGATATAAAGGTCCCTTTTGAAACAGTCTTTAGCAAGGAAGAAACTAAGAGTAGGACCAGTATGTTGTCTGAAAGTATGATGTCATTTGTGTCCGGTTGGAACTCTTCTGAGGTTGACTTCGAAGTTACCTGGCTACCTGATTGCGTTGAGAAAGCACATGATGAAAAACTTGGCACTCTAAGTGGTTCGTTCCTATCCAATTATGCTGGAGTGCGCTACTTAGAAGCACTACTAGACAGAGGAGCAAAAGATGGGTTAATGCTGATTAAGAAATGGCTTATGGAGGCTTTACAGCATGAGAAGTTATCTTTTCCATCTAAGGGTCGACAGGCAGCTTCTGTTTCAGAGCTTCATTCTATGGCGCAAATGCTCTGTCGAGATCCATTGTCCTTGGTAAGAAATAGAGGGGTTATCCAGTTGGTACTGGCTGCTGAAATGGCTCTCCAGGAACCTCACAGCTCTCGCTGGGATGCCTTTACAAGCGCTGAGAGAATATTAAGTGTAACATCCGCAGAGACAACCCAAAGTCTTGCCAGTGAGCTTCGTGATTTCATCAACACTAGCACTTCAGTGGAATCTCACAAACAAGGTAGTACAATGGGGTCTTCAAAAGGCCTTCTGAGTTTCCAGGACGTATTACTTCTAACAATTATTGGGTATATCTTGGCCAGTGAAAACTTTCCTACATCGATTGCTGGTGGTCCATTCTCTTGGGAAGATGAGCGTTCTCTGAAAGATGTTGTGGTGGACTCTATCCTCGAGAGGCCATCATCTGTGAAGTTCCGGTTCCTTGACGGCTTGGAGAACGAACTTGGAGCTAAAGCTAGATCTAAAGATGGTGATAGAAATAATAAGGACTCTAGTGAGCTTACATCCACTACTGATGATTTTGATGACCAATGGGATAGCTGGGATGATGATGATGATGATAACACTGATCATCAAAAGGCAGAAGCTTACGGGGACATGCAACTTAAGTTGGAAGTACGAGATAGGGTTGATCAACTTTTTAAATTCTTTCACAGCTTGTCCAGTATGAGGTTGAGGAACCAAGCTCTTGGAGAAGGCCTAGCAGCATTGAGTAGATTTGAGACTGATAGCTACTCAAGAAAAGGCTTGCTTTATAAGTTGCTATTAGCTGTCTTGGCGAGGTATGACATACCTGGCCTCGAGTATCATTCATCAGCTGTTGGCCGTTTATTTAAAAGTGGATTGGGTAGGTTTGGGCTTGGACAGGTGAGTTGTTCAGTTGGTTTTCACTTGATTGTGCTGTCTCTGTTTAATTAACCATTCGCACAATTGGTTTGTCTGCAGTCTAAACCAAGCTTTGGCGATCAAAGTGTTCTCATCGTTTTTGTTGTGGGAGGTATCAATACTCTTGAGGTATGGTCCATATTCTTTGGTTCCGATTATTCAATCATGTAATGATTCAAGTTCTATGTCTCTCATAGTATTTGGTGTTGAAGTGGGTATTTAATGTTGATCTGGAACTACAGTAAGAACCCACCACAAGTTTTAATCTGATTTTCCTGTATTTTAAAAGTGTGCAGTGCAGCGCACTACTTTCTAAATCATCATGTAGGACTACATAAATCTAGCTACAGAACATCAGGTTTTAAATTTTTAGTGCACGCGGTTTGAGAACCATATATCAAATTGCACTTCGCTAAGCAAGAGATTGCAATCCACCAAAGCCAAGAGCATTTGGAAAAGTCTCTTCATGAAAAAACATAACCTAAATTCCTTTTTCCTCAGTGTTAGAAAGTAGTATTGTCTTAACAAACTAGATGGTCCTTCTTTGTAAGGTCCGGGAAGTCATGAAGGCAATCTCAGAGAGCAGCAGACCTGATGTGGAGCTTATTCTTGGTGGTACAACCCTCCTCACCCCAGATGACATGTTTGAGTTGATGCTGGGCTCATCCAGCTTTACTTAGACTGCACCTTCACTGTTGAGAAGCTCAGTACACCTGATATAATGCATAGGTGTATAAGGCATCTGAATTGGACTTTCTATGAACTCATTTGATTGGTCCAGTGCAGTTTTCCAGAAATTCTAGTGTCTAGTGAGGCAGTGTGTCCAGATTATGAAGAGCATGTTCTTTATGGCTTGATGCTACCAGTAGCAAGCAGAAGTAGTTCGTAAGCATTCTGCGGGAGTTAAATCACAACATACTGCAAGATGTAACAGTGGTTCATTATAGGATGGCAGCGCTGCTAACATACTGCAAGATGTAACAGTGATTCAAAACTAGCTTGTAATGGTTGTATTAATTCTTTTGCTTCCAAGAATTTCTTGTCGGTACAGAAGCCATCATGTAAATTTAATCTGCATTGTTTTCTTGTGACATGGAAATTTTGGATGTTTACTCTCCAGGAGAACTGTCAACCAGGAATGTTTTTTGCAATGTTGTTAGTCTTTTTTTTTTCTCATTGCTCCGTAGCTTCAAGTTAGTGATTTGTAAGTGTACCTTCGGACTATGTGAATTTTTCAATGTTCTAGCTCTGTAAAAAATATTTTTTGCAGAATTAGCACCCGCGTGAATATATTAGCAAAAATAGCCCTTGCCGCGGGACCAAGACGCTGCACCGGCCAGTGCACAGGGAGAGGGGAGTTGCACTGAGCGCTGTTTTTCGCACATGGTACTGTAGCACCAAGCAGTTTTCCTTTCGAGAGGTGTTTCTATGCTTTTCCTCTTAGTACAGTTGCACAAATCTTGAAGCAAGCGAAGGGGTAAGTAATCACTATCTACCATTCATTCATGCTTTAATAGTTGTGCAACTTTTAGAAGGAAGAGCATAGAAGCACCTCTCTTTTCTTTTTTTGCTGAATAGTTTGTTCTGGAAAAAAATACATTAGTGATTTTGAAAGATGCAAAGTAGCAGTTTTTCTTTTTTTTGCTGAATAGTTTGTTCTGAAAAAAAATACATTAGTGATTTTGAAAGATGCAAAGTATTGTTAGGTTTTCGGACTGAAATATCTAGCTGTTTGCCTAAGTACAGCGCGGTAAAGCATTGTTAGCCATAAATTGTTCCTCCTGATCCAGCTAACTGTTGTTTGTGCTTGGTTCTATAAGCCAAGTCTAGTATAAGAGGATAAGGAGAGGAACAAACAGGGTAAGAAATGTTTAAATCCACTATTCTCCCTGTGAAAGGTAAACGTATATTTGTTCTCATGCAGTTTTTGTACTAGGAGAAGCAGTAGCATTGATAACAAATTACACTATACGACTATGAAGCCCACGGATCTGAAGTTCCAATTATTAGAAGAAATTACAAATGGTTTCTCTGACGAGCGGAAACTTGGTAGTGGTGCATATGGAAAGGTTTATAGGGTAATGGCACTTTGGCTCTCTCACATTACCTTGAATACACACTAAGTGCAATGTTAAGCATAAAGACGCTGACAACACTTTTTTGCTTGTAATGGTGAAGTTGACGAGTGGACCGGCTTGCCCCAAATTGTTTACCTACGTTTTTTAGAAACAAGCAGATTTTTCGCAAGTACCTGGGAGCGCTAGATTCCAGCATAGGCAAACAGCTAGATATTTCTGTTTAAAAACCTAACAATGCTTTACATCTTTCAGACTCACTAATGTATTTTTTTTTTTTTTGAGAAAAACTATATAACGGTATCCCGTCAAATAAGGATATGACGGGATACCTCTCCGCTGTTGGATGCAACGTTCCTGTCCCACGTCGCTTTCCAATTGAGTCAGATGTATTTCTATCATTGCTTTTAATCTATTTGATACTCCATCTCTTCCATGCCTCTCCTCCCAATCATACCACCGTCTTTCCCCGTGCTGTCCGCTGGCAAATGCATGCAAGGCTGCCTTTGTGGTGGGAGTACGAGGCTTGGCCAAGGTGTTTCACATGGTTTCATAAGTTTCAGGAGATTATGGTTAAGTCACATGATGTTGTCGAATAGGTTTCATGTTTAAGTTTCATCAGATTTCTTGATATTCAGGAGGTGCACATATATGTTTCATGACATTTTACAGATAAGTTTCATGGTATTTTACAGATAAATTTTATTAAGTTTCATAGTGTTACATGAAACTCACTAGAATTTATCCGTGAAACATCATGAACTTACACGTGAAACATCATGAAACTTTTCCGTGAAACATATGAAACTCATCCGTGAAACCTAATAAAACTTATCTATGAAACTTATCCGTGAAATCTAATGAAACTTATCTGTGAAACATCATGAAACTTATCTGTAAAATCTAATGAAACTTATAGCATGAAACTTATCCGTGAAATCTGATGAAACTTATATGTAAAACCTAATGAAACTTTTTCATAAAATATCATGGAACTTATCCTTGAAACCTGATGAAACTTATCTGTGAAACCTAATGAAACTTATCTGTAAAATATGAAATTTATTCGTGAAACCTAATAAAAATTATCTGTGAAACATCATGAAACTTATTCGTAAAACACAATTAAAATTTTCTGTGAAACCTAATGAACTTATATGTGAAATCTAATGAAACTTATTTGTGAAATATCATAAAACTAAACGTCATGAAATATATCTGTGAACCTCCTGAATCTCAAGAAAATAAAAGGATTTGTGTGGATATAGATTGAACGTAAGTGAATGGCTATGTATGAATGACTCAATCCAAAGTTATCAAGCTATTCCGTAGATATGGCTTTGGACGGTACACCGTCGTGTAGTTGCTCTCATTTTTTTCAGAACAAGCCGCTAGAAAAAAACTGCTCGGTGCTACAGTACCACGTGGTACTGTAGCACTCGAAAAACAACGCTCCCAAGGAGCTGCTTCTGTGCAGCAGCAGCACCCCCCCCCCGCGCTGCACTGGCCATTGCAGCGCGCTTCGACCGCTACACTGGCCGGTGTGGCGTCCTGGTCCCGCGACAAGAACTATTTTTATTAATATGTTCGCGCGGGTGTTAATTCTGCAAAAAATATTTTTTACGGAGCTAAAATGTTGAAAAATTTGCACTACATAGTCGGTAACATAGCAAATCGAACAGGCATTGATAAAAAAAAAGGCAAATAAGATAGATGGAAAAGTTTGCCATCTTCCACAAGAGGACTTCTAAATGTGGGATCTGCCACTCTGCTTTCGTATTTGCGTCTTTCTTGGAAGCGTTAGTTTTTTTAGCCCTTATGCACATTTTTTTTATTCTGTAAATCTGACCTCAGTGTGAATAAAATTACAAAAATAGTATCCTCCGATCACAGCAGCAACATCGAGCTCATCGCGGTTAGAAAAAAGATTATTTTTATAATTTTATTTGCACAGACGTGGCATGTAAAAAAATAATTGTGTAAGCGAACGTGTTAAACCAATGCCTCCCTTTCTTGTCGCAAGGTAATGCTGATATGCTACAATTTCTGTCAAAACATGGCAAGGCTCATATCCTTCCTTTATTTCAATCATGGCATCATGTCCATCAATCTCCATCTTGGATCCTTTTTTCTTGGACACTTGGTACCTGGGGAATCTTGGGGTCACATCTTCATCAGCCTATGCATCCTTAGATTGGACACCTTCAATTATTGTCACAGAAAACGAAAAAGGATGACCACACACACGTACTGAAAAGACGCCATTGATCAAGCTTCTCCAGATCGATCTGATGTTTGACGTGAGAGAGTGTTGCTTACGCAACCCACAGTGTATGGTCTGACAGGCTATTGTAGTAGCATATTGTACCGTTGCTTGGCCTGTATCTCCATGGCTGCATCCGCTTAAGCTTTTAGCGAGAAGCTGTAAGTACTGGGATAACCAATGTTTTTGTGTGTATCTCAGTATCCCCTCGAAGAATTTTGTGAAGGGATTAGAGGGAGAATCTCTTTACAGAGTCGAATCCCGTTCGAAGGGAATCGTGAAGGGAATCCGTTGAAGCATTTGGGATCTGTTCGCGAAGGGATTTGGAGACAAAAGAGATAGTCTTAACTAGGATAATCAATGTTTTGTGTGTATCCTTGCCTGCTAGCTACCACTGACTGTCTGTCCATGGAACGGTAGACATGTCAGGATTCTGAATAATTCGTGCTCGTGGGCGCATGGATGGCTCATGGTCATGGATGGCCGCTTGCTCTTGCTGTCTCCAGTTTGTTGTTCTCTGCATCTGGGCTACCGCATCTTGTTGCCTTTCTGGCTCAATTGTTTTTTGGCTCTGGTGTTTTTTGCGATGTCGTTCTGTCGGCTAACATGCTGTTCTTTCTGGAAGGAAAAAAAAAAAGAAGAAGAAGAAATGTTCTGAGCAATATTTGTTCTTTGCTGGGGATGAAAAGAACAAATGTGAGCAAGGTAATTCTCTGACAAATGAAAAGAACAAATGCCAACTAGAAAACTATCATCGTGGGTTTCTATCAACTAAAATTCTTGTGTATTTTCCTGCTTATATAGCAGGGTAATTCTCTGACAATGTGAGCAGCACAATCAAGAGGAATTTTGCTGTTCAGATCGTGCAGGCATGAAGACAAGGAGGTGAAGGGTGTTCTCCTGAATTGGAGAAAAACCTTCCCCCTCCTTTCAGGGGCGGAACTAGAGAAAAAATCATCGGAGTTCACCACTTCATCACATATGTGATAACAATTTATTATTCTGACTATTTGCTTGTTATTTGCCTTCCGGTGTCACAATATTTAGATCAAAAAGGTTCACATATACTATATATATAAACTAATATACATTTTTTTTTACCCGGTGTCCTGTGATACCGGGTAGCTTAATGTACTTCCGCCCTGCCTCCTTTTGCCTCTCTGCACTTTTGCATGCATCCACCTTTCTGAATATGATCCCTGTCCCCGGCCCCCCGGAGGGGGGGAAGAAGGTGACGCCGGCTACGGACACCGAGGCGACTGCACAATTACCGAGGCGACCGCGGCACACATGCACCATCGATCGATGCACAGGCGCATTGGTTGGAGGTTGCTCGACAACAGTTGAGCTCAAAGTGCAGCTGTCAGCTGAGCTTGGGGAGCTTGGCGGCAACTCCTTGGTTCCTTGCTTCAAAATGTCCATGGAGGCCCGTCCAAACAGTGGCGGAAGGCAGCACAAGCAAGGATCAAAGTCTCGCCGAAATCCCGCGAAATCTCGGTTCAAGAAATGCCGGATTTGGATTTTTCTTTTCGAATTTCGTTTGGATTTCGTCCGAAATAACAAGATTTCGCCGAGATTTCGGATTTCGGAGGGCGACGAGATTTGACCCCTAAAACGAAATTTGGAACCCGGAGCACAAGCCGTGGAGTGTTTGGTGTCCGTCCTCCTCCCCATGATCTATTGTCATCTGGTTGTTGGCGTTTCTGCATTGAGAGGTTGGCTTGAGCAGTAGTCTAGTCTCCATGAAACTGTTCCTGCACCGACTGAAAAATACAGATACGTCAAGCTACTACGAACATATATGCTGCCTACGTTGTTTTTTTTTTTTTTGGTAATATTTTTTTTAATCGTGAGGGCTTCTTTCTTTTTATCCTCTTTTAATGAATTAATGAATGATGCACCGAGTTTTGCCCCTGACGTCTGAAAATGCCACGGTAGATACTGTAATGTAACCTTGCTAATTTATATTTGCATGTGGAAATCAGAATGGCTTATGCCTTTCATCTCAACTTATCAGTTGCACATTACCTGGATTATTCCCGGAAGCAATTACATCTGATCATTACTCTCATCTGAGCAGTGCTTCTATGTTTTCCCTCCTAATACAAATTGTACAAATCTTGAAGCAAGCGAAGGGGTAAGTAATCACCATCTACCATTCATTCATGCTTTAATAGCTGTGCAACTTTTAAAAAGAAGAGCATCGAAGCACCTCTCAATCTTCAGACCGAAGTACCTTATCTGAAAACTGAAAATTTCCGACCCGTAACCCGGTCGGTCCGAGACAATAGGATTAGTAGATTAGACCAGATTAACCTATCCTAAACTCTTACCATAGATATATCCAAGCTCCAAAGTCCTCGTCGACATACAACCACATGAGAGCTGCTTGTCATGTGCCGGGCCTTGTTGTACTGACTGCAATGCATGAACTTACAAGACTAGATGCACACTACTTAAGGTCTCCAAACTAGTCCTTTCCTCACACTAAAGACATGGTCCACAGCCTAATCACCTTTCTAACATGCAACCACACACTGTCAGCTCCAGCTGATCTCTCTCTCTTTCTCCCCTCTCGGTGCCACTTTTCTGGGGCAAAAGGTAGGCCATGCAATGCATGCAGGTTCTTCCTCTCCTGCAAAGCATGCAGGCCAGTCATGTGATTTTACAAGTGTAAATGTCCCTCTTGGTAGCATCAGTTAACAGCAGCATCATCATCATCACCATAGGATATGTCTGCTTTGTAAAGGATTAAAGGGGATCATGGATCACTCTTGGTAGATGGTAGGACCATTAATTGAGAGTGTATAGGCATCATCCGGATGTTTTTGTCATAAAAACATCCAAACTTTGGACCGTACGATCAAAACATACATCTGTAGGATCAACCCGCCACCTCGAATTCAGGGGGGCGTGCATTGATCTTAAAGCATATCCAATGGCCAGGAATTTAGATGATAATTGCTAAAGAAAACATCCGGATGAAACTTATCAAAACCCCCATTAATTTGATGCATCAGGGAGACCAAACATATATGCAGGGCTAAACTAAGTAGGGCCAACTGCAAACATGCATATATGTGGACAGGAGGATATGACCCAATTAAGCTCCAACTCCTCTCTCTTAATTCGCTGCTGAGACTAGCTATCTTCATTTTTCTAGCAGCAGATCGATGCATGCATATACAGAATTACAGATCACGTATACATACCCATGCAAAACTAGACCTGGGAATTGGGCCGGGCTTTAGTGGGCTAGCACGAGCACGACCCGATTTTGCTCGAAGCACGGCCCAGCACGAAAAAAATAAGCCGGGCTGGCATGGCCCAAATGGCGTGCCGGGCCGGGCCTAAAAACCTGGAACGATGGGCTACCCGGCACGGCCCGACTGTATGGGCCGTGCTCAGGCTGGCACGGCCCGAATTGAAGCCCGAATATGTAATTTGTATTTTTCAAGGTCTTCCTTCGCTCATATGAATTTATATTCTAGATGAAAGTTGTAGATAATTTTGAGACACATCGTTTTCATGTAGACCACTTTTCCATTTGAGCAACGTATGAATTTATAAAATAAAAAAAATTAGTGCGCTGTGTAGTTTCGGACCAACGCCACATCTCTCGGTTATAAAAAAAAAATTTATTGTGCTATATTCTCTCTCGTGCTGTGCTCGGGTCAGCCCGGCCCGACAGCAGCTCAGCATGCCTTTGGGCCGTGCCGGGCCTTGATTTTTGCCGTCCGTCCTGGCCCGGCACGAAGAAACGATCGGGCCGTGCTAACCCGTTTCATGCAGGCCCGGCACGGCCCAGGTCCCACCTCTTGACAACATCGAACATACTACAACACCAACACATCATGGCCAGCTAGGAGAATCCAAACAATATATGATTAGTTTCTCTCGGTTTCTGAAGAAGATGGACCAATATCAAGAGAACCCTAGGAGAGCAAAACAAGAAAAACAACAGATCAGAGAAACGCAAGCAACGAACCAACAAACCTAAACGACATTTGATCGATATAATTTCAGAGATCGACGATTGATTTGATCGATATATATATTGTTGGAATTGAGACTCAAAATCTTTGAGACAACTCTCTCTTTTATTCTCTCTTATTTTTCTTTCTTACTTCTTGCTTACAAACCTCAACCCTACCTCTATATTTATACTAAAAACTATAGCCTTAAGGAACGGAATAGGATTCCAGTTCCTTGTCCTAATCCACCTCCTTGTCCTACTCGGACTCTTAATCATAAACTTCCTAATCAAACTTTCTTATTACAAGATTAGTTCCAACATTCACCCCCTAATCTTGTAATATCTACTTTCTAACTCATAATTATTCATGCTAGTTTTTTTCTTACGACAATGGCTTCACACCATCACTGTTGATTTCTCACAGAATCATCTCTTGGTAGTTTCACACCACCGTTCCCAGCAGCTTCACACCGCTATCTTCTCGTAGCTAACGGCCTCTTACCGTTTTTTTTTTGTCGTCAGTTTCACACCGATTTCACCTTGAAGTGGCATCACACCACCATCGCTGTCGTAGCGGTCTCGCACTGTCGTCGTTGTCGGCGTCACACCAACTTCTCCTTGTAATGGTATCACACCATCATTGCTGTCGGCGTCGCACCGACTTCTCCTTGTAATGGCATCACACCATTATTGCCGTCGGCGTCGCACCGACTTCTCCTTGTGATGGCATCACACCATCATTGCCGTCGGCTTCGCACCAACTCTCCCTCACAATGGTCTTACACTGCCGCCTCCACAGACACGGCCTCACACCGTGGTTTGTGGCCTCCATCACGTTTGTACCATCACCGTAGCCTCTTGCTGCTAACCCGATCAATGTCACCATGTCGCCAATGCCACTACTCACAGCAACACTGCTCGACGAATCATCTCCGTACAACATCATCTTTGGCATCTTCCAAATTTTTCTTTCTCTCTCCTGCGCTCACGCTAGATCTTCCTCTCTGTTGTAAGTAGACAGTGCACTTCCTTATTTCTTGTACCTGGACAGGTACTTGACGTCGCTGCTGTCACACTCCAAGAACCGAAGCTGTTTCTTCTTTCTTTCTTTGCTGTGTCGCTACCCGCTAGATGTTTCGATCGGAAAATTTCTCACGAGAAACGGCTGCCCCTTTGGCGCACGTTTCCTGGCCCGTCGTTGCTCTGCCTCGTAAGCACCGGATGAGATGTCCTGTCTCTTTTCTACTTGAAGCTTCTTTGCATCAAGTGCTTGTTCTGATCTTACACTGATTGCTGTCGCTTGCACTTGACGTAAGCTTGCATGCACACTATTGCTTTATTGGTTGCTTGCTCTTTTGTACGCACGCTTGACTCGATCTCGGAATTGCTGCTCCTGCGTTGCCTCTGCACACGCGACGAACTGATCTGTTCGCTCTGCCGGCCGTGCGCCCCTGCACGTCACGCCGACTCTTGGTTTCTTCCGACTCCCGCGCCGAGCCTCCTCGGCGTCTACGCAACAACGGCCTCCGCGCCTTCTCGCCGGCTGCCGTGGGGTGCCGCCCCTCGGGAGTCTCCTCCTCCCGGGGGGCAACGGATTAATCCAAAACCTTAAGCTCTGATACCAATTGTTGGAATTGAGACTCAAAATCTTTGAGACAACTCTCTCTTTTATTCTCTCTTATTTTTCTTTCTTACTTCTTGCTTACAAACCTCAACCCTACCTCTATATTTATACTAAAAACTATAGCCTTAAGGAACGGAATAGGATTCCAGTTCCTTGTCCTAATCCACCTCCTTGTCCTACTCGGACTCTTAATCATAAACTTCCTAATCAAACTTTCTTATTACAAGATTAGTTCCAACATATATCATGAGATACATTCGTACAGGTCCTGAACTGGTCATCATAACACGACGACCATGAACACGGCACGAACACAGCATGACGAAGCAATTCAAGCTAGGATTTAATCTCTCTGTGTACGTTCCTCAAGATCGAAACCAATCTTTTCCATGGCAGCTCTAGGTAGGTAGGTAGGTAGGTAGGAGGAAGCTAGCTAGTGCCTGGGCGGGCACTGGTAGCACTTGGTGAACAGGCCGAAGGTGTCGACCTGCCGGACGAAGTTGACCATGCTGGCCCAGCCGCCGAAGCCGAAGCCGACGACGAGCACCCAGGCCACCACGAAGCAGTTCACGGCGTACATTCCGGGCCAGCCACCGAGCGCCAGCGGCGGCCGCTCGACGGCGTTCTCCCTGGCGGGCGCCGGCGCGAAGGTGACCATGTGGGCCAGCGAGGGGATGATGTAGACGGTGAAGCTGACGAGGAGGGAGCCGACGGTGGAGTTGATGGGTCCGAAGAAGGGGAAGATGACGGCCAGGAACCAGATGGGGATCACCACCGGCAGCCTCGCGAGCGCCCTCCTGCACACGCTGCTCGTCTCGTGCATCCCGATCGCCTTCTCCCACACGAAGTAGAGCGGCGTGCACGCGAACCCGAACGTGATGAACTGCAGATACATCAATACATCATACATGCGCGCATTCAGCAGCGAGCTAGCTAGCAGCAACAATCAAATCATGCAATATCTCCAAACTTCACTAAGGATCGATCAACCCAAGGCTAGCTAGCTGTTAGTAATGATGCAACCGATCGATCGATCGATACACACGGTGCTGGAACGATCGATCGATCAGTTCCTCTAGTCTTGCCTGGTGGATGAGCATGAGGACGACGGCGGCGTCGCGGAAGGCGGACCTCGGGAGGAGGGAGAAGGCGTTGGAGTGGTCGAGCAGCATGTCGCCGAAGGCCCAGTACATGGCGGAGGCGGACGGCAGCGTCAGCGTCAGCACGTACAGTGTCGCCACCAGGTAGATGAGCTTGAACTTCTGAGGCTTCCACATCGCGTGCATTATCTCCCTGCAATTAATCATTAATTGAAATCATATATATCATCCATGCAAGATCGATCCCAAGTGATCTGAACTTCTGAAGGGATGATGAGATGAGCAAATAATTGATCTGAGCTTGCTGGCTGGCTGGCTGGCTGGCTGGCTTACACTGTGACAGCATGCCCTCCAAAGGTGTAGAGTATGTTCGTGGCGCCAGTGAAGTACAGCACCATCTTGCTTGGCCCCGAGTGCGTCACTCCCTCCACCTAATTCCATGCATCCATCCGCGCATCAGCAACAACAATACAGTTCAATTAAGGGATTCGATAAACACTATCCGGATGTTTTTGTTCGCTGAAATCGCCTAAATCTGGGAGCATATATTGGATGATTGTTGACAGAGGCGGAGCCAGAAAGTTTTCAAGAGGGGGGCTTAAAAAAAAGACATCCTAAATTATGGGCTATATGGGTCATTGTAGTCTCACGAAAAGTCTTTGCGCTCGGAGGACTGGGTGGGCTCCAGCCCCACCCAGCCCCACGAGTGGCTCCGCCTCTGATTGTTGAGATTCGGGAGTATCGATTACGTACATCCGATCCTATGATTTGATCTAACGGTTGGATTTTTAATCCCACGATCCAAAATCTGGATGTTACTTAAAACAAAAACATCGTGGAGATGTCTATACTTGATACAGGCTAGCTAGCTAGTCACCTTGCCATGGGCGAGCGCGGCGACGGTGAGGTACCATGCGGTGTAGGTGGTCATGAGGAGGCCGAGGAAGGACCAGATCCTGTAGTTGTGGAAGGAGGGGATGAACACCGTGGTGGCGCAGCAGGCGCCGAAGATGTACGTCCACGTCCTCTTGTCCAGGTTGTCGTTGATGTAGTAGATGTTGCTGCTCGATCATACATACACGGAAGAAAGAACAGATCACGGATCAAAACCTTAATTACTTCTCTAGCTAGGCTGTGATCTTAATCGGTTACCTTGCGCACGCGATGAGCTGGATGACGGAGCCGAAGAGGAGGAAGGTGCAGTTGAAGAGGAGGCCGGCGTTCCTCCAGTGCTTGCCGAGCAGGCCGTCGAGGACCTCGAACCACTGGATGACATGGTTCCTGAAGTCCACCTTCTCCCGCTCCTTCCTCGTCCGGTACTCCACGTACAGCACGCTGATCAGGTACGCCGTCCAGCTCCCCATCAGCCCGTAGAAGAGCTCGAACAGTATGCCGCTCACCATCCCCAGCTGCGAGAACGAGTAGGGCAGCGTCAGCAGCACCTGCGCCACCTGCAGATGAGATGACAACCAGATTCACCTCATGAGAAGCTTGATCACCTGTTTTCTTCTGCGATCGTCCGGTGAAACATGGCTGCAGGCTGCATTGCATGCGCATTGATCGATCGATCACTATTGGGTACGTATACGTACGTACCTGGTTGGAGGCGCAGCTGAACCATGCGTCGTAGACGGAGCCGCCGTGCCAGAAGAGGCTCGACACGGCCTTGCCCCTCCCCGACGACGCCACGCCGGTTCCCCCTCCGCCCTCGTCGTCGCCGCCGCCGCCTCCTTCTCTCTCCATCTCCATATAGTTCCCCGCCACGATCGTCTCCACCTTCTCCGACGCCATCCTGAGATGATCTCTCTCTCCCTCCCTCTCTCTCTCTCTCTCTCTCTCTCTCTCTCTCTCTCTCTCTCAAACTCCCCTTCCTTTGCTATGGCACTGGCCGGCTATATACTATATAGCTAGGTTCAGGCTGGCGAATTATAAAGAAACGTTCGTGTAGTGTATAGTGTCGTGATGGATGGGGCAGCACACGAGCGGGCCTGACCCATGCAGCCAGCTGACAACTACTTGTGATCTTTCTTTTCTTAATTCTGACACTTCTCTTCTCTCTCTCCCTCTCTCTCTCCCCTTTCCTTTGATTATGCAGGAGAGATCTAGTACATATGCACAGTGACTGTTCATGGTGCTAGCTACAGCTATAGCTCCTACGTACCTAGCTAGAGTACACTGGAGGATCGGCGTGCATGAAGAGAACTTTAGCCGTGCATGCATGTACATTAATGTATTGCGTTGTGGGTTGTGGCCTTGAGAGAGAGAGAGAGAGATGGGCAAATGTATCATACAAACTGCACTGCAGTACTATATATCTAATTAAAATACCTAGACTTGGATTGTGATCTTTGCTTTACTAACCAGGTTTCTCCGCATCTTCGCGGTACGATCGACAAGCAGGCCAGCGGCAGCAGAACTAATTAGTTGTCACACGTGTAGAACAATAATGTGGAGCACCATCTCCACTCCTGGAGCAATCATGCTTAAGATAGATGAAATAAACGGACAAGAAAAAAGGAAATTAGAACATATATATATATATATATATATGAAAATGGTTCCATACCCCTGGGTGTACGTACTCCCACTCTTAATATACCACTTAAATGATATTGTTATACCTCTTTATCCATTTGAGTATACTCTAATGCTGATTATAAGATACTCCAAAGTGAGTTTTATGAAAAATTTCATCAAAATCCACTCTTTATAGCATAATTTATTTATATACTCTTTTTACATATGGAAAAAAGTATATAGTAAAAAAACAAAGGGTTCCGATGAATATTTTTCAAGAATATCGTATTGTAGTAACTTAGGATTATTATTGGAATATACTGAAAGTGATAAAAGAGTATAACACATTAGTTTAAGTGGTATACTAGAGGTGGGAGTACGTACTCCCGGGAGTACGAAAAAGGCTTCATATATATATATATATATATATATATATATATATATATATATATATATATATATATATATATATATATATATAGGCGCCGGAAAAAAGAAACAAAAAATTAGATAATCATGAATGAATATCATCATATATATATATGATCGGATTAATTGCTAACAATCAACTCTTTCTGGGGGGGGGGGGGGTTGTATGTAAAATTACAACGCAAATTCGGGGCGTCTTCTACTGTTCCCATCAAAAACTGCTACATTCTGATACTTTTTCTTATGCGCACGAGAATCCACAGTCTCAAGAACGAAGAATTTAAATCTAGAGAGAACCAAAAGTAACGACGATGAAGCAACTACGATGAGAGAGAAAATATTTGGCGAAGTCGACCACAAATTTTTTAAGCACAACTTCAAAAGAGTATAATAGATTAATGTCGCTCTCTCACAACCCTCTTGAATCTCTAGGACTCTCGAATCCTTTCCCTATACAAGAATTTAGTGCTAACAAATAATCTAGCATCTAATATTCCTCTCATACACCTCTACTTTGGATGATCTCCTTTTGCTTCTTCTTGGTTGCTTAGATTCTCCGTGACCACGCCATGGGTTTATATATTTCCTTTAGTCCTCCTTCGAAGAGAAGTAGGAATCCTACTTCACAACAAAGTAGGAATCCTAGTTCTGTTATGATTTATCTAAAACTTATTATAGCACATCTTTTCAAATCATAAAAGACTACACTCGGGTCGCCATATAGTCAACAAAACTATATCACTTCTGAAACAATTCATCCATGGATGCATCCTGGAATAATCATTAGCTTGAAATACATGGATATTTTGTACGTTGTGCATATATAGTGTAAACTATATATGCTTAATTTCTAATTAAGTTTATATATATAATTAAGGCGCATAAAAGGGGGACAGGGCAGAGCGCACATACAAGTGTTAAGTTGAGAAAGGTATAATTGGGGAAGAAAAATAAAGGTTATGTGTGCGGGCACAAAAGAATAATATATATAGTATAACTTCACTCTGTGCATAACTTGCTGAGTATGTTGTATACTCACCCTTGCTTTCAACACAACCATCAGCTGAGGAGAAGACCACAACTTCAAAGGAGGAGAAGGTCCGCGAGGAGGCAGTTATCTAGGAGTTAAACCTTGTCAGTTGCCTGTGGCATACTGATGGGTGTCACCGATGTTCTTTGTTCTGCTGCTGATTATTCACTTTTGTTATTGTAAGCCCTGTGTGGCAGACTTTTTGTAAGTTGACCTTAAGGTCTTATAACCAGTTTATTTAATGTTTGAAGTACTTTATTATTAATTCCGCTGTGTATGATTGTGGTACTTCATCCCTGTTTAACTGTGTGTACTAGCGTGATCCTGGACTAGTACAGAATACACAGAGGATCCGGATTTGCAGATTCGGGTCCCGACAGAGGTGGTATCAAGTGTGAGCTCAGAAGATATGATTAGGAAGGCTCTACAAGAAATCAAGGAGGCAGGCTATCTAGCTTAATGCATGCTCCTACTCTTTTCCTTTTAATTTCTTTATGATCCATTTAACAAAAGAAGTAGCTAGTAGTATATTTAATTTGGAATCAGATTTTCCCAATGGATATCCTCAAATTAAATAATTAAGATCATTCCCTAGTACTTGTGCAGCATATATATCAAATCTCACTCGATCCCTAGTTAGACAAGGACATGCATGCACTAACAAGCTAGCTGCTGGGAGGTCTTGATTATGATGATGGGCTCTTGTTGAACATGCTCCTTTAAACATTTTTTAATTAGGGACAAAGCAAAAGCAAAAGCAAATCCCATTGATGTAAACTAGTTGCAAAGCATTATTTATGATTAATGCGTGCCATCAGATCGCATGACAGGAGTTGATTCGATGGCAAAATGAAAATAAGATCGAACACACTGGGACTCTCATTTCTGCAAATTAAATGAATTGATTCCCTTTAGTAATCACATGTTTGTACTCTCTACCACATCGATGATACAGAATAAAAAAATTCATGTAGTACTAGCTTTTATTTTCCTAATTTATTTATCAAGCTGATTGTGACAAACCATCCAAAATGCAAAAATAAATAAATAAACAGTGGGCAGTAGGACCGAAAATGAAGTTATATATAATGTGTTGAGAGTAACAACCGAACTAATGTCTGGAATTTTAGTTATTCATGAAGATCAGCTCCAAGTTAACCTTTTGACCTCCATCAAAATAAATAACTAATCGGAATGGGCAATAAAAAAGGGGGAGGCTAGTTATATAGCTAGGTAATTGATGCTTACAAATATGTGCATATATGCGGTGGATCAAAAGGTCATGGCCCAGTGAACCCAGCTGTTCTCGGATCATAGCCTGGTGGATCGCTTTTAATATACTCCAATAATAATTCTAAGATACTAAGATACGATATTGTTGAAAAAAAATCATCGGAACCATTTATTTTTTGCTATATACCCTTTTTCGTATGTAAAAAGAGTGTATGAACAAATTATGCTATAAAAGGTGGATTTTGATGAAATTTTTCGTAAAACGCACTTTAGAGTATCTCACAATCAAAAGGTCATGGCCCAGTGAACCCAGCTGTTCTCGGATCATAGCCTGGTGGATCGCTTTCAATATACTCCAATAATAATTTTAAGATACTAAGATACGATATTGTTGAAAAAAAATCATCGGAACCATTTATTTTTTGATATATACCCTTTTTCGTATGTAAAAAGAGTGTATGAACAAATTATGCTATAAAAGGTGGATTTTGATGAAAATTTTCGTAGAACGCACTTTAGAGTATCTCACAATCAGTATTAGAGTATACTCAAAAAAGTAAAGAGGTATGTTAGCATCATTTAAGCGATATATTAAGAGTGAGAGTACGTACTTCCAAGAATAGGAAACAACATCATTTAAGCGGTATATTGAGAGTAGGAGTACCTACTCTCAATATACCGCTTAAATGATGCTGCTATACATTTTTACTCTTTTGAGTATACTCTACTGATTTTCAATATCCATGATGATCAAGAACATGCATATAATCGATAATCGTACTAACTTGCTTGGTAGCTTCCAGTTCTGTAACCTCATGATTACCTTTGGAGGTTTAGTTAGCTGTTGGTTACTAAACAAAGCCCCTGTGTGATGCACAAAGGCGCATGTATGGTACCTTAAGCTTGGCGCTCTCTCTCTCTCTCTCTCTCTCATCATGGACGCCGCCCTGCCGTCTCTTTCCTGTTCATCCGTGCATGGACTGAGCTAGCTTTATTAATTTTCGCATCCTTTCTGAACAGGGACCATGCATATATGTGTGTCCCACCAACCAATTTCCGTATCTTTCCGACCATCTGAAGGGGCGTTCATAGATCAATTTTAAGACACGTAAGTGCTATTTTCCTTTCAGTTGTGTCATGAATAGGGCTAGCTAGAAAAATGCTTGTTCGTGGTTCGGTTCAAAATTATTCCAATTAAACCAGTTTATTGGTTAAACACTAAATAAGTCAATTTCGATTGAAATTTGATTTTGCTCTGGCCAGGTTCGGCTCGTTAGCTCGATTCTAAAAATACTTCCAAACTATAAATAAAATGATATTAAATCAGACTGTGTCAATTTTAGAAAAAGCTCGATTTCCACCCCTAGGCATGACCATCAAACGGCTGCTGGAAGAGGGGGCGGGAGTCAGCTGGCATCAGTGGCGGAGTCAGCTAACTCTATTTGGGTCGAATCTGTATTGTTTTTTTTTGTCATTTTTCAAAAAAAAAAAAAAACTTTATGGACTTTCGATCTTAGTCGACCCTCGAGCTACGGCCAAGTTGCCTGAGGCCTGACTCCACCCCTGACTGGCATGGCTGAATCAGGGGCTTTGGTATTGCATTGCCGCCGCTCGCAGATCTCGTTGCCAATCGAGCTTCTTTTCGATGGAAGAAAGCAGGTGCATGCATATGGTCCTGATTAGTAGTTCTTCGATCGATCGATGTATCGTTGGGCTGCATGCATCACTGCATATGGTTGCTGCTCCTTGCTGGTGACTGACCAGCTAAATGCTATTCATTTGAGGCTACGTTTAATTGCCAATTAAGTAACATTAATTCAGTTATAGCTAGCTGTTTCGTTATATATGTATATATATGTATATATGTATATATATATATATACATATATATATATATACATATGTACATATATATACATATATATACATATATGTGTGTGTGGATCTCTCCCCTTTTCTTTTCGATCGATCTAGTGCTTGACGTTGCAAGCATTACGCTCCAAAAACATTAATAAAAGTGTCTAAGAATTAATGCACTGCCGGGCAAGTACCAATTAACTCATGTTACATCTAATCAAACGGGTGATCACATGAAAAAAAAAGTGACTAAGCTGACAATATTTTGCAAGGCGGCATATATATATATATACACACGTATAATCCCTTCAGTCATAAAAAAACGTACACGGTCTTCAAAACACAATTTTAATCATTAATTTTTATTATAATGTATTCATAAAATAATAATATATTCATAAAAACTAATAGAATTATATTATTATCAAAGTTCTTTTAAGATAAATCCATACATATCATTTTCATGTGATCAATATAAATATTGAAAAAGATGCAGATAGGCAAAGTTTAGGAACTATGGTATACGTACCCCAAATGTAGCCGGAGGGAGTACAGGTTAAATTGTTGTTGCACCGGATCACTAAGGTGGGTACTTGGGTTGAAGAAATCTCTGGAAAGGCTTGTTCCAATGAACTAATTATGCAACTTGAGATTTTTTTTTTCTTTTACACGAAATAATTCAATCCAAAAATTTACAAAAAAAAAAGGAGAAACATTTACATAAAACCATGTGGCTGGAATTAAGATTAAGGTTTTTTTTTTTGCTGGAATATACACCATTTTCCAACACATTGCTCCCTCCGTTTGCAAATACTTGTCACTGTTGACTTTAATCGGTCGATTTTTGCCCATTACTTTCTAAGGAACATAAAAGAAAATAGCTCTAAAGTAGAATATCCGTAAATTAATTTTGATTACAAATCTAATAAAAACTCTTTTTTGTTATATAATTAGATATTTTAAAATCATCGTCAGTCAAAGCTCGATGAGTTCCAGTCAAGAGTGACAAGTATTCGCAAACGGAGCAAGAAGGGAGTAGAATTAAGCGGGCGTCACGGGCCGTAAGTCAGGAGGCCTACCAATTAATTTGGGCTGATATCTGTCACTACCGGGCCAGCCAACCGTACGTCTATTCGGGCCACGAGGATTTCGATTGACGGCCCAAAATGATCAGCCGTAGTGAAAAATATTGAGAATAGCTGATTTGATGGCGTCCTGGTTGAATCTTCGGTGATGATATCCTCTTTTGTGACGAGCCTTTTCTTTCTCTGCTTCACTTCCGACCCACTCGCTTTAACAAGCGCTAAGACTATCTTCAGCAATTTCTCTTCATTCCAATCCCTTCTCTATTCCTTTCTCCCTATTCATTCCCTTTATTTCTTACCATCTCTAGCAGCATCCCCTCGAAGGAATTTGTGATAGGATTGGAGAGATAATCTCTTTCTCCGAATCCCGTCCGAAAGAAAGGCTGAAGGGAATCCGCTGGAGCACTTGGGGTCTGTTCGTGAAGGGATTTGGTGGCTGAAGGAAAGCCGTTGAAGATAGTCTAACATCGTCTTCCTTTTCTCACTTCCCTTCCTACTCAAAAGTTTTTAAAGGCGTCGTCCCCTTTATCCCATTTCCTCCTCTGTTTCTTTTCCCTCGAACTCAAAATAGTTTTTGCATTTCATATTTCTACCTAGGTTTTCGAAAAGAAGTATTTTTTTAACTACTTTTGAAAGTTTTTAAATCAAAGCATTTTGAATCTAAAGGTTTTTAATAGAAACTTTTCAAACAGGAAGTTTTGAGCTGAAACTATTCGATTTGAATGTTTTCGAGTTGAGACTTTCTGAGCTGAATTTTTTTAGTTTGAAATTATTTTATTTAAAAAATTTCGAGTCAAAACTTTCCAGTTTGAAATTTTTTGAGTTGAATTTTAAATCAAAACTTTTCAGACCGAAATTTTTTTTAATCGAATCTTTTCAAACCAAAATTTTTTAATTGAAAGTTTTCAGAGTGAAACTTTTCGATTTAAAGTTTTTTAAGTTGAAAGTTTCTAATTTGAAATTTATCTCCTAATACACACATATAGAGAGAGACCCATACATATACATAGATACACACACTAAGTACGTCATGTTAATCTGAGCAGTAATGTTTAATTCTCTCCTACGTACTGCTAGCTCCTAAGTGCCGATCGATGTGGTCTTTGTTTTTCACTAGATACATGAACACGGCGCACGTCGCATCAGTCGCAATGTGCCCACTCATCAATAGGATAATTTTCGAGGGTCTCCCATATATGTGTGTAATTTTTAAAATTTTTGAGTACCCGAATGTATTCTTTCGAATTTCTGGAGGCTTTCCCAAAAGAAACTGGCGAAAATCGGAAACTATGTAATTTTTAGGACTTTCTTGGCAAATTTTGTTTTAGGGTTTTATCTCAGGATCCTCCAAAATCTAAAATTTTGGTGAAATCTCTTTATTTCGGATGAAATCCTAATAGCAAAATTCGAATCCGATTCTTTTTTTACCGAGATTTACCAAGATTTTGGTGATTTTTAACTGAAAGAAAATGGGTCCAAAAATCGTCAGAATTTTTTGAGATTTTGGTCTGACATGGAAAACAACATGAAGAATCTAAACCGGTCAAATTTTGCTCAAATTTCGATTAAAAAAAACCAAAATTTTGATCAGATATACCGAGATCTCGCCGATATTTTAGGTACTATAGCACTTTGCTTTTTTTTTTTTTAAAGATTTTCTTAATTTTATCGGAATTATAGAACTCACAAGGGTTGGAGATCCCAAATTTCGCGAAATCTTGACGAGATTCCGTTCCCTTTGCACGCCTGACGCATCCATGGATCTTCATCACAGTAGTCAGCTAGGTACAGTACAGAGATCACCAGCTAGTTCCTACAGGATGTACGTACCGACGCAGGTACCGATCGAATTATTGGGCCCTGCATGCAATGCACGATCCAAATGACCATGCATATCGTAAGTGCATGCCGCACGCACGAACTAATTAATCCCTGCAAGTGAGATCAACCACCTAATCGTACTGCTAGGCAGTAGTTACGTTAGAACATGGCCTAGCTAGCTAGCTAATTAAGCAAATCAGTGAGATAAACTAGATTATTTAATCATGCGTAATGCGTTCACGTTCCTTAATTTCGAGCGCTCTCACGCATGCTGGGCTTGTCGAGATTAAGGTCCCGTTTGGTACGGTGCCAGATTCTAGTAGAAACGGAAACGGTTTCAGATTCTTCTAGAAACATTTCAGGTAGAATCGGAATCACTTCCTAGTATAAACTAGTAGAAACGGGGTTGAGGGTCATTCAGCCACGGTGTGGAAAAAGAAGAAACGTTTCGAGGAGAATCGTTTTAAGTTTTAGCCCGTTTGGCTGGGTTTCTCTCAATTCTAGTAGAAACAGCTCGATTCCAAGTTGCCAAAAGGAGGCTAAGCTTTTTGTAAACTCGATCCGTCCCTCCCGGGATCCAACTTGATCGTACGTCGTGCGTCAACGGCCGTGGCAGACAGGCCACTCCGTCCGTCCGTTCCTGGGTGGACGGCCAGGATCTTCTATCATATGTAACCCGTTTCCTCCCGATTCATCTGCACGCGTGGATCCATCCGATTTCAAATCTATATATAAAATAAAAGCAACACGTGATATTTAAGATACCTCCTTCGTTTTAAGAGCAAAAAAAATATTCTAATAATGCTAAAAGGAAAAAAAAAATCTTAGAAATTCTCACATTTTCAAAAATAAGATCTCCGTACTTATTTTGGTGAGACCAGATTATAAATGCAGATTTAATTATAAATAGATATTATAGTTATACAATTGTACTTAGATTATAGAAAGTACGGTTGTATATCACAGACAACTATCTAGCCGTGCATTTGCATGGATAAATATAGGTTGTTTTTGAAACTAGATAAATATAGGTATTAGAGTTATATAATTTTGTCTCTATTTACTACCGTAATCGAAGCAATTTTGTTTCAGGACCTACTGTTAAACTGACCTCTACCGCTAAAGAGACAGGATGGATTAGCCGTTCCAATCTCTGCTCTAATGATGGGGCGCAGTACGCTCGCGAGGCTTTCCATTCTCTATCCAAGCCTTTTTGACTCATTTGACCGCATTGTAATTGCTAAAAGTTGGGGCCTAATTAACTTTGCACATCAACTGGCACCAATCATGCCATCTTCCATCTCAAAATCACAGGAGCATTTGCCGCTTACCGTGCGAGCATTTTGATGCCATACATCTCAAAATCACAGATTGACCTGACAACAGCACAGTGCCGATGCGATGTACGATCAAAACACACATTCGTAGGATCAACCCACCTCGAATTCAGGGGGACCGTGCATTGATCTGAAAGCAAATCCAATGGCTAGGAATTTGGATGATGGTTGCTAAAGAAAACATCCGGATGAAACTTATCAAAACCCGATTCCGTTCGCTCCACCAGATCAAATTAACCTGGTACATTTGTAGTACCATTTAACAACTTTCCATTTGCTGAAGCAGCAGCAGATCACACCATTCATTCTCTCCATTTTATTGACAACAACAACAACAACAACAAGGAGGAGGAGAAACAGGAGATCACATCACATGGCATCAGTCAGGGATTGGAAACATGATTGCTGGCTGCCCATGCCATGAGCACCAGCTGCCCAGCCACACACACACACACACAGATCGAAGCCCTTTTCTCTCCTTGGCATTTGTGGCCTTGTGTGTCTTTTCATTCATTCCCACCAGCCACCATTAGGACAGGTTGCAAGCAAAAGGGTCATCAAGGGCACTAGTATTAAACTAATCATGGAGCAATGGAGCCATCTAAAGCTAGTGATCAAAGGTTAATTAGATAGAGAGAGCAGCAAAGCCAGCACAGAAAGAAACCCAGATAGATTGATAGATAGATAGATAGGTTATGCCTTCTCCAATGGATGCAAATGCAGCCAAGGATCAAGACAAGGCTACCAAGAAGATGAACAGAGGAGGAGGAGGAGGAGGAAAGAAGCCACCTTGTTCCTCCTCCTGCAAGAACATAAGCCAAGCAGGAGCAGCAGAAAGCGATGGCGGCAGCAGCAAGGACAAGAAGAAGAGGAGCATCAGCATCAGGAGGAGCATACCCTGTGCAGGCTCAATCTGCAGCACCAAGGAGAGCTCGGTGTTCGGCATGGGAAATGGCAGGGGTGGCAGCTGCGACACCTCGAGCAGGTCTCCGAAAGCTCCCGATGAAGACGCCGTGCCCTCTGCAGCCGTCTCCGCGTCGTCGTCGTTCAACTCCGAGACCACGGTGGCGACGACCGCGACGGCCACCGTCAGCTCGCCCTCGCCGCGGTCCTCGGCACTGTCGTCGCCGCTGTCGTCCATCGGCGGCTCCTTCAGGGCGATGCAGATCAGGAAGCTCTCCGGCTGCTACGAGTGCCACCCGGCGCTTGATCCCAGGAGCCTCGGCGCCATGTTCTCCTGCGCCGACTGCGAGGAGGTGTTCGTGAAGGCCGACTCCCTTGAGCTCCACAGAGCAACCAGGCATGCAGGTAGGTATCATCTCAACGGGAAGTAGTTAAAGCTTCGTATTCATGGATACTTTTCTTGCTCTGAGTAAGGTGTATGCCATGGCGATAATACTTTCTTGATCTAAATCAAGCTTCGTTTCGCAAATGGTGCAAATCCGTTCGTCGTGCCATGGCTGATTGCAGTTTCAGAGCTGGGCCCTGAGGACACGAGCAGGAACATTGTGGAGATCATCTTCCAATCAAGCTGGCTCAAGAAGCAGGCCCCGGTCTGCAAGATCGAAAGGATACTCAGGGTGCACAGCACCGACATGACCATCAAGAAGTTTGAGCAGTACAGGGAGTGCATCAAGGAGAGGGCGAGCAGCGAGGGCAAGAAGAACCCCAGGTGCGTCGCGGATGGCAACGAGCTACTCAGGTTCCACTGCGCCACCTTCACCTGCTCCCTCGGCCTCGCCGGCGCCACCGCCCTGTGCCAGATGTCTTCGCCGCGGTGCAAACTGTGCGCCATTATCAAAGACGGTTTCAGGTACGTACCGAAGCAAAAAGTTCAGATATGTAAGTATTGAATAGTCGTTTGACAGAAAAAAAAAAAAAACTATCGTCAGGGTCGACGGAGCTGGGAAGATCGCAACAATGGCGACGAGCGGGCGGGCTCATGACATGGCGCAGGCGTCGTCGGACGGCGAGAAGAGGGCAATGCTGGTGTGCAGGGTGGTTGCTGGCAGAGTGAAGAAGGTCAACGACAACACTTGTTCAGAAGAGTTCGACTGTGACTCGGTCGGTTCCTGCTCATCAGGAGTCTACTCAGATTTGGATGAACTGTGTGTCTTCAATCCCAGAGCAATACTGCCTTGCTTTGTAGTGATTTACAGTGGCTGCTAACTACTAAGCAATAACTGTCTGTTGTAGCATCTTTCTTCCCTGATGATCTTCAGTTCATAGTGCAATTTTCTGGCAGCAAGTCCTGCAGTTGCTTCACACACAGTTTCACTGCAGCTTCCATGATCCAACTATACGGGATATCAATCGGGAGTGTATAGGTATCATCCGGATGTTTTTGTCCCAAAAAACATCCAAACTTTGGACCGTACGATCAAAACACACATCCGTAGTATCAACCCACCTTGAATTCAGGGGGGCCGTGCATTGATCTGAAAGCAAATCCAATGACTAGGAATTTGGATGATGGTTGCTAAAGAAAACATCCGGATGTAACTTATCGAAACCCATATCAATTTGGACTTGTGTCCTTGTGTGCTGAGCTTAGGTCAGATGCTTACACCCATAAGCATTTCGGGTTCTTCGAAAGAAGCAGCTAGACAGAGGGTTAAGAACAAACAGACACTTTGGGAGAAGCGTTGGACTACTAATCTTTTATATTACCCTGGAGATGAAACCATCCAGCTACATCCAACCCAACGTACTACTAAATGCAAGTGTAGTTCTGATCCCTAGCAAGTGCTGCTTCTTATGCAGCTCTATAATACTCTAGCCCCTAGGTTAAGCCCTAACAGATAGAGGTAATGGTGATTGTACCTGTATTTTACTCGAGATTATTCTGAGGCTGTCTGCTTGTGCACGACAAGTGTCACAAGGTTAATCCAAACAAACAGATCATAGGTTCAAGATTGTTCATTGACCATTGCTAATTTAGTATGCTCATGGCCTGTTTTGTTCATAGACAAACAGGACATACGTCAAGAGACAATTACATCAAGGATGTCATTGGTACGTACAGCTTAAAAGAAGATCAGTGTCCTCAAGTTGCTTGTTTTACTCGATCGGATGATGCAAACGGCGTACTTCGAACGCTATGTCAGGATGTGGGGGTAGATCAAGGCTCAACACGAAAGTAAAAACCATATTGTAACTACAAGCTCAAAAACTTGGTTAAATTAGATAGAGAGTTAAAACCATATTGTAACTACAGGCTCAAAAACTTGGTTAAATTAGATAGAGAGTTAAAACCATCAGGCCCATTTTACTGCTAAATTTCTAAAACAATCCTGGTCAAGGTGCAAACCCAAATGTAGTCATTTATAGTTCTGTGCCAGAGTGCTTAACATTAGCAGGGATGCAACTAAAATAAAATCAGATATTAATCTACAACAGGAAGTAGAGCTGTCCATTGGAAACATCTAGATATAAAAAGGCTACAGAATCCATTATGAGTTTATGAGTTATGACGATACCTAATGAGTGACCAATTTGCTTTCATCACGTTTAGTGCAATGAAATGGATTTCTTGAATACATAGGGACTGGTTGAGTGGTTGTTTCGTGTTTGTTCTTTTGCTCTATGTATTGAGTTTCCTATCGGTTGGGTTTACGAGGTATATATTCCAGTCAAGCGGCTGCTTTCTTTTACCGGGATTTACAAGCAAATTTCTCTTTTAGAGTTTTTTTACGGTATACTAAATTGAATATGAACAATTCTTTTCGATCCAATATATCAGATTAACTAGAGTTTACTTATACTTTATCTAGTAGTATAGTAGTAGAAACACCCTTAACAAATTAACGGTTAGATCTGATTTCTACTGCGTCGTAAAATTTCTCTTTTTTATGGGAATTTTACGGTGGATAACATAGGTAGTAAATAGTGGTAGTAGAAATCAAATCTAACCATCCATTCCTTAAGGGTATTTTAGGCTTTTCATATCCATTCATCAGAGGTATTTTAGACCTTTTCTAATTCGTTCACAGTTTTGGATTCACCGAATACCTGATGATCTTCAAAGGCTTCTTATCCATTCATCCGCCATTTATCAGGATCACAGGACGTGTTTTACCGTAGAGGACAAATAATATGATAGAATTTTTTACTCTTTTACCCCTTTCTGAATTTTACTACCAAACTACAGGTGGTTGTATAACTAGATCTAAATTGATTTCAACCATTAGATTTAAAGGAATGGATGGCTTATATTGATTTTAATCCACTGTAAAAGAGCTCATTTTACGGTGCATTATACTGGTAGTATATAATGTGCAGTATAAATCACATCTAACCGTTGATTTGTTAAGGGTGTTTCTACTACTCTACTAATAGATGAAGTATAAGTAAACTCTAGTTAATCTAATCCATTGGATCGAAAAAATGAATGATTCATATTCAATTTAGTGTACTATAAAAGAGCTCTTTTTTTTACCTACAAGCCTTGCATGTAACATAATTTGTAACAAATAAACAACAAACATAAGATTCGTTAATTTAGAGATGATAGGTAATTGTTCTTCCACTTTTCTTCCCCGTCCACCCTCCCCCTCCCTCCTTGTGAATCCCGGTGTCCATGTTTGTTTTTTTGTTGGGGTTGCGACCGCGCCACCACTGCGAAGTTCGCCGCTGCCGGAGAAGAGAGCCTCCTCTGTCGTGCCCTCCCCGCCCCCCCACCCCCTCTGCTCCTTTTGACCCACTTTCCTCTTTTTCAAATTTCCACAAACACTTGGGCTGAAGTCAGCAAGCTGTTGATTAGTATGTGATCCCCATATGTAACTGGCTATTGAAATCAGCCATGTTTATCGGCCATATCTTTTCGAATTTGTTTCTATATCAACTTCAAGTGCTACTTTTTTACCATTTTGAAAGATCATGTAGAAGTCTATTCTTTTCTGTGATGACTATTTGATTGTATTTGAGCCTGATATGCTCATATTTGAGTTTGATTTAAATTAGATTTGAATATTAAGTTTTTGGGATGATTATTACATATCATTTTGAACATTGCTATGTGATGTGTTTCTTTATTTTTCATGGTTGCAGAACGTCGGTGCGAGGTTATGGTGAGGTGGAGGATGACCGGGACTATGCAAGGTGCGCTAGAGGTTTAGACGGTCAGGAGTCGCCGGAGGATGACCGAAGACGGAGTCGCTGCAAGTTATAGAGGCAAGGGAATGGCGGAGATGCTAACTTGGAGCTACTTGGATCAAGGAGAATTGTTGAATCATAGTTTAAAGGATGAAGTAGCGGTCAAGTTAGTTTAGTGAATAAAACCTATTTGTTAGTGAGTTTCGGGTTAGCCCATGTATGAGTGAGTGATCTCAACCCTTCATGGGGTTTCTTTAGGGCTAAGAAAGTAATCCAAGAGTGAAGATTGTTTCTAGTGGTTGAGTCAATCCTAACCCTTGGAGGGTTTGCTTAGGATTGAAACAACACATCCAATAGTGTAGGATGATTCATGAAGGCTGTAAATAAAGGGGGGAGGGGTATCTCTCCCTTGTAGGGTTTTGTGCTCCTTTGAGCTTTTGCTCACCTTATTGTGAGGCTTTGTAAACCTTCATCCAAAAAAATAAAAATTTAATTCCTTACTTCTGAATTTAAATTTTGCAATTTAAATTTAGCACTTACATTCTGCGATTTAAATTCAACAATTACATTCTGCAATTTAAATTCTTGCAATTATATTCTCATAAGTTGGATTTGCCTCCCATCCTTTTACTTGGTTGTGCTTCTTTTGCCGATGATGCATGATTAATGTATGAATCTTCTTAGATCATATCCTCATCATCTAGGTAATCTTTGTCTTAGACTTTGCAAGAACTCGATCTTTTTGCTTGGAATGAAGTATTTCTAGTAGATCGTGTTGTTGAGTTTTTCTCTTGTGTTCTAGCTTGCTGTGACAAGTGGGAAGTTCTTCAAGACCATCTTGATCATCTAAATCCCATGAGCAAGTCAAGATCACAAATTTTGATTTTTGCTTCCTTTTGGTGCACTTCTCTTTTGATTCGGAAAAAGTTGGCAGTTTGATATCAATCTTCATGATTGATGGATGGAATAGGTTTCTGACATTCATAAGGAGGCGCGTACCGAGTTCCAGGAGCAAGTTTTGTCTTTATTGGTTCTTTGAGTTTTTTGTAGGCTCTTCTTGTCCAGTAGGTGGGGGAAATTTTATTTAAGATCATTCACACCCCCTCTAATCATCATTCCAGTCCTTCAATTGGTATCAGAGCCATTTTTGCTCTCTTTATAGATCTTGATCGGTCTTAAGAGCCATGGCGACAGACAAGTATTCCACCAAGCCTCCTGTCTTTTCTAGAGTTGATTTTCCTATTAAAAATCGAGAATGGAGTCGTACATCACTTCCCAGGGCTTCCTAATATGATAGGCGGTGAAACTCCCTTATGAGATTCCTACTGATGAGAACGTCAATACCGCGAATATGGTTAACGTTGAGGCAAATGCTAAGACAAGGAACATCCTCATACAGGGACTTACCGCAGTGAGTATGACAGGATTTCTCACCTACGGTCTGATCATCAGATCTAGGTGACCCTCGATGCTTACCATGAGGGCTCTATCCAGATCAAGACGGTGAGATAGGATCAGTACATGCATGACTACAATAAATTTGAACAGCACACTGGTGAGAGTGTGAGACCTTTGATGAGTGTTTTGGTCATTTCACAAAGATTTTGAGCAATCTTCGTGCAGTTGGTTGTACATACCCTGACTCGAAGAACGCTCGATATTTCTTGACCGCACTTGATCTTCGAGTTTGGGAGATGAAGGTGACCACCATCAAAAAGACCACAGACGTATTGACTCTGACTCTTGATGGATTTTACTCCTAAATCAAGACTCATGAGATCGATGTCGTCTCTCGTAAAATGAAGTCATAGTCAACGGCCTTGATCACCGATCTCATTGGACCCTCTTCTGATTTTTCTTCTGATTTTTTCCTCGCTGCTCTTTGTGAGCTAAGTGATGAACAACTGGACAAATTTCCAGAAAATGAGCTTGTTCTTTTGGCCCAAAAAATTTCTCATACATACAAGAGAGTGAGGGAGAGGAAGAGAAGTGGCACGATCACCTACTTCGAGTGTGGTGGCCCTAACCACATTCGAGTGAACTACCCCAAGCTGAAGAAGGGCAAGAATGACTGGTTGTTCCAGCAAGAATGACTATACCGAAGAATAGCAACAAGAAGCCTCCAACCGCGAGGCGGTGTGTGAGAAGAAGTACCGTGACTTCTCCAAGAACAAAAAGCTCTTCCACCGCGTCCTCGCCGCACTTGACGACATCGACCTCTCTGACATGGAGACCTGGAGCGACGAGGGTGAGGATAATCTGTGAGAGAAGACCAAGGGCGGCGGCGACTTCACTGGCATGCGCTTCATGGCCGACGCCAACGGCATTAGCAACTCCAAGCTCTACAGCCACTCGGATGAGGTACACTCCTATGATCAGCTCAATGATGCTTTTTGTAAGCTAGAAAAAATTTATGCTAGAGCTAGAGCTAGGCGTGCTAAACTTGCTAAAGACTTAGTAGCTAAGTCACAAGATGGTTGCTTGCTTTGTGCTGAGATTGAGAGGGACTTGGATAAAATTCATATCGAGCTTACGAAGAAGTTAGAGACCCAGACTGTTAGGATTATAAATGCCCCTTACATTTCCTGTGAGGCCTTCAAGATTGAGGCAGCCTTGCATAGGGAGAGATATGCATGAGCTGTTCGTTCTTCTTTTTCTGGCTCTTCTTCCACTTCTTCCCCCTATTCTTCATGTACCTCTCTTTTCCGAGAGTGTGAGTACCTCATGAGCACCCTCGAGAAATTTATAGGAGGCAAAAAGAAGCTCAATCTCATCCTAGACCAGTCCAAGATTAATAGATTCATTCAGGGTCTAGGATTTGACTACTTGGAGCACGCATGGGCGCATCTGTCTACAGTTGTATGTGCCTCTTAGAGTGGAGAGATAGCGGTTGCTCCTAGGACTAGCACCACTATTTTTTCGGTCAGCCAGAATTATCCATGGGATCTTTGACGAGAAGGTGACACCACTTGCAGCTTCAGCCTCCAGTAAGGCGAAGTATACTTGCACCTTCTGTCAGAAGGATGGATATCTTATTGACTTTTATTTTAGATGTGCTAAGATCACTTGGTTTGCGTATGTTCGTGCCCTTAGGGGTATTCAAGGTCATCCTCAGACTCTGAGTGCTCCTAAGGCACACTGCTTGTAGATAGGTTAGGGAGTCACTTGTTTTTGAACGGTATCCAGGACTCGGTTTTTAAGCTGTTATTTGAGTTTTCATCCTGGAGCTGTTCGTGTTCAGTCTTTTCACCGTCCTCTTGATATTTCTCATTCTTCTCATCGGGATAGGTATCAGCGGCGTGAGTTTGCTTCCTCGAGTAGGAGATTTGGGCAGCATTTCTGGGATAATCCAGCCTTTGCACACCGGCAAACCAACCTAGCACTAGCTCCTGAACGTCCTACAAGGGTTATCTCAAGATTTGTGAGAGTTGAGCCACGGAAAGACGTTAGAGTTCAGCCTTTTGCTTCTTTGACTACTACTTCTTCTGCTCGTCAGGTGACTCAGTATTGGGTTTCTAGATCTACACTGATCTGTCTCAATACTGAGTCATCTACTTTTCACTCGCTTTGATTCAGGTTTGTAGGGCTGGGAAGAGATAGGATTGGATCGTACACTCCGAGTGTTCTCACCACATGACCGTAGACTCTTGTTGTTTCTCTTCCCTAGCCCGAGCTTCTCGCGATGAGTTGATCACCTTTGGGGACGCTTTGTCAGGTAGATTAATCGTTAAGGGTACCATTTGTATTAATGATAATTTTATTCTTAAGGATGTTGTCTTAGTTATTAAGTTGCAATACAATTTGTTTTTTGTTTCTAAGCTTATCAATGATAGTTTCGAGGTAAGATTTAAGAGTAATGCCTGTAGAATACTCGATTCTTCTAGGGAGTTAGTTTGCGGGATTTCTAGATTTGGGAGTCTTTCATGTTGATTTTTCTTCTTTTTTTGGAGACTCTCTTCGATATTTGATTGCTTCTAGCATAGGAGACTTGGTCACATTGAATTTGATCATTTGACCCGATTTAGAAGCCAGAATTTCATTCGTGGTTTGCCTAAACTCAAGATGGTCAAAGATATGGTATGTTCTCCTTACCAGCATAGAAAGATGGTTGCTGTTTCTCATCCCCCAGTTACTATTGTGATGAATAATGCACCAGGATAGCTTTTACATATGGACACAGTTGGTCCAGCTAGAGTTCAGTTAGCAGGTGGAAAGTGGTACATTATGGTCCTTATTTATGCTTTTTTAAGATATTTTTTGGTGTTTTTATGGCCTCGAAGGATGAGTCTTTTACCCACTTCAGGGGTTTGGTCCGTAGGTTGTCCATTGAGCTCCTAGGTACCTTACGAGCTATACGCAGTGACAATGGTACAGAGTTCAAGAACTCCTACTTTGAGAGTTTTTGTACTGAGTCGGGTATTGAGCATTAGTTCTCTTCTCTATACGTCCCTCAGCAGAATGGCATAGTGGAGAAGAAGAACAAGTTCCTAATAGAGATGGTCATGACGATGCTAAATGAGTACAACACTCGTAGAAAGTTTTGAGCTGAGGCTGTAGCTACTGCTTGCCATGTTTCGAACAGAGTTTTTCTGAGAACATATTTACACTGCATTTCATATGAGTTGAGATACGAACGAAAGCCCAGTGTTTCGCATTTTTGAGTTTTTGGTTGCAAGTGTTTTTTCTGAAGTTTAAAAACCTAGATAAGTTTGAGTCATGTTCTTTCGACGGCATCTTTCTTAGTTACTCGACTTCTTCTCATAGCTACATGGCCTGGGGGTGTGAGGATAGTAGGGTTTCCGAAAAACGCATATCACGATCCTAGATTCAGGGCTAGGATTGGCAAAGGAAAAACACCAGAGCCGCCCTTAAGCAAGGCACGCAGACTGAACATCTCAGCCATTGGCGGGAATTTCGCCCGCATCCGATCCCCAATTCTTGTTCACCCCGGGTGCTTTCTGAACTCATTGAAAGGATCTCGGACGAGGGTCGTAGGAAGACATCCAATTACTATTCTGATTCCCCGGGCCAGATAGATTCCCCGCTGCCTTCTTCCAGACCTGTTGGGATGTCATTTAGTTTGATGTGTGGGCCGCCATCCGAAACGTTGATGAAAGGTCTATAAGTTTAGTTTTAGTTTCATCAACAGGAAAAACCTGTGGGTAATCTCGATCATCATTCTACAATGAATTTGGTTCTATTAGGGCAAGGCTTTTTGAAAAGCCTCTTCCCTTTCAAATGGTGGTTCGTCCATTGTGCCATACCTATCTCCGGTAGAACTAACAAAATAGAAACTTTCTAAGCCCTTCTCATTTCAATTCCTTTCCTTCATCTTTCTTATTACCAATGCGCTAATCGCTTGTGTTGGCTCTCGAGTATTCCTATCATAAAGTTTTTCTATTTCCATCATAAAGTTCGCGGGTATAAGTCAAAAGGTTAGCTCGCTTATTTGGCTAAACCATCCAAACGTCTGCTTCGCCGGTTTACCCTACCCCCATTTGCTGCGGGAGAAAGAGAAAGAACTTCCCTTTTCATAGTGGTGTAGGCCTGCTGAGATAAATTTAGCTTTTCCTTGGTTGATCTAAATTGTATCCGTTACTAGGCGAAGGAAGAGGGAATCCTACTCAGAACCGGGAATCCTACCTGACTGACCCCAACTCTAGGAAAGCTGGTGGATAGCTGAACAGAACAGGGAAAAGCTGTATTCGTTCCGACAAGGATGTCCAAATTTCCATCACCATCCAAATCAACCACAGTTGGTAAGAGTTCTTAACACATGTCCAATTTCCTCATTTCGGAAGCAAGTTGCAGGAGAGCTTATTTTCCATCTATCAGCAGCAGTGAGTTATCCAGTCCAATCCAAGTAGGAGATCTTCTTTCTGGCGTTGAGTGACTCTGTGATCCACCATCTGAGGTGGGCCAGTCTTCAATTTAGAAACAATAAGATTTGACTGGGCGGACGTGCATCTTTTGACAGCAGCCCTAGTAGCAGCACTCTTATGTCTCTTACTTTGATATCAAAGAGTACGATTCCTATGGAAAGGCATTTAGAGACCTGTGAGGTGACTTTTGATGATGCTAGTCCAGGTATTAAACCAGACATTTTAGACTATTCCTCTCTCTTCGAGGCCATTTTTGTAGAAGATGAGAATGATGGAGATGACGGTGTTACACCTAATTCAGTCCCCTCTGCACCTAAGTTGCCTCCTATTTCTATCTCTGCACCTCAGGGAGACCAACTCTTACCTTCTAGCTCTTTAGTAGACAATGGCTCTGTTCCTATATATTCCACGCAAGGGGTAGATACCACTTCTACATCTGGACCTCCTCGCCATATTCAGAGGCGTTATCCATCTGATCAGATGATCGGCGATTTGTTCGAGCATGTCATTCACTCAAAATCGAGTATGTCTTCGTTATGCCTCCATTCTGCCTTTGTTGCCTATTTTAACCTGAAGGATGTTTCACATGCATTATCAGAGTCTTGGATTAATACTATGCATGAAGAACTTGAGAACTTCGAGAGGAATAAGATTTTGGGTTCCTGAGCGCGGGATGGGGGACCGAGTACAACCGATTAACGCCACCAGAACCGAAGCTGGTGGTGCTACGGGAGCCAACGGGGCGAGACATCGCCGCACAATATAACGTGGGGAATTTGGGGTAAGTTTGAGTACCCATTAGGTTGGGATGTAGACACAGATCTGTGAAGTTTAATGAGTTCATATGGATGACATATGTTTAGATTCAATTGACAGGCCTGAAACAATTGTACCTAAAGAAACCCACCCGATTGCCAGCCAAACTGGTACCGTTCTAATCAGCGACGCCGGCTTCTTTGTTGCATGTACATGCAATGCCCCTCGATTTCTCTGTGAAGTCCGCACGCATCATCTTCCTGTACTTGAAATCTTTTTGAATGCATGTGTTTCGAGAGCATATACAATATTACAAATGATTGTGGTACGTATACCGTCCCTAATCATCCAAAGACAAAACTAAAGATAATTTCCACAATTAATGATAGCTTACGGACGTAGTTACGAGATCCTGCAGAGAAACTGATTCAGACACAGGACAGATCTGCTTCCAAGCAGAGATGGCAACGGGGACCCGAAACCCGACGGCTATTTACTCTATTAGGGGCCGGGTATGAACCGTTTTTCATACCCGCGGGTATATTAACTGGCAAAAACTATTACCCAGCAGGTAGAACGGGTACGGATCCGTACTACTGTTGCTACCCGCGGGTCCCCGTTACATATGGGTGGCTAATATGGAAAATGTCATGTATATATAGGTGTGAACAAGAGTGAAAAAATTGCTAACTGCTGTTTGTCTAACTAGACAGTAGATCAACGAAATGTTTTTTTGGGACCGGAGATCTCTACAGCCCATTTGTCAAGCATTTGGTGTTAACCAATGAGCTGGTGCTGCTAAATCTGTTAGCTACCTTTGTTCTACATGATCACATACCATCAATTAATACGATAGCTAGGTGACATAAACGAAAGCATTCACAACTTTATCTTAGACTCTTAGTACAATCAATATGATAGCATACGATCTTACTGGGCCCAACATATTATATATTGTATACAATCATATTGTGTAACCCTTTAAAATATGAGTACTATATACAAATAAAATAGAACTTTTGTCATGAAACCTGAGTCCTGACTTTCGGGTGCGGGTTACCCGCGCGTAAATTTTGTACCCGTATGCGGGTATGGGTATTATAGCAGGTGGATTTTACTACCACGGGTATGGGTACGGAGTGGTGATACCCGCCAGGTATATACAGTTGCCATCCCTACTTCCAAGCCATGTACCACGGCAATTCCCAATCAGAGCCGCATGCTTCACTGACTTGTAGCTTGCATTAGAACATTATATTACTCCCACCCACCCACCCACCCACACAAGGAGTAGTCAAATGTTTAGGGAAAAGGCAGCTTCTAGCGAGCTCGTTGCCACATACATGCAAACCTTCTGCTTCCTAATGGTCAAATGCTCAAAAGATATATCAGAACATGCTCACTTAGTGCTGGACAATCATAATAATGCACACACAGAATATTCCGTTACAAAAGCTCAAAAACATGAGTCAAGAGGCAGCCTCACACTGCAGTGAATTACCGCATTCTAGCACTTTCTAACTAGTATAGCTTTCGCTTAAGTCCAAGAAGCACTAAAATACTGTCCAGTTTTCATCTGTAAAAATCCTGATACAACCAACAAACAGAACCGGTTATGAGCTTGACGATATCCGTTGTAAAAGAAGGAAGAAACAGAGAGGAGGGCCAAAACCAATCTTCAGATCAGAAGACATGTCCCCGGAATGCATTAGCTCAACAATCCATCCGGTAGCAAACTGAGTACTACCATCAATGAATGGAACAAAGAACAGGTAAAGGGCAACAGGACAAGCAAAACATTTTTATATAAAACCTATAAGCACAGTGCACTAAACTAAAATACATGGCCAAACAGATCCAAAATGACATTATAATGAAAACCAATCGCCACACTATTCAGTATTCACTCCCACACTTTCACCTCATCAAACCACAAGCAGAATCATAAAACATATTGATTTGTGAACTATATGCAGCAAGTAGCATAAGACAAGTTAACATACAGTACAGAGTTGGCAAGTAGCAACATGCTAGTCCAACAGTTTTCCAAGCCATAACAATCGATCTTTATGCATTGCAAGGTTGTAGTAGACTTCATTGAGATTTCAGTGACAAACTCATCAGAAATTAACTCTTTTACCAATTACCACCACCACCGCAAACTATCTTGCAGCACGTAAAGCAATCAACCTCATTTGGACACGAGCAGCACATCAGGCTTCCGCTGCTTGCTCGGTGTGTTTGGCTTGGAACTTGGCCTAGAGCTCGATGCAGTGCTTCCAGCTGTGCCCGCTGCCACAACTGCCCCAGAAGCTGCTGCCTTGGCGGCCTTGCGTGCACTTTTGTCAAGCTCGATCAAGCTCCGGGAGGCCAAGATTGCCTGCGGCACGAGGTCATGACATGCACGGGCATAGACAACCCGCACAGCTTCCGCCGCCGCATCCCGGACCTCCATTGGGTTCAGTGGTGCAAGCAAGCAGTGGCCAAGAACCCTCATCACCGGCTGCAGCAACTCCCATGGGAGCGGCACCCTCGCCGCATTCAGCTCCTCCTCGCCGCAATTCCGCCCACTGCTGTCTCCATTGACATGCATCCGTGCCAATTCCTCCTCCAAGACCTTACCATTCTCAGCCTCCGACGACACTGGCGACACAGACCTCAAAGAATCCCCCTCCTCCGCAGCCGACTCCTTTTCATCAAGCTCAAAACGGCAGCGGCAGTACTGCCCCGCCCATGCCGCCACGGCGATGCAGGCATCCACCTTGGACGTGGCCGGCATTTGTGAAATCTTGGCGTAGTAAGCCTCGAAGGCGACTCCGATAATCCCCGCACGCTTCGTCGACTTCACCGCCGCCTGCGGCTCCAGCGGCGGCGAGAGCACCCCCACGACGACATTCGCCGGAGGTGGAGGAATCGGAGGCGGCTGCGGCCGGCGAGGTGACTTCGAGGTGGGGCTGGACAGCGGAGTGTGGTACAGGGAGGGGACGGAGAGGTCGGGGACCTGGACAAGAACGGGCTTTCCCTGGCGGTTCTTGGCCTCGGAGGAGTAAACGGCGAGGAGGACGGCCTCGAATCCAGAGAGCGAGGAGGGGAGCGCCGGGGGCAGACGGAGGAGGTAGAGGGAGGAGAGGAGCGGGAGGAAGGAGAGCGCGGCGAGGCGGAGGTCGGGGTCCGGGGAGAGTAGCGTGTCGTAGAGCCAGTGGCAGGCAGGGTCGTCCGCGCCGCCCCCGGAGCGGAGCGCGCCGGAGAGCGCGGCGTAGGCGGCCGGGGAGCGGAGCAGCGCGCGGGCGGGGCGGTCGGAGTCGGCGAGGGCGGCAACGTCGGCGGAGGCCGGGGGCGGGAGGATGGAGGCGAGCGCGAGGATGCGGGAGCGCGCCTGGGAGACAGACTCCCACCAGGACGGGGTGTTGTCGGCGGCCGAGGCGGACGCCGATGCGGGGGAGGAGTTGGAGGGGGAGGCGGCGGCCGGGGAAGGAGGCATGGCCGGCGGCGGGGAAGCCGAGGCGAGATTTGATTTGGGCGATCTCTTCCCCTCTCCTCTCTCTCTCTCTCTCTCGGTCTCAGACTCTCAGCTCTCGACTGGACCTTCTTTCGGTGATTACGTGTTTTTGGAGGGGCTCTTTTGTAAACATGTAAACCGCACCGCGGAGAGATGCCGGTTACTGCTAGTTGTTGGCAGTTGAGTGATTGAGTCAGAGTCAGAATAACCAAACGGCCCGGCCCAAGCCCATTCAAGGCCTGGTTGCTGAACTGGGTTAGGCTCAGCCCATTTGTTCTTTACGCCCAATATCCGTCATCCAAACGGGTTCCGCTTGGAACGCAGTCTGGTTGATGGGATAAGGTTAAATGGGATGGAATAGTTTTGTACCATTTGATTTTATTATTTTGGGTGCATGGAATGGTTCAGCATCTAGAGAGAATATTCCTTAAATTTGTATCACTTGGTTCAGGATGGGATGATTCCATTCAAGAAACAAAACACATGAATGACTTTTTTCTTGTACCATCTCATACATATACTACTTGGTCTAAGATGAGATGCAACCAAATATATGAATAATTTTTTTTTGAACCATCTCAATATATACCACTTGATACAGGCAACCAAACGCACATTATATTGGATACACGAAAATTATTTTTACAGATTTGTCTCAAAAATTGCTTATTATAATTTTATTAGGTCTTATAAATAAGTTTTTTTACTTTTTACGGTCTTCAAGATGTGATTTTGACCATTACTTTTTATAAATTTTATCGTATTACATATTAATAAAATCATAATATTATGAACATATGTTTAACAATTGATTTAATAATATAGATTTTACGTGGCCAATATAGATAGTTTCTAAATATATTAGTGATCAAACTTTAGAATGTCACTTATAGAAACGGAGGGAGTATAATGTAAACTAGAAAGCATGGCGCTTGCAAGGTATGAACTGAAAAATATTTTTGTTTTTTGGAGAAAAGCAGACCACGAAAACATTTTTCCTATGCTCCGGAGAGCAAACGGACCACGAAAATATTTTTTCCTATGCTCCGGAGAGCAAACAGACTACGAAAATATTTTTCTCGGGAAAAACGCCGCGCGCATGAACGAAAAATATTTTTTGTTTTTTTTTCGGAGAAAAAACAGACAACGGAAACATTTTTCCTATGCTCCGGAGAGCAAACGGATCACGAAAATATTTTTTTCGGGAAAAACAGAGAAAGGACCTGAATGAAAAGTGCAGGGACCTATTTGTTATAATTTTGGACTTGTTCGCTATTTCGAATAAGTAAGAAAGGGCTCGTTCGCAATTTGTATTTAATGTGAAGCTTTTTGTGTAAAACGGCGAACGAAGGACCTAAACGCGAATTGGGAAAAAAAATTTACACTCACAGGAAATTACAAAGGATTTATTCGTAAATAGAAAGGACCTATCCGCAATTCCAAAGAACCGGAGGACTTCTTTGCAAAAAAGGGAGAGAGAGTGGGTGGGGGTGAGGTGGCACCGTGAGCTTTGAGGGATTCTCCCAGATATAAGTGAAGGATAATTAATGATCAAAATTGTATTGAAAGATTATATTAATATCTAAAACATACTTTTTTTATGGAGTGAGTATTTTCTGTGCTAGTCAACATTGCATGCAAAAAGCTGAATACATCTTGCTAATTAAAGTCTCTCAAGAGATTTTTTTTTGTGAGATATCTCGTTGTCCCCATGATCAGGTGGCTGCACCGAGCGGCCGCATGCGCACCCACGCGGCGCTGCTGGGCACGCCGGCATGCACCACGAACCACAGGTAGTACCCCGGCGACGGCGGCGTGGCCACCTCCACCTCGTACAATCCGAGGTCCACCAGCGCCACTCTCGCCACGGCCAGCTCCACCACCCGCTGGTTCATCCCGAACGAGTGCGTCGCGAACGCTGGCGCCACCGCGGCCACCCGCACCTCCTCGGGGACCTCCGATACCACGCCGCCGGGCACCAAGAACCGCACGGCCGCCGCCTCCCCGTACAAGACCTCCGCCGGCGCCGCCACCACCCACGGCCGCACGTCGTCCAGCCGTGCGTTGAGGTAGGGGGGCAGGAAGGCAGAACGCCTCGAGGCTCCCCGTACAAGACCTCCGTCGGCGGCGCCACCACGCACGGCCGCACGTCGTCCAACCGTCCTGTTTGACAGAGTTTTAAATTCCAGTTTTACCTTAGATTTTAAATTTGTAAACTAAAATAAAGTGAATTAATTAAGTTTATATTTTTATTCTAAAATGTAAACAAGATGACCCATAACACTTTTAATACACCCACAGCTCTAAATCCACAGATCGGATGGAGCTGATGCTCTACCAAACAGGACCGTAAACGTCACGTTGGCGAACACGTAGCCGACGTGCGGGTTGCTCCCACCCACGAGCACGGTCCCGTACGTGTCCAGCGTGGCGGCGGAGTGGTACATCCTCGAGACCGTTGACTCGGTCAGCACCTCAAACCGCGCACTGAGCTGCATGTCTTGCCTCTACAGCACCGGGTACGTCACCGGCTCACGCCCGAGCTCCCACCCGGCCATGCCAGCCGCCGCGCCGTTCACGATGAGCACGTGGCTGGTGGGGAGCAGCACCATGTCGCCCACGACGCGCAGTAGCGGCATCTCCTCCATTGCCCACATTGGGTTCGGGTCTGTCGGCGTGATCCGACCGCAAGTCCGGTTGCCCGGGAAGAACGTGCCATTCCGAAGCGCGAGCTGGTACTCGCCGCAGGGCGCGCCATTAATTGCAGACCAGCACCTCGGCGTGTGCTGGGGAGTCTGGAAGTAGTGGGAGGAGGACGGAAGAGCCAGCGGAGGGATAGTTACGCGGCACTCCGCCGGGGATCGGGGGAAGGCGGCGGAGCGGAGTCTGGTTGTTGGGGTCGAAGACCACGGCGCGGTCGTTGGCGAAGGCGAAGACGGTGCCGTCAAGGAGTAGGTGGATCGAGGAACGGGTAGAGGTTGTTCTCGGTGTCCATCTCCGTGGTCTCATGCATCCAAGAATGGGAAGTGTTGTAAAACGAGTAGTTCACCCACGTCGAACACCGGCAATCAACGAGAACACAAGAACACAAGAACAAGAGACACAAGATATAGGGTGGAGCTCTCTCTTCTTTATTGATCAATGTGTGTAAATACAATGGGAGGCACCCGGTATATATATAGCAGTCCCCTCAAGGAGAGTTCGGATTCGCCCACATATTAAGAGATAGACTCCTAACCGAATACGGTTAGGAGGTTATCTCATAACACTTCCCCTTGGGCGAATTCCGCGTAATGCATATGTCTCATTAAAAACTCCACTCAAAAACCCAGTGGGAAAAAAGAGATGGAGAAAAGAGTACATCGCACTCGCTCTCTATGTTGCGTTTGTTGCCTCATTAAAAACCTTTATGTGAGAAACATCTGGAAAACTCACAAAGGAAAAAGAGTACAACTTATGATCTTCAGGATCATGCAAAGGGATTATGGTTTAGGGGTTTACTTCCCCTGAACTATGCAAATCTCTAAGCTGCCTCATTCCAATGCCATTAACATACCTTGGAAGGTGAATTTGGCAAGGATTTTGTGAATAAATCTGCTAGATTTTCACATGACTTAATTTGCATTATTTTTATCTCACCATTCTTCTGGAGTTTGTGGGGATAAAAGAACTTAGGAGCAATATGCTTCGTGATATTGCTCTTTACATAACCCAATTGCATTTGTGCAACACAAGCATCATTATCTTCATAGATAATAGTAGGGGAATTGACGGTATTCATACCATATAACTTCTGGACATGGTTGATTACCCGTCTTAGCCAAACATATTCCCGTGAGGCTTCCTTTATAATCTCTCGAGTGGATCGTACCACCACAGAGGAAAATAAAAATCCATTCGGGATTTCCTCATGAATGCACAGAACATTATTCCTTCAGGGATCATATTTCCTTTTAGGATGAATCTACTTAGTCGATTGTACCACATCCTTATCGACTGTCTTTAATCCGTATTCAGTGACCCAAATACATATGCGGTCACTACAATCATCAATCGTATTGAAAAGTTTAAGCTATCGCCATCAATATTAAATTTGAACGCCATTCCACTCATTTCAGGAGAAAGCAGATTTCATCGTAATCGATGATGGGTCTCTGCTAAAACCCTTGTGCTACAAGCCTCGCTTATATCTCACCACCTGGATATTTTCATATCTCTTCAGGATGAAAAATCCATTTGATCCTACAAGGAATATTTCAGAAATGTTCATCAACAGACCAAGAACTTTTCTCTCATTAAGCGGCGCTACCTCAATTGCTTTTTCAGTGAACCTAGATGAGCGCTTACGGCACTCGCCATGGACTTTGGTTCGGATCCAGATTTTAGCAATTTTTAGAGGCAAAATATGTCGACAATTGTAGTCTTTCTTTATATATAATTCTCTGCATCACTCCAGAATGTCTCTTTATCAATTTCTTCCAGCTTCGTGATTTCCCACAACGATGAAGTCTGGTGTTCCGACTTCCCAGCGTTGGATTGTGCGCACAAATATATCTTTGGGGTTATCATCTTCAGGATGGATCACTTCAGGGATGTTACCATCTTCTAGATGGCTCACTTCAGGGATTTCCTCAACATCAGGTTGAGCTTCTTCCACTATCATGGGTAGTGTTCTCATTTATTTGGTTCTCCTTTTCTACGGACGTCTCCGCGGAATTGAGTCCCGTGCACCTGGAGGCCTCCCCCTCATTTTATCATGAGGGTCAAGAGTGGGTTTAATATCCTTCTAGGATATTTCCACTCTTTTAGGTGCATATACTGCAGGTATATTAGATCTTTCCACTACCTTATGATCAGTGAAGGTATTTGGCAGATTCTTAGCTTACTTGTTGCAGATTTATTACTTTCCGAACTTTAAGTTCGGTCTCTTTAGTGCGTGGATCTAAGGACTCGGCATTCTTTAATGTGGTACTTATCTTCCCCTAATGCCGAAATATGTCCTTAGTAAAATCAGCGTACCGAACCATGTACAGACCCTCAACTTCTGGTGAGGTCCCATGGCGGTATGCTGTGGTGGAGAGATTGGCATGTATACAACATAACCGAATTTTCGCAGATGGGAAATACTTAATTCTCTTCCATGCACTCTCTGCAATGGGGAAATTCCATTATATACAGTTGATTTGAGTTGAATTAATATCGCAGTGTGCAGCACTGCGTGGCCCCAACAACTGGTGGGTAGCCTACTATTCTACAAAGTGGTCAAGCAATAAATTTTATTCCCTTAATAATGACTCTGCAGGGCCATTATATTATGTGGACAAGAGGTATTAAAAGCTCTACATTAATTCCCAAAGCCATATAATGCTTTTGAGGTAAACTCGTTAGCATTGTCCATTTGAATGGACTTGATTCTTTCTTCTGGAAAAGAAGCTCACACGAATTGGGCAATTAATTTAGGTAGAAGCATGGTTCCAACAGGGCCGAAAAGGTCCACATATATCACTTCGAATTTACTTCAAGAAATTCAGTGATTCATCTACTGGTTAGATGATAAGAAATCTTCAGGTCTAAAGAAATCTTTATGCTATGGCCAACAGAATTAGTAATTGTTTTATCATAGTATTCAACTCAAGATTACCCAGTCGATTTACAAGATCTTTAAATATTTCTGGGTTTTTATTGCAATACCAACTTCAGGTTGCATAGTATAACAATCAACAATTTATTGCACAAAATATTCTGGAAAACACTTTATTTAATTATCACTGATAATTGCTCAACAGGAGCATAGACCAAATGTTCATACAGGAACATAATTATTCAAACTGATGAGGCTCTTAAGGAGGCTCAACTAATGGAAATGCGACATATAGCAAAAAGGATGTAGGGAGACTATTCTAGATCTCCATACAAGTCATGTTTCATCTTCTGGGAAACATTGGTATCTTTCTGGAGCTCCATAAGCTCGATCGAGGAGGTCATCCTCATCCATGGGCGAGTTACCATATCCGAAAAGGCTTTCCTTGAACTCGGTTGTAGGGTTAGTGACATTGTCTTCTTTCTTTACACCGCCTTGCTCAACATCCGGTAGAGCGGTGTAGTGTGCCTCAACCTTCTTTTCTTGATTCTTCCGAATCTCCCGGTGGATTTCATGTAAAGTTACGCCAAATGCTTTGGGGTGCGACAATTGCGTGACAGTGGCCAACGCAACCACACCTAAAGCATGTTTGAGAGTCGGTGCTTTATTGGTTGGACCTTGCTTCGGAAGGTTCCTGTACCCTTTCCTTTACTTTTCCATTGGGATTTGCCTTTTCCTTTTGATTTCTGTCATTTTTCCATTCATTCCCCTTGTACATTTGGCCCTTTCATGACCATGGCTACTACTAGCTCTTTGAGCGGTAGCGTGTGTTTCGTGTTAATCGCTTGACTTCCATTAGTATTTGCATGATGATTCTTCATCAGGAGTTCATCATGTTTTTAGCTTCTAGCGTAACACTAATAAGCTCGAGTACTTCTTGTACTTTGCATGGCCAATCTTGTTGTTGTAGTATCATCATGTTGGGGTGGAAAGTGCACAAGGTTTTGTTGATCTTCTCACTTTCAAGAACTTTCTCGTTACAAAAGATCAATTTAGCGACAAGTTTGTGCATTGCATTATAAGCCGCCACAGATTTGAAGTCCTGAAAGCGTAGGAGGGTCCATTCCGTTGTGCTTACGGCAACAAACGGATCTTTGTTGGTTGTAGCGTTCCTTCAGGGAATTCCACAATACCAATGGTCCTCCTCCATCAAATATTCGGCCTTCAGTCCGAATGAAGATGGTGCCTTAGGAAATGTAAAGCGGCGCATTTTGAGGGTTCTCGCACATCGGATGCACCTGGCTTCAGGCCGAGCAATAGCAGCTCCAAGTCCTCTAGCCGTTAAGTTGATTTTGGCATCCATTGCCCAGGTGAGGTAATTGTCGCCATCCAGGCAAGCACAACAAATTCCCTTTTTGCAATATCAGACATATCCTGTATGCAAGCAATACGAGATTTTACTACAGGTAAAATACTATATTGCATGCATCTTCATTTAAACAATAAAGTTTTGGTCTATATCTATTCAGTAGATAATTATCATACTTTTTCCAGAATTTTTCTAGTATTTAGCAATTTTCAGCATTACTAAATAAAAGAAAATAAATTCCAACATCAATTAAACTTGGCATAAGTCTAATTTCAACTCATGTAATTCTTATTGGTTGGGAGCGAAAACGAGTAATGAATATCTCCGTCAATTTGACTCATGGCCAGGTCAACATGCCCCTAGGGCTCACATGAGGGAGGGAGCACTTCCCGTTTCCGGGTGCCAATTAAATAACCAAGCCTCATGTGTGTTTTTCTAGACACCAATTGTCTCATATTTGTTTATTCATTACCGAAATCAAAACCCAACCACACAGGTTCTCATAAACTGTTGTATGAGAAATTCTGGAATTTTCCTAGCATTTTTCATAATTTCTTCTAATTTCTAAGCAATTTTCAGAATTACTTTACGACAGGAAATTGAATTTCAGCAAATATCAACATGTCATAATACTAGGAAAATAAAACCAGATTTATGGTATGATCAAATACTCATGAAGTAATAACAGCAAAAACATGAAATATTCATAAATGCGGAAAATCAGGCTACGTACAAATTTTTTCGTATTTTCTGGAATTTCTAATTGATTTTCTGAATTTCTAATCAATTTCCAAAAAACAAAATAGAAATCATAAAGAACCGGGGGCAAGGGGGTAAAATCCCTCTCCCCCCGTGCGTTACTCCATCCGGACTCCAATTCCGGTTTGGAGTTTCTTCGGGCCCGTCGTGGCAATAAGGACTTCAAGTCCATGCATGCAAAGAAAGTTGCCCTTTTTGATCTCTTAGCCAGCTTGTTACAGCCATGAGGATTTAGAAAAACTACCTAGACAGACCAAGATCGATGTAGCCTTCAGAGTATAGCTTCATCTGAAGCTTACGCATGGTCTTATAGCATGCATCCATATATGCGTATAAACTTTCTGGCTGCATGAATCTAGTTGGTACATATGAGGAGCATATATATGAGAAGCATATAAACTTTCTGGCTATCCATGCACACGACCACACGCATACGATATATGTAGGTGTATGACCGTAGTACATCCTGCGTGGAGAGGCACCGTGCGCAAGCTGAGGGGGCGACCGGCGGCTGGTGGCCGGGGTGGCGCCCTGCGACCGGAAGTTTAGCACATCGGGCGCATGCACGGGGAATCGGCCGAGCCCCGACGCTTTCACGGCTTCAGGCCGTCAGAAGCCCAGGGCGGCGGCCAGATTAGATCTATACATCCATGAAACAGTCTGCAGGATTTTTATCACGCGCGATTACTTACGTTCTTGACACCTGATGTTTTGACTATCGCGTAGGATAGAGTCGCGTAGGACCTTTTTTCGGCAATCCGAGTGGATGCCGGCTTGATGACGAGTTGATTGCAGATCGGATCGGGCGATCAATCGCCGGTAGTAGTCGTTCGTTGTCGTCGACGATCCTTCGCTTCTCGCGGTAGAGACTCGTGCTGATAACGTGTTGTAAAACGAGTAGTTCACCCACGTCGAACACCGGCAATCAACGAGAACACAAGAACACAAGAACAAGAGACACAAGATATAGGGTGGAGCTCTCTCTTCTTTATTGATCAATGTGTGTAAATACAATGGGAGGCACCCGGTATATATATAGCAGTCCCCTCAAGGAGAGTTCGGATTCGCCCACATATTAAGAGATAGACTCCTAACCGAATACGGTTAGGAGGTTATCTCATAACAGGAAGAAGGTCAGCAACGACGTGGGGGGAGAACTCGAAGTTGAACTGTCACGGGCCACCGAGGATGAGCACCTGGCCATCGGCGAGAAGGATGTCAGTGTTAGGGCATGTACAATGGTATAGATGACAGCTGTCTATAATATAGCTCCATATCATCTACAGATAGCACTAAAAATAATTCATACAATGGATCGTCTATAGAGTTGTCTGTAGTGGTCTCTCATTCAATTAACAGAATGTCTATACAATGGTACACAAAATGTAAAGCTGTCTATTAAATAATAGACAGCAGTCTTCTCTCTCCTTCTTCTCTCTCCTCCACATCATTTAAAATCCTACGTGTCATCTCTTATAGACAGCTAAATATAACCATTGTACATGCTCTTAGTGATAATCTTGTTGTTTAGAATAAGTGCACAAGTTAGAATCGTGTACATGCATGCATGTGTCAGTTTGTGATCTTGGTTAATTAATTATTTGCATGCAGTTAGGTTAGTTAATTAGTACGTGCATAGCTGCATGCATTTGCGCTAGAGGAGCTCGTGGCCGATCTAGTCGCGCACACGCGGAAGAAAGTGGCCTACGCACGTACGTCTCGGAGTGGAGTGGTCTGCGCACTTTTGGAGCCAACGCGAGGACGTTGTGGCCGGGAGAACGAGCACACGTCTTGGGCGTCTGGTGCTGTGCAACCTGCGCATGTGTGTCTATATAATCTTGTACATAAAATGTTCAAGGTAGAGAGTAGCAAGGAAATCAAAAGAACGGCGCTAACTCAAGTCCGTTGTAACCTTGAGTCCGAAGGCGTCTCCAAGTATGTGTTCCTTGTATTTTCGTTGAGCTAAGTGCAAGAATATATATATAAGCATGTGTTCTTCGTGTATAGCTCTTGTGTTATCTATCCATGAGTTCACGTGTGTTTGATCTTGGGAAAGCCAACAATTAGTATCAGAGCGAGATTGTGGGTTGCATGCCCAAGTGCTCATCCCGCGACATCATGTCGATCGTGGAGCAGACGGCGACCAAGGAGGGATCTGTCTCCCTCTAGTACCTGAAGCTGTCAAGCACCAACTACTTCGATTGGACGATCGAGATGGAGGTGTTCATGGAGGCTCAAGGCATGTGGGATGCCATTGATCCCATGGAAGGAGCAGCCGTGGATAGGAGGAAGGACAAGATAGCAATGACGTCCATCGTTCAGTCGATTCCGGGACAAACTTTATTACAGGTTACCGGGAAGACGGAGAATGAGACATGGAACACCTCGAAGACCATGTATCTCAATGCCGATCGTGCCAAGAAAGCATGAGTGATAGCCTTGAAGTGTGACTTTCAGGCCATGCACATGAAGGAGATTGAATCCGTGGATGAGTTCGCGGGGAAATTGATTTCCCTCGTGAATGAAATCCGTGGATTAGGTGAAACATTTGAGGATGCGATCGTCATCAAGAAGCTTCCTCTATTTGTCCCAGATAGGTTCCTACAGGTCGTGGCTGCAATTGAGCAATTTGCCGACTTGGAGACCATGCCAATCGAGGAGATGCCTCAAAGTGTTCGAGGGAAAGGTTTGCAAGCACCATGGTAAGGAGGGTGATCCACACTTGTTGCTCACAAACAGCGGAGAGGGCGCATCCAAACGTCATGGCAAGAAGTTTGACAAGACAAAGCTGAGGTGTTTCAACTGCAATATTGAGTTGGGATACTTCAAATCAAAATTTACCAAGCCCAGGGGTGCTGAATTTCGCCAACGCGGATGACGAACCAACGCTCCTGTGAGTGAGCCCATGGTAGACAACAAGATTAGGGGCTGAATGTTTGTGATAATCTTATTATTTAGAATAAGTGCACAAGTTAGAATCGTGTACATGCATGCATTGTCAGTTTGTAATCTTTTTTAATTAGTTGAATGCAGTTAGGTTAGTTAATTAGTATGTGCATAGCTGCATGCATTTGCGCTGGAGGAGCTCATGGCTGATCGAGTCGCGCACACGTGGAAGAAAGTGGCCTACGCCTGTACGTCTTAGAGTGGATCGAGCGGCTTGCGCACTTTTGGAGCCAACGCAAGGGCGTCGTGGCCGGGAGAATGAGCGCATATCGTGGGTGCCTGGTGCCATGCAACCTACGCGTGTGTGTCTACATAATCTTGTACATGGGATGTTTCATGTAGAGAGTAGCGAGGAAACCAAAAGAACGACGCTAACTCAAATTCGTTGTAATCTTGAGTCCAAAGGCATATCTAAGTATGTGTTATTTTTTGTATTCTTGATGAGCTAAGTGCAAGAATATATAAACGTGTGTATTCTTCGTGTATAGCTCTTGTGTTATCTATCCACAAGTTTGCGTGTATTTGATCTTAGGAAAGCCAACAGTCAGTGGCGTACCACCGCCGGGCGGCCAGGACAGACGGGAGGTCGACCCACCCCGTGGATGGGGAGAAAAGGCGCGTGATGCTGTCGTCGTTGGAGAAACCGCGCCGGTCTGGAATGTTAGCCAGACCGCCACACCTAGCGCGTCCAGATCCCAGGTCGTTGGGCTGCAACACACTCGCATGCCCAACCCGAGCAGCGGGCCAAGGTCACTTAGGTCATCTCCCCCCAAAAAGCTAGCTCGATGAAGGGGTGCTCCCTCACACTTATAAACCATGATCAAGCTCTCACAACTTCCAATGTGGGACTATTCCCAACAATCTCCCCCTCACACATCGGGCTGAGATTATCTAGGAACCACCTGGGCCACCTAGGCTCTGATACCACTTGTTAGCCAGACCGCCATACCCAGCGCATTCGGATCACAGGTCGTTGGGCTGCAACACACTCGCAGGCCCAACCCGAGCAGCGGGCCAAAGTCTCTTGGGCCATCTCCCCCAAAAAAACTAGCTCGATGAAGGGGTGCTCCCTCACCCTTATAAATCATGCTCAAGCTCTCCCCACTTCTGATGTGGGACTATTCCCAACATGGAAGAGCGTGCCGTTGGGGAGGAGCGCCGCCGACGAGCACCACGGGTTGGTGGCGAGCGGGTAAGGGTGCAACGCGTTGGACCGGGTCGAGGAGCACCGAGTGCACGGTGCAGTCGGCGCCGTCGGGGGTGGTGTCAGGGCTGCTGGAAGGAGGAAGATGACCAGGGAGAAGTCGGTCATGGCGGTAACGCTTCGTCGAGTTCACTTAGAGGAAGATCAACGGTGTGTCGTTGTCCCAACCAGAACAGGCGCATCGGACGGCTATATGATAATTAATAGTGTTTTATGACAAACTTACTTTTACTCTGTTGTTTACTTTTACCAAGTTATTTGGTAACTTTGCTATGCTGTAACTTGAATGGGTATATAACCCTGAACCGGATGGTGCTGAAGGATATTCCAAATCACATCTTACTTTAGTTGTTACAAGTTTGTTAGAGTTTGTTGGTAGAGTTCTTGGTCTTCTCCACGATCGTTTCTGAAGATCGCTCGGTATTCTTGTTTTCTGAATGATCTGGGCGATCTGGGTCTTGACAATGGTATCAGAGCATCAGGTCTATCCTCGGCGGTGGTGATTGTATTGATCGGGCTGTTTGGAATAGGGTTGGCACTGCTGTAAAATTCCCTGTTCTGCTGAAGGTGCGTGCTTATGGATGTTCAGGAAGAAATCGAAAAACTCCAGGTACGAATGTCAGATCTGGAAACTCTGAAAACTGATGTGGCTGAGATTAAAAGATTGCTATTGGGCAGATCAGATCAGGTTTCAAATCCATTAGAGTCTTGTAATTCTTTAGTCAATAGTGATAGACACATGTTGCAAAATATTACCGAAGGAAATTATACTGAAGTTTCTCGGTCGTTTTCTGGGGTAAATCCAGAGTCATCAGGTTTATTGGAACCTCGTGGATTGGGTAACAGCATATCACCTATCTATACTGCTGCTATTCGAACTTCTTCTTACCCACACATGAGAACATCAGGGGATATGGGTATATTGGGTAATTACACTAATTTCAGATCTCCTGTACCACCCCAGTTTAACCAGGTGTTTCAGTCAGGACGTGGTGGTGGAAATCAACAGATACCCTCTTATAATCATCCCGTACTGCAGCAACCTTCTCCACAAGGCAATACTCACAGTGGGTTAGGCTGTACTCAGAGTTGGCATTATCCAGGGGTGCAAATCTTTGATTCTCAGAGGAATGTTTACTATGGGGACAATCATATACCTCATCAATATGCCGAAGCGGTGATAAAAGGACCCAAACTGGAATTAACTCTATTCTTGGGTGATAACCCAATCAGCTGGATTGATCAATGCGAAAAATTTTATGAGATGGCTGGGACTCCGGTTGATCAATGGGTCAACTTGGCTATTGGACATTTGACGGGCCGTGCTGGCACTTGGTTTAAGGGCATTGGCATACCATGGCAAATGTTAAGTTGGCCACAGTTTTGCTCTCTTTTATGTGACAGATTCTCGGAAGCTAGTGCACACGAAGCTGTTGAGAAGTTGCAAGGGATTAAACATATGGGCTCAATTGGGAAATATATTGACTATTTCGAAAAGTGTGTCGAGTTAGTTAAAAGAGATCACCCGTATTTGCAGGAAAATTATTTGTTGAGCTGTTTTATTGGAGGTCTCAAAGATGAAATCAAATATAATGTCAGTGTTCATCAACCAAAAGGGCTGTTGGAGGCTTATTGGTTTGCAAAACTGGAAGAAAAGGCTTACAATGCAAAAAGAAGTGCAACTCATACTGTAAATTCTAGACAAAAGACATCTAGCTCCCAAAGAAATATACAGTCCAAATCATTTGAAATTGACAAGAAGGCACCCCTAGCTGACAAACAGAACCGGGTATGTTGGCATTGTAAGGAACCCTGGACTCCTGGACATAATCAATTCTGCAAGGTTAGAAGTACTTTGCATGCTATGTTGACACAAGGGGATGAGGAAAATATGATGGGTGAATCAGAGGAGATACAGGGAGAACCACCGGGCTTTGTTACGGCACCTGGTAGTCCAGTGATCGCGACTTCTGAATCAGAGTCAGAACAGTTATTGCAAATTTCAGCTTATACGGCTCATGGAATGTACGGGGCTGTTACCTTCTCATTAGCGATAACTATTGGAAACAAACAAGTTGTTGCTCTTTTAGACAGTGGAAGTACTAGCTCATTTATGAATTATGAATTTGCAGTTAAACAGGGCTATCCTATCAAATCAGTGACATCAAATCGAGTGATAGTAGCTGGAGGGGGTGAATTAGTGTCTGTAGCTCAAATAGATGATTTGCAGTATTCTATTCAGGATGAAATATTTCATACCACATTCAAGTTGCTAGAGTTGGGCAGTTTTGATATTATTTTGGGGGCTGACTGGATATGTGAGCATAGTCCAATTGAGTTAGACCTTAAAGAAAAGAGGTTGTCTATTTGCAAGAATGGCCAAACTATGTCTTTGAAAGATCATACCCAGTACAGAACAAGAGGTATGATGAAAGCCACCCAGTTGGAAAAACTGGTAATGAAGAAAGGAAATGGCTTCCTGATTCAGATTAATCTGTGCCAGCTGAAGACAATGGAACATGGCAATCATCTTGACCCAGAGATTGTTGACATTTTAAGTAAATTTGCAGATGTGTTTGCTGAGTTGGATGGGTTACCACCCAAAAGGGACTGCGATCATGTAATACACCTCAAGGCCGGTGCTGAGCCCCCGAATTTGAGACCTTATAGAGTACCCCATTATCAGAGGAGCGCACTGGAAGAGATAATTAAAGAGTTGCTGAAATCAGGGAGCATCAGACCGAGCAGTAGCCCTTTCTCATCTCCAGTGGTCATGGTGCGAAAGAAAGAAGGGGCTTGGCGAATGTGTGTGGATTTCCGGCAGTTGAATGCATTAACAATTAAAAACAAATTCCCAATGCCCGTAATTGAAGATTTGTTGGACGAACTGCATGGCTCCACGATATTTTCTAAACTGGATTTGAAATCTGGATATCACCAAATCAGGATGAATGATGAAGACATTCCGAAAACTGCTTTTAAAACACATTTGGGGCATTATGAATACACTGTCATGCCTTTTGGGCTTTCGAATGCTCCACCCACCTTTCAAGCCTTGATGAATGATATTTTTTCAGCTCATCTCAGGAAATTCATCTTGGTCTTTTTCGACGATATATTAATTTACAGCAAGAACATGGAAGATCATAAAAGCCATCTTTCCACTACCTTGCAAGTACTTCGTAACCACAAGCTGGTTGCTAAGAAGAGTAAGTGCACATTTGCAGTAACAACCATTGGTTACTTGGGGCATGTAATCAGTTCGGAAGGAGTATCAACAGATCCATCAAAAGTTGCAGATATATTGAGCTGGCCAATTCCTGATAATGTTACCAAGCTAAGGGGATTTTTGGGATTAACTGGGTATTATCGGCGGTTTGTGCAAGGTTATGGTCAGATTTGCCGTCCTCTGTTTGATTTGCTTAAGAAAGATAAATTCCATTGGGGATCAATACATACTGCAGCATTTGACAGATTGAAGGAAATTATGACTACTTGTCCTGTTTTGGCTCTACCTGACTTCAGTCGGCCGTTTCATTTAGAAACTGATGCAAGTGGAACAGGCATTGGAGCAGTGTTAATGCAATCCGGGAAACCCATTGCTTATTTTAGCAAAACATTGGGAGTGAGAGCTTTGGCCAAGTCCATATATGATAAAGAAGCAATGGCAATATTAGAGGCTTTGAAAAAGTGGAGGCATTACTTATTAGGGAATACTGTAATTATCAAAACAGACCAACAAAGTCTAAGCTTTATTACTTCCCAAAGGTTAGCGGAGGGGATACAACATAAACTGATGTTGAAATTGCTTGAGTTTGACTTCAAGATTGAATATAAGAAGGGGAAGGAGAACAAGGTGGCAGATGCACTCTCTCGTAGAGATCATCCAGAGAGTAACAATGCAACTTGTGCTGCTATCACGTATGCAATTCCCGAGTGGGTGGCTGACATTAAGAGCAGTTATGTGGGAGATAATCAGGTGTCCAAAATCAGAGATCAGATTCAAGCTAACACTGACCCACACTTCAAGTTCAGAATTGATGATGAAATTATCAAATATAATGGGCGGATTTATGTGGGAGAATCACAAAATTTTAGAGGATCTCTGATGGAAGCTTATCATGCCTCGGCGATTGGGGGTCATTCCGGAATACGGGCAACATATCACCGGCTCAAAAGGCTGTTCTATTGGCCCAAAATGAAGAGACAAGTGGAATTCTATGTGAAGGAGTGCCCTGTGTGCCAAGTGACCAAAGCCGAACATGTGCATATACCCGGAATGCTGAACCCTCTGGAAATTCCGGAGATGGCTTGGGTGCAAATTTCAATGGATTTCATCGAAGGGTTACCAAATTCAAAGGGAAAGGAAGTTATCCTAGTAGTTGTGGACAGACTCACCAAATATGCACATTTTCTTCCCTTGTCACATCCTTATACCGTGCAGCAGGTTATTCAAGTTTTCATGGATCACATCTTTAAACTTCACGGTATGCCGACTGCAATTGTGACAGACCGCGATAGAGTATTCACTAGCCGGTTATTTCAGGAAGTGTTCAAAATGTTGAAAGTCTCACTTCGATTCAGCACCGCTTACCATCCACAGACTGACGGTCAGACGGAGCGAGTCAATCAGTGTTTGGAATCATACCTGCGTAGCATGGTTTTTCAAGAACCGAAGAAATGGATGAATTGGCTGACAATGGCAGAATGGTGGTACAATACCTCATACCATACTTCCATTAAGATGACTCCCTTTCAAGCCCTATATGGGTATCCTCCACCTCAACTTGCTGAGATGTCTATCCCAGGTCAAGTGACTGAAGAAGCCAGAAGTACTGTAGAGGATAAAGAAGAGATGATGAAAAAGCTCAAATACAACCTATCTCAAGCACAAGGTCGTATGAAGCGATTTGCTGACAAAATGAGGTCTGAGAGGAGTTTCCAAGTTGGAGAGATGGTATATTTAAAGATGCAACCATACCGTCAAAATGCATTCGGTTTGAGAGGGTCTTTGAAACTCAGATCAAAATTCTATGGTCCTTTTAGAATTGTGGCCAAGATTGGTTCAGTTGCATATAAACTTCAATTGCCGGCTGACGCTGAGATTCACCCAGTGTTTCATGTGAGCCAACTGAAGAAGCATTTTGGAGACCGAGCTATCCCTTTACCAGGACTTCCAATGGTTGATTCATCAGGCAAAATCAAAACTGAACCTGTTGCTGTTTTGGATCGGAGGATCTTACCGAGGAAAGGAATTGCTGTGACGCAGTGGTTGATCCATTGGTTGAACTTGCCGGAATCGGACGCCACCTGGGAAGATGCGACATTTATCCAAAATACTTTTCCTGACTTTAAAGCTTGAGGACAAGCTTAAGCTCAGCAAGGGGAATTGTCAGGGCTGCTGGAAGGAGGAAGATGACCAGGGAGAAGTCGGTCATGGCGGTAACGCTTCGTCGAGTTCACTTAGAGGAAGATCAACGGTGTGTCGTTGTCCCAACCAGAACAGGCGCATCGGACGGCTATATGATAATTAATAGTGTTTTACGACAAACTTACTTTTACTCTGTTGTTTACTTTTACCAAGTTATTTGGTAACTTTGCTATGCTGTAACTTGAATGGGTATATAACCCTGAACCGGATGGTGCTGAAGGATATTCCAAATCACATCTTACTTTAGTTGTTACAAGTTTGTTAGAGTTTGTTGGTAGAGTTCTTGGTCTTCTCCACGATCGTTTCTGAAGATCGCTCGGTATTCTTGTTTTCTGAATGATCTGGGCGATCTGGGTCTTGACAGGTGGGCGTGCACGGCGCCGGCTCGGCGAGGGAGATGTTGGACTGGCCGGAGTCCGTGCTGTCGAACATGAGGACGAAGTCCCCTGGAAGCATCTGCATGTGCATAGCCGAGACGCCAATGTTTGCGTGGAGGAGCCGCCACTCGCCGACGAAGGCGGGCGGCTGGGTGGGCTCCTGCCATGCGTCGGCGGCGTCGGCACCGCTACCGGCAATGCAGCTGGTGATCAGGAGGAGGGAAAGGAAGGGTCTTGGCTTTGGCATGGCTGCTTTGCATGCATGTATTCTTCAAGCTGCTGCATTGGGCAATGGGCATTGCATCGCTGTGATGATCAGTAGCAGGGTTTGTACAGTTCGTCATGGGTTTGTTCATGTTGGGTGGAAGGTTGGTTGGGGTGAAGCAGTACTCCTCGTACACATTTGATTTGATGGTTGTTATCTACTCATTTCTCAAGCTACACAGCATTAAAAATGTTTAAGTTAATTTGTCAAGGCCGCCAATTTGTTAGGATATGCGCATTTTGGGCGGATTTAGGTGGGTGCCTACAAATTTGAAAAACATCGAGGCATCACCTTTTCAGTAGATCAAAATTGTTGATTGAATTAGTTTTGATTTCGGTCATTTAGGATTTATAAGACCTTAGAACTATTTGTATTGTACTTTTAACAATTTTGAATATATGTGTTGGATTTATGATGTTGTGAAATTATTATACAAGAATGTAAAATTATGCTAGTAAAATGTGCACATCTATTGAAATTTTTTTCTGATTCCGCTACTGATGCGCATGGTGGTTGTCTGAATCGTAAAAGTGAAGAGTTCACGTGAGCTCTTTGTGTCATCTACATTTGTTTTGGAAGAGAGCAAAACTTGTGTATATATGTATTTAAGAATGAGAATGGGCTTCGAACCCAAAATCTTGTCATAATGTAATGATGTTCTAGGTTATGTGAGTGGCCTTTGTGTCATCATCAAATGTTATTGTCCGTGTATCAAAATCAAGAATTATAAGATCCTATTTAGGGAGGTGTAGCTTTGATTTCACATCTCCAAAGCTAAAGCAATAGCCCTGCTACTGACAGAGCAAACCATGCAATTTAGTGAGCAAACTAGCTAGTTATACCTCAGTTGAAAAGATTGAACGAACCTGCTCTATCAATAACAATTCCAACTCTCTCAATATCATTACACGATAGCTAACAACATTTCCTCCTCAAGGCAGAAACCCTAACAACATTCACTCCTCAAGGAAGGAACTCAAATCCTACTGATCAACACATTGCTCCTCAAAAGAAACCATTCTTCAATCAAGCACCATCTTGCAAAAGATGCTGAATGCAATTTGTAATGCTTCCAATCACCTAGCCTAATAAGAACTGCTAAAATTTTTGGAGGTGACGGGGCGTACCCAGCACCCCCTCTAGTCCCGTGTCAAGGCTCCAAGTTCCAAAAGTTCTGGGACATCCGGAGTATCCGGATCAGCATCCGGAGTGTCCGGATCCAACCCGGAATGTCCGGATAAATGTCCGGAGTATCCGGATTGGGCTGACCGAGCGCCCCAACCCGGAGTGTCCGGACCAATTGTCCGGAGTGTCCGGGTTGATTCCACCGAAGACCCCAACCCGGAGTCTCCGGGTTAGAGTCCGGAGTGTCCGGTATTTGCGGGGGTTTAATATAAAAGTCCCATTTCGTGGCCCTCCACTCACCCCACCTCACTTGGTCTCTTCCCCACCTCTCCCGTGCGTCTCCTCCACCCCGAGCTCCACTCCGGCGAGCCCCACCGGCTGCTCCTCCACCTCGTGGAACTCCTCCTCCCGCCGGCCTCCTTCTTCCTCCACCCAGCGTTGCCTCTTCTCCGTCCTACTTGGAGGTAGGTCCTCTCCTTTGGGATTAGGTTCGCGGGGTTCTTGGGTCTTAGGGTCATCCGTGGTGGATTTGCGGCTTAGGTTTGGATTTGGGAGTCTTGGGATTGAACTTTGAGCCTTAGGGTTTTGGGGGTATGATGGTTCTAGGGTTGGACTTGGGACTTGGGTTGGCAAATGTGGGTTGCTAAAGTGTAGATCGGGTAGTGGTGATACCATCCCGGGGGCTAGTTAGTTTTGGTTTGGGATTTGCTCTAGTGGCATTGTTTTCTCGTGGTTTGGGCCTGCTCGGAGCTTTTCCGGCTCGACCACGTGTAGGAAAGTCGTAGGTCGGGTCTCTGCGGTGCCGTAGTGCTTGGGAGCACCCCCGTATTGCGCGTCGTCTTCCAAAGCCTGGACCGTCCGGAGTGTCCGGACAGGTGGCCCGGAGTGTCCGCCCTGCCCGGAGTATCCGGACCGAATGGGCCGGAGAGTCCGGATTATCCGGACTGTCCGGATCAAATTACCGGACTGTCCGGGTCCACCTGGTCTGTTCAGTTACGTTCGTTGGTTCGGTTGCGTTGTTTCGTCGGGGGTTTTCATTCTAAGTTGTTTCATTGCATGGCATGCATCTCATTATGCATTGTACTCGTGTAGAGAGCGATCCCGCGGGACTTGACGCCGCAGTGACCGAGGGTGCGACCGGAGCCGATTCGCCGACCTACAAGCGTAAGAACAAGGCAAGCACCTATGCATCTTGAACTCAGATTAAATTGTAGTTTTGTAAATAACTTGCTTAATTGGTGAATTAAGTTTGCATTAGGAGTTGAATTGGGATAGGACTAGATCCCACTTGCTGCACATCCATCCGTTGAAATTGTGCATACTTCCGTTGGAACTAGCTTAGGGGTAATACTATGAGTCCATGCTTAGTCTTGCTTAGAGGTCGGGGTTCGGGCCAAGTGACGGAGGGTTCTGTCACTTGTGGTTGTTATTATTACACACATACTACATTATGTTGGACTTAGAATTGGGAAAGGTTTTGGAAAGAAATGAATTGTGGACCGGGCGGGGAGTTGGTTCATTTGGGTATGGAGACTCAAATGTGTAGCCCCGTCTGTGTCAGTTAAGGACCGATCCGTAAGTGGAATAAGATTGAGCACACCCCGGTTGGTCGCATGCCCGACAGGTACTGCAGTAAGCCACTCTTTCTCTCATATGGAATCGATGGACCGTAACTTCCTGTGGTTGGACATGGTTGAGGGCGAGGCTTAGGCCGACTCTCGAGCGCCAAGCCGGGCTTGGGGCGGCTCGAGGGGGTGCTAGGTTTTCGGACCGCAGGAGGACGCTTCAACGATTGGGTATGATTGGGAGGGGGTTGACACTAGGCCCTTGTGGTAAGTGTCGTGCGATCAATGCTTCACTGCAGGGTTAATTAAGCGATTCGAATTGCCGCGCTCTCGGATATGAGCAAGCTTGATCCGAACTTCTTCTGCGTAGTAAACAACTTGAACTTGTGGTTCGCCGTTGGGCTTGAGCTAAATTTTGATATGAGATGACTTGCTTTACATTCTGTTAATTACAATATCCTGCTAGAAGTAGGTGCTGTTACAACTGCTAACTATATTGAGAAAAACTTGAGTAGATGATAAAAATTGAAACAAAGTTAAGCATTTCCGCACTTTTAACCTAAGCCTGTTTACCTTGCTACCGCCAAATGCATCTCCTTTGGAGTCGGTCATATATGGACCCCGGGTAAGTCTTGCGAGTACCTTTGTACTCATGCTTCTGCTTTGTGGTTTTCAGGTGAGGATCAGGTGGGCGGATGCGAGTTCTGCCCTTACTGCCTCTCGGTGACCGGGCGGGGCACCGAGTAGAGGCTTAGCACGACATCGCACACGCCCGGAAGTGTTCAGGGGCAGAACACTTCCGGAGTAGTTTTATTTTGTTGTGTGTTGCGATCTGATTTCACTTTTGTTGTATAGTTAGTCTTCTAATTTGTGTTTCGTCGTTGTTCAAGTCTCTATCGTCATCCCGTGGGTTGTTTTCTCTACTTCTGATCGTACCGCTGTAGTGGTTGTTGCATTACTTTTGGATGTATATATTCTGCAACTGTGTTTTCTTGTCTGCTGAGTGGATGTCCGTATATTCTAGGAAGGTCATGCCGTAATTTTCTAGTTTTTGTTGGCTTGGTTGATTTTCGGGTTTTGGCTAGTCGTAGGTCCTTGTGGGCTGTTTTTCGGTTGAGTCGGTGGTCGTCTTGGTTTGTCTTTGTGCGTGGTGTTTCCGCTTGTGCGTTTGGTCGTGGCTGTTCGAGTTCGTTGCCCCCTTTGTGCAAATTGAATTGATAACGGCATTAGAAACCGGTATGTGAGGATCCTGGGCGAGTTCGGGACGCATACCGGGGGAATACCGGGATGGTTGTCGAATTGTTGGGATGTTTCTTGGAGTCGTCTCGATTGGGCTTGGGTGTTAGCACTGAGATCACCTTCGGTGATTCGTTGCTAGGATCCAAATCCGAGGGGAGTGACTGTTCATCCAACAACTCGAGGACGATCTGGGCGGCTCCTCACATCCCGCCTTTGTTCGGTAAAATTTTTGGAGGTGACGGGGCGTACCCAGCACCCCCTCTAGTCCCGCCTCTGTTCGGAGCCTCTTGTAGGTAAAGCATACAGTTAGGAAAACCGATAATTGGGACCATATGCATATAGCGTGAAGATCTAAGGTGCTAGCAGTTGTCACCATATACGTGCGGTGATGGCACAACTAGAAAACTTTCGATATAAGTGTATATTTCACACGTACTACTCTATATTCTTGTATAATGATTCAACATATATATTTGAAATTCGATAAAAGTACAATACAAATAGCTCTAAGGTTTTAAAAATCCCAAACCACCAGAAATTAGAATCAATTCAATCAACAAATTTAACCATTAAAGATATGATTTTGTAGCGTTTTTTAAATTTTTTGAGGTACTGGGACATACCTGGCACCCCTAGATCAGCCCATGTCCTTCGGTTACAAATGCACATCGTTTATACATCGATATGATCTCCAAGACACAACTTTGAACACCAAGTTCTATTATAATATATTTATAAAATTCAATAAAGTTGTAATATTATTAAAATACTTTTTGACACAAATCTAATATATAATTTTTATATATCCAACTTAAATATTTAAAAAGCATGTAAAACAACGTATATTTATGTCTAGAGATAGTATTAATTAACCAACCACCGACTTGGATACAATGAAAAAGAGTCCAAGATTAAATGAAAAAAACCTTTAGTTATTCGCTTGTTAAGAGAATCGGTTTTTAGATCCATTTAGAATACGATAATTTCTCAACTTGCTTTTTTTAAAAAATTAAGCTATTTTTTTTTTTTGTGAAATTCTCATTAGAATCCTGCGAAATTCCGAGCTGGCGTTGTTGAAAGGTCCAACAAAGCGAGCGTATAGAGAAAGAAATGAGATCCTCTAACGTCGCGCCTCTGACGTTGAGTCACTGACGTGTGACCCAACGTGAGAGGAGGAATCACTCCCATAGAAGAGGTAGAAGCAAGACGGAGAAACCAGAGAGAGAGAGGGAGAGAGATTCGGCGGGGCCCAAGTGCAAGTGTGCTCCTCAAGCAAAGCCAGATCGGGATCGCATTCGCCCGCGGCCGTAGATTCCTAAACCCCCAGTCAACCAAAAGCCCAGCCTTCCCCGACGGCGTTCTTCTTGGTCTTGGCTGGCGTCGTTGGATCCTCCGCCCGTCGCCGTCGTCTCTCTCCGCCCCTATTTCTTTCCGCCGCCTCCTCCTCCTCCTCCACCTCCTGGTCACTTAGTTCTCGAAGCTTCTGGAACCCTCCTCCGCCGCCGCCTCTCCCCAGGTACTGCCCCCCAGCTCCCAGCTTGCCCCTCGCTCTCCGTGCTTGCGTTACCGTTCCGTTTCGGTTGGATTTGGTTTAACCTCCTGTCCCGCGCTTCCGCATCCGGAGGCCGATCGGCCGGCGGATGCGGTCTTACGGCTAAAGCACGCCGCCTCACTGTAACCGGCGCTGTCTGGTTTGAATGGGGAAAAAAAGTGCTGAGAGGACGACGCAGAGCAAATCTTGCTGTGTTCTTTGTTTTGTAATAGCAATAGCTACGTATCCCTCTCTCTTTCGCGCTGAAGCAGTTTCCCTTGCGCTGTTGTTGCTTTCTAGAAGTGAACTTCCATTGATTGGTTCCTGGAAATTCTGTAATTGTTCAGGATTTGAAGCTCTATGTGCATAGTCACTTAGCCAGCTAGTTGGTAGGATAATTGAAGCCATCTGGAATAGGCCGTACATCAGAAAAGGAATCATATCACTGATAGTGTAATTTAGTTTTTTTTCCCCTAGCTACTACATCAAAAGTTTTCTGGAAATTATGAAATTAGAGGTGCTTCTATGCTCTTCCTCCTAATACAAGTTGCACAAATCTTAAAGCAAACGAAGGGTTAAGTAATCCTCATCTACCCTTTATTCATGCTTTAATATTTGTGCAACTTCAAAAAGGAAGAGCATAGAAGCACCTCTCATGAAATTATCATTGCAGGTTTATCACCTCAAGATCTCAGTGAATCAGATTCGACACTCTCTTGAGCTAGGAGTAGTATAAGGCTGCCATTGGAGAAATATGAATCCTTATTTCATTGGTATTGTTATCCCCTTTGTGGCATCTCTGCTGTTCACCAAGAGAAAGGCTGAAAAGAAAAGGGGAGTGCCAGTTGATGTGGGTGGAGAACCCGGCTATGCCATCCGTAACCACAGATTCATGCAGCCTGTCGAAACACACTGGGAAGGGATTTTTACACTCGCGGAACTATTTGAGCAATCCTGCAAGCAGCATGTCTGCATGCCCCTCCTTGGCACCAGGAAGCTCATTTCAAGGGAAACAGAGGTAGCTCCGGGTGGAAGATCCTTTGAGAAGCTCCATTTGGGGCAGTATGAGTGGAAAAGCTATGTCGAGGCATTCAAGGCTGTCTGCAACTTTTCGTCTGGTCTAGTGCGAATCGGGCACCGGAAGGATGAGCGTGTTGCTATCTTCGCTGATACACGGGCTGAGTGGCAGATTGCATTGCAGGTAGCTTTCTCTACCCATGCACTTTAGATTAGCAAACACAGTTGCTATACTTCCATTTGTGCATCATGTGTCTAAATTATGCATAGTGTACATTGGTCTTCAAGTGTCTTGATCTGCCTTTTTTGAAATGCAAGCTTTGCAACAATACATAGGGAAGTACATACTAGGGCGTTTTTTCTACATTTGCATAAATTCTAAAACAATAATTGCTACTGCTCCGTTTTAAGTAACTATTCCATGAAGAAGCATGATAGATGTAATTACAATTATATTCCCGACTTCAATTCTTTTCTTTTTTCTTTTGACAATAACGTGTAAAAGCTAGGAATGGGACATTTCAAAGATACTAAACCATCAGCATCCTTGATATAAAGTGAGATGTTCTCATGAGAAGAATGGAAATGAATGATGTTAGCTGTGATGCCTGGATATGCTGATACACCATTTCCCCAAAAACACCGATACATATGTGTGTATATATATTAAAAATAAAAATTTAGAGAAGCATATATGAGATATGGTATATCACACATAAGATAGACATAATATCACACATAAGATAGACATAAAAGAGATACTACAGCAAAGAAAATGAAGAACCAAATGGACCAGATCATCTCGCAAGCCCATCGACCCATAACAAGCGACTTACAACATCTCGTTTACTACTGCCCCAAACAGCCCCACAATTGTGCGCTTCTGTTCCTGCTAGCCGCAGCTATCTGTCTTGCCTCCTAACCACTGCTGCCCTCACTAGCACTGTAGCACCAGCTCCTGGCTGCAGTTGATTGCCAGGGAGTGTACCAAACCACCACAATCAAGAGGGAGAAGAGACTAGTGGAACGACTCACCGTGCGTGACAACTAGGGGCGTCGTCATGTCAGTAGGGAGAGGGGTGCCACGTGCCACCATCTACAGGGGGAGAGAGGTGCAGGGTGCCTATCTACAAGGGGAGAGGAATTTTAGCGTGAGAGCCTAGGGGAAGAGAGGAGCAGGGGCGGTGGTGTGGGGAGCATGGTTGTCAAGGCGTCTAGTCGCTGGCGGCCGCCCACCATGGCTCGTCACCTCGCTTGGTCTGGAAAAGGTGGTCGCCTAGACATTCTAGGCGTCTAGGCATCGCCAGGCATGCTTGAGCGTGTCGATTGAGCGGCGCCAAAAGGTGGGGAAGTGAGGAGAGACCGACAAAAGAGGAGGATTCCAATATCTTGTCGCCGTCGAACTTGGGCCCCACGAGCTCCGGCGCCACTGTGGCCTCGTGCACCTCTGGTCGCACCACCATCGCCTCCCGCTGTCGGATCTGGTGTTCCCGCCTCGGCCGAGACCAGATCCGGCGGTCATGACATTAGGGACTACTAGATCCAGATCTCCACGACGCAACCGCCCCCGATTTGTAGTGGCGAGCATCTTGATGGTCTCCTTGTCGACGCGGATCTCGTCGACCTCAAGCGCTGATTTCTCTGAAACCTGTCACCTCCACCGCCGACTCCTCTGCTGCGCGGCGGACGAGGAGGAGCGCCAGGCGATCGCCGCCACCGCCGCCTCGTGTTCTTGCAGGCTAAGAAGAGAGGAGTGTGAACTTATGGAATGGGTTGCCCTTCTCAAGCTGATATGGACCGTAATTTCTAAGGCTTAGGCTGTGTTTGTTTAGGCTGGTGCTGGAGGAGAAGCTGCTAGAGCTGGAAGAAGCTAGCGGGCTGAGCCGGGAGGTCGAGGTCGGAGCCGAAGAGACTTGATGAAGGGGATGGCAATTTTTGTAAATAAAATCAAGTTGCAAGGGTACCAGGAAGTGGGATTTTCGTAAGCTCCGGCCCGAGAAGCATCGTTTTCCTTGCTTCTCTCGTGTAGTGCAAATTGGGCTGGAGCTTCTCCTCTCCAGCTAGCTGAAAAATTACTGTTTGTTTTGGCTTGTGACTTATGAAGACCTAGAAGCCAAATAAGCCTAAGCAGAAGCCTAAACAAACACAGCCTTAGAATACGGCCCATCAAGCCTATAGTCAGCAACTAACTGATATTACTGGACCTTTTTTGGTTGTCTAATCCTCGTCTAGGCGTCCAGGCGCTCGGTTGGCGCTCGTATCGCCTTGTCGCCTTGACAACCATGGTCCGGAGTGAGAAGAGGCTGCTGGATGGGAATAAACGATTCCAGCGTCTCATTTTGAGTTGGTAGAGATATTATCGTTGAGAGGTATCAAGGAAGTATCCAAGTATCGAAGAAGTATCGGGAATTATTTTGTTTTTTTGAAGAATAGGAAATTCACCGATATGGGTAGGATATGTATCTGGCTGTATCGGGTGCCGTATCTGTACCCGCTACGGTATTCGATATTGATACACCAGTTTTTAGAAGTATCCGAATAGAGAGGTGCTTCTATGCTCTTCCTTTTTAAAGTTGCACAAATATTAAAGCATGAATGAATGGTAGATGAGGATTACTTACCCCTTCGTTTGCTTCAAGATTTGTGCAACTTGTATTAGGAGGGAGAGCATAGAAGCACCTCTCATCCGAATATTGGAGAATGTTAGCAATCTAGATGAACATAATAAGACAAAACGGACAGAATTAATGAAAGAGATATGAATATATAAGAAATCCTGTATATTCCCACATAAAATTTGTTTTTTTAACATGGAATCACTTCAACTTAACCATAGTCACTTGATGGAGAAACAAATTATACTGTTGTATTTTGCGTATGTTCTTCACATTGTGTTAACATTTAGCTCTTTAAATCATTTGTAAATTCTCTAACCATTGTTTTTCTATTTGCAAGGCATGCTTCAGACAAAATATTACTGTTGTAACTATTTATGCCTCCTTGGGGGAGGGAGCGTTGTGTCACTCACTAAATGAGGTCAGTTGACTTTATCTCATGTTGTCCATCCTTATAATAACAATCTCAACACAACTGAATTTTATTAATTGTAGCATTCCCTTTTGTTGATAGGAAGTAAACACTGCAACTGTTACTGGCATATCATTTTTTCATATTAATGCTTAGTTAATGCGTACATCATACCTATTAGCTGTGTGATCGCGACATGATCTGCTAATCTTGTTCCTGCTTTGACTCTTCAGACTGAGGTAACTACTGTGATCTGCGGACAGAAAGAACTGAAAAAGCTTATTGATATAAGCGGACAACTTGAAACTGTGAAACATGTCATCTACATAAATGAGGAAGGCGTCTCAAGTGAAGTATCGATGGCTCAAAAATGCACTAGCTGGAGAGTTGAGTCATTTGAGGAGGTAGAGAGGTTTGGACTAGAAGCACCTGTTGAAGCAAACTTGCCTCTCCCATCTGATACTGCGGTGATAATGTATACCAGTGGCAGCACTGGAATGCCCAAGGTTTTGTTCAAATCCTAGTTGTTCAGCACGTTTATTTTTGGTCCTAATTTTAGATCTGAGATGTATAACTTCATCATGTTGGATCACGCCATGATGTGTAAATTACTAAAGCACTTATTTTCTGAGATAATGTGCTCTACAGCCCCAGCTGATTGCGGGAACATTATTCGCATTTGTACAATTTTTTCACAGGGTGTCATGATGAGCCACCGCAATGTCCTGGCTACAGTATCAGCTGTTATGACCATTGTGCCCGCACTTGGCAAGAAAGATGTCTACTTGGCGTACCTCCCATTAGCACACATTCTTGAGTTGGCAGCTGAGGTAGGCAAAAGATGACATATTGGCATCTCAGCTTATTCCGCATCATCGGTTTATTAATGCTAACTCACTTTATGCAAATGTGATTTGTAGACCATTATAGCTGCTGTTGGGGCTTCTATAGGATATGGATCACCTTTGACCCTGACTGATACATCAAATAAAATTAAAAGGGGCACTCAAGGTGATGCATCTGCTCTGAAACCTACACTCATGACTGCTGTACCTGCTATACTTGACCGTGTTCGTGATGGCGTAAGAAAAAATGTATTGCCCTTTACAATGCCATCATCATCCATTGCCTTTCTGGCTTTTTTCTTGTTATCGTGACATCTATTTTTTATACTGAGATGAATTTAGGTAGACGCAAAGGGTGGTGTAGCAAAGAAACTATTTGATATTGCCTATAGCCGTCGGCTAGCTGCTGTCAATGGTAGCTGGTTTGGTGCATGGGGATTAGAGAAGCTCTTGTGGGATATGCTTGCCTTTCAGAAGGTGCGTGCAGTCTTGGGAGGACGGATTCGCTTTATACTTTCAGGCGGAGCACCTCTGTCTGGAGATACTCAGAGATTTATCAACATATGCCTTGGGTGAGATATATTTGTTCTCAGTTCTTTTTTTAAGCTATTCTCAATTATTGTTGTTAATGCCAATTACATTTTGAGTCCACTTTTTGGTCGCCAAGTTTGAATTTCATACATTTCAAGTATAACTTGCATACAATTGTTTTATCATATTTACAAGCCCAGAAATGGATAGGCTGAACTATGTTGTTACAGGGCTCCAATAGGGCAAGGATATGGTCTGACTGAAACATGTGCTGGCGGGACATTCTCCGAGTACGATGACACATCTGTTGGTCGTGTTGGTGCTCCACTGCCGTGTTCATACATTAAGGTACACAAAAAGATAAGTTTTTTTTCATTTCCTAGTCATATGCTAGTTTGTGTTAGATCCATTTTCCATAGCAAAGCTATTATTTCCAATTTTTCATGCATGTTATTGCCTTTGATAGCATGTATTCTTCTTAGAGAGATATCTGGCGAAGTATGTATGAAAGATTTTCCCTAGTTGCAAAGGATATGTTATAATTTGCTTTGTGTAAGAGATTACTGATAAGCTCATGTTTTCAAATGTTTGACATAATGTTTCCATGTCTGCTGAAGGATATATATATATATGAAAAATACTTTTTACTCCCGGGAGTAATTACTCCCATCTCTGAAATACCACTCAAACGAACTTGAAATACTCCTTTATCACTTTGGATACACTCGTATACTTATTATAAGATATTCCAATGAGATCCACATGAGAAAATTGCAAGGGAGTACATAGTTTTTAGCCTATTTTGCAAATACTTTCATATACGCATATAAAAAGGAGTATGTCTAAAAAGTGTACATACCACCTCTTAAAAAATGTAAATACCACCTAAATGGTCTTATATACTTATATATTACACGTACATACCCTCCGTTACGCGAGATACTCCCTATGTTGTGAGATACGACATACGGATATATATATAGAGGATGGCTAGAATACTATCGATAGCAAAGTGAACTTGTACTACCCACGTTCTAAGCCGTCCGATCGCACAACGTATGGTCTAGATGAATCAAGGTGGAAGACCACTTAAACCATTTTACACAAAACCCCTACATTGATTCCTCTTTCACGAATACATCCTTTCACCTTGATTCATCTGGACTATACATTGTGTGATCGGACGGCTTAGAACGTGGGTAGTACAAGTTCACTTTGCTATCGATATATATACAGTGGCTAGATAGTGCCTAGTTGTTATATTTTCCTAACATAATGGTAACTGTGCGTAATAGTTGAGAGACTGGGCCGAAGGTGGATACTTAACAACTGATTCACCAATGCCTCGGGGAGAAATAGTTATTGGAGGTCCAAATGTAACCAAAGGCTACTTCAAAAATGAGGCAAAAACAAATGAGGTCTACAAGGTATGCTAACATTAATACCACAAAGCAGTCTGTGTCGTGATAGCTTGTCTTTTACAATATGTATCTTGTGAAGGACGATGAAAGAGGCATGCGGTGGTTCTACTCCGGTGACATTGGGTGTTTGCATCCTGATGGCTGCCTTGAAATCATTGACCGTAAGAAGGACATTGTCAAACTTCAGCATGGTGAATATGTATCTCTAGGAAAGGTAAGCAGGCTTCTTTTCTGGCCAAACAAGCAGCTATTAGGTCTTTTTAACTAATTATACGATCACAGGTGGAGGCTGCTCTGAGTGTGAGCCCATACGTTGACAACGTCATGATGCACGCTGACCCCTTCAAGAACTACTGTGTTGCACTTGTTGTAGCTGCACACACTGAGCTGAAAAACTGGGCCTCAAAACAAGGAGTCACGTATACTGATTTTTCTGATTTGTGCCAGAAGCAAGAGACTGTGAAAGAAGTTCTTAAATCCTTAGCAAAGGTTTGCGCCTTCCTTGCATTTCAAATTTCCAATCAATTTTTGGTTCTTTCAAATTATTTAATATTGAACGCATGATTGATTACCAATTTATTCATGGTCCCGCTCGACACACTTCTTCCTTCACTCAATTTTTTTTTTTTGTAACGTTTGCATTTGCTAGAAGATTTTGCAATACACGATCTCCCATTTTGCTTCTCTTTTCTTTTATTAGAAAAATAACGTCAAAGTGTTGTAACTGCACCAATATTAGAGCAAGGGTAGGATCTGTTGGACCTCATGAGTCACCGGGCGAATTAGGTAACACGAGTTTCAGTAATCCGAGCATATGCCAAACACTAATTCGCAATGACATGCTATGCGAGAATTTCTCAATCAGAGCATGCATTTGTGTCTAGTAGCCGACACATTGGTTATACTAGCTACATGCCCGTGCGTTGCTACGAAAAACAAAATTGATAACGAAAAATAAAGATTAAAAAATAAAAAAAATTATTTTACAAGATCAAACATCTATCTTTAACGCTTCGTTTCTTGTGAAAGCTGGCTAATTAAAGCAACGTTTCGTTTCTTGAGTAGGGCAATTAAGCAGGGCAATTAAGTAGAGCAATTAAACAGGGCAATTAATGACGTGTAGAATGGACCACTGCCACCAAGTGGTGCTTTAGAATAGTAGAGATACTTATATCTTTCCAATGGGAGCCTGACCACTGGCCGGATCAATCAGTCTACAACTACCATAGATATGCTCGAGCATCTTGACCATGTGCATGATATATATACAGCTATGACGATTACTCTCGGTTGTACTGATATGCAATTGCTCTTTCAGGCTGCTGAGCAATCGCGACTGGAGAAGTCTGAGATCCCAGCCAGAATCAGGCTGATACCGGAGCCATGGACGCCGGAGTCCGGCCTCGTCACGGCTGCGCTCAAGCTCAAGAGGGAGGCCATCAAGAAGGCCTACGACAAGGACCTTGCCCAGCTGTACAGCTAGTGCTGCTGCTGCTACATCCGCTCGTACTCCTGATGGCGAATAACAGGGGGGGATCAGGAGTTCCTTGGCGGCAGCAAGAACAAAATTCTCCGTTCATAATACGTTTCGCCCGCAGTTTTCGTCGAGACAACAGTGGACGCCGGTGATGAGACAGACGTGCGAGGGTAAACTGATTGCCAAGGGCGTCGTCTCTTTGCCTGCGCGTCCAGAGGAAATTCTCGGTTGATTGCATTGTTTCAAGAAGGCTGTGTATGGCAAGACATTTGCTAGCTTACATGGCAATCTGACTGGTGCCTATTCGAACGGCCATTACTTTATGAAGTCAGCGCTTTTCTGGTCTCATCACACTTTTTTTTTTGTTGCAAATCTAGCTCCTGTACGAACGCAACTATAAAAATAGCCCTCTCTACCACGAAAGCATTAACATTGCAATCGGCCGCATGGGATGGACGTTAAAATTAACTTTATTTCTTTTCATGCGTCACATCACTATTATTTTTGTCGTTCGTTGAACGTTGCGGGAGAGGAAAATCTAAAAATTGAACGAATCTTTTCCCTCTCTCCCTCTCTTTTTCCCAAAAAAATCATGTGTGCCGTGCCTGTCGTGCCTCAGACCGACCCAAAAAAGCATAGTTTAAGTGCCCACCTCTAATGGAAGCTTGTCTGCTGCGGCACTAGCGATATGTTATAGTACAGGAGTGAGGTAGAGGGTCTTTTTGCAACTACGTTCGCGTGAGGACTAGATTTAGGGAAAAAAGGTGTGAGAGGGCTGAAAAGTGCTAACTTCACATAAAACGAATATGTCAAGTAGGGATAAAAACGTATCGAATAATTTCTGACTGATTAGGATAATTTTTGGATACGGATTTTGTCGGATCAGATATTATTCGGATAGTATCAGATCGGATACGGATACAGACTTTTTTTGTCGGATACGGATTTGGTAGCTCACTATCCATCGGATATGGATACGAATTCGGATAATCCAGATATTGATGGGTTGGATATTCGGATATGCATGTGAGCTGGCCCAAGCTACTCTTTTGGCCCAAAAAGATTTCTAAATTTAAAAATCGTTTTCTAATTTAATTAATTCATAAAATCAAGTTTCAATTATTAAAATTGGCAAACTAGCTGCAAAAATTACGAAATTTTTTTGGGAAAACTCTTGATATAATCTATCATTTAAAAAAATTATTTTAAGATTTTATCAGATTTTAAATTTTCTATAAAATTCAAACACTGCTGTTGTTAATAAGAAAATATTTTAAAAAAGTAGCTAAAATGCATAAAAAATCATAAAAACATTACTTATTATCTTAAACATAATTTATCGAAGAATACAAATCTTGGATCATTACATGTAAGTGTTATATATTTGTTCTAGAGATATAGTATCTAAGTAATATCAAACTTTTAGTGTGTTATGTATTTACTTCCATTTGTATCTCAGAGCAAGGATCACCTTCATTTTGTGTTTTGTTCTACATGTATGATGAACTAATCGTATATGCATGATAAAGTAAGTCTTACATAATTTTGTTTGCGACATGATATCTAACTATTGTCTAAGCGATTAAAAATGCTTATATTTGTTCAGTTTTCAATAATGTTTTTATCGAATCAACTAGTTATGTGTTTTCATTGATTTTTTTTATGTACAATCTAAGGGGTTATCATGTTCATATAAATATTCGTAACCGTATCCAATCCGATTCGTATTCGATCCGTATCTGTATCCGACATTATCCGTATTCGTATTTGTATCTGAATCTGATAAAAAAAAATATGAAAACAAATATGGTAAAACTATTATCCGTTCGTATCCAATCCATTTTCACCCCTAGTATCAAGGGCAGTGGAAAAAAGCTTGTGGTAACGTGCCCTTGGCTCCAAAGTGCACGTCAAAAACTACGTCGGAGCGTGCGGAACGCAGGGAATGAAATCTCGGCGAAATTTCGGATCTCGGACCTCTCCGAATTTCATAATCCCAGCGAAATTAAGAAAACCCTAGAAAAATTCATAGTGCTACAGCAGCATAAATCTCGGCGAGATCTTGGCATTTTTGACCGAAATATCAGTAAATTTGATCGGGATTTGAACAAAACTTGATCGGATTTGACCGGATTTTGGCTGGATTGGATTCTTCACGTCGTTTTACATGTGGGACAGTCAGTAGATCATACTTCTAGCGAAATTTAAAAAATCCTAATAAATTCAAAGGACGACGGCACCTAAAATGTCGCCGAGATCTCGGCATTTTGGACCGAAATTTCGGTATTTTGAACCAAAATCTCAGAAATTTCGGTTCAAAAATTACCGAATTTACTTTTTTCTTTTTGTATTTCATTCGGATTTCGTCCGCAAAAATGAGATTTCGTCGAAATTTCAGATTTCAAAGGGTGCCGAGATGAAACCCTAAAAGAAAATTTGAAACCTTGGCGGGACATGATAGGTGATACCCATGCACGTCCGGCTACCACCCGAACGTTGACCAAGTCTACAGCCCCCGCAAGGCCCACATGCAGCAGAAGCGTGGAACAGCACCTCTCGCCTCGCTGCCTCCTGGGACCCACCCTACCAGTTACAAGAAACGGTTTATTCTAAAATCTATAATATTTTTTTTATAAAAGTTCTCTTAAAATATGTAGTTTCGTGGAACAGAAATTAAAATATATAGTTTTTCGATAGTTTATATAAAAAATATGTAGTTTTATGAAATTTACTCGGGATAAAATGTTGTTTTTATGGTGGGATACGACTGCATGTGGGTGGTGCGAGAGTAGTGAGAGCTGCGTTGAAGTTATGTACTTGTTCGTTGTTTGATTTTGACATGACTATATCTCAACCGAGGTTCGTTTTGTATTTCGTTTAAACCATTGTGTCAACAAGATGAACAAAATAGGATCCATATTACATATGTTTTTAGCGATACAATGATAAACTAAATTGTTGATTGCAAACACATTAGAGTTGTTAAGTGACATCGCCTAGAATTGCTAGCTTTCAACCTAAAGTTTCTGGCTGCCTAAGGCCCTGTTTGGAGGGGGGGCTGCGCTTCAGCTGTGCTTCAGCTTTGGGTCTAAAGCTCCCCCAAACAGCCCAGCTGCAAAGCAGCTGCGCAGCTAAGCCATAGCTGAAGCACCTCCAAAAGCCACAGCTGGTAGGGAGGTGCTTTTCAGCTGTGGCTTCACTCGATCGCCTCCCTGCTCGCTCCGTCTCCCTCCTCTTCTTGTCGTATCCCCGTCCAGTCGCCTCCTTGACTCCCTCTGGCTCGAGCGCCACCTACCCGACTCCCTCCTCACTTGGGCCCACACGGTTGCCCCCAAAAGCTACAGCTGCAGCAGCCTGTTTGCCAAACGATATATCAAGAAAAGCCACAGCCGCCAGCTACAACTGCTTTACAGCCCAACAAACCAAAAACAGCTTTTCAGCCCAGCCACAGCTCCCCCAAACAAGCCCTAAGTAACAACTACAATTTGCTAACAGATGAGCTTACTAGCAACCAGCATCTTAAGGTTGCTAGCATTGGCGGAGCCCAGGCCGGGGCCTAGGTGGGCCTGGCCCCGGTCGTAGCACTGACCGGGTAGGACCAGTTGATCAGGCGTGTTGGCGACTTGGCATCAGGGTTCAAATTTTCGTTTTTGGTCGAATCCCGGCGTCGACCGAAATCCGATTTTTCGGCGAGATCTCGTTATTTCGGACGAAATTCAAAAACCAAAATTTAAATCCAGTTTTTTTTTAACCGAAATTTCTGGGATTTCGTTCCAAATACCGAAATTTCGTCCCAAATACCCGAGATCTCGGTAAAATTCAATTGAACGGAAAATGGTTCAAACGATGTCAAATTTTTTTGAAATTTTGGTCAGACCTGGAAAATGACTTGAGGAATCCAATCCGGTCAAATTTTGGACAAATTTCGGTTAAAAAACCGAGATTTCGGTCCATTTCACCGAAATTTCGCCGAGATTATAGGGTACTGTATTACTTTTAAATTTTGTTAGGGTTTTTTAAATTTTGCCGGGATTATGGAACTCGAGGGGGTCCGAAAACCGAAATTTCGCGAGATTTCGGCGAGAATTCGAACCCTGCTTGGCATTGGCCCGGTATAGCAGGAGGGTTTTCTAGGAGACGGAGCATCGCATGATGGCATCGCATCTTCAGCAGCCAGACGCCCAGACCGACGCCTGACGCGGCGACGCCCAACGTCGCCGTGAGAGTCTCAAACCGTCGAAGTGTTGAGCGATCGCCGACGCCCGACGTCGCCGTGACTCGCCAAGTCGCCAGCACCAGCCGCCAGAAGTTATCACTCATCAAGGTAAACCATGACCTTTCCGCATGCTAGAAGCAGGAAAATCACGACTTTTCTTATGCATGTTGTTTTGTACTGGTGAAGATTTTAATTTATTTCTTACCATCACTCATCACTGATACAGCAATGAAGATTATCGGTGGGCATGATACCTCCAGCACTTATTTTACCGGTGCGCACAACTACAGTTGAAAGGGCTTTCTCGGCAATGAAAATTATCAAGACAGATTTACGTAATAAGATAAGTGACGATTGGCTGAATGATTTCATGATTTGTTATATTGAGCGAAATGTGTTTGCAAAGATAGACGTGGAAGATATTTTACAACATTTTCAGAATATGAGGACTTGCAAATATCAACTATCGCCTCATGTGAAATAATTAGTGGTACGTTTTCAATTATAAATTCTTGCAAATTACAAGTGTTACATATTGTACTTATTATATACTGAACTTTGAATATCAATAATTAGTAGAGGTTCACTTCTTTCTTGGCCCCCTCCTTTAGAATTTTCTGGCTCCGCCACTGGTTGCTAGGTGTTGCGAACAAGGTTGATAGTCAACGTACGGTACCAAGAGTTTGAAGTTATTTACAACTAGAGTTACTGGCAGCGGCAATTTGTTGGCCGGCAACACCTTAAGAGTTTACTATAATACCTAAAGTTGATAGTTAGTAGGACATAAAGTCGAGGGGGTTAATGCATGCATGCACATGAGAGATAGGAGAGAATTCAAAACATAAGCCGAGGATACGCCGTGCCCTGTATTCTGGGACTTGGAAAAAAACAGATGTTGCCTTATATTTTGGGATGGAGGGAGTAATTGAGAAGATTAGCTAGTTGCTAGCTGCAAGGACCTCGATAATGAAAACCTATACTCCCTCGTTTACTTTTATAAGGTTTATTTTTTAAAATGATCTTGTTCACAAATATAAAGATTACATGTAGATTTAATAGGGTATTTCCTTCTATACCCCTATTTATTCTCTCTCTCTCTCTCTCTCTCTCTCTCTCTCTCTCTACACCCCTATTTATTCTCTCTCAACCATACTCCTTCTGGTTTCATATTTTTTGTCGTTTTAGATATAATCTCACATACCGAGTGATTAATATAGTGCTAATTTCCTAATGTGGCCATATTATATAGTTTGGAAATAGTGTGATCCCAATTCTCAAAGCAATGATACCTAATCGTTATGTGTGCATGCAGAGCTCAAGCGTCAGCAATCAATACGCATGTTTTGGAAATCTGGTGTCATTAAATGCAGAATGGTTCAACGACAAAAAGTTTCAATCAACTATAGAACGCTCTAGGGACAGGAAATATAAAACCGGAGGGAGTATGTATTTATCTATTACCATTCACACAAAGTAAATCTTTCATTTTTCAAGACAATTAAGTAAGGGCATCTAAATCATTTTCTCTCGTACATTTCTTAATTTCAACACAATCTTAATTTTTGTACAAAATCGAAATTCATCTTATAAAAATGAACAGAAGAAGTACTCGCTAGCTATGGAGGATTTGCCCGTTGCTAGCAACTAGAATTGTCATCTTGTTTGTGTGCTACTAGTTGCTAGCAACTGTAGGAGCCAGTAATGCTGGGACACTGATAGTTAAGCCTAAATTTGTCAACTAACAGCTGAAAATCGTTAGAGCTTGTCCAAACAATAAAGTGGGTTCGGCCAGAATTTAACCATGGACCTCTAGATGCTAATCGCCCCTATCATCTGAACTACCGACTTATTCCGGTTTAAATCCGGGCCCAAAATCAACAAATACAGTTGATTTTGTAGCGATTTCGGTCCAAAAGTTTGTAGCGATTTCAATCCAAAAGTCCGAAATCTCACCGAAGCTACCATCCTAGGGAGAGCGATAGTGGCTTCCGCGGAAGGTGAGGCATTTCTACAGGTCAAGAATGGGATTATTTTTATAATTAGTTAAAAAAAAAGGTCAGATTTGTAAAACATAAAAGGTTACATACGGGACTAAAAGAAGTGAACTCGTAACCAAGAACCGAACACATGATCAAAAATGTAATATCCAACTACTACAAATCTCACAAATCTCAGACATTGAGTAGAATAAAGGGATGAACATAATATATAGTAATAGTATTTTGCTACAATGCCGTGTTTTTATTCACCACGAATAAGACTAAACCCATTTGCCCACGAGCGGCAATCCAGCCTAACCCAAAAAAACCTCTGCAGTAAACAGCAAATGGTTACCACGACCAAAATAAAAAGAAGAACAGGACTGGAAGTGACACCTTCATTAAGCTACAATTCTTTCCTTAATACATCAAAACTAGAACCTCCAAGTTTCAGCTTTTCTCAGGAATATGTAACCAGTGCAGCAATGGTAGTAGAAAGTGCCTAATCTGCACGGGATTGGCCAGCACGGGATGAGAGGATGATGCCGACGATGAGGCCGTAGAGAGCGAGCGCTTCTGCGAAAATGAGGATGAGGATCATGCCCACAAACAGCTTCGGCTGTTGTGCATTTGCCCTACAATCAATTATCCAAAGATCAAAACAAGATTCAAATGCAGGTAACTTGCAGAGCCGCCATCATAATGAACATCAGATAATACTTGGTTGAGAACTGGAGAAAGCTTCAGTAATCATATCAAGCCACATGCAAATAACAACACGAAAATCGCTTTCTGATCCAGACATTATCCTCAACAGACCTCAAGTGAATTAGGTCCAAATTCCAGTAAAAGCAAAACATGAAATAACCCTCTTTTCCTAAATTTTCTACAGGTTTATCTTAAACACTAAAACCCGACCGCATTGCAATAACAGAATGAATCAATATCCACAAATGATCCTGCAGTATTGACAAGTAAAAAAAGTATCCTTTTAGTTATTCCCGTATTAAAAGAAAAATCAGCATGCTTACAGAGGAACTCAGATACCCTCAGGAATAAAAAACAGGCTGATCATACTCCAGTGAAGAACAAAAACATAATAGCAGTTTTGTATTTCTGCATCACCAATAATAAGCAAAATTACTACGAAAACTTCACGCACAAAGCACCTTACATGCTAGGCAACTATTACTAACACAACACATGCATATTGTTGTTTGTTTTTCACACCAAACACAATCTTCTTGGTCAAAATAAATTCTCCAAAGCACAATATCAAAATGAAACAAGAATGATAATTGTAATAATATATATCCTGAATGAATAATAATAACAATGAAATAGTCAAAAGAAGACAAGTTTTCTTCCATTGAAAAAGTTCACCATTTGTGATGTTTTCTATATCTAATTTACAATGGCATCTGGACAAAATTTAAGTGGTACTTTCACATTATAGGGGCATAGAAACATCATATGCACAAAGAACTTAAAAATGCTAAGATATTCCAAGCTTTCAATGACTTGCAGCTTAGTTATAAGTTATAACCATATAGACCACATGGATTTACAACAGGAGAATCTGGAAGCATTATTTAGGTTTATAGGGCCTCATCCTTAATTTACTCGTTAAAGCAATCAAAAGGTACAATCTTCGACATCATAGGCAAGAGCAACTACCAACATTAATCGGCCAATAACATACAGTAACAAACATAAGCTTCAGAAAAATGGATCTATGATGCTTACGACATGTAAACAGATGCAAATGCGAATGTGCAGTGACATTAATCACATATTGCGAGATCAAAATCCAAAGTTGATCGACTAAACAATTAACGAAGGCTTCAAAATTACTCATGAAGTGTTCCTCGGATAATCATACTTATCCAGCAACGTGCAACTCTAACGGCAGACAGCACCAGAGATAAAAACGAAGCTGTCGCATTATTACCTGACTCCAGCATCACCGACGATACCGATGGCCATGCCGGCGGCGAGCCCTGCGAGGCCACAGGCGAGCCCCGAGGAGAGGTGCGCGTAGCCGTCGAAGAGGAAGTAGGGCTTGGCCTTGGGGTTGATCCCGGTGCTGATGATAACGGCGATGATGAGGCCGTATATACCGAGCACACCAGCCATGACGACGGGCACGATGGACTTCATGACGAGCTCCGGGCGCATCACGCCCATGGACGCCACGCCCACGCCGCTCTTGGCCGTCCCGTACGCGGCCCCCATGCCTGCAACAGCGAGAGGTGTGAGATCAATAAAGCATAAAAAAAAAAAAATCAAAGCACTTTGCTTTCTGACGTCCCCTCGCTAATCCGATCAAATCTGGTCGCGGGGAAGAAACCCCAAATCGAACAAATCAGGGCATGGAAATATGGAATGAACTCGTCGGCATCGAACCAAATCACGGAGCCCGATAGATCCAACAAGGAAACGAGAGCGTCGAAAAAGCAAGCAAACGCCTGACAAACATCTCGCAGTTCTTCGAAAGAAAAAATCTCAACTTTGTTCGGAAAAACCAGAGCTTTACTCATCGAATCGCATGATCGCGAAAAACGGAGGGGGAGGAAGAAGAAGAATACATGAGAAGACGAGGGCGGCGGCGGCGCCGAGGAATCCGAAGAAGGGCGCGGTCTCATCACCGCTGAACGCCGACGACATCTTCTTCTTCCTCTCCTCCGGCCTCTCTCTCGCTCCCTCCCTCCCTGCCCTGGGTTGCCTCCTTGCTAAGGTAATGGGATAGATAGGTAGATCTCTCGAATTTGGTTTCCTATTTGTTTTTTCGGCCTCCCAATCTGATCTGAAAATCTCTGGAAGCGAGAGCGACGCCGCACTTTTCCGCTTTGCTCCCTGCGGCCTGTTCGTATTTCTTCTCTTGCAGGTTTAGACTTTAGCGCAGGGATATATATCCTGTGCACATGGATAAGCTGTGCATATATACAATAGTTAAGGTCTCGTTTTGTACGGTTTCATATTCTAGTAGAAACAGAAACGGTTTTAGATTCTTGGTGGAAACGTTTCAGGTAGAATCAGAATCACTTTCTGCAAACCGTTTGGTACGGTTCCAGATTCTAGTAGAAACGGGATTGAGGGTGATTCAGCCACGACGTGGAAAAAGAAGAAACGTTCTGAGGAGAATCGTTCCGAGTTTTAGCCCGTTTGACTGAGTTTCTCCTAGATTCTAGTAGAAACACCTCGGTTCTAAGTTGCCAAACGGGACCTAAATCTGAATCGTTCTAAATCATATACAAGGTAGCTTCATCAGGATAGTAATTGTAAATCTGTACGGTAGCTTCATCGGGGTGGTAATTGCAAAATATGTACAGATTTGCAATTACCACTCCGATGAAGCTACCGTTGGATGGGATTTAGACGGCTCAGATTTAATTATTGCACATGTGCACAACTCACCCATGTACACAGGATATGCCTCCTTAGAGGAGAGCCTACTACCGTTGTTCAGCCATGGGTGATGGGTGCCACTGCTGTCTGGTCTCTGGTGTGTATAAGAGACGGGGGGAGACAATGTATTTGCAACTAGTAGCCAAACTAGATGAAAATAAAGAGGGATATTAAAGAACTAGGTTAAATTGAGAAACATCACAAACATAATTTTGTGCGATCAAAGACGAAAGATACCAGGAATAAATTACCAAAGCAAAGCCCAAAGGCTTCATGCTACTGCGCTCTCCATCTCTCCTCAAATTTCCTAACACCGATGTGCACCTACTAGCTACTGCCTGCTTGTTGACTTAAAATGTTGTCAAGTCCATTCCGGAGGCTATTCTGGTTTTGCATGTTGGAGTCAAGGATTGAAATTTCGGACCGAAATCCGAAATCTCGACCGAAATTTCGGATTTCGGACCCCTTCGAGATTTAAAATCCCAAAAAAATTAAATTTTGAATTTCTCGGCGAGATCTCGGGTTTTTTTTGCTGGATTTTGATTTTTGTGCACTGTATTTGATTGTATTTAGGGTCAAGATCATCCACAAAAAAATTCTAAAATTTTTGATGTATTTTTTATCATTTTTTGGTCGGTTTGCACTGTCCGAATTTTTTAAAATTTCTCAAGATTGATCATCATCTAAAAATTTTATGGGAATATTATGGATGTGTTAGGACCATTCACAAAAAATTTCAAAATTTTCTAAAGTGGTTTGAACTATTTTCAATATGTAATATGTTGTGTTGCCCCGATTAATTTACATTATGGCTTCTATGTATGGAATAAATATTTCTCTATAATACATAGGATGATAGGAACATATATAAAACTTTTCAAATAACTTGAAGTTCATTTGTTACATTTGAAAAATCAAAAACTGATTTTACATACGGTTTTTATGACGACTTTACCACTGTTAGATTTTTTAAAAATTACTCATGCTTGATCATCATCTCAAATTTTTATGGAAACATTAGTTATGTGTTAGGATCATCCAAAAAAAATTTCAAAATTTTTTGATGTATTTTGGACCATTTTTTTGTCGATTCAACTTGGACCGAGATCTCGGTGATTTCGGCCGAGATCTCGGATTTCTCTATTGAAAAAAAAAACGGATTTGAAATTTGGTTTTTGTATTTCGTCCGGATTTTGTCTGAAATTTTCGAATCTCGTCGGGATTTCGGATTTCGGTGACCTCCGGAATTTTACCCAAAACGAGATTTGAATCCTTGGTTAGAATAGGTCATTGGATATCGAAATATTCTGGTGTACCTTTTCACGTATAGTATATTATAAATAACTTAATAAAAATTCTAAACAATGCAATACATGGTGTTAGGCTACCAGCAGCCATTCGATGATTGAGCATTTGAGCCCATGCATCTAATAGTTAGCTGCTAAAAATTAGCTGGAGTGGATCCAAACACCCCTAGCTAATAGATTAGCTAACTATTAGCTGAGCACTGTAACATCCCAAAAAGTGATCTAAAAGAAAATGTGCATTTCAAAATCTTGTTTGAGCCAAAAATCTAAATTTATACATTTAGCTCTTTAACTTGGACTTAGCTTCAAAAAGGAAAAGTAATATTTTAAATTGGCAAAATGGTAAAGAGATGAAAAGTGAAAGTGAAAAAGTAAAATAGTAATAAAATATTTACACTAAAGTAAATATTGTCAATATCAACCTTTTCTAAAAGTCAAAAGTAAAAGTGAATGCATTAATTAAAAGGTAAGGATTTAAAAACAATAGAATTTTATTGTCATTTCAATCTTGTCACAATTATATAGAATAACATGAACAAACTATTAAAATAAGTTTCACAAATAATCTGAATTTTAAATTTCCATCCCATCTGATTATTGTTTAAGTTCCGGTATTCAGGAAAGATCACCTAGAGTAATTATTCTTTTTTTTCCCTTTTAAATACAAAGCTCAAAATCTCTCAAGAAGGAAATCTAATAGTTTTATTTTAAACCTGAATCGTTTCCTCGAAACGTTTAGCAGACAGGATTCATTAAAGAAGTAATGATCAAGGACCATATACATGTGTAACACGTATATTATTCTAAGAAACTAAAGTAAAGTAATCTTTTATGTGGGACCCATTCACTATTTAGACCCCTTTCTCTAGCTGCTTCTTTTCCTTTCGAGTCCCCTTCACAGATTTAATTGCGGAGAGGTGCTTCTATGCTCTCCCTCATAATACAAGTTGCACAAATCTTGAAGCAAACGAAGGGGTAAGTAATCCTCATCTACCTTTCATTCATGCTTTAATATTTGTGCAGCTTTAAAAACGAAGAGCATAGAAGCACCTCTCTTAATTGCGTTGAATGCTGATAAAACAAGCACCATGCCTTGCTGCCCCGACCAGAGGTGGGCATTTCGGCCGGGCTCTTTTGGGCCGGTCCGAAGCACGATGGGATGACCCGGTGCAAAGCACGCGGTGCAGATGGTTGCGTCTTGCGGTCGGGCCGCAAGACGCAATCGTAGCTTGTCGTGGCCGCCTGGGAACCAGGCACGACGGGCGGCACGGCATGACACGACCGTTTGGGCCGGGCCCATACCGGCACGGCACGAACGGGCACGAAATCACGAATTAAGGCCTAAAAGTTGGCAGATATTGTTGATTCAGGGCATCTTCAATCATTGCGTTTATGTTTGACATTTTGTTGATGTGATTAGTCTCTTATGTAATTAAAAAAGGTAGTTTAGTAGTAGTGATGTGTTTTATTTTTTTACTCGTCACAATAGTGAAAATGGGTCGGGCCTGGACCGGCACGGCACGAAGCAGGCACGAAGCGCAAATGGGCCGGGCTTGAGCTCGCCAAATGCGAGTCGGGCCGGCCCGGTGGGCACGGTGGGCCGTCGTGGCACGGCACGGTTCCGACCCGAAGCACGATGAGCCCGGACCGGGCCGGCACGACGACGCCCACCTCTAGCCCCGACAGCCATACCCTGTCCGGCCATCACTTCACCATGCCCTGCCGCTGGAGGACCCGTTCCTTCACCTCTCTGCCGAAGCTCTTGAAGCTACAGCCCTTCTCTTTCCCCGGCCGAGCCCTAGTGCAGCGCCGAGTCCGTAGCTCTGGAGCATCCATGCACCCAAGCCTCCAACCTTGCTCCCCATCTTCTCTGGAGCGCCCCCACCGGCAGAGCAAATCAATTTAGATGCCCACTGCCTCCTTGCCTAGCTCCGGCCGCAAGTTCCTCAGCCGGCCGACTACCAGCTCACCGCACCATTTAATGATATGCCATGCAGAGCTTGGAAGACCCAAAAAGAATATAGAGAATTTAATATAAATAACCTTGATTAGAACAAATCTTTAAGCCCATAAATGTCATAGTCCTTGTCGTAAGTATGCCTACGTGAGTGATCTTCGCTTTAAAGTCGCTATAGATTTAGACCCTTTAATCCTGTAAAATAAAATATAGTATTTAGCTTAGCCCGAATTAAGTTCCATGATAGTTTGATTTGCCAAAGTATAAGAGGTTAGCATATACGTCCTTCTCAAAGAAAAATCTTAGGTGTAGAACCAGTTGATATAAGCTCAGCGAGTCTAAACCACTTGGTATGGTAGATCATGATATGCATTTAGCCCTTTACTTAAAATGCTCCCGTGTAGTAAATATCTGTAAAACATAGAAACAATCTAGTATTCCCTATAGTACTCATGTCAAAGCATTTCTGAGGTCGAGGTCATATTGATCAACCGAAAGATCTAAGTCAATTGGGTTCATAATAGTTTTCGTTTTCCAATAATGTTTTACAAACAAGGAAAATAATATGTATGGCCCTGACATAAAATGACACCCGAATAAACTTTAGTAAGAATAACGAAACTAAGTTTGCATATAACCCTACCTTTAATGCACATATAATTGGATTATGAGTTAAAGCGTAGAAATAAGTATTAGTGTTAACTCTTGCGGAATCTATATCTAAATACCTCTAGTTCATTTCTAGCTAATCTTGCGAAAATCGTTCACATGCATGCAATGTAGGATTAAATTTGCATAAGCCGTAACGCTCTTTTATTTAAAAACGCCGCGGATAAAAGTAAAATGTTGCGTGAATAACTTTAAAACACTCTTAGTGATACCCCTAGCTAGTCCGTGAAAAATGGTTAAAGAACTCTCTGAAGTGTAGCCGCAAATGTAAAACGAAAATTGAATAGTTATCGCGTAGATTTTTAATAACACTCAAGCCTTTTCGATAGCCCGTAGAATATCTCGTCTAAATGAGAATGTTAAGACGAATGGCCTAGAAGCACTCCCTAGTATGTAGACTATCATAATCTGTAAGAATATTTAATTTACTTCTTGCTTTGCATCTGAATCCTATTAGCTCAAAAACCCTAAGTGTTATGTTTGTCGATAGTGTATATTGCAAATATACAAGCATAAGAAGTACTTAGCGTAAGAACTCTTGTCGTAATAATCATGCGAAAACCTTATAAGTTCAGCCGGTAGCTTTAATCTAGTTAGCGCCCTTTTAATATTACTAGTTACATGCCCGTACATTGCTACGAAAAACAAAATTGATAACGAAAAATAAAGATTAAAAAATAAAAAAAAAATTATTTCACAAGATCAAACATCTATCTTTAACGCTTCTTTTAAGTAAAGTCAAGCTAATTAAAGCAACGCTTCGTTTTTTGTGTAGGGCAATTAAGCAGGGCAATTAAGTAGGGCAATTAATGACGTGGGTAGAACTCACCACTGCCACCAACTGCTGTTTTATAATAGTAGAGAAAAGTCGGTACTACCAGAACTCGAGAACGGTACTACAGAAAGTTGTAATACCGCGATCCGAGAGTCGGTACTACTGGAATACAATAGGTGCGTTAACTAATGTCTTAATTCTATTAATTTAAACAATCTTAGCTTCTTGAATTCGTAAAATAAGGATAAACGATTCATAGAAAATACGTAATCGTGTTGCGGTATATAGTTTAAAGCGTTAGTAAGGGAAATGAGTGGAAAGACAATATAAAACACATATACTTGAAATCATATAACCTAAACCCATAAATCATGTTTGTTATGAGTGATGATTTATTATTTGGATTTCTATCTGTATTCTTTTGCCTCTTTTGAATTTATTTTATTGGAGTTTATTGTTATTTGCTATGCTCTCACGATATGACGAGTAGCACCTGACATAATTGATGCTACCGCTAACGAGTCTAAGCGTGTACTCGACGACAACTCCGATCTCGACGACAACACGACTCCGACTACTCCAAGCTGCGACTTCGACTTCGTTGTAGACAACAAAATAGCATGGCAAGCCTCTTTGATCATATTGATCACAAATGTTCAAATATTCCTTTGTCAAATCTTTCATGCATGCTTTATATTTTATAGAATGTTATTTTGGGTTATGGTAGATATCACCTTCATTATGGGATTTCCATAATCAATGTTGCCATGTGAGCCTTGATAACCCTAGACATTGGATAAATGGTGAAAGAAAGGTATAATCGCTTATTACATGCATACGTTTAGCCATGCTTAGATTGGGATACGAACAGATGGTTTATTGTTCGTAATGAACTCAAATATTTGACATATTGGATTAAAAAGTTGAACATGATGAACTTTATTCATGAACATGTTGGGATATTGATGCTTCTTTTTCTGAAAATAAAACTATGGTTCGGACGCGGGCGACTTATTGGCAATAGCCGGTTGTGTGAGGGTGTGCTCACACGTAGTTAGGAGGAGATCGTCGCCCGGGTCGGATTAAGGACCGAACTCAGTGTTGTATGATCCAAGATTACCCGTACAATCACAATGCCGGTATGGGACAGCTATAACCAATTAAGTTGCTTAAAACTGGTTTTGCATGTTGGAAGGCCGTAGTAGCACGGGCTTCTGGATTTAAGTTGCTCGAAGGGGTGACCTCACCGAGGTGTTGGGAATCACGCCTGCCGATGCAACGGTGCACGCTTTGCTATGGGGAGAAATAGTTTTGGCAGGGATGGACTGCCGTGTGAATGATTTGTGTATCGTGACTTGGGTGCGTTGTTTCTACCGCCCTAGCAAAGGTTAATGTCACCGGGCTGGTGCAAAACCTGGGTTGAGTAATGTAAAGGTTATATGAGATTTTTCCCTAGCGACACACCAAAGGAAGTGTGTAACTAAGCTTTGCAAAAAGGAAAGTCATTCTTTGTGGGTAAAGCTGTACCACTCTGCAGAGTTAAAACTAATCGATTAGCCGCGCTCTCGGTTATGAGCACTTAGTGAACTTGCACTAGTTAGAAAGCTTCTTGTATTTTTATAGAATGAATTGAGAAGATAAAATTTGGAATTGGTGAGCTTACCCTTGCAGTTGAATTCAATACTTGATATTCGTTGGCAAGGTTGGATTCACTTGTTGTGCCCTGTGTGGACAAAATAAATTGATTCTAGATATTGTTGGGAATGAAAGATTTGATGCTCACAACAGACTGTGAGTTGTTTACTACTGTTATGTGATCCTTACTTGTTATACTTGCACACCTATTATTTTAATTATCTGTCTAGTTTCCTTTTGTCGACGATTAGAGAACGAGCTCCCGCCGAGCTTACTTGTTGAATGGGGGATCAACAGAGCCCCGTCGTACGGACCGAGGGAGTCATCCGAGCAAAAGACGCCAGGTCGGGAGAAGAGGGACGCGGTGGTTTATCCTGGTTCGGGCCTCTCACTGCCGAGATAATAGCCCTACTCCAGTGTATTGTGTTCTATCTGGGGGGTCCCTTCCTGTTACAGATCTTCAGGGGGGTTTAAATACTACGACTAGAGGTACAAAGAAGGTAACTACCTCTTGGGATCACGCCATGTATATATATTTGCGATCCGTCGTCCTTGATCCGTGCGTTGTTTGAATTTCGGGTAAGATTTCCCTTGATCTTCGGTTGATTGGTTGTCTCCTTCCTTCCTCGTAGCACTCGCTGGGCCCACCGACCAAACACCTGAGTAGGTCGTGGTCTCTACGAGCATGCTTGCTCGTGGGGGGCGTTTGGTATGGTCGCGAGTAAAGGTGCGGACGCGTATGCTCGGAGGAAGAGGAGGGATGCTCGTTTCATTCTCCCGAGCATCTTATTTCAGTATTGCCTGGTCGATGGGCTCAGCTTTTCACGGGGGTACCGTGGTCTTTTGCCAGATAGCCAATCCCCGATAGCTAGCCCCCGAGGTTCAAGCGGGGAACCATCGGGCTTCCCCTTGAGCCTAAGAAGACTTGAAGGGGGGATTGAATTTCTTTTGGTCGTGGCTTACGACCATTTTACGTCGGGAGGCGACCTTTTTACCCGCCGCGTGCTTGCTCCGCGTGGGCGCGTCGTTTGGTTATTCTGCAGTTCCTTCTCTGAGAAGCCTCCCTGTAACGGTACGGCAGTTTCTTGGAAAGTGCGCTTTCACCGGGCAGGTGTCGCTACGTGATAGGCGGCGATTTTTAACCTGTCCCTCCGCTGCCTTTTTAACACTATCTACCGGGAGAGGTCGGAGTTACACCGTGTTTCTTTGCTCGCCTTCGGCCAAAAACCTTCTAGGAGCCCTAGCGCCCAAGAACCCTTTTCGCTCTCCTTCCTCCTTTGGCCATGGCGCGTTTCAAAGTTAGCCAGATGACCCGTAGGAGGCTCCAGGTGCTCACGGACGAGGGGTACATCGACCCAAGCTCGGGTCGAGTGCCTGGGAGCGACACGGCGCCGGCACCGCGGGAGGCGGAGATCGTCTCCTGCGAGCTGTATGCCGTCAGCGACTCACTTTGCCCGAGAGCGACTTCCTCGCCTCTGTGCTTGCCTTTTGCGGGTGCGAAATCTCTCATCTCCACCCCAACTCCATCCTCGCCCTTGCGGTCTTCTCCCACCTCTGCGAGGCGTTCGTGGGTGTGATACCCTCCGCCAGCCTTTTCTTCCATTTCTACTCTCCCTTCCGCACCGGTCGGGATGGTCCCGCCGGCTGCATTTACCTTCGTCTTCGGCCCAACCGACCATACGAGTATCCCCTTGTTTCTTTGAAGGACTCGGTGTCGGGTTGGGCCGACCTTTGGTTCTATCAGAAAAAAGCGGAGGGGTCCCAGTTGATCTATACTGGGGAGCCTGCCCCCGTCACCGAGACGGCGCGCCCGCCCGTGCAGCCTGAGGAGGAGCGGGTGCTCAGGACGATCAGTGAGCTTGCCCAAATGGGGCTCACTGGTCGGGACATTGCCCGGGATTTTTCCTTCAACCGGGTGTCCCCCTGCGACGCCGCGAGCATCCTTTCTTCGAGGTGACCGGGTGGAACGACATCACCCGCGAGGACAACGCAGGTATGTTTTGGTCGCTTCTTCGGGTATTGCTGTTTTCCGGCGCTTGGTCTCATTCTTTCTCCGAAATTTTTTGGTTGTGTCACAGCTCCGAGGACGGACTGGGTCGACGGAAGGGTCGTCGAGATGTTCGGCGCCCCAAAGGAGAAGGAGCTGACGCCCAATCGTCAGGTCCCCAAGAACGTTCTTGAACATAGCGACGTGGTAGGTACTTCTGCTTGCTCCTGCCTGCGGGCACGTTTTCCGAGCTCATCTTTCCCTGTTTCTGTTTGCAGGAGAAGGTCGCCCTCGAGCTCGCCGTGTCGAGCATCGCGTCGCTTTTCCAGGGTGATAATGAATTCCCAGATTATAATCTTTCACCAACTCCAACCATCTTCTCTGCCTCAGGTTGAGGTCAGGTTGAGTGAAGATATACTTCAGGCTCTTATGATCCGTATAGATCTCACATCTGTTGCCGATCAAATAATGCCTCCATATCTTGAGCGCATGTACAACCGCGGCTAATTCCAAGTCATGAATAGGATAGTTTTCCTCATGAGGTCGCAGTTGTCTTGACGCATAGGCTATTACCTTTCCTTCTTGCATCATAACACATCCAAGACCTTGCTTTGAAGCATCACAATACACTTCAAAGTCCTTATGGATGTCCGGCAAAATCAACACTGGAGCTGAGGTTAATCTCTTTTTCAACTCCTGAAAACTTTGCTCACACACTTTCGTCCATTCAAACTTCTTTTCTTTTTTCAGAAGTTGGGTAAGAGGTCTGGCTATCTTCGAGAAACCTTCAATGAATCTCCGATAATAACCAGCTAATCCAAGAAAACTTCGGATCTCTGGGACTGACTTGGGTTGTGTCCAATCCAAAACATCTCTCACTTTCGCTGGATCTACTGCTACTCCTGCAGCAGAAATGATATGACCTAGGAAAGATACTTCCTTTAGCCAGAAGTCACATTTGCTAAACTTAGCATACAGCTGATGCTCTCTTAGTGTTTCCAAGACTATCCGCAGATGGTCTTCATGCTCTTTTCTGCTCTTGGAATAGACAAGAATGTCGTCGATGAAGACTACGACGAACTTGTCTAAATACTCCATAAACACCTTATTCATCAGATTCATGAAATAAGAAGGAGCATTGGTTAACCCAAAAGACATGACTGTGAACTCGTACAGTCCATATCTGGTAGTAAAGGCTGTTTTCGGAATATCTTCCTTTCTTATCTTCAGCTGGTGATATCCCGATCTCAAATCTATCTTGGAGAAGACTTGAGCTCCTTTCAACTGATCAAACAGATCATCAATCCGAGGCAACGGATACTTGTTCTTGATTGTGACCTCATTCAACGACCTGTAGTCTATGCACATCCTTAGACTACCATCCTTCTTGGTGACGAAGATCACAGGCGATCCCCAAGGCGACGAACTGGGTCTGATGAATCCTTTCTCTTGCAGTTCTTCAATCTGCTTCTTCATCTCGACCAACTCGTTGGAAGGCAACCGGTAGGGTCTCTTCGAGATTGGAGCGGTACCGGGTACTAGCTCGATCACAAACTCCACATCTCTATCTGGTGGCATACCGGGCAACTCATCCGGGAACACATCTGGGTACTCATTGACAATGGGTACCTTCTCCAACGAAGTACCTTTCAGACGGTTTAGGGTGCTACCCCCCTTAGAGGCAAGATTAGATAAGAACTCCACTCTAATCCCCTTAGGGCTGGTAAGCGAGATAGCTCTACTAGCACAGTCTATCTGACCCTTGTACTTGGTTAACCAATCCATTCCAAGGATTACTTCTATACCCTTAGTATCCTATAGTATTAAGTTCGCTAGGAACTTTACCCCTTTTATTACTATATCCATCTTCGGACAAACAGTAGTTGTTCTTAATTCTTTTCCAGGGGATTGCACTAGCAAAGGGTTTCTTAACTGTGTTGTGTTCCAGTTATGCTTTTTAACCAAGTACTCTGATATAAAAGAATGGGTTGCACCAGAATCAAACAGAACTGAAGCAGGTACTGAGTTCACATGGAACTTACCATAAACCACGTCTGGCGCATCCTGAGCCTCCTCCGCGGTGATGTGGTTCACACGCCCTCTTCCGGCAGTCCTTGGCGTGCGCGGAGTCTGCGGGGTTCCTCTTCCTTGAGCCGGCGCAGGCACGCGGGCTGGCGTCGATCCCAGGTTGAACCGCACCGGGGTGACGGGCTGACGCTTCTTGGGGCAGTTGTTGGCGTAGTGCCCCATCTCCCTGCAGTTAAAGCACTGCACTCCTGCCATAGCAGTCCCGCTCTTCTGAGCTTGAGCTCCTGCATTGAGGCGAGGGCTTGTCGATGGGGCGCGGAGTGGACATTGGGGTCCTGGGGCCCTTTGGCTGCTGGCTCTTTGGGTGATCTTCTTTGAAAAGTGCGGGGCCTAGAACTGCTGGCACCGCGTTGAGTCTGAAACATCATTTTTCTCTTGCGCGACTCAAAAAGCTGACGCTGGGCATTCTCTTGAATCAACGCCTTGTTGATCATGTGCTGGAACGACGGGTAGTCGCTTGAAACCAGCTGTACCTTCAAGTTGGGGTCAAGGCCCTCCATAAATCGCCAAATCTTGGCCTCGTCAGTCGCGACATCTGCGGTCGCATACCGGGACAGCTGTGTGAAGCGGTTAAGGTACTCCGATACTGACAAGTTTCCTTGCTGAAGCTTGTGAAACTCCCGGCGTTTCATTTCCATAATCCCCCTTGGGATATGGGTAGCCCTGAAGGCTTCCACGAACTCATTCCATGGAATATTCTGCGGATCAGCATGGGCGGCACAGTAGTTCTCCCACCAGTTGGCTGCAGTTCCTTTGAGCTGGTGAGATGCGTACTGCACACTCTCTATGTCATCGCACTGAGCCAAGTGCAGTTTGCGCTCAACTTCCTTGAGCCAGTCATCCGCATCCAGAGGATCCGCGGATCCAGCAAAAGTCGGGGGTCGAGTCCTCATGAATTCCCCAAACTTGGATTGGGGCGGTTGAGCTTGAGCGGGTGCGGCCACGGCTTGGGGTTGATTCAGGACGTTCTGAGCTAACGCCTGAAGAATCTGAAGCTGCATCGCCATCATTTGTTCCATATTCGGTGGCTGAGCTGGTGGTGGGGGCGGCGGCGGATCATGCTGAGCTGCCGGGTGTTGAACTTGCTCCTGTCCTTGCTGCTGAGGGGGCTCCACGAATTCTTCCTGAAAATGCACGGGCCCACGGGCACGTCCACGGCCTCTACCACGGCCTGCGGGCCTTCCACGACCACGACCACGACCAACGTTCTCCATCTGCACAAGGCGGTCAAGCACAAGGAACCAGGGGGGAAAGCACAGATAAGAGTCAGGGGACTAAACCACATCCTCAAAACAAGGGCACAACCACAAAGGCACACAACAGAAGGGAAAACCAGCTGAACTTCAATTAAAATCAAATAGTTTTGGAGGTGGCTGTATCACAAATGCCTAAGGGCACGATACAATCCAGCAATCACTTATTCAACGCTCTAACGCGACAAAATTAAGATCCTGCAGACTGCAACCAACTAAGCACTCGCGTCACTGCCAAAGACGCGCGGGGACGGGTCCTCCTCCTCCTCGCTCCTGCTGCGGGAAGGTGTATCTGCTGCAGACGGTCCAACTCCTCCAGGGGCAGCCAAAGCACTCAGCGAAAACCCTGGCGGCGAAGGGAGACGAACAGACTTGCGCGCGGTCGTCCGAAGCCTCAGACCTTGATGACGCTTGGCTGGCAGCGCGTCCTCTGGGATGTCGCGGGTCGGCGGGTCCTCCCGAACCTGGGCTGGTGGCGGCGGCGCCACGGCCGTGCCACTGCCTGACGGCGGCGGTGGAAGAAGTGCACGCAAGGTCTCCAGCTCCTCCTTGAGCCGACGAGTCTCCGCCCGAGACGCAGCCAAGCTCTCATACTGATCTCGGAGCTCATGGAGAGTGCTGACATAGGCCTCATCTTGGGCTCGGACGAGCGCTCCCACATGAACCAACGCTGGGTCCTGCTCCTGCTCCGTACCCCGGAACCTGCTGTGATACCTTTCTTCCTCAAAGCACGGGAACAGGCGGTACGACGAGTCTTCCAGTCGGTCATTGTAGCTGCTGCCAAGCTGAAGAATGGCCTGTCTCGCAGCATCCTGGATCGCATCACCCAACTTCACCCTCTCCGAAGTGAAGTAGAATGGGCGCTCATCCACAAACGGACTTCGGGCCTGCACCATCAGTCTAACCTTCCACGTGGCATGGTCTAAGCTCGACACGGAGGTACAACGGTACTCAGGCCGGTGGGGAAACTCCAGCTCTTGGAGCATCAAGGACAGCTCCGTACAAAAGCCTCCCGCCAACGAAGCAAAGGTGGTGTAAGTCGGCATCTACAAATTTTGAAAGAAGACAGGATTAGTAACCAAAATTTAAATAAAAGAGAGGATAAGCACCAGATACTAAGATAGAAGAGATAGAAGCAAAGAAACTTAAACTTTTACAAGTACATTTTTATAAAATATAAGTCCTTAAGGCTTTGCCATGCTAACTAGGTCACGTCCTACAGTCGTCCAGGCTCTGATACCACCGCTGTGAGACCCCGGATCAGCTATCCAGAATCTCCTGTGTATTTCCGTACTAGTCCCAGATCAGTAGCTAGTACACACAGTCACAGTGATACTTCATTGCCGAACAAAACGAAACTTGTAATATAAATATTCAAGTATGGGCCACATGGCCACTTATTACAATACTCGGTCCAACGACCGGACACACAACGCAGTGGAAACAAAAGCAAAACGAAACGAGCGAATGCCAAACGCCACAGGCGACGACTAGGAACGTAACTAGTCCTCCTGGCAATCCTCCTCGAAGACCTCCTCCTCTTCCTCGGCATCTTGATAAATTTCTGATGATTACAATGTTGGTGTAGCACGTGAGTACAAAAGTACTCAGCAAGTCGGGAAAGTATGATTATGAGGGGCTTTCCAAAGGAAGCTTAATAGGGTTTGTTTGCATAAAGCCACATTTGATTAAATCATACTTAAGTAATAAATTTCACAAAGCATCTTTTACAATTCTTTTTAACAATTGAATTATTTATTATTGTAGTGAGGTTCTAACCACCATCACTAGCATACAGGCTCTAACCGCCAACAGTTTAAAAGATCAAAAGTTAATCATGTGACTCCATCCGTCAAATGTAAAACAGGTTATATCCACCTGGGTTGGCTCTTTCCGCCAAACGACATTCGAAAGTTCTAACCACTCCCGAACCCCAAAACAAAACACTTTTCAATTTTAAAACCAAAACCAAAGTCTACCAATATGAAAGCATTCTTCGCTTTGCCTTTAACCGTAGGCACGGCGATTCGAATAGTTTTACTCTGCAGAGGTGTACAACTTTACCCACAAGACAAGATATACCCTTGATGCCATGCAATTAACACACTTCCTTAGGTGTGTCAGCAGGGATATCTTGACAAAGCCGTTACAATGTATCTACCTAACTAGACCCACCCGCTGAGGTTTCACCGCTGTTAGGGTTCCCTCCACCCAGTACAGAAGCCCCCTCTTGCGCCGTGTGAGAAAAACCACATTGCCTCCGTCCGGCATTCACATTCAACCAAGTGGTGAGTCTAAGCTAGGCTTCTACAAATTAGTGAGCCAGGTCGTACCATTATAGACATGTGGTAGTACGGTATTGCTTAAAATGGCAATCATAAGCGTCGGTCCTTATATGACTTGGGGCGGTACTTGCACAAAAGGATCAAGGCTTGATCCGCTCCCGCCCGACATTCCATGCCGCCCAAGTCAAAATCATTTTCCTTTTCTTTTTATTTTAACAAAACAGGACCAAAACCATAATAATAACTTTCAAATCACATTTAATATCATTCTTTTTGAATAATCCCACCCCTGGGTTGTTTTCATCGGAAAAGGTCCTAAGCAATTCTAGCGTACTACATAGCAACGGATACCATATAAGCCTAAGCATGGTATAAACAATGTTCTAGGGTTACAATGGATATGATTAACAATGTCAAGGTGGAATTAACAAGTTCGGAATAACTAACACTTATATTTGACATATTTCATTAAACATAGCCATGCAACTTTATAAACAATTTAAAACATTTTGCAAACATAGGAGCAAAGTGCATCAAGGAGACTTGCCTTCTTCGGCGGTGGAAGTGTCGAACTCGAGAAGTCCGGCGGCGGAATCGGCGGTCGCGGCGGGATCGTCGACTACACGCAAAACGAGGCAACAAATAAATAACAGAAAATAAATAAAATCCAAAAATTATAAAATTAGTACTGGCAGGAAGGTATTGATTTATGATGAATTTAGGAACTTGAATGGGATCATTCGGAGTTCGGACGGAAAAGATATGAGCCGCCGAAGTTTGGAAAATCCGAAAAATGCGAAAATGAGGAATATTCCTTGGCATCTCATTTTTGGCTGATTTTCCACCTCCTTCTCTCTATGGCAGGTGGGCCAGGGCTGTCATAGACTCTTGTCTTCATCCTCAAGCTCTGCCATGGCAAGAACAGGGGAGGATGGCCTCTGCCATGGCGCACGGCGAGGAGGCGGCGAAGCCGCCACTGGCGAGCTCGACGGATTGCAGTCGCCGCGCGCCAAGCTGCACGGCAGAAACGGGAGACGCGGAGGCTTTGCCGCTGTGACGCTGGCGTAGAGGCGCAATGGGACGAGGCAAGATGGCGGCAATGAGTCGGGCGACGGCCGGCGGCAGCCACAATAAGCGCGGCAGCGCGACGGAGGCGCGCTGGCGCGGAACGCTGCCGCGCGGCAGCCGGGCAGGCGGCAGAGGGCGCGCAAGCGGTGGGGCTACGGCAAGCGACGGTTGTCGCGGCAAGACCGGTGCCACGGCGAGTTTGGCAGCGCGCGCATGTGGAGGTCGCCACATGCAGGTTTCTGGCAAGACGGCAGTCATGGCGGCCACTGGTGGTTCTGCCAAGGCGGGTGGAGCACGGCGACGGCCGGCACTGGCACGGCAGTATGGCGGGGCTGCCGGCGGCGACAGTCGGCGACAAGACGGCAGAGCGGCCACCATGGCGGCCGTCTGGCAGAACAGAGCACACTCCAAACTTCCCCAAAGTTGAAATTTTGCAACGAAAATGAACAACCCACTACCAACTAATGATTACATCACCTAGATTATCCCTAGAGGAGTTCAATACTACAGGGAATTGAACCGAAACCTACCGGAGATGGAGAAATCGATGGCGGACGACAGTTCGGCCGGCAGAACCAAAATGCGAAATTCGTCGCCGGAGCTTGATAAACCCTGAAATTGATAGAGGGGAAATGAGCACCACTATCCCACAGACACAAGGAAACAAACGGTGTAGAGATTGGACCACCGATGAGGGAGATATGACCACGAACGCGACGAACACAAAGAACGGCGTTGCCGCGGCGGTTTCGTCGATCTCCCGGACGAACAACGAAAAGAGGCAACAAACGGTTGTGTGCTCTGGAACGGGGACTCCACCACGGAGGTTTAGGATCCGGCGGTGCGCGATTTGAGGAAGAAACGGAGGATTTATTGCCATTTATGACGATTTCGGATTTTGAGTAACGACGCCGTTTCCGACGTGATTTAGGGTTCATCAATCCCATGAATGGAAAGAGGAGGCCGTCGTGATTCCAACGGATCCGGCCGTTCGCGATTTGGAGCACTTATGAGGGAGTTACAAGTATTTGGATGTGGAAGGATGAGTTTGGAAGGTTCTGTTCTTCCTCCCAGGCAAACACACGAGCAAGCCAAAGGTTGAAGAAAGGCCATGTAGCACTGCCATGTGGCGGCTCGTGGTTGGTTGACTTATACGCGAAAGTTCCGCCCTAAAGAAAAATAAGGAAAAATGGCCTAAAAATTCCGGAAAAATTCCTAGAGCCATTTTGGAATATTTGGGACGCAATGGAATTGGTTTGGTTGAATTTGGATGATTTTTGTGGAATTGGATATTCCGGCACGGATCGCAGGCATTAAACAAAAGCCGCGCGAGATAAAATAGAAACGGATGTCCAAAAATCCGGGGAATTATTCCTAAAATCATTTCGGAATATTTGGAGCATTTTAGAAGTGGTTTGGAGCTTTTTGGAGCACTTTTGGACTCGGGTGACTTTTCTGCACCTGGCCAGATCGAAAATCCGATTTTTCGCCTGAGGGAATTAATTCCCGATTTCGAAGGGGAATGGATGCCAGGTTATTATAAACACCACTGAAACTCCAAATTTTGAATTAACTTTATTTAAATTAGGTTTTTCTCCAGAAAGCCAAAAAGAGGATGTTACAAACCTACCCCCCTTAGAGAGAATCTCGTCCCCGAGATTCAGACGGAGAAAGAAAAAGGTTAGGGAACTCTGCTCGAAGATCTTCTTCACGCTCCCAAGTAGCTTCCTTTTTCGAATGGTTGCTCCACTGAACCTTGCAGAACTTGATCACTCGGCTTCGCGTCCAACGCTCGACTTCATCCAAAATCTTGACGGGATACTCAGGGTAAGACAGGTCTTCTTTCAGTTCCATGTCTTCCAACGACATTTGATGTTCCGGCACTCGGAGACACTTCTTCAATTGAGACACATGAAAAACATCATGTACTCCTGACAGCTGCGGCGGCAACTCCAATTTATACGCAACCTCTCCTTTTCGGGCAATCACCTTGAATGGTCCGATATAGCGGGGTGCTAATTTTCCACTGACGCGGAACTGCTTCATTCCTTTCATCGGGGATACCTTCAAATACACATGATCTCCTGGTACAAAGCTTAAGTCTCGTCGACGATTGTCCGCATAACTCTTCTGTCTTGACTGAGCCGTCTTCAAATTTGCACGGATCTGTCTGACTTGCTCTTCGGCTTCTTTTAGAACATCAGGTCCGATGATTTGTCCTCCTTCAGTCTCTTTCCAATACAGTGGTGTCCTGCACTTTCTTCCATACAAAGCTTCAAAAGGCGCCATCTTCAAACTGGCTTGATAGCTGTTGTTATAGGAAAACTCTGCATAGGGCAAATTCTGATCCCAAGAGCCTTTATATGTTAGAGCACAAGCTCTCAACATATCCTCTAAGATTTGATTGACCCTTTCGGTCTGGCCATCCGTCTGGGGATGATATGGAGTACTGAAATTAAGATTCGTGCCCATGACCTCATGCAATTGTTGCCAAAACCTCGAGGTGAACTGGGAACCTCGATCAGATACAATCTTCTTTGGCACACCGTGTAAGCACACAATCTTGGCCATATACAACTCGGCAAGCTTATCTCCAGAATAAGTCGTCTTTACCGGGATAAAGTGGGCCACCTTGGTCAATCGATCCACAATAACCCAGATGGAATCATAACCGGATTTTGTTTTGGGTAATCCAGTTATAAAATCCATTCCAATTTCTTCCCATTTCCATACAGGCACTTGCAAAGGCTGTAATAGACCGGCTGGTCTCTGATGTTCCGCTTTAACCAACTGGCACACATCACAACGTGCCACGAAGTCAGCGACTTCTTTCTTCATATTGGACCACCAATACTTCTCTTTCAACTCAGCATACATTTTGGTGCCTCCTGGGTGTATGGAATAAACTGAATCGTGAGCCTCTTTCAAGATCACCTTCTTGATTTCTGCTTGGTTAGGGACCACTATTCTTTTCCCGAACCAAACGGTACCTTGGTCATCTTCTGAAAATCCGGGGTGCTTTCCTTTCTTTAGACCTTCCTTCAGGTTGGCAATATCTTTATCTTCCTTTTGGGCTTCCCTGATTTGATCTTCCAAGGTTGATTTGACCTCCAAATTATAAATACACCCTTCATTTACCAATTCCAGGTTAAGGCGCCGAAACTCTTCCTGAAGCACGGGTTGGCTTGCTTATACCAATACATTGTTGCAGTGAGCTTTCCTGCTCAAAGCATCCGCAACAACGTTCGCTTTTCCAGGGTGATAATGAATTCCCAGATTATAATCTTTCACCAACTCCAACCATCTTCTCTGCCTCAGGTTGAGGTCAGGTTGAGTGAAGATATACTTCAGGCTCTTATGATCCGTATAGATCTCACATCTGTTGCCGATCAAATAATGCCTCCATATCTTGAGCGCATGTACAACCGCGGCTAATTCCAAGTCATGAATAGGATAGTTTTCCTCATGAGGTCGCAGTTGTCTTGACGCATAGGCTATTACCTTTCCTTCTTGCATCATAACACATCCAAGACCTTGCTTTGAAGCATCACAATACACTTCAAAGTCCTTATGGATGTCCGGCAAAATCAACACTGGAGCTGAGGTTAATCTCTTTTTCAACTCCTGAAAACTTTGCTCACACACTTTCGTCCATTCAAACTTCTTTTCCTTTTTCAGAAGTTGGGTAAGAGGTCTGGCTATCTTCGAGAAACCTTCAATGAATCTCCGATAATAACCAGCTAATCCAAGAAAACTTCGGATCTCTGGGACTGACTTGGGTTGTGTCCAATCCAAAATATCTCTCACTTTCGCTGGATCTACTGCTACTCCTGCAGCAGAAATGATATGACCTAGGAAAGATACTTCCTTTAGCCAGAAGTCACATTTGCTAAACTTAGCATACAGCTGATGCTCTCTTAGTGTTTCCAAGACTATCCGCAGATGGTCTTCATGCTCTTTTCTGCTCTTGGAATAGACAAGAATGTTGTCGATGAAGACTACGACGAACTTGTCTAAATACTCCATAAACACCTTATTCATCAGATTCATGAAATAAGAAGGAGCATTGGTTAACCCAAAAGACATGACTGTGAACTCGTACAGTCCATATCTGGTAGTAAAGGCTGTTTTCGGAATATCTTCCTTTCTTATCTTCAGCTGGTGATATCCCGATCTCAAATCTATCTTGGAGAAGACTTGAGCTCCTTTCAACTGATCAAACAGATCATCAATCCGAGGCAACGGATACTTGTTCTTGATTGTGACCTCATTCAACGACCTGTAGTCTATGCACATCCTTAGACTACCATCCTTCTTGGTGACGAAGATCACAGGCGATCCCCAAGGCGCATTTAACTGGTCTCGATGAATCCTTTCTCGTGCAGTTCTTCAATCTGCTTCTTCATCTCGACCAACTCGTTGGAAGGCAACCGGTAGGATCTCTTCGAGATTGGAGCGGTACCGGGTACTAGCTCGATCACAAACTCCACATCTCTATCTGGTGGCATACCGGGCAACTCATCCGGGAACACATCTGGGTACTCATTGACAATGGGTACCTTCTCCAACGAAGTACCTTTCAGACGGTTTAGGGTGCTACCCCCCTTGGAGGCAAGATTAGATAAGAACTCCACTCTAATCCCCTTAGGGCTGGTAAGCGAGATAGCTCTACTAGCACAGTCTATCTGACCCTTGTACTTGGTTAACCAATCCATTCCAAGGATTACTTCTATACCCTTAGTATCCTATAGTATTAAGTTCGCTAGAACTTTACCCCTTTTATTACTATATCCATCTTCGGACAAACAAGAGTTGTTCTTAATTCTTTTCAGGGATTGCACTAGCAAAGGGTTTCTTAAGCGTGTTGTGTTCGATTATGCTTTTTAACCAAGTACTGATATAAAAGAATGGGTTGCACGTAATCAAACAGAATCAAGGTGTAATCGAGTTCACATGGAACTTACCATAAACCACGTCTGGCGCATCCTGAGCCTCCTCCGCGGTGATGTGGTTCACACGCCCTCTTCCGGCAGTCCTTGGCGTGCGCGGAGTCTGCGGGGTTCCTCTTCCTTGAGCCGCGCGAGCACGCACGTGGCGTCGATCCCAGGTTGAACCGCACCGGGGTGACGGGCTGACGCTTCTTGGGGCAGTTGTTGGCGTAGTGCCCCATCTCCCTGCAGTTAAAGCACTGCACTCCTGCCATAGCAGTCCCTCTCTTCTGAGCTTGAGCTCCTACATTGCCGGCAGGGGCTTGTCCAGTGGGACGTGGAGTGGACATCAGGGTCACAGGGCCACCGCTTCTGGATCGCCGCTTTGAAAAGTGCGGGGCCTAGAACTGCTGGCACCGCGTTGAGTCTGAAACATCATTTTTCTCTTGCGCGACTCAAAAAGCTGACGCTGGGCATCCTCTTCAATCAGCGCCTTGTTGATCATGTGCTGGAACGACGAGTAGTCGCTTGAAACCAGCTGTACCTTCAAGTTGGGGTCAAGGCCCTCCATAAATCGCCAAATCTTGGCCTCGTCAGTCGCGACATCTGCGGTCGCGTCTTGGGTTGTGTGAAGCGGTTAAGGTACTCCGATCTCGACAAGTTTCCTTCAAGCTTGTGAAACTCCCGGCGTTTCATTTCCATAATCCCCTTGGGATATGGGTAGCCTCAAGGCTTCCACGAACTCATTCCATGGAATATTCTCATGGATCGGCATGGGCGGCACAAGAGTTCTCCCACCGCTTGGCTGCAGCCTTTGAGTGGTGAGATGCGATCGCACACTCTCTATGTCATCGCCTGAGCCAAGTGCGCTTTGCGCTCAACTTCCTTGAGCCTACTATCCATCCGTAGGATCCGCGGATCCAGAAAAGTCGGGTCGAGTCTCATGAATTCCCAAACTTGGATTGGGGCGGTTGAGCTTGAGCGGTGCGGCGCGGTTTGGGGTTGATTCAGACGTTACGAGCTAACGCTGAAGAATTGAAGCCGCATCGCCATCATTTGTTCCATATTCGGCAATGAGCCGTGGTGGGGCGGCGGCGGAGGCATTGCTGGCGACGCAAGGCGCAGGCGCAGAATGCTGGGACGCGGCAGAAGAAGGCGGCAATGAGCCGGGCGACGGCCGGCCGGCAGAGGCCAGCCAGCACTGGCGCGGCAATGGCGACGGAGGCGCTGCTGGCGCGGAACGCCACGCGCAATGGCCGGCAAAGGCGGCAGAGGGCGCGGCGGCAAGAAGTTTGGTGCAGCCGCGACGGGTTGTCGCGGCAAAGACCGGGTGCCACGAGTTTGGTGGCAGGCGCGGCGGAGGGCCGCCGCGGTGGTTTCGGCGGCACGGCAGTATGGCGACCACGGTGGTTCAGGCAATACAAGTGAGCACGGCGACGGCCGGCAAGCGCGCAGTACGGCAGGCGGCGAAGCGCTGCCGCGGCGGCGACAGGCCGGCGACGGCACGGCAGAGCGGCCAGCCATGGCAGCCCGTGCGGCAGGAACAGAGCACACTCCAAACTTCCCCAAAGTTGAAATTTTGCAACGAAAATGAACAACCCACTACCAACTAATGATTACATCACCTAGATTATCCCTAGAGGAGTTCAATACTACAGGGAATTGAACCGAAACCTACCGGAGATGGAGAAATCGACGGCGGACGACAGTTCGGCCGGCAGAACCAAAACGCGAAATTCGTCGCCGGAGCTTGATGAACCCTGAAATTGATAGAGGGGAAATGAGCACCACTATCCCACAGACACAAGGAAACAAACGGTGTAGAGATTGGACCACCAATGAGGGAGATATGACCACGAACGCGACGAACACGAAGAACGGCGTTGCCGCGGCGTTTTGATCTCCCGGACGAACAACGAAAAGAGGCAATAAACGGTTGTGTGCTCTGGAACGGGGACTCCACCATGGAGGTTTAGGATCCGGTGGTGCGCGATTTGAGGAAGAAACGGAGGATTTATTGCCATTTATGACGATTTTGGATTTTGAGTAACGACGCCGTTTCCGACGTGATTTAGGGTTCATCAATCCCATGAATGGAAAGAGGAGGCCGCCGTGATTCCAACGGATCCGGCCGTTCGCGATTTGGAGCACTTATGAGGGAGTTACAAGTATTTGGATGTGGAAGGATGAGTTTGGAAGGTTCTGTTCTTCCTCCCAAGCAAACACACGAGCAAGCAAAAGGTTGAAGAAAGGCCATGTAGCACTGCCACGTGGCGGCTCGTGGTTGGTTGACCTATACGCGAAAGTTCCGCCCTAAAGAAAAATAAGGAAAAATGGCCTAAAAATTCCGGAAAAATTCCTAGAGCCATGTTGGAATATTTGGGACGCAATGGAATTGGTTTGGTTGAATTTGGATGATTTTTGTGGAATTGGATATTCCGGCACGGATCGCAGGCATTAAACAAAAGCCGCGCGAGATAAAATAGAAACGGATGTCCAAAAATCCGGGGAATGATTCCTAAAATCATTTCGGAATATTTGGAGCATTTTAGAAGTGGTTTGGAGCTTTTTGGAGCACTTTTGGACTCGGGTGACTTTTCGGGTACCGGCGGTACTGGAAAATCCGATTTTTCGCACGGGAGGGAATTAATTCCCGATTTCGAAGGGGAATGGATGCCAGGTTATTATAAACACCACTGAAACTCCAAATTTTGAATTAACTTTATTTAAATTAGGTTTTTCTCCAGAAAGCCAAAAAGAGGATGTTACAAACCTACCCCCCTTAGAGAGAATCTCGTCCCCGAGATTCAGACGGAGAAAGAAAAAGGTTAGGGAACTCTGCTCGAAGATCTTCTTCACGCTCCCAAGTAGCTTCCTTTTTCGAATGGTTGCTCCACTGAACCTTGCAGAACTTAATCACTCGGCTTCGCGTCAGACGCTCGGCTTCATCCAAAATCTTGACGGGATACTCAGGGTAAGACAGGCCTTCTTTCAGTTCCATGTCTTCCAACGACATTTGATGTTCCGGCACTCGGAGACACTTCTTCAATTGAGACACATGAAAAACATCATGTACTACTGATAGCTGCGGCGGCAACTCCAATTTATACGCAACCTCTCCTTTTCGGGCAATCACCTTGAATGGTCCGATATAGCGGGGTGCTAATTTTCCACTGACGCGGAACCACTTCATTCCTTTCATCGGGGATACCTTCAAATACACATGATCTCCTGGTACAAAGCTTAAGTCTCGTCGACGATTGTCCGCATAACTCTTCTGTCTTGACTGAGCCGTCTTCAAATTTGCACGGATCTGTCTGACTTGCTCTTCGGCTTCTTTTAGAACATCAGGTCCGATGATTTGTCCTCCTTCAGTCTCTTTCCAATACAGTGGTGTCCTGCACTTTCTTCCATACAAAGCTTCAAAAGGCGCCATCTTCAAACTGGCTTGATAGCTGTTGTTATAGGAAAACTCTGCATAGGGCAAATTCTGATCCCAGGAGCCTTTATATGTTAGAGCACAAGCTCTCAACATATCCTCTAAGATTTGATTGACCCTTTCGGTCTGGCCATCCGTCTGGGGATGATATGCAGTACTGAAATTAAGATTCGTGCCCATGACCTCATGCAATTGTTGCCAAAACCTTGAGGTGAACTGGGAACCTCGATCAGACACAATCTTCTTTGGCACACCGTGTAAGCACACAATCTTGGCCATATACAACTCGGCAAGCTTATCTCCAGAATAAGTCGTCTTTACCGAGATAAAGTGGGCCACCTTGGTAAATCGATCCACAATAACCCAGATGGAATCATAACCGGATTTTGTTTTGGGTAATCCAGTTATAAAATCCATTCCAATCTCTTCCCATTTCCATACAGGCACTTGCAAAGGCTGTAATAGACCGGCTGGTCTCTGATGTTCCGCTTTAACCAACTGGCACACATCACAACGTGCCACGAAGTCAGCGACTTCTTTCTTCATATTGGACCACCAATACTTCTCTTTCAACTCAGCATACATTTTGGTGCCTCCTGGGTGTATGGAATAAACTGAATCGTGAGCCTCTTTCAAGATCACCTTCTTGATTTCTGCTTGGTTAGGGACCACTATTCTTTTCCCGAACCAAACGGTACCTTGGTCATCTTCTGAAAATCCGGGGTGCTTTCCTTTCTTTAGACATTCCTTCAGGTTGGCAATATCTTTATCTTCCTTCTGGGCTTCCCTGATTTGATCTTCCAAGGTTGATTTGACCTCCAAATTATAAATACACCCTTCATTTACCAATTCCAGGTTAAGGCGCCGAAACTCTTCCTGAAGCACGGGTTGGCTTGCTTGTACCAATACATTGTTGCAGTGAGCTTTCCTGCTCAAAGCATCCGCAACAACGTTTGCTTTTCCAGGGTGATAATGAATTCCCAGATTATAATCTTTCACCAACTCCAACCATCTTCTCTGCCTCAGGTTGAGGTCAGGTTGAGTGAAGATATACTTCAGGCTCTTATGATCCGTATAGATCTCACATCTGTTGCCGATCAAATAATGCCTCCATATCTTGAGCGCATGTACAACCGCGGCTAATTCCAAGTCATGAATAGGATAGTTTTCCTCATGAGGTCGCAGTTGTCTTGACGCATAGGCTATTACCTTTCCTTCTTGCATCATAACACATCCAAGACCTTGCTTTGAAGCATCACAATACACTTCAAAGTCCTTATGGATGTCCGGCAAAATCAACACTGGAGCTGAGGTTAATCTCTTTTTCAACTCCTGAAAACTTTGCTCACACACTTTCGTCCATTCAAACTTCTTTTCTTTTTTCAGAAGTTGGGTAAGAGGTCTGGCTATCTTCGAGAAACCTTCAATGAATCTCCGATAATAACCAGCTAATCCAAGAAAACTTCGGATCTCTGGGACTGACTTGGGTTGTGTCCAATCCAAAACATCTCTCACTTTATTTGGATCTACCGCTACTCTGCAGTGAAATGATATGACCTAGGAAAGATACTTCCTTTAGCCAGAAGTCACATTTGCTAAACTTAGCATACAGCTGATGCTCTCTTAGTGTTTCCAAGACTATCCGCAGATGGTCTTCATGCTCTTTCTGCTCTTGGAATAGACAAGAATGTCGTCGATGAAGACTACGACGAACTTATCTAAATACTCCATAAACACCTTATTCATCCGATTCATGAAATAAGAAGGAGCATTGGTTAACCCAAAAGACATGGATTTGTGAACTCAAATGCAGTCCATATCCAGTAGTAAAGGCTGCTTTTGAATATCTTCCTTTCTTATCTTCACCGGTGATATCCCGATCTCAAATCTATCTTGGAGAAGACTTGAGCTCCTTTCAACTGATCAAACAGATCATCAATCCGAGGCAACGGATACTTGTTCTTGATTGTGACCTCATTCAACGACCTGTAGTCTATGCACATCCTTAGACTACCATCCTTCTTGGTGACGAAGATCACAGGCGATCCCCAAGGCGATTTAACCTGGTCTCGATGAATCCTTTCTGTTGCAGTTCTTCAATCTGCTTCTTCATCTCGACCAACTCGTTTGAAGGCAACCGGTAGGGTCTCTTCGAGATTGGAGCGGTACCGGGTACTAGCTCGATCACAAACTCCACATCTCTATCTGGTGGCATACCGGGCAACTCATCCGGGAACACATCCGGGTACTCATTGACTATGGGTACCTTCTCCAACGAAGTACCTTTCAGACGGTTTAGGTGCTACCCCCTTAGAGGCAAGATTAGATAAGAACTCCACTCTAATCCCCTTAGGGTCAGTAGCGAGATAGCTCTACTAGCACAAATCTATCGACCCTTGTACTTGGTTAACCAATCCATTCCAAGGATTACTTCTATACCCTTAGTATCCTATAGTATTAAGTTCGCTAGGAACTTTACCCCTTTTATTACTATATCCATCTTCGCACAAACAAAGAGTTGTTCTTAATTCTTTTCCAGGGGATTGCACTAGCAAAGGGTTTCTTAAGCGTGTTGTGTTCCATTATGCTTTTTAACCAAGTACTCGATATAAAAGAATGGGTTGCACCGTAATCAAACAGAATCAAGCAGTAATCGAGTTCACATGGAACTTACCATAAACCACGTCTGGCGCATCTCCGAGCCTCCTCCGCGGTGATGTGGTTCACACGCCTCTTCCGGCAGTCCTTGGCGTCGCGAGTCTGCGGGTTCCTCTTCCTTGAGCCGGCGCAGCACGCTGGGCCGGGCGTCGATCTCAGGTTGAACCGCACCGGGTGACGGGCCGACGCTTGGGGCGCTTGTTGGCGTAGTGCCCCATCTCCTCGCAGCTTAAAGCACCGCACTCCTCGCCATAGCAGCCCCGCTTCTTCGAGCTTGAGCTCCTGCATTGCCGGCAGGGCTTGTCGATGGGGCCTTGGAGTGGACATTGGGATCTCAGGGCCACCGCTGGCCGCTTTCTTTGGACTTTCTGAAAAGTGCGGGGCCTAGAACTGCTGGCACCGCGTTGAGTCTGAAACATCATTTTTCTCTTGCGCGACTCCAGCCGCGGACCAAGGGGGTGAAGTGGTCGTGATCGACCAGCCGCCCCTGGCCGTGGACCAAGGGGGAGAAGTGGTCGTGATCGACCAGCCGCCCCTTGCCGGGGACCGAGGAGAAGAGGTGGTCGTCGACGACCAGTTGCCTCCAGCCGCGGACCACGGGCAGGAGGTGGTCGTCCTCGACCAATTGTCTCCGGTCGTGGAGCACCTATCGCCTCCGGCCACGGAGGTGCAAGGGGCAGGTGCGCTCGCAGTCGGCGTCTAGCCCCCGAGCGTAGCGGCCGAACAGGAGGAAGGCGGCCATGAGCCGCCTGTTGTTGAGGAAGACCAACCTCAGGGCGACATGGGGTTGGTCGAAGGAGGAAACACCGTTGCCCTCCTGGGAGCACCGGGTGCCCAGGAGGGGCAAGATCTTGACGCGCCAGCTCGGGATCAGGATGATCCTGCGTGGGTCAACCCCTTTCAGCCGGGCGCTCTTGACCGCCGCCAGCCTTCAGACAAGCCGGGTCACCGGCTCTTCTCGTAAGTCCTTTGCTTCTATCTTTTTCCATAAGGCGAGCAATCTTCCTGAGGCTCTTTTGACTTTTCTTCCTTTTCGCTCAAGTTCGCCGCGAAGGCTATGGAGGACATTGACGCCCGCAGCTTCCAAAGCAGAGGAGTATCGGGCGCATCATCATGAAAGCAAGACGCCAAGATCGTTGATCTCGAGCGTTGGGTCTCCGAGGTGCGCGAGGCCGACCTGAAGGAACTGGAGTCGGCGAGGAGCCTCATCGTCGGGCTTCGGGACCAGCTCTTCGAGAGCGAGACGGCGAAGAGCACTTCGGAACGAAAGTGTGCCGAGCTCGAGGAGGAACTGGTGAAGCTGCGGCAGGAGGTCCTCGACCTGCGCCGCGACCTTCAGCGAGCCCGGGAGCGCGAAGAAACCTAGCTCAAGGAGGTGCAACGCCTTCGGGACAGCGCGGCTGAAGGTCGCGCGGCTCGGCGGAAGGTTTTGGACCTGGAGGCAGAGGTCGACTCCCTTAAGGAGGAGCTTGCTGCCCTCCAGGCCGAGCGTAGGACTTAGCTCTTCTTCCTTTTTCTTTTCCTGTAGAAAAGAAACAACTTTTTGGGTTAAATGAGCAAAATCACAGATGTTTGGGACCTTGCCTGTTTCTCTCGAGTCCGCTTTCAATGTATGCTCGCACGAACCCGGTTCTGCAGAAAAAAGACCAAGTCCCTGCATAAGAGCATATAACATGGATACGAGCAAAGAATCCTTGAAAAAAGGACGGAACGTTCCTATCATACGGAGCCCCCGCCATGGACAAAGGTCGTGCCTCTACTATTGCGAGCACGAGTTTGTTCATGGGAAAGCTGAGGGATACTTTGATCGTAACGCTTTTTGAACGATTTAAAAAGGTCGATTGCGTTGAGAGAAGTATGAGCGCGAGCATTGTTACGTGCGCAGAGTAGACGGGCTTTAAGCCAACTATACGTAGAGTTGCCATACCTGAGTGGTCGCTGAACCGGGCTTAAATGAATGCTCGCGACCGACCACACATACAGCGAAGAGCTACTGTGGAAAGTGATCGGATGGGTGAGCATCCGGCCGGAGGCCAAGGGGGATGGTGTGCACATATTCGTTGGATAAGCTCGTTTGCAGTGCCGGTAGACGACGATGCTCGTTTGATAAAGCGAGGACAAAAATCAGAAGGAAAGGAAATGTTTTATAGGAAGAAACGCAAGGGGTGCGAGATAGGGGTACGCATCTAAACGTAGAATTTACGTAGTTGGTCAATGTTCCAGGTGCTGGCGAGCTCCCGACCGTCTTCCATCGCGAGGCGAACAGCCCCCGGGCATGCTGTGGACACGACCGTGTAGGGTCCCTCCCATCTTGGGGTCAACTTATTGGCTTTCGACAGGTCTTGAAGTCTTCGTAAGACCATGTCACCAACTTGCAGGGACCTTGGTCGGACTGACTTGGCCGCGTGCCTACGAAGAGCTTGTAGGTAAATCGCAGACCGGAGCAGCGCCCGTTCGCGTGTTGCTTCGACGAGGTCTAGGTCGAGGAGGCGTTCATTTTCCTGATCAATGGAATCGATCAATTGCACCCTTGGGGAACCTAGCACAATTTCGGCAGGCAAAATGGCTTCCGCACCATAGACGAGTTGGAAAGGCGTTTACTTTGTGGCTCGACTCGCCGTGGTGCGACGGACCAAAGAACGGGCGGAAGCTCATCCACCCACTGCCGTCAGGCCGTTGAGGCTCTTGAAGACCCTCTTTTATGCCCTGGACTAATCGCCCATTTGCTCGCTCGGCCGCTCCGCTGTTTCTATGGATGTGCCATAGAGGCGAAATGCACCTTGGTCCCGACCTCCTCGCAGAACTTTGGAATAGTTCACCGTGAATCGGGTCCCATTGTCCGTGATGAGACGGTTGGGTATCCCGAACCGAGTTATCACATTGCTGCGGAGGAACCTCTTGGCCGCCTGGGCCGAGATGGTTGAGACGGGCTCGACCTCTATCCACTTAGTGAAAGTGTCGATGGCCACGAGCAAATACTTGCAGCCCTTCTGCCCCCGGGGAAAAGGTCCAAGGACGTCGAGCCCCCAGGTCGAGAATGGCCACGCAGCGGTATGGTTTGCGGGCGTATGCTGGGTTGACGGGCTTTGCGAGCGTGGAACTGCATGCTCAAGAGGTCGTTACGATTGACCGTGCATCCGTCAAGGTCAGAGGGCCAAGAGGTAACCCAATCGGAAGGACTTTCTCACAAGCGTTCTGAAAGACGAGTGAGCTCCGCACATTCCTTCATGGATATCACGAAGAAGGTATTGGCCTTCCTCCTGAGAGACGCATCTGGAAAGGATTCCTAATGTGCCTTTTCGGTATAGGTCGCCTTCGATCAGTTTGTACTGAGAAAATCGCCTTATTAGCCGGGAACGCTCGGCTTCTTCCTCGGGCAATGTCCTATGCGCAAGGTATTGGATAAATGGCGTCATCCAACTTGCACTTTGCTCGAGGAAGGAGACCCTACCGTCGGTCTCTGGTGCCTCCTCTTCAGAGGGAATGGAGGGCTTATATAGGTGCTCGACAAGCACCCCCGCCGGAGCGGTAGTTTGAGAGGAACCGACCTTAGACATTTGGTCGGCCAGGGAATTATCCTTCCTGGGGATGTATATTACTTCGAAATTCTTGAAGTATTTCTCCATCTTCCTTACTTCGCCAGGCATGCGCCATTGAGGTATCGGAACAACGATACTCCTTGTTGACTGGTTCACGACCAACCGTGAATCGCCCATCACGGTGAGCCGTTGGACTCCTAGCGATTTACATGCCCGAAGTCCGCCAAGAAGCCTTCAGATTCCGCCGCCGTTGTTGGTCGCGGTGAAATGTAGTTGGATGGCGTCTTGAAGTTGCTCTCCATCCGGGAGACCAAGACGACGCCACTTCGAGCGCCATATGCCTGGATCCATCAAAATATAAGGTCCAGGAGTTTTCCTTGAACCGCTGGTTTCGCTGGTGGTGGTGCCGAGCCGACCATTCGCCACGGTCAGCCAGGACTTGTGATTTGATCGCCGTGGGCCGAAACATTATCTCAAATTCAGCGAGCTCCATTGCCCACTTGGCTATGCGACCACCGCGCGTCCTGGTTTTTCAGATTTCCGAGCGAAGTCGGGTCGGTACCACGATCTTGTGCGCTTGAAAGTAGTGGCGCAACTTCCTCGAGGCCATCGAACGAGCAAAGAGTTTCTGACCTTGGGGTAACGCTCCTTGGTCCATGAAGTACTTCACGACATAATAAATAGGTCGTTGGGAACCATCTCTCTCATCGCTAACACCGCGCTCACCGCCTGCGGGGTTGCCGCCAGGTATAGCAGCAATTCTTCCCCCGTTGCAGGTGTGACGAGGATGGGTGGCTTGGAAATGTAATGTTTTAGCTCTTTGAACGAGTGATTAGCTTCCTCCGTACATGTAAAGCCATTGTGTTTGCGGAGGTCTTTAAAGAAAGGTAGTCCTCGCTCCCCCAGCCGGGAAATGAACCGGCTTAAAGAGGAGGCCATTCTCCCGGTCAGAGCTTGCACTTCCTTCACGCATGTGGGCAACCTCATGTTCTCAATGGCTTCGATTTTCTCCGGGTTTGCCTCGACGCCTTGTGGTCCGACCATGTAGCCGAGCACCTTGCCAGCTTTCACGCCGAACACGCATTTTTCTGGATTTAACTTTATTTGATGCTTATTGAGGTTACAGAATGTTTCTTCCAAGTCAGCAACGTGACCCGAAGCGCTCTTGCTTTTTACTACTATGTCGTCGACATAGACCTCCAAATTTTGACTCACTTGATCCGCGAAGGTCTTCTGCATGAGGCGCTGAAAGGTTGCTCCCGCATTTCTCAGACCGAAAGACATGGTCGTATAGCAGAAGGTACCGAAGGGGGTGATGAAGGAAGTCTTTTCTTCGTCTTCGCGTGACAGGCTGATCTGATGATAGCCTGAATAAGCATCTAGGAAGCTCATGGTTTGAGACCCCGCCGTCGCGTCGACCAATTGATCTATGCGAGGCAGCGGGTAGTTGTCTTTCGGACATGCCGCGTTTAGGCCCGTGTGATCGACGCACATGCGCCACTTGCCTCCTTTCTTTTTGACCAAGACTGGATTGGCTAGCCATTCGGAGTGTTCGACCTCCCTAATGAAACCAGCCTTTAGGAATTTGTCGAGTTCCTCCCGGATGATCGCTTGCTTTTCAGGGGAAAAGCGTCTAAGTTTCGTCAGACCGGTTTTTATCAGTCGAATCAAGAAGCTCGTGCTCAATCACCTCCCTAGGGACCCCGGGCATGTCGGATGGTTCCCAGGCGAACGTATCCGAGCTTGCCAGGAAGAAGGTGATGAGCTCGAGTTCCTATTTGGGATCTAAGGAGGATCCCAAATGCACGACCTTGGCCGGTTCTGACTCGTTGAGCGGAACAGCCTTGGTCTCTCCTCCAGGTTGGAGGGCAAGTTTAGGTCGGGAATGCTTTGGCTCTTGGTCAGGGCCGCGAGTGGGTAACTGACCGACCATATCCAACGCCCTTTCGTCGCAATTGAGTGCGGACTTGTGGTTCCCCTTTACGGTTATGACCCCGTTTGGCCCGGGAACCTTCGTGCACCGATACGCGCGTGATGCGAAGCGGCCATGAACTTGGCCAAGGCTGGCCTGCCGAGGATGGCGTTGTAGGCCGATTCGAAGTCTACCACCTCGAAGGTGATTAGCTCCGTTCTGAAGTTACTCGGGCCGCCGAAGGTCACGGGCAGGACGACCTGCCCTAGAGGTTTGATCGAGGTACCCGGGACTATCCCGAAGAAGGGTACGGCTATACTTTTGATTTTGGAACGAGGAATCTGCATCTCGTCCAAAACTTTAGCTGAAATAAGGTCCAAAGAGCTCCCGGAGTCTATGAGGACCCGACCAACGACAGTGTTGCTGATGGTGGGGCTCACGACCATCGGAAGCTTCTATGGTTTGGTCATTCCAAGGGGACAATCGTCCTTGGAGAAGGTGAGGGACAACTCGGACCATTTGAGTTGCTGCACTGGAGGCTTACCTTGGGTGACATGGTGTACTTCCCTCGCAGCGTCCTTTAAATCCCGGCGAGATTTGTAGGCGGAGGAGCCCCCGAAGATAACCGCGATGTGGTTCTGTGGTTCTTGATATTCCATGTCATCTTTGTTTTCTTCGACGGGCTGCTTGCCCTTGCCGTTTTCACCCTGCTCTGGAAGCGACGGCATGGGACCCCTGCCACTGTAAAACTGCTCCAGGCGGTAGGTCCACGTTCGGCAATTCCGTAGGTCATGCCCGTGTGCCTGGTGAAGCGGACAGTGGAGGTTGCCCCATTGATCTGCCTGGCCACCTCGGTCGCGATGCCTGTGCGGTTGTCCTCTTCCCCGAGCGTTAAACCCCCGGCGCTGCGGCTGGGTTGTTTCGGGTCGTTGTTGCTCCACCGCGGCAACCATGGCCGGTGGGAGCTGTTTTTTCTTCTTCTTCTTGATCTTCTTATCCACGGAGTTCGAGCCCTTTTTACTGGCGGAGGTTTCTAGCCCGGGCTGAGGCGGTAGCTTTCCTTCATCCAGCATTTTCTTCCACTGGACGGCCTCATCCGCATTGGCATACCGATCAGCCATTCAGAAGAGCTCATTCGCCGTTAGATCCGGATGGATCTCCAGGTCCTGCGTGAAGCGCACGTCCCGTACCCCGAACTTGAAAGCTCGGACGACGGCCTTGTCCGATATGTTCGGGATCGAGTTTCGGACTTGGATGAATCTTTGGACGAACTGTCGCAGGGTTTCTCCATCCGTCTGTATCAAGCGCTCCAGGTCGCGCTCCTTTCCCGAGCGAATGTAACAGCTCTGAAAATTTGCTCGAAGCGCGGTGCTGAGTTGCCCCCAAGATCGTATGGATCCTTCCTTTTGGTTGAAGAGCCAAGTACGAGCAGCTCCGTCCAAGACCGTTGGCAGATAATTTGCCATCACTCCTTCATCGCCTCCGGCGGCGAGGATGGCGGTGGTATATATCGAGAGAAATTCATCCGGGTTCTGGGTCTCGTTGAACCTCTCGATGTGGCCGGGCTTAAACCTGTTCGGCCATGCGACATTCCGGAGAGAGCTCGTGAAAGCCTGGCAGACGAAGCTCGGGGTTTCGCGGTGAAACCCTCGGTCATAGCGGCCTCCGCGCGTGTCTTCCACCCAATGCCCCGCACGCGGGCCGAGTCGAGAGAAGACTTCACGCGGAGGTCGTGCCGACGACCGCTCGGTCGTGGAGCGTTCGGAACGCTCGTAATCTGGATGATTGTAGGTGCGTTGTCCCGAGACCGTTCTGGAGCTGTTCCGAGGCCTCTCCCGGACCAGGTTAGCGGCCTTGGGCGATCTCCGAGCAAGGATCCAGGATTCATCTCTATGTGAGCACATGGGGGAGCGCCTGCGATGGTTCCGGGAAACACTCCGGGCATCCTGGCCGTGAGAGGGGTCCGAGACTTTCAGCTCGGCGGCAAGTTTCTCAAGATCTTCGGCCATGACCTTGCCTACGGCCTCTAGGTCCACTTGCTCGGGGAAGTTTCGTAGGTCGCGCACAACCGCCGCCAAAGCCTGCGGCCATTCCCGGTTCTGGCGAACAGGCGGTGGTGAGCTTCGGCGGCGTTCCAGGACGCGATCTGGGGTTTGGTACTCGCGAGAATTCCTTTCCCCGGATACCCGCCTCTCTTTCGCTTGGCGGCGTATGCTCGCAAGGGTCTTCCCCAAAGACGCCTCTAGGTGGAGTCTGGCCGCCTCATAGTGGTCGTGCTTAGCAGCGCCCGAAGATCGTACCTCGGGCTCGGCACGGCTCCCAGCCATGTTGACGTGACGAGAGTGGGATGAACGCGACGGAGACATCATCGTATCCCCTTGAGACGCTGTCTCTCGGTCGAACTCCAGGTCGTCTGGTATGTCCAGGCCCTCGTAGAGTCCATCATAGTCATCCTCGTGGTCTCCGATGGTAATGTCTAGGGAGCGGAGGACCTGTCCTCGCATCCCAGGGTCCGGGGAAGAGCTCCCGGACTCGGTGTAACCGATAGGATTGGTCACATTGGCCACGCCATCGCTGGCGTAGTACATGTCGTCGTATTCGACGTTGTCGAAAACACAAAGATTCCCAGTATCCCCCGAGTTTGGCATCCTCGAGGATCCTGACCCGTACGGAAATCAAGCTGTCGTCCCCACGGACGGCGCCAGCTGTCGACGATTGGAGAACGGGCTCCCGCCGAGCTTACTTGTTGAATGGGGGATCAACAGAGCCCCGTCGTACGGACCGAGGGAGTCGTCCGAGCAAAAGACGCCAGGTCGGGAGAAGAGGGACGCGGTGGTTTATCCTGGTTCGGGCCTCTCACTGCCGAGATAATAGCCCTACTCCAGTGTATTGTGTTCTATCTGGGGGGTCCCTTCCTGTTACAGATCTTCAGGGGGGTTTAAATACTACGACTAGAGGTACAAAGAAGGTAACTACCTCTTGGGATCACGCCATGTATCCATATTTGCGATCCGTCGTCCTTGATCCGTGCGTTGTTTGAATTTCGGGTAAGATTTCCCTTGATCTTCGGTTGATTGGTTGTCTCCTTCCTTCCTCGTAGCACTCGCTGGGCCCACCAACCAAACACCTGAGTAGGTCGTGGTCTCTACGAGCATGCTTGCTCGTGGGGGGGCGTTTGGTATGGTCGCGAGTAAAGGTGCGGACGCGTATGCTCGGAGGAAGAGGAGGGATGCTCGTTTCATTCTCCCGAGCATCTTCTTTCAGTATTGCCTGGTCGGTGGGCTCAGCTTTTCACGGGGGTACCGTGGTCTTTTGCCAGATAGCCAATCCCCGACACCTTTTATTTAAATTTTCGCTTTCGATCTATTATTCAGTATTTACAATTCAATTGGCTCCACGCAAAAATAACCCTGATAGCCATCCTGTTGATTCAGCTTGCATATATCGTAGATGTTGCAACCACTTTAAGTCTTGCTGAGTACGCAATGTACTCACCCTTGCTATCGTTGTTGTTTTTATGTGAGAAAAATAGAATATCTCGAAGGATCGTACTTTGTCGCAGGTTGAGGGATAATGACGATGATTTTGTCTAGGGATTATACCTTGTCAGTTGCCTGAGGGATTGGATGGGCACACCACAAGACTTCTGTTTCTTTCCGCTGCAATATTATTCTAAATTGTAAGGCTATCCTGTAAAATTGCTTTCGCAATAGTAATGACAATATTTTTGTATGGTTGTGATTTCCATTTGTATGTGCGTGCTAGCTACTGATCCAGAGACTAGCACAGGAAGCACATTAGAACTTGTCTTTTACGGTGCATTGTATTGTAAAAGGGAGGCTCCTCACAAGCACCCAACTAATGGTTATCTCATTAGCTAACCAAACCCAGCTAATATCAGCTAATAGGTGGCATTTAACCAAAATACCTTTCACGTCTACCACCAATATCATTTAATAGCACGGGTATTATGGACAATAGCATTTATTAGCCACATATTAGTTGGTGGATCCAAACACCCTTCAACTAATAGTTAGCTAGCTAATATTAACTAGAAATTATTAGCTAGCTAACTATTAGCTGCTAATGGATCCAAACATACCCTTATCCTCATTCCTTATCCTCATTGCCAAAGCCCACGACCCAGCAGCAAGGACATAGCAGTTGTCTCCAACCCTCAGTCCTCTCTCTCTCTCTCTCGCTCGCTCGCTCTCTCTCTCTCTCTCTCTCTCTCTAACAGGCTAACCTCGCACAAAGCCACAAAATTGCTCCTGGGACCTTCTTCCATATATGCATCTTCCATTATTTCCTAAATTATGACCTCCTCAGTTTTAGTTCGACGCAATATCCAACTGTCGGTTGGCCCGTGGCTAACCCCGTTAGCACCCCCTATCTATAAATTGCTATGACTGTATGGCATCAAGCTTCGGTCAGTGAATCTGAATTTTAGAGGTAGAATAAGACTAGGAAATTTAGTACCTCTTTAAATTTTAATCCTAGGTCTGCCACTAACCATCAGTATGGATGCTTTTCCATTGGATTAATTAAAGGAAGACGCACAAATTACAAATTAGGCGAAACAATTGCTCGAATCCTGCCCTTGAGCGTAACCATTTCCTGGTCTGAATTCTCGGGATCGATATCATCTCTCTCTCTCTCACTCACTCATGATGCTAGCTGAAGCTGCGTTTTCACCAATCAGGCTAGTCTTTCTTGAGGAGATCGTAGTACACCATGGGCTTCACGCAGTTCTTGGCGCACGCTTCCTGCAAAATGCAAACCAAATAAGCGGCCTGAGTGAACAAAAATACTTTCCATTCCTCCCTCCTTCCGGATCGAGCTTTGCTTTAACAGAAGAATCCCTAAGGTGCGTTTGGTTCGCTGTATCAGGTTGAACCGAACCGTTCCGTACAGGATTTAATCTTGTTCATGCGTTTGGTTTACTGAACGGAACCATCTGGTACGGGATGAGATGGTACAGATTCCTAAAATATTCATTGAAAATGCTGTATCGTTTGATACGGTAAATTCAGCTGAACCGATCGGTACAGGACCGACCGGTACCATCCCATCTAGGATCATCCCATCCTTCCCATCTCATTCAGCCAAATCGGCCGCAGTTTCTTCAGAGATGCCGAGATAAGCTCAGCTAGCAACACGATGCAGCGCTGTATAATATATATACCTGCATGGCGTAGGCGAGGTGCAGCAGCGTCGCGTCCGACCACGGCCTGCCGATGAACTGGAGGCCGACGGGGAGCCCTCCCGTGTCGTACCCAACCTGCAAAACCGGCGGCTCATTCACTCGATCGTTCTCGATCGCTTCGTCAGGTTTGCATTTAAAATCGCGCCGATTCCGTCTTGCAGGAGCCCGGATCGCGCGGCGATCGAGTTCAGTCGATGCATACCATTACGGTGATGGCCGGCAAACCAAGGAAGTTCCCGGCTATCGAGTACCGCACCAACGCAGCTTTGGTTGTTCATCGGTCGCATGAGCAAGAGGACGAGTTAGTTGGAAATGATATACACATCTTCCCCCCCCCTGTAAATCCATGGGATTAATGGGATGTTATTTGCTGAATCCCTGCTTGTTCATTAGTTACCTCCATTGATGTAGTCGAGCTCTCCTGTGCTCAGCGCGTCGTCTTGCAGCGTGTATGCGGTCACCCTGCATCAGGGATTGGTTAATTAGCTAGAGATGTGGCCTGAAGTCGAGAAATTTTACGATGCATTGTACTGGTAGTATATAATATTACCCCGTCATTGGTGTAACAATCGCGTCGGCTGTCTCGAAGATCTTCTCATGGAAGAACATCTGCCTGTTCCTGCATGCAATGCAAGCATGTTTTTTGTGCGTCATAAGTTTGCGTGATGGTAATGTTCCTAACTGTAATGGACCATCCGGCAAATACGATGACTCACCGAAGCCGCTGCGAGTTCAGGTAGGCTCTGCTGCTGAACGATCCGTAGGCGCTCAGCGCGATCCTCACGTCCCACCCAATCTCAGACTTGTTCCTGGCATGCATGCATGGTTCGGTTAAGCCAGAATGCGTAGATTCGAGTGATTTCAGCGATAAAAACATCCGTCCGGATGATGTTTATCAAATCCCGTGACTAGTCAGACGGCTTACATACAGTTTGTGGAGATATTTCGCTAGGGAGGCTGCGCATTCCGAGCCCATCGTCACGTAATGCGCAAGGCGCATCTCTTCGATCTCAGGGATGGTCACATCCAGGGTCTTGAAGCGAAGGAGAGTGCATGGCAGCAGAAGAAGGAAGACGAACAGATTTCCTTTCTGTCAGTTTTGGATGAACTGCTGTGCAGACTCCTCCGTTGATCAGAATCACACGGGTTGCAGAGCAGGGTCGCTCTTACCTCCCAGCCGTATTGCGCACGAAGCATGCGAAGAGCTTTGTCGCAGCAGCTTCTGATGTCCTCGGAGCTGTCGTCGAACCACTGTTTTTTTTGCCGCAAATGTCACTGCACTGTGGTGTTCCGAGGACATATATACTTTGCTTATCGTATAGTATAATCCAAACACTGACCTTTGCGTATTTCGCTAGCCTTACGTTAGGCATGGAATGGGTAGATGCCAGCAGGGGCAGGTGCAATTCAGGCTGAAAGAAGGGAAGGAGATAGAAGAATTGTTGCCAAGTCAATTTCATCGAACAACCAACCGTGTATGAAGGAAAACGGCATCAGGGCATCAGGCTTTGCAAGAAGAAGAAACGAGACGATGCCAGCTTTTACCTGCAAGTGACTTGGCCGAGAGTGATCAACCACAGCTGCATAGCTGAAAAGAGCAACGACAGGAGGATAAGATCGCATATAGTGCAGGAGCCAAAATGCAGGAGCAGTGTATATCAAAGTTCGGTTTCTGAAACAAGTGTGAGCCTGCACTGACGCGACGAGCGCATCCTCGACCGTCGCCGCCAAGATCCCCGGCATCCCGACGGTCCAGTTCAGAGGGAGAAGCCTGAAACCAGCAGCAGCCTAGGACGATGTCATTTTCAGCTGCGTAGCGACGCGCACATACATTCTTGGGTTTTGATAAGTTTCATCCGGGTGTTTTTCTTTAGTAACCATCATCCAAATTCTGGGCCTTTGGATTTGCTTTCAGATCGATGCACACCCCCCTGAATTCGAGATGGATTGATCCTACAGATGTGTGTTTTGATCGTACGGTTCAAAGGTTGGATGATTTTTAGGACAAAAACATCCATCCGGATGATGCCTATACACTTGAAGAAGAGAAGAGGGGTATGCATGCATGCGTGGAGCGCGACGTACGCACCCGGAGTTGGACAGCCGCCCGGCGGTCGGCTTGAAGCCAACCACGCCGCAGAGCGCAGCGGGCATGCGAACGGATCCTGGTTTAAAGAGCATAGATTGATGTCACTGCATGCCTCAAAGAGCTTAATTTATTCTAGCTGTTGTGTTGGTAGAGAACAATGCAAGATGGCATGCATGCAGCTAGCTAGCCGAATGGATCGACATGGCAATGGTGTGTCCTCCAGTCGTGTGTGCAAAGTGATGAGAGGAACTAAGTGTACGTACCGCCTCCGTCGGCGCCGAGGGCGACGGGGCAGAGGCCGGCGCAGACCGCGGCGGCGGACCCGCCCGACGAGCCCCCCGACACCTTGCTGACGTTGTAAGGGTTCCTCGTCGACCTGCAGCACGGTCGGGTCAGGTGCAAATTACGTGCTCGTTAGCTTCACCCAGCCAGCCATGTACGATCAAGAAGAACTCAACACACGCAGCCAGCCATTCAGGAGGTGAGCTAGCTGCCGACTAGCTAGGACGTACCGGACAAATAAATAAGAGTAAATCATCGATTATTCTTTAGTAAAAGTTATCGGTGAGCACAAAAAGATGTGTTTTGTAGACAGTATCAATATTCAAAACGATATTCTTCCATGACCGAAGACCGAAGAGGACAGTAGTAAGTCTACCGTGATCAGGTGGCTTACGTACCCGCGGTGGGGGTTGATGCCGCTGGTGCCGGCGCCGAGCTCGTGCATGTTGGTCTTGCCGGCGAGCACCGCGCCGCACGCCCGCAGCTGCGCCACGCACGCCGCGTCCGCCGTGCACGGCCTCATCTCCTGCAGCCACCTCGTCCCCCCTGTACGTGATTAATTCGCCACAAGCTTTATTAGCTCTTATTCTTTTTTCTCTTTTTTGAGAAATTTTATTGTGTATTATACTGGTAGTATAAAATATGTAGTAGAAATCACATCTAACCGTTAATTTGTTAAGGATATTTCTACTACTCTACTACCAGATAGAGTATAAGTAAACTTTAATTAATCTGATGTGCACCGTAAAAAGCTCTCTCTTTTTTTCTCCTCTTCGCGAGCTTAATTACCGCGGTTATAATAGCACGGTCAATTTTATTTTATTGCTCTGCTAATAGTAAGAACCGTAAAACTTACCGATGCATTCACGAAAGAGCAGAACTATTGGACGGTATACCGTTCCAACGGTATAGCCCGAAACTTATGAAACTTGTGAAACTCGTGATCGGTTCCATGTGTTTCAGTGTTTAGTTTCATGAGTTTCAGGTTTCATCAGTTTTTAGTATTAAGTTTCATGAGTTTCAGTATAAAAAATCATAAGTTTCATGCGTTTTATTACTATACCGTATAGCGTCCGATAGTTTTTCTGTTCACGAAATGCTGTTCTGGAAGAAGGGGAAAATAATAGAGAGGGTATATATGCAAATTAATCGTGCATGTGCGTGCAGCAGTATTAAACCTGTTGCGTGCGTCGATCGCATCTCGGGGGGTGTATCCGTGTATGTGCGATTTCTTGTACCGTTCTCTGACTCCTGATCGACGACGGAGAAAGCTGACACCGTGTGTTTGTACTTTGTACGGCGAAACACAGTGAGATCAGAAATCGTTTTTCTTTACCTTACCACACGCGATGCCCTTACCTTACTAATTACCGCGGCAGTCCCCTTCTCTTTTTCTGTCCCATAGCAAACAAATTTTTTTTTTTTTGTAAATATAGCCTACTTCTAGATGGATTTATAAAAATGCTCCCCTCTCCGATCACAGAAGACGGGTAGGTGATACGTGTCACATACCGCATCCGAGGAGCTCGGTAGCTTTTCGGGCAGCTATCGAGCAAGGAGAGCTTGGTGGGGGCTCCTATCGAGTATCAGGAGCTTGGTACGAGGCCTGTTGAGTATGGGACCGAGGTGGGTTAGCAATACTGCTATGGCCTATGGTCTACTGGTTTGCCACAGGCACAGAAAACTACCGAGTTCCTAGGATGCACCATGTGACATGTGTCATCTGCTGCTTTTTTCATGATCAGGGAGAAGACTATGTCTACAATTTTTTTTTGAAAAGGAACTAATTTTTTTTTAAATGTAAGGGGCTGAAAAAATAAGGCTTAATTAATGCAACGGTGGATATTCACTAGCATAACACATGGCGTCCATCCGAGTGGTGCTGCACAGGTTCCTTTACGCAGCACGACACCATAGAATTTATTTCCCGTCTTCCTCTGCCTTCAATTCTACAGATCACCAAAACCTGCACCCTGCATGCAATCACATGCATGCAGTAGCAACTAACCGTCCCTTTTGTGCAATCAATGCATGCCCGGCTTCGTCTTCAGGAATCAGGACCATGCATGTGTGTGCATTGTCTGAATCGATCTGTTGTTTCTTGCCGGCTTTGAGCTTTGAATCTGTAGGACTGTAACAGCGAGCTGTACTGTGCTCTTCCTCTTTCTCCCTCGTGGAAAGATCTACGCAGAGGTCAGGGAGAGATGGTCCGGATGCCCCCATGGACAGGCTCTGCCAACGCCTTCCTGTAAAGGAGCTGTTGGTACTGTTCATCGAGCAGGTACGCTTGTCTCCGTCTCCGGCCTCTGCGAATGGCAGCATGGCCGCTGTTCATCGTGCATGCGTGCAGTACCTGGCCCTAGCTAATGGCCGCCTCTAGCTTCGCCGCTAAACCATGGCCCAAGGTATGTGCGGATGGTAGGTGTGCAACAACGCAGCAGTAAGAACGGTGCACGGTGGCTAGCCATGGCGGTTAATTTCTGCAGAACCCTGAAGGTCTCCAATGGTGACGGAGGCAAGACAGCCTGGCACCGGTGAGTACTGTACTGCTGCTCGTCGCCTCAATGGTCCATTGATTTGCTTCGTTGTCGCCGTGCTGCAGCATGCGGTAACTAAATTAATGGAGGAGACGGGATCGAATTGATTCGCTAACCTTGCTGGTATCTGAGCGTGGACTCCTCGGCGTTTCTCATGATGTCTTCGGGACTGTAGCTGATGAAGAAGGCCATGTTAAGGTCAGGGCCTGAGCACTCCTCCGCTGCAGCTAGAAATCTCTCTGCAACCTGAGGAAAGACGAGCCACTGCTCATGCCTGACAATCCAAATTGCATCCAGCATCCTGGTAGTAGCCAGGATCCAGGAACAAGAACTTCATGTAACCTCCCAAGTTCGGTGAATAGTTTAAGGGTTTTGATAAGTTTCATCCGGATGTTTTCTTTAGCAACCATCATCCAAATTCCTGGCCATTGGATTTGCTTTCAGATCGATGCACGCCCCTCAGAATTCGAGGTGGGTTGATCCTACGGATATGTGTTTTGATCGTACGGTCCAAAGTTTGGATGTTTTTTGAGTCAAAAACATCCGGATGATGCCTATACACTCCCGGGGGTGCCTAGGGAGCACCTGAGTGTTTTTTGATTTGTGAGCATTCAAATTTGTAGCCTTTGGATCTAGATCTACTGATACAATCAATTTGTCATCTCTTCCCACCACCCTTCTCTCTATAGGCCCCCAAGTTGAGTGCTCACAAACCAAAAAAACACTCGAGTGTTACTTAGCCATTCTCAAGTTTAATTACACCCGGAGGCACTAGACATTGTGGTGTGTCATACTAGCAGATAACCACCATTTTTTTTTTTTGAGTCTAATAATAATAGTTGCTGCCGGTTACGAAGTAGAGTGAGACGAAGTGAAGCTGAGTTCATCTTAGTTTGGCTAAAGGATCCGTACCATGACAGGAGTAACCTCTCCCGAGCTGTAGGCCTTGGAGAAGTCCCGTATCGTCCAGCGCTGGAGGCCCGACGGCGGACCGGCGAGCGTCGATTCCAGGCGGGCAGGAAGGCAGCCGACTGCCTCCTGAACGCGCTCCGCCGGCGACGAGTCGGGCTTCGTCAGGCTGACGTTCTGCTCAGGGATGTCTGCAGCAACAATGGTAATTTTGAGTTAAATGCGATGCGTTTTTTTTCTTTTCTTTTCCCCCTCTGAATGCAAGGTAGAGGTAACCTTGCCATCTGTGGGCTGCAGTGAACAGTGGCGGCTCAGGGATTTCAGCATCCGACACAAGCTACAGAGATAGTGTGTTCAATAATTTGGCAAACCAGAGAGAGAGAGAGAGAGAGAGAGAGAGAGAGAGATTAGATTGTAGTACGTCTGCGATACCAGAAAGAAGAAAAAAAAAATTGAAGAAGAGGTTATGAACTTATGATCACCTTACTGACGAGATTGTCTTTCTTGAGGATGTAAAGCACGATGGAGCCAACGATCGGCATCTCCAGAACCCACGCAAAGATCTTCACCAGGTGGCCAGCAACCCGAGGAGCTGAAGGAAAACGCATTAGCAGCAGCGCAGAAATCACTTCCAACTTCCAAGAACTGAATTGTGAATTCTAAACGCGACAAGCTACAAATTAAGAGCGAACAGGACAGCAAGTTAGGAACGACCAGCGGGGACCTTTGACGTTGGGAGTGATGTAGATTTCGTCGCTGTCGGGGCCGAGATTGACCTCGGACGCCGGCTTGTACACCCTAGGAGCCGAGCAGAAGAGACCCATGGATGAGCAAAAAAGCTGTGCGAGAAGAACCTGTATGGAGTTTTAGTTGTGCAGGCTTCCCCTAGTTTGGAAAGAGTGGGGAGGAACAAGGCTTATATATGTGACAACCAAGAGTGCGTAAGAATTTGGTGAAGAATTGGAGTGGGAAGGAACAAGGGAAGATAATTTAATGGAGAGAGAGAGAGAGAGAGAGAGAGAGAGAGCAATCATAATGCACCACAGTATCTGTGCAACAACCGTCCAGAAAAACCGAATTGAAGCATCGACTCGGTTTGATCTGTTGATGGTATTCGGTACGGCAAAAAATTGATCTTTGGGATCGTTTTTTTTTAAAAAAAAAAACCACGAGTAGATCGAAATAAAAAAAATACATGTACAGTTAGATAAAGTAATGGTCAAATGTGTATAAAGCATAGTTTCAAATTTGTCAAAGTAATGGTCAAAGATGTGAAATAATTTTCACTAACGTATAATTAGATAAAGCAAAGATCAAATATGTGCATTAGAAATTGTACCTTTGGCCAAATAAAATGTAGCGGTATGCCTCATCCCAAAGTATTCACAGGCAACCTACAAGGAATAAGCCATTAGAAAAACTCGCCTTTATAATCCCCGTAACATGCATCAAAATAGAAGTCGTCGGGGACCGCGGTTTCTTCGCCCACTAAATTTCAACAAGTAAGGGTGAGTATATTTGTACTCAACAAGGCTTTTAGTGTATCAAAATTACAAATAAATGCTTGACTATATCAATGAGAATTGTTGTCCAACCATGTTCTTTTGCGTGAAGTGAGATTTAGTCGTGAATAACAAGTAGTGGATTGCAAACGGAGTTGAAAAGAGCATTTGACAAGTAAATAATATATATATATATATATATATATATATATATATATATATATATATATATATAGGAAAATGGTCTCGTACCCTTGGGAGTACGTACTCCCACTCTCAGTATACCGCTTAAATAATATTGTTATACCTCTTTATTATTTTGAGTATACTCTAATACTGATTATAAGATACTCCAAAGTGAATTCCACAAAAAATTTCATCAAAGTACACCCTTTGTAGCAAACTTTGTTTATATACTCTTTTTACATATGAAAAAGGGTATATAGCACAAAAATAAAGGGCTCTGATGAATTTTTTCAACAATGTTGTATTGTAGTATCTTAGAATTATTATTAAAGTATACTGAAAGTGATAAAGGAGTATAACACATTCGTTTAAGTGGTATACTGGAGGTGGGAGTAGAGTACGTACTCCCACCTCCAGTATACCATTTAAACGAATGTGTTATACTGGAGGTGGGAGTACGTACTCCCAGGAGTACGGAAAATGCTTCCTAAAGCATTTTCGTACTCTGAAATGCGATTCCACCTCCAAGATATACCACTTAAACGAATGTGTTATACTCCTTTATCACTTTCAGTATACGCTAATAATAATTCTAAGATACTACAATACGATATTGTTGAAAAAAATTCGTTGGAGTCCTTTATTTTTTGTTGTATACCCTTTTTCATATATAAAAAGAGTATATAAACAAATTATGCTACAAAGGGTGGACTTTGATGAAATTTTTTGTGGAGCTCACTTTGAAGTATCTTATAATCAGTATTAGAGTATACTCAAAATGATAAAGAGGTATAATAACTTCATTTAAACGGTATACTGACAATGGGAGTACGTACTCCCAGGGGTACGGAACCATTTTCATATATATATATATATATATATATGTATATATATGTATATATATATATATATATATGAGCAACTCGCAATCCTTCATGATTTCTGATCAACGATTCAACTCCTGTCATACTTGGCGTACATCTGAAACATAGCTACCCACCAAATTTTCGAATTCAACCCCTTTTGTTAAAACACAAAATCTAACTAGTGTTAGTGCACCAAGTATCTCATGACCACAAGCACAGATTTTCGAAAAGATTTACACCTTGCAAAGGAGTATAACATTACCCACAAGACATGACCAACTCTTGTTGTCGCTATTTTCACATTTTCTTTGGTCTATGACAGAGAGATCATGATAAGAACCGTTACATTGCCTAGACCTAACTTTGCACCACTGGGTGATGTTTGATCTCTTACTATGGCGGCGAAAAATATTTGTAAATATAGTACCAATGACAGTTATACGCTCTATCATGACCATTCCTCCCATAACAAGGGATGCATAGTTGTATTGACAAGCGTTATGCCCAACACCTTGGTGAGGTCACCCCTTCGAGCAATCCTTTTCGGAATGCTCATACTATACTTTGGCATTTCAATATGCAAAGCTAGATCTAAGCAACGTAATAGGTTAAGGCTAGTAGGCTACCCTATAATAGCACTTGTGGTTGCATGAAATGTCTTACATTATACAATATTACATTCGGTCCTTTATTGACCCTAGCGAGAACTCCCTCTATACTATGTGCAAGTCCATATACTTCACAGATTATATAAATAATTCTCCCATGTCAAAACCTAGTTTTCATTTTTTTAATTTTATATCAAAATAACTGGGATAACTTTTTCAATATGTCAAAATTTCTATTCATGAATAAATAGTGTAACCGACCATTCGTTCTCCCAAGTCTAAAGCATGTCTAAACAAATATTTAAATATTTGAGTATACCCAAGTTTAATATTATTTAATACCTAATCCCTACCTTATTGATTTGAATGTTGACATTTATATATTTATCAAGGAAGTCTCATTCAACAAGTAGGAATATCTACCAGTACCCACAATATAGTAATTTTTACTGAAAGTACACACATGCATTCATAAATTTCTAAAAACAACATAATTTAAGTGAAATAATGGTATCAATATATTCAAAGGAGGTTCTTGTCTTGCTCGTTGAGTTCTTGATTTGGTTCAAGGCCAACGAGGAATGTTTCTGGAGCGTCTCTATCTACACGCAGTACATTGTATAGCAACAATAAGAACTAAATAAATCTCAACAAATACAAAAGTCAAATATTTTTGTAGAATAAAAAATATCATGATTTTATAAAAAATTTAGAAAATAGTTTCACTCAATTTGGAGTTTATTTACAAAAAAGTTATGAGCATTTGAATTTAAATCGGCTGAAAATATCCTAAAATGCTTAATTACCGATTTAAATCACAAAATATATTTTTATTCTCACTTGGGCCCACTAGTCATAGACTTAGTTTTTTAAATATGGTTTTAAAAAGAAAAACTAACAGTTGGGCCAGCCTATCAGTGACTATGCATGAGAGAGAGGGGTATGGGTGCATCACAATTCACAAGCGGGAGCTGCTTGTCAGCGACCCAGAACAGTGAAGTGGCTCGGCGATGCTTCTCAGTGATGAACGGTGGCAGCTTATGCGGCGTGGGTGGTTGGGATAGCAAGAAAGGGCAGAGGGAGTTCATGGGAACCATCAGCATCGTCGAGGATGGCCGAGTGGGACTGTGGCGGAGCCCTACGGTGGCTAACATGGTGAGCGGGAGGAAGAAGCACAGAGGTGATGGTACTCAATTGAGCTAGGGGGAAGCATCAGTGGGGTGGTGAGGTCCCATCTTGGGGGTCAGGGGTAGCTAGAGCTCACCAGAGCAGTGCGGCGGTGGTGGCCGTGGCTGGGGAAGAAGGTGTGTGAGGCGATGGTGAACCTGTAGTGCAAGGTTAGGAAGGAGGTAGGGGAAAGAGTTAGGATATGCCAGAGAAGCTTTAACTTGGAGGAATTCAAGAATTGCTCACCGTTGATGGAGAATTGAGTTGGCTTGGTTCCTCGGTGCACGGCAACAATGGAGCTCCACTGTACAACAATGGCATCGGTTTTGGGGTAGAGTGGAGCAGGAGGTCGTGTGGGGTGCAGGGTGACCCACGTTGTGCCTTTTATAGCCACGAAGGCATATCTGTCAACTTCTAGGGATCACAAGATTATTTGCTCAAGAACATGGAACTATGATATAAATAACAACAGCACATAGATGAACGTAGCACTTAAAACATGTATACTTCAACATCTGAATGTATACTGCCTTGCCATGATCCTAAGTATGATCTTGCTACATGGCACATTTAGTGGTTAAGTAAAAAGGTTAGCACAAGCACATGATACTGATTTTGCTATTGCTTACATGATCTTAAGTATACTATTGCTTACATTCATGATTTTGCTATTATTGGGACACTGATTTGTGAAATTTTATTTGTTTATACCAGGAAGAACATGGCATCTGAATCAAGTGGTACTGCAAGTGTAAGTGTATCATCGATAGCTCCAAGTCAAGCCATACCAAGCATAGGTAGTGGGCCTATTGTGCATGTTGAAGACAATGAAGAGGCAGATGATGAGCCTTAAGTAAAGAGACAGAAGAAGAGCACATCACTTATTTGGGGTCACACTAAGTATTCTGTGACAGCTATAGAGGAATGCAAGAAGGTTGTTCAACAATGGGCCAAATGCAACCATTGTGTTTACGAAGCTAGATGCGAGAGTACCAATGGCACAAAGGTCTTCTGAAACCATTTAAAGTACAAACATAGCTTGAAGCCAGGCCAACAACAGCTTAAACTAGAAAAGAATCATGATGATGGTACAAGTGTAGTTGAGTTTTACATGTATGACCAAGAAGCCAGCTTGAGGAAGTTTTATTTGGCAATAATCATGCATGAGTACCCTTTCAATATTGTTGAGCATGAATATTTTATTGAGTTCATCAAATCTCTGTGACCTAGCTTTCCAATCAAGAGTTGTGTCAATGTTAGGAAGGAACTAATGAATATCTTTGTAGAAGAAAAGAATAAATTGCTTGATTGTTTTAAATTTGTTCAGTGCCGCTTTAGCACAACTATGGACATGTAGACATCAAATCAGAACAAAGGATATATGTGTGTCACTGTTCATTGGATTGATAACAATTGGTGCATTCAGAAAAGAATTATCAATTTCATAAATGTAGAAGGTCGGCACACATGTGCTAAGCTGTCTTATGCATTTACTGCTAGCATTATGAGATGATATATTGAGAAGAAACTATTTTCTCTAACTTTAGACAATGCATCAGCTAATGAAGTGTGTGTTAAAGATGTAATTGCTGAACTGAAAACATAGAGTCCCCTAATATGTGATGGAATATTCTTTCATGCGAGATGTGGTAATCACATATTAAATCTTGTTGTTAGAGATGGTCTGCAAGAAATTACATCTGCAGTTCATCATATTCGATCATTTGTAGCAGCTGTAAAGGGCTCTCCATTGCAATGGGAGGAGTTCAAAAAATGTGCATCTCAATGTCAGTTGGATACAAAGAGGGGTGTCCCTTTTTGTATCATATTATAGTCATGCATTCATGTTGTTTGATTCAACAAATATTACTCTATGTATGTTTGAATTATCCATATAATTTTATCTGTTCTTGATCCGAATATGTCATATATCCGTCCCATATCCGTATTCCAAATAACCCGGATTCGTATCCGTATCTGGAAAAAAAATATGAGTTAGGATACAGGAAAAACGATATCTGCTTCACCCTTAATCTACCTGTATGTTGAACTCTTCAAGCATGGACAGACCGGTGGGTAAAAATGGTGTACCATAAACAGTCTCACAAATGGTGGATTACCAGCAAGCCGGCAACAGCACTTGCATCCACCGAAAACAGTGAACACCGAAACGGTGATAACAATAAGAAACTGGAATTGACGGCGCAAATAAAAGCAACCATCACTTTCTGCAAATGTACACCGATCTACAATCAGGTGACACCTGACAACATCCAGAAACCGTTAAATAACTTATGCACAGTCTGTTCATCAGCTTTCACTTCCTTGTTTTGCCCCTGCAGCCACCGAGAGACGACAAACCACCCGAAAACGACGACATTTCTGAGGGTTGGGACAGGGAGTGAACCGAAGGAATGGGCGAGAAGCGGCTCTTAGGAATATCCAAATCATACGACCCATCAGCAAAGTCTGCAGATAGCAGCTCAGCACCACCATCCCTTGACAGCTGAGCCTCCAACTTGCGGCATTTTGCTTCATACTCTTCAGACAGCAGCTTCTCCTGCTTAATCTTCCCTTGTAGCAAGCTCACCATGTTTGTCAGTTTTGTGAGTTCCAGATTTGCCATTTCAAGTTGACCTTCCATTGCCAAAAGTGTTCTTTCTGATTCAATCTTCATAGCCTCTATTTGTGCCGCAAGCTCATTGTGAGATGCCTTCTCTTTTTGCACCTCGCTCTCCAGTGTTTCCATAATGCCCCTCGGTTTCCCAATTCCTGTGTGCGCACAGCGCAGCTGCGCATCTAATGATTCTTTAGCTGCCTCTGCCATGTCTGCATCAGCTTCGTGCTGCACAGACAGAGTTCTCTCTGCAGCAATCTTCTCTTCCAGGCATGCCACTGCCTTGCGAAGATTTGCTACTTCTGCAGAACTTGACTCTAACTGCAACTCCAACTCTTTCCTATCCACACTTTTCTCCAATGAAGCCACGAACGCCTGAAGCTTCTGAATTTCTGCCGACTTTGACTCCAACTTCAATGCTAAAGATTTCCTCTCGTCGTTTAATTGTTGTTCAGCCTGTCCCAAAACAGCATCTCTGGACTCGTTTGCCAAGTCTAACCGCATTTGCAAGTCCACCAGCTTGTTGTCGGCTGCCATCAGAGCATCACACGACATCTCAAGCTGATTTCTAGCATCTGCAAGGGCCATCTCAAGGTCCCTTTTCTCACCTTCAATCTTTTCAACCTTCGCTCGCAAACCTGTCACCTGGTACTGTAGTGCTTCAGTTTTCAGTTTTGAGTTGTCACTAATCACAGACTGGTCAGAATCCGTTTCTGCTCCAGAGCTAGAGCTCGCATGGTCTACTTCAGGCAATGCGGCCAGCTTTTCCATCTCGAGGAAATCACCCATCAGGTCAATCTCAACCGGATTGTTTACAGTGTCCCTGGTGCTGCCATTGCCGTTCTTGAACTGATCAAGCTCGGCTATCAGAGCTGACGCCCACAAATCAGAATTTCTCATTTCACTGGTCAAGGAGGTTCTCCGTGCTAGATGGCGTAACCTACGGCATTCTGCCTCGATTCTTGTTATCTTTTTCGCAGTTTCCAAGTGCTGTTTGCTCGCAGCCTCTGCTGCTTGGTTGCTCAGATCTCTCTCCAGTGTGAGCATCTTCAGGTCCTTGGACAGTGTGAGGAGCTCGATCTTGAGATCCTTGCTTTCTGTCTCTGCTACCCGAAGTTTTTCCGGCAGATCATGGTGGACAGGCACGGTGGTTTCGGTGGCTTCCAGCTGCTGCTTCAGCTCGGCAATGCGGTTCTGGAGCTCAGATTTCTCAGACTCGAAATCCTGGTACTTCTTGGCAACCGCATCACGGATTTTCTCCTCTTGTTCTTCTCGTGCTTGGCGGAGCTGCCTGACACATTCCTTGAGGGCGCCATCTAGGTGGATGACTTGATCCTCCAGGGAGGCATTCTTTTGAGATGAAGCTTCGAGCAAGCTGCTTCAGGGCACTAACCTCAATTTCAGCTTGTTCCCAACCTACAAATAAGTCAACAAGAACAGGGCAATATGAATCCAGTACTATGTTAGAATAAATAAAGATTCTTGTTGGCACCATTGAACTTAGCCTAAAGAACTCGATTTTTTTTTTTTAATCAAATGGATTTCCTCTTTCTAAATTCTATAGATTTCCTCACATGTAAAATTGATTCTGAAGAACGAAAGGAAGCTATTAGCAACTTAAAAGCATGGAATCACTGAAATGTAAAATTTATTATAAAGTCAGAATAGAAATACAAAAATACCTGCAACAGCCTCTTCTGCAACTTTTCTGTGCTGCTTCACCAAGTCCTCTCTAGCATTGGTAGTCAAAAGAGCAGCAGAAAGCTTCTCACTCAAACTCTTCACAGAATCTTGCACATCGTCATCTCTGACATTTGTAAAGACCTCTGGCTGTGGTGATTGACCATGCTGTGGGGAAGAATCATTTAAAATAGTTGCCTGTGCTAGCTTCTCGATCAAAGATTTTGCTGTTTCAGTTTCTTGAGTCTCATCATCTCTGATTCTTGAGAAAATTTCAGGTGATTGGCTATGATTTGGGGAAGCACCATTTGAGTTAGGTTTGACATCCTGGTTTAGCCAGAAGTGAACTAAATAAGCATGTTTTGTGCAAAGCATTTGTCAAACAAGTTAAAATTTTTAAATAGTCCACAGAGAAAGCAAGAGGTCTAATCATTTACCGGATGAGTCATTCCTCCCTCCTCCCTGATCCCTCACTTTTTGAGGATTTGAGCTAGACAACTAATGCACTCTCAAACCACCGTAGTGGAAATCAAGCTTGTGACCTGTTACATAACCACCAATTGTCTTAAAACTAAGGTACCACATGATTTCTGAAGCAAACTCTACATATTTCGCTCTATCCTCTGGAGAACTCCAAGTACACCAAATAATAGAGCAATGTGGAATTCATTCAGTACGACTTAATAAGTGATTGACATACCCATGAAAACATTTTAAATCAACCATACAATTTTGAGCAGTAACAGCTTAATTCATGACCTCAAAATTCAAGGGGTAACATAAGATGGCCTTTCTTTCTTTCTGTATGTATTGTGGACATCTAACTCTCTAGGACCGAAACTTGAGAAGCATAAAACTTAAAATTCCATAATTAAGCAGCATGGCTATGCAATATTAATTTGAGAATTAGTTATCCAATACAAACTCCACATGAACAACGTCACTACTTGACACAGGAATCCAAATCAGATATTGTATGATAGTTAAATGCTACATCCATTAACAGGTTAGAAACTTAGAATATTACATCAAGATTGCCACTCCTTGAATAATCCCCTCAATTTGTTGAGTCAAAAATAGCAACTGCATTTCTCAAAGGAATGCAAGTACTTGAACTTCCGCCCAAACAGCTCAACTCAAGAGATCCAGATTTTTATTTCAAGCTAGTACTGTCAAATTAGTTATTTCAAGCAAGTGCAATGCCGTAACCCTAACCCTAGAACCTACGCTCCGATACATGTTATCAATAGCACTTATATTCATCTTGAGGCCAATAGGCTAGAATATTTATATGTACACGAAGGTACAAAAGGAAAGCCTATACAAAGCAATACATGATATTAGTAATATCTATATAAGGAAACATAAGATACTGTCTAACACCGACAACTCATGCAAAACTAAGTCAATTCTTAGGAAAAGCCCAAAGTGCGACCAATCTATTGTTAGAATGTCACGTATGTTGCTTATGAACATTAAGCTGTGCTCAACCCCTACCCGCTTTTGTCCTAATCAAGAAAATGAGCCCAATAAAGAGACCACAAAGAAAATTCTTGGGACTTCCGTATCTTGATGCATCATAAACTCATGTAACCATACTTCAGAAGAAAGATACATTGCCCTCCTCTCTAATACCATATAAACAGGAAGTACCAAGCACAGATCCAACTACTCTTGCTACGTAACATACAATGAAACATTGTTGTTAGCATGCTGTTTGCAGACTTGGGAGTTGGGCCGGGCCGGCCCAGGCACGACAGGCTCCGGGCCATCGCAAGCCGGCCTGGCCCGGCACGAAAAGGTAGATGGGTTGGGCCGAGAGGCGTTTTACAGGGCCCAGTCACAAGCGCTCGAAACCATTTTTGTGCTATCTTTTGTATTTATACTTCATTTTTAGGTTTTCTTTTAATGTTTGAAATGGCAAGATATTTGATATAGTGATATTAAGTAAATATTTATTGTTATTTGCATGTGTACTCACATAAATGATCAACTTCTGTCATAGCCCACAGGCCTTCAAGAGCCATGCCGCCCGACGGGCCTCATTTCTAGGCCCAGCCCGGCCCGATCGTTCAGGCCGTGCCCAGGCTTGGGCCGTGCCGGGCCGGCCGGGCCTTGGGCCGCCCGGGAAAAGCCCGGCCCAACTCCCTATCATGTCACCAGAAACTGATCCAATTGCGAACCCGCATGTTCCATAAATCTGTCCAAGGCAGCTAAAATGACATCTTGCCTAGAGATGCCAATAGTAACTCCCTAATAAAAGCTGATATCCCAGGTCTGAAAAGAACACCCTGAACTATCATCAATTCATGGTGTTTCTACTGCAGATGAGTTTGTTGTGTTGAGAAAAGAACATCTCTAGCACACAGAAATTAAGACATGGATTCCCTTCAAAAAAGAATTTAACAAATGGAGCAGAACCTGATCATCGAAATAACACTCTTGAGTGTGATGGAGCCGAACAGAAGCTTTCACTCTCCCCAGGGCTCCTGTCAGATGACTTGCACCTCCAGAGCCAACTCTGGCGATCCATCTCGCAACAACCTGTTCGCGCTAAAAACGTGAAGCAGGGTTTTAGGCCTCGAACACACAAGACAACACAGGGTTTTGCGAGCGTGCGGTCGATTTGACTGAAATCGACAAGGTAGAATTTATAATTTGATCGAAGCCCGATAAACAAGGATCTATCGGCTTTTCACTAGTCGGCGAAGCGGAATTAGGAGATAACTAAATCAACTCGTTACAGTTGATCAGGATAAAAGGTAAAATCGGCTTGAGAAGGCGTGCGCATAACAAAAGCGAAGCAAATCAAACCTGGGTGAAATCGGCCCAAAATCAACAATCGGCGATCTTGCGCGGCTATGTTGATCGTCGACTTGCAAAGAGATCTATGAGGCTAAAACAAAGTGAAAGAAAAGCTTGTAAAAAGTAGTTGTGTGTTGTTGGATTTGATTCATTCTTGCCTTTGGCACCGCCTCCTTTTATAACATGCACTGGCCGTCGAGTTGTACACGGATCGGTGCGTTTATCCGTGTCGGCCTATTATCGATTTCCTTCCCTTTTTAGAAGCAGTTCCTTTTCAGGTCGTTTGATGATTTCTTTCCATGCGACGCTTCCTTTAGATCTCGGGCTGATTTCAATACACATGAATTAGTGCAAACACATACAATTGCTTTTATCAGATTCAAACCCATTTTGCCATGTACCAAATTTTGGCGCAAACATATGCCCCCAATTTTTGGAAAGAACTTGATACTTTTCAAAAATTGCAATCAACTGTAATCGAAAATTCTTAGTAACTTCCCATTAAATGGCGCAGTAATAATCTCGGTCGTTTTTAATGCGACAGCTCACTTGCTCAGCCTTCTTTCATCGCGGTATAAATATGGAGTCCCCCACGGTCATTTCAACTTTCAAGCTCTCGGATCGAGGCACCATCGGCTTTGATCATCCTCTCTTTGTCCTTTCGAAAATCGGTGACATGGACCCCTCACGGTATTCATTAGATTCTCAAAGTTCCAATCAATTCTACTTGGGGCCAGGTAGGTAGTATGTGGACACAGTCATCAATCTTGAGATCCCTAGACTCCCTTTATCAATTCTTTGGATACAATATTTACGAATGGGAAAAAGTTTTAGGGCATGGCCTACTAGCTTTGAAAGGATGGAGATCTTGGTTCATTAGGGTATCGGCTCAAAGAGGGTAGAATGGGAGAGGATGGGTATGGCCGAGTCTCTATCTTTGAGTCTAAGCCGACCTGAAGCCAATGAACCCTTGGTAGCTGCGGCATGTTATTTTTGGTCGGATTCTTTCAATGCTTTTTATTCCCGTCAGGCCCAATCGGCCTACTCTTTCGATGTAGCCCAGCGTCTTTGTCTTAGGCGGATGGGGATCGACTATCGACCTTTAGTGGAAAACCTTCTTTCAAACTAATCGCAAGAAAGCGAGGTTGGTACAAATATATCGAGAATAATAATAAGTCAGTCGGTGGTATCGTGAAGAAACATCTGGCTTTTCTCAACCTTTGGTTGAAGGCAGATACCTCTTCTGCGGTGCTTCTCTTGGCCCGCTCAAACCTTTCGGCTAGTAGCGGAGGCGTCTAGTAGAGAGGTCATCGGCTTTCCCCTTGGCAAGATGTTCTAAGGCGATATTTCAAATGATGTATGTGATCGTGGCCAGCTTTTTACCCCGGCTTTGCCAGGCTCGTCGTTGGTAATATAGGAGGTCCTCTTTGGTTCATTCAAACATGGCTTCATTGCATGTTTAGCGATCTATTCTCAAGACCCTCTGGGAGCTCAGCTTTCCTCGGGAGGATTACCCGAGGCATGTCGTTCCACAATATAGAGCTAAGCGGAGTCCTATGGCGAGAGGTTTATCATGTCTTGTAGGAGAGTTAAAAATGGACTCGATCGAGCACAAACTCTCGAGTTTCTTCCTTTCCTTAGATAGGGCTTCCTTGACCAACAAGACTTTTTCCAATATCTGAGTATGTGCCTTAGATTGTCCATACCAACATTCCTTCACCTTGATTACGATAGCTCATGATGCCCCAATCTACCTTAGATTTATGCGAGAATCATCTCGCTCCTTGTATCTTAAATGTAAACCGGCAGACACATGGCCAGAACATTTGACCATCTTATGAGTTTTACCACCCTTCGGTTTCACGGCTTTCGTCGATTAGGCTTTGGGCAAACCATTCCATCTTTCCCCTATTATCTTGTGTGAGCCAGAGCAGTGACCAGCATGTTCTTCTTTGAGGTCATCCTTGAAGTAACAGATGGTTTGCAAATCCTCTCAGCGCCACATTTTGTCCTTAATTCGGAGTCGGTCATTGCGTTCTCATGATGGTGGACTAGAATATCGGAAGCCATACTAATGGGCCGAGGACTCGTCGGCTATAATTCATTTATTCCTTCCCGAATTTTCATGGTAGGCGGTAGTTTAGGGTCGGCTCAAGCTTCGGGTTATAGCGACTCTTCGATGGTTGTAAGAAAGTGTGGTTTTATATCGCCGTTTTCTGGTTGTCGGCTTTTATTTAGAATGCCTTTGATCTTTCGGTCGACCGAGTCTTTGGTGAGCCATCAACGATCCCCATGTTACGCGATGTGTGGCCAGCAACGAGCGTCCGGTCGATCTGTTGGCACCCTTGCAGGTATACTTGAGGAAACTTGGATATTCAAGCTCCATCCTTAACGGACTTGACTACTTGGCCTTGATAAGTTTCTTTTGTGTCGACTATCATGTTATTAGCGTAGTTAAGGTTTTAAGCAGTCGACTTGAAGGAGGAAGAAATGCGGCGTTCACCCGGACAGTGAGGCGACAATCCAGGTATGGCTCTCGGAGCACTCGATCTGATGTAAGTTTGTAGTCATCGTGAGTTTGTGTAGTCATTTCCTTTGTACGTCTTGTAATCTTGACTTGCTTTTGTTCTTTACTTGATCTCCATCGGTGAGATAGCGGGGGTTATAGCCAGATCCCCAGGTGCTACATCGGTGTCCCTCGCCATCTCTCTACCTGCCGGCGTTCGCAGCGATCGATCGAGATCCCGATCCGACCCCAGGTGCCATCGGTGATCTAGCCGTCTGCCAGCTTTTCCTTGAATGGCCCCGGGCGACCGGAAGTCGCCATAGCTCTGCGACTATCGGTGACATTCGTATCATAGCGACCTGCGCCCGACATCGGCGCGCCGTTCTTGCCCGGCTGGTATGCAAGCGACTTGATCGTCTTTTGGGCGAGGTGATGCAACGAGCGCTCTGGCAGCCCAATCGCAACCATTGAGAATGCTATGGCGGCCATGCAAGCCGATCTCCCTCTATCGCCATGAATGCCTTGCTGAAGTACGCCACCGGGCGATGTCGTCGTGGGCGTGGAGTTAGCCAAAATAAGAATCGAGCGAGAGGAAAGCCCGGCAAAGCGATCAACGACTCTTGGACAAGCTCATAGCGGATGCCAAACATCGGAAGAAGCGTATTTGATCAGAGTCTTTGCCGTACTCAAATCGGCTAAGCGAGCTCAGAACTTGAGTCAGCAAAGCTAAGCTTGAAGAACGATTGGCATTGGTCACAAAAGAACTTGTTGCAGTTGGCATTCGGACTCTACATCTTCGGCCGTTCGAGAGCGCGGAGATTAGGCGAGTTTTGCACAAGTTAAAACTCAATCGGCCAAACTAGTTCAGTTCAGGGTGATCTGGTGGCCGACCAACAACTTGTAGATAGTGTCAAGCTACCATTGGCAAAGCGGCGTGACATGCGGCTTTAGGAGCCCCATTTGCCGGATCGGACTACATTAAACTTTGATTCATCGGTATCATGTGTGTGGTCAATCTTTTTGTAATATTGCCTTAACCTTGGGATGGCGCTCTGAAAACTTGCTTGATCGGCTATGTAGATTTTTGTAAAGCTATTTAATCACGGATGAATGTTCAATTGACTCAGTGGCTTTATGGCCGATTTTTATATCTTTATAATTGGCCAGTTTTCCTTCACTGTAGTGGGGACCGACCCATATGCTTGGGTAATACGCCTTTAGATATTTTCCATTGATCGCTTTAGGTAGGGCGAATCCATCTAAGGACTCGTATATCACAATTTCCGAGTCAATTGAGCCAGATTGATCTTATAGGGCCCTTCCCACGTTGGAGACCATTTCTTAGAATCGGTTATCTTTAGACCCAATCGGCAACCTGATTTTCCATACTAAATCGGCTTGATTGAATGATTTAAAAATCACTTTTTGTTATGCGACACAGCAACCCTCTCTTTGTTCCTTTTAAGCGATCTAATGTGATCGACCTTTGTTATTAAATCATCTAGATTATCTAGCATCGCTGTTTGTATTCATCGGTGATACCTTATCTTGCTCGTGTAGCCTTATTGAAGTAGATGTTGATTTCCAGCGGGTAAAGCGGCTTCTTGTCAGTATACCAAGCGAAAGGTGACAATTTGGTTGATCGTCTTTGAGATAAGCGATAAGCCCATAAAGCTTACGATGAGTATCGAATGCCATTTCCTTGGTTCTTCCTCAATTCTTCTTTTATTAAGCTTTATCAGCGTTTTGTTCGACGATTAGCGGCTGTCAGTTGGCACAGCGTAGTAATGGGGAGGAGTTGAGCAATTTTATCCCAAGACTTTCATAAACCTTTTGAACTCGTTGGACATGAACACGGTACATTGATGGTGATGGTTTGTGGAATCCCAAGCCAGATGGATGATGTGTTCATTTACGAAATCGATTAGTTCCTGCTAGTAACCTTCTTGGGTGAGTCTGACCTCAACCCACTTTGAGAAATAATCGTGGCTGAGGATGAACTTATGTCCTTTCTTTGGATAGCGGAAATATCTGGCCGATTATGTCTATACCCCATCCTCTAAATGGCCATGGCTTGATGATTGGATGTAAAGCGAAGCCAGTCTTGTTGTATGTTACCAAACTTTTGACATGTTTGGCACCCTTTATAATATTTGAAGCGATCTTCTAACATCGTCGGCCAAAAATATCGGTTAAATCGTCGATTATCCATTTCATCTTATGGCCAGATTGATGTGACCACAAATACCTTCATGAACTTCACTTCGCCGCCACTTTGGCTTCCTCGGTTCCAGGCATCTTAATAATAAACCTTCCATAGTCCTAAAGTACAATCGTCTTCTAGTAGAGCGTATTTGAGTGCTTGCGCTTTGACCTTTTGTTGAAGTCGGCTTGGTTGGATCGACAAATAATCCCTTATCTACGTTCTCCGGTCGGCGGGGTGAACACATAAAAGCCGAAGCCAAGCGTTTAGCTTTCGATTGGTCCTTATCGGCTTTCCACCTTGTACCACGATGCACATTGTGCCCAATCGGTTTGCTTTATCATTAGCTTCTCACGAGGATATGTTCTATGGAAAATGTAGTGAACATCTCGATGATGGAGGCATTGATGCAAATCTTTGGTTTAGTGCATCATCATTGCATCGGTATTCTCCTCGACTTATTGTACAATTAACATCGAATCTCCAAAAGCTTGGGCGTCTCTCACTCAGTGCTATCTAACAATTGTAGACCCTTAGTAATGCCGTGTGCTTGATTATTTGAACATCGGCTATTTAAGCCAGATACATGAAATCATACTCACCTTTCTAGAGTGAAACTAATATCACGCCAATGCCTTCGCCTTCTTGGCAAGCAGACCCATCAAAATACAATTGCCAGGAGTTATACTAGTTGTTCCTACTAATGTTTCACTCCCTGTGATAAAATCGGCCACTGACTTGCCCTTTCACCAGTTGGATTCATAGGATAACTCAAACTCTGTTAAGGCATATGCCCATTTACCAAGCCGACCCACTTGAGGATGGCGCCCAGATAATATGTATTTAACTACATCGGTTTGCATATTATAACGCATTTGGAAACGGCTTGACATATAATGTCTTAACTTGGTGCAAGCAAAGTATAATGACAAGCATAACTTTTCTACTAAAGGATGCACGGTTTACGTATCTAGAAGGCGTCGGCAAGTAATATATTGCTCGTTCCTTCCTATAAACGGCTTCTTGTGTTAAAGCTGCTCCAATCGAATCACCTTGGCCGATATATATAGTCTAAAAGGTATCACAGTGTTTTGGTGACCAATCTTTGAGTGGACTCATCAGATAACCTTTTATGTCGTCCGAAGGCCCTTTCTTGTCGGCTTCAGCCTTAAACTCTTGGTTATCTTTAATTTTATTGCGGTGTGAAGGCGAATCGTCTGACAAGTTTGAGATAAACGTCGCAAGTAATTGATTTTCCGATCAACACTGCGACTCCCTTTTACTTGTCGGTGGTTTAGTATCGACTATATGGCTTTCACTTTGTTTGGGTTTACTTCAATCCCTCCTTCATGCATAGACCCAAGAAATTGTATCCGGTAAATCTGTAAAGCTTTACATTGAGAGGGTTCATTTTCAACCCATGTAACCTTGTACTTTCGAACATTTTTCCCGAGATCGGCTAAATGTTGCGAGTCTTCTTTGGATTTTACCACTCGTCGTAATCGATGTATATTTCCACGGATTGCCGATCAAATCATGGAAAATATGGTTCATAGCCGTTGATAAGTAGCAGGCATTTTTAAGCAGAAGGTCATAACTTTCCATTCATATAGCCCTAAAGCCCCGGACATCAAAGCCGTTTTGGGTATATCGCCGGCCATGAATATCGATTGTATCGGCGTTCCGTCAAAAACTTATGATTTATTCCCGGTCACGGCATCGATAAGCATATCGGCTATGGGCATCGGTATGCTAAATCTTTGGCGTAGCTTTGTTCAAATCTCTAAAATCGACACATACCCTAAGTTTGCGTTTTTCTTCTTCACCAGGGGCGATGTTTGAGACCCTTTCGGCGTATCGGCATGGCCGGATAAACTTAAGCCTCTGCTTAAATCGTCCTACTTCCTCCTTTATAGCGTCATACAGCGTGGGGTTAAGCAGCCTAGGGCTCTGTTTGAGCAATGATATCCGAGGTTTTATAGGTAGCGGCCAGATGTTCAACTTAGCGTATCGGCAAACCCAAACACGGCATTTCATAATACTCCCCGCCATAAAGCAATCCTTATATTCCTTGAGTATTTCGACCAACTTTTAGCTTTAGCGGGTTCTAGTTTGGCACTCACAAAGCGTTGGTCTTTTCTTATCACCTTCCCCAATATCAATCTCTTGAGCAAATCGGCGAAGTAAATCCTAACCCTTTTCTTTCTTCTTCAAAATCCTCGGCCGGCTTCTTAGCCCGTATTCTTCTTGCCGATAGCTTCTTGCCTTTTCACGCAACTTTGCTAGTGTCTTGTGCTCCATCTTCTTACTACTGCGCCGTGTCGATCAAAGCGTGTTAGGTTTAACGATCGGCAGATCACGACTTCTCGGCCTTGAGATAAATCGCATTGTCAAGGCTTTCCACGATATACATTCGGCTTCTTCGTGTGGCGATTGGTGTCGAGGCTAGCCATGGCGATATGGCCGATGTAATGTGATGCGACTTCAAGCTGTATCATCGTTCCCCTTTGCGCAATTTTGGTGCATAGTTGATAATTATCTGACAATTGGCATGGATCGATCCCGCGAAGTGTTGTATTACCTTTGGCTTCAATCACAAAAAGCGCGATCGGCAAAGTTTTATTACCGGTATCGGTTAAACACCATTCGCCTTTAGCCTCGGTCGGGTCTCGGTGAAGTCATTTAGCACCATATTGGTTTTGATCAAGTCTTCATCGGCTTTACCCGACTACGAAAGTGCACGCGGCATTAGATTTGTTGCCCTATCGCCGACCAACATACGAGATGTCGATCGGCCATTAATATATCCTTCCGGATATAATGGTTTGAGATCTGATGCATGTCTTGTGGCTTTTGAACACGTCTGGTGCTCGAGGCATAAGCGAACACTTCTTGGTAGATTCTTCGGTTTGAACTCGGCAGGTGGCCCGAATACCATGTTTATATCCATTGGTGGTGTATCATCCGGATCATCGGAGAAGCTTAGGACTCAATCGATTATTACGAATCACTATCGATCTGTTCCTTCTTTCTCCACTCTTTTTCAAAGCGGTATCGGTCTTAACTTGTTGAACATCGATCCCTCTCGCTTTCCTTATCGGCCTCCCTTTCTTCTTGTGTTTTCAATGTTTGAAGCCTTGGCGTTGTGACTTCTTTGAGACACAGAGGGCACCAGGAGTTTAGGTTCTATCGGCTTTAAGTATCTTTTCAGGCTAAATTGCTCATCTACATTTGTCGAGATTCCATTCTTCTGTGTTAGCCAGATAGTTCCTGCTTTTGGGAGGACTCGCCTTGCTCTGTTAACAACCTTTCATGGATCGGCCTCTGCTTCTCATATACGGATAATTGTATATCGGCCTGAACAACCTATCTTTTCTGTTGGTTTGGCCGATATGCGAAGGCAGTGTTGCATAGGACAAGATACAAGCTGTTGGTAGGTCATCCCTCTCTCCCAGTACAAAAGCGCCAAAGGGACATCGCCGATGTTTCTCTTCCTCGATGGCCAGTAGATCGGCATATCTAGCCGCCCTTTCTTCGTCCCTCCTTCGTCTCGATTGAGGAGGATTAGGTGAGTGTTGAGTGTTACCCCTCGAAAGCTTATCACCTCGTACTTCCCGGGGAGTTGTGAGAAGGTCGGTTTGGTTTGAAATCGGCTTTTCTCGGAGCCCTCTCGGCCGATACCATCTGCAGAACCTCCAAGTCCCCTCTTGGTTTCTAGTTCTTGAGTTTGTCCATTCCTATCGGCTTCTATTTGTATAGAGCGGAGTGATCTATCTTGTCTCGTCTCGTGATACGACTCCTTAGTCGGCTTATCTTCTTGAGGCCTCTTTTCTTTCGCGAACATTGAACCATGTTGACTTGAAAAGGGCTCATATCTATCTGCATAGCCCGAGCTCTTAGAATTTTAGCACACTTTGCCATCGGCGATAGCCGATTGAATCATTGTCGAAAAATATTGCAATCGTTAGTGTTATGGGAGAATGAATGATGCCATTTGCAATACCTTAGCTTTTTAATTTCCTCGTAGATGGTATGATGTGCCATACGGTAATCTTATGAGTTTTCTTGTAATGTAACAAATCAAATATCTGTCACACTTTGACACATCATCAGTACTTGACTTAGCCTTATTCTTTGTCGAAGCAAGTAGAGAGCATCACAGTGGCTTTTTAGAACCTTTGGCCAGCTCGGCTATATTCACGCTCTGCTTAGTCCTCGGAGGTATCGCTCGAGTCGTACTCTATCATGTTTATTTTGGCCTTTTCGTTGCTATTTGGTTTTAAATCTATCTTTAAACCCTTTGATCTCTGCATCTGGCTCGTATGCGTCTGGCGATGGAGTAGGTGGCCTAAGTCGAGGAACTCTTGGCACGATAATTTCTCTTTTAATGGAGGATCAACCCTTGGAGCTAGGTCGATGACCAATTGATCGTCGGGTAATGTTACCTTGTAGCATCTATTAAAATGCAGAAATCTCTTGATATAATCGAGAGACCGATTCCCCGTATACAGTCGGATTTGAGCGAGATCGGAAATTCTAAGCTCCATAGTTCGAGAAGAAGTATTCATGAAATCGGCTTTCAAATCGTTCCATATATGGTGAATTTGGTGGTAGATTTGTGAACCAAGTGAATGCGATTGCCGGACAGCGATAAAGGGAACAATCGATTCTTAATCCATCCAGTTATGTCACGGCTTCCCCACATTGGGCCATGAAAGCGCTTGATATGCTCGATTAATAATGAGTCATCACACTGAGAATTTAGCAAAGTCACGAGTATCCTAAAGTTGTGGGGGTATGGCATTGGTCTATGTAATCGAGTGCACGGCTTCTGTAGCCAATCCACTCTCCCTACAGGTTGTAAACTGACTGTTCCCTCAAAACATTGGCAATTTGTTACTTGATTAACATTGTCGGCTTGTGGTGCGGCCAGGACACGCCAATTCTCATTAGGTGCCACTGCCCGAGTGCGAACTTCGGGCCTTTGTATCAAATTGCACCCAGGTCTTGAGTGCAGTGCCATAACCTGATGTATCGGGTAAGTCGCGTCTGGCCTTCTCTATATGGTGCTTGCTTCATGGTCGTGGCTCCCCGTAATTTGCGGGACACAACTGTTCGATCGGTGATAAGCGATATCCGATACTTGGAGGGCCCATCTAAGCGATTCGGCCAGCGTTTATTTTGGCCCGTAGTGTGCCCATGTTGGTGTGTGTGAATCCATCTCTCTGTATGCTTGGTTTCAAAAGCATTGGGTTAGTCGGCATCATAATAGGTGCATGGCGAAACACGTTCTTATTTTGGCGTTGGCGTTATGGAATATCTTTGAGTGCGTAGGGATGGTTTGTGGTGGATCTAGCGATTTCCAGGCGGCTAATTCTGAGCAATCGTTTTCACACTATTTTCTATCATTGGCTTTAATGTGGATACTAGAGCGGCCCGGTTAATCAATGCGTGATGGGCAGATTGCTCGATCATACTTGATAAATCGGCGAAGCGGAGGTGCGTATCGGCTTGGTCGGTGACGAATCTCAGATAGGGTTGATGCTTGGGAGTCACAATCTTTTGATGCATGCCACGTGGCGTTTACGGAGCTGCCGTAGCATCATTTCCTCGAGCCGCCTTTCGGTCTTGATTTCTTCCAGTTGCTTTCGGGGTTAAATCGGCCATCGAAGTAGCGATTATAGCATCGGTGTTGATATCGGCGGTGGCCAGCGGGCTTGTCGGTTGGCGACATTCTTTTGTTTGTCCCCGCATAGTCGTGCCAAAATATGTTCGCGCTAAGCGTGAAAGCGGGTTTTAGGCCTCGAACACCTGAAGACAAACAGGGTTTGCGAGGCGTGCGGTCGATTTGACACGAAATCGACAAGGTAAATTATAATTTGATCGGCCGATAAACGAGATCTATCGGCTTTTCACTAGTCGGCGAAGCCGGAATTAGGAGATAACTAAATCAACTCGTTCTGATTGATCAGGATAAAAATAAAATCGGCCCCGAGAAAGCGTCACGCAACAAAGCGAAACAAATCAAACATGGTGAAATCGGCCAAAATCAACTTAATCGGCGATGCGCGTATGTTGGTCAAATTCGGCTTAAAGAGATCTATGAGGCTAAAACAAAGTGAAAGAAAAGCTTGTAAAAAGTAGTTGTGTGTTGTTGGATTTGATTCATTCTTGCTTTGGCACCCCTTTTATAACATGCTGGCCGTCAGAGTTGTACACGGATACAGTGCGTTTATCAAATGTCGGCCTATTATCTGATTTCCTTCCCTTTTTAGAAACGGATTCCTTTTCCGATTCGTTTGATGATTTCTTTCCATGCGAACGCTTCCTTTCCGTCTCGGGCTGATTTCAATACACATCGAATTCCGATGCAAACACATACAATTGCTTTTATCCGATTCAAACCCATTTTGCCATGTACCAAATTTTGGCGCAAACACAACCAGACCATGCAAAGCATCACCAACTGTTCTTCCTTTGGTTTATTGGCCACCATCAAAGGCAGGGTTCATGTATCACACTGAAGCAGGAAGCAATAGAGAGAAATCTCCTCAATACACACCACATTGCAGATTACCAGCGTAGGCTGAACACCAGGCACTAGAAATAATCGCTCTAGAGCAAGAACAGAAAAATTTTATCAAACACAGAAATCCAAATCCGAGAGCCCAAGGTGCCCTAGAGAAGAAAATTCTTCCTTGTAGATGAACAACGAAAATATCAAAGCTTGACCAGAATACGCTCCCAAAACCCCTGAATCCAATCTCACTTCAACTAGAATCCTCAAAAATGCAGGAGATAGCGAATGATTTCTGCCAACACCGACGCATTAGATCCACCCAAGAAAATCAAAACCATTTGACATGGAAAGAGAGAGAGAGAGAAGGAATCAACCACCCAAAACCAAAAAAAAATGTCCGCGCGAGAGAACCGGATTGCAGCACGATCAAAGCCTTCCCCCTCACCCATCACCAAATCTCATCGAAATCCCATCTTGGGGATAAAATGCAGAGCGAAACCCTAAAAAACAGGGCCAAGAAAAAGGAGCAAGAGAACATCTCCCACAAAATTCGATAAGAAGAAAATGCTCCAAGAAAAGCAGCACGCAGGAAATGGGGAGCATTAATACCTGCGACCGCCATTAAAACCGTCGAATGGAGAACGGCAATTAACCATCACAGGAACCATGTGAACACCAGACCAGACCTTTGGTTTTTTGCTTCTTTCTCCATTTCTTTCCTCTTCGATTTCTTTTCTTGGACAGATATCATGCGGAAGCAAGAGAACAAGAACAAGACTCACATTGCTTGCCCGCCCCCCACACACGAACCCAACAAGCACGGATCGAAGCAAGCAAGCGCGCACACACACACAGAGAGGCAGAATAGCCAAAGAAGAAGGCACTGTACCAGACCAGCGTCATCACCATGTGGAAGGCTACAGCTTTTGGAGCGGGGATCCTCGAGAGCGTAGAAATCACCGCAAGAATCCAACACTGCCCTCTTTTCCTTTCCTTTTTCTCACCAACTCAGTCGCATACTCGCATTGGCCTCTTCTTCTTCTTCTTCGTGTCCTCCCCGCTCCTCTTTCCCGCCCAGGCAGCTCAAATCAGGGAGGCCGCACTCGGATTCACATCCTCCTTTGTTAGTGTAAATGCACTGTGCATTTTGACCTGGCAGACTAAATAAATCTGAGAAAAAACAACTCAAATTGCTACAGTATTCAAGATTTTAGTAAATTTTATTGAAATTTTCGATATTTTGATTGAAATTCATATTTCAAAATTTTTCAAAAAATACTGTAGCAATTTGAATTTTTCCTCAGATTTCTTTAGCCTGCCAGGTCAAAATGCACCGTGCATTTACACTAACAAAGGCAGAGGATCTGAATCCGGCCGCACTCTGCAGTGGTTTTTGGCTCCTTGCCTCCTCTCTTCCGGTTATTTCAGAATTTGACACTCAATTCATAAGCCTTTTAGAGCATTTGAATGACATGTGGGACCGTCTGTGTGTATGACAGTGAGCCAAAGTGTCAAATTCTGAAATGCGAATTTTAAAATATGTTAAATTCTGAAAACTCTCCCTCTCTTCCCTGCAGCATGACGAGTGAAGAGAGCCTGTTCTACTCTTAACTGTGTTAAGTAGTAGCAAAACTGCTGCAAGTGTTACAACTGCACTCCGTGCCTCCGTGATAACGGAAAACAAATTTTTTAACCAAATAATTAAATCATATCACGAACTTACAAAAACAAATTGCACTCTTAAATTTTCATGAGGAGGAACAGTGCATAATGGCCCGGCCAGAGAGAGCAGATGAAAGCGTAAAGAGAGAAACACAGTTGGTTCCTTTTTGATCTTGCGACCCATATATTGGTCGTTGCTTTTCTTATAGATAAGAGAAAGAATGGACGACCATCATTAACTCGTATGTATAAATTAGCAAAGATATTGCTATTAATTTATACCGTACCGGATGCTATACCTGTTTGGGTTTTAGAATGGTACATTATGGTACCAATCCATAGTAGTATTATCAAATACCGTATCAGAGGCTATACCGTTTCGGATTTAACATAATAATATATATGTATAGGTATACACATATTTAATTATATGTATAATAAATTTTACTCATAATATTATCGCAAATACATAGTAGTATCATCAAATATAACATATAATTCAATAGATTTTATTATCAATTCCACAGGTATGACTGTTATTAATGGGTATCGAAGTCGGGGGATCGAGCCGTTATGACCGATATCAAGACCGATTTAATGATGCCATTTTGTACCAATTTAGAGACCGAAATAATATATCAATTATATCGACTTGTATTGATACGGTATTAATAACTATGGTACTATTACTTCTACTAGTGAGGTTACTCGTCGCAGAGATTGCAATTTGTATAAGCATGGCAAGGAGTGAGTACGATTGTTTGTTGATATTGGCGGTGCACCTGAGTACCTGACCTGGGGTTCAAAAAATCAATTTGGAGAAAATCGTTCGAAATTCAAAAATCAACAATATCAAACTAAAAATTGATTGAAAATTATTTAAAAAAAAAATCAAAGAGTATCACAATCAAAATTTTTGAAAAAAAATCAAAAATCAATAGGTTTTCATGGAAAATCGATCGAGTAGTTGAACTTTTTTTGTGGTCGATTTTTGTAGTAATTTTCGACGATTGTTGACTAGTTTACATCGCATAAATTTTTTAAATTTTTTTTAAAATTAGACCGATTTATCGAACAGTTTTAAAAGCCAAGCCACGTCGATATCATCGAAAATCGTGTGATTTTCTTAACCCTCCCAATGATTCAGGTTGTTTTTCATTTTTGATACGGTGGGGACCACACTGGACAGGTGGGACCACCTGCAGTGCATTGGGACCAAGGAGATCCGTTGTATACTTGTATTTGTATGGAGCACAATTGAGCTTGTACATAGAGGCTAGCTCTGCAGTTTTAATTGTTTTTAAATAAAACTCTCCAGTTTTATTTAAGCGTGTTTGGTTAGGTTTAGGTTTTGTGGTCTATAGTATAAGGCTAACTTTTTGTTTTAAATAGTTTAAAAGCAGTTTGTTTTTAAGTTAAGCCAAAATAATTAGCATTATATTTTTTTAGCTTTTAAGCTATGATTTATTGTTGAAATGTTTGTAATGGTCTTAGTTCTAATGTCATAGATGAGTTCCATCCAACAATTCTGAAGTTCGTCATGGCCTCATGCGATTTGACCAACAAGGACACGAATCATTCAAACAAAAATTATTTGAATCACAACAGTAATTGGTAGAGCACACAAAAATCAACGGTAAAAACCACTCCTCCATGTCGTGCTTTGCATGAGTTAGTTGCTCATGCATGACCTGACTAGAAACCACTCCTCCATGCCGTGCTTGCATGCAATATGCATGCTACTAGTTTCCCTTGCTGGCTCCACGCACTAAACTAACCAGCTATTTAATTAGCTTCTAAAATGCATGCAGCACACGCACACAACTCTACATGCAACACAACTCCACGCATGACACACATGCATGCAACATTTGATTGGTTCATAAACTCTCAAATAAACTACTCCCTCTGTCCCACAAAGAGTGCATTTCTAGGATTTTTAAGACAGATTAGTGTGCAAGGTAAATGACCAATGTGACCCTCATTACTCCATACACAAGCATGCTGATACTTCGGTTTCCACAAGCACTTAAATGAGCATGCATACACTTACAGCTGGGCCCTACGGACTAGAAATGCACTCTTTGTGGGACAAAATTTGAATACTAGAAATGCACTCTTTGTGGGACAGAGGGAGTAATTAACTAGTCACATACTACACATCCGCTGTATTGAAATTATTTACCATTCTATCATTCCTCACATTGTACTACACATGGTAGTATAACTTGATCTAATCTATTTTTAACTTTTGGATTAAAGGCAATGAGCGGTACATATTCATTGTTGTGCACGGTAAAAGAACTCAAAAACTAAGGACACAAAGAGAAGAAGGATTGGGACTATATAAACAATGGAATTGGTGAGTAACTTCTATGAAAATGAATGGCAAGGCCTTTTCCGAACCTGCAAAAGAAAAAAAAAACATCACTTTCTTGGCTTTTGTCTTATAGCTGCAATTCCAAAAGCCCGATTAAAAAGTCACCTATTTGTTTAAGCTTTGTATTTTTTGTTTTAAGCTCAAGTTTAAGTCTGAGAAAACATGACCTTAATTATTTTATTAACTGGGCTACTTTGTAGTTTGTTTGTAAAAGAAGGTGATTTAGGAAAGACATGTTAGTTCAAAAAAAATGGGAATTGGTCATGAAGATTTACAAGTTCAGAACAAAAATGTACCAAACCAGCTAGCACAAAGTTTACAAAAGGGAAAAAAAAAATGTCCACAAAATGTACCCTAAAACAAGGCAACGAATCGTACGTGTGCAATCCGGCTTCGTTTTACGCACCAAATGAACATGTAAAAGTGCTTCAAACAATGCAAATTCGTTGTAGTGTCCTCAACTCATCGGACATGGCACCTGGCCAGCAGTGTTTCTTAGCGGTGACGAGTCAAGTTCAAAAAATTTCAAGAGCCCCGATAAGTCTAACTACAGTTAAGAGTTTACTCAAAAGACGTGGCTTCTATAGTGCCGGACAACAGTTAAACTATGCTAAAATTCTACTACTCATCGCTGGTGAGTGCAGTGGCGTACCCAGGACATAAATTTAAGGGGTGCTAAACTGATAGTGATACAATACTGAAATAAGAAAAACAAATCAAACAAAGTATAATCATTTCGAAAAGCGTCTCCCGATAAACAGAGGGTGCTAGGGGGTACATATAGTCTCATCGAAGATAGGATGTGTGTCCTAGCCCCTCTTAACCTCCTATTGGGTCCGTCACTGGATGAGTGCGAATCCTGATCGCGAGGTGGCTCTACCCCTGTTTGTGAGCATCGTGCATGACAAACAGCAGCTGCTGCTCGAACACTAATAAACTGATCGATCAGCAGAGCCCTTTTCCCTTGTGACAGTGGCAGTGTGGCACAACACATCCGGGTACACAACACGGCATGCACGAACCCTAGTCCATCCATGGCTGACTAAACATAACACACATACACACTAATCACGGCCGTACTTTAAAAATAAAATAAAATCCTGACGGTATTAAAAGCTTGAACAGCTCGGGATCACCAGCATTACAGGTAGGCTGGAAAAAAAGCTTGTTTGTGGGGTTCGTTGGCTCGGTTCAAAATTACTTCAATTGTACTCGTTTATTGATTAAACAGTTAATAAGTTAACTTCGAATGAAATTGGTTTTTGCTCTGGATCAGCTCGGCTTGGCTCGTTAGCTCGATTCTAAAAATACTTTCAAATTATAAATAAAATTATATTAAGTCAAATTATATCAATTTAGAAAAAAGCTAAGAAAAAGAGGACTTGACTCAATTTCCACCCCTAATTACAGGCTCACCCTTGCGCAAGTTGACAATCACAGTAGTGCCACATGGGACACGAGCTTAGCTGAAGCTCTTTTACAGTTTACTAACTTCAATACGAACCATTCATTCTTTTTGATTCAATGAATCATATTAATTAGAATTTATTTATATTTCATCTAGTAGTAGAGTAGTAGAAATACCCTTAATAAATCAATGGGTAGATCTGATTTATACTACCCACTACATACTACCAGTGTATGTCCTTCCACGCGTCTTATGGTTTGACTATGCCGGAGATTGCAGGGCGGCGTGTCCTTGTATTAAGAGAGAGGAATGACAGACATCAATGAATAAAAAGACAAACAAAACCAAAAAAAAAAAAAGTGAACTTAACGAGTAGCTTAAGAGGACAAACAACGAACTTAAGAGTAAGAGGCTAGCAAATCAGCTCACCATTTTTCACGCCATGTATTCTGCTAGTAGCTAGTCTAGCACTAATACTAGATAGCATCACTGGAACATGCACACTATGACACACCATAGGAGAAGCGTGGTTAGTAATCTCAAACATGGTTTAAATTAAAATTGTTCCCGCTTTCAAGAACAGGCGCACTATGCATTGTTGCCGGATGAAGCCCCCTGTAGGCATTCCTCATTAAAAAAAGAGAGGATAAAATTATGAACCGATTTTAATTCTATTTGTGGTATTTAAATATGATTGTTAACTTGATAACAATATTTATGAATATGTGATGATTTATGTTACGACAATATTTGTTATGGAAGAAGATATTGTGTCATTTGTTCTTTATTTGTGTTGCGGCACAGTCAACAGAAGGTGCATCGCAGGGATACGAGATGCACGTTGCAGCGCAGGGATGTGAGATGAATGTATACCACAGGTCGAGGAGATTCCGCGCAGGTGGCTCGTAGTCCTAGGAGCAGCACGCGAGAGTCGCAAGTGCAGGCGTAGCACACGAGGATGCAGAGGTGCAGGTGGCACACGAGATCACAGGTGCAGGAGGCGCAGCACACGAGGGCGCAGAGGTGCAGGTGGCGTGCGAGATCACAGGTGCAGGAGCGCGCAGCACGTGAAAGAAGCAAGTGTAATGACGACGCAGTATAGCAGCCAGCGAGAGCGGCAGGTGGCCGTACACATGGTGCAGACGCGTGAGTCCTACCTACGAGAGCGGCAGGCGGATCGTACGCGTGTATACGTGAGTTTTGGGCTATATGCATGTATTAAGTCATCTCTAATTATGTCAGTAAATATGCATGTATGTATTTGATTAAAGATAAGAAATTAGGATTTATCGAGAATAAATAGGAGGGGATGCCTTCTAAACTTGGGGGAAAACGCTCGAATATACAACAGGAAAAACGAAATTACAAAAATATACAACCTTCAAATAAAATAGCTGAAATGACGTGGCGGCCGCCGCCGGACGGCGGCAGCCAGGTACGCCCGGCTGTTCACGTGCCGCCGCCAGTGCCGCCAGCACTTGTGCCCGTGGAGAAATAGAAGCAAGCCACCTAGAAGTTCCCATGTGCTCTTTCCAAACCTCCGGTGAAAAAGCACACCCTTTGGACCTAAATCAAATCCAAAAGCTTCACCTTATGGCTGCACCTGATACCTTTGCTTCATCTGCACGCCAAAGTGAAATTTGTGCATGGGGGAGAGCCGGCAGCACAGCGAGCAGGGGCGAGCTGCGTCGGCGCGACACCTGCCGCCACACGTGCCGTGTGGCGGCAGCCAGGCAGGCATGCGACAGGGCGGCGACGACGGCCGGCTGCCGCCGTGCGGTGTGGCGGCAACCAGGGCTACCGCCGTCCTATGTGGCGGCCGCCATGTCATATTTGCAATTTTTTAATTTTTTTTTTGTATATTTTTGCTATTTTGTATTATCGTGTTGTATGTTTGAGCTTTCCAACCCTAAACTTGGTAGTTGCACCCCAGGAAAAAAAAGAGAGAGCCAAACACAAAAAGAGAAAATCAGCGAGGTGCTCCGGTGGACGCGGAGAAAAGACGCTTAGCGCGGCGACAGTACTCTAGTCAGAGGAGAGCAAGCCGGGTTCTGTGCGACCGGCGGTGCAAGAAAGCGGTAGGCGCAGAGGAAGTACGTCCATGAGCAGGCCGGAGCCCGTGCCGCAGCAAGCAAAGCTCCGGATGTAGCACGAAGCAACCGGACGGGAGGCTACGTGCGACCTTTGCAAGCGTTACTGTTGATGGTCTACTGTAGTGACGGCAAGTACAGAGCAACAAAGCAATAGAGAAAATAGAGGAGAGGGAAAAGATAGAAGAGAGAGAAGAAAAAGAAAAAGAGAAGAGAAGGAAATTCGAGAAAAATTTCAGAGATTATCAGAGGGTTGTGTTCTTATGTAGAGAGATTTATATGCATGTTATTTGATGAAAATGAATGGGTATGGATTCTGATCTACTAATTCATATCTATATATGATTGCTTTCTAGTTTGCATGTTTAATCTAGTTTTCTTTCGTGTTCTTTGATTAACTATTCTAGATTTAATCTTTAAGTTTGATCAATTTTTTATGAATTTACAGAATTAATAAAAACACAAAAAAATTAGAGTTAGGTGTTAGTTTGCACCAATTCATCTTTCTTAGTGCGTCTCGATCCTTCAACCAAAGCCAAATGTAGACGATGCCATCATCAGACCGATCTGAAAATTGCCTTTGAAGTTACGTACATAACAACATCGGTTACAGAAGATAAAGAAAAGAAGTGATCATGAGATTCCAATCCACACTAGCTAATATTCAATTGTCCATGACACGAACACAAAGGGATCAGGGTGTGTTTGGTTAGTGGGACGAGGTTAAATGGAATAGGATAGTTTTATACCATTTGTTTATATTGTTTTAGATGAATAGAATGATCCAGTATCTATAAAGAATATCTCTCAAATTTGTATCTTATCATCCAGGATGAGATGATTTCATTTAAACAGCCAAAGTTATCAAACACATAGATGAATTATTTTTTGAATCATCTCATACATGTATATCACTTGATACATGCAACCAAACACATCCTAAAGGAGAAGACAATACCAAATGTAAAGCTCACAGCAAAAAGTTTAAGTTGCACTACCCATGGGAAGTAGACACCTTACCTCTTCAGATTTACTTTTTTTCTCAAATGATAATGTCATACACCAAACACTCATCATGGTTCCATTAAAGGATTGGAGGTCTCTCTAATGGGGATACAAAACCTCGGGAAAAGAAAGGTGGAATGGAAGGTAAGCACCTTAAAATTGAGGGTTTACCGGCTTACTCACTGTCTGTCTAAGCTTGTTCATCTCAAAACAGAAGGAAAAACAAAAGATATTTTGTCTTTTGTTCATGTTTATGTGTCGGCCAATCTGAAGATCTTTGTTTTGCAGGACGTTTTTAATTTCTCTCTAGCTGATGCAAAGTGTGAAAGAGGAAGGTAGATTGGATCTTGAGATTGTAAATGAGATTGAATATTTCTATACTCACAACACTAAATAACATGTTAGTTGCTTAAGCGTTGAGACGTAAGTATTTCTCCTCTCCTTTAGTTGGAGAAATATCATTCAATAGAGAAGAAAAACCCACATCTATGATCCACCATAATTGGGTTCTCATGGATTTAAAGTATGAAATCATAAAACATTTCCAATGAGCATAATTGCAACCAATAAGCATGGGTGAATTGTGATTGTGCACTAGTTCCATATTCGTCATCCTTACTCTCTAGACGGTAAAGCTTAATAATAAGTGACCAAGCTCTGATTGTAGGGTCGAGGATACGACTAGAGGGGGGTGAATAGGCGTTATTAAAAATCTCTAATTACGATTACGCTCTAAATAACCCCTATGTAAAAACCTAAATAATAAGCGGAAGCAAAACTACGATTTTGACAATTAAAGCCTAAATCAATTAGGCTCACTAGTGCACTAACTAATTAAGTCTCTACACAAATATTGCAATTCTAAACAAGGAAGTAATACAAATGAGAATTGCAAGAATGTAAAGCAAGAGACACAAGGGACACACCCACTTTTTTACCGTGGTGTTCAGAGACTTGACGGTCTCCCCTAGTCTACGTTGAGGCAAGCCCAACTCACTTTGGACCGACTCCGCACTTGAGCACCTATCTCGAATCCACTAGTGGTAGTTTTTCACCCCCTTCGGGTAGGCTAAACTCCAACCTTCATAAACTTCATCGGGACTTCTCACAAACCTTTAGAGTTCTCGCGCACGATGCTCCTACGCCGTCTAGGTGGTGGCAACCACCAAAAGTAACAAGCCGAGTCTCCGCTTGAGCTTCACCAAGCGCAACACATGCGCTTCCGGTGACCACCTAAGTGCAACACATGCACTAGGTTCCTCAATCATCTCTAGATGCAACACATGCAATCTAGGATCACTCCTCACTCAGAAATTGCAACACATGCACATTTGTGTGGAGTGGCTAACTCTTTAGCTCAAATAATCAAATGTGAGAGTGCAACATATGCACAACCTCACCCAAGAACTCAACAATAAATTCATCCACCAGCAAATGCCCCCCAAGAGGTCCTTTTATAGCCCCCACACGAAACTAGCCATTTGAGAGCAATCCTGGAAAAATCAAGGAAATCGGCACTATCGCCCTCTGGGCCGGGTAGTGCCGATTTCAACCCAACGGTTGAATAACAGCTATATTCCTGGTAGTACCGACATGCAATCTGCGGTACTTCCGATCATCAGCAGTACTGACTTACCCGAGCGGTTGTGCTGATTTCAGCAAAAACTAGAAAACCATTTCTCCGGAAAAAGACTACCATTCCAAATAGCGGTGGTACTGGCCCAGTGGCAGTACCAACGCCCATACGGCGGTACTACCGGCCAAGAGGTACTACCGGTAGTTTCACTGCGGTAGTGCCGAATACTAGAGAAAACTCAGATTTTCAATAAAAACTTTTTCTTTAAAATCTCAACAATGATTCTTTGAGCCATATGAGTGATCAACACCTGATCACAACCACTTGCAAACCACATTTGCAACATCTCAAACCATGCTCAAAGAATTTCAATCACACTCCAACCAATTTGCGAAAACACATTTCGCAAACGACTAAAGATATATTTGCAAAAACATATTAAGCAAATAAATTTTAAAGTCTATGAGATTAATCCTCTTAGCCATGTGATGGTCAAAACCAAGACCAAGTCAACTTACAAAAACCATGATGCAAGCCTTATTCACATGCTCTTAGGATCCAGACTCAAAGACCTCCCGTTTATTTGCACAACAAATTTGCAAATAAATAATTAAACCAATTCATGCTTGAGCATCCTTGCTATGCAATATATGCAAAGCCTAACTCCAAGCAAACTCCAAAACAACTCAAATTGCTTGAGCATCCTCGCTTGCAACACGTGCAAAACCTAGCTCCAAACAAAGTCCAAGACAATCTCAAATGCATGAGCTCTCTAATTTCAACACATGCAATCCTATAGCTCCATGCAAACCACTTAAATACCAAATTGCTTGAACTCTCTCCTTTTTGCAACCCATGCAAACCTTAGCTCTAAGCATACCACTTAAACACAAACTTACTTGACCTCTCTCCTTTTGCAACCCATGCAAAACTTAGCCCCAAGTAATGCAACTTCGAATAAGAGATTGAACTAAAGAACTAAGCGTGAAGTTCAACAATTGCAACACATGCAAAATATGAACTCCACGCAAAAGCCAACGTACGAACTTATCCCATTTGCAACACATGCAAATCAAAGCTTCATACGAAAACCAACACATATGCTTTTCCTATTTGCAATACATGCAAATCAAAGCATCATACGAAAAACCAAAGCATATGTTTATCTTATTTGCAACACATACAAATTAGAACAATATGCCAACAAAGCCAAGGCATGAGCTTCATCTATTTGCAACACATGCCAAATGGTTAGCTCCATGCAAAATCCAAATAAAGAAGATTTGAGCTCGAGTGAACACGGGATTGAGTTCATCAACACATGATGAAGCTCAAGCTAAGGATTCAACCCCTCTTAATAGTACGATGCTAAAACTAGACTCAAAACTAGGAATCATCCTTATCCTATGTAGTTATACCTTTGCGCCACGGCAAGCGATCCCCTTTGGAGCTTTAAAATCTTCAATCTTTTTTCTCTCCAGGATCGTGGCCTAGCTCTCTTGAGGTCTTCATGATTTGCGATCATTCTTTTCTTCAAGAGCGTCACCCGTCCGCATCATCTTGTTCATCACTTCTTGATGAACATTCTTTTTTTTCTTATCTGCTTGGACTTAACCTTATTTCAACCACAACTCATAGAAAATGGTTAGTCTAAGACACATCGTTGTCTCAATCATTTATGCACTTCATTAACACATAATGGATGCCACCACAATTGATTGAGCACAACCTCATCAAATCAAATGAATTGAAGTGTATCTTGAGTACTTGATGCAACACATGCTTCAATATACTTAAGAACTATCTATTTGTCCTTAATTAATCATGGAACACTATCAACATATGATGAAGTGCTCTCTAATGATTAATAAGATAAATGAACTCAATTTAAATTTTCATTTAAATCGATATGAGTATATATACTAACTATACAAGTTAAATATATACTCAATGTTATGTCTCAAAGTCTTGATCCTTTATACGTGACAATTAAATATGGATCAATACTTATGAGACATCAAGTTAAGTATGAACTCCCCCTAGATATATGCATCCATATAATATATGGATTAAAAAACATAATGCACATTTTGTGATTAATGCAATTGAGGAATTTATACTTCAACTTGAATCCAAAGTATGCAATACAATAATGAATACTAAAACACATACATACCTTGGTTTTCTATTTTCCATCCAAATATAAGATTACTAAACATAAACTCACGAACATACAGACCACTCACAAACAAAGTCCACAACAAGAAGAGTGCGAACAGTGGTCATGTGAGCCAAAGGAGAAAAAATCTCACCATAATGATAACCATATCCTGTTGAAAACCACATGCCACAAGATGATACTTGTAGAGCTTAAGAGAACCATCAGAGCGAGTTTTAACCTTATAGACCCACTTGCATGTAATGAGACGGACACGTAAAGGATGTGACACAAGATCCCACATGGTAGTGCGCTCTAAGGCAACAAGCTCCTCTACCATCGTATGCTGTCATTCCTGATGAATACTATAATCACTATAAGAAGTCAGCTCGGCAAGAGCTGCGCCAGCAAAGCCAAGGTGCTTGGAGATCAAATAGACTAGCGATTACGAAGAGCATAGTGAGGAGGAGACACTGAAGAAAGTGGCTTAGCATGAAAAGATGACATATCAGAAGAATCCTTAACTCGTGGACGACGAGTGTAATATAAAGAATAAGAAGGAACAATGTCAGGAGAAACCTCTGGAGGAGGCATCGGTGATGAAAATACACCAAAACAACTCTGATACCGTGGTATGAATAGTACTTGTATTTAATATGAGGCCAATAGGCCAGAATATATACATGTACATCAAGTTAAAAAAAGGAAAGCCTATATAAGTGTTGACACCAAAAATAAAACATCAGATTTAATTAGGTTCGAGGCGTGCCAGCCGATTTGATCCTGTAATCGGCAAGAAAAATACGATCTTAAACAGCTATTTCAACCGATTAAGTTTTCGATAAAGATCTTGATCCAAACAGCTATTTTAGCCGATTAGATCATAAATACCAATAATCTAAACTGCTTGTTACGGCTGATTAGATGGTTGATAAATTATATAAATCGGTAATGATCAAAATAGGCGATGCACAACTTTATTGATCAAAACGAATTACAGAGAAAAGATTACAAGTCTAAAAAGCTATCCCCTAGTTAATGGAAAGTAAAAAATAGGCGATTGTTGATTGATTGATCCTTTTTTTCATCCTGCCCGTTGCCCTTTTTTTTTATAGTTTTCAGGCCGATCATATCATTCTCCAATTCTTGCAAGCCCATAACTCGTATCAACCTTAACTTCCAAAAGAAAATTTTTCTCCATAAACCGATGCCGGCTAAGATCTACTTTAACCTTCTTTCCAAATTGGCTACACCTGCCAAATTTTGGTGTTAAAAATAAAGCAATATCTATACAAGGCTAACAATCTCTATAAAAGTCAATTAGCAATCTCTATATAAGGCAATTAGGATACTATCTAACACTAAGGATATTGTAAAGGAGAATAGTTTTAAAAGTGAGAATTTTTGTTAGTTTTTTGCGATAAAAAACTGGATCAGCCCACATATTTTCGCCCACTCGAAACGACGGGGTGTTATTCGGCGGGCTCAATGGTCCAATAAACTAGGATGATCACATTGCTTCAGAAGACCGCATGATTCTATTTCTATATAACCCACGTGGCTTAAGAAGCCAAACCATACGACGACTATTGCCTCGTTTTTCATAAACTTTGACGGTAAAGAGTTAACTGCAAGATTAACAAGTAGTCGCTAAACGGTAATGTCGACTACTCCTATTTTGCCATGCCGTTTGGTGACTACTAGTATTTCGTCGTACCATTTGACGAAATAGTATTATTTTTGCAATTTTATTTTTTTACGTATTAATATCGCAATTACTCTTTAAAAATGTATTATTTTAAAAAAAAACTCCGTCCTTTCTTTTCAAGAACCGGGAGTTATTGGATTTCTTTGGTTTCTTCCTTGTCCTCGCTGTACAAACTTAGAACTCTTGCTAGATATATTCAAGATTTCATTCAGACAGCGGCATTGTAGTGGGCTATATGTTTTCCTTTTCCTTAACCAATAAAACAAATTATTTTTGCAATTTTATTTTTTCACGTATTAATATCGCAATTACTCTTAAAAAATGTATTATTTTAAAAAAAAAAAACTCCGTCCTTTCTTTTCAAGAACCGGGAGTTATTGGATTTCTTTGGTTTCTTCTTGTCCTCGCTGTACAAACTTAGAACTCTTGCTAGAGGATGCTAATTCAAGATTTCATTCAGACACCGGCATTGTAGTGGGCTATATGTTTTCTTTTTCCTAACCACTAAAACAAATTTTTTTTTTTTGTTGTTGAAAGAACAGATAATTACTCACCAATACAGTAACCAAATCCGCACGCCACGTAGGGATTTGTGATTTGTCTACTGAAGATCGTTGGTACAGAGGTAGGGTAAACAGGGTAGCAAGATCCAGAAATCATGTGAATACAGCAGTAACCAGTCCAAGTTCTTATGGCAAAATGCAGTACACTTCTCGTTCATCTCAACCTGTAATGGCACACTGGCTACAGTGCCCTCAGAGGTACTAGCGGTATCTTCTTAGCTCAGTAGCTGTAGTTCTTGACGAACATGCCCTCCTTGGCCTCGGCGGCCTCGCCGTCGCTGGTGTACTTGCCGAGCTGCGCCAGGGAGTTGGCCTTGGCGCGCAGGAGCAGCGTGTCCTGCGCCGCCTTCACGTTCTCCGGCCGGCCGCCCCATGTCTTGAGGCAGGTGTTCTGGAGGGCCCTGGCGTAGGAGAAGGACACATGCCAGGGGTTGGGGCCTTGGTTCATGGCGTTCAGGTTCTGTGTAGCCTCCACTTCAGACTGCCCACCAGAGAGGAACTGCAGTTTCACCAAGGAGACAATGTCAGCATCCATGGATAATTTTAGAGCATGCTGCTGGAAATCCTTGAGGAAGAAAGGAGCTGACCATGATGCCGGGGACGGCAGGAGGGATCCTTCTGTGGAGGAGCTTGAGAGTGTAGTCGGCTACTTGCTCAGGGGTGGCCCTGTCCTTGCTCTCAGCACCAGGGGTCACCATGCTAGGCTTCAGGAGGATGCCCTCAAACATGACGTTGTTCTCGGCCAGGTAGAAGAACACTTCAGCCCAAACTTTCTGCGCCACCTCGAAGGTCCTTTCGATGCCGTGCTCGCCATCAAGCAGGATTTCAGGCTCCACAATCGGCACCAGCCCATTCTCCTGGCGTATCGATGAATCAGAGGTTTAATTTACAAACAGGCATGCCGATGCGTCATAGATCAGTAGCTAACGATGCTAACTTGTAAGAAGTTTAGGGCTGTGATGTTTACTGTAAAAGAGCAAAAACATAAGCTGAAACATTGGTATTAACACTAGTGGCATTATTTCTTCACTTCACCCCATGTTTCACTGCCTGCCTTTCTTATTATTGTGGTGGTTAAGGCTGATCAAATACCCACTCATAATCTTTTCTCTACAACCATTAGAACTCTTCGTGCTTTTGTCCTTTTTTTACTGAGTTTGGTCTGGTCGAAATTGGTGAGCATACATGAGAAATGGCAGCATAGCGGGCAAGTCCCCAGGCAGCTTCCTTCACGGCAAGTTCAGATGGGCCATTAGGGATGCTGACAACAGTGCGCCTGCAAGAGAGCTTCATGTCAGACATGGGGGGGGGGGGGGTATGGCATAATGGAAGGGCAACTGTCCTTGTAGGTGCAAATTTCTCACCACTTGGCGAAGCGCGCGCCTTGCTGGTAGTAGGCTGCTTCACGCGAGGCAAGGCCGTCAAGACCTTGGCACCATGACTCGTTGTTGGAGCCAGCGAGTGGCACAAGACCCTGAGAATGAGCACCAAGTTAGAAGCATGGCATGGTCTTTGAGCTTGAGATTAATCCGGGCTCATCTGTTTTTGCTGATCACTACATAGTTCGCCACGCGAAGAATCACGTCATGTAGTTTTATACAAGAGTACGAATGATTATTTTGATACATTAGTAACAGTAGCAGTCTGTATCTTCTGCAGTTCACAAATATGCTGTTCTGTTTCACCATTGCTTTTAGTTCTTGTGCAGCTATGGAAGCACAAAGTGATTTGGGTATGTCTCAAGATAACATTGTCACTGGACTTTATTCTGGAATTCAATGATGCTACCGGTTCACAGTAACTTGCATCGGAAATTATCGCAGCAATTCCAAACATAGAATTGGTTTTTATACGATCTCTGATAAGGGAAAGGACATCAAAAATCATGTGACAGTTTGGAGTGAAATATATGAATCTCTTACGGTCTTACCTTGTCGACCTTGATACCCGGAACAATTCCCTGCTCAACAAGGATGTCAACAATCTTCTTGCCATCTACAGTTGACTGGTAAAGGGTCTCCTCAAAGAGGATAGCACCAGAGATGTACTGTCCCAGGCCAGGTGCAGTAACAAGGAGGGTTCGGTAGGCCTGACGGTTTGCCTCAGTGTTCTCAAGGCCAATTGACGCGAGTCTCTTGCCACAAGTAGCGTTTGACTCATCCATGGCAAGGATACCCCTTCCTGGAGATGCGATGGTTTTCTGCAGTAAGAACATTCAAGTTTGTGATCTTCTGAACCATAAATTGATGAAAATCTTTACTTCTCTAAAGTTGATTATATGTTTGTTAGGATTAAAACTGTCTCAAGTTGTTCGGATGGATAACTGAAATTAAGCAGTAGTGCAGTACACAGGGATTCAGACAAATGTCTAATATGCATTGAAAAGCTTTCAGTTGCCAAAGTTGTGCATGCCTTGTCGAATGATCACAACTACTGGTGGCAAACCTGTATCATGTCTTTAATGAATCCCTCTCCAATTTTTTTTGTTTTTATTCAGTACTTCAATGCACATGCAAGGTAGATATAAAAAATTTGAAAATTGCTTGTAAACGGCAATTTTCTACTTTAAAAGTGTATCATCTGAATGTTTTGATTTTCCCAAGTTTTTTTTTTACTTCACCAATAAGGCCATTCACAGTGGGAGTTTCATTTTCATTAAATGATGTGACACATCATCATGTTTGGTGACATAGCAAGATAATTATAAAGAAAGAGATAGAAAGAGTTTCATGGGAGGTGAGTGAGTTTCATCAGGATGAAACCTGAGATACACGGTTACCTAGACAAAAGTAGATGTGGCACTCTTGGAAACTGTGTAATGAAACTCTCCATTGTAAATGGCCTAATATCTATCTTGCTTTCAGTGCAGTAGAAGAAGATTGTAGAAGTTACTGCACTGCAATATGGAATTGTGGGTGGTTCAAAATAGCCAAATGCTTTTCCTTCATTTAGAATTTCTCTGATGTATCATCAAACTTATGCACATGAAATTCTGAATAAACAAAACATAAGATTGATCATCCTACAAGGATCAATTTGACTTACTGGTGATACAATACTTATATGATTATACCTATCTTGACATTATATCTAGTTCTTCATTTGCAACTGGTGCAAACTGTAAAGAAAACACCTGAAGTTATTGCCCACGAAACCAATAAACGCATATGCATGGTATAAACTAATTAAAGAGTGTAGAATTATACTGGTGGTGTTCAGAGATCATACCGCAGTTTTGACAAGCTCATCGGCGTATGCGCTGGCGCGGACAACCATGGGGACGGTCACCTGCTTGGGACTGGCAGCCTGGCGAGTGGCACCCCATTCGGACTTCTTGGGAAGGAAAGACGATTTGAGGAGAGTAGCAGACGCCATTGTTGCTGCTTCTCAAGGCAAGGAGATCAAGTGCTACCCTCTCTTCGACACAGCCTGCAGTCTTTCCTTAGGGGGGGGGGGGGGGGGTGAGAAGCGCAGCAGCTGCTCACATTTAAGGGCGCCCACTGGATCACTCAGGGGATATGAGTTGTGAGGTGGTGGTTTACTTCCTGATACGAATGGCTGTGCTTTGGTTGCTCCAATCCTCTTGTCACCTTCTCCTCCTTTGTCCTGGCTCTGGCACATCTTTTCTCTATGATTTCTTTTCCATTTTTCTGTGCACCATGTAAAACCTGTAGAACCAAAAAATTTTCTTCTTTGCGCTGCGTGGTCCATAAATATTGCCTGAACATTCTTGGCCTTGAGAAGGATAAATACTGGCTGATGAGGAGTTCTGGGTTTCTGTGGGTGCATTTCACCAGGAACTATTGCCCATAGGCGTCTTCCAACCGTGGAGATATCCTGATATATTATTACATCCATGGACTTGTCAAGCTACAGCTGATTACATGAAATACACCAGATTTTTCAGTCAGGTCATTTGGTGATACAACTCCGGCTGTGAGTTGTTTGTAGCATGCAGGGTCCCTCGTGTGACGCACATCATTCTAAGTATGGTTCTGAGAGTGCTGCCTCTCCTTGTGCCTGGCTGCAGAAGGCACACATCCACCACTAATTTGACAACTCCCTGTCAACAATGCCATCCAGAGGGTTCCAACCATGTAGCGGTCCTTGCAGAGATGACCCCTCATGTATGATGGATTCAAGAAAAAATATCTTCCTTTTTTCCAAGCCTTACTTAGATATTTGAAATTACCGAATGGCATACGTTATTTAATTGTTATTTAATTGAGCAGTGCTTCTATGCTTTCCTTCGTAATACAGGTTGTGCAAATCCTGAAGCAAATACGAATAAAGGAGGATATAAACATGCATATTTTTGCAGAGTAAGAAGTTTGAAAACGTTCAAGGGTAAAAACATATATAGAAATTGGCCATCTTGTTCTACTGCTCACCAAAAACATTGACATCAGAGAGCAAGTTCGTATATGGCACATACTGCTCTCAATGAAAAGGAAAGACACATAGTGCCATGAAAGGGATTTTACTATTGAATAACAAAAGCTGTTAACTACAAAATGTTTACAAGTACATAAGTTTGGCCTATAACTCGGGAGAAATACATCCAGACAGACACCTGTGGTGTACATGACTTCTTTTCTATAGAAAAAATAGCATTCATGCCAAAAAAAAAATGGTCTACTATCACAGTTATCACAAGGATGCTGTCAATGATGTCTCTTAAGACTTAACACATGAGAACAATCTGGATCTGAAGACATCGTTTACAGATTCTATTATATTTCTGTCTCAGACTTATAGCATCCAAAAGCTCGGTTTCTTTAATTAGTTCAGGAGCTATTCCTCTACCGCTAGCACTTCAGTTCATCAAATTTGGAACAAGAAGCACACAGTATCTTTCAGTTATATGTATTCTATCCTTCAGATGAACATAAAACCAATGAAATAATCCATCAGTGCTGCACCCAATACATTTGTTTGGCTGCATATCAATTAAAGATACCGTAGGTTGAGCAAAGTCTAGCTCGTCATAGTTTTCAACCAGCGGAAATTAAAAATCAAGCAGCATGTTCTCCATATACTATGGACATATCAGTATTAGTTGAAAGTGGTCGAGGTTGACTTCTGATTTAGTTTGACTGGTAGGGTCAGCCTGTGATTGGATGTGCTTTTGTACATGTCAGTGAGGACCTGGCATGTGGATCCAAGGGCAAGCTAGTGATGAATCCATGCTCCATATTCGTTTTTATTTCTCCTTCAAAGGATGTCTTCACCTCTGTCCACTTCTTGTGATACTCATAAAGCATTGTGATTCCTCTTTCTGGGTCTTCTAGAAGCTTTCAGGAGGAGGAATTGCTGGTAAGTGGTAAATTGGTGAAGAGTTCATTCCCGACACAGGGTTGTGGCACAACCATAAATAGCTCTAGTCTGAGCAAACTCTGTTATTCAATTCTGCTGCCTTAGAAACCTCATCAATTGGTTTCCCGCAAGCTTCGCCAGTTTCTGCAGGGCTACTAACAGATAAAAATGCCACAAGCTGCTGCCTCAGCAATGGTGATATCTTCTCACTGCATGTCAACAGCTCCATGGATGGGACCACTCCTTTCTTCACCAGCACAGCAAATGCAGTCCTTACACACTGAGAAATTGCCTCCTTCCTCCGCACCTCATAGTTCTCAACCAGAAGAAATAAGAACTCAATTAGCATGTTTGTGATATCTGTATACTGAGATACTGAGTTCACCATCAAGAGCATTGCGGGCTCAATATTCATGACATTACCCTTACTCTCATCAAAAAACAGCCAGTCATAGAACAGCGCCAGCTTCGCATTCGCCTGCACATAGCGCTTGCTGCAACTCGTCAGCAACCACCCAATGACTGCCCAGCGGGCAATGACACCAGACTGTATAACCTCGTTCGTCGGGTGGTACCCGCAACATATGAACCGAACAATGTCCGGTATCCTCTCCTCCCCTCCAGGCACCATCAGATGCTTCCTTGCAAACCACAGCTGGTACCTCTTCTGAACCCCCCACTTCACATTGCTCATCATGAACAGCAGCTGCGTCTCCATCTCCGGCGATATGGTCAAGGTTGTGCACCAACCCGGCGTGCCAATCTGGCAGATGTCCACCATGTCGCGGCCCAATACCGAGTCTTTCCACAGTCCCTGGAACTCCGGCACGAGCACCAGCTCATGGAGCGACCTCACAAGGTCCCTCCCGATCAACGTACACACTTGGAAGGGATCCCGCAACACCGAGACGCAGAAAGACACAAGCTTTTCCTTGCACTCCTCAAGATTCTTGGCATTATTGCACTCTTCGCATTTCCTGCACTCGACACTCCTCGGGACCGGAGTGAGGCGGTTCTTGGCGAGGAGGCGGAGGAAGGCGAAGACGGCGGAGGCGAGGAGCTGGGGCTCCTCGGCGGCAAGGAAGGAGGAGTGCTCATGGAGGAGCTCGAGGAGGCGGGCGTCCCCGGGGAAGGGCACGCGGCGGAGGAGGGAGACGAGGAGGGGCTGGAACCCCGGCGCCGCGGCGCGGGCGAGCTCGGCGGCGGCGAGGAGGAGGCGTGTGCGGGGGTGGGGGAGGAGGAGAGGGAAGGGGAGGGAGAGGAGGGCGGAGGCGAAGGCGGGGTAGAATGAGGGGAAGCGGGCGCCGGCGGCGTGGAGGACGAGGAGGAGGCGGCGCGGGAGAGGGGAGGGGTGGGTGAGGAAGGAGAAGGCGAGGGCGAGGGGGAGGTGCGGGGACGAGAGGTCCGACGGGGACGGAGATGGGGAGGGGAGGAGGAGGTGCGCGGAGTGGAGAGGGTGCTCCGGGGAGGAGGGAGAGGTGGGAGGCAGGTGGTGATCGCCGCCGGCGAGGAGTCGCGGCGGCGGCGGCATTGAGGGGGAGAGAGAGAAGGTTTGCGTGTGGTTTCAGATGGGTCCTTCAGATATGAACAGACCCAAATTTCTTAGCAGGCTCCGGGACCAAAACGGCCCACACACATCGTTATAGTGCCAATTAATCAGAATTTAACGGGTAATCTCATGTTTATGGTAACGTATTAATTCGTATTTACACCTGATTTAAAAGTAATTTGCAGACTAATTTCATAATAAGTTGTCACTGCATAAAAGCAGGACCTGAAAGTTTTGAAGCTAATCCCAACTATCAACGATTGTTCAACCTGAATACATATAAGCAGTTCATCGTATTGTCATCTCCAGCATCTACGATGGATTTCGAATACAAGGATGGATTTCACAGTATGCCAATTTCAATCCCCTCTAGCTACTACTACTACGAAAATTCTTCAGCATCTCAGTAACACACCGGGGCAATCACTCAACAACGTGACCTCTTAGATTAGTTGAGCTGATGAGGCTTGCAAAAACTTTAGACAATGACAGCCACTGGGCATGGCCTTCCCATGCGAGTTAGCTGTTGCTGGGATTCAAGATGTCACCAAGATTCACATGCAAGCTGTTCCTCATGGTTCTCCTTCCTGCTGCACCAGCATTGCCCTTTCTCATCATCGCCGTAAACTCGCTGTAATCAATCTGCCCATCCTGAAAACGGTACAGAAATTAAAAAAAAAAACGGACAGCCAAGTCAATAATGGAAGAAAAACGGTGATGGGCAGAGTAGATTAAGCATCGGGAAGACTTACATTGTTCTGATCGACATCTTTGATCATATCCTCAAGGTGAACATCATCAAGGCCAAATTCAAGGCATGCTTGTGACAGCTCATCAATGGTTATAAAGCCACTTCCATCTCTGTCAAAAAATGAGAATGCTGACACCAAGTTCTCCTCCCTCTCCAGTTTATTCATGTGCAGTGTAGCCGCAATGAATTCACCATAGTCGATGGTTCCGCTGTTGTCGATATCAGCCTGAAACAAACGGACAGCAAATAACATTACAATAGCCATAGTACATATTATCCACAGAATGTAATATACTTCTTTTCTCTTAATGAAGGATCAACTCGTAAAGAAGCACTTACTGCTTCCATTAAAGCCTGGATTTCATGTTCCGTTAATTCTGAGCCCACCCTTTTCAAGCCATCCTTCAACTCATCGAATGTTATAGTTCCACTATTATCAGTATCAATCATTTTGAACAGCTCCTTTAGGCCTCCAATCTCCTCCTCAGACAGGCTTTCAGCAATAACCTGCAAAAACAAAAAGATAGGCTATAGTATGTCAAAAGCTCAAGATGACCATTGCAAGCTACACATTCTGTATTGAGTATTTGAGAAATCCTGCAAACTCTACAATGCATCAAGGGTCCAAACGCTTTGTGTGGTTAATTCCCAAACAAATGACAAAAAGATGGGATACCTAAGAACAAGATCAATCCACTAACTCATATCTAATATGTAACATTGTTCTGCTTTCGTAACATGGATATGAACAAAATCATTCTAAATATCAGAAAAACAACTGGGTCGAACAATGTTGGTGAACATTGTGGTGAAATAGAGGGAAGAAAGCAATTACACATCAAGTGGCCCAGTCACACCCTTTACTAAGCACATATGGTTACAGAATAAAAGCAAATAAGCAATACTGAGTGAGTGAGTGGTATCCTTTGTACTCTGAAAATGCTTGATCTTAAAACTACTGGAGTTAAAAGTGGGATTCCTACATACAGAATGGATAAAACGAGGCATGTATAATTGACTTGGTATATCTATATCAAACAATTAAGGTAATACTAACAATAATTGAAATGAAGCATGAAATATTGAGGTACTAACTTAGCGACGATCTATGCATAAAACCCAAAAGGGGCAGAATCAGCTACTGCATTTACAAAGGGATCCATACCCTCAATGCCATCTTCTTGAGCTTGTTCATTGCCGTAAAATGCTTCAGCCTTGACAAAACAGCAGAATCAATAGGCTTATCAGGCGCCACAGCATCATCAACAATCCATGGGTGACCTGACATAGGCAATGCCATTATGAGAGAGAAATAAAAAAGATATCCTACGTGGCATGCAAACACACAAACTTGCACCCAACAGCTTGAGTGAGAGGTAGGGGGTTGACTTACAGAGAACCTCATGAGCAGTGAGTCGCTTGTTAGGATCCCGATTAAGCATATTAAGGACCAGATCTTTAGCGCTGTCGGAGATACTAGGCCAGGGTTCAGATTCAAAATCAAGTTTGCCTCGAAGGATCTGCCTGAATATTCCTGCTTCAGTTTCTGAGAGGAAAAATGAAGACATGACAATGGAAAACATGAGAATTTGGATACACCTACTAACTTGACGGCTTAATGGCAGAGTTTACCAGCCCAAAATGGGGGAACACCGCATAGCAAAATGTACAGAATCACCCCAGCGCTCCAGACATCAGCTTCTGGACCATAGCATTTCTGAAGCACCTCAGGTGCAACATAGTACGGGCTCCCAACAACATCAGAGAATTTACCACCTGAGGAAGTGGAAATGAACACTTCAATAAACTTAGTGTGAATCAAAGAGAACTTTCTAGCAAACTAAGTCAAAATTCACAGAGTGGCATGCAAATACCAGATAAAAAATATCAAATCAAGACTGTTTACTAGAAGAAAAACAACTAGATTCATGATAGTGGTAGTAATGGATACTACCATGCATTTTACAATCTCTTCCTACCAAATTTAATAACTTGCAACAATCTCATATTCCACAGTATCTAAATTTTCCTTTGACCTATACATGGCTGGCTACAGGAACACAATTCTTTTCCCACCCATGCCAAGATTACTAATAGTAATCTTAAGAACATTACAAAAGTATGTGGTTCCTTTCCAAAATTACTACTAACTTGCAACCATCATAATATACCAAAAAAAATCAATTTTTGGCATGCCTTCAAGCTTCAAGGTTTACCAGATAAACCACACAAGCAGTCAAGCACTGCCCTCTTACCATTCACATCAACATCACTACTAGGAGCTGTTTCTGGCAGTTTTGAACTTAATAACTTCAGTGCTCGCACTGATTCTCATTTCCAACTGGAACTCCCACATGGTTTCAATACCCTCTCCTCCCATTATCAAGAAAAGTCAGGTATTGAGCATTGTGACAAGCATTCAATTGACTTGATCATAAAATGCTATCAGCAAAGCTCCAAGTGGTCATTCTAATGCAACATTAGCAGGTAATTCCAATAGAAACACCAAGTACTACACATGAGAGGCCATCCTTAGATCAAGAACTGGCAATATGAACAATAAGCAACGCCGAATTGCCTGCCAAATTCGAGCAATGTAAAGCAAAGAAACAAACGGACCGGGTTTGTAGAACATGGAGAGCCCAAAGTCGGTGGCCTTGAGTGGTGCATCCTCGGCGGTGCTCGCGAACAGGAAATTCTCCGGCTTGAGGTCCCGGTGCATGACGCCGAGGGAGTGGCAGCCCTCCAAGACTCCAACGATCGTCCTGATGAGCTGCGCGGCCGCACGCTCGCTGTAGTGGCCCTTGGCGACGATGCGGTCGAAGAGCTCGCCGCCAGCGCAGAGCTCCATGACAATGTGCACGAAGAGCGCGTCCTCGTAGGCGCCGCGGATGCGGACGACGTTGGGGTGCTCGGAGAGGTGGTGCATGATCTGGATCTCGCGCCACACGTCCTCGTAGTCCTCGCGGCACATCAGCTTGCGCTTGGGGATGGACTTGCAGGCGTACTCGCCGCCGTCCGCCTTGCCCACGCACTGATACGTCGTGCCGAATTGCCCCTGCCCCAGCTTCTTCCCGATGCGGTAGTGGTCGCGGACATTCGCCGTCTTGTGCGGCAGCACCGACGCCGGTCGACCCGCCTCCGGCGCCGTCACCGGCGGCGGCGGCTTCGCCTTCGCATTGGCGTTGGCGTTGCCGCGCGGGTCCGGCTGCATTTGCTAGCACCCGGCGTGCACCCTGGATCAACAACTGTACGGACGCCGCGACGCCTTGGATCAAGAAACGAGGAAAGGTTAGTGATTTGGGGACACGGCGGTAGGGTGCGATCAAGAACCGGTCAAAAAAGGAAGCTTATTCACCTCAGATAGAGATTTCTGCGCTTCCTCCCAGTATTTCTGCGGATTGAGACGGAAGAACACACAAAGTTTGGGATCTTGGGAGTGCGCTTCTGGAGATTCTGGGGGGAACGAACCCTGCCGACGAGATTAAGAGCCAAGAAACAAAGCTTTCCGGGAGGTTTATGACCAAGCCAGAAGAGTAAAAAAAAAAGCAACGAAGAGAAGAAATTTTGCTCTTCACTTTCTCAGGTGTCACATGGGGAAGATGCAATCTTGCCAAAAAACATATAAAAAAAAGAGCAGAAAGAAAGGATTGGCCCTTTATCTTGCGTGGAGCTACAAGTTAGATGATCCGGGGCTCGCACAAAAGGACAGGATCTTGGTGGTGCTGGTGATGGCTCCATCCATTTTTTATAGGATTTTTTTGGGGGGGCCTCCGATGGGATGAGACGATGACGACGACGACGATAGGAGTTGGAAATCCCCACTTTTTCTTTGATTTTTGGGGGTTGGAAATGGTAAAAGGCGAGGTTGGTTCGGTGAAGGGGAAGACTGGGGGAAAGAGAGTGCCGGGATTATTGTTAGGTCAGGTCGTATCCAAGGCTTTCTCCATTGGTGACGAGGAAGGAAGGAAGTTAGGACTTGTAGGCGATGATGTCCGTGGTTGTAGTCTTGTAGATTTCTCGTTCTTCTCCCGGTCTCTTTTGTCCTAAAATATTTGGTATCACTCTCCTTTAGTGTTTCTTATTAGAAAAAGAGAGACTTTACGGTGGATTATACTGATATAGTATATAGTCGAAATCATATCTAATCGTTGATTTGTTAAGAGTTACTCTACTACTAGATAAAGTATAAGTAAATTCTAGTTAATCTGATCCATTGAATCGAAAAGAATGAACGGTTGATATTCAATTTAGCGCTCTAGAAAAAACATATTTACAAGAATTTCGTTGGAATTTTGAGGTAAAGTGGGCAACGATAATTGATCTTTGCTTTTCTTCCTCTCTTGAAGCTAGTCAATTGAGTGCAGTAGAAATCATATCTACTCATTGATTTGTTAAGAGTGTTTCTACTACTCTATTACCAGATGAAGTATAAGTAAATTCTAGTTATTCTGATCCATTGAATCGAAAAGAATAAACGATTCATATTCAATTTAGCGCATTGTAAAAGAGCTGTAGAAAAAATATATTTACAAGAATTTCGTTGGAATTTTGATGTAAAATGGGCGTGCAACGATAATTGATCTTTGCTTTTCTTCCCTCTCTTGAAGCTAGTCAATTCTTCTTCTTTTTTTTTGGTTCCCAAACTGAGTTTTGGCGTCAGTATTGTTATTGTGGTATGGCTTCTGACTATTTTTCATGCCAACTAGATCATTTGTTTTGGGCGTTACACGACCTAATGTACCACGAAGAGGCTTAAATAAACCGGGTTTTTCTTAATTAACGGTACACTGAATTTAATAGTGATCTTTTATTATTTTTATCTAATAGATCAAATTAGTTAGTATTTATTTATATTTTTTAATAGTAGAGTAGTAGAAATATCTTGTTAGATCTAATTTCTACTACTAATTATATACCACTAATATAAAATACTGTAAAATTTGTAAACAAACCTCGTACACAAAATAAAGTAGTGTCTTATATATTTTTCCATTTAACCAAACAATGGCATATCTTTCTTTTAGTTTACATCTTTACATTCAGGCAAACATCACACGTAACTATTTTTTAGCTTACATCTACGTGATGGATGGAAACTTTCCTAACGACGCAAAAGGTAATATGAGTGCCCGATAATGTGCACAAGTACGCGGTCGCATGGACAGTGAAGTGATTGCCAGATCCAGTTATGACTTTGTTTGGTTGCTTTTACCGAGAGGTACATATATGAGACGGTTTAAGAAAAAAGTTATCCATATGTTTGGTTGTTTGAATGGAACCGTTCCATCCTGAACCAAATGATACAAATTTAAAGAATATTTCCTTTACATGCTGAACCATCTCATTCACCCAAAATAATGGAACAATTTATTCCATCTCATTCAATCTCATCCTATCAACCAAACACACCATAAGTAATCCTAGTGCAACCGGTATTGACTATATTGACAATACTTCTGCATGGTCAGACCATCCGAAACCTGCAAGAGCAGAGCATAAGGATCTTCAGAGGCCATACAATTTTTTGTAGGGTAAAATGCCCCATAGGGACTGAAATCTTTCATTGCAAATAGTACCTAGTACAGGAGTTCATGGTGTAACCGTGGTTACAAAGTGCTGCCAAAACAAGGGAAGCTTCTATCCCTAGAGCTTTGTCTTGCTAACAAAGGAGAACGGGTATATGAAAACGGTACAAAAATTATCGGTAAATGGCTATTTCGTTTTCGTTTTCATATTTTTTACCGGTAATGGAAACGAAATCAGAAACCCCGGAAACGGATATAGAAATAGTAGTGACGGAAACGAATGCAGAACGGAACGGAGCGGATACGGAAACGAAAGTTGAAAATTCCACAAGAACATAGTACAGAATAACAATACACATGACCACAAGAATATGTAACTCATTTTACCTCCAAAATGGATACAAGAATAGTGTTATGTTCATTGGTATCACTAGAAAATTTTTCTTAAGTTTGTCAGTTGAAGGCTTGCTATTTGTCTCCCATATCAGACCATCATGTCCTCTTCCATATCAATATCAACATCCACTTTCTCCATCAACTACAAAGGTGTAATGCCCTAAATTTTATATATTATTGTTCAATGTTTATTTATGATTTTATGGAATTTATCTTAAATTTCATGGAGTTTATAAATACCATTTTGCTAATTTTTAGATTTATAAAATTAATTTATTCATAAAAAATAAAAATTAAATTATGCTAAAAATAATTTCCCTAGATTCAAAATGTTCTAAAGTATTTTTGAGATTTTTTTTTGAATTTTTGAACTCTATTTGATATTTTATATAAAACCATTTGATTTTATAAAATTATTTTAATTCGAAAATAAATGTAAACTCTCTCTTCTCCTTTTTGGGCCAAGCCCATTTCCCTTTCTGACCCATTTATGTTTTTAATTTCCGGTTTCACTTATATGGAATTTTCGTTTCCGTTTTCGTCGGAATTGGCTCTCCCGTTTTCGTTTTCGAAAAAAGGCTTTCATTTTCATTTTTTCCAGAACGATCGGAAACTTTTCATTCTATTTTCAACCCTACCTGCAAGCAGAGTTCCAAAAATTTTTTAGGGTTCAAATCTCATCACCCTCCGAAATACGAAATCTCGGTGAAATCATGTTATTTTCGATGAAATCCGAACGAAATTCAAATCCGGCATTTTTTGAACCGAGATTTTGGTCCAAAAAATGAAATTTCGTTCAAAATTGCCGAAATCTCGGTAAATTTCAACTGAACGAAAAATGGTTTAAACAATGTCAAAAAATTTTGATTTTTTTTTGGATGATCCTGACACAAAACTATTGTTCCTATAAAAATTTCATATGATGATCAAGCCTGAGGAATTTTTTAAAAAATATAACAATGATATTACCCTGATAAAAGGCTGACCGACAAATTTCAACCGAATGGAAAATAGTACAAACCAAGTTAGAACCTTTTGAAAAAAAAATCGGATGGTTATAACACATCCATAATATTACCATAAATTTTTCAGATGACGATCAATCTTGAGAAAGTTTAATTTTTTTTTCGATGGTTATACCTAAGAATCAGATGATCATTGGAACAGCCCAAACTTTGTAGCACAGGCTTTCATGTGAACTTCTGTAGCAAATCTCCGGCCTATGCCATGCCATCCCATCCCAATCCCTATTCTTTTCAAGAGTCTTTTTCGCAACATTTCAGTAAAAAAAAAATATATTCAGAGATCGGACTCACGGGGCTATGTTTGAGCATGAGGTTAGGATGACAAGGACGGCAGCGGGGGATCACGGAACGATGAATCCAAAGGTTACATTCTGCGATGTCTTTGCCTCTTTCGTTGTTTTCGATGGAGCAGCACTTGGCTTGCCCTTGTTTATTCCTGCCATTCCTAGCCTGCATCTCGACCTTTTTCCTTTGGACAGGAAGAAGAGCATCTTCCCTGGCATTTCCATCTTACCCCCCGTCCAATTTTTGTACACATTTTTGTGGATTGTTAATCTGTGGGATCCATCTTGTGATCATCCTGAGATTTGGATGATGAAACACACGACTATGATACCATTGAAATGTACCTTTGAACTGTTTTTCAATTGTGATGTGGCCCTTTGAGATGGATATCTTGGCTGAATCTGAGTGGCCGACCAACGCCCTAGCGTTTGTTTCCTTGCAGTGCCGGTCCCCCTAAATAACTCTTGCTCTATCCCCTTCGTCCCAAAATATAAGGTATAACTGTTTTTTTTGGTTCATCCATCGTAACGCGAGTCCTCTAGTCTTTTTGGTTCTCTTTTTTTTTTTTTTTGGTTTTTGGTTGTTGTTCTTTTGTGCAGTCTCTTGCACTTTGTATTCAACTTCTATTTCTCTCCTTTAATTCGAGCTCCGGCTTTTCAAAAAAAAAAAAACTGCTTTTTTTCTAAGTTCCAGAATACATTAATCTTCTCTCTCATTTCTTATACGCATGCATGTATGCATTAACCTTCTCTCTCATCATGTCTTCCTTGATTTATGTGTTGGTATGAGTTACGCCTTATATAACGGGATGGAGGGAGTACTAATCAAGACCAGTTAAGCACGTGATTTGCTGGGTTTGTAGGTTTGAGCCGCCGGCCAGGACTCTATCCCTCAAAATCCATATCCAAGTCCAATATAGAAACATATCCCTCGAAGTAAAATTCCAATCTGAACTTCCCATCAACTCAGCATTACCTTGATCTGAACATACATGTTGACATCCGAATTAGGACAGGAGCATTTCCTAATTTTAATCATCAAGCAAATTGTGTGTGGCAACTTCACCTGTGTTTTTAGGGAATGTATAGGTATTATCCGGATGTTTTTGTCCTAAAAATCATCCAAACTTTGAACCGTACGATCAAAAGACACATCCGTAGGATCAACCCACCTCGAATTCAGGGGACGTGCATCGATCTAAAAGCAAATCCAATGGCCAAGAATTTGGATGATAGTTGCTAAAGAAAACATCCGAATGAAACTTATCAAAACCCTAATAGGGATTTGATTTTTACTCCCTCCGGTTTTGTAATATCTGTCGTTTTAGACATCGACACGGTCTTTAAAAAACAACTTTGACCGCTAATTTTTATTCTAATATATTTATAAAACCCAATAAAATTATAATTGACGGGTACCCAGGCCATGGGTACCCCAATGAAGAGGCGCGTGGGCGAACCAGGCGGTCGAGGCCGCCGCATTGCCGAAAACCGAAGCCATGACCAAGCCGGCAGAAATCCCGAAGGAACAGCGACATTTATTGCGTGTCAGGCGCATTAAATGCCTGACGTAATGGTGACGCAGCGGCACAAGTCCCCAACTCTCGCATTTACTACAAGCAACTACGCCGACCAGCGAGGCAAGGGGCCGTGGCCGGTCCCATCACCCGCCACTTGCGGGTGACTAAGAACCTGATCTTTTCTCTTTTTCAAGCTACAGTTGTAACCTCCTCCTCGCCTATATAAAGGGGAGGAGCGAGCATGTAAAAGCGACGGACAACCAAGGAATCAATACAATCAAACCCACACAAACCGGAGTAGGGACGTTCGGCCGAACCAAGATACATCTTGTGCTCACCCGAGTAAGCCGTCGAGGAGAGGGAGCGTGCACCCCCCTCTTACCTATACAAATTCATTGGCCGGTGCTCGAAACACCGACAGTTGGCGCGCCAGGTAGGGGCCTGTGCACGACGTTGCCGCCATCTTCCCGCTTAGCTTCCTCGACGGTTCCCTTTCTTTCTCCGACATCGCCATGCCGATAGCGTCGATCCGTTTCGGCTCCCTCGACTTCGTCACCACCACGGCGGGACAGATAGTGATCGTCCCCGCCATACTCCGGCGCCAAGTGTCCACCGAGGACCCCGACGCCTCACTCGCTTCAGAGACCTCCGCTCGAGGTCCTCGCGGACCCCAACGCCGGCGCGCCAGAGGCCCCATCACCCCTGCCGATGCGCGGAGGCATCGGCGATGGCGGTCGCACCCGCCGCGACCTCGCGCTTCGTGGCAATGGTCGGCCACGTACCCGACGACCACCACTCGGACAACTCCTCCGACCACGGCTCTAGCGGAGGAAGAGACAAGAACAGACCACGCTACCGCGACCCCGACACCGCGGCGGCGCTGCTACCCCGGCCACGCCAAGACTCTCCGCCAACACACCGAGGAGGATCACCGTGCTCGCCCAGCCGACCTTCAGCCGGCGACGCGACGAGCCGAGGCTCAAAAGGCCGAAGCTCGACAAGCTCCAGGCCGACCTGGAGCAATCCTCGCCGCATCGCTCCACTGCGCTGGCGGCGCAGCGCTCGCGCCGCGCCAGTCCACCACGGTAGCTAGGGGGCCAGACGATTCATCGTTCTTTCCCACGCTGGCCAAAACATCGCCGCGAAGAATGCCGCTCGCGGCATTCGAGCCAGGCGATCCTGCAGCCAAGGCTACCCACCGTAACCTCCGGCCTGGTGGAGCGAGCGGCAGCAAGACGCCAGCGTATGGCCACGGATCGCAGCGTTCGGGCACCTCTTCGGATGGCCCGCAACGCCAACGCCCGAGGCCGTCGAGCGAAACAAGGGCAGCATCACCTTCCGACAACCTCAGGCATCGCGCACCGGTGCACCAACGTTTGGGGGACGAACGCGACGCCGCACCACCCTCCAAACGCGAAGAACAAGGAACGACCCGACCGGCCGCGTCGCCGCCGATAAATACCGCGGCGTGACGCAGCCGAGCCCCGATGGCCCCGGGCCACGGCGTTCTGTCGAGAATTCGCAGCGAAGTTCCTGCCCGGTCCGGGCGCCGGTCAACATAGCCAAGTACGCAGGGGCTACAAACCCCAGTGTGTGGCTGGAAGATTACCGGCTCGCATGCCGGGCGGGGGGAGCGACGGACGACCTTTTTGTCATCCAATACCTCCCCATCTACTTGGCGGACTCAGCCCAGGCATGGCTCGAATATCTGCCCGCCAACATCATCCGGGATTGGGCCGACCTCAAGCACCACTTCGTTGGCAACTTCCAGGGCACCTACAAGCGACCAGGGAATTCACTGGGACTGCAAAGCTGCAAGCGGCACAGGAAAACCTCCTGACTACATCCGACGCGTTTTTCCCAAAGAAGGTAACGAGCTCCACGACATCCGCGACGCCGATGTCGTGGGGGCATTCATCTGGCACCACTTCCAAGACCCTGGTCCATAAAGCGGGGTGTCGCGAAGCCAGGACCACCAAAGAACTCCTGGACATTGCCACCAACCACGCCTCGGGCGAGGAGGCCGTAGATGTCATCTTCGACAAAGGGAGGTCGGGCGAGGAATCGGCGCCGAGCCCCTCCTCCGACCGCCCCGACAAGCGAAAGCGCCACGGCAAACAGTCCGCGAGGACCGCCTGGTTGACGCCGACCGATCGGGAAAGCCGCAAGGCCGGCAACCCCCGACCACTTCGAAATCGATGGAAATGCGTGTCCGAACCACGGATACCCGTCGAGGCACAAGTATCGGGCTGCGAAGTCTGGCGTTTCCTTCCGGAACCCCACGACGCCACGGGGCAAAGGAAAGAGGCAAGACTCGGCACCGACCACCGAGATCGAGAGGCAGACGCCGCTTCCCGAGACCGACGGATGCCTCATGATCTTCGGCGACCGGCAAGCTACGCCGACCGGAGGCGGCTCAAGCTCGCTGCCGAGAGGTGTTCGCGGCAAGCCCACCGTACCCAAATACCTTCGGTGGTGAGTCCCCGATCACCTTTGGCCGGCCGACCACCCCGACCACGCCCCGCAACCAGGAGGTACCCGCTCGTCATTGATCCCATCGTGGGAACGGGCGCTGACTAAGGTGCTCATGGGCGGCGGCGGCGATCTCAACATCCTTTACGTTGAGACCCTCGACGCCATGGGGATCCCCGCTCGAGCCTTCGACCGCGAGCGCCCTTTCACGGCGTCGTTCCTGGCCGCCAGCCCACCCGCTCGGGCGGTCGACCTGCCGTCACGTTCGGGAGCCCGGTTAACTTCCGCGCGAGACCCTCACCTTCGAGGTCGTGGATTTTCCGGCTCCTACCACGCCATCCTGGGGAGACCGTGCTACGCGAAGTTCATGGCGATCCCCAACTACACCTACCTGGTGAAGATGCCCGGCCGCATGGGGTGATCATCAGAATCGCGTCTTTCAGCTCGCCTACTTTGCGAGAAAAACGATTGCGAGTTGGCCTCGTGATCGTCGCATCCATCGAGCTCGCCGGCCTCAGAGCGACGCCGAGTCCGCTCCGACTCTAGCAAGTCCGGGCCGGGCTCCTTCAAGTCCGCCGAGGACACGAAGACGATCGAAGTCGACCCGGAGGACCCGACTAAAACCGCTCGGATCGGGACCACGCTTCCTGCCAAATAGGAAAGCGCGCTCGTCGACTTCCTTCGCGCCAACCGGGACGCCTTCGCATGGAAGCCCTCCGACATGCCGGATCCCGAGGAAGTCGCCGAGCACTCCTGAACATCCGGCACAGGTCTAGACCCGATCGCCCAGCGTCTGTGGCGCCGGACGAAGGAAAGCGCGTAGCCATAGGGAGGAAATAGCCAAGCTCTTGGCGCGGGGTTCATCAAAGAAGTTCGCCACCCCGAGTGGCTAGCAAACCCTGTGCTTGTAAAAAGAAGACTGAAATGGAGAATGTGTGTCGACTACACAAGCCTCAACAAGGCATGTCCGAAAGATCCATTCCTCTCGCCCCGCATCGACCAAATGGTAGACTCCACCGCAGGTGCGAATCCTCGCCCTTCTCGGATGCCTACTCGAGTACCACCAGATCGCGATGAAAGAAGACGACCAGCTCGCGACTTCCTTCATCACTCCGTACGGTTCGTTCTGCTACGTGACAATGCCGTTTGGCCTGAAGAACGCGGGGGCTACATACCAGAGATGCATGCAGACCTGCCTTTCCGACCAGATCGGCCGCAATGTCGAGGCGTACGTCGACGACATCGTTGTCAAGACCAAGAAGACCAGCGGCATCATCGCCGATCTGGAGGAGACTTTCGCGAACCTTCGACGGTTCCGCATCAAGCTCAACCCCGAGAAGTGCGTTTTCGGGGTACCCAAGGGGAAGCTACTCGGCTTCATCATCTCCGAGCGCGGCATCGAAGCCAGCCGAGATAAGATCTCTGCGATCTTAAGGATGGGGCCGATCAGCAACCTCAAAGGGGCCCAAAGGCTGACGGGATGCCTAGCGGCCCTAAGTCGCTTCACGTCCCGCCTCGGCGAACGCGGCTTGCCCCTATACAAGCTCCTGAGGAAATCCGACCACTTCACCGGACGGCGAAGGAGGCTCAGACGCCTTCGGCGCTAAAGGTTTTCCTGACCACCCTCCAGTCTTTGGTCGCCCGGCGCCAGAAGAGCCTCTGCTACTCTACATTGCCGCCACGACCCAGGTCGCCACGGCACTTGTAGCGGAAGCGGCGTAAGAAGGGCGAGTCCTTAAGGTCCAGCGGCCGGTCTACTTCATTAGCGAAGTACTCTCCGAGTCCAAGGCACGGTACCGCAGATTCGTAAGATGCTCTACGCAGCCTCGATCACGAAAAGGAAGCCGGGTACACTACTTCAACCAGACCACGCGTTTCGTGGTAACTTCCCTACCACTCGGCGAGGTCATCCACAACCGCGACGCCTCCGGAAGAATTGCCAAGTGGGCACTCGAGCTCAACGGGCATGACATATCCTATGTCCCTCGGACTGCCATAAAATCTCAAGTTCTAGCCGACTTCGTCGCCGAGTGGACCGAAGCCCAGGCCCCACCTCCGCTCGAAGACCCTGAGTACTGGACGATGTACTTCGACGGGTCCTTCACCAAAAACGGAGCCGGGGCCGGGGTCGTCATTCTTTCACCGCTCGGGAACAAGCTTCGGTACGTCATCCGGCTACTTTTCGACGCAACCAACAACGTCGCCGAGTACGAGGCCCTCGTCACTGGCCTCCGCATCGCCGCCGACCTCGGAGCTCTGCGGTTATGCGTGCATGGCGACTCAAAACTGGTCGTCGATCAAGTCATGAAGGCTGCAGAACCTCGCGACGATCGGATGGCAGCCTACTGTCGAGAGGTACGCAAACTGGAGCAAAAGTTCAAAGGATTTGAACTCCATCATAGCTACAGGCGGAACAACGGAGAGGCCGATCACCTGGCTGGTCTCGCCTCCGGCAGAGGGCCGGTCCGCGGAATTTTCGTCCTCGACCTACACCAAGCGTCCATCCGGACCGATCGCCCGGACGATCGGCCAAGCGACCCGACAAGGGCTGAGCTGGTCGAGCCGGGTTGCAACGTCCTGATGACCAGCACCGATTGGAGGAATCCCTTCGTCGATCGGTGGCCGATCGACGGTTCCCTCCCCGACGACCCTGACCGAGGCCCGCCGCCGCTCGTCGGGCAAAATCCTTCAGACTTGATCGGCAACGACCTCTCTGAAGGAGCCCTCCGGATCCTCCAGAAGTGTGTCCCAGCCGACCAAGGGAGAGAGCTACTCCGCGACATCCACGGCGGGGTTTGCGGACACCACGCCGGGTCACGGAGCCTGGTCGGGAAAGCCTTCCGACAGGGTTTCTACTGGCCGACCGCCGTGGCCGACTCCGAGCAAATCATCCGGACGTGCGAAGGGTGCCAATTCTTCGCTCGGCAAACTCACCTCCCGGCGCAAGCCCTCCAAACGATCCCTATCACCTGGCCCTTCGCCGTCTGGGGACTCGATCTGGTCGGGCCCTTCAAGAAAGCGCCCGGGGGCTTCACCCACCTGTTGGTTGCGATCGACAAATTCACCAAGTGGATAGAAGCCAAGCCGATCACAACAATCACTTCAGCGCAGGCAGCGGACTTCATCCGCAACATCGTCTACCGGTTTGGAGTCCCGAACTCCATCATCACCGACAACGGACGCAGCTTCACGGAAAGGAGTTTCTCGAGCTCTGCGACAACCTTCAAAGATCCGCGTGATCGGGCGTACCGCCGCTACCCACGAGCAACGGCCAAGTCGAGCAGCGAACGGCATGATCCTCCAAGGGCTCAAGCCACGAATCTTCGATCGATCAAGAAGTACGCGGGGCGTTGGGCGGCGAGGTACCTCCGTGCTTTGGAGCTTGCGGACCACCCGACCGGTCGGCCAGGGTTCACGCCGTTCTTCCTGGCATTCGAGCGTAAGCCATCCTACCAACCGACTTGGACTACGGCGCCCCAAAGGTTCAGGCCTTCAACGAGACCGGGGCTCGAGTCCCAAAGAAGACGCTGCCGACCGCTCGATGAAGCGCGAGATGTCGCCGTCGTTCGCTCGACCAAATACCCGGCCAGACAACTGCGACGCTACCACGACCGCAAGGTTAGAGGGCGGCGTTCAACACAGCGACACAGTTCTGCGCCAGGTTCAGTCCAACAAAGGCAAGCACAAGCTCTCCCCTCCTTGGGAGGGCCCTTTCACTGTAGTAGAGGTCCTTCGACCTGGCACTTACCGGCTCAAGGATCCCGATGGTAACATCCTGTCAAACGCCTGGAACATTGGAAAGCTAAGACGATTCTACCCTTAGCCCTTTTCTCTACCTCGTTCATTACCATGTTCACCTTTTACCGGGCGTGCGCGTAGCATTTTTTCCACTCGGGTCGACATCCCACTCAACCGCTGTCATTCACCCGATCGTTCGGTCTTCTTTTTCCCGACCCGAACACCACGGCCTACGCCCCAGCGGCTACGGTTGCGAAGTGGTATCTCGCTAAGGAAAAAAGAGACAGAACAGGATGATGTACGGTTGCCCGGGGGAACTAACGCTCGCGCTAAAACCTGGAACATGTCGATCACTGGTCGGTTGGTCCCCGCAGACCCAAGAACCATGACCCCGGCATTTCTTACCAGCAACAAACCGAAAAAATAGCGAAAAACACATATAAAACTCGAACACCTTTATTTTTCTTCCAATTCAACGGCATTTACATTCTTTGGAAACAAGAAAATCTAAAACCTAGAAAACTTCTCCTCGTCTAAGGGTCTTCCGCGCCGACAGTTGATCTCCGGACTTATCGTCCCTCTCCAAACACAGCTTCAGCTTCCCGCACAATTTTTGCCGCGACGCACGGCAAAAAATAGCTGGGTCGCCGAAATCCGCAGCAGGAGAGCCCCGATCCGCCCGGACGCACCTTCAAGAAGCGGTAGCCCCTGCGCCCCCCCTGTGTGACCTCTATGGTTCCCGGGGGAGCTCGGAGTCCGACACAGGGGGGACCGCCGTCGGAGAAGAGTACGGCAAAGACGATCAGGCGATCGGCAAGACGGTCGCCGCGAGCCTAGATGTCGCGGCCGACTCCAGGCTCCGGAAGGAGAAGGAGCGCGGGGAGGACGGCGCCCGCTCCCCCAATTGCTCAGCGCCAAGGGCGGCGGTTCCTCACCGACGATCGCGGCTTGTCGCGCCCGCTCGCTTCCTCCTCCTCCGCCTCCTGTTCAAGCAGCTCCTGGGCCGACCCTGCCGTCCGACGGGGCCGCTACAAGACGGCCAGCTCGTCGCCCCAACTCCTCCTCATCCTCTGCCTCTCGTTGAAGGGAGTCCCAGTCGATCTCATCGATCGGTGGGCTCTCATCCTTAGAGCGGGAATGAGAGAGCGAGGCAGCCATAAAAGCAAGTCGACAGTTCGTCTCAACGTTGCTGAATGAAGTCCCAGCGCCCACCTTCCGCCTATTTATAGGCGATCCGAAGCCAAACGAAGCGACGCGCCGGGATACCCGCCAGCATTCATGACGACCGCACCTTTTCGAAACTGATGGCGTAGAAGCCGAAGCGCCGAAGCAAGCGACGCGGGAACCAAAGCACCGCCAATTCCCCGCGTTGAACAAAAACCTCGCCAGTCATAAAGAAAGATAAGTGAGTACCTTCTTCTTGCACACTCGTTATTACTCCTTCAAGTGGCGCGCGGCGGTAACGAACAAACCGCCCCGCCCCACTCGGGGGCTACAAGAGTCCCGCGGGTCGGGTTGTCACAACCAATCGTCGGGTCCTCCCAAGACGGCCAAACTTTCGACCAAAAAGTACTACGGCCTACGCCCCGGCGGCTACTAAGCGCGTAGTGCTTGGCGAAGAAAGGAAGTGCCAAGCGGGTCGACTCCACGATCGGTCCGAACGACCTCACGGTTGAGCGTTCTCTCGATTTCCCAACTCTCTAACTTTTGTGATACACACACCGACCAATGCCCGACCTCGTGGTCCCTAAGGCAAGAGACGGCGACGATATCCACCACAAAGAAAATGGGCAAGAGGTGAGGACAAAGCGAGCCCCAGCGGGCCCCTAGTTGGGTCGGCGGACGACCCAATCGCCTTAACTCACGTCAGGGATCACACCTCACGCTCTCCGCGGAACCTGTCGACGGGTGGCGGCCAGTGCGCCTTGGATCGTGAGCGATCCAAGGTCCGATACGGGATCGAGTAAGGAAAGATTCTTTATGGATCGCCCCGCTGGGAGTCGGACGCCCGTGGCGGATTGTCCGCTAGGGACCCCTCGCGAGGGCCTCGAGTTCCACCGGATCACTCGCTTGTAGCCCCACGAGCGGCGCCGAGCCAACGAAGGCAAGCGCTGCGTTTCACTCTCCTGGTCCCCACCACGTGACGGGCGTAAAGGGGACGAGACCCGGCGCCACGGCGACCCGCCTGCGCCGAAGGCACGACCGGCGCCACGTGTCCGCCAGGCGACGGCCGCTAACGCGCGCCGGCGGCTCGACGGGCGCCACGTGCTGCTCGCCAGAAGCGATCGACCATCAGCGCCCGGCGGCTCGACCGGCGCCACGTGTCCGCCAGGCGACCAGCCATCATACGCGCCCGGCGGCTCGACCGGCGCCACGGTCCGCCAGCGACCAGCCCTGCGCGCCCGAAGGCTCGACCGGGCGCCACGTGTCCGCCAGAGCGACCGGCCATCATACGCCCGGCGGCTCGACGGCGCCACGTGTCCACCAGGGCGACCAGCCCATCAAGCGCCGGCGGCTCGACCGGCGCCACGGGTCCGCCAGGCGACCAGCCATCGCTGCGCGCCAACCCGGGCGCCACGTGCTCGCCAGGCGATCGGCCCACGCGCGCTGGCGGCACGACCGGCACAGATATATATCGCGATCGGACCTCCCGATACCGCAAAGCAACGACTGCAAGCAAGCGAAACCCCGACCTGCTCTCCGACTTCGGGGCTCGAACTACACCAGCGGGTGCGCTCAAGACCGGTCGAAGACTCTTCCCGATCAAACCCGGTGAAAACCCCGACCTGCTCTCCGACCACTCGGGGCTCTGCTACACCAGCGGGCCAAGACCCCGGACAAGAGACTCTGATCAAAGCCGAGCGAATCACGGCATCACTAAGACGGAAACAAGACCCCCGGGCACCTCTCCGACCTGCACGGGGCTCGGGGCTCTTGACGGTACCCAGGCCATGGGTACCCAGCGCCCGAAAAGGGCGCGAACGAACCAGCGGTCGAGGCCCGGCCGCACCGCCGGAAAACCGGGCCATGACCAAGCCGCCGAAATCCCCGAAGGAACAGCAGCATTTATTGCGTATCGGGCGCATTAAATGCCGGACGTAATGGTGACGCAGCGGCACAAGTCCCCAACTCTCGCATTTACTACACGCAACTACGCCGACCGGCCGGGGCAAGGGAGCCGGCCGGTCCCATCAGCCCGCCACTTGCGGGTGACTAAGAGCACAGTCTTTTTCTCTTTTTCAAGCTACAGTGTAACCTCCCTCCTCGCCTATATAAAGGGGAGGGAGCGAGCATGTAAAACGACGGACAACCAAGGAATCAATACAATCAAACCCACACAAACTGGAGTAGGGACGTTCAGCCCGAACCAGTATACATCTTGTGCTCACCCGAGTAAGCCGTCGAGGAGAGGGAGCGTGCACCCCCCTCTTACCTATACAAATTCATTGGCCGGTGCTCGAAACACCGACAATAATATTATGAAAGTACTTCTCGAGACAAGTCTACACATATAATTTTCATGTATCCAATTTAAATATTTAAAAATATATCGATAGTCAAAGTTTCGGAAGTTTGACCATCACTATGTCCAAAACGACAAATATTACCAAACCGGAGGGAGTAATTCACAATCGGGATCAAAATGGCAAGCTACACACCACCGACGCCATGAACGATGATAGAGAGCAATCTGTGCTGAATGCTGACGCCTGATGAGATCCAGAGACAGCTTGGCTGACTTGTTCAAGGATCTATCCATCTATCCATCTTTTCTTTCCTGTTGAAAGGAAGGAAAAAGGATGATGGCTCCGAAGAAAGGTAGACACGATGAATCATGGTGCCCACAGATGGGGGTTGCTATTTGCACGATAGAGATTGTGTGGGAGACGTGTGCGTTCGGTTGGAGGGCAACCGTCTTTTTCATCTATCCCGCTGTTTTGTTGGATGGATCGGTGGATGAGGATAGCTAACTCTCAGGAATATTCTTCGCAGGTACCGGATGAGCATATCCCATAAAATTGGCTAGATGAGTCCGTCAAACTTCCATTCGACCGATCAAATTTGAATTCTCACCCCATGCACCATCTAACTCGTATCCCTCCAACGAAACAAAAAATTTAGCTCATCCTATCAATTTTTCGTCCCTTCGACCAAACGGAAGTGGATGACGACACTGGTGAGCATGACCATGGCATTGAACCCCCATCTCCATCACTGTCACCTCTGCGAGCATCGACCAAGCCTGCTTCCAAGTATTAGAATTAGTAGTACGTTTATATTTATTCAGGGATGGCTATTGCTATGTCTTGTAAGGCCGTGAGAAGTTGCAAGATCTGTGATCTTGCGTAGCCAGCTAGAGAGAGATGGATTCCTGTGAACGAACCAACCAATAAATGAAAGGTTGCAGCTTTGATCACCAGCAGTAGAGATGATGTTTATTAAGGACAGGAGGGTATTAACCGTCCTGGTATTTGGCGACACCAGCTGACAAGCCTTGTTACCCGTGAGAATGAGACCATGAATTGCCTCAGTAATTACTGGCGATATGTGGGAAGAACAGATTAACTTGGGCCCCGTTTGGTACGGTTCCAGATCCTAGTAGAAACGGAAACGGTTCTAATTCTTGGTAGAAATGTTTGAGGTAGAATCAGAATCACTGTCTGGAACCGTTTGGTACAGTTCCAGATTCTAGTAGAAACAGGGTTGAGGGTGATTCAGCCATGGCGTGGAAAAAGAAGAAACATTCCGAGAAGAATCGTTCCGAGTTTTAGGCCCCGTTTGGCAACTTGGAACCGGGCTGTTTTTACTAGATTCTGGAAGAAACCCAACCAAACGGCCTAAAGCTCGAAACGATTCTCCTCGGATCGTTTCTTCTTTTTCCACTCTGTGGTCGAATCGGTCTCAACCCCGTTTCATCGGATTTACAGAATCCTACCTGAAACGTTTCTACCAAGAATCTGGAACCGTTTCTGTTTCTACTAGAATCTGGAATCGTACCAAACAAGGCCTTAGCACGCTTGGTAGGTTCTCTCAGTTACAGTAGAAATAATTTCTGCCCAAGTTCTTAAGCAAACGCCTTAGAATCCTAGAAATGAAGAGACTGTGACCGGTGAGAGATACTGCTTAGACAAAAAAATCTTGAAACCAGAACATTTTGCCCTATGATCACCAGCAGTAGAGGTGATGTTTATTTAGGATAGGAGGGTATTAACCGTCCTGGTATTTGGCGACACCAGCTGACAAGCCTTGTTACCCGTGAGAATGAGACCATGAATTGCCTCAGTAATTACTGGCAATACGTAGGAAGAACAGATCAGCTTAGAATCCCAGAAAAGAAGAGACTGACTGGTGAGAGATACTGCTTAGACAAAAAAAAATCTTGAAACCTGAACATTTTGCCCCGTGATCAGCTTCCACGTCTCCAACCAGAGCTATCGCTGATGCATGCCGTCTACCTCGCAGTGCCTCTGTGAAAATGACTTGGTCTCATGTGGTAGAACTCGAACAATTCACTAATTCAGGGCCACAGGATTAGTATGAGTCGATTCCGAATCGGAGCAAAATTAGGAATGTGGAAATTACGCGTGTAAAGCAGCTTGAAAACTACGTACGGCAACTGATAGTTTTGAGCATTTCATCTTCCCAACTCCTCTCTAATAATAATAATAATAATAATAATAATAATATGTGGTGACCCGCCCAATTAGCCCAGGTAACTATTACGCTGAGATAATCACTCGGATCTCGGTATAGTAGCTAGCAAAATATCGGGCACCCCGGTACTTTATTAGCTACTATACCGTGTTCAGAGTGTTGCAACAGAACAATAATTAGAGACTGAATGCAATTATATTACAAGCCAAGCCACGCAGGGCTAAAGGTCCAATACTTAATTATACAAATCGAATCCAAGTACAACAAAAATATAATACATAACTACAAATTACACAAAAGACCGACGAAGTAGTAACACAGCTACTTAGCACTCTATTATTCCTGGTAGTCCTCCTCGTAGGTTTGGTTCTGCGGGTGACCCTCACACCAAGTCTCATAGACGAGTCCACTGGCATCCGTGTCCCAACAGGACGCTTGATCAACGAAGTAGTGTTCTAAGCAAAAGGGAGAGTTATGCAAGAGTGAGTACAAAAGTACTCAGCAAGCAATATTAGCAGAATGCAATATATGAATTTTTCCTCCCACACCACCTCAAGTCCTTTTCCACAACCATCCGATGTAACCGTTCATCAAAACCATTTTTACGAAATTAGAATTTTATTAGAAAAGTTGTGTTGATTTTAATTTATCCAAAAAGGCTACTAGCACTCGTATATGAGGCAGACTTAACTTCCGTAGCCTCCAATCCAGGAGACAGGCATGAATTCATGATTTTACCCTGCGCAGGTTTGTACCACTTTACCCATAGTGACCCCTGACAAGAGAGGCCCCAGAATGTTTATCACTAGTCCAGTATTAGATCTCCAACCCTGTTACCCGAGTCGTGGATTCCTTCACTAGGCAATCCTGCCGGCTCGCGGCTAACAGTTGTATCCGGCTACCGCAGCAGCACTACTGATACTCAACCCAAGGCTTTATTCATATATAGCCTGAAAGAATTAACCGCAGTTGATTTTCTGTGTCCCTCACTGGGCCTTCCGGCATGCCCAGCTTCACACGCGTATTTATCTACTCTTACCCAATGTGGAGATCATAATACCTTCCTAGGACAACCTTTTCTGGTCGATTCCTCACACTATGGTTGATACTGAAAATACGGCTCATTGCCCGAGTGTAGTTGTTCATCCTTACATCATAGCCTATGTAGAGGGCCCCACCTGCCCATGTGCGCATTCCCTTGGCACCATCTACCCACCATATTAACACAACACCATAATAATAATTCGCACAAGCCAGCTACTCCATCAGCTGGACTTGCCAACACACTCACCACACCTCATCACCAGCACTTTCATTTCCATCAAACCACAATTCCATCCGTATTCAATCTGGTATTTTCAATATACATATAAAGTTTGCAATGCATGAATGATACTTATAATTATACTGAATCAATTTGAAAACATTTAATGAAACTTTGCTCAAGGAAGCTTGCCTGAAGTAGGATTTGCAAGTACAGCCTCGCTCGAATACAAAGGTGGTTGGTATGACTGGTTCGGTTCTGGACCTGACAAATACAACGTATCAACTCTACGGAAATTAACCCACAGCAACCTTACGGTATCTGAATCTACGAACAACACTTATTTTAACTCATCTCACTAACTTACCCCCGATTCTTAATATTCTAGCAGCAATGAACACGGCAATTCAATTAATACAACAATTATCAATTACATATTTATTAACTACTAACTCGCAGATTTTAGAAATTTAAATACAGTTTTCCTACGATCCAAATACGGTGAGTTATCCTACGCGGATTGCAAGGGAAATGCATTTCCCTATTTTCTCCTATTTTTCTCCTCTTCTTTCTTTTTCTCCTTTTTTTCTTTTCTCTTCTCTTCTCTTCTTTCCTTTCTTTTCTTTTCTTTCCTCTCCTCTCATTTTTCCTTCTATTCTTTCTTTTCTCCTTTTCCTTTCTCTTCTTTCCTTTCCTTCTATTTTCTGTTTATTTCCTCTCTTGGCCGAAGGCCTCCTCTTCTCAGGCTCTTCTCCACTCCTGTGAGACCGAGCCCTCCCTGGCTCTCCTCGCCGCCGACCGACACCTCCATGGCGCCGCCGCGATTCTCCATCGCCGGCCGGCCGGCGCAATGCGCCGCCGCCGCTCTCCCACCTGGTTCCTCTTCTCCCTTCTCCTCTCTCTCTCTCTCTCTCTCTCTCTCTGCCGAATCCCCCTCCCCTCCTCTCTGCCTTCCTCCCGGCCGACTACCGCCGGTTGACGCCGCCTCTGCCGTCGCCCTCTCCCTCTCCTCTTTCCCCTTCTTCTCTACTGCTGAATCCCCCCTCTTCCTCCTCTTCTCTAATGGCAGAAGAAAGAACAGGTACTACCGATCTATTTGGTTTTTGCATTCTACTCTTTGATTCCAATCTTGGGTCAATGATGCAAGGGGGGTTCTAGAGGGACGACAATGAGCTAATCTTGCAACCCTAGAACTCTACCACTGAGACTACCAACCATCTGATCTACTCAATGGTGCACTAGAGGAGTGGTGTAGCTACTGCTATTACTACCAGGACTAGGTGTGCACCTGAGGGATTTGGTTCGGGTGGAGGGGAAGAAAGTTCTGGTGCTGATCTCGAGGGATCTCCTTGCTCCTGGTTCGGTTCACTTGATCTTGGGGATCCCCTTGTTCGGTTCTTGCGGTACTCCTTCTAGTTCTTGTTCGGTTCAGCACTTCTTGGGGGATCTCCTGACTCGGTGCTTCTTGTGGATCTCCTTACGCCGGCTTGTGGTTCTCCTTACTTCTGCTTGTGGCTCCCCTTGTGCTGCCGGTTTGCTTCTTGCTCCTCCTTACTTCTTGCTCCTGCTGGATCTTGGTTTCTTTAGGCGCTCTCTGGACGGAGTGGGGTTGTGTGCTGGTGCTCTCTGTTGCTCTCGCTGGTTTCTTGGCTTCGGCTGGTAGTGGAGTGAAGAATGGAGGCTTGTTTGCTCTTGTGCACTGGGATGAGGGGATAAGAATGAGCTCTCTCTCTCCCCTGGTTGGCTGTGAGCTGGCTGCTAGCTGGGGGAAATGCATTTGGATTGGTTGTGAGCTGGCTGGTTGAAGGCATGGAATGGTCAAATGCATGGAGTTGTCCAGTGGGTATTACAATGGTTCAACTGGTTGTTCTCTGGACAAAGCCAGGCTACTGGATATTTGGGCTACCAAAGGGTAAAGCACTGCTATTGATCTACGCTGCTACGGATACCCGCAATCCGAACAGGTAAGTACGGATTGCCGAGTGATGAACCGGTCTAGCGAGAGGTGGTCTGGTATCTCGGTGATCAATACCTCACCGACGGGTCTGACGGCAATCCTCTTTTCTATTTCTATTCGCTCTATTCGCATTTTTAAACTTTACACTAACAAAGAACACTAATTAATAGCCTAATTAACAACTAATACTATTATCTATCTAATTAATATAGTGGGTCCTTACATAATAATAATAGGGATTTGATAAATATCATCCGGATGTTTTTTTTTTGCTAAAATCATCCAAATCTAGGGGCATTAGATCATTGTTGAGATTCGGGAATATCGATTACATCCGATCCTATGATTTGATCTAACAGCTTGGTGATATCCAAGTGAGGTATCCAACAGTCCAAAATTTAGATGTTGGCTGAGACAAAAACATTCAGATAATACCTATACACTCCCATAATAATAATCCTCTGCTTTAGGCTCGGTGCATTTCTCTTTCAGGACTGATAATTCACCATTTCCGAAGGGTGAAAATTAGCGTGTAAATTAGCTTGAAAAATGCATAGGTCAAGCGCATACTTTTACTACCAGTAGTTTTGCACAGATCATCAACTTCTGGTTTGCTTTACGATCATGCGATATCTTTTCGAGTTGATACGCCATTCACTTTGTGCGAAAAGGGCTTTCGAGGAGATATAATGGGGGAGTTTTATGGTCATTTTCCGCATTATACTTGGTCAAGCTGTTGTAAGAGCAAGTATAATCATGTTCCAAATTTATGTCATCTATCTCTCATTTATATCATCTAATCTAGAGTAAGCACTAAAATCAATTTGTACAAAAGCTATTTATAAAGATTGGTTTCAGATGCTGTGCGATAGCTATCTCTTCTTTATTGTACCAAACTAATCTAATTTTGTTCCCGTGAAATGTTTGCTACTAGATAAGAGTCGGCTCTTTTCTCTCTCATCTCCTCTAGTTCTTCTACGTAAGACAGCTGATGTGTACATATCAAGAATAAGCTGAGACTCTTATGTGATTTTATTGTTGTGTAGTGTATACCATCCTCAACCAATATACATCCAAGTGTTTACACAGGCAACTAATTCTCTTTTCTAATGGAAGGCCCGTATATCTCTTCACAACCCACACGGAACAGAGCCTAGGCACACGCACGCGGCTATCGCATCCCCTACCGATTCCAAAAATCCAATGCAAACCAAGGTGCGGAAGAGAGCACCGAGAATCTCCACCTTGGCACGGTTTGGTCGGCGCCTCCAGCTCCTGCGGATTCGAGGTCCTCCTGCTCTGCTCCGGCGGCCTTCTCCTGCGGATTTGAGGTCCTCTTGCTCTGCTCCGGCGGCAGCCTCCTGCGGATTTGAGGTCCTCTTGCTCTGCTCCGGCGACCTGCGCCTGCGGATTTGAGGCGCCACCACGAGCCCCCTCCACCGAGAGCCGCCGGCACAGGTACGGGAGACCGACGGGATTGGGGATTTTGGGGGACCGACGGGATCACGGGAGGTAGACTGGGGATTCGGGGGGTTTGGGGGATTTCAGTTCTGGAATGAGTTGGTCTGTGGGCTTTGGTACTTCGGCCCGCTGGTTGGCCTGCTGCCGTGCGACGGCCCACTCGTTGTGTCGGCTTGCCTGGGAGGAGGCCGAGACCGGCGGCTTCCATGCTGGCACGGCGGCGGCCGGTGGTCTCACTCTGCGTCGCCGGTGAGTCCGGTTAGGCGCCCGCCCTTCCCGGGAGCTGGCTCCGCCTTCGCATTGGATACTGGTGTGCAATCGTTGTAGCATGCTGCTAGCCGCCACACCTCGTGTGGAGCCCCGCTGGCACGTCACCCTTCCCTCCAGGATCTTAAAAGCTCTGATACCATTGTTCAAGTAGATTCACTCGATTCCTCCCACTCCGGTGTTTCTCACACACGGCACACACAGCACACACAGCAAGAATACATGAACGCACGCACGTAGGGTCGTAGGTCATGATTAAGAATCACAGGACCGGATGAAGAAGACTCTCAATCGGTGGCGCTGTACCGAGCACCGTTTCCAATTAATTCAATGGAAGAAGTCAAAGGGTGTTGAGTTGAGGGTATGGAACTTAATAACTTATACAATATTGCTTAGCTAGTGGAAGAAGTCATGTATGAATTCTAATACGAGTTGGTGGCAAGGCTACAGATATACATATTTGGCTTTGCAAGGCTATGTTCGCCGCGATCGAGACGTGCTAAGTGTATTTAGCCTTTTGCTACGTGTACCGATTATGCCACATCACTTTATACCTCAGCTGCTGATGTGGCGCCGCGGACCCGTGTAGACGCACGTTCACGTGCGGTTAGTCCGTTAGCCCACAATGCGAGATTCCAAGGGGCGGTTCCTGGAATCGTAGCAGTTGATCTGTGTGATCGGGGGGCGGTTTTGAGAATACGCGCTTTCTTAAGGGGAGACGTCCCAGGACGAGAGAAAGTATAAGCGACGGAAAATCAATCTCAATCTCGGCCTACGAAGTCTACTTCCTCCGGCACCTGCTGCCACTCGAGCCGTTCCGTTCTTTCATCTGTCGTGCAACGGGCGCGAGGGGAGCAGTGTCTCCAATCTGATGCCGGACATTTGACGCCTTGCACGGGAGACCAGCCGGCGATCAGGTTTCTAGGAAGCGCCCTTCCGCGCGACTGCTCGTCTTCATCTTTGTTCGACGCGCATCGCTCCTTCGCAGTTATTCGTGGTTCATCTAGCCCGCTGTAAGTTCCTTATGATCAGATCTGATGAAAATGTCTGCCACTTTAATAGCCTTGTTTTCATATTTGAATCAGTTGGGCTAAGTGGGCGTGATTTCTTTACTAGCATGCCCTATAAATTTGTTGGCTACTAGTAATTATGTTGTAGGCACACTGTGTACCTTCCTGTTTTCATTGCATATCTTTGAAATTAAATTAATGCTATGCCATGTTAGTTTTCCAACAATCCAGAAACCTGATATGGCTCAACCATCCGATGCAATGAAACCTGAGAGGTTCGGAGGAGAGAATTTTAAGAGGTGGCAGACACGGGCTAAATTTTGGCTCATGTTGATGCAGCACTGGTGGGATTGCCGGATGGGTGCGACGAGTGGGGCCGCGGGAGGGTGGCCGAACAAGGGCAACGGTCAGCAGCATCGGGTGGTGGTGGCGATCAATGGGTGGGCGGGAGCGGCTAGCGGACATCGGTTGTGCGGTCGTGGGATGTGGGCACGAGCGGCGGCCGATGGGTGGGGACGGGGGCAACGTCTGGCCGGCTGGCGGTGGGACCGCAGGAGGCGGGACGCAGGGAGTGATAGTAGCGTGCTGAGGCTCGACTGCTCGAGCCTGGCTGCGGCTTGCGTGGGGAATAGCCAGGGTTTCAAATTTCGTTTTGGATTAAATCTCGCCACCTACCGAAATCCGAAATTTCGCTGAGATCTCGTTATTTCGGAAGAAATCCGAACGAAATACAAAAACCAAAATTTAAATCCGGTCAAATCCGGTCAGATCCGGTTAAGTTTTAATCAAATCTCGGTCCATTTCACCGAGATCTCGGCGAGATTCAACGAGATCTCGGACTTTGAATTTTTTAGGGTTTTTTCAATTTCGCTGGAATTATGATCTACCGACTGTCCCACGTGGGAAACGACGCGAAGAATCCAATCCGATCAAAAAAATTGCAAATCTCGGTCAAAAAACCGAGATTTCGGTCCATTTCACCGAGATTATGGGGTACTGTAGCACTTTTAAATTTTTTTAGGGTTTTTAAATTTCGCCGGGATTATAGAACTCGGGGGGTCCGAAATCCGAAATTTCGCGGGATTTCGGCGAGAATTTGAACCCTGGGAATAGCTAGGGTTGGCCTAGCTGTGTCTTGCGTGCTGAGGCTCGACCGGATGAGAAGCGGCTATGGGCCCAAATAAATAATAAGCAGTATTTGCACTGTTATTAGGGCTAGGCCTCAAGCCCAGGCCCCACTGGCCCGAGGCTCAGCTCCGCCACTGCCTGTGCATGCCCGTGCCTGGACGCACACACCGCGTAGCCCCCACATGCACACACCTGCCACGTGCCCACCACTACCCGTGAGGCACGTCGCGCAGCACCCGTGTGCCCCTGCTGCCCACGTGGCACAGCGCGTGCCCCCTCCTACCCGCACGCACCTACCCCCTGTCGCCCCCCTACCCGTGCGCACCTGCTCAGTGTCGCCCTCTTGCCCGTGCAGGAGCGCATGGTGCGCACAGCGCAAGATGCGATCTTGGCCGCAGCAGCACGATCGGACGGCCCCGCCGGCTAGAGGCGACGTGGCACGGGGAGAGACCGGAACTCCTCCATGTTTAGTGTGTGTGTGTGATAATACAAGTTGCACAAATCTTGAAGCAAGCGAAGGGGTAAGTAATCACTATCTACCTTTCATTCATGCTTTAATAGTTGTGCAACTTTTAAAAAGAAGAGCATAGAAGCACCTCATATATGTATTATATCCTGTTTGGCAGAGCTTCAGCTTCACCAGATTCATGGATCTGGTGAAGCTGGGTATTCCTAGCTCCACTAAATCTGTGGAGATGGAGCTATGGGTATATTAAGAGTGTTTAGGTGTGTCTTCTAATTTACATTTTGGAATAACAATATAAACTTAATTTACTTTATTTTAGTCCACAAGTTTCAGATCTGAGGTGGAGTTAGAATCTGGAGCTCTACCAAACAGGCCATAGTATATAAGTTTAAATAGTGATGCATAGAAATAATTCTCACTCTTGATAGGTTTAAAATCTAACATAACAAGGGGGCATTAGATGCTGACAGCACGAAGCGTTCCCATCATGCATGATTTAAAAACTGTGTGTATATATTCGAAACTAAATAATTGGTGTCATATTAGATGACACCTACAAGGGGGCATTAGATGCTGACAGCACGAAGCACTCTATGATTTAAAAACTGTGTGTATATATTCGAAACTAAATAATTGGTGTTATATTAGATTGGCACCCACAAGAATGCATCTCTATATAAGCACATATTAGGTGAGTTGCTTCGCGGGAAGGGAGGATGCTTGGCAGCCTATACATCGGCGGTAAGCTCCCTCGCTCAGCCCTCAGGCATATACTAGCACTGAACCTGCCCTTTACTGCATCAAGTTTTTCTTCTTTTTTTCCTCAGATTGTTTGATTATAGTCCAATTTAGGTGCATCCAGGATGTTGTGTTGAGTTTTAAAGACTTTGATCCTTGTGCTGAGCCAATCTTTAAGTTAGAGGGAATTAAAAAAAGGTAGGCTATTTTCATATATATATATATATACACACACACACACACACACACATATATATATATATATACTAGTTATATGTCCGTGCGTTGCTACGAAAAACAAAATTGATAACGAAAAATAAAGATTAAAAAATAAAAAAAAATACTATTTCATAAGATCAAACATCTATCTTTAACGCTTCGTTTCTTGCAAAAGCTGGCTAATTAAAGCAACGCTTCGTTTCTTGCGTAGAGCAATTAAGCAGAGCAATTAAGTAGGGCAATTAATGTGACGTGGAAGAAACTCTCACTTTATATAGTAGAGATAGAGGATGGCTAGAATACTATCGATAGCAAAGTGAACTTGTACTACCTACGTTCTAAGCCGTCCGATCGCACAACGTATGGTCCAGATGAATCAACGTATATATATGTATATGTATATGTATATGTATATGTATATGTACATATATATATATATGTGTGTGTGTGTGAGTGTGTGTTACTGAAGCTTGGTTTGTTATCTTTTGTTCATCTCTTGTTGGTAATACAGAAGGATGTAAATGAAGTTTTAAATTTTAAAGAGGAGCAAAGGTCGTCCATGAAAAAAAATTATAAGGGTAGAAATGTAAAAGTTAGTTGATGGAGCTTTGGAAAAGTCGAATTTCACCTTGAGCTCCATCAGAAAAAACAAAACGAGCAGAAATAGGTGGAAGACTTGGTCTGTATTTGCTTGTTGTTTATAGCTGTGACTGTGAGTGCGTGCGTGTTTGTGGATACAGAGAAAGTAGTGTAAAACAACCATCATGATTTTTAAATGCTTCATTTTTATTTTTCCTTTGAAATATTAATTGTAAATGGTTTCTTTTTTGGTACTGGCTACTATTACAATCTTCATCCAATCACGGGCCTCCATAGTAAAATTGAGATGGTATCATCTAATTCTAAGGTCATCGACCACAAATTGAAGAGATCCTAAAGGGTTTGCCCTTTTTCAAAACAACCCATGCAGAAAACTAACACTCCATATGGTCTAAAACAGTACTGAGCACTTCAGAAGGTACATTTCATGGAAATTTAGAATCATGTCATACCTTTGTTTCCCTGTAAAAGAAAATAAGACCTTGTTGTAAGATACCGCTATATTGAGTACTGACAATGTCAATTCTTCAAATATTGCCATTGAAATTTGAACATCTTATTCTTAAAAACGTAAAATTTGGAAGATTTAAAAAATCATGGGGATTGTGATCAGTTTTTTTTGTGTTTTTTTTGACAGAAGGGTGTGACCAGTTCAATTTGAAGTTTGGGAGGTGCTTCTATGTTCTTCTAACAGTAAATGCCGGAGCTCCTAGCTCGCCTAAATTCAAAAATAAAAAATTTTCTCAGTTAATTTGTTTCTGTTTGATAGCTAGCAGTACTCGATCGATCAAGGGATGGCGGCGAACGTGGAAATCCAGAGGGCTTTCGATATTACGGCCGACGGCGCCCGCTTTGCAAGCTTCATCGATCAGCTGCGGAACGACCTCAGGGATCAGGCCCGGGCGCCGCTGTTCGACGATCTCAACAGGCTGCGCCCCTACACCGACGTGCCGCAGCAATGGCTCCGCCTCACGGTGAGGAGCCCCGGGCAGGCCGTCGTCTTGAGCCTGCGGACGGACAACCTCTACACCGTCGGCTTTGTGGAGGAGGGCCAGCGCCTGGCGCCTGGCTCAACATGGGAGTTCAACCCTGACAGAGACGCAGGTGTCAACCAGAACCGGCACTTGCTACCTGGGTCCCGGCTCCTAGGGTTCACTGGTGGCTACACCCCGAGTGGCCTGCATAGCCTACGATCGGTACGCATGTGTTTTATAGGTATCATTCGGATATTTTTATCTTAAAAAATATTCAAATTTCAGACCGTACGATCAAAACACACATCCGTAGGATAACACACCTGAAATTCAGGGGGGGGGGGGCGTGTATCGATCTGAAAGCAAATCCAATAGCCAGGAATTTGGATGATGGTTGCTAAACAAAACATCCGGATAAAACTTATCAAAACCCTTTTTTTTATTATCTGACTCATGCATGCAAGGATATATATGTACAGGGCACAGAGGCTGTTGGGTGGACGCCACTGAAGGACGCCATCGAAGGCCTGGCCGCTTACCAGGGGGATCGCGACCAGGGCAACGCCGTGCGAGGCTGGCTCCGAACCGCCGTCGTGACCTTCAGCGAGTCCATCAGGTCGCGCGACGTCTCCGCGCTCATCGACCGCCTGCTGAGGGAGAAGAAGACCGACCGCCTGACCGAGAGGCAGGTCACGCTGATCAAGGACTGGGAGGACATCTGCAAGGCCCTGTACCGGTGCACCGTGGACCCTGCGCATCACCCGGAGGCCCAGGCGTACCGGGGGCTGAACGAGGGCTTGGGCATCACTAACAGCTACCAGGCTCGTCAGGTCCTGGGCATCGTCTACGTCGGCCCCAACCCCAGGTACTAGCTAGCTAGCAACACCGTGCATGCGTACGCACGCAGGCTGCTCGATCGCTTCCCGCGAATGCATGAATAAAAAGATGAGACGTACGTACTCGATCCTTCCTAGCTACGTACGTACTTTTGTTGTTGTGTAGTATCTTCGTGCTGTCCGGCGATGTAATAAGGACATAATAAGGTAGTAGTACGTACTCCTTGTTAGACAACCTCGCTATCGAATAGTCCGGGGTTGCCTAATAGATCTAAACTGGAGAACAGAAAGAGAGGGCGAGAGACACAATATGAGGAGGAACGGGCCTGCTTTATTATTCTGTATGCTTGTGTACAATGGGGTGACCCCTTGCCTCCTATATATAGCGGTTCTGCTTAGAGATAAGGAAGAGTCCATATCGGATACGAATCCGGTTTCCTAACACTCCTCCTTGGACTCTTCACTGCGAGATGCATATGCCTCATTAAAACTCCATAAAAACCCAGTGGGAAAAATAATTGGAGAAAGAGTACATAGCACACGCTGTCGTGTTGCACGGATTGCCTCATCAAAAACCTTATGTAAGAAAACTTCAATGAAAAACTTACTTAAGGAAAAGAGTACAATCCACCCAAACTTCAATGTTAATCTTCAAGATTTACGTTGGGTACTCAAACTTCATGTTTGAGATTTATGTAGGAGTATGTGAAAAATCTCCCCACGAATCTGCACTTCTCTAAGCCTCATCATCCCGATTCCTCTAATACATCTTTCAAAGGAAGATGCCGGAGTGACTTAGTGAATAAATCTGCGAGATTTTCACACGACTTAGTATGCAGTATCTTTATCTCGTTCATCTTATGCATTTCATGAGCATAAAAGAACTTGGGGTTGATATGCTTTGTAAGGTTACTCTTCACATATCCCATTTGTACTTGTGCAACACAAGCTGCATTATCTTCATAGATAATAGTGTGGGTTTGTTCCATGTTCGCACCACATGACTTCTCGGATGTGGTGAACCATTCTTCGAAGCCATGCACATTCTCGAGAGGCTTCATACAAGGCAATTATTTCTGAGTGGTTTGTCGACGTTGAGACAAGAGTCTGCTTAGATGACTTCCACGAAATTGCTGTTCCACCGCAAAGAAAAACATACCCAGTTTGTAACTTGCCAGTATACGGGTCTGATAGGTACCCAGCATCGGCATAGCCAACCAAATTCAATTCATTGTTTCTTATGTAAAACAAGCCAAGGTCTTTGCTTCCTTGAAGGTAACGGAAGATGTCCTTCACCCCTTTCCAATGCCTTTTGGTGGGTTCTGGTCTGCGCTAGCAAATTCACAGCGAACGCAATGTCCGCCTAGTGCTATTCGCTGAAGGTACATGAGCGCTCCAATTGCACTCAAGTATGGGAATTCCGCTCCCAGACTTCCTCCCCTCTTCTTTAGGCCTGTGCGGGTCTAGGTGCGCTTGGAGTGACCTTCCGAGCCATTGGGGTCTTTGCGGGGTATGCCTTTTCAAAGCCAAATCTCTCCAACACTTTACTGCGTGTAGGATGCTTGGTGTACCAAGATTCCGCCTTGGACATGTTCAAGCTGCAAGCCTAAATGAACTTGGTTTTACCCAAGTCTTTCATTTCAAACTCAGATTTCAAGTATGTGCATGCTTCTTCAATTTCCTCATCCGTCCCAATGATGTTCAAGTCATCTACATAGACGGAGATTATACAAAATCCATACGTGGATCGTTGTATAAATACACATGGACAATCTTCATTTGTTAGTGTAGCCTTTCTTGCAGAGAAAGTCACTCAAACGATTGTACCACATTCTTCCCCGATCGCTTTTCAAATTCATACGTTGATTTCTCCAATTTCACCTTGTATAGGTTTCGTTTGCTCTGTCTTGGTTCGGGATAGGGATACCTTCCAGGTACTTTCATGTATATCTCCGAATCCAAGTTTCCATACAAATATCTTTGTGACAACATCCATTAGTTTCATTCTCAACTTCAAGTTGACTGCCATTGAGATCAAGTATCTAAAGGTAATTCCACCCATGACCAGGAGAATAGGTTTCTTCATAATCAACCCTAGGACGTTGAGTGAAACCTTGAACAACAAGCCTTGCCATGGTTGTTGCTCTTTTCATCGATTCTCCTATTATTACAAAATTTATGGCCATTTCGTCATGGTGTGCTTCATGCACTTCTACTTGCTCTTCATTGCTATTTCCCATTCCAGAGCAAGTTCCTTTAGTTTTTCTCCGCCAATGTGTGCGCACACATTATTTCCGTGACTTCTTCCAATGGAAGGTTCAGATCTGGAATTGCCTTTTCCACAAGGCTTCTTTCCAATGCCGGTCTCAACTGGCTCCCCTTCTTGCTTTGGGGCATTTTTGTGATTGGCTATGGTAAGTCCTCTTGCCCATTTTTCCCAGACGTCTCCGGTACTTTGGGTTTGAGAAGCCGATTTCTGTTCTTTTTCTTTGAGGCCTCTGAGCAGGATGAGGGATACCTTCGCTTTCTTTAGTATTTCCACCCTCTCTGGTGCATTTCTTGCTGGTATATGCGACTTAACCACGCTCTTGAGATCACAAAAATGATCAGCGGTTCATTTGCTAAATTACGCAAATCGATTGTCTTCTTGACTTCATGATTTGCTTCATTAGTGCGAGGTCATGCACGGGGATTCCAATGGAATGCCATATGATTTCCGGCATTTTTCATCCAATGGTTCATTTCCTCCCCTAATGGCGGAAAACGATCCTCGTCAAAGATGCAATCGGCGAATCGAGTGTATTCAAATCCCGATCATGGGTTCCAAATACACAGTTATGGATGCACTTTCATAACCAATGTATATCCTGCACTTGCGGAGAGGACCCTTTCGGTTCTTTGTGGGGTGGTATAGGTACATATACCATACATTCAATTCTTGAGTTGACCCAATGCACTAGTTTGCATGGTTGAATGGATATTGTAGGCCGATTGTCTATAATTGATGAGTCTTTCTTGCATACAGATCGCGTGTCCCCAACAATTGTTGGGCAAGTTACAACTCTGCAAGAGTGGTCCGGCAATAAACTTAATCCTCTTTATTAGTGCTTCACTATTCCATTTTGCGTATGGAACTGTGGATGTGTGGTACAGAGTGCTCAATGATTATTCCGATTCTTTGTGCAATAATCATCAAATGCCTTGGAAGTAAATTCGTTGGCATTGTCCATTCGAATGGACTTCAGCGATGATCGTGAAAAGCATTCTTAATTACGATGATCTGCGAGATCGGTTTGCGAATGCATGATTCCTTGTTGACAAAGAAACATGTATGCAACCATTTCGAGGAAGCATCAATGAGCACCATAAAGTTTAAACGGCCACGACATGGGCTGAATCGGCCGCAAATATCCCCTGAATGCGTTCCAGGAATGCAGGGATTTCATGTTGCACTTTCATAACAGAGGGTTTTGTTATTAATTTCCCAGTGGCACATGCATGGCACACAAAATCTTCGTGATTCGGGAAATTTTTTAACATTAATGCCATGACCTTGTGAGTTGTTAACTATATTTTTCATCAATCTAAGACCAGGATGACCTAAATATACAATGCCATAACGAAAATAATTCAGAGCTTCTAAATACAGTCTTCAAATAAGTATACACTGCGTGTGCATTGATTATCGTGTAGTACAACCCAGATTCATATGAGGGACATTTTTCTAGTACCATCTTTCCATATTCCGCGTGCTTCACAATGCACAAGTGTTCTTTGCCATTTTCTTCATTGGTTTCTACGTGAAACCCATTGGCGCGGATATCCTTGAAACTTAAGAGAGTGCGAGTTGATTCAGGGTTCTAGAGGGCTTCTTCAATTACCAAAGTTGTACCCATTGGCAATATAATTGTGGCTCTTCCTGAGCCTATTATATGCGTATCGCTTCCTGCGATTGTCGTAATCCTTCCAGCGTTCTTCGTGATCGTCTGGAAGTATTTCGACTCTCTTAAGATGGTATTTGTTGTGCCACTATCAACAATGCATATTTCCTCCATTGGGTGCTACACGATTTCTAGATGAAAAAATATAATTCTAATCAGCGGTGGCAAAGTAATTCAAACATTGCTTGCAAGTAAAGAATACTGGAATAAAGAATAAATAACAATTCTTATTCATGAGAAAGTAAAAGGATGCTCTTCGAGAGCTTACAATTATTCAATATTAACTAATCAACCACAATCTAAAAGAAAGTGCTAACAATGTTATTCATGCACTAAACGGAATCTGTAAAGTATGCATTCATTTCTGCTTCTATGTCATCCACAGAAGTGTTTTCTTCATTTGCCAAGGGCTTGGCTGCATCATTGATGTCTAGACCGGCCGCGAGGATGAAGCATGTGGGGTGTCAACTTCCATGACATCATCATTGCCTACTTCGGCAAAATGTGCCTCTGCCGGTGCATTTCCTTTGGCCTTCTTCTTGGCACGATATGCATTGATCACTTCTTTGGATTCCAGGCATATTTTTGACCAATGCCCCAAGTGCCGCATTTGAAGCACGTTTGGTTTTGCTGTCCATACGGCTTGCCTGCGGCTTTTCCTTGTCATTCTTCTTCTTTTGGGCTATGGACTTTCCTTTGGCACGATGTTTCTCTTTTCCACCCTTCTTGACCCACTTCATGTGGGCGGGCTTTTTCACCTTATAGGCTGTTGGCATTGATTTACGGTACAATGCCCCTTCCAGTGGTGTGAGACGAAGTTCTTTCTGAGAACTTCATCTTGTGACTCCATAACTTGCATAACATCAATCGATTCGCTATACTCCTTGTATGCGTCCCGACGATAGCTGCGGGCATTACGGATAGCATTGGGGTGAAAAGTGGAAAGAGTTTTCTCAATCTTCTCCTCTTGGTGATCTTCTTGCCACATAGGGAGAGATTAGTATGCTGTCGAGGGTCGGGTAATTTCCATAAATTACCTCGGATGCCACCAACGACCAAGCTCGCTCCGCCCGAGCTACCAGGAGGTCGTTACCCTGGATTGTCTAATCGAGTCGGAGGGCTACGCATTCCGGCGTTCCGAGCTCGGGCTCGGTGGGACCAAGAATGCAACGTATTCGATCGATTCGAAGCTCGGTGTCGGCCATCGGCCGACCTTACGTGGTCTCGGGGTCGGTGGGAATAACCACCCGAGCGTAACTTCCGTTGGCCCGCTACGTTTCCGTGGGGCGTGGCGGAAAGATAGGATCCACCGGTTGCCACGCGTTTGGGCGAGGTCCAAACGTGCGGGTAGTGGGTCGTGGAGTTCGATCCTTTGTAAGCTATAAAGCGTCCCCATCATGAGGGGACAAAAAAGATACCACGCATGCATCGTAAGACTCGTGATACATTGCAAGAGTAAACGAGAGTGGAGTAGGGCTATTATCTCTTTCTGAGAGGCCCGAACCAGGGTAAAGCTACGTGTCCACGCTCGTTGAAATCGGTGAGTCGTTCCTCGAGTAATCCCTCACGTAGAAGGGGTCACAGTTGGTCCCTCCACCAACAAGTAAGCTCGGCGGGGGCCTGTTCCCCAATCGTCGACAGCTGGCGCCGTCCGTGGGGACCGACTTTCCCTTTCGTGAGGAATCCCGAGGAATGTCAGAATCCCAGAACCACCGGGGCCTCTACGCCCCCGAGATCGGGGAAGAGGACAAGCAGTTCTTCGACAATGGGGCCGGCGACGTCGCCGGCATTAAGAATCATGACGGTTCCGGGAGCTTTTCCCTGGAAGCCGCAGCTGCCGGGCGATTCTTTCGCTCGGCTTCGACGCCCTCTCGGACGGCGAAATGCGGCCGGGCTCTACGATGGTCTGGACATCCCCGACCTCTACGAGCTCGACCAGGGGACCGCTTCACGGGGAGACACCGTGATGTCCCCCTCGCGATCCGTCCAATCCCGTAACGTCTTCGTTGCGGAGGAGGATGGAAATGTCGGGAGCAAATCCCGGTGACGCGCCTTCAGCTCTGGCGGCCAAAGAGCACCTGCAGGCATCCCCTGAATCGGACGGCTTACGCCGGCAAGTCCGAGGTGGCCTGGCCCGATAAGACCAGGGCCGGTTCGTGAGAATTTCCGCAGCGTCACGGGACTCGGAGCCGTCGGCGACGAACGAGCTCGTCACCCGCGTTCCCCGAGCGGGAACGCCTTCAAGCCCTGGCCACGGTGGTGCGCAACCTCGGGAGTTTCCTGGCGGTCGACCTAGAAGCCATGGCGCGGCCGTGGCCGACGACCTCGAGGAAATCGCCCCGCAGACATAAGGCGGCGGAGGCCTCGGAAAAGGCGCCAGAGCAATTCCTGAAACGCCGCCGCGCCCGTCCGAGCGCCACCACCCCGACGACTCACGCACCGCACTCAGAGGATCGGGCGCGAACGCCACGGGCTCGGGAGGGCACCGGAGCAATTCGGGGCTCCTCGGGACAGCGGAATCTGAGCCACGCGTAACCGGGCCGAACATTCCTCATCGGGCCACTCCCATCCTCTGTGCGTAGGGAGATTTTCTCGCTGGGCCCACTAACCTCGGGCTCGGTGGTGGGGATCGCCCGATCGCCGCGCTTCGTGGCGATCGCCCGGCTGATCCGTGTTCGGTGCAGGCGTTCGCGACATCGCCGCGACGAGTGACCTGGCCGACAAGGTTTAAGCCGGGTCACATCGAGAGATTCGATGGGACTCGTAACCCCGACGAAGTTTCTCTCGATCTACACCACGGCCATTTTAGGCCGGGGTGATGAAAGGGTGATGGCCAACTTTACGCCTGATCCTGGGCCGGGCGGCTGACGTGGCTATTCAACCGTAAGGAGAACTTCGATCCGGTCCTGGGCCCACGGTGGCGGCACTCTCAGAGCCAACTTCCGTAGTCGCTACGTCGCCGTGGAAGGAGCGCGACCTTGAGCGTCGATCTGAGGCGGAGGCGAGACCTGCGCCCGATTCGTCAGCGCTTCATGCAAGTGCGCAATTCCATCCCGAGCATCTCGGATGAGGCGGTCGTCAGCTTTCAAGTTCGGGGTCGAGGCGTCTGCGCTTTACTCAGACCTCGAAATCCACCGGACATCACAGCCAACGGTATTCCGCATGGCTGACCGTTACGCCAGCGCTGACGAGGCCGCCCAATGGAAGAAGTCGCTAGACGAGGAAAAGCTGCCCCCTCGGCCGGGCTCGAAGGGCATCAAGCCGAAGAGCGTAAGCTCGATCGAGAAAAAATCAAAAGAAGAAAAATCCTCCGTCTCGGCATGGTGGCAGCCATCGAAAGACAACGGCCGACCTCGCAGTCGTATAGGGAGGGAGTCCCGAAAGGAAAGGGTCGACCGGTTCAGCGGAGCAACGAGCAGAACCGGGACGACCAAGAGCGCGGCAACCAACGCGGGCGGGCTAGTGCCTATTTCTGCCCGCTCCACCAGGCGCATGGGCATGACCTTGAATTGCAGAACGTGGGCCTCCCGCCTGGAGCAGTTCTACAATGGTAAGGGTCCCATGCCCACGCTCCCCGAGATGGAAGGAGACGTCAAGGGCAAGAAGCCCGCCGAGGAGCAAGACACCGACATGGAGTACCAAGAGCCGAGAAATCACATCGCCGTGATATTCGGGGGCTCCGCCGCCTATGGGTCGCGTCGGGAGTTGAAGGAGGCCGCGCGCGAAGTACTCCGTGTCACTCAGGGGAAGCCTCTGTCCGCCCGGCTCAAGTGGTCCGAGCTGCCGATCACCTTCTCCAAGGACGACTGCCCTCCGGGGATGACGAAACCCCAAAGGCTCCCGTTGGTCGTTAGCCCAACAATCTGCAACACCGCAGTAGGTCGGGTCCTTGTGGACTGCGGGAGCTCCCTGGACCTGATGTCTGCCAAGGTCTTGGACGAAATGCAGATCCCTCGCTCCAAGATCAAAAGCATGGTGGTCCCGTTCTACGGGATAGTACCGAGCGTCGGTCGGCCACTCGGCCAGATCGTCTGCCCGATGCGTTCGGCAATCCGAGCAACTTCGAGCGGAGCTAATCACGTTCGAAGTGGTCGATTTGAGTCGGCCATAACGCCATCCTGGGCCGACCAGCGCCGCCAAATTCATGGCCGCCACTCATCACGGTACCAATGCTTGAAGGTCCCTCGGCCCGCGGCGTGATCACGATCAAGGAAGCCCGGCAGCTCAATCGCGACGAGAGGCGTTGGACATGGTCGGTCAATCGCCTAACGCTGGCCCGAGCAGAGCCGAGGAGTTCCGGCCCAAGGCTAGCCTCAAGGCGGGGAGAAACCAAGGCCATCCGTTGTGCGACGCAAAGCCGCATAAGGTCGTACACGTGGGGCTTCCTAGATCCTAAATAGGAACTCGAGCTCGTGACCTTCCTCCGAGAAGCGCGGACACGTTCGCTCGGGAACCGTCCGACATGCCCGAGTCCCAAGGGAGGTCGTCGAGCACAAAGCAGGCTAGCGATTCGGCGACAAAAGCTCACGTGCGGCAGAAGCTCAGGCGCTTCTCCCCGGAGAAGCAAGCCATCATCAGAGAGGAACTGGACAAGCTCCTCAAAGCCGGTTTCATTCGGGAGGTCGACCATTCCGATTGGTTGGCCAACCCAGTCATCGTGATGAAGAAAGGAGGCAAGTGGCGCGTGTGTCGATCACACGGGCTGAATGCCGCATGCCCGAAGGACAATTTCCGCTACCTCGGATAGACCGGTTGGTCGACGCGACGGCCCGACTCCGAGGCGATGAGCTTTGGGCGCCTACTCAGGCTATCACCAGATCGGCATATCGCCCGACGACGAGGAGAAAACTTCCTTCATCACGCCGTTTGGCACATTCTGCTACACGACCATGTCCTTCGGTCTAAGGAACGCTGGAGCGACCTTCCAGCGCCTTATGCAGAAAACCTTCTCGAACCAAATAGGTCGAAACACGGAAGTGTATGTAGACGACATAGTCGTCAAGAGCAAAATGGCCTCCGACCATGTATCCGATCTAGAGGAGACTTTTCATAACCTCAACAAGCATCGAATAAAGTTAAACCGGAAAAATGTGTGTTCAGTGGTCAAAGGCCGGCAAGGTGCTCGGATACATGATCGGCCCACAGTGGAATCGGGGCCAACCCGAGAGAAGATAGAAGCCATCGAGAACATGCGACCACCGACTTGCACTCGGGAGGTCGATCCTGGCCAGGAGAATGGCGGCCTTAAGTCGTTTCATCTCGCGGCTCGAGGAACGCGGCCTACCTTTTCTTCAAGGCGCTCGGAAGCACGACGGTTTCACTTGGGACAGATGAAGCAGCCGCTCTTTCAAAGAGCTTAAACTATATTTGTCAAGACCCCGGTCTTGACCACGCCAGAGTAGGAGAGGTCCTCTTGCTTTACCTGGCCGCCACACCCCATGCAAGAAGCGCCGTCATCACAAGAGAACGGGGCGGTGCGGCGCCGATCTACTACGTCGGAAGTCTTACACGGACCAAAGGAGCGTTACCCGAGGTCCGAAACTCCTCTATACCCTCCTCGTGGCCTCGAAGAAATTAAGACACTACTTCCGTGCACACAAAATCCAAGTCCCACCAACTTCCCGAGAGAAATTCTCGGGAATCGGGGCCATAGCGGGCGGATCGCAAAATGGGCCATGGAGCTCGCCGGTCGAGATCGAATTCTCGGCGAATCGCGATCAAATCTCAGGTCCTAGCGGACTTCCTAGCCGAATGGACAAACCCCGCCCCGCGAACCCGAACCCAACCAGGCCGAGCACGGCCGGGTCATGCACTTCGACGGATCCCGAGCTTACGATTGCTCGGGTGCGAGTGGTCCTCGAATCCCCTCGGGGAGCGGATCGATCGCCCTCCAAGCGCACTTCGGCGCAACAAACAACGCAGCAGAATACGAAGGTCTGCGCTGGCCAGGCCGCATGCAAAGCGCTCGGAGTCCAACGACTAATCGCGAAGAGGCGACTCGCACCGGTCGTCAACCAGGTTAACAAGGAGTATCGGTGTTAGATGACTCAATGGCGCTTTACGGCTGAAGTAAGGAAGATGGAAAAGTACTTGAAACTTTGAAGTACTATACATCCTCAGGAAGGACAATGCCCTGGCCGACCATCTATCAAAGGTCGGTTCCGCCCGATTTCCCGGCTCAAATGGGTGCTCATCGAGCACCTCTATAAGCCCTCCATCCCCGGGAAGAGGCAACCGAGACGGTGGTACCGTCTCCTTCCTCGAGCAGACGCCAATTGGATGACGCCATTCATCCAATACTTCGTGCAGGACCTTTGCCCGAGGAGGAAGCCGAGAAATCCGGCTAGTGAGGCGCTCCTCGACCTATAAAATGGTCGAGGTCTCTTATACCGCAAAGGCGCGCTTGGCGTCCTCTCCAAGTGCATCACCCAAGAGGAAGGCAAATATCTCCTCAAGGATATCCATGACGGATGTGTGGAGCTCACTCGTCCTTTAGGACCTTGGTGAGCAAAGCCTTGGATTGGGTTACTATTGGCCGACGGCCTGGCCGACGACGCTCAATAGTAACCTCCTGCCCGATCTTGCCGATTCCATGCTCGGAAGGTCCATCACCAAGATATCGCTCTGCACCATGCCGCTAACCTGGCCGTTTCGGTTTGGGGCATCGACATACTCGGTCCATTTCCAGGAAGGAGGGGTTGTAAATACTGTTCGTCGCAATCGACACCTTCACTAAATGGATCGAGGCCGAGCCTATATCAACCATCTCGCACAAAGCGGCTAAAAGGTTCTTCCGCAATAATGTAGTAACCCGCTTTGGCGTTAAAGTCGCCTCATTACCGACAAGCGGCACTCGATTCCGCAGCGAGGTGTTTCGAGGCTTATTGCGAGGAGGTCGGGACCAAGATATGCCGCATCTGCGGGCCCACCCACAGAGCAATGGGGCGCCGAGCGTGCGAGCAGGCAGATCGTCCAAGGAATGAAGAAGAGAGTCTTCAAGAGCCTCGTCGGCATGGTCGTGCCTGGGTGGACGAGCTACCCCGTCCTTCCGGGTCACCAAGACCACGACGAAGCCGAGCCACGGGGAGACCCCTTTCACCGTATATGGCGCGGAAGTCGCCCTACCCGCCGAGGTTGTCCTAGGATCCCCGAGGGTGAACCTGGCCGATAACATCGACGCAGAAGGCGCACGCCTTCGACCTCGACCTGCGGAGGCGACTTCGTGAACGGGCTCTGTTGCGATCCGCGGTTTACCTGCAAGCTCTTCGCAGCACGCCGCTAAATCGATGCGACCAAGGACCTTACACGCCGGCGACCTCGTTTCGCGACGGGTCCAAGACCTGTCAAAAGCCAACAAGCTAACGCCAAGATGGGAAGGTCCTTACACGGTCGTCTCAACAGCACGCCCGGGGGCTGTCCGCCTTGCAATGGAAGATGGTCGAGAACTAGCTAGTACTTGGAACATCGACCAACTGCGTAAGTTCCATGTCTAACCTCACCCGCTTTTACCTTTTTAATAAACTTTGTCACCTTAACCTCCCATTCTCTCTCTCTCTTTCCCCATTCTACGATTAAGCTCGACCCAGACAAAGTGTCAGGGGCAGGTCGGTCGTTGGGGCAAAACACCGTACGACAAAAGCTCGACCTCGAGGGCTTCCTTCCTCGTAAGACGACCATCTTTTCGCGGTAGACCTCCGCCGCAAGTAAAGATTCGCACAGACACCCTTCCGAGCGGTTCCGAGCTCAGTCGGCCGGCTGGGCGTCAACGCACCGTAACCCTAAGGGCCACACGGTCTCCGCGAGAATTCTACTCCGCCAACGAGGTCGTGCTCGCCTCGCCCACGACCTCCGTTGGCGGCGGGGGGCTATAGAGGTACCATGTGGCCACGACCTCGACCTCGTGCAACTTTCGCGCGAGATGGTCACCTCGACCTCGTGCAGCTTTCGCGCGAGATAGTCATTTCCTCGTACGTTTGACTGCTAAGTCGCGTAAGACCACGGCACAAAACAAATCGTTGTCATCTCGGAGAAAAACAAAAAACGTCCATTAAAAATAACGCTCTTTCTATGTTCAACTGGGCGGTTTTTTCCCTTAAGTTTTTTACAGGTAAAGACAGGAAAAAGAAAATTACAGGAGCCCCAAGACGCTTCTCGTCCGCAGCGACGACGAGCTCGTCCCGCACCGAGTCAAGCTCGGACTCAAGGTCGAGCACCCGCCGGCGAGCTTCCCGACCTTCGCTTGCCGCTTGACGAAGTCGCCTGGACTCCTCCCGTTGCTGGTCGATTGTCCTTTCGGCGCTTCGAGCAGCGTCGCGTAAGGTCGCCACCGTGGCTTCCAGGCCCGACCTTGCTTGCTCGCTCCGGTCGAGGCGCTCCTGAAGCTCGTGCACGGACTCCTCCACCTTCCGCCGGAAGATGTCAGCTCGGCAACCCGGCGCTCGAGCTCCGCAATCTTGGCGTCCTGCTCGGCTTGGTGCTTCGCGACAACTTCTGGCGGCACGGTCGCGGCATGGAAGTCCTTCATGGTGGACTCCAGCACCTGCGCAGCAGGGCATTTTCAGGTCGTAATCGAAGCTCTTGGTAAAAGTACAAAAGCCAGGAGTACTTACCCAAAAAAGTCGGGTCTCCAGCCCCTGATGGAACAACTCGGCGGGGTCCTCCACCTCGTTAGGCGGGCAAGGGATCCCCGCCTTAGTCCCTTCTCCTTGATCGAGCTCGGGGCTTGAGCCCGAGCTCCCCCGTCCCCCGAAGGCGATGGACTTTTGCCCTGGGGGACAGCCTCCGCCTCCTGGAGAGGGACGGCCTCAAGAGCAAGGATCACCTCCCGCTCTTCTTCCTCCCGGGCAGAAGTTGCGCCCGGGGGCTCCGCCTCCTCATTGAGGCTCGCCTCTCCTTGGCCAGGAGCTCCACCCTTCGGCGTCTACGGCCATGGGAGCAACCGGGACACCGGTCGGTATCCGGCCCTTGAGGCTGCAGCAGCGTCCCAGCGCCAGGTCAGCAGAGCACCGAAGTCGGCCGGCCGGGAGGTCGGTCTCGGCTGGAAGCGACCTCGGCGCCCGGCAGATTCCCTTCGTCTGGAAGCTGCCCGGCTGCTTCTACGGTGGTCGGGCTCGTCTCCCCAACCAGTAGGTAGCCGGCTCTTCCCGTCGGACGAGCTCCCGCCAGATTGGGGTCCCACGACGCCGGCCGTGGCCCAGGGCCGGCGTGGCGTCATAAGCCGAGGAGAGGCCTCGGCGATCTCTGAAGAGTCGCGGTGATGATGTCGGCTGGCGCGGAAGTTTCGGCCTGCTCACCACCATCAGACTCCCCCGGGCTGTCATCCTCCACAACTATGATGTGGGGGATGCCCTCCGCTGCGGCCCGGGCATCGGCGGCCGCGATCTTCCTCCGTGCCTCCTCTTCGGGAGACACGACCTCCGGTCCTGGCTCGCGACAACAGACTCCCCCGCCTCGGCGTCGTGCCGCCACCGGCAGCCCGTGGGGACTGGGCCTCCGCGGCCTCAGCTCCCACTTCGGCCTCGTCGCCCATGACGACCTCGGCAGCCCGGGCTAGCTCCCTCTCTAGCACGAAGTCAAGAATATCGTCAGCCATCGCTTCGAAATCCCATAACTCCGCACCAACTGCCACACCCACTATAGACGATGTGGGGTTAGTATGGTCTTAGGAGAAAGAGACAAACAAGAGGAGAGTAGGAGATCGACCTTGCTCGGCGTCCGCTTCGTGAGCTCGGGCGCGGGCAGGAGGCGGCCATGTCCTCGCAGCGCCTTGTCGGCCCTGGCGGCCGAAGGGTCGACCTCCTCCAAGCCGACCTCGGAGGCGATCGGCGTTAGGCGCGGTTGAGGCGTGGCGGGCGACGACTGCGGGACCTCGGGACCAAGGGCGCGGGTCCGGCTCGTCTTTCTCCTCCTCGTGGTCCCCGGAGCCGAGCTCGAGCTCACCCGCGAGCTCGCCTAAAGGGCCGCGATCAGCCCTCGGCTCGACCTTCCTTTGGGCCGGCGTGGCTGCGGCCTCCTTCTTCGCCCGTAGCGACAATTTGGCGCAAATGAGCCATCGGCTCGGGATTGTTTTGGTGTACTCGTCCATCCACAATCTCAGTTCACTCACCTCTGCCGGTCCGCATACTCCAAGTCTTTGGCGGGGTGAGCGGTCGTCGGCCGGGCGCTGCGTGTCTTGCTGGCGAGACGGCGTGGCCGACGGAGATCGGCGCGGCGCTTGCGACCGCTTTGTCCCTTGGTCTTGCGACCCGTCCGCCAATCGCGATCCCACCGGGACACGGCGACCGAGGGCAACCTTCTCCTGTTGAAAAAGAGAAAACTCGAATGAGGTCGGAAGGCCCCGTGAAACTGTCCGGACAAAAGCTTGAAAGAAGTCCGAGTCGAGGACTTACCGCCTCGGTCCAGTTAAGGGCGTTGTTCGGGATCTGGCGGCCCTCGATGATTTCCTTGCCTTTAGGGTGCCGAACATCTCGGACACCCTCACATCCACCAGTCCTCTGGCGGAGCTGCATACCGGCCAAGGGAGAGGTCGTGAGAAGGGCATCCTCTGCTCGGAAAAGAAGATTGAGGCGATGACATACCTGGCGTGACTCCGGGTGATGTCCTGCCACCCCTCGACCTTGAAGAAGGGATGCTCCCTCCTCCTGAGGGGTGATATCCGGTTCTGGCGTAGTCCCGGTAACGCCCCGACCGGCCACCCAGGCACGTGAGCTCGTTGATCGTCATGAGGATCTTCTCCTCCTCGGGCTCCACAGGCGGTCGGGCGTCTCGGCAGCGCGACCTCTGGCGCCGGAGTAGGAAAGCGTGCCGCTACGCTTTCCTCAGGTAGAACCAAGAGTCGGCCCAACCCGACACCGAGTCCTTGGCGTGAAGCTCGGGTACTCATATGGTCGGGTAGGTCGAAAAAGCGGAAATGGCGGCCGGCACTGCGGCGTCTTGGTGCGAGAAAGGGTGTAGAAGTGGAAGAAGAGATCAGAGTGGGCTCGGCGCCCACGAACCCTTCGCAGAGATGGGTGAAGATGGCCATAATGAGAATGGAGTTGGGATGGAGGTGGCGATCTCGCACTCGCAGGAGGCGAGTACGGCCTCAACAAACTCACTTTCGGGCGTCAGGAGCCCGTTCATGGCGTAGAGCTCGGTGGAGACGATCTCCCTCCTCCGTGCGGGCTCTCTTCGTCGCCAGGGCTCTCCATGTACCGGCCGAGGTACTTCGCCAGCTCGAGGACCTCCGACTGCGCTGTCGAGCTTGCCGACGCCGAACCGCCATGAGGATGAGGAAGATGATCAAGGAGAAGGATGGCGCCAAGCGAGAGGAGTGTGAGACGCAGCGATCGCAATACTGACCAAGTGAGTCTAAGGGTTTTCTCTTCGAGTGTTTAAAAACTCCTCCAGGAGATGGGGAAGCGAAAGGACTTCCCGCCAGTTATGGTCGAGAAGCCCTAGAGGCACAGAGGCGATTGAGGCGTTCGCCATCGTGAAACGACACGTGGGCACGCAAATCGAAACCGCCCCTGCCAGAAAAGCGGTTCCCAGGAAGAACGATTCGAGCTTCCAGGAGAAGGAACCGATGAGAGGGCCCACTTCCGCTCGCTCGAAACACGGCAATTTGGAATAACAAGCTCGTTCCCGGAGAAGGTTAATAGCTCGTTGGTCGCGGCAGTTGTCCGCCGCAAAACCGACATGCTCGTAGAACGGTAGGCCCAAGGGGAAGGCCTTCCTTAGACCTTTTCCCACTTGAACCTCGGGGCTAGCTGTCGAGGGTCGGGTAATTTCCATAAATTACCTCGGATGCCACCAACGACCAAGCTCGCTCCCGCCCGAAGCTACCAGGAGGTCGTTACCTGGATTGTCTAATCGAGTCGGAGGGCTCGCATTCGGCCGGTTCCGGCTTCGGGCTCGGGTGGGACCAAGAATGCAACGTATTCGGTCGATTAGAGCTCGGTGTCGGCCATCGGCCCGACCTTACGTGGTCTCGGGGTCGGTGGGAATAACCACCCGGCGTAACTTCCGTTGGCCCGTTCGTTTCCGTGGGAGCGTGGCGGAAAGATAGGATCCACCAGTTGCCACGTTTGGACGAGGTCCAAACGTGCGGGTAGTGGGGTCGTGGAGTTCGATCCTTTGTAAGCTATAAAAGCGTCCCCATCATGAGGGGGACAAAAAAAGATACCACGCACAGACTGTAAGACTCAGATACATTGCAAGAGTAAACGAGAGCTGGAGTAGGGCTATTATCTCTTTCCTGAGAGGCCCGAACCAGGGTAAACTGCTGTGTCCACGCTCGTTGAAATCTGGTGAGTCGTTCCTCGAGTAATCCCTCACGTAAGAAGGGGTCACAGTTGGTCCCTCCACCAACAAGTAAGCTCGGCGGGGGCCTGTTCCCCAATCGTCGACAAGTACAAATTCTGTGCAAGGCAGAATTGTACTCGGCCACTGTTTTGTAGTCCGCAAACCTCAGACGCACCCAATCTTGCTGTGCTTGGGGGCAAGATTGTGTATTTGAGCTTCTCGAATCGCTTCTGGAGTGCAGTCCATAGCTCAATTGCACTTTCTTCAGCCATATATTCATTTTTCAGGGTGGCTGAGAGATGGTGCCTGAGGAAGTGCAATGCTTGATCGTTCTGCTCGGCATTAGGTGGTGCGTCCTTCGAGGACCCTAAGCCAATAGCAGCTCGGAGCTTCTTGCCGCCGAGTACGATCTTCACATCGGATGCCCAAGTGAGGTAGTTTTGACCGTCTTTGGGCCAATTCTTCAAACTCACGGTTCACAATGCCGGACATCCGCATTTTACAAGATTCCTACATTAGATTCTTGCGTGTAATCTAATAAAGTGTGATTGCATAATTAGTAAAATGCGGAAAGTAAATTCTCATGAATTTCCAGAATTTTTCTTAGTATTTGGCAATTTTCTGTTAATTATACAGCAATTTTCCAGCATCACTTGATAACAGAAAATAAATTTCAACATGAATTAAACATGGCATAAGTCTAATTACAACTTATATAATTCTTGTTGGTCGAAGCAACAGGTAATGAATATCTCTGTCAATTTGACTCTTGGCCAGTCAACTCGCCCTAGGGCTCACATGAGGGAGGGAGCTCTTCCCGTTTCCGGGTGCCAATTAAAGAACCAAGCCTCATGTGTGTTTTCCTAGACACCAATTGTCTCATATTTGTTTATTCATTACCAAAATCAAATCCCAACCACTCATGTTCTCATTTTATGCCATATGAAATATTCTGGAATTTTTCTAGCACTTTTCATAATTTCTGCTAATTTCCAAGCAATTTTCAGAATTACTGTACAACAGAAAAAATTAATTTCAGCAAATATCAACATGACATAATTCATAAATTCAAAATAAACAATAATTTCCACAATTCATAAAATACAGGAAAATAAATTCCATAATTCATAAATGCGGGAAAATAAGGCTAAGGAAAATTAAAACAGAGCCATATAATTTTCTAAAATTTTCTAGAAATTTTTTCATAATTTTCTTGAATTTTCTATCAAATTTTCCGAGTTATTAATCAATTTCTGGAAAATAAATTAGAAAAGAAAATAAAAGAATTGGGGAGGGCAAAGGGTAATTTCTTGCCTCCCCTGCGCTCCAACCGAATTCATAACCACGTTGCACATGTGGATTTCATGTCCAGGACACGTTGAACTTCATGTCCCAAGAATTTTGTCCATGAAGCTATGGACTTCTTGTCGGTCGGTTTGAATACGGAGGGGCGTGCAACGGTGTTGCCCATGCAGAGGTGGGGCGGCGGCCCTGGTATCTTGGCGCATTTGGCGAAGTCAGCGGGCGCAAACCGGCGGCCAAGCGGTCGGCGAAAAAATAGCCCGGCCATGGAGCCGCTCGGCGACGGCACGCTGTCGCCACCGTGTCGTGAACGCATAGACCAAGAGGCCAGCGGCTGCAGCAGTGCACGCGCAAACCGCAACAAAACTTCGAGCGCTTGGCGCACATACGAGCGAAGAGCAAGGGCCGTGTGAGGTTCGACGACGCTGGCGGGCCGGCCGAGGCCGGAGTGCGCTGGGCGGCGTTAATCGCGTGTCGAGGATGTACTTGTAGCCATGGCTTCATGCCGATCGGCCGGAAAATTTGAATCGAAGCTTCATGTTACGGCCCGTCCGATATTGCCCATTTGTCTTGTTATTCTTGTACCGTAGCTTCATGCTACGTGACTTCATGTCACCGTATACAAAATAGATTCAAAACAGCGATTAGATCAATCACCCAATTCTTACTTTTTCAATATATTCTCTGGTAGGCTATCGCGTAGGATAGAGTCGCGTAGGACTTTTCTTTCGGCAATCCGAGTGGATGCCTGCTTGATGGCGAGTTGATTGCAGATCGGATCGGGCGATCAATCGCCGGTAGTAGACGTTCGTTGTAGTCGACGATCCTTCGCTTCTTGTCTTTTTCTCACCTTTCAATCTTTCTCCCAGAGCTTCGGTCGATAACGTGTTAGACAACCTCGCTATCGAATAGTCCGGGGTTGCCTAATAGATCTAAACTGGAGAACAGAAAGAGAGGGCGAGAGACACAATATGAGGAGGAACGGGCCTGCTTTATTATTCTGTATGCTTGTGTACAATGGGGTGACCCCTTGCCTCCTATATATAGCGGTTCTGCTTAGAGATAAGGAAGAGTCCATATCGGATACGAATCCGGTTTCCTAACACTCCTCACCGGGGCCTGGGTCCGAGGTCTGGCATGATTGAACCATGTAAACTGCTAAATAAATTTCATGTAATTAGTAATAAGCTCAGGACTACATACGACCAGCCCGAGGCTTAGTCTTGTGTTGGCTCCGCCCTGCATGTGAGCTGGGAAGCATCAATCGCTTCTCTTTCTTCCTTTTCTTTTTCTTTCGCAGCATATATATATATATTGTTAGAGATAGAGTCATATACCTTGTGTACTTGGTTAGAGATAGAGTCATATACCTATTCCTATTCCTTTTCCCTCATGTACATGTATATATATACTGGCCCATTGGCCTCATTATGTATACAAGTGCTATTCATAACATGGTATCAGAGCGTGGTGCCGCCAAGACTGAGGGAGATATCAGCAGGCCTGCGCCACGAAGACGAGTCTCCTTAGTGCGAATAACGGCAAGGGCCTCCAACAGAGTCACACGAGGATGACGAGCAAGCAGCTGGGCACGAATCTGCTCAAACTCAGCCCGAAGACGTGTCAGGAAGTCGTAGATGCGGCGAAGCTCCAAATGAGAGTGCTGACGCCCCAAGGAATCAATCTGACGCCACACAGAAGATAGCTGTGCATAAAACTCATCCACAGTAGAATCACCCTGCTGTAGTGAAAGTGCATCTAGGCCCCTCAATTTGTTTTGGTGATTAATGATGACACAATTAAACAGATCTAATGTTTTATCCAAGAATACTGCAGAGATCGAGATCTTATCGAGCTTGGAACGACATTGGGCGCCCCTACAACTGCCTTAAAATCAAGGGCGGCATCAAGACCAAAGTTGTAATAATTTTATTTATTTGTGTCTTAAGGATAAGCCAGTACTATTAAGAAGAAGTATGAGAATCGACTTTAGGATGTGCATGTGCTCAACATCATTTCTTGCATCTCTAATTAGCACTCCTACATTTGGTTTTGAAAAGTTTCAAATTAAAACCCGAGCCCAGGTAACCCGAGTCTCAGGTTTCGGCCGAAGTCTCCGGTTCAATCCAGGAGTATCGGTTTATTTGGTCGAGTCTCGGGTTGGACCTCTCGGTTGCCTCGGTTCAATTTGGTCAGGAGTATCGGACATTTGTCGAGTCTCCGGATAACCCGAGTCTCGGGTTATTTGTCCGGACACTCAAACTGTTCAAAAGCGGGAGTAACGGCTAGAATTTTCAAAAGGGTATTTAAAGCCTCCACTCGCTCCAACGGCTAGGATCTCTATTGAGCTCATTCATAGCAGCATTCAAGCCATTCCTAACCATCTCTAAGCATTCAATAGAGCCCTCGCTTCCTCCACCAATTAATTTGGTTGTTGATTCTTTTGGTGAGAGAGGAAGAAGCAAAGTGCTAGGTGCATTTATTTCTAGTTGTTGAGCACTAGTTCATCACTCCAAGCGATTCTTAGTGGTACTTTTACTCTTGGAGGTTGAAGGTCTCCTAGGCGGCTAGGAGTCAGGAGCTACCAACTTGTGTGGTGAGCCACGGTCGTTTGTGGCGAGTCTAGCCTCAGAAAGAAAGGGACAAGAAGTGAAGCCGGCGAGTGCATTTGTGCAACACCCGGGAGGAAGCGGGTTGAAAGAGACCAGGCTCAAGTGTGGCCAGAGCCACCTCAGCGGAGGCGTGGGATTCCCTTCAAGAATCAGAACCCCGATTGAAAAATCGTCTCTCTCTCTCTCTTTTACTTCCTAGTCTTGCTCCTTGGATTTGAATTTGTTAAGTTAGATCTAGCTCTTTGCTTAGCTTTAAATTCAAATCCTTTCTAACTAATTGTCTAGGTTGTTCTTGCCTTCCTTTTCTAGTAATTTATTGTGCTTGCTAGAGTAGTTTTGTTGCGCTCGAGAGCCGGCTAACCGAGAGAAGTCGGTCCCAATAGGAGACTCAGGACAAGCCGAGAAATATCGGGACCAAATCTGGGCGGATCGGGTTGACACCTTTCGGGTGTTTTATTCGGCTAGCGTAAATTTTATTCCGCCTATTCACCCCCTCTGGCGACATCGTTGGGCCTTTCAATTGGTATCGAGCCAAATCTCCTTTATTTTGGCTTAGCAGCTTCAGAGAACCAAAGATGTCGAGAAATAGAAAGGTTACGAAACCCATGGCCATGAAAGCCTCAGGTTCGGTATAGGGGTTACAATTCCATTAGATTATTCCTCTTTTGGAGTCTCAAACTCCTCATCTTATGTTTCTCGTCATGGCGGCGCCTCATTCGATGGCTTTTCGCTATGCGGCATGGAAACACAAGATGAATGCATTGAGATCACTTCACCCTTGCATTTGGAAGATTGTTGAAAGCAGGTTTCAAGCGCCAAACCCCAACAATCTCACCTCAGGGAAGACAAAGCTCAACACTTCAACGACTTGGCGTCAATGCCTTGTTTAATGCTTTGGCGACTCACAATTCAACCGAGTCGATGGCCTTGACAATGCTAAGGATATATGGGAAAGATTGATGGTGTCCCATGAAGGTGTATCAAGTGTTAGTGAATCGAAGATCGAGCTTATCATTGGAGAACTAAGCCGATTCACTTTGGAAGAAGGAGAGTGCTACACCAAGATGTTTGATCGCTTAATGGTGCTAGTGAATCAAGCAAAGGGACTTGGAAGCTGCAGGCTCACCGACAAAGCAATTGTCAAGATCATTCTTGATGATCACCCCCCACCAACCGCAATCTTGTGCAACTCATCATGCGGCCGGCCAAACTTGACACTCTCCTCCTCATGATGTGATTGGCGGTTGATGACGGATGAGATGATGGTCAAGGGAAGCGAAGTGGTGGAGGAGCTCAAGTCAGGCAAGAAGAAGGGCATCGCTTGAAGGCCGTCAAGGTGGTGCAAGAAGTCGAAGAGAGCTCAAGCGATGAAGAAGAGTCGGCGGCCCTTGACAAATGAAGATATGGCTTTGCTCGTCGAGAGAAGATTTAACAAGTTCTTGAAGAAGAAGGGCTACAAGCGGGTAGCCACTCCAAGGGCCGGCAACAAATCAAGAGGCGGCACTCTTCAAGAAAGTGCTATGAGTGTGGGGAACCCGGTCATTTTATTGCCGAGTGTCCTCACAAAGAAAAGAAGAAGACAAGCCCTTCAAGAAGGACAAGTTCAAGAAGAAAGACAAGGACAAGAGCAAGAGGTACAAGGGCAAGGGTCATGCTTACATCGGCAAGAGTGGAACTCGAGCTCCGACTCGAGTCAGTCGAGTCCAACTCGAACAATGAAGGAGGACTCGCCACCGCGTCGCCATCGCTACTCACGCAGAGCAAAGTCGAAGAGCCTCTTCGACAACTTGAAGCGGAGGCGAAGATGCTAATTTGCCTCATGGCAAAGGGGCACAAGGTATCATCTAAGAGCCAAATTCCCTCTATTGTTGATTATGGCTTAGATGATTGCGATAAGCGATAATGATGAAGTAGCTTTTAAGTCTATGAATGACTTTGACATTGAAAAACTAGACTTGCTACTTAAAGACATTGAAAAGTTGGAGAAGTTGTAGAACAAAGGAGGCTACTCTTGAAGCTCAAGAGGATCTCCTTATATTTGAAAAGGAAAAGAATCTTGAGCTAGAGAAAAGCCTGGCTTTTGAGAGAAGAAAAATGAGGACTTAGTCAAAAACTCAAATTTGACTAAGAATGAAATAGTCAGTCTTGAGATCACCAATGCTTCACTTTCGTAGAGCAACTTGCTCAAGCAATGGATGCTTGCAAGTCTCTTGAAGTGAAGCTTGTTGATCTCTCGAATAATCACCTCTTCCTCGATTAACAAATCCAATAGTTCAATGCCTTCAAGTAGCAATGGATAAGCGCTAGGTGTTATAATATTGATGTTGCTACTTGTGCTACTAACTTGTGAGACTTTGAAAGTCTTGGCTCATGAGAATGAGAAGCTTAAGGGGATGCTTGAAGATGGACTTCAAAGTCCTACAAGGCTAGCAAAGGTTTAGAGAGTATCTCGATTGGCGCCAAGGTAATCCCAAGAAGCATGGGCTTGGATATGTTCGCCTAAGGGCAAAAAGAGCAACATCGTGGTTGCTCCTTTAAGCAAGCCGATTCATTTGTGAAAAGCGAAGGAACATCCAAGCACAAGGCTCGCTCAGTTCTTTGCTTCATATGTTCTTGAAAACTAACATTGGTCGTGTAGTTGCATGTCATATTGGCGCAAGCCAAAGAATGCTCCTATTATTCGCTCCATTTGGGTCCCAAAATCTCTAGTTGCTAATGTCGTGGACCTAACCAAGTTTGGGTACCAAAGAGCAAAAACTAAATATGTTTTTGTAGGCCTATATCTCCGGTGGAACAAGTTGGATTTTGGATAAGCGGTTGCCGCACCACATGGCCAGGAGAAAAGGCAATGTTAAGCTCACTTGGATGCAAATGGATCAAATAGTGAAAGCATTGTCTTTGGAGACAATGGAAGGGAGAAGTAATTGGTTTGGGTAAAATTTCTATCTCAAGCAATTTTCAATTAAATAATGTGTTGCTTGTTGACTCATTAAGCTACAATTTATTGTCAGTTGCACAATTATGTGAAGCGGGCTATAATTGTTGTTTAATGAAAAGGGTGTGGATGTCGTTAAGAAGCTTGATGGTTCAATAGCCTTTAAAGGCGTTTAAAGGGCAAGCTCTATCTCGTAGACTTCAATACGGATGAGCTTAATCTTGAAAGCGTGCTTAATGGCTAAATCTAGCATGGGTTGGCTATGGCATCGCCGACTAGCCCATGTTGGTATGAGGAATCTTCACAAACTTCGTTAAAGGCAACCACATTCTCGGACTAACCAATGTTGTCTTTGAGAAGGCAGGATTTGTAGTGCTTGTCAAGCCCGGCAAAGCAAGTTGGTGCCTCCCATCCATCGAAGAATGTAATAGCGACCACAACCAGTTGGAAATGCTACATATGGATCTTTTTGGTCCGATTAAGCCTACATAAGCATTGGGGAAGTAAGTATGGTTTAGTTATTGTTGATGATTTTCTCGGTTCACTTGGGTGTTCTTTTGCATGACAAGGAGAAGTCAAGTGACTTTGAAAATTCATGAGAGAGCTCAAGCGAGTTTGAAGTCAAGATCAAGAGAATCGGGCGACACGGCACCGAGTTCAAGAATATTGGCGTGGAGGAGTTTCTTGATGAGGAAGGAATCAAGCATGAATTCTCGGCTCCTATTCTCCACAACAAAATGGGAGTAGCGAGAGGAAGAATCGAACCCTCATCGAGATGGCGCGGACGATGCTTGGCCAGTACAAGGTTTACGACAGCTTTTGGGCGGAAGCCATCAATACATACACGGCTCCAAGCAGCCTCTACCTTCACAAGATCTTGAAGAAGGCAGCGTATGAGTTGCTCATAGGGAAGAAACCAAATGTCTCCTACTTTGAGTCTTTGGGAGTAAATGTTATATCCTTAACAAAAGGCTAAGTCATCTAAATTTGCTCTAAAGTAGATGAAGGTTTCTTACTTGGTTATGGAACAAATGCTTATCGTCTTAGAGTTTTCAACAATACCACCAGGTGTCGTTGAAATCTCGCGTGACGTAACTTTTGATGAGACTAACGGTTCTCAAGTAGAACAAGTGGATCATGTTGTGATTGTGAGGAAGAACCTCCTTGTGAATATCAAGAAAATGGCAATCGGGAGGTGAGACCTCATAGTTTGGAATCTCACCCGAGCACCCCAACCGGAGTCTCAGGCACGAAACACGGAGTGTCGGATTGGTCGAGTCTCGGGTCATATCTGAGTCTCGGATGGAGTGCAGCTTTCGGGCGATATTCCCTCCTCGTCCATTCAAGCTCAAGATGGTTCTAATGCCACCCAAGATGATGAAGGCCCTATTCAAGCTTTGGATTCAAGTGTACCGCATCAGAGAGTTCATCAAAGCATTCAAAGGGATCATCCGTTCGACAACATACTTGGAGACATTAACAAGGAGTATCCGCTCGATCTCGAGTTGCAAATTTTGTGAATTTTACTCGTTTGTTTCCTCTCTTGAACCTCTTAAAGTAGATGAAGCACTTGAAGACCGGATTGGGTGATGGCTATGCAGAGAGGCCGAACAACTTCAAGCGCAATCAAGTGCAGGAGCTTGTCAAAAGACCCAAACAAAAGCGTCATCGGCACTAAGTGGGTCTTCGAAACAAACAAGATGAAAAGCGGAATCGTGACAAGGAACAAAGCTCGTCTGGTTGCTCAAGGGTACACTCAAATCGAAGGTTTGGATTTCGATGAAACATATGCTCCAGTAGCTAGGCTTGAATCTATTAGAATATTACTTGCCTTTGCTACTCACCATGATTTCAAACTGTATCAAATGATGGGCGTGGCCTTCTTAAATGGACCACTCTCAGAGATGGTCTCGTCGAAACAACCACTGGATTTGAAGATCCAAGACATCAGAACCACGTTTACTACCTTCACAAGGCACTTTATGGACTTAAGCAAGCTCCAAGGGGCATGGTTCGAGTGTCTCTGAGACTTTCTTACGGAACAAGGTTTGTAGTCGGAAAAGCGACCCTACCCTCTTTACTAAGCATATTGATAATGATCTATTTGTATGCCAATATATGTCGATGACATTATATTTGGATCTACTAATGAACATTTGTGTAAAGAAGTTTAGCAAGATCATGACCAAAGGTTTGAGATGTCCATGATGGGTGAGTTGAAGTTCTTCCTCGGATTTCAAGTCAAACAACTCAAGGAAGGAACTTTCATCAGTCAAACCAAGTACATCAAGGACATGCTCAGAAGTTCGGAATGGAAGATGCAAAACCAATTAAGACACCTATGCAAGCCAATGGGCATCTAGACCTCGACAAAGGAAGGTAAACCGGTCATCCAGGTATATCGGCTCGATGATCGGCTCTCTCCTTTATCTTTGTGCATCTAGGCCCGATATTATGCTTAAGCGTTTGTATGTGTGCGGTTTCAAGCCGCTCCAAAGAGTGCCACTTGGTGGCCGTTAAGAGAATCTTGAGATACTTAGTGCACACTCCTCATTTAGGACTTTGGTATCGAAAGGATCCTCCTTTGAACTTATTGGCTATTCCGTCACGGATTATGCTTTGGTTGTAAAGTGGATAGGAAAGTACCTCTGGAACACTGCCAATTCTTGGGTAGGTCCCTAGTCTCGTGGTCTTCCAGAAACAAATTCCGTAGCCTTATCCTTTAGAAGCCGAATACATAGCTATGCCAGGAGTTGTTGTGCCCAACTACTTTGGATGAGACAAACCTTGAGTGATTATGGCCTTTCCTACAAAAGCGTTCCACTTTTGTGTGACAATGAGAGTGCCATAAAAATTGCCAACAATCTGTACAACACTCCCGAACAAAACACATTGATATTAGCCATCATTTCCTAAGAGACCACGCAACAAAAGCGAAATTGATATCAACATGTGAGCTCAAATGATCAATTAGCCGATATTTTACCAAGCCCCTTGAAAAGGTTACGTGAATTGAGAAGTGGACTAAATATCTTAGATTCTCGTAGCATTAGCTTGACATGTGCTCATATTGGTTAGTGAATGAAAAATGAATTTCAAAACTTATTCATCTTTCTTTGAAATTATCTTGTGTTGTTAGTTCTTAATCCTCGGATCCATCATTGCCATGTGACTATAGCTGTTTGCTTGATTGTTAGCTAGTCACATGGTGGATGGATGCCCTAGGACTCCTCTCTATCTCTCTCATGGTCTCGAAGCTTCCCTTGAAAAATTCCTTTCCTAGCAAGCTGAGAGCAACTGGGGACTGTCCGGTATTCAATCAGGAATCTCGGACTGTCGAGTCTCGGACTAATTGTCAGGACTCTCCGGGTTGGGCCGAATCTCAGGACTGAAAATCCAGTCTCGGGTTAGAGCGTTGGTTAAACCCCCTTATCAGCGGTTTTCTCTTTTCTTATTTCCTTGATGCGCCTCCACTCTAAGGTGTGTCTCTCAAGGCTAGGCGTGGATTCCTCCATCTTCTTGGGATCTTGGACTCCTTCTCCTTCTTGGATTGGAGATTGTGGTAAGGATCCCTTTGCTAACCTTTTTCTTTTCGGGTTTGGTTCAATTTCTCGGTTCTTAGGGCTTCTCAGTGTGTTTCATCTCTCGTGAGCCGTAGATTGTCTCGTCGTTGCCCTCAAGATCGGAGTTTCGTTCAATCCTAACTCACCCGCATTCTTGATTTCTCAATTCATCTTGAGGTGAGTTCCGTTTTGTGCCTAACTCCATGAAATTCCCTTTCTAGATAGTGCCTAGTCATTTGTTGTTCTTCCTTAAAGGCACTCTAGATTCGTTTTCATGCCAATTTGGGGGTTGTTTTTCCCCAAATCTCATCGCCCGTCGTATGCTCGCCAATCGAGATGTCAGGATGGAATCAGATGTCAGGACCTTTTGTCGAGTCTCGGATGCAATCAGATATCGGACATTTTGTCCGGACTCTCGAGGTTAGAGTGGTCCGGCCGAGTTCCTTTCTTGGTGTTTTCTTGTAAGCCTCTCGGCTAATTCTATTCTTTCGCTCTATCACGGTCAGGATGGATCCTCCTCTACTTGACCTTACGGTAGCGATCCTCCTCGGCCGCCGTCGGTGGCGGTGATCCCTTAGGCTCGTCTCCTCGCGGCCTCCTTGAGAAAAAGCAAAGGATTGGAGTGGCCAGGACCACTTCGGACCTCGAGGCCGGCTAGCATCGGCGTCGAGTCGGCACACAATCTGTCTCCTCCTCCTCGGTCGGCTCACGATCGGATGAGCATCCGTGAGATACTCATGCCAGGCCGTGATCGAGAAAAGGAAGCGAGTTCGTGCTCAGGCGTTTCATTGGTCCTCTAGCCAAGGCCAAGCTGTGTGGAACTACCCAATGTCTGTAGATCAATGAGGATCATCGATTATCGGACGGAGATGCAGGAAAAGGAAAAGCTATTGTCGAGCACGAAGAAGGATCCTCGACCTTGCGGGATGAGTATGTGGACGCCCGGTTTTGGAGACGGTTTGATCGAACTTCTGAGCGGTCCTATACCCACTTGAGCACCCGATGGTCGAGGATGAAGACCATTGATTGGGAGTATATGGCAGCGGTGACAATCCGATTTTTCACTTTCGAATCATTGAGATTTGTAATTGCATCAGTTAAGAATCTCATGGCATTCAAGTATATTTGGAACAATGAGGTTATCATGCAATTCTATGCCACTTTGTACTTTGACAAGAATGATGAGGCCATTTGGTGGATAGTGAGACAAGATTTGGTATGTGGCTAGCAAGAAGAGGTTTGCGAGTCCTCAATCTCGAGATAGCAACAGCCCAAAGCTTCACTTCAAGAAGGTGATGATTTGTGAGGAGATTGAGTCACTTTATGACACCTCGAGGAGCTTCCTGGTTAGGACCATCAAAGTCGAAGGATGTTCGGTGTGCTCAGCAACTGTTGAGGGTCACTCTTTGGCCCAGGAGGAGATGTACGCCATCGGTTCCTATGGAAGGAACTTCTTGTTTCATCTCAAATCGGCGCACCCGCTCGTTTGACATTGTCGATTTCTTGTGGGAGGCGATGAGGCGGGAATCACGTGAGCAACATGGCCAGCTATGGCTATGCACCCTTTGTGATGACCTTGATCTCTTGGTGGCGGTCTCAAGTGCTGTCGAGAGATGAGAGCATCTTGCTTACAAGGTTCGACCTCATGCTCATACCTTGGTACCCACAGTCGATTCCTCGGAGGACTCGTCGTGAGTCGCGCCCGGCCTCCACCTCGCGTCTGCTCTGCGTGCCTCCTCCGTTCCTACGGCGAGGCCAGGGTCGGCACTCTTCGGAGATGCTCAAGCATGTCTTCCTCCTCTGCGCGTGACATCTCCGCCCGAGCGAAGGTGATGGCGAAGCGATCAAGAAGAATGGTCGAGGACATCGCGGCATCCGCCCGCCACAATGGCGGCGGTTTCTCCTAGCGACTCTTAGGGTCTTAGGAAGTAGCGATATGCCACTCATGATCAGTGTTTGGCATCACTTCTTGGTGCTCCTCCTCCTCCTCCGATTGACTCGTGGTAGTATTCAGCGTCTGGCGGCGAAAGCGACGGCGAAGTGATCTCGTGTCCTCCTCCTTTTGGTGTCTTGATGCCAAAGGAGTGATTCTTTAAAGTCGTTTTCCTTGGTAAATCCTTTTTTTTTCTTGTTTCTTGTCGCTAGTGGACTTGTTGTGTGTTTGAGAACTCTGTTATTCCTGTAATGTCATTGTGCTTATTATGCATGATTTGTCTTGAGATACTTGTGTTGTATTCTCTCTGCTTTGTGTTTGAGGAGCTCTCAGTTTATTTCTCGTTAAATATGTGCATTCGATTCCCTCAATTCTTCTAATGCACACATTTAGGGAGCTCGGTTTTATCAGATTTGCTAAAGTCTATTTCATATCCTTTTTATTTTCTTTAATTGGTGTGTTGTCATCAATACACCAAAAGGGGAGATTGAAAGTGCATCTAGGCCCCTCAATTTGTTTTGGTGATTAATGATGACACAATTAACGGATCTAATGTTTTATCAGAATCTTTGCGAGATCGAGATCTTATCGAGCTTGGAGCGACATTGGGCGCCCCTACAACTACTTAAAATCAAGAGGCGGCATCAAGACCAAGTTGTAATAATTTTATTTATTTGTGTCTTAAGGATAAGCCGTACTATTAAGAGGAGTATGGAAATGCGACTTTAGGATGTGCATGTGCTCAACATCATTTCTTGCATCTCTAATTAGCACTCCTACATTTGGTTTGAAAAGTTTCAAATTAAAAACCGTGGGTAACCGAGTCTCGGTTTCAGCGAGTCTCGATTCAATCAGGAGTATCAGGACATTTAGTCCGAGTCTCGGGTTGGACCTCTCGGTTGCCTCGATTCGGTGGTCAGAGTATCCGGACATTTAATCGAGTCTCGGATAACCCGAGTCTCGGGTTATTTGTCCGGACACTCCGACACTGTTCAAAGCAGGATGTGGCTAGTTTTCAAAAGGGTATTTAAAGCCTCCACTCGCTCCAACGGCTAGGATCTCTATTGAGCTCATTCATATGACATTCAAGCCATTCCTAACCATCTCTAAGCATTCAATAGAGCCCTCACTTCCTCCCACCAATTAATTTGGTTGTTGATTCTTTTGGTGAGAGAGGAAGAAGCAAAGTGCTAGGTGCATTTATTTCTAGTTGTTGAGCACTAGTTCATCCTCCAGCGATTCTTCGTGGTACTTTTACTCTTGGAGGTTGAAGGTCTCTGAAACGGCTAGGAGTCAGGGAGCTACCAACTTGTGTGGTGAGCCGGGTCGTTTGTGGCGAGTCTAGCCTCCGAAAGAGAAAGGGACAAGAAGTGGCTTGGCGAGTGCATTTGTGCAACAGGGAGAAGCGGGTTGAAAGAGACCCGGCTCAAGTGTGGCCGAGCCACCTCAAGCGAGCGTAGGATTCCTTCAAGAATCCGAACTTCCGATTGAAAAATCGCGTCTCTCTCTCTCTCTTTTACTTCCTAGTCTTGCTCCTTGGATTTGAATTTGTTAAGTTAGATCTAGCTCTTTGCTTAGCTTTAAATTCAAATCCTTTCTACTTTTGTCTAGGTTGTTCTTGCCTTCCTTTTCTAGTAATTTATTGTGCTTGCTAGAGTAGTTTTGTTCTTGGCTCGAGCCAGCTAACCGGAGAGTCGGTCCCAATCTAGGAGACTCGGACAAGCGAATATCCAGGACCAAATACAGACGATCAGGTTGACTGCTTTCGGGTGTTTTTATTCCGCTGCGTAAATTTTATTCCGCCTATTCACCCCCCCTCTAGGCGACATCGTTGGGCCTTTCATGTAGCAACTGCTCATGTCGCACAACAGCAAGGTAAAGGGAGTCACCAGCAGGTTCATAGCGACCGCGAAGATGCGCCCACATCAACTGTGCCGAAGACAAAGCAACAATGTCTCCAGTAAGATGCACCTCCATGCTAGCAACCAAAATAGCAGAGGCACGAGCATCTTCATCAATCCATGTCTTGTGAGCAGCAAACTGAGTCTGAAAAGACTCCACAGCATCAGTATAATCATTGGTGATCTTCTGGCGAGCAACATCATCAGCCTCCTTGGGAATAACAGGCGTGGCAGGGGGAGTTGAACGAGGCGGACAAGATAGCTCGCTAGTAAGAAACTCCCACAGACGCTGACCACGCATGTGAAGGCGCATGTGAAGAACCCAGTCTCAATAATTGAGACCATCGAAAATAACCGGGCATCAAGGAACAGAGACAGTCCTTGAAGAACCAGAAGATGACACCATTTTTTTTTACCGGAACCCAATCTTCTAATCAACTAAACCACATACTTTTGGGTTCCGATCTAGGCTCCTCCAACTGAAACCAAGAGACAAGGGCCCACGAAGGAGCAGCACAGAGGAAGGAGCCCCACGGTGACCAGAGGCGACCAGACGTCGTCGGCCGCGGCGACCAGAGGCGACGCTGCCCACGGCAGGCAGCCGAAGGCACACGGCCCACAGCGACCGAAGCCGGCACGTCGTCCAGAGGCGACGCGGCCCGCGGCAGCCGAAGGAGACAACGACGCCGGTAATTACGGCGCCGGCTAGGGCTCCGACGACGGCGGCGATCGACTGGCCCGCTCGGCCGGAGGCGACTTCTGCCGCGGCCGGAAAGCTGCGCGCTGAAGCGACCAGCTGCGATGGCGACTTAGCTTTGACGGCAGCGGCGGCGGCTAGGGCCGGCAGCGACGGTGGCGGCCGACCTGGACCGTGGTGGCCGGAGGCGTCGCGGCCGTGGCCGGAAGCCGCAGTTCCCGAGACGATGCCGCCGCGGCGCGGCAGTGACCGAAGATAGCTTCGGCGGCAATCAAGGCGTACGACGCCCAGAGGAACAGCGCGGCGCCCAGAGGAACGAGACGGCGGCCGGCGCGTGACAAGTAGAACCGACGGTAAGAGTCAGTGAAGGAATCGACGCAAGTGCAACGCCTAAGAAGGAGGTAACCCTAACCCTAGATTGGCTCTTTGTGGTTCACGGCTGTCTTCTTTAGTTCGTCGTGGTCTTTTAGGCTCTGTGTCTGGTGATGCTTCTTTACACTGTACGGGTTGTAAGCTTGGCAAACAGCTACAACTCCCTTACCATTCTAGTGATTCTATATCACAGCGTCCTTTTGATCTTGTTCATTCTGATGTCTGGGGTCCGGCTCCTTTTGTTTCAAAAGGGGGTCATCGATATTTATATTCTTTTTATAGATGATTTCTCTCGCCACACTTGGATATACTTTATGTCCTCTCGTAGTGAGGTTTTATCCATCTATAAAACTTTTGCCATCATGATCCGCACTCAGTTTGATTCCCTTATTCGTGTTCTCCGTGCTGACTCAGCAGGAGAGTATCTGTCAGGAGCTCTTCGAGTTTTTCTTGCCACACAGGGCACTCTTTCTCAGTTTTCTTGTCCTGGCGCTCATGCTCAGAATGGTGTGGTTGAGCGCAAGCATCGTCATCTTCTTGAGACAGCTCGCGCTCTTATGCTTGCTTCCGCTGTTCCACCTCACTTCTGGGCTGAGGCCGTTTCCACTGCAACCTACTTGACCAATATCCAACCTTCTTCTGATCTGAAGGGTGGGATCCCAGTTGAACGTCTTTGTGGCATGCCTCCTGATTATTCTGGACTTCGTCTTTTTGGGTGTGTGTGCTATGTTCTTCTTGCACCTCGTGAATGCACCAAGCTGACCGCTCAGTCTGTTGAATGTGTTTTTCCAGGATACAGTGTTGAGCATAAGGGATATCGTTATTGGGATCCCGTTGGCCGACGAATACGGATTTCACGAGATGTCACTTTTGATGAGTCTCGTCCCTTCTACCCTCGTTCTTCTTCCTCTCCTACTTCCCTTGTTGAACCACTGTCTTTTCTGACTTTTCCTGACACTCCAGTTGTCACTTTTCCTTCACGATCGGCGTCTCCTTTAACGCCGGTTTCTTCACCACCGTCCTCTCCTACACAGGTATATTCAGATGTTGTTTCTCCCTATCCTCTCCACTACACTCGTCGTCCGCCAGCTGAGGACTCTTCTGATGTGCCATCTTCTTCTTCTGATGAGCCATCTTCTTCAGTGTCTCCTCCTCGTTATACTCTTCGCGATCGACAGTCGGCCTCCTGAGCGTTTTGCTTTTGTTGGTGCAGCTCTGGCCGAGCCGACTTCTTACCGTGATGCTGTTATTCATCAGGAATGGCAGCATGCGATGGCGGAGGAGATTGCTGCCCTTGAGCGCACTGGCACGTGGGATCTTATTCCACTTCCTCCACGTGTCCGTCCCATTACTTGCAAGTGGGTCTATAAGATTAAGACTCGCTCTGATGGTTCTCTTGAGCGCTACAAGGCTCGTCTTGTGGCGCGTGGTTTTCAGTAGGAGCATGGTCGTGATTATGATGAGACATTTGCCCCTGTGGCTCACATGACCACTGTTCGCACTCTTTTTGCTGTTGCCTCTATTCGAGAGTGGTCCATCTCTCAGCTTGATGTCAAGAATGCCTTTCTTAATGGTGAGCTGCACGAGGAGGTCTATATGCAGCCACCACCGGGGTATTCTGTTCCTGAGGGCATGGTCTGTCGGCTTCGTCGCTCTCTTTATGGGCTCAAGCAAGCCCCTCGTGCTTGGTTTGAGCGTTTTTCTTCTGTGATCACTGCCGCTGGATTTTCTGCCAGTACTCATGATCCTGCGCTCTTTGTTCACACCTCTTCTCGTTGTCGGACTCTTCTCCTTCTGTATGTTGATGACATGATCATTACTGGCGATGGTTCTCAGTATATTGCCTTTGTAAAGGCCCGTCTCAGTGAGCAGTTTCTCATGTCCGATCTTGATCCTCTCCGATACTTTCTTGGGATTGAGGTTTCTTCCACCTCTGAGGGCTTCTTTCTCTCCCAAGAGAAGTATATCCAGGATCTTCTTGATCGTTCCTCTCTCACTGATGAGCGTACAGCTGAGACTCCCATGGAGCTCAATGTTCACCTTCGACCTACTGATGGGGAACCTCTTGAGGATCCTACTCGCTATCGCCATCTTGTTGGGAGTCTTGTTTACCTTGGTGTCACTCGTCCTGACATTTCTTATCCAGTTCATATCCTGAGTCAGTTCGTTTCTACTCCCACTCAGCTCCACTATAGTCATCTTCTTCGTGTTCTACGATATCTTCGTGGAACCATCTCTCGCCGTCTTTTCTTTCCACGCTCCAGCTTTTTACAGCTCCAGGCATACTCTGATGCTACATGGGCAAGTGATCACTCTGATCGTCGTTCTCTTTCTGCTTACTGTGTTTTTCTTGGTGGTTCTCTCATTGCTTGGAAGACTAAGAAGTAGACAGCAGTTTCTCATTCGAGTGCTGAGGCTGAGTTGCGGGCAATGGCTCTTTTGACAGCAGAGGTTACGTGGCTACGGTGGTTGCTTGAGGATTTTGGTGTTTCTGTTTCTACACCGACTCCTCTTTTATCTGACAGTACAGGGGCTATCAGCATTGCTCGAGATCCAGTGAAGCATGAACTCACCAAGCATATTGGTGTTGATGCTTCTTATATGAGGTCACAGGTACAGGACGAGGTTGTGGCTCTTCAGTATGTGCCTTCAGAGCTCCAGTTAGCAGACTTCTTCAAGAAGACACAGACTAGAGCTTATCATGACTTTTTCCTCCCCAAACTCAGTGTTGTTGATCCACCATGAGTTTGAGGGGGGTGTTAGAGATAGAGTCATATACCTTGTATACTTGGTTAGAGATAGAGTCATATACCTATTCCTATTCCTTTTCCCTCATGTACATGTATATATATACTGGCCCATTGGCCTCATTATGTATACAAGTGCTATTCATAACATATATATCCCGATGGAGCAACTGCATGCAAAGTGAATCTAGGCCTGTTTGAAAATAGAGGGCGTATTTTTTTTTGTCTTGCGTGTACTCCAAGGAGCCACTCATGAAAATGACTAGACTACCATTATTGCGTGTACTCCAACGCCTTTTGTGTGCGAAAATCTGAAAATTTTCAGATATGCAGTGCATCTGAAGTATTATTAAGAGACTAATCTTTGTGAAATTTTTGGAACAAGTATCATTAACCTTTTTCCCCGATATTTAGCAAAGGTGGCCAAGCAACTGCCATCCTCTCGGAACAAGATTAGTGGGTTTTACGTTGCTGTGTACTGGAACAGTCCTCCACACACAAAATAATTAACGACTTTGATAAAAAAAAAAAAAAAAAAAAAAAAAAAAAAAAAAAAAACAGCCGCCGAGCTATAACGTGAAGATACAACTAACACATTGACTTCAATTACTTCGTGAATGCGAATGTGGCATGAGCAATTGAGAATCTGGTATTGTTATATATGATCTTGCTCCTGGTTAATTGTTCCAAAATTTTTTGCTACTGCATGCATATATGCAAGCAGAAAAGCAACACCATCAGTAATTAGCTGGTTACTGAAGCAGCTTTTTTATCATTCTTCACGAAGAAGGCAAGGAGTGAATGTTGACGTACGACAGGTTATCCAGTTGATACGACGATGAAGCTAGTTACAGAAACTGAGTTCGAGCGTTAATTGCTCAGGCTTAGGCCCTATTTGGTAGCAAAGTTTTTCAATATCATGGTATTACAAAACTATGGTTTGGAAATTGTTTTAGCATAAATACCATGGTTTCATCTACCCCCATTGAAGCCATAGTTTTTCTTGGAATTACAAGCTGTTTGACTATAAAGTCTGTTGTATGGACGCTATACCTTCGGAATCGACTCTAATGGTATAGCTCTGACTACCCTTCCCTTTTACTCCTTCGTCTCCCTCCATCTTCCTTACCTCTATTGTTGTCATCGCCGTGTCTTTCTTAGCTCCATGTGCCTTCTCCTCCGCTGCCACCCCCACCTCCCCTGCAGCTGGCAATGAGCTCGCCACCTCGCTGTGCCACTGGCTACCCTTCTCTTGCCAGCCATCCTGCCCAACCTGATATTCTCTCAGCCTCGCCTCATCGTCTTGCCCTCCGCCACCGTCCATCGCTCGCCGCTACCCACTGTTAGGCCATCACCTTCCCGGACTACCTCTAAAACCGAGAGGCACAGTAAACCTATCGGCAGTAGTGCTATCTCCATCGGCCATCAACACAGGAGAGCGAGCGAGAGTGTGTGTGTGTGTGTGTGTGAGAGAGAGAGAGAGAGAGAGAGAGAGAGAGAAGAAGAAGAAGGGGGATGGTATGCATACATATATACATATACATACATACATAGGCATATGTATATGCGTGTATATGTGTATATATATTCTACACCTTCCTGTAGAATAGCCTATTGTACACTTGGGCCAATTAACTCAGTCCGACTGAGCCATGCATCTCACTAATCAATGCAACGGATTGCCCCACTTGACTAGTCAAAACGTGCCCAAGCAACTAATACATGTGTATTCTAGTTTGTATATGAATATTTTATTTAGTTTTATCTATAATTTTTTATTGGCAGTTCTGATTCATGAATGGTTTTCACCAATAGCTTTCTGACGACGAGATGAACACAATGATATAAATCTCGCCAATAAATAGTTATTTTACTGTCTGATGATAGATTTTACTATACATATATATAGACTTTACTATCATGCACACGGCACAACAGTCTGTGTAGTAGTAAATTGAATCCTTTGATATGACAGTAAAATATATAATAAATTAGAATTCATTTGATAGTGGAGTATAGCTACATGATGCACGCGATGAGATCCTCTAACGTCAACCCCTCTGACGTTGAGTCGCTGACACGTGGGGCCCACGCGTCGAAGGGCCCACGTGCAGTGACTCAACGTCAGAGAGGTTGACGTCAGAGGATACGTTCCCCATGATGCACACGTCAAGGAAGGGCTTGGTGGGCTTTATGTTGTTCTCTGACACTTTACCACCACAGCTGTGATCTTGGAGGTGATCAAGGATGTGGAGCAAGCCGTTGCTATGAGGGTCCTCATGTTCGGACAGATGGCCGGAGAAGACGACAATGTTGCGCATGTACACACAGGGGTGGAGCTAGGTCTTGGGCCAGTAGGGCCTCGATCTAAGGCTCAGCCCAAACAACATGTGAATACTGTTCGGTCTCTATTTGGGCCCACGACCTGGTAGTCTAGGCCCAATTCAGCCCAGTCCCCTAGTTGGCTTGTTCTTCTTGACGCCTTGACTGGCCAGTCCAGAGGAGCACACACGAGGACTGCTTGAGGCCTCGAGGCTCGAGCCGAAGCCAAGTGCCACCATTCCTCGCGCCGCCATCGGCTACCACTCCTGCCAGCCCGGCACCCATCGGCTATTGCCCCAGCCCCCGCATCCGCTCCCGCCCACCCGGCCACCCCCATTGAGGCACAGATCTCGCCCAGCCACCGCAGATCTCAGCCACCGACGACCACCGTAGATCTCGCCCGCTTGCCGATGGGCATCCAGACGACCATGCGCAAGGACCGCCCGAGGCCCCGAGCCGACTACTGAGTGCTGTCGTTCCTCGTGCCGCCACGGGCCACTTCTCCTACAAGCCTGGCGCCCGCCGGCTGTAGCCCTCGCCCCCGCCTTCGGCGCCACCGGTCTGGCCACCCCACAAAGGCACATATCTCTCCCGACCGTCGTATATTTCGCCCACTCACAGCTCGCCCGCTCACCGACAGCTGGCCACCGCCCCCGCCCGCTGACCGTCGCCCTCATCCCCGCCCACCTCTACCTCCTGCCTGGAAGAGAGATCCCAATCGATTTGTGTTCTATGTTTATTAATTTTGGTGTGGAGCCGTGGAGGTGCTTAGGTGCATATCAAGATGGTTCATCTGTTGCTAGCTCTTGTGTGAAATACATGTGTCAACGATTGGGGAACGGACCCCCGTTGAGCTTACTTGTTGAATGAGGGATCAACCAAGGCCCCTTCGCCCATGAAGGATTGGCGTCCGAAGGATGCTCGAGCACAGGGAGACATGGGGGATTATCTTGGTTCGGGTCTCTCGCGGTGGAGATAATAACCCTACTCCAGTGCTATTAAGTATTGATGTGTGTGTAATCGGGAGGTTGTCCTCTTTTCATCCCCCGTCGGGGGAGAGATTAAATACTAGATACCTTCATTTACATATGGTAACTAAGCCCTAAAATCACGCCTGTTGCCGTTCTTGACGTGTCCTTGATTCTCGCCATGCTTGATTTCCTAGCATAACTTCCCTGGATCCTCGGCAAACTGGTCGCCACTTTCCTGTTAGTTGGTTGACCACGTCCTTCGGCCATCGTCGAGCATTCCCTTGGTCCGGTATGACTAACCTGTGCCTTCCCGAGCAAGGTTGCTCGTACTCGTCTTCGAAGCCTTTAGCCGAACATGTTTTGTTGAGGGTTAGCGAGCATGCTCATGGCCGAGCATGGGTCACCTAAGATCCTTTCTTGGGCATCCCGATCAAGGGCGTTCATGGTCGGTTGGCATCGGCCGCCGGGGCAAAAAGATCCTGGTGGAAAATATTCCAATCCCCGACAACATGGCTCACATCGCATGGTGTCTCACAAGCACTATGTGTTTTTTGAACCACTTGGATTATACTTTGTCACCATTCAATCATCTACCTATCAGGAGAAAAGGAACACCAATCACAACAAAGAAGAAAGTTTTATACTGGAGCTGATGCTGAGTGCTGAAAACAAGAGAGGTGATGAATTCTGCTCCTTGATTGCTTTCATCTTTTGTGATATGTGAATTGTGAATGGTTGTGTGATTGTGTGAATTATAAATTGTGAATCATGCTTTGTGAATTGTGAATGACTCATGACTGTGTAATTATGTAAATAAAGCTAGTAATAATTGGTTATACCTATTATTTGTCAATTTCATTATCCATTAGCTTTGTGAATTGTGAATGACTCATGACTGTGTAATTCGTTTGTAATTATCTTTATTTGCTAGATTCGAATTCAAACATATTGATTTGAACAACTTATACATTTCGTGATTAATTGATTGGACTCAATTTGATGTAATACAAATACATGATGAAGAGGTCGAAGCTAGTGATGTGTTACATTCTCCTAATGCAATTTGCCGTAATAGTTACCTTCATAGTTTTGTGTGTCTAATTTACAAGTGTAATTTCATCTTTTACAGGTCCAGGTCCTTGTTCTATTGTTGATGGAAATATGATAATCTCAGATGCACCAAACCTTCGTTAATTAGGTATCAACTTTTCTACCACTCTACGACGCTATATTGCTTTGGTATATTTTATCTATTTTATTGAAATGTTAAGCATAGAATTCAAATTTATCTTTAATTATGTATTTATACTGTACTTTTGATATACATAAATGTCTATAGTCTTTTTTTTAATAATAATAATTATTATTATTATTATTATTATTATTATTATTATTATTAGTTTATTTTTTATCTGAGGCTTCTATAAATTTTGGCTTCACCACTATTATATAAATGTTAAGCAGGGAAAATAAAATAAAAAATACCATAACATACAGACAAATTAAGGCATCGCTTCTGAACAAAAATTTTAAAACTGCACAAAAGTTTTACATTATGAAAATTATAGCAATCGTTCCATAAAAGTTGAAGATCAGAACGAAACGTTTCCATAGTGCAATTTTTTATAGAAAATTTCCTAGTGTAGTTTTAAAAATAATAATAATGAATTATTCAAAAATTATCCTTCAAAATTTTTATATGTTTGATAATTTTTTTCATGGTTTTAATGATATTCTAGTATTTTTCCGATTTTTTTTTACACATTGCTTAATGTTCAAACCTGTTGACTTGACAAAAACAAATTATGCACAGCGACAAAAGAGTGGCAAAAATAAAACGAGCAAAGATAGCCATATTGCACACATTTTCATTGGTCCGAACAAAATTTTCCCAATAGTTGTGGCTTATTTTGTTGGGATAGCTTCTTTATGGAGTAAACAAGGCTATATTGGTTTCGACTGGGAAACTAGCTCAAATAAAAGCTTATAAATCGATTCAAAGGTTGGATTCAAGGGTTGGTGCAACTCGATGCCAATTTAGCTGGTGTTGTGTGCAATGATGGTCTAACTCTGGTGTTCAGCGCAACTCGAGTAAATTTCAGCGGTGCCAACTGCAATTTACTAGGGAAAATGTTTTGAGGAGGACTAGTACTCCCTCTGTTCATTTTTATAATGTTTATTTTTTTGAATGGTCTTATTTATAAATATAAGGTTTGTATGTAGATTTAATGAGGCATTTTCTTTTATACCCCTATTTATTCTCTCTCTCAACCATATCATTTATTTATTACCACCCACACAAAGTATATATTTTATCTTTCAAGACAATTTAGTGGGGGCATCTAAGTTATTTTCTCTCATACATTTATTAATTTCAACGCAACCTTAATCCTTATGCAAAATCAAAATACGCCTTATAAAAATGAACGGGGGAGTATCTGAAAATATTGAGCCCTAGTTAGGGTTAACCATTTCGTTTCGATCTCATTTTTCGCTTAGCTAGTGGTAGTGAAATCCGCGAAATTTTGCTCAAAATTCAAGAAAAACTGAAGGATTTCAAAAGTCAAACAAATTTGAAAATTGGTCAAACAGATGAGCGAATTTCAAATGAAAAGAGCGAATTTTGCTCGAAAAGCATTGAAATTCGCTAGAAAAGATGATTGTTTTTCTCAAAAATCAGTGACAAGTTAAAATTTTTTTGGGGAAATGTCAAAATGTTGTAAAATTTGTGAAAGGCCATTAAAGTACCAAAAATAGGAAATATGTTAGAAATATATAAAAAAAAATATGGAAACACACAAAGAATTCTGGCACGATCTTTCGTAAATATGTAAAAATTTCGGCATGATATTTACTATATTTAAGATAATTGTAAGTTATCACATATCAATACAAGTGCAAAATAGGCATCCACATAATTAAAATATTAAAATATACCATAGAAAGATAACATTAACATATTAAATATACCATAGCAATACAAGTAAGTATTTCAATATTGGATAACATTAACATATTAAAATATACCATACCTTTGCTATATTTTAGATAATTGAAAGTTGTCACATATCAATACAAGTATGCTTTTCAATATTGGATAACATTAACATATTAAAATATACCATAGCAAGATAATTTTTGTGCATACAAATATCGCTACTTGAATAAATAGTACAATCTTCAGGTGTCGTCCATTGCTACTAAATATACTTCAACAAATATTGCTTCTAAATATAATTGCACAAATATTGGTGCTAAATATAGTTCAACAAATATTGCTACTAAATATAATTGAACAAATATTGGTGCTAAATATACTTCAACAAATATTGCTAATAAATATAATTGAAAAAATATTATTACTAAATATACTTCGACAAATTTTACTACTTGACATAATTGAAGAAATATTGCTACTTGATATACTTCAACAAATATTGCTACTAAAAATACTTCTAATTTATTTTTTTATTTTCCTATTTTCTACATTATAAAATCCTAAAAAATGTCTCCAAACTTTATTTTTTTAAAAAAATACTCGCACCAGAGGTCATAAGGCTGTTAATACTAATTATATGAAATTTTGGATAAATTTTGTCAAATTTTTCATTTTTTTTTTTTGAATTTGAGCTGTATACCAGACGAAATTTCTTTTCACCGGAGCGGTAAGAGTGAAATTCTCGAAATTCAAACAAAATTCGTCAAAATTTGGAACCCTGGCCCTGGTATAGAGAGCACTTATGTGGTGGTGTGCTCAGATAAGATCCCCAATGAATAGGGTGATGGAAAAGGAAGGAATTTTTTTTAAATAATATCTTTTTAAAGAAGATTTCCGACATTAATACGTGGATTTTAAAATTTGCAAGAATAATGCATTGTCGCCAAACAGTTTGGCGAAAATACTATTTTCGCCACACCGTTTGGCGAAAATACTATTTTCGTCAAACGGTGTGGCGAAAATAGGTTGATGCAGGTATTTAGTGTTTAAATCGGTTTGAATTGCTTCGTAAATACCCAGATCAACCTATTTTCGCCAAACGGTTTGGCGAAAATAGGCTGATATGGGTATTTAGTGTTTAAATTGCTTCCTAACCATGGATTAACGAATTTTCGCCGAACGGTTTGGCCAAAATAGTATTTTCGCCAATCCAATTGGCGAAAATACTATTTTCGTCAAACCATTTGGCTACAATGTTTTATTCTTGCAAATTTTAAAAATCACATATTAATATTGGAAATCTTTTTTAAAAAAATATTATTTTAAAAAAAAAACTCGAAAAGGAAGGCCTTGGTCGTCGGTCGAAGCATCCCCAATGGAGACATGTCAGCAGGCTATAAGGAGTCCATCTCATCTTTTTGCTTATGTGGAGGAGAGAAGTAGAGGAGAGAGACAAGAGCTGGCTCTTAACTAAGAGCCAGGCTATAGTGTTTTCCAAGAAAAATAAAAGACAATTACATGGACTCCACATTTAATGTTAGAGAATATGTTATACCAACCCATTGGAATCTTGTCTTTAAAATTTATAAGTGACATGGAGAATTTTCTTATAATGGCTTCTACCATTGGACATGCCCTAAGAGCAGGTACAATCACGCGGCAGGACAGTCACCACTCACCATCACCAATGAAGTGAACTTGGCTCGCCAAAAGATAATAAAATTGGAGGAAATCACAGATCAAGAGCAGACCATCTGTAAATTATCAAATTGTTCAAGGAGAAGAGGTTCAGATATCCATCGATCCATCCATGGCCTCCGAGGAGGAGGAGAAGATGGTGGTGGCCAAGAACCGGCGCGTGATCCTCAAGGAGTACGTGGAGGGTTACCCCCGGGAAGAGCACATGGAGCTCGTGCCTGCCGGCGACATCGTCCTCGAGGTGCCGGAGTCGCAGGAGGCGCCGGGGGGCTCGGTGCTGGTGAAGAACCTGTACCTGTCGTGCGACCCCTACCTGCGCCTCAAGATGTCGCGGCCGCTGCACGAGTCCTACACGGACGCCTTCGTGCCGGGCTCCGTCATCACCGGCTACGGCGTCGCCAGGGTGGTGGACTCGTCGCACCCCGGCCTCGGCCCCGGAGACCTCGTCTGGGGCATCACAGGCTGGGAGGACTACAGTCTCATCACGCCCCCCTTCACCGGCCTCCTCACCAAGATCGACCACCGCGACGACGGCCACATCCCCCTGTCCTACTACACCGGCGTCCTGGGCATGCCCGGCCTCACCGCCTACGTCGGCTTCCACGAGATCTGCTCCCCCAAGAAAGGCGACTCCGTCTTCGTCTCCGCGGCCTCCGGTGCGGTCGGGCAGCTCGTCGGCCAGTTCGCCAAGCTCACGGGCTGCTACGTGGTCGGCAGCGCAGGGTCCCAAGAGAAGGTCGAGCAGGGCAGAGTCCGTCGTCGTCGTACGGTCTCTGCATCTGGACCGATCGAATACCATCACCATTGATGCGCGTTGCATGCATTGCAGGTTGAGCTGCTGAAGAACAAGTTTGGGTTCGACGACGCTTTCAACTACAAGGAGGAGGAGGACCTCGCCGCCGCCATCAAGAGGTGCTTCCCCGAAGGGATCGACATATACTTCGAGAACGTGGGCGGCAAGATGCTGGACGCCGTGCTGCTCAACATGAAGGTGCACGGCCGCGTCGCCGTCTGCGGCCTCGTCTCGCAGTACAACCTGACGGAGGGGGAGGGCGTGCGCAACCTCTTCTGCGTCGTGTCCAAGCGGCTCCGGCTGCAGGGGTTCGTCGAGCCCGACCACAAGCACCTCTACGCCGAGTACGCCGCTTGGGTCGTCCCCCACATCCGCCAGGGCAGGGTCGTCTGCGTCGAGGACGTCGCCGACGGCCTCCACGCCGCGCCCTCCGCCCTCGCCGGCCTCTTCCAGGGGCGCAACGTCGGCAAGCAGCTCGTCAGGCTCGACTGAATTAATGCATTGCACTCACTGCTCAAGTGCCCATCTCCTACCTACTACCATTGCACTGGAGTAGTAAGCATCAATAATAAGACCATTGCACTGTAGTAATATTTCATTTGGTTTGCTGTTGCAAGACCGACACGACACGACACGACGGATTGGAAATATGCAGCACTAGGGTTTGTATTGTACGCGAAATCTGAATGGGCTTAATTCGAATGGTCTGGTTTTAATTTGAGGATTGCAAGAGCCATCGAAATGTCACTTTTAATTAGTATAGACCATTTGGCTCCCTCAGTGGTGCTCGTGTTTTCTTCTAGTGTCTCATTCATCTGAATTGCATTCACCTGGAAGTACACAACAACATCTTAGTTAATCTTGCTGACACCCTACCTCAAATAAACCACTTCCACCCACACAAATTAACGGAACAAAAAGTACATTTATGCGATAAACTGGAGCATTAAATTCGCCATTAAAGGAGACAATGATCGTATGTATGGATTAAAGGTTCTGAAATATCCGCAATCTATTTTGATAATTTAAAAGTAGCACACATACTATTTGAAAATGTGGATTGTATTACTCCATAAAGAGAGCCAGACAATCCAAGGTATGGTATGATGCTTTTCTCCAAGAAAGGTTCCGGTACAGACACTTCAATTTACAAAACGAAGAAAGTTTGTTGAACTATATTTAGCACAAAGAAATACAATAGCACCCAAAGAACAATTCGATGACCATGGTATCTGTCAATCACGAATCTCATTTTTTGTAACTGATAAACTCAATACTCATATCTGTGCCAAGACAGACAACACAAAAACAAGCTAGCATCTGGTAGTAATAAGGTGCGACACAACCAACTAACGGTCACAAGTGTAAATGTTGATGTAGAAAAAGGTACTTTGACACAGAAATTTCAGTTAAATTATCCATTGCTGCATTCTAAACTAAGATTAACTAAAAAATATCTCACTTGTCCAGCATTTAGCAGGCAAGAATTAAAGGCCTCAACCGAAGGAAAGCTAGCACATTCAGTGATCCAGATGCCAGAAAAATAGAAGTATATTGAATTCTGGCAAGCATTGTAAAAGCTTATTGTCAAACATGAGCATGGATGATTGGACAGAAATGTGGGTTTGTTGTCAAACATGACCGGAATAGGTGCCCTGGATCTCCTGGAACTTCTCCTTGGCTTCCTCCATGTGCTTAGCAGTGCCGGAGGATGAGCATTTATCCGGATGCCATATCTGCAACAAGTTTCAGAGCATGAGAACTGGAGCAGAGCAAATCTAGGGATGCTTTGCAGTCTAATGAACAATCTTTGACAAGTATGGAAATGACATAGGCAAAGAGAAATACCTGACTAATGGACTAAAAGACAGGCAGATTTAGACCATTAAATCATTGGTTAATACCAGATCACGAATATTGTACGCTTCTTGCAGAAAGTTCATGGCAGAAGCATAAGCACGGGCAGCTGCGGATCGAATTGAATGACTTTTTTCTTAAACCATCTCATACATGTACCACTTGGTAATATCTCTGACGATGATATGTGCCGTAACATACCTTAATTATCGCTAGCTATGTGCGAGAGGAGTGCAGCAGCAAGCTAGCTAAGTCATCTTGGGCATAGGGCATACCAAAGTACTACCTATAAAATTGATACATACGAATACGAATACGAATACAAATATATATATATTTATATATTTATATATATTTTACTATCATATTAAATATATATATATAAGATGTAGATTTTACTTTAGCATACTGTTTTTAGTGTTTGCTAGTAACAAGAACAAAGCACGCTGGATCAGGGTTCACAAAACCGAAACAAAAAAAAACGATGGAAAATTGAAATTGGAAATTCGAAAATATCGAGCCAAAAATCGCTGGAAAACCGTTAGGAACCGAAGAGTTTCAAAATCGAGCGTTTGAACAAAAAACATTCAAAACAAATTTAAAAAAAAAAACGATCGGTTTTCTCGAAAAACCGATCAACGAGTTAACCCTTTTGAGCGATCGGTTTTTTGAGCGGTTTTCGTCGGTTTTCTCGAAAAACCGCTCGGTTTTCACCGGTTTACATCGCAATTTTTTTCTTCAGTTTTTCAATTTTTTTGATTTTTTTTAATTGAACCGGTTTACTGACCGGTTTAGGGTTTCGAACTGGTTTAATACGGTTGAAACCCGCGATTTTCAACCGATTTTTATCGGTTTTGTGAACCATGCGCTGCACAATATATATGAACCATACATGGCTAGCTAGTCAAATTACCCCTACATGCGGAATCAAACGAAAAGACTTGCACATCACGCAGCAACAAGAATTAAGCTCTAGATCTCTCCTAGCTATATATCAGACTACTATAAATCTGGTCTTCTATACCGATCCATCAGTATCGATTATGTATGAACCGGGACTGACAATTACATCAGTCCCAGTTTAATGGTCTACTGGTCAGGAGGGCACATCAGTACCGGTTTAACATACCAACCGGTACTGATGGTCTAACTAGGGGTGGATAACGAGCTGACTCAGCTCGACACAACTCGGTCAAACTCGGTAATGTAACGAGTCAGCTCGACTCGACTCGTTATCTTAACGAGCTCAAACCTCAGCTCAGCTCGACTCGTTAAACTCGCGAGTTGGCTCGTTTAACTCGATATTGCCATCTAAAAAGAGAATTGGTGTTGAGATTATACAGTATGCCATATGTTATCATCATCGCCTCACACATATATAGCTATACTTGCCAACTTAGAGAACTCGTTAAACTTGCGAGTTGGCTCGTTTAACTCACGAGTTGGCTCGTTTAACTTGTTATCTAAACAAGTTCAAATCACGGCTCGACTCGACTCGTTAAGGAACGAGTTCAAGCCGAGTCGAGTTTGCGAGTACTCATTTAACTTGTGAGTTTCGAGTTTTTTTTCCACCCCTAAGTCTAACACCAACACCGGTTGGTTAGATAGACCACCCGTACTAAATAGTCCTCGACCCAGCATGCTGCTTAGTACCGGTTGGTGTAACCAACCGGTACTGATGATCCCACATCAGCACCGGTTGGTGTATTAAACAGGTACTAACACAGTCGACTCTTCGTCTCCCGCGCGCCCTCTAGATTTCGCGTGCCTTTTCAATGACAACTCTTCATGTTCATCAGAATTAAAGTACTTCATCTCTTCGTCTTCCAATCCTGGCCACCTATAAAACCATCAGAGTGAGGGAGACCTACGAGAGAGATTGAGACAAACAGGTGAGAGAGGGAGACATTGAGAGAGACGGGTGAGACATATAGCTAGCCGCGCTCTTCTCTTCGTCTGTCTTCGCGATCTCCTTCATGGCAGATTCTCCATCTCCCGCAAGCTCTGCCGACTCCTCCGCCGCTCCATCATTGCCCCCGGCGCCGCTTCAACCCCGGGCGCCTCCCGTCGCATCAACCCAGGGCGCTTCCGCCCCAACGTGCCACCCTCCCGCCGCATCAACCCCGGGCTCTTCCACCGCCACCAGCAAAAGGAAGCACACGTGGGACGACAGAGAGGTCGACGACGACAACGATGATGATGATGAGGAGGACGATGACAACGAGGAGGAGGACGAGGAGGCCACCGTCATCCGCTGGGGGAGCACATCCTCCTCCTCCGAGGACGACCGCTGCCGCCTACAGCGGCAGCCCCTCGGGTAGCAGCGGCGAGTGGTGGCAATGAGCCACGTGTAATTATGTAATTATAATTAATATAATGTTTTTTTAATTATGTATTATTATCCGTTATGTAATGTCATAATGACTACTGCTAATATCACTGTCGGCCAGGGTTCGCAATATCGGTGAAAATCGCGATATTCAGCCGTATCGGAGGGGTAAGACTTTAAAAACCGGTCGATAAATCGGTTAAATTCAGAAAATTCAAAAAAATTATGGAACGTTAAAAAAACCGTTCAAAAAAACTATGCCACAATGAGAGAAAATCGTTCAAAAAAATTGGCTTCGAGAAACATTCAATTAGACGGTGAAAATCAGGAGAAAATCGGTAAAAATTGGATTTTTTTTCTTCAAAATTTTTTATTTCAATATTTAGCGGTTAAACGGTTACTAGTCGGGGGGGCACGTCAATACCGGTTGAAAAGACCAACCGGTACTGATGCTCTACCATCAGTATCGGTTGGTTACACCGGCTGGTACTAATCAGTGTAGGACGTCCTCCTCGCCTCTGACGACCCCGCCGTCCTCCTCGCCTGCACCCCCTACGAGATCGAAGACTCCGCGCACGCCGTCGTCCTCCTCGCCTCCGACTCCGCCCGCGCGCGCCGCCGTCCGGCTTCGCCTCCGACAACCCCGCCGTCCTCCTCGCCTGCACCCCCTATGGCGGCTCCCCTTGTTGTCTACCCTTCGGTGAGTGCCCTCCCCCCTCGCTGTCTCCACCCTAGCTATCTGCCCCTTGGCGGATCACCCTCGCAGCAATATTGCACTCTGTGTGCTTGTGAAATGAAACTTGTTGATTGATTGTGTGCCATATATTATTCCCTTTGTTAAAATAAAAATGTTGGAATGTGGATGCTGATATTGGCGGTACTAATGGAGAAATATTAGCAGTACTTTTCATGTTACATGATCAACTATGTATAAGTGTAGGTAGTAGAGAAATTAACATATTTGTGCAAAAAATTAAAATACTTGCGATGTCTATACTGAAATGTTTAATTGCACACTATATTTAGTTAATGTATATTGTGGACACTTTGCGTGGATGCCGAACCAATTAGGGAGTTGGGATAATACATATTGTAGATGATGCAAGTATAATGTTGGCAGTCTGAGCTCAAAGATTGTGGATGATAGTTGATATATTTTACAAGTATATTGTGGATGATTATTATAATTGAAATCTTCTCTATGATTTTTTTGGGCTTAAGAAAATGTTCGATGATGATATTGATTTACTCACGTTAAGTTTAACATACAACTGTCTATTAATTCTCACATTATTAATAGAGAAAATATACTCCCTCTAGTTTGTTCTTCAACATATTAGTACCAATAATGACATCATCTTGTTAGTTCTTCAACATATGCATGAGTACTTGTACATATTGTAACTTAATATCATGTTGTAACTTTTTTTTCCTTTGTACATATTGTAACTTCGATCGAGATGTATATGTATATGCTAATTTTATTGCAAATTTGATTTTTGAGATGTATATGTATATCGCAATTTTATTGCAAATTTGAAGTCTGAGATGTATATGTATATGCCAATTTTATTGCAAATTTGAAGTCTGAGATGCATATGTATGCCAAGTTTATTGCAATTTTGAATTCTGAGATGTATAAGTATATGTGAAATGTGTAAGTATACTTGTTGGTAGTTGTCGACGATTGGGGAACAGGCCCCCGCCGAGCTTACTTGTTGGTGGAGGGACCAACTGTGACCCCTTCTCGCGTGAGGGATTACTCAAGGAACGACTCACCAGATTTCAACGAGCGTGGACACAGCAGTTTACCCTGGTTCGGGCCTCTCAGGAAAGAGATAATAGCCCTACTCCAGCTCTTGTATACTCTTGCAACGTATCTGAGTGTATGTCTCTTGTCTTACGATGCATGTCCTATCCCCTCATGATGGGGGCGCTTTTATAGCTTACAAAGGAAGCGAACTCTATCGGCCCCACTATCCCACGTTTGGACCTCATCTAAGCGTGGCAGCAGTGGATCCTACAACCGCCCACGCTCCCACGGGGAACGTAACGGGCTAGCGGAAGTTACGCTCGGGCGGTTACTCCCACTCCCGCCGACCTCGAGATCACGTTAGGCCGGCCGATAGCCGGCACCGAGCTCGTACATCTTACCCGAACTCGAGCCGGAATTGGTGGAATACGTGGCATCCCGAGTCCCACCCGAGCAGAGGCTCGGACTAGGCCGAAATCGTAGCCTTCCAGGTTCTAACTAACCCGTCCCAGGGTAACGACCTCTGGTGGCTCGGCGGGAGCGAGCTTGGTCGTTAGTGGCACCCGAGGTAATTTATGGAATTACCCGACCCCAGACAGCTAGCCCCGAGGTTCAAGTGGGAAAAGGTCTAAGGAAGGCCTTCCCCTTGGGCCTACCGTTCTCTGAGCATATCGGTTCTGCGCGGCCGAACAAGCTGCCGCGACCAACGAGCTATTAACCTTCTCCTGAACGAGCTTGTTGCTCCGGCTCGTCGCGTTTCGAAGCGACAGTGGGCCCCTCTCAGCGGTTCCTTCTCCGGAAGCCTCATTCGGGAAGTTCGAACCGTCTTCTCTGGCGAGGCGGTTTCGATTTGCGTGCCCACGTGTCATTTCCGGATGGCGAATGCCTCAAGCGCCCTCTGTGCCTCTAGGGTTTCCTCGATCACTGGCAGCGGGAAGTCCCTTTACTTTCCCATTCCTGGAGGAGTTTTTAAAACACTCGAAGAGAATCCTTTAGACTCACTTGGCCATTTTGCGATTCTTTGCGCCTCATACTCTTACCTTGGCGCTCATCCTCCTCTTTGATCGTCTTCCTCATCCTCATGGCAAAGTTCGGCGTCGGCAAGCTCGGCTGACATAAGGTGGAGATCCTTGGCGAGGCGAAGTACCTCGGCAGCCAGGCACATGGAGAGCCCAGCGCCGAGGAGAGCCCGCGGCCGGAGGAGGGAGATCGTCTCCACCGAGCTCTACGCCATGAAGCAGACTCAGGGCGCCCCGAAGCGAGTTCGTCGAGGCCGTACTCGCCTTCTGCGAGTGCGAGATCGTTCACCTCCACCCCAACTCCATTCTCATCATGGCCATCTTCTCCCATCTATGTGAAGGGTTCGTGGGCGTTGAGCCCACTCCCAGCCTCTTTTTCCACTTCTACACCCTCTCGCGTACCGGCACGCCTTCGCAGGCCGGCTGCCTCTACTTCCGCCTTCGACCTACCCGCCCATACGACTACCCGAGCTTCACGCTCAAGGACTCGGTGTCGGGGTGGGCCGACTCTTGGTTCTACCTGAGGAAAGCGGCGGCTCGCTTCCTACTCCGGCGTGAGGTCGCTGCCGAGACACTCCCGACCGCCTGTGGAGCCCGAGGAGGAGAAGGTCCTCATGCTAATCAACGAGCTCACGTGCTTGGGGCTGGCCGTAGGGCGTTACCGAGACTACGTCGAGGAACCGGTATCACCCCTTAGGAGGAGGAGCATCCCTTCTTCAAGGTCGAGGTGGCGAGGACATCACCGCGAGTCGCGTTCGGGTATGTCATCACCCCGTCTTCTTTTGAGCGAGAGGATGCCCGTTCTCATGACCTCTTCTTTGGCCGGGTACGCAGCCTCCGCCAGGACTGGTGGACGCGAGGGTGTCCGAGCTGTTCGGCACCCCTACGGGCAAGGAAATCATTGAGGGCCGCCAGATCCCGAACAACGTCCTTAACCGGACCGAGGCGGTAAGTCTCTGATTCGGACTTCTTTCGGAGCTTTTGTCCGGACAGGTTTTTCCGGGGGCCTTCCGACCTCATTCGAGTTTTCTTTTTCTTTTCCTTTTTAACGAGAGAAGGTTGCCCTCGAAAGTCGCCGTGACCCGGTGGGATCGCGATTGGCGGGGCGGTCGAAGACCAAGGGCAAAGGGTCGCATAGCGCCGCTCGATCTCCGTCGGCCACGCCGTCCCGCCTAAGCGCACACGCAGCGTCCGGCCAGGCGACCGCTCACCCGCCCGCCAAAGACTTGGAGTATGCAGGCCGGCAGGAGGTGAGTGAACTAAAATTGTGGATGGGCGAAGTACACGAGGACAACCCGGTGATGGCTCGTTGCGCCCGGCTTGCCGCGAAGCGAAGAAGGAGGCGCTGCTACTGGTCCAAGGCGAAAGGTTGAACCGGAGGGCGGATCGCAGCCCTTCAAAGTGAGCTCAGCGGTGAGCTCGAGCCCCGGCTCGAGGACCGCGAGGAGAGAAGGGACAGCCTGACCCCGCCCCCCTTGTCCCGAGGTCCCGCAGTCGGCCGCGCCAACCGCGCCAGTGACCATCTCGAGGCCGGCTTGGGAGGCCGACCCCTCGGTCGCCCGAGGGCCGACAAAGCGCCGAGGACATGGCCGCCCTCCTTGTCGCGCGCCGAGCTCGCAAGCGGACACGAAGCGAGAGTCGATCTCCTATTCCCCTCTCGTCTCTCTTTCCCCTCCGGCACCACACTAACCCCACATCGTCTATAGTGGGGGTGGCGGCTGGTGCGGAGTTATGGGATTTCGAAGCAATGGCTGACGATGTTCTTGACCTCGTGCTAGAGAGGGAGCTTGCCCGGGCTGCCGAGGCCGTCATGGGCGACGAGGCCGAAGTGGGGGCTGAGGCTGCGGAGGCCCAATCCCCAGTGGCCGGTGGCGGCAGCGTCGAGGTGGGGAGTCTGCTGCCGCGAGCCGGGACCCGGAGGTCGTGTCTCGAAGAGGAGGCACGGAGAAAGATCATGGCCCGATGCCCGAGCAGCGACGGAGGGCATCCCCACATCATAGTTGTGGAGGATGACGGCTCGAAGTCGATGGTGGTGAGCCAGGCGCCGAAACTCCCGGCGAGGACTCCGCCGGCGCCAGCGACATCATCACCGCGACTCTTCAGGAGATCGCCGAGGTCTCTCCCCGGGCTCACGACGTCATGCTGGGTCCCAGCGCCGGCCCGGCGTCAGGGGACCCCAATCCGATCGAGAGCCCGTCCGGCGAGAAGAGACGGCTAGCCTGGCTGGTCGGGAGGCGAGCCCGGCCATCGCAGCGGGCCGGGGAGCTTCCAGACGAAGGGATCTGCCGCACCGAGGCCACTCAATCGAGACCGACCTCCCGGCCGCCGACTGGTGCCCCGATCGACCCGCGTCGGAGATCTTTGCCATGATCCGAGGCCTGGATGTCGAGGAGGTGGAGCCCGGCGCAACCTGCCGGGAGGAAGAAGAGCGGGAGGTGATCCTTGCTCTTGAGGCCGTCCCTCTCCGGGGCGGAGGTTGTCCCCAGGGCAAGGTCCTTCGCCTTCGGGGGGCGGGGAGCTTCGAGCTCAAGCCTCCGTGCCGATCAAGGAGAAGGGACCAAGGCGGGGATCCCTTGCACTGCCCGAGCGAAGCGAGAGGACCCGCCGAGTTGTTCCATCGAAGTGGAGGCTCGGCTTTGTTGGGTAAGTACTCGACTCTTATGTGCTTTTACCAAAAACTTCGATCCACGACACTGAAACGCCTTGCTGCAGTGCTGGAGTCCACCATGAAGGACTTCCATGCAGCGGCCGTGCCGCCGAAGTTGTCGCGAAGCACCAAGCCGAGCAGACGCCAAGATCGCGAGCTCGAGCGCCGGGTTGCCGAGCCGACATCTTACGAGGCCGAGATCCGGCGGAAGGTGGAGGAGTCCGTCGTGAGCTCGAGGAGCGCCTCGGCCGGAGCGAGCAAGCAAGGTCGGAACTGGAAGCCGCAGTGGCGACCTTACGCGGCGCTGCTTTCGAAGTGCCGAAAGGACAATCGACCCGCAGCGGGAGGAGTCGGCGGCCGGCGGCGACAGCGAAGGTCGTGAAGCTTCGCCGGCGGTGCTCGACCTTGAGTCAGAGCTCGACTTCGGTCGCGGGACGAGCTCGTCGCTCTGCGGGGCGAAGCGTGCGGCCTCTATAATTTTCTTCTTCCTATCTTTACCTGTAAAAAACTTAAGGAGAAACCGCCTAGTTGAACATAGAAAGAGCGTTATTTTTAATGGACGTCTTTTGTTTTTCTCTGAGATGACAACGATTTGTTTCGTGCCGTGGTTCCTTACTCGGCGGAGTTCGGCTTACAGCGACTTAGCGATCAATCGTGCGAGGAGTGACTACCTCGCGCGAAAGTCTGCACGGTCGTGGCCACATGGTACCCCTATGGCCCCGCCGCCAACGGAGGTCGTGGGCGTGAAGCTGCGACCACGACCTCGTTGGCGGAGTAGAGTTCTTGAGACCGTGTGGCCCTTAGGTGCAGTGCGTTAGCCGCCCACGGCCGACTGAGCTCGGAACCGTTCGGAAAGGGTGTCCTGTGCGAATCTTTACTTGCGGCGGAGGTCTACCGCGAAAAAGATGGTCGTCTTCACGAGGAAGGAAGCCCTCGAGGTCGAGCTCTTGTCGTCTGGTGTTTTGCCCCAACGACCGACCTGCCCACGACACTTTGTGCGGGTCGAGCTTAATCGTAGAATTTTTGCGGAGGTAAGGGGAAAGAGAGAGAAAGAATGGGAGGGTAAGGTGACAAAGTTTATTAAAAGGTAAGCGGGTGTGGTTAGATATGGAACTTACACGGTTGGTCGATGTTCCAAGTACTAGCTAGTTCTCGACCATCTTCCATTCGCGGCGGACAGCCCCGGGCGTCTTTGTTGAGACGGCCGTGTAAGGACCTTCCCATCTTGGCGTTAGCTTGTTGGCTTTGATGAGTCTTGGACCCGTCGCGAAACGAGATCGCCCGGCGTGCAAGGTCCTTGGTAAATGCGATTTAGCGGCGTGCTGCGGAGAGCTTGCGAGGTAAACCGCGGATCGCCATGAACCCGTTCACGAGTCGCCTCCGCGAGGTCGAGGTCGGCGCTCGCCTTCTGCGTCGATGCTATCGGCCAGAGTTCACCCTTGGGGATCCTAGGACAACCTCGGCGGGTAGGACGGCTTCCGCGCCATATCTGGTGAAAGGGTCTCCGTAGCTCGGCTCGTCGTGGTGCGGTGACCAGGAGGGCGGGGTAGCTCGTCCACCCAGGCCTAACCATGCCGTCGAGGCTCTTGAAGACTCTCTTCTTGATTCCTTGGGCGATCTGCCCGTTCGGCGCTCGGCGCCCCATTGCTACGTGGGTGGGCCCACGGATGCGAAGCATATCTTGGTCCCGACCTCCTCATAATAAGCTGAAACACCTCGCTTGTGAGGCGGAGTGCCATTGTCGGTAATGAGGCGACTCGGAGCAAAGCGGAGTTACTACATTATTGCGGAAGAACCTTTTAGCCGCTGTGCCGAGCATGGTTGATATAGGCTCGGCCTCGATCCATTTAGTGAAGGTGTCGATTCGCGGCGAGCAGTATTTACAACCCTTCCTTCCCCTGGGAAATGGACCGAGGATGTCGATGCCCCAAGCGAGAACGGCCAGGTTAATGGCATGGTGCATGGCGCGTATCTTGGTGATGGACCTTCCGAGCATGGAACTGGCAAGATCGGCAAGCGGTCACTATTGAGCGCGTCGTCGGCCAGGCCGTCGGCCAATAGTAACCCAGCCAGGAAGGCTTTGCTCACCAAGGTCCTAAAGGGCGAGTGAGCTCCACACATTCCGTCGTGGATATCCTTGAGAGATATTTGCCTTCCTCTTGGGTGATGCATTTGGAGAGGACTCCAAGTGCACCTTTGCGATATAAGAGGCCTTGACCATTTTGTAGGGTGAGGAGCGTCTTATGAGCGGGATTTCTCGGCTTCTTCCTCGAAGCGATGTCCGTGTGCGAAATCTTGGATGAATGGCGTCATCCAACTTCGCATCCTGCTCGAGGAAGGAGACGGTACCACCCGTCTCGGTTGCCCCCTCCTTGGTGGGTATGGAGGGCTTGTAAAGGTGCTCGGCGAGCACCCCGCCGAGCGGGAAGGTGGGCGGAACCGACCTTCGATAGATGGTCGGCCAGGGCGTGTCCTTCTGAGGATGTCTGATACCTCGAAGTTTACGAAGTACTTTTCCATCTTCCTTACTTCAGCCAGGTAAAGCGCCATTGAGTCATCTGAACGCGATACTCCTTGTTAACCTGGTTGACGACCAGCTGCGAGTCGCCCTTCGCAGTTAGTCGTTGGACTCCGAGCGCTTTGCATGCCCGAAGCCCGGCTAGCAGACCTTCGTATTCTGCTGCGTTGTTTGTTGCGCCGAAATGCAGTTGGAGGGCGTACTGGATCCGCTCCCCCTGAGGGGATTCGAGGACCACTCCAGCCCCCGAGCAATCGTAAGCTCGGGATCCGTCGAAGTGCATGACCCAGCGACCGTGCTCGGCCTGGTTGGGTTCGGATTCGGACGGGGCGGGGTTTGTCCATTCGGCTAGGAAGTCCGCTAGGACCTGAGATTTGATCGCGGTTCTGGCCGAGAATTCGATCTCGAATTCGGCGAGCTCCATGGCCCATTTCGCGATCCGCCCGCTTGCGTCCTGATTCCCGAGAATTTCTCTCAGCGGGAAGTTGGTCGGGACTTGGATTTTGTGTGCACGAAGTAGTGTCTTAATTTCTTGAGGCCACGAGGAGGCGCATAAAGGAGCTTACGGACCTCGGGAGTAACGCTCCTTTGGTCCGTGTAAGACTTCGGCGTAGTAGATCGGTATTGCACCCCATCCCGTTCTACCGTTATGACGGCGCTTACCGCCTGGGGTGTGGCGGCCAGGTAGAGCAAGAGAACCTCTCCCATTCTCGGCGTGGTCAAGATCGGGGGTCTTGACAAATATAGCTTAAGCTCTTTGAAAGAAGCGATGCCTTCATCTGTCCAAGTGAAACCGAAGTGGAGTAGCCGGGCGCCTTGAAGAAAGGTAGAGCCACGTTCCCGAGCCGCGAGATGAAACGACTTAAGGCCGCCATTCTCGATCGAGGGACTGGACCTCCCGCGATGCAAGTCGGTGGTCGCATGTTCTCGATGGCTTCTATCTTCTGCAGGTTGGCCCCGATCCCTTGTGGGCCGATCATGTATCCGAGCACCTTGCCGGCTTTGACCCCGAACACACATTTTTCAGGGTTCAACTTTATTCGAGGCTTATTGAGGTTATGAAAAGTCTCCTCTAGATCGGATACATGGTCCGAGGCCGTCTTGCTCTTGACGACTATGTCGTCTACATATACTTCCAGGTTCCGACCTATTTGGTCCGAGAAGGTTTTTCTGCATGAGGCGCTGGAAGGTTGCTCCGGCGTTCCTTAGACCGAAGGACATGGTCGTGTAGCGAGCGTGCGAGCGGCGTGATGAAGGAAGTCTTCTCCTGCGTCGGTAGGCGATATGCCGATCTGGTGATAGCCTGAGTAGGCGTCCGAGAAAGCTCATCGCCTCGGGCCGGCCGTTCGTCGACCAAGCTGGTCTATCCGAGGTAGCGGAAATTGTCTTTCGGGCATGCGGCATTCAGCCCGATGTGATCGACACACATGCGCCACTTGCCCCCTTTTTTCATCCACGATAATCGGTTGGCCAACCAATCGGAATGAGTCGACCTCCCGAATGAAATCGGCTTTGAGAGCTTGTCCGATTCCTCTCGATGATGGCTTGCTTCTCAGAGAAGCGCTGGCTTCTGCCGCCTTACAGGCTTTGTCGGGCCGAATCGCTGCTTTGTGCTCGGCGACCTCCCTTGGGACTCGGGCATGTCGGACGGTTCCCGAGCGAACGATGTCGCGCTTCTCGGAGGAAGGTCACGAGCTTCGAGTTCCTATTTAGGATCTAGGAAGCCCCACGTGTACGACCTTGTGCGGCTCTGCGTCGCTGTAGGATGGCCTTGGTTTCTCCTCGGCTTGGAGGCTAGCCTTGGGCGGGAACTCCTCGGCTCTTGCTCGGGCCCTTGGCAGGCGGTTGGCCGATCATGTCTAACGCCCTCTCGTCGCGATTTAGAGCTGCTTTCGGGCTTCCCTTGGCCAGTGATCACGCCCGCCAGGCGGGGACCTTCAAGCATTGGTACCGTGATGAGTGGCGGCCATGAATTTGGCGGCTGGTCGGCCCAGGATGGCGTTATGGCCGACTCGAAATCGACCACTTTGAGCGTGATTAGCTCCGTTCGGAAGTTGCTCGGATTGCCGAGCGTTCTTGGCGGGGCGATCTGGCCGAGTGGCCTGGCCAAGCGTTCGGTACTATCCGTGAAACGGGACCACCATGCTTTTGATCTTGGAGCGAGGATGCGCATCTCGTCCAAGACCTTGGCGAATATCAGGTCTAGGGAGCTCCGCAATCCACAAGGACCCGAGCCCTCTGCGGTGTTGCGGTCGTTGGGCTAACGACCATCGGAAACCTTTGGGGTTTCATCATCCCCAGAGGGCGATCGTCCTTGGAGAAGGTGATCGGCAGCTCGGACCACTTGAGGCTGGCGAGCAGGAGGCTTCCCTGAGTGACACGGAGTACCTCGCGTGCGGCCTCCTTTAACTCCCGAGCGACCCATAGGCGGCGGGCCCGAATATCACGGCGATGTGGTTTCTCGGCTCTTGGTATTCCATGTCGGTATCTTGCTCCTCGGCGGGCTTCTTGCCCTTGGCGTCTCCTTCCATCTCGGAGGCGTGGGCATGGGACCCTTACCATTGTAGAATTGCTCGGCGGGAGGCCCACGTTACGCAATTCCGAAGGTCATGCCCATGCGCCTGGTGGAAGCGGCGAGAAATAGGCACTAGCCCGTCGCGTTGGTCGCCGCGTTCTTGGTCGTCCGGTTACGCTCGTTGTTCGGCCGAACCTGGTCGACCCTTTCCTTCGGGGCTCCCCCTATACGCATTGCGAGGTCGGTCGTTGTCTTTCGATAGCTGCCACCATGTCGGAGGCGGAGGATTTTTCTTCTTTTTGATTTTTTCTCGTCGAGCTTACGCTCTTTCGACAGCGCCCCTTCAAGCCGGTGAGAGGCAGCTTTCCCTCGCCCGGCCGATTTCTTCCATTGGGCGGCCTCGTCAGCGTTGGCATAACGGTCAGCCATGCGGAACGGCTCGTTGGCTGTGATGTCGGGTGAATTTCGAGTCTGAGTAAAGCGTCGTCTCGGACCCGAACTTGAAAGCCAGACGACCGCCTCATCCAGAGATACTTGGGATGGAATTGCGCACTTGCATGAAGCGCTGGGCCAGCGCAGCGCGAGTCTCGCCCTCCGTCTGTATCAGGCGCTCAAGGTCGCGCTCCTTCCCGAGGCGGGCGTGCGACTCTGGAAGTTAGCTCGGAGAAGTCTTTGCTCGGTGGGCCGGGACGGATCGAGTTTTCCTTACGGTTGAATAGCCACGTCGGCCCGGCCCGTCGGGGCGTAGGCGAAAGTTAGCCATAACCCTTTCATCACCTCCGCGGCCTAGAATGGCCGTGGTGTAGATCGAGAGAAACTTCGTCGGGGTTACGAGTCCCATCGAATCTCTCGATGTGACCTGGCTTGAACCTTGTCGGCCAGGTCACCGCGTCGTAGCGACGTCGCGAGCGTCCTGCACCAGCGGGACTGTCGGGGCCGGTCACCACGAAGCCGGCGGTCGGCGATCCCCACCACCGAGCCCGAGGTTAGTGGGCCCAGGCGAGAGAATATCTCCTACGCTGTAGGATGGAGAGTGGCAGATGAGGAATGTTCGGCCCGGATTACGCGTGGCTCTCATTCCGCTGGTCCCGAGGAGCCCCGGGAATTGCTCGGTGCCCTCCCGAGCCCGGTCGGCCTTCACGGTCACTCTGAGTGCGGCTGCGTGAGTCGTCGGGGTGGGCGCTTCGGGCGCCCGGCGGCGTTCGAGGAATTGCTCTGGCGTCCCTTTCCGGGAGGCTTCGCTGCCTTTATGTCGTGGCGATTTCCTCGAGGTCGTCGGCCACGGCGCGCCCATGGCTTCTAGGTCGACCTGCTCGGAAACTCTCGAGGTTGCGTACCACCGTGGCCAGGGCTTGAAGGCGTTCGCTCGAGAGGCAGCGGGGTGACGAGCTTCGTTAAATCGTCGCCGCGAACTCTGGAGTCCGTCTGGCGTGGAAATTCTCACGAACTTCGGCCCTGGTCTTATCGGTCAGGCCACCTCGGACTTGCCGCCGTAAGGCGGCGTCCGATTCAGGGATGCCTGCGAGTGCTCCTTGGCGCCTCGTAGCGGTGAAGAGCGCTTCACCGAGGATTTGCTCGACATTTCCATCCTCCCCGCAACGAAGGCGTTACGGGATTGGACGGATCGCGAGGGGACATCCACGGTGTCTCCCGTGAAGCGGTCCCTGGTCGAGTTCGAGTATGTCGGGAATGTCCAGGCCATCGTGAAGCCCGTCATACTCGTCGTCCGAGAGGCGCTGAGCCGAGCGAAAGAATCGCTCCGGCAGAAAGCGGCTTCCAGTGGAAAAGCTCCCGGAACCGTCATGATTCTTAATGCCATGACGCGCGTCGCTTCATCATTGTCGAAGAACCGCTTGTCCTCTTCCCGATCTCGGGCGTAGAGGCCCCGGTGGTTACGGGATTACGACATTCTTGAGATTCCTCACGAAAGGGAAAGTCGGTCCCCACGGACGGCGCCGGTATCGGCGATTGAGAACAGGCCCCCGCCGAGCTTACTTGTTGGTGGAGGGACCAACTGCGACCCCTTCTCGCGTGAGGGATTACTCAAGGAATGACTCACCAGATTTCAACGAGCGTGGACACAGCAGTTTACCCTGGTTCGGGCCTCTCAGGAAAGAGATAATAGCCCTACTCCAGCTCTTGTATACTCTTGCAACGTATCTGAGTGTATGTCTCTTGTCTTACAGTCTGTGTCCTATCCCCTCATGATGGGGACGCTTTTATAGCTTACAAAGGAGCGAACTCTATCGGCCCCACTATCCCACGTTTGGACCTCATCTAAACGTGGCAACCGGTGGATCCTACAACTTCGCCACGCTCCCACGGGGAACGTAACGGGCTAGCGGAAGTTACGCTCGGGCGGTTACTCCCACTCCCGCCGACCTCGAGATCACGTTAGGCCGGCCGATAGCCGGCACCGAGCTCGTACATCTTACCCGAACTCGAGCCCGGAATTGACTGGAATACGTGGCATCCCAGGTCCCACCCGAGCCCGAGCTCGGACTAGGCCGAAATACGTAGCCTTCCAGGTTCTAACTAACCCGTCCAGGGTAACGACCTCCTGGTGGCTCGGGCGGGAGCGAGCTTGGTCGTTAGTGGCACCCGAGGTAATTTATGGGAATTACCCGACCCCCCGACAGTAGTATACTCGTCGTTGCCGTCCGTCCTCCTCTATCCCCTCTTCCCCACCGCCCACCTCGTCGTTGCCGCCCGTCCTCCTCTACCCCTCTTCCCCATCACCTAAGAATTTATTGCAAATTTGAATTCTGAAATGTGTAAATATATTTTTGTTGATCTTTTTTCGTTAATTTTCAGTGCCTTCTTCTAGCCTAAGAAACAACGATGACGAGCGAAGGATTTGATGGAGAGGAGTTCATGAGAAATTTGATTTTGGGAGATAATGTTTATGAGGCGGGGGATCATGAACACGCCCTCGTGGATCAACCCGAGACTGCTGAGACCGCAAGGCCCGTCGAGACCGACGATGTTGCTGAGACCGCCATGGTAATTAGTACAAATGCGTATATGCTGGTTCCACTATCATGCTAAGCCAATATTCTAACCCATTCATGATTGTACCATATGTTCGGATAAGTCAATCGAGTAGACAATCATGTAAGAAAGGTCCAAGCAAGAAGTCGAAGGCAAGACATGTTATCACCAAATTCGACATTAACGGCCAACCTCTTGCACCCTTGGGGGCGCTTGGGTCGTTCAATTCGGCATGCGGCATCCATGTTAGGGACCACGTGCCTATTAGCATCGCGAAATGGGAGAATGTCCCCGAAGATACGAAGAACATGATCTGGACTGATATGAAGGTGACATTCACCTTCCCCCAAGGGACTGAAGAGAAGTTGAAGAATTACGCGTTGAAAAAGATGGCCATCGCATTCCAGACATTTAAAAATAAGTTCAACACAGACTATATCAAGAAGAACCGAACGCCCGACTTTAACAAGGACCCAAAGTTGCAAGATCACTGGGATGCGTTCGTGAACTATAGGAATTCAGAAGAAGGTCAAAGTCTGACTGAAAAGAACAGGCAGAATGAGCATTGTTTTTAAAATAACATAGGAATTGAGTTCACTGAATTTGAATCTTTTTAGCACAAGTTATAATCATTTGAAATTTTGAATGTATTGAAATCAAGCTATATGGAGAGAGATTTGTCTCAATGGATTTGGAGTTTCTTACCAAAAGTTATATGCATTGGAATCCTGTTGGTTTTGAAAAATCACTTAAAATAGCAAAATATGTTTTCTCCACTAGAAAGCGTATTTCCTTATTTTGCGCGATTTGAAAGCCCGTCGCGCTGACTGGCAAGGCAACCCCAACCGTCAGTGGCCACGTGAGCATGCGTCACTGACGGCTCGGGCCCGTATGTTAGTGGCACATGACAGGGGAGGAGCCAGGGGAGCTCGTCGGTGGTGAGGCAGGGGCAGCTCGGTAAGCAAGAGTGGGAGTTTCGCAAACCTAAGGGATCAGTCGATGGCAGTGAGGTGTGGCCACAGCGAGCCGGCGATGTTGACGGGCGGCACACGGCGAAGGTGGCTGCTGGGAGGGAAAGGGGCTTAAGCTCAGCCAAGTGAGGGAAAAGCACCAGGAGGTTGGGAGGAACCAATTTGTATACCTTACATGCTCGGTGGGTGGCCGAGGAGCCCTGGCACCATGCGGCCGGCGATGGAGCTTACTGTAGCAATGCCAAAATTTCAGTATTTCAATTAATTTGGCTTGGCTATTTGCTAAGGTCTTGTCTGGACATTAAACGATTTGAAAATTCCTAGGAAATTTTTTGTTGATAGCCTAATGAATAAGGTTTCAAATGCCCTTGATCTCAATTAGTTTGCTCACAAAATTATTTCTCTAGTTAGGTTATTTGGAATTTTTATAGGTTCCTTTTGAATGCTCAAAATTGATGAAAAATGCGATTAATGTAGCAAATAAATCTCAAAACAAATAAATTCAACAGAAAATCCTAAAATGCATTAAAAGTCATGCTAAGTCACTTTACATTAATTTTATATTTTTCTCGCCCATTACCGTCCGCCTTCTCTATCGTTATACCCACACATGTCCGACTCCTCTGGCCGCACCGCGTCGCAGATAATCAGGTCCACTAGGAGTTTTAACTTTCATCAAGAAATATGCCATTTTCTTAATTTCTAGTGTTAACTACCATGTGCAGGTGCGCTTTAATTTTTCAACAATATGCCATATTCTAAATTTCTAGTGGATAAACTATAGTTTGTTGGATCAGCTATAAAACTTGGCTATTGGTTTTTTTTAAGTTCAATTCCTAGTTACAGGGCATTCAAGATGTAAATTAGAAGTATATACAAAAAGCTAGGTTACTAAGCAGTAAGCAATGACACTAATCGTATATGTTTCCCTTATATTTTCCCCCCAAGATACATACTTATTGACTCCTAGGATGATTGTAAAGTTGTTGGTCAGTTCGTGTTGTTAACTATAACCATGTGTATTCTAGTATATCTATTTAATATCCAAAGTTTTGTGGCATTCCAGTTGATAATTTCTTGATTCTAGGAACAGTTGACTTATGGTCACATTATTGTATCTCATTTGTACATTGAAGTTGCTTCACATTTGCATTGCACATCCCATATACTTAGTTATGGACTATGGCTACTTGATTTTTGGACCATATAATAGTTTAAGGTGTGAGAGTTGTGACTTGCTACAATGCTACTTGCTAGTTATTACTGGCTTAACTAATCCCGATCATATACTTGATTAATTAGCCCGTGTTATCGAATGATGTATTTAAATCTACTTGTCAATGTACTAATGTAGTTGCATTTTGGATATATAATATGGTTAATTGATTATAATATGCGTGATATATATGGTTTATGTTTTCACACATTATCTGACTAAATATTCGTGACCGAGACTAATATTATTCAAAATGATATGTATTTGCTCCGTATTTATGACCAAGATAGTCCACATTCATATTCGAATTAACCCGGTATTGTTCATATCTGACTCCTATTCGAGAAAAAAAATTGAATAAGACACGGAATAAGTAAAATCCGTCCGTATCGATGTATCTGCTCCGAATGCATCTCTAGTCCACGGTGAATTATGTGCGTTAATGCTTTTCAATTCTAACATCCCCTTCGGCATTTATGATAATCAGTATGCATCCAATCCAAAAGGAACATATATTCGTACACATATCCACGTAATCAACTATTGGTTATTATTTCATAATCAAGATTAACCTTGACCCGTAAAGAAAATTCATGATCGGATGAAAGCAAATAGAGGCCTTCTTAACACAATCAGCCGCAGTTCATATAAAACCAAATATTGAACCTCTCCAAACAACAAAACCAAATCTTAACCTAACGCCGCCCCACTTAAAAATAATACCTTGGGGTCGGTTTTGAAATTAGAATTTGGCTGTGGGATCAAACAGAAGTAATTAAGGAACACGACTGCTCGATTAGAATGGGATAGATTTGAAAAAAAATATTATTAACGAGAGGACGAGAAAAGTGAAGGTTACAATTAAGGGAGTGTATAGGCATCATCCGGATGTTTTTGTTCCAAAAAACATCCAAACTTTGGACCATACGATCAAAACACGCATCCGTAGGATCAACCCACCTCGAATTCAGGGGGAGCGTGCATCGATCTAAAAGCAAATCCAATGGTCCGCAGGGAAGCCGTCCGATCAAGCTACAGTACTCGATCCAACGAGCGTTATTTGTCCATGCATGCAGAGCAAATGGAACAAGCATCACAGTTCTTAATCTCCATCAGCAGCCAATCCTTCCTCATATCCATTGGAAGCCCCAGAAGAGATCTGAACAGGCAGCCATTGCCGCGAGTCAGAATACTGTACGCTCTCAGCGTATCATCGCGAGCCAGGTCGGGTATCTCCTGAAGCGCCGCCATGATCTCTTCGGGAGAAGCTACCTTCGGTGCTTCCAGAGGCTCATGGGCTGACGACTTGTACGAAGAAGGTTGGGAAGGATCCCTGCTAGGGTTTGTTCGCACGGCCGGTCGCTCAGCGCCCTTGCAGCTTTTGCTTGCCGACCTGCCATTGTTACTACCTTGAGGCGTGGTTCGGAAGTACCTGGAGACCTCGCTGGGAAGGGTACCTAGGTGAAGGGTGTTCGTTTCCTTGTTGGAGCAGCGGCTGACTGATCGGAGCTCCTTGCTCCTCGTGTCGACCTCGATCAGCCATACCGGGTAGTCGCCCTCAATGTAGAACTCGCACACCACGAAGAAGATGACGTGGGGTTCGTCCATGCTCACGACGGAACAGCTCGGTTTGACGCACGGGAGGCCTTGGTAGCCGTCGAGTGACCAGAGCTCGCCGGCGTCCATCACGCCGTCCTTCTCCCACGTCATGTCGTCCATCCTCAGGGTCCATGTGTTGATGGTGAAGGCGTTCCGAGAGCGTGGGCAGAAGGTGCCGCCCGGCTCACCGCAGCAGCAGCGGGGGAAGACTGAGACGAACTTGACCACCGCGCCGCCGCCGGTGCCGCACAATGTCCCGGACGTGCGGCGGCGTATCTCCTTGGAGCGCATTCTGAGCAGGTGCTCCGCGGGCAGCGACACGTAGCGCAGCTCGGGGATCTCTTCCGACACGTCGGAGAAGATGATGCCGCGGTAGCAGTCGGCCCAGCACAACGACCGGTCGCCGACGGGGACGACCTCGCTGGTATCCAAACAGTACAGCTCCTCTTGTTTACCCTCGTCATGACGGATCGGCAGCCGCTTGACCTCCCACTTGCCGGAGCGGAGAACGCAGAGCTGGGCTTCCACCTGCTCTCTGTCCTCAATGTTGAGCCACAGCTCCGCCACCATAAGCTCGTCGTCGACGCGGCTCAAGAGGGCGGTGGACAGCTCGCACATTTGGTGCTGCCTGCGGCGTTGCCGCTGCCAACCACTCTCCTCCAACTCCGGCTGGTTGAGGTAGCAAGGAGGAAGCAGAGACAGCGACGGCGGCCGGGCCGGGCCGGCGCCGGCACTGTAGACGAAGTAGTCTACCGTTTCGTAGGTGACGGGGTGGGTGATGCACATCTTGATGAGGACGGAGTCGCCGTGGGCTGCGACGACATAGGAGAAGGCCTCGACCCCATCCGGCGAGTGAAAACACAGATGCGAGGCGGTCGGCGGCGCCGCGAGGCGGAGGGAGACGCGGACGGGTTGGCCGGTGGACGTGAGAGAGGCCGCCACGGTCTTGGCGTCGACGGTGCATGAGCCCTCGTGCTCGCCCTCGCCGTGGCAGCAGTAGCGTTGGAGCATCACCCACCGAGGGTAGTCATCCGCCGCGGCCGACGGATCGGAGGTTTCCATGTGATCGATGCGGCCGCGGAGGCTCGGATTGATTCGAGATCACGAGAAAAGCGCGGTCTTTCGACCTATAATGACGCCAATGACGGCGCCACCCGGCATCTACTCGATTTCGTTAGTCTTTTCGGTTTCGTCAGATTTTTTTTTTGTTTATAGGGAAATAACTAATGCAATTTGCATAAATAAGAAATCTTTCTGCTGCTTAATCATCTGAGACCATATAACGTCCTAAATCATCAAATACACTAACTTAAATTTGGCAAATCATCAAATTTCTTTCCACTTCCGTCTTTTTTTCCTGGTCCCTTTTTTGTGGGCTAATTTTATTGAAAATCAATGAAAATGGTCGAAAATCGGTGAGGAGAGTGACGCTCTTGGTTTGCCGATTTTTGAAGAAAAAATCGATGAAATCGCTTGAGAATTGACAAAATCGATCGTTTTTCGAATTTTTTTTTACCACCGAGTTGAAAGAGTTTAACTTCGAAGCGGTTCAGTTTTCTACCGATTTTCGATTTCACAGTTCTGCGCTCCTATATGCTATCTTCTCCCTCCCTAAAGGTACACCCGAGTGTTCACTAGCTACGAAGCATTACCCATAAGAGAAGCACACACTGATAAGATGCATGTTACGAACAGTGTTTGATTATTGCGAAATCAAGGTTTCACCCAGACAGAAGCTTCGCTGTTGGGTTGAAGCGAAACCCAAAAGAGGGACAAAAATGCTCAGTAAAACCTAGGATCTATCGTATACACTTCTCTCCTAACTGACGGTACAATTGCAGCCAACTTCGGCTTTTGAAGTTTATAAGCAAATCATCATCTCTATAACCTTTGGCATTAAGGTTTTCTTCAGAAAAAAATCTGTTCGGACATTCAGTCAGGCATTCCATGACGCCGATCGCCGCATTGTCGGCTTCACGGGCCGGTCCTCCTCCATGGAGATCATCATGAGCGTCGACGGGTCCTCCAGCATCATCCGGGCGACGAGGTAACCGGCAATGGACCATGTCTGGAACTTCCTGGCTTGCTTGCCAACAAACCTTCCCAGCTTGCCGTCGTAGTACTCCGGCCAGCCGTCCTTGAGCAGCCTAGCCTCGGCGAGCTCGATGGCACGCTTCGCCATCTGTGGCCGCCCGGTCTTGATGCAGGCTGCTGTCAACAGCCATAGAAGAACTGCAGATGAAATGTGTAAGGATGTTAAAATTTATATGCTTTGAAGCTTAGCATTGGGTTCTGGATTTGTTTTATCTGAACCTAGCTGCAGAACAACAACGATCGAATCAACTTTTGCATACGGAGCCGCATCTCAACTCCTAAGGATAGAGAGGTCAGGAAGAAATGACTACATTTTCACCGAGCAACTAGAGGAAAGCAGATGAAGAGTTATTCAGAATTTAAAAATAATAAACAATTGTGTTCTACCAAAACTACAATTCCCTTTTCTAGCTGTAATATTACAAGTGCAAAGATCTTATTGCACAAGACATGGTTATCAAAGATTGTTAGACCAAAGTGGTTATCGTCAGAAACTGAATAGCCTTAATGCCTTATGCGGCCAATGTCAGAATGAACTTTGGTTTAATCGTTTGTTAATGTGTTGCCATGTAGACTTGTAATCCATTCAGGCAAAACAGTTTTACTTCAGATTATATCAAGGAACAGACGTGGAGATTTAGGATGTTGGTCTAACACAAGTGGTGTAGACCAGGGTTCAAATTTTCGTTTTTAGTCAAATCCCGGCGTCGACCGAAATCCGATTTTTCGGCGAGATCTCGTTATTTCGGACGAAATTCAAAAACCAAAATTTAAATCCGGTTTTTTTTGAACCGAAATTTCTGGGATTTCGTTCCAAATACCGAAATTTCGTCCCAAATATCCGAGATCTCGGTAAAATTCAATTGAACGGAAAATGGTTCAAACGATATCAAAAAATTTTGAAATTTTGGTCAGACCTGGAAAATGACTTGAGGAATCCAATCCGGTCAAACTCCGGTCAAATTTTGGACAAATTTCGGTCAAAAAACCGAGATTTCGGTCCATTTCACCGAAATTTCGCCGAGATTATAGGGTACTGTAGCACTTTTAAATTTTGTTAGGGTTTTTTTAATTTCACCGAGATTATGGAACTCGGGGGGGTCCGAAAACCGAAATTTCGCCGAAATTTCGCGGGATTTCGGCGAGAATTTGAACCCTGGTGTAGACACGACCACCTGGTACATTTGTGGCCTTTTTTCCGAGGATAATTCACAGCAAAGATTGCTAACTCATATCATGTCAGCACAGTGCAAGGGGGGAAATTTACCTGGCCATGATCCTCCATTGTGATAACTCCACCGGGTGTTCTTGGGGTCACAGCCAGTGATTATTCTCCACTCATGATTCTCGATTGCAGGATAGCATATCTTCAGAGGCATCTCGCCCACTAGCTCTTCCCATCGCTCCTCAATCAGATCCATTATTGCTACTGATTGCTCTGGAGTAGCCAGAGATGATATGATGGCAATGCAATTTCCAAGGGCAAACCACCGGAAGTCCATCATGGCCGGGCTCACGTTGCCAAGAAAGTAGCCTCCCCGGCACGGCATGAAATCAAACACCCAATCAGGGATTGAATCCGGGATGACGTTGAATTTGTTCACAGCAGTGTGGGAGTACTCTTCTGTCTTGTATCTGTATATGTTATTCAGATGGGGGAAATCTATCCAGAAGTAATTCCTCATGTGGTAGGTTAGTGCGTGTAGCCGTTGCCCTATCTTCTCTATGAACTCCTTCCCTTCACCGTCTGGCTTAAGCATTTGGAGAGCACATCGTAATGCCATGTAGAATAGAGCTTGGATCTCGATAGGATAACCATATATACCCTGAAAATAATAGTACACTAACTTTGTAGCAAAACAATATGTAATGGTAGGGATCTTTGAATCTTTCATTTCCAATTAAAAGTGTATTCAGAAGTAGAACAAGCAACAGGAAAACTCGTAGGGTTATACTACAGATTGCCTTCTTCCAGTATTATCTATTCAGCTTATAGAAAGTTGCGATTTCTTGCCCCCCATCATACTGATATGTAGATTGACACATAAAACATTGTCTGTAAAATTAAACTTATGATTTAAAAGAATGTGTCCCCTTGGTTCGTCCTGTAGAAGTAACTCTTCATAAAAACTTGAGAAATCAGAAAACCCTCACACTAAAAAATTGCAACAACTATGCAGTACCAACTGGTCAGGCTGCGTTAGTTGCCTGATGCTGTCCCTTTTATCAAAGTTTGTTTGAGAGGAAACAGGGAATGTTCCTTGGTTGAAGAAGAAAATGCAGAAAATTCCTGTTCCTGTTCTCAACTAAATTGTACTGCTATTATGGATATATATGTCTAACTATAAATCAAATCGAGGTGAAATGTTCATACCATTCGACGATCTATCATTGAGCAACCATCTGTACAGAGCAGAGTTGGGAAAGTATCAAATCCTTCAGATAAGCAGAGATTCAGTATCAGCCTCATGCACTTCTGACAATCGGGTGATTCTGATAAACTAACATCTCCGGTATACTTTGTATATGCCCGGAGGAGAATAATCCACCAAAATCCAGAGTCCACTGGTGCCACCCTGCCAATGGCACTCTCACCAAAATCTGCAACTAAGGTTTCAGTGTTTCTGTTTGGAGAACGGTCCACCTTGAAACTTGCAGGCATTGCTCCTGCTCCAAGCTTGAACCGATCTACCATCTTCTCTGAGCTTTGCAGGTGGAGAGTTTTCAACAGGAAGTTCTTCACTATCTCAGTCTCGTTGTTCATTAGAAAAGCCAATGCACTTGGGACGAAATCCCGCACAAAAACCTGCCCATTGCAAGGATAAAATCAACAACAGCACAACAACCGATACTAGTTATTTAAGGAAAAATTACAAAAATAAATAAAAAGATGCAATGGAATCCCAACTAAAAAGTGAAAAAACTTCTGAAATCCATACTGCTCGTGGTAATCAAATTTTCCTAGGCCATCTCTTCAATTAATCTCAGAAAATACATTACGCAAGTGAACGTCTTGTTGCAAGTGCTAGTACACTAAGTACAGCCTACGAGGCCCAGTCAGTGACAAAATGAATATTTTGTTTTCAAAAATAGGTTATTGTACTTTGTTTTGGCATAGAGTTATGAACTTGATACCATCAAAAGAACACAAATGCATGAAACTTAAAAAAAACTAGAGGATTTCATCAATTGATCAAAGTAAAGGTAGTGTATCAATAGCAAGCATTATACAGAGACTGAACGAATATCAGAGTTTGGGCTACTGATTCCAAACATGTCTAAATATCAGAGTTCTGAAAGAAAGAAAGAAAAGGGCATTAAAACAATGGATTCTTTACCTGATCATAATTGAGCACCTCCTCAGATGCATGGTCTGTGGCGGCAATCGTACCAACTGGTTGGCCGCGGAAGTACACGACGGATTTCCTCAGTGCCTCCCATGCCTCATTCACAAGGGGGTGTGGACCAGCAAAGTGCGTCCCCAATGAGAACGGCGAGTCGAAACCGGAGGGGAACGCCGGCGAGTGCATTACGCTGTCGAAGCCGTCGTTTGGCCTGTGGGAGAGCTCGCTCCATGACTGCTCATCGAATGACCTCTTCCGCTCCAACGTCAGCCTCGGCTTGTCGATAAGTAGCCGTGAGAGATCAAGATTGATCTCCGCCTCCGAGGCAATGGAGACGTGCGAGGACACTCTCTTCATGCAACCCCTTCTTGGTCAACTATCCAGCTAAGCTCCTACAAGGGAAATTTACGCCAGTTCGGGGCTTCAGGCCATGGATTCTTACAGATCATGGCAGGAAAGATTAAGGAGAAGGAAGCAATCTCATTGCATTCAGAAATGGCTAACATGCCAATAGAAAAAAAAATCAAAGGCCAACTACAAAAAGGGATCGTCGACAATGGCCATGACCTGCTGCTCCCATGAAAGAAATTGGACTGATAATGAGATGGCACTTCAGATTTAGTCAGATCGGATTATGTGTCTGATCAGATTTAGCCAAAACATAAGAAATAGCACACCCTTGAGTTCAGTACCGCAGAAAATGCAAGAACCTGAACACGCAACCGCGTCTCGTGGCAATCACATCCATACCGATGGATTGGTACAAAAATGGCACATTTACTATGACGCTTGATCCCGCAAGGATGAAACATCAGATATACCCATCTGCTCTGCAACTCGGCAGCTCCGATTCAGCCGCCCACCCAACAAATCTCAGATCAAAACTGCCGTGGCTCGTAATTCACGAGACAGCTCCCCGATTTGCCGCCCCGATTTCATCCGTAGCCAAACCGAGCCTAAGAAATTGATCCATTGCCGATCCATCCCCCAATCCAGATCCAGCACAAAGCAGGCAGGCTGCCAACCGCACCTCCACCGCCAAACAGAGGATTTGACCGAAGCCAAACACCTTCCGCCAGATCCACCACCACACGAGGAGCCCCCACTTCCCGCAAAGAAAATCACAGACACAGAGGAGAAGAAAGAATCGTCCCAAGGAAAAAAAGAAGAGGAAGAAACGCACCGTGCGGGCGGGATCGTGTCAGATCGGATCGGGGAAGGAGGAGATGGGGGAGGGGGATCAGTCGGGGCGGCATGGAAGGCGCCGGAGGGAGGGGGTATTTATAGAAGGGTGCCGCGAAATTGGCGGGCGCTTCTTCGCCGCGCCTTCCTTCTACCCGGGTGTTCGAATTCTATAGCCCGGTTTGCTTCGCTAAGCTTGCCTCTCTCTCTTTTCTCTTCTTTTTTCCTTGCTATACTTGCTCTTTCTATCAAATCTGGTTGCTTTTTCTTCTTCGTTGATACTTATTGCTTTTTCTTCTTCGTTGATACTTACCCCTTCTAAGTTTAATGGACGTATTTTTTATTAACATATAGATCAATAAAATATTAAAGACATGCTTGTTTTTGCTTTTGATTCTAGATTCTAGCCTCAAAAGCTGAATAAAAAACAAACATCCTGATTCTACGAATCGATTCTCATAATCAATTCCACCCATATACACTGAATCCACAATCCACTTCATATGTGTTTTTGTGGATTTCAGCTTTTAAATAATCGGCTTCTCTACGACCACAATCTAGAATCAATTTTCAGAGAATATTAAGCAAAAACAAAAAGGCCCTAGATCACTCCTAATTATTATCTCTAAGCCAATGTTTATTAAGTCATAGTCTAATCCACTATTAGTCATCTAGTCGGTATATGAAGGACGACTAGGGTGCTTAACTCGATTGGAATGACTAGTCGAACGACCAAACGACTAATCAGTGACTAACCGCGACTAATCGTGCTTCGCTAGACGTACGCCTTGACGTCCTACATTCAAATGGAGAGGTGATATATATATATATATATATATATATATATATATATATATATATATATATATATATGATTGGAGTGGTTGAACCCTAACTCTAGACGCCTCTAGTCCAGATAGAGCACCGCCTCTGTCTATTCACCGTCGCCTCAGCCCATCCACCACCACAGCCACTTGCCTGCCGCCACCATAGCCCCTCCAGTCCAGATCGAGCGTCACTTCCACCCGTCCGCCGCCTCCAGTCAGTGCTCCGCTATCCTCCCATATCCTCTCTAGCTCTACTCTCCTCCGCTCTCCTCTCCTTCCTTGCTCTCATTCGGTCTGCTCCCTGTCCTCTCCTTCCTCCCCTTACTTTGCTCTGCTCCACTCCGCTCCCCTCTCCTCTCCTCCCTCCCTTGCTCTGCTTCGCTGGTCTATTTCTACTCTACTATGCTGAGTTGCTGACTAGTAACGTAGTAGTAGTACTAGTAATGACGGTCGCTGACTAGTAATATAGTAGTAGTAAGTAGCAGGAGCACAAGAGATTTAATAAGTTGGTGTACATGGCCATGGCCCCTACCTCCACCTCCAAGCTTCTTCCCATGGCTTCCATGGAGGCAAGCCAAGCATGAAGAAGGCTCATGTGTATGACCATGTGGGGCCACCTTGCCATAGAGTTAAGACCAAGTCAAAGTCAAAGTCAGCATTTGGACCAGTCAAAAAGAGAAGGAATATTCCGTGGAATATTCCCGTTTTTCCAATTTTTCGAATTTCAAACTTCGGAAGCTCATAACTTCTCCGTCCGAACTCCGTTTGACTCCATTCAAATTTCTAAATTCATCTAAAATCAAGATCTACCTGCCAGTATTATTTTTGTAATTTTTAGATTTTATTTATTTTCTTTTATTTATTTATTGCCTCGATTTGCGTGTAGCTGACGATCCCGCCGCGACCGCCGATTCCGCCGCCGAGCTTTCCGAGTTCGACACCTCCGCCGCGATCGAAGGCAAGTCTCCTTGACGCATTTTGATCCTATGATTGTGAAATGATTTAAATTGTTTACAAAGTTGCATGGCTATGTTTAATGAAGTATGTCAAATATAGGTGCTAGTTATTCCTAAATTGTTGATTCCTCCTTGGTATTGTTAATCATATCCATTGTAACCCTAGGACATTGTTTATACCATGCTTATGCTTATATGATATCCTTTGCTACGTAGTACGGTAGAATTGCTTAGGACCTTTGTCGATAAAAACAGCCCATGGGTGGGATTATTCAAAAAGAATGAATTCAAATATGATTTGACGGTTATTATTATGGTTTTAGTACTGTTTTCTAAAATAAAAAGAAAAGGAAAAATGGTTTGGACTTGGGCGGATTGGTTTGTCGGGTGGGTGCGGATGGAGCACTAGTTGTCTTGTGCAAGTACCGCCCCAAGTCATTTAAGGACCGACGCTTGTGATTATCCATTCTAAGCAAAATCGTACTACCACATGTCTATAATGGTACGACCTGGCCAATTAATCTGTAGAAGCCTAGCTTAGACTCACCACTCGGTTGAATGTGAGTGCCGGATAGAGGCATTGTCGTTTTTCTCACACGGCGCAAGAGGGGGCTTCTGTACTGGGCGGTTGGAACCCTAACAGCGGTGAAACCTCAGCGGGTGGGTCGAGTTAGGTAGATACATTGTAACGGCCTTGTCATGATCTCTCTGCCGGCACACCAAAGGAAGTGTGTTAATAGCTTGGCATTAAGAGTTGATCATGTCTTGTGGGTAAAGTTGTACACCTCTGCAGAGTTTAAACTATTCGAATAGCCGTGCCTACGGTCAAAGGCAAAGCGAAGAATGCTTTCATATTGGTAGACTTTGATTTTGATTTTAAAAACTGAAAAGTGTTTTGTTTTGGGATTCGGGAGTGGTTAGAACTCTCGGATGTTGTTTGGCGGATAGAGCCAACCAGGTGGATAGAACCTGTGTTTTACTTGACGGATGGAGTCACATGATTAACTTTGATCTTTTAAAAGTTGGCGGATAGAGCCTTTATACTAGTGATGGTGGATAGAACCTCACTGCAATATTAAATAATTCAATTGTTAAAAAGAATTGTTAAAAGATGCTTTGTGAAAATTATTACTTAAGTATGGTTTAATAAAATGTGGCTTTCTGCAAATGAACCCTATTAAACTTCCTTTGGAAAGCCCCACATGATCATACTTTCCCCGACTTGCTGAGTACTTTTGTACTCACGTGCTACATCAACATTGTCATCATCAGAGAATTTTCAAGACGCAACCGTGGAGGGCGAGTTCTTCCAGGAGGAGTACGAGGAGGATTGCCAGGAGAACTAGTTGCGTTTCTGGTCGTCGCCTGTGGCGTTTGGCGTTCATTTGTTTTTGCTTTCGTGTTCCGCTGCTTTGTCTCCGGTCTTTGGACCGAGTATTGTAATAAGTGGCCATGTGGCCTATACTTGCATATTTATGTTACAAATTTTCGTTATGTTCGGCAATGAAGTATCACTGTGACTGTGTGTACTAACTACTGATCTGGGACTAGTACGGAAATACACAGGAGATTTCGGATAGCCGATCCGGGGTCTCACACAAGGGGACTCTTTTATGTCGCTCAATTCATTCCAGAGGAATAAGGCATAGTGCCACGTCCTGTCCACGTGAGAAAAATAACAGAGCATGCCGTAGATGTACACGTGACGCATGATGTGGACAAGGAATAATAGGGTGTGAGGGAGATATAGCGGCTGCCAGGTGGGCTAGTGTATCAAATACGGGTTCATGTGATAGGATTTATAAAACATGTAGCTTTGTAATACATATGACCCTTAAATCCGGAGTTTTGTGAAAATGTTGCTAAAACATGTAGTTTTATGAAATTTACTTTATTTTCTTTATATTCAATGCAAATTGAGATAGGTCAAACAACACAACTATTTTACGAAGTGCACTGTAGGTGAGCATCCACCTTGGATGAATAGGGCATGTTGTCCACCTGCCTCTCAAAGCACAAGCTATTTGCCCAGGCGGATGTGCGTCGCATAGCAAATTCAAATACTCCATGTTCTAAATTTTGAATTCTAATGTTGTGGCTGGTTTGGGTAGGAGAATTCTACTACTCACTCCTGTCACAAATACATGTCGTTTTGGATATCGATATGGTCTCTAAAATAAAACTTTGATAACTAATTTCTATTTGATATATTTGTTAAAATCTAATGAAATTATAATTTTATAAAATTATTTTTTGAGATATATCTACTCATATGATTTTCATGTATTCAATCTAAGTATTTATAAATATTGGGATAAACAAAGTTTCGTAGATTTGACTACACACGGTAGGCTTTAAAAATTAAACTACAACGCCAGCCCAAGGAAACGGTTCGTACCATCACTACCAGGCTTCTCCGAGAAGGAACCACAACGCCAGCCCGCATTCACTTACCCGAGCACACCTTGGCTGTCAGACCGAGCCATTTGCTCGTCCTCGGAGGAGTTTTGCTCGGATGCTGCAGTAGTGGTTCGCTGCAATAATCCCAATCCCTCCATTTAAGTCAGTAGGCTCAAGGGGAAGGCCCCTTTGAGCGTTTTCCCCGCTTGAGCCTCGAGGGCTAGCTTTCGGGGATTGGATGATTCCCCTAATTACTGTAATGCCACGGCGGCCGAGCTCGTCCCGGCCCCATGCACCTCGGAGGTCGTCCCCGAGGATGACCTAGGAAGGGTCGAGCATCGCTGCTCGACTTGCCCGTTCGGTACGAGCTCCTTGCCCGTCCGGCGCAAGCTCGTTGCTCGGCTAGTGCCAGAGCATGTTGCTCGGGCAAACCTGCTCGGGTTGGTGTCAAATTAGCTTGGCCCGATCTCGAGCTCTAGCTGCATGGTCGGGGGTTATGACTAACGATCAAGGCGATAATTATGCCACCCCGAAGGGTCATTGCGCCCGGGACGTGGGTGTGGCGGAGAAGTAAGATTCAGTTGCGACCACATTGGACACAGTCAGACGTGCACAGAGTGGGCCATAACCGACGCGATACCCTTGTAAATTATAAATACCTCCCGGACAATGGAGGAAGGGACAAAAGCAAGAATACACATACACAATACACACCATGCTGGAGTATGGTTATTATCTCTCCTGTGAGAGGCCCGAACCAGGATAAATCCCCGTGTCATCCTCTGAGTGTGCATTGTCTGGTAAAGTTGGGCATCCTTCGGAAGCAGCCCTTCACGCAAGAAGGGGACCAAGTTGATCCCTCAGTCAATTAAGTAAGCTCGGCGGGGGCCTGCTCCCCAATCGTTGACACTTTTCATCCGAAAGAGAAATGAAAATAACCAGGTGATGAGATATAAAGTGAGGCTTGTAGCACAACGGTTCACATAGAGACCTGACATCGATTACGATGAAATTTACTCTTATGTAATGAGTGAAATAATGTTCTCATATTCGGTATCAATGGCAGCTAGTTTAAACTTATCAATGCAGTTGATGAATGTAGTGATCTCATATTTATAGGGTCATTGGATACCAATATTTATATGAAAGTCCCCGAAGGAGTTCAAATTTTGGTTCTTAATAAAGAAAATCACAACATGTATACACTAGAAGAGAAACATCATGTAGAGGCATTTTTATTGTACAATAGAGACATACTTTTATGTCTCTATATGGTTTTAAAGTATTTTTCAAAATACCACAATGGTGTCTCTATGTACAGTGTTGCTACATCCGAAGAGGCCCTTGCTGAAATGTCTTTACATTCTATATAAGACATTTTGTAAAGGCGTGACGAGTACACATACCATGGGTACCCCCATCAGCCCGGGACCACGAACGGGCTGACCTCCTTGGAAGCCCAGTTCTGGCAAAAGGCCCGTAGGCCGCAAAAGAGTGGGCCTGGCCCCTGTTCAAAGCCAGCCCCTAGTGGCCGGCGGAGTTTGACCTCTCGTGCCTGAGCACTTCGGCCGCCAGATCCACTGCGCTGGCGACAGGACTCCGCTGGTGTCGTGCCAATTGCCTGCAGGCACGCGACGTCCCCTGACGTCCGTACCAGGGTAGGCGGCCCCTTCCCGAGAATGTCAGAGGACCCGCCAAAGTCAAAGCCCCGGTCCCGTCATCCTGACACACCACAGAGGAGGACGCCCCTTCCCGAAGCCAAGCTGAGGTCAAGCACCATTTAATTGTCGGAGCTGACGGATGTACAGAGCGGTGCATCACTTTGTCAGCCCGGCCGAAGACCACTCGCCGCAAGACTACCAACCCAGCGTAGGGTTGGGCAGAGGCCGGTCGGACGACAAGACAGAAGACCAGACTCCAAGGCGTACAGTACCCCTTCCTTTTTTCTCTCCAAACTCCCATGTAACCTGCCGCCTCCGAGTATATAAGGAGGAGCAGGGCTCCGAGGGGAGGGGCGAGCGAACAAAAAAGAGAACAACCAATCGAGCGCAAGGGAGATCGATCCACTCGACGCCCTGTCTCGCCTGTAACCCTTGGTTCGTTTCACGAATACAATACATCCCAACGGCTCGAACTGGAGTAGGGACATTCAGCCCGAACCAGTATAAACCCATGACTTCTTGAGTCAACCATTCGAGGAGAGGGAGCGCGCGACCCCCACTAACCAAAAATTCGTATTACCGGTGCACGAAACACCGACAGGCGCTATATTGTGTCTCTAGTAGCCTCTAGAGAATGAAAAATATATTCTAAAATTATGTTGGAATCAATCCTCGAACTCGAGACCTTGTAGATAAACATGTGGCCTGCCAAACCATTTCATCGTAATACTCATATTGTAATTTTTTTGAGTAGTACACAATATGTCTTAGACATCTAAGAAATGTCTCTAGAGAATAAAAAAATGCCTCAAATAATGTCTCTACAACAAAAGGTCAATTTAAAAAATGTCTCAAAAAATTTTCCCTACATGATTTTTCTTTTGATAATTTAAAAATGCCTCAAAAACACCTCTACGATCCACACCCTATGTTCTTTATCTAAAATATCTCAAAATAGTATCTCTACATTTAAGGCACCTTCTAAAATGCCGCAAAAAGTGTCTTTACAGTATATGATGGTAATTAGAGGCAAATAAGAAAATGTTCATAGGAAAGTGCCTTTACATGAGGGTTTTGTTGTAGTGATAGCGTCAAATTGCAAAGATCGCTATATGGATTAAAACAGTCGGGGAGAATATGGTACAACCCCGACTTAGTGAGTTCCTCCTGTAGAATGGATACTCTAATAATGATAATTGTCCATGTGTACTCATAAAGAAATCCCTGAATGGTTTTTGTATCATCTCAATCTATGTCGCTGATCTGAATATCATCGAAATCACAAAAAAAGATCAAGAAAGCAAGCTCTTACCTTATGACGAAGTTTGAGAAGAAAGATTTGGGTAAAACCAATATTGCTTAGGCTTACAGCTAGAGCATTTCCCAAAAAGGAATTTTTATACACCATTCTAACTATACCAAGAAGGTATTAGAAAGATTTAATATGGATAAATCTCATCATTTAAAGACATTATGATAATAAGATCATTTAAAATGGATAAAGACTCTTTCAGATTGAGGATGAGAAATGATGAGGTCTTAGGACCTGAAGTCTAATACTTAAGTGCCATTGGATCACTTATCTTACGAATTGCAAAAGACATAATATTGCATTCACAGTAAATTTACTAGCTAGACATAATGCAGCTTCAACTAGAAGACATTGGGCTGGTGTTAAGACTTTTCTCAGATACCACTAAGGTACACAAGATCTTGGCTTATTTTACCGGAAGGACCAAGACTTAGCCATTGTGGGGTATACGTAGGGCCGTCTCCAGAAATTTGAGGCCCCGGAGCGAAATACAAATTGAAGCTCTAAATTTGAAAAATTCATGTATACTATAAATAGGACATACTTTCAAACAATTATATAACTTTAATATGTGCTTTTTCTTACAAAATTTAGGAACATATCAAATATCAGTGCTAAAAGAGTCAAGATAGTACTGACCTCATGTTCTACTAAAAAGCATCATCCGCCTAGTATTTCTTGAAATAAAATCTTCAATTATATCTTCATAATTAATCTTCTCGAAAACATCATTTTCAAGTTCTATCATTGCCAACCCATTGAGTCTTTCTTGTGTCTTCCAAGTGCTATCATTTTGAAGTACTATGCGAGCAAATAAACTAATCAAGGTGGATCAGACTACGGGTGTTGCTAATGACCTTAAACTCTGATTTGGAGGGTCTTAGTAATTTTGGGGGCCCTGTGCCGGTGCCTAGATGGCACATGGCCATGGACGGCCCTGGGTATACGGATGTTGGCTATCTGTCTAATTCCTACAATGCCAAATCTCAGACTGGGTTTGTGTTTCTCTATTGTGGTTTAGCTGTTTTTTGGCGGTCTTTTGGTAGCTACTTTTACCAACCATTAAGAGATTATAGCATTATATGAAGCCTCACATGAGTGTGTTTGACTGAGACGTGTGGTTAACCATATCTAGAAGTTATGTGGTATTAACACCATTGATACTCTCGCGATTATCTATGAAGGTAATGATGTTTGTGTTGCACAAATATAAATGTGTTATGTAAAGAGCAGTATCACAAAGCATATTGCCTCTAAACTTTTTTATCCTCACAAATTCTAGAAGAATGGTGAGATAAAGATACTGCAAACTAAGTCATGTGAAAATTTAGCAGATTTATTCATTAAGTCTTTGACAACGTCTAGTTTTCAAATATGTGTTCGTGGCATTGGAATAAGATAACTTAGATATATGCAGAGTTTAGGAGGGGTAAATCCCTAAATCATGACCTTAGCATGATTCTAAAGATCATACTTTAAATTCAGAAGTTATAAGTTGCGCTCTTTTTCCCTTAAGGATTTTTCCTGAAGTTTTCTCGCATTAAGGTTTTTAATAAAGCAACTAGTGTAATATAATGTGCGAGTGCAATGTACTTTTTTCTTATTGGATTTTTGGGAGAAGTTTTTGATGAGACATGTGTATTACGCTGTATTCGTCTAAAGGAGAGTGTCAAGATATCATAGGACTCCCAGTCTTAGAGGATCAAATATGTTTGGACTATATCTTGTTGTGGGTGAATTCAAATCTATCTTTTGTTGGCTTTCACTATAAATATGACTTCTCTTGTATAAGAGAATCAATCTAATAAAGAAAAAACAGTTTTACCTTTCTATGGGGGTGTTTGGCAGAGCTACAACTCCACCAGATTCGTGAATCTGGTGGAGCTATGTATTCCTATATCCACCAAATCTACGGAGCTGTAGCTGTGGGTATATTAAGAGTGTTTATATGGGTCTTGTTTACATTTTAGAATAAAAATATAAACTTAATTCACTTTATTTTAATTTACAAATTTCAGATCTGAGATGGAGCTGAGATCTAGAGCTCTACCAAACAGGGACTATATTATATGTGCTCTCTGTAATTATACATTATGATTGATCTATGAGGAGCGTTATCATTTTACACAAAATGACCCAACATGGCATCCTACTTTGTGCCCTTTGGTCCCCAACAAAAAAAACACGCGTCTGAGGGCCTGAGGCAAGGTTTCAAATTTTGTTTTAGTATATATCTTGAAGGTGGATGAGATCTGAAATCTCGATGAGTTATTGGAATTTCGAACAAAATTCGAACAAAATTTAAAAATTTAAATTTTAATCCGTTTTTTTTTCAACCGGAAATCCAAAATTTCGGTCTACTTGAACCAACCAAAAAATAGTTAAAACAAGTTTAAATTTTTAAAGTTTTTTGAATAGTCTTGACCCTAAATCCAATCAAATCCGAACCACAAAAATAAAAATCTAATCAAAATTATCAAGATTTAAATTGAAATCACTAGGATCTCGTCGAGATTTAGGTAAGTAATATAATATTTTAAATTTTTTTATCGGACGCGATCCCAAATGTCGGTCGATATTTCCGAAATCTCACGGATTTGGATCCTTGGCCTGAGCTCCCCTGCACGCCACGCACGTGCGCCGGGGAGTGATCGGACGCACGTCACCTCCCGTCCCTTTCCCGGCGGCTACCCTAGTCATGGACGCCGGTGAATGCTCCAACTCCAAGCCCTCCGCGTCATCCCCGGCCGCCGCCGGTGGCCCCTGGGCCAAGCTAGGTAGCCGCCCTTCTCAACCCGGTCCATCCTTTAGGGTTCCTTTCCGTTTCTTCGACGGCACGGGTTCTTGATTCTTGTTTTTTTTTCCTGGTCTCTTGGCCCGTTCATCCCTTCTAGTGCCCACCGATTCCGCCTACCCGGAGGTGGAGGTCTCGGAAGACGACGCCGTGGTCTGCTCCATGGTCGCCTCCGCCGGCGAGGAGGTGCTGGCTTGGTGCGAGATTAGGCGCGGCGGTGACGCGTCGTCGGCGACAATCCGGAACCTGAGGTACCTGTGCTTGTTCCCTTGTGGTGTTGCGATTCAATGCGGTGCGCGTTGTAGGAAAGGCGCGCTTTTTGTGTGGTTTTACGGCCCTATTTTGGTCCCGTGCTGTGTAAGATTGCGTATATCTTCTTTTCTTTTTCTTTTCCCCTCGCAATTCTGGTTTTGTTGCGGTGGAGTTCTTCAGTGAATCGTATCTTTCTATATTTCTCCAGCATTCAAGAAATTTATCTGTACATTTGAGGGAGTATGGTTATGTACTAAAATCAGAAATGAAAATGCACATTACAGAGCACAGGCCATATGGAGGTTAGGCTAGGCCTGACTGTCAATTAGCGGCACTGTTAAGTTATTTGGATGAAATGTGCTGCAATGTACAAGAGCAGTTTGAACTTCAGTTACTTTCTAGATTTGTAGAAATAATCTCTTTATCTGTGTACGTCGTAACTCCATTGTAAGCTGCACTGCTTTCTTTATTTCTTTTGTTGTTGGTTTTGTGAGATACTTGCTAATATTTCATGCTTGTGATGTCATCCTTGTGTCATTTATATTTCATTAGATTGGATCCTTATTTTAACATTGCCCATGTACCATTGATACAGTTCGGATGCAATTATTGTTGATGGACGAGTCATCCAACAAGAAGCCGTTGACATTAAACCAGGGAGTGAAATTGTCCCAGGACCCCAGAAAGAAGGTGAGATACTAGTGTATTGTCAATTTGCACATGGATTATTTGACAGTGTACATTCTACATCCTTGTATAAAAATATCTACTTTTGTGCCTTTATGAAGCTGACAAAATGTTTGTGCCTTTTTCATTGAATGTGCATTCTTGGAGTCTTTTTTCCATGTTTATGTAGCAAAAAGATACTATTCAGTGTTAGGTAGTTTATTTGGCCTCAGGGTTTACAAAGTGAAACATGTATCTGCTACAATTATACATCTCTTTGTATGTTTTTTATGTCTCTAAAGAACTCAAAGTCAATAGAACATGTTTGCAAATTGCAACAATATCTTTAGTTATTAAGTATATCCGGACATAGTGGCATCATTCAAATTTTCTTGAATACTTTCTCGGTCCAGAACCCAGAACTTTTTCATATTTATCAAACCTGTAATGCTGTAGCCACATTGAATTAAAACAGAGTCCTTGGAATTACTTGTGCATCAGCAAATCTTAACAACTTAGGGGTGCTCTGCCTTTTACGCTTCTCTAATTCTGAACAGATGAAATGAATTATTTTGTAATACGCTAATGTTATTCATTTTGCTTCCAGGGCATTTAGTGTATACTTTTGATATAACAGCAGCAAAGGACCATGACCAAAATAATATCAAGGTAATTTTGTGAAAAATAAATATTGATCAATAATATTCATCTTGGCGAATTAATTCGAATTTACTAACTTGTAGTTAAATGACGCCAGATTGTATTGGATATCGAGAATGCAAAATGCAGCATCTGCTTGAATTTGTGGCATGATGTTGTTACTGTTGCTCCATGCTTCCACAACTTCTGGTACTTTTGCTATTTTCCTAGCTACTTTGGGCTTTTTTTAAATTTTAGGTGGTGATCCTTTCTGTATTTCTGTTAAGCAATGGCTGCTTCTCAGAGTGGTTAAGAAGGTCTTCAACTAATTCGCGTGATAAAAGTCAGAGTGCTGCATGTCCACAATGTAGGACGGCAGTGCAATCAGTTGGAAGGAATCACTTCCTACATAATATTGAAGAGGTATGGTAATTGCTACTAATGACTTCATCCCTGCATCATGTTCCTAAAAGTGCTTTTGATTGTACAACTGCTAGACTTCTTTGCATTGGTGCTTTTGTAGGCTATACTACAAGCTTTTTCATCGCTACAGCGGCCTGATGAGGAGATTGCACTGTTAGAGTCATATGCCTCGGTTAAATCGAATCTTGTGAGTTCAAAAGCTTACTGAAAGAATTGTTACTGTCCACTATTTTCTAAATGCATCAAGTGCCCTGCCAGTTTGTCATTTTTGCTAGCACTAATATTAGTCACGGTTATCTGAAAGTTTTCTAAAAATTGTTTTAAACACACCTCATGATTGTTAGTTCATGTACCTTTATTTCATTTCATAAAATGCCTACCTCAGTTGCTTTGTAACTAATCTAACTAATCGCAAATAAAGTACTTTTAGTTTTACAGTTCATAACTTGACCTTTTCAAGGTTTTATGATTAAGCTATTCATTCGGTTGGCACTGGTAGCATGTAATTGTAGTTTATAGGCAATTCAAGGTCCTTTCATGATAATGTGATGCTCATTATATGATATCAAGTTTCTGTGAGCTTTGTCATAAAATCTATCTGTCATTTTTTTCCCTAGGAAAGCAGAGGTTATTTTTTTTTTAATGTGAACTCATCATATGAATTTAATGGCTAAAATTTTGACTTTAAATAGGAATGTAGCAGTTGGATATTAACGTTTTGGCAAGTCAATTCATATAATATGAGACCTGCAGGGTTAAACGTTTACATGACATGTTATGATGTGTTTTAGTCCAAAACAATTCACAAGCTAGTAGCTACCATGGATGCAATTTTTTGCCATAATCTTCCTAAGCTTGTCTGGTAGTTAAAATGCCTTATTATTAGAGACAACTTGAGTATCATGTGACAATTGTTACTTGCTCAATCCACTGAGTTTATAGATGCTTGTTATACTATATTATGTATTTTACAACTATATTTTTTGGTATTTACATGATCTGGCCCCAAGATTCTAAATGTGGATGATGTGTTATTTCATGCCTTAGGTTTTGGGAAAACAGAAAAATCAATCAAGGAAGCGTCCTTTGTCTCGTTCAAGTGATGTAATCAACAATGCTGATCTTCCATGTCCTCAATGTGGTAAGTGTGGAAATTCTGCTTTGAGCATTGTACTACAGTCATATAGTGATCTTAATTTGTGTTGATCAACATGGATCATTACATGGATGCAAATGTGAGTCATGGCATAGGTTCTTAGGTTTTGCATTTAATATGTAGGGCTTAATGACTACATTGTGATTTTTCTGTAGTTTTATGTCAGCTCTTTAACATATGAATCTTGTTTTGGTTTTTTTTCGTGTATTGATTTAATAGATGATTTTTTGGCAAATGATTACACATGATTATTTTTCCATATACAATTATTTGTGATTCTGGTAGAAAAAAATGGATTTTACCATGATACTTGATTCTGAGTTATTGCAACTGTATACATAGGTTGTTATATAGTCACAATTCAATATAGCTAGAGGTTTGATTCGATGCACCAATATTTTCTTCTTTTTGCATGGGTGTGAGAGGTTGAAAGTTCAGCTATCAGAACATTTTTTTCCCTAATGTAATCACCATTCACCAGTTTATTTGTTGCATTGAGTTACCACTCACTATAAAGTTATTATGGTTGTTTTAGTTTGTTAGGCTTTATTCAGCTCAGAGTGAGTTCATTAGTTTTGCATTGAGGTCGTTATAGAAATAGGCAAATAGCTTTTTCATTCTTTCAGTAAAGATAAGGGAAAACGTACTTTATATCTCTTAGTGGAACAATCAATTGATATTTATATTCAACATTTCCATGTTTACATGTTTCACGGGATTTTTTTTTCCTTTTGTTGACATTCACATGAGAAAAATATTGCAGGTACTGAATTTTGTGGATTTAGATGCAGTCCGGGAGCAGCACACTTGCAGTGCAGTGGATGTGGAGGAATGATGCCAGCTAGAGCTAACACCAGTGTACCACAAAAATGTAACTGCCAATTTTGATCTTCTGTACTTCTCTTGTAAATTACATGGATTGTATTATGTTGTTCATTTAATAGGTTATTTAACTCTATGGTGTGGTGCCATGATGTTGAACTGGAAATTTAGTCCCTCATTATTCTTAGCCGTACTGATATGTTTGACATTAATTGATTTAACTAAAGTTATTTTTATCACATAAATCTACGTGAAGAGTATGACGATCATTCACACTTACCCCTCAATAAGTTTCTGAAGTTAGCAATCGCCATAAGTAGTTTGGTTGTGGCTTTTCCCTACTGAAATTTTATGATATCAGTTAGCTTTGCTGGTGCTGACCTACGAAACTTATGTTGCAGGTTTGGGGTGTGATAGAACATTTTGTGGAGCTTATTGGTGTTCCCAAGGAGTGAATTCAAGTCAGTATAATCTAATTTGCGATCAGGAAACTTTCAGGATGGTAAGCCAATCTATTTCTAATATCTCTTAAGCCCCCTTGTATCTTTTCATCATCATATACAACCATTACAATGTTTTGATATGTTGTGTGTATACTGCATAACATTGTAGGTCTCTCAACGCCATATATCCATACTTCCTGACACGATTCATGGAGGCAATCCGTATGAAAAAGATGTAGGATTATTCTGTCATGATCTTATCCCTTACCATTTATGGCCTAGATAGTCATTTCATGTATGATTTCATTGTGGTTTCTCCTTTCTAGATTACAGAAAGATGCGTACAGCAATCAGGCAAAACATTGCAAGTTGTAGTCTCGGAGTGGATAGCAAAGTTTGACAATAAGGAACTTGGTAATGTTCTATCTACTTTAGTTGAATGTTGTTTTGATGCACATGTGATAGTTTTGAAGAAATTGTCTTATAAAATTTAATTATCTCTTGACATGACAAGAGACTATTGCATACAACTTTATGCATGATCTGAAAAGCAAAACCTACTTTGGGGAATATTTACTCGGTTTACGCACTAGACTTTACCTTGCTTGTACTCTCGTTGCATATGCCCCACATATCGCATTTTAATGATACAATGTTCTTGCTGCATACAGATCGCTCAAGGCTGCAATTGAATCATGTTGATGCAATTACTTCCAGGACATATCTTTGCAAGTAAGTACTTTTCACAGTAACAGTTTGTCGATTTCATCTTGCTGCTTTCACTCATTTTGTTGACTTGAAATGAATGCAGCCTTTGCTACAAAAAGTTCATTGATTTCCTGCTGTATTGGTTCCGCGTATCAATGCCCAGAAATGTATGTATACTACACACGGCTACTAATAACTTCTACCAGCAATTCCTTTTCATGATGGTTTTATGCTAATCATTTAGGTAATGTAAAAAACGCCTTGCACAAATTTGTAATTAGATGTGGATGTTGTAAGTGTTATATATGGATTAGCTGTGCGGTATTAGTCTCTTTGCATATTTACCTATACCTGTAACATGTATATTTTGGCCTTTGGCCCCATTGGAAATTCGAGGTCCATTCCAACAGTAAGCTCACTTATTTGGCTGACGTACAAACATTGATGTCCATAAAAGGCTACTATATATTCCCAGAGTTCTTAGCCAACAAAAATATAAGTATTTAAAATCATCCCAAATATAATTCTACTTACAAAGAATTGAATGCAGAATGGGTGTTTCATTATTATTAGTTTAAGGCTTACAGCTTTGTCCAATGTGGTATAAGTTTGGTTTCCCCAAGAGCAAGGATGCTGTTACGTCTCAGATAACTGTTTCATGCATATTAAAAGATCAAACGGTCTGATTTTTCATATTGTTTGTTTGATATGCACTTAAACTAGTAAATTGATGTGAAGTTGTGAACTCATGCAGTAGTTGTGGTAAACATAGAATCACTGGAGTTGTTGACAACAAATATCGATGGCACACTTTAGTTTGATATGCACTTAAACTAGTAAATGATGTGAACTCATGCAGTAGTTGTGGTAAACATAGAATCCCTGGAGTTGTTGACAACAAATATCAAAGGCACACTTTATGCTTAGGATTTCTTTGGATGCTATCTGAAAAAGGTTCACAAATTGGTATGTGGTTGACTAGTTTACGGTTACCGGTTGGAGTTAGCTGCTTTGAATTTTTAAATCTGATATATTATTTGAAGCAACACATTTGTGGAAGTAACTGGTTTATTGAATTTGTCTTCGAACATTCCTCTGTTCCTAAAGAATTTTGTTAAATGGTGTGCCTAACTGCTTGAATGGTCGCAACTACAAAATCATTCTAAATCGTACATTGACTGATATTACTTGGGACAGGGTGAGCTGCATAGCTTTACATAGGGATGAATTAATTGCTTTTCACGATCCACTCCGGGACTCCGTGTTGAGCTGTCCAATGCGTAGTGGTAACCACCTAACTACCGTCGCTGTATAAAACCCTGATTAGAATAACATAACTGAGTTATTTCCTTAGTTTTTGGTTTAACATATTTTTGTTTCCATACCTTTTTGTTACCCGCTATGGAGCCAGTGGTCGCTTCTCTTTAACAAATAATACGCAATAAAATTGTGTTCATTGTTTGTAAGGTAAGGTTCCAGTATAAGCTGAACCACATCTTCTGTAAAGGATGGAAACACCAAGCACAAATCTTTTAACATGTACAAACACAGCTGCACTTCCTCATTTATTGAAAGATCCTATCAGTCCTTTAATAGTGGCGGTGATGTTCTTTTCCAGCTTCTTCCACCTGATGCTGCTAACAGGGAGAGTTGCTGGTATGGTTTCATGTGCCGTACCCAGCACCATCGACCCGACCACGCCATGAAGTTGAACCATGTCTGTCGTCCGACGAGAGGCAACCCCCAATGATGACAAGATTGTACATGACAGATCAAGACTCCTAGGACACCATTATCTTTGTTTTGTACTTTTGTAGGAGCCATGATCAGGCACAAGTAATTTCCCTCATCATCATCCAGTGTGTGATTTGCATATCCCAAACTACCATGCATCAGATGGCCATATTCTTTTCCTTCATGTTAATTTTTCATCAAGGGCTAGTTTCCCTCGTCGATTTCGCGCGCCGTTCATGCGCAACCTCACACGTTTTTAGACTAGGTTTTCCCTCTCTCTGTGGCGCGCATCAGCGTGTTTTTAGCATAGAGAGGACATGTTCTGAATGAACAGGCAGCGCTGGCTGGTGCTTGTGTGAGAGAGCCGGTTCAAATCTTGTTAATCTTGCCTGTACCTGACAATGGAAGCACACTGCATTTGCGGTCAATGGCTAGTGTTGCTGGGACCAGGGTTCAACTTTTCGAACTAATTTCGCTCGGAGGTTTCGAGCTTTTTTGACTAGATTTTAAATTTATTTGACTTTCGAATCGAGCGGTTTTGAGTGAATTTCGATACCGCTGGGATGTCGAAATTTGAGTTCGTAACGAAAAATGAAACCCTGGCTGGGACTGACACTCTGTTGGCAGGTTAGGGGATATGGCTTGGATGGCCAGGTAATGAGACGACGCTTTCGTGTCCATGGCGTTCCAGGAGGCAATGGTGATGCGATGCGTATACACAGCATTTCAACCTATCTGCCCATCCTTGTCGGAGACTTGCCTCACGAAGTCCTGCCCAGAATTTATTACCACGTCGTTTTCGAGTTATTGTCTATATGAGCCCTTCTGGTTTGAAACCGTAAATAGCCACAATTATTGTGTATTCAGTATTCTAGTCACGTAGGTAAAGGTTCAAAATCTCGGCGATATTCGGCGAAATATCGGATTTTGGAACCCCCGAGTTTTATAATCCCGGCGAAATTAAGAAAACTCTAAAAGAAAATCAAAGTGCTACAGTAAGCTATAATCTCGTTGAGATCTCGATGAATTTGATTGAAATCTCGGCAAATTTGACCGAGATTTGACTTAAACTTGATTGGATTTTAACCGGATTGGATTCTTCGCGTCGTTTCCCATGTGGGACAGTCGGCAGATCATAATTTTGGCGAAATTGAAAATCCCTAAAAAATTCAAAGTGTGACGGTGCGTAAAATCTCGCTGAGATCTCAGTGAATCTTGCCGAAATCTCAGCAAATTTGACCGAGATTTGACTAAAACTTGACCGGATTTGATCAGATTTAACCGGATTCAAATTTTGGTTTTTGTATTTTGTTCGGATTTCTTCTGAAATAACGAGATCTTGACGAAATTTTGGATTTCGGCAGGTGACGGGATTTAATCCGAAAACAAAATTTGAACCCCGGTAGGTACTTGATAACTAGCCTTTACTAATGTATACCTTATATTATAAGGGAAGGGATTGGAGAGCAACCGTCCATGTCATGTCATTGATTTTGTCGTGTGGTGGCCCTTCGAAAAAACTAAAATTACAGATAGGTTTTTTTACTGTTTTTTGTAATCACAGATTGGTCTTTTTACAATTTTTTTTTTCAAAAAAGAACCATGTTTTCGCAGTCATCCACCAGTTTTTTTGCACAAAGGATCTCATGGTTGTGTAAATTTGTCGACGGCTCCTAGCCAGCTAATTTTTAAAAAACACCATTGAGAAAACCAAAAATACGTTTTTTGCTTCCGCAAATTCATGAACAGGTCTTCCAGCGGTTTTTTTTTTTGCACAAAGGATCCTGTAGTTACACAAATTCACTGACGGCTCTAGCCACCTAATTTTAAAAAAACACCACCGAGAAAACCAAAATTACGCTTTTTGTTTTCGCATATTCACGAACTGGTCCTCCATCATTTTTTTTTGCATAAAGGAAAATTTGCCAACGGCTCCTAGCCAACCAATTTTAAAAAAGCATCACCGAGAAAACCAAAATTACGTTTTTTTACAATAAGAACCTCGGACCAAATTTCACACATATATAAATATGAGTTGGTGGTGGTCGTCCATTCTCCCTGTCCTCATCTCTAAAAAAAATCAGCGTGTCAGACATATTGGCCATGGGCCACGAGACTCTCTTTCCACCTCTCGCTAATAAAAAAGAAATCAACCGTGTCTCTCTCTTTCAGTCCACACCTGCTCCTCCGGCCAACTCAAGAGTGCAAATTTATTTTTGTAAACACGTAGCATGATTTGATTATTTGATTCAAAAATATGTTTCGGTTGCGATACATGGACACTTAACTAGTACTGTAATATGCCTCAATTTAACGCAAATCACAGTTGGCAGCAGAATTGTGATCCGGATGCATAGGAGGAAATGACTTTTACATATGCGCTTAGATGATATAGCTATATTCTTTTTCGTTAAGCACTCATGTATAAGCATCTTGTATTATACATGTCCTAAACCCAACTTTTGAGGTACAATCTTACCATGATCTTATTTTTCTTTTCAATAATACGACCCGATCATAATTCTACCAACATGAAAATGACCATAACTAGGATCTAGGTCCTGACAATTGTTGTTGAAATCTATAATCAGACGGCTCTACAGTGATCTTGTTGTAACTACCTCTTTTATATTACTAGTTATATGCCCGTGCGTTGCTACGAAAAACAAAATTGATAACAAAAAATAAAGATTAAAAAAAATACTATTTCATAAGATCAAACATCTATCTTTAACGTTTTGTTTCTTGCAAAAGCTGGTTAATTAAAGCAACACTTCGTTTCTTGCGTAAGGCAATTAAGCAGGGCAATTAAGTAGGGCAATTAAGCAGGGCAGTTAATGTGACGTGGGAAGAAACTCCCACTTTATATAGTAGAGATTTTTTCAGTTAATTTTTCCTGATATCCCTTGCTAGCTTGAATTCTCCCAAATTCGATCCCCCTTTCAACTTTCAAAGTACGGGTACACATAAAAGCTAGCAGATGCTCTCCATACATGCATATTCGGGACATTTCATCTGCACCACGGAAAAAAAAAAGCTCCGTAAAACCTCGCTTTGTTCCCTCGCTTCGGGGTCGTGAAGCCAGCGATTAATTCCTTAATGCGTGTAGAAGATGCGCATACCTATATATGCGCTGAGTGTGGTGGGTGTGAGCCGTCAGGGTTCACAAAATCGATGAAAATCGCGTGATTTTTATCTGTATCGTCGCGGTTCGGTATTAAATACCGGTCGATAAACCGGTTCAATTCAAAAAAAAAAATTTACGTGTCACAAACTAGTCGAAAATCGGTGGAAACTGCTCGCTTTTTGATAAAAATCGACAAAAATCGCTCTAAAAAATCGACCGCAAAAAAGTTCAACAAGTTTGTCGATTTTTCACGACAATCGACGATTTTTGTTTTTTGTTTTCAAAGAAATTTGAATTTTGAGTTTATGCGATTTTCGCTCGAAAATCGACGATTTTTTGATGCCGACGCAGTAGCGAAATTCGTGTATTGAACGGTAAAGTGAACCCTGGTGTGAGCTCATCTTGTACCCTTAAAAACAGAGGAGTGATTGCCTTTGCCCGGCCTAATATACTCGAGCGCCCATTCATCCATGCCACAGTGACCAAACATGGCAATGCATTGGAATCTCTTCCAATCTGGTTTTCCTTTCATGTCACGCCTCTGGTTTTCCGAATTTTTTTTTAATAATACATATTTTATTCAAAATTGCAATCATATACCACCAATAAAAAAAATTACAGAAGTAGACCTCTGTAGCTCTTTCATTGGGCGACTGAGCTTCTGTAGCTCTTTCATTGGGCGACTGAGCTTCTGTAGCTCTTTGAAATGGCTACAGAGGCTCTGTAGCTCGTTGAAATGGCGACAGAGCCTCTGTAGCTTATCCATTAGGCTACAGAGGTTCTATAGCTTATCCATTAGGCTACAGAGGTTCCATAGCTCATTGAACTGGCGACAGATAGATCGATTAGGGTTTTTTAATTTTTGAAGGTCGAAATCGAATGAAATAAATGTCTAAATTTTTGTTAAGCTGGGTTCGTAATATATAAAAAAAAGTATGATGTCGCATGAAACGCAGAATGCTTTTCGCACCGCTGCGTGAAATATCGTATTTGAATATATTTTTTTTGGGAAGAATGCGACAGATTCGGTCTTTGATACATGGGCCACCATATTGTGGCCTTTTCGGCATGTAAATTGTAAATTGTAATCGCGCAATAACCGTAAGTAATATAGTCTATAACATTCTATAATGTGTATGCTATTTTTTGGTAAAAAGGGATGAGATTTGCTATGTGATATCTGGACTAGCATATTTCCAAAAAATATTATATTTATACCATCCTTTGCATCTAAAATGCAGCAGCGCAATAACCCTAAGTAATAATGCATGTGACGGTATGGTAATTTTTGGAACACTGTACAAACTATAAGTCATATTTACAAACATGAACAACATATTCGTATATTTATAGAAATCGCAGTCATACCTGAAATTTTAAAATTCGTTTATTCTTTCCCGAAACATGAAATACTGTAAGTATAGTCGACAACATGTATTTAAAAAAAAATGCGATAAGTGTATTGCAATAACCGTAAGTATAGTCGACAACAAGTCATGTTTTGAATAGTTTAGCTTTTTGAGACATAATTAACGACATTGCAACGCAGAGCCCTTATGATGAACGCAATAACGGCAACAACATAGCATTACAACATAGGAAATGCAGAAATACAGGAAAAAAGGCTTAAAGTTAACATGCCTTAGGTTAAGGAAACAACAAGGGTCCTTCTGCCACACTACTGAGTGCACCGTGGATATTTCCCCTTGCGCAACCCATCGGTGCCTGCCGCCCTGGCCCTAGCCGCCCTCTCACGCTTCCTCTCATTCTCGGCCTCCCGCTCGGCCGCCAGGGCCTGCCGTTCGGCCTCCCTCTGTGCACGCATTTCTTCGGCAGCCTTCATGCGCTTCTCCTCCTCGTCCTGCTCACGCCACTGCTGCTGTACCATAGATCTGCGATGCGAGTACTCCCAATTCCGCATCCTCTCCATTTGAGGAGTTTGCTCCGCATCGTAGAATCTGATGAACTCGCACAATGGAGTCTGCAATTGGTGACAAAAGATGGTAGTAATGTATTAAGGTTTTCTACGGTTCGATGTTACAGCAAATGCGAGTACAAACATACCGGGCTTCTCCGCCGCATCCGCATCTGCATCATTTGCTCGGAGTCGCGGTTGCGGCAACTCCAGTACCTCATACCGTACGTGTACGAGTTGTCTACGGACTGCCGGAAGCGGCAAGGATCCCCACATAGGCACATGGGGACCTGCGTGCCTTCGGGGATGGCTTCGACAACGCTGTGCCTTGGGGGCGATGGGAACTCCATTGGCACCGGTAAGTTGGCTGGTGAACTTGTGCGACGTGGTTCGGATTGCTAGGTTGGTCTGATTATTGGGAGGCGACCACTGGGGTTTAAATAGTCAGCCACCAGCCATACGAGAGAGTTGCGGACTTAAGAGAAGCTCACGTCCGCCAGCATCGGATTCCTCTGCAGCTTTGCATGTGATGGGACGTGAGCCTGCCTATGGCCACAGCTTTACACAGGCTTTCCTGGTTGTCCACATAGTTGTGAACTTGCTCTCCTGGTCCTGCTAGCACGGTCTTTTAAACATATTCATCAATTCCCTGTGTTTTCACGGAGACGAAGTCCGAGGGAAAGCATAATTAACAGTGCGAAATAATAAAACATACGTAACGTGCAAAAGAACGACGACACATGAGTCGTCAATGTCATGAAAAGTACAATATATAAGTATTATCAAAAGTAGTAACAATCATAAACAAAACAAACTAGCGTCGGCCCCGCTTCGGCTGTGGGGGCCTCCTCCGACGGATCTGGTCCCGTGAGTACGTCAGCTGAGCCGGCGCTACGTGCGGCCTCAGTGGTCTAGCGTCTGGTGTAGTGTAGCCCGGCTGAGTCCCCGGCGTCGGTGGTGGTGCCCCGTGCAAATGCGATGGTCCAGGCTCCTCAGGAAAAAACCTGGACAGTCCAGCATCATCTAGGTCATGGTCCGCGTGAGCTGAGTCGTCAGGCTGATCGTCGTAGTCGTCAGGTGCAGCTGCAGACGTAGACGGGAACAACCGTGCCTGTGAGCCTATATGAAATGGAGAATTGTTGGATGAGTTAAAAAGTGATTCAAAAACAAAAAAAGTGGTTGAAAAACAAAGTAAGTGCGATGGAGTACTCACCTCCAGCGTGACCTGAGTGTCCAGCCCCTCGGCCTCTCGCAGTCGGCGGCGTCATGGTGGCACGGGAGGATGGAGGGCGCGCAGACGTACCAGCAAGACCCGTGCCTCCTCCAAGCGGTACCTGGTCGCCTACCACATCAGAAGGCTGGCGGCAGCCTGCCATCTCCAGGACGCGTCTGGCACTGAGCTGTAACCTCACGAAGAAGGTGTTCACCTCCTGTCGGGTCACCAAAGCTCCGCTGGTCAGACGGCCAAGGTAGCTCCCCGCCTCGTCGTGGTACTGCTGCAAAACGTCAGTCTAAACAAACATTACGAATTGGTTAGCTCTGTTACCAACTAAGCGTGCACGAGATCGTAGATAGGGCGCAACTTACTGCAGCGTGGAGAGCCGAGTCGGTGTGGGACGGGTACATGTCCGCCACCGTGGGAACATGTCTAGGAGGATCGGGGTCGACACGTACCAAACGCAGGCGCGTATGAGAAGTGTACCACCGTCGGTATGCGCGGTACGTCTACGGGTCGTACACCGCCTCCTCAACGTGGACGTCCTCCAGGGCTCCCGCCCACTCCTCAACCCACGGCGCCATGCGTATGTGCCAGGGGGTGGCCCCATGCACACCCTTCCCTCACGTGCTGTGGATAAGAAATACCAATACCATGAGTAGATTGCATGACCACGGCAAGTATTACGGAACATAGATGGGACGAAACTTACGCGTGGTCGGTGGTGGGACCAAACGGCCGACTGCCGGAAGGCCTGTCGTAGGCGAATCGCCTCATCACTTTGCGATGGACAGCGTAGCCCTCCACCTGTCACGTCGAACACGAGGCACCGACGCGTGAACCAAGACGCTGCGTCTCGTGTGCAAAGGGTGGAAAGGCCACCGGCGCCGCGATTGTGGACCTCAAGACATCTGCGTCGGCGTCAGCGCCGACGTGGTCCTCGGTGAGGTGGTCGAACGCAGCGACAAAGCGTGGGTAGCCCGTGACGCACCGCCTTGTGTGCCCATCTAGGTCAGAGGCAAAAGCAAAAGTTTATGCTATTAGTCACAAATGAGAAAGCAAATTTTAGAAAATCGTTATTGCAATAGCTTACCCGTCTATGGCACCAGATGGTGCCGATGGTGGGACCGTCGACGTCGCCATCGCCTGTCGGGTGAAGAGGCTCAGTCGATGTCGGGCCGCCCGATTTGGAATCTCTCGTATGCCCACAAATTGTACAAGCAATGGACATCCTCCAAAGATGGCGCCGTCATGGTCCGTGTACAACCGTCGCAGAGTGCCCGGTACGTCGTGCATAGCACAGCGGACCCCCAAGAGTACTGTGGCACGGCCTCAAGTGGGGAGTCAGCGATCTCCCTCGCGAACTGGATGAGGTGCCTGTCCACGCTATCCCCATGGGAGCTCGTGAACATGCACCAGCCAAACAGCCACAACAGAATCGCCTCAGTGCCGGACACCTATACTCGTCCGCTAGCTCGACGATCTCCGCGGCCTACAAAATGAAGTCCTCTTGTTATTTTAGGGAGCACATGCAAAAATAAATTTTAAAGTTCGGGCCATGCATCACGAACTGGCCGGCCACCGCAGCGTCGGACCGTGTGTATCTTGTCGAAGGTCCGGTACCCAACGGCCGGGTAGCACACCGTGGAACTCGTCGAGGGTGTCCTGCCGCCACATCGCCCGACATCCTCGGCACCACCGGTCACCGCGATCGGCAGCCCAAGAAGGTAGGAGACGTCCTGCTGCGTGATCGCCATCTCCCTGACGGGTAGATGGAAGGTGTGGGTCTCTGGCCTCCACCGATCCACCGGCGGTGATCGTGGACCTGTCAAGCGAGGCAGGTGACCACCCACATCCTCCACCATGCGGGCGAGTGGCAGCAACCCCGAGGCTCGGAGCCTGCGAAACACAAATAATGTAAATAATGTCAGTACTATACTAATCATCGTAGTACAAGCAAGACATATGGAAAATTTTGTACTAGTATGTTACCTGGGGATCCAACGAGGCTCAAGGGCCCAACCATACTGTGGTGTCCTCGGCCGAAGTACACCGAGCTGCACAGGATCCCCTCCTTCCTGTGGAAAAGCGGTCGCGAATCGGGCACGGTGACAGTGATCCACGACCGGATATAGCAGCTCGAAGGGCCAGTCGTCATCTGCATGCTGCTGAGCCATACCTGCAAATGTCATAGATGTAAATTATAATTGGCAGGCATGTACAAACAAAAGCGTACGAAAAACTATGAAAGCATGACAATAATGCGTTCCAACAAAAAAGAACATACAACATTACACCATTGAACTTGCTAGTCCCGAAACAAATGGGCCGTGAGGACACAACACTCACAACACGCATTACATCGGTGAAATGTCAATTTGACAGAGTTCACGATACACACATTACATCGGTGAAATGTAAATTTGACAGAGTTCACGATACACACATTACAACGCTAAAATGTACATTTCACATAGTTCACACAGCATGCATTACATCGGTGAAATGTAAATTTGACATCATTTAGGTGATATTTGAAGTTGCTTCTCATCCGGTACGATGGGGTCGTGCACCACTCCTCGCAGAGGAGGATCCTTCCCCCACTGTCGGATTGACATCTCCTCCTTCACCTCCTTCATTCCGTGCAAGGCAGTTCTTGAATGTATGTCCTCTTTGCTTGCACAACGAACATTTCTTCGCACGTTTGCCAGCTTCTGACTCATCCATATCATTTCTGATACGCCTTGTTTTCCGACGCCCTGCTTTGCATCTTCTACCATCGAAATCAGGCACCCAAAACCTTTCATCAATAGAAGGAGTTGTGGTGAAAGAACCCACAACACCATAACCATAAAGCTCCTCGCTCCAAGTTGCCATCACCCTTTCCTTCGTAAAATATTCAGATAGGTACGTACCAGGTTGCATTCCAAACAAAGCACAAGCGGCTATGACATGTGAACATGGCCTATGCAAAAGGTATGGCTTGTTACACGAGCATTTGCAATCATCCTGTAATGTGCACTCTTGGGTGACCACCCGCTGGTTGGTTCCACGCCGCCCTTTATCCCTACAAATCACCTCAAAGCGCAATGTTCGTGCACCAACTTTGATAGCCCTATGCTTTGACGCCTTCAAACTCTTCTCATCCATGTATTTACTGATCATGGAAGAGTAAAGGCACTTCTCATCTCTCATAACTATCTCAGCAGCTTGATGCCTATCCACAAAGTACTTGGTTGTGCCACGCAGCACTCCCTCAACAATTCCAACTAGGGGGAGGCACCTCATTCCTCTCATCACCCAGTTGTAAACTTCTGCAAAGTTAGTGGTCATGACACCATATCTAGCACCATGTGTGTCATGTAATAGTGACCACTTCTCTTTCTGTTCGTGCTTGATCCAATCAGAGAAACATTTTATTGGCCTTTGCCTTCGACGACGAATGGTTGCGTCATCTTCTGTTGGCAGGGGGAAAAGAGGCATCGCCTGCTGTTGTGCACTCTCGTCCTTGTGTTTTCTTGTGAGCTCATCAAGGTTTCTCCATAGAGTCATAAACTTTCTCTCCTGGTTCTGCTTGCACAGTCTTTTGAACATGTTCATCAGTTCCTTGTTCTTGAATTGCTTATAGAAGTTAGCACCCAAATGCCTCATACACCATCTGCTATGCAAGTCCGGCCATGGGAATGGCTCCTCTGCCTTTTGTTGCAAGCGGTTGATAGCACTAAGCGGACCCGGCATGCTCGTCATGCAAAGACGCACACATCTCGACGAGTTTTGACCACCCCCATCTTCAAGTTCCGTAGGAACCACAGCCAACTGTCATAGTTCTCGCTTTCCACAAAGGCGAAGGCAACTGGCAGAATCTGGTTATTTCCATCAACGCCCACAGCGGTCAGTATTTGCCCTCTGTATTTCCCGGTCAAGAATGTCCCGTCCACACACAACAGTGGACGGCAGTGATAGAATGCCTTGATGCAAGGTCCGAATGCGAAGAACACTCTTTTCAGATGCATTTTAGTAGGCCACTTCATTGACGTACAATCTTGCAAATTATAGTAGGTGCCAGGATTTCTTCCCTGAATGCAACTGAGCAGTGCGGGCAGATTGTGGTACGAGTCTTCAAACTTGCCGAACCTCATTTCCAATGCCTTCTGTTTCGCCCTCCATGCCTTGCCATAGCTAATTGTGTACTGATATCTATTCTCGATTGCTCGGATAATTGCACTGGCTCAAATCTCGTGTTCTCCACTATCTCGGCGTACATAATGTTCGCGACAAACCCGGATGATAGGTTCCTGTGAGCCATCAGTGTTTCCTCCGTCATACAGCAATGCTGCTCAACCTTCGAACATTGCCAATGGGTGCCCCATTTGGGCTTGTACGCATGCACTCTCCACGGACACCCAACGATCTCGCACACCACGTCGTAGGATGTTGGGGTGGATTTCTTAACCTTGAAAGTCCTTCTTAACGATAAGGCCCAATCTTTCACAGCATCCTGCACAGCCTCTTTTGTGGGGTATATACTGTTAAGTCTCACCTCATTTTCACTACATTGCCAAGGTGTCTCGCTGCTTTCGTTGACAATCAACTGATCAAATTGTTGCGTGCTCCACTCGGCTGGCACAAGCGGCTCCGTATCTTCATCTTCCTCATCCGACTCATCGTCGTCTTCCACTTCATCCGCCTCACAGTCTTCCTCTTCCATCCTATGAGTTATTTCATCAATTTCCTCACCTTCGTCCGCCTGTCCCCGTGCTTCCTGCCCAACATTCTCATCATCCTCGTCGAACCCAGCTTGTTCACCACTCTGGCAAATGGTCTCATCATTGCATTGCTCAATGTACTGCTCACGGCCAGATCCCCCAGTTTCAGTCTCACCTAAACTGAACTCATTTCCTGCCTGACTACACTGACCACCGTCCAACTGCTGCTGTACGGCAACATCCCTCTCATATGCTTGCACAAGAAGGACCAGACTCCATCCCCGTTCTTTGTGCCCCCTCACATATGATCTCCACGATGCGGTACCCTTCAGCTCAACTAGCTCCCAACAGATAGGAGCATTTTGCATGCTACAAAGGCTAAATACCTTCAGCTGGCACTTCTCCTCTTCCATCCTAAAAGTGTAGTACAACCACTTCAACACGAGGATGAAAATGTGCGCTCTCCAACCCTGGTCAAACTTACGTCACGTCTTTGGAAAGTGCTTAGATCCGCTCCCTCCGAACCATGCATTACAACCCCTTCTCCGTAATAGATTCTAAATGGAACTCGTTCTCCCATATCTGCGAATCCATTCATTCATGCACGAATTAATTAATTGCCGTAAAAAGTCGTGACACCTAACATAACTATGTATACGTGATACAAATATACATATCTATATATAGAAAAATTAGCTACGTTCCTACAAATATATATCTACCTACATCGAAATACATTATTTCTACTCTGACTACATTCCAATGAATATATAAGTATGTACTTGTATCAGTGAATTTATTTAGATATGCCGTATTACTTGCACTACAACATTATTTGGTTCTAACGAAATAACCCAGTACATAACCTCTAACTTATTTGTACTCTACCATCATTTCTTCCACTACCATCAGTGACTGGCGAATCGATTTTACCATGTAGTCCGCTAGATGTTAACCATCGAGTCAACTCATTTTTCAACGATATTACTACCGATGTTACTAACTGATATTACTACCACCTCTAGCATACGACTTAAACGAATATGTTACACACTCCTTCATTAATTTCGGTATACACTAATAGTAACGATAAGATATAAAATGCGATATTGTTAAAAAAAATCATCAGAGTCCTTTATTTTTTGGTATATATCCTTAAAAAGAGTATATAAATAAACTCTGCTATAAATATCAACGATATGTAGTCTGTTAGATGTTAACCATCGAGTCTGGTCGTTTTCCAACGATATTACTAACGATTTTACTACTGATATTTGAACGATATTACTGCTCAAATATCTACATTCGCTACAACTATCCGTAACCTAAAAATTTATCTACATCTGAAAGTATATCCGCACTGCAAAAGGAATAAACAGCTACATAATCACTAAATCTACATCTACATCTATTCGTACTCTCTATATTTGATAAATATACATCTACATCTACAACTGCATTTGCTAAGTCTACATCTACACCTATATTTGCTAAATCTATTTCTATATTTCCTAAATCTAAATCTACATCTACATTTCCTAAATCTACATCTACATCTACATTTCCTAAATCTATATTTGATAAATCTAAATCTACATCTATATTTCATAAATCTACATCTACAACTAGAGCTGCATTTGCTAAATCTAGATCTAATTTACTACTAATAAAAATAAAACAATTACCTGAACTCGCGCAGTCTTTCCTCCTCCTCCTCCCCCCTCCTTTTCCTTCTCTTCTTCCTCCTTTTCCCTCCTCTCCCGCGGCCTCTCTTCTCTCCCTCTCGCTGGCTCCTCTCCCTCTCTCGCTGGCTCAAATGGCCACAGTGCCGTGCGAATGTAAAATATATACCTCTCTGTCGCCATTCCATAGGGCGACAGAGAGTCCCGCACCACTTAGTCGCTATATGGTCTGGCGTTTTTTGGTCAGTCGCCATATGATGAAGCGATTGCACTTCGGTCGCCAGTTCATCAAGCTATCGACGTCCAGTCGCTCTTTCAGTTGGTTATTGACGTTCAATCGCCCAATGAAAGAGCTACAGAGGTCTACTTCTGTAATTTTTTTTATTGGTGGTATATGATTGCAATTTTGAATAAAATATGTATTATTAAAAAAAAAAATTCCTGGTTTTCCTTTCATTCACAGCGAAGGTTATACGACCGGTTCGGCGCACAGGAATCTCTTCCGATTCCTACATGAATTACACTGTTTCCTGCGAAATTCGTGGGGAGTTAATGGAGGCTTGGTTTTGCTCGAAGCCTTGAACACAAGCGCTTATAATGCGATCTGAGAAAAACCCCAGCATTACCATGTCCTGTTTGTGAAGTGTATGGGCGAAGTCAGGTTTATGCCTTGGGCCGGATCATACCTTTTTAAGCTAAGTTATAATTTTATTGATTTTTTAACACATAATTTGCATAGTCTTATCAAAGCAGACCTTGGACCCAGGTCTGGTGGCGCCGAGGCTTGCCTCTGCCCCTGGTGAGGTGTGCTGGAGCAGTGAAAGGCTATGGGGCGTGAGTTTTCTACGCTGCGTACAGGCATCATGACGACAGAGAAATGGAGCTTAATTTGCCAAGATAAATAGCCATATGTTCCGACGCATCGGCTACACCATTGGATCTGCCTTGAGATACGTGCCGTGCAACGCGGACCTATTTGAAATGTAGGATTTTCTAAGATTGGGAGTTTTTTTCCCTTCTTTCTTTCTTTCCTTTTTCTCTTCTCAATTTTCAGAGATTGGGGGCGACCTTCGCTACTGTTGGAAAGGTAAGCTACCACTGATGAAAGTAGAAGCAACTGCTGTGCACTCTTATGTCTGTTGTAAAACGTAGTTGTTCACCCACATCAATCAAAAGCACGTTCAAAACCAATTCATAACAATGCCAACCACAAACGATGACTTCATTTAGTATAAACAAGACACGTGGATGAAGATCCTCCAAAGCATGTGCAAAGTAATAAGCACTTCAAAACCAAACCCTACAAAGGACTTGCTAATACGAGCAATTTAGGCCGGTTTGAAACGTAGGATTTCGGCTTACATTAATTTCGTAGGACCGGATGCTTCGTTTCCTAAAAATTCCTCTGGAATTCCTGCGCTCCAAACAGGGGATTACGCTTTCATCGAACATAGAATAATACTGAGATGGTATAATGATAAAAGAATATAGGGGCTATCTATCGATAAGTTGTGTGATTTTTTTCTTTCAATCTCAGTCACTTTTTGATATAGATCTATTGACAGGTTGTCTGATTTTTTTCTTCCAATCTCAGTCACTTTTTTTTCTAGCCATAGAATTTGCATCCTATTGTTACTATATTTTACCCACCTCTCACCTCTACAAAATACAAAAATATAAATGAAAAATTTTCTAACCTAGACAAAAATAAAGTAAGCATAGGTGAACTTCTACAAAATACAAAAAAAAAATTCTAATCTAGAGAAAAAATAAAGTAAACCTAGGTGAACCTTGTAAATACAAAAATAAATAGAACTAAAATTGATGTATAGTGGTGCTAAAATTGCACATTACTTAGTCCTGTAATTTTAGGTTTAGTCTTGTGTTTAGATGACCGAGAGATAAGAAAAGAGAATTAGAAAACCAAGAAAAATAATAATGAGATGTACAAAACTCCCAACAAATCGTAACCAAACTTGTCAATACCATGCCGGATGTCATACCCGTTGGGCTCTTGAAATGGTATGCTCTGGTATCGATCTATATCGGCGTACCGTTTCGGGTTCAATATAATAATATATATTTATAAGTATACACATGTTTAATTATATATACACCAAAGTTCACTTAAGCATATAATAGTATTATCATATATAATATACAGTTCAATAGACTATATTATCAATTCCACCAGTATGACTGGTATTGACCAGTATTGGACCGGTATTGACCGGTACGATACATACAACTACTTCGTACTAGTTTAGATACCGAAATAGTATATACTGGTTGATATGTACCGTATTGATAACTATGATCGTAATAGCATGGTATCTTCCAGGTTTGATTGGACCCACTACAAATCATCACTCCATCAGCACAAACCATAGATTAATCCAAAGGCAAACTAAAATAACCCTCAGAGGAAGAATAAACTAAACAATTAACTGATTAATTAACTAGAGCAGTAGCAAGTGCTCCAAAACACACTCGCTAAACAAATCACCAGATGCTTGCACCAAACGCAGCTCATTAGGCATTGCATGATTCTCAGCTCGTTGCTCAAATTCATGGCTCGTTGCTTGCTTACTGCGGGCTTGCGGCACCGTGGCCGGACTCGCCGCCGTTCGCGCCGGCGCCGGCGCCGGAGCGATGGTGCCGATCCATCTCGGACGGCTGTCCTTCCTGCTGCGGATGCTGATGCTGCTCGCCGCCGCCGGAGCGGCCGCAGGCGTTGAGAGCGGCGAGCATGCCGATGTTCGTCTCAGCCATGCCGACGGCGCAGTTGCTTCTTGACATGAACTGCAGCGGCGCATGCACCGCGTTCCCGGAGCCGAACGCCCAAGCCGGCTGCATCCAGAAGGCGCCGCTTCCTGCGGTGCTGTTCGGCGCCACGGCCCACATTGCGGCCGGAGCAGGAGTGGTCTGAGCCGCCCGGACCTTCTGCGCGGGCTCGCCGCTCCCCGCGGCGCTGTCAGGGTCTTGGCGCGAGGTGTCCTTGAACAGGTCGTCGGCCTCCCTGTACCGCTTCCTCATGAACTCCCCGGCGCCAGGATCTTGCGGCGCCTCCGGGTGCTGCTGCGGCGGCGGCGGGAGGAGCTGGTGGTGGTGGTGGAACCCGAGCATGGCGGCGACGTCGTGCGGCGGCTGGGGCTGGGGTTGGCTCTGGAGGTGGTGGAAGGGCGCGGCGCGGGCGGAGGGATGGGAGGCGGCAGAGCGGAGGGAGGCGTTCAGGGAGGAGAAGTTGGCGGGGATGGTGCCGCTCCCGGTGGCGGCGACGATGGCCGGCTCGGCCTGCTGCAGTAGCCACTCGATGGTCTCGCCGTCGGTCTTGTGGCCGAGCTCCCGCGTGAGCTGGAACACCCGCGCCGCGCACAGCGCCGGCATCCGTATCCGCCGCCCGCGCCCCTCCACCTTGGTGTGCCGGTCCTTGGCCGACCGCTTCGGCGGCGCCGGCACGACCACCGCCTTCTTGTCCGACGACGAAGGCACTGTCGACTTGTCCTGCCCCTCGGCGTGTGCCGCTGGTGCTATGGCGAGCGAGCCCATGAACGACGGCGGCGGCGGTATGCCTCCGGTGGCCGCCCCGGTATAGTAGAAGGGGTGGTGGTGGTCGGACGTGCTCCGGCTGCTGTTGGGGCTCGTGCTCGTGCTGCTCGACGGCGCCGCGCCCTGGTCCATGTCGCTCGCCGCCCAAGCTTTTCTTGGACAAGGAAAAAAAAGAATCAACCAACAGAGAGTTAGCTAGGTAGTCACATCACATGCAACGGTGGCGTCCGTTCGCCGGAGCTGAGGAGGAGGAGGCGGCGGAGAGGGCGCACGTGCGTGGCAGGCGGGTGGGGCTGGGGGTGAGAGGTGTGGGGCTGGGAGGAGAAAGAGAGAGGGAGAGAGGTCAGAGGAGGAAGAGGGAGGTGGGGGTTGGTAGGTTTGGGTTTTGATTGTGACCATGCTAAACGTACACAAACCATTGGGTTGGGGCCTAGCTCTCCTCTCTTATATATATTTTTCTTGTATAAATGGGTAGGATTAATTGTCAGGTGGTGGTGTATTGCTGCTTTTTTTTTTTTTTACCAAAATGCTGGAAATATGTCGAATGTTTTTTATATCAGTCGAATTTCTAATCTTTCGATTTGCATCATGGTTGGTTTGGCCACCCACCTCTATCTCCGGCAAGACTCCAATGAGCTTCTTTAGGGTTGGGGTTCATTCTGGTTAGGGTTTAGGGTGCACTGGAGCCCAAATTTAGAAGGAAGCCGGGGCGGCGGGTGGCGACGGGGAGGCAGGGGCACCGCTGGCTGTGGGCTTAGGGGATGGTGTTGGAGGTCGGCGAGGGACAACAAGATCAAGAGAATATTTGGAGGTTAAGGGAGGTGGTGATGAATCAGGTGGTGGTAGCCATCGGAGATAGGAAAGAAGGTTGGAACATGGGAGATCGAGGCTGACGACGACAATTGCAGGAGAGGAGGTGCGAGCAATAGCCATGGCAGGAGATGAGGAAGTGGGCGATAGCACCGTCAGGCAGTGACGAAGCTAGGATTTTAGGCAAGATTGATCCAACATTTTTTAAAAAAATATGTAACAGGCCAATATATTTATAAATATAGAATGTATCAAAAACATAATACGAAAATAGTAAGATTTTGCAATAGTTAAGATAATATTACCGTACTACTTCTTCTTGTCGGACTTACGCCTTCTAATAGCTATGAAAGTCTCGATTTATATCTTTATCCGCTTTGGAGAACATATCTTGTCGACGATTGGAGAACGGGCTCCCGTCGAGCTTACTTGTTGAATGGGGGATCAACAGAGCCCCGTCGTAAATGCGGTCGAAGAGGCGTTCGGCGGCCAGAGTCGGGAAGGAAGAAAAAAGGGGACAGCGTTTTTATCTGGTTCGGGCCTCACCGTCGAGATAATAGCCCTACTCCAGTGTATTGTGTTCTATCTTGGTGTCCCTCCTGTTCTGAGATCTTGGGGGTTTAAATACTCACGACTAGAGGTACATAGAGGCAACTACCTCACTGGGATCGCCTTGGCCGTCAATCGTGCCACGATCCTCTTGCCCTTGACAGGCGCTATTTGAATTTGGGTATGATTCCCCTTGATCTCACGGCTGATTGGTTGCCACCTTCCTTCCTTGTGGCATTGGCCAGGGCACTCGAGCCAAAACACCGGCGGTCGCGGCCTCTCTGAGCATGCTTGCTCGTGGGGAGGTGTGTTTGGTGCTCTGACGAAGGTGCGAATCGCATGCTCGGAGGAAGGAAGGGATGCTCGTTTCGTTCTCGAGCATCTTCTTTTAGTGTTGCTTAGTCGGCGGGTTCGGCTTTTCCGCGAAGTGCAGCGGTTTTTGCGGATAGCCAATCCGACGGCTAGCCCCGAGGTTCAAGTGGGGAACCCTCGGAGCTTCCCCTTGAGCCTAAGAAGACTTGAAGGGGATTGAATTTCCTTTAGTCGTGGCTCCACGACCATTTTTAAATCGAGGCGAACTTCTTTACCGCCCAGCGTGCTTGCTCGCGTGGCGCGTCGTTGGTTGTTACTGCGGTTCCTTCCTGAAAGCCTCCTTATGTGATGCAGCGGTTCTCGAAGCAGCGCTCTCTCCAGCAGTGTCGCTACGTGATAAGTAGCGATTTTAACTGCCCCTTGGTTGTCTTTTTAGCCCTTTCTAGGAGAGGTCAGTTACATTGTCTCTTTGCTCGTCTTCGACCAAAAATCTTCCAAAACCCTAACGCCCAAGAACCCTTTTAGCTCCCCTTCCTTCCGGCCATGGCGCGTTCAAGGTTAGCGGATGACTAGAAGGAGGCTCCAGTGCTCCTGGACGAGAAGTCACAGCGAACCAGCTCGGTCAGTGCCGGGGATGATCTTGGTCTCTGCGGCATGAAACCAGAGATCGTCTCTGCGAGTTTATGCGCCATCAACGGGCCCGTGCCGGAAGCGACTTCTCGCCTCGTGCTTGCCTTACGTAGGTGCGAGATCTCTCATCTCCACCCCAACTCTATCCTTTCTCTACTTAATCTTCTCCCATCTTTGCGAGGCTTACGTGGGTGTAATGCCAGGCTAGCCTCTTCTTTCACTTCCTATTCCCTTCCACTTGCCGTGGATGGCTCACGCGGTTGCGTTTATCTTCGCCTCCGGCCCAACCGACCATCTGAAGTACCCCTTGCGTTGCTGGAAGGACTCGGTGTCGGGTTGAGCCGACCTCTAATTCTACGAGAAGAAAGGCGGAGGGTCGATTAGTCTATACTAGGAGGGCGCTCGCTCTGCGAGGCCAGCGCGCTTGCGTGCAACTTTGAGGAAGAAGCGGGTGCTCGGGGCGATCGGTGAGCTTGCGGATGGGGCTCAGCTGGTCGGGATATCGCCGGGACTTCACCTTCAACGGGTGTCCCCCACGAAGCGCGCGAGCATCCCTTCTTCGAGGTGGCCGGGTAGCGCGACTTCACCGCGAGGACAAAGCGCGGTATGTTCCTGGACCTCTTTCGAGCATCATTGCTTTACAGTGATCGGTGCTATGCATATATATATATATCTTTTGTCTTAGTCTTCGGTTGCGGCGCAGCTCAGGGGCCAATTTGGGAGTTGGAGAGGGTCGCGAGATGTTGGCGCCGAAGAGAAAAGGCGCTTGATCGTCGGGTCCCCAAGAACATTTTACATGGCGGCCAGTCAAGTCGTCTTTACGCCTTAGGCTCAGAGCATGTTTTCGAGCTCATTCCTCCGTTCGATTGCGGGAAGGTCGCCCTTGAGCTTGCGGTGTCGGCCTTCTTGATCTTTGCGCAAGCCTTGACACCGGCCAGGGGCTCCCATAAGAGGCGGCGGGTCGAGGCCCATGAGGCATCCGCCTCGCCTCCCCAATGATGTCGGCGCCGAGCCGACCGAGGACCCCACGCCGCACCTTAGTCGCAGCCGCCGGAGTGGCGAACCGAATCTGAGTTCGATGACTTCAAGCGGAGGCGGGTGATGCGGTGAGCAGCTCGCCGGCGACGAAGAAGGCCGAGGAGGCAGTCTCTCAAGGCCAAGGAAGCGGTGGAGAGAAGCGGTCAAGGCCCTCGAGGACCAGCTCACTTTCGGGTGGTCGATGCCAGGAGGAGGAAGAAGAGGAGGACACTTATGCAGTCGGAAGGAAGCGGGGAGGTCGACCTCTCGAGGCCGCCTCGGCCTGGAAGAGTCGACATGGGCGACGTCGACCCGATAGCACGATGCCCAGCGACGCTGCGGAGGCCGCGTCGTGGTCGTGGCCGAGGCCCTCTGAGGACGCCCAGCGAGCGGTCGCCGTGGCGACGAGGCCGAGGAGGATGGTGCATTTCGCGGCGAAGAGTAAGCTCTTACTTCATTCTCTTAATTCTGCTCTTGTCTTGCGATTTTCTTGGGCTAACCCCACCCGTTTGGTGTGGCGTGATAGCTTCCGGATGTCGTTTGACTTCCGCCCAGGATGGCGAGAGATTATCGACTCTCTGCGGTGGGCCTTAAGCTCAGCCGCGTCGTCGAGTGATGGCAAAGGCAGAGGCAGCGCCCGGCTCTACGGACTCTGGTGGAGGCCGAGCTTCCCTCGGCGGAGACCGTGCTTTCTTGGCGGAGGCCTTGGAACCTATTCGGCCGCGGAGGGCCGAGGCGCGAGGAGGACCAAGGCGCCTTAGCCTTGGTCCCTTGCGAAGAAGGCGGCTGAGGCGAGGCTCGGTAGCCCGAGCCGAGGAAGAAGCTTAGTCGGCTGACCAACGACCCTTGGCGTGAGCCGAGAGGAGGAGAGGTCGTCCCAGGCCTAACTCCCTTCGACGCCCCAGGGCACCAGGCGTCCCGACCGCAGCGGAGGTGCAAGGGGCGGAGGTGATCGATCCTTGATCAAGCGCCTCTGCTTGGCGGGCATCGGTGCGCCTCGACTACGGAGGGACAAGAAGGCGGAGGTGATCGCCCTCGACCCAATGCCTCGTGTCGCGAGCATTGGTCGCCTCTCGTGAGAGGACAAGAGCGGGCGGTCGTTAACGACCAAGCGCCTCAGCGGAGCAAGAATGCGGTGCTCGTGGTTGGCGTCTGACCCGTGTGATGCCGACCAGGGGAAAGCGGACCACGAGCGCTTCTTTGGTGGAAGGATCGACCTCGGGCGACGGTGGTTGGTCGAAGGTGGTAGCCTTGCCGTTGCTCTCCTGAGAAACAGGGTGCTCGAGAGGAGCAAGACCAGGCAGCCCCGGCTCGGGATGACTTAGTCAATCCCTTCTTTCGAGTGTGGCCGATGTTCAGGACAAAATTTGGTGAGTAGGGCTCTTAGTAAGTTTTATGTTTCTTCTTTTTTTCCTGTGATCGATCTTAGAGGAGTCTGCTCGACTTTTTCCCTTCTCTTTTCTCTTTACTGCCCGAAGTTTACAGCGAAGGCTATGGAGGATCTCAGCGCTACCTCGGTCTCTGCGAGGAAAATCTTGATCGTACCACTTGAGCAAGGCGCCAAGATCGCCCGATCTTGGCGTCGGGTCTCAGTCTGTGGCCAGACTGAAGCGTTGGAATCGGCCGAGAGCCTCATCGCCGGGCTCGGGATCAGCTCTTCGAGGCGAGGCGAAACACTTGAGGCGAAGTGCCAGGAGCCAGCGAGGCTGGTGGCTTAGCGGGACCTTGTGACTCGGGGCCTTGAGAAAGCCAGCTCAAGGAAGCGCGGGCGCCTCGGGGAAAAGCGCGACAGAAGGTCGCGCATGACAGCGGAAGATCCTGGACCTAGGCGGAGAGTCGACTCCAGGGCGAGCTCGTTGCCCTCCAGGAGCGGCGTAGGACTTAACTCCTCTTTTTATTTTTAGCTCGTGTACACTGTAAAAAAAAACAACGCTTTGGGTTAAATGAGCAAACTCGCGGTGTTTGGTCCTTGCACCCTTTTTCTTGAAGTTCGCCTTCAATATATGTCCATATGATCAGTTACTCGAGAAAAGAAACAAGTTCTGCATAGAGCATATAGCATAGATCTGAGCAAAGGATCCTTGATAAGAAGGGGCCGGAGCGTTCCTATCATCTGAGCCCCCCCGCCATGGACAAAGGTGGTGCCCTCGCGTTGCGAGCAGAGTTTGTTCATGGGAGGAAATTAAAAGTCGCTTTGGTCGTGACCTAGATAGTCGGTTGTCTTTGAGAGAAGTGTGAGCCGCAGGCGGGCGAGCTTTAAACCAACTGCGTAGAGCCACCATACGCGCATGGTCAACGAGCGGGCTTAGAGTGGATGCTCGCGCCCGACCATATCGGTGAAGAGCTCTGCGGAAAGTGAGCGTATGGGCGAGCATCCGTGCCCAGGGGCCAAGAAATGGTGGCTCATACTGTCGGATAAGTTAAATGCTGTGATCTTTGGTGAAGCGGCGATGCTCGTTCGCCAAAGCGCGGTGAAAACACGAGAAAATGATTTATTTGGAAAGAACGCAAGGCGGCGAGATAGGAGTACTCGTCTAAGCGTAAATTTCTGTGATTGATCGATGTTCCAGTCTTTGGTGAGCTCGGGCAATCACAGCATCGCTAGGCGAACAGCCCGGCGTCTTGTAGACATGACCGTGTAGGGTCCCTCCCATCTTGGGGTCGAGCTTGTTGGCCTTCGAGCGGGTCTTGAACTCTTAGTAAGACCATGTAAGCCAACTTGTAGGAGCCCTAGAGTCGGTATCTTGGCTGCATGCCTCTGAAGAGCACAGTAGGTAAGTTGCAGGCCGAACAACGCCCGGGTGGCGTGTCGCTTCAGCGAGGTCGGTCGCGAGCGCTCAACCTCTTGATCGATGGAATCGATCGAGTTGCACTCTCGAGGAACCCGGCCGCGATCTCGGCGGTAAGAATGGCTTCCTTGGCCGTGAAGCGAGTTGGAAAAGCGTCTACTTTGTGGCTCGACTTAGAGTAGTGGTCTTGGACAGACCAAAAAACGGGGAAGCTCCTCCACCCATTTTGCTTGTCTTTGGTTGAGGGTCTTAAAGACCCTCTTTTATACTGGACTAGCTGACTATTTGCTCATTCAGCTCGGCGCTCGTTACTCTGTGGATGTACCCGCAGCGAAAGCGAAGCAGACCTTAGTCGACCTCCTCATGATAACTTTGGAGCAGTTCACTAGTGAGGCCGGGTCCGTTAATGCTGTGATAAGGCGGTTAGGTATCGAGCCGAGTTACCACATTCTTTGCGGAGGAATCTCTTGGCGCTTTGGGCCGAGATGGTCGAGACGGGCTCGGCCTCTATCCACTTAGTGAAAGTGTCGATGGCCACGAGCAAATACTTGCAGCCTTTACGACCTCGGGAAAGGGTCAGGGCGTCGAGACCCAGTCGAGAATGGCCTGGCGGTATGGTTTGCGGGCGTCTGTTGGTTGGCGGGATTTGCGAGCATGGGCGGCATGCTCGGCGGTCGTTACGATTGACCGTCGTCCGTCAAGGCCAGTAGGCGATGTAACAATCGGAAGGCCTTGCTCACAAGCGTTACGAAAGGCAGAATGAGCTCGCACATCCAGCCGTGGATATCCGCGAAGAAAGTGCGGCCTTCCTCCTGGGAGGCGCTATCACGGAAAGGATTCCTAATGCGCCTTTCGGTATAAAGTCTTCGATCGATCATCTTGAGAAGATCGCCTTGTTATGGCAAGGCAGCTCGGCTTCTTCCTCGGGCAATGTCCCGTGCGCAAGGTATTGGATGAATGGCGTCATCCAATTTGCGCTTTTCGAGAATGAGACCTGCCCGGTCTCTGGTGCCTCCTCTTGAGAGGAATGGAGGCTTATGTAGGTGCTCGACAAGCACCCCAGCGGGCGGTGGTTTGAGAGAACCGACCTTAGACATTTGGTGACCAGGAGGAATTATCCTTCACGGGATGTAGATTACTTGAAATTCTTGAAGTATTTCTCCATCTTCTTACTTGCCCGGCCAGGTACAACGCCATTGAGGTATGTCGGAACAACGATACTCCTTGTTGACACAGTTCCACGACCAGCGTGAATGTCGCCCTTCCGCGGTGAGCGCGTTGGACTCCTAGCGATTTACATGCCGAAAGTCAGGCCAAAAGGCCTTCGTACTCGGCATGGTGTTAGTCGCGTGAAATGTAGTTGGATGGCGTCTGTAGTGTTCTCCCATCGGGAGACCAAGATAGCGCCCGACCCCGGCGCTCGTATGCTCGGGATCCATGTAATCTGAGTCCAGGAGTTTTCCCTTGAATCATTGGATTCCATTGGTGGTGGGCAGGTGACCATTCATACGAAATCAGCCAAGACTTGTGATTTTATCGCCGTCATGGTGAGAACACCGGCTCGAACTCGTGACTCCGTGCTCCACTTGGCTGTCGACCAGTGGCGTCACGATTTTCAGGATCTCCCTGAGTGGGAAGCCGGTCGGCCTACGATCTTGTGCGGCTTAAGTAGTGGCGCCCAAGGAGGCCATCGATGTGGTCTGATGGTTGGACCTCGGAGTGCGCTCCTTTGGTCCATGAGCTGGCGTAATAGATGGTGTTGGTACCATCTCTCTGCCAACAGGCTACGCTTGCCCGAGTTGCATGCCAGTATAATAGCAATTCTTCCTGGCGTAGGTGTGGCGAGGGCGGGCGGTTGGGAAGTGCTTATTTTAGCTCTTTGAGCAGCAGCGATCGGCTTCCTCGATCACGTGAAGCCATCATGCTTGCGGAGGGCTTTAAAGAAAGGTAGTCCTCGCTCCCGGTAGGAAGGCGAACGGCTTAAAGCGGCCATTCTTCGGTCGAGCTTGTGCTTCGCTACGCATGTGGCGACCTCATGTTCTCAATGGCCGATTTTCTCTGGTTAGCCCCAGCGCCATTTGGCGACCATATAATGCGGAGCACCTTGCCGGCCTTTACGCCGAATCGCATTTCTACGGATTTAGCTTTGTTAAAGCTTGTTGAGTTACAAAAGTTTCTTCCAAATTCGACAGCGTGACCGAAGTACTCTTGCTTTTTGACAACTATGTCGTCGACATAGACCTCCAAATTCGACCTATTTGGTGCAGTGAAAGTCTTATGCATGAAGCGTTGAAAGGTTGCTCCGCATTTCTCGAGGCCAGAAAGACATGGTCGATATAGCGGAAAAATGCAAAGCGGGGTGATGAAGGAAGTCTTCTCCTCGTCTTCGCGACGGTGATCGATGATATCACGAATAGGCGTCTAGGAAGCTCATGATGCGAGACCTGGTCGCGTCCACCAATTGGTCTATGCGAGCAGGTAGTTGTCTTTTAGGCACTGTGCGTTCAAACCCGTGTGGTCGGCCTTTGTCACGCCACTTGCCTCCTTTCTTCTGACGAGGCTGGATTGGCTAGCCACTTGGGTGCTCGATCTCTACGATGAAGCTGACTTTTAGGAGTTTATCAAGTTCCTCCGGATGATTGCACTGTTTTAGGAAAAGCGTCTAAGTTCTGTCTCTTGGTTTTTGTCGAGGAGCCAGCTGCTTTGTGCTCGACCACCTCCCTTGGGACCGGGCATGTCGGATGGTTCCGAGCGAACACATCAGCCTTGCCGGAGGAAGGTGTGAGCTCGAGTTCCTATTTGGGATCAAGGAAGATCCCAAATGAATGACATGGCCGGATTCCAGGCTCGTCGGCGAGCTGACCTTGAATCTCTCCTCAGTGGAGAGGAAAGTTTAAGCCAGGGAATGCTTCGGCTCTTGGTCGGGACCCTTGAGTGGGTAAGCCAGCCAGCCATATCTAAGGCTCTTTAAATGCGTCACCAATTGAGTGCGGACTTGTGGTTCCACTTTGATGGTTATAACTCCGTTTGGTCAGAGTCTTGAGGCCTTGTCTGCGTGGTGAGGCGGCCATGGGAACTTGGCCAAAAGGCGACTGCCGAGGGATGGCGTTGTAAGGCGACTCAAAGTCCACCACCTCGAAGGTGATTAGCTCCGTTAGAAGTGCGGGCCGCCAAAACTTACGGGCGGGGCGACTGCCCCGGAGGTTGTCGAGTGCGGAACTATCGAAGAAGAGCCACGGCCACACTCTTGATTTTGGAACGAGGAATCTGCATCTCGTCAAAACCTTGAGTGAAATAAGGTCAAAGAGCTCCGAGTCTATGAGGACCAATGGCAGCAGTATTGCGATGAGTGGGGTTCCACGACCAGCCGGAAGCCTCTGGGGTTTGGTCATCCCAAGGGACGATCGTCCTTGGAGAAGGTCGAGGATACCTCAGGCCATTTTAATTTCTTTGCATGGGAGGCTTACCAGGTAACATGGTGCACTTCCCTTGCTGACCTCCTTTAAGTCGGCGGGACTTGTAGTGGCGGAGAGCCCAGAAGATGACCGCTATGTGATTCCTTGGTTCTTAGTATTCCATGTCATCCTCACTTTCCTCGTGGGTTGTTTTCCTTTGTCATTTCACCTGTTAGAGCGTTGGCATAGGCCCCCTGCATTTGTATGCGCTCGAGCGGTAGGTCCACGTTCGGCAATTCCGTCAGTGAGTCGTGCCGTCGCTTTGGTAAGCCAGACGGTAAAGTCGCCCGTCGGTCAGCAGTCGCCTCGTCAGTCCGGCAGTGCCTCGTCCTCGAGGGCTGTGTAATTGTCCTCTTCCGGCGTTAAGCCCCGCTGGCGAGTTTGCTCGAAGGTTGTTGTTGTTCCACCGCGGCTACCATGGTTTGGCGAGGCCTTTTCTTCTTTTTCTTGATCTTCTTGTCTCTGATTCGAGCCCTTTTTGCTGGCCGGAGTCTCTAAGCCAGGTTGGCGGCGACTTCCCTTAAATCCGACATCTTCTTCCATTGGGCGGCCTCATCTGCGTTGGCGTGTCGATCGGCCATTCGGAAGAGCTCGTTCGCGGGTAGATCCGGGTGGATCTCCGAGTCTGCGTGAAGCGCCGCGTCTGGCATACCCCGAACTTGAAAGCCGGACGGCCGCCTGCGTCCGATATGTTGAGATCGGGGATTCCGGTTCACTGGATAAACCTCTGGAGCGAATTATCGCGGGGTTTCCACTCGTCTGTATCAAAAGCGCTGCAGTCGGCGCTCCTTTCGGCCGGATGTAACGGCTCACGGAAATTTGCTCGGGCCTTGGCGTTTACCCCAGGGCCGTATGGAGCCTTCACGATTAAAGCCACGTCTGGCGGCTCGTCGAGACGTCGGCCAGGTGGTTACCATCACCCCCTCATCGCCTCGGCGGCAAGGATAAGCGGTGGTATATATCGAAGAAATTAAATCAGGTTACGGGTCACGTTGAACCTTCGATATAGGGCTTGAATGTTCGAGCCATCACGGCGTTCGGAGGAGCTCGTGAAGGCAACTGGCTTCCGGGAGTTCGCGGTGAAATCCTCGATCATAGCGGCCTCCCAGCGGGTCTTCCACCCCGCCCGTCTTGGTGGTCAGGAGAAAACCTCATCGGCAGTCGTCTTGTGGACCCGGCCAGTCGTGGGGCGTTCAGTGCTCATGTCTGAAGCGATTATGCGGATGTCTCGCTCAAAGTCGCTCTGTGGCTATTCGGGGCCTTTCGAGGATCGAGTTAAGCGATCACGGCGATCTCGGCTGTAGCTCAGGGATTCACTCTGTGCGGCGCCTTGCGAAGCGTTTGTGATGGTCAGAAACACTCGGGCATCGATCCGCGAGGAGGATCCGAGACTTTTAGCTCGGCGGCAAGCCTTTCCAAATCTTCGGCTCACGACCCTGCCCGCGGCCTCTAGAAGTCTGCTTGCTCGGGAAAACTGCGAGTCACGCCACGACGCCGCCAAGGCTATGTAGTTCCGTTCCGGTGAAGCCGGCGGTGGCGAGCTTTAGCGGCGGCTCGGGCGCGATCGGGGTCGGTACCCACTGAGTTCCTTCGGTGAGCGCGTCCCCTTTGCTGGCGGCCGAATGCTCGCGAGGTCTTTCCCAGGGCGCCTCGAGGTGGAAGTCACGGCCGCCTCGTAGGAGTCGTGCTTGCGGCGTCGAGAGATCCCTTCTCAGGAGCTCCATACGGCCGGCTTCCGCGTTGACCCGACGAGGCGGGATGAGGCGATGGGGACATCATTGTATCCCCTTGAGATGCGATCTCTCGGTCGAGCTCTAGTCGTCCGGTATGTCGAGGCCCGTCGTAGAGCTCATCACAGTCATCCTCGGGGTCCCAGGGTAATGTCTACGGGGATGGGGCCCTGCCCTCGCATTCGATGTCAGGGAAAGGCTCCCGATTTCGGTGTGACGATAGGATGGTCACTGGCTACCGTTGTCGGCGGCGTGGTACCGTCGTCATCTTCAACGTGGTCAAAAACACAAAGGTCGGGTGTCTCGAGTTTGGCATCCTTGAGGATCTTGATCATACGCCGGGGAATCAAAGTATCGTCCCCGCAGGCGGCGCCCGGTATCGCGATTGGAGAAGCGGGCTCCGTCGAGCTTACTTGTTGAATGGGGATCAGCAGGCCGTCGTGCGGATCGAAGAGGCGTTCGGCGGCGAGTCGGGAGAAGGAAGAAAAAAGGGGACACGGCGTTTTTATCTGGTTCGGGCCTCTCCGTCGAGATAATAGCCCTACTCCGGTGTATTGTGTTCTATCTTGGTGTCCCTCCTGTCTGAGATCTTGAGGGGTTTAAATACCTACGACTAGAGGTACATAGAGAAGGCAACTACCTCTGGGATCGCCCAGCGTAATCGTACTACGATCTCTTGCCCTTGACCGAGAGCTATTTGAATTCGGGTATGATTCCCTTGATCTCGGCTGATTAGTTTGCCACCTTCCTTCCTTGTGGCATTGACCGGGCACTCCGACCAAAACACCCGAGCAGGTCGCGGCCTCTACGAGCATGCTTGCTCGTGGGGGGGTGTGTTTGGTGCTTCTGCGAGCGAATGTGCGAATGCGCATGCTCGGAGGAGGAGGGATGCTCGTTTCGTTCTCCCGAGCATCTTCTTTTAGTGTTGCTTGGTCGGCGGGTTCAGCTTTTCACGGGGGTACCGCGGTTTTTTGCCAGATAGCCAATCCCCGACATATCTCACTTAATGAAGTTGACTAGACAATCATCCAAAGAACTATCACACATCCTATTTCTCAACTTATTTATAACAAACTTCATTGCAAAAAATCTGAATCACTAAATGATTGAGCCGGAGCATTGGTTGGATCGTGACCCAACAGTGACAACTACTAGCTCCGCCAGTGCCGTCGGGGAGGAGAAGGTGGAAGTGCTGGTGATATTCAATTCAAAAAAAATTCAAAAAATTTTGAAAATTTGAAAAAAATTATGCGATGAAAACCGATCGAAAACCGGTGAAAACCGAGCGGTTTTTCGAGAAAACCGATGAAAACCGCTCAAGAAACCGATCGCCCAAAAGGTTCAACTCGTCGAGCGGTTTTTCGAGAAAACCGATCGAAAACCGGTGAAAACCGATCGGTTTTCGAGAAAACCGACCGGTTTTGTTTTTTTAAAATCTGATTTGAATTTTTTGTTCAAACGCCCGGTTTCTAAAATCTTCGGTTTTTGACGATTTTCGACCGATTTTCACGAAAAACCGAAGCCGAGCTGGGTTCGATTTTTCACCTCGAAACGGTTTTGTCAACCCTGATAACGGCGCATCGGTGGTGGCCGGGTGAGGTTGGCAGGCGGCAACGACGAGGTGGAGTGGAGTCACGAGTCTAGATTAATATAAAAGGTAGATTAATATAAAAGGTGAGAAGAGGGAAGCATTTGTTTCATGGCAAAGTCTGGTGCATGCCCCATTTTACAGAAAGGACCTTGCATAAAATAGAGATTACAAAGTAGTCCATCTGAGAATGCGAGGAATCGACACAATACTAATCGTGTGTCCATCAGATGCGCAACCTCGTCGGAGCTATACCAAAATCGTTTCGAGCTTTAGCCCGTCTGGTTGGGTTTCTTCCAAAATCTAGAAAAAACGATCCGGTTCCAAGTTACTAAGCGGGACATTAGTCTACTCCTTCTAGAATCTTTAGAAAGAAAGAAATGCCAGGATTTTCAACAATATCCGTCTCAGGGTACGTACAGTCAGCCTTCAATCTCGCGACCCAAGAACTGCAAAAACCGAGCTTCTGCAATCGCAAGTCCTCGAGGACAACAGAGCATGCGGAAGATCAAGCTCAGGGTGTATCCGGATTCCGGACGTTCTGGTCTGGGACTGGGAGTGACGTGTTAATTTTTTAAACTTTAAAATAATTTCAAGTCAGATAAGTGCATATTGTTCCAAACTCTAGTTTGAATTTCAGTTCAAACTTCTTTGAACTAGCTAATAAATTAGTTAAACTCAACATCCTAAGAATTTTAGGAATTTTCGCATGCAAATACATGGAGAAAATACCTATTATGGATCATGGTGCTCAGGCATTATGGTTCCCCAGGTAATTGTACTATATAGCAAATACATACGGAAATATCCATTTTGGATCATGATGAAATCTTTTTATTTTGGATGAAACTCAAAAGGCAAAATTTAAATCCAAAATTTTCAACCAAAAATCCAAAATTACATTCGAAATTACTGAAATCTCGGTAAATTTCAACTTAATTAAAAATAGTTCAAACGATGTTAAAAATTTTTACATTTTGTGTGGACGGTCCTGATACATCATTAATATTGACATAAAAAGTTTAGATGGTTATCAAGCCTGAGGGATTTTTAAACATTTTGATAGTGCTACCGTCCTAATAAAATGCTAACCAGATAATTTCAACTGGATAAAAAATGGTGCAAACCACATTAAAAACTTTTAAAAAAAATGGATGGTTTTGACACATCCATAATATTTTCATAAAATTTTTAGATGATAACAATCTTGAAATTTTTTTAAAAATTTGGACAGTGCTACTAGGCCAACCGGCAAATTTTAATCAAATGAAAAATAGTTTAAACCATGTTAGAAAATTTTAAAAAAATTTGTGGATGGTTCTAATGCATCATTAAAGTTTCCTTAAAATTTTGAGATGATAATCAAATTTGAGAAATTTTCAAAAATTATGGCAGTGCAAAATAGAGTAAAATGTTCTCCCGCGGCTAAAAAAAGAAAGAAAAAAATTCAGAAAATCACGAAAGAATAGATTGATAACATAAGTCATAGAATTCTCAATTTTTAGTTGAAACATGGCAAGCACCTACTCTTTATTGATAAAAGATGCATCCCATCAAAAATGAGATTCTAATGGCACCATCAAAGATGCCATATATGGCATAAATGGCATTCTAATTCTCCGCAAAAAAAAATTTTATGCAAAATTTTTACATTTATTCCTCATAAATGGCATTCTAATTCTCCACACAAAAAAAAAAATTGATCCCAAATCTAGCACAAAACATACCAATCCGGCTAAAAAACATAAAATCTCATCGAGATTAACCAAAATCTTGGTTAAATTTACCAAAATTTTGATGAGATTTTAAGTACTATAGCAATTTTAATTTTTTAAAATTTTTTAATTTGTCGGATTATGATCTCTTAGGGTGCTAAAATCCAAGGTTTCATCGAAATCTCGTGAAATCTCGTTGGGATTTTGAACCATGTTGTACTCTGTTGCTAACTCAGTACAATTGTTAATTTTTACATGTGTTTTGTTAATTGTTTGTTGTTAACTGTACTTTATTGTTGTACATGTATGTTTTTAAATTGTGAAATATTACTGTCTTGTGTTCTATCTTTACAGATGACATGGCTGGCATGATTCGTGAGGCTAGTTGTAAAAAAGAAAAAATTATGTAAAAAATGCATATCAAAGATGGTTATTATATACATGCATATCATATACGGTTCCTTTATCACAAAAGTATGTGATGATTAAATATCACATACGGTTGACATATTGTAACCATCTATAATGACAAGTAGATGACTATGTCTATTTAACTTTTCACTTGGTCAATTCAGATACTTGTACTTAGCGACTCTCCATTCAAATTTAGGGCTCTTCTCCATCATCGCCGTCCTCTCCGCACCACTCTGTATCCCTCATCAATGCACCCTCACCCTTGTCACCATGTCGTCGTCAACCCTGCCCTCTTTGCACCACTCCATTGCCCTCGACACCATGCCGTCATCGTCTCTGTGTTCTCCGCACCACGTCGTCGCCCTCATCCACTACCTCTCAGGCACTGGCATCAGCCTAAAACTTCATTGCTTCAGTTAAGAGTAAAGATATGGTAGGAGCACAATATTAGCAATAGAAATTTGGTGGTGAGTTCAGTGTCTTGGATAGGGGTGAAAACGGGTCGGGTAATTCCCGAGCCGCATCCGTATTTGAAGGAAAAACTACCCGAAACAGACGGGTAGTACCCGTTCCGAAAATAAACGGGTAGTATCCGTACCCGTACCCGATCAGATGGATACGGGTACGGGTAGGATACGGGATGAGCAATACCCGATACTATCCGAGATAAAACGGGTCGCACGGGTGCCGATCTTTTGCATTTTCGGGTACCCGGTTATCATAAAAGGCCCAAATAGAAACTGTAGCCGGCAGCCCAATAGCCTCGCCTCCACCCTACACTCCTACTACTTCATGCTGGCTGCGCCCTAACAAGCTACTAAACATTCCAGTTTAGCCATGTACTTTATATGAAGTTTGCTGTTTCTCAAGTTTTAGTGTTTTACCAAGAAACACAGTAAAACCCTCCTTCTGTTGACATGACCTATGCGTTTTATCATGAGGCATGGGCATATTCGGGAAGCAACTTTCACCCTTTGTTGCTTTCCTCTGAAATTGAATCTGACTATTTTGGCTGTGTCATGGCCTTGCACGCTATTTGTGTTGTCTTGATAGTTTGAGGTTGGAAAGGTGTAAATTTCTAATCTGTCTTTTTTGGTGTCATATTTCAGGCTAATTACATCTTGGGTGACAACCCAATGAAGCTTAGCTACCTCGTTGGATATGGGAGCAGCTATCCGACAAAATATCCGATACTCATTTTTTACCCGCTCGTTAATACCCGGTATCTGTTGTTTACCCGTTCTGTAAATACCCGTATCCGTACCCGTACCCGTCCTGTATTTTCATTACCCGTACCCGTCCCGTATCCGGGAAAAAAATATTAGGGTAGGATATGGGATAACCTATTACCCGCCTGTATCCGACCCGTTTTCACCCCTAGTCTTGGACAATTTGTAAGTTGTATATATAGCGGATTATGTGTATTATTCAACTGTGAATTGTGTAAAGCGCATGTAGATGTATTCGAATTGTGAATTCTAAGTCATTTATTCTATTTGAATGTATGTTATATGTATTTATTTCAACTTGTAAATTGTGTATCTTATATCTGTTTTAATGTGTGTTGCGTATCTGTATAGAGGGCAAGGTTAGCGTGATTCCTAAGGTTAGCGATAAAACTGATTTTTGTATAAAAAATGCATATCACATGTGGTTCGTAATTACAAACTATCTATTATTTATGCTAATCACATACTGTTCGTAATTGGAGCTATCAGTTATTTATTATTATCACATATGGTTTTTATGTACTAACCGTCTGTGATATGTAACTAACACAAACAGTTTTTTATAGATAACCGTCCATGATCTGTAACTAACAGTCTGCGATGACCACTAATAATTTTTTTTTATGGACGGTTCTAAAAGCGTATATACTGATTGTTTTTAACCGTACGGGAATTTCCTTGTGTGGTAATGTCGTCACCTATGTATATCCTTTTGAGACTTTAACCTTGTACTCTCACTTCTTTAGAAATGTGCTATACTGTAAATTAACATGGGTTTTTTTTAGAGGATGACAAAATATTGATGGCTTATCCCACGATTTCCGTAGGATTATTTATTAGCAACGAAATTTCGTGCTATTAATCAGCCAAAATTGCTTTGCTGGAATTTGCCGCCCTTTTAGGGTTCCTCTCTAATTATTTAGAGGAGCTTCAGTCCAGAGAGAGCTGCCCTCAACTTGTCCTCCATTGTCGTCGTCGTCGTCTTTCTTACCGCCGTAACATCAAAGGCCAAGACCTTCATCATGTCACAGAAATAGTTCGAATGTAATATATGAAATGACAAATAATACTTAAGCACGAAAGCAAGTGATCAGAGCATCCACTAAAGAGGAAATAGCTGACAGTGCTATATGTAACCGGTTGTAATAAAAAAAAAACATCTTGCTTTTCATATGAGATTTAAGCCCCGTTTGGCAACTTGGAACCGGGCCGTTTCTACTAGAATCTGTGAGAAACTCAACCAAACGGATTAAAGCTCGGAACGATTCTTCTCGGAACGTTTCCTCTTTTTCCACGCTGGGGCTGAATCGCCCTCAACCCCGTTCCACCCTGATTCACAGAATCTAGACGGCTAGCCAAACGGTTTCCAGACAGTCATTCTGATTCTACTTGAAACATTTCTACCAAGAATCTAAAACCGTTTCCGTTTCTACTAGAATCTGGAACCGTACCAAACAAGGCCTTAATACATTAAGGACGTTACTATTACATCAACAACCGATGGTCAATGGTTGCTAATGTTATTTGTGCTGCACGGGCACATATAAACTGAAGAGTTGATCTATAAGCAAAAAAAAAAAATGATCGGATCATAGCAATTCTATTTTAACCCTACCTTCATGTGGCACGGTTTTTACTTTTAACCGGGCGGTACTACCACCGGTAGAGTAGAGCGGGAGCTTACGGGCTCGTGTTTGATGATGCAGTATGATTTCTTGGTACAAGAAAGGGAGACATCGCAGGTGCGGGGCGTCAGAGGGGATAGCATCTAATGCTGCTGACAGCTCATCCCAGCAGCACCAGCCAGGTCTCTTCACTCACTCTCACAAAAACAGAGCCCCCCCCCCCCCCCCCTCTCTGTACACTGCTGCTCATGTCGTCTCCATTTCCGAGAACTATCGTCGAATCGGTCGATCGTCATGGATTAATCACAATAGCTGCAAGCTAGTCTCGTCTCCTGCCGGCCAATAAAAGCTATAAGTAGGGGTAAAAATAGGACAGAAAATATTCATTCGATCTGATCCTGAATCCGATTAAAACCTGATCTGATCCTCGAATATAGCTATCCGGTTGGATCCGGATCCGCATATTTTATCCGGATTCGGAGTCTTTAGTATCCGTCGGATACAGTATTGGATCCGGATATTCGGATATTTTCTATTCGGATATTCGGATCAGATAACTGGATATTTCCTATTCGGATATCAGCAACATCCAACCCATTTCGTCATTTTTTTTTCAATATTAGCCTATTTTTATTGGCAATTAGATGGTTCTATTATCCTAAAGTAGTATATTCTTTCTATGACGTCTATTAGGTTTGATTGATACATAACTTACTACTATAGTTCTGTACTCATATGGTTTATTCAACATACATTACTTTATATATGCATGCATTATCCGTATATCTTTATCCGTTTCCGACCCGAATCCGTCACATATCCGTCCCGTAGCCCGAATAACACGGATTTGTATCCGTATCTGGCTAACCCGTATCTGATTCCGATTCCGAAAAAAAATATGGGTTAGGATACGGAAAGAACAATATCCGCTCGTATCCGACCCGTTTTCATCCCTAGTTACAGGACGACCAAGTGTTAGCTCTTGCACGGGCATGCAGCAGCTGGTTAGTTTGCTCCTTGCTGCTTCCACGACTTTATTTTTGAAGCCTTACCCTTTTTTAGGCCCTCTAACATATTTATTTTGTAAATATAGCTATGTATGAATAGATTTATAAAAAATAGAATAATTTTTAACCATAGAAGCTACGCCACATGACATATATATCACCTGCTACGCCTTTGTACCACGGCAGAAGGTCAGGGTCATAGCAGACCGGCGACCGCGACAGGATAGTGTTGCCGAGCTAGGGTACCACAACATGCCCTACTGACCTGCCTTTGGCACCAACGTTGTCGCCCTGCTGCCAAGCCGCCTTACTGCGGCAGCTGTCGAGCCACTACCGCCTTGTTGCCGCGCTCGACACCTGGCTACCGAGCCATTGGTGCACGACAGCAAGATTGCCGGGGGTTCAGGCTCCTGCTGCGGTACACGGGTGTGACAGATGACACGTTGTTGGAGATATGCCCCAGAGGCAATCATAGAGATGATTATATTTCCTTATGTTCATGATTAATTATCTTGTTACTTGAATATTGTCATTATTGTTTATTAGCAAGTATGTGACTTGTTTGTGAACCTCTATATATGATTTTGTGATGATTATCCTAAAGTTATCCCTAGTCGATAAATATATGAGGACACATATGAATAGACTAGCATAAGTATTGGTTGATGACCAAGTTTCACGAGTCATAGATCTGGAGATATCAAACCAATAATATGGACACATGTTAGAGAACATGGAGTTGGATCGACCCACCTTGAGATACTACGAGAACGTTGTAATCTTCTTGTCATTAGTTGGTCTCATATACAAAGTGTGTGCTATATCCTTAGACTCGAGGTTAGCGCATGTACTCGAGATGTGTAATGACTTATTTAGGGGTTGTCAGATGCTACTCCGTAACTGGGTAGTTATAAAGGTAGCTTTCGAGTTTGTAATGAAGCATGCTGCAAATCATGATCGATCAAGATGGGATTTGCCCCTCCATTCAACGGGAGAGATATCTCTTGGCCCCTCGAGTGGTCGGATTTCGAAAATGCATGGCCATGCTACTCGCAATTAAAGAGTTAACTGTAGTTGGGGATTCCAAGTCACGTGATCGAGAAAGAGTGGTTGAGCTAACTAAACAAGGATGGCATGTACTCGCCTTGAGTTTGACCGATATCATGAGGCAAAGGGAAATGCATATAACTAAACATTGTTTAGGTTCGTCTGATATGATTTTTACATATACTTGGGAGTTGGCACATCCTGCTAGGAACCGCTACCGATTAATGGTTGAGTAAGATTATTCGAGCTATATCTAGGTATACGTGAACCTGTAGGGTCGCACGCTTAAAGAGCTGGGACTTAATTCGGATGGTGATCTGAATTCTAATGGGTTTTAAGTTCCTAATGGACCTCTAATGTAGAGCCTATTATGGGACGTCTATTTAAAGGGAGGGGGTGCTAGCTTTGGGGTGAAGAGACACAGTAGAAATTCAGAATTCTTCAAACCATAACCGCCACCCCTCCTCCGCCCAAAACAGCGTAGCCGACGCTAGCACTTCGATGCGTGGTGTTCATGCCCCGTACATGTGGATACCTTGAAGGTGTTGCTGCGAGACTTCAAAACTAGGACGATTCACAACCTGCAACGGTCACAAGGAGATGTTGAAGGAGGCGTAAGGCTAGTACGATTACATCTGCACCACCACTCTACTTTCACTATGGGTCTACGCGTCTAGTGGTAATTCTGAATAATAAACTTTTCCTTAAACTTGGTACTTTCTTGGTCTGTACTTCCTTAAATTCTTTAATGAATCGGTCGGAGTACTTAGCAGTAATCCTGAGGCGCCAGGTTTAGCCAAACTCGTCGATGTCGTATCGGAGTCTATACCGGTTTGGCTTTTGAAATAATACATTTCGATATTGGTCTATATCGACGTACCATTTCGGGTTTAATATAATAATATATATTTATAAGCAATATGTACACCAAAGCTCACTTACGATATTACTCGATATACATAGTAATACAATCAAATATAACGTATAGTTCAATATATCATATTATCAATTCCACCGAAATGACTAATATTAACCGGTATCAAAGACGGTATGACCGGTATTGATCGGTATTAACTCTGGTACGGTATATAGGACTACTTTGTACCAGTTTAGATATCGAAGTGGTACATATTGGTATTGATAACTATGGATTTAGCCCCTCATTGCATGCAGTGAGGCACCATGACAGCACACTGAGGCTAGCGCACCAGCTCCGGCCACGACGCTCCTAATCTTATCCTAGAGCCGTTAGCTATTTGTAGTATCCTTCGTAATGCAGCACCGGTCAACAACGTAGCGAAGGGAAATGCCCATAAGCAACGATCTCGGCAAACCGCTCCTGCTACGGCCGCCGGCAAGCCGGACTTTGAGACGGAAGCATCACCATTGAGCTGCGTATGCATGGTCCTCTTGGGGTGGAATCCATTTGTGAGCTAGCTACAACACGTTGGATGAAACCAATCCTCTCGTTGCTTCTTCGTATTAGTTTAGAATTAAAGCGCGATAAGCCGACCTGATAGCTAGGGAGAGATGCCATCCTTCCGATAGTGCCAAGCCGAGCAATACTACCTGATGATTGATGAAAGGAAGCTTCAAGGGATATTAACAATGGCGATCAATGTCCATGTCGTAAAAGAACTCCTAGATCTCCTCCAGTACATGCATCACGCCTCCATGAGCAAGATGAGGCATCAGTAGTTCTGAAACCAGGAGCGGAGGATTGGCAGATTTTGCACACGGGGCAAGTAGGGCGGATCCAGGCCCCAGGCAGAGTAGGCTGTAGCACGGGTCTGGTACCGAAAGCCCACTAAAATTCTACGAAAAATTATTGAAAAATCATCGAAAACAGATATCTTAACTAATAAAAGAAGGAGTTTACCCTGTCATATGGATCGTCCAACAAGCATCAGAGCTATCCGGCCCAACGCTCGGCCCATTTCCCACTCGCTTCGCCACCACGGTCTGCGTCGACTCCCCTCACCCTGCGCCACCCCTCACCGCACTCACCACCACGACGTTCCTCTTAACCGCCGTCGTCGTCTTTCCCGAGCCCGGTGTCGTCCTACCACGCGAGCCCGGCGTCGTCGAGCTTCCCAAGCCCCACGCATCTGGACAACTCGAGCCCGTCCTGCCTCCTCCCGTTCCTCCGGGGCTGCAACCTCCCACCGCTCCGTGTCTCCAGCAGCGCACCGGTGACGTCGCCGCTCTCATAGCCGACTTCGTCCCGGCCGCCCAAGGTATGTAAGCCTGACTGGGACGTCGACCCTTTCCGACACCCGTTCTTTGCTGTATCCGCGCCGGCGAGCGCCACCCGCGGCCGCCGGCTCGAGAACCCGGACATGATACCGGAGTGCGACGAGTCCGATGTCTCGACGGTGGACTCCGGCCAGTGGATCAGCTTCCAAATGGCGACGACGGTGCCGGCGTCGCCCGCATACAATCCGTCAACCCTGGTGTCTCCAACTCAAACTCCCTCCTCCTAAATCGAGCCATCGACACTACTCTTCTTCTCCCTCCGTCCCTCCTGGTCGCTGGTCTGTTCGGCTCGATCTGGCCTTCAAGCTCTCCCCCGTCCCCTCCACGCCTCCACCCCTCGTCTTCATCTGCTGCTGCCTCGTGCCTTCGCTCACCCGTCCGGTCCGACCGTCAGTTGTCCCCACGCGCCTACATGCTTGGCCTTTCCCTCTCCATGGTTCCCGCCCCGCTGTGCCTCCTCCTCCCCAACTCGTCGCCTCTGTTCCCTACGCTGCTGCCTTGTCCTCTTGCCGTGCAGCTCGCCCTCTGCTTGGCAACGCATCTCGCCCTCGCAATCGCAGCCGCCTCTTCATCTCCTCCGCTCACCGGGAAAGGGCATCCTCAGTGCCTGGGTCAAGACCGTTGCCTCCCAGGTGAGAGCCTTGCGTTCTCGTTGCTTCTTGATTCGATTTGGGCATCGTTTCCGTCCCTTTTGCACTGTGATTTTTATGCGGTTGGTTGGAAGGAGCTTTGTCCACCCTGATGCCACCGTCGGCCAGGTGAAGCCATGTCATGGGAGATGCCGTGCCTATATGAGGATGTGTTGTTCTCATGTAAGATGACATCTCTCCCTATCTTCACTGCTAAATCAGTAAATGTTTGCATTGTCTGATATTTAAAGTTTAGACTGAAAAACTGAAGCATATATGAAAATAACTTCTTGTTTTTCCCTCGATATTAGGTTGCCATTTCTGTTGAGTCAAAGAGGAATTGGTTCATATTTTCTGCAAATATGCACAAGCAAAGGTTCTTTTTCAATTACCTTTCCTCATGTTTTTTTTTTCTGCAATATGCTATATTGGATTTTTTGTTTCTAGACCTATGCCTAATGAAAGCACATAGCGCCTAACAAAATCTGTTTTTTTTTTCATGTTGATTATAGCTCTGGTCGTCAGAGTGGTTGCAGTTGTCAAGTGTCTGAGCTAAAAGATGCAAGGCTCTGCTCATATTATTCTGGTAGGTTTTCACTTTGAGTAGATAGAAATGCCCAGAAGTGATTACAAATGTTGTTTGTTATATCACTGGCCCATTACAAACACCAGATATATCTGAATAGTTTTATTGCCTATTACAATTCAATTCAAGACTTTATATTTGTTATGTAGCACAACACGTGATACATCTGAATTTAGGAAGCTAGAAAGGTTTGATTTGACCTTGCATTTCGAATTAGAAATGATGTTTGTTTTCATGGCCAGCCGCTGAGTCCATCTAGATGAGGAAGAGGACTAGAGGAGATGAGGAGTCACACTGTCAAATAAGTAAGACTACAAAAGGTATTAGCCTATTAGGTATACTATATGTAAATACAATATATTGTAATATTATTTATTATCAATGTTCATAATCATTTCTAATTTACTATTGTATCACTAATTTTGCAAATTTTTATATACAGATCGTTTTGTACGCATATTTGTGTTTTTTGAATGCCTTTCCATTAGCGAGTACCTTCAAAGCGTATTTTGCATTCTTGCTATGCTTCTCTTTTATTCATGTATGAATGTCAATTGCACAATACTATATTGATTTGTTATGTTTGTCTCAATTTAGCTTAGTCCCTTGAGCCCACTCTCTATGTTCATCTTGGCTTAGCCATTGTCTTCCATGCTATCAGAACACAACATGTCTTCATCCCACTTTGTCATCCCTCGCTACATTTGGAATAATTAGCCACGCGACCAATCGTCGTGTCTTTGTTCGTACTTATGTATGATATATGGGAGCATCTCATGTGTATGACTATGGGCAGTGTCCAAATATTAAAGCCTTGAAGCGCGTATTTCAAAAGAGTGTCACGTGGGCCAATCTCCCCTTACGCCCCCTCAGAATCTATACATTTTTTATATCTTCCAATTGGCTGCTATTTTGACCCTATGAGAAGAAAGTTCAAGCCCCTACGACATTGCTCTTCTTCAAGCTCAGTATGCAGTTGTTTATATTTTTTGCATCTTGGCATCAACAACTCAGGGAAATTTCATTTGTGGCCTTGAATTTCCAGTAAAATCACTTGTAATTTGTTGTTTTTATGTTTTAATGCGTACTGGTGCTTGCTACTAGATTCTTAATTTAGCCCAAGAAGTTAGAGATTTAACTTTATCAAGGCCCATTAATGTATTGAGTGGCAACTCAAGCATAATGGTAGTAAAACATAAAAAGGAAACAAGAAAGTGCTTCTAACATAGAAAATAGTGCACAATTTTGGAATATGTTCATATCATTCCGTGCTATAAATATTATCAATTTGCCTTTTTGCATAAGCTTGTTTGTATTCCTTTTTTCTCTTTTGCCATGCCTTTTAGTCATGCAGTTGGAGAAGGAAAAGAAAGGTCACCCGTTCATTGTTTTGTGGTACATTTTACTATCTATGGTTTTACTCTGATATTTGTCTTATTTGTACTTTTAAAGTTTTACATGGGTAGCAAACTTCAAATGCAGGATGGAACATGAAGAACTATCGCAGGAAGCTGTACAGTAGTCAGGGACCTGAAAGACATGCTATTCCATTTATATTTTTCAATTATGGATGATTTTCATTTCCATCCACCTCATAATGGAAAACCATATGAGATAAAATTTGCCTTCTCATTTTGTTTTCGGCTATTTCCCTTCTACCAAATAAGATTGCAAATGTCTATGTTAGTTTGGACAAAACTCTATTTGAGTTACTGGGACTTGCTTGAGTAGTGCAGCCCATTGCTTGTAGCCTAACTGTATTATATGTGTTAATGTAAATGTGGAACCACCGAACCTTCATATAGGATGCTAAGAGTACTATATTATTGTGGATGCAATTAATTTCCTTTTACCTGAACGTTAATTCTACCCTATGTGCCATCATTCATGTATGTATATATATGTGTGTGTAGGTGGAAAAAACTGAGCTTGCCGGTTGTTTTTCTTTTAATAGGGTCTACCAGTCATGGTGAACAATTGGTTACTGGTTTTCATAATCTCTGCAATTATATATCGTTCCTGCTGATTGTATTTAATGGTGGTCCAAAATCTCAAAGGCATGGTTGGAATACTTAATTCAAGGAAATTATTATATCAGAAGAATGGCAGGTGCAGTTCCTACTGAATACTTGTCTATACATATATATTTCTCTTGATATGTGTGAGAGAAATTTGATGTTTATTTTACTGTTTTGGGATTACATTTGATGATACAAACAAATATTATTGTTTTGGGATCACATTTGATTATTATGTTTCATGATATGTATCACCTTGTTGTCATACTCTGTTGCAATGCACGAGCACCTTACTACCTTACTAAATGTATCACCAATTTCTCAAGTTTTTTTCTAATTGTCGGAGATGGCAAAATACAGCATTGATTTTGAAATACAAAAATTCTATACCTTTTTTTTTACTTCAGGCCATATATGCCGTGGAGTTAAATATGGAAGCACTTAAAGAAATCAAAACTAGGTTTTACAATGACTTAACTCCACACGAGAAAGAGTAGGTTTATAAATTTGCTACTCCATCTCATAATTAAGATCGTATATGTATCACCCTCTTTTGAGTCTCCGTTGCAACGCACGGGCAACTTACTAGTTTAATCTAAGATCAGCTGGTCCAGCCCGGGGCTTAGTCCTGGGTTAGCTCCGCCCTGGGCAACCAGTTATGCCCCCCAAAATGCCTTTATTTTCGCCTGGGCCGATTTCTTGATTCTGGTTAAACCCTTCTTGAGGTTGAGGGTATCCCTTCCTTCCACGATGCCACTCTAAGCCTGGGACAGAGAAGACCTCGGTTCGGCCTGCAAGATATCGGACGAAGGGAAGTAAACCATATACTATGGGGTTTGCGGTAAACCCACGAGAATCGTGAATCGGATTCGTCTAATTTGAACCGATTCAACGTATGGAGTTCGTATTCGGGATGAAAATTATATATTAAAAGCTCATGGAGAGTTACTACGTACGAAAAAAGAGAAATAGTACGAGAATTCTCGCAAAAAAAATAAACAAAATATCTAGCATTTAATCTGATGGACCCTAATTACAACCGCCATCAGACCTTTTATTAAAAATAGGAATATGCTAGGAATTCTGACAAAAAACAAAATATCTAGCACTTAATTAATCTGGTAGTCCCTAACTAAGTTGAACGTCTAGCAGCCGTTGAATATTATTATTTAAAGAAAAGTATCTAACCGTCTATGTAGCAGATCCGAGTTATAACGACCGAGTTTAAAAAGAAAGAATCCATACCAAATACAATAAAAAATAACATAAACTGTATAAAGAAGTCCTGAAGAACAAGCGTTGAATACATAACATTCAGACTTTGAGAGTAGAGACTTTGCAGCGTGCAGCGCCATGGGAAGGCCGGTCATCTTTCCACGGAGAAGCTCGTGTGCATCGTCCTGGCCGGCGGTCCTCTCTCCGCTGTACATCGATCAGAAGCCTGCGTAGGAGAGCGACGGCGAGGAGGGCGGCGGCGACGGCGGCGGCGGCTCGGTGTTGTCGCTGCCAGCTTACAAAAGAATTCAGTTTTTGCTCTATTTTGTCAACAAGATGGATTATTGTTCTCTAGTGGGGGAAATAGAGCTTTAGTTTTTGCTCTATTTTGTCTCAGTGCAGTTTACACAGTGTTGCGTCATGCCATTAGCATGGAAATTTACCGGAGGTTAACATATACTAGGATGGTACGCGCGGCGCACGCCGCGCGCGTTAACGGGAAATGAATTTGTGTTTTTTTCGGATAAAAAACGGACCACGGAACAATTTTTTCGTAGAAAAACGAGGAAAAACGACGTAAAATATTTTTTCTCATGCTCTGGAGAAAAAACGAACAACAAAACCATTTTTTTCCAACAAAAACGGATAAATGACGGACGAAAAACGAATTCTCATTTTTTTTAGAGAAAACGGTAAACGGAATCATTTTTGCCATGCTCCGGAGGAAAAACGGATCACGAAAACATTTTTTCCCGCGCAAAACGGAGAAAGGAATCTTTTTTTTAGAGAAAACGGGCAACGAAAATATTTTTCCCGCGCCGCGCGCGTGAACGGGAAACGAATTTGTGTTTTTTTTGGGGCAAAAAACAAGGAAAAACGACGTAAAACATTTATCCCATGCCCTGGAGGAAAAACGAACAATGAAACTATTTTTTTTCCAACAAAAACGGATAAACGACGGATGAAAAACGGATTTACATTTTTTTTTAGAGAAACGGGAAACGAAAACATTTTCCCCATGCTCCGGAGAAAAAACGGATCACGAAAACATTTTTTCCGAGCAAAACGGAGAAAGGAAAATTTTTTTTGAGCGAAAACGGGAAACGAAAATATTTTTTCCATGCTCCGGAGGAAAAACGGACCACGAAAACATTTTTTCCGGGCAAAACGGAAAAAGGACCCGAACGTAAAGCACATGGACCTATTTGTTATAATTTTGGACCTATTCGCTATTTTGAAAAATTAGAAAAGGGCTCGTTCGCTATTCGCATTTAATGGGGGGTCTCCCTGTAAAATACCGAACGAGGGATCTAAACGCGAAACGGGGAAATCTATTTTCCTCTCACAGAAAATCGCACAAGGACCTATACGTAATTTTAAAAAAACGGAGGACTTTTTCGGAAAATAGAGGAGAGAGAAGGTGGAAGTGAGGTGGATGCTTGAGGAGCCTTGAAACCTCCCATATGTAATTGAGGGATAATAATAATATCATTTCTACCGAATTCCCTGACTAAGGAACCCAAATAAGAATGTTTGGTCATAAAGCAAGCAAGCGCACACATGCACCGTGAAAAAGATCTAAGAGCTGCTAAGAAAAAACAGAAATAGACTAAAAATTCTCATAAAAAAATAAAATATCTAATTTTTAATCTGATGGATCCTTACTAAGTTGAACTATATATAGTAGCTATGGATGTTATTATTAAAAAAACATCTAATATCTATATAGTAGACCTAGTTATAATGGCTTAGATTAAAAAAAAAGGCCAATACCAAGTACAACAAAAAATAACAAAAAAATCAGAATAAAAAATAAAAATAAATTAGCCGTTTGACTTTCATACGATCTCCTAATTAAAACCCATACATAGCTAACATTCGGAATAAAGATTAATTGTTGGATTTGTATATCAATTCTTACCTAAACCTAATATTTGAACTTAAATAAAAAATAACAATAAAATCAATGGCTTAGATTAGAAAAAAGTGTCCACACTAAGTACAACAAAAAATAACAGAAACGCATAATAAAAACTAAAAGGAAATAACACATTTAACTTTCATACAAACTCCAAACTAAAATATGTACATAACTGAAATTCAGAATAAGAATTAGACAAGATTGGCAGTTTGACTTGTATACGAATTCTAACCTAAAAAAGATAAGAAAAATTAAATAAAATTAACAATGAAAATTAACATAAACCTAGAATAAAAAATAAAAGAAAACTAGCCATTTGATTTTGTTACGAACTCTAAATTGAAAACTGAAATTTGAAATTAAATAAAAATAGCATAAGAATAAAAATAAAAGTAAATTATACATTGTTTTTTAATTCCATACTAAGTGGAAAGTATAAATTTTCATTTTATTCATAAATAAAATTCTAAAAATATGTTAATTTCAGGGGGGAAATAAGATAAGCAATTTTATTTGTATGTATATAAATTATTAAGTATCATGTAATAAAAGTGGATGATAGGTTTTTACAATTGTAAAGAAAATATAGAATATGTTAGAGATTCTCAAAAAAAAAAATATTATGACTCTTTACTTGGTGGACCTCTATGGAACGAAGAGATTAAAAGGATGATACATTGATAGTTGTTCATTCGGCTATACCAATATAAGCAACGTGTTGTGTACTAAAGGAAGTATTGAAAGAAAAAAACAAGCATTGTAATAATGAAATTAAGAGATAATGATATGAATGAAAATGCTATGTTATGCTACATTTACTATTTTGTTATGCAGGTATTTAGGGAAGAAAGTTTTGATCACATGTGATAAGTATGAGAGGCGCTTCTATGTATCTCTTTTTAAAAGTTGTACAAATGTTAAAGCATGAATGAAGAGTAGATATTGATTATCGACACTATCGCTTGCTTCAAGATTTGTGCAACTAGTATTGTGAAACGGAGTGAGCATATTCTCTCCTATGATATACAAATTTCAAATATATGTTGGATTTATGATGTTGTGAAACTATTACACAACACTATAGAGTTATGGTGTGAAGTGTGCACTCCTATTTAAAAATGTTATGGTTCTACCGCTACTCGGCCATTCATGATCAAACGGATGGATGAAACACCAGATTCTTACTACCGTTCGCCATTGGATCGTTTCCATTGTCGATGGGTCCAGCAGCACAGCGAAGCGTGTGTGACTTTCTAGTCTACTTAATGGTACATTTGCGCAAAAAGGAAAATGATGGTTTCAATGGAACTTAATTAGCCCCCATCACAGTTTTTGTTCCCTCCTCCAACCCAATCATCCCAACTTCATCCCTCCTCCAACCCAATCATACCTAAGTTTTAAGGGAAAACCTATAGATCATATCGTGCAAATACACTCCCATGACACACGTCAATGCTATTTCTCCTGATATTGGTCATTTGGTATGCTTCTTTCAACGATTTGAGCACGTATTCAAGTAATTCCAACTCTTTTTTAAAAAAACTGTTTGAGTAATTTTCGATGCTTATACTATACGATTTTCAGTACTGAAACATTAGTGCTGAGATCTTTTATCACAGGTATTAAAACCACTCAAATTAGTGAAACAAGAATTGAAATTGTTATAGCAAGTACAGAAACCATCGAAGGAAGCGATAAAGATAATGAAAACCACGACAAATAATATTAACGTGCGTCAGAAAATTATTTGCATTGTAATTTAACTTATGGTGGCAAAACAAATAAAAATGAGACAAAAGGGTAAATTAAAAAAAAAAAGCAAGAGAGTTAAGGGTGATTTGTGGATTTTTTTACAAACTTTTTTTATTGTACATGGCTACATGCAAGGCTTCAAAAATCATCGAAAATCACTCGATTTTTGTGATTTTCATCCGTATTAACGGGGTACGATATCCAAAATCGATCGATAAATCACTATAATTTACAAAATTTAAAAAATTCAAGAAATTTTATATGACATAAACCGTTAGAAAATCGCTAAAAAAAATCGATAACCCTAAAATTTCGAACGCTCGCTCAGTTTTCGCTAAAAACGTACTGCTCTGTTTTTGCTAGAAATCACTCGATTTTTTTTATAAAAAAATATTTTTATCACCGAGTTTAAAGTTTTTGACTTCGATATTATGTGATTTCGAGCAATTCTTGATGATTTTCGATACCAAACTAGTAGGGATTTTTTAGTTGAAATCTATTTTTGTAAACCCTGGCTGCATGGCCATAGCGCTACCAGACTACCAATCACAGTACCGCCACCCTGTCCCCCCAAAAATACCATCGGCGGTGGCAAGCGGAACCGTCTAGTCCGAGAACCGACGGCGGCCCTCCGCCGTGCCGGCACCATGCTCCACATCCGGAAGCGCCTTCTCCCGCTTATCTGCGCCGCTTCCCACCCCTCCACCTCCTCACCCTCGTCTTCCCTCCACCTCCGCACTCTCCTCCTCTCCACCTCCGCCGCCGAAACCCCCTTCTCAGCCGAGGACTACCTCGTCGGCACCTGCGGCCTTGTTATACCCCTTGGCGACAGGTTTCCCCAGCGCGTGAGATCCAGATGGTAGTCAGGATAAGGAACAACAAGAAACAAGAAATCGACCAAAAGAACTAAGAACGAAGAACGAAAAACAGAGATAGGGGATAGAAGCGGTTCAATTCTTTTTTCCATATCTCAGATAGTCTGTTACAAAAGATTCTTATACCTCCCTTCGCAGACAAGGTCGATTACATCGCTTTTATTTAACTCGGAGTTTTCTCACTAATTCTCGTATCTTCTGTTAAGTCTTCTTTAGTTTCGGTAATCACTGTTGCCGGTCCGGCACTACTCTGTTGTCCCCGCGGCTTGCTTAGTTGCCGTCAGATCGGCCTTCGACGGCTCGTGAGTGGGTTGGTGCGTAACATCTGCCCCTCCTGCAGAGTTTGCTTGTCCCCAAGCAACTGCCGAAGGAAACCTCTTGCGCAATACGTTCAGATCCTCCCAAGTCACTAAGTGTGCCGGCATGCCACGCCATTTGATCAACCCCTGAGCCACTGCTGTGTTCCCCTTCTTGACTAGCCTTCTTGCGAGCACTTCTTCGGGTTCAGTGTCTTGAATGTCCAGCTCAGCTATTTTCGGAAGATCTGCAAACACAGGAGTAAAATCTGGGTGATATGGCTTGAGTTGGGACACATGGAACACTGGATGAAGTTGACTGTCAGCCGGTAATTCCAGACGATAAGCTACCTGACCAATTCTCTCTTTTATAATATAAGGACCAAAAAATTTACTGGCTAGCTTGGGACAGTTTCTATTGACCAAAGATTTCTGAACATACGGTTGTAATTTGAGTAAAACTCTCTCTCCCAACTGAAATTGGCGGTCTTGCCTTTTTTTGTCTGCTTGCAACTTCATACGGTTTTGAGCGCATGTTAAATGTTGTTTTAGTCCTGCCATCTGTTCTTCCCTGGTTTGAAGCCATTCACTGGTTTCAACATTGTGTTCTGTATCTCCTCTTGGTAGAATTCCGTATTCAGGGTCATAACCGTACAGCGCTCGGAAGGGAGAACATCCTAAAGCAGTATGATAGTTGGTATTATACCAAAACTCCGCCAGTGCCAGCCAGGATTTCCATTTCCCCGGTGAAGCTTGTACTGCACATCGCAAATACATCTCTAAGCATTGGTTAACTCTCTCAGTTTGGCCGTCGGTCTGTGGGTGGTATGCGGTGCTCAATTGCAATTTGACTCCCATGGCTTTAAATAATTCCTTCCAAAACCCGCTGGTGAATATCTTATCGCGATCCGATGTAATTGATTTTGGCATTCCATGCAGTCGAACAATTTGCTCCATAAACACCTTTGCCACCTTGTGAGCTGTGAATGGATGGCGAAGTGCACAAAAATGGCTAAACTTAGTGAAACGATCAACCACCACCATGATCACATCATAGCCTTCTGATATTGGTAATCCCTCCACAAAATCCATTGTCAAATCTTGCCATGCCGCCGATGGAATTGGTAATGGCTGTAATAACCCAGTTGGTTTAGTCCTTTCCCCTTTTGCCCGCTGACAGGTCTCACATTGTTTAATGTAATCTTCCACTTGGTGTTTCATACCTGCCCAATGGAAAACCTTTTTGAGCCTCTGAAACGTGGCTTGGACACCAGAATGCCCCCCAAACGCACTGTTATGAAATGTGGCCACCAATTTGGTTCGTAGAGCTGAGTTACTGGCAATCCAGATTCGTCCATGCTTCCTTATGAGCCCTTGGTGCAGCTCATAGCCTTCCTCATCCGGACTGTGAAGTGCTAGTTGCGCTAGTCGTTGTTGAGCCTCTCCATCAGTGACATAAGCATTAACTACCTCCTGTATCCATAAAGGTTGAACCTCAGTGACAGCTTGCATTGCCATTAACTGCCCGATTCGAGATAAAGCATCGGCTGCTAAATTCTCTTTCCCTTTTTTATACACAATCCGAAACTGTAATCCCATCAGCCTCATCATGGCCTTACGCTGCATCTCGGTGTGAAGCTGCTGTTCGTCCAGATAACACAGACTTTTATGGTCGGTTCTGATGAGAAATTCCCGACGCTGTAAGTATGGTCTCCACCTTTCTACTGCCAGCATCAAGGCTAAAAATTCCTTCTCGTAGATTGATAGCCGTTGGTGGATTGGTCCCAATGCTTTGCTAAAGAATGCCACCGGTTGTCCTTCTTGCATCAGTACCGCCCCGACTCCCTGTTCGCAAGCATCGGTTTCGAGTTCGAAGCTCTGTTCAAAATCCGGCAATTTCAGCACTGGAGTATTTGCCATCATTTGTTTCAACTTCAGAAAAGCTTCCTCAGCCGCCTCATTCCACTGAAATGCCTTTCCTTTCAGTAACGTGGTGAGTGGTTTGGCAATAATTCCATAGCCCTTTACAAATTTTCGGTAATATCCGGTTAGGCCTAAAAACCCTCTCAACTCTGACACTGTATTAGGTTTTGGCCAATGAAGCATTGCTTGTGTCTTGCTAGGATCAGTGGTTACTCCATGCTCAGATATGATGTGCCCCAAATACTCTAATTGTTTTTGCGCAAAAGAGCATTTCGATCTTTTGACAAACAATTGATGGTTCTTCAAAGTTTGCAGAATGGAGGTCAAATGCTCGGCATGTGTAGACAAATCAGGGCTATAAACCAATATGTCATCTATGAACACCAAAGCACATTTACGAAGATAGGGCGCTAACACAGAGTTCATCACACATTGAAAGGTGGCGGGGGCGTTGGTTAATCCAAAAGGCATCACGCGGAATTGGTAATGTCCTTGGTGAGTTTTGAAGGCAGTCTTCATTTCATCCTCCTCCTTCATACATATTTGGTGATAGCCAGCCCTCAAGTCAAGCTTTGAGAAGTATTTAGTTCCCGCTAACTCGTCCAACAATTCATCTATCACGGGCATTGGAAATTTGTTCTTCACGGTTAGGTCATTAAGTCTCCGATAATCCACACAAAACCGCCACGAGCCATCTTTCTTTTGGACGAGCAACACAGGTGATGCAAAAGGGCTACTACTGGTAGTAATTATCCCATTCGAAAGCATCTCTGTCACCTGGCGCTCTATCTCGTTCTTGTGTTGAGGTGAATAGCGGTATGGTCTTGCATTGATGGGCATAGCTCCTGGAATGAGAGTAATTGCATGGTCATACTCTCTTCTTGGGGGTAACCCTTTTGGCTCCTCAAACACTTCCTCGTATTGTGTTATCACCTTTGCAATGGCTTCCGGTACCAACTCCTCCTTTTGTTCTTTCTCTGGTTGCACAATTGCTAACGCCCAGATGTCATTACCCTTACTCCACTTCTCTAGCTGATCCCCGGTCAGTGGATTTAACTGAGCCATCTTTGCTTTCCTTACCCCCTTTAACTGAATCCTCTTGTTGTTATACTCAAACTCTATAGATTTGTCTCTCCAATCACAAACCATAGGACTGTGTATAGTCAACCAGTCCATACCCAGGATCGCATCGTACGCTCCCAGTTCCAGAATTCTCACATCGGTTTTGAAAGTTTGGCCCTGTGCCCACCATTCCAGTCCGGGTACCCACCGGTCACATGACAACTTCTCCCCATTGGCGATTCGCACTTCAATTGGTTGTGCCTGCTGTGTCAAACAGCCGACCCTGCGTATAAACCTTGCGTCGACGAAACTGTGTGAACTACCAGAGTCCACTAGACATAGCATTACCTGGTTCCTCACTAGTGCCAATATTCTCATCGTCTCAACCTCTTCAGTCCCAGCAATAGCGTTCAGAGATAAATGGTAATTCTCTTCCTTTTCGCTTTCAGATGATTCCAACAGATCCAGTACAGCATCCGACAAAAATTCCCCCTGATCTTCGATCGTCATCACTTGAAGTTGCGGTTGGTTTCTTTTTTTGCATTGAAGGTGATGATTAGGCTCATACTTCTCCCCACACTGGTAACACAACCCGTTCATCCTGCGATAATCTCTCAATTGTTTGGCCTTCCATAACTCACCCTGTCCTAGCTTCAGTTGATTAGGATTTGTATCAGTTTTGTTCAACCCGCCACTCTCTTTGTTGGCTCCCATTTTCCCTTTCCACAACTTGTTCCTATCCGAGACATCCTGTTGAACTCGTGCCAATAGTACGGCTCTGTCCAACGTTTCAGGAATCTGCCCTTGTACCGCATTCCTCAACTCGCCCTTAAGCCCCCTCACATAGTGAGACACAAACATTTCTTCACCATAGTATGGGTTATGCGTCATGATCTCGTACATCAATTCTTCAAACTGTTTGGTATACTCTGACAAAGAGCCTGTCTGTTTGGTGTCCACTAATTCTTCCAATAACCTCCGGTGGTCTAGAGCTCCAAACTTCAATTCTACTGCCTGCATAAACTGCTCCCAATTCCCCATATCATGTCGACTCTTATACATTTGCAGCCAACGAGATGCATTTCCCTCCATATGCAAGGTAGCTGCGGTCACCCAAAGATTATCTGGTATATTGTATAGTTTGAAGTAATCCACACACTTATCACGCCACGTCCTGGGGCTTTCTCCATCAAACCTGGGAAAGGTCAGCTTGGGCAACGGACTGTGTGTGTGTCCTCCCCATTCCCTCGGTGATTTTGCTCCCAAGTGCTTGCTGTGTGATCCTCCTGAGAACGGGGTTTGATCGGGCTCAACTCTTCCCCAGTGTGTAGGCGGGGCGGGTGTTAACAACGCTTTCCCCCTTTCCATTCTGATCCGATCTCCTTCTCCGCGATCTGGAATCACGACTTGTTCTGCGGTAATCCGAGCCACCGCTTGCGCCGTGGCTTCGATTTGCTTGGCATGTAACTGCTGTTCCGCCCTGCTCTGCTCCATTGCTTTGGTGGTGATCTCTGACCGGGCCACTAATTGCTGCTGAGTTGTATCAATGGACTCCACTCTAGCGGACAGCAGATCAAGTTTCTCCATGATCAACGTGAGTCTTTCCTCCGTTCGCCCCCCCGACTCCTCCATCGCCGCCAGCACAAACTGGGTCTGTACCGAAGGTTTAGGTGGCGCCGTGGTGTCCGATCGAACTGGGTCAACCGGGTTACCGGGATTTTACAGGGATCAGCAAGAACCAGTCACGATCGGCTCTGCGTTCCCCAACCGTTTTCCCCGGAAAAAAAAATTTTACAACTCCAAGCCCGATCGACCTTGCTCTGATACCAAATGTTATACCCCTTGGCGACAGGTTTCCCCAGCGCGTGAGATCCAGATGGTAGTCAGGATAAGGAACAACAAGAAACAAGAAATCGGCAGCCAAAGAACGGAAGAACAGAAGAACGAAAGAACAGAGATAGGGGATAGAGCAGTTCAATTCTTTTTTTCCATATCTGTATAGTCTGTTACAAAAGATTCTTATACCTCCCTTCAGACAAGGTCGATTACATCGCTTTTATTTAACTCGGAGTTTTCTCACTAATTCCTGTCGTATCTTCTGTTAAGTCTTCTTTAGCTGTCGGTAATCACTGTTGCCGGTCCGGCACTACTCTGTTGTCCCCGCGGCTTGCTTAGTTGCCGTCAGATCGGCCTTCGACGGCTCGTGAGTGGGTTGGTGCGTAACAGGCCTCACCGGCGCCCAAGCGCTCAAAGCGTCCAAGAAGCTCTCCCACCTCAAGTCTGCCTCGAAGCCTGACGCTGTGCTCGCCCTACTTTCCAGCCTGGGCTTCTCCCGCTCCGACATGGCCGCCGTCGTCGCGGCCGATCCACTGCTCCTCCGCTCCAGGGTGGACAACATCGCCCGCCGCATCTCCTCCCTCCGCGACCGCCTCGGCCTGTCCGATCCCCAGATCGCCCGCTTCCTCCTGGTCGGCGGCGCCATGGCGCTCCGCACCTGCGACGTCGCCTCGAGGCTCGAGTTCTGGATCCCCTTCTTCGGCTCCTTCCACAAGCTCCTCCAGAACGTGAGGACCAACAGCTCCATCCTCAACACCAGCCTCGAGAGAGTGGTCGAGCCTAACATCGCACTGCTCCGGGGGTGCGGCCTAAGTGTTTGTGATATTGCCAAGATGTCAATGACCTCCCGAAGGCTGCTCTTGTCCAATCCAGAGCGTGTTAAGTCGTTTGTGCTGCGCGCCGAGAAGCTCGGTGTGCCCCGCACCTCATATACATTCAAGCACGCGGTGGTCGTGGCGTCTTGCGTCGCCGAAGACAAGGTTGCTGCAAGGATGGAGCTCTTAAGGAGCACTCTTGGTTGCTCCATGGACAAACTCAGTGTTGCGGTCTGCAAGCACCCATATATTCTTAGATTATCTGATGAGAACATTCTTTGCAAGATAGAGTTCTTGAGGAGCAATCTTGGTTGCTCCAAGGACAAGCTCCCCGTTGCAGTCTGCAGGCATCCACAAATTCTAGAACTATCTGAGGAGAAGCTTCGCCGCAAGATGGAGTTCTTGAGGAGCGCTCTTGGTTGCTCCATGGACAAGCTCGGCGCTGTGTTCTGCAAGCAGCCACATATTCTAGGACTAAGCGAGGAGAAACTTGGCCACAAGATAGAGTTCATGGTCACTAAGGTTGGCTTGGAGCCAGAGTACATCGTGGAGAGGCCCCTGCTGCTCACCTTCAGCCCGGAGAAGCGGCTGGTGCCGCGGCATTACGTCGTAAAGGTCCTTCAGGCGAAGGGATTGATGAAGAAAGGTGCTAGCTTCTACACAATAGCTCGTGGTCATGTGTTCAGCAGCCCCTGTTAAATTTGATCAGCATTTGGCTTCGAGGGAGACGAAGCATATTGTATACCACGACATCACCAGCATATGTTGTCTCCAAGAAGAACTGATGTATAAGAGGAATATACAGGTATTGGCTTCTTCCATCCGACCCTTCTTGAACAGTCGCGTCGAGGAGCGTAATGTCGTACGGCGCGACGCCGTTCTCGGTCATATCGGCGGCGAACACCCGGTAGGCGTCCTCCAGATGGCCGGGCTGGAACAGGCAGTGCATGAGGGCGTTGTAGCTCCATGCGTCGGGGGCGATCCTGTCAGATCCGGCTAGAATCGAGTTGAATATTATTAAGATTTTTGGAATTTTCGGAGTGAATAGGAGAAGGGAAACAAGACCGATGAGCTGGTGTTCTACGCTAACTGCTTTACTTGAGGCTGATGTTGGAGAATCAATTATACTCCCTTTTCTGAGTGTCTTTGGCTTATAAGCCTAAATTCAGAATTTACAGCAGTAAATTTGGAGATTGATCTGGCCAACAGTAAAACCGAAAACCAAATTACAGCAACACAGTAATTACTACTTTGTTTGTTCGGGTTTAGAACTAACTCAATGACTTCTTGGAAATAAATCTCCGCCGTTCGTGCCATCAAGTTGAAGTCGACGAAGAGTTACTTCTCCTTGCCGTCTTCACTGCTACGGCTGAAACAACTCTGAACTCTAGAAATTTGCCGCCATGATCAAGCTCCTGACAATTCCCCCTGCTAAGCATGTTTCTTGTCCTCGAGGAACAAAATTTGGAAAAGTATGTTGTATGAATGTTACATCCTCCCACGTTGCATCTTCAGGAGCCAAATTTAACCACTGAATCAACCATTGCGCAATGGGTACTCCCTTCCGAGGCACTAACCTTCGGTTCAACATCGCAATTGGTTCAATTTAAATCAATCCATTTTTAGCCACCAACGGTAAACCTGCCAATGGTATGGAGCGAGGTCCCAGATGCTTTTTCAGCTGACTCACATGGAACACCGGATGAATGCCAGCATCTTTTGGCAATTGCAGTTTATAAGCCACCTTTCCAACCCTCTCCATCACTCTAAATGGTCCTTAAAATTTAGACATGAGTTTAAGAGACCCCCTGAGCCCAAATGCATTCAGACGGTATGGTTGTAGCTTCAAATATACCATATCTCCCACTGCTAAAACCCTCTCGATTCTGAGTCTGTCAACGAAATGTTTAATTCTCTCTTGTGACTGTCGCAAGTTTTGTTTGATTCTTTGGAGCATTTCCTCTTTTTGCTTTAGAGAATTATTTGCCTCTTCTGAAACGTTGCATGGAACCGAAAACTCCCTGATTTGTGGTGGAGGATAACCGTATAGAGCTTGGAATGGAGTGCATTTCAAAGAAGTATGGTAAGTGGTGTTATACCACCACTCGGCCAAAACTAACCAATGGAACCAATCCTTAGACTTCTAGAATGACATGCACCTTAAGTATGCTTAGACATCGATTTACTCTCTCCGTTTGCCCATCACTCTGAGGGTGGTAAGTCGTGCTCATCCTGAGTGAAATGCATTGAAAGATTTATTACAAAATAAATGCTCAATAAATAAATTTGAAATTTTTTCTAAAGATTACCCTTATCATTTCAACTACTTAATAAATTTACCAAAAATTAATACCTCAATTTAGTCACTTAAATAAATCATCAATTTAGTCACTTAAATAAATTATTTTCACAAAATAACAATCTATGCAGGTCCACTTGTTAGATTTTTATAAATTAATCTACTAAATATTTTGACCTAAAAATTTTACTGGAAGTAGATAAAGTCCTAATGACTTTATTAAAAATTTTATCAAGTTCAAAAATGAAATGACTGCAAAATAGTGAACTTTTGTCCGAAGGAGGAATTAATGATTTGGCTAACCTATTGAGACTGCCAAATGGCCCGGCTGCCCCACCGGCTAGGACCAGCACCATCCACTCTCTTCTCACCTCTCTTTCCCTGCTATGTGGGCATGGGACCACTTGTCAGCCACCCTACCCTCTTCTCTTCTTCCTTCTTTTTCTCCCATGCGACCGGAGCACTCACCGCTGCTTTCTTCACTCCGTCGATGATGCTTTCGCAGCCATCGAGGCTCAGCTCCATATTGCATCAATGCACTGACACCTCTTCTCAATCCTTGCCATGTTAGCTTCCCATGCTTCACCGCTGAAGCTTTCCCGAGCCATCGCTTGATCACCGCCATTGTACATTGTGATAGAGCTCGGTGAATTAACCTTCTACCATTTATAAAGCTCATTCGAAGCCCTAATGAGCTCCATTACTTTCTTCCCGTTGCGCCTATGACTACAATAGAGCAACACCACATAAATTGAGGGCTTCTTCTTCTTTTCCAGTGACATCACCACTGTGAACTCCCACCGCGGGCAATTACCTTCTCCGAGCCCTCTCTCCTCAATTCCTTTTGTTGAATGACCCATCATGCATTGCTGAACTCATTCCTCTCATCAATTAGGGACACCTTGTCGCCGGTGAGCCTCGCTATGATCAAAGTTGACGAGCTCCACCCGAGCTTGCCGCCGGCTGTCTTGCAACCACACCCGACCACAGCTGACCCTCGCCCTTGAACCACCGTCGTCTCCTCCAGCAGACGCCAGCCTTGGTCGCCAGCCTTCGTCGTCCTTCCATCGCCGGTGAACTCAGCCATCAACCTCCTCTGCTTGGTGAGTATGACGAGCGGGCCCCCATGTCATTCAAACACGCGCACACCAATCCACTGACCATCGAGCCCCACTGGTCAACCTCATGCACATGTACGCAGTCGCTATCGTACGGGCCCAACCTGTCAGCACAGTCAAATTCCAAGGCCTACCAAAAATGGAAAGTATGCTTTCCAAATTAGAAAGCTGTCGACGATTGGAGAACGGGCTCCCGCCGAGCTTACTTGTTGAATGGGGGATCAACAGAGCCCCGTCGTACGGACCGAGGAGGTCGTTCGAGCGATACCAGGTCGGGAGAAAAGTGGACACGGTGTTTTATCCTGGTTTGGGCCTCTCTCTACCGAGATAATAGCCCTACTCCAGTGTATTGTGTTCTATCTCTTTTTTTCCCCCTGTTACAGATCTTCAGGGGGGTTTAAATATTACGACTATAGGTACAAAGAAGGTAACTACCTCATGGGATCACGCCATGTAGCCATATCTGTGATCCGCCGTCCTTGATTCGTGCGCTGTTTGAATTTTAGGTAAGATCTCCCTTGATCTTCGGCTGATTGGTTGTCTCCTTCCCTCTTCGTAACGCTTACCGGGCCCACCGACCAAACACCTGAATAGGTCATGGTCTCTACGAGCATGCTTGCTCGTGGGGGTGTTTGGTATTTGCCGCGAGTAAAGGCGTGGACGCGTGTGCTCGGAGGAAGAGGAGGGATGTTCGTCTCATTCTCCCGAGCATCTTCTTTCAGTACTGCCTAGTCGGTGGTGCTCGACTTTCCACGGGGGCACCGTGGTCTTTTGCCAGATAGCCAATCCCCGACAGCTAGCCCCCGAGGTTCAAGCAGGGAACCCTCGGGCTTCCCCTTGAGCCTAAGAAGACTTGAAGGGGGATTGAATTTCTTTTGGTCGTGGCCTACGACCATTTTGTGTCGCGAGACGACCTTTTTACCTGCCACGTGCTTGCTCCGTGTGGGCGCGTCGTTTGGTTGTTCTGTGGTTCCTTCTCCGAGAAGCCTCCCTGCAACGGTACGGCAGTTTCTTGGAAAGTGCGCTTTCTTCGGCCAGGTGTCGCTATGTGATAGGCGGCGATTTTTTAACCTGTCCCTTCGCTGTCTTTTTAACCTTTTCTACCGGGAGAGGTCGGAGTTACACCGTGTTTCTTTGCTCGTCTTCGGCCAAAAACCTTTTAGGAGCCCTAGCGCCCAAGAACCCTTTTCGCTCTCCTTCCTCCTTTGGCCATGGCGCGTTTCAAAGTTAGCCAGATGACCCGAAGGAGGCTCCAGGTGCTCACGGATGAGGGGTACGTCAACCCAAGCTCGGGTCGAGTGCCTAGGAGCGATGCAGCGCCGGCGCCGCGGGAGGCGGAGATCGTCTCTTGCGAGCTGTATGCCATAAACGGGCTCCGACTGCCCGAGAGCGACTTCCTTGCCTCCGTGCTCGCCTTTTGCGGGTGCGAAGTCTCTCATCTCTACCCCAACTCCATTCTCGCCCTCGCGGTTTTCTCCCACCTCTGCGAGGCGTTCGTGGGTGTGATGCCCACCGGCAGCCTTTTTTCCATTTCTATTCTCCCTTTCGTACCGGCCGGGACGGTCCTGCCGGCTGCGTCTATCTTCGTCTTCAGCCCAACCGACCATACGAGTACCCTCTTGTTGCTTTGAAGGACTCGGTGTCGGGTTGGGCCGACCTCTGGTTCTACCAGAAGAAGGCGGAGGGGTCCCAGTTGGTCTATACTGGGGAGGACGCTCCGCCCTCGAGGCAGCGCGCCCGCCGTGCGGCTGAGGAAGAGCGGGTGCTCGGGATGATCGGCCGAGCTTGCCCAGATGGGGCTCACTGGTCGGGACATCGCCCGGATTTTACCTTCAACCGGTGTCCCCACGAGGCGCCGCGAGCACCCCTTCTTCGAGGTGACCGGGTGGCATGACCTCACCCGTGAGGACAACTCAGGTATGTTTTTGAACCTCTTTCCCGACCACTGTTGCTTCCTGGTGATCGGCGCTACTTTTTCTTTTAACCCTTGGTCGTGCCGCAGCTCCGAGGATGGACTGGCTTGATGAGAGGGTCACCGAGATGTTCGGCGCCCCGAAGGAGAAGGAGCTGACGCCCAATCGTCAGATCCCCAAGAACGTTTTTGACCGCGGCGACGCGGTAAGTACATCCTTTTGCTTCCGCCCGAGGGCATGTTTTCCGAGCTTATTTCTCCCTATTTCTGTTCGCAGGAGAAGGTCGCCCTCGATCTTGCCGTGTCGAGCGCCGTGGCGCTGCCGCAAGCCAGCACCCCAGCCAGGGGTTCCCGCAAGAGGTCGGCGGGTCGAGGCCGCCAAGCATCCGCCTCGCCTCCCCGCGCCAAGCGGTCGAAGCGCCGAGCTTCGACCAGGACTCTGAAGGATCATTGTTTTTTGATCCATGTGTTTTTTGATGATGAGTATTTGAATATTCGAAGAGATTTGAAAAGATTTGAGTTGATTTGATTTTGTCTCAGTATTTGAAAAAGATTTGAAACCAATTTGAACCGATTTATTTTATTTTTGGATCTGAAACCAGTTGGTTGTATGGATTAATTTGAGTCAAGTCGTGGACTTGGGCTCGGAAATTGTTTTTGTATTTTTGTTCACGTGCAGGTGTTGCTTGAGGTCAAACATGGTCGATGACGGGACCGAGACTAGGTTCAGGGAAGAACTGAGGTCGTGAAGGTCGAGGATGTCATACGAGATGTTTGGACTAGAGGACAGTGTACGTGAGGTCGAGATCGCTGCGGCTTAGTGGCAGGTGGGCCATACAGCGTGTATCACAATTTTTTTGTGTGTGCATACGAGTATGTGTGTGTGTGGGTGCATGCATGTGCATTGTGTGTGTGTGCATGTGTGCGTGAGTGCATGCATGTGTGTGTGTGCATGTGCATAGTGTGTGTGCATGTGCATAGTGTGTGTGCGTGAGTGCATGCATGTGTGTGTGTGTGCATGCGTGGTGTACTACTTGCATGTGTGCGTGAGTACCAGGAGCCCGTTGCCGTGTCCGAATCTGCATGAAGTTGAGCCGGCAAGGAGGTTTGGTCGGCAGTGATAATCCGAGTGGAGGGTGGAAAGCGAGTGCCGTGAGTACAATCCGAAAGGTTCTTTATTTTCTTTCGATTGCAAGTCGGCTAGCACATGGAGAAGGGCCTGCAAGCAGTGTTCGAGTCAACGTGAAGATGAAGAATAGAAAAAGGATTCCTGTTCTTTTGTCCTTTAAATAGAGGGTTCTAGGGGCTTAGAACTCATCCAATGCAATAGGGCAAGAAGCAAAAGGTGCCTACAACAAAGAAAAGCTTTTGTGCTCTCTTTAGTTTGTTTAGGGTTTTCTAATCTTGTGAGATTAGAGATTTTGTTTAGGGTTTTCTAATCATCGAAGATTAGAAGATTTTTTTTTTGGTGTCATCTTGTTGAAGATGGCTTTGGAATAAAAAAAATAAGTTTATGCAATATTCTCTTTTTTTTTTTGCTTTGATTCTTGATTAGAAGGTTTGTTCGAATTTTTGATAGAACTAGTTTTGATTTTTGTTCGTCTTGTCTCGCTAATTAATCTAGGGTTTTGATCTCTCAATATTAGATATTCTTCCGTTTTTTAGGGGTCTTTAATTTTCCGAAAGAAATAGTTGAATTTTATTCGGCATCTATTCACCCTCTAGTTGCCTACTCGGTCCTACAAGTGGTATCGAGCCAGGCTCTACTAATCCATCTTAACAGTGATTAGTAAGCGGTAAGTTATGGCAACAGAGAAATACTCAAACAAGCCGCCAATCTTCGATGGCACGACTTCCCCAGCGGATCAGGATGACTCCATATCTTCAAGATCAAGGTAACGCGATTTGGCGCAAGGTAAAAATTTAAATTGAGCTTCCTTCTAATGATGATATTGATAAAATCGAGTTTGAAAAAGATGTTGAAAACAATAATAGAGCTAGAAACATATTGCTTCAAGGACTTGCTAGAAAAGAATTCGATAGAGTTCTGTCATTTACTCATCTTGCTCATGAAATTTGGAAATCTCTTCAAGATTATCATGAGGGCAATCGACTGTAAAAGAAGCTAGGCAAGATCAATTTAAAAAGGAATACACTAGATTTGAAATGAACTCTGGAGAATCTCTAGATGATTGTTTTGCTCGCTTTAACAGAATCTTAAACAATCTTAGAGCTGTAGATGTAAAGTACACTGACTCTGAAAATGCTAGACATTTCCTATCATCTCTTGATCTTAAAATCTGGCAAATGAAAGTGACTGCTTTTAGGGAAGCTCATAAGATGAGTGAAATGACTTTGGATAAACTATATTCTAGTCTCAAGACTTTTGAGATAGACATTGTTTCAAGAACTTCCAATGATAATTCTATGGCTCTTAATGCTAATTCTTCATATGATAATGCTACTAGTTCTTCATCATCATACTCCATTACTGCTTTGAGTGCTCTTAGTGATGAACAGCTAGATCAAATACATGAAGATACACTTGCTCTTCTTTCCAAGCGTGTCAATGCAGCGTACATGAGATCAAGGGAGAGAAGAGGAGCCTCCATCCACTGCTACAAGCTGCGGCAAGGCCGGGCACATCCGTGCTAAGCTGTTTCAAGAACAAAGATAAAGAGGAGAAGGAGCAAAGCAACCCCTCCAAGTCCTTCCGCCAAAAGAGAGCAAGGACAAAAATAAGCAACAGACAAAGAAGATGCTCAACAAAGTCTTCGGCAATTGGTCGCTTAGACTTAAGCGACATTGATGATTCAACTGACGATGAGAAGGAAGCAAAGCAAAGCGGTTGAGCGAGAAAGATTTCACCTGATCAGGCTTCATGGCGAAAGGGAACACTAGTGATTCTTGTGACAACGACAGCACCTCCAAATGACGGTGATGAGGTAATACCTTCAGATGATGAGCTTTGTGAAGTTTTAGTCATATTGAGAAAATCTTTAAGAAAATCTTCACTCAAAAATAAAAACTTAGAGAAAGATCTATCCATGTCAAAACTAAAACTTTGATCTTAGAAATTCAAATTCGAAAGACATGTGATTCTTGCTTAGATCTCAAATTTGAAATTAAATCTCTAAAAGAGGAACATATGATTAAACTAGAACAAGTTTATGCCAAACAATTGAAAAATGAAAAACTTGTGAAAAATGTTGGTTGCTCTACTGATGGTTTACATGGTCAAACTTCTTGTTCTAAATGTCCCATACTAGAATTGAAGTTGCATGATGCAGATGCTAAGATTACTCAATTGGTTAATGATTTGCTTACACATGAAGTTCTTTCATGCTCAACTTGTCGCAAGCAAAAAGAAAAAATAGATGTTTCCTGTAATAATTGTTTAACACTCTCCCGAAAAATTGATTACTTGGAAAAGTCTTTAGAACGTTTTACTAAAGGAAAGAAAAATCTAAATATGATTTTGGATCAATCAAGAGTCAAGACTCATCACAAAGGTTTAGGTTTTGATCCTTATGCTCATCACAAATCATATGCTCCTACTATTGTTAAAACTCTTGAAAGTGGAAAGTTTGAAATTGTCAAAGAACTCGAGAAAACTGTCTTCAAATCTTTGGAATTTTATCTTCTACTATGATGAATGCAAATGTTGCTTCTGCTTTCTAAAGACAAACCATTTGTTAAGTACAATTGCACTCATTGTGGAAAAGATGGTCATTTGATGAATTTTTGTTTTAGACTAGCCAAACAACGAGAGAAAGGAAAATTCAAAGGCTAAGTCTAACTTTAGACAAACACGTATCATTTCTCCACATGTTCCGCTAGTGAAAGCAAACAAAATACCTGGAAATTCATTTACTTTGCATTCACAAGCTTTTGTACGATCACCTCCTCGTCGAAAGTGATTCAATCTTTGGATACCTAAATCATATTTCTCTAACCCAATTGAATCCTCAACATCTTCTCGCTCATAACATGTAGGTGGTACGAGAAGGGAGGAGAACATCTGGTTGTTGATTCAGGATGCCGCCAACACATGACAGCAACCCAAGTTGGTTCTCCTCCTAACAAAAGCATCTGGGAACGAAGCGATCACTTTTGGAGATGCTACTCTTTGGACGCTGGCCATTGCAAAAGGTACTGTGAAGGTGAATGATCACTTTACTTTAAAGAATGTCTCTTTGGTGTCTAAACTGAAATTCAACCTTCTATCTCAGATCTCAATTGTTGGATGAAAACTTTGAAGTGAGTTTTAAACCAAATGCATGTAGAGTACTCGATGCTTCCGAAACTTGACTCTTGAGATATCTAGACTTGGAAAAATTTTCATAGCAAATTTTAGCAATGCTTCAAGTTCACATTGTTTTGTTGCTTCAGAATCTAGAAATCTCAATTTTTGGCATCGTCGGTTAGGTCACATGGGCTTTGATCTGTTATCTAGATTGAGTGGTCTAGACTTAATTCGTGGCTTGCCAAAATTAAAATCTTGCAAAGACATTGTTTGTGCTTCTGTCGACATGGTAAGATGGTTGGAGCCCCTCATGCTCCTGTCTCTCTTTGTAATGACCACGGCCCCGCCAACTTCTTCACATGGATACATGAGGGACCATCTCGATTACAATCGGAAGGAGGTAAGTGGTACTATATAGAAATATTTGATGATTATTCGAGATACTCTTGGGTGCATTTTTCTGCCTTCAAAAGATGAGATTTTTGGACTCTTTCATGTCTTCATTAAGAGATTGATAAATGAATTGCCTAACTCATTGAAAGCCATAAGAACAGATAATGGTACAGAATTCAAAAATGCCTTGTTTAAATCTTTTTGTGAAACTAATGGGATTGAACATCAATTTTCTTCGCCATATTCTCCCTCACAGAATGGTGTTGTAGAAAGGAAAAATAGAACTTTGATTCAAATGGCTAGAACTATGCTAGATGAATACAACACTTCAAGAAAATTTTGGGCTGAGGCAATTTCTTACCTTGCTATATATCAAATAGGATCTATCTCGTGAGCTTTACTTGGTAAAACATCTTATGAACTGAGATTTGATCGTAAACCATCTGTTTCTCACTTACGAGTGTTTGGTTGCAAATGCTTTATTCTTAAACATGGAAATCTTGATAAATTCGAAGCTCGTAGTACAGATGGTATTTTCCTTGGCTATTCATTGCACTCTCGTGGATTTCGTGTACTTGATTTATCAACTAACAAATTGTTGGAGACATGCGATGTTACTTTTGATGAGGCTAGCCCTGGAGCTAGACCCGACATTTCAGGTTCACGAGAAGATTTAGAGCCAATCTTTTTGGATAAAAGATTCGAAGAAAATGATGAAGATGATGATAATGATGAGCTCATACCTACAGAACGGGAAGTTGTTCCTGAACAAATTGATGTGACTACTACTTCAGATTCTCCTACACCTCTCACGACGACTGAAACAACTAGACCTCCCTTCTTGTTTTGAAGAACCATCCTCTGAACAAATTATTGGAAGTCTTCATGAAAGGGTGACACGTTCTAATTCATCTCAAACTCTTTTATGCATGCATTACGCTTTTGTTGCAAATTTTGAACCTAAGAACATTACTCATGCTTTAATCGATAGTTCTTGGGTAGATGCGATGCATGAAGAGTTAGAAAACTTTGAAAGGAATAAAGTTTGGTCTTTAGTGGAACCTCTTAAAAATCAAAACATTATTGGAACAAAATGGGTTTTTAAGAACAAGTTAAATGAAGATGGAATAATTGTTAGAAACAAAGCTAGACTTGTAGCTCAAGGTTATTCTCAACTTGAAGGAATTGATTTTGATGAAACATTTGCTCCTGTTGCTCGTTTAGAAGCTATTCGCATCCTCTTGGCTTTTGCAGCTTCAAAAGGTTTTAAGTTATTTCAAATGGATGTGAAAAGTGCTTTTCTAAACGGTTTTATATAAGAAGAAGTTTTGTGAAACAACCTCCTGGCTTTGAAAATGAAAAATTTCCTAATCATGTGTATCGCTTATCAAAAGCTCTTTATGGATTAAAACAAGCTCCTCGTGCATGGTATGATAGATTAAAAGGCTTCTTGCTTCAACATAATTTTGAGATGGGAAAAGTTGACAAAACTCTGTTTACTCAAAATTCAAATGATCAATTCCTTGTGGTACAAATTTATGTGGATGATATTATCTTTGGAGGATCCTCCCACTCTCTTGTGTTGCAGTTTTCCGAGCTGATGTCCAGGGAATTCGAGATGAGTATGATGGGAGAGTTGACATACTTCCTTGGATTTCAAATCAAGCAAGCGAAAGAAGGGATCTTCTTGCACCAATCCAAGTATACAAAGGAGCTACTAAAGAAATTCGACATGGGAGAAGGAAAGTCAAGATCTACTCCAATGAGCACAACAACAATTTTGGATCTTGACGAGAATGGTGTCGAGATGGACCAAAAGAATCTGAAGCATGATTGGATCACTACGTACTTGACTCGCCGAGGCCTGACATACATTTTGCGGTTTGTTTGTGCGCTCGATTTCAAGCCTCTCCTCGAGAATCACATCGACAAGCAATTAAAAGAATTTTCGTATCTTCGCTCCACTTCGAATTTGGCATTTGGTATTCTTGTTCTTCTTCGCTACACTCCTAGGATATTACGATGCTGATTTTAGGGTGTAGATTAGATAGAAAGAGTACTTCGCACATGTCATTTTCTTGGCACTTCACTTGTTTCTTGGTCTTCTAAGAAAGCAGTCCTCGATTGCTCAATCTCTTGCTGAAGCTGAATACGTTGCGGCCGCTAGTTGTTGTTCACAAATTCTTTGGATCACTTCAACTCTTAAAGATTACGGCATTAACTTTAGTAGTGTTCCACTTCTTTGTGATAATACTAGTGCAATTCACATCGCTAAAAATCCTGTTCAACATTCAAGGACTAAACACATTGATGTTCGATATCATTTTCTTAGAGATCATGTTGAAAAAGGAGCTATTGAACTGAAATTTGTTGATTCGGATGCTCAAATTGCTGATATTTTCACTAAGCCGCTTGATTCTTCTCGCTTTGCTTTCTTACGCTGGCGAACTTGGGATCATTCATCCCCATGGGTTGATTTGAGGAGTCTTGATTTTAACTCTTTCATTTGTGTTACTTGACTTTGGTTACTACAAGGAGCTATTTTGTCGTTACACTTAAAGAAAACTCCCTGCTTTCATTGCATCATGTAGTACAAAGCTTTGTTGACTATTCTTGTGTATATAGTCAAATTAATGCTACATTGCTTCACTTCTCACTAAAAGACTAAAAGACTAAAATAATTCAATTTGAGATGCTTTTTGAGAATATTTTGGCTCTTGTTCATTATGGTATTACATTTGTGAAATAGGCTTAAAAGTTTCTTGTCATCTGTTGAAAGGCTAGAGCTGATTAGAAACTATGTGTGAGCTTTTTGTTGGACTTCAAATGATCATTATGAGTCTCAAGCAAAATCAGTGTTTTAATATTAAAAGCAAGTTGAAAAGATGCAAGCAAAAGCTACTTGGCTAAACACAAGTTTAGTACAATGTGCACTTTCCTTGCCAGGGATTTAAATTCAAAAGATGCAAGAAAAGGCTACTTGTCTAAACAAAAGTTCAGAACAATGTGAAGCCACTTGCCAATTTAAAGCGAGAAAGATACAAGAAAGAACTACCTACTCATACACAAGTATGGGCTAGTGTGCAGTTACTTGTCATCCCTGTTGATCACAAAGCAAAATTGTCAAACTTGCTAAAAGAGAAAAAGGAAATTCAAATTTTTGAAAAGGCTTGAGACAAACATTAGTGAATTTGAAAGTCTCTCTTTACTCATGATAGTTTTCTTTTTAGTTTTGGCAAAATCAGTTTATGACATTTTACTTGTTTGCTCTAATTTGCTTATGCAACAACTATTCTATGTGTTAGAGCCTCCATATTCTCACAATTAGCTTTCTCATTGGATAAATTGATACAAAATGTGAAAACTCTCGTAAAAACTCTCCAAATGCTTTACTTTGATTATATACCTTGAATTTACTTCAAAGCTTGAGATACTGCATTCATTAAGGGGGAGTCTTGAGATCTTGATGACTATTTTGTCAAAAAGGGGGAGAGCAAAAGTCAAGAAGAAGAAAAATAAAAAGAGAGGAGAATTTCAAACTGTTTGAGAATTTGGATTTACTTGGTCTTTACTTGGTCTTGGAATCTTTTGGGTCTTAAACTCTAATTTTTTTTTTCTCTTTACTCTTGTCAAATCTTATTGTATTTTGTCAAATTACTCATCAAGGGGGAGATTGAAGGATCATTGTTTTTTGATCCATGTGTTTTTTGATGATGAGTATTTGAATATTCGAAGAGATTTGAAAAGATTTGAGTTGATTTGATTTTGTCTCAGTATTTGAAAAAGATTTGAAACCAATTTGAACCGATTTATTTTTGGTTTCTTTATTTGAAAAAGATCTGAAACCAGTTGGTTGTATGGATTAATTTGAGTCAAGTCGTGGACTTGGGCTCGGAAATTGTTTTTGTATTTTTGTTCACGTGCAGGTGTTGCTTGAGGTCAAACATGGTCGATGACGGGACCGAGACTAGGTTCAGGGAAGAACTGAGGTCGTGAAGGTCGAGGATGTCATACGAGATGTTTGGACTAGAGGACAGTGTACGTGAGGTCGAGATCGTTGCAGCTTAGTGGCAGGTGGGCCATACGCGTGTATACGAATTTTTTTTTGTGTGTGCATACGAGTATGTGTGTGTGTGGGTGCATGCATGTGCATTGTGTGTGTGTGCATGTGTGCGTGAGTGCATGCATGTGTGTGTGTGCATGTGCATAGTGTGTGTGCATGTGCATAGTGTGTGTGCATGTGCATAGTGTGTGTGCGTGAGTGCATGCATGTGTGTGTGTGCTGCATGCGTGGTGTACTACTTGCATGTGTGCGTGAGTACCAGGAGCCAGCCGTTGCCGTGTCCGAGTCTGCATGAAGTTGAGCCGGCAAGGAGGTTTGGTCGGCAGGTGATAATCCGAGTGGAGGGTGGAAAACAAAGAAGCTGCCGTGAGTACAATCCGAGTTGCTGTTTTCTTTCGATTGCAAGTCGGCTAGCACATGGAGAAGGGCCGGTGCAAGCAGTGTTCGAGTCAACGTGAAGATGAAGAATAGAAAAAGGATTCCTGTTCTTTTGTCCTTTAAATAGAGGGTTCTAGGGGCTTAGAACTCATCCAATGCAATAGGGCAAGAAGCAAAAGGTGCCTACAACAAAGAAAAGCTTTTGTGCTCTCTTTAGTTTGTTTAGGGTTTTCTAATCTTGTGAGATTAGAGATTTTGTTTAGGGTTTTCTAATCATCGAAGATTAGAAGATTTTTTTTTTGGTGTCATCTTGTTGAAGATGGCTTTGGAATAAAAAAAAATAAGTTTATGCAATATTTTCTTTTTTTTTTTTTTTGCTTTGATTCTTGATTAGAAGGTTTGTTCGAATTTTTGATAGAACTAGTTTTGATTTTTGTTCGTCTTGTCTCGCTAATTAATCTAGGGTTTTGATCTCTCAATATTAGATATTCTTCCGTTTTTTAGGGGTCTTTAATTTTCCGAAAGAAATAGTTGAATTTTATTCGGCATCTATTCACCCCCCCCTCTAGTTGCCTACTCGGTCCTACAGACTCCCACGCCACACCTTGAGTATGCCGACCGTCGGGAGGTAAGCGAGCTTCGAACCTGGTTTGATGACTTCAAACGGAAGAGGCCGGAGCTGATGGGCCGACTGGAACAGCTCGCCGAGCAGGCGAAGAAGGCCGAGGAGGAGGCCAGGTCCCCCCCCCCCGAGCAAGGAGCAACTGGAGAGAAAAATCAAGGCTCTCCAGGACCAGCTCGCTCAGGTGGTCGAGGACCCTGAGGAGGAGGAGGAAGCCTACGCTCTTGTCAGGAGGAGCAGGAAGTCGACTTCCCGATCAACCTCCGCATTGGAAGGGGTCGACATGGACGATGTCGACCCGGCGATGGCGCGAGCCAGCGGCGCCGCGGAAGATCACGTCGTGGCCGTCGCTGAGGCCTACGAGGCCGCCGCGGGTAGGACGCCCGTGGCCCGAAGCGAGGAGGCCGAGGAGGATGACGCTGCTCGCCGGGCAGAAGGTAAGCTCCGCTTCATTCTCTTGTTTGGTTCCTTTGTTCTTGTCTTGCGATTTTTTCCGGGCTAACCCCACTCCGTTTGGCGTGGGCGTGATAGCTCGGATGTTGCTCTTGGACTTTCGTCAGATGGCTGAGGAGATTATCGACTCTGCAGTTGACGCCGAGCTCGACCGCGTCGTCGACCAAGTAATGGCCGAGACGGATGTAGGACCGAGTAGGCAACTAGAGGGGGGGTGAATAGATGCCGAATAAAATTCAACTATTTCTTTCAGAAAATTTAAAGACCCCTAAATAGCGGAAGAAATATTTAATATCGTAGAGATTAAAACCCTAGATTAATTAGCGAGACAAATCGAACAAAAATCAAAACTAGTTCTATCAAAACTCTAACAAACCTTCTAATCAAGAATCATAGCAAAAGAGTATGTAAAGAATTGCATAACCTTTTCTTTATTCCAAAGCCACTCCTTCCGGGAGGACACCAAAATCTCTAATCTCACAAGATTAGAAAAACCACCAAAATCTCTAATCTCACAAGATTAGAAAACCTTAAACAAACTAAAGAAAACACAAAATCTCTTCTTTGTTGTAGGCACCTCTTGCTTCTTGCCCTTTGCCTTGGATGATTCTCTAAGCCCTCGAACCCCTATTTAAAGGGCTCCATAGCGATTGATTCCTTCTTGTATACGGCAAACCGGTGGCTCCTGTCTCCTTCTCGGACACGGCACAAACCGGTGGCTCACTCTCCGTCGCTGCGCTCCTCGCCGTCCGTTGGCGTGTCGTATTGGACTCGGAGACTTTCCAGAGCCGGATGCAAACACGACACCACCTGCATGCAAACACACACGATGCCACACTCACCACACACACATGCATGCAAAGACTCACGCCATGCACACATGCAACTCACGCACACACACATGCATGCAAAGCACTCACGCCATGCACACACACACACTAGCATGCACACACACATGCATGCATTAAATACATTCACACACATATGCAAACACACACTCTAAAAATCGTATACACGCGTCGACCACTGGCCGCTACTGCAGCGATCTCGACCTCACGTGCACCGTTTCTCTAGTCCGAAACATCTCGCATGACACCCTCGACCCTCACGACCTCGGTTCCTCCCTGAACCTAGTCTCGATCCGTCATCGACCACGTTCGACCTCGAGCAACACCTGCACGTGAACAAAAATACAAAAACAATTTCCGAGCCCAAGTCCACGACTTGACTCAAATTAATCCATACAACCAACTGGTTTCAGATCTTTTTCAAATAAAGAAACCAAAAAATAAATCGGTTCAAATTGGTTTCAAATCTTTTTCAAATACTGAGCCAAAATCAAATCAACTCAAATCTTTTCAAATCTCTTCGAAAATTCAAATACTCATCATCAAAAACACATGGATCAAAAAACAATGATCCTTCAACGGAGGAGGAGTCGGTGCCGGCTGCGGCCTCAGCGGAGTCCGAACTTCCCTTGGCGGATGCCGAGCTTCCTCCAATGTCAGGGGAACCTTCTCCAGCCGCGGAGGAGCAAGAGCCGTAGGGGGCTGAGGACCCGGAAGTCTTGGCCCTGGTCCCCTGCGAAGGGGCGGGCGCAAGCGAGGCCCAGGCGACGGGCTCTGATGGTCAAGGGGTGGTGGCTTTCGACCCACGGCCCTTGGCCGCGAGCCAAGAAGAGGAGCCGGTCGCTGCCGGCCAGCCGCCTCCAGCTGCGGACCAAAGGGGAGAAGCGGTCGTGATCGACCAGCCACCTCCAGCCACGGAAGTGGTCGTGGTCGACCAGTTGCCTCCAGCCGCGGATCACGGAGAGGAGGTGGTCATGATCGACCTACTGCCTCCAGCCGCGGATCACGGAGAGGAGGTGGTTGTTGACGACCAGCTGCCTCCAGCCGCGGACCACGGAGAGGAGGTGGTTGTTGACGACCAGCTGCCTCCAGCCGCGGACCACGGGCCGGAGGTGGTCGTCCTCGACCAATTGTCTCCGGTCGTGGAGCTCCAATCGCCTCCGGCCGCGGAGGTGCAAGGGGCAGAAGCGCTTGCAGTCGGCGTCCAGCCCCCGAGCGCAGCGGCCAGGCAGGAGGAAGGCGGCCATGAGCCGCCTGTTGACGCGGAAGACCAACCTCAGGGCGTCCTGGGGTTGTTCGAAGGAGGAAACGTCGTTGCCCTCCTGGGAGCACCAGGTGCCCAGGAGGGGCAAGATCCTGACGTGCCAGCTCGGGATCAGGATGGCCCTGCGTGGGTTAACCCCTTTTTCCGAGCTGGCGCTACCGCCCTTGGCTTCAAGACAAGCTGGTCAGCCGGGCTCTTTTGGTAAGTCTTTTGCTTCTATCTTTTTACATGAGGCGAGCAATCTTCTGGGGGTTTTTCTTGACTTTCCTTCCTTTTTTGCTCGAAGTTTGCTGCGAAGGCTATGGAGGACATCGACGCCTCATGATTCAGCAGAGGAGTTCTGGGCGTACCATCGCGAGCAAGACGCCAAGATCCCTGATCTCGAGCGTCGGGTCTCCGAGGTGCGCGAGGCCGACCTGAAGGAGCTGGAGTCGGCGAAGAGCCTCATCGTCGGGCTTCGGGACTAGCTCTTTGAGAGCGAGACGGCGAAGAGCACTTCGGAACAGAAGTGTGCCGGCCTCGAAGAGGAGCCTGAAGGCTGCGGCAGAGGTTCCCGACTGCGCGCGCCGACCTTCAGCCGAGCTCGGGAGCGCGAAGAGGCCAGCTCAAGGAGGCGCAACGCCGATGGCAAGCGCGGTGAAGGTCGTCTTTGCTCGTGAAAGTTTTGGACCTGGAGGCAGAGGTCGACTCCCTTAAGGAGGAGCTTGCTGCCCTTCAGGCCGAGCGTAGGGCTTAGCTCTTCTTCTTTTTATTTTTAGCTCGTGTAAATCCTGTAGAAAAGAAAACAACCTTTTGGGTTAAATGAGCAAAGTCGCAGATGTTTGGGTCCTTGCCTGTTTTTCTCGAGTTCGCCTTCAATATATGCTTACATGATCCTGGTTCTGCAAAAAAAAACCAAGTCCTTGCATAAGAGCATATAACACAGATACGAGCAAAGAATCCTTGGAAGAAAGGACGGAACGTTCCTATCATACGGAGCCCCTGCCATGGACAAAGGTCATGCCCTCACTGTTGCGAGCACGAGTTTGTTCATGGGAAAGTTAAGGGATGCTTTGGTCGTAACGATTTTTGAACGATTTAAACAGGTCGGTTGTGTCGAGAGAGGTATGAGCACAGAGTAGACGAACTTTAAACCAACAATACGTAGAGCCGCCATACCCGAGTGGTCACTGAACCGGGCTTAGAGTGGATGCTCGCGCTCGACCACGCATACAGTGAAGAGCTACTGTGGAAAGTGAACGATTGGGCGAGCATCCGGCCGGGGGCCAAGGGAAATGGTGCGCACATACTTGTCGGATAAGCTCGTCTGTAGTGCTGGTAGACGACGATGCTCGTTCGATAAAGCGAGGACAAAACACGAGAAGGAAGGGAAATGTTTTATAGGAAAAAACGCAAGGGGTGCGAGATAGGAGTACGCGTCTAAACGTAGAATTTACGCAGTTGATCAATGTTCCAGGTGCTGGCGAGCTCCCGACCGTCCTCCATCGCGAGGCGGACAGCCCCCGGGCGTGCTGTGGATACGACCGTGTAGGGTCCCTCCCATCTCGGGGTCAGCTTACTGGCCTTCGACAGGTCTTGAAGTCTTCGTAAGACCATGTCACCAACTTGCAGGGACCTTGGTCGGACTGACTTGGCCGGACTGACTTGGCCGCGTGCCTACGGAGAGCTTGTAGGTAAATCGCAGACCGTAGCAACGCCCGTTCACGTGTTGCTTCGACGAGGTCTAGGTCGAGGAGGCGTTCAACCTCCTGGTCGACAGAATCGACCAGCTGCACCCTTGGGGAACCTAGCACAATTTCGGCAGGCAAAATGGCCTCCGTCACAGTGAAACGAGTTGGAAAAGGCGTTTACTTTGTGGCCCGACTTCGTCGTTGTGACGGACCAAAGAACGGTACTGTGTTGGCCGAGGCTTTTGAAGACCCTCTTTTATGCCCTGAACTAAGCGCCCATTTGCTCGTTCGGTGCTCTGTTGCTCTGTGGATGTGCCACGCAGGCGAAAGCGAACCTTGGTCCCGACCTCCTCGCAGAACTTTGGAGCAGTTCACCTGGTGAATGGGTCCCGTGGTCTGTGATGAGACGGTTGGGTATCCGAACCGAGTTATCACATTCTTTGAGAGGAATATCTTGGCCGCTGGGCCGAGATGGTTGAGACGGGCTCGGCCTCTATCCACTTAGTGAAAGTGTCGATGGCCACGAGCAAATACTTGCGCACTTTCTCGACCCTCGGGAAAGGGTCCAGGGCGTCGAGCCCCAGGCCGAGAATGGCCACGCAGCGGTATGGTTTGCGGGGCGTATGCTTTGGTTGACGGGCTTTGCGAGCATGGAACCGCATGCTCGGCAGTCGTTACGATTGACCGTGCATCCGTCAAGGCCGTAGGCCGATAGTAACAATCGGAAGGCCTTGCTCACAAGCGTTACGAAGACGAGTGAGCTCCGCACATTCCTTCATGGATATCACGAAGAAGGTATTGGCCTTCCTCCTGAGAGACGCATCTGGAAAGGATTCCTAATGCGCCTTTTCGGTATAGGTCGCCTTCGATCAGTTTGTACTGAGAAGATCGCCTTGTTAGCCGGGAACGCTCGGCTTCTTCCTCGGGCAACGTCCCATGCGCAAGGTATTGGATGAATGGCGTCATCCAACTTGCACTTTGCTCGAGGAAGGAGACCCTACCGTCGGTCTCTGGTGCCTCCTCTTCAGAGGGAATGGAGGGCTTATATAGGTGCTCGACAAGCACCCCCGCCGGAGCGGTGGTTTGAGAGGAACCGACCTTAGACATTTGGTCGGCCAGGGAATTATCCTTCCTGGGGATGTAGATTACTTCGAAATTCTTGAAGTATTTCTCCATCTTCCTTACTTCGGCCAGGTTCACGACCAACTGTGAATCGCCCTTCACAGTGAGCCGTTGGACTCCTAGCGATTTACATGCCCGAAGTCCGGCCAAAAGGCCTTCGTACTCCGCCGCGTTGTTGGTCGCGGCGAAATGTAGTTGGATGGCGTACTGAAGTTGCTCTCCATCCGGGGAGACCAAGACGACGCCAGCCCCCGAGCGTTTGTATGCTCGGGATCCATCGAAATACAAGGTCCAGGAGTTTTCCCTTGAATCATTGGTTCCGCTGGCTGGTGGTGCTGGAGCCGACCATTCTGCCATGAAATCAGCCAGAACTTGTGATTTTATCGCCGTGCGGGCCGAAAACACCATCTCGAACTCGGCGAGCTCCATTGCCCACTTGGCTATGCGACCACTTGCGTCCTGGTTTTTCAGGATTTCCCTGAGCGGGAAGCTGGTCGGCACCACGATCTTGTGTGCTTGAAAGTAGTGGCACAACTTCCTGGAGGCCATCGACAGCAGTACAGATGGTTTCGGACCTCGGTAACGCTCCTTTGGTCCATGAAGTACTTCGCTGACATAATAGATAGGTCGTTGGGAACCATCTCTCTCTACTGCTAACACCGCTCTTACCGCCTGCGGGGTTGCCGCCAGGTATAGTAGCAATTCTTCCCCCGCTGTAGGTGTGACAAGGACGGGCGGCTTGGAAATGTACTGTTTTAGCTCTTTGAACGAGTGATCAGCTTCCTCCGTCCACGTGAAGCCATCGTGCTTGCGGAGGGCTTTAAAGAAAGGTAGTCCTCGCTCCCCCAGCCGGGAAATAAACCGGCTTAAAGCGGCCATTCTTCCGGTCAGAGCTTGTACTTCCTTCACGCACGTGGGCGACCTCATGTTCTCAATGGCTTCGATTTTCTTCGGGTTTGCCCCGACGCCTTGTGGTCCGACCATGTAGCCGAGCACCTTGCCAGCTTTCACGCCGAACACGCATTTTTCTGGATTTAGCTTTATTCGATGCTTATTGAGGTTACAGAAGGTTTCTTCCAAGTCAGCAACGTGACCCGAAGTACTCTTGCTTTTGACAACTATGTCGTCGACATAGACCTCCAAATTTCGACCTACTTGGTCTGTGAAAGTTTTCTGCATGAGGCGCTGAAAGGTTGCTCCCGCATTTCTTAGACCGAAAGACATGGTCGTATAGCAAAAGGTACCGAATGGGGTGATGAAGAAAGTCTTTTCCTCGTCTTCGCGCGACAGGCTGATCTGATGATAGCCTGAATAGGCATCTAGGAAGCTCATGGTTTGTGATCCCGCCGTCGCGTCGACCAATTGATCTATGCGAGGCAATGGATAGTTGTCTTTTGGGCATGCCGCGTTAGACCGTGTGATCGACGCCTTTGTCGCCACTGCCTCCTTTCTTCCTGACCAAAACTGGATTGGCTAGCCACTCGGAGTGTTCGACTTCCCTGATGAAGCCAGCTTTTAGGAGTTTGTCGAGTTCCTCCCGGATGATTGCCTGTTTTTCCGAGGAAAAGCGTCTAAGTTTCTGTCTCACTGGTTTTGTCGGTGAGCGCTGCTTTGTGCTCAATCACCTCCCTTGGGACCCCGGGCATGTCGGATGGTTCCCAGGCGAACGCATCCGAACTTGCTCGGAGGAAGGTGATGAGCTCGAGTTCCCATTTTGGATCTAAGGAAGATCCCAAATGCACGACTTTGGCCGGTTCCGACTCGTTGAGCGGAACAGCCTTGGTCTCTCCTCCAGGTTGGAGGGCAAGTTTAGGTCGGGAATGTTTTGGCTCTTGGTCAGGGCCGCGAGTGGGTAACTGATCGACCATATCCAACGCCCTTTCGTCGCAATTGAGTGCGGACTTGTGGTTCCCTTTTATGGTTATGACCCCGTTTGGTCCGGGAATCTTCAGGCATTGATACGCGTGGTGCGAGGCGGCCATGAACTTGGCCAAGGCCGGCCTGCCGAGGATGGCGTTGTAGGCCGACTCGAAGTCTACCACCTCGAAGGTGATTAGCTCCGTTCTGAAGTTACTCGGGCCACCGAAAGTCACAGGCAGGACGACCTGCCCCAGAGGTTTGATCGAGGTGCCCGGGACTATCCCGAAGAAGGGCACGGCTACACTCTTGATTTTGGAACGAGGAATCTGCATCTCGTCCAAAACCTTGGCTGAAATAAGGTCCAAAGAGCTCCCGGAGTCTATGAGGACCCGACCGACGACGGTATTGCTGATGGTGGGGTTCACGACCATCGAAAGCCTCTGTGGTTTGGTCATTCCAAGGGGACAATCGTCCTTGGAGAAGGTGAGAGACAACTCGGACCATTTGAGTTGCTGCACTGGCGGCTTACCTTGGGTGACATGGTGCACTTCCCTCGCAGCGTCCTTTAAGTCCCGACGAGATTTATAGGCAGAGGAGCCCCCGAAGATAACTGCAATGTGGTTCTAAGGTTCTTGATATTCCATGCCGTCTTCGCTTTCTTCGACGGGCTGCTTGCCCTTGCCGTTTTCACCCTGCTCTGGAAGCGATGGCATGGGACCCCTGCCGCTGTAAAACTGCTCCAGGCGGTAGGTCCACGTTCGGCAATTCCGTAGGTCATGCCCGTGTGCCTGGTGAAGCGTACAGTAGAGTTCGCCTCGTTGATCTGCCTGGCCACCTCGGTCGCGAGGCATGTGCGGTTGTCCTCTCCCCCGAGCGTTAAACCCCCGGCGCTGCGGCTGGGTTGCTCGGGGTTGTTGTTGTTCCACCGCGGCAACCATGCCCGGTGGGAGCTGCTTTTTCTTCTTCTTCTTGATCTTCTTATCCATAGAGTTCGAGCCCTTTTTACTAGCGGAGGTTTCTAGCCCGGGCTGAGGTGGCAGCTTTCCTTCATCCAGCATTTTCTTCCACTGGACGACCTCATCCGCGTTGGCATACCGATCGGCCATTCGGAAAAGCTCGTTTGCCGTTAGATCCGGATGGATCTCCAGGTCCTGCGTGAAGCGTACGTCCCGCACCCCGAACTTGAAAGCTCGGATGACGGCCTCGTCCGATATGTTCGGGATCGAGTTCCGGACCTGGATGAACCTCTGGACGAACTGTCGCAGGGTTTCTCCGTCCGTCTGTATCAAGCGCTCCAGGTCGCGCTCCTTTCCCGGGCGGATGTAACAGCTCTGGAAATTTGCTCGGAGCGCGGTGCTGAGCTGCCCCCAGGATCGTATGGAACCCTCCTTTTGGTTAAAGAGCCATGTGCGAGCAGCTCCGTCCAGAACCGTCGGCAGATAATTCGCCATCACCCTTTCATCGCCTCCGGCGGCGAGGATGGCGGTGGTATATATTGAGAGAAATTCATCCGGGTTCTGGGTCCCGTTGAACCTCTCGATGTGGCCGGGCTTGAACCTGTTCGGCCATGCGACATTCCGGAGAGAGCCCGTGAAGGCCTGGCAGCCGAAGCTCGGGGTTTCGCGGTGAAACCCTCGGTCATAGCGTCCTCCACGCGGGTCTTCCGCCCAACGCCCCGTTCGCGGACCGAGTCGAGAGAAGACTTCATGCGTCGGTCGTGTCGTCGACCGCTTGGTCGTGGAGCGTTCAGAACGCTCGTAATCCGGATGATTGTAGAGGTGTCGCTCCGAGGTTGCTCTGGGACTGTCCCGGGGCTTTTCCTGGATCAGATTAGCGGCCTGGGGCGATCTCCGAGCATGGCTCCGAGATTCATCTCTGTGCGAACGTGCGGGGGAGAGTCTGTGATGGCCCCGGGAAATACTCCGGGCATCCCGGTCATGGGGAGGATCCGAGACTTTTAGTTCGGCGGCAAGCCTCTCTAGATCTTCGGCCACGACCTTGCCTACGGCCTCTAGGTCCACTTGCTCGGGGAAACTGCGTAGGTCGCGTACGACCGCCGCAAAGGCCTGTAGCCATTCTTGTTTCTGGTGAATTGGCGGCGGCGAGCTATGGCGGCGTTCCGTGACGCGATCGGGGGTTCGGTACTCGTGAGAGTTCCTTTCCGCGGAAGCACGCCTCCCTTTCGCCTGGCGGCGTATGCTCGCGAGGGTCTTTCCCAAAGACGCCTCTAGGTGGAGCCTGGCCGCCTCATAGGGGTCGCATTTAGCAGCGTCCGAGGATCGTACCTCGGGCTCGGTACGGCTCCCGGCCATGTTGACGTGACGAGAGTGAGATGAATGCGACGGGGACATCATCGTATCCCCTTGAGATGCAGTCTCTCGGTCGAACTCTAGGTCGTCTGGTATATCCAGGCCATCGTAGAGTCCATCATAGTCATCCTCGCGGTCTTTGAGGGTAATGTCTAGAGAACGGAGGGTCTGTCCTCGCATCCCAGGGTTCGGGGAAGAGCTCCCGGACTCGTTGTGACCGATGGGATCGGTCACGCCGTCGCCGGCGTAATACATGTCGTCGTCTTCAACGTCGTCGAAGTCACAAAGATTCCGAGTATCTCCCGAGTTCGGCATCCTCGAGGATCTTGATCCGCACGGGAATCAAGCTGTCGTCCCCACGGACGGCGCCAGCTGTCGACGATTGGAGAACGGGCTCCCGCCGAGCTTACTTGTTGAATGGGGGATCAACAGAGCCCCGTCGTACGGACCGAGGAGGTCGTTCGAGCGATGCCAGGTCAGGAGAAAAGGGGACACGGTGTTTTATCCTGGTTCGGGCCTCTCTCTGCCGAGATAATAGCCCTACTCCAGTGTATTGTGTTCTATCTCTTTTTTTTCCCCTGTTACAGATCTTCAGGGGGGTTTAAATATTATGACTATAGGTACAAAGAAGGTAACTACCTCCTGGGATCACGCCATGTAGCCATATCTGTGATCCGCCGTCCTTGATTCGTGCGCTGTTTGAATTTTAGGTAGGATCTCCCTTGATCTTCGGCTGATTGGTTGTCTCCTTCCCTCTTCGTAACGCTTGCCGGGCCCACCGACCAAACACCTGAGTAGGTCATGGTCTCTACGAGCATGCTTGCTCGTGGGGGTGTTTGGTATTGCCGCGAGTAAAGGCGTGGACGCGTATGCTCGGAGGAAGAGGAGGGATGTTCGTCTCATTCTCCCGAGCATCTTCTTTCAGTACTGCCTGGTCGGTGGTGCTCGACTTTCCACGGGGGCACCGTGGTCTTTTGCCAGATAGCCAATCCCCGACAAAAGTATATATTCCATTTTTGGAAATTTCAGTAAAACTAGAATTCAAACCATTATAACTTTCGCGTTTTAAATCCAAATCTAGTGAAAAAAAATTCAAATTCATGTTTAATCCTCTAATTTCAGATTATGCAAAAATATTGTAGAATTGACCTATATTTAAAATTGAATTTAAAGTATGGGTTTGAAATATGCTGCATGTAAAATTTGAGCAAATAAACTTCAAATAAAACAAAAATAATTTTGTCAGAATCTTGAAAATATGAGCAACCCAAATATATAAAAATATTTAAGTTTATAGCTGATTTAACTCATTTTCTAATATGGAATTGGTTTCTACAAACTAGTATTCATGCATGTATAATTTAGGTGTATGAGCTTTAAAAATTTGATGCAATCACTTTCTAAATGTCCCTAAAACAGTAAGGAACTAGATTATGTTGAATATACTTTGAATAACATGTTAGTTTACATGTTGTTTCATCTAGTAGTTTAAAATCATGTTCTTAATAGTCTTAATAATCTTAGCTTCTTGAATTTGAAATAATGCATACAAATATGCATAATCTTAGCTTCTTGAATTCGTAAAATAAAAATAAGCACTCACAGAGAACAAGTGATTTTGATTCAACCTAATCCAAAACTGCTGAAATCGAGTAAACGTTAAAAGATGAACTACACCGCATGTACAAGAAATCATAAAACCTTATATCCTCACTTATTTTGTGTAATAATTTTTAGTTTAATTTTTCTATATGTATTCTTTTTGTCTTATTGAAGTTTGTTCTTTGCTGTGTATCGCGATATGACGTGTAGAACTCGATGTAACAGCCGCTACTATTAACGAACCTGAATTTGAACTCAATGGCAACTAACAGCAAGGCAAGGCCCTTTGGCCATATTAATCCCAGTTTTCATGCAATATGTTTCATAAAATGTTATACTGTGGGTCATGGTAGATTAAACCCTTGTTGATGGATTCCCTTAATTAATATTGCCATATGAACCTTGATAACCCTAGATAATGGATATACACATGAAAATATGGAATGGGTATATTCGTCTAATACTGCACATGTTTAGTTATGTTTTAGAATGGGAAAATGAACAGATGGCAATGATATCCACACTGAACGGAATGTGGACATGATTATTCATGAATATTGGACATGGTGGATTAATTTGATCAATGGTAATTTAAATAAAAATGATAAATAAAACTATGATTTGGACGTGGATGAATATTAGCAATAGCTGGTGGTGCATGTGACTTGCATGTAGATAGGGGGAGATCTTTTGCCTGGATTAGGTTAAAGACCAAACTATGATGTTGTTTTCATGCCAAGATAATCATATAACCATAAGGGCTGGTATGGGACGGCTATAACTGATTAAGTTATTTAAAACTGGCTTTGCACATTGGAAAGTTGTAGTAGCACAAGCTAGTCCGGTTGGATTGTTCAAAGGGGTGCCCTCACCGAAGTGTTAGGAATAAAATCTATTGATGCAACAGTATACACCTTACTATGGGGAGAAGTGGGACATCATGATGTGAAACCTTTCGTTGTACTTAGTATATAAATATCTCCTGCCACCATAGTAAGGGTTTGTTGGTACTGGGCTGTAGCAAAGTTAGAATTAAGTAATATAAAAGTTATATATGATTTCTCTGCGACACATTAAAGGAAGTGTATTAAATGTGTATTGCAAAAAGAAATAATCATTCTCTGTGGGTAAAGATGTATACCTCTATAGAGTTAAAACTAATCAATTAGCCATACTCGCGGTCATGAGCATTTAGTAAAGTCATCAAATAGTTAGAATTTTGATATTTTCATAAAATGAATTGGAATTGAAAAAATTTAGGGAAACTTACCCTACAGATGACTCAACGCTAGGCCATGTGTTGGCTAGGTTTATTTCAGCTATTGTGTCATGTGTTGGCAAAGGAATGAAATTGTGACATGTGTTGTCTAGAAAAATGATGTGAGATGCTTATGATCATTTGAGATATACTGTTATTTATGCTTATTATTTTACTTGTCAAATTTCTTTACAAGTTATGCTTTCAATTTACTCTTCAGAATTTACATTTAATCCAGCTTTATGCAAATAACTGTAGCAGCCTCCTTTGTATCAGCTTGCATGTAATTAGGATTTATAAACACTTCAAGTCTTGCTGAGTACATAATGTACTCAACCTTGCTATATTCGTTGTTTTATGTGAAGAGATAGGATATTCCGAAGATACTTATGTTGACGCAGCATGTGAGGAATAATGACTATACTTTCATTTAGAGTTTTATCTTGTTAGTTGCCTGTAGAAAATGGGTAGTTAGGCATACGGCAAGATAAAGTTATCTTAACTTTTGACTTGTAATGATTATATGTACGAACTGCTTCAGCTGTCAAATGTAATAAAATATGATGTATGTTTGTGATTACAATTTATTTTTATGTGTAATAGCTATTGTTCACGGGACTAGCATAGAAAAGTATACTTAGAACCTTTCTTTTATGATACATAGTATCATAAAAGGTAGGGTCTCACACTACAACTCCCATTCCCATTCCTTTTGTCGCAGACACATTAGCGCCATTCAGGTTTTCTTCCCTAAGAACTCTACTGGATGGACGAATACTACCCAGCTATATTACCGGAAGCATTCCGGCTTCCTCAGCCCCCCACGTCACCCCACCCTCTCTCTCTCCCATTTTTGCAAAAACAACCTCCGGTTCTTTGAAATTACGGATAGGTCCTTTGTAATTTTCTGTGAGTGTAGAATATTTTTCCCCGTTCGCGTTTAGGTCCTCCGTTCGCCGTTTTACACAAATAACCTCCCATTAATACGAATGGCGAACTAGCCCTTTCCTACTTATTCGAAATAGCGAACAAGTCCAAAATTATAACAAATTGGTCCCTAGACTTTTCGTTCAGGTCCTTTCTCCGTTTTCCCCGAAAAAAATGTTTTAGTGCTCCGTTTGCTCTCTCGGAGCATAGGAAAATTGTTTCCGTGCTTTTTCTCCAAAAAACAAAAAATATTTTTCCGTTCACGCGAACGCGGTTTTCCGAAAAATATTTTCGTGCTCGCTTTGCTCTCGGAGCATGGGAAAAATGTTTAAAGTGATCTTTTCTCCGAAAAAAAAAACAAAAAATTTTTCCCGTTCACGTCTTGCGCGTTTTTCCGGAAAAATACTTTCGTGATCCGTTTGCTCTCCGGAGCATGGGAAAAATGTTTTAGTGATCTGTTTTTCTCAGGAAAAAAAAATATTTTCCATTCAGCGTGAAATATTTTAAGTGATCCGTTTGCTCTCGAGCATGGGAAAAATGTTTAGTGATGCTTTTCTCCGAAAAAATAATTTTTTTTTCCATTCACGTGCGCGTCGTTTTTCCCGGGAAAAATACTTTCGTGGTCCGTTTGCTCTCCGGAGCATGGGAAAAATGTTTTCATGATATGTTTTTTCTCCGAAAAAAAAATATTTTCCATTCACGCGCGCGGCGTGCGCCGCGCTTGCGTTTCTAGTAGAACACATTCGCTTCAAGTGTTCCTTCATTTCTTTGAACTCTGCCTTCAAACTCTTCAGGTCAGCCAAATCCTCCTTGATCGCTAATACTTCTGCTCTCAACTCAGTTCTTCCTTCCCTGCCATCGTCTCTTGAGATCTGGTTGTTACAACCATCCAGACACAGATCTGATCACACCAAACAAAGAACCCCCAAATCCTGTTCAGCGTAGAGATTTTATAGCGGCGATCTCAGAAATCACCGCCAGCCTCTACTGATTCACTCACCCTCCAAGGATCGAAAGATGCTCTGATACCTCCGTCAGGTCCGGCTAGAATTGAGTTGAATACGATTAAGATTTTTGGAATATTCTGAGCGAATAGGAGAAGGGAAATAAGAACGATGAGCTAGTGTTCTACGCTAACTACTTTACTTGAGGCTTAAGTTGGAGAATCATTTCTACTCCCTTTTCTGAGTGTCTATGGCTTATAAGCCTAAATTCAGAATTACAGCAGTAAACTTGGAGATTGATCTGGCAATAGTAAAACCAAAAACCAAATTGCAACAACACAATAATTACTACTTTGTTTGTTCACCATTAAATCTCCACCGTTCACGCCATCAAGTTGAAGTCGACAAGCGTTACTTCTTCTTGCCGTCTTCACTGCTATGGCTGAAACAACTCTGAACTCTTAAAACGTCATCTATTCAAGAATAGAGGTAGTAGTAGCTCTATGTAATTGTTGTGAGCCCCCAGGGTCCCACATGTCATTTATTGGTCAGGACAACGGTGCAGACGTTGAGTTCATGGGACCTACGTGTCGGTGAGTAATAGAGGAGAGTTTACGCTATTCTGTTACTGTTCAGGGCAATATATTCTGGGGGGTACAAGGACATGCACCCCACACTCACCCTATATGCGTACACAAACAAGTACATGTCTTTTCCACACTAAGGTCCTGTTTGTTTCGGCTTAGGCTTTTTGGCTTTTGGCTTAAAGCTAGCTTTTTGACTTAATGAGCTTTTAAGCCGTCCGCTTTTAAGCCAAGACATGTTGTTTGGTATCATGGCTTATTAATGGGTTAGATGGTATAACTTATAGACGGAATGTCTAAAATACCCTAAATGAGATGGAGGAGGAATTCTCAATTTATATATGATGGCATTTGGTGGGTAATTTTGAAGACTTTTAGTGGCAAAGGGTTATTTCATTTAAAAAAGCCCTAAAAAACTCCTCTTGTCTAGCTTTTGGCTTATAGTTATACATGATTTTTAGGGTTTTTTAAAGCCCGACTTAAAAGCCGATCGTTTGTTTTGGCTTACACTTTTTGGCTTTTAAACCGATGAAAAAGCTGAAACAGATGGAGCCTAAGAAATATCCCCCGACAGATTTTGTTCATAAAGATTTCAATGACCCATCAAAAAGGGTCTTAACCTCAGAGGATAGAGTAATATTTCTAAGAAATTATACTATATAACATACTCTTTTTCACACACGCGTGTATGTATACTTATTTTTATTAGCGGTGAGTACGCCCATTCGACTGGAGTGGAACACAAGCTGGCTATGAGCGGGGACGCGCTCAGTGCCGGCTAAGCTACGCTCAGTTCTCTGTTCAGCTCAACATTTGCTTCATGAAAATTTGGGGAGGTGATAATATCTTCGTAACAATGGGGACTTTCACACCAAAGCTTAGAGCTACGTTACAAAAAAAAATTTGTTTTGTAAACAATATTTGTGAATACAATGAACAAATCGGCAGCAGCACACCGGCCAGTGAAGTCAGCAAGATCATACATAGGCAAAATGTGAGGGGGAAGGGAACAGATACAAAATTACAGAGGCACGCACAAACCAAACTTCACTGCGCTTTCATGGCTTTCTCCTTGCACAGCTGGTGCCACTCCTGCAGCACGGCCGCCTGGAGCGCACGGTGCTCGGCTTCCTCCGCCGTGAGCTTGGAGAGCGTCGAGGGGCCCTTGGGGTTGCCGAATTCATCCAGGTCCTCGTTCTTCTTCTTCTCCTCTTCCTCTTCTCCCTCGGTCTTGGCGGGTGGCACCTTCGGCTTGGCTGCTTTGAGCAAGGCTATTCTCTCCATGGAAATCTTCAGCCGCTCGGTGGCTGAGCTCTTCACCTCATCCTCGGGCATGTATTCCACGGCACCGTCGGTGATATCATCCAGCCAACCCTGAAGGTCTACTTCGACCTCTTTTGTGATGGATTCATCGGATGCGCACACAACAAATTTGCAGATCATTGTGGTTGTCTCATCACCCAGATCAACATTCCGGCTGACCTCGCTTGCACCAAAGACCATCATGCCCACAAACCCACCAAACCAAGTCTTCGCAGCGTAACACAGCTGTAAGGAGATTTACAAGGAGTTGTGACCCAAATTTTTTTTGCTAATTCTGTACATGAAAGAAACAAGACTTGCCGCGCAACGCTATTTAAGAGATAGAGAGTATCAAATGCTTTACCTGGAATCCAGCTACCGTTCGGATGAAATGTGAGCAGACTTGATGGAAGGGCTTAGAGGAAATTGACTTCAACCCACTGAGGAAAGGAGAGCTATCATACTGCTGAGCAGCAGTGGCCTTGAAACCACTACCTTCATATGTGTACGTGCCAGTGCACTCAACCATGGCGGGCAAGCTTGGCCATAGCCGGAAATACTCAACCGGAGAGCATTCATACGGCAAGAGAAGTTCAGTGAGAGGGATTTTGTAGGGTTGGCACCGCAGAACAACTGGCTCCCCAAGCTCTGGCCGAAGAGAGCGCTTCTGCCTCGTCATCTGTGAGTCTTCTTCTGCATAATCTCCTTCATAATCTGCAGATCCTCCACTTCCATAAAATGGGTAATACAAGACTTGAACCCAGAGGGAGCATCTCTCAAAATGCGAAACTCCAACAGTTACACTACTCTGGACTGGATCCTGCAGAATTGAGAACGCATTTTCCACAAAATTAGATTAAAATATGGACTAATTGATCTATGGTGCCAGAACATAACCTATCTGGAACAAGATATGCAACCTAAAAGTCCCAATTGTGTGCATTTACTGGTTATTTCAGGCACCAGATATTAATGTAGCACAAATGAAAGATAACAATAACTTAAAATTCAACAGCATCACTTTGCTCGATTTCAGTCCCAATTGCCACATTCTGTCTGGTGTGCAATATGATATATTATTGAGCTTTCAACTGGCTGGTCAAATATACTACAATGGATGGTCTTAATATTTAAATTTTGGCAAGAAAGAGATTGAAAAGTTTACTAGCTAAGAAAAAACAAATATTTCACTGTAATCTATATTCAAACCAAATATTTGTAACTTGTAGGCCAACTGCAATCCTAGAATTGTTTTCTCCAATTCTGACCGATGTCAAGCTATTAACGGGAGTATGATATTCTAAATATTTTAAATTATTGATGAGCCTTTGAAACTAAAGTGCATAGTAAGAACACATGCAAAATATGCACATTTTGATTCGTAGAAGCACCTGAGAAACAAGATTTCGTAGGTGCCGAACGGTGCGGGAAAATCCATCCATATAATACAGTGCTCCAGAGAGCCCAACTCGGATATCCACCCTGTTGAGCTCCAGCTCAGTCAAATTCAAAATCTGCAACAGCACACTCGAGTCAAAAGAACGTGATAATACAGTTCCAAATCAAACAATTCTAGAGATTAAGCTTAGAGCAAAGCAATATGTGAAGAGCCACACATAGTTGTATTCACTTCTAATCAATCTACCGGGTGGCAAAATGCACATAAACTATGCTGGAGCAATAAAATTATAAGATCCCTAAGCAGTGTTTAGCAGTAATCATGACAGAAAAGTGCAGTTCAATAAAAATATTGTTAATCGAACAAGAAAAAGATGCATTAATCATGCCATGCCTTTAGATGTAGGGTGATTCTGCCATCAGTTGGATCTGCCAAATGATACGTTTCAATGTAGCATGGATCGCTGCTGCCAGTCAAAGTACATGCTTTTGGAAGCTCTTTGTGCAAAGCACTAATCCCCTTTGTTTGTAGGAGAGTTAACTGAGTGGGATTCGGCCTCCAAAGCTCCTGAATGGCTTTATGAACTAATCCCTCCAATTTCCTATCTTGTGCAGCAAACGCCTCTGAAAACTGAACAGTAAGCTTGTGGTGGCTAAATGGATAATCCCCCGTAGCATCACCTACGCCAACCCACCTGAACGCAATATTGAAAAATTAGACATAATTCATATATTTCCAAATACATGTTCCAACAGATGGTTTTTTTTGCAGGTACAGTATTTTTATAAATACTGCGACCCTCTGTGAAAGAACAAGTTACTCAAGTTTCAAAATCCACACCTGTTATCTGGATGGTTCGTCACATATTTTATTATTTGTAAGACATAACGCGACTGATGCTTGGTGACAGAATCAGCCGAAGTACTTGCCCTAAATTCTTCCAATTCTTTACTGAGGAGCTGGCCCGCTCTTGCATTTCTTGTTCCCAAACGTTGAGCACATATGAGGACAGCCTGCACATCTTGTATCCTATTTGATGTAGTGGCAGAGGAATCGGTTTTGAATAAAATCTTATGCATGTTAGATATGATAATATTCAGTGGATCCTCTGGGTCATCAGCTAAAAGAGGATCCAGACCTTCAAGATCAAAGTGTTCAGAAATTGCCCATATCAACCGTGCTGATATTCTTGGGGTATGAACCTGGAAAGAAACAGATACTCATATATAATAAATTTATAGGCCAATCTGAACTAAAAAAAATGAAACTCAACAATAACAACAACAACAACCAGGCCTTTTATCCCAAACATGTTGGGGTAGGCACTAAAAAAAGATCATCAACTAACAGAAATGAAAGCACATAGGAATTATGTCATCATTCAGTGGACTGATTTTAAACCGTGTAAGCCAAAAATGTGGCTATAAACTATAAGTCAAATAGCCTAAACCTAAACAAACAGAGCCTTATTTGGTTTATGAATAAAGTATCAACTAATAAAGAACTATGTGGAATTATGCAAAACAAAACTATGCAATTGAGTTATGAAACAATAATGAATAAAACGCACGCCTTACATTTCAACTGGTATTTAAATGCATAAAAAAGTGTGTTTAGATTTTAATGTCTAAGAATAATAAGAAGGATCATAACCTCACGAAGATCCCTGATAAGCTGAAGCTGCAAGTTTCTGAGCCTTGTCTCATTTAGAATCTGATCTTGAGATGCACCAGCTTTAATTGTCTTTACACCACCTCTAGTATCGTATATATGACAAAGCCGTACAAGCAACTTCAGGTAGCAATCAATTGCGTAGGTACGCCCATCGCAGTCCCAAAGAACACAAGGTCTACAAACTTCCACCACGTCTAAAGCAGGTTCTGTCCAATTCAATGCACCATAACCAGTTCCATAGGCTAATGCTCCTATAACTCTGCTCTCTGTCCCAGAATTCTTCTGCTCAGGTAGTGGAAGAGATAGCTGGAAACAACTTTCGACCAGGGAGGCGACTAGCTCTTCTCTGAACAAGCTTTTGCTCGTTATGCTGTTTAGATCATCCTTCACCCTAGCATCCTCAAAAAGTGAGATCACATCTGTTCCTTGAACAGGCTTCTGACCTCTTCGAACACTCTCCTTTGCAAAAAGATCAACACAAAGAGCAGTCCGGCAAATACATGCCAATGCATGCATACGATCTGATTCTGCTCTCAAGTTTTTCACCATCTGAAGCAGTCTTTTGAACAGAGACACCTGCATCACAGAACATGCTTTTGTCAATCCATCTTGAACAAAAATTTGGACAACTCTTGTTCATTTAATTTAAAATTATCCCTCTAAAAATATCCTTCACAGCTTATGCACCGAAGAGAAGAAATTGCTAGAATTTGCCAATAGCTTGAGATTTGGACAGTCCAACTCTTCAAGCATAGATTGGAAATTGGCAAAGGAGTGATCCAAATTTCAACTTTGGTACATTATTCAGGACTAGTCCAAGGCCTGCATGTTGTTTTGACTATCTATGCTAAAAACTGTCGGTTATAATCTGCACATGATACGCACAAACTCTACATTGAATCTGGTTTTCTTCCTGGACCAGATTTTTCCTTCTTGATTTTGCTCTTTGATCAATCCAAGAAGAAAACCGACAAGCGTGAGGGGATGGGCTCATCTGTTGGCACTAACTTTTTGAGGGGGGTGTGGGAGGGCAGACAAAGGATGCTCAACCACTTTTATATAGTATAAATTATTCAGGATATGCCAGTGGATACTTGTGTTTCAAGAAAACTCTGTGCGTGTTAACCTATTTAGTTGGTGTCCTAAACAGGATATAATAAACTGTGTGTGGCCCCATAAGTAACTGGTAGCAAAACCACTTGGCTATCTATTGGGATTTGGGCCGCTAGTTGACACACATCAACATATATTATTTCTTTTGTGATCTTTTTGGTTTTAGCCTAAATCTTTTGCTGGGTAGTTGAGTATGTGCCTCGGTGTTTGTAACACCCTAATTTTCGAGCTTTTGAAAAAATTTTAAAAATAAAAAAAACCATTTGGATTTTTCCCAAATTAATTAAAGCTTAATTTGAATTTTTGATTAAATTTAATTTAGTTAATCTATACATCAAATAAACGATTTCCAGTCATAGTTGTGTTCCTTGTGCTACAAGGAATTTTTCTATATTTTTTGGGATTTTTATGAATTTATTTGCTATTTATTAGGATTTAATCGGCTTTATTTAAATTTCTCACATTTTCTTAAATCAAAAAATATTTTCTTTTTCCATAAATCCATCGAGCCGAATCTCTGCCTTTGGCGCATTTTCTCGGCCCGCTGCGCTTCGACCCGGCCTGCCCGCATCCCCAGTCCATTGGCCCAACCCACGTCCACCGGCCCGTTCTCGCCGCGGCCGTGTGAACCCTAGCCATGCTGCGTCCGCACAGCCCTAGGTGTCCGAGCCCCACATGCCTCCCAAGGCCTTTAAAAGCTACAACATGACTCGGTTTGTGCTCCCCATTCAACGCCGCATCCAACGCGCAGATTTGCGCTGCCCGAGACCCCGCCGTAGCCGAAATTGAAGCTCGCCGGAGTGCGCCGCCGCTCAAAGCTCATTCTTCCGCGCCAATCTCCATCGCCGGTTCATCTCCGCCGACCTCGTTTGCACCTTCGGGTTCATAGCATCGCCCGCATTCGGATCCGCGCGAAACCGCACCAAATCCAGTCGAGATTGACCGAATCCCGTGTCTTCTTCCTCGCGTCCGGCGGGTTCGCGCTGCCGTCTCCTCGCCAGAAGCCCCAGTCGAGCCCGTGCCTCCGTGTCGTCCGCTTCATCGCCACGTGGCTGCCACGTTGCGTCTGTCAACCAAAGCGTCCACGCAATCGCCGATGTCAGCCTTACCCTATCCCGTAGACTCGGTCCACCGTAGACCCTAGCCAAATCTGTGGACCTGGTCCATAGACCATGGCCCACACCTGTTGACCAAATAGGAATTCTCTAGGTTTATTTTAGTTCAGAAAAATAGGTTTATGACATCAGCATGATGTCATTAATCCAATTTTCCATTAGAGATAATTCAGTAAATTAGGATTTGTTCTTTTTCTTTTATTTCAAACATTTGTGAGCCCGTTCTCTCTCATACGAGCTCCGATTGAGGTGATTTCAATTTCTAAAAATTTGTAAAATTGCGCTCTATTTAATGATGAATTTTATTTAATTTTTAGAGTTTGTTTGCTCTTTGTTTTGATATTTATTTGGTGTTCTCTCGATTCGCGCAAGTACTGGGAGTGTATGAGAGTGAAGCATTGATTCAAGACCAAGGTCCAGAGCAAGGGATTTTCCAAGACAAGTTGTGCTTTGATTATATTGAACTCAATTTACAAAAGATATGTTGTTTTAAATTATTGCATACATACTTTTATACAATGTACGTTAATTCGGTCTTAAGGCTTAGTTAAAATCTAAACTTGTTATGACCCCTTGGTATTGATCATTGTGTACCCTTGTCACCCTAGATGATATTATCTATTTATTTAAGTGATAATTAGCAGGGTAGCATCATACAATAGAATTGCTTAGTTCAACTTAAACGTTTCGGTATTATGCTACTATATGGGAATCATTTCAAAACATTGTTTAAACTCATTTGTGAAGCTGCGGCAATTGGTATTGCTAAATGAAATAAAGTGGAAAAATGGTTTAGACAGGGGTGGATGGATATTTGGCGGGTGTTGGATGCACGAGACCTTATAAAGTGAATGTTTCGCCCTAGGCAATTGAAGGTTGATGTGTGTGTTACCATGGATCGAGCACTTCCGTACAACCACAAGTCTATAAGGGTACGACTTGGCTAATTAATTTGTGCGTCTCATTATTGACTTCGCCAATTAGTGGAATGTGGGTGCCGGTTGGAGACTCGCAAGGCGCAATAGGGAGCTTCTAAACTGGGCGGCTAGAACCCTATCAGCGGTGAAACCTTAGCGGTCAAAGTTAATAGCAGAGTCGTACATTGTAAAGGCATTGTCATGATCTCTTTGCCAACACACCAAAGGAAGTGTGATAAGCAACAAGAGACGGTCATGTCTCGTGGATAAAACTATACACACTCTGCAGAGTTAAAACTACTTAAGTATTCGTGCCCACGGTCAAGGGCAAGTGAGGTACGCTTGCACATTGTAGATTTTATGGTTTTGTTTTAAATGAAAATAATGGTTTGGGAATCCGTGAGTAGTTGAAAATCCCGGGTTATAAGTTGACATTTGGAGCCAGTTAGATGGCTCGAACTCTTGGATTATTAGTTGACAATTGGAGCCATGGTTGTCAAGGCAACAAGGCGAGACGAGGCGTTAGCCGACTGCTTGGACGCCTAGGTGGGCACCTAGGCGAGGATTAGGCAAGGTGAGCAATCAGTATAAAGCCAGCAGCCTAGCCTATTCTTTTTTCTCTCCTCAGCCCAGCCTTCTAGCTCAGGCCCAGCCCATCCCAGGCGCCCTTCCCCCTCAAAACCCTAACCCTCCCCTCCTCTCTCCATTCACGCTCCCTAGCCGCCGCCCTCTCTCCACCCGTTCTCTCTCTTGCCTCCCTTCCCTACTCCATGCTGTCGCCGACTCCTCTCCCCTCTGTAGCGCTGGCATCAACAGCAGCAGCTGCCGAGCAGAGGAGCAACAGCGACTCAGAGCAGAGGAGCAGAGCGGCGGCGAGCAGATCAGCGACAACGATCAGAGCATTGCGGCGGCAGATTCGCACAATGAGCAAAGCAAATTGCGGGCAACGCAGAGACTGGGCCGAGCAAACAAGCGATTTACACAAAGAATGACGGCAGAGGAGCACCAAAGTAGGCGAGGGTCCATGGTGGTCGGCCACTGGCGCCTAGGACCCTAGCCGGCCGCCCGACCTCGCCTGGCGACACCTGGAATGCCCAGGCGTCCGCCTTGCTCCGGCCAGGCGAGACGAGCGGCCCAGGCAGGCTTCCTCTGGCGCCGGGACGCCTAGGCGACGACTTGATATCAATGGTTGGAGCCAGTCAGATGATTGGAATATTTACTAGTTATTTCATTAATTTCAATTATTGCAACTATATTTGGTCAAATAATGCTTGTGAAATTACTAGTTGTATTTAAAGTTAAAATACTGCTTTACACAAAATAGCCATATCAGCCATTCCTTTAGAACAAACCTTGTATATAGTGTAATAGACTTGCATTCTGTGCATAACTTGCTGAGTGCTTTATGTACTCATCCCCTTGCAACAAACAAATCATCTATCGAAGAGAAGTCTACACCTACGTTGGAGGAGGATTTCTACAAGAAGGCGAATATCTAGGAGTCGAACATTGTCAAATGCCAGTGGCATGTTGATGGGATTCACCGGCGTTCTTCGTTCCGCTGCTGTTTATTTATTTTGAGTTGGAGCCATCGAGGTCTAACAAGTGTGAGGTTGACCTTAAGGTCTTTCAACATTTGTTTATTCAATATATTAGTCTTTTACTTATGTTTCTGTTGTGTATGATTGTGATATTTTACCTATGTTACACTTACACCTGTGTGCACTAGCATGATCCTAGACTTATGCAGAATACACAGAGGGTCCAGATTTACATATTTGGATCCCGACAGTGGTATCACTAGAGCTCAATTGTTCACAAATTAGGATAGTGAGAACTGATTTTTTATGGTTTTCTGTAGCAAAAACTGTTTGTGGTATCACTGTTACCTCCTTATCATATAAAAAATGTTTTGTCACAGTGTCATTTATTATAAATTGTATCCCTCATCAGTGTTCCCCTAGGTGCTAGGCAGACAGCAAACCAACACCTAGAGCCTAATCGCCGATTAGGCGGGCTAGGTGGCCGCCTAGGTGGGATAAATAAGCTAGGAAGGCTAGGCGGGAGGGTGTAGTCTAGCGCCTAGGTAGCTGCCTAGGGGACCAGTGCCCCTCATTACATCATATAATCAGTGGCGGAGCCAGCCCAGGCCCAAGCCCCGGGCTGGACCAACTGATCTTAAATTAAGTCTCTGTTTTTAATCATTTTTTAATAATTTTTAAAAAAAATTTAATGGGCTTTCGGTACTAGGCCCCTGCCGCAAGGCGGCAGAACTTTATGTCCGCCTGCATATAATCATTTTATCACATGTCGAAATCTGCGCAATATTCAGGCACTATTTGGTATGGAAGATGCCAATATCATACTAAATCAGACATCAAAGTAATAATGCATATCTTACTTACATTTCGTCCCCGGATATTATAATCGTTTGTTGATTATATGTGAAGTAATGTGGAATTTTGAAGGCACACTATTTATCTATTAAATTTAAATTGGTAACAAGTGAACAAGAACAACACTATATTGCTTGTGGACTTAAGATGCTGAATGGCTGATCTATCACCAGATCATTTTTTAGCCGATAGGGTACAAAACTACAAATATAAAGGAAGTTTATTCAGTTGTGGATACTATACTACGATGGATCACATTAAGAACGAGCACGAAAACTTTAATTTATGATATGCATATAACTACATAAATCAGCAGTTAATGCTAGGGAATATACTGACAAACTAGTTAAAACCCAGACAAGGCCCTTGTCTTCGTAATTTGTATGCTACACTAGCAGGTTCTTAGTCTGCCTTTCAGAGATGACAGCAAATGGTGCAAATTAGATTGAATAAAAAAAGAAGCGTAATATAATAATATTGCAGGAAATCAAATTCTTGCCAAGTTAAATGGACAACAATCAGGACATGGAAAATCCAAACCAACTAAAGTGCCAATTTGTTCACTGCTGCAACAATAATGAAAACAATTTTCAAATAATTTGACAAAAGATTGAAATAAGAGATGGTATGGGATAAGCCCCAATCTGTTTGGTTCAAACAAGAAAGTATTGGGATTAGCATTTAGGAACACACTAATCCTTGGTGGTATTATAGCTTGAGTTCATGTAAGTCCATGTATTTTCATGCTGGTGCACTCAAAACAAACACTAAAATGTCAGAATTGCATGTTACTACAATAAGTTTACAGAGTCCAACTCAAACAAAACCTTAATGCCATCGAAAGACAAGCTATATTTCAAGATCATCCACAATGACAGTAAATCACCGTACTGGCCAAAAACTAGTAAACTCCAAAATAACTTTATACAAACTTAGCTACCACTAGTCCACGACCAGCAAATGGCAGTAAGAACCCAAACACCCACTTCCAGGATCCTCAATCGTACAGTTGGCATTGGGCTAAAAACTTAATCAGTACGTTTACCATAGAAAAATAGGAAAAAAAACAACCATCAAGTTGACTAGGCTCTAGTAAGTAGCTATAAGGTGATTGATTCGGCACCTGCATTCCGAGATCCAGCAAATGGAGATTGGTCGCAACAGCCCTGACGATCGTCTCCCTCATCGATGAGAACTCTTGCCGGTCCCATAGTGTCAGGATTGCAATAATGGCAGCCGAAGCCCACTCCGGCTTGCCTCCGGGCACATCTGCGAGCGACAGCATATTGATCCCCACCTCAAACACCAGTGGTGGGTCAAGCGAGCTAAGGAAAGGCAGCAAGTGCGAGACAATGTCGGACACCCCCACCAACTTCTCCGCACTCGACTCCACACTATCAGCTATTGTAGTGTCCCCTGGCTTGGCAATCCGCCGCAGCATGTTCACCACGCCAGAAGCAACCATTTTCGCTGCGTGCACAAGAGGGTACACAGTGACCCGGAAGCTCTCAACAGGCATCACCATGGAACGCGCCATGAGCATGTTGCGCCTGGACCAGATGAAGTCGATGGCGTCGGCGGCCCACTGCGCACGCACAGCCAGCGCGCCCTCCACGTCGACAAGCTTGTCCCCAGCGAGCCGGCTCATGCGGCGCGCATCCAGCTCCTGGAACAGCCGCGCGAGCGCCTCAAACGCCGCGGCGGCTACGGCGTCTGCAGAGTCCAGCGCAAGCTCGGCCAGGCGCCCCCACCACGTGGTGGCGTGCGTCATGAGCGAGGGGTTGGAGGAGCACATGAGCGCGAGGTCATCGCGCGGGAGGAGGGAGGAGAGGGAAGTGACAGCGGCGAGGCGGAGCGACTCGGCGGGCGAGGAGAGAGCGGCGGTGATGTCGGAGTGGGCAGAGGAGAGGAGGGAGGGGAGGAGGTGGGAGGGGAGCGAGGGAAACGAGGCGATGGAGGACGCGGCGACGTCAGGGTCGGGGAAGGAGAGGTCGGAGCGGAGGGAAGAGAGCAGGACCGGGTCGAGGAGGTCGGGGGGCAGGGGGAGCGCGCGGAGGAGGTCGAGCGCGAGGCGCTTGCAGACAGCGGAGGAGGGAACCGACAGGATCTCGGTGGCTGCGGTGCGGGCGAGCACGGAGACGTCGCGGCCGGCGGCGCACTGCTGCAGGGCCTGCAGGAGCGCGGATGACTGCCGGAGCGCGTCCGATGAGCGGAGATCGGTGGTGATCTGCGCGATGAGGAGGTCCATCGCGCCGCTGCGGCGGACGGGCTCCGGCGATCGACGGAGCTGGGGGAGAGGGGTGGTCGTGTAGATCTGAGAGAGGGAGGGGTAGATTACGAGAGAAAGGGAAGTATCGGGTTTTGTTGTGACTTGTGAGCGGAGTTTGGAGAGCGCTGCGGGTGGTGGTAACGGGTCGGATCTTTTCCTTGAGGCCATTCATAATGCGAGTTTCATTCTTACTAAATAAGATACCACATAGGTAAAAATGGTGGCATGGTAACAAATTTATTAGGAGAGAAGAGAGTTGGGTTTACCAAGTATTTTGAAATTGTGATGAAACCCCACTGAGAGTGATTTGTTTCATTTCTACACCTTTTTTGGATCTCGTGTGGCCATATTGTAGTGTGCTAGATATAATTGCCAGTGGCTACACAATTTATATGGCACATTTGACCACAACACCATCCAACAATTAAATGTTATGTCATACCTATGAAATTGCAAAATGAAACTGTGCATTGAGAGAGGTTGTTTCATTCCTCAACTCAAACATCTAAATATGACGTGGCACTATTAAAAACCGTGTAATGAAATTCTCCATAGTGAATGGCCTTAGATGGCGTTTGGATAGTGACGAGTACCCATGGCATGGGTACCCCCATCAGCCCGGAAACACGAACGGGCTGACAATCCGCGGCGGAAGCCCAGCACTTGGGCCACGGAGAAAAGACCCCGACTGCGGCAGGTCGACTCGATTCGGCGCCTCCGACCTCGGAGGCTCGGCGGACCCGGCCGCTAGTAATAAAGCGCACGAACAAGCAAGCTCCACACGCCGCACGAGCCAGGCTCACGCCTGTCGAGGTCGCTTTATGCGCAGCTGGGCCCCCGACATCCGACGGGTAGCGGCTCCTTCCCAAGACCGCCGAGGAGCCACCGAAGAAGTCAAGCCCCCGCCCCATCGCTGGCACACCGCAGAGGAGTGCGCCACTCCGAGGCCAAGCCAAGGTCAAAGCGCTATTAAAGCCACCGAGGCCGACAGAGCACCACGCGACACGCCACCTGCATAAAGACTACGCAAGATCAGACGCCATGTAATTCACCAACCCTCGCCGACGGGCAGGGTTTGCCGGACAAGACAGAACCAGACGCCAAGACGCAGGTGCCCTTTCCTCGTAGTTTTCACAACTCCGTGTAACTGCCTCCTCCGCCTATATAAGGAGAGGCAGGACCCGAGAGGAGGGGCGCGAGAAAATGGGGCCTTCTAGGTAGCCTCGACTCCTAGCGAAACATCAAGGGGATCGGACAGGCCGTCCGCCTCGCTTGTACACCCCTTGTCCATCTCCCAAAGATCAATACATCCACACCGCACTAATCGAGTAGGGACATTCGGCCCGAACCAGTATACATCTTCTGACTCCTTGAGTCGACCATTCGGGGAGAGGGAGCGCGCGACCCCATCCGACCATAAATTCGTATTGCCGGTGCACGAAACACCGACAGATAGTTAGCCCCTCTTTGGAGTGTAGCATTTCACGTGGATTTTAGGCAAAAAAATCGTATTTAATACAAGTTTTAACTCGTATTTACAGGATGATACAATAGTTTTGCGTATTTACAAAAAAAAATCGTCATCTCCGGTTCCCCGTAAACCGGCGAAGCAAGACCGGTTTCCCAGGAACCGGCCAAGGGCATGACCTGCTCCCCAGGAACCGGCCAAGCCATCTACGGTTCCCCAAGAACCGGCCATGGCAAAAAAATTATTATTATTTCTTTTTTCTAATTTTTGAAACCGAGTTGATTCAAATGCAAATATCTTTCGCTATACAACTCCAAATTCAATGAGACAACTTTCTAAAGTTTTGTAAAATCATTTAGATTATGAATATGCAAAAATATTTTAACTAAATTTCATACTATGGTTTGGATACTAAATTCAATGAGACAATTTACTATGGTTTGGATACTATCAAATTTAACTAAATTTCATACTCTCCAAACCATAGTAAATTTCATACTCCCCAAACCGTAAACTGCGCTTCATGACCGTGACCTGGACATCGTTTGCTGCACAATAATCAAAACTAAAATATTTTTGCATATTCATAATCTAAATGATTTTACAAAAATTTAGAAAGTTGTCACATTGAATTTGGAGTTGTATAGCGAAAGTTATTTGCATTTTAATCAACTCGGTTTCAAAAATTAGAAAAAAGAAAAAAAATGATATTTTTGTTTTGCCATGTCTGGTTTCTGGGGACCATAGATGACTTGGCCGGTTCCCCAGGAACCGTATATGGATTGGCCAGTTCCCCAGCCCTTGGTCGGTTCATGGGGAACCAGTCATGCTTGTTGGTTTACGGGGAACCGGAGATGACGGTTTTTTTTGTAAATACGCGAAACTGTTGTATCATCTTGTAAATACGAGTTAAAACTTGTATTAAATACGATTTTTTTCGAATTTTAGAGGTTTTTAATTCCTTACTATAGCTCTTGGCAACATAACAATGATGTTGTTAAATTAGGAATAATTATTTTGAGTTAATCGCAAACTAACAAATTTAAAATTATCTCTTTAGAATGTCATATGTCATCTTCTTCATCCATCTCATCTTCCCATTTTCCCTACCCACTTCCCCCACCCTTTTCTTCCCTCTTTAACACAAATATTTTAAAATTAGAACATTTAAACTTGAAAATTTTAAATATGAAGTTTTAAATAAAAATTTTCAACTTAAAATTTAAAACTCAAAGAACTTTAAATTTAAAATTTTCAAATTAGGACGTTTCAAGTTGAAAAGTTTTAACACAAAAAGTTCCAACCCGAAAAAGTTTCAACACAAAAAGTTCCAACTCGAAAAGTTTCAAATCGAAAAGTTTCAACTCATAAAACTTTCAATTCAAAAGGTTTTGGTTTAAAATTCAAGTCAAAAAAATTTCAACCAAAAAATTAAAATCGGAAAATTTCAACCCGAAAAAAATTAAATCAAAAAATTTTCAAACTAGAAAGTTTCAACTCAAAAAATTTAAATAAAAAAGTTTCAACTCTGAAAAATTTAAATTAAAATATTGTTAGATTTTGATTCAAAGGCACAGGCTTCAAATGTTCCGTGTGCTTCGGACGATTGCGTGCGGAGCACAAATCCGAATACCACCGTGGTATCGTAATCATCCGCATTACGAGGAGACACACGACAAGATTTATTACATTAATTTCAACGCTCGGACTTCGGAGCACCATGTGTCGCGCTAGTATTTCAGTCGCACGGAATGGCGCGAACCGACGACCGTAAAATAACATTCCTGGTTGCTAAATTACTATGAAATAATTTTCTATACCCTAATTCCATGTGAAACAAGCCGGAGGTTAGATCTCTAAGCTCTTGGGAAGATTCCTTTGAGAAGCCCCATGTATCCTCTTCCTTCCTCTCTCTACCCCCCCCCTCTCGGAGTGTTTTTCTTCAAAACTTTGTGTTTATTTCCTAAGAACCATCCAAACATATTTGCTCTCCTATTTTCTATGTGTTTGAATTCTTGCGGGATTCTATTGTACGCGATATTTTATTTCTATGTTTTTCCTAATTTTGTGTTTCAAAGAGGTCTTAGTGGAAATGCGAAAGGGATATGATGTGAGATATATTGAGATGGGCAGGGACTAGAGATATGATATTCTTTTCCCATTACTTTGTTTGGTATGGGTTGGGTTTGGATTTAGGAGTATTTTTTAATGATCATGATGTCCTTCCTGTAACTTATCTAGTGCATGCATATGAGTGGCTAATTTGTAATTTCCTACTTCTTTTATGTCTAGCTCAGCCATAGCTCATCCCTACCATTGGGTTTGAATGGTGGGATACAAGGCCTCCATATACCTTTTCCAAACCCCCTCCAATTTCCCAAGGTACGACTATTTTAAGGTTAATCTCAAACTAACAAATTTAAGATCACCTCTCTAGGATGCCATGTATCATCTTCTCCATCCATCTCTCCCTTCCTTTTTTCCAACTCACTTCCCCCACCCCCCTTCTACCCTCTCTAACACAAAATTTAAAATTAGAACATTTAAACTTTAAAAAATTAAATAGGAAGTCTCAACTCAAAAAAATTCAACTCAAAAATTTAAATAAAAAAATTGTAAATTAGGAAGTTTCAACTCAGAAAGTTTCAAATCGAAAAGTTTCAACATAAAAAATTTTAAATCAACAAAATTTTCAAATAAAAAAATTTCCACACAAAAAGTTTAACCCAAAAAAATTCAAATTGAAAATTTTAAACTCATTAAAATTTTGATTCAAAAGCTTTCGGTTCGAAAAGTTTTGATTTAAAAAACTTTTCTTCGAAAGTTACAATTTAAAATTCAAGTAAAAAAATTCAAATTGAAAATTCACAACTCAAAAAAATTAAATAATTTCTTATTAGAATATTTCACTTAAAAATTTCAAATCGAAAAGTTTCAAATCTAAAAGATTTAAATTAAAAACTTTTAGATTTGATTCAAAAAAAAGCAAAAAAAAACATGAAAAAGTAACGTACGTACAAAATTGTTAGTAGACGATGCAGGCCCTGGTGGTGTCCTTCCTCTCCCAGCCACGAGTGTTCGACACAATGTGTGTCGCATGGAGAAGAGCTGCTCTATGAGCGTACCTACGGGTAGGGGTGAAAACGGATCGGATACGGATGAATAATAGTCATACTATATTTTTTTCTCGAATGTGGATACAGATATTGTACATAAAAATCAACAAACACGTAACTAGTTGATTTGATCAAAATATTATTGAAAATTGAACAAATATAAGCATTTTCATTCACTTAAACAATAGTTAGATACCATATCGCAAGCAAAATTACGTAATACTTAGTTTATCATACATATAGATCAAAACAAAAAATGAAAGTGATTCTTGCTCAGAGATACAAATGAAAGCAAAGACATAACACACTAAAATTTTGATAATACTTAAATACCATATCTCTAGAAAAGTATATAACACTTACATGTAATGACTCAATATTTGTATTCTTAGTTGAATTATGTTTAAAATAATAAGTTATGTATTTATGAGTTTTTATGCATTTTTAGCTAATTATTTAAAATATTTTCCTGTTAAGGACAATAATGTTTGAATTTTTGAGAAATTTGAAATTTGATAATATCTTGAAAATAACTTTTTAAATGATAGATTATGTCATAAACTTTTATAAAAAATTTCATAATTTTTGTAGCAAGTTTGCCAATTTTAATAATTAAAACTTGATTTGTGGATTAATTAAATTAGAAAATGATTTTAAAATTCAGAAACCTTTTTGGGCCAAAAGAGTAGCCTTGGCCCAGCCGACATGCATATCCGGATATCCGACCCGTCAATATCTGGATTATCCAAATTCGTATATGACGGATAGTGAGCTACCAAATCTGTATATGTATCTAAGAAAAAAATCCGTATCCATATCTGATTCGATATTATCCGATAAATATCCACTCCTACATAATTCGTATGCAAAAAATATTCAGATCGATCGAAAACTATCTGATCCATTTTCATCCCTACCTATAGGCGATCGTAAATTAGTGATTTCCAATTTTCCAAACCCTTCAACCAAACAATGGATTAAACCTAATCCACCCACCATATCCCATTCCCACCTCCTATAAACCATTATCCGAACGCTACCTCAATGAACAATGATAAAGTGGGGGACCAAGACAAATAAGATTGATCTTAATCGACTTTAAAAGTTAGCAGATCTATAGTGTGAGGCTGCTCATGCGATAAAAAAAATCACCACCCACATGAATATTCTCTAAATGCATTTGGTTGGAGGAATCCTCCCAGGATTACCAGGAATTATTTAGTAATCCTACGAGATTATCTTGTTTGGTAAACTAAAATGGAATCCAAAATAGGAATCGAAGATTACCTCGGGAATCATACTACCATCAATTCCAAGAATGTGTTTCGTATAGAAAATGGTGTATATCATGGGTACATTTAATTGGAGGAATCCTCTCAGAATTATCAGGAATAATTTAGTAATCCTATGAGATTATCTTGTTTGGTAAACTAATCAGGAATTTGAAACAGGAATCCAAGATTACCTTGGGAATCATATTACCATCAATTATAAGAATGTGTTTCTTCTAGAAAATGGTGTCTATCCGAGATTACCATGGGAAAGGAATCTTTGTTGTTGTGTTTTTTATCATTTCCTTTATTTTGTTGCAGTCAAATTTTAAACTTTCAAAATTAAAAATATAGATTATGTTTTATTTTAATATTTGAATATCAAAGTTATGGAATTAATATTTTTCCAAAATATGAATTTCAAAACCCAAACAACAAAATTTGAATCCTGAATTTTAGAATCGTAACTTCAATCATTTCATATTTTTTAATTTTGAAAATCCATTTTGTAATATTTTAAATCTTAAATTTTAGAATTTTTAATTCTCGATTTTAGATATTCCAATTCTAGGAATTTAAATTTTATAAAATTGAATTTTGGAAGTTTCAATTTTTGAATTTTGGACTTTCAAATTCTAAGAATTTAAAGTCCAAAAGTCAAATTTTAAAATTTCAATTCCAAATATCCTAAGTTTTGAGCCATAAAAATTGAAAGCTTAAAGGTTGTAGTTTTAAATTTTATTTTTTTCATTTAGAGTTTATAAATAAAAACCTTCAAGTTTTAAAATTTCAAATAGAAAAATTTAAATTTGTGGACTTGTTAGTTTGAGGTATGAAATGTTTGAACTATTCTTAATACTATTTTATAGTTTCCTTCAAAGCAACCAAACGTTGAAATCTTAGATAGTAATGTGTTTACCGATTATCAGATTGAGATGAATATTAGATTCCATGGGAATATAAGATTATACGTACCAAATACACGCTTTTTTGATCTCGAATATCGATGATTATTTCTTTTTTTAATTACTTTGATTGTGCGACCATTTCTCAAAAATCACATGTTAACCAATCCTACTAAGCATGTACATATGATTTTATAAAGAGAGGAATTTTAAAAATTCTGACAGTGCTACTGTCTTGATAAAAGTCTTACTGGCAAACTTCAATAGAATGAAAATTGGTTCAAAACAAGTTAGAAAATTTTGAAATTTTTTTGTATGGTCCTAATGCATCATCAATATTTACATAGCATTTTTAGATGATGATCAATCTTCAACAAGAATTTTCAAAGATTCTGACAGTGCTACGTCATGATAAAAGCCCGATGATCAATACATAGAATTGCTTGAGTAACAAAAAAAGGTTTAGTATTTTCGAAACTTTTAGAGAAGGGTGCTAAGTCAATACTTAAGCTCTCATAAACATTTTGGATCATGATCACACTACAGTAAATTTATAAAATTCTTACAATGGTACTGTACCATTTGTGTTCCTTGTGTTTTTTATTCTAGAAAGATAACAAATGTAGTTCAATGCATTCATAGATTTGATTGAGCAAACAAAAAAATTTAAATTTTTTGAAAATTTTAGAGAAAGGTTTTAAAGCAATGCTTAAGCTCTCATAAAAATTTTGGATCGTGATCATACTCGAGAAAATTTATAAAATTCTGACAAGCTTACCATCTCAGTTATGTTCATTTATGGAATTAATATTTTTAAAATTATTGTAGCAATTTTATTTTTTTTTTCAAATTTTTTTATCCGACGAGATTTTGAATCTCGTTTCCAGTTGAAATCCGAGATCTCGTCAAGATTTCACAAAATTTTGCTGAAATTTGTAACCATGTGCCCACGTACTACAATGGTAATAATTGATGTATGGTGCGAGAAAATCACATGGCCTTAGTATGGGTTACTAGTTTAGTACTAAAGAAGCCATTACACAAGATGTAAAACAACGTTGGCATAAAAAAAACACACACATTAAAATAATCAACTATTAGTCCGCCTAATATGATCATTTCCATATCCTCACAACCTCCTACAATTTAATGCTAGCGTTGGTTGGTATTTTGCTAGTAATATCCTAACTAACCAACTCTTTACACTTCCCAACTCAATGTCATGTCTACAACAAACTATGATTTCTATATTAAAATCCTATCCATCACAAAACACAGTTAAGTTTGTTTAGTAGATGCAATATTAGTGGGAAAAACCTCACCTTTAAAATCATGCATATATAAGTTCATCAACATAGCAATCTCAAAATTTTATGGAAGCGTGATCTTACCCCAATTATCCCAAGGGTTTTTCGTACCCATATATTAAGAAACAATTAATTATTTTCCTCGTCCAAGTCTCTCTGTTTCTTCCTCTCATCACAATTGAAACACCTCGCAATCTGATTCGTCTCAATGTAACTACTCCGCGCACCCATCTAAACTCTATCCACCTCTTAGCCTCATATCGCAGAGGCGGTGCAAAGGAGGTATGAATAAGCACACCACTCTGCATCACAGTCAGGGTGTGTTTGGTTGATGGGATGAGGTTGAATGGAATAGAATAGTCCTGCACCATTTGGTTATTATTTTGAGTGAATGAAATAGTTCAATATCTAGAGGGAATATTTCTCAAATTTATATCACTTGGTTCCCGATGGAATGGTTCCATCCAAGCAACAAAACACACAGATGAATTTTTTTGAACCATCTCATACATGTACCACTTGGTACAAGCAACTAAACACACCCTTAAGCATTACGGCAATCAATCGCAGGGGATGCTAGTAACATAAATGGCACATGGATACTGATGTCCTATCTCAATCACATCAAAGTTTATATAATAGATCGCAACTATACGATCAACTTAATATTGTATCCAAACTACATATTTTTGAAACTATATCTTACAAAGACCACCGAATATAAGAATCTCAAAGTTTTGTCAACGGTATCTTCCGTCGAAAGGGTTTTCCGCTAGCACCACATAATAAATGGAGAAAAGTAGAGAGAGAGAGAGAGAGAGAGAGAGAGACAAACTCATTGCTTCCTCTTCCCACGAGTCTCTGTTCCTCCAACACCCACCGGCCTCTCGTCCCAAATCAAAACTGCCTCTCCGTCGGATCGATCGCAATCTGACTACCCCCATCCCTCCCTCCCCTCGGAAACCCTCCCCCCTCGCTTCGCCTGGTGCCACGGCGGAGGTTGCGGCGGATGTATGAGATGACCGAGCGGCCTCTGCGCGGGTAGGCATTGCGGAGGCGATCCCGGGTGGGGCTGTGAGCGGTGTTTGGGGCGCGGGGCATGGCGACGTCGTCTTCGGGTGGCGGGGGCGGTGCGGCGGGGGGCGCGGCCGGGCTGAAGACCTACTTCAAGACCCCCGAGGGCCGGCACAAGCTGCAGTACGAGAAGACGCACTCCCCCTCCGTGCTGCACTACAACCACGGCGCTGGCGGCAAGACCATCTCCGAGGTATTAACGGCAGCGACGCCGCCGGCGATCGGGTTGCGGCTAACGCGGGGGGTTGGTACGACGGTTGGGATCTCGGTGGGTTACTGTGCTTGGGATGGGGAATTGGGCAGTGGGGTTGGGTGTTGACCTAATCAGCTGCCGGATTCGGGTGCGTTTTTTTTCCTCCATAGATGTTCTAGGATTTCGATTGGTTTTATTTAGGGTTTCGGGTAATTTTTGGGCTGTGGTAATTTCTGCTGACATGTTTGGAGATCTTACTGCATGTTTTAGCGCTTCTGATAAAATTGGCATTATTGCTAGTTCCCAGGGTGCATAACGAGTGACCATCTACGGAACCTTCAATAGTGATGAATTTAGGGGGGGATTCTGATGGTATGAACCAAGGCTTGAGTCATTGTCTTGGTAGAGCTTCATGATGATCTGACTTCGTTGCATGGTTTATTATTTTGTTATGTGAAATTAAGATTATTCACGAGTTTTGATGGTGGCAGATGACGGTAGCATATTTGAAGGAGAAGCCAGCGGGGCAGGGCTCCACACCTTCAACGCCAAGCTCCAGCAGTGGGATGCGGTCTGCAGCTGCGAGACTGCTTGGTACTGGGAATGGGGGCCGGACACTTAGCTTTGTGGGGAGCAATGGCGTCAGCAGGGGTGTCTCGGGGAGCAGCCGTATTGGTGGAGGTGTTGGTACGTCGACGAGCGTGAGTGGATCGCAAGCCGTGGTGAATTATGATGGCAAGGGCATGTACATCATCTTCAATACTGCTGATACACTGTTCATCAGTGATCTCAACTCACATGACAAAGTATTTGTTCCCTTGTTGAATGCATGCTGAAGTTACAACCTACAAGTGTGTTGCCTTGTGGTTCTCTGATCAGGTTGTTAATTGCACCAGGATCCAATAAAGTCTATCCACTTCAGCAACTCAAACCCAATTTGCCATGCATTTGACTCGGAGGCCAAGGATGGGCATGACCTGATCGTTGGAGTGTGGTCAGGAGATGGTCTGTTGAGTACTTTATCCCTAGAATTGAATTATGTCTTGACTCTTGAGATAAGGTATTTGTGTCCATTGTGCAGTCTATTCAATGTCATTGAGGCAGCAATTGCAAGATCCTGGAAAGAAGCCTGTTGCATCTCAACATTTTATCAATAAAGATAAGGATGGAACCCCCAACAGGCATGTTTGCATTTCCATTATTTACTTGAAAAATGAAAATGATAACTTTTGTCATGATAAGCTCGACAAGCTTGTACCAGCATTACCTTACAAGTACTAATTTTCGTTGCATGCACTAGGGTTGTTCTAGGGTACCTTTGAATGTTGGTCTATATCAGAGTCATTCTTTTGTGCATTACTGCAAGTCGTAAGAGACTGCTTCTATTATTAGTGGATAACGCATTAAGGAAAAGGGTTTATAACTTTATTTGGCTAGCTCTCAATCGATAGCAGCAAACATTTTTTTTTCCTTCGTCATCTATGTAAATACTACTGATATTCCTGACTGCATGTTTTGTATTGCATGAGTGTTTCATGCTGCCTGCTAAAAATTGGCATGGGAGAGCCTAGTTCAGGATATCCTTTTTCCTTCTACTGTTTTGGAATATCTTCCAATGCTCGTCCTGTTTCTGTCTTCTATCCTGGAGTTGGTGAGGAGCTTTTAGTGCAGCAGGTTGCCACCCTGTGGTTCAGTAAGTAGTCTTGATATTTTATCAGTCTCCAGATATCTTGCAGGCAATTATATTTTTTATCGCACAAAGAGCTGAAGCTCAGAAGTGATATACCTTCCTCGCCTAGTTAACATCTAAAGTGAAGCATTTTGGTTTCATGCATGTTTAGGGGCTGCTAAATGTGAAATATATATGGTGGCTGAGCTACCGAAGGATAAGAGTGAATAAGTTATGTGCTGTCTAATGAGATACTTTAATGGCACTAGTTATATGCCCGTGCGTTGCTACGAAAAACAAAATTGATAACGAAAAATAAAGATTAAAAAATAAAAAAATACTATTTCATAAGATCAAACATCTATCTTTAACTCTTCGTTTCTTGCAAAAGCTGGCTAATTAAAGCAACGTTTCGTTTCTTGTGTAGGGCAATTAAGCAGGGCAATTAATGTGACGTGGGAAGAAACTCTCACTTTATATAGTAGAGATTCTTGTGAAATAAGTCAAGTTTTTTTTGGAGGGTTGGGTTGAACTAATTTCCTTAACTTTGAGGCTTCTTCAATGGTGCAACTTGAAGCATAATAAGAACAATTTGTGTGATATCTATGGATGCATATCTTTGTACAGTTATTAAATGATATGCTTCTATATTTGATTTTTGGATGCCTTTGTATTGCAGCCGGTGTACTTGTGTTGCATGGGTGCCAGAGCGTGAAGGCATTTTTGTTGTCAGCAATGCTGATGGAAATTTGTATGTGTATGATAAAGTGAGCCCCTACCGCTCATAGAATTTTATTATGAAGTAATCATACTTTATTAAGTTGAGTGTAGCTGTGTGAACTGATTAATTTTCTTCTATGTGTTCAGTCCAAGGATGGAAATTCTGATTGGACATTTCCAACTGTAAAGGATCAAAGTCAGCTGATGATTTCACATGCAAAGTCCAGTAAGGTATCTTAGGGCACTTGATATTTTTTATTGAAAAAAATGCATTGACATGACTATCAATGTTTGAATGGTTTGATATTCTGGGTCTTTGGTTTAAATGGTGGGATGAAGCGTCCGATGCTTTAACGAAGTTTCAGACACAAGGCCGGCAACTCTTTCATAAGTAAATTCTAGTGGCTCTTTCTTGGTAGCTGACATGAGCACAAGCTGTATGTGGTGGTGCTGACCTCACTCTTGGTAGTTTGACAATAGAGCACAAACTATGTGCACATGTGCTGTCCTCAACCTCCATTTACTGGGCTGGTGTTTATCTATCACGATTTTTACTTCTATCATATCAGGATATGCCAAGTGCCCAAGTACCTGTACCATTGTACCAGTGGGCCATACTGTAATCAGTACTACGAAGCCGGAAATTAGTTCTTGTTGTTGAGAATATCTTTTTTTAAACAAAATGCTACAAAACATTAATTTGAGGAAAGTTTATCAGAAATTCCTGAACATAATGGATTTTAAAACTATAGCTACCATGATTGATTCTTGGATTTAAAATAACACCACAGGGCAATCCAACTGCAAGATGGCACATCTGTCCAGGTGCAATCAATGCCATTTCCTTCTCACCAGATGGAGCTTACATGGCAACTGTCGGACGAGATGGTAATTTTTCTGTCCTAAAGGTTTCCTGTTGGTGAGAATGTATATTGAACTAAAGTTCTGTCATATGCAGGTTATTTAAGAGTATTTGACTTTGCGAAAGAACAACTAATATTCGGTGGGAAAAGTTATTATGGTGCTCTGTTGTGTTGCTCTTGGAGGTAAACTGCCAATGACATGTATTGTTGCACTGACACATGGCACCTATTTTGTTGCACCTATTTCCAAAAGTGGAACAGTTCCCCATGTGCAAGTCTGACATTTATGAAAACAGAATCTCATAATTCCATATCTATTTTCGCACTTTGATTAATCTGTGAATCATACAAACTCAGTTCAATCTTTTGGTAAATAATCTGTTACCTTGTGAAACTTTTAGTTCTGAGGTTTTCATCAAAACTGTTCAACTTTTACATATGAAATGGTAGAAGCATAATGGCAAGTGTTTTTATGATGGATAGTGTATGCAGACTAGCAGCAAAATTGTAGGTGCAGCACGCTTGCCTATTGTTTAATATATTAAGCTACTCAATCTTAAACATCCATAATATAGTACCCAATATGACTGTCAAAGATGTAATTTCTGTGACTTGATAAGAATTCAAAATGACAAGCTACTAAATAAGAATTTTAAAGGTTGGAGGAAAAAAATCAAGATGGCGGGTAGCTAGATAATGAAGTAATAAATTATAAGGGGAATCTGAAGGAATATGGATTGATAAAGGAACATTTAGAACAATGTAGATATTAAATTGCTTCTAGCAATAAAAGAGGCGTATTAACACATTCTTGAAAATGTAGCGGCTCACGTCCTTGTACTGAAGCACTGCTATGGACTACATGTAGTAGTCTTGTAGCAGGCTGCTAAAGGACCACAACGTTATAGCAGCTTATCTGCTGTAGTGCGTTTATGTAAAACAATGTTCTTAGCTATTCAGTTGAAATCAGCCTGATTTGACTGCTAAGAAGTTACTGTTAGTTCTGACTGGTGTATGTTGTATACAATAGAAGCTACTTATCTTCCACCTGCTTATCAAAAGTTGTGTGCAACTTGGCACCTATGGTTTTTTGGGGGTACTTGATTGTCACTAGTTATGCCACTTGTCTGCAACCCCCACACTTGAGATAATGAAATGTAATGTAATTGAACATTAAAAAACTCTTCGTTAGTGCCTTATTGATACATTGGGTGGTCAAAGTTTCATCTTATTCCCTAGGCTCTAACAGCCGTCTCTGCCCTGATATTGTTGGGTCATTTTCTATTATCGGGATCAGATGAAATTTTGACCATTTCTGTATAACATTCAAAGTAGTGTTGCATCTCTATCTCTGTGTATGTTGTCATAACATAGCTTAGTGTAGAATGTAAAATTTCCTAATGCAGTATGATAATATGATTTTTTTGTGCCATTGGACAACATTTGTAAAGTCTTCAAATTTTAGCTATATAATATTACAGCAACATGCCGATATAGAATCAAACCTCTATATATGCAAACCTTTACTACCATCATCTATGTTTTTTTTAGGGATCATCATCTAAGTTTTATGGTGAATGGGGCAGTTTATGTATATAGCCATCTCATATTCAAATTTTTTTCGCTTACATTTCTTTTCTGAAATAGATTCTGGAAGATGCTAATTAATTTGATTGTGCTCTTGTGTTACAGTGCGGATGGAAAATATTTATTATCAGGTGGTGAAGATGATCTTGTGCAAGTATGGAGCATGGATGACAGAAAGATAGTTGCATGGGGCGAGGGGCATAGTTCATGGGTGATATTATCATTACAACCGTCTTTGTTTAGCAACATCTTGATGCTTTCTGTTGAAACTTGCAATTTTGAGGCAAATCTCTTTGCTGGTTGGCAGGTTAGCGCAGTAGCTTTTGACCCGTATTGGTCCCCACCAAATTCTGATGAAACAGGAGAAAATGTCATGTATCGCTTTGGTTCTGTTGGTCAGGTACCAAGAAGTTTATATAAAATAACAAATTTGTTAATCTGGAGTCATAATTTGAGATTCGTATGGTTTATGCTGTAACTGAAATCATAACAATTAGCATGAGAAATATACTATTGTTTTTTTTATACTTGTGATTACCGATAAGAATTGTAAATGCTAGTAATATCCTCAATGATATACGTGATAGAGTTGGGGTAGCACCAATAGAAGAAAAGTTTGTCCAAAATCGTCTAAGATGGTTTAGACATCACATCTCCAACGGAGACTTCCTGAGGCACCGGTGCGTAGTGGAACTTTAAGTCGTTTCGAAAACATAAGAAGAGACCGAGGTCAACCAAGACTAATGTGAGAAGAAGCAGTTAAAAGAGACCGAGGGATTGGAATGTTTTTAAAGATTGGCGTTGGATAAGAGTGCATGGAACTTAGTGATCCACGTACCGGAATCATGACCTAAGATCGAAGGTTTAGGGGTTTTATTGACTTTGATTGGGTTTCTTTTATAGCCTACACCAACTTGTTTGGGATAAAAGGCTTGGGGGTTGTTGATATTCTGTCAGTATATCTTGAACCTAGAATGTGTTACTGTCATGTGTTATATGCTTTAGCTACTTACTATTTAGCGTTGCCTTTTCTTACTGGGCTAATACGTGCAATAATGCCTTCTCACTTTTGCTTGCACTTAGGATACCCAACTGCTTCTCTGGGATCTGGCAATGGATGAGATTGCTGTGCCACTACGCCATCCTTCCGGCGGCTCACCAACATTTAGTAGTGGAAGCCCTTCTACACACTGGGACAATGCATGCCCTCCGACAGGTGTTCTTCAGCCTTCTCCACGGATGCGAGACGTACCAAAGCTCTCACCCCTTGTTGCACACCGAGTACATGCAGATCCCCTCTCTGGCCTGGAATTCACCAGTGAATCGATTCTCACCATATGCAGTGAGGGGCTAATCAAAATCTGGGCCAGACCCCTCCATAGTGAAAACAACCAGCAGCCAAATTCTTCTGAGCTGGTCGTAGGCGATGCCATTTCAAAGGATAAGATGATAACATCATCGATCAAAGCAGGCGTTTCCAGCTCCAGCTTCAAGCAACCATCATCTGTTCTTTTCACATGATTGAAGGCTTTTGCTTGCATTTTTGTCATGCTTGCTTGGCCTTGGCTATTCATATTTTGTCCTAACGTGACGGTTAATGGAGGGGACTTCTCTTGGGAGGCTGCCAGCGATGAAGGCGTGTTTTGTTCCTACCTCATAGATGTCTATGTGGCAAAAAGAAAATAACGGAACTTGCTCCTGTACAGATACAGATATTGTCCCAAGATGATAGTACAACTTTACTGGTTGTGTTCCATACTATTTCGTTGGTCTTTTATAACATTTCAGTAGGTTAGAGTATGTAACCATTTTTTGCCTAGTCATGGTAAGTTAAGGTGCTCCTTTGAGGCTATGGTTGGTCAATGGATTCCATTGGGCTGGTGGCATTTTTTACCCTCAAAACAATCTTTTCCCGGTTGTTATCTCCATGGAACACTGTAATTACTATTAGAGCAATTCCTGATACAGTATTTCTGAATCTCGTTGGGTATTGAGTTCAATTCTTGAGTGTTGAGTTGTGACCAGTGTTGGGATTACATGGCAAATTTAATCGATTAAGTTTGTAGACAGATTTGAATTGATGGATCAAAAGGGGAAATCAGAAGTAGAAATTACGTGTTTCGCTTGTTGATGCGCTTTGTCGCACTTAAATTAGATTTGTTTTGACCTTCTGTGGGCCTTGCCAAAGGCTGTTATTTGGTTCGTGGCTATAGTTAGGGATGGCAAAAATACCTGTGGGTCCGGGTACCCTTGGGTGTCCGGATCTGGGTCTAAATTTGGACCCGTGGGTACCTAGACCAGGACCCGACAAGAAAGTATACATTGTATGAAATAGAATTGTAGATAACAAATATCATTTATTGTTGCTTTGTTATTATATGCATGTAGTCTATTTCTTAATCTGGGTAATGAAGTTTTAAAATTTAATCAAATTATATAAACTTTAGCTACTCAAACAAATGAAAATATAATTATGTTGTTCGGGTTCGGGTCTAGGTCCGGATTTGAACTCGTGACTGACTTCGGGTCTGGATCCGAATCTGAACTTCGGGTCTCGGGTCCGGATCCACAGAGATTAGACCCGGAGGGATCCGGATCCGTTGCCATCCCTTAAGTTCCGACTTGTGATGCATCACACTTTGTTGGCACATTTTTTCACTTATAAAGACAAGTCCTTTAGCAAAGAAGCAAGTGGAAATTTGTCCAACTTATGATACACCAAGGGATACTTTAGCGAAGAAGTGTGTTGCAACCTAGATTATACGTTTCGTTTGAACACTAGAAAGGCGAAAAAAATATGTGCATGTATCGCATCTAACAAACACATGCACAAAGTAAGCAAAGTAAAACCCATGAAATCTCTACTATTCTAAAGCAGCACTCGGTGGCAGTGGTCCGTTCTTCCAACGTCATTAATTGCCGCTTAATTGCCCTACTTAATTGCCCTGCTTAATTGCCCTACGCAAGAAACGAAGCGTTGCTTTAATTAACCAGCTTTCGCAAGAAACGAAGCGTTAAAGATAGATGTTTGATCTTGTGAAATAATTTTTTTTTATTTTTTAATCTTTATTTTTCGTTATCAATTTTGTTTTTCGTAGCAACGCACGGACATGTAAGTAGTCAATTTTAGAATCCTTACCAATCGAACCAATCCAACATTAAAAAAAGATCCGGTACCAAAAAACGGCTACAAAAATTGATGCAAATAAGAGGCCAAAATACAGACACACCCCTGGTGGAAAAAGCAGCAAAATCGCAAGCGAACGACCATACAAGAAACGTAGGCGCAGAGGCTACAAAAACAGCACACCAAAAAACCGAGATATCTCCTAAGCCTTCTTCTTCTCTTCGATCACGAAAAACACGAGAAATAACATGTATTACCTATGGTGTTCATGTAGAGTGACAAGTTTCCTACCAAGTTTTTTTTCGTTGACATAATCATCAATTAATCATCATGATTAGTCACTTAAATAATCACTTTAATCATTTAATCACTTAATTGAGTGATTTTACATAATTAAGTGACCAATTAAGTTACTAATTAACCATCAACCTATGTACCGAGCTAGGCTTTCTTGGTAAGTTCTACTGCCAAGCTCATCATACGTGGCAGGTGATGTATCGAGTCTAGAGCTCTTACTATCACGATGAATTATATTACTGCGATATAAAAACACGGTAGATGACAAATATTACTATCATATTTTTCGTCCTCAAGACGAGCATTTTTTAAATTGATTGGGAGACGTCCGTGTGCATCTTGAGCAATGGAATCTCAACCGTTTAGAATGCCACAGTAGCCTTCGAAAAGGGATCAAAAGCTTGATTATTCTGGCTTGCTGGGAATGGTGGAAAGAGCGAAATAACAGAATTTTTCAAGGAAAGTGGGCGACTGATGAACAGATTCTCTAATCAATCAAAGATGAAGCAGCAACTTGAATAGTCTCAGGAGCAATGCATCTACAAAGGCTTATGAAACAGCAGCTTTAATTTCTGTTCTTTCTTCCTTTTGGTGTCTCTTTTGGTTTTTTGGTGCAGTCTCCTGCACTTTGTAAAGTTTATATTGTAATTCTTTTCTTTCTGCTAATATATTCCGGCTTTGCTGTCTTTCAAAAAAAAAAAAAAAAATTCAATGAGTCCCGCAATTGTGAAAAAAAAGTGTGCAAGGAAACAAAGCGAAAAAAAATCAACGTATCCTTCTCTCGCTCGCTCGAAAGAGTAAACAAACAGCACACTACTTGCCTCGCCTTCGATCCAGCCTCGTGCCAGTCGCCGATGCTGCCGCCCTGCCGCAGGCGACATCTGCTGAGCAATGGCCGCCGCCTCATCGGGCGCCCAGAATCGCTGCGTCTTCGGTACGGCCCCGCCAGCCCTTCTTTCCTACCCCCTCGGCTTTCTTCGTTTCTTCTTTGACCGATTTGATCCGGAGGTCCGGAGCTTCCGATTCGATTCGTTGGTTCGGTGTCGTGGTCTGCTGCGGGCTACACGAGTAAAGCCTATTCCTTTCCATCGATTCAGGGACAACTGCTGCCACCTTGTTCTTCGATTCCCCGTGGATTTTCCTTTGTTTGGGCGTAGTCGATGCAATTTTCGACGGAAGGAAGCGGATTTGGCTGGTTCTGGTGTTGGATTTTGGGGTTAAATTTCATTTCATTTGAGTTTTGGTAAGGTTTAGGGTTTACCGCTGTTGTGCTTCCGTTGAGCGCATATTCTCTTGCGCAGGCGTTGTTTGGAAACTTAGAACCGGGCTGTTTCTACTAGATTCTAAAAGAAACCCAACGAAACAGGTTAAAGCTCAGAACGATTCTTTTCAGATCGTTTCTTCTTTTTCCACTCTATGGCCGAATCCGTCTCAACCCCGTTTCACTCGATTCACATAATCCTACCTGAAACGTTTCTACTAAGAATCTGGAATCGTTTTCGTTTCTACTAGAATCTGAAACCGTACCAAAAAGGACCTAAATAAAGTTCGATAAAGCGGCAAAGGTCTTCGTAATTTATAGACATTTTAAGATTTGCCTGTTTTATTTTATCGGGCTGTTTATTCACTTTAACGGTCGATAATTTTTAATAGGTGTGTTTATCAGGCCGTTTGTTGGATAAAGTAAAATTGCAAGATCGCCATATAACATGGAAAAACATGAGATGAATGTTAGCTTTGCTTTTTATTGCCGCTTGAGTCATTCGTTCATTCAATTTTGGTTCTTTAAGGGTGTGTTTGGTTAATGGGATGAGATTGAATGGGATGGAATGATTCTGTACCATTTGGTTATATTATTTTGGATGAATGGAATGGATCAGCATCTATCGAGAATATTCTTCAAATTTGTATCACTTGGTCTAAAATAAGATGGTTTTATTCAAACAACCAAATACATGATGGTTTTTTTCTTAAACTATATCGTACATGTACCACTTGGTACAAGCAACCAAACACACCCTAATTACATTCACATCGTATTATATTTTTTTCTTCATATCGCGGCTTAAATAATTGTTGATAGCCTAGTAGTTCTATTCTGTATGAATGAAATGCGATGAATTAGATGCTTATTTTGTTACTATGAACATATGTATATATCTCTCTGAATTTAAAACAGCGAAACCATTTACAGGACCGTTTACCGTATAAATACTAAAAGGTGGGGTGACCATTCATTTAACCGTTATCAAGAATATTGCTTGCGCCTTTGGATTTTCCCTGCCCCTTGGAAAGGTGGCTCCTTTGATTGTTTATTTTTTAATTTTGATGTGATTGTGCTCTTGCTCGCTAAATTTTTGTTTGTTAAATTGCTGCAGCATGTGTAGGTCTAATATGTGTTAGTTCTTGAATTTGATTGCAGTTGGAAACATACCGTACGATGCGACGGAGGAGCAGCTCGTGCAGATTTGCGAGGAAGTCGGCCCCGTGGTCTCCTTCAGGTTTAATTGAACTGCGCAAACCCTAGATATTGTCTACACGGTACTAGTATGCTGGATGGTTGGTTAAGCTAACAAGATTGCGCAAATGCACATTGTTGGATTGTAGGATTCATCAGTTACTGTCAAAATACACATGTGCCTTCTGTTTATTCTCTTTCGAAATAAGGAAATTGTTAGGGAGTGGTATGGACATAATGCTTTCTATGATTTTGTACTTCTGTTTGCCCTAATGTTATGGTAGTTGCATTCTGAACCACACATGCGAGCTAATTCTTTACCACAAATCACGGAAAACCCTTAAACTGCGTCGTCCTGATAACAATATGTTCGGTGGTATATACATGTGTGCTTCTTGATCACAATTCATCTTAAGTGACGTTTTGGCTAAAACTGGTTTTAATTTGGTGATGCCGAGTCAAATATTGTCTACTCCTAATAAGCTTCTCAACATTTGAAGAGGTTTATATGATGCTGTTCGGCTATGGCTTTGTTGCATACTGACTGCTCAAAATTGCTTGCAGGTTGGTTGTTGATAAAGAAACTGGGAAGCTGAAGGGTTATGGATTTTGTGAGTACAAGGATGAGGAGACTGCTCTAAGTGCACGTCGGAACCTTCAGGGTTATGAAATTAATGGTCGTCAATTACGTGTTGATTTTGCTGAAAATGGGAGGAGCACTGACAGAAATAGAGAAAAGGTCGAAGGTCCTAAGTTCATTACTGTAGAAGAACCATATTGCTCACCTTGCAAGTCCTATGTTAAGATGAAAGCTTGTATCGCTTTGGTTCCCATGAATGATAATAGTAGCGTTTTCTCCAACTACCCTGTCTCTTCTGTTTCACTTTCTTCCACAGCATGTGTGTGTATGTACATCTGCCTAACTGTACACACACACGCTTCTATATCTGGTAACTTACCTTGTGAAATTATCATTCTGGTACAGTGTATCATCTTTGGTATTGCTGTTCCAAAAATATCTCCGTTGTCTCATTTTTTTTTCTTTCACGGGGTAATGTGCCAAAACTGTTTGCTTAACAAAAGCATATATCATAATTGGAAGAGCTTCACCAGAATTGTGCTGAATACGCTAGGTTCTCTGCAAATGGCGAAAGAAGAATAGTGTTATAGAAGATGTATACTTGGTCAATGCATCTATAGTTGCATCTTTTGCAACATGCTCAAGCAAAATGATTGGAACTATTAGTAAAATGATTGCTGAAATGATATATCCAATTGACCTTTTTTGTATGTGCATAAGAGCTTATAGTTTTCTTTCGGCTTGCTATTACATTAATACTTTTTTCTTTCAAAATAGCTGCTATGTCCTTAGCTGCTATCAACAGCATTTGTATCTATCCCCACACCAGTGACTGATGCTGATATATATGTGCCAGTTTTTGTTGCCAAAATATCAGTGTACACAAGAAAATACTGTGTATCACAAGTTCACATCTGGATGCAGTTAATTGATTTATCCAGTGATTTACACAAGTAAACAATTTTTATGCTAAATTATCTGGAGATCGTCGGGAAATAATCTTGCATGATGTAACTACATGCAGAACACTAATTTTCACTTCCCGTCCTATCAACTTTGCGTATTGGAAATTAAGTAGCTTCAATACAGAAATGGACCTAGTGCATGCTTATTTCATGAATAAACAGTATAGAATCTCAACCAATTGTAATTGATTTGGTTTTGAACTTTCAATGAAAGCAACTACTGACTTATTCTAGATATGTTTATGAATTGCAGGGTCGTGGAGGACCAGGAATGGCATCTAGTGTTGGTTGGTCTCATTTCATCATCTAATTTATCTGTTTGCTATAAAATTTCTAATATACCGATTTTATGTTGCTGGATGCTAACATTGATCTCTTGATGGAATCCCCCAGATGCTCAGAAACAATTAACTGGGACTTCCGTTGGAGACACCAGTCTTCATCAGCCTGTTGGTCTTCCACCGGCAATACATGCTGCATCTGTGATGGCTGGTGTTCTTGGAGGTGCTCAAACTGCAAATGTGCAAAATGGTTTACCTGTCCAATATGGGCTTGGAAACGACCCTCTTACTCATTATTTGGCCAGAATGTCAAGGCATCAGTTGTATGAATTCATGTCTGAATTGAAGGTTATCTTGAAATCTGAAGCACTTCTATTTCTTGAAGATTACAATTTACAAATTGCCCATTGCTAATTGTAGTATGTTAATTTTTTTGTGACAGACCCTAACTACACAAAATAAGGACCTTACCAAAAAACTGCTGCAAGGAATCCCACAGCTTCCAAAGGCCTTATTTCAGGTTAGCTTTTGCTAATAGTGATCGTGCAATTAATCAATTGCTTATTCTTTGTTAGTTTGTCAGTTGGTCTAAATTTTTATATTAGAGTATTTCTTAGGTCGCGGAGTTCGTATGAGTTCCTTTTTTTAACCAAAATTTGTGCCTATTTTTTTTTTGTTATGCTTCATTTCTCTTCAGACATTTTGTCCACCTTATTTAATAGAATTTTTATCGACTCACATGTTATATATTTACTAATCTACATTGAAGTTTTTCTTGTTCCAAATGTTTACTTTGCATATCCTGATGCTGGTTCTTAGAAGTTTGATATGATTCATGTTCATGGTTGTCCTGTGCTCCTGGATGGCACAGAAAATCAGGTTCCTTTGATTTTATTGAACAGTTTTGCTTATCTGTATGTGTGAAAATATTTGGCATGTTCACCTGGAGCTCCATTGTTGAAAAATATGACAGTTGACTTCCCCTACTCTTTATTTTTTTGTGTTTTATGATGTAACGAAAGAAGCTTGTTTTGAAACTCTTTTTTCCATCATCCAGCCGTCGCTCTAGCATAAAATGGAATATTAGAATCTCACGACCTTGTCCCTTGTTCTAATGCAGGCACAAATAATGCTTGGGATGGTGACATCTCAGATGGTATGCTCTGATTTTCTTTCGAGGTTGAGGCACCCAATGTTCTCTTTGATTCTGTAATGTATGGATAATCTATCTTTTATTCAAATTGCAGATGCAGATGGCAAAGAGCCAACAGCCCTCTAGCTCCTTGGCACAATCTTCTAGCTCCTTGGCACAATCTTCATCCCATCTCAGTGAACCATTTCCACAGTCAGATGCTATGATACCAATTGTTCCAGGACCGTCTGTGAGCTTGCCAGCCAATATACCACCAAACCCTACTGTCCTGCAGGAACCAACTGCACCACTGCTTAATTTTCCTCAGTATCAGCACTCGACTCAGCCTCCAGTGAAAATGTTTCCTCATGGACATCAGCCTGGGGTGGTTGCACATCCTCCGATGCTATCTCAGCCCCTCGGCACCTCTTCCAGTGTTCCTACTCCATCCCTTGCAACCTCAGGAGGCTTGATATCGCAAGTTCAGCCCCCATTTATGCCACAGCACCCTAGGCCACAAGTTATGCCAACTAGTGTACAACAACTACCTTTGAGCCATCCTCATCCCCCCCAGGTATTTTTTCTTCACTTGTAAAGGAGCTTATTGTAATTCACTAATGCTTCAGTAGGGCCCTCCCCTACTGTTCCCCATAAAAAAATCACTAATGCTGTGTTAATTTTATGCAGCAAGCCAAAGTTTCTGTTGAATTATCTTAATCAGGCCTCCTAATGTACATTACTCCTGTAAACTATGAAATTGAATTGTCAAACTGCTTAGTACAGTTAATTAACTACGTGTCCACGCTTGGTTATATGTCCATAGACGAACTGAATTGTTCTTTTCAAGTTATCTCACACAGGCTGTAGACAAGATGCTCTTTTCATTTTTACTATCTGCACGGCACAGGCCAACTTAATAATGTCCAATTGCAGGTTGCTTCTGCACCTGAGATACCACCAAAGGAAATGATATTTCCTGATCAAGCAAGTCATCTGGCAGAGTTAGCTCATCCTTCAAAATTGCGAAAATTGGAGGATGGAACATCCACGTCTGGAATTGTAAACAACAATTCTGCTATTTATTCCGGTCCATCCCAAGTAGTGGTCCCTAGTGGACCATTAGGGAGCTATAGTTCTGGTGCTGTTAGCTTTCAGCAACCAGAGAATGAAGGGCCTCAGGTAATCCCCTTTAGTTTTGCAGGTTTTCTGTTATTTTATTCTACCTGTTTAGATTTTAATTTTCCAATCTGGGAGACTGGTAAGTATCTAAAAATGAGACCTATCGAAACATTTGGTATTATTTCTGCGGAACTGAATTGAATCGATGCACCGAATGACGTGATTTTCATGCGTTAACAAATCCAATTATGCTCGCTCTGCTGCAGCTCACGCCCGACGTCGAGTCAGCTCTTCTGCAGCAAGTCTTGCAGCTGACACCTGAGCAGCTGAGTTCATTGCCAGTAGAGCAGCAGCAGCAGGTAATTCAGCTTCAGAAGATGTTATCAGATGCTAAATAGCACGAAATGAATAGGCACACCAAAAATGTTCGTCAAGCTACATAGACAACATGGCAATAAGTGAAGAAACTGGACATGACCATCGATTTGTGGAGCCACCACACCTGTAACTTCTCATCATTGCTGGCATCTCTGGGCCATCAGTTTTGCTCCTGGTTATTCATCTGGCATTCTTTGTACGGCTGGGGATAAAAATGTGATGGGAAAAGGATGTTGTGAAGAAAGGCGTTGATTGCCCGCCATTTGTGTAACAGTACAGAAAAGAATAATCTGTATCCAGAGAAGGGAGACGCATTTGTGCTTTCCCATATGGTTTGTAGCATCCGAGTTTTTTCTTTCTTTAAAACTCTCAGAGAGCTGTTGCAGATAGGCACTGGGTGTACGCATGATGAACTGATGTTGTTGTCGCTGTATCCTCTGTTTCTTGTTTCATGCCTGTTTTTAAGTTCTCTGCCCATAGCGTTGCTGTACGGCTGCTGCTTGTTTCGATCTATCCTCCAATTTACTAACCATTGCAATTTGCATTGCTCATGACATATGTTAAGATATTATTAAGAAGCTCGTTCTACAACTCCGTTCGGCATTGTGGTAGCTTCTCCAGTATTGGAGATGTTGAACCAACTGCATTTTGTTCTATTTCGCTGCTAGCATACTAATGTGGATGAATGGGTCATTATCCAATCCCATAACCCACAACTAAACTCTTAAAGCTGAAGAGATTGCCGGGCGTTGTGAGCGCCGCATCATCGATTTCACCGATTTCGATCGGCCGCTAGAGTCGAGGTAGCCCGCTGGCAGGGGTCGCTTGGTGGGCTCTCTCTCTTTTCCATTGCATTGCTTTGCCCCCATGTTAGAGGTGGGCGTTGGGCTGGGCCGGGCCGGCCCGACACGGGCCCATCGTGCTCTAGGTCGGAACCATGCTGGAACACGACGGCCCGTCATGCCGGGCCATGCCAATCCGGCTTGCCTTTGGGGAGCCCAGACATAGCCCATTTGCGTTTCGTGCCTGCTTCGTGTCGTGCTGGCCCAAGTTCGGCCCATTTGTACTATTGCGATGGGAGAAAAGAACCCGGCCCAAGTTCGGCCCATTTGTACTATTGCGATGGGAGAAAAGAACCCGGAGACTTACGGAGTTGAGGCAATGGAGTCGATGGATAAATCAGAAGATGACAATTTCTAGGACGAACTGTGGATGGATTGGAATTTTTCTTGGAATCCATCAACATTTACTCTCACAGATGCTTGGAGGTATATATAGCCGTCACAAACAGTTCTAGGCTAGAACTGTTTGTAATAGCATATCAGATATGGTTCTAACCTAGAACTATTTGTGATAATGTACTATCAGAAACGATTCTAGTCTAGAGAACTGTTTGAAATAGCATATCAGAGACGATTCTAGCATAGAACAATCTGTGATAAGAATCGTCTCTGATAGTATCCTATCAGAGACGGTTCAAAAACCAGCTGTGATGTGCTATTGTTATTACTGACACATATTTATAGACGATTCACAAAACCGTCTATGACAAAATTTTGAGAAGTGCTTCTATGCTCTTCCTTTTAAAAGTTGCACAACTATTAAAGCATGAATGAAGGGTAGATGGTGATTACTTACCCCTTCACTTGTTTCAAGATTTGTGCAACTTGTACTAGAAGGAAAATCATAGAAGCACTGCTCTTAAATTTTAGAACCATCTATAACGAATATTTGTGTAACAGTGCTCTCACGTAACGTTGTTAGGTTACGCTCGTCTCAGCCAGCAGGGTACGGTAGGTGTAGTTGGTCATCTGCTTTGCAGGCATGCCGTCCATTGTTTGTTATCTAGTCAAATTGATAATAATGCATCCCAGCAAACCCCCTCCCAGCCTTTCTAGACGACGATCAAGCATGGCAACTTTAAGCACGTTGGCAGGCAGTACATTTCACGATCGACGAACCCATCGACCTTGCGTCCTTACCTACCAAGTCGTTCCATCTTCCAAAACTGACGCGATCACGGGATCGCCCGCTTAATTAATTTGATCTACCCCCGGTCAAGCCAACAAATTAACTCACTGTCATCGATCGATCTCTGCGTGTTTGTTCTCTGCCGTAAGTGTCACGCTCGTGTCCGAATCTTAGGATCTGTTTGGTTCGATGCCTAAGGTTATCACACCTAATTTTAATTATGCCATAGTTTTTTAGATAATTGTTTGGTTTATTGTTATCATGGTGGCTTGCCATGATTTGTTGGCCCTATGGTATGGACCGTATGTCATAAACTCAAATTCTTGCCTAATTTTTTCAAACTTGTGGCTAGCAATTTATTGGTCACACTTTTGTGACATGTTAAACCTCACGTAAGTTTAGTTACGATAAAATTAGCTATAAACCAAACCGACCCTTAGTTAATCGGTCGCCAATTCGCCGTCCCTTTCAGTTATCCCCGTTCATTCATGTAAAAATTCTAGCTAGCTAGCTAGCAATCCCAGTCGCTACTAGTGTACTGTAGCTGACATGACGACGATGGCTGCGACCAACTCGCTACCTACCGAGTCCACTCTCGCTCGTTACTGCTCCGTCCAGCCACCAGTAGCCATCGTTTCGAAAAACATATTACCTTAAACTTTCAAAACTTTAATGTTTAAGATTCTTTTAAATATTTACAGTGGAGGTATGAAAATTATATATATGTAGATTTATCTCGAAAAGTACTTCTGTAATTCTATAATTTTATTAGGTTTTATAAATATGTTAGTATACTAGAACTTAGTGGTTGGAGCTGTGTGTTGGAGATTATGGCGACGTCCGAAACGACGGTTATTTATGATCGAAGGGAGTAACTTCCTACAGCATTGGTACCATTGCTTCGGAGAAGAATCATTGCTTTGGAGAGGAATCATGTTCTCCACTAGAAAGAGAGAGAGAGAGAAAGAAGGAAAGAAATGGAGAAGAGTTGGTCACTGTACCTACCTACCGCTCCGACTGGAACAGGCTAACTGCCCGACAAGCGCGGCAATTAGTATGGGCAGTTGACACCATGACAGCAGTACACCAAGCTCTGTAGCTCGCAGCCTCTCATTGCTGCACACAACCTGAAATATACACCGCGCCATCCTACTTTCTTGTTTCGCCATTAGCTCATAGCTGGATCAACCATGGCCAAGGCAGCTATGGTGGTGCCAACGACATTTCTCCCCGCCTCGATCCTCCTGTGCGTGGTGGCGGCGGCGGCGATGACGGCAGCCTCCGCCGCCGACCCGACAAAGCTCAAGGTGTATTTCCACGACGTGGTGGCGGGGTCGAGCCCGACGGCGGTGCGGGTCGCGCAGGCGCCCTCCTCCCTCACATCCTCCACCTTCTTCGGCGCGGTGGTCGCCATCGACGACCCGCTGACGAGCGGGCCGGCGTCGAGCTCCCAGGAGCTGGGCCGCGCGCAGGGGACGTACACGTTCGCGGACCAGAAGACGTACGGCCTGCTCATGAGCATGAACTTCGTGTTCACGGGGGGCGACTACAACGGCAGCAGCCTGGCCATCTACGGCCGCAACGAGGTGCAGTCGCCGGTGAGGGAGATGAGCATCGTCGGCGGCACCGGCAAGTTCCGCATGGCGCGCGGCTACGTGGAGGCGCGCACCGTCGACTCCGGCAACACCTCCGGCGAGACCATCGTCGAGTACACCGTCTACGTCAACGCGTAGCCAGAGCAGCGAGCTGGTCCAGCTACCCAAGCCGATCTTGCGCGTACGCATCCTCTCCAATTCTGTCCAGCAAATATTGGTCGCCGTTGATTTCTTCTACCTTGTTTGGTGGTCTTTAATTCTTTATGCCGCTGTTAACTACTCCAGTTGATCAACTGATCGAACAAACAAATAAGGAGGCGTCTAAGCTTCCCCTTTTTAAACACCCTTTTTAAAAATTTTTTTTCTGCTTACGGATGAACAGCTGCATGCTAATTGCCTCAACAACTGGAGTAAAATATTAGACTAGATCACTGGAGTTGTCGTATGAAGTCAGTGTCGACGACGACAGCCTAAAGGCCGGTGTTCAGGCCCGCATGGATCGATGGAGCAGGTAAGGATCGAACGGAGAAGGAAATAAATTTGGCGGAGAAGATGTGCAAATTTTTTTTTTTTTGTGTATGCTTGACGCTGATTGATGTCATGTGGATAATTATGTAATCTAACGTCACGACATTAAGTGAGAACTTTGAACTCACTTCATCACTTAGGGGGTGTTTGGCAGAGCTTCAGCTCCACTAAATTCGTGGAGTTGGGTAGTCGTAGCTTCACCAGATCCGTGGAGCTGGAGTTGTGGGTATATTAAGCGTGTTTAGGTGGGTCATTTTGTTTACATTTTAGAATAAAATTATAAATTTAAGCCACTTTATTTCAGTCTACAAGTTTCAGCTTTGAGGTGGAGCTGACATATAGAGCTGTGCCAAATAAGGCCCTAATTTGATGCAAATTTGGTTGCTTGAACTTACCTCCTTACTTAATGTAGCACGCGCATATATATATATATATATATATATATATATATATATATATATATATATATATATATATAATTATAAAAATAATTTTATATCTGATCGTAAAAACGGCAGCTCGGTAGGAGGTATATATCACGCTGCTGCCGGTGCTTCTGTGATTTGGTAAGAAGCTATTTTTTTAATTATAATTGTAGAGGGACTAGTCTGCAATTAAAAAGTGGGAGGGGCCACTTCGTGGTGGGATTGGCAGCAGGTGACGACAACAACTCCGAGGCGTGGTGCCGTCGGTGGGGGGGCACATCGATCGCTGTCCAGCACTCCAGCGTACCGCGAAAGAAGAAAGGAATCTGCTTGGCTCGTGGCCGTACGTCCGTCCAAAGAATGGACCGGCCGTGTGGCATCCTAGAAATGTAAAATGGAATAACGTTGATGATTATGTTATTTAGTGCAGTTTTGAAAATTTTCCTCTGAGCTTAATTGAATAAAGGTCTAAGTTCTTTAATCAAAACATCTATATCCAGAATGGCCCTTCAAGAGGAACTCAGGAAAATCCCAGCCAACCCAACGTGGGAAATAATTTAGTAAAATACTGGAATTCAAAAGATGAATAAATATGGATTTTTAAAAAAAGATTTTTTGTGCGCTGCATGCAAATAAATATGGTTAGAATTGTGGATTGGGAATGGATAGATTGTTGGGTTGAAAAATGAATACGGTGTTGGTTGGATATTAGGAAATGAGTTAGATAGTGTGAGTTATTATGGTGGTAGAAGACACCGATGAGAAGGATTGTCATGCTGGTGGGGTCCTATACATAGCCTATTATATGTTTGACATAAAAGTTAGCAGATATTGTTGATTCAGGGCATCTTCAAGCATTGCATTTATGTTTGACATTTTGTTGATGTGATTAGTCTCTTATGTAATTAAAATAGGTAGTTTAGTAGTAGTGATGTGTTTTATTTCTTTGCTTGTCATAATAGTGAAAATGGGTCGGACCTGGACCGGCACGGCACGAAGCACAAATGGGCCGGGTCTGGGCTCGCCAAAGGTGAGTTGGCCCGGCACAGTGGGCACGATGGGCCGTCGTGGTACGGCATGGTTCTGGCCCGAAGTACGATAGGTCCGGGCCGAGCCGGCACGGCACGGCACGATGCCCACCTCTACTCCCCCATCCTGTTTATCGCCCGAGTCGGCGGGCTGTCACGCACCATGCGCGTCAGGACGCACACGCCACGCGGCCGCGGAGCCCTGCGCATTAACACCTCGCCGGCTCCGTCCCAACCACCCCGTGCCTCACCTCCTCCGCTAGTCCTCATGCTCAAGTCGCCAAGCCTTGCCATTTTCCCCCACTGGCCCCCTTTGCTCTGAGACGAAGTTGTCCGTGTCGCCATCCCGTCCATTGTTGGCAAGCTCTTGAAAGGGGGCAAGAACCCCATTGGGTGCATTGGTGGAGTACTACTCCAATTCATCGAAGTCCCAGCTCCTTGAGTGTTTGCTAATCACCTCACCATGCTCCTTTTCGGCTCACATCGATCGGGCCGCCATCGTAGCTCCCCAATTCATCCTCGGCTCCAATCCACCGTTGATAGCCCACTCCGGCCTCTCTTCGTTCCTTTGGTATATCGGGATCGCATCCACCTAGCTCCCTGCTGCTCACCATGCACTCTACCGAGGACAAGACAGCTTCTTCATTCCTACCGTCACCTCTACCGCACTTCGCCCCTCCTCGCCGCGAGCACTTCCTACCGCTGTTCCACCTCAACCGACCACGCCACAAGGTTCTCCACCACCTCCTCTCTCTTGTCGAGTGCTCATCGGATCGACCCCGCTGCTCCTCCGTCGCAGGCAGGCTCAGCTCCGGCCATCACCTGCCTTGGTCAATGACAGGCGGGCCCGGACGGGCAATGACCCGCACTCACGCGGTCATTGCTGTGTGGGGCCCGGCTATCAATTGGTTTAAAACCGTTGTTAAGCGCGTGTAGAGAATATGCTTTCCTTCCCTATTTTCCAGCATTTTTCAATATGTGAACCACTTATAATCCTTATAACTTCCACTAGAAAACTCCAAATTCGATGATACAAGTTTCTAAATTCATATAAAATCTTGAAGAATCTAAATATAGAAAAATATTTCAATTTGAATCAATGTACATCAAATGAGCTCAAAATTTATCCATAGGCCAAAAGTACCCACTATATAATTTCTTCACAAATCAACTCAAATTTTGAAAAGGTGAAATTTATCACATTCCTAGGGTTGTAAGCTTACGAAATATGTAAAAATATTTTAATTTGGACTTAGCTTGTATCAAATGCTAAAATAATCAAATTTCAATGCATGCAAAAATTTAAATGGCTATAACCTGTGCAAATTTGATTCACATTCATCGAAACTAATTCCTAGGATGTTTACAAATATTGATCTTACTATGTATGCAAAAATATTTAGAACTTACTCTCTGCTCATACATGCTTAGGGCTTAGAAAGATGCAAGCAATATTGAAAATAGAAATTATAAGTTATTGACGCAAATGGACCTTAAAACTTTTAAAATGAAACTTGGTTTAATATAAAATCATAGAAATAAGGCCCTATCATAATGGCATAACCCTAGGATTAAGGTGCCTTACACATTCTTCTTTTGCATGAACTCATGAAATATGCATTAAATATGCACACCGCTATATAGTAGCATGGTACTACATGAATCCCATTAACCTTAGCCTCTTGAAATTGTAACTATTCATATACAATCATATTCTTAGCCTTTTGAATTCAATGAATGAAAATGACATATACCAAAAATTCAAGTTGCTATGTCCTAGAATGAACGCTACATTGTCTTTTAGCCTAATAAGGTGAAAAGGACTAAATTGCGAATAAAGAATTTATCAAAACCAGCATGCACGATGTGATAATCCTAAAATCCTAAGAACCACACACACACATCACTTTTGGTAAGTTTGTGTGAAGACCCTGAAATACATTCAATCAAATGCATTAGTTAACCATCTAATTAATGCCCTAGTAAGTAATTAAGAGATCAAGTCAAGATGACATTATGCATAAGAGTGTAGAACAGCTAGTGTTGCAATAGAATCATGGAAAGATAGTTATGCCCTCCAGTAGCCAGTGCAAGACCAAGGGTAGAATGGTAAAGTGGCAGCTCGGAAAGGAGATAAGAACCGATGCTAGAAGAGATTCATCACACTTCTCATCATTTCATTGCAACCGAGCTGGCTCAAAGCCAGCCTTCCCTAGCGCCCTCCCCTTTCCTGAGCAAGAACGGCAGCCCATCAAGGGAAGCGAGGAGGAGAAGGCCAACCAGGAGGAGCTCATCCACGAACACCGGTCGAAGCCAGAAGGTGAAGTAACCGGAGGAGGAGCCGCACAAGGCAAGGTTTCAAGCACCACTGCCCCAACTCCAACCTCTTCTTCCCCGACCGAACCAAGCCACAAGGAACTCAAGTAAGCCAAGTGAGCCACAGTAGCGTAGTTGTAGAGTAATGTAGCTTATGGAATGAGTAGATCCAGTAGATACAAGAGTAGATTGGGGGTTTTTTCTTCGAGTCTCAGTAGGGGAGTCTCCTAGGGGCCGCGTGGATTGTCTCGACTGTTCCCAGGTCCTCATCGGAGAGCCGGCCAGCAAATCTCATCACCGCACCCCCAAAATCCTAGGTTATCTCAACCCTAAAATCATAATTGACTCCTACTCACCTTAGAGCACCCTTAACCAAAAAGTAAACCAAGCAACTAGTAGATCGACCAACCAAAGCCCAAATCCGAGTCTAGGGTGGCAAGAAACCGAGCCCCAAAGCAAAAGTATTTGGAACCTTAGAACTAAGAAGTAGCAGTAGAGAGGAGTCAGTAGGGGCGGCTAGCTGGAGCCGGAGGATTGCGGGCCGCCAAGCCAGCGCAGAGCTGACTGACAAGAAAAGAACCGAGGAGGAGCTCGATTAGGGGGGAGAGATAGAGGGGGGAGGGAGGGAGGGATGCATTGGTGGCCAGGCGGAGGTGCCGGTCACCGTCGGTCGGGGAAGAGAAGCCGAGGAGGTCAGTCGCCCGAGAAAGAAGAGGAGAGGCTGAGGCCTTTGGTCATTTAGTGAGGAGAAAAGAAAGAGAAGAGGGGAAGGGGAAGGATTGGGTCGAAGGCCTAGTCGGCTGGAGAGAAAAGAAAAGAGAGAAAATAAAGGAGAAAAGAGGAGTGGAGAATAGAATATCAGTAGAGTGATTAATTAATTAGCTGGAATAAGAAGCTAAGTTAGTCAGTAATTAATATTGCTACTATTAGTGGTTGGATGCCATAAACCTTGTTCAAAATTAATACTCTGTATTTTCAGTGCCCGAACTAAATCAATTGGACCAACCCCCATTACCGAGTGAGGACGTACGTTTAGATTTTATACCAGGCAAGCCTCCTTGATCATCAATTTGTTAAATGCTTTCTAAATGTTTTTTTATTATAAATGTCATAATTGCATTGAAAATTATTTTTACAAGTTAGGGGGATCTTAAAATGGTAGCATGGTTAGAATTGTGGATTGGGAATGGATAGATTGTTGGGTTGAAAAATGAATATGGTGTTGGTTGGATACTAGGAAATGAGTTAGATAGTGTGAGTTATTATGGTGGTAGAAGACACCGATGAGAAGGATTGTCATGCTGGTGGGGTCCTCTACATAGCCTATTATATAAGGTCAAACAAACTAACACTTGGGGAATTAGTCGTAAATCAGTATCAACCATAGTGTGTGAAATTAGTTAGAAAAGGTTATCCTATGAAAGTATTAGAATCTCCATATTGGGTAAGATTTGTAAGGGCGTACCCTTGGGATATGCTGGTAGGCTCGTGGGGGTACTGGTCCCGATATAGTGGCAGTATATTTGAAGCCATGGATAGAGTAACTGCCGACAGTGGACTGTTGGAGTACAACTGTATTTGCAAGGTGTGGGGCAGCCTTGGATTAGGGGTGAAAACGGATCGGATAGTTCCCAACCGATCCATATAATTTTCGGATACAAATTCTGTCGGATCAGATATTTGTCGAATGGTATCGAATCGGATATGGATACGGATACAGATTTTTTTGTCGGATACGAATACGGATTCGGTAGCTTACTATCCGTCGGATATGGATACGAATTTAGATAATCCGAATAGTGATGGGTCAGATATCCGGATATACATGTGGGTTGGGCCAAGCAACTCTTTTGTCCCAAAAAGGTTTCTAAATTTTAAAACCATTTCCTAATTTAATTAATCCATAAATCAAGTTTCAATTATTAAAATTGGCAAACTAGCTCCAAAAATGTTGATTTTTTTAAAAAATTCCTAACATAGTCTATAATTTTTTTTAAATATTTTCAAGATTTTATCATATTTTTTGTTTTTTAAAAAATTCCAAAATTGTTGTCCTTAATAGAAAAATATTTTTAAAAAGTAGCCAAAATGCATAAAAACTCATAAAATACATAATTTATTATTTCAAACATAATTTAACAAAGAATACAAATCTTGGGTTATTATATATGTGTTATATATGTTTTCTAGAGATATGGTAGTTAAGTATATCAAACTTTTAATGTGTTCTATGTTTGCTTTCATTTGTATCTCTGAGCAAGGATCACCTTCATTTTGTGTTTTGATCTACATGTATGATGAACTAATCATATGTGCGTGATGAACTAAGTCTTACATAATTTTGTTTGCAACAAGGTATCTAATTATATTTTTTCAATTTTCAATAATATTTTGATCAAATCAACTAATTATGCCTTTTCATTGATTTTTATGTACAATCTAAGGGGCTATCATGTTTGATAAATATTCATAACCGTATCCGATTCGATTCGTGTTCGATCCGTATTTGTATTCGATATTATCAGTATTCGTATTCATATCCAGACTATCCGTATCTGTATCTGCATCTGAGAAAAAAAACAAATATGGTAGAGCCATTATCCATCCGTATCCGATCCGTTTTCACCCCTACCTTAGACAGGTGTCCACACTTGAGTACAGGGTTTGAGATCTAATACCGGGTTAGTGATAAACGTTCTGGGGCATCACATGATGGTGTCACTATGGGTAAAGTGGTACAAACCTGCGCCTGGTAAAATCATGAATTCATGCTAGTCTCTTGGATTGGAGACTACAAAAGCTAAGACTGTCTCATATATAGTGTTATTAGTGTCTTTTGGAAAATATGAACAACTTTTAAAGAAAACTTAATTTCTATAAAAACTAGGTTTGAGGGAAGGTGATAAGTTGTTGGATTAAATTGGATTGAGAGAAAAATTCATATAATGCATTTTCATTGCTATTAATACTTTCTATAGATCCACTTCTAAGGCCTGGAGTGAGGATTATTCGCAGGACTAGTACCTTTAGGAGGCAGATTACTACTACTATTTATAGGAGGACTACTACTGCTTATAAGAGGACTAGAGGGCATAGTGGGCCGTAACATGGGCCGGTCACCCCTGCAAAAACAACCAACAATGTCGCCTAACAATTTAATCCCAGAGAAGCCGAGCTCAGCATGGGCCGAACTGAAGATGGTCTCAAAGTGCGCCGACGAAGCCCAAAAGCTCCACATGATCTCCCCCAGACAGCCAAATAATTACGGGCCGCATCCAGCTTTTCGTAGCGTTAAATGGGCCCGTTAATGGACTGCCGTATGTGTGGGCCCATGGACATCAAACTCGGCAGATAACTCTATCTGGCACAGATTAATGTGTAATGCAAGCATCCATCCTTGGGACTTTTGAACGTGTTGACCACCATTACACGTAGGCATATACTGAGTTCACGAGTTTCACCGAGCCGAGTTTGAATAGCTCGCGAGCCTGATAATATTACTATATGGTAACTCTTACGAAGCTTACTCAAGCCAAAATCAAGCTTAAGCATTTTTTTATTATTGAAAAATAGTGCATATCTAATAGTTTATTGTTACCGAGCCTGTTCGAGCTTGGACCGAGCTGAGCTTGAGCTTGGGTCCAAGCTCGGACTCGTTTACATGCCTATTGTTGATGATGGTCAAACTTAATTATCTACCCCATTCGGTTCACAAAACTTCTCAGTTTGGAATACATGCATTTAACTTTAGAAACTTTAGTTATCAATATCTTTTTAAATATTTAGATTGGATGCATGAAAATTATATGCGTACTTGTGTAGATTCGTCTCGAAACGTACTTTCATAATATTATAATTTTTTTGGACTTTTTAAATATATTACAATAAAAATTAGTGATCAGTGTTGAGTTTTAGAGACCATCTCGATATCTGAAACGACTACTATTTATGATCAAAGGGAGTATATCCGACTAGCATGAATGTTAGGTCTATTTATACCCCCATTTTGCAGCCATGTACACCATCAGAATCAGTGCATAGTTTCCTCGCAGAAAAAAACGATAGAATCTGTGCAGTTGCTTTCCCAGTCATCAATGGAGTGCACGTGTCATCCAGCATGAAGGATTCTCTTGAGTATGTCATGACGTACGTGCTTAAGACGTGCTTGAGTTCGGTGAGTTCCATGAAATGCGTCGGTCAAATATGCTCAAAATATGCTGTATATTTCCATAAATTGGTTGTGGGGTTGCCAAATGTCTATTCCAACCATCACAGAAACAAACTATATATGGGTGCGTGTCCTACATGCTCACCAATTGCACTACCGTCCATCGATCGCTAATCGCAAGTCCCGTCTAAAAAGTATACATCTTCCGTATATATGTAATAGTATGTACTCCCTACTTGTTGGTTCCATAATGCAAGATCAAGTCTATCATGCGCACTAGCACGAGTGTAGATAATACAAAATGGATCATGCATGCATGCTACTCCTGCCTGGTTAAACTATGTTTTAAAAATATCGTACTCTTTTAATATGTTTGTTTGGTAGAGAAGAAGAGAGAGGTTGCAGTTTGCATTAAAAATCTTGGAAGTCACACTTTGCAACACGGGTGAAACAGCAGAGAGTCAACAAATATATCATGCATCGTCGTTTTCTTCCTTGGAATTATATTACGAAACCATACTCCTCATGAAAATAGGCATATATTAATTGCGAAACAAATTAAGGGAGTACTCCCTCTGTCCCACAAAGAGTGCATTTCTAGGATTTTTAAGACAGATTAGTGTGCAAGGTAAATGACCAATGTGATCCTCATTACTCCATACACAAGCATGTTGGTGCTTCGGTTTCCACAAGCACTTAAATGAGCATGCATACACTTACAGCTGGGCCCTACGGACTAGAAATGCACTCTTTGTGGGACAAAATTTGAACACTAGAAATGCACTCTTTGTGGGACAGAGAGAGTATATAGCATTGTATACTGTACTATATATTTTATGTATGATTAATTACTGCATTTGAGATCTGCAAATAACCTTGCTACTCATTGATCGTGCTTGAAACGACTAGTGTAATTAACAGCAGTACCTTGCAAATCAGCTACTAGTTACTTTTAAAAAAAAAACAACGGATATACCATTTCGGCTAGCTCGATCGAGCTCGCACGCATCTTGGTGCGTGTCTGACTCACGAACGCACATCTCACAAACTTGCTGCGTTCGTGCGCGCGGCAGCACAAACAAACGCACGACAAGATGAACAGTACCTCTCCTTGCATTCAACCAGTCCATGAACGAACGTTGAATGGACGAAGGCGACAGGGACAGGAGGGAGAGCATGCAGCTTCAATTTGGTCGTTAATTCGCTACCTCCGGCCGGAAGATATATGCATGGAGGAGACATTGCTCCGGCAACCGAGAAAAGTTTTCTGCGACACCTTGGTAGCGTGGTCGCCACGGGCTCTCGTCGACCGGAGTTGAGTTATCGGTGTGCACGAAATCGTCACGAACTGTCACTCGCATATAGTCAACGATGGAATGAATCTCGCCAGAGGAGGGCGGCGTACGTACGTCCGGCATCGGAGGGTGGGACGGCGAGACGGTGGCGTTGTAAATATTAGATTGGACGGACTGATCGATCGGCAATGGAGGGGGAGACGCCGGCGTGGTGCGGTGGCGGAGGTGGGTCGGTGGAGGAGACGCGTGGAGCTATCGCCAACGCTGGTGCTGACTGCTGAGGAAGAGAGAGGGAGGAGGTGCGGAGTGGTGGGGAGTGTTTCTGGCGATACAACGTGCTGTAGTAGTTCTCTCTCTCTCTCTCTCTCTCTCTCTCTCGTGCAATTTGTTAGAGCTATACAAGAGAACTTTGTAATTTGTTAGTATTAATTGCTAGTGTTTGATTGATTAGGGGTATTTTAATTAATGATTTGCTGCATAGGGCATGCATGCGCTACAAGAATCGATCTATTTAATGAAGTAGCAATATTCAACTTCTGCGTTCTTTGTTGTGACGAAGTAATTGGATGCGTGTGTGTTTCTTTTAGTGTTAACTAAGATATTTTTAAATGGTCACCTGAGCAGACTACCACAATTTGGATTTCATCTATCTTGTAATTAAGTCTCTAGGTGGTGTTTTTGAGAAATTTTACAGTTGGAGAACATTTTTTCCTAGCAAACATAGAGTTCTGAAGCTTAGTGGGAACACAATTCACAATTGGTGTAGAATTCTAAGCAAACATTTGTACATTCTTTTAGCCATTATACTAGATCATGTGTTCTAGAGTACTCATTATCCAGGTACTCTAAGGCCCTGTTTGGTACGGTTCCAGATTCTAATAGAAACGGAAACGATTTCAGATTCTTGGTAGAAACAGGTAGGATTCTGTGAATCGGATGGAACGGGGTTGAGACTGATTCGGCCACAGAGTAGAAAAAGAAGAAACGTTCTGAGAAGAATATCGTTCTGAGATTTAGCCCGTTTTGTTGGATTTCTTTCAGAATCTAGTAGAAATGGCTCGGTTCCAAGTTGCCAAACGGGACCTAAATAAAGGTAAGTAACATTTCCATGGATTCATTGTAAATTTATAGTCTGATACAAGTCTAGGGCCTTTGCTACCCTTGAGGTCGAACCTCGTCGAGTTTGAGTTGGTCCTATCCGTTGTTGGCCGATAGAATTTAGACGGGCGTTGCTGATATATAGCTCAAACTATTACACTAGGTAAAAACAAATTTGGTCGATTTTCACACACCTCACGAGCTCGACAAAAACTTTCAAGATTTCTTTCGTGAAAGAAAGATGACGCACGTACGGTACACCGTTTTCATTAAGCTTTCTTTCGTGAAAGAAAGATGAGCAGATATGATGCATGCAATGCTTTACTTACTTATCGATGACAGAGATCAAAAGGTCTATATATATATATCTGGCTAATTGAAGCCCACATTAATTGTGGACAGGAATTGCTGGAGTTAATCTATCGTGCATGCAATGATCGATACGTTAGGGTGGTTTTGCGTGAGTAATTAATCCCACTTCTTCTGATCAAGAAATCGTTGTGCATATCTATCGTCCATCCATCCACCTTCAGCGACGTACGTCGTCGGCAAGGCGTAGTCGTACACGTATGTCGCAAGATGAGGGGCCCTGGCCGGCTTAGCTAGCGAGCTAGGGTTCATCAGTGCGCTGCTTAATTAGCTAGCTAGGGGTTGTAGTACGTACACGGCTAGCCATTGCTGTTGAGCCTTCTTGATTGAAAAGGCTCGTCCACTAAGGCTATTCCTAATGGGTAGTATCATACTCATTAATTAGATGCCACATAGGATTTTTTGTTGATGTGACAAAGCAATAAATAGGAGGGAGAAGAAAGCTATACTCCATCTTGAGCAAGATACAGCTTTGGCACGATATCTTAGGCCATGGCACAGAATCTAATGCTCTGGATCCACTTTTATAGACACAACATCACACCAATTAATTATTTTAAACATATAAGTATGATACTATACATTGTAGAGAGTGTTTCTTCAATGTAGTATCATACTTTTCATCCTATGTGGCATTCTTGGATATTGGAGTATGACACTTTGCACTGGGAATAGTCTAAGTAGCTAGCCAGAGAGAGAGATAGATACTCTGGTACGTACTTGTAATGGCGGCCATGAGTTCTCGCTCGTTATCTCGATGGAGGAGAGGCTGGGGACGTCGTCTATGTATATATGCTCGGTGGGCAGATGACTGAGACGGACAGATCGACAGCTACGCCGCCACTCATGACCGGTCGGACTCTCAGAGAGAGGACGCCGGCCGTTTCACTTTCTTGGAAGTTGGAATACATAGTGGACGCATGGGTATCGTCGGCTGCCACGAGCGGAAGCGTTTAGGGAATCAAAATTGTTTCGATTACAATCACTACAAGAAACAAGAATAGTGTCCTCGGCCGAAACATTTTTATCGTCGGTAAAAAAACCGACGACACAAAGTATGCCTCTATCGACGGTTTTAACGTAACCCGACGACATATATACACCAAGCAGGCCTGTGTCCTCGGCCGTCTAAACCCGCCGATATAGACCACAGTCTGTATCCTCGGCCACATTAAACCCGCCGACACAGGCACTCCGCCTCAAACAGGGAGTATCGGCGCGCGATGAAATTTGAATTCCAGATCCCGCCAACACAGGCTGTGTCCTCGGCCTCATTAAACCCGCCCACACAGGCACTCCGCCTCACAAGCTGTATCCTCGGCCTCATTAAACCCGCCGACACAGGCACTCCGCCTCAAACAGGGAGTATCGGCGCGCGATGAAATTTGAATTTCAGATCCCGCCAACACAGGCTGTGTCCTCGGCCTCATTAAACCCGCCCACACAGGCACTCCGCCTCACAAGCTGTGTCCTCGGCCTCATTAAACCCGTCGACACAGGCACTCCGCCATGTGGGACCAACCTGCAGGATGCTCAGGCCCACCAGTGGCACGAAGACTGTTTGTCGTCGGAGAGAAACAATGACGATAGAAATAAGTCTATGTCCACGGCATAAATGTTGCCGACGACACAGATTAAATTTTGTCGACCGTTTAATTTTAGCTGACGACAATAGTAATTCCAGATTAATTCAGAAAATCTTATTGAAAATGTTTTTGTTGTTTTTAAAATTAAGAAAAATTAAATAGAGCTTTTAGAATGGTTTGTTAGGTAACATACATCTATATGACATGTAACTTTTTATTATTTAATTAATTGGTATGTTACAACGCTATGTGTATGTCTCTGTACGTACTACGTGTCGAGTACATTGAGTAGAACCTTGTGACGATCCAACGCAGACCAATTGAAAGAGTGAGGAATGACCTGGAATAGGCTGTGAGTGTTGTAAAACCTTTAAATGACCGTACAAATGTCTCGTTCGACCCGTCGTAGGCGACAAAAATATCGAAGAACGTACGGGCGGTGGTGATGACTCTGTTACTCTCCTTGAGTTTTCAGATGAATTTGTTGTGACGATGAAATGCTGGGCGAAAGAAGAGCGAGCAATTTGCTGGAATAGGTTGTGCATGTTCTAAAAACCTTAAACTGGCCTTAAAAATCTCGGGAGAAAGAAGAGCGAGCACGATCTGTGTCCCAGTATCTGACGGTGGGCCCATGAGTGCTGTCTGTGTCCACGGCAAAAAATGTTAAACTTGTGTCGTCCGTGAGATCTCAACCGCCGACACAAGCACTGGACTGCCCTGTATCTGACGGTGGGCCCATGAGGGCAGTCTGTGTCGGCGGATATATTGTGGCCGAGGACACAGGCTATATGTGTCCACGGCATTAATATTGCCGACGACATAGGTTGAGGAAGGTGTCGTCGGTCAGAGATTAACCGCCGACGACATATCCGAAGCTGACGGCCCAGTCGGCCCATACTGCCATGCGCCCAGACGGCCAGGCCCACTCCTCCTAGTCCCAAGTCCTAATCCTAGCCGCATGACCGCATCTCCAGCCTGAGCACTTGAGCAGAGCAGAGCAGTAACCTCCACCAGTCCACCTCCATCCCACCACGAGACCACGAGTCCTCCAGGCGGCGAGCCCCCGGCCATCCCGACGGCGAGCCCCCGGCCATCCCGACGGCGAGTCCTCAAGGCAGCGAACCTCCACCAGTCCCGGCGCGGAGCTCCGCCCCCGGCCATCCTGGCGCCCTCCGCCCCTAGCCGTCCCGACGGCGAGCCCGTCCTGGCGGCGAGCCCCGCGTCCACCTGTCCCGGCGGCGAGCCCCGAGTCCACAGCGTCTGGATCTGAGGTAGGAACTAGGAACTACACATATTATCATCTGGATGACTGGATCTGAGTTAGGAACAATATGGCTAGCAATATGAACAATATGATTCCATGGTTATTGATTAGTGGTGTGCGATATATGTATGTATACTAGACACTGGAATGCATTTTGTTTTCTTGCAAAAGTTCGAATTCTGACAAGTAACCCAAACAAATGAAGAGCAATATATACAACCAAGTAGAGTTCTATAGTTTGTTGCTGCAACTGACAGTATGTGCAAGACATTTCTGCTCTATAAGATTTCAATAGTTTCTGGCGTGTTCCCTTTCTGCAGCTTTGTCAATTTTTCAAGTATATAAACATGTTCAGATCATGACCTTGGTGGTGTTCAGAGAAACTTATTCTGAGACAAATATTGTCATTCAGTTCTACCTTCTGAACAAGTTATGTAATGAACAAAAAAAGTTCAGTTAATTGACAAAACAACCGATCAGTTATACATATGTATGGTAACATTGAACATCTGGAATTTACCTGAATATATTCTGTCCAGTACACGTATCCTCAAAAAAAAAATTCTGATTCTTTTCATGTTGATTCAATGCTCAGGCCAAAGTGGTTTGCAAGATTGTACCTACCTTATGGTTTACACATGATATGTCCCACTAATCTTTGCCTGTCTCTAATGCTTGTGCAACCTATGGCTACGAGTTTGCATGGAGGAACAGTTATAAGATCGTGCTTTATACTTTTTCTTTTTTTCTTCTTCTGATTTTCCAATTGTGCATTCATAAAAACAGATTACTCAGATTGAATCCTGATTGCCATCATGGAAAGGTTAACAGTTAACATACTGTTCTATCATTGCTTATTATTGTAATTAATTATGCATATGAAATTATGAATTGCTTCTCTGCACCACAGCCGAAGTTGTGTTTGTTTATGAGGCCATTTTCCCTTTGTATTTAGAAGTCCTCTACCCGTACTCGGACTGAATCAGGAATAGTTGGATTGTTTTCATCGCATGTTTTGATCCTAGGTATTTTTGAGGATGCAAACTGAAGTTATCTGTTCACTGTTAAGGATGAGTTTAGTGTACTAGGTTGAACGGATAGCCACACTAGGTTTATTTGATAAACGTCAACCGATTTTGATCATGAGATTTATTTGATGAGTTTAACTATGTTATTTGATCATGAGATTCAACACTATCCGTTCAACCTAGTTCAAATAAACCTAGTACACTATCTGTTTATTTGATAAACGTACAAACTCTGTAACAGAATTATGCTTGGAATCGCACATCGGCGGCTATCTGTTAAGGATATTAGAATTGCATTTGTAACGTCAACCGAGCCAGAGTTAAACCCGTTCGGGGGCGCTGCATATTTTCGTAAGGAGCTCAGACGGTGATTCGTTGGGTTCCATTACGAAAAGTGTTGCGCTCTCGAGCTGTCCACATTTTGGACAGCCCACGGATGTGCGCTGAGTGGTCGTGACAGTGACACGAGGGTGTACGGGTTGGGATTCCGGCGGTATTTCCTTGTCGTTCTCCTAGTGCATAACATAAGTGGTACGCCGTACCCGTCGTTGCACTCGGAGAACAACGAGGTTATGCTGCCGAAATTCCGACCCGAGCACCCTCGTGCCACGACCACTGCATTTAAGCCCACATCGATGGGTGGGTAAGCCCTCCTATTTAGCAAGGTTTAAACTGTCTAATTCTGAAATTTGGATGCATGCATTGACGTTATGTAATGGCGATCTTTGGATGGAAGATCGGCGGTGGATGTACGATGGTTGGATGAAGTCCGGGAGACACACGGACGAGTGGATCGAGAAGGCTAGAGCATTCGTGGATGATGCTTTCGAAGATTCCCGACCCTAATGCAGCGGTCGTGGTGGTGTCCTTGCGCCGCGTGCTCGAACACCGAGAAGAGGACCAAGAAGGATATTAGCCATCACCTATGTAGGCATGGCTTCAAACCAAATTACTTTGTATGGGTAGCTCATGGCGAGAGGAAGCGTCCGGCGCGGTGTGGCCCTGTGGATTTTGAAGAGGGCTACGACGAAGTCGGTTGATAGATTAGATGAGCTCACGGATGATGTGGCTCGGCTTACAATCTCTCCCGAGGAAGAGTCCGAGCCACTTGCCGAACAATTCGAGAAGCTCCTTGATTCTCGCCAAGTTGCCGCCGCATGAGCATACCGATGTGGATCGTACTCGGCAGTGTCGCGTCTAATGGCGGTGAAGACCAAGTACAACCTGTCTGCCAATTGCTTCAACGACCTTTGCAAACTGCTGGATAGCCTCCTTCCGAGTGGACACAAGATGACTCCGAATCTTTACGAGTCGAAGAAGCTTCTTCGCGTGTTAGGCATGCCGTGCGAGAGGATAGACTATTGCCCAAAGTTCTGCATGCTTTATTGGAAGACCGATTCTGGGCTGACTCACTGTAAGCATTGTAATGAGAGTCGGTACGAGGAAGTTAAATGTACAGAACGTGGAATTAGACAGACGGCGGTGGCCCGGAAAACATTCCGTTCTTTCCGATCACTCAACGCCTGCAGCGTGTCAGACATGTCCAAGGCCACGGCGAGACACATGAGGTGGCACAAAGAGGGCAAGCGTAGAAAGGAGGGCGTGATGATTCATCCGTCTGATGCAGAAGCTTGGAGGCACTTTGACCAACAACACCCTGAATTTGCGGCGGAGACTAGGAATGTGCGTATAGGCCTCTCGACCGACGGGTTCACGCCATTCAATATGATGGCGCACCCGTACTCGTCTTTGGCCGGTGTTCGCAATCCCGCATAACCTGCCGCCTCAACTCGCTTGAAAGAAGAGTACATGTTTCTTTCCGTTATAATACCCGGGCCTAAGTCTCCTGGAAAAACTTAGATCTATTCATGCAACCTCTGGTAGAAGAGCCGATCGACTGTGGACTAAAGGAGTCTTGACGCATGATAGCTACAAGGGGAAGAACTTTAGGATGCGTGTCGCATACCTATGGTCAATACACGATTTTCCCGCTGTATGGCATGTTCTCGGGGTGGAGCACGTATGGAAAGTTGTCATGCCCTATATGCCTGCGTAACAATCGATGCTTTCACAATCGAAAAATGGGGTAAGTCCTGTTGGTTCATTGTCACCGTTGTTTCCTGGAGCCGAAGCACCCATTTAGGAATCAAAAAAGGCATTTCGCAAAGGCAAGGCGTGAAGAAGGGGCCACCCGAGCGTTTGAAGTGCAGGATATCATCGATCGCATGACGATCTAGCGGATATCGGGTATGTGAAAGACTATGGTGAGGAGCACCATTGGACTCATAAGTGCAGCATCTACAACCTTCCTTATGCAAAAGACACGAAGCTACCTCACAACATCGACGTGATGCACCAAGAGAAAAATATGTGCGAGTCGATCGTGAACACAAACCGGGACATCCTACGTAAGACTAAAGATAACAAGAAAGCACGCCTGGATCAAGGCTCGATATGTGATCGGCCAGACATGAACCTCGATGAGAATGGGAGGAAACCTAGGGCAAAATTCTGCCTTACACGTGGGCAAATAAAGCGATTCTTGATTGGATTAAGGAAAAGGTTAAATTCCCGAGATGGTTATGCGGCGAACCTTCGACATGCCGTTAGTATAGAGCAATGCAAGTTAAATGGGATGAATGCCCATGACTACAAAGTCTTCATAGAGCGTCTGTTTCGGTAGTGTGGCGTGGATATGTTGGCGATGATATATGGATCACTTTGGCGAGCTTAGCTTCTTCTATCGAGAGCTCTGCAAAAGAGATATCCGTGATCGAGGATGGAGGAATTGGAGAAGGACATTGTCGTGCTTGTGACAAAGCTCGAGAAGATTTATGTCCCTGGGTTTTTCAATTGCATGCAACATCTCTTTGGTTCATCTGCCATATGAAGCAAAAGTTGGGGGGCCGGCGCAGTTTAGGTGGATGTATGTTGTGGAGCGCATGATGAAAAGTCTTAGAGCGAAGGTGAAGAACAAAGCACGAGTCGAAGGCAGTATTGCCGAAGCTTGGCTGATTCAGGAGATCGCCTACTTCACGGACAAATACTTTGCGACAAAAAACAAGGTCCATGTGCCACAACCAAGGTATAAGAAGGCACGTCACAGAAGTACTTCCAACTTGGAGGTGTTCCATGACCAAGCCGGATGCAATGTCGGCAAAAGCACCCCACGTGTCTTGGATGCAGCAGAAAAGGATTTGATTCGGTTATGCGTAATGCGACAACATGGATGAAATGAAGGTGTACATCGAGTAAGTCAATAAATGTCTGAAATAAGTCATAAATATGTACTTGTGAAATAAATGTCTGAAATAAATATTAAATCTTGTAGTCAATTTATTCAAGAAGAGTGGGAAGGATCAGGTGAACCTTCGGGCGAACAAATTGACAATCTGAAACGGCGAGGTCGTGGACAAGGCCATCCAAACTTTCTAACCTGGTTTCATTACCACGTAGCCTTCTTCCTCTTATACAAGTTCACTTAATTTACAAATGTGTGGCATTTATTCCTTAATGAATTTTGCCTCGAATGCTTGTGCAAAGGTCAAAGACACCGCAGCGTGCACAACGATCTCCGACAAATGTCACGTGGATGCAGCCGTAGAATTAAGGTCCATGGATGCTATGATTGCCATGGATATCGATTTCGATCCGAAGCGGCTGAGTCAGCTCGCCCCAATGCAACTACGGTGAACAGCGGCGTCGTGAGTTATGTCACCGATGACTCTGGTGGTCCAGACATAGAGTACTATGGGATCATCGAGAATATTGTAGAAATTTTGTATGAAGGCAACAAAGATCTCTCGCTCGTGCTCTTTCGTTGCAGATGGTTCCATCCAACTAGTGGGGTACGGCGTACTCCAAAACTAGGACTAGTGGAGATCAATCATAAGAAGCTGTATCAAAAGCCTGACGTGTTCATTCTGCCCGAACAGGTCGAGCTGGTGTTCTATCTGCCGTACGCCCACCCGAATTACAAAAGTTGGTGGATTGTACATAAATGTCTTCCACCTGGTAGATTGCCCGATCTCACGGAAGACGACTACGATTCTCACCCAGACGTGGAGGTATTCCAAGAACAAGAGTTACCAGGAGAGCTGCATGTCGATATTGGTGATGGGCTAGATAATATTTTGGGATCGGTATACCCATCTCATGTAGAAGGAGAAGAAGAGGAGGAAAGGGTAGAGGAAGAGGAAGAGGTAGAGGAAGAGGAAGAGGAAGACGAAGAGGAAGAGGAAGAGGAAGAGGCAGAGGAAGAGGAAGCCGAAGATTTTTAAGCTATTTAATTTTATAGGTTTAATTTTATATACTTTATGTCATTTAATTTTATATACATTTATATTTTATTCGTTTCAATTAATATGAATGTACTTTATGTCATTTAATTTAATTTGTGCAGGATGGCTCCGGTTACGAAGAAGTTGGCTTCAAAATTGAAGAAGGTCTTCGGGAAGGGGGGCATGAGGAGTGCAGGCCAGGGCAGCTCACCCCAGTACGACGCTTCCCAGGAGGAGGAGGAGGAGGAGGTGGCTACCACCGACTCCCAGGAGGAGGAGGAGGAGGAGGAGGAGGAGGAGGAGCAGGTGGAGGTGGACGAGGATGAGCTTTGTTGGGGTGATTGGCGTCAGGCACTTGAGGAGGGGGGTGAGGACGAGGATGAGGACGGGGACGAGGACTGGAGTCCATGGGAGTCTGTTGGTACCGAGTCAGGGGGTGCCTCCGCCTCGAGCTCTACGGGATCCAAGAAGAGTCGGGGGCGGAATAAATTGCCAAAAGCCCCCACAGATCCAGCCGACAGGATACTGATAGTTGTTTCTAGCGGGCGAAGGTATGTGCTATAAATTTTCGATGTCTTTTATTGCTAACCACAAACTTGATAACTACTTGTTATGAATTCTTCATGCAGTGGCTTGGTTTGCCTCAACAAGGGTAAGCAGGAGCCGGGCCACTTGCTAGGGGTGATCTTGAAGCAGCTCTACCCCGGGCGAGTGGGCGAGGGTGGTGCTCGACGCCCGGTGACTAGATGGAGCGACTATTCGCTCGTGGAGGACGACCAGGGAGGCACTATCGCGGATCATTGCATAGCCGAGTTCTGGGTAAGTTGTCATTTCTATTAATGTTTTCGTGTTTATAGCTTCACGTGTTTGTTTCGTTTCAGGCGAGGTATCAGCTTGGCCCTGACGCATCCCAGGACGACTATCATGCTTGCCGCCCTGTGCTCGACACAATGGCGGCAAAGACGGTCAGGGACGCCATCAGGTTATGCCGCCGGACGCGTGATGAAGCACTACAAGAGCACGAGGATGAAGATCTCGAGGGCACATGCCTTGCAACAAGATTCTCGAGGCGAAGGAGTACCGCCTTGGCGTCCTGGACCGATGGACAAGTGTCCACACGCCTGGAAGGATCTCTGCAAGATGTGGGCATCGAAGGAGTGGATCGAGAGGTCCAAGAGGAACAGGGGGAATCGAGAAGCCAACCCCGAGATCTGTGTGACCTACCTAGGTGGACGAGGCATGGGTCACGTCGCGCGCGATATCGTAAGTATACTAAGTACAACTCTAGCATTCTTGTCAATTCAGTTTTTCATTTCACATTTGAAATTGAACTGCAGGAGTCGGAGACGGGACTTGACCCCGACGAGTTCACCGTGTGGACGCAGGCACACACGCCCCGTGTCCGACCTGACGGTACACAACCACCGATGCACCCGGTTTGCCAGGAGAAGATTGTAAGTGACTTTCTCTTTTCGCTGCTCTACAGCTATTGCAACTGTGGCCGAGCTAATCCACTTCATATCTTATTTGTTTCGCAGGATACATACAGTGCAGCCATGAAGGAGAAGCACGGTGCCGACTGTGACCCCTTGACCATGCCGGTCGACCCTCTGGTCATCTACGACCAGTTCGGTGGGAGGAGTCACGGCAGGCTCGGCTTCATGGACTCGGTGGTGGCGCCCGAATCGTACAGGGGCCAAGTCAGGACACGTCGACAGCAGGCCGCCTCTTCCGCCAGTGCACAGCTAGAAGCCCAGGCGAAGATGATCGCAGAGTTGCAGCAGCAGATGCAGACGGATGAGCAAATGGAGGCAAAGTGATGAGCAATGAGGCAAAGTGAGCGAGAGGAGGATAGGAGGCGGTACGAGGCCCTCCAGAATCAGAACATCTGGATGTACAACTATTTCCAGGTAATTAAGATTGTATACGTAGCTACGTTGTACTTACACATTTCAGATGCTAACATATCATATCCACAGTCGTTGCAGGGGGCGGGACCCTCCGGCCAGCCGCAGATGCCACCTCCGCCGTTCTTCACGCAGACACCGACGCCGACGCCGGGGGTAATGCATTTTGTTCCAGTTTTCGCTAACTATTCATACAAGTACACAAATGCACAAGAGTTTTGAAAATTGTGGTTTCCTCTATTCTTGTAGGTGTCCACCTCAGCTACGCCTGCTCCTGCGACGAATGCTCCGCAGGGAGGTGATTCCAGTGGCGCTAGATCGGCTCTGAGATCAATTAAATCGATCTTTGTGTTTGCTGATCCGTTTGCTGGTTCACAGACTTAGGTAGTTATTGCTTTTGCTGGTTCATAGACCTGTTGATTGTGAATGTGATGTACACTTTTGGTTTGTGAGCTGAATTTGTGAATTATTAATGCATTTTGCTACATGTGCTATATGTGCTTGGTTGGCTATCCTAATTTGCTTTATGTTGTTATCATATCAACTGTTGTCTTTTGTCTGCTGAGTGGATGTCCTAGTTTTAGAGGAAGTCTTTGTAAAATTTTTACTCTTTAAGTGCATTACAATCTTTTAATAAATGGAAATTGCTTTAGGTTGAGTGAAATATGGTGTTGATCATAGTCTTCAGAACTTTGAGCAAAACACATTGGAAACAGCTAGTGAAGAAGTCGCATCCAAAATAAGAACAATTGCTCAATGGAGGGAAAGTTTGGTTGTAAGTACTTACATACTTTTGTTTTCTTTCAATATGTATGCCTAGTTATTATTATGCTTTATTTTGTCAGTAAAAGGAGTTATTATTATACTTTATTGACAGATTGAGAGAGTTTTAAGTTGTTTTATTTTGTTTCCTGCAGGTACAAAATATCAGGAATCAGGAGAAACTAAAATACCCCCCATATCCACTAAGTACTGTGGAGCTTCAGAAACTTGCTTCTAGGTACATCAGAATGAGTTTAGAGCACACTATGAAGGTATTAAAAAATATATTTTTAGAGTTTTATTTTTCCTTAACAGTTTTGCTAGCTAATTATGGCATAGCTCAGTGTCCTGATGTTTTGTTTGCTGGTTTCTTGTGATGTCCATACCAGGTGGTCAAGAATCAGATCAAGCTGGATTCATTAATTATCCCAGGACAGAAACCGATAATTTCTCTCCAAAAAATGACCTACATGTCAGTTTTGAAATTTACTAGTGTGGCTTGTCCATGTTCTTATTTCTTGTCTCGATGATTATATTGTCATTGTTCAGAACTTTGAGCAAAACACATTGGAACCAGCTAGTGAAATTATATTGTCATTGTTCTGGGCAATATATTTGTGAATGTGTCAATGGAAACTTTGATCATTTGTGAATTGTATTGATGAATGTGAATGTGTGTGAAATTATATGTTGTCATTGTTCTGGGCAATTGGGGATATAAAACTGCTGGGAATGGGGGTCTTTTTGCAGGTTAAAATTGGATTTTTTTAAAAATTCCCAGTATTTTTTTTTATTTTTACAACCTGTGTCCTCGGCTCTAACTCTACCGACGACACAAGATAGCCCCAGGTTCTGGCACAGAAGGGGTCTGTGTCGTCGGCTATATCCCAAGCCGAGGACACAGATGTCCACTCTGTGTCCGCGGCTTTAACCATGCCGACGACACAAGATAGCCCCAGGTTCTGGCACAGAAGGGGTCTGTGTCGTCGGCTATATCCCAAGCCGAGGACACAGATGTCCACTCTGTGTCCGCGGCTTTAACCATGCCGACGATACAAGATAGCCCCAGGTTCTGGCACCAGAAGGGGTCTGTGTCGTCGGCTACAGCCCAGGCCGAGGACACAGATGTCAACTCTGTATCGGCAGCATTAATTAGGCCGAGGACACAGATGTCCACTCTGTGTCGGCAGCATTATTTAGGCCGAGGAAACAAGTGTCCACTCTGTGTCGGCAGCATTATTTAGGCCGAGGAAACAAGTATCCACTCTGTATCGGCAGCTTTAAGTTCGCCGACGACAAATGTCTGGGTGTCGGGGCCGGCCCCGGATGGCATCTGTGTCGTCGGGATTTATTGTGGCCGTGGACATAGGTTGGTTGTGTCGTCGACTCTGTGTCGTGGGACTTGTGTCGTCGGGTGGCCGACGACAGAGCCCTGTGTCGGCGGTTTTGGCATCTGTGTCGTCGGTAAAAGCCGAGGACACTGAGCAAGATCTCTGTAGTGAATAGTTAATAAGTTTAAAATTAAAATAAATTTATTTTAAATAAAAAAGTTAATGATGTTTGGCTCGACAGCGACTCGTTAGATCAAAATTGAAACAACCAATTAAATTAATGATAAATAGAATAATTTTACGTTGAACTATATCAATTTTTAAAGAAACTTGATGAAGACTTGTTAAGCTCAATATATAGCACAGGACGGCCAGCTCATGACGGAATTTTTAGGAATTTTGCCTTTTCAAATATAAGGATTTTTATTGTGAGACTTTCTTGCTATATCTCTACATTGAAAGAGGTACCTTAACTTCAGTTACTTGGTCTAAACCCAACTCTTAATAAGCCAAAAAGCACATCTCTTACATCTTTTAACTTCCAGTTATATAGAGGTTTATGGCTTTTGAAAAAGTTCAAATAAAAACTACCTATTTATTTAGACTTTAGCTTTTTAACTTTTAAGCTGGTAAAAAAGCTCAAATAAATGAGACATGTAGTTTGTAGAGATATATAAGAAATAGATGTCAGCAAGGAAATGTAGGCTTGTTTTGCGAAATCCGGGCTGGGCTGGGCTGAACTGTGCTAGGAGAAAAAGGAGTATATGCCCTGTTTGTTTAAGCTTAGCCTTTTTTATTTATAGCTTAAAATCAGCTTTTGAGTTTAAACAACTTAAAAACTATCGGCTTTTATACATGGTAGAGTCCAGGTTTAATTTTACATTAACTTCAGTTACATTAACTAACTCTTAATAAGCCAAAAAGCACATCTCTAATGGCTTTTGACATTCAGTTATATAAAGGCTTATGGTTTTTAAAAAGTTTAGACAAAAACTATCTATATATTTAGACTTTGACTTTTTTAACTTTTTAAACCATAAAAAAAGCTCAAACAAATAAGGCCGTATATATGGTGCTTAATTTTATGGCTATTCACGGCCGGTAAGCTTGGGCTGAGGTTGGCCTGGCTCGGGCAAGGACCGGCTCTTGCTTCACGCATCCATATGCATGACCATCTTCCTCCAGCTTATCAATGTCCTTTGGTTCATGCCTATTCCATCTTTTTAATTAAACCATCTTCTAACTTCAGTACTACACTGGCCTTATTATTTACTGTATTGCCCGGCAGGGATATCAACCTATATATATAGCTAGCAGCTGGCTATACTTTTCCAACACGGCGAACTTTTTTTTTTTTTTTGTTGTTGTTGCGAGGAACAAGACGAACTTGCTTGGCAGTAGACAAGGGACGGACAACCGTAGGTTAAGTGAGGCTGATGTCCACTTAATTTACTGTCAGTGCCTCAGTGGTGGCATCATGAATATCTCCCAGACACCCTCCGCTCTTCATGGGCATAATGTGCATAGGCCACAGAGGTTGGACGTAGAAAAAAAAGGCTAAAACATCTTCTAAATTTTAGCTCTGGATCTGCTACAGACAGTAGCCGTTGATTGTTTCCGTCAGTTTTTTCAAATAATACAAAAATAAACGAAGGAAGCAATTGTTGGATGGTCATCTCACCAGACCACATCACAGATGGATCGGCACTGATGCGGCCGTAGAGAAACTTCACAAGATCCTTAGAATCATCGGTGCAGCTAAATTTTTAAAACTTCGACTATTAATGTCTTTTAAAATATTTAAACTAGATACATAATGGAGTGTATAGGCATCTCCTGGATATTTTTGTCTTAAGTAACATCCAAATTTCGGACCGTAGGATTAAAAATTAAATCGTTAGTTCAAATCATAGGATCGGATGCAATCGATACTACCGAATCTCAACAATAATCCAATGCTCCCAGATTTGGATGATTTCAGCAAACAAAAACATCCGGATGATGTTTATCAAATCTCAAGATTATATATATGTGTAGATCTATCTCGAAAAATGCTTTCATAATATTATAATCTTACCAGGTTTTATAAATATACATACGTGTGTGTATATATATATGTATGTACGGAGCAGGGGCGGATCCAGGCCCCGGGCAGAGTAGGCTGTAGCCCGGGGCCTGGTACCGAAAGCCCATTAAAATTTCTACGAAAAATGATTAAAAAATCATTGAAAACAGATATTTAATCTAAGATCAGCTGGTCCAACCCAGGACTTGAGCCTGGACTAGCTCCGCCCCTGGTACGGAGCACTACACATCTAGCTAGCTACACGTACGATGTATATACGTAGGGGACGCCAACAGCAGGTTCTTTTTCCACAAAGAAAAAAAGCCGGCGTGCTGTCAACCTGATGCTAGCTAGGGCGCCCTTTTCCCGACGGATAGCGTTGCTCCCTTATTTATCCCCGACCATATTATTGGTTATACACATGTAGGATCGACGCTATATGCATCATCTAGATTCGATCACACCAGAGGTGATATATGCATCTTCCTCACTACCTATTAATTCTACTCATATCCACAGCCGAAAAAGTTGCCACCACCACGCAAGAGTTGATAATATAATCTCTCTCTCGGTCATCTGACGATCACAAGATACGTACTAATGGATTTTTTTTACGTCCTAAATCGATCGGTATGTACGTAGGTCGAGCAAGCTGAACCTAACGGTGGTCCATTCAGCTCGACCTAACGATCGAGCTCATTCCTAGTAGGGACAGATGCTGGCTTGCTTTGTCAGAATCTATATATACTAGTTACATGCCCGTGCGTTGCTACGAAAAACAAAATTGATAACGAAAAATAAAGATTAAAAAATAAAAAAAATATTTCACAAGATCAAACATCTATCTTTAACGCTTCGTTTCTTGCGAAAGCTGGCTAATTAAAGCAACGCTTCGTTTTTTGCGTAGGACAATTAAGTAGGGCAATTAAGCAGGGCAATTAATGACGTGGGTAGAACTCACCACTGCCACCAACTGCTGCTTTATAATAGTAGAGATATATATGCAAGGTGATTGCTGTTGCGTACAAAACACACTTTACACATGTATGATATAATGGTCTCGTAGTATTATAATTCTAACACGTATATTTACAACATGTGAAACGTATAATACAAATAGTTTTAAAGTCTTACAAAACCCCAAATCACTCAAATCAGAATAAATTCAATCGATAAATTTAATCCACCGAAGAGATGATGTCGTAATGTTTTTTAAACCTCCGAAGGTGGGTGCCTCCCTAGATCAGCCCTAGGGGCGGACCGAGCGACGGATCGAAAGGGACTAAGGCACACCATATATACTACCTAGACCCAGTCCACTATGAAGCATCACCGTGTCATGGAAACCAAAACAAAAATTAATGTTAGAGATATAGAAAAAGAAGAAAAAGATAGACCGTAGGTAGAAAGAGATTAAAAAAACCCTATCGATTTAGCATCTCTTAAATTTTTATCCTCGAACCGCCGGTGATCAGCCCCTCCGTGGAAACATCCAAAGAAAAGATGCAACCAATTCATCAATATACAATTCACCATCCGAGTGGACGCACTTTTGTACGATGGACAACACAACGCCCACTACGGCTGCGGTGCGTGCCCCAGCAAAGCTGCCAAGCACCCGAGAAAAGCGGAAACCTGAGCCGATTCCGACAAGAGCCGGGCCGCCGGCTCCGGCTCCTGCGCCGCCACCTGTCCCTCTTCACGTCGTGGAGTGGCTTCGCCTCGCCTCGCTTTCTACGTGTCCCTCCGCAAGTGTGGTCACCATACATCCACGCCCTGCCGGCAGAAGTGCAGATTGGCCCAGTAATTAAACAGCTGTTAGATCTAAAACTTGTAAGCTAAAATAAAGTAAATTAAGTTTGTATTTTTATTTTAAAATGTAAACAAGATGACCCACCTAAGCACTCTTAATATACCGATAGCTCTAGCTCCATGAATCTAGTGGAGCTAGAAATACCCAGCTCCATGAAGCTCTGCCAATTAGGATAATACTGTCTGCGTGTCGAGATCGAGGCTGTGTTTACATCATCCTGAGGAGAATATACCTTTGTGCATCCTAGTTAATTATATATCGTATAGTATCTTTGTAGATCGAGTTGGCATGACAAGAAAGTGAAAGTTTAGATATATATATATGTGTGTGCCTGTTTTAGGCCAACACATAAGTGTGGCATGTACGTACGTACCTTCTTTTACTTTCTTCCTTGTCTCTGTGGGATCATTGACTATAATTGGTAACGACTAGGGCCAAATTAGTTGGACAGTAATCCATCAGAACATGCCAAATCCATAGTTTATGTTTAAATATGACAATCGATATGTAGCATTTGGGAGAAAACCTGCTTCCACTAGTAACTGCACTGGTACCGGTATATATACCAGCCAAAGTTTGTTCGTTCCACAAATGATTTTTGAATCCTCGGTAACAACTATCATGCCTATGTTTTATATATGCCTAATGTTATGGATCATTAACAAAAAAAATGTATTCGGCACCATCGAGTCATGGCTACTGTAGCTGGGGATATATATGTTGCTTGAAAAGTTAGCTAGCTAGTATGTGTGTTGCGCCATGACCTACGGCTTTAATTAAAGAACACTACAGCGCTAAACCATTATAAATCAAAGATTTAACAATGCAGGATAATGATGCATGGTTCAGTGAGCACGACCCAAGAACATAAATTAACAAGTTCTATACAAGGAGAAAGAGTTGTGTCCATATATACTCGACACGAGAGGCCAGCAGGTTCTGATATATTTTCCGGTCGGCCATTTGTTTATGTTTTCAAAAGAAGTGTTCATTATCTAGCCAGTGTAGCACAGGTCAACTTCACCATATGGAAGATGTCAAACAATGGTCCTGGAGGAAGGCGTGCAACTGAAAACCTAACGGCCGGCACAGCGAAGAAAGCTACTACAAAGCTACTTCAAAGGCAGTGCGATGCTGCCTGCCCTGTTGCTATGTTGGCTTGTTGTTTGCAGGTTTAATTCCTGAATCAGCCCTATCCATGTACGTACGTACATAACTTTTCTGTTCTTCTTAAAAGAAAAGTAGCAGTACTGCCTCCTGCTAACTCGTTAAAAAAAGAAGAAGAAATGTTCATTAGCAATAGCCAATAGCTAGCCAGTGTGGCACATTATTTGATGTGAATCTTTTCTTTTTAAGAGCCATACGTACATACGCGCTCGATGAATATCACATGTCACAGATCCAACAAATTAAGAGGCGAATAAAGATTCGAACAATCCATCGATCCCAAGAACTAGCTAGCCAGATAGCTAGCGGTAAAAAAGGAAATTAAGGAAATAAAAAAAAACTGTTAATTAATTAATCCCCCATGCTAAATTCGCTTTGATCCGGAGAGAGACTGGACAGTGAAGAGTGAGATATTTCAGACCAGGAGGGCAGGGTGCCTACGCATACGCAGTACGTGGATACACCTGAGTACCTAACACCAGACGGTTAATTGGTTGGTGGTTTAGCTATAGCTAGCTAGCTTGGTGCTTGCACAGTCGGCATCACACTTTCACCACCTCGGATTGCTTCGTCTGTTTGGTTTTATCTCTTTGCCGAGTCAAATTGCAAAGTTGTGCAGGTTGTCAGCACAAGACTGGCGTTTGGTGATGTACCAATCAATTACCCGTGCGGTGCAATAAAAAAGTATTTTTAATTAAATAATCAAGTCAAGTCATGTGTTTATAACGATAAAATTACACTCTTGAATTTCCACAGGTAGAGAGAAGTGGGTAGTGTGGCCTGGACAGGGGAGTGGGTGTGGGTGCAAAGTGTTGAGACCACTTTTCTGGGCGGAAAGTGTCCACAAGTGATGGTTGGAGATGAAGAAGAAGGCTCGATTTTGGCGCCGCAATGCACAGTATGCTACGTCATCTTGGGGCTTTTAAAGAGGAATAAAAATAGCACAAGATGACACATGTGTCGAGACTAGAGTTCATCGGGTTGAGGTGTTGCTTCGACGGAGCGTGGCGGCCTACGTGCACCAGTGCTCTAGAAGAAGGCGGCGTTCCGGAACGCTTGGGGAGGAAGATGATCTGCAAAGGGGAAAAACAAACTTGGTGTCATATAGGGAGAAACCAAAGGGCAAGGCGAGGCAGAGGGGCTTAAATATGCACGGGGCGACGATTCTCCTCGTCGGCTTCCTCTTGGCTATGAGCAAGATGACCAGATTTCATGCTCGCAGTAGCAGCTCGCAAGCGGTGAAGTAGCGGCCTTGAGTAGGGAACTTGAGGCGATGCGACGAGTCGATCAGGCGGGCATGCGATGTGACCAGGCGAGCACGAGAAAGATTTGTGCACACTCAGCTGTGGCAAGCACTCGTGGAAGAAGAAGCCTAGCAAGTGGGCCAGGCTTGCAAGTGGCTGGAAGAGGGAAGGTGTATTGGTGGAATGACGCTTTTGCTCGGGGAAAGCGGAGAGGTGTGGAAACGGCTTTAGGGTCAATGGATGCTGATAGGTGAGACTAACGTGTCAGCAAGAAGAAAGAGCTAATGTGCGGGCCCAAGCTCTCGATGAGACAGAGAGATGGGTTTTGAAATTTGGTTTTTGGATAGAAACTTTATAAGAATTTTTAGACATAGCTATTTGTCTCCACAGTTTATAGAAATTTTTGTAGATAGTCTTGACGTGTTACTTATGTTTTTTAGAAAGAAGAAGCAGGAGGACAGACGCTGGCACCAACTGGTGTCTGATCCGGACAGTGACTCGACAGGGAAGAGCGAGAGATTTCAGGCCAGTAAGTCAGGGCGCTACGTACGTATGCATATGCAGTATGTGGATACACCTGACATCAAACGATCAATTGGTTGGTGGCTTAGCTACCTTTGTGCCTGCACAGTCGGCATCACACTTTCACCGCCTCGGATTGATTGTCCCTTTGGCTTGCCGAGCCCAATTGCAAAGCTGTGCAGGTTGTCGGCACAAAACTGGCGTTTCGTGAGATACCAGTTAAGTCCCGTATATATATCTCACAACGGAAATACATTTTTTAATTAAATAAGCAAATTATATTATATATTTATAAAATAAAATAAAATTATACTCTTGAGTCACCACGGGGAGGAAGCTGTTCGGTCGAGAGAGTAGGTGCGGGCGAAAAGAGAGAGATACGGTTGGTTTTCTTTGTATCTAACGGTTTATATATATGTCGACGTGTTGTTTTTCTTAGAAAGGGGGAGGAGAGCGGAGTGGATGACCACCGCCAGATCAAATTTACATGTCAGTAAAGATGAAGATATGCGCACCTCCAATTGTGTACGGTTTAATCAGCCTCCACGTACGTGCGAATATACAGCGGTTTATCTGATCGATCCGACCACCCTTTGGATATGTGACTCTTGGCCTGTTTCAGTTGCATGTATCGTTAGGATACATCTACTATCGTTGTCACTCGATCAGGGAAAGAATATGCGTGCGCTGTGGTTTCCACAGATGACTTTTGTTTTTGTCATATAATACAGGGAAGCTTAGCTCACCTTTTGTTTTTGTCTACAGTTGCGGCATATATATTTGAGAAATTTTACAGTGGATTATACTTGTAGTATAAAATATGTAGTAGAAATCACATCTAATCGTTGATTTGTTAAGGGTGTTTCTACTACTCTACTACCAGGTGTAGTATAAGTAAACTCTAGTTAATCTGATCCATTGGATTTTAAGAACGGTTTATATTCAATTTACCGTAAAAGAGCTCATATATTTCGATTGCAATTCTCTCCTTCTTTACAAGAAAAATCCTCTCCTACGATTCGTCATGGGCTCAACTATTTTGCGCACGTTCATAGCAAGAAGCAAATCAAGCACCATAGCAATATGCCCTAGGACACAAGCATGTCGATGACATGATGCAGGCACCATTCATGCATCGATCCAAATGTACCTGGCTAACAAGTGAAAATGGCGGGCATCCATTGATTCCAAAAGCCCTCGAGATATGCACGCTGGAGGACTACTGACCGTGAGAGTTAATTTGGCGGCCATTCCATGGGTTGGCTACCTAAGCTAGCCATATACCTTGAGTGATCTTTGCAACCACTTTCAGTACCTACCTAGCTAGAAGAAGAATACGTTTACGTAATACGTATGCCAGCAGGCCCGGCCCTGGGGCAGGGTGAGCGGGGCGGTCGTCTTGGGCTCTCAAATTTCCGGGGCCTCTCTGTTAGATAAATTTGTTTGTTTTGCAGTTTGGTCAATTAGTCAGTTTTGTTTTGCTTCTAAAGTCTCAAATTGAATATTGTCTTTTCAACTGATACATGGTAGTATACATTTTTTTTTGGGAGTGTATAGGTATCATCCGGATGTTTTTGTCCTAAAAAACATCCAAACTTTGGATCGTACGATCAAAACACACATCCGTAGGATCAACCTACCTCGAATTCAGGGGGGCCGTGCATTGATCTGAAAGCAAATCTAATGGCCAGAAATTTGGATGATGGTTGCTAAAGAAAACATCCGGATGAAACTTATCAAAACCCTTTTTTTGATACTTATATTAGGAGGCATTCGTTTATAATTTCGTCCTGGCACCCCAAAACTCAGGATCGGCCCTGAATTCCAGACTGAAATATCGACCAAATCGATCGTAGTCCATGTACAGATCGATGGAGATCAGCTTGAGCTTGTGCAGTTTGACCTCCGTCGTACGGTAGCTTGAAAGAGCTAGCTAGCTATAGCTAGCCTTTTTCTACGCGTGTTGCATGGTAGGTGTGTGTGCAGCGTTTGGATTTGTGAGCATCTTGCTTTGGCTGAGTGATCTGCGCACTATTGCACTCATCAGTTAGTCTGTGGAGCGAGCATTGCAAAATTGGAAAGAAGAATATTTCCCTGCGTATATGATGCAGCCAAAGTTGTAAACGATAAGATAGCAGCATATTAGGCTCCATTGTTGACATGCGATCACCGCCGGAAAATTAAACGTAATCTGTGTTGAGTAATTAGACAATTTTCAGATTAAATTCCGAATATAAATCATGAACAGCATCATAGAAACTAGCATGTATTTCTCTATCATACTAGACAGCACGAACAACATGACCATCTTGTTAAACATGATTAACCACGAGATTAGGACAGATCGAACGTACTGAGCAGAAGAAGATGCAGATGCTGCGGCTGGTGCAGTCGCGATGTTGACATGGACAATGTTATTGATGGCATGTCGCAGGAGCCGATCACTGCGACGCCTAGCAGCAGGAACAGGAAGGCGATCTGTGGTGAAGATCTTGAGCAGTCGCGCGAAGCGCTTCCTAAAAACCTTATTCGCCCTCTCCCGGTGTAGGATCTCGAAGGCGAAGGGTTCCGGAGACCTGCTCTCCCAGTCGTAGGTGCACGCCGGCGTTCGGAATGGAGAAGGCTACGGTGGCAGCGCAACAGCGAGAGGTGGCAAAACTCTAACCCCTCTCAAACCTCAAGCACACTCTTGGTGGTGGCCGATAGGTAGTTATATAGAGAGAGCCACATGTGTTCCTCGGTTCCTCCCCTTTCACTAGCAAGGTGAGACTAAAGGATTTCACCATCCTCTTGCTCTCATATGGATCTTTGAGATTTTCTCTAAGAATTAGTTGATCTAGACTAAGCCCACTTTATTCCAACAATCTGTTACCGGATTTCAGCGATCAGGGATATTAATCTGAATACTGGTAGTGGACGTTGAAATGCCGAGATAGATACATTGATTCTTGTCGATGGTATTACCATCCACGGCAGGCATTAATTCCTTATCTCCTCAACTATTATCGATCTGGATCCAATGGTTTTGTAAGGATTCTTCAATTGGCATACGACGCCATCTATGAATCGCACAAAAGGTCCATGCATAACAAGCTAACTCGTCTGAGTTCCGCGAAACAAAACTAGTAGCTAGATAAATTTGCTTATTGATTCCCATGACCGCTTAGGTTCATCTGCATTATAGTACAGTGAAAGAGAAACTGAAGTAGCAACTATATATGAGCAAAGCGAGGCTAGCTAGCTAGCTAGATACTCCCTCCGGTTTGGTAATACCTGTCGTTTTGGACATAGTAATGGTCAAACTTCTAAAACTTTGACTAACAATATATTTTTAAATATTTAAATTGGATACATAAAAATTATATGTGTAGACTTGTCTCGAGAAGTACTTTCATAATATTATAATTTTATTGGGTTTTATAAATATATTATAATAAAAATTAGTGGTCAAAGTTGTGTTTTGAAGACCGTGTCGATATCCAAAACGACAGATATTACCAGACCGGAGGGAGTAGTCCGTCTGTTGATTTTTATACAGTGCCTACGTATTTCGAGAGTCTAAGTTTGTGAAGGCTGATCAGCAAGTAATCCAGTAATATATAGATTATATGACATAAAAATAGTACAGTTAGATTTGTATTTAAAAGCGCTTTCTTATGGTTGGTTGAAGTTCAACTTTAAAGATTGCATCAAGTCAAACGTATCTTTTATAGACGGAGGGAGTACCGATTCTTGACAAGAACCGCTCTTTTTACCCCTATAAATCAACATCCATATTTCCCTACTTTATCCACTGTGCTATACATGGACCATGCATACAAACCGGTTGTGCTACCACTAGCAGAATTTTATCAACTCTCCCGGAACAACTTCACTTTCTTTCATGGTCCCCTAAAAGTCCATCGGCCAGAAAAATCTGCCATAACATTGTTTGGAATTAACAGAACAAAAACCAAAGCATCAATTCAATTAAGAACAACAAAAAAAATCGTTCGTCGTCGTAGTGCCTGTCTAGCTAGTGCGATTAGTCGAGCTCGGGTAAACAGTTAATTAGTCGTAACGTGTCAGCACTAGAGGGATGGGAATGGGAAGGAAGGTGCCAAATTAGAATGATTGTATGGTCAACGGCACATAGAATTCAATTAACAATGGGAAGGTGATCAAAGCAGGGTTTAAAAAATCGACGAAAATCGTTCGATTTTCGCGATTTTCGGCCATATCGCCGCGGCCCGATATCAAAAACCGGTCGGTAAACCGATCCAATTCAAAAAATAATTCAAAAAAATTAAAAATTCGAAAAAATTTACGTGTCAAAAACCGGTCGAAAATCGGTGGAAATCGGTCGATTTTCGCCAAAAATCGTCGAAAATCGCTACAAAAATCGATCGCACAAAAAAGTTCAACAAGGTCGTCGATTTTCCACACGAAATCGTTGATTTTCCACGAAAACCGGTCGATTTTCCACGAAAATCGACGATTTTTGAAATTTTTTTGAAAAAAATTGGTTTTTGAATTCATACGATTTTTAACGATTTTTGGCCGATTTTCGACTCGATTTTTGCGATTATCGAAAATCACTGTTCATGCGAAAATCGCACCCAACGATTTAGTGAACCCTGGATCAAAGTGGTATGTCAAACTCTGACAGTGTATATTTTTGCCGGTCGTTGCATGCTCACCCAAGCCTTTCGCCAGTGAGGTGGAGGGTCGGTGGTTAGTTAATAATCACCCCTGCTTAATTGGTCGATTAAATAATTACCCTGGTGTGCTTGTGATCGACACGGTGTCAGTGTCATTTGCTGCCGGTGTAAGCGGCCAGTAGGAGCCAGGGTTTAAAAAATCATCAAAATTGATCGGTTTTTAGCGATTTTCGTCCGTATCAATATAACCTGGTTTCTAAAACCGTTTGATAAATCGATCCAATTCAAAAAAAAATTACGTGATGTAAATCGGTAAAAATTGCTCGATTTTCGTCCAAAATCGATGAAAATCGCTTCAAAAATCAAACATAAAAAAAGTTCAACTAGTTTGTCGATTTTCCACGAAAATCATCGATTTTTTTAATTTTTTTTAAAAGAATTTTGAATTTTGAAACTATACGATTTTCGATGATTTTTAACTTGACCTTGCCGATTTTGGATAATCGATTTTTGCGCGATTTTCCATAAAACGGTAAGTGAAACCCTGGTAGGAGCAGGCCGGCCTAAAATGGAAAATAAACAGAAAAATAGCACTTAATTTGCCTATGAGCTTCTGTCCCCATTAATTATTTATAATAATATATAATTGATTTCCCCCATGGAATCTGCTTCGAAGAAGGGATAAGAAAATGACATCACTGCACATGTCATTTACCTAAATGATATACTACCAGTATCAATGTTTCTTTTTTGCTAGTGCCTTCCATGATCAGGACCATCTTTGGTTGCATATACATCGTCATTTACAAGTGGGGTGAATAAATATTATTTTACCAACAATTGTAGTATCCCGCACTTTACCTTCTGCATTGCCGGCTTAGGTTGAGCTATTCTTACATGTAATCCATATTGGTCCAGACGTAATAATATTACTTATAGATTAACCTTTTTTGACAAAGTAAGAATAAAAACTTAAGTGATGTGCTACCTATGGGTGCCCATCTCATGTTGAGGCTAAGCTATGAAAGAATTTTGGGCTGCAACGTGTTATAGATACTGATGGGCGTTTTGGGCAAATTGCTACCATGGGCATCAGCCCTTTAAGAGGGAATGTAGTACCCCGCCCTTTAATTACCATATTGCATTAAGTTACACTAGCATATAATATATATTGGCACATATACTAGCACACCGGGTTAACCCTTTTAGACGAAGTGGGGGGTTGAAAATTCAAGTAAAATGCTACACTATGAGTGAATTTTAGGCCAAGGGGTATTACAACAATACTCGCAGTTTAGTGACGATAGCACACCCTAAGGCAAAGAGAAACATCACTACTACAGAATGGTACAACACTATCCCTTTATCATGTGTCGTTTCCTAATTTTACAGGAAAAAATCGAAATCGATTGAGATAGAAGATTCTACACTACTAGAAAAACGAGTATCACAAGCGGTTTGAAACCACTTCTACAAGCGGTTATAAAACCGCTTGTAAGCAACCGCGAGTGATACTCACGGCAGTATCACAAGCGGTTATAAAACCGCTTGTAGAAGCCACTTAAAAAGAGTAAATAATATTACGAGCAATGGGATTCGAACCCACGACCTCACCCCTCCACGTGAACCACACCTCACCCATCTAACCAACCAACCCACACATGTTCTCTGATAGAATAGGACAAGCATTCCTTTTATTACTTCGAAAACTGGGCTTCTACAACCGGTTGGTAACACGAATCGCTTCTAGAAGCCACCTTCTACAAGCGGTTTGTGTTACCAACCGGTTGTAGAAGTCCAGAACCGGTTAGGGACACAAACCGCTTGTAGAAATTGGGTTTTACAACCGGTTGGTGTCCCCAACCGGTTGTAGAAGCTCTCTCCTGGCTCGTGGCTATTGAACTACTTGTGATGCACTATCACAATGGGTTCTAAATTTACCGGTTGTAGAGGTACCGCTTGTGATGCTCGGTTTTCTAGTAGTGCTAGTAATTATAGGGGAATCATCACAATCGATTCTAATTCTAGAACCGATTATGATGTGCCCAAAATCGGTTCCAACCTCAGAACCTATTGCGATGTGCATTTTGACATCACAATTGGTTATTATATTGGAACCGATTGTGATGTGCTATGCATATTGCAATCGGTTCTTACCTAAGAACCGATTGTGATGTGTCTTGCTAGGTTTTATATATACCCTTGGGCTAAACTCTCCTCTGTTGTTGTTCCAGAGGCAAAAAAATCTGTCGCCGCCTGAAAAAACACAACATACTCTAGTTAGAACTAAGACTTGGGTGAGAAAATTTGAAATCCTTGAGGGTAGGAGTTAAGAGGCCAAGTTGAAGCCCTAGCTTGAGGAGATTTCCCTTCTATTTTCCCTTATTTGTTGTTTTCTTCAAAAGGTGAGCATTCCTTCAAATGTTGTCAATTTTGCACTAGGTAATTCAATTTTGATTTTGTGAATGTGTTGCATGTCATTAGTGCTATAGTTGAAACCAATACTTTGGAGAGAAATTATGAAATCCTCGAGGATGGGTGTTAAGAGGGTAAAGTTGAACCCCTTGCTTGGAGATTTCCCCTCATTTGTGTTTTTCTTGAAAAGATGAGCATTCCTTCAAATCCCATCAATTTTGCAATAGGAATTAAATTCGATTTTCATTTGGTGAATGTGTTACATGTCATATTGTTGCTATAATTAACATGATCAATGTTAGAGTTTAGGCTACGTAACCTATGCCTCTCCCATTCGAGGGTGCTTGTTTATTATATGCTGAAATGACATATTTATAAATAGGAAGTTTCAAATTATCCACGTTTTTTTGGACAGTTTGAGGATATGTGGTCCGGGCAAGTTCCTAATAAAGCTATTGTACAACTCCAGAGAAAGTTTCAGCACATCTCCCTAATGTTCTTCAGATACACACACTCTTGACCTGTTAATGAGACGTGTATTTGGAGAATAGCGGGGCGATGTTGCCAAAATTTTCTCTGGAGTTATACAACAGCTTAGGAATTTGCCTGAACCATATATCGTCGAATGGGATTGGGACTTGACCTAATTAGATATTAGGAGTTATTGTTGGTATGTACTTATATAGTTGGTCAATAGATAGACATTTCTTTAAGATCATTCATTGCCTCAACTTTGTTAATTCTTCCACCCGTATTTTGTTTCATTGAAGTGAAAAGAATTGCAAGCTTAATTACTACATTAGGTATTTTGATATCATTGTTGATGTTTTAAATATATCTCCTATCTAGGGAATTGAAAGCTCTTAATTAACAAGGAAAGAAGGTATCAGAGGTAAAATTATATGTATTGGAACCCGTCATCTAATTTGTAAAGGTAATTTAACAATGTCTCAGTATTTAAAATAGCCAGCTATCGCTCAAGTTTTTTCTTAATTTATTATTTGTGGTTTAATTGTAGATGGACCATCAAGAATGGATGTATCTAAAAAGCCATGTGAGTGCTGAATTTTAGAGGAGTGTTAAGGAGTTCATAATAATTGCAGAAGAAGACATAGTGTAGAGGGGTGTAAAATTTATATATTATTCTTGTATTGATTGCACAAATCTTTGAAGATTTAACAAGTCATCTCAAATTGAAGACCACTTGATTTGACATGGCTTCGTGAGGAATTACACGTGTAGGATCCATCATGGGGAGACAATTAAGTAGTATCACTCCGGTATGCAACGAAGACATGCTGGAACACGATCACGAGTTGGAACATGATATGTTTGAGGCAGAAAATTTAGAGCAAATATTGTTGGATGTGGAGGGAAATTACACGAAAAGAGAGTTTAAAAAATTTAAAAGCTTAATGGAAGACGATGCCAAACATTGTTTTTGGGTTGTAAAGAGGATTACACAAGTTAGGTTCGGTCCTTGCATTGTTCGAACTGAAGGCAAAACACTGTTGGACAGATACAAATTTTAATGCACTTTTAGTTCTTCTATCGGATATGCTCCCAGAGGAAAATGAATTGCCAACAAGTACTTATGAAACGAAGAAGCTACTATGTCACATGGGAATGGAAATAGAAAGGATACATGCATGTCCTAATGATTGCATATTGTACCACAACATGCATAAGGTATTGCTTGTTTGTCCAGTTTGTGGTGTACCCCAGTACAAACAAAAGGAGAAGCGTAATGACAAGAAGCATAAGAGTCGAGTCGACGACTGTGAAGATGTGAACAAAAAGGCACCGGCCAAGGTATTGTGGTATTTGCCCATCATTTCCCGTTTGGAGTAGTTGTTTGCAAATCCCAAAGAGGAAAAATTGTTGCGTTGGCATTATTAATCTCGAAATGAAGATGGCAAGCTGAAACACCCCGTTGATTCGGCTCAATGGAGAAATATTAATTGGAAACATGAGGAGTTTGGTGCCTAGATGAACATTAGATTTGGATTGAGTACCAATGGAATGAATTCGTTTGGTAATATAAGTAGTCATCATAGCACTTGGCCAGTTCTGTTGTGTATTTGCAATCTCCCTCCTTGGTGTGCATGAAGCAGAATTATATCATGATGCCGTTGCTAATCTCGGGACCCAAACAACCGTGAAATAATATTGATGTGTACCTAGAACCACTGATTGAGGATTTGGTAAAATTGTGGAACGAGGGGGTCGTAGTGTGGGATGCATACAAAAGAGAGAACTTCACCCAATGGGCTATGATATTCTGCATAATAAATGATTTTCCAACCCTTGGTAAATTGGCGGACTACAGTACGAAGGGAGCCAAAGAGTTTCCTATTTGTGAAGAGGAGACTGAGAGCTTGTGGTTGCCAAATTCCAAGGAAACTGTGTATATGGGTCACTGTAGATTTCTACCCTGAAGTCATCAATACCGTAAGATGGATGACAATTTTGATGGGAAGAGGGAAGTTCGTTCAGCCTCGCAGCCTATGAGTGGAGGGCAAGTATATTCACGCGTGGACGATATCGATGTTCAGTACGGAAAGTGCCATAAATCTTTTCATCCCAAGACCATTTGGAAGAAGATGTCGATATTTTGGGACTTACCATACTAGAGGGGGTTAGATGTTCGTCATTGTATTGATGTTATGCACGTTGATAAGAATGTTTGCAATAATTTGGTTGGTATCCTGCTGAACATACCTAGGAAGACCAAGGATGGTGTGAATTCTTGCCATGACATGGCCTACATGGGAATCTAGCCCATGCTTGCAGTGATAGAGCAGGATGTAAAAGGTCTGTACATCTCTGCTGCATGCTACACCTTGTTCAAGAAGGAGAAAGAAGACATATGCAAGTGTCTCCAATGTATTAAAATTTCATCAAGCTACTCCGCAAATAATAAGAAGTTTGTGTCCATAAATGATTTGAAGTTGCTTGGTATGATATCTTACGACTGTCATGTCTTGATGAACCAAATGCTCCCTGTTGCAATCAGAAATATTCTGCCAGAGGATGTTAGGTTGGCAATCATGAAGCTATGTTATTTCTTCAATGCGATTTTTACCAAGGTTATTGATCCCGATGTACTAGACAACTTACAGAGTGGGACAATGCAGATTCTTTGTCAGTTTGAGATGTATTTTCCCCTGTCATTCTTCGACATCATGGTCCACCTTGTTAGAGAGATTAAGATATGTGGACCAGCATTCCTACGTTACATGTATCCATTCGAGAGGTACATGGGTATATTAAAGTCATACGTTAGGAATTGGTCGAAGCATGAGGGTAGTATTGTTGAAGGTCATAGGACTAAAGAGGTTATTGAGTTCTGCATTGACTATCTAGGTAGAAGACAACCAATTGGTGTTCTTGTATCTCGTCATGAGGGCAGACTTTGTGGGAAAGGAACTATTGGGTCCAAACTAACGAGTCCACAGTTTGATATGTATTATAAAGCAAATTTCATAGTATTGCAACACAGCATAGAAGTTTATCCATACATTCAGCGGCATAAACTGATATCACGGGATGAAAATCCACATATGGATGAGCTTTCCATCACGTGAGAACACAATGATTGTCTGATTGATTGTCTACATGGTTCAAAGAAGAGGCAAAGGTCTCCGATAGTGAGGTTGTCAAATGGTTGGCTGATGGACCAAGATTTAATGTACATATATGGTAGGGGTATAATATTAATGGCTACACCTTTTACACTAGAAGTTAAGATGCAAATAGTACAATTCAAAACAGTGATGTGAGCATAGATGCTTTGTCCGATGATCATCACTGGAAAAGAGGACCCTCAATCGCAATGAACTCCTACCACGGGATGATCGAAGAAATTTGAGAGCTCAATTACGGAATATACCAAGTTCCATTGTTTCGATGTAAGTGGATAGGACTTCCACATGGAGTGAAGGTCAACAAGAGAGGTTTTACTCGTGGATCTCAATAGACTCGCCTGCAAAGATGAACCATTCGTCCTTGTGAAGCAAGCAACTCAAGTCTTCTACGTGTTTGATCCAGCTAATCTGAGGTTGCACATTGTTCTTCATGGCAAGAGGCGGATCATCGGAGTTAAAAATATCACAGATGAAGAAGAGTACAACCGATTCGATGAAATACCCCCGTTTGCAGATGGGGCTTGTCTTAGCGGTGACAACAACACACATGGAACAAATTGCATGCGTGTAGATCATCAAAAAGGGTTGTATTGTAAATAAAAGGACTACATTTGCTTTTTAATACCACTTGAGCTATTCATTCATTTAATAATGATTCTTTAATTACATTCGCATCATGTTATATTTTTTTTGTTTATGTGACCTCTGTGGACAATTGTTGATAATCTTGTGGTTTCATTATGTATGCATAAAACAAGATGGGCCAGATACTTATTTTGGGACTACAAATACATGAATACATCTGTCCCCATTGTGGTAGTATAAAAAAATTAATTTCAAAAGAAAATAAGATTTTAGCCCAAAATCTAGTTACTAGTATCTTGTTTTGGATTTAAATCTGTATTTTTCTTAGAATTAATTGTAAAATAATTTTAAAAATAGCACGAAATGAAGAATAAAGAGTTGGTCATTCTTAACCATTGTCATATTCAAAAGATTTCTAAAATACCAATAGATCCTAAGTTTTTTGATTTTGAAACTAGCAAAAAAAAACTATTTTTGACCTTAAAGCCACACAAAACGCATTTTGCCATATCTTTTGAAAGAAAATTCCTTTTGAGGAAATTATTTTTGAGAAAATCTTCTAACTAGTAAAAAGTACATTTTTGAAAATTTTTAAATATTTTGGACTTTATTTGAAAAAGTTTTGTTTTTCTACTCTTTAAGCAAAAATCATGCCTACAAAGTGAAAATGGAATATCTTTTGAAGGGGGGCTCATTTTTTGAAAAATATTTTTAGAAAAGCTTTATAGTATGCCAAAGTATGTTTCTGCAAAAATTCAAATAATTTCAACTAAATTGAAAAAGTTCCGACTTTTCTTGCTTTGTAGTGCTTAACTGGTTCTTATATAGTCAATACAATCGGTTCCTTTCGGGAACCGACATAGATAGCTACCCCATCACAATCGGTTCCTTTCGGGAACTGACACAGATAGCTAGCGTGGCACAATCACAATCGGTTCCTTTAGAGAACTGACAAAGATAGCTGCGTGACATCACAATCAATTTATTTAGTGAACCGACGCAGATAGCTACCTCATCACAATCGGTTCCTATAGGGAACCGACGGTGATATTCGTATCCTTTATCACCCACACCCCTAACCCTAGCTCACTCTAATCGATCACTGCCCCCACCCTACTCACTCTCTTCCCCATGCCCCCCCCGTCGCCCCTTGCCTCCCCCCGACACCCCCTCGCTACCCCTGTCCTGGCCCCCGTAATCACCCCCTACCCCCCACCTTCGGCCCTCCCCCGGCAACGTCCCCCCGGTCGCACCCCCCCGCACCGTTGCTTCTGTAAAATATGTAATAAAATGGATTATACCAGAGGTGATAAAACATATGCTTCTATAATTCATTTTATTATGAGCTTGTTCTTCTCTTCACAGTAATTATATTGCTTCTCTCATTGTACAGATTTTTTTGGTATTTATGGATGTAGGTGTGCAACCAGATGTATGCTCATTTTATTCTTGTCGGGATGCATGGATGTATGTGTGCAACCAGATGTATGCTCATTTTATTCTTGTCGGGATGCATGGATGTATGTGTGCAAACAAATGTAGGCTCATTTTATTCTTGTCAGGATGTATGTATGTATGTATTTATGTATGTGTGCATCCAAATGTAGGCTCATTTTATTCTTGTCGGGATGCATGGATGTATGTGTGCAAACAAATGTAGGCTCAAACAATTTATACTATTTGTTGTCAATGCAGATTTGAAGGTTTCTAAATCTATATTACGGTTGCTCAATCGACCCTAATAGACACAAATCCTTTATTCTTTTCCCAATTCAGTGTTGTCATTGCTACTCAGGTGAATGCTTTCATCTACTCTAAGGATAAATTGTGAGATCAGTAATTAATTTTCATCTACTCCTACATCAGACCATGATGTTTTCTTATTTGTGGCTGCCTATCCAAAGAACAAATTCAACATGTCATCTGGTATTGTAGATGGAACTAGTTTGGTTCATTTATTGTTAAATGGTTCTGGAGCTCATTAAGAAAATACTATACTGCAGTAATATATATCACAATTGGTTCTTTTTTTTATCATCACAATCGGTTTTGGTAGCGATACAATGTTTTTAGATAGTGATGAGGAGCCTCTATCACAGTCAATCAATTAATGGCATACATATTCAAGAATAGGGCTTTGATTACATAGGAAAGATTGGCTCAATATAACTAAAACAATGATCAAACTCCATATAATGTTGTAAACATAGTTTTTATGATATGCTTTATCTCTTTGTATATGTAAATTTTGATATCTTTGGATTATGTAAATTTCATCACATTGTTATTTAGAATTACCATTTTAAGCTTGATCTTATTATCGCATTTTCTACCATGGTTTTTTACTTTACATGTCATTATTGTGCCTGTAATATGATTAATGTTAGCGTTTAGATTGCATAACCTATGCGTCTCAAGTTCGAGGGTGCTTGTTTATAAATATGCTGAAATGACACATTTATAAGCAAGCAGTCTTGAATTGTCCATGTTTTTTAGACAGTTCGAGGATATGTGGTTTGAACAGGTTCCTGCACTGTTGTACAACTCTAGAGAAAGTTTCGGCAGCATCTCCCTGGTATTCTTCGGATATACACCATCTTGACATGTTGTCGAGATGTGTATTTGGAGAATGGCAGGGAGATACTGCCGAAATGTTCTCTAGTATTGTACAATAGCCTAGGAACTTGGCCGAACCACATATCCCTGAATGGGATTAGGACCTAACTTAATTAAAGACAAGGAGTCATCATTAGTACGTACTTAGTTGGTCAACAGATAGACTTTTGTTTAATATCATCCATTAATATGTTAGCTAGTACATTTATATGGTATGAATTATCCATTAATCTATTAATTTACACGATTCATTATCAACTTGACATAATAGCTATGAATTGCTTTCACTCATGTGAAATATATGATCATGCCAGGTATATGAATTGTTTTCTCTCATTATGTGTAGGTTTGATATATATATTTGAAATGTCACAAAGAGAGAGCACCGGCTCAACGCTAGAGAGAACAAAAGCTGCTGGGCCACTGAGTAAGGTGAGAAAGGCTCGATGACCGAATAAAGGGGTCACATGGAGAACCCCACAGGTTCTCTACTTTGATGCCACGGGAGTTTGCATGGGTCCTGGCAAGTATAAGGGCGCTACTCCTCTTTTCGCAACCAATTGGTAAGGGAGAGAGTGCCAATCACAGTTGAGGAATAGAGAAAGAAAGTTAGCACTGAGCAGAAGAACCGACTGTGGGTCGAAGTTAAGGGAAAATAGATTATACCAAAAGAAGATGAAATCTATGTGAGACGGTATACCTTGTAGAGAATGGGTGTGTCTTTAAGTCACTTCAGGGTTCTCATGAATGCTGATTATGTGCTGAAAGGTTGTACTCCCTTCCAAAGGTACCCGTTTGCCATTCCCGAGGTTTGGGAGGGGTTCACAAAGATGAAGAGTACGCCCGAGGCGGAGGAGCTGAGAGAGAAGAACATCACTATTTAGAGGTAGAACACACACGCGCACCACCTTGTTTCCGGCGGCTATGTAGGGAAGAAGGCAGAGTGGGCACAACTAGCCGAGGAGTGTGCGAGCTTAGGGACTGCGATGCCTTACTCCCACATATGTGAGGAGTGGGCATGAGACTGGGTATTAGCGAGGATGAAGAAAAACTCTCACAGTTAGCTTGTAGTTCCAAACCCTGCGACCGCAGAGATAGTATCCACCATCGTAAGACATCTAACTTAGTACATTACAGTTGACCATTTTTGTTATATTTAGTACTAACTTATACTCCCGCTGGTCACAAATAATTATCGTTTTGGACATAGTGATGGTCAAATTTTCAAAACTTTGACTATCGATATATTTTTAAATATTTAAATTGGATATATGAAAATTATATATGCAGACTTGTCTCGAGAAGTAATTTCATAATATTATAATTTTATCAAGTTTTATAAATATATTATAATAAAAAATTAGTGGTCAAAGTTGTATTTTGAAGACCGTATCGATGTCCAAAATGATAACTATTTGTGACCGGAGAGAGGATTTGCTTCTTGCAGGAGGAGGTTGAAAGTGCATCTAGGCCCCTTTGATAGTTTTGGTGATTAATGTCAACACAATTAGAGAGAGCTAATAGTTTAAGTGAGAATTTGTGCAGGAATTGAGGACTTATAATGATAAGAAAGCGATGAGACACCCCTACGAATATTTAAATTTGTGTAGATGGCATCAAGACTTTAGTTGTATTGTTTTTATTTATTTGAGTCTAAAGATGGCAGTACTATTAAGGGGGATACGACGGGAAATCGCTAACAGGATAGCTTTGTGCTCAGTGCATGAAAATTGCATTGCAAAATCTCAAAAACACTTGCATTTCCCTTGTCTGTCTCACAGTTGGCCGAGCCAGTTAGGTCGGATTATCCAGACTCTTGGTCCGGAGTATCCGGGTTGAGACCGGAGTATCCGGGTATTGAGTCCGGACACTCCGGGTTAAGGCTCTCGGTAAGGGTTGCGACTTCACTAATCCGGACTATCCGGGTATAAGTCTGGATATGTCAGGAGCCGCCCAGACCGTCCTCGGGTTATTTGAATGCTCGGTCGTACTCATCGGATTTGGAGGCGAGCAACGGATCGCCGATGGGGCTCATAATGTTAGCACCCAAGCCCAATTGAGACAACCTTGAGACCATTCGAATAACTCGACAACAATCCCGGTATTCCCCCGGTATGCGACCCGAAGCTCGCCCAGGATCGCCCGGCATACCGATTTCCATTGCCATATCAACTCAATTTGCATAAAGGGGGCAATGAACTCAAAACTCCACGACCAGACAAGCAAACGCGGAAGCACAACAAAACGACTAAAAACCAAAGCACAAAGACAAACCCGACAACCACACATGGCAAGAACTCCCAACGATAGATTCTAACCCACAAAACAAGTAACAAGAAGATCCTACCTAAGCTCGGGATTTCTACAAAATTTCGGCATGATGCCTCTAGAAGAGAGGACATCTACCCAGTAGAAAAAAAGAACAATTAACATAGCATAATAGTTGACATGGATATGAGCAACATATAAGCATGATAAGAGCACCATAATACATCAAGGTTCAACAACAGAAATAGCCAAGTATTTGTAACACCCCAAATTTTTGCTTTTTATGAATTTAATCAAGATTTGGCACTTTGGTGAATTTTTGGAATTTTCTGGAATTTATTTGAATTTATTCCCTTTTGAAATAATTAAAGAACTTAACTTTGCAAATAAAATTTTGTTGAAAATATTTTATTTGAGTCCAAAATGTTCCAAAATATTTTCCAGAATTTTTCTGGAATTTTTCTGAGTGTTTTGCTATTTTTAATGAATTAAATGAATTTCTGAGAATTATTTTGAATATTTAATCGCTGGAAAATGTGAGTTGGTTTGTGCTGTTCATCCGACCGGACCCGAGTCCGAGTCTGACTCGAGTCCGACCCGAGCCACCGGTTGAACCTGGCCGCTAACCTAACCCTCGCGACCGTCCGATCAAGCTCGAACGGCCGAGATTGCGCCACGTCGCTCGAACCCGAGCCCGACCGAGCGGCCAGTCGCCGAGCCGACCCGAGCCCAAACCCTCGCACCGTTGGATCTTGATCCAACGGCTCACGTTGAGCTACGTCACCCAATACGAATCCAATTCGGATTCCGCCGCCGCAACGGAGTGGGCCTCGGTTTTCGGGCGTTTCACGGACGCCGAGGGCCCTATTTAATGCGCCGCCGCCGCTGTCGTGTTGCCGACTTCCGTGCGCACCCGTAGCCCTAGCCCGCCGAGCTCAAGCCGCCGTGGTTGCGCCGCAATCGCTTGCCGTAGTTGGCCGTGCGTTCCGCCGCGGTTTTGCGCCGTTTTCGCCGTCCTCCGCCGCCGTTGAGCCCAGATCCGGAACCGCAAGGAAGAGAAGCGTTGGAGGGGACCTTTCACTTCGCCGGAGGAGCCCCGCAGTGCCGTCGGGCGTGTCGCCGTCCTCGTCTCCGGTAAGCCAGCGCCGCCGCAAGCCAGCGCCGTCATTCGAGCTCCACCAACTGTCCGATCCAGATCCAAGGGCCCAGATCACGCCACGTCACCCCGGTGAGTTTCCACGTTGAAATTCTCAGATCTATTTTCAACCGTTGGATCTTGATCCAACGGCTTAGATTGTGCCACGTAGCCTAAACCGCACCGAGCTAGGATAGATCTAGATCGAACGGTTAGGGTTAGCCGCGTTGTAAACGTTAGATTGGATCTTGACCGTCCGATCAAGATCGAACGGTCCGCACTCACCGGTAGTTTTCCCCTGCGTTAAGCCGCATTCCAATACGGCCGTTGATTTTCAAATCAACGGCCGAGATCTAGCCACGTGGTCGGGATGCCTACCGTCGCGCCGCGTGGTGCGCGTGTCTCGACACGTGGGGCCCGCGTGTCGCTGGGGCCCATCGATCGCCGCCGCGTGAGTCCAGGCCGTTGATGGCGGCCCACCTGCCGCTGAGACGCGTGTCGGCGCGCCAGTCCACGGTGGACCGGGCCGCGCCGTCGCGTGATCCATGGACCCGAGGCGACGTGGCGGCTCCCGATTGGTCCACGTGTCACTGCTGACGCAATAATTCAATTTTCGAAAAAGAAAATGATTTATTAATTCGAAATATTGATTTCAAAATTTGTTTCAAACTTCAAACGCTTATAACTTTTGCGTTTTAACTCCGATTTGAGTGATTCAAATTTCTAAATTTGTATAAAATTGAGATCTACCTAATGATGAATTTTATTTAATTTTTGGACCAATTTTTTTCTCTGTAATATTATTTAATTGATTATTTAAACTCTAAATGCTTGTAACTTTTGCATTTAAACTCCGAATTTGACGATTCCAGTTTCTAAAAATTCATAAAATTATGCTCTCTCTGTTTATGAACTTTATTTGGATGTTTGGACACTTTTTGTCTACTGTTTATTTATTATTTGCTATTTGCACGCTTTATGAGTAGACGTTAAAGTGCCCGAAGGCTTCGAGGGAGAAGTGTTGACCCAGGAGCCAGCTCAGGACCAAGAACAAGTACTTTTTGAAGGCAAGTTGTGTTTTGACCATGTTGATCCCATTTTCAAATTAAATTGGTTTAAACTATTGCATGCTAGTTTAATTAGAAAATGCTTTATTTAATTATGGGAAATTAGATAAATGCCAAATTGTTGTATGACCCCTTGGTTAATTAAATATGTGCCATGACCCCCTTGTCACCCTAGTTGTGGATTAAATAGTTGGACATTACTAAATTGCCAACATGGAAATTTAGATCGTTGTAGCATATTGCTTAGACCTGCTACGTGCTCATGACATGATTTTGGATAATCAAATGTTAATATTGACTTAATGATATATTGAACCTGTTTTGGAAAGGTATCACGTGTTGTGATGTTGATGGCACGTGGTGCATGGTAATCAACTGGAGTTTGATAAATAGTTTTCGACCGGGGCATGTGGCAAGAATGATCGGGTGGGCCAGTTGTGGCATCGGGAACGTTGTTTTGGTTCTTCGGGTAGTCTTACCCTGGTCACCCTAAGGACTTAACCTTGCAAGCCTTTGAACTGAGTCAAACGTGCAACCACATGTCTGTAATGGGACGGACCTAGTTGATTAAGTTGCTAATAACGTACCTGTGGGACCTCAGGATGTCAACTACACCCTTTGTGTAGTTGTACGGGGGAGCGTACTGGGGCTGCGGCCAGGTACCCATCTAACGGTGGGTTGACCTAAACTTCGCCTTCACTAAGGGAAGGGTTAGTGTGCAATCGCCGGGGAGGACCACTTGTGCTGTTAGAAGTTTCCGAAAGACTCTGTTACGGACACTCGCCTTTGTGGTGTTTGACTGTATCTTGTGGGTAAAGTGCATAACCTCTGCAGAGTGTAAAATCTATTCGAATAGCCGTGTCCGCGGTATTGGACATCGCTCGGGAATTACAGTCAAGGGTTAGACTTTCTTGAAAATAGCTTGAACTTGGAAGGTTTGGTCTGGTTTATTAATTACGTTGATGGAAATGTGGATTAGGATTGGGAAAGATGTTTATTAAACTTCTGAAAAAGTTATTGATCTTATACTTGTTTCTACTGCTTTCGAAACTACTTATGTTACTTATCAAATGTTGTTCTGCTGCAAATATACCCTGAGCTATTCCTTTGTACTAAGCCATGCATGTAGTATATTAGTTTGCATTCTGTGCATGACTTGCTGAGTACCAAGTACTCACCCTTGCCACAATACAACACCAGTTGAAGAGAAGTCTACACCAGCTTTGGAGGAGGAGCTCCCAGAGGAACCGTCTAAATAGGGAGCGAGCCCAGTCAGTTGCCTGTGGTATACTGGATAGCGCCACGAAGTTATCTTATTTTCCGCTGCTATTATTTCTCTCTTAATAAGTTTCGCCCTGCGTGGCGTATATTTGTAACTTGACCATAAGGTCGAGTGACCCGTTTGGTTAACTATTTAAGGTACCTTATTATTTCGTTGAATATGATTGTGATATTTACCAATGTTGAGACTGTGTGCACTAGCGCGTTCCTGGACTAGTGCTGAATAAACAGAGGGTCCGGATTTGCAAATTCGGACCTCGACAGTATTCAAGCCTAGGCATGACATAGTTTAAGGCTAACAATACAACAAAATGAACGCACAACCACCAAATTAAACAAAAGTATGACATCTACGGAAGTGACCTGCCCCTGAACACTTCCGGGCGTAAGCAACGTCGCAAGTAGCCTCTACTCGGTGCCCCGCCCGGACACCGATAGGCAGTACGGAAAGAACTCGCATCCATCCAGATCCTCACCTGAAAACCACAAAGAAGAAGCATGAGTACAAAAGGTACTCGCAAGACTTACCCATGGTCCATATATGACCGACTCGAAGGAATATGCATTTGGAGGTAGCAAGGAATAAGCTTAAGGTAAAAGTGCGGAAAAGCTTAACTTTGTTGCATAATGACATTCCACTACTCCATTCACAAATTTATAGCACTTATGAACAGCACTTATTACTAGAGTGAAATCTGAAACTAAACATTTGAAGTAAATCAAGTAACATCATGAACAAGTACAATCATCAACATACCAACTAGCATCAAGTTTAAGTTATTACTACGTTGAAATGTCGGATGATACAAGCGTGCTCATATCCGAGAGCTCGGCAATTCGAATCGCTTTCTCAACCCTGCAGGGGATCATCAATCACACGACATGTGCCACAAGGGAACCTCATGTCAACCCTCCTCCCATCCATACATATTCGTTGAGACATCTTCATGCGGTTCGAGCACCTAGCACCCCCTCGAGCGGCCCAAGCCTCGCTTGGCCCTCGAGAGTCGGCCTAAGCCTCGCCCTCAACCACGTCCAACCGCATGAGGGCATGACCCATCGAACAGTATACGATGAAACAATGGCTTGCCGTACCATTATATCGGGCATGCGATCAACATGGCAAACAACGGATCGGTCCTTAACCGACACATGCGAGACTACAACACTTGAATCTCCACACCCAAATGATCCAACTCTCTCGCCCGGTCTCAAATTCAACATTCTAGAACATAACCATAACCATTGCAACCCAACATTTGTGAAGTAAATAATCTCAACTCCTAATGCATGACTTAATCATCCAATAAGCAATTGATTCACTAAAATAAAATTACATACAAGGTTGAATATGCTTAGGTGCTTGCCTTGAGCTTCTGCCGGATTTTCAACAACGAGTTTCTCCTCGGTAACCCCCTCGGCCACGGTCGTGTCACCCTCCGCGTGATCACTCTCTACATGAGCACAATGCATATGAATGAGATGCATGCTATGCACATGATATGGAATGACAAATGAAAAACCAAAATAGCTCCAAAGAGGAAGGTGAAAGGTTAACACCACACATCAATAGCCAAGTAATACTTAGAAATGCCCAACCCTACTCGAACCTAAATCCTAACCTCTGAATTTTCAGAACGGCATGAAATTCAAATGAGCATATCTTTTTATCTACTCAACCAAATTGAACGATTCCAGTTTATAATTGAACATAAGAGCAATACCTACACATATATCTACCCCCAATTGACCACCCATTGCTTTAGCTTGCCCAAAAATAGATAAGAACAACACTCTGCCGAAATGCACAAATCTGGACAGACTGTGATACAAATGACTATAATTTTCTAGCCACTTAATCAAATTGAGCAAACTCAGATTCTAAATGACCGTAAGACGTAGACCTACGGCATAGATTTGGCCAATCATTCAGAAACTGCATGTAGTACTCCCAGTTCGGCCAGGAACAGAGAACAGATTTCAGCTCCTAGAATTTCAGAGTTTCAGACAGCATGGACTTCAAACATACATAACTTTTTAACCATTCCACCAAACTGACATCTCCCAGTTCCTAATGAAGGATAAGGACCTTACCTACAATTCCCACAACCCCTAATTGAACAAACATCAGTTTGGCTCACCCAAAAACCGAGCAAACAGCAGCTCTACACGGTTTGCTCCCACTCTGGACAGTCTTCACCAAATTGATCATAACTTTCAGTTGGATTAATAAATCGAACGATTCCAGTTGGAAATGAAAGAGAATTCGATTATATACAACTAATTCTTCAGCCGGCCAGAGAGATGAAGCTTCTAAATTGCTCAAAACGACAAAAAATAGCAGCTCTGAAATCTGCTCGAAAATTAGAACTTTGCTCCAAACCCTAGAACATGGGTTTCCCCCCAAAACTTTCTCCAAATCTGACCTAGGGCACCCAAAACTGCAGGAGGAGACCATCCAGGACTAGATCTAGCCATGGGGGAAGGGCTCACCTTTGCCTCCCTCAAGGAGGAGCCATGGGGAGAAGGAGGAGGAGCTTGGTTGGGGCTGCTGCAGGTGGAGGAGCTGATGGGGGAGCTGCAGCAACTTGTAGGAGCTGGGGAGGAGCTTCAAGGTGCTGCCATGGAGGTGTGCTTCCCCCACAAGAGCTCGGCCAGGAACTGGTTTGGGGGGCTGCACGAAATGGGAGAAGGAATGGGTGCTTGCTGCGTGTGGGGAGAAAAAGAATGGGTGCTTTGCTATTTTGCCCCAACAGCCAACACACATGTGACCAAATGCTAGGGATAAGCTCTAAGTGCTATGCCTAAGTCCCCAATTAACTGCAGCATTGGATTCAATCTTTGAGCCATGATTAAAGTTAGTGCTTGATGTTGGATTGGCAAGGGAGCTCAACCATTATATAAAGAATGGTTCCTAGTTTGCAACCAACTAATATGCACCTCCTAGACCACTACCGATCTCCAATTATGAGGCTCCAAATTTTCTAGCTCTAAACTTTTGGTTAAGCTATGGATACTCCTAAGTGGCAGTTTAGGTTATGCACGGGAGCTAGGATCCGATCTCGAATGCGGCTAAAAACTGGCTTGTTTTAACGCTAGCCGCATAAATCAAGTTCGAAGTCGGGGCCTTGACAGGATACTTTGGGTTGTGTGCAGCTTCTCACAACGGTTGGATTTTGGAGCTCTATATTTAACCCCTCACTCCACTCAAGCTGACAGAAAAAGCTCCATTCCAACTTGTTTCAGCTCTCAAGCCTTCACTCTCACTCACTTTGAGCTCTAGCCTTCCTCTCCATTCAAACCTAAAGATTGTTTTAAATCTTTGAGAGAGAGAAGGAGATTTAAGTGCTTCGTTCTTGCATGTCTCATTCTTGAGCACAAGTTCATCCTCCAATACGATTTCGCGGCGTGTTTGTTAATCTTCGAGTTTAAAGGGCTCCTAGACTTCGAGGAGTCGCCGAGAGCCTCCGTTCACTCGTGTGGTGTGCCTCGGAAGTTTGTGAAGGCGAGTCTCGCCTACGTAAGGAAAGAGACAAGGAGTGAAATCGGTGAGTGCTTGGTGCAACACCGGGTGGATATTGGTCAAGAGGGACCAAGGCTTTGTGCTTCCACAACGGAGACGTAGGATTCCCTTCAAGAATCCGAACTTCGGGTAAAAATCATTGTCTCTGTGTTCTTGTTCTCTTTTGGTGGAGGTAGTTTGGTATTGAATCCTTAGGAGGTTCGATCTACTTGCTCCTTGTGTTTGGCCCCAGATCTCTGCTTGTTTCAGGTACCTGGTAGTGATTAGGCTATTTGTATTCAAGTATCTGCTCCTCCAGTCCGGATAGTCCGAATAGGTCGGAGTATCCATACACAACTCGGACAGTCCGGGTTACCTGCTCGGGAAAATTTGCTTCCACCGAAATTTTTTATTTCGCCTATTCACCCCCACTCTAGGCTACATCTCCGGTCCTTTCAGAGGTAAGCTAGCAAAAAGGGCAAGGGACATTTAAAAGCCAAGGGTCAAGAGACATCCTATCTTCGGCAATTGGGAAGTCCGACCATATGGGCAGGATACTTGCCGCAGGTACGGGGCATACGAAGAGGTCCTTCTTCCAAGATGAGGGTGTTTCTAGTGCCAGATCAAGATCATGGGGAGTACGTGAGGTGCGCCTGAGGGCCAAGATATGGGAGGAGATGATGGCACTTCAGGAGTGCCTCAGGGCCAAGATGATGGTGATGATCTCCCAGAGTCAAAATCATATGGCATCGCCTCTCGTAGAACCGCCTGTGATACGCCCTAGCAGCTGCGCTTCTAGAAATGATCAGCCCGATCCCCACCTGAAGGTAATAAGTGTTTCTGGCTAAAAGGTATGGAAGTAAGATAAACAATGATTCCGATCAAGTTGTGCACTTCTTGCAGGCGCCTGCCAAGTGCCAACTAATCCTGATCAAAGACGAATTTACCATTAAGGCTAGATGTGGGGTTGCATTTCCACGCAAGAAGGATGACATGGTGCATGGTAGCCCTTTGGGGAAGGGCTATATGAGGGTGCAAGTGGACTATGTCCACAATGAATTCCTATCTCATGTGCTGGAGTTCCCCCGAATGAATTTATCACCACTCTCGGGCAAGCACAGATGTCGTTCATCAAGTGGCCCACGACGGGTGTCGTACTGTTGAAGGTATAAATCTGCACGTCTTCCGATCATTCAAATACTACAACACATCACATTACATATGCTTGTGCTTTGCAGGTTCCTACTGGCTCTGCCCCTGCACCTACTTCTTCTCCTGCTCCTGCTCTTGCTCATGCTGCTGCACCTACTCCTGCTCATGCTATTGCACTTGCATCTGCTTCTGCTACTGCACTTGCACCTGCTTATGCTCCTACACCTGTACCTGCTCCTATACAGAGTGCAGAATTGGTGCGCAAAAGGACTACTAGCACGATGACGAAAGAACCACAGGAGGATCCTTCTGTCAAGAAGGCAAAGTTGTCAGAGACCATAGTGCCCCTCAAATACAAGGAAAGTCCCTTGTCCCGACCTCGAAGACTCTGTTTGTCCAAAAACGTTAACAGATGCCTCGGTGCCCCCATACAATTTTAAGGGGTACATACATGGAGAGCTCCTTGTCCCTCCTCATGAATTGAATTCTAAGGGCAAGTGCACTCGCTTGATGTATGGATGGTCCTTCGACAAAGCGAATACTGTTTTGATGGGACATTTCCACCGCGAGGAGCATGGGAAATTTCCAACCAGTTTTTATGACCTGTTCCATTTGTATAACCTAAAAGTTATCGATATTTGTACTGTACGATCCTGGACACTATAAGTATCACACCATACATCATGAGCCTATGACTGTTATAGAATTTTGTATTATATTTTTTAACATTTAACACAAGTTGCGGGATAATGAGGCAACGAGTCACGATGGATCAACACCCAGTTGGATTCGTCGACCCCGAGATAGTGTATGTAACCATGGCTAGGCTTGAATCAGAGTTCCTTGCCAACTATATCAAGTAGGCATTTCATGCTGAGGCGAAAAAGGACTTCATTCTCTTCCCATACCACAAGGAGTAAGTACTATTATAATGATTTTACCCTTAAATTACTTGTACACACGTAAACGGTATATGAACTTATTTTCTTGCACTGCATACCATTTTAAAAGCAATCATTTGGGTTCTACTCGTGGTTACTCAGAGTGAAAATAAAACCTATACTTTTACTCGCTCGAGAAGAGAACAATGGCCTATACGATCAAGACTGTTTTGTAGAAGTAAGTACATTCCTCTAAACTAACACTTTCTATAATTAACTATATTCATTTTTTTCTCAATGACATCTTTCTAATATATGTAGGGCTTTCTTGTCATATGTTGTTGAAGGAGGGCGGCACAATGACAAACAGGGCGATTATCTGGAGTGAAAGCGCTTCAAGGTACAAGTGCGTAGCATAGAATTTTTTTGACATCTATTCTTCGTCTCTTAATTTGCTTTTCTTTGTTCACAGTGTCATCAAAAGGGGTGCGACGACCTGTGCTCTTCTATGTCATTCATCACATGCCGATCGTGGTCGTCGGCTCATACCTTTTCCCTAATGTATATGTACATGCATAATACGCTCAACCTTTTGTATACTTATTTTAAAACTTAAATTAGTGTACTACTTTCTATTTTACAGAACTCAATATCCCCTTAAGAGCCTAGACAATAAAGATCCTCAACGAACTACATGACCACTTACGCATGTGGTACTGGACAGAATTTATAGCGGAGGACGGTAGGTATAGAGATGTGACAGACTCCTACTAGTTCATATATATGTTGTCAACAATATTATATCATGTGAATGTGATATGTGTACTATGAATGTGATATAGTTGTGTTGTGAATGTTATGTGCTATGTATAAGTATTGTGAATGTTCTGTGATACTGTGATATTGTGAATGTATGTGTACTATGATTTGTATTGTGAATGCATATACCATGAATTTGTGGGCTGTTTTCAGATGGTGTATAGTTGTAATATGGTCATCCCAATCAGTGATAGAACCGATTGTGATGACTCCCTCATCATATTCTGTTGTTACCTAGAACTGATTGTGATGACCCCCCATCACAATCGGTTCTGAGATGAACCGATTGTGATGGGGGGGTCATATCACAATCGGTTTTGACCTAGAACCAATTGGGATGACTGTGTTACCACTATCGCACGAAAATCGACTATGATAGAGCCTCCTTATCACTGTCTAAAGACTTTGTATCGCCACTAAAACTAATTATGATGATGAAAAAGAACCAATTATGATGTATATTCTTGTAGCAGTGCATGCTCAATCATCAAATGCCAAGATGAACATGAGCGGATGTCTCACATAGTAAAAATAAGTTAGCAATCACTATATTTTTTTTGCTATACGTCAACTATGCACTAGAAGTACATTGCCCAGGCCCCCACATGAGGTCCTTACTCCATCCATTTCAAAATAAAATCCATATAGTTTTTGCAATCTTATTCCAACCACCTACATTGTGGTACACTAGAAAGCTGAGACCTAATGTTGATGCTATTTCTTCATGTATTTCATACTCTCTCTCTCTCACTCACACACACACAAAACATTATTTCTCGTTCTTTGGCATCATTAATGATGTATATTATGCTACTAATAATCCATATTTGAGATATATGTATAAAAATGTTGTATTGCAGAAAAACATAACTTTTTGGGTACTTTTTTGGTACCAAATCACTCATTTGGAGATGTCTTCTCCTAAACCAGCAAATCGACAGGTTACAAAGATCCTTTCCATGAACTTTCATTGATCAAGATGATTTTAAATCCCAATTTGGAGGCTCTCATGATGATGCTCTCATCGCGATGATCAAAATGCACACATCATTTGCCCAATTCAGAGTTTGGATGGAAAAGTTGTGATGAAAACATCGAGCTTTAACTTCAATGGGTCAGCGACATGACAACATAGAGGATTATTATGTGCATGCCAATTTCTGATGATAAATTAATGGTGGTAACCACAATTAAGAAGGGATAATTATTCTCTTGCTACCAGATATTGCCACACAGTTCATGAAGAATGCAAAGCCAAGAAGGTAAGGAAATTGGGAGACTCCATGTTTGCCCTGCCAACAAATGGGACAACATTTGTCTGTTATCTTGCAACACGATTTTGGCAATCAAAATAGCTTTAAATGGTATAACTCATAGCTAAATAGTTTATATATCTTAGATTAGTCAAATTAGAGTCATCATTTATCTAATTTGGAATTCTGACGTGGGAGATATGGCCATTTCAAGGCACGCAGTGCAAAGAACCAAAGTCCACAATAGAGTAATCTTCCAAGGAAAATTTGGCGATGAATACGTCAACTTCAGAACTTCTCAACAACTAGAAAGTTGAAGGTCTCTTCTTTAGCTAAAATTCCAAAAATTCATCACCTTATTTCAAGTTTGCATGACCGAGATATTTCCTCGACAGGATTGTTGCGTAGCAGGAAAGTGCAAACCAAGTCGAATTTGAAGGAAATTCTGAATTGAAACTTACCAAATGGGTTGTAATGCTCATTAAGATGGTCAAATTGACTATTTATTTTCTCGATTTGACACTTGGAGTGAGAAGTTGTGTACTAAAAATTGATGATTGAGAATATTTTGAAAAATAAAATATTAATAATGATAATAATAATTAATTCGGAGGTGGGAGGGTCTGTTGGGCTCTCCTGCTAGAGCATTAGGTATAAAAAGGGGAGGGACACAATTTTCCCCTAGGGTTGCATCTTTCGCCCCATGGGCAGCCGCCACCTCTCCTTAGGCGGCACATCGCTCCTAGGGCTTCATCCTTTTTTCTAGGGCAGCACCATGGCTATTCAAGGAGAAAGAGGGGAGGTAATGGCAAGATGGCAAGATTAAGAAAGAAGAAAAGAGTTCTCATTTTTTCCTCATAAGATCTTCATCGTTGCGTGGGTAACCGTCCAGTACCCTCACCTTTTCATGTAGATGAACTTTTATATGGATTAATTTGGCAATTATGGTGTAAATAGGCTCTTGGATCATGTCAATTCTCATTTAGGGTTGTTGGGTTTTTTTTCTGGTTTCGCACAATTTAGACATAATCGATTTTCGATGGTTTTGAAAGTAGAATCGGGAAATATGGTGCACTAAAGAGTTGTAGATAACTTTAATTTATTTCCAACAAGATCAAGATCACTAAACTCCATTGGATATATTGCAAGTTATGGCATTTGGATGTCTGTTGTTTCGCAGATTATGTCCAGCCGAGTGTTCTCGCGATTTTGGATGTTTTATGTCTTGACGATGATCGAAATATGCTTGTACAATAAATAGAGATTTGTAGGTAATTGAATTATCTTTCCAAGGTGTATTTAAACACCTATATTGGTTGGATAGATTAAAACATATGGGATTTGTAAGCTCGCTATACAGTTATAGATTAAATATGGTAAACAATTGAATTAGGGGTATAGATAATGTATGTAATTGTTTTCAATAGTGTAAGAACATTGAATTTGGTTGTGTGGTTTAAAAGTTAAAGCTTTGGGAAGGTGATTGTACATAATTTGCTACCGGTTGAACACATTTATGTTAATATACTTATTTTTCCTAATAGATGGACGAATTAAGAGTGTATATAACTAGGAAAAGCTTGATAATTTTGTCTAGTTTCTTGAAGTGGTATGGTTTGTACTTTTGGAGCTGCATAAAAATAGATATAAAATTGAGAAGTCTGTTGTCCAGTATCTTAATACAACATCCTTTGGGGTTTAAAGTTAATCATAGGCTTTGGCCAAATAGAAAATAGTAGTATTTTTTTAGTTTTTAGAACATATATGATTTACTATAATTGGATTCTTGATCTTAAGTTATGATCAATTTGACCTTCGGGACAGTAGAGGGGAGTTGTTCGGCGGAGGTAATGTTTAGGTTCAAGTTTGTTTGTAGGAGCGATATTGTTTTCTTTAATGTTTTACGTACTATTATGGCACCTTGTTGACATTGTGTATCTACTGTTGGTGCGGCAGTGACTTTGGGGTGGGTGTCGACTCCACGTCAATCTGCTCCGTATGGTTAAAAAGGCAAGCGCATGATAGAATGGTAAATGATTTGTTACTTTGATGCTTCATATTTATGATATGCTTATCATGTTGTCCACGTTATTACTATTGTTAATGATGTTGTCTAAATTATGGTGGTTATTTGACAATTAAATGATGATTTTACAATGGCTAGTTCATGATTACATGATGATTTATGATGGTTACTTGATGATTACATGATGATGGATAATGGTTAATGGCGCATAATAAATGCTTAAAGGGAAATGTTGCATCATGTTCATTCATATCGTGGAAAGAGGTGTATTGTGTGGGTATCTATGGCCTACTTTATGTGGGCATTCTCACAGGAGCGGGAAGAGAAATACCTAATACGGTAGGCACTCTATGGGGGGTGAAGATGAGGTCTCCGTATGAAAGAGAGCAATCTTAAGTGGACAACAACAAAATATGTACTTACCGAGTATTGGACTCACCCTTTGCTTTGCTGGTATTTTTAGGTAACCTTAATGGCAGCATGCATGAGATGGGAGTAGCACAAATATACCACGTACATCATAGATTTATTGAGCAATGTAGTTATTTCTCATTCACTCTTAGAGTTCGTTCAAGCTTAAAAACTTAACTTGTATATTTGGAACTAGTAATTAAACAATTATAGCATAACAATAGTTGTGTGGAACATGATTATTATTATTATATATATTGTGTCTAAGGTTTAAATGACTTGATTTATCTCAAATATTATTTATTTATTTGTCTCCTTCTTCTCCTGAGGCGTGGCGGCGTTGGCCCACGACAGCGCATGGAGTGTGTGACGTCGGGGCGATGGTGGGTATGAGGAGGGTAATGACAACAGCTGCTCGCGGCGTCACATGTGGAGGGAGGCAGCACTAGGGGGTGGTGTGTGGAGGGATCTAGTGTTGGGACCATGGTTCACTTTATTGCGAAAATCGACCTTATCGAGCCAGTTTGAAACCCTAAACCGATCGGTAAACCAGCCAAATTAAAAAAATTCAAAAAAATTGGGAAATTTATGTCATGTAAACCGGTCGAAAATTAGTGAAAATCGAGCAATTTTTTATGCAAATCAAAATTGCTCAAAAAATCAATGCAAAAAAATTTGATTCACTAGTCGATTTTCAAGAAAACTGGTCAGTTTTTCGAGAAAATCGATCGATTTTTTATTTTTTTAATTTCCCCCCATAATGTTTGATTTCGAAACCCTTCGATTTTTGCCAATTTTCGCGATAAACTGGTACCGATGAAACTTCGATTTTCAATCCTAAATCAGTTTGGTTAACCCTGGTTGGGTGTCCCTGCCCCTTTCTATGTTGGCTGCCATAGGCCAACTTGGCCCAAAATCCTTTTTTGTTCAGAGTATTACAATTGGGATCGCTAAAAAATATATTGTTTTAATTCGGATGTTATACGTTTTTAATACAATATAGCCATTTTATCACGTATGTTTGACTAAAACTTGTGTCTATATGTATTATAATTTAAGTTTTAAAATTATATATATAAAAATATGCCCCAAATACTTATAAATTAATAGCTAAGTTCGTATTAACAAGTAAAATAATTACATTTAAACACAGGCTGGGCTCTGGTGACAGCGTGGTGGGGGCATGGGCGGGGATGCCTTAGAGTGGATCGAGGCGGGCCCGCGGGAACAACACCCCGTTGCCATCCCTACAGTGTACGCCATATTCTCTTCTGTAGATAGATGGAAAATATAGTCCTATAAGGGCACCTCAGCTAGTTCTTAATCTGTATACATCAATTTTGGCCTATGTGGAAGAGTGAGAAAAGCGAAGAGAGAAAAGATCTGTATCTTATTTGCACGGGAGCATACGTAGATTATTTATGTACAAGAGAGAAGAGGTAGTTATTGCACAGCATATAGAGACAACATTTAGAGGCAGTTATTATACAAGCTAGCTTTTTACTTAGTCTAGATGATATGAATCGGAGATGAAGTAAGCAGTAGACTTCACCACCATTGTACTTGCTCTAAATAGGATGGAGCACTCCCCTTTTTCAAACGCGTACTGAATCATTTTGTGGGTTAGAACGCGTACTAAATCATTGTGACTTCAGACAACTCGCCGCTCTCATGCCATCGAACACTTCTCTGTTTCCAAACGCGTACTAAATCGTTCTGTGAGTTAGACAACTCGCCGCTCACATACCATCCGTGTTTAGACCGTCTGGTCAACTACCTAGCCAGTATAGTGGAAATTGCTAGGGATCATACGTTTGATTTTTTTGCAATATTTTTTCCTACGCGTGAAACATTTTTTTATACGTAGTGAAACATTTTTCTTCGACAAACAGTAAAAAAAATGTTTCATACGTTCAAAAAAAATATTTCATACGTTCAAACAAATATTACGCAGTGTGCGAAAAAAAAACAAAAATCAAACGTGTGGCTACTAATACTACCTAACATATTAGCCGAAGGATCCCCGGCTCCTCAGCCCCCCACGTCATCTCCCCCACTCTCTCTCCCTTTCTTGCAAAAAACACCCCCGGTTCTTTGAAATTACGGATAGGTCCTTTGTAATTTTATGTGAGTGTAGAATATTTTTCCCCGTTCGCGTTTAAGTCCTCCGTTCGCCGTTTTACACAAAGAACCTCCCATTAATACGAATTGCGAGCTAGCCCTTTCCTACTTATTCGAAATAGCGAACAAGTCCAAAATTATAACAAATTGGTCCCTAGACTTTTCGTTCAGGTCCTTTCTCCGTTTTCCCCGAAAAAAATGTTTTCGTGCTTCGTACTCTCCGGAGCATAGGAAAAATGTTTCGCGTGGTCTATTTTTCTCCGAAAAAACAAAAAATATTTCCCGCTCACGCTAACGCCGCTTTTCCCGAAATATTTTCGCGGTTCGTTTGCTCTCCGGAGCATGGGAAAAATGTTTCAGTAGTCGCTTTTTTCTCCGAAAAAAAACAAAATTTTTTTTCCGTTCACGTGCGCAGCGTTTTTCCCGGAAAAAATACTTTCGTGGTCCGTTTGCTCTCCGGAGCATGGGAAAAATGTTTTCGTGATCTTTTTTTCTCCGAAATTTTTTTTTCCATTCACGCGCGCGGCGAAATATTTTCGTGATCCGTTTGCTCTCCGGAGCATGGGAAAAATGTTTCCGTGGTCTGTTTTTTCTCCGAAAAAAAAAAAAAATTTCCCATTCACGTGCGCGGCGTTTTTCCCGGAAAAAATACTTTCGTGGTCCGTTTGCTCTCCGGAGCATGGGAAAAATGTTTTCGTGATCTGTTTTTTCTCCGAAAAAAAATATATTTTCCATTCACGCGCGCGGCGTGCGCCGCGCTTGCGTTTCTAGTATCTCATACCATCGAACACTTACCTCTTTCCAAACGCGTACTAAATCGTTCTGTGAGTTAGACAACTCGCCGCTCACATACCATCCGTGTTTAGACCGTCTGGTCAACAACCTAGCCAGTACAGTATAGTGGAAATTGCTAGGGATCAGATTTTTTTGCAACATTTTTTTTTACGCGTGAAACATTTTTTTATACGTAGTGAAACATTTTTCTTCTACAAACAGTAAAAAAAAATGTTTCATACGTTCAAACAAATATTACGCAGTGTGCGAAAAAAAAACAAAAATCAAACGTCTGGCTACTAGTTTCTCCCATAGTACTACCAGATTCCTGAAACAGTAGTCGCTTTATAACATGTCTTGTCCAAAAAAAAAAAAAAAAATTTGCTCGTGAAACCCGTTGTCCAATCACGTCGATCCATGTGAGGCTAGCTACATTGCCTTTCATTCGCATGTGTAGCGTAGACAAGAAACAGAGGAGAGGAGGATGGAAAAATTGGGCAAATAAACTACAGTAGAATTGAAATTGGAAAAATAACCTGCAGTGAAATGTAATTCGGTGAATGCCTGTAGTTTCCGCCAGAGGAGATGGCTTCCGCCACGTGATACGGCGGAAACGGGCTTTCCGCCGCCAAGACGCTTCCGCCGTGCGGCTCGGCGGAAACGGTGGCTTCGGCCACCCCATGTGGCGGAAGCCGTGCGGCTCGGCGGAAACGCCTGGCTTAGGCCACCCCATGTGGCGGAAGCGAGACAGGAGGGAGGAATCCCGGTGCACGCGCAGGGGCAACGGCCGTCCAAGGCAGGGAAAAAAGATAAGAAAGAAGAAGAAAAAGAAAAAAAAAAGGAAAGAAGAGGGAAAGAAGAAGAAAAAATGAAGTGGGGGTGCAATGCATGTTAGATCCAAATATAGTAGATTCGGGTTGATCTTATTATACGAAGTGAGCCTGAAAATATAAGTGGGGTGCAATGCATACATGGATCTGCTCTATGGTAGACCGAGCTTTGAGCAGATTTTAGATCAAGGTGTTACAGACACCATCTTACTGGTTAAGATGCCACCATTTCACTAGGGCTTAGGGCTATCACGAGACGAGGGGGTAAAGAATTGCGTGGTGCAAGCTGCGGGTCGATTTTCGCATAATATACTGTCTCCTTGTTGGGTCATTTCTTTTCGAAGAAGTTACGGTATAGTTTTTTTTTTAATTACCTGATTGGGGTGGTTACTGGTATGGACGGTATAGTTTTTTTTAATTACCTGATTGTTTATAGCCGTAGAACATATATGATCGGATTTTATTGAATAGTAACAGATTTTGTACATAAACTAAGTATTTCAAACTTGAGTACGTAAAATGTAACAACAGTTTCAATTCCACAGTTGGGTCCGACTTACCAAAAAAGTAATCACTAACTACATTTTGATTGAAACGTCCAAAAAAGTAACACTAACTACATTTTGATTGGAACATCGCAATTATGACTACTAGCTCAATAATCCTAAGTGGTATCGAGTAGCTCAATAACGCTTAAGCTATTTCGGCAGGACGTAAGATATCGTATTTCGGGGGAATTAAAAACAAACAAGCCATTTAGGCGGGAAACTGGCACGTCCGGCCCTGTCCAGCAAGCCATTTAACCCAAATAATTTTTTCGAGACTTCGTGTAGTTATCCTCAAAGATGGGCAGAAATAAGAATGTACTGAATTGCATATGGCTTAGAAATGCTAAACAGCAATGGCATGTATGGCACACACACTCTACCGAGTATACCGGACTAAACCTAACATGCCTTAGGGAAAGGGAAGAACAACAAGGGCCCTTCTCAGTACACTTTATCGAGTGCACCGAGGATATTTCCCCTTGCGCAACCATCGGTGCTGCCCGCCCGACCTGGCCCCTAGCCGCCTCTCGCTTCTGTCACGCTCGGCCTCCCGCTCGCCAGCGCCGCTGCTCGGCCTCCTCTCTGCAGACGCATTTGTTCGGCAACCTTCATGCGCTTCTCCTCCTCCTCCCGCTCACGACATCGCAGCTCTACCATAGCTCTGATGCGAGTACTCCCAATTCCGCATCCTCTCCATCTCGTGAGTTCGCTCCGCGTCAGAGAATTTGATGAACTCGCATAATGGAGGCTGCAGCTTGGTGCCAACAGATGGTATAACAGTTGTTAAGGTTTTGATGCTTTGATGCAACAAAGAAATGCGAGTACGAACATACCGGCTCCTCGCAGATCTGCATTCCCAGGATTTTTCGAGTCGTGGTTGCGGCAACTCCGATTACCTCATACCGTAAGTGTATGAATTGTCTATATTGCCGAAGCGGCAAGGATCCCCGCATAGGCACATGGGGACCTCCGTGCATGGGACGGATTGGACAATCTTTGTGCCTTGGGGCGAAGGGAACTCCATTGGCACCGGTTGGTTGGCCGCGAACTTGTGCTTCGTGGTTTGGATTGCTTGCTTCGTGTGAGTATTCGGAGGCGAGCACCGGGCTTAAATAGCCCGCCACCACCAAACGAGAGAATCGAGCAAAGCGACAAGATCAGCTAGAATGCTTTGTACAGCTTTTGCCGATGACAAAAGCTGAAAAAGTTAACAGCGTGCTTTTGATATGACATGGCAGCATGCTTTTACACTTTGACAAAGAATGCATTTACAACTTTGATAAAGAATGCTTTTCTGACTTCTGAGATGACATCGACGGGTCATGGCAAGGAGTACACAGCTTTGCAGATGCAATCTAGGCTGGCTTTCATGGCTCAACAGGAAAGAAAAGGACTACATGTTTTGTGCGCCCTATTAATACTTAGGGTTTTTGGGCGTTGAGAATTTATATGCAAAGAGAGCTGTAACTGAGATATTTTTAGATAATATGGTAGTCCAGATATCTGAAATAGCAAATCTGGTACATTCGGACCCAAAAATTACTTCGAACATGCTTTTTTACAGGCCGCCGAAAATCCTTCGTCGTTAGGGTTTGTGCGTGACTTTAATAGTTAGGGTTATTGGGCGTTGAGAATTTATATTGGTGTGAGTATTCGGAGGTGAGCACTGGGGCTTAAATAGCCCGCCACCAGCCAAACGAGAGAATCGGAGCAAAGCGACAAGGTCAGCTAGAATGCTTTGTACAGTTTTACCGATGACAAAAGCTGAAAAAGTTAACAGGCGTGCTTTTGATATGACATGGCAGGCATGCTTTTACAGCTTTGACAGCAATGCTTTTACAGCTTTGACAGCAATGCTTTTACAGCTTTGACAGCAATGCTTTTACAAGGTTGAATGACTGTTGTCGGTGAATATGATATTACATACATGTAATAAAAAATATGCTCCATTCAACCGAAAAAAAACTTCGAATAACTTGGTGAACATAACAGAAAGCTTCATAATAGTACAAACTGCATTACGATACAACAGAAACACATAATAGCATTAGAACAAAGTACAATAGGGAGAACAACTACAACAGCATTTCTTGTGAACAAGAACTAACATACAAATGGATGCAGGGTAGAGCGGCTTTAGAACTTTCCAGAATCATCACTATCATAGAATTCGACACCCTCTTCTTCGAAAAACTCCCAACGGTCACGTTTGTAGAGTTCAGCGCTGGGGCCGTCAAGAGGAACAACGAAATCAGGACTTATAGCTTCGTTGTTATCTTCTACGGCCTGCTCAAGGAAGCGATCATACGCTTCACGGTTTTCTTCTTGTTCAGGCCGAACTCCCTCTCTCTGCGGTAATTCTCGTACCGTTAGCCTGTTAAGTTCCCGCGCGAGATCCGTCCTCTGCTCTACCATTGGAAGCGTCCTGTTTAAAGATGTCGGTGTATTTATATCGTCTGCCCACTGCTGATATTGGCATCCCGTGGGCTACACGACAGTGTTAACATGGTTATACCAAACTCGAGCAGGAGAGTACTCATGAAAACATGAAGAAATCGAAAAATCGTGAGAGACGTCACAGAGAAATTAGGGCATCTATAATACGCCTGCTCGTTATTTTCTCAGAGTGGTGGAGTACCAGGTGTGGACTTCCACATGACAGTTAGGGCACATTACCCGCCCTGCATTGGCAACCACTGAGCTCGACATGGCTTGGACAGAACCGACGAACACTTAAGTCGTTATCTACACGAAGCAAAAACATCAATAAGAAGCATAATAAGTACAAAATAATGTGTACTGAACCAAGAACACAACAATGTGACTCACCGTACAAAATAACTTTTGTAAATAATACCTGTGGAACAAGACGCCGAAATAAAATATTGCAAAAAAAGAAAGCTAAACTACCAGTTCTCCTCTTTGCACTCTGGGTTTTCTCAACTCAATCCAAACTTTATGAACTCGGAGCAATGTATCGCGTTTGCCTGATAGAAGTGCAAAGCGCCTTGCAATTTATAGGCGAGGAGCGAGGAGAAACGAGATACCAAGCGGCACATCACCGTATGGGCGAGGGGCCAAGACAAAAATCGGCACGTGGCGCCGCTTGCGCAGCGCTCAAGAAGGGGTCTGGCCGCACCGGGCAGGGCTTGGGAGTGGCTACCAGCCATGGAGCATTAGCGCTGCGAGGTGGGGGCCTGGCTGAACAAGAACATTGCAAAACCGCAGCCTTCGTCGCGGTATTTTTATTTCATTTCGAAATTCGAATATCCGCGGTCCCCGACAGGAAAGAAAGAATCCAGGAGCATCGGATGCATGCAGCTTTGTAGCTGGTAGAGAGGTGCTGGCCAGGCTTTGGCGACAAGCTTTAACCAGACGACTCAGAAGATCTCGCCACGCATGCATTTGGGTCTGTGCGCGGCTGCATGGTAGTTCGTCTACCAAATAGCAAATCTGCTACATTCGGCCTTAAAAATATCTTGGACATGCTTTCTTACGGGCCGAAAATCCTTCATCGTTAGGAGTTTGTGCGCCGGTAATACTTAGGTAATACGGCGTTGAGATTCCGTCATGAATTAACTTGATGTCGTTTCACCCACCAAAAGCCGCCGAATCGCCGAAGTGAGAGGGAATCGTTTGGCAGAGGCATCGTTTGGCAGAGGCATCGTTTGCCGCGCGCGGTGGGGGGCCTGGCTATAGCTTAGCTGCAGCTGGCAGTGGGCAACAGCTGGCAGTGGGCACATTAGCGTGCGAGGCGAGGGGCCGGGACAGGAAAGCTACACGTGGCAGCATCGGATTCCTTTGCAGCTGTGCCTATGCATCGATTCTAGCGGCTAAGTTTCGCATCAATTAAGTTTTAGCCGCTCTTAAGGTCAATTCCCGGCTTCAGTTAATGTCCTAAACTGCCACTTAGGAGTATCCCAAGCTTAACCAAAAGTTTAGAGCCAAAAATTTCAGTCCGCACTTATGACTTTCAACCAACTTTGGAGCGTTGTAACTGGCAATCTATAATGACCTAGAGTGCGCGGGTTACATGGTTGCGAAGTAAAAACATTTCTCTATATAGTGGTGGACTCATCTCGCCAATCCGGTGTCAAACACTGATTTTAAACTTGTCTCAAAAAGTGAATGTAGCGTTGTTTTTGGCCAGATTTTTGGCTCTCAGTTTTTCTCTAATTCGACCTACTTAGAGGCCGAATTGGAGTTTACATTTGCTTAGGAAGTTGTAGAGGGTGAAATTATCTAGCATCTCCAACTGGAATCAATCCATTTGGACATTCCATTAGAAAGTTATGCCGTTTTTAGTTTCGATTGTCCGAAATGGACGAAATTGGTGAATTGGATATTGCGATGCGAATTTGAATTTATTGGAGGCCGAATTTGGGAAAAAATTTGCCTGACAACTTGTAGGGAATTTCGAGTACATTTCAAAAATGTATTTGTTCCCTTATTTTGGATTAATTTTGAGTAAGTTATGCCGGTTTGAAGTAGTGCCCAGATTTCAAAAAAAAAAAAGAGAAGCTGAAAATCCCCAATTTCGTTTTTTGTCTTCAATCGCAAATGGGCTCAAAATACCAAAGCATCGCATAATTTATTGCAAGAAATAGGAATATTAGTCAACACGTAGCAAATATTTATTGATTGCATTGTTAGTGTTACAAAAAGGTACATACACCCCAACGACAATCACTGTCCCCCAGCTCCCCATCTACTATCATATGCACTAGGGGTGTAATGTTGGGGTTCACGTCTTATTCTTGTCCCTGCTGCTTGCGACGGTCCAACTCGTCCTGTCGGCTGCGCCATCTGGTCATCCTCCGTCGGTGCTGGCGGGGCGACAACATACCCTGATCCAGGGTAAATATTCCATCCTGCAAATGGGCTAGGCTGCGGTGCAGGTGGTAGTGGTGTCTGGTCCAACTGTGAACCACCTGTCGAAGATAACCAGTTAGATCCTCCAGCCTGGTCAGGACGTGGGTCTGAGGTAAAAGGCGTTTGCAGCAAGCTAGAAAATCCAAGGTCGGCACCAAATGTCTCAGTGAACGCATTGTCGAAGGCCTGCCAGTTTCCTTCATTTTGGGGGGGAGCGTTCTGCCCGTATCCAAATGTCTGCTGGGAGCAGAACATATCGTCGCCCATCCCGATCGGTGGAGTCGATTGGGCGATTCATATCGAGGCCCTGTGACATCTCTCCGTTGGATGGGGCCGTGATCGGGCGTGAACGCCGAGCGCCGATGGCTTTCAAAGCACCATGTGCCGATGTGGATGCCCGTCTTGCCGTGTGTCGGTGCCGCTGAAATCGCGGTAGAGTATACCTCTTGGACATTGATCTCTAGGGTGGGGACGACGGCTGGGGGGTGGGATCGGCCGCCTCATCATAGCTTCTTTGTGTGGTCGACCGGTGACCTCAATCGCCGAATGGCAGATCGCATAGCGATCCCCGCCTCTGAAAGAAACCACGCCTAGGATTTCCACTGTGCTGACCCTGATGCCCGGTTTGCGTAAACATTTCGTCCGCCTCGTCCTGTAAGTTTGCGGACTCCTGAGTCTGTGTAGGAATACATCGTTCTGTTAGTACATATCGATGTCCAAGCTGTACATGCTATCGAAAGTATTTAAACACATATGGGAGTCTCAGACACGCATTCACTGTGAACTCTCTCGGCGTAGTCCTGCACATAGTTTTGTGCTTGTTCGTGGGCTTGCCGTGCAAGAAGAACACACCTTGTTCGAGGCCTGTACCAGTCGAGGTAGGCCCGATGCTCGACTGCCATTGTAAGGCCCGGTTGGCTCGTACACATCGGCCGTAGCTGACTCCAGCCATCGCGTGATGTGTGCTTGATGTACGACTCTCCAGTCGTAGTTGTGGCCTTGTGAGCTCCTCCTGAAAATTTAGCTTACATGCCGTTAGTCCAATATGATGATAAATATAGTGGGACTTCAGAAATGTAATGTTGATTTCAGCTTACCCATGCGACGGACCGGCGGATCGTGGGGGGGGTGGAGGAATCAACTGTCGACGACCAAACTGTCGTTGCACACGCTCTGGTGAGTACACCTCGACAAAGATTCATGCACACTACGTGGCATTGCGTGAGCCAAGACGCTTCGTCTTGGTTGCACGCCAAATGATATCGTCCTCCTTGTGCTACTTCGTGCATGCGTGCGTTGGAGAACGGGTCCCAATCGACGTGATCCTGGGTCAGAAAGTCCAGGTCGGCGACGACGCGCATGTATGACCCGCGATCAACTTCTTGCGCCCAACGCAACCTAGCGTGCATGTATATGTAACCAAAAGTTGGACGCAGCGGCTGGGGTACATCATCAGCCACACGCACTGGGTAGTAAGGGTTGTCCACTCTTGGACGAGACATGGGAAGGTAAAACCATGACCAAAGCTGCAGAAGATACGGACAACCCGTCAAGATGGAGCTCTGTCTTTGTCGTCTGCCGCAGCGTCACACAAGGCACGATAGGTGTCCGCTAGAACCGCGGATCCCGGCTGAAACCCTGTAGTGCGTCCCGTTCGCGCATCCATGGCTAGCTGCCGGGCAACCCACACAAGATGTGTAGCGACGTTGTCTCCATTTGAGTGCGTGAACATCACACCCCCTAGGAGTCCGAGTAGGTACACTTCGTAGTGTCTGTTCACGGTTGCCAGGTCCGCGTCTGCTGGGCAAGCTTGGAACTCTTCCAACTGACGCAACCATGAGAATGACACCCCCTGGTCGCTCCCATGGTACTCCACCCCGAACCTACAGTTTCATTTAATCATGTCAGGCCTTTAAAATTTTGATTGAGTGGTGCTGATTAAATGCAATATGTATATGTTACCTGTTCTCTAGGTAGTGGTGCCATGCCACTCGCTCTGGCTTTGCAACAACAAATGGTTGGCCAGCAATAGGAAGCCCTGTAATCAACGCCACATCTCGTAGGGTGATAGTCATCTCCCCAAGCGGCAGGTGGAAAGTATGCGTCTCTGGTCGCCAACGATCAACAAGGGCTGTCAAAAGTGCAGCGTCTAAAGCCGGAAGAGGAGTCCGTCTTCCACGGCCCATGTTTGCCCCATTCATAAGCTTCGCAAATGGGAGCAGCCCGCAATGTGCAAGTGGGACATCGAATCTGCTGGCCGAGAATTTTCAGTCGGATCCCCTTAGACGCATGGCATGAAGTCGAGAGGAAGATGGTATATCAGACGGAAAATATTAATGTGCATGAAAACCATGAACTTATGTAGTGTGTCTTACAACCTCTTCACGTCGCGCCAATTTCCTGGCCCTATGCTTTGAGTCGATTTGTTCGTGGAGCAACTCTGGCGATTGCCATTTTGGTGGCAGCTTCCTGCTACCTTCAAGAAAAATAAAGACGAGATTACTCCATAAGGAAAAATTTATCATCATCCTATTGAAATAAGAAGGCAACACAATGACATAAAAAAATTTCTCCATTTATTTTCTAGATCGTACGCAAGCGGCACCTGACATGGACATAAGTTCGCACTTATACAATATTCAAATAGCTCAATTGCGACATTAAGGCCTATTAGGGCATGCTCTGCGGTCATGGCCCTATTGCCTGCATTTTCCACAAAGCCGCAGACCAACACCACCTTGTGAAGCATCCATGTCGCCCCTAAGTCGCGATGACGATGGCCTTCCTGGTTGATCCCGCTTCGTCGAAGGGAACGGATGCCACGTACAGGGGCCACCATGTCCTCAGTAGCTACGATCGCCAAAGTTTCTCATTTTTGGCTGCCACGTGTTTCAGTATAGCTTGCATTCGTAGTACGGGGACACAAATCGGCTCCTGTGTTGCCACCAAGTCGACGACAGCAAGAAGCACGTGGGAGCACGGAATATGCTCCAGACGGGGCTTGTTACAAGTGCAATGAGCCTTGTCCGCTCCAATCCAACACGTTTGGACGGTGTCGCCCGCGATATACCCCGAGGCATATTTCCTCCTACATGAAATCTTGAATTCGTTCCGCACGGGATTGAACAACTGCGCCAAGTGAAATTGTGCCTTCAAGCGGCGCTTCTCTAGAAGAGCTTCGACACGCGGTGCAAATGTGGACTCCGATTGTTCTGCTGCACGGCCACGGTCTCGGAAGTACTCCATGGTCCGATAAAAAGTGAGCTCAATTATTGAGCATATCGGCAGCCCACGGACCCCTCTCAGAACGTTGTTGTACGACTCAGCGATGTTTGTGGTCATCACCATGTAACTGAAAATGCAGTCACACTTCAATTAGAGAACGGGACATATTCGGGTATATAATAGAATATTACTTCTTACCGTGCGCCGTGCGTGTCGTGTGCCAGTGCCCATCTCTCCGCCGGTTTGCCGGCCATCCACTGCGCGAACGTAGTATTACGCCGTACAGAAACTCCTTGACCACCAACAATCTGGGAGGTTTGTTGCTCCTGATCTGCCACTAACTTCCTCGTGCGTTCGTTCAATCAGGCAAATATTGCTTGAACTTACGCGCTTGGTTCTGCATGCACATAATCTTGAATCGCTTCACCATGCTGCGATTCTTGTATGCGGTGTACAAGTTTGCACCTAGGTGTCGCATGCACCACCGGCATTCCACATCGAGGCCAGGCACCACGAAGGGTCCCTCCCCTTCATAACCTCGAGCATGCAATGTACCTCAAAGATTGCGGTCGAGACGACGCACACCCCGAGCCTATTCACGACCACCTTGGTCTTCACGAACCGCATGAACCAAAGCCAACTATCGTTGTTCTCGCTCTCTACAATCGCAAAGGCAAGCCCAGGACTATTTGATTGTTTCCGTCGCCAGCTAGGGCGGTGAGAAGAGTCCTGGTACTTCCGATTAGGAACGTGCCATCCACACATACCACAGGCGGCAATGCCTAAATGCTTCGATGCACTGTGCAAATACCCAGCAAAGCCTCGTAAGGCATTGGTGACCTTCAAAGAATGAATCCATTCTCTAGCAAAGACAGTCGTTGGTCAATGCCCCATTCTCAGGCCTGGGTTGGTCTCAGGCTATCTCGGCGCAGAAGGCGAGGAGCCCGTTGTAGGACTCTTTGAATGACCCGAATAACATCGTTAGGGCCTTCTGTTTTGCTCGCCACGCCAGATGGTACGGGATTACCATCCCGTATTTGCTCTGCATCTGGGCAATTATGGACTTTGGTGCTAGTTTGATGTCAGCTTCGACGACTCCAAGGATTTCCTGGGCTATGAATTTGGCATCCATGGAATTGTTAATGGTCATCACCACCTCGGCGCAACAGGTGTGCCGAGTGTAGCGTGAAATGATAAACTGGCTCTCATTCTTTGGTCGGTGCGCCCGTACACGGTACGGGCATTGTCCGATCTTAGCGCATTTAACCACATAGACATCCGGCCCTGACTTTTTTACATAGTGCTGACGCCGGGTCATGATGGCGTAGCTGCTAATGAAGTGCACCAGCTCCCTTTTAGTGGGGAAGACCTGTTCTAGCTGTATGTCGCCGGTCTGGGGACAGCTGGAAATATGTGAGTAATCAGCAATTACGCACTGATCCGCATCCAATTGGCGGAAATACGCGACAGCAGACCCCACATCATCCTCACCATCCTCTATGCCTTCACCCGTGGCGTCAAGGCCTTCATCATCCATGACCTCCACATCGACCTCCTCTTCGACCACATTAACCCCGTGCTCTCCCCCCACACTCTCCTCTACTTCTGTAGTATGACCCCCAGATGACCCTCCCACCTCTAACGTGTTACCGGCAATACCAATGTCGCCCTCTACAGGCACCGACGAGGTTGCCCCGGTGCCTTCCTCCTCGCCTGATTGACGTGGTACCATCTCAGCGTACACACCAATCTGAAAAGATTCATCCACGGCCTTTGCAACGTAAAGGTCCCAGGAACTTCTGTTTCGAAGCTCCCATAGGTTGCACACTACTTGTGCGCTGTTCGGCACCAAACGGGGCCGAACCGCTTGTAGGCGCAGCTTATATCTTCTCCGGTCAATACCTATTTTTTGAGCTACTATCCCTATCAGGTCTTTAGGTCCAATAGGAAGATCTATTGTGGCATGCGTGTGTGTACAGCTCTGCATGCTAACAAAAGGTCCGCGCACTACTGTGGGAGCATCTCCGTAGTAAATATGCAGTGTTGTAGCCATCGAAATCTGTCCATGCGTCATTAAATTGCGTCATTTAGTAATACATGGTAGCATGCATAACAAAAGTGTATTATTATGTAAGCCATTATTTCACATAAAAATACAATTATTAAACTTGATCATTTACTGATGTACTAATGTTCATCACACAAACCATTTTTCCCACTCCAGGTTCGTGGGTCATTTCAACTCCAGAATTTTACAAACTTTTATACTAAGCTAATGGATAAGTTTCCCTCTGTCAGTACAAATTTTAGGTCAAAATTGTTTACGGTAATTTTATAACAATTCTAACATTATTTCACAGTAAAATTTATTCGGTTTTTTATTTGCGTAAGGTTTTAGATGGACATATTAAATTTTGGAATTTTTACTGGAAGTGTGAGTCTACATGATAGTGGTACCATAAAAATTTCAGGACAAGAATCATAGTATTTATTTTCTTACAATTCTTTTACTACCTTTTGCAGAATTTTAAAACTGCAATGATTAAGTGAAAAAAAAGCTAAACTACTTATTAATCTTTACAAATTTTACTAACTGAGGATAATGGTACGTATTACTACTGGATTAATAACTATGCAAAAATAATTTCTTATCAACACCCCTACTACAACAATTCTTGCATTAATAGGCATTAAAATTATTATCACTACAGCTCATAATCACCTTCCATTTCATTTACATAAAATTATGTCCTAATTAGCAAATATGCATGTTTATTTCCAAAATTATTTACGGTTATTTTAGGACTATTCTAACATTACCTGCTGCACAGTACAAATCTAGATGGACATATTAATTTTTTTAATTTTTACTGGAAGTGTGAAACTACATGATAGTTTTACCATAAAAATTTTAGCCTTCAATTATTTACGGTTATTCTATAACAACTCTAACATTTCGTGCTGCACAGTTCAATTATTTCGGTTTTTGATTTTTAAGGGTCTGTATGGACATATTAATTTTGAAATTTTTACTGGAAGTGTGAATCTATATGGTAGTTTCACCATAAAAATTTTAGCCTTAAATTATTTACGGTTTTTTTATAACAATTCTAACATTACCTGTTGCACAATTTAATTATTTCGGTTTTGATTTTTACAAGGGTCTAGATGGACATAGTAATTTTTCAAATTTTTACTGCAAGTGTGAATCTACCAGATAGTTCTAGAATAAAAATTTTAGCCTAAACTTATTTACTGTTATTTTATAACAATTCTAACATTAGCTGCTGCACAATACAATTTTTTCGGTTTTTGATTTTTGTTAGGGTTTAGATGGACATATTAATTTTTTAAAGTTTTACTGGAAGTGTGAATATACATTATAGTTTTACCATAAAAATTGTAGCACAAGAATCACATTATTTATTTTCTTACAATTCGTTTACTACTTTTTGCAGAATTTGAAAACTGCAATGATTAAGTGAAAAAAAATAGCTAAACTACTTCTTAATTTTTTAAAAAATTTCTGACTGAGTATAATGGTAAGACCTACTTATAGTTAAAATTTTGAGGTCTACAGTTCTGTCCATAATTCTCCATAATTCTATTACTATTTAGGTCAGCTATAACTTTTACTCACAAAAAATTAATCACTTTGATGTTCACACTGTTTTTCACATCCTAGGTCATCATCCGGGGTACTTTAGGGTTATACATAATTTACTAAGGTAATTCTTTTTATTTTACCGTTTTACCATTTATTAGTTTCTCGTTTTCCTTGCTTTTATCTATTCCAACAATCATTTGCATCGTCCAACATTTCAATAAAGGCATGCAATATCATAAAATACAGCAAACAAATTATTTCATATTTTAATCTTCGATTATAAGCTTTTTATTAAATTGACGATGTTACAACACAGCACGAATATGAAAACATCGTATACAGCATTAACTAAAAAACCCATTCACACCACCTAACAGGTCGACATCCCTACAATAATTTTTTGACCACGAATATTATAAAACAATTAAAATTATTTCTACACAATTAAACCGTTGCTACAATAATTCTTGACTTCCACTACAATGCGCACCATCCAACTTATGTACAAAAAATTATATAATCATTACCAAATAAACATGATTTTTTAATCACATGAACTTAATAAAAGGGTGTACAACACAAAGATTAAATTACCTTCACAGCACCGAACAGATCGACACTCTTACAATAAGTCCTTGCCTCGTCCACCAATGCACCTTGCAATTTATTTAAGTTAAAATATTACTTTATGTACGTACCAACCACTGATAGTAATGCTGACCTGCATCTAATGTAACGATGGTACGTATTACTACACGATTAATAATTGTGCTAAAATCATTTCTTATCAACACCCCTACTACAACAATACTAGGCTTACACTACAGCTCATAACCACCTTCCATTTTATTTACACTAAATAATGTCGTAATTAGCAAATATACATGTTAATTTAAAAAAAAATAATGACGTTAGGCGATGTCGTGTATTTTCAGTCATACAATAACCCTACTCTGCATGAAATCATTTGAAAACCTATTCGCAACAGCGCACCATTTTACTAATTCCCGCTTAAAACCTCATGTACATTCTCATATAAATCAAATGGAAACAAATATTATAAAACATGACAGGAGAGCACCTCAGAGTGGAATAAGAACAAGAGCGCTGTGAGGTCCAGATCGTTGCACCTAACAGTTCATTTACATAAAATAATACAATAGTTAGCAAATGAAAATACACAGTACACACAATAAAGCGACAGAGAACCTCGGAACGCACCTTTGTGGTGAGTGAGAGATGAGAGAGCAGGAGCATTGCTCGAACCACGGCGTCTTATATAGACGGCGGCGATTAGTTTAGTTCATGATTATATTATGTTAAGCGAGTCATTTCACAAATTAAGTTAGTCATTAATTAATCAAATGACAAAAGGACAGGAAACTTTCGGTGGCTCCATGTGCATGCAAACAGCAAAAATGAATCACGGGTGACCAAAGCGGGTGCATGCATAATCACGGGAGGAGCAAAGCCGAGACGCACGGGCGAAGCAAAGCGGCGTGGGGCCGGCTCGAGCTGGCTTCCGCCGTCCCATGCGCAGGAAGCAGGGCTTCCGCCACCCCAGCCGGTTTCCGCCGTCCCATGCGCAGGAAACGGCTCGTTTCCGCCGTGTGGCATGGAGGAAGCCACACGGTGTGGCGGAAACCGGCTTTCCTCCATGCCACACGGCGGAAGCCATCCCGTGCGGCGGAAACAAGGTCCATTCAACGCATTTCGTTTCACTGCAGGTCATTTTTTAAATTTCAATTTCTCTGTGGTTTATTTCAGCAATTTTTCCGAGGAGGATGGAAAAAAGAAAAGGCAGCTTTCTGAAGGATGGCTACATGTCAAGCGCCTACGAACGAAAGACAAACGCAACAAACTGAGGGAGGACGCGTGCAACGTGTAACGGAACCGTGCAAGCCGGCAGCATCTATCAACTAATCCAGTGGCATACGCAAGGTGAGTGCATGGAAAAGGCTAGACCACCGATTCCAGTCGTCAGGCCACACCGAGGATCCAAATCTCGATAAGATTTCAGAAATAGCGGTTGAGATTTTAGATTTCGGACCCTATGATATTCAAAATCTTATCGGATAAAAAAAATTTAAAATACTACAGTGGGCATCTAAATCTCGGCGATATGTAGGTGATTTTTGCCGAAATCTTGATGATTTAAACAGGGTTTTCATTTTTGTGGGCCAGATTTGATTTGATTTAGTGTCAAGACTATCCACAATAAAAAATTTAACGTGTTTTTGACCATTTTTCGATTGGTTCAAGTGGGCCGGATCTTGGTGATTTCGATCGAAATCTCAGATTTTTTCGGTTGAAAAAAAAAAAACCAGATTTAAAATTTGTTTTTTGAATTTCATCCGGATTTTATTTGAAATTCCAAGATCTCACCGATATTTCGGATTTCAAACACCTCCGTATATACACCAAAGCGAAATCTGAAATCTTGCGTGGTACCCGTTTAGTTCCATAGTTTTTTTCCCAATAGTTTTCGAGACATCTCATCAGTCTGACCGTCTCTCGTCAGGAATCGATCCAAGGAAGTACAGTAACACTGCTTGTCAGTTCTCGTGTATATGCCGCTGTATCAATCTATCGGTGACGGTGTAGCCGGTTAGGGACATGCTTATCGACACCAATGATTTAAGGCCAGCAGCAACAACAGTTGGGAGCACTTAGCGTCTAAGACTATCTCCAGCAATTTTCATTCCTTCCATTTTCTTTTCTATTCTCTTCTCCATATTCATTTCATTTATTTCCTACCATCTCCAACAGTTTCCCCTCAAGGGAATTTGTGAAGAGATTGGAGAGAGAATCCCTTTCTATCCAGATTCTCTCTCTAAATCTCGTTCGAAGGGAATCGCGAAGGGAATCCCCTGGAGCATCTGAGATCTGTTCGTGAAGGGATTTAGAGGCTGAAGGGAAGCTGCTGGAGATAGTCTAGGCACGACAGGTTCGCCATTCCTGACGAGCGTATAATTCCTGACATCGTGTTGTGTTCTGTCATATCGAACGACACATGTACAGCTGCGTTGCATATATTAGCTGGCATATGCATAGGATAGTTGAGCCTCTTTTCCCTGTATTATTTTCGCATCAGGACAACAACTGTTATTTGTTCCTTTGTCACATCTTGTCCTAAAATAATATTCTCCGGCGGGCCATTATATAATTAATTAATTAATTTTATACCTCTGAGAGTGCGTACTCGATCGTGTGCTAGTTGTTACAATTTGGAGATGGTAGGCTATTGATATTGTGAATATCCATAAGGTGAAGGTAAACTTAATTAGGGCTAATTTGTGAGTAGATCGCTGTATTAGCCTTTTTATTTTTATTTTTACAAAATAGCCTTAGTATGAAATAATTTACAAAAATAACCCCTGGCCCACACCTACTGCTCCAAGATCCCGCGCTCAATGCCGTCGTGCCGATTCGCCTGCCCCATGACGCGCACTCGTGCCACGTGGCTTCATGCCCCGCGCTCCTGCTAGCCCACCGGGCCCACCACGCTCTCACCAATGCGCCCGCTGGCCCCCGATGCGCCCCACACTCGGCCATCATGTCCCACACTTGCCGTGTGCGGAAGCAAAAAGCTTCCTCGCTCGTGTACTGCGGAAATGTTTCTTTTGCGTCTAGGGAGCGTGGTAGGTGTAGGCTAGAGGCTATTTTTGCAAATTGTTTTACACGGGGCTCTTTCTGTATAAAGAAACAAAGGGGCTAATACAGTGAATGCTTCCTAATTTGTTGCTGTTGTGCTCTGATATATTGTATAAAGAAACAAAGGGGCTATTTTCGAGTGATTAACTGTTATATCCAACAGTAGAAAAAATACAAGTACTTTTGGGGAAAACACCGTAATATACCAAGTAAATCCTTAATTAGTCCCATCATTTTACTCTGTGCAGTTTGAGTTCCTTATAGGGTAAGTTGCGTTGGCCGGCATTAATTTGGTTTGAACGTATTTTGAAGGTTTGCAAATCGGGTACATACCTGCGATTTCAAAACTGTTTGGCAGCACAACTTTTAAGGTAGTGTACGTGTAAGAAAATATCCAAAATACCAAAAACAGAAGGGAAAAAAAAAAAACAAAGGAAGAACAGCCACTACATAGTTGGATGCGTTAGATATTTCTGTTGTTCTTCTAATTAAAGTGAGAATAATATTTCTCTTCACTGTTTTGTCATTTCATTTTTTTTATATTTTCTCCTTCGGAAAAGCCAAATATGTACTCATGGAAATATACTCTTCCAGTTGAGAATTTTCCTATTCGAATAACCGAAGCAAAACTATCCTATCTTCCAAATTTTGATACTTATTCTAACATTATCTTTGAATTATCTAGCATTGCTTTTTCCTGTGCCGTCAGAAGTGGTAGCCCTAATTAGCTAGCAAACTATTTTGGACGGTCCAAATTACGTGCAAATGCCTTTGGCCTAACCATATTCTAATAATTCCATGACCTAGCCAGAAGCTAAGGTAGGCTACGCTTATACAACTGTCCGACATATAGCATATATGTTAATATATCGTCATGAGGTGAATGGCTCGTGCAAGTTTTGATAAGTACATGCATGCATGCGGCCAGGTTAAGCACGTAGAGTATCTTAAGTGTTGGTCTTTGGTGAAGACCTTGGAATGCGACTAATCATTGGGGTCACTGTCGCACACTAATTATTGAATGATCCAATAAATTAAACTTGCAATTAAAGGACTATTTTGTTCTAGAATCTGTAGATGTTAGCTAAACACGCCGACTTGTAGCATGCCACTGTCAAAAGGTCCACGTAACTGAGATAGGAGTATATAAGGATATGTACAATAAATCCATCTCAGCTGTCTTTTAGCATATACTACTCCGTAGTAGTCAGCTTTGCAAGAGAGTATATGTAGATTGTTTATATACGAGAGAGGAGAGATATATAGTTATTGCATAACATCTAAAGATAATTTTTAGAAATAGTTATTGTATAAATTAACTTTTAATTTACTATTAGAGTGTAGTAAATTTTGTACTTTCTCTAACTCGTCGTTTTAGCTAAGCTACCACACCTTTAATTAGGCTTGTCATTGAATATGAAACCACGAATAGCGACCAAACACACACACTAGCTAAGCTAGACTGTTAAATGAATTTAAAAATTCTACTCCAACCTCCAAATTGAGGAATCTAGTTTCATCAACAATAGCTCGCCAAAACCGTAGTATTGAATAACACGTCACAAAGCAAAATATGTGCCACATGTATTTCATAAATTTTTTTGTAAATAATCTTTGTTTATACGTCTATTACAAAAATATATGTGGATTCATTTTTTTTTTTTTGCAAAGATATGCCCTTATCGCGCCACGGCAACGTTATTGCCGATTTTTCGCGCTACGGCAGTGCGACTGCTGCCACATCAGCTAGAGCAGCGCCACGACAGCAGCAGCAATCATGCCAGCGTGGCGTAACAGAGGCGCAATCGCACCACGCTGGCGCGACAAGGCATCGAAGCAGGCAGCCCGGGTAGGCAGAGCAGCGCCCAGCGCGATAAGAAGGGAAACAGAAGAAGAGAAAAGAGAAGAAGAGAGAGAAGAAGAGAAGAAGAAGAAAAGAAAAAAAAAAGAGGAGAAGAAAAGGGAGGAGGAGAGGAAGAAAAAGGAGGTGGAGAAGAAGAAGAGGAAGAAATGGAAGAAGGAGTTCGTTCATCGTTCGTTCGTTGTTCGTCGGTTAGTAATTTATATAATTTTTTTATCGGTATAATTATATGTACGTAAGAGAAATATAGGTACTCCCAAAAAACTGTTAGAGTAGCCGGAAAAAATGTAGTACCTAATCAATGTGTTAAATAATAAAACTGGCATAACTTGATCATATGATATCCAAATGATGTGAAATAAGTTTGTTTGTGTTAGTTAGACATTATGCATAAATACTTAGGGTGTACAATGCAACTCTTAATTGCTACCATTCTGGTTGCTTTATGTACTAAATGTATGTAGTGTGGTGGACAAGTGGTAGGACACAATTTAAAATTTTCTTGCACGCAGATTGTATTAATGTAGGTATGGGTCATTTATGTATGTACGCAAATAATGTCGGTATGTTATATCTTATTTCCCCCAAAAAAAATAGTTAATTCTTGGTTGTAAGGAATAAATAAGGTGGCAAGTTCGGTTAGGAAAAACTACATGTAAGCATAATTTCTGAAATGTACATAACTCTATTACAGTTTCCATTATTTCGTATGTCAAATATTACTTGCGCATATTATAAAATATTTTTAATATCCAGTAGGTATGTCTGCTATGGATGCATTCAAAATGTTTTACGGTGAAGGAGAAGTTCAAGAGGGGCCATATGGGATTGATCTGAGTAGTTTCAGTAGTGTGTTTTGTACCATCAGAATCTGGATGACATGAGTTTTAAAGATCTGTGCGGGTGAATTTGTCACAGTCTTTCGTTGAATCATGTGATGCATGATGTGAACATTAAATGCTTGTGGCCGAGAGGTACAGAGGACTCGGTATGGGTGCTTAGACCATTGGAGTGGATTTAGTCTTGGAGGAACTACGTCAATTCATCAAGACTGCGTGGTTGAGATTTTGTCCTCTTTGTGCAGGCGACAGTCAAAATAGACTTGCCAAGTAACGAAACCCCTATCGCGGTGCAGGCAGAAAGTGTGGCAGAAGTTCATGAGAATATTCGGTCATGTGCTGCACCGACATGACAAGCAAATGAAGAGGAGTTGGAAGGGTTAGTTGATGAGCTAAGCGACGGAGGAAGAAGAGACACTTGTTATGGACGAACACGATGAATCTTCCTCGGACGATGATGGAACTAGGTTCGTACAGGTGCCCGCTGCTTGGAATAGGGGCGAAGCGGAAGACCTAGCAATCGACGATGCCCATGACTCGACATGTGAGTACTGGCCAACTAAGGTTCGCGTGTGCGCAATGTATGCGGAGAAGTCTACTTTGCAGGATGATATAAGGGTCTCAGCGATGAGCTTGCAGTGGCCGGTGAGAATTGTGAAATCCAGTAAAGATTGTTAAACGGTGAAGTGTGGAAATGCCGAATATGGTTGGCGTATTCAAGCCCACAGGCCCAAGTATGAGTTGAACTGGGTTGTCACAAAGGTGGTGCAGCACAGTTGTGTTCTGAGCAATGTAACGTCGAGACATCGTAACCTCGCATCCTCTTTCATCGCGAACATGATGTATGGAGAGATTGTCAAGAAGATTGACATGAAGGCACAACACATAGTACTTGCCATGAAGAATAGATATAAATACCAAATCAGCTATGCCAAAGCTTGGAGGGCGAAGCAGAAGGCATTGGAGAAGCACTTTGGGACCTTTGAGGCATCATATGACAATCTTCCCAGACTTCTGGACGTCCTGAAGGAAAGAAACCCTGGGACATATACTGTTGTACATGATGGAGCGTGCTTTCATCGCGCTTGGGCCATGTGTGGAGGCTTTCAGGCATTGCCGGATGATCATGTGTGTGGACGGGACTTCCTCACCGGCAAGTACAAGGGCCAAATTCTGACGGCCATCGGTGTCGACGGACTATGCAGGTCTGATGCATCCAGACCTCCTGTTTGGGTCGCAGCCGAGCGCCCCCACGCCTACACACCCTACGAACCCGAGTTCTTCATGCCATACTCATGCAGCAGTTGTGCCCCTATGCACTAGACAGGTGGATCCCTTTAGGGCCCAGACGTTGACCTGTTGCTGCACGTCGACTAGCGAGGCGAACCAAACCTCGTGCACAGAGGGAGGGAGGTCACTAGGGAGAGGAGTGGGAGGGCGTCGATTGAGCATTGTATTTATACGTTGTATTTCTGCGTTGTAATGTTATGTTATTACTTATATATATATTTATATGTTGTTTTTCTGCATTTCATGGGCTATATTCAGTATGTTTTCTTGTTACACGCCGACCTATTTACAAGAGCATAATACCTTATTAATCATGTTCCATTATCCTACTAAAGGATTACATACTTTTTGTCGTCCAAAGTGGGTGATTGGTCGTGCAGCTTTTCACAGAGGGTGATGTGTTATCCATTTTCCATATTGCAAACTGTGTTGTCAACTTAAGAGCATAGAAAAGATGGTAGAGACCACTAAGCTCAGACTCGCTCTCACCTTCCCCATATGACTTACATAGGAAAACTAGTTCTCAATCTTCAACCTAGGAGCAAACACAGACTTTGTCTACCCAGGGAGCCCAACACCTGCTAGACCTACAAGACTATGAGTAAGCTCAACCGAGAAGAAGAAGAAGAGAATAGCATCCTAAAGCATAAGATGAGAGGTCCATGCCGAAGCATGCTAGGGGGGCCAACACCTGCTAGACTTACAAGACTATGAGTGAGCTCAACCGAGAAGAAGAAGATGAGAATAGCATCATAAAGCATAAGATGAGAGGTCCATGCCAAAGCATGCCAGAAGTCTAGGTGAAGTAGACTCAACAAATTGAAAAACAGCCCAAAGATACCCAGAAGAAATAGAAAGGAAATGCTGAATATGCACATATAAACATATAATGCACATCAACTCTCCCTCAAGATATGCCATATGGGCTTATAATCCCAAGCTCCCATCTCAAGGCAACAAACCTATAGCTATCCAAAGGCTTGGTGAAAATGTCAGCCAACTGATGGTCACTCTCCACAAACTGGAACACTATGTCACCCTTCTCCATATGGTCTCTAAGGAAGTGATATTGAATATCAATGTGCTTGGTCCGAGAATGCTGCACTGGGTTCTTAGCAATGTGAATGGTAGATGTGTTATCACAGAAAAGAGGAACACACCCTGCTGTTAACCCATAGTCCCGCAGGGTCGATCTCATCCAGAGCACCTGGCTACAGCACCTGGCTGCAGCGACATACTCGACCTCCATGGTGAACTGTGCAACACCGGACTGCTTCCTAGAGGATCAAGAAAATAAGAGAAGTGCCAATGAATTGGCAAGTGCCAGATGTTCTCTTCCTATCTATCCTACAGCCAGCAAAGTTTGCATCCGAAAAGGCTCTAAGGGACAGATAGGAGGAGGAAGAGTACCAGACACCATAATCAATGGTAGCTCAAAAGTACCTAAAGATGTGTTTCACCGCATGGCGGTGAGAGGCACGAGGAGAAGCCTGAAATCGAGCACAAAGACATACAGAGAAATGTATGTCAGATCTCGAGGCAGTGAGATACAAGAGTGAGTGAGCCGATCAAGCTCCAGAACTAGTGAGATCGAGAGTTCAAAGACTCAGTATTGGGGCAGATAAGAGCAGATCTGGGAACCCAATACTGAGTTACACGACTAGAAAAAGTACCAGTCACAAAGGTAGAAGACTGGACTCTAGTATCTCTCTGAGGCTCAAATCTCACTAGCTCAGAAACCGCTCCTGTAGGACATCTGGGAGCTGATGCTGGGATGATCCGCCGGCGTGCAAAGGCCAAACCATCCCAGTGTTGCTGCCCATACCTCATGCTAGAGGAAGCAAACTCACGCCACTGATATCCACCTCGATAGCAAAATTGAGGAATATTATGAGGACGATGGAAATACTGACTACAAACAGCTCCGGGGCAAAAACCAGAGGTAGAAGCCTAAAAACCAAGTTCCAAACGCTATTCAAAAATAGGAGATTCTCTAACCTGTTTAGAAGCAGTGTGTGCCTTAGAAGCACCTAGAGTCTGGAGATGGCCCTGAATACCCATAAGGGCACGAACACGCTCACGCCGAATGATCTTGGCATGTTTGAAACAGAACTTGGCCAGATGTCCATCCTTCTTACAGAAGGTGCATGTATACTTCGCCTTACTAGAGGCAGAAGCTATAGGAAGATCAATCTTCATATCAAAAGTCCCTTGGACAGTCCCATCTAACCGGAACACAGTGGTCCTCGTCTGTGGAGCAACCAGAATCTCTCTACTCTTGAAAGCATGCACAACTGTAGGCAGATACGCCCGTGCGTGCTTCAAGTAGTCAGATCCTAGATCCTGATTAAATCTGCTAATCTTGGACTGGTCTAGGATGAGATTGAGTTTATTCTTACCTCCTACAAATATCTCGAGAGCTCTCTTAAGGTACTCACACTCTTGAAAGAAAGAGGCACATGAAGAATAAGGGAAAGAAGTAGAAGAAGAGCAAAAAGAAAAACGATCAATACGTGCAAATCCCTCGACCTTGAGGGGCTCACAAGAAATGCAAGGGGCATTCTTAACCTTAACAATCTAGGCCTCTAGATTCTTTCTAAGCTCGACTTGGATTTTGTTCAAGTCCCCCTCAATCTCAGCACATCGCAAGCAACCATTCTGTGACTTATCTAGTAAGTCCTTAACAAGTTGAGCACACCTAACATTCAAAGCATCATTGTCAAGTTTTAATTGCTTACATCCCTCACATGAGCTAACTGGGTCCTTAGAAGCATACAATTCAAGTTCATCATTCCTAGCAGAAAACTTCCTAAGCCAGACGCGGAGGACCACGTATGGCGGGGTATGGCACCTGCCATACCTGTCCTGCCACGTGTATCCTTATTACTCTTAGCACATATCCTGTCACGTGTATCCTTGGTACATAAAAATAATGATTTCGTAATACCAGAATTTTTTTCCGTCCTTCGCCACGGACCTAAGGTGTGAGCTCATGGCATCAATCTCAGCAAGAAGTTTATGGAAATTATTACAAGATGCAGTTGTGTGAGCATGAAGAAAACTAGCGTCAGCATGAATGACGTCAGAAGAACTAGAGCTAGCCTTAATTGACCTAAGACCATCAAGTTCAAAAAGCACACTATCATGCAAGGTCCTTAGGTTCTCCAACTCCACAAGCAAAGCATCACAGAGAATACAGCTATCAGAGTCTTAGGATGAACATGATTTAAGTGAAGCTAACTCCCGAGACAAGGTACCTACTGCATTCTCTAATTCCATACACCTAGCTCTAGATCTAGCATGAAATTTTCCTATCTTGTAGAAAGCATCATTGAGCTGGCCATAGGAAGGTACCTCATCTGTGTCGTTGTACAGCTCGGAGTCGCTGACTTCAATGGCATCAGCTGCTATGAAGCACATGCCGGAGATGTCATCGCCGCCATTCTTCTTCTCTTGTGGATCATCCTCACTCTCGTTGCTCCATGTCTCCGTATCGGAGATGTCGATGTCGTCGAGCGTGGCGAGGACGCGGTGGAAGAGCTTCTTATTCTTGGCGAAGTTGTGATACTTCTTCTCTCACGCCGGCTCGCGAACTGGAGGCTTCTTGTTGCGGTTCTTATCAGTGTAGTCGTTCTTGTTCGAATCGCCTTGCTCGTTCTTACCCTTCTCCAGCTTGAGGCAGTTTGCTCGAATGTGGTTGGGGCCACCACACTCGAAGCAAGTGCCAGTGCTGCCTCTCTTCCTCTCTCTATCTCACTCTTTTGTAGATGTTGGAAATTTTGCGAGCTACAAGAACAAGCTCATTTTATGGAAATCATTCCAGAATTTTATCGCTTACATCGCAAAGAGCAGAGAGAGAAAAACCAAAAGCAAAGTCAAGAGAAGGTCCAGAGGAAGACCCAATGGAATCGGTGACCAAGGCCATTGATTGATATTTCATCCATCGAGAGACGACGTCGATCTCATGAGTCTTGACACGGGAATAAAGCCCATCAAGAGTCAAGATCGACAAATCAGTGGAGTCCTTGATGGTGGTCACTTTCATATCCCAGACATGAAGATCGAGTGCGGTCAAAAAATGATGAGCATTCTCTGAGTCAGAGTAAGTACATGCTACTGCACGGAGATCGCTCAAAAACTTGGTAAAACGACCAAAGCACTCATCCAAACTCTCACCAGTGTGCTGCTCAAACTTGTTGTAGTCACGCTTGTACTGGTCCTGCCTCACCATCTTGATCTGGGTGGTACCCTCATGGTAAGCATCGAGGGTCACCCAGATCTGATGAGCAGATCGTAGGTGAGAGACACGATCATACTCACTGTGGCTAAGTCCCTGTATGAGGTGTTCCTAGCCTTAGCGTTTGCCTCAATGTTAGCCATGTTCGCGGCGTTGACGTTCTCATCGGCAGGAACCTCATGCGGGAGTTTCACCTTCTGCCATAACAGGAAGCCCTGAGCAGTGATGTATGGCTCCATCCACATTTTCTAAAATGGATAATCAACTCCAACATAAATTGGAGGCTTCGTCGAGTACTTGTCCGTCGCCATGGCTCTCGAGACTGGTCAAGATCTAAAAAGAGCAAAACCGGCTCTGATACCAATTGAAGGATCGACATGGCGATCGGGGGGTGAATTATCTCAAATAAAATTTTCCCCCACTCAAAGTACTCCAAATAAACCCGCAATGAAAATTCGAAACACCCAAAGGTTTTCTTTCAAACTGGTGCTCCTCAGATTCACAAAACCTGCAAAAAAAATGAAATGACTAGACAACTATGTGTACCCCTAGCTTGCATGGATGAGAGCTATGAAACATGTGAGAGATTTTTCAATCACAATCCTGATTGTCAAGTGTCCAAACAAAGGGGAATCAATTGAAATACTTCTTTTCTAAAAGAGATCAAGCTAAATCACAAAAGTATCTTTTAGAAAAGCAAAAGCAGATTTTTTAGGAATTGTCCTCACTTGGAGCAGGTGGTTAGTAGATTTATGTTGAATTTTTCTCCCTGTGAGCAAATGAGTCTTCAAACACTCCATCAAAAACCACTTCAAAAAGCCTTGTAGAAAAATCAGTAAAAATCAAGAACTACAGACAATCAGGAACTTCGATAAGGAAGTTTGGGGCTCGGTTTTCACCTCATAGCGCACAAAACGGTGCAACCAGTGGACTCTAAATTTTTCCATATATGGATATATGAGTCATACACCTTCTTCAAGAAGAATCACTCAAAAAGGATTTTTCTAGATTTTTCTAAAAATCGAAGACTTGCTGCTGCGCAAAGAACAAGTTCAGGACAGAATTGCAATCTTGATATAAACTTGATCTCTAGTCTATCCTAGGGTGCAAGAGAGATGTAAAACCAAATGATCACCCTCAAGACGTCCTTGATCAAAAGCATTTAGAAGGAGAGGAGGTAAATCCAAATTGCGAGAAAGTAAATTGCGGGAATTTAAATGCGGGAAAGTAAATGCTGAATTTAAATTGCGTAAAGTAAAGGCATAATGTAAATGCACAATTTAAATTCACAAGGATAGTAAATAAAATTTTTGTATTTTCTGGATGGAGGGTTTACAAACCCTCACTTCATGTGGGCAAAGCTCAAAAGAGCAACTCAAACCTTCAAGTGAGGGAGGGCACCCCTCTCCCTCTATTTATACTACTCTTGGGCCACCTACCACCCTTGGATAAGTCCCTCAACCCTAGAGCACTCCACCAAGGGCTAGGATTAACCCACTCACACAACCATGCAATGGCAACCCAAAACCCTACGCACATAATGGGTTTCCTTGCACGGTTTTCGAAGCATACTACCTAGACCCGTTAACCTATCAACTAGATTGCGATCCAACGGCCCTCATTGATCCTCGCGGCTCCGTCTTCTTGACTTGCTCGAACTCCATCTCCGATCATCTTTCAGCGATCTTCGACCGTTTGGACCTCCGACGCACCTCGCCTAGTCTCGGTCATCTTCCGTGTCACCATGACCTAGCACCGCGTCCTGCAACCATCAAAGACAAGGAAAACCTATCACATAGCATTGTCCAATCATCACAAATGCTCACAATTAATCATGTCTCACTCATCAGTCAGTTCTACCGCCAGTCATAGGCCGGTAGTACCACAAGAAGCTAACACAACTCAAATTGCTTCATTTTGAATTCTAATTCAAATCAAACTCAAATATGAGCACACCTTGCTCAAATAAAGTCAAATACTCATCACAAACATGAATGAACCTCCACATGGTTCTTCACGAACGTAGTACCCCGTCAGAAACCAACAAATAACTATTGGTTTTTTTTATACTAGCAACATATCCCAAAAACTAAGGCCATAGAATCTATGTTTTGTGACTTAGTCCTTCACCAGAGGCATATATCTATGTTGTATCCCAGTTTTACGATTTCCTTTTGTATCTTAGGTGTTGTTCACATGCTATGCTATGATAGTTGTTGTACTTACTGCACTTTGTAATATTAATGCCACACATTATTAAAACTTGATTTGTCGTTAAATTTAACGCACACCGAAAAAGAATGAGGAGGTGCAAGAGGGTACCTAGCCCTAAGTATGATTAGTAAGGGTATTTGGTTACTTGCTGCATCTACGTGCTTTTCACAATGATCCTTATGATTTAAACACTTTAGTTAAAGTTTTTCTGGGCTTAACTATTCATAACATGAGTTGTTATCGACTATAATTCTTAGGGTTATTGCACTACTAGAATTTAGATGCAAAGCAATGTGTAAATTAAATATTTTTCTCGAATTTGGTAGTCCATATATCAGAGAGCAAATATGGTCTATTGTTCCTAAAAATTACATTTAAACATGATATTTTACGAGCTGCCGAAAAGGATTAAGCGTTTCTGAAATTTACGCGATAACGGCTCGGTTTTCTAGAGTAGTGGCACTGGATCAATTGCGCCAATTGCCATTGGCTGCTGATAGCTATTTTTGCAAAAAGAAAAAGAAATCTAGGTATATTTTTGTATTTTACGTATAAAAAATGATTATTTAAAAAAATCGTAGAGACTTTTATTGTATAATCTAAATCTTCATAACTTCACTCAAATTTAAAAATTTATTTCACTTTATTTGAATCTTTCGAATAAAATTTATAAATAAATAAATTTAAATACAATGAAATAAAATAAAAAATAAAAACCTCCCAGCCTGTCACACCCCTCCCTCCCCTCCCCTCCCCTCCCCTCCCTACCGTCACCCCCTCCGCTCCCCCATCACCCCCCTCCGCTCCCCTTCCTCCTCATCACCCCCCTCCCTTGCCAGCCCTCCCCTCCCCCGCTCCTGTCGCGCCAGGAGGCGCGATTGAACCTACTCACACCACCGTGGTGCGATTGAGACCCAATCGCTTCACGGTGGCGCGACAGATGGCTACCTCTGCAAAATAAATAAATCGATGTATATTTTTGTAATACACATATAACAAATGATTATTTATAAAAAAATTCTATATTTCATTTCCCATCTTACCTCTCTTGCAATAGTGCCAATACAACACTGTCGGAATGCCCCTTTGCTTTTGCCGTGTTAGCGCACTCTACGTGCGACTCTAATTAATACTCTCTCCATTTAGAAATAAAAGATTTATAGTTTGAGTAGTCATATTTATGGATAGCTTATTCATTCTTAAATACATGTTATTCCAGCATTTAAATTTTGTTCCTAAATATATATCATTCTACAATTTTGATACAACTTTTAACTCTTAATTCTTTTGCATACCCTTACCATTTCATTATTCCTAATATTATTTATTATTGTAGAATAGAGTAACACACATCTAAGACTAATAAGCGATCTAACGAAGGAGGATGATTTGGTCATTTCTATACGTACCTTGGTTGAAGTGCAAAATCCTAAAACATCTATTCAGGAATGGAGGGAATATAAAGCTTGTATGTAGATTTAATAAGGCTTTTTCTACTATACCCCTATTTATTCTCTCTCAACTATATACATTTATTCATTACTACCCACACAAAGTATTACTATCTCTCATTTCTCAAGACAATTAAGTGGGGGTATTTATGTTTCTTTTTTCATTCCTTCCTCAATTTCACCAGAACCTTAATCTTTGTACAAAGTTAAAATATCTTATATTTCTAAATAAAAGGAGTACATATTATTCTCTCTACATGTCACTCTTGAGTCTTGTTTTTTTAACTTATTACTCCTAGGCTTGAGCAAGGCACAATTATTAAGGTAATAATTTATTTTTATCCAATATGACTAAAATACCCTTAGCAACTAGTCCAGTAGACTCTGGGCTCACCATATGTGTGGTGAGGGAGGGGAGAGGAGAGAAAATAAACATTTCAAAAATAGAAAATCTATGTATTATGAAGTGTGAAATGATAAGTATCTATGAACAAATAAAGTGATCTCCAGTGACAAGTATTGATGAACAAAAGAGTATATTGTATGACTAGTAGCCTTTAATCTATATACTAGTTACATGCCCGTGCATTGCTACGAAAAACAAAATTGATAACGAAAAATAAGGATTAAAAAATAAAAAAATTATTTCACAAGATCAAACATCTATCTTTAACGCTTCGTTTCTTGCGAAAGCTGGCTAATTAAAGCAACGCTTCGTTTTTTGCGTAGGGCAATTAAGCAGGGCAATTAATGACGTGGGTAGAACTCACCACTGCCACCAACTGTTGCTTTTATAATAATAGAGATATATTACCAATCTTGGGGAGGTAAGGTGACCCACCCGTCTGGCCGCCACTCGACGATTTTGCACTGAAGTTTCCACAGTGATTATGCTAAATAAAGTATAAATATGGCAAGTAAATAAATCACGTTGGCTCTATTGCTTAGTTGTTAAAGCCTTCCTTTGCTAGCAGCCGGTCCTAGCTTCGAATCGAGGAGGCACAAGTACTGTAGTTTCTATAGTAGCGGAGCTGCAATGTTTTATTTTTTTATTTTTAAAATAATAATGTATTTTTTATTTTTTTACAACTAAGTTTTTTTGTTTCCTTAATACTTTTTAAAATGTATTTTGAATATTTTTGAAAAAAAATTACAATGAGGTCGAGTCTTAACGAGAGCAATTTTTTCAGGAAAAATGTTTCTATATTTTTTTTGAAAGAAAATTAGTTTTCTTTTTATTTATAGTTTTTTTAAAGATTTTTTATCTGTTAAAATTATCAGGATATGAAAATTTATGAGAAAGGTCTTGAGAGCGTACCTAAGCTACCATAAAAAAATCGGAACGTGATCCAACTTTTGCAAAAAGAAAATTAAATCTAACAATGGTGCTAATACATTTAAAGCAACTTTATTAATTTAGTTAAGCTACTAAATTTGTAAATTCTTCAAAATTTGTAAGAAGGGTCCTGAGAGCATACCGAAACTACCATAAAACATTTTTTTTTTAAAAAAAATTTGGTTTTATTTTTTTGAACATACTATCTCTCTCTAAACCGTTTGTCGCAAAGTACGGTATTTAACTAGTATCTAGCTATGCATCGCTCGTGTTGACACGAAGAGAAAACTAATTCTAGATATTTTGATATCTACCATTGTCATAAAATATTCATATGCACACACCAATAATAACCATTTGCTAGCTAGTTACTGCATATTCTACGAGGTACACCAGCTGGAGGAAGATTGGGCGAGAGATAGGATTCTTGGAGCTGGCGACACACCTTTGGCGCCCTTTGACTTTGGCAAAAAGGAATGGCGATCAGGCAAAAGATATGGATGGAACGGATGGGACGTGTGCTCCAGCGGCTAAAAACTTAAGATGAAGATTCATATGTACGAAGGTTGTCAAAACTTATCATAATTTTTCTTTATCAAATTTGTTTAAAGTTAGATCATCAAAATTGAAGCCACACTTTAATCGGTAAAATGAAGTTCGTCATACTTTTCTAAGTCAATGACACGTGGAACCTAGATGACAAGAAAGAACCTAGCCATAAATGTAACTAGATGCCTAGCTCAATCAACTTGTCTACCTCAATATATGACAAGTTATGACAATGTTTGGCTATGAACCAAACAGCCCCGAAATAAGTTCAGAATATATGAAGTGTAAGGATGCTACGCTTTGATCCCGGCGCTACAGCTTTCATGCATAGATTATCAAAACATATATGAATGGATGCCCTGTTATGTTTGACCAGTGTTTTGGAACTTGTCTCTACAAAATAGCTTAGTTAGTAGCCAAACTATGAGTGCATTGCAATTGTAAGAGCTATAGCGATATCTTGCAACGCTCCAAGTCTTTGGAACTTGGGATAGTGTAAACCGTAAGATAAGGCCGCAATTAACCTACATAACCTAGTGGCCTGGCTATAAGAACAAAAATTAAGCAGCTACATAATTTATGAGATTCTGTATGTATGTTTATATGCATAGGTGCAAATGTGTAACTCACATATGTATCACACATTCGCACGTGTGCCTACTCGGGATTATTCTCATTATAAGCGCACGAAGGTGCTCTTGCATGCTTTGAGGTTTTAGAATTTCTTTAGAGTGCAAAATTTTCGTAAGAAGAAACAGTTTATAATTTTCGCGCAATTATAGAAAAGTTCTTTGCTTTATACTAGTATGAGGCGTGGAGGAACCTCGAGGCCCGATTCGGTGGCGCTCAATCGGCCGTCGATTGGGAAACGGCTCGAGCAGGATGGCACTACTACAGATCAGACCATCAATCCCGGTTAACAACGGTCATCAGTACCGGTTTTTGAACCGGTACCAGCCATCCGGGACTGATGCTCATTGGGCATCGATCGTTCCACCAACCGTCGATAGTACTAGAAATATTTCAAAATATATCGAGAATGTATGGAAGAAGTGGGACTCGAACCCGCAACCTCGTGACTCAACCTCACCCTTCTAACCAACTCACCCACCATCGGCGTACTAATATACATAGAATATGCATTCCTTTTGAACTTTCTGAACGAGGCATTAGTACCGGTTCGTAACCTGAACCGTCGATGCACTCATCGATCTGGTAACACGAACCGTCGATGCCATCACATAGTACGGTTGGTAACACGAACCTGCATCGATGCCTCAGCCTTGATCTTGGTTCGTGTCACGAACCGGTACTAATGTGAGGCATCGATGCGGTTCGTGTTACCTAATCGAAGCCTACTACAGCCCTGTAGCTAATGAACCGGTATTGATGTCACTATCAGTACCGGTTCAAATACAATCGGTACTGATGGGTCGGTATGGAAGGCCAGATCTGTAGTAGTGTGGTCACCGAGGACCCATGCGCAAAACCGGAAAATGGGCAGAGCTTCACCGCGTAGAATGCCGATGTGGCATAGCGGAGGAGCCGCGGATTCCTTGCCTTATAGGATATGTTAATATTAGTTAGTGGTTAACGGACAGTTTCTTCTAGAAAATCATGTTGGACTACACTTAGTAGAGACGTAGGGAAAAGTTTGGACTTGGCGGCTAGCTAGCTCCGGCCGATCCACACGCGAGAGCCACGCCTCCACCTCACATTATTCACATGGACACGTGGCCTCTCCCCCTCTTCGCTAGTGGGCAGCGGGCCCACCCCACCGGAGGGAGAGGATAGAGCGACCACGGTTCAAAATCCTGCGAAATTTCGTAAAATTTCGGCAAAAGTTTGGATTTCGACTCTATTTAAGATTTCAAATCTTGGTCGGATAAGTTTTTTTGAAAATTTTTAAATTGCTATAGTGTTTTTTAGGAAACTTGGGCTAATTTCCTTAAGATTTCGGCTATTTGGACTGGATTTGGGTGAATACCTCTTAAGAATGTTATCTACAATGAAATTGTTTTGAAAAACCAAATGTTTGAGATGTTTTATAAAAATAATAGATTTTTATAAAAATGTATAAGTTTGATAATACTTTAAAAAATTTATGGTACCATCTTTACCAGTTTAGGATCATACATAAAATTTTTTTTAAAGAATTTAACTTTATTTTTTATCTTTGAAAAATAAAAAATAGAAGGAACATAAATGAGACAGTAATATTGTCAGAATTTTATAAATTCGCTCAACTGTGATCATGATAAAATTTTAAGAGCTTAAGCATTGCCTCAGCACCCGTCTCTAAAGTTTTAAAAATTCTAAACCTGTTTTGATTGCTCAATAAAATCTATAGATGCAATATATGTACTCAGGTTTTATCTGGATAGTATCACAGTCAGAATTTTTGAAAATTTTATAGGAATATTAGTGATGCGTCAGAACCACCCACGAAAATTTTCTAACGTGATTTGGATCATTTTTCATTCGGTTGACATGAGTGTGCGTCGAGCCTGGCTTGGTCACCACATACCCATCGGAGCCGAGCTGGATCATAAGATTGTTATACATAAATCTACAAAATGGTTATGCAGCTCAAATGGTAAAGCTCTCGCTTAGCGTCGGAGAGGTATATCATTCAATCCCCCGCATCTTCAAATTTTCAGAAAAATAAATGATGAGAGTGGGATTCGAACCTGTGACATAGCGAAACGCCTCGACGCTATAGACCAACTTGGATATGTTCACTTTATACCATGGCATCTTGATTAAATTTTTTGTAGCATCTGGAAGCAATACATGTGCATAGCTTTGGAAGTAATACTATCGAATTTTTTGAAAATTCCTCAGCCTTGATTATCATCTGAAATTTTTTTTTGAATATTAGTGATGTGACAGGACCATCCAAAAAAATTATCAAAAATTTCTAACGTGATTTGTACCATTTTTCACTTTGTTAAAATTTGCTGAGATTTCGGCAATTTAGACCGAAATCTCAAAAATCCAAATCCAAAAAATTGTGAATTTGAATTTTGCCTTTTGGATTTTGTCCAAAATTCTAAAATGACACCGATATTTCAGATTTCGAACACCTCCGAGATATGATCCGAAACCGAAATTTGAAACCTTGTCTATGACAGCAGCTACTAATCAAAGGAATGTAGGGAATTGTAATGTGAGTCATCCTTCTATCACAAATAGCTCACGTTTTGAATAAAGTCATAAGTAGTTATTGTTTTGCACATAAGCACAGTTAAATTTAAAAAAAAAATTATTATCAATATATTTTTAATTATTTAAATCAGATACATGAAAATCATAAGTGTAGATTTGTATAGAAATATACTATCATAATATTATAATATTATTGGGTTTTATAAATATATTATAATAGAAATTAGTGCTGAAAGCTGTGTTTTGGAGATCGTATCAACATTCAAAATGACAAATATTTGTCACGAGAGAGAGAGTAATTTTGAGTTAAGTCCTAATGAATTTTTTGTTAACCCTTGTAGAGAGGAATATTAGGCGAGCATTTCAAGAATTATAAATAGTTTTGATTTTTTTAGAAAATACAAAAAATCCAAATAAGCTGCGAAAAATATCAAATGAACTAAAAAAACTCTCAAAAAAATCACTAAAATTCTTTGGAGCTGAAGAAAGTTGAATAAAATATTATTAAATTTAATTGAAGTTTAATTTATTCACATTGAATCATTTTGATTTCTGAATGTCTAATTTAAACTTGGGGCACCATGATCTCATACGGGCACTTCCTATGTGTATTGCACGCAATTTTTTTCTTCAAATTTCTAGGATGTTGAGTTTAACTAGTTTAATAAATAGTTTAAATAAGTTTGAATTAAAATTCAAATAAGAATTTCTTTTTTATGATAGTTCGATTGTAAGTATGTGCTGATTATATATATATATTAGCAAAGCATGTGTGGGGACCGTCATTTTTGGTTTGAAAAATCTATAGAAGGTTCTATCTGCATACTATACTAGTCCAAAGATCGGTGGCTAGTACGAACATTTACAACATGGATAGTACATCCATACACAAGGTTCTCAAATATATTGATAGAATTAAGTTTCATACAATATATAAGGCCAAAAGGTCAAATAGAGTGCAGCGAAAGATACAAATACTTAGCAGTATGCCTTGCCCAAATATCCCACAGGCAACTGATAAGGTGTAAGCCTTAGAAAAACTTGTCATAATTCTCCCCGTATCCTGCAAGATAGATTGTGTCGTTGGTGTTTTCTGATTTTCAGCTAATAAACATCAACAATAGCACATTTGAGTGCGTTTCATACTCGGCAAGGCTTGTAGTGTATGACAAATATATATTAAATGCAGGTTATGTCAAGAGAAAGTATTCTAGATTATTTTGCATAAAGCGAAGTTAAATTGTAAATACTGAATAATATATTGCAAATGGAATTTTGTAAGAGTAATTTGACTGAAAAGTAAATAGCAACTATAAATAGCATAAATTGTATTAACTCACAGTCCTCCATGAATGCGAGAAGCAAACCTTTCCCTTGCCAACTCATGGCATAAAATCTGAAATAAACTCTCCAACAATATTCCCAAATCAACACTTTTTTATGAAAATATCAAAACTTTTAACTAGTGTCAGTGCACTAAGTCTCCCATAACCGCAGGCCCGGCTCTTTGAAAAGTTTTTCACTCTGTAGAGGTGTACAGTTTCACCCACAAGACATAGCCATCTCTTTTTGCCAAGCTATTAACACACTTACTTTGGTGTGCAGCAGAGAGATCATTATAAATCATTACATTACTTAGACCTAACTTTGCACCAACCTGGTGACGAAAAACCCTTACTATGGCAGCACAAGATATTTGTACAATCACTGTAGAACGAATGGTTATACACCCCCATTGTCCTATTTTTCCCCATAGCAATGCATAAACCGTTGTATAGGTAGACGTTTGTTCTAGCACCTCTATGTGGATGCCCTTTCGAGCTACCCATCTTAGAAAGCCTGTACTACTCTAGACTTCCAACATACAAAATTAAATCTAAGTAGCTTAGTAGGTTAAGATTGTTCCATACCAGCACCTGTGGTTGCATGGTAATCCTTGAATTATATAACACTATGTTCAGTCCTTAATCTGACCTGCACGAGAAATCTCGCCATGTATATGTGCAAGTTACATGCACTTCTGGCTACTACCAATACTCGTCTGCATCAAATCATATTTTTATTTTTATTTTTATAAAATATAATAGTAATCACATTTATCAACATGTCCAAATCGTTATTCTCCGAATAAATAGCATAACTAACCATTTGTTATCCCGTTTATAAAGCATACTAAGCAGTTACATGTACATATTCGATTATACCTATTTGACATTTCTTATAATGTCTAAACTTATCTTAGGGTTATCAAGGCTCACATGTCAATATTTATTGAGGAAATCCCACAAATTAAGGAATATATCTACCAGTACCCTCAATATAGTAATATTGATCGCACTACAAGAAAAGTGATTATCTGTGATGAAAACGTCGTGACGTTGTTAACTTTTGTCATGGAAAATCTATTTTCTATGACGACATTTTTATTTTCGTCATTAATTGTATCAGGCGCCGTCGCCCCCATGTACTTTTTGTGACTTAAACATAAATTTTCATCAAGAAACCATAATACAAATCGTCATAGAAAATGAATGGTGTTTTTTCTCGCTGGGAAGCGATCGTTGTTCCTCTGGTGATTATTTGGTCTCTCTCTTTGAGGTCCTCCTAAGGGTATGAGTCCGAGTTGATTACAAGTAAAGGAATTGTATCTTTCCTTATGCAGGTGATTTCCCCGCGTTATAATCTCTTACTTCAGTTATAACGGGACAATAGGTAGAACTACAGATATATGCGCTGGGCTTTGTCCGCCCTCTCTCGTCTGCCTTGGGTCCGCACGCTGCATACCTGGTTCCTATGTCTCACACACGACCCGCACTGTGAATCGGATGCAAAATTACCTCTAATTAGAAAACTATTTTACACTATCCACGCACAGTGTAGTACCCTGCAAGTTAGATTCGGTTCGGCCTGCACGGATCAGCAATACCCGATGGGTACGGGTCAGGTTCGGGTACCCAAATAATTCTCGCACTCGGGTACCCGGATATAATTAGCCCATCCCTACCCTATTTTTTTCGAACTCCTCCCGGGCGCTTCTACTAGGGGTGCAAACGAGCGGATAATTCCCGATCGATCGTCCAACCAGATAAATTCTGGATCTTATTCTGGATAGTGATTTTGATATCCAGGTTTTTTGGATATCGGATACGGATTCGTATAAAATTTTTTTGGATTTGAAAATGTATACGAAATAAAAGTATCCGGCTCGGATTCGAATATATCCGTAATTTTATTCGGATCTATGCGCGTTAATTTCACTCTTTCGGCCGACTCCTCCATCCCGTCTCCACCCCGCTCCCGGGGCCGGTTAGGTCAAGCGCCCCACGCCTCCGCTCGGGCGCCGCCAGACGCTTGGTCCTCGAAAGCTACCTCCGCCCGCCCCCCACTCCTCCCGGTCCCTCGACATGAACGCTAGGCCATACCGATTTCCCATTTCTCTTCAGGCAATGAGGCGCGAGTAAGCGCGCGAAAGCGCGAGGAGAAGCTCCATGGTGTGAGGAGGGAAATCCGGAAGGTGGAGGAGGTGGCCACGGCCGGAAGGTGATCGACCGGGACGGCATGGCCAAGATGCTCGCCTCCGAAGGCGCAAGGAGCCTTCTTCACCTCCGCCGCCGCCTCTTCGAGGACGCCAACCACCAGCCTGCACTGCTCGTGTGGTATCACGCCGCTCCTTCCTCGCTCTTCCCGATCCGACATAGGTTTTCGGATCCGACACCCCTCTTCTAGGGCCTCCTTCTACCATCCTGGTCCTTTTGATACTATGGATCGTAGAGATTTCATGATGAGGTGTTAGTGGAACAAATCCAATTTGTTTAGTGGAACAAACTAATTTGTTTAGTAGAACAAATCCAATTTGTTCGAATTCAATCCAATAACTTCGTGACCGCATCGATGTAATTCGGCTTAGTTTTTGACTTATTGGATATCTTGCAAATAGGCTGTTTCTTGAGATGTAGCCACGTTATGCGCATTTTCGCTTCATGGCCATTGTTGATTTTGTTTTGCTAGCAATTAGGCTACTGCTTTAGATAAGTGCCGGGTCTATTGTTTTTGTTGGTTTGCCAATTCTGCCATGCTAATTGCGTAGTAGTATTCTTTGCTATTTCTAGCCTGAAATGTCCGTATATTAAGATAGCCTTGGAGAAATTCATTCACCCAATAGCAAAATACATTGTAAATTTTATAAGGTAGCTCAATATATTGTTTACAACCAGTATTTGTTTTGTTATCTGCAGAACCCTCAACCAATTGGACGAGTACTACAGAAAGGAATTGATCTAAAGTGGTGGATATGTACAAAAGCCTTATGAAAGTAAGCATCCTTATGCTTCAAACTTAATTTGCATTTCTATAAACAAGTGTTACTAAATCTGAAACAATGTTTATTTTTGGTATCATTGAGGATATTTGCATTCTGCCTTAATTCTCCGTGGAAACAAATATGCCTCGTGCAATGTTGCAATTGTTTGAGTGATTGGGAACACCGTATGAACTATGTAAGCTTTGTAGTTAGCCTTTGCCTTTGTTTTCATTTTGAGTTCATTTTCACTATTTTTTTGTGTCAACCAATATATTTTAAGCCAATGGTGCGCCTAATTGAGGATAATTTGGGCGGCCTAATTCAACAAGGGCCAATGGGTGCATATGGAAGATGAGTAGTGGGGATTTATTCTTTGGGACCACTGTGATGTGCTGATTTTGTGCATATTTAAAAACAATATACTTCTTCAGTTACAAATTATTTTCCGAACTCTAAATTCCAATGTGCTTGTTGAACCAGAATCGCCGAACATGTATAAGTTCTGCAATTACCACTATACCAAAGGTTATTTATCTCTAAATGGCTTGTAGGCCCAAATGGATGTTGATGATGCTCTTCTCGTGGTATTGCACGTCCAAATTGGCCCACAATGCCTTCACCTATGATCGTGTATATGGCAGCACAAAGGCTCTCCTTCCTCGCTAATATTTGAGCAATGTGTGCATCCGCTAATTGATTCATTATTCTGCGGATACAACGCTACTATGTTATCTTATGGCCAGGTGCACTTTTTTTTTAGTATTATGAAATTAATACTGTTTTTAGATGATTAATATGCTCGTGACTTAGCTGTTTTTCCTCGCACAACTCTAGACTGGTTCCTGTAAGACATATGCGATGGGTACCAATTATAGTGGTGAAGTTAACCAGGGAGGAATAATTTCCCAAGTTATGGAAACAATATCCATAAAATTTGATGCCATGAAGGATGATATAGAGTTGTTAATTAGGTATCCTTCATTGAGGTACGAAAGCCGATAGCAGTCATTTTTCTTCTATTGGTTCCACTGCCATTGTGCTCGTTACTACTTCGTGGGTGTGTTGATGCACATTTCAGATATTCAAGGAGGACGCCTTTGATTTGCTTGATGCAAGTCATTCGCTTATAGTTGTGTTTAGTTGTCCATGTGAAATAGGTATGTCAATTTTTGTCGATATTAATTAGTACTTCTAAAAGTCCACAACTAAGCATAGGTATGTCAATTTTTGTCATTCTGTTACTATTATTGTCATGTTGAAGTTTTTGATATGTTCCACGCTTTTTCTTTCCTAAGTGTTTGTCCTTTGAGTACCTTCGTTGTGCTTACAAAATTACTTTCTTGAATCCATGCATATTGATTACAATTATGTCATAACTAAATGTGTACGCTTCCTGTGTTTCTTGCAAAGAGCCTCATAGCCTCAGTACTTGACCACCTATCATTAAACTATAACCATACCCATACATGTAAGTAGACCCATTGAATTCAGCATACAAAAGTTAATCCATTTCTTGATGTGTTTTTTTATGAAATTTTCTGAATGTGAATTTAGTTATTTTCAAGTAACCGCGCCAGAGGTGTACCTTTGTTGTGTCCTGCTCCATTTGGATGAAAGTTTTATTTGTATAAGCCTTTATTCCCTTATCGCATTGATTCTCAAGATATTCTATATCTTAGGTGGAGATGGAAGCTATGATGGAGCCTAATGCAGAGGGTCATCCAACAATGTCTACTACTGCGGATTGTTGACAAGGTTCTATCTCAAAGCAAAGGCACAAGCAAATTCCTCAAGAATGTTGGGATTACATTCAACCACTGAACTCTGCAAATGGCTCCAAAGAACAAAGCTCTTGAGGACCTGTGGGATCTGTTTTCAAAACTTGATATTAGCTTCAATTGGTTTAGGTAACATGGTCAAACTTTGTGACTTGTGGATCTGTTTTCAAAACTTGATATTAGCTTCAATTGGTTTAGGTAACATGGTCAATCTTTGTGACCTGTGGACTGCTTTTCAAAACTTGATATTAGCTTGTAGTGGTGGTACTAGCTTAAAGTGGTACTAGTTAGATCTCTAGTACTAGCTTAAAGTGGTGGTTTAAGTACTGTGAATAAAGTTTGTGACCTGTGTAATGTATTGATCGGTCTCAAAATATTATGTGATGTGGCCTGTAAAATGGGTCATATGTAGGCCGTGATAGAAGTGTTAAATGACGAAACTTCATGTCGATGCTATATCTATGTATGATGAAATTATTCATCATAGAAAATGACAGATCCTTACTTCCATGACTAAAAGTCACGCCCACGCGGACAATCATCAAGTGACAAAACATTTATAAGCCACAACACGCGCTACACATCACCTCACACCCTGGCCGATGACATGGCATTGGACTCGTTCAATGATGAAAATGCATGTCCATGTGGCACTCATCTGACGATTTAAACATTTGCGCCACAAGACGTGCCATGTCACCTCACACCCTGGTCGATGACGTGGCACGGGTGTTCCATGACTAAAATGAACGGACATTTTGGATACAATTAATGATGGTTATATTCGGCCATAGAAGTGCCTCTTTGCTGACATTAATGTAATCGTCACAAAAAGTTGATTTTTATGACTAAAATAAGCAATTTGTCATTGAATTCTTTCTATGACGCACTTTCTATGACAAGTTGAATTTTGTCATAAAGTCGTCATAAAAAATCTACAATGACGATTTCGGGACTAATGATGACGAGTTTGGACCGTCATTAAAAATCACTTTTCTTATAGTGTCGAACATAGCACATGCATACATATATAGTTTCAACAAGAACAACATAACTAATTGAAATAATAGGATCGATCAACATGATCAAAAGGGGTGCTTGCCTTGCTAGTTCATGTCAGTGACATAGTTGGGGTAGTTGACGACAGTATATGAAGCGTCGATGTCTACACGTAACTCATCACCAAGTAAATCAATAGCAATAACAATAATAGGCAAAAGGAAGTCAAATAATATGGGGCAAAAAGAAGTCAAATAATATCAAACTTAAAAACAACTATAAAAATAGGGGTGGTTTAGGTTTTGCGAGAGTTGTGGTTTGGTCTTATGATCATCGAATGTTGCTTAGGTTTGTTAGATTATTTAAATTTCCAATCGAGATCTGGCTTATTCATAATGGTCTTTGAGTGCAACTAAGGTTTTCACATGAATTGAGCTATCCACATTGGTTAAAGATTTTTTAAACTTTTTTTGTAAGATCCCAAGATGAATATTATATTCCCACAAAAATGTCAGACAAAGAATTCACTTGTGTGATTTTATAAAATTATGATAAAGTCACTATTTCAATTTTAGGTTTTTGATTTTTGATTTTTTTGAGGTAACAAAATAGTTTAAATTTAATTTGGAATTTTTGCGTGTGATTGAAGGATATACAAAGGTTACCATAAAATTTTCAGGTGATGAGAAAATTTATAATTTTTTATAAAATTCTAACAACACTTTGTTGGCTTTTTCATAATTTTTTTTATTTTCTAAAAGCATCACATAAGGTTTACTATTTTTGAAACTTTTTTGTAATATAATTTAGTTCTATAGATGATGTAATAAAAATTTTAGAGGATAATAATGTACATACAATGTTAATAAAATCCAACAATGTTACTATTCCTAATTTCCTAGTCATCCAATATTGTTTTTGATTTGTTATCAGCATTAAATGTGTTCAAATATCTTTGAGACTTTTCAAAGAGGTTATGGCGATGTCCTTAGGTTTAAATATATTTTTTTAGATTTTTAGATTTTATTATTTTAAATTTCAAAGCTTCTAAATCAAATATTTAACTATAGAAATTATTTTCGTAGAGTCCAAAAATACCAAAAAATTAAGGAAAAGATGGAAATTTAGAGAACACAGTTCTAATTTAATTTTACATTTTATTTATTTTTGAATTTTTTAGGGTGTTACAGCATGTGATCTAAATGTGTTCAAAATATTTGAATTCGACTATATTTTTTTCAAAGGTATATATTTTATTTGAATTATTATAAATGAGTATATACCCTAAAACTAAAATTTTTGAAAAATATACCTGACTTTGGCTTGAATTCACGCATTTGAAATCATATGCCTAGGTAGCCTGGTGCCCTACACACACATACCCTCACTTGGGCTATCGCCTGTTGGTGCCGGCCAGATGGCCCACTCGACATCTCAGCTGGCTCCTCACCTCCTCAGGCCTCAGCTTGTCTCCTCTCAAACTCTCATTGAGGTCGCTTGTCGTCCTTGTCTCCTCTCCTTGTTTTCTTGTGGTCATCGATCATCCTCCTTGTCGACCTCACAGCTCACATGACCATTCTCCTCCAGAACCAAATGGATAGGTTCCCGGCTCGTCAATCCTCTACCTAGCCACCCGGCCTTTAGCTCATCATGCCTCCTCGCATCGCCGTCTGCCCCCCTACCCTTGGTAGCCTGACTCATATCACGTCTCCCCACACCTCCCGTTCTCCATGGCCCACTTGGTCGCATGCCCGCACCTAGGCTTCCCCTCATGACCACCCACCTATGGTTTCTCACTACCCATGTGCGGTCTTAAGCTCTCAGCTCTCCTCTTTTGATTGATTGATTTGGAGATTTGGGGAACATGGGAAGCGGTGGGGTGGATTGGATTTATGGTCTTTTCGATGTTAGACCGTAGTTGGGCCTTGTGGGCTTCGTTAAAGGCCCACCTTCTTCTTTCTCTGTTTCACTTTCAACCGAGTCCGTGGTTGCCGGGCGGGGACCGAAGGCACCGGTGGTTGGTTGGGGGGGGGGGTATCGGCGGCCGGCGCCAGCGTGGAGGTTAGGCTCTAGCTTAATAAAGTCCCCTAATGGATTCTCCACTGCGTCAATATCTATCTCTATCTATATGTCATCCAACTAACACGTAACAACGCTGTTGTCAAACTCAACGGTCCATATTTCTTTCTTTTTCTCCGATTAATATAAAAATTTCTAGTTTTTTTTTTCTCAGATCAATTCGATAATTTGTAGCCCTTTTACCTCCTATGATGAACACGGGTATTTCTAAAGAGCCTCAAATTAGTAAAGATAAAGAAAGATATATAGATAGATAACATACACATAAATGTTTCGTTCCGGTCGGGACCAGATCGCAATTCTTGTACACGTATTAGCGGTTAGTGGGTGCCTAAAAAAACAGCACAGCATTGGTCCCATGTCTAAAAGAGGATGCAAACCAAGGAGCGGCCAGCAGCAACCATTGTAGATAAAAGTCGCAAAACGTATGGATGGCCATGAGAGCGATCGAGCGTCGTAGTTGGCAGATATCTTCGCTTCAATTCGCTATTATATATGGAATCATGTTCTTGCTTGATCGACGTCCATCGATCCAAACATATGTACGTATATAGCTTACTTAATTATTCTTGCTTGATCGATCGACGTCCATCGATCCAAACATATGTACGTATATAGCTTGCTTAATTATTCTAAGTATATATAGATCATGCATGATCGATGCTAATCATGCATGCATATATCCTGTCCTTGTTTATGCCGATCTCTTTCTTTTCCTTCAACTGGGCGCCTCGCTTTTGCTCTCTGTGCATCATTTCGCGGTGTTTAATTAGTAAGAGCCTGCCTGCTTTTGTTGCCTGTTTCTAATTATGTTTCGTGGTAAGATATGTAGAGGCGTGTGTGTGTGTGTATAGTAGAGGAAACTTCCATATTCTGAGAATAAAGTCACGTTTCAAAAGCTAATTAGACAACCGTTTGGATTGTTCTACTCCTGGCCATGCATGAGAGATCACATATATAAGTTTTAGTTGTTCCTCTAGCTAGGTTCTTAGACATCAATTGGGCTAGCTAGCTCCACTGTCTAGCTAATATTCCCTCCATTTTAAAAAAAATGTAAGTCTCAATCTGACTTGGAACAATGTACTAAATATATATGTATTGAATTTTGATCATTGATACTTTTAAACGATACGTTAATAACTACGTACAAAAACATAATCATATACACACACATGTGTGTGTTATAATATAGATACACTATTATCCGCCTGTTATTCTACGTTCCACCATCTTCTGTGGGTCAAAACACACCACCTCCGTTAACCAACAACTATTTTCATATTAAGACAATACAGTAATTTTCTAGCTTAGATGCATTAAATTCAAACTTTTGATGTAGTAGTTATTTACAACCATATCCTAGCCGCGGGGTATGACGGCTATATGATGGTGGTAATAAAAATAGGAACCACATTTATGACCAGATATATTTTATTTTACAACTAGATGAAAATACTAACACTATAGTGATAAAATTTCTGTATGCATCGTTAGAGCTTACGGTCACATCTAGCCGTGACGCATTTTGGCCATGTGACGGCAAAAGTAAGATAGGAAACCTTATTTAAGTGCAAGTATATACCAACTTATGGCCAAGATGAACTGTGCGAGGGTCGGATAGGGACGGGCTCGGGAGGGCTGGCTTGAGCATAGAATAAGTTATTTTTTAGTTATTTTACCCTTAGCTAGAGAATAGTATATCTATTGGCGTCCATTTTATCTATTTTATTTGTTCAATGTTATTCTCATATGCCTCGATATCTGTGCTTAATTGTGCCACTTAGTAACTAACAGTAAGGATATCCAAAGATACGTTGTATTTCGTTTGTTTCGTAGGAATTTGGTGAAAAAGAGCTGGTAAAGAGATTCTTTTGGAAAATGTGCAAAAATGAACATCATCAAATAGCAAATCGGAGGAAACCATAATGTACGTCCATCTTGTCGAGCCGATTGAAATGCAAATATTATTTGCTTAAATCGGAGCTTGAACACAAAAGTTATACGAATTCCGGAAGCTGTCCGTATATAAATGTGAATCATGTCCATTATAAAAGTGCTTTCCTGGGTGAATTTCTATTTTCTATAACATTGAGTCTGTTGGGGCATGTCTAGGTACATAAAGCGCTAGATAAATTAGTCCAAATAGGAGAATAAAAAAGTTTATTAACCTCATTCATCAACCTGGATAAATTAGCTAGCTTGTTAATTCACCCAAAAGCTTTAATTATTGTGGGCAACTTTTATATATACTTCAACCGATTTGAGGACGCACCTCGATCGATTATACTAGTCCACTAGTATGATGATAGTGATGAGATGATCAGCAGTTTTAACGAAGAAACAACTCAATGATCATGCTGGTTGGATACATTATTAATTATTACTCATATCCGTAAGTATTCCAACCAGTCATTTTTGCTAGAGCGTGCCTACTCAATCTCTCAACAACTATGGCACTTCCCAAGCCATGGATGCATACTATGTAGCTAGTTCTGATATCTAACACCAAGGAGTTGTTTGGATCTCATGTCCACATAATTGCAAGGCATATCTCTTCCTAATTTAATTGCCTCACTGTTTTGCACTTAACTCTTGGGGATTAGACTCAAGTTCATATCATGTGAGATATGGTACCGTATCATGGTGGGCTTGTCATTGTAAGGGTTGCCGGTACCATTTTGGGGTGAAATTATCCGAAGTAATAGGATTAGGATTTGCAAAAACAGATGGGAATCAGAGAAGGAAAAGGTACTTCAAATATTCCCTCTTGAAAAAACAAACATAGAGGAAGGTGTGATAACACATAGAAAGTGCCCACACATAATTAGCCTTTTCTTTTCAATCCTTATAATAATAAGGCTTTATCATATACGTAGATTATTTTTAGGTACTCCATATATAAATGAAACTACGAGTATATATCAGTACGATTTTTAGATAGGAGAATATATTAGGTACGTGCACGGTCCATGCATATTAATTGAAGCAAAATATGTTCACTTAAATATGCCCTTCTAGTTGTACAAGTTATTACACCTACAAAGCAGAGATTCCGTAGAAATCAAATCAAATGCATGCTTGTCATTGGGCGCCGCTTGATCAACCCTTTTTGTTTTCTTTTGTTTAATGTAGAGAACAAAAGAAGGAAGAACAGCCAACTAAACAAATGCTGAACTATTAATAGGACAAACATCTTCTGCATTCTTGAGCTATGTTTCCAGCCCTCTCTCGATCAATTATGTCTTGGGCGAGTCAGCGTACCTAGCGTCGAATTCTTCCTGAAACATTTTTTTTTCAAATCTAGCCTGCATTGAATTTGTAAAACTGGATATATCCTCGACTGCGGAAACAGCGACAGACGACGTAGCACCTATCATATTCTTGAGCTCGGCAACAAGTGTTGCGGACCGGTAGCTCGGTAGGTCCCTGCTGAGCATCCGCTCCTCGTAGGATGTGGCCAAGTGATTAATTAATTAATTAATTAATTAATCATGTGACTAATTAAAGTAAATAAATACATGCATGGAATGCCGAGCAAGGGGAGCATGGCAGGCTAGTGGGCCTGCCGTGTTGTTAGCATCTTACTGCGTTACATGGGTGCGGTAGGTAACACGTATCTGTTGTAGTTGTTTTTGTGATCGGAGACATGGTTAATTTTGTAAATTCTTTCACGAGGAGGCTATATTTACGAAAACAAAGTTGGTCAGGGCAAAAAAAAAAAAATGGTGGCTTCCCTTATGTCTGCAAACCGTGTGCGCCGTAAGGCTAGCTTTGAACCACATCACGAGATGCCTCGATATATTCCGTTCAACTCATTTCACAGTCCATCGGAATCGAAACCAAGGGAGCCTCCCGGAGTTACATATATGCTTTCCTCCTAGCTAGGCCCCTGAGATATAGAGAGGTGCTTCTATGCTGTTCCTTTTAAAAGTTGCACAACTATTAAAGCATGAATAAAGGGTAGATGGTGATTACTTACCCCTTCGGTTGCTTCAAGATTTGTGCAATTTATACTAGAAGGAGGAGCATAGAAGCACCTCTCTGAGATATATCATCAGTCATGTCTCTATTATACTAAGAAACTTATTCTACGTATATTATTTTGGATCACTAACGTTCACAGTTCATTTAACCAAGCATATATATGGAGTATCTCGATCGATGACTTGCATGCACACTGTATATATCGAATTTTAAAAAGAAACGCGGAGAGAATTGGATCGGCATAATGTGAATAAAGAAAGTGATAAGAGTGTGTGCATGATATATACAAACTTGGTCACTAGATAGCTACAATATATACCAATGTCAACTCTAGCCAATGGTTTAATTGTTCACCTCATCATCATCTCATCTCCCAACTGGCTATTTATTTTAATCCGATCGATGCACATGATCCCTAATTAAGCACACAGCATAGAAGAACGCCGTTGATCTTTGCCATCTCACAGTTGTTTATATACTTGTTGTGCATGTGGTCAAATGCTGGATCCAGCCAAAGTCTAAAGTACGTACCGTACTAAATATAGTTTTTACTATCCCTTAAGATATTATAAGGTGCCACCAAATTACCATTATATATTTACTAGTTACATGCCCGTGCGTTGCTACGAAAAACAAAATTGATAACGAAAAATAAAAATAAAAAAATTATTTCACAAGATTAAACATCTATCTTTAACGCTTCGTTTCTTGCGAAAGCTGGCTAATTAAAGCAACGCTTCGTTTCCTGCGTAGGGCAATTAATGACGTGGGAAGAACGGACCACTCCCACCAAGTGCTGCTTTAGAATAGTAGAGATATCTCTTGGCACCTTCACCATTTAAACTTTTGATATATTTTAGCACTAACTTAATGCATAATTTGGTACCTTATAATTGGCTAATCATGTATATGGACCTTAATGTATTGTCTCTTGGTGTGGTTTCCGATCTGATCATTGCACGTACGCAGTTCCTTCTCCTTTGCAGTACTACATCTAAGTACGTAACTGCAGATTACGTGCGTGCACCGGCCATGCAACCCTGATCGATGCTTCACACGGCTCTTGTTATTTTGCTGATCAGCTTTCCTTACCGTACGAGATATTAGATAGATAGAATATATTTGCAGCACCGGCCTCGATCGTCTCTGAAGAAATCCAGACGTTGCAGAGCTATAGCTAGATCTGACTGATCATGCATCTAGCTTGCAAGCACCGTTTTCATCCGCAGGTACAAAAACGCATGAAAACTCGATCGATCGATATCGATCGATCAGTCAGCTGGCACATGGACCTAGTGCCGTCTCCAGAAATTTGAGGTCTCTAGAAATTTGAGGGCTCGGAGCGAAATGTAAATTGAGGCTCTAAAATTTGAAAAATTCATGTGTACTATAAATAAGGTTTACTTTTAGACAACTATATAATTTTAATACGTGTTTTTTCTTACAAAATTTGGGAACATATCAAATACCAATGCTAAAAGAGTCAAGATAGTACTGACCTCATGTTCTACTAAAAACCATCATCCGTCTAGTATTTCTTGAAAAAAAATCTTCAATCATACCTTCATAATTAGTCTTCTCAAAAACATCATTTTCAAGTGCTATCATTGCCAACCCATTGAGTCTTTCTTGTGTCTTTCAAGTGCTATCATTTTCAAATATTATGCCAGCAAATAAACTAATCAAGGTGAACCATGCTGTGGGCGTTGCTAATGGCCTTGAATTATGATTTGGGAGCCCTAGTAACTTTGGAGACCCTGTGCCGGTGCCTAGATGGCACTTGGCCATCAACGGCCCAGCATGGACCAAATCACAGCCGCGACCATCACCGGCTGCATGCTCTCACTATCTAGCTCGATCCGAATCATATAGTTTTTCCGCCCCTATCTCACGAATATATATATATATATATATATATATATATATATATATATATATATATATATATATATATGTATATATGGGAACATATCTAGTGCTAATGGCCATTGGGTGCTAATATGCTAATATAAGATCTGCGCCATCAGATTTATGATGAGTGGCTCAGATTTGGACAGGTAATTAATGAGGTAATCAATGGGCTTGTGTGAAAAGCATTTGAGTGAGTAATGAGGTAATTAATAGGGCTTCCATCTCTCTATATCTGAGCCATTTATCATAGATCTGATGGATCAGATTTAATGTTAGCATGTTAGCACCCAATGGCCATTAGCACTAGATATGTTCCCTATATATATATATATATATAGGAAAATGGTTCCATACCCCTGAGAGTACGTACTCCCACTCTCAGTATACCGCTTAAATGATGTTGTTATACATCTTTATCCTTTTAAGTATACTCTAATACTGATTATAAGATACTTCAAAGTGAATTCTACGAAAAATTTCATTAAAGTCCACCCTTTATAGCATAATTTGTTTATATACTCTTTTTACATATGAAAAAGAGTATATAGCTAAAAAATAAAGGGCTCTGATCAATTTTTTTCAACAATATCGCATTGTAGTATCTTAGAATTATTATTAGAGTATACTGAAAGTGATAAAGGGGTATAACGTATTCGTTTAAGTGGTATACTGGAGGTGGGAGTACATACTCCCAAGAGTTATATATATATAAAAAAAACTCTATCATTAATTAGATTTATCGTTAAAAGCACTCCGATAATATTATAACCCTGTTAGTATATGTATTAATACATATTTATAAAAAAGTAACGATTAAAGCCGTATATTGTAGACCGTAAAGCATAAAAGGATGTGAATTAAAAAAAAAAAAAAAAAAAAAAAAAAAAAAAGAAGAACGGATCGTGCATACGTGATGTTTTGTATCAAGCGAGGTATATCTGAGCGATATAACTTGCGTGATGTTTGCCCTCAGAAAAAGAAACTTGCGTGACGTTGAAACACTTTGTTTGCATGCACGTAAGAGGTTGTACACGTAGCATGCATGCGTCCGAAAGGATTCATGGGGAGATAGCGAGAGCAGGGTCGCTGGTTTCCTGCCGGGGTATAGTGTTCGAGGAAGCGCATTCATTCGAGTTGCATTGGAGACGGAGGAGAAGGGGGCAGGGAAACAAGGATGCTAGCTGGCTGCAGGCTGGCTGGCTGGCTATCCAAGCCTAAGTATTTTTAGACCCCTAATTTAATATTTTTTTTTTTTACAAATTTAGTATTCACGTGGTTTTTTTCTTCTTTTTATAAAAACGATCATCTTTGACTGCGAAAGGAGACGCAGCAGACGGGTGATCAATCGGGCCCGCAATAGGGATAGCGACCGCGGCAGGAGGCATCGCCAAGCCGGTGCACAGCGGCAGGACCAGTATGTTGCCGTGCTGCTGTGTTTGGGGTGCTCAGTGTCTTGCTATCGAGCCAGGTGGCGCGGCAGAAAGCCTCGAGCGGTGTGCCATATGCCTATTGCCGCGGTGGCCCGGTGTCCAGCAGGTCTGAACCATCTAGGCCCCTAATTTTATTTGGTTTTGATAATTAATGACAATCATGTTAAAGGACTAACGACTTCTCTTGAGTTTGTGAGAGTAGGTTGGTCCTCATCAAGGCATATAAAAAAAAAGAAAGACATTGTGGATTAAAGGGGTCAAGAAAAGAAGATTTAAAGCTTGAAGTCAAGTTACAAGAGTAGTTAGCTAGGACCCTTTTATATTTTACTGATCTTGGTGTTAGAAGAAAAAGATCGGTTTGCTAGAATAGATGCCATACTAACAAGAGGAAGTAATGGCTAATAGTTTGATATTGATCAAGTTTAAATTGGCTCAAATTCCTTTTAAAAGTGGCTTTGCATTCTCAGCAATTCTGGCAGTACCGCATCACAAAATATGGTAGTACCGCAAGGCGGTAGCACCGAGTTTTATACCGCAAGCCATTCATTCTGTGCCCAACCTTTTCTCTTGGGCTGAAAGTACCACAGTGTAAATTGCGGTATTACCACCGCTTGGCAGTAGCACCGAGCATATGGGTAGTAGTTTTTAAACAGAAGCACTCTTTTTTGCAATTTTTTTATAGCTAAAATTACCTCAACACATGCATTTATAGAGCTTCTTGGATACTCATTGATGATATTTGAGCTCTACCAAGTCTCTATTCTCTTTGTGTATTCAATTCACTCCTTAAGAGAGTTAGAAGCATTCAAGTGTGATTTTCATTGATTGAGCCAATTAGACGCTTGATTCAACCTCAAGCAAGCGTCATGTGAGGAGCCGCCCAGATCGTCCTCGAGTTATTGGATGAACAGTAGCCCCCATCGGATTTGGATCCTAGCAACCAATCACCGGAGGTGATCCTGATGCTAATACCCAAGCCCAAAGGAGACAATCCTACGAACATCCAAACGACTCGACAACAACCCCGGTATTCCCCCGGTATGCGACCCGAAACGCGCCCAGGATCACCGCATACCGGAAACCAATACGATATCAATTCAATTTGCATAAAGGGGGCAACGAACCCGAAACCTTCCAAACCACACGCAAGTGGAAACACACGGCACAAAGACGAACCCGACAACCACCGAACCAAGATTGAAACAACTCCAAAACTCTAAACTAGGCAAGAACGGGGAAAAAGACCAAGACTCCGAAAAACGGAAAATTTCGGCATGACCCACCTAGAACCTATGGACATCCACTCAGCAGACAAGAAAACACAGTTGCAGTATATATATATTCAAAAGTAAAGCAACAACCACAACAGCCATACAATCACAAGTCGAGACAACCACCCACAGGACGACGACATAGACTTGAACAACGATTAGACATAAAGTAGAAGACTAACTACACAACAAAAGTGAACCAAATCGCAACACAAGCAAAATACGACTACTCCGGAAGTGTCCTGCCACTGAACACTTCCGGGCGTGTGCGATATCGCGCTAAGCCTCTACTCGGTGCCCCGCCCGGTCACCGAGAGGCAGTATGGGCAGAACTCACACCCACCATCCTGGTCCTCACCTGAAAACCACAAAGCAGAAGCATGAGTACAAAAGGTACTCGCAAGTCTTACCCGGGGTCCATATATGACCGACTCCAAAGGATTATGCATTTAGTTGTAGCAAGGAGAAAGCTTAAGGTAAAAGTGCGGAAAAGCATTAACATTTGTAGTATAAATACGACAATCGAACCAATTACAAGTTTAAAGCAGTTATAGACCGCACTTACTTCTAGTGTGAGATTGAAATTAACAACAATTAATGTAGAGCAATACATAACCATTTTAAAGCTCAAGCCCAACGGCGAACCACAAGTTCAAGTTATTTACTACGCAGAAGAAGTTCGGATTAAGCTTGCTCATATCCGAGAGCGCGGCAATTCGAATCGCTTAATTAGCCCTGCAGGGAAGCATTGATCGCACGACACTTACCACAAGGGCCTAGTGTCAACCCCTCCCAATCATACCCAATCGCTGAAGCGCCCTCCTGTGGCCCGAAAACCTAGCACCCTCGAGCAGCCCCAAGCCCGGCTTGGCGCCGAGAGTCGGCCTAAGCCTCGCCCTCAACCACGCCCAACCACAGGAAGTTACGGTCCATCGATTCCGTATGAGAGAAAGAGTGGCTTACCGTACCATAATCGGGCATGCGACCAACCGGGTGTGCTCAATCCTATTCCACTTACGGATCGGTCCTTAATTGACACAGACGGGCTACACATTTGAGTCTCCATACCCAAATGAACCAACTCCCGCCTGGTCCACAATTTATTTCTTTCCAAAACCTTTCCCAATTCCAAACCAACATAATGTAGCGTGTGTGTAATAATAACAACCGCAAGTGACAGAACCCTCCGTCACTTGGCCCGAACCCCGACCTCTAAGTAAGACTAAGCACGGACTCAGTTATATTACCCGTATTAGCTTCAAGGAAGTGTTTAACAATTTTCAATGGGTGTATGTGCAGCAAATGGGATCTAGTCCTATCCCACAATTAACTCCTAATGCAAAACGTAACTCACAATTTAGCAATTTATTCTCAAAAATAGAATCATATAAGGGTTCAAGATGCTTAGGTGCTTGCCTGCTGCTTCTGCCGGATCCTCAACGACAACTGGCTCACCGTGATCACCCTCGATCGCGGCCACTTCACCCACCGCGGGTTCGTTCTCTACACGACAACGATGCATATGAAATGAGATGCATGAAATGCAAATGACATAGAATGAAAATCGAAGGTAAACTGCAAGATTCAATAAGCCAAAAAGAAATACAATTGCGAGACTCTACTATAACAAATGAACAACTTTTGGAAAGGCTCAACACTAGCTAAAAACCGTCTACCATGTATTGAACCCTTGATAATGCCATTGCCAACACGCTCAACCCAACCGTTCACTAGTAGCATTTCATCCCGATTATTAGAGACTTAGACCATACTCTCTTTACACATGAACACTAGAGGAAGCAAGACATGACAACATAAACCACAGTCACGCGCATCCTCCACTATTCTAGGACTTCAAGTGCTTCCCTCCTTTTCGGCATTCAATCACTTCGCTGACATCAACCTTTCGCGCATAGCCAAGTGTACAATAGCATTCCCAAACCTTAACCTCCATCTACCATATGGCCTAGACAAAGATTCTAGCACCTCATATTGCGGTTTAACATCAAACCAACATCCGCCAACACTTCCACTCACTAATTGAGCTCAACCACCAATTCGAACCTTGTCGGCATTTGATCGAACACCTAATAGGCGCATTTCCAACAACTACGCCATAGCAATTTCATGAGCACACCCAAACCACAAATCTCCCCCATGGGCATTTCAACAAACACTTGCCATGCACCACCTTGGAGCAAACTTCCCCAACACATCTAACCCTAACCATGGCCATGGGGGTGGAAAGGAAGGGAGAGAGAGAGGGAGAGAGAGGAGGGAGAGGAAGGGGAGGGGGGAAGCTCACCTAGCAGTGGAGGAGGCGGTGAGCCGGGCGGGCGCGACCAGAGGGGAGGGCGGGGTCGCACGGCCGGGGGGGGAGAGAAGGAGGCGCCACGGCTGGGGAGCCGCCGGCGTTGAGCTGGGAGGGAGGGGGCGGCGTCGGGCAGAGGAGGGAACCGGGTGGGGCACGGGTGAGGAGGGGTGGGGAGTGACCGAGAGGGGGGGGAGAGGGCGTCGGGTGGGAGGAGCAACAAAGGGGGGGTTCGGCTGGAAAAGGGAGGGGAGAGAGAGAGAGAGTGGGAAGGGAGAGAGGAAAAAATAAGGGTGGGGAAAAATATCTAGGTGGAAGAATTACCCATTTGCCCCCATGCCCACACAATAGGAAAATAGGACCATGACAAACCCTTCCCCCTTAGGGGAATCTCGCCCCGAGATTCAAAAACGAGCACATAGACGGAATGGAGTTTATCCATACAAGACTTGCGAATGGATGAGTTTAAAGCACTTACATAGTTTGGAAGAATTCCGGGTATTCACTCTGCAAACGGTCCTCCCGTTCCCAAGTGGCCTCATCTTCGGTGTGGTTGCTCCACTGAACCTTGTAAAACTTGAGAGTCTTCCTACGAGTCTTGCGTTCGGCCTCCTCCAAAACTCGAATAGGATGCTCTTGGTATGATAGATCAGGTTCAGGCTGAACTTCGAGGTCATCCACTTCCAGAGATTCAAAGGGAGTACGGAGGCACTTCTTCAATTGCGAGACATGGAAGACATCGTGGACCATCTCGAGTGAGGGAGGGAGCTCCAACTGATATGCCACCTGACCACGCCTTCCAAGGATCCGGAACGGACCTATGTAGCGAGGGGCCAACTTTCCTTTAACTCCGAATCGACGGGTGCCACGGAGAGGAGAAACCTTCAGATAGACGAAGTCGCCAATGTCGAAGGAGAGGGGTCTCCTACGGCGATCAGCATAACTCTTCTGTCGCGACCGCGCTATCCTCAGGTTCTCTTGGATAGTCTTCACCTTTTCTTCCGCCTCCACAACTAACTCCGGCCCAATCAAGGAGCGTTCTCCACTTTCTGACCAGTTCAGCGGCGCTCGACAACTGCGACCATAAAGTGCCTCGAACGGGGACATCTGGATACTGGTTTGGTAGCTGTTGTTGTACGCGAACTCGGCGTACGGGAGACACTCTTCCCACTTTTTCCCGTAGGACAAGATACAAGCCCTCAACATGTCCTCGAGGATCTGATTGACCCTCTCGGTCTGACCGTCAGTCTGAGGGTGGTATGCTGAACTGTGAAGCAACTTCGTGCCCAAGGCTTCATGTAGGCTTCTCCAGAACCGAGAGACAAACTGAGAGCCTCGGTCTGACACTATCCGTTTCGGCACTCCATGGAGACACACGATCCGAGAGACATATAGCTCTGCATATCTCTTGGTCGAGTAAGTGGTCCGGACAGCCAGAAAGTGCGCGGACTTCGTCAGTCGGTCGACGATCACCCAAATTGAGTCATGGCCTGAGGAAGAGGTCGGCAGGCCGGTAATGAAGTCCATGGTGACATCCTCCCACTTCCAAACCGAACAGAAGAGGTCAAGAGTACCGGCTGGCTTGAGGTGTTCGGCCTTCACCCGCTGCACGCCGTCGCACTCAGACACATAGCGAGCGACTTCGCGCTTCATGCGAGCCCACCAAAACTGCCGTCTCAGGTCTTGATACATCTTGTTGCTGCCCGGGTGAATGGTAAGCAAGGAGTTATGCGCCTCATCGAGAATCCTTCGCTTCAACTCCTGGTCATCAGGGACAACTATGCGGTCGCCGAACCACACGGTTCCCTGATCATCTAGGCGAAACTCAAGACTTGCCCCAATTTCAATTTATCCCGGATTTGGGCAACTTCTTCATCCTTCGACTGTGCCTCTCGAATCTGATCGAGCAATGTAGACTTCAACTCAATATTGGCTATGAATCCCTGCTCGCCCATCTCCAAGCCGAGTCTTTGGAATTCGGCACAAAGAGAGACACTCGGGGACTGGAGAGTACAGCAGTTGCATTGAGCTTTGCGACTCAACGCGTCAGCTACCACATTCGCCTTCCCCGGGTGGTAGTGTACCTCCAGACTGTAGTCTTTGATCAGCTCAAGCCATCTCCGCTGCCTCATGTTCAGATCTGCCTGGGTGAAGATGTACTTGAGACTTTTATGATCAGTGTAGATATTGCACTTGTTCCCCAGAAGATAGTGGCGCCAGATCTTCAAGGCATGCACCATCACGCAAGCTCCAAATCATGGGTGGGGTAGTGCTCCTCATGATGCTTCAACTGTCGAGATGCGTAGGCAACGACTCGGCCTTCTTGCATGAGCACACAGCCGAGCCCAATGCCTGACGCATCGCAATACACCTCAAAAGGACTGTGGATATCCGGCTGAGTGAGGACAGGAGCCGTAGTCAGACGTTGCTTCAGTGTCTGGAAGGCGCTCTCACAGTCCGCTGACCATCTGAATTCAACCCCCTTCTTGAGCAGCTCGGTCATCGGCTTCGCAATCTTTGAGAAGTCCTGGATGAAACGGCGATAATACCCAGCCAGTCCAAGAAAACTGCGGATGTCCGTGACAGTCTTGGGCTGCTCCCATTTGAGTACATCCTGTACCTTGCTCGGGTCAACTGCCACGCCGCTCGTAAAGGACGTGTCCTAAGAATGACACTTCCTCACCTACTCACACTTGCTGAACTTCGCATACAGCGATGCTCCTGAGTCGCCCGAGGACAATGCGAAGGTGTCTCGCGTGCTCTTCTTCACCGGGCTGAATATATCAAAATGTCGCCAATGAAGATGACGACAAAAGAATCCAGCTCTTCCATGAATATGGAGTTCATCAGTACATAAAGTACGCCAACAAGGCTCGTGAGGCCGAACGACATCACGGTATACTCGTAGAGCCCGTATCCGTGGAGAAAGCTGTCTTCGGGATGTCCTCGGCTCGGATCTTAACTGATGGTAGCCGAGCCTCGGATCAATCTTGGAAAATACTCGTGCACCGCCACCGATCAAACAGGAGGTCAATCCGGGGCAATGGGTACTTGTTCTTGACGGTGATCGCATTCAGAGGATCGGTAGTCAACGCAGAGGCGCAGAGAACCATCCTTCTTGGTCACAAACAAAGCCGAGTAGCCCCAAGGCGAGGAGCTCGGCCGGATGAACCCCTTGTCCATCAATCCTTTCACCGGTCTTTAACTCACCAATTCATTTGGCGGCATCCCAGACGGTCGCTTGGACACCGGAGCAAGACTGGCCGGAGCTCAACGACGAACTCAATGTCCCGATCGGTGGCATTCCTGCAATTCTGGGAACACGCCGGAAACTCGGACACCACGGAAATCGAGTCCACTTCTTCAACTTCGTCCCATTCAATAACACAAGGTGGCCTTGTTCTCATTAAGAAATAGAGTGAGTCGGCCGCCTTCTGATTCCGGAGTGACAGGTACGACTACAAGAATCCAAAACAAAATTGCCGTGTCACCAACTCATCCCCAGGATGACATCTATTCCTCGAAGGTCTAGAAGCAGCAAACTGACAGTGAACGGAATTCCCCGAATCTGTACTACTGCCTTCTGAACCATCTGCCTAACCGTGATCTTTGACCCCGGTGCCTCAATCACAAAGGAGGTGACACTGCTACTGACCCTCATCTGATGCTGCTCTGCAAACCCCGTGCGGATAAAAGAATGGGAGGCCCCTGAATCAAACAACACTCTAGCCTCATGCCCCTCAACAAGAAACGTACCAGCTAGCACGGCGGAGCCCTCAGGAACCGCCTCGGCGTCGACGAAGGTGACGCTGCCACGGCTCGACGTAGGCAACGGCGGTGGCGCCGTCGCGCCCTGAAGCCGTGGAGCGCCGGCACTGCCGCCCCGACGTGGGAAAGGGCAGTCCCGGATGAAGTGGCCCGCGCGTCCGCAATTGTAGCACGGACCGGGACCGGGACTCGCTGCTGCTCTGGCTGCCGGTGGCGGTAGCGGTGGTCGTGGCCGGGAAGCGGCAACCGACGGCCGGGCTGCCGTGACCGACTGAGACGGCGCTGGAGCAGACGGCCTCGGCGGCTGATACGAGACCGCCCGAGCCCGCTGCGAGCTGCCGCCCACTGAGTACGGCGTCGCCCGCTTCCTCTTCTTCTCCTCCTGATGAGCCCGCATCTTGAGCTCAACAAGAATCGCGACTCACCAGGTCATTGTAGTCGGCGAGTCGCAGACGGACAAATTTATCTGCATCTTCGCCGTCGCCCACTCACAAACCGACCTCGCTTCTTCCGGGCCTGTCAACCTCTTCTGGGCGTCTTGCGCCAGTAGTTGAACTCTTGCGAGTAGTCAACCACCGACTTGCCGAGCTGTCGGAGGGCGAAATCAGCTGCTTCTTCATGTCCATGAGGCCCTTCGATGTGGTACGCCCAAACGCCTCACGGAACTCAGCCCAAGTAAATCGGTGCCCGGCAGTCGCATCACCCGCAAATTGGCCCACCAAGCACCAAAGCAGGCTCCTGGAGCCGCCGCGCCGGCGAGCCTTCCGAGCTCCCATCGATAAGAGCAAATTTTACGCTCTATCGCGGCGCAGCGCCGTCGGCCTCCAACGGATCGGTGGCCCGTGAGAAGACCGGTGGCTGCGTGTGCGTGAAGGCGAGATAGCCGGTGGGCCGACCTCGCCCATCACCGCGGCCACCATGCGGGACCCGATCCTAGACCAGCATCTCCAGGATCCGATTCGTCGCCTCCTAGTGCTGCTCGGTCCGCTGCAGAATGTCCAACACGTTGGGAGGAGGTGGCGAACAAAGACCCTCTGCCGCTGCCGCCAAGACCACCCTCACCCCCAGAGGTGGAAGCCCCTGAAGGGAATATGCCCGAGAGGCAATAATAAATTGTTTATTATCTTATTCCATGTTTATAATAGATGTTTATTTCTCATGCTAAAATTGTATTAACCGGAAACGTTGATACATGTGTGTGTAATAAACAAACAAAAGGTTCCTAGTAAAGCCTCTCTTTTAAACTAGCTTGTTGATTAACTGATGATCAAGGTTTCCTGATCATGAACATTGGATGTTGTTAATAACGGGGTCACATTATTAGAAGAATGATGTGATGAACACACACCCAAGTTGGTATAGCAAATTCGATCAAGTCATTAAAGTTTGTTCTTTGTCAGATCAACATATACAAAATAGCTCTTTTCCTTAGACCATGAGATGATGTCAATCACTAACTCCTAAGAGTACTTTGATGACATCAAACGTCACTCCGTAACACGGTGACTATAAAGATGGATTTGGGTACTATGAAAGTATTAGTTGAGGCTCATGCATCAAGAGTGGGATTTGTCCATCCGTGATGACGGAGAGATATACTCTGGGCCCTCTCGGTGATATCACATTGACATCGCTTGCAAGCACGTGACTAGGTCACAAGAATGTCATATCACGGAACGAGTAAAGAGTACTTATCGGTAACGGGATCAAACTAGGTATAGTTGATACCAATGATCGGATCTCGGATAAGTAATATATCGCGAGACAAAAGGAATTGGTTATGTTGGTTTTGGTTCACACGATCACTAGTTCATCGTTGAGTAAGTGGGAGTCATTATGGATCTCCGTATCCCGCCTGATGATTATTGATCGTAGAGGTGTCTTGATCATGTCCATTTTATTCACGAACCGTAGGGTGACACACTTAAGGTTCATCGACGCTTTTGAGTGGATACGAACACCGGAGAAAAGTTTGGACAGCACCGAATAGTTTCGATATCGTAACATTCACATGAAGAGAATGGAGAGTCCATTCACATGGAGAGTCCATTCACATGAAGAGAATGGAGAGTCCATTCACATGGAGAGTCCATTCACATGGAGAGAATGGAGAGTCCATTCACATGGAGAGTCCATTCACATGGAGAGAATGGAAAGTCCATTCACATGGAGAGTCCATTCACATGGAGAGAATGGAGAGTCCATTCACATGGAGAGAATGGAGAGTCAACTCACTCCTATAAAAGGGAGGGTGGAGCTCCTCTCTCATGACTAATCTCCATGACCCTTTGGTTGGTCTTTTCTCCTTCCTCCTGCTGCTCCACCTTTCAAGCGAGAGCTTGCCTAAGCGCTGCTGAAACAGTTTCTCCACCACCACCACTAAGTCGTAGTGTTGTTGGAGTTTCCCGTGGATCCTCTACTTCCGCTGCCCTACTGGATCAAGGGATTGGAGGTCGTCGTTGTTCCGTACGTGTGACCAAGTACGGAGGCGCTGCCATTTGTGGCGCTCATCTTCACGACTTTGAAGTCGGGCGTGTACCTCTACTTCAACCACGTTTGTTTGCGGGAACGTTATTCCCGCTTTCGGTCTACGAGGGTGAGTCCTTCTGAAACCGTTTGCATGCATCTCCTAGATATGATCTTGGTGTTTGGTTGCATTCGTAGGAAAATTTTTGTTTTCCATGCTTCAAACCCATCGTGGTATCAGAGCCGTGTCTATGCGTAGATGTTTTGTACGGTTTAAAACACATGTGGATGTGGGCGTTGATGATCATGTTATTGCATACTTTCGTGTATTTTGGATCATGGTGGCATAGTGGGATTTGAAGCGGTCCGGACTAACCTTACATGTCCTCGCACATGAGACTTGTTCCACGCTCGACATGCAACTAGTATTGCATAAGTGGCTTTGCGGGTGTCAGTTTCTCCTACTATAGTCATGATCTAATTTACAACGGTTTGCTAATAATGTTTTTATCACCATTGTGGTTCTTGTTCGTAGGTAAGAACAGTTTTTCCTAGAAAGCCCAAAACCACGTAAAATATGCAAAAATAAATTAGAGGCGTCTAACTTGTTTTTGCAGGGCTTGTGATGTGATATGGTCATTGATACAAAGATTGTTGTATGAAATGAAATTTATTGTAAATTTAAACAACCGGCAGGAGCCATTAGGTTGTTTTTTCTTTTATGGCCTGCGTGCTAAGTATATGTCCATGTGATATATTGTAATGGAGGAAGACAATCAAGATGGCAGCATCATGGACCTTGGTGCCATGCCGGTGGAATGATGGAGATCATACCATGTCGCACAAGATGGAGATCAAGTCTTTGAAAGGACCATATCATATCACTTTATTCATGCATGTGATGTTAATCCTTTTATGCATCTTATTTTACTTGGATATGATCACGTCGATAGCACTATAAGATGATCCCTCCAAATTAATATCAAGATAATAATGTGTTCTTCCATAGTATGCACCGTTAAGAAAGTTCGCTGCTTCAAGCACCACGTGATGATCGGGTGTAATAGACTCTACGTTCGCATACAACGGGTGTAAGCCGATTTACACACGCAAATACTTTGGTTCTACTTGGCGAGCCTAGCATGTACAGACATGGCCTCGAACACGAACCGAAAGGTAAAGCATGAGTCATATGGATGATATGATGAACATATTGATGTTCGCCTTTGAAACTATGCCGCCTCACGTGATGATCGGTTTCGGTATAGTGAATTTGGTTCGTGTAATCACTAAAGATGACTAGAGGGATGTTGTTTTTGAGTGGGAGTTCTCGTAGTAATTTTGAATTAAACTTGAACTTAATCTATTATGAACTTAGTCTAATTAACTTTGCAAATACGTTGTAGATGGCACCACCTATTTTCAATTTCAATCTGTTCATGGAGAAAGAGAAACTAGCCACCAACGGTAGCACCTTTACCAATCGGCCCTTAACTCGAGGATTCTCCTCGCCGCTGCTCAAAGGAGCTATGTGCTTGATGCGCCGCTGGGTGCCCCGCCTACCGATGATGGCCCCGAGGAGGAGAAAAATGTTTTCTTGACTCGCAAGGAGGACCACAGTCTAGTTCATCAAGGCATTTTGTACGGCCTTGAGCCTGAGCTGCAAAACGCTTTCGAGCACAAAGAATGCTTTTGATACAATGAGAGAGTTGAAAATGATCTTCGACACCCATGCCGCATGAGAGAGTTATGAAGCTTGAAAAGTTCTTTAGCTGCATGATGGAGGAAAACAGCTCCGTTAGTGAGCACGTACTCAAAATGTCTGGGTACGCCGATAAACTCATAGCTTTGGGAATAACGATCCCCATTGAGCTAGGAATTCATCGTGTTCTCCAGTCTCTGCCACCAAGCTACAAGAGCTTTGTGATGAACTACAACATGCAGGGCATGAAGAAGTCTCTCCCCGAGCTTCACAATGTTGAAAACTCAAGTGGAGATCAAAAAGGAACATCAAGTGTTGATGGTCCAAAAGACTATCGATTTCAAGAAGAAAGGCAAGGCTAAGGGAAACTTCAAGAAGAAGGGCAAGTCTGTTGCCACATCTCGAGAAGAAGACCAAGGCTGGCCCTAAGTCGACATCTTGAATGTTTTTTTCTTGCAAAGAACCTTTGGGCACTTTGGAAGCGCAATCGCCCAAAATATCTGGTGATAAGAAGGACGGAATGTGAACAAAGGTATATATGATATACATGTTATTGATGTGTACCTTACTAGTACTCGCGATGGCGCTGGTATTTGATACCGGTTCGGTTGCTAACATATGTAACTCAAACAGGAGCTAAGGAACAGGAGACAACTAGCAAGGGATGAGGTGATGATGCGCGTCGGCAATGGATCAAAGGTTGATGTGATCGCTGCCGGACGCTACCTATCCAATTACCATCGTGATTAGTTATAAACCTAAATAATTGTTATTTAGTGCCTGCGTTGAGCATGAACATCATATCTGGATCTTGTTTAATGCGAGACGGTTATTCATTCAAGTCTGAGAACAATGGTTGTTCAATTTATATGAATAATATCTTTTATGGTCATGCACCTGAAAAGAATGGTTTATTTATTTTGAATCTTGATAATAGTACACATGTTCATAATGTGAATGCCAAAAGAATTAAGTTGAATGATGATATTGCTGCATATATGTGGCATTGCCGCTTATGTCATATTGGTGTTAAACGCATGAAGAAGCTCCATTCTGATGGACTACTAGAATCACTTGATTATGAATCATTTGAAACATGTGAACCATGCCTCATGGGCAAGATGACTAGAACCCCGTTTTCCGGTACAATGGAGCGGGAACCGACTTATTGGAAATCATACATACCGATGTGTGTGGTCCAATGAGTGTGTCAGCGCGTGGTGGATATCGTTACTTCGTTACTTTCACGGATGATTTGAGTAGATATGGATATATTTACTTAATGAAACACAAGTCTGAAACATTTGAAAAGTTCAAAGAATTTCAGAGTGAAGTAGAAAATCATCGTAATAGAAAGATCAAATTTCTACGATCCGATCGTGGAGGAGAGTATCTTAGTTACGAGTTTGGCACACACATGAGACAATGTGGAATAGTTTCACAACTCACTCCTGCTGGAACACCACAACAGAATGGTGTATCCGAGCCGTAATCGTACTTTATTGGATATGGTTCGATCTATGATGTCCCTTACAGATTTGCCACTTTCATTTTGGGGTCATGCACTAGAAACAGCTGCATTCACTTTAAATAGGGCACCATCTAAATCCGTTGAAATGACACCGTATGAATTATGGTTTGGCAACAAACCTAAGCTGTCGTTTCTAAAAGTTTGGGGATGCGATGCTTATGTCAAGAAACTTCAACCTGAAAAGCTCGAACCCAAGTCGGAAAAATGCGTCTTCATAGGATACCCTAAGGAAACCATTGGGTATACCTTCTACCTTAGATCCGAAGGCAAGGTTTTCGTTGCCAAGAATGGATCCTTTTGGAAAAAGAGTTTCTCTCGAAAGGTGTGAGTAGTAGGAAGGTAGAACTCGACGAGGTTATTGAACCTTCTCTTCATGGAATGGCAAGTGCAGCGGCGCGGAAGTTGTTTCGGAGTTGACTTCACCAAATGAAGAGGGAACTAATGATAAGGATCATGAAACTCCGAAAGAGAACACTACCGCACCTCGCAGTCAACAAGAGCGCATCATGCTCCCGACTTTTATGTTCCTACTATGAATGTCATGGTAGTTGAGAATAATGACCCTGCGACGTATGATGAAGCGATGATGAGCCCAGATTCCGACAAATGGCTAGAAGCCATGAAATCCGAAATGAGATCCATGTATGAAAACCAAGTATGGACTTTGGTGGACCTACCCAATGACCGCAAGGCCGTTGAGAACAAATGGATTTTCAAAAGAAAATAGACGCTGATGGTAATGTGACCGTCTATAAAGCTCGACTTGTCGCAGCGGTTTTCGACAAATTCAAGGAGTTGACTACGATGAGACTTTCTCACCCGTAGCGATGCTAAAGTCTGTTAGGATTATGTTAGCAATTGCTGCATTTTTCGATTATGAAATTTGGCGGATGGATGTAAAACCGCGTTCCTTAATGGAAACATTGAGGAAGAGTTGTATATGATACAACCCAAAGGTTTTGTTGATCCTAAGGATGCTGATAAGGTATGCAAACTTCAGCGATCCATTTATAGACTGAAGCAAGCATCACGAAGTTGGAATCTCCGTTTTGATGAGGTAATCAAAGGTTTTGGATTTGTCCAAACTTACGGAGAAGCTTGTATTTACAAGAAAGTGAGTGGGAGCTCTATAGCATTTCTGATATTATATGTGGATGACATATTGTTGATTGGAAATGATATAGAACTTTTGAAAAGCGTAAAAGATTACTTAAACAAGAAGTTTTCAATGAAGGACCTTGGTGAAGCGGCGTATATTTTAGGCATCAAAATCTATAGAGATAGATCGAGACGCTTGATTGGGTTATCGCAAAGTACATACCTTGACAAGATTCTAAAGAAGTTTAGAATGGACGAAAGTAAGAAAGGGTTCTTACCTATGTTGCAAGGCAAGACGTTGAGTAAGACTCAGAGTCCAACTATAGCGTAAGATAGAGAAGTAATGAATAAAATTCCCTATGCCTCAGCCATAGGGTCTATTATGTATGCCATGCTGTGTACCAGACCTGATGTGGCACATGCTATTAGTTTGACTAGCAGTACCAATCGATCCAGGTTTGGAACATCGACAGCGGTCAAGAATATCTTTAAGTACTTGAGAAGAACTAAGGATATGTTTCTCATATATAGTGGTGAAGAAGAGCTCGTCGTAAAAGGTTACGTCGACGCTAGTTTCGACACTGATCCGGATGACTCTAAGTCACAAACCGGGTATATTTTTGAAATGAATGGAGGAGCAAAGTGAGTCGGAGGAGTTCCAAGCAACTCGTGGTGGCGGGATCTTCAACAGAGGCGAATATGTTGCCGCTCGTAAGGCCACAGAAGCGCTTTGGATGAAGATGTTCATATCCGAATCGGGTGTGGTTCCGAGTGCGTTGGACCCAATGGTTATCTATTGTGACAACAATGGTGCCATAGCCAATGCTAAAGAACCAAGGTCACACAAGAATTCCAAGCATATTAAGCGCCTCCATCCGTGAACATGTCAAGGATGGCGATGTAAAGATTTGCAAAGTGCACACGGATCTGAATGTGGCAGACGCGTTGACTAAAGCTCTCCCAAGGGCAAAACATGATCAGCACGTAACTCAATGGGTGTTAGATTCATCACAATGTAATCTAGATTATTGACTCTAGTGCAAGTGGGAGACTGAAGGGAATATGCCCGAGAGGCAATAATAAATTGTTTATTATCTTATTCCATGTTTATAATAGATGTTTATTTCTCATGCTAAAATTGTATTAACCGGAAACGTTGATACATGTGTGTGTAATAAACAAACAAAAGGTTCCTAGTAAAGCCTCTCTTTTAAACTAGCTTGTTGATTAACTGATGATCAAGGTTTCCTGATCATGAACATTGGATGTTGTTAATAACGGGTCACATTATTAGAAGAATGATGTGATGAACACACACCCAAGTTGGTATAGCAAATTCGATCAAGTCATTAAAGTTTGTTGCTGTCTTGAACATATACAAAATAGCTCTTTTCCTTAGACCATGAGATGATGTCAATCACTAACTCCTAAGAGTACTTGGATGACATCAAACGGCACTCCGTAACACGGGGACTATACAGATGGATTTTGTTACTATTAAAGTATTAGTTGAGGCTCTTGCAACATGAGTGGGATTTGTCCATCCGGATGACGGAGAGATATACTGGGCCCTCTCGGTGATATCACATTGACATCGCTTGCAAGCACGTGACTAGGTCACAAGAATGTCATATCACGGAACGAGTAAAGAGTACTTATCGGTAACGGGATCAAACTAGGTATAGTTGATACCAATGATCGGATCTCGGATAAGTAATATATCGCGAGACAAAAGGAATTGGTTATGTTGGTTTTGGTTCACACGATCACTAGTTCATCGTTGAGTAAGTGGGAGTCATTATGGATCTCCGTATCCCGCCGATGATTATTGATCGTAGAGGTGTCTTGATCATGTCCATTTTATTCACGAACCGTAGGGTGACACACTTAAGGTTCATCGACGCTTTTGAGTGGATACGTAACACCGGAGTAAAGTTTGGACAGCACCGGAATAGTTTCGGGATATCAGAACATTCACATGAAGAGAATGGAGAGTCCATTCACATGGAGAGTCCATTCACATGAAGAGAATGGAGAGTCCATTCACATGGAGAGAATGGAGAGTCCATTCACATGGAGAGAATGGAGAGTCCATTCACATGGAGAGAATGGAAAGTCCATTCACATGGAGAGTCCATTCACATGGAGAGAATGGAGAGTCCATTCACATGGAGAGAATGGAGAGTCAACTCACTCCTATAAAAGGGAGGGTGGAGCTCCTCTCTCATGACTAATCTCCATGACCCTTTGGTTGGTCTTTTCTCCTTCCTCCTGCTGTTCCACCTTTCAAGCGGAGCTTGGCCTTAAGCGGCCGCTGAAACAATTTCTCCACCACCACCACTAAGTCGTAGTGTTGTTGGAGTTTCCCGTGGATCCTCTACTTCCGCTGCCCCGCTGGATCGAGGGATTGGAGGTCGTCGTTGTTCCGTACGTGTGACCAAGTACGGAGGCGCTGCCGTTTGTGGCGCTCATCTTCGCGACTTTGAAGTCGGGCGTGTACCTCTACTTCAACCACGTTTGTTTGCGGGAACGTTATTCCCGCTTTCGGTCTACGAGGGTGAGTCCTTCTGAAACCGTTTGCATGCATCTCCTAGATATGATCTTGGTGTTTGGTTGCATTCGTAGGAAAATTTTTGTTTTCCATGCTTCGAAACCCATCAGCCCCATGGGTCCTCATTCTGTCACCAACAAGACAGACGACACAGGTTAGACTCCACAAGGGAAAGTAGACTTCAAGATTATCAAAAACCCTAACTTGACCTAGTCAGGACTGCAGCATCCCGCGCTGGAGCCCTACAAGCCCATCTTACACAAAAGCATAAAGTATGATGCAAAATGACATAGTAAACATATGCATGCATGACATGATATGAACCTCATATGCATAATATGGATGCACGATTCCAACGTAATCGTTTCTCCCACGCTCACCCTTTAACGTAACTCCCCTAAATATATACCTAGGGCGGGTAAGCAGTACTAAGTTCTACCTGATGCATCATGCAAGTCCTAAACAATCACCTAAGTGGTCGTCAAGTTTAAGTTCGTCTTTATGCACCTTGCTCTGATACCAACTTGTGAGGAGCCGCCCAGATCGTCCTCGAGTTATTGGATGAACAGTAGCCCCCATCGGATTTGGATCCTAGCAACCAATCACCGGAGGTGATCCTGATGCTAATACCCAAGCCCAAAGGAGACAATCCTACGAACATCCAAACGACTCGACAACAACCCCGGTATTCCCCCGGTATGCGACCCGAAACGCGCCCAGGATCACCGCATACCGGAAACCAATACGATATCAATTCAATTTGCATAAAGGGGGCAACGAACCCGAAACCTTCCAAACCACACGCAAGTGGAAACACACGGCACAAAGACGAACCCGACAACCACCGAACCAAGTTTGAAACAACTCCAAAACTCTAAACTAGGCAAGAACGGGGAAAAAGACCAAGACTCCGAAAAACGGAAAATTTCGGCATGACCCACCTAGAACCTATGGACATCCACTCAGCAGACAAGAAAACACAGTTGCAGTATATATATTCAAAAGTAAAGCAACAACCACAACAGCCATACAATCACAAGTCGAGACAACCACCCACAGGACGACGACATAGACTTGAACAACGATTAGACATAAAGTAGAAGACTAACTACACAACAAAAGTGAACCAAATCGCAACACAAGCAAAATACGACTACTCCGGAAGTGTCCTGCCATCGAACACTTCCGGCGTAGCGATATCGCGCTAAGCCTCTACTCGGTGCCCCGCCCGGTCACCGAGAGGCAGTATGGGCAGAACTCACACCCGCCATCCTGGTCCTCACCTGAAAACCACAAAGCAGAAGCATGAGTACAAAAGGTACTCGCAAGTCTTACCCGGGGTCCATATATGACCGACTCCAAAGGATTATGCATTTAGTTGTAGCAAGGAGAAAGCTTAAGGTAAAAGTGCGGAAAAGCATTAACATTTGTAGTATAAATGCGACAATCGAACCAATTACAAGTTTAAAGCAGTTATAGACCGCACTTACTTCTAGTGTGAGATTGAAATTAACAACAATTAATGTAGAGCAATACATAACCATTTTAAAGCTCAAGCCCAACGGCGAACCACAAGTTCAAGTTATTTACTACGCAGAAGAAGTTCGGATTAAGCTTGCTCATATCCGAGAGCGCGGCAATTCGAATCGCTTAATTAGCCCTGCAGGGAAGCATTGATCGCACGACACTTACCACAAGGGCCTAGTGTCAACCCCCTCCCAATCATACCCAATCGCTGAAGCGTCCTCCTGTGGCCCGAAAACCTAGCACCCCCTCGAGCAGCCCCAAGCCCGGCTTGGCGCTCGAGAGTCGGCCTAAGCCTCGCCCTCAACCACGTCCAACCACAGGAAGTTACGGTCCATCGATTCCGTATGAGAGAAAGAGTGGCTTACCGTACCATAATCGGGCATGCGACCAACCGGGGTGTGCTCAATCCTATTCCACTTACGGATCGGTCCTTAATTGACACAGACGGGGCTACACATTTGAGTCTCCATACCCAAATGAACCAACTCCCCGCCTGGTCCACAATTTATTTCTTTCCAAAACCTTTCCCAATTCCAAACCAACATAATGTAGCGTGTGTGTAATAATAACAACCGCAAGTGATGAACCCTCCGTCACTTGGCCCGAACCCCGACCTCTAAGTAAGACTAAGCACGGACTCAGTTATATTACACGTATTAGCTTCAAGGAAGTGTTTAACAATTTTCAATGGGTGTATGTGCAGCAAATGGGATCTAGTCCTATCCCACAATTAACTCCTAATGCAAAACGTAACTCACAATTTAGCAATTTATTCTCAAAAATAGAATCATATAAGGGTTCAAGATGCTTAGGTGCTTGCTCTGCCGCCGTCACGGATCCTCAACGACAACTGGCTCACCGTGATCACCCTCGATCGCGGCCACTTCACCCACCGCGGGTTCGTTCTCTACACGACAACGATGCATATGAAATGAGATGCATGAAATGCAAATGACATAGAATGAAAATCGAAGGTAAACTGCAAGATTCAATAAGCCAAAAAGAAATACAATTGCGAGACTCTACTATAACAGTCGAACAACTTTTGGAAAGGCTCAACACTAGCTAAAAACCGTCTACCATGTATTGAACCCTTGATAATGCCATTGCCAACACGCTCAACCCAACCGTTCACTAGTAGCATTTCATCCCGATTATTAGAGACTTAGACCATACTCTCTTTACACATGAACACTAGAGGAAGCAAGACATGACAACATAAACCACAGTCACGCGCATCCTCCACTATTCTAGGACTTCAAGTGCTTCCCTCCTTTTCGGCATTCAATCACTTCGCTGACATCAACCTTTCGCGCATAGCCAAGTGTACAATAGCATTCCCAAACCTTAACCTCCATCTACCATATGGCCTAGACAAAGATTCTAGCACCTCATATTGCGGTTTAACATCAAACCAACATCCGCCAACACTTCCACTTACTAATTGAGCTCAACCACCAATTCGAACCTTGTCGGCATTTGATCGAACACCTAATAGGCGCATTTCCAACAACTACGCCATAGCAATTTCATGAGCACACCCAAACCACAAATCTCCCCCATGGGCATTTCAACAAACACTTGCCATGCACCACCTTGGAGCAAACTTCCCCAACACATCTAACCCTAACCATGGCCATGGGGGTGGAAAGGAAGGGAGAGAGAGAGGGAGAGAGAGGAGGGAGAGGAAGGGGAGGGGGGAAGCTCACCTAGCAGTGGAGGAGGCGGTGGGAGCTGGCGGCGGCGACCAGGAGGGGAGGGCGGCGTCGCACGGCCGGGGGGGAGAGAAGGAGGCGCTGCCGGCCTGGGGGAGCCGCCGGCGTTGAGCTGGGAGGGAGGGGGCGGCGTCGGGCAGAGGAGGGAACCGGGTGGGGCACGGGTGAGGAGGGGTGGGGAGTGACCGAGAGGGGGGGGAGAGGGCGTCGGGTGGGAGGAGCAACAAAGGGGGGGGGGTTCGGCTGGAAAAGGGAGGGGAGAGAGAGAGAGATAGTGGGAAGGGAGAGAGGAAAAAATAAGGGTGGGGAAAAATATCTAGGTGGAAGAATTACCCATTTGCCCCCATGCCCACACAATAGGAAAATAGGACCATGACACGTCATCACTTCATTGTCTTCGAGGTTGTCGCCTCTTAGACGGCTTGAAGGTGGAAGAACCAGTGACCTTCTCAAACAAGCTTATGAGAAGGATCGATGTGTGTGAAGGCAAGGAGCTCACCTACTCGGAGCGGAGAAGAGCTACCGATAGTGATCGATGGAAGGCTCATTTGCATAAGGAGCCAGCTTGAGTGAATCAAGCTTCCTCAACGTGGATTAGAAGAGACCGGCAAGTCTCTGAGACCACGGAAAAAATTCTTGGTGTCAATCTCTCTTGTGGTTTGCTTTCTATTATACACTTGTGCAATTTACATTCCTAGTTTATTTAGTGTTTGTTCCGTGTTTTAGGATTGTATAATTTGTTTAGACTTAGATAAACCTAAAACTTTTAGGTCTTAATTGTTGAAAACCTCTCTTCTAGTTTTAATTGTTTAAATTGTTGCAATTAGAGCCTAGAATTTCAGAAACCTCCTATTCACCTCATCTAATCGGTTATCCTTGATCCTTTCCACGATAAAAAATATGCAATTGTACGTGCAAGGGATCAGTTTTGAAAGAAGAAGAAAAAATGTTATCAACGGTCAATTAAGCTTCGGCTTCGATCAGGGTTCACAAAACCGTACCGCCAAAACCGGTTCGGTTTTCGCGGTACGGTTTTCGCAAAAACCGCGCGAAAAACCGCTAAAAAACCATCAAAAACCGAAGAGTTGGAAAATAAAAAAAAATTGAAAAAATTTGAAATCCGTTTGGTTTTTCACGATAAACCGCTCGGTTTTTACGAAAAACCGCTAGGGTTTCACAAAAAACTAACCCGACCTCGTCGAAAACGGTTTTCAGCGGTTTTACACGAAAAACCGAACATACAATTTTTTTCTAATTTTTTTAAATTTTTTTCAATTGTTTTTTAATTAGACCGGTTTACCGAGCGGTTTTGCATCTCGAACCGGAACGGTACGCTCGAATCGAGCGATTTTCGGCGGTTTTGTGAACCTTGGCTTCGATGGCTTCTGCCATTCAAACCCTAGCTAGTACTCTACGAAGGCGTACCATCCCTGGCTGCATGCACGTACGTTTAATTAGCACGCGCGTTCCCAACGGCAGCAGAAGAAGTCAGAGACCAGCACCTGGCTAGCCTTCTTCTGAAACCAGCACCTGGCTAGCCGCAGGCAAGCTGGAACCCTGCACAAATTAAAAGGCTCGTCAGTTCACCCGCCGAGGGTCTAGCGAAGCTAGCGGATGACGTCCTCTTTGCAAACGCATCTTAACTAGGGGATCGACCATTCTTGTAGTACGTGACACTGTTTGACCGCTAGCTATACTTATTGTTTACAATATGTGGGTATATATATATATATATATATATATATATATATATATATATATATATATATTTGCTTTTAAAAAAATACTAGTCGGATTTGCATGGCAAGCTACCACAATACACTTGCTTTTACTTGAAAATAGACTTATATTGGTTCTACAGGTGACAGGTCCGTTGCTTTGATTGCAAACAGAGCTGCATTTCTTATACTTATACAGATACTAGTAAACCATCGAGATCAGATCGTGTAGATCTTTCTTTTTTTCACCAGCGTTGCAGGAGGAGCAGAGCGCGGCGGCATCGGTGCGGCAGGTGATGACGACGGATTTTGGTGCTCGGCACGGGTTTTTCGGGGTGAATTTGGTTGGGTTTTAGGTGTTTGGGTGCGGGCACAACGGGGTCTGAGGGGTCAGCGGCATGTGGAGCGGCGAGCGGCCACGGGAGGAGGGTGGCATTTAATGTTTTTAAAATTATTTGAGTAATCTTTACTACTATTTACTCTTTGTTGATGAAACAACGATTTGATGTTGTATTGCATAGACAATTAGAGAGTAATACAGATTCTAGAGTGTCTAGTTATATTTTGTGTAGCGATGAATTTTACAATTTATTCGTACATTTGCAATAATGAAGAAATAAAATTTGCCTTGTAATTTAGGCTAGCATCGTAGTGTTATGTGTCAGTTTCTTATGACTGCTGATGATCCTTTTCAATTTACTATTGTATCATTAAATAGAAGAGAAGCATATTTAAATGTTTTGAGGATGTGCGCTCCATTAGCAAGGTATTTTTATTGTATTTCTTTTTTTTCTTCTCTTCTATTTATATATGAATTTAGATTGCACGAACGTATAAAATTATATTCATATGAAATTAGTTTGATTCTTTAAACGCAGCCTTCATTTTTAGGCCCTGTTTGGGACTGTTTTAGCTTCGGCCTCTGTCCTCTGGAAGCTAGAAGCTGTTCCAAACGGGTAGCTTTTTCGTTGCTAGAAGCCAGAAGTCAGCAGCCCATTTGCACTAGAAAAGCTGAAAGCCGAAAGCTAATCTGAGGTAGCTTCCTACAGCTTTTGTGTGTTGGGGTTATGATTTTACCACTAGAGTTTGAAGAAAAGTACCCCTTCCCACCAAATATAAAATCCCAAACCGCACATCTCACCTTCATTCTTAACCCGCATCCCTCACACCTAAAAGCTATACTAAAAAGACAGACTACCAAACAGCAAATCTCTTCAGCCCAGCCGTTCAACCGTACAACCCTTCAGTCATGCAGTCCTACTAAAAACTACTTTTTTAAAAAAAAAAAAAACTATAATCATACTAAACAGGACCTATTCTAATTTCGTCACCCAAATTGTTGGACCATCAACAAGCACCAGCAGGTTAACAGCAACACACACTACGACTCCACGCGCGACCCTGGTCCAACCAACGCCGAACTAAAGGTAGCGCGCGCCAAAAGCAATGGGCCCGACCCTCCACTTACCGCCCCCTCCCGCCACGTGCCCCCCTCCCCCGGTGACGTGGCCAAAACCTCCACGGCGACCCCCCTCCTTATATACCCCTCCCCCCTCGCCGCCCTCCTCCGATCCTCCTCTCATACCCGCCACGCCATCCACCCATCCCGCGCGCGCCATTAGACTCGCCGCCGCTTCTTCTTCTTGGCGTTAGATTTCTTCCTTCTTGCTCTTGTAGTGAGCCGTCGGCTAGCCTCTTACTTCGATCGTGTAGTGTCGAGCCGCGGCAATGCCTCCGAACGGGCGGGACGCGCAGGGCGGCAGCCTCGTCGTCTTGCCGACGTCCTCTGCCGCGGCGGCGACGGCCGCCGCGTCCAAGATGGACTGCTTCTTGACGTCCGTCTGCACGCCGCTGAATCTCCAGGTAGATACGCAGCTGGTCGCGTCGTGTTGATTAAGCACGTGAGCGCGCGCGCGCGAGCGGTTTGGTGTTGGAATTGATTATAATTTACAACGGCGTTGGCCTGCACGCGTGTTACGTATGTTGCAGTTCATCGACGTGGCGTACCGCGTCAAGGTGGAGCGGACGGCGGCGGGGGCGGGGAAGGCGCCGCCCGGGCGGATAACGCACTCGGGGGGCGGCGGCGCGTCGGTGGAGGAGAGGACGGTACTCAAGGGGATCACCGGAGAGGCGCACCCCGGGGAGGTGCTGGCCGTGCTGGGCCCGTCCGGGAGCGGCAAGTCCACGCTGCTGTCCATCCTCGGGGGCCGCCTCGCCGGGCGCCATGCCGGGACGGTGCTGGCGGGCGGCCGCGCCCCGTGCCGCGCCGTGCAGCGCCGCACGGGCTTTGTCGCGCAGGACGACGTGCTGCACCCGCACCTCACTGTCCGCGAGACGCTCGTTTTCTGCGCCATGCTCCGCCTGCCGAACTCCGCGCCCGCTCCCGCCAAGGCGGCCGCGGCCGAGGCCGTCATCGCCGAGCTCGGCCTCGCCGCGTGCTCCGACACCATCGTCGGCAACGCCTTCGTGCGCGGCGTCTCCGGCGGCGAGCGCAAGCGCGTCAGCATCGGCCACGAGATGCTCGTCAACCCCAGCCTGCTCATCCTCGACGAGCCCACCTCCGGGCTCGACTCCACCGCCGCCACGCGCCTCGTCGCCACGCTCTCGGCGCTCGCCCGCAAGGGCCGCACGGTCGTGCTGTCCGTGCACCAGCCCTCCAGCCGCGTCTACCGCATGTTCGACTCCGTGCTGCTGCTCGCCGAGGGCAGCTGCCTGTACTACGGCGCCGGCCGCAACGCCATGGACTACTTCGCCTCCGTCGGCTTCGCGCCGGGATTCCACGTCAACCCGGCCGACTTCATGCTCGACCTTGCCAATGGTTAGTGCAACTGCAACCATCTTAATTAACAACCTTTATTCACTTCCTTCTAGATCTACAAGCACACAAACAAAAAGAGCAAGAGATATTTCTGTTGTTAAGGTGATGATGTGTTGGATTTAGATCAGTCTTATGCATGTGCTACTGTTAAACACAACTTAGCATATATATAGACCTAGATTGACCAAATCATTAAACATGCAACGTTTGACAAATGAGAGAGAGAGAGAGAGAGAGAGAGAGAGAATCAACAAATTTGGTGTGTGGTTGTGTGTTCTTGTTCCCCTTTACCATTGTGAGGATTTGATTAATCATCACATTGGAGACAAACACCTGTGGAGTGCACCCAAGAAAAGAGAAGAAAAGAAGAAAAGACTAGAGGGGGTGACTGGTGACTGGCGAGTGCCCTAGCTAGTGTGCGCTCCCTAGCTTTTGTGCAAAGCACTTTACGGTTGAAAAATCACACCCACCGGACACATGCCAAGGAGATGGAATTAGGGCAGTAGTAGTGGGCATACTTGTCAATTACATCCGAATGTCATATCGGTTTGATTTTTAAAATAGCATATCTAGGTACTAAATCATTATAACATACCCTTCGGAGTTTAGTACAATAATATATATTTATAAGTATATATACACACATATTTAATTACATATATATATATATATATATCAAATTTCACTCATAATATTACTTCAAATATAGCATTTAATCAAGAGAATGGCTAAGTAACACTCAAATGTTTTTTTGGTTTGTGAGCACTCAACTTGGGGGGCCTATAAAGAGGAGGGTGGTGGGGAGAGATGGCAAATTGATTGGATCAATGGATCTAGATCCAAAGGCTACAAATTTGAGTGCTCACAAACTAAAAAAACACTCAGGTGCTCCCTAGACAAAGACAGTACTATCAATCCCTTCAGTATGGTCGGTATTGTTTTGTATCGAAACCGGTATAGCTGTTAGTAACCGATATCAAACTGGTATGATCGGTGTTAAAACTGGTATGATATGTAAAAACTACTTTGTACCGGTTTAAACGGTGAAAATAATATACCGGACTGACCGCTAGTTCCCCCGCTGGCCCGGTAGCGAGTCGGCGCTACCCGCTCTGCTGAAAAACCGGGAAACATGGAGGCATTCAACGGGCATTTTCCGTGGTTTACGCGGAATCGCATTGTTTCCTGTAGAAACTCCGCAGAATTCATACGAGAAAACTCCTGACAGGCCTGAAGTGAGCGCGATCCGGGGTTTGGGATTCCACGGGTGACAGCGTGATCCGACGCTCGTGGAAGCTTTCCACTGGATCCGGACATCCCGTTCCTTGCTTATCTTCCTTTTTACATCCCCATTGGTAGAATTCAAAATTTCTGAAAAAGTAAAAAATAATATCAAAAACCGGCCGGTTTTAACCGAAATCGACCAGCCAATTGGGGAGTATTCTGACTCCAGAAAATCGATCGATTTTGAGAGAAAACCCACCGTTTTTTTTGTCGCGTAAATTTTTTTTTTTCGAATTTGATCGGTTTACCGACTGGTTTTAGTTGTCGAGTCCGCTCGATACGAGTCGACGGTTTTGTAAAGACTGATCCGAGTGCCTGTCTCGCTAGACCTGGAAATATGCTCACGCTCGTGCGGGCTTTAGACAGGAGGAATCAATCGCTCGTTTGGCTCACACACCACTAATTTGCCCCCCTTTAGAGCGCCCTCTCCTTTTGAGTGCCCCAGCACCATCAAAGCAGAGCTTTCCTCATCCAAAGGCCCTCCATGTCGCGGCGCCACCGGATCCGTCCATCCTCTCTCTCTCTCTCTCTCTCTCTCTCTCTCTCTCTCTTGGTGGCGCCGTGGCTCTCGAGTTGCCCAATCGAAAATCGAATGGTCGGAATAAACATGGAGGGATTATTACCCGCTGAAGCTGAGTTCTTTCGCGGCACGCTAAATTTAGTGCGGACCCTTTGGTCTTTTCGATCTAAAGAATCAGATTAACTTTCTGCAATAGTAGAGCGGTAGGAATGCCTTTTTTTTAAAAAAAATCAATGGATAGATCTAATTTGTACTGTCTGCTGCATACGATTGGTATAATGCGATGTTAAATTTCTCCTAATTACGCACCTTCTTCGCCCGAAACATGCTGAATTTCCACACAATCTTAACTATTATAAGAATGAGTTGGTGGTGATGGTGAGTCTGCCAGGCTATTCTTGGGCTAGAACAGTAGGGGCCCAAGGCTCAATAGGTGATAAGGCTGTTCTTGTTCAGAGATTCTTCATTAATAGATCTCAAATAAGTGATAGCACAAGTTTTAAATTCTTATTTTTTTTGTTTTTAAGAGTTTAGAACTTGTGGTGTCATCATCTATTTGAGATCCGTTGCAACGCACGGGCACTTTACTAGTTATATGTATGTGGCACTAGATATAGATAGATAGATTGTTCATGTGCAATGTTGAACTGTGCAGGCTTTGCTCAAGCGGAGTATAGTGGTAATTGCACAGCAGAGGGAGGCAACGTGAAGCAGTCGTTGATCTCGTCGTACAACAGAGTGCTCGCCCCCAAGGTGAAGGCCGCCATTAGCGCCGGTGGTCTTGCGGACCACGCCCAGGCCGGCAATGGCGGCGGGCAGCAGCCGGTGGAGAGCTGCAGCGGGTGCACGAGCTGGGGGAACCAGTTCACGATCCTCCTCCGGCGCAGCCTCAAGGAGCGGCGGCACGAGGCGTTCACGTCGCTGCGCATCTTCCAGATCATCGCGCCGGCGCTGGTGGCCGGCGCCATGTGGTGGCGGTCGTCGCCGCTGGCGGTGCAGGACCGGCTGGGCCTGCTCTTCTTCGTGTCCATCTTCTGGGGCGTCTTCGCGTCCTTCAACGCCGTGTTCGCGTTCCCGCAGGAGCGGCCGGTGCTGGGCCGGGAGCGCGCCTCCGGCATGTACGCTCTGTCGTCCTACTTCATGTCCCGCATGGCCGGCGACCTGCCCATGGAGCTCGCGCTGCCGGCGGTGTTCACCGTCATCGTCTACTTCATGGCGGGGCTCAACCCGACGCCCGCCGCGTTCGCGCTCACCCTCGCCGTGATCCTCTCCTACGTGCTCGTCGCCGAGGGGCTCGGGCTGGCCGTCGGCGCGGTGATGATGGACGCCAAGCGCGCGTCGACGCTGGTCACGGTGATCATGCTCGCCTACCTCCTCACCGGCGGGTTCTACGTGCACAACGTGCCGGGGTTCATGGTGTGGGCAAAGTACACCTCCTTCACCTACTACTGCTACCGGCTGCTCATCGCCGTCCAGTACGCCGGCCACCTTAGCCGGCTCCTCCCGCCGGAGGCCATCGACAGCGAGGCCTCCCCCGGGGCCTGCGTGGGCGCGCTCGTCGCCATGTTCTTCGGCTACCGGCTGCTCGCCTACCTCGCGCTGCGCCGGGTCAGGACGTGATCTGACCGTCCATCTCCCGGCCGCCGTACGTCTTAGCTCTAGGTGTTAACTAACTATATTATTCCGGCCTGCACAATTACTAAGAATCTCCGGCTCGCGCGCACGCTGATTAAACTGGTCCGTGGGTGGCACCGCCGGCCTCGGAGAAGATGCCTCGATCTGACGATCGACGGGGTTGTAGTTGTTGGCATGGCGATCGATCGACCGACGAGGGCTTCTTGCCATTTTTTCTTTTCTTTCTCTTGGTTGGTTTCTTTCTGCTGGATCGATCGAGATGGCTTATTATTACTATTAATCAATCAATCAATCAATCCGGTGTAAATTTCTACTCCCTGATGATGCATGGGATCGATTAAAATTGTAATGAAATGAATGTATATGACGATGAAATTATTGAAGAATTAGTGCAAACTCCAAGCGTCACAATAGGCCCAAATGGGGCCATGCGTGCGTGCATCCATTTCGGCCCACTAGCTACTTGCTTTGTGATTTATTTTTTGTTATTTGGATTTTTTTTTTTGTCATTATATAATCCCATTGGTTTATACGCTCAAAGTTTAGAGCTTCTGACACACTATATATCAGGGAAATTAAACTTTCTAGTTTTAAAAAATTCAGACCCCACGGAGATGGGTGGAGAAAAAGACCGGCCCCCTTTTCGAAATTTGCAAATTACTTCCTATAGAGAATGCAAGTTGCTCCAATGTGCTACCAAATCTGAGTCCCTTTTGGATCAAGAGGTTCCTGCACAATCTGTTGGGGAAAAAAACTTTTGAAATTATTGCATTTGAAACAGAAGCTGAAATTGAGTTTTGTAAAAGATTACAGGTATGAGAGAGAGAGAGAGAGACTACGAAGAAATTGAGTTACTCAATAATATTTATGTAACTTTTTTAAAAAAACATGGCAACATCTCTCAATAATATATATATATATATATATATATATATATATATATATATATATATATATATATATATATATATATATAGGAAAATGGTTGCATACTCTTGGGAGTATGTACTCCCACTCTCAATATACTGCATAAATGATGTTATTATACTTCTTTATCCCTTTGAGTATACTTTAATACTAATTATAAGATACTTCAAAGTGAGTTTCACGAAAAATTTCATTAAAACCCACACTTTATAGCATAGTTTGTTTATATACTCTTTTTGTACATGAAAAACGGTATATAGCAAGAAATAAATGGCTCCGATGAATTTTTTTCCAACAACGTCGCAGTGTAGTATCTTAGAATTATTATTGGAGTATACTGAAAGTGATAAAAGAGTATAACACATCCGTTTAAGTGGTATACTGGATGTGGGAGTACGTACTCTCAAGAGTACAGAAAAGGCTTATATATATATATATATATATATATATATATATATATATATATATATATATATATATATATATATATATATATATAGGAAAATGGTTTCGTACTCATGGGTGTATGTACTCTCACTCTCAATATACTACTTAAATGATGTGGTTATACTTCTTTATCCTTTTGAATATACTGTAATACTGATTATATAGCATAATTTGTTTATATACTCTTTTTACATATAGAAAATGGTATATAATAAAAAATAAAGACATCCGATGAATTTATTTCAACAACGTCGCATTGTAGTATATTAGAATTATTATTGAAGTATATTGAAAGTGATAAATAAGTATAACACATTCATTTAAGTGGTATACTGGAGGTAGGAGTACATACTCCCAAGAGTACAGAAAAGGATATATATATATATATATTACATGCCCGTGCGTTGCTACGAAAAACAAAATTGATAACGAAAAATAAAGATTAAAAAATAAAAAAAATTATTTCACAAGATCAAACATCTATCTTTAACGCTTCGTTTCTTGCGAAAGCTGGCTAATTAAAGCAACGCTTCGTTTCTTGCGTAGGGCAATTAAACGGTAATTAATGACGTGGGAAGAACGGACCAGTGCTACCAAGTGCTGCTTTAGAATATATATATATATATATATGCGAGGGGATCTAATAGGGTTTCCGTCTCTTCCACTTTTTCACCGATCCTCCTGGCCTTAGCATGATTATCGGCCGTCCGATCAAAATGTGGTGGCTCAGACCTACGCCCATAGGCTCGTGCTACAGCACTATGGCTGCACTGATTTTCACCCGTGTTTTTCTACCACTATTGCTACAGTAGATGCAAAATATGTAATATCTCATTATCACTTTTGGTATACTTAAATACTAATTCTAAGATACTCCAATGCAACATATTTGAAAATTACATAAGAGCTCTTTATTTTTGATATATACCCTATTTTACATGTAAAGGTGTATATACATAAATTATAGTGGATTTTGACAAAACTTTTCATGGATTTATAATTCTTGTTAGAGTATGCTCAAAAGGATAAAGATATAGAACTTATTTGTTTAAGCTGTATATAAGAGGTGGAGTACATACTCCCAATAGTATGGAACCATTTATATATATAGGAAGGCTTTTCCATACTACCGAAATTACGTACTTCCGCTTTCAATATACTACTTAAATGATATTTCTATACATCTTTATCATTTTGAGTATACTTTAATATTGATTATAAGATAATTTAAAGTGATTTCCAAGAAAATTTTTATCAAAGTTCACTTTTTATAGCATAGTTTGTGTACATCCTCCTTTTTTTATATGGAAAAAAGCTAGATATAAAAAAAGGGTTTTCAATGAAAATTTTTCAACCAAATCACATTGGATTATCTTAAAATTACAATTGAATTATACTAAAAGTGATAAAGAAGTATAACGTATTTGTTTAAGTGGGAGTAACAAAAAGGCTTACACAGAGATATTCTCTCTCTCTCTCTCTCTCCCCCCTTAGAAGAAAACACTGCCATTACTTTTCAAGAAAATCTCGAGGTTCGTTGCCGTTTCAATTAAGCGTGGTTGATCGTAAGTATATAGACTAAATTTGTCAATACCATACCAGAGACTACCGGTTTGGTTTTTGGAATGGTACGTTTCGATACCAGTGTATACCGACGTACTATTTCGGATTTAGTATAATAATATATACATATAAGTATACACGTGTTTAATTATATGTACACCAAAATCCACTTATAATATTACTTCAAATATATAGTAGTAATATCAAATATAACATATAGTTTAATAGACTATATTGTCAATTTAACCGGCATGACTGATATTTATTGATATCGAAACCGGTATAGATTGATATCGGACCGGTATGATCAGTGTTGATCAGTATCGGATCGGACCGGTATCGAGGCCGATATGGTATATATGACTATTTTTTACCAGTTTAGGTGTCAAAATGACATATACCGATTATATCGGTCGGTACGTACCGGTATTGATAACTATGATATAGACCACAAAGTTGCAATCCAACGGATTGTACAAACATGTGTACTCCATCTCTGAACCACCGTAGCCGTGCGTGCAACTAACAAAAAGAAGAAAAAAAATGGTTTGGAGCCCGGGAGCACAGGAGTAGAGTGCACTGTAAGCAAGCCCCCCCCCCCCCCCCTCCTTTCCTGTTTATTATAAGTTTGGTGCTTGCATGAAAGGGAAGCTAATGGAGGGGTGTTGCATGCAGTGACGACACATTCGACGGTCCCTATATAATGCATGCAGGCTTTAATGGAAAATAAGTTAGAGAAAGAGAATGCATTAGAAAAGCTAGCTAGCTAGCTATGTCACGGGCACGTGGAGCGGAGGTAAGATTAGTCTAATATTTTTTATCAAAAATAATTTGTAGTAGCATCGATCTTTTTATACGAAGCGAGAATAAAAATGTACACGGACTGTCATGTACGTGTGGGCTACACTTTGATCGGATTTTAATTCAAAGTGTTACTCCCTCCGGTTTGGTAATACCTGTCATTTTGGACATAGTGATGGTCAAACTTCCGAAACTTTGACTAACAATATATTTTTAAATATTTAAATTGGATACATAAAAATTATATTATAATAAAAATTAGCGGTCAAAGTTGTATTTTGAAAACCGTGTCGATGTCCAAAACGACAGATATTATCAGACCGGAGAGGGAGCACTAGCTAGTTTGGCGATCAGACGCCATTGGACCTTGTCATCATGCATTAATTGTCCCCGTTCACAACTTTGTCCTAAAGATTCCGGTATATATATAGAGAGATCTCTTCTTCTTCTACCTATGTATATACATATATGCATGCTAGTTAATGGGAACATATCTAGTGCTAACGGTCATTGGGTGCTAATATACTAACATAAGATCTGCGCCATCAGATCTATGATGAGTGGCTCAGATTTGGACAGGTAATTAATGAGGTAATCAAGGGGCTTGTGTGAAAAGCATTTGAGTGAGTAATGAGGTAATTAATAGGGTTCCATCTCTATATCGAATATTTATCATAAATCGATGGATCGATTTAATATTAAAGCGTGTTAAAGACCCAACTTATTAAGACTAGATATGTTCCCCTAGTTAATTAGCAGCAAATAACTTTGTTTTCCGCTAGGGACGAAGGGGTAGGGTCACGCACGTACATATGTCCGAGCTTTGTGCCTTGACGAGACAAATAAAATGCAGTTTTGCGACCTTTTTTTTTTTTTGAGCTAATAGAGATCGATTAATGATTGCACGTACCTGCTGAAAAAGCAAAAGGGAAGACAGAGGATTGGATCGATGTCTGGTCCACTAAATTGGACACTTGTTAGTACTAACTAGCTAGGAGCACTGGGCTACATTATGGGAATCATTAGCGACATTTATTTGGAACTGTTTGTGTTTGCTTATTCATATCTGCAACTATATCATTTTTTTTCACGGTAGCGATAAACTCAAGTTAGTGCAGCAACTGGCCTAGCTGCCTGCGATCGCTGGATCAATGTGTGATCAAGCTTGGGAATTCGCCGATCTGCTTGTACATATAATGCTAGTTGGGTTTTGATAAGTTTCACCTGGATATTTTCTTTAGCAACTATCATCCAAATTCTGGGCCATTGGATTTGCTTTCATATCAATGCACACACCCCCTGAATTAGAGGTGGGTTGATCCTACGGATGTGTGTTTTGATCGTACGGTCCAAAGTTTGGATGATTTTTAGGACAAAAACATCCGGATGATGCCTATACACTGTTTTGATAAGTTTCACCTGGATGTTTTCTTTAGCTAGTTTTTCACTATTTTTTTTTTGGGTTTTGCCCTCAGATGTATATATATTTTTACGTATTTAGTGATGATTAGAGGTGGGTGTTGTGTCGTGCCGTGCCGTGCCAGCTTGGTACGGACCCATCGTGCTTCGTGTCTGAACCGTGCCGGACCGCGACGGCCCGTCGTGCCGGCCCAGCTCGCCTTCGGCGAGGCCAGGCACGGCCTATTTGCGCTTCGTGTCTGTTTCGTGCCGTGCTGGTCCAGATCCGACCCATTTGCACTATTGCGATGAGAGAAAAAAAAGGCGGAGACGCATAGAGTTGAGGCATTATACACAAATATTATGTTTTTCACTTTTTTTTTGTTTTGCCTTCAGTTTTTTTTTTTTACATATTTAGTGCTGATACGAATGAATTTATAAATTTAGTACCAAGCAACGATATTATGCAGCTAGAATGCTAGCAGGTCAAGAACCGGATGATGGTGGTGGGCCCAAGGTACCCGTGTCACAGCAACACGTACCGACAAAGACAGTACATATTAACAATCTAGCTATCTGCTTCCGTAGCATGAGATTTATAGCGATAAAAAAAAATCGATCAACTCTTCTTATGAGATATAGAGTAAAAGATATTAAAAATAACTAGACTACTCTAAATTATTATATTTAAGCATTATATTCAAAGCATACGCATATAAAATATCAAATAGATCTGGATGCTTATTAGATTTATAAGTAGAACATCACACTAATTTATATTAAAACATTAAATACATCTCATATATTTATAGATAAAATCATCCAAAAAATATACGCTGTAAATTTGGATAGAACGAGAACTTACAATATGTGAATGGAAATGAAGGCAGGGACGTGACCCACTAAGGGCCCGTTTGGACCGGGGCCCCTGATGGGTTAGGACTTAGGCCCTGCCTGTGATAGCTTAGCTCACCCCGAAAGGTAGCAGGGGCAGATCGCTCGGTAACACCGTAAGCTTCATATCACGCAAGTTGAAAAAAAAAAAATTTTGTCTGTGTTAATGATATATGACATCAGACCCTACCTTTCAGGCAGCTTCGTATTACATGTTATTTTTCCCAGTTTATACACCTTCGCAGTGTCACCGATCCGATTTCTCGTCGTCATCGGACGGTAATTAGTTCCAGGAGACCAGGACATGTCACAGGACGAAATTTTTTTTTAAATATATTATATTTTATTCCGAATTGCAGAAATAAATGTCTTTCGCAAGAAATTACACTTTTATACGTCGGTCGCTTCATCCATCGGCGATATAAACTGTCGCCGCTCGATGGACGGCGACAGGAGACTCCTCGTGTTTTACATGGCGATCCATCGGGCGATATAAACTGTCGCCCGATCAACAGCGACAGTTAAAAATCCCAGATGGGCGGGCGGCGAGATAGCATGCGGGGTCTCCTGTCGCTCGATGGACGGGCGATGTATATTTTATATACCTCGCTGCGTTCGCCTACGGCAGAGGCAAATAACGAGAAAAAAAAAGAAGAGAGAAAAGAGGAGAAGAAGAGAGGAAAAAAGAGAGGGAAGAAAATTTCTGCGCGATTTTTGAGCCCACATCTTGCATACTCGGTAATTTCTCGTTCTTTAGTTTTGGTATTTGTAGATCTAGAAAATCTAGTTAAGAAATGTAGTTAGATGTAGAAAGATTTAGTAAACCTAGTTTGTAGTTATATGTAGTATGCTGAGACATAGCAAATTTAGCAAACCTAGTTTGTAGGTATGCGATGGTCGTTCTAATTTTTGTAGCGATGAGGTTATGATTTAGTAGAAATGATTTTAGATCTTGGTTTGTGTGCGTTGATATATCGAATGTAGATACTTTGAACGGATAGAAATATTCATTTCTTACGAATGCGATTGGGTACATATAAGCGAAAGTAGTTTGATGTATGTCGAGTAGAAATTAATCGTCTGTAATGTACTTACGAGTTGTTCAATTCTTTAGTAGTAGATCTATTGAATGTAGTACTACAGAGATAGTGATTATTACGAATGTAGTACTACAGAGATAGCGATTATTCACGATCGTAGGTATGTATTGTTAGAAATGTTGCAAATTCTTATGCGATTAAATAAGTAATTTTGTAGCATATAGATATACCAACGCAAAGTTGGGGTCGTAATATTTTTTACGAAGTATTTAATTCGTGGGTGAATGAATGGATTTGCAGATATGGCGTAACGAGTTCAATTTAGAATATATTATGGTGAAGGGGTTGTAATGTATGGTTCTGAGGAGTGCAGATCTAAGTAACTTCGGTATGTAGACAGAAGTTTGAGTAGGGTCGAAGAGCGTACATTTTCTTGATGATGAAGTGGTTGTATTATACTTTTCGGATGGAAGAAGAGAAGTGGCAGTGAAGGTATTTTGCCTCTGTAGTATGCGTAACAATCCATTTTGTTGGGAGCTAGTTGAGTTGAAAGGAACCGCATCGTGGAGATCATATGTGAGGGACAGAGCAACGGGGATGGAACCGGTGCTTTTAGTGCAAGCCTATGCCGGGATGTAGCCCCGGAAATGGACGGTGGGGAGTGTAGTCAGGCTCAAAATGAGTTAACTTTGTGTGACACGTAAATTGGGGATCTAGCCGTGGGCGATACATCCAGGCAATGACGAGGACATTATTTGCGAAAGTGGCGAACAATCCGAATTTGGGGAGGACGAAGCAAATGTTGGACAAGTAGCGCTGGGAGTAGCGCATTTAAGGTGAGCAAATTGATGAAATAACAGTTAGGATGGAAGAGGAAGACCGTGAGTACGGCATAGCAGAAGTGGAAGACGACGATGAGTCCGATGAGGAAGATGGAGGTACGGAGCCGCCTGTGCCAGTCGAGTGGAGCACACATCAATTTGAGAGGTTGGTTGTTAATGAAACCAACGACATACGTTAGCAGTACAGCCCCAACGAGGTTAGGCCTGATAGTATGTACGCGACAAAGGAGGCTGTGCAGGATGCTGTGAAAGATTGGGCCTTATCATTAAGAAGGACTTTCAGGGTTAAGAAATCCACGCCGACCTGCTACGACGTGGTGTGTGAGATCCATGGCTGTCCGTGGAGAGTGCACGCATACAAGCCGAAGTGGGCCACCCATTGGTTATGCTCGAAGGTTGAAGCGACCGCAATTTGTATGATTGAGGAAACAATGATGGCTCACAAGAACTCATCATCTGGGTTTGTCGCGAATCTCATGTACTCAGAGATAGTGGAGAACCTGGCTTATGAGCCCCGTGCTATTATCCGAGCTCTCGAGAACAGATATCAGTACACAATTAGCTATGGGAAGGCTTGGAGGGCGAAACAGAAGGCCTTAGAAACGAGGTTTGGGAAGTTTGAAGACTCGTACCACAATCTGCCCGCACTGCTCAGTTGCATTCAGGGAAGAAATCCCGGCACTTACTATGATTATCAAGATTGTCCGTCAATCAAGTGGCCAACTAAAAGGCATCTGAGGAGAGTGTTCTTCGCATTCGGAGCTTGCATTAAGGCGTTCTACCACTGTCGTCCATTGTTGTGCGTGGGACGGCACATTCTTGATCGGAAATACAAAGGGCAAATTTTGGCATTGTGGGTGTTGACGGAAACAACCAGATTCTCACTGTTGCATTCGCCTTAGTAGAAAGTGAGAACTATGAGAGTTGGCTATGGTTCTGCGGAACTTGAAGATTGGGGTGGTCAAAACTCGTCGGGATGTGTGCGTCTTTGCACGACAGCATCTTTGATACCTTAGTGCGATCAACCAGCCGCAAACAAGCGGCGAGGAGCCATTTCCATGGCCTGACTTGCAGAGCCGATGGTGCATGAGGCATTTGGGCGCAAATTTCTACAAGCAATTCAGGAACAAGGAACTCATGAACATGTTCAAAAGACTATGTAAGCGAGAACCGGAGAGCAAGTTCCGGATTACGTGGAAAAATATCGATGGTGACAAGAAAACACAAAGAGGAGACGGCGAACAAGAGTACTGCCAGCGAAGGCCACGATGAGGCGGAGCCTCTTCCCCCACTGCCAACAGAAGATGACGCGACTAATCGTCGTCGAAGGCAAAGGCCAATCAAATGTTTCTCGGACTGGATCAAGCACGAACCGATGGAAAAGTGGGCCTTTGTTACATGACACACATGGTGCCAGATACGGTGTGATGACCGATAACTTTGCGAGAAGTTTACAACTGGGTAATGAGAGGATGAGGTGTCTCCCATTGGTGGGAATTGTTGAGGAGTCTTTGCGAGGCACAACCAAGTACTTCGTCGACAGACATCAAGCTGCACCTGAGATAGTCTTTGAGAGATGAGAAGCTCCTGTACTCCTCCATGATCAGTAAATACATGGAAGAGAAGAGTCAGAAGGCGGCCAAGCATAGAGCTATTAAAGTTGGTGCACGAACACTGCGCTTCGAGGTGATATGTAAGGATAAAGGACGGCGTGGAACCAACCAGCGGGTTGTCATTCAGGAGTGCGTATTACAGGACATCTGCAAATGCTCGTGTAACAAGCCCAACCTTTTGCACAGGCCGTGTTCTCATGTGATAGCCGCATGTGCTTTATTTGGAATGCAACCTGGTACCTATCTATCTGAATATTTCAGGAAGGAAAGGGTGATGGCAACTTGGAGCGAGGAGCTGTATGGTTACGGTGTTGTGGGTTCTTTCACGGCAACTCCTAGTGCTGATGAAAGGTTCTGGGTCCCAGATTTTAATGCAGGTAGATGGAAAGGTGGCGTCGGAAGACAAGACGTATCGTAAATGACATGGATGAGTCGGAAGGCGCAAGCGCGTGAAGAAATGTTCATTGTGCAAGCAAACAGGACATACGTTCAAGAATTGCCACGCACAAAACGAAGGAGATGAAGGAGGAGATGGCAATCCGACGGTGGCGGAGTGGATCGATCTGTCATGGCGAGTCTTTGCTGCACGACGCCAACGTACCACATGAGAAGCAATTTAATCGCAATGTAATCGATGTGACGTGTGTTGTGTGAACCCTGTGTGGACCTTGTGTGTAAGCCTGTTGCATGTGGCTGTGAGTGTTGTGCACTGAAAAATTATTGTAACTGTTTCTGAATATTTATGATGCTTGAACAATTTTACGTGAATGTTTGTTTGAACACATTGTTGTGAGAAACCTATAGTATTCGGACGATTTTCTTTTGATATGGTTTTGAAATGTAACTCACAATTTGTTATTTACAGGTATGGCTGACCAGCCAGGAGATGACGAGTGGCCATTCGAGTTGCTGGATCCGGTGGTCGACGGTAGTCACCGTGCCCGCTTCGCCACCGGTTTTCCAGCGGAGGGAGGCCAGGCGCACACGTTGGGCGTCCTTCGTCCGAGGACACCGCAGTACGGCTGGGATATCGATCCTCGTTGGGTCCCCAGGTAACATATTACAATTCAGATTTCTTTATATGTTTGAGGTACTGTTCTTACTGGTGTTGTACTGGAAAAAATAACATGTTTTTCCTTTCGTAGGCTTCGAGCTTCAGGGTTGCTCCCTTTCGGCCGGATGGTGCGGGATGTGGGTCGGCGGTTTCCGTTCGACAGGTCCCTGATCACCGCTCTGGTGGATCGGTGGAGGCCAGAGACCCACACCTTCCACCTACCCGTCGGGGAGATGGCGATCACCTTGCAGGACGTGTCGTACCTGCTCGGCCTCCCGATCGCCCGGCGACCATTTGTGGTGCCACACGACGTCGACCTGCGTGGCGCCCGCGGCTACTTCAGTTGTTGGTGTGCTTCGGCACCAGGCTCTGGGCCTTCACCGGACACACGGTCCCTGGCTGCGGTGGCCGGCGATTCGTGATGCGCAACTACACTATGAAAAAACAAGTACTCTTTAATTACAACTTACAACAACATGTAATATGTGATCTTCTATCTTGCGGCCTTCGCGGCTCGCCGAGGGGCGGGCGACTACAGTGGTCACCGCCACTTGAGGCGTACTGCTGTGGTCGCTCTAGGTGCTTGTTCACGAGCTCCCATGGGGATAGCGTGGACAGGCACCTCGTCGGTCGCGAGGAGATAGCGGGCGCCCCCTCGACGGCGTCTTGCGCGATACTCAGAGGTCCATCCTCTGCGGCACGTCATCGCCCTCTGCGATGGGTGTACCAGGCCGGCGCCGAGTCGACCTTCCTTTGGATGCCCGCCGTTTGATACGGTGTGGGCATCTGAGAGGTTCCAGATCGGGCGCCCGCCATCGGCTGAGCGGGTTGACCCTACAGCGATGGCGGCGTGGGCGGTCCGACCATGGGCACCATCTGGTGCCACCGACGGGTAAGATATTTGAACCGAAAGTTTGGTACTATTGCTTGTACATTTTTAATACTAACGGTAACGTTTTGTTTCACTGCCCCTAGCCGGGCACACCAGGCAGTGCGCCAGGGCTACCCGCAGCTCGTCGCGGCGTTCGACCACCTCACGGACGACCACGCGGCGCCGACGCCGTACACTCAGGAAGCGATACAACCGTGTGACCGGCGCCGCCGTGTCGACCACGTGCACGCGAGACGCGGCGTCTTGCTCACACGCCCGGTTCCTGGTGTTCGGCGTCGGTCGAGGCCTACGCTGTCCATCAGTGATGAGGCGATTCGGCCTACGACAGAGTTCCCGATCTTGGCCGGCCGTCTGCTTCCCACACGCCGCCCACGCGTAAGTTCCCTCAATCGATGTTCCATAATTACTATCGTGTGTTGCCATCTAATATTTATACATTCATTTCTCATCCACGGCCCAGACTAGGAAGGGGTGCATGGGGCCACCCTGGCACGTCGCGGATGGCGCCATGGATCGAGGAGTGGGCCGAGCCCTCGAGGGCGTCCATGCCGACGATGCGCCATACGATCACGAGACTTACCAGCGCATCGATAGTGGTTCACCTCTCGCACACGCAGCGCCTGGTACGCGTCGACCGGATCCTCCAAGGCACGCCCCCGGCCAGGAGACACGTATCCCGCCCATACGGACGCGGCTCAGACGCCGCGATGCGTTGTATCCGATATCGTTTAACGATTTTCAAATCGGTGCTATCTAATTTGGCGATGTATTTTCCATACCGACATGCTAGGCCGCTTCTACGAGGAGTCGCCGAGGATCTTTGTCGCGATTGACCGGCCGGCGGCGGGTGACGAGCGGGCGTTGCCCGGCTTTGCTCGGTAGGTTCGAGACGACTCTGCACGCTGGCTGGAGTTGGTGGATCACCTGCCTCGTGGTGTGGTCCCCGACGCACCGCCGCGCCACGGAGGGGACCGGCGGTGGTGCAAAGTGAGACACCGAGTCGCTTCTTCTTCACAAAGACGGTGGAAGGTGCAGGCTTCCACACCGGAGGTGCCGCAGTGTGTGTTTTTCATGTTTTGCATTCACTTTTCATGCTTTGCACTCACCAAGTCACCGGGTCTTAACATTTCTTCCCTTTCGTGCAGGCTGGAGGTCCTGCGGTGTCGGTACCGTGGTTGCCGATCGCTCCGATGACTACGACGGGCGGGGTGATGACCTTGGCGACTACGAGGACGACACCGTGTGGAGGTACCTCGTTGATCCACCCCGCTCAGCTTGGTACCGCGACAACAGAGTGGGCGCCACGACCGACGCAGCTGGTCGTCGCAGCGGGTGCCGCCACCTCCACCGACCCAGGCCGGGTCGTCGCGATGGTGCCGCCACCTCCACCGACCCAGCCGGGTCGTCGCGATGGTGCCGCCACCTCCACCCACCCAGCCGGTTCGTCGCGATGGGTGCCGCCACCTCCACCGACCCACCGCGGTGGGTGTCGCCACCTCGACTTCCCACCGCGGTGGGTGTCGCCACCTCCAGCCGACCCGGCTGGGTCATTGGTGCCGCCACCTCCGACGCAGTTGCACCGACGCGACCAGACACCCCCACCACCACCGCAGACAGCCGACCCGCCTGGCACGCCACACCTCCGAGACCACAGAGGGCCCGGCCACCACGACGCACTGACGTACTCCCGAGGTCGATCCGGAGGAGGACTACACACCGAGGAGGCGACGCGAAGAGGGGCCGGCACTAGTTTCTTTTATTTTTCGGTGTTTGTAATTTTTTGTTTATTTTGGTTGGCGCTTCGATTCTGGCGGTGATTGATGGTACTATGTTATGTAATACCATCTATTTTGTGTACTTTGTCATATTACGTGGTTCATTACATATTTCATCCGCTTTTCCAGCTTTTGTCATATCATCTTTTTCAGCTTTTGTTAGATGACCTTTTGAAGCTTTTGTCATATCACCTTTTACAGCTTTTGTCGACTTCCTCGTTTGAGCGCGAGAGAATACAGGATGCGAACATCGGGGACCCAGCACAGCGGCAACGGGCCGCTGAAAATCGTTAGGGTTGTTGGGCGTTGTCGTGCGCGAGTATAATACTTAGGGTTGTTGGGCGTTGAGAATTTATATGCGAAGAGAGTTGTAACTGAGATATTTTTACAGAATATGGTAGTCCGTATACCAAATAGCAAACCTGGTACCTCCGGCCAAAAAAATAACTTCCAACATGCATCTCTACGGGCCGCCGAAAATCCTTCATCGTTATGGTTCGTGCGCGAATGTAATACTTAGGGTAGTTGGCCGTTGAGAGTTCAAATGCGAAAAGAGTTGTAATTGAGATATTTTTACAGAATATGGCAGTCCGTATACCAAATAGCAAATCTGGTACCTCCGGCAAAATAAATAACTTACAACATGCATTTTTACGGTCCGCAGAAAAACATTCATCGTTAGGTTTGGTGCACGAATGTAATACTTAGCGTTGTTGAGCGTTGAGAGTTTAAATGCGAATAGAGTTGTAACTGAGATATTTTTACAGCTCTCTTCGCATATAAATCCTCAACGCCCAATAACCCTACGTTTTATAGTCGCGCACAAACCATGTAGTCATTTTCTTTCCTGTTGAGCCATGAAAGCCAGCCTAGATTGCATCTGCAAAGCTGTGTACTCCACTGCCATGACCCGTCGATGTCATCTGCAATGATGTGTACTCCACTGCCATGACCCGTCGATGTCATCTCAGAAGTCAGAAAGCGGCATGCATCTGTCGATGTCAAGCACGACCACCGCAAGGGAATCCGATGCTCTTGGATTTTTCTTTCTTGTCGGGACCGCGGAAATTAATTTCAAAATGAAAAAACGCAACGGAAAGCCACGGTTTCGCGATATTCTTGTTCAGCCAGGCCCCCACCTCGCGCGCTAATGCTCGCCAGTTTGCCAGTGCGGCCAGACCCCCTGGCGCCTGCAAGCGCCGCCACGTCTTGGAATTTTACATCTTGGCCCTCGCCCCGACGATGATGTGCCGCCACCGTATCTCGTTTCTACCTCGCTCCTGCCTATAAATTGCAAGGTCGCTGCACTTATATCGAGCAAAAGCGATACATTGCTCGAGTTCATAAAGTTTGGATTGAGTTGAGAAAACCCAAAGCGAAAAGAGTAGAAGTGGTAGTTTAGCTTTCCTTTTTTTTCCAAGATTTTATTTCGGCGTCTTGTTCCACAGGTATTATTTACAAAAGTTATTTTGTACGGTGAGTCACATTGTTGTGTTCTTGGTTCAGTACACATTGATTTGTACTTTTTATGCTTCTTATTGATGTTTTTGCTTCGTGTAGACACCGACTTAAGTGTTCGTCCGTTCTGTGAAAGCCATGTCGAAGGCGTCGAGCTCAGTGGTTGCCAATGCAGGGCGGGTAATTTGCCCTAACTGCCATGTGGATGCTCAAACCTTCTACACTGCGCCAAATAACGGACGAGCGTTCTATAGATGCCCAAATTTCTTTGTACGTCTAAATGTATTTCGATATCTTCATATTTTGATGATTATTCTCTTGCCCCAGTTTTAAATAGCCATGCTCACACTGTCGTGTAGTCTACCGGATGCCAATATCAGCAGTGGGCAGACGGTATAAATACACCGACATCTTTAAACACGATGCTTCCAATGGTAGAGCAGAGGACGGATCTCGCGCAGGAACTTAACAAGGCTAGCAGTGCGAGAATTACCGCAAAGAGAGGGAGTTCGGCCTGAACAAAAGAAAACCGTGAAGCGTATGATCGCTTACTTGAGCACGCCGTACAAGATAACCACGGCCGTAAGCCCTGATTTGGTTGTTCCTCTTGACGGCCCTAGCGTTGAAGACTACAAACGTGGCCGTTGGGAGTTTTTCGAAGAAGAGGGTGTTGAATTCTATGATAGTGATGATTCTGGAAAGTTCTAAAGCCGCTCAACCTTGCATCCATTTGTATGTTAGTTATTATTCACAAGAAATGCTGTTGTAGTTGTTCTCCTATTGTACTTGTAATATGAATGTCATGCTTCTTGGTAACTCAGATTTTTTGCACACCAAACAATACAAGGAAGAACGAATTTTCAATTTTTAAAAACTGCAGTGATTATTATAAACAAACAATGACAACAAAAACAAACAACAAACCGTAGCAAACGACGCTTACCACTACATCATTATTATAAACAAACAATGATATTAGTACTTAGTCCATACGGATGAGTTTTCTCATCCCATTCGATTGTATTTTATAATCCAAGCAAAGGCTGCATGGTACGCCCCGTGAAAGCATTGTTGCCAAAGCACAGTAGGACATATCATGTCATAATCATGTCGATCGATTCTGTCCGAAATGTCATGTCAAATGCATGTGTGCCGATATTGCCTGAGTCGTCCCACAAAGCATAGCCGGCAAAGCTTTACCGCACCTCCTCCAAGATACAAAGCTGCGTGCATATGTCGGTATCAAGCACAGCAGAGCTGCAAAGGAATCCGATGCTCGCGGATTCCTTTTAAGCTTCAAGTCTGTCGCTCTATCCGCTATTTAACCCCTTCATGCCTTCGCAGCCGTTGCATCGACCAAACCATCGCTCCAATACAACAAAGAGAACCATCACCGCCAACCCAAACGAAAGCGGCACCAATGGAGTTCCTCGCCCCAAGGCACAACGTTGTCGAAACAATCCCGAAGGCACGGAGGTCCCCATGTGCCTGTCTGGGGATCCTTGCCGCTTCCGCGATCTGTAGACAACTCATACACTTACGGTATGAGGTATCGAGCTGCCGCAACCACGACTCCGAGCCAACGCTGGGATGCGGATGCGGCGGAGAAGCCCGGTATGTTCATACTCACATTTGGTGCTGCTCCCAATTCATACGTGTTGTAACACCGTGTGATGTGACTAATTGCAGCCTCCATCAGGCGAGTTCATCCGATTCTACGACGCGAACAAACTCCCGAGATGGAGAGGAGGCGGAATCGGGAGTACTCGCATCGAGGGCTATCGTGGAGCAAAGTGGTGTGAGCAGGATGAGGAGGAGAAGCGCCAACGGCATTTGGAACATATGCATGCACGCAGGAGGCCGAGCAGCCGCCATGCAATGGAGAGGAAGGCCGAGCGCGAGAGAAAGCGTGAGAGGGCAGCTAGGGCCGAGCGGCAGGAGCCGAAAACTTGCGTAAGGGAAAATATCCTCGTTGCACTCAAGAAAGCCCAAGAGAAGGGCCCTTATTGCTGTTTTCTCCGCCTAAGGCATGTTACGTTTAGTCCCGTATACTCGGTAGAGTGTGCCGTACATGCCATTGTTGTTTAGCATTTCTAAGCCGTATGCAATTCAAGACATTATTATTGCTCCCCATCTATCGGTGCGATTATGTAGTACATATATTTCACATCTTTGAAGATAACTACACGAAGTCTTCAATAAATAATTACGAGTTGACCGGAGTGAAGAAGGGCCACCTAAAAACCGAATCTCAGTATTTTCTCATGCTTGCATCGAAATGGCTTCTAAACTGACAGTTTTAAAACTGAAATTTGTTGCGACATTTATTTCTGCAATTTGGAATAAAATATAATATATTTTTTTTAAAAAATCTCATAAAAACTAACAAAAATATCAAAAATGGTATATGTCGCCCGTCCATAGGGCGACATGCTATCTGTCGCCCGTCCATCGAGGGATTTTTAATCTGTCGCCTTTTGATCGGGCGACAGAAGCCTGTCGCTCGTCTAACGGGCGACAGAAAACACGAGGAGTCTTCTGTCGCCCGTCCATCGGGCGACAGGCTTATATCGCCCGATGGACAGGCGACAGACGTATAAAAGTGTAATTTCTTGCGAAAGACATTTATTTCTGCAATTCGGAATAAAATATAATATATTTAAAAAAAAATTTCGTCACAGGACAATGCTACTCCCTTTAGTAACAAATAGTCATCGTTCTGAATATAGCTGTATTTAAACTTTAGAAACTTTGGCTGTCAATACCTTTTGAAATATTTAAATTGGATACATTAAAATCATATGTATAAATTTGTTTCGAAAAATACTTTTATAATACTGTGGTTTTATTTGATTTTATAAATATATTCTAATAAAAATTGACGGTTAAATTATGTGATTTAGAGACCGTGCGATCGTGTCGATATCTAAAATGGTATCTATCGGTGATGGGAGTGAGCAGCTTGTAACGGTGCTCATCAGTGATGGTCTTCCTCGTGTGAAATAACGAGCAGATGGACGTATGCATGCATGAACTCATACAAGTTAAACCTTTTTCTTTTGACCACAGCTCGTAAAAAGTCACAATTTTTCAACAAATCCAAGTGAGTGAGTAGTGCAAACAGTATACAGGAGCTCAACAACTGAATATATGAGCCCGGGAAACATATGCTAATTGGCCGGCAAAAAATTATGGGGTGACGTGCGTACACATCGAGCAGGGAAAAAAAAAATATTGAGTGGTTTCTATATATTTTTTCAAAGCTAGCCCACGTAGGTATTTGCAAATTTAATTATCTCTCCCATAAAAGATGTGGTAGGTGATACATGTCCCTTGTCGCCCACAAGAAACGCGGAAGATCACCGAATCCTTAAGAGCTCGGCCGACCACAGGAGCGGCGCATGGCCCACCGCGGCAAGATCCCTTTAGCGCTACCAGGGCGCGGTAGCGCCTCCCGTTCGGTGTCTTCCCGTGACACAATTCCTCCGGTGCTCCCCGGGCACAGCAGTTCCTTCCACGCCCCTCAGGTGCGACGGGGTCTCCTCCCACGATCCCTTGCCCTGCCGCGGCACCGGTGACTTTTCGTGCTCCCCGGCGCAACAGGAAATATATGTCGCCTGCCGCTCTTTCCGCGATAGGGAGGATCAAATTTGTAAATGCATGCGCCGGGACTAGATTTATGGAAAACAAGGTACATGGCTTAGATAAGCGATGATTTTAAAAAATAAAAGAAATGCATCCAATCAAATTAAATAGAAAAACTTGTATATGGTGATTTGTGTAATCAATCATGCGAGCTCGAATAATTAAGCAAGTAGGGACGTGACACCCATCAACCTTTTAGAGCCAGCTGTGGTGTGTAGCGATCTCAATGAGGTTTGTTGCTAAATAATAATAGACTTGTCAGCCAGCTCTCTCACCGGCCGGCGTAGGATTTAAAATATCGAGCAAAGACACGACTACTGAAAAATTAATAAAAACAGTGCTTTTTTTTTCTAAAACAAATTACACGAATCTTAAAACTAAAGAGATAAGTAATCATCATCTATTTTTTATTTATGTTTTAATATTTATACAACTTAAAAAAACATAGCAGCAACTCTCAATTAATAAACATTCGGATCGGATGTAAGCAATTGTTTTAAGGGAATTGCTAAGAGGTAATCGGCTGTTTTGTTGAGCTAAGAGCACTTAAAATTTCTAACTTTCCGATGTTCATCAAGATGCACGCTTAAAATGGTATAAAAATCTTTTAATTAGAAAAAACTTTTAAGTGGTTCAAAAGGACTTTTAATTATTCGAAAAACTTTCAAATGGTTCTATAAACTAAACCTTTGGTTCGAAACTTCGAAACAAATCAAAGAATATTTGATTTGAAAACTTTCAATTTAATTATTAAAAAGAAAAAACTAACGAATGATTCGAAATGTTCAGATCAAAACTTTGCCCTTATTCAATTAGATTTTTTAAGAAGTGATTCTGGGGAAGGATCTTGGTCAAACAAAAATGCGAGCGCTTTTTAACAAAAAGAGTACTCTAGTGCTCTCTTGCCATCATTGCTCGAAATTGGTCGCATTCAAGAAAATTAACTGGTAAATCAAACATAATTTGATAACTCGATCTAGGTTATATGTGCACTCTGAAAATCATGGGTTTGCAGTTTCTTCTCCGATGTAAAGAATGCTGAGAATCCAAATCTAATGAGACATAAACCTAACAGAATGCAAAAACAATTTACTTGATTTTGTACGTGCTCCAGATCCCAACTCCACCTCAGAGATGAAACTTGTAGACTAAAATAAAGTAACTTAAGTTTATAATTTTATTCTAAAATATAAACAAGATGACCCACCTAAACACTCTTAATATACTCACAATTCCAGCTTCACAAATCTGATGATGCTAGGAATACCCAGCTCCACCAACTCCTCAGATTGGGTGGAGCTGGAGCTATACCAAACACCCCATTAAATCTATATATACTTACAATTAATGAAGCACCATGGATATAATAGTAATATGTCGATTGTTATACCACATATTCATATGCAGGTAGGAATCACATCTAGTAAAAAAAATGCTCCATTCAAATCACCATCAAAATACAGATAAGTTCAAAAAGAAAAAGAAAAAAGAAAAGAAAAGAAAAGGTGGGACTTGTTTTCGATCCCAACACTGCTGCACATCCATTATTTATGTACTTGATCGAGCCCCGTACCCGATGGATCTCGGAAGCGTACCCTATAGCCGCCCGGCCCGGCCCAGTCGGCCCTGGCCCGCTCGTCCGGGGACAGGACGGGCCACCGCCACTGGCCGGCGCACGATGAAGGCGCCCTCGGCGACGGCCATGGCGCTCTTGCACCCGTGCAGGTCGAGGAACCCGACCACCCCGCCGGCGGCGATGGACCACCTGCGCCCGGCGTGGCCGCCGGTGGCTGCAGCTGGCGCCGGCGCGGGAAAGAGCGTGTCGATGGCGTCGCCGCCGGTTCCTGATGCCGCGGCGCGGTCCCTGGTGCACTCGGCGAGGGCCGCGGCGAAGGGGTCGGCGGCGGGCGGCGGGTGGTTTGCGCGGCGGCGGCGGCGGTGGTGGTGGTGGCGGGAGGACGGCGCGCGGAGGGGCGGCGGGAGCGGGAGCGGCGTGGGCGGGGAGGCTGGGTCGGCGGGGACGAAGTTCTTGGGGATGCCCGGGTGGTGCTCCCAGGAGAAGGGGACGGACGTGGTGGTGCTTCTCGGGGAGGGCGACCGCGAGGAGGTGGCGGAGGAGGCCGTGGAGTAGGACGAGGAGGAAGCGGAGGAGCCCGTAGAGAGGGACAACGAGGAGGAGGAGGCCGCGCGGTGGAGGCGGTGAAAGGACGACGACGGTGGCGGCAATGGTGGTTGCGGCGTTTGCGTTTGGGTCGTCATGGGTACGAGGGGGAGGTGGTGGTGGGCGATGCGAGCTTAGTCGAAGTGTGGGAAGGCGGGGACAGGACAGGCGTGGGGATAAATACGACGGGGGATATTTACACTTAAAGCCCTTTATGTTGTCAAATTTTCATTTTCTTCTTTCGGAAAATGATTGGTTTCAACGTACTATAGATAGTGCTCCGAGGGCTGGAGTCAGCCCAGACCTATGCCTCGAACTGGACGAGTAAGTTAGGATGAGTTTGGTCCGTGCGATAAGATTGAATGGAATGGGATTATTCTGAAATAGTTTAATATCTAGAGGGAATATTTTTCAAATTTGTATCACTTGATCCATGATGGGATGGTTCTATTCAAACAACCAAACGCACTGATGAATTTTTTGGAACCATCTAATACATATATCACTTGGTACAGACAACCAAACGCATCCTTAGTCACAGACGACTTTAGGATTTCACGAGTGATCTAGACTTCAATGAAGTTATCACATTATAATTCAACACATGCTAATTAGTAGTACTTGCCTACTTGGCATTTAACAACTAAATGACTAACCGAGTAAACTAGAGACTGGTTCTTAATCAGCTCGAACTTCAAATCATAATCATGATTCGTGAGAAGCTCTCTGCTGATTTTTGTATCTTGCGTGAATGCATGAGTACGAAGAATCCAAATTTCGCAAATCCAAAACGCTTGACCGTTTACAGAAGAAGGCAGCTACATTTATCAGAAAAAGATCTTGCTTGGAACAATTAATGGAATCAAACCCCTCTTCTGAAAAACTAACAGAGAGCAATGTTAAACGAAAAAAATAAATCAAACTTTAGCCTTAACCTTTGGAAAGTATGCGCAGCAACATACTTACATGCATTCTGTACATCTTTGTAAATTTTATTGCTTCTGATCAGCAATTGTAGGCCACACTGAATAGCTATGCCGATTATAGAAGAGAGGTAAGGACAATTAGCACAATATCTTATTAAGGGCTCTGAAGTCGTACAGAAACATATTTCAATCAAGCTGCCGACGCTGTAGCAGTTAGTTATAGCATATTCAATTAGCTGTTGTTTTGATCATAACTGTTTGAAATTGATGTCAGTTTTATTTGTAATAGTATTGTACAGAGAAGGACACAGCCGTAATGCATATGGTATCATTAGCATTTGGGAGTTCAGTACTATATACTGTAAGCTTGTCGAGGTGCTACAGTTCAGTTTTTAAAGTATATCACATTATCACGTCAGAAATCCGTACAATCCTCGTAGAAAGATTTCAGAAATCCGTACAGATTTCATATGTATTTTTTATTGTTACTACTTACTAGCTATGACCAAACAAAGATATCGTTTTTTTTTTAAGTACGAAATTTTGGTTCTTCGGCTGGTAGCGGCCTTCTCGGTTAGTCCGCTGCAGAAATAATTTAATTCCCTCGTCTTTGTGTGCAAGCTCACAATTGCAGTTCTACAATCTACTGTATTAGATGACTTGAACTTTTCCTCTCAGTCATGGACACTAAATTTAATACGAATAGTTTGTGTTTTTTATCTAATAGATCAGATTAGCTAGTACTTATTTACACTTTCTCTGTTACTCCTAGAGTAGTAAAACCATCGCGATAAATTAATAATTAAACCTGATTTCTACTATCTACTGTATAATTTCTAGTATAATGCATCGTAAATGTATCTACTATATCTACCGAGACTTTTTACCATCCTTACAATGTACCAAAATTTACACCGAGCTATTACCAAGATATACAAAAAAAAAAAAAAAAAAAAAAATGATAGCTCCACCCTTTAAACTTCAGTATCTCTTGGTGCCGGTCCAATGTAAATTTTAGTACCCCTCAAAGATGATAAAAAGCCTCTAATCTACAACACCATGCGTTACCTGCGAGGAGTTCCTTTGATTGCACTACACTGAACTGCAGCCGTCGGCTCATTGATTGCGCTGTACATACATATACTAATACGATGGATGGTACGCACATACGCAATGCTACGGGGACATGTGATCTGTACGCTTACCCGTAGAAGGGAGGACGAGTGAAATGCAAGGCTGGATGGCTTCTCTCTCTCTCTCTTTTTTTTTTTTTTTTTTGAAGGAATGCATCCGGCTGAATTTATTGATTAGCAAAAATTGTTATATCGTTCGTCAAAACATTCAAAAGAAAACTAGGGAGTTCATCGACCCAAATACAGTCATTCTGAGAAACCATAGCCCTCCTAGCGAGTTCATGAGCTACTTGATTTGCCTCCCTATTACAATGAACAATAGTAACATTTTGAAAACCACTCCACAGGGTATTACATTGATCATAAATAGCTGCCGCTGTAGTCGCCGAGAAACTCCCATCTTGCATCGTCTTCACGACTAACATGCAAGGCTGGATGGCTTCTCTTGCCATGCCCGTTCTTCTGTGTACTAGACTGGCTGGTGGCCGCTAACATGGCGTCTAATTTCGTCGACTCGCACGTTGGGGCAGACAGGTGTTATGCATGATCCAATTCCGACTTCAACGGCCTGTGATATGGTACAGGAAACGCTATACCTACCTATATCCTTTCGGTTGCTTCGTCCGCTCGCACGCCATTGACGCCCGGGTACGTCTCTGGAACGGATCAACAGGAACCCCTGTCTTGCATACGGTGCTGGAGTTGGATATAAGCGGCAGGTCTTAGAATGCCACTGTGCCAGTGCACTGTATTGTAGACCAGTTTTTTCTCTTTTTTTTTTTTCTTTTCCAGTAGGTAAGACTTGAATCAAGAAACTTTTTTAAATAATATTTTTAAAAATAAAAAATTATAGAAATAATATGCCGATTTAAAAAAATGACAGAAGTACCTCTCCGTCGGCATTTAAAATGGCGACAGAGAGTCTGTCGCCATTTCAAATGCCGAAAGACTTTCTGTCGCCATTCCAAATGGCGATAGAGGAGTGCATGAATTTTTTTAAAAAAATGAAAATTTTCTGTCGTCATTTCAAACAACGACATACTCTATGTCGTCATTCAAAATGGCGATAGAGAGTCTGTCGTCAGATGGTCGAGTTCTTTGTTGCTATTCCAAATGGTGATAGAGGAGTGCATATGAATTTTTTTACAAAAATGAAAATCACAAAATTAAAAAAATAGTATACCGATAAGGAAAATTACATAAATATGTCAAAATGGTGATAAATATGTTAAAAAAATACAGAAATTCGGGAGGGTGGTTTCTCAAGTAGAAAATAACAAGGTGAAGACAAATTAATAAGGGAAAATTTGGAAAAGTGATGTTTAATATTGGTAGAAACGGAATGAAGGCAGGGAGTACATGGCTCGTACGAAACAAAATGGCATAGCATGATGTAGAAAACAATGAGAGGAATACATTGCATGATATAGAAATATTGTGGTACATAGCATAACATTGTTGACATAACATGACATACAAAATGACGAAAGAGGCATAGCGCGACAACACGGACGAACCATGGACGGAAACTACAGCTAAGGTACATGCACTCCTTTTGGAAATAGAAAAAAAGTCAAGCTTATTGTCATAGACCCTATATGGAAGGATCCATCTGGGCCTTCCCCTTTGATTTGGTGAGGATGTTGGCCTTGACTTTCTTCTAATTAGATCCGTAGATATCAACCCAATAATAGTCTTCTAGAGCGATCTTCGGCTCCTCTTGGAAGCGAGCCATGTCGGCTTGCTTGTTTAGCTTCTTTTGTTGTTCTAGGAACTTGTAGCAGGGTTTGAAGAAGGCAACTTCTTCAGGGTGCTAGGGCAGGTGTTTTGGTTTATATTTCGCGGTCTTAGGTTAGGCTTCCAACATTTGTATTGCTTGGGCACTACAGGGTTGTCCAGGTAGCGAGTGTGTTCGTAGAACGCCATGTCGTACTTGTCTGGCCCATCAATCCGCTGGAAGAAGTAGCATGTAGTCTCTTGCTGGGATTATGCGTAGATAAAGTTAGAGCTTAGGGGAAAACAACATGCATTACGGAATATCACTGAGAAAACATTTCATAATAAAGGTGTGAAAGACGACACGTAGCGCGTAGAGTTTGGTTCGGTGCACATATTCGTCTTTCTACTCCTAGGATGCAAATGACGACACGTACAAACCATCAAAACAAACTACATGTAATTACCGAAGGAAATACACGCTAGTGCAATTTGTTAGTAATTACTAAAGAAAATACAGTTACAAGACGCGTTGGGTTCGTTGAGCTTGTGCTTTGCATTGTGGCCAATGCTCGGGGAGGTGTGCATATTCACGCGGAGGATTTCTACTAGTGTAGAACTCTAATATTTTGAGGGGAAGATCAAAGATGAGGGATAGGGGCAAAGGGGACCGTAGATGTGTGTGTCCTCAAGGGAAGGATCGCGCCCTTGAAACCCTGTCTCTCCCCGTCTTTCCCTCCCACACCTTGAGCTACATGCTCTGTCCATCATGTTACGCATGAACTAGTTAGTTCGAGGTGCTTAGTGTATTTGCGTAGGACTACTTACAGGTCGTGTCGGATGTGGGTGGCAGACTTGGCGCATATAAATTGTGCTACCCGGAAGATGTGGTCGTGTTAGTCTGAAACGTAAGTAGCAGTGTGGCGTCACATTTGCCAAAAGGCGGGTTGTAGTGTGTTGTCACTTCGGTCGGAAACAATATGTCGCAGTGTGTTGTCACCCTGGATACACAGAAAATGCCAGTATGCTATCACATCGGTTTGAAAAAGTAGGTAACATTTGTCACGATGTGTACTTTCAAATTCTGTTGTGCATAATACAATTATGAACCGTTCAATGTTTAAGAGTTTTGTATGTATTAATTGATTTCATTTTTTTATCACAAATGAACCAAAGCATGGTAAACAATACATAACTAGAACGTCATCATATACACAACTTAGTTAAGGAATCCCGTTACGTAGCATATACATATAATCATATTACATAGCATGATGCACGTAATGGCTCGAAAAAAAACAAAATCCCGTGAATCGGAGGGCTAAATTTGTAAATCACATCAAATGGGATCTACTTTTGAAAAAAGAGAGAGGATGTCTAGGAGCACCCGACTGTTTTTTTTTTTTTTGTTAAATAGCACTCAAATATTGAGCCTTTAAATCTAGATTTAATTAATGGAATCAATTTGCCATCTCTCCTCACATTTTGAGTACTCTATAGGCAAAAAAAAAATTAAGTGCTCACAAACTAAAAAAACACTCGATGACTACTTAGCAATTCTAAAAAAAAGGGAGGTATAGGCATCATCCAGATGTTTTTGTTCCAAAAAACATTTAAACTTTGTACCGTACGATCAAAACACACATCCGTAGGATCAACCCACCTCGAATTCAAGGGGGGTGTATATCGATCTGAAAGCAAATCCAATGGCCAGGAATTTGGATGATGATTGCAAAAAGAAAATATCCGGATGAAACTTATCAATATCCAAAAAAAAAAAACGTTGACAAGAGGGCAAACATTCGGATGGTCCAGCCGCATGTGTAGGAAGGAGTGGTGGTGGGGGATGCTCTGCTCTGCCTCTGCCTCTGCCTCTGCTTTTGCTAATCGCTGAGCCCTGCATCCATGGGCGGGCACTTTGTGTTTCGCCTTCCTTTCTCCGTTCCCAGGCTGATCTTTTTACCTTGGTGCCTATCACCTGCCCCTCTCTCTCTCTCTCTCTCTCTTCTTCCCCTGTCTGTCTGTCCTTTTGGATCGACTCTCTCTTCGTTGTGTTGCGTAATCTCAAGTGCCTTTATGCAATGGAAACGTCAGCCATTACCATTTCTTTAAGGGTTCATTTCTTTCGCGGTGTTTCGTACACCGTATCAGGTGTTCCTCGATACGCGGATTGCACTGCATCCCTTCCAGGCTCGAGAGATACAGAGTTAATGCAAGCCTTTTCGCAGGGTGCTGTAGTGTATTGTAGCTCAAGTGATGTAGTCGACACTGACCACAAGCATCATGTAGCGTTGCATTGTACTTGTAGTAGCTCTTTGATCCAGACTGCTACTCTCTCTCTCTCTCTCTCTCTCTCTCTCTCTCTCTCTCTCTCTCTCTCTCTCTCTCTCTCTCTGAAAGCTGAATGTGACACTATCAGTAGATGATCTTGTGCTCTTCCCACCCAATCGATTTGTACGTTTCACCTTCTGAATGTGACACTATCAGTGGTCAGTCAGCTCAGCAACACACTCAGGACGCAGTGGAGGCTATAAAATGCAGAATGGATCAAACGATATCTTGGGTTAGTGTTGCATTCAGCAGATCACACACACGACACAAACGCAGACGCAGACGTTGCTTCCTCCATGCAACCTCTCGTCATCTGTTTCTTGACGCAGTGGCCATTTTTCGCGTGTAATTTACGGTTCTCTACATATAAACAAGTGAAATAGCCATTGTCGTCGGCAGAGTTCGGTACCAGATTCTTTGTGTTTTCTCCCCTTGTAGGTCGTGACGACTGAACTCCTGCAAACCAAAGAGGTAATGGCAAGATTTTAGTACAAGAAACGGTTTCAGCTCTGAACTAGTACTGTTAGGTAAACTACCCTGTTTGATGGCACATATATGCAGAAAAAGAAACAATAAAATATCTGAGATGCAGATTGGATTGACTTGATTTGGAAGCATGCAGGCAGGCTGACCTCATACAACCTTTAGTATAATGGGGGTGGTAGATTGACATGATCTTGATCTGTTAATTTGTTTTGTTGCATTATCATTTGATCTTGACCTCCATTGTGAGCACTTGTGACTTGTGAGCACAAAGTCCTGAATGTTTCATTCACCTCAATAAGCTGCAAGTTTGGTAACTTCTCTTTTTTCTGATACACAGTCGCATGTTTGAATGCAAAATAAATAATGGGAAATTGAATTCACTTCTTTGCCGTCTGCAACCTTTTGGGGACAATGTGCGATGCAGGTCGATGTTGGAATGATAAAGCACTTGTAACGACTGGAATCCGGCAAACCACAGAAGTAATGACAAAATTTTAGCACAAGAAAGGGTTTCAGCTCTGAATTAGTACTGTTAGGTGAACTACCCTGTTTGATTGCACATATATACAGAAACAATATCATCTATAGCTGAACACAACAACCCGTAACCATATATATCTGAGATGCAGATTGGATTAACTTGATTTGTAAGCATGCAGGCATGCTGACCTCATACAGCCTTTAGTATAATGGGGGTGGTAGATTGACATGGTCTTGATCTGTTAATTTTGTTTTGTTGCATTATCATTTGATCTTGACCTCCATTGTGAGCACAAAGTCCTGAATGTTTCACTCACCTCGATAAGCTGCAAGTTTGGTAACCTCTCTTTTTATGATACACAGCCGCATGTTTGAATGCAAGATAAATAATGGGAAACTGAATTCACTTCTTTGTCATCTGCACCTTTTGGGGACAATGTGCGACGCAGGTTGATGTCGGACTGATAAATCACTTGTTTTGTTCATACCAGTGCTGATTTTGACCCAAAACCTGAAACGACAGAACATGTAAGAAGCTACATTTCAGTCACAGTTCATCCAATTTGCTCTGAAAGTATTTTAGGCTGTACGGCCGCAGAATCTTGCTTCAGACAAAACAATTCGGATTCTCCGCGAAAGAAGCAGGTTCGTTGCGTGATCCGATATATTATTCAGTACACCTAACCCTCGTAAAATGAGGAACATCTAGAATCAAATCGTTCATATATACAAGAAATCGACTAATTAAGAAAGGTGATCACACATCAGTGTCTGCGTATCTTCTCACCACTTACATTGACAGTAATACTAGTCTACTATTGCCGCTATTTGTATTTGCGTAGTACTGAAGAAAATATCGCCTTGTTGAGCACGATATATGACAGACACACTAGCTCGGGAAATTGGGTGTGGTAGCTTCTCTGTCACTGTCAGAAAAAAACTATCTCAGTGATGCAATTAGTGATTAATTGGAGTTGCTGCTCATGAAGAACTAAAGCTCAAACACTGAACTCTCGGAACAGTGAAGATGGATTAGTGTGCCAAGCTATATATATACAGGAAGAAGTTTTCGTATGCTATTGAACGCTGGTACTAGTTATCATCACTATTCATCTAGCATGCGATTAGAACCTTGACTCATATCACATTTTCTCTCTCCACTACACACATCCACGTGCAAAATTCATGGTGTTGATAGGTAGTACTAGAGTTAACTATCACAACAAATCTTTTCTCTCTCTCTCTCTCCACCAATGTTGCCGACTGAATACTGATGCTACCCCATGAAAAGCCGACTTATGATGATATGCATCATTTGGTATACGGCTCCAAGGAACATCTTACCTAAGGCTAGCCGATGCCCCTTCACTAGTTGTTTTGCCAAAGACTGATATACCTGCGTCAGCCCAAGAGATGCCCCACGGAATAGATACCGATCCAACCACATGTTAAGGAACGATGCATGTTCCTTGTCCGATATTGGCCCGGTCCCTTGGGTTTAATTGATGTATTGACTTCGTTCCTCTCCTTTGGCGGAAATCAGCTTGTACTAGGGTTTCTTAGAGAAAACCAATATTTATTCTCCATCAGGCCTGAGACAGCACAACATAGCCACATCGAGCAGGGTTGGGCCGATCAGTCTTGTCCTTAGTACAAAAGCGTTGAAGGTGTCCGACCAGAAGTAGCTATTATGGACTCGTTGGCATATCCCAGTCCTTCCCCACATAGGCATCTTTGCAGTAGTAATCCGATTATACGAGTCCCTCCACCCCTTAAGTGCCATCGGCCAAGATCTAAAGCTTTTTGTCCATCCTTCAATATTATACTCAAGAGCAAACAAAGGGAGTCTAGAGGTTTCCTCGTTTATGATGACTGTTGATTCTAGACTACCTATCGACCCTAAGCAGTATTGGTTCTCCCTATCAGGTTTAGGAATGAGTACCTGGTTGGGATCCATTGTTGGCAAACCGATGCGAAGAGTAGCTGATAGATGGACAAGGGCCCTTGAAGCCAATTGTGAAGAAACAAGAGCAGGAGCGCGTGAAAATGACATGTGAATGGGCCCCATATTTATACAGAGGTGAAATAAGGTGAAAAGGCGAGAAGTTTTTTGGTGGAGTACGAGCAAATCGTGGTTAAGATATGTTTGTCAAGATTTTACGGTGCTATAAAAGGAGCAGTTATTAACAAAAATGGTATGCTAAGCCGATAAGGTGGAAGCTAATGAAGATTTTTTTGAAAGATAACAATATCATCCAAAAAATAGGGGGCATATGTTGACACCGAGATTTGGCACTCAACCAATCAGACGTTACAACCGATTTAGTAGTTGTGGCTGATCTGGGAAGATAAGGTTGGATATGAATGCGAAATCAAAACTGATCATCGGTTTGGGCAAAGAAGTTTATTTTTGGGAATTGAAGCCGATATGTATTTCTGTGAGTTGGAGAGATACGATCGACCTAAGCGCTATAAAAAGACCATTGGGCAAGAGAGAAGGGACACAGCCAATCAATCAAACAATTCGCATTACTTTTTACTTTTTCATCGACTAGGAGTAGTATTTTAAACCTGTAATCCTTCCTTTGTAATTCCTCTAAATCAATAAAGTTGTGCATCACCGATTATTAGTTTCATCAACTTACGCTATTTAGGTCTACTTTTTATCCGATCTTGTTACGCATCGCCTTTTTTGAAAAAAGAATCTATATTTATTTTTGCCTAATCAGTTCAATCAGACTAATTAGATCTATCGGTTGCTTTTTATCTACCACCAGAAATTTTAGTCGTTTAAGTCTATAGACTTTGTTTTGGCATTCCTACGGTTTTTTAAAAACACTTTCTTTTTGAAAGACTCATGTTTTTCGAAGCTACAACGATGATATTTTATTGGAGTTGTAAAGAATCTTGTTCTTGTGCAGTGTCAATACAAGGTACCAAAGATAGGAAGTAGTTCTATTACTCCCGCTGGGTTGGAGTATATCACTCACGATTACAATATGTTTCAAGCTCGGAAATCTCCTACCGTTGGCATCGATTTATATCGAAAACGGTAAAAGTCAAACTGTTTCGAAGTCTAACTCTTTGAACTCAATGATAAATTTTTTTAAAAAATCAATCAATTTTATCGATTTTTGAACGATTTTCACCGATTTTTAATCGGTTTTCTTAAAAAACATCAACAAACTAAGCAAAACAATTCGAAAACCAATTTTGATCTATTTTCGAGCGATTTTTGACCGATTTACATCACATAAAAATTCCCAAATTTTTTAATTGTTTTCAAATTGAATCAGTTTATCGAACTGATTTGATACGGTCGAAAATAGCGATTTTCAAACGATTTTTGAAACCCTGATATCACTACCCCATTCAAATGGTTGTGCTCTGGCCACGGTCTTTTTTTTTAGGAATGTCCCACGGGGACCCACATGTCTGTGAAGGACAGCAAGCCCTGTCCCGTGCTGTCTCTCCCGCCCAACCCATGCCCGCATGCACGGGCGCGGCTCCCTGACCCTGAGAGGTTGACGCCCACCATCTGTCCGACGAAACAAGGCACCAATGGCGATTAAGCGCACGCTCGCGCCAATGCCAGAATGCCTCCCTCCCGCCCCGCAACGCGCGCGCACCGGCTTCCCCCTCACCCGCCTCCCAACTCGCACCACCTCACCCGCTCGCCCTGACGCCCGCCGCCGCCACCGCCCATGGCCGCCTTCCTCCACCGCCACGTCCTCCCGCCCTTCCGCCGCCCGCCGCTTCCTTTCTTCCGCCCGGGCGCCGCCTCCGCCTCCGCCCTGCCCCCTCGCCGCCGCCCATGGACGCCCCGCCGCATCCTCGACCCCGGCGACGACGTCGTGCTCCGCTGGAACCGCCTCTTCCTCGTCGCCTGCATGGTCGGCCTCTTCGTCGACCCCATGTACTTCTACCTCCTCTACGCCGCCGGCGAGTCCTGCGTCAAGATCGACATGGGCATCGGCGTCACCGTCACTGCCGTCCGCACCATCGCGGACCTCTTCTACCTCGCCCACATGATCCTCAAGTTCCGCACCGCCTTCGTCGCGCCAAGCTCGCGGGTCTTCGGCCGCGGCGAGCTCGTCAGGGACCCCGACCAGATAGCCATCCGATACCTCAAGAATGATTTCATCATCGACCTCGCCGCCATGCTCCCAATCCCGCAGGCAAGTCTCCCAATCCTCTTTCTCATCCATCCATTTTCAAAAAAAAAAAAACCCGATGAAACAGCGATAATAATAATAATAATAATAATAATAATATGTATTATTTTTTATTTTTATGTGTTTCTTAAGCTGAAATAATGTAAAATGTAAACTAAGAATATGTATCTTAGCCTTGGCAACGTTACTTCTAACCTGAGTAAGAATAGGTATGTTATCCTATGACATGTCATCCAATCATCATTAGAAATTTTCAACAAGTGCACTTTAACTCTAGAGAAGCTGCTAGCCTGCTAGTGCCAATATATTTACAATACTTGCATCTTCATTTCATATTGTCTCTAGACGGATTACCCTAATCTAGAACATCAACATTGTTCCACAATAGAGTCTTGATATTGGTGTTTTGCTCTCTTCAAGTGGCTAGGGTTATCCTTTAGACGGCTGAGGTTGGCTATACTGTGTAACCGTATGTATCGGATACGTCTCGATAAAGTGTCGAATATTAAATTTTTTTTGACTATCTAATTACCCAGTACATAATTGATACGTGTCGAGCGGTATATCGGTGTCTTGTCTGTGTCAAACACGTGTCAGATATCGATACGGCACCACACCAATGTGTCGGTGATACAACATATGTATAATCACTCGCTCATATGCTGCGGTTCTTGGCCACCGTTCCTGTAGTCAGATCTACCGGGAACTCCGACAAAGAACCGGTCATCCAAAATCCAGAATAGACCAGTCTAGCGCCTAAGGTAGTAGATTCCAGGCTGCACCTCCTAAGTCCAAAGATCACTTTCAAAGATAAATCTGTAAAAGACCCGCTAGTGGAGAGCTTTCTCCCCTTCATTCATAGCTAAGCCAAGGTCTCAGGTCTACTTGTCAGCTTGTGCATTTTTGAAGAATCCTGCACCCATGGGCATACGGCCTGGCAAGCCGAATCATCAGGGTGGATCAACCAGGGTTAACAAAACTGTTTTCGAATTGAAAATGGAGGTCCCCGCGGTACCGGTTTTTTGAGAAAACGTAGCGAAAAACGTAAAAAAACCGAAGAGTTTTGAAACCGAGCATTTGAACAAAAAAATTCAAAACAGATTCCAAAAAAACGAAAACCGCTCGATTTTCTCGAAAATCACTCTGTTTTCGCGAAAAACCGATCGGCGAATTGAACCTTTTGAACGGTCGATTTTTGAAACGGTTTTCGTCGATTTTTGTCGACCGGTTTACATCGCATAAGATTTTTCAAATTTTTTGATTTTTTTTTTGTTGAATTAGAACGGTTTATCGATCAGTTTAGGATTTTGAATTGGTTCGATACCGTTGAAAACCGTGGTTTTCGAACGGTTTTCGTCGGTTTCGTAAATCCCGATCAACTTCATGGAATCGGGTTAGTTAAAGCGTGCATCTGTTTTTCCGTGTTTCGGGGTTATTTTGTGGTCCATTTAGATGGGTGTTGCGTTGTGTCGCTTCGTTTGTGGCGCCTTCGGCCACAGATCCCTTTCTTGACATTTCACACGTAGGCCCTGTATATGAAACTATCATACCCTGGGGCTCCCGTCATATTTGATCATCTTGATTAAGGTGATGTGTGTTGTTCCTTGCATGCGTCAAACTACTTGTCTCTTGGATGTGCTGCTATTTTGTTTTGCCTGATTCCTCCAGGTGATTATCTGGTTTGTCATACCGGCCGTGAGCAACCAAGCCAACCACACCAACAACACGCTCTCGATGATCGTGTTGATCCAGTACATACCAAGGGTGTTCCTTATCATATCCTTGAACTCCAAGATCGTGAAGGCGAGTGGAGTGGTCACAAGAACTGCCTGGGCAGGGGCTGCCTACAACCTGCTTCTTTACACACTGGCAAGCCATGTATGTCATCCTCTCCCTTCAATTAGTTTTCGACAGGGGAATTAATGCAAAATTTTCGGTAATGCACCATTCAAAATGTTCAATCACCTGCATAGCTGCGGCCGGGGGCGGATCCAGGCCCCGAGCGGAAGTAGGCTGTAGCCCGGGGCCTGGTACCGAAAGCCCACTAAAATTTTATGAAAAATTATTGAAAAAATCATTGAAAACAGATATTTAATCTAAGATCAGCTGGTCCAGCCTGGGGCTTGAGCCCGGGCTAGCTCCGCCCCTGGCTGCGGCTAGGGTTTGAAGATTTCAGATTCACCTTCCTGTTTACTCGACTTCTCCTGGAACGACGCATGCATGGTCTGTATATGCAGGTTCTTGGAGCCCTGTGGTACCTGCTGTCCATCGAGCGGCAGTACACCTGCTGGACGGAAGTGTGCACGAAGGAGAACGGCACTGACCCCAAGATACCTAGATGTTTCATGAGCTACCTGGACTGCAAATCCATCGAATACCCTGTACGCAAGGATTGGCACGGACGTAGCGACATTAACAACCAGTGCAAGCTTCCCAGTGCCACCTACAATTACGGGCTGTTTGCCGATGCGCTGAACCTGGAGGTGGCTCGGGTCTCATTTTCCGAGAAGTATCTCTACTGCCTCTGGTGGGGTTTTCGGAACTTGAGGTATGGAGATCTGAGTCTCTCTGGTGTCTGAATTCTCGCTTCAGGATTATGTGTGATGCGAGGGTAACTGCTGTTTCTCCTCCTGTTTTCTGCAAATTACTCCAGTTCGTATGGACAGAACTTGCAGAACAGCACGTACAGGGGGGAAACCATATTCTGCATCCTGATATGCATTATGGGCCTCGTCTTCTTTTCACATCTGATTGGAAACATGCAGGTATTTCTTCTCCTCGAATTGCGTGCCTAATTTTGACTCTCATATTTAAGGCATTCCTTGGACGAAAGATATATAGCAGTCATGCAATTTTCGTGTGTGTGTATATATATATAGGAAGTCTTTTTCGTACTTTCGGGAGGACATACTTTCATCTCTGGTATACCACTTGAACGAACGTATACTGTACAGAAGAATTTGCAAATCCCCTAGCATCAGTCAAATTCCGCCATGGGTTGGTATTGCCGAACATGGTTCGAAAAAAATATTCTTTGAAGAAAGAATGCCCCTAATGATATCTTGCACAGGGAACTACGAACATTCACGTGGTAATGTGGTATGAAATTGAGACCTATGACCTGGGTTATCGTACAGAACTGGCATCCTTAGAACTTCTCAAATAGGTCGGAAGGTGCAAGCTACAAATTTCTTAAGATGATTTTCTACAACTAATTTTTTTTTTAATTTCATGGGCCGGGCAAGACGCTTAACTGTTTATTTTATCAGCCATAATACATCACTATTATGTTGTACATTTATCTTGTTTCGTATTATCCTGCTACCCCTTATTACTAATATTTCAATTCGATGTTGGATTAATTGCTTTTCTAGCTGTTCATATTTTTAGTCCAGTAATTGCCTCAAGTTCTGCATTGTGGGTGCGGATGGTTTAATCTATACTCCCTCTGTCCCCACAAAGAGTGCATTTCTAGTGTTCAAATTTTGTCCCACAAAGAGTGCATCTTTAGTCCGTAGGGCCCAGCTGTAAGTGTATGCATGCTCATTTAAGTGCTTGTGGAAACCGAAGCACCAGCATGCTTGTGTATGGAGTAATGAGGGTCACATTAGTCATTTACCTTGCACACTAATCTGTCTTAAAAATCCTAGAAATGCACTCTTTGTGGAACAGAGGGAGTAGCTTCTAGAAACACGGTTTGTCTGAGTCGAGGCACGGGATTCGAATTCGCAGCTCACCGCTTCTTCTTTTCATTTCCACTCCGAACACGAATCATGTACTTGTTCGGAATCATGTACCTTAAATCGGCTCCGGTTCGACGAATCTGATTTCAGATTCATAGGTGTTTAATTAAAGCGAATGCGGTAACTATGGTTTAATCTCAAGTGAAATCAGGGGTCGGGCATGGCAGTGTCTGGTCCATTTGCAGGACATTAGTTATCTTGAGCCATTTAATTTCGTGATTAAATTCCCTCCCACCTTGCCTCCAGACATACCTGCAGTCGATGACGGTAAGGCTGGAGGAATGGCGGGTGAAGCGCCGGGACATCGAGGAGTGGATGAGGCACCGTCAGCTGCCCCTGGAGCTCCAGGAGCGCGTGCGGAGGTTCTTCCAGTACAAATGGCTCGCCACCAGGGGCGTCGACGAGGAGTCCATCCTCCAGTCGCTGCCGCTGGATCTCCGCCGCGAAATCCAGCGCCACCTCTGCCTCGCCCTCGTCCGCCGGGTGCGTGCCTCAGCTCCGCCGCTGCACCCTCAGATGTGCTACCTACTGACGTACGGCTGCTCGATCTGTGAATCCACGCCGTGCAGGTGCCCTTCTTCTCGCAGATGGACGAGCAGCTCCTGGACGCGATCTGCGAGCGGCTCGTGTCGTCGCTGAGCACCAAGGACTCGTACATGGTGCGCGAAGGGGACCCCGTCGGCGAGATGATCTTCATCATCCGCGGCGAGCTGGAGAGCTCGACGACGGACGGCGGCCGGACCAACTTCTTCAGCTCGATCACGCTGAGGCCGGGCGACTTCTGCGGCGAGGAGCTCCTGACGTGGGCGCTGATGCCCAACCCGAGCCTCAACTTCCCGCAGTCGACGCGGACGGTGCGGTCGCTGACGGAGGTGGAGGCGTTCGCGCTGCGCGCCGAGGACCTCAAGTACGTGGCCAACCAGTTCAAGCGGCTGCACAGCAAGCGGCTGCAGCACGCGTTCCGGTACTACTCCCACCAGTGGCGCAGCTGGGGGGCGTGCCTCGTCCAGGGCGGGTGGAGGAGGTACAAGAAGAGGAAGCTCGCCAAGGAGCTCATGAAGCAGGAGGGCCTCTACTACTACCAGGACCAGGGAGGCGCCGACGACGACGACGAGGAGGAGGTGTACGGGCCCGCCGCCGACAACGACAGCGCGCCGCTGCTCGGCGAGTACAAGGACGGCGCGGCGGCGGAAGGCGACGGCGGCCGCGGCGCGCACCTCGGCGTGACGTTCCTGGCGTCCAGGTTCGCCAAGAACACCAAGAGGGGCGCGCACCAGAAGGTGACGCAGCAGAGGATCGACGACGTCTCCACCATTAAGTTGCCCAAGCTGGCCAAGCCCGACGAGCCCGATTTCTCCTTGAACACCGACGACGTGCTGTAACGAGCATGACGCCGACCAACATTTTCTCCTCTTCGTCGTCGTCGATCGTCTTCCTTGCTTCGGTCACGATCCTGGAATTAATTGTACGTAGATAGATGCATGCATGCGTCGTTGTACTGTATACTAGTGCTGATTTAGTAAAGTTGGCCCAATCTGTGCCCAAAATCATTGTTTGCATCAGCCAAATTTCTTGGTTGGAACCAACAGACACTCTCCGTCCATAGGGCTAGATCAATCAGAGAAATAGAGTTGGTGTTATTGCACGATTATTTCTTAGTCACTTCTTCCAAGTGTTCTTCACATACATGGCAGATTGACCGGACACTTCGATACAGTTAGCATCCTATAGGTAAGAAGAACTCTTCAAGCTTGGACAGGCAGAAATCAGAATGAACGAGGTATGGACATTAAGATTTGGTCACTTCCTTCGTTGCACACCTGTTTGTCAATTTTTATGTTGGCTTGGAGGATTGCCCACTATGTTCAGATATAGAAATAGTCAACTTTTGCCACTATTTATATATTACGGTTTATGGCCTTTTGCTTGTTTTTCTTTTTCTTTTTAATATAGAAATCTCGTAGTGATGGAAGCTGCCACGTGTCTAGATGGCTAGCCGTGCAAGTGTTCGCAGTTCACCAATATCCAAGTTTCTGTTATGATATAGATAGAATCCCAGTCCAAGTCCTAAAGGCTGAATATTTGATGTAAGAAGACGTACTTTTGAATTTCCTAAAGGAAAAATATATAACCAGCAAGGATCTGCCTATTGCTAGAAGCACAACGTGAATGGATCCACCCTCGCTTTTAGGACTTTAAAGGCTGTGGCAATATATAATTTTGCCATGCATAAGCTTGTCACTAAACTAACATTCTATAATTAGAAAGTTACTAATGTTAGAATGATCAGCAAGACATTGTGCACCTTCCACCCCAATATGAGAATACCACTGTAACAGTATCGTCATGCTAAGTACCAGAAGTACTCCGAGCTTATATGCATTTGCTAGAAGCAGAAAAGCGTGATGAGCTCCTGGTGAAGAATCATCATGTACTTCCTAATGAGGGTTTTGCAATGCTCGATGCACATGCAAATGCTCAGTAGGCTAGTAATAGCCATGGCCACAGAAAGGACCAAAGAAATAGAGGGGATAAGTGAAAGAATGGCAGATCAGATAGGAGAAGAGGCAATCTATAGTGAAATGCTTCTATATTTTTTCTCCCAATACAAGTTGCACAAATCTTGAAACAAGCGAAGGGGTAAGTAATCCTCATCTACCCTTCATTAATGCTTTAATATTTGTGCAAATTTAAAAAAGAAGAGCACAGAAGCACCTCTCAAAAAATAAAGGTAAAGGGGCAGGGGCTTCCAGAAACAAGATTCATCTAATAAGGCTACAAACCCTAAACAACCCTATATGAATGCACTGGTTATTGGTCGTGCAATTATCACATCCCAAAGTATATGGTAGACCTTTACATGAAATCCACTGGAAAATTAATAAGACCCAGGGAAACAATGTTGAACTATACTTCACCGTTTAACCTATTGTTGACACGGGTGCTGAGAAGTGTTATGATATGATTCTTGAAATTATTAAGTTTGAGGAGTTCCAGGAGAACACCTACGATTTATATGGAGACCTGGATTAGTCTCCTAAGTATTTCTTCAATCTGCTAGTCGATATCACATATTCTTTATAAGTCTCCTCATCAATTTGGACCTAGTTCCCTAATGAACATTTGATCTATGCTCCTATTGAGCGATTATCATTTAAAATTAAATAGATGCATATTTCTCAGATATTTGATTAATTGTGCTATGTTTATTCTATATTCCACAATTTGTTCCTGATGCAACAATTGTCTGATTGTTAAATCATACTTTAGTATAGAACAAAGTATAATCTAATGACGCAAGAGATAATCTGTCTAGATGACAGTTGTACCACAATTAGTGAATTGAAAATATTAAGACTATATTTAGAAGCGGTGCTCTTTCCCGTGTTGTGCCGTTTCGCACGGGATGTCTTGGTCGTTTATGTGTCGTTTGTTTCTTCCGAGGCGACTTTCAGCATGGTCGGGAGAATAATTGAAGAAAGAAGATCGTCGCTCACGCCCGAAACAATAGAGGCCATCACCTGCCTCAAGGATTGGCAAAGCGCAGACGAACGACAACAACATCAATTGGAGGATCCCAAAATCGCCCAAGCATTAGCTGATCTAAATATAGAGTAGGCGATATGTATGCATGTTTAAAGTTACTATACTCTTTTCCTTACAGGGGAACCCCACACTGGGCGTAAGGTTTTTAGCGAGGCAGTAACTTTGTATATGTAAATATCAATAAAATTTTTCATTTTTCCCAAATATCCATTGTTATTTTTACTGTCCATTGATCTATTCTATTAATTTGTACTGCTCATACTACTAACATTTCTTTGCTTATTTACTATAAAAAGGCAGGTCCAAATCGCTTATAGCTGGTTCAGGAGAGGAAGAACGGGAACCAGAAGGGGGCAACGTGATGCAATGCCCAATATTTTAAGGCTTACTGGTTAGTACTTCGGTCAATGTGAGGGTATTCCAATTAGGACCCTTGGCTTCTCTCATTTGCATGCTAGTCCTTGAAGACGTGAAGAGGGGAAAATTGAATGAATGACACTCAATTGGACTGCCTCGGACAGAATGACATTAAATTGGTCTACCTTTTGCGAAATAACACCGTCCACTCTAATTTCTTTGTGGAATGACATTTTGGGTCTTTTCTGGGCATTTTTTATATTTTCCCCCGATTTAGCTGGTGACGGGACGAAAATGCCCCCGATTTGATCTTCTTCTTCCTCCTGCCTGGCTCTCTCTCTCCTCCTCCTCCGTCTGCCGCCGATGGCACGCGGTCGCCGTGTCCCCGACCTTCCTCGATGCCTGTGTCAACGTCCGCAGGGCCAGGGCTCAACCCCCCATCGCCTTCGACGCCGCCGACAGCACCTGGAACCCTTGCCGAGCCGCGCCGGGCTCCATGCCGGTGGCCATGTCGGGCGGCCTCGTCCTCCCACTGCGCGAGGAGGGCGGTGGCGACGGTTGCACGGCGGCGGCGGCGGTTGACCTGGGTGGCGGCGCGTGGATAGGGCGGGGACGAGCGGTGCGAGGAGCAGGGCGCGGCGGCGGCGGCGGTCGACCCGGGTGGCGGCGCACGGATAGGGCGGGGACAAGCGGCGCGAGGAGCAGGGCGCGGCGATGGCGCTGCCAACGCGAGGAGGAGGAGAGAGAGAGCCGAGCGGGAGGAAGAAGAAGACCAAATTTTTTTTGGCAAAAAATGTGGGTGTGACAATGATCGAATCGGGGGCATTTTCGTCCCGTCACTAGCCGAATCGGGGAAAAATACAAAAAATGCCCAGAAAAGACCCAAAATGTCATTCCACGAAGAAAGTAGAGTGCACGGTGTTATTTCGCGAAAATTTAATGTCATTCTGTCCGAGGCAGTCCAATTGAGTGTCATTCATTCAATTTTCCCCGTGAAGAGAGGGTGGTCTTTTTAATTTGTCTGTGTTGGGGACTCGTTTGAGTATAGGGAAAGAAAATACAGTATTGAATAACAAATGAATGATGTTGGCCTATCCTGTATGTTGTAGAGAGAGATGTGTATCATTGCAAGCAGAATATATGTTGTTTCACTAGAAAATCAATAAGTTTACCATGCTTTAGATGATAAATTATTAATTAGAATCGTAATACCTCCGTTCAATGATTTTTTAGTTTTCCCGGTCCGAGGGGAACATGTCGCTATTGTGCACACACTCTAGGGCCGGGTCCGGGCCGGGCCGGGCCAGACCCTATAAAACCTCTCCCGTGTCGGCCCGGCCCAGCCTGTTGGTATTTCTGTGCCGGGCCAGCCCGGCTCTCTATGGCCCGAAGCCCGCCGTGCCCGGGCCATACCGGTCCAGCCCGGCCCAACGCTCGGGTCTACACAAGCATTGTGTCATGCACTGGGACCTTAAACCAGAAAACTTCTTATATGCGAACAAGAAGGGGAATTCTCCTCCAAAGGCAAATTGATTTTGGGCTATCCGTGTTCTTCGGGCCTGGTATGCTCTGCAGCCAACTGATGCTCAAGTACACAACTTCGGAACAAAATGGACTTTGTTGTACCTTCATAAAATAAGCAAGTGAAGTGCGAATGTAATTCCCATTGCACTATGCTTCATTTCCCTGCAAAATGGAGCCAACTTCGTTGACGCAGTTCATTGAAAATATGTGTAACATTCTTTTCGGCAAAATTGGATGTTTGCTCATTCTAATGTTGGTTGTGCAGGTGAGCGGGTTACTGAAATTGCAGGCAGTCCATACTAGAGGTGGGCGTCGTGCCGTGTCGTGCTGGTTCGACCCGGGCCCATCGTGCTTTGGGCCGGAACCGTGCCGTGCCACGACGGCCCATCATGCCCATCGTGCAGGGCCGTGTCAGCCCAACTCGCCTTTAGCGAGCTCAAGCCCGGCCCATTTGCACTTCGTGCCTGCTTCGTGCCGTGCCAGCCCAGGCCCGACTCATTTTCACTATTGTGACGAGCAAAAAAAATAAAACACATCACTACTAATAAACTACCTATTTTAATTACATAGGAGACTAATCACATCAACAAAATGTTAAACATAAATGCAATGCTTAAAGATGCTCTGAATCAACAATATCTGCCAACTTTTAGGTCTTAATTTATGATTTCGTGCCCGTTCGTGCCGTGCCGGCACGGGCTCGGCCCAAACGATCGTGCCAGATCGTGCCGCCCATCGTGCCCAGTTCTCAGACCCGGCACAGGTCGTGCTACAGTTACGTGCCAACCCGGCCCGGCATGGAACCGTACCGTACCGGGTTTTGCACCGAGTCATCCCATCGTACTTCGAGCCGGCCCAAAATAGCCCGGCCCAAGTGCCCACCTGTAGTCCATACTACATGGCCCCAGAGGTTTTAAAACGAAGCTATGGTCCCGAAGTTGATGTTGGAGTGCAGAGTGATTTTCTTTACGTACTTCTTTGCGGTTTGCCATCGTTTTGGGCAGGTAATTTCTTTCCCATGACTAGACGGCATGTTCTGTACGCCACAGGGAAGCTGTAGAGCACCATGGTGATCACATTCCAGTGATGCTGTGCAGAAGCTGAACAGGGAGTAAGCACAGGCAATTATACGCTCTGTGGTGGTAGATTTCAAAAGAGATAAATGGCCCGGAGTATCGGAGCCACGTAATTATATATGTTTGCTTAGCTAGGTCCCTGTTATGTTATCGGGTGACGTACTTAATTCTACCTATTAACGTATTAATGTAGTTGCATTTTGGACATATAGAGGGTATTTGGCAGAACTCTAACTCGTGAATCTGGTGGAGATGGGTATTCCTAACTCTACCAAATCTGTGGAGCTAGAGCTATGGATATATTAAGAGTGTTTAGGTGGATCATCTTGTTTACATTTTAGAATAAAAATATAAACTTAAGTCACTTTATTTTAGCCTACAAGTTTCAGATCTAAAGTATAGCTTGGATCTGGAGCTCTGCCAAACAGGACTTGATTGGAATTTTTCAGTGCTTCACATCCTCTGCTTCTTGCCCGTGAGTGGTCCGTGCTCCTTTAGAAGCATCAGCTAAGAGGGATGGTATAGTCTAGCGTCTAAACTGCCATCTCGAAAAACATTGTATGTAAGTAGATATATATAGAGTAGACATATCTTATCAATTTAGCATTTGTACCTTAGAGTCTGTAGCTAGTCATGAGTACTTCCCGAATTATTTATGTGAATTGGACTAATTAGAACGTATACAATAACAAAATCCACCACTTTATTTATCTCTCATCAATATCATCTATAGTAATAATGAATCTAGCTTGTACAATAACTAAACCTAAAGGTTATCTCTAGAGAAGCACTTTTGACAATAGCATTAAAACTTGTACAGTAACTATCTCTTACCCATGTTATCTATGGTAAGCATACTTGCTCCAACACCGGTTTTTGGCTAGCGATAGCACGATGTTTTCCGTGCGATGCTGGCTGCTAAATAAGAGCCGGTTCTCTTCTCTTTTCTTAGTCTTTCACATATGACAAAGTTGATGTATATATGTTAATAGTAAGCTACAATGGTCTTATTGTATATGCTCTTAGATAAGATCCCACGTGGAATATTGTATACGGAACCATAATTTCGATAGCATAAACGGCCAAATTGCCTATTTTCGGAGTGCGGACAGGAGGAATCTAGAACATTTCGAAGTGCAGGTGATTTCCACTGAATTTACTAAAAATAGTCGATCATTACATGATAATTAGGGGGGAAATCGTTGCTCATTTCTGGCTCTAGTCGACAAATAGCCCTGAATTATCTCCTAAAGTATAAAGAACGTGTCCATGGATTCTGATCTTCTGAAAGGTACTAGTAGTTCATCGATTAATCCGTGGTGTTGGTGGAATTAGAATACGCGGACGTAGTGCACATCCAGTAACCTATAGGTATAGGCGTATAGACAAATCATTTTTTTAGAAATTTTACGGTGCATTATACTGGTAGTATATAATGTGTAGTGAAAACTAAATCTAATTATTAATTTATTAAAGATATTTCTACTATTATACTATCAGATGAAATATAAATTAATAATAGCTAATCTAATCCATTGAATATAAAATAACGAATCACCCATATTAAATTTTATGTACCATAAAAGAGCTCTATTTTTATGGGTCTCATCACTAAAGATGGTAACGGGGATCCGAACCCCAACAGGTATTTACTCCATTAGGAGTCGGGTATGAACCATTTTTTATACCTATTAGCGGACAAAAGTTACTACCCACCAGGTAGAGTGGGTGCAGGTCCGTTCTACTATTACATGTACCTGTTCACCTGTTGGTCTGGTCCACTAGCGATCTGACTCAACTGTCCAAGGCCCAACTATGAGCCCAACCGGTCAACCCATCAAAATCTTTAAACCTTAACTGCCTTATAAGATATGATGCCCAAAGCCCAACAATGCACTCTAGTATAATGTTTAATTTTTAATACAGATATTCATTGCATTTTCATTGAATTGTCTTATAAGATATGCTGCTGTAGCATACAGATGTATCTGTTAATAATGCGGGTGCAGGTTATCTGCTAGGTTCCTGTTACCCACATGGATATGGATACGGGTAAATTGTGTACCCGCGTGCCAGTATAAATATTATAATAGGTGAATTTTACTAACACGAATATAGATACAAGATGATGACAGACCCATTACCATCTCTACTCATCACATGAAAACATGATGGATGATGGCGATCTTACCACGTTGCACACCACAACGAAGTGCCAACCGCCAGAAATTAACAAAAGGAGAACTTACTAGTTACCATGTTCTATTATACATGTGGAGGGCGGAAGCGTATCCTCTGCAGTTAGTTTCTCTGATTTTGGATAACTGCACGTAGACCCTACCGCGTGTGGGTCTCACCGTGTCAGTGACTCAAAGTCAAAGAAACTGACTGCAGAGGATCTCAATACGTAAAGGGCATGCATGGTACCCAATAACCCAAACTTAACTTGAGATCAGAACAGAACGTACTTGAGACTACGGGGGTGTTTGGCAGAGCTCCAGCTCCATCAGATTCGTGAATCTAGTGGAGCTGGGTATTCCTAGCTCCACCAAATCTGTGGAGCTGGAGCTGTGGGTATATTAAAGAGCGTTTAGGTGGGTCATCTTGTTTACATTTTAGAATAAAAATATAAACTTAATTCACTTTATTTTAGCCTACAAGTTTCAGATTTGATATGGAGCTGAGATCCAGAGCTCAGCCAGAGGCGTAGGGGTGGATAACGAGCCAGTTGAATTTTTTTTCGAGCTTTCTTCGACACTGATTTATTCTTATTTATTATAGTCTCCTGTATTGTTTGAGATCCAACTTCAAACCGAGCTTAACGAGCCAAGCCTAACGAGCCGAGCCAAAGTTGACTCTGGTTCTAAATCAACTAATTTTTATTTTAAAAGAAAAATGAATGTAATCAGAGCAATTTTGAAACGAGCCACCGAGCCAGCTCAACGAGCTTTTTTTCCAGCCCAGAGCCTACGTCGGTACGAATATGTATGTACCCCTCCGGTCACAAAAGAACTACTAGGTCGTTTTAATTTCTCGAAGTTATTCTATTTTGGCCGCTAAAAATTTCATCATTATTTTTCGAAACAAGTTGCAAAAGTGTAATATTATGAAACAAGCTCATCGCCTGTCACTGGCTGCCTGGTGGATGGTGTCGCCCGCCGGCATGAATGGTTCGGTACAGCCCTGACGTCGCCGGCAACTGCTCCGGTGAGACCACCGACGCCAGCGGCGATGATGAGTCCATCTTCTTCTCGCGCTTATCTACCTCCTGCTCCTTATTTGATGACCTGCGGTTGTACGTGATTATACAGCGGGATCGATTAGCACAACGAAAACAAAGCTGCGATGAGATTGAAAGGTCGATGTGTTTTCCTTCGCATGCTTGCAAAAGAAAAGGTTTGCTTAATTTGGTAACTGATCCGTACGTATAACGAACCTCGATCGCCATCGTCGCCTTCATGTGGTGCACGGGCATGGCGACGGACGTAGTAGCCGAAGAACCCGGCCACGCAGACGGCCTCGAGGAAGATGATGACCATCCCGGCGGCGGCTCTCAGGTGGTTGCAGGTGGCGGAGGCGACCAAGGCGACGAACGATATGCGGAAGGAGACGACGGGGATCCCAGCAGCCGAGAGGCCGCTGATCCATATGCAGGGTCGGCGCAGACGAGGACAGAGAGCCTCCACTCGACGGTCGCCGGCGCGGCACAGCGCCCACACAATGAGACCCGCGAACAGAAGGGCTATCACCTTGCTACCCACTACCGCAAAACATATTTTAGTTATGTTTCAGCACTCTGCCCTCCAAATGTACAACATACCCTCTATCTTATATAGAGTTTTTTTTACGGTACACTAGATTGAATATGAACCGTTCATTCTTTTTTATCTAATGTATCAGATTAAATAGAGTCTACTTATACTTTCATCTGGTGGTATAGCAGTAGAAACACTCTTAATAAATCAACGGTTAGATCTGATTTCTACTTACGCACTATATACTAACAGTATAATATACCGTAAAATTTCTCTATATATATCTTAATGAACATAAGTATTCAGTTGATTGTGCATTTGTGCTATTCTCATCGTGTTTGCTTCTGCCCCCTTTATTAACATCCAAACTGCACCAGAGATGAAATCAACAGTCACTTGCAGATTGTTTTACTTTGCATTCCCTGTATGAAACCAACAATGTTTCACTTGGTATATCAATCAAACTCCACTACACAGTAGCAGAGAACTTATGTATGGTAACACTGATGGATGCCCCCTATCAAAATCCCTAATCTATGTGCATTAGAATTCATATAAAAAACATATAGTTTGGCATCTCTGTGCTCTCTACCTACAGACCAAAAAATGCGATGAATATCTGGTATGGTGTGGCTACTTACACATGTAGATGCTACCCTAGATCATGCTTCAGCTTGCTGGCACATGCAGTCAGGCATTGGTAGGGTGTATATCGATCCATTCTGTTTCCTGAGTCCAAAACCTTTTGATTCACTGTGGCGACGAATATCCTGCATGTGGTGCTTGAACCTATCCCATCTGTACAGTCAAAAGAAAGAAGTTGGATATAGTCGGCAAGCAACTGATCAATATAAAGAGACTTGTTTGAAGGGAGCATATCCTGTGCACATGGAGGTGCTGTGTACATATGCAAACATTAAATCTGGACCGTTCAAATCCCATCCAACGGTGGTTTCATCGGGAAGGTAATTGCAAAATGTTTGCACATGTGATTTCGAGCCACCGTTGGATGAGATTTGAACGGCCCAAATTTAATCTTTGCATATGTGCACAGTGTGTAAATATAAAATAGTATCGACACTGTAAATTAAATGCACCATGATTTGACAAAAGAACTATCATTAACATGGACGGTTCACATGGAAATTTGCTGGATACCAATAGTCATCTTTGGTCCTTCAGGTCTTCTCCACCTTCACCATGGTTTAAAGAAAGTAGGTAAGGGTAACCCAACACTGACCTGATATCCGGGTTGTCAAAGAGTAGCACCAGTTTCCGTTTATCTGGTTTTATTGTCTTCCCATGCCCTCCATACAGATAACGCCTGTGCCCCATCAGAAAGTGGGGGAAGTTGCTTCCTTGAGTTGTTACAAAGGCTTCGCTCTGCAGACAGACAGTGTAGTCCAATGCTGCAAGTCTAGATGAGTGCCCCTGGATAGCATAGGCAGGTGAGTGGAAGGTAGGTTCGACATGGAGATAAAAATAGTTCTAATACAATTGTTGTCCTCAGATTAAACAAGGATTCCAGATGCTTGATGCAATGCAAATGAGAGAAACAAAAATGTACATGCTTTCTAACATTGATGAGAGCAATGGAGTAATTAAGGAAAAAAGTACCGTGAACTGTGCAAGCTCCTCAGGTGATGTAAGTGTTTCCTTAGTCTGCAAAAGTGGAAACAACTGCCGAAGAGGAGTCATATACTTCTCAGCATTGTATATTTTACCAGAGGCAATATAGAGGGAAGTAGTATTGTCGAATCCCATGCCTCGCAACATCATTCCAACCTGCATAAAGCCATAAAATAAACTAGTGAAAAATAGCACTTTACTCATACCATAAGCAAGAGCAGCATTTTAAATGGTTCCGGCAAAGCAGCTTACTGAAATGCATCTGAAAATTGCGTTGACAGGATGCAAATCAAATCTTCAAGAACCAAATTAATTAGTCATCTATTGAAAACTTACATTAAAATGTTCTATAAATGATCTGTTAAAATAACCTCTCGCACTCCATAATGTGTTGTGGTGCAACTGCTTATAAGATGCTATTTTGTACGAATGCTTACAACATGACACAAGAATACAAGATCTAAAAAAGGCATAGACTGAGCAGTTTTGCAACAAGAACATACTCAAAACAATTGCAGGGAACAAACGTCGCAACCTCTAAAGGAGTTAAAGGGCATCTCCCGTTTCTCCGATTTGCCTCGGGACTTATCACTCGACCAGGTCGGTGAAACTTCCCTCTCCAGCTCCTTTCACGAGCATTTTCCATTGCAATATTTTCCTTCCAGCCACCATCATACGTACAGCATGAAAAGGCTACCATATCCTGAACACACACAATCATCATAGAACTTAGTATGGTGAAAAAAGAAAGTAATAACTAATAACAGTCAAGAGACAAAAAGAAATATCGTAGTAGAACCTCTTCAAATCGAAGATGCACTGAGACGTACTTTCCACCTGTTAAATAACTTTTCTTGATCATTCGGCCAACCATATGGTCTGCAAGAAATCTTATTGGTTTAGAAAATGTCAATGCCTTGTAATTTGCCAAACATCTCAAAGCCTGGATATTTGATGGAACTGAATGGGCCAATCTATTTGAGAAAGGGGCAATTCGCACAGCCCTGTGTCACAGAATAGGAAATAGTTAAAGCCATGGTACTTCGGAACATCCTTACTTCCAAGGATCTGATGCTACTTCAAGGGAATGAGGGAGGGGAGTAAGTACCCTAGCTCCAACAATTTTGGAAGAACCTTTTCTAGGTAGTAACTTTGAGATGAGAAGGCTTTGGTTCTCATATTCGGTATACTGCTGATATTATGGTCAAAGCGCAGAAAAACATTTTCAGGAAGTTCTTTGACAACCCTTACATGTTTTCTGAGTGACTCAATAAAGTGATCTTCATCAAAGATATCACCAAATTTGCTGAATGCAATAAAACAGCAAGAAAACACATTATGCTCTAGTAACTGCGATGAGAAAAACTTGCACATGACACAGCATGAAGGGATAAATACAATAAAATATGAGATGACACCAAATGCTAGATCAAAATAACTTATTATTTTAAAAAATAGTGTATTTTTATAGGATACAACCTGTAAAACCAGCATCTTTACATGATAAAGGGCAAACACCGGTAGGATACATTGGAGCTGGCAAAGATCTATGCTTAACAATGAGCAAAACCAGGTTGTTAAAATGCATTGCTAAAATGGAAGTGTAAGAGAAAGGACACAAGAACCAATATTGGCCAAAGAAAGGTTTTACAGTTAAAATAGAAACTACTAAATTTGCAAATCTTGTAAAGGACTATTTTACAGGCATATATCCCAAGAAAGAAAATGAGAAACATCTCTTGAATTCTACAAGTAAATAAAATAGTAACCTGGAATCACGCCAAACACTATTTAAATGAAAAGCTGGGGTCACAAGAGTTGCATTAAGTAAGCTGGCAACAGCAACAGCATCGCAAATCTGTATTGAAACAGCTCTGTTAGATAAACAGCAAACAGGCTGCAAAATTAAGGATTCCATTATAGAAGATAAGGGATAAACATGCAACAAAACTAAATATATCATGTTGATGGAAGAAAATAAGTTCAAAACATGTATGAGAAACTATCAAATAAGAATCTAGAGATCCATCAATGTTCAGAGTTCAGACTACTAATGAAACCTTGAAAGCACAGGGTTTTTTAAGATAGACTGTTGAAAAAAAATCAGAACCACAGAAGGTTTTCTTATTAGTACATAGGAAAAATAAAGATGGCACTGAGCTTTTAGATAAAACTTAATCACTGTACATACCTAATTGTACTGTTTACACTCAGTAAGAAAATGATAGTGCAAATTACAGAAATGCATCACTGACAATGATCGTGCCACTTACAAAATGTGCTGCTAAAAATGATTGTGCAACTTACAGAAATGCGTTGTTGATTCAGGCCACCATTTGCTTCAATTATGAGAAAACCATTTGAGGGTGGTAACTCTGTCAAGTGTAATGTAGAGCATCAGTATCAACTACTTAGTCTTGTTGTATTTTACTGCTTATAATGACACAAAAGTTTTTTTAAAAAAGTTACTTTCGACTGGCAGGTTTGGTATATTAACGCCAAAAAAGTATTTCAAATTATCACCTGATTGTGTCAACCTCTTGCTGATACAAGGTGCCCATTGCTTTCCAGTTTTTTTATAATTTGATGCCATTAGCTGCACAATATAAACACAAGATTTGTTACATGCGTGTAGTCATGGTGATCAAAGGCATCCAACAGAGTATCATAACTAGATTATTAGCACTATTATACTAATCATCATCGCCATTGTCATGATCAAAGACAAAATCTTCTAGGTCTTTGAAAAATTTAAAATAGCTAATTCATACTACTAAAAATTGAAAGTAATAGACATGGACACCAAAGACATGACAAAAGTACTATCTGCACATCAGAAAAGATCTTATTGAACAGGAAAAACTGCTTATCTACTTCAGCCATGTTTAAAAAGGCAAACATCAAAGGTTATGCTTATGAGCAAGCCACAGCAAGACATTACTAATTTCAGAACCCTGTTGTCAAAGACCATACTGGATTACTGATCTATAACAGAATAAGCCAAATCATTATTCGTGACGACATGCAAGCAGCAATGTAGAATGTAATAGCAGTTGAACATATTTATGCTATGTTCCCTGGCGACAAATCTAGGTGTTACCCTACTGGGACAATTGGATGTGCTTCACATATCATTTCAATTTTAAACTTCACAACATGGAAATGGGATGTCCTTGCCAACACTCCACAAACTGGGTGCGTAATCCATCATAATCGTATCAAGAACATCTCTTGCAAAGAATGTCTTCTTTCTCCTCTTATCTAGCATCTCAAGTTGAAGGGCAATCACCTTGTTGACATATGAGCGTGCAAAAAAAACACACACTAGAATTTTACAAATAAACTATGTCATTTAAGTCACCGAAAGTATGTTATTTGGCCTGCATTGGCGCATGACACCGTCATACACGATTCAAAGCTTGCCCAATTACCACATTTCGTTCTACAAGCAACCTAATCCAGAGATTTTTCAGTCTAACGAAATTGAATTTTAGGACAAGAAATATGGGAATGAAATGCAAACTTCCAGATCAAAAAGCAGGGAGCTATGTGAGAGCATTTACGGCCAAAACAAGGACAAAGGATAGGACCAATCTATCGGCTCGTACGGTCAACAAAATAATAGCCTATGTGATGCTAGTTTATTTAGCCAAATCGAAGGCGCGCATTGCATCAAACCATTAAAAAGAAGCAATTTTTCCTCCCTCTCTCTCTCTATCTAAGAGGAAGCCAAGAACATAATTCCGCTCGTAGAGACCGCCAAGATCGGACTGAACGAACCAAGAAACTCGCGGAATTCGAACGGCTACCCACTCACTCACCGGATTGGGGTGCGAGGCGGCGGCGCGCATGTCCGGGAGGAGCCGCTCGAACACGAGGTGGCTGCGGTACACCGACCCAGGCGGCGTTGGCTCGCGCCGCCGCAGCGCGCCCACCACAACTCCGCCGGCGCCACCCAGGCCCGCCGCTCCCCCGCCGAGGAAGAGCACGAGCACCGCCGCCGCGTACGCCAGGGCGAGGAGCAGCACGGCGGCCCGCCGCCTGCGCCCGACCAGCCCGCGGCCCGGACGCCGCGGGGCCTTTCCTGCACCGCCTTCGCCGCCGCGCATTGACGCCGCCGCCGGCATCGCCGGCATCACCGGCAGGTCTCCCATGGGATCATGCGAGGCGAATTAAGCTCCAATGGAGGAGGATCCGAGGAAGAGGTCTGGAGGTGACGAGACCAGAAAATGGCATGTACAAAAACGAACCCAGGAGCCGGAAACGATGGGCGAAGAAAGCTTTTTTTTTCCCCCTCTTCATGGGGTTGATTTATTAGCTGCTAATGCGCGCGCGCGCTCGCTAAACGAAGGTGGGAGCGAGTGAGAGTTGATCAGTTGACACCGGGTTACAGGGCCGTACATGTTCCGGACCGTCGGATCCTCCAAGCAACGGTCTAGACTAAAAAGTTGTTGTAGGTATGGAACCCAAACAAATAAAAAGACCAAGTACCACGTATAAAAAGACTAAGGCCCTGTTTGTTTCCTTCTCCAGCTTATATAATCCAGCTTTTTGGTGTTGGATTATATAAGCTGGATTATATAAGCTACATTTAAATAAGCCGGTAGGTTGTTTGTTTTCCTGTATTATTACTGTGTTGGATTATTAGTTTGAGATTATATAAGCACCCTAATGGCTGCTTATAGATTATTATAATCTCACGCTTTAGATTATATAATCTAGATTATAATCTAGGCTGTTTGTTTCCCCATTAACTTATATAAGCTGGATTATATAATCCATAGGGCAAACAAACAGGGCCTAAATTATCTATTCGTTATTTGTGCAGATCGCAGTCCTATTTAGTCTGCCCATTGTTTACGGTGTGTTTGGTTATCTGTACTAAGCGGTATATGTATGAGATGAATTAAGAAAAAAGTCATTAATGTGTTATGTTGTTTGAATGAAACCGTCTCATCCTAGATAAGTGACACAAATTTAAGAAATATTCCCTCTAAATACTGAACCATCTCATTCATTCAAAATAATAGAATCAAATAATACAGGACCATCCTATCCCATTCAACCTTATTCCATGAACACATTCAGCACTGTTGTATCATATTTGTGAGGTTGCTTGAAGGATAGCCCCAAGGAAAGGATGAAGGCACGTACGGATAGAGAACGAAGGTGGAGGCATTTTTACCGGAAAAAAAGCTCAAATATACAATATATAAATCAAAATTTCAGAAATATACATAAAAAATTGAAAATAGCAAAAGTAGCAGGAGGGCCCGCCACGCCGCACGGCGGCCGCCACGCCCCATGGCGGTAGCCCTGGCTGCCGCCACCCCCCACGGCGGCAGCCAGGTGGCACCGTCCCACGCTGCCACGTGTCCCCTTTTTCAAAATTTGAATTTTTTTTTCATGTTTTTTTTTTTTGAAGCCAGGTGGCGTCGCCGGGGGGGTTGCGGGGGGGGCCGGCCAAGCTGAAATAATGGAGATTTTGCTCCATGCCTGGTTGCTTTCGGCGCAAATGGATGCATGCACATGGGTGAATAGAAGGCGATGGTTGGCACAAAGAAGAAACGTCGCGTCAAATCAATTCTTGTCGAATCGAGCGCATTATAGCTGCGATTTCAGGTTATAACGGTGGTAATGAACGCGATTATAAAAAACAAGATAGTTATACGTAAGAAAATCACGATTAACGTAAGCGTCCACGGTGATGACGTTGGCTCCTATAAAGACAGTCGCCAGGGCACCGAGGACTTGGCGCGTTTCTTCGCATTGTTGTAGAGCAAGAGAGAAGAGACCACAGGAGCCAGTGTGAGAGAGCAGAGCACAGGAGCTAGTGTGAGAGCGAGGAGCTTGGGAGCCGAGTGAGAGTAGAGTGGAGAGCTTGATAGCGAGAGGCGTGAGGCGAGGACATCATATTGAGAGCGAAGACAGGAGACTAATTAGTCGGTGGTTATAGTTTGTTGAAATTTTCATAAAGTTTAATTATTTTGAATTATTTCATTCATGTATTTTATATTGCAGTATTTACGAGGAACATTTATTTATTGCTCGAGCTTGGTGATCATTTGTAAAACTTGAAAAGGTTAGTTACAAATCCTCATGAAGAATAGTATGTTTTTTACGATGTAGTATTAGTGACAAATGCGTAAAAACATGGTAAATGAGTACAAGACGATATGATAATCTTAGTGTAATATTACGTGCATAAAATAACATGCATTAGTTAAATAAAAGAATATCCCCGCCGTCCATAAAAATTACGAATGAATCGTAGCACCTAAATATTGTTGCATAAAATAACAATATTTTTTTGAAACGATGAGGCTCTCTAGAGTTCAGGACCCTCTAGCGAGCTTGTACTCGAACGTTGAACTGTCTCGGGGGTCTGGACCCTCCGATGACCATTGGACTGTATGTTATTTCAAGACGTTTATTCGCTGCGCCGAAGGACTGCTTTTATTTTTGGACGTAATCACTACTTGGACCCGAAAGGAGTTGTCCTCCTTTACGAACTTAACAACTCGAACCAAAGTAGCTTGTTAATCTGACTTAAATATTGGTGGCCCGAAGCTCAGCACCGTGGTAAGCTACTTTCCCTTATTACTTATGTGACCTCATGCTGTTGTTATTGCTTCGTGTAGGTACCGTCATTGCAGAGACTGCACACGACGACCTCAACCCCGTTCCAGTAGACTCGGAGCAAGGCAAGCACATCCCCTTTTGTCATGTTCATGCCATGCTTTTACCAAGCTAATGTTGTTATCTTTGAAATGTATGTATGCATGCGTTCTTCTAGGTAAACACCCTTTATTGTGAACCTTGTAGATATATCCTAGCATTCCACTAAAATTTGCTAATATTTTGGCATAAAATATTAGAAACTAGTAGTTAAATTAAATGATATGACCGCATCCCATAAAATTTATGAATTAACCGTAACACCTAAAAATGTGTACGTAAGTATGAAATTCGAATGGAATAAACAGCTCAATTAGTTCTTCCCACATAAAATAAGAGCCATTTATTTGGACTGAGTCTATCCAGAGGTAAGGACCCTCCGCGAGCTTGCACTCGAGCGTTGAAATATGTCGGGGCGTTGGAGCCTCCGATGGACCATTGCATTGTATTTATTTCGCATAGTTATTTTGCCTTCTTACATAACACCTGTCTAGCTCTCGTAAATTTGGTAAAAATAAATATTGGAATGTAATTGGAAAGCTATAGTGAAATGTTACGACGGTATTAGGAAACATTAGTACAATGCTATTATGATATTATGTGTGTAGCAGTAATCTATGTGATATTATGTGCGGAGAACATGAATTAACCGTGACACCTAAAAATGTTTACGTAAGTAAGAATATTACATGAATTAACAACCTTATTTTGGGACACTCTGCCGAGGTAACCTTGTGCTGTCTGGGGGGGCTGGACCCTCCGATGACCATGGGCCTGTCTGTATTTCACACGATCTTCACCTTAAGCATAGGACTGTGTTTTTTTTGGACGTAATCACAACTTGGACCCTGAAAGGAGTTGACCTCCTTTCTGAACCTAATTACTCGAACCAAAGTTGCTGCTTAATCCGACTTAAATATTGGTGGCACGAAGTTGTGGACTGTGTTAAGTCATTTTGCCTTATTACTTATTCGACTTCGTATTGTTGTATTTATTTTTGGACGTAATCATTACTTGGACCCGAAAGGAGTTGACCTCCTTTCTGAACCTAATAACTGGAACCAAAGTAGCTGCTTAATCTGACTTAATTTTTTTGACCCGAAAGGAGTCTCTGCAGAGGTCAGGACCCTCTGCCGAGCTTCTGCTCGAACGTTCCACTGTATTTATTTCGCATGATGATTCGCTCCAGCGAAGGACTGTTTTTTTGGACGTAATATCTACTTGGACCCGAAAGGAGTTGACCTCCTTTCTGAACTTTACAACTCGAACCAAAGTATCCACTTAATCCGACTTAAATATTGGTGGGCGGAAGTTTTCCTTTATTACTTATTGCACTTCTTATTGTTCTTTTTGCTTCGTGTAGGTACCGACACTGCAGAGACCGCACACGTTGACCTCGACGCCGTTCCAGAAAACTCAGAGCAAGGCAAGCATCTCCCCTTATATCATGCTGCTAGCACGCTTTTACCAAACTTATGTTGTTATGATGAAATGTATGCATGCATGCTGCTAGTAGTATTTTACATGATATTATGAGTGTGGAATGTGGTTTTAGGATTTAATAAACTGCATATGTCTTGTGCTAGTATGTTATATAACATATACATAATTATATGTTGGCATACATTTCAACTGTACGTAACCATTACATTAATGCTTTCGTAATTAAAATTTGAGTAATGCCAATACGTTTAAAGATGTTAGCGGTGCGTGTGTGCATTTATTGTTGACTACAATTATGTATTTCTACAGTCCTCGATGGCGATCCCGCTTCATATATGGCATGGGGGGGAGCCCGAAAAATTGCAGGGCCCATTTGTCAGCATGCATAATTGTGCACACATAGAGACAACTGTAAATCCACCGATAGAGTTGCGTACAGTAGCAAGAGCGGTTGCACGCGCTCTTAGTGTTGACCGTACGTTGTACAAGCTCGTGGTAGATGGGGTTAGGCCGCATGTAGTGCCAAATAGCTTGCTTTACGTGTACAGCCTATTCGAGCTCCGTAGAACGAGTGCCTGGCAGTTCTACATGGAGAAGGCCGCACAGGAAGGGTTCGCACTAGGTGTTCACGTGAAGCTGGTCCCTCGCACTACCGGGAGGCAGGGACGAGCCGTGCCCAGGAGGAGGACATGGGGGTCAATGCGGACGAACAACCCGAGCCCGAAGAGGAAATTGCGATGAGCTCGCAGCAAGTCCCCGCTCAAGGGGGCTTGGCAGGGACTGGCGAGATGGATGCGCCCGTCCCTGAGGTTGATGCGGATGCCCTAGCGGATGACCCTCACCCTACTTATGGTGACGGTCCTGACGAAGATGAGGACCCGGGGCCAGCAATCGCATTTTTGCACTTGCTGAACCCGGCCGACTGTGTTCTGGCCCGCTTGGAGGATATTTCTAGGCGTGGGCAAGACCATAGCGATATAGAACTCGATCAGGAGTTTGCCACAAAGGAGGAAGCGATGCACTTCTGCACTAATTACGCGGTGCTGACCTGGCCGTGATATTTCACGGCCGGCCGAATATGCTTAAGTTGTCATATTTTTGCGCGACCGTTATAATTAGCCCTTTTCAACTATACGAAAATACATACAACGGAATGTGTAATTACAATGTTTTTCCATAACATCGTAGTCAGTATAGAGAAGAGCAAATCAGCTGCGTTCTTCCGAAAAAATGGACTCACACGTGATATTTCACGGCCGGCCGAATATGCTTAAGTTGTCATATTTTTGCGCGACCGTTCACTACTACAGAATGACACATTACTATCGCTTCATCTGTGTCGGTTCTAAACTTTTGAGTAAAAAACCGATTGTGATAAGTATATTCCATTTGGAAATGTTGGTAACAGGTTATCACAATCGGTTCTGAGAGGGAACCGATTGTGATACGATAATAATCCCAATCGGTTCTAGATAAGAACCGATTGTGATAATCATTGTTTGATCACAATCGGTTTTTATATAGAACCGATTGTAATGAGTAGGTATTATCACAATCGGTTTGAGGAAGAAACCGATTGTGATGAGCACAGGGGTTATCACAATCAGTTCTTTTCCAGAACCGATTGCAATGAGATGGTATTATCATAATCGGTTTTGGGAAGAAACCGATTGTGATGAGCACAGGGGTTATCACAATCATTTCTTTTCCAGAACCGATTGTGAGATCCTCACAGATTTCCCCTTCAGGGAACAAGAAAAAAACAAACTCCAACACGGACCGCTCTGCTAGAATCCCAACACAGACCTCATCTACCCTTCATTCATGCTTTAATATTTGTGCAACTTGTTTTTTCGGACGATGAATAGTACCGCTCTGCTAGAATCCCAACTCGCGGTTCAACTCTCGGACAATTTATATAGACACATGTAGTGATGCAAAATATATATAACATTAGTCTTCCACAGATTGTACTTTCATTACAATATATATCACCACATCCATTGTTTATAATTATTAAACATATATTACAGCTAATATATTACATTTACCAGCCCGAGTCAGCCGAGTCACCCGAGTCGCCAGAGTCGGTATCACTGGAGACTACGCGGACTAGTGATGGTTCATCCTCAGATGATGAACCCGATCTAGACGAGGCGCCGGTCCCTATGGTGATCGGCGCGAAGTACTCCACCTCCTCCTCCTCCTCCTCCTCCTTCTTCTCCTCCTCGTCCTCCTCGTCGTCGTCGTCCTCCTCCTCCTCCTCCTCGTCGTCGTCGTCCTCCTCCTCCTCCTCGTCGTCGTCTTGATCGCCATCTCTGCGGCGCTTCCTGCGGGCTTTGGTGGCGGTCGGATGGGGTGAGGCGCCAGGAGGATGGGAGGCAGTGGGGCGCCAGCGCCAGCGAGTGAGCTCCGGAGGCTGAGGCGGCGCTGCCGGCGGCGGTGAGGGCGCTGGAGGAACGTACGGTGACTCCACGGATTCCTCAGACCTTGCCGGAGAAGGAGGCGCTGCCATTGCTGCGGTCGACGAAAGGATCAAGTTAGACCTTGCAGAGAAGAAAGGGGCTATATGAAAGAGATCAGAAAAGGAGCTATATGGAGTCACCGTACGTTCCTTGCAGAGAAGTTAGACCTTGCAGAGAAGAAAGGAACGCGATCAAACCTTGGAAGAGTACCCCCGATATCGATGAAAGGAGTTATATGAAAGGAGCTATATGTTTGAACGGTCAAATTGGCGGGGAAGACGAGGGTGATCACTAATATCCGTGTCGGATCATATCCAGAACCGATTGTGATGACCTATGTTATTGCGATCGGTTCTTTTTAGAACCGATCTGAGATACATTATCTGTCGGTTCTATAAAGAAACCGGCGATGTTGAGGATCCAAATTATCACCGTCGGTTTTACATATACGCGACGGTGATAAATAAATAATCACAAACGGTTCTTGTATAGAACCGATTGTGATGAGGTTCGCTAGGTTTATATATGTACCATCTGGACTCGGGATGAACTTATTAACTCTCGTCGAGTTGGTTCGCTAGGCGATTTCTCTATTTTCCTGCCTAGCTTACTTGTGGCTTTATTCAAAAGGTGGGCCCCATTCCTTGAATCCCTTCAATTTTGTATTAACATACATTATTCGATTTTGATTTGGTGTCATTAGCGAGTGTATGGTTGAGAAACTTGAGGGTGTAGGAGATCGGTCGTTGAAGGTTAAAGTTAATTGAAACCCTAGCTAGCTTGATCAGAGCTAGATTTCCCCTCGTTTGTGGCTTTCCTCGAAAGGTGATCAAGATTAATTCTTATAAATCCCTTCAATATTTGCAGAGGGACTTAAATTAGTTTTTTTATTTGGTCAATGTGTACATTACATGTCATAATTGTGTCAATATAATTAATATGATCAATGATAGAGTACGTAGTTAATTAGGTCACGTAACCTATGCGTCTCCCGTTTGAGGTGCTTGTTTATAAGTATGCTAAAATGGCATATTTATAAATAAGCGATCTCGAATTGTCCACGTTTTGGACAGTTTGAGGATATGTGGCTCGGGCAAGTTCCTAATTAATTTGTTGTACAAACTCTAGAGAAAGTTTGGCGGCATCTCCTGGCGGTGTTCTCCGAATACACATCCTCTTGACATGTTGTCGATACGTGTATTTGGAGAACAGCGAGATGTCGCCAAATTTTCTCTAAAGTTTGTACAACATCTTAGGAACGTGCTCGAACCACATATCCTCGAATGGGATTAGGACCTAACCTACTTAGAGATTAGGAGTCATCGTTGGTATATGCATTACTTAGTCGGTCTCTGAGATATACGTTTCTTTATATAAGATCATTCAACAAAAAACTTTGTTTTCGGGTTCAACCCTTCTTTTATTTCATTGATTAGGGCATTATTAATTTATTGTTTGCGGTTTACTTGTAGATGGACCGTGAAGAATGGATGTATCACAAAAGCCGTGTGAGTGCTGAATTTCGGAGGGAGTTAAGGAGTTCATAAAAATTGCGTAAGAAGATATGGTTATGAGGGTGTAAAGTTCATATATTGTCCTTGTATTGATTGCACCAATCTCGGGAGATTTAACAACTCAGCTCAAATTGAAGGGCATTTGATTCGACGTGGCTTCGTGAGGAATTACACGTGTTGGATCCATCATGGGGAGATAGGTAGTACCTCCGTGCTCGCATAGCGAAGACATCTTTGGAAGCCGATCACGAGTTGGAGCGTGATATGTTCGATGGCGATAATTTAGATCAAATGTTGCGGGATGTGGAGGGAAATTACACGGAAAGAGAGTTCGAAAAATTTAAAAGCTTGATGGATGACGATGCCAAACCATTGTTTTCAAGTTGCAAAGGGAATACACCAAGTTGGGTTCGGTTCTTGCATTGTTTGAACTGAAGGCAAAACACCGTTGGACAGATACAAGTTTCAATGCACTTTTAATACTTCTATCGGATATGCTTCCAGAGGGAAACGAGTTGCTAACAAGTATTTATGAAGCGAAGAAGCTATTATGTCCCATGGGAATGGAAATAGAAAGGATACATGCATGTCCAAATGATTGCATACTATACCGCAACGTCCATAAGGAATCACAGCATTTGTCCTGTTTGTGGTGTACCCGATACAAACAAAATGAGAAGCGTAATGACAAGAAGCGTAAGAACCTAATTGACGACGGTGAAGATGTGAAAAAAGGGGCACCACCAAGGTGTTATGGTATTTGCCCATCATTCCCGTTTAGAGCGGTTATTTGCAAATCCTAAAGAGGCAAAATTGTTGCGTTGGCATTATGAATCCCGAAAGGAAGATGGCAAGTTGAGACATCCCGCTGATTCGGCTCAATGGAGAAACATTAATTGGCAACATGAGGAGTTTGGTGCCGAGATGAGGAACATAAGATTTGGATTGAGTACGGATGGTATGAATCCGTTTGGTAATATGAGCGATCGACACAAGATTTGGCCAGCTTTGTTGTGTATCTACAATTTGCCTCCTTGGTTATGCATGAAGCGGAAGTATATCATGATGTCGTTGCTAATCTCAGTCCCAAACAGCCGGGTAATGATATTCATGTGTACCTATCACAACTAATTGAGGATTTGGTAAAATTGGGGAATGTGGGGGTTGAGGTTTGGGCTGCATACAAAAGAGAGAACTTCATCCTACGGCTATGATATTTTGCACCAAAAATGATTTTCCAGCCTTTGGTAATTTGGCGGGCTATAGCACGAAGGAGCCAAAGCTTGTCCAATTTGTGAAGAGGACAACGATAGCTTGTGGTTGCCGGTCGAGGAAAACGGTGTACAGGGGTCACCGTAGGTTTCTACCCCGAAGTCATCGATATCGTAAGATGGATGACAAATTTGATGGAAAGAGGGAAGTTCGTGCAGCCCCGCAGCCTATGACTGGAAGGCAAGTATATTCACGTGTAGAGGATATCGATGTTCAGTATGGTAAGAGCCGTAAATCTGTTCGTCCTAGGACCATTTGGAAAAAGAGGTCGATATTTTGGGACTTACCATATTGGAAGGAGTTAGATGTCCGTCAATGTATTGATGTCATGCACGTTGAGAAAAATGTTTGTGATAATTTGGTAGGCATCCTGCTGAACATACCTGGGAAGACCAAGGATGGTTTGAATGCTCGCCGTGATATGACCTACATGGGGATCAGGCCCAAGCTTGCAGTGATGGAGGAGGATGGAAAAGGGCCGTACATCCCCGCTGCATGCTACACCTTATCCAAGAAAGAGAAAGAAGACCTCTGCAAGTGTCTCCACGATATTAAAGTTCCATCGGGCTACTCCGCAAACATTAAGAAGCTTGTGTCTATGGATGATTTGAAGTTGATCGGTATGAAGTCCCACGACTGTCATGTCTTGATGACCCAAATGCTCCCTGTTGCAATCAGAAATATCCTACCATATGACGTCAGGTTGGCAATCACGAAGCTATGCTATTTCTTCAATGCGATTTCATGCAAGGTTATTGATCCCGATATACTAGACAACTTACATCGTGAGGTGGTGCAGACTCTTTGTCAGCTTGAGATGCATTTCCCCCCGTCGTTCTTCGACGTCATGGTCCACCTCGTTGTTCACCTTGTTAGAGAGATTAAGATTTGTGGACCCGCATTCCTGCGTTACATGTATCCGTTCGAGAGGTACATGGGTATATTAAAGTCATACGTGAGGAATAGGTCGAAGCCTGAGGGTAGTATTATTGAAGGTTATGGGATCAAGAGGTTTTTGAGTTCTGCGTTGTCTACCTAGGTAAAAGACAACCGATTGGTGTTCCTATATCTCGTCATGAGGGCAGACTTGGTGGCAAAGGAACCATTGGGTCAAATCTAATGAGCCCACAATTTGATATGTATTGTAAAGCGCATTTCACAGTCTTGCAACACAAATGAAGTTCATCCATACATCCAACGGCACAAGTTGATATTACGGGAAGAGAATCCACTTATGGATGAGCTTTCCATCACACGAGAACACAACGATCGATTCCTCACATGGTTCAAAGAAAAGGTGAAGGTCTCCGTTAGTACCGAGGATGTCAAATGGTTGGTCGACGGACCAAGATTTAATATACTGAGACATGGCAAGGTTACGATATTAATGGCTACACATTTTATCTTGAAAGTCAAGATGCAAAGAGTACAAAGCAAAAGCAGTGGTGTGAGCATAGATGCTTTGTCCGATGATCACTCAATTAGAGGATCGTCAATCGCAATGAAGCATTACTACGGGATGATCGAAGAAATATGGGAGCTCGACTACGGAATATACCAAGTTCCATTGTTCCGATGTAAGTGGGTGAGACTTCCTCACGGAGTTAAGGTCGACAAGACAGGTTTTACAATTGTTGATCTGAATAGATCGCCTCTGAGAGATGAACCGTTCGTCCTCGCCAAAGCAAGCAACTCAAGTTTTCTACGTGCGTGATCCGGCCAATCCGAGGTTGCACGTCGTACTTCATGGCAAGAGGAGGATTGTTGGAGTTGAAAATGTCGTAGATGAAGAAGAGTACAACCAATTTGATGAAACACCTCCGTTTGCAGATGGGGCATGTCTTAAGAGGTGACGACGGCACACATGGAACACATTACATGCGTGTAGATCATCAAGAAGGGTTGTATTTTAAATAAATTAAGTTGTAAGAATTCCCTGTATTAATGTAGCATTTTGTGGAATATATATGTCAAATGGATCTTATAGTATAGCAAATTTGATAAAGATTTGAATTATTCGACTCTTTTGAATGAAGACTCTGTTTTAAAAAAAAAATAGAAATTGGATCATAGTCATCACAATCGGTTCGTTTAGGAAACCGACACAGATAGTATAATTGCGATCGGTTCTTCTATAGAACCGACACGGATACTCCAAATATTGCGATCGGTTTTTATATAGAACCGACACGGATACTCAACATATTGCGATCGGTTTTCTATAGAACCGACACGAGATACTCCACATATTGCGATCGGTCTCTTTGGTTAACCGACCGTGATAAAACCCGAGCATTTTCATTTCGGGCGCATACTCAGTTCATTTCGGCCAAGATCGATTTCGTTCAATTCATTCCACAACCCTAGCTCGACCACCTCCCCACCGGCGCCTCCTCCGCCTCCTCCCCAGCGCCTCCCCATCGGCGGGTACCCGTGGCGCCTCCCTCCTCCGGCTCCTCCCTGGCGCCTCCCCTCGGCTCCTCCCCAGCGCCTCCCCATCGGCGGGTACCCGTGGGCGCCTCCCCCTCCGGCTCCTCGATCCCACACCCTAGCTCGACCACCTCCCCACCGGCGCCTCCCCTCCGGGTCCTCCCCAGCGCCTCCCCTCCGGCGATTCCCCACTGGCGCCTCCTCCGGCGATTCCCCCTGGCGCCTCCCCCTCGGCTCCTCCCCAGCGCCTCCCCTCCGGCGATTCCCCAGCGCCTCCCCCTCGGCTCCTCCCCGGCGCCTCCCCTCCGGCTCCTCCCCAATCGGCGCGTCCCCATCGGCTCCTCCCCATTGCCGACTCGGTTGGCGCCTTGTAAGATGCATTTGGATGTGGGCTGTAATTGGTTGTAAATAGCTCGATGATGATTGCTTTTGAATGAGGCTTGATTAATCGATCATTAAAGGAACTTGCTAGACCTAGAACAACACCGCTCTTAGTGACAATTTGGTGCCACTTGCTCTTAATGCATTGTTCTAGGGTCGAGCGATCTTGTGCTTATTCCTTTATGCTCTTAGTGACAATTTGGTGGCACTTGCTCTTAATGCATTGTGGTAGGGTTAGATTAGTGCTATATTCATTACGTGCTATCTTTGTACTTGTTGTTTTACATTGCTAGAAGCGATCTTTGTTCTAGGAGTTGTAATCCTGAAATTTTTAGATGTAATAGCCGGTGATATATTGGCCATCTAGAAGTTGGACGGCTAATTAATTTAGCAACCCTTCTATAGCAATCGAGAGCAATCCATCATTGCAATTTGAAACTTGTAACACATGCTATATTATCGCACTTTATTATCGAGTTTAGTTGCGTAACCTATCGTCTCCCGTTCGAGGGTGCTTGTTTATAAGTATGCTAAAATGGCATATTTATAAATAAGCGATCTCAGTATCCACGTTTTTGGCGATTCGAGGATATGTGGCTCGGGCAAGTTCCTAAGTCGTTGTACAAACTCTAGAAAGTTTGGCGACATCTCCTGGTGTTCTTCGAATACACACCCTCTTGACCTGTTGTCGAGACGTGTATTTGGAGAACAATGAAGATGTCGCCAAATTTTCTCTAGAGTTGTACAACAACTTAGAACTTGCTCGAACCACATATCCTCGAATGGGATTAGGACCTAACCTAATTAGAGATTAGGAGTCATCGTTGAATGCGTGCATTACTTAGTCGGTCTACAAATAGACATGTGAATTGTTTTCTATTATTTGAAATTTGAATTGCTTCCTCTCATGAAGTTTAGGTTTGACATATACGTACTTACTTCGAAATGTCGCAAAGAGAGAGCACCGGCTCAACGCCAGAGAGAGAAGAAGGTCCTGCTACCCCATCGAGGAAGGTTAGAAAGGCCAGAGGACCGAATAAAGGAGCCACAGGGAGAACGCCGCAAGTGCTCCGCTTCAATGCCAGGGGGGTTTGCACGGGTCCTGGCCCGTTTAAGGGGCGCTACTCCTCTTTTCTCGGCCAATTGGTGAGGGAGCGAGTGCCTATCACAATTAAGGACTGGAGTAAGGAAGTAAGCGACGAGCAGAAGAACCGACTGTGGGACGAAGTTAAGGGAAAATGGATTATACCAGAGGAAGATGAAATCAATGCGAGTCTGTACTCCTTGAAGAGAATGGGTGTGGCTTTGAGGCATTTCAGGGTGACCATGCATGCCAAGTACGTGTTGAAAGACCGTACTCCCTTCCAAAGTTATCCATTTGTTACACCCGAGGTTTGGGAGGAGTTTGCAAGGATGAGGAATACGCCGAGGCGGAGGAGCCGAGAGAGAAGAATATCGCTATCTGAGGCGTAACACACACGCGCACCACCTCGGTTCCGGTGGGTATGTAGGGAAGAAGGCGAGTGGGTGCGACTAGCGGAGGAGTGTGCAACCTGCGGGACAACGATGCCTTACTCCCACATATGCGAGGAAGCGGCACGCGATCGGGTATTAGCGAGGACGAAGAAAACCTCGACGGTCAGATTGTCATTCCAAACCCCGCGACCGCATGGATCGTCACGACCATCGTAAGATATCTAACATAGTACATTGCATATTATATTCCCATTGTATTTTAGTAATAATTTATACTTGCGACTGCGCAGGAGGAGGTAAGCCTGCGAAAGAGCAAGGAGCATTTGAAAGCCAAGGGTCAAGGGACATCCTGTGTTCGGCAATCGGAAGCCCGATCATAAGGGCGGGTGCTTGCATGAGTGCGGAGTATCTGAAGAGGTCCTTCTTTGTAGAGGAGAGCGCTTCAGTGCTGTGGCAAGATCATGGGAAGCACGTGAGGCGCGGATTAGGCGCAGATGAAGGAGGAGTTGAAGGAGGAGTTAAAGGCCGAGATGATGGCTGAGATGATGGCGATGTTCTCCCGAGAATCAGATTCCTCAACCATCGCCTATGCTCGCCCTAGCAGCGCTTCCAATAAGGAACTGTGCATTCCACACCTCAAGGTAATAAGCTGTTTGAGACCAAAAGGTACATGAGTAAGCTTAACACAGATTATGATGAAGATGCCGATCACTTCTTGCGAGGTCCTGCCAAGTGCCGGCTAGTCCTGATCGACGACGGAATACAGATTGAGGCTGCGCGGGTTGCATTTCCAAGCAAGGAGGATGACACGGTGCATGGTATACCTTTGGGGATGGGCTACATGAGGGTGCAGGTGGACTATGTCCCACGATGTTTACATGTCTCATGCCCTCGAGTTCCCCTAACGAAGATATCACCACTCTTGGGCAAGCACGGATGTCGTTCATCAAGTGGCCCGCGACGGGTGTCGTAGTGCAAGCACCTCCTGCTGCTGCTCTGCTGGTACTATCAAGCTACTACTGCCATCTGCTGGTACTCTGCTGCTCTGCTGCTACTCTGATGCGCTCACTGCTGCTCACGCTCTTGCTCTGATTGCTACTACTCACTCTTGCTGAATCGTGCGCTCTTGGTCTTTGCTCATTCTTGCATCTTGATGGTACTCACTGCTGCTGCTCCTGGTACTACTCCTGCTGCTGCTGCTCTGCTCCTCCTATCGCTGCTTCCTGCTCCTGCTCCTCCTACTCTGCTGCTCTGCTGCACATGCTCCTGCCCCTGCTACACAACCTGCACCTCGCTGCGGCTGCACCTCCTGCACCTACGCTGCATTGCACCTCCTGCACCTCGCTGCAGGCTACAAATCTTTGGTGCTTGCAGTGGGGCGCAAAAGGACTTCTACCACGATGACGAAAGATACAAAGCAGAGTTCGAGAGTCCTTCCGTGAAGAAGGCAAAGTTGTCGAGGGCACAGAACACCTGATGATCACAAGCGGTACATACATGGAAAGCCCTTTCTCCCAAGCCACGAATTGAATTCTTTGGGCTTGTTCACTCGCCACCTACATGGATGGTACATCGATAGGTCACATGAGGACGAGCCTCGCCACGATTTCATAGTGAAGTATCGGCGCGCCAATTCCACCGCAACGAGGATGGGACCTTCGATCGATTTTGAGGATCTCAGACTTTATGTACAACTTGAAAGCCGTCGATATTTCTACCATACGATCCTGGGCGCTGTGAGTCTCGCACCATACTCAATCAGATGACTATTTATTGATTTTGTATTATATTTTTAACAATTGACATGAATTGCAGGATCATGAGGCAATGAAGCCGTGGCGGGTCGACACCCTGTCGGGTTTGTCGACCCGAGATGGTGTCTGCGACCATGGCTAAGTATCAATCGGAGTTCCTTGCAGGATACATCAAGCGGGCATTGCATGAGGAGGCAAAAGGACTTCATTCTCTTCCCATACCACCAGGAGTATGTACTACTATACAATTCAATTACATGTACACACTTCAACCTTGCATTAACTTATTCTCTTGCATTGTGTACCGTTTAATAAGCAACCATTGGGTTCTACTTGTGGTTGTTCGAGTCAAAACAAGGTCTACACGTTGAACTCGCTCGAAAATAGACCGATGGAATATGCGATCGAGCCTGTTTTGCAGTAAGTACATTCCTCTAACCTAACACTTTACATATTGAACTACGTTACGTATTTTTAACCTCAATGGCATCTCTCCAATGTATAGGGCTTTCATGTCTTACGTTCTTTGAGCGTGGCCGACACAATGATAAACAAGGCACCAAACTCGAGTGGAAGCGCTTCAAGGTACAAGTGTCTATCATAGGATTTTTTTCTGACACCTATTTTTAATTCGTCTCCTAATTTAAGTTTCTTTGTTCACAGTGTCATCAACAAGGGTGCGATGATCTATGCGGCTTTTACGTGATGCATCACATCCTGATTTTGGTTGGTCGCTCACATCTTTTTCCTAAGGTATAGAGCAGATTATTTGCACTACTGTCTATGTGATATTTGTTTACAAGCATAATACTATCAGCATGTTTTAGTTCCAATTTAAGACTTAAATATATTAGTGAACTAATATCTATTTTGAAGGACATTGATATCAACCTAAGAGCCTAACCAACGCTGATCTCAAGAAATTACGAGACCATTTATGCCAGTGGTACTGGACAGAAGTTATAACGGATGATGGTAGATATAGAGACCATTCAAGCAAATACTAGTCCATAAAGTGTAAACAAAATTTATCTGAATGTGAATGTGATCTGTTACAGATTGTAAACAATATTAATTTTAATGCAATGTGTGTAGATTGTGATGTATATGTTCTGTGATATTGTGGATTGTGATGAATGTGTCATATTGTCAATGCGAGGCCATTTTCGGACGATGGACAAGAACATCATCACAATCGGTTATTTGTTGGAACCGATTGGGATAGGTACTGATATCTGTCGGTTCTTCTTTGGAACCGATTGGGATATGTACGATATCTGTCGGTTCTTACTGGAACCGATTGGGATATGTACAGTATCACAATCGGTTTGCATAAAAAAACCGATTGTGATAATGTAATAATTTGAATCGGTTCTAAAAAAGAACCGATTGTGATATTATTATTATCCCCATCGGTTCTACAACTGAACCGATTGTGATAATGTAATCATTTGTATCGGTTCTAGATAAGAACCGATTGTGATATTATACTTATCGCAATCGGTTCTAAGAGAAAACCGATTGTGATAAGTGTAATATCACAGTCGGTTCGTAAAAAGAACCGACAGTGATAATGTATTATTAGTGTCGGTTAAAAACCGACTGTGATATATCTACCTTATCACTGTCGTTGGACTTTGTATCGCCACCAAAACCGACGGTGATGGCCGAAAAAAACCGATAGTAATGTGCCATTCTGTAGTAGTGGTTATAATTAGCCCTTTTCAACTATACGAAAATACATACAACGGAATGTGTAATTACAATGTTTTTCCATAACATCGTAGTCAGTATAGAGAAGAGCAAATCAGCTGCGTTCTTCCGAAAAAATGGACTCACACGTGATATTTCACGGCCGGCCGAATATGCTTAAGTTGTCATATTTTTGCGCGACCGTTATAATTAGCCCTTTTCAACTATACGAAAAATACATACAACGGAATGTGTAATTACAATGTTTTTCCATAACATCGTAGTCAGTATAGAGAAGAGCAAATCAGCTGCGTTCTTCCGAAAAAATGGACTCACACGTGATATTTCACTACGGCCGAATATGCGCTTTCTGTCTCCGCCGTCGCCTGCAAGTCGATGTGCCGCGAAGCGGAGGGGATGGGCACTACCAGACACTTCGAGCTGCAGCTTTGCTTCGGCCATACCCCTCCCATTGCGCTGCAAACGCTTCCACGTGACGCAGTACCAGATGCACCGAAGCTACAGCCAGGCCCCCCACCGCGCATTGCAAACGCTCCCACGTGCCGCTTGCCTGTATTGGACCCTCGCTCCGCGCGCTGATGTGCCGCCAGCTGTCTTGTTTGTCCCTTGTGCCCTCCCTATAAATTACAACGCCGCATGCATTTCTATCAGCAATCGCGAGTGAGTTCAAGAAGTTGCGGTCGAGTTCAACCCACAACGCGAGTGTTTCAAAGGTATTATTTATGAAATTTATTTTAATGATCGATGACATTGTTGTGTTGTTGGGTCAGTGAAGTACGATGGATATTGATGGCTTCTTGGGGGCTTTCAGGCCATCTGTTCCTTTTTTATGTTTTTTATCGAAGTACATTTCAGTTATGCTTGAATCCTACTCTTCTAGGCTGAAATATAATTGCTTCCAATGTGTAGATGGACAAGGATCCTGGGCGGCTCAAGAAAGGCCGGCCTGGACAATCAAAGAAATAGATGGCATCGCGGTGACCTGAATAAAATTGCTAAAGACAACTTCGATCCCAGCAGCAGTTCAAGTGCCAACGAATTCAACAATTTTATTCTGACATCGAAGCTATTGCTAGTAGCCTCGAACATGTCGCCATACAATCTAACAATTGCTGCAGTCAAACCCCCACGGCCAAAGACAGAGGACACTAAGCTCGTTGCCAAAGAGGAGGACACCGAAGGTGTAGACCTGCATCGTTGTCTTCCATGTGACTACGAGACTGATGACGAGGGCAAACGCGACCGCTGGCAGTTTTTAGAAGAGGAGGGTATTGATGCAGATAGTGATGATTCTGGAAAGTTCTAATCCAGAATTGCGTGAGTTGTTCAAATAATATGTAGTAGTCATGTACCCGTCATGTACGTTGGCGATGTACGGTATTCCAACGTTGTTTCTCCCGTGTTGTGATGTTATGTCGTAACTTATATATTTCAACGTTGTATTTTCCGTCTTTAATATCTTTTGTCGTTACAAGCCATACGAAACGGCACAACACCGGATACACCAACACAACATACGAAGAGTTAATTTAACAACTTCATTCCATTTTAATACTCGTAAAGACGTAGTAGATGCAATTTTCCGCGACCGTTATATTTAGCCCTTTTGAACTATACGAAAGTACATACAACGGCAGGTGTAATTACAATATTTTTCCATGATATCGTAGTCAGTACACAGAAGAGCAAATCAGCTGCATTATTCCTAAAAAATAGACTCACACGTGACATTTCACAAATTTGAATATGCTTAAGTCCTCATATTTTTCCGCGACTATTATATTTAGCCCTTTTGAACTATACGAAAGTACATACAAAGGAAGCTGTAATTATAATATTTTTCCATAATATCGTAGTCAGTATACACAAGACCAAATGGGCTGCATTCTCCCGAAAAATGGACTCACACGTGATATTTCACGGCCCGCCGAATATGCTTAAGTTGTCATATTTTTCCGCGACTATTATAATTATCCATTAAGATGTCATCATCCAAACTTTCGTTGCATTGGCCTGAGACGTCCTGTCAAAGCACTGCTGGCAAAGCCTGCAGGATATATCATGTCATCAAATGCATGCGTGGCAGAGAATGCCTTAGTCGTCATGTCAAAGCATAGCTGCCAAAGCCCGATCCGCACCTCCCTAGCAGCTACAAAGCTGCATGCATTTGTCGCCTAAGCACAGCAGAGCCGCAAAGGAATCCGATGCTCGCGGATTCGTTCTTGCTTCAAGTCCTGCTGCTTTATCAATTCAGGCTATTTAACCCCTTCCTGGCTTCCCAAAGATTGCATCAACCGAACGACTGCTCCAATACAACAAAGAGAACCATCCCCCGCAAACCAAACGAGCAGCACCAATGGAGTTTCCCTCGCCCCCAAGGCACAGCGTTGTCCAAATCATCCCCGACGGCACGGAGGTCCCCATGTGCCTATGCGGGGATCCTTGCCGCTTCCGGCAGTCCATAGACAACTCATACACGTACGGTATGAGGTACTGGAGTTGCCGCAACCACGACTCTGAGCCAAAGCTGGGGATGCGGCTGCGGCGGAGAAGCCCGGTATGTTCATACTCGCATTTTGTGTTGCATCGAACCTGCATGTGTCTAACACCATGTGATGTGACCAATTGCAGCCTCCACTGTGCGAGTTCATCCGATTCTACGACGCGGAACAAACTCTCGAGATGGAAAGGATGCGGAATCGGGAGTACTCGCATCGGAGGGCTATGGTGGAGCAGCAGTGGTGTGAGCAGGATCAGGAGGAGAAGCGCAAGCAGCGTCTGGAACAGATGCTTGCACAGAGGGAGGCCGAACGGCAGCGCCATGCCGCGGACAGGGAGGCCGAAAGTAGAGAAAGCGTGAGAGGGCAGCTAGGGCCAGGCGGCAGGAGCCGAAGGATTGCGTAAGGGAAAATATCCTCGCCGCTCAAGAAATGTACGACAAGGGGCCCTTCTTGTTGTTCCCTTTCCCTAAGGCATGTTAGGTTTAGTCCAGATATGCCATCGTTGTTTACCATTCGTAAGTCGCACGTAATTTATCTGCCCATCTTTGACCAAAACTACAGGAAGTCTCAAAAAAATTATTACACAACGATCGGTAAAGTGTACAAATAAAATATTACAAAATTATCGGTATTTGCATTTCAATCGGATCCTGTCGAATAACCGTAAAACTAAAAAATTCGGCTATTTACATGTTGTATATAAAACCGTTTTTCCCACCTCCTAACGGAGCCAACCGCTCGGATATGGACGCCTTGAATGACAGACGGTAATGTCCTATACGGTATTATAGATAATCTATTGTATGAGTTATTTTTACATAATATAATGATATACTATAAATAACTGCCATCTATGCTATTGTAAGATGTAGTGTGTCATCCGTCAATTAGCTGATGAATCTAACTGCTCATATGAGACGGTAATATAGATAATCTATTCAGCCGGGGGTTGTATAGCATTAAAATACAACAAAGATACTACCCCCGTCTATCGGTAGAGTATACGCTTTCGAATTGTAGTTATAATTATTATTTGTGTACACTGTACCGATAATTTTGTAATGACAATTATAACTACAATTTTTAATTTACAAGTGGTATATTTCAGCGTTTTTCCACCTCCGGACATAGCCAACCGCTCGAATATGGACGCGAACAACAGACGGTAAAGTCATATACAGTCGTAAAGTCTAACATTCTACCAAATTTAAAGTGATACGCTGGAGTATTTTTTTCCTAATTAATAAGCATACTCTTAATAAGCATGATTTTACGAAATTTTACAAAGTTCGTAATCCAAATGATTTTTAAAAAATACAGACAGTTTATTTTATTCAATTTTGAATTGAACGGAAAAGAAAATTAATTTTCGAAATTTCAGACAGTTTATTTTATTCAATTTGGAATTGAACGGAAAAGAAAATAACCAAATTAAAAAAAAATTACACGTGTCAGTGCGGGGCGGAGCCACCTGGCTGCCGCCGTGTGGGGTGGCGGCAGCCGCTTGCCGCTGGGGTGTGGCGGCCGCCGTGTGGCGTGGCGGCCGCCACGTGGCGCGGCGGTAGCAACTGGTATTTTTGCTATTTCATTTTTTTGTTGTATATTTCTGAAATTTGAAATTATATGTTGTATATTTAGGCATTTTTTCCCATTTTTACCTTGTAATGCTCTTTTGTACTTGAGCAATGCCGGAAACTTAGCCCTAGTAGGACCAAAAGCAAACAGTGTCGACTCCCAGTCGTTAGGCACTTGTCATTCCAATCGAATAGTTACGCCTACGACAAAAACTATAATTACCAAGTTAAGCATAAAAGGAAGGAATCCGGTCAAGTATCCGAATACACCACGTCTAAAAAATTACTCTCTTAAATCACAAATACATGTTGTTTTGGACATCGTCATGATCCTAAAACGCAATTTTTATCGCTAATTTATATTGTGTGCGCGCGCCTGTACACACACATACATAGGTAAGATGTTGGGACCTAATAACATTTCTATTGAGGTGTGAAAATACTTTGGAGACATGGCGATCATTTGGCTAACTAAATTGCTTAATGGCATTTTTAGGTCGAACAAATGAATTGAGTTCATGAGCCAAACAATGAAGCTTTGGAAGCAAGTGATTAATCATCATTTAAGAAGAGTGACTAGCATAATAAGAAAAACCAATTTGGTTTTATGCCTAGGAGGTCGACCTTGGAGATGATCATCTTGACATGACAGTTGATGGAGAGATGTAGGGAGGAAAAAGATATCTACATATGGTGTTTATCAACTTGAAGAAAGCTTATAACAAAATAACAAGAAAGGTCATATGGTGGGGCGTTTGAAAATAAAAATATCCCAACAATGTACGTTACATTAATGAAGGATATGTGAAAGATCGTTGGCGCTAAATACCCTTGAACAGATGAGAAGATACGCTAATCGACACTAAACAGCGGAAGAAATAATTAAAACAGTACTAAACCGGAAGACTAAAACAATGGAATCAATCACAATAATTAAACTGAAATTCACACTTTTGCATTAAATCATGAATTTCAACACATAAAGTTCAATCTAGAATTTATACCCTCATGCGCTGCTCTTCACGTATTCATGCCCTTGCACTTGCTAGCTTCTGGACGTTCCTTGCCGCCGCACAGCCGCACGCGCTTGCTCCTGCGCTGCCCTCGTCTGCACGCTGCCGAGCGCCCCTGCTGCCGAGCGAACGCCTCGCTAGCACGTCCCCATTGCAATCTACTGTCTTTTCCACGCGTACTGCACCGCCGCTACTTTTTCTTGATCGCTTGATCGTAGCAGCCGCCGCCGGCCCGACGAACGTTTTTCTGGAAACCTTCTTGTCTGCCTATCGTCACGTCATGATGTGTGCCGCCAGCCTGCTTCTTATTCTCAATACAACACCACAGCCAAACTGTGACGGACCGCCCTTTTCAGGGAGGCCGCTTAATTACCACTACGGCTACCCAGGAAGATTAACCGTAGGGAACCAAATGTACATCATCAGGTTAACATCCAAATGCAATAGTTTTAAGTAAAGTAAGGCCTAACGACCAGAGTTTACAATAGCGCGGCAAGCACAAATTATAGTGTTTTACATCACAAAGGCACTCCACAGGCAGTTTGAGCGAAGATCGAGACTAGAACCACACAGTGTCGCCATCTACGACTTCTTGGAACTCTCCAGTATATTGATACTCTAAAATGAGATAATTAAACAAGAGTGAGTATTACAACGTACTCAACAAGCCACATAGTGAAGCCTGATTACCACATGCAAAGGATAACAAGAGATAGCCATATGTCTCATTTGGTGTATGCAAGTTTTCATAATGTTTGACATTTCATTTAAAACACAAACCATAATAATACGAATAAGGGGGGGTTTCCAAAGTTATCCACTTCCATACTTGTTAATCCAAAAACTACTTGAGCTTAGGTTCGGGATTCACCCCATTTTAACTCAGCTTCATTTACCGGAAGCACGGCGTATTCGAATACCATTTAATACACTCTGCAGAGGTGTTCAGCTTTACCCACAAGATTCCACGATCGTTATGCCACGCGATTAACATGCAACTTTTATGCATGCGGCCGGATCGAGGTTATCATAGCTTTTCGTTGGATCTTTCCCCTTTAGCCCCTATCCGGTAGAGTTTCGGTCCACATTAACCCGGGGTCCCCACTGGCCAGAGTGGAGTTCGCGATCCCGTTTACTGTGGACACCTACCGTTGTGAACCCGTAATGCCACACTTTTTCTTGTGCACATTCCCGTTCCACCCCCATAACCGCGGACCATCTCCCATACCGGGAAGGTAACCCTGCTCCTATAGGTATTCCGGGGAAAGTACAATGTACCGAGCTACGTTGAGTCAAGCCAACGAAGTTGACCGGCCCAACCTGTGGTTGAACGATTTCTTAAGTTATTTACTTTGCCCAAGGTTGTAAGTCCTTACTTTGTCATAGACCAAACCGTTACGTTCCACAATCCCTGGTATCCAAAGTACCACCATCCATTCATACCTTGGTATTAGTCCTCGGCCGGGGATCAGACTAACACCCACGCGGTGATTAGCCCAATACTGTCCCCCAGACCGCAACATTTCATAAACATTCCAAATCCAGTTCCATCGACATTTCATGTTTTCTTTAAAATGGACTAATTAACTATACTAGAAATATCTAGCCAAATACTGACAATAGTGATTTTCTAGGGTTACAAAGGATTATTGGGGTTCAATATTTTTCAAGGAAGTTCCATGAGCCTTTTTGGCATTAACTAGCTATCATGTCATTCGAACATACCAACTTTGTGATATTTCAACATATAGTTCGGAAATAATGCGGTGGAAAATAACTATGAATTATTCTAGGGAATATTAGGTTCAACATGTTCAATGGAGTATGGCTTGCCTTGCGAGGCGGAGGGGTTCCCTAGTTCAGAGTTGGTGTAGTCGTACTCGGCTTCACGCTGGTCCGGCTCCGGTTCCAAGTACTGCTCCTGCTCCTGTGTCTGTTCCGGAAGTTGGTACTGTTCGGACGTCGGTTCTAGCGTAAACAAACACCATAAGATAAACAATTAAATAATACAAAAAAAAAGAGAAAAGAAAAGAGAAAACCGAGAGAGAAAATAAGCCGGAAATGGGTTGGAGGGGTGTTTTCGGAATTTTGGAAACTTGGTTTGGCGAAACGGAGGTCATTTTTGAACTCAGTGGCTCGAAAGGGTTCGGAATATGTATTTTGGGCTATTTTTGGGTTTTCTGGGATTTTTGGGTATTTTTGGGGCATTTTTGGATTTTTAAATGGATTAATACGATTTTTAGAAATTAAAAACCGAAAGGAAATTGGAAAAGGGTTTCTGTTCACTGGGCCGCGCCAAAACCAATTTGGCTTGAGCTTTAGCGCGTGCGGGGGAGAGGGCTGCTGGGCCGGCCCAAACTGGCGGCCAGGCCTGCGCTGACAAGCGGGCCCGCGTGGCAGTGAGGGAGAGGGGGAGAGAGAGGGTGCGACTGGCGGGGCTGACAGTGGGGTCGCCCTGTCAGCTTCACGGGGAAAAGGGGGCGAGCGGCGGCGGAACCGAGCAGAGCGGGGCGCCGGAGGCGAGGAAGAAGGAGGGGGTTTCGCGAATTAGGGCACGGGGGCGCACACGGCTTGGGGAAAAATGAGGAGGAGCTCACCACGAACGTAAAGCGCGGCACTGGAGGGGGCGAGCGGCGGCGGGGAATTGCCGAAGCCGGGGAAGACGCCCGTGGAATGGGTTCGGGAGGGCACGGGAGAGCTGGAGAGAGAGGGGAATTGAGAGAGGAGGAGGCGACGAGCTTGACGAGCAAGAAGGCGGGGCCGGAGAAGGCTTATATAGCCGGCGGGGTGCGGAGAATTCGCTGGTGCCAATGATGGCAAGGGGGACTTGGGTTGCGGCGGCGGGACGGGCGGCGTGGGGCTCGGGGCGAGCGCAGCGCTAGCGCGGCGAAGTGCGGAGTGGTCTCACGAGCTAGGCGGCGAGGTGACGGCGGCGCAGCTGCAGCCATCTTTGCCATGGCGAGGCTCACGGGGCGATGCACTGCATCGGCGCGTCGCGCCAGCGGCTTGGCGCGGGTGCGGGCGAAAGGCGACCGGGCGGGCGGGGCGTGGAGGCGAAGAGAAAGCGTATTTGCCGAGAGAGGAAAGCGCCCGAGCGGCGAAACTTTCCAAAAACGGAAAGTTTTCCAAATACCCTCAATTAAATCCAAAAAAATCCAAATAAATTCCGAAAAAAATCACAAAAATTCAAAAGACTTTCATGAAACTTAATTAAAAGCCAAATGAATCTGAATTTTTAAAATTGAGGTTATTTCACAAACCCTCACGTCACACATATATATATATATAGCTGGTCCTGTATTATGTTCATGGGACTGTAGCATGGCCCAAGGGCTAATTGCGTGCAAGCTTAGAATTGCACTTTCCTGTCAAAAGCTAAACATGCTTTCAAAAATATATTAATCCAACGCAACTATTATTACTTGGCAAATCACCCAACACAAAAAAAAATAAAAAAAAATCATTAATCAACAATATGTCAGAGCATGTGACTTTTCTATTAAGCTCACCCTGGCATCGGCCGAAACATAAATTTCTTCCTGTAGCACCGGCATCCATCCATGGAGGGAGTAGGTCGTTTGATTTGAAGGAAGAAGAAGACCTCGTCCACAAAAACCTCCTATATTTTAGTCATAGGTCCGCCAATGAGCACAGATACAGTATTGTGCTGTAGCATTTCTGACAACATATGGCCTTGTATCTTCGGCTTCTCCGATCCACCAGTGATAAGATACCATTCCGATCTCTCCGCAGCACCCAACACATATGTGGTGGTGAATACTAGATATGATGTGATATACTAGCTAGTATTGCTTCTCGAGAATTGTGATTTTTAATCTAAAGAAAGAGGATTGGGATTTTATAATTTGTATATATAACCATGTCGTTTAAAATTTCTTCAGACATTTACACCCATATATAATTTGTATATATATAACCAAGTGCCTTTGTACTTAAGCTAGGTAGGTGCAGAGGTAGCATCTGAAGAGCCGCAACAGAGCATGCGCGAGCCCAGTCTTCTCTGCTCCACAGATTTCAAAAAAATCATGAAATATTCTCTTCGAAAAAGGAATCAAGAATTCATAAATCGGATAAAAAAATGGTATGCTGTTCTAGAATCACTTCTCTCGATTGAATCCAGCATCGATCAGTGGCCGTCATCGGGCTCAAACTTGATGTCGCCGTTGGCGCCGATGTAGTAATTGTTGTAGTTACCGCCGCCAACGTTGTAGTAGCCGCCCTCCCCGGCGTAGTGTAAAGAAGTGTCGTAGCCGCCCGTCTCTCCCATGCCACCGCCATTATCGCCATGGACAGGTTGTGTTTGCGCGCCACTGAACCCCTCGCCGTCGCCCGTCACGACGGCATTGCCGGCGTGATATTGGCTGCTCGGGCCCGGCTGCTCTAGGTCTGGCAAAACCTTAGCCAATGCCATCCCCTCCTCCTGTTGCAGCTGCTTGCTCTTGACCCTGTCGGCGACCCTGATGCGGGAGAGCACGGTGCTTGGGAGCGGCGGCGAGGTGATCTCATACTCGTGCATGACCCAGCCGGTGGTGCCCTGCTTGCTGGTGCGGCAGTAGGTGAGGTTGTAGCGTTTGTACTTGACGTCGAGCTCGCGGCCGTCGGGGTCTAGGAGGGTGAGGGACTCCTCGACGCTCTTCTGGCCGTGCCACGTGCCTCCGGCCCCAGCCTTGACGGCGCGTTCCTTGCGGCCGCCGTTCTTGTTCTTGTCGGGGGCGGGACCGAAGAAGAAGGCGTGGTCGCTGTCGGCGTGGCGGTGCTTCTTCAGGAGATCCCACGGCGGGAGGCTGGCCGGGTCGTCGTCGATGATGGCATGGTCGTGGGGGTGGCGGAGGCCGAGCGCACGCGGGAGGAGGTAGAAGGCGACGATGTCGGCGTCGGTGGGGTCGAACTTGTAGCCGGACGAGGAGTCGTCGCCAAAGCCGAACCTCGAGGCCTCCATCGATCCCCTGCACCGCCGGTTTGGTTTCTTGATCGAGTTGAGGCTTCTTTCGAGTTGGTCTTGGTTCCTTGCTCGGTTTCTTGTTTCCTGCACGGTTTGGTTTCAGTCGACTCGAGTTTCTTTAATATATATAGCGGTGGAGGGGTCCGGACGACCGATTCCTTCAAGGAATCGGATTTGGAGCAGGAGGTTGGCGGTGGAGTTGAGGTTCCCTTCTTTAATACTAGTATATTGGAATAACTAGGTAAAAGATACGCTCGGTCTAACTCTAACCTTAGAGTACGTCTGCATGATGTTCTTCTGGTCGCGGATGACTCTCTGATGCTCCTTTGTCAGCGCCTCAAGATCCTTGCATGCACTTGAGCTCATAGCATTAAACAAGCTCTCAACCCTCTTCTTGAGCTCCACAAAGTTTTGCCTTCAGCTGCGAGACCTTAACCTCAAACTGCTTAATTATGTGAGCTCCTGAGGTCATTCTCTATCGAAATTTGCCAGCATATCAACGTGCCCACGTTGCTGCTGCGAGAAGCACCGCACAAAGTCCGAGTACCGCTGCGAGAGCTTCCGAAATGTGTGCTCCAGGTTGCTCTTGGCCGTGTCCATGTATATGATTTAGGGGCAATTTGCTCAATAGCACTATAAAAATCCTCTTATTGGGGAAAAAAAAACATTAGTGTATCATTAACAAGTGGCCCAAGTCTCACTTAGTATCCTCACAATGGATGTTATTTTTTTTTAACTTGTACATCTTTGCAATGTTACTGATCAAAATTTCTCTATACGTCGAGTCTGTATTATTGGGACGACGACTCTATTACTTTAGCATTGCATTTTATCTGATGAATGTCAATGTTGTTGGTAACACCGTACACTCTCTCCATTCTTAGAGCATCTCCAGCAGAGCCTCTAAACCAGCCCCTAAACCTTAAAATAGGGAGTGTAGTAAAAAAAAACAGATCCAGCAGGGCCCCAACTCAAGCCCCTAAAATTAGGGGGCCCCTAAATTTGCCTCCTCAGCCCCAATTCCCAGGGGCCCCAACTCAAGCCCCTAAAATTAGGATGACCCTAAATTTACCTCCTTAGCCCCAATTCCCAGGGACACGAGTACAACCCATATTATTGAAGATAGAGAAATACATGAGAGGCTTCGAAAAATTTATCATGTTTTGAAAATTTTAAATTTCATGTTTTTAAATTGTAAATGTTAATATGCTTATGTTTTATGTATTACAAATATTTTTAATTGAATTTTAGTGGTGTCAAATGAAGATTATACATAGCGGATATGTCAAAATAGGAGAAAAAGTAAAATAGGGGCTGAGATTTAGGGGCTGTTGCTGGACTTGTGCTCTGAAAACAGGGCCTCAAAAAATAGGGGGAGTCCCTAAATCCAAAATAGGGACCCTGTTTTAGGGGCCCTTGCTGGAGATGCTCTTAGATAGAAGATGTCCTGTCATTTTGCGCTTGGTGAACTACCCTCATTCGACCCATTCATTAGCCTAAGGAGTGTACTCCTTGCACGTAGCTGGCTGCACATTGAATGCACGTGCGCATGCAAGTAGCCCGTGCTACTTGCACATCAATTGATACTAGAAAAGTGAGCGCGGCGGCACGCCACGCACGTGAACGAAAAAAATTATGTTATTTTTCGTATGCTCCGGAGAAAAAGCAAACAACGAAAATATTCTTTCTAATAAAAACGGAGAACGGAAAACGAATTTACATTTTTTTTAGGAAAAAGCGGGCAACGATTTTTTCCCCCATGCTTCGGAGAAAAACGGACTATGAAAACATTTTTTCCGGGCAAAACGGAGAAAGGACCGCCGCGCACGTGAACGGGGAAAAAAATTATGTTGTTTTTCGCATGCTTCGGAGAAAAAGCGAACAACGAAAATATTTGTTCCAACAAAAACCGAGAAACATCGAACGGAAAACGAATTTACATTTTTTTTAGGAAAAAGCGGACAACGAAAATATTTTTCCCATGCTCCGGAGAAAAAACGGACCACGAAAACATTTTTCCCGGGAAAAACGGAGAAAGGACCTGCACACGTGAATGAGAAAAAAAATTGTGTTGTTTTTCGCATGCTCCGGAGATAAAGCGAGCAACGAAAATATTTTTTCCAACAAAAACGGAGAAACGTCGAACGGAAAATGAATTTACATTTTTTTGAGAAAAAAGCGGACAACGAAAATATTTTTCCCATGCTCCGGAGGAAAAACGGACCACGAAAACATTTTTCCGGGCAAAACGGAGAAAGGACCTGAACGTAAAGAGCAAGGACCTATTTGTTATGATTTTGAACATGTTCGCTATTTTGGAAAACTATAAAAGGGCTCGTCCACGATTCGTATTTAATGGAAGGTTCTTTCTGCAAAACGGCAAGCAAGGGACCTAAACGTGAATCGAGGAAAAAATCTCCCCCTCACAGAAAATCACAACGGACCCCTACGTAAATTAAAAGGACCTATCTGTAATTTCAAGAACGAAAGGGGTTTTTTTGCAAAAAGAGGAGAGAGAGAGGGGTGGGACACGTGAGGGGCCTCACCGGACTCCTTTCCTCCGGAACTTAATGGAGGGATGACTCGTTTAATTATCAAACGATTAATGACGAATACCTATACCATGGGTAGTCCCAGTAGCCCGGAAACCTCGAGCGGGCTGACTTCAAGGCCCAGCTCCAGCCAGAGACCGGCGGGCCGCAGACAAGCTCCGACCCCGACCAGGCCTCAGCTCGAGCACTCCGACCGACCTTCTCTGATCGCCCCGGTCGGAGAGCCTCCCTTGGTTGGGCGCTCCGGTAATCAAGTACTTGCTCTGACAAATGCGACATCCCGGGACGTCTGTGTCAGGGTAGGTGGTTCCTTCCCAAGGTGTCAGGGGAGCCGCCTGCAAAGCTAGGCTCCGGTCCCATCGCTCTGACACCAAACAGAAGGGAACGTCTCCACCCAGAGCCTCAAGGGTCATTCGTCATTAAAACCAGCCGCCTGACAAGCGTGCGGGGCGGCGCGTCACGTTCCTCCACAGGACGAAGCCTTCCACCGCAAGCCTGCCGATCGAGCACGCGGGGAGGTGGAGGCCGGTCGGACGCCAGAGCCGAAGACCGAACCCCGAGACAGGACACTCCGGCTCCTTCTTTCCTTTCTTTAGAGGAGCTCCCGTGTAACCCGCACCTCCTGCCTTTATAAGGGAGACAGAGCCCTAGAGAGAAAAAGAGAGAGAGAAAATAGAAGAACACATTCAGAAAGGGTTTTCAGACGACGAACAAACCCTAGCTTCCCCTTGGAAGCGGGCATTGTAGTCCTCCGAAAGGGCATATACACAACGACGAACTGGAGTAGGTATATTCAGCCCGAACCAGTCTAAACTTTGGGCTCCCTTGAGTCAAGCCATTCGAGGAGAGGGAACGCGCGATCTCCCCTCTAGACCGAAAAATCGTATTGCCGGTGCTCGAAACACCGACAGTTGGCGCGCCAGGTAGGGGATCTTCGCGCGTCGACATCATCTCCCACTTCGCCTTCTCGATGGCTTCCATCATCCACGTTGGAGCACCTGCGCCGGGGCGCCGGATTCGCTTCGGCACCCTCGACTTCGTCGTCACCACCACGGGATTGCTTGTGCTCATCCCCGCCGCCGTCCATGACCAGGCCCCCTCCGGGGGTCTGGGTGCGGTCGCCGCCCTCCTCGACAATCTCTGCCTCGAGGCCCCCCCGCAAGCCTCGACGACGGAGCAACGGACGGCGACCTTCCCTGCCGCGGATTCTCGGCTCGTGGCAATGACCGGCTACGTGCCGTCCACCATCCACGACCTGCTGGAGGATTCCTCCAGCTCCGGTAAGGAACACGCCCCCCGCAGGTTGCACTCTCGAGAGTGCAACATGGCGGGCGTAACGGACACCGCCACCACTCCCCCAACTCCCGGCGCTCTCCTCCCGCGCATCGAAGCACAGGAGGATGAGCACCGGCGCGAGGACTTTGCACGCCTCCAAGCTCGCCGCGATAAGCTCCAGCGGCAACGCGAAGAGCTTGAGGCTCACAGGGCCGAGCTCGACAGGCTCCAGGCCGACCTAGAGCAACGTTAGCTCGATCTCCCACCTCTGTCTGGCGCGCTGCACGCGCTGGCACACCACCACTCGCCGAGGATCGAACGGCCTCCGTTCTTCCCCACGCCGAGCCAAAACGCCGCCGCGGTGCGATCTTTGCTCCGCGGGCTCCCCGAGCCCACGGACCCGGAGGCTAAGGTCACGTACCAGAACCTCTGGGGGCTAATGGAGCGTGCTGCCGTTCAGCACGCACAGGGTTCCAGCTCTCACCACTCAGGCGCAACCTCGAGCCACCCAGGTCGCCGGTCCTCGCGGGACCAGCGGGACCCGACGAAGACGGCATCGCGGCCTGGCGACCCCAGGCCTCGCACCCCGGTGCGCCTTCATCTGGGGGACAACCGTGATGTCCGCACCACCATCGAAGCAAGGAGGAAAGCTGCCAACGCGGTGTCCCGTTCGCAGGTCACGGACAGCGGAAGACGCGGCTACTATGGTCCGGGCCCAGGACCGCGGGCGTTCACTCGCGCCATCCGCAATGCGGACTTCCTGGCCAGGTTCTGGGCCCCGACCAATATAGCCAAGTACGCAGGGGAGACAAACCCTAGTGTCTGGCTGGAAGACTACCGGCTCGCCTGCCGGGCGGGAGGAGCGGTTGACGATCTCTTCATCATCCAGTACCTCCCCATCTACCTTGCGGAATCCACTCGAGTCTGGCTTGAGTATCTGCCCAGTGACACCAACGGGAGCTGGGCAGACCTGACGGATCTTTTCGTTGGGAATTTCCAGGGCATTTACAAACGCCCCAGCAATTCTTGGGACCTGAAGAGCTGCAAACAGCAGCCGTGGGAGACGCTCCGGGACTACATCCGGCGCTTCTCCCAGCAGTGCAACAAGCTCCCCGATATCCGCGATGCCAACGTCGTCGGAGCGTTCGTCTACGGCACCACCTGTGAGGCCTTGGTGCACAAGTTGGGCTGCGCTAAGCCCAGAACCACCAAGGAGCTCCTCGACATCGCCACCAACCACGTCTCCGGTGAGGAGGCTGTGGGGGCTATCTTCAACAAGAAGAAGGCCGACCGAGCACCAGGCTTCGAAACTGGGGCCGCCTCTGACTGCGCCGACAAACGAAAGCGAAAGGGGAAGCAAGGCCGCGAGGGCCGCATGGTCGCTGCCGCCGACCGTCCTGCTAAGCAGCAGGTCCGGCAGGGGCCCGACCGCTTTGAAAAGCTGATGGATAGTCTGTGCCCGAACCACGCCTATCCTGTCAAGCACAAGTACCGGGACTGTGAGGTCCTGAAGCGCTTCCTCTGGGAATCCCACGACGTCGCGGGGCAAGGAGAAGAAGCGGGACCCGGCATTGGATGCCAGGTCAAAGGGGGAGGAGGCAAACGACAAGTTCCCACAGCTCGACGTACGCCTTATGATTTTCGGTGGGGCAGCATGCTACGCTGACAAACGCCGACTAAAGCTCGCCTACCGTGTGGTCCACACGGTAACCCCCGCCGTCCCCACTTACTTACGGTGGTCGGAATCCCCGATCACGTTCGACCGGACCGACCACCACGATAACGTCCCACATCCAGGACGCTACCCGCTCGTCGTCGATCCCATTGTGGGAACAAAGCGCTTGACCAAGGTGCTGATGGACGGCGGGAGCGGCCTCAACATCCTCTACGTTGAGACCCTCGATGCCCTGGGGGTCCCACGCTCGAGTCTTCGACCGAGCAAGGTGCCTTTCCACGGCGTCGTCCCTGGCCAGCGGGCCTATCCGCTTGGGCAGGTCGACCTGCCCGTCACCTTCGGGAGCCCAGGAAATTTCCACACCGAAACCCTCACCTTTGAGGTTGTGGAATTCCCCGGCTCCTACCACGCCATCCTGGGAGGCCGTGCTACGCCAAGTTCATGGCTATCCCCAACTATACTTACCTTAAGTCAAGATACCAGGGCCAAAAGGAGTCATCACCGTGGCCTCATCTTTTCAACTCGCCTACAACTGCGAGTAAAGTAGCTGTGAACTGGCATCGGCGGTCATCGCGTCCGCCGAGCTCGCCGACATCCAGGGAAAGGTCCCCGGATCCTCCCCCGATTCCAGCAAGTCGGGGCTAAGCTCCTTCAAGTCCGCGGAGGATATGAAGGTGGTCGCGGTTGATCCCGTGATCCCGCCAAGGCAGTCGGGTCGAGCCACGCCCCACCAAATAGGAAAGCGCGCTCGTCGACTTCCTCCAAGCAAACCGGGACGTCTTCGCATGGACGCCCTCGGACATGCCCGGGATCCCGAGGGAAGTCGCCGAGCACACCTTGAACATCCGGCCGGGCTCCAGGCCGATCGCCCAGCGCCTACGCCGTTTTGACGAAGAAAAGCGCAAGGCTATCGGAGAACAAATCGCCAAACTCTTGGCTGCCGAGTTCATTAGGGAAGTACGCCACCCGAGTGGCTCGCCAATCCCGTCCTTGTAAAAAAGAAATCCGGGCAATGGAGGATGTGCGTTGATTACACGAGCCTGAATAAGGCGTGTCCAAAAGACCCGTTTCCATTGCCCCGCATCGACCAAGTAGTGGACTCCACCGCCGGGTGTGAGTCCCTCTCTTTTTTGGATGCCTACTCGAGCTATCACCAGATCGTGATGAAAGAGTCCGACCAGCTCGCGACCTCTTTCATCACCCCGTATGGCTCGTACTGTTACGTAACGATGCCATTTGGACTGAAAATGCGGGAGCTACATACCAGCGATGTATGCAGACGTGTTTTTCCGACCAAATAGGCCGTAACATCGAGGCGTACGTCGACGACATCGTTGTCAAGACCAGGAAGGCCGACGACCTCGTCACCGACCTGGAGGAGACTTTTGTGAACCTTCGGCGGTTCCGCATAAAGCTTAACCCCGAGAAGTGCGTTTTCGGGGTCCCGAAGGGAAAGTTGCTCGGCTTCATCGTCTCCGAACGCGGCATCGAAGCCAATCGCGAGAAGATCTCCGCCATCGTAAAAATGGGGCCGATCGACAACCTGAAGGGAGTCCAAAGGCTGACGGGGTGCCTCGCAGCCCTGAGCCGTTTCGTGTCTCACCTCGGAGAGCGCGGGATGCCACTCTACAAGCTGTTGAAGAAGTCCGATCGCTTTGTCTGGACGCAAGAAGCTCAGGAGGCCGTCAGTCGGCTGAAGGTTTTCCTGACTTCACCTCCGGTACTGGTCGCCCCGACGCTGCGGGAACCTCTGCTCCTCTACATCGCCGCCACGACCCTGGTCGTCAGCGCGGCACTCGTCGTAGAGCGAGCCGAGGAAGGCCGCGTGCTCAAGGTGCAAAGGCCAGTATACTTCGTCAGTGAGGTGCTCTCCGAGACAAAGACCCGTGCCGCAGAATCTGAAGCTGCTTTGTCGCGGTGCTCATCGCAAAGAGGAAGCTGGTCCACTACTTCGACCGACACCCAGTCTCTGTAGTGACTTCCTCGCCACTCGGCGAGATCGTCCACAACCGTGATGCCACGGGGAGGATAGCCAAATGGGAACTCGAGCTCAACGGCCTCGACATATCATACGTCCCCAGGACGGCGATCAAATCCACGTGTCCTGGCCGATTTATTCGACGAGTGGACCGAAGCCCAAGCTCCGCCGACGATGGAAGATCCGGAGTACTGGACGATGTACTTTGACGGGTCCTACACCAAGAACGGAGCAGGGGCAGGAGTCATCCTCATCTCCCCGCTCGGCAACAAGCTTCAGTATGCCATTCGACTGCCCTTCGACGCGACCAACAACGTCGCCGAGTATGAGGCCTTGGTCAACGGACTTCGGATCGCTGCTGACCTCGGTGCCCGATGACTCTACGTCCATGGTGACTCCAAGCTCGTTGTCGACCAAGTGATGAAGGCCACGGAGCCTCGCGACGCTCGCATGGCGGCCTATAGCTTGGAGGTATGCAAGCTCGAGGAAAGGTTCAAGGGTTTCGACCTTCACCACAGCTACAGACGCTACAACAGCGAAGCCGACACGCCTGCCAACCTTGCCTCCAGTAGGGGACCGATCCCTCCCGGGATCTTCGTCTTCGATCTACAAAAGCCATCCATCCGGCTGGACTCGACAGTCGAGAGCGCATCCGACCCCCTGAAAGCGACCGCCCCGACTGCCGAACAGTCGGGCTCGGGCCCTCCTGGGCCAGACCGTAGCGTACTCGCCGTCGACTCCGACTGGAGGGAGCCCTTCATCGCTCGGTTGACGGACGGATCGCTCCCCGCTGACCCAACCGAGGCACGGCGCCTCGCTCGAAGGGCGAGATCCTTCGTCCTGGTCGAGAAAGAGCTCTACAAGAGGAGCACTTCCGGGGTTCTCCAGAGATGCATATTGCCCGACTAGGGCAAAGAACTGCTAATCGACATCCACGGCGGCGTCTGTGGCCACCACGCCGCGCCACGATCCCTGGTAGGAAAAGCCTTCCGACAGGGCTTCTACTGGCCGACCGCCGTGGCCGACGCTGAGCAAATCGTCCGCACCTGCAAGGGGTGTCAGTTCTTCGCTCGGCAGACGCATCTCCCGGCGCAGGCTCTGCAAACAATCCCCATCACCTGGCCATTCGCGGTCTGGGGACTTGATCTGGTCGGACCCTTCAGGAAGGCACCCGGGGGCTTCACTCACCTGCTCGTCGCGGTGGATAAGTTCACCAAATGGATAGAGGCAAAGCCGCTGGCAACCATCACCTCGGCGCAAGCGGCGAACTTCTTCTGCGACATCGTCTATCGATTCGGAGTCCCTAACTCCATCATCACCGACAACGGAACACAATTCACTGGGAAGGAATTCCTCGAGTTTTGCAGCGACTTCAACATCCGTGTCGACTGGGCAGCAGTAGCGCATCCCCGAGCCAATGGCCAGGCGGAACGAGCGAACGGCATGATCCTCCAAGGGCTAAAGCCGCGAATCTTCAGCCGACTGAAGACATTCGCGGGACGTTGGGCGGCCGAGCTACCCTCTATTCTTTGGAGCCTGCGGACCACGCCAACCAAGTCGACCGGGTTCACGCCTTTCTTCCTAGTATTCGGGGCAGAAGCTGTTCTCCCGACTGACCTGGATTACAGCGCTCCAAGGCTTCGAGCCTACGATGAGACTCGGGGGCTCGAAGCACAGCAAGACGCCGTCGACCAGCTGGACGAGTTACGTGACATCGCCACCCTGCAATCCGCAAAATATCAACAAACCCTTCGGCGGTACCACAGTCGCCAAGTTTGCAGCTGATCCTTCAGCGTTGGCGACTTGGTCCTGCGCCAAGTCCAGTCCAGCAAAGGCAAACACAAGCTTTCTCCACCATGGGAAGGTCCCTTCACCATCCTGAAATCGCCGACCCGGCACCTTCCGTCTGAAGGACGCCGATGGCAACATAATCCCCAACGCTTGGAACATAGAAAAGCTAAGGAAATTTTATCCTTAGATTTTTTGTTTCTACCAAATGTGTTACTCGAGATGCTTTCAGTTCGCGGAGCTTTTAACTGCTTAGTGGTCCGACCGAACCGCCGGTCACCTTCTCGACATCCTCCTTGCCTCGGACGCCGTGGCTTCCGCAAGGCAGCAGACGCGCGCGCGGTGCACCAATTCGCCCTGCGGTCGGGCTCCGAACGCTACTAGGAAAAATGGCTCGCCTCGAAGAACAAGAAGAAAAGAATGGAGCGCCCCGAGCCGTCTCCGACCAAAAAAAAACAACCACAAGAAAAGATAAGTCAGCTTTGACCTTTGAGTATTTTCTTTTGCCGCCTCGAAGCTTTTTGGCGCGCGTGACGACTGGAAACCAGTCCTCACGCCCCACTCGGGGGCTGCTTATACTCACTCGGGACGGTGACCTGACCGACCACTTGGCTCCTCCTCGTAGTAACGCTCTCAACCCAAGCGCTACGGCCTACACCCCAGCGGCTATGGTTGCGAAGTAGCGCTTTGCGGTGGAAGCAGATGCTCGAGAAGGGTGACCTCCAAGCTGGTCGGATTTTTCCGTTCCCGCAATGTGAGCGGTCTAAGCGAGGTTTGTCTTCGTTTCTTTTAAGCACGATAAACCCGGCAACCTACGCTCGAGTAACCTTGCGGTTCTTACAGCTATGGTCGCCAGGTGCCTATCGCAACGAGAAACGCAAAAACAGACAAAAGCCAGCGCTTAGACTGGGCCAGCCGGCCAAAATTCACCTGCACAACCCACAGATAATCCTTTGCATAATTTTCGTCGCGCTAAGAAACCGGATCTCAGCCGCCTTCCTTTGCGCGCACTTGGGTAGGAAATCCGACTAGCCTTCGGAACTCTCCTCAACGGTAACCCTCTCAACCCAAACACTACGGCCTACGCCCCCGCGGCTACGGTCACGAAGTAGTGCATCGTGGAAGAAGGAAGTGCCCTAGCGGAGTAGTCCGAGGCCGGACCGGAACGTCCTCATCCCACGTGAGCACAAGAAGGATAGCCGCTCCCCGCGCTTGCACGAGGCGGTGACCCGATTAATCCTCGGATTCCACTCAACGGTAACCCTCTCGACTCAGGTGTTGCGACCTACGCCCCGGCGGCTACGGTTTCGAAGTAACATTCTGCGGAAGAAGGAAGTGCCCGAGAGGCGGCGATTCTCGGTTAAATCGGGAATACCCCTCCCTCGCGCAAGCCGTCGGAGCGCTTCGCACCCGAACAGCCCATTTTCTTTTCGCGCCTCACCCGTTGCAGAGGTCGAAGCGCAAGAGCCCTAGTGCATTACTTGCTAAAATCGCGTCACTGTAAAGTGAAATGATCTAACATGATTTTTACCCCTAGTGGAAAGCGTCCCGCGTTGGCATCCGTCGGGCGATCCTTCGAGGGCCGGTCCACGATAGGACGACAAGCTCGATGGCTCCTGCTGAACCAAGGCAACCCTGCGACTAGCAGTGTCAGCGTTGGGGAAAGGAAGACGGCAGCAACCCGGCTGCGACAACGTCAACCTGCGCTCGGGGACCTTACGAGGCTCCTAGCAGCTACGAGAAGCAAGAAGCGTCTGCTGAAGCGAGGATTATCACCCGTTCCCATTCGTCAAGACAAATACAAAGATGAACAGCCGACAGCTGCTTCAAACCAAAAAGACACCAAAACACAAAAACAAAAGGTGACGACGGGGCGAGCTCGAAAATCTCCCAGGTGTGCATCTCTCAGGCGTCGTCATCATCGTCGTTGTCGCTCTCGAAGGACGTGCCCAGGGCCTCCACGCGCAGTCGCTGCGCCAGTATCTCCGCCGCCATCCGAACGCCCGGCTGAGCACGGCCCGCGTCCCCCGCGGGCCCGCCCACAACCGCCATCGGGTCAAAGGAGGTGTCGCGGCTGGCGCACCGAGCCAACACGTGCTCCGCCACCACAAGCGCGGTGTCCCGCCCCTCGCGGACCGAGCGCTGGCGAAGAGTGCGGGGCAATGCAGCCAAGGCTCCGGCCGCCTGGCGCCAGGGCCCTGGCCATGCCCTCGAAGGCCGGGCGAAGCACGACGGCGAGCTCCGGTCTTGTCGAAGAGAGCTCCGCCTCGGCACGAGCCCGCTGAGCCAGCGCTTCCGCTTCGCGAGCACTAACAACCTCGGCCTGAGAAGCCAAGGTGGTCTCGAGCTCCCTCAGCGTGTCCGTCAGGGCGGACGCCCGCAACCTTATTTCGGAAGGGCCACCCAAGGCGGACGGAGCTGCGTGGGCGCTGGCGCCTGGAGCACCCGCTCCCCCCACCACGGCCGCGGTCGCCGACGAAGGCGCCGCTGGTGGTGAACGAACGCCTGAACCGGAAGTACTAAAGAAGGCAACAAAGACAAGCCAGAGTCAGAGGAAGAGCCGAAATTCAACCCAAAAACCGACGATGGAAGCTCACCCCAGAGGCGGATCCCGCACGCGGAAGGAGGACGAGGGCAGCACGAGCTCGCCCCCCGCCGTGCCAGCAGAGGTCACGGCATCGGTGCGCGGCCGTTGAAGGTCCGAGCCTAGCAGGACCGCGGGTGCAGGGCGCTTCCCGCCCCCGCGGCCACCCCCGGTATCGTCGCCTCCGCTCGCCATCAAACGCTCAAGAGAAGGATGCTGGAGCAAGAAGGACACAGGAGCAAAAGAAGCAGCGCGTGAGAGGTGATAGCGGAAACCGTTCACACCCCCCTGTTTTATAGGCGGGTACGGGAAACGGAACGGTAGAACTCGGACAGCCGCTTCGACGATCGAGGAGGCACTTCGCTCCCCACTCACAACTCCGCTTTTATGTCGAGATGCGGCGGCAGAAGCCGAGGCGACGTCGCCTCGGAACAACCGCCACAGCTCACCCGCTCCGACCACCGGGTCTACCGCACCCCAGTTACCTGGAGGAAGAAGGTGGAGGCCCACTGGGCCGACCAGGCTCCTGGGCAGCGAAAAGCCTAAGTAGAGGCCCCCTTACGAAGCAGATGACCTCAGCATCTACCGAGGGCGCCCCGATGATCAAGGCCCAAGGCGACCGGTCAAGTGTGCCTCACATCCACTTGATTGGTCTGGCTCCGACCGGGAAAACCCCCGACCGGCTCTTCGACCCACTCAGGGGATCGGGGGCTACACCCATCGGGTGCGCTCGTGCGCACCCCAGCGGTGAGCGGCTAGGTCGAGCGTGAGTCACGTGAGCTTTGGCCAGGTCAGCTCCGACCGGGTAACCCCCCGACCGGCTCTCCGACCCGCTCGGGGGCTACACCCGACGGGTGCGCTCGCGCGCACCCCAGCAAGAAGCAACCAGTCGAAGTGCACGTCGCACGCGCTTGGCTGAGTAGCTCCGACCGTGTAACCCTCCGACCGGATCTCCGACTCGCTCGGAGGCTCGGGGGCTACACCCACCGGTCTTCCAGCGCACAGCTTGATCGGCGGAACGAGTCTACCAGGACAAAGCTAAACCCCCGATCGCTCCTAGCGAGGGCGTGGTCGGGGGCTCGGGGGCTACTGACGAATACCTATACCATGGGTAGTCCCAGCAGCCCGAAAACCTCGAGCGGGCTGACTTCAAGGACCAGCTCCAGCCAGAGACCGGCGGGCCGCAGACAAGCTCCCCCTTGGAAGCGGCCATTGTAGTCCTCCGAAAGGGCATATACACAACGACGAACTGGAGTAGGGATATTCAGCCCGAACCAATCTACACTTTGGGCTCCCTTGAGTCAAGCCATTCGAGGAGAGGGAACACGCGATCTCCCCTAGACCGAAAAATCGTATTGCCGGTGCTCGAAACACCTACAATTAATAAATCAATCAATAGAGTGATTAAATTAAAACAATCATAAAAAAATTAGCATTGCATAAAAAAAATCATTACAAACTGAGTCTGCATTTACTTTACAACACAATGAAATGTCAAATTATAAACTTCTAAATTACAATTCATGAATGAACATTACAATTCAATTTCAAAAGAATATGAAATTAGAACCCTAATCTATTGCTCTTCTGAATCTTCCTCTGTACAACCTGCAATAGAAACGTTAATCGTGCAATAGAAAAAGGACTGAATAAATAAATTGAATTAGCTGAATATATTAAGTTATCGTTCATCCAGCTGAATATATTAAGTTATCGCTCATTGAGGCACCCTAAATTGTCCAAGGGCCAATTTGGCTCCTCTAGCAACAAGGAATTGCATCATCCAGCAGATACAAACCTTTTAGGCCGTAAGCGCGTATACTTAAAAAATATTGCGCGGTAGAAACTATTTTACCTCGGTAAAACAGTAAAGAACCACTGTGAAGAAGGATAAGGGCAAGTAACTATAGCCGGAGACAGCACAACCCCATCCGAAACCCAACGGAAGCCAAAACAAAGGACAGAACCGATCAAAGGTAAGCCACAAGAGCATATCCACACAAGTAAGAAGCAGCCAGGAAAATCAAGCCCCAGGAGCAGGCACGAAGAGCAACCAGGAGCAAGGGAACCGAACCCCAAGAGCTAGAAGGGAGTGAGATCAAGCCACAAGCCGCGCAGACAACCATCCATTTCTTCTCCCCAACTTGTATTCCCTTTCCACACTCAAGTAAGTTCCCACAATCCGATGCCATTAGAAGCGTCATATCATACCCAGTAAGAATGGAAATGAGCTACAAATGAAAGTGACAGTAGAAGGCTAAAGGAGAAAACATAGGAGAAATGGTCTCAGTAAAAGAAATCCACCAGGGTTGCGCTACGCAGTCCCTCAACTCACATATACTCCCTCGGCGCATTGTGAGTTAAGGTAATCGCCGCAGTGCCATCCAGCCGGGGGAAATTGCTAAATAGCGAATCATCACAAACCAAAAGGAAACAACTCAATCACATAACATAGCATCAATTTCATCATTCACTATGTAATCTAATCGATGCCACTGTTAGTATGCCATAACCAAGCATTAGGAACATCAGAGCATAACATAGCCTCAATTCATCATGTACTAAATTCCTTTATGCCACAATAATCTCAGTGCAAACACATCCAGCACAAATCTCATAATCATAAGCATCTCTGTGCAAGCAGTAATCATGGTCATCCGTAAGGAATCAGAAATGGGGAAAAGAAGTAGGGGGTACCAATCCCTAATAAGGAAATCAATAAACCATTTCTAGCAATCATCATGAGTTTCAAGCTAATTCTCAAAAGTGACCATCATCAACTCATTCATCATATCCATCATTCAAATCATATGAATGGCTAAGCAAATCAGCAACTCGTTCAACTCAATTCGAAAGTTGTAGCCAAAGCAAATTGATTGAATGAGTGACAAAATCCAAAAGAGTAAACCATTAGCCATCATTAGCGGCAAAGGAAAGGGAAACTACGGATATCGAACCCTAGTGAAGAGGAGTTAGCCAGGGTCAGGCAGTCAAGCCGGCGGGTCAAGCGCAACCGGCAGCCGACGAGGGAGTCGGTGGAGTGGCCGGAGTTGGGAGGAGGACCGTGCGACGCCGACTGGGGGGGAGAGAGGCGGCAGCCCATGGGAATGTGCCGCGAGCACGCGTAGGCGCGATGGAGGAGAGGGAGGTGGTAGAGATCTGCGGCGGACCGGCGTGACCGTGGCCGGGGGGACAACGTCGACTACTGGGCGGACTGGACCATATTGGTGGAGAGCCTGAAGGAGGAGCTAGAGATGAACAAGGGGGCAGAGAGAGAGAGAGAGAGAGAGAGAGAGAGCCAACCGAAAGGATAAGAACGAGAAAGAAGGAATGAAATAAAAAGGAAAATAAAAAAGGTGGAGGGGGACCGAAGGGGTGTTGTGGGGCCAAAGGGGTGGTCGGAGGGGGAAGTGGAGGCCGTAGATGGGGAGGCAAGGGGGATAGCCAAGCGAGGAGGCTAGGAGGAGAAGGAAGGAAAAGAAAAAAGAAAAAGTAAAAAAGAAGAATAAAAAGGAAAGGAAAGAAGGAAGGGAAAGAAAAAGGAAAAGGGGAAAGAAGAGAAGAAAGGAAGAAAAGAAAGAAGAAAGGGGAAATAAAAAAGAAAAGAAGAAAAAGGGAAGAAAGAAAGAAGGGAGAAAACAAAGAAAGGGGAGAAGAAAAGAAAATAAAGTAACAAAAGAAAAGAGAAAAGGGGTGGAGCTCGATTTCCAGCGAAGAACCCAATTTCTGTTCACATGCAGTCAAGGAGTTGCTCATGATGAACATTTATGTATTCTCGGCTCTCATGAGAGAGATAGAAAAAGAGAGAGAGAGAGCGCGACGGGCAGGAGAGAGATTAGAGAGATTGAGAGAGATGGAGCAACAGGCGAGAGATAGAGAGTAAGAGAGATTTAGAGAGACAAGCGAGAGAGATTGAGATAGATGGGCGAGAGAGAGAGAGCAACGGGTGAGAGAGATAGAGGTGAGAGAGATGGACCAGAGAGAGGAGCAGGCGAGAGAAAGAGTAAGAGATTGAGAGAGACAAGCATGAGAGATTGAGAGATGGGCGATGGAGAGAGAGAACCGAGAGAGATTGAGAGAGACAGAAGAGAGAGGCCGAGAGAGGCAGCGAAAGATAGCAGCTTCTTATAAGGTACAAATCTTTATACTAAGAAGCATCATGTACTCACGCAAACACTACAATATCACTTTGTACCTATTGAAAAATAAATAAAATTTAGTTTTTTTTCTCCAATATTTGTGTTTACTGCCTCAGCACGTTGCGTCTCCGGCTCATTTTCTCTTGTCGTAATAGTGCAAATAGGTCAACCTGAATCGGCCCAGCACAAAACCAACACGAATCACAAATAAGTCGTATCTGGACTCGCCGAAGACGAGCTGGACCGGCATGGCACATAACGGTTTAGGTACATGATCCATGCCGTACTGGCCTGGTCCCACACGATGCTCACCTCTAGGCCCGACGATGGCGACGCTGCTGCCGTTGCATGCGACGTCGATGCCCTGCACACGGCCGACGAACCTGGACGACGTCAGGTTGGGGCCCTCGGTGAGCGGGTCGTCGATGACGAAGACGGTGCCGAAGGCGGCCGAGGCGGCCACCTGCGCCACCCTCGCGTTCGGCCCGCTCACCACATCTTACCAGTACACCTGCCAGTACACCTGCAGGCGCGTCTCCTTACCCGCCGCCGCCGCCGCGCTGATGATGAGATGCAATTAGTCACCTAATCCAACGCTCTGCCTTTTGAATTGCGACGTGCATGGCAAGGGATGGCTCTAATTAATGGCAGACTTATGGTGATTGGGTGCTTGGGCAATTGAAGATTGATCTGGTCTTGTGTTCAGTCTATTCTGTACATTCTTGCATCGCAATATTAGGTGTACTGTGTTCTCTTATGATATCTCTTGCAAATTGTTTCTTTCTTTTTGTTGAGTGAGTGAGTTAAGCTCGTATATAATTACTAGGATGGAATGCACTTGGTCGGTGACATGGGTATCGGAATCCGACTCGGACTCGAGGTGTTCGATTCGGTAAACAAATTTAAACAAAGAAAATACTACTCGGAATCGGACATGGGTGTTGAAATCCGACTAGAACCCCAGTTATCCAATTCAGCAATTTTTTTTGACATAGATGTCCAAGTAACATACATACGCAGCAGGTGGAGCTATGACTTTGTATGGACTCAACAATTGTCATGAACGTACATATCTGGCTTTTGTAAAGAAGCAACATGGCATGCAGGCTTCGGATCCACACTTGCCTCCGAGTGGCTACTCCAATTTGGGGATGTTCTAGAAGGTTAACGTGAGGCTCGTGGAAATACATGCATTAATTAAGCGAAAACTCACACAAGGGCAGACCTAACGATGGGTCCGTCGGACTAAAGCTCACCCTACCATCGGCCGAAACATGGATTTCTTCGTTTAGCACCGGCATCCATCCATGGAGGGAGTAAGTCGTTTGATTTGGAGGAAGAATTAAGAAGACCTCCTCCACAAAAACCTCCTATATTTTAGTCATAGGTCCACCAATGAGCACAGATACAGTATTATACTGTAGCTTTTCTGACAACAGATGGCTCGGCAGCACCCAACACATATGTGGTGAATACTAGATATGACATGCTATACTAGCTAGTATTGCTTCTCAAGAATTGTGATTTTTAATCTAAAGAAAGAGGATTGGGATTTTATAATTTGTATATATAACCATGTCGTTTAAAATTTCTTCAGACATTTACACCCATATATAATTTGTATATATATAACCAAGTGCCTTTGTACTTAAGCTAGGTAGGTGCAGAGGTAGCATCTGAAGAGCCGCAACAGAGCATGCGCGAGCCCAGTCTTCTCTGCTCCACATATTTCAAAAAAATCATGAAATATTTTCTTCGAAAAAGGAATCAAGAATTCATAAATCGGATAAAAAAATGGTATGCTGTTCTAGAATCACTTCTCTCGATTGAATCCAGCATCGATCAGTGGCCGTCATCGGGCTCAAACTTGATGTCGCCGTTGGCGCCGATGTAGTAATTGTTGTAGTTACCGCCGCCAACGTTGTAGTAGCCGCCCTCCCCGGCGTAGTGTAAAGAAGTGTCGTAGCCGCCCGTCTCTCCCATGCCACCGCCATTATCGCCATGGACAGGTTGTGTTTGCGCGCCACTGAACCCCTCGCCGTCGCCCGTCACGACGGCATTGCCGGCGTGATATTGGCTGCTCGGGCCCGGCTGCTCTAGGTCTGGCAAAACCTTAGCCAATGCCATCCCCTCCTCCTGTTGCAGCTGCTTGCTCTTGACCCTGTCGGCGACCCTGATGCGGGAGAGCACGGTGCTTGGGAGCGGCGGCGAGGTGATCTCATACTCGTGCATGACCCAGCCGGTGGTGCCCTGCTTGCTGGTGCGGCAGTAGGTGAGGTTGTAGCGTTTGTACTTGACGTCGAGCTCGCGGCCGTCGGGGTCTAGGAGGGTGAGGGACTCCTCGACGCTCTTCTGGCCGTGCCACGTGCCTCCGGCCCCAGCCTTGACGGCGCGTTCCTTGCGGCCGCCGTTCTTGTTCTTGTCGGGGGCGGGACCGAAGAAGAAGGCGTGGTCGCTGTCGGCGTGGCGGTGCTTCTTCAGGAGATCCCACGGCGGGAGGCTGGCCGGGTCGTCGTCGATGATGGCATGGTCGTGGGGGTGGCGGAGGCCGAGCGCACGCGGGAGGAGGTAGAAGGCGACGATGTCGGCGTCGGTGGGGTCGAACTTGTAGCCGGACGAGGAGTCGTCGCCAAAGCCGAACCTCGAGGCCTCCATCGATCCCCTGCACCGCCGGTTTGGTTTCTTGATCGAGTTGAGGCTTCTTTCGAGTTGGTCTTGGTTCCTTGCTCGGTTTCTTGTTTCCTGCACGGTTTGGTTTCAGTCGACTCGAGTTTCTTTAATATATATAGCGGTGGAGGGGTCCGGACGACCGATTCCTTCAAGGAATCGGATTTGGAGCAGGAGGTTGGCGGTGGAGTTGAGGTTCCCTTCTTTAATACTAGTATATTGGAATAACTAGGTAAAAGATACGCTCGGTCTAACTCTAACCTTAGAGTACGTCTGCATGATGTTCTTCTGGTCGCGGATGACTCTCTGATGCTCCTTTGTCAGCGCCTCAAGATCCTTGCATGCACTTGAGCTCATAGCATTAAACAAGCTCTCAACCCTCTTCTTGAGCTCCACAAAGTTTTGCCTTCAGCTGCGAGACCTTAACCTCAAACTGCTTAATTATGTGAGCTCCTGAGGTCATTCTCTATCGAAATTTGCCAGCATATCAACGTGCCCACGTTGCTGCTGCGAGAAGCACCGCACAAAGTCCGAGTACCGCTGCGAGAGCTTCCGAAATGTGTGCTCCAGGTTGCTCTTGGCCGTGTCCATGTATATGATTTAGGGGCAATTTGCTCAATAGCACTATAAAAATCCTCTTATTGGGGAAAAAAAAACATTAGTGTATCATTAACAAGTGGCCCAAGTCTCACTTAGTATCCTCACAATGGATGTTATTTTTTTTTAACTTGTACATCTTTGCAATGTTACTGATCAAAATTTCTCTATACGTCGAGTCTGTATTATTGGGACGACGACTCTATTACTTTAGCATTGCATTTTATCTGATGAATGTCAATGTTGTTGGTAACACCGTACACTCTCTCCATTCTTAGAGCATCTCCAGCAGAGCCTCTAAACCAGCCCCTAAACCTTAAAATAGGGAGTGTAGTAAAAAAAAACAGATCCAGCAGGGCCCCAACTCAAGCCCCTAAAATTAGGGGGCCCCTAAATTTGCCTCCTCAGCCCCAATTCCTGTGGGCCCCAACTCAAGCCCCTAAAATTAGGATGACCCTAAATTTACCTCCTTAGCCCCAATTCCCAGGGACACGAGTACAACCCATATTATTGAAGATAGAGAAATACATGAGAGGCTTCGAAAAATTTATCATGTTTTGAAAATTTTAAATTTCATGTTTTTAAATTGTAAATGTTAATATGCTTATGTTTTATGTATTACAAATATTTTTAATTGAATTTTAGTGGTGTCAAATGAAGATTATACATAGCGGATATGTCAAAATAGGAGAAAAAGTAAAATAGGGGCTGAGATTTAGGGGTCATTCTTTGGACTTGTGCTCTGAAAACAGGGCCTCAAAAAATAGGGGGAGTCCCTAAATCCAAAATAGGGACCCTGTTTTAGGGGCCCTTGCTGGAGATGCTCTTAGATAGAAGATGTCCTGTCATTTTGCGCTTGGTGAACTACCCTCATTCGACCCATTCATTAGCCTAAGGAGTGTACTCCTTGCACGTAGCTGGCTGCACATTGAATGCACGTGCGCATGCAAGTAGCCCGTGCTACTTGCACATCAATTGATACTAGAAAAGTGAGCGCGGCGGCACGCCACGCACGTGAACGAAAAAAATTATGTTATTTTTCGTATGCTCCGGAGAAAAAGCAAACAACGAAAATATTCTTTCTAATAAAAACGGAGAACGGAAAACGAATTTACATTTTTTTTAGGAAAAAGCGGGCAACGATTTTTTCCCCCATGCTTCGGAGAAAAACGGACTATGAAAACATTTTTTCCGGGCAAAACGGAGAAAGGACCGCCGCGCACGTGAACGGGGAAAAAAATTATGTTGTTTTTCGCATGCTTCGGAGAAAAAGCGAACAACGAAAATATTTGTTCCAACAAAAACCGAGAAACATCGAACGGAAAACGAATTTACATTTTTTTTAGGAAAAAGCGGACAACGAAAATATTTTTCCCATGCTCCGGAGAAAAAACGGACCACGAAAACATTTTTCCCGAAAAGCGGAGAAAGGACCTGCACACGTGAATGAGAAAAAAAATTGTGTTGTTTTTCGCATGCTCCGGAGATAAAGCGAGCAACGAAAATATTTTTTCCAACAAAAACGGAGAAACGTCGAACGGAAAATGAATTTACATTTTTTTGAGAAAAAAGCGGACAACGAAAATATTTTTCCCATGCTCCGGAGGAAAAACGGACCACGAAAACATTTTTCCGGGCAAAACGGAGAAAGGACCTGAACGTAAAGAGCAAGGACCTATTTGTTATGATTTTGAACATGTTCGCTATTTTGGAAAACTATAAAAGGGCTCGTCCACGATTCGTATTTAATGGAAGGTTCTTTCTGCAAAACGGCAAGCAAGGGACCTAAACGTGAATCGAGGAAAAAATCTCCCCCTCACAGAAAATCACAACGGACCCCTACGTAAATTAAAAGGACCTATCTGTAATTTCAAGAACGAAAGGGGTTTTTTTGCAAAAAGAGGAGAGAGAGAGGGGTGGGACACGTGAGGGGCCTCACCGGACTCCTTTCCTCCGGAACTTAATGGAGGGATGACTCGTTTAATTATCAAACGATTAATGACGAATACCTATACCATGGGTAGTCCCGAGTCTCTAAACCTCGAGCTGGCCGACTTCAAGGCCCAGCTCACCAGAGATCCGTGGTCAGCAGACAAGCTCCGACCGACTGTGCCTCACTGAGCACTCCGACCGACCTTCTCTCGACGCCTGGCCGGAGAGCCTCCCTTGGTTGGGCGCTCCGGTAATCAAGTACTTGCTCTGACAAATGCGACATCCCGGGACGTCTGTGTCAGGGTAGGTGGTTCCTTCCCAAGGTGTCAGGGGAGCCGCCTGCAAAGCTAGGCTCCGGTCCCATCGCTCTGACACCAAACAGAAGGGAACGTCTCCACCCAGAGCCTCAAGGGTCATTCGTCATTAAAACCAGCCGCCTGACAAGCGTGCGGGGCGGCGCGTCACGTTCCTCCACAGGACGAAGCCTTCCACCGCAAGCCTGCCGATCGAGCACGCGGGGAGGTGGAGGCCGGTCGGACGCCAGAGCCGAAGACCGAACCCCGAGACAGGACACTCCGGCTCCTTCTTTCCTTTCTTTAGAGGAGCTCCCGTGTAACCCGCACCTCCTGCCTTTATAAGGGAGACAGAGCCCTAGAGAGAAAAAGAGAGAGAGAAAATAGAAGAACACATTCAGAAAGGGTTTTCAGACGATTTAACAAACCCTAGCGTCCCCTTGGAAGCGGGCATTGTAGTCCTCCGAAAGGGCATATACACAACGACGAACTGGAGTAGGTATATTCAGCCCGAACCAGTCTAAACTTTGGGCTCCCTTGAGTCAAGCCATTCGAGGAGAGGGAACGCGCGATCTCCCCTCTAGACCGAAAAATCGTATTGCCGGTGCTCGAAACACCGACAGTTGGCGCGCCAGGTAGGGGATCTTCGCGCGTCGACATCATCTCCCACTTCGCCTTCTCGATGGCTTCCATCATCCACGTTGGAGCACCTGCGCCGGGGCGCCGGATTCGCTTCGGCACCCTCGACTTCGTCGTCACCACCACGGATTGCTTGTGCTCATCCCGCGCGTCCATGACCGAGGCCCCTCGGGAATGCAGGTGCGCGCCGCCCTCCTCGACAATCTCTGCCTCGAGGCCCCCCCGCAAGCCTCGACGACGGAGCAACGGACGGCGACCTTCCCTGCCGCGGATTCTCGGCTCGTGGCAATGACCGGCTACGTGCCGTCCACCATCCACGACCTGCTGGAGGATTCCTCCAGCTCCGGTAAGGAACACGCCCCCCGCAGGTTGCACTCTCGAGAGTGCAACATGGCGGGCGTAACGGACACCGCCACCACTCCCCCAACTCCCGGCGCTCTCCTCCCGCGCATCGAAGCACAGGAGGATGAGCACCGGCGCGAGGACTTTGCACGCCTCCAAGCTCGCCGCGATAAGCTCCAGCGGCAACGCGAAGAGCTTGAGGCTCACAGGGCCGAGCTCGACAGGCTCCAGGCCGACCTAGAGCAACGTTAGCTCGATCTCCCACCTCTGTCTGGCGCGCGCGTACGTGCCAAGTACACCACCAGCTCGCCGAGGGATCGAACGGCCTCCCGTTCTTCCCCCACGCGAGCCAAAACGTCGCCGCAGCTGCGATGCTGCTCCGCGGGCTCCCCGAGCCCACGGACCCGGAGGCTAAGGTCACGTACCAGAACCTCTGGGGGCTAATGGAGCGTGCTGCCGTTCAGCACGCACAGGGTTCCAGCTCTCACCACTCAGGCGCAACCTCGAGCCACCCAGGTCGCCGGTCCTCGCGGGACCAGCGGGACCCGACGAAGACGGCATCGCAGCACGAGCGACCCCAGGCCTCGCACACCCCGGTGCGCCTTCATCTGGGGGACAACCGTGATGTCCGCACCACCATCGAAGCAAGGAGGAAAGCTGCCAACGCGGTGTCCCGTTCGCAGGTCACGGACAGCGGAAGACGCGGCTACTATGGTCCGGGCCCAGGACCGCGGGCGTTCACTCGCGCCATCCGCAATGCGGACTTCCTGGCCAGGTTCTGGGCCCCGACCAATATAGCCAAGTACGCAGGGGAGACAAACCCTAGTGTCTGGCTGGAAGACTACCGGCTCGCCTGCCGGGCGGGAGGAGCGGTTGACGATCTCTTCATCATCCAGTACCTCCCCATCTACCTTGCGGAATCCACTCGAGTCTGGCTTGAGTATCTGCCCAGTGACACCAACGGGAGCTGGGCAGACCTGACGGATCTTTTCGTTGGGAATTTCCAGGGCATTTACAAACGCCCCAGCAATTCTTGGGACCTGAAGAGCTGCAAACAGTAAAAGCTCGAGACGCTCCGGGACTACATCCGGCGCTTCTCCCAGCAGTGCAACAAGCTCCCCGATATCCGCGATGCCAACGTCGTCGGAGCGTTCGTCTACGGCACCACCTGTGAGGCCTTGGTGCACAAGTTGGGCTGCGCTAAGCCCAGAACCACCAAGGAGCTCCTCGACATCGCCACCAACCACGTCTCCGGTGAGGAGGCTGTGGGGGCTATCTTCAACAAGAAGAAGGCCGACCGAGCACCAGGCTTGAAACTGGGCCGCCTCATCGCGCCGACAAACGAAAAGCGAAAGGAAGCAAGGCCGCGAGGGCCGCATGGTCGCCGCCGCCGATCTGCTAAGCAGCAGGTCCGGCAGGGGCCCGACCGCTTTGAAAAGCTGATGGATAGTCTGTGCCCGAACCACGCCTATCCTGTCAAGCACAAGTACCGGGACTGTGAGGTCCTGAAGCGCTTCCTCTGGGAATCCCACGACGTCGCGGGGCAAGGAGAAGAAGCGGGACCCGGCATTGGATGCCAGGTCAAGGGGGAGGAGGCAAACGACAAGTTCCCACAGCTCGACGTACGCCTTATGATTTTCGGTGGGGCAGCATGCTACGCTGACAAACGCCGACTAAAGCTCGCCTACCGTGTGGTCCACACGGTAACCCCCGCCGTCCCCACTTACTTACGGTGGTCGGAATCCCCGATCACGTTCGACCGGACCGACCACCACGATAACGTCCCACATCCAGGACGCTACCCGCTCGTCGTCGATCCCATTGTGGGAACAAAGCGCTTGACCAAGGTGCTGATGGACGGCGGGAGCGGCCTCAACATCCTCTACGTTGAGACCCTCGATGCCCTGGGGGTCCCACGCTCGAGTCTTCGACCGAGCAAGGTGCCTTTCCACGGCGTCGTCCCTGGCCAGCGGGCCTATCCGCTTGGGCAGGTCGACCTGCCCGTCACCTTCGGGAGCCCAGGAAATTTCCACACCGAAACCCTCACCTTTGAGGTTGTGGAATTCCCCGGCTCCTACCACGCCATCCTGGGGAGGCCGTGCTACGCCAAGTTCATGGCTATCCCCAACTATACTTACCTTAAGCTGAAGATACCAGGGCCAAAAGGAGTCATCACCGTGGCCTCATCTTTTCAACTCGCCTACAACTGCGAGTAAAGTAGCTGTGAACTGGCATCGGCGGTCATCGCGTCCGCCGAGCTCGCCGACATCCAGGGAAAGGTCCCCGGATCCTCCCCCGATTCCAGCAAGTCGGGGCTAAGCTCCTTCAAGTCCGCGGAGGATATGAAGGTGGTCGCGGTTGATCCCCAGGATCCCGCCAAGACGGTGCGGGTCGGAGCCACGCTCCCCACCAAATAGGAAAGCGCGCTCGTCGACTTCCTCCAAGCAAACCGGGACGTCTTCGCATGGACGCCCTCGGACATGCCCGGGATCCCGAGGGAAGTCGCCGAGCACACCTTGAACATCCGGCCGGGCTCCAGGCCGATCGCCCAGCGCCTACGCCGTTTTGACGAAGAAAAGCGCAAGGCTATCGGAGAACAAATCGCCAAACTCTTGGCTGCCGAGTTCATTAGGGAAGTACGCCACCCGAGTGGCTCGCCAATCCCGTCCTTGTAAAAAAGAAATCCGGGCAATGGAGGATGTGCGTTGATTACACGAGCCTGAATAAGGCGTGTCCAAAAGACCCGTTTCCATTGCCCCGCATCGACCAAGTAGTGGACTCCACCGCCGGGTGTGAGTCCCTCTCTTTTTTGGATGCCTACTCGAGCTATCACCAGATCGTGATGAAAGAGTCCGACCAGCTCGCGACCTCTTTCATCACCCCGTATGGCTCGTACTGTTACGTAACGATGCCATTTGGACTGAAAATGCGGGAGCTACATACCAGCGATGTATGCAGACGTGTTTTTCCGACCAAATAGGCCGTAACATCGAGGCGTCACGGCGACATCGTTGTCAAGACCAGAAGGCCGCCGTCCTCGTCACCGACCCGGAGGTGACTTTTGTGAACCTTCTGCGGTTCCGCATCAATATTAACCCCGAGAAGTGCTTTTTCGTGGTCCCGAAGGGAAAGTTGATCGGCTTCATCTTCTCGGAACGCGCATCGGCCAATCGCGAGAAGATCTCCGCCATCGTAAAAATGGGGCCGATCGACAACCTGGCGGGAGTCCAAAGGTCGACGGGTGCCTCGCAGCCCTGAGCCGTTTCGTGTCTCACCTCGGAGAGCGCGGGATGCCACTCTACAAGCTGTTGAAGAAGTCCGATCGCTTTGTCTGGACGCAAGAAGCTCAGGAGGCCGTCAGTCGGCTGAAGGTTTTCCTGACTTCACCTCGTCTTGAGTCGCCCGGCCAGCTGCGGGAACCTCTGCTCCTCTACATCGCCGCCACGACCCTGGTCGGTAGCCGCACTAAATCGTAGAGCGAGCCGAGGAAGGCCGCGTGCTCAAGGTGCAAAGGCCAGTATACTTCGTCAGTGAGGTGCTCTCCGAGACAAAGACCCGGTACCCGCAGATACAGAAGCTGCTGTACGCGGTGCTCATCGCAAAGAGGAAGCTGGTCCACTACTTCGACCGACACCCAGTCTCTGTAGTGACTTCCTCGCCACTCGGCGAGATCGTCCACAACCGTGATGCCACGGGGAGGATAGCCAAATGGGAACTCGAGCTCAACGGCCTCGACATATCATACGTCCCCAGGACGGCGATCAAGTCACAGGTCCTGGCCGATTTCGTCGCCGAGTGGACCGAAGCCCAAGCTCCGCCGACGATGGAAGATCCGGAGTACTGGACGATGTACTTTGACGGGTCCTACACCAAGAACGGAGCAGGGGCAGGAGTCATCCTCATCTCCCCGCTCGGCAACAAGCTTCAGTATGCCATTCGACTGCCCTTCGACGCGACCAACAACGTCGCCGAGTATGAGGCCTTGGTCAACGGACTTCGGATCGCTGCTGACCTCGGTGCCCGATGACTCTACGTCCATGGTGACTCCAAGCTCGTTGTCGACCAAGTGATGAAGGCCACGGAGCCTCGCGACGCTCGCATGGCGGCCTATAGCTTGGAGGTATGCAAGCTCGAGGAAAGGTTCAAGGGTTTCGACCTTCACCACAGCTACAGACGCTACAACAGCGAAGCCGACACGCCTGCCAACCTTGCCTCCAGTAGGGGACCGATCCCTCCCGGGATCTTCGTCTTCGATCTACAAAAGCCATCCATCCGGCTGGACTCGACAGTCGAGAGCGCATCCGACCCCCTGAAAGCGACCGCCCCGACTGCCGAACAGTCGGGCTCGGGCCCTCCTGGGCCAGACCGTAGCGTACTCGCCGTCGACTCCGACTGGAGGGAGCCCTTCATCGCTCGGTTGACGGACGGATCGCTCCCCGCTGACCCAACCGAGGCACGGCGCCTCGCTCGAAGGGCGAGATCCTTCGTCCTGGTCGAGAAAGAGCTCTACAAGAGGAGCACTTCCGGGGTTCTCCAGAGATGCATATTGCCCGACTAGGGCAAAGAACTGCTAATCGACATCCACGGCGGCGTCTGTGGCCACCACGCCGCGCCACGATCCCTGGTAGGAAAAGCCTTCCGACAGGGCTTCTACTGGCCGACCGCCGTGGCCGACGCTGAGCAAATCGTCCGCACCTGCAAGGGGTGTCAGTTCTTCGCTCGGCAGACGCATCTCCCGGCGCAGGCTCTGCAAACAATCCCCATCACCTGGCCATTCGCGGTCTGGGGACTTGATCTGGTCGGACCCTTCAGGAAGGCACCCGGGGGCTTCACTCACCTGCTCGTCGCGGTGGATAAGTTCACCAAATGGATAGAGGCAAAGCCGCTGGCAACCATCACCTCGGCGCAAGCGGCGAACTTCTTCTGCGACATCGCTCTATCGATTCGAGTCCCTAACTCCATCATCACCGACAACGGAACACAATTCACTGGGAAGGAATTCCTCGAGTTTTGCAGCGACTTCAACATCCGTGTCGACTGGGCAGCAGTAGCGCATCCCCGAGCCAATGGCCAGGCGGAACGAGCGAACGGCATGATCCTCCAAGGGCTAAAGCCGCGAATCTTCAGCCGACTGAAGACATTCGCGGGACGTTGGGCGGCCGAGCTACCCTCTATTCTTTGGAGCCTGCGGACCACGCCAACCAAGTCGACCGGGTTCACGCCTTTCTTCCTAGTATTCGGGGCAGAAGCTGTTCTCCCGACTGACCTGGATTACAGCGCTCCAAGGCTTCGAGCCTACGATGAGACTCGGGGGCTCGAAGCACAGCAAGACGCCGTCGACCAGCTGGACGAGTTACGTGACATCGCCACCCTGCAATCCGCAAAATATCAACAAACCCTTCGGCGGTACCACAGTCGCCAAGTTTGCAGCTGATCCTTCAGCGTTGGCGACTTGGTCCTGCGCCAAGTCCAGTCCAGCAAAGGCAAACACAAGCTTTCTCCACCATGGGAAGGTCCCTTCACCATCCTGGAAATCCTTCGACCCGGCACCTTCCGTCTGAAGGACGCCGATGGCAACATAATCCCCAACGCTTGGAACATAGAAAAGCTAAGGAAATTTTATCCTTAGATTTTTTGTTTCTACCAAATGTGTTACTCGAGATGCTTTCAGTTCGCGGAGCTTTTAACTGCTTAGTGGTCCGACCGAACCGCCGGTCACCTTCTCGACATCCTCCTTGCCTCGGACGCCGTGGCTTCCGCAAGGCAGCAGACGCGCGCGCGGTGCACCAATTAAGCCACTGTGATCGGGCTCCCGGCAGCTACTAGGAAAAATGGCTCGCCTCGAAGAACAAGAAGAAAAGAATGGAGCGCCCCGAGCCGTCTCCGACCAAAAAAAAACAACCACAAGAAAAGATAAGTCAGCTTTGACCTTTGAGTATTTTCTTTTGCCGCCTCCTGAGCTTTTCAGCGGCGCGTGACGACTGGAAACCAGTCCTCACGCCCCACTCGGGGGCTGCTTATACTCACTCGGGACGGTGACCTGACCGACCACTTGGCTCCTCCTCGTAGTAACGCTCTCAACCCAAGCGCTACGGCCTACACCCCAGCGGCTATGGTTGCGAAGTAGCGCTTTGCGGTGGAAGCAGATGCTCGAGAAGGGTGACCTCCAAGCTGGTCGGATTTTTCCGTTCCCGCAATGTGAGCGGTCTAAGCGAGGTTTGTCTTCGTTTCTTTTAAGCACGATAAACCCGGCAACCTACGCTCGAGTAACCTTGCGGTTCTTACAGCTATGGTCGCCAGGTGCCTATCGCAACGAGAAACGCAAAAACAGACAAAAGCCAGCGCTTAGACTGGGCCAGCCGGCCAAAAGTCACCTGCACAACCCACAGATAATCCTTTGCATAATTTTCGTCGCGCTAAGAAACCGGATCTCAGCCGCCTTCCTTTGCGCGCACTTGGGTAGGAAATCCGACTAGCCTTCGGAACTCTCCTCAACGGTAACCCTCTCAACCCAAACACTACGGCCTACGCCCCCGCGGCTACGGTCACGAAGTAGTGCATCGTGGAAGAAGGAAGTGCCCTAGCGGAGTAGTCCGAGGCCGGACCGGAACGTCCTCATCCCACGTGAGCACAAGAAGGATAGCCGCTCCCCGCGCTTGCACGAGGCGGTGACCCGATTAATCCTCGGATTCCACTCAACGGTAACCCTCTCGACTCAGGTGTTGCGACCTACGCCCCGGCGGCTACGGTTTCGAAGTAACATTCTGCGGAAGAAGGAAGTGCCCGAGAGGCGGCGATTCTCGGTTAAATCGGGAATACCTCCCTCGCAAGAAGCCGTCGAGCGCTTTCGCACCGAACGACCCATTTTCTTTTCGCGCCTCACCCGTTGGGTGAGGTCGGCGCAAGAGCCCTAGTGCATTACTTGCTAAAATCGCGTCACTGTAAAGTGAAATGATCTAACATGATTTTTACCCCTAGTGGAAAGCGTCCCGCGTTGGCATCCGTCGGGCGATCCTTCGAGGGCCGGTCCACGATAGGACGACAAGCTCGATGGCTCCTGCTGAACCAAGGCAACCCTGCGACTAGCAGTGTCAGCGTTGGGGAAAGGAAGACGGCAGCAACCCGGCTGCGACAACGTCAACTGCGCCGGGGACCTTACGAGGCTCCTAGCAGCTACGAGAAGCAAGAAGCGTCTGCTGAAGCGAGGATTATCACCCGTTCCCATTCGTCAAGACAAATACAAAGATGAACAGCCGACAGCTGCTTCAAACCAAAAAGACACCAAAACACAAAAACAAAAGGTGACGACGGGGCGAGCTCGAAAATCTCCCAGGTGTGCATCTCTCAGGCGTCGTCATCATCGTCGTTGTCGCTCTCGAAGGACGTGCCCAGGGCCTCCACGCGCAGTCGCTGCGCCAGTATCTCCGCCGCCATCCGAACGCCCGGCTGAGCACGGCCCGCGTCCCCCGCGGGCCCGCCCACAACCGCCATCGGGTCAAAGGAGGTGTCGCGGCTGGCGCACCGAGCCAACACGTGCTCCGCCACCACAAGCGCGGTGTCCCGCCCCTCGCGGACCGAGCGCTGGCGAAGAGTGCGGGGCAATGCAGCCAAGGCTCCGGCCGCCTGGCGCCAGGGCCCTGGCCATGCCCTCGAAGGCCGGGCGAAGCACGACGGCGAGCTCCCGGTGCGTCGAAGAGAGCTCCGCCTCGGCACGAGCCCGCTGAGCCAGCGCTTCCGCTTCGCGAGCACTAACAACCTCGGCCTGAGAAGCCAAGGTGGTCTCGAGCTCCCTCAGCGTGTCCGTCAGGGCGGACGCCCGCAACCTTATTTCGGAAGGGCCACCCAAGGCGGACGGAGCTGCGTGGGCGCTGGCGCCTGGAGCACCCGCTCCCCCCACCACGGCCGCGGTCGCCGACGAAGGCGCCGCTGGTGGTGAACGAACGCCTGAACCGGAAGTACTAAAGAAGGCAACAAAGACAAGCCAGAGTCAGAGGAAGAGCCGAAATTCAACCCAAAAACCGACGATGGAAGCTCACCCCAGAGGCGGATCCCGCACGCGGAAGGAGGACGAGGGCAGCACGAGCTCGCCCCCCGCCGTGCCAGCAGAGGTCACGGCATCGGTGCGCGGCCGTTGAAGGTCCGAGCCTAGCAGGACCGCGGTGCAGTGGCGCTTCGCTTCGCTGCCACCCGATATCGCCGCCTCCGCCGCCAGCAAACGCTCAAGCGAAGGATGGTGGAGCAAGAGGGACACCGGAGCAAAAGAAGCGGCGTGAGAGGTGATAAGCGAACCGTTCACACCCTCGCTTTATAGGCGGGTACGGGAAACGGAACGGTAGAACTCGGACAGCCGCTTCGACGATCGAGGAGGCACTTCGCTCCCCACTCACAACTCCGCTTTTATGTCGAGATGCGGCGGCAGAAGCCGAGGCGACGTCGCCTCGGAACAACCGCCACAGCTCACCCGCTCCGACCACCGGGTCTACCGCACCCCAGTTACCTGGAGGAAGAAGGTGGAGGCCCACTGGGCCGACCAGGCTCCTGGGCAGCGAAAAGCCTAAGTAGAGGCCCCCTTACGAAGCAGATGACCTCAGCATCTACCGAGGGCGCCCCGATGATCAAGGCCCAAGGCGACCGGTCAAGTGTGCCTCACATCCACTTGATTGGTCTGGCTCCGACCGGGAAAACCCCCGACCGGCTCTTCGACCCACTCAGGGGATCGGGGGCTACACCCATCGGGTGCGCTCGTGCGCACCCCAGCGGTGAGCGGCTAGGTCGAGCGTGAGTCACGTGAGCTTTGGCCAGGTCAGCTCCGACCGGGTAACCCCCCGACCGGCTCTCCGACCCGCTCGGGGGCTACACTGACAGTGCGCGCGCACCCCAGCAAGAAGCAACCAGTCGAAGTGCACGTCGCACGCGCTTGGCTGAGTAGCTCCGACCGTGTAACCCTCCGACCGGATCTCCGACTCGCTCGGAGGCTCGGGGGCTACACCCACCGGGTGCGCTCGCGCGCACCCGAAACAGTCGGCGGAACGAGTCTACCAGGACAAAGCTAAACCCCCGATCGCTCCTAGCGAGGGCGTGGTCGGGGGCTCGGGGGCTACTGACGAATACCTATACCATGGGTAGTCCCAGCAGCCCGAAAACCTCGAGCGGGCTGACTTCAAGGACCAGCTCCAGCCAGAGACCGGCGGGCCGCAGACAAGCTCCCCCTTGGAAGCGGCCATTGTAGTCCTCCGAAAGGGCATATACACAACGACGAACTGGAGTAGGGATATTCAGCCCGAACCAATCTACACTTTGGGCTCCCTTGAGTCAAGCCATTCGAGGAGAGGGAACACGCGATCTCCCCTAGACCGAAAAATCGTATTGCCGGTGCTCGAAACACCTACAATTAATAAATCAATCAATAGAGTGATTAAATTAAAACAATCATAAAAAAATTAGCATTGCATAAAAAAAATCATTACAAACTGAGTCTGCATTTACTTTACAACACAATGAAATGTCAAATTATAAACTTCTAAATTACAATTCATGAATGAACATTACAATTCAATTTCAAAAGAATATGAAATTAGAACCCTAATCTATTGCTCTTCTGAATCTTCCTCTGTACAACCTGCAATAGAAACGTTAATCGTGCAATAGAAAAAGGACTGAATAAATAAATTGAATTAGCTGAATATATTAAGTTATCGTTCATCCAGCTGAATATATTAAGTTATCGCTCATTGAGGCACCCTAAATTGTCCAAGGGCCAATTTGGCTCCTCTAGCAACAAGGAATTGCATCATCCAGCAGATACAAACCTTTTAGGCCGTAAGCGCGTATACTTAAAAATATTGCGCGGTAGAAACTATTTTACCTCGGTAAAACAGTAAAGAACCACTGTGAAGAAGGATAAGGGCAAGTAACTATAGCCGGAGACAGCACAACCCCATCCGAAACCCAACGGAAGCCAAAACAAAGGACAGAACCGATCAAAGGTAAGCCACAAGAGCATATCCACACAAGTAAGAAGCAGCCAGGAAAATCAAGCCCCAGGAGCAGGCACGAAGAGCAACCAGGAGCAAGGGAACCGAACCCCAAGAGCTAGAAGGGAGTGAGATCAAGCCACAAGCCGCGCAGACAACCATCCATTTCTTCTCCCCAACTTGTATTCCCTTTCCACACTCAAGTAAGTTCCCACAATCCGATGCCATTAGAAGCGTCATATCATACCCAGTAAGAATGGAAATGAGCTACAAATGAAAGTGACAGTAGAAGGCTAAAGGAGAAAACATAGGAGAAATGGTCTCAGTAAAAGAAATCCACCAGGGTTGCGCTACGCAGTCCCTCAACTCACATATACTCCCTCGGCGCATTGTGAGTTAAGGTAATCGCCGCAGTGCCATCCAGCCGGGGGAAATTGCTAAATAGCGAATCATCACAAACCAAAAGGAAACAACTCAATCACATAACATAGCATCAATTTCATCATTCACTATGTAATCTAATCGATGCCACTGTTAGTATGCCATAACCAAGCATTAGGAACATCAGAGCATAACATAGCCTCAATTCATCATGTACTAAATTCCTTTATGCCACAATAATCTCAGTGCAAACACATCCAGCACAAATCTCATAATCATAAGCATCTCTGTGCAAGCAGTAATCATGGTCATCCGTAAGGAATCAGAAATGGGGAAAAGAAGTAGGGGGTACCAATCCCTAATAAGGAAATCAATAAACCATTTCTAGCAATCATCATGAGTTTCAAGCTAATTCTCAAAAGTGACCATCATCAACTCATTCATCATATCCATCATTCAAATCATATGAATGGCTAAGCAAATCAGCAACTCGTTCAACTCAATTCGAAAGTTGTAGCCAAAGCAAATTGATTGAATGAGTGACAAAATCCAAAAGAGTAAACCATTAGCCATCATTAGCGGCAAAGGAAAGGGAAACTACGGATATCGAACCCTAGTGAAGAGGAGTTAGCCAGGGTCAGGCAGTCAAGCCGGCGGGTCAAGCGCAACCGGCAGCCGACGAGGGAGTCGGTGGAGTGGCCGGAGTTGGGAGGAGGACCGTGCGACGCCGACTGGGGGGGAGAGAGGCGGCAGCCCATGGGAATGTGCCGCGAGCACGCGTAGGCGCGATGGAGGAGAGGGAGGTGGTAGAGATCTGCGGCGGACCGGCGTGACCGTGGCCGGGGGGACAACGTCGACTCTTCAAGTGGCTGGACCATATTGGTGGAGAGCTGAAGGAGGAGCTAGAGATGAACACGGGGGCAGAGAGAGAGAGAGAGAGAGAGAGAGAGAGCCAACCGAAAGGATAAGAACGAGAAAGAAGGAATGAAATAAAAAGGAAAATAAACAAGGTGGAGGGGGACCGAAGGGGTGTTGTGGGGCCAAAGGGGTGGTCGGAGGGGGAAGTGGAGGCCGTAGATGGGGAGGCAAGGGGGATAGCCAAGCGAGGAGGCTAGGAGGAGAAGGAAGGAAAAGAAAAAAGAAAAAGTAAAAAAGAAGAATAAAAAGGAAAGGAAAGAAGGAAGGGAAAGAAAAAGGAAAAGGGGAAAGAAGAGAAGAAAGGAAGAAAAGAAAGAAGAAAGGGGAAATAAAAAAGAAAAGAAGAAAAAGGGAAGAAAGAAAGAAGGGAGAAAACAAAGAAAGGGGAGAAGAAAAGAAAATAAAGTAACAAAAGAAAAGAGAAAAGGGGTGGAGCTCGATTTCCAGCGAAGAACCCAATTTCTGTTCACATGCAGTCAAGGAGTTGCTCATGATGAACATTTATGTATTCTCGGCTCTCATGAGAGAGATAGAAAAAGAGAGAGAGAGAGCGCGACGGGCAGGAGAGAGATTAGAGAGATTGAGAGAGATGGAGCAACAGGCGAGAGATAGAGAGTAAGAGAGATTTAGAGAGACAAGCGAGAGAGATTGAGATAGATGGGCGAGAGAGAGAGAGCAACGGGTGAGAGAGATAGAGGTGAGAGAGATGGACCAGAGAGAGGGAGCAACGGGCGAGAGAAAGAGTAAGAGATTGAGAGAGACAAGCATGAGAGATTGAGAGATGGGCGAAAGAGAAAGGGAGAGAGCTGAGAGAGATTGAGAGAGACAGAAGAGAGCTGAGAGAGACGAGCGAAAGATAGCAGCTTCTTATAAGGTACAAATCTTTATACTAAGAAGCATCATGTACTCACGCAAACACTACAATATCACTTTGTACCTATTGAAAAATAAATAAAATTTAGTTTTTTTTCTCCAATATTTGTGTTTACTGCCTCAGCACGTTGCGTCTCCGGCTCATTTTCTCTTGTCGTAATAGTGCAAATAGGTCAACCTGAATCGGCCCAGCACAAAACCAACACGAATCACAAATAAGTCGTATCTGGACTCGCCGAAGACGAGCTGGACCGGCATGGCACATAACGGTTTAGGTACATGATCCATGCCGTACTGGCCTGGTCCCACACGATGCTCACCTCTAGGCCCGACGATGGCGACGCTGCTGCCGTTGCATGCGACGTCGATGCCCTGCACACGGCCGACGAACCTGGACGACGTCAGGTTGGGGCCCTCGGTGAGCGGGTCGTCGATGACGAAGACGGTGCCGAAGGCGGCCGAGGCGGCCACCTGCGCCACCCTCGCGTTCGGCCCGCTCACCACATCTTACCAGTACACCTGCCAGTACACCTGCAGGCGCGTCTCCTTACCCGCCGCCGCCGCCTGCTGATGATGAGATGCAATTAGTCACCTAATCCAACGCTCTGCCTTTTGAATTGCGACGTGCATGGCAAGGGATGGCTCTAATTAATGGCAGACTTATGGTGATTGGGTGCTTGGGCAATTGAAGATTGATCTGGTCTTGTGTTCAGTCTATTCTGTACATTCTTGCATCGCAATATTAGGTGTACTGTGTTCTCTTATGATATCTCTTGCAAATTGTTTCTTTCTTTTTGTTGAGTGAGTGAGTTAAGCTCGTATATAATTACTAGGATGGAATGCACTTGGTCGGTGACATGGGTATCGGAATCCGACTCGGACTCGAGGTGTTCGATTCGGTAAACAAATTTAAACAAAGAAAATACTACTCGGAATCGGACATGGGTGTTGAAATCCGACTAGAACCCCAGTTATCCAATTCAGCAATTTTTTTTGACATAGATGTCCAAGTAACATACATACGCAGCAGGTGGAGCTATGACTTTGTATGGACTCAACAATTGTCATGAACGTACATATCTGGCTTTTGTAAAGAAGCAACATGGCATGCAGGCTTCGGATCCACACTTGCCTCCGAGTGGCTACTCCAATTTGGGGATGTTCTAGAAGGTTAACGTGAGGCTCGTGGAAATACATGCATTAATTAAGCGAAAACTCACACAAGGGCAGACCTAACGATGGGTCCGTCGGACTAAAGCTCACCCTACCATCGGCCGAAACATGGATTTCTTCGTTTAGCACCGGCATCCATCCATGGAGGGAGTAAGTCGTTTGATTTGGAGGAAGAATTAAGAAGACCTCCTCCACAAAAACCTCCTATATTTTAGTCATAGGTCCACCAATGAGCACAGATACAGTATTATACTGTAGCTTTTCTGACAACAGATGGCTCGGCAGCACCCAACACATATGTGGTGAATACTAGATATGACATGCTATACTAGCTAGTATTGCTTCTCAAGAATTGTGATTTTTAATCTAAAGAAAGAGGATTGGGATTTTATAATTTGTATATATAACCATGTCGTTTAAAATTTCTTCAGACATTTACACCCATATATAATTTGTATATATATAACCAAGTGCCTTTGTACTTAAGCTAGGTAGGTGCAGAGGTAGCATCTGAAGAGCCGCAACAGAGCATGCGCGCGCCCAGTCTTCTCTGCTCCACAGATTTCATAAAAATCATGAAATATTCTCTTCGAAAAAGGAATCAAGAATTCATAAATCGGATAAAAAAAAGGGTATGCTGTTCTAAAATCGCTTCTCTCGATTGAATCCAGCCTCGATCAGTGGCCGTCATCGGGCTCAAACTTGACGTCGCCGTTGGCGTCGTAGTACATGTTATCGTCGATGTAGTAGTTGTTGTAGTTACTGCCGCCAGCGTTGTAGTAGCCGCCCTCCCTGGCGTCGTGTAAAGAAGTGTAGTAGCCGCCCGTCTCACCCATGCCACCGCCGTTATCGCCATAGACAGGTTGTGTTTGCGCGCCACTGAACCCCTCGCCGTCGCCTGTCACGACGGCATTGCCGGCGTGATATTGGCTGCTCGGGCCTAGCTGCTCTAGGTCTGGCAAAACCTCAGCCAGTGCCATCGCCTCCGCCTGTTGCAGCTGCTTGCTCTTGACCCTGTCGGCGACCCTGATGCGGGAGAGCACGGTGCTTGGGAGCGGCGGCGAGGTGATCTCATACTCGTGCATGACCCAGCCGGTGGTGCCCTGCTTGCTGGTGCGGCAGTAGGTGAGGTTGTAGCGTTTGTACTTGATGTCGAGCTCGCGGCCGTCGGGGTCTAGGAGGGTGAGGGACTCCTCGACGCTCTTCTGGCCGTGCCACGTGCCTCCGGCCCTGGCCTTGACGGCGCGTTCCTTGCGGCCGCCGTTCTTGTTCTTGTCGGGGGCGGGACCGAAGAAGAAGGCGTGGTCGCTGTCGGCGTGGCGGTGCTTCTTCAGGAGATCCCACGGCGGGAGGCTGGCCGGGTCGTCGTCGATGATGGCATGGTCGTGGGGGTGGCGGAGGCCGAGCGCGCGCGGGAGGAGGTAGAAGGCGACGATGTCGGCGTCGGTGGGGTTGAACTTGTAGCCGGACGAGGAGTCGTCGCCAAAGCCGAACCTCGAGGCCTCCATCGATCCCCTGCACCGCCGGTTTGGTTTCTTGATCGAGTTGAGGCTTCTTTCGAGTTGGTCTTGGTTCCTTGCTCGGTTTCTTGTTTCCTGTCGGAATCGTTTGGTATTACCGGAGCAATCTCTACTATATAAAGTGAGAGTTTCTTCCCACGTCACATTAATTGCCCTGCTTAATTGCCCTACTTAATTGCCCTGCTTAATTGCCCTACGCAAAAAACGATGCGTTGCTTTAATTAGTCAGCTTTTGCAAGAAACGAAGCGTTAAAGATAGATGTTTGATCTTATGAAATAGTTTTTTTTTAATCTTTATTTTTCATTATCAATTTTGTTTTTCGTAGCAACGCACGGACATATAACTAGTGATCCATTAATATAGTAGTGGAGGAGGAGGGGGCCGATCGATTCCTACTCGGAATCGGATTGGATCGAGCAAAATTAAAATCTCCAAACAGAAAAATACTAGGAATTAGGATAGTCGGTTCCAGACAGAAAGAATTTGGAAAGCATGCGGTCCGAGCATGCCAATTTGAGAATTGAGAATCCATGGAATTAACTACGTGTGCTTACTCGTCGGCCGGCTGGCGGACCATCACCACAAGCATCTTATTTAAATATATACACACACATATATTAATAGGAAAATAACTGTGTATTACACAGAAGTAATCCCTACTCCATGTATATATTAATTGATGTTACGCAAGTAAAAGCATATTCCATAAGTAAAAGTTGTTAACCGGTTCCTCTGGATCAAAAAGTTGTTTTTAACTAAATAGAGGTAGAAAGTACACGCGCGTAAGAGCACAGAACGTGTATATATAGCTTAGTTTACACACCGGCGATACGAGTGCGCCTAACCCACACTACATGCACACTTCATACAGAGACCAAACTAACTATTGATGTAGTTAACAAACTAATAAATATGAGATCCTATTAGTAATGTAATCTTTTTTTGTTTTTTGTTTTAGTCGACATTTTTTATTGGTAGCTTCAATTTACAAATGATTTTCATGAGTGGCTTGCTGACGATGAGAGAAATATAATGATATATAAGTCTCAATAATAAATGTTAGATGAATAAGCTTTTACACATATTCATTGGATGCATCTTTAGATTTTTCTGCCATACCTAGATGTGGCACATGATGACCCTATGATACCCGTGGCACCTATTAGCCCTGTGATGGTGGCAGTAAAAATATATATTACATTTTTGTTCAAATACAATCCAATTTACTGGACGCGCTGTTAGATTATACTGCTACACTAGCCGTGGCGTATGATAGTCATGTGATAGCAATAGTAAAAAATGGATAGCACCTTATGTTCAAATACATTCCAGTTTCTTGAACATGTTATAGAAAATAATTAATATATCGAAAATTTGAATTTATTGTACCTAATCAGTCAATTACTACATCATCTGAGCACAAAAAAAAGGTGTGTGGAGTGCGATATAGGAGTTGACAGAGGTGGGAAGTGGTAAATTTTCTTCGATCGGCCTTTGACCAAGATGAGATATGGGTTTTTGACCCACAGAAAGTGGTGAAGTACAAAATAGTGTACTTGTCGTGGAAGATGAAAATTGTATTTTATATGGATGGTAATGAATAAATGCATATGATTGAGAGAGAATAAATAGAGGATAGGGATGTAGAAAAAAAAGGCCTCAATAAAACTACATGTAAATCTTATATTTATAAACAAAATTATTTAAAAAAATAAACCTTATAAAAATAGATAGAGGGAGTACTGTATATTGAATCAACCATGATATGATCTCGTAAAAACTCAACTGTACCTCCCAGTTACTTCCAGTAGGTGCGAGGGCACATCTCTACTAGTGAGGAAATTAATCAGAAGAATCCTATGCACGTATATTAACTCTATTATAGCTGAAGGAATTGCCGTCCAACCAGCCTAGCCACGTCGGCGCTTTGCTCACAGAGGCCCTCGCGTTTCCCGTAATTGCGGACGAACCCTCGGTATCGGCGGCCGTTGATCTTGCGGGTGTGTGTCGATCTCGCCTCCGGCACTGGTTCTTGCGTCGCCAACAAATCGGCGCTCGCGATGCCCTCGAGGCGGCGCTCTCCTCCTCCCTCCCGCTCTCCGCCTAGCCGCCTCGCTACGCTAGAAGGTGATCGCCTCCACCGCGCCTGAGCCCTCACGCTGCCTCCGCGCAGCTCTAGCCAGCGAAACTCTCGCCCCATCGCCGACCTCCTGCGTTCGTCGGCGTCCGTCCCGCACCATCCTTGCATTTGCAGCTCCACATGCCCCATTCGATGGCCCTTCAAGCGTCATGGGATTGTCCCTTCCGAAGCATTTGAGGGCGCAGCCGCCTTTGCCCATCCACCTATCCGCTGCCTCCCTCCCTCTCCTCCTTCCTTCCTGGGCTCAGACGCCATTCTAGAGTCTCCTCAAACTCTCTTCCATGCGAACCAAACCAAACCCCAAGCACCGCATTTCTTACCGATCCGGCCTCCCTGCTGCCACCGGTGGCCCGCAGGCCACCGGGTCCACCCAAGGCCTTCGCCTCCGTCGCCGTGGCACTCGGCGGCACCGGCTACATCAGCTATGGTGTGATCCCTCATCCCTGTCCCTTTGCGAGATCTCGCTGTTGTACTACTTAGCGCTGCAGTTTTGCTCCCAAGTCCCATTCAATTTAGCACATGCTCGGTTTGATTTGGTGTTGTAGTGTGTGATTCATGTAATCGTGATTTTTTTTTGTGTGTGTGTTTTGAGGTAGTGCGGTAACCTACCATGTTTGGTTGCTGTTGTTAACTTGTTGTTCTGTTGTTTGTGTGAATTAGCGGCTCTACTTGCTGGCATTTAGAGGAGGTTAAGAAGTGTGACCTTGGGGATTGTAAAACACTTCTCATGAATCATGGCATCATGGTGAAGCTGTTGATTTGGCTGTATGTAGTTCAGATTTGAGTCAATCCACTGCAAGAATTTTTGTTTTATGAAATCACATATGGGTTACTTTGGGAGTGTCTTGACAGAAGGAGTTAATATTGTGGAAAGATAAGGCATTAGCTTTCGTCATTCATGCAAGCCACTTCTGATTGCTACTTATAATCCGGAAGAAGGATCTGTACGTGAACACTTTTTTTATAGCCATTTACAGAGTGCTTCTTTTTATTTAACAGGGATTAGTGAACGTTAGGAAATCTTCACTACATTTATAGACTACCGTAATTTTTTCGTTGTCATAAATGTTTCTTGCTGCAGTACGGATCTGCTAATGAGTTTTGATGACTGTGTTGCAGCTTGTGGCATTATACTTCGCATTAAGCTACCAGAACAACCTGTGGCGTTATACTTTGCATTAAGAAAGGACCCACAATATCATATCCTGGTACGCTTTATGTGATGTGTTGAATCGGTTTTGTTGTTCCTAAGGTCATCGATGGCTGATTAAAACTGAGTATAATTGGTGAATTTCAAAGTTCTTTCCTCAAATTAGTTAGCTCCTATGCATATTAGTTAACTCCTATGTATAAAATCTGAAGATTTATTGTGTAACTATTTAGATGACAGTCTGTCCATTTCCTACGAATACAACTAACACGAAGAACATGTTGCTATGATACTTTTATTCCTTAGTCATACAGATTTTGATCCATTGGTGCTTCTATATTTTTCTGCAATTTTTAGATGCTGGTATTGTTGGATGAAAAGAAGTGCAAGTGTGAATGGTTAGTTATATATATATATAGTCTGTATCCATGTTATTTTACGGCTTAGGATTAATTATTTGAATTCAGTACAACCTATGTGGATTCTTCATTCTAGACTCAGATAAGGATAAATCAGTGTCCAATGCTCAGAATACAGAGCTCCTTACCTTACGAAACTATGATTATTTTTGTTTCTGTCTATATTTGAATTATACTTTGTTTTTTGGACAGGTTGTGCTTGCTCCAATACGCTACTATGAATTTTAGAGCATTGGACCTTGTGGGTTTGTGCCCGTCTACTGTTTATGTGTATGTATCCATGTTAGTTTACGGTCTATGATTTCGATTCAGCAAAACTTATGTAGAGTCTTCATTGTAGACTCAGATAAGGATAAATCAGTGTTCGATGCTCAAAACACAGAGTTCCTTACCTTACGAAGCTATGATTATGTTGGTTGTTGTGCATGTTTTAATTATATGAAGGATAGATTTGGTAATACTATGCAATTTAAACAAAACTATCGAATGCACATTAATTATGCGGCATCACCTGCATAACCCTTTAAGAATTAAATTTTGATTGCTATGTTTATTTATATAGAATAATGGTGCATACGGAAGTTAGAATCCATTGTTATTTTCTATCTGCAATGGTATGCTGAGCAGTTCTCCATTTTAGATACTCCATTCCTAGAGGCAAACTTGGACGTCACAGTAGACCTCACAATAGAATTCACTAACCTCATATGTTTTCTTACTTATGCAAAGTAAAATCCAAAGAACAATATTAAATATGAACGAAATGCAGCTAACCTCATGTGTTTCCTTAATTATGCTGGCAATTTGTTATTGTTATTACGCATTTATTTCATCATCTTAAAAGGATATACATCCAGTTCTTCGTCAACGAAAATGACAAGCTGTACTGGATGGCAAAAAGAACAGGGTTTATGGACAGACCCTTTGTTACCTGGCCAAGCTGTTTCTTGATCACAAGACACTTTATTATGATACTGATTTATTCTTATTTTATGTCCTGCGTGAAATGTGAAGATCAGAGCATCTCCAAGAGAGAGCCCTAAAAAGGACCCTTATGCTATATGTCATTGTCTCATTGTTGAATTTTGATTCTCTTGTGAACCAAACATATTCCTGTATAGCGACATTTTGTTCTACAAAAACTTGCACTAAACTATGGTAGATTTATGTCTACAGCATTCAAATTTGGGATCTTATATATCCTTGATTTATCCTTATTTGCTTGATCGACTGATAACGCCTGACAAAATATTTAAAACGGCGCGGCGTAGCCGCGTAGCGCGCCATATTACCTAGTATATAATATACTCGTATAACAAAGTCTGCTTTCCAGCTCCGTTGCGCCATCCACATCGCCCCGCACGTGCTGGCCGTTCGATCTGCCTTTCACCGGTCCAAATCAATCTCCCTGATGATAGGTTTAAAAGGAATTCATCTTGTCCTCTCTCCGCCACAAGAGCCGCGTGGCGCAGCGGTGAGAGCGCTCGCTCGCGCGCCCGTGACACTAGTTCAAGCCCGCGCTCCGCTCGCGAGCACGGTTTTTCCTCGCGTGACGTGTGGCACGTCCGTGCGGGCCGGCGAGGGGGATCCGGTTTTTTATAAAAAAAAAACTCTACAAATACGTGAAATTACATAAAGATTCTTTGTTTGTGTGGAAGGCTTTTTTCACGTAAAAGCTCTCCGAATTTTTCTTTTTTCGTAAAATCTTCAAAAAAAAATACATCCCAGTCCAAAATTTCCATTTTTCCTTGTTTTTTTTTCCCCCAAATTTTTTTTTTCCCGTGCGGGCCGGCGAGGGGGATCCGGTTTTTTATAAAAAAAACTCTAAAAATACGTGAAATTGCATAAGGTCCTTTGTTTTCCTCCGAATTTTTTTTTTGCATAATCGGAATCCTTCTCGGTTGTGATTTTAACCAATTTTATGCTTTTACCTTCCAATTTCCCCAAAAATTGCTTAAAGGTCTTTTGTTTTCCTCTGATTTTTTTTGTGCGTAATCGGAATCCTTTTCAGTTGCGATTTTAACCAGTTTTATACGTTTACCTTCCAATTTCTCCAGAAAAATAAACAGCCTATTTTTACTTGCACGGCAGCGCCGTGCCCACTTTCCTAGTTTTGTACATGGCTGCCCAAGTGCACGCATGCATTTGTACCTACATAACTACTGTAGGTAAGTCACGATATACTCAAGAACACATCATGAGCCATGTTTTTGGTGGAGTGATAGAGTTGTACTAGGGAGATATGTGCGCTACTGTAGGTAAGTCACGATAATATTGTTTGTTTGGCAGAGATCAAACATAAAATAGTTTAGGAATCACGTGCAATATAAATGATTAATAGAAAATGTATAACTGAGACAACATTAATACATTTCAAAACTAATGTGGTTCATTCGAATACAATACTAATCAATATGGGAAAATGATTAGTGGTATATTACAAAGGACATCGATCAGTTAGAGTTAGCTTTCCATCTTAAATACATCGTGAAATCGAGGGATAACAAATACAATAATCTAACAAAATTAAATAGCGCAATAAAGAGATACGCATTCATGGTTACGGGGTGATCGTAGTAAATGCTATAAATATGCTGTTGATACAGGTAATTGTCAGATATTATATCTTGGATCAAAATCAGCTCGACATCAATGATGGTTTTCTTTATTAAGTATAACCTTCTTTTTAATCCATGGTTAATAAGAGGAAAGGCAAAATTGTCAGATATTATATCTTGGATCAAAATCAGCTCGACATCAATGATGGTTTTCTTTATTAAGTATAGCCTTCTTTTTAATCCATGGTTAATAAGAGGAAAGGCAAACTTTATTGTCTTTAATTGGAGGGCAAAAATGAAGGAAAGTTGAAATATAATATTTACTAGGCATTTAATTCAATAGAGGAGCGGTACAGAAAATAGTAATTATCTATGGACAAACCAAATTAATCCTTTCATATGATACTCAGCGTTTTATTGATGAACCCTTTAGTTAATCCGCGATAATAGGTCAAGGGCAATAATGACATAGTTAACTATATTAATAATGTGTCATTAGGTAGTTACAGTAAAAGAAACATACCATGATAAGTAGGTTAATTTTAAATAGCTATCTTAGATTTTTGACATGAAATCCCATTCGTAGACATGTAAAAGCTCAACCGTTTTTCGAAACGACTACAAAGATTGCCTAAGTTCTAACAAACGAAAATTATAATAGTGTAGCTGATTTTGCAATGCAGGCATGACACTATCAATTTTATTATAACTATCGAAAAAAGCAATTACAAAAGGGAAGACATGTTGTACTATTTTTTGATACAAGTCTATGAAACACAAAAGAACACTTTCATGTTAAAGGATCATATGATGATGAATTCATGAACAATAATAAATATTTTAGATCACACATACAGGATTAAGGGTAATATAAGCAATCATATATTAAGTCATGTTTTGTCATATATAGGTACATACGGTGGTCATTGGATAGACAACAAAAAGACGATATATAATACGTGTCCTGCATGCATAACAAGGGAATGGGTTAAAACGCATAGATGCTTGTTTGAGATAGGCAATAAGAAATTTCAACAGACAATACAGAAATAAATGGATACTATTGTAGCATAAGCAATACTTGGATGCTATATATTGAAGCATGTTTTGTCATCCGTTGTTCGAATATAATCTTTAGCAGTGGGCTTGTATCGGAGAAGACCGAGAAGATCATATGCTAAGAGCTCTTATGGAGTAGATGTTGGATGTGTTCCCATGTAAACCAAAGATATTTTGTTTGGATCAACGCTATGACTGTCTGAATCTGCACTCTCAATAGGGAGGAAACCAATATTTTTTGCACAGATACATTTTATTTCATAGAGCAGACTATCGTGTTTCTGTGTAATCTTACGTCTAGCACTTAGATTTTCGTAATTGGCATCTTTAATCTCGACATTCATGTTGGTCTAAAGATGCAGAATGGCTGCATGGGCTGCATTTTCCATTGCATTGTATGTTGTGTCAGCCAATTCTCCATAGAATGTTTCCTTCTTTTCTTTGTTATCATGAGTGAACGTCAATGGCATGTCCATTCTGACCCAGCCTCTAATTTGGTTGCTAATTTCATAGGTAGTGCCAGATGAGCATATTGGTAAATGTAATTTGCTGGCTATTTCTCTTAACAGCAATTGTCTTGAAATTTATAATGTTGTTTCAACCTATCAAAAATGTAAACATCAAGTATTTTATGAGAATCAGAGAGGCGAGTACGTCATATAGGCAACGTGATAGAGAGTTTTGCAAAAAAAAAAAAAAATCCGAACTAAATTGTGTTCCAGTCGAAAACAAAGGCGTGCGTCAATAATGTTTAGAGAGCAGTGACGCATTGTTTTTAGATTGCTATCTATTTTGATCCGATATTATCACTTCTAATATGTCGAAACTGTTCACGTAAGAATCAGCAGCAGAAAAGAAAAGAGTCATGTAAAATCGGCTTTGTATGTTAGGTTGTAAGAATTAAGTTATATCAAGTTGCAATTAATGTCTAGGTTGTGTGAATACGAGAGATAAACATTGAGTAGTTTGAGCAATGTAAGGACTTACACCAAGTACAATGATAGGAAAGAAAGGGGTAATTAGGAACGAATCAGCAAGAAGAGAAGCTAGGCAAAATGTGGACGGCCAAACAAAAAGGGGATAACGATGGGGATGCACCGAAGGGCGTCCAACGCACAGCATCGAGCACAGCGATCTATGTATCGCTGTGCTGTATATCGCGGCCTGTGCAGCACCATGCAGATTAGTGTCATGTGTCCCGCTGCGTCAATCTCCATGCAAGAAACAATTAAGTGATAAGAATTAAAGTGCTTGGAGATTGATGGACTTGTATGAAGATTGCACAACGAGACACGTGACGCTAATCTGCACGGTGCTGCACAGACCGCGGTATGCAGCACTGTTGCATAGAATTTGTCCCCCCCCCCCTCCTCTTTCAGAACTGGAGACGGACTTATCTAGGCCTGAAACACCGCCGGCCGGAACGATAAGAAACGATAAGAAGCGTCGACCGGCTCATGGACGACACGCACGGCTGGATGCTGATGAGTGCTGACGAACCGGGACAACGAACGAAGGAGGCACAGGCAAATCCGGGGAACAAGCGGGTTGGTACACACACACTACTCAACCCAATAGGATTTCAACCATAGTGACCACTTTACGTATATATGAATGCGTTTCGGCATCAAGAAAGCTCAAATGGTATAATTTGCTAATTGACACTACAAAATTATGGTTTTTTTCCTGGGACACTGCCGGCGTGATATTGGCTGCTCGGGCCTGGCTGCTCTAGGTCTGGCAAAACCTTTCGGTCGGCGTCGGCAGACAGTGCCATCCCCTCCGCCTGTTGCAGCTGCTTGGTCTTGATCCTGTCGGCGACCCTGATGCGGGAGAGCACGGTGCTTGGGAGTGGCGGCGAGGTGATCTCATACTCGTGCATGACCCAGCCGGTGGCACCCTGCTTGCCGCTGCGGCAGTAGGTGAGGTTGTAGCGTTTGTACTTGATGTCCAGCTCGCGGCCGTCGGGGTCTAGGACGGTGAGGGACTCCTCGACGCTCTTCTGGCCGCGCCACGTGCCTCCGGCCTCGGCCTTGACGGCGCGTTCCTTGCGGCCGCCGTTCTTGTTCTTGTCGGGGGCGGGGCCGAAGAAGAAGGCGTGGTCGCTGTCGGCGTGGCCGTGCTTCTTCAGGAGATCCCACGGCGGGAGGCTGGCCGGGTCGTCGTCGATGATGGCATGATCGTGGGGGTGGCGGAGGCCGAGCGCGCGCGGGAGGAGGTAGAAGGCGACGATGTCAACGTCGGTGGGGTCGAACTTGTAGCCAGACGAGACGTCGTCGCCAAAGCCGAACCTCGAGGCCTCCATCGATCCCCTGCACCGCCGGTTTGGTTTCTTGATCGAGTTGAGGCTTCTTTCGAGTTGGTCTTGGTTCCTTGCTCGGTTTCTTGTTTCCTGTCGGAATCGTTTGGTATTACCGGAGCAATGATCCATTAATATAGTGGTGGAGGAGGAGGGGCCCGATCGATTCCTACTCGGAATCGGATCGGATCCAGAGCAAAATCAAAATCTCCAAACAGAAAAATACTAGGAATCTTCAAACAAAACAAGGTTACGTGGGCATATGATATGCACCACTTGATATTCCAACGGCCTCTAACACCGTCTGAATTCTAGCTCAGAGCTTAAACAATACATGTTAATGCAGAACAAGGTACAGTCGAGGATGCATTCGATTCTTGATGTGAGCCAGCCATTCACAACAGGGCTGGACATATGATCGAAGTGACGAACTTCTGATCAGGGGAGAAGTTAGAAAAGCTTCCTGCCGAAATGTGCGTTTCAGCCTTCATGCTGTACATGAATGTTGTTTACTGAAGCCCAGGGTGTGTTTGGTCCATGGGATGACGTTGAATGGGATGAGATGGTTCTGTACCATTTGGTTTTATTATTTTGGGTGAATGAGATGGTTCAGCATCTAGAGAGAATATTCCTTAAATTTGTATCACTTGATCCAGGATAGAATGGTTCCTGTAAGTTGGATGGAAGAAAGGAATTGTGGAATGGCTCACGCACAATTGGTGCTGGCCGGATTGCATATATAAAACCAGATACATAGTCTGGAAGGTACAAAGATACATAGAATGAATAGAATCAGTTACTATACAGAGACTATCCAAATATACACATGCTATATTTGACACCCCCCTCCCCCCGCAGTGTCAGCGTCGGGCGACCGAACGCACAGACTGGACCGAAAATCTTGAAAGAGCTGAATTGGTAAACCCTTGGTCATAATATCGGCGAACTGATGCGAGGAAGGCACATGTAGGACGCGAATTTGGCCGAGGGCAACCTTCTCGCGAACGAAGTGGATATCAATCTCAATATGCTTCGTTCGTTTGTGTTGCACAGGATTGGCGAAGAGGTAGACCGCACTGACATTGTCACAGAAAACAATGGTGGCGGCCTGTAGAGGAGTATGAAGCTCATTCAGCAGTTGGCGAAGCCAGCATCATTCGGCAACAGCATGCGCAACCGCACAATACTCGGCCTCAGCGCTAGAGCGAGAGACCGTAGCTTGGCGTTTTAAGGACCAAGACACCAAATTGTCGCCGAGGAAGATGCAGTACCCAAAGGTGGAACGCCGAGTGTCAGGACAACCGGCCCAATCGGCATCTGTGTATGCCGTAAGCGTTGTCGAAGAAGAGGCCTGAAGAACAAGACCATGGTCCAAGGATCCCTTGATGTACCGCAAGATGCGCTTGATGAGGGCCATGTGAGAATCTCGGGGAGCGTGCATATGAAGACATACTTGATGTACTGCATAGGTGAGATCTAGTCTCGTGAGAGTGAGGTACTGGAGGGCCCCAACGAGACTGCGATACTCGGTCGGGTCACGAAGGAGTTCGCCATCAGAAGTGGAGAGCTTGGACTTGGTGTCGATAGGAGTGGCGACAGAGTGATATTCCACCATGCCAGCACGCTGGAGCAAATCAACAGCATACTGGCGCTGAGGCAGATGTAGACCGGCAGAGGTGCGCTTGATGGAGATCCCGAGGAAGAAATGGAGCTCGCCAAGATCGGTCATGGCGAACTCGTCGTGAAGATGAGCCATGAGGCGATGAAGAAGAGCCGGTGTCGAAGCCGTCAGAATTATGTCATCGACGTAGAGCAGGAGATAGGCTATCTCCAAGCCATTGTGGTAGACAAATAGAGAAGTATCGGAAGTCGATGACGTGAAACCGAGGGAGCGGGCGTGGGCGGCAAAACGTTGGTACCAAGCTCGGGGGGCCTGCTTGAAGCCGTAGAGGGACTTGTGAAGACGGCATACATAGTCTGGATGAGTGGAGTCGATGAAGCCAGACGGTTGTTGACAGTAAACTGTATCGTCAAGGGTACCATGTAAAAAGGCGTTCTTGACATCGAGTTGATGGATGGGCCATGACTTGGAGACGGCGAGGCTGAGCATGACGCGAATGGTGGCTGGCTTCACAACTGGACTGAAAGTCTCATCGTAGTCGATGCCAGGTTGTTGGGAGTACCCGTGAACTACCCACCAAACCTTGTAACGGGCAAGGGAGCCATCGGCATGATACTTGTGCTTGAATACCCATTTGCCAGTGACGACATTAGCGTGAGGGGGACGAGGCACAAGTGTCCATGTTTTGTTATGGACAAACGCCTCATACTCATCACGCATTGCTTGACGCCAGTGAGGATCCTGCAAGACGGAGCGGTAAGTTTTCGGCAGAGGTGCCGAACCAGTGTGATCAACCAGCAAGTTGAGGCGGGGTGCTGGTTTGGTGACCACCCCGGCTTTAGCACGCGTCACCATGTGATGAGGACCCGGTGCTGGGCGAGGAACCCGTGTTGATGTGGCAGAGTCCGGGGAGCGTGGCGCGCTCAACCGAATCGAAGCGTCGGGGCAGCCTGCCGTATCCGCCGGCGAAGCAGGCTGGTCCAGGGTAGCCGAAAGAGGCCGCGACGGCGAGATGGACAGAGGCTGTGGCGGCGAGATGGGCCGTCTCCTGGGAGACGCAGGCCGCGGCGGGAAAGAGGTGGGCCGCGCTTCAGGTGATGCAGGTCGCGGCGGTGAGACGGGCCGCGCGTCGGGTGGAGGAGGCCGCGGTGGACACACGGGCCGGCCCAGGTCGCAAGTCGGGGGAGAGGCCGAGGCGGGCGAGCGTTTGCTCGCATCATGTAGAGGCCGATGCAGAACACCAGTGTCCAGAGAGGGCTCGTCCAACATAAAGTCGAGGTCAGGTGATTCCGATGTGCCTGTACTGGAGGAAAAGGGGAAAATGGATTCGTCGAAGAAAACATGACGTGAGGTAATGACCCGATTAGTGGAAAGATCAAGGCAACGGTAGCCTTTTGAGAGCTAGGATAGCCGAGAAAAACACAAGCAGTAAAGCGAGGTGCAAGTTTGTGGGGAGCCGTAGTGGATAAATTAGGATAACATAAACAACCAAAAATGCGAAGGTGGTCTAAGGAGGGAGGATTACGGTAGAGCATCACAAAAGGAGTGTGAAAGTTGATGGGATGAGATGGACGCCGGTTAAGAAGGTAGGTGGCGGTGGAGAGTGCCTCGGCCCAATAGGAACCGGGCATGCGAGCCTGTAGAAGGAGACAGCGAACAACATCGTTAGTGGTACGAATGCACCGTTCGGCTTTTACCGTTCTGTTGGGAGGTGTAGGGGCAGCTAGTGTGCAGGAGAATCCCATGGCTGCGAAGAAAAGCAAGAACCGCAGAATTGAAGAATTCATGGCCGTTGTCAGTTTGGAAGCAGAGAAGAGGTAATTGGAACTGAGTGTGAACGTAAGGAACAAAGTACTACAAGGTTGGTAAGACATCAGATTTATGGCGAAGAGGAAAAGTCCAAGTATAGTGAGTGAAGTCATCAATGATAATGAGATAATAACGAAAACCAGACACTCAAAAATGGAGATGTCCATATATCACAATGCAACAACTGAAAAGGAGCAGTAGTTCGAGTACTAGAACGTGAAAAAGGCAATTTAACATGTTTGCCCAAGCTACAGGCATGACAAAGGTCTGAGCTACAATGATTAAAGGAAATAATAGATGCTTGCTGGAGACGGGAAAGGGCGTCGCGACTGGGGTGTCCAAGGCGCCGATGCCAAAGGTCGGCGGAGGGAGTAGCTACGACGAGTGCCGGGTGACGAGCAGCGTGGGTGACGAAGGCAGGAAAGGTGTAGAGGTCCCCCGGGCTATTGCACCGAAGAATCACGGTCCCTGAACACCGATCCTTAATGGAAAACCCATCAGAATCAAAGTCAAGCGAGCAATTATTGTCACGAGCAAAACGACGGACTGAAATAAGATTCTTAATAAGAGAGGGAACAATAAGAACATTATTAAGAGTAAATGGAGAAAGGGGGGTATGACCATAGCGAGACACTGGGATGGTGGAACCGTTACCGACAGTTACGATAGTGGGAGAGGGCAAAGAATAGGAGGAATGAAGGATACCATCCGAGGAAGCCATATGAGAGGAAGCACTGGAATCCATGACCCAACTGCCGTTGTTCGAACCCTGCATGGACAGATTATTAAGGGCAGAGATTAGGGAGCTTTGATCCCAGGTGTGTGGAGTATTCTGGCCCAACGAATCAGCAGCAGCAACATGGGAAAATTTTGGGCGTGGCCCAAGAAACCCAGGCCCATCGTAGGGGCGCCAGGCGGTAGTCCATGGCTAAGTTGGCCCACTGGCGCCAGTGGTTGGCCCACCACCAGCAGGCCAGGGCGCAGCAGCCCAGGGGGGAGCACCATCCAAGGGCCTGGGGGGAGCGACAGCGCCAGATCGAGCACCGCCAACGCCGCTGCCCCCCCACCATGCGCGCCGCCCCCAGATCTATCGCCGCCACCTCCCTTGTTGTTGCCGCCGCCCCTGTTCTTGTTCTTCTGACGGTTGCGATTATTGCCGGAGCCGCTGCCAGAGGAGGCTCATCTCTGCCAACAGAAGAGAAGACCGTGCTCGAGCAAAGGTGGGGAAGGGAACCTACATGGGGAGAATGGCAGCCTGGGTGGTAAAGCGGGGAATGAGGCCACGAATCATGTTGAGGATGAGCGTGCGGTCAGAGACGGGCTCCCCGAGGTCGCGGAGGCTGTCGGCGAGCGTCTTGAGACGGCGGCAGTAGTCAGTAATGGACATGTCACCCTGAAGCAGGCTGCGGAACTCGGTCCCGAGGTAGATGACGCGTGTCTCCCGGTTGTCGCGGAAGAGGGATTCGGCGGCATCCCACAAAGCACGAGCCATTTGATCGGGCTCCATGATGATATCAAGCACGTCGCTGGCGATGGAGCAGTAAATAGCAGTGAGGACGGCGAAGTCGTCTTGCGCCCAGCCGGCTGCATCGATGGCAGCCGGGACACCGGCGCCGGCGGTCGGAGTGCGGACGTGACCAAGCAGACCAAACTTTCTGAGGAAGGCGATGAAGAAGTTGCGCCATTTGGTGTAGTTCGGGTTCTTGAGGTCGAGAATGAGAGGAACGTGCGTCCGGACGCTAGCGACACTCAAAGCCGTCGCGATAGGAGCATGAGGGGCGGCTGGAGCAAGAGCCCCCGTGGTGACGACGGTAGTTGGTACTGGCGGCAGCACAGGCGAACCAGTCGCTACTGGCAGCACAGGAGAGTTATCGGAGAGGTCATTGTCACCGACGGGATTCATCGGGAAGGAGGAGGATTAGCAGCGGAAGACTAAGGATCAGAGATTTGCTCTGATACCATGTAAGTTGGATGGAAGAAAGGAATTGTGGAATGGCTCGCGCACAATTGGTGCTGGCCGGATTGCATATATAAAACCATATACATATTCTGGAAGGTACAAAGATACATTGAATGAATAGAATCAGTTACTATACAGAGACTATCCAAATATACACATGCTATATTTGACAGTTCCATTCAAACAACCAAACGCATGAGTAATTTTTTTTCTTGAACCATCTCATACATATACCACTTGGTACAGACAACCAAATGCACCCTTAAAGAATAGAGGGGTAGCAGGCGGTCGGACACGTCAAGGTTCTGCATACGACTGACACTGGTTGTAATTGAAGGGAAAATACAGCACGAAATGAGAAGATGGTAAGATTTCGGGATTGCTGATGCAAGCAATTGTATATGTCTGTAACTAAGATCCTGTATATAGGAGATTGTACAGTATGATAGTGTCAAAGTGATATTTCACACATGTTTGTACATAAAATGTACCTAAAAAACGATTCATTTCGAATTTGAAACCAGATCTTTCAGATCATCCGCAATCGCATGATAGCAAAACTTGTATTGTTCCTGCACAGCAGCAGAAATATGCCATTAAGATAGCTAGATCTTGTGGCGTATCTAAGCTGTATTAATCTTATTCTTAGGCATTGCTAAATCCATGGATAATTAGTCACCTTATTACTCAGGATAGCCCAACCAACCCTTGCAGAGCAATTGCTTGCTCCTAGCTGGCTAGTGCCACCAAAGTTACTATCAAATGCACTCTAATTTACTGGATGTGTTGTTAGATTTTACTATCATGTTGAGTTGCAATAAAATGAAACATACAAATGAAACAAAATTTCGGCATGATCTTTGCTATATTTTTGAAAATTTAAAGTTGTAAAATAGGCATTTAGCAATAATATGTCATCAAGTAACCTTTCACTTCAATATCATTCACATATCAATCATAAAAGGATCAACAAAACCAAATACCTTGCACAAGTATGAGGCATCCTGAGATAGGCCCGCAGTATCGACAGACTTATGAAAGAACATGGTGTGTGTCGGCCATGTCCAAGAATCACACATGATTATTACTCCGTACATAGACCATTCCTACTTAAACTTTGTGAACTTCTCCTTTATATCTGCTTCATTAGCGTCTAAATATTTTTCATCTATATCACGCCCACTTGGGAACGGGACACCATCGCCTGTAAATGAAACATAGCACAAAAATGTTAGCTATAAATCGGCGTACAACTGAATGAACATTGTAAAGCTCACTTACCATATTTTTACATTTCCCTCACAACGCTAACAAAGTATGGATTATCTGTTTTGTCCCGCGATACCAGTAGTGTGGAAAATTTTAGCCCATGCCGAGCCAATGGCCTGCTTCGCACTCTTCCCCTTCTGTGTTCACTAATGGCTATCAATCCTTGGTTGCACATGGCCACAGGCCGTACCAACATTGTAATACCTCACTGCCAACGGTTTTTCTCGTTGTGAGGAACCCCAAAACATCTTCGACAACACACCGCTGCGATCTCCTCCACCCCCCTAGAGGAGCTGCTACCACCATCGTGCTCATACCTACCGCCTGCCCAACTCCTAAATTATGCCTCCGCCCTGGAGGCAGCAATGGTGTGCTCAAGTTGGTCCTCCTCATCAGCATCATCTGTGTACTCTGAATATATACTTCTTCTTGTCCTTCTTCTTATCCTTCATTCTGTCTAGCTCACGCTTCAAAGATTGAGATGGCGATCAGAGGGGGTGTGAATTATCCCAATTTCAAAATTCCCACCTCTTGGACAAGATTGATGCTTTCTCTAACAACAAGCCCCAAGAACCAAGTTAAATAATCAAACCAAGCAAGGAACTCTCAAGAATCAAGAGCAATCATGGGTTATCTTAAAGACAGCAGCACACCCCCCTAATAAAATTGCTACGAATAAAAAGTTGTGACTCATATGGTCATGGAGATTTTTTTCTCTGGTACTATTGGTTGTTGAGAGTCTACCAAAAAAATAAATTAATTAAAAACCATCTTTAGAAAAAGAGGGATAAATAGGCAAGATCTACTGCTTCTGAAAAGCAAAAGTGAATTTTCAGCATAAAAGAAACTCAGTCAAAAGGTGATTTATCCAAATCTGTGACTCATTTGAATTTAAATTTTTTTTATCTGATGAGATAATAGATTCACGAAGCTACCCACCAAAAATCAAATCCAGATCAAACATAGTAAAATTATGATGAAAATAACAAGCTCTGCCACACAAAAAGAACTCAGATAGAATATTTGGGGCTTGGTAAAAACCTCATGACTCTAAAACCATAATTCATATGAACTTACCACTTTTAGGGATGATAGGTATGAAAGTCACGCAACTTTTTCAATAAGAATCAACCCAATATCAGATCATATGAATTTTATATAAAATAAACAAGAACTGCTACACAGAGAGAATAGACTTGAGCAAAAAATCAAGAAAGAAACTTTAATAACACAACCTTCAAGATTTCTCAAAGATTGAACATAGAAGAAGTGAAGCCTAGATGATTGAAATATGATCTAAGAAGATTTATCCATCAATCATTCATCCTTGGCTCAAGAACCACAATCATTTAGAATGAGGGGAGGCAAACGTGCGAAATTTAAATGCTTGAAAGTAAATACTGAATTTAAATTGTGTAAAGTAAAGACACAATGTAAATATGAAATTTAAATTCACAAGTAAAGTAAATAAATTCTTTATATTTCTGAATAGAAGATTTACAAAGCCTCACAACAAGTGGGCAAATCTCAAAGAAGCACACAAAACCTTCAAGTAGGGAGTCTACCCCTACCCCTCTATTTATAGTTTCCATTGGTCATCCTCCACCCTTGGATGAGTTGCTTCTATCCTAAGCTACCCTCCAAAGACTATGATTTGATTCCACACACTTATCCATTGGGCTAACCTGAAACCCAATAATATAACGTGTTTTGCACTCTTCTCAAAGTAAACTAGACTTAACCACTGTTCTATCCTCTAGAATCGTGATCCAACAGTTCTTCTTAATCCGAGCAGCATCAAGCTAGATTCTCCAATGCTCCCTTGACTTTTGGACTTGCCCCAGCTTCATCTCCAGCCATCTTCCAACGATCCCCGACCATCCGGACCACCGGTTTCCCTCACCTAGTCCCGGCCATTCTTCGCCTCCCCATGACCACAAATTGAAGCACTGCAATCATCAAAAGACAAGGAAACCCATCACATAACATTGCCCCACAATTTATTCACAATAATCATTCATCCAAGGAATTTGCATTCAAATCAAGATGCCTCACAGTCGAGTCCAGTAGTGAGGCCGGCACTACCGCTCCAACCACATTGGCAGTGCCGTATTTAACTAAAACAGCTCAAATTGCTTCAAATTGAGAATCCAATTCAAATCCAAGCTCAAACTTGAGCACACCTTGCTCAAATAAAGTCAAATACTCATCACAAATATGGATGGACCTCCACATGGTCCTTCAACGCTGAAAATACTTTCGAACTTCCATAGGAAATTTACTACAATGGACGACACTCATACCACATCCTGCCAAGTGATGCTTCAGTCGGGTTGCATCACCTCCTTTCTTCTCTTTGAGACAATGCTTGCATCGAAATCTAGCACCCAACTTCCCATCGCGCTCCCACACCACGTCGACATTATCTGCCATCTGCTAATAGAAACTAATAAAAGCATACATACAAATATCACTATTTGAACAAATAGTACCATTTGCAGATGTCATCTATTACTACTAAATATACTTCGATGAATATTGCTACTAAATATCTTAACTATTATAAGAATGAGTTGGTGGTGATGGTGAGTCTGCCAGGCCTTTTTTGGGCCAGAACAGTAGGGGCCCAAGGCCCAGTAAGTGAGGGCTTTTGTAGCTATTTGCTGTTTGTCTAGCCTTATTTGCATTTCATTGTATTCCCTTGTTAAGTGATTCTTCAGTAACGGATTTCAAATAAGTGATAGCTCAAGTTTTAAATTCTCGTATTTTTGTTTTTAAGAGTTTAGAACTTATGGTGTCATCATCTATTTGGGATCCGTTGCAATGCACGGGCACTTTACTAGTAATTGAACAAATATTGGTACTAAATATATTTCAACAAATATCGCTACTTGACATAATTGAACAAATATTGCTACTTGACATCCTTGAACAAATATTGGTACTAAATATAATTGAACAAATGTTGTTACTAAAATATGTAGATGTAAATATTGCTACTATATATTGGTACTTGATATACTTCAACCAATATTGCTACTAATAATTCATAAATAAATATTTCTAGGTCACCATTTTAGCATGAGTACAGTGGGCATTTCATGAAAATTGTCCAACCTACTAAAATGCAAATACATGCATGAACAAGACTACCTAATACTGTCGAGTGAAAAAATCGAGAGCAAACCGAGTGAAAATCGACAAAACCGAGAGAAAATCGAGCTGATTTCGCCAAAATCGTTGAATAGCTAGATATTTGTTGTAGGCTGCAATTTTCGCTTAAACCATGAGGTTTTTGTGACTTACTGCTTGAAAATCACTGGGTACACTGCAGAACAATGACGAGCGACGGCCAGATCTCGGCGGAGGCGACGCTATCGGGATGAACGAGTGAAGGGAAAAGTGGATGCGCGATTAGTTTCTCGATTTGACGGTCGGCTGGGGTTGCCAGGTAATGCGAGGTGCGTTAAACCGGGGTGGGCCGAAGTCCCACGGGCCGCTTGTCTTGTAGGCTGAAAGCCTGCAAGCCAAGCTTTTTCTTTTTCTATTATCTACTTTTTGAATGGCTCAAACCCATCTCTAAACTTCATTTTTTTTTTCAAAAAAAATATATTCACACCAGAGGTCATAAGGCTATTAATACTAATTTTAGGGATTTTTTACATCATTTTTTTCATTTTTTTCCTATTTTTTTTGAATTTGAACTTGATTGGTAAACCGACTGATTGCTTTTCTCATGCCGGCGCGGTATGGACGGAATTCGTGGTTTTCGAACGGTTTTCATCGGTTTTTTGAACCCTGGAGGTGACACAAATAGAGGCGTGGAGTTCCTCGGTTCTTGTGAACTAAAAAAGATAGGATGCTTTCAGATATTATGAAAAGCGCTACATGTATAATATGCTAGGTAGGATCTCACGCTATGCCGCTTGGTGCGAAATTTGGTTCGGTGTTTTTTTTGAAAAAGGTAGGGGGACCGTAATGTAATTTCTATTTTCCTGGGGTGTTTTGTAAAAAATTGGGCTGGGTAGGAGTAGACGGTGAATTTGCTTTACCACGGGGTCATTTTTGCAAAACAACCGGTGGAGGACCCGTTCGCAAATATACGAAACTACGTGGTCTTTTCGCAAAATTACCGTGAAATGACCTAGATGTAATTTTGGATTGTACAAAAACAACTATGAATGACCCGTTCACGAATCTACGGAACTATGTGGTCTTTTTTTTTGCAAAATTATATGTGGAAGGACCTAAACATAATTTCAAAATTTATGGAGAGCCTCTTCGCAAAACATGTTGCAATATGTGGGCAGCCTGGCTGGGCTCAAAGTTCTTCGGCTTTAATAGATAAGATATTACAAAAAAGAGGCCAACGGCTTGGTCCAATCCAACCCAAGTCTGACCTAAAAACAATAGGTTCTAAACTGATCCAATCTAGCCTAGTCCAAAAGCTTGAGTAGGCCCAAACCCATTAGCATCCTACCTCCAACCAGTATGGTTGATAAGACCATCTCCAATAGCGTTCTCTAAATTTGGATCTCTATATCCCCATATACGGAATTCTTCAAAGAGATTCATTCCCTATATCTCTTCCCTCTCCAATAGCATTCCCCAAATCCCACTTTCTATTTTCTTCCTCCTATATTATAATGACATTTCATAACCGCCATACGAACAACTTTTATTTTTTACTGAAAAAAATTCGAAAGGCTATTTTGAAATTTAAAATTTAAAATTTAAAATTTATTCTAACAACTATATTGTAATGGCTATATTTTTTAGGGCTATATATACATAGCCATTTGCACTTCCAAACCTTGCCTATTTCTGAATGTTCACTATTTAGCATATCCCAATGAGTCATCACAGCTTACTTTAGCATTTTTCTCTCAAAAGACTCATAGTCGGATGACGACGATGAATTTCTTATTACAGTAGCATACCTAGCATATGAGCAAGATGAGTGTGTGAATGCTTGACGCCATGGGGGTTCTGTTTTTGGCCATCAATACGTAGATCGCAAGAGACAGGAGGGGTATGCCAGGCTATACTGAGATTATTTTGTTGATCCTCTGGTCTACGGCCCAACCTTCTTTCGCTATAGGTTTACAATGAGAAATATTTTATTACTTTGTATTTTTGGTTAATCATCTTGTCTGTGGCTCATTGTTCTTTTCAGTGCAGGTTTAGAATGAGTCATTCTCTATTTCTTCGCATATTGCATGCTATAGAAGCCTATAATGATTATTTTATTAAAAAAAGGAATTGTCCTGAAATTCTCGAGTTATCTTCTTTTTCAGATGATAGCTTATGGATTTGGCATACCTTTTTTGGTTTACCAGGATCTCGCAATGATAATAATATTCTTCACCATTCCCCTTTCAGTAGTATTTCAATTATGTACTAATTTATATTTTATATGTATCATAATGGAAATCTTTAAATAAAGAAGTTTATGACAATTATAGAAAATAAGTTGATAAGTTCATACAATATAAGTTCATAAGTTCTTACAACATAAGGTAAAAAGAGCATCCAACAGAACCACTTGCAAAGCAAACATTTCCAGCAGCAGGATCCACCAATGGATATCAAATCTTTCTTACATGTCTCCAGAAATAACCCCTTGAAAATTGAAATCCACCCTTTAGTTCCACCATAAGCATAGTAGGTTCCTACTACTCTACTACCATTATATATTTTTGTCGATTTTCACTCGGTTTGCTGCTGCTGCTGCTTGCTGCTACCGAATCGCCAAATAGTATCAGGACGCTTTTTTGATCCTGCTTTGGGCTCTCATTTTGCATATTTGATCAGCTCTTCACTGAATTCCCAGAGTTGCTGGCCGTGACGTCACTTTTTTGCGAGTTTGCATGTCTTCTCCTCATTGTAGTCGGCAAAGTATTTACCTGTTAGAGCATCTCCAACAAGGCTCTCCAAATTTCACTCTCCAAAAGTCATATTTGGAGAGCTCTTCAAAAATTTGACTCTCTATATCTCCTTCCTCTCCAACAACACTCTCTATATCACACTCTCTATTTTCTCTCCCCTATATTTTAATCATATTCTATAACCGTCATAACAGTAACTTGAATTTTTTGTCTGGAAAAATTCGAACTGCTATATTTCAATATGGGAATTTAAAATTCAAAATTTTTTATAACCACCACGCTGCAACGGTTATGGAATTTGATCGATATACAAATAATTAAGATGATTTGTCACATATTAACGTTGCTTGATTGTTCTGGAGCACAGTGGCATGAGTGTTCTTAGAATTCTACTTCAGTTACCAGTGCCAGATAGAAACTGCTTCGACTGGCTCATTGCTTGAAAACTACCACATCTTAGATACTGCTGCTATGAATACACGAAATAAAACTTTCCTAGGACTTTAGATAACAATCTAGCATCATCTGGTACATAGATTCTAACTAGTGTAATGCCTGACGTAGAAGATGTAGGCCAATATCACTAGTTCACCACAATAATGTTCAGTACACACTACCTCAAGAAATCAGTTAAATTATTCATGCAAAATAATTATTTAAAAAAACATCAATCCTCATGTCGATACAAAATATATATAGGAAGGGAGGAAATAACACCATCTGCTGATAGTCTAATACGATGGAAACAGTCACAATCTGCCGAGCACATTGGGCCTCATCACTAAGGACTATCTGGTATCAGTTTTTTAAAAAAATACACATATGAGAAGAGAATAAAGGAAGGAACTGGTGATAGATTGATGAATAGTAGGGATCCCTTGATCCATACCTTCAGTATGTTCGGGTCCTTCCATGGTCCTTTTTCAGCTTTAAGGCACCCTCCATATTCAGGACAGGTACAAGTGCCACCAAGGAATTCCGGCAATTCACTGGTTATTTTTCACAAATGAAAGGAATAATAAGTTCCGAGGATTGAATAAAAACAAGTATACCTAGAAGAGTACATTGAACTTGACTTACGTAGCATCAATTATTTCAAGCAACTTGCTTTGATATTTATTCCCAAGTACCTGAAGACACATAAGAATACCTTGGAAATCAAGTAACTTTTGCATGCAAAAGGTGATGTGTAGTCAGCGGAAAGACTTGCATGTATCTTGGAAGTGGTTTTTGGGTCAAGGAAGGACTTCACAGTGTTCCATAACAGCCGAAAGCCCGGACCAGCATTGACAATAAACATTTGATATAGAGTCTGGAGACACAAAACAAAAAAGGGGGATATTTGACCCAATAAATCTGAGCAAAAAAAATGTACAGACACAACACTATGCTCATCACAAGAGTGGGCTAGAAATGGAAGTTCAGACCTCCGGGTAGTTATCAGTATAAATTTTCTGCAATCGCTGAATTAATTTACACGCAGTTTTGCTGAAATTTTTCAAGCCCTGTAAAAGCATGTATCGAATTAGCACCCACTAATTGCCAAGTTTGTGACAAAATGAACATATCATGGAGATAAAATCTTCATCAACGTACCACACCCTGAACATCCAGGATTGTTGTGCTCGAATCAATGTGCCTTTTTGTACCCAAACAAAATCTAAACTGTCTCAAGAATTAATCTCAGCTAACTAACCTCAGCAATTGTATCAGTACCATACTCCTTACTCCATTGAAGCATGTCAGTCCACATTTGTTTTGCTTTCTCAATGTCAAATTTCCTTGCTTTTAGAAATCTATACAAAACCAATTTAAGTTAGGTTATAACGGCACCCTTGCAATATGGAAAGGAAAAGAAAATGAGATATGGCAAGCTCATGTAAAAGGGGCACCATAATTAATAGGATATATGTACCTGAGCATCATATGATAGTCATCATGCTTTGCAGGCAACAACTCGTCCAAAAGTAGTGCTTGTCTAAATGCTTCGACTGCTTGCAGCTCCTCTAGATCACGCACATCTTCAATAGACACATAGAGAACCCGATTGCCTCTCTTCCTCCTGTTCTTCTTTAAAGAATGCCTAAACTTAGTCAAACCAGCCGCAAACCCCCAGAAAAATCGTGAGGAAAAAAAAAACGAGTTAACGAGCAAAGAGAGCGAGAGAGAAATCTGGAGCTCACATGGCCACGCGAAGCGATCGAGATGTACCGACATGGACGAGTGATTCTTGATCCTCCTCTCCTCCGGTCCGTGCACCTCCTCTTGCTCCTCCTCGCAACCTCCGAATCCTGAAACGGAACCCACATTCCCGTCGGAAACCCTAGAGCCCCCTAAAAAAATCCCCAAAAAATCATTACAAAACGCCGCGAGCAGAGCCGCCTGCCCCGCCGGGGGATCTCGTACCTCACGTCGGGACGTCGGCCGGCGCCGGCGAAGCGTGTAGGGCGCGTCGTCGCTCGCGTCGCGGGGGAATTTTTTGGGTGGGGTGTCGTCGTAGGCAGAGGTGGGGGAGGAGTCGATGGTGCGGACTACGCCGCCGGAGCAGTCGGTGGGCGAGGAGACGATGAGGGAGACGGCGTCTGTGCGGTCGCGCGAAGAACGAGCAGTTGCCGATTCGCCGGATAGCGAGCGGAGAGAGACTCGCTAAATGTAGCGATTCTCTCTCCGCTCGCTAAATTTGGGGAGTGCTCTATCGAGTCTTTTGGAGATAGCCAGATGCTTTGAATGGGTAAAATATGGAGATGGAGAGTTGGATAGAAAGTCTGTTGGAGATGCTCTTACTCCCTTGAGCTGAGGGTTGAGTCCTACATTACAAGTATTTGCTACTCCCTAGAAAATTGTAGTGATTCGTTACTAGCAACATAGCAAGCATATAAACATGAACACTGTAATAAGGAATTGTTCTACCTTTTTCTAAAAGTAAAAAAAATTTGATTGTGTCCCGTTTTACCACCTGTTCCATTTGCACTTTAACTAAGGTCTTGCATTTGAAGTTTTGAGCATCTTCATGTTGAACTTGTCAACTTGTACCGGATCATGCATTGTGGTGTTGCAAAACAATAAGGTGCTAAGAGAATTAGTGAGCACTAAGTAAGTTAAAACAAATGCATGACCAAACACTTCTTTGTTCTATGTTTAAGTGTCTGCCAAAACAATTGTAGGTTTCCTAAATAAATACCTGAAACCTTATTCAACGATGTTGTTCTGGTGTTGCCAGCTACAACCACAATATTATTTTTCCACTTGGCCTAAGTGAAAACATTTGGTAGCATAGGAAACCGAACTCTTTGGGTCAAAAGTGTTAAAGAGGCTAAGGGTGCGTTTGGTTCGTGGGATGAGGTTGAACGGGATGGAATGGTCCTGTATCATTTGGTTCCATTATTTTGGGTGAACGGAATGGTTCAGCATCTAGAGGGAATATTCCTTAAATTTGTACCACTTGGTACAGGATGGGATGGTTCCATTCAAGCAACCAAACACATGGATGATTTTTTTCTTGAACCATCTCGTACATGTACCACTTGGTACAGGCAACCAAACGCACCCTAAAAAAAGATGTAGTTAAATTTCCATACAAGTGAAAGATAATAGGTTGAGGAATTGGGCGATGGAATCGGCGGGATATGGTTGGATGGGGCTGGGAATCTGTGGGGTGGAAGCTTGGCTGATTACGGAGAGAATTGTTCTGACTTTTGCCTCGTCGACGACGCTCCACGGAGGGGAGGCCTCGTGCACTAACATATACGCTTTTTCTAATTCTCTACTATTCTAAAGCAGCATTTGGTGGCAGTGGTCCGTTCTTCTCACGTCATTAATTACCGCTTAATTGCCCTGCTTAATTGCCCTACTTAATTGCCCTACTTAATTGCCCTGCTTAATTGCCCTATGCAAGAAACGAAGCGTTGCTTTAATTAGCCAGCTTTCGCAAGAAACGAAGCGTTAAAGATAGATGTTTGATTTTGTGAAATAAATTTTTTTATTTTTTAATCTGTATTTTTCGTTATCAATTTTGTTTTTCGTAGCAACGCACGGGCATGTAACTAGTTAAAAACTAAAGTTCAATGCATTACCATTGAATATTGCCAATAAACTTAGTACATGGAAAAAAACAAATTATTCATTAAGGACAATCTAGTAGCACATATATATTATTAATATCTATAGAAAATTTTGGTTCCTCATGAACACTTGTAGTTTCTGCATTATATGAATTGGCTACGTTTTCATGCCCACTCACACAAGAATCATCCTCTTGATATCATTATTCTCACCTAAATTCTCATTAGGTTGTTACTCAACATTAACTAAGGCCAATGTCAATTCCTCAGAATTTCTAGAAGAACCCATGTCAATCCTAAGAATTTGTAAATGGATCATTTTTGGGATTCCACCAACTTATCTATCTGTTTTTTTTTCCTTTTGTCACTTTCAGATAAATACTTTCTAGATCTAGCTGACATCTTACCACATAAATAGCAATAGAGATGGCGTACTGTGTATAGAAGGAACAAAAGCACATGGATTGGAATTTAGAATTGAACTGTAGAAGAAGAAGCTTAAGCTATGTGTGAAAAAAGTCCTGAAAAATGAATTGAACATCATTAGTCTTTTCAGAGGACAAAAAACTGAACATCATCAGTACCAAAACATTGAAAGTTGATTTGCTAAAAGTACTCCCACTAGATATATACCCATCACGTTGAAATATTGGAGGAATTTCATAGAAACAATAGAGGATTTGTATTGAGTCTAATAAATAAATTCATATCAAATTTCTATATGTTTTGCTAGGTGCAAACTTACAATATTTGTTTTCAATTTTTCATTCTCTTGGCTATTCAAATGTAGGAGGAGAAGCACTTCTTGGAGCTTGTCACCCTAACACCCTCTTCCTGTTGCATGGCCCTTCTTGGAGCACACCGCCGTGGGCTACTGGGTGTCATCACGCCGTGGGCTACTGATCGCAGACAAGGTAGACATGTTCGTTTGCGTTGTTGAATAGAGAAAGAAACGAGGAAACTAGGAGATGAGGAGAAGACGAGAAGTACCAGGTATTTGCCTATTTGGGGTCATGAACTGAGAGGAGATTTCGATTTTTGAGTAGAGCCGTTGAATTGAAGGCGAATCACTTTGGAACTCATAAAATCGGGTTCTTTTCCTCCATTAATTGGTGAGGCAAAGGTAGTAATCTAGGAGGCGGTGATGATGGCTTCGTTTCGGGGGAAGCGAGGCAGCGAGCGAGGAGTGATTTGGGGGCTGGGGACGATGAGCGACGAGCTGAACAATACATGTGTATAAATGGGTCGGGGGCCTCTAGATTTTGGAGGCCCCTATCACCTAGATCCAGAAACGACCCTGCATTTGCTCAACCACTACTACACTAAACCGAGTCACGCTATTTGAAAACGCCAATGATAGACTCTCTCATTCTATAGTTGGGCTTTCTTTTCAAAGAAATAACTTTACCACGAACGAACCGTGTGTTCACCCGCTCTTAGCGTGCGTTTGGTTCGTGGAATAAGATTGAATAGGATGGAATGGTCCTGTACTATTTTGTTACATTATTTTGGGTGAACGGAATGGTTCAACATCTAGAGGGAATATTCATTAAATTTGTACCACTTGGTCTAGGATGGGACGTGTGAGACCCCGGATCGGCTATCCAGAATCTCATGTGTATTTCCGTACTAGTCCCAGATCAGTAGCTAGTACACACAGTCACAGTGATACTTCATTGCCGAACAAAACGAAACTAGAAATATAAATATTCAAGTATGGGCCACATGGCCACTTAATACAATACTCGGTCCAACGACCGGACACACAAAGCAGCGGAAACAAAAGCAAAACGAAACGAGCGAACGCCACAACGCCACAGGCGACTACAAGCGACGCAACTAGTCCTCCTGGCAGTCCTCCTCGAAGAACTCCTTCTCTTCCTCGGCATCTTGGAAATTCTCTGATGATTACAATGTTGGTGTAGCACGTGAGTACAAAGGTACTCAGCAAGTCGGGAAAGTATGATCATGTGGGGCTTTCCAAAGGAAGCTCAATAGGGTTTATTTGCATAAAGCCACATTTTATTAAATCATATTTAAGTAATAAATTTCACAAAGCATCTTTTATAATTCTTTTTAATACTTGAATTATTTATTATTGTAGTGAGGTTCTAACCACCATCACTAACATAAAGGCTCTATCCGCCAACAGTTTAAAAGATCAAAGTTAATCCTGTGACTCCATCCGTCAAAGGTAAAACAGGTTCTATCCACCTGGGTTGGCTCTTTCCGCCAAACAACATTCGAGAGTTCTAACCACTCCCGAACCCCAAAACAAAACACTTTTCGGGTTTAAAAACCAAAATCAAAGTCTACCAATATGAAAGCATTCTTCGCTTTGCCCTTGACCGTAGGCACGGCTATCCGAATAGTTTTACTCTGCAGAGGTGTACAACTTTACCCACACGACACGATCATCTCCTAATGCCAAGCTATTAGCACACTTCCTTTGGTGTGCCGGCAGAGAGATCGTGACAAAGCCGTTACAATGTTTCTACCTAGCTAGACCCACCCGCTGAGGTTTCACCGCTGTTAGGGTTCTCTCCACCCAGTACAGAAGCCCCCTCTTGCGCCGTGTGAGAAAACAACAACCACAACAATGCCTCCTTCCGGCTCTCACACAACAACCGAGTGGTGAGTCTAAACTAGGCTTGTACAAATTAGTGGGACAGGTCGTACCATTATAGACATGTGGTAGTACGGTATTGCTTAGAATGGGCAATCACAAGCGTTGGTCCTTATATGACTTGGGGCGGTACTTGCACAAAAGGATCAAGGCTTGATCCGCTCCCACCCGACATTCCATGCCGCCCAAGTCAAAATCGTTTTCCTATTCTTTTTATTTTAGAAAACAGTACTAACAACATAGTAATAACCTTCAAATCACATTTGAAAACATTCTTTTTGAATAATCCCACCCATGGGTTGTTTTCATCGAAAAAGGTCCTAAGCAATTCTATCGTACTACATATCAACGGATACCATATAAGCCTAAGCATGGTATAAACAATGTTCTAGGGTTACAATGGATATGATTAACAATGTCATGGAGGAATCAACAAGTTCGGAATAACTAGCTCTTATATTTGACATATTTAATTAAACATAGCCATGCAACTTTATAAACAATTTTAAATCATTTCACAAACATAGGAGCAAAGTGCATCAAGGAGACTTGCCTTCTGTCCCGGCGGAAGTGTCGAACTCGGAAGGCTCGGCAATGCGAAATCGTGATGTCACGGGATCGTCGACTACACGCAAAACGAGGCAATAAATAAATAACAGAAAATAAATAAAATCCAAAAATTATAAAATTAGTACTGACAGGAAGATCTTGATTTTAGATGAATTTAGAAATTTGAATGGGGTCAAACGGAATTCGGATGAGAAAGTTATGAGCTTCCGAAGTTTGAATTTCAAATAAATCGGAAATCCGAGAATATTCCCGGAATATTCCGCGTTTGACTGGTCAACAGTTGACCGAGCTTTGACTAGGCTTTATGTGTATGGCAAGGTGGCCCCACATGTCATAGACTTGGGGTTATCTTCAACCTTTGGCTTCATGCCATGGCCACCATGGATGGCAAATGAAGCTTGGGAAGGGGCAAGGGGGAGCTCGGCCGGAGACCGGCGACGGACGGCGGCGGTTCGCCGGCGGCCGGCGGCCCGCCGGCCATAGGCCCACACGCACACAAGCACAGGAGCCCCAATCAAAAGTACAGAGAGCAACTATCTACCACAAAGCACACTCTACCTCTAAAAACTTGATTTCTTCCCCATTTTTGCATGGAATTGATCCAAACCAAAGACTAGAACCTCTAGACAACGTCCTTAGCAACATCTAGGAGGAAGGAATTGAACCTAAACTCACTGGAATTGAAGAAATCGACGACGAACGGCGGTTCGGCCGAAAGCACCAAAACTCCAAATTCGTCGCCCACGGTTGAGAAAGCCTAAAATTGGAAGATAACTTAGAATCTAGACTCCCATACGAACACAAAGAAACGAACGGGAGGAAGAATGATCCACCGGAGTGGAAGATATGATCCAAAATCCGAAGAACACGAAGAACACCAAGCTTGCGTCGGTTTTCTCGATCTAGCGGACGATTGGGTTTGAGAGGCTAACGGAGGGCGACACCACCGGAATGGGGATTCTTATACGGAGAGATGAGAGGCGGAATCACGCGAAACGGATTAGAAACGGGCGAATTATTGCCATAATGGTGCATCACGGTTTCTTGGGAACTGCGCGCAATCCGGCGAGGTGGGAGCGGAAAGGACACTGGGGATGGAAAGGTATCGCCGCCACGGTTCCAACGGATCCGGCCATGATGGATTTGGAGCATCAATACGGGAGTTAGAGTGATTTGAATTCCTATAAGCAAGTTTGGAAAGTCTCTGTTCTTTCCTCCCAGGCAACTCACGTACAAAGCCATCCCAAGGTTAGGGATGACACTGTAGCGCCACGTGGCGGTCTACGGTTGGTCGGCTTATACGCAAAAGTTCCGCCCTAGAGAAAAATAAGGAAAAATGGCCTAAAAATTCTGGAAAAATTCCTAGAGCCATTTTAAATTATTTGGGACGCAATGAAACTGGTTTGGTTGAATTTGGATGATTTTTGTGGAATTGGATATTCGGGCGCGGATCGCAGGCATTAAACAAAAGCCGCGCGAGATAAAATAGGAACGGATGTCCAAAAATCCGGGGAATGATTCCTAAAATCATTTCGGAATATTTGGAACATTTTAGAAGTGGTTTGGAGGTTTTTGGAGCATTTTTGGACTCGGGTGAATTTTCGGGTACCGGCGGTACTGGAAAATCCGATTTTTCGCCCGGGGGGAATTAATTCCCGATTTCGGAGGGGAATGGATGCCAGGTTAATATAAACACCAATGAAACTCCAAATTTTGAATTTACTTTATTTAAATTAGGTTTTTCTCTAAAAAGCCAAAATGAGGATGTTACAGGACGGTTCTATTTAAGCAACCAAACACATGGATGACTTTTTTCTTGAACCATCTGATACATATACCACTTGTACAAGCAACCAAACACACCCTTAATTTACATGAAATCAATCACACAAAGTTGGGATACTTGCAATTTGCAAAACAAAGACAAAGGCTGAAGTCAGAGAAAAAGAGGATGGCGTAAACCTCGCTAGACATAGGAGCGCGCGCGCGAGAAAACAAAACCCGTTCCTTCAATAACCACAATCATCAAGGGTCATTTCGCAAACAGAAAAACTAAAAAACGGTATACCGTTGCAACGGTATACCTCTGAAACTCATGAAACTTATGATTTTTTGCACTAAAACTCATGAAACTTAGCACTAAAAACTGATAAAACATGAAACTGATGAAACTAAACACTGAAACTCATGAAAATAGCACTGAAACTGATAAGTTTCATAAGTTTCATGGCTATACCGTTGCAACGGTATACCGTTCCCTAGTCACTCTCTTTCGCAAAACAACCCAAACCTGGACCCCTCAACTTATGTGGGCCGGGCTAGTGCCCATCCGAGACGGCCCGGATAAAACCCGGCTATATTTGCCCTCGGCCCGACTCGGCTCATAACTTGCTCAGTTTCTCTCCTCCTGAAACTTTTCGTTTGCCCGCCCAAATCCCACACTCCTCCCTCCCAAATCCCCCAACCTTCGCGAATCCGCCCAATGGCACCACCACCATCGCCTCATCCTCCCCCCCTCGCCGTCGACGACGACGACGACGACGTAAGCGCCCTCTGCCCCCTTCTCCTCCAGTCCTCCTCCTCGCGCACCCGCTCGCATATTACCTTCTCCGTCCAAACCCTAACCGCAGGGCTTCGACTGGGAGGCTGCCGTGCGCGAGATCGACAACGCCTGTGCCCTCGCATCGTCATCCGCCGCCGCGGCTACTACGGCCACCGCTTCGACGTCGGCGCCGCCGCCCGAGCCATCGGCGTCGGCGCCGTGCCCCAATCCCTCGGCCCCGGCGCCGTTTCACAGGCCCTCGGCGGGCGGCGGGCGGCAGTCGACGCTGGACCGTTTCGTCGACTCCTTCACCAGGAGGCAGCTGGCGAAGGAGAGGGCACCACCTGCGCGGGCGGCCGCGGCGGCTGTGGTGGCGCCGATTGGTGGCGGGAGGCGCCCCGGGGTCGGCGCCGACAGGGGGTGCGCGCGAAAGGCGGACCAGGAGGAGGTTGTGGAGGAGCCCTGCGCTGTGGCTCTCGACCACGAGGCGGTGCAGACATGGATCTATCCAAGTGAGTGCTTTGGATTTCTACCCGTATCTCGCTAGTATTTTGCTTCTTGCTGTCGTTATATTCTTGTTTTAGCATAGCCTGTGGGCGTGTAAGCGTTTTTGTGAAGAGACAACTACCAAAGTGGCATTTTTAGGTACATTGATAAACACATTGCCAAGAATGCGTTTCACAAATGGGATAAGAGAACACAAACACCAACCAAAGTTGGGTGAAGACACATCTTAAACACCGAACACCTCAATTCATTTTTTAAATTTAGTCATTTAGATTCACAAAAAGCATAAGTATCGGTAGATGTCAAAATTGTTTCGTGGCTTGATTCTATTGCTTTGTTTATGCAGCTGTCCAACAAGGTAAATACTTTAATTTCCTTTCGAGAACAATCTTTTTTTGGTTTGATCGTAGCGTTATTCTAGTAACCTGGATTAGATATATGCGTCCTGCTAGATGGTGAATGAATATTGTATTTCTGATGTGCAAATATTTTTTTTGCCCATCTAGACCTTCGGTTATTTATCTCTACTGAGAAATCCTTGATTTTTTTAGCAGTTGGATAGTCACCTAGCTCCACATGGAAACTTCTGGGATCCAACATGGATGTGCAAAGTTCCATTCCTCAGATTCAAATTATAAAATGATGCCATTAAGAAAATCAGAAAATGGCATCTGAAAATTCTATCGAAGATTCTATTTTGTTCTAGTTATGTTTGCTTTGTAAATATTTCAAGGGCATGCACTTTCACTAGATAATTATTTATCTAATCCAAGTTGCAAATATGAGCTTTGTAATGTGTGTGGCTTTTGTTCATGTATTGCAGCTAATATAGAAGTCCGAGAGTACCAACTATATATTGTCCAAAAGGCTTTATTTACTAATACACTAGTGGCTTTGCCGACTGGACTTGGCAAAACTTTTATTGCTGCGGTAGTGATGTATAACTACTTTAGATGGTTTCCTGAAGGTAATTTTTGTTATCAAACTGTAACTTTTTACCTCTCCTATGTTGTATTTCATGTTGAACTTTTATAGAAGGTACTTGCTGACAAATTGCTCTTCTTACCTGGTGAATTTTAAAAGTTCAGGTAAAATAGTATTTACTGCCCCTTCACGTCCTCTTGTTACTCAGCAAATTCAGGCATGCCATAATACAGTGGGTATACCGCAGGTATTATAATTGAGGCATGATTGTTTGGTTTGAGTTAAAGATTAGCACATTTTCATCTGCCAGTGTTGGAATTAATGAGATTTACCTGTTTGCAGAAGTGGACGATTGATATGAAAGGGAATCTAAGCCCTTCAAAACGATCAAGTTTTTGGAAGTCTAAAAGAGTGTTTTTTGTCACTCCACAAATTCTTGAGAATGATATACAATCTGGTGATTTTCTCTCAATGTTTCTGGTATTCTTTATTAATCTTTTGTTGTATCTTTTTGTTATTATAATTTACTTTGTCAATTGAAGACTCATTTGTTGAGTTAGATTGTTAGAATGATAAGCAAACTTGGACTTAATTTTGATAGCAACCACACAAATTTTCTTTTTTGTATAATGAAAATGCAGTTGAATTAGGGCCTCCATCGAAATGGAGTCAGGCACCAAATACAGTAGTATTTTGTGCATAATGAATGCATCTAAATGTCCACACATATAATCAAAATAGGTCCAAATACTAAAGCTTACCTAGGATCAGGAAACCATGTCATAACCAGTGTTACATGGACATGGACATGGGAGTCGGAATCCGACTTGGATTCGGGTGTCCAATTCGGCAACAAAATTTTGGACACGGGAAATGCTACTCGAAATCAGTCACGGGTGTCGGAATCCGACTCAGATTTTAGGTGTCCAATTCGGCAAATATTTTGGGACACGGGTGTCCAAGTAACACATAACTCGTTACTAGATACTTTCTCATTCGGTCATTCCACACTGGCCCTATTCATTCTTTGCCACCTTTTCATTTGGTATTGTACTATTGTTGCCCCAATTTATGTTTTTGGACTGACCACTTCAGAACCATACTAGTGTTACTTGGACATGGACACGGGAGTCGGAATCTGACTCGGATTCGGGTGTCCAATTCGACAAAAAAAAAATGGACACAGGAAATTCTACTCGGAATTGGATCCCGGTGTCGGAATCTAACTCAGATTCGAGGTGTCCGATTCGGTAAATTTTTTTTGACACGGGCGTCCAAGTAACACCCAGACTATCTACTGTAGGCCCTTTAGGGGTTTGTCAAGTTTCTGTTGTGTACTTTCTTGTCCGCATTGACTTTGCTGTTATTATTTCCCCAGCTCTTCTCCGATCTGACATTACGAAGTTGCTTTTAACAGGTATATGCATGGTGAAACAACTAGTTTGCTTAGTCATAGATGAAGCTCATCGAGCTTCGGGAAATCAGTCTTACTGTGTTGCTGTTCGTGAGGCATGTTTCATGCTCAAGTATTTTATTCATCTTGTTTATCTGCACATTAAAATACTCCTCCCTTTTATTTTGTTATCATCATGGGTTTCCTCCATTATCAATCTCATTTAATTGATGACGATATCAGTAACCTAGTTGTATGGGTGCTTTTCAGTTATGCTTATTCAATCTTTATTTTCTGCTATGTCGACAGTTGGTGGCAGCTCGTGTGCCGTTAAGGATTTTAGCTTTGACTGCTACACCAGGATGTAAGTCTCTGTGCATTAAAATAGAAGTACTTGTGTAAAAATGAAGACACTTTCTAATTTTGCAATCTTATCCTTCGTTGTCATTCAGCAAAGCATCCAGATATCCAAGGTGTTATCAACAATCTACGCATTTCAGAGTTGGTTCACTGTGATGAAAATGATCCTGAAGTTAGCCGATATGTTCACACACGTACAGTTGAACTGTTAAAGGTGTGCATAAACTGTGGTAAATTAGTAATACACCTTTTTTTCTGTTCTGTAAAAGCTACTTGTTTCAGTGCAGGTTCCTGTCGGCAGTGATACAGATCAAGTCAACAATATGCTTTTGGATGTTATTCGTCCACATCTTGTTCAATTGCGTGCTGCAGGGGTGATCGATAGTAGGGATGCCGCAAATGTATGTTCCTCATTCTCTTTAATACATCAATCATTATGTTTACAATTTACATGCATTCACATTAGATGAAGTACTAATCCACTGGTGTCCTGATGATTTGCTGCTCATGCACTAACTTCTGATTTGCCATCCATGTGCATTATTAATTGGTTACCTATTGTTGCCAGTGGAGCCCACATCAATTGCTTACTTTAAAGGAAAAATTCAACCAAGCACCACCGCCAAATATTCCTCCCGCGACGAAAAAGCAAATTGGTAAATCTTTTGCAGTTCTTTGCGCACTTTGCAGCGTAAGTAAGATGCTTTTGAGCCATGGAATCAAGCCGGCGCTTCAGTCCATTAGAGCCAAGTGGAACAAAGGGTATTGTCTACATACATTTTTGCTACATGATTTTACTTGAATGTGATGAGTAATGCATAATTAGGCTCCTAAGTGAGGATCTTTTGGGGGAACATTCTATTGGGCATGGAAGCATATCCTTGACTGGTCCTATCTTTTCAAAGCAGAAGTAGTCCGTAATGTTAGTAGTTACATATTTACATGTAAAATCTATCAACTTAGTTGCGTTTGAGCTGTTCCATTCACTTTTGAAGATGTACTTTTTTAGTCTGATTGATGTATGTAATAAGTAACCGAATGAAATTATCTCCACCTATCCTGCTCAGATGCTCAGCACCCTTTCTGAGTCTGCAAATTCCAATTGGATTTTTTCAAGATTGTGTCACCATTGGCAGTTATAAACTTATATTGGCTATTCAAGGAGCCTGAGCCCAGAACCTGATACCAAATGGCTATTGGAGTTGAATTAAGATTGAAGATTGTAGCCTTGTACCCCTCATCATATGAATGCATTAATCAATACTCTTAGGGAGTTAATATTTTGTTCTTGATTTTGCACATCCTCTACCTAGTTTCACAAGTAAGCCTTTCATGTTTGCTCACAGTTATCATGGTTCTTGTTTATTAAAGGCCAGTGTGGAGTTTGATCATAAATGATGAAACCTTTATGAAAGTAAAGAGAATGATGACCTTATCTGAAGGTGTACGCAGTCCAAAAGTACAGAAAATGGAAGAAGTGTTGGTTGATCACTTCCGTAAGCAACTTTATTCTTTTGTAATGTGGTGCATATTTTGTCCAGTTAACTTGATGATTGGTAGATGTATAATGTATATTGTTCAGTGCAATGAATTTCACACATTCTTCGGGCAACTAATAGCCCAATTCGTCATCATAAAATCTGTAACCTCATGCTTGGAGGCTGGAGCTGGCCTTCTGTCTTAACATTATGTGCATGCCAATGATACTGTTCTGTTTAACAATATGTAAGATTGGTAACTCCTTTGTAGTATAGGATTGCTATGTTTGTGCGACTTAGCTGTTCAGTTATTGCATGTTATCAGAACACACTTGACACTTATGCTGGTAAATGTGGTGCTGTTCTGTCTGCTGAGTGGGTGCATATGATTGTATCACAATTCAGATGTGAATATCTCCTAGGAAGAGTCTTGATCCTTCTGTTTTTAACTTTTAATTGGCATCAACCATATTAGTCCAACCTCTGATTTACCCTCTCATGAAATTAACCAGAGCAAAATTTATTAAGTTTACTGTGATAAGCTCGATACTGGTTACCTTGATGCAGGCAAAAACGATTCAAAGGACTCAAGGGTCATTATCTTTTCACATTTCCGGGAAAGTGTCAAGTAAGAATCAAACCTCGCAATAGTCTTTGTGGCTATTATGTAGCACGCTACACATCCTTGTTCTAGATTGAAAAATTGTTCTGTGCATAGTTCTATTTCTGTGTAGTTTTTGTGTGTGTGTATTGTGAAAAAAATTCGAAAGGTAGAAGCCAGTTGTCACCATCTGTGTAGTTCTATTTCACAAGGGTTAATCTATCAGCAAACCTCATAAACAACTTCCAGTGATGGGATCATGGGAATGGTGCGGATGATGGATCCCATCATTTCTTTGCAGCCATAGCTCCTAATCAATGAGGAAATGGCTATGATGATTGTGTAAACTTTGCTAAGGGGCAATATGTGGACATATACTACCCAGATTACCATGCTTGCTACTTTTGTATCTATCAATTTTGACCAATAGTTATTGTCATAACAAATTTGTAAAAGCAATATGGTTCTAGATTACTAAGTTATTTTATTTGCCTAATCCTGTCATACTGATGAGGCGATGAATTATTTTCTATGCTACTAATCCAAATATTCATGAGATACCATTGTTCAAAACCACCAAAGTTTGATGACAACATAACTTCCTAAAGTCAAAAGGAATTATGGCCTCCTTGATCATTTTGGATTAACAAATAAAATGTAAATTGTATTCTGCTGCCTTTTTTCTTCAATACGATAGATGTATGCTGTGCACCTATCTCTAAAATTTAGTGTGAATAGTGTATAGCATATGGTTATTAAAGTGATAAGGCGAGGCGAGTGAATCACCACCTTTTTACCGTCAAAGCAGTTATAAGGCGTGCACACGCATCAAAATTTGACATTTAACAGTAGATTCAACTATTCAAGCCATCAACCATTAACATTTTACAGCAAGCGAGCATTAACACTTAAGTATTTAACAGTAGCAAGCAATAGCATCATACATGGCAAGCATTAACAGAGCAGAGGGGAATGGGAGAACAAGAGCAGAGCAGAGGAGGGTGGGGTGAAGAAGAGGGGGGATGGGAGAACAAGAGCAGAGCAGAGGAGGGTGGGGTGAAGAAGAGGGGGGGATGGGAGAACAAGAGCAGAGGATGGCGGGGAGAAGGAAAGGAGAGAACAGAGTAGCATACTTGGATATGAAGACTAGAGAAGGCAACTGGCAACGCCGCGACGGGGATAGAGGTGGGGAAGCTTGGACATGGAGAGAGTGAGGGCGACGCCGTGTGTAGAGCAGAGCAGAGAAGGCGGCCCGTGACTGTCACTGTTGCCCTGTAGTAGATGGGAATGGGGCCGTAAGCCTGGCGGCGCTAGGGTTCTATCCGCCCGACCCATGTATCCTTCTCTCTTCAACTGACTCGTTTAACTGACTCTCTCTCTCACCCCCACGCCCGCCTAGATTTGGTTTTCCCTCTCACCCCTAGCTTTAGCGCCCGCCTCCTCCTCCTGCGCGTCCTCCTTACCGCTTAAACGGCGACAAAGCGATGCTTCAAGGACGCTTCAATAATAGCAGCATTTAGCGATGGGGTGCTCATTTGGCACTTAGCATTATGAAGTGATATATTGCATTATATACATTCAAATTGACATGCTTGTAATCATCTTTTTAGATTTACAATGTCAAAATACCAATAGCACATGGCCACATGATATTGTTTGAATTGCTAGACTAACACAATCGTATCCTTTGGCAGTTATATGTACTAACACTGCTGGGCACTGATTCGTACTAACAAAACATACCTTATACTATGAATTAGGTACTAACATATGAAGTTATCAGGAGTGAACCCATTGCATCATCATTACTAAATAGCCCTAATAATTGTTCTGATACCATAGCACATTGATAACTTCATACGATGTTACACAATATATCAGCTCTGAACATGATCTGTCAGAAATACGCTAAATCAGATAGTATATAACATATGCATATTTGCTTTAGCTTGTGATGGATCAAACTTCCATATTTAATACAATTTCCTATATAGTACAGCAAGCAGGATACACTACAGTTTTTCTGTTGAATTTTGTTTGTCACTGTTTATGTCTCCTTAGACCAGCTGACAATTTATTCCTTGTTTTCTTGGCTGGCGACCAGAAACAATCTGTATTGGACTACTGGTGTTTTGCTTGATTGTTTGGCAGATAATCATTAAGTTTGAATGTTTTTTTTATTGCTTTGAAATGCAGAGAAATATTGTTGTCACTAGAAAATATTCATGGCGAACTTGTCAGACCTGCTGCATTCATTGGCCAAAGCTCTGCAGGTACGATGATGTGTTATGATTATACATGCCAGGGGTGAATCACTGTATCAGTTATCTCCCACAGGCCCTGTATCTAACTAGTGTTGGTGGTAATTTCTACAAGATATGGCGCATTCACACATTGAGTAGATGAATCCATATGGTGGGTTCACATTGTTTACTTCAGAGCTTTTGGTGTTTACAGGTGACCTATTGAAGGGGCAGACGCAGAAAATGCAACAAGCTATTTTACAGGTATTGAACAGTGCTCTGGTCGCTCATGATCTGTATTTTCCCCATCTCATCTGCAAATTGCTTACAGAAATTTCGATCTGGGGAATACAATACTCTAGTGGCAACATCAATTGGTGAGGAAGGACTAGATATTATGGAGGTTGATCTTGTGATCTGTTTCGATGCCAATGTCTCTCCATTAAGGATGATTCAACGAATGGGAAGGACCGGGAGGAAACATGAGGGACGAGTTGATATCCTTGTTATGATGAAAATTTGAAACTTATCAAGTGTAGCAAAATATGTAATTTGAAGTTGTTATGTCTTGTCCTCTCTTAGGCATTGGTTAACTTAACTACCCAAACTAGTTTTGGCTTGCGAAGGGCAGGAGTTGAAAGGGTACTTTAAGAAACAAGGAAATGCTCGGACTATGAAGAAGCTATTGCGTAATCGTGACAGCTTTGAATACCATGCCAGTCCTAGGATGGTAATCCTATTTGATCTATGTGTTCATAAAATTATTTCTTCAATCTGGAGGTGCTAATTCTGCTATTTTAACAGGTTCCACATGCCTATAGACCAGAAGTTAAATATGTTAAATTGTCAATAGAAAGGTATATTTCTTGCTCAAAGAAAATAAAAGTTGATGTTAATGGTGCATCCCCGATTTTGAACAAGATGTCAGAGGAAGATCGTCAATTGATTGTTCGGTACTTCGGTGCATGCAAAGAAGACATGTGGAAGCCATCTCTTCTTGCATTTCCTAGCTTCCAGGTTTCTCCATGTGATGTCTATAAAGTACCTCATTCATTCCGAACAACAGATATGCTCATTGATGCTATGCAACAACTTCAAGATCTTTCTTTCTCTAGGACAAAGGTAGATTCATTGAATATCTGTGATTTTTTATTTGTTTTTCGTTATAATTTATAAATGAAAACAGAAATCCTGATATTGTTTCTGAAACCTCTTCAGTGTAGGAGCCCTTTACAAGAACCTGCTGAAGCTATGAAGGATCAGGCACTGGAAGGTCAGTACTTGTCATGTTCTTCCATTGTAGTTTGTTCAGTTCATGGTACTCCCTCTGTTCTCAAATAGATGTCGTTTTTAGAATATGTGCTGTCAACATTTTAAAATTTTGACTATAAATACATAGAGAAGTATTTATCTTTCCACATAAAAATGGTATTAGTGGATTTGTCCTCTAAAGTACTTTGACATCATTTTTTTTATAACTTTTGATAATATATAATTAGAAAAAGTAAAAAAATCAAAGATGTGTATTAAAGGCCGTGTCAGTGTCCAAAACAAGTAAACAATGGAGGAAGTATTGATTTTTCAACGCTAAAAGCTTCTAAAATGGTTTCCTATATTCATATGAAATATTCTTTGGGCTTATGGTTTTTTACTAGATAAAACCTCTGTTCAATTGGTGTATGACATTCTGAGCCATCTTTAGGTGTCTCTGTTGGAAACGCAACTAGGGAGGCAATTCCTCAGGAATTTTGCGGTAGTGGTACAGAAGCTTCATCTGGAGAAGTAGCATGGAGTAAAAGTGTTTGTGTGCCAAGTTCTCCTTTCAAGAAATACCCTGCCCACTCTTTCTTCAGCGGAGATTATGTCACTCTGGATGTTAGAGGCTATGTTTCAATCACATTTGTACCTGCCCTGCCGAAGACATCTGAATTCCATAAGGACACAAGGAATGTAAATTGGCAACATGAAGTCCAGAAAAAGATCACTCCTTTCAAATTGGCAGCGGATGTTACTGGGCCAACAGTAAAATTTTATTGCCCTCCAGATGTCCGTTATTCAGGCAAACCTATCTTTGCAGATCATGTATTAAATTTAGCTCCACACTCCCCTGAATATGCTGGACAATGTAACCATGCTGATGACATAGATGTACTTGGAACTCCATCTGAAGAGTTGACAAGCCCAAGAGAAAAATGGGACACACCATGCAATGCTAAACTAGCGAGCCCAGCTTTGTCAGGTTGGGAAGATATGGAGCTTAGTCCTAGGCTGTCACATTACATTGAAGAAGGAATTGTTCCCGAGTCTCCAATCCTTCAAGTTAGCCACCAACAATTAGAAGCAGACAGTGCTGCCAATGTTGCTTTTTCACCAATTGTTGGTTCTTTAAAGTCACATGGTCGGGGAGCTCAGGCCAATGGGCCAGGATGTCAAAGCAGACCAGTGAGCTTTGAGAAAAAAGGGCTGTTTCTTGCTGGGATCACTGAACTTGCTGGCTCATCAAGAGGGGATGTCCTAGATCAGACTGAAGCAAAACAAGAAGAGCCAATGTGTCCTTCAAATGCAGAAATATGTAGTCCTGCTCATAATCCTACAACAAATCTAATGTGTGAAAGTTTGTCTGATGATTGTCAGGTTAAGTCAGTAGGGGATACATCAGGGTCAGTCCAGCAAGCACCCAAGTACAGAAGACTCTGCAAATATGGTGACAAGATCAAAAAAGTTTCCTCCATGTTTCTGGATGACAGATATGATGGGTCTGTTGGAGGACATTGTGATCTCGCAACTAAAAGTATGCCAAACCAAATGGGGCATGCTATTGGTGAGTTGAGAGACTCTTTTCTTTAAAACTTTAATTTTGTGACTCTTTAAGATTCATTCTTTTTGCTTATTAACCTTTAACCTTTTGTTGTCATCGCAACCCTCATATCTTTATTAAATCTTCAAGATTTTTTGTTTCCTAATCTAGGAAACAAAGGGAAGGCCAAGAGGCGTCTTGATACTTATATTGACGAGGAAGTCGAGTAAGATTACTAAATAACCCTTTGTATTGGAAACTTGATATTAGCAAACAAACTAATGCTGATTCTATTCGCTATTATTATAGCTTACAAATGTATATGTGTTTTAGATTACTCTAGCAGAATATCGATATTTATCAATTATAACTATCTTACTTTATTGCTTTAGGGTTTCTGAAGATGCTGATATTTCAGCGGATGAGGATGATCAGAGTGAAGATAAATACGAAGATAGCTTTATTGATGATCAGACAACTCCTACCGGCCAATTTACCCAAAGTGAACAAGGTGGTGAAAATACTGGTGACATGATGGCTTTTTACAGGTATATTACAAGATGATCAGGCAACGCTTTCCTCTGGTGTTTAATGATGTTTGCTGCCTACATTGTTTGTTTTGAGACCATTCTGTTTCCTGTGCACATAATTCACATTCAAAGTTCTGAGGTGATAGGACATTTTAGAAATCTAGTGTGTATTTTTTACATGGGATAAACCATGAGAAACTGAACTACTAGGACACATTATTTTTTTCTTCTATGTAAGAGGCTTGTTTGTCATCAGTCATGTTAGAAACTGAGAACCGGAAAAATCGGTGGTCTGCATTCTCCTTCTCCCGTGGTCTGCATTCTCCTTCTCCCGTTTACCAATAGCCTAGTTCTCAGCATAAAAATTCCATTACTGTGTTGTGTTTGTTGTGTTGGATGTTTTTTGCAGGCGATCACTGCTTACTCAGTCCCCAGTAGTTCTGCCCTCAAGATACCAAGATGTTTCAGACATTTCTGCTTCTGGAGCTGGAAGTGCGAGCTGTTCATCAGAGAACTTGCACAATTCTAGCGAGACTCCACAAGGGATTCCTCAAACACGTCGTATCATTGGCCCAAGTCCTCTAGGGCACCAGCGAAGCTCCCTGGAGAGAGCCAGCTCAATAAAGGAACGGAGTGAAGTAAGTACAGTCCTTTGCAAATCATCCACTAAGCTAGACCGCAGAAAGAGAAAGCTAAGCTTCCAGCAAGCTGCCCCAACCTCAATCCCTGTCATAAACCTTGATCCGGAACCAGCACCCCAGCCTTCGTCGAACCTTAGTACTGGAATAAATAATGACATATATTGGGATGATGCTTTCTTTGAGAGCCTTGATCTTGATGCGATTGAAGCACAAGCGACCGAGCTCTGGAGAACCAAGACAGCACAATCTACACCGAAACCAGCAGAAACTAAGCGAGCATCTGGTGCGAGCTTTACGCCTCCGTCATTTGATCTTGGATTGTGAGAGCTCATGTTGGTGAACGGCCATTCAGAATGTTTATCTAGCTGTGGTGCCAGTTCATCTGGGACCATGGTCAAGAACCGTCATCACCTAGCAGTCTACACAGCCGATGAGGCTTTCCTACCAAAAATGCTCGAACATGCAGTACATGATAGCAGGGCACAGGATATTCAGATGATGAACCCTGGTGTGCTGCTGGTAATTAAGACCACTTTTTGGGGCGTATTTATTGGAACCCTGGAAGATCACGATGCGGCGAGTTTTGTAGAGGTATGGGTTGCAGTTATGTATTTTTTTCGTACATAATATTATACACCTTGTATACACAATGGTTTCTGATATGTAAATATTGTAAGTTTCCTGATAACTTGGTCCATCTTTAGCTTGACAATGTAAACACGGAGATTCTGAGAGCACAGGTATTAATCAATTCCGGACGCGCGTTCGCGATGGGGAACATCTCGCCCTCGTCTCTCCACTCAGCTCTCAAGAGAAAGATATATAATACTTCATGAAGGGGTTTAATTTGTGCACTCGCGTTGGGGGCACACATTGTAATCTCTTTTCTTACGCATTGGGCGTGATATATGTAACCTGATGAGCAGCGAGTGAACTTAATTACCATATCTGACTAGTCTCACGTTCTGGATGGCAAGGAGCTCCAGAGTTTTCTGGAACGAGAGCAAGCTGGCCGGTCTCCAGGATTTTGTTGGCGACAGAGTGCCACTTGTGGCGGGAGGCTGGGGCGAGTTGTCTTGATACTCTGCTGCCCTGACATGTTAATTCTGTTGTCCTAAGTTTTCTCGAGTGCAGCTTGGCGTTTTGCCCTGTATAATCATGGATTGTAAGGTGTGGTTCTTCTTAATACAAATGGCACGCGTTTCTAGGAGTGCATTTACTTGCTACGAGCATGCAGCCCAGTACTTTTAAGGCTTATTTTTTATGAATGATATTATCTTAAGGTGTATTTTATATTTTAATGTAAAATTACTGTAATGTCTTCTTTATACTTCTAATAAGTATTTATTTTTATTTTATATTATCTACATGTATACATTGAATATAGTGTACAATGATAATAATTAAGAGTAATTTAATCATTTTCAATGTTTTCTCGGTCTCTGGCAAGAAAGAAACTTATAAATTTGGACGGAGGGGGACTACATGATAACTATCCACATCATTGCGTCATCAAGATGTATGCACTATCCATAATTGCATATGTTAGGGCAACCTGCTGATAAAAATACATCGATTTGCTGAAAAAAAAATACCCCTTTTATTAGCCCCTCACACATTCATTTGTAGGGAACGATTCAACCTGCAGAACTAACATATATCGGCACGAGCAGTCGAGTATCTCAGTGATGCAGTATGAACACAAGGATTCTGAGGAAAAATAATGATATAAATGAGGAAATTAACATTTCTGATGGCGTATCACGAAGAAAGTTCTTCCCAGTTTCACCAATAATACGCAAATCAACGCGACGGCTGCAAGGAACAGACACCGCCGGGGTTATTTTTTTTTTTTAATTCGCTTCCTTTTGGAGACTGAACAGATCAATGCGCACGCGTGTTTTCATGTCAGCAAGTCGAGCGAAATCTTCTTTCGTGTTTAGAGAATAACATGGCACATGGACGACGTGTACCGGCTTCTTCTTGGACGTTCTAGCTAATGCTTAAACTAGCTCCCATCTCTTGGAAGCCTTAAGCCCTAAGATAATGTGAAATATTATATTCTAGTAGCTCCTCATATGTGTAAGCCAGAGCCGACAAATCCCAAGCTGCTTGAACTGCACGTATAGCTTTTTACGTTGCAATTACTAGCGCGAGGCCACGCGACAGGACGCACGGGCTCCCGCGATTCGCTGCCTCCGCGAGCGCGTGGCGCGGACGCTTTAACCAGCAATTTCTAATTTTTTTTTTTGTTATTTTAAATAAAAATAATTATATAATATGAAAGTATGTTTCGCGATAAATCTAGTGACACCAATTTCATGTCGTCGACGTAGATGATTCTTTATATATCAATAGTAAAATATCAAAAAGAGCATCACGTATCCGAGAATGACTTGTGTTTTAACACGAAAGAAGCGTGCTCTAATTTCACCCATATGTTTACATAAAGAGTGGTGTTTTTTTTATAGTTGCATAAATATTAAAGCATGGATGAAATGTAGATAAGGATTACTTACCCCTTCGTTTGTTTCAAGATTTGTGCAATTCATACCGATAGGAAAAACATACAAGCACTACTCGTAAAACCTTTTGTGCAGGCTTAGAGAATAGTTCGTCCTAGTAATCAAGAGCAAGCAATAGCATGCATACAAATTAGGTGCACATACAGGGATCTAGTACTATGGGCTGCTAAATGGATTATGCCCACAATCTTTGCCCTAATTTCTCCTATAATCTTGATAGTGGCAGTACATTTGCACTGCTAGTCTACTACCCAACAGTGTGCAAGTTTGTTAGTTTACGTGCCGAATAGGGTGAGGTCGGTAGATAGGTAGGCAGGCCTCGTAGAACCCAACAAACCAACAGGACCTCCCTGGGGCTGGAAATATGGAGTTGTTTCAGAATTTTACACTCAATTCGCAAGCCTCTGTGTGTATGACAGTGGACCAGAGTGTCAAATTCCGAAATGCGAATTTTAAAGTGTGTCAAATTCTGAAAACTCTCTGGAAAAATGCCCCCAAAACAAATGAGTTTAATTTGGTGGATTGGATTGGGCATTAATTACTATTAGGTGACCCATCAATGTTAGGCTCCATGCCATTTGTCCTCAAGCTACATGACAACTACTCCTATTTGTCCATTGCAGTTGGAATTGTTGTCACGTTTGTATGCGTCTGGTTAACCTCTTCTGATCCAAGTATGCTGCTGTCACCTACTCCTCCGGTGGCAAATAGTCGACCTTTTTAACATCGATACGTTCTTTAAAGCACAGCTTTAACCGTTAATTTCTATTATGATGTATTTATCAAACTCAATAAAAATATATTATTACGAAAGTACTATTCGAGACAAATCTAAACATATAATTTTCATATATCTAATTTAAATATTTAAAAATACACGAGCAGTTAAAGTTTTGAAAGTTTGATTATACCCGTGCCCTAAAGGAGTGGTATTTGCGTACGTACGGTCATTGGTTATTCGGTGCAAGGATACGGTGGTGTACCAGATTGTTCTGACACTTCGCTTTCTGGATTGCCACGTGTGCTTCCCCGATTTTAGAATATACAAATCCTTTGGATATTTCCACGGTTTTTAGGGTGTCATTTTCTCTAACTTAAAAGCTTAAGGCCCTGTTTGGAAGCAAAGTTTTTCAATACCATGGTATTACAAAGCCATGACTTAGAAATTGTTTTGGTATAAATACCATGGTTTCACCTACCACCATTGAAACTATGGTTTTTCTTGAAACTACAAACTGTTTGGCTATAAAGTCTTTTGCATGGTATTTTCAAAGTATTGACACCTCTCACTCTCTACACTAGCACCAAAAGCCCAAAACTCCACTTTGAGTGGAGTTTTCAATACTCCAAAAATACCATGGTATTGGCAATACCATGGTTTTCAAAACAGAGTTTTTTGGGTTGCTTCCAAACACCATGTTGCCAAAAATACCATGGTATTCTTCAAAACCATAGTTTTGCCTAGAAACTATGAAAATACTTTGTTGCCAAACAGGCCCTAAATGTCAAGAACTAAATAAATAGGTGGTTTTTTATCAATTATTTTTAAAGACCACAATCTTTTATATAATTAAAAGCCACTAAAGACCAATTCAACTGAAGTTATAGAAAAATTAACCACCTCTACCACGTATAAAAACGGTTTTCTTTTAAGCTACTTAAACCAAAAGGCTATCTTTAAGCTATAAGCTCCAAAAAAATATAAGACCGTATTTATTTCGGCTTTTCCTCCGGCTTAAAAACCAAAAATTCATGTCCAAATAAATGGGTGGCTTTTTAGCTAGATTTATATATATAAAAAAAAGCTTAAGCCATCTTACAACTATAAACCATAAGGCGTGAAAAAGGTGTTTTTTTTATTGCTTTTGCGGGACAGAAATAAACTTTGCCATACAACATCGAAATTACCCACCAATAACATCATATATAAAATCAATCCCATCACTGCCTTTCTCAATCCTCTCTTCATTTCTCCTCCGGTTCTCGCCTCCCTCACCGAAACATCCACCCCAGCCTCTCCCACTCCCATTTCAATCTCCTCCGCTTTCCCGACATCGACGGCCCCGTCTCCCCACAACCAACGGTGACCTTCTCCTCACGATCGACATCGTCCACCCACTCCTTCGTCTCTCCATCCTCCTTCCGCCTCTCTCTCTCTCTCTCTCACTAGCAAAGCACGGAGGACTATGCGAAATACCAGATCAGGCCACAATGTGGCGGGAGGTGACCGGATCCGACCACAACACAGTGCGAGGTGGCTAGATCTAGTCATGGCGCGGTAGGAGACAAGCCGTGATCTGGCCGAATCCAACCCTTGTCGTCACCGGCTTGTGATGGGAGGTGGCTGGATTTGACATATCATGGTGGGAGGTGGTCGACCTCCGTCAACCTCCGTCGGTGTCCCATGATGTCTGACGTCTCGCGAGGTTGCCGCCGTTGGATCCGGCTGTCACCACCTCCCCTTCATCGTGGTCATGTCCTCCACATCAACGTCCACTACCCTAGCGCCAATGAATCTAACCAAGGCTGGATCTAACCATCACCGCCTCCCCCTTCATCGTAGTCATCATCCTCTACCCTGGCTCCGATTTTGGATGATGGATAGACGATGAACAATACTTCTAACTTTGACTCCGTTTTTGTTTTGCAATCTAATCGAAGATTACTGTTTATATGAATATCAATTCTAATATTTGCATAAATCGGGAATTTTCATATTCGGTTCTAATGATTTCTATGTGTTAACCGATACCATGTTCTAACTCGAAACCGACGATACACAAACTCATTTGAATAAGGGTGTTTTGGATATTTCGTGCTTCACAACAACAAGCCAGCCCAATAAAAATCTGCCTATCCAACAGATTGGCTTGGCTTAAAAGCGGATTGCTTCTAAACCGTTCAAACAAACAAGAAAAAAAAAAGCTTTAAGCTATAATCTCAGATAAACAGGATCTAACTCGAAACAAACAGGCCGTGTATACGTGATGCGTTGAGCTGTCAGTAGAGAGCCGTCATGTACTCGATCCGACAGGACCGACACACCCACCCAAATCTGTCCTTCATAGTAAGTGCCATCCATCCATATCCTTTCCATCATACCACGATCGATCGAGGTTGGTGTTCGCTATGGTTGTGTTGTTAAATTGTTGGGACCAAAAACCTAACTCCAATGTCAAATGATCTGTCGTTTCAACTGCAACAACATACACCCTAGATGCCATACGAAACCAACAAGCAAAGAAAACAAAATCAGTATGGGTGTGTTTGGTTGTCTGTATGGTGCCTGAATCGCATGAGTGGATGTAACTGTATCTATTAGACGCATGTTTGGTTTCCTGTTCATCCTGGCCAGGTGGATGCAATTGCACCCACTCATACAGGATGGAGAAAACACAGAAATTAAACTTCTCTCTAATGCAAGCCCATGAGATGCACAAACAAGCAACCAAACAACTTAACTTGCATCTACTCAGTCAGGCCAAGGCTAGTCTGGATAGCTCATACGAAACAAGCTAAGATGGTGCAGATAACCAAACACACCCTATAGCTAGCTCTCCAATCCAATCCATTGGCTTCAATTGGTACGGAACGAGTTTTCAGAACAGTTCCAGTCTCTCAGACCGATTCCTAGTAGCTTAGCTCCTACCAATCGACGAGAACCTGGTTGTGCCCGTCTCTTGGTGATGGCAACTTCTGCAGGATTACGATCGAACTGTAACAGCGAGACACTTTACGATCCATTATATTGGTAAGTATACATACCGTGGGTATCGAGATAATAATTTGTTAAGATTACGATCGAAGTGTAAATAAATAATACTAATTTGATTTATTAAATTAAAAAATAAACGATCTATATTGAATTTAGTCGATGGTAAAAAAAGGCTCAAACGGACGGCTTGTATGACACCAGAATTGCCTAGACGTAGGTACGGTTTGTTTGAGCTTCTAGATTATGGATTATGTATTATGGAAGAAGCTGTTTCTGATTGTGGGAGATTCGGGTCGAGCCGGCTGCGACTTTTAGGTTACGGACCGAGCCGGTAAGAATCAATAAGAATATGTGAGAATAAGGTTTTAGTCAGATTCTGATTCTATGTAAAAGGCAGTTTCTGATTCTCAAAAAAGCTGTTCAGAATTTCCCGTTTGGTAAATATCCGTTTTTTTTTTTTAAAGCAGAAGCTATCCAGAAACTGAAACGAACAGGGCCGTAGTGTCCTTCTGGCAGCGCTTGAAAATTCCCTTGTTCGGAATGGCAATTAGGTCCAATGGTTCTGGTAAAGCAGCATTTGAAATCTCACTACTAGCCAATTTTCCGATAAATTCGTGGTTTCGAAAAATATCCGATAATTGCGCAGGTGCCACTATAGGCGGAGATTTATCCAAACCTTGCATATACTTTAGAGTTTATCATAGTTTAATTGGGAAATTTCGCAAATGTAATACCGCACCATCTCCTACGGCACGAGCTCATCCATATGCACCATCTCATGCAAGGTGACTTCATGCACACAAACCAAACAGTCCCAGACAATTCTCTGCTACAAACCCTAATATAATCTTACAATTCTAACAATTGCAAAGTCCAGGGCAGCAGCATAGACCAGGGCAACTTAATCTAGAAGGGTTCAAATCAAATAGCATCTTGTTTAAAAAAAAGGCAAAGACAAACACGAAGAGAGACAGAGACATTAGGTACCAGGTAGAGAGTGTGTGTATCCTCGAGGAGGGAGGACAGGGACAGGCGAAATTTGTAATGCACTGGTCCGTGAGATAATTTTTTTTTTTTTACAAAAATAGCTTTCGTAGTGACGAAATTGTAAAAGCAACCTCACGTCGTGCCATCACGCCTCTGTAGCGTTTTGTTTCGCACCCCCCACGCCGCTGCAGCACCTTGGCTCCGCAACACACCGAACCAGCGCCCCTAAGGTGCTGCACCGACCGAAACAGCCCCTGGGGCGCCACACTCACAGTGCTACAATACCGCGCATGGTACTGTAGCACTTGAACAGTTTTTTTACGATAGGTTAGTTCTGGGAAAAATACATTATAATTTTATTAGGTTTTATAAATACGTTATATTAGAAAAAATTGCACGGCGGCTACTTCTGAAAAAAATTAATTTTTTGGACTACAATAGTGAGGAGTTATACCATATATACAAAGGCATGAAATAACCTTATAAAATATGAACATCACTATTGGAATAGGCTGACCTGTTGGGTATTCAAGGACAACTGTGTGCCTTCTTGAATCGTGAGGTCATTAATCCAAAAATTATTTTTTTCACTGTTGTAGTCCCCCCAAAATTAAATTTTTTTTTTTTCAGAACTAGCCGTCGTGCGATTTTTTTCTATTATAATGTATTTATAAAACCTAGTAAAATTATAATGTATTTTTTTCAAAACTAGCCGTTCAACAACAACAAAAAAAAAAAAATCTGCTCAGGTGCTACAGTACCATGCGTGGTACTGTAGCAACGTGAGTGCGGTGCCCTCAAAGGGCTGATTCGGTGTGTCTCGGGATCGAGACGCTGCAGCGGCGTGGCGATGCGATGTAAGACTATTTTTACAATCTTATTGCTACAAAAGTAATTTTTGTAAAGGTAATTACCTCTGGATGGCTAGCACAATAAAAATTCCTAGACAGGCCAGGAGGCAACTGTTGATTTGAAGACGCAGCAACCGAACTTAAAAACTCCTGACAAGATCTGTACCAAACACGAAGAAACGCGAGCTTCCTCACGGCCGGATTCCATCTGGTTTGATATGTTCAAGTCAAAGCTGTCGTATTGCCTCTCTCTCTCTCTCTCTCTCTCTCTCGGCTGTACGGGCTACACGATCGTGCAACGGCGTCGTATGGTCTGAGCTGCCTGCCGGATTAGTTCCGAGGCTTCTGCCTGACAAAAAGCAAGTGTTCCGACGAGACGTACCTCACGCCCCCAATAGGATCGAATGCTTAGCATCGTCATCCAAAGAAAGCTTCCATACCAACCCCCCCCCCCCCCCTCTCTCTCTCTCTCTCTCTCTCTATCTGCTGTCTCTTCGATGGCTATGCGCTTTGGCTTTACATGCATAATGACGCGATTACATCAAGAAAAAAAGGATGCGGTGTTAATTGCGAGAAGAAGAAGAAGAGGAGCAGGAGCAGGAAGAAGCAGCGAGTCTTCCTGGACCTGGCTGCATCACCCGGTTGCTTGGATTCTCCATCGTCCTCTGCATTTCTTACCATTTCTGTAACTAGTCCGTCCCTCGCCTCGCCGGTCGCCACCACATGCTGATGTTTTTCTTGGTGCGGCGTCGCGAGATGTTTGAAAGAAATGGCCGGCCGGGAGGGCTCCGTCAGGCTGTCAGCTCGGTGAAGAACTTTCCGGTGGAATGGGGACACTGCTTGAAAAGGAGTGTCACCAACTGCCCAGCACTGCTGCTTCATCACCTTAATATAGTGCCATCTCGATCATCCAGGGCTGGTTCGGTGGGAGGTGTCCTGCAACTGAGCTGTCCTCGAGGGCATTAAATTATCTGGCCTTAAATACATGTAATACCCTTTTAAAAATGCTCATGATCTGATCTTTTTGCGATGATCTTATCTATAAATATACGGTATGTTAACAAATCACCACGATGTTCCACTCGTACCTCTCGTTTACTTGGTATTCTTCGCGTGAATGCATTGAGTATAGTGCTTAGAGATAGTAATCAGAGGTCGCCGCTACTAACTTTGTTGAATTGAGAATACAGATCCCTCGGAATTAGGGTTGCTCTTCCGCGAGGTTTCTGCGCCCTTTAGCTAGCCATTGTTCCGTTTCTGCTGCCATTGTTCCTCCTCGATGCTTCCATGTCTACTCGAGCAGAATAAAGGAGAGGAAGGGGATTGGTGTAACAGCAGCCATGGCAGTACAGTACAGGGCGCCGGTGAGCCAATTAATTGGAGCATACGGTACCAAACTCTTGTTGGATTTGGCCATGGAGGAGTAGTACGCTAGTAGCTGCTGAGCAGGAGCTCATTCATTAACACTACCTTTACTTACACTACCAGCTGCTGCCGCTGCTTCCCTTCCCTTCGCTGGGTGGACCTGGTCTACGTGCGCAGCTCCATATACCTCTGTGCTTAGCACCGGCCACACGCCGGAAACCGTCCGATCGGAGAATGGAGGGCTGAGATCAAAGATTTCGCGGGAAAACAAGTAGCTTCGTCTGGTGCTCGAGAGCCATGGAGCCAAAGGACGCATTTCTTTCCCAGGACTCGTGGTACCAGGGTTGCAATCGAATCAGCTGATAGATGCCGATCCACCGGATCTACTCGGTTCGAATTCGGTCGGTCGTATCGGACGGTTGATTTCGGATTCGACATCGGTTTCAGAAAAAATTAACTCTTCGGATATCCAAAAATTTACAGCTCATATTCTAGCGGCTTCAATTTGGTGAGCCCAATAGCCCAAGTCTCCACCGAGAATGCCCACATTGAAAGGGTACTTTTACAAATTTGTTGGACTACCTAATAAAATAACTTACTAAATTGCGATCATCGTGGTGCATGTTGAACTCATAAGGTTGATTAATCATTGCTATATGCGTATCTGCTTTCGTGCGATATCCGACAAAAAAAACATCCGTTACCGTATCGATTCCACTCCGTGACCGATATTACATAGGACGTATTCGCATCCGATATTATATATATATATATAACTCCGGGTAAAGATCGCACCTATTGTTCGTCGTCGTCATAGTAGCAGCAGCAGTAGCAGTGTAGTACTGCAACTACTGTCGCTGACTACATGTTAACATTGGCATTGTAGTGCATGAGGGCTGGGTCCATGCAGACGGAGGAGGGGTGGTGCCATTACTAAGGAGCTAGGCGCTGGCTCCTACCCCACTGTGTGCTTCGGCCTTTGTAGGGGGGCAGCTGGTCACCCATGTACCCCGTCATGTATGGATGGCGCAGGTGTAAGTAGAGCAGCACAGAGCGAGTGGTAGGTGATGGATGCATTCAAAGGTGCCTGGCCAGTACCTGGTCACTCACCTGCATGCAACGACGAGGAAAACTAACCCAACCTCTGGAGTTATGTCTCACCAATCAATTCCTAGCTACCCAGCTCCATGGTCCACATGCAAAGGCCAAGGATATCTCCCTCCTCTCTTCTTCTCAGCAGATCTTCCTCTCCTCTGTTTGGAGCATTCTTATGTGCACCCAGGGTTCGTGTCACCGAAATCACCTCAAAAATCATCCACAGCCCGGTAGCGGTTTTAAATGAAAATCGCTCGAGAATCATTAAAGATCGAAGAGTTTCCAAATCAAACTTTTTAACAAAAAATCAGGGGAAAAAAATCGAAAATCAGTGTATATTCACCGATTATTGGTCGATATCGACAGATAATCGACCGACCTGTTGAATTCTTTTGGCGTTCGATTTTTTTGAGCGGTTATATTCATCGAAAATCGCTCGATATTCACCGATTACCGACCAATTTACGTCGCATAAATTTTCCTAAATTTTTTGAATTTGACCGGTGTACCGATCGGTATCAAATATTGTACCGGCTCAATAAGCTCGATCACCGCAATAATCGAGCCGATTATCGCGATAATGTGAACCCTATGTGCACCCCAAATGAACATGGCCAAAAGTTATTCAACAGCACTGTTTACCTTATATATACATATACATATATATATATATATACATATACATATATATATATATATACATATACATATATATATATATATATACATATATATATATGAAGCCCGTTTTGTACTCCTAGGTGTATGTACTCCCTACCTCTATTTAGTTAAAAACAACTCTTTCTAATCAGGAGGGACCAGTTAACAACTTTCACTTATGGAATATACTTTCACTTGCGTAACATCAGTCTATATACAGGAGAGTAGGGAGTACATACTCCCAAGAGTATGGAACTCAATTTGTTTATACAATCCTTTTACATACTCCCAAGAGTATGGAACTCAATTTGTTTATACAATCCTTTTATATATGAAAAAGGTATATAACAAAAAATAAAAGGGCTTCGATGAATTTTTTTTCCAACTATATCGCATTGGAGTATCTTAGAATTATTATTAAAGTATACTAAAAGTGATAAAAGAGTATAACACGTTCATTTAAGTGGTATATTAGAGGTGGAAACATGTTCGAAAAATATAAGCACTTGCTAGTGATTGTTATTCGATGCCATGTAATTTTATTTCTAGTAGAGCAGATAAGCACTTGTAAGTTTTAATTTCTGAAATGGTAGAACTATGATAAAATTCCTTATATACCATTAAAAGTTGGTCAAATCCGTTATATTCCATTGAAAAACTTCTCCTTCCTGTATTGCCATTCGATCTCAAATTTCATCTTTTATTTGTCATTATCGTCAGCCCCGTTAGTCCCAGCCGCTGTTAACCCTGATAAAGTTGTTAAAATTTTATCAAACTAACCACCCTACCCTTCTTCTTCCTTCTCTTTTCCCCATCCCTTCCCAATCCCAACCTTTATCCGTCCTACTACGACCTCCAATTCACAAATCCATGCTCTGATCTTCATCCACATTTCCGAGCCCTGACCCTCCTCCTCCTCCTGCTCCTTCTCTGTTCCCCCAACTCTCTGGTGCTGATGCGGCCTCCCCCTCGCCATCCCTGGTCCATGAGCACGAGTTGAGCTTGTCCGCGTCACAGTGGCCTTCTCGCCGAGCTGCGCTTCCCGCACATGGTCACTAAGGCCAAAGCCTCTATCCCCACTTGCCACAAAAGAAATCCGGCAGTGTTTGGGTGCTTTGTGAAGTTAAGGGGAGTGGGACACGTTATATTTGAAATGTTATCATACCGACACTACGGTACTAGATCATGTAAGAACTCTGAAGTTAAGCGTGCTCGGGCCAGAGTAGTACTACGACGGGTGACCTCTTGGGAAGTGCGTTAAAATCGACGATAGAACTCATTAATTAAGTGTGCTTGGGCGAGAGTAATACTAACTAGGATGGGGGTGATCTCCTAAATCTCTTCGTGTTATTTTAAAACTACCAGAATATTGAATATAAACATTTATATCACTGCCGGATTTGGTGTGAGCTGGCAGTGATATGTATATATCACTGCCGGATTTGGTCTTTAACCGGCAGAGATATCTATTATCACTGCCGGTTTACTCTTTAACCGGCAAAGATATCTATTATCACTGCCGGTTCCTGAGCCGGCAGTGATAATCCCAAGTATCACTGCCGGCTCCCATAACCGGCAGTGATGGCGATTTGAACCCGGCAGTGATGTATTGTTCTGTAGTAGTGTACATTGGTGCTATATATCAATATCAATACCAAACTCCAAATAATAATAATAATAATAATAATAATAATAATAATAATAATAATAATAATAATAATAATAATAATAATAATAATAATACCTCTATTAAGGACGGGAGGTTTCCTAGCCAGAGGAGGCGTCCAAGTGCCCTCCCTCTGATTTTACGAAAAAGTCCCTCCATTCCTTCAAATTACGGATAGATCATTGCAAATTACAAAAAGGTTCTTTGTGATTTTTTGTGAGGGCAAGAAAATAGCTCCCGAATTGCATTTAGGTCTCTTGTTCGTTACTTTACGGGAAAAAACTCCCGTAAATATGAATCACGAACGAGCCCTTTTCCAATTTTTCAGGATAGCGGTCATGTCAAAAATTTTTTATAAACATGTCACCGTTCCTTACGTCCAGATCCTTTCTACGTTTTTTCCGGAAAAAATATTTTCGTCAACAGAAATATATGTACAACTCTATCTCTAGACTTTTTTTTCAGCTCGATCTCTAATCTCTAGACTTTTTTTTTTCAAAGACCCTCTAAAAAATTAGAAAATACATATCGGTCCATTTTTTCTCCGAAAAAATGCAAATTCATTTTTTGTTCACGTGCGCGGTGTGCGCCACGCTTTATTGACCTAGTGAGTTTACAATTCTTAAGGATACCTACGAAGCACGCAAATTTTCTAAAAAAAAACATAAATTCGTTTTTCGTTCACGTGTGCGGCGTGCACGGCGTGCGCCATGCTTATTAACCTAGTGAGTTTACAATTCTTAAGGATACCTACAAAGCATGTAAATGATACACCGACGTGACAGGATACTGATATGGAATTCATTATTTTTTAAAAAAACACCGACATAGCGATAAAGTTATATATATTTAAATAATAATAATAATACTAAATCTAATAATTCTACATATTTGTTAAATTCAGAGGAGACGTCCACATGCCCTCCCTCTGATTTTACGAAAAAGTCACTCAATTCCTTCAAATTACGGATAGGTTCTTGCAAATTACGAAAAGGTCGCTTGCGATTTTTTGTGAGGGCAAGAAAATCGCCCCCGAATTGCGTTTAGGTCCCTCGTTTGTTACATTACGGAAAAAAACTCCCGTAAATGCGAATCATGAACGAGTCCTTTTCTAATTTTTCAGGATAGCGGTCAGATCCAAAAAAAAATACAAATAGGTCCCTGTTCCTTAAATCTAGGTCCTTCTCTGTTTTTTCCGAAAAAATATTTTCATCAACAGAAATATATGTACAGCTCTATCTCTATACTTTTTTCCCAGCTTGATTTCTAATCTCTAGACTTTTTTTTCAAAGACCCTCCAAAAAAATTAGAAAATACATCTCGGTCCATTTTTTCTCCGAAAAAAAACACAAATTCATTTTTAGTTCACGTGCGCGGCGTGCGCCACGCTTATTGACCTAGTGAGTTTACAATTCTTAAGTTTTTCTTTCACGTGCGCCGCGCTTATTAACCTAGTGAGTTTACAATTCTTAAGGATACCTACGAAGCATATAAATGATACGCCGATGTGACAGGATACTGATATGGAATTCATTATTAAAAAAAAACACTGACATAGCGATAAAGTTATATATATTTCAATAATAATAATAATAATAATAATAATATTTCTATATATTTGTTAAATTGAAATAATGTAAAATATAAACTAAGAATAGGTACTTAAGTCTTTGCAACTAACTTCTAACCTGAGTAAGAATAGGTACTGTTACTTTAGAACATATCTTTTAAGCACTATTAATAATTTCCAGTAAGTGTGCTTTGACTTTAGAGTAGCTACTAGTGCCAACATATTTGTAATACTTGTATCTCTATTTCACATTTCCTCTAAATGGACTAACCTTATCTAGAACATCAACATGGTTCCACAATGAAACCTTGATGTTGATGTTTTGCTTCTCTCGAGTAGCTAGGGTTACCCTTTAAGTAATTGAGGTGGGTTGGGTTGTATCATCATACGTGTTGGATACTTATCGATGAAGTGTAGAAACGCCTTATCGAACATTAAAATGATTTATTTTAGCTATCTAATTATCCAACACATGAACGATACACGTCGAGCAATGTATCGGTGTCGTATCCGTTTTGGACACATCTCGAAAGCACCAAGCCAAACGTGTCGATGCTACAGAGAAGGATACACATCATTGGAGAATAAAGTACTAAAATAACTCTTTCGTTGAACACTTGGGGATGCTTAAGTTCAGATTTTGTGTAGTAAAGACTCATGGAAGTAGCCAACCTTCCTCATCAGACTTCAAATATTTTGAAGTGAGATTGAGTGCATGATTGCACAAATTCAACAATAGATAACAAAAATAGGCATGCAAAAGACTACCAAAATCCCAATATTTGTTGATATATGATCCAAATTCAGAAAGCTATGTCTGACGGAACGTAGCGGAGTTCAGACTAACCCATCAAGTCACCCCGTCGGGGACACCCAGGGGGTGTGGAGAGCGGAGCCACCCACGGTGCAGATCATTATGGATTTGTTTCCTAGTTGGACTTTAGGTTGCCATTATCTATAAATACCTTCTTATAAACCGTGCAAAAAAAAAAAGATAAGGAAAAAAAGATATATATTGTAATATCTTGTGTTTGTAACTCCCCAGAAAATAGTAAAATATTTTACCGGTTTGCGTCCGTGGTTTTTTTCCTTGTAAGGGTTTTCTACATTAAATTTGTGTGTCTCTTGTTCTTTTTTTTTAATTTTATCTACTTTTTATTTTTGTGTCTATCGATTATACCAACAAGCTGTAGTATCGAAATCAACACCCTGAATGGAAAGAGAGTTCTCATTGTATTACCAGAGGTTCAAGTCATCTTAGAATTTTGCCTAATTCCATTTAAGACCACAGCTGGTGCATTCTGAACGTTGAACCAAACATGGGTGAGCAGGGCCGGTCCTGGTATTTTGGGGGCCCGGGGCGAAAACTTATATGGAGGCCCCATCCAACTCCTCTTATGTATGTATGTATGTATGTATGTATATATATATATATAGAGGATGGCTAGTGTACTATCGATAGCACAGATCCTCCGTGCTATAGGGTTGTGTTTGCAAAATTCGAAGACGAAACTGTTGATCCAAACCGTGCATTCTGTTCATCTCATTGAAATCTCACTACCCACCAAATTTTATATTTTTTGAACTTTTTCTCCTATTTATTTTGTATTTTTCAATATATATATATATATAGGAAGCCTCTTTTCTACTCCCGGGAGTAATTACTCCCTATGCCGTATCTCACAACTTAGAAGCACACATCATTGAAGAAATTAATACTCGATACACAAAAATTACTTCTATAGAACACTTTAAAGTTTATGAAATGACAAATGTAAATTGTAATCATAAACACTTACTTGGCACTTGGCATCATCTTAAAAAATTTCTTCTAACATTTTGTGATACAAAGTCATCAATTATACTATTGATATCAATCTCGTCCAATAACTTCTTCTCGATGCATAAAGTCGCCAAATCCTCTTCCTCCGCGGCAATTATCGCCAACTCATCATGTGGGTTTGACGAAGCACTTGTATCAGGACCTTGACTTGTATTACTCTTTAAAAATTTGTCCATAGCTCCTCTCTGTGTTTCTATGAAGTCATCCGCACGTTTTTTCTTTTCCTTTTTTCGCTACCGGATGGATACCTTCTAGATGACATGATAAGTTGATAACGCACGACGCTGAAAATAATAATAAATGTATCAAAAATTAAATAGTGTAAGACTAATATAGAAAAGAGATTAGGGATGATTAATATTCTATACCTCGGATTAGGGACGATCACGGCTCCTCGGCGAATTGCCCGGACAGCACTAGTGCACCACGTCCAGGCAATCGCCCCTTTTTTTCTCTCTACGCGTCGCCAGACTCGCCACGCCCAGGCGTCGCCTCTCTTGTTTTTTCTTGGATGAAGCCCCTAGGCCCTAGCCCCTAGCCGCTAGGAAGCATTATTTTGGTGTAAATAATCCATCTTTCCTCAAAAGACTTTTAGTCCCTCACGTCATGGCGTCCTGCACAACTAGTCCAAAGCATGGGCCGACACTTTGCTTAATTACTTTGGGGGCCCTTGACTTTGGGGGGCCCGGGGCGGCCGCCCACCCTCAGGGCCGGCCCTGTGGGTGAGAGAGAGAGAGATAGAGAGAGAGTATATATATATGTATATATATGAAAATAATTCTATACTTTTGGGAGTATGTACTCCCACTTTTATTATACCAAATAAATGATGTTTTTCCACCTCTTTATCTTTTTTGAGTATATTGTAATACAGATTATAAGATACTTCAAAGTGAGTTTCACAAAAAATTTCATCAAAGTCCACTCTTTATAGCATAATTTATTTATATACTCCTTTTACATATGGAAAAGGGCATATAGCAAAAAAAAATAAAGGGTTGTCATGAATTTTTTTTCAATCATACCACATTGGAATATCTTAGAATTATTATTAGGGTATACTGAAAGTGATAAATGTGTATAACACATTCATTTTAGTGGTATATTGGAGATGGAAGTATGAAGCCTTTTCTGTACTCCTAGGAGTACGTACTTCCATCTCCAGTATACTACTTAAATGAATATGTTATACTCCTTTATCACTTTCAGTATACTTCAATAATAATTCTAAGATACTACAATGCGACATTGTTGAACATGCTTATCACGGCGTCGCCTAGGCGCCGACTAGGCGTCCAGGCGGCCGGCTGGACTTGCCTTGGATCGGCGCCTCACCTGAAGCCTGCCAGGCGGTCGCCTGGATGCCTTGGCGTCGCAACGTGGACGCGTAGGCGTCGGCCAGGGTGTTCAGGCGGTCGACTAGTTTTGGTTGAAGAATATAAACGCCGCTCGTGCGACCGAAGTGGACCAGGTGAAGGACCGAAAGAGACTTGGGTGGGAGAAGAGACCGTACTGGAGAGTGGAGAGGCGGAGAAACCATAGCAGCTTCGCGCCGCCGCCGCTAGCAGCTGCTTCACACCCAACGCTTCGACCACTCGTAATCCTCCACCTCCCCCTCCGCCTCCCCTTCCCCGTCCGCTACTCCTCTGCCTCCCCTTCCCCGGCAGCTCCTCCTCCTCCACTCTGCGTCGGTGCTCCTCCTTTGCTCCTCCTCTGCTCTGCGTCAGCAACTCGGGAGGATGTGCTCAGGTCGGCAGCTCGGGAGTCGGGAGGACTGCTGAGCTCGACAGCTCTGGAGGAGGATGCGGCGAGCCGATGATGAGGAGGGATGCGCTGAGCCGCTGAGCTCAGCAGCTCTGGAGGAGGGATGCAGCGCTGAGGAGGGATTAGAGATGAGGACAGGACCGATTAAGTAGTAGATGAGATGAGGAGAGGACCGATTGAGTGCTTGTCTGCTTGAGTTTGACTGTGCCGAATGGGGGATTGTATACCGAGTAAAGCAACTAAGTAGTAGGAGTGCTTGTCTGCTTGTACTATTTATTTTAGCATATATAAAAATGATTGATAATGATGTTTGTACATGACACATTGATATACATACATGGCTGACCAAGCAACAAGTACCACCGTTGGCGAGTCCGGTAATGCTAGCCAAGAGCAGGCATAGGATCCAAAGCGAAAGGCCAAATTGAAGGATCCCGGGTGGAAGTATGAATTTTGGCCCGACATGACAAACAAGGATATGGTGCAACGTATATTGTGCAGAAAACAAATGCATTCAGGCATCAAGAGGTTGAAGCAGCACCTTGCCGTGGGTTTTGGGGATGTTCAAAAACGCCACAAAACCACCACGACCATAATGAGAGAAATGCAAGATTACCTCAAGAAGACTGCAAGGAGCAAGATGATTCATTTAGATGACGATGAAGAAGAAGGTGGAAGTGATGATGTTCAAGAGGTTGAGTATCCTCGAAGGCGTCGTCCTGTCATCCAAGTTCTGGGACAGCTGCCAAGAGGAAGCAAGCTACCATTATGTTCAAACCGGTGGCCAAAGTAACAAAATCAGTTGCCTCCATGATAAAAAAGACACCCGAAGAGGTAGTTGAGGAAAGGCATTCCAAACAGTTGTCCCAAACCTCCATGGAGCAATGTATGGGGACCAAGGAAGAAAAAGAGGGTGGATATGCATATTGCTAATTTCTTTTATCAATGTAGCATACCATTCGATGCTGCAAATTCTAGGAGTTTTGAAATTATGATGGAGTCTGTTGGACAAAATTGGCATGGATACAAGCATCCTAGTTTTCATGAGTTAAGGGTGCCGTTGCTTGCTAAGGCAAAGAATGAAATACAATCATTAAGAGAGAAGCAAGAGTCTGGTTGGAGGCAATATGATTGTACACTAATGTCAGATGGATGGACTGATAGGAGAGGAAGACATTGATAAATTTTCTTGTCAATTGTCCTGAAGGGATTTTCTTCTTGGAGTCTGTAGATGCATCCTCTCAGTCGGCTGATGCAAGGATGTTAGCTGATTTGCTTGAGAAGAGGATTGAGGAGATAGGCCCTGACAACGTCGTTCAAGTGGTCACCGATAATGGTGCCAACTTCAAGGCTGCTGGCAAGTATCTCTTATTCTCTTTAACCAAAAAATATATATCAGAGCTGCAAATTGCTAGTGAGTTGGAACTCAATCCTTTTCTTTCGCAGGTAAAATTCTTATGGAGAGGTTTCCCACTCTCTTTTGGACTCCTTGTGCTGCACATTGTTTCGATCTTATGTTGGAAGATATCGGGAAAATAAGTGAGTTCAAGAAGGCCATCAATCAAACCAAGCATGTGACTACATTCATCTATAGGCATGGGAGGCTTCTCGATGCAACGAGGTAGAAGACAGGAAGGAGGGATTTAGTGAGACCTGCAGCCACTCGGTTTGCTACATCTTTTCTCACTTTGCAAAGTTTATATAAGCATAAGGATGCTTTGCGACTACTCTTTGCTAGTGAGGATTGGACTAGGGCCAAATTGGCTCACACAGAGGCGGGGAAGAAAGTTTGTGATATTTTGATTTCCTTGCGTTTTTGGCATGCTGTGGAGTATTGCATAAGAGCATCCCAACCTTTGCTGATTGTGCTGAGAATTGTTGATGGGGATGAGAAGCCTGCCATGTCGGAGATTTCAGCAAGTATGGATCATGCTATGAATAAGATAAGAGTCTTTTGGAAGCAAACCAAGGGTAGTAAAGAAGGTAATGAACATCGTTGAGAGGCGGTGGGTGCACCAGATGGAGCAAAAGCTGCATGGGGCTGCATTGTTTATGAACCCAAATAAGTTTTTTGATGTCAAAGAAAAAGACATTGACTATGCTTTGAGGCTCCGGATTGCATTCAATGATGTGCTTGAAAAAATTGTTAATTGTGATGACAATTTGCTTCGAAAGATAAGTGATCAAGCGGATGATTATGAGAAAATGAGGAAGAGCATTGGAAAGCAATCAGTTATGATGCAACAAAAAACAAAGAGCCCTCGTAAGTATTAAACTTCTGTTCTAAGTTGATTCAATTTTAAGCATTCTAAGTTTGTAACATAGATAAAATGTTTTATGTTTTAGTTGATTGGTGGGATGCTTTTGGTGGCCTTGCTAGAGAGCTTCAAAAGTTTGCAAGATGCATCCTCGGCCTTTGTTGTTCGGCCTCCGGTTGTGAGTGCAATTGGAGCATCTTCGAATTTGTAAGCAACTAAGTTGTATTTACTTCAAGGCTGCTCATATATTCCAAGTATTTTCTGTTATTGATTAGTGATTCATTTTCAGATCCATACAAAAAAAAAGAAACCGGTTGGAGCATCAAAGATTGAATGATTTGGTCTACATTCAATACAACCGAAAGATTGCCGAACCCTTTGATCTTAGAAGAGTTTCAATGGGACAATGAATGGGTTGAAATGAGTACTGAAGAAGTCCACCACGGAGAAAATCTTTCATGGGCTCATGTTGATGAAGCCACTAGTGCATCACATGGTCATAATCTACCTAGGATAGCCAGGACGTACTCTCGACGAGGTGTAAATTCTCAACAGCTGAAGGAGAAGAGCAAGGCTCAGACAAGGATGAAGCCTATGAACCTTTGGTGGCCGATGACCTAGACATCGACGATGATTATGGCCAAACGCCACCTAATTCTCCTCATGAGAGTGGACCAAGAGATGAGAATCGTCAAGATGATTTAGACTTAGACATTGATGTTTGAATGTTCTTGTCCTTGGAACATTATATTTATGTTTTAATGTCCTTGTCTTTGGAACATTCTATTTATGTTTGAAACTTTTAATATTTTTATTCTTGGAACATTCTCAATTCTGTTTTTAAGATATCTTTGTAGTTTATGTGAACTCCATGTATCCAACAACCTAGTGTTTCATACTTTCATCTTGTTAACATCAAGTAAATCTCCTGCTTCTACCAGGGAAAATCAAGGCAAGCTGCTGGATGGATTGATCACACCATAGATTCATACAAGGTACTACACACCACTCCTCACTTCTACTATATTTGAGCTTGAATGATGATTTTGTACATAGGAAAATTGAACTATAAAGTTTATAATTGAGATTCAAATTTAAACTATTTGGTCGCCTAGGCGGGCGCCTAGGCGTCCAGGCGCTCCGGAGGCGACTTGCCTCGCCGGGGCGCCGCGATAACCATGTTGTTGAAAAAATTCATTAGAACCATTTATTTTTTGCTATATACCCTTTTTCGTATGTAAAAGGAGTATATAAACAAATTATGCTACAAAGGGTGGACTTTGATGAAATTTTCCGTGAACCTCACTTTGGAGTATTATAATCAGTATTAGAGTATACTCAAAATGATAAATAGGTATAACAATATCATTTAAGTGGTATATTGAGAGTGAGAGTATGTACTCCCGGGGGTACAAAACCATTTTCCTAAAAAAAATTCAATCATACCGCATTGGAATATCTTAGAATTATTATTAGAGTATGCTGAAAGTGATAAATGAGTATAACACGTTCATTTTAGTGGTATATTGGAGATGGAAGTATGTATTTCCAGGAGTACGAAAAAGGCTTTATGTGTGTGTGTGTAGGACGTTGTAATGAGACACTATGGTGCTCAGGCACCATGATTTTAAATGCACGAATTCAAGTCAAATTTGAGTATATTTTTTTGAAACTTTTAGCTTTAAGGTATATACCCATATATAAAAATTCAAATAAAACACATATCTTGAAAAAAATATACTCAAATTGAAAGATTTAAACGAATTTAGATAACATGTTTTGCTGATTTATACATTAAATCAGCACATACCTACAATCAAACTATCATAAAAAAAACTCTAATTCGAATTTCAGTTCAAACTTATTTGAACTAATTAGTAAACTAGCTAAACTCAACATCCTAAAAATTTCAAAAAAATTTGAATGCAAATAAATAGAGAAAATAGTTGTTTAGGATCATGGTGCCTAGGCACCATAGTGCCTTAGGTAATATATATATAGTTGTACTCCCAGGTGTATGTATTTTCTACCTCTATTTGATTAAAAACAACTTCTTAATCAGGAGGAATTGAGTACGTACATATTTCATAAATAGAAGTTATTAACTGATTCCTCCTGATTAGAAAATTATTTTTACCTAAATAGAGATAGAGGTAGTGGGTACATACACTCCGAAGTACAAAACGGGTTTTATATATAACCGGGCAACTAACCTGGCAATGTACCTGACGGTGTAACTCCTGGAGCGCGACTTCCGATGCAAGCTTGTACGCAGGAATCCTCCCTACCTGCAGCTCGTACACCAACCAACCAGGAATAAAGCAGTGGATTAAACAAGAGCACAACTTGCTCCACATCTAGAGGGAGGAGGAGCCGAGGAGGAGGAGGAGGACCGGGTAGCTCACCAAATTGATCAGATTCTTCGCCCTTTCTTGCTTCTTTTCCCTTTCTTTGCCTCCTTTCTTGCACAATCACACTCACAAAGACATGCTGGGTTTTCTAGAATCTTAGAAAGGGGGAGCTAGCGTGGGGTGTTAGAAAAAATGTCGGTGGCTAAGTCAGAAAAATATATATATATATAGATAGGGGATATGGTAAATAAATAACAAGCAATGTGCCCTGAGTCAGGCAAGGGAATAAACACTTTCCATACCCATTAAGCATCACCATGTGCTGCTGATGTGTGCCCCCAGAAATCTACTAGCATGGAGGTGGGCGTTGAGCCATTGAAGTTTGTTTCCAACTCAGCCATTCCCTTTCAACGAAGCAACAGCTCCTCACATTGCCGAAACCGGGGGCTCCCTGTTCCCTCCTGACTCGAAGAATGGAAAGCTCCGTCAGGAAATTCCATCCACAGTCAGTCCAATAATATATCCAGGGCATGTTGGGGTTAAATAATGATAATAATAATAGGAAAACGTATATATCTTCGTGACGAAGAAATATATATCTTCGTGACGGTGTGCCGCAGTAGGGGTAGTCATGGTCGTGGCTAGGTTTGTGGTTGTGGTTGTGCTGCGCCCTCGGGCGCAGCAGCGTTGTGTTTGGGTTGTAAGCCGTGTTGGCGGGTGTGCTCGGTGGCGTTGGCCGAGGGTTCGTACACTCTTTGTATTTTCCTCTTCGGAGGTTTTCTTTCTTATTAATGAAATGACAGAGCTCCTGTCCTTAGTTTCAAAAAAAAAAAAATGTGCCTAACTTGCACCATCATCCTAATAACCATATATGCTTTGATCTAGACTAAGTAACTAACAACTCAATTACCGTACGTCGATGTCATGCTAGAGTAGAGCTTCTATTTTCCTCGCATCTACCGCGTGGTTGTTGGCTTTGTTTTGTCTCTTTTTTTCTCCCCCCATCGGTTCTAAGGAGCTCTTGTAAGGCATGGCATATGTCCAATAATACTGACAGTAAGAATTTAAAACTAAATGCACTAAAATTGGGGTAAGATTTTATGTGCTACCAACGATTTCTCACTTTCAACACACGATTTTGGTCTCCATAAATGTGTTTAGTTAGTTGCACGAGACTTTAGACTGTGGTAGTCTTGTCCGAGTCATTATTGACTTATATGTTGTGCCATAGACTAAGCGTATTCGTACAACCACACATGTCTTATGGGAGGCTCTAGCATAATAAGTTGTCGCATTCTAACAATTAAATCGTATGTGATAGTTGATAGGTTTTTGGGTTAGTGCGGGCATAGCAGAGTATCTCCATGTTCATAAGGGCTTTGAAAGAACTGCAAAGCCTACCAACACATCATATGATTTCTTATGATTTTTGGAGAACTCTCCATATCCTAAGAAAGTATCATAGCACGGTTGTTGTTAGAACCGATAATGTAAAGGCTTTGCCATGAACCCTCGAATCGGGTATCTTCGATATCGCGTGACATGGTTGGGTGTTTATATCGTGTAGTTAATTAAAGTTATGCAACCTATACACAGTGTAATCTATTCGAATAGCTGTGTCCCCAATTATGGACATCATTTGGTTATATCACACAATAAGCAATTTATGTTTGTCGAAATTATTGGTAGGATGTATGGATTGAAAATTCATGTATAGTCTCTTATGCAAAAAAAGGGTTTTTGCCAATGTTTTGATAATTATGGCAGCAAGCCACTTGTTTATTTATACTATTTATGTTTATTATTAATTTGTTATTAAATGTCAAATACTCTACAAATTCCGATTGCAATCCATTACTACTTATTGTAAAAGAAAGCTCGCTTCGTGTTAAGATTAAAAATATGGTAGGATAGCCAACTCCTTTAATATAGTCATGCGTACTATACAAACTTTGCTATAAAATCTTGCAGAGTACAATTTTTGTACTCACAATTGCCTATTAAACAATCCAGAAGATGCGGATGATGACCCTTCCAGGGTTCGCAAAACCGTCGAAAACCGGTCGAAAATCGCGGTTTTTGACCGTATCGAGCCAGTTCGAAATCATAAACCGGCCGGTAAACCGGTTCAATTCAAAAAAAATTCAAAAAAATTCAAAAATTTGAAAAAATTTATGCGATGAAAACCGATCGAAAACCGGTGAAAACCGAGCGGTTTTTCGAGAAAATCGACGAAAACCACTCAAGAAACCGATCGCCCAAAAGGTTCAACTCGTCGAGCGGTTTTTCGAGAAAACCGACCGGTTTTTGTTTTTTTAAAATTTGATTTGAATTTTTTTTGTTCAAACGCTCGGTTTCGAACATCTTCGGTTTTTGACGATTTTCGACCGATTTTCGCGAAAAACCGAAGCTGAGCTGGGTTCGATTTTTCACCTCGAAACGGTTTTGTCAACCCTGGACCCTTCCATTGGCTATTTTTACACCACAAGTTTCAACAACGCCAATTACTAAGGTTCATTCTCAGTTAGTTGTTTGTGGTTAGACTGAAGCATACAAGCTAGATTTTGTTGCCTATTTATACTTACTTCCGCCGCAAACTTTATGTCACACGAACTCTTTCACCGGTTAGCCCTTTTGTTGTAAAACCAGTCATGTATGACTTAAATCTCAATTACTAATTATAAACGCTACTCCGCTTATTTAACTGTGTATAGATGTGACATAAATGTTGTTGTATGTTTGTACTGGCCACTGATCATAAGACTAGCACAATAAAACACATAGTGTCCAGAATTCACTTTCTGGGCTCAACACCGACCCTATCCGGAATTTGTACAATTTACAGTGGCACCCAAAAAAAAACATCCATGAAAAATTCACCAACTTACAGTCGGGTGCACCGAGTACACCTAGCAAGCACACCCCCAGACCAAGATGGAAAATAGAAGAAAGAAAATAAAGAATTGGACCAAAAAAAAAAGGAGAAAGGGAATAGGACAAGGGGCACTCGAGTAGAAGAAAGTATACGTACCTACCCACCAGATCCCGCCCTAGGGCTTTGCAACCACTCACCCCACCCCACCCCACCCCACCCTACCCCTCTCATCACACCAACTCGGTCAAATGGCCCAGAGGGATCCGGGTCAATGGGCCCCCCCCTCCCCTCCTCCTCCTCGTCCTCCTCCTCCCTCCCTCACCTCCTCTCCCCGTATAAAACCAGCTACCCACCCGTCTCCCCTCTCTCCTTGCTCACAAAAAGCTCGCACAAAACACCAGACTCCACTCAACAACACCACCACCAACAACAACAGTGTATCTACCTGCACATCCAAACGCAAACGCTTGCGCAGCTAGCTAGCTAGCTCCGTCTACGTACGGGCATGGGGAGGTCCCCGTGCTGCGAGAAGGCGCACACCAACAAGGGCGCCTGGACGAAGGAGGAGGACCAGCGGCTCGTCGCCTACATCCAGGCCCATGGCGAAGGCTGCTGGAGATCACTCCCCAAAGCTGCCGGTACGTCACAAACTGATAGAGCAGTATGTATATATCTATGTTGCTTTGTACATGCATGTGTCGGCGAATAAGATGGATGGATGCGTGTATATGTTTGTACCGATGATATGTATGTGGGGGTGGTGGATGTTGCATGCGCAGGGCTGCTGCGGTGCGGGAAGAGCTGCCGGCTGCGGTGGATCAACTACCTGAGGCCGGACCTCAAGCGCGGCAACTTCACCGAGGAGGAGGACGAGCTCATCATCAAGCTCCACGAGCTGCTCGGAAATAAGTAAGCCTGATTTAGTGAGGATCAAATGGTGTATATGTCACCGAGAAATTATCAAGGACGGTGGTGTTCTTAGTTCTTACAGTATGTTGCATGTGGTGCTGTGCGCCAACGTACGTACGTGCAGATGGTCGCTGATCGCCGGCAGGCTGCCGGGGAGGACGGACAACGAGATCAAGAACTACTGGAACACGCACATCAAGCGGAAGCTCCTAGCCCGCGGCATCGACCCCCAGACGCACCGCTCGCTGCTCAATGCCGCCGCTTCGGCCATGCCGGCGCAGCGGCAGCAGCCCCCGACGCAACGGCACTTCGCCGCTGCTCCAGGACACCACCAGCAGCAGCAGCAGGATCACTTCGCGGTTCTCTCCAAGTCGCCCGAGGCCTGCAGCCACAGCAGCGACGACGAACCCGGCCCCGCCACGCCGCCGCCGCCGCCGCCGCCACGGCACCTCGGCATCGACCTCAACCTGTCCATCAGCCTAGGGCCCTACCAGCCGCCGCAGGAGCCAGACGAGCCAGCGCTGAAACAGGAACCGGCGGCGTCACCGGAAAGCAACAATGCGACCGTGTGCTTGTGCTTAAACCACCTCGGGTTCCAGGGCGGCGAGGGGTGCAGCTGCGGCGGCGCGGCGTCCTCCATGCAGGCCAGCACGCAGGTCTTTAGATTCATTGCACCACTAGAGGGAGGCCAATAGTAGTATAGCAATGACACAAGGAGAGACAGATCTAGAGGGGGATACATACTTAACTAAAAGCCACACATGCTTAGCTCTTCGTAATATGGTCATGAGGAAATGTGCTCTCCTTTTCTTTCTTCCTTTTTTTTCTCCATTCGCAGCCTCGAACAGAAGTGATCATGCCTCGTCATCTGGGGTGACATAGTTCAAGACTTGTGCTAGCTACTCTTCTTCTCCCCTGGTCTCTTAATGCTAAACCTGTAGTTCTCTAATGTATAGTACCAGAGGTGGTTAATTCATCATCTTCCATTAGATCTAAACATGCTCTTTTTGGGGGACCTTACAGAATGCATCACTCATGGATTTCTAAATACAGACGATCTTCTTGCCTTCTTGGTTAGCCAGGGATGAGAGGTAAGGAGTGAGTGAGACATGCATGCATGCTGATGAAAGTGAATGGGGGTGTTGTTGTGGTGGTGCTGGTGGTTATGGGAAGTTAGGTTCTTGAATGTTTGCAACCACATGACCACCCAGTGAACTGATCAGAAAGAAGGGGGCAGTTTTTTCCTCTCTCTCTCTCTCTCTTTACAAAAAAGAAGGATGTCTTGTAGAGAGAGGGATCGAGAAGAGGTAGTGGGGAGCATGTGAGATGCCCTTTTTTTGTTGGTTAGGTAGGTAGGTAGGTAGAAAGGATAGGGGGAGGTGTTAATGAAGGGAATACAGTGCCATGGAGGAGGGGCATGGATTGAGGAGCTTTTGGTTAGTTAATGACTTAATGGTCAGAGTTTGTCGTGGGGTGTGTCTTGGGGGTGGATGGTGGCGGTTGTTGGGCTAGTCAGTAGTTTAATCTTGGATCAGTACTATAGTTATATCTAGGCTAGCTTCAGGTTTTAAAACCGACCGAGGGATGATTGTTTTTTCTTTAGATTCTCTGAAAACCGGTTGTATTGAGGTTGTAGAAAAGTTGATTCTTCGTAAGCTGAAATCTAAAAACATATACGAAGTGGACTATAGATTTAGTATTTATGGATAGACTGGATTGTGAGAATCGATTCCTAAAATCTCAAGATGTTTGTATTTTATTACGTTTTTGGGCTAGAATCAAAAGCAAAGACAAACGCGTCCTAAGCTAGCTTCAGGTTTTGAAGCAGAGTGGGGGCCAGGAAGAGCGATTGTCAGAGGTTTAAGCACAAGCAGACCAATGGTCAGTCTGATCTCTCTTGTTTCACACCTGTTTGTTCCAAGCTACTCGTTCCATAGCAGATAGAAGCTTGCATATTCCAACTTCCAAGTCACATGGGCGTAATTCCTTGAACAATCTGAATTTAAGTTGTTTAAACCGAACATATAAAAATAAGACAGTAATTATTCTTCTATCCAAGAGTCAGCTGTTTACCCGGTTACCCCGATGGTACTGGAATGGGCTTTCTACACCATAGCAATTCTATTTAATATGATGAAGTTAAACACTTGACAACAGTCAGTTACCACCGTCAGAAGCTCAGGGGTGATTAAGGTCTTAACAGCTGGAGAATTAGAAGTCCAATATATTCGATATAGAGGAGGTGTAATTCCAATAGAAAGTTCCTCTGGTTGAATTTTCATGAAATTCAGAAATCCAGCTATAAGTTGTATTCAGAAATTCCTTCAGAAAAGCATATATATACACAAGAACTTCCCTTCATGAAAAGGGTTGGTGCACAAGGATGGTCTAATATAGTTCCTTTTCTTTGTGGGAGAGCAAGGCATAATGTTGTTATTCGTGTCAGGAAAATAATTGCAATGTGATAGTATTGTTCTAATCAATCGTGATTCGTGATATAATCATAAAAGTGGAAGATTTTATCCTTAAGCCTCACGTTTCGGGACAAAAGGGTCATTACTAAATTACCGATGCGGCCTCAAAGTTGAAATGCAAGTTGTAATGGAATTGCTGACCCATCAATTTTTTTTCTTTATACATTCCAGAATGCTTCACTTATCTTAGAACGAAAGCAAAGCACCAGGTAAAAAATGTCGTTAATTCTTCCTTTTGTTGACATATGTCACGCTGCCCATATTTTATAGGATCACCACCTCTGAATTCTTGCATTCAAAAGGTGACAAAATAAGAGCAGCTAGGGAACTTCTACACCATACTAGTAACTAGAGTCTGGACAGGTCTGAACAGTAGATCAGTTACTACATGCCAGTTATGTTCTGAATATTAAGAAGATTCTCTATAGCTTCTCATCTTGGTCACTAGCTAGAGCTAATGAAAGTCAAATATATAGTCTACAAATAAGCTGGGGTTGTCAGATGCATACCTCTTTTTTTGTCCAGATGTAAGCTAGCTTCGCAACGCAGATCTGAGATGTCAAAAGAAACGTGCTGAAACAAGTAATTACATAAATGTCTTCATCCAGAGCTAAATAAAAGTATGCATAACTCAGTATCAACAGCACACACATCTCATCAGAGCTATGTGAAGTATGCATGTGGCACCTGCACTCGTATGAACGGACCAACCTATCCCCTTTTTGTTGATGTTCCTTGGGAACAATACTCCCTACGACTTTAGACTATCTCCAGCAGCTTTCCTTCCACTCCAAATCCCTTCACGAACAGATCCCAAGTGCTCCAGCGGATTCCCTTCACGATTCTCTTCGGAAGGGATTCAAACAGTGAATCCCTTTTGAAAGGGGTTCTCTCTCCAATCCCTTCATAAATCCCTTGAGGGGATGCTGCTGGAGATAGTAGGAAATAAAGGGAATGAATATGGGAAAAAGAATAGGGAAGGGAATGGAACGAAGGGAAACTGCTGGAGATAGTCTTAGATCTCAACTAGTTTTCGTCATGGACGTTCAATCACATGAGGGTAGCAAATATTTCAAGACCCCGTGGATTGGATCTCTCTAAGATGTATAATGAAATAACTTCAGAATTAGCATGCTTGGTCGAGTAGTTGTTCCTGCAAGAAAGGCCTGTTCATTTGAAAAATGCCAAAGCTAAACGTTTTACTTAACCAAAGAACGTCTGTGGAAAGAGTAGGTTAGTCTTGTCTAGTCACGTCGCGTGCGCTCATGACCCACAGAGCGCGAGCCCAGCAGCAACATACGGCAATAAATTTGTTAAGAACGCTCAGAATCTTGGAGATAGGTTTATTGAGATATGTCTGTGAAAAACCTGCGCCTTGCAAAAAGACAGCGGCTACAGATTTTCCAAAATGAGAAGCAGTGAGCACTTGCGGTCTTGTCGACACAAGTTGTCTTGCTGGAAAGGCAGCGGTTACAACCTACCAAGTTTACTTGCTAGAAAGAACAACCATGCAAATCACATGTGTTATGAATAGTACTTGTATTAAATATAAGGCCAATGGATCAGTATATATACATGTACATAAGGGCATAGAACAAAATCATATATAAAGCAATATCTATACAAGGCTAGCAATTTCTATACAAGGCAACTAGCAATCTCTTATATAAGGCAACTAGGATACTGTCTAATACCCCCTCAAACTCATAGTGGATCAACAACACTGAGTTTGGAGAGATAAAAGCAATACTGAGCTCTAGTCTGTGTCTTCGTGAAGAAGTCTGCCAACTGAAACTCTGAAAGCACGTACTGAAGAGCCACAACATGATCTTGTACCTGTGACCGCATGTAGAATGCATCAACACCAATATGCTTGGTGAGCTCATGCTTCACTGGATCTTGAGCAATGCTAATAGTACATGTACAGTCAGATAAAAGAGGAGTCGGTGTAGAAACAGAAACACCAAAATCTTCAAATAATCACCGTAGCCAAGTAACCTCTGCTATCAAAAGAGCCACGGCTCACAACTCAACCTCAGCACTTGAACGAGAAACTGTTGTCTGCTTCTTAGTCTTCCAAGTAATAAGAACCACCGAAAAACATAATAAGCAAAAAGAGACCAACGATCAGAGTGATCACTAGCTCAGGTAGCATCGGAATATGCCTAGAGCTGGAATGAACTGGAGCAAAGAAAGAAAAGATGGCGAGAGATAGTTCCACGAAGATATCGTGAACACGAAGAAGATGACTATAGTGGAACTGAGTGAAAGAAAAAACAAACTGACTCAAGATATGAGCTGGATATGAAATATCTAGACGAGTGATACTAAGGTAAACAAGACCCCCAACAAGATGGCGATAGCAAGTAGGATCCTCAAGAGGTTCACCATCAGTAGGTTAGAGGTGAACATTGAGCTCCATGGGAGTCTCGGCTAGGCACTGGTCAGTGAGAGAAGCAAGAAGATTCTGAATATACTACTCTTTAGATAGAAAGAAGCCCTCAAATGTACAAGAAACCTCAATTCCAAGGAAGTAGCGAAGAGGATCCAAATCAGACATGAAAAACTATTCACTGAAATGTGCCTTCACAAAGGCAATATACTGATAATCATCTCCAGTAATGATCATGTCATCAACATATAGAAGAAGAAGAGTTCGTCCATAAGGCGAAGTGTGAACAAAGAGGGCAGGATCATGAGCACTAGCAGAAAAGCCAGCTGCAGTGACCACAGAAGACAAACGCCCAAACCAGGCACGAGGGGCTTGCTTGAGCCCATAAAGAGAGCGACAAAGCCAACAAACCATGCCCTCAGGAACAAAATACCCCGGTGGTGGCTACATATAGACCTCACACAGCTCACCATTAAGAAAGTCATTCTTGACATCAAGCTGAGAGATAGACCACTCACGAACAGATGCCACAGCAAGAAGAGTGTGAACAATGGTCATGTGAGCCACAGGAGCAAAAGTCTCATCATAATCACGACCATGCTCATGCTGAAAACCACGTGCTACAAGACGAGCCTTGTAGCGCTCAAGTGGACCATCAGAGCGAATCTTAACTTTATAGACCCACTTGCATGTAATGGGACAGACATGTGGAGGAAAGGCTACAAGATCACACGTGCCAGTGCGCTTAAGGGCAGTAAGCTCGTTTACCATCGATGCTGTCATTCCTGATGAATAACAACATCACGGTAAACAGTCGGCTCGGCAAGAATTGCACCAACAAAGCCAAGACGCTCAGGAGGCCGAATAGACTGGCAATCGCGGAGAGCATAGCGAGGAGGAGACACAAAGGAAGGTGGCTCGGTAGGAGAGTCCTCAACTCGCGGACGACGAGTGTAGTATAGAGGATAAGAGGGAACTATACCAGAAACCTCGGGAGTAGGCACTAGCGGTGAAGAAGACACCAAAGGAGAGGCCAGCGATGAAGGAGACGCCAATCGTGGAAAGGGAAAAGTGACAACTAGAGTATCGGGAAAAGTCAGGAAAGAAAGCGGCTCAACAAGATATGCTGGAGTGGAAGCCGGACAAGGGTAAAAAGGACGAGGCTCATCAAAAATAACACCCCGAGAGATCCGCATTCGTCGACCAGCAGAATTCCAACAACGATATCCCTTATGCTCAGCACTATATCCTAGAAAAACACACTCAACAGACTGAGCGGCCAGCTTAGTGCGTTCACGATGTGCAAGAAGAACATAGCACACACACCCAAAGAGGCGAAGACTAGAATAATCGGGAGGCATATCGCAAAGACGCTATACTGGAATCCCACCCTGAAGAGCAGAAGAAGGATGAATATTAATCAAGTAAGTGGTAGTGGAAACAGCTTCAGCCCAAAAGTGAGGTGGAGCTGCTGAAGCAAGTAAAAGAGCACGAGCTGCATTAAGAAGATGACGATGCTTACACTCAGCCACACCATTCTGAGCATGAGCATCAGCACAAGAAAACTGAGAAAGAGTGCCATGCGTTGCAAGAAAAGCACAAAGAACTCCTGACAAATACTCTCCCGCCGAGTCAACACGAAGAACACGAATGGAAAAATCAAACTGGGTACGAATCATGGTGGCAAAATTCTTATAGAGAGGTCTCATCTGCAGTCTGAACAGTGATAGGAGCAATAAGAGAACTAATGGAATGAAAATTGTGGGATCAGAGGTCATATGAAAAGAAGCACCAGAGTCAAGAATCCATAGTAAGATACCTAAAGAGGATGTATAGGCGAGCGGCTGCGTTGAGCACCAAAGTCAAGCAGATGGAGCTCGGGCTTGGTCACAGCGAAGTGGAGGCGTCACAGTGGCCACGTGGCGGCATAGGCGAGCGATTGCGTTGAGCGTCCAAAGCGACGAATAGTCGTGGGAGCCGAGGCGGCGGTGGAAGCAGTCGCCCGATCGAGGCAGCGGCCGAGACGTCCGACCAGGAGGCGCGCAGCACTAGGAGATGGCTGGAGCGGAAGATGGCGCCGCCTGCATGAAGCAGAGGCGATCGGAGCGGAGGTCTCCGATCCCAGCCGGAGGTGGATGGCGCACGCGATGGAGATCGAAACTGGACCTAAGGAGGCGGTGTCTGGGAGAAGCCTCTGGAGGAGCGACGTGGAGCAAGAGCAGCGACTAGCTGGCCGACGGAAAGCTCGAAGAGGCAGCGACCAGAGGCGTGGACGGTAGAAGGAGAGGATTGGGAGGGTGCAAGTGCAACGCCGGTAAAAAAAACACTAACCCTAAAACTTGGCTCTGATACCATATTATGAATAGCATTATTGAACATGAGGTCAATAGACCAGTATATATACATGTACATGAGAGTATAGAAGGAAATCTTATATAAGGCAATATCTATACGAAGCTAGCAATCTCTATACAAGACAACTAGCAATCTCTTATATAAAGCAACTAGGATACTGTCTAACACCATGAACCTTCCGCCCAATGCTTCTATCCATCCCGTAAGAACACTGAAACTGACTACAAGCGCACAGCGACCTGCAATCTACTGGCTATATGGTGAATTATTATTGCACAGGGTAGGGTCTTCGCAGTAATTTTCTAACAAATACTCAATGCTATATTCCTTAAAGGTTTCCTTGAAGCTCATGCTGCCACCTCACCCCACACACTCTCTCTCTCCCTTTATTGCAAAAAAAACCCTCCAGTTCTTTGGAATTACGGATAGGTCCTTTCCATTTACGAATAAGTCCTTTGTAATTTTCTGTGAGTGTAAAATATTTTTTCCCGGTTCGCGTTTAGGTCATCCGTTCGCCGTTTTACACAAAGAGCCTCCCGTTAAATACGAATTGCGAACGAGCCCTTTCTTACTTATTCGAAATAGCGAACAGGTCCAAAATTATAACAAATAGGTCCATGCATTTTTCGTTCAGGTCTTTTCTCCGTTTTTCCCCGAAAAAATATTTTCGTGGTCCGTTTGCTCTCCGGAGCATGAGAAAAATGTTTCCGTGGTCTGTTTTTTCTCCGAGAAAAAAATAAAAAAATATTTTCCGTTCACGCGCGCGGCGCACACTTGCGTTTCTAGTTAACCACAAAGGTGCAAATGTAAATGGAACAAAATAAAACGTCAAGAGTATCTATGATTGCCAAAGATTTGTTCCTATTTAACCCACCTGAATGCATGGTGGGGCAAATCTATTCTTACCGGTCAACAATCACCCAAAAGTGCCGCAGATGGCAAAACAATTCCACCCAAGTATTCCCCCCCTTTCCCCTCCTGCCACCGCCCACCGATGGTCCGGGCAATCGTGAGGCCCAGATCCACGCCCTCGGCTGGTGATGATCCGTTAGGTTCCCCACGGATAGAGGCGAATTTAACAGCGAGCATCATCCTACACGACTCCGAGCATGCAGGGGTATCCATGGCGGATTGAACCATGTAAACCACACGGATCAACTGAGTCAAGGCTACATCATGGCCTCATGGGCTCGTTCTCAAGCTTTGAAGCGTAGGAAGCTTCCTATTGAATTTGCGCTCACCCTGTCGACCACTCAGTTCGATAGCAGTCCACATTCGCAAGAAATCCGAATCTTCACGGCGCAAAGACCGCCGGCACCAACTTGGGAGGAGATGATAATGGCAGGAATGGATGGACAGGGAGAGGAGGGATGGAATAAGAAGGGCAAGGTTTCAGGGATACGCTGGGCGGGGGGTAGCTGGTTGTTGGTAGCCCGCATGACGTCACCCACAAAAGACAGCAGCGCAGCGGGCAGTGTCTTCCTTGTGTGCGCACCCCATTTGCCAGTTGCTCCCATCTCAGCTCTGATCTCTCGGCTTCCTTTTCAGACGTCATTTTCGACTGGCTCGGGTGAGAGTTTTTTTTATGGCTTTCTGGAAATCGGAGTGAAAATCAACTAAAAGTTGAAAATCTGTAAAAAATAAGGGGAATTAATCATTTGTCCTGTTTTAGCTGGCGCAATTGACCATTTGCTCCGTGACATCACATAGTTTTTTTTATGGCTTTTTTGGAAATCGGACATATCTAAGTTGAAAACCAACTAAAAGTTGAAAACTCGTAAAAATAAGGGGGAATTGATAATTTGCCCAGTTTTAGTTAGCGCGATTGATCACGAAGCAAATAATCAATGGCACAAGTAAATGAGGGTAAATCATCAATTATTCATAAAAATCATATCTTAAAAGTTTTCAAAAATTCCAAACAATACCAAATATAGGGGAGAGAATGTTATCCAACCATACAAAAATTCAGGATCAAACTCAACCCCATTTGCAAGATAGGAAAAAGACATGGTTAGTGAGCGTCCCTTCCCCTACATCTGTTGTTTTTTGGGGTAAGTCTTTAAAACTTGGAACACAGTTTTCGCTGAATTTCAACGGTTTTCACGTACACTCTCTTTGGGGAAAAGTGTTTGCTTTTGCAGGGGCTCACCTTCTAGAAGCCCGAGTGAGCCTTCCCCACCCCAATGGCTTCCCCACGAGTGGTCAGTGGATGCAGCGTCCGTCTGCAAACCATCCCTGTCAGTGATCTACTATCACAACCGCAAGGGATGCGAAAAGGGTGGCCTGTAGTGCCGGATCGCCTAAATTTTTTTTCAAAAAGAAAACAGGTAGGTGCTGCTCCTGTATTACCCCAGAAAAGCTGGATATGATAACAGCCGGCCATTTCCTACTCTTAGGTCTCATTCGTGTCAGCTTCTGGATAGCTGCTTTAAAAAAACGGATTATTTGTCGAACGGGTGGATTCTGAACAGCTTATTGAGAATCAGAAGCTGATTTCTATATAGAATCGGAATCTAGCTGAAACCTGATTCTCACTGATTCTTGCTGATTCTCACCGGCTCGATCCGGAAATTAGAAGTCGTAACCGACTCGGCCTGATTCTCCCATAATCAAAAGCAGATTCTCCCATAATCCTGAATCCATAATCCAAAAGCTGAAACGAACCGAACCTTGGCCGCCGCAAAAAAATTCAACAGCTTATCAATTAACTGCAATCCAGCATAGCATCTCCAATATGCAACTTTCTTTTTGCAACGAACGGTCAAGATCGAGTCCGGTAAACTTCGATGCACCTTGCCTAAAATCTTGTCACCCACATCGCGTGCTCGCTAGTGAGTGATGACTGGCGGCGAGTGTTCTGGTCTTTTGGTAAGAGAATATAAAAGTGATCTTATCCTTCTGCCTAACCACTCCAACATCACAGTCAATGATCCGCATGCTTATGATGCCCATCCCCTTAAGATCTTGTCCCCTTGCCCGTGTATCTAAGTGGGTGTATCGTGTACAGACCTGGTTATGTAGGAGACATGGTGCGTGCTTGGAGCATGGATTGGCAGTCCAGCCACATGCAGGCACACCAGGGGCGGAGCTAGTTCAGGTCCAAGCCCCGGCCTGGTCCATCTGATTTTAGATTAAATATCTATTTTCAATGATTTTTCAATAATTTTTTGTAGAATTTTAATAGGCTTTGGTCTGCGGGTTAAATTTCTGGCCTCTTCTGCCTGCGGATCCGCCCCTGAGGCACACATACATGACCTGCAAAAACCATACGTTAAGATTGCTCCAAGACTACAAGCACCCATGTCCAGTCTGCATCAACTATTTTCTGAGGCGCCTTAGGATAATTATTTGAGAAAACAGTACCTTGCACGAGCTTCTCAGGGTGCTCGTCGAAGCTGTAGCTAGTCATGGTTCTTCGATCAAGTTGTTCATTACCACTCCTTGAATTTTGATGTATCTTCTTGAAAAAGGAATCACAGCGACTGCAAGACGCGCATACAATATGTCATAGTAGCCTGCAGATCAAGGAAGGTCCAAGAGAAATTATGACTTGAGACATCATAAACACTTTTACACTATCTTTCTCCAAATCACGTCAAGAAAGAACTGTGTGCACTTAATGAAGCTGTTGAATAATGCAACAGCAAAGCGGAAGAAATGCAAATGTAGTTGTTAAAAATTTACGCTAAGATTAACCCTAATCTCCCCACATGGGTCCTTGTCTCCATGCCCTGCCACCAGAATCGTACAAAACATACAGCCCGTTGCAACTGATCTTAGTGTTACATCTTTTGCTTTTGTAGTACCTAAGATAAAGATGTGTGACACCGATGCTCCATCTTGGATGTGCTAAATAATGCAAATAGTATATGCTATGTATACAAAGTGCAGCGGCAAGTGAGACTTGTACCACTTAATTCAGTGTTCCACATCCCCAACCCAATAAATACTACGAGTAACTTTTTCACAACCGTTGAGCCAGTACTAGTCCCACAACGAAGTCAACTCAAAGAGCACATATTGCATAAGTAGCAGAACCTGGAAAGAACAGAACAGTACATTAGGCCCATATATACATACTATACTGGTAGTTTTCTTCTTAAAAATTAGAATGCTACTTTATTCATGGTTGCAACATGGCATAGGTACTCCATTATGGAGCACTAGAACAATTGGTCAGATTCTCCCTATCAACAAGGCGAAATATGCCCAGCTGGTTTGACCGCATGTTAAATTGCTCTCAATCTTCTCCGACATGCTGAACACATGACATGAGTGGGGCAGATTAGTGCTCAGCTGCTTTTTTCCTCTGAAAGTCACATAAACTTTTGGATAAATCTGCTTTCCGAAGCAAAAGAGAAGAAAGGGACCAAAAGATGTTTTGACATTCATCCTGATACTACATAGGATGAGTTAGGTCTAGTGAAGGTTCTAACTATGAGAAGGACTCCACAAAAACAAAACAAAAAACTAAAGTAGGTGGGATATTGTGGAGGCATGCGGATATGATGCAAAGCCCAGTATAGCTTTACCTAACACCACAGTTTGAGCAACTGAAAGATGGTATATATGATCTATCTGTAGCATCAATGATGAAGAGTGCAATAACCCCTTCTAGAACGAGGTAGGTCAGGTGCAAAAAAACTTAAGTTCTTTGTCATTGCATCACAAGCGGCACCTAACAAGAGAAAGGAGTAAAAGATAGTATAACCTCCAGTGCACCCACCAGGCCACGCTGGTATGATAAAGGCGTGAAGATATGGTAGGCTGAGGCTCAATGTATTGGAAGCTTCTATGGGTCTTTGTCATTGCATCACCTGGGCTACCTAACATGCAGATAAAAAGAGAGAAATTTGCATATTTTGCGGACTGACATCATGACTGGAACATTTTGTTGATAATTAATTGCACCACTGTCCCTGTCTAACTCCCATTTTCAGCTGATAGTCAAAAAAATAAAATAAAATAAATTAGTTGTTGCATTTCTGTTGTTCCACTTTCAAGTAATAGCAACTAGTTAATAACTGAATATATTGATTAATGTCCCTCTCATGACAGCGCAAGAAGGATGTGAATATCACAATATGTACAGCATGTACGCAACAACATGACTTGCGGCTGTTAGGTTCCTAAGCTTGTGTGACATTATGCACAAGACTATGTAAAGGTTCAAGTTAGGCCTTTCGTTGAGTTATTTAAAGGAGTTGCCTTGTTAGGTCAAAAGTGTTTAAGAAATAAATGTTTATTGTGACTGAAGCTTAGATAGATATGTTTGAGTTTAAATGCATAAAGCAAAAGCGATCAGCTGCAGAAAAAAGATGCCATATAAGGACAATATGTCCCAAATGTTCAATAACGAGAAAGACAGCACAGCGGAAGCAAGAAGTTAACAGATTTCAGGAGATGCAATATTATCTGAAGAAGTCATCCTAAGAACAGACAAGAGATGATAAATTTCAGAGCACAGGTTATTATTTCTATCCCTGTATTTTGTGTAAGTCTAGTGCTCTAAGTCTGTAGTTGGGCAGCTGAAATGCATAGGGGGGGCCCCTTTCAGTCCACGTAATTATTTTGTCTTAATTCTTGGTCCTGTATGGCTCCTTGCAGCTAGTTTGCAAGTGTTAAACTCTGTTATTTTCATTCTCTCTATTAAATACAAACATGTGCAAAGCGTTTGCTTGTTCTACAATAATTTCTATTCCCTTATTCATGAGCATGACACAAGCTAAAACATTCTGTAGCATATGGTTGAACACTTGAACTTGGGCAGATGTTCGAAAACAAAAACTGCTGAATGGACTGGCCAATGCATGCAAAGCACATTGACATGGGACCGAATCATGCTTAAGCATTTAGAAGGCAGCCTTGGGCCTGAATTCCAGGCCACCATTTAAACCACAACTTAAATTCATCGCCCATACTAGTTAAGATTCAAGAAAGTGATGAAACCATGTCCTAATTTTCAAGGAAGACAAACAATAAGGAGGAAAAGATATCATCATTTCCGAGTTTACAGATCTTAAAGATGTTTTCCTCCCTTTTTTTGTTTGTCTTGGTTTGTCTCTTTATATTTTCTTATTAACTAATAATACAATCAGGTCAGTTTGTTTTGGGCCCAAGTGGGCTTGTCACATGGAAAGCATGCTCGAGTTCCATAAAACAAGTAGGCCGAAATGGGCTAAAGAAATTGAACATATAGATGTGCTGAAATAATTCTGGATAAAAGATGTTTCCAACTCCAAGGACTATGTAAACAAGAATGATTTCTAATCTACTGGATTCACAGATACACAGCTAAGATTGATTGTATATAAACCACTCAAATATACAACATTGAAACTTCAATGCCACCAGAAAATTTAATGGAGTTTCGTGAGAAAACAGGAAGGAATCTAAACTGGTATGGAATTAATTTTGTGCTATGTAAAAATATAAACACAGATCCATACATCATGATTGACAACATAACTTAACCAAAAAAGCCTTTAACAATCACTATTGGATCATACATGTTATGAATAGCACTTGTGTTCATCATGAGGCCAATAGGTCAAAATATATACATGTACAAGCAGGTACAAAAGGAATACCAATATAAGACACTATCTATACAAGGCAATATGGGATATTAACAATCTCTATACAAGACGATATATGATATTATCAACACCCCTCCTTAAACTCATGGTGGATCAACAACACTGAGTTTGGAGAGAGAAAAGCTGTGTTGAGCTCTAGTCTGTGTCTTCGTGAAGAAGTCTGCCAACTGAAGCTCAGAAGACACATACTGAAGAGCCACGACATCATCCTGCATCTGTGACCGCATGTAGAAAGCATCAACACCGATATGTTTGGTGAGCTCATGCTTCACCGGGTCTCGAGCAATGCTAATAGCACATGTACTGTCAGACAAAAGAAGAGTCGTTGCAGAAACAGGATCACCAAAAATGCTCAAGTTACCACTATAGCCAAATAACCTCTGTTGTCAAAAGAGCTATAGCTCGCAACTCAACCTCAGCACTCGAATGAGAAACTATTATCTGCTTTTTAGTCTTCCAATTAATGAGAGAACCACTAAGAAAAACACAGTAGGCAAATAGAGACTGAAGATCAAAGTGATCACTAGCCCAGGTAGCATCAAAATATGCTTGGAGCTGTAAGGAGCTAGAGCATGTAAAAGGGACGAGACTCATCAAAAGTAACATCCCGAGAGAGCTGTATCCATCGGGCAACGGGATTCTAACAATGATATTCCTTGTGCTAAGCACTATATCCCAGAAAAACACACTTAACAGACTGAGCAGTCAGCTTTGTGCATTCACAAGGTGCAAGAAGAATATAGCACATACACCCAAAGATGTAGAGACTGGAATAATCAGAAGTCATACCGCAAAGATGCTCCACTGGAATCCCACCCTGAAGAACAAAAGAAGGTTGAATATTGATCAACTAAGTGGCAGTGGAAACAGCCTCAGCCCAAAAGTGAGGTGGAACAACAGAAGCAAGCAAAAGAGCACGAGTTGTCTCAAGAAGATAACGATGCTTGCGCTCAGCCACACAATTCTAAGCATGAGCATCAAGACAGGAAAACTGGGATAGATACTCCCTTGCCGAGTCAGCACGAAGAACACGAATAGGATAATTAAACTGAGTACAAATCATGGTGACAAAAGTCTTATAGATGGATAAAATCTCACTACAAGAAGACATAAAATATATCAAGTATGGCGAGAGAAATTATCTATGAAAAAATATAATATATATGACACCTTTTGAAACAAAAAGAGTCGGACCCCAAACATCAGAATGAACAAGATCAAAAGGACGCTATGACACGGACTCACTGGAAGGATAGAGAAGTTGAAGCTACTTGCCAAGCTTATATCCTGCATAATCTAAAGAGGCATCACCAGACACAGATCCTAAAAGACCACGAGAACTAAAGAAGACAGACGCGAACTACAAAGACGTCCCAAACAGTGATGCCACTGAGAAAACGACGCAGTAAAGCATGCAACGGAGGCGGAGGCGATGAAGGAGACGGAGAGACTGGCACAGATAGCGGAAGGAAGATGAAACCAATCAAACTCCCAAAGACGTTGTAAGTCACAGCGGCGAGGGCCAGTATCAACCAGAAACCCCATGTGACGATCCCACACACAACAAGTCCGAATCGAGGATAACACGATAGCCATGATCAGTGAGCTGGCCAACAAACATAAGCTATATGGTTAGTTTAGGAACATGAGAGAAAGCAGAAACATGAAAAGAGGACAACAAATGAGTGCCTTGTCCTACAACAGAAATAGAGGTACCACCTGCGGTCTGAACAATGATAGGAGCAGCAAGAGGACTAATGGAATTAAGATTGGTGGAATCAGATGCCATATGAAAAGAAGCACCAGAGTCAAGAATCCACGATGAGATCCCTGAAGGAGATGTGGAAGGTGGTATCTCACTAGAACACTAAGTAACAGAACCAGCAAAGCCTATCACTGCAGAGGCAGCCAAGCGACATAGCAACGTGAGAATCTCCTGAGTGAAGTCAGAACCAACAAAGGTCCTATGAGGGGAGGCTCCCGAGCCTCCAGCGTCCTTGGGAGGGCGGCCACCTCGACGAGTAATATACTTCTTTGGGTAACAGAACTGCTCCACGTGTCCATTATTGTCGTACTAGGTGCAGTGAAACCCTCCACCCCTAGCGACCGCCACTGGAGTCAGCGCCACTGGTGTAGTGGCAGTACGAGGCACAACAGATGTGGAAACAAATGCTTGCATAGCCAAGACCGAAGAAGACACCAACAAACCTGCACCACGAAGGTGAGTCTCCTCGGCACAAAAAGCTGCAAAGTCCTCCAACAAGGTCACACAAGGGTGACGAGAGAGCAGTTGGCAACGAATCTGCTCAAGCTCAGCCCGAAGACGTGTCATGAAGTTGTAGATGCGGTGAAGCTCGAGATGAGAGTGCTGATGTTGACAGCACTAGCAAGTGCGGCAAACCTCTGAACCAAGAGAATCAAGTTGACGCCACATCGAGGACAGTTGCGCGTAGAACTCATCCACGGTATAATCACCCTGCTAAAGCAACTGCTTCTGTTGCACAACAGCAAGGTACAAAGAATCTCCAGCGGGCTCATAGTGGTCGCGAAGATGTGCCCACATCAATTGTGCCGAAGACAAAGCAACAATGTCTCTAGTGAGATGCACCTCCATACTAGCAACCAAAATAGCATAAATACGAGCATCCTCATCAATACACATTTTGAAGGCAGCAAACTGAGTATAATAACGGGCGTAGCAAGGGGAGCAAGATCATGTCGTGGCTCTTCAGTATGTGTCTTCAGAGCTTTAGTTGGCAGACGTCTTTACGAAGGCACTGACTAGAGCTTAGCACAGGTTTCATCTCTCTAAACTCAGTGTTGTTGATCCACTATGAGTTTGAGGAGGAGTGTTTGACAGTATCCTATATTGTCTTGTATAGAGATTGCTAGTTGACTTGTATAGAGATTGTTAGTACCACCTATTGCCTTGTATAGATATTACCTTATATAGGCTTTCCTTTTGTATATTGTGTTCTGACCAGCAATGCTTGACGTGTATACTGTGTTTGTGATTGCAACATCGCATTAACTTTGCCAACTTCAAGCTATGCTGATGTCCAACCCTGCACAGTTTGAAGGAAAATATATTGTCAACATGGTTCGAACTACATGTAGTATTAAAAAATGGAAACTTGAAAAATTACCCCATTTTCAGCCTAACAATTATTAATCATTTAGAGAGATTGTTATATTGAAGAACATAAACACTTTAAAAAGTCATTCTGAATATGCCAGAAGCTCTCGATGTATCAGAACTCAAGAGCCAGGTCAACTAAAAAAAGCACAGTAAAAAGTGAAGTTTTGCGCATCTTAATATTCACCTTGGACAAACTAAAACGCTTAACCTTACTCTTAATTCCCCAAACAAGGAGAGAGTGCAACATTCTAATGGTACACAATGTTTGCTATAAGTAGTTTCAGAAAGATATCTTAACAGTGACCTTATGCTCCCTCAGACAATTCCGTAGATAGATTATCATAACAATAATTATCGCTTTATAGTAATTGCTAATAGGATAAAACAGGCCACTAGCTAGGCATGAAGACAATAGCCATCATAGGACCTTTAAAAAAATTTAGTCGCAAAAAGATGATTGTGTGCCGACTTATGCATCTGTATTCTTCAAACAGCTGGATTCTGCATCGTGTATATACCGACCGGCCTACTGAAAATACGAAATTACATTTTCCATTGTATAATTTTATGCATCAAAACAACTAAGAATCTTTCCCACTTCTCTCAATCATTTTCTTAGTTCCTCTAACCTACATCCGATGAATAATGTGCAAATGGATCGTTTGTATACAAGAAGCACTAAGTAGTTCATCAATGGTCTTAAAAGCCATAAAGATTTGAATGAGGATATTTTGAATGAACATGAAGACATGTTTTCATTATTGTGGCAACCCGCACAATTAGCCCAGGGAATGGCAGCAATCATTGCCATTACACTGATATAATTGCACTAATCCTAGCATACTATTACTAACTAATCAAAACATCGAGCGCACCCAATATTTTATCAATTAGTACACCGTGTTCAGAGTGTTGCAACAAAAAAATAATTAGAGATTGAAATGGAGACTTTATTGCATTCCATGCCACGCAGGCAACATTATACATAGGATCCAAGTACAACAAAAATATAATACATAGATGCTGATTACACAATAGACTGATGAAGTTGATGCATGGCTACCAACCACTCTACCTCTCCTGGGAGTACTCAGCCGCCTCGTCAAACCAACCAGACGCTTGAACACTGGAGCCATTTTCTAGCAAAGGGGGAATTTAGCCCAAGAGTGAATACAAAGTACTCGGGAAGCATTATTAGCAAAATACAATAGATGAATTTCCTCTCATTTCCAGCCAAAGTTCATCTAATGATCACCTTCCCTCAAAATCCACTTTTACAGAAATTAAGTTTATGATTTTCTTTAAAGGTTGTCTATTTTAATTCCGAAAATGGCTACTAGCACTCGTACAAGAGGAGACTTTGCTTCCGTAGCCTCCAATCCAGGAGACAGGCATGAATTCATGATTTTAACCATGTGCAGGTTTGTACCACTTTACCCATAGTGACCCCATCTCGTGAGACCCCAGAATGTTTATCAATAGTCTAGTAGTAGATCTCCAACCCTAGTAACCAACGAGTAGTGGTGTCCTCGACTGTTCCCCAACTACCCTTAGCGTACCAGTTGTACCATACTACCGCAACAGCACTAATACTTACCCCCAGGCTTTGTGTTCTTCACTTGGACTCCCAACATACCTAGCTTCACACTCCTAGTTATCTACTTATTCACCAATGTGGAGAAACCTTCCTAAGACAACCTTTTCTGATCGATTTCACACACTATAGTTGGTACTATAATACGGCTCATTACCCGAGTGTTAATTGTTCGTTCTTATATCATAACATATGTAGAGGACAACACCTACTATTTTCCTTCTCATCGGTGCCCTCTACCCACCACACACAGAAATATGCCACTGCCTTTCTTCACATATCATCAATTCCAAACATTGCTTCAGCACTTCATCAACACACCAATTTTATTTCCTTTCTTTTCTTCCAGCCGCATCTGATTTAGAGTTTCATTTCCCATGCATTGGTGATACTATATATATATATATATATATATATATATATGTATATATATATATATATATGTATATGTATGTATATATGTATATGTATGTATATATATATGTATGTATGTATGTATATATACTCAACTCCTGAAATTATGGAATATTAAAATTTACGAAGCAATTAAATTATAGCATATTTTATGGCGTCCAACCATTTCCAACGGTTGCAATCTTAATTAGAAGAAGGGGGTTAACTTCTATTTTTAGCTGTTCTTGCATTTTCATGTTTTATATAACTGTTTATTTAATTAATCGTGATTATTTACTGTTTTTTTTATTTTTAGACAAACAGCTAGATGATTAGTTACACTAATTGCAGTTCGCGATAACCGTAAATATTTTCCCATTTTTCCCTCTCTTTTCTTTTCTCCTCTCCTCTCATTTTCTTCTCTCTTTTCTAGCTTTCTTTTTTTTCTTTTTCTTCCTTCTTTTTTTTTCTCCTCCTCTTCTTTTCTTTCCTTCGGCTAAACACTCCCTGGCTCTTCTCCCTCTCCTGGCCGACTCCAGGCTCAGCCTCACCTCATCCCGTGGCTCTACTATGTTCAATCCATGGGTTCTCTACTGCATTAGTCATTTTGATGGCGGCTTTGCTTACAGAAGGACATTAAGTTGTCTCTTGAGTTCACCAGTTCACTAAAGGAGGTAAGTTTTGTGGTATATGATGATTTGTGCACATGCAAACTTGTGGGATGGAGGTATTGCAGCGATACCGGCATTCAATCGTACTCTGGAAAGTACGGGATGAACCCAGGCATGCGCAAGGCAGCCCCCCTCTAGTGCTACATTCTGAGACCACTAGGGTTTTCACTTGCTCTACTTGCTATTTTACCCGATCTACTCATCTATGCAACATACAATCTAATACTACTACTATTGTTGTGAAACTGATGGTTGGGTTTGGTGGTGCTAGAGATAGATGATAGTGTTGGGGTGGTGGTACTGGTGGAGGTGGCCGATCTCTTAAGCTCCTATTCGGTCGGTTCCTCCTGGTACTCCTCCTTGGCTCCCTCTTCTTGGCCTCCTTGGTTTGGACCTCCTGCTAGAGGCCTTCTCCTCTTCTTGCTTCGGCTACTGGAGCTCCTCCTTGTTCTCAATTTGGGGCAATGGACTGGAGGATGTGCTCTCGGTTGGAGTGGGAAATGGGGGAATGGTCTGGCTGCCTCACCTTGGCTTCGGTGGAGTGAGGAAAAAGGGGAAATGGCTTGGCTGCCTCGGTTGAAGCAAAGCAAGGGGGGTGTATTTGGGGCTGGTTGGCTGCGGTCTGGTCTTGCTTGGGTCTTGGTGGTCAAAACTACTATTTACCCCAGCCCCTTTCACTGTTTTACTAAGGGTTGAAGTTGAAATTGCTTGCTTTTGGGTAAAAACGTCCACAAATCTACCCGGTATGCACCTTTAAAATTAAGCAAGATTACCAACTACTTTAATAATTAGCTACTTAAGGATCTTACTTATTTAATTACTTTCTTGGGTTGTTTCAATTATACATAAGCATACATTAAACACAAAGTGGCCGATATATGATGTGTTTGATGGAATAAGTCCTTGTACTGTTGGTCTTTGTGGTCCTCATGGTAGTTTGTTTTTAGGACATCATCTAAGGACAACATCTTAGAGGACAACATCTAAGGACAGCATCTAATGACAGCATCTTAGAGGACAGCATCTTAGACTAGACTAGCATCTTAGCATATGCTTGACTGCCCTGGCTAGCTATAAATATGTATCCCCAACCCCTCTGGATGTATGGCATTGAGTGAGAAATAAACCCGAAAAATTGCCCCAACTCCTAGTGTCACCCTCTCTAAATGAGAGTAAGAATTCAGCTACTAACAAGTGGTATCAGAGCCGTTCTTTCCTGCAGCCTAAACATCTCTTGCTCATCTCCTTCCCACGCCCCCCTTTGCTCTCGAGCAACAAGAATAAATACCTGCTCTCGCCACCCTTCAACTCTCGAACAAACGAGCGGCAAAGCTGTCGGAGGTAGATTCTTCCCCTAGCGATCCCCACTAGCACGCCATGTCCGAAGGACAGTCTCAGCGCTCGGTCGCCTCGAGCGCGCGGCACCAGCAGGAGGCCGAGGTTGCCGCAGCAGAGGATCGCGAGTGAGCAGCAGCAGAGACTGCAGCGACGGCGGCAAGGGCAACAAAGCTAGCGGCGCGAATCGGGCAAGAAGAAGGGCGTATGGAAGCAAAGAATTGGTGGATGCGCGTCGCGGCAAGAGAGCTTCGAGGCCCTCGCAGCAAGAGCTCCAGCAGCCTCTGCCGCCGACGGCACCGGCGGGCTCAAGCCGTGGGAGGGAGGCAAAGCGGCGAGGCGCGATGGCAAGCGCAACCCCATGAGTGCGGTGGCAGCCCAGACAGGCGCGGACGCGCCAACGGCGCTCCCGGTGGCGGCAGTTGGGTCGACGGAGATCGCGGCTTTTACAGGCGGCGCGGCTCTCCTTCCCCAGACCGATACCATGGTCACCACGGGATCCAGGCCATTGTCAGGGACGTCGGTCCCGGCAGTGGATGGCCTACCCTCACAAAGACCAACAGTACAAGGACTTATTCCATCATTCTCTCCCTAAGTCTTGTCCGTCGTCTTGTGGGAAAACTGGACCCTCCCGGTCCTAGAGCGAAGCTCAAGGAACTTGATCCTCCCAAGGGGCTGGGTGAGCAGGTCCGCAAGCTGGTCCTTAGTGTTGATGTAACGCGCCTTGATGCTTCCTTTGTCCAAGCAATCTCGGATGAAATGGTACCTCACCCGGATTTGGCCTTCTCCGTCGGCTATGTTAGTCGGTTCATGCAGCGACCGACGATGGAACACCAACAGGTTGTGAAGAGAATCACCCGCTATGTCGCGGGGACTCTCGACCACGACCTCTACTACCCGAGGTGCCCTGGAGAGGCACACCTCGTCGGCTACAGCGACAGTGACCACGGCGGCGACATCGACACAAGCAAGAGCACGAGCGGGATTCTCTTCTTCCTTGGCGAGTGCCTCGTTAGCTGGCAGTCGGTTAAGCAGCAAGTGGTGGCCCTGTCTGTTACATCCTCATTTTGGCTTTCTGGAGAAAAACCTAATTTAAATAAAGTAAATTCAAAATTTGGAGTTTCTTTGGTGTTTAAAATAACCTGGCATCCATTCCCCTTCGAAATCGGGAATTAATTCCCTCCCGGGCGAAAAATCGGATTTTCCAAAGATCACAGACCAAAATTCACCCGAATCCCAAAGTACTCCAAAAATCTCCAAACCACTTCTAAAATGCTCCAAATATTCCGAAATGATTTTAGGAATCATTCCCCGGATTTTTGGACATCCGTTCCTATTTTATCTCGCGCGGCTTTTGTTTACTGCCTGCGATCCGCGTCTGAATATCCAATTCCACAAAAATCATCCAAATTCAACCAAACCAATTCCATTGAGTCCCAAATATTCTAAAATGGCTCTAGGAATTTTTCCGGAATTTTTAGGCCATTTTTCCTTATTTTTCTCTAGGGCGAATCAATTGCGTAAAGGAGAACCAATAGGAAGTCGCCACGTGGCAGTGCTACATGGCCTTTCTTCAACCTTTGGAAAGGCACGTACAGAACATGAGCTCCTTCTCCTCATCCATGGCAACATGGAAGCAAATGCTCATAACTTTCCCCTCAAAGCTTCCAATCCATCAAGGCCGGGTCCGTTAGAAAGATTTCGGCGAGGGGATTCCATTCCCGGCATTTATTTTTCCTAAATCACAGCGAAACGGCCGCGGTTTGCATGGAAACCGAAATCACGTTTAAGGCCATAATTTGGCCATTTCTACTCGGATCCGTGCACTTCCACCTCTCACCTCTCCGTATAAGAGTCCTCTTTCCGGTGGTGTAGCTCTCCTTTAGCCTCTCAAATCCAATTGGCCGCAAGATCAAGAAAACCGACGAACTCTTGTGTTCATCGCGTTCTTCGGGTTTTGGATCATATCTCCCTCCTCGGTGGTTCAATTTCTATTCCGCTTGTTTCATTGAGTTCGTGAGGGAGTCTAGATTCTAACTCATCCATCGATTTTAGGTTTCATCGGCCAGTAGGCGGCAATTTCGCGTTTTCTTCGCTTCGGCCGAACTCGGGTTTTTCTTCAAATTCATCTTGCTCGGTGAGTTTCGGTTCAATTCCTTTCAGTTATAGGTTCCTAAGGATGTTATCTAGAGGTTCTAGCTTTTTGTTTGGATCGAATCCGTGCAAAATTGGGAGAAAAATCAAGTTTTGGTGAAGGAAGTTGTTCTTGTAGTATTTTAGAGCTCTCTGTTCTTTTGCCTTGCTCTCTGTACATTTTTTTTTTTGGATGGAGCCTTGCTCCTGCTTGCGTCTGACCAGAGCTCAGCCGGCCGTGGGCCATGCCATGCTGCCGCCAGCCCCGCCAGATCCTTGCAGTGCGTCTTGTGCCTTGCCATGCTGTGCAGCCAGCCACGGCGAGCCCCCCCTTCTCTCTCTTCCCCTCAAGCTCTCTCTCTCTAGCCATGGCTTCCATGGCTTCTCTCACAAGCCAAGCATGAAGAAACCCCATGTCTATGACATGTGGGACCGCCTTGCCATAGACTCAATCCTAGTCAAACCAGTCAAAGTCCTCGGTCAAACTTTGACCCAGTCAAACCCGAGAGGAATATTCCGGAAATATTCTCGGTTTTCGATTTATTCGAAATTCAAACTTGGAAGCTCATAACTTTCACATCCGAACTCCGTTTGACCTCATTCAAATTTCTAAATTCATCATAAATCAATACCTTCCTGCCAGTACTAATTTTATAATTTTTGGATTTTTTTTCTGTTATTTATTTATTGCCTCGTTTTGCGTGTAGTCGACGATCCCGCCGCGACCGCCGATTCCGCCGCCGGACTTCTCGAGTTTGACACTCCCCCCGCCGAAGAAGGTAAGTCTCCTTGATGCACTTTGCTCCTATGTTTACAAAATGATTTAAATTGTTTATAAAGTTGCATGGCTATGTTTAATGAAATATGTCAAATATAAGTGTTAGTTATTCCGAACTTGTTGATTCCACCTTGACATTGTTAATCATATCCATTGTAACCCTAGAACCTTGTTTATACCATGCTTAGGCTTATATGGTATCCGTTGCTATGTAGTACGGTAGAATTGCTTAAGACCTTTTCCGATGAAAACAACCCAGGGGTGGGATTATTCAAAAAGAACGATATTAAATGTGATTTGAAAGTTATTATTATGGTTTTGGTCCTGTTTTGCTAAAATAAAAAGAAAAGGAAAATGATTTTGACTTGGGCGGCATGGAATGTCGGGTGGGAGCGGATCAAGCCTTGATCCTTTTGTGCAAGTACCGCCCCAAGTCATATAAGGACCGACGCTTATGATTGTCATTTTAAGCATAACCGTACTACCACATGTCTATAATGGTACAACCTGGCCAACTAATTTGTAGAAGCCTAGCTTAGACTCACCACTTGGTTGAATGTGAATGCCGGACGGAGGCAATGTTGTTTTTCTCACACGGCGCAAGAGGGGGCTTCAGATCGTGGAGGGAACCCTAACAGCGGTGAAACCTCAGCGGGTGGGTCTAGTTAAGTAGATACATTGTAACGGCCTTGTCAAGATATCCCTGCCGGCACACCTAAGGAAGTGTGTTAATTGCATGGCAACAAGGGTATATCTTGTCTTGTGGATAAAGTTGTACACCTCTGCAGAGTAAAACTATTCGAATAGCCGTGCCTACGATCAAAGGCAAAGCGAAGAATGCTTTCATATTGGTAGACTTTGGTTTTGGTTTTAAAATCGAAAAGTGTTTTGTTTTGGGGTTCGGGAGTGGTTAGAACTCTCGAATGTTGTTTGGCGGAAAGAGCCAATCAGGTGGAAAGAACATGTTCTACATTTGACGGATGGAGTCACATGATTAACTTTGATCTTTTAAACTGTTGGCGGATAAAGCCTTTATGTTAGTGATGGTGGATAGAACCTCACTACAATAATAAATAATTCAATTATTAAAAAGAATTGTAAAAGATGCTTTGTGAAATTTATTACTTAAGTATGATTTAATCAAATGTGGCTTTATGCAAATAAACCCTATTAAGCTTCCTTTGGAAAGCCCCTCATGATCATACTTTCCCGACTTGCTGAGTACTTTTGTACTCACATGCTACACCAACATTGTAATCATCAGAAAATTTTCAAGATGCCGAGGAAGAGGAGGAGTTCTGCGAGGAGGATTGCCAGGAGGACTAGTTGCGTTCCTAGTCGTCGCCTGTGGCGTTGTGGCGCTCGCTTGTTGCTTTCTTTTGCTTCCGCTGTTTTGTGTGTCCGGTCGTTGGACCGAGTATTGTAATAAGTGGCCATGTGGCCCATACTTGAATATTTATATTACAAGTTTCGTTTTGTTCGGCAATGAAGTATCACTGTGACTGTGGGTACTAGCTACTGATGATCTGGGACTAGTACGGAAATACACAGGAGATTCTGGATAGCTGATCCGGGGTCTCACACTGTCCAGCTGCGAGGCCGAGTACATAGCGGTTTCCACCGCTTCGACTCAGGCACTTTGGCTTGCTCGACTGCTTGGTGATCTCTTCGGCAGAGATACTGAAGCGGTGGAACTCAGGGTGGACAGCAAGTCCGCTCTGGCCCTGGCAAAGAACCCCGTTTTTCATGAACGGAGCAAGCACATCCGGGTGAGGTACCATTTCATCCGAGATTGCTTGGACAAAGGAAGCATCAAGGCGCGTTACATCAACTCTAAGGACCAGCTTGCGGACCTGCTCACCAAGCCCCTTGGGAGGATCAAGTTCCTTGAGCTTCGCTCCAGGACCGAGAGGGTCCAGTTTTCCCACAAGACGACGGACAAGACTTAGGGGGAGAATGATGGAATAAGTCCTTGTACTGTTGGTCTTTGTGGTCCTCATGGTAGTTTGTTTTTAGGACAACATCTAAGGACAGCATCTTAGAGAATAGCATCTAAGGACAGCATCTTAGGACAGCATCTAAGGACAGCACTTTAGAGGACAAAGATCTTAGGACAAAGATCTAAGGACAAAGATCTTAGAGGACAAAGATCTAAGGACAAAGATCTTAGACTAGACTAGCATCTTAGCATATGATTGACTGCCCTGGCTAGCTATAAATATGTATCCCCAACCCCTCTGGATGTATGGCATTGAGTGAGAAATAAACCCGAAAAATTGCCCCAACTCCTAGTGTCACCTTCTCTAAATGAGAGTAAGAATTCAGCTACTAACAGTGTTGATGCTCTTAGAAAAAAAAAAGTAATATACTGGATCAAACAGGAATTTTAACGAAACTTGAGTTTTGTAGTGGCAACTGACTGGGCATTTTTATTTCACCAAGTTTACACTTGATGAGTTGTTTTGTGAAATCATCTAATACTCTTTGCATTGCTTCTGTGACGATTGAGACTTAACAATTGTTTAGCAATTCATCTTCAAACAATTGAAATTAGTATATGTGACAATTCTCTTTGGTTGGATACTTGGGCTACATCACAAATGAATGATGCACCTTGAGCCGCACAAATATTTGTACTAGAAAGGAGCTATTACCAAGTCTCCATGCACAGGCTTTAAAAACACAATTTCTTGTGGCTCCTAAAATAAACATTTGTTTCCTTTCTCCAGTTATTCAAGTAGGAGATAACAGTATGCACCTAACAAATGTCTTCCTGTTGGATACAGTAATTAAATTTGCCCATTTCTCATTCTGCATACCCACAGAATTGCATCCTAGCTTCAGATTCAGCCTTCCCCGCGCCAACAAGTGACAGGACAAAAGACCTAGTGTAGACTATCATTTACAGGGTAAAACATCGTCTTTACTAGCTCGGCTAACTAGTTTATCCTAGAAAGTACCGACAAAAGACTAAGCCTTGGATCAACATTGACGTTTGGATCGGTGACCAAAATGCACAAGCCAGAAGAGAAGTAAATGGCAACATACAAATAATTCTAAGAACAGAATGTGGCTCAATTACAGCCTTCTATGGTTGAGGCCAACATGCAGTCCCTAAGATTACCATCTGATCACAAAAACAGGCGGCTGAGATCATGCTCAAGGCCGAAATCCGCAAATTCTCACAAGAAACCGAAAGCCAATATGCCATTCCTGACGAGACGACCACACAATCTCAACCCCTGGTTTCAAAAAACTGAATAGCCACTGCTGCTAGGAAACATTGAATGGCTTCAGCTGAATCCCTTGGAACAACGCCGAAACTGATCCACCATTCATGGCGTTATATTCCTCCAGTGCAAAACCCAACAACCAGCAACTCGAAGCAGAACCATCTACATATGTGCACACGCATACACACTGACAATGCCAATAGGCGGCGCATGCCAAGAAGGTACTAATCGGTCAAAACACCAAGCAGGTGCTGTGTGTGGGAGGCAACTCAGTCACACACAACTGACAGAATCAGAAGCAAACACGCCAATGGCGAATCAAATTGCAACTACGCACATTCCACTAATTCCTGCTCCTCAGAATGCAGACGGCAAAAACACAGACGCACGAAAACTAGCCCCAAACCTGCATGCGTCATACCTCGCAATTTCCCCGATCCCATGGGTTGCTCCACCCGTTCCACAGCCGAAACCCCAAACCACGGAAATCCCACCGATCACTTGGGGGCGGGCAGCAGCAACTCGCATTAGCACGGACAAACCCTAGACGGAATGGATACACTGGAGTAGCTGTAAGCGGCTCACCAGGCCAGGGTGATGTGTATGCGCGCTCACCGCTTGCGGCGCCGGCTCCTCGTTCCAGCGCCGGCGGCGGCGAGCCGGCGATCGGATCTCCCCCGCGGCGGTGGCGAGTCCCGCGGCCTGGAGATTCTCAAATGGGAGCAAATTTTTTTGCGAGGGTTTGGTTTTGGGGAGCGACTACGTGTCGGACGTCCGATGTGAGTGCTTCGTCGGACGCTCGGATGGACCGTATGTTTTAGCTCTTCAAAGCAGTATTTTTGCAAATCGGACACAGATTCTTCAGCACTAGCCATTGGCTGATGCAACTAGCACGTAAGTCATGCACGCAGTCAAGTGTCCCAAGATCGTCCCCATCAATATACTCTTCCTGGATAAACAGGGAGAGAACATAATTAAGAAATATTATATAAAAATTTCAGTTTGGAGAGTGCAGCCTTAGATTTTCACTGATTTTAGAACTTAAAGGAAGAATGAAGCAATATCCTAATGAGTGTAGCAAAAAGTACTCCAAAAGAAGTACTAGGTACGATGTTGAATAATAAAAGGCATCTTACGGAGTTCCAGTATGTGCATATTGGTTTGCAAAAACAAATATTTGGCAAACAAATTGATGCCCAACTAAAAATTTGGGTAGCAATTAATTCCGATCATGGGAGTGACTACGTGTCGGACGTCCGACACGAGTGCTCCCGTCGGACGCTCGTATGGATCGTATGTTTCATAAAGACAAACACAATATTTCATAAGAGCAAATGGGATGTCTTAGCAGTGAAACATAACACAAAAATGAAAAATATTTCACAAGAGTAAACAAGATGTTTCTGAATGAGCAGACAAGATGTTTTACGAAGACAAACACAATGTTTTATAAGAACAACGGGATGTTTCAGAAGTGAAACATAAGCAAAAAGGACAATGCTGCACGAGAACAAACAAAATGTTTCATGAAGATAAACACAATGTTTCATAAGAGCAAATGTGATGTTTCAGTAGTGAAACATAAGAAAAAACGAAAATGTTTCACAAGAGTAAACAAGATGTTTCACTAGAGCAAATGAAATGTTTCACAAGAGCATATAGGATATTTTCAATAATGAAAAAGGGAATTATTAAGGGAATTGCTAGGGATTGGACGTTTTTTTTTGCAATATTTTTTTTTACGTGTGTAACATTTTTTTCTATGTAGTGAAACATTTTTTTTTCTACGTAGTGAAATATTTTTCTTCCACAAACAGTAAAAAAAATATTTCATACGTTAAAAAAAATATTTCGTACGTTCAAAAAAATGTTTCATATGTTCAAAAAAAATGTTGCGGGCGTCCGGAAAAAAAATCGGACGTCCGAATGGAAGTTTCACCGAATTATTAATGATTTTTCCTCATTTATTTGTGTTATTGATCATTTGCCCCGTAATGTTTCACTGACATGCGGGCCTTGGAGCCATATGTCAGTGAAACATACAGGATAAATGATTACTTGTACCAACTAAAAGGGGGCGAATGATTAATTCTTCGATAATGATACGGCTCAGACGTCTGATTTTTTCCCGGACGCTCGCAACATTTTTTCTACGTGTGAAACATTTTTTTTCTATGCATGAAACATTTTCCTTCAACAAACAGTAGAAATGTGCACGCGGAAAAAATGTTGCGGACGTTGAAAAAAAATGTTTCATGAGCGTCCAAAAATTTTGTTCAGATCGGACGTCCGGCTCCTAGTAGCGCCCTTAATTCTCCCATACAAAAGAGGATGTGGAGGCCATGGAGCCTGGAGAAGGACGCTGAGCTCGGATGGCTACTACAGGACTACGCTGCTTGCAGAGGCCGCAATTGGTGGCGGTGAAGCTCGGGTATCCATGGAAGAATGCAGAGGATAAGGCCGGGCGGTCTCGTGCAAGCAACAAAGGTCAAGCAGGCTACTACCATGCACTAGGAGCAGGGTTTCAATTACTGTTTTCTGGGATAATCGTGCGAAAATCGAATTTCAAAAATCGGTAAAATTGAGCCAAAAACCAGTCGAAAATCGTCAAAAATCGAATGGTTTGAAAAATCAAATTTTTTGAATTTTTTTTTTCAAAAATCACGATATTTGGTCGATGATCGCGATATTTTCCTCGAAAATCAGTCAACACACGAACTTCCTCGTCGGTCGATTTTTTTGAGCGATTTTTGCTCGATATACCTCGATAATCGCTTGATATGCCTCGATAATCATGATATTTGCGTTGTATATTTTTTTTTGAATTTCAATTTTTTTAAATTTAATTGGTATATCGGCCGGTATTTTATATCGTGCCGGCTCAATAAAGACAATTATCGCGAAATTCGACCGATTTTCGATGATATTTTGGACCCTGACTAGGAGACAATAGAGTGGAAGAGATTGTTGAGTGTACGGGAAGAAGATGACAGAGGCAAATATTACTAGAAGCTAGGAGGGATGGCGTGATGTGAACACAATAAAGGACTTCATCAGCGTACGTATATGTAATAAAGGACTTGACCGGCGTACGTATGAAGCGTCCGCGATCTGGCGCTTGCATCGGACGCCTGATGGGTAGCAATTCCCTTGGTTTTGAGATAGGATGCGGCGTGCGTTGGTTAGCGCGAACGCCGCGGACAATGGCATTTTTGTTTTGAGGAGCGCCTGTGCGTTTTTTTAAGTCGTATAAATATTAAAGTATAAATAAAAAGTAGATAATAATTATTTGTTTTTTGTTTTTTTAAAATGTATATAATTTATACTGGACAATGGCATTTTTATTTTGAGAAGTGTCTGTGTGTTTTTTTAGTTGTATAAATATTAAAGATGAATAAAAAGTAGATGATAATTATTTATTTTTGTTTATTTTAAAATTTATACAATTTATACTGGATAATGGCATTTTTATTTTGAGAAGTGTCTGTGTGTTTTTTTAGTTGTATAAATATTAAAGATGAATAAAAAGTAGATGATAATTATTTATCTTTTTATTTGTTTTAAAATTTATACAATTTATACTGAAAAACAAATATAGGAACACTTCCTTTTTTTTGTTTTTTAAGAGAGATCAGCCTTTGCAAGAACAAGGCGTAGAATCATCAAAATCGTCGACCGTGTCCTCCAGGACTTGAATTGGAAGGCAAAAGGACAAAGATGGTCATTTTAAAGTTAGTGTTTCGGTTTTGCCCCTTGGACATCCCAGGGAGAAAATTAGGATTGTCTTGGAATATTTTATTTGCGTGAATATTTTTCTAAACAGACTTTTGAGAGTTTTTGAAAAGAATTCATGGAAGTTTTCTAACAAGGACTAACAGTCTTAATAAATTACTTTAGATCCTTACTCAGCCTGCAGAAAAAAATTTCCCCTCTCCCACATATTATAAATATTAGAGAGATATGGATCTACATCTTGTATTTCTATTTTGATCTCATGTTTATACGACCTTGATTGGTCAATAATGACTTTGATATATTACACGTTATCAGCACGAGAGTGCACCCGAGTGAAGGCCGTTCACGTGTCAAAGGTTATTGTTTGATCTTTCTTTGTCAATTCAGTTGACGGATTTATCTGGCCTCTCCCAAATTTTCTATTCTTCTAATCCGGCCGATGTCTCACATTGGGTGGGATTAGCATCAACCAAATCTCGGGCATTGTTTTGTGCCTTGTCGCAATTGGTGTTTGGCGTGATTAGTGGTGGGCATTTGGGCTGTGCCCCTGTGGGCCGGCCCGAAGCACGGGGGGCCAGCCCAGTTTAAGACCTTGCAAGGCACGGGTTGGGTTGTGCCGTGCCGGCACGATACTGTTCACCGGGCCGAAAAAACTGGCACGACAGGCGGCACAGTCCGGCACGCGAATTTGGGTCGTGCCCGGCCGGCACAGGCGGCACGCTAGATGGCCGAGGCCCACGACAGGGCACGGTGCACGGCCGCATCCCCTGCCGCAGCCCGCGGCAGTGGGGGATAGCGTTGGGGCACGACCGGCCACCGCAGTGCCCTTGGTTGCTCCGTGCAGCATGGAGATAGGGTGAGACGGTGAGTAGGGTGAGGGTGTCGTCGTTGTCGCACACAGTAGCCTCTGCTCGCCCCCACCTCGGTCGCTCTGCTCCGCGACCACCTCCGCTTGGCCGCGCCAAGGCCGCACCTCAGCCTCACGCACGCCCCGCACCTCGGCCATCTCCACCTCGCGCCTCGACCACTCCACGTCGGTTCGCCTCCCCGCGTCGGTCGCCTCCCGCGCTGCGCCGCTGCAACACCAGCATTGCTCGCCGCGCCGCGCCGCTTCACCTGCCTTGCCGCCATCACGCCGCGCAACTTCGCATGTCCGGTTGTGTCTCCCAGAGGCGGGGCACGAGCGTGATTAAGCCTTCCTCCACGGACAGGAACGCCTCCCTGATGGCGTCGGCCGTCATGCCCTCCGGGCCGGACGCGGCCTCTGCAGCAGACAGATCAAACCTAACTCGCGTCACATCCCCATATTCCGTACGTTCAAGTGGCTAGATAGCGAATGCGATTGCATTTGGGCCGAGGGCTCGCTCACCTCGGAGGTTGGGGGAAAGGTGGTCACAGGCGAAGCGGGTGGCTTCAGGGCCAGTGTGGCCGTCGAAGACGCCAACTCGCCAAGGATGGTGCTGAGGGGCGGGCTCGACTCGATGAGGCACTGATCCTCGAGCACGTTGTTGGCATGTATGACGGCGACGGAGAGGTCTCCGGCATGGCAGCGCGCAAGGTTGCGCCACCAGAGGAGGCTGTCGCGACCCTCTGCGGAGAAAAATCTGAGTTTTCTCCCTGATGCTTGCACTACCGTAGGTGTAAAGCTGGTACTACCACTGGTCCGGTAGTACCGCTGTTTATGAGCCAGTACTATCGGAGGTCGGTAGTACTGCGCGTGAGAGCGGTAATTATTTTTCAGAAAAATGGGGAATCCACTCCCATTTGCACAGCAGATCTCGCAAATGCTTGTGGCCTAAGGAATCATCTCACAAACAGGAAAAGAGTAAAGATTTTAAATGCTTTCCTAAACAGTATAAAATGAGTATAGTTATTGGGGAAGGCATTAGAGGGACTAAACCACCCAATCCTCCACCAGCAGTTCAAGAAGATGATCCTAGTGCTCATCATGATAGTGAGGACGATTCACGTGGTGCTGATAAAGGAGATGAACAAGTTCCAAGTTTTTCTGTTCACAGTCAACATAGCTTTGGCTATGGATTTCCATCTCCATTACATAGCATTCCAGCCGCACCATAAATAGCACAGTCAGGAGATGAACCAACTCAAGTGTTGGAACTCAGTCCTAAGGGGTCTAGACAACCTTCTGTTGGAGAGGATGTAGCAACTCATATCTATTTGAGCTCCCAATCTTTCCATGAATAAGAACATGTGCACAGCTATGGTGGACACTTCAGTCCCAGCCATCATTCTCCAATTTTAAGTTATCATGTTTTACCTCAAGAAGAACATTCAGCAATGAGATTCTTCTCTTAGCATGATGAGCAAGTTGAAATGGAAGAAGTTCAAGCGATTGACAGACGCAGAGAGCTTACTGCTGCTGCATGATTTGTGGAAGGATAACACTTTAGACCTGCAGCTCATGATCATGAGGCACGAGGACCAGCTTTCCCTCGAGATTTTACAACATCTCATCATTATCCTCCTCTTGAACCTCATCATGAGGAGCCTCCAGTATGGTATGATCAACATGCGCTTATTATTCATGAAAATCATTATTTGTTTCGGAAGGACAAAAATGCTGCCAAGTTTGTCAACTCTCCTAAGTGCTTAAAAAACAATGATATTCATATGCCTAGGATAAATATATCTAGAAATAGTTTTGCTCAAAATGCTAATTTTCCTAAGACATTTAAAAGCAATGTACATCGTGTGATTAGGAAAAAAAACTATCGTAAACTATTTGCTAGATACATTAGATCCTCTAAGCCTTCTTATTATAATGATTATCTTGTGCTTAGAAAAGATCAAACTAGAAATGAGCTATTCTATCCTATTTATTGGCATAACAAATATGAAATCTCCCAATTTACTTATCTCTTGGTCTTTCTTCTCTTCAAGAATTGTGTGGAAACATCTGGAAGCAAGTGAATAAATTTTTGTTCTCAATTTTAGGTCCTACTATTTTTTTACCCTCAAAATTAGCATGCACATAGCAATCCTTCGTGTCATCATGTTGCTGACCTATCAAAGGCGAGAAGCTTCTATCGTAACTTTTTCGTTCGAACTTCGAATTGAGCAAATAATATATGTGTTTCTATCGTGTTGACAAGATCATCATCTTGAGAGCCTCAAAATTGGGATTTGAAATTGTCTTAATCATTGAAATCTCAACAAAAAGATCTTTCACACTCGTTGATTTGCCTATTCAAGAGCAAATTTCTCCAAATGAGTGATTTTGCATCAAATGTACCTAAAAATTTATATTTTCCTGCAATACAACACTTTTGCACGTATATCTCAAGTGTGAATGATTAGAAGCATAATACTTAGCATTAGAGATGCATAAAAATAATAAAATGACATCGTGGGAGACTATGAAATATGGACAATAGTTGTGCCAACAACTCGCTCACGCTGTACTTTTGCTCGTCCTCGAGCAAAGCCCTCAAAACAAGATACCCAAAAATTTTAAATTTGATCAAAATGTCACAAATTCAGGGATTTACCACAAAAGAGGTTGTGAACAAGACCTCCCCCATGCTCAAATCTTTCCTCATCCTTGAGCAAAAACTGAATTACGAGTTCTCTACTCAGCGGGACCGGTAGTTGCAATCATGGAGGTATACATGTAAGTGTCAAGAATATAACAAAGCACTACACTAAAAGTTAAGGTTAGAATAACCTAACACGACCATACACAATGCAGAAGTACTCATACACCGACGGGAACAGACTACTAATAGACCTAAGTTCTACCACCAATGGAAAAATGTAACAGAGACAACTGTGCAAAATTAACTAAATAACTATCCTAGATTTCTCTTTTCAAAAATGAGTTCCCACATTTTTGAGCATAAGGAAAATGTGTCTCGAGGAAAAAGATAATCTCCTCAGACCTAGCTCAGTAGCACAACCTCATCAAAATCAAAAACTACTCTCAGGCTCTCAGTTGATCCCCACCGATCAGAAGGCCAAGATTTTCCTACAAGAAAAAGGCCAATAGAATTACTGGAAAATTATATATTCATATTTACTATGTTAGTAAATTGAATTACTACTGTCCAGTGTTCCCTTAGGTGCTAGGCGGGCACCACATCGGCACCTAGCATTTAATCACCGATTAGATGGGCTAGGCAGCCACCTGGTGGGATAAATAAGCTAAGAGGGCTAGAGGGGAGGGTGTAGCTTAGCCCCTAAACGGACTAGACGGCCACCTAGGGGAACAATGATATTGTCTTGCACGATTTGATGATGATAGTATTGTTGAGCTAACTATAGCTTCTCTACTTATTGATAGGCAACATGCCCAAGAAGCAATTCTAGGCGCTGTCATGCGATGGGAGGAATCACTCGTTATGGGCAACAAATGTCATGTATTACCTTGACTACAATGATCTTGGGGATAACTATGTTGGCATATTAATCGTTATGTATTTTCTTTTTTATGGGAATAGGAGATATGGATGCTTGATTTTGAACATAAGGCGCTTGGCATGTTGCTGTAGGGATTGATGCATATAGGGTATGTTTGGTTCTAAGCCAATGCATGCTAAAACTTGGATTTTCAAAATTTGGTAGCTTTGACTAAATTTGGCACCTATTTGGTTTGTTACCAAACTTTGGTAAGATTCCTTTTTACATTGCATGCTTAGTTCATTGTGTTGCCAAAGTTTGCCAAAACTTGGGTCAACATTTCCATGAACAAAATTTTGGTAATACCAAAATTTAGCACATATTGGTAGGGTTGACACATAGCATGAACCAAACAGCCCATAATCACAAGATTACTATCCAAAACACATCTATATCTATTATATATCTTATAGTTCCTGTCCTTTATAATAAAGTTATGCTAGTAGAATGCTTAACAATGTTATAATTTATAAAAAATTTAGTTGAGTTTTTTAGTAAAGAAAATCCTTAATCTTTTTATTTTAGTTTGTTTGCACTTATTTTATAGAGATAATTCTTTGACTATAATATTAATCTTGAGCTAGGATTTCATCCTAAAATTTCTCCACATTCCTCATGCCTTTTCACCGCACCCTACTTTACCCACCATTATCATCAAACCCTTCCTCCCACTCTGACACCAACAACATCTCCTAATGTGCCCCGAACCCGACAATCCCTCCTGTCCGGCGTCACATCCTCTACTATACCATGATATACTTCGTTGTCGTCTATATATACCATCGTTTCTTGTTGACTTTATCATCACATCGTATAGTGTTGTCATTTTTGTCACTACTTTCAATCGCTCTCCGTCACCCTTTGACTGATTCCATGTGATGGGTGGCAACCGCCGTACTCCATTCTCGTGTAATACAATGCGTGTGTGTGTTAGGGGGGTGACTAGGCCTTCAAACGAATCGATAAAAATCTCAATGTAATACCAGAAATCATAACTCACATAGAGAAAAAAATGGTTGTACAACACTCAAAGCGTTTGGTCTTAGAGCAAGTACAATAATAACGCTCACTACTTACTTCATCTCTTATTCATGTGATCTAAAGTAAGCACTAAAGTCAGCTTGTATAATAGCTATATCTAAAGATTAACTCTAGCTGCTATACATTAACTATCTCTTCTCTCTTCTTTACCCCTATATAATTCACCAATTAATTCTTTTCTACATGCACACACTATTCTGCTCCCACAGAGGATATTTTTTTCTTTGTTCACCCTAAAACGTGTACCCAGAAATCCTACTTCCTTATAATCAAGGGCTTAGATATTTTATCACATCACTTCATCAAATCTAATGGACCAAATCACACGGTTCATCCTATCAATCCCATCATCCCCTAATCAAAGCTTTCTGAGCCGCATGCGGCCGCAAACGACGTACATTAGCGTCCCGTGCTTCCTGCCTCCGCTCGCGCCTCTCCCGCCACCCGATCTAGGGTTCGTTCCTCACCGCCACGCCCCAATCAAGGCCGCCGCTATGATGCCGCAGCGCGGCAGCGTTGCCCGCCTGGCGTCGGTGGCCCGCCGCGATGGGGCGTCATCCGCGCCATGCCTCGCCTCCGCCTCGCTCTGCTCGGCGAAAGTCGTCGCTGAGCGCCTCACGCTGCCATCGCGAAGGAGGAGTTAATGGCGGAGCAAGCGTGGCCGTCATCGGATCTGTTGCTCGATTCGAGGCCGAGCCGAGGTATCGTTCGGCCGAGGCTTGCGCTGCCGCCACGGAGATCGCGCCGATTCGCCGCGGGCTCGTGTGTTGACACTGGAGCCTGTGGCGAGTTCCCCGCCTGCTCGTGCCCTGACACCGGAGCCGGAACCTGCGGCGAGCCCTTTCTGGTCTTATCCTGGTATTATTGGATCTTGAAGCTGCCCTTTCTGGTTATAATAAGTGTGATTTGGTGGAAAGTATGGATCTTTTATACAACCGATCATGGTGTCACAGTTCATGATGGAGCTTCAGGGGCTCAAGACTGTCGACGCGAGGACCCGCCCCGCATCCTCCACTTCAACCCCCGCCTCGCGGATCGGAGCAGAGGCGGTGATCGAGCAGAACAGCTGCTACCACATGCAGTGGGGCACTCCACTCCGTTGTGAGGGCTGGAAGTCTCATGCTGATGAGGAAACCGGTTGGGGACCCCTGTTAGTTCATTCAATCAAAGTGAGTTCAGGTGGATATATTCTGTTAAATTGTGTTGAATGAGTGAATTTATGTGCAGTGGACGGGTTGGTTAAGTGTGAGAAGTGGATTTGGGACAATGAGGAGCGATCCGAGAAGCCGAAGACTGCATGGTGGCTGAACCAGCTGATTGGGCAGAGGAAGGAAACCAACATCGATTGGCCCTATCCGTTTGCCGAGGGCAGATTGTTTGTTCTTACTCTCAACGCTGGGTTGGAGGGGTATCATGTGAACGTCGATGGGCGACATGTAACTTCTTTTCCTTACCACACCATAAGTGCAAATGTTCCTCCAGTTCATATAGTGTGCAAGAGGAAATTGGTGGTGAATGACTTGCAGAGTCAATGGTGGGCACTATGCATTACAGTAGTTCAAAGAATTAAGGGGTTGGGAAATAGTTGAGGTTGTGTTGGGTAGCTGGGCCTGCCTTTGTGGTTAACTTTTTTTTTCTTGTGGCCCTTGCAGGGTTTGTGCTTGAGGACGCCACAGGCTTGTCACTGAATGGGGACCTTGATGTGCAATCAGTGTTTGCCAAGGTTATTAAAGCGTAAAACGAGAACGAAACGACCCACCCCCTTTTTAACTTTTAAACGTTTAAACGGACGTTGAAACGTAGTTTTAGGCACAATTGTAAAACGAATATAAGAGCAAAGATATAGCATATATTCATATATGTACCTTGATTTTGTAGTCTTTTTCCATATAATTTGAGGCCATATGCCATCTCAATATCTCATCTCTCAATATCTCAATGTCTCATCTCTCATCTCTCAACTCTCATCTCTCAATATCTGCATGTTCACTCCGGCCCATCTGGCCCACCCCACCTCCAACCCTAGCCCAACCAGAGAGAGAGCGACTGAGCGACAGAGAGAGAGAGACAGAGAGAGAGAGAGCGAGCGACAGAGAGAGAGAGAGACAGAGAGAGAGCGAGCGAACCAAAAAGACAAAGACAAGAGATAGAGAGAGAGCGACGACGACGGAGCGGGCGCGGCGACGACGGAACGGGCGACGGCGGCGATGACGGCATGGAAGCGGATGAGCGGCGCGAGCACGGCAGCGATGACGACGGCTGGCGCGGGCGCAGATCCGGATCTGGCGCGGCGCTGGGTGACGGCGCGGTGACGGGTTAGCTTTTCTCCCGATTCCCCCCGATTTCTCCCGATTCCCCCCAAATAGCGACGGACCCGATGGCTTAGGGTTAGCTAGAACGTCCAAATCGGACGTTCCGGACGTTCTCCCGGCGTTTGAACGACGTTCAACGACGTTCTACGGGTGGTCTGCAGAACGACCGGACGTTCTGCATCTCCCGAGCGTTTTATCGTGTAAACGTCGTTTACACGACGTTTTAATAACCATGGTGTTTGCAGGGTCTTTACCCACTACACACTCGAGCTTTGCACCATAGAATTATCTGGAGATGTCAACTGTTTGGTAGGCCCCTCCTCTGCCTGATGAGCCAGTTGAGATTTTCATTGGCATCCTGTCATCTGGCAATCATTTTGCTGAGCGTATGGGTGTGAGGAAGACATGGATGTCCGCTGCCCAGAAGTCACCAAATGTGGTAGCTCGTTTCTTTGTTGCACTGGTAAATCCTGGAGCGTAAATCCAATAGCTTTTGTTTCTTCATGTATTTTGTTAACTTGAACTCCTGGACTTTCGTATCTCCAAAGATGGCGTAAAGGAAGTGAATGTGGAGTTGAAAAAGGAGGCAGAATTTTTTGGGGACATTGTTTTTGTGCCTTTCCTGGATAACTATGATTTAGTTGTTCTGAAGACTCTTGCAATATGCGAGTATGGGGTATGGCAAAGAGTTTCTTATTCAAACTGATTCATCTTTGAAGTGCTATAGCCTATAGTCAATTATCTTCTTTGTTTTTCTGACAGTGGTGGACTTGGTTCCCTAGGTTCATGTTGTCTCTGCCAAATATGTCATGAAGTGCGATGATGATACTTTTGTTAGACTTGATTTAGTAGTCAGTGAAGTTAAGAAGGTACCAAGTGATAGAAGTATCTACATAGGGAATATCAATTTTCACCACAGGCCATTTCGCCATGGGAAATGGGCCGTGACCTATGAGGTAAAACATATGTGATATTTCGTTTGACTGTGGTTATTGGATAACATTGTTCATGTCTCTTTTGTCATTCTTTCTTCTATTGCTTGAAATACAAGCTAAACTATTTTTTTACAGTGATGATTCCATAAAAATGTACTTAGTGGTTGATATTACTGTGTTGACTGTCAGAAGACAGTATAGACTAAATATAGCTGAAATTGAGTTTCCCCCTGCTATTTAGATGATTAATATATGTTTACAGTTGGTATTTGAAGCTTTTTTTCTCTGAAATTGAATTAGACTTTGCAGCATTCGCTTCTTTATTAAATGTTAATGATCAGTTCTGCTAATTTTTATTCAGCTTGGGATGCATTTTATTTGACCCATGACAAATAAATGGGAATTGTATTTTCTGTCTATCTGGACCAGGATAGGGACATCCGACTACTAATGTGATTCATTCTTGTTGGAAGTACTGTTTAATTTGTTCCTGTACTTTTCTTTCTACTGTCTCCATTAACCAAAGTGAAGGATCACTTACTGCAAGTGATGAAATCATGAAAGGCGCTCTAAGGTTCTGATAATGGAATATGGGACTCTTTGCTGGTTATTGTTAACATCTTTAGCTATCTGAGCAGCATGATAGCATTTTTTTGTGGCCTTGATGCTTTAGACTTTTTTTGGCCTAAACCATATGTCAACAATTAGTATTATGTTTACAAAGGTTCGAACCTTGTACTTTGTCCCAACATGATTTTATCAGCGTATTGTAATGGTGTTTCAGAGGACGGCGTCGGCGAGGCGGCTGGTGGGAGGGAGCGGGACGGAGATGATCTCGTTCCAGGAGGGGTTCTCGCCATGGTCGAGGTCGACGCGGATGGAGCACTTGGCGCCGGCGTCGACCCAGACTTTATGCACTTGCTTGTGTAATCAACGATATAATAATAACTCTTTGTATCTTTCTTTTGTGCACATCTTACTATACTTCATTACCAAAACATATAACACATTTTGCTTATTTGAATTGTATTACCAAATATCGCCGTAGCGTTAGCACGGGCAATATACTAGTATATATAAATAATCTACCTATGCTCCCGTGCTAAGCTGTTTACTAAATAAGAGCCAGCTCTCTTCTCTCTCCTCTTTTATCACTCTTTTATATATATCAAAACTAATGTGTATAGGCTAATAGTTAGTTAGCTGATGTAGCCTCGTTGTAATGCCCTTAGAATAAGGCCCCGTTTGGTACAGTTCCAGATTCTAGTAGAAACGGAAACGGTTCTAGATTCTTAGTGAAACATTTCAGGTAGAATCAAAATCATTTTCTGCAAACCGTTTGGTACGGTTCCAGATTCTAGCAGAAACTAGTAGAAACGGGGTTCAGGGTGATTCAGCCACGGCGTAGAAAAAGAAGACACCTTCCGAGGAGAATCGTTCCGAGTTTCGCTGGGTTTCTCCCGGATTCTAGTAGAAACAGCTCGGTTCCAAGTTGCCAAACGGGGCCTAAATTTTCCATGTTTTGCGCCACATGTACGCCCCAATACCAATACAGACTATCGGTTCTGACCGAAAATAAACTGAAATACCGCATTCCCCAGGTACCTCCCCGCAAAACCACAGCCCCATTCGTCTCCATTCTCCAACCCTCGTACCGTATGAGGAGGCAGCTCGTGCTCGGGCGAGACTGAGACGAGACCAACACGCAGGGCTCTGCCTGGATCTCGCCGCCGCCGACGAGATGCTCAACAGCGGTCTCCTCCGCCTCCTCCTCATCGCCGCCCTCCTCGCCGTCGCGCGGCCGCCCCTCGCATCCGCCTCCGAATCCGACCACAAGGTGCGCCGGCAGCCCCCCTCCTCCCCCCTTAACCCTAGATCCGAGCCCCCCCGTACGCCCCTCGGCTGGATCCGTCGACGTGCCCCGCTGGATCTGGGCGCGGCGAGCGGTTTCGACGTGGCTACGTCGCGGTTCCGGGGCCTCGTTGTTCTGGGCTAGTGCTGGGAGTTGCATGCTTAGTTCGACGTGACGGCTTGGTCTGTAGCTCTGGGGTGCGAAGGGTTGGATGCTTATAAATCTGGAGCTTTTGAGCGAGAGGACGGATTCAGGGCAGTTTGAAAAGTTGGCTGCTTTGGGAGGCTAATTGATCTTGCTTACTGCGAGAGTGCAGGGGAAAAAAATAACTGAGCCGCATTCGGACAAAAAAAAGCTTTTGGTTGTATAGGATTTCGGAATAGCTCTGGATTTGGACATAGAAACGGCTGTAATTGCATTGTTGTTCAGTGAATCTGTATCATGCTAGGCCTTGAATAATATTTAATGTAGATAGGAGTGTTTTCCTAGCTTACTTCTGCATCATCAAAGTTGAGTGTTTCTTGGTTGTGCATTCAAATTCTGAGATATGGTGCATGTCATGTTTGGTTTGGGAAAGGGTGCAACCCTTGTATATTGCTGTGGGCGTACAGTTGATATATTATGCTTTGATGTGGCAGTTATCCTGGGCATTGGTTGAATATTCCTATCATTCTATTTCGGGCCTCGCAATGTTTGGAATTGAACTAGTTGAACGTTACACTTCACACTGTCTTACTGTAGGGACCAATTGGGGATTGGATTTAGCACTCCAACAGGCAGTTGCAATCATGTGCCGGCGGTAGTAGTTTGATTTCGAACATTTGCCGGTAGTAGTTTGATTTTGGCCATTGATTTGTCTTGTGCTGAGTGCAACTGTATCTACTTCCCCAGTAATAATTACTTGCATTTGCTTCTATTATGGTATCTGCTGCACTATACTTCTGTAACTTATTATTAGCTTGTTAAAATGCCAGTCTTGTATAAGTTTAGTGGATCATGAATTGTGTTATATTTCCCTGAAGTTTATACGGTCCAACCTAAACATAAAGTGAGGTGATCCTGAATATCTTTGAGAAATAAATAGTTTTGTATAGTGTTCTCATGCATCTAAGTAGTTTGAGAAACTTCTATTCCATTGAATCAAGGTTATTAAGTCGTAAAGTCGAGTCGAGTCGTCATGGTATTGACTTGCCGACTAGTCGATCTACCACTGCTGCTGCTATTCTCCTACTGTTATGTCTAGATGTAGAACAGAGCAGCGAAGACTAGTACTTACTAGTGCTAGCACATAGCAGCAAAGATGGATGGGTAGGGCCGGAGGCGGATTGCAGCGGCGCAGGGGCGCACGGATGGACATGGGCGGATTGTGGAGGTGTCTAGGGTTCAGCCACTGCAGTCCTCGTATATATGTTGATCATCTCTCTGTCTCTGTATGTGGGCCGTTAGTCGCTTGGCTAGGAACGCGCGATTAGTCACAGCTAGTCGCTGATTAGTCGTCCAGCCGCCCGACTAGTCTCTCTAGTTGAGTAGAGCGCCCTAGTCGTCCTCCATACACCGACTGGATGACTAATTGTGGTTTAGTCGACGACCTAATAACACTGCATTGAATTAGGAAATCAACATTTTGGAATACACCTCACCAGTCACAGTCAAACAGAGCCTCAGCATGCAGTACAAGATTACACCATTACGGCATAGTATTTGGCCTTAATTTCTGGCTACAAGGCCGTCTGTTCTCTGAGTCCATCAAATATCAAAGTATCTAAGTGTGTGATTATTAGTGATAAGAAATGATGGAACCCATGGTAGCTAATTGTTGAAATCAATTTGAAGGATAGTTTAATTGACCTTCGATCCTTAAAAGGGAAACTTTTTGGTGGCTTTGGAAATTTTCATACATTGCCATGAGAACTTGGGCTGTAGGTTCTTCTTTTATTTTCATTATGGTCAATATTGAAACTGGTCAACAACAATCCCACTTCTTGGTGAACGGGGAGTGGCCTTCACAATCAACTAGTTCCTTAAGAAATTTCAGAGCTTCTCTATTGACTTGTCATGGCTTCTTAACACTATCATTAACTGGCCACAATCCTTGTTCTCTATAGCTTACACAGTTGCACTTCATACCGCAATGCACAGATTCAGAACAATCGGTTGTTAACTTCTATGTTACTGTCTTCCCTAAAATTTAACTCGTACTAGTTTGCAATCATACTGAGAACGCTTCCTCTTCTTATTTTTCTTATGTGCAGTACCAAGCTGAAGAACCGGTTAAGCTCTGGGTAAACAAGGTTGGCCCTTACAATAACCCTCAAGAAACTTACAACTATTACAGCCTCCCGTTTTGTCAACCATCTGAAAACCCTGCACATAAATGGGGTGGTCTCGGAGAGGTCCTAGGTGGAAATGAGCTGATTGATAGTCAGATTGATATAAAGTTCATAAGTACGTTGATCATGTTCTAACATCCTCGATTTGTTTACCTCTGATTGGAATGTGCATCAATGCATGTTCCTTTTTACTAAGTGATTTATTTGACTGACTATTGATTTAAAATTTTCGTTTGTTTTAGAAAATGCGGAGAAGGGCCCCATTTGCACAATTGAACTTGATGCTAAAAAGGTTCAGCAATTTACTGATGCCATTGAAAGCTCATATTGGTTTGAGCTTTTTATAGGTACGAGGATCCATATTTAGTTCTGTGTCGCTGCACATGTTTTTCTTGTTTTGGATGCTATTTCTTGTTTCTGACATTCTTTGTATGCAACTTTCTCTCCTTTGCTTGCTTTGGTCAAATCATCTAGATGATCTTCCATTGTGGGGTAGGTACTTCTAAACTTAAATGGCATTTCTTTTGCTTAAGTACTTTCTGCCCTCTACTTCTTTTTTATAGTAGGGTGAGTTGTCCTCTGAGCAGGTTTTGTTGGGGAGACTGACAAAAACAATGAAAACAAGCACTATCTTTACACACACAAGAACATTGTTGTTAAATACAATGGTAACAGGGTATGTCTTGCACTTTTTTATAACCTTAAAAATTAGCTGAAACCTATACATATTAGCTAATAAATTTCCCTTGTAGATAATTCATGTTAATCTCACTCAAGAGTCACCTAAGCTTCTTGAAGCTGGTAAAAAATTGGATATGACATATTCAGTGAAGTGGGTGCAAACAAATGTGGCATTTGCACGACGTTTTGAAGTTTACTTGGACTACCCATTCTTCGAACACCAGGTAATTCTTGTTTTTGCCAGAGGCAACCTATGATTTTTTGAAGGACTTTTTTTTGGCCTTGTTATATTTTCTTGGCTCCATGTTGATTCTGACAAAGTAGACTTTGCTTTCTGTCTGAAGGAATCAGAAGGCCACTAACTTGTGTTGCGATTTTCCATGTTCAGATTCATTGGTTCTCCATCTTCAATTCTTTCATGATGGTTATTTTCTTGACCGGTTTGGTATCAATGATATTGATGAGGACCCTGAGAAATGATTATGCAAAGTATGGTCGCGAAGATGATGATCTGGAGTCACTTGTAAGTTCTGAATCTGAGTACTTCTGCTCTCTGGTTAAAAATAACTCGTCGTTTTTTTATTTTCATGGTCTCCAGATGCAAGTTTGACTGCTAGTCTTATCACATCATATTTATAAAGTTACAAATGTATAACATTATGAGAGTAAAGATGCATTTACTCACCATTTCCTGTGAGGAATCTAATATTCAACAACAACAACAACAACAACTAAGCCTTTTGTCCTAAACAAGTTGGGGTAGGCTAGGAATGAAATCAAATCAAAATCAATAAAACCCCTAAACATCCGATCTTAGGTCATGGTTCCGGTACGTGGATCGCTAACTTCGCAAACTTCCATGCTCTACTGTCAAAAAATCGAAAAGTTCCCTTCTTAGGCATTATTTTTCCGCACAAACTAACATCTCCATCATCTGCCATAGCACCTGAAATCACATCTTATATACTCAGTCTGAGTCCTACTAAGTCTAAGCTTTTCGATTATAAATTCTTCCTCCACAACTCCAGTTTCCTAACACCTACCCTACTCATCAATTAGCACCACATCATCAGCAAGAAGCATACACCAATGAATCTCTCCTTGTATGCCCCGCGCGACTTCGTTTATCACTAGGGCAAAATGTAGGGGCTCAATGCTGACCTTTGATGTAGTCTATCTTAATAGAAAGTCACTGGTATAGCTATCACATGCTCTGACATTAGCCACATCATTATATATCTCCTTGACTAGGGTAACCTACTTTGTTGGGACTTAGCTTAAGAGGTTCAAAAGAGAAATTCACTCCTTATTCTTGGCTAGTGGAATGGAAGCAAGACTCTTTCCTACCCACTTGCCTTTTTAAGCGCTCACCACATGACCTTTCTTGGCATTTTGTCGTAAGCTTTCTCTAAGTTGGTAAACACCATGCGTAGATCCTCCTCCGTATACCTCTCTATCAACTGTCGTGTCAAGAAAATCGCCTCCATGGTCGACCTCCCAGGCATTAAACCAAATTGGTTTTTCGTCATTCTAGTCACTTTTCTTAAATGATGCTCAATCACTTGCTCCCAAAGCTTCATTTTAAGGTTCATGAGCTTAATTCCTCTGTAATTAGTACAGCTTTGAGTGTCTCCTTTATTCTTGAAAATTGGCACTAATGTGCTTCTCCACTATTCATCAGGAATCTAGTATTGAGAAAGAAATAATTAGTTAAACATCAAGTCATACACTTCCCACACTGACAGTTTTTTTAACCGGAGGAAACCTTTTAATATTTGTAACAAATTGTTTGGCACGGATTTCATCTATGGTCACTTGATGGTGTGGTTTTCCTTCATCAGGAGAGAGATGTTAGTGAGGAATCTGGATGGAAGCTTGTCCATGGAGATGTATTTCGGCCACCTCGCAGCCTGGTGTTTCTTTCTGCTCTTTTTGGTATTGGCACTCAGTTGGCGGCTCTTATCCTGCTTGTGATTGTATTGGCCATTGTTGGCATGTTATACGTTGGGTAAGCTCAAAACCAGTTTTCTTTGTCTCCATCTTTCTGCATTGCATGTGCAAAATGTAGTAGGCATATAGTTGAAACTTGAAAGTAGTTTTGGAGCCATGCATGTGTTCATCTGGAACATTAATTCATGCACATTCCTAAAAGGATCTGAAGATCATGAATGGCTGAACCTTTACAATGTCTCCAGTTTTGCATTCACACGAAGCTAGATATATATTTATTTTGGCAAATGATATGGTAGAATACACATGGTAAATTTGCACTCTTAGTATGTCATTGTCCTCGTTGTTTAGTTTGATTTCTTGCCAAGGTAGTATTTATCGCGATAAAATGGCTGGTTTTGCATTATCCAACGACTGCCTTTGTTAACCCCGCGCTATTGCTTTCTGGAGCAGTTGTCGTATTACTGAAATGCACAACTCCATCTGCCACAAGGCATGGTGTGGAGAAGTGTCAACCCTGAAGGTCAGGAAAAAAAGGAACTCATTTCATTGTTCAGGCTTAGAGAGCATGGAAAATTGCTAACATACAAAGTGTACTTTTCATCATCATGCGAAGTAACTAAATATAGCTAAAACTGTTCTTGCAGATCAATAATAATGTTTGGTCAACTGATTTGATTTCCATTAGCGGTTTCCCCCGAACTAAAATACTATATTCTATTTGTCATTGAATGAGCAATCATCACAAACTTTATCATGTGCCTGCACTCTTCTTTCATTTTTGGATACAATCGATAATGTTTGTTCAGCTAGTACGAGTTTGCATTAACTTTTCCCCCAACTAAAATAATGTACTCTATTTGTCAGACGAGGAGCTATCATCACAACATTTATCGTGTGCTACGCTCTTACATCTTTCATTTCTGGATATGTTAGTGGTGGCCTCTACTCAAGGAATGGTGGTATGGTTCTGCACAAGTTTTTATGTTCTTTGAAGTATTTCCTTTGTTGAACTTCCCCGTGTTATTCTGTCTGCTATGCCAAATAAATTCCTGAGTTTCAGAATTGCCAGTTTCCATGATCTTTATCTCAAGCTCACCGTGCATTCCTTGATTCAATGGCAGGCAAAAACTGGATAAAGGCTATGATCCTTACTGCATCCCTTTTTCCGTTCCTGTGCTTTTCAATTGGATTAGTGTTGAACACCATTGCTATCTTCTACCGTTCATTAGCGGCTATACCATTTGGCACAATGGTTGTCATATTTGTCCTTTGGGCTTTCATCTCTTTCCCATTGGTGCTATTGGGAACTGTAGTTGGTAGAAACTGGAGTGGTGCTCCCAACAACCCATGCCGTGTGAAGACGATTCCACGTCCTATTCCTGAGAAGAAATGGTACCTTACACCTTCTGTTATCTCGTTGATGGGTGGGCTCCTCCCCTTCGGCAGCATCTTCATTGAGATGTACTTTGTGTTCACTTCATTCTGGAACTACAAGGTAAAAAAATAATATATTGGAGAGCATTGCTGTGAAATAAATATGTCTACGCACTTTTTTTTTAAGTACATCGCTTTTAATTTGACCGAACAGTGACATATCTTTTTGGCCTTGGCAGGTGTATTATGTTTATGGTTTCATGTTGCTGGTCTTTGTCATCCTGATAATAGTCACCATATGTGTCACTATTGTGGGTACTTATTTCTTGTTGAATGCTGAGAACTATCATTGGCAATGGACGTCATTCTTCTCTGCTGCATCTACTGCCTTGTATGTATATCTATACTCCATATACTATTATCATATGAAGACAAAGATGTCAGGCTTTTTTCAGACGACCTTCTACTTTGGCTACACCTTGATGTTCTGTCTCGGGCTAGGGATACTTTGTGGTGAGCTTTTAAACTTACCGGTGATTGTTCGATTTCAAATTGCATCAGGTCCGTTTTGACATCCTTTTGTGGTTATTTAGGTGCTGTTGGCTATCTGGGGTCTACTCTCTTTGTGAGGAGAATCTACAGAAACATCAAATGCGACTAAATTGCTACTCCATTGCTGGTAGAGACTGTTAGCAAATCATGTGGTGTTGTCGCAGGTCCAGTGTGGAGTAATGCTTATAAGATTCCGATTAACTTTTGGAAACTACACAGGAGGTCGCTCTCCCTTTGTTTACTTTTTTTGTTCTTTTTTTGTTTTTGACCTATCTATTTTCCTTAATGGATGTGCCCTCATAAATGTATACCCATATTAGTTCAGGAATTAGTCTCAGTACTGGGAAGTACATTTAGGTTCTCTTTTTGCAGAGGCCTCTTTTGGTCAGTAGTAGGATATCATTGATGAATATTGCTGCAGTGGACTAGATTTTCGCCTCTTATGAATTGCAACATCCAGTTTTCATATCGCCATGTAGTATAATCAAACTAATACATTCAAGTTACATATATAGCGTGGATGGGTGAAGTATGTCTGTTTCGTCCTTGCCAGTACTGTTGAAGCACACATCCACTCCATATGCTTGCTATAATTTTTCGTTTTTCGTTTTATTTCTTGAGAGATACTTGTATGCTTTTCTTTTTGAAAATTACATAAATATTAAAGCATAAATGAAAGGTGCATGGTGATTACTTACCTCTTCATTTGCTTCAAGATTTGTATACTCTTCTTTCTTTCTGAATTGTTTGCCAACTGCCAATACAAAAGTCTGCCTTGCCTGCAGTGACTGTCAGGTCATTTTGTTTTTCTCATACAATGCACGCCTATGAATCTATGATAATGGTTGCTTGTTGGTAGACACCTTTCGCTGAGATTAGACACCTCCAATGATCCAATCTAAGAAATAAAAAGATATGCTGGTAGGGAAGAAAAAACTTTCTGTTGGTCCTCTTCTTTTTGTGGGGAAATGTAGCTGCCGCTGTGTGGATGGACTAGCTCACAGCCTCACAGGAACTCATCTGTGCGAGAGGTGTATAGAACTTTCCAGCCCTCTGTTATGATGTGTCAAGTCTATACTGCCCGTTTCTTTTAAATCAACCAATCAGGAGGTGTTGCCCAAATAATTGTATTCTTGAAAAATGAAGCATCCTATAGCTCGACTGGAGTAAACTGCCCTGGTAGCAAAATATATCACCTCTTTCGAAGACCACAGCATATGACTAGACGAGCACCTCTCAGCAGGGTTTATAAAATCGTTTTGAGGTTGAAAATCTAACTCTGCTTGGCACCGGTTTTTCGTGAAAAGCGATTAAAAATCGTCAAAAACCGAAGTGTTTCGAAACCTAACGTTTGAATAAAAAATTTCAAAAAAGATTTTTAAAAAGAACAAAAACCGGTCGGTTTTCTCGAAAACCGGTCGGCGAGGTGAGCCTTTTGAGCGATCGATTTTTTAAGCAGTTTTCGTCGGTATTCTTAAAAAACCATTCGGTTTTTACCTATAAATTTTTTCAATTTTTTAATTTTTTTTAATTGAACCGGTTTAGAATTTCGAACCGACTAGGCACGGTAAAAAACACCGTGGTTTTTGACGGTTTTGTGAACCCTGTGTCTCTGTCAATGATATGTTGTCTTAATTTGGCGGTTTTGTGAACCCTGTCTCTGTCAATGATATGTTATCTTAATTTGGCGAAGGAATACACAGGGATATAGTACAATGTATGCAAAAATTCTGAACTGGCAGACTTGCAATCTTTGCAATCATATGAAAAGATCGACAACCACAATGTTATGGAGTAGTACTACTGTCTACTTGTTTGTTGAACTGAAGTGCTTGAGACTGAGAATGAAATCAGCAAACACGCTAGTTGTGCTTGGCATTCTAATCCGAACATAGTTAAGAGAGATCATTACCATTTTGTCGTCAGCTAGTGGCGGAACTAAAAATTTATAATAGGTACACACACTGACACCGAACAGTTGATGTACACAATTTAACAGCATAAATCGATCACCTAGGAACTAGAAAATTTATAATAGATTAGATATGCACATTTGACACCGAACATTTAATATACACAATTTGGCAGCATAAATGGACCACCTAGACTCAAATCCAATCATCACATCCCGTAAATCTAATTTCCAATCATATCCTATAAATCTAAATTTTTTTTACAGTGTATTATACAGGTAGTATATAATATATAGTAAAAATCGCATCTAACAGTTGATTTGTTAACTGAGTCTACTCTATTACCATATGAAGCATTAGTAAATTTTAGTTAATATGATTCCATTGGATCGAAAAGAATAAATTGTTCATATTTAGTATATGTAAAAGAGCTCTAAATCTAAGGCTCGGTTTAGTATGGTTTTAAATTTTAGTAGAAACGGAAATGGTTTCAGATTCTAGTAGAAACGTTCCGGGTAGAATTATGTAAATCAAGTGGAATAGGATTGAGACCGATTCGGTCACAAAGTAGAAAAAAAAAAAGAAACGATCCAAAAAGAATCATTTCGAGTTTTAGCCAGTTTGGTTGTGCTTCTTTCAAAATCTAGTATAAACGGCCCATTCCAAATTGCCAAACGGCCTCAGGCTTTATATATGGCGCGGATTTAAGCTTCTGTTATTTCGGTCTTTCCCTTTCAGCTGTCTTGCTTCTGCTCAACAGATTGATCCAGGAAACCGGTCGGATAGACCAGAGAGTTTATTAGAATTAGTCCAGTGAGTATCTAACTACGGATTCGAAGATGCAGTAGGGGGTTGGTGTCATCAAACCTTGGGCGCTTCTTGTTCTTGCCCTCATCGGCAGCTGTGCGCAGGCGACAGATGAGCAGATGAATGGCGGCGGCGTGCGGCGTCGACCCGGTCAAATCCACCGTCGAGCCTCCTCAAATCCATCGTCGGCCCGGCCAGCGGCGCGCACCGTCGCCTGCTATGCCGTGCGCCCAGCCTGCCGCCTGCCGTGTCGTGCGGCCGAGACAGTGGTCCGCGCTGCCGCCTGCTGCGCCGCCTCGCGCCCACGCCGCCCGCCGGACACCTGCGCCTACCGCCGGCGCCGCCCGGAACGAGGAGCGGGTGAGGGGATGTGGCGGGTGAGGAGGACACGCTGCCGATGGATTGCCCTGAGAGAGCTACGGACTACGGTCGGAACTTGGGCTTTCGGCACTAGTAGTTGTAGTTCAGCACCTGGGCTACCGGCACTGGGAGGGCCAGCAGTTGGGCTTTCAGCTCCGCCCATGTCGTCAGCCCATCACGTAGGGCTTGACCGCACACATGAGCATGGCCGATGATTTGTGTATACTAGTTCTTGACTTGAGCATTATTAGATCGTCATCATCCAGCACGAACCAACAAAGTCAAGGAATAATTGATTATTTGTTATAAAGTTGACGTGTACTTGATAATTTAATACGTAATATCTTATTAATATTTAAATTCAGAAGCTATATATCAATAAAATATAACGTGACAAATCACTAGATACACGCCAACTTTGTAACAAGCAATCAAATCTCCTCGTTAAGAAAAGGAGCCTCGAGATAACTAGCATTTATTTACAATCCCAATGGCCTTGTCATCAACTGGATTTCTCGGTTCAGTTTTTCTTCTTGTCCTCCTATTCCATTTGCCACTTTGCGTTGTCCATGTCCAAACGTAGAAAACATGGCAATAATCTACGCTATACTTGTCTCTGTAATACATAGAAACATATATAAACTTTTTAAATGATTTGGAGTTCATTTGATACTTTTGAAAAATCAAAAACTGATTTTACATACGGCTTTTATCACGACTTTACCACTTTCACAATTTTATAAAATTCTACAAGCTTGTTCACAGTGTCAAAATTTTATAGGAATATTATTAATACATAATAATCGTACCAAAAAAATTCTAAATTTTTTGACGTATTTTCCACATGTTTTAGGACGGTTTTTTTGGCCGAAATTTCGCTTCTCAGGCGAAATCTCAGCTATTTTGCCCGAGATTTCGGATTTCCCGGTTTAAAAAATCGGATTTGAATCCTTATTTTTGAATTTTGGTAAAATTTTATCCGAAATTTTTGAATCTTGCCGAAATTTTGGATTTTAGTGGATTCCGAGAAAAGATCAAAAAACGAAATTTAGAACCTTGGTCACGACCATATATTTAGGCCGTAGATTCCAGTCATATCATCAATTTACAACAGAGGAGAAGACGTCCTCTTCGATCAGATCGAAACATCATGTAACATCCTCTTTTTGGCTTTCTGGAGAAAAACCTAATTTAAATAAAGTAAATTCAAAGTTTGGAGTTTCATTGGTGTTTATAATAACCTAGCTTCTAACCCGTTCGTTTCATATGTTAAGACGATCCTGATCAGACAAGCTGTTGCCTTAATGCATCTAGGATGTTTAGATATTCAATTACAAAATTTATAACTGGTTGTGCCTTATAAATGTCATTGCAGAAATATCTAAACAGATGAAAATTTTGAACAACAGATATTAATGATGGAAGTTCTGCTAAGGTGTAGCAAAAACATTTGGTTCCATAGTTGAAGACAAGAATTGAGCAACTAGATAGTGGCTTCGATTATATTCATATCAAGTTACCTGTGCGATGGAAGATTTGAAGACAAGAAAGGGGAGTTTGTTTTATATTGTTCTCAGAAATATGGCTCAATTGAAGATTTGAAATCTTCAACCTCAATCACAAATGGGCTAAACAATTAATTAAATGAATAATGACTCGAACCCTTACCACGTTAACACGCACATTAAAGAATTGATAATCAAGCTCACTGTTAATAGATTATATTCGGTTCAACATACATTCAGATCAACAGATTGAATATTTGCTAAGCGAATCATCAAATGATTTCAGAATTGTTAGCTAGCAATTTTACCAAGTAATCAGTTGAACAAAGCAGTATAAAGACAATGAAGTAACACTGATAGTGAGCAATGACAGATATTTAATACTTGTCAGATTAAGCAAAAACAATATAAAGTCTACTGGTTCGAGCCCTAGTTCACAAATTATCATTATGATCATGAGAATTTTCACAAGAGAATAAAGAGAAGAAATTGCAAGTGAGTTGATAGGAAAATGAGGGGGGGGGGGCTTGCTACCTTATTTATAGAAAAAAACTTAGAAATTTTAAGTCTCAAACAGTTATAAAACGGCTATATTTCAAATAAACGGGCTAAATGAGCCGTGTCGTGCCTGCACCGTGTCGGGGTGCTGGCCGAAGCATAGCCCTGCCTATCGGGTTGGGTCGTGCCTACAGTGGCGGGCTGCAGGCCAGCCCATTTGTCCACCTCTATTCATAGCTAGCTGTGTTGTGTGGGGCTGTGAGCTGAATGTATCTTTAAGAGAAGAATTTGCAAGTGAGTTGGTAGAGAAATGAGGGGGGGGTGCTACCCTATTTATAGAAAACATTTTAGAATTTTTTAGAATTATTTCAATTTTTTTAGAATTTTTAAGTCTCAAACATCTATAAAACGGCTATATTTCAAATAAACGGGCTAAGTGGGCTGTGCCGTGCCTGGCCCGTGTCGGGGTGCTGGCCCAAGCATAGCCTCGCCTATCTGGTTAGGTCATGCCTACAGTGGCAGGTTGCAGGCCAGCCTATTTGGCACGCCCATTTGGCCACCTCTATTCATAGCTAGCTGTGGAGTGCTTTATTCATAGCTAGCTGTGTTGTGTGGGGTTGTGAGCTGAATGTATCTTTAAAGACGCCTCTATGCATTCTTTTAGTTGCATAAATATTAAAACACAAATAAAAGGTAGATGATAATTACTTATTTCTTTGTTTACTTCAAGATTGGTGTAACTTATATTGAGAGTGAAAGCACATATAGAAGTACTGCTCTTAGAGATTCGTGCAGTTTGTATCGGATGAGTTGGATGCATGGAGGCACTTCTTTTTAGTGGTATATGTATGATATGGTGGTATACTTTGTGTATTTTGGTTCTAATCACTCCAATTTAATACTCCATCTGTCACACAAAGAGTGCATTTCTAGGTTTTTTTAAGACAGATTAGTATGCAAGGTAAATGACTAGTGTGACCCTCATTACTTCATACATAAGCATACTGGTGCTTCGGTTTTCACAGACACTTAAATGAGTATGCATACACTTACAGCTGGGCCCTACGGACTAAATATGCACTCTTTGTGCGATAAATTTTGAACATTAGAAATGCACTATTTGTGGGACAGAGGGAGTAGAGTTTTTCGGTATATTGAGATCACCACGGATAGTAATCAGCAAAACGGAAATCATCAATGTGATCGTACCGCTGGATTTGGGCGAACGGAATATTGGTCTGGCTCGGTTCAATTGCGCAATAATACTTCTCGATCGGTATGGGAAAAAATGAATCAAATCCTTCGTACGGTACCCCATGTACTAGTAACAACGGTAGTAGAGTACTCAGTTCCAACTTTCACCGCTTTATAAAAGCCCAACAAGATCTATCTTTCTCATATTTATTTGTAAAAAATCTAATGAGTATTTATTTATAAAATCCAATAAAATTATGATAAAAGCACAAATCTACGTAATTTTCAAGTATGCAATTGAAACATAGGGCATGTACAATAGTCACATTCAGCTGTCTATAAGAGATGCCATGTAGAATTTTAAGTGACATGGAGGAGAGAGAAGAAGGAGAGAGAAGAAGGAGAGAGAAAACTGCTGTCTACTATTTAATAGACAGTCTTATAGACAGCTTCACATGTTGTATACCATTGTATAGACAGCCTATTAATTGAATAAGAGATCATTACAGACAGCTATATAGACGATTCATTGTATAAGTTGTTTTTAGTGCTGTGTGTAGATGATGTGAAGATGCATTATAGACAGTTGTTGTCTATACCACTGTACATACCCTGAGAGAAGAGGTGCATCCGTTGACAGTACTAGGGTGCGGAAGTGCGGATCCAATGGTCTTCGCTTGAGCGGCTGATCTCAGCCGTTGCTTCCTCGATTGAACGGATGCGATGATAAGGCATCCGGTTATTTTTTTTTTTTTTGATTCTTCCGTTCGGTAACAGAAAAATCGAACAAACAGACCAAAAAACCGAATAAATTGACAAAAAAAACGAGTAAATCAGACCGAAAAAACAGAAAAAATTGAAAAAGCCGAATGCCACTCCTGCTCTGCCTGCTTCCGTCTTTTGAGCAGAGGTGATGATAGTGAGACGAGAAGAGAATGGAATACGAACTATGCATTATGTAAGCATATCCTACTACGGAAATAGGAAATTAACTCGAACTCTCAAGGGAAAAAAAAGAGATAATGAATGATGTACTTACTACTCCTTGGGAAAGCCAACACGATTTCGCGAAGCGTCCTGCTCAACTCAAGGGTGTACATTTCTAATTTTATAGTGTTTCTTAAATTTGGTCTATCGATGAGATGATTTAGTACCGAGAAAATTTCAGGAGCGCATACTTCATTTGTATAATTCTATAGTTTTTGCAGAGATGATCTTATATGGGCTGTTTGGTTCGCATCTCGCCGTAGCCCGCATGCGCAGAAACGCCGCAGCCTGCACCGCGTGAGCCTGGCTGCGCAGAAACGGCCACCGCGCTTGTTTCCGCGCAGCCTGGCCCGCTGACGTGGCTCGCATCACATGAGACAGGTGAAGCGTTCGGCGATCCAAACAAGCGCTTAGACTCCCGCGGGCCTAGCCAAGCACGGCGCAAGCCAACCAAACACGCGAGGCCTCCTGCAGTGAACCAAACAGCCCAATAGCGTTTCTTAAATTTGATCCGCTAATAAGATGATTTTGTACGGTTTCTCGGAATTTTAGGGTGGCCCTAGATACGCCCCCGCTGATAAGCACGAACATTATAAATCCTCTAGAGCCTACAAGTTGCCTTAATACTAACAGCACAGCAGCAGTGCTGCCCCATGTGGCCACGTGGCACTGCCTCCCTCGCAGCCTCACTGTCACTGTGCGAGGCGCCCTCAGTCGCTCACTCACCAGCTCTAATTAAGCCTAGTAGTACATCAATTTTAATTCGATTGCAATTAGCGACCGGAGTAGTACATGAAAAAAGAATCAATAGTTCTGCAATTTTAAAATGACCTTTTTACTTTTTTTTTTCTATACGTTTTCTCTTATCTATTTCGAATATTATTTACTACTATATATACACTAACATAAGATATACCATCTGCAAATGTAAGTAGAGAAGTAATGTATAATCTTTTTATACACGTATACTAGTAAAATATAGAGAAATTTTACGGTGGATTATACTTGTAGTATAAAATGTGCAGTAGAAATCATATCTAACCGTTGATTTGTTAATGGTGTTTCTACTACTCTACTACCAAATATAGTGTAAGTAACTCTAGTTAATCTGATCTATTGGATCGAAAAGAATGAACGGTTCATATTCAATTTAGTCTACCGTAAGAGCAGAACTAGCCAACGGTATACCGTTGCGACGGTATACCTGAGTTTCATTAGTTTCAGTGATGAGTTTTATCTGGTTTCATAAGTTCCAGTGTTTAGTTTCATAAGTTTCATGTTTCATCAGTTTTAGTGTTATGTTTCATGAGTTTCAATGTAAAAATTTCACAAGTTTCATAAGTTTCAGTGCTACACCGTTGCAACGGTATACCGTTTAATAGTTTTTCTGCTACCGTAAATGAGCTCAAAATATAATAACTTTGAAATAACATCTGTTCTACAAACGAGAGATTTTCCCTCGCAAAAAAAAAAAAAAAAACCGAGAGATTATAAATTATTATCTACAGAGATTATAAGCGAGAGTATGTACAGAGAGCTTCTTCCCGATCCCTCGCCGACCTCATCCACCACCTCCCCTCCCATCGATCCGCATTAACTACTCCCGCTTCCCTGCTCCCCAATCCCAAGGGCCAAATCCAACTGACAGATGCGGTGGTAGGCCGGCGTCGGAGCCAGGCGTATCGGCCAAGCTAGCGAGCTCCGGATCGCAGCACAAGCAGGAGGTGGTGGTGGTGGCCGGAGCGGTGCGAGGCGAGGGGAGGAGGGGGGGGGGGGGTGAAGGATCGATGGCGGAGGCGGGGAGGTCGCTGGCGGAGACGCCGACGTGGTCCGTGGCGACGGTCACCACGCTCATGGTCGCTGCCTGCTTCCTCGTCGAGCGCGCCCTCTCGCGCTCCGCCAAGGCAAGTAGTCACTCGCCCGCCTGACCCCATCTCCGGCGTCCTGCTTTAGCTACTACTGGTACAGCTTGAGCTTCCTGCGGTGTGCTCGATCGACTGACCTCGACTCGCTTCTGCTTCTTGGTACGCAGTGGCTGCGCAAGACGAAGCGGAAGGCCATGCTCGCCGCGCTCGAGAAGATCCGCGAAGGTGGTACACAGCTCAACAGATTAATCAAATCATATACGTGCACTTCTAATACAACAGCGTGTGTTTACTCATTTATGCATATGCTTTTGCCTACAATTGCTTGCTCATGACATGAACCATGGTCGGTAGTGCATACGTTTAATTTGTTCCTCTTGTATTTTAGTATGTCTTTATATCATTTCAGCAGCATGTCTTTTTCTGTGAGTCACCTTGCCGTCTGCCTTTTTTTTTTTAAAAAAAACAATGAAGTTGCAATTTGCTGATCTGTATTGCCACTTCGCTGAATACGGCTACTTATGGGTTGGCCGTGTGCATCTCAGGATGCAGAGGCCGGGAGATTCAATCTTCCATTATCTAAAAAAAATGGCTACTTATGGGCCTGCATTCTAATTAAGCTGTTCATATTGACACTGTCTTTCAGTGTCACCATTCCATTTAGCGTGGTTGTGCATACACGTTACCAGGATCATGTGGTGATCTTCATAATCTGGGGTCTCATCTTTTCGAATCGCCTTACATTTGCTTCTTGTAATTGAAACACTAGGCATTTTCAATGAAAAAGTCTTTGCTACTGCTGCTGCTTGTAAGGTGTTTGACTGTGTGCCTCAACAAGAGAAACCGTGTCTAACTGCAGAGCTGATGCTGCTCGGTTTTATCTCGTTGCTGCTGAGCCAGACGGCAACGTGGATATCAGAAATCTGCGTGCCGTCGTCCCTCTTTACCAGTCGATTCTACATTTGCTCAGAGAACGATTTCGAGGACCTCGTGCTACAAGGGGATGGTGCTGCAAACCAGACAGCTCTTGCTAACAGCCTATTCGGTGGCCAGTCAACGCATAGTTGCAGTGAGGTAAACGACAGATCAACTTGCTTCCACCCAATTATGCTTGCGGTGGAAAGGCACCATTTGGTAATTTTGTTGGTGTTTTCTCTACTTGCAGGGTCATGAGCCTTTTGTTTCATATGAAGGCCTTGAGCAGCTGCATCGGTTTTTGTTTATTCTTGGTATCACTCATGTGTTGTACAGTTTTGTAACAGTGGTTCTGTCGATGATTAAAGTAGGTGTTCCCTATTTGTTGTTGATTTAACAATGCGACACTGCCTTTTGGTCTGTAATGTGTCTTTTTTTTGCCACTGTTGCAGATATATAGCTGGAGGAAATGGGAAACCCAAGTTTGTTCACTCTCCAGCGAGCAATTGCAAGGTAAGGTTAAGCAAAATTGATACTTGTTAGGTCATACGTAGTAAAACTGATACATTAGCTTAATACTGTTTTTTTTTTTTCTTTCTATTTCTGCCTGATAAGTGCGTCTCTCTCTTAGTTAGGCGAAAGGTGATGCAGAGGCAATCTACGTTTGTTTTTCATCATGCATCTCACCCATGGAGCAAAAATAAAATACTTATTTGGATGGTAAGTTCACTGCATTGCTCCAAGCAGAATGTTGAGATTGCACTGATTCTTATTGCGCTATTTTTACTCGTGAGCATGCTAGAAGTAATGAGTTAAAACTTCCATGCCTTACCTATCCATTTCATTTAGTCATTTCTACTTTAACCTTGAGAATGTACTGGATGTTTGTAACATCCCAAATTTTTGCCCTTTCAAAATGTTTTACGTAGTTTAGCCCTCCAAAAATTGTCACCAATTTTCTTGGTAATTAAATCTTAATTTGGGACTTTCGTAAATAAAAATAATTTAATATGATTAAATCCTAAGTCAACAATTGTCAAAATTATTTTATTTGAGTTCTTTGTGCTTGGAAGTACTTTCTAGATATTTTTTGAGAATTTCTCGAGTGGATTTGCTATTTTATTTGAACTCTTTTGATTTATTTATATTTCCTAAAAAAAAACTAATTAAAATACTGGAAAAGGCTTTGGGCAAAAAACCTTAGCTCCGGCCTATTTATTCTCCCTTTGGCCCGGTCCGCCAACCCGTTGCCATCTCTCGCGCGCAGCCTAGCCTGTGCCTCGCGTCATCGGCCCACAACTCCAGCCTAGCCCGCACGCTGCGTCGTGCCACTGAGAGGTGGGGCCCAACTGTTAGTGCACTGTTTATTGTATTGAGCCGGAATCCCACGCTGACCTGTGTCTGCCACGGACACTGTCTTCCACACCATCTCTTTCGGGTATAAATTTTGCGCTTATGCCTTGGATTAGCGTTTCCTAGAGCCTCGCAACAAAAGCCCTAACCCTAGCTGCCCAGTCGAGCCGCTGTTGCCTTGGGATTTGAAGATCAAAGTCGCTCCTCCACCAAGATACGTTGTCGGATTTCGTCGCCGTCGGTGGGTCTTTGTCGTCATCGTCTACACTGTTGGGTTCATCGTTACACGCTCTACACGGTGCGCACCTTTTTGCCGGAGGGTCACTGTTGATTGTCGTTACTGTTAAGCCTATCGTCGCCGGTCTCGCTGTCCGCGTCAGCAGTTTCACTGCGTCGAGATCTTGCTGCCATGTCTTTCTTCACCTGAAAACCACCATCGCCGGAGTTGCACCGCCGATTGCCACCATTGTGACCATAGGTCCCAGTGCCACCACCGACGTGTCGCCACGTCACTTCTACACTAATGCCACATGTCTGTCATGTGTTGCCGAGTCAGCAAAGGCATCCTTGCCATGTCAGCTGCCAGGTCATGCCATGTGTGCCACATCAGCATGATGCTTGCATCAGCAAGCCTAACCCTAGATTAGTTTGGTGGACCTAGTCTACTGTGGGACCGAGTCTATGACATTTGGGGCCCACATGTTAGTCTCACGTTAGTTTCCAAAATTCTGGAAAATAAAAAGATACATGGAATATTCCTAGTCCTACCAGTCTCAGAGGGAAGAATATTCTCAGAATATATTCTCTTTCTCAATTTTAGTACTTTCTTATCTGATAAATGTGTCCGTTCTCCTTCATACAAACTCTGATTGAGTTCGTTCAAGTTCCTAAATTCATTTTCAAATTATTGCATGCTAGTTCAAATTATCATCTATTTTATTATTTGGGGGTTAGTTATGCAACCTATTTGAATTATTCCTACATTGTCATTTGTATGCCATGATCATTTGTCACCCTAGGTTGGTTAATTATTAGTTGGTCATTATTTATGGAACCAATGTGGGTTGGTATAGACGTGATTAGTGTGCGTAGCCATGTAACAGGTTGTTGATGTCATTTTGAATGTGCAAATTCAAATATGGCTAACTATGGAATATCTTTGTGGAAAGGGTGTGTCATGTTTTGTTACATGATGATCTGTTGTTGATGGCATGTGTTTCACTATAATCAACAGAGGTGGTAAACGATTTAAATTGGGATAGGTAGCAAGAAGCTGTGCTGATGGGTCTGTGTGACATTTGGTTGACATGATTTCGTGTGAATCTATATATACTTCCATGTGAAGTGGTGTAGTTGATTGGTTAGTTTTGCTCTGGTTAATTAAGAACTTAACCTTGTAAGCCATTGAACTGAGTTAAACATACAACCACATGTTTGAAATAGGATAGACCTAACTTAGTAAGCTACCGAGTCTTGACATATGGTACCTCAGGTGATAGGCTAAGCTGTGTGCTACCGTGGCGCCACAGGTTTTCTTATGAACTTCTTATTCGCATGTCAAAGGACACGTGTCATGGACGAACATTATAAGATTGATCATATCTTGTGGGTAAAGTGTATAATCTCTACACAGCATTAATCAACTTATTCGAATGGGCGTGCCCCCGGTTATGGATAATGCTTAGGGATTTGACGCAACTTATAGATTTTGTAAAATAAAACTTGGTGGGAAGTCCTGTGAAAGAACTGGTCTAGGCTTTGTGCCATTACGCTGGGAAATCTCAAATGTTATTATTTATGATTATTTGTTTACTTATGCTTTCAATCTATTTACTATATTGAAGTTGCAAACGTTGCTTTGTGCAAAAGAACCAATTCAACCATTGTTTGGAATTAACCTTGCATGTAGTTATATGAGGCTTGCAATCTGTGCACAACTTGTTGAGTACTCCAAGTTCTCACTCGTGCAAAGAGGAGTCAACACCTGCTTTGGAGGAGTATCGCAAAGAGGCTTAGTACTAGGATTCGAGCCCTAGTTGATTGCTTGTGGTAGATCGATAGGTCACTTCGGAGTTTTTTTCATCTTTTTCGCTGCAAGTCATTTATTTAGTGCTAAAACTCTGTGTGGCATAATAAGCGTAAACTCGACCATAAGTTCATAACAACTATTTGCTTATTAAATATAGTTTGTTATTCTTATTCCGCCGTGTATGAAGATATTTTATCTATGTTGCCACTGTGTGTACTATCGTGATCTAGGATTACTGCAGTATACATAGATGGTCCATATTTGCATATTCGGGTCCCGGCAATGTTTATCGAAAACAAAGTCGAAGATATTATTGGATAAAAGGGCAAAAGAATCATGTGTCTGAACTGCTGTAAAGTACCTAAAAGGCGATTTTTTTTTAAATAATACTTTTTTTAAACTGAATTGCGTTTTTAATACTCGAAAAATAAAATTTGCAAAAATAATACGTGGTCGCCATACCGTACGGCGAATACCCTATTTTCGCCGAACCGTGTGGCGAATACCCTATTTTCGCCGAACCATGTGGCGACAATACCCTAAATCCGCAGTTAATCTGCTACACGGGAATCAAGGCTATTTTCGCCGTACGGTATGACGAAGACCCTATTTTCGCCATACGGTTTGGCGAAAATAGGGTATTTTCGCCACATACGGTTTGGCGAAAATACTATTTTCGTCATATGTTAAGGCGAAAATAGCCTTAACCAAATAACCGACGGTTAATCGGCTTTAATTGGGTAATTATGGTATTTTCGCCATACCATATGGCGAAAATAGGGTATTCGCCGTACGGTATGGCGACCACGTATTATTTTTGCAAATTTTATTTTTCGAGTATTAAAAACGCAATTCAGTTTAAAAAAAGTATTATTTTAAAAAAAATTCCCTAATAGGCTATATGTCCAAGTGTGCTCAACTACACATTGTTTTCAGTGATGGCTTGTTGAAATATCAGATATCCCATGTCATCAATAAAAAATTTTGAATTCTGGAATGTCTATATTGCTCTACAAACTCTGGAAACATTGCAGCTATGCTTTCTACGTCAATTTAAGGGCTCTATCACAAAATCAGACTATATGGCATTGAGGTTGGGCTTTATCACAGTAAGTACTCTGACTTATCTCAACTGATTCAATCGTCACTTCTGCATTGTGATTACTTGTCTATTTTTTTCAGTATCATAAGTTGCCACATTCTTATAACTTCCACAAATACATGGTACGGAGCATGGAAGATGATTACAATGGAAGTGTTGGTATCAGGTAAAACAGAATTTGCACTTCAGACTATCTGCTCTTCATTTGATAATTAAGCAATTAAGCATCAAACAAACCTATATGTTCTGGAATGCTTAGTTCAAAGTATGTATGAAGATCTGAAAAATCTCTTCCATTAACTTTAATGGGATGCATTTACTTAGGTATTCCTTAGTTTTCCACTGAACAGAATATTTATTCATTTTTGCCAGTGCATCTATTTTATATCTGTATTGAACCCCATGTTGGTGCCAAAATTAATATTGTACTTAAAAAACACAGATTGTCTCTTTTTTTTCCCGAGAACATGAGGGAGATTAGCACATCTTTTCATTAAGCAATAATTTTTTGTACATGAACGGTGACCAAAGGCACCAACCACCACCACAAGATTAATTTACCAGTAATTCTACCTCTACTGTACTGTAAAAAGGTCAACACAGATTGTCAGCTGAAGCTATCTGAACATATATCCTTCTAGGATCTTCATTATAGTGTGATGTCGTCAGCTCATTTGCTTTCAATTCTCTTATGATGTATCAGTGTATCATGTTTTTTTGTTCAACATTCTGTTTTACTATCTGCTTCCATCTTTGTTCTGGTACTCACGCATGAGGTAAAATTCTGTTTGTTGTACAGTTGGCCACTTTGGGCATTCTCTTTGATGTATCAGAATATCATGTTTTTTGTTCAACATTCTGTTTTACTATCTGCTGCCATCTTTGTTCCGGTACTCATGCACGAGGTACATTCCGTTTGTTGTACAGTTGGCCGCTTTGGGCATATGCGATAGTATGCATTTTTGTCAATATTCATGGTACTCTCTCTCTGTCTCTCTCTCTCTCTGTCTCTGTTACGCACGGATAATTTTGTTTGTCAGCTTTGATCCTCACGACACCGTTTGCCTCTTTTTGTTAATTGCAGGTCTTAATATATATTTCTGGATATCATTTGTCCCTGCTATTGTGAGTATTTCTGTATTTCTTAACCAAATTGGCAGATTCAGTTAATGATTTCTTGTTACTGATCTCGAAATGAAACTTATGTCCTGTCATAATTATTCGTCTTCAAACTTTTTCAAAGCTTGTCCTGCTAGTGGGCACCGAGCTGCAGCATGTTGTTGCTCAGTTGGCTCTGGAAGTTGGGGCAGCTGCCCCATACGTTGGGACACAACTGAAACTGCGCGATGATCTCTTTTGGTTTGGAAAACCTCGGGTCCTCTGGTGGCTTATACAATTCATTTCATTTCAGGTGATGTCTCTTGCTACTGTAGGTAATGTCCATCTGTGATGCTTATAAGAACACATTTCTTCCGCATCCTAACTCTTGCTCTTGCTTCCAGAACGCCTTTGAGATGGCAACATTCTTATGGTCTCTGGTGAGAATCATCTTTTTAATTCATTATCAGTCATATTGTCCGGGATTAACAGGCATTAGTGTAAGGAGGTGAAAGGCAGGTGCTGGGTTCATGGGATCTTTTCGATTTGTTGCTCTAGATCACAGCTTATTAGTTGTGGGTTCATGGGATCTTTTCGAATTGTTGCAAAAGTTGTCAGCTAAAAGTCTTCATAGGCCAAGATAAAATAAAGGAACTGCACGACCTGTCATCACTTCGCATATGAAAGTTCATGGTTTTTACATGAATTTCTCATGACATCCTTATAACTTTGTTGGTTGTTTATTTCTTTGCATACATTCTATGCAGTGGGAACAGAGTTTACAATCCTGCTTCATGAAGAACCATTATATGGTTGTTATTCGCTTGATTTCTGGGTAAGTTTCAAGAAATGAATATGCTGTGAGTTGTGACAGCATCACAGCAGAATAGCTTGGCACCACGTTAGTATTTCACATCAGTTTCTATGTTAATCTACTTTAAAATCACATGTATCAGATAAATATCTAATTACAGAGGAAACAAATCTCACTATTATCATGAACCATTTTTTTAGAAGCACAAGTATATTAGTTGTTACTCGGGATTGAAAAAACTGTTTGTGGACATTGCAGGCTGCTAGTTCAGTTTTGGTGCAGCTACAGCACGCTGCCTCTTAATGTGATTATTACCCAGGTATTCTTGAACGACAAACCTAGTTTGAATTTTTTTTACAGAAACGAAATTTGAACTAGAGAACCACTTAGGGAATCCTTCACTTATTTCATCAGCACTATTTACTATTATCATACCATTCCGATGAATTGATTCTTCATTTGGGCAGTTATTTTCTTACTTGATTACGAGGTTTACAGTTGCATCGTCTTTATGTATTTCGTAATAAACACTGAAACTTGTCTGCTGCACTTCACATCCAGAGAAACTGTTTCATCTGAAATTTTTTTTTGCTAGTAGGTTGTATGATTGTCAGAGGATAGCTCGTATGCTCTGGCTGTTCTCTTCACGTTTCTTGTTTCTTTGCTGAATTTGCAGATGGGGTCAAAGTTCAAGAAGTCGTTGGTCTCCGAGGGCGTTAGGGAGTCGCTCCATAGCTGGTGCAAGAGGGTCAAAGACAAGAACAGGCACAACAACCCGCTCTTCTCGCGGAACGGAACCGTCACATCTAGATCCGTTTGCTCCCTCGACACAGCCATCTACGAGACTGATCACGAGACGAACACTGTGTGCACGCTGTCGAGGACCGTGTCAGCAACATCGTTGGATGAGGAATTGACAGTGGCTACCGTCGACGAGGAACCCTCTTGCATTGAGCAAGATATTTGACATCATTGCCACCAAAAGAACACCTTATATGCCGCGAAAGTACAGAGGGCTAGCGAGTGATATCGAATATGTATGAGCAAAACTCAATCCTAGTGGTATGAGCTGATTTTGTCAACATATCAGGTTGATTATTACTAGTACTTATCTTGCTAATTTTAATGTCACTTTAAGCAATGACTTCTTAAATACAGTGATATCTGATATCAATGTGTTTTGTTCTCTCGTGGAACATTTGACCCTTCGAAGGCAAATAGCAATATGGCTATCACAAAATATAGTAGTGCAAAATGTATTTCCATAAAGCTCAATGACCAATCCTCTAAATCAAATGATTTTTATGCAAGCTTTAGAAATAGTCATATACTCAGCTTCTATAGCATGTAAGGTAATGGTAGCTTGTAGACTTGCTTTCTAATTAATAGCACATCATCTAATAGTGTATACATAATCAGTAAGAGATCTCTTATCCAAATCTCTAGCAAAATCTAAACTCACATAACTAACGAGTTCATCTATAGTCTTCCTAAACTGTAAACAAGCATTATATATAAGTGCCCCGCAAATATATGAAAATCTATTGAACATCTTTCCAATGCTCTTTTTCAGCATTAGCCATGTATTTATTGACAACACTCAACGACTGAGATAAGTCGGTGCGAGAACATACCATGGCATACATAAATGAATCAATTGCGCTAGTACATGGAACTCTAGACATGCACTCAACTTCGTCATTTGATTCTGGATTTGACACTAAAAAAAGTTTGAAATATGCAGCTAATAGAGTACTCACTGGTTTGGCCTTATGCATGTCAAAACAACAAAGGATTTTATCAATACAACATTTTGACTTAGGTATAATTTGCCAAACCGTCTATCTCTAGTAATTTTCATACCAAGAATCTTTTTTACTATACCGAGATCCTTCATCTCAAATTTACTACGCATTGTGTCTTCAACTTTAAGATTTATGCCTTGTGTTTTGCAACAATCAATATATCATTGACATATAGGAACATATTAATAGTTGAATCATTAGCGGTCTTCAAATAAACACAACTATCATAATCGGATGTTTGAAATCCCAAGAGATCATAAATGAGTCAGATCTCTTGTACCATTGTTTGGTATTGCTTCAAACCATAAAGATATTTCTTCAACTTGCAAGCAAAATTATCCTTTTCATATAAATATCTTCCTCCATTTCCCTATGTTAGAACGCAATATCTATGTCCAATTGCTCAAGCTTAGAATCATGCATAACCACAATGCTGAGTAAAGTATGAATAGAACTGTGCTTCACAACCGGCACTACAAGAAAAGTGATTTTTAATGACGGTCCAAACTTGTCATCATTAGTTCCGAAATTGTCATTGTAGGTTTTTTATGACGACTTTATGACAAAATTCAACTTGTCATAGAAAGTGCGTCATAGAAAGTTTTCAATAACGAATTGCTTATTTTCGTCATAAAAAATCAACTTTTCTGTGACGAATTACATTTCCGTCAGCGAAGATGTCACTTCTATGACAAATATAACCATCATTAATTGTACCCAAAACGTCATTCATTTTCGTCATGGAAAACCCCAGTGCCACGTCATCAGCCAGGGTGTGAGGTGATGTGGCATATCTTGTGACGCAAATGTTTCATCACAGATGAGTGCCACGTGGACATGCATTTTCATCATTGAATAGTCCAGTGCCACATCAGCTACCAGGGTGTGAGGTGATGCGGCACGTGTTGTAACGCAAATGTTTTGTCACTGATGATTGTCACGTGGACATGAATTTTCGTCATGGAAGTAATGATCTATCATTTTCTGTGATGAATAATTTCATCATAGATAGATGTAGCATCGGCATGAAGTTTCGTCATTTAACACTTCTGTCAGCCTACATATGATCCATTTTACATACAACACACAATATTTTCAAGAGACCAATCAATACATTGCACAAAGCAGCACGAATTATCCACAGATACATTAAGAGTCACAAACTTTGTTCACAGTACTTAAACCACCACTTCAAGCTACTACGTACCATAGATCAAATTAATACCACTTCAAGCTAGTACCGCCACTTCAAGCTAATATCAAGTTTTGAAAACAGATCCACAGGTCACAAAGTTTGACCATGTTACCTAAACCATTTGAAGCTAGTACCAGTGAACCAAGTTACCAGCCATGCAAAATAAGTATCCTTGTCTAAAACATATCCACAAGTTACCGGTGAACAGATTCATAAACTCACAAGTTGGCTTGACCAACCATTCGCATGAGACAACAAATAATTACACCATTCTCCTCTTGCCTCTTCTTTATATCCTCCATTTCCTTTTGGGTTCTCATCAATACATATAAGATAACTGCATAAGTTAGGTGTCATCAATACACGTAAACAAATACAATAGGATAGCACATTGTTATATTAATATTTGAAATGCATGAAAGGCTACTGATCATGGCAATAGATAATAAGTAGAGAAAACAAATGGTAAGTATGAAACAAAGGAAAAAGTTGCAAATTTACAACTGATCATAGCAATAGATAATAAGTAGAGTAAAACAAATGGAAAGTATGAAACCAAGGAAAAATTGCAAATTTACAACTAACAACCACTTGCATATTTCAAACTGGCACGCTTCTACAGGTTGTCAAATCGCCATTTCATAATGTTTACTATTCTTGCATTCACTGCTTGTCGTTCCAAAGCAGATTGACATGTTCGTGTGTTGAATTACTTTCCTTTTGTAAACAAAGAAACCCATACGACTCTCAGACCAACTACAAGTCTGTAATTTTGAGTACCGTGTCCTTGAGGGTAAATTTGATGATCTAAAACAGAGGCAGAAGTCTCACAACGAGACCCTAGATCTGGTTAACAAGTTTTGGGAGCATGTAAGCTATACTCAACCTTGTTCTTTTTACTGCAAGGACCACAAGTCTTCTAAGTTTTTCCCCATAAGTGTTTTATTTGATCGACACAAAAACAACAATAGCAATCATATGAAAAATGTTTCTCGGCTTCTAACTAAGGTCTGTATAGCTAATTGATCTCGACAGAAAATAAAGAATAGCAATTTCTACTGACGGGTAGAAATCGAGTTTCGGTAGTGTGCGGACGGGTATAATACAGACAACGGGTACTTCATCGGGTAGTGCATAAAATACCTAGGATCAAAACATGCGATGAAAACAATCCAACCATCACACTAGTAAATCAAATAATACAATCACTCTATTATTGTATAGTACAACCTCTCAATCTTATACCAAACTATCTATTGATCCCATGAAATTCACGGCCACAAGCATCATGCATGCTATTGGCAGCTCATGTGTCTTTTTCTCGACGATTTTAACAAAGTGAATCGAGATACATGTAGTGTGGACCATATGTCTCAGAGTAAACTAGTTGTTCTGTTCTACAGAACTTGTCCACTTATCCAAAAGCATAAGCTCTGGTTCTAGTTAGCTGTTGCTACAAAGTAGCCAAAATTTTAGTAAATAGCGAAAATACTCAGAAACTAGATACTGAACAGGTTTAAAGGGTCTATCCAGGCGAGGGGGATTTTGTTGGAGAATTTTTCATGATTAATTAGAAATTCTCCAGAAACAAGCCCTATCTAAACAGGGCATTAGAATTTTAGGTAGTACCTCAATTTTGAGTTTTTGTTTTACAGCACTTTAGGGAGAATTAAATCTGACGAGCAACTTAAAAGGCTCATTTCGAAGATCTTAGTGCTGTAAACTTGGACAAGTTGGCATGACCAGTGGCTTATTTGCATTCATGTTTTTAAGGTTTTGAAGGGTGTTCAAGTCATGATGAGCGGAGAGATCATAAGTCAGATGTTGAAAACTCAGAAGATGAAAAGAGGACTAGAATGGGTTCAGAACATGAGCTTGACATGTCTCATTTTATTTTCCATATTGCAAGCGTGCTGTTAAAAACTTACATTGGTTTTGTATAAATTTCTAAAAGCAGGGAAATTTGACATTGAGAAAGCAAAGCAAATGTGGACTGGCATGCTTCTTATACAATTGTTTGGCTATAAATAACACCCAGAACTACATTTTTCTCAGAGGATTTTGATTAGAATGAGTTGGACTCTGCTCGCAATATTATCCTCATGATCACCATTTGATATTTGCCAATACCATGTAATACTACTAAATATATCACACTACACAATATCGATCTGCATATGCATTGGACATATATGCATTTCTAACAATAACAATAACAATGTTTCCAAACTTGTCCACTCTAAATTGATTTTCCCGAGTACAGGACCTTGAAGGTTTCAAACAACCAGCTTGGTGGGAAGAACTCAAGCCACTGAAATACCCAGTGATGTAGCTACGAGTGAGAAGGCAGTTATCAAGCGTTCGGTATAGCGTCCAGTACAAATATAAGCACGTAGCACTTTAGCAAGAACTCAAGCCACTGAAATTACCAGATCTAGAACCAATCGAAATGCAATGGGAACTAAGGAACCAAAGCAAGACATGGAACATGCTAGATGAATAGTACCGCTTGCTCTCCTTCTCCATCGAAGGCCTTGCCGGCGACGTGGCCAAGGTGCCCGTCTTGGTAACCTTCGGCGGACTATCTTGTCAGCGGTTCCTCCCACTCACGGCTCTGTGGCATCCATTACTAGTTGCTACCCACTCTTCCATCCTTCCAAAATATATGGTAAACACGAAAAAGGGCGGAAAGCTACCATTTTACGAGATCAACAATCGGCTTGTACTTTCCGGCATCTCAGAACATAAAAGAGGCAAACGGATCAGACCCCGGAATGAAGAAAGTAACGAATCAAGAAGGGGAACAAATCCCTTCCCGACCTGCGTTTCTAGTCGATTTGGTCTGGGAAGCATGGGCAGACGTCGGTGATCTTCGCCAAAGGCCAAAACCTGCCGTCGGGCTCTCGCAGCGAAAGCAGAGCGGCGATTCCAACAGATAAGATTCGACAAGAAATACAGGCAAGAGGGAGAGAGAGGAGGAGGAGGAGGTGGGTGTCGTGAACTTACGGACCTCGCAACACATGACCGTACCCGGCGCGGGCCAGTGTCGCACTTACGTACTGCGAGGACGCCGTCGATCGGTCGAGGTTCACGGTTGGGAGATATTGGTGGCCGCGCTAAATGAGGGCGAGGGTGGGGAAGGCGGTGAAGAGAGGGGCGGAGGAGAGAGCAAGGCACCGAGGAAGCGGAGGAGAGAGCATGGCGGCGCCGGGGAGGAGGAGAGGAACTCAAGGGCGTAGGTCACAGGACCAAGATGGGAACTGACGGAAGCGCCCATGCCAGGGGAGGACGGTGGATGGCTAGAGGCGCGGCGTTGTCTTGAGAGGAGAAGAGGAGGGAGTCAAGGGCTTGGCCAGGTTGAGGAAGTGAGGAGAGAGAGAGAGAGATGGAGCATCATAGGGGCGAAGGAGGCAATGAGGGCGTTTGGGGATTTGGGGATTTGGGAGAAAATAAACCGTGGTGTTTAGAGATTAGGGTCGGGAGAAGTGCGGCGCAGGAGGGGATTTGTGGGATAGCGCGAGAGATCTCGGGCCGGTGATCAATGCACAAAAAAAATCACGCCTACTATTTTGGGTTCCGCTTATTTTATCTAAACACCACGGTTGATTTTCTCAGGCGTATATAACCACCATCTTAGATTAATTTTTCTCCGGTGTTTATAAACACTAAGATACATTCTAATAACGGATTTACAAACACCTTACTAGACCAAAGTTTCTCGGCGTATATACACGCCCAAAAGAGGATATATCTCGGCATTTATAAATGCCCCAAATTATTCCAGATAGGATGGCACATAAATATGTTATAGAAAAATCTATGTTGGCGCATATATATGCCATAAAAACTAACTGCCCCGAATATCATTAAACGACTGCTAAGACTTGTTTTGGGGGCGTTTAGACTATACACCTGTTAAATTTAAACGCCGTTAAATCCAAGATATCTTATAATGGAAGAATGAGATTACCAACACATCAACTTGCCGGTCTAGCCTTTTGGGCCGTGGAGAGGCCATCGAGCCATTTGTTCCTCGTAGGATCATCGATCGATGTCCGTGCAGTAATTAGTGGTAGGGCATGCCAGTTTATTATAGCGCATTTACTTTTTTGAAAAACTCATCAGGGAAAAACGATCGCTTCCCAACGAGAGAAAAAACATCATTAATTTTCTATGATGATTTGTATTATGGTTTCATGACGAAATTTTATGTTTCATCACAAAAGTACATGGGGCGACGACGCTTGATACAATTAATGACGAACATAAAAAAGTCATCATAGAAAATAGATTTTCCATGACAAAAGTTGACAACGTCACGACGTTTTCGTCACGGATGATGACTTTTCTTGTGGTGCGGATAAAAGACATATGTGAATTCAATACCTGGAATTTGGCTATATCCTTTAGCAACGAGCCATGTTTTGTACCTAACCTCTTCGGTTGGTGAAATACCTTCCTTCTTAAAGATCAATTTGTAGCAAATAGCCTTCTTCCCAATTGGCAACTTGACCAACTCCCAAGTGCCATTCTTCTCAAAAGATTGCATCTCATTATGCATGCCAGTTATCCATCTTTTTGAATCATTAGAAGGGATAGCCTCTGAATAAATTAAAGGTTATGTAGCACATTCAATTTCTTCTGCCACATTAAAAAATAAGCCACAATATTGGTTTCTTCAATAAATCTCTTAAGAGCTTGAACATTCCCCTTAGGTCTGTTGACTGCAATGGAATATTGTGGGTGTTGCACAACAATAAGAACCTCCTGCATGCTTTTCTTTTTGATTTCTTGTGTAGATCCTGAATCAATAATGTGCTCTATCTGCATGCTTGATTTCTGCGGCTCCTCAACAGGCGAATCAATCGATGGTTTACCATGCAACATAGCACACTCATCAAAAGTAATATTTCTACTAATAAACACCTTTCTAGTTTTAGGGTCACATAAATTATAACCTTTCACATGTAACATCCCAATTTTTACCTCTTTAAAAATCTTTTTGTGTAGTTTAGCCTTCTATTTAGCCATTAAAGCTTAGTATACGACTTTTATAAGTAAAAATAACTTAATATGAATAATTCTCAAGTAAACAATTGTCAAAATTATTTTATTTGGGTCTCTGTGCTTGGAAGTATTTTCCAGGTTTTTCTGGTAATTTTTTGAGTGCATTTGCTATTTTATTTGAGCTCTTTTGTATTTTCTATATTTTTAAAAGGAAAACTAAATTAAAATACTGGAATAGTAGTTGGGCCAAAATCCAACCCAGCCAGCCCAAGTCTCAACTCAGTCCATGGCCCAACTTTGAATGTGGCCCAACCCGCGAGGTATGCGTCACTGATAGGTGGGGCACACCTGTCAGAAACATTGTTCATCATCTCTGAGTAGGACATTGTGTTCATGTCGTGCATGTCGTCAACTTTGTTGCAAATCGAGTGCTACACAGACACACCAAGGTCGCTATAAGGGAGCACTAGCATCACTTTGATCTCCTCATCCAAAGCACTAACCCTAGCCACAGAATCCTATTGTGGATGTGCCAAAATTTGAGGTTTTCAGTGAGCAACACCATTGAGCTTTTCACCATATTCTACTACCATCGACAAGTCTCTGTCTTCTTGGTCTACATCCCTAGGTTTGCCTTGTTGTGTACTACCTGGTGCCTGCCCTCTCATCGTCGGAAAGTCGAATGAGGTCATGGTCACTATAGGTGTCGCCGCCGCTTTCATGGTCGCCGTTGTCGCCAGAGTTCGCCATTGGCTATGACATTCATGTCATCTTCATCGCCTCATTGATCTCGTGCTAGAGGTATGACCCAGTGGTCTAGAGGATCTGTTAGTGAAGCTTCACAGTTGTCGAAATTCTCCACCACGGTTCCATTGTCGTATCTTCACTGACGGTGACCATTGGTCGCCATGCTGGTATGCATCGTATTCACAAGGTTGCCCACATCAGTTTGTGCTCACCCGAAGGCTTAGCTGTGCTGCCATTCATCGAAATTGCGCCACCATTCTTTGCCATTTGCTATCGTCTTCTCCAACGAAGTTGCCAACGTGAATGCCACATGTGTGCCATGTTTGTGTCGAGTCAGCAGCCTTGCAAGCATAGAAGCCAAATTATATATAATAGATTTATTTCATCATGAGCCATGTCTATGACATGTAGGGTCCATATGTTATCGAGTTAAACCGTGCACCATGTCCACCGCGAACCATGCACTATGTTCGTGAACTTGGTCTATATACCAAGGCCCACATGTCTGTCTTTGGTTAATTCCTGAATTTTGAAAATTAATTGGAAAATAGAAAAATCAGCTGGACCCACTTGTCAGTCTCTCAGAGAGGAATAATATTGGAATATTCTCCTTTCTTTCTCAGTTTCTAGGATTTATTTGTCTGATAAATTTTCCTAGAGTCTTTTCTCCTTCGTATGAACTCCGAGTGAGTTCATTCTAATTTCTAAATTCATCTAAAATCAAGCCCTACATTCTAGTGTATTTTTTTTTGTCGTTCATTTCATTTAGACGTTGAAGTGCCGGGAGCATTCGAGGGTGAAGAGTTGATTTAGGATCAAGATCATGATCTTTTCCAAGGCTATTTTGTTTCAAGCTATTGCAAGTTAGTTCAAATAGTTTGGGAATTAGTTATTCAACCTATTTGGGTTATACCTATCTTGTCATTTGCTATGCCATGTTCATTTGTCACCTTAGGATGGATAATTACTAGTCGGTTAATAATATATATCAACGTTGGTTGGTTAGAACTTGCTTACTATACTTAGCTATGCCACGAATAATTGTTATCATTTAGAAGTGCAAATTCAAACTTGACTAATTGTTTATGGAACATCTTTATGAAAAGGATGTGTCATATGTTGTCACACAATAATGATGAGTTGTTGATGGCATGTGTTACACAATAATCAATTGGGATGATACATAATTTAGATTGAGACAAGTGGCAAGAGGCTATGTGATATGATGGTGGGTCTATGTGATATTGGGTTGTTGATTTTGTGTGAATCAATTAATAATGGTTACTGCGAATAATTAGAAATCTTGCCTCAGTTAATTAAGGACTTAACATTTTAAGTCATTGAACTGGGCTAAATCATCCAATAATATGTCTATATGATGATGGGGAAATGGGCATGAACACTCATCTACGTCATTAAAGACAACTTGGTTAAATTCAATTAAAAATGTGACTAAGAAAAAAAAATCAAAATAAAGAATTACAGGTACATTACTTCTATAATTCGTACATTTGCGTAAAAATGCTGTTAATTACATCTCTTTACAAGAAAACCCTTGATTCAGAATTCCAACATAAATATTACACCAAATTACAACATATGACAATTACAAAAATATAAAAGGGAGAGTCTTCAATCTTGGCGTCGCTGATGGATTCTTGCTTCGGGTATCTTAATTGTTTTCACGTTAATCAATTTTTTTGCTAGTGGGGCATAGTATTCATATTTTACTCCAACTTGTATTACTACTAGCACTGCATGGTGCTCATAAATATTGAGCGCTTGCATGTAGCATAACCGAATGTCGGACTCGGGAAAAATGCTCCCAAAATTCTCTGTATATCATGTACTAGTCCAGGAAAAGCTAGTACACACAGTAGAAATGATAAACAACATAGCAAGTAAAATTTTATTTAATTAATTATCAGAGTTTACAGCATAAATGTTTCGTAAGCCAACATAAAATAATATGGCGAAAGCAAATAAAACCATAGTAGAACCTAGCAAATCTGCCATAGACAATTGACTGGGGTAGCGGTCTAGTCATCGAGATCCTCACTAGTGATGATGTGTTCCTGCTCTAAAAACAACATGATAAGCAAGGGTGACTAATAGAGTACTCCATAAGTTACACTGAAAATGCGGTATTAATGTAAGAGTGTCAAAAGAAGGTTGTATGGTTGATTTTAGCATAAGGCAGTAATTTTATAAATATTATACTCCCTCCGTTTCTTTTTATAAGGCGTATTTGGTTTCGTTAGGACAAGACTTTGACCAATGATTACTTCATTAATATATCATTTATGCAATACAAAATCATAATTATATATAAGTACTTTTGAATACAAATCTGCTAATATCAATTTTGTGTCATAAAAATTATATGCTAATAGAGTAATTGTTGGTCAAAGCCTTGTCCTAACGAAACCAAATACGCCTTATAAAAAGAAACGGAGGGAGTATTTAATTTTTCAATTGCTTAATGTTAAGGAAATTTCTCTTTTAAATATCTTTCAACTCAGAAATCACTCCTGGAGCTAACCCAATTTCCTTCCATGATGGACTCATTCCATCCCAACCTAATCCCCGCCCCCCTCCGAAAGATTAATTTTAAAATACCAAATTCTAATATGTGAATGGCTTGCTTGGCACACCCATGGCCGCGGGTATGGCTAATTGATTAGTTTTACACTCTACAAAGGTTGTATAACTTTACCCACAAGACATAATCATCCCTTTTTACTAAAATACACACTTCTTTTGATGTGTGGTAGAGAAAATCATGATAAAGCCCCTATAAAAATCCATCCATGTAGTTATGCCTTCTAAGATTTCACTTCTGAAAGAATCACTCTAGTCAGAAGCCACCTCTTGCGCCAAGTGGTAGCCTCATGCTCACACCATTTCTCATCTAATAGTATGACTATCTATGTTATGTATCATTACGGATAGCTAGGTCAGTCCCATTCCGAACTTGTGGAAGTACGGTTAGGCTTTACATTCAGCGAAACTCAGACGGGTCCTTAATTGACTAGGGTTTCAAGAGCTTACAATAAGAAGGTTGTGCCTAAATCATTTGATGAAGCTGATTTAATGTGGAAAGCTATCCTACCCGTCGGCTCAAGGGATAGCCGATATGGAAAATGGTCTTCTACGGGTAAAGGGTCATATAGAATTAATCGACTAGTATAAGGTAATTCCTATATTTTGGAAACTTTAAACGGGGTCAATTTTACTAAGGCGATTAACAGGAAATACTTGAAGAAATATTACCCAAGTATTTGGGTTGGGTCTTAATTGTCTAATTTCTAATTGACACGTTGCTGTCGGTTAGCCGATTACAATTTAAAAGCCAAATTAACTCACTGCAGTTAATTCTGGCTACAAAAGCATACACAAAAATGGCCAATGTGATTCATTGTACTTAGAGTAAAAATATAAATAAGACATAGATAAGCAATAAAACATTAATCGGTTAAACAACCGATTAAATAGTATTATATACATCCCAACATTGTTCTCCAAATAGAATATTGTTTCAACAACTAACATAATAGTCTAAAGAGCAGTACCCAAGCCCATCAATGCTGCCACAACCACGACAATAGTCTTCTCCATGCCGTCCATGATTTCTTCATCGTCCTTTTGAGTATGTGGGATGATGAGGACATCCCAACCATGGATACGACCGCTGCCCTTTCTCTCCTGGCGACATCTTCGTTGCCGAACTTTGGTGTTTTGGCCGCCACTTCGTCTATGTCGCATGGAGGGCTTAATCCAGAAGCACAGTCTTTCTATCCACCTTTGCTGGCCCAACACGTCGAAACCACTCACCAAGGACAACCCATATGCCAAGGAAGGCCCATGTTGAAGCCCAATTCGTCACCGAGTCCGATTTGGCCATCCAACATCACCTCAACTTCAAACCGGCATATCCCGGGCTCCCGAACTTTGTTTTCAATGTACGACCACTCGTTTGTAAGCTTAGGAGATAAGTTTTCTAATGGATCAAATCCCATGGACAGATTCATTCAGGAGCAATGGGAATATGTAGAAAACCATCATGGGACAAAAACTCACGGTGCTGCATCACTGTATTTTTGGGTCTATGGCACATGTATCTTTAGGGTTTTGTGGTGGCCGACCCTAGCATGGGCGCCCCTCCCCTGGCCACCCCTCTTTATATGGTTGTCACCCCCATACGTTATTATTTAGGTTTTGTTGTGTTTTGATATACCCCTTGTGTGTCCCTCCTCGTGCTTGCGCGTGTCGACTAGACCGCCTAGACGAGAAATAGAACCCCACTTTTGTGTTTGTGATTTTAGATCAATACAGTTATCAAATTGCTTCTCACTTGTTCTTGCAAGTTTCTCGATAGCTAGCAGGGATAAGGATTCATCACGTTTAGGCATGGTTGATCGACTTGCCTTGGTGGTATTGCGATTGTTGGTTTCCTTTCATCGCTGGTTGGAAGCCAAGATCATGAGTTCATCAACTCTCCAAATTGGCGTATCGTTCTCATCAGAAGATCGGGAACCCCCGTGTGCGCATCATGGGATGGGTGGGAGAAACTTTGGTCAGTTGGGTCTTGACCGTTGTGGCAAATTGCGCAATTGCCGATTATTTAGCCTAGGCAGCTGAGGAAGAATCTTCTAGAAGCTTGGACGAGATAGGTATTTGTGCATTCACTGAAGCAATCTTTCCTCCAGTGACTTCTTAGCTGATTCAAGATCCGATAGGTTTAGCTTCATGGCCTTGACCTCCTTGATGGTTCTGTCGTATTTTTCCTTTTGGGCTTTGGCGTCAGCTACGTGCTTGTCAAGTCTTCAAATTTGGCCAATCGGAGTTCCATCCTCTCGTTGGCAGCTTTAACTACTTCTTTCTTACGTTGTAGGTCTCCTTTGGGAGGCCAGGTTTGATCTGATCCATTATGTCCCTCACTGGTTGTATGTCCTCGAATAAAGCGGCCGACGAGGTATGGAGGACCTCAAACAGGCATCTTAAATGTTGCTTGGTGTCTAGAGCTGATTGAACCCGGGTCGCTACTCCTTCGACTTCTTTAATAGATCAAGAGTGTTTTGAGTTCAAGTAAAGGGAATCTACCATATTTGATACCTTGCCAGCAATATCAATTAAGCTTGTGTTAGTATAGCCTGACAAACTAGTACTACTAGAGCTTGGGCTACTAGAGTTTGTTGCGATCGTCAGCTCTGGCGATAGATCCAGAAATAATTCAGCTATTATAGTCGATGGTGGCTGCTCTGTTGAATACAATATTAAAGATATGGCTGACCACTAGGAAGTATAACCCAGGGTTCACAAAACCGACGAAAACCGCTCGAAAATCGCGGTTTTCGACCGTATCGAGCCGGTTCGAAATCCTAAACCGGTCGGTAAACCGATTCAATTAAAAAAATTATTTGAAAAAATCAAAAAATTTGAAAAAATTTATGCGATGTAAACCGATCGAAAACCGGTGAAAACCGAGCGATTTTTCGAAAAAACCGACGAAAATCGCTCCAAAAACCGATCGCCTAAAACGTTCAACTCGCCGATCGGTTTTTCGAGAAAACCGAATGGTTTTCGTTTTTTTAAAATTTATTTTGAATGTTTTTTGTTCAAATGCTCGGTTTTGAAACTCTTCGGTTTCTAACGATTTTCGAGCGGTTTTTGGCTCGATATTTTCGAATTTCCAATTTCGGTTTTCCATCGGTTTTTTCGGTTTCGGTTTTGTTAACCCTGGTATAACCTACTGCTCTTCGAGTGTGCAGAATGAAGAGTGGAAGCTCTCGAAAGTGAAGGTCGTCAGCTATATGGAGAGCTATTTCTGCTGATGAAGCGCGACGCACTCTGTCTCGGTCTAAGACGATCAAATAACTGAAACTTTGGAGGAAATTGTCCAAAACCAAACAGTCTTGAATAAATTTATGGATGATAGAATTCATAAGACGGCTGGTAGGTCTGTAAGTACAACCTCCATTAGGTTGATCCATTAAGTTGGTTTTGGTGATTAATGACAAATCCTAATATGAGACTAATGTTTAGGTAATTACTATTTTCATCTCTTCTAGGATGATTGATGATCATTGACAAAACTAATTGTTAATGAGACTAACATATTTATTGAGCTTATGTTTAGTAGCCTCACATTTGGATAGAAAATGGAAAACCCAAGGTATGCATTGTATCAATGTTCATTATTTTATTGCATACTTAGGATTTAAGTTGAAGTATGAATTTCTCCACTGCTTTAACCAAAAACTGTGTATCATGTTTCCCAATCCATATATTACATAGATGCACACATTTAGGGGGAGTTCACACTCTAACTTAATGTTTCATTGCATTGATCTATTCCTCATTACAACATATAAAGGATCAAGACATTGAAACTAGATCTTTGAGTATACATTTAACATGCATAGTTGTAGTATACTCATGGTATCATAGGATATGCTCCAAAGAAATAAAATTGAATATGTGCATATTGATTCAAGATAAATTATATGTATGCACATATCTTTGTGGAGTTTATCTTATAGTTGATGGCTTAGAGTAACGATCATTTCCATACATTCCACATATTATGGATCATTACTTTCCATCAACATGAGTATATGAAAACATGTGTAGTTATTGTATACTCATATCAATTTAAATGAAGATTTAAATTGAGGTCGTTTATCTCTTAATAATCAAAGAACATTGCATCATGAGTTGATGGTGTTCTTGTGATCGATTAAGGATAATCGATAGTTCTTGAGTATAACGAAGCATTAGTTGCATCAATATACTTAAGACACAAATACAATTATTCATTTAAATTGATTTAGGTTGTGCTCAATCATTATGGAGGCATTCATTATGTGTTAATTGAGTGCAAGGATGATTGAGATAACTATGCATCTTGGACTAACTATTTTCATAAGTGATGATTGAGCCAGGTTAGGTCCAATGATGGTTAAGATAAAGAAACGAGACAAGGACGACATCATGAGATGATGAACGTCAAGAGGAGATCCCGTTGAGAAGGAAAGAAAATGATGTTCATCAAGAGGAGATGAACAAGATGTTGTGAGAGCCGGGTGATGATCCGGTAAAAGAGAAGTAGAGCTGTGTGACGATCTTGAAGAGAAGATGATTGTAAATCATGAGGACTTCAAGAGAGAGCAATGTGACAATCCCGGGGAAATGAGGTATGATTGAAGATCATAAAGGCCCCAAAGGGGATTGATCGCGTGCGGCGTCAAAGGTAACTAGATAGAGTGTCTTGTTATAGGCGTGTCGTACTATTAAGAGGGATGCAACGTGGATGATTTAGAAGTGTCTCTGTGCTCAAGTGTTATCTATCCTTAAATAGATGAGAGACACAATACACATCACGTACACCGGGATTGTTTGTCTTTTTGTCTGGATCGGATGTTCCGATCCATCGGTAAATCCGGTGGTGTGTTGGTGAGAGTCTAGAACCTCTCTGGATTGATCGGAAGTTCCGATCAGGGGATCGGAAGGTCCGATTCTTCGTAAGGTCCGGTGCTAAGTTGTCTAAGTCTCAGGTGCTCCTCTGTGAGGATCGGAAGTTCCGACCCGTGTGATCGGATAGTCCGATCAGGACTTGGAAACTTTTCGAGCTAGTTCTAGTAAGGGTGCCTCTCTGTGAGGATCGGATGTTCCGATCTTTGGATCGGATGTTCCGATAAGTGTTAAACTCAAAAAGGGTGCTCTCTGGTCAAATCGGATGTTCCGACCGTGAAAATCGGAAGTTCCGATCAGTGTTTTTAGTTTGCAAGTGTGCTGATTTTTTGCCTGATCGGAAGTTCCGATGCAAGTTCCGATGTTAGTTCCGATGTGTTTATTGGATTGAGTTTGTTCTGGAGTTTTTGCCTGATCGGAAGTTCCGATGTGTGTAAAACGGCTAGTTTTCTTGCTCCAACGGCTAGTGTTTGGGTGTGGGGTATAAATACCCCCCTTGGCCGGTTGGGAGATGGGTTTGAGGATATTGTTGAAGGGCTAAACAAGAGGTTGAGCTAGTTGAGTAGAGAGATCATCTTGGGATGCATTTGTTGCTCCTTGGTCATCTCATTGGCTAGAGAGAGCTCCAAAAACTTGTGTTGTGATTAGAAGTGGATTGAATGTTCCTCCTTGCTCCTTCTCCTTTGATATTAGTGATCCCTCTTTGAGTGAGGTGTGGGAAGTGAGAGTTAGTGCTAAGAGTGTTAGATTGAGATACATCTTGAGCACTAGAGTTCATTTCCAAGATCATCCATTTGTTGGATTTGTTACTCTTAGAGTTTGAAGACTCCTAGACGGCTAGGCGTCGCTCACGAGCAACCAACGAGTGTGGTGTGCCGTGAGAAGTTTGTTGAAGGTTCGATTTCGCCTCCGAAAGGGAAGAAATCAAGAAGTGAAGCCACATCTCAAGTGTGACCGAAATTGGCGAGGAATAGGGTTGGAAAAGACCCGGCTCAAGTGTGACCGAGCCTCCTCAATGAAGACGTAGGAACCTCCTTGGAGGAAGTCCGAACTTTGGTAAACAAATCATCGTGTCAATCCTTTACATGTGCTTATTGCTTTACTTTGCTATCTTGTATTGAATTGATCTATCTAGTGTTGATTATCTCGCTAGCTAGCTTTACTACTAGTTGTTGATATTTGCTTGTGCTAGCTTCGAGTAGAAATCATTTTGTGTATAGGCGTAATTCGTTTTGCAATTCACTAGACTCTATTCTAATCGGATATTCCGACCTCGTATCGGATATTCCGATTAGACACCGGAACCTCCGACTCCATATCGGAAGTTTCGATCTCTTTTCCGCTGCGTAGTTTTAGAAAATTGTAAATCGCCTATTCACCCCCCCTCTAGGCGTCCAGCCTCGATCCTTTCAAGGTCCGATCTTTTACATGTAAGCCGATTGAAAGAATATTTGGAGATAGGAAGAATTTGTATAGATTTAAAGTTTCTTTGAGCATATCATCACTATCGGCTGCGAGATGAAAAAAAAGAAGGACAATGATAGTTGTCGGCTTCGCGATAGATGAAGAAATCATTATTATTGAAATCATTCCCGTTAAGCTAGAGGAAGAAGGACAAATATTTTCTAGCTGGACTGCATTCATTTTGACTTCTGTTGCATTGCAAAATTGAATAAAAGAGAAAATGAAATTCTAAAATGTGTATTTGCTTTATTTTTGAATTTTTTGGATTTATTTCTCTTTTTTCATATTTATTTATTAAAAAGTCATTAAAATTGATTTAGTAAAAAGATAAAAGTAAAAGGTAAAAATTATTTAAAATTCTGTGAAAATATTATAAAATCATTATAAATCTCTGGAAATAATATCATGCAGTTGAAAATTTTATATAGCTCTCCTACAGCTCAAATTTTTATAATATGCTCAGTAGAACAATTTTTATCTCTAGTAAAATTTTCAAACATTGTTAATAAAATTTAGTACCTATACCAATTTATAAATTGATACTATAAATTTTGAAAATTTGTTTAAAAGAATTATTAGAAAATAATTACTTAATTATTAAATCTTAATTTTTTTATTATAGTTCACTTAAGTCATTATAAACTTTAACAAAAATTTTCAAAAACTATTAAGTTAATTTAAGCATTCAATTAAATCATTTACAAAAATAAAATTTTGGAATAGTTTCAATTGTTAAAATTTTAATAAATAATCTACCATGAATTTTTACCCTAAATTTTTACAGTAAGTAATAAACTTACCTAGGACTGTAAGTCAAAAGTTATAAAAAATGTTACTATGATTTGATGCCTCGAATTAATACTCTTATCTGCTTTCAAGCTAACCAAACTAATTAAGTTTAAGCTCATTGCTTTGACTAACATATGGGGCCCACCCAATTTAATGCCTAGTCGACCAGCCCAAGACTCCATGTCGACTGACCTGTGGCCCCCATTTATGTTCGAATCCACTGCGTAACCACCTTTCACCCTCACTCTCTTCCTCTTTCTCACTAACGCGTGGACCAGTGGCCCACATGTCAGTTCCCTCTCCCTCACCTCTCCTCCTCTCCGCTTCGCTCTCTCACCAGCCGACCGAGCGCAGCCGCCTCATCGCCTACAACCGCCGTTGGCCACATCTAGCTAAATCCCGAGCACAACCGCCTCATGACTTATTTAAGCACGTAACCACGACATAGGCCTCTTTAGTGCTTCATGGTTTCCCTTGAAGCTTCACCACCAAGCTTAGCCTCCCAATTTCACTTTCTTCTTCCTCTCCGGTCACATCGCTGCCACCACCAAGTTTCGATCCAATTTCTTCCACGTGCCACCATTCCCAAATTCCCTTCAACCGAAGCAACTCCATCCACTCCTGAGCAAAACGTCCCAACCAATTTTGCCTTCATCCACTGTAGCGCCTCCACCACACGGCCGTCTTCTCCAAATCTGGTGAACCAACGACAGCTGAATATGAGGCTTCATTCTCTTGGTGAGGTATTGGAACTCGACCCATATGCTTCGTAGATGCTTGATTGCCCTTTCTCCGAGACTAATACATTCCAATTTGTCGTCATAGTGAATCTAGCCGTAGCTCGTTGCTGACCACCATCGCGAGCTAAAATTTGATCACGTTTAACCTTAGCCAAGCCCTCCCTTAGGTGCTCATGATTACCCTAGTGCTCATCATGTCATTTCATTCCCGACCTCATCGTCATTTTCGTTGCCGGCGAGCTCCAACTGTGGCTACCCTGCTCTGGCTCTATGACCGATGGCCCCGCTTGGTAGCCGCACTGGCTTGCGCTTGCATGCTGATGAATGGGCCCCATTCGTCAGACCCAAATAGCGCGCACGCCCCACTGTCACCCTGGGCCCAAACGTCGGTTGCACCAAGCACGCGTAGTCCTCGTATGCACGGTGTCTGACCGATGGACCTCGATTATCAGCTGATGCGGCCGAAGGTTCAAAACGTGTGTGTAAAATAAAAGACGTTTTTCCTACGGTGAAAACATATTTTGCAAATTCTTTTGATTTCTTTGAACCAAATGAATTTAAATGAACCTAAAACTCTTACTCCACCCCTTGATATTATATCCCGAATCATTCGAAGGAAGCGTAGGAACTTCTTGCTCTATAGTAGCCAATGGGTCATGGTTTCCTATCGACCCTAGATAATACTAGCTCCAAGCAATGCCAAATAATTTCAAATGCATGAGCTCTCTATTTGCAACACATGTAAATCTCTAGCTCCATGCAAAATCCAAATAAGAAGATTGAGCTCGAGTGAACGCGGATTGATGTCATCGACACATGATGAAACTCAAGCTAAAGACTCAACCCCTTTGGGGCTTTAATGATCTTCAATCATTCTTCTCCCTGTGGTCGCAACCCAGCTCTCTTGAAACCTTTATTATTTGCAATCATCTTCTCTTCAAGATCTTCATCCGACTTGTTGTTCATCAACTCTTGATGAACCTCTTCATCTCAACCACTTGGGCTTAAACTATCATTCTTGTGAGGAGCCGCCCAGATCGTCCTCGAGTTGTTGGATTAACAGTTGTTCCCATCGGATTTGGATCCTAGCAACCAATCACCGGAGGTGATCCTGATGCTAATACCCAAGCCCAACAGAGACAACCCTACGGACATCCAAACGACTCGACAACAACCCTTGTGATTCCCCGGTATGCGACGGAACGCGCCCAGATCCCCGTGACACCGAAACCAACACGATATCAATTCAATTTGCATAAAGGGGGCAACAAACTCGAAACTTTCGAACCAACACGCAAGCGGAAAACAATCGGCACAAAGACAAACCCGACAACCACCAAACCAAGATCAAAAACAACGTCAAGACTCTAAACTAGGTAAGAACGGGAAAAAGACCAAGACCCCGAAATCAGAAAATTTCAGCATAACCTACCTATAAATACGGACATCCACTCAGCAGACAAGAAAACAGCGAGCTGATATAAATATATGGAAAGTAAAAGCGACAACCACGATCACGCAAGAAGAATAAATAAGAAAAACACAAACGGAACCCGACATACGCTGAAGCGCCCATTACCAAATCCAAAAGCCCAACAACCGCCTATCTATACAACAAAAGATCAACCACCATATCAAGCAAAATAAGACATCTCCTAAGTGTTCTGCCCCTTCAACACTCCCGGCAGATTCACGTGCTAGTTTCTACTCGGTGCCCCGCCCTGGTCACCGAGGCGATGAAGGGCAGAACTCGCACCCGCCATCCTGGTCCTCACCGAAACCACAAAGCGAGAACATGAGTACAAAAGGTACTGCAAGTCTTACCCGGGGTCCATATATGACCGACTCCAAAGGATTATGCATTTAGTTGTAGCAAGGAGAAAGCTTAAGGTAAAAGTGCGAAAAGCATTAACATTTGTAGTATAAATGCGACAATCGAACTAATTACAAGTTTAAAGCATTATTGACCGCACTTACTTCTAGTGTGAGATTGAAATTAACAACAATTAATGTAGAGCAATACATAACCATTTTAAAGCTCAAGCCCAACGGCGAACCACAAGTTCAAGTTATTTACTACGCTAGAAGAAGTTCGGATTAAGCTTGCTCATATCCGAGCCGCGCGAATCGCTTAATTAACCTCGCAGTGAAGCATTGATCGCACGACACTTACCACAAGGGCCTAGTGTCAACCCTCCCTAATCATACCCAATCGAAGCGCCCCGTCTGTGGCCCGAAAACCTAGCACCCCTCGAAAGCAGCCCCAAGCCCGGGCCCAAGGGCCGAGTCGGCCTAAGCCTCGCTCAACCACGTCCAACCACAGGAAGTTACGGTCCATCGATTAGTATGAGAGAAAGAGTGGCTTACCGTACCATAATCGGGCATGCGACCAACCGGGGTGTGCTCAATCCTATTCCACTTACGGATCGGTCTCCACTGACACAGACGGGGCTACACATTTGAGTCTCCATACCCAAATGAACCAACTCCTTGCCCCGTCCACAATTTATTTCTTTCCAAAACCTTTCCTAATTCCAAACTAACATAATGTAGCGTGTGTGTAATAATAACAACCGCAAGTGACAACCCTCCGTCACTTGGCCCGAACCCGACCTCTAAGTAAGACTAAGCACTGACTCAAGCTTATATTACCCGTATTAGCTTCAAGGAAGTGTTTAACAATTTTCAATGGGTGTATAGCAAGAATGGGATCTAGTCCTATCCCACAATTAACTCCTAATGCAAACGAACTCACAATTTAGCAATTTATTCTCAAAAATAGAATCATATAAGGGTTCGAGATGCTTAGGTGCTTGCCTTGAGCTTTCACGGATTCTCAACAACAACTTGCCCCTCAAGTTCCCCTCGGCCCATGGTCACGCCACGCTAACCTCATGGTTCGTTTCTCTACACGATCACAATGTATGCAATGAGATGCATGTACGCCAATGGAATGAAATACTAAATGCATCACTCATGAAAGATTCAAAAAGTGCAACATTTATCTCAACTTTCGTGAAATAAAACACAATGCTAACCCCACTTCAATCCTATAGCACAATCTGAATTTTTCACTTATACTACTCTAAACAAGCACAATCCTTTTGCATGGCAACTCCAAACCTAATTTATTAGACCCTAAATGCCCATAAGAGGATGTTTTACCTTTACTCTACTTCTAAACATTCAGAACATAGCATTAAAACTCTCAAAACTCAATCTGAAATTCATCTCCCCAAGTTCTGAACATTTCAGAAAATTTCAGATTTCAGACATTGACTTCTGAATTGGAATAACTTTTGATTATTGAATCCAAATTGAGTAAACCAATACATTTTTGCAATCTACGAGGAATTCCCTAACTTTCTCTAGGCAAAATTAAATCTTAATTCGGCCTACAATAAACTCTAAATTGCAATTCCATTTTCAGCCTCATGCTTTCAGCAACACTGGACAGGCAGTATTTCAAACGGCCATAACTTTTGAACCGTTTAATCAAATTGTGCAAACTCAGACTCTAAACGATCGTGAGACATAGAACTACAACGTAGATTCGGCCAAACATCCAGCAACTTCATCATGAACTCCCAGTTTGGCCCGGAACAGAGAACAGTCTCATTACCCAAATATTCAGAGTTTCAGAACAGCATGCACCAAATTCAACATATAAATTGCTATACTTAGTAGAATTGAGTAAAGGATGACATTTTACAATCTACAAGAAATTTTCTAAAACTTCACAGGCAAAATTTATCTCTAATTCGGCCTCTAACAACTTCTTATTCACAGCCTCAAGTTTCCACCTGAAATTTCCAGCAATTTCAGAGCAGCAAGCACTAAAATAGACATAACTTTCAGCTGGATTGACTAAATCGATCGATTCCAGTTGGAAATGAAAGATAACTCGATTATTCTACAACTAATTCTTCAGCCGACAGTGAGATGAAGCTTTTAACTTGCTCAAAAACACGAAAACAGCAGCTCTGAAATCTGCTCGAAAATCTGAACTTTGCTCCAAACCCTAGAATTGTGGTTTCCCTCCAAACTTTTCCCAAATCCAACCCTAGGGCGCCCAAACAGCAGGAGGAGACCCCTAGCACAAGATCTAGCCATGGGGAACTCACCTTGCTTCTCTCAAGAAGGAGCCATGGGGAGGAAGAGGAGGAAGAAGGAGCCTGCTTGGAGGAGCAGGGAGCCAGGGCGCCTGGTCTTGGGTGTTCTTTGGGTGGAGCTCCAAGGATGCACAAGCTGGAGGGGAGCTGCAGGAGTGGCTCAACCAGGGATGGGAGAGAGGAGGAAGAAGGCTTGAGGGTGGGAGGAGCTGCACGTTGGGGAAAAGGGGATTTGGGTTAAGTGCTGTTGGTTTTGTGGTGGTTGCTTTGTTTTGTGTTTGCATGTGCTGCTGTTTGGTGCCCCTTAGCCAACACACAAGGTGACCAAGTGCTAGTACTAAGTACTAAGTGCTATGGCTAAGTTCCCCAATATTTCAAAGACATGGATTAAATCTTTAAACCATGTTTTAAACTAGTGGTTGCTCTTGGATTAGGCTCAAAACTTTGATGGGAACCACATTTGCAAATTCAAAATTTCTAGCTCTAACTTTTGGTTGCTTTTGGGATCCTCTACATGGCAGTTTAGGATACTCCCAAGTCCTGAATCAATCTCAAGCGCAACTAGAAATTGGTTGATGCTAAAATGAGCCGCGTGAGTCAAATTGAATTCGGGCCATGACAAATCCTCCCTTAGGAAATCTCGCCCGAGATTCAGAATGCATACACAGCTTGGACTGAATTTATACCGATAAGGATTGCAAATGGATAGGCCTGAAGCACTTACATAGTTTGGAAGAATTCAGATACTCGCTTTCAAACTGGTCTTCTCCCGCCTCAAGTTGCTTCATCCTCAAGTGTGATTGCTCCAATCGAACCTTATAGAACCTCGAGAGTCTTCCTTCGAGTCTGTGCATTCGGCCTCATCCAAAACTCGAATAGGATGCTCTTGGTAAGATAAATCAGGTTCAGTCAGATTGCCGAGGTCATCCACCTCCAGAGATTCAAAGGAAGTACGGAGGCACTTCTTCAACTATGACATGTGGAAAACATCGTGGACCATCTCGAGTGAAGCGAGGAGTTCCAATTGATATGCCACTTGACCACGCCTTCCAGTGATCCGGAAGGGTCCAATATAGCGAGGTGCCAATTTTCCCTTAACTCCAAAACGACGGGTGCCACTAAGGAGACACCTTTAGATACACAAAGTCACCGACGCTGAAGGGGAGAGGTCTCCTACGACGATCAGCCCATAGCTTTTCTATCGCTGATTGCTACTCTCATTCTCTTGGGATAGTCTTCACCTTTTCTTCCTCCATGACTAGTTCAGGCCTCGAGGAATGAGCACGCTCATCACTCTCTGGACCGGGCCAGTACACTTACGACCATAGAGTGCTTCAATGGAGACATCTTGATGCTTTGGTTTTGGTAGCCGTTGTTGCACGCATAAACTCTGCCAGACGAGACATTCTTCCACTTCTTCCCGTAGGGATAGGACGATGCCTCAACATATCCTCAAGGATCCGATTGACCCTTTCGACTTTTGGCACGATCTGGGTGATATGTCGAGCTGCGGAGCAACCGTGCTCAAAGCTTCATGTAGGCTTCTCGAACCGAGACAAATTGAGAGCCTCGATCCGACACCATCCGCTTCGGTGACTCCATGGAGACACACGATCCGAGAGATATATAGCTCGCATATCTCTTGGTCGAATAAGTGGTTCGACTGACCCGGAAAGTGCGCGGACTTCGCCACGGTCGACGATCACCCAAATTGAGTCATGGCCTCGAGGAAGTGGTCGGCAGCTGCATGAAATCCATGGTAACATCCTCCCACTTCCAACCGGAATAGGAAGAGGTCAAGAGTGCCTACCGGGCTTGAGATGCTCGGCCTTTACTCTCTGACAAACATCACACCTGACACATAGCGAGCCACCTCACGCTTCATACGAGGCCACCAAAACTGCCGCTCGGATCTTGGTACATTTTGTTGTCGCCGGATGAATGGTGAGCAACGAGTTGTAGCTTCATCAAGGATCACCCTTTTTCAATTCTTGGTCCTCGGGGACAACTAGTCGCTGTCAACCAAAGTGTCCCATGACCGCTAAGTTGGAATTCGGGCTTGGCCCAAGTTCAACTTGTCACGAATCCAGGCCACACTCCTCATCCTTCTGTGCAAGGCTTCTGATCTTGATCCTGATGGTATCCGAGCGAGATCTATCTTAGAGAACACCTGTTCCGGCGAGTTGATCAAACAAGATGTCGATCCGAGGCAAATGATACTTGTTCTTGATAGTAACCGCATTCAACGGGCGGTAATTGGACGACGTGCGAAGAGAACCGTCCTTCTTGTCACAAAGAGAGTGAGCAACCCCATGGTGAGGAACTCGGACCGAATGAAACCCTTGTCCATCGCCTCCTTCAACTGAGTCTTCAACTCGGCCAACTCATTGGCAAGGCATTCAGACGTGGCCGCTTGAGATCGAGTGCGATCTGGCCGAGCTCGACTACTTAACTCAATATCCCGATCGGAGGCATCCTCGAAAATTCCATTAGGGAACACATCCGGGTATTCGAGAAACCACGGAATGGACTAGTTCTTAGACTTGGCTAAAATTTCGAATCAAAACATGATCTAGACAACAAAGCCTGAAGACAAAGGAACTTTACAAATCCAACATACATAAAAGCATAGATCAAGATGCAAAATAACATGGCAAAACATATGCGTGCATGGTATGACATGGATCTTACATGCATGGCATGAAATGCACGATTCCAACGTGATCGCTTCTCCCACACTCACCATTCAACCTATACAACCCTAATTATAGACATAGGGCGGGTAATATAGCTGCTAATTGCTACTAAGAGGTTAAGTAAACCACAATCAATCACCTAAATGGTTGTCAAGTTTCTGATTCGCCTTTATGCACCTTGCTCCGATACCAACTCAGGAGGAGCCGCTCAGATCGCCCTCGAGTTGTTGGATTAACAGCTTGTTCCCATCGGATTTGGATCCTAGCAACCAATCACCGGAGGTGATCCCGATGCTAATACCTAAGCCCAACAGAGACAACCCTACGGACATCCAAACGACTCGACAACAACCTCCCGTATTCTCTGGATAGCGACCGAACGCGCCAGATCCCGCACAGGAAACCAACACGATATCAATTCAATTTGCATAAAGGCAACAAACTCAAACTTTCGAACCAACACGCAAGCGAAAACAATCGGCACAAAGACAAACCCGACAACCACCAAACCAAGATCAAAAACAACGCCAAGACTCTAAACTAGGTAAGAACGGAAAAAGACCAAGACCCCAAATCGAAAATTTCAAAGATAACCTACCTATAAATACGGACATCCACTCGTGCCAGACAAGAAAAAGCAAGCAGCTTGATATAAATATATGGAAAGTAAAAGCGATAACCACAAAGATCACAGAAGAATAACAAAGAAAAACACAAACGGAACCCGACATACGCAGAAGCGCCCATTACCAAATCCAAAGCCCAACAACCGCCTATCTATACAACAAAAGATCAACCACCATATCAAGCAAAATAAGACATCTCCGAAGTGTTCACCCTCGAACACTCCCCGGCGCAGATAACGACGCGTTGTTCTACCTCTGCGTGCCCCGCAGGTCACCGAGGCATGCAGAACTCGCACCCACATCCCCGTCCTCACCGAAAACCACAAAGCGCTACATGAGTACAAAAGGTACTGCAAGTCTTACCCGGGTCCATATATGACCGACTCAAGGATTATGCATTTAGTTGTAGCAAGGAGAAAGCTTAAGGTAAAAGTGGAAAAGCATTAACATTTGTAGTATAAATGCAATCAGACCAATTACAAGTTTAAAGCGCTTATTGACCGTGCACTTACTTCTAGTGTGAGATTGAAATTAACAACAATTAATGTAGAGCAATACATAACCATTTTAAAGCTCAAGCCCAACTACAACCACAAGTTCAAGTTATTTACTACGCATAGGTTCGGATTAAGCTTGCTCATATCCAGAGCTGCAATTCGAATCGCAATTAACCTTCGCAGGAAGCATTGATCGCATCGACACTTACCACAAGGGCCTAGTGTCAACTCCTCCCAATCATACCCAATCGCTGAGCGTCCTCCTGTGGTTCGAAACCTAGCACCTCGAAAGCAGCTCCTAAGCGGCCCCCGGGCGCCGAGAGTCCGCCTAAGCCTCGCCCTCAACCACGCCCAACCACGTGGAAGTTACTCCATCGATTCAGATGAGAGAAAGAGTGGCTTACTGCACTACAATCGGCATGACTCAACCGGTGTGCCTAATCCTATTCCACTTACTGATCGGTTCCACTGACACGACGAGGCTACACATTTGAGTCTCCATACCCAAATGAACCAACTCCTCCGAGTCCACAATTTATTTCTTTCCAAAACCTTTCCCAATTCCAAACCAACATAATGTAGCGTGTGTGTATTAATAACAACCGCAAGTGACGTAACCCTCCGCCACTTGGCCCAACTCCGACTCTAAGTAAGACTAAGCACGGACTCAGATTATATTACAGTATTAGCAACTTCAAGGAAGTGTTTAACAATTTTCAATGGGTGTATGTGCAGCAAATGGGATCTAGTCCTATCCCACAATTAACTCTAATGCAAAACGTAACTCACAATTTAGCAATTTATTCTCAAAAATAGAATCATATAAGGGTTCGAGATGCTTAGGTGCTTGCCTTGAGCTTCACGGATTCTCAACAACAACTTGCCCCTCAAGTTCCTACCGGCCGCGTCACGCTAACCTCTCAAGGGTTCGTTTTCTCTACACGATCACAATGTATATGCAATGAGATGCATGCCGTGCCAATGGAATGAAATACTAAATGCATCACTCATGAAAGATTCAAAAAGTGCAACATTTATCTCAACTCGTGAAATAAAACACAATGCTAACCCCACTTCAATCCTATAGCACAATCTGAATTTTTCACTTATACTACTCTAAACAAGCACAATCCTTTGCATGGCAACTCCCAAACCTAATTTATTAGACCCTAAATGCCCATAAGAGGATGTTTTACCTTTACTCTACTTCTAAACATTCAGAACATAGCATTAAAACTCTCAAAACTCAATCTGAAATTCATCTCCCAAGTTCTGAACATTTCAGAAAATTTCAGATTTCAGACATTGACTTCGAATTGGAATAACTTTTGATTATTGAATCCAAATTGAGTAAACCAATACATTTTGCAATCTACGAGGAATTCTAACTTTCTAGGCAAAATTAAATCTTAATTCGGCCTACAATAAACTCTAAATTGCAATTCCATTTTCAGCCTCATGCTTTCAGCAACACTGGACAGGCAGTATTTCAAACGGCCATAACTTTTGAACCGTTTAATCAAATTGTGCAAACTCAGACTCTAAACGATCGTGAGACATAGAACTACAACGTAGATTCGGCCAAACATCCAGCAACTTCATCATGAACTCCCAGTTTGGCCCGGAACAGAGAACAGTCTCATTACCCGAAATATTCAGAGTTTCAGAACAGCATGCACCAAATTCAACATATAAATTGCTATACTTAGTAGAATTGAGTAAAGGATGACATTTTTACAATCTACAAGAAATTTTCTAAAACTTCACAGGCAAAATTTATCTCTAATTCGGCCTCTAACAACTTCTTATTCACAGCTCAAGTTTCCACCCGAAATCTCCAGCAATTTCAGAGCAGCAAGCACTAAAATAGACATAACTTTCAGCTGGATTGACGAAATCGATCGATTCCAGTTGGAAATGAAAGATAACTCGATTATCTACAACTAATTCTTCAGCCGACAGTGAAATGAAGCTTTTAACTTGCTCAAAAACACGAAAAACAGCAGCTCTGAAATCTGCTCGAAAATCTGAACTTTGCTCCAAACCCTAGAATTGTGGTTTCCCTCCAAACTTTTCCCAAATCCAACCCTAGGGCGCCCAAAACAGCAGGAGGAGACCCCCTAGCACAAGATCTAGCCATGGGGGAACTCACCTTTGCTTCTCTCAAGAAGGAGCCATGGGGAGGAAGAGGAGGAAGAAGGGAGCTCGGCTTGAGGAGCAGGGAGCTTAGGGCGCCCGGTCTTGGGTGTTGCTGGGTGGAGCTCCAAGGATGCACAAGCTGGAGGGGAGCTGCAGGAGTGGCTCGCCAGGGATGGAGAGAGGAGGAAGAAGGCTTGAGGGTGGGAGGAGCTGCACGTTGGGGAAAAAGGGGATTTGGGTTAAGTGCCGTTGGTTTTGTGGTGGTTTGCTTGTTTTGTGTTTGCATGTGCTGTTTGGTGCCCTTAGCCAACACACACAAGGTGACCAAGTGCTAGTACTAAGTACTAAGTGCTATGGCTAAGTTCTCCCAATATTTCAGACATGATTAAATCTTTAAACCATGTTTTAAACTAGTGGTTGCTCTTGGATTAGGCTCAAAACTTTGATGGGAACCACATTTGCAGTCCAAAATTTCTAGCTCTAACTTTTGGTTAAGCTTGGGATCCTCTACATGGCAGTTTAGGATACTCCCTGAAGTCTGGAATCAATCTCAAGCGCAACTAGAAATTGGTTGATGCTAAAATGAGCTGCGTGAGTCGAAATTGAATTCGGGGCCATGACAATTCTCATATCAAGAAAATAGTTAGTCCAAGATACATGATTGTCTCAATCATTTATTGCACTACATTAACACATAATGGATGTCTCTAAAATCGATTTAGCACAACCCAAATCAAATTAAATGAATTAATTGTGTCTTGAGTACACCAATGCAACTAATGCTTAGTTATACTCAAGAATTATCAATTTGTCCTTAATTAATCAAGGAACACCATCAACACATAATGAAGTGTTTTTAATGATTAACAAGACAAATAAACTCAATTTAAATTTTTATTTAAATTGATATGAGTATATATTAACCACACAAGTTTTTATATACTCATGTTGATGAAAAGTAATGATCCATAATATTTGGAATATATAGAAATTATCATTGCTTTAATCCACCAACTATATAATAAACTCCACAAGGATATGTGCATACATATAATTGACTTCGAATCAATATGCACACATTCAATTGTGATTGCATTGGAGTTTATCCTTTATTACCATGAGTATACTGCAACTAGGCATGTTAAATATATACTTAAAGATTAGTTCCAAAATATTGATCATTTATATATAGAGTGAAGAATAGATCAATATTATGAAACATCAAGTTAAAGCTTGAACTCCCTCTAAATATGTGTATTCATGTAATATATGGACTGGAAAATATAATGCATATTTTGAGGTTAATTGTAATGGAGAAATTCATGCTGTGACTTGAATCCTAAATATGCATTAAAATAACAAATATTAATATAAGTGCATACCTTGGTTTTCTATTTTCCATCCAAATATGAGAGTACTAACAATAAGTTTAATAAACATGTTAGTCTCATAATAATTAGATTTGTTATTAAATAAAAAATAATCATTAATCTAAAACCAATCACTAAAACCAATGGAGCTTGAATTTACAACGTGAAAAAAATTAAGTCTGATTAAAAATTAATTTAGGTTTTCTCGGCGGTATTTTTTTTGTAAAAAATTGGTTGGTTATGTGCCGTTTTTTTTGGGGGGGGGAGTAATTTTGGTTTTCTCGGTGGTGTTTTTTTTTTTTTTGCAAAAGTTGGCTGGCTATGAGCCGTTGACAAATTTGCGTAACTATGAGGATTCTTTTTTTATAAAGATCATTGGGTCTTTTTTTTTTGTTAAAAGTTCGGTGGAAGGACCTATCCATAATTTTTTTTGAGGGCCAGTATGAGAATTCGCTGACGTGGCTTGTGGCAAAGCACTCCAATTCCATGCACTTTAAGTATAAGTATATATTGATTTTCACTATTGGGGGCAAGGATGAATACCTGATTGCGGTCCATGGATGAGCTAGTTAGTAATTTGTTGAGCCAATGGAAGTTGAGAACCAGAAAAATGAGTTCAAGCCGATGAGGAAAGAGTCGAGAGCTTCGGAGCGTGAAAATGATAGCTTGGGGCGATGGTATTTATAGTAGGATGAAACTAGTGGCATTTGCGGGTAATTACCACGAAGTTCTACTACAGTTAATACATGGGTTTGTGGGGTTCACATGAAATGCGTGGGAAGTTGCCGTGAATGGCGTGAAAAATGTGACGGTTGATATTTCACGTTTAGCCGATATTGCTAATTTTTTTTGAAGATTCATTGCATAGCCGATTTGGCAGAAAAGGCTTATTTGGTAAGTTTACTTGGAAAGTAGAGATCCTATCGGACTAGAGTCAATGTCAGTTTAAAAAGGATACTATCTTATGAAGATTACGACTGATACAAGTTGTTGAAAGAGTTGGAGAAGGATGTGATCGGTCTAAGCACTATAAAAGGTATGACCAGCGAAATAGAAGAGGATCCAACAACAATCAAAGCAATTCGCGTCTACTTTGTTTACTTTTCATCGATTATGAGTAGTTTGTAGATTTGTAATACTTCCTCTATAATTTGACTTGATAAATAAAGTTGCGTATCGCCAATTTTGATCATCATCAACTTACACCACTTTAGGCCTGTTTTTATTTGATTTTGTCGTGCATCGTCTTTTTTGGAGAAAACTACCTTTACAACTATCTGCTCAACTCGATTTGGTTTGTTTAGATCTTCTATTGCTTTGTGATCTAATCAGCTTAGTTAGCAATTTAGATAGGGTTGCTTTCATTAATCTAAATCGGCTAAAATAGTCGATTAGATAATCGTTTCTCTTGCTGATTGTAGGATCAAATCGACTGGCACGTCCACACCCTAATTAAGCCTGGTGTTTATGTGTGCTTGTGCCAATTAACCATTTGTCATATTTTTCAGCGTCAACAAGTATCAACCGATACTGAATTTTGCTGCAAAATCGCTGAATTTCGGTTCGGTTCTATGCGTCTTTCTCCCCCCCTTATATTTATATATATTCCATTTGTCAAAACTCTGATACCAGATTAATAAGATAGCTATTTTGTATCTATTAAGTGTTCTTCATTTGTTCTTCCTCATTGCATGTGTATAGAAGGGGGAATTGGGTGACTTATTCTAAGGATCGTTCTTCCTTTCCACTAGGAATTGTGAGATTAATATACTTCATTCGGTGTCTGTGAAGTTCAACACAAGTGTGATTTTTGTGAATCAAAGAGTTGCAAGTAGGGATGAAAACAGTAAGAAAAAGGTTGGTAAATGCTGTTCCATTTTCATTTCCACATTTTTTTATCGGTAATGGAAATGAAATTGAAAACCCCAGAAACGAAATCGGAAATGGATATTGTCAGAAACGAATCCGGAACGGAATAGAGCGAATACGAAAACGAACAAGAACATAGTATAGAATCACAATATACATTACCATAAGAACAATGTAACTCATTCTACCTCTAAGGTGAACACAAGAATAGTGCTATATTTATCGGTATCATTAGAAAGTTTTTTTTCAAGTTTGTCAGCTGAAAACTCGTTATTTGTCTCCCATATCAAACCATCATGTCCTCCTCCATATCATTATCATCGACATCCTCTTGCTTCACCAACTACAAAGGTGTAACACCCTAAAATTTGTATATTATTGTTCGATGTTCATTTATGATTTTCTGATATTTATCCTTAATTTTCTGGAGTTTATAAATATTATTTTGCTATTTTTAGATTTATAAAAGTAATTTATTCATAAAAAAATAAAAATAAAATTATGGTAAAAATAATTTTTCTAGGTTCGAAATGTTTCAAAGTATTTTTGAGATTTTTTTTGGAATTTTTGAACTCTATTTGATATTTTATATAAAACTATTTGTATTTATAAAATTATTTTAATTCGAAAATAAATGTAAACTTCGCCTTCTCTTTTACGGCCAAGCCTATTTCCCTTTTCGGCCCATTTTAATTTTTAGTTTTTGGTTTCACTTATACGGAATTTTCGATTTCGTTTTCGTTTTCGTTTTCGTCGGAATTGGCTCTTCGGTTTTCGTTTTTGTTTCTGACAAAAAATTTTCGTTTCCTTATCGGTATTTTTCATTTCTATTTCCGAAAAAGAGCTTCCGTTTCTGTTTTTCTTCGGAACGATCAGAAACTTTCCGTTCCATTTTTAACCCTAATTGCAAGCCAATTGTATTTGGTAACAGAGGATTAGCTTGGATTCATAAGAGCGCACATGAATATTCAAATTATACTCTGTGAAGATCGCTTGACATATTCCATATCAACCTGTAGGTGTGCGGTGTGATGGTCGACCTCTTAACGAGCCAACACATTCATGGTGAAAACTTTCAAGAGCGCATTAACAATATCAAAACCCAAAAAACCGATAAAAACTCAAAATTTGAAATCCAAAAATACCAAACCAAAAATTGCTAAAAAATCATCAAAAACCGAAGGATTAAGAATTCAAAATTTTTGAAAAAAATTCAAAAATAAAAAACCGACCGGTTTTTACCGAAAACCAACGGTTTTAACCAAAAACTGACCGATTTTGATCGCGTGCTGAAGCCTGACGCAATACCACACGATTTTTGACGTCGCATAATTGTTTTGCCCGAATATTTTTTTTTTTAACTTAACTGGTTTACCGACCAGCTATATATGTTGAATCGCTCAGTAAGGTAAAAAAAAATCAGAAAAATCGACGAATTTCATCCGGTGGTTCTGTGAAATCTGTATCTTGGAAGGGGCTCGGATAAACTTGTGACATCTATGGACCATTAATTTCCTTTTACCGTCTTTACCAGAACACAATCAGGTCCGAATAATAAGCGTGTGCACGACAGACTCCGGAAGCCAAGAACAACAACGATTTGTGGTGGTGACTGGTGAACTCCTACCAAACACCGCGAAATTGCCAAAAGCAAATTGCATATCCTGAAAAAAGAAGAAAAAAAATGCCACAGGTGAAAGAAACGAACCTTCTAAACAATAATTTCCCCTAAATAAAAAAAATTAAAATAGAGAGGAGAGCAGAGAGAGGCACACCAATCACAAAGAAGAGGTCCTCCGTTCCAACTTCCCAAGGTCTTCTCCGCCCGGAGTCCAGCAAGAACCGGCGCCTCTTTGTTGCGGAGAAGATGCAGACGGCGGCGGCGGCGGCTATGGCGTGGGCGCCGAGCCCATCGCCGTCCACCTCCTCCTCTCCTTCTTCTTTTAAGGTTAGGGTCTGCCTTCCTCCTCCTTGTTCGTCTCTGTGTGCTTTTTCGGGGGGCAATTTCTTGGTTCTACAGAGCTGATGTGTTCTTGATTTGGTTTGCAGGTGGGGATTGCGTCGCCTAGTGGGACGGCTTCCTCTGCGTCAAGGCTGGTTGCCGCGTCCGGTCGCCAGGGGCGGCGGCGGCGGCGGCGGCAAGGTGAGTCTTTTCTTGGTTTGTTCTACTTCTCTTCCTGGTTATTTATTACCTTATTGAGAATTTTGGATTGGTAAAGAGCAAACTCGAGCTTAACAAGAAGAGTAATCTTGATACATATTATTGACTTGGTAATAGAAATATGGAACAATTGCATCGGCTCATAGAAGAATTTTGCAGTCCCCCAATTGTCTTGTTGCAAACCAACTTTGTTTGTTTATCCTTGTTTCTGTGTGATGACCGGTTTCTGCTTTGCTTATCTGCCTTCGATGACTGTTGCCGCAATATATGCGCAATTAATGATAACTGTAAGCGCACGGGCCAGTTGTTGCTTTTCACCTAGATTATTCCAAGGTATCAAATCACAGGGAACAGATGGTAATGCAACTAAGGCACAATTATTACTACTAACAGAACGAAGTATGAAAGATTAAAGCAACTAATATCTGAGCTCAAGATTAACTAGGTTTTACAAAGTCTAAACAATTCCTTCCCCAAGGCTAGGTTCACTTGCATGCATTAAGACAAATCAATATATGAATTGGCACTAAACTAATATAGCTCTCACCCTATAGATCAATACCGTTCTTTTCACCTTCATACTTGTTACGTACTAGGTTAATCTAAAACGGCAAGACCTACACTACTTGATATAGATCGGTTGACTAAATCCAAACACCATGTTTCAATCTAGCAACTAACAAGCTGACGTCACCGTCAATTAAATAACGCGGTACCAAGTAGACTAATCAAACCAAAAAGTACCATAGCATCAAAGATTAAACATAGCCAATTACATAGTAAGATCACTTGAACCCTTGAGAAGAACAGGGTCTACTCCCTCCTGGTTCGAGAATATATCATGAGGGCGTAAGCGAACAACAGGGAGGTTGTCGGGGTCGTTGTCGTCCGGAGTCGGACAGGGGTTGATGGCGGGCAGTGCTGAGGTGGCGCCGGGTAGTGCCGCTTCCTTCTGTGCAAAAACCCTAATTTGGCGACTTTTGGCATCTTGGCTTCTTGGAACTCGAGGTCTCGGTGTGTATGCGAAATCGAGGGAGTAGGGTGCCCTTTATAGGGGATCGGCACCCCATGGCGCCGGGTAGCGTCGCTATGGCGCCGGGTAGCGCCACACTCGAACTCTTGAGTCTCGAGGCGGTTCGACCCTCGAGATCCTTCCATGTGTATGGCATGTGGGCCTATCTTGTTGAGGTCAGTTCGTCTTTTGAAAATTGCAAAGAGTCTGTTTTCTTCATGTGCAAGTCTATCTTTCCCGAGTTGATGTGAACTCTTGATTTCGGGGGACTTCCGGAAGGTTTTTCGGGGGAGAAAACGGAGTGGAGAGGCAATGCGCCGGGCGGCGCTAGCTACGCCCAAGGCCCATTTGCAGCCCATGAGGGTCCACGACGTCCTTTTAGTGTTTTCCATGTGATTTATGTCGATTTATGCAAATAGTTCCAAAAATACAACTTCTGGTTCCAGGTTAGTGTTAGCGGCAATAATCCGACATTTTCTCACCAATTTACCAAGAATTTAGGATATAAAAACGTGCATAAAATGAATGCCAACAATGACGTACTGCGGCCTTGCCGCCCCTTGTCCAAGAGCAGGAAGGCATGAAACGAAGTCCTAATTCCCAAGTGTAATTTATGAATTGTGTGCAAACCTTCAAGCACTTTTTTCTTTTGTGAAGAAGCTGGAGGTGAATTAGGAAGCGGCCGGCAAGAGAATGGCTGTTGCTCAGTGTTGCGAGCGACTACGGGAGTTTCAGTGGTTCATGCCTTCAAGGCAAGGAATGGTCATCACACGCGGTGGAAGTAGTTCTTGATGCATAGAATGTCAAGGCCGAGCATGCTGTGCAATCAGACAATGTTAGTGGTTCCATGGTAGGTCACCGCTGCTTAGGGCGAGGTTGTGCAGCTAGTATGATGGATAACATGACGTTTCCATTGATTGACGATTGCCTAGCAGTCAGTGATCAATCTTTGTACCCTTAGGTACCGGCGCCTTAGAAGAAAGCAGCTGGAAAGAAGCGAGGAAATAGAAAGTTTAGTAAATTCTATTTAACGGCCCCCCTTATTCTTTCCCCCAGGACAGGTGGCAAATTTTGTTTGAACCTGTGCAGTGTGAATCCTAATTAGGCTACATGATACCCCTATAGCAGGAACTTAGTTTCATCTTTCATATGGTCCCTAGTGTGTGATAATCTAGCGTATAAACGTCAAGTATCAGTTATTTACAACCAGTTTAACCATTTTGGACTAAGCAGGATCATCTCCTAGTGTTGCTAGATAGGTTAGTTATTGGGGCATGCCAGATTTTTTTCTTGTGTTACTGTTTATTAAGGAAATTAAGATGTTACTGTGTTGAAATAATGCAAATTCTATTCATGTCCTGCTCTGGCAGTGGTTCAATCTATTGCCAACCCTGACCTAGCAGTGGAGCTGCCCTTGACTGCTGCAAATGTTGAGGCGGTGTTGGATGAAGTACGACCGTACCTCATGGCAGATGGAGGCAATGTCGCATTGCACGAGATTGATGGTAACGTTGTGAGGTTGAAGCTGCAAGGAGCATGTGGATCATGCCCGGCTTCAGTAACAACAATGAAGATGGGCATCGAGCGACGCTTGATGGAGAAAATACCAGAGATTGTTGCAGTTGAACCCATTGCTGATGAGGAGACTGGGCTTGAGTTGAACGAAGAGAATATTGAAAAGGTAATTGTTCTTATTTTGGCTAAATAAATTTATTCACAAAGATCACTTGATGCCTACAGCTTACCGAAGTAACTCAGGCTTTATGTTGTGGTCTAATTGGATGAATTTGCCTAAGATAAGATTCTTTTAAAAATGTTTTAATGCCATGCTAATGTACTTTAAGAAACTCAAATTCAGAGTTTCCTGATGCACTGTGTTTTGAAGAGTTGTGAACTGAATAGTGCACTGACTACCTAGTGAAAGCTATTGTCTATACATCTTGCACTGCCAGTGTATGAGGTGTTAATCTGGTTATTCATGTTGAATGTGTTATGAAAAAAAAAGTATTGCAATACAAGATTTATCCTATCCAACTGTTTTCAACAGTTCTTGACTATCAGTCTGTGCTTGGTAAGAATGAGCAGGTTAGGAACCTTTGGTAAATCTTTTCAGTATAGTTATATAAGCATTATTGTGGTTATTTCTGTTGTCACTGCTCTTGTACTTCTGCTTATCTCCAAATCATAGCATATGCAGCTAATTGTTCTGTGCCCCAGCCCATGCACGTGCGCCTATCATTTTCCTTTCCCCCCCTTTAGATTGTTCTTTATGTGAAGCAACATCCTTTATGCTGTCAGCAATATCTTAGCCTTCTCTTGACTGATATAGGAAGTGCTATTTATCAATGCTGCTATTTCATAGGAAATTCTGGTTGCTGATATGCTCAGTGTTACCATTCAAGCTAGGTTTGTGCTTTTAAGGCCTTCCCAATTTCATCTCCTGTAGAAAGTAATTGAGAAAGATGTTGGGACCAAAAACCATATGATATTGCTATCATCTCGCATTATGCTTCAAATTCAGGTGCTCTGTTGCCAATATCTTGCATTGCGATTCAGATAAGATCAAATCAATTTATGTGCTGTGATGTTCTTCTTTGAAAAATAGCCCTGAAGATGTGTATACTTTCTTTCCCTTTCTTCTTTGAAAATAGCCCTGAACATGTGTATTCTTTCTTTCCTTCTGTTCAGCGTACAAAGTTTTATCTTTTGAGTCTCTCGTTTCGGTATCTTTCGGTAAAAACAATATTGAGATAGAAACTGGAGCATCGCTAACTTCTCTTCATCTATATCAGGTGCTTGATGAGATTAGGCCATACCTTGCTGGCACAGGAGGTGGCGAGCTTGAGTTTGTCGCAATCGAGGAACCTATTGTCAAGGTCAGGCTTACAGGCCCAGCCGCTGGTGTGATGACTGTTCGAGTCGCCCTAACTCAGAAGCTCCGAGAAAAGATCCCTAAAATCGCGGCAATCCAGCTATTGTCGTAAGCTTTAAAACGTTCAGAAGCCAAGCCCCTACAATGTAAATGTGCCGATACAATAATTGTCAGAAAGAAAGTTGTAATCACTCTGTATGTGTAGCTTCCTGTAGCCTGAAGCGTATTCGGTTCCACCTAAACTATCAGTATTCAATAGTGACCATCAATACGAAATGTTGTAAGGGTGATCTTGCTGGATTCATAACAAAGTTTTGGTATCTATCTGTACAATGTGTGAATACCACTCATTTATTTGAACCTTCATTGAAAGAAAGTGAGGGAAGATACTAGGAACTGACAGTCTGACAGTGTTGCAATTTTTTTTGTTGAAGTACCTAAAATCATTATTTGGGTCTGTTATGTGTCTGTATGTAAAGACGAGTTCCCGGCCGTAGACCGGCACGAGAGCGGGTGGATGTCGAGGCCGTAGTGGCGTTCGACGGATAATAGCTGAACGGAGCTACCGGTCCTGTTGATCGGAAGGCACCGCCTAGAGAGATGATTGTGGCATAAAACACTGCATGCCTTTTCTTTATTGCTTGGCCCCTCTTATATAGCTTACAAACCGAATCCTGAATAGAGTCCTATCCGAATCCTTAGTGGATACCGGATACTATTATTGACTAATAACAAACCAAATAAGGATAGTTAACCGACTAAGGGAAGGACTTGATAAGCTACAGTCTGGCTTCGTTGGAGCTCTCCTCCTCTTGCGCGTTGTCTGGAGGTACAGTCCGCCGCCGATAATATACCTGATCCAGTCCCGCAACAGTACTCCCTCCCTCAAAATTGAGCTTGTCCTCAAGCGAAAAGTTAGGATATGTTGTGCGCAGCTCTGATGCGGAAACCCATGTAGCCTTGTCACCTGATTCATTCTTCCACTGAATAAGGAATTGCCGGTGACCTTTGATGAATCTTTGGCCAAAAACGAGATGAGGTTCTTTTGTTGTCATGTTTGTGATGGGTGTGAGATCTGCCGGCAGAGGCTGAATAGTATTGGGCGGTTCGCCTTTATAGAGCTTTAAAAGCGACACATGAAAGACGTTATGAATCCTAGCTGACTCTGGTAATTGTAGGCGATATGCTACCTGGCCGATGCGTTCGGTTATCTGGTATGGACCGAAGAAGCGGGGCGAAAGCTTGTTCGTAGCGGATGGACGCATGGTCTGTTGTCGGTGTTGTTGGAGTCGAAGCCATACCCAGTCGCTGACTGCGAAGTGAACCTCTCGGTGGTGTGTGTCGTAGTTAGGGATGGCAAAAATACCCGTGGGTCCGGGTACCCGTGGGTACCCGACCCGATGGGTCCGGGTCCGGGTCCAAATTTGGACCCACGGGTATGTTATTTCGGGTCCGGGTCTCATTTTGGACCCGTGGGTACCCAGACTCGGACCCGACAAGAAAATATCCATTGTATAAAATAGAATTGTAGATAACAAATATCATCTATTGTTGCTTTGTTATTATATGCATGTAGTCTATTTCTTAATCCGAGTAATGAAGGAAAATATTTGTCTTAAATTTAATCAAATCCTATAAACTTTAGCTACTCGAACAAATGAAAATAGAATTATATTTTCGGGTCCGGGTACCCGTTCGGGTCCAGGTACCCGCCGGGTCCGGGTCCGGGTCCGAGTTTGGACCCGTGACTAACTTCGGGTCCGGGTCCGGGTCCAAACTTCGGGTCTCGGGTCCGGGTCCACGGAGGTTGGACCCGGAGGTACCCGGACCCGTTGCCATCCCTAGTCGTAGTATTGCTTCATTCTGTTCTGAGCTTGGAGAAGATGGCGACGTGCCTGTTGGAGAAGTACCTCTCGATCGGCTAGCTGGCCGTCGACTGCCCCCACAACGGTAGCCTTCTAGTTGTAAGGAAGCAGCGCTGGAGGCGGCCGTCCGTAGACTAGTTCAAACGGTGTCATGCGGTGGGCCGTATGTAAGGAAGTGTTATAGCAGAATTCCGCCCATGGAAGCCAACGTACCCAAGTCTGAGGATTGTCGAATGTCAGGCAACGGAGGTACATCTCTACTGTTTTGTTTACCGCCTCCGTTTGCCCGTCTGTTTGTGGGTGATATGCCGTGGACATTAGGAGTGTAGTACCGCAACGTTTGAGGAGGTCTTGCCAGAATGCGCTGGTGAAGATCGGATCCCGATCGGAGACAATAGACTCAGGCATGCCATGTAATCGGACGATGTTATCGAAGAAGAGATTTGCCACGACGGAAGCTGATGAGGGTTTGGCCAATGGCACAAAGTGGGCATATTTGGATAGCCGGTCAACCACTACCAAGATGGCAGTTTTTCCTTGTGATTTTGGGAGGCCAACAATGAAGTCCATGGAGATGTCCGTCCATACCTGATGGGGCACTGGAAGTGGTTGTAGGAGTCCGGCCGGTGACAGTGAGCTGGACTTATTTTGTTGACAGACCGAGCATCGTACTATAAATTCTTCCACCGTCTGTCGTTGGTGAGACCAAAAGTACCCTTGCTTAATGCGATGGAGTGTCTTGTGCACCCCCTCATGTGTTAACTGATGGACGACTGCCACAATTTCCGGGATGATGGCCGACTTATCTGGCACTACTAGGCGGTTATTACGGTACAGGAGACCATCTCGGGCGTGCCAGATGTGTTGCCGTGCTTTGGTGCTGGCAGTCGCGACTGGTCCGGCCCTTGAGCTCGGTGTGCTCTGTGCGTCCCGATCGGAAGGAGATTGCGTCGCTGGTGGATGGTCTTCTTGCTGAAGTTCGCTGCAGCGCTGGATGACTTCTGGATCTGCACGGAGGAGCTCCTTCCACCGTTCGGTAGCCAGCAGCTGGGGAACAGATAAGGCTGCACACGCCGGGCTGAACTCCTCGCAGCGGGACAGAGCATCGGTGGCCTTGTTTGCCTTCCCTGGTTTGAACTCCACCCGGAAATCGAAGCCCATGAGCTTGCTAAGCCAGTGTTGTTGTGGGGGCGTGATCAAGGCCTATTCCAACAGGAATTTAAGGCTGGCATGGTCGGTACGGACTACAAATGTGCGACCCCACAGGTACGGTCGCCAGTGACGTACAGCTTTAGACAAACTGATGAGTTCGCGTTCATAGGCCGCGAGCTTCGTGTGTCTGTCGGTCAGTTTTCGGCTAAAGAAAGCCACTGGGTGGCCCTCTTGTTGAAGCACCGCGCCAATGCCCCGCCCTGATGCGTCACACTCGACAATGAATGGGGATGTAAAATCTGGTAAGCGAAGAACTGGGGCTGACGTGAGGGCTTCTTTGAGTTGTGAGAAAGCAGTCTCGGCTTCTGGTGTCCAGTGAAAATGGCCCCGCCGCAGCATCGTTGTTAATGGTTCGGCAATGTCGGCGTATTTGCGGATGAATCGCCGATAATACCCGGTGAGTCCAAGGAAGCCACGAAGAGCTGTGACTGTGGAGGGCCGAACCCATGCATCGACGGCTTGTAGTTTGTTTGGGTCGGCCCCCACGCCGTTTGCTGATATGACATGGCCCAAGTAGTGAACGCTGTGTTGCGCGAACGCACATTTGGACTTCTTGAGGAAAAGTTGGTGTTGTCGTAGGCGATCCAAAACCAGCCAGAGATGCATCCTATGTTCCTCCATGGACTGGCTATAGACGAGGATATCATCGAAGAAGACGAGGACGAACTTGCGGAGGAAGTCGTGGAGGACAGTATTCATGAGTGCTTGGAATGTCGATGGCGCATTGGTCAAGCCGAATGGCATGACAAGGAATTCATAATGGCCATGGTGTGTATGGAAAGCTGTTTTAGCAATGTCTGTTGTATGCATGCGGACCTGATGATATCCTGAACGCAGATCCAGCTTGGAGAAGAACTTAGCATTGTGCAATTCGTCTAATAGTTCTTCCACCACTGGAATAGGAAACTTGTCCTTCACTGTTTGGGTATTGAGAGCCCTGTAGTCCACACAGAACCGCCATGAGCCATCGCCTTTCCGAACCAACAATACTGGTGAGGAGAAGGGGGACCTGCTGGGCCGTATGATGCCTTGAGAGAGCATCTCTATGCACTGTCGCTCAATTTCGTCCTTCTGATGGTATGGATAACGGTAAGGTCGGACTACTACCGGGTTGGTTCCTTCTTTCAAGCAAATGCGATGATCACAAGTACGCATTGGCGGTAGTCCTTGTGGTTCTTGGAAAACCTCTGAGAAGGATGCCAATAGTTGGTGTATATTTGGCTGGTCAGGCGCTTGGAGGTGGAGGAGGTGGTGCTTTTGTGTACGCGAACACCCTTCCAAGCGAGCTCGCGAGCCCTGATGATCAAAGGACATTGTAAGGGTGAGGAAATTCCATTGGATGTCGCCCAAGGTCTGCAGCCACTGGACCCCAAGCACCACATCAAATCCTGCCAATGGAATGATCAAGAAGGGCGCTCTGAAGGAGTAATCAGCGATCTGGAAAGCTATCTCTGGAATGTCGCCGAGGCACGACAGCTGGCATCCATTGGCCACTTTGACTTGCTGTGTGGATGTTTGCTGGTGTTGGAGATCCATAGTCAAGGCGGTATGGCCGCTAATGAAGTTGTGAGTGCTGCCGCTGTCAATCAACCCCAGTAGTTGACGGCCCTGCATGAGGATCACCACCTGCATTGTGCCGCCTGGTTTAGGTCCCAGTACTGCGAGCAACGAAAGGGAAGGCATACTTGACCCGTCTGTATTTAAGGGCACTTCATTGCCGGTTGTGAGTGCATCTGGTTCCCCCGGGTCGTCTTGCTCGATTTCAATAGCGAAAAGTCGCTTGCAGCGGTGACTCCGGGTGTAATATTCGTCACAGTGGTAGCAGAGTCCTTTGGCGCGACGTTCTGCTAGCTGTTCGGCAGTCAGCCGCAACCTGGAAGATGGTGGATTGGTGCTGGTTGATGTGCTGAGCTGCTGGCGATTGCTTCCCGTGTTGGACTGTGTCGATGCGGTTGGCAGGTCGGCTGGTGTCGCTGATGAGGATGCTGCTGCTGACGGCGTGCTCCTGCTAAATGCTGAACGACTGCGATTCGGGATCGCGGAGTGTTGTACTGCCTCTGCAATCCAAAGATCCCGACGTTCCTCAGCATCTCGCGCGCAACAGACCGCCTCCGACAGATCATGAGGGCGTTCACGGCGGACGTCGACTGCTATGGATTTTGCGAGTCCAGCCGTGAATGTCTCTACTTGATCCGCACGCGCCATCCGTGGTGCACGGGAGAGTAGCCGTTGAAACTCGCGAGCATAGACGTCCACACGATTGGATCCTTGTTTTAAGTTGACCAGATCTCCTAGAGGTCCTGCTCCCGAGTGGCGCGTGAAGCGTTGCAAGAATGTGTCGAAGAAATCTTCCCACGAGATCCAAGCGACCTCCATCATCCAGTTGTCCAGTACCTCCTGGGCCTCGCCTCGAAGATGCAAGCCGACGAGGTCGACATGCTCCCTCGCCGGAATATGATGTAAGCGGAAAAACCGCTCGCACTGTCGGAGCCAAAGGAGAGGATCGTCGGAGCCATCATACTCCGGAAGCTCTAATCGCGGGGTGCGAGGTGTCCAGCGTCTGTGGTGGGTCTCGCCAGCCGTGTCGTCTGCATGGTAACGTCGTTCGGCTGGGGCGAAAAAATGTCCCCCTGTTTCCCATGGTTGGCGATCTCGTCTCTCCCTCTCTGCCGCGCGAGGACGGCCATCCCGTGCAAACGCGTGTGACCCAAGGCTAAGAAGCTCGGGTGCATGCTGCTGTGCACGTCGATCTGGCCACGGTTCTGGTCGGTGGCCCTCCTCTTCTGTCGCTTTGCTAGTAGGGGCCTGATTCGCCTGGCCGGTGAGGGCGGCTTTGGACAAGGTCATCAACTCACCAAAGGAAGCCTGAAGCTCTGCGATGGATTGCTCCAATTGGCCAACACGGTCCTCTAGCGAAGGTTGTCCCATGGCCGAAGGATCGCTTGAATCTGATACCAATTTGTTATGTGTCTGTATGTAAAGACAAGTTCCCGGCCGTAGACCGGCACGAGAGCGGGTGGATGTCGAGGCCGTAGTGGCGTTCGACGGATAATAGCTGAACGGAGCTACCGGCCCTGTTGATCGGAAGGCACCGCCTAGAGAGATGATTGTGGCATAAAACACTGCATGCCTTTTCTTTATTGCTTGGCCCCTCTTATATAGCTTACAAACCGAATCCTGAATAGAGTCCTATCCGAATCCTTAGTGGATACCGGATACTATTATTGACTAATAACAAACCAAATAAGGATAGTTAACCGACTAAGGGAAGGACTTGATAAGCTACAGTCTGGCTTCGTTGGAGCTCTCCTCCTCTTGCGCGTTGTCTGGAGGTACAGTCCGCCGCCGATAATATACCTGATCCAGTCCCGCAACAGGGTCTAGGTCCTTTGATAACCTACAATTTTTTGGTTTGAGGGTGTAGCAAATACAAACCTGGTGAAACACGTTTCATGTAAGGGAGCAACGGGAATAGTAAACCGTTGTAAGGGTATAGCAATAGGTTTAAGGAGGATTCATTAAACATTTGAAAAAGTTTAAGGATTCAATAAGTTTCACGTGTTTCTATAAGTTTCTATAAGATTCTTAGAAAGTTTCAAGACAAGTATTAGATTTTCGAAGTCAGATTTTATCAAGTTTCAACCCAAAAATTTCAACAAGTTTAAGCAAATTTTAGTAGATTTTATCAAGTTTTAAACTAAAAGTTTTAAGAAATTTTAGCAAGTTTCAACTACAAGTTTCAAAGTTCCATCACAAAAACAAAAAAGAGCAAAAAATCAGCGGCATACTCACTTGCGATCGCTACCCTACCCTTGCCACTTGCCAGCACCATTGTCCGAGGGGTGAAGTTAGAACTCAAAGTTGTCTGTGACGCTCACGGCGACGAAGTGAAGCCATGAGTTGGCATATCCTGTCACCGACGATAAGGAAGATGATTGGATCTGTGCATCCTGCACAACGCAATGCCGGCTGCCGCGCTACATGCCTGACGCAAATGACGACGTCTACTCATTGTAATTGTGTATGCGCTTCGCTACCTACGCTCGCTCACCACGACAGCTCTGTCTGCTTGCTTGTAATGATCGGGTGTAGTCCATACGCATTTGTCTACCACCGATGACGAAAAGGATGAGAGAGGAAAGAGTGACAAAGAGAGAACCGAAGGAAGTGGGGAAGGAAAGGATGAGAGAGAAAAGAGTGGCAAAGAGAGAACCAAAGAGTGGCAAAGAGAGAGAATCAAAGAGTGTGGGAAAGAAACATGTGTATACGTGTGGGTTAAATAGATAAAGACTGTGTGGTGAGGATGGATAATACTAGTATGAATCCGATGACTAGATTGCTCTGTTGATTTTGATAAATATTATATAATTTTTTTCTTATGTAAATATGTAACGTGATTATCTTATAGAAAATAAAACATGGGAGTAGCAGCGATGTGCAGCTTTAGGAAAAAGAGTTTATTTCCCAAGAGCCTATTTTGACCTACCAATAACCAGAACAAAAATACTCGAATTAATACACGTTCACTGTAGCTAGTACAAGATCTACGACGAGGCGGCGGCGATGGAAGGGAGGATGTGGGAGAGGAATCCGGCGAAGGCGAGCAAGAAGGTCGATCCGTGGCTGGCTCCCCCATCTTGTTGGTGCTACCTTCTCGTTCTTGGCCTCCAGCTCCACCGTCCAATGCCGCGAAGCGACCGTGAGACTGCGAAAAGTTGCAAATTTTAGGTTTAACTTTTGGGGAAAGGAGAAACGCGGCAGCGCTGTGGCCTACTCCCTCTGTCCCACAAAGAGTACATTTCTAGGATTTTTAAGATAGATTAGTGTGCAAGGTAAATGACCAATGTGACCCTCATTACTCCATACACAAGCATGCTGATGCTTCGGTTTCCACAAGCACTTAAATGAGCATGCATACACTTACAGCTGGGCCCTACGGACTAGAAATGCACTCTTTGTGGGACAAAATTTGAACACTAGAAATGCACTCTTTGTGGGACAGAGGGAGTAATGGATAAGGCGATTAACTTCTAATCTGATTTAAACTTTTTCTTTTGGGGTCTCTCGGGGATTTGATCATTTGCCCCGAAGTTGATCGGCCTTTGCTCATTTGTCCAAAGTTGATCGGCTTTTGATAATTTGCCCTACGATGTGCCACTGACATGTGGTCATAAGACCCACGTGTCAATGAGACATCATAGGACAAATGATCAAATACTAATCAACTTTAAGCAATTAATCAAATGCCACTCAACTTCAGGGCAAATAATCAAATTTTTCGTCTTCTCGAATGGTGCAGCCACACTCTCAAATGTTGTGATTGTGCGTGCCGCTTGCTTTCAGATTCTTCGTTGGTGATAATTAAATATCTGTTTTACTGATATATAGTTTTAGAGCTCAAATATTAATGAGATAAAGGTACGATAAATCATCAATTATACTTTTTTTATGAAGTTTTATTTTCGCTGGAGTAGTTTTCTGGTACTGTTGCACCAAAAGTTTTAATTTCTTGCACATCTCGGGGTTGCGATTTGTGATATATGCAATAGAGATATAGGGATTTGTTGCAAGCTCAGGAATGCATTGTTGCGTTTAACGATTTCTTTTTTCTTTTTTTTTTGCACAGAATTGATAATGTTAAGATTAACGTTTTGAAGTGAGATTCGACAGTGGATTAGAGCGTCTGATTGGCATATTCCAGTTGAACGCACGGACGCCAGTACATCCCTTCCTAAAATCATATGACCATAAAACCTGAAGTTTATATGCAATATATTTTAGGGTGTGTTTGGCTGATTATACCCAGTGGTACATGTATGAGATGGTTCAAAAAAAAATCATCTATGTGTTTGGTTGCTTGAATGAAACTATTCTATCCTGGACCAAGTGATACAAATTTAAAGAATATTTTCTCTAGATGCTGAATCATTCCATTAACTTAAAATAAGGGTGCGTTTGGTTGCCTGTACCAAGTGGTATATGTATAAGATAGTTCAAGAAAAAAAATTCATCCATGCGTTTGGTTGCTTGAATGGAACCAGGGGCGGACCCTCCCTTTAGGCATGGTGGGGCGGCCGCCCCAGCTACCGGACCAATTTAAGACCTTCATTATACATGTGCGAAGAGTTGATGATTTTATTACTTGTCATGATCTTGGAAATTTGGCCGTGAAGATTGTCGAAATTGAAAAACATCTTGCTTTTCTATTGATCTATCGCCTTATTGAGTTGGCATTGATCCAACCAGTGGCAACGGCATCGGTTGAAAGAGCCTTCTCGGCTATGCACTTAATCAAGACCGATTTGCGCAACAAGATGTGCGTCTGATGATTGACTCAATGACTTGATGTTGTGCTACATTGAGAAGGGCATTTTTTAAAGGATTTGATTGTGATAAAATTAAGAATAGGTTTCAAGCCATCAAAAACCAGAGAATGGACTTGCCAACAAAACCTAGACAACTAAGATGCGCTTAGTGCTTAAGTAGTGGTATGTATTTTCATAATATTAATCACTTTTTAGTATATAATCACTTCATTATATCTCACTGGTCCTCATTTATCTATTTGTTAAATTGACAGGATAATCTGTTATCTTTTGATCATTTGATGAATTTTGAATTATATGGTTGAAAAATTGGTGTTTGCTCTTCATGTGAGAGGTATCAACTTAAATCTTCTTCTATGTCGTTCATTTACCGTTTACACTCTAATGTGTATGATTGAAATACAAATGTAATGTCTGTACGGTATATTTCTACTTTTGGTTAAGTTTATCACTCAAGTTCGCCCCATCTAATTTTTTTTGCTGGGTCCGCCACTGAATGGAACCATCCCATCCTGGATCAAGTGATACAAATTTGATGAATATTCCCTCTAGATGCTGAACTATCTCATTCACCCAAAATAATGGAACCAAATGGTACATGATCATCCCATCCCATTCAACCTTATCCAATGAACCAAACACACCATAATAGAATCAAATGATACAATATCATCCTATCCAATCCCGTTTAACTTCATTCCTTCAATCAAACACCCTTTAATATCATCGAAGCACTGTTTAGCAATAATCACTGAGACGGACTCACAATTCTACAGACGGACACCGAACAGACTCCCCGATCGTTGGTTTTTCTTCTTAGTTTTGTTTTGTGTGCTGTTTGGCTAACACGTCGGCCCACCATTGTGCTAAACAAGCGGTAGTCAATGGTGTAGATGGTTGAACCAAACACCGGAATTCCTGTGTAATTGTCTAGTGGATGATTTGTAACCCTATTTCTGGTGAATAAAGTTGGGAAATACTCGAGTGTTTTTGGCTTTGTGATTCACGTTTTTGTTCATTATGTATCTTATAGTTTATTTTGTTCCTTTTTCTAAAAAATTGTCACATAATTAAATTTATGTAAAATTAATACATAATTGATGTAAAAAGGTCAGAAGACAGAAAATAATAATATTTTAAGCAGTACTTCTGTACTTTTTCTTTCAACTAGTAAGATGCCCGTGCGTTGCAATGGAATTTCAAAAGAGAATAATACATAATTATAATGCAGGATTCTAAACCATACAATAAATCAATTTTCTGTAACACACATATCAAGCAAAACATATCTTTGTAAGTTAGTAAATAAATCAAATCATCTATATTGAGTTGTTCTGCAGATTTACAACTATAGGTTAGCAAGGCAATAGTGACTTACTTATCGCTCGCTCCTCGTTTCCTACCAAGAACGGCGATGCACTCACCATCACCACCAACTCATTCTTATAATAGTTATGATACTAGTTGTACGAATTTTGAAGCAAACGAAAGGGTAAGTAATCATCTACTTTTTATTCATGCTTTAATATTTGTGCAACTTTAAAATGAAAAGCATAGAAACACATCTCATCATTCTTTACATAATTTAATTTACTTTATATAAAACTAATATACAATTAGTGTAAAAAAGAATAATGCTCTTCATCTAATACCTAAAAAAGAAAAACAAAAATGGATTGCAGTTGCAGCGACACGGGCAGCCCATGGGTCGCCTTCTCCTCCCACCACAATTCTCACCGCCTGCAGCTCGCTCGCCGCCACTACCCTTCTATCTCTAGACGAGTGGTCACACGAGCAACACGACATGCACGCCCGTATACTGACTAACGAAAGCGAAGGAGGAGGCGATGGGGCTCTGGGACTGGCCGTGGGTGCGACGCCGAGGGCCATCGGGCTTCGGCTCGGTGTCCACCGCCGAGGAGGTCACCGCCGGCGTGGACGCCAGCCACCTCACGGCCATCGTCACAGGTTTCTTTCTGCTAGTACTCTTTGTTGTTACAGCTGCACACGAACAGCCAAGAGCGGTGGAAACTTAAAAGGCCGTGAAAAATCGCGAAACTAGCTGAGTATCTCACACGAATGCCGAATGCAAAGTCTAATTTCTTATCCTCTTATCGGCAGCTTGCTGACTAAAGGCACAAAAATGAACTAATATTTTGTATTCGAATTCTGTAGATGACTGGGTTAATGACCCATTTGATCCTTCAACTTTTACAGGAGCCATTTTGGCCCCTCCATTTTTGAAACGGGCTATCCTGTTTGGCAATTTGGAACTGAGCCGTTTCTACTAGATTATCGAAGAAACCCAACCAAACGGACTAAAGTTCGGAACGAATGTTTCTTCTTTTTCCACTCTGTGGCCGAATCAGCCTTAACCCCGTTTCACCCGATTTACAGAATCCTACCTGAACGTTTCTACTAAGAATCTGGAACCATACCAAACAGGCTGACAACAACTTTGCATGAATTTTTCGAGTTCGACCTTATTAAAAAAAAAGCTGTATTCTTTTGATAAAAAAATGCACAATTTTGCAACAGAGGTTCACTGAATAAGTAGTACAGAAAATTTCACTTATCGTGATTAACAAGGCAATTTCTGTCCTTCAGATTACAGTAGGATACAGGGGGCATAGGGGTTGATCCTACTAGTCGATATCCTTCTTTTACTCTTTCGATTACCACGTACATCGTTTGATATACAGGAGCAACTAATGGCATTGGAAAGGAGACAGCCAGAGTTCTTGCACTAAGGGGAGCAAAAGTAGTCATACCAACAAGGAAACTGGAGAGTGGCATGAAGGTAAAAGAGAACCTTGCTGATCAGATTCCAAGCTCAAAGCTGCATGTCATGGAGATGGACCTGAGCTCCCTCGACTCCGTCCGCAGCTTCGTGCATTCCTTTAACTCGTCTCATAATCATCTCAACGTGCTCATGTATGTACCAGCATCACTGTCGTATTGATATTGCAAATGTTCAGGAGAATCGCAAGGTGCATGTACTGGTGAACGCACTGACATGGTCATTTGCTCTGGTTTTCTCTGAAGAAACAATGCAGGGATAATGGCCTGCCCTTTCCAGCTATCCAGGGATGGGATTGAGCTGCAATTCGCAACGAATCATGCCGGTAAGTATTATGTATTTATGTTTACATATAAACAAGACTTTTACTTAACCATCATTCATGTAAAGACCATTGTGCTTGATGCCAATGATATTGTACTGTCACTCATCATTCATGTAAACTTCAGAGGATTTGCAATGCTTATGCTGACTGAGTTGAGCTGAGATGCTGCAGTTGTGTCAGTTCAGGGCTTATTTTGTTCAATTTCACCTTGCAAGCAGGCCATTTCTTGCTTACAAAACTTCTAATTGACAAGATGAAATCGACTGCCAGAGAGACCGGTGTGCAGGGCAGGATTATAAACGTATCTTCTGTCGCGCATAAAAGAAGTGACGGTTCATGCTTTGATCTGAACAAGCTAAACGATAAGTCTAGGTCAGAAATATGGTATTCCTCATTGATTTTATTTACATGAACCCAACATAAGAGGCTAAATTTTTTTCTTAATATTGGATCGCAAAATTTACAGGTACAAGCCATTCATTGCATATTCCCATTCCAAATTAGCCAACATACTCCATGCAAATGAGCTAGCCAGGCGTTTTCAGGTCTGCAATCTTTCGCCTATCTGTTATTCATGATGATTGATGAATTAACCCCCTGCAGAGATAGAGAGAATGGGTTTCTTTGGGCAAATTCATGTATAAGCAAATGAACCCGAGTTGTCGTAGCAACACAATTGCAACAAAATGCTGTGTTGAGTCTGTTTCCTAAAAAGAATGCTGTGCTGATTAATTGTTTTTGATCTGAGCCTGATGAAGTAATAGTGCACAATAGGGTCAAAAAGATCGCATGGTACCCTCAGAAGCTAACACTACCTTGGTGCCTATCCAGGAAGAAGGATGTGATCTGATTGCAAATTCCCTGCATCCTGGGGTAATCGTGACCAACATTGCTCGCTACGTCGCCACAAACAGTAATTTCATCGCAAAACTGACACCACGATTCCGAAACAGATTTGTTCTTTTCTGCACTGAAGTAGGAGTTTCAAGCCATAACTGGATATTCTGCAGGTGTGCTGACTTCGATTCTGTCCGTGGCAAAGCCTTTTCTGAGGAGCATCCCCCAGGTAACTGAATCATACTGTTCAAATATCTCACTGTAAATTCCGCAGCAATCGGTACTGTCTATCCGTGATAAGAAGATTTTAGGCCCTGTTTGGCAACTTGGAACCGGACTGTTTCTAGAGAGGTGCTTTTATGCTCTTCCTTCTAGTACAATTTGCACAAATCTTAAAGCAAGCGAAGGGGTAAGTAATCCTTATCTATCCTTCATTACTGCTTTAATATTTGTGCAACTTTTAAAAAGAAGAGCATAGAAGCACCTCTCCTGTTTCTATTGGATTCTAGAAGAAACCCAATTAAACAGGCTAAAGCTCGGAACGATTCTCCTCGGATCGTTTCTTCATTTTCCACTCTATGGTCGAATCGGTCTCAACTCCGTTCCACCCGATTCACAGAATCCTACCTAAAACGTTTCTACCAAGAATCTAGAACCTTTTCTGTTTCTACTAGAATCTGGAACCGTACTAAACAGGGCCTTAACCTGGCAAGATTTGCAGGGAGCTGCGACTACTTGTTATCTGGCATTGCATCCTGATGTGAAGGGTGTGTCTGGCAAATACTTCGCGGCTTGCAACGAAGCGACACCAACGGCAGTCGCAAGAGATGCAGAGCTAGGGAAGAGGCTATGGGCGTTCAGTGAGGAGCTCGTGGGAAATAGACCAAAACGATAGATAATCTCATGTGCCGTGAGCCTGTGAGAGTATCCACTCGAATATGCTATTCTGTCAGAGGAAAACCTGCTGAAATCTGCAGTACATGCATGTATGCACGGTCAAATCAACATTTAGTTTTTTTGGTTGTGAAACGAGTAAGAAATTTATGGTGGAAGCCAAGATTGACATTTTTTTGCGAAGAGTGGTGTGGTGCGACTAGTAGGTATTCACTAAAAAATAAAAACAGATTGGTGAATTGAGTTGTAAGTCGCCACCTCATGCATGGTATCAGTGCAGGCTGCCAGCGCCACACTCCCCGCAACGAAACATATATAGGGCGTTGTCTGGTGCTCGGCACCGTAACACACTGCAGTTGCCGCTGTTAGAAATCGGCCCATGAGAGGCCCATTTCTTGTAATTCCAAAGATGCATAGTTTAGTATCATATTATCTAGTTAGGTAGAGAAAAGATAACTTGTAAGGTGGAGTTTTTTTGTCACCATCTTGAATAATGTGACACATGGTATATAAGAATAGTATAGGGTGGATATTAACTAAACGCACAGGTACATTCACGTATTTTAACGTGACTTGTGACTTCGCATTGTAAAGTGTCTCCCGGTACTTTAAATTCACCTTCAGTTTTGCTGGATCTTGCAATTATCTCTCTATTCATCATGTTTAAATGCGATTTAAATATCTGCTTTAATTTGGTGCAAGTGACATAAACGCCATCAGTTTCTAGTGAGTTAATTAACATCATGCAGTCAGTTACGAGTAATTGCCGCATTCATAACATAATGTTATTAGTTATTAATGTGCGTATATATAAACACCTGAAGACGTTTAGACCAAAGACACAAAGTTCCTCCATTCTTCCTGCTCATCCCTAAATTGATGTACTATTTGTGTTGAGTGGTTGAGCCTCACCCGCCTTCCTCCTCAGTGTGCACAGCACCATGAAAGAGGGTGGGTGGTATCTCTATCCGAGCCGTTGCCGCAGAGATGACCTGCATGAGAGCGGTAATAAGGTTTCTAGGCAGCGTATCAGTGACACCGCTTTGCTTCCTCATCGACGTCAGCTACTTCCACAATCACGTCTGTGCTGCGCCGCTTCCTATTCTTCATCAAGCCCAATTGTAAGTTATTTATATGACTGATCAATTCTGTTAATTTACAATACTTGAACATATTCTGAAGTACGTTGTGTTACCTGTTAATCTATGCATATATAATCTTTTATTATATTTGTTTCAAAATAAAATCTGAAATAAAAATATTGCGTATATTTTCAACAGCCGCGACCACAGGGTCTACTTAGAATACATGAATTTTTATAGAAAATTTTACAGAAATTTAACGACAACAGAAAAAAATTTCCTGCATTCCAACCAGAACAATAGGGTGGAATATAGGGCTGACTACAAAGGTGCACGCGGCGGCACGCCGCGTGAGTTGCTGTTTGTGAATAATATAGAAACCTATGAGATAAGATAATGAAAAATTAAAAAGTTAGTGTTTGCTTTCAAATTTTTTGTTGTGTAAGTTAGTGTTTGCAAATAATATAGAACCCGTAAGCGCGACGCATTCTGCGCGCGTGAACGAAAAATGGTTTTATGTTTTTTTCGAGTGAAAAAATAGACTCAAACGTATCTTCAAAATTTTTAGAGGTTTGAGAAACCATTGAGGCCGAGCTGTGTGTGTGAACGAAAAACGAATTCGTGTTTTTTAGGGAAAAATGGGCTACGCTAATTTTTTTTGGGTTCCGGAGAAAAAACAGAGCACGGAAATATTTTTTCCGGTAAAATGGAGGAAGGACAAACGAAAAACAGATTTGTCAAAAAAGCGTCGCACGCCGCGTGTGCGAACGAAAAACGGATTTTTGTTTTTTAGGTGAAATGGATTACGAAAATATTTTTCCTGGGATCCGAAGAAAAAACGTACTACGAAAATATTTTTTCCGACAAAAACAGAGAAATGACGAACGAAAAACGAATTTCCGTTTTTTTAGGGAAAATGGACCACGAAAACATTTTTTTCCAGAAAAAGCGGAGAAAGGAAATGAACAACGAGAACATTTTTTCCGACCGAAACGAAGAAACAACGAACGAAAATTGAATTTGCATTATTTTTTGAGAAAAACGGTCAACGAAAATATTTTTCTCATGCTCTGGAGAAAAAACGGACCACAAAAATATTTTTTCCCTGGAAAAACGGAGAAAGGAAACGAACAACGAGAACATTTTTTCCGACCGAAACGGAGAAACAACAAACGAAAAATAGAATTTGCATTTTTTTTTTTGAAAAACGGTCAACGAAAACATTTTTCCCATGCTCCGGAGAAAAAACGGACCACGAAAACATTTTTTCTGGGAAAAATGGAGAAAGGACCTGGACGTAAGAACAATGATCTATTTGTTATTTTTTTGGACCTGATCGCTATCCCCAAAAATTAGAAAATGGCTCGTTCGCAATTCGTATTTAACAGGAGCCTTTTTCCGTAAAACGGCGAATGGAGGACCTAAACGCGAACCGAGAAAAAGTTTTTTCTCCTCACAAAAAATCACGAGAGACTTCTTTGTAAATTAGAAGGACCTCTTCGCGATTTATAGGACTGGAGGGGTTTTTTTGCAAACAGAGGAGAGAGGATGGGAGGGGGCGACGTGGCTCGGTCCTCCGTGCGGGAACTCTCCCGTCCGTAATATATACTAGAAATGCACACGTGGCGGTACGCCGCGTAATCTAGTGTTTGCGAATAATATAGTAACATATGAAATGAGGCAATAAGTTAGAGCGTTTTTTACTTGCTACTGTGATATGTTATTGCTGATGATTGAGAACTAGGTAGGGTTTGGTTAAAGCCTTCGTTTCTTTTGTTGGTTATACCTGCCATAACATATTATAAGCAAAAAAAAACGTGCTAGGCTTATATCGGTATTATCGTGTGTTTTTTTTAAGAAATGAGAGCGTGGCGCACGCCGCGTGTGACACCACGGAGTGTCATAACCTTATATAATGTGAATATCGAGGTCAAAAACTTTATGAAATATGAAATTGGAGGTTGAAACCATACGTTATGAGGTTAATTTGCGTTTCCGGGCCGTTTCCGGGGATTTGGGCCTTCCCGGAGGAGTTTGGGCCTTAGGGAAAGGGTAGTGGGCTTTGGTGGGATGGAGTTTGAGTCCAAGTGGGAGTAGGAGACCTATTTGGGCTGGTAAAAATGGCCTCCCCCTGCCCTTGCCTGCGCCCCACCCCTGCCCTTGCGCCCCCCACAAGCCCTAGCCGCCCCCCACACCTCCCCACCTCCACCTTGTGGCGCCTCCACCTCCCCCATTGCTCCCCATTGCTCCACCACCTCTCCACCTCCCTTGCTGCCCCTAGGGGAGTTATCCACCTCCACACCTCGAAGATCCGTACATTGGAGCGCTCCGCGACGAGGAGATCCGGCGGAATTGGAGCGAGGAAGGAGATCGAGCGAACCGGGAGGAGATCCGTTGGGTTTTCGGTCGTCGGGCGAAGGTATGGCCATGGGAATCCTTGGGGTTGGTCTAGGTTCTGTTCTAAGGGTGATTATCATGTTTTTAGACCAATTGGTGGTGCTGGAATTGAGTATGGCCATGGGAATCCTCATTTCTCTTTCTTTCAAAAGCTAGGCTCTTCTCTAGCTCAATGTTCTTCTCCTTTTCAAAAATGAGGAGATCCTCTTGAGCCTCGAGAATAGCCTCCTTTTGTTCAACTACTTCCTCCAATTTTTCAATATCTTTAAGTAGCAAGTCTAATTTTTCAATATCAAAATCATTCATAGATTTAAATGCTACTTCCTCATCATCACTAGCATCATCACAATCATCTAAGCCATAATCAACAATAGAAAGAGTGGAGCTCTTAGATGATACCTTGTGCCCTTTTGCCATAAGGCACATTGGAGTATTTCCTTCGCCGTCGCTTAAGTCGTCAAAGAGACTCTTTGACTTTGTCGGTGGAGTGGCAATGGCGACGGTGGCAAGTCCTCCCTCATTATCGGAGTTGGACTCGGACTCGGACTCGGAGTCGGAGTCAGAGTTCCATTCCTTGCCAATGTATGCATGACCCTTGCCCTTGTACTTCTTGCTCTTATCCTTGTCCTTCTTGCGGTACTTGTCTTTCTTGTACGGCTTCTCTTCGATTTCTTGCACCACCTTGACGGCCTTCAAGGCGATGCCTTTCTTCTTGCCGGACTTGAGCTCCTCCACCACTTCCGCTTCCTTCACCATCATCTCATCCGTCATCAACCGGCCAATCACATCATGAGGAGTGAGGGTGTCGAAATTTGGCCGGTCGCGGATGAGTTGCACAAGATTGCGGTTGGTGGGGGTGATCACTCGGAGGATGATCTTCACTACGGCCTTGTCGGTGAGCTCGGTGCTTCCAAGTCCCTTTGCTTGATTTACTAGCACCATCAAGCGATCAAACATATTTGTGTACGATTCACCTTCTTCCAAAGTGAATCGGCAGCTCCCAATGATGAGTTCGATCTTCGACTCACGGACACTTGATACACCTTCGTGAGACACCATCAATCTTTCCCAAATGTCCTTGGCATTGTCAAGGCCATCGACCAGTTGAACTCGGAGTCGCTCAAAGCATTGAACAAGGCATTGACGGCCAAGTCGTTGAAGTGTTGAGCTTTGTCTTCTTCGGAGGTGAGATTGTTTGGGTTTGCGGGCTTGAAACCTGTTTCAACAATCTTCCAAATACACGGATGAAGTGATCTCAAATGCATCTTCATCTTATGTTTCCATGCCGCATATCGAGTGCCATCGAAGTGAGGCGCTCGGCCAGGCGAGGCGGAAACATAGGATGAGGAGTTTGAGACTCCAAAGGAGGAATAATCTAAAGGAATAGCAACCCCGATACCGGAACCCGAGGCTTTCTCTTGGCCATGGGTTTCGGTAACCTTCTCTATATCAGACATCTTTGATTCTCCAAGCGGTTAAGCCAAAGTAAAGGAGATTTGGCTCTGATACCAATTGAAAGGACCAACGATGTCGCTGAGAGGTGAATAGGCGGATTAAAAATTACGCATGAATAAAAGGTCCAGCTGGTCAATCCGAGTCTCGGGTTTTGGTCCGGATATCGCTTGTCCGAGTGTCCGGTATGTAATACCGGAGTCTCCGGGTTAGGCTCGAACGCAAAGAAAACTACTCTAGCAAGCGCAACAAACTACTAGAAGTAAATAGCAAGAACAACCTAGAACAATTGCAAGACAAGATTTGAATTTACTCAAGGCAAAGAGCTAGAACTAACTTTACAAATTCAAATCTAACCAAGCAAATCTAGGAAGGAAAAAAGAATGCGAGAGACGAGATTTTTCACCGTTCAGGTTCTTGAAGGGAACCCTCGTCTCCGTTGAGGTGGCTCAGTCACACTTGAGTAGGGTCTCTTTCAACCCGCTTTCCTCGGTGTTGCACAAATGCACTCGCCAGGCTTCACTTCTTGTCTCTTCCCTTTCGAGGCGAGACTCGCCTTCACAAGCAGCCAGGGGCTCACCACACGCGTTGGTAGCTCCCGGTGACTCCTAAGCCGTCTAGGAGACCTTCAACCTCCAAGAGTAAAAGCACCACGAAGAATCGCTTGGAGGATGAACTAGTGCTCAACAAGGCAGAAATGAATGCACTTAGCACTTTTCTTCTTCCTCTCCTCACCAAAGAGATCAACAACCAAATTAATTGGTGGGAGGAAGATGGGGGCTCTATTGAATGCTTAGAGATGGTTAGGAATGGCTTGAATGCTGCTATGAATGAGCTCAATAGAGATCCTAGCCGTTGGAGTGGAGTGGAGGCTTTAAATACTCTTTTTGAAAACTAGCCGTTACTCCCGTTTTGTGCAGTAGGAGTGTCAGGATAAACAACCCGGAGACTCAGGGTTATCCGAGACTCGGACCAAATGTCCGGATACTCGGACCCATCGAAACGAGAGGCAATAGAGGCTCAACCGAGACTCCGGACTTAATGTCCGGATACTCCGGATTGAATCCGGAGACTCCGGACTAAATGTCCGGATACTCCGGGCTACCCAGTTCGGTTTTAACTTTAAACTTTTCAAAACCAAGTCAAGTAGTGCTAATTTGAGATGCAAGAAATGATGTTGAGCACATGCACATCCTAAATTCGATTTCTCGTCATTCCCTTAATAGTACGGCTATCCTTAAGACGCAAATAAATATAAGATTACAATTATGGTCTTGATGCGTCTTTTTGAGTTTAAGTAGTCGTAGGGTGTCCAATGTCTTTTCAAGCTCCACATAATCTCGATATCTGCAAGTATTCTTGGATAAAACATTAGAACTCTTTAATTGTGTCATCATTAATCACCAAAACAATTTGAGGGCCTAGATGCACTTTCAATCTCCCTTGGTGAATTGATGACAACACAATTAATTAGCAAATAAAATAACGAGAACAATACTTAGGCATAAGATAAAAGAGAAGCTCCCCTAAATGTGTGCATTAGAAGAAATTGAGAGGAATCAAATGCACATTTTTAACGAGAAATACCGAGAGCTCCCCTCAAATGCACAAGCATCTCATCACAAATAACTGAAAGCAATCCATGCATTAAATGAGCAATAACGACATCACAATGAGCAGACGAGTTCACAACATAAAATAAACAAAATAAGCCAAGCAACACACAAGTCCACCCCACCCACACGCCGACCGGAGCGCTAAAGAAGTCCACGACAAAGACAACGCTGAAGAACACTCCCTTTGGCATCAAGACACCAAAAGGAAGTCACGAGGAATCACTCGTCATCTCCGTCGTCGGAGGCCTCATACTCAGAGCCCTCGCTGTAAATGCGTCACCGGCTGGAGGAAGCGGAGGAGGAAGCAATCCCAAACAAAGCATTTGCGAAGTGTCGTGCTACTCTCCTCGGAAGACCGGAGGAGTCGCTGGGAGAGACCGCCTCGCCATTGTGGCGGCGGATCTTCTGCGAATGTCTTGACCATTCTTCTTGATCTGTCGACTCATCACCTTCTTGGAGATGTCGCGGCAAAGAAGAAAGACGTGCTTAAGCATCCTCTGAAGAGTCTTTGCTTGGGACCTCGGTGCTCGGAAGGAGTATTGGAACACAATTTGGAGCAGAGGCGGAGGTAGAGGCCGAAGCACGACCTCGGAAGCCTAGCAAAGCGAGACCAGGAGCAGTGGAGGGCTGGAGTAGGCGAGGGCGGACCTTGTAAGAAAGATGCTCCTCATCTCGACAAACTTCAGCCCACTCCTTTGAAGAGATCAAGGTCATCACGAAAGGTGCATAGGCAGCTGGCCATGTTGCTCTGCTGCGTTACGCCTCATTGTTTCCCACAAGAAATCGACAATGTCAAAAGGCTCAGTGCTCTCAACGAGGTGAAAGCAGAGTTCCTACCATAGGAATCGATAGCGAAGCATCTCCTCCTTGGGAGAAAGAGTGACTCTCAACATCCTGTTGAGGACAATTTGGAATGTCCTTTAGACCCTTGATGGTCCCAAGCTGGTGAAGCTCCTGGAAGTGTCATACAAAGCCTCAATAGAGTCAACACTTTCTTCTCATGAAGCTTTGGGTGGCATTGTACACGAGATTGAGCACTCTGGCAAATCTCTTCTTGCTAGCCACATACGGTCATCGATCATCCACCAAATGGCCTCATCATTCTTGTCAAAATACAAGGTGGCATAGAAGCGCATGATGACCTCATTGTTCGATCATACTTGTATGCCATGATGTTCTTGATACGATGACTCGCAAATCTCTATGATCTGAGTGAAAAGCTGGATTACTGCTGCGGCCATGTACTCCCGATCAATGGTCTTCATGCGAACCACTGGGTGCTCAAGAGGGTATAGGACCGTCTCATAGTAATCAGGTAAACCGGTTCCAAAGCCGGCGGTCCACATACTCATCTGGTAGAGCTCCAAAGGATCTTTCTTCCTTTGCTCTACTATGGCTTTCCCTTTACCGAGTCTGTCCGGTAGTCAATTACTCTCATTGGATTCACGGACAAGGGATAGTTCCATCTTGGCTTGGCCTTGATCGGAGGACCAATGAAGTGCCCAGTGAGGTACGGCTTCTTTTCGATCACGGCTGGCATGGGTATCGGTTTGGATGCTCATCTGGATCGTGAACTTCTTTGAGGAGGAGGAGGCCGGGCCAGTCTTGATCCTGAAGCTAGCCGGCCTCGAGTGCAAATGGGCCTTTTGGCCACTCCAATTCTCTGCCTTTTCGGAGGCTGCGAGGATGCGGAGGAGAATTGGTGGGAGACAGCGCCGGGCGGGAGCACTACCACCCGGCTACTGCGAAGGGATCGCTACCCCGGTACTGCGGAGGAGGATCGCTACCACTGCTGCTGCGGAGGAGGAGTGCTGCCTCGGAAGTTCCTGGAAGGATCCATCGACTGCAGGCAGAGCGAACGAGAGGAATTAGCCAAGAGACGACGCGAAAAACAGCGACGAACTGAAACTGGCCGAGGCACCCAACCCGGAGAGTCCGGACAAAATGTCCGGATACTCCGGATTGCATCCGGAGACTCCGGACCAAATGTCCGGATACTCCGGATGGACCCGGAGACTCCGGACTCAGAGTCCGGACACTCCGGAAGTGCCAGAGGGAACGCACGGGCGGCCAAGGATTTCACGGAATCCAACCCTAATCGCGATCAAAAACAAATCTAGAGTGCCACAAGAATGTTCAAGAACCGAGTAGGGCAAACTCTAGCAATGAATTTCGCGGGAATAGGGCACAAAAAAGAACTCACTTCAAGAAGATTTGAAAGTTGAAGAACGCGGGTGAGTTGGGGTTAATGAGTCTCCGATCTTGAGGGCCACGAAGAGTCAAGCCTCACCCTAGAAGAGATGAAGCAAGAGGAGAGGCCTTAAGAAACGAAGACACGAATCCAATCCCGAAGAGAGGAGGGGTTAGGGCCAAGGAGTCTTACCAAGATCTTCAAAGCCAAGGAGAGGAAGGGGATCCAAGAGCCTTGGAGAAGAATATGAAGGTGAGGAACACGCCCTAGCCAAGAGAGGAGCACGGGAGAGGATGAGCCGCACGAAGGAATAGAAAGAAGCTAAACCGCGCGGGATACTTGGGGTTTAACCGACCGCCCCAACCCGGAGACTCCGGATTTCAGTCCGGATACTCCGGAACAACCCGGACACTCCGGACGAAATGTCCGGAGACTCCGGCCTACCCGGAGAGTCCGGATAGAAATCCGGATACTCCGGGTTCCCCAGCTCGGGAAGAAAAGGAATTTTTCAAGGAAAGCTTCGGAGACCTGCGGAGAGAGAGAGAAAGGAGTCCTAGGGCATCCATCCACCATGTGACTAGCTAACAATCAAGCAATCAGACTATAGTCACATGGTAATGATGCGATCCTAAGATCAAGAGCCAATAACACATGGTAAATTTAAAAAAAATAAGTAAAGTTTTGAACTTCATTTTTCATTCACCAACCAATATATGAGCACTTATCAAGCCACGTTACGAGAATCTAGAATATTTAGACCACTTCTCAATTCACAGAACCTTTTCTCGTCAAGGGGCTTGGTAAAGATATCAGCTAATTGATCGTTTGTACTTACATGTTGGATATCAATTTCGCCTTTGGTTGCGTGGTCTCTTAGGAAATGATGGCGAATATCAATGTGTTTTGTTCGGGAGTGTTGGACAGGATTGTTGGCAATTTTATGGCACTCTCATTGTCACCTGAAGTGGAACGCTTTTGTAGGATAGGCCATAATCACTCAAGGTTTGTCTCATCCAAAGTAATTGGGCACAACAACTCCCGGCTATGTATTCGGCCGGCGATGGATAGAACTACGGAATTTTGTTTCTTGGAAGACCACGAGACTAGGGACCTACCCAAGAATTGGCAAGTTCTGAGGTGCTCTTCCTATCCACTTTGCAAGCATAATCCGCATCGGAATAGCCAATAAGCTCAAAGGAGGATCCTTTCGGATACCAAAGTCCGAAATGAGGAGTGTGCACTAAATATCTCAGATTCTCTTAACGGCCACCATGTGGCACTCTTTTGGAGCGGCTTGAAAACGTGCACACATACAAGCGCTAAGCATGATATCGGGCCTAGATGCACAAAGATAAAGGAGAGAACCGATCATCGAGCGATATACCTTTTGGATGACCGGTTTACCTTCTTTGTCGAGGTCTAGGTGCCCGTTGGCTTGCATTAGCGTCTTTATGGGCTTGGCGTCCTCCATTCGAACTTCTTGAGCATGTCCTTGATGTACTTCGTTTGACAAATGAAAGTTCCTTCCTTGAGTTGTTTAACTTGGAATCAGGAAGAACTTCAACTCACCCATCATGGACATCTCAAACCTTTTGGTCATTATCTTGCTAAACTCTTTACACAAATGTTCATTAGTAGATCCAAATATAATGTCATCGACATATATTTGACACACAAATAAATCATTGTCAATATGCTTAGTAAAGAGAGTAGGGTCGGCCTTTCCGACTACAAAACCTTGTCCGAGAAGGAAGTCTCGAAGACATTCAAACCATGCCCTTGGAGCTTGCTTAAGTCCATAGAGTGCCTTGTGAAGGTAGTAGACATGGTCCGGATGTCTTGGATCTTCAAATCCGGGTGGTTGCTCAACGTAGACCATTTCGGAAAGTGGTCCATTTAAGAAGGCGCTCTTCACGTCCATTTGATACAACTTGAAATCATGGTGAGTAGCAAAGGCAAGTAATATTCTAATAGATTCAAGCCTAGCTACTGGAGCATATGTTTCATCGAAATCCAAACCTTCTATTTGAGTGTACCCTTGAGCAACCAAACGGGCTTTGTTCCTTGTCACGATCCCGTTTTCATCTTGCTTGTTTCGAAATACCCATTTTGTGCCGATCACATTTTGATTTGGTCTTTGAACAAGCTCCCAGACTTGATTAAGCTTGAAGTTGTTCGGTTCCTCTTGCATAGCCATCACCCAATCTGGGTCTTCAAGCGCTTCATCTACCTTAAGAGGTTCAAGAGAGGAAACAAAGCGAGTAAAATTCGCAAAAATTTGCAACTCGAGATCAGTGGATACTCCCTTGTTGATGTCTCCAAGAATGTTGTCCACTTAGGATGATCTCTTTGAATGCTTTGATGAACTCTAGGATGAAGGTACGGATGAGTCCAAGGCTTGAATAGGGCCTTCATCATCTTGGGTGGCATTTGAACCATCTTGGGCTTGATTGGACGAGGAGGAAAGTCGCCCGAGCTCGACTCCATCCGGAGACTCGGTATTGGACCCGGAGACTCCGGACTAATCCGACACTCGGGTTTCAGTAGGAGACTCGGGTTGGGGAGCTCAGGTGAGATTCCAAATTTTGAGGTCTTACCTCCCAATTGCCATTTTCTTTATAGCTTCACAAGGAGGTTCTTCCTGTCAATCACAACACGATCAACTTGTTCTACTTGAGAACCTTTAGTTTCATCAAAAGTCACGTCACGAGATTTCAACGACAGGTGGTATTGTTGAAAACTCAGACGCTGTAAGCATTAGTTCCATAACCAAGTAAGAAACCTTCATCTACTTTAGGAGCGAATTTAGAAGACTTAGCCTTTTATTAAGGATATAGCATTTGCTCCCAAAGACTCGAAAGTAGGAGACATTTGGTTTCTTCCGTTGAGCAACTCATACGCTGGCCTTCTTTAAGATCTTGTGGAGGTAGAGGCGGTTGGAGCTGTGGCATGCGGTGTTGATTGCTTCCGCCCAAAACTATCGGAAACCTTGTACTCGTCGAGCATTGTCCGCGCCATCTCAATGAGGGTTCGATTCTTCCTCTCGGCCACCCCATTTTGTTGAGGAGAATAGGAGCCGAGAACTCGTGCTTGATTCCTTCCTCATCAAGAAACTCCTCCACGCCAATATTCTTGAACTTCGGTGCCGTTGTCGCTCCGAATTCTCTTAATTTTTACTTCAAACTCGTTTTGAGCTCTTCTCATGAATTTCTTTAATGTCACTTGGACTTCTCCTTTGTCATGCAAAAAGAATACCCAAGTGAATCGAGAAAAATCATCAACGATAACCAAACCATACTTACTTCCTCCGATGCTTATGTAGGCGACCGGACCAAAAAGATCCAAATGAAGCATTTCCAAAGGTCTTGTGGTCGTCATCACATTCTTGGCGGGATGGGAGGCACCGACTTGCTTGCCGGCTTGACAAGCACTACAAATCCTGTCTTTCTCAAAGACAACATTGGTTAGTCCGAGAATGTGGTTGCCTTTAACGAGTTTGTGAAGATTCCTCATACCAACATGGGCTAGTCGGCGATGCCATAGCCAACCCATGCTAGATTTAGCCATTAAGCACGTTTCAAGATTAAGCCTATCCGTATTGAAGTCTACGAGATAGAGCTTGCCCTTTAAACGCCCTTTAAAGGCTATTGAACCATCAAGCCTCTTAACGACATCCACACCCTTTTCATTAAACAAACAATTATAGCCCGCTTCACATAATTGTGCAACGGACAATAAATTGTAGCTTAATGACTCAACAAGCAAAACATTATTTAATTGGAAATTGCTTGAGATAGGAATTTTACCCAATCCAATTACTTCTCCTTTTCCATTGTCTCCAAAGACAATGCTTTCACTATTTGATCCATTTGCGTCCAATTGAGCAAACATTGCCTTTTCTCCGGTCATGTGGTGCGTACATCCGCTATCCAAAATCCAACTTGTTCCACCGGAGATATAGGCCTACAAAATGACATTTAGTTTTTGCTCTTTGGTACCCAAACTTGGTTAGGTCCACGCACATTAGTGACAAGAGACTTAGGGACCCAAATAGAACGAACACAAGGAGCATTCTTCGGCTTACGCCCAACATGATAAGCAACTACACGACCGAGGTTAGTCTTTTTAAGCACATAAGAAGCAAAGAACTCGGAGTGAGCTTTGTCTTGGATGTTCCTTCGCCTTTTACAAAGTGAATGGGCTTGCTTAAAGGAGCAACAACAATGTTGCTCTTTTTGCCCTTTGGCGGAACATACCCAAGCCCTTGCCTCTTAGGATTACCTTGGCGCTTAAGATACTCCTCTAAACCCTTGCTTGCCTTGTAGGACTTTTGAAGTCCATCTTCAAGCATCACCTTAAGCTTCTCATTTACATGAGCTAAGACTTTCAAAGTCTCACGGTTAGTAGCACAAGTAGCAACATCAACAATAAAGCAACTAGAGCAGCGTTGCTCGTTGAAGGTAATGAAATATTGGAGTTGTTGATTGAGGTAGAAGCTTTATTCGAGAGATCAACAAGCTTCACTTCAAGAGCCTTGCAAGCATCCTTCGCTTTTGCAAGTTGCTCTAAGAGTGAAGCATTGGTGATCTCAAGACTAATTGCTTCATTTTTGGTCAAATTTGAACTTTTGACCAAATCCTCATTTCTCTTTCTTTCAAAAGCTAGGCTCTTCTCTAGCTCAATGTTCTTCTCCTTTTCAAAAATGAGGAGATCCTCTTGAGCCTCGAGAATAGCCTCCTTTGTTCAACTACTTCCTCCAATTTTTCAATATCTTTAAGTAGCAAGTCTAATTTTTCAATATCAAAATCATTCATAGATTTAAATGCTACTTCCTCATCATCACTAGCATCATCACAATCATCTAAGCCATAATCAACAATAGAAAGAGTGGAGCTCTTAGATGATACCTTGTGCCCTTTTGCCATAAGGCACATTGGAGTATTTCCTTCATTCGCTTAAGTCGTCAAAGAGACTCTTTGACTTTGTCGATCAGAGTGGCAATGGCGACGGTGGCAAGTCCTCCCTCATTATCGGAGTTGGACTCGGACTCGGACTCGGAGTCGGAGTCAGAGTTCCATTCCTTGCCAATGTATGCATGACCCTTGCCCTTGTACTTCTTGCTCTTATCCTTGTCCTTCTTGCGGTACTTGTCTTTCTTGTACGGCTTCTCTTCGATTTCTTGCACCACCTTGACGGCCTTCAAGGCGATGCCTTTCTTCTTGCCGGACTTGAGCTCCTCCACCACTTCCGCTTCCTTCACCATCATCTCATCCGTCATCAACCGGCCAATCACATCATGAGGAGGGGTGTCGGGGATTTGGCTCGCGGATGAGTTGCACAAGATTGCGGTTGGTGGGGTGATCACTCGGAGGATGATCTTCACTACGGCCTTGTCGGTGAGCTCGGTGCTTCCAAGTCCCTTTGCTTGATTTACTAGCACCATCAAGCGATCAAACATATTTGTGTACGATTCACCTTCTTCCAAAGTGAATCGGCTTAGCTCCCCAATGATGAGTTCGATCTTCGACTCACGGACACTTGATACACCTTCGTGAGACACCATCAATCTTTCCCAAATGTCCTTGGCATTGTCAAGGCCATCGACCCGGTTGAACTCGGAGTCGCTCAAAGCATTGAACAAGGCATTGACGGCCAAGTCGTTGAAGTGTTGAGCTTTTTCTTCTTAGGAGGTGAGATTGTTTGGGTTTGCGGGCTTGAAACCTGTTTCAACAATCTTCCAAATACACGGATGAAGTGATCTCAAATGCATCTTCATCTTATGTTTCCATGCCGCATATCGAGTGCCATCGAAGTGAGGCGCTCGACCGGACGAGACGGAAACATAGGATGAGGAGTTTGAGACTCCAAAGGAGGAATAATCTAAAGGAATAGCAACCCGATCACGGAACCGAGGCTTTCTCTTGGCCATGGGTTTGGTAACCTTCTCTATATCGTACATCTTTGATTCTCCAAGCGGTTAAGCCAAAGTAAAGGAGATTTGGCTCGATACCAATTGAAAGGACCAACGATGTCGCCTAGAGGGTGAATAGGCGGATTAAAATTACGCATGAATAAAAGGTCCGAATGGTCAATCCGGAGTCTCCGGGTTTTGGTCCGGATACTCCGGCTTGTCCGAGTGTCCAGATGTAATCTGGAGTCTCCGGTTAGCTGCTCGAACGCAAAGAAAACTACTCTAGCAAGCGCAACAAACTACTAGAAGTAAATAGCAAGAACAACCTAGAACAATTGCAAGACAAGATTTGAATTTACTCAAGGCAAAGAGCTAGAACTAACTTTACAAATTCAAATCTAACCAAGCAAATCTAGGAAGGAAAAAAGAATGCGAGAGACGAGATTTTTCACCGAAGTTCAGGTTCTTGAAGGGAACCCTACGTCTCCGTTGAGGTGGCTCGGTCACACTTGAGCCGGGGTCTCTTTCAACCCGCTTTCCTCCCGGTGTTGCACAAATGCACTCGCCGGCTTCACTTCTTGTCTCTTCCCTTTCGGAGGCGAGACTCGCCTTCACAAACGACCGGGGCTCACCACACGCGTTGGTAGCTCCCGGTGACTCCTAGCCGTCTAGGAGACCTTCAACCTCCAAGAGTAAAAGCACCACGAAGAATCGCTTGGAGGATGAACTAGTGCTCAACAAGACGAAATGAATGCACTTAGCACTTTTCTTCTTCCTCTCCTCACCAAAGAGATCAACAACCAAATTAATTGGTGGGAGGAAGATGGGGGCTCTATTGAATGCTTAGAGATGGTTAGGAATGGCTTGAATGCTGCTATGAATGAGCTCAATAGAGATCCTAGCCGTTGGAGTGGAGTGGAGGCTTTAAATACTCTTTTTGAAAACTAGCCGTTACTCCCGTTTTTTGTACAGGCCGGAGTGTCCGGACAAACAACCCGGAGACTCGGGTTATCCGAGAACTCGGACCAAATGTCCGGATACTCGGACCATCGAAACCGAGAGGCAACCGAGGGGCTCAACCGGAGACTCGGACATAATGTCCGGATACTCCGATTGAATCCGAGACTCGGACTAAATGTCCGGATACTCCGGTTACCAGATTCAGTTTCAACTTTAAACTTTTCAAAACCAAGTGAAGTAGTGCTAATTTGAGATGCAAGAAATGATGTTGAGCACATGCACATCCTAAATTCGATTTCTCGTCGTACCCCCTTAATAGTACGGCTATCCTTAAGACGCAAATAAATATAAGATTACAATTATGGTCTTGATGCCGTCTTTTTGAGTTTAAGTAGTCGTGGGGGTGTCCAATGTCTTTTCAAGCTCCACATAATCTCGATATCTGCAGTATTCTTGGATAAAACATTAGAACTCTTTAATTGTGTCATCATTAATCACCAAAACAATTTGAGGGGCCTAGATGCACTTTCAAGAACCTTCTGGCCGCAGGACACAAGGTCGCACGCCCTTGATTTTTCCTCACGTCGCACGATCAAAAAGTCTCCTGGCCTTCAAGCATGAATAGCCAAGACGTCACGAAGGCTCTCGCCAGGCGCGATGCCTTTTTCTTGCCCAATCGCCGGCTGCAAGTAATACGCCAGGAGATCGTCCTTCCAAAAGCGAATCTGACGCAAGAAGATAAAAAGCAACTTGCACCACCGGCTGCACTTCCTTTTTATTTTTGTGCGGCTTCTGGACTGGATGAGGAAATCAATCTTTATTTCTTTTAGTATTGTCTAATTAAAGTACTCCAAACAAAAGAGTACAAACCCTAAATCCATGGTTCTCAATAAACAGGAGACACCTCCCCCTATTTATAAGAAAACCTTAGAAGAGTTCGCATGCATGTCCACTTGGCCCAACATGGCCCAATACATGCAAACTACCTCAAAACGATTACAACTGCACGCGTACGGCCCACCTGCCATACTCACGTGACTAACACTTTGCACGCGCATGGCCACCTGCCATACTCACGTGACTAACCCTTTGCACGCGCATGGTCACCTGCCATACTCACGTGACTAACTAGCAACAATGTGCACCGTTCTCTAGTCCGAACGCCTCGCATGACATCCTCGACCACCAAGACCTCGATTCCTCCCTGAACCTAGTCCCGAACCTCAGTTCCTCCATGAACCTAGTTCCGGTCCCGTCACCGACCACGTTCGACCTCAAGCAACACCTGCACATGAACAAACACACAACCGTGTACGAGCACAAGTCCACAACTTGACTCAAGATCAATCCATGCAACCACTCACACGAGCGCATTGCATCAAGCAAAACCATTACCATGCTATCACAAGCATATCAAATAATCAACTGAAACAACACATGCACCACACATGTCATAAGCACAACCACTTTGGAATACCAAATTCATCATTAAGCCAATTTTTCATCACCGTTGGGTTTTCGGTCGTCGGGCGAAGGTATGGCCATGGGAATCCTTGGGGTTGGTCTAGGTTCTGTTCTAAGGGTGATTATCATGTTTTTAGACCAATTGGTGGTGCTGGAATTGAGTAGATTAGATGGAATCTTGAGTTTGCCACGTTCTCTGTTTCGGGCAGCATGAGCAGTCGACCTAGGGCTTGGGTTTTCGTCAATTTAGATTCGGAATTTGGTCGTACGGCTGTTGAAGAAGTTGTAGGTAATTTCAATATCTTTCTGTGGGTATAAATAACGTCCAATTCCGCCCAGCCGTTTGGAAGTTATGATCATTTTACCGAGCGTGTTAAAATCTGTGACGTGGTTGTAACAGATCACGGTATTTTGTAGATTAAACAACTTTAGAGTCCGAATCAGTTTTTCCATATACTTAGAAAAAGTTGGGAAATTTCCTAAGCTACGCGAGGATGTACTCGTTTAATTGATTCGGAGTCTTAGAACCCGAGTTATGCCTTTTGGAAGGCTGCTGTCCCGACGGGACAGAACCTCTGTTTTTGGGTTTAGCGAGTAGTTTGCGATGTCGGGGTAGAAGAGGGTTTGCTTACTGTTTTATGGACATGATTATGAGTGTGTGGTACCCATGTGCAGGTGGTGTGACCCCGGGAGTGCCTTCTACTTCTCGCCAATCCGTTGCCCGTGGTTGAGGCAAGTGTATTGTAATGGATAGCGGTTTGTAGGTTGCTAGTTGAGACTAGATGAAATTGATTATATGATATGATCACTTGCCATGCTTTAATGATTGCCAATGATATGATGAGTATGCTTACTATGTTACGATGCCATGTGTTAATGTACAAGTTAATTATGATGTTGGCATATTTGCATACATGTCATGATACATGGCCCGGGCGGTGAGAAAGTCATAATTAGTCCGGGGAAGGTCGGTGAGAAAGTTATGACTATTCCGGAGAGCCAATGAGTTAGTCCTACATCGTGATTCCATCCACCGCGGTGTTTGGAAGCGAGGAGTAGGCACCCTCCATCTTCGGGATGGAAGGGGGGAGAGGGTGCACGCCGACGGGTGTGTACTCAACCATACCGGTATGAGTTTCCAAGGAGACATGAGTATCGCATCGCATTGCATACATAATGGTGATGATATTGATATGTGATCATGAATGAGATGAAAGACATGATATGAGTTGTTATAGCCATGTAATTGATTTTGTGTACCATTGCAATATGCTTGCTGAGTGTTGAACTCACGCTTGTGCTTTCTTGTTGTTTTAGGTACCATGAGATCGGCATGCGGGGAAGGGAATTAGTCACACTTCTACACGTAGCGTCAATCAATTGTTCCCATAGTCACTCAATTGGGTCTTGATAATAAATTAAGTGTGATGCATATTGATTTATAGTTTAGTTTTGCGATATGAGAGTCTTATTGTTCGTTTGGCTCATGGAGACATTGAATGCTTGGGATTAGACTTATATTGCTGTTTTAGATGCCTCTTATATTGCCATATATTGCTATGCTGTTGATGTTCCTTCAATTCATGTTAAAACAAAGAAGATGCTACCGAAATTTCGGTTTTTAGCATTTGCTCCTTTGCTGTAATTTACCTTAATTTATGGTATTTAGATGTTGTTTAGCCTATGTTTGGTAGCATTCAGGCATGCTAGATGCCGGGGTGTTACACCGCGCGCGTGAACAGAAAATGATTTTGCGTTTTTTCTAGAGGAAAAATAGATTTAGACGTATTTTTAAATTTTTTGTACGCTCGCGAAACCTTAGAGATCGTGCTAGGGGAAAAGTATGCGACGCACGCCGCGCGCGTGAACGGAAAATGATTTTGTGTTTTTTTCCGGAGAAAAAATAATTTTTCGGAGAAAAAATAGATCTAGACGTATTTTTAAATGCGCATGCCGCGCGCGCGAACGAAAAATAACTCTGTTTTTTTTTCCGGAGAAAAAGTAGACCTGGACGTATTTTCCAAATTTTTAGAGGCTCGAGAAACCTAAAAAACCGAGCTGGGAAAAAAAATACGATTTCGCATTTTTTTCGGAGGAAAAATAATTTTCCAGAGGGAAAATATTTTTTCGGAGAAAATTAATTTTTCAGAGGGAAAATATTTTTTCTAAGAAAAAATAGATATAGATGTTTTTTTAAATGCGCACGCCGCATGCGTGAAGGAAAAACAACTCTGCGTTTTTTTCCCGGAGAAAAAGTAGATTTAGACGTATTTTCCAAATTTTTGGAGGCTCGAGAAACCTTAGAGACTAAGCCGGAAAAAAGTACTCATATTTGTGTTGGAATTTTTTTTTTTTGAAGAAAACGGAGAAAGGACGTAGATATAAAAACCGAGGACCTGTTTGTTATAGTTTTGGACCACACCGCTGTTTTGAAAAATTAGAAAAGGGCTCGGTCGCTATTTGCATTTAACGGGAGGCTCTTTCTGTAAAGTAGCGAATGGGGGACCTAAACGCAATCCAGAAAAACTTTTTTTGCCCTCATAAAAAATCACAAAGGACCTCTGTGTAAATTAGAAGGACCTATTCGTGATTTATAGAACCAGAGGGGCTTTTTTGGAAATAATGGAGAGAGAACGGGAGAGGCGACGTGGAGGGCCTCGCCGAAAAAATCACAAAAGACCTCTGCATAAATTAGAAGGACCTATTCGTGATTTATAGAATCGGAGGGGCTTTTTTGGAAATAATGGAGAGAGAACGGGAGAGGCGACGTGGAGGGCCTCTCCGGCCAGTGTTTTAGGTAGTATGTAGATATTAAGCAACTCACCCTTGGACTAACAAACTCATGGGTGGGACATGGATACACGCGATAGCACAGAAATTTTTTAATTAGATCATCCTGTCATGTGTCATCCATATGGTTGAACCTACCTACATTCGTATGTGTCATCCATATGGTCAGGAGGCAACCATGACTGGTCATTTTTTTTTCTCCCCTAATAAACGGTAGCTTTCACTTTTGTAAAGCGATGTCGCGTTCACGCCAGAAATTGGGTCCACGGTCACGCACTACCGTACGACAGTAAGGGCTGGCACTATCCACCGGACTGCATGTTTGTGCGAAATGTACATCCTTTTTAACAGGATAACACCTCCTCCTCCTCCGGCCACCACAGATTCTCCTCAGTCACCCTGCCAAATGCCGGCGAAAGTTTTCGACCCTAGTTTTCCTATCTATAACATTTGGATTTTGAGACTCTACTGTCTATGAGCTATTCATTAAGTTAGTACTGAGAGATGTTAGGATGCATAAAAAATTTGAAGGATTAAAAATATTATATGGTACTAAGATTTTTCCGATAATTTGGTGGTAGCCGGTGATACTGGCCGTAAAAACTCTGTTGGATTTTTTTCCTGGTCTTTTGCGGGTTAGACTATCTCCAGCGGATTCCCTTCAGTCTCTAAATCCCTTCGCGAGCAGATCCCAAGTGTTCCCGCGGATCCCCTTCAACCTTCTCTTTGAAGAGATTCGGAAAGAGAATCCCTTTAGAAATAGATTCTCTCTTCAATTTTAGAGAGAAATCCCTTCGAAACGATACTGTTGAAGATAACAGAAAATAAATTGAATGAATATAGGAAAGAGAATGAAACGAAGAGAAATTACGGGAGATATTCTTATTACGCTTGCAGCGAGCAACAAGGCTCAAGGCTAGGCGCCATTGTTGATTGTTGTCGCTTGCGACGTGGAGCGTCGAAGCGCTCTCCCTCTTCCGAATGCAGTACACGTTCGCGCCATCCGGACGCTCTGAGAGCGATGCGACACGACGGTGTCGGCAGGGCGGCGCTGGCGAGGTTATCGTCCTGACACGACGATCTTTGCTGCGTATTTTGATCGCGTACCGTCACATCCGAGGAGCAATTGTCGCAATTAACTTGTGTGGCACGCAGCAATGATAAAGCGCACTTCGAGGAAGGAAAGTTTGTAAAGCCTGGGCGAAAAGCGGAGGACTTGCGGCAGGTAGTAGTGCGTTGGACAGTACTCCTCTGCCTCTAATATTTATGCATATATGCTCTGTTTCCGGGCAATATATCTTGTGTAATTAAATTTTTGTGTAATTATCGTGTAACTGAACTATTAAATATCGTAAAAATTTTTGAAAAAAATTGTAGATGTACTCTTGAACATACTCTATTTCTGTATAAAATTGCAATTTCAAATTCATTATATATTGAGAGTTACAAATTCTATTAATTTTCAGTCCTTCAAATTTGTCAAATTTTTTTCTTTTTTATAATTCTGAATATATAATGAATTTGAACTTGCAATTTTATACAGAGGTAGAGTATGTTCAAGAGTGCATCTACAATTTTTTTCAGAATTTTTCACGATATTTGGTAGTTTAGTTGCACGATGATTGCACCGAAAACTTAATTGCACAGGATATGTTGCCCTGTTTCCTTGCTTCCATTAGAACATCTCGGCCAAGTTCTAAATTATGTTTTGCTTCACATCTTATCACCCTACAAATTTTAAGATTTTGGCAAAATTTTATTATTTGAAATGAAATTCAGCTAAAATTCAAAAAGAAAGATTCAAATCCGAAATTTTTTGGGCTAAGATTTTCGAAATTTCGTTTGAAATTGCTGCAATCTTGGTAAATTTTAACTGAATGAAAAAAGGGTTCAAACGGTGTTTAAAAATTTTGAAAAAAATTTTAGATGGTCTTGACACATTGTTAATATCTTAACTATTATAAGAATGAGTTGGTGGTGATGGTGAGTCTGCCAGGATGTTCTTGGGCCAGAACAGTAGGGGCTCAAGACCCAGTAAATAAGTCACTGTAGCCATCACGCCAGCCCTTCACGTTTTTTTGTTCAGTGATTCTTCAGTAACGGATCTCAAATAAGTGATAGCTCAAGTTTTAAATTCTCGTTTTTTTGTTTTTAAGAGTTTAGAACTTGCGATGTCATCATCTATTGGGGATCCGTTACAAAGCACGAGCACTTTACTAGTTCTTATAAAAATTTCAGATGATGATCATGTATGAGGAATGTTTAATAATTCTAACAGTGCTATTGTTTTGATAATTTTTCTTTTCGATGTATTATTCTTGTAAAATTATTTTTAAAAATATACATTATTTTTTTTAAAAAAGTCTAAAACTACGTGCTGTAGGAGGTCATCACGTTCGGGCGTCGGAACTTCGACGACAGCAAGGTCATGTTCCATCTCTAGGACGAGCTCGCCAGCTACGCCGCTGAGGCACACAGTAAGGTGTTCATCCCCAGCTACAGGTTTGCACGTACCAAAAGCCATTTCCAACACCAGCCTGGTTGAAATAAATTCAAATCCAGTTAAAATAAGTTCAAATCGGGTAAGAAAATCAAAAATCTGGCTAATTGTTTTTAATCCAACAAAGATTTATCATCTTGTCCCCGGCTGAAATCCCAAATCTCGGCTAAGATTTTCAAAATTTTGTCGGGATTTTAAACCTTTGCCCCAGCAGAGCAAAATGCTGTCAGTAATTGTACAAGTGCATTTATTATATATGCTAGTGCACTCCATCCAGAGTTCACAAAATCGGTCGAAATTCATCAATCTTCGTGGTTTTCAACATTACCGAACCGGTTCGACATATAAAACCAGTCGATAAATCGGTTAAATTAAAAAAAAATCAAAATTTTTAAAAAATTTATGTGACCCAAAACCGACAGTCAAGAATCGTGTGATAGTTCCTCAGGCTTCAGCACGTGGTCAAAATCAGTCGGTTTTTTATTTTTTTGAATTCTTTTCAAAAATTTTGAATTATTAATCTTTCGATTTCTGACGATTTTCTTGCGATTTTCAGCTCGATATTTTCGAATTTCAGTTTTTCATCGGTTTTTTCGGTTTCGATATTGCTAACCCTGACTCCATCACAGGGAGATCACAAGATCATCAATTAGTAGTTGCATACAAGTGTGAAATTTTATTTTCGGATCCCACATTGGAGGTGGTCAAAATATAAAATTTCGACGAGATTTTAAAATTTTAAATGAAATTCAAATTTGTATTTTGAGGCCGTGAAAACCAAATTTTTGGTTTTTTTTATGCCTTGTGAATTTTTTAAAAAAAATTGATTGAAATTTATACATGTATTTTTTTTACAAAATTTCCACGTGTGCTCGAAATCACTGTAGCACTTGAGAGTTTTCTATTTGTTTTATCTCATTGAGATTTAGGTTCTGTTTGGCAATTTGGAATCGAGCTGTTTCTACTAGAATCTGATAGAAACCCAGCCAAATGAGCTAAAACTCGGAACGATTCTCCCCAAAACGTTTCTTCTTTTTCCACGCCGTGGCTGAGTCACCCTCATCCCCATTTTTACTAGTTTCTACTAGAATCTGGAACCGTACCAAACGGTTTCCAGATAGTGATTCTGATTCTACCTAAAACATTTCTACCAAAAATCTTAAACTATACCAAACAAGAGCCTTAGACCGAAATCTATTTGTTCGAGGATTACTAAAATCTTAACGCGATCTTGCACCATGGCTGCACATGTGCATGCATTAGCGAAAGTCATTGGTAACGACCAATCTATTCCTCTCTACTCCCTAGTCCTGTTTCCCGCTGTCAAATCCATTGCTCTCTACTTTCTGGACGTTGTTGTCTGCCATCATCTTCAGCTGTCCCATCCAGCGTTTTAAAACAAATATTAGACATGTTCACTAAAATAACGTCATGTATCTAGTCCACAAGGGAAAATTTGTAACCATGGCTCGCATTAATTTTTTCTAATTGCGAAATGCTACTCTCCCTCTCTTTAAATTTATAAGACATGTTTTATTTAGCATATAGACTAAAAAGATACTAAAAATAATTAAATTAGCTATAATTATTATCATTTATCACTATACTTAATTATATATATATAGAAAATATAAAGTAAAAATGAAAATTTATTAGTGGTATAGAGAAAATGTCATACTAATTTTATATTAAAATATAAAATATAATTTATATTTATATATAAGATCATTTAAAAAATAAGTCTTATAATCTTAGACGGATGAAGTAATGGATAAAAAGAATCTATGTACTGCTTTCATCGGCCCATTTCAGGGTGTCAAAAAATCACCCTAAGCAAAACAATTATCATAATTGATAATTAATAAAGAAAATAATGATTCTTTTTCTTTCCCTCCGGCCCAAAAAAAATATGTCGTCTTGTCCTACATGCTGTCGTATTTTTTAAATTTTGCCTATCAACATCTTATTAAATATTTAGATAGGATATATAAAATTATATGTGTAGATTTGTCATAAAAATAATTTTATAAAAATATAATTTTATTAAATTTTATACGTATATTAAAATAAATATTAATCATCAAAATTGTGTTTTAAACATCACTACCAAATCAACATGTTTTCATAAATCGGAGGAAGTAGTATTAATATGTTGTAGCATTGCATCGATAATGTGAGTGGATGGCAGAAGCTACCTTCGCTAGCCTTGCCAGATGGTATCTATAGCCCGGTAGCAAGCAATTACGAAAATATGGCACTGTATACATGCCATCAATTATTATTTTTTCAGGTTCAATTATCGTTTGTTTTAAGAAAGCACAAGCGTACTTTGTCCGTGCGGTATCTTCAGCTAAACATTCCTCGAAGCTTTTCGGGCACCACAGCCCCCCACGTCACCCCCTACGCTCTCTCCTTTTCTTGCAAAAAAAACCTCCGGTTCTTTGGAATTACGGATATGTCCTTTCTATTTACGAATAGGTCCTTTGTAATTTTCTGTGAGTATAAAATATTTTTTCCCGGTTCGCTTTTAGGTCCTCAGTTCGTCGTTTTACACAAAGAGCCTCCCGTTAAATACGAATTGCGAACAAGTTCTTTCTTACTTATTCAAAATAGCGAACAGGTCCAAAATTAAACAAATAGGTCCTTGCAATTTTCGTTCAGGTCCCTTCTCCGTTTTTCCCGAAAAAAATATTTTCGTGGTCCGTTTGCTCTCCGGAGCATGGGAAAAATGTTTCCGTGGTCTGTTTTTTCTCCGAAAAAAAAAATATTTTTCGTTCACGCGCGCGGCGTTTTTCCCGAAAAAAATATTTTCGTAGTCCGTTTGCTCTCTGGAGCATTGGAAAAATGATTTCGTGATCTGTTTTTTCTCCGAAAAAAAAAACAAAAAACATTTGCCATTCACACGCGCGGCGTGCGCCGCGCTTGCGTTTCTAGTAGATAATTGCAGTCGGTGAAAATGGGCGCGAAGTTCTTCTAGCAGGGTTCAACTTATTTTAAAAAAAATTCGTGAATTTTGATTTTTGATTATAAAAAAAATCACTTAAAAATCATTAGAAATTCTATGGTTTCAAAATCCAATTTTTTATAAAAATAAATTCTTTCGATTTTGATCAATTTTCTCTTGATTTTGATCTATTTTTCCTCGATTTTGACTGGTCAGTTGAATGTTTCTCAAAGTTGATTTTTTTTAAGCAATTTTCTCTTGATTTTCACCGATTATCACAATATTTACATGTAATAATTTTTCTTCTTCATTTTTTAATTTAACCGATTTATTAACCGATTTTAGATATCATACCTTTAGATATGGCTAAAAATCGTGATTGTTGTCGATACTGTGAACCCTGCCCTTGGTTTCGCCCTCGTATGTAGGGTTGTAAGCCTGTAACCCGCTGGAGTTCGGGTTGCTCTAGCATCAGTTCGAGGTTGATTTTAAGCTCATGAGTTAATTAATTTGCGTTTTTTTCGAAGGAAAAATAGATCTAGATGTATTTTCAAAATTTTTGGAGGCTCGAGAAATATCAGAGATCACGTTGAAAAAAAATATACGTATTTCTGTTGACGAAAGTATTTTTTCCGGGGAAACGGAGAAATGATCTGGATGTAAAAATCGGAGGCCTGTTTATTATATTTTTGGCTCTAACCGCTATCTCGAAAAAGTAGAAAAGGGCTCGTTCGTGATTTGTATTTTATAAGAGTTTTTTTGGTAAAGTAACGAACGAGGAACCTAAACGCGATTCGAAAAAGTTTTTTTTGCCCTCACAAAAAATCGTGAAAGACTTTTTTGTAATTTTGCAAAAACTTATCCGTAATTTAAAGGAATAAATAACTTTTTTTTTTTACAAAAATGACGGAGTGACAGTGGATACCCTGAAGAGCTCTCAAACCTCCCATATGAAATAAATAGATAATTTATGAATCAATTGTTAAATATTAAATTATGTTAATTTTTATGGTACTTACTTGAATTGAGTTTACATTTAAGTATTTTTATTGTTAAAAAATAATATATATTAAATTGTTTACTGTTACTAAGCTTGCTCAAATCCAAATTTAAGCCTACTTGATCTTAAACCGCGCAGAGCTTAACTCGACTTTATTCACTCGAGCTTAGCTACTCCTATCCTATCGTAGTGATGGTAGCCATGGTGTTCTGCTCCACCGTACAAGGGAATAAACTTGGCAGGGTCGAACGGGAAGCCGGTTTTCCTCTTTACGAACGAACAATTACTCTTTCAAGTTTTTAATCAAAGAAATTAACGCTGGCTTCGTTTAGATAGGTTCGAATCGAAACCACCGTACCTTCTGATGCCTTCCAAAGAAGCAGAAAGAAATCTGAAGAAGAGAAGACGACGACGACGACGAAGAGGAGGAAGAAGAACACCGACAAGCAAGTGATGTTTACCCGTTGTGTATGTGAACGCCTTCCAGCAGGCGGGTGGCGAACCAGTGCCAGAGCGTGGTGACGTGGCAGGGCGCGACGGCGTGGCCGGCGAGGGAGGGGATGGTAAGGCTGAGCATCTCGGCACACTGGCCGTACGACACGGCGGCGTAGCCCATGGTCGCCGTGAACTCGTGGTGGACGCAGTGGATCTTGTCGTGGCCCCCGCCGGGTGTGCAGCAGCCGGTGGAGCCAGTAGTTGAGATAGTCTACCACCAGCGAGTACACCAGCAGCTGCGCCGCCACCTCGCCCACCGACGGCAGCGGCCGCGCCGTCCGGACCTCCATCATCTGATTTACCAATCAACATATGCTGAGAAGTATACAATATGTTTCTAAAATAAGGTGGAAAAGTTACCCGAGGTACATATAATTTTAGTAAGTTTATAGAATAAATTACTTACGATGAAATTGACACGAGAGAATAACTTATATACATTTTTTAATTGTCTTGTAGGATGGAAAATAATACTTCATGCGGGTGGTATAAATAAATGAATATAGTTGAGAGAGAATAAATATGGGTATAAGTAAGAAAGGCTCGTTAAATCTACATGTAGCTTTATATTTCTAAATAAGATCATCCAAATTATAGGTTTTATATTTATTAATGGAAGGAGTAAGTATTAGTGCTTTATATTTCTAAATAAGATCATCCAAATTATAGGTTTTATATTTATTAACGGAAGGAGTAAATATTAGTGAAGAATGATGTATATGTTCAGATATTTTAAGAAGAGAATTCTAGAAAGGAGATAGAAAGGAGATATTTGTAGTTGTAGGCTTTGGATGGTTGCTACTTAGCATCAATGCAATGGCTTTGTAATCTCTACTATATAAAGTGAGAGTTTCTTCCCACGTCACATTAATTGCTCTGCTTAATTGCCCTACTTAATTGCCCTACTTAATTGCCCTACGCAAGAAACGAAGCGTTGCTTTAATTAGTCAGCTTTTGCAAGAAATAAAGCGTTAAAGATAGATGTTTGATCTTATGAAATACTCCCTCCATTTCAAAATGTAAGGCCTATTAGCTTTGAGAAGATTTTTCTTTTTGTAGGGCATCTTATGGAGGAGAGTACTTAGTTTCCCATTTTACCCCTATTAATTGCAGCATGCATGCATGATCCTTTACTATTCCAAGGAATGCACATTGAATACTAATACTAAAGAGCACCAGGGTACTTTGGTCTTTTTATCCCTGCTTTTCACTGTATTTAATGCTTCTTAATCCATGAGCCAAGCTCTAATACGCCCTATATTTTGAAATGGAGGGAGTAGTATTTTTTTTTATTTTTTAATCTTTATTTTTCGTTATCAATTTTGTTTTTCGTAGCAACGCACGGGCATATAACTAGTCATATAAATAGGGGTGCTCTCCCCCGTTAGTGTGTGCTAGAGAGGTGTGTCATGATAAACCACCATATGGCATTCGAAGCATGGTAGAAGTGTGGGTGTACGATAGCTACCAAAGGACTGTATACACTCTTGTGTAATAGTATATGTATTTTGTTTAAATAAAGTAGCATTTTGTCATTATAAGTCTCTCGATTAGACCATGGTATTTCTAATTACTTATTGCACTGTTAAGTTGTAATACAACATAAGTGGCTCGGTTGTCCAGAATCACTAAGTAATATCTTCAACATGAGTGGCTTGGCCACCGGAAGCAGGACGATTTTTGCTTCAACGTGAGTGGCTCAGTCCCCCGAAAGCCAATAATAAATAGTGTACTAATTAAATAGAAATTAAAAGGTTAATAGATAATAATAAATAGTTGGTGTAGGATCTATATACACTAATATAGCAATCAGAGGGGGGGTGAATGATTGTGCAGAAACTAAAATAAATCTTTAGTGATTCTCAAAACACCCCTAAACAAATTATGAAAAATTATTTCGGTTTAAGCAAAAACATATTAATATATGTTCACTAAAACAATAATTACTGAAGATCTAACCATTGGATTGACATGAAATTTTAACTGTAGAAACTAGATACAATTTAGAAACTAACTCAACTAGAATCAGATCAATTGGATCTACGGATCTAAAGTTATGATTTTCGCAAGCTAACTATAACAGATAATGATGGAAATTGATCTAACCCTAATTACAAAATTAATCAATATCTATAAGGAATTAACCAATCAAATTTTTTAGATCAATAACTTGATGCCCTATGAAGGTTTTGAATGGATCAAACCAAAATAACCACAGTGAAACGATAAATCAAAATATTAATCAAAATAGACATGCAATAGCAAATCACCTTCTGTTTTTTTTGCCTGAAAACTAATGTTGCTACTGCACCTCTTTGTTGCTACAGTGAATCGTGAATCACTGTAGCTTTGAATCGTTGTAGCTTCGAATCAAACCAGGAAGTTTCTACAGTGCACTGTTGGAGGAATCTTGTGCTACTGCTGTCCATACCGAAGCCTCCACAGCGATCAGCCGTGCTTCACTCCCGAGGACACGATCTAGCAATGAGGGCCCAACTGCTGCTTTTTTTCTCCAGCCAGGCGAGAACGTTGATGCTCCTCTTTTCTGGTTCAACGCCGCCACCTTCTACCTCTTCTGTCTTTTCGTGCAGTACACAAAATCAGGAGGACCCCCTCCTATTTATACTAAACAACCCTAATCAGTTGTATTCAAATACATGCATATATATCCACCTGATCCAATTACATATGGCCCAATATATGCACATAGCCCAAAAATCACATATACACGCGTACAGCCCACCTGCCACTACCACGTGGCTCACTCGCATTCACGTACACTGTTCTCTAGTCCGAATGTTCCGCATGACATCCTTGACCGCTAGGACCTCGGTTCCTCCCTGAACCTTGTGTTGAACCTCAGTTCCTCCATGAACCTAGTTCCGGTCCCGTCACCGACCACGTTCGACCTCAAGCAACACCTACACATGAACAAACACGAAACTGTGTACGAGCAAAAGTCCACGACTTGACTCAAGATCAGTCCATGCAACCACTCATATGAGCCCATTGCATCAAACAAAATAATTATCATGCTATCACAAACATATCAAATAATTATCTGAAACAACACATACATGCACCACACATGTCATGAGCACAACCACTTGCAATGCCAAATTTATTATTAAGCCAATTTTTCAGTACATTATTTCATAGTTGGTGTAGTATTAAGTGTAGATCCTCTCAAAGTGGATAATAGGGCCAACCAGTTTCCAACAACATATATACACACGCACAAATTTCAGCGATGAGCTGATCTCCCAAAATGGCTTTTAGCTAGTGGTGTTCAAGTAGTGTTTAAGGGGTTCAATGTTTGGTACTCCACTTTAATACAAGTTTACATACATCAATTGTTGAGAACTACACTTTCGATTATAGATTCAAATTTGAATACATGTAATTATAATTTCAAATTATATTTTTCAACCATATATAGTTTTAATATTCTGAAACATTAGTTAGTAGCGCCATCCTCTAGCCAAAATAAAAAGCGATCGATCTACTCACTCAATCACTTGTGTTCAAAGCATGTTTAATCAAGTTTCATGCATCCGTGTACACTACTCAGTAACCAAGTACCATTATTTACCCTACCCGAATGTTAGGACCGGGGATGAACTCACCGTCCGCACAGAGGTGGATGAGCCCAAATGTGGTTGGAGTTAGCTACTATGGACATACAAATATATAATTCCAAAAGCATTAGATGAATATTTGGGTTTGCAATCCGGTATCTATCGATATATTTGCATGGATTTAGAGTTAATTATGGGTGCCTACCTGGTTAGTTTCAATCATCTTAGTAATTGTAAGACATTGTCTCAAGGGAGATGTATGCAAAATTTCCTTTTCCAGTCACTTAAATGAATTAATCTACATGTTTTTACAGGTTTAACGGATTACCATGTTCAGTACGGACCTAAGAGACACTTTGTTACAAGTTTATGAGATTTTTCTCTTATCTTTTTAATCAGAGCTAGCCAACAACAATGTTAAGTTGATCATCATTAGCATAATTGATATATGCAAGGATATGTATAGATTGACTTTGCCGGCATGGTAGGAGACCAGCTGGTAAGGGCCAATGAGCATGAGCGAGCCTAACCCGGGGCTGCAACTTGTACGGTGAGGAGACATTGGGTGCGAGATGCTTGATGAGCGCAAGCAAGAGCGTCGCGAGCGTGTAGACGACGAAGGTGATGGTGATGTTGGACCAGTGGAGCCAGTAGTCCAGCACCGACGCCGACTACCGGAGCCACATCAGGCTGTGCCCCAACACCCACCTCTGCATCAACCATCGTCACGTATGGGAGCATCGATCTCTACATTTCTTCGCTATGTGCTTAAAAGCAAGGCTAATAATTTAGCCTGCTGGTGGCTGCATACAAGTGCCATGTCATATAGAGTTAATAATAAAGCCAGCTCATGTAATGGCTTGGCTGAGAGGAGCTATGTATTAAATATGTAAACAATTAATGCTTGCATGTGTATAAGATCTATTGTGATCTACATACCAAAACAGATTAGCAACACAATATGCCATCAGGACATACTAAAACATATTGACTTAAAAACTGGAGAAAGCGATTGCTCCAAGCAACTTTTTTTTGGGAGTAACAGGGACCCTAGGTCCATGACATCAAATTTATATAATATGCATCCTCCAAACAAAATGAACATTGAATTCATGTAGATTGATATGACCAAACAAAAGGTTAAACCAAAATGAACGATTTCCTAATGCCACTGCTTCCTTGTAGCATTTCACTCAACTTCCAAAGCCTGTGCCATGGTTTGAACTTCAGTAGAGAGGAGCCATGGTCCTGAAAGTAAATACAATATATCATGTTAATGCCCCACCTTATAGTAAAAAAGGAATAGAAACATGCAGATTTAAGTATCCTACCATGACTAATTATGATGGTTATTTCCAAACCTATGCCAAATGTGCTCAATCAAATCATTTTTGAGTTGGGTATGTTGTGGACGAGCACGAATAGAAGCCTTTCTACACAGCACATCAGCAAAACACAAGTTACCACCAATGTTCACTTCACTTGGTAGAGCAAATGATGTCCCTGGATTTTCATTTAAGTCAACATGAATGGTAGCTTCCTCTCTCTCATCTTCGACTATCATATTATGGATAATCACATAGGCTAGCATGATCCTCCCAACACTCTTGCGCTTCCATAGTCCGCAGTTCGACGAACAATGGAAAACCTGGACTGCAACACCCCAAAAGCACACTCCACATCTTTCCTTGCCCCTTCTTGAAACTTGGCAAACAACTTATGCTTCTCTGTTTGGGGAAGTTGTATAGTCTTCATGAAGGCAGCCCATTCTGAGTATATGCCATCAGCAAGGTAGTAACCAGTGCTATACTCATTCCCATTGATCGAAAAATGAACTTGAGGGGCTTCTCCTTTCAGTGCATCAAAAAACAGTGGGAATTGGCTCATCACATTAAGGTCATTGTTTGACCCAGCAACTCCAAAAAAAGCATACCAAATATGAAGGTCATGGGAAGCAACAACTTCTAGGATCATTGTTGGTACTCCATAATCTCCACGGGTGAATTGCCCCCTCCAAGCTAAAGACACTTTTCCCACCGCAAATGTATGCTTCCTAGCATTCCAGGGAAACCACGAGCCTCATTAACCTGAAGTAAATGCTCAACATCCTCACGTGTGGGGCGTCGCAAGTACTCCCCACCAAACACCTGAATCACCCCCCGTGCAAACTTGTCCAAACACTCTAATGCAGTACACTTCCCTATCTTCAAGTACTCATCAAGGGCATCTGCAGGGGTGCCATATGCTAGCATACGCATTGCTGCAATACACTTTTGCAATGGTGACAGACCTATTCCACCAGCACAATCTGCCCTATAAGTGAAATAGGGAGACCACTTGTCAAGTGCATCCACAATACGTAGAAAGAGGTGCCTATTCATATGAAATCTAGTACGAAATGTATTGTTGGGGTACAGTGGTTCTTCAGCGAAGTAGTCCTCCACAAGACGCTGATGAGCACCTCCATGATCCCTCCGGATGCTCTTCCTTGGACCATACTGTCGCTAAGATACCCTAGCTGAGTAGGTAACCTTGATCTTCATTGCGAGCCTCCTAGCAAAGGAGTTTAGGATGCTCTGCTTAGCAACATACTCTTCAATGATTTTGGAAGGGGCTAGTTCATCTGAATGGGAAGATGAATCCGACATGGCTGAGAGATAGGGGAAGGAAGATGGGATTGATAGGATGAGCTGAACAATGAGATGTTTGGGTGGATGAGCTTGAAGATGTGATGGAGCATTATATAGATGTGTGCTGTTCTGGGTTAGGTGAATAATTATTGTAGTCAATTTTAATTGCATTGTAGTTCTGGACTAGACTAAATGCAGCACAGATTTCAATAGACCACAATTTCAGTATTGTAGTCAAGTAAAATTGAACCATTGACTCAAATAGACCATAATTTCAGCATAGTAACTCAATTAGGACTGAATTTCATTAGAGACCACATTAAATGCAGTCAAGTGCATTGTAGTCAAGTAAAATTGAACCATTGACTCAAATAGACCACAATTTTATTAGAGATCAGATTAAATGCAGTCAAGTGCATTGTAGTCAAGTAAATCATTAAGGACCAAAGTACAATAGAGAACAATTTTGTATATGTTTCACCTAATTTATTAACAATTTTTAGTAACAATGCATAGTAACTTGGTTGGTCAAGAAGCAGTACCTTAGTCATTTTTTTTAAATAACTTCTCCCTTAAACACCTCAATGCTAGCACGTGCTCAGATCTCACATCTTCGAGCATGCCTATTGTGTCTTGCATCAACAAGGATCGATATGTTTCTAGCATGACCGACTCCTTGTTCTCTTTTGCTGCAAGGTGTGCAAGCTTCTGAGCTTCAAGATTCTCAGTACAGACACGCCTTTGTGTCTCTAACATCTCTTTATGGCCTTCATTTGCTATTTTCTGAGCATCCACAAACTTGTTCAGATTTGCTATTTTCTGAGCATCCACAAACTTGTTCAGATCATCTTCAAGGTCTATTATACAAGCGTGGTCCTTTTTCTTTTTCTTGAGCTGCTCCTTAGCTCGCTTGCCTCCTATTGGCCTCTCATCCGCAACATCGTCTAGAGAGAATTATTGCCCCACATTCTCATCAACATCGAGGTTCCTCTTGCCCTGCTCTGGCTCATCAAGACGTAGCAAATAGGCATCCCATTTTGGTTCCTTGCGAAGAACATCCCAACAATGCTTAAACAAAAATGGACCATCTATTTTGTGGTCATCCTCATAAGTTTTCAGTGCCTTGTCCATTAAATCCACATCAGATTCACCACTAGCCCACAAAGCATTAGCCTCCTTCCAAGCAGCACAAAACCATGCAACCCTTTTCTTAATTCTCCCAAAGCGGTCCTTGATTTGCTTCGCTAGACTTGCCCATTTTTTGGGGTGGCGTTGTTGTAGACAGCAACAACACTTTTCTAATACTGGTCGTTCTTCTTGTAATTTGATACAATCCAATTGGATCGTTTGAATTATTCAACCAAGCACTGACCCGCAATATTAAAAAAAATATTAATGTGCTAGTAATGTAACACATGGAAGCCATTACCCAAGAAAATAACTTACCAATCTAAGATCCTCCTCTTTTGTCCATATCAAGCGTTTTTCAGTCCTAGTGTAATCGCCATCATTGTCTTCAACGCCAACATTGATATGTTGGGATGAAATTCCATTGCTCGCAGCTTGTGTGTTCTTCAAAAAACTAAGTAAACCACCAGGTTGGTGAGAATCCACTCCCCTGCTCAAGACATATAAATTGTACATCAAATTTATGTAGATTTATCCTTCTCAATTTATGTAGATTTTTTGGAGTTCATGACCAATCCTATTTTGTAACCCTTTCTTAATCTTATTAACTTGATTTGCTCTTCGATCTTCAGTCGAGAAGGCAGTTGTTGCGAAGTTGATTTTTGAAGAGTTCACTTCAGTTACTAGTTTAGAGGTTCAGACATCATCTACCAAACCATGCAAAACAGGATATTGCTAAATGAATGTAAATAGGATAACAATAAGCAGCAGTCAATTGCACCTTTGTTGCCAGCACACGAAGCTTCTAATAAAGAAACAAAATTAGCCACACGTGTGTTTTCTTGACATTCTTTTCAAGCAATTGACTGACTTTTCAAGCAAGACATGCTCGCATCTGATTTCTTGGTCAGTTTTGTGCACATTGGTCTAGCTACCAATTTTCTCCGTTCTTCCTTCTCAAAATGCCAGATAAAATCATTTCCCATCCAACTCATTTTGAATGGTTTTGGATGGGAAATTTTTTAATCTAAAATTATTTGAATTGAACATTTTGAGTCGAACTAGTTTGGATTTTTCAAATACAACATGGAAGCAATCACTCGCGTCTGATTGATGCATTAATAATGGTAATAAGTGACATGCATTTGTGGGTTGTAGATTGATGAAATTAGTTGTATCCAACTACTGAAGCTGCTGTCTGATAGTAGAAGTTTTTGCAGAATATGTGGTTGAACTTTTTGCCGCTTTAGTTTTTGCACCACAAATCACCACCGTTTTATTGTTTTAAAAAGGAGACAACTTTGTCGTTAGAAATAGGAAAATAAAAAACATTTGGTCCAGATGAGGTGATTTTCATAGATTAGTTACCAAAATCCCATTGATACGATAAATCAAGGCCAGAAATCAAATACTCTGCTAAGGGAAGGATTACACTGTTAAATCTATGTTGTCATGAGATCCAAAGTGAATGGTAGTAAACTTGTTGCATCATTACCAAACCATTTCCCATCCAACTCAAAAGTCTGGACTTATGTCATGGGAGATCTTTGGGCCAATTTCACATAAAGAAAAGGTGAGGAAAGGAATGAGCATTACACGTGGGATGCTGGTGGTAGAAATGGTGACCTAATGAAGTACCTTGGATAGCATTAAAACTATCTATCAGTATCATGATCAACTGAATAAAATGTAGAGCAACGTCCAGCTCAGAGTTTGCTAAAACAATTACAGTGGACTCTCTTACGGTGAAAAAACTCCAAAGAAGCAAATATTCCTCTTGCTCTACAGAATCTACTCATACTCCTGCTTCCAAATCGAGTTCCAAATAAACTCCACTGGAGCAAATATTCGATTCCATCTTTGCCGATGAAAAGTAGCAGGTAAATTCCACCAAGCAGCATCTGTGCACTCATTGAAATGAAGCCACCGTACCAAAAAGAAATCAGGACAAGGGGGGATTAAAAGTACCATGCTTGAAGGTCTGAGTCCTCAAGATCCGTGGGCAACAGAGATGCAGATGCGCCAATACCGGCAGGCGATGCCCACCAAGGACCTGACGAACTCGCCATGCCAACTTGTTGAAGCCCGACGAGCCAAACTGGTGTAGAGGAGGCTGCCATGGACTGCGGTGGTGGCGGTGGGAACCAGGCGCCGGGTCCGAACGACAAGGCTGGTTGAGGTTGTGCTGGTGGTCAGACGGGCTGAGATCCTGGCGGCGGTGGTCGTACGGGCTGAGATCCCAGCGGCGGAATCTCTAGAGGTGCGGAGCACGTGCCTTCTTGGATTGTCGACCCATCTCGCAGCTGCGTCGGTGATGGTTGGTTTGGCTTCTAGGGTTTGGGAGGTGGCGATTAGGGACGATTCAGCCTGGATTTGGGATTTACAGCTCGATCTGGCGCGCGAGGAATCGATCTGGCGCACGAGGAAGCGATTTGGGGTGGCGAATTGGCGGGAGGTGCAAGGCGATTTGGCGCGCGGCTGGGTCGATGCACGAGATCGGGAGGAAGGAAGGCGAGGAAACAAGCGCCGACTCTATTGCTCGCAGCTGGTTGGAAGCGGGCATTTTAGCCTTGTACGATGTGTTTTAGCCGTGCGATAGATCGAACGCCCGCTTCGTTCTCTTTCTTCTTTACTTTCCCCTCCACCTAGGATTTTGATGACGTGGACAATTTTACAGCCTCCTAGTAGGACTTATTATACTTGCTCTAACTATTAGCGTACGTACGTGTCACGCGTGTGTGGTGGCGGGTACCGTAAGCTCCCCGCCGCTCAATGTACATAGGCGACCAAAGTAATTGCATGCTTGATTATTTATAGCCGATGTTAGGGTATGTAGTGTTCTCTCGGATGGCACACGCAAGAGGGAAATAGAAAGGGTGCTCAGAGCATCTCCAATGGTAGAGCCAACTACTCGCTATAAGAAAGCTCTATGTCACTTATAACTAGCTTAAAGATAAGCTCTCCAATAAATTGGCTATAACATATTCTCCAACATTAAATGTGGGTCCACATGTAATTGTCTTTTATTTTTCTTAGAAAACACTATAGCCTAACTCTTAGTTAAAAGCGAGCTCTTGTCTCTCTTCTCTACTTCTCTCCTCCATATAAAAAGATAGATGAACTTCTTATAGCCAGCTGATTTGGTATTATTGAATAGGGGTGAAAACGGATCGGATACGGACGGATAATGGCTCTATCATATTTGTTTTCATATTTTTTTTCTCGGATTCGGATACGAATACGGATAGTCCGGATACGAATACGAATAATGTCGAATACGAATACGGATCGAATACGAATCGAATCGAATACGGTTACGGATATTTATCGGAACATAATAATCACTTAGATTGTACATAAAAAATCAACGAAAATACATAACTAGTTGATTTGATTAAAACATTATTGAAAATTGAATAAATATAAGCATTTTCATTCACTTTGACAATAGTTAGATACCATGTTGCAAACAAAATTATGTAAGATTTAGTTCATCACGTACATACGATTAATTCATCATACATGTAGATCAAAACACAAAATAAATGTGATCCTTGTTCAGAGATACAAATGGAAACAAATATAGAACATACAAAAAGTTTGATAATACTTAATTACCATATCTCTAGAAAATATATATAACACTTACATGTAATGACCCCAAGATTTGTATTATTTGTTAAATTATATTTAAAATAATAAATTATATATTTTATGAGTTTTTATGCATTTTAGCTACTTATTTAAAATATTTTCCTATTAAAGACAACCGTTTTTGAATTTTTTAGAAAATTTAAAATATGACAAAATTTTAAAAATAATTTTTTAAAAAATTATAGACTATGTTAGGAATTTTATCAAAAAATTTCATAATTTTTGGAGCTAGTTTGCTAATTTTAATAATTGAAACTTGATTTATGGATTAATTAAATTAGAAAACAAGTTAAAATTTAGTAACCTTTTTGGGCCAAAAGAGTAACTTGGCCCAGCCCACATGTATATCCGGATATCCGATCCATCACTATCCGGATTATCCGAATCCGTATCCGTATCCGACGGATAGTGAGCTACCGAATCCGTATCCGTATCCGACAAAAAATATCAGTATCCGTATCCGATCCGATACTATCCGACAAATATCCGATCCGATAGAATCCGTATCCGAAAATTATCCGGATCGATCGGAAACTATCCGATCCGTTTTCATCCCTATTATTGAAGATGCCTTCAGTGTTGCTATGTTTATTTGTGTTCGTAGCAGACAGCTAGTGCGGCACCTTGAAGACTAATGAAAAAAAAGCTACAACACTGAAAAAGGTTCTAACGTTATGACAATTCTAGTCCCTTCGTGTTCTCTCCCTGTGTACGCCATTGGTTTTGTCTACCTGTCCTCCATCTTGTTTTGCTTTGGGACTTGAACTTTGGATTTGGACAAGAGTGAGCAACGATTGGCTCTCTTACCTAGTAAAACAACATTGGCGATTGGATGGCTTCGTGGATAGTTCCAAGGTGGGGACCGTGCCCAAGAAAATGTCACCTAACCTCTCTATCTATGGAATAGTAAAAATTGAGAATATGCCCTCTATCGTTGCCATTTTAAATCCCGTTTGGTAATTTGGAATCGAGCTATTTCTACTAGAACTCGGAACGTTTCTTTCTTTTTTTCACACCGGGGCTGAATCGTCCTCAACCCCGTTTCTACTAGTTTCTACTAGAATTTGAAACCGTACTAAACAGTTTGCAGAAAGTGATTCTGATTATATTTGAAACGTTTTTATCAACAATCTGGAATCGTTTTCGTTTCTACTGAAATCTAAAATCGTACCAAACGGAGCCTTACAATTGGTCACACGAGAATGTCTGAAGAGGAAGAAAAATGTTAGAATACAAAAAAAAAAAGCTAAATGCAGATTCTTTCCACGAACCAGGGGCAAATCATTAATGCTAAAAAGCAGGGGTGGCAATCTATAAAGCACCAACGAAAGCAATCGCAAATTGGCATGGGCACTTGGCCATCTAGGCACGTAAGCCACTGTGGCATTTTTTTTTTTTAAAGATTAGCTCTCTAAAAAATGAACAAGTACAGACACCCAATTAGGGTACAATATTGAGCCCACGTACACACGTGTCTGTAGGACGTCGAGAGAACTTTTCATGCTGGTACCGCTTAACGTGACACTTAAAGGTGTCATCTCCATTCTTAATTTAATGACACATATTTATCCTAATGTGAGGCGAGCCTCACTGTCTTTGACCTTGATCCTCGTATTAAACGAAGGATTCCGGTACAAATTGTACCAAATCTTATGAATTTGGCGCGAACTCCTTGCATTCCAAACAGGCTACAGCGGGACAGGCTCCCATGCAGTTTTAAGTGACTGCAACTTAAGCAGTTGCACGCAAGCTGTTGGATTGAAAAGAGATAGTTAGATTGATCCAAAAGCACTGGAACAAAACACTATATCAAATAGATTTAGACGATCTGAACAGTTCGTTTGCTCGATCGGACAGGTCGTAACTCGCAAACTGTCCTACCACTGTACCTTTAATTTATTATTATATTGTATATTACCTTTCTTTTAAAAACATCAGGAGAAATTGGTTTGCGCGGTCGTTAGAGGTGCCAACGGAACGAATATGAATCAAATATCGGTCTTTTTATATTCGTATTCTTATTTTTAAAATCTAACACAAATGAGTATGAATCAAACATTGTAACGAATACTTACTCAGTTCGGTCGGATGTGAATATCCTAGTAACTTATATAATGGCAAGATTTTTATAGTACGTTTCTCATCATACATAGCACACTTAATCATTGTAATTTTATTTGTTTCACCTAAAGGAACGCGGTTCACAATAAACTAAGGACCCGTTTGGTATGGTTCTAGATTCTAGTAGAAACGGAAACGGTTCCAGATTCTTGGTAGAAACGTTTCCGGTAGAATCAGAATCACTTTCTGCAAACCGTTTGGTACGGTTCCAGATTCTAGTAGAATCTAGTGAAACGGGGTTAAGGGTGATTCAACTACGGTGTGAAAAAAGAAGAAACGTTTCGAGGAGAATCGTTCCGAGTTTTAGTCCGTTTGGCTGGGTTTCTCCTAGATTCTAGTAGAAATACCTTGGTTCCAAATTGCTAAACGGGGCCTAAAAGTACTCATCCAACCGATTAGCCATACTGTAATAACATGTTGTCAGGGAGCCGCCCAGATCGTCCTCGAGTTGTTGGATGAACAGTTGCTCCCATCGGATTTTGGATCCTAGCAACCAATCACCGGAGGTGATCCTGATGCTAATACCCAAGCCCAATGGAGACAACCTTACGAACGTCCAAACGACTCGACAACAACCCCGGTATTCCCCGGTATGCGAAACACGCCAGGATCACCGCATACCGGAAAACAATACGATATCAATTCAATTTGCATAAAGGGGGCAACGAACCCGAAACTTTCGAACCAACACGCAAGCGGAACACAAACGGCATAAAGACAAACCCGACAACCACCAAACCAAGATCGAACAACCACGCCAAGACTCCAAACTAGGCAAAAACGGGAAAAAGACTAAGACTCCGAAAAAGGAAAATTTTGGCATGACCTTTCTAGATTCTACGGACATCCACTCGAGACAAGAAAACACGATTGCGGTATATATATATTCAAAAGTAAAGCAACAACCACAACGACCATACAATCACACGCAGAGAGAATCCACGGGACAACGACATAGACTAAAAGCACGACGAGGCATAAAGTAGAAGGCTAACTATACAACAAAAGTGAATCAAATCGCAACACAAAGCAAAATAAGACTACTCCGGAAGTGTCACCTTGCCACTGAACACTTCCGAAGGCGTGTGCGATATCGCTAAGCCTCTACTCGGTGCCCGCTTTGTTCACCAGAAGGCGATATGGGCAGAACTCACACTCGCCAACCGAATCCTCACCAAAACCACAAAGCGAAGCATGAGTACGAAAGGTACTGCAAGACTTATCCGTGGGTCCATATATGACCGACTCCAAAGGATTATGCATTTAGTTGTAGCAAGGAGTAAGCTTAAGGTAAAAGTGCGGAAAAGCATTAACATTTGTAATATAAGTGCGACAACCGAAACAATTACAAGTTTAAAGCGGTTATAGACCGCACTTACTTCTAGTGTGAAGTTGAAAGTAACAACAATTAAAGTAGAGCAATACATAACCAATTTAAAGCTCAAGCCCAACGAACCACAAGTTCAAGTTGTTTACTACGTGATCGTGCGATGAAAGAGCTTGCTCATATCTCGAGCGCAATTCGAATCGCTTAATTAACCCCTGCAGGAAGCATTGATCGCACGACACTTACCACAAGGGCCTAGTGTCAACTCCTCCCGATCATACCCAATCGGAAGCGTCCTCCTGCGGGCCCGAAAACCTAGCACCCCTCGAGCAGCCCCAAGCCGGCTTGGCGCCGAGAGTCTAAGCCTCGCCCTCAACCACGTCCAACCACAGGAAGTTACGGTCCATCGATTCCGTATGAGAAAGAGTGGCTTACCGTACCATAATCGGGCATGCGACCAAACCGGGTGTGCTCGATCAAAGGGCAACCATCGAATCGGTCCTGTCGACTCGAGACGGGGCTACACATTTGAGTCTCCATACTCAAATGAACCGACTTCGCCTGGTCCACAATTTATTAATTATGACTCATAACCATACCCATTCCAATCCATCATGCGTGTGAAGTGAAACAATTGTTAATAATCACAAGCGGGAGAACCATTCCCACTTGGCCCAACCCAACATCTAAGCAAAACTAAGCGTAGACTCGTTATAATTACCCATATTTTGGTTCCGAAGGAGTGTTCTACAAATTTCAAGGAGTGTATGTGCAGCACTAGGTTCTAACCCTGTTCCCACCATTCAACTCCTAATGCATACTTAATCGACTAAATAAGCAATTTAATTCTCTAAGATAAAATTATATAATGGAGTAAATATGCTTAGGTGCTTGCACGATGCTTAATCGGAGTCTCACTAGCCACTTGCTCACCGTGATCACTCCTCGATCGCTGCCACTTCACCCATCAGCGGGATCGTTCTCTACACGCTCACAAATGCATATGGAATGAGATGTATGCCGATGACATGCAATGATAATCGAGAAGTAACACGCACACATTCGACAACCAAAAGGAAAAAACAAGGCGAAGTCCACTAACAGCAACAATAAATTCTTAACGCCCATCTACCTTGAGATATCACCGGCTAACCATCGCTGCAATTTATGAGATCTCTTAGACAAGGGACTAGCATGTTGTGTAAAAGCACTACAATAATTCCCACGGTACTAATACATTTACCATATCTCCAAGTACAAATGATACATATAGCTATCTTGATATGACACTTGATTGAACTTATTGGCTTGAAATACAACGATTTAACCCAACCATCACCAACACAGTTGACCCGCTCCTGATGCGCACAACTCCTCGTATGGTTATCGACTCAATTCATTACCGAATAAACCAAACCATCCTAAGTGAACATCAACCCAAGGATGAAAGCATCCCACACATGGTAGTGACTCGAACACCACCGATAACTAAACACCTCAATTTGGAGAATAATAGCTAACTCGCAACATCCAACCCCAACACAAGCTAGATGTGTCTTCCTCTTAGCCATTTCATCAAACACCTAATATGCATGAACATCCACCTCCTAACCATTACATCAAACACCTAGCCTTCATCCACTTCTAGCTCCCAACCCAAACCCTAGCCATGCCTAGAGAGGAGAGAGGAGAGAGAGGGAGGAGAGGGAGATGTATCTTGGGGTGTCGCGGCTGAGGCGGTGGTGGCACTGGGCGGAGGCAAGGACACGGCGCCGAGTAAGGCGGGCGGCAGTGGAGGGCGAGGGGGACTAGCGCCGCCACCGGGAAGAGGGGAGCCGAGGGGGCGTCGGGCCGGGAGAAAGCGCCAGAGGCGCCGCCTGGGGAAGTGAGGAGGGGGCCGGGCACAGTGGAGCCGGGCGCTCGAGGTGGGAGGAGGGGTGGGCTCTGGCCTGAGGAAAGGAGGGAGAGAGAGATGAGTGGGAGAGAGAGAGGAAAAGAGTGGGGAAAAATTTTTGGGAGGAATTTAGCAATTGCCCACCATGGCATTCACATGTAAAAATTAGGACCATGACAAATCCTCCCTTAGGGGAATCTCGCCCGAGATTCGAAATGAGCACATAGTTGGAAAGGAACTTACATAGACCAGGACTACAAGTAGACAAAGGTTGAAACACTTACATAGTTTGGAAGAATTCGGGATACTCATTTTCCAAATGGTCTTCCCGCTCCCAAGTTATACTTCATCCTCAGTGATTGCTCCACGAACCTTATAGAACTTGAGAGTTTTCCTTCTGGTCTTGCGCCCGATTCTTCCGTAACCTCGGATAGGGCGCTCCGCGTAGGCACGTATCCGGCTCAGCGCGACTCAAGGTCTTCTACCTCGAGAGACTCGAATCTGAGTACGAGACACTTCTTCAGGGAGACGTGAAACACGCCGTGGACCATTCCGAAGCGAAGGAAGCTCTAGCTGATATGCTACTCGCCGCGCTTTCAAGGATCTTGAACGGCCCCTACGATGGCGAGTGGTGCCGCTTTCCTTTAACTCCCGAATCGGACGGTGCCACGGAGAGGAGATACCTTCAAATAGGCGAAGTCGCCAGTGTCGAAGGAGAGGGGTCTCCTACGGCGATCAGCGTAACTCTTCTGTCGCGACCGCGCTATCCTCAGATTTTCTGGATAGTCCTGACCTTTTCTTCCGCCTCATAACCAACTCAGGCCCAATCAAGGAGCCGCTTCTCCACTTTCGACCGATTCACGGCTCGACAAGCTGCGACCATAAGTGCCTCGAGCGAGGACATCCGGATCTTGGTTTGGTAGCTGTTGTTATATCGCAAACTCGCTGCTGGAAGACACTCCTCCCACTTTTTCCGTAGGACAAGATACAAGCCCTCAACATGTCTTGAGGATCCGATTGACCCTCTCTGGCCCCGACCGGTCACGAGGGTGGTATGCTGAACTGTGGAGCAATTTCGTGCCCAAGGCTTCATGTAGGCTTCTCAGAGGTGAGAAGTGAACCGAGAGCCCCCGTCTCAAACTATCCGCTTGGGCACTCCATGCGCATTTCTTACGATCGGGAGATGTACAAGTCCCATACTTCTTGACGCGATACTTGGTGCAAGCGGCCAAGAAGTGCGCAGACTTCGCCAATGATCGACGACGATTACCCAAATCGAGTCATGGCACTGAGGAAGTGGTCGGCAGGCGTAACGAAGTCCATGGTGACATCCTCCCACTTCCAAACCGGAATAGGAAGAGGTTGAAGAGGTACCACCGGCTTGAGGTGTTCGGCCTTCACTCTCCTGAGACGCCGACTCGACACATAGCGAGCGACTTCGCTTCCTATCTGAGTCCACCAAAATCACGCCTCAGGTCTTGATACATCTTGTTGCTTTGCCGGTGAATGGTAAGCAAGGAGTTATGCGCCTCATCAAGAATCCTTCGCTTCAACTCCTGGTCATCGGGGGACAACTATGCGATCTCCGAACCACAAGGTTCCCCGATCATCTAGGCGAAACTCAAGCAGCTTGCCCCAATTTCAATTTATCCTGATTTGGGCAACTTCTTCATCCTTCAATCAGGTCTCTCGAATCTGATCGAGCAATGTAGACCTCAACTCGATATTGGCTATGAATCCTCGCTCGCCCATCTCCAAGCCGAGTCTCTGAAATTCGACACGAGAGACACTTTCGAGGGGATCGAGAGTAAAGCAATGCATTGGGCCTTACGACTCAATCGTCGGCTACCACATTCGCCTTCCCCGTGGTAATGCACCTCCGGACTATAGTCTTTGATCAGCTCAAGCCATCTCCGCTGCCTTCATGTTCAGATCTGCCTGGGTGAAGATGTACTTGAGACTTTTATGATCGCACGATATTGCACTTGTTCCCCAGAGATAGTGGCGCCAGATCTTCAAGGCATGCACCATCAGCGCAAGCTCCAAATCGTGGGTGGGGTAGTGCTCTCGTGATGCTTCAAGCTGGCCGAGATCGTGAAACACGACTCGGCCTTCTTGCATGAGCACTGCAATGGCCCGATGCCCGACGACGCATAATACACCTCAAAAGTGTGGATGTCCGCACGAGTGAGGAGCAGAGCCGTGGTCGACAAGTTGCTTAGTCAAGGCGCTCACAAATTACCGACCATCTCACCAACTCCTTCTTGAGCAGCTCGCCATCGGCCGCATCTTTGAAAAGTCTTGGATGAAGCGCGATAATACCCAAGAAAACGCGGATGTCCGTGATCTTTTGGGTCGCTCCCATTTGAGTACATCCTGCACCTTGCTCGTCAATCAGCACGCGCTCGTAAAGGGCGTGTCCTAAGAATGACACTTCCTCGGCCGAAACTCACATTTGAACCGCGCTACAGCGATGCTCACTGAAGTCGCCGAGAACAATGCGAAGGTGTCGCGTGCTCTTCTTCATCGGTGAATATATCAAAATGTCGTCAATGAAGATGACGACAAACGAATCCAGCTCTTCCATGAATATGGAGTTCATCGATACATAAAGTACGCCTGGCGTTCGTGAGGCCGAACGACATCACTGGGTATACTCGTGAAACAGTGACCGTGGAGAGCGATCTTGAATGTCCTCGGCCCGGATCTTAATCGATGGTAGCCGAGCCTCGATCAATCTTGGAAAATACTTGTGCACCGGGCCACCGATCAAAGCAGAGGTCGATCCGGGCAATGGGTACTTGTTCTTGACTGCGGATCGGCATTCGGGGACGGTAATCAACTGCAGAGGCAGAAGAACCATCCTTCTTGGTCACAAAGCAGGACCGAAAGCAACCCCAAGGTGAGCTCTGACGAATGAACCCTTTGTCCATCAGCCCTTCAATCGAAGTCTTCAGCTCGCTAGCTCATTGGGCATTCGGTATGGCCGCTTGGAACCGGAGCGGTCCCTGGCTGAAGCTCGACGACAAACTCGATATCCCGATCAGGTGGCATCCCCGTAGTTCCGAACACATCTGGAAACTTCACACCACCGGAATCGAGTCCACTCTTCAACCACGTCCTTGAGTGAACACAATGTGGCCTTGTTCTCATTAAGAAGCGAGTGAGCTCACACCCTTCTGGTTCGGAGTGACAGTGCGACTACGGCAATCCAAAACAACCACCGTATTGTCACCAACTCATCCCAGGATGACATCTATCCCCAAAGGTCTAGAAGCAACAAGGCGACCGTGAATGGAATCACGAATCTGAACTCATCGCCTTCGAACTATCGCCTAACCGTGATCTTCGACCCGGTGCCTCAATCACAAAGGAGGTGACACTGCTCATCGACCCTCATCCGATCTTTGCTCTGCAAACCCGCATGCGAATAAAGGAATGGGAGGCCCTGAATCAAACAACACTCTAGCCTCATGCCCCTCAACAACAAGAAACGTGCATAGCCTTGCACGGAGCCCTCCGGAATCGCCTCGGCGTCGGCCGACGGTGACGCTACGGCCGGCGTAGGTAGTGGCGATGGTGCTGTCGCGCCCGGTCGTGGAGCGCCAAGGTCTTGCGCGACGCTGGAAGGCAGTCCCGGATGAAGTGGCTGCCGGCCTCACAATTGTAGCAGGACCGGGGACCGGACTTCGGCTCCGCTCGCTGCGGTGGCGGTAGTGGTGGTCGTGGGCGAGCGGCAATCGACGGCTGGGCCGACGCGATCGAGCGGGGCAATGAGCAGACGGGCGCTTCGGCGTCGATATCGAACCGCCCGAGCCTGCTGCGAGCCGCCGGCCAGTACCTGCGGTGTCGCCCGCTTCTCTTCTTCTCCTCCTGATGAGCCCTCCGCATCTTGAGCTCAACTGATCGCGCGCTCACCAGGTCATTGTAATCAGCCGAAGTCGCAGACGGACATCTCGCATCGTGCATCTTCGGCCACACCACTCACAAACCGACCTTGCTTCTTACAGTCGTCGTCAACCTCCTCCTGGGGCGCGTCTTGCGAGGTAGTTGAACTCTTGCGAGAAGTCAACCACCGACTTGCCGAGCTGTCGGAGGGTGAGAAATCTGCGCTTCTTCATGTCCATGAGGCCCTTCGCCGTGGTGTACGCCCAAACGCCTCACGGAACTCAGCCCAAATCAAGGTGCCCGCAGTTGCATCACCCGCAAATTGGCCCACCATGCACCAGAAGGCTCCCAGAGCGCCAGCGAAGTGAGCCTTCCGAGCTCCCCACAATCGATAAGAGCAATTTACCGCTCTATCGTGCGCGCGATCATCGGCCTCAACTGGATCGGTGGCAGTGAGAAGACCGGTGGCTGCGTGCGTGAAGTCGAGATAGGCCGTGGGCCGACCTCGCCCATCACCGCGCCACCGTGGCCGACCCGGCCCCTGGACTAGCATCTCCGGATCGTCCTGGTGCCGCTTCTCTTTCGCGCGGTAGATGTCCAACACATTGGGAGTGAGGCGGTGGGAACAAAGACTCTCTTGTCGCCATCGCCAGACCACCCTCACCCCTGCAGGTGGAAGCCCCATCGGGTCCTCATTCTGTCACCAACGAGACGATACAGGTAGACTCCACAAGAGAAAGTAGTCTTCAAGATTTTCAAAAACTCCTAACTTGGACCTGGTCAGATCGCAGATCCCCAGCGGAGCCCTACAAGCCCATCTTACACAAAAGCACAAAATAAGATGCAAAATGACCTGTAAACATATGCATGCATGACATGACATGAACCTCATATGCATAATATGGATGCATCGATTCCAACGTAATCAAGTTTCTCCCACGCCACCATTTTACGTAACTCTCCTAAATATATACCTAGGGCGGGTAATCAGACTAAGCTCTACCTAATGCATCATGCAAGTCTAATCAATCACCTAAGTGGTCGCCAAGTTTAAGTTCGTCTTTATGCACCTTGCTCGATACCAACTTGTCAGGAGCCGCCGGATCGTCCTCTCGAGTTGTTGGATTTGAACAGCTGTTCCCATCGGATTTTGGATCCTAGCAACCAATCAACGGAGGTGATCCTGATGCTAATACCCACGCCCACTGGAGACACCCTTACGACCGTCCAAACGACTCGACAACAACCCCGGTATTCCCCGGTATCACGCACGCCAGGATCACCGTGATACCGAAACAATACGATATCAATTCAATTTGCATAAGAGACAACGAACCGAAACTTTCGAACCAACACGCAAGCGGAACACAAACGGCATAAAGACAAACCCGACAACCACCAAACCAAGATCGAACAACCACGCCAAGACTCCAAACTAGGCAAAAACGGGAAAAAGACTAAGACTCCGAAAAACGGAAAATTTTGGCATGACCTTTCTAGATTCTACGTACATACACTCAGCAGAAAATAAAACACAGTTGCATTTTATATATATATTAAAATTTAAAGCAAAAACCAAAACAGAAATACAATCACACGAATAGATAATCCACGGGAAAACGAAATAGAATAAAACGACGACGCAGGCATAAAGTAGAAGGCTAACTATACAACAAAAGTGAATCAAATCGCAACACAAAGCAAAATAAGACTACTCGGAAGTGTCCGCCACCTAACACTTCCGAAAGAGCGTGTGCGATATCGCGCTAAGCCTCTACTCGGTGCCCCTTTGCTCACCGAGAGGCAGATGGGCAGAACTCACACTCGCTAACCGACCTCACCAAAACCACAAAGGTAAGCATGAGTGCGAAAGGTACTGCATAAGACTTATCCGTGGGTCCATATATGACCGACTCCAAAGGATTATGCATTTAGTTGTAGCAAGGAGTAAGCTTAAGGTAAAAGTGCGGAAAGCATTAACATTTGTAATATAAGTCGACAAACCGAAACAATTACAAGTTTAAAGCGTTATAGACCGCACTTACTTCTAGTGTGAAGTTGAAAGTAACAACAATTAAAGTAGAGCAATACATACCAATTTAAAGCTCAAGCCCAACGGCTAACCACAAGTTCAAGTTGTTTACTAAATGATCGTCGATGAAAGAGCTTGCTCATATCCGAGTCATGCAATTAATCGCTTAATTAACCCCCGAGGAAGCATTGATCGCCGCGACACTTACCACAAGGGCCTAGTGTCAACCCCCTCCCAATCATACCCAATCGTAGGCGTCCTCCGTGGCCAAAACCTAGCACCCTTTCTCGAGCAGCCCAAGCCCGGCTTACGCTCGAGTCGGGCTAAGCCTCGCCTCAACCACGTCAACCACAGGAGATTCACGGTCCATCGATTCCGTATGAGAGAAAGAGTGGCTTACCTGCACTATAATCGGGCATGCGACCAACTCGGTGTGCTCGGATCAAAGGGCAACCATCGAATCGGTCTTAATCGACTACGGGGCTACACATTTGAGTCTCCATACTCAAATGAACCGACTCCTTGCTGGTCCCACAATTTATTAATTATGACTCATAACCATACCCATTCCAATCCATCATGTGTGAAGTGAAACAATTGTTAATAATCCTGGCGGAGAACCATTCCCCCACTTGGCCCAACCCAACATCTAAGCAAAACTAAGCGTAGACTCGTTATAATTACCCATATTTTGGTTCCGAAGGGAGTGTTCTACAAATTTCAAGGAGTGTATGTGCAGCAATTAGGTTCTAACCCTGTTCCCACCATTCAACTCCTAATGCATACTTAATCGACTAAATAAGCAATTTAATTCTCTAAGATAAAATTATATAATGGGGTAAATATGCTTAGGTGCTTGCCTGATGCTTCTGTCGGAGTCTCACTAGCCACTTGCTCACCGTGATCACCCTCGATCGCGGCCACTTCACCCAGCATGGATCGTTCTCTACACGTTCACAAATGCATATGGAATGAGATGTATGCCGATGACATGCAATGATAATCGAAGTAACACGCACACATTCGACAACCAAAAAGGAAAAACAAGGCGAAGTCCACTAACAGCAACAATAAATTCTTAAACGCCCATCTACCTCGAGATATCACCAAATAACCATCGCTGCAATTTATGAGATCTCTTAGACAAGGGACTAGCATGTTGTGTAAAAGCACTACAATAATTCCCACAGGTACTAATACATTTACCATATCTCCAAGTACAAATGATACATATAGCTATCTTGATATGACACACTGATTGAACTTATTGGCTTGAAATACAACGATCAATCCCAACCATCGGTCAACACAGTTGACCCGCTCACGATGACGCACAACTCCTCGTATGGTTATCGACTCAATTCATTACCGAATAAAACCAAACCATCCCTAAGTGAACATCAACCCAAGGATGAAAGCATCCCTACACGTAGTGACTCGAACACCACCGATAACTAAACACCTCAATTTGGAGAATAATAGCTAACTCAAGAACATCCAACTCCCAACACAAGCTAGATGTGTGTCTTCCTCTTAGCCATTTCATCAAACACCTAATATGCATGAACATCCACCTCCTAACCATTACATCAAACACCTAGCCTTCATCCACCCCTAGCTCCCCAAACCCAAACCCTAGCCATGCCTAGGAGAGGGAGAGGAGAGAGAGGGAGGGAGAGAGATGTCTTGGGGGTGTCGCCGGCGTGAGGCGGTGGCCAGACAAGGAGGCGAGTACGGCGAGCCCAGTAGGCAGCGCGGGCGTGGAGGGCAGGGGACGCGGTTTACGCCAAACGAAGAGGGAGCGAGGGGGAAACTGTCACGCCAGGTGGAGAGGGCGCCAGGCGGAGGAATGAGGAGGTGTGGCGAGTGAGTGGTAGGGCGTCAGGCACTGGAGTCGGGCGCTCGGGTGGGAGGAGGGTGGGCTCGGAAAGGAGGGAGAGAGAGATGAGTGGGAGGGAGAGAGGAAAGAGTGGGAAAAATTTCGTGAGGAATTTACTTAATTGCCCACCATGGCATTCACATGTAAAAATTAGGACCATGACACATGTGTATATTGTTTATTGAATCGAACACAAATATAAATAGTGCAGATAAAATCGGTAAAAGGTTGTCTCCACAAATAGTGATATGGTTTTCCTCTCTATAAAAAGTGATAAGGTTTAATTAATTACCAGCTAGGGCTGGAAAACCTGCTTGTTTATAGGACTCGTTGGTTCGGTTCAAAATTGTTCCAATTACACTCATATATTGATTAAATATTGAATAAGTCAATTTCAAATAAAATTATTTTTTGCTCTGGCTCGGCTCGGCTCGGCTCGTTAGCTCTATTATAAAAATAATTCTAAATTCTAAATAAAATTATATTAAATCAAACTATATCAATTTAAAAAAAAAACTCAAAAAATAAGAACTTAGCCCTAAAAACGGTAATATCCAACTCTCTATCTTTCCTACGGAGAGAGATATACGAATGACGGTAGAATAAAACGGAGAATTCCTATTTCGATCCTTGCCCCCTTTCATTGGCTACCGCGCGTCGCTGAGCGCGCCCTACGCTTCGCGTCGCGCCCTTTTGTCCCTTTGTGTCTCCCAGCCACCACATGACAGCACAGATAGAGATGGCCTAACTACCGTTCAAGGGGCATTAATAAATTACTCCATCCGTTTCAAATAGTTATGATTTTATATATTAGCATGATCTCTAAAATATAGTTTTGATCGTTAGTTTTTATCATAATATATTAAAAAAACCTAATAATATTATAGTATTAAAAAAATACTTTTCAAGACAAATCTACATGTATTATTTTCGTGTATCTAAAAAGATAATTGAAAATCTACACTAATTATTAATATTTAAAAAGATATTAACCGTCAAAGTTTCGAAAGTCTGACTGTACTTATATCTAAAACGGCAACTATTTATTGTCGAAGGGAGTAATACAGTACTGCTGGCAGACCTGGGAGTTGGGCCGGGCCGGCCCGGGCCCGGCCCTGAACCAACTACAAGCGCTCGGAATCATTTTTGTGCTATCTTTTGTACTCGTGCTTCATTTTTTTGTTTCTTTTAATGTTTGGAATGGCAAGATATTTGATATAGTGATATTAAGTAATTATTTCTTTTATTTTGCATGTGTGCTCGTATAAAATGGTCAGCTCCTGTCACAGCCCACGGGCCTCTTGGCCGCCACGGGCCGCTCGGCCCGGGCCAACCCGAGCCCGGCTCATGTAGTCGGGCCGGGCCGCCATGAACCTCATTTCTAGGCCCGGCCCGGCCCGAACCTGGTCGGGCCGTGCCGGGCCGGCCGGGCCTTGGGCCGCTCGGGAAAAGCCCGGCCCATGTCCCAGCTCTAACTGCTGGTCTGCTGCTCGGTTATTTCTTGATTTAATTTTGTGGCTAGGCACCCTAGAAAAACATTAGGTATTATAAATTGCTGTAGTGATTGATATTGATTTTGCTAATTCTTAATTTGATTTGACGGATTGGTACTATAAAACAGTACTAGCATCTTGGTCACGTTGTTTTCCCCAAAAGAACAAGTAGGATCTGGTTTCGATTGCCAAGCAAGGTAAAAACATTTTGTTTGCAGGTTTGCACGCACCAGTCCGGCACCCCGGTCGAATGTGAAGAGGTGATTAGGTGAGGTGTTCGTCTGGATGCCAAATGTGTACGTCGTGTGCTGTGCTGATTGGCCTGACATGGTATGCGTTTTCCAAAAGAATGGGTATTGGCCGCATGTAATTAGTTGTCTTTAGAAAAGAAAAAGAAGAGAAGGTGTCGAGTAGCTAAACATGCAAGTGCTTTAGTTGCTCTCAGCTTTTTGTGTTGATTCTGACCGGAATAATTACGACAGGTGAAATGCGACCTCAAAACCAGTCGTTTTCGACGTTCCCCAGTTTTAAAAAACACAGCTTTCATCGCTAGTTTCGACCGCAGCATATTTTCAAAACATGGTAAGACTATACTGTTATAAAAATATTTTTCGAGACGAGTCTACGCATATCACTTTTCTATATTCAATCCGAATATTTATTAAAAAAAATCGAGGACTAAAGTTTCTTAAAGAATGACCATACTTAGGCTATGTTTGGATCCCTGGACTAATTGTTATTTGAATGATTAGTCGAATTTAGTTTAGTGGGGAGGAATTAATTTGAAATTTAATGGCATGTAACATTGGGAAAAGCCTGGAATACCCTCATGTGGCGCTTATCCTCATTTCCTCACCCATTATGAGGGGCACGTGAACACTTTTCTAAGAAATTAGTTCAACCATTAGTCATGTATCCAAACAGCCCTGGACTAATTTTAGATGGACTAATTATTAGCTAGCTAATAATTAGCTCTAGCCATTAGCCAGCTAATAATTAGTTTTAATCCATCCAAACATAGTTTTATTCCGAAATGACGGATTTTTTATGTGAGGTCTGTGTAGTGAAAGCTCTCCGCTTCCCTGAAGAAAATTCCATCACACGACAGATCCACAAGAATATTCCGTCCATTCGTCTACAACTGGACGAGCAAATGTGGTAACTGTTAATGTAAAAAAGAGTTGTAATTGCTTTATAATAATTGCTGCGTTGCTAATGACCACCACGTCAAACACAGCTACTTTCATGAAGAGCTGAGAGTGGAATTTGGTCTCCTGGCGTGTCACGTCGCCTTGCCGCCAAAGTTCCTGGGGGCGTTAGATCTACTCGATTTCGGTGGAGGATCGAGGAAAGCGAAGAAAAGAACAGAGCTAAGAGACGAAACAAAGAGATTTTATTCTAATTTTCTATTCTATTTTTCTTTGCCGATTACAAAGGATTTTATACCCATGAATCCCCATCCCCATTTTACCTTCTCCACACCACCCATAGTAACTACAACATGAACCCCCACAGTGACAAAAGATTACTGCTACAGTGATTTCCGACAATATTATTCACCATCTCCCACTAAACCCAACCCTTGGATTAATCCCCTATCGATCTACACCATCCGTTACACTACCCCCGTCGCGAAAGCGTTGCTTGTCCCCAAGCAATGGCAGTTGGAAACCAATTCTGAAGTACATTGAGGTCTTCCCAGGTAGCAGCTTCTGCAGCTATTCAGGACAATGAGACCTTGGACCACCGCGAAGCTTCCTTTCTTTACCAGCCTCCTTTCCAGCACTTCCTTCGGTTCAGTTGAGTTCACATCTAACTCCATCACCTTTGGTAGCTCACCAAACATAAGCGAGAAGTCCAGATTGAAAGCCTTTAACTATGAGACGTGGAATATCGGGTGAATCTGACTCTCCAGTGGTAAATCCAGACGATACGCAGCTTGTTCGATTTTCTCAGTCACCGTGTAGGGACCATAGAATTTATGTGCCAGCTTTGGGGATGGTCGGTTCACAAGGGAAGTCTAAGCATAGGGTTTTAGCTTCAACAATACCATCTCCCCTTCTTGGACATGTCGTTCTTGCCGGTTTCGGCCTACCTTTAATTTCATGCGATTCTGTGCTCTTGCAAGATGTTGCCTAATCAATTCATTATTATACCTTTTTCGGTCTTGGATTATGTCAGACAGTTCTCAGAATAACTGCTTGATGACGTAGGTATGGTGCCATAGTTAGGTTCAACCCCATATTAATCTTTGAAGGGAGAGCACCCTAACAAAGAGTGGAAGCTGGTGTTGTACCAGAATTCAGCAATTGCCAACCAAAATTTCCATTTTCCTGGTAACTCATGGACTTCACATCGTCAATACATCTCTAGGCACTGGTTCACTTGTTCACTTTGCTCGTTTGTTTGGGGGTGGGAGGCAATGCTGTATTGAAGTTCAGTATCCATAGATTTAAACAATTCCCGCCAAAAAAGAATAGTGAAGATTTTATCTCGGTCTGAAGTAATGGTTCTCGGTACTCCATGCAGCTTCACGATTTGTTCCAAGAATAATTTGGCAACCTTTTGGGCTATGAATGGGTGTCAGAGAGCAAGGAAATGGGCATATTTTGAGAATCGATCGACCACCACTATAATCACATTGTAGCCTTTGACATCGGTAAACCTTTAATGAAGTCCAAGGTTAGATCTTGCCATGCTGCCTCTAGAATGGTAGGGGTTGAAATGGACCTACAGGTTTTGACCTCTCCCCTTTTTCCCATTGGCAAACTTCACACTGCTTAACAAACTCTTCCACTCTCTGTATCATTCCAGCCCAGTAGAATAGCTTCTTCAGTCTTTGGTAGGTTGCATGGATCCCTGAATGCCCACCTGTGGCGCCTGGATGGAAGGCTATAATCAATCTAGTCTTTAGGGCCAAGTTTTCCTCGATCCAGATTTTACCCTGATTTTGGATTAGTCCTTGGTGCTGCTCAATTCCCTAATCATCTGGGCTATGGATGGCAAGTTCAGTCAGACGTTGTTGATTTGCTTCATTAGTGGCATATGAATTTTAACCCTAATATTCAAGGTTGACTAAAGAATAGGTTAGGAAACTCCAACTGCATATCCTCTTCACGCTCCCACGTCGCCTCACTCACTGAATGATTGCTCCATTGAACCCTACAGAAATGCACTAACTTATTTCTGGTCCTATGATCAACTATATCCAAAATCTTGATTGGTTGCTCCTTGTAAGTCAAATCCGCTCATAGCTCAATTGATTCCAATAGTGTTTGTTTTGCTAGCACTCGAAGACACTTCTTCAACTGGGACACATGAAATTGTAACACCCCAGCACCTAGTATGCCCAGGATGTCACCAAGTAGAGTAGAAACAACAACCATAAAGCATAATTAAGGACAAATTACAGCAAGGGCGCAAATGCTTTAAATGAAATTTTGGCAGTATCTCCTTTGTTTTTCCATGGTTTGAAGCAACAGTAATAATATCACAAGGAATAACATAATGAATGACATCTAAAGCAGCAATAACAGGAGGTATAGCAACAATTTAAGTCCAGAATAATGGATTCAAACGTTTCGTGAACCAAAATGAAGTGAACGATAAATCCAAGCACAAGTTGTAGCATGAACCAAATTTAACACATTAAAATAAACATCACAGCTATGAATGATAGTGTGTAGTTGTCTAAATGAATGAATCTAAGTGTAGACGTGACGCTAACTCCCTTTCTCGCATGCCGAGTTCATAGTACCTAAAAACAACATAAAACAACAAGCGTGAGTTCATCACTCAGCAAAGTGTATTGCAATGAAGTAGAGCAACAATATTAATCAACAACATCGTTATTACATGTCATAACACATCATCATAAGCATCTCATAGTTCAACTTCATAAACATCTCATAATCATCTTCATTCATGCAATGCAATGCACATGTCTCTTTTCTTAGCACATGCCGATATTGCCGAGTGCACACCCGTCGGTGTGCACCCTCTTTCCCATCCATCCCGTGGAGGGTGCCTACTCTTACTGACTCGCTCCCATTCACAACCGTGGATGGGACTACGAGGTAGGTTTTTCGTGTTCACTACATATGAACACAGAGGCCCGCATCAGAATGGGTCGCCTCTTCCATTATGCATGCACATATGTCATAAACATGTATGAACTTGTATAAATACTCAATATGATAATTGCTTAGCCCATATCTAATCATGTTCATCATATCACAAGCACGAAGCAAGCATGACAAATTAACACATCATGTACTCATATTGCAACTATACAAGTCTAAATAGCTACCCAAACCCAAACCATCCCAATACACTTGCCTTCAACCGTGAGGGACGGAGTGGCGAGATGAGGAAGGCATTCCCGGGGTCACACCACCTGCACATAGGTACAATACACTCAAAACAAGCCCACAAAACAGCACAAGAACTATCGGCTACAACGACTTCGCAACCCACTCCTAAAACCCGAAAAACAGAGAATCTGTCCAACGGAACAGCGGGCTTCCAACGGGCATAACTTGAGTTCTACAACTCCAAATCAGGTAAACGAGTACATTTTATCGAAGCTTAGGAGATTTCCTAACTTTTTCTAAGTATTCACGAAGACTGAATCGGCCTCTAAAATCCTCTAATCTACAGTTGAACACAATCTGTCCCAAGCATGTCACAGATTTGATAGTGTTCGGTAAAATAGCCATAACTTTTAAACGACTGAATGGAATTTAACATTCTTGGTGTCAAATTAAAGATAATTGAATTACCTACAATGTTCGTAACATCCCGCTAATCATAAAACGCTTCTAATACCCTCAACAATGCGTCCCAACACCGATTGTCAAACATGGCAGAGAGCTACTCGCGAGACAGATCTAGAATCCAATTCAACCCCTCTAATCGCAGCACCTAAACAAGAGTGCTAGGCATGGACCCTCCCATCTAGCAGCACCTAGACTACCCCATAAGAGCCATGATTCGTTACCTCTTCTTGAAGAACCGAACGACGATGAAAACCTCCCTTCCTTCCGGCCGCTCCTTCCTCCGGAACCGCAGTGAATCGCCGGAGCACTCCGGACCGACGATCCACCGAGCGAGAGAACGACGAACATCGAGGAGGGAGAGGTGAGGGGCTGCTAGGGGAGGGGAGGGTGGCAGCTAGGGAGGGGAAACCCTAATGGGGGGCTCACAAGGGAGGGGAAGCGCCCAAGGTGGGGGCGACTAGAGTTGTGGGAGGGGGAAGGGAAGTGGGCGGCTAGGGTTAGGGGGCGCAAGGGGCAGGTCATTGCTGCCCCCAACTCCCCCACATGGGCCAAGGGTTCCCAACCTACGGCCCAACTTGATCCCACAAGGCCCAAACTGCCCCGGACAGGCCCAAACACCCGGAAACGGCCCAAAACACGATGTAAAGTCGTACCGTAATGCCGTATTCTATAATGTCACATTCCGTCATTCTCTCCCCCTTAATAGGATTTGACCTCGAATCCGTGACACACCACTACACAAACATACAAAACAAAAGAGATCTATGCTTCACATTTCATACCTGATGTGAATAGCTCTGGGTATCGCTCGCGCATGCGATACTCCAATTCCCAAGTCGCTTCTCTCTCAGACTGGTGCGACCACAAGACCTTGATAAACTTGAGCATTCTATTCTTCAACACTCGCTCCGAATTGCCCAGATTTTTACAGGCCGGGACTCAAACGTGAGGTTCTGATCAAGCACCAATGGCTCCAAAGGAACCACCAACTCCGGGTCCTGCAACTACTTTCTCAGCATCGAAACATGAAACACATTGTGAACCCCTTGCATCGACTCCGGTAGCTCCAAGCGATAAGCCAACTTACCAACTCGAGCTGCGATAGGGAATGGCCCAACATACCTTGGACTGAGCTTCCCTTTGGTGCCAAAATGAACCACACCCTTGGTGGGAGATACTCGCAAGAGTACGCTATCACCCACCGCAAACTCTAAATCTCACCTTCTCACATCATCATAGCTTTTCTGTCTACTCTGAGCTGTAAGAAGGTTCTGTCGCACCTCTGCCACCCGATCAACTATCTGTTGAACCCAATCCAGTCCAAGGACCGCTCTCTCTCCCACTGCATCCCAGCAAAGCGGCGATCTACACTTCCGGCCATACAACACTTCATAAGGGGCAGCCCGAATGCTGGAATGATAGCTGTTATTGTAAGCAAACTCTGCTAGTGGCAAATGATCTTCCCAGCTACCTTTCCATGACATCACACAAACCCTGAGCATATCCTCCAAGGTCTGAATGGTATGTTCAGACTGGCCATCAGTTTGAGGATGAAAAGCAGTGCTAAGGTGAAGCTGTGTGCCCAAAGCACTCTGCAAACTCTCCCAGAATTTAGAAACAAATTTTGCATCCTGATCAGAGATAATCGTCTTGGGCACACCAAGCAATCTCACAATTTCCCGCACATAAATGGGAGCCAACTTGCTCGCTGAATTGGTAGTGCGGATAGGAATGAAGTGAGCGGACTTGCTAAGATGGTCCACCACAACCCAGACATCATCCTTCCCTCGTGGAGTACGAGGTAGGCCAACCACAAAGTCCATAGAAATGTTGTCCCACGGCCAGACAGGAATCTCCAGTGGCTGCAACAGACCGACATGACGCTTGTGCTCAGCCTTAACCTTCTGGCAAACCCCACAAGATGCCACATACTTGGCAATGCCAACTCTCATCCTTTTCCACCAGAAGTTCTTTTTCAAATCCATGTACATCTTGGTCTCCCCAGGATGGACTGTGTACGAGGTCCGATGAGCCTCTTTCAAGATATCATCTTTAACTTGGGATTTCTGAGGTACACAAAGGCGACCCTGAAACCTCAGAGCTCCCACATCATCAAAAGAAAAATCTCTAGTCTTACCATCCTCAAGGCGTTTCCTCACCTGCTGGAGCAATCAATCATGCTGTTGTGCTTCCTGCACATGCTCGGGGATCGCTGACTCAGGAATCAAATGAGTTTTAGCTTGCACGGTCCCCGCAAAACAATAAGAAACTCCCAACCGCTCAAAATCAGCAACAAGACAATCAATGACAGGGGGCATTGTCTTGCGACTGAGAGCGTCAGCCACCCCATTCGCCTTGCCTGGATGGTACTGGATTGTGAGGTCATAATCCTTTATCAACTCTAGCCACCTCCTCTGCCTCAAATTCAAATCTTTCTGGGTAAAGATGTACTTGAGGCTCTTGTGATCAGTGAAGATATCACAAGACTCACCATACAAATAATGCCTCCAAATTTTCAATGCGAACACCACAACGGCTAGCTCAAGATCATGTCTAGGGTAGTTCTGCTCATGCCTTTTCAATTGCCTCGATGCATACGTGATCACCTTGCCATCTTGCATGAGCACACAACCAAGTCCCATTCGAGAGGCATCAGAATAGAGTGTGAAGTGCCTCCCAGGCTCGGGGAGGGTAAGAACAGAAGCAGTCACTAGCTTCTCCTTCAAGGTACAAAAATTGTGCTCACACTCAGCAGTCCACTGAAATTTCATTCCCTTCTGCGTCAACTGCGAAAGCGGCTTAGCAATGATGGAGAAGTCCTGCACAAAACGCCGGTAATACCTGGCCAACTCAAGGAAGCTACGCACCTCTTTAACATTAGAGGGTCTCTTCCAGTCCAAAACTGCTAAGACTTTACTAGGATCCACAGAAATACCCTCCGGATTGATGATATGGCCAAGAAAACCCACCTCTGAAATCCAGAACTCACACTTCTTTAACTTAGCATAGAACTGGTTCTCCCTCAAGGTACCCAGCACAAGCCTCAGATGTTGCTCATGTTCTTCTTTTGATTTAGAGTAAACCAGAATATCATCGATGAACACTACCACAAATTCATTAAGATACTTGTGTATCATACTGTTCATCACCTCCATAAAGACAACAGGAGCATTAGTTAGTTCAAAAGACATAACTTTGAATTCATAGTGCCCATACCTAGTGGAGAAAGCAGTTTTCTCAATGTCCTGTTCCCTCACACGAATATGATTGTAACCAGACTGAAGATCAATTTTAAAGAACACCTTTGCTCCCTTCAGTTGGTCAAAGAGATCCTCAATGCGAGGCAATAGATACTTGTTCTTGACAGTTACTTGATTGAGAGCACGATAGTTAATGCACATGCGCCAACTACCATCCTTCTTCGAAACAAAGAGGACGGGTGATCCCATGGCGACACACTGCGCCGAATAAAACCATTGGCCAACAGATCCTCCAATTGCTTTTTCAACTCATCTTGAAAAGGACGAGCCAAGCGGTATGGAGAGATAAAAATAGGTCGAGTGCCAGGAACAAGATCAATTCGAAACTCCACACTACTCAGGAGGCAAACCAGGCAACTCATCCGGGAACACATCCACAAATTCCTTCACCACAGGAATTTCCTCAATTGATGCTGAAAAAGATGGCTTTTCTAAAATAGCCATGAGAACACCCAACTGCCGCATACGGCGACCGGAAAATAGACTAGCCAAAGCAAAGATGGAACTGGAGGGTATGCCACCCTGAAAAGTCAACTCCACCCCTGACGGGGCCTACAAGGCAACTGTCTTTCAAAAGCAACAAATCTTGGCACGGTATTGATGCAGCCAGTCCATGCCCAAAATGACATCGAAAGGGGCCAACTGAATCACCATAAGATTGGCAAAGAAAACCTCATCATCAATGGTAATAGTGCAACTTGGGCAAACCAAAGAACTTGCAATAAGACCCCTCGGAGAACTGATTATCACAGACTCAGAAATCTGCTGTACTCCCAACTTAGCTCTACTAGCAAACTCAAATGATACGAAAGAATAGGATGCTCTAGAATCAAAAAGAACAAAGGCATCAACTGAATCCACAAGCAAAGTACCTGAAACCACCTCTGAATGCTCAGCTGATTCGGCAGTCGGTAAGGCGTACACTCCTGGTGGCGCCGGGGCAGCGGGAGCCCCAACACCCGACTGATACCCCAGCATAGCTGGGGCCGGTGGGGCGAGCTGAGGAGGAGCCAACGGCTGCGGGCACCAGTAGGCTGCAGGTGGCGCCCAAGCAGAGGGCTGCGGGGGAGCAGTAGCCACCAGCATCTGCACCGACCCTCTGGAAGACGCCGCTGGAGTGGGAGTAGGAGGCACAGTCTCCCACTTGATGATGCTACCGGGATTCATCCGACAGACTCACCCCATATGGCCAGGTCTGCCACAATGGTTGCAGTCCCCGGTCCAAGCACATTCTGCAGCACGGTGCCCACCACCGCACTTGAAACAGATCATGCCCTGTCCTGGAGCAGGACGAACAGCCACCCGCGATGAAGATGGCAGGGGCGGCTTCATCTTAGCCCCTGAGGAGGAACCCTGTCCCCCCTTGAACTTCTTGAAAGTGAGTCGCTGAGAAGACCCACCTCCACTAAAGGTCCTCTTTTGGCCCCCGCCCAGGGCCGCTGGAACCCCTGAACCTCCAGTGTTTTGCTTATCCCTGGAGAGCTCCAACTCAAGCTCCATGCCCTTCGCCTGCTCCACGGAGCAGAAGTCACGAGGGACAGTCGCCCCCATGACAACTCTGAACTCCTGATTGAGGCCCCTACGGAACCTCCTCATCTTCTCTCTGTCGTCCGCTGCCACAGCCGGCACAAAGTGCACCACATTATTGAACTCCACCTCATACTCTGCCACCAACTTCTTCCCCTGGGAAAGAGTCGACAGAGTATGCTCCATCCTCTCAAGAAAGGACTCCGGGTAAAACTTGGCTCGGAAGTGAACCACAAAGTCCTCCTAGGTGACTGGTCCAAGAGCGGGGCCCTCGCAGCAAGAACCCCCTCCCACCAGATATCCGCTTGGCTCTTCAGCTGAAAGGCCACAAAGTGAGCTCTCTGGACCGAGGTCAACTCCAGAACCTCAAACTGCCGCTCCATGTACCGCAGCCAACCTGCGGACTGGACCGGCGTGCCCGCTCCGTCAAAAGTGTCCAGACGGAGGGACATCCACTCACGGAGACTCATCCTCGGCTTCGGCACAACGGGGGCAACGACTGGGGCCGCTACAGGGGGAGGCACAATAGCAGGGGTTGCCTGAACCTGCTAGCGCAGCTCCTAGACCTCCCTCTGCAGTGCCTGCAACAGGGCCGCAGTGGCGGCTGGCACCTCAGCCCCCGACTGTGCCGCCGGGATATCCTCCTACGCTAGCCCATGAGCATGGGGCGAAGCGCTTCCCTCAGCAACCGACTCAGCTATTCCCTGAGATGGGTAATTCCCACCTTGACCATGGCCTCCACGGCCATGACGACCATGACCTCCACCCCTTGGCATAGCTGTTACAGTCACAATCATACAATCAACCTATTTATAAGCACATCATCAATATACACAAGATCAAAGATCAACATATACATAGTCTCCATCAAGTAACAAGACGCAATGCAATGAAGAATCTTAAACCCATCCTACTGTGTATCCAAGTGTGTGTCAAATTTTAAATTAATTATTCCAGTTATGCAAGTTTTAATGTTGATATCCTATGGTAAAATTTTAAGTATAACCTAGGCCACGTTTCTAGATTATCCCACTTCATATTTTAGTTGAACCTATGGTATGACACTAAATACATGTTCCAAGGACCCAACTGTAACACCCCGGCACCTAGTATGCCCAGGATGTCACCAAACAGAGTAGAAACAGCAACCACAAAGCATAATTAAGGACAAATTACAGTAAGGGCGCAAATGCTTTAAACGAAATTTTGGCAACATCTCCTTTGTTTTTCCATGGTTTGAAGCAACAGTAATAATATCACAAGCAATAACATAATAGATGACATCTAAAGCAGCAATAACAGGAGGTATAGCAACAATTTAAGTCCAGAATAATGAATTCAAATGTTTCATGAACCAAAACGAAATAAACGATAAATCCAAGCACAAGTTGTAGCATGAACCAAAGTTAGCACATTAAAAATAAACATCACAACTATGAATGAGAGTGTGTAGTTGTCTAAATGAATGAATCTAAGTGTAGACGTGGCGCTAACTCCCTTTCTCGCATGCCGAGTTCATAGTACCTAAAAACAACATAAAATAACAAGCGTGAGTTCATTATTTAGCAAAGTGTATTGCAATGGAGTAGAGCAACAACATTAATCAACAGCATCGTTATTACATATCATAACACATCATCATAAGCATCTCATAGTTCAACTTCATAAACATCTCATAATCATCCTCATTCATGCAATGCAATGTAATGCACATGTCTCTTTTCTTAGCACATACCGGTATTGCCGAGTGCACACCCGTCGGTGTGCACCCTCTTTCCCTTCCATCCCGTGGAGGGTGCCTACTCTTACTAACTCGCTCCCATTCACAACCATGGATGGGACTACGAGGTAGGTCTTTCGTGTTCACTACATGTGAACACAGAGGCCTGCATCAGAATGGGTCACTTCTTCCATTATGCATGCACATGTCATAAACATGTATGAATTTGTATAAATACTCAATATGACAATTGCATTGCCCATACCTAATCATGTTCATCATATCACAAGCACGAGCAAGCATGTCAAGTTAACACATCATGTACTCATATTGCAACTATACAAGTCTAAATAGCCACCCAAACCCAAACCATCCCAATACACTTGCCTTCAACCGTGAGGGACGGAGTGGCCAGATGAGGAAGGAACTCTCGGGGTCACACCACCTGCACATAGGTACAATACTCTCAAAACAAGCCCACAAAACAACACAAGAACTATCGGCTACAATGACTTCGCAACCCACTCCTAAAACCCGAAAAACAGAAAATCTGTCCAATGGGACATCGGGCTTCCAATGGGCATAACTTGAGTTCTTTAACTCCAAATCAGGTAAACGAGTACATTTTCTCAAAGTGTAGGAGTTTTACTAACTTTTTCTAATTATTTGCGAAGACTGAATCGGCCTCTAAAATCCTCTAATCTACAGTTGAACATAATCTCTCCCAATCACGTCACAGATGTGATAGCGTTCGGTAAAACAGCCATAAATTTTAAATTACTGGACAGAATTTAACGTTCTTGGTGTCCAATTAAATATAATTGAATTAACTACAACTTTCGTAACAGCTGGTTGATCAGAAAACGCCTCTAAAATCCTCAAAAACGCGTCCCAACACCGACTGTCAAACATGGCCGAGAGCTACTCGTGAGACAGATCTAGAATCCAATTCAACCCCTCTAATCACAGAACCTAAGCAAGAGCTCTAGGCATGGATTCTCCCGTCTAGCAACACCTAGACCACCCCAAATTAGCCACCATTCGTTACCTCTTCTTGAAGAACCGAACGACGACGAAAACCTCCTTCCTTCCGGCAGCTCCTTCCTTCGGAACCGCAACGAATCGCCGGAGAACTCAGGACCGACGATCCACCGAGCGAGAGAACGACGAACACTGGGGAGGGAGAGGTGAGGGGCTGCTAGGGGAGGGGTGGGTGGCGGCTAGGGTGGGGAAACCCTAATGGGGGGCGCATAAGGGAGGGGAGGCGCCCAAGGTGGGGGCGGCTAGAGGTGTGGTAGAGGGAAGGGAAGTGGGAGGGTAGGGTTAGGGGGGCGCAAGGGGGGGGGCAAAAGGGGCAGGTCATTGCAGCTCCAACTCCCCCACATGGGCCAAGGGTTCCCCACCTACGGCCCAACTTGATCGCCCAAGGCCCAAACTGCCCCGGACAGGCCCAAACACTCGGAAACGGCCAAAAACACGATGTAAAGTCGTACCGTAATGCCATATTCTATAATGTCATATTTCGTAATGTCACAGGAATACATCATGCACTCCTACCAATGACTGTGGCAACTCCAACTGATAAGCAACCTCTCTTCAATGGTTCAAGATTTTAAATGGACCAACAAATCTGAGTGCAAGCTTTCCTTTGATGTGAAACCTTTTGACACCTTTAAGAGGGGTAATTCTAAGATACACGAAATGATTAGGACACAAAATCATCAAATTCAAAACTTAATTCACGACGATGATTATTAGCATAACTCTCTCTTATCATGGCAACATGCTCTTCAGCTTCTTTAAGAATATCTGGTTCAAAGACAAGATGCTCTCCTGTCTCATTCTAATTCAATGGGGGTACGACAAGAATGACCATACAAAACTTTAAATGGTGACATTGGCAAACTTGCTTGATAATTATTGTTATAACTGAACTCAGCATACAGTAAACATTTATCCCACGCGGTAGCATAAGCTAAAACACAAGCTTTCAACATATCCTATAAAATCTGATTAACTCTTTCAGTTTGACCATTTGTCTATGGGTGATAAGATGTACTAAAATTCAAATGGGTTCCCATTTCTTCTTGCAACTTATTCCAAAATCTTGAGGTAAATTGGGTACCTCTATCTAACACTATCTTCTTTGGCACTCCACGCAAACACACAATCCTCGACATATATAGCTCTACCAAATGATCCCATAAATAAGTGGTCTTAATGGGTATGAAATGAGCAACTTTAGTCAACTGATCCATTATAACCCACATTGAACCATATCCACTCCGAGTTCTAGGTAAACCGGTAATAAAATCCATAGTGATCTCGTCCCACTTCCATTCAGGTACTTTCAACGACTGTAGCAATCCTGTTGGGCTCTGATGCATTACTTTCACTCTCTGGAATATATCACATAAAGCAACATGCTCGGCAACTTCACTTTTCATTTTGGGCCACTAAAATCTCTTCTTAAGATCCTAATACATCTTTGCACTCCCGGATGAATTGAATACTTTGAATCATGAGCTTCTTCGAGAGTCAACTACTTCAACTCCTTTTTCTTAGGTACACAAATTCAACTTTTGATCCACAAAGTACCTTGATCATTCAGATTGAAATCCTTAGCCTTTCCTTTATCCTTCTTGGACTTAATTCTCTTGATCTTTACGTCATCTTTCTAACTTTCTCTGATCTAATCCTCTAAAGTTGGCTTTACCTCTAGGGTAACTAGAAATCCTTCAGGTATTGCTTCCAATTTTAGCTTCTGAAATTCTTTTTTTTTTTGAAAGAAGCTTATGAAATTCTTTACATGACCCAGACTGACTCTCCTGAATTAACATATTAACACTGTGGCTTTTTCGAATTAAGGCATCAGCTCCCACATTCGCTTTTTCAGGGTAATAATGAATTCTCACATTATAATCCTTGATTAACTCTAACCATATTCTTTGTCTCATATTGAGATTCGATTGAGTGAAGATATACTTTAAAATCTTATGGTCTATATATGTCTCACATCTATTTCCAACGAGATAATGACGCCACAACTTCAAAGCATGCACTACGGCAACTAACTCCAAATCATGTGCCAGGCAGTTCTCTTCCATCTTCATGTTGCCTTAACTACCTCGAAATATATGCAATAACTTTTCTGTTTTGCATTAATACACATCCAAGTCCCTGGCTTGAAGCATCACAGTAGATATCAAACAATTTTGAATGTCTGGCAATAGAAGCACTAGTGTTGATGTTAACCTTTTCTTCAATTGCTGAATACTCTTTTTGCACTTTGGCGACCATGCAAACTTCTTTCCTCCTTCAACAACCGCATAAGGGATCTAGAAATTGTCGAAAATCCTTAGATAGATTGACGGTAATATCCCGCTATTCCAAGAAAGCTACGAATCAGAGTCATTAACTTCGGTTGCTCCCAATGCAACATTGCTTCTACTTTACTCGGGTCAATAGCAATTCCTTTAGCTATTATTACATGGCCAACAAATTCCACTTTCTTTTTCCAAAATTCATACTTACTAAACTTAGCATATAATTGCTGCTCTCAAAGCTTCTTGAGAACTAGTTTCAAGTGTTCTACATGCTCTTATTCTGTCTTAAAGTAAACAAGAATGTTATCTATGAACACAATAACAAACTTATCCATGTATTTCATGAAAACCTTATTCATCATGTTCATGAAATATGCAGGGCACTAGTCAATCCAAATGACATGACTGTAAATTCATAATATCCATATCTTGTTGAAAGTGTTGTCTTAGGCACATCTTCTGCGCGAATCTCTAACTGATGATATCTTGATCGAAGATTAATCTTGGAGAAAACTCTGTCTCCTCTTAACCGGTCAAATAGATCATCAATCTTTGGTATCGTTACTTCATTAGGCGCATAGTAATCAATGCACATCTTTAAACTTCCATCTTTCTTCCTAAGAAACAAAACAGGTGCTCCCCATGGAGACGACTAGGTCTCACAAAATCTTTCTCTAATATTTCTTCAATCTATTTCTTCATATCTACTAGCTCATTGGTAGGCATCTGATATGGTCTCTTAGCTATTGTGGCTGTACTAGGCACCAATTCAACCACAAACTCAATATGTCGATCCGGTGGCATACCAGGCAAATCTTCAGGATAAACATCCATATATTTATTAAGAACTGGTACATATATTTATTGACAGCTGGTACTTCTTCTAAACTGATAGGCTTATACTATTAACCATTAATTGACCATCATGAGCTACTATCACTTGAAACTCTACTCTTCCACCTCTTGGGCTTTCAGTTGACACAATTCTCTGACCACAATCCAAAATAGCCTTATATTTGGATAACCAATCTATTTCAAGGATAACATCTAATGTCTGAGTATCCCAAATAATAAGGTATGCTAGGATCAGACTAATAACATGCACTTAAGATTCACAATATCCAACCCGTTCTCAACAGTAAAATTTAAAGAAATAAAGGAATACGAAGCTCCAGAATCAAATAAAACTATCACATGTACTGAATTAACTAATAACTTTCCCATTACAATGTCAGTTGCATCCTAAACTCCATCAGTCGTGATGTGGTTGACACGACCTCTCACCATGGCTTGGGGTGTAGCTCCAGCTTGAGCAGCTTCGTGGTTCACTCCTGGTGCAGACGTCTTGATAGGTGTAGGGCCAAGGTTAAAGCGGACAAGTGTAACACCTCCTCTCTTAGGAAAACTATTAGCATAGTGTTCCGACTCATTGCAACTAAAATAACATCTCAATGTTGTCTGTTGACTTCCTTCGAACACATTATTTGCTTGAGTGGGCGTCTGAAAATTCTGACCAACTGGACTTGTGCAGGGGATGGTATCTTGAACATAGCTTTAGGTTGAAGCCTGACGAACCGATGAGGTACAGTCCTCACTCTCTGTTGTCATTGACGAGTCCCTTGTTGTGCCATTCTACGCTTGCAGTTGTCATCAAGTTCTTTGCACTTGTCTTCCAAAATATGGGCCTTGTTGATCAACTCCTGGAAATCATGGAAGTTATTGGTAATCAACCCAACTTGCAATCCTAAGTTCAGTCCCTTCACAAAATGAGACTATCTTGCCTTATCTGTAGCAACATCTTTAGGGGAGTGGCGAGCAAGCTGTGTAAACTTATTCAAGTAACCAGCCACGGACTGGCTTCCCTATTTAAGTGCCATGAATTCCTCAGGGGCATAATAGCTTTAGGCCTATGGTACTGGCAAAAAGCAGCAATAAACTCCTCCCAAGTAAATCTCCTGTGGGTTCTCATGTGTAGCACAATAGTTCTCCCACCATTCAGTAGCAGTTTCTTCTAGCTGGTGGGAATCATAAAGAACCTTCTCATTTCTAACACATTGTGTGACGTGTAACTTCCTCTCAATTGTTCTAAGCCAATCATCTGCTTCTATTGGGTTAGCATTGTAAGAGAATGTGGGTGGACGAGTCCTAATGAAGTCTGACAACTTAGAGTGTGAATGATTCCCATTGTTAGCAGCTTGATTTGCATTGTAGGTAGTTGCTTGGGTTGCAATACTCTGTACTTGCTGCATCATAGTATGCATCAGCTAATTCTGTGCAGCAAGGAAAGCTCCAAAGTTCTACATATAAACTTGGGGTGCAGGTTGGAGAAATGGCATCTCATCTAGTTTTCCACTGGCATATATCCACTTCCACTGGCTCCATTATTACCATGAATCTGAACCATTTGAAGAGCACTCCAAGGTTTAGAGAAAAGAAGGAAAAAGCGTAGACAAGTAATAAAGAACTAATACGGGAAAATGGTTTAAATCCAAACTCCAAATCAAGCAACCTTTATTAATAACTTGGTATGGTTGCTTACAAATGCCTAAAGGCCATGCAACACATACTGCACACTCATAAAACAATAAAGACACTTATTAACCTAAGCACATGATTCTAGTGACTAAAGGACAGACAACTCTCTAACTCAAACCGACACGACTCACACACTTGAGTCACCACTACTAGACTAAGACTCATCTAATCACTAATCCAACTAGGGTGTGGTCCTCCTTGAGAGTAGGCGACGAGTGCAATGTCATTGGTGCAAATTGATCACGATGGCCAGGAGTTTCATTGGAAAATGAAGACTGCTGCCCCCCGGGCTCCACCTCCTCTGGGTCCTCGTCTAGCTCCTCATCCTCAAGCTCTCTCTCGGCTTCTTCTTTGATATAGAGGGCATGCCATCTTCCTAGTCTCATGAAGATCTGTCTCAGCCTTCTCCAAGGCTTCTTCATATGCTTCTTTGAGTTCCTGAGTGGTGGTCTTCATCATGTCCTCCTCGACTGCGGCAAACTGGGCAAGATGGACAATATTAGCATCCTCCTCGTCTCTAATTCTGTCTATAAGAGCGGCTCCTCCCTAAGGATGATATCTGAACACAATCTGATGTAGCTCATCAGCATAGTCATGAGTGATACATCATAGAGCAAGGTGTGCTAACTCCTGAATCTCTGCCTCGATGGATGACCACCTCACCAAGATGTTGATGGGATGACTTGCTTTGGTGTCTTCACGAGTGTAGATTGTAACTTTGCAAATCATTTCACATCTCTTACCATTCACCACCCAACTGGTACCTATGTAGATGGGCCTATCAAAGCCTCCACGCACTTGTAGGACTTTCCACAACTTTGCAGCATATCCACCATTGCGCTCTCCGTAGGTATGCGCAATCCTCATTTGTAGAAGACAACTCTTGTGAGACCTCAACTTAAAACAAAGGAAAAGATGAAAAATTCAGTAAAGGTAAGAAGCAAGAAAGATAGGATAAGTCAATAATTTATTGATCTTTTAAGTTAATTTTTGCTTTAGAAAATATTTTTGAGGCAACTAGGAATGACCATTCTAATTGAGGCAAGACCTACAGTTAGCATGGCTCTAATACCACCTCTGTCGGGTCCAGAATATGCAAATATGGACCCTATGTGTATTCTGCACTAGTTCAGGATCACGTTAGTGCACACAGTCTCAAGATAGATAAATATCACAATTATACTCAACAAAAATATAAATAAAGTCTTCAGCTAATAAATATAACCTGTTGAATGATCTTAAGGTCAACCTTATAATAATACGCCTCATAGAGCATAGACTAAGAAAAAATAAGACTACGGCAAAAATAAATTATTCATAGTAACCCTTCAATATGCCACACACAACTTACAAGGTTCGCACCCTAATTGATCGACTTCTCCTCAAAAGCTGGTGTTGACTCCTCTCCAACTGATGTTTGGATTATTGTAAGGGGGTGAGTACATAAAGCACTCAACAAGTTGTGCACAGAGTGCAAATCTATTATACTACATGCTTGGCTTATTCCATGTGAATTGCTGAATTGGTTGTTTTGCATTTAAACAGCATTTACAAATGAATAGCATAAATAGATTGAAAGGTAGTAAACAAATATTAACATTAGTAAAATTTTCAGTTATTTCACAATAAACCATTCCACAACCTTAAACCTGTCTCTACATTTCCACAGGCACACTGCCTCCATTCCCAAGTTTTTCATTAAAATATAACCCTTGACTATAATTCCCGAGCATTGTCCAATACCGCGGACACAGCTATTCGAATATGTTTGACACTCTACAGAGATTATACACTTTACCCACAAGATATAATCAACTCACCACATCTGTCGTTACTCGTCATACAAGAGTATGCGAATGAGCGATTATAGCAAAGCCTTTACAATGGTCTGTCTAAACCCAGTATTGCCCGCTAAGGTTTCAACACTGAGGGGACTAGTTACTACTATCAGGGCCCCCCTCTTGCTCTATGTGAGTCTACCTGTACACTCGGAACCCACACCACCATGATAGTACCAAAATCTAGGCATCATAAATTAGTCAGCTAGGCCTGTCCCATACCAGACGTGTGGTTGTATGTTTAGCCTAGTTTGAATGCTTGCAAAGTTAAGTCCTTAATTGACCATGGCAAGACTTCCAGAAAATCCCACAAATATCATTTTCCATATTGCCCACTTTCATTTACCAAAATAACGATGTGACTAGCCCACAAAATCAACATTCTTTCCACTTGCCCAGGGTCTATAGACCCGGTCCACGACTCAACACACGACCACCGTGGACTCAGTCCACGGGAACTAGTACATTGCATGACTAAGCAAACTAGTACGTCCTAACTATCCCATATTGGCAACTAATAGTTACCAATTACTATATAACCATTCTAGGGTGACAAATGAATCATTGCATATAAATAACAAAGTTAGGCATAAATTCAATGTGGTTGAATAACTGATTCCAATTTAATTGAAACAGTTATACTTGAATTAGCATGCAGTAGTTTAAAATAATATAACTTTTAAAACATGGGCTCAACATGATCAAAGCACAACTTGCCTTCAAATAGCTCTTGTTCCTATTCTAAACCTTGCTCTTGAGTTAGCTCCTCGCTCACGAACACCTCGGGTGCTTCAACTTCTACGTGAAATGATAAAATAAAATAATAAATACTAAAAATAGAGAGCAGACTCAACTTCAAAAATTAAATAAAATTCACCAATAAATTGAACTAAATTTTACAAATTTTTAGAAACTAGAATCACCACAATCGGAGTTCATATGAGGGAGAACGAGCTCTCTAAAATTTAAAATAAAAGAAAAAGGCTGAAAACAGGAAAATCCGATTTACTAGAATTATTTTTGTACTAGAAATTTGGAATAATGATGTCATGCCGATGTCATAGGGAATTTTAAATTTTGGCTGAATTATTTTTCTAAAAGGAAAACATATTTATGATGTCATTGCTGACGTCATAAACAAAATTAACTACATTAAAATAAATCCAGGAAATCCTGCAGAGACTAAAATGTGGGCCCAGGGTCTATGGACCTGGTCCACGACTCAACACACAACCACTGTGGACTTAGTCCATGGGAGTTTTGATCGGCGGTCAAGATGACGCAAGTAATGATGTCACGAATGACGTCAATAAGCACATGATGCGAAGCGGCATGATACACGGCAAGATTTGGGTCATTGAATATAGATCCAACAGTGAGAAGCACTACGGCCGATGGGCGACGTGGCATACTCCATTGAGTGACACATGGTGAGATCCTGGCTGCGCGATCTAGATTTAAGGGTGCACGATGACCGTGGTGGGCGTTGCTGACCGGACACGTGGCAAACGTAGGTGGCTGCTACATGGCTTAATCTGGGGCAGATGTTGCAGATCCAATGGCTAAGACATGGTGAAGTCAATGGCAGAGGACGTGATAGTAGTGCAGTCATCAGAGTCAAGAAAGATGACATAGGTTACGGCAAAACGCGAGGGATTCAGCTCGGTTTTGCACGGGTTCAATAGATCACGAGACGGTAAACTCACCGCTGCTGGTGGCAAAGACGGGAACTCACTATATACGGCAGTCGACGTGGAAGAAGAAGGTGGTGGCTTAGCGACTCCAGCGACAAATTGCGGGCAAACAGTGGTGGCACAGACGTCGGTGAGAGGGGCATAAGAAGCTGCAGATGGTGGGGGTATTAAATGCGTGTATCCATACCTTAAATAGGCGACTCAGATGGCGAGAACGGCCTGGTATTTTTTTTAGTTCAAAAGTTTTGATTTGAAATTTCTAGAGTTGAAAATTTGCCTAGTTAAGATTCCTTCAAGTCAAAATTTTCCAAGTTGAAATTTTCTGAGTTGAAACTTCATATTTAAATTTTTTGTGTTAGAGACAAAGGAAGCGGGTAGGGGAATTGAGTAGGGAAGTGGGAAGGAGGAAGGGTTGAGGTGAATAGAGAAGATAACATATTGTTGTCCTTAAATATTTTAGTTTGAGAGTAACCTCAAACTGTGGGAATCCTCCCTTCTGACTTTGAATACCGAGAAGAATCTATGTGCATACGGTACTAGTGCCATGATCAGTGACTACTACGCACATTTACAATATTATCAACACATCCATTCATATTATTGTACATACGATAGTAGAGGGTAATTATACAATAAGGCCGACAAGGACCGAACAGAGTGCAGTGAAGAATGCAAAAATCCAATAATATGCCCATAGAAATCCTTTAGGCTACTAACAAGGATAAAACCCTAAAGAACTTGTCAGCGAAATCCCCGTATTCTGTGATAGAGCACGCGTTGTTGGGGTTTTCCATTTGTTCACCTACTGAATATCAACAACAGCAAGGTTGAGTACTTTTGTACTTAGCAAGGCTTGTAATGTATCACAATAACAATGAGTGATCTATTTGAGGCCCCATAAATGGCTACAGCTTTTTAGAAGCCAATCGCATCCTCATAAATGCGACTCACATTAAATACCCCACGATTATTCGGTCAAAGTTACAGTAGACAACGTAAACAAACCCCGACCTGCAATATAGGTCAAATGAAAACTTATCTCTGATCTGAGCCACTACCAGTTCGGGAATGGTCTAACGTGTGAACCTTTATAGGTCGGACATAATGCCCTTTATCACACCGACCTAGACAGGATTGGGTGAAAGATAACCTTCACCCCGACCTGGTTTAGGTCGACGAGGAATCTCGGTGCAAGGATAACGTACGGAAGAAGCTTTCTCTGATAGGTGCAAACAACCATTTGGAAGTTACTCCCTACGAAGAGGCGCCCCTTTGGTGAGAAGATGCCTTTTGACCAAAAGACACCTTTTGACGGGAAGACATCTCTTCGAGGATGACAACTGCTATCCCTTCAATGCTATAAATATAATACTCCCGCAAGGATTCAAAGATAGTCTTAATAGTCAAGAATAGAATCTCTGTTTAGCATAGTGTGTTAGTGTTTGAGGGTAGTCTATACATTGCAAAGAAGATTAGTGATATAATACAATTTCCATTCCTTTTCTACCCCTTTTAATATTGTTTTACTGACAATGACAACCAAGATTACATTCGTAAGCTCAATTTAGAAACCCCCAGGTCTTGAATAATGATAGTTGGCGCTAGAGGGAGGACCTTCATCGTAATTCAACATTGAAAGAGTTGATGTGTTATCATCGAAAGCCATGGGTGAAGAAAATTCATTCGATCTCACCGACTACGCTCACCTCACTGCTGATGACTTCGTGGAGGAAGAAGAAGGTAAGTGTGACTTCTACTCCTAGTATGTTACTGAGGCAGAGTCGTCCAAGTTGGCAATTTCATGCAAATAGGATGAGGCCACATCAGGAGCACTATTTCCTGAGAATAAATTGGGAAAATAGAGTGACTCTGTGCCTGCCCTTACCTTAGAGGTAGAGGATTAAAGCGCATGCACTATAGAAGCTGATAATGTACGAACTCATAAGAATGTCAATGACTTCCATGATAATTCATCTTCAGAAGATTTTCTTTGAAGTCTTGAACTCATTTATACCCCATCATCGTCCTCCGATGAGGGAGTGCTCACTTCTTCTGTCAATTCTGAATTTCACATTTGCGCAATCATGGAGAGAAAGACGCACAACGAGTGGAATGTGAATAGCGTGAAGCTCAAGAAAAGTCCGCCTAAGAGCAATGTGAGAGTCTCGCGATTGCCAAGCAAAAGGCTGTGGAAGAGGCGAGACGTCTTTACCACGATAGTCAGCTGGGAACCTCACGTAGACTGGATCCACTGGGAAGTCATCCCCGATCGGTCTTTTTGGTCACACCTTAGGTTCCAAGAATGGAAATAAGGGACATGAACATGGTCCCTAACAGTTCACAAGAGGAAACTCATGTGGACAAAATTTACATTATTACTAATGCAATTCTAGGTCAACCTATGGATGGAGACATTGTGCTGTTTATAAGATCCCTAGATGCTAATCTCTAAGAAATTGCTATAGAAGTACAGAGAGTGTCTCTTTCCATAAGAACTGTGATTGATTCCCACGTGGATCATTTCTTGTCTGGTCGACATCAATAGAGCACAGACCATCAATAGAGGAGCAATCCGCAATGAAGGAGTGGTTTCGACTGGCTTGGCCCAGGTGAAAATATTAATCATGATCAACGATGACCCCGTTCTCCTGATTATATAGATCAAGTACCTAATGTAAAGTCATGTTTGGGATTGTATACAAGATGCAATGCCTTTTCTTCAGGGCTAAAAAATATCACTTGGCCTGAAAATTCAATCCAGGTCCTTTGGAAAGCTATGAAGGAACTCAAAATCTGTTAGAATTCCTCCAAATTTATACCACTGCCATCCAAGCTGCTAGTGGCGATGAGAAGGCAATGGCAAATTATCTCCTCTTGTTGTTAACGGATCTGCACGGACATATATATTTAATCAGCCAAAAGGATCTATTTTCAATTGGGAAAATTTATGCCATGCCATATTAAATAATTTTAAAAGTTGTTACGCAAAACCTGATAAAGACAATCACATGCATCGTCCTTGCCAAACCTTTGAGAAGAATTTATGTTAGTTTATCAAATGGTTTGTAGAGGTTTGTAACATAATTCCTAATATATCTAATGAATCTGTGATTTGTGCATTTAATTTGGCTGTATGCTACAAGCGTTTCATAGAAGACCTCAACATTCACCCGTCATCCACCATATCAAAACTCTTTGATATGGTTGATCGATATTCTGACGCCCATGAGGTGGTTGAATGGAACTGTATGGTCGACTATGGTCATACGGCACCTCAATTAGGTTTGAAGATTTTCAAAGGTAATAAACTTAAAAAATCTTTCACACCTGAAGACTGAAAAGGAAAAAGTAAGAAAAAGAGAAAAAAGATCTCTCAAAGAGAGGTCGTAGGCGTGTCTGAATGACCCGCTTATTCCAAGGATAAAATACCTTGGAATAAGCCTAGTCAGACAAATGACTAGTCTAATCTTAAAATTTCCACTTCAAATAGCAGAAATGGAAGATGGTGTCCACTTATAATGTACATGGACACGATCTACACAATTGTTGAACATGACAAAGGCGCACGGATGAATTCTACTCTCGTAAAGCTCGTATGCCGCCCTTGCCAGAAGGAAGAAGTGTAAAGGATGCAGATGGTGATGAAGACATGGGTTATCAAAAACCAGATCCTCACGTTAAAATGATCTTTGGTGGATCATTTGCATATACCTCAAAATGGCAGTTCAAGTCTGCCTTAGAGAAGTTAGCAACATTGATTCCCGACTAGAAAAATCAGAATTTCCAAAATGGTCGGATGTCATGATTACATTCAGTAAGGACGATTGTCCAAAAGGTACGTCTAGTTCTTGTAAACTTCCTTTAGTTGTATCCCCTACAATTAGTAATTGCAAAGTAGAGAGAATTTTAGTTGATGGTGAAAGTTCTTTAGATTTACTTTTTATCAATACCCTTGATGAAATGCAAATTCGCCACTCTAAAATCTGACCAATAACAAATCCTTGCTTTGGAACTATACCTGGTCACTTGTAGGCTGTTTGGTTGCCTTCTCCGCTCAGCCAGGCTGCATGAGCTCAGCCAGGTTGGTGGGAGTCAGGCTGAGTGGATGCAAGGAGTTATTGTTTGGTTGGTTGTATGAGGTTGGATAGGCTGCACATAGATGTTGTTTGGTTGGCTGCACTGGAATGGAAGTGTGATAGGCAAATTCAAGAGAGGGATGAAACTAATTTAAAAAATACTAGAAAATTAATAATTTCACAAACAAAAATAAAAAGTTTTAAAATATATTCTAGAAAATCAATAAATTAAAAAACTAAAATTTTAATCTTTTGAAAATTATATAGCAAGTATGGCCTAGTTTTGTTCGAAAAAAATATCTGGAACACATATTTGAAATTGGTTCGTTGATCGGAGATGCTAATCAAAAGATATAGCAAAGAAAAGAAAAAACAGTAAATGCTGATGTCAGCATGCATGCATTGCTCGGCAGAGCCTGGCCTTGGGGAAACGGTGGATTTTCTCGTTTCCCTGGAGCCAGGCTAAAAGGGGGTGTTTTGCATTTGTAGAGCCAGGCTGAGTTGGATGAGAAGACAACCAAACACCCATCTTTTGCATCTGCAAATGCAAATCTCTTTAAATGCATCCAACCAAATAGCCTATTGGTAACTCCAATAGGGCAGATTGTGTTACCTATCACTTTTGGAGATGCTTGAAATTTTAGAACCGAGTTAATTTCATTTTGAAGTTGTTAATTTTGAATATGCATATAACGCCATTTTAGGTAGACCTTCACTCATTAAATTTATGGCAGTTACTTATCATGCCTACCAGAGCATAAAGATACCTGGTCCAAAAGGCGTGATCAGTGTGCAAGGGATATAAACACTGCACTGAATTGTGATTGAAAATTACTTAAAATTATTGATCAATTACCATTAAGAGATGCTATTGATGCAGGAAAACCTTGTAAGGTTGATAAACCAAGCAAGTCAGAAAAGCTGAAAGCTAATACTCAACCGAATGAACAAGTGAAGCTTATTCCCACCGATCCCATCGACCAGTCTAAGGATGTTCGGTTAGGATCATGGATAGATGCCAAATAGGAAGACTCGCTCATTGCCTTCCCCGAGCTAACACGGATGTGTTTGCGTGGAAACCATCCGACATGCCTGGAGTGCCAAGGGAGGTAATCGAGCACATGTTAGCTATTCGACCTGAAATACGACCAGTGAAACAGAAGCTATGATGATTTGCTCCTGCTCGGCAAGATGCCATTCGATAAGAGTTGGATAAACTCTTAGAGACTGGTTTCGTTTGTAAAGTTGATCGTCTAGATTGGCTTGTGAATTCGGTAATAATCAAGAAGGCAAATGGTAAGTGGCGAATGTGCGTCGATTTTACTAGCCTAAATATCGCTTGTTCAAAAGATAACTTTCCTTTGCCCTGAATAGACCAGTTGGTTGACTCTGCTATGAGTTGCGAATAGATGAGTTTCTTGGATGCATACTCAGGTTATTATCAAGTAAGCATGGCAAGAGAACATGAAGAGAAGACTTCCTTTACAACCCCTTTTGGAATCTACTGCTATTAGAAGATGCCATTTGGGCTGAAAAATGCTAGAGCCACGTACCAGCGCCTCATGCAGAAGACTTTGATTAGTCAGATCTATTGATCTAGTCTAAATTACACTTATTCAGCCTACTGATACTAGTTCTTCATGGAAGATTCAGGTATGGAAGCATCACGATTTCACACTCCTCAATGGTGATGGGGACACAAGCTCGACTGAGCTTCTAGCATAGGTATTTCTTCCAGGATTAACTCTCTTGGTCTTGTCACGGGCACTTCTGTAGGATAGGTCTCCTCTGGTGTTGGCCTTATGATGTGGCGGTATCATCTCGAGTGGTGACGAGGACTGATGACAGACATGCGAGGCCCACACTTGAATGCCTCAAAGGTAGGGTCAAGTTCTGGCAATTCTTCAGCAGGGGCAAGTAGGGTGTCATGTCCATAGAGGAGCTCCATGGTGAGAAGGCCAGTGGAGACAAAAGGGATAGTGGAATTTTCCAACATCGCTATCCTCCAACGGGTGTCTATTCCTTCTTGGAATAGACGATGAAAGTAGCTGTCCATTGACCTTACCAAGCCTGCAAGGTGCAAGAGTGGCCTACGGGGTCTATCATGTATGCCATGTTATGTACTCGACCAAATGTATCATATGCTCTAATTATTACGAGCAGATACTAGTTTGATCTAGGTGAAAGCCACTGGACAGCAGTTAAAAATATTTTTAAGTACTTGAGAAGGACTAAGGATGTGTTCCTAGTTTATGGAGATGATGAAGAGATCGTTGTAAATGGTTACATCGATGCAAACTTCCAAACCGACAAGGATGATTATCGTTTGCAGTCCGGATTTATATACATTTTAAATGGAGGGGCAGTCGGTTGGAAAAGTTCCAAATAAGACACAGTTGTTGATTCTACAATAGAGGCCGAGTACAATGCAGCTTCTAAAACTGCAATGGAATGTGTTTGGATAAGGAAATTCATTTCTTAATTAGGTCTGGTCCCTAGTGCGTCTAGCTCAATGGATCTCTATTGTGATAATAGTGGAGCCATTGCGCAGGCTAAGGAGCCAAGGTCCCATCAAAAGTCCAAACACATACTCAGGCGATTTCATCTTATTCGCGAGATTGTGGATAGAGAAGATATATAGACATGCAAACTACACACGGATTCAAATGTTGCAGATCCGTTTACAAAGCCTCTCACACAGCCAAAGCATGAGGCGCACAAAAGAGCTATGGGTATTAGATAATTGATTGACTCTAGTGCAAGTGGGAGACTGCTGGAAATATGCCCTAGAGGAAATCATAGAGATGATTATATTTACTTATGTTCATGATTTATTATTTTGTTCCTTAAATAATCTCATCATTATGTGACTTGTTAATGAAACTTTATAACGAATTTGTGATGATTATTCTAAAGTGATCCCTAGTCGATAATCATATGAGGACACATATGTATAGACTAGTATATGTATTGGTTGATGACCATGTTTCACGGGTCATGGATATGGAGAGATATATCAAACCAATAATATGGACTCGTGTTAGAGAATATAGAGTTGGATCAACCCACTTTGAGACACTGAGAGAACATTGTATTCTTCTTGTCATTAGTTGGTCTCGTATACAATGTGTATGTTGTATCCTTAGACCTGAGATTGATGCATATACTTGAGATGTGTAATAATTTACTTAGGGGTTGCCAAAAGCTACTCCGTAACTGGGTAATTATAAAGGTGGCTTTAGGGTTTGTCATGAAGCATGCTGCAAGACATGGTTAGTCAAGATGGGATTTGCCCCTCCATACAACGGGAGAGATATCTCTAGGCATCTTGAGTGATTGGATTCCGAAAATACATGGCCATGCTACTTGCAGTTAAAGAGTTAACCGTAGTTGGGGATTCCGAATCACGTGATCGAGAAAGAGTGGTCAAGCTAACTAAACAAGGATGGCATATACTCTCCTTGAGTTTGATCGATATCGTGAGGTAAAGGGAAATGCATATTACTAAACATTGTTAAGGTTCGTCCGATGTGAACTTTACGTATATTCAGCACTCAGCACATTCTACTAGGGACCGCTACCGATTATTGGTCCAGTAAGAGTACTTGGGTCATGTTCAAGTATACGTGAACCTGTGGGGTCACATGCTTAAAGGGTTGGAATAGAATTCGGATGGTGATTAGAGTTCTTTTGAGTTTAGAGTTCCTAATGGGCCTATAATGTAGAGCCTATTATGGGATGTCTATTTAAAGGGAGGGGGTATGTGAGACCCCGGATCAGCTATCCAGAATCTCCTGTGTATTTCCGTACTAGTCCCAGATCAGTAGCTAGTACACACAGTCACAGTGATACATCATTGCCGAACATAACGAAACTTGTAATGTAAATATTCAAGTATGGGCCACATGGCCACTTATTACAATACTCGGTCCAACGACCGGACACTCAAAACAATGAAGCAAAAGAAAGCAACGAGCGAACGCCACAACGCCACAAAGCATTTACTAGGAACGCAACTAGTCCTCCTGGCAATCCTCCTCGAAGAACTCCTCTTCTTCCTCGGCATCTTGATAAATTTCTGATGATTACAATGTTGGTGTAGCACGTGAGTACAAAAGTACTCAGCAAGTCGGGAAATTATGATCATGAGGGGCTTTCCAAAGGAAGCTTGATAGGGTTTATTTGCATAAAGCCACATTTGATTAAATCATACTTTAGTAATAAATTTCACAAAGCATCTTTTACAATTCTTTTTAATAACTGAATTATTTATTATTGTAGTGAGGTTCTAACCACCATCACTAACGTAAAGGCTCTAGCCGCCAACAGTTTAAAGGATCAAAGTTAATCATGTGACTCCATCCGTCAAAAGTAAAACAGGTTCTTTCCACCTGGTTGGCTCTTTCCGCCAAACAACATTCGAGAGTTCTAACCACTCCCGAACCCCAAAACAAAACACTTTTCGGTTTTAAAAATAAAATCAAAGTCTACCAATATGAAAGCATTTCTTGCTTTGCCTTTGACCGTAGGCACGGCTATTCGAATAGTTTACACTCTGCAGAGGTGTACAACTTTACCCACAAGACAAGATATACCCTTGATGCCATGCAATTAACACACTTCCTTAGGTGTGTCGGCAGGGATATCTTGACAAGGCCGTTACAATGTATCTACCTAACTAGACCCACCCGCTGAGGTTTCACCGCTGTTAGGGTTCCCTCCACCCAGTACAGAAGCCCCCTCTTGCGCCGTGTGAGAAAAACCACATTGCCTCCGTCCGGCATTCACATTCAACCAAGTGGTGAGTCTAAGCTAGGCTTCTACAAATTAGTTGGCCAGGTCGTACCATTATAGACATGTGGTAGTACGGTTACGCTTAAAATGGCAATCATAAGCGTCGGTCCTTATATGACTTGGGGCGGTACTTGCACAAAAGGATCAAGGCTTGATCCGCTCCCACCCGACATTCCATGCCGCCCAAGTCGAAATCATTTTTCCCTTTTCTTTTTATTTTAGAAAACAGGACCAAAACCATAATAATAACTTTCGAATCACATTGGATAACATTCTTTTTGAATAGTCCCACCCATGGGTTGTTTTGGTCGGAAAAGGTCCTAAGCAATTCTACCGTACTACATAGCAACGGATACCAAATAAACATAGGCATGGTATAAACAATGATCTAGGGTTACAATGGATATGATTAACAATGTCATGGAGGAATTAACAAGTTCGGAATAACTAGCTCTTATATTTGACATATTTAATTAAACATAGCCATGCAACTTTATAAACAATTTTAAATCCTTTCGCAAACATAGGAGCAAAGTGCATCAAGGAGACTTGCCTTCGATTCTTGTGGCGGTGTCGAACTCGGGAGGCTCGACGGCGAAATCGGCGGTCGCGGCGGGATCGTCGACTACACGCAAAACGAGGCAACAAATAAATAACAGAAAATAAATAAAATCCAAAAATTATAAAATTAGTACTGGCAGGCAGGTCTTGATTTTAGATGAATTTATAAATTTGAATGAGGTCAAACGGAGTTCGGATGAGGAAGTTATGAGCTTCCGAAGTTTGAATTTCGAATAAATCGAAAACCGGGAATATTCCCGGAATATTCCCTTCGGGTTTGACTGGGTCAAAGTTTGACCGTGGACTTTGACTTTGACTGGGCTGGTAGGAGTGGGTCTATGACAGGGGGGCCCACCTGTCATTGGGAGGGAGAGAAGTGGCTTCTCCATGAAGCTTCCTTAGGCCATCCATGGAGGAGAGAGAGAGATTGAGGGAGAGAGGGAAGGGGAGGGCATGGCCCGTGGCGGGCGGAGCGGCCGGCGGCCAGCCCGGCGGCGGCTGGCGGGCGGCAAGACGGCAGCGGCACGCAGGCGCCGGCGCCACGTGGCAGCGGCGGACGGCGAGCCCGGGCGGCGCGCTGGGCGGCGGGCGGCGGCGACGGGCGGCCGGGCGGCGGCGATGGCCCGGCCGGCGGCGGCGCCACGGCCCAAGCCCACCATTGGAGCTCTAAACAGAGCTAAAAAAAGGAAACAGAGAACACCTCCTTGGCCAAAAACTTGATTTCTTTCTCAATTTCGCATGGAATCAATCCAAACAAAAAGCTAGGATCTCTAGATAACATCCTTAGGAACCTAGAACCGAAGGAATTGAACCAACACTCACCGAGCAAGATGAAATCGACGATGAACACGGTTCGGCCGAAACGAGCAAAACGCGAAATTCGTCGAGGAAACTTGATGAACCCTAAAATTGATGGATGGATTAGAGACTAGACATCCATACTAACACAAGGAAACGAACGGGAGGAAGAAAGATCCACCGGAGTGGAAGATATGAGCAAGAACACGAAGAACGCGAAGACCGCGATAGTGCGTCGGTTTTCTTGATCTTGCGGCCGATTGGTTTTGAGAGGCTAAAGGTGGGTTATACCAACGTAAAGAGGGTTCTTATACGGAGAGTTGAGAGGTGTAATCACGCGGAACGGATTAGAAACGGCCGCGCAATCTCCAAAAGAGTGGATTTCGGTTTCTTGCAAACCGTTCAAAAACCAACACGATTTCTGTGCAACAACCCCATGGATAGGAAGAGGAGTCCGTTGTGATCCCAACGGATCCCATTGCTCGCGAATTGGAGTTGTATTGGAGGAGCTACAAGGAATTAAAGATAGCTCCCACCATTTTTTGCTTGCATGAAGCTTCATCCCCATGCATGGCTAGAGGTTGAAGATGACACTATTCATGTGCCACGTGGCAAAGACCTCATTGGTTCTCCTTTACGCAAATGATTCGCCCTAGAGAAAAATAAGGAAAAATGGCCTAAAAATCCCGGAAAAATTCCTAGAGCCATTTTGGATTATTTGGAACTCAATGGAAGTGGTTTGGTTGAATTTGGATGATGTGTGTGGACTTGAATAATCTGGCGGATCGCAGGCATTAAACAAAAGCCGCGCGAGATAAAATAGGAACGGAGGTCCAAAAATCCGGGGAATGATTCCTAAAATCATTGCGAAATATTTGGGACATTTTAGACGTGGGGTGGAGATTTGTGGAGCACTTTTGGACTCGGGTGAATTTTTAGATGCAGATCGAAAATCCGATTTTTCGCCCGGGAGGGAATTAATTCCCGATTTCGAAGGGGAATGGATGCCAGGTTAATATAAACACCAAAGAAACTCCAACTTTGAATTAGCTTTATTTTAATTAGGTTTTTCTCCAGAAAGCCAAAACGAGGATGTTACAGGGTACTGGCTTTAGGGAAGAGAGACACATTAGGAATTCATAATTCCTGGAATCCTAGCCGCCAGCCATCCTTCGCCCAGAGCTGCGTAGCCAGCGGTAGAACTTCGGTGCAAGGTGTTTCTGCCCCGTACGTGTGGATACCTTGGAGGTGTTGCTGCGAAACTTTAACGCTAGGACGATCTGTCGCCGGAGATAGTCATTAGGGTTTCTTGGAGGAGGCGTAAGGCTACTACGTCTGGTCGACGAGCTGGTCGGGGCTGATCGGATCATGTCGGCGAGCTAATAGGGGCTGATCGGACCTGGTCGACTAGCTGATTGGCACAAGTCGGGATTGGTCGGGACTGGTTGGTGAGGGACATGCTGCATCGATTCTACTTCCGCTATGGGTCTGCACCTCTAGTGGTAATTTTGTGATCTATTACTTGCAGTAGTTCCTAGGTTATGCGGTAGAAAATTTTTCATTTGAGCTAGAATAGCCTACCTGTTCCGCAACAATTAAAGAGGTTTAGAATTTGGTTTCTTAGTTTATAGAGTTTACTTGCAAAGGTTCTGCGTGGCTTGAATTTTTAATGTGCTAAGAGTCTCCCTTTGTATTAACTCTAAACATAGGCAAATTTTTATAAGGGTTTAGAAACTGGTTTTTACAAAATTTGGAGTCTAATTGCATAAGTTGTGTTATTTGGACGTTTTATTACGAAATATTCACCCTAAATAGGATCAAATTGTAAAGTGGGTTCAAACTTTGGTATTTGTATTTAGATAGAGAGTTCTTGGTTCTAGGAGTGCCTAGAAATTGGTTTCATTAAGTTTGGAGTTTATTTGCAAAACTTGTTTACATTTGAATTTGAATGCATTGCAAATTGACCCTAGTAGGAATTTAATTTATACTAACTCCAAACTCAAATATTTTTGCAAAAATGGGGTGCTTATGGTCTTAGAAGAATATAGAAATTTATTCCCTTGAATTTAGAGTCTGTTTGTAGAAATTTTGAATAGTGCTTATGTTGGGTTTCATTCAAATTTTGAATTCACATTTTGTACAAATGTCGAATTTTAAATATTTTTTGCATATTTAGGAAATTCTTGATTTTATATGAATTTAGAAACTTGTTTGAATTAATCTAAAGTTGAATTGCAAATGTTATAGCTATTTGAATATTGAGGGTTCTGAAAATCATCAAAAATATAAAAATATGCTTTCTAATTCATAAAGTGTATTTTGCAATTTCCTAGTTTTTCATTTTAACTCTAGACGTTAACCAAAAGGCCCCACATGTCGGTGAGCCAAAAATAGAGGAGATGGCCGGTGCCTTGCTGGCTGCGAGGAAGGGGTGGCACGGCTTGGTTGTGGGTCTGGGGAGCACGAGGGAGGTCGAAGGGTGCTAAGGGATGGCTTGCTAGTGGCGGAGCGAGGCCGGAGTGGACCAACAGCGATTAGCTGGTGAGGAAGGTGCTTAAGCTTAGGAAAGGGGAGGGGAAGCATCCATTAGGCTTAGGGGCTCCATTTTTATACCTTGCAGGGTTGGCGAGACTTTGAGGTCACCTAGCACTGTCGCCCAGTTGTGGAGAAGAAAGGGTAAGGTGCGGTGGTGCTTCTTTCATTGGAACTAAAATAAAATGGAGGGGGATTAGTAGGTGCTCAAGTTGCTTGGGTTTGCTTGAATTGGACTACATTTCACTGAGGAGGCTCAATTGTGTTTTCCCCACTTTGTTGGAGTTCATCGGTAATGGTGGTTAGGCCGAGTCCTGTCTTCGGCTCAGAGTTAAGACTATCTCCAGCAATTTTTCTTCATTCCATTCCCTTCCCTATTCCATTCCCCATATTCATTCCCTTTATTTCCTACTATCTCCAACAGCATCCCCTTAAGGGAATTTGTGTAGGGATTGGAGAGAGAATTCCTTTTATAAAGAGATTCACTGTTTAAATCCCTTCTGAAGGGAATCGTGAAGGGAATCCGCTGGAGCACTTAGGATCTGTTCGCGAAGGGATTTGGAGAAGGAAGGGAAGCTGCTGGAGATGAATTTTTTACTCTTCTAGCCTCTTTCAAGCTCCTTTTTACGGATGTAGCCGTTCATTGTATAAAATTTCAAAAATAGACCCCGAACAGTACAATGCTGCTCACTCCGGACGCAGAAAAATTAGTTCAAATATTTTATTTGGAAAGCCGCGATGCTGCATCAGCAAATTATTTTGAAAAATTTAAAAATTGAGACCAGCTCGGCGGCCATCGCGGTATTTAAAAAAGAAAAAATTTTTTTTGAAAAGAATCTCGCGCTAAGGGAGAGCGTAGAATTTTTGAGAAAATTTTTTTTTTTTGAAATATTTTCCCGGTGGGGCGCAGTATTTAAATTGAATTTTTTCTTCTGGTTTTGAAAAAATCCATGATCTTGAGGACGCTGCGTCTAAAATTTGGTTTTTTTTTTTTTAAAAAAATTCCACAGTGGTGGTTTGTATTTAAAAAACCCTTTTCGTTTTTTACATATATTATTTTTGTTTTTATTTTCCGGCCGATCGCTGAAATAAATTTCAAAATTTGTTTGTTATTATTATGAACGATAACTTTTAGCCCTTTTCGACAGCCCATAAAATATTACATTTAAATGTATTTTTTTTTCAACAGAACTGCAGATATGCTGTTTGACATATGGAGTAGCATATTCTGGAAAAATATTTCATTTACACCTTTCTTTGCTACAAAAAAAGACTGTCGCAATGACCCTAAGTATTATTGTGAACGATAACTTTTAACCATTTTCAGCAGCCCGTAAAATATCACGTTTAAATGTAATTTTTTGTAACAGAACTGCAGATATGCTGTTTGATATATGGAGTAGCATATTAAGGAAAAATATTTCATTTACACCTTTCTTTGCTACACAAATAGACTGTCGCAATGACCCTAAGTATTATTGTGAACGATAACTTATAACCCTTTTCGGTAGCCCGTAAAATATCACGTTTAAATATAATTTTTTGCAACAGAACTGCAGATATGCTGTTTGATATATGGAGTAGCATATTGAGGAAAAATATTTCATTTACACCTTTCTTTGCTACACAAATAGACTATCGCAATAACCCTATGTTAATACCACCCGGGTTCCCGGATGGTCTTTGTAATGCATCAAGGATTTGTTGCGTACTGCGGAGCTCGGCCGGCTGCTTCCCCTTATCCCTTTCTCTTCGAAATGGTAGTGTCACCCTAATTTGTATGGACAATAATTGGTTTACCCCGAAGTCGCGGGCACAACAGTAGTGAGCGCGGGCGGCCGTATCACGTCGCTTCATTTTTTGCATGCAGGTTGAGCTCTCCGGCTTTATGCATGCAGGCTAAAAGAATCAAAGCATCCTATATAGGCTAGGTATGCAGGCTAAGGGAATCAAAGCACGAAAGCATCCAAAGAGGCACCATGCATCCACAGGAGGCTTTGGTTGCTTCTCCTTTGGTTGCTATCAATTATTTCCCATCACATCGGTTGGCAGATGCATGGAATCGCAGTGAACAAATCAGCTAACAAACATCCATTAAATAAATAATATTAAACCTGGGAACAAAAAGAAAAATAAATAAATAAATAACACCTGCGAAAATAACTAAACAAATCAAATTATGAAAATTTTAAAAACTTAAAAAATTCGAAAATTTTCAGTGCAATTAAAAATAACAAAAAAAAATTCCAGATTGCAATAACCCCGAGCGCTGAATTTTAAAGAAAAAACAAATATTTTTTTTTAAAACCGCTCTGCCGGCCCGCGGTATTTTAAAAAAAATCAAATTTTTTTTTTTAAGCCGCGCTCCCAGACCGCCCGATTTTTTTTTTCAAAAAAAAAAAAATTAAAACAATACCGCTCTCGGGGAGAGCTGAATTTTTTTTTTCAAAAAAAATATATTTCCCGCGGTCCGCGATAGCGAGATTCTGAATAAAAAAATCAAAAAATATCTCTGCGCTCGGGCATCGCGATAATGTACTGTACCGGGGCTATTTTTGAAAATTTAGGCGACAGAGGACTACATCTGTAAAAAATATTTTGACAGAGGCTAGAACAGTAAAAAATTCGCTGGAGATAGTCTAAGGGAACTGTGGTGTGGTTCACATGTGAAGCTCAGTAGCTACTTATAGGCGAGGGGAGGGGGCAGGGTTCAACTTTTCGTTGAATTTCGCTCGAATTTCATGAAATTCGACATTACCGCTACGGTTCGAAAAAGCATTTCGTTGGATTTACCGATTTACCGCTACTGTTCAAACGGTTTTCGAACGGTTTTTACCGATTTTCGAATTTCGGTTTTTGAACGGTTTTGAAGCTAACGAAAAGTGGAACCCTAGGAGGGGGTGTCCAAGTAGTGATCAAGTTCTCGGGTTCACAGCCACGAGGAAAGGACAGGGTATCATCGCAAGATTAGAAGCGTTGGTGAGTGCTCTATGCACGTGAGGTCGGTGGTTAGCGGGGAAGGGATGGCGCACAGCATCTCAAAGGACAGAGAGGGGCGTCGGTGCGTATGACAGCTTGGTGCAGCCCCCCAGGCGATGACCTTGGCGCCTGATCAAACCATGGTAGGGCTTTGCATGGGCGAGGGGAAGCTCTGCCATGGCAAGGGCGTGGCAGCCTCTGCATTGGCCAGTGGCTGGCGTGCATGGGCAAGTTGCACGGGGGCGGTGCATGGGCAGGTTGCACGGGGGCTACCAGAATGGGAAAACACGTTTCTTTGGTTCCCGCTTTCCAAAAGAGGGCGCATAGTCATGGGAATACGCTTTCCGCTTTCCGCTTTTTAATTTTTGTCTTTAATTTTTATGTCTCGACTAAAGTTCTTGAATTTGATTGAGCCATCAAATGGATTTCAAATTGTTCTAAACTTTTTTGTGTAGGATCCTGAGGAAATTCTTAAGCTGTCATAAAAATTTCAGAGCATTATCAAACTTGTAAAATTTGATAAAATTCTAACATTGCTACTGTCCTATTTAAATCCCTTTGTTTTATATTTTCTAGGAGCACTAAATGATTTCAAAAATTCCTAAAATTTTTAAGAGGTGCTTTAGGGATGATTTAGGAGTTAAATAAATTTTATCCTGATTTTATATTTGTTCAATTTTAGAATTTAAAAACCAGAAACAACATCTTGACCATTAAAAGCATATCATTAGAAGCCACAAAGTCCAGAGAAACTTATAAATGATGAAAATTCAATTTAGACCACAATTCAGATTGCTTTTGTGAATTTATTTTATTTTAAAATTCTCAGGCTGTTACACAAACTAATGGTACCCTTTATTTATTATTATTTATGCACGTGCACTCATCACGGAGAGATCACAATATAGTGAATTAGTATTCGTATATATATATATGCGTATGCATCGAGCAAAAGTCGATTGGAACAACCAATCTCTTCCTCTCTCTAGTCCTGTTTCCCGCTGTCGAATCCATTGCCCTCTATTTTCTCGACGTTGTTGTCCTCCATCGCCTTCAGCTGTTCCATCCAGCGTTTTGAACAAAGATTAATTAGACATGTCAATTGAAATAACATCATGCATATAGTCCGTAAGGGAAAATATGTAACCGTGGCTCGAATTAATCTCTTCTTATTGCTAAGGCCTCGTTTGAAAAACGTGAGAATTTTTTCAATTTTTGCGGGAGTTAAACCGCTTTCTTTAAATTCCTGTAAAATTCGTTTATATTTCATACGCGGCGCAATACTTTCAAAGGGCCCAGTTTAGCCAGGGGTGTCAACAAATCACCCTAGGTACAAACAAAAAAATCATGATTGGCAGTTAGTATTAATTTATTCCTTTTTAGGAAATATTAATTTGTTCCAGCATAGACAGTGAAGAAGAAGATGGCATGCAGGTGTTGTACCTTTGCAAGCTTTGCCTTGTAGTGTCTGTAACCCTGTAACAACCAATTCAGAGATTATTTAATGTTAGAAAATATGTGTGCCATCAGGTATTAATTTGCAGGTTTTAACTATTGATTAGTGCAAGAAAGCACAAGCCTCCGTACTTTGTCAGTCCCGTATATATAATCACAGTAGGTGAACACGGGAGCGAAGTTGCTCTGGCTCCGCCCTCCCAGGTAGTGATGGTAGTCATGGTGTTCTGAACCCCCGTAGAACGGGATGAACCTCCCGGCGTTTAACCGGAAGTTGAACCTGCAGTTTAATTGGCCACAGAAATCAGATTTGTACTAGTTTGGCCACAGAAATCAGGATCAGGATTAATTAAGCTAGAGGTAGCGCAAGTGATTTTACCCGCTGTGTATGTGGATTCCCTCTATCAGGCGGACGGCGAACCAGAGCCAGAAGGTGGTGACGTGGCACGGCGCGATGAGCGGGCCGGCGAGGGAGGGGACGGCGAGGATGAGCATCTCGGCCCAGTGACCGTACAAGGCGGCGTAGCCCATGGGCGCCGTGAACTCATGGTGGACGCGGTGGATCTTGTCGTAGCACCACCGCGTGTGCAGCAGCCGGTGGAGCCAGTAGTTGAGGTAGTCCTCAACCAGGAAGTACACCACCAGCTGCGCCGCCGTCTCGGCCACCGACGGCAGCGGCAACCCCGTCCGGATATCCATTATCTATATATATATATACAACACGCAAAGATAATGGAGTTTATCCTTTTCTTTCTCCTTCAGAAAAATACAGGGATTGTCCATAATTAATTACAGTAATACTTAGGTTTCATAGCATAGTTACTATGTACTCCTTCCGTATGAAAATACTTGGCGCTTTTGAATTAGACCAGTTAAACTTCATAATCTTCAATCAATGATATTTTCTAAATATTTAGATCAATCGAATTAAAACGTTATTGTTAGATTTATCGCAAGAAATATATTCATAATACTATACGTCCGCAATATGTGATAAATGTATTAGTGTAAAATTAGTGATCAAAGTATAACCTTGAAGATCCTGAAAAATCAACGGTGCCAAGTATTCTGAAACAAAACAGAAACAGAAGAGTACATGTCAACTTGGCATGTTCTTAAACTCATAGCAGTAAAGTGTCACTCAGGGCCCTGCACTAATTGCAAATTTTGGCACTCTTCACTTTTTGTCATTGTGACTTTTTAATTAGCAATATTTGTTGCCCGTTTAGGTCGTAATTTTATGTACCTAAAAGGGCTGAAGTGACGTTTACCTAGTGGTGCACACAATTGATATCACAGTCACTTGGATGTTCGGATATCGATGAATGCGATATTTCGGAGCACCACTCTAATAGGTTTAAAGTTGAAATGGCCAATTAATATGATGTACCCGTTTTTGCATCTTCACGACCTAGCTACTAATTAGTTTATTTTTAAGTTTGGAAATGTAGTGGCCAATCATTCAAGTTCATTTTTTAAGTTCACCAGGGGCCTAATTAAGCCACACTTTGTTATAAGATCGTGAGATTCTGGCTGCATATTTTTTATTAGAGCCACATGCAGCATATATAAGATCATGAGCGCATGCAGGAAGTGCAGATGCACATATGAATGTGTATATATAGAGACCTTGGCGGCGGGGTAGGAGACGAGCTGGTAAGGGCCGATGAGGAGGACCGAGACGCGCACGGCGTCTAGGTAGCAGCGGAGGAAGGTGGCCGGCGGGTGCCACACCTTGGGCTGCAGCTTGTACTGCGCGGCGTCGGCCCGCGCGCAGAGCTCGAGGAGCGCGAGCGGCAGCGGCGCGAGCGTGAAGACGACGAAGGTGACGGCGACGTTGTGACAGTGGAGCCAGTTGTCCGGCACCGTCGCCGAGTACCGGAGCCACGCCGCCTCCGCCCACGTCAGGCTGCGCCCCAGCGCCGCCTCCGCATCCGACACCGTTGCGTACCGGAGCATCGTCGGTCTCCGGCGATCGAGGGCCGCCGCAGCCGCCTGCCTCGGTGTTTACCAGCTGCTGCCACTTACCGTACGTACGCACGTCACGTGCAGTGTGCTCCTGGCCGCGCGCGCCTTGTAAATCTGCATGACTGGTTGACTATTTATAGCGGATGCTGATCTCTCTGTCTTGTGGGCCAACAGGATCAGCACGGCGTGGGCTCACACAGGGACACGTGGGCTGGCCTGAAGCCCAAGCCGTTGGTCCTCGTGCCGCTTGGCCCAATCCAAGACCGAAGGGCCAACGCAAGATCACGTCTCCCCTATTAATTGCTGCCAGCTACGCACATCTGCAGCGTCGCTACGCACATGCCGAGGGCCACAAGCTAGCGCAACAGCCAGCACCGCGGCGACCAAGCGACGACGATTTGGGCGGCGACCCGGTGAGGGAGAGCGGCCACACACATGGCAAGACAATGGCCATCGAGGCGAATTGGGGATGGTTACGTAGATAATCTCGCTATCGAATAGTCGAGTTTGATGTAGATTGGAGAATAGAGAGAGACATAAATATAAGGAGAAACTAATTGGATATTCTTTATTGCATGTTGCATTCGTACAATGGGATGATCCTATGCCTTCTATTTATAACCTACAGTTAGGGTTTCGGCAAGGAACCATATGGGGCCTTTGTAGGCCATCAGGTTGCCAACACTCCCCCTTGAGCCCTTTGCTGCGAGATTCATATGCCTCATTAAAACTCTAAAAAAACCCAGTGGAAAAAATTCTTGGCGAGATTCATATACTTATTGTGTTGCACGGATTGCCTCATCAAAACCTTATGTAAGAAAACTTTTGTGAAAAAACTTACTAAGAAAAAAAAGTCCAATTCACTTCAATGTGAATCTTCGAGATTCACGTTGGGTACTCAAACTTCATGTTCGAGATTTATGTAGGAGTATGTGAAAGTTCTCCTCCTAAAATCTGCACTTCTCTAAGTCTCATCATCCCAATTCCTCTAACGCACCTTTTAAAAGAAGATGAGAGTGACTTAGTGAATATATCTGTGAGATTTTCACACGACTTAATATGTATTATCTTGATCTCGTTCATCTTATACATTTCATGAGCATAAAAGAACTTGGGGTTGATATGCTTCGTGAGGTTGCTTTTCACATATCCCATTTGCACTTGAGCGACACAAGCTGCATTATCTTCATAGCTTATGGTGAGAGTTTGCTCCATGTTCAAGCCACTTGACTTTTGGATGTGGTGAACCATTCTTCGAAGCCATGCACATTCTCGGGAGGCTTCGTACAAGGCAATGATTTCTGAGTGATTTGTCGATGTTGAGACAAAAGTCTTCTTAGACGACTTTTAAGAAATTGTTGTTCCACCACAAAGGAAAATATACCCGGTTTATGACTTGCCAGTATGCGAGTCCGATAGGTATCCGGCATTGGCATAGCTAACCAAATTCAATTCATTATTTCTTCTATAAAACAAGCCAAGATCTTTGCTTTCTTGGAGGTAACGGAAGATGTCCTTGACCCCTTTATAATGCCTTTTGGTGGGTTCTGCACTGTACCGGGCTAGCAAATTCACGGCGAACGTAATGTTCGGTCTAGTACTGTTTGCAAGGTACATGAGTGCTCCAACTGCACTAATATGAAAATTTTGCTCCCAGGACTTCCTCCCCTTCTTGTTTAGGCCTGTATGGGTCTAAGTCTGCTTGGAGTGACCTTCCGACCATTAGGGTCTTTGCAGGATATGCTTTTTTAAAACCAATCTATCCAATACTTTCTGCGTGTAGGAAGATTGGTGTACCAAGATTCCTTCTTGGACATGTTCAAGCTGCAAGCCTAAACAGAACTTGGTTTTACCCAAATCTTTCATTTCAAACTCAGACTTCAAGTATAAGCATGCTTTTTAAATTTCTTCATCCGTTGCAATGATGTTCAAGTCATCTACATAGACAGAAATTATACAAAATCCATTCGGGGATCGTTGTATAAATACACATGGACAATCCTCGCTGTTTGTGTAGCCTTTCTTGCAGAGAAAGTCACTCATGCAATTGTACAACATTCTTCCTAACTGCTTTAGGTCATACAGTGAATCTCCCATTTCATACCGTATAGGTTTCTGTTTGCTCTGTCTTGGTTCGGGATAGGGATACCTTCCGGTACTTTCATGTATATCTCCGAATCCAAGTTTCCATACAAATATGCTGTGACGACATCCATTAGCTTCATTTTCAACTTCAAGTTGATTGCCATTAAGATCAAATACCTAAAGGTAATTCCTCCCATGATCGGAGAATAGGTTTCCATAGGACGTTGAGTGAAACCTTGAGCAACAAACCTTGCCTTGTACCTTAGAACTTCATTATTCTCATTTCTCTTCCGAAAAAAAACCCATTTATGACCTACGGAGTTTATATGGGGAGGCATGCGACGCACAGGCCCAAACAACTCTCTTTTGTTCAGAGAGACTAACTCTGCGTTGATTGCCTTCTTCCATTCTTCCCAATCTAGCCTTTTCATGCACTCTACGAGAGATGCAGGCTCGGGATCATGATCAATGATCATGGCAATCTTCTTTGCAAAGTATGCATCGACATTGGCTGTTGCTCTATTCAAGGATTATCCCGTTGTTATAAAATTTATGGCCATTTCATCATGGGGTGCTTCATGCACTTCTACTTGTTCTTCACTTCTATTTCCCATCGCAGGAGCAAGTTCCTTTAGTTTTTCATCGCCGATGTGTGCGCACCCATTATTTTCGATGGCTTCCTGCAATGGAAGATTCAGATCTGGAGTTGAGTTTTTCATAGGCTTCTTTCCAGTGGCAGGTCTCAATTGGCTCTCCTTCTTGCTTTGGGGCATTTTCGTGATTGGCTGTGGTAAGTCCTCTTGCCCAGTTTTCCCCAGACGTCTCCGGGTACTTTGGGTTTGAGAAGCCAGATTTTTTGTTCTTTTTCTTGCTGGTACATGCGACCTAACCACGCTCTTCAGATCACAAAAATGATCAAGCAGTTCATTTGCTAAGTTCTGCAAATCAATTATCTTCTAGACTTCTTGATTTGCTTCATTAGTGCGAGGGTCATGTGCGGGGATTCCAATGGAATGCCATATGATTTCCCGGTATTTTTCATCCAATGGTTGATTTCCCCCCTAATGACGGGAAACGATCATCGTCAAAGATGTCATCAGCGAATCGGGTTGTATGCAATTCTCCAGTCATGGTGTAACATCCCGAAATATTGCATAAATAAAATAAACTTTTTGAAGATGCAAAAAAATTCGACCTCTTGATTTTATCCTTAATTTGGATTTTACTTCAATGAGGAGAGCAATAATTGGATTTAGAAAATGGTGAAAAGGTAAAGAGTAAAAGTAATTTGGTAAACAAAACTTATACTCCCTCAGGTTTGGTAATACCTGTCGTTTTGGACATAGTGATGGTCAAACTTTCGAAACTTTGACTAACAATATATTTTTAAATATTTAAATTGGATACATAAAAATTATATGTGTAGACTTGTCTCGAGAAGTACTTTCATAATATTATAATTTTATTGGGTTTTATAAATATATTATAATAAAAATTAGCGGTCAAAGTTGTGTTTTGAAGACCGTGTCGATGTCCAAAACGACAGATATTACCAGACCGGAGGGAGTACTGAAGTAATTTTTGATCTGTAAAGACTTTTTCCCAAGTCAAAGTGATTTTGGGGGATTTTTGCTCGATTAAGTTAAATATAAAGGTTTTGATTTGACAACATGTTTGATTTAATTAATATTTTGTACAACTCTTTTAGAGCCAAAATTCTTCTGGTAAAATTTTTGGGAATTAATAACTGATTTAAGTACTTTTGGAAAAAAAGAAAAGGGTCTTATTTTGAAAATTTGTACAAAAGAATTCTCTAGAAATAAACATTGCTCGAAATGATTTGAAGTTTTTATTGGAGATTAGTAGTACCATTTTAGACAATAGTTAAGTTTGTCAAAACTTTATATCGCATTTTAAATCCCTCAAATAAGTCTAAAACCCAAAATTTAAACATGGAGGAACCTCTCATGTCAAGCTTTATAGAATAAATTAATGGGGGAGTTTTAACCTGAAAGTTTTACAATGGCAAGGGAACTGTACCAGGAGCTTAATTCAAAGGTTTCAATTTTTTTTTCAAATTGATTTGACCTTGAAGCTACTGCCATTTACTGTTGTTGGGAGATGCCAGAAGCTTGGAGCCCTTGTCTCTCCTCACCTCTCTCTGACCGATGGGCCAGGCTGCCCCACTGGCCAGTCCGGCGCTGTAGCGCTCAACCAATTCCCCCTCTCGCTGCCTAGTGGGTCCGACCCCACCCGTCACTCCCTCTCCCCCTCTTTCTTCCCTTTTCCCCTTTCTCTCTTTTTTCTCCCCGCGCAAATGTCCGACGCCCCTCGCCACTTCCCTTTTCCCGTTGGACGCAGCGTTTCCTCGGGGACGATCACTGCTCAACTACTCCATGCCGTCATGCCCTACCCGCGACTGGACCTGAGCCATGCTGCGGCGCCCATGCTTTTCCCCCGCCTTGGCGCCGAACCGCTCTCTCCCCTTCGGCCAGAGCCGCCTCGATTCGCTACAAGGCTCGCCCAAGCCTCTCCCTTGCTACCTTTTTCTCTCAAGAAGGCTCCTGGCAAACCTCCAAACTTTTCCGAGCTAAGCACTTGGCGAATTGGCCCTTCTTCTCCGCTTCCGGCCGGAATCACCGCCGTAAGCCCCGTGTGGCCAAAATTCCTCACCAAGCATCCTCCCCTCAATTCCTTTGAGCTTAAGCATTGCGAACATCTGTTGATCCTTTTTCCCTTGCTCAATTTCAGCTCCTGTTGCCCGTAGTGCCGCTGCGGCAAGTGCTTCTTCCCCAGCGCCAGTCACACGCTGCCGTGCCACCTCAACTCTCCGTCGACCGAACCCGGTGAGGGGAAATGCTCCATGGATCCTTTTATTGCTCATTTCGCCCCCCCCCCAATCGGTTGCTAACCTCTTCCTCCTCTTTGCCGGCCAGCCGACCCGTAGTGCACCGCCAGTCGCCGCTGTGGATCGCCCTTCAACCTCGTCGAAGGAGTTCTGAGCCTCCGAACTCCTCTCCTCTCCCTCGAGCCCCCCGTGCAATCCCCCGAGCAACTCTGGCACTCCTCCGCCGCTGGCAGCAACCGCGCCACCCGCCCCTGCTCGGTGAGGATGACGCGTTGGCCCCGCTTGTCAGCCACTCCACGCCCTCTTCTTCCCCCCTCTCCCGGTCACTATTGTGCGGGTCCACCCTGTCATCCTCCCGCGCGCGCCCAGCCGCTGATAGGCCTGCCCCGCCTGTCAGCCCCCGTGCTCTCTCTCTCTCTCTCTCTCTCTTGTGAGCCTAGCCACTGCCAGGCGGGCCCCCTTCATCGCCAGACGCAGGTACTTGGCCGCTGAGCTGGGCTATCACCCACCGATTTGGAAAGTTGCCGAAAACGGCAATGCGTTTTCTCAATTGGAAAACATACTTTCCATTTTCAGAAACTTTTCAATCTAGATATTCAAATGCTTGTAACTTTTGCAATCCAACTCCAAAAATTATGAAAAATATATATGTAAATTCATGATCTAACCTGTAGATTAAGAATATGCAAAAATATTGATTTTTTTGTCCAACGTTTAAAATTTAAATTCAAATTTGAACTATAGGTTGAATATGTACTTTTAATAGAATTTGAGCAAATGAACTCCGATTTGAGTGAAACCAATTTTGTTAGACTCCATGTACTGTGAATAACTCAGACATGCAAAAATATTTAGGGTTGCTCATGCTCCAAATCATTCTATTAATTGGGATCTTGCTCTAAGTATTAATATCCATGTGTACATGAATTATGTAGCTAAATGCTTTAAAAATTTATGCCACCACATGGAGAGTGGCCTAAAAATAGTATGGTACCTGTTAGAATGATAATACCTGAGCAATATGATTGTTTTAATTGTTGCTCCATTTATTAGTTGATAACTGTTCCTAGGTAACCCTAGTTTCCAGGCTAGTAGATGACACTAGAAATCACGGAATCCAACCCTAGAAGCCATGCTTGATGTGTGCATCGATTTATTGTTTGATCTTCTATATATGTTCTTTTGCCTTATTGAGCTTTGTTAATTACCATGTACCACATCGAGACGGGGAGAATCCGACGTAGTTGACGACACGGTTCTCAAACTCGAATTCGTTCTCAAAGACAATAACTCGCAAGGCAAGCACCACCTTGAACATGTTGAACCTAGATTTAGAAATATTTTCATACTGTTTTACATGCATGCAATATATTCATACAATGTTATTTTGTGGTAAGGTTGTAGTTATGGCCCTCATTGTGGATATCCTTAATATATGTTGCCATGTGAACGTTTGATAAACATAGGCCTTGGAATGACACATGAAACGTGGGTTGGGTATATGTGATTAATAATTACACATGCTTAGTCTTGCTTAGAATGGAAAGTTTAGTTCTTGCAAAATTTAAAAAGGTTGGATATGACAGTAAAGGATACCGATATGTTATTAAAAATAAAAATAAAACTATGATTTGAACGCGGGCGATTATTGGCAATAGCTGGATGTGCAAGAGTATGCTTGTACGTAGTTAAGGGAGATTTATCGCCCAGGTCAGATTAAGGACCGAACATAGTGTTGCATGATCCAAGATTAACCGTACATCCACAATGCTGGTATGGGACAGCTATAACTAATTAAGTTACTTAAAACCGACTTTGCACATTGGGAGGCTGTAGTAGCATGGGTTGTTCCTGCGGGATTGCTCATAGGGGTGTCCACACAAAGGTGTGGGTCAAGCACATACCAATGCAACAGTATACGCCTTACTAATGGGGAGAAAAGAGACGATTCGTTTCTCTGGGTCAATTTGTTCGCCAAGCTTTGTATACCTTATTCTTCTGCCGCCATTAGTAAGGGTTTGTCGGTACTGGGCTGGTGCAAAGTTAGGATTAAGTAATGTAAAGGTTATATATGATTTTTCTCGCGGCACACCAAAGGAAGTGTGTTAAATATGCATTGCAAAAAGGGAAAATCATTCTTTGTGGGTAAAGCTGTACAACTCTGCAGAGTTAAAACTAATCGATTAGCCGTGCTCTCGGTTATGAGCACTTGGTGAACTTGCACTAGTTAGATGTTTTAACAATTTCCTTAAAATGAAATGATAAGATTTGGAATAGAGATATTTACCCCACAGATGATTCAACGATTGACATTCGTTGGCAAGGTTGATCTAAGCTGCTGTGCCATGCGTTGGCAAATATAGCAGAATTGTGTTCTATGTGGGTATTATAACGGTTTTGTGCCATATTTTGATCATGGAATGGTTGAGATGATATGATTATGTTCAATCGTGATACATCAATAATGTTGTTCATTAGTTTACTCACTCAACAACTGTTTTACAAATTTTGCCTTCTATTTACTGTTCAGTATTTACATTTAATTCAGATTTATGCAATCAACCGTAGAGACCCACTTTTATCAGCTTGTATGTAATTAGGTCTTGCAAACACTTGAAGTTTTGCGGAGTACAAAATGTACTCACCCTTGCCCCATTGTTTTTTTAGGTACATGATTAGATTACTTCAATGAAACCTACGTTGATACAGGTTACGAGGAAAACGGTCATACTTCTATCTAGGGCTTACATTGTCAGTTGCCTGTGGAAAATGGGTAGTTGGTATACTGTAGGATAAGGGTGTTTAAACTTTTGGATTTGTAATATTAATATGTATGAACTGCTTCCGCTACAATTGTAATATTATGTAATGTATGGTTGTGATCGCAATTTGTGTATATATGCGTGCTGGCTACTGATCTAGGGACTAGCACATGATGCATATCTAGAACCTTTCTTTTACTGTACACCGTGTTGTAAAAGGCAGGGTCTCACACATGGGTTCCAAATACCTGATTATCGATGCACTCTCACAACCAACGTATATATCCCAGACTTGCGGATAGGGCCCATTGCAGTCCGCTGTGGGGGTGGTATATGCACATATACCATACAACCAAATTTTCTAAGATGAGAAATCTTCGGGATGACCCCTTGCACCAATTGCATAGGTGAATGGATGTTGTAGGTCAATGGTCTGAAATTGACTAGTGCTGTTGCGTGTAGGACTGCGTGTCCCCCACAAGTGTTGGGCAAGTTACAACTCTGCAAGAGAGGTTGGGCTATGAATTTAATCCTTTTTATTAGTGCTTCAGCTAGTCCATTTTGCGTATGGACATGCGGTACAGAGTGCTCAACTGCTATTCCTATTGTTGTGCAATAATCATCAAATGCCTTGGAAGTAAATTCGCCGGCATTGTCTATTCGAATGGACTTCACACGATGATTAGGAAATGCATTCTTAATTTTGATGATATGCGAGATCAGTTTTGCAAATGCATGGTTTCTTGTTGACAGCAAACATACATGCGACCATTTCGAGGAAGCATCAATAAGCACCATGAAGTACCGAAACGGCCCTAACAAGGGCTGAATCGGGCCGCAAATATCCCCCTGAATGCATTACAGGAATGCAGGGATTTCATTTTACACTTTCATAACAAAGGGTCTAGTTATTAATTTCCCGGTGGCATATGTATGGCACACAAAATCTTCATGATTTAGAAAATTGTTAACATTAATGCCATGACCTCGTGATTTGTTAACTATATTTCTCATCATTCTAAGACTAGGGTGGCCTAATCTACAATGCCATAAAGAAAATAATTCAGAGCTTGTAAAGACAGTCTTAAGAGAAGTATACACTGTGGGTGCATTGATTCTCGTGTAGTACAACCAAGATTCATTTGAGGGATATTTTTCTATTACCATTTTTTCATATTCCATGTGCTTCACAATTCACAAATGCTCTTTGCCATTTTCTTCACTGGTTTCTACGTGAAACCTATTAGCTCTTTTAAATTGCGTGTTGATTTAGGGTAGAAAAGGGCTTCTTCGATTACCGAAGTTGTACCTATTGGCAATATAATTATGGCTCTTTCGGAGCCTATTATATATGAATCGCTTCCTGCGATCGTAGTAATCCTTCCAGCGTTCTTCATGATCGTTTGGAAGTATTTAGACTCTCTTAAGATGGTATTTGTTGTTCCACTATCAACAATACATATCTCCTCTATTTGGGGGCTACACAATTTCTAGATATAGAAATATAATTATAATCAGACAGTGGCAAAATAATTTAAACATTGCTTGCAAATATAGAATACTGTAATAAAGAATAAAGTGCATATTCATTTATGAGAAAGAAAATGTATGCTCTTCCAGAGTTTACAATTCATTATTCAATCTTATGTTTATGTGAGATAATTCTGACCATTTGGGGCCAGTTCTTCAAACTAACGTTTGACAATGCCAGACATTTGCATATTCACAAGATTCATTCATTAGATTACTTCATGCAATCTAAAAGAAAGTGGTTTCAAGATTCAAAAGAATGCATAAATTAAATTCTCATGAATTTCCAGAAAGCAATAATTGCAAGATTCATAAAATATTCATAAAAGTAGTATAAGAAAGCTTCGTGTGCGCGGCTTCGTGCGCACATGCGATCGGCTTCGTGCACGCGGATTCGTGCGCGCATGCGATCGGCTTCGTGCATGCGGTCGGCTTCGTGCGTGTGATCGGCAATGTACGCACATTGTGGTGCGGCTTCATGCACGCGACACGGTCAGTTCCATGCGCGGTGGCTGTCCTAGCGCGGCGGTGGCCGCTTCGTGCGGTGTGTTTCATGTGTATATTAGAGAAAGAACATAAAAACTCAAATACACGTCAAGCAATAATTGCAAAATGCATGAAAATATTCATAAATACATAAAATATTCGAGTTGGGAATTTTCTAGCTATTTTTCATAATTTTCTGGTAATTTTCAGAATTTTTTGAAATTTTCTAATCAATTTTCCGAATTACTAATTGATTTCGGGAAAAAGAAACTAAATAAAATTCCTGGGGGGTGGGAATGGGCAATTTCCCCCTACCCTCTTGCGTGCCCTATCCGGTCCTCAACCAGATTTAACCCGGTTGTAATAGACTTCATGTCCGGCCGGTCAGTACATGGGGGACTACGGTGCGTGAGCAAGCCGGTTAGGCGCCGATGACCGAATGGCAAGCCAGGCGACGGAGCAACGGCGGCGGCGGCTTGCGAGGCCAGAAGGGGTCGGGCCGACGGGGCGCGATCGTCATCGGCTTCGAGCCGGAGCGAAAAAAGGTGGCGGGCCATGCGCGACCGGAGCGAGTCATCCAGGCTGGGCAACGGTGCCGTCGGTTTGGGCACGACAGAGCAATGGCAGTGACCGAGGACATGAAGCGCCGGGCAGTGCTACGTCGGACGATGGCGCTTCGAGTCGCGCGGCCAAGCTGCGGGCCGATAGCAGCGCAACGGGGAGCCAGCGAGGTGCGACAGCCGGACTTCGGGTCGGGCGACGACGCGTGCACGATCTTCAAGCCGGTGGCGGTCGGTGCGAGAGGGCGGCGACGTATTCGAGGCCGGATGGGCGGCGATTTTGCCCAGGAGCAGCGGTGGCCTGGCTTCAAGCCATCAAGGGGTCCAGGCGCGGCTTCAGCGGTGGCTCGCGCTTCGGTGCGAAGGGGGGACAGGCAGAGCCAGTCGGGCGCGGCTGGACGACAACGTGGCACGATGGCGCGGTGCTTCGTGGTCGAGGCGTGGTGCGGCACTTCGTGGCCGTTGGTACAGTGCTTCTTGCGATCTGCAATGTGTATAGTGCTTCGTGTGATCTGCGATGGTTTTGTGCCCACGATGCCAAGTTCACCGGCATTAGATGGCTTCGTGCCTTGTACTGTTGCTTCGTGCAAAGTACTGTAGTCATGGCATTTGCAGCTTCGTGCAAATTGCCTTATTCTGTAGCTTCGTGCTAATCACAGCTTCATGCCACGATATGTAGATTAGATGCATACTCGTAGCTTTGTGCCACGATTAGATGTATTCATACTGTGAATTGGAAATCAAAACATCGCTAGGCCCCTTTGATCGGCTATGGCGGAGTCCTCTCGTATTTCTCAGACTAGTCCCCATCAAGAGCTAGTACACACAACAAAAGTGATGAATCAACAACCATATCACGAGTACAAAAAAAAACTAAATAAGAATAATACCAAATAAAAGCAAAGACCTTATGGTCAAGGTTTACCATTACGGCCCGAACAGCCGAATAACTTGAACAATCATGAAGACTAAAACGCTAATGCGCATCCATCCAAATGCCCACAGCAATCGAAAGTGGAGAACGACCCTAGTCGCTGGAATTCCTTGACAGCCTTTCTTTCACTTCCGAGAGAGGATTAGAATGTAGCACGTGAGTACATAAAGTACTCAAGCAAGTCCGGGAGATTATGCACAATGTAGGCTATCCAAAGATGGCTTAATATGGTTCTTTTGCATAAAGCCAAGTTTCATCAAATCATACTTGTTAATAGTTTTCACAAAGCATTTTTGAGCAATTCTTTTAATAATTGAATTATGTAATATTGTAGTGAAGGTTCTAACCACCACTCACTAATATACGTGCTCTATCCGCTCACATCTCAACAAAATCAGGGTTCAATCCAATCACATGGCTATGTCCACCATGGTTCACAAAATCAGTTCTTTCCACCTACCTGGCTTTGGCCGCTGTATAGCACACCCGAGAGTTCTAACTGGCCTCCCGGATCCCAAAACAAAACATTGTTTAGTTTGAAATCAAAACCCAAAGTCTACCAAAGATGAAAGCATTCAAAGAAGTTTCACTTTTGACCGTAGAGGGGGCACCATTATTCGAATAGTTTTAACTCCGCAGAGGTGTACAACTTTACCCACAAGACATGATATTCCCTTGATGCCAAGCTATTAGCACACTTCCTTAGGTGTCATAGGATATCATGACAAGGCCTTTACAATGTATACGCTTAACTCCGACTCCACACGAGGTTTCACCGCCATAGGGTTATTTCCACCAAAGACGTAAGCCCTCTTGCGCCTGTGAGAAAAACAACAACAACAACAACAATGCCTCTTTCCGCCTCACACAACAACCGAGTGGTAGTCTAAGTTAGGTTTCTACAAATTATTCAGCCAGGTCGGCCCACTTTGACATGTGGTTGTGCACGGTAATGCTTAGAATGGAGATACAAATATAAGCGCCGGTCCTCCACTGACTTGGAGCAGATTTGCACAAAAGGATCAAGGCTTGATCCGTCCCACCCGACATTCCATGCCGCCAAGTCGAAATCATTTTCCTTTTCTTTTTTATTTTAGAAAACAGTACTAAACTCATAGTAATAAACTTCAAATCACATTCAATAACATTCTTTTTTGAATAATCCCACCCATAGGTTGTTTTCATCGGAAAAGATCCTAAGCAATTCTACCTGCATTTACATAGCAAACTGATACCATATAAGTTTCAAGCATGGTATAAACAAGGTTCTAGGGTTACAAATGGATATGATTAACAATGTCAAGGAGGAATCAACAAGTTCTGTATAATCAACACTTATATTTGACATATTTCATTAAACATAGCCATGCACTTTATAAATCATTTAAATCATTTTAAAACATAGGAGCAAAATGCGCAAGGAGACTTGCCTAGGTCACAGCGAAGGTTGAACTCTTCAAGTCCAGCGCTGGTCGTCGGTCTGGCTGGGTCGTCGACCACGCGCAAAACGAGGCAAATAAATAAATAAAAGAAAATAAATAAAATCCAAAAATTACAAAATTAGTACTGGCAGGTAGATCTTGATTTTAGATGAATTTAGAAACTTGAACGGAGTCAATCGAGTCTCGGACGCAAAAGTTATGTTGCCGCTTAGTTGGAAAATGATGGAAAATCAAGAGAAAGAGAAAAGTTACTATTTGCTACAGTAACTTGCGAGAAATTTGGTTCCGTAACAGCATGTGAGCCCCTTTGCTTCCAAAACCGGATTTTTGCCCCATTTTTGCATGGATTTGGACCAAATAAAATCATGGATTCTCTAGATAACATCCTTAGGGACTCATAGGAGGAAGGAATTGAGTTGGTTCTCACCGAGATGATGAATTTCGCGATGAACTGAGCTCCGGGATGAACAAAACTCAAATTCATCGCCAACTCTTGATCAAACCTAAAATTGATGATTGGGTTAGACTCTAGACTCATCCACGGTCACAAGGAACCAAGTGGCATGAAGAATGGCTCACCGAGAAGGAGCTACAAGCATAAACTTGAAGAACACCGAAAAAGTGTGACACACCGCCGATTTTCTTGATCTCACTGCAAATGCGTGAGTAGAGGAAGAGGAGCACACTCCGGAAAGGGATACTTATACGGAGTGGATGGAGGTGGTGGTGCGGCGTTTGGACGAGAAACGGACGAGTTAATGGCAAGTAAGTGGATTTTCGCTTTTGCTCGGTTGTTCAACTTCCACGAGCGTTGGGATTAAAGATGGTGGGGAATTGGAAGAGGACGCCGCCACGAATTCAATCTGAACCGCGCTTCGCGATTTGGAGTTGAAATGAAGGAGTTAAGGGTGTTGGAATCAAGCCCTAGCCATTGTTGCACTTGCAAGCTTCTCTTGTTCTTTGGCTTGGCTGGAGGTTGAAGATGACCACTATTCCCTTGCCACGTGGCAACGCCTCATTGGTCCGCCTTACGCAAAACAAGTCAGCTCTAAAGAAAAATTAGGAAAATGGTCTAAAAATTCGAAAAATTCCTAGAACCATTTTAGAATATTTAGGACCCAATAAAATTGGTTTGGTTGAATTTGGATGATTTTTGTGGAATTGATATTCTGGGGCATGATCAGGGCATTAAACAAAAGCCACGAGATAAAATAGGGAACTGAGGTCCAAAATCCGGGGAATACTTCCTAAAATCATTTTGGAATATTTGGAACATTTTAGAAGTGGTTTGGAGATTTTTGGAGCATTTTTGGACTCGGGTGAATTTTCGCACCGCATGAATCGAAAACCGATTTTTTCGACGGAGGGGAATTAAATCCCGATTTTGGATAGGAATGGATGCCAGGTTAATATAAACACCAAAGAAACTCCAAGTTTTGAATTTAACTTATTTAAATTAGGTTTTTCTCCAGAAAGCCAAAACTAGGGTGTTACAATCGTGAAATCGTAGCTTCGTGCTACGTAGATGCGTGCATAGAATCAAACGAGCAATTAGATTCAATCTCCCGTATCTCACCTTTTCTCTGGTAGAGCTTCGTGCTGATAACGTATTAGACAACCTCGCTATCGAATAGTCTGGGTTTGCCGAACAGATCGAGATTGGAGAAGAGAGAGAGACACACACACACAAATATGAGGAGAAACTGATATGCTATTCTTTATTGCTTGTTGCATCTGTACAATGGGGTGACCCCCTACCTCCTATTTATAACCTACAGTTGGGGTTTCGACAAAGGACCATATGGGCCTTCGTGGGCCATCAAGTTAATTAGCTAGGCTCGATCGATCTGAGAACCTGTGCTCTGACGAGGAGGAAGTGCAGTACATGGGGCAGGGGTTCGAATTCCTTTTTTTAAAAAAAAAAAATCGGTACCCACCGAATCATCAAATTAAAATTTTGGTGTAATTTTGGGATGAAATGGTTGGACAAAAATTTAAATTTTTTGATGAAATTTAACCGACATTTGAATTTTTGGATAAAATTCAAATGAACCCACTAAAATGTAATTGGGTATGCCCCACCCCAAATTTATAAGAGGGATTTTGTATGTTAATGAAAGCTTTGCTTACTTGATAGTGTGGTTTGAAAATCCTTATTCTCCAAGTGATGCAAGATTAACTTCCTTCAAGTTTTGAAATTTACATTCTTGCATTTTTGCTTCTTGCACTTTGAACTTGCATCCTCTCCTTCTAAGTGCTTTTGAATTTTGTGCTAAGAATGAAAGATTGCTAGATGAATCTTCTATAGAACATAACACAACCAACAATCAACCAGTTTGCCAAACGATCTCTCAAAAAAGCTACAGCTGCTAGCTACAACTGCTTTACAACCTAGCAAACCAAAATCAGCTTTACAGCCCAGCCTCAGCCCCTTCATACAGGGCCTAAAACTTATCTATGATGCATTGAATGTCAAGTGTGCTGAATTTGATAAGGACCAACTAGTTAAATCACAAGAGGATTGCTTGCGATGTGCTGCGATTGAGGGGGACTGAGATAAAATCCATGTCAAGCTTAGGAAGAAGCTAGAGGTTCAAACGGTTAAGATTAGGAATGTTGAGTGAGTTTCCTATGAAGCTCTCAAGATTGAGGCAACCGTGCATATGGAGAGATATGATGTGTTATTCATTCTTTTAGTTCTGGCCCTTCTTCTTCTTCTTCTCATTGTTCTTCGTGTGCCTCTCTCTTTTTGGAATGGGAATACCTCATGAGCACATTCGATAAATTTTTAGGAGGTAAGAAGAAACTCAATCTCATTATAGATAAATCCAAGATTAGTAATATAATCAGGGTCTAGGATTTGACTACTTGAAGTATGCTAGGGCACATTCTCCTACCATTGTGCGTGCCTCTAAGAGTGGAGAGATAGTAGTTACTCCTAGGACTAGCACCACTATGTTTCAGTCAGCAGGTGTTGTTCAAGGGACTTTTGACCAGAAGGTTGTTCCTCCTGTAGCTTCTGCCTCTAGTAAGGTGAAGTATAGATGCACCTTTTGTCAAAATGATGGGTATCTGGCTGAGTTCTACTTCAGGCGAACCAAGATCACTCAGTGTAAGAGTATTCATGCCCTTAGGGGTATTTAGGGTCATCCCCAGACTTTGAGTGCTCCTATAGCACTCATGGCTCCTAGACAGACTAGAGAGTCTTTCGGTGTTGGACAGCGTCCAGGACTTGGTTTTCAGGCTGTTTGTTCTTATTTTAGCCTTGGAGCTGTTCGTGGTCAAAGTTTTCGCCAACCTCTTGGCATCCCTCATTTTTTCCATCGAGGTGAGTATCAACGATGTGATATTGTTTCTACCAATACAAGGTCGGGGTAGCGTTATGGGGGTGGTCCAGCATTTGCACATCGGTGGACCGACCCAACTCCAGCTCCATCACCACCTGTAGGCATTACTTCTGACTTTGTGAGAGTTGAACCACAGAGAGATGTGAGAGTCCAATCTTCTACTTCTGTGACTAGCAGTTCTGCTTGTCGTGTGGGTCAGCATTGGGTACCTAGATCTGCTCTTATTTGCCCAAGTAATGAGTCACCGACCTCTCGTTTTCATTGATACAGGTTCATAGGATGGGGAAGGGAGAGGTTTGGATTGTTGACTTCGGTTGTTTTCTCCACATGATCGGAGATTCCCATTGGTTATCTTCCCTATTCTGTGCTTCCATTGATGAGCTAATCACCTTTGGGGATGCTTCTTCTAGTCATGTGATTGCTAGAGGTATAGTGTACATTAATGATAATTTTATTCTTTATGATGTTGACTTAGTGAGTAAGCTGTAGTATAATTTACTTTATATGTCTCAGCTTACTGCTGATGATTTCGAGGTGAGCTTCGACAGTTATGCCTGTAGAATTATTGATTCTTCTGAAGGGTTGGTTTGCGGGATTTCTAAGTTTGAGTCTTTCGTGTCAATTTTGCTGATTCTTCTAGTGATTCTCTTTGTTTCCTAGTTGCTTAGAGTTTCATGATCTCTTCTTTTAGCATAGGAGACTTGGTCACATTGGTTTTAATCATTTGACTCGAGTTAGCAGCCATGATCTCATTCATGGTTTACCCAAACTCAAGATGATCAAAGACTTAGTTTGCTATCCTTGCTGACATGGTAAGATGGTTGCTGCTTCTCATCCTCCAGTCACTATGTGAGGACTGATGCACCAGGACAGCTTTTACATATGGGCACTGTTAGTCTAGCTAGAGTGCAGTCAGCAGGAGAGAGTGGTATCTTATTGCCCTTGTTGATGACTATTTGAGATATTCTTGATTTTTTTATATCCTCGATGATGAGTTTTTTTTTACCCACTTCAGGGGTTTGGCCCATAGGTTGTCTATTGAGTCCCTGGTGCCTTACGAGCTACACGTAGTGACAATGGTACAGATTTCAAGAACTCCTACTTTGAGAGTTTTTGTGAGGAGTCAGGTATTGATCATCAGTTCTCTTCTCCATACGTCCCTCAGCAGAATGACATAGTAGAGTGGAAGAACATGATCTTGGTCAAGATGGTCAGGATGATGCTAGATGAGTGCAATATTTCTAGGGAGTTTTGGGCTAAGGCTATAGCTATTGCTTGCCATGTGTCCAACTGAGTTTTCTTCAGAGAACACTTACACCTCACCTCATATGAGTCGAGATATGGGTGAAAGCCAGTGTTGCACATTTTCATGTGTTTTGATGCAAGTGCTTCTTCTTAAAGTCTGGGAACCTAGATAAGTTTGAGTCATGTTCTTCTGACGAGATATTTCTGATTTACTCGACTTCTTCTCGTAGTTATAGGATCTGGAGTTGTGAGATGAGTAGGATAATATTGACCTGTGAGGTGATCTTTAATGAGACTAGTCCAGGAACTGGACTAGATATTTCATGTTCTCCTCCTCTCTCTCCTAGATCATCTTTGCAGAGGATGAGGATGATGGAGATGAAGGTATTCTACCTAATCCAGTCCTCTTTGCACCCGAGGTTCCTCATATTTCTATTTCAGCACTTCAGGGAGACCAACCCTTATCTTCTGTCTCTTCTACAAACAGTGGCCTATTCCTACCTCTTCCACACAAGATGTAGAGGTCACTTCTGCTTCTAGATCTCCCTGCTATATTCAGAAGCATCATCCACCTGATCAGATCATTGGTGATCTCTTTGAGCGAGTCATACGATCAAAATTATGTTTGTCCCTTTTCTATGTCCACTCTGCCTTTGTTACCTCCGTTGAGCTGAAGGATATTTCTCATGCATATGACGAGTCTTGTATTATTGCTATGCATGAGAAACTCGAGGACTTCGAGAGGAACAAATGTATGGTAGCTTGTTGAGACCCCATTTGGTCATAATGTCATTGGGACTAAGTGGGTGTTCTAGAACAAGCAGAGTGAAGATGGGGTCGCCATAAGGAACAAGGCTAGGCTAGTCACTCAAGGTTTCTCTCGGGTCGATGGCCTTGACTTTGAAGAGATTTTTGCCCTTGTGGCCATACTACAAGCCATTAGGATCCTGCTCGCATTCACGGCATTCAAGGGCTTAAAGCTTTATCAAACGGATATCAAGAATACATTCCTCAATGGTTTTATTGAGGAAGAAGTTTATGTCAAACAGTCTCTAGGATTCGAGAACTCTAAGTACCGAAATAATATATGCAAGCTTTCTAAAGCTTTGTATAGACTTAAGCAAGCTTCTCAAGATTGGTTTGAGAGGCTTAGGTTCTCCCTTATTAATCAATGTTTTGAGATGGGTAAAGTGGACAAGACCCTGTTTGTCAGACATTTAGATTTAGACTCTCTCCTTGTCTAGATCTATGTCGACGACATCATTTTTGGTGGCTCCTCGCATTCTCTTGTTATTCAGTTCTCAGGTGTGATGAACACTAAATTTGATATCAGCATGATGAGTGAGTTGAGCTAGTTCCTCGGCTTCCAGATCATACACTAAGGAGGAATTTCCTTTACTTAAGGCAAGTATACTTGAGACCTCCTGAGGTGCTTCGACATGTTTGATAGGAAGCCGGTGATGGCTCCTATGGCCACCACTGTCGTCCTTAAGCCTGACAAGGATGGTGAACTAGTTGATCAAAAGGAGTTTTGGAGCATGATTAGCTTTCTCTTATATCTCACTGCCTTGAGGTCAGACATACACTTTGCTGATCTATGTGCTTGATTTTAGGCTTCTCCTCTCGTCTCTCACCGCTAGGCAATGAAGCGCATCTTCAGGTACCTATGAGCTACCATTGACTATGGTATTTGGTACTTTTCATTGTCCTGTCTGTCCCTTAGAGCCTTTTTTGACACAGATTTTGCTGGCTGTAGGATAGATATAAAGAGCACTTCTGGCACTTCTCTTATTTCTTGGTCTTCTAGGAAGCAGTCCAGAGTTGCACAATCGATCGCTTAAGCCGAGTATATTGCTGCGGCTAGCTGTTGTAGCTAGGTGCTCTGGATGAGATCGACCTTGCTGGACTTTGCGTTAGTAGCAAATTATATTCCACTTTTCTGTGATAACATGTCTACCATTCACATTGCTAAGAACTCAGTGCAAGATTTTAGGACCAAGCATATTGATATTCGATATCACTTCTTTAGAAACCACATGGAGAAGAAAGACATAGTGCTCCAGTTTGTGGAGAGTAACCATCAGTTGGCCGAAATTTTTACCATGCCTCTGGGTAGATCTAGGTTTGTTGCTTGAGAGGGGAGGCAAGAGTCATGAGTCCAAATGGCATAACTTGAGGGGGAGCTGGTTTGTATTATATGTATTTATTTCTAGCATTTCCTTTTTGTTTGAATTTTTTGGGTGTTGTGGAGCTAAGTATTAGCATTGGAGTTCACTTCACTTAGACTTCTGGCATACTTCTGCATGGACCTCTCATCTTATGCTGTAGGTTACAATCATGCACAATTAGCTGTCTCTCTTCTCTCTAGGTTGAGTTCCCTCAAAGTCTTGTAGGTCTAGCAGGTGTTGGGCCCCTGGGTAGACAGAGCCTGTGTGTACTCTCTAGCTCGAGTCTGTAGAGTTAGCTTTTCTATGTTAGTCATATTGGGAAGATGAGAGCGAGTCTGAATCATAGTGTTTATTCCCCCATCTTATCTATGCTCTATAGTCACCCGGACTATTAGTTTCTTAACCTTCTCTTCGAATCTTATGTTTATAATTTCAGTTGAGTACATTTGGGATTTTTTGAATAATAATTCTACTAATAACTCAACTTGAATTAGAATTACTCTTAAAATTGACTAACTCACATGTTGAGGGGGAGTCCTTGAGGAACTGATCATTATGTATTGCATATAAACTTATTTTTTATTTTTTGAGCTTTGTTTATTATGCAATTAAATTAATTATGATGATATGCACCTTGCTACTTTTTTGATGATATTTGTTAGCTTAGTTTTATCTAAATTGTACTAATTCATCATGCTAAGCTTACTGAACCTTAAACTTGAGCTTTAATGAAAACTTGTAGCTTTTACTTGCTACATTTCTTTACTAGGTGTTTATGCCATGCCTTATGTAATCTTGGATTTCTACTAGAGTCTCTAGAGTAACTTGGGTTATGCTAGTTTGTTGTTTTCTAGAATCCTCAAAATGCTCATGAATCTAAGTGTTGAAAAATTGACTTGTGTATGCTAAAATTGATACCACCACCTTACATTCGCAAGACTGCTTTCTATTGCACTTGGGATGAACTTGAGATGTATTGTATACGGCCAAGACCAATCTTTTAAGCTTCATGCTTGAGATGGTTGAATATGGCTTGTGTCAATTACATTAAAAGATGCATAACAAAATTTGCGAAGGAGAGTGAAGTGTAAGAAACTTTTATCGATGGCACCTAGTCGAGGATGTGCTTCACTAGGATAAATTCTCTAAACTGCATTGTGTCCGTTAAAATAAAAAATTTGCATTTAAAAGATAATTAAGCAAGAGGGTTCTCTTATTCACTTGTAGCTTCCCAATGTGTTGACTAGGTTGAACTCTAGTATATCCATTTGATCCTTGCATAGCTTTGCTTTTAGTCTTGAAATTATGCTAAGTGTTGGTCTTGTTGAAATCATACAAAAATAACATAACTTCTTTTATGATTGCTAGCAAGGATATTTAAATATATGCAATTAGAATGACTTAGTTTGGCATATTATGAACTTAAGTTGCTTGGTGTTATACTTTGTCTACATGGTCACTTGGATAATCTTCAAAGCTCTTCTATGATTCATATCATGTATACATGCTTTCTTTGATGCCTATATTGCCAAAAGGGGAAGAAATTGGAAAAGGCACCTTCATCTTTATTTGGGGAGAAATGTGAAATTGAATATTTTCTTATGATCATGATGAAAAATTGTTCTTTTCTTTGGATCATGAGCAAAATATGTGTCATTTGAGATTTTGTGAGTTTTCTTGAATCTTTAAAGCAGTTGTGGGAAACTTGTTATTTTTCTTGGTTTGCTCAAAATCACATCTTACCTACTAGGTCATGATCTTACTTTCCCTTGCATTTGGACGAAGTATGGTTTTGTAATCAAATTGCTTTCTTCTTTCTATTTTCAAACTCCTTCTATGCCTTTTCGGTATTTGTGAACATACTCAACAAGGGGGAGATTGAAAGACCATGTTGAGGTCTACCCATGTTTGTGATAAGTACTTGACTTATTTTGAGCCTTTGGTGCTAAGGTTTGAGTTTGCTTTGGAATGAGCAATTTGAGTTGATATGAGTTGTCCAGGATCAGTGGTTGGGACCCTTAAGTGATCGGTGCTTCACTAGTCAGGCCCTAATAGGTCGGAGTCTTGACTGGTCAGGTCTTGACTGGTTAAAGCTTTATGTGTTCATGATCTTAAGTGGTCGGGGTACTCTTAAGTGGTTGTGAGCTAAGGTGGGATTCTTAGTTGTGTGATCAGTCAGCTGATTATTGTTTGCTTGAGCAATGCTATGCGATGTGTTTCTCTTATCTATGGTAGTTACAGGACTTTGGTTCTAGGTCATAGTGAGGCAGAGGATATCGAGACTAGGTTGGGAGAGCTGAGATTCATACGGTCAAGATGTCATCAGAGAATGATTGAGGTTAGGAGTGGATGCAAACTAAAAGGGCAGGTGGATGGATGATATGCTAACTTAAGCCATACTCAAGCTAAGGAGGATCATTGGATGAAAGGTTTGCGAGTGGAGTAGTGGTTAAGTTAGTGCGTATGTGGATAAAACTCATTATGTTGAGTTACGGGGTAGCTCATGTATGTGTGAGGGAGTAAATCTGAACCCTTGATGAGGTTTCTTGAGGGTCAAAAAGGTCATCTAAGGGTGAAGGTTGCTCTCATTATGCTATAAATAATGGGGTAGGGTTATGCCCCCACCCCAAGCTTGTAAGAGGTATTTTTGATGCTAATGAAAGCTTTACCCACCTGGTAGTGTGGCTTTAAAATCCTTCTTCTCCAAGTGATGCAAGATTAATTTTCTTTAAGTTCTGAAATTTATATTCTTGCATTTTTGTTTTACACTTTGGATTTGCAACCTCTCCTTCTAAGTGTTTTTGGATTTTGTGCTAAGGATGAAAGATTGCCGGATAAATCTTCTATAGATCATATCCCTGTTATCTAGGCAATCTTCAACATCTCAGTTTTTGCAATAAACCGATCGTTCTGCTTGAAAGGAACAAATCTTTGTATGTCGTATTCTTGATTGTTTGAGGATTGTTCTTTAGTGTTTTGCTTGCTGTGACATGTGGGAGATCATCTATGCTCATCTTGATCATCAAATCCCCACAAGCAAGCTAAGGGTAAAGTTTTTGTGTTTGACCTGATTTTAGTGTAACCTTCACTAAACTGGATAAATGTCGTAACTTTGACATCAATCTTTACGATTGAATGTGAGAATAGGTTCTTGACATACATAAAAATGTACATACAAAGTTTCATGGGTTTTGGATAAGCCGATCAAATGTTACATCGTTTCTTGTTTTTGAGATCGTGCTGATTTTACTGTTTACACTAACACTGTTCATCCGACATCCACTAGTCAGTGGTACTGTCCATCCAACCACCTGTTTGGGGATACTGTTCATCCGACCACTTGTACAATTCTTTCGATTTGCTTTTTTTGTGGTTTGAATTTTAAGGAAAAATTTTGTTTGGCTTATATTCACCTTTTTTTTGTCTTTTGGGTCCTACAATTTGTTGCATCGATCTTGTATTTACTTGTGTGTGTATGTGTAGGATAGGTGGATAAACATTATAAAATGGAGGGGATAAACGAATGGGAGTGTATAGGTATCATCCGGATGTTTTTGTCTAAAAAAACATCTAAATTTTGGATCGTACGATCAAAAAACACATCCGTCCGATCAAAACATAGCAACACAACTTGAATTCAGGGGGTGTGCATCGATCTCAAAGCAAATCCAATGACCAGGAATTTGGATGATGGTTGCTAAAGAAAACATCCAGATAAAAGTTATCAAAATCCTAAACGAATAACCTAGTATTTCTAAAACAGGAAACCTAGGTTATACCCCAAAAATAAGCACTATCTTGCAAACACGCGGATATCAAGTCTTGTACGGTTGTTCCTTTTGTGGCAACTTTTCGGCCGCGTGGAACTTCGTTGCCGTGAATTTTTGCTTATATACGAGGTGCTTGCTTTTCCTTCTTTTTTTTTGTAAATTCATCAAAAAAAAAAATCTACCATCAAATTCTATTATGAAATATCCACAAATCGACGGGACAGAGGCGAAGACAATCGGCAATGTTTCCTTAAAAAAAACATTCGGCAATGCACAGAGTTACGTGACCCTTAATTTTTTTTAAAAGATAATACATTTTTAAATAAAATTACAAAATAAATACATCAAAAAAATAATTACATAAACATACTAATGTCATCAATTTATTTAACGATAGAGCTCATATCGACATTAAATAAACTAACATCAGCTGCCAAATGAATTGACAACAGAAGTCCTGTCGCCAATTCATTTGGCGGTAGAAGACTGTCACAAAATAAATTGACAAATAGAGTTTTATTTAGCCAACGATTTTGTCGCTGATTCATTTGGACAACAGGTTTATTTAGTTGGTAGGCTTTTATCGTCAAATAAATTGGCAACATAAACACCGTCACCAATTCAAAGGCGACAGATCTTTTATCGCCAATTCAATTAATGACAATGCTCAACAGAGGTATATTTACGTAATTATTTTTGATTTATTTTTCTATAATTTATTTTAAAATATATTATTTTAAACAAAATTATATCACCCTTCGCTCTTATCTCTTCGCTAGGATGTTCTAGACGGTAGCTCGGGAAATCCTGGATGTGAAACTTCAACGGCCCACATCACGACAGAGACATGCATGGCCCGCTGACGATATATTACTGTAGACAGTGATAGGACGTCACAAATTAAAGACGTGTATTTGCAAATGGTCATCTGTCCAGATTTATAAAGCACTATTACAAATAACGAGATTATTTTTAATTATTACCATCAATCACTACACTCAATACCTATACTCAATACCTATATGTAAAAAATATAGTTAAGATAAATAATTATTGGCAGGGGCGTAGCCAGCAGGGAGATTCCGTTAGGCTAGAGCCCCCCTCCAGATGTTAAACATTAATGCCTCATTTGGCAGAGCTCTAGATCCTAGCTTCACCTCAGATCTGAAATTTGTAGATTAACATAAAGTGAATTAATTTTGTATTTTTATTCTAAAAAGTAAACAAGATGATCCATCTAAACACTCTTAATATACCCACAGCTCCAGCTCCACAGATTTGGTGGAGCTAGGTATACCAAGCTCCACCAGATTTACGAATCTGGTGGAGCTGGAGCTCTGCCAAACACCCCTAAGTATTTTTTAGTATCGGTGTTTAATTTGTAAGTTTTTTTTTTATGATACACTAGATTCAATAAAGATCGTTTATTCTTTTTCATTCAATGAATCAGAGTAGCTACTATTTATGTATATTTCCTTCAGGAGTAGAGTAGTAGGATTTCTTCGACAAATCAATGATTTGATTTGATTTCTACTACCTATTATATACTACCAGTATAATGCATTATAAATCTTCTCTAATTTTTGGCATAGCGACAGCGAATGCACACGCGCTCGGGCGTGGCATAAGGAAGAAGAAACTTTGCTAAGTAGATGAGTTACTTCATATACCATATGGCTTGGTAGGCCACAGCTTATTAGAGGCCTAATTTGACAATTGATGACTTTGCTTGCTACTTTCACAACTAGACTTGAATCCTAGATGCACCCAAAGACTATAGAGCAAGGGAGAGAGGGCACAGCTCAACGTCTTTCCTTCACAAGGACATGGCAGTCTATCGAGTCAAGGGTGCTTAACATGCGTCGCGGAGAGCAGATGCCGGGAAGCCAGCGAGGGCGCGAGCATGTGGCGATGGTCAGGGAAGAAAGCGCATTGTGTTTGACCGGCTAAGTGGGCTGACCAAAACAACAAATAGATAGTGTGAGCATTTCTTCCGATTTATGATTTTTTTTGTCAATTGCAACTATATAAATGTGTTGAATAGAGACAATAGCCGATTTGTTTGATTGATTGGTGTTAACTTGTTTATATATTTAAAAATGTTTGATAAGCGAATGTTGTACAAGTATCTATCAAATAATAAGGTATTATTAGTAACACTTGAACCGATAAAAATACAACAGGTTGTTTAATATGTTTATTTTAATCTAGATCAATTCTTCGAGCATACCTTTTATTTTATTTCTGGCTTTGCCACTGATTATTAAGAGTATAGAGAGAACATCATATTAATTTTACATCGAAATATGAAATACGTTTTATATTTTATAGATAAGATTATTTAAAAAATAAATCTTATAAATTTATCTAAGGGAGGACAAGATACAGTACACTCACTCGCACATGCATCTAAACGGTTAAATCGTATTAGAGGCTTAGAGCTCGCGTGTTTTCTCCAGTGCTTTTCTTTTACCCAAAATTAGGTTTTCTATTATTTGCAAAAAAAATCTGGATTTTCATGTCTTTGCAACAAGGTTCGAAAAAAATATAGCATCTAGCATAGGTACCATGGAAGCTATCCTATGCAGTTTTTTTAAGTATTTAATAAACATTATTTGATGTTTTTTCAGACTAAAGATGCTATCAAAACACGAAATAGGATAATAATAATAAGCTTAGGAAGTGATTACATTAATATCATAATCCTAAAATCGGGTAAATTTAAAATCACATGCAGATCTTATGTGGTCTATTGAATGTTCTATTCCATAGCTATTTTAATTGAAATAATTTATTTCAAAACTATATATTAAATATAATAATATTCTACATACAATTTTATGTAGTAAAGTGACAAAGAACGGAAAATAGCGGCCTATTTCACGGCTATAGATATGTTTTGCGGCATTTTGTGGCATAGCGTCCCATTTGATGTCTCAGAAAGCTAAGGCCGGCAGCTATAAAATAGCTCCCGGACAATGGACTGAAAAATGATCAGCCAAAAATTCTAGGTACCAATCAGTTAATCGGTACTTATCCTTTCGTAATTATTGTCCAAAACTTAAACAGGTGGCCTTCAGACGTCGCCAACCAAAGGTCGTAATCTGGACTTCTTTACTTCTCACAATTATTTACTACTTGAAAAAACTAAAGTTTTAGACATCAACACAGTCTTTAAAGTACAAATTTAACTACTAATTTTTATTATAATATATTTATAAAACTCAATAAAATTATAATATTACGAAAGTACTTCTCGAAACAAGTTCACACATACAATTTTCATGTATCTAATTTAAATATTTAAAAGTATATCGATAATCAAAGTTTCGAAAGTTTGATAATCACTATGTCAAAAACATTAGCTTTTTTAGATTGAAAAGAGTAATACTTTTGCTTTTCATAATTATCGGCTAGCTGCTCAAGCCAAAACTTGCTAAAGCACATGTATCATAAGTTATTCCATCTAGATAGGTACTTCTTCCTGCAGAAGATACATATTGTTTTAAATAATGGCACGGTCTGGAAAGTACAACTTTAATTATTATATATATTGTAATATATTTATAAAACTTAATAAAATTATAATATTATGAAAGCACGGTTAAAGACAAATATATATAAATATATATGATTTTTATATATCCAAATTAAATATTTTAGAAATATATTGATAATTAAAGTTTCAAAAATTTAACTACACCCATAATGGAAACGACATGTATTCGTGATCAAAGCAGTACCCATCGTTGCATAGCACTCAACGGTGTTGCATCTCAGCACGTTAGTGGTGATTAGGGTTTGGTTCCTTTTTCGGAATTTTCACTTTGGTTTTTCAAAATTTAAACCAATAACAAGCACTAGCAAATCCCACCCAACCAAGGAAAAATCGGGTGTAGCATCGAGTGGCTAAACATGGATGTGCCCTCCCTTTCGGTTGCTCAGCATTCATGCTGAATCTGACATGAACAAATGTGATTAGTGAAAGCTCTCTGCTTCCACTCAAAAGGAAAAGCCTATTAGACGGTAGCTCCAAAACAATATTGGGTCCAACCAGGTCGACCCAAATGTTATAATATATTGGCCACCCATACCGTGCATGTAGATCTCGCTATCGAGTTTAATATATTATTGTCGAGCTTCTTCTAAAATTAATACCGTTCAACATAAAATCATTTTATTTACTATTTAAATAGTTATTTGAAATGCAAGCCACTACTGAGCCGAGGCTTATTAATGTTTTTCGCTCAAAATAGACTCATTTCAATTCTGAATCTATTAAAAACTATAATTGGAATTTTTTTAATGCGAACCCTAATGAGTTTTTTTTTTTTTTTGCCAGGCCGGTGCATGCAATATGCATCATCTTGCTGCTGGTGGAGGGTTAAAAGAACCGGCAGGAATCTTTCTGTTCCCACCGGATTTGAAATTCCGTCCGGTTTTAACCCGTACTGTTAATTAGCTGCCTATTTCACCAAATTCTGGCCGGTTCATATCGTTTTTCGGTTAATCCTGAGCTATATAATTCTTGGCTTATTTTCGATAAATTGGCCGGTGGGGGTACAAGAAACCATTCAATTAATTCCAGTACGTACGTGAACCTCTGGAAGGAGTAATAGCGAGGTGCTTTCTTTGTGGCGAGCTCTATCTTCTTCAGTGCTCACCTTCGATGCTCTCCCATGGAAGACGATGGCAAAGCTACGGCTGTGGTTGCTTCCTCAGCTGCCAACTCAAGTAACGTTGATGCCTGCTGCTGAAGAAGAACCATGCAAACACAGCATCCATGTTGAAGCTAAGCTGATGGTAGCTATTTGGTCTTTGGCTCTTGGGATGCATTTGTAGGTGTAAACTCCCCGGCGAAAGGTTTTTTGCCGTCTCGTCTTTCTACCAGCCTTTTCACCTTGTTATTCGAGGCCGGCATCAGATTTTTCTGCTAATTTCGAAGTGCTATCTCCCTGCCTTGTAAAACTATCTTCTTGTTCGTTGAACATATATATGGAGTTTAATTCCCCTGGTCCAAATTAAGTAGCTCACCTAGCTTCTTCCTTAAATAAATCAACATAAACAATTTTTTTCTTCTGAAAAATCCTACTAATTAGCAATAGTTTTCCAAGGACATACTAAAGCCCAGCATACAAATAGCCGTCAGGGTTAACAGGGAGAAATGTTTCGCGGTGATTGCGAGGTTTGAGAGGTACCTCCACTAAGGAAAAAAGATGATCATATTTATTTTGTGCAAGGAAACTCATGTATTGGTAGAACAATCGCACGAGGTGTAACCCCGAAAAAAGTTTTGAGATAGACCCTCTATCGAAAATTTATAAGACTTATTTTTTAAATAATTTTATTCATAAATAGAAAACACATTTTATATTCTAATACGAAAATAATATGATGTTTCCTATATACCTCTAATAAATATCCATCTTTCTTTCTTATTCTCACATGCATGCATTAAATACAATGCCAGATGATAATAATTAGGAATGATGTAGTTATTTTTAATATTTTTTATCTATACATCAAAAAAATATGTTTTATAAATTTAGACGAATGCAGTACACGAGAGCGGCTTATTTGAAAGGGATTTAATAAACATCACCCGATGTTTTTGTGTGCACTATTTGAAAATCCCCCCTCTAATTAATTCTCTCGATTGATGTTGCGGTCACGTCGCTATAAGGCCCAATCTACCGGGTCCCCACCGCGGCACGACCCGCGGTTCGCTTGATGCGCGGCACCACACGTGTCCGGGTTGGACAAAGCTTTCCTCTTCACAAAATCCACCTGGCTGGCCCCCCTCCGATCACAATTATTACCCACCCCCGTAAAAACTAGCGCAGAGGATCGCGCAGATTCTTATCGCCATGTGAGGAGCATCCAGCCACGGAATATCCCGTAGGAAATGTTCCTGAATTTTTATTTTTATTTTTATTTTTATTTTAATTTTCGGCACGGCCCTTCTTTTCTCAAGTTGGGTAAGCGACGCTTTCTTCTGGGACCAGACGGCTACGTCTTTCGAAACGACTAGTTATATGCCCGTGCGTTGCTACGAAAAACAAAATTGATAACGAAAAATAAAGATTAAAAAATAAAAAATACTATTTCATAAGATCAAACATCTATCTTTAACGCTTCGTTTCTTGCAAAAACTGGCTAATTAAAGCGAACGCCGTTTAACTGCGTAGAAGCGATTAAGCGAGCAATTAAGTAGGGCAATTAAGCAGGGCAATTAATGTGACGTGGGAAGAAACTCTCACTTTATATAGTAGAGATTGGTCCATATGGATAGGCAGCGTATGGGGGCCGGTGTAGGCACCTGTTTGCGGCCTGTGGGTTGGGCCCCGCTCGTGGGTTGCGAAGGAGGGCAGGTGCACCGCATCCAGGGATTGGTTTCGAGTGGACGGAGCCTTGCCGTCGCGTCTACACCCGACCCCCAACACCGGTAGGTGGTTCCCGAGGGATTAGCCACTTGGCGCTTTGGCTAGCGAAGCGCGCGCTTTTCCTCGGTTGGGTGGAGGGCTCCAGCCGCACGATGGTGTCGTATACAGTGGGGAGATGCGGTTTTGCGTACCGACACGGCTCACGCGGTGCAGATTGGGTCGCTGGTTTTCATCGTGATGAGTTTGTAGATGTTGAATATCTAGGTATTATGTATTATTTTGATTACAGATTTGAATATAAAACATAATTCCAAAATAATCAAACACAACAAGATAGACAGAAGATACCACAAATATTTTCTAAAGAGTAGATCTAGAAAATACCACATATTTTCTGGAAAGTGATGAACAGAGGGAAGAATTCTTACGATGGGCTTGATGACGAAATGAAAGCGTAAGATAGCGGCCGTAGTAGAGGAAGTAGTCGACGCAGAGGAAGCTCGGCGGTCGCGCATTTGCGCCGAAACCTTATTGCCGCCCCGTCGGGTTTTATTGCGACAGCGGTTCGGAGATCCCGCTCTCCTTGCCTCGCGGTGCACGCCGAGAGGAAGGTCGGTGAAGAACGAACAGCACGAAGACGCAACACAGGTCACAGTGGATGAACGCGAATGCCAGAGCAAAAAAACTCCAATTTAGTCTGGACGTCTCCAGATTTTATAGCCTCGCATCAGTAACGGTCAATAAATTGACCGTTACAACACCATTATACGCTAGTAACTGTTGTCATCAAATTACTGTTTCTATTAGAAACTGACGCCATTATCATGGCTGTTTCAATTCTCAGAAACCGAAATTTAAAAAGGGTTTAAACATGCCAGGATTTAATCCACCGCACGGCGACCCGCGACGTCACAAGTCACAAGTCACGCGGGAAAAATACGCGAAAATACGCGGTAATTACAAAATCTGATACGCGTGCGTGTGACTTTAGTCATGCTCCTCACCCTCCATCTGCCTTATTACAAGGCATGGTGGGAGCTCTCCCTTTTAAATTGGTATTCTCCTCTCTCAACTAGCAATATGGTACTATTCTTTGTAGCTTTGGCATTAGAGATAAATGGGTCACTTGGGCCTTATTTCTAACAGTAGAATCTAGGAAAATTACGATTTTATGAAAAGTTTTTTTTCGAGATAAATCTATGTGTAACATCTTTACGTGTGTTCCAATTAGAGATGACAATGGATCGGGCCGGGTCGGGTGCGGATTTTACAAAACCCGACTCGATCCAAAACCTGAATTGAAAAACCCGATCAGAACCCGAATACCCTATCGGGTAAAACACTATACCCAAATCCGAACCCAACGGGTACCCAAAATCCGACAGGTACCCGACGGGTTTGTGTTGTATGGGTGGTAATAGGTTGGATCGGGTGTGGGTTGTACAACACCCGACCCGACAAGAAACCTGAACCCAAAAATCCGAGCCAAACACGGTGGGTACCTGAAACCTAACCCAAAACCCGGCAAATACCCGAAACCGAACGGGTACCCAATGGGTATGTGAGGCATTTCGGGTACCCGCGGGTGAAAATTAAAACCCGAACCCATTTCGGGTACCCGACACAAAGAACCCGTGGGTAAAAATTAAAACCCGACCCCGACCCGATCGGGTGCAAAACCCGCGGATACCCGAACCCACGGGTCCAATTGCCATCCCTAGTTCCAATCTAAAATTTGAAAAAGATACTGATTGAAAAAATTTAGAAAGTTTGACTGTATGTCCCCTAAAATAACATTCTTTTGTATCTAGAGGGAGTAGTATGACTAAGATGCTTGGGGCTTCTTCTACACGGTTAGAAGATAGAATGATGGCCTTGCGGTTTGCAGATAAATGGTCAGCCTAGGCAGTGGCGGAGGACGAACTAAAATTTTGATATGACAAACTTTATAGCATATATAGTAATAGTGGTACACGAAATTAAAGTTACCCATACGCTAATATTATAAAGCATATTATAATATAAGTGTATGACACTTAATGGAATGAAACCATATTATAAAGCATAATGGATAAGGAAGAAGATAAAATGTGTACCAATAAAGTATTAATTGTGTCTAGGAGACCTTGGTAGCTTTATCTGGCGAGTTTTCATCTTTGGAAAATGCTTCTGCGTAGGTGAAAACCACGGAACGGGAAAGCGAACGCACTACGCACCAGTATATACTGTATATATGTAGAGATACCTGGTATAGACTAAGTATGGCGGAAGCCATACCTTGCCATATTGGGTCCTCCGCCACTGAGCCTAGGTAGGAGTAAGTGGTTACTAGTAGTAGTTTTTTTTAAAATAATATATTTTTAATAATATTACAGAAAAATACATCAAAAAAATAATTGCATAAATGTGTCTCTGTAGCCAATTCATTTGGCGACAAACTTCATTTGGTAAAACAAGCTTTGTTGCTAATTTATTTGGGGATTGATGCTTTTCATCGGCCTGTCGTCAATTCATTTCTTGACAGAAGTATGTCGCCAATTTATTTCACGACAGAAGTCTGCCGCTAAATGAATTCACGAAAGAATTTTATTTAGCAAATAGTTTTGTCATCAATTCATTTGGCCGGTAGGCTTTTGAGTCCAAAAAAATTAGTGATAGATCTTTTGTCACCAATTTATTTAACGACAGAATTGGTGATAGGGGTATATTTATGTAATTATTTTTTCTATGATTGTATTTTAAAAATATATTATTTTAAAAATCACTAGTAGTAGGTAGCATATTTTATTTTTGGAATTAGTATAAATATATTTGGTGCAGCCTGGTTTGGTGGCACCAAATCAATATGATTTTTTTTTAAAAAAAAAATCGATGATGTAATTCTCAATTTATTATGCCTAATATAAAATTTTAAGTTCAAATTCATTCTATATTAAGAGCAACAAAAATGAAGAAATTCTGACGCATGATAATCAAAAAGGAAAAGAAAAAAGACAAATGATACTATTCACATAAAACTTATTTTTCTTGTTTGTTCTAACACTCTTGAGATTGATGCTACAACACTCTTTATTGTTGGGGAATCGGGAGGGTAAAGGTCCAATAAATTTCAAAAATTTATCCCCCTTTTAGACCGATCGCATGCATTAGAACTAACATTTAGAATATACCAAAAATAATAAATGCGTATCATGATCCTGGGAGCGCAAATGGGAAGCTTTTGGATAAGCTCTCGATGAAGCTCACAGCTTCAACACCTGAACGTAGCAACAGAAATGGATTCTGTTGAATCTTAGTGACAATAGCAGCCACGACCTTTAGGTATCCACACGAACAAGTGGACGACAACTTTGTTTTTGGTTCAAGAGAAACTTTTTCACCTTTATTTCCCTTCTCCTCTATTTTTTGTTTTCTTTCTTTTTCCTTCTATTTTTCTCTTCATATTTCGCAACCACAGGGCTTCCCTTTTATAGCAAACAATGTCGGTGCTATAGCCCCCCAAATAACATTGTAATAGAGGTGGTTGCTACATTGTTTTCAGCGCATAAACAGTGTTTTCAGCACGGATACAGTATTAACGACATGCTACATTGTTTCAGCAATGCTACAGTATTTCAGCAAAAAAAAAATCATATTTTGGACATTGTGGGGTTCACAGCCTTTTGGGAATAACCAGAAATTATGTTCAATCACATTGAACATATGTCACAAAAGAAGATTTCATAAATCTATCTTAAGTATATTCTTGTGTGTGACCCCCTTGGGTTCATGCAATATTGGCAATAAACTGCAAACTCTTTTTTGATTCACAAGTCGCAAGGGAATCCTAGCAGAACAATACAACTACTCAAATTGCATGAATGTATTTTTCCAACAAACCTTCAATGAATACATGTCGATTGCTTTGTCACTTTGATATCATGGTTTAACCCAAGGTTAAGGTGTGTCATCCTTATACTGTTTAACTGATTCTCTCTATTCTCTGAAGTAGACTAACAAGATTGATCGATTAACACCTTAATTGTTCAAGCATGGTCATGCACATTGTTTAGTCTATTTCATCAAGTGGCTGATCAATATCATTCCCTCAGTATGAGGAGGAAAAATGCCATCTTGATCATACACTTTCCTCCGCATGATTCAAAGCATACCGAGGTGTTGTCCTTATGAATGTCCAGTTACAAGCAATGTTAGACAACATCAAAATATACAATCCCAATGTAGGAAACTATGTTGATCTCAAGTCTAAGGATTAATCATTATCATTGTATGAAACAACTTATGACGCTCATCAAATCCTCAAAAGGTGTTTCATAAGCGGGTCAGTCCAATATCATGTACATTTACATGTATTCATATGATTTAATTGTATCACATACACATAATTCGTTAAACATGATTATCGAACAATTCATGTGCTTGTTTTGAATAAACAAGGGATAATTTATAATAATATCATAATCAAATTATAGAGTTTCACGATCAAGTCATATACTTGATGATCTAAAACATGACATTATTAAAGGGACAATATAATCATAAATGCAAGGCAATCATCGACATGATTGGCCTCTAGGGAATATTTCCAACATTTATAACTACATAATTATGTTTTTTGCGATTGTTGCCCCAAATTGTGACACACAAAATATCCAGCAAAAGTATTTATAGCATTTGATGTAATTATAAGTGAAGATAGGGAGTTGCTACAAATCAATAGCAAGCATCGATCACATTAAGAAGCTTTTAGAAGATGCCAACTAAAGAAAGGTAGATTCAAAGAAAGAAATGGTCGACAGGAGTTTGGAAATGAGGATATTTGAAGATAGACAAAGACTCTATCCAGGGAAAGGTTGAGCCAACACGAAGAGGGAGATTTGAAAGACAATCCATGATTGAGTCTGTTGTTTTAGGATATAAATACCATGTATCAGTTGATAGAAAAAATGTGCATACGTCAACATGTACTACCTTTTTTCATTTACTTTTCGCATACCTTAAGAGTGAACCATAGCTAGTAGAATCTTACCTTCATAATTTGACTTTAATTAATATTGTTTCGTATCGATATGTTGATCAATCTATGCGTTACACATATCTAGGGATGCAATTGGTCGAATATAGTCGAATATCACTCTTTCTGTACCCTAAGACTCATAGTAAGGTACGGTTAGTTCTGGATACAGACATGGCATGAATAATATCGGTCATGCATTCGAATCAAATATGGAGAGGAGTCGATACGGTATTGAATTTTTTTGTTAGATATCACATGAAAGCAGATACTACATATAGCACGCTGTCGATGTTCAAGACCCGGGGGTCCCTAGATAGAGCTTATGAATGTGATTTATGGTTGCCTTTAGAAATAAGAGATTGAATAGAGTAGGAAATGGGATTGCTTTTTATTCAATCACATGTGTTTTACAGAGTACAGGCTTCTGAATGGAGAGCTAAAAATCACTAATGCTAATCTCTTGTATCTGTGATTGTATGTGATCATCCTCTTTCCTTGTACAGGTCTCCTCTTTATATCGAATGAAGGGATAGCAGTTGTCATCTTCTAAGAGGTCTTCCCACCAAAAGGTATGTCCTCATCGGGAGGCATCTCCTCGTAAAGAGACATCCTTTCACCAGGAGGCATCTCTTCATAGCAAAAAACTTCCAATCAGAAAAGTGATAACTGAGAGTAGGAATTCCATCCTCCTTGTATCTTAAACTATAAATGTTATCAATGTTATCTATACCTGTCAGAGAGAGCGTCTTCCACATGCTAGTCTTACGGGGAGGTAACTTCCTTTCCGACCAGTTTCAGGTCTGCGCAAAGGTTATTCAATACCCAACATGTATGTTGGTCGGGATAACTAGAAAAGTCATTTCTGACCAGCGTATGTGTAGTTGGTTGGGATAATTGAATAAATTATCCCCGACTAGCACATATGTCGCTGGTTGGGGTAAACAGGGTATATTTTATTTCTGACAAGTGTCGAATAATATGGTCAAAATTTCTTCCACATGACTAATATTTTGACTCCGGTTGAAGTCATAACCAGGTAATGGGCTTTGGGCCTTATCTTCTTATGGGCCTTTTTAATTTATAAGCACAATGGCCCAGAAATTATTGAAAGACATATTAATCATCGTCAGCTAGCCCCCAATGCTTGAGTAAATATGTGTATTTACTCCAGACTTTCCAATTCTCAAGACATTATGGGGTCTCGCGCTAATCATGTCACCATTTTGGTTCCTGATAGGGAAATCCTTTGCAATTTCTTTGGTAACTGAACCGGTGGTATAACTGTCCTAAAGAACAATATAAGTAAGGGGGGAAAGGCTTCCCTCAAATGCTTCACGCCTTCAAACTTTCGAGCGCAAAAAACTTCTTTCGTGTTCATCTGCTTTCATACTTCTTGGCACTTAAGGCTTTTCATCTTTTGTTTTTTTTCGCATTTGCGAAGTTTGATCAAGAAATGAATGTGAAATGTCTTAAAAACTTGAAGAAAGTTTGAAACTTTTCACCTTTTAAGTTCATTTTTCACTCTCAAATGGAGAAATATGTTTTCACTGAGAGCAAGATCCAAGAACTTGGGGATTAGGGTTTGATCCCATCATGCGAGATGGTGCACTGGGATCCTAGCGGAGAAGATGCGAAGCCTGTTCGCCAGGAGGGGCGTATTGTGCTATTCTCCGCTTTCCCTAAGTTAGGTTTTTATCTCCCTAAGAGTGAATTCCTAGTTGAAGTGCTCGATCATTATGAGATCGAGCTTTATCATCTTCCCCAAAATTCTATTTTGATTTTGTGTGTTTTCTCGCATCTTTGCAAGGCTTTACTTGGTATTCCTCCTTTTATTCATCTTTTTTGCTCTTTCTTTTAGTATACCAGAAATAATAAAACCCAAGATGTTTTTGGGAGTGTTTATTTTAAACTCCAGGTTGGAGTTCAATACCCTTCCCTCCCGACCAAAGATACTTGGAAAGATTATCGGTGGGAGTGGTTTTACTGGGAGATTCCAGGGGGTAGTCACCTCCAATTCACCAGGAAGGTTGTCCTGACCTGGATGAGGTTGGAGGCGAAGAACGAGGACTCATTGCAGTTGACCAACAGGGAGGAGGATATCGCGAAAGTCATCTCCAAGTTGGTCTCACGGGGTTTATCGGGGTAGAAAATTATTTACAATTTTCTGTACCACAAGCTAAGTCCCCCAATGAGGCGGTTTAGATACGCTTGGAGGATCGAGGGTGACCAAGATCCTACCAAGGATGAACCTAGAGGTTAGAGATTATGAGTTCCTAACCTCTCCCTTTTTTTCTTATATATATATATATATATATATATATATATATATATATATATATATAACCTGTTGACATATAAATATATTTCCGCATTCAGTTTTGACTGCCAGGGAAACTTGTTTGAAGGTCACATATATTTTGTGCGTTCCTTCGGACATATCTAATCAGGCTGCTTTAGACAAGTAGCCAGCTAGCCTGATTGGATAAAGCAATGAGTTCATTAATGAATGTATTGAGGTAAGTACCAAGTAACTCACTTGGTTATAGAATCAAATTATTTTTTGTTCTAATAGTTCACCGCCTTCTTCTTTTTTCAGATGCATGATTGGAAGCAGGCTACCGACCAGTCTGAGGTCTCAACCCTAGCTCCTCCGATGACAAAGAAGAGGACCTTAGGCTAAGGTGCCTCAAAGGTGGTGGGTTCGACTTCGACTATAGTGGCTAGTGCTGAACCGACCAACACTAGTCTGGTCTAAGGTACATGCTCTAAGTGTGTGTATGACCCACCTCAAACCTAGGAGCATAGGGTTGGAACTTCTGTGAGGACACAGAGAAAGACCTCCTTATGGTACGTAATAAAAGAAGATGTGGTGCTTGGGATATTCTTTATAAGAATTATTTCTTGTTTCCATATATTCAACGTGAGGAGGATGAAAGTCAAGAGGACAACGTTCCACTGATCATAAAGAGGAGGGAAACTCCTACTTAAGATGTTGGGACAATTGGCACTCCCAGGTTATCATAGAGTATGGACATGAGGGTTTCCTTCAAGTAAGGATTTTTTTTAACTACTCAGTTCCAAATATTTTTATTCTTTAGAACTAGCATAATTTCTTATTCTATATATCTCTCTTCTTTTAAATGTTTGTTTTTCTCTTTTTAGCCCCCTGGCTACACCCCAGATTGGAACTCAAGCAGATCCTGACATGGACCCTCTGGTCGGTACTGTGCTGACCAGTGTGGAGCTATCTTTAGTACCTGCTGATGAGGTTTTCGAGGGGATCCCAACAAGTGCACAAGGCACGGGGGAGAGCCAACCAATGCCGAGGGTGAGGATCCTCCCGTTGCTAGAAATGAGCCTATGGTCAGTGAGGCGTCTACTGCTACAGTGAGGCGTCTACTGCTACCAAGGAGGTTCATACATCTCCAAGGGTGGAAGAGGAAGAGGTCGGGGTAGCTGAGGAGATGGCTGCTGCTCCAACCAGCAAGGAGAGACCAGTATACATGGTCACACCAACGATCATGACCACCGAGGTTGATCTGATCCCATCTTCTTCTGGTGTTGCTAGCCAGGAGAGGGTTTTTGAGCGAGTTTTTAATAACTTGCTTTCTAAAGTATTCTTCTTACCTTCTCTTTATTAAATCTTAAGGGAAAGAAAGAGTATGTTTGATTCATTTGTTTTCTCTTCTTGCTTTTGTGGTTTTCGCAAGAGGCATCCGACTTGCTAGGTTAGCAGGTCTAGACTTCGGTAAAGTCCAAAGTATAAAAAATAATAAAAAATTAAGTTGATTGTAACTTCTTTATTATTATTATTATTATTATTATTATTATTATTATCTATTCGGAAATAGATCAGAAGAAAGAATATTGAGCTGGAGAGACATCTCTTGGTCAAGAGCAATCATTTTAATCTCATCGAGTTCAACGGAAAATATCAAGATAGTGAAGACAAAAACTCAAGACTTCACCAAGCTTTCAAGGAAAATGATGAACGAGTAAAGAAGCTTGGTCAAGTGGTACAAGTCATCATTCTTAAGAAAGAGGCCGAAGTTGAAAGTAATGAGCTTTTCCCAACCTGATAATTTTTTTATTTGTTATTATTTATAATAATTTGATCTTTATTTTTTTCATAATTAAAAATATATAATAAAGGCCAAGGAGAAATAGAGAAAAAGCTTACAAAACTGAGTTCCAAGGCGCAAGAAGAAATAAATAAAATGAAAGAGCAAATGAAGATTTACAATGAAGAAACAATAAGGATCTAGGGAGTAAGTATGTCTACCCTGAGTTATGTTTTTATTTAGTTGAAGAAGATATAGGTGGATTTGAAAGGAAAACAAGTTGAGCTTACAAATTCAAATCCGTCGGTTGATGAGCTAGTTGAGGGGACAAGGGACCAATTGAAGATTATCCATGATCACATCCCCGTTGTGCTGAATACTATCAAGTCAGCACTCTGAACATCAATTGCCTTCCAAATCAATGCCCTTTTATCAAATTGAGGCATTTTTACAAAGATGCAGTTGATCTGAAGAAATTGGCACCCAACCTGCAATTCTCAACTGAAAAAAAAGATGAATAAGACAAGCACAAAAGTTAAATCTACTACGGATATGTATATGGATAATGTAAAGATTGCTTATAAGTAAATTTAAATTTCTTCTATGTCAATCTCCTTTTGTTAAAGTTAATACATGACTTGTCTAGTAGTGAATTGAATTTTCTTAAGTCTATGACAACTAGCACCTGTAACATCCCAATTTTTTCTTTTCACGAATTTATTATGCCGGTTGGATTTTTGGAAATTATTTGAATTAAGCCTTTTGTTCAAAGTTATTTAAATATTTGAAAAGTTCAAATAAAGTTTTATGGGAAATACTTTATTTGAGTTCAAAATGTTTTTCAGAAATTTTCTGGACTTTTTGATACTTGTACTATTTATTTTGGCTTAATTGATTTACAAGAATTATTTTAATTCAAAAAGGATGGAAAATATCTAATTGTGGTTGGGCCGAAATCCTAGCGGGCCTAGTGTGACACTACGGAATGACGGAGTGAGTCATTTTCGATGTCGGCGTGATGGTACGATTCGTTTGTAGCTTGTTTTTGGGCCTTTCCCGGAGTTTGGGCCCTTCCGGGGGGGAAACGGGCTTTCCGGGGGAAACTTGGGCTTGGGGGAAGCCTCGTGGGCTTGGGGGGACCTCATGGGCCGGAGGTGGGAGGCCTAAGGCCCAAGTGGGGGAAGGATTAGGGCAGCAACCTGCTGCCCATGCGCCCCAACCCCTCCCCCATGCGCCTCCCTCCCCCTCTTCTCCACCTAGCCGCCGCCTCCACCCCCTTCTTGCCATGCGCCTCCCTCCCCCTCTTCTCTTTCCTCTTGCGGCTCCCCCCCACCTCCTAGCCGGCCCTAGCATGGTCTCTCGCCCTCTGTTACTGCCTCTCCATCCATCTCCATCGATCTCCGCGTTACGAAGGATTTCGATCGGGAGGATCCGAAGATTGGAGGGAGAGAGAGATGTTCGTCGGTTCGTCGTTCATCGGGCGAAGGTATGGCGATGGGAAATATTTTGGGTTGGTTTAGGTGCTGATCTATAGGAGGTTTTGGTGCTTTTAGATCGAAAGGTGATGCTGCAAATTGATAGAATCGATGAAAACTAGAGTTTGCATGGTGTTCTGTTTCGAGCAGATTGGACGTCCGACCTAGGGTTTGAGTTTTCGCAATTTTAAATTCTTTTTCTGGTCATCTTTATTATGAGAAAGTTGTAGATAATTTCAATACCTTTCAGTGTACACCAAGAACGCGTAATTCCGATAAGCCGTTTGAAAGTTATGGCTATTTTACCGAACATGTTCAAAACTGTGACGAGATTGGGACAGATTAGGTTGATCTGTAGATTATATAATTTTAGATGCCGAATTAGTTTTTACCAATACTTAGAAAAAGCTAGGAAATTTCCTAATCTTCGAGAAAATGTACTCGTTCGTCTGATTTGGAGTTGTTAAGCCCGAGTTATGGCCTTCCGAAGTCTGCTGTCCCGTTGGACAGAATCTCTGTTTTTGAGTATTGGGAGTAGATCGCGAAGTCGGTATAGCTAAGTGTTCTTGTGTGGTCTTGTGTGCATGTTGTTGAGTGTATTGAACCTTTGTGCAGGTGGTGTGACCCCGGGAGTGACGTCATCGTCTCGCCACGCCGTCTCACGAGGGTGAAGGCAAGTGTATTGTAGTGGTTGCGGCTTAGGGAGCCGTAATGTTTGATAATGAGATGGTTTACACATGTTTTATGATATGATGCCATGATTGACTCTTGCTTGCGACATGATGAAAATGGTTTATTATGAGGCTATGCAATGATTAGTTGAGTTTATGTGCAAGTTGTTTGTGTTTATGACATATTTGCATACATGGCATGAGAACTGGGCAGGTCGGTGAGAAAGTCATAACTAGTCCGGTAAGGTCGGTGAGAAAGTTATGACTAATCCGGAGCGCCATTGAATAAGACCTACCTCGTGATTCCATCCACAGTTGTGAATGGAAGCGAGGAGTAGGCACCCTCCATCTACGGGATGGAAGGGGAAAGAGGGTGCACGCAGACGGGTGTGCACTCGGCAATACCGGTATATGCTTCGAGGAGACATGTGCATTGCATTGCAGACATGATGATGATAATGTGAAGTGTACGATGAGATTTGGACATGGTTATGATGTTGAATATGAAATTATGCCATGATTATGATTTTAAGTATGAGATGTAGAGATGTTAGCATTGAAACTGTTCTTTTGTCCCATTGCAATATACTTGCTGAGTGATGAACTCACGCTTGTGTTTATGTTGTTTTTCTTAGGTACCATGAAACCGGCATGCGGGAAAAAGGGTTTAGCTACACATCTACACGTAGCTCCACACAAATTAGACAGTGTTATCATCTGGAGTCATGATAATAAAATTAATGCCATGAAACATGGAGAATTGCTTAACTGTGTGCTCGGTCTTATTATTTGATGAGAGGTGCTTCTATGCTCTCCCTCCTAATACAAGTTGTACAAATCTTGAAGCAAACGAAGGGGTAAGTAATCCTTATCTACCCTTCATTCATGCTTTAATATTTGTGCAACTTTAAAAAGGAAGAGCATAGAAGCACCTCTCTTATTTGATTCGTTTAGCTCATGAAGTGGTTGAATGCTTTATCCTGGACTTATATTGTTTCTTTGTCACATGTTATTGCTGTTTTAGATGTTTTCCATTATGATATAACTTGTGATACTTTGTTGTTGCTCCGAATCATGGAAAAACAAAGGAGATGCTGCCAAAATTTTCGATTTTAGCATTTACACCTTTGCTGTAATTTATCTTTATTTGTGGTATATAGATGTTGTTTAGTCTATGTTTGGTAACATTCAGGCATACTAGATGCCGGGGTGTTACACCTAGCCTAGAGGCCCAGCTAGTTCGACCCAAGAACCCACGTCGCCAACCCCCCCCCACGCGAAACCCTAACTCTGGATCACGAACTGTTTGATATTGATCGTGCGGTCATGATTCTTCCTTGTAGCCGCGTGTCTCTAGCCGCTGGATCAGGGACACGTGGATGACCACTATTGTGCCACATCCTCTCTCTGTGCAGCCGTTAGACTCCGCCGTTGTATCTCAACTGAACTAGGATTTTGCACAATTCATGGCAACCGAGATGGGTATTTAAGGCATCGCCACCCATGGAGTTCCCCACCTCACGTTACATCTTCTGCACCAAGTCACGCATGTTGAGGAGCCCTAGCATTGCTAGGATTGCTCGCCGGAGTTGGTTACTCGTGTTGCTTCGGGTTTTGTTGGATTCCGCCGATGTTCGTCATCTTCTGCCTGAGTTTGAAGCCAGATCTGGCTTCGTTTCTCTATGCCACGTTGATCCCATTGATCCGTGTCACCAGAGGAGCTCAAGAAAATCGTTGGCCACATCTTCGTCCCCATGTTTGGTAAGCTGCACCACCGAGCTCGCCATTAGATCTCGCGAGTAATTTCCACCATCTGATCTAAATTCGATGCTCTAGATTTTGCCAGGTAGCTCGTTGTTTCATTTGTTGTCATGCGATCACAGTCGTTAGATGCGGATCTAGCAGTCTAGTTTAAGCCATGTGGCTTAGATGTCATCTTGCCGCATGTCTCCGCCATTGTTGTCGATCCGTGCAATCTAGACCGTCGATTTTGAATTGTGTCGTCACGATCTAGTCACACACTGCCCAATCGCGTGCTACCACTTGTCGAGCACAGAAGCTGAGATGTCACCTGCACCAGGTCACCGTGACGTTAGCAATGACATCACCCAATTCTGTCCCACTTGTCAGAGATAGTATGCCATGGACCGAGTCCACCGTGGACTCAGTTGTGTTCGTGAACCTGGTCTATGGATCGTAGGCCCAAATGTCAGCCTAATAAGTGTTGGGATACGGGTAGGCTATGCGAGCATAAAATCAAAATTTTCTACCACAAATCATCCAAGATCACATGCGAGTAGAGGATCATGAGTCGTTACCCTTAACGCACCGATGCAGGGGAAGCAGATGCGTGCGCGTAGAGGAAGTAGTCGTTCACGTCCCGATCAACGTCGAGTGGTTTCTGACCTCTGCCGAGTGGTTCTTGATTTGCGTCGAGTGGTGCTCGACCTATGCCGAGTGCTTCCCAATCTGCGCCGAGTGCTTCTCGATAGATCTAGTTGAGATCGATCACCGAAAGTCGTCAGAGATCCAATCGAGCAGCGCGTCCATGGATGGCAATGCCTCTAAAGGTGTCCACACGTACCAAGCAGGAACGCCGTGCGGGGTGTGCTAGCACCTCGCCACACGACTAGGGTTTCTGGAGAGGGGCAGGAGGGGTGCGTGACGGCTGAACGTGGTGAGGGTTCTAATCCATGTCGTGCACTGTTCCTAGCCTCGCCTTTTATAGACACGCTAGTGGGCCGAAGCCCGCTAGGTTTACAACAAGACAGCTACGATGAGGTGGACATGTGCATAATCTCACCCATTGGATCTAGATTGAACGGCAGAGACTATGCGAAAATACTAGCGATAACGAGGACACATGGCAAGCATCCAGCCACTCACCGGGGATCGACGGCTAAGGCAGTTCATGAAGGGTGATAGTGCTCGACAATGAAGTCCTCACTGGTAGTGGGGATGACAATCACGATAACGGTGCTTCACGGCTCCTCTGGCGACAACAGGCACTAGATCCGAAGCGGCGCAATGCGAGAAGCTTGGGTACGAGATCCAACACAACAAAGATGGGTCGACGGCGACGCGAGAACACAAAGACCGTGGTGGTGCAACTCAACTATGGTGAGGCTAACCGACGACGGCTCGGGCTCGAAGACCTATGGCAAAACACTCTACTCGAGGGGGCATATTAAATGCGCATGGAGGCGACTTTAAATACCCCTAGGAAGGCATGTACAACGCGGGATTCGAGGCCAAAAACGCGACGGTGGTGGAGTCTGGCGACGATACGACTTGGGCAACACAAACGCATTCTGGCCCTCCACGTGGCAACGATCTAACAGTTCACGCGGCGCGGCGACGCAGAGAGATCCTAACTGTTCGATCAAGATCTGATGACGCGAAAATTAGGGTTAGGGTTTTTAACGTGGGTTGGGCTGCGGCGCAGGCTAGATTGGGTTGCGGTGCGGGTCTAAACTGGACCGACTAGCTTTTGGGCTTCAGCCCACTAAGCTTAATTTTCATGATTTTCCAAATTAAAATAATTATAGAAAATATATTAACCCGAAATAGATAACAAAAATATTAGAAAAATTTTGAAAAATATTTCAAGACATTTTGAACTCAAATAAAATATTTACAATAAAACTTTATTTATACTTTTCACACTTTTAAATACTTTTAACAAAAGGATTAATTCAAATAAATTCCTAATAATCCAAATAAATTCTTGAAAATTCATAGAAATATAAAAGGCATAATAAATCAGGAAATACAAAAATTGGGATGTTAAAGATTCCAATTTCTAAATTCATCTAAATTCAAGATCTACCTTACATACCATTCTTTTCAATTTTTGAATTGTATTTGTATTTCTTTTATTTATTTGTTGCTTGTTTCTTATTTCGCATAGATGTTGAAGCATCGAGAGTGTACGAGAGCAACGAGACAACTCAAAACCAAGGTATATACTAGGAGAAAAAGCTTATTCAAGGCAAGTCTTCCTTGACCATGTTGAACCCAATTTCTAAAAAAGTTAATAATGTTTTAAATTATTGCTTGCTTACTTTTATGCAATATACTTTAATTCAGCCTTAAGGCTTCATAAAATTTCTGAACTTGTTATGACCCCTTTGACATTGATCATTGTGTACCCTTGTTGACCTAGATGATAATATCTAATTATTTGGTGATAATTAGCAGGGTAGTATAATATGGTAAAATTGCTTAGTCCTGCTTAAATGCTTTGGTATTATACCATTATTGGTTATTACTTCAAAACCTTGTTAAAATTCGTTTGTGAAGATATTGCAATAGGTATTGCTGCTTTTTATAAAATAAAATAAATGAAAATGGTTTTTAGACTGGGGGTGGATGGTAAGTCAGACAGGTGTAGTGTGCATGAGACCTTGGAAAGTGAATGTTCAGCCCTAGTCAGTGTCGGGACCCGAATCTGCAAATCCAGACCCTCTGTGTATTCAGCACTAGTCCAGGATCACGCTAGTGCACACAGTCTCAACATTGGTAAATATCACAATCATACTCAACGAAATAGTAAGTACTTTAATTAAATAGCCAAACTGGTTACTCAACCTTACGGTCAAGTTACAAAAGTATGCCTCGCAGGGCGAAAACTTATTGAAATAAACAATTGCAGCGGAAAGAAATCATCGTGGTGCCACTCAGTTTACCACAGGCAACTGATTGGGCTCACTCCTAGGTAGACGGCTCCTCATGAAGTTCTTCCTCCAAAGCTGGTGTATCTTCTTCCTCAACTGGTATTGTATTGTTTGCAAGGAGTGAGTACTTGGTACTTAGCAAGTGATGCACAGAATGCAATTCTAATATTCTATATGCATGGCTTATTACAAAGGATGGCTAACAGGTTATTTTGCAATAAAGCAGCAATCATAAATACAGTAATAAATTGCAAAGCAGTAAAACAATAATCAAGATAATAACTTTTATGATAATTGCACAAGTAAAGCATTTCACATCCTAAGTCCAATTCTCAGTTCCATCCAAATCGTTTTTTCAAAGCCAAGTTATTTTCATGAAAGTCTAACAAGATTATACACTCGAGTAGTGTCCAATACCGCGGACTCGGCTATTCGAATAGATTTTACACTCTGCAGAGGTTATACACTTTACCCACAAGATACAGTCAAACACCACCAAGGCGAGTGACCGTAACAAAGCCTTTCCAAAGATACTTCTAGACCCGGTACTACCCACTAAGGTTTCAACACTTAAGGGACTGGTTACCACACTCAGGGCCCCCCCTCTTGCGCCATGTGAGCCAACCCGTGCGAGGACTGGTTACCACTACCCGGGCCTCACATCACCATGACAGTACCAAAATATAGACATAACAGTTTACTCAGCTAGGTCCGTCCCATTCCAGACTTGTGGTTGTATGTTGAACTCAGTTCAAAGGCTTGCAAGGTTAAGTCCTTAGGGTGACCAAGGCAAGACTACCAAAGTGTCCACAAGTATCCCAAAATCAACAAAAACCAAATCGACTGCCCAGATGCCACTCTTGGCCCACCACAAACAATCTTGCCACTTGCCCCGGTCTAAACCATTTTATCAAACCCCAGTTAATTACCATGCACTACGTGCCATCAACATCATCATCAATAACACATGACACTTTCCAAAACATGTTCCATATCTCATTAAGTCAACATTAATAATTGATCATCCAAATTCATGTCATGACTACGTGGCAGGGCTAAGCAGGCTACTTACGATCTAAATAACCCATGTTGGCGAATTAATAATGTTCAACTAATATTCCACAACTAGGGTGACAAGGGTTCATGGCACAATATTAAATAATCAAGGTGTCATTCAGCAACTAGGCATTTATTTAATTCCCAGAAATAATTAAAGCATTTTCTAATTAATTTAGCATGCAATAATTTTAATCAAGATAATTTTCAAAAATAGGATCAACATGATCAAAGCATAACTTGCCATCAAAAAGTACTTGTTCTTGGTCTTGAGCTGGGTCTTGGGTCAAAACTTCACCTTCGAAGCCTTCAGGCACTTCAACGTCTACTCGTAACGGATAAATAAACAACAAATAAATAAAAACAGAGAAAAACTCATATCCAAAAATTAAATAAAATTCACTATTAAATATAGCTCGATTTTACAAAAATTTAGAAACTAGAATCGCCTCAATCGGAGTTAAAACGCGAAAGTTATAGGCATTTGAAGTTTAAAAAATCAAATAAAAGAATTAATTGAATTAATTCATTTATTTTTCTATTGAAAAATCTGATATATGACATCAGCTGACGTCGGCGTGAATTTTGGAATTCCACCGAATTATTTTTTTAAAGAAAAATCGAATTATGACGTCATGCTTGCGTCATCTGGTCCATGGACCTAGTCCATGGCTCGGCTCAGGTCCACCGTGGACTCGTCCACGGGAACAGTGTCACTGACACGTGGGTCCCACTCGGATGAAGTCATCGATGACGTCACACGCGCGCGGGCACAGACGCTGACACGCGGGCCCAATGCTGACGTCACGCATGACGTCAGCAGCTACCAGGCACGCCCGCGCTGACCGCGCCGCTTTGGCTTCTGGCTACGTGGCACGATCTGGGCCGTCGGTTTGAAATCCGACGGTCCGGATTGGATCGGGTCTCTTTCGAACGGGATCTACGCGGATCAATCCGGTCCGTTCGATTTGAATCGGACGGCCGAGATTGGATCTGGTTTACCGCATCACCGAGGGGGTGACGTGGCATGACCCGGCGCTTGACACGTAGCACAATCTACACCGTTAAGTCTAGATCTAACGGACCAGGGCCACTGGTCTGGCGCAACAGCAACCCACGCCGGACCGAAGAAACCGGTCCGGCACAAACAGCGACGTGGCTTAATCTGGATCGTTGAATTTAGATCTCACGGTCACGATCCAACTAGGATCGGACCGGTCCGAACTTATCGAACCTATGTGGCCTAATCTGATGCGTTGGATCTAGATCCAACGGTTGCTAATAGGTCTTTACGGCACTACGCAATCTAACCCTAACCGTACGATTTAGATCTAACGGCCGAGATCTAATCTAGGGGGTTTGCACGGTGCGGTGAGGTGGACGAACCTGGAACGTGCGATCTGGATCGGACGACTGGTGAAGCTCACGGATCTGGCGATGTCGCGGTGGAGCAGAGGTGGCCGGAGCTGGGGACGACGACCACCCGAACGGCGTTTGGGCGCGATTCCGACGAAGTGAATGGTACTCCCAGGTGCGCCTCGTCGCGACGGTCTCGGATCTGGGTACCAACACGGTGGAGGACGGCGGACGGCGGCAGAATGAAGCAAAAACCTAAAGCTAACCCTAGGGCACTACGGCGAGCAATCGCGGGCACGGGAAGGCTCAAGGGCGGCGGCTAGGGCAAAAGGTGCGCAAGGCGAAGGCGATCCTTGGGCACGCACCAACGCATTAAATACCGGCTCGCACGTCGAGATACGTGCGGATCCCGCGGCGAGGCCGGTACGGGGCGGTGGAGTCCGGCTAGGATACGGTCGAGTGATGTGGCGCAATCTCGGCCGTTGGATCGAGATCCAATGGTCGCGCGAACGTGGCTCGGTCCGGCTACCGAACTGCCTTGGCCTGGCGCAGCTTGGCTCGGGCCCCAAGAACGGACTCGGTCCAACATGTGCTCGGTCCGGCGCACACGGGCTCGGTCGGACCAACAGTACTAACCCGTTAGGGTTTTCCAGCGATTTAATAATTAAAATAGTTCCATAAATTTATTTAAATCGAGAAAATTAGCAAAATGCTTAGAAAAATTCTGGAAAATACTTTGAGACATTTTTGACTGAATTAAAATATTTCCAACAAAATTTATTTGAAAATTTAAATATTTAATTATCTCAAATGGGAATAAATTCAAATTAAATCCAAATAAATTCTAGAAAATTCCAAAAATTCTCAAAAGTGCAAAATACTATTTAAATACATAAAAAGCAAAAATTGGGGTGTTACAATGTTACAGTCTGTTAAGGATCGAAGCGTGTGTTATTTCAAACTGAGCCCTACTGTACAATCACAAGTCTATATAGGTATGACTTGGCAAAATAATTTGTGCATCTCGTTATTGGCTTCACTAGTTGGATGAATGTGGGTGCTAGCTGGAGGCACTCGCACGGCGCAAGAGGGGACTTCTGAATTGGGCAGATGAAACCCTATCAGCGGTGAAACCTTAGAAGGCGAAGTTAATAGCTGTGTTATGCATTGTAAAAGCCTTGTCATGCTCTCTATACTGCACACCTAATGAAGTGTATTAATCTGAAGGCAAAAAGAGATGGTCATGTCTTGTGGGTAAAGCTACATACACTCTGTAGAGTTAAAACTAATCAATTAGCTGTGCCCACGGTCAAGGGCAGGCAATGTGCGCTTTCACATTGTAAATTTTATGATTTTGTTTTCAAATAAAATGATGGTTTAGAAATCTATGACTAGTTGGAACTCTCGAGTTATAGTTGACAGTTAGAGTCAGTTGGAAACCTGTGAGTAGTTGAAACTTCAGGTTATTGATTGGTAGTTGGAACCAGTCAGGTAAAAGGGAACTCTCAAACTACTGGTTGGTAGTTGGAGCCAGTTAGGTGGTTGGAATCTTTATTATTTGTATAATTAATTTCAACTATTGCAACTACTTTTGGTTAAATGATGCTTTGTGAAATTACTAGTTGTATTTAAAGTTAAACATTGATTTATGCTAAATGAGCTATATTAGGCCTTCATTTGTTCAGTCCTACATATTGTTATCATGCATTACGTTTCCAAGACTTGCGAGTACGGTTGTGTACTCACCCTTACAATATTCCAAATTCCACATAGGAGTGCGTAGAAGCAGAAGGTGACTACGAGTACTATGCTTGTGGTTTCGATGGAGGAGATCTGGAGTACTAGGATGCGCACCCTAGTCGATTTCCTGTTGGGTGAATGGATGGGCTTATCTCGCCATTATTTATTTTGTTTTTGCTGCTACTTTATTGAACTAAAGGTTATGTTGCCATTTATTTGTCATCGTTGACTATAAGGTCGATACTTGTTGCTTAATTATTATTATTTGGATTCGTGATATGCATATGTAATCGCTGTGTGTACTAGCGTGATCCTGGACTAGTGTGGTATATACAAAGGGTTCGGATTTGCAAATCCGGGTCACGACATAGAGTAAGGGAGGCGGCACAAGGTCGGTGGAGTGAAAACTAGGGTCTAGGAGTGGGACTTGAATACTTGATTGCCTGGATTAGGGTTAGGGAGGGGTTCATGAGTACTTGCCAGAGACTTGGGCTATTGGGCCCAATTTGGGCTGCTATATGGGATGTAAATTTCGGATATCCGAGATTTATTTTTTGGATTTTTTCAGGAATACAATCAGAATATGCCAAGCTGACAGATAGTGATGTCCCAAGTCCGATGCTAAATCCAAAACAAAATATTCGAAATCGATGTTGAATCAGATAATTATTCGACATGACTAGCGAATTTGAGCCAAAAAAAAAAATCTGGGTGGTCAATTGGTCGGCATCTATCCGACCCGATTTCACCTCTACACCTATCCCATGTTTCGAGATTCTTTTCCTATTCATTAATGCTTCGCATAAATGTTTCGTCCAGGATCTACTTTCTTTCATGTTTATTCATCATTGAATTTGCCAATTTGCAGGAAAATCAGCTGGCATGTCACACATGCTTCTAGAGAGCACTCTCAATAGCGACGTGGTGCTGTTATCAAGGATTTTTCGTGGCAACACCCTCTTGGCATGCCTGGTGGGACCCAAATCATTGATCAAGATCTCAATATACCACCAAAGCTCAAGGAAGATTTGTCGATCCTAGAAAGCCATTGGGTAATTTTATTGTCACCGAGGAAATGTTGCTTCTTCTGGAGATTGAAGAATTTTCTGAGGAAGCGTAATCTGACTTTACTCAGAAGATGGAGGAATCAATGAGAAGATTCTGGCATTGTTTTGTCAAGAAGAGTGATGGCCAAATTGCTTCTGGTGGGGAAGCTCTTCCTAGCATAGAGGATCTAATACCGACTGCCGCCCTAATGGTTTCGCCAACTTTGCATAATCCACCGATTCCAATATCGACACCGATGAGTTCACCAATCATATATATATACCAAGTTATCAAAGGCGAGCTTAGTGATCATGTCAATCAATCTATGCAACGTGCTCTTATCAACAACTCTTCGACGTTTGTGAGCACATCCGATCCTCTCTTTTGTGCTCACACAAAAGGCTCTATTACAGGAATTCGCAGCCTCACTGGAGGCATTTTCTACGCCGGTTCCTGAATTACCAAGATTTCCTGCATTTTCTCCGAACACGTTGGATTTTGTGAGGAATCTCATCGAGAATAGTTAGCGGGCAGCTTCTACATCCTATGTACATTAGGCTGGATTGGCCGTACCGCTGATGGTGCCTACACTGGTAGAGCTTTGGCTAGATCTCAATCTAATTCACCAACCAATGCTAATCTGCCGGCACCACCCGCCGTAGGGAATTAGCGTCCACAATTGCCAATTGGGGTTCGTCTAATTAGGGGATGAGGTTGAATGGGATAGAATGGTTACGTACTATTTGGTTATATTATTTTAGATGAACGGAATGGTCTAGCATCTAGAGGGAATATTCCTCAAATTTGTATCACTTAGTCCAATATGGGATGGTTCCATTCAAACAACCAAACATATAGATGACTGTTTTCTTGAACTATCTCATACATATACCACTTGATACACACAACCAAACATAGTCTTAGGCAATACCAACTTTGGTAGCTTCATCAGCCGATCAATTTCCGTCTGGCTAATTTGCCCCTATTTTTGTTACTTCACAAGGTAACTCGCCGCGTGTGGCTCCTCAGCCAGCATCATCAAAGTCCACAAATGGAGGTTTAGCTTCAATCTCATGCCTGTCTACGAAAGAAAGTAGAAATCTTCGAAAAAGGGTTGGATTGTCAAAACTGAATCAGTCGTGCATTTTGTGCCAATTTCAGTTTCTAGCTGCAGCAAAGAAAAAGAGCTAGCTTAAAGAACAAATGCAGGAAAATATAAGGCAATGCGAATAGCTATAGAGCAGTTGTACATAATGTCAGGTAATAAGCTTAATCAATTTTCCTGGTTGTTGTTGCAGTTATGGAACAGCTGCTAGCCTTGCTACTTCCGGAGGGGTATAGTAAAACAGTAATCACAGTTTACACTAGTATACATCAACTGACAGTAATGCTTCAGAATGCTAGTGAGAAGTGCCATTTCGTCAAATCTTGAAAGTTGGCATTGACTAGTAGAAACCTTTAGTGTACATGTTCGAAAACAACGGGAGATCACTCTAGTAGAAATCTCCAATACCCCTGCAGTCACAGAAGCATATTATTTTAGGATATGCATAGTCAAACCGTCTTTTCAGATATTTAGCTTGGATACATGTAAAACATATATCTATATTTATTTTGAGAAGTATTTTCAGAATATTATAATTTTATCGGATCTCTTAAATATATTATAATAAAAATTAGTGACTAACTTAATTTAACGGAAGGGTTGCACTTGCTAGTTGTTGCGTCACTAGCGTTAGGCCCAATGCTAAGGAATACTGTTGTTTAGGCCCAGTAGACCATAAACTTCCAATCTCCGATCTTTTTTTCGGCCGGAGATGTTTTCCACTCCGTGTGGTTCATATTTTTACCATTCTTTTGGAGCAAGCACAATAAGTTAATTTTACAATTAGTTATTTCGTAACACATCTTTTGTAAGAAGTAACCAAAGCGACATCTCAACTTCAAATGTAAACACAACCAAACTCCAAATAAATCCCTTTCATTTTGAGAGAAAACTCAATATAAATCCTGACACATCTTTTTTCACAACAATACCAAGCTGAATCTTGGTCCTTTGTCTTGATGATTCAGGTACCCTTGCGGAACAAAATATCACACTACAACGTCTTCAGGGAACTCTTACAGGACAGACGAAAATACCATCTAATTTACAAACAGAGTTAAGCCTCATTCGTCATTGCCAAGTGGCTTGGCTTACTTCTGATGAATATTCTAAGAACTCTCGGGCCGAAACTTCCAGACCCGAATGTAGTTTTCTCCATGCGTGGTCACAATTTTCTTCATGCCTACCGACAGGCCGGTGATGGGCGGGCGCAAGCGTGTAGGGATGTTGTCCAGCCGGGCATCTGGAGCAATCTGGCGGACGCTTTTCTTTTCGACATGCCGCCTGGAACTGGATTCTGCTGTGCGGCCTGCATCCACGATGAAACTTCGAATGGTGTCACCGGTTCTTTGGCATAACAAACGAAGCACGCCATCGATACCACCAACTGCTAGCGTCGATGTGTCACCTAGCAAGTGATGTGCGCTGTAGATGACATTTGGGCTAACTCTCTTTTCCCAGAGAGGCCTCAGGGTCCTGAGCAAGAACAATAGAGAATAAAAGTACAACTATGATGAGATTGCACTTATGACTTGCTGGTGTATAACATTAGCAGTTTAGCACTGGGATGTATTACTAACATTCTTGTTGGAAGCATGTAAACACTATAAATAACATTGCTCCCATATACTTGCTAGATTGATACCCAAAAAAGTATGTCAGAAAGCGTGAATATTTCTCTCATTCCATTAAAAATAAGAAGCCAATTCTGTTCGTAAGGAGAAAGAGAAGCAGATATATTCTATACTCGATAAGTGCCAATATGCAATGGGTAGCTTGGCCTATTTGGGAAAAAAAACGAAGAATAATACAAAACAACCACGGATCCCAATAAGCATCAAGAAAGTGCACTTGATCAAAGGAATTTAAAAATTAACAACTTGCTGACATGAACCGTAGTTGCCCTCTAAAAGAAAATATGCATTCAAATGATAATTTACTATACTTATCGATTGTTGAAAAACTTCGCATGCATAACTTAGTAATCTACCATGCTAAAGCAATCTGAATTCTAAAATAATAGCTTATGAGATATTTATCACTAAAGGTACAGACGTACAATGTATAATAACTACAACTACAAACTAAGATGAGTTTTCCATAAAACATAAAAGATCATCAGGTACACACTAAGGCAAATGATTTAGGCCATACGGCCCATACCATAAAACTGTCCATTCAAGTTCATTCTACTCAACTTCATCAAATGAACGCAAAACACAGACAGTTAATGAGATAAAAATATATGTACTTCCTTCCAATTCGGACATCTAAGAAACAATACTTAAAATATTCATAATTTGTTCTGCAACTCTAGAGGCGACAGTCTCAGTTATTAAACAGATCAGACATCTCTAGAGCACTAAATTGTAGTACTATCAATACTGACCTTAAGTCCCAGCAATGTGCATAACCAGCAGATGAGCCCGCGAATATCAAGTGCGATCTTGTGCTGAAAGACAAGCACCGTATTGCTGAAATCATGAAAAAAAATGTAAGTTAGCTCAAACAAATATTAAACTCGCAACACTAACATATTGGCATGTATTTTGATTTCATACCTTTTACTCAAAAGATTCATCAACATCAAGAAGGAACCAAAACTTCCAGTAAAATCGTAAATACAGTTTGATTAATCGAACTGAGATTATAGTCCTAATTTTGTTAGACAATCAAAATTAAAGAAATTGTAAAAAGGGTGTCATTGTATTAGATTGTTCTTGAACCACTCAGCATCAATGTCTTTTGACTAGAACAAAAGCTAAAAAATTTCAACAAAAGTAGGTTAGAAGAAAAAAGAACACTTACATAGGTATACAAATTCATGATGTAAATCATTAGTGTTAGACAGTATCTTGTATTTCCCTTGTATAGATATTGCTAGCATCATGTATTGTCTTGTATAGGTTTTCCTTTTGTACCCTCATGTATATGTATATATTCTAGCCTATTGGCCTCATGATTGATACAAGTGCTATTCATAAAATGGTATCAAAGCTAGGTTTATCGGCATTGCACTTGCGCCATCCACCACCTTCTCCCCGGCGAATTCTTCCCACTCGTCTCTCTGATGACTCCTCCATGGTTGTCGCTCGTCCGTGACCGCCGCTCCTCCAACTGCCCGGAGGCCGCCGCCGCCGCCCCATTCTCTACCTGATCCGAGGCCGCGTTGTCGATCCCGTGGCGCAACGCTGTGGTCGAGTCCTAGAACCCGTGCATCCGTGCGCAGGAGAAGAAGGCCGCACAAGCGGAGCTCTCGAGAACCGACAGATGCCGCACCACCTCCGCTTCGGCCACCACCGACGCCGACTCCTGCCACCCGGCCGGCCTCGGCTCCAACCCAACCGCCTCGGCTCCCGGCCTCCGCCGCCCATGGTAACCGCTTCTCCCGATCGCCTTCTCTCCTAGCTGCGACAGCGATTCGCTCAGCCACGTCCTCCTGGACGCCTGCGCCGTCTCCGCTCCGCTCGAGAAACCGATCGATCGGACTTAAACTCGGTTGGATCGGAATTTTAAAAAAAATGTCGTCAACTTTTGATTCTTCCTCTGGCACCGTTTTTGTCCCTCGCTACCTAGTTATTTTCAATGGCCTCAATTATCAATACTAGGTTCTACATGTACACCTTTACATGCGTGATCAACGTCTTTGGGAGTTTTTCACCGTGTACTACCTTGTCCTGCTCCCCCTGCTGCACTCGTTATTCTGAAGGTGACTAATGATGCTACTCGATACGTGTCTGATGACCATGCTATGGAGTCCTTTCAGACTCAGTTTGCTACCTACAAAATGTGAATTGATGAAGGCGCTCGTGCCTCTACTATTTTGGTTGCTAGTATGGATGTGCATCTCACTGGAGACATGATTGCTTTGTCTTCGACACAGCTGATGTGGTCGCATCTTCGCGACCGCTATGAGCTTGCTGGCGATTCTTTGTACCTTGCTATTGTGGACCAGTAGTAGCCGCTGCAACAAGGTGATAGTACCGTGGATGAGTTCTACGCACAGTTGTCCTCGGTGTGGCGTCAGCTTGATTCTTTTGGACCGGAGGTTTGCCGCACTTGCCAGTGTTGTCAGCATCAGCACTCCCATTTGGAGCTTCGCTGCATCTACGACTTCTTAAACGTCTTTGGGCTAAGTTTGAGCAGATTCGTGCCCAACTGCTCGCTCACCATCCTCGCGTTACCTTGTTGGACGCTCTAGCAACTATTCATACTGATGAGACTCGTCTACTTCAGTCTTAACAGTGCCTCATATTACTTCATTAGTGGCGCCTACTCCAGTGTTGACTGCTGGGGGTGGAGGGTTTCACTGCACCTACCGCGACAAGAATGGACATGTGAAGCAGTTCGGTTACAGGAAGAAGGATCTTATTCATCGAGGTAGACGCCCTCCCAAGGGCACTGGAGGCTCGGGCATCTCCCCTCAACGGACCTCTGCTGGCTCTGACTCCACCCAGGAGATTCTCACGCTGCTATATCATATGGCTGCCTCTACACCCACAGGTTCTACTGGTTCTGCTACATCTTCTATTGAGACCACCTTCACATCCTCTTTAGGTATCTTACCATGGATTCTTGACTCTGGTGCTTCTTTTCATATGACCTCTGATCCCACGAGTCTTCATTCCATTAGTCCTCTCGCTGCTCCTATCATTGTTCAGACCGCAGATGGTACCTCTTTTTGTTGCAGGATGAGGCATTTTTGTCTTCCTCTTTTCATATTCCTATTCTCTCATGTTCCCAAACTGACCATGCAGCTTATTTCTGCTGGTCAACTCAATATCATGGCTATCATATTATTCTCGATTCTGACTCTTGTTGTATTTAGGATCGCCGCACGGGGTTTCTGGTTGGTACTGGCCCTCGGCGCCGTGACTTAGTGTCTCTGGGAGCCCATGTTATTAAGTCGTAAAGTCGAGTCGAGTCACCAAAGGGGCGACTTTGTCGACTTGGGCGACTAGTCGACCGACTAATCTCGACTAGCCCCCCGACTAGGAAGTATGTTAGTAGGGCATGTCACATACTAAGCTGTAGCAACAACTAAGCACATATACATATTGTAAAGCATGAAATGAAGAGAACAACATAAGCATGATGATGATATGGATTGGAGGCGTCTATGGTTCGGCCCCTCCATTCCGGGTATGAATGTCTCGAGTGGTCATAAAGATTAGTCGTGGCTAATCGTTGATTAGTCGTCCAGCCGCCCGACTAGTCGCTCCAGTCGACTCGAGTGTCCTAGTTGTTCTCCATGCACCGACTAGACGATTAATTGTGGATTAGTCGATGACTTAATAACATTGCTGGGAGCTTGACTGGCTCCTCACCGCCTCTGCCTCCGTTGCATCCTCCATGGCGTCGTTTGCTCAGTGGCATCACCGTTTAGGACATCTTTGTTTTTTGTGTCTACCTTCTTGAGTTCATCGTGGCCTTTTAGGATATGTATCTAGTGATGTCTCTTTAGATTTTGCGGGCTGTAAGCTTGGTAAGCAGCTACAACTCTCCTATCCTTCCGGTGAGTATGTCCCAGCATCCTTTTGATCTTGTTCAATCTGATATTTGGGGTCCAGCTCCTTTTGTTTCAAGAGAGGGTTATAAATATTACATTCTTTTTATAGATGATCTCTCGCCGCACTTGGATATATTTTATGTCTTCTCGTAGTGAGGTTTCATCCACCTATAAGAATTTTGCCACCCTAATCTGTACTCAATTTTATTCTCCCATTCGTGTTCTTCGTGCTAACTCGGCAGGGGAATATTTGTCAGGAGCCCTTCGTGCTTTTCTTACTGATCAAGGCACTTTCTCAATTTTCTTGTTCTGGTGCTTATGCTTGGAATAGTATGGCTGAGCGCAAGTATCATCAGCTTCTTAAGATAGCTCGTGCTCTTTTACATGCTTTCGCTGATCCACCTCACTTCTGGGCAGAGGCTGTTTCCACTACCACTTACTTGATTAATACTCAGCCTTCTTCTGCTCTTCAAGGTGGGTTCCAGTGGAACGTCTTTGCAGCATGCCTCCCAATTATTCTAGTCTCCGCCTCTTTAGGTGTGTGCTATGTTCTTCTTGCACCTCGTGAACGCACCTAGCCGCTCAGTTTGTTGAGTGCGTTTTTCTAGGATATAGTGCTGAGCATAAAGAATATCGTTGTTGGGATCTTGTTGGCCGACGTATGCGGATCTCTCGGGGTGTTACTTTCGATGAGTCTCGTCCCTTCTACCTTGTCCTTCTCCCACACCAGCATCTCTTGTCAAGCCACTTTCTTTCCTAGCTTTTCCTGATACTCCAGTTGCCACTTTTCCTTTTCCACCGTTAGCATCTCCATCGTTGGCCCTCTAGCGACTTCACCACTGGTGCCTCTTTCAAAGGTTTCTCCTGATATTGTTCCTTTTTATCCTCTATACTACACTCGTCATTCGCGAGTTGACGATTCCTCTAATGTGTCATTTTCTCCAGCTGAGCCACCATCTTCAGTGTCTCCTCGCTATGCTCTTCGCGATCGCCAGTCTATCTGGCCTCTTGAGTACCTTGGCTTTGTTGGTGCAGCTCTTATCGAACTAACATCTTACCGTGATGCTATTATTCATCAGGAATGGCAGCATGCGATGGCGGAGGAGCTTGCTGCCCTTGAGCGCACTGGCATGTGGGATCTTATGCCCTAAGGTTAAGACTCGCTCTGATGGTTCTCTTCAGCGCTACAAGATTCGTCTCATGGCACGTGGTTTTCAGCAAGAGCATGGTCATGATTATGATGAAACCTTTGCTCATGCGGCTCACAAGACCACTATTCGCACTCTTATTGTTGTGGCTCTGTTCATAAGTAGTCTTATATCTCAACTGGATGTCAAGAATGCCATTCTTAATGGTGCGCTGCGTGAGGAGGTCTATATGTAGCCACCACCAGGGTACTATGTTCCTGAGGGCATAGTTTGTCGGCTTCGCCGCTCTTTTTATGGGCTCATGCAAGCCCCTCGTGCCTGGTTTGAGCGTTTTTCTTCCGTCACTACAGTTGGTTTTTCTACTAGTACTCATGATCATGCACTCTTTGCTCACACTTCGCCTCGTGGTCGCACTCTTCTCCTGTATGTTGATGACATGATCATCACTAGAGATGATTCTCAGTATATTGCCTTTGTGAAGGCACATCTCAATGAACAGTTTCTCATGTCTGATATGGGCCCCCTTCGCTACTTCCTTGGGATTGACATTTCTTCTACACCAAAGGGATTCTTTTTGTCCCAAGAGAAGTATATTTAGAATCTTCTTGATCATGCTTCACTGATTAGCGCACAACCGAGCACCCATGGAGCTCAATGTTCACCTTCAACCTACTGATGGTGAACCTCTTGAGGATCCTACTCGTTATCGCCATCTTGTTAGGAGTCTTGTTTACCTTGGCGTCGCTCGTCCTGATATTTCGTATTCAGTTCATAAGTCAGTTCATATCTGCTCCCACTCAGCTCCACTATAGTCATCGTCTTCGTGTTCTGCGATATCTTCGTGGAACTCTCTCTCATCGTTTTTTCTTTCCACGCTTCAGCTCTTTACAGCTTGAGGCTTGAGGCATACTCTGATGCTACCTAGGCTAGTGAATCACTCTGATCGTCGGTTTCTTTCTGCTTACTGTGTTTTTCTGGGTGGTTTTCTCATTGCTTGGAAGACTAAGAAACAAAAAACAGTTTCTTGTTCGAGTGCTGAGGCAGAGTTGCGGGCTATAGCTCTTTTGATAGCAGATGTTACTTGGCTATGATGATTACTTGAGGATTTTGGTGTTTCTGTTTCTACACCGACTTCTCTTCTATCTGACAATACAGGTGCTATTAGCATTGCTCGAGAGCCGGTAAAGCATGAGCTTACCAAAAATATCGGTGTTGATGTTTCCTACATGCAGTCACAAGTACAAGATCAGGTTGTTGCTCTTCAGTATGTGCCTTCAAAGCTTCAATTGGCAGATTTCTTCATGAAAACACAGACTAGAGCTCAGCACAACTTTTATCTCTCCAAACTCAGTGTTGTTGATTCATCATGAGTTAGACAGTATCCTGTATTTGCCTTGTATAGATATTGCTAGTATCATGTATTGCCTTGTATAGGTGTATTCTCCTGTATAGGAATTCCTTTTGTATCCTCATGTACATGTATATATTATGGTGGCCTATTAATCTCATGATTAATACAAGTGTTATTCATAACAATTAGCTCCATTGTCCTCTCTGTTAAGACTGGGATACTAGAGTTGGACCTGTGCTATGCTGCGGGGAGTATTTTTCTGCTTATGATTAAAAAAAATGGCTTTTTTATCATGATACTTCAGTAGTATAACTCTATAAATGTTTGCCCTTTTTGACTGGAAAATTCTAGCCATAACTCAGGAGTCAGGACCGAGACCATGCCGATCACTCATCAGCAAATGGAAGTCCATCGTGCTTATGATCCAGAATTAGTTGAAGGGTTACCTGTTGGTGCAAAAGCTGATTTCAGAAGGCCTAACTTCTGTCCTGAGGTTTGATCTGCAATAGCTACATTTCCAAATGTAGAACCACCGACAATCAGCTGGTCATCTGTCATTGTCAAGCATGTCAAGGGAGAAGAGTGAAGCCTGTATATCATATGTTAAATTGGCATCAGTTGCAAAACACACTAATATACAATGCACAACTAGACATTAACTGCAACATACAAAATATTTCACGCAAAACCACAATAATTTTCCAAATTATTGGCCCTTCTTACTTCAATTACCAGAAATAAGGTCCTGAGCTTAATCTTCAAAATTGTTCAAATATATATATCTTCACTATCATTTTCAAAGATCAACTATATCTGCAGATTGTTGTTCCTTAACTTCTCTGCATCCAATTAGGGTCTGAGAGATCCCCCACATAGTATCAAACTGGATGTAATGTACCTATAGAATGAAGTTCTGCACCTAAGTACAGTCTTAATTTGACTTTGATACTATGCAAACAATAAAAAAAATCCCAGCTACTTGAGGTGTGAGACATGCACTGAAAATACACACACCAACAACACAATCTGGAAATTATACTTGCTATTATGGTTTCAAGTAAGATTATATGAAATTACATAGTTCCTCCGAAGTGAAGTCAAGCTTGTGCTTATGTACAAACATACCAACAATTTTGAAAAAAGGAATTGAACAATCAAAAGAGCACTGTATTCACATGCTATGTTAGTGTTACTCGGTTCCCTTGTACTCACCGGTAAATGCTTGAGCAACTTCTGCTGTACATATCATATACAAAGGCTCTACCATCCTCACAACCAATTACAACCTCTGGATCGGCATAACTGCAGAAACAAATAAACATTGGGTAAATAAATGCAAATAAAAATAACAACAGAAATGTCTAGGCAAATATTTATCAAATAACAGTAGGACATGCACAAGCTTATGCGTAACTCCTGTTCCACTGTAATTATATGCTTTCAAGCACAATTCAATAATTTTAGTACTATAGATAACACCAATCTTGTAATTTGTTCGAAACAAAAGGCATGCCATGTCATGTCAAGAAATTAAAACCATGTTCCTTACCTCATGCATAAGCCATGATTGAAGGATGCTCCATGGGATTGAAATATACTTCTTGGTTCACTGCGTCTCCATATGCAAAGCTGGGAGCTAGTCAAACCTACAATCTTCACAGAGGAAAGGAATCTTTTTATAAGAGTTAAACAAGAATTCCTACTTTGTTAAATTAAAGACACACTGTTGCTGAAAAATTAAAACAAAGCTGTTTTAAATATAACTCTTTGGCCCAATGCATCTCCAGGAATATATAAAATACTATTTTTTGGAACCAACAAATAAAATAGATTAGAAAATACAATTATTGGAAGCACCAATTCAGACAATTTTAGAGTTAAGTTGACAATGCTATGGCAGAGCGTCTAAGCATATGTATGTATGTATGTATGTATAGTGCAACTGATATGAGCAAAGCAACGGATCGGGTGTATTTCCGGCGCAGGCGTGGTGTGGCTCCGCTCGTCCAGCTGGATAGCGATGCGCGTGAGGAGGTTGCAACAACCAAAGATCAAGACGCGCGTGCCCCCGAAGAATCCATGCAGCAACAGCACCATGCAGGAGGTTAGCCGTATGGAGGGGGGATTCATTCAGATAAGTATGGAAGGTTAATTAGAATCTAATTAGGCGCGTGCGTTCAGGGATTTTGTCTGTGTGGGGTGAGTTGTTTTTGGCTTATAAATAAGAAATTGGGAGGAGAAAAAGGGCATGATTTTATGCCACAAAACTAATCTCAGGCGGTGGCTACGAAAATAGCCTTTACCCAGGCACGAGCTGCCGCGACGAGTTCTTCGTCGGGTAGCTTGCGATCCGGTCTCTGGCCGGGTACTCGTGCATACGAGCAAGCGCACTCCGCGTATCAATTTGGTATCAGAGCCTTGCGCTCCTGGTGCCATGACAACTCCGGTAGAAGATCGCGTCGCCGTTCTGGAGACGGAGGTGAAGGAGATAAGGGGCATGATGGAGGAGATGATGAAAATTTTGAAGGGAAAGAACCCAGCCGTGGAATCAATGGGAGAAGACGGGGATTTCAACTCTCATCCGGCAGGCAAGGCACGAATGGCTGGCCAGCAGGGAGACCTTCCGCCATGGAAGGGTGGATGGAACGTCCTGGGACGTGAGGAGCACGCTCCCGGACGGAGAAGAGGCGCAGGGCGAGGGGAAGAAGAGGATCGCCGGTGGACACCTCGTCCCCCGTGGTTCGATCTTCCAGATTATGATGGGCAGGATGATCCGCTCGGATGGATACGTCGTTGCGAGCGTTTTTTTCGGGTTCATCGAATTCCTGAGGAAGAGTACGTGGAGATTGCTGGACTTCTTCTATTGGGGGAAGCTCAGGAAGTGTTGGATAATTGGCAAAGGGACGAACCCTGGATTGCGTGGGAAGACTTTGCCGAGGCGTTCACGTAGCGTTTCACTCGACATTCGAGTATTGGCCCGTTGGGTGACCTGGTGAACCTCAAGCAAGGCGGCAAACCCGTGGAAGAATATGCGAGGGAGTTCCAAAGACTCCTCGCTCGTACCACAAGGATGAGAAAAGCAGACCAGATTGAAACCTTCATGGCGGGACTCTCTGTGGCCTTGGGTGCGGAGGTTCGCCGAGAGCGTCCCCGGGATCTAGCGGAGGCGATCGGAATTGCGCGTGAAGCTAAGGCAAGAAAAGCCGCATCGATTGCGAAGGCAATAGAGGGAATGTCAAGTTCGGTGCGGGAACGAGGGCCAATTCGCAGCCAGTCATATAGTTCCTCGGTGCCACCGGCCATCCCAGGAGGTTTGGCGACCGGGTACCAGTCAGGCGGGACGGCGCAACTGGGGCGATCCTTCGGCGCACAAGGGACCAAAACCGGCGGGCAATCCTTCCAGGGAAGCGGCGGGCACTCGACTCTTCCTAGAACCGCCCCGGCAGTTAGTACGCAAAGCAGCGCGGCATCGGTACCTAGTCGGCTGCGTTTAACTGCAGACCAACTGGCGGACAGACGCGCCAAGGGCTTGTGCTACAATTGTGACGAGGTGTATACCAGAGGGCATCGCTGTAAGCGTTTGTTTCATTTGGAAGTAGAAGACGTGGAAGATGAAGAACTCAGGGAGGATGAACTGGGCGAAGACGTGTCCCTGTCCATGATTGCCGCTTTGGGTCCTAAGAATGGGAACACAATGCAGGTCATGGTGCAATTGCACGGCAAGCCGTGGCTCGGCCTCATCGACAGCGGAAGCACTCACAACTTCGTGAGTACATACGCTGCCCGTCAAGGTGCTTGGGAACCGTCAGACAGGCTACCGGAGAAGAACTGGCTACATCAGGTGCGGGTAGCAGGAGGAACCCATCTGTCGTGCCTAGGCAAGTTCACAGCAGATTTCGGCATTCAAGGGCAGCAGTTCAAGACTTCGTTCATCGTCCTTCCCATTGATGGGTTCGACATTATCCTGGGAGTCCAGTGGCTGCGGACTCTGGGCAACATCAAGTGGAATTTTGAGGACTTATCCATGGAGTTTGAAAGCATGGGGGCAACTGTAAGGTTCCAGGGCATGCGACGCCAGTTACGGCCAGGAGTAATGCATGCCGGGTTGAAGGAAGAAGCAGCAATCTCGAGTCTGCTGACCGCTTACGATGACATATTCGCGGAACCACAGGGACTACCGCCGCCAAGACAATGCGACCATCGCATCCCATTAGCGGAGGGCACTAATCCTGTCGTGGTGCACCCCTATAGGTATCCCTTTCGGCAGAAGGACGAGATTGAACAGCAGTGTGAAGCCATGATGAAGCAAGGTATTATTCGGTCAAGCCGTTCACCTTTCTCTTCTCCAGTCCTGTTAGTCAAGAAAGCTGATGGAACATGGTGTTTCTGCATGGATTACCACGAGCTTAATGTGCGGACGATCAAGGATAAGTTTCCCATTCCAGTAGTAGAGGAGCTTCTGGATGAATTGGGAGGGGCTCGATTATTCACCAAGTTGGATTTGTGTTCGGGCTATCATCAAGTCCGAATGTGGCCCGACGACATTGCCAAGACAGCCTTCCGAACACACCATGGGCATTACGAGTCCCTCGTGATGCCCTTTGGCTTGTCGAATGCGCCATCCACCTTCCAGGCCCTGATGAATGAGGTGTTGCAGGATTTTTTGCGTAAATTTGTGCTTGTCTTCTTCGACGACATATTGGTGTACAGTCGCTCGGAGGAAGAACATCAGGAGCATTTGCGCCAGGTTTTTTAGCGTCTGCGGCTTCATCGACTCTACCTCAAGCGCTCCAAGTGTACTTTCGCCCAGGGACGTGTGGGCTATTTGGGTCACGTCATCTCCCACAATGGGCTGTCGGCAGATCCGGACAAGCTCCATGCAGTGAGCGCTTGGCCGCGGCCCATGTCCATATCAGCTCTTCAGGGGTTCCTAGGGCTGACTGGATACTATCGACGTTTTGTTCAGAACTACGCCGTCGTTGCGGAGCCTCTCACTGCTTTACTCCGTCGGAATAACTTCGTGTGGACGGATTCGGCGGAGGGGGCTTTCCATCGCCTCAAACATGCTCTGGTGTCGGCGCCCGTGCTACAAATGCCAGACTTCGTTGTTCCTTTTGTGGTGGAATGCGACGCTTCAGGCACAGGCATTGGAGCCGTCCTACAACAGCATGGGCACCCCATCGCCTATTTCAGTCGTAAGTTGGCGGATCGACATACGAAGTTGGCAACTTATGAGCGGGAGCTGATTAGGTTGTCCAAGGCAGTGCGGCATTGGCGGCCCTATCTGTGGGGGCATCCATTCATCGTGTGCACGGATCATGGAAGCCTCAAGTTTCTTTTGGAACAAGCCCTCATCACACCTCCCAAACAACACTGGCTGAATATAAACCAGGCAGACACAACGTGGTGGCTGATGCTCTCTCTCGAGTTCACTCGACCGAGCCGCATTGCGCGGCCATCTCCAGCCCTGAGGATGTCACACGTGATCAATGGCGAGAGATTTTGCGGCAAGATCCGGAAATTCAAAGTCTGGCCGACCACCGGCGGGGAGCCACAGTCCGGGCAGAGGCATTCTCGTGCGTCCCAGCAACACCAGTTCCATCATCAGCGACCAGGGGTGAAGACCAACGCCAAGGCGAAGTGCTTCCAACTGAGCATTCCAGCGTCCAGTGGGAGGTCCGAGACGGCCTCGTTTTCTGCAATGGCCGCTTGGTCGTGCCAGCGTCTTCACCATTGGTGCCCAAGATCATTGCTTCGGCCCACGATCTCACCCATGAAGGCGTACATAAAACTCTACACCGCCTTCAGGCCGACTATTTCTGGGAGAAGCAGCGTGAGTCCGTCGGCCAATATGTGAGTTCCTGCGCCATATGCCAGCAAAACAAGACTAGCAATTTATCCCCGGCAGGACTCTTGCAGCCATTGCCCATTCCCCACCAAATATGGGCCGACGTTTCCATGGATTTCATCACGGACTTACCCAAGTCCCAGGGTAAGACTACATTATTGGTGGTGGTGGACCGTCTGTCCAAATATGCTCATTTTATTCCATTATCACGGCCGGCTACAGCTCTAATGGTAGCAAAGTTCTTCGACCAGGTGGTCCGTTTGCATGGTCTTCCGGAGTCCATTGTATCTGATCGTGACCCAGTGTTTCTCAGCGCTTTCTGGCAGGATCTGTTTAAACGGAGTGGAACAACATTGCTGATGTCCATAGCATATCACCCACAAACAGACGGCCAAACGGAGATGGTCAACCGCACTATCGAGATGTACTTACGCTGCCTCGCCAAGGACAACCCAGTTAAATGGGTACATTGGGTGCCATGGGCTGAATTCTGTTATAATACTTCCTTCCACACAGCCCTCCGGATGACACCGTTCGAGTTGGTCTACGGCAGGTCTCCACCGCTGCTACCATATCAACAAGGAGCTACTGTCATTGACTCGGTCGACTGTGCTTTAGTCGATCGGGATGCTGTCCTACAGCAGGCGCGAGACCATCTTCTCCAGGCGCAGAATTGGATGAAGCAACGCTACAACCTGCGCCATCGCGCGGTGGAGTTTCCAGTGGGCTCTTGGGTATGGCTTAAGCTCCAAAAGCATCGTCAGCTTTCGGTTCGCGCCAACCGACAGCATAAGTTGTCACCGAAGTTCTACGGTCCCTACCAAGTGCTGGCCCGCATCGGTCCCGTCGTTTACCAGTTGCGGCTGCCGGCGAATGGCCGTCTGCACAACGTGTTTCATGTTTCATTGCTCAAGGAGTTCCATGGCGAGCCGCCGGCACAACCGGTGGATCTTCCGGATGAGGTTGTGACTACTGCGGTGGGGCCGGAGCAGCCGGAACCTCGTAGCATTTTAGCTCACCGCTTTGTCAACGGCCACCGTCAGCTGTTGGTTCAATGGGCGGGCGAGCCAGCAGAGGAAGCAACTTGGATGGATGCCATCACTTTCAAGCATTCTTTTCCAGACTCCAAGCTTGAGGACAAGCTTGTTCTTGAGGGGGGAAGTAATGATATGAGCAAAGCAACGGATCGGGTGTATTTCTGGCGCAGGCGTGCTGTGGCTCCGCTCGTCCAGCTGGATAGCGATGCGCGTGAGGAGGTTGCAACAACCAAAGATCAAGACGCGCTTGCCGCCGAAGAATCCATGCAGCAACAGCACCATGCAGGAGGTTAGCCGTATGGAGGGGGGATTCATCCAGATAAGTATGGAAGGTTAATTAGAATCTAATTAGGCACGTGCGTTCAGGGATTTTGTTGGCCGTGAACGACCTGTGTGGGATGAGTTGTTTTTGACTTATAAATAAGAAATTGGGAGGACAAAAAGGGCATGCTTTTTATGCCACAAAACTAATCTCAGGCGGTGGCTTCGAAAACAGCCTTTACCCAGGCGCGAGCTGCCGCGACGAGTTCTTCGTCGGGTAGCTTGCGATCCGGTCTCCGGCCGGGTACTCGTGCATACGAGCAAGCGCACTCCGCGTCTGCTCGTATCAGCAACCTAATGCATTTATGGTAAAAAAAATACCCAACCTATGAAGATTTCCAAGACAAACCACAGCCTGTGTTTCTAATGAGGCCACAAACATCTCCATTTTCAGTCAATGCCCACCACTTTCTTGTACGGCTGAGGCTGACCAGATGGCCTATAATTGTGATAAAATAAAATTGTGCCTACAAGAATCAATAACTAAACAACCATAGAAAAATGTCCCTACAAAAATCAATAACTAAAAAATAATCCCATAATTCTTGGTCCAAACTCACATGTACATAGTAGAATGTTTCAAATGTTGGATATGGATTACTATTTCATAAGATTATAATACAGACGGCCTATTTGCAGTTTCCGTTGACATTCTCAATGCACAGAAAGCATATTACTAGGGTCAAGGTGATTAAATGCTAATATACACAAGAATAAGATGTTCAAATTGTACAGTTGAAGTTTATGGCGTATCAGTCAGTAGGTGGCACATTCCCTCAAGGCTGAAGTCTGCTACACAAATGCATGCATGTATATTACAGAATATTTAAATTTCCAATATAACTTTTACTCAAGCAAGAATCTTGTATACTTGTTCTTATCAAACACAAAAGGCTACAGCTAGATACCTAAGTAATAGAAAAAAAAAGTGCACCAACATTGATTACCTTATTTTCATCAAAATCAAAGTCAACCAGCATTTTAGCATTTGGAACATTGTACTCGTTCATGTATTTGCAACTTTCCGCAGACCAAAGCCGGAGAATCTGGCAACAATCAATGTCAACTTGATGAGCTGTTCAAGATGAGCATGATCATAAGTAGATTGGTGACAACATTTAAATAAAATAAAAAAAGTTCATCACTAAAAATGATCAGTCATTCTCAATTATCTAAAACCTTGGAAGTTGGACATAGGTAACTATGGTTTCTACAATCATGTCAAGTGGCATTCAGCATCATTATGCCATTACCTCAACAGGTCCACAACCTCATTTCACAAAATACATTTTATAACTTATTTTTGTATTATTTAATATTTTTTTGTCATGTACCTTACATGTGAAGCTTCTAAATATAGGGGCCCTAGCAACAAACCTAAGACATATAAAACATTAATATTTAATGAAAACATTAACTAATCGGGCTTATTATAACTTCATCTCAAAAATAACATAGATATTTCGTATTGATGAAACATAATAAGAACACCACTACATGATGCAACACCTACCTTATCTCCAACTCCAGTTAAGATTGAACCACTCTTCATACGGCACAAAGTGACCCTGAAACAATAAATAAGAAACTCGAAGGAAAAAAAATATGGATATTGAGCCACTCTCCAAATGATGTACAGTAGCTAAAAAATAGACGATAATTGATCAAAATGGAACAATATGAAAATGCAAAAAAGTATATGTTTGATGACTTGAGAAATGAAAACTCCTGTAGCTCGCATCACAATACACAGTAGGAGGCTTAGCCCAGTAGATCAACACAACAGGGGCTTACCGCATAGGGTGACCAATCCACTGATAAACTTCAGCAGGCCCTCTAGATAAAGATGATGCATGTTCATCCATTGCAAGCTCCTGAAAATAACTCTTTATTGAAATATTAAAACTTAAGCTTCTTGCTTGTGGATTCCTCTTATAATATAGATCTCTCATCAGATGAGCTGAGTCAATAATCCTATTCCTGTCAACCAAGCAGAAAATCATAAATGCACATATTAATCAACAAAGATAAATTTATTGGCAACATAGCAAATTTCATAAGGAAACATTCAGCCAGCGATCTAGATGAGAAAAATGCATGAACAGAAATACCAAAAGAAAGTAGAAAGACTAGCGCAAGAATTGTCCGTACAGCAATGGGTAACTGGAAACCAGCAATAACACTGATTTAGGAGTCGTAGACTGCACGGACATCCAAAGAAGAAACATAGATCACTAATTAGCTCCCCAGAGGTAGCATGGTTAAGGAGATAACAAATAAATGAGAAATTAAATGTATCATGTATCTCGCACAAATGCCACCTGTCGCACAACTCACCTATTCCATCAGTGATTCACTGTCTTACCAACAGTGGACCAATGTTTCAGGATTTATATTGCAACCTCTAGGATGAATCACATCAGCGCACAATACGAAAATATAGCAAAGTGTCCAATGCACATGGGACAGTTCTTCTTAGGTCACCTTTTCCCATTTTGTGGAGTGAGGTGTGCATATATGATTCATCAACCAATTGCGTAATGAATAATAAGTTTCTCCCAACCAGACATTGCGGTTCTTCTTAACCCCAATTGGAAGCCGGCACCTACTGCTAATTAGCGCCCGCCCTAATTCGAATTAGACAAACGGGAGCACGAAGATGCAGACAGCACAATCGAAAGAGCATAGCGCAAAAGGAACCGGCTGCTGCATCGAGCAACTGGGAGAAGAAAGGGAAGATGGGTGGGTCGGACCATGACTTGCAGACGGCGGAGCAGCGAGCGAGGTCGAAGTGGTCGCCCAGGCGAGAGAAGATGGAGCGGAGGGTGTCGTCGTTCAGCAACTGCGCCATCGACCCAGAGCCGCCGCCGCCTCTGTTGCGCTTGACGCCGACGTTTCCGCTCCGGCCCTGGCTGCTGCTCGCCTCCATGGCTCTCTCTCTCTCTCTCTCTCTCTCTCTCTCTCTCTCTCTCTCTCGCTCCCTCTCTCTCTCTCTCTCTCTCTCTCTCCCGCCGCTTGTTTCTGCCTCCCCGGCCGGTCCGAGACACGACTAGAGGCGTCGTGGACGGGCGGCGGCCGGCGCCGCTGTGCTATCCATCCGTCTACCCTGGGCTGGGCCTGGCTCCTCCTGGCGGAGGCTGGGTTCTTTTTTTTTATTTTTGGAGTCCCAGTTGCGCTGACCATGCCCGCCTTGTAGATCGTGCCTAATTTGCAAGCATCCAAAAATCTAAATTACCTTCCCGTAAAAAGTCAAAATAACCCAGCCTCTAAGAAAAATGTATACAAGTCGTCCTGGAATATATGTCAGTTTATCATTTTTAGCATTTGACTATCGATATGTAGACGAGCATTTAAAGTTTACCACATAGTAGTGTCGCATATATCGCTAGATTCATCATGAAAGTGACTTTTATAACATACACCTTTTTATGATTTATAAGAAAAAATATATAAAGATGGCACTTGGGACTATGTCAATTTCTAAAACACTCATGTATGGAATCAATGATAATATTAGGTATTCTCTTCGTGAATTTTTAAATAAATTTATAGAAAAATATGTCAAAAAAATAATTATATAAATATATCTTTATCGCCAATTCAATTAGCGACAGGACTTATATCGTCAAATAAATTGACAACAAAAGCTCTAACGCCAATTTACTTGGCAACAGAAGTTTGACGCCAACCAACAATTTGTCCCCGATTCACTTGGCCGACGATCCATTTGTCACTGCAGACTTTTGTCATTAAAAGAATTAGCGATAGATAATTTGTCATCAAATGAATTGACGACTAGGGGTGGATAACGAGCCAGTTGAACTTTTTTTCGAGCTTTCTTCGACACTGATTTATTCTTATTTATTATAGTCTCCTGTATTGTTTGAGACCCAACTTCGAACCGAGCTTAACGAGCCGAGCCGAAGTTGACTCTGGTTCCAAATCAACTAATTTTTATTTTAAAAAAAAATGAATGTAATCAGAGCAATTTTGAAACGAGCCACCGAGCCAGCTCAACGAGCTTTTTTTCCAGCCCTATTGACGACAGACGTATATTTATATAATTATTTATTTTGACATATTTTTCTATAATTTTATTTTTAAAATGTATTTTTAAATCCTCTCTTCGTGCCCTACTCCTGCTCTAGGATGCCTTGACTTGTCAAGATCTTCAAGATACAAGCTGTTGGTAGACTTTAGTAGTTTTCGCAGCCTTCGCGATGGCAAATCGTGGTAAAATTGTACTTTTTTGTGACATCACGGAGTGTCGTAACCTTATTTAACGTGCATGATAAGGTCAAAAACAGTATGAGATGTGGAAATAAGGTTAAAACCATAGGATTTGGAGGTTAATAGCGTTTCCGGGCCGTTTCCGGGGTTTTGGGCCTTTCCGGGGGAGTTTGGGCCTTAAAGAGGGGGTTGTGGGCTTCGGTGGGATGGAGTAAGAGTCCATTTAGGACTAGGAATCCTAGTTGGGGCTGGTAAGAGGGCTTCCCCTGCCCTTTATGTGCGCCCCACCTCCCCTTTAGCGCCCCCACATCTCCCTTTAGCCCCTAGCCGCACCCCTCACCCTTCTTCCCCCTTGTGCCGTGCGCCCCCCTTGCACCTCTCCACCACCTCTCCTCCACCCCCTTGCTGCCCTAGGGTGGCCTCCCCACCCCCTGCACCTCGAGGATTCATCCCTTGGAGCGAGGAGCAAGGAGCGAGGAGCGAACCGGGAGGAGATCCATTCAGTTTTCGTGCGTCGGGCAAAGGTATGGCCATGGGAATCCTTGGGGTTGATCTAGGTACTGTTCTAATGGTGTTCATCATGATTTTAGATCAATTGGTGGTGCTGGACTTGAGTAGATTGGATTAGATCTAGATGTTGCCACGTTTCTGTTCTGGGACAGCATGAGCAGTCGACCTAGGGTTAGGTTTTTCGCCAATTTAGAATCCGAATTTGGTCATACGGATGTTTAAGAAGTTGTAGATAATTTCATTATCTTTCCATGGATATAAAGAAAGTTAAATTCCGCCCAGCCGTTTGAAAGTTATGGCTGTTTTACCGAGCGTGTTAAAATCTGTGACGTGATTTGAACAGATCACGGTAATCTGTAGATTAAACAACTTTAGAGTCCGAATCAGTCTTTCCATATACCTATACAAAGTTGGGAAATTTCCTAAGCTACGCGAGGATGTACTCGTTTAATTGATTCGGAGTCCCAGAACTCAAGTTATGCCTTTTGCAAGGCTGCTGTCCCGACGGGACAGAACCTCTGTTTTTAGGTTTTGCGAGTAGTTGGCAATGTCGGGGTAGATGAGAGTTTGCGTACTGTTTTGTGGACATGATTGTGAGTGTGTGATACCTATGTGCAGGTGGTGCGACCCCGGGAGTGCCTTCTACTTCCCGCCAATCCGTTGCCCGTGGTTGAGGCAAGTGTGTTGTAATGAATAGCGAGTTGTAGGTTGCTTGTTGAGAATAGATGGAATTGACTTCATGATATATGATCACTTGCCATGCTTTAATGATTGCCAATGATATGATGAGCATGTTTATTATGTTATGATACCATGTGTTAATATGTGAGTCAAATATGATGTTGGCATAACTGCATACATGACATGTTACATGGCCGGGGCGGTGAGAAAGTCATAACTAATCCGGGAAGGTCGGTGAGAAAGATATGACTAATCCGGAGAGCCAATGAGTAAGTCCTACATCGTGATTCCATTCACCGCGGTGAACGGAAGCGAGGAGTAGGCACCCTCCATCTTCGGGATGGAAGGGGGGAGAGGGTGCACACCGACGGGTGTGTACTCAACCATACCGGTATGAGTTTCCAAGGAGACATGAGCATTGCATTACATTGCATACATAATGATGATGATATTGATAAGTGTTCATGAATGAGAAGATATACATGATGGGAGATTTTATTGCCATGATATTGTTCTTGTTGTCCATTGCAATATGCTTGCTGAGTTTTGAACTCACGCTTGTATTTTCTTATTGTTTTAGGTACCATGAGAACGACATGCGGGGAAGGGAGATAGTCACACGTCCGCACGTAGCTTCACCCTTTTGATTCCACAAGTCATTCAATTAGTTTCGATAATAAAATGCGTGTGATGATTATTGCTTTAAGGTTTAGCTTTGCTATGTGAGAGGTTTATTGTTCGTTTGACACTTGGAGACATTAAGTGCTTGATTTTAGACTTATATTGTCGTTAAGCCTTTGATTATTGCTGTTTTAGCTGTCTCTCATATTGCGTTATATTGCTATACGGTTGTTGCTCCTTTAGTTCATGTTAAAACAAAGGAGGTGCTGCCGAAATCTCGATTTTTAGTATGTGCGCCTTTGCTGGAATTTTATGTTAATTGTGGTATTTAGTTGTTGTTTAGCTTATGTTTGGTAACATTCAGGCATATTAAATGCCGGGGTGTTACAATTTTTCGTAAATCCTTTTTCATGGCAGGCATATTAATGTCATTTTCGTATGACCAGTCCAAGCACATTTGCATGTACTGGCCTAGAAACTTTGCTCCGATGTATACCATTGTTTGACTTGTAATGTGTAACCTAGGGTGCGTTAGCAGCGGTGCGTGCATCTTCAGATTTCTTTGCCAGTTTTGCTAGTTGGATTTGGGCACTTGATTAGCTAGATTAGTAACTCCAAAATCGAGGTCAGCCGTCTATTGTTAATCTCTAAAGTAGCGAAAATAATCTATTAGATCTTATTAGTGTTCACATGCAATCACTTACTAGGGCTTGAGGTAGCATAGATCGCATGATGCAGGAAGAGATTGATGCCGTGTAGATTTTACGTAGAAAGACAATCAGCCACTGACCATGATCAAAGTATCAATGCGGTGTAGATCGTCACCGTGTAGATGGTCCTAGTCAGCCACACGTAGAACGATCATGTTGATAACATGCTGTGAAACAGAATCATTCACCCGCGTCAATTGACTGCACGCCATTGGCATTACAATCACATGAACAGAAGTAGGAGCGCAGGTAGAAGCACACATAATGTAAAGGGGAAAATTTCTTTCTCTTTATTAGATTGATTTTTTTCTACAAGGTAATGTCTCAATATATAGGAAAAAAATTTCTGAAAATTAATTCGGATTCACCTACCAATAAATAGAGTCCTTTCATACGGAGACAGATTTTCTATCCATATCATAATAAGTTTTATCATTTTCAGCATTTGACCATCGATATGTAGAAGAGCATTTAAAGTTAGCCACATGCTAGTGTCGCATATATCGCTAGATTCATCCTAAAAGATACTTTCATAACATACACTTTTTTATGATTTATAAGAAAAATATATATAAAGTGGCATTAGGATTGTGTCAATGTCTAAAATATTCATGTATGGAATCAATGATAATACCATGTATTCTCTTGGTGAATTTTTAAATAATATATTTTTAAAATAAATTTATAGAAAAATACGTGCAAAAAATAATTACATAGAGGTTATGTCGTCAAATGAATTGACAACAAAAGCTCTGCTGCCAATTCATTTGGCGACAGAAGTTTGACGCAAAATGAATTGACGACAGAAGTATATTTAGCCAACAATTTTCTCACTGATTCACTTGGCCGATGGATCCATTTGTCGCTGATTCATTTGACCAACATGTCCATTTGGCAATAGACTTTTGTCACAAAATGAATTGGTGGCAAATGATTTGTCACCAAATGACTAAAAATAGATGTATATTTATGTAATTATTTGTTTTAACTATTTTCCTGTAATTTCATTTTTAAAATGTATTTTTTTGCAACCTCTGTTAACATGGTACTCCTGCTCTAGGATTCCTTGACTTGTCAAGATGTTCAAGAATCAAGATACAAGCTGTTGGCGGACTTAGTAGTTTTCGTAGCCTTCGCGTTGGCAAATCGTGGTAAAATTGTACTTTTTTCGTAAATCCTTTTTCATGGCAAGCATATTAATGTCATTTTCGTGTGACCAGTCCAAGCACATTTGCATGCGCTGGCCTAGAAACTTTGCTCCGATGTATACCATTGTTTGACTTGTAACGTGTAATCGGCCGGTTTTAAAAGTCTTACCTCACTAATATAGTCAAAAATCATGACTTTCTCATGATTTTCTCGATATTGCGAACCCTGCCATGGAGTGATTCATCGACTGATTCTCCTTCGTTGGTTTTTTGCCACTCAAAAAACAAGACCTGTTTCTCTTGTGAACCATAGACCGTGGTTCAATCTTCCAACTTGCTCCTGGACTACACGAAATTATTACATGGCATAGGAGGCAAGGTGTAGTGTGATCCAACGATGATGTCAGCAAATTTTGGGGGCCTAGATAAGTCTTACTATAGCCACTCATTCTCTATATCCTCATATTTCCTATATCCTCGTATACAGAATTCCCTAAAAAGATTCTTTCCCTATATCTCTTTCCTCTCCAACAGCATTCCTCAAATCTCATTCTCTATTTTGTCACTCCTATATTATAATGATATTTCATAACCGCCGTATGAGCCCCGTACATTTTTTTGCGAAAAAAATTTGTTCAATATTTTTAATTGCAGGAAATTAAAAAATTTATTAAAACGGCTATATTGTAACGGCTATATTGTAACGGCTATATTGTAACGGCTATTTTTTAACGGCTATACTTTAACGGCTATATTGTAACGGCTAGATTTTGAGGCTATATATACATAGCCATTTACACTTCCAAGCCTTGCCCATATCTGAATGTTCATTATCTAGTAAATCTCAATGAGTCGTCAGAACTTAGTTCATCATTTCCTCTCCGAAGACTCATCGTCGGATGACGACGATGAAACTCTTCTTACAGTAGCATATCTAGCACAGCAACAAGATAAGTGTGTGAGTGCTCGATGCCATGGGGGTTCTATTGTTGGCCATCAATACATACATCGCAATAGAGAGGAAGGGCATGCCAGGCTATACCGAGACTATTTTGCTGATCCTCCGGTCTACGGCCCAGCTTTCTTTCGGCGGAGGTTTATGATTAGAAATATTTCATTTGTTTGTATTTTCGATTGATCATCTTTTCTATAGCTCATTCTTCTTTTTGGTGCAGGTTTAGAATGAGTCGTTATCTATTTCTTCGCATATTGCATGCTATAGAAACCCATGATGATTATTTTGTTCAGAAAAGGAATTGTGCTGGAACTATCGGGTTATCTTCTTTACAGAAGGTAACTGCAGCATTCCGGATGATAGCTTATGGAGTACCGGCAGATGCTATTGATGATTGTCTACGGATTGCAGAAAGTACTGCCATAGAGAGTCTTAAAAGGTTTGTGCGCGCTATTATTGTCCTCTTTGGAGATGAGTATTTGAGATCTCCAAATGAGAATGATACTGCTAGATTACTTGCAATCGGTGAGGAAAGAGGTTTTCCCGGAATGCTAGGAAGCATAGATTGCATGCATTGGAGGTGGAAAAATTGTCCCACAGCATGGCAAGGCTTGTATACTGGGCATGTACACAAGCCAACAATAATTCTAGAAGCGGTTGCTTCACAAGATCTATGGATTTGGCATGCCTTTTTTGGTTTACCAGGATCTCACAATGATATTAATGTTCTTCACCGTTCCCCTCTCTTCGCAAAGCTAGCTGAAGGACAAGCGCTGGAAGTGCATTACACTATCAACGGTCACAATTACACAATGGGGTACTATCTTGCAGATGGGATATATCCTGCATGGGCAACATTTGTGAAGACAATACCAGCTCCTCACGGGAATAAGAAGAAATATTTGTCCCAAGCCCAAGAGGCAGCTAGGAAGGACGTGGAACGAGCCTTTGGAGTTCTGCAATCTCGGTTTGCAATTGTTCGAGGTCCAGCACGTTTCTGGGATCAACAAACACTAAGAGATATCATGACAGCTTGTGTCATCATGCATAATATGATAGTTGAAGATGAGCGAGACGGAGGACCACTTGACTATAATTACGAAGGAATGGGAGAAAGCTTGATTTGATGTCACACGAGCATACGCCTGAACTCTTTGAGTTTATTCAAACTCATCATTCCATTCGGAATAGGGAAACTCACCACCAGCTTCAAAACGATCTTGTGGAGCACTTATGGCAACGTTATGGAGGGGTGTAATATTATGTATCGTAATGTATTCATTCAATCATCTATGTATTCAGTCAGTCATCTATTGCAAAAGACATAATGCTGTGATTTAGAATTCAACCATCAACCAAGTTTGCATTGCAATATGTAAGTCCATAACCTAACAAACTGAATCGTTCTTAAGCAAAAGAAACAACCCTGGTTCAACCTTACCTATTACATCTTCTAGCTATTATGTCGCGCTGCAAGCTCGTGTAATATTGTTTTTGTGTCTCAGTGCAGCGACTTAGATCAATGCCCATAATTCTCTCCTCCTCGACCATTTTCTTGAATTCAAGTTCATTTCTCTGGAATTCAAGCCTCTCTTTTTCTTGCTCAATTTTGACTTTTTCTTGCTCAATCTTCACTTGTTCTTGTGCATACAGTCGCTCATATCGCTCATCTTTTTTCCTCTCTTTCATAATCTCAAGTTCCCTCTTTTCATTTCTAAAATTTTTTAATGCTTCCATGTAAAGATTTGTTGTTGGAGCAACTTCTTTACCTCGACGTAATCGTTCTTTCGCCGCCTTATGTCCAATTGGTCTACTCAAGTGATCATTTTATGCGTTAGTATGGTCCTCATCAAGATGAATTGCATTGGTGCTAACAGGACTGGAAGATCCCGGACTTCCAGTACTCGATGTCTTTTGCTTCTTCTGAGATAAACGACCACACCACTTAGGATGGTATTGCAAAACATTCCAGCAATGTAAGAATGCGAACGATCGCCTTTCTTCTTCCTGATATAAAGTTCTAGCTTGCATAATCTGTACAACCACACAAACAACAATATGAGCACACCATCTAAAAATAGGAAAGGTACATAGATTATGGGCTAACCTTGTCCTGCTCAGTTAACCCGCTTTGATTTCGACGCTCAATCCGATCATGACACCCACAAAACTTGTTCACTGCTTCTTGAATAACAGACCATCGATGTGTAAGTGAAGCCTGTGAGCGATCTGAGGTGAAAGTCTTGGTCTCGTGGAAGTAGTCATGTATTCTTCTCCAATAAGTGGCACGGGATTGTTGGTTCCCTTGTATTGCATCAATACTAACATTAAGCCATGCGGAGACCAACAAATTGTCTTCTTCCTCAGAGAAATTTTTTGATCTTCTATTGTTTGCTTTTATTTGGGGACCATCCGTAAGCACTGGTGACGGTTGTGAACCAATTGGACTTTCCTGAGGCGAAGGTTCTGAACCATCCCAATCACGGAGTGCATCCCCTCCCTCACTCAACAGATTTATATAGAAGCCATCCATAATTTCTAATCTGACAACAACAAAATTTCTCAAGTTAACAAACAACATTGCAATATCTTAACAAGTTTAAACCAATCTTAGCATCATTACATCATAGATAACAAGTCTAAACCAGTCTTAGCATCGTTACATCATAAATAACAAGTCTAAACCAGTCTTAGCATCATTACATCATACATAACAACTCTTAACATTAATACAAGACTAAAACCTTCCCGAATCATCACTATCAATTTCGATACCCTCTTCTTCACAATACTGCCTGTCATCACGTTTATCCTCGTCATCACTGTGGTAGTCATAGGGAAGGCACAACTCAGGGTCTACATCCTCTGCAAGCTCTACTTCATCTCTTTGCATCAGTTCATGTGATTGTATGGCAACCTGCTCTAAGCTTCGAGTTATAGTTTCGATGTCCATCAAAAGGCTATTGAGTTCATTGGCACATTGACATGTGCCACTACTAAAATTGTCTTCTACAATTTTGTTAAGGTCCAATGCGATGCTCTCTATTTGTTTTACTGTCCATGCCAAGCCTTTATCGAGCTTCTCTGGATCTTTGTCCATCTACACATTGCAAGCAATATACAACAGCTTAAACCACACATTGGAAGCAACTATACCCCAAGCATAGACAACAAACATTAGACAACAATGTGCAATTTGGCAGGTTTATGTACTAAATCAAGTCTAAATCAATTTTTAGCATTGAGCAAATGGCGAGGATGCTGCTAAAGTAACACACCACTTTTATCTACGACCCTGGCTGTAGTACATCAAGTCTTCAACTAACACCTAATTTCAAAAACTTACCGACAAGATACACCTTCCAGCATTTCACATTATTTAGTCCCACTTTTATTTATTACAATGTCAGAAGCATTCCATGAGTAAAGTAACACACCATGTGAAATTTATAAGTCAGTGGGGTAGAATTTTGAAGATGAATTGACCCCACCACCCAGTGTATGTTACAACAAATCATTGTAAGGGGAAATATTGAGGTACTGCTACTGCATAACATAAGCCAACCATGAAAACATCCCATTCACTTGCGGCCACTTCAAAGTTGCAACATTCTCTGAATCATACAAAGCTTTGCGGTTTAATTAGTATTTTTTTTATCTGTCTTTTGTATCATATGGTTACTTCTCCGTAACATAAGCCAACCATGAAAACATCCAATTCACTTGCTGCGACTTCAGCGCTCTAACATTGTCTAAATCACACAAAGCTTTGTGGTTTAGTGTTTTTTTATCTGTCTTTTATATCATACGATTTCTCACAAATATCTCATTTCAAAGGCAAAGCAAAATAAAAATGAATCGAAAGGTAACTTTTGAACAAAGATGCCAGCTTCAAGAATCGAAGTCATTAATGCAAAAGGCTTGGCCAGACTTTTACTCACTCTATTGGCGACATTGTCTGTATAACACAGTGCAAGCTCTATATACAGTTATCTTGTTGCATCATATGAAATATATAAGTTGTAATTTGCATTGTCTGTATAACACAGGGGTTTATAACCAAAGCTTTTGTCCAATGAGATAAAGGAGTAATTAAATTTCTGATCTGGAGTAATTAAATTTCTGATATGAAAATTCATAAACAAATACTGCAACAGAGAGCAAGAATGCATAATGGAACCAATCATGAAATCCTTAGTGGATTAACTATCATTAGTGCTTCACAAAAACTATTACTTATCTTCATTTTCTCGTTGCCATTTATTTTTTTCGTTTTCAGTTCACTAAAAGAACCAATTAGTTGTACAAATGATCTGAATTTGGGTTGTCCAAATGTTGTATTAACTCTCTAACGACAACATCAAACATCAACAATATTGCTTCAATATATGTGCAAATTAGCTGTTGCAAGTTCTTGTTATGTTGTACCATCTGGATTCAGATCTAGGAGCCCTAATGGTGAAAAGCTTCAGAAACCGTATCCTTTGCTTGAATCAAATCATCCATTACAAGCATTTGCAACAGCTAACCATCCACCTTTCTCCAGAAATACAGACAACAATGAGATCCCCAAATTCTAACGAAAACTTATGAACCTAAGCAAAATTTACAGAGTAACTCAGATTGTTGCAGCAGGAATCAACTACTTTCCAAACCCAATCAGTCGCAACAAAGTTTCTAAGCACGTTTGTGGCAACATGTTATACCAGTCTAGGTTCAGATGTCAGGCAAACAAATTTAACCGAAGCCAACTCAATCTAAGGTGATGGAATGGAGGAGCAACGAGTGAGAATTTACCGGCTGTTGCAAGTTCAGGATGGAGCGGCGGCGAGGACCGAGTCGACGATGGAGCGGCGGCGAGGACCGAGTCAACGATGGAGCGGCGGCGAGGACGACGAGGACCGGGTCGACGATGGAGCGGCGGCGACGACCAGGTCGCCGATGGAGCTGCGGCGAGGACCGGGTAGACGATGGAGCGGCGACGAGGACCAAGCGGTCGTGACCGGGTCGACGACGGCGCGGTGGCGACGACGGAGGCCAGAGCTGTCGCCTCCTCGCAGATTCCTCACGGGCGCGGGAGAGACGATGTTGAGCACCGGCCAGAGTTTGGGAATGCGATGGGGAACAGACGGGGAATCCCGAAATCTCGAGAACCTCTCTCCGTTCTGCATAAATGGGGAATGGGATAGGTAATCTGTTGGAGCAACATGAGGAACCAAGCCTTGTACGGATTACTCATTTTGGGGGATGAGGAATGGGATAGGGAGCCTGTTGGAGATGGCCTAATATCAGCTTTCGACAAGAGCTTACCCAAAAGGAGACCAGGACTGGCGACTTCTATGGTACCAATGGCGGACGGAGTGCTCACTGTAAGTCAACGGTGAGCTGGGCAGGCACTCGCTTCGCCTGGGAGTTGCCTCCGCCCCTGGGTGATCCTTGTTTGACCAGGTGTGGTTGAGTGCATGGTACCAGTACGAAAATTACGCGTTCTTAGAGTGATTTATGGACTGGTTCTCTTTTGTTGGTTTGTAGGGATGACAGCTTTACCTATGGATATAGGTACCTGTGGGTACCTGACTCGATAAGGATGGGCACGGGTAGCATTTCAGATCCACGGGTTTTCGGGTTTGGGTACCCGATAAAGTTATAGGATGGACGTAGGTATCAATTTGTACCCATGTGTATCCGTGGGTATCCTATGACATGTGGACCCCCACTTGAGATATACATTAAAAAAACAAAACTCTCATTCATTCCCCCAATCCCCAGGTCCCTACTCGACTACCCCGATTCCCCACACCCGCTGCCACCCCCTCTCCTCCCTCCCGTCGCCTCGCCTCCCCTCCCTCGGTGCCGACTCTTCCCCTCGCCTCCCATCCCTCGATGTTGGCCTCCCTCCCCTCGCCTCGCCTCCCCTCCCTCGGCGCCAAGTCCCCCCCTCGCCTCCCCTCCCCTCCCTCGACGTATGCCATGCTAGCTCCGTCGGTCTCGAGCTCCTTGAAGGGTCGAGGATGCGCCTAGAGGGGGTGAATAGTCGTTATTAAAAATCTCTAATTGAGGATTACACCTTAATCAACCCTATGTCAAAACCTAAATAAATTGCAGAAGGGTAAACAACGGTTTTGACAATTAAGGCCTAAATCATCTAGATTCACTAGTGCAATAACTAAATTATGTCTCTACACAAATAAATGCAATTATGCACAACTAAGCAATATTAATTGAATTGCAATAAAGTAAAGCGCAAGGAGACACCAAATTTTTACCTGGTGTTCGGAGACTTGCCGGTCTCCCCTAATCCACGTTGAGGAAATCCAACTCACTTTGGACCATCTCACTCACTTGAGCCTTCCGCCTCAAATCCAGAAGGTAGTTTTTCACTCTTTCGAGTAGGCTCAACTAGAATCTTCACAAACTTCGTCGGGGCATCTCACAAACCTTGAGAGCTCCCACATAATGCTCCAACACTTTCTAGGTGGCGGCAACCATCAAGAGCAATAAGTTGAGCACTCCGCTCGAACTTCACCTAGTGCAACACATGCGCTTCCGGTGATTCCTAAGTGCAACACATGCACTAGGATCCTCTCAATCACACTCTAGATGCAACACATGCAATCTAGGATCACTCTTGAGCTCAAAAACGAATTGGGAGAAAGCAACACATGCAAAACCCTCCCACAAACACACCAAAGACTCAAGAGCACTTCCAATACCAGCAACAACAACAACAAGAAAATGCCCCTAAGGGGTCCTTTTATAGCCCACACAAGAAAACTAGCCGTTGGAAAAAAATCTCAGAAAAATCGGCAAACTCGGCACTACTGCACTCATAGGGCCGGTAGTGTCGACCACGCCCCAACGGTCGGCTAACGGCTATATTCCTGGCACTACCGCATGCAAACCTCCGGTAGTGCCGCTCGAGCGGTAGTACCGGCCCCTCTGGGCGGTACTGTCGACCTCAGGGCAAACAAGAAAAACACCTTTTCTGGAAAATAACTACCGGCATTATACGCCCGGTACTGCCGCACCTCCGGCAGTACCGGTCAACCTGGATCGTGGGTGCCACCCTTTTTGGAATCAAGATAAATTACCCAGTTCTGTCTTAGTATAATTATGAGTAGAATCCAGTGAAATCTACATAGGTATATCACCACAGTCATTCAACCTAACTTCAAGCTGCGTTATATAGTACAAATCAACAAGTATAACAACTGGATGAAGCACTCATCCCAGGTTGTGGGGTAAAGTATGAATTTTTTTGTCTCATTGAGCCAGCAATACTTTTTCCACATACTCATGGACGACTTGTAAATTTTTGTCCATGGTTTGCTTGGACACCATGTGTGGGTCGAGGAAACCCACCAGTTCTTCCCTTGCTTTTGCTTCAATGATCATGTATCTGCATATACAAAATCAAGAATTATATATATGACATTTATCGATACGACACGAATCTACACTGTGATTGCACACACTTACAATGTCCAGCATCTAATGAGTGAAGCATCGAGGGCATTGAGGTTGTACATATCGAACAAGTCATTAAAGCCGACCACAACAAAGCCATCCAAACCATGGTGTAAGAAATGCTTCTCCTTGAAGCGAACTGAGATACTCGATGCCTGTTGTGCCACCGGCTTGTTAGCTTGTTCCATGCACCAATCTTGCAATCTAACGCAAGCTAATGTAAGCGTCTCTGGCGCTCATTCAGTACGAACGGTTGTCCCAGCTTGAATTTCCTCACCAACAGGGCAAACGGAAAGTCATGGGCTGACGTGATCATCCCTTTCGATTTGCCCTTGTTGCCGCCTCGCCATCTACCAAATGTCTTCTTCATGAGAGTCTTGGCCCGAACTGCAGTAATGGCCTGTGCTTGACCACACACGGTAATCGATTTGGTGGGCTCCTTTGGTGCAGCACATGGCTCCGGTAGTGCTCATAGCTCCGGCACATCACGTGGCTCTGGTAGTGCTTGTAGCTTTGGTGCTGCAGGGTGGGCATTGAAGGAGATGTCCTTCTTGGGCCACTGGATGAATGTGCCGATGGCATCCCCTAGTATGACGATCTCTTCATTAGAGGGCATCTCCAACGTGATGGCCTTGCAAATTTCATGTACACCATAGATATGGACCTTCCCGTAGCTTGGATCTAAAGTATGACCGTGCACAAGCGCCCCTACACAGGATGGATACGCACGCTCCCAAGCAGCCTATAGGGAAACAGAGCCGTTGGCAAGCCTCACTTGGAGATTGCATGATGTGGCCACCTACATAAGTGTACATAATTAATTATCTAACATGTCAAACATGTCTATCTAAGGAGCATTGTAGACATGTATATTACCCGGTGTCGTCGGGAGTAAATTTGGCATCGTCCATGTCCGTCTCAAGGGCGGACGCACAGCTTCTTTGATGGTTAGTTGGGCTGAACTGTGCATATGCTTCTTGGGCTTGCACGTTCCATGCCTGCCTCTCCTCAACGGCCCTTGCTCCATCCTTTCCTCGAAGCATCTTAGCTGACTATCGAACTGCACTTTTAGCCTTTCCTCAATCAAGGCTACTAGCCGTTCCTCACGCGAAGCTTTGCTCCTCTTCCTACTCTGATACATGTCGGAGTCTTTTGGGAATCCCATTTTCAAGGGAATGAAAACACCTAGGCCTCGAGTGCAACCTAGGTGCTCCTTGTTTCCCAAGGCCGTGGAGAGTTTATCTTTCTCTCTATCTGGAGTGAAAGAGCCCTGGGATGATTCTGTGCTCAATGATAATAGGCATTGGGACACTTCCTCGTCAGTGGGGTTGGCAAAGGACACGCCACCCAAAGACATGGGATGTGACCTCGCTCTTACCTAGTTTCGAGCGTGCGGATCCTAGATCGAGGCAAACGGTGGTGCAACCTCCTTTCGGATGGCCTCGTCATCCTCCCTTATCCATTGCATGATCTTGCCCGCATACCTAGTGGAGCCGAGTCCATGTGGGTGGGTGTTTTTTCGCTGGATGACCTTGTGCGTCGTACTTTGACGCACGAACTCTTCGGTCGTCTTCATCTCAACAAATCGTTCCCACATGTCTCTAGTGATGAGCCCATACTTCTAGAACGGAGCCATTTTCTTATTCACGTAATTAGTGACGAGAATACTCTTAAAGTTCTTCCATGTCTTTCCCACCACTAGAAACGCATACCGTCGCTATGCGTGCATGGCATCTTCTGGGAACTTGAACGACCCAAAAATTTATGTCACTAGTTTGTCGCACTCCTCATCTATCAGCATCTTCCATGATGGATACGTGATGGGGACCTTTTCACGCCCAACGATCCTACACAATATCTGAAATGCTGCCACGGATTTATGAGGTGCGGTAGGGGCCTCATCCTGCGGATCAACCGCAGTGATGGTATATCGACTCTGGAGCCTTCTACTAAGCCCTCTTGGACCGCGCCTCTATTTTCCTACGTTGAGTGCCTCATCAGACCCATTCGGCAACAAGGAATAAGGGGATGCCATCTTGTAATGAAGATCATAGAAGAGGGAAGTTGGTAAATCAACAACTCATAGAGAGTCGTAGAAGAGAAAAGAAAGTAAGTTTAAGCATTGTTTAGTACAGTTGTAATTGTATGATACAAGGTTAAGAGAAGCAAAATTAAGAGAATGTAAGTTAAGAGAAGCAAAGTTAAGAGATTGTGTAATTGATTGATAGAAGTATATTTAAGAGAAGTTAAGTTAATAGTTGTTTTATACATACAAGGTTAATAGAAGGTAAGTTAAGAGAATCAATACGATAAAGCAATATTATGAAATTTATGTCATTCATACAGTGAACCATATCTAATACAACAAATTGATGAAGAATTTGTTTTATATTGCTCTCAGAAATAGGGCTCGATTGAAGATTTTAAATCTTTAACCTCAATCACAAATGGGCTAAACAATTAATTAAGTGAATAAGGCATCGAATCCTTACCACCTTAACATGCACATTAAAGAACTAATAATTAAGCTCACTGTTAACAGATTATATTCAATTCAGCATGCATTCAGATCAACAGATTGAATATTTGCTAAGCGGATTATCAAATGAAGTTTAGATAAGTTAGCTAGCAATTTTACCAAGCAATTATTATTTAGATCAGCAGCAATATAACCAATTGAATTAGGATCAAATATTCAAATCAGTAGCCAACTAATCAACTGAACAAAGCATCATAAATACAATCAAGTAACACTGACAGTGAATAATGGCAGATATTTAATACTTATCAGATTAAGCAAAAATAGTATAAAGTCTACTGGTTTGAGGCCTAGTTCAAAAAATTAATTGTCATTATAATCAATTTACCCAATATCATTACAAAGCAATTCCCACAAGTAATAAAAAGTAAGAAAGATTCAAAGAACCAATTAAGAGTTCATGAGCATTAAAAAGCACACATCAAACTGTCATGTTTTGAATTCCTAACATTAAAAAGCAGCCAACTATCTAAAACTAGATATGCATGTTTCATGAACTGAATTAGAAAGCAGAATCTTTGAAACAATTAAAATATGACAGTCCAATGAGAGAAGTGAAAATTATTGCTACTGTAAACGTTAGGAATTAATTAAGGGAGGTGAACAAGATGGTCTATAATAAAATACAGAAGCTTTGAAACAATTCAAATATACCACTATCAAATATCAGGACATATTACAAACAGAGGTCAGCAACTACAGCAAATTCATGTGACAGAAATAAAACAATGTACTACAAAGTTAAACTCAATTGATGTGATAGAAATAATATATATTTTAAGCCTCATTAGATCCATTCAGAATAATACATATATATAGAATAATGAAATGTAATGATATAGCTATTTGCTATTAGTGATTCTGCACATAACCAAATTTATCTCATTAAGCAATACTTTTTAGCTGGAAATATATAGCTATTTCATTAATTAGCGATTCTGCACAGAATTGCAATGAGATCGCAACTACAGAACCAATCTATCTCCAATGAGATCACAATACCCAAAGTATATTGATCTGCACTAATGGAAGATAAGTAAAGAGATGCAGACCGTAAATGTCACCTTGCTAGGAGAGGATCTCGGTGTGGCTCGTGGGGGAGGGGGCGCAGCCGAGGGGGAGAGGGGGGCCGCTGTAGGGGAGGGGGCTGTCGTGGGGGAGGGAGCACCGAGGGGGAGGGGGAGCCGCGCGCTGTGGGGGAGGGGTCGTCGCGGGGGAGGGAGCACCGAGGGGGAGAGGGGCCGCACACTGTGGGGAAGGGGCTGTCGTGGGGGAGGCGATTGGCCACTGAGGGGGAGGGAGCACTGAGGGGAGGAGGAGCGCCATGGGGGAGGAAGCGCCGAGGGGGAGGGAGCGCCGAGGGGTAAGGGAGCTATGCGTGCTGAGGTAGAGGGAGCTAGGGTTTTTCATAGGAATGGGCCGACCATCATAGACGGTTCAAGCCATGAACCGTCTGTGATGAGTTTTTATTTTAGTTTTTTAAAGTAATTTTCTTAAATGGTTTTTTAAGTAGTTTATTTTTATAATACATATATTTACAGTTTATAATACATACATTTATAGCTTATAAATTCCATCAACTACCAAACTAATTTTTTACTCAAGTTAATTTTCTCTAGTTAATAATAAAATATAATAAATGCATCTCATTAACTATAATTAATTATAATACATACATCTCATTAATTATAATATAGAAATACATCGTATTAATTATAATACAAGTACGTACACTTGAAATAAACATGATGACCTCATCATAACTCCACTTGCTTATTCTTTTGTATAAAAATTAGCCCTTCACGATAATCAATGCGTGTGTAGCTAGCTTCTTCATGTTGTTCTTTTTGGACCATGACGCCAGTAACAATAGGAGGCAACTCATCAAACTGATTGTATTCTTCCTCATGTACCACATTTTTGACTCCGACAATCCTTCTTTTTCCCTGAAGAAACATGTGGCGCTCTTGTTGGACAAGTCGATTACATAGAAGACTTGAACAACTTGGTTAGTGAGAACAAATGGTTCATCTTGGTATCCGACACGTTCGAGGTTCGTAGTAGTGACATCGTACTTGTAAACCTTCACATGCTACAGGTGAACCCAACGGCACCGAAATAAGGGGATCTTGAATAGTATGTAGTCGAGTTCCCAAATTTCCTCAATGAACCCATAGTACGAGCTCCTCGTCGACCCAGCGGTATTAAGTGCATCTATGAGAACACGGTTGTTCTGGTTTGTGCTCTTCATGTCTTGATCTCTCGTGTAAAATGTGTACCCATTTAAGTTGTATCCTTTCCATGTTACAACAGTAAATGTTGGCCCTTTTACTAACCATGTCAGCGCATCTCCGATCGAGCTTCTAGTGATGGGTTGTCACTCCTTCAACCATCTGTTGAACTAAAGGTTATGCTTTCTGATGATCCATGACTCCTACCATGACGAATTCTCTTCCCATAGCCACTTCTTATGCTCATCAATATACGGGGCCACAACAGACATGTGTTGCAAAACCATGAAATGGGCTTTAGCGCACGTAGCTGGATTAGGCGTGATTGCTTTAGCGCACGTAGCTGGATCAGTCGTGATTGATTTTCTTCCAATGGTCCCGATACCCTGGAGCCTCCCCTCATGGCAGGATCGATGCACACCTATCAGCTTGACCCGAGCCATGTAATCCATGCAGAATTCGATGACCTATTCGGTTGCATAACCTTCGACAATGCTACCCTCCGGTCAAGATCAATTTCATACGTAAGACTTGAGAATTCCCATGTACCTCTCGAACGGGTACATGGTACGTAGGAACATGGGCCCTGTAACATCCCAATTTTTGCTTTTATTGGATTTATTGAGTTTTTTTTTAATTTTTGGAATTTTTTGGAATTTATTTGGATTTAATTTGAATTAAGTCTATTATTGGATTATTTATATATTTGAAAATTTCATATAAAGTTTTGTTGGAAATATTTTATTTGAGTCCAAAATGTCTCAAAATACTTTTCAGAATTTTTCTAACCTTTTTGCTATTTTTCTTGAATTAATTGAATTATTAGAATTATTTTAAAATAGAAAACTGCTGAGAAATTCAAAACCCTATTTGGGACGAAACCCTATTAGACTTGGGCTGGCCCAGTTCGGGTCAACCCAACCCGCACCGCCGGCCCAGAAAACCCTAACCCTAGATCTCAGCCGTGGATCGTTTATCGGATGGCTGAGAGCATGCCACGTCTCGCGCATGTGTGGATCGTCGGATCTTCTCAAAGTGGATGATCTGGATCGCGCCACACCGCCTCTCCATATTGCCGCCGAATTTCGCCGCCGCTCCGGGTAGCCGCCGCATTTTTCGTACCTAACTCCGACACCGAGGCCCCATTAAATGCGCTGCCCTGTGCCTCATGTTCGCCCTTTGCTTACGCACTTTTTGCCTCGGGAGTCGTTGCTTGAGCCACACCCTAGCCGCCGCAATCGCTCGCCAGAGTTCAAGAGTAGAGCCGCCGACTTCTTAGCAAGATTCTACCGCTAGTGAGCCATTCCAATTGCGCCGAGGCCTATTCCGAGTTCCTCGCAGCGAGGCACATTGGTGTTGACATTTCATAGCGCCAGAGAATCTCTCAAGAGCCATCACAGTGGTCTTCTTCCCCAAGCCCAGCAAGGAGCCCGCCGTCACGCACCACCACATCTTCGCAAACAACAGCCATCGTCTGATCACCATCCGAGGGCTCTTGTTCGTCCACATCGCGATTTTGCTGTAAATCTTAGAATAGGTCTAGACCATTGAAATTACGATCAACGCTTCAGATTGGGCCACATAGAGGCTTCATTGCATAAACTTGATTGATTAGGGGTTGTTAGATCGTAGATCGTGTGGCTTGGATGCGGCCACGTGCCGATCACCAAGACTGTCCACGTTGCGGGTTGATCGCTGCAGATCAGATCCAACCTTGGCTATTGATTTCTGGATGAACGGGTTAGATGAGATCGGATAGCGCTACTTTAGAATGATCTGTGGCTGTTAGATTAAGATCCAACGTGGGGAATCAAGCCACGTAGAGGCACAAATGATTTGCCACGTAGCCGTGCTTACGCGCATATCAGATTCAATTTGAACCGTCGGTTTTAAAATAGATGCACAGGATTGAACTGCGTAGTCAACCAATCACAGACCGCCGCGTGTTCACACGAAAACCAAAGTGCCACCGAGCCAGCCGCACATGCGTGACGTTAGGGGTGATGTCATCCTGATGTCAGCCGTGACGCAATCGTGCTGGGCCCGCCTGTCAGCGCCTATGGGTCTGGTGGACCAGAGCCGAGCGAGGACCAAGTCCATGCGCCGGAGGTGACATGGCTACACCGGAGCTCGCCATGTGTCAGCCGACGCAATGATGACGCAATAGTTCAGAATTTCCAGTTAAAAAATAATTAATTTTGTCGACGATTGGAGAACGGGCTCCCGTTGAGCTTACTTGTTGAATGGGGGATCAACAGAGCCCCATCGCACGGATCAGGGAAGTCGTTCGAGCAATGCCAGGTCGAGAGAAGAAGGACACGGAGTTTATCCTGGTTCGGGCCTCTCACTGCCGAGATAATAACCCTACTCCAGTGTATTGTGTTCTATCCGGGGGGTCCCGTCCCTAGTTACAGATAGGGGGGGTTTAAATACTACACTTAGAGATACACAGAAGGTAACTACCCCCTGGAATTGCGCCACGCAGCCATACATGCGATCTGCCGCCCTTGATCTGCGTGTTATTTGAATTTCGGGTATGATTTCCCTTGATCTTCGGCTGATTGGTTGCCACCTTCCTTCCTCGTAGCATTGACCGAGTCCACCGACCAAGTACCTGAGTATGACGTGATCTTTTACGAGCATGCTTGCTCATGGTCGTTTTTGGAATGGTCGTGAGCAAAGGGGCAGACATGTATGCTCGGGAGGTATGATGCTCGTTTCGTATTCCCGAGCATCCTCTGTTGGCCTCGTATGGTCGGCGGGCTCATAATCTTCCGGGGGTACCGTGGTCTTTTGCCAGATAGTCAATCCCTGACAAATTTAATTCAGAATTTCCATTTGAAAAAAAAATTCATTTAATTTAGAATTTTCTCTTTATTGTATTTCCAAACTTCAAATTCCTCGTTCTTACTCATACGAACTCCGATTGAGGTGATTCCAGATCTTGAAAATTTGTAAAATTGTGCTCTATTTAATGGTGTATTTTATTTAATTTTTGGAGTTATGTTGCTCTCTATTATTGGCTATTTATTATTTATTTATTCGTTACGCATAGACGTTGAGTTGCCTGAAGGCTTCGAGGGAGAGATGTTGACTCAAGAAGAAGGTTCAGAGCTTAATCAAGATCTTTTCCAAGGCAAGTTGTGCTTTGATCATGTTGATCTCACTTTTAAATTTATGTTGATTTAAATTATTGCATGCTAGTTTAATTAAAATGATTTCAAGTAATTTTCGGGAAACAGAAATGCGGCCTATTTGATGTATGCCACCTTGTCTATAATAATTGTATGACATGAATCATTTGTCACACTAGGTTGTGGAATAATAGATGGACCCTACTGTTTTTGTCAACATGGGTTAATAGATCATATGTAGCTAGCTTAGTCATGCAACGTGCCAATGACATTAGTTTGGAATATTGAATTTAATCTTCACTTAATGAGATATGGAACATGTTTATGAAAATGTGACATGTGTTATTGATGATGTTGATGGCACGTGGTGCATGGTAATTAACTGGGTGATAAAATGATTTAGACTGAGGCAAGTGGCAAGAATATTTATGGTGGGCCAGATGTGGCACTTGGGCGGTCGCATTTGGATTTTAATGATTTGGATATTGTGGACTTTTCTATGAGTCTTGCCTTGGTCAAATTAAGGACTTAACCTTGCAAGAATGTGAACTAAGTCTATCATACAACCACAAGTCTGGAATGGGACAGACCTAGCTGATTAATTTGTGATATCTAGATTTTGGTACTATCATGGTGGTGTGGGTTCCGGGTGTACGGGTGAAAACTCACATGGCGCAAGAGGGGGGCCCTGTTGTGGTGGTGTAACCCTTCAGTGTTGAGACCTTAGCGGGCAGTACTGGGTCTAGAAGGAGCATTGTAAAGGCTTTGTTATGATTGTCGCCTAGTGGAGATTGATTATATCTTGTGGGTAAAGTGTATAACCTCTGTAGAGTGTAAAACCTATTCGAATAGCCGAGTCCACGGTATTGGACATTGCTCGGGGATTATAGTCAAGGGTTAGGCTATCATAAAATTGAACTTGGGATGGTGGAGATTGTGAGACGAAAAGGATGAAGTTGATTAAGGTTGAAAAATGCTTTACTTGTGAATATATTGTGAAAGTTATTATTGTTATTATTGGTTTACTACTTTTCAATCTATTATGAGTATCCGCGAATGTTGCTTTGCCGCAAAATAACCATTCATCTTGTCATTTGGAATAAGCCATGCATGTAGTATTAGTTTGCATTCTATGCATAACTTGCTGAGTGCGTAAAGTACTCACCCCTTGCAACAACACAAACATCAGCTGAGGAAGAATCAATGCCAGCTCTGGAAGAGGAGTACCAGGAGGAGCCTACGAACTAGGGAGCGAGCTTAGTCAGTTGCCTGTGGCACATTGATTGGACACCATGAGTCTTCTTTATTTTTTCGCTGCAGTTTATTTATTCGAGACTTATCCCTGCAAGGCGTATCTTTGTAAGTTGATCATAAGGTTAACTCAATCGGTTATATTTTAATTAAGAATTTATTTATTATTTCGTTGTGTATGATTGTGATATTCATCTGTGTTCTGACGATGTGCACTAGCGTAAACTTGGACTAGCGTGGAAAACAATGAGGGTCTGGATTTGCACATTCGGGTCTCGTATAACGCCCTAGTTTTCGCTTTCAGGAGAAAATCTAATTTAAATTAATTAAATTCAAAATTGGAGTTTCCTTGGTGTTTATGTTAACCTGGCATCCTTTCCCATCCAAAATCGGGATTCATTTCCCTTCCGTTCGAAAAATCGGATTTCCAGATTCCCGCTGGTACCTGAATTTTCACCCGAGTCCAAAAATGCTCCAAAAATCCCAAAATCACTTCAATTAGGTCCCAAATATTCCAAAATGATTTTTGGAATGATTCCCCGGATTTTTGGACCTTCGCTCCTATTTTATCTCGCGCGGCTTTTGTTTAATGCCCGCAATCCGCGCCTGAATATTTAATTCCACAAATTTCATCCAAATTCCGCGAAACCAATTTTATTGGGTTCCAAATATTCCAAAATGGTTCTAGGAATTTTTCCGGAATTTTTAGACCATTTTTCCTAATTTTTCTCTAGGGCGGTTCATTTACGTAACTCTCGGCCAATCACAAGTCGCCATGTGGCATTGCTACAGTGCCTCATCTTCTACCTTGGGCTTGCACGAGTGCTTTGACAGGCAACAATGGAGGAGGCTCTCCATACTCACCTCCACCCATTCAAACCTTCATAACTCATGCAATAAACCTCCAAATTGCGAACGGTCGGGTCCGTTGAATCCGTAACGACGAACCCTTTCCATTCCCCACATTCATTAGCCCTTAATCTCGCCAGTAACGGTCTCATTAAGCAAAATCCGAAAACGCCTCCCATGGCCATAACTCGGCCATTTCAACTCCGATTCACGAGTTTCCACCTCCATTAGCTTCGTGTTGGAACCCTCTTTCCAGTGCACACACCTTTCCTTTGCCTCTCCCCACCAATCGACTGGGAGATCGAGAGAACCGACGAGAATGCGTCGTTCATCGTGTTCTTCGCGTTCCTCGCCATAACTTTCTCTCTGGTGGGTCAATCTTCATTCCGGTTGTTTCTTCGTGTTAGTATTGGTGTCTAGTTTCTAACGCATCCATCAATTTTAGGATTCATCAAGAGTTGGCAACGAATTTTGAGTTTTTGTCGTTTCGGTTGAACCCGAGTTCTTCGCCAAATTCGTTGTCTCCGGTGAGTTTTGGTCCGAATCCTTGCACTCCTAAGTCCACCTAGATGTTCTCTAGGTCATCCATCATCCAATTGGTGCTATCACGTTCGAATTTTTGGGAAATTCCAAGTTTTTGGAGAGTTGAGACCTTTCTCTGTTTTGGGCTCTTCCGCCCGGGCCGGTCGTCGCCGGCGACGACGCCGACTCGCCACGGCTCTCGTCGACCTCCCGGCCCCTACGCCACCCGCCGACCGACCGCCGCGCTCGACGCGATCACACAAGGCCACATGGTCAGCGGCCGGAGCGCCGCCACATTGCCGTTCGGCCATCCCCTACTTCACCAACCCCATGGTCGGGCTCGCTGCGTCGCTTCGCCTCCTCGGTGCCCGCCCTGCCGGGTCTCGCAGCCGCCGCTGCCGCCAAGGCTGCCGCCTGTCGCTGGCCAAGCGCTTTTCCGCCGCCGCTAGCCTCTCGCTCCGCCACGGCCCGGGCTGCGTGCCCCACCTCGCCGGCTCCATGGTGGAGCCAAGGCTCCCCTGTTCTTGGCCATGAAGGCCATTGAGGAAGAAGCTCCTCCCTATGACATCATGGCCCCACTTGCCATACACCCAAAACAATCCAATTAATCCCAAAATTCAGAAAATGAATATTCCGAGGAATATTCCCTCGTTTTCGATTTTTCAGCATTTTCCAACTCCGGAGGCTCATAACTTTTCTGTCCGAACTCCGATTGACTCCGTTCAAATTTCTAAATTCATCTAAAATCAAGATCTACCTGCCAGTACTACTTTTGTAATTTTTGGATTTTTTTATTTTCTAGTATTTATTGTGCTCCGTTTTACGCGTAGCCGACGATCCCGCCGAGTCCGCCGACCCCACCGCCGGACTTCAAGAGTTCGACATTCTCGCTGTGACCGAGGCAAGTCTCCTTGACGCATGTTGATCCTACAATTTATAACTGTTTTACCATGTTTTACAAATTGCATCGCTATTTATATTAAAGGATGATGTTAACGTTAGGTTGTTAGTTATACCTGTTGTCCATACCTCCTTGATATTGTTATCCATGATCCTTTGTCGTCCTAGTATAGTAATCCACCAATATAAATGTTTTTGGAAAAATATTCTTTTATTAGGGATATGACTATTTGGAAGACAGTGTGAATGAAACATATTAGTATAGAATGTAGATTGAAGTTAGGACTCAACTTGATTGGAGATTACATGAATATTAGTGTTGATGGGGATTATTAGTTATGAAATTGATTTATGAACGTTGATGGTTCAAATATTGTGAAGTTGGATTGTTATAGTAGTTCACACTGTAATGAATTGGGTGAAACTTTGGAAGATATATGGTGTTGTGAAGTATTCATGATGGATTAAATAAATCATTGCAAGTAAATAATATGTTGAATTGGATTCCTTGGGCTGATAAAATAGTATCAAATGGAAATCCGAGTTAGTTGGATTATTAGTGTTTTGTTGGGAATTATTATTAAAGGACTGATTAAGAAATAGATGATTATGGAAATATAGACATGTGATAATCAATTATGGAGAATTGTGAATAGTCCAGAATAGTCGGTGGTTTAGTAAATAATAATATTACGTATTCTTGGTGGATTAAAGTAGATGATTTAGAGGTGGTAATGTGAAGGATTAAAGATATGATGTTATGAAGTATTATATAGAGAATTGTATTCTAGATGATTAGAGATGGTATTGTGAAGTGTTCTCGGTGGTTTAGTAGACGATTTTATGAAATATTCCTAGTGAATGATAAGATGGATCGTCGTATGAATGATGGAAAAATCAATAATACAAATTATAGTTCAAGGGAAATATTTCATATATGAACATGATTATGGTTCCATAAGATTATGGAATTATGATAGTACCATGATATACTTTCTACTTGTTGGACACTATATTGAATTGGATTATTCTTATGATTATAAAATTATGGCAATAGGAGGATTATTGGAGAATACACAGTTGATTATAAGGATTGTAATCAAACCCGGGGATTTGTATTTTATAAAATAAACTATTGGTGGAATAGAATAGTTCGGTAGAAATGCTTAGAATCGCAATCGGTCGGTAGTCACCTATGGGTGGGAAATTTCATTTATCTCATGTAACTTTGTGTTGAAAGTTATAGGCAAGGAGTATTGCCGTTGGTTTACAAAATAAAAATAAAATGAAAAATGGTTTGGACTTGGGCGGAATGGTTTGTCTGGTGGGTGCGGATGGAGCGCTAGCTTTCATTGTGCAAGTACCGTCCCAAGTCAATTAAGGACCGACGCTTATGACTGTCTCCATTCTAAGCATTACCGTACTACCACATGTCTATAATGGTACGACCTGGCTAACTAATTTGTAGAAACCTAACTTAGACTCACCAAACGGTGGAATGTGAGTGGCGGATAGAGGCAATGTTGTTTTTCTCACACGGCGCAAGAGGGGGCTTCTGTACTGGGTGGATATAACCCTAACAGCGGTGAAACCTCAGCGGGTGGGTCAGGTTAGGCGTATACATTGTAAAGGCCTTGTCAGGATATCCCTGCCGGCACACCCAAGGAAGTGTGTTAATTGCATGGCATCAAGGGAATATCCTGTCTTGTGGGTAAAGCTGTACACCTCTGCAGAGTTAAAACTATTCGAATAGCTGTGCATACGGTTAAAGGCAAAGCTTGCTGAATGTTTTCATACAGGTAGACTTTGGTTTTTGGTTTCAAACTAAACAATGGTTTGTTTTGGGATCCGGGAGCGGTTAGAACTCTCGGGTGTGCTTCTGGTGGCTAAAGCCAGGTAGGTGGAATGAACCTGATTTTTGTGAACCGTGGCAGACAGAGCCATGTGAATGGATTGAACCCTGATCTTGTTGGGATGTGGCGGATAGAGCCTGTATATTAGTGAGTGGTGGTTAGAACCTTCACTGCAATATTACATAATTCAATTATTAAAAAGAATTGCTCAAATATGCTTTGTGAAACTTATTAACAAGTATGATTTGATGAAACTTGGCTTTGTGCAAAAGAACCATATTAAGCCATCTTTGGATAGCGTACATTGTGCATAATTTCCCAGACTTGCTAAGTACTTTATGTACTCACGTGCTACATTCTAACTTATCTCAGAAGTGAAAGAAGCTGTCAAGGAATTCCATCGACTAGGACGCGCTCCCCACTCGATTGCCTGTGGGCATTTGGATGGGTCGCCTTGGTGTTTTCGCCTTCCGCTGCAGTTGTTCAAGTTGTTCTGCCTGTTGAGGCCGTAATGGTAAACCTTGACCATAAGGTCTTTGCTTTTATTTGGCGTTATTCTTATTTAGTTATACGTATTCGTGATATGGTTGTTGATTCATCACTGTTTGACTGTGTGTACTAGCTACTGATCTGGGACTAGTACAGAAATACACAGGGGATTCTGGATAGCCGATCCGGGGTCCTACATCTCGATAGGCCCGCACATATTTATCTCCCTCACAAGGTGAACAATGAGATGGACCATGATATCGAAAAATGATGAAGGGAAATACATTTCAAGATTACATAGAGTTATTACCACCTCGGCCTGTAAAGCATCTAGTCCTTTGGGATCGATGACCTTTTGAGCAATTGTGTTGAAGAAATAACACAGCCTTGTGATTGTCTCTTGGACCTTGCTCGGTAAGATACTTCTAATTGCCACAGGGAGCATCTGTGTCATAAGCTCATGGCAATCATGAGACTTCATGCCAGTTAAACTCAAATCCTGCATCAAAACAAGTCTCTTCATGTTGGAGGAGTAACCAGACAGAATTTTCACACCATGCAAGTACTGGCACAATTCAGTTCTCTCGACCTTGTATAGCGTGTAATAAGCAAGTTCGCACTACGTTCGGCCTTCATCGGTCTCTTTTGGTTCTAACTCAGGTCTGATGCCCATATCGACCAACCCAAGACAAGCGTTGATATTGTCCTTTGTTTTGCCCTTCATGTTCAATAAGAGACCAATCAAGCTATCATAGACATTATTCTCTATGTGCATCACATTGATGCAGTGCCGAACTTCTAGGTGCTCCCAATAAGGTAGATCCCAAAATATTGAAATCTTCTTCCACATGCTCTTCTCACGGGTCCTCAATTTACGTCCCTTTCCAAGAGCAACATCCAAGTTCTTAACTATATTATGAATGTCTGTCCCGCTTAAAGCCTTTAGAGCTAAACTATGTTCGGTTGTTCCATCAAATTGTTTCTTCATCTTGCGGTATGGGTGATTCCTCCGAAGAAACCTACGGTGATGCATGTACACGATTTTGTGCGAGTGATTCAGCCACACACTCTCGATATCATGCAAGCAGTGAGTGCAGGCTTTGGCTCCTTTTGTACTCTGCCCCGATAGGTTATCAAGGGTAGGATAATCATTTATGGTGTAGAACAACATATAGTGCAAAGTGAAGTACTCTCATTTGTGAGCATCCCATACCTGTACCTCAGGCCCACAGCGTGTTCAGATCTTCCACCAATGGTGCTAGGTGCACATCAATATCGTTTTCAGGTTGCTTCGGACCTTGGATGAGTACAGACAGGAAAATGTACTTCCACTTTATAGACAACCAAGGAGAAAGATTGTAGATACATAGATTTATAGCCCAAGTGTTATACAGCTGCTCATGTTATCGAAAGGATTAATTCCATCCGTACTCAATTCGAACCTTATATTCCTCGAATCCGCTGCGAATTCTTCAAACCTCCTATCGATGTTTCTCTACTAGGTGGAATCAGCAGGGTGCCTTATCATTCCATCGTTCTTACGCTTATTCGAGTGCCACCAAAGCAGTTTTGCCTCTTTTGGGTTTGTAAGCAAACGTTTCAAATAGGGAATTATAGGCAGATACCACACCACCTTAGCAGGAGGTCCTTTCTTCACCTCATGCCCTCATTGTCATCATCTAATTTATCTTTATGCTTGTACCGGGATGTGTCGCACACCGGGCATACATGCAAGTTTGCATACTCTTTGCGGTAGAGGATACAGTCGTTCGGATAGGCATGTATTCTTTCTACTTCCATTCCCAAGGGACAAAGAACCTTCTTGCCTTTGTAGGTGGTTGTCGGCAACTCGTTTACCTCCGAAAGCATGTCCGCTAATGGACCTAACAGCGTCGTGAAACTCTTGTCAGAACAACCATTGCTTGCCTTTAATTTTAGCAGTTCCAGCATGGATGACAACCTTGTGTATTTGGACTTGCAGTCCGAGAACAAAGGTTTCTCCGAGTCGTCCATCAAACCTCGAAATTTTATATACTCCCGCTCATCACGGTTCCCTTATGCATCATGTAGCATCTGATCCAGATTGTCGTCGTGAAACCTATCCTTATCGAAAGCACAGTCGATATCATCTGGTGTATTGTTGACTCTATCAACTATGTTAGTACTACTTGCTTCCTTCATAATCTGCTCTTCACCGTGATTGGTCCAACATGTATACCTCCTTTTGAAACCCTGTAGAATCAAGTGAGCTTCAATTTACATTGGGTTTCGAAACATCCTCAAATCACTAGTGCAGGAGAACTCATCACAGACGGTTCACAAACCTCATCACAGACGGTTTTGCGAACCATCTGTAAAAATGAGTCAATGATGAAAGAAATCATCACAGGCGGATTTTCAACCATCTATGGAAATATATATATCACAGACGGTTCTAAATAGGAAACATCTGTGATGAGAGAACATCACAGACGGTTCATATTTAGAACCGTCTGTGATATAAGAATTATCATAGACGGTTCTAAATATGAACCGTCTGTGATGTTCTCTCATCGCAGATGTTTCTAGAACCATCCGTGATATAAGAATTATCACAAGCGGTTCTAAATATGAACCGTCTGTGATATTCTCTCATCACAGACATTTCCTATTTAGAACCGATCATCACAGATGGTTCCTATTTCAAACCGTCTGTGATAATTCTTATAACACAGATGGTTTTAAATATGAACCGTCTATGATGTTCTTTCATCACAGACATTTCCAATTTAGAACTGTCTGTGATGTTTTCTCATCACAAACGGTTCCTATTTTAGAACCGTCTGTGATGTGCCTTCACACAGATGGTCATTTTTCTTTTTATTGGCTAGCCTCAGGAAAATGCTAGCCATGCCCTCTAAAACAACAAACATATTACAAGTCATCACAAGCATATATTGATTACATCCATTTCAGCAATTAACTCAATTACATCACAGCATGTATGTCACATCCATTTCATAAATGAAGTCTGATATTAGTATATGGAACTCAATTTTATGAACCAATTAATTGAATGGACAATTGCAATTCACAAATTCACATCACAATAAAAAGAAATAAATGAACCCAAGTGGTAGTTCAGATTACAACTCCAGCCTAATTGGCAGCATGGAACTCGCCTTTTTTATTTATGACTTGAGTGTGCAGGAAGAAACAAAGTTTCACTCGAATGTTGCTCAACACGGTATGCTTCAACGCAGTTACAACCTCACTACACTTTTTTGTAGTGACGAGAAGTTCCATGTTGTGGCAAACGTAAAAGCCACATAGGTTATTTCCCTTTCCCTGCTGATGGCACAACAAAATATAGAATAGGTTAGTTCCAAAGTCATTATTACGGAGTTTGATATACAATTATTGTGCATAGAGGATACATGAAACTTAAAATTGTGATGTAGTTTCGCCCTGTCCTTGCACACTTTGAGCGCCCTACGTGACTGCAAAAGGTTAGCCTCAGCCATTCTAGGAGCAAACCTGGAACAACTTACATGACCATGTTATCTATGGAGGAAACGTGATTACCTGATGAGTAATTTCGCAATAGGATTCAAGTCGTGGCTGCCGCTCTGTAAGTAATCGAGTTACATAACCCGGTATGTGGCTGGATGAATTATAATTAGAACCAAATGAAACCTACACAGGTATGTCATAATGGTCAAGGAACAATCTGAGTTGTGTGCATAGTACAAATCAAAGTATAGCAAGTAGTGTAGCACTTACCCTAGGTTACAGGGTATAAGTATGAAATCTTTATCTTTTTGAGCCAACAATGCCTGTTTCAAGTATTCTTGGACCATGTTTATACCTTCATCCATTGTTTGCTTTGAGACTATGTGATCGAGTATCATGTTTCTATATATACAAAGGCGAATTATATAATATATATATGGCGGACATTTATCGCTATTAGACGAATGTAGACTGTGATAGCACACACTTACAATGTCCAGCATCTCAAGAGCGCGACGTTCAGGGCGTCGAGGTTGCAGAGATGGAACAATTCCTGAAAATCGACCGCGAAGAAGCCCCCCGATGTCTCGTTCAACAGATGCTTATGCTTGAAGCGGACCATGATATACGTCATACGTTCTTGCACTGGCTTTATAGTTTGTCCAATGTACCAAGAATGCAATTTACAGCAAGCCAAATAAAGTGAATTTAGGTGATCTGTCATTAGCCAATCCTCTCCTAGCTTGTATACCCAGGCCAACGGGGCAATCGGATAGTCGACGGTCTTCGTGATCTTCGATTTGGCCTTGCCTTTCGTTTTGCTATAGGGAGCCTTCACGCGAGATGATTGGGCAGGAAACCAGTCAAAGTTACGTAGATCAAGTGCACCATGGTCCACCACGGGTACTGAGATGATGGTCTGCTGATCAGGTGAAGCAGGCAGATCAGATGGTTTGGGTAGTTATGTGACAGGATGGGAGATCAGGGAGATGTCGCTGTTGGGCCATTGGGTGAATGTGCTAATGGCATCCTCCAGTGTCATGATCTCGTCGCTGGCGGCTTCTGTAGCTCGACAATCTTGAAACTATCATGTACCCCGCCCATATTGACCTTCATGAAACCCAGCGCTACCATGGTACCATGAAACAACGCCCCTTTAGTGGATAGATACGCGATCCCCCAAGCAGCCGTAAGAGCAAAGGACCCATTGGCAATTCTCACTTGGAGATTGCACTGTGTGGCCTTCTACACAATTAGCTAATGTGTCCAATAGCTATATCTATGGAACATTCAAGAGATATATTAGTACCTTAATGTAAAAGACAAAAAAATCCCCGTTGTGTTCATCTATGTGAACGGCAGATGTAACACCCCAATTTTTGCTTTTCATGAAATTTGGGTGGAATTTGGTTTTTTATGAATTTCTGGAATTTTCTGGAATTTATTTGGATTTATTTGGAATTAATTTGAATTTATTCCCATTTGAAATAATTAAAGAAATAAAAGTTTCAAATAAACTTTTGTTGGAAATATTTTATTTGAGTCCCAAATGTCCTAAAATATTTTCTAGAATTTTTCTGGAATTTTTCTGAGTCTTTTGCTATTTTTAATGAATTAAATGAATTTCTGGGAATTAAGTTAATTATTTAACCACTGGAAAATGCGAGTGGGTTTCACTGTTCATCCGACCGAACCCAAGTTCGAGTCAGACTCGAGTCCGACCCGAACCCGACCGAGCCAGCCGTCTCGATCGAGCCAAGTCACCGAACCCAAACCTAACCCTAATTCTCCGACCGTTGGATCAAGATCCAACGGCCGAGATTCGCCCGTGCCGGTTGAGCCGTGTCCGACCCGAACCCGTTCACACCGTGCGATCCCAGCCATCCATCCGGACACGTGGACGGCCGTGCGTCGTCGTCTCCGTCCGAATCGCAGCCGGACTCCGCCGCCGTGGGGAACTAGGGTTCCGCCTCGGGCGCGGACGCCGTGGCTATTTAAAGCCCGGATCATGCCCCGAGGTTGCCCTCCTCCGTGCGCCCCTTTCGCCCAAGCTTCCCCAGCCCAAGCCGGCGCCGTTCGTGCCCGATTACTCGCCGGAGTTGGTGGGTCTCCACGGTGGTTTCTGCCGTCTCCCGCCGTATCCAGCGCCGCTCTGTCGACACCGAGCCCGGATCCAAAACCCCCTCACTGAGACGCACCGACCGGGATCACTCACCTCGCCGGAGAACGCGTGGAACATCGTTGCTGTGGTCGTCTTCCTCGGTCCCGGTCAGCCGGCGCCGCCACCTCGCCATCGACGCTCGGGAGCTCCCTCGCCCGTTCGATCTCCATCCGTCGGTTGAGGTGAGGCCACGTCGCCGTTACTGTTCCTAGTGCCGGATCTAATCCCGGCCGTTAGATCTAAATCGGGCGGTGTAGATTAGATTTAGCTCAAACAGTTGGATCTATTAAGGACCGTTGGATCTAGATCCAACGGTGGAGATTGAGCCTCGTAGTTTCTTCTGTCACGCGTTTAGATAGATCTGGACCGTTAGATCCGTGGTGGACGGCTGCGATGCACCCACGTGTTGCACGCCGGGTCATGCCACGTAACCGCCGCAGCGCCGTGCGTTGAGTCACTGACAGGCCAGGCCCGCGTGCCAGCGGCCGAGCCTGGGCGTGACTGCGTGTCACTGACATGCGGGACCCGCATGTCAGTGTCTCGCCCGAGAGAGCCTCACCGTGCACGTGACCCACTGACGGGTGGGACCCACGTGTCAGCCTCTGTAGCCGTAGGCCGCGTCCACCGTGGGCCGGGCGTCACCGTGAACCCAGTCCATGGACCGAGACACGTGGCAGCACCCGGGGCATGCCACGTGGCATGATGACGTCATGCTGACGTCATCGTGGACGCCGTTCGGTGCTGATGTCAGCAGGTCACTGTGGACCAATCACAGGACGACACGTGTCACTGCTGACGCAATAAATTAATTTCCGAAAAAGAAAATAATTTATTAATTCGAAATATTGAATTCAAATTTGATTCAAACTTCAAACGCTTATAACTTTTGCGTTTTAACTCCGATTTGAGTGTTTCAAATTTCTAAATTTGTATAAAATTGAGATCTACCTAATGATGAATTTTATTTATTTTTTTGGACTAAAGTTCTTCTCTGTAATATTATTTAATTGATTATTTAAACTTCAAAATGCTATAACTTTCGCGTTTAAACTCCGAATTTGACGATTCTAGTTTCTAAAAATTCATAAAATTATGCTCTCTCTGTTTATGGACTTCATTTGGATTTTTGGACACTTTTGTCTACTGTTTATTTATGTACTGCTATTTGCACGTATTACGAGTAGACGTTGAAGTGCCGGAAGGATTCGAAGGAGAAGTATTGACCCAGGAGCCAGCTCAGGGCCAAGAGCAAGTACTTTATTAAGGCGAGTTATGCTTTGACCATGTTGATCCCAATTTCCAAATTAATTCGATTTAAACTATTGCATGCTAGTTTAATTAGAAAATACTTTGTTTAAATTATGGGAATTAGATAAATGCCTAATTGCTGTATGACACCTTGGTTAATTAAATATGTGCCATGACCCCTTGTCACCCTAGTTGTGGTTTACTAGTTGGACATTATTAAATTGCCAACATGGGAATTTAGACCGTTGTAGTATATTGCTTAGACCTGCTACGTGCTCATGACATGATTTTGGACAATCAAATGTAATATTGACTTAACGATATATTGAATTTGTTTTGGAAAAAGTATCATGTGAAGTTGATGGCACGTGGTGCATGGTAATCAACTGGGGCTTTGATAAATAGCTTTTGACCGGGGCATGTGGCAAGAATGATCGGGTGGGCAGTTGTGGCACCGAGGACGTTGATTTGGTTCTTTGGGTAGTCATGCCCTAGTCACTTTAAAGACTTAACCTTGCAAGCCTTTGAACTGAGTCAATCTTGCAACCACATGTCCATAATGGGACGGACCTAGTTGATTAAGTTGCTAATAACGTACCTGTGGGACCTCTGGGTGTCAACTACACCCTTTGTGTATGTTGTACGGGGGAGCGTACCGGGGCTGCGGCTAGGTACCCATCTAACGGTGGATTGGCCTAAACTTCGCCTTCGCTAAGGGAAGGGTTAGTGTGCAATCACCGGAGAGGACCACTTGTACTGTTAGAGGTTTCCGAAAGACTTTGTTACGGGAACTCGCCTTTGTGGTGTTTGATCAGATCTTGTGGGTAAAGTGCATAACCTCTGCAGAGTGTAAAATCTATTCGAATAGCCGTGTCCGCGGTATTGGACATCGCTCGGGAATTACAGTCAAGGGTTAGACTTTCTTGAAAATAAGTTGGACTTGAAAGGTTGGGTTTGGATTAATAATGATGTTGATGGAAATGTGGATTAGGAGTGGGAAAGATGTTTACTAAACTCCTGGAAAGTTATTGATGTTATACTTGTTTCTACTGCTTTCGAATCTACTTATGATACTTGTTAAATGTTGTTTACTGCAAATATACCTTGAGCTACTCCTTTGTACCAAGCCATGCATGTAGTATATTAGTTGCATTCTGTGCATGACTTGCTGAGTACCAAGTACTCACCCTTGCCACAATACAACACCAGTTGAAGAGGAGACTACACCAGCTTTGGAGGAGGAGCTTCATGAGGAACCGTCTAACTAGGAATCGAGTCCCGCCGCCTGCTGTGGTATCTTTGGATGGCGCCACGGTTATCTTATTTTCCGCCGCTATTATTTCTCTCTTAATAAGTTTCGCCCTGCTTAATATTTGTAACTTGACCATAAGGTCAAGCAACCGATTGACTATTTAATTAAAGTACTTTATTAGTATCGAGTGGTATGATTGTGATATTTACCGATGTTAAGACTGTGTGCACTAGCGCGTTCCTAGACTAGTGCTGAATACACAGAGGGTCCGGATTTGCAGATTCGGGTCCCGACAGAGGTGGTATCAGAGCCATACTGACTGTAGGCTCACCCATAGTTAGAATGGTCGTAGTGAGGATAAAACCTATTTTCTAAAGATAAAATTTGCCAAGATAATGAATGAATTCTCGACTTACCCTTTTCTTCCTTGTTCATACCCTTGCTGAATTTTCTCCTTACCCTCATCACAATTTGAAATATGTTCTTACGTAAGCATCTTGTGACAGATGGAGGGAGAGATCAACTACGTCGATCTTGAGGTTGGCCACGCCGTGGAACTTTGGCGTATGCTGCAGTTCCTTGGAGGTTTTGAGAAGCCGCAATACCAAGTGAACATCATCAGACAAGCGGGACTGATTAAAGCTTTTGATGTGAAGATCACGGTACATGCCAGGAAGAAGGGCAAGGGCAATCGTCCAATATACTGCACCGCTAGGAGGTCGATAATGCAGATGGGAATTCAGGAGGTGTCACGACGAGCAATGCGACACGTCGCTCAAGATCTACGCCAAATGAGCCGAGGGAGCAAAGTACTGCTACCATCCCCGCAACAACGACCTTCTCGACAAGAAGCTGATTCAGGACGAGAATACCACGGTCACACAGCTGGCACGACTTGTCATCGCTCAGGAGGATGCGCTCGATGATACGAACCGGGAGCTACAGAAAGCTCGAGAGGAGGCCACGGTGGAGAAGAAACGATGGAGGGAGGCTCAAGAGTATGTGTCTCATCTTCTGCGAAGGATTGACGAGTTGGAGATGGCTTTGTACGGACCAGGACCAGAGCCAGTACTCGAGCTACATGAGCCGGATCCGGAGGAGCCAGATCTTGATGAGGACACCGCTTCTTCGACTACCACAGTTGCAGGGCATGGCGATTGTTTCGCGCCGATGCCGTCGCACCCCCACCCAGGCAGTGGAGGTTTTCTAGATGAGTGAGCATAGGTTTTGAGGTTGAGACTCCTTTGTCGAGTCACGTTATAGAATAAGAGTCACCCTTTAGAGGCGTTGGATTTTCATTGTTTGCTGAGTGTGCAGTATGTGTTGCAGGCCCTTAGGCATTGTAAGCAACCATACCAAGTTATTATTATTAGTAATAAAGTTGGATTTTGAGTTACACTTTTCCCCCGCATAGTTTCTCTACTACTTGTCTATTCTTATTCCCTCTCATCTCTAAACCTTAGAGCAACCGACAGATGGTGAACACCCGCGGAAACCTTGAAGGCAATGGGAGTGGTTCTCGCCCAGCAGAAAACCCCAATGATGGAGCACCAGCACCGCCAGTTGATATGCAAAATTTTGGAGCTTTTCTTGCTGCTCAGACTCAGTTGATGCATGCTATGATGCAACAGATGCAAAACGTCACTACTCAGGCTACCGCTAATCAAGTCAATCAAGGGCAACGCCAGAATACAAGACTGTCAGAGTTCATGAGGACTCATCCACCCACTTTCTCCGGGAATGCTAACCCGTTGGAAGCCGATGACTGGTTAAGGTCAATTGAGAGGAAGCTACACATTGCTAAATGCATGGGAAATGAGAAGGTACTCTACGCTTCTCATCAGTTGGAAGGAACAGCCGCCGAATGGTGGGAGAACTTCTGTGCCACGTAGGAGAACCCTCAGGACATCACCTGGGAGGAGTTCACAGCTGCATTTCGTCAGTATCACGTGCCTGAAGGAATTATGGACCTCAAGAAGGAGGAGTTCAGAGCACTGAAGCAAGGTAATCAGCCAGTGGTCGAATACCTGAACAAGTTCACACAGCTTGCACACTAGCACCTGAGGATGTAGCGACAGATAAAGCCAAACAGTCTCGCTTCATGAAGGGACTTAACTCAGGACTACAGGTGGGACTGATCACCCACACCTTTCCAGATTTTCAAGAGTTAGTGAATAAGGCGCTTATTCTTGAGGACAAGCGCAAGGAACTGGATGAGAACAGGAAGCGCAGGATGCAACAGCAGGGATCGCGTCAGGGAGCGCAGCAACGTTTGAGGGTTGCGCCAAATCAGTTTTTCAGATTCCAGCCACAGAATACAACAAGGACACCGTCACCAGCACCAAGACCCGTCAGTCAGAACTATCGGACCAAAGACCACCGTAAACGCCGCTTGAAGTCAACAAGGAACAAGTGAGATGTTGCTACAACCGCAACGAGCCAGGGCACTTTGCCAACAGCTTGTCCAAAGAAGACGAGGAGTGACCCCAGCCGCTTCAACTGGGATCCACACCAGCTAGGACGCCAAAGACACGAGCAGCACCCAGATCGTGGTGAGAGGCCGAGTCAACCATGTCACCGCAGATGCACTGCAGAATGCCACGGACGTCGTACTGGGTAAGTTACTTGTTAACTCAGTACCTGCAACAGTTTTGTTTGATTCTGGAGCTTCGCATTCGTTTGTTTCTCAAGGCTTTGCTGCTGAAAATGATTTGGAGATTGCAAGACTTAAATGCATGCTTTTAGTTCAAACCCCTGGTTCCGAACTCCGAACGAAAGTAGGATGTTCCGGGGTGAGAATACTAATAGATGGGATAGAGTTCCTAGCGAACCTTATTATTTTGGAGACCCAGACCTTAGATGTTATTTTGAAAATGGATTGGTTATCCAAGCACAAGGCCGTTTTGGATTGTGGACGAAGGACTATCTCAGTTGAGAGCCCGTGTGGAAAGAAAGTGGAATTTCAAGCAACCGCCGTTAGAGATGGACAGTTGATGGTTAACAGTACCAAGGCAATCAGCATAGAAGATGTCTCAGTGGTAAATGAGTATCCAGATGTTTTTCCTGAAGATTTACCTGGTATGCCACCAAACCGGGACATAGAGTTTGTGATAGAGCTTGTACCGGGTACATCGCCGATAGCAAAGAGACCTTATCGGATGTCCACCGAAGAATTGGTAGAGATGAAGAAACAGCTTGAAGAGTTAATGGAGAAAGGATTTATCAGACCAAGTTCGTCGCCGTGGGGAGCGCCAGTTTTGTTTGTCAAGAAGAAGGACGGGAGTTTCAGGATGTGCATTGACTACCGTGCACTCAATGAAGTCACCGTGAAGAATAAGTACCCGCTACCGAGGATCGATGATTTGTTTGATCAGCTGAGAGGAGCTGGAGTTTTCTCCAAGATCGATCTGAGATCGGGATACCATCAGTTGAAGATCCGATCAGAAGATATCCCGAAGACCGCATTCTCGTCAAGATATGGACATTACGAGTTTACAGTTATGTCCTTTGGTCTCGATTTAATGCGCCAAAGATATTTCATGAATATGATGAATAAGGTGTTCATAGAGTATTTGGACAAGTATGTTGTTGTGTTCATAGATGATATCCTAATCTACTCCAAAACAAAGGATAAACATGCAGAGCACTTGAGGCGAGTTTTGGAAAAATTGAGGGAACAGCAACTCTTCGCCAAGTTCAGCAAGTGTGACTTTTGGAAGGACAAGGTGGAATTCCTCGGACATGTAATGACCGCAGAAGGAGTCGCCGTTGATCCAAGCAAGGTAGAAGCTGTGTTACATTGGGAATGTACCAAGGCCGTGACCTGCATCCGAGTTTCCTTGGAATGGCAGGTTACTACCGCCGTTTCATTGAAGGCTTTTCGACAATTGCGAAACCTCTTACGCAATTGCTGAAAAAGGAAAAGAAGTTTGCATGGACGCCAGAGTGCGAGAAAGGTTTTCAAGAACTGAAGAAACGATTGACATCAGCACCGGTGTTGGTTCTACCGGACGTCAATCAAAGTTTTGATATTTATTGTGACGCATCGCGCCAAGGACTTGGATGTGTGCTGATGCAGAACGGAAAGGTCGTCGCTTATGCATCTAGGCAGTTGAGGCCACATGAGGAGAATTACCCGACGCATGACCTAGAGCTATCTGTCGTATTGCATGCTTTGAAGTTATGGCGTCACTATTTGATTGGAAACAGATGCGAAGTATACACGGACCATAAGAGTCTTAAGTACATCTTCACCCAATCAGACTTGAATATGAGACAAAGGAGATGGTTGGAGTTGATCAAGGACTACAATGTTGGAATCCATTACCATCCCGGAAAGGCCAACGTAGTTGCCGATGCTCTGAGTCGGAAAGCCATACCGTGAATATGTTGCTAGCCACAAGCCAGGATGAGCTATGTGAGGATTTCCAGAGAATGCAGATTGAAGTCGTACCAGAAGGATTCTTAGCCGCATTAGAAGTTAAGCCTACCCTGGAGGATCAGATCCGAGAAGGACAAGAGGAGGATGACAAGATCCACAAGATTAAGTCCGACATGGATGAAGGCAAGGCAGAGGACTTCAAATTAGATGAGCAAGGCACGTTATGGATGAAGGATCGAATCTGTGTGCCAAACAAGAAGGAGCTGAAACAGCTGATTCTAGAAGAAGCCCATGACTCTAAGTATTCAATTCATCCTTGAAGCGCCAAGATGTATCAGGATGTGAAAGAAAGATTCTGGTGGCCGAACATGAAACGTGAAGTCGCCGAGCATGTTGCGCTGTGCGACATATGCCAGAGAGTCAAGGCAATGCATCAGAGACCAGCAGGATTGCTGCAACCGTTGAAGATACCTGAGTGGAAGTGGGAAGAAATCGGGATGGACTTCATTACCGGTTTACCTAAGACCCAAGGAGGGTATGATTCCATATGGGTTATAGTGGATCGCCTGACCAAGGTCGCCCACTTTATTCCCGTGAAGACCACCTATTCGGGAGATAAGTTAGCAGAGTTGTACATGACCAAGATTGTTTGTTTGCACGGAGTGCCGAAGAAGATTGTATCGGACAGAGGTACCCAGTTTACCTCGAGATTCTGGAATAAGCTACATGAAGCCATGGGAACCCGTTTGAACTTCAGTACAGCATATCATCCACAGACGGATGGTCAGACCGAAAGAGTCAATCAGATTCTGGAGGATATGTTAAGAGCGTGTGCGTTGGCTTATGCTACCTCTTGGGATAAGAGTCTACCGTATGCTGAGTTCGCATAATAATATGCTTATCAGCGAGCCTACGAGATGTCACCTTTTGAGGCATCAGACGGCCGACTTCGCTGACACCGTTGAACTGGAATGAAACAGGTGAAAGCTGTGTCTTTGGACCAGATATTCTTCAAGAAGCCGAAGAACAAATTGCCATGATCAGGGAGAGATTAAAGATAGCCCAATCGCGACAGAAGAGTTATGCTGACAACCGTCGCCGAGACCTGAGTTTTGAACCAGAGGATTTCATGTATCTCAGAGTCACACCGCTCAGAGGAGTTAAGAGATTCCATGCCAAAGGAAAACTCGCGCCGCGATATGTTGGGCCTTTCAAGATTTTGAGCCGCAGAGGCGAAGTTGCTTACCAGTTGAAGTTGCCGCAGTCGTTGGCAGGTGTGCACGATGTGTTTCATGTGTCACAACTGAAGAAGTGTCTCCGAGTGCCTGATGAGCAAACACCCTTGGAATCCATAGATCTACAGGAAGATCTGACTTATAAGCAACACCCTGTGAAAATTTTGGACACGATGGATCGAGAAACCAGAAACAAGTCAACCCGTTTCTGTAGAGTCCAGTGGAGCAATCACGCAGAAAGTGAAGCGACTTGGGAGCGCGAAGAGGATTTGAAGAAAGAATTCCCGAACCTATTCCTTAGTTAGCCCTGAATCTCGGGGACGAGATTCTGTTAAGGGGGGAGATTTGTAACACCCCAATTTTTGCTTTTCATGAAATTTGGGTGGAATTTGGTTTTTTTATGAATTTTTGGAATTTTCTGGAATTTATTTGGATTTATTTGGAATTAATTTGAATTTATTCCCTTTTGAAATAATTAAAGAAATAAAAGTTTCAAATAAACTTTTGTTGGAAATATTTTATTTGAGTCCCAAATGTCCTAAAATATTTTCTGGAATTTTTCTGGAATTTTTCTGAGTCTTTTGCTATTTTTAATGAATTAAATGAATTTCTGGGAATTAAGTTAATTATTTAACCGCTGGAAAATGCGAGTGGGTTTCACTGTTCATCCGACCGGACCCAAGTTCGAGTCAGACTCGAGTCCGACCCGAACCCGACCGAGCCAGCCGTCTCGATCGAGCCAAGTCACCGAACCCAAACCTAACCCTAATTCTCCGACCGTTGGATCAAGATCCAACGGCCGAGATTCGCCCGTGCCGGTTGAGCCGTGTCCGACCCGAACCCGTTCATGCCGTGCGATCCCAGCCGTCCATCCGGACACATGGACGGCCGTGCGTCGTCGTCTCCGTCCAAATCGCAGCCGGACTCCGCCGCTGTGGGGAACTAGGGTTCCGCCTCGGGTGCGGACGCCGTGGCTATTTAAAGCCCGGATCACGCCCCGAGGTTGCCCTCCTCCGTGCGCCCCTTTCGCCCAAGCTTCCCCAGCCCAAGCCGCCGCCGTTCGTGCCCGATTACTCGTCGGAGTTGGTGGGTCTCCACGGTGGTTTCTGCCGTCTCCCGCCGTATCCAGCGCCGCTCCGTCAACACCGAGCCCGGATCCAAAACCCCCTCACCGAGACGCACCGACCGGGATCATTCACCTCGCCGGAGAACGCGTGGAACATCGTTGCCGTGGTCGTCTTCCTCGGTCCCGGTCAGCCGGCGCCGCCACCTCGCCATCGACGCTCGGGAGCTCCCTCGCCCGTTCGATCTCCATCCGTCGGTTGAGGTGAGGCCACGTCGCCGTTACTATTCCTAGTGCCGGATCTAATCCCGGCCGTTAGATCTAAATCGGGCGGTGTAGATTAGATTTAGCTCAAACAGTTGGATCTATTAAGGGCCGTTGGATCTAGATCACCGTGGGCCGGGCGTCACCGTGAACCCAGTCCATGGACCGAGACACGTGGCAGCACCCGGGGCATGCCACGTGGCATGATGACGTCATGCTGACGTCATCGTGGAGGCCGTTTCGATCTTTGGCGTCGGCCAGTCGCTGTGGACCAATCACAGGCCGACACGTGTCACTGCTGACGCAATAAATTAATTTCCGAAAAAGAAAATAATTTATTAATTCGAAATATTGAATTCAAATTTGCTTCAAACTTCAAACGCTTATAACTTTTGCGTTTTAACTCCGATTTGAGTGTTTCAAATTTCTAAATTTGTATAAAATTGAGATCTACCTAATGATGAATTTTATTTATTTTTTTGGACTAAAGTTCTTCTCTGTAATATTATTTAAACTTCAAAATGCTATAACTTTCGCGTTTAAACTCCGAATTTGACGATTCTAGTTTCTAAAAATTCATAAAATTATGCTCTCTCTGTTTATGGACTTCATTTGGATTTTTGGACACTTTTGTCTACTGTTTATTTATGTATTGCTATTTGCACGTATTACGAGTAGACGTTGAAGTGCCGGAAGGATTCGAAGGAGAAGTATTGACCCAGGAGCCAGCTCAGGGCCAAGAGCAAGTACTTTTTGAAGGCGAGTTATGCTTTGACCATGTTGATCCCAATTTCCAAATTAATTCGATTTAAACTATTGCATGCTAGTTTAATTAGAAAATACTTTGTTTAAATTATGGGAATTAGATAAATGCCTAATTGCTGTATGACACCTTGGTTAATTAAATATGTGCCATGACCCCTTGTCACCCTAGTTGTGGTTTACTAGTTGGATATTATTAAATTGCCAACATGGGAATTTAGACCGTTGTAGTATATTGCTTAGACCTGCTACGTGCTAATGACATGATTTTGGACAATCAAATGTAATATTGACTTAACGATATATTGAACTTGTTTTGGAAAAGTATCATGTGAAGTTGATGGCACGTGGTGCATGGTAATCAACTGGGGCTTTGATAAATAGCTTTTGACCGGGGCATGTGGCAAGAATGATCGGGTGGGCCAGTTGTGGCACCGGGGACATTGATTTGGTTCTTTGGGTAGTCATGCCCTAGTCACTTTAAGGACTTAACCTTGCAAGCATTTGAACTGAGTCAATCTTGCAACCACATGTCCATAATGGGACGGACCTAGTTGATTAAGTTGCTAATAACGTACCTGTGGGACCTCTGGGTGTCAACTACACCCTTTATGTATGTTGTACGGGGGAGCGTACCGGGGCTGCGGCCAGGTACCCATCTAACGGTGGATTGGCCTAAACTTCGCCTTCGCTAAGGGAAGGGTTAGTGTGCAATCACCGGAGAGGACCACTTGTACTGTTAGAGGTTTCCGAAAGACTTTGTTACGGGAACTCGCCTTTGTGGTGTTTGACTGTATCTTGTGGGTAAAGTGCATAACCTCTGCAGAGTGTAAAATCTATTCGAATAGCCGTGTCCGCGGTATTGAACATCGCTCGGGAATTACAGTTAAGGGTTAGACTTTCTTGAAAATAACTTGGACTTGAAAGGTTGGGTTTGGTTTAATAATGATGTTGATGGAAATGTGGATTAGGAATGGGAAAGATGTTTACTAAACTCCAGGAAAGTTATTGATGTTATACTTGTTTCTACTGCTTTCGAATCTACTTATGATACTTGTTAAATGCTGTTTACTGCAAATATACCTTGAGCTACTCCTTTGTACCAAGCCATGCATGTAGTATATTAGTTGCATTCTGTGCATGACTTGCTGAGTACCAAGTACTCACCCTTGCCACAATACAACACCAGTTGAAGAGGAGACTACACCAGCTTTGGAGGAGGAGCTTCCTGAGGAACCGTCTAACTAGGAATCGAGTCCCAGTCAGTTGCCTGTGGTATACTGGATGGCGCCACGAAGTTATCTTATTTTCCGCTGCTATTATTTCTCTCTTAATAAGTTTCGCCCTGCGTGGCGAATATTTGTAACTTGACCATAAGGTCAAGCAACCAGTTTGACTATTTAATTAAAGTATTTTATTAGTATCGAGTGGTATGATTGTGATATTTACCGATGTTAAGACTGTGTGCACTAGCGCGTTCCTGGACTAGTGCTGAATACACAAAGGGTCCGGATTTGCAGATTCGGGTCCCGACAGCAGATGTGTTAGTGTTATGCCCTTGAGGCAATCATATACATGATTGTAGCATGACTATGTTTATGAATAATAATATGATTATTGGTCCAATGAATGTATATCATTATATTGATTAGCAAGTGTGTGACTGTTTATGAAACTCTTTACTTATTGATATAATTCTATAAATATCTCTGATCGGATATCGTCGTACAGGACAACGATGAATAGATCAACACATGTACTGATCGATGATCATGTTTCATAGATCATGGGATATGGAGATATCATCAATACATTGTGAATGCATGTTGAAGAACATGCGTTAGATAGACCTGCAATGGGACACTGCAAAAATGTTATATCCTTATATATCATCAGTGTATCTCATACATAGTAAATGTATGATCCTTAGACCTGCGATTGACACATTTCCTACAAGTCTAATAGTTTACATTGGGGTTACCAAACACTATTTCCTAATCAGATAGTTATAAAGGTAGCTTTCATGTTTACTATGAAATATGCAGAGGGAAGTGAGCAGTCAAGATGGAATTTTCCACTCCAGTGTAACAGAGATATATGTCTAGGCCACTCATGTGATATGATTAAGAAAGTGCATGGCCATGCCATGATTTAGGAGTCAATCACAACTTATTAACATATCACAGATATGAGAGATGGATTGAATTGTTAAAGGATGACATGCTTCTCACCTTGAGTCCAATCTTCATATAGTTTGGCAAAGGGATTATTACATGAGTACTTTTGTAGGTTTCGTTCGATTCGATCATGGTATGTTTGGAGTTGGCATGCCCTGCAAGGAGCCACTACCAACCATTGGATTTGAAAAGGGTTTTTTTGAATCCATGTCCAAATATACGTGAACCTGCAGGGTCACACACTTAATGGGCTGGGACGCATTAATTCGGATTGGATCCATAATTAATGGACCTCGTGGGCTTAGCACGCTGATGGGCCCTAGCTTAGGGTTTCACCTCGTTGCTATATAAGGAGTGGGGGAAGGTGGGCGTAGTAGTGCCTCTTTCTTGCGTTTTGGAAGTGTTTCACCAGAAACTCTAGCCTCCTTCTCTCGTTGCCCCTACTGAGCGAACAGGTGCTTGCACACCGACGCACGACATTCCATCCCCGGACATGTGACTGCTATGGTAACGCTGTTGCGACTGCGGTGTGGGAGGATGATCCACGATGAGGTGAGGAAGATCCACGGTGAGACGAGGATGATCCTCTTCATCGACGTGAACAACTACTTCCTGTACCTCGACGTGCGCAACATGAGAACCGGCTTCTCCAACTTGTCTTCCACTACTTCTACGCGCCAAGGGTAACGATCCATGATCTCCTACTCACATGATGTCCTGGGTGATAGCGGTAGAATTTTTAAAATTGTGCTAGCGTAGCCTACCCGTTCCTCAACAATATGCACAACTGCTCTTACGGGTAGTGGGGCTGACTTGCGGACATACTTCTGGGGTTTGCGCGGTTTGTCTTTCTTGATTATTGAGCCTTTCCTCGAGGCTTCTTATCCTATCATAAAATTCTTCTCTCAACTCTTCTCTCAACTCTCCTCTCAATTTGTCCTCGAAATTCTTTATAAGCTTTGACTCGCGCTCGGCTTTAATTCTCTTTTTATTTTGGTATTTGTCCAAGTCGTCTGGGAATCTAGTTTTCTATGGAACAAAAACCCCTTTGCCTCATGTACGACTAGTGTGTTCCTTGTTTTCCAAGGCCATGGATAGTGCATTTTTCTCCCTGTCTAGCAAAAAAGGGCCATCAACCGATTGTGTACTCAACTCTACCTGCAAGACCCCGATAAGTTATTTCACTTATGAAGTCATAAACTAATTACGTACAAAATTGGTAGTTCGATTTATATATTACCAGGCGTTGGCAAACTTTCTCGTCTGCTCAGTTTTTAAAGGACACATTTGCGGAAGACGTGGCACTTATCCTTAATATTGAGTAAGAGACCAAGTCAAGCCGTGCGTTGATACCATCATTTGTTTTGCCCTTAATGTTGAGTAAGAGACCAAGTCAAGCCGTGCGTTGATACCATCATTTGTTTTGCCCTTAATGTTGAGTAAGAGATCAATCACGCTGTCACAGTCATTCTTCTCTGCGTGCATGATGTCGATGCAGTGGCGAACTTCTAGGTGCTCCCAGTAAGATAGGTCCCAAAATATTGATCTCTTCTTCCAGACGCTCTTCTCACGGGTCATTGATTTACATCCCTTTCCATACATAACACCCAAAACCTTAACAATATCATGAACATCTCTCTCACTTAAAGGCCTTGGAGCTGAACCCTTTTCGTTGCTTCCGTCAAAAAGTTGATTCATCTTGCGGTATGGGTGATTCCTCCGAAGGAACCTATGGTGACGCATGTACATGGTTTTATGGGAGTGATTTAGCCATACACTTTTAGTATCATCTAAGCAGTGAGTGCATGCTATGGATGCTTTTGTACTATGGCCTGACAGGTTAGCAAGCGCAGGGAAATCATTTATGGTGCAAAACAATAGGCAGTGCAAAGTGAAGTTCTCTCTTTTATACGCATCCCAAACCTGTACCCCAGAAACCCACAGTGTTTTTAGATCTTCCACCAATGGAGCTAGGTACACATCAATATCGTTCCCAAGTTGTTTCGGTCATTGGATAAGTACATACATCAAAATGTATTTCTGCTTCATAGACAACCAAGGAGGAAGGTTGTAGATACAGAGATTCACAGGCCAAGTGCTATACCGGCTGCTCATGTTACCAAAAGGATTAATTCCATCTGTATTCAATCCAAACCTTATATTCCTCAGATCCGCACCGAATTCTTGAAACTTCCTATCAATGTTTCTCCATTGAATGGAATCAGCAGGGTGCCTTAGCATTCCATCATTCTTACGCTCCTTGGAGTGCCAACACAATAGTTTTGCCTCCTTTGGGTTCGCAAACAAACGCCTCAAATGGGGAATTATAGGCAGATACCATGCCACCTTAGCAGGAGATCCTTTTTTCACCTCGATGCTCTCGGCGTCATCATCTGAATGACTCTTACGCTTTGTATCGGGATGCGTTGCACACCGGACATACATGCAAGTTTGCATACTCTTTGTGGTACAGGATATAGTCATTCGGACATGCATGTATTCTTCGTACTTCCATTCCCAAGGGACAAAGAATCTTCTTGGCTTTGTAGGTGGTTATCGGCAACTCGTTTCCCTCTGGAAGCATGTCCGCCAATGGACGTAACAGCTCTGTGAAACTCTTGTCGGACCAACTGTTACTTGCCTGCAATTTCAGTAGTTCAAGCACAGATGACAACCTTGTGTATTTCAACTTACAGCTTGTGAACAAAGGTTTCTCCGAATCCTCCATCAAGCCCTGTAATTTTATATATTCCATGTCATCATGGTTTCCTTCTGCATCGCGCAACATATGATCCAGATTGTCATCCTGCAATCTATCCTCATCGGAAGCGCTAGCACAATCGATATGATCATCCTGTATATTCTGCCACCTATCCTCGTCGACGATATTAACACTAATAGTTGCTTTCTATATATTATGCTCTTCACCGTGACTAGTCCAACATGTATATCCCTTTTTGAAGCCCCTGAATCAAATGTGCTTCGATCTGCTCTGAGTTTCGAAACATCTCCAGATTTTCGCAGTCAATACGAGGACAAAACATAAATTGCACCCCCTTAATAAACATATCCTCCTCTGCAGCTCTTTTAAAAGTTACTTGACACTCGTACGGTTCTCAGCGTACATCCAGCTTCAATCCATCTAAGTTACACATGCAACACTTAGTGTTAAATATTAAGTACAAACAAAACATGGATCTACAAGCAAGCAAATATAAACAATCCTTAAATTCTCTCCTAACCAACCTATATTGAATATAATGCAAATAGAACCCATTACTAACCTTAGATCACCCAACAACACATGAATCTATAAGCTAGATCTAAAAAATCATCAACTTCGATCTTTCCTTATCAAGCTAGTGTTAAATATTAAGTACAAACAACACATGAATCTACAAGCTAGATCTAAACAATTCTTAAATTCTCTCCTAACCAAACTTCGTATTGAACATAATGATATTAGAATCCATTACTAACCTTAGATCACAAAAATCAAATGACTCTACTATCACCCTTCAAAATCAATAGCCTTCTTTCACACAATCTCCTCACAACCGCAGCCAGTCTCAAAATAGATCGCAAAACCCTAAAAACACGAATTGGCTTCTGGCTTTGTTTTATATAGTTTTAGGAGATATCATAGACAGTTTTTAATTATAATCATCTATGATGTACCAATATCACAGACGGTTCTTATTAAAAACCATATGTGATGTACGAATATCACAGACAGTTTTCATATAAAACCGTTTGTGATATTGGTTAACATCACAGATGATTATAATTAAAAACCTGTGATAAAGTTCAACACCACAGACGGGTGTAATTAATAACAGTATGTGATAGGTACACTGACAGTTGGACTATAGAACCGTCTGTGATGTTTCATATTACAGACAGATATATAACAACAACTGTCTGTGATGAGATACAATAAATTTTCTCATGCCGAGCGAGAGCCGTCTCTTTGTTTCCCGCGCGCCTTTGAATGAGAAGACTCTTCGTCTTCATCGGAACTAGCTTCGTCTTCAATTCCTGACCGCCTATAAAATCACCTCTAGATCGAACTTCCAAAGCACAATCTTCCGACGCCACCCCTCCTTCTCCGGCTAGCTAATTAGCCCAAAATGGCAGCTCCACCATCTCCCGCAAGCTCTGTCAGCCCCTCCGGCGCCGCTCCGCCATCACCACCCCCGGAGGAGGAGGAGCTGGACAACGAGGAGGAGGACGAGGAGGAGGACAACAAGGAGGAGGACGAGGAGACCTTCATCCGCTGGGGAGCAACAACGACGACGAAGATGAAGATGACGATGATGACGAAGACGCCATCGACGATGACGACGGCCCCCACAACAGCGACGACGACGACGACAGCCCCCCGAACAGCGACGACGAGTGGTGGTATCAGTGATACCACACACGCCGTCTGTAATTAATAATATATTGTTTTATCTTTTTAATTATTGTAATTAGTATAATGTTTTATGTTCTATATATATATATTCAATGCTTTCTGTGTTCGCTTTTCCCTCTATTCATTCCGTGGTGCGATCGATTAATTATATATTGTAAATTTGCATTGTTTGCCATTCTGATTCCAGTCATTTTTCTATCGCATAATGATCCAAACTAGTATTTGCGGCCTCTGAATCTCCTCTAGTTTCACCTTCGCGAGACGAAGTAATTCATTCCGTGGTTTTAGACCAAAACGTCCTCTATCATTTGCTCTCACCGAAGATCAAAATAGAAATGTGAGAATGTAGTTATAAAAAGTCAATATAACTCTGTCTGAGTGATCACTGACGGTTATAAACACAAACCGTCTGGGATATAAACAAATGCACATATGGTTATAAACACAAACCGTCTGTGACATTGGTTTACATCACAGACGGGTATAATATAAAACCGTCTGTGATATTGTTTACATCACAGATGGGTATAATTAAAAACCGTCTGTGATAGGTACACTGATAGTTGGACTATAGAACCGTCTGTGATGTTCTATATTACAGACGGTTTTTGAAGACCATCTGTGATGATGCGTATGATATAAGCCTTTGTGTACTAGTGGATTCTCGCAGTTAATGCATGTACTTGACGCTCGCACGGTTGTCAGCGTATCCAGCTTCGATCCATATAGGCTTCGTATGTAACAATAGGTGTTAAATAATGAATTAAGTACACTAGGAGTGCACGTGCATACATATGCTACATATAACCTATATTTAACTTTCCAATTAACTTATATAGCTCCTTACATCACAAAGAACAAATGGTGGATATATAAATATATATATATGCTACAGTTAAACCATCATCTTCAATTCTCTCTTTACATAGTTAGCTACATCTTAAGTATAATGCAATTAGAATCAATTACTACTTTAGATCGAAGAGAACAAATGGATGTATACAAAGCTATATCAAAACCATCTTTAATTCCCTCTTTACCAAGCTAGATGTATATACCTCGAATATAATGCTATTACAACCAATTATTAGCCTACATCACCTTCCTTTAAATATATAACTATCTACATATTAGGTATAATGCAATTACAATCAATTACTACTTTACATAACAGAGAACAAATGGATCTACACCAAGCTAGATCTAAAAAATATCTTCATTTACCTCTTTACCAAGCTAGATCTTAAATATAATGCAAATTTGAACCAATTACTAATCTTAAATGACCTAGAACATAAGGATCTACAATCACAACTGCAAATCCATGATCACTTTCTACCAGATAGTCTCTCAATCGCAACCACCTCAAAAATAGCTCGAAAAACCTTTAAAAAAATACAAAGAAGAGCGGAGCTCTCTGCTCTTATTTACTAAAAATGGTCATCACAGTTGGTTCCACAACACAGATGGTTTTAGCCAAAAAAAACCGTCTATAATATTCCCAATACTCATCACAGACAATTTTTATAAAAACAGTCAGTGAAGAAGTATTTAGTATAATCTTTTTTATAGTAGTGTTTATACCCGAGAGTTGCCTCTGCCTTGGGGGTGATCTTGTTTGACCAGGTGCGGTCGAGTGCAAGGTCACGATGGATATGCTCTTGCTACGGCTTATACTCATCACGATGGAAAATGTGTGTCTAACGCCGCACTGTTTAGTCTTTTTTTTTCGAGAAAAAACGGACCATGAAAATATTTTTTTCGGGCACCAGAGAAAAAACGGACCACGAAAAAAAATTCCCGACAAAAACGAAGAAAAATGGACCACAAAAACATTTTTTTCGGGTTCGGGAAAAAAACGGACCACGGAAACATTTTTTTCGGTAAAAACGGAGAAGGGAAGTTTTTTTTCCGAGAAAAGAGGATCACGAAAACATTTTTTTCGGGCACCGGAGAAAAAACAGAACACGAAAATATTTTTCCCGGGGTCCAAAGAAAAAACGAACTACGAAAACATTTTTCCGGACAAAAACGGAGAAAGGACCTAAACCTAAGAAACAGGGACCCGATTGCTATTTTTTTGGACCTGTTCGCTATCCCGAAAAATTAGAAAAGGGCTAACCCATGATATGTATTTAAAAGGGAGTCTTTGCTGCAAAGTAACGAATCAGGGACCTAAACGCAATACGGAAAAAAAAAATTATACTAAAAAAATTTTACAAAGGACTTTTTTGTAATTTATAGGGACCAATCCGTAATTTAGAGAAAGTGGGATGACTATTATGCAAATCGGCCAGGGGGCGACGTGGCCGGCCTCTCAGGCGGCAATTCTTCCGCACGTAATAGGAGTGATATATTCAGTCTATAACATTGAACACGCATCCCTAGATCAAAGATATATAATAAGGGTGATAAGCTGCACTGGGGAAGAGAGAAATTGCATTAACTACAGTTACTGGGATTACTTGTTTATTATTATAGGATCTAATATTGTGAAATTAATCTTTGCCCATTAATGATAGTAGACATCTATCTATTATATTATTAGATCGATAGAAAAAGAAGCCACTATATCAATAGGTGGGAAAAAAAAGAAGATGTTCATCTTCATTATGGTGGATTCAAATTAACACCGTGTAGATTAATTAGATATAAATTTGTTACAGTTGTAGAATAATATATATATATATATATATATATATATATATATATATAATATAGAGTATAGCTAGTGTACTATCGATATAACAGATCCTCCGAGCTATAGGGTTGTGTTTGCAAAATTCGAAAATGAAACTATTGATCCGAACCGTGCATTCTATTCATCTCATTGAAATCTCACTACCCACAAAATTTTATATTTTTTGAATTTTTTCTCCTATTTATTTTGTATTTTTCAAAATCCACGATCTAATTAGTTGTGGGGCGCCCAATGAAGGTGGTTTTGAAAATACAAAATAAATAGGAGAAAAATTCAAAATATAAAATTTGGTGGATAGTGAGATTTCAATGAGATGAATAGAATGCACGGATCAATAGTTTCTTCGAATTTTGCAACACAACCCTATAGCACGGAGGATCCGTATATCGATAGTACACTAGCCATCCTATCTATAGAGATATATATATATATATATATATATATATATATATATATATATATAATACAAGTGCAATATTGCCCCTAAACTTTAATAGTAGATGATACACTTTAATATTCCGCATCCTCTCTTCCAACACGGAAGAGATGACTTAATTGCCACCGTTGTATCATCATCATCATCACTCTATTACAATCGGAAAAGTTCCTGGAAGGAGATCCCATCCACCTCTCCATCCGTCGGTTATGCAAAAAAGGCCCTCCATTTTCTCTAAATTACGGATAGGTCCTGCAAAATTACGAGAAGGACTTTCGCAATTTTTTGTGAGGGCAAGAAAAACGCTTCTAAATTGCGTTTAGGTCTCCCGTTCGTTACTTTATGGGAAACAAACTCTCGTTAAATACAAATCGCAAATGAGCCATTTTTTAATTTTTCGGGGTAGCACTCAGGTCCAAAAAATTAACAATTAGGTCCCCGTTCCTTACATTGAGGTCCTTTCTCCGTTTTTCCCAGAAAAAATATTTCTGTCAACAAAAATGCCCTATAAAAAATTGTAAAATACGAGAAAAAATATGCAAATTCGTTTTTATTGACCTAGTTGTATATATGCCCTATGGGGCGCGGCCCATTCTTTCCTTCCAAATACAGTTGGAACTAAAGCTGGCCGGCAACTCCTCTGCCGACAAACTTCCCATCCAGGCAGCTCATACTCGGCATGTATTGTATTTGGCTTTCTCTTCTCAACAAGATATATTAACTTCTTCAGAAAGCAGAGACGACTAAAAAACAGACATACGTTAGAACATTCGTAACCACGAACAGAAACAGGTTGAGTACGGAAGCGCGAGCGAACGGATACTGCCTCCTGACAACATGCTGCCGTGCTTTTAAGCGACTGCAACGTAGAAACCTCCAGATTGTGCGAGCCGACGTTTCAGGTGCAATCCACTTCGTGATCAGGATGGTCAAGGCATAGATGCCCAGGTATATAACTAGGTACGCGAAATAATAGACTGCCCTTGTGGCCGCCACGGCATTCAAAGCCGCGTAGAAGGCCAGCATCATGCTCATTAGCGACACCCACATGCAGTGCAGCGACGCCACGAAGCTCTTCCATGAGCCGGCAGAGCGTGACGCCTTCCCGTAGACGAGCAGGATCACTGCAACCACTGAGGTCGCCATGGCAACGGCGTCGAGGACCAGGAAGCATTTGAAGACGAACTTGCGCTGGAGGACCGCCTTGCCGTCATCTCCGTAACCCCCTGGCACGTTGAATGCGGCGGAGAAGGCAACGGTGGCGATGAGCACGGCGATCACCGCGAGGCTTTTGGACGTCTTCTCCATCCATTGACCTATGTCGCGGCCGCTCCACTGCTTCACATGGTCCTGCCTTTGCGGCCCGGACTGTGCGCCGAAGGCAACTAGTGTCACCACCAGGCTTACCTGCAAACCATATATATGCATGAGAGTTTTTAGTCGAGTGTATTGATCGAATTTGTAATTGCAAAACTAATATGCGTGCGCTATATATGCTCACCATGGTGACGAAATTGGTCGTTTTAGCGGCGGCATCAAAAGGCGTGTGCCCATCGTCGTTCATAACATCGGTTCGCACTTTGCCTGTCCGTAGCAGGGCCTCCGCGACGCGGGACGCGCCCGCGACCACCGCGAGGTGGAGCGGCGTGTTACCGCTTCTGTCCTGCGCGTTCAGGAGGCCGCCCAGCATCGGTTTCTTGATGGCGAGCGACACGACCGAGGAGCGCTTTTCCTTGGCCGCGGCGTGCAGGAAGCTTCCGCCATGGTTGTCGCGGAGCTCGGCGGCGTCGGGGCAGGTCTTTATCAACTCCTCGACGACGCGGTCGTGGCCCATCAGCGCCGCGACGTGGAGGGCCGAGAGGCCGTCCTTGTCCTTCATGTACACTGTGTCCTGCGAGGCGCGCAGGATTTTACTTACGATGGAACGGTCGCCGTCGGACGACGCGAAATGGAGCGGGCTGCTGTCGTTGCAGTCGACTTTGCCGGCCAGAGATGGCTTCCATTGCAGTAGCAGGTCGACCATTTCTGGCAATGGAATGGACACATTCTTAGGGCACTTAACTCGCAAGACCACAAAAGATGAACGTGTGCTACTACTACATATATATTAATATATATATTAACTAGCCTTATAAGGCCTAGACTTGGAGGCCAGCCAGGGGGGCACGTCACCCTCTACTCTATTTTGCAAAAATGCCCCACTATTTGTTCTAAATTACAGATAGGTCTCTGCAAATTACAAAGCGGTCCTTCGTGATTTTTTGTGAGGGTAATTTTTTTTTGAGAATGGCTAAGTAACACTCGAGTGTTTTTTTGGTTTGTGAGCACTCAACTTGGGGGCCTATAAAAAGGAGGTTGGTGGGGAGAGATGGCAAATTGATTGGATCAATAGATCTAGATTCTAAGGCTACAAATTTGAGTGCTCACAAACTAAAAAACACTCCCTAGACACCTTTTTTTTTTTGCAAATCGCGTTTAGGATAAAGAAGCAGCTAACCTGAGCTCTGGAAGACGGCAGCGTGCAGAGCGTTCTGCGAGCTCGGGCCGACAAACGACGCATCGCTGCACGTGGTCGTTATCGCTCTGACGGCTTGCACCGACCTGCTCATCACCGCCAAGTACAGCGGCGACACGCTGGCTTTGTTCAGCTCGGACACCAGATCTGGCGCCTTCGAGACTAGAGCCTCAACCACCCCGCCATGGCCGTGCCTCGCCGCCAGATGAAGGGCCGTGTCCCCTGCCTCGTTCTTGCATCCGAGGATGCTCTCTCCGCTGTCCTGGGCCAGTTGGAGGAGGAGAGACACGACCGTGTCGCGCCCCGCCCTCGCCGCGCAGTGCAGCGACGTGTCCAGCGCCGAGTTCCGGGAAGAGAGGAGGCTCTCGTCCCTGAACCTGAAGTAGAGCTCCCGGATCAGATCGTCATGCCCTTGCTCCGCGGCTACGTGAAGAATCGTGTTTCCCTCCCTGCTCACCTCGTGTATGTGACACTGTCCATGCTGAATTCCTGGAACAAATTAACCAAACATAGATAGAACATGTGTGCAATCAGGCTTAAAAAAGAGTATATATATTTGTTGCATGCATAGAGATGATACTTATCAATCATCATGGTTAATACTCCTGTATCATCTAACTTTTTACAATTTTTGCTAATTAGGAAAAACTAATGGACAAATCAAGATGCAATAAAATTAGCAAAAGAGACCATTGGCTTGAACTGCAGCTTTGCTGCCACCGCGTTGTTGCAGAAGTAGCGCCATGACCTCCTCCGTTTGCCCTTTGTAGACGGCAAAGTAGAGAGAAGGGCACATGAACAGGCGTGCGTCGACATTCGGCTGCGCCGCCTTGTTGGAAGATGAGCTAGGCGCTGCAGCAGGATGCGTGAGCTGGATGAGCTGATGATGATGATGATCCATTCGATCGAATCAATCAATTGTTAATTGCCGTACCAAATCTACCGTGTTCGTGTGTGTTTATGGGCAGGGGAAGACGGGGGCTGCGTGAATGTATAAGATGCTACGTACCGCCATATTAGTGGTCAGAATCGAAGGTCACAATCGTGTTCTGCCTGGATTGACCACAATGCGGTGATAACAATTCAGATTGTGACTGGATTGACCACATGCTCTTCCATTCCTGGATTCTGCCCAGGTCACCACCGTAGTATTGTTGGATTATTTGGGCCAAGCCCATTTGATTGAGACAATAAATCCTAGAAAATCTCAAAGGCCCACCTCATGAGGAGCATGTGCACTAGCAATAGTACCACATTGCTAGCCTAAAGTGGTGAGCACTAGTTTAAATAGTGGAGTGTGCTACACCATGGTAGAACCATGTGGAGAAAGGGAGAAAGAATACACACGCGCGCGCTCGCCTCGCCTCGCCGGGGGGCGCGGGCGTCTTGGCGCACTGCGTGAATGGTCGCCCGAATTTACCAGGGCTCCTTTATATCTTTGCGTCGCCGTCATGCTGGTAAAAATAGAGTTTTCGCGCCTAGCGTTTTGCGATTTCCTTCTGCGCCGCCATCAAGTTCGCCCGTCCGTGCGGCGTGCACCAATGAACGGAAAGCAGGTCTCGAAACCGTCCGTCCTCGCGTTCTTGCACCGGAGAGGGCGAATCAGGTTTTTGGGAAGCGCTCGGCGCGATCGCTTCCACGTCACCATCACGGCTCGTCTTCCTCGACGCGTTCGTCAGCGGCCGCTAGGCATCGCGCTCGGCTGCGGCGCGCTCGTCCTCGGATCAGACGCGCTACAACGCTTCATCGCTCCATCTGCACCACGAGCGATGCGTTACAATGTTTCTACTGTAAATTTTCAATCAATTGATTGTGAGCACATAAGATGGATATATGTGTAGTCTTCTAGCATATGCATCTATAGTATGCTCCTGTTATTCGTTACTGATAGTCAATCACATGTTGTTCATGATTTACTTTTGGATTAAATTAAACCTAGATGTGCCTTTAATTCTAACAATCCAAAAACCTGATTATAGGCGCTTAGGTTTATCAATGGCTGGCTTTGCCGAGGCATTGAGGCCGGAAAAATTCACCGGTGTGCACTTCAAAAGATGGCAGACAAGGGTCACCTTGTCGATTAACGCTATGACCGTGGTGTGGGTGTCGAACGGCAAACCAGAGGATATGGATCCAACTCTGAAAAGGAGAAGGCATATCGGGATGCCAACACAATCTTTGTGGGATCTGTTCTTAGTGTTCTTGCCGATCGTGCATGCGATGTGTATATGCACATTAAAGACGCGAAGGAACTATGGGATGCTCTTAATGCTAAGTTCGGTGCTTCCGATGTTGGCGGTGAATCGTATATCATGGAGCAATATCATGACTACAAGATGGTGGATAACCGTTCAGAAGTTGAGCAGCTCATGAGATACGAGTTCTCGCCAGGGAACTCGAACTTCTCAAAATCCGATTACTGACGAGGTTTGTGGTCAGGCATTATTGCCAAATTACCTCCTTCATGGAGGAATTTTGCCACATCTACGAAACATAAGAGACAAGAGATTTCTGTTGAGAATCGATTGCGTCTCTAGATGTTGAGGAGAAAGCTCGAGCTAAGGATGCACCTGTGAAAGGAACTGAGGGGCAGTCTAGCGCCAATGTGGTGCAACAGTTCTCACATGGCAAGAACAAAGGGAAAAATAAAGCCAAACAAACCACTAATTTCAAGAAGAAGAAGTCAATGAACAAAGATGAGAAGCCCTGCTTTGTTTGCGGTGAGATTGGACACTGGGCCAAACAGTGTCCAAATCGCAAGGGCAGGAAGGGTGAGCAAGGGCAAACTCAAAGTCTGTCAACGTGATCATTGGCAATGCTGGAGGAGGAACTTCTGGGTATGGTAACGTACCTATTGTTCTTTCAGTAAATCAGACCACCGATTGGTGGATTGATACTGGAGCTAATGTTCATGTGTGTGCTGATCTCTCTTTGTTCTCTTCTTACCAGGCCGTGCGGGATTGCTCCGTGTTGATGGGAAACAGCTCGAATGCTTCTGTTCTTGGTGTTGGCACGGTAGATCTGAAGTTTACTTCGGGAAAGATCGTGCAGCTAAAGAACGTGCAGCATGTCCCCTCAATAAATAAAAACCTGGTCAGCGGCTCCCTTCTATGTAGAGAAGGGTTCAAAGTGGTGTTTGAGTCTAATAAAGTAGTCGTGTCTAAGCATGGACTTTTTATTGGTAAAGGCTATGAATGCGGAGGCTTGTTCCGTTTTTCCCTTTCTGATTTTTGCAATAAAGTTGTGAACCATATTTGTGATATTTCCAATGGAGGTGAAGCCGATGTTTGGCACTCACGGTTATGTCATTTAAATTTTGGTTGTATGACTCGGCTCGCTAGTATGAATTTAATTCCAAAAATTCCCTCTTGTCAAAGGTTCTAAGTGCCAAAGTTGTGTGCAATCAAAGCAACCTCGCAAACCTCACAAGGCGGAGGAGAGAAACTTGGCACCATTAGAACTCATACATTCAGATCTTTGTGAGATGAATGGTGTGTTGACTAAAGGAGGAAAAAGATATTTCATGACTCTGATTGATGATGCATCTAGATACTGCTATGTTTATCTGTTGAAAACTAAAGATGAGGCTTTAGACTACTTCAAAGTCTATAAGGCTGAAGTTGAAAATCAATTAGAAAGAAAAATCAAAAGGCTTAGGTCGATCGTGGCGGTGAGTACTTCTCTCTTGAGTTCGACTTATTCTCGTAAGGAACATGGAATTATTCATGAGAGGACACCTCCTATTCGCCTGATCTAATGGGGTTGCCGAAAGAAAGAACCGCACTCTAACTGATTTGGTAAATGCCATGTTGGACACTGCGGGTCTATCTAAGGAATGGTGGGGGGAGGCCCTGTTGACTTCTTGTCACGTTTTGAATAAAGTTCCTTCTAAGAATAAGGAGAAAACCTCATATGAAGAATGGGAAGGGAGAAAACCATCACTTTCATACTTGCGCACGTGGGGTTGCTTGGCGAAAGTCAATGTGCCCATAACTAAAAAGCGCAAACTTGGACCTAAGACAGTGGATTGTGTCTTTCTGGGATACGCTCATCGGAGCATTGCCTATAGATTTTTAGTAGTAAAGTCTGAGGTATCTGACATGATCGTCGGTACAATCATGGAATCTAGAGATGCCACCTTCTTTGAGGGCATATTTCTCATGAAAGATTTGCATAGCGTTTCTAGTCAAAATCCTGAGATAATTCCCGAACCTATTGCACAAACCGAGGATTACGAGCAGATACAGAGCAAAATCCTGAGGAGGATGATGGTGAGGCTCCTAGGAGGAGCAAGAGACAAAGGATGGTTAAATCCTTTGGTAATGATTTCACTTTGTGTACCTTGTGGATGATACTCCCACCTCTATTTGAAGCTTATGCATCTTCGATGCAGACTCTTGGAAGGAGGCGATCAGTAGTGAGATGGATTCTATTCTCGTCTAACGGAACTTGGGAGCTCACGTAATCGCCTTATGGTTGCAAACACAGTGGGCTGTAAGTGGGTGTTCAAAAAGAAACTAAGGCCTGATGGTACTATTGAAAAGTACAAGGCTAGACTTGTGGCTAAGGGTTATACGCAAAGGAAGGAGAGGATTATTTTGATACTTATTCACCTGTTGCTAGGATCACAACCATCCGGTACTTTTATCCTTGGCTGCCTCTCATGGTCTCATTGTCCATCAAATGGACGTGAAGACAGCTTTTCTTAATGGAGAGCTAGATGAGGAGATCTACATGGATCACCAGATGGATTTGTGCTACCGGACATGAGAGCAAGGTGTGTAAGTTCTTGAAATCTCTTTATGGCCTTAAACAAGCACCTAAACAATGGCATGAGAAGTTCGATAGAACATTGACACAAGCTGGCCGTTGTAAAGCGGCCGACAAATGTGTGTATTATCGCCATGGTGGGGTGAGGAGTTATTCTGTGCCTATATGTGGATGACATTTTGATCTTTGGAACAAACCTTGATGTGATCAATGAGGTCAAGTCTTTCTGTCTGGAAATTTTGATATGAAAGATCTCGAGAGAGGCCGACGTGATCTTGAACATCAAGTTAGTCAAAAGTGAGGATGGGATTAGTCTTTCTCAATCCCATTATGTGGAAAAGGTTTTGAGTCGGTTTGGCTATTCGGATAGCAAGCCTTCTCCAACACCTTATGATCCAAGTGTGATTCTTCGGAAAAACAAGAGAATTGCTAGAGATCAAATGAAATACTCTCGGATCATTGGATCTCTCATGTACTTGGCTAGCGCTACAAGGCACGATATCTCATTTGCCGTAAGCAAATTGAGCCGGTTACTTCTAACCCGGAGATGATCATTGGCGTGCACTCGAAAGAGTTATGCGTTACTTGGTGGGTACAAGAAATTATGGAATACACTATACCGGTACCCTTCAAGATTACTAGAGGGTTATAGTGATTCAAATTGGATCTCTCGATGCTGATGAGATTAAGGCCACCGGTGGATATGTGTTTACACTTGGTGGGGCGCTGTGTCGTGGAGGTCTTGCAAACAGACTATTTTGACATGGTCAACTATGGAGGCGAATTGATTGCATTGGATACAAACACTGTTGAGGCGAGAATGGCTACGTGAACTCTTGATGGATCTTCCGGTGGTTGAAAAACCAATACCGCCATTCTTATGAACTGTGACAATCAAGCGATTATTGTTAAAGTGAACAGTTCTAAAGATAACTTGAAATCCTCAAGACATGTGAAAAGACGTTTGAAGTCTGTCGAGAAATTGAAAAACTCCGAGTGATAGCATTGGATTATATCCAGACGGCTAAAAACCTGGCGAGATCCCTTCACTAAAGGGCTATCACGGAATGTGATAGATAACGCATCAAAGGAACTAGGCATGAGACCCATGTGAGTTATACCATAAGCGGTAACCCAACCTATGTGATCGGAGATCCCGTGAATTAGGTCCTGGGAAAAACAAGCTCTTGGTTAAGCTGGAGGAGAGTAATTTTCTAACTAGTTCCAAGTGAAGATGCAATACTCTCGAAATCAGTATGGCGAGTTGGCTTTTGCCTTAATGTGTTCATTGGCTTTATTTAGCGAAGATGTCATCCTCTGAGCATCTTGAAAGAACACACCTATATGAGAGTGATCATGAAAGTCGCAGTCTATGAGACTTGGGTAATCTCTAGTAAGCTCATGAAGAGACCATGGAGTACGACTTATATGCTCCACCCGAGGGGAAGCCTATTGGCAGCCTAGTATCGACTAAGGCTTTAAATGAAACTTCGATCGCACAAAACTTGCAATTCAAGGCTTAGTCCATTGTTCAAGTTGTGGTGAGTGTAATTTGGAGTCCTAGAGTGCAATTCAAGGCATAGTCCATTATCACCGAAATCTTTGGTATATTAACGACTTTGGGAGCAGGCAAGGCTGTCGGTGGGACTTTGAGATCTGGTGGGGATTGTTGGATTATTTGGGCCAAGCCCATTTGATTGAGACAATAAATCCTAGAAAATCTCAAAGGCCCACCTCATGAGGAGCATGTGCACTAGCAATAGTACCACATTGCTAGCCTAAAGTGGTGAGCACTAGTTTAAATAGTGGAGTGTGCTACACCATGGTAGAACCATGTGGAGAAAGGGAGAAAGAATACACACGCTCGCCTCGCCTCGCCGGGCGGGCCTGGAGCTCGGGCTCGAACGCAGGCGGGGCGAGCGAGAAGCGCGGGCGTCTTGCACCTGCGTGAATGGTCCGCCGAATTCGGTCCAGGGCTTTGCGTAGGCGCAGCCTCCTTTGCAGATTACTCTTTTGCTACTCGGAATCGCGGTTGTAGTATGAGATAAGGACACCGTAATGCATCCCGTAATGGACTCCGATCGTGGGGCGTCCTCGAGTCGTGTTCGATTCTGGTATTACCATGGCTCCTTTATATAACGTCGCCGTCATCCGGTAAAAATAGAGTTTTCTGCGCCCTAGCGTTTGCCGATTTCCCTCATTTGCGCCGCCATCAAGTTCGCTTCGTCCGTGCGCCGGCGTGCACCGTGACGGAAAGCGAGTCTCCGAAACCGTCCGTCCTCGCGTTCTTGCACCGGGAGAGGACGAATCAGGTTTTTGGGAAGCGCTCGGCGCGACTGCTTCCACGTCACCGTCACGGCTCGTCTTCCTCGATGTTCAGGAGCGGCTGCTAGGCATCGCGCTCGACTGCGGCGCGCTTCCGTCCTCGACGCTTGTACAACGCTTCATCGTCTCTTGCTCCATCTGCACCACGAGCGATGCGTTACAATGTTTCTACTGTTTATTTTCAATCTATTGATTGTGAGCACATTAGATGGATATATGTGTAGTCTTCTAGCATATGCATCTATAGTATGCTCCTGTTATTCGTTACTGATAGTCAATCACATGTTGTTCATGATTTACTTTTGGATTAAATTAAACCTAGATGTGCCTTTAATTCTAACAAGTATACAAGTATATACACAAGTCAAGTCGACTGCCTCTTGCTTTTCCTACAAGCAAGTTGGCACGGGTGTTCCAGGAATACTCAAATAATTGATCTAAATCAGAAAAAAAAATGAAAATTATTTTTTATAATTAAGGATTATTATGGGATGGGAGACCGCCAAAAGAAAATTCATTAGATGCCATCAAATAATAACTCAATTCTTCACGATATGCAGTGTAAGTGTATGCAGGAGACGTGAGGCACATGGTGCTGAGATAGTGAGCTCTTTTACGGTACACTAAATTGAATATGAACCGTTCATTCTTTTCGATCCAATGGATCGGATTAACTAGAGTTTACTTATACTACACCTGGTAGTAGAGTAGTAGAAACGCCCTTAACAAATCAACGATTAGATATGATTTATACTACACATTTTATACTACAAGTATAATCCATCGTAAAATTTCTCGAGATAGTTGGGTGCATGCGTGAGTAGTGAGTAGTTTAGCCAGTGAGTGGTAGGTGCTTTTGTGCACGAGTGCATGGCTGCATGCTTTCGCTGGATGACTGGATCCTCATGAGTGCAGCGGACTGAGCACTTCTCTGAGATCCAACGCGAGGTCGTGGCAGCCTGTACATGTGTACCTATATAATCTTGTACAAGAAAGAGGCTCAAGGTAGAGAGTATAGCTAGGAACAAAGAAGAAAGGCACTAACTCAAGTCCGTTATAATCTTGAGTCAGTTGGTATCTTTAAGAGTGTGTTCCTTGTATTCTTGATGAGCTAAGTACGAGAATATATAAGTGTGTGTGTTCTTGGTGTATTTTTGTTCGTGTATCCACGAGTTCGCGTGTGTTTGATTTTGGGAGTTCTAACACGTTGCAGCTATTGAAAAATAGATGCTAAAGAATTCCATTTGTGATACTTTAATTGTCGGAACCCTCCCTTTAATGGCGTGGAATACCAAGGGGGATTCCTATGTGCAAACAGTACTAATCCCATGATCAGTGGCTAGCACACACATTTACAACATTGTCATCACATCCATACAAGTTCATATTACATTGATAGAAATAAAGTCTTACATCATGGCCTATTGGCTGAATTTAAAAGTTTGCAGCGGAAGATACATTGCTTGGCAGTATGCCTTCTACCCAAAATACCACAGGCAACTGACAAGGGCAAACCTTAGAAAGATTCGTTAGCAAAGTCCCCGTAATCTGCATCTGGATCTGGCTACTCATTCTCTTCATTCGCTGAATGTCAACAATAGCAAGGTTGAGTACACGTATGTACTCGCAAGACTTGTAGTGTATCACAAATGTATAAAGTAAATGCAGGCTATGTCATGGGTAAGCTACTAAGTTATTTTGCATAAAGCCAAATTGAATTGTAAATACAGAATAATAGATTGTAAGCGAAATTTGTAAAGCAATTGACAGATATGTAAATAACAAGTATAAGTAGAGTAGTAACAATCTCACAATCCTCCATGATTGTGAGTAACGTACTGTCCATTCCCATACCATTGACATCAACATCTTCTATTGCCCACAACACTTTTGACATGATTCTTTCCAACTACCATTAAGTTCCATCTATTTTATAAAAGTACCAAAAACTCTAACTAGTGTCAGTGCACCAAGATTCCCATAACCGTGGGAACGGCTTTTCGAAAAGTTTAGACTCTGCAGAGTTGTACAACTTTACCCACAAATAATGATTTTCCCTTTGTGCATTGCAAATTAACAAACTTCCTTAGGTGTGCCGCGAGGAAAATCATACACAACTGTTACATTATTTAATCCTGACTTTACACCAGCCCAGTGACGTTAAATCCTTACTATGGTAGGAACAAAAATTTGGGAAGATATAAATTCTCATTGCGCGAGATCAAGAACACGTGTTCCTTCCCATAGTGAGGCGTACACCGTTGCATCGGTATGCAATTACCCACAAGTCCATGTGGAAGCCCCTTACAAGCCAACTCGAAAGGGTTTAAGGCTTGTGCTACTTCGGCCTCCCAATGTGCAAAGCCAGTTTTAAATAACTTAGTAGGTTGAGGCTACCCCATAAATAGCAATTGTGGTTGTACGGTAATTCCTGGATTATACAACACTATGTTCGGTCCTTAAATTAACTTAGGTGGAAACTCCCCCTACACTACGTGTAAGTTAACGCTTACACACCCGGCTATTGCCATAATCCACCTGTGTCAAAACATAGTTTTATTTTCATTTTTATCAAACTACCAGTATCCTTTACTGTCATATCCAACCTTTTAAATTATGAGACAACACGTGTCTTTTTCAAGTCTAACAAGATTTTCAGTGTGTATCACGAACAACATATCCAATCGTTCGAGATCCCATAACTAGAGCATACTAAGCTTGTGCAAATAATTAATCGAGTATACCCATTTGACATTACATTTTGTCTAACCATAACCTAGGGTTTCCAATGTTCTCATGTCAACAAATAATTGAGGTAATCCCACAATCTAGGTTTAGTTCTACCGCATCCCACAATATAGCAAGTTTAAGGAACATAGCGCATGCATAATAATATTGACAAACAAAGTAAACTATCTTAAAATAGTGGGTTCAATATGGTCAAAGGAGGGTGCTTGCCTTGCTTGTTGAATTCAGTAGTGAAGTCGAATTAAATCGACGAAGGTATCCGGAGTATCGGTGTCTACACGCCATATCATAAAAAGCGAAGCAACATCCAAATCCAGAAAAGAAAGAACAACAAGTAAACATACAATACATGTGGCAAAAAGAAGTCGAATATATTCACAAATAGAACCATTCATGGGAAACAAGTGCGATAGTGCGCTTTGGCGGAGGTTAGGGTTTGGGTCCGACTAGTGCAGAACATAAAACCGTGTTTAATGAAAGTTACCATTTACGAATTCAAGGGGCCAAAATTACGTATGTGATTATTTTCATTTTCAAATACAAGAAGCTAAGATTGTTTGGATTAATACAATTAAGATTAAAAGTGTTCATGTGAACAATACTTAGTCTTAAGTATAATTTGCACACAAGTTTATTTATATAAGTCGGGTTTAGAGGATAGGGCTAGAGGTTACATTTACATGATTATATGATGATTCTAGTGACAAAAACATTTTACCTTAGGGTTTAATAAGTCCAACTATTCAAATACCAAGTTACTAACTTTCATGACAATTAGGCCTGTTGTGCTAATAGGATTCAGATGCAAAGCAAGTCATTAATTAAATATTTTTCCATATTATGGTAGTACAAACATTATAGAATGGTTTTGAGCTATTCCCTCTAATCTTTATATTTAGACGAGGTATTCTACGGGTGGCCGAAAAGGCTTAAATGTCACAATTTTACATGCATGGACGGTGTCGTTTTTGTTTTACGAATGTGACTGCATCTTAATAAATTATTTAACCATTCTTCAGGAACTATTAGGGGATACCTCTAAGAGTGTTTTAAAGTTGGTTCCGCGATATTTTACTTTCAACTACGATGTTTTTAATATAAAAGAGTATTAGGGCCTTATATGGTTTTAGTTCAATAATACGAAAACATCTATTATTTTTGCATAACTAGGAAGGGTATCACTATAAAAGGTTTTAGGATTTGGTTTCATCAAAGTTTAAGTAATCTTGCGAAAATTATGACTAATTGAACTTGTTTAAGTATTAGGACTTTGACTATTAAGCATTTAATGCATAATAAGGCAATAATTAAATGTTTTATATTTTTGAAATCTTTTGTGACATTAAGGGTATAACCAAATTAGTCTTAGCAATATTTGAGTTCATTTTAACCATTTGATTTGCATGCAATAGTTACGGTTATTTATGTTTTAAAGTTTTGCTAAGATCCATTCTTATATTTTTAATGGTAAAAGATCACGATTAAGATTCAACCACAGTAATATTACAAAGATAAGGTTCTAAGGTTTTAGAAGGTTTAAAATATTGATCTTACAATACCGGAGTTTGGTTGTAAAGCTATTAATGCTTTAAACATAGATGAACTAATAGATACCTTGATAAATGACAAATTAAAGTATACAAGCAACTTATTAAGCTACTGTTACAAAGCCTATAATTATGATGCTTCAAATGTTTAGGTATTAGTTTTCAAGTTATATGCAATGTGCTAACACTATTTATACATGGAAAACTTAAACCTTATATTATACATGAAATGACACTATTGAACTTATGATTAAACAAACCTATGCCTAAATATTTTTATATTAACAAAGAGAATACTATTTCATGAGATCATAGAAACTTGTTTCACCAAATTTGAAATTTATTTGCACAAACTATAAGTATTTCAAATTTAAGCATATTGAAAAGGACCTAATCACAAATTTTGTGTAAACTAAGTCCAAATCTAAATATTTTTATATATTTGGAACCCTAATGACATAAGGAATGCAATAAAATTGGTTTCATCAAATTTAGAGATCATTTGTGAAAATTGTATATAGAGCACATATTAGACCTATAGTTCAAATTTGAATTTCAAATACTTTGCATTGAACAAAATTGAAATGTTTTCTATATTCAGAAACTTAATGATTTAATACAAATTTAGAAATTGGTTTGACTTGATTTGGAGCTTTAATGCAAAAGTTATGATCATTTGTATGCTTTCGGTTTTGGAAAATGGTCTAGATAGGAAATACGCCTTCAACTAGTGAAAACGTATTTTGGATAGGGCTTGAACTATACTCGGCGTGTGGGGGACAGATCTTTGGGCCCCTTTGTCGATGGGCTCTCAGTTGGTGAGTGAGGGCGCCCGTGAGCGTGGCCCACTCGCCCGGCCTTGCCGAACGAGAGGAAAGGCGGCAGTGCTTCCAGCCGCGGCGTCGCGAGGCCGGAGGTGACCGGAGGCGGGCACTGGGAGCTAGACCGTGGTGCAGCGATCCTAGGGCACAGGTCGATTCGGCCCAGGAGCTACCGAGGAAGGCCGGCGACGGAGGTGGGCGGCGGCGGCAACGACAGCTAGCCATGGAGGCGGTGGAGTGGCGTCGAAGCGCGGGAAGATGGTCTAGGAGCATCTAAGGGCTACGGGGAGCACGTTATAGTACCTGGATTTGGTGGGAAGCCGACGAGGAGGACCGGCACCATGTACCGGAGGCGGAGAAGAAGGGCGTGCGGTGCTGCAACGGTAGGGACCGGATTATGCATGGAAGGTTGGGGATTAAGCATCCACGGGGCCAATGGAATCCATTTCGAGAGCTCACCGTTGTGGAGGAGGACCGAGGGGAGCTGGCGATGGTCGCCGGAGATGAAGAAGAAGAGGGGCAGCCGCGGTAGTGAATTGGTCGGCGAAATCTGAATTTACGGAAAGGTATAAGTTCTAGGGGTCCTGAGGATGCTTCGGACCGAAATAATTGGAGTTTGGCTTACCTAATCTCTTGATTGGGTTCTTCCTCGTCCTCCTGGAGCTTGCGGGCTTGTGGCAATGGTGATGAATGGGGATGCCGGCTCGGTAGTAGAGGGGCAGTAGAGGGCGCGGGGAGCTTGGGCATGCTCAAGGCTTACTTAAGTAGGCGATGGAGGTGGAGGAGCTGTGTCCCAACGCGGCTTGATTCGATGCCACGGGGAAACGACAACGGCTAGCGCTCGCCCGGTTCTTCAGTCAACCGCCCAATGCACGGTGCTGGAGTTCAGACAATGCAGGGAAGCTATTGTGGAGTCTGCTACAGTGCCGATTTCAGAGAAGGTAGTATTGGTTGGTTCAGAGAATGGTTGAATCAGGCAATGAGATGTCAAGATCTAGCACTTGATTGGTTCAACAGGATCTGGGAATCCTTGGTTGGATTGCAATTGACCTGCTCCAATGGTTCATAGGATTCTTTAGTTTATCAAGCACTCAAGCTGGTTCAGTGCATTGTTAGCTTCCATTACTTGGTTGGTCCAATTGGATTTGCAAATCTTGAGCTGGTAGGACTAGAAACAATGTTCAGGTCATTTCATCAGAGTTCAAACAAAATCAATGTGCCAACAATCTCTGAAACTGGATCTACTCGAGTTTGGCCGGTAGGAGTTGTCAAAGCTATGCATTTGGTTGGTTCAATTTAGTTTGAATAGTGCCTAAGCTGGTAGCCCCTTTCGAGTGATGATTTAGGTGCATTTGTTCTTGCCCAGATGATGCTTTTGAGTTGTCAGCTCAAGCACTCCATTGGTCCTTCAAGGTATGGAGATCTTTGGCCTTGACTGCATTTGGCCTTGCTCCCATTGGAAATGAAGTGGTTCAGATTAGCATTGTTTGATGGATGAGTCTTTTAATAAGGTTAGGTTGTATTAGGTCTCGTTCAAACTAGTAATGGAAATGCTTAATGAGGAAATAAGCTTTTCGTAAAAATGGATTTTTTTTCTAAGTATCCAAAATGATATTGAGATTTTTATCAAGTTTTATAATTATATCTACTCCAAAATAAAAAGTTTAGAGCCAGAATACTTATATTTATTTTTATACAATTCCTTTATTGAAATAGGCCCAAATTAGTCAAAACTGTTTTGTTTTCTCCTTGGCAACAAATCATTTTAAGTCCTTTTGAAAATTTGTAGCAATGGTATAAAGATAATGTAGGATTTAAATACATTTTATTTTTGATCTTATGCTAAATTTGTTTTTGATAAACAAGGTTAAGATTCCGTTTGCAAATAAAATAGAAGGTTTTTCTTGTGCAACAAAGTTCAAAGAAGTTCACAAAATACTAAAAATTTAGTTTAAAATAATAATTTAAAATTTTTAATTTATCTCTACTTTCTTTTATTTTGAGGATGTTACATTAATGGTATATATTGTAATTGAGAAAATACTTACACTATTTCTCAATACTTGTCACCTGTGAGACCTCGATCAAAACTTTATTCCACAAATACTTGCGTTCATTATTACAATAATTGTCTATACTATATGCTCATAATGCATATCACATAGCGTATCTTGGACCGGGAAAAAAGTAACATACGATATTTAATCCATGCCATAGATAAGATCATATTAAAATTAGATGACCAAGATGTTTCCTTTTTTTATTAATATGAGCATTTCTAGCTATTTTTTCGATGATAAAAAAGAGATTTTAACCTTTTCCTTTGACGTGATAATCTTGAGCCTTCACTACTACAGAAAAGGGCATCACTATCGCTTCATCTGTGCTGGTTCCTAACTTTTACGAAAACACCGATTGTAATACGTCAAAAATTTGCGTGACAGAGTTATCACAATCGGTTCCACACAAGAACCGATTGTGATGAAAACACATCACAGTCGGTTCTAACTAGAACCGACTGTGATATGTAGCACACTTATAACTATCGATTTATTTGTTGAACCGACACAGATAATACAATATTATTTATGTCGGTTAGGGATAAAAACTGATTGTGATAATGATACACTCCTCACAATCGGTTTTTATGTCTAACCGACACAGATAATATTATTATCTATGTCGGTCGTTTGAAGAACCGACAGTGATGTATCGAATGTTATGTGAAAAATGTGATGTGTGTATTGTCAAATTGTGTAAGGGTTGTTTTTTCGGATGATGAACAGTAATGTTCCTCGAGAAGGATATAGATGTAGTTATGCAAATTATATAACATTCACAACCTTGGTTCAACTCTCAAACAATTTATGTACATATAGTGATTCAAATTATATAATATTTTACACACATTATACTTAATTACAATATATAGCAACAGCGGTGCGCTATCACCACTCACCGCTGCTGCTGGAGTCGCTGTCGTCGAAGAAGGGCTGGTGATCATCATCACTGCTGTAGGTGGCACGTGGCTCATCCTCCTCCGACGATGACCCAGAAGAGGCACCGGTACCCCAGCGGGTAATGGTGACCACCTCCTCCTCCTCCTTCTTGTCCTCGTACTCATCCCCGTCCTCGTCCTCATCTTTGCCATCATCCTCCTGATCCTGGTCATGCTCCTCCTCCTTCGGGAGCTGAGGCGGCGGCGCCGATGGTGATGGTGGTAATGGAACAAACTTTGACTCCACAGTGTCGTCAGAGATGGGAGAAGTTGGCCAAGGCGGCGATGGCATAATGGGAGATGAGCAGATCTATTATAGAGGCTGAGAGGCGTGAGAAGCTAGCTAGACTATCAGAGAGATCGCGGAAGAGCAGTACTGCACTAGGAGACGATCGATCTGTTTTATATTGCGTGTGAGCAAGAGACATACACTGACCGATTGGTTTAATTGGTGGGAAACACAAAGAGTCGGTTATTTGGCGGGGAAGACGAAGGGGTTATTTGAACGGGAGGACAATTAGTATCTGTGTCGATTCTACAGATGAACTGATAGTGATCAAATATCATCACAGTCAGTTTTTATGTAGAACCGACACAAATAATATTATTATCTGTATCGGTTCTATAGACGAACCGATAGTGATCAAATATCATCACAGTCGGTTCTAGTTAAAACCGACGGTGATAATGATTTCATCACAAACGATTCTTGTGTAGAACCGATTGTGATGAGCCTCGCTAGGTTTTTATACCCTCGGGATGAAATAACTCTCCTAGCTCGATCAGTTGGTGTTCTAGTGCCAAAAAATACCGTCGTCGCCCCAAAAAACACATACTCTAGTTGTAACTTATACATGGGTGAGAAAATATGAAGAGGGTAATCTGAAGCCCAAAATAGAGGAGATTTCCCCTCTATTTCCCCTCATCTGTGGCTTTCTTCAAAAGGTTGGGCATTCCTTCAAATCCCTTCAATATTGCAGATTTTGATTTGGTGAATGCGTTATCTGTCATTAGTGATATGGTTGAAACCAATATAGGTGAGAAATTATGAAATCATGGAGGAGACAGTGGTTTGAGGGTAAAGCTAGTTAATTGAAACCTTAACTGATCAGGAGCTAGATTTCCCCTCATTTGTGGTTTTCTTCAAAAGGTTACCAACATTCCTACAAATCCCTTTAATATTGCAGTACGAATTAAATCAATATTTTTATTTGGTGAATATGTTACACGTCATTATTGTTTCAATATAATTAATATGATCAATGGTAGAGTTTAGGTTGCGTAACCTATGCGTCTTCCATTCAAGGGTGCTTGTTTATAAACATGCTAAAATGGCATATTTATAAATAAGCAGTCTTGAATTGTCCATGTTTTTTGGACAGTTCAAGGATATGTGGCTCGAGCAAGTTCTTGAGTTGTTGTACAACTCTAGAGAAAGTTTCGGCAGCATCTCCCTGGTGTTCTCCGAATACACACCCTCTTGACCTGTTGTCGAGACGTGTATTTGGAGAACAACGGGGAGATGGTGCCGAAATTTTCTTTGGAGTTGTACAACAGCTTAGGAACTGGCCCGAACCACATATCCTCGAATGGGATTAGGACCTGACCTAATTAGAAATTAGGAGTCATCGTTGGTAGGTACTTAGTTGGCCAATATATAGATGTTTTTTTAAGATCATTCAATTTCTCAACTTTGTAATGCTTCAACCCTTCTTTTAATTTATTGTTTGTGGTTTAATTGTAGATGGACTGTGAAGAATGGATATATCAAAAAAGCCGTGTGAGTGCTGAATTTCAGAGGAGAGTTAAGGAGTTCATAAGAATTCCAGAAGTAGATATTGTTATGAGGGGTGTAAAGTTCATATATTGTCCTTGCATTGATTGCACCAATCTCAGGAGATTTAACAACTCAGCTCAAATTGAAGGCCACTTGATTCGACGTGGCTTCGTGAGGAATTACACGTGTTGGATCCATCATGGGGAGACAGATAGTAGCCCTCTGATATGCAACGAAGACATGCTGGAAGCCGATCACGAGTTAGAACGTGATATGTTTGATGAGGATAATTTAGATCAAATGTTGCGGGATATGGAGGGAAATTACACGGAAAGAGAGTTCGAAAATTTTAAAAGCTTGATGGAAGACGATACCAAACCGTTGTTTTCGGGTTGCAAAGCAGAATACACTAAGTTGGGTTTGGTCCTTGCATTGTTTGAACTAAAGGCAAAACACCGTTGGACAAATACAAGTTTCAATGCACTTTTAATTCTTCTATCGGATATGCTTCCAGAGGGAAACGAGTTGCCAACAAGTATTTATGAAGCGAAGAAGCTATTATGTCCCATGAGAATGGAAATAGAAAGGATACATGTATGTCCAAATGATTGCATATTATACCGCAACGCCCATAAGGAACTGCACATTTGTCTAGTTCGTGGTGTACCCCGGTACAAACAAAAGGAGAAGCGTAATGACAAGGAGCGTAAGAGCCGAACGGCGACGGTGATGATGTGAAAAAGGGGCACGAGCCAATGTAACATCCTCAAATTTATAAAAGTTTAAAATGAAATATTAAAATATTAAATCATTTTCTAGTTACATTTCTTGAATTTATGTGCATTTGGTGAATTATTTGTGGATTGAGATGATTATTGGGATTGAGAAAAAGAAGAAAAAGAGAAAACATAAAATGGTAAAATAGTAAAAGAAGAAAAATTACCTTGGTAAATTGGGTCTAATCTTGGAATACCCTGGAAAATGACTTTGGAAGGTCAAAAATAATGTGAACACCATTAAACCTTGAAATGATGAATTTTAGGAATTTATAGATAAAACTGATCCAAATAGTAAACAAATTTTGTAAAATTATTAAAAGCGTTATGGAACTTGAAATTTTTACCATGAGTAGGTATTACCATTATCCTCAGGTGGTAAAATTATTAAAAGCTCTGACCAGCTACTGTTGGCCCTGTCTTCGCCCATACCCAGCGCCATGGGAACTGTTTTGAGTCTATTAGCACAGAGAGTAAATCACAAGAGAGAGTTTCTATTGATTGATTGATTAGTCCCTTTTACAATGGGCAAAGCCCCTTTATATACACATGAAAAGGTGCTTTGAAAAGACACCATTGCCAAAAGGTGGCAGTTAATATAACTGTTATCTCCTCTAATTTGGCCACAATTAGCACATGCTAATATGTCTTAACACTCCCCCTTGGACAAATTATGTTCATCTTCGTATTCCTTTAAAAACTCCTTCCAAAAACCCTGTGGGAAAACAAATGAAGAAAATAGGAATATATGTATATGCCTCATTAAAAATTCTCCCAAAAACCCAGTGGGAAAAATGGACAGAGAAAAGAGTACATAACATATTTAGCTTGTATTATATTGCCTCATTAAAAACCTTTATGGGAAAATACCATGTAAAAACTCATAAAGGAAAAGAGTACAATATATCCTTTAAAAACAGGTTTAAAGTTCAGAGGACTCTCCCCCCTGATCCTTGCAACATACAAAGTCTCCTCATACCAATTCCATTAACACATTTCTGAAATGTGGATTTTGGTAAGGATTTGGTAAATAAATCAGCCAAATTTTCACAAGACTTTGTTTGCAAAATTTCTATCTCACCGCTCTTTTGGAGCTCATGAGGATAGAATAATTTAGGAGCAATATGTTTCGTAATGTTGCTCTTTATATAACCTGTTTGCATTTGAGTAATACAAGCCGCATTATCTTCATAGATAATGGTAGGGGATTCAATTGTATTTATACCACATGCTTTTTGTATGTGATTAATCATTCTACGAAGCCATACACACTCACGTGATGCTTCATAAAGTGCAATTATTTCAGAATGATTAGTGGAAGTAGCCACTAAAGTCTGTTTACTAGACTTCCATGAAAAAGCCGTTCCACCATATAAAAATACAAACCCAGTCTGTGATCTGGCATTGTGGGGATCAGACAAATAGCCAGCATCTGTATAACCCACTATGTTCATATCTTGGTTTTTCTTATAAAATAGACCAAGATCTTTTGTACATTGGAGATACTGAAGATATTCTTAACGCTTGACCCATTGTCTCTTTGTTGGTCTTTGCGTTATATCTAGCCAATAAATTAAGCGCAAATGAAATATCGGGCACAGTGCGGTTGCTAGATACATCAGTGCCCCAATGGCACTAAGATATGGAACCTCTTGTCCTAAAATATCTTCATCTTCATCTCTAGGTTTAAATGGGTCTTTATCCCTATCTAGAGATCTAACAACCATAGGGGTCTTTGATGGATATGATTTATCCATATTAAATTTACTCAAAATCTTTTGAGTATATGCAGAATTGGTGCACAAATATCCCTTGAGGAGATGCTCAAGTTGTAAACCTAAGCAAAATTTGGTTTGACCCAAATCTTTCATTTCAAATTCCGTCACTAGATGATTGCTAACTTCCTTTATATCCCTTGGGGTTCCGATGATATTCAAATCATCAGCATAAACGGAAATTATACAAAATCCATTTTGGGATTTCTTTATAAACACACAAGGACAATCATCATTATTTGAGTAACCTTTCTTAATAAGGAACTCACTTAGTCGGTTGTACCACATTACGCCCATTGCTTTAATCCATATAGTGCCTTTTTCAATTTGACACTATACATGTTGCGATTTGTATTTGGATTCGGAATAGATATCCCCTCTGGGACTTTCATGTAAATATCCGAATCAAGTGACCCATATAAATATGCAGTCACAACATCCATCAACTGCATGGATAAATTCTTGTTTGCTGCCAATGATATTAAATATCGGAACGTTATTCCACTCATTACCAGTGAATATGTTTCATTGTAATCAATGCCGGGTCTCTACGTAAACCCTTGTGCTACAAGTCTCGCTTTATATCTCACCACCACATTATTTTCATTCTTCTTTCGAATGAAAACCCATTTATTTCCAACCGGAAATATTTTAGGAGGTGTGGTCATAACTGGACCAAATACCTCTCTTTTCTTAAGCGAGCTCAATTCAGCCTCAATTGCTTCCTTCCATTTGACCCAATCTGAGCGCTTCATGCACTCTACCATGGACTTTGGTTCTGGATCCAGTTGAAGGGTTTCAGCAATCTTAGAGGCAAAATAAATGTCGACAATTGTAGTCTTTCTATTGTATGATTCTCTTGAATCAGTATAATTAGTGGAAATTTCTTCATCCAACAATTCTTTATTTTTGCCTTGTGACTCATCATGATTTCCCAATACAATTGAGTCCAAGGGTTCCGATGTCCCAACATTGAAGTTTGTGCGCACAATTATGTTGGGTTTACCAATCACTAGAGGACTTCCAACCTCTTTTTCATTTACTGACATAGGTAATTTACCTTTATCGGTCTTTTGTTTCTGCGGACGTCTCCGCGAAACTAAGTCCCGTGCAACCGGAATTCTCCCCCTCTTATTCACATTAGGGGTAAGAGTAGTTTTCTTTGGTACCTCTACTCTTTCCGGAGCATTAACAGCAGGTATATGAGATTTCATAACCCCCTTATAATCAGTAAATGCATCTGGCAGATTGTTTGCAATGTATTGCAAACTTACAATCTTCTGAACCTCTTGTTCAGACTCTTTTGTACATGGATCTAAGGACTGAATGCCTGTGGCATTCCAATCAATTTCTTGGCATTCCTTGTGGTACAAATCTCCCCTAATGCCGGAAATTATCCTCATCAAATATACAGTCAGCGTACCGAGCCGTAAACAGATCCCCTGTCAATGGCTCTAGGTATTTTATAATTGACGGTGAATTATACTTCACATAGATCCCCAACTTTCTTTGAGGACCCATCTGTATGCTGTTGTGGTGGTGAAATCGATGCGTATCTGGTATAGCCGAATTTTCGCAGATGGGAAATGCTTGGTACATCTCCACGTACTAACTGCAATGGGGAGACCGTATGGTATGCAGTTGGTCTAATTTGGATTAAAGCTGCAGCATGTAAAACTGCATGTCCCCAACAACTTGTTGGTAATTGATAATTTTGTAACAGAGGCCTAGCTATAAGCTTTATCCTCTTTATCAAAGACTCCGCTAAGCCATTTTGTGTATGTACATATGGTACAGAATGCTCTACATTAATGCCCAAAGCCAAACAATAATCATTAAATGCCTTTGAAGAAAATTCAGCGGCATTGTCCAACCGAATGGACTTTATCCTGTCATCAGGATGATTGGCTTTTAATTTAATTATTTGGGCAATTAATCTGGCAAAAGCATGGTTCCTTGTAGAGAGTAAACATACATGGGACCATCTTGTAGATGCATCAATTAACACCATGAAATACCTAAACGGCCCAGACCAAGGCTGGATAGGTCCACAAATATCTCCTTGAATCCTTTCAAGGAAATTTAATGGCTCATTTTTAATTTTAAGGTATGAAGGCCTCAAAATTAATTTCCCTTTTGCACATGCAGTGCACATGAATTCATCATATTTTGGGAAATCTGAATTTTTAATATTATGGCCAACAGAACCTTTGACAATTTTATGCATCATACCCAAACCTGGATGACCTAATCTGTCATGCCAAATCTTGAACTTATCAAGATTAGAGAAAATTGTCTTTAACGCAACATGTGGTTCGGGTTTAATATATGTGTAGTACAATCCTGATGAAAAAGAAGGAAGCTTTTCAACCACTTGTTTTTCGCATTCAGTAGTTTTAGTTAAGAGCAAATACTCATCATTGCTCTCTTTACTAGTCTCCACATGGAAACCATTGATGCGAATATCTTTAAAGCTTAGTAGGGTACGTGTAGATTCAGGATACAACAAAGCATCCTCTATCACGATGTTTGTACCCATAGGGAGTATAATGATGGCTCGTCCCGAACCAACAATTTGAGCATCATTACCAGTGATGGTCATAATATTTCCTCTCCTCTTAGTTAGAGTTTGGAAATACTTTATCTCCCTTAATATAGTATTAGTGGTGCAACTGTCAACTAGACATAATTCTTCCTCCATCGGATTGTCACCAAGATCTATAAACGGAGAAAATAAAATTAACTCCAATATAGAAATAATACACACATATATTATATGTCATGTCAATATACAAGATACATATGTTCTTTACAAGCCATACCTACATGTTTGACAGTAACAAACATGTATATGCTCTTTATGAGCACCAAATAAGACCTATACACAAATATACAACATTTTATGGCAATAATTACATGCTGATTACAATCATAAGGGATAATGAGAGACTAAAAGGTGTCTCCATACAGATCTAGGTTGGCATATTCCACCATCATATCATGGGTATTTTTAAGTTCATCTTCCTTCTGTTGAACCATTCCATGGTCATCAACAATCTTGTCAGGATCTTTCTGTCCTTTATCCAGACTCATTTCTGGATTTTCAGCAAAATGAACTTCAACCTTGCCCTTCTGATTGTTGCCCTTGTCAACTGATTTGAGGTATAACTCAACCAGATGTTTAGGTGTACGGCATTCTCTTGCCCAATGACCCTTACATCCACATTTATGGCAAAGTCCAGTTTTTTCCCTAGGAGAATTATTTTTGAAATTTCCTTTGCCATAAACTTTTGATTTGCTCCTCTGCATTTTGGACTTCCACTTTGCATTATTCCTTTTATTATTTTTATCCTTCTTTTGATCATGGTATGCACTAGTACTCGAAATATTGGCATGTGCTTCCGGCACTGCCATTGCCCCTGTCGGGCGTGTATGATGATTCTTCATAAGAAGTTCATCATGCTTTTCTGCCTGAAGCAGAGTATAAATTAAATCAGAGTACTTAGTGTATTTTTGTTGACGATATTGTTGTTGCAATATCGTCATAGAAGGATGAAAAGTGCAAAGCGTCTTTTCAATCATGTCCTCATCTGTAACAGGCTTGTCACAGAATCTCAATTTGGAATTGATCTTGTGTACACGAGAATTGTATTCAGCAATAGACTTAAAGTATTGAAAGCGTAACATAGACCATTCCCATTGAGCTTCAGGCAACATGACCGCCCTATGTTGGTCATATTTGTCCTTTAAGGACTTCCACAAACTTAGTGGATCCTCCTCCAATAAATATTCAGTTTTCAAGTCTGAATGGAGGTGGTGCCTGATGAAATGCAGAGTTGCATACTTGAAATTTTCAGGTATAGGGTCTGCACCTTGAACAGGATCATTGATGCAAGCAGATAAACTTCTTGATGCCAAAGTGATTTTTACATCCATGGCCCAAGTTAAGTAATTACTGCCATCCACAGCAAGTTCAGCAAACTCCTTTTTGGAGATATCAGCCATATCTACATAATAATCATGCAATGTCTTAATTATTTACTTAGCAAAGTAAATAGATGCATGAATATTAACTGAATAAAATGACGTAGACCTTTTAACAATGGGCGAGATACTCTCACTATGGACATAAAATTTATGCCATAGGACCCATGCCTTATGCTAATATTAGCACTTAAGGTAATCGTCAACTACTAACATCAAATATAAATGCTAGGAAATGCATGTAAATAATACAAGAACTTAGAACATCACATTTAATTGCGATACAAATATTTACATGGGTAAAATCGCAATTAAACAGTACATGAACGATAACTTATCAAAGTGCATAAGTTCTAATCACTTAAACATGTACTTATTCATTTTATTCTAAAAACAAGAGTACTAAAATGCAAATATAGCAATTAAAAAGAACCCATGGTCCTTTATTGGCTGGATTAATGAGCAATTGTGGCATTGCTTGGGGTCTAATGTGGAAAAAATCCATTTTTCTTAAAAACCCCTCCAGCCATTTGGGCCAAAGCCCATTTAAGCATTCCAACCGTGGGGGGCTAGGGTTTCCAACCCTAGCCCCCACTGGCGCCGCCGCCTGCTCCCTGGCGTGGAGCCGCCGTCGGCCGGCTCGGCGCCGTCGTCCCCGCCTCCAGACGCCACCTCCTCCGGCCCCTGCGCGTCATGGCCCGCCGTCGCCAGCGTCTGTGGCGGCGTGGCGCCCGCCAGCGCCATGCGACGCCGTGGAAGCGCCGCCGCGCCAGAAACATGCGGGCGCTCACGCCGTTCAGCAGCGTCGGCGTATGCGGCTGCGGCCTGCTTCGCCGCCTCTGCCGGCACCGCGGCGTACGCACCTTGCGTGTCGCCGACGCCACGCCGCCATTACCGTCCATCACGCCCGTCGCCTCTCCGGCATTGTGGAGTAGTAGGCGGCGGCCTCGCCAGCCGCCATCGTTGGCCCTGCGCGCCGTCGCCGCCTAAGCGGAGTGAGGAAAGGCGGCGCGCCCTCGCCACGGCTCTGCCGGCGCCGGCTGCGTCGCCGCACGATGCGTTGCCTCTGCGCGTACTCTTTGCGCTATCTTGCTGCCGCTGCGCCACCTCGCCGCCGCGCTTCTTGCGGCGTCTTGCCGTGTCTTGGCCGATGCACCATTCTCCGCCGTAACCTGCGCCCATGCGGTGCTCCTCGCTGCCGCGGCATGCCTTTCACAGATGACACGACGAGGCCCACGGCGGAGTAGACGGCCAGCATTCCTTGCGCGGATGGCACTGCGGTGGAGTCGACGGATGGCATGGCGAGGGCGGTGGAGTACGTGAAGGACAGTGTCAACACCAAGCACTATCGAAAGTCTGTTGTATGGCATCATTCTCACCTTTTCTTCTACTCAGGAAGATCGTGCTGATAACGTATTTTGAGTCTATTAGCACAGAGAGTAAATCACAAGAGAGAGTTTCTATTGATTGATTGATTAGTCCCTTTTACAATGGGCAAAGCCCCTTTATATACACATGAAAAGGTGCTTTGAAAAGACACCATTGCCAAAAGGTGGCAGTTAATATAACTGCTATCTCCTCTAATTTGGCCACAATTAGCACATCTAATATGTCTTAACAGGAACAACCGAGAGAACTCAAGTTTCCTTTGACCGGCCACTGCGATTGTTTGCCTTTCAAACCCTGTGGAATACCGCATCATATGGTTATTAAAAGGGGGAAACGAGTTCATTAGAGTCACCATGGCCAAGACCACCCATCTAATATACACCCCTGCATTTTGGTTCACGCCAAATTTCCCTCTTCAGTCCATCCAGCCACTTTCAGGCCGCCACTGGATTTCCTGAGCTAACTTCCTCGGTAAGAGATTGTTACCATTAAGCTATTGTAACTTAAACCTAGTATGGTCACATCAAAAGATGAACCATAGATGTTGCTTTGCTTGCTTACATGTTGATTCTTATTTGGTTTTTCATTGGACTTCTTTTTGCCATTATTAAAAATTGGTATTTTTGCTATGTTCTTTATCGATGAGTAGACGTTGACGCTACCGACACCGCCATTGACGACGTCGACCCTGCTTACGCTACTGAAGAGCAAGGCAAGCACCCCCTTTGAACATCTTGAACCCAGATTTCACAATCATCTAAAATGTGATTAAGAATCTTCCTGCATGCTTATATTTTGATAAATCTCTATTTTCTATTATCTGGTAGCTATAACCCATATTGGGAGATTACCTAAATCTTGTTGACATGTGATCCATGGCAATCCCTAAGAATGGATTGTTTCATAAGCTAGATGGGGTATAATCGTTAATTAATTGCATATAGGAAATTTTAATGACAGACACCCCACCCCACACATACCACTCTTTATGAAATTTTCTAATGGTTTATTTAAGCAATAAAGGATACTGGTAGTTTAATAAAAATGAAAATAAAACTATGCTTTGACGTGGGTGATTATTGGCAATAGCCGGATGTACATGTTTTAACGTGTACGTAGATAGGGTGAAGTTATCACCCATGTCACATTAAAGACCGAACGTAGTGTTACATTATCCAAGTATAACCGTACAACCACAAGTGTTGGGATGGGGCAGCCTTAACTCATTAAATTATTTGGGACTAGCTTTGCACATTGGTAGGCAGAAGTAACACAAGCCATAAACCCTTTTGTGTCGGCTTGCTCGGGGCTGCCACATGTATTATTTGTGGGTAAATGCATTCCTGTGCAACGGTGTACGCCTGGCTATGGACTGGGTCTGTTATTATTCTATTTGAGCCGCGGGCTCCTGATTATTATTATTTCACCATATATTTGCTTCCATCGTAGCCAGGGTTAAACGTCACCGGGCTGGTGCAAAGTTAGGTTCAGATAATCAAACGGTTCTGTTATGAACTCCCCATGGACATACCAAAGGAAGTGTGTCTTATAAGCTTTCAAAAAGGGGGGAACATATCTTGTGGGTAAAGCTGTACAACTCTGCAAAGTCAAAAACTAATCGATTAGCCGTATCCATGGTCATGGATGACTTGGTGAATCATAAAGGATCGACATGGCGATCAGAGGGGGGGGTTAATGATCCCAAATAAAATTTTCCCCCACTCAAAGTACTCCAAGCAATCCCGCAAGGAAATCGGTGCTCCTCAAATTCGTAAACCCGCAAAAAACCGAAACGCTTTAGACAACTATCTGTACCCTAGTTTTCATGGATGAGAGCCATAAAACATGTCAGGGATTTTTCAATCACAATCCTGGTTGTCAAGTGTCCTATACAAAGAAGAATCAATTCAAACTTCTATTGTCCTCACTTGGAGTAGGTGGTTGGTAGACTTCTGTTGCTCCAAAATTTTTGGGAATTTTTCTCCCTATGAGCAGATGAGTCATGCAACACTCCACCAAAAAGCACCTCCAAAATCCTGGTAGAAAAATCAAGAAAAATCAAGGACTACAGATAGTCAGGAACTTTGATCAGAAAATTTTGAACGTCTGCCCCTTTGGGGAGATCAACACTATGCCGATGCCTTCGCCTTCTTGGCATACCGATCCGTTAAAGAACAGTTGCCAAGGAGCAACATCGGCCATCCTAGTTAGGGAATCAAGGACTACTCCCTGTAATGAAATCAGCCACGGCTTGTCCTTTGACAGCTTTAGCCGATTCATAAGTTAGGTCGAACTCGGTTAAAGCATATGCCCATTTTCCAAGTCGTCCTCGCAGGATCGGTGCTGACAGCATGTATTTAATAATATCGGTTTTGCACATTATGATGCACGTAGACGCCAATACGTAGTGTCTTAATTTTGTGCATGCGAAGTACAGGGATAAACATAACTTTTCCACCATGGGGTACCTGGTTTCAGTATCTATAAGTCGTCGACTTAAATAAAATATATTATGTTCCTTACCGTTGGCTTCTTGCGTCAGAACCGCTCCTACTGCTTCTTCCTCGGCCGATATGTACAACCTGAAGGGTAAACCGTTCTTTGGCGCAATCAACACCGGGGGTTTCATCAAATAACTTTGTATATCATCATAAGCTTTCTGCTGATCAGCTCCCCACACATATTCTTGGTTGTCCTTTAGCTTCAGTAATGGGGTGAAGGCGCAAATCCGTCCGGACAAATTTGAAATGAAGCACCGCAGGTAATTGATCTTGCCGATCAATATCTGTAGCTCTTTCTTATTTGTCGGTGGCTTAGTATCGGCTATAGCCTTAACTTTTGCCTGATTTACTTCAATCCCTTTTTCATGCACCGTAAACCTGAGGAATTGTCCAGCCGATACCCCAAAAGCACATTTGAGCGGATTCATCTTCAGTCCATGTGCCCTTGTGCTCTCAAACATCTTTTCCATATCGGCTAAGTGTTGTCAATCCTCTTTTGATTTCACGACAACATCGTTAATATAAACTTCTACAGTATGGCCGATTAAGTTGTGAAAAATATGGTTCATAGCGCGTTGGTACGTGGCCCCAACGTTTTTCAAACTGAATGTCATGACGGTCCATTCGTAAAGCCCCAAAGCCGCACCTAAAGGTTGTTTTAGGTATATCGAGGAAACTTATGATCTTATTTCCTAATGCGGCATCGATAAACATATCGGCTATTGGCATCGGATACTCGTCTTTTGGCGTAGCTTTATTCAAATCTCTAGTCTACGCATAATCGTAGCTTACCGTTTTTCTTCTTTACAGGAACGATATTTGAGACCCACTCAGCGTATCGGCAAGGCCTGATAAATTCGGCCTCCAGCAATCGTTCTACCTCTTCCTTCGTATAGTGTAGGATACCACTATTGAGGAACGCGGTATGCTACTCTAGCACAAATTAAAAAATTTCTACCGCATAACCAGAAAGCTACTCGCGAGAAGGGGATCATAGATCGATTACCACTAAACGCGCAGTTGTGGAATCCTTCGCACGTCGATGTCGTGGATCGTTCCCGCCGTAGTCGTGGATCGTCCTCGCCTCGTCCGGCTGCGGATCGTCCTCACACACCGCAGTCGCATCAACATCACCACAGCAGTCCACACATCCAGGGATGGGACGCCGTGCGTCGGTGTGCAAGCACCGGATCGCTCGGCAGGGGCAGCGAGAGGAGGTGGCTAGGGTTTCTGGCGAAACACCTCTAAAATGCACAAAAGTGTGTTCTGCACCCAGCCTTCTCCCCTCCTTACATAGCCACGAGGTGAAACCCTAGGCAGTCAGGGCCCATCTACGCGCTAAGCCGACGAGGTCCATTAATTACGGATCCAATCCGAATTAATGCGTCCCAACCCGTTAAGTGTGTGACCCTGTAGGTTCATGCGCATTTGGACATGGATTCGGAAAACCCTTTTCTAATCCAATAGTCGGTAGCGGCTCCTTGCAGAGCATGGCAACTCCCAAACGCATATGAGTAAAGTACTGATGTAATAATCCCTTTGCCAAACTATATGAAGATCGAACTCAAGGCGAGAAGCATGTCATCCTTTGATAGTTCAATCCATCTCTCGTATCCATGATATATTATTAAGTTGTGATTAACTTCTCAATCACGGCATGGCCATGCACTTCCTTAATCATATCACACGAGTGGCCTAGACATATATCTCCGTTACACTGGAGTGGCAAATTCCATCTTGACTGCTCACTTCCCTCTGCATGTTTCATAGTAAACATGAAAGGTACCTTTATAACTATCCGGTTAGGAAATAGTGTTTGGTAACCCCAAGGTAAACTATTACATATGTAGGGAATGTGACAATCTCAGGTCTAAGGATCATACATCTACTATGTATGAGATACACTGATGACATATAAGAATGCAACATTCTCGCAGTGTCCCATTGCGGGTCCATCTAACACATGTTCTCCAACATGCGTTCACAATGTATTGATGATATCTCCATATCCCATGATCTATGAAACATGATCATCGATCAGTACATGTGCTGATCTATTCATCGTTGTCCACTATGATGATATCCGATCAGAGATACTTACAGAATTATATCAATGAGTAGAGAGTTTCGTAAGTAAGTCACATACTTACTGATCAATATAATGATATACATTCATTGGACTAATAATCATATTATTATTCATAAACATAGTCTTGTTACAATCATCTATATGACTGCCTCAAGGCATAACACTAACAATCTCCCACTTGCACTTGAGTTAGTCAATTAAGCATCTAATACGAATAGACCTTGTGTGCGCGTCATGCTTAGGCTGTGGAAGTGGCTTCGTTAATGGATCAGCCACATTAGTTTCCGTATCTAGTTTGCATATCTTCACGTCACCTCTATTCACAATCTCGCGAATAAGGTGAAAGCGTCGGAGTATGTGTTTGGACTTCTGATGTGATCTAGGCTCTTTTACTTGTGCAATGGCACCACTATTATCACAATAGAGGTCCATTGGATTAGAGGCACTAGCGACCACACCAAGTTCTGAGATGAACTTCTTTATCCACACAGCTTCCTTTGCAGCCTCTGAAGCCGCAATGTACTCCGCTTCTGTTGTAGAGTCGGCCACCGTGCTTTGCTTGGAACTCTTCTAGCTTACCGCTCCTCTATTTAGTGTAAATACAAACCCAGATTGCGATCGGAAATCATCTTTGTCAGTTTGGAAGCTTGCGTAGGTGTAACCCTTTACAACCAGTTCTTCCTCACCTCTAAAAACTAGGAACATGTCCTTAGTTCTTCTCAAGTACTTCAGGATGTTTTTCACGGCTGTCCAATGACCATCACCGGGATCCGCTTGGTATCTGCTCGTGACACTTAGGGCATATGAGACATCTGGGCGTGTACAGATCATGGCATACATAATAGACCCAATAGCCGAAGCATATGGAATCTTGCTCATCTTGTCTCACTCATCAGTTATCGAGGGACACTGATTCTTGCTAAGACTGATGCCATGTGACATTAGCATGAAACCTCTTTTGGATTCATGCATATTGAACCTCTTCAATACCTTATCAATGTACGTTTCTTGGCTTAGTCCAATCAACCTTTTTGATCTATCTCTATAGATCTTTATGCCCAAGATATAATATGCTTCTCCTAAGTCCTTCATTGAAAAACTCCTTTTCAAGAGAGTCTTAACATCTTCAAGCATAGGAATATCGTTCCCGATCAATAATATGTCATCCACATACAAGATCAGAAACACAAGTGTGCTCCCACTAGCCTTCTTGTAAACACAAGGCTCTTCTTCATTTTTGACGAAGTCAAATCCTTTGACTACTTCATCAAAATGAATGTTCCAACTCCGAGATGCTTGCTTCAACCCATAAATGGATCTCTGAAGTTTGCATACCTTTTTAGCATATTTAGGATCAACAAAACCCTCAGGTTGTATCATGTATACATCCTCAGATAGATTCCCATTAAGGAAAGATGTTTTGACGTCCATCTGCCATATTTCATAATCAAAATATGCAGCAATAGCTAAAATGATCCGTACAGACTTAAGCATGGCTACCGGTGTGAAAGTTTCATCATAGTCAACTCCTTGAACTTGTTTGAAACCCTTTGCCACCAACCGTGCCTTATAGATCTGAACATTTCCATCCACGTCTATCTTCTTCTTGAAAATCCATTTGCATTCTATGGTTTTTACACCATGAGGAGGATCAACCAAGTTCCAAACTTGATTGTCATGCATGGATTGAATTTCGGATCTCATGGCTCCAAGCCATTTTTCGGAATTTGGGTCCATCATCGCTTCTTTATAAGTCATGGGCTCATCATTGTCCAACAATAATATGTCATGTCCATATCTTATGGGTTCATGATGTGGCCTCCCTAACCTACGTAGGGCTGGTGTCTCTTCCATAAGTTGTACAACACTTTGTACATCTTGTGAAAGTTTAGTGGCAGCTTGAACATATTCATGTGATTCTCGAACTTCATCGAGATGCACATCGCTCCCACTGTTTTCTTTGGAAAGAAACTCTTTCTTCAAAAAGACACCATTTCGAGCAACAAAAACTTTGTTCTTGTTTCTTTTGTAAAAGTAATATCCTTTTGTTTCTTTAGGATACCCCACAAAGAAGCATTTTTTTGATTTAGGTGCAAGTTTATCTGATTGCAAACGTTTTACATAAGCCTCGCATCCCCATATCTTGAGAAATGACAACATGGGACTTCTCCCAGTCCATATCTCATATGGCGTCTTCTCAACGAAATTTGATGGGACCCTATTCAATGTGAACGTAGCTGTCTCTAGAGCGAAACCCCAGAAGGATAATGACAGATATGTTTGTCTCATCATTGACCGGACCATATCTAACAAAGTTCGGTTCCGTCGTTCGGACACGCCATTCCATTGTGGCGTTCCTGGCAGAGTAAGTTGCGGAACGATTCCACATTGCTTTAGATGATCACCAAACTCTTGGCTCAAGTATTCGCCCCCACGATCTGATCGTAAGTGTTTTATTGATTTGCCAAGTTGATTTTGTACTTCGTTCTGAAATTCTTTGAACTTTTCAAAAGTTTCAGATTTATGCCTCATTAAGTAGATGTATCCATATCTACTAAAGTCATCGGTAAAAGTTACAAAGTACTGAAATCCACCTCTAGCACTCGAGCTCATTGGTCCACATACATCCGTATGTACTAGGGTCAACAATTCACTCGTCCTTCCACTAAAACCAGTGAAAGGGGCTTTTGTCATCTTGCCAAGTAAACAAGACTCACATGTTTCAAATGATTCAAAATCAAATGAGGTTAGAAGTCCATCACCATGGAGCTTCTTCATGCGCTTCTCATTTATGTGACCTAAGCGACAATGCCATAAAAAGGTGGGATTCAAATCATTAGGTCGAGACCTTTTTACGTTAATGTTATAGATAGTCTTTTCTTTAAGCTCAAGGACGTACAACCCATCCACCATGGGGCAACGACCATAATACATATCATTCAAAAATATTGAACAAACAAAGTTCTTTATTCTAAATTCATAACCTTCATGTTCCAAACAAGAAAATGAAATAATGTTTCTACTTAAAGCCAGAACAAAATAACAATTATTAAGTTCTAAAACTAATCCTGAAGGCAAATGCAATGGGTAGGCGCCAACGGCAAGACCGGCAACTCTTGCTTTATTCTCCACGCGAATATCCATTTCTCCTTTTGCCAAGACTCTACTCTTTATCAGCCCCTGCATCGAATTGCAAATGTGAGCAACCGATCCAGTATCATATACCCAAGAGCTGGAAGAAGAAGCAGTAGTAAGATTAATTTCTATAACATTAATACCTGAAGTGGAAGTCACACTCCCATTCTTCTTATCTGCCAGGTACTTCTCGCAGTTCCGTTTCCAATGTCCTGACTTCTTGCAATAGAAGCACTGGGTTTCAGGCTGAGGACCAACTTTAAATTTCTTAAGCTTATTCTTGAGGCCCGCGATCTCATCTTGAGCCTTGCCCTTGCCCTTTCCCTTAACCATAGCCTTAGCCTTCCTCTTTTTGAATGCAGTTGTTTTCTGAACTACCAACACATGATTGGGTTTTTTCTTAATGCTTTTTTCTGCAGCCTTGAGCATCCCATGCAGTTCGGTCAGGCTCTTCTCCATGCTATTCATATGAAAATTCATAATGAATGGCTCAAAGCTCTGAGGCAAAGACTAGAGAATGACATCTGTAGCCAAACCAATGCTAAGGGGAAACTCAAGTTTTTCCAATCTCCCAATGTAGCCAATCATCTTGATTACATGTGGGCTGACCGGACTGCCTTCAGCCAGCTTACAAGCAAAGAGAAGCTTTGAGATACCATACCTCTCAGCTCTTGCTTGATTCCCAAACATGCCCTTCAAGCCCACAATCATATTGTAAGCATCCTGGTCCTCATATTGCTTTTGCAGCTCAGAGTCCATGGTGACAAGCATGAGACAGCTAACCTCTACAAAGCATTAACATGTTTTTCATATTAAACTTTCAAATTGCGAGGAGCATTTTCGGATGGTTCATCAGGAATTGGATTCTCTAGAACACAGTCCTTCTTTTCATGTTTGAGAACAATTCTCAAATTATGACATCGTTTGACCCCGAATTTGCAAATCCCACTTCGTATTCAAAGACTAGTCCAGAACGCGCTTAGTGCATTAGCCTTACCATCTAGATATATCACAATCATACCAAACGATACTATCAAAGTACTTTATTTAGATAATCAAAGGGCTACTCGACCTTATGGCCAAGTTACAAATATATACTTCGAGGCTAAAACTTATTAAAAGAGAAATAACAAAGAATGAAAATCAATATAACTGCGGGCGCCATCCAAGATACCACAGCAATCGATCTGGCTCAGTGATCCCTAAGTAGACGGTCCTCTTGGAACTCCTCCTCCGAAACGCTGGCGTAGTCTCCTCTTCAACCGGTATGGTGTTGAGGCAAGGGTGAGTACTTGGTACTCAAGTCATGCATGTAATGCAAGCTAATATACTATATGCATGGCTTGGTACAAAGGGATAGCTCAAGGTATATTTGCAAGAAATGTTTGACAAGTAATAAAAGTAGATTCAGCAGAGAAATAAGTAAAGCATAAATAACTTCTCAAGAAATTTAATAAACATTTTTCCCATCCTAAACCACATTTCCATCAACTTCATTACTAAACCAACCCAACTTTTCAAATCCAAGTTATTTTCGTAAAAGTCTAACCCTTGACTGTAATTCCGAGCATTGTCCAAAGATCGTGGACTCCTGGCTTATTCAAATAGATTCTATACTGGCAGAGGTTATGCACTTTACCCACAAGATACCAAACACCACAAAGGCGAAGTTCCCCGTGAATAAAGCCTTCTAAGCCTCAAACAACACAGGTGGCCCTCCTGCTCAGGTTTCACACCATCCCTTCCTCAGCTGGGCGAAGCATGGGACCAACACACTGCTAGATGGGTATCTCGGCCACGCCCACGATACGCCTCGCACAATCACACAAACGTGTAATTGACACCCCGAGGCTCCACAAGTGAGTCCTAGCGACTTAATCAACTAGGGCCGCCCCATTCCAGCCCATGTGGTTGCAAGTATGACCCAGTTCAAAGGCTTGCAAGGTTAAGTCCTTAGAGGACCAGGCAAGACTACCCGAAACCAAATCAACATCCCCAATGCCACAACCGGCCCACCCGATTACTCTTGCCACATGCCCCGCCGAAACTCGCTTATCAAACCCCGCTTGATTACCATGCACCACGTGGCCATCAACATCACATGATACTTTTCCAAAACAGGTTCAATATATCATTAAGTCAATATTAGCATTTGATTATCCAAAATCATGTCATGAGCACGTAGCAGTGTCTAAGCAAAGATACTACAACGATCTAAACCATGTTGGCAATTTAATAATGTCCAACTAGTAAACCACAACTAGGGGTGACAAAGGGTCATGGCACATACTTAAGTAATCAAGGTGTCATATAGCAAATTGGTATTTATCTAACTCCCCATGTTTAATCAAAGTATCTTTCTACTTGAACTAGCATGCAATAGTTTAAATCAAAATAGATTTCAAAATAGGATCAATATGGTCAAAGCACAACTTGCCTTCAAAAGTACTTACTTCTTGGTCTTGAGTTGGATCCAGTCAACACTTCTCCTCGATCCTTCCCACTTCAACGCCTACTCGTAGCCGTGCAAATAGCAAATACCCAATAAACAATAGGCAAAAACATCCCAAAACTCCAAATAAAAATCCATAAACAGAGAGAACATAATTTTCTGGATTTTTAGAAACTGGAATCACAAATTTGGAGTTAAAACGCAAAAGTTATGATTTATTAAAGTTTAAATAATCAATTAAATAATATTACAGAGAAAACTTTAGTCCAAAAATTAAATAAAATTCATATTTGAGTAGATCTGAATTTTATACAAATTTAGAAATTTGAATCACTCAAATCGGAGTTGAAACGCAAAAGTTATAAGCGCTTGTTTGAATCTAAATTTGAATCAATATTTCGAATTAATAAATCATTTTCTTTTTTTCGAAATTAATTATTGCGTCAGCATGACACGTGGTACCGGAGCCTCGATTGGCGGCTGACGTCCATGGACTTGGTCCACGCCGCCGGGTCCACCGTGGACTCGCCCGCGACTCCACGTGAGATCGACATATGGGCTCACTCGGTGACGCTATCGGCCGACGTCACGGGCTCACCATGGCGTTGTGTGGGTCCACCGATGACGCCATGGGGTGACGCGCCGCTGAGATGCTGACATGCGGGCCCGCCATGACGCGCGATGACATCATGGTGCGCGGCCGCTGGCCGACATCGCGTTCTGCCAGTCAATACACACGACGGCGCGCGATCGGCGGGTGCAAGCTTCCCGACACGCGGCGCATCTTGGCCGCGTTGATTTGAAAATCGACGCCCGGATTAGATTCGCTTTCACGCCGCTTGAGTTAACGCGCTTGATTCGACCGCTGGGATCTAAACTGACGGCCGAGATTAGATCTCGGAATTTTGACGATTCACCGTATGCGTGACGCGGTACAACCTGGGGACGCTGATCTTGATCGGACGGCGAGAAGCTTTCGGCGCGACGGCGATGGCGTGTGAGTCGGCCGGGTCGGCCGAGGGACGGCGACACGGCCAACTGGCTATGCGCTCCTCCGCCGGCGAGATGTCCTTCGCGCGCTCGTCGCTGTGAGTCCGGATTCGAGGTCAACGGCGCAGGGACGGACGGGCGGCGAACGGGCTAAAGACCGTATGAGCGGCCGCGAACTACGCGAGCTCGCACGGGTTAAACGGCGGCTGGCTTTCTCGGTGAAGTAGAGAAGGGAGGGCGCGATCACGGCGGTCCTGGTATGCCCGGGCTTTAAATAGCCTCGGTCTGGCAGTAAAACGAGACTCAGTTTTCCACGCACATGACACGGCGCAGAGTCCGGCTCGACGCGGAGACGACGACGGAGAGCCAGCACACGGGCACGATCAACGCCACGATCGACGGGGCGCTGATCCGGTCCCGACACTCGGCCGTCGGTTTCAAGTGGATCTCACCTGATCTTGATCCAACTGGGATTGATTAGGTTAGAGCGGGTTCTGGCCGAGTCACGTGGCTCGGGTCGGACTTCGAGTCCGACTTTGTTCCGACTTGGCGATGAACAAGATTTGACCCGAGTTTGATTTTTCCAAATGATTTAATATTTAAAATAATTCCTAGTAATTCATTTAATTCATTAAAAATAGCAAATGACTAAAATTCCAGTAAAATTCCGAAAATACTTTGATCATTTTGGACTCAAATAAAATATTTCCAACAAAATTTTATTTGCAAAATTAAATTCTTTAATTATTTCAAAATGGAATAAATTCAAATAAATTCCAAATAAATCCAAATAAATTCTAAAATTCCAAAATTCACCAAAGTGCCAAATCACACATGAATTTAGGACAAGTAAAATTTTGGGGTGTTACAAACCTCTCTTAATAGAATCTCGTCCCTAGATTCAGTGGCTTACTAAAGGAATAGGTTTGGAAATTCTTTCTTCAAATCCTCTTCACAGCCCCAAGTCGCTTCGCTTCTTCATGGTTGCTCCAACGAACTCTACAAAAACGGGTTGACTTGTTTCTAGTTTCTCGATCCATTGTGTCTAGAATCCTCACGATACTCCTTATAAGTCAAATCCTCTTGCAACTCAATTGATTCTAACGGTGTCTGCTCGTGAACTCCTGAGACACTTCTTTAACTCGGGACACATGGAATACATCATGTACCCCCGCCAACGAACTCGTGACTCCGATAAAACAACTTCGTCATGCTCAAAATCTTAAATGGTCCAACATATATCGGGGTGCAAGTTTCCCTTTGGCATGGAACCTCTTAACTCCCCGAGAGGCGAACTCGAGGTATACAAAGTCTTCCTCGGTTCAAAACTCAAATCTCTACGACGATTGTCGGATAATCCTTCTGCCGAGATTGGGCCATCTTCAACCTTTCCTAATCATGGCGACTGCTCTTCAGCCTTTCTTGAAGAATATCACAAAGACACGGGCACGCCGGTCTCTATTCCAATTCAATGGCGTCCGACGGGTCTACAAAGGCTCTCAAAAGGTGACATCTCGTGTAAACTAGCCTCGATAACTATTGTTGTAACCGAACTCTGATACCAAGCAAACTCTTATCCCAAGAGGTAGCATAAGCCAATGCACAAGCTCTCAACATATCCTCCAGAATCTGGTTGACTCTTTCTGGCCCGCCATCCGCTTCGGGATGATAAGTCAGATCAAGTTTAAACTGGTTCCCATGGCTTCATGCAACTTATTCCGCATCTTGAGGTAAATTGGTGCACTTCCGATATAATCCTCTTTGCACTGCAAACAAACAATCCTGATCATGTATAATTCCTGCTAATTTATCTCCCGAGTAAGTGGTCTTCACGGGATAAAATGGGCTACCTTAGTCAAGCGATCCACTATAACCCATATGGAGTCATAACCCTTGAGTCTTCTAAGAAACCGGTAATGAAATCCATTCCGATTTCCTCCCACTTCCACTCGTATTTTCACAAGTTGTAGCAATCCCGCTGGTCTCTGATGCATTGCCTTGACTCGGCATACGCCGACAATGCAACATGCTCGCGAATCTCACGCTTCATACTCGCCACCTGTAATCTCCTTCGATCCTCGATACATCTTGGCGCTCTGTGGTGAATTGAGTACTTGGAGTCATGGGCTTCTTCCAAAATCGCTGTTTTAACTCCTTTTGTTAGGCACACAAATGCGATCCTTCATCCACAACGTGCCTTGCTCATCCAACTTGAAGTCCCTCACGCTTTGCCTTCCTCCTTTTGGACTTAATCCTACTGATCCCGTCATCATCCTCCTGTCCTTCCTGATCCGGTCCTCTAAAGTAGGCTTTACTTCCAATGCGCCAAGAACTCCGCTAGGTACAAACCTCAATCTTCATTTTCTGAAATCCTCACATAACTCATCCCGACTTGTGGCTAGCAACGCACTCACTGATGGCTTTTCCGACTCGAGCATCTGGCCACACGCTGGCCTTCCCGGATGGTAATGGATTCCAACATTATAGTCCTTGATCAACTCTAGCTATCTCCTTTGCCTCATATTCATCCGACCGGGTGAATATGTACTTAAGGCTCTTATGATCCGTATATACTTCACATCTGCTTCCAATCGATAGTGACGCCATATCTTCAAAGCATGCACTACGGGCCTAACTCTAGGTCATGTGTCGGATAATTTTCTCATGCGGCCTCAATCGCCTTGATGCATAGGACGACCTTTACCATTTCCATTCTCAGACAAGACACATCCTGGGGCCTCTGGCGACAAAGGCCGCAATAAATATCGGCTTTGAGCAACATCCTGAGAACTAACACCTGGTCGATGTCAATCGCTTCTTCAGCCCCAAATCCTTTCTCACATTCCGCGTCCATGCAAACTTCTTCCTTCTTCAAAGCAATTATGCGTAAGAGGTTTCGCTAATGGTCTAAAAGCCTTCAATGAAACTGGCAGAGTATCCTGCCATTCCAAGGAAACTCCGAATCGGGTCACATCTTCTGGCCATTGTTCCCAATGTAACACACGCCTTCTACTTTGCTTGGATCCACTGGCGACTCCCTCTCGCGGTCATTACATGTCCAAGAAACTCCACCTTGTCCTTCCAAAATCACACTTTGCTTAACTCTGGCTTAAAAGTTGCTGTCGTTTCCTCACTTTTCCAAAACTCGCCTTAAGTGTTCTGCATGTTCATCCTCCTCGCCTTGAGTAGATTAGGATATCGTCTATGAACACGACGACAAACTTGTCCAAATATTCCATGAACACCTTATTCATCATATTCATGAAATAGGTCGCGATTCGCTAATCCAAAGGACATAATCAGAACTCAGAATGTCCATATCTTGACGAATGCGCTTTCTAATATCTTCCGATCGATCTTCAATCGATGGTATCCCGATCTCGAATCAATCTTGGAGAAAACTCCGCCTCTTAACTGATCAAACAAATCATCAATCCTGGTTAGCGGATACTTATTCTTCACGGTGACTTCATTGAGTGCAATGATAGTCAATGCACATCCTCGAACTCCCGCCCTTTTTCTTGACAAACAAAACTGTGCTCCCTACGCATTTAACTTGGTCCGATAAATCCTTTCTCCATTAACTCTTCTAGTCTGCTTCTTCATCTCTACCAACTCCTCGGTGACATCCGATAGGTCTTTATATCGGTCTGCATCTTGCATAAGCTCTATCACAAACTCTATGTCCCCTGTCTCAAGTGCATACCGTAGATCTTCGAAAACATCGGGTACTCATTCACTACCGGGACATCTCTATGCTGATTGCCTTGGTACCTAACTATCAATCGCCCATCTCTAATCGCAGTGGGCTTGAAATTCCACTTTCTTCCCACACTGCTCTCAACTGAGATAGTCCTTCGCCCACAATCCAATACGGCCTTGTGCTTGGATAACCAATCCATTCCCCAACATGACGCCTAAGGTCCGGGTCTCCAAAATCAAAAGGTTTGCTAGGAATTCTATTCCACCTATTAGTATTCTCACCTTAACATCCTACTGCTCGAGTTCTAACCAGGGGTTTGAACTAAAAGCATGCACTTAAGTCTTGCAATCCTTAAATCATTTCAGTAGCAAAGCTCTTAAACAAACGAATGCAGCTCCGTGAGTCAAACAAAACTGTTGCAGGTGTATCGAGTTAACAAGTAACTTACCCAAGACGACGTCCAGCATTTTGCGGTGCATCTGTGACATGGTTGACTCGGCCTCACCACGGCCTGGGTGTGGCTCGCCAAGGCCCTAGCTGGGGTGGTTCCTAGGTTGAAGCGAACTGGGTCGCTTCGCTGTCTTCTTCGACAATCGTTGGCAAAGTGTCCTCGCTCGTTGCGCGTAATGGCGCCTCACTGCTCTCGCGATCGCTCGAGTAGCGAAGTGGGGCCGGGGTTTGGTAGTTCGATTGACAGTGTCTTGGTGCCGATGGTGTCCTTGTTGCATTCTGTGGTTGGAATCAAGAATTGATTTGGTGCAACTCGTTACAAGCTATGCCGGGCGTGATCCTTGCTGCATCTCGCGCTCGTTTCATCCAGCCTTGCGCTTGTCCTCAAGAATAAGTGCCTTATTCACCAACTCTTGGAAATCTGGAAAGGTGTGGGTGATCAACCCTACTTGCAATCCCGAGTTAAGTCCCTTCATAAAACGACTGCCTCGATTTATCTCAGCTACATCTCAGTGCGAGCGTGTTAGCCGGTGAACTTGTTCGTGTAGTCGGCCACGCCGATTACCTTGCTTGTTTCAACTCCTCCTTCTTAAGGTCCATGATTCCTTCCAGGCACGTGATAACCTGCTTAATGCAATGTGAACTCTTCCCAAGTGATATCTTGAGGGTTCTCTTGGCAATGTAAGTTCTCCCACCATTCTGGCCATGCTCCTTCCAACCGATGAGAAGCGTAGAGTACCTTCTCATTCCCTATGCATTGAGCTATGTGTAGCTTCCTCTCGATTGATCTTAACTAATCATCGCCTCCAATGGATTGGCATTCCTGCAGAAAGTGGGTGGGTGAGTTCTCATGAACTCGACACTTTGTACTCAAGCGTGGTCCCCGATTAACTTGATTAGCAGTGGTCAGCGGCGATTTGCGTCGCATTTGTTGCATCATAGCATGCATCAATCGAGTCCAGCAGCAAGAAATGCTCCAAAATTCGTGCATATCAATCAAGCGGTCTGGTGCTCTATCATTGGGTTTTACGGGCGTAAACCACTCCCATTGCTTCCAAAGTTCCCACTGTTCACCATCCGCTTCGATTTGCTCTAGGTTTAGAGATGAGAGGGAAACAAGAATAGACAAGTAGTATGGAACTTATGCGCGGGCGAAAGGGTAACTTTAAGGTCCAACTTTTATTATTAATAACTTGGTATGGCTGCTACAATGCCTAAGGGCCTTGCAACACATACTGCATTAAACTCACAAAACAAAGCAAATCCAAATCGAACTAACTCGAGTCTATCGCCAAAGGGTGACTCTTTATTCTATGACTCGACTGGCCAAGGAGTCTCACTATAGAACCTATGCTCACTCATCGAGAAAACCTCCACTGGTACGGCGGGTCATGCATAGGCGCCAAACGATTGCCATGTCCAAAGAATCAGGTATCCGTGGTAGTCGGCAAGTGTCCTCATCGAGATCCGACTCTTCTCGATCCTGCTCGTAGCTCGAAAATCGCCTGGTCCGTCCGTCATAAAGTCATCTCCAACTCGCCAATCCTTCGTAGAAGGTGCCGCACATACTTGAGCTTCCCGCCATCTGCTCTTCTCTCTCGTCGTGATCTCCTTGCGCCTTCAGCTCTCTTGCTTGTATTATCTAGTACATCCTCTGGCGCGATACAAATCGCGGCTAATCGTAACCTGTAGGCATCCTCATCCCGAATCTCCTTCGTCAAGAAGGTTATTGCCGCATGATGGTAACGGAACACCGTGTTTCCACCCTTTGGCGTAGATACGTAATGTGCCGCATTGCTCGTCGTGATACTTCTGGATACCCATCTGCATTGTAGATCTCCGGCAAAGGTGTTGTATCGCGATTGCCCGGGCCCTTTTCCTAGCAGGTACCTCAATCTTCACATCACAAGCTTTGATCAATCCCGCTTGTCTCGATCACTTTACTTGGTATTGGGGCTTCTCAAAATCTCCGAGTCCATGAGCATATGCCAAAGTTCCGCAAGGCGTGACCACTCTCCTGTGATCAACGTAGTTGAACTCTTCCTCCATCTCACACAAGAGTGCTTTACGTAAGAACCCGAATTTTAAATTGTGACAAGGTAAGGGAAAATTTCAGCAAGAGACAAGAAAAGAGAGAAAGGGATAAGTCGAGATGTCATTTCTTGTCTTCACAAATTTTTAGCTTTTAGAAAATAGGTTTTATCCTCACTACGACCATTCTAGCTAGGGTTGAGCCTACAAGTATGGCTCGATACCACCTTCTCGTCGACCCCGAATTTGCAAATCCGACCCTCTTCAGGGTATTCAAAGCACTAGTCCAGAACGCGCTTAGTGCACACAGTCTTAACATCAGATATATCACAATCATACCAAACGATACTATCAAAGTACTTTATTTAGATAATCAAAGGGTTACTCGACCTTATGGCCAAGTTACAAATATATACTCGAGGCTAAAACTTATTAAAAGAGAAATAACAGCAATGGAAAATCAAATAACCTCGTGGCGCCATCCAAGATACCACAGTAACCTGACCGTCAGATCCCTAAGTAGACGGGTCCTTGGAACTCCTCCTCCGAAACCGTAGTCTCTTCAACTGTATGGTGTTGAGGCAAGGGTGAGGACTTGGGACGCAGCCAGTCATGCACCGAAAGCAAGCTAATATACTATATGCATGGCTTGGTACAAAGGGATAGCTCAAGGTATATTTGCAAAGAAATGCCTTTGACAAGTAATAAAAGTAGATTCGAAAAGAGAAATAAGTAAAGCATAAATAACTTCAAGAAATTTAATAAACATTTTTCCTCATCCTAAACCACATTTCCATCAACTTCATTACTAAACCAACCCAACTTTTCAAATCCAAGTTATTTTCAAAGTCTAACCCTTGACTGTAATTCCCCGCGAGCATTGTCCAAGACTGCGGACTCCTGGCTATTCAAATAGATTCTATACTCTCAGAGGTTATGCACTTTACCCACAAGATACAACAAACACCACAAAGGCGAAGTTCCTCAGAATAAAGCTCTTCTAAGCCTCAAACAACACAGTGGCCCTCTCCTGCTCAGGTTTCACACCATCCCTTCCCCAGCCAAGGCGAAGCATGGGACCAACACACTGTTAGATGGGTATCCGCCACACCACGACACGCCCCCCGCTCAGACAATCACACAAACGGTGTAATTGACACCCCGAGGCTCCACAAGTGAGTCCTTAGACTTAATCAACTAGGGCCGCCCCATTCCAGCCATGTGGTTGCAAGTATGACCTGGGCTCAAAGGCTTGCAAGGTTAAGTCCTTAGAGTGACCAGGCAAGACTACCCTAAAAACCAAATCAACATCCCCAATGCCACAACCGGCCCACCTGACATTTCTGCCACATGCCCCTACGAAACTCGCTTATCAAACCCCGCTTGATTACCATGCACCACGTACATCAACATCACATGATACTTTTCCAAAACAGTTCAATATATCATTAAGTCAATATTAGCATTTGATTATCCAAAATCATGTCATGAGCACGAAAGGTGTCTAAGCAAAGATACTACAACGATCTAAACCCATGTTGCAATTTAATAATGTCCAACTAGTAAACTACAACTAGGGTGACAAAGGGTCATGGCACATACTTAAGTAATCAAGGTGTCATATAGCAAATTGGTATTTATCTAACCCCATGTTTAATCAAAGTATCTTTCTACTTGAACTAGCATGCAATAGTTTAAATCAAAATAGATTTCAAAATAGGATCAATATGGTCAAAGCACAACTTGCCTTCAAAAGTACTTACTCTTGGTCTTGGAGTTGATCCTGAGTCAACACTTCTCCTCGAATCCTTCCCAAGACTTCAACGCCTACTCGTAAAGCGCAAATAGCAAATACCCAATAAACAATAGGCAAAACATCCCAAAACTCCAAATAAAATCCATAAACAGAGAGAACATAATTTTCTGATTTTTAGAAATCTGAATCACAAATTTGAGTTAAAACGCAAAAGTTATGATTTATTAAAGTTTAAATAATCAATTAAATAATATTACAGAGAAAAACTTTAGTCCAAAAATTAAATAAAATTCATATTTGAGTAGATCTGAATTTTATACAAATTTAGAACTTTGAATCACTCAACGGAGTTGAAACGCAAAAGTTATAAGCGTTTGAAGTTTGAATCTAAATTTGAATCAATATTTCGAATTAATAAATCATTTTCTTTTCTAAAATTAATTATTAAGGCCAAGAAGGACACGTGGCAGCCTCGATTGGGCTACCGACGTCACCGGGTCCATGGACTTGGTCCACGCTTCGCCGTCCACCGTGGACTCATTCACGACTCCACGCGGAGACTCGCATATGTGGGCTCACTCGGTGACGCGCCATCACGACGTCACGGGCTCACCACTGTGGACGGCTGGGTCCCACCGATGACGCTACGGTGACGCTGTCGCCGGCACAGATACGACATGCGGGCCCGCCATGACGCCGCGATGACATCATGGTGCGGCGGTTAATCGCCATCGACATCGCGTGCTGCCAGAAACATTTACACGACGCAAGGCCGATCATGGCGTCGCTTCCCGACACGCGTGGCGCACCTTGGCCGCTGATTTGAAAATCGACTACCGATTAGATCTCGCTTTCACGCGCTTGAGTTAACGCTGCTTGATTCGACCGCTGATCTAAATCCGACGGCCAGATTAGATCTCGAATTTTGACGGATCTCACCGCGGCGTGACGTGGCACAATCTGGGACGCTGATCTTGATCGACTGGCGAGAAGCTTCGAGCGACGGCGATGGCGTGTGGCGGAGCTGGCCGGCGCGAGCCGGGACGCGACATCGCTAACGGCGCTTATGTTTCCTCCTGGCGTGAGATGTCCTTCGCGCGCCTCGCCGCGGTGAGTCCGGATCCAGGTCAACGGGCGCAGAGGGACACGGACGGCATGAACGAAGCAAAGACCTGCATGGAAGAGAATGGCTACGAACTACGCGAGCTCGCACGGCTAACGCGCGGCTTTGGTCTGAAGTAGAGAAGGGAGGGCGGGATCACGGCGTCCTCTGGTATGCTTTGGGCCAGCTTTTAGCTCTGCAAAACGGAGACCTAGTTTTTTGGCCATGACACGGCGCGAGTCCGGCTTCGACGGAAGTGACGACGACGAGAGCCGACACGTGGCACTATCAACGCGCCACGACGACGCGCGACCGGTCCGGTCCGACACTCACGGCTCTGGTTCCGTGGATCTCACCGTTGGATCTTGATCCAACGGCTGGGATTGATTAGTGGTTGGGATGGTCTTGGCCGAGTCACGTGGCGTCACTTCGAGTCCGACTGGTTCCGGACTTCTGGATGAATGCAGTACTCTGACCCGAGTTTGATTTTTCCAGTGATTTAATATTTAAAATAATTCCTAGTAATTCATTTAATTCATTAAAAATAGCAAATGACTCGTAAAATTCTAAAAATTCGAAAATACTTTGGATCATTTTGGACTCAAATAAAATATTTCCAACAAAATTTTATTTGCAAAATTAAATTCTTTAATTATTTCAAAATGGAATAAATTCAAATAAATTCCAAATAAATCCAAATAAATTCCAGAAAATTCCAAAAATTCACCAAAGTGCCAAATCACACATGAATTTAGGACAAGTAAAATTTTGGGGTGTTACAGATACCAATCAACAAAATTTGTTCCATTCAGTTTTTCTCTTTCCAAGACCGATCTCAAAGCAAAACCAGGTGTGGCAGTAGGAGCAGGAGTAGGAGGTGCCATTGAACTACAATAAAAACATGCAAAGTTTCTAAGCACTATGTTTATGTGAAACTTTCATTAAACATTTTAACAAAAGACACTCCTATCTTAATGTTCCCTTTGTGGACACATAGTGAGTATTCAAGATCCATATTCATCAAACACTAGTGAGCTTTGGCATCACTGCTAGAGGTTTAATGACATAGGTAAGCAACAACTTTGCTAATTACATCTTATGTAACTCTTGTTGGTTGAGCATGAAAACAGGTAAGAAATGCCTCCGTCAACTTGACTCATGGCCAGGTCAACCCACCCCTAGGGCTCACATGAGGGTGGGAGCACTTCTCGTTTCCGGGTGCCAATTAAAGAACCAAGCCTCATGTGTGTTTTCCTAGACACCAATTGTCTTGCATCAGTTCCTTCATTACCAAAATCAAGTCCCAACCACTTATGTCCTCAAGCCCAAAACCGTTTTGATAGCTTGATTAAATCAACCAATGTTATGCGCAATGTGTCCAACACATCCCTATCATATATTAAGATAGCCATTGATATACTACTTTGGCAGTCATATTAATAACGATCTAAATTCTTGATAGGTGCAACAATTGGGTGGACAAGTTTGATTTAAAATTTTAACTATGGTGATGAACAATATCTACTATGAACATGGCATCACATGCAATGAGCATAAAGAAAATAGCAAGGATTAAACACACATCCACATATAATCAAATCAAGATGTGAAATAGTATGGCCCTTAGCATTATGATCTCCATCATCATGCTTGATTGTTCACCTAGCCATTATGCTTTGTTTGTTCACCTAGCCATCATCTTGATTGTTCACGTAGCCACCATGCTTGATGCCACCAACTTCATAATCGTAGATGCAACTCCTTACAACTTTGATAATGAATTTTACATGAGTGTTTGAAACATCACAAATCGACACGCAGATCGTTATACACTTTAGATTGAAATAGCCTTATGGCTTGACGCGGCACGCAGGCCATGTAAATATTACATGCATCACATACACATAGGCCATACTATTTCACACAACCTGCAAAAATGAGTTAAACAAAATAGATTCTACGGCAGCGGAGTTCCAAGGGGCAACGCCCCTGGCGGCGACCCCACGGATCAATCAGATTGACCCAATCTGATTCAATTTGATTGGCTTGGTCTCATATAGTTGCGATTCGTGAACCCTGATGGCGGTAACCCGACCGGTAAGGGCAACGTCGTACCATGAACGGACTCACCCAAAATCAAGATTGATTCGGTTTGCACTTTCCTCAAACCCTAAACCGATCGATCTCATCGACGGCTGCCTCCACCAATTCATCACATGAATAGGTTGAACATGTAATAGATCCAATCTACTATCCTCACATACCATATGTACAACATCTAGATCACGAATCTACACGAGATGGCTCTGATACCACTGTTGTGGAACACGGTATGCTACTCAATCACAAATTAAAATTTTTTCTACCACATAACCAGAAAGCTACTCGCGAGAAGGGGATCATAGATCGATTACCACTAGACGCGCAGTTGCGAAATCCTTCGCACGTTGATGTAGTGGATCGTTCCCGCCGTAGTCGTGGATCGTCCTCGCCTCGTCCGGCTGCGGATCGTCCTCGCACCGCCGTGGATCGTCCTCGCCTCGCCGTGGATCGTCCTCGTCTCGTCCGGCTGCGGATCGTCCTCGCACGCTGCAGTCGCAGCAACGTCACCACAGCAGTCCACACGTCCAGGGATGACGACAGTTGTCTTCCAGGGAGAGTGTTTTGCCTTTGCTAGATTGAGGAATCTTTGCTACCTTGTGCAGCCTTTGAGGTACTTCCACACTGACTTCTGATGCTAGAACTGCTTGTGGTACCATGAATTTTTGTTTTTCCAAGGGAGATTGTTTCACAAAATTCCATTCCTTGCCACAAAGGTTGCAGACCTTGTATTGGATCTCCTTCTTTCGGGGGCACTTGCTGAATCGGTGTCCATTTCTGTCACAGTTACTACAATAGATATCTTCTTTTGCCTTACCCTTTTAGGAACATCTGTAAGCAAAATGTCCTTTTTCACCACATTGATAGCAGATGATATATTTCCATGAGTGAAGGTTTTCAGGAGGGGTATTGCTAATGCCATCATCTCCACATAATACTTCTGGAGGCTTGGTCTTCAGTGACTCTTCAGAAGAGTACTCCTGAGGAGTTATAGGTGTAGTGACCAGGGAGGCTTGGTTGTTCATTTGTTGTATCATCAATTGCATGAACTGAGTCTGAGTCATAAGAAATTGATTCATATTCTGAAGAAATGCTGTTAACACCTTGGATGGTTGCTGGTTGAGCTCGGTAGTAGCACTGACATTGACAGTTGGAACTTCACTGGTGTTAGCATTGATGTTGACCATAACATTGGCATTTGATGCCTTAGCTTCTTTGTTGAGGTTAGCACTGCATTTCTTCTCCATCTGATGGTAGAACAAGACTTCCAGATGAGAGGGAAAAGCACAGACGAGAGAAACAGGGGAGGTTCTAACAACACCCAGGAACCAACTGCGCAGACAAAGGACTGCACAAAAACGAAAAGCAACTTTTTTTTACAACACCAAGCAAATCAACTCGTCTACTCGATTAAACTACTCACTCTAACTGAACAAAGTGGCTCAAACACAGAATGAACCTTGACCCACTTAACCTATAGGGTTAGCCTAAGATCAAACTTGCTTCTTTGGTCTTCATCGATCAAAGGTTGGATCCTCACCATGAAGACGCACAACTTTTGTTGAATTGCTCCTTTTGAGCAATCATGCCTTGAAGTCGAGAGTGGAAACTCGATTAACCTAATATAGAAGTTTTTAAGGAAAGTATAGTCCAATTTACATTCCAAAAAGGTGAAGAAGCAATCAATATGGTGAAGATGAGAAACAAGTTCCATGAAGAAGATAAGAATAGAAAGAGAGAAAAGGCGAGTTTAGCACATTGTTTGATTTTTTTTAATATAAGTTTTGAAGCTTCCTAAAAATGACCATTCTAACAAGGGACACGTCCTACAGTCGATATATCTCTGATACCACCTCTGTCGCCCCCGGATTCGCTGTCCGGAGTCCCCTGTGTATTTCTGTACTAGTCCTAGATCAGTAGCTAGTACACACAGTCAAACAGTGATGAATCAACAACCATATCACGATTACATATAACCAAATAATAATAACACCAAATAAAAGAAGAGACCTTATGGTCGATGTTTACCATTACTGCCTTTACAGGCTGAACAACTTGAATAACTGCAGTGGAAGACGATAACACCAAGTGGTGACCCATCCATATGCCCACAGGCAATCGAGTGGGGTACACGTCCTAGTCCTTGGAATCTTCTTTGATGGCTTCCTTCACTTCTGGGACATGTTTAGAATGTAGCATGTGAGTACATAAAGTACTCAGCAAGTCTGGAAAAAAATGCATAATGCAGGGCTATCCAAGGATGGCGTTTTATGGTTCTTTTGCGCAAAGCAATACTTTCATAAACTTTACATGTATTTTTTTTTTCAAAAAGCCATTTTTACAATTATTTGTACATTTGAAATTATTTATAACTTCTAGTGAAGGTTCTAGCCACCAATCACTAGTATACAGGCTCTATCCGCCACATCTCAAAAAGATCAGGGTTCAATACATCCACATGGCTCTGTCTGCCATGGTTCACAAAACAGGTTCAATCCACCTACCTGGCTCTTGCCACCAGAAGCACAACCGAGAGTTCTAACCACTCCAGGATCCCAAATCATCAGTTTTTAAAACAAATAAATAAAGTCTACCAATATGAAAGCATTCTTCGCTTTGCCCTTGACCGTAGGCACGGCTATTCGAATAGTTTTAACTCTGTAGAGGTGTACAACTTTACCCACAAGACATGATATTCTCTTGATGCCAAGCTATTAACACACTTCCTTAGGTGTGCCGGCACAGATATTGAAAGACCGAGATGGCGATCAGAGGGGGGGTGAATGATCCCAAATTAAACTATCCCCTACTCAACGTACTCCAAATAATCCCGCAAAGAAACTCGGTTCTCCTCAAAATCGCAAAAACCCGCAAAATCGGGAACGACTAGACAACTATGTGTATCCCTAGCTTACATGGATGAGAACCATGAATCATGTGAGGGATTTTCAAATCACAATCCTAGTTGTCAAGTGTCCAAAGCAAAGAGGGATCAATTCAAATACTTCTTTTCTAAAAGAGATCAAGCCAAAACACAAAAGCCTCTTTTAGAAAAGCAAAAGCAGATTTTTCAGGAATTGTCCTCACTTAGAGCAGATGGATGGTGGACTTATGTTGCTCCAAAAATTCTAGAAATTTTTCACCCTGTGAAAATATGAGTATTTAAGCACTCCACCAAAAATCACCACCAAAATCCTTCTACAAAAATCAGGAAAAATCAAGGACTACGAACAGTCAGGATCTTCAATCAAGAATTTTGGGGCTCGGTTTTCACCTCACAGCTCCCAAACGGTGAACCCAATGGACTCCAAATTTTTTCCACAGATGGATATATGAGTCAAGCACCTTCTCCAACAAGAATCAATCAAAAAGGATTTTTCTAGATGTTTCTAAAAATTGAAGACTGGCTGCTGCGCGAAGAACAAGTTCAGGACAGATTTGCAATCGTGATAGAAACTTGATCTCTAGTCTATCCTAGGGTGCAATAAAGATGTAAAACCAAATGAGCACCCTCAAGACATCATTGATAAATAGCATTTAGAAGGAGAGGAGCAAATCCAAATTGCGAGAAAGTAAATTGCAAGAATTTACATGCGGGAAATTAAATGCTGAATTTAAATTGCGTAAATGTGAAATCATGTGATGAAAAATTGGCTTAATGATGAATTTGGTATTGCAAAGTGGTTGTGCTTATGACATGTGTGGTGCATGTGCATGTGTTGTTTCAGTTGATTATTTGATATGCTTGTGATAGCATGGTAATTATTTTGCTTGATGCAATGCGCTCATGTGAGTGGTTGCATGGATTGATCTTGAGTCAAGTCGTGGACTTGTGCTCGTACATGGTTGTGTGTTTGTTCATGTGCAGGTGTTGCTTGAGGTCGAACGTGGTCGGTGACGGGACCGGAACTAGGTTCATGAAGGAACTGAGGTTCGAGACTAGGTTCAGGGAGGAATCGAGGTCTTGGTGGTCGAGGATGTCATGCGGAGCGTTCGGACTAGAGAATGGTGCACGTGGTTGCTAGTGAGTCACGTGAGTACGGCAGGTGGGCCGTACGCGTGCAGTTGTAATCGTTTTGAGGTAGCTTGCATGTATTAGGCCATGTTGGGCCAAGTGGAGATGCATGCGAACTCTTCTAGGGTTTTCTTATAAATAGGGGGAGGTGCCCCCTGTTTATTGTGTGCTAGGAATTTAGGGTTTGTACTCTTTTGTTCGGAGTACTGTAACCAGATTAGACAAAAAAAATAAAGATTAATTCTTTCAGAGTTGTTCGGCGGCGTGTATCCGTCATAAGCGTCGCTTCAGACGCGTGCATCCGCTGGCCGGCCGGTTTGCTTGCTCGTCTACATCGTGCGCAGAAGAAAAGGATCGTGGCATCGTGATCTACTGGACCTATGCATGCTTGTACAGAAGAGCTAATCAATACAATGCGTGAGCGCAATACTTGGCAACGAAGCTGAAGCCGATCCGTGCATCCAATTTGGAGACTGCTAGTACTCATTGCTGCTAGGACAACAGAGCGAAAAGAAAGAAAAAACGGCTGCCTGGTGTGGAGCTTTCCATCGTGTGGAGCAAAGATTACATGCATACGTGAATAAGCAGAGGACAGAACGATGCTACATGAATCGCTACAGTAAGTTCATGCTAAGGTGATTTCTTTTGTTCCTCATTTGCATGTCTCTTTTGATCTTAGATTAATTCATTGTTTTACAATCATAATTTCGATTTGATTCATCCAAAATATTTTTAGGGCATCAAGTTATTGATCTACAAAGTTTGATTGGTTAATTTCTTTTAGATTTTGTTTAATCACGAAATTAGGGTTTAATCAATTCGCGTCACTTTTGGAACAGTAAACTTGCGAAGCCTATAACTTTTAATCCGTAGATCCGATTGAGTCGATTCTTGTTGGGTTAGTTTCTAAATTGAATCTAGTTTCTCCAGTAAAAATTTCACATCAATCTAACGGTTGGATCCCTGGGAATTAGCTTTTTAGTGAGTGTCTGTCAATCTGTTTTTGCATTAAACCGAAGCAATTATTTGGTTCCGAATTGGGGTGAATTTTTAGTAGACCAAAAAAATTTGTTTTTAGCTTCCGCACAATCATTCACCCCCCCTCTGATTGCTATACTAGTATATATCGATCCTACAGTAAAGTAAAGACATAATGTAAATGCGAAATTTAAATTCACAAGAATGTAAAGAAAATCTTTGTATTTTCTGGTTGGAAGGTTTACAAAGCCTCACTTCTTGTGGGCAAAGCTCAAAGGAGCAACTCAAACCTTCAAGTGAGGGAGGGCACCCCTCCCCCTCTATTTATACTACTCTAGGGCCACCTACCACCCTTGGATGAGTCCCAAACCCTAGGGCACTCCACCAAGGGCTAGGATTAACCCTCTCATTTCACCCCACACATGGGCTTTACATGGGCCACCTTGGCCATACATGGGTTTTAAACACAACCCGATCAACCCGATGCAACGGGCCTTCATCCACCGGACTTGACCGCTCAGTTTCCTCCTCTTCCAGCCTCCAACCCGAAATGGAAACCTTGAGCCACCTCAAGTCCATTTCCATGACATCCAAGTGATCCTGGTTTGAGCCCAACCATCTCGTCGGCATCCTCGACCGCTCCGGACCTCGGTTCTCCCAACCTAGTCCCGGTACTCACCAACGACCATAGCTGCCTCAGGAACCTGTACCACAAGGAACAAACCATTTTGCACATACCTTTATCTTCCTGCATGTTAGTCCACAATTATCATTAATTCAAACATGCAATACCGAGTCAAATCAAACTCAAACTTGAGCACACCTTGCTCAAATAAAGTCAAATACTCATCACAAATATGGATGGACCTCCACATGGTCCTTCAGATATCATGACAAGGCCTTTACAATGTATACGCCTAACCCGACCCACCCGTTGAGGTTTCACCGCTGTTAGGGTTCTATCTACCTAGTACAGAAGACCCCTCATGCGCCGTGTGAGAAAATAGTCTTGCCTCTATCCGGCACTCACATTCCACCAACTGGTGAGTCTAAGTTAGGTTTCTACAAATTATTCAGCTAGGTCTTGCCCACTTTGACATGTGGTTGTACGGTTATCTTAGAATGGACAGTCATAAGCGTCGGTCCTTAATTGACTTGGGGCAGTACTTGCACAATGAAAACTAGTGCTCTATCCGCACCCACCAGACAAACCATTCCGCCCAAGTCTAAATCATTTTATTTTATTTTTATTTTGTAGACCAACGGCAAAACTTTTTGCCTATAATTGCCAACACAAGTTTTCAAGAGTTATAATAAATTCCCACCCATAGGTACATACTGACCGATTGCGAGTCTAATCATTTCTACCGAACTATTCTATTCCACCATCAGCTTATTTATAATTTTTAATTCTCAGCGTTAATAAAAATTATTGTAATTAAATCTGTACCCTCCAAAATTCATAAAATCACCAAGATCCCCAGTACTGTCATGGCACTATATAATCCACTCCAATTTAGTACTCCAATAAGTAAAGTCTATATCATGTGCCATCATGACTCCAAAATCATGCTAAGCTACTAACATTATTGTATATGATATAGTCTCATCAAAATATAAGTCATAGTCTCATCCCCGAGTATTTTTCAAGAAAGATTCCACTAATTCATTGACTATAATGATTTCCATAAACAATGATACCAAATTGACTAACAAATCACACTCACTCTGCATTATTCAGATTTCCACATAAATGGTTATCACAAGACCATATTTCACAAAATCATCTACTAAACCACCGAGTATGATTCTCAATATTATCCATTTAATCCATCGAGTGTATTAGATAATATCATTTTCTAAATTACCGAGTATCGCTCTCAATATCACCTATCTAACCCTTCACATTGTCATCTCTAAATCACATAGTATGCTTGTTAAAATCTCCCGAATATGATTCTCCACTTACTCTGTTTGATCCACAAGTATAATCCTCAATGCTATTTATTTAATTTACCGACTATTATCCTTAATATCATACATCTTCTCATTTTCCCCAATCCATACTAGTTATAATACGAACTACTATCACAATCCAACTCCTCAACATCTTAATTATCACCATTCATATAAAGATTTTACAAAACATACCCCAGCAACAGAAATATTCATTTGACTCCCATCAAGCTGAGTTGTAAGTCCAATTCTCATTCTATACTATCTAATCCATTTAAAATTTCCTCTAATGAATTGTCCTCCTAATCAAATAATATTTTCTCAAAATTATTTATTATGGTGGATCATTATACTAGGACGACAAAGGATCATGGATAACAATATCAAGGAGGTATAAACAGCAGGTATAACTAACAGTCTAACGTTAACATCATCATTTTATATAAATAGCAATGCAATTTGTAAAACAGTGTAAAACATTTATAAATCATGGGATCAACATGCGCCAAGGAGACTTGCCTTTGACCGCGGCAGATGAATCAAACTCCTGCGGTTCAACGGTGACGTCGACGGATCCGGTGAACTTTCCGGCTACGCGCAAAACGGTACAACCAAATAAATAAAATAAAATAAATATAATCTAAAAAGTACAAAAATTATACTAGCAGGTAGATCTTGAATTTATATAAATTTAGGAATTTGAACGGAGTGATTTGGAGTTCGGATGCGAAAGATATAAGCGTTCGAATTCTGGAAATATTGAAAAAAATGGAAAAACGAGAATATTCAAGACCATCTTTTCTTTTTGGCTGAATTCTGATTTCTTTCTCTCCCTTACGCATGGGGCCCCCTTGTCATTGTCTCTGGTGTTCTTTTCCATTGGAGCAAAGAACAGAGGAGAGGAACCGGTGGCTATCACCGGCGAGGAGCTGGGCGGGTCGGCGGTGGGGCGGCGACGCCGGAGGTGGGGCAGCACGGCCGGCGACGAGCGGCAAGTGGAGTGGCGGCGCATGAGGCGGCGTCGCTCGGCTACTGGGACCGACCGAGGGAAGGCAGCGCGAGATCGGCAGGGCGCCACGAGGCACGCGGTGGCGACGGCGAAGTGGACCGGTTGGTCACGGCCGGTGAGAGAGACCCAGCGGCGGCTCGGCGGCGCGGACGGCCGGGCGTTGACGCGACGGCGCAGCTCCGCCGCCGGGCGTGATGCGCGGCGATCGAGGGGTGGGAGAGGGGCGGCGCGGCATGGGGATGGTGGTGGACAAGGCGGCCGGCGGCGAGGTGGCCGGGAGCGGCGGTGCCATGGACATGCCAACAACCGGGACGACCAAAAGACACCCAAAATAATAAAAAAAAAGTTCTTCGGAAAGTGCAACGACAAAATGCGAGTGAGCACCGCGTAGAACTCGATGAGACGAATTCAACGGTATGGTCGGATTCGAGAGAAGCTCACCGGATTAAAAGTAATTGACGAAAAACTGAGCTCCCAACGAAGACTTCAATGGCGAAATTCATCGCCATCCTGCAACGAAAAGTGAAATCGTTTGAGGGCTTTTGCTCATGACGACGACGCGAACACGGTGACGCAGACGGATTTGGATTTGGCTTACCAGTTCACGAGATGACACGATGATGTCCACCGCGGACGTCCAGCGACGGTTTCTTCGCGTTCCCGGATGATTGGAGAGGAGAGGCAATGGGAGGGTGTGTGCACGGAATAGAGGACACCGGGACGGAGGTTTGAGAGGTGGAAGCTCGAAGTTTCATGGAGAAATGGTCAATTTTTTACCATTTTAATGATTTTTGGTTTCGAGTTGATTGAGCTATTCCTGGCGTGATTGAAGATGAATGGTCATGGGGAATGAGTTCTCCTCGTCAAGATCTTTCCAACGGATCCGACCTTTCTCGTTTTGGTGGAGGAAATGCGAAGTTACGAGGGATTAAAATCATGGCGCCATTAACGGCCTTTGGAAGCTTCACTGTAACGTTTCCCTGGAACAAATCGTGTGGAGAAGACACGTGAACAGTGCTCGCCAGGTGGCAGCGCTTCATTGGTCAATGAATAGTGAAAGAGTAATGGCGTGCGGGATAAAATAGCAAATAAGATCTAAAAATTCCGGAAAAATTCCTAAAAATACTAGAGATTATTTGGAACCCAATAAAATTAGTTTCACTGATTTTGGGTGAAATTTGTAATTTAGACAAATCCGGGACGAATAAAGAGCATTTGACGAAAGGCCGCGAGAGATAAAATACCAGAGAGATTCTAAAAATCTTGGAAAATTTTTCAAAATCATTTTAGAATTTTTGGAACCTAATACAATAGGTTTTGGGATTTTTTTGAGCATTTTGGGACTTGGGTGGAATTTCGTGTACGGACCGGAATTTGGAAATTCGAATTTTCGGACGATAAAGGATTGAACTCCTATTTCGGTAGGATAAGGATGCCAGGTTAAATAAAACACCGAAGAAAATCCAAATTTTAAATTTAGTTATTTTAAATTAGTTTTCGACAAAAGACCAAAATTGGGGATATTACAACAGTTTTTGTTCCACTTTACCATAGTGAACTCGACCGCAATCGAGAACCCAGAACGTTTATCACTACTTTGGTAGCTAATCTCCAACCCTGGCCCCTTCCAATTATACGCTATACTGATTCACACTATGACCTGGGTTAGCCAGTTGTACCTCAGCCTAGGGATACTCATATTCCCTGACCACTACCAGTTGTGCTACAACGTGAATCAGTGGTACCAAGACATTGAGGTACCCAGTTGATCTCCGTCACACAGCACAGAGATACTCCACCAATGGCTTTCGTATAGCGCCCTGGTAACTCAACTCTAGTTGATTACCGAAGGATAACCGTCACTGGTTAACCGAATTACTTCACCAGGAATCCAGCAATCCTAGCTTAACATGCCTTACTTACCCAATGTGGGCATTTAAATACCATCATAGGGCAACCTTTTCTGGTTGCTTCTCACACGCTATGACTGACACAAATTAGTATGGCTCATTGCCCGAGTGAAATGGTTTCATCCTTATATTATATCCCTATGTAGAGGACCCCACCGGCAACCTCAAACATGGCACCCTCTACCCACCATTTAACAACTCACCCCGACTTCCCAACAGTTGAGTCAAAATAACAAGTCCAATTGCCCTCACAGTTATCCATAATCGATTTCAATTTTAATTAAATATAGTTTACCATGCATCAATGAATTTTCACAAACTTTTATGAAATCATTTTACAACATGAGCAAAGTAAACTTGCCTGGATTTTGGTGGAAATACACATCCTCACACAATTACAGAAAATGATTTTCTGCCAGATTTAAATTGATTCCTGAAATTATAAAATAGTATAATTTAGATAGCTAATAGGTTTTCACATGTTTTAGGTGTCCAACTCCCTTCTTTAACTTCTGTTAAATTATTGAATGCTTACGGTATATTCTATTTGATACTTTGAATTAACATATTTTAACTGTGTGTATTTTAGTCTGGAACGATTTGGCTTATTAGCGTTTTAGTTTGATGCCGATTTGATGTGAATTACACTTTAGCATTGGTAGGATTTAACTATTTCGATCAACATGGCAATTGATACAATTAGTTAATCCTTAATTTCTTTATTCGATCTAGTTTATTTTCCTCTACTTGGTTTATTTTGTTTCCTTAATTAATTAGGGCATTGCTAATTCGATTTATGGTTGATTTATTAAGTAATTCACAGAATCCAACTCTTTTCTGGATAATAATAGGTCATACTCGTCGGCTCAACTTCATTTTCTTGATTATTAATATTTGATCCTAACTTACTCGATCGACCGGGATTTCTGACTATTTAATTGAAAGGAAATTGTTAGTATTATTTCTTTCCGGTGCGCGTACATCTATTTACGCTTATGCAACTTTTAACTTTCATTATATGATTATAATATGAAGGTATTGATGTAATTCAGTTTACTAAATCATTAACCACGATAGTAACATTCTTGTTATTAGTACTATTTCTTATCATCATCATCTTCTTCTTCTTCTTCTTTGTTCTTCTTCTCCACTAGTCATTCCTTATCTTTTCTTTAACTCAATTTAATTTGATGCATATATGTTGTTTATTTAACTTTGGTGTGTGTGTGTATTAATTTTCCATCTTTTGACTTCGCGTGTTTTCATTATGAACATTACAAATTGTCGTACTTTAAATTAGTGTATTCTATTCTAGCGTATTGCAATTTAGCATATTTTAGTTTGATGTATCGGCATAGTTATGATTATCCACTTTTATTCATTATAATAGCTAATAATAAGGTTTAGATTTTCAATGGGTCTTCTACTTAGCTTAGCTTTTATTTTGATTTCTGCTAAATGCAAACTGCACATATCCATATGAATTGATCTACATTGCAATTAGTGTCGATGTTTGTTATCGATAATAATGAATATGGGGCTAGGCGCTGGATCCAAACTCGATGGAAACACAAGACGAGAGTTTATACATGTTCAAGCCCTCGGCGATAGAGGTAATACCCTGGTCCTGTGCTCTGGAATTATGAGTAGCTTGGTCTCTATGTCCTCCTCTCTAGGGCCCCTGCCCCCTTATACAGGAAAGTGGCGGAAGAGTCCGAGTTAGTTACATGGTAGAATTCTGGTCGGTTACAGGGTGGAGATTGGTGGAGATTCTATCTCTGACCTTTCCTGTCAGAAATGCTATCTTTCGAGATTACAATCATATCTTTCCTAACAAGAGTCAGTTACCATCTTCTATCCTTCCTTGTTAGGTACGGAATTAATTAGGCCCTGTTTGGCAGAGCTCTAGATCACAGCTCCACCTCAGAGCTGAAACTTGTAGACTGAAATAAAGTGACTTAAGTTTATAATTTTATTCTAAAATATAAACAATATGACCCACCTAAACACTCTTAGGGGGTGTTTGGCAAAGCCCCAGCTCCACCAAATTCTTGGAGTTGGTAGAGCTGGGTATTCCTAGCTTCACCAAATTCGTGGAGCTAGAGTTGTGGGTATATTAAGAGTGTTTATGTGGGTCATCTTGTTTACATTTTAGAATAAAATTATAAAGTTAAGTCACTTTATTTCAATCTACAAGTTTCAGCTCTGAGGTGGAGCTAGGATCTGGAGCTCTGCCAAACAGGGCCTTAATATACCTACATCTCCAGCTCCACGAATCTGGTGAAGTTAGGAATACCCAGCTCCACCAACTCCACAGATTTGGTGGAGCTAGAGCTCTGCCAAACACCCCCTTAGTGCGCACCCAGCGGCGGATGAGTCTTCCCCCACCCCTCGTCCTGAAGAGGTGGTCATTTTTGAATCCTTCTTCCAGCGCGGGTTCAGCCTTCCTGCTAGCGCTTTCCTTCGTGGACTTCTCCATTTTTACGGAACTGAGTTGATCCATTTGAATCCCAATTTCATTCTCCAAATTTCCTTCTTTGTCCACCTCTGTGAATCCTTCATTAGTATTAGCTCCCATTTCAATCTCTTTCGCCACTTTTTCTCCTCAAGCCCTTCCAAGCAAGAGGGCCCCCAAAGTGATTGGGGGTGCCAGCTTCCAGCTTTGGGACAATTTGAAGAAGTCCTACTTATTCATCCCCTTCAAAACCTCAAACAAGGGTTGGCACCAGGAATGGTTCTATTGCACCAATCCCGATCCTTTCCTTCATTCCTTTGCCAGGCGTAAGCCCAAATTTTCTTCTTCTTGGACCTCGGTTCCTCCTGACAATGAAATGGACCAAGTCAAAGGACTTCTGGTGATAATCGGCAAACCAAAGGAGGAGGACCCGAACGGAGTTGGCATTGCTGCTAGCTTCGCAGTCCGCCAAGTGTAGTCCCTCAAGGAGCGAGCCCACCTGGGGTTTGAGTACCGTGGGGAAGCTGATCTTACTCGAGAGGCACCTGAACCGGTCCTGAGCAAGGTGCTCTTCAGGCGACTAAGTGACTTCTTCGCCCCGGGCAACCAGCTCGACACCAAGGGGTGCTCGAAGTCCTTCGATGTGGGATGCCTCCCTCCTTAGGTAACTGTCTTTTACACTCCAGCGCTTAATCTTCAATCTCCGAGTGGCCGTTTACTGATTGAGTGCTTGTCATTATCTGCAGGATCGACATGCCTTCTTTTCTGATGCTCCGCTCCCCAGCCTTTCTCAGCATACAAGGGTGGGGTAGAAGCAGCCTATCAGCTCCTCTATTGAGGAGCCGAGTGCAAAGAAGGGGAACAAGCCGGCGGATAAGGGGCCTCCGAGCGTTCGGCGCCCAACTGGGGGCCCGACGATCCGGGAGCCTCACCAGCCCTAAGACAACCCGCCGCAAGCTCCAAAGTCTCGCCGCACTGCTCTCGCCGGGCGGTCTGTCTGCTCAGAAGGGGCCCGAGATAAGAAATAAAAGGTCCAACAGGTCAGTTTTTCCCTTGACACTTGCTTTTGCTTTGTTCGCTCGTGTCCTAATCACCGCCATTTTATCAAGAAGCCGTCTGATGACGTTCCTGTGGACGCGTCGACCTGGAGCCCTTAGGAAGCTGAACCTGAGGATGCCCTCGGCCAGGACAAGGTGCCTTTGTCAAGTGCTACCGCACCTAGGGATGCCGAAGCAGTCCCCGAATCGGCATCGACCTCCTCCTCGTCTCGCCACCATCCTGGGCCGTCTCGAGCCCAGTGGCCCAGGAGCCCGCCAGTTGCACCTCCCCTCCAGTAGAGGAAATTTCTCGAGAGCCACGCTCATGCCCACACCCCAAGTCTCCTCTCCAAGCCATGTGGCGCGATGGGGGAGGTGAGTGGGAGGCTGTTGACGACGAGGTGGAGGAGGAGAGGAGGGAGCTCTTTGAGCACAACATCAAGTGTGCCCGACTAGTGCAAGTAAGTTGTTGGAATGTCTTACCGATATGTACTAGTACTTTGTTCCAGTTTGATAACATTTTAATAGCCTTTTGAAACAATGTGTTATGAACATGTACTAGTATTGTCATTATGTTGCATTAGGACCTTATAGTATGTTATGCTCATTTTAATTTTCATGTGTATGTTATGTTGAATTTGTAATATATTACAAAATAAATGCTCACATCAGCTACTAATATGTATAAAATAATGTACAAGTGTGAAAACAAAGGTATTGTTGACAATTTACACATAATCATCTCATTCAACCTTCTAGCCAAACACTCCCACAGACAGCTTCAGATTCTCAAAAAATCCACTCCACTGAGAATTTGATATCTAGAGCTAGAAAACTGAGTGAAAACCGTGCCAAACAAGCTCTTAGCATGTGGCTACGGCTACAATTGCTTAGGTACATGGCATGCAATATTTTTACGTTACAATATGTTGTGTACCATTGAAAGTGCATCTAGGCCCCTAAATTGGTTTTGGTTGATTAATGACAAACGGTTAAAGGGACTAATATCTTCAACGAGCTTGTGAGCAGGTAAAAGGTTCAATGTGAGATCTTCTACATGCGAAGGATACCCTCAAACGAATATAAGCAAGTAAAACGGCATTGTATTTTTATTTTCTATGTTTTGTGTCGTAGGAATGCCGTACTATTAAGGGGGATGCATCGTAAATGATCTAGGATAGTCTCTATGCTCAGATGAATGTTACTTTAAATCTTGTTGAGACCCTAAGTCACCGCGCATGCACCGGAATGTGTTTTTGTCAAAGTTCAAGTCGGACATTCCGATATTACATCGGAAGTTCCGATGTTACCGGACATTCCGATGTGCATGCTTGCTTTAGTCCGATGCGTGGAAGATGTATCGGAAGTTCCGATATTTTCGATCGGAAGTTCCGATACGTTGTTAAAGCTTTCTAGGGTGCTCTCTGTAAATATCGGAAGTTCCGATATTTGACATCGGAAGTTCCGATGTGTTCAAACCTGAAAAAGGGAGCTCTCTGGAATTATCGGACATTCCGATATATTAGATCGGACAGTCCGATATGGACTTAGAAGCATTTGTCAAGGTGCCTTTCTGGGAACATCGAAAGTTCCGATGCTAACATCGGAAGTTCCGATGCACCTATTTCGACCGTTGAAGTGCGCTCGAGTTCTGAAAGTTTGCACATATCGGACATTCCGATGTTTACATCGGAAGTTCCGATATGCAGCTGAGTGGGTATACAACGGCTAGTTTTTGCAAGAAACTATAAATACCCCACTCCTCTCTCTTTTGAAGAGATACACTCATGTTGGCAGAACTCTAGAGCACCTTGAGCACTCTCTAGCTTTCTCTTGAGTCCTCCTCTTTGATCTTAGGGATCATCTAGAGAGTGAGGACAATAGTTGAGATCTAGAGTTTGAAGTGAAAAGCAAGAGTCATTCATCTCGAGCATTAGAGTGTTCCTCCAAGATCGATCAACGGTGCATTTGTTACTCTTGGAGGTTGAAAGACTCCTAGACGGTTAGGCGTCGCTCACGAGCTCCTAAGGATTGTGGGACGCCGTGAGAAGTTTGTGAAGGCCGGCTCCGCCTCCGAAAGGAAAGGAACCAATAGTGAAACCAAGCCTCAAGTGCGACCGAGGTTTGGGAGGAAAGGGTTGGAAGAGACCCGGCTCTTTGGAGCCTCCTCAACGGAGACGTAGGATTCCCTCAAGAATCCGAACTCCGGGAACAAATCCGTGTCACTACATCTACTTTACTTAAGCTTGTTTCCTTATTACTTTGATCTAACATTCTCAGATTGCTTCTCAAGTTCATTATATTCAGTTGTTAATTGTTCGGGTCAAAAGTCGATCAGACATTCCGAACTGGTATCGGAAGTTCCGATTAAATCGAAAGTTCCGATCCAACACCGGAAGTTCCGATACTCTTTCCGCTGCGACGAATTTAGTTTATTTTTAAAATTGCCTATTCACCCCTCCCCTCTAGGCAATTTTCTCATCTTTTCAACCATCTATCGTATCTTTGTATATCCGATCAATTATCTAGCCACTTACTGTCCTGTATGTAGGGGTGTGCATTCGGTTTATTCAGTTATTTCGGTTCGATTTTTTCGATTTTAAATTATTTTGGTTTTTGAAAACCAAAAACCGAACTGAATTGAATCACAACCGAAAACCGAATCGAATAAACTGAAGAAAAAAAACATCGGTTCAGTTTATTCGGTATTTCGATTAACCAAATTATTTCAGAACATTCAGCATGTAGTAGCAGCAGCAATCTAGAATAAAGTTGGACTTCTAGAATAAAGTTGATAACTACTGTGCATATTGTATACACAAGTGACAGATAGAAGAGTATAAGATAGCACATCTTCATAAAGTCCTCATGGACCACATAGTCCCGCTCAGCACGAATTGCAGCCATACCCATTGCGAAGATCAACCCCATTAAAGCCCTAAAATCAGATGAGTTAGGAGACACTAGGAAGATAAGGCACGGCACACGCCGCCGCGTGAACGAAAAAATAATTTTGCGTTTTTTTTTCGGAGAAAAAATAGACTTAGATGTATTTTTGAATTTTTTTTTTAGGCCCGAGAAACCTTAGAGACCGAGCCGAAAGAAAAGTACACATATTTTTGTTGACGAATTTTTTTTCCGGAAAAACGGAGAAAGGAACTGGTCCCGTAAGCGCGGCGCACGCCATGTGCGTGAACGAAAAATAATTTTGTTTTTTTTCTAGAGAAAAATAATTTTGCCTTTTTTTCCGGAGAAAAAATTGATCTAGACTTATTTTCAATTTTTTTTTTTAGGCTCGAGAAACCTTAGAGACCGAGCCGGAAGAAAAGTACACATCTTTCTGTTGACGAAAATATTTTTTTCGGAAAAACGGAGAGAGGACCTTGGTCCGTAAGCGCAGCGCACGTCGCGCGCGTGAACGGGAAATGCTTTCGCTTTTTTTTCAGAGAAAAAGTAGACCTAGACGTATTTTCAAATTTTTTGGAGGCTCAAGAAACCCTAAAGACCGAGACGAAAAAAAAAGTACACATCTTTCTGTTGGGGAAAATATTTTTTTCGGGGAAAACAGAGAAAGGACCTAAACGTAAAGGATGAGGACCTGTTTGCTATATTTTTGAACCTGATCGCGCAATTTTGAAAAGGTTTTTTGCACTAAAAAAAATCGCGGAGGACATATCTGTAATTCATAGGGATCTATGCGTAATTAAAGAAAAAGGAGGGGGGGTTTCGCAAATTGGCAAGAGGGTGACGTGGAGCCTCTCTTTGGCCTCCAAAGCTAGGCCCTAAAAATGAGCCTTAAATTTTAATTTAAGACCCCAACTAAGTAGATTTAGGGCTCCAATGAAATATTCACTCCAGCAATTAGGCCCTAAAACTCAATGAAGATAGGGTTCAATCACAGAGTTGCTAAATATAGCTACTCTCCCATGGGCCCTAAAACAATTTGATAAATTTTAACAATTTAGGGTTCTTGCTGGAGTTGATCTTTTCCCCTAAAAGCCCTATAATTCAAGTTAGGGTCATATTTAGGGCCCCTCTTGGAGATGCTCTAAGGGGTTTACTGTTGGGTGATACGACGAGCGTTAAATAATATAAACTCACCTCAGCAAGTTTAACGATCGCTTCATAGTCAATTTCCCCATGCTTCGCGATGCCAGCTGCATGAATTTTAAGAATTTCCATCCTTGACTACTCATTTGACAACATAGACATTGGGTGGCTATTTCCAGAAAACCCATAATCAATTGGAAGTACAAAAAAACCATGCTAGTTAAAACATTTGGCACCACTTTAAACACTAGTTGGCAAACACGGAGTCAAACTCAGTGGTAAAAGACTCACAAGAGTACAAGACTGATAAAGCAAATATCATGCCATCAGTCCACGAGGAGTTCATGACGATCTATAGATGTAAGTATGTAAAGTATGTAATCAATCAAAACTTTATGGCGATCTACCTACTTCGATAGTTCTTTATTTTTCATTAACAATGACTTATTATTATCATTTTTGCAAGATCATTGTGTAATATAAATATGCAAATAACGTTATGTACTTGCGCAATATGCATATTACATCTAAATATGTGCAAAGCTTATCCGAAATTTAGATAACATCATTCGGAACCTTCTATGCCAAAGCAAACCACGATTGTGACTCCAGACATCACTAGCAGTTCAGCTATATTGATCATGAACCACCAGAGAGGCTCAAACAAGGTTACTAAGAATAAGTCCAAGATCCTTTACAAATCATTTAATTGATATAAATGAAATGGGGGATTTGGATTCCACTTACTACTAACTCATATATGAAATGTTCTACCTCACCACTCACCAGCCGAATGATTGGATGAAGCGCAGAGGCGCAGAGCAGCCTGGGACGCCGGGACAAACGAAGAGCGGCTGGGGGAGTAGATCTCGAGGACTCGCTGGCTCTAGGCAGGGCTGACCGACCGTCGATCGAGGTAGGGGGTGTCGGCACCACCGCACGAGGCGTTGAGGATCGTAGGGAGCGTCGGCACTCAACACCGAGGGAGGCGTCGAGGGGCGAGCGCTCGCGGCTCGCCGACTCGAGGCGGGGCGCGGCCGCGCGGCACCGACTGCCGAGGGTTGATGAGGGGCGGAGCCACGGAGGGGGCATTGGGGAGGGCGGAGCCACGAAGAGGGGATCTAGAGTTGGCCGGTTGGGGTCAGGGACTGGGGCGATGCCGTGAAGGGGTTGGGGATCTAGGGTTGGCGAATGGACGATGTCGTAATCGGGGAGACAGGGAGAGCAAGGGAGGCAACTGCGAGGGAGGGTGGCGGCGACTACGAGGGAGGGAGCAAGGGAGGGAGGGAGGGAGCCGACTGTCAAGCCACGTTGACGATTGATGACTAATGAGGGGTGGTCAGAAAAGATTTAAATTCACTACTTATTCAATAGTAACTTTTTAAGTTACAGAGCATCAATCAGTTAATAATCAGGTTGGCTAAATTAACTACTAAGAATTACATCTCTGAGACACAGCAGCCATACTGAAACCCATAACAGTTAACGTGAAAAAACACCACACACAACACAGCCTACAACAGTTGAGCTTTCTTTATACACAGACGGCATGGGTGCATCATGCATTGTACAATGGGAAACCGTAACAAAAGAAACAAGCTCCTGCCTTGTTAAGACGAAATTGTTTCTTCATGGGCCGGTTGGCTGCTGCAACAGCAATGTGACTACTGACTAGCTCGACGAGAGGAAATGCACTCGGGCAAGGGGATACTCCTTGCCAGCAACCCAAACACCAGTCTGCGACCACTGCACGTCCTCCCAATCAAGATTATCCTGCAGCACCTGCATCACCCAGGTAACAGACGACGCCGTAAATCGCGTTTCTGTCTACCAAATAATACAAACTTCTGAGGTAGGAAGCAGGAAACTACCTCAAGCTGTTCACCTGGCAGTGGGATACCAATGGATCGCATGGCACTCTCAGGCATGGCCTTCTTACAACGGGACCATCGGAACACGTCCCGGAGTTCATGTTCAGTTGAGCCCCTGTCCCCATTTTGTGAATGGTGGTGGCTACTGTTCTGGTGCTTCTCTGGTTCTGCATCGGATGCATTTGAGTTTGATCCAACAGAACGAGGCTTTTCGCCACTGAAGCACAGCTCATACCTGTGAAAACTTGCGGTTAAGAAGACTAAAATTGAAAGAACAGTGAGTTCCATGGAAGTAGAACTATAACTTGCCGAAATGCTAACATAGAACAGTGTTGGGACTAGTAGTTAGTGGTAAAAGCTCATACCTGTTGAAATGTGTTTCCAAGTATATGACTTCGCCTTTCTTCAGAGTTGCAGACGTATATAGTGACTTTTTCAATCCCTTGTCTGCCACAATGCTTATACTATATTTTAACCTGAAGGGGTAAAACAGAAAATACAAAAGAGGTCACTTGGAGGAACCTTGGCTCGAAACTGGACAAAAGAACAGCTTCTACCCTTCTACAAGCAGAAGAAACGAGCACTCGTAATACCGGTATGTAACAGAAATGGCAATACAGGTCCTTCGCCAAAAAAAAAAAGGCAATACAGGTACTGGATGGAACTTTAGTGAACTGAAAATGAAAGGCGTCAGAAGGCATGTCAGAAAAGTACCATGGCTCGTTGCACAGATTGTACTGTATGGTGACTTCCCGAACAAATCTTTGTAGACGTAATGCATTCTGGATAAACCATATTGAGATAACCTTAGTACAGAATACCAAAAAAAAAAAGGCTGGGGTTACAGGAAAAAAAAATTGCAAAGCAAAACGTCTATTCACTCAACTGAAAAAATTGTTAGGAGAAAATAATAAAGATTAAAAGAAAATTACTGAAGCTGCCGCTCTTGTTGTCATTGTACGCTCAACTGCAACTGGAGCAAGTGTAGGCTCCACAGCTGATGTATGGCTAAGGCGAGGCTCAAGATCAATGGTACCACCACCTTTCTGGAAACCATGTAAAACAAGCTAAGCAAATAGTCTATGGAACAGTGATCAATATAAGGATTCACAAGGTAGTCATAACAACAGAATCAAACAAAAGGATGACATTATAACAATGTATTCTGTTTTACAGTCTTGATACCTTAACAATGCAGCATCGTTCTATGCGAAAGCTACAATCAATACCAGCACCCCAAGCACGTGAACGGACATTGTTCCTTAATGTTGAAGTATAGCCTGGGAGAAATACAAAATTTTATATGATTTCAGCCATCTAATCATTTAACCAAGCCCAACTAAATAGACACAAAATTAATGAAAGCTTACTTTCTTGTGGTGGTAGAACTCGAACAGTTGCACGCAGTTCTTGGATGGCCGATGGTGGAGGTGATGATGTAGGGGAGCAGTAACCAGTATGCATTAGCACTAAAAGAAACACCCATTAATACAACAGCTTTCTGAACTGCTTTAGAATCTTGGAACAATTATCAGGAACCTACCAGCCACAAGATCTGAATCATCTGTATAAATATCTGTTCCCCAAAGCTGAGCACCTTTTACCTACACAACAGTGATTTTAAGAAGTGAATAAATTAGTTAAGGGAAGAATTAGCTTCATTTATTATACAACAACAATTGTTAACTAGATGAGCAGCATAATCTTTGGTATATATGATTCCAAAAAGTGTTAAGACAAATGGTGCATGCATCCATGATTCAGAACAATCAAGTGAAATCAGAATAGAAGAAACACTAATAACATTGCAATTTGCAAATTTCAAAAGGAAAGGCAGTTATGCACTTTCAAGTATGTTATACAATCATTGGTTGTTTTATTTAAACTCCTAAAGTGGAAAAAAGGACAAAGTATCAATCCAGCAACACAGGCTTGGAGACAGATGAAGTGTCTAGCAGTCTAACCAAGACATCACCCGTAAAGTCAGTACACTTACTTGACGATTAGTGGAAGTAACAAACTCCGCAGGTATTCGAATTTCAAGAGTAGGACCATTTTGCTGGTTTTCAGCAGTTTTAGCACCTGGGGTTGCTTCAAACTCTTCCCATGATTTCAGAAGCTCTTGCATGCATTCACCAGCTTTATAAACAATAGCAGATACCTCAGATTTACCTGCAATGATGAGAATACTAAGAAAACAAAATATAAAGCCAGAGAGCTTAAGGAGCTAACTTGGCTAAATAATCATTTTATCAAGTTTGCCACTGGGTCCTCATCAATAATTTCTACGGAAAAGAGAGTTCAAATAACTGGATCCTTGTTGGAAAATCACACCAAAACATGCAGGCAAAAATATAAAATGCATCCCCCAAAAAGAAAGAATGCAAAGGGATTTCAAATGTTGAAGTGGATTGGTTAGGGCACGTCTAAAATCTCCTAGGAGGGAAATGTGCACTAAAATCTTTTGAGAAAGGAAATGTAAAATTCTATAGCTGCTAAGCATTCGATAACTCCGGTTTCGAACGAAGCACCACTATCCATTGTTCCATTTTATTCAGCTAGGAATGAAGATATTTGACTGACCTTGAGACCTGAAAGAAGGAATAAAGAACATGAGATTTGTCAATAACTAGTCATCACTTGTCAATAATGTTATTACCTATTAAATCAAACTCAGCAGACACCTACCTTTCATTCTCAGTGAGAGAAGTATAAATTTCCAGAACTGATGAATGTGATGATGCATGATAGCTATGCACATTCACATTATAATCCTACTTGAATAAACTACAAGAAACATAGAAAGGTGCAGTGTTAAGCTTACCCTTCGCCATCATGCATTCTAGACCGCAATCGAGGTGATGCTTGACTACCTCCCCTTGAACGCACCATCCTCTTGCGCTGGACACCTCCAAAAACTTCTTTGTCTTTCTCTATATCTCCTTCAGGACCAGTATCATCTGATTCCTTGTCATTGTATTTACTTCTTTGGTCATGCCTGTCTCCTGCTTCCAGATCCTTCTCTCTTTTCTTGTCCTTAGGATCTTTATCATGAGATTTCCATCTATCATCTTTAAGTGTCTTCACTTCAGCTGTTGTGTTCTCATGCTCAGCAATTTTAACAGCCCCATCAGATGCAGTTTTTTCCAGTATTGCATTCTCCTTATCAACTGCTACGGATGACTCCTTAGTGGAATCCTTCTCCCGATCATTGCCTTCCTTGTCCTTCTGGGAATCTTTTCTTTCCCTGTCCCATTTTTCAGCATCCCTATCTTCCCTTTGAATCTCTCTTATTTCAACACTACTGCCTGCAAGCTGAATACCAATTCGGCGATCATTTCTATCACTGTCTCTTGCACCAAAGTCCCTATGTTTTTCATCCTTCCTTTTCCTGTCCTTGTCTCTGAACTTATCTTCACATTTAGGTTCAAATTTGTTCTCACCAGTATATTCATGTGCATCCTTGGAGTTCCGTTCTTCTGCAGGCGTTGGAACTTTGGGAGTTTCATCTGTACCTTGCAAACCAGGACGGGGGAAACGCCAATCTGCATTATCAGCTGGCTGATCAAAATATCTTTTACCCCTATGTTCTTTATTATCTTTCCAGCCTAAGTGTGACGCTACAGTAGGATGACTATCCTTGTCCAATTTGATATCACCTTTGTAGTCAGCATGCACCCTTCTGTCAGCTCTTATTTCATTGTCATCTGCTCTGTTGTCTGTCTTTACATCACTCTCAACCTTTTTTCCTTGAAGTTCAATCCTGGTATCACCATAGGCATCCCGAGCATCAGTCTTTGCCTCTCGATCATCAACTTTTGTGTCCCGTGCATCTTTGTTTTGCTTTGATTCTAATCTGTTGTCAGATGAGATTGGGTGATCTACAAAGACAGAGGAGCCAGTAGGCATCCGATGTGCCAGAGATGTTCTCTTATCATCACGGGGCTCAACACGTTGAACTTTGGCGAATCTTCCATCATGTTCAAAAGAACCATGAAAATCACTGCTGCCTAGTTGAATAAGTTTCCCAGAAGGGCTCGAATACAAGCTGCTGTCATCCAAAGGGCGTTTCACAGGTGTAGAGTGGCCACCCTCCTCATGCAACCTCTTTGGAGCACCACTCATTTTCCCTCAAAAATGCCAATGAAACTTCGATGTGAGCAAAGAATAACACAAATACAGAAGGAATACGCTCAAAGCCTTTGACAAATGCACTGTAAAAAATAAAAAGAAAACTTGGGTCAGAAGTCAGAACATATTGGTAACCTTCTTTTTCTTTTGTTTTAAAAGCTAAACACGAAAAGAAGAAATCCTGATATGTGGATTGTCTGATTTACAATAAGCTTGTCGTGAATTATAAGATATTTAATGTAATAGAAATATCCTTTTACGGTCCCTCAATTTCGGGATAGAGTCCTGACCCAAATGTTCTGGGTCTAAACAAATCCTATCATAGCATTTGTTGTCTAAAATGAACCCGGTCCAAATGTCGAAAACCAAAAAAAAAGATCTCTTCCCTATATGTAAACTTGTAAATACAGCAAGATACGTGGCAAACAAGACAAAGAAAGACATAGAGCAACGGAGAAGGGCCTTCCATGACTTATATTTAGTTTGGCTCCCACAGCCGCCTGCTAACTACCCTGTAATTTTGTGTTGTATTGCAAGCCCTCGGTCAGACCACCAGCTGTGCTGTAAGAAAAAGGCATGAGCTCTGCCATTCAATTAAAATGAGAAAGAGTAGCTACTTGTACCAGTCAAAATCCAGGGAATCAAATGAAAGAATAAGCAACAAGTTCCACAAAGCGAGTGGCCAATTTCAAGGAAGAGCATCACTCCAAGGGCTATGTTGATGGCATGGGATTGTACATACAGGAAAATGCTTGTAGCATGGAACTGTATAGACACTCTAACTGGTTGAATAATCATATTTGTGAATTTAATTCTTAGTGATCATCCAGTTTGATCATTGGAAATTGGAACAGAACATTGCGGTGTTTGCCCATTGTAGAGTACTTAGAAGACATAAAATGTATCATTTACACATAGTGCTTTGTCTGTTCTGTTAAGAAAAGGGTTCTAGTGTGGTGTATAAGGTCTTTTAGATTTTTATACACAACATTCTTTGATGGGCCATTAGCCCAACCAAGACTCGAAGCACGCACTGAGTTTTATGTCCCTATTCCCCAAGACAAACCCAAGCTCCCAGACACTAATTCCCATACGATAGCACACTGCCGCCATCACATACACCACTGTGAGCCAAAAATAGCACGTCGATGCCATGGTTAACACCTCCAGAGGCCGCAAGATTGCAGAGCATCGCCGCCACGTAGCTACCATGACCATGAAAACAGCAACTAAGCAATTGTATTCTATCGGAAAGAAGGACAACTCAAAGCTTGTAACTTTTATCATGTTAGGTGAGTAGAGTATGCCTTTGACGAGAGACTGTGCAACCATTTTAAATGTTGATGCCCAACGTATTCTCAACGCCATTGCTCCTTCTGATTTCACTTGTTCTCACTGCCGGTACCGAAATATAATGAAGAGCAACTCCAGCCAGAATCACCAGGAAAAAAGGTGCAATTAAGGCCGGAACGCGACAAAAGACTTTTTTTTTTCTTGCAGAACAGGACACCGGCCGGAACGGAATGAATTATACTGATCTAAAGCTGAGATGAGTAGGCGCCGGATCCAGCAAGTCAACCTAGCGCTGCGGCGGGTGCACCTAAAGCCCTTCCTTTTGGGGTCATAGGACCCCATTAAGATCCATCCTGCATGCACTCAAGAACCATAAGGATGGATTGACGGATGGATGGATTACAACAATAGTATCAGCAAACAAATCTACAACCGGGTTGCTCCAAAAGCGGAAGCAAATAGACGAATTGGACGGCATACCGCGGAATAATTTGGGCTTGGTCGCTCACGGCCACAGCAAAAAATGAGAAGAACAAACAGATTAGGGCAAAAGGTTTAGATTTTTTTTCAACCCGGAGGGAACAAATTAGGGCAAAATGAGATCAACACAAGAACCTCCTTACCAACAGAAGGACCCAAATCACTCCGGACGGATGGATCTCCGCTCCGCTCCGCTTCAGTCAAGAAATGGGTAGTGGGAGGAGAGGAAGAGCTGGAGGCGGCGGCGGCGGCCAAGGGTGAGGGCAAGTTCGTTGGGGTGGCAGCTAGATGCTTACGCCCTCGTCGGAACAAATGGATCTCCGGCGGAGAGATAGAGAGGTGGCGGCGGCGGTCGGCGGTTTAGGAGGCGAGCATCGGTGCGAATTGTGATGTGCTTGTGTATTCGGGGGTAGCGGATATGAAGCTGCTGCTGCTTATGGAGGAAGAACAGAGTGCAGGGGACACGTGTCTTGATCCCAACGGGCTTGCGCGATCCGACGGCCCAGGTGGTCCTACGGTCGCAGAAACGGCGGGCGGACGGCCGGAGAGAGGACTGGGGTGATCGGACGGTCAACGATCCAAGACGCTCAATAGGCAAAAAAATCGGCCGAAACAATGGGAGCAGCTGGCTAGAGGTGGGACTCGGCGGTGCCGGGCGGTACCGCACAAGCTTTGGGTCTATATGAAACGGGCCAGTCGTTTCTTCGTGTCGGACTGGGCCAGCATGGAAGGCAAAAATCAAGGTCCGGCTCAGTCCAAAGACATGCCAGGCTGTTGTCGGGCCGGGCCGCCCCGAGCACGGCACCAGAGAGAACACAACACACTAAATATATTTTTATAAATTCATACGTTGCTCAAATGAAAAAAGTTATCTACGTGAAAAAGATGTGTCTCAAAATTATTTACAACTTTCATGTAGAATATAAATTCATATGAGCAAAGGAAAACCCTGAAAAATGCAGATTACCGAGAGATGTGGCGTCGGTCCGAAACTACACAGCGCACTAAATATTTTTTTATAAATTCATACGTTGCTCAAATGAAAAAGATGTCTACATAAAAAAGACGTGTCTCGAAATTATCTACAACTTTCATGTAGAATATAAATTCATATGAGCAAAGGGAGACCCTAAAAAAATGCAGATTACCAAGAGATGAGGCGTCGGTCCGAAACTACACAGCGCACTAAATATTTTTTTTATAAATTCATACGTTCCTCAAATGGAAAAGTTGTCTGCATGAAAAAGATGTGTCTCAAAATTCTCTACAACTTTCATGTAGAATATAAATTCATACGAGCGAATAAAGACCCTCAAAAATACAAATTACAGATTCAGGCTTCAATTCAAGCCGTGTCGAGTGGCCCATCGTGCCAGGTTTTTAGGCTCGGCCCGGTACGCCATTCGGGCCGTGCCGGCCCGGCCCATTTTTTCGTGCCGGGTCGTGCTTCGGGTTATTAAAATCGGGATGTGCTCGTGCTGGCCCACTAAGGTCCGGTCCAATTCCCAGGTCTACAGCTGGCCCGGCAGAGATAGATAACTGATGAACTGTATATGATTTAAGTCATCTGTTTTCAGAGTCAACGGTATATATTCACATTCTACAATGCTTGGTTGCAATATTATGGAAGATCTGAACCATTAATTTTGATTGTAACTGTTTAAGATGTAGTTATAATAGTAATTGACCCTGTCCAGATAGATTATGACAAGGAGAAGAATGGAAAAGAGAAACTGTAGAATCAATGGGAGTAACGTGGGATCCAGAAGCGGTCATGGCAGGCACATTGAGCAGTGGGGAGATGAACCGAGCAAAACATCCCTGCGGCGGCGAATAGGAGCGAAACCTCCTAGAAGCGGCGAATCCGGTGAGAGCACGGGAGGCGAGGCACCGATTGGGGAGGAGGAGCCACGGGGAACCTAGCACAGCAGAGGAGGGCATCAACACATCGTTCGCTCATTGATAGGAGAAAAGGCAAAGATTATGTGCATCCAAAGCTACTAACTTTGACCAGGGTTTGCAATATCGTTTTTGGGGGGATTTTCGCAACCCTAGCGGCACCGATTTTCGTCGATTTTCGCTGGAAAATCGCTAGAAATCGCACAAATACCCAAACGAAGCCAAAACGAGTGGAAAAATTGCAAAACCGACCGGAAACTACCGAAAATCGGTCGATATGCAGCGATTATCGACGATATTCTGTGGAAAATCGACGGTGTGAAGGAAAACTGAAAAAATTTGAGAAAATTTACAAAAAATAGTTAAAAAATCTGAAAAAATGCTAGTAATTTGTAAAAACAAGGTAAAGACAAAAAATGACAATAAATGTTATAAATACATTAAAAAATATGGAAAGAATAGGAGAATATAAATAGCACAACGATGGTAAAAAAATAAAAAAATTTGGCATGACCTTTGCTACATTTTAGATAATTTCAAATTGTAAAAAAGACATGTAGCAACAATAAATAGCATTCCATGTTAATACCATTCATATATTTTACCATTCACATATTCATACATGAATCTAACATGAAAGTTTTCAATTGGCATAGCTTTGTCCCAGAATAGGCATGTAGCAACAATATTTCAATATTTCTCACCGAAAATGAAAGTTTCCAATTGGCATATAGCTTTGTCGTCCTTCCATTGTCATAGAAATATCGTGTTGGACCTACATGGATGCTAAATTAGTAAAAATGGAGTTGCAATAAAATGAAATATACAAATAAAACATTACCTCCGGGCTACGGGTAGTATTGTTGAGTGTACACTTGGTTGGCCGTGTTGTACTCCTCAGTAGACATCATCAGCAATCCTCGTGTAGCTAACAACTCCGCCTTGTATTCGTGCCAACTTTGACCCGTCCAAGGGCTAGTCGTTTCCCACTGTTGGTACAACAAGGCATAAAAGTCGGGATCTTGCCACTCATAGACCCATCGGGTGGGAGTTTGTGCATGAGCATCCGGGATGGCGTAGTCGTAGCCACCATATGAGCCAAAACTCTCTTGCGTCTCCGTGGCACTGTACGAGCTACAGCTATCATGTGGTGCGGCATGGCTTTTTGTATGGTCCTTTCCTGCAGTAGTTGTCCTTTGTGATTGAGGAGCGCCATGGTCCCTGTCTTGTGTAGCATGAGTGTACTGGGACTCCCCTGTAAATTCTATAGGACGTTGTCCTTCTGAGTGGGAAGTTGGAGCGAGAGGGGTATCATCACCGGGCTTACCCCCATCGCTGTCCGACGTGGAGCTGCTATCATTGGACTCTTGGTACGGGGGGCTTCGACGGGCTCTAGGAGTGCTATCAGTCGAGTCATCACTACCGACATATGGGGGAGCCTTCCCCTTTCCTTTGGATGGAGCTCTTTTTTTTGTGGAAAACCTTGTCGTAACTGTTGGGTGCTTCCTCTTCCCAGTGTGACTTCCACCCACTGTCTTGTCGGCCCATTCTGGGATGCTTGCAGCACCAGTATGCTTTCGCAATGTAACAGGGTCAACCGGGTCTGTCACAATGTGCGATGGGAGGGGGGTGTCACTCTCTGTGTCCTCCTCATCAAGCAAGGGATCAGCATTGGACCTCCCTTTCTCCATCCACTGGCGGATTGGATTTTCAGCATCGCATAGTGTAAGCTCCATAAGACGCTGGAATGGATCATCTGCCTCTGTGCACCTCTGATTTTCTTCAGCTTGTATTCGTAGCCGAAGATTGTAGTTAACGTACACCAACTTATGGAGTTTTTTGTATGATAAGCGATTGCGAACCTTGGTGTGGATGAACGCAAACGTACTCCAATTGCGCTCGCAACCGCTGGAAGAAGCGCAATGCGAAACAATCCGCATGGCTAACTTCTGGAGTGTCGGTGTGTCCGAACCGAACACTCCCCACCAATGTGCTACAAGTTAACAAAGAGCACAATAAGTACCAACGAGAGTGCTATAATATTTAATATGCCAAAAAGAACATACCAGGGGAAGTTCTATTATCATGTGCCATCTTCGCAGCTAGTGCACCCGCGAACGTGCCAATCTTCCTTCTGAAAACTTCAGCTTCGAGAATACCCTGAGCAGCGCTATCAGTATCTTCAGCCAACACTTCAAATGCATCTCGTAGATTAGGCAAGAAAGTGTTTGTCGTACCGTACGCATAGTGCGTCCGGGGGTTCAAGGCAGCAGCTACATGAAGTTGAACGAAACATGTCAGTACAAGTACATCTGCAAGTATAAGCCAAGTTTTCTCAAAAAAGAATGCATTACCGGCATTAATATAAGTATCTTGCGTTAAGTCAGCCATTCTTCGGTCCACGACGGCTATGTACTTGTTGAGTGTAGCTGGAACATCGTGGAATAAGCTTTCATATTCCTGCCGCATGATGTTGTACCGTAATAGTACCTCGCTCAACGTAGGCACCCTGTCTTGATCAGCGAAACGCAGGAATGCATACAACGGTTCCACGGAGGAAACAACCAACCGAAGGTTATCCCACCAGTCCAAACTCGACAGATCAGAGTGTACGGACCTCCCCTCGACAGTATCAATGAAGCGCGATGATAGAAATTCCTCCGAGGCCATCCATTGCAAGAACTTGTCCTTGCGACGAAGGAAGCTATCCAAAAACATATAGTTTGTTCCGAAGCGCGTAGCATTCCACTTGACCAACTCGCCCCCGATATGTTTCTTCATCATAGCATGCAACTTCGCATGGTTATATAGCCATCGACAGATTTTCCTTGCACTCTCAATGACAGAGGCATGGTCAGGAAACTCTCCAATCTGCTTAAGCATCAAATTAATCGTGTGGGCTACACAAGGTTGCCACACGATGTTGGGGTGCTCCCTTGTGATGAGTCTGCATGCCTTCTTATAGTTAGAACCATTATCCGTGACAATCTGCACAACATTCTTCGGACCAACCTCATCAACGACTGAGGCAATTTCCTGCATCGACAAACAAAATGATCTCTTGCATTACACGATGCATACTTACAAGTCACAACAGATCTAGAAGAGCAACAATGAAAGCAAGTACCTTGCGTAAGTAGGAGGCATCCTGAGTTTGGCCCGTTGCATCAACGGACTTATGGAAGAACATAGTGCCATTGCAATATATCATAAAGTTTATAATGCTCATGCGTGTTGGCCCAGTCCAAGAATCGCACATTATTGTTACGCCATACGTAGGCCATTCCTTCTTGAACTTCGTCATCTTCTCCCGTATGTCTGATTCGTTATCATCTAAATACTTCCCGTCTATATCTCTCCCACTCGGAGATGGAACACCCTCGCCTAGAAATGAAAACAACGGATAAAAATGTAAGCAATTACTCCGCATACAAATGTACACAATCGAATGCTCACTTACCCCATTTTTGAGTTTCCCTCACAGCACTAACAAAGTACGGATTATCTGCTTTCCTTCCCGCGATACCAGCCGTGTGGAAGAATTTGGCCCAAGCTGAGCCAATCGCCTGCCTCGCATTCCTGCCCTTTTGTGACCATTGCCCAGTATCAATCCTTGTTTGCACAGGGCCACGGGCCGTACCAATGTTGTAATCCCCCACAGCCGGTCTTTCCCTTTGCGTCGAACTTCGCAACAACCTCGACAACACACCGCCACTTCCTCTAGAGGTCCCACTACCTCCACCGTGCTCATACCTGCCACCTGCCCGATTGATAAATTCTGCCTCTGCCCTAGAGGCAGCCATGGCATGCTGTAGTTGGTCCTCCTCGTCAGCATCACCCGTGTACTCTGAATATGCACTTCTCCTTGGCGGGGAAGCTGCAGCTGCTTCCTTTCTAAGCCTCTCCTCTATCTTTCCCTTCCTCTTATCCTTCACCCTGTCTAGGTCGCGCTGAAAGTACTCGCGAACATCCTTAGGAACTTGATTGCAATGGACAACATTCCTACCGCGCCCTGCCAAGTGCTGCTTCAGTCGGGTTGCACCGCCTCCTTTCTTCTCTTGGTGACAGTACTTGCAAAGAAATCCAGTCCCGATCTTATCGCCGTGCTCCCACACAACGTCCCCCTGGTCTGACATCTGCTAATGCAGAACAACAAGTAATCAACAAACATGAAGCTGCATGAAAGGATGCATGTACAATTCGTGCACGAACACTCAACACTCATATGCATTAACTATCGTATGAATGCATGTACAATTGTCATATTGAATGTGTTAGTCCGAAACAACAGCTTTACTAAGTATTAGTCTGCTAGTACAAGAAAATTAATGTAGATGCCATAAGGAAATAACAAAATTATGTTGATGTAGTTTGACTACTAAATAGCAACACCGTTTTTTACAACAATTATAGCAAAATGCCCTTAGGTTTCCTTTTTCCCCATAAGGATATTGAATACAACAAACCCTCTTTAGTGTTATGTTGCAAACAAGAAATGTTGCACACTTCCAAGTACCAAATGTTTTCTTGGCTAATTTTGCTAGAGCTAAATTGATGTGCAAAGCTTAGGTTTCCTTGCTCAAATTCCTCTCCTGCTATAAGTACTTATACTCCATCTTTCACAACAACAACAACATCAATAGCTTACTTAATGTACGTAATGAAGAAATGTCACAATGAGATAACAAGCTCAGTTAAGCTCCAACGAAAATCGCAAATAATACATGATTTTAACATGTTCAAGGGTAGAACTTATTAGCATACATACTGTCAAGTGTGCCCAAAATATAAGACTATCAAGTTCTCCAACCAATTAGCATACATACAGTCAAGTAATATAATACATGATTTTAACATGTGGGTAGACAAATATACTGAACTAGCTCCAAGGAAAACCGAAAAAAATCGACGATTATCGCCTGAATACCTCGATTATCTGTCAGCTTCCTGTGAAAATCGATGCGCCTCGCTTCTTCTCTGCCGTCTGACGATTTTCTAACCAAAATCGTCGATTATCGACGCATAATCGTCGATTATCGATGCTTGAAGCTCGGTTTTTGGCTCTCCATTGCTTGGATCTAGCCGGAGCAGAGAGGGATCGCAAGAGGATGTTGTGTGGAGCTCAATTATTGTGTTTGTCCTGTCGGAAGCCAGCAAAAAAACTTAAAAAGGTTCCAACCATTCTCGTGGGCCATAGCAGGCTGATGGGCTTGAGGCCCACAATACAAGGAACAGTGTTTTTTCACTTTTTTTTTTCTTTTTCTTTTTTGCTTCATTCGGTTTTGGCCAAAAAATGTGTAAAAATTTCGTGATTTCAACTAAATTTCATCTTCATGTCATAAACAATATTAATACTATTTTTGGAGATATTTTGGATAAATTTTTGCAAATTTTACAAAATTTTTAAATTTGAATTTTAAATCCGGCGATTTTCCAATCGGTTTGGCCAATCGTCTCTGCGCGATATGCACGATTTTCGCGATAATCGAGCGATTACCGTCGATTTCTGAAACCCTGACTTTGACACGTCTGACTTTTTAACATCCTATTATAATTCAAAGATATAACTAAATGTAATTATAGGGAAAAAAATCGAAGAATTATATTTGTTTGCTTTCCAGAACCGACGGTTGTTGGGTTGCCTCGTGCGTCAGTGCGCGCATGGCCGGTCCGGGTTTTGGGCTTCTCGGCGCGGGTGCTCGCGAAGAGTCGAGGTTTTTTTGGGGTGTTTATAGCTCGGCTATTGTCCTCCTTTAATGAATACTAGTATTCTTGACTAATTTTTTTTTAAAAAAAATATTTGTTTGTCTGCATTGCTTTCATGTAATAGTTGTCAACGGCACAAATACTGTATGAATGGACCATGCATGTGTCTTCGGTAGTGTATATGCATATCTCCTTCTTTCTATTACACGCAGTGTGCGCGCGTAGTAAATTTGTAAGGCTATTACGCATCATTTATGTAGTGTTTAAAAGGAAATATATATGCTATGCAAGTCGAGGATATATGTAGATACTCTATACTTACCGGACACTACTATATAAAGGACTATATTAAACGCCTCATCGCAGACGTATAATTATAGATAGTTTTTAAAGACGACCGTCCTAGTTACTGGATTCGTTAAGAACCCTGTCTATCATAAACTCATATCACATACGGTTTTTGAATAAAACCAAATGTGAATTATCACAGATGATTTTATCCATGAATTATATGTGATATTACATTAATATCACATACAATTTATGGATAAAATTGTTTGTTATATTAAATTAATATCACATATGATTTGTGAATAAAATCGTTTGTGATAATTCACAGATGGTTTTATCCCAGAACCGTTTGTGATGTCAATATGTAACATAAATAGTTTATGGATAAAAATAGGTTATGATACTATCTTGCCAATGTATAATACAGAGTCCCGACCCACTTAGTATTTTTAGGGTTTTCGGATATGTCTTCATAATAGAAATAAAAGCCCCGAGCCAAAATTAATTACATATGTACAAGTTTTAAGCAGTATATTACAATCAATCAATCTATATATATATATATATATATATATATATATATATATATATATATATATATATATATATAGAGAGAGAGAGAGAGAGAGAGAGAGAGAGAGCACATATCCAGTGTAAATCATCATTATCTCGTAACCTCCGTGAAAACAATATGTACAAGTTTTTAAAAAATTCTCATTCATAGGGAGGCGATTTTCTACGGCGCTATAAAAATTTAAAGACCAAAATCAATCGCATTTGAAATATATGAAAATGACGAATTCATTCTACTCCTATGAGTAGTTACTCCCACCTCTGATATACCATATAAAAGAGGCTTCTTATACCGTATCTCGTAACGTATGGAGTATCTCACGTAACGAAGGGTGAGTATATGTTTTATATGAGTATATAAGACTATTCAGATGGCATATACATTTTTCAGAGATGATATGTATATTTTGTTAGACATATTCTTTTTTATATGCGTATATGAACGTGTTTACAAAGTACACTAAAAACTATAAATTTCAAATTTTTTGTGGTTCACATTGGAGTATCTTATAATTAGTATATGAGTGTATCCAAAATAATAAATGAGTAATTCAAATTCATTTAGATGGTATATCAAATATGAGAGTAGCTATATCCGGGAGTAGAAGGTATTTATATACACACACGATACACTGGCTACTAGGGGTAAGCATTTCTTTTTACCGAAACTGAAAAATCGAACCGAACCAAACCGAATTAATCAATTTTTTTGGTTTTTTATTCGGGTTTTTTCTGGTACTATTCGGTTTGCGGTTCAGTTTTGGACTTCTGAAAATCGATTACCCGAAAAACCGAAAGTGCTGGAGTGGAGTGGAGTGAGTCACACACACACACACCGGTTCGATCGACACCTCGAGCCCTCGACTCATTCCCCATCAGACCCCAATCCCCAATTCCCCATCCCCGGGGAACCCTATCGCGGCGCCGCCACCTGCCGTCGTGTCCCCCATATCGGCGTCACCGTCCACGGTCCACCCGTCACATCCCCAATCCCCTAGGCCCCAACGGCTAACACCCAAGTCGCCGTGACCATCCCTCGACGGCCTAAGCGGTTGAGCCGGTACCGAGCAACGACGACAAGCGTTGGCACTTCTTCCCCAATCCCCACCCCATGGTGAGCGACGATGGGCCTTAGTTCTAGGGATGTGATCGGATCGGATACGGTCGAATATCGTCCTATTCATATCCGTATCCGTATTTTTTGTCGAATACAGAATCGAATACGAATAGTGTCGAATACAGAATCGAATACGAATTATACAGGATAATATCGGTTACGAATACAGATCGAATATGGATCGGAATCAACATGGATACGAATAATATTAGTCGGATATTTGAAATTCCAATTTCAGTTTTTTTTCAAAAATCAGTCCAAATTTAAATTCAAAATTCCAAAAGAAATATATTTGTATGTCTTTTTTTTTTGCCTTTTTATCCCTAGCTTGTCATACATGTGACTCTGTGAGTAACAATGTACCCCATTGCAATAATTGAACCAAATGATTTGCAGCTGGCATATGTTGTTGAATCCTAAGTAGCCCCCCTGAAACGCCACTTGCCAATTTCTGTACCACCTTTACCTAAATATCTCCAAATTAGCATCTAGCACACATGAACACATTATATCTTGTCATCCAATGCAGACCCGATCTACAAAGCAGTGAAACATGTTAAATTGTTAATGTGTTATTCTGAAACGTGTTATTCGGATAATATCCGTATGTCATATTCGGATATTATCCGAACAAAAACTCGGATATTCCATATCCATCGGATAATCAGTGTTCCATATCCGTATCCATGTAAATTATCTGTATCCATATCCTTATCCGAGAAATCAACTGGATATCTGTGAAACTATCCAAATCATCATCCAAATCAATTCGGTCGGTCGGTCGGTCGGAAAATATCCGTACCAGTTCCATCCCTACTTAGTTCTGCTTGGCTCCCCCTTGGTGTTGATCTCCTTATGAATTAATGCTAGCAATGCCTAACTAGTCTAGTCCTATGCTAGCCCACACATAGAGGATCCCATAGCTTTCTTGGAATTTCTTGTTTGGGATTATCAGCTACTATCGTGTATCTGATGGGACTTGTTTACGTTTGTGTAGAGTGCCCAAACTTGACCTGTAAAAAAAGAGTTATGCCAACCTAAAATTTGTACGTACTGGTTCTGTAAAATACCGAGAGGCATGTTGCTTCTTCACTAGGTAGTTAGACCATACTTGCACAGAGTAAATCGATGTTTACTAGATTGGGTTGAAGGGCAATTACTAGATGCTAAGAAAATACTAAAAGAAACTAATTCTCTTTAAAACCTTCTAAGCATTTGGTATGAGAGATGCTTCTATGCTTTTCCTCCTAATACAAATTGTACAAATCTTGAAGCAAACAAAGGGATAAGTAATCATCATCTACACTTCATTCATGCTTTAATATTTGTGCAACTTTAAAACGGAAGAGCATAGAAGCACCTCTCATTTGGTATTTATCAATTATCTCTACTAGTTATAAAGATTTGTTTCAATTAAGATACTATCTGGAAATAGAGGTGCAAATGATTTCTATAAGCTTTTGCATCATGGCAGGGCTGAGGAGTGAGTATAGTACTTATCCTACAATTTTTGGACATATTCTTCAATCTTCAGTTTGGAATTCGAAGTTTTGAACAACGATGTCAGCAGCAGAACTATCCTACATTGTAAGAATTTTTCTTGAAATGGGATCTCTTTTAATCTAATTTTTTGTTTAATTTTGATTTTTCAGTTTTATGTAAGAATTCATGTACAAATCCATCTACCAATTTTCATTTAATTTTTATTACGAATTTCATTTGTGTAGGGGTTTTGGTGTAGAGTCCATATCAAAATCAAACTATTATTTCACTTTTATTTTTCATTCCATATTTTGGTTATTTTTTTTTATTAAATTTCAGTTTTAGGTTGGAATTCGTATACAAATCAAACAAATAATTTTCATCTAATTTTATTCCAAATTTCAGCTATGTATGGGTGTTAATTTGGACTTCTAACGAAAATCACATAACTAATTTCCTTTTATCTTTTATTTCGAATTTATATTAATGTATTTTATTTCAAACATCTAAAACTGCTTTAGTTTAGAATTTGCATACAAATCTAAGTGCTAATTTTCATCAAATTCTTGTTCTAAAATTTCAACTATGTACGGGTTTTAATTTGAAGTTTATAACAAATTCAAATGGCTATTTCCCAAATATTTTTAGGGAATCCCTGCGTAAGTTTTGCAATGGAAGCGATGCCACACTATACATTTTAGCATACGCATGCATCATGATCACAGATGAAAAGGCAAACAAGATTAACCTCCCCAAACAGGCAATCACGATAGCTGGCCTCATCAGATACATCATAATTCAAAACTATAGGCAATAAATTATACCGATGGATCACTACAATGAAGAAATGTTCAATAGTAACATTTTAAGTTACAGAGCATCAATCAGTTAATAATCAGGTTGGCTAAATTAACTACTAAGAATTACATCTCTGAGACACAGCAACCCTACTAAAAACCCATAATAGTTAACGTGAAAAAAACACCACACACAACACAGCCTACAACAGTTGAGCTTTCTTTATACACAGACGGCATGGGTGCATCATACATTGTACAATGGGAAACCGCAACAAAAGAAACAAGCTCCTGCCTTGTTAAGACGAAATTGTTTCTTCATGGGCCGGTTGGCTGCTGCAACAGCCACACGACTAGTTCGACGAGAGGAAATGCACTCGGGCAAGGGGATACTCCTTCCCAGCAACCCAAACACCGGTCTGCGACCACTGCACGTCCTCCCAATCAAGATTATCCTGCAGCACCTGCATCACCCAGGTAACAGACGACGCCGTAAATCGCGTTTGTGTCTACAGAATAATACAAACTTCTGATGTAGCAAGCAGGAAACTACCTCAAGTTGTTCAGCTGGCAGTGGGATACCAATGGAACGCATGGCACTCTCAGGCATGGCCTTCTTACAACGGGACCATCGGAACACATCCCGGAGTTCATGTTCAGTTGAGCCCCTGTCCCCATTTTGTGAATGGTGGTGGCTACTGTTCTGGTGCTTTTCCGGTTCTGCATCGGATGCATTGGAGTTTGATCCAACAGAACGAGGCTTTTCTCCACTGAAGCACAGCTCATACCTGTGAAAACATGCAGTTAAGAAGACCAAAATTGAAAAAACAGTGAGTTCCACGGAAGTAGAAGTATAACTTCCCGAAATGCTAAACATAGAACAGAGTGTTGGGACTAGCAGTTAGTGGTAAAAGCTCATACCTATTGAAATGTGTTTCCAGGTATATGACTTCGCCTTTTTTCAGCCTTGCAGACGTATATAGTGACTTTTTCAATCCCTTGTCTGCCACAATGCTTATACTATATTTTAACCTAAAGGGGTAAAACAGAAAATACAAAAGAGGTCACATGGAGGAACCTTAGCTCGAAACTGGACAAAAGAACAGCTTCTACCCTTCTACAAGCAGAAGAAACGAGCACTCGAAATCACGAATACTGATATGTAACAGAAATGGCAATACAGGTCCGTCGCCAAATAAAAAGGCAATACAGGTACTGGATGGAACTTTAGTGAACTGAAAATGAATGGCGTCAGAAAGCAGGTCAGAAGTACCATGGCTCGTTGCAGAGATTGTACTGTATTGTGACTTCCCGAACAAATCTTTGTTGACGCAATGCATTCTAGATAAACCATAATGAGATAACCTTAGTACAGAATAGAAAAAAAAAAGGCTGTGGGTTAAAAGAAAAATAAAAAAAATCGCAAAGCAAAACATCTATTCACTCAACTGAAAAAATTGTTAATAGAAAATAATAAAGATTAAAAGAAAATTACCGAAGCTGCCGCTCTTGTTGTCATTGTACGCTCAACTGCAACTGGAGCAAGTGTAGGCTCCACAGCTGATGTATGGCTAAGGCGAGGCTCAAGATCAATGGTACCACCACCCTTCTGGAAAGCATGTAAAACAAGCTAAGCAAACAGTCTATGGAACAGTGATCAATAAAAGGATTTCACAAGGTACTCATAACAACAGAATCAAACAAATAGAAGACATTATAACATAGTATTCTGCCTTACAGTCTTGATACCTTAACAATGCAGCAGCGTTCTATGCGAAAGCTACAATCAATACCAGCACCCCAAGCACGTGAACGGACATTGTTCCTTAATGTTGAAGTATAGCCTGGGAGATACACAAAATTTTATATGATTTCAGCAAACTAATCTTTTAACCAAGCCCAACTAAATAGACAAAATTAATGAAAGCTTACTATCTTGTGGTGGTAGAACTCGAACAGTTGCACGCAGTTCTTGGATGGCCGATGGTGGAGGTGATGATGTAGGGGAGCAGTAACCAGTATGCATTAGCACTAAAAGAAACACCCATTAATACATCAGCTTTCTGAACTGCTTTAGAAGCTTGGAACAATTATCAGGAACCTACCGGCCACAAGATCTGAATCATCTGTATAAATATCTGTTCCCCAAAGCTGAGCACCTTTTACCTACACAACAGTGATTTTAAGAAGTGGATAAATTAGCTGAGGGAAGAAATTAGCTTCATTTATTATACAACAACAACAGTCAGCTAGACGGGCAGTGTAATCTTCGGTATATATGATTCCAAAAAGTGTAAGACAAATGGTGCATGCATCCATGATTCAGAACAATCAAGTGAAATCAGAATAGAAGAAAATCTTATAACATTGCAATCTGCAAATATCAGAAGGAAAGACAATTATGCACTTTCAAGTGTGTTATACAATCATTGGTTGCTTCATTTATTCTCCTCGCGGGGAAAAAAGGACAAAGTGTCAATCCAGCAACACAGGCTTGGAGATAGATGAAGTGTCTAGCAGTCTCACCCAGACATCACCTGTAAAGTCAGTACACTTACTTGACGATTAGTGGAAGTAACAAACTCCGCAGGTATTCGAATTTCAAGAGTAGGACCATTTTGCTGGTTTTCAGCATTTTTAGCATCTGGGGTTGCTTCAAACTCTTCCCATGATTTCAGAAGCTGTTGCATGCATTCACCAGCTTTATAAACAATAGCAGATACCTCAGATTTACCTGCAATGACGGGAATACTAAGAAAACAAAATATAAATCCAGAGAGCTTAAGGAGCTAACTTGGCTAAATAATCATTTTATCAAGTTTGCAACTGGGTCCTCATCAATAATTTCTACGGAAAAGAGAGTTCAAATAACTGGATCCTTGTAAATAATCTTTTTTCTCTCCAACTGTAATTAGTCAGCAGAGGTTGGAAAATAACACTAAAACATGAAGGCAAAAATATAAAATGCATCCCCCAAAAAAGTAAGAATGTAAAGGGATTTCAAATGTTGAAGTGGATTGGTTAGAGCACGTCTAAAATCTCCTGGGAAGGAAATGTGTACTAAAATCTTTTGAGAAAGGAGATGTAAAATTCTATAGCTTCTAAGCATTCGATAACTCCGGTTTCGAACGAAGCACCACTATCCATTGTTCCATTTTATTCAGCTAAGAATGAAGATATTTGACTGACCTTGAGACCTGAAAGAAGGCATAAAGAACATGAGATTTGTCAATGACTATTCATCACTAATCAATAATGTCATTACCTATTAAATCAAACGCAGCAGACACCTACCTTTCATTCTCAGTGAGAGAAGTGCAAATTACCAGCACTGATGAATGTGATGCATGATAGCTATGCAGACTCACATTACAATCCTAGTTGAATAAACTACAAGAAACATAGAAAGGTGCAGTATTAAGCTTACCCTTCGCCATCATGCATTCTAGACCGCAATCGAGGTGATGCTTGACTGCCTCCCCTTGAACGCACCATCCTCCTGCGCTGGACACTTCCAAACACTTCTTTGTCTTTCTCTATATCTCCTTCAGGACCAGTATCATCTGATTCCTTGTCATTGTATTTACTCCTTTGGTCATGCCTATCTCCTGCTTCCAGATCCTTCTCTCTTTTCTTGTCCTTAGGATCTTTATCATGAGATTTCCATGTATCATCTTTAAGTGCCTTCACTTCAGCTGTTGTATTCTCATGCCCCACAGTTTTAACAGCTCCATCAGATGCAGTTTTTTCCAGTATTGCATTCTCCTTATCAACAGCTACTAATGACTCCTTAGCAGAATCCTTCTCCCGATCATTGCCTTCCTTGTCCTTCTGGGAATCTTTTCTTTCCCTATCCCATTTTTCAGCATCCCTATCTTCCCTTTGAATCTCTCTTCTTTCAACACTACTGCCTACAAGCTGAATGCCAATTCGGCGATCATTTCTATCACCGTCTCTTGGACCAAAGTCCCTATGTTTTTCATCCTTCCTTTTCCTGTCCTTGTCTCTGAACTTATCTTCACATTTAGGTTCAAATTTGTTCTCACCAGTATATTCATGTGCATCCTTGGAGTTCCGTTCTTCCGCAGATGTTGGAATTTTGGGAGTTTCATCTGTACCTTGCAAACCAGGACGGGGGAAACGCCACTCTGCATTATCAGCTGGCTGATCAAAATATCTTTTACCCCTATGTTCTTTATTATCTTTCCAGCCTAAGTGTGACGCTGCAGTAGGATGACTATCCTTGTCCAATTTGATATCACCTTTGTAGTCAGCATGCACCCTTCTGTCAGCTCTTATTTCATTGTCATCTGCTCTGTTGTCTGTCTTTACATCACTCTCAACTTTATGTCCTTGAAGTTCAATCCTGGTATCACCATAGGCATCCCGAGCATCAGTCTTTGCCTCTCGATCATCAGCCTTGGTGTCCCGTGAATCTTTGTTTTGCTTTGATTCTAATCTGTTGTCAGATGAGATTGGGTGGTCTACAAAGACAGAGGAGCCAGTAGGCATCCGATGTGCCAGAGATGTTCTCTTATCATCACGGGGCTCAACACGTTGAACTTTGGCGAATCTTCCATCATGTTCAAAAGAACCATGAAAATCACTGCTGCCTGGTTGAATAAGTTTCCCAGAAGGGCTCGAATACAAGCTGCTGTCATCCAAAGGGCGTTTCACAGGTGTAGAGTGGCCACCCTCCTCATGCAACCTCTTTGGAGCACCACTCATTTTCCCTCAAAAATGCCAATGAAACTTCAATGTGAGCAAAGAATAACACAAATACAGAACGAATACGCTCAAAGCCTTTGACAAATGCACTGCAAAAAATAAAAAGAAAACATGGGTAAGAAAACAGAACATATTGGTAACCATCGTTTTCTTTTGTTTTAAAAGCTAAACAAGACAAGAAGAAATTTTATTATGTGGATTGTACGATTTACAATAAGCTTGTTGTGAAGTATAAAATATTTAATGTAATAGAAATATCCTTTTATGGTCCCCCAACTTCGGGATAGAGTCCTGACCCAATTTTTCTTGGTCTAAACAAATCATATCATAGCATTTGTTGTCTAAAATGAACCCGGCCTAAATGTTGAAAACCAAAAAAAAAAGAAAAAGATATCTTCCCTATATGTAAACTTGTAAATACAGCAAGCTACGTGGCAAGGAAGACATAGAGCAACAGAGAAGCGCCTTCCATGACCTATAGTTAGTTTGGCTCCCACGGCAGCCTGCTAGCTACCCTGTAATTTTGTGTTGTATTGCAAGCCCTCAGTCAGACCACCAGCTGTGCTGTAGCTACTCTTTCTCATTTTAATTGAACGGCAGAGCTCGTGCCGTTTTCTTCAAAAAAAAAAAAAAAACAGCAAGCTTCTTGTACCAGTCAAAATCCAGGGAATCAAATGAAAGAATAAGCAACAAGTTCCACAAAGCATGTGGCCAATTTCAAGGAAGAGCATCGCTACAAGGATTGTACATACAGGAAAATGCCTGTAGCATGGAACTGTATAGACACTCTAACTGGTTGAATAATCATATTTGTGAATTTAATTCTTAGTGATCATCCAGTTTGATCATTGGAAATTGGAACAGAACATTGCGGTGTTGGCCCATTCTAGAGTATTTAGAATATATAAAATGTATCATTTACACATAGTACTTTGTCTGTTCTGCTAAGAAAAGGGTTCTAGTGTGGTGTATAAGGTCTTTTAGACTTTTACAACAACATTCTTTGATGGGCCATTAGCCCAACAAAGACTCGAAGCAAGACGTGATTTTTTTTTCCCTATTCCCAAAGACAAACCCAAGCTCCCAGACACTAATTCCCATACAACAGCACACTGCCGCCATCACGTACACCACTGGGAGCCAAAAATAGCATGTCGATGCCGTGGTTAACACCTCCAGGGCCGCAAAATAGCAGAGAATTGCTGCCAGGTAGCTACCATGACCATGAAAACACCAACTAAGCGATTGTACTCTATCGGAAAGAAGGAAAACAACTCGAAGCTTGTAACTTTTATCATGGGTAGAATGCGCCTTCTACGAGAGACTGTGCAACCATTTTAAATGCTGATGCCCAATGTCTTCTCAACGCCATTGCTCCTTCGATTCCAGTTGTTCTCACTGCCGATACCGAAATATAACGAAGAGCAATTCCAGCCAGAATCACCCGGAAAAAGGGTGCAATTAAGGCCGGAACGCGACAAAAAAAACTTTTTATTCTTGCAGAACAGGACACCGGCCACAACGGAATGAATTTACACTGATCTAAAGCTGAGATAAGTAGGCGCCGGATCCATCAAGTCAGCCTAGCGCAGGGGCAGATGCACCTAAAGCCCTTCCCTTTGGGGTCATAGGACCCCACTAAGATCGATCCTGCATGCACTCAAGAACCATAAGGATGGATTGACGGATGGATGGATGGATTACAACAATAGTATCAGCAAACAAATCTACAACCGGGCTGCTCCAACAGAGGACGCAAATAGACGAATTGGACGGCATACCACGGAATAATTTGGGCTTGGTCGCTCACGGCCACAGCAAAAAAATGAGAATAACAAACAGATTAGGGCTTTTGGTTTAGATTTTTTTTTTCCACCCGGAGGGAACAAATTAGGGCAAAATGAAATCAACACAAGAACCTCCTTACCAACAGAAGGAATCAAATCACTCCGGACGGATGGATCTCCGCTCCGCTCCGCTTCAGTCAAGAAATGGGCAGTGGGAGGAGAGGAAGAGCTCGAGGCGGCGCGCTTCGGAGGCGGCGGCGGCGGCCAAGGGTGAGGGCAAGTGCGTTGGGGTGGCAGCTAGATGCTTACGCCCTCGTCGGAACAAATGGATCTCCGGCGGAGAGATAGAGAGGTGGCGGCGGCGGACGGCGGTTTAGGAGGCGAGCATCGGTGCGAATTGTGATGTGCTTGTGTATTCGGGTGGTAGAGGATACGAGGCTGCTGCCACTTACGGAGGAAGAGGTTATAGCTCATAGGATATACGATCAATGGCATATGTAATTGTGGATAAATCATTATTTTTAAGGGCTGCATAGTGGTACATGTGAACTGTTTACAAAGGTATGTTTCATTGGATTTTGAATGATACAGAGAATAGAGAGAAATATGCTGTCTACTATTTAATAGATGGTTTTATAGACAATTTTATACTATATATATCATTGTACATACAATCTATTAATCATACGAGAGATCACTACAGACGGCTATATAGATAATCTATTGTATAATTTATCTTTAGTGCTATTGTAGATGACATAGAGGTATATTATAGACAGCTACCTATACATGTACATCTCCCAACAACAGAAGTGCAGGGGACACGTGTCTTGATCCCAACGGGCTCGCGCCATCAGACGGCCCAGGTGGCTCCCACGGTCGCATAAACGGCGGGCGGATGGCCGGACAGCGGGCTCGGAATCTGGGATGATCGGACGGTCAACGATCCAAGATGCTTAACAAGCAAAATCGGCCGAAACAATGGCAGCACCAGGCCCCGGAGAGAGAGAGAGACGAGTGCAAGGAGGACGAGAAGGGAGAGGAGACAAACCGCGGAGCCAATGGGAGCAACGGGGGATCCAGAAGCGATCATGGCAGGCACACTGAGCAGAGGAGGAGATGATCCAAGCGAAACCTCCTGGGAGGTGGCGAATCGAAGCGAAACCTTCCCGGAGGCGGCGAGTCGGGTGAGAGCCGCGACCGCTTCCGGCCACAGGAGGCGGAGCACCGGTTGGGGAGGAGGAGGGGGAGCCGGCGGGAACCTAGCGCAGCAGAGGAGGGCATCAACACATCGTCCGCTCTATCTTGGTCACTTGGATTCGATCGGAGGGGTCTCGCTGCGCTCTAATTGCCACCGAGAGGTAAAGATCAGGGATTTGGGAACTGAGATCCATACCTTTGGTCGATCGCGTGCGACGGGAGTGGATGAGGCCATCTTGTGTCGAGTGGTTCGATTGATTTATCCAGATGGAACGGTTCAGTTCCTCTATCTTTACTGATTGGATGTTGCTTTGAAGAACCTTACAATAATCGTACGAAGAAAAAAAATAATTGTCATATTAATTAGCGAAATAGGAAAAAAAAAAAAAGGGTAAATCCTACCGGTATTAAAGTTCGGAGAAAAGCTCGCTGAGAGCTCCCTGACGCGTCCTCTGTGCATTTTGCGAAAACATCCTCCTATTTCTACGATTTACGGATAGATTTCTCCGAATTTACAAATAAGTCCTTTGCGATTTTTTGTGAGAGGAATTTTTTTTTCGCAAATTGCGTTTAGATCCCTCGCTTGCTACTTTACGGAAAGAGCCTCACGTTAAATGTAAATCGCGAACGAGCCCTTTCTACTTTTTCGGAATAGCAGAAAGATCCAAAACTATAACAAACAGGTTCCCGGGTTTTATATTCAGATCCTTTCTCCGTTTTCTCCGAAAAAAATATTTTCGCCAACAGAAAGATGTGTGCTTTTTCACTGGCTCGGTCTCTAAGGATTCTCAAGCCTCAAAAAAAAATTGAGGATACGCTAGGTCTATTTTTTCGTAGGAAACCATGCTCTTTCTCCGTTTTCTCCGGAAAAAATATTTTCATCAACAGAAAGATGTGTGCTTTTTTTCCCGGCTCGATCTCTGAGGGTTCTCGAGCCTCAAAAAAAATTAAAAGTGCATTTAGGTCTATTTTTTCTCAAAAAAAATGCAAAATCATTTTTCTTTTTCGTTCACTTGAGATCTGTAGCGCTTTCTCTATTCCCCTAAAAAAAAAAGCGTTTTTAAGTAAACAAAAGATGTGTAATTTTTTTCCAGCTTGGTCTCCACGGTTTCTGGAGCCTCAAAAAAATTAAAAATATGTCTGAGTCTATTTTTTCACTGAAAAAACGCAAAAAATATTTTTCATTCGTGCGTGCCGCGTGCGCCGCGCTTACGGGCTAGTTCTCTCAATGATCAGAGAAAAGGCAAAGATCATGTACATCCAAATTTACTAGCTTTTGTATCGTACGGCTGATATCAATCAATGCAAAGCAAGAGTTTGGTTGTGCGTCCATGCAGACAAGTCTGACTTTCTAACTAACATCCAATTAGAATAAGTATAATGGCAAAACACACAATAAGCTAATAAGTAAATTAAAAGTCAGTTTATATAATAACTGTTTCTAAAAATTGTTTCTAGTGTTGTGCAATAATTATCTCTTTTCTTTTCTACATAAACAATCTACTTACGCTCTGGTGCAAAGATGGTTACTAAACAAGAGTCAGTTCATTTCTCTCTCCTTTTTCTCTCACTCTTTTACATAAACCAAAGTTGGTGTTACAGGCTAAGAGCCAACTGAGATGATCTTATTATACATGACTTGCAATTCAAAGATGTAACTAAATGTAATTATAGCAAAAAAAATGAAGCATTATATTTGTTTGCTTGCTTTGCTTTCATGCAATAATTGTCGACAGCACAAACACTGTATTATTACGGTTTCTATGGAAGAGAACGAGAAATTTGGGGATAGAAGCGAGACAGGGAAGACGGCGGAATAGAGATTATATATTTCTTCTTTTCTTTTTCCATAACCCTCCAAACCCTATCTCTCTCAGGTTATAAACCTTCAGTTGGGCCACTCCAGTTTGGGCCTTACAACTTAAATGCAACCCAAAGACCTTAGTCAAAGCAAATAAAAGCTATTCTTAAACTCACGCCACATTACTCTCTACTCTCCCTTATGTATATCTTGCCCAAGACATAACATTCCCTCCTCTTAAGACAAATTGTCTCTAAGTCATAAATGGAAATCGTGGCTAAGAGAAGCCAATGTTTCCTGGTGCCGCCGCTTAGAGAAGTCCTGACCATTGGACTCAGGCAATCAGAATCGCTGATCTCCCTTTTTAATCAGCTTTGTCTGAAGGAAGGCCACTGGAACTTGCTGTTCAACCACATCTAAACACTGCAACAGTAGCACAGAATCTGGTGTGGCTGATGATGGAATGTGACGCTTGAGCTGTGACACATGGACTGTAGGATGAATCTTACTATCAATCGGTAGCTCTAATTTATATGCAACCTGACCAACTCTCTCCAGAATTTTATATGGACCATAGAACCTGAAACATAACTTTTGGTTACTGCGAGAAGCGAGGGAAGTTTGAACATACTCAATTTTTAAGATATACTCTGTCTCCCAATCAAAACTCTCTCGTCGATCTGCTTTTATCACCGCCTGCTTCATTCGTAAGGTTGCTCGCCTAAATGAAGTTTCAAAGAAGTTATTCATTACCCTTCTCTGATCTAGCCAACACCGAACATCTCAGAGTAGGTGCTTTGCATACAGTCATAATGCCAAAATGTCGGAGGTGCATGGCCATATAGTACTTCAAAAGGTGTTTCCCGATCGCAGTTTGATAGGTAGTATTATACCAATATTCCGCCAATGATAGCCACTTGGACCATTTCTTAGGGCAAGTATGCACAAAGCACCTCAAATAGGTCTCTAAACATTGGTTGAGTCTTTCCGTCGGCCGCTTGGCCTGAGGATGATATGAACTCATATTCAGTTGTGTGTCTCGATAGTTTGAACAATTTCGCCAAAACACACTTGTAAACACCTTGTCTCGGTCAAATGATGATTTGAGGTAACCCATGCAACTTGTAAATGTTATCACAAAAGATCTCGAGCCACTTGTGGTGCCGTGTATGGATGAGCCAAGGGTAAAAATGTGCATACTTGGAGAACTTGTCAATAACTACTAGAATGGTTGTATACTTATGAGACAACGGTAGACCTTCAATGAAATCCATGCAAATGATGATCCATGATTGAGTGGGCATCGCAATGGCTGCAATAAACTGTAACTTGACATGCTCTACCTTGGCTTGTTGACAAGTGGCACACTCCTTCACATATTGTTCCACTAAGCTTTTAATTTTGGCCATGCAAATAAAGCCTTGACTTTATGATATGTAGCATTCACCTGCATGGCCTCCAATACCACTCATCGTGCAAGGCTTGCAAGATATGCCTTGCGCCCAGAATTGTTGCCCACCCAGATACGCCCATGAAACCGAATCACTCCGTGTAATGAATACCCTTGTTCTCAGAGAGCTTGAGAGACATAATTCCTCCGTGAAGTTTTTTACTAGTCGGATCTTCCGGATAGCTTCTGCTACTAAATTGTCCATCCAGATCGTGTATCGTCGAAATAAAGATAGATTTCAAAGACTGGCCGACAAGCATCACCGCTGCATTCTCGCACTCCCTTTCTTGTACATGATCCAGATTGAAGTCCCAAGAGCTTGACAAAAGTTTTATGTTGTAGTGTGTTAGTAAGCCGTCAACAAATGTATGAGTGCCTTTTGATCAGTCTTTATAATGAACTCCTGATGCTGCAGGTAAGAACGCCACTTACTCACTGCTAGCAGGATTGCTAGGCACTCCTTTTCATAGGTGGATAATGCTTGATTGAGACTGCTAAGGGACTTGCTTAAAAATGCCACTGGATGTCCATTTTGCATCAACACAGCACCTATCCCTCCTTTACTAGCATCGCCTCAACACAAATTGTTGTGAGAAATTCGGCGAGCACTGGAGCTTGACTAAAGCTGTTTCAAAAGGCTAAAAGCCCGCTTCACACTGTGACCACCGAATGGAACATTTTTCTTCAATAAGGTGGTTAAAGGCTTACTCAAGGTACCATAATGTTGTATGAACTTCCTATAATATCCCACAACCCTAAAAACCCTCTCAACTCCTTCATGTTACGAGGAACGGCCGCCTAACATCTTGCTTGTATCTTCGGGGGTCAGCTTGACACTCCTCCCTGTAATGATATGCCCTAAATACTCCAAACTGTCCAAACATGCATTTCTCTTCTTTACAAATAGCTTGTGCTGTTCCAAAATCTCGGAATACTTCCCTGTCGTTGTACATGCTCCTGTAGGTTTTACTATATACCAAGATATCATCCATAAAGACTAGAACACATCGACGGCTAAAGATCAAAACTTGATTCATCACCCTTGGAATGGTGGCCGCGTTTGTAAGTCCAAATGGCATAACAAGGAACTCATATAGCCCTCGATGCGCAAGTGTACGCCTGCCTTATGCTCTTTCTCCTCTTTCATTCTGATCCGATGGTATCCTGAGCGCAAATCCAATTTAGTAAACCATTGAGCACCCTTTCTAGTTCGCCTAACACCATCAATAACGGCAAGTATGTTTGTTTTTGATCAGAAGAGCATTGAGTCTTCGTGAATCGACGCAAAGCGCCAAGAACCGCTTTTCTTCTTGACCAATATGACTGGGAAGCAAAGGACTAGCACTCACTGTATGATGCCCTTGTCTAACATATCGCTACTTGCTTCTCAACTTCATCTTTTGCCGTGAGGTGTATAGCACTGTAGGCACGCGCATGCACAAAGTTGTGCTCTGCACAAGAGGAATGGAGTGATCATGCATTCTGCTGGGAGGTAGTTGAGTCATTTCCGAAGAGATGCTTTGGAAGGACCGTACTTCTAATAACTCTTGCGAGGGTTCTTTCTGCTCTCAAATCGTTTTGTCACCGTGGTGAATTTGATGTAATCGCACTATATGTGTGATTGCTCCTTCTTCAATAGCCCTTGTAGCTCCTTGACTCCCCACTCGCTGTGATATCAACTGATCATCCTTGACTCCTTGCAATTGAACCCTTCTTCCTTGATGTGTGAACTTCATGCATTTGCGATTCTGGCACCCACATTGGACCGTGGTCCTCCAACCAATCAGCTCCCAATATCATCGTAACACCCAGCGCCAATACTCTCATATCTTGGACAAAGGAGTACTTCTGCATCACCACTCCAAAGAAAGAACTATTTTGTCACATTTCATCACTCTTCCATCTGCAAATGTATAATTGTATAGGTGAGATGTCTTGTGTTCGCATTGTGAGTTCTTTACTACCTCTTCACTAATAAAAGAATATGTACTCGCCTGAATCGATCAATATCAAGATCTCCTGCTGCCCATCACCCTTGTAGCCGAATGGTCTTAAGGTCCTGCTCCAGTGAATCTTTCTTCTCGCTTCAATGACGTAAAGAAGCTCTCGCTCCAAATTTCCTTCACTCTCTTCTTCTAAACTTGATTGAACTGTAAAACCTCTATAAGCTCTTCTATAATATGTAAGGGCACTTTGTCGTGACATTTATGATTTTACCCCATTTCTCTCCACAAGTGAAGCATAAACCATTTGACCGCTGCTAATCCTTCAACGCCCAATAATTTCTCATCCCATTTAATATTGTCACCCTTCTTCACTTCCTCATGCTTTATGATCTTCTTGCTTGTATTGGACCTTATACTTGTCCCCAGCTTTCTTGCTTTCCTTTGTGTATGTCTCGGGCATCTATTCAAACGACCCTTTGTTCTATACTCCACTTCCTCTTCCCCTGCAAGAATGCAAGAGAGATAGTCGACTCCATATCTTCCGGTCAGTAAAACTATAGCAAAGACGAATCTCTCACGTAATCCATTCAAGAAATGGGTGACAAAGAATATGTCATCCTGCGGCTGGTTGTATAACAACAAATGGTGTTGTAAAGTTTCAAATCTCTACATAAGTCGCATCGAACCAATCGCCTCAAGCTAATCAATTGACTCATCCGCCTTTTGTACAAATTCCTGCCGAACCTGTTCTCTATTGCCTCACACAAAACTTCCCACACCTCAAAACGCCCTCTCGCCTCCATCTTCAGAACCACAATGCAAAGATTGCTCGCAAGTGCAAAGCCGCCACTCGTGTACAAAGTTTGATTCACCCCCATTATCTCAAAGTAATTTTCACATCTCTCTCCACAGTTTGGATTCTCCCCATCAAACCGTGGAAACTCCATCTTAGGAACAGATTGTCTTGCTCGCCATTGAGAGACGTTGTGTTGTCCCGGATCCTGCTCTCGGATCAAACACTTGAACGTGTGCGCCAATCTTGCCTACACCTAAGTGCAGACTCGAGCGCCTAATTCCTTTCGACGATCCTCGATCCTTTCGGCCTTTGGATTCCTTCAGCGATCTTCCTTCCTCTCTCGATGGTGAGATTGAAGCCGACCCCGCCGCCGCCGATGCAACTCTTCCGCCGCCGACGCCTCGCCCAAACAACTGTTGTGTACTTCGTGATTCTAGCACCTCCACCCGACTTAACGACATCCACCACCGATCGCACTCTCCTATCTCTCGATTTCACCCTGCACGCTATCCAGATCTGTTTGAGGAGAGCGTTTACTCCTCAAATCGCGCCTCCAAGCCATGGTAAGTGATCTTGTTCTCCAATCACCGCTTCTTCACAGCCACCTGGGAGTGGCTCTGATACCAAATATTACGGTTTCTATGGAAGAGAACGAGAAATTTGGGGATAGAAGCGAGACAGGGAAGACGGCGGAATAGAGATTGTATATTTCTTCTTTTCTTTTTCCATAACCCTCCAAACCCTATCTCTCTCAGGTTATAAACCTTCAGTTGGGCCACTCCAGTTTGGGCCTTACAACTTAAATGCAACCCAAAGACCTTAGTCAAAGCAAATAAAAGCTATTCTTAAACTCACGCCACATTACTCTCTACTCTCCCTTATGTATACTGTCCAGTACATAACATGTATGAATGGACCAATATGTCTTCGACTCTTCACTAGTCTAGACTCTAGATGCATATCTCATTCTTTCTACTAAAAAGTTAGTGCCCTATGTCGCGCATGGATACGGGGCATTAGATCATGCATTATAGTTTGCACTAAATAAGTCTGCATTGGAAGCAATGGATAATTCCGCGTGAGGACGAAAGAAGAGGTAGATAACAATATTACATGCATTACGACAAAATGCTCTACATTGGAGATGTAATAAAGACCTAAGGTGAAATCTATTTATCTCAAAAGCGGTATGTTAGTTTGATCAACAAATCGATATAACAAAAACCTTCAAGGGAAAAAAAACAAAAGCATCCATACAGACAACAGAATAATAAATACTAGTTACATGCCCGTGCGTTGCTACGAAAAACAAAATTGATAATGAAAAATAAAGATTAAAAAATAAAAAAATTATTTCACAAGATCAAACATCTATCTTTAACGCTTTATTTCTTGCGAAAGCTGGCTAATTAAAGCAACGCTTCGTTTCTTGCGTAGGGCAATTAAGCAGGGCAATTAAACGGCAATTAATGACGTGGGAAGAACGGACCACTGCCACCAAGTGCTGCTTTAGAATAGTAGAGATATGGCTTTCATGATGCCATAGCCATAAATAGCTGAGAGCAATACACTAAGAATCGATAGTTGCCTAATCTTTTTTTCTTCCACTGAAAAGAGAAGAATTTTTGTAAATGTTTGAACCCACCTGACATGGAACTAAATTAGACACCAAAAATTGCACGTTGTAGCTAATTTGTCCACTAATGACAGATGCCACAACTTCTTTTCTTCAACAATCCTACTAACCAGCAACACATCCTATCTAGAAATGCCAACAAATCTGAATAATAAAGGAAAAGAAATAGCAGGAAAAATAGATAAATATGAGGGAATTTGACCTAGAAACAATTAGAATGATCACCTTGAAAGATTGGTGAAGATCACAATGGATGATCAGGTTATATCTCAGGGCTATATACATTATACGCCTGTCAGAGCGCATGGAGGAGAGCTCGAAAGATTCCCTAAACAGGTGCAGCATAAACTTGTGAGCTCATTTCAATGGTAGGATGCTCATGATTTCCAATAGAAACACATACTCCTCATTCATGGAGCAGACTCACGGTATTACTTAGACCGCAAAAAAAAAAAAAGATACATGGCTGCCAAAAGAAGAAGAAAAGCTTTCCTGTTAGAAGAATCCTCTTGCTACAACGTTGTGCAGCCGCCTGACCCATCCATCACTAGTCGTCCCTCACTACATTGCCATCGGATCTGGAACCAAAAACCTGGCTACTACCCGAAGAATTTTGGTCGTACCTTGGAGAATATCCCTGCAAAATGCTCTCGATTCACTCAGCAAAAACAAATTTGATGAGACTAAAAGAGGCCCAATCTTTCGGTGAGATGGATAACTCTCGATTAGTGGAAATGACCCTCACGATCCAGGCTACCGACCGAAACACAACCGACACCAAGCAATCGCTAAACCAAACTTTGAATTGTTATTAACCGTGCCAAAACCCGATTGACCTGATCAGAAAGATCAATTCATGCAAACAATCGAAGAACAAGCAAGAACAAAGCAAAAGCAATCTGAAATTGTAAATATAATTAAAGTATTGATGTGGGGTTCTGAAGCATGTTATTGCTATTGATCTAGCCAAACAAGAGAATACCAAATAGTTTCACCAAGAAAAAAAAACGATTAAACAAAACCCAAGTAATTTTGAGAGACTCTCTAGCTATATATAGGTGAAAGAAAAGGAGGATTCATCCAGCACAAAAAAGGATGGCCGAATAGGACTCATACAAGGCCCAAGGCCCAAGTTTGACTCGGACTAGAAAGTTGACCCGACTTGTTTTGATGATTACAGAGGGCTCCGAAGGAATTTTAGGTGGGATCAAATCCATCGAAAAGAACTCGAAGTAAACTTTACATCAAGTGAGAGAACTTATCAATTGAACTCTGTATGCAAAATTCATGCTCATTTTACTTTAGGCTGTTATCCGGAGACCGAGTTGGGCTTCAAAACGTGGCACACTTGATCTCCAACTTTGCTTGATGTAGATGTGCATCCTTGCTAATCCAAACCATGGTTCCTAAGTATAATCACATCACATGCATCAGGTAGTGGACTATTCTCAAAAGTGTAATTAGATACAGTTAACAATGACTTTACGTGATAATTGAGTTGATGGGCTCGAACTCGAGTCAATGGTCCTTGAACTGGTGAGGACGAAGAATAATCATCATTTGTAGTTGTCAGTGTATCCGAAGTGGTAATGTTCTCATCATCCTCCCCATATCGAATTGGAGTCGTCATCGACTCAAGCTCATCGTATTCTCCCAAGTATGGCTTCAAGTTCACAACATTAAACGTTTCGCTAACTCCAAAATCTGCAGACAAATCAATCTTGTATGTGTTATCATTTATATTAGCGATATCATTAAAAGGACCATCGGCTCTAGGTATTAATTTTGACTTTCTCAAAAAAAGGAAATTTATCCTTTCTCAAGTGCAACCAAACAAAATCACTTGGTTCAAAACTCAATTCCTTTCTACCTTGATTACTAGTAATACTATAGTTCTCATTTATATTTTCCTTAGTTGTTTCATGCAACTTGAGAATAAATTCAGCACGTTTCTTAGCATCTAAATTCACTTTTTTTTTTAAGAATATGGCAAAGGCAAAATATCAACTGGAGCTCGAGAATTAAAATCATATACCACCTGGAAAGGGCTCAACTTAGTGGTTGAGTATAGCGAACGGTTGTAAGCAAACTCAACGTGAGGTAGACACTCTTCCCATATCTTCAAACTCTTCTTTAGAACAGCCCTCAACATGGTTGATAGTGTACGATTGACGACTTGCCCATCAGTTTGTGGATGACAAGTAGTGGAGAATAGCAACTTTGTTCCAAGTTTATTCCATAGCTTCATTCAAAAGTGGCTCAAAAACTTGGTATCACGATATGCAATAATAGTGGTTGGCACACCATCTATTCGAACGATCTCCCTGAAAAATAAATCAGCAACATGTGTAGCATTATCGCTTTTATGATAAGGAATAAAATGAGCCATCTTAGAGAATCTATCAACAATGAGAAATATACTATCTCTCCTCCCTTGTAGTCCTAGGTAATCCTAACACAAAATCCATTAAAATATCTTCCCAAGGAACACTAGAAATAGATAAAGGCTTGTATAAACCATGGTGGTTCAGTCGTGACTTAGCTCTATTGCAAGTAGTGCAGTGAGACATGTAGCGCTCCACATCATGTCTCATCTTTGGCCAATAGAAGTGAGTCGTCAAAACATCATCAGTTTTCTTGACTCCAAAGTGCCCCATAAGTCCCCCTCCATGCGCCTCCTGTAACAACAAAAGACGAGGGAAGCTAGCTAGAATGCATAGCTTGTTAGCGTGAAACAAATAGCCATCATTCAACACAAATTTATTCCAACTCTTTCCTTCACTACAATTTTGCATGGCATCTTTGAAAACAGCATCATAAGCATATAACTCCTTCATTGACTCTAATCCCAAAATATAGCAATCAAGTTGAGATAACAACATATATCGCCTAGACACTGCATTAGCTATCACATTCTCTTTTCCTTTTTTGTGTTTTATGACATATGGAAAAGACTCAACAAAGTCAACCCATTTAGCACGCCGACGATTCAACTTGGATTGACTTCTAAAATGCTTTAAAGATTCATGATCAGAGTGAATGACAAATTCTTTGGGCCATAAATAATGTTGCCATGTTTCAAGAGCTCGAACTAAGGCATATAATTCGTTATCATAAGGAGAGTAGTTCAAACAAGATCTTGATAATTTCTCGCTAAAGTATACAACAAGCTTACCTCCTTGAATCAGCACGCCTCCAATTCCTATACCACTAGCATCACATTCTAACTCAAAAGTCTTACCGAAATCAGGAAGTTGGAGCAATGGTGCATGAGTCAATTTCTCCTTGAGCAAATTAAAAGCGTTCTCTTGATCTTGTCCCTGTTGAAATGAAACACCTTTCTTGGAAAACTCATTCATCGGTGCAGCAATACTACTGAAATCTTTCACAAGGCGATGGTAAAATCCAGCAAGACCCAAAAAACTACGCACCTGTGTAACCGTTTTAGGAGTTGGCCAACTCTTGATTGCTTCGATCTTGGTCTCATCAACCTCAATTCCCTATGGAGTAACAACATAACCAAGAAACAAGACCTGGTCTGTGCAAAAGGTGCACTTCTCAAGCTTACTAAATAAACGTGTATCACATGAGCATTAAAAATAGCATGTAAGTGTTCAAGATGTTCATCAAGTGACTTGTTGTAAATTAACATATTATCAAAGTAAACCATCACAAATTTACCAATGAAAACATGTAAAACCTCGTTCATTAATCTCATGAAAGTGTAAGGTGCATTAGTTAGGCCAAAAGGCATCACTAACCACTCATATAATCTAAACTTAGTTTTAAATGCAGTTTTCCATTCATCTCCAAGTTTCATTCTAATTTGGTGGTAACCACTATGCAAGCCCACTTTAGAAAAACGGTAGAGCCCCTTAATTCATCAAACATATCATATAACCTAAGAATAGGATGATGATATCTAATGGTAATATTATTAATAGCTCTATAGTTAATACACATACACCATGATACATCTTTTTTAGGAACCAAAATAATAGGGACAACATATGGACTAAGGCTTTCACATATGTACCCTTTGTCAAGTAATTCTTGCACTTGACGCTGAATTTCCTTAGTCTCATCCGGATTGGTCCTATAGGGCGCACGGTTTGGCAATGAAGCTCCCAGGATCAAATTGATTTGATGCTCAATTCCTCGAATTAGTGGTAGCCAAGGGGGTACTTCACTTGGAAATACATCAATAAACTCCTTCAAAACATTAGCAATAGCAGGAAGAGACATATCCTTAAATGAAAATAATGCTTCTTTGCAAACTAAAGCATAGCAATCAGAATTACTAGGTTCCATCTCAGTAATATCAGATTTTGTAACAAGCAAAACATAACCTTTCAATTTAATTTTACCTTTGCTAGCACTAGGTTCTTTCTTCTTATGTTGCACAAGTTCTTTAGCTACAATCTGATTTTTCACTTTTGCTACTCTCCTTTTCTCTATTAGCTCTCTCTAATTCATCTTTTAAAATTGCTTCAAGTGATATGGGTAGTAAAGTGATTTTCTTTTCTTTAGATATAAGAGTATATTGATTATTTCTACAATGATGTAAAGTATCTCTATAATATTGCCGTGGTTTACCTAACAATAAAGAACATACTTGCATAGGTACAACATCCCAAACGACATAATCATGATATGAACCAATAGAAAAGTGTACTCTCATAATACGAGTTACCTTCAACTTACCATAAGAATTGAACCATTGAATGTAGTAAGTGTTGATTGGCGGTCAAACCAAGCTTCTCGACCATGTCCACACTTGCGACATTGTTGCAACTCCCTCCATCAATGATCACATGACATGAACGGTCCTTAACGATGAACTTTGTTTGGAACAGATTGTGGCATTGATTTTGTTCAGCACGCTTCATTTGAGCACTTAGCACACGCTTCACAATGATGCTTAAGTACTTGTCAGGAACTTCAACACCAAAACATTCTTCTTCATGTTCAGATTCTTATTCGTCATTTGTAGGGTCAGTTGCAAACATAGCATATTCCTCCTCAGTATCACTAACTGAAGTATACTCACCATTATCGTTAACAAGGAGAGCTCTCTTGCTAGGGTAGTCCCTCATCATATGACCGTAGCCCTTGCAGCAATGGCACTATATTTCTCATGCTCTTCCCGTTGAAGCAGCCGAGGATAAACTTTATGTGGGGGCATGTACCGTGCGTGCTCTTGCTTGTTTCAAATGCCCGTGAATGAGTAGTGGAAGTAGTGGGGCGCTGATTGTTGTGGTAGGAACTTGGTGCAGAGGTTCAACTAGAAGTGTTATATGGAGCCTATGATCTCACGGGATTGGAACGACCTGTAAAAGAACTGCCAAAATCTCCTCTCACCTTTGATTGTCGTCCATGTACTTCTCTTTTAGTTTTACAAGCAGATGAAATAAGCAAGTGATAGAATTGTACTCTCTATAATGAAGTATATCCTAAATTTCATGGTTTAAACCACCCAAAAATCTAGCCATCTTAGCATCTTTAGTTTCTTTTAAACCACAACGTAACAACCTAGTTTGCAATTCTTGATAATAATCCTCTAAAGAACTACTACTTTGTCTTAAATGTTGCAATTTGTTCAGCAAATCATGAGAATAATATGAAGGTACAAATCTATGTCTCGTAGCTCTCTTCAAAACATTCCATGTTCTAGGTATGTTCTGATTATTAGGATAATATTCACTCCACAAAATAGATGCAAAATCAGTAAACTCACTAGTAGCAGCCTTAACTTTCTTATCTTCTGGAAAGTATAGCAAGCAAATTTTTTTCTACAACTAACTCCCATGTGAGATAGGCATTAGGATCATATTTTCTAGTAAAAGGAGGTATAGTGAATTTAATTTTACCAAGTGAGTCATCACGGTCATGTACCTCTCGTGGTGGTGGATCTCTTCTCATACCTTGGTGATTAAAATGATGTTGCCGATGATCACAATCATTGTTGGGTTTGAATCCTCCATCGGACTCTGTATCAGCAACATATTGATTTCCTTCATCCATGACTTCTTCTTCTACTTCGTCGGCTCATGAACGAGTAATAGAAGGGGTACAACATTTTCATGGTACACCAGTGGCAACAGCGGTAGCAGGTGGTGGTGCTCTCTCTAGCTGCCCTACATGTGTAGCAAGCACAGCAAGCTCACCATTGGTGTGATCTAGAACCCCCCTCAAGACGCTCCGAATGTTGATTCAGCATCTGTGAAAAATATTGTATGATTCCCTTCATTTGTGGTGTGAGAAGTGCATCCTCATCGGTATGATCAGTGTAACCTGGTATTGTTAGTAGAAGACAAGAAATAATTCACAAGTATATGTCCCTGTCAACTACTTGGTGCTGGTGATTCAAAGTCACACGCTCAAGCTCTTACCAAGCCCTTGCGAATTCTTACCAATGCAAATCAAGTGGTGCAATCGACGGCTGGTTCGTAATAAATAAACTTAAGCTTGGCAAAGTGATTGCAAGGAGAACAGTACCTACATGGTTAGGAGAAGGTGGATCTTGGACAACAATTTTTTATTTCCTATGCAATTTGATAATTCTAGTTATTGTAATGATAAGTAATAATCCAAACAAGAATTCACAATCCCTAGTTACCGATCTCAAAGATATAAGTGAATTTCAAGACAACACATGTGCAAAGATAAATGTACTTATGCAATCAATGAATGAGTTGTGAAATATAAGTGAGGCACCAAAAGCTCTATTGCACAATTCATAGAGAGAAGCTAACTTATTGCTTCAAGAATGGAAAAAGGACACAAGATTGCTCACTAATTAATACAATTGCATAATCTGAAAATAACGAACACAAATTAGGATTTTGCTTAATGTAGTGCGACTGGCCACTATTTTCTTTTCTTTTCTTTTTTTTTTGGCCTTTTGGCTCTTTCTTTCTTTTGGTGACTTTCGGCCAACACATGGATGATTTTTTTCTTGAACCATCTCATACATGTATCACTTGATACATGCAACCAAACACACCCTAAAAGACCATAACAAACTAAAGAAGACAGGCGCAAACCACAAAGATGGCCTAAACGGCGATACCACTGAGCAAATGACACAATGGAGGATGCAATAGAGGCGGAGGCGGTGGAGGAAACAGAGAGATTGACAGGGGTAGCGGAAGGAGATGAAGGCAGTCAAGCTCTCAGAGACACTGTGATTCATGGCGGCGAGGGCTAGTACCAACCAGAAACTCCGTGTGGTGATCCTGAATACAACAAGAGTTAGAATTGGGAATAGCATGACAGCCATGATCAGTGAGCTGGCCAGCGGACATAAGCTACATGGTTAGTTTGGGAACATGAGAAACAACAGGAACATAAAAGGAGGAAGATAAAAGAATGCCTCGTCCTGCGATAGAAAGAGATGTACCATCTGCAGTTTGAATAGTGAAAGGAGCAGTGAGAGGAGTAATAGAATTAAGGTTGGTGGAATAAGATGTCATATGAAAAGAAGCACCAAAGTCAAGAATCTATGGTGAGATACCTGAACAAGATGTGGAAGGTGGTCTCTCACTAGAACAGTAAGTAGCAAAATCTGTCAGTGCAGAGGTAGCCATGCGACATAGTAGCATGAGAATCTTTTGAGTGGAGTCAGAACTAGCAAAGGTCCTCTGAGAGGAGGCGCCCGAGCCTCTAGTGCCCTTGGGAGGATGACCACCTCGATGAGCAATATCATTCTTCTTCCGAAAAAAATGCTCCATGTGTCCATTCTTGTCGCAGTAGGTGTAGTCCTCCACCCCTACGTCTGCCACTGGTGGAGGGGTAGCACAAGGCAAAATAAAAGTAGAAACTGGTGCACGCATAGCTGACCGAAGACACCAGCAAACCCAAACCACAAAGGTGAGTCTCCTCAGTACGAATAGTTACAAGAGCCTCCAACAAAGTCACACAAGGGTGATGGGAGAGTAGCTAGGCACGAATCTGCTCAAACTCAGCTCGAAGACATGTCAAGAAGTCGTAGAAGTGACGAAGCTCCAGATGAGAGTGCTGATGCTGACGGCACTGGCAAGTGCAGAAAATCTCCTGTCCAAGAGATTCAAGCTAACGCCACACTGAGGATAGCTGTGCATAGAACTCATCCACGATAGAATCACCTTGCTGCAGTGACAACTCCTGTGAGATGCACCTCTATGCTAGCAACCAAAATAGCGGAGGCACGAGCATCCTCATCAATCCACATCTTGTAGGTAGTAAAGTAGGTCTAAAAAGACTCCACATCATCATCATGATCATCAAACACCTTCTATTGAGCAGCATCATCAGCCTCCTTGGTAATAACATGCGTAGCAGGATGTGGCGGACAAGGCAGCTTGCCGGTGAGAAACTCCCTAAGATGTTGACCATGCATGTGAAGACGCATATGTAGAACCCAGTCTCGATAATTGAGACCATAAAAAATAACAAGGCAACAAGGGGCAGAAACGGTGCTTGAGGAAGAACCAAAAGATAGTGGTATTTTTTAAAGTTTTTTTAGCCGATCTGGTGAGAGAGCGGAGCTGACGAAGCCAATCTACAGCCAAGATGAAAATCAGAGCCAAAATCTGGATTAACTCTATTTTTGGGATCAGATCTTCCGATTTCTTCTCCTTCAAAGAAGCGTCCGGTCGGGAAGAGCCGCAGTGTCATGGGTGGGCGGTGTGGCTGTCCGGCATGGAGGCCAACGAGGCGATGCGACATTCCTCCTCATTGGAGGCAGTTGGTGGCCAAGCGTGGAGTCAGCGGCCCTGATCCTTCCGATCGCGGTAGACAAGCGGCGAGCGAGCGAGATGAGCAGCAGGCGGTGTTGCGGCCGAAGCTCGGGTCTGAGGCGGTGCAGAATTCCTCCTCACGATATGACATCTTCTTCCTCCTCTCCTTCCTCCTTCTGGGAGAAGGCCAGTGGCAGTGGAGGCGTAGGAGGCCAACGAGCGAAGGAGACCAACAAAGTGAAGGCTAGAGTGAAGGAAACCAGTGGACGGTGCAGCAACGGGAAGAGTTACAGGTAGAGCAGCAGCAGCCGGCCAACAAGGAGAAGGTGGTGGCATAAGTGCAACGCTAGTGAAACCCCAACCCTAACCTTACTTTGATACCATGTTATGAATAGCACTTATATTCATTATGAAGCCAATAGGCCAGAATATATACACGTACATATGGGTACAAAAGTAAAGCATATATAAGGCAATAAGCAATCTCTATACAAGGTAATAAGCGATACTAGTAATCTCTATATAAGGCAATAAGTGATACTGTCTAACAATCTTAAGGCCACTCAAAAAAGATAGACTAAAGAATGTGCATGGCTATACCTGAGCATGTTGAGGTGTCAACCGTTTAATCTATTTAGTCTAGGTTTTAAGACTCGAGAAACAATATATTAAACAACACAAGGATAACAAATATCCCACGTTAGATTTAATATTGATATTTGAAAATGGTAAAAAGATCAAACATATATCCACTGATAGCTTGTCGGATAAATGATATCTATGTGGTTTAGGAAGTCATAACGTTCTAATATCCATATATTGAGATTATTAAATCCGGAATAAGTCCTAATTTGATTCGGATTATTTGAATCCGAAATAGAAAGCCTATATTAGTGTGATTAAATAGGAAGTCGGTTTGGATAAGTATTTGAATTGATAAAGGTTAACTTAATCATATTCAGTTACGAAACAGAAACATTTCAGGCTTATCTTATTACAACCCCTCAGTTATAAATAAAAACGCACCTTGGATGCGTGGGATAACCAAAGTTAAAAGACTAATTCCGGCGAGAACCAAAAAGATCGTGCTACGGGTTCTAGCAGACCGGTGCGCAAAGTCTTCTTCCCGTTCGTGTGGATACTTATGGAACAAGACTACTACTGGCTCGACATGCTGACATGATCCAGCACGTTTTTTTATGTTGCTGGAAAGACGCACCTGCATGTCTAGTGATAACCCTAATCTATAGTCTTTAGATCATTTGCAACGAGTTCTCTAGGTTCAGGTGGATGGAAAATTTTCAATTTGCATCCTCCTCACTGTCCTTGTTTCCCAACAAAGTCTACTGGACATTGGCATGACATATCCATCAAGCAAAGCAATGTCATATTATACCTTCGTTACTCATGGGAGGTTTCCAGGCTCCTCAGGGCATCCACCTGCCTCTCCGCTGTTTTCCAAAAAAGCCCCTCCATTTCTCCAAATCATGAATAGGTCCCTACGAATTTACGAAAAAGTCCTTTGCGATTTTTTATGAGGGCAAGAAAAAAAATTCAAGATTGCGTTTAGGTTCCCCGATCGTTACTTTATGGAAAGAGGCTCCCATTGAATATAAATCGCGAACGAGCCATTTTTTAATTTTTAAGGATAGCGCTCAGGTCTATAAATATAACAAATAGGTCCCCGCTCCTTACACCCAGATCATTTCTCCGTTTTCTCTGGAAAAAAATATTTTCGTGAACAAAAATACATATCATCTCTATCTCTAGACTTTTTTTCCCGACTCAATCTAATATTTTTCAAAACATGTATTTTTTCGTTCACGCACGCAGCGTGCGCCGCACTTATTGGCCTAGTTACAACTATCAGGCAAGATATTGAACGCCTAATACTACATTTTAGCCAGTAAAATTGTAGATGATCGAAATAAGATTACATGTTTACAGCTGCATACTTGTACCAAATCTGTTTCTCGGGCGTAAAAAGGCGGTAAGTTTTTCAAGGGAGATAAATCATCTGAAAGACAATCTAACTGAAGAATCTAATCGTCCCTTTGAAAATGGTATGGTCAAAAATTCAAAACGAAGTCGCTACAGTGCCATAACTAGTACATTGAAAAGAACAGACACCCAAGCAAAGAACATCGCGCATCACACCAGTGTAATTCTATTTGTTCAAACTCACACGAAACTACTCTAGATTATAATTACAGGAAATAAATCCATATGTACAAAAATGTGGTCCAAAATCTATTACAGCTGCAAGGCTAAAACCCAACCCAGAAAGTACCTCGAAATAATTCAACGATGCAGATGTTTGTAAACGATTTTTAACTTTCTACACAATGAATTTGGATGTAGGGGCTGATTTACATGAAGGCCCGGACTATCACATTGGCGCCGGGCAAATCAGCCATGCTACATACTGTCGTTGGACGGTCTGTTTGACCATACAATCTCTATCTCTAGTGTTCTTGAGCCATCCTTGCCACCATCGTGGCTGAGGCTGAAGAACCCGCTGTATACTCCCTCGGTGACAACTTTGTCGATCTGGATGGTGACTCTCCCGAGGGTTGACTGCAAAGCAAGAGGTGACATTTGAGAAACAATAAGGAAATTACAGGCAAGATGCGTGAGAACACCACATGCAACACAGTTATACCATACCTTTCCAAATGTATTTTTGCTTTTGCACAAGATGTATAGCTTCTGCCCTTTTGGGGGGATGTCAAATAACCAAGTGAAGCCCTCATTCCATACTGGGCAAATGCTGTTGTTAACCACCTGACCATCAATGCAAACATAAGAAGCCGCATAAAACAAAATATCAAATAGAAGTATTGAGTATCCAAAGAATGCTGTTGAATAATCTAGGGAATAATTGTGTGTTCGAGTGTATCCTATCGGATCCCCACACCCTTTATTTATAGCGTTGTTTACAACCGAATAGTAACCAGACTCTATCGCTAATTTGACTCTTAACTTGAATTCTATCTCTAACACGACTCCAAGTCACACACAAGTCGGACTCTTATTTATCTCCAATACTAGTTCTCCAACACTCACGCTCAAGATGAGCATGATATACAACCATAGCCATCTTGTTACATAATGCAATACTCCCCCTCAAGGCATCAAACCTCGAGACATCTACTTTTACCGAATCGCCAACATGATGACGAATACCACCGTCATGACGTCAACCTCCAAGACCATCGTCCTTGTTGTTCGCACCAACAACTCCGTGTCCAACACCATCACATGGACACAACCTCCAAGTGCCATCACCTACACCATTGACCACAGTAACCACAACCATGATCACCATCTCAACCATGTGTCCAACATAAGTCATCCTTCATCTTCCTCACCATACCTTCAGTCTTGGTCTCCTCCATCTCTACCCGTATGCTTCAGGCCTTGGTCATGGTTATTAAGGCGTCGATTAAGCACCGCTTAAGCAATGCTTAATCACTATGGGGGAAGGGGTCGCCACGCCTTGCCAGGGAACCTATGGCAACTGCCTCACGGCCATGTTGTCGTTGAGGTGACGCTAAGGTGTTGGATGGCATCGGTGTGGCCCGAGGTGGCCGCCATAGATTTGGGGACCGGAATAAGAGTTCAAGATTTGGGGGCCCGAGGGAGTTCAAGATTCATACCTAGGCCTTGGGTATTTGAAGATGGAGAGGGAGAAGCCCTAGCGCCACGCCGCTCCGCCCCGTCGTCATTAGATCTGGAGGGGCAATAGCTGCATCGTGCCGTTGCTCCTCTGCGCCGCCGCTCGTTCTTTGCGCATCGTTGCCATCAGGTACGAAGGAGGCTCATGAGGGGATGCGGGAGGGAGAGGCTCACGGAGGAGGCGATGGGTCAGGGGAGGGGTTTAGGAAGGTAGAGGCTCACAGGGGAGGGAGATGGTGGAGGAAGAGGCTCATGAGGGGGAGGCAATCAAGGTTCCAAATCTCGTTTTGAGTTAAATCTCGGAGGTTCCCGAAATCCGAAATTTCGGCGAGATTCGGAAATTTCGGACAAAATCCGGACGAATTGCAAAAACCAAATTTCTAATCCTGTTTTTTTTCTACCGGGAAATCCGAGATCTCGGACGAAATCACCGAGATCTCGGCCGAAATCACCGAGATCTCGGTCAAATTGAACCGGCTCAAAAATGGTTCAAAATACGTCAAAAAATTTTGAAATTTTTTTTGGATAGTCCTAACACATCACTAATGTTTCCATAAAAATTTGAGATGATGATCAATCATGAGGAATTTTTAAAAATCTAACAAAGGGTAAAGTCATGATAAAAATCGTATATAAAATCGCTTTTGATTTTTCAAATGTAACAAATGAACTTCAAGTTATTTGAAAAGTTTTATATATGTTCCTATGTATTAAGGGAGGTTCTTTCTTTGAAACCACCTGCAGCTTCGAGGAGATTCTTTCTTTGAAACCACCTGTAGTTTTGAATTTTGACCAGTAAGAAAAGATCAATGCCATAAATATGAGCGCTAATCATGTATATGTGAATCTCCGCCCATATATACATAGGTGAGTTAATCTTTGTACTCCATTTATAAATACATGTTATCTTAGGTTTTAAATTTTGTTTTCCAATAAATGTCATTCAATAATTTTGAAGTGGGTTTTGTACCACTGTTTCCACTCCACTATTCTCTCATAGTCATACAGATATGATTCCAACTATCAATGTCGAGATCGAGATATCATCTCTCTCTGCTGTTTCAATGCACTAGAAAAGTTCCTATGTATTAAAAAAGTTCAAACCACTTTAGAAAATTTTGAAATTTTTTGTGAATGGTCCTAACACATCCATAATATTCCCATAAAATTTTCAGAAGATAATCAATATTGAAAATTTTTAAAAAATTCGAAAAGTCCTAACCGACATATTGAACCGACCAAAAAATGGCCAAAAACATGTTAAAAAATTTTGAATTTTTTTGTGGATGATCTTGATCCTAAACCCAAGCAAATACAATGCACAAAAATCAAAATCCGGCAAAAAAACATCAAATCTCGCCCGAGATTGCCGAGATCTCGCCCGAAATTGCCGAGATCTCGCCGAGAAATCCGAGATTTGAATTTTTTAAATTTTTTTGAATTTTCCGGGATTTTGAATCTCGGAGGGGTCCGAAATCCGAGATTTCGCCGGGATTTCGCCGAATTTTGGACCCTTGGAGGCAATGTGCTTCGAAGAAATGCTTCAGGGAAGAAGAAGCGATGAGGGAGGAGGAGGCTCGGAGCAAAGTAATAGCAGGGACACTGTAGCAATTGTATCAGTAGCAGCACACAAGTGGAAGCGCTGCAGTAGTAGGAGTCTATCATTAGTGGAAGTAGCAGTAGAAGTACTTAGTAGCGGAAGTATAGCAGTACCTTAGCAGTAGAAGTAGAAGTATTGTGGTAGTACCGTAGAAGTAGAAGTATAGCAGTAGAAGTAGAAGTATTGTGGTAGTGCCAGTAGTAGTGCTATCAATTGACAACTATACACTTAACTAGTACTAATACTATAGTAATCGAGTACCAGTAGTAAAACTATATTAGGTTGGATACGCGTATGGCGTCGCCTCGCCGTGCACCTTAAGTGCTTCAGCGGTAAAAAGATGGTGAGTCGCCATGCCCCGTCTTATCGCTTTAATAACCATGGCCTTGGTCTTCACCGTCTCAACCTCTAGCGCACCCCCCCCCCAACACACACCCTAGGGCCAACATGGCATCCACCATATCTCCTGACCCCCCCCACCACCTCGGTTTCCACCACCTCTCCTAACATACCCCCGACCACCTTGACATATGCCTTCTACTAACACCTCTACTGCATCTTTCCACCAAAGTGGGGACTCTAGCACCAACAACTCAATAGCTACCATCGACACCAAAATCATAGCCATAGCCTCCACCGGAGCTAACACCAGCTCCTACGCTTCATCGTTGAACTTATCCACCATCAAACTCTCCACCACTTTTTCAGTATTGAGAGATTTACTAAAATGCCCCTCTACCAACCTTTTCTCACTCTTCATCTTAAAGTATCTCCCATGCTTCGTCATCTTCCATGTGGCCCCAATGTCCTGCCACCAAACCTCTCACGCATCCAGATCCCATCGAACCATCCTAGCTTGCAAACGGGCCACATGCCTTACCATCACAATGACCGTACCGGACTTCCTTGACCGTTCTGGACCTTAGCTCCACCGAGCTTAAGTCCCGGCGCACCACATGCCTTCCACCATCACAATGACCGCACCCAGCTTCCTTGACTATTCTGGACCTCAACTGCTACGAGCTTAGTCCTGGTCCATCTTTCCATTGCTTGTCATGTCCATCACCCTGCAAGCCAACTCCTCCAGAGCTTAGCCCTAGTCCACCTTGCCATTGTCTATCATGTCCATCACCATGCAAGCCTATCCGGTACAAATACCAACGTCAACTCCAACGAGCACCTTCACTACCAACTCCAACGTCAACACCACTAAAGCCTCATCCTAAGCAATCTTCTCCCCCCGTTTCAAGGCATCTTTACCTTGCCCTGAAACCTCCGCTATCAGCATTAGCCAAAAAATACTTCCCAATCTCTCTCCCCTGCAGAGCACATGCATCCTCATAACAAACAGCAATCAACCCAAAACTTCCACCTTTCTTCTTTCTACAGGCTCTTCCCTTTCTCCAAGCAAGCAAAAGCAAAGCAACAACCACACACCCACACTAGATTGGATCAAGTGAACAGCCACACAATCCAAACCCAAACAAGATCGACTTCCTTCTTCTCCAAACTACTCACCTTCTCAGAACTTCTTCCCTTCCTTACCTTCCAACAGATCTTCCTGTTATGAATAGTACTCGTTGTATTCAATATGAGGCCAATGGCCAGAATATATAGATGTACATGAGGGTATAAAAGGAAAGCATATATAAGGTAATACCTAAGCAAGGAAAACTTATATATGGAAAACCTATATATGGAGTCTATATAAGACAATGTTTATATCCTTAACACCCCCCACAAATGCAAGGCGTATGCAATAGCATTGCATTTGGAAGGGTTGACAATAAAATAGGAAAAATCCAAAGTCATGGTCTTAAAGTAGTCGTCGTAGCAGCTAACTCTTTAAAAATCGAGCTGACAAAGAAAAGCCAACGAAGAACCGAGGTGATGAAGAAAAGCCGACGGTGGGGCTGAGTCGATGAAGAAAAACCGACGATGGGGCCAAGTCGACGAAGAAAAGTCGACGGTGGAGCCGAGTCGACGGTGGAGCCGAGTCGACGGTGGAGCCGAGTCGACGAAGAAGAATGAAATCAGTTGGCATAATGAACTGAAACCGACAAAAGAAAGCCGGCGAAGCTGAGCCGAGCCGAGGTATTCAGAGTCGACGGAATGAGCCGATAAAAGAGCTGAGCGATGACAGAATCAAGATGCTAAGGACTTGGATGGACGCAACGGAAGACTCAAGAAAAATATTAGGAATTACTAGCCATATTACTAAAAAGAAGTAGCTCGAAAACCACCGAGCAGGAGTCGATCCAAAGAACCGAAGAGCCAGAGCCGATCCAAAGAGCCAAAGAGTCGGAGCCGAGAACTGGAGAAGCTGAGTCAAAAAACAAAAGAAGCTGGAAGCCGCTTTGGATTCACATTCCAGCTTTTCAGCTCTAGCTCTGGCTTATTGGCTCAGTCTTCGGCTTCTAGCGCATCAGCTTTGCGGCTCTCGCTTATTCAGCCGACGGGATTTTAAATCCACCTATGAGATTTGTTTGAGGTCCACTGAGACAAAAACCGATATGGCTGGCTCTCTGGGTGAAGCTCTTGATGACCAAAGGAGGCGGGCCGCCGGTGGCTGGGGTGGCCGGCGAATCGCGGTCGAGACGTCTTCTTGGCGTTGAAAGAGGCGGCTGAGGTCGAGCGGCCGTCTTAGCCGAAGAAGCGCGCGGGCCGCGATGGTGGCGCTATGGTCGAGGCAGCGGGGTCGCCCAGGTTGAAGCGGGCGGCTAGAAGGCAGTCGTGCGGAAGCCAAGCCAGCGGCGGTGGATGAAGACAGCACGCAATGAAGGTGTGCGGAGGCCAGAGCAGCCGGAGGAGACCGGTGGGAGCCGGAGGTGTGGGCCCCGGCTGCGGGCGACGTAGATTCAAACAAGGCGACCGGACCCGACGCTTCTCCCTCAGCCGAACGAGCCGACGAGGACAAGGGTCGCAGGCCATGACGAAGCCGACGAGGACGAGCAGCGGCAGAGGTGGCCGCCCCCGGGAGTGGAGATTGCTCCTCCCGGGGGCAGCAGTACTAGCAGCGGAAGGATGAAGCTAGGAGAAAAAAAAACCTGGGGCTCTGATACCATGTTATGAATAGTACTCGTTGTATTCAATATGAGGCCAATGACCAGAATATATAGATGTACATGAGGGTATAAAAGGAAAGCATATATAAGGTAATACCTAAGCAAGGAAAACTTATATATGGAAAACCTATATATGGAGAGTCTATATAAGACAATGTTCCAGCGCAAACCAACACAGATCTGAAGGAGCGGCCCAACGCGGAAGTCAAGAACCACCAGGCGGCAAGGCGGCTTCGACACGGAGGTCGAGGAGACGGCGACACGACCGGAACAAGGGCGAGCGACGGCAGAGGCAGATCAATCTGCTTCGGCAGCGGAGGAGCAGAAGCGACGAGACGAAGAGCCGCCGGGAAGGACAGTGCAAGTGCGTGGCCACCCCCAAGAGCCGAGATTGTTCCTCCCGGGGGGCAGCTGCAGCGGAAGAAGATGGGAAGCTAGGGTTTCAACCTATGCTCTGATACCATGTTATGAATAGCACTTGTTGTATTGAATATGAGGCCAATGGCCACAATATATAGAGTACATGAGGGTACAAGAGATAAGGCAAAGGACAAGAGATAAGGCAATCATCTATAACAGACAATATATCCTTAACACTTCCAACCATCTAACTACTCTCAAGCAGAAAGCAATCTTCTCCCTCTGTCTCTCAAGCAGCAAACAATCTTCCCTCTATGTCTCTCAAGCAGCAAGCAATCTTCCCCCTTTGTCTTTCCCTGTTCAAATTGAACTCTCCAAGCAGCAACCTCTTTTTTCCCCAAGTCAGATCCAACTCAAATCGCAGCAGCAACACACATGCAACTTTTTTCGTGTCGCTCCGTCTGCATGCAGTAACACATCATGCACGCATATCTCTCCCTTCGATTACTCAAGCCACACCAAATCCCACAACAATAGCAATGACACCAAACCCAGCAACCACAAAGCAATAACTCTTCAATCTCGATCAACATACCCTATTTGCCAAACTATGCCGCGCGCATTTCCACGCTCATGACAACCCTTCAAGCATCGATGTCAACACAAACCACAAACGTAGCACCCACATCTCTCTTACACAAACATGTGCACATAGCCAAGCAGCAAATCTCACTTTTTCCCCTTCTTTTTTTCTTCTTCTCTTTTTCTTTTCTTTCCTTTCCTTTTCTTTCCTTTTTTCTCTCTTCTCCTTTTTCCCTCGGCCTCTTGGCATCTCTCTTTCCCTTTTTTTCCCTTCCTCTCAGCCGCAACTGACCCAACCTCTTTCCCTTCTCCCCACCTCTGCAGCAATCACGGCTTCTTGGCGTTCAATTTCCGCATCCCGGCGATCCTATCCGCGAGCACGCAAGTCCAGCGTCGCAAGCTCGAGCGGCGACGGCCCAAGCTTTAGATCTACCCCGAGCAGCGACGACCTGAGCTCGAGCGGTTCCCGATCGGCGGTGGCCCAAGAGGCAACTCGCGTGGTGCGGCCCTAGGCTGCTCGGCGGCCCCTGCGGTGGATCTGGGCGACGGCGGCCCAGGTAGACCCCGAGCGGCGGCTGTGGCCCAAGCAACGGCACGTGGAAACGCCTACACACAACCCGGCCGACCACAGACTGCTCCTATGCGACGCAGCCAGGGCGGACCACCTATGACGGAACGGCAGCAACCGACGGATCGACTGAGGTGAGTTTTTTCCGCTTTAAGGTTTGGATGGCTTTGATACCATGTGTTACAAGCCGATGAAGACGAGCGCACCGGCTAAATGAGCTCGGGTTCCTGCGTCGGCCAAGGTCGCAGGCCAGACGATGAAGGTCTTCCGTCGCAGTCGACGCTGAGTCAAATTGCTCCGGAGCCACCGCTTCTTCTCAAGATGAGTACGCGCCAAAAGTCCCCTCCCGTCCCTCCTTCTTCCCTTCTTATTCTCCTCCTCACGCATGCACGCAAGCCGATCCTATTTTCCTGCTCCCTTCCTAACTAACAACAGATATCTTTTATTCTGATCGGTAGATGCCTTTTATTTCTCTCTTTCTAACTCACTGCCTATTGCTAAGGATGGCGCAATCCTGCTGTCTACAGGATTTCCTCCCTTAAGTGACGGCCCACTGCGCCTTACAAAGACCACTGTCAGATCCGGCCATAACATCACTCCTCCTCGAAACTAAGCTTGTCCTCAAGCTTACAATCGAAATGACCGTCGAAGGACCATTGCATCCACCATGTTGCCTCTTCTCGCAGTTCTCTCGTCAATGCACCAAGAATCATGCGATGTCCATCCTTTAACCTTTGGGCCAACAATCGGTGTGGCTCGACCAGTCAACTTCGGTCGACGGCAGGAGTTCGGCCGGAAGGTTTACCACTTGCGCCGGAGGGGTTCCCTTAAACCGCTTAAGCAACGACACATGGAATACATTATGGATTCTGGAGCTCTCCGGAAAATTTGCAATTTATGAGCCACCTCGCCCACTCGTTGAAGCACCCTGAAAAGGGCCATAAAAGCGAGGAGCCATTGGACCTCGAATCGGCCTCGGTATTTGTTGCTGTCGTTGGAGCTTGAGCCACACACCCATGAGCCCACCTCAACACCTCCTCTCTATGCTTGCCATCATAATATTGCTTCATGCGTTTTGAGCTTGCGAGTTGCGCTTTTGCTTGCTTTGTAGAAGAACATCCCGATCTACTGGCAGTACAATCCAGAATCGATACTTGTGGCCCTTGTCGGTATGGAAATGAGGTGGAGACCGCCCATAAACCAATTCGAAGGGTGTGAGCCTATGAGCCGAGTGAAATGAAGTGTTATAACAAGATATTTACGCCTCCAACCCATTGAACCAAGATGAGGATTCTGCCGCTAAGCACCTCAAGTACATTTCAATGGTCCTGTTAACCACCTGCATGCCAGTCCGTCCTGAGGATGATGGCGTGGATATCGCCAGCTGCTCCACTTCTCTTGAACAACCCTTGCCAAAAGCACTAAGGAATACGGATCCCTATCTAAAACAATGGACTCACTAATTCCATGTAACCAGCATTAACCTGGTCAAAGAATAGTTTTTGTTACTAGCTGCTGTCTTTGGCCTCGTGAGAGGAGGAAGTGTGCATATTTGGAAAGACGATCAACCACCACCAACAATGCCGTCTTACCCTGTGATTTTGGAAGATCGATAAAATCCATCGAGATGTCTGCCGCGCACTTGACGGGAATGCTCAAGGGTCGCAGAGGACTACTGGGGCTTGGGTGCTTGCTTTATGTCGACAAATGGCACATTTCGCCACAAACTCCCTCACATCTTCTTTACGATGATCCCGCGAGGTACATAGCCCGAAGGACGATGAGCGTTTTACATTGCCTTCATGCGTGAGGTCATGCACTGCTGAGATCATTAGTTCTACGATTACTGCACCCACAACTTCCCTTCTCTGTAAACCAGCCCATCCTTGACCTCCCAGGAAACGCTTGATGGTGTTTGATCTAGGCGGACTTTCAATGAACTGCGTTTAACTTGCAGCACCTTTTCCTGGACCACCGGATCGTTCTTCAGCACATCCAACCATTGAGCACGGGTCACATCCTTCACCACCGACACAGCAGCACAATTTCCCATCTCCTCGGGTGTTCTAGACAACGCATCTGCGGCGTTATTGTGCTTGCCTGGTTTATATTCTACCCGGAAATCGAAACCCATCAACTTACTCAACCAATGTTGTTGTGGAGGAGTGATTAATGCTTGTTCGAGTAAGAATTTGAGGCTCCGTGATCAGTTCGATGTAAATCCTTGCCCCACAGTATGGCCGCCAATGACGTCATCAGCTTTGGATAATCCTATGAGTTTCGCTCATACGCGCTAGCTTCCAGATGACGGTCCGCCAACTTCCTGCTAAAGTAAGCCACTGGGTGCCCTTGTTGCTGAAGGACGGCCCCAATGCCAGATCCCGACGCATCACATTCCACCTCAAATGGTAGTGAAAATCGCATCCAGTAACAGGCTGAAATTAAGGCTCGCTTCAACCCGTTGAAGGCTTCCTCGGCTGCTGCGTTCCACCCAAATCCATTCTTCTTCAAAAGTGCCGTCAACGGATCCGCAATTCTGGCGTAGTCTTGGATGAACCTCATTAATACCCAACCCAGGAATCCTCTCAATTACATCCTTGTTGTGGCGAGGCCATAGCTCTTCTGCCTGATTTTGGGTGGATCGGCTTCCACCCTAATGCGATATGAGATGACCCAGTATCCAATCTTTTCTCGCAAAGGCGCATTTCGACCTCTTCAAGTGGCAACCGGTGCTCCTTTAGCCTAGTGAGGATCTGTCCTCATGCCTCGTGCTCCTCCTCTCTCTGTATATCAAGATGTCATCAAAAAACTAGCACGAACTTACGCAAGAACTCCCGGCGACCTCATTCATGAGTGCTTGGAAGGTTGAGGGTGCATTGGACAATCCGAATGGCATCACCGAAAACTCGTAGTGACCATGATGTGTCCGGAAAGCTGTCTTCATAATGTCCTCCTCCTTCATACGGACTTGATGGTAACCAGACCGCAAGTCCAATTTAGTGAAATACCGGGCTCCTCCCAACTCATCCAAGAGCTCCTCTATCACTGGAATTGGAAATTTATCTTTGATAGTCTTCGCATTCAACTGGCGGTAGTCCACAAAACCTCCAAGTCCCATCTGCTTTCCTCACCAACAATACCGGCGATGAGAAAGGAGAATGACTCGGCCGGATAATACCTTGTTGGAGCATCTGTTCGCACTGTCTTTCTATCTCATCTTTCTGTCGATATGGGTATCTATAAGGTCGCACTGCTATCGGGTCTGTTGTTGCCTCCAACGGACCCTGCAATGATGCATGCAAGCGGTGGCGATCCTTGGGGTTCCTCAAAGACATCCGCATATGATTCCAATAGTGCTTCCTAATCGCGTTGTTTTCTCTTCCATGCTGATTTGCATCATCCTTGCCTTCTACCGCTGCTGTAGCCTTGCAACTTCACTCTACTCCATTCTCTCAAACTCCATGGTCGAGTTCTTAAGTCCCATCAGCCTCCCTAACGTTCTCAACCATTGAACTCCTAAGATCGGTCGAAAGAGTCAATGGGCAGCACGTGAATGGTGCCACAAACCGACGATTTTGGATGATAAACTCGCTCGACATCTGCCCAACGGCAAATGCCACCCGTCGGCCACCTTGACTCGCCGATTGCCTCGCACCTCCGCTTGCATGTTCCCTTCTTTTCCCAACCTGCCGGGCGGCATAGGCACTAATGAAATTGTGTGTCTCCAACATCTATCAGCCCCAACCATTTCTTTCCTTTCATCTCTATCTCCACCGTGCATTGTCTCCCTTGTTTGGGTCCAATCGCCGCAATCATGGACAATGCCGCTTCCATCATGACCTCGGGCTCGGCTCTTCTCCTCCATCTCGCTTCCCCTTCCTCCTCCACTTCCAAATGGAACAACGGGTTACACTTGTGACCACAGTATAGATTTCGTCAGCTTGTAACAAAGCCCTTCGCCTTCTTTCGGCCAATTGGTCAGCGGTTAACCTCAACTCGTGGGGCGTTGAAGCCGTAGTGCTTTTGCATCTTTGGATGCCTTGGGGTATACGCCAGACTTGCTCCCGAACTTCCTCCTCCTGTCGCTGCCCCTTTGGTGAACCACGAGACTCTCCTGAGGTTTATTGCTTCTGGTGGGGCATTCGACTTATTCCTGCTCCTAGCCCGCTTGCCATCGTTCCACTGTCCCATTTGTCTTTGGGCCGACGGAAGACCCCACAAGCGGTTTAAACCGCCTTCCACGCCCATATGTGTCCAACTCATCAGCCTCGCATAATCCGCTTCCTTCCTTGCCTCTGCCTCCTGGCACTCTCGATCGGCCAACCATTGAATCGCGCGGACGCTCCCTGGACTCCTCTGCTCCTAGTGTCGGAGAGACACCGCCACAAACATCTCAATTTGGTCTGACGCCTCATCTAACTCCGCCAAAGCATCTTTGAAATTCTCTTGCATATTCATCCACACTCTGATTGTCACAGCTTGAAATTCGCTAAATCCCCAAGTGGTCCAGCTTGAAGATCGCGTGAATAATGAAAGTCTCATAAAATTCCTCCCACGCGATCCAGGGCTCTTCTTCCGCCAATGATCAGTCAACACATCTTGCGCCTCTCGAAGGTGCAAGCCAATTCACCCACTCCTCCTCCTTTATCTTGTGAACGCGAAGTAGCGTTCAGCATCTGCCAACTTAGCGGGTCTCCTTGACCGTCAGTACTCGGTAAGTCTAACACAGGAAGACGGGTGACCATCGGACGCTCATCCTCTTCTTCCGCATGCATTAGGCCTCTCGTCGAGCCGTGAAACCGTTCTCCCCTATTTCGCTTCCCCACTCATTGCCCTCCTTCCCGTTCATCCGGCTCAGCGCCTCAGGAAACGCCTCCACCGTCATCTCCTTAGGATCCGTCACTCTGGGATCACCAACGCCGATCCTGCTCCCCGCCCTCCAAGTTCTTACCCTTCCACGTCGCATCATCTCACCAAACATCTCTTTCAACTCCTGGATGTCCTTCTTCATCCCTTCACTCTTCCTCGGTCATCGCCTACCTTTCCTCCATCCGACCGAACCGAGATGACTCCTCTGCGGATCGCCTGGCTCGATACCAAATTGTTACAAGCGATGAAGACGGCGCACCAGCTAAAGCTCGTTCCTGCCGTCGGCCGACAGGTCGACGATGAAGGTCTTCCCGTCGCAGCCGACGCCTGGGGTAGGGCTGTTGTCGGAGCCACCGCCTTCTTCTCAAGATGAGTAATGCGCCAAAAGTCCCCTCCGTCCTGCTCCTTCTTCCCTTCTTATTCTCCTCCTCACGCATGCACGCAAGTCAGATCCTATTTTCCTGCTCCCTTCCTAACTAACAGCAGATATCTTTTATTCCTGACGGTAGATGCCTTTTATTTCTCTCTTTCCTAACTCAGCGCCTATTGCTAAGGATGGCGCAATCCTGCTGTTGTCTAAGGATTTCCTCCCTTAAGTGACGGGCCCACTGCGCCTTACAAAGACCCTGTCGTATCCGGCCATAACACCATGTTGAATAATCTAGGGAATAGTTGTGTGTTCGTGTGTCCTATCGGATCCCCAGACCCCTTATTTATAAGGTTGATTACAACTAGATTCTATCTCTAATTTGACTCTTAACTTGAATCCTATTTCTAACACAACTCCAAGCCACACACGACTCGAACTCTTATTTATATCCAATACTAATTCTCCAACAAATGCTATATAATATGCTTCTTTCTTGAAAAAATTGATGCTTGCATAATAGTAATATCTACTGGTATCCAGCTTCGAAACCATGTTCTCCGGTCTTGCAATGCTCTTTGATGGAATTACTGGGTGCAAGAGCAAAAGAACTACATGCATCATAGATGAATTAATGAGTAGGATCGTCTATAGGAACTTACCTTAGTTTGCCTTGGAGACCCATTTCCTATTTGCAGAGAACAAAATGCATTTGTACTACCCATTGTCTGCTTTAAGTTATTCCCGCGTATTATGGTAACGGTCAAGCAACCAGGCAAGCAATGCAGCAAGCTATCAGCTCTCTCATGAAAACCGGGAGGACAGGTCTTCATAAGCATTTGTAGTATGGGTATGGCCTCAGCAGAAATCAGGGACTGGGCTTTAGCAATGTCTTCATTCATTTGTGGCCAGGATTCTTTCAGCAAGCAAAGGGTGTCGAGCACACTCTCTTGTGCAGCCTCATTTCCATCCTTCAGGGCACAAACAAGATGCGGTACGCACAAGGTTGCTGCCTCAGAAAACCGTACCTTTTTGAAGTTGCTGAATATCACGTATATGGTCCTCAAAATAACTTCATTGATAGTTGATGTAGAGAGCAGCTCTCTTTCTAAGGCAGCTGTCAGAAATTGCAGTTGAGGTTAAAAACATAATAATATGAATGGATCATTAAGCAGCACAGACTAGTTAAGGACTTGCAATTTCACTATTTTATTACTTGACAGTTGACACATCTGATCAATCAGTTGAAAGGGTCAGATGTTGACGGATAGCTTTGATATAATGGGGCAATCTCCAATGCAGATTAGATATTGTTCATCGAGGACAAAATGCCAACAACAAAATATTTTATTTTCAAAACAGAAGGGCATGAGAAATTTACACTTGAACATGAAAAACAGGCAACTGGAAAAATATTGGCTCAATTCAATGCAAGGGTTGGTGACTTACCAGTGAGAGATCGGATGAGCTCATTCGACACATATTCTTGAAGTGTATGATTTGAAAATAGATGCTTGATCAGCAGAGCAGCCTGTCCCGCAATATCTACATTGGGAGACAGAAGCAATTCCTGCACAACCAAAATGCCTCCAGCCTCCGCAACGACTCGCCTATTTGTCCTGCTGTGAATCACTAAGCTTTGCAGTGCACAAATAGCAACCATTGTCATATCGTCTGTAGGCTGGTCCTCAAGAAGGCTCACAAGAGCACAGCAGGCAGACACAGAGTCACTTGCTCTTGCAAGTGCTTCATGCTGGAAAATGTCACCTAGTGCAAGAGTCACCAAAAACTTAGCTGACTGATTCTTAGACTGAGGATCTAACAGGTATTGTGAGAGAGGAGCAATACAATATTTGGCAACTTTTTTTTCTCGGACCCTAGCATTGTTTATCAGTGCTTCAAGCAATCTTGCTGCAGATTCCTCGCAACGATGGTTCTTAAGGAGCTCCAACAGTGCACGTACAGCCCCAGCCTCAGCCATGGCTATGGCACAGCGCGAATTACTTTTCTCTTGCACAAGAAGAGCACTGAGAGCTATTGTAACAGTACTCTCCATGGTGGAGTTCAGTAATCTTACAAGGACAGCCATTGAGACTTTGACATAGTTGTCAGAGCTATAACGCAAAACATTACATAATACAAGTGTTGCAGACTCCCATAATGCTTGACTTGGCTGAGGGTCATCTTGGACAATTACCTTTGAAAGTTCAAAAATTCCACCTGCATCTGCTACAGCCTTGGGCCAACTCTGAGATATGCTTTCAAGTGCTTTAACTGCAGTTTGTTGTAAGCTCAAGATTCCAATACCAGCAAGCTGCACCAGAGGAACAACTGCATTTTTTGTAGTGATATCCTGTTGAAAATGTTCCTGTTCTAGAAGATGTGATAGCACCTCAATGCCAAGTTGTTGGATTGCTTGAGAGGGAGACTCAAGAAATGATATTAATGGCTCAATTATTTGACTGGGAGTCAATTTCAATGCTGCTAGACTCTGAGGTTTCTCCAGAATATTGGCAAGTGCTTGCAATGCGCTGTGCTGGTCCCACATGGTGACATCCGGGCGACGTAAAAGCAAGAAAAGTGGCTCCACCATTTTTGCAGCAGCAGAACTTTTAGCTATGGCACTGTTGTTTGTCAAAATGCGAAGCAACTCAGCAATAGATGAGCTAACAGAAACAGGAACATCAAGAATCATATCAAGTGCATGCTCAATGATGCCAGTTTTAACCATGTCAAGTTTGCAGTTTGGGCGGTCCTTACCCAACTTTATGAGAGCACCAATACATGCCTCAGACAAGTGGTAGTTTGTCCCGGGAACAAAACTAACAAGAAGATCAACAACTTCACTAGTTGCAGCAACCTCTGCATTGTACTCCTCATCCAATAGTCTATTCAGCGCACAAACAGCTGGTTCAACAACCAAACTAGAGCCCGATGTCATTAATGATATCAGGGGTTGAAGACATTCTGTGGCAATTGGTGATGCCCGTATGGTTGCATTCTCAAACAAAATATAGCAGAGCTGAGCAGCATCTTTCTTAAGCTCCAATGACGAACTGAAGGATAAAATTTTATAGAGACTTTCAAGTGTATTACCTTCTACATCAAACATAGCTGAAGCCTTTGAGATATTCCCAACAGAAAGCTTGATTAGAGCACCAAGTGCTGCCTGCTGTTCTATTTCAGTTCCTGACTCAACCATGTCAAGCAATGGCTGAATAGCTTGCCTAGCCACTTCAATGTCTCTTATATTCTCTGAATCAAAGAGGTTCTGCAATGTCCTTGCTGCACTAAGCCTAGAATTTCTTGAGCCCAAACGTAAGACAGCTACCAGTTGATTCAAAGTACTAAGTGAGGATTCATGGTACAGGAGATCAGGGTTTCTGTATAAGATCCCTAGTAGATTGGTTATAGTAGTTTCAGTTGAGTCTTGAGGACTTAAAGATAGATACTTAGTTAAAGCATCTAAAGCTCCAGCCTCCGCCATAGCAACTTTATTTGCCTCGCTACCTTCCGCTAGTTGAGTCAGAAGATGCAAAGCAACCAGAGGTGCACCTGGCTTGTCTGGCATTGGTTTAAGTAGGTCCACTAGCAAGGGAATGGACCTTCGGGCAGTAGCACCAGTACGAACATCTTCAAGCTCAAAAAGACTTCTCAATATTATTTGACTTGGATTTGCTGCCAACTTGAATTCTTCAACCATTGTAACGAGATTTGGCATATCAGATTCTATCTGTCCGATCAAGGCTATAGCACCCACAACTGCACCAGAATTTGCAATAGCAAGCTGTATACCTCTGCTTCCGGTGGAAACAAGGCTAGCCAGTGACTGAGCAGCAAAATACCTATCAATGATCTCATCAGATTTTAGCAATGAAGCTAAAGAAGGTATTGTTCGCATTATTGACGAAGATTGAACAACCACTGAATCCTGAAATAAGGTAGCCAAGAGAAGGGCGCAAGTCCATACACTTTCTGAATCTTCATATTGTTCCTGTAACGTAGAGCCATTTAGGACTTGAAATTGGCATGGGAGAAGAAACGATAAAATACGGACAAGTAATGCAACTAAGAAAAGAAGGAACAGCTATATGTTAAACATCACATTCTATATTGTCTACTGTCTAGAATAGTTCAGCTAATATACAAGGACCATCATGATTCTTCTTCGTGCTTGTTCTCACTTCTCGACTCCAATCGGATAATTTGGTATTGATAATGCATAACATTATTGGTACATCTCTGTACCTGTTACCCAAGGAGTACAACTCCTCTATTTAAAACAAATGGTGCCAGTCTGGAGTATATTGCTTCCCCTGATTTATGCAAGCATTTACTCTGTGGAATAAGAAACAGCATGGTAATCTCTTCCTAGAAATTTCCATTAAATGTTTGAATAATTAATAGTAAAAAAATTAGAATTCAATTATATGCCCATCAATTTTCCTTTTAAATATCTTAACCTGCCAGACATACAGTACTTAGATGTCCTGATGAATCTGCTTTGCATAGTTCCGTGTGTAAGTAGGTCCCAACACTGATCAACAAGCTCAACATTTTACATGATTCCAGTTCAGAGTTAAGACATACTTCAGACATGAGCAAAAAAACATCAATATTAAGTAAGGTGAGCTGTCTTTATGTATCTATACTCGAAACAAGCACAGAAAACAAGGGGAAAACTTAGGATGTCACTCTTTGCACACTGGTCACCATGACAGCCCAAACTGAAACTAAGATCTCCACATTAGCAATACAAACAGATTGAGATACCATGTGATTTAACAAGGACACAGTGATCTTTGACAAAAAAAATCATCCAAGTCATAGAGATAGCAAGTTAAAGTAATTCATGCAGAACCAAAAAAAAAAATCTTGGCCCACAAAGAATACATTGTTAAAGTTATTTATTATGGTGTATTTCTCAACTCAAACAACATAGCAGTTCCAAGCAGTAAATATCTTGAATTTAGCACCAATGGATTGCAGTTAAAGACTGAGTTGTAAAAATAATGTAATAACAGCGCATTGGAAAATAGAAAGTTTAAATTTGAAACATGTACCTCTCGATTAGCAGTATAGCTAGCAAGTTTATCAGATACAGCATCAACACCACCAAGGTCCATAACAGTAAGTTTACTCCTCGCATGAGAAGAGCAAATAAGTGAGAGCAAAAAAAGTGCAACAGTTTCTTCCAAAACCCGTCCTGATTCAGGCACAGCCAAAACATCCTCATAATTATACAAACTCTTTTCCGTGTGAGGTTTCCAGACTTCAATGTCTAGAGACATTGAAGCAGAATCTTGCTTCAACACATCAATGAGTGCAGATATTAGATTCTTCAGAAGTCCTGATGCTTCAAGAACATCAACCAACTGTACTCTGCTGTCCTTCATAGCAGAAATGAGGGTGATTGCACTGCCGATTCTTACTTCCATGTTTGCTGACTCCATAAGTCTACTAGCAAGAGAAACAATGCATCCTTGATTTTTGTTTAAATACTCACCAAGTAAGGAAGGTTGGTCTTGACATAGCCTTGAAAGGATTTGAATGGACTTATCTTGAATTGGTGGAAGCCCAACACTAACACAATGAACTAAAGGTTCTAACCTTTCTGGAACTTCAATAAAAGCAGTCCACAGAGGGGAGCTAAAATTTGCACCCTCCTTGGTCCTAGCCATCAATGCAAGCGCATCCAGGGGAGCCAAACTTGTAACAGCACGAAAGGCAGTCCACAGCGGGGAGCTAAAATGTGCACCCTCATTGGTCCTAGCCATCAATGCAAGCACATCCAGGGGATCCAAACTTGTAACACTTTCCAAACTGATTCCAGATAGACACACCAGCAGTGCATGAATTATAAAACAGCACTGCAAGTAATCTGGAAGAACTTCACTGACCGGGAACTGGTTGAGCAATTGGCAAAGCGATTGTGAGGCACTAATTTTGCCTTCTAAACTCCCCTCCTTAAGCACTCTAGTCAAAGCCAGGACAATATTGTCATCTAGCGCATCCTTAGCAATCTGTGCGTCTGATAGGAGATTTGCCAATGCAGCAATTGCTGTTTCAGCAGCATCAATGGATGATGTCTTTGCCATCTCTAGAAGAGGTTGCACATAACCTTCAGCTATACATGATATTTTGTTCTTCGTTATGGCATTAGCTGAGCGTGAGAGTGCTCCTAAAGCTCTAGCGGACTGTGTTGCAATAACTTGATTTCCACTTGTCAAAAGCTTCATGCATGGCTGAACAATTTCATCAGTTGCCAAGATGTCACAAATATCCTGACACATACTGAAAATATCAGCCAATACAGTTGCAGCATATTCCTGAGTTTCTTCATTTGATGAGTCAAGAACAATAACAAGAGATTTAAGGCCTTTATTGGCTGGAGCTCCATTCTGGACTAGATCTCTCTGAGGGGCCATCACAAGGACATGCCCAAGAACTGCAATGACATGGGCCTTTGAGCTTAGTGAGTCATTGAGCAGTAGTGCTAACAACTGATTAATTGTAGCAGAATCAGCAGACCGTATGAGTTTCTTGAGTGCTTTGGCTGATGACTCTTGTCCACGAGGGCTACCGCTCTTCAGAAGCCAAAGCAGGGCCATAACAGCCCCGGCACTCTCAACACATGCCCTGATATCATCACTGTGACAGCATAGGTTCCACATGATATGAGCTGCATCCTCCTTTGCCTTTTGTGATCCTGTTTCCAATAGCTGGACAAGCGGAGGGATACCTCCAGCAGCTGTTATTGCCCACTTACTGTCATCTACTTCATCACTCAAGATAGCCAACAACGAAACTGCATACTCCTGATGCTGCTCACTAGAAAGCCCAAGTAATGATATTAGCAACTGAACCCCTTCTCTCTTTCCAAGAGCCTCCCATATTCCAAGACCATCACCGCACAAGCAAGTTAATGCACAAACAAGATGTTCCTGAACATCAGCAGAAGCCATAGTGATCAGCCCAACAAGAACCTTCTTTGCATTTGAGTGATTGAGACTACCAGAGAGACGGGCATTCCCATATAGACTTGCTAAAGCCTCAAGAATACGATCAAGCACAAGCTTACTGTGATGGGATTTTAGCAGCACAACCAAAATATTTTCTATCTCAACTGGGTCAAAGGATTTACCATCATTGCCATCAAAAACCATCAAAGTATATGCCAGTGCTCCAAGAATGTCAGCAAGGTGAACAGGCGACCGGGGTGCTTGGCAGAGCTCTCCAAGGTAAAGCAACAGAGAAGTTGTTCCACCACAAATATTTGATAAAGCAAGAACAGCATGGCTTTGTAGAGAATGACAAGTATCCCCCTGCATGCACTCTTTTGAGGGAGCTACAACAGCTCCAATCAGAACAGGGAGGCCACCTGCATCCACCACAGCTTTCTTTGCAATACTAGACTTGGAAGATAGGGCCTCCAAAGCATCAGCCGCACTTTCATGAACAGAAATGTCGTTATCTCGATTTAGAAGGTGAAGGAGGGCCTTAACAGCCCCGTTGTCTATAATTTTGGGAATGCTATCACCAAAAGCAGAGACCAATCGTGCCAAGAGGGTGGCAGCATTTGACTGTGAAGCAGTATTCTTGGATGAAAGAAGGCCAGTAATAATTTCAACTCCACCAGCTTCAAGTGTGGCCTTCCAATACCCATCTTTGTCCCCACAGAGATTCCTTAAGGCCCCAGTCACAAAGCCCTCAACTACTCTATCTTGGCGTGACCTAGGGTTGAGCATGTCCCACAGAGTCGGCACAACACCTTCAGTCACAAATATTTTCATCCCTATGTGATCATCCGAAAGTCCACCAGAAGACACTTCAAAAATGGCTTCAGCAGCAACCTTCTTTGCTTCAGCAGATTCAGACTTCAACAGAGAGAGTAAGGGTGGTATACATCCTCCTAAGAGGACCTTCACACGCAGGTCCTCTTCCTTGCAGAGTGCACTAAGTAGAGCTGCAGCATTTACTTTGGCTGAAGATGTCCCACTTCTAAGGATAGATATAAATAGTGGCATCGCCTGAGAATGGCTACCTATCAAAATCCTTGCCTCCTTTTTTTCTTTGGCCAGTTCAACTAATCTTTTGGTTGCCACTTCCTTCTCCAATAGAGATGTTGTGCTAGCATGGAGCCGCTCCAACAATCGAGCAACAGTGGACATTGCACTTTCAGGATCATCGACTTCTGCAAGGTCACTTGTTTCCCTATAAAGCAAAGAACAATGACGAGTTAAATAGGATGGATGCTAACTGCTGCTTCATATGCCAGTCCAACAAAGAAGAAAATGAAGTAAACACAAAAAGTTGCTACATGAGAATGTAACAAGAGGAACCAGTAAGCTATTTTTTGCAAAGCAATAGATTATGTGAACAGTTCCAGTATAAACCAATATATTTTTTCCTTATTAGCACTAACTTATAAACATAATAAAGAACAAGGAAAAAATTAAGATCTGTTATACCTTGATCTAGAAGATGATGTGGATGGTCCAGGTGAAGAATGTTCTCCAGAGTCTCGAGGTTCTGATGAGTTTGGAATCGGCATGATTAAATAGTTACCGACTTTTAACACCTTGATTTTCTATATGTCCTCCTACAAGATAAAAGTGAAAGTATTTAACATAACAAAATGTCAATGCCAGCTTGTGTCATTCATTTTTCACATTAACTTACCATGATACCAAGACAAGATATTCATGTTAGTTTAAAATAAATAAATAAAAATATGTATCGTAGCCAAAGCAAGTATAGTTCTAACAGCACAAAGAAGAGAGGAGTATACCATAGCTCAAACATTTTGTAAGCAAATATTATGAACATCAACATTACGCAGCCTAAGCTCTTTTGTCTTTGAAACCCATATTTCATTCTAAATCTTCTACAGGATTGTCAATCTCACCTAAAAATAAATCAAAAACCAGAAGGCAAAGGTTCTGTTCTGAGTAATAGATAAATAACAAAAGGATGACTATACCAGAACCAGTTTTCGCAAAATACAACTACACCAATGAGGATACAATCGAAAAAGATATCAGTTGTCAAGATATTACTACACATGATCTCAGAATGACAGTAGTTGCTCCATTAGGAAAACTGGAAAAGACAACTGAGGAGATGGTTAATAAAAACACGTCAAACATGAGAACAGACAGAATTGCTGCAAATTTTGTGTGCTAAGAAGCATGAAGTGGAATTTGGCACATGTAAGATTCCATTGCAGCTGAGGAGAGACCCTCGCGAACAAAAGGTTTACCCCTTCCTCCAAGACAATCAGTTGAAATGCAGTGCTCCTATGCTAGAATCGTATGGTAAAACCAGACAAAATGAGCATACTTTCCACCTATTTAACTGCCAAACGTGACAAAACAAATTCGCATCCATCATCCAATCCCTGGATTCTAGCATAGACTGACATTTCACTAGCAACACATCCCCTTCGACACCTCAACTGAAATGGCACCTACAACACGCAAGGCACACGGCTTTGCTATAAAAATGCATACAACAATAAGTTCCCAAATAATCTAGCATTTGTCCAATTTCACAAAAAAAAAAAAGGGAGGCGTGTACTCTTCCCCAAGTTCGCCAAATCGAGGGAACAAGATGTTACCACTCTGCACAAGTCAAATCCCCTCAATTCCTAAGAGACAGCAACCTGCACCAGCGGTTGCTGCCACCCTATATGCACAAACGAGCTCATACTGCATGGAGTTAGATGCCACAGTAACCCTAACTGCACCGGCATTAACCGATTTAAGAAAATCAAAAACAGAAACTCTATATCATCCCATAGGGCAAATTCCTTCAAAATCCCAGTAACCATTTTTTCACTACATTGACGAGTTCACCCCAGCAAAAGGACACGCCTTTTCTACACTACCTTAGATCACAAACACAAGTAGCTAAACGCGAAGAGAGAGAGAGAGAGCAGCGATTGCGATAGAATTCCTACAGAATTATGCTCCCCCTCGAAACTCCTAGACAACTCCTCTCCATAGATCGCTCCCCCTCCCTTCCAGAGCGCAAGCGGCAACCGAAGCCGTCAGGATCACACGAACTAACCACCAGAATGATAGAATCTCGCCGCCCTCCTACCCAACGGAGACACCAAACGCGAGATCCCGACCGCCAAACTCCGCGAAACGCTCGTAAATCCCCCTATAGCCCGCACGAATTGGCCGAATTAGGCGCCGGGACGCCCCGCGAGGCCTCGATGGGTGGGAGATTCGGAGAGGGGAGCAAGGACTCACCGGAGGCGGGCGGCGGTGTCCGGCGGCGAATGGCGGCAGAGGCGGCGGCGGGGGAGGAGGCGACGCTTCGTCTCGCTCCACTCGCCCACTGCGCTCGCAGTGTGGGTTTGAGTGAGAGAGAGAGAGAGAGAGAGAGAGATGTGAAAGCTTTGAGACGGGGAAGTGGAGAGAGAGAGAGAGAGAGGTGGTTTTTGCGGATCACTCCTGTCCTTGTCACATTATCATGGAAATGGACAGCCACCTGGGTCGTGACGTGAAAATAATTACTTTCCATTTGAGATGTGGGTAGTGACAAATCGACGTCGCCATGGGAGAATCTTTCGAGGGCTCTTCGTAACGTGGAATTTTTCTCGAATCTTGCAGGAATAAAACTATTTTTTCTTTTAAAATCTATCTGTCTATTATAATATTAAAGTAGAGGCAAAAAAAAAAAACTACCATGTTCGCTCTCAAGGTTAGAAATTCCAACATTAATCGGAAGAAAATAGAAAGATCTATATCATTGATCGTGGTAGGTCCAGTTTATAACGGTCTAGATTAAAAGAAAGAGTTTGTGTATTGCACAATACAGGATCTAAATTGTAACGGTCTAGATTAAAAGAAAGAGTTTGTATCATTTACATTACACAAATAGCTAAAAAGTTAGAAATTGGGTTCCATACGATAACGGTTTAGTTTAAAAGAAAGAGTTCAAAGATCTCCACCACTTATTTTGGTAAGACCAGATTATAACGGTGCATATTAATCTATATAGATATTAGAGTTATATAAAAAAACACACAATTATAGAAAATATAGTTATATATCAAAGATAATCATATCATAATATCTAGCAACGCAATTGCGCGAGTAAATTTGCTAGTTCCGCATATTTCCTGTGAAATTACTGCATCCTAAAGAGGCATTAACCAGAAAGGATATGATCTCTTACACCTTCCTTCGAAACACGGATCATTAAGTGACTGTAGGGTTAAATTCTACTAAAAACAAATCCATGCTTATGTTGCCGCATCGAAACTTAGGCCCCGTTTGGCAACGTGAAACCGAGCTGTTTCTACTAGAATCTGGGAGAAACCCAGCCAAACGGGCTAAAACTCGGAACGATTATCCTCGGAACGTTTCTCCTTTTTTCACACCGTGGTTGAATCACCCTCAACCCCGTTTCACTAGTTTCTACTAGAATCTGGAACCGTACCAAACGGTTTGCAGAAAGTGATTCTGATTCTACCTGAAACGTTTCTACCAAGAATCTGGAACCGTTTCCGTTTCTACTAGAATCTGGAACCGTACCAAACGGGGCCTTAGAATTGCATATGTTCAAATCTGAACAAGGGTTCACAAAACCGCTCAAAAACCACGGTTTTCGACCATATCAAATTGATTCGAAACCCTAAACCGATCGGTAAACCTGTTTAATTCAAAAGCTTCAAAAAAATTTAAAAAATTCATGCGATGTAAACCGTTGAAAACCGAGCGGTTTTCGACAAAAATCGACGAAAACCGCTCCAAAAACCGATCGCCCAAAATGTTCAACTAGCCGATCAATTTTTCTCGAAAACTGATGGGTTTTCGAGAAAACCAATCGGTTTTCATTTTTTTAATCTGTTTTGAATTTTTTTTTTTGTTCAAACGCTCGGTTTCGAAACTCTTCGATTTTTGACGATTTTTCGCGAAAAATCGGTACTGTTGGGACTTCGATTTTCAATTCGAAAACGGTTTTTGTGAACCCTGATCTGAACTCTAATCTTTTTGTTGGATAAACTGATGATATGCTTGCTGGAGGAAGAGTTGGTTAGCGTAGCGGCATGCATGATTGTTGAGCAATGCATCTTGCGAGGGCACATGCACATAACATGAGTCATGACACATTAGTTCACACTCGTAGAGCCGTAGGACTCGTGCTCAAGGGCTACGTGCAAACACAACCTTACACATGGTGATTGCTTGTGCTGGGACTGTTGTTATGAACCGTAATTAAATAGGTGATAGAGTTGGTTGTTTCATGTATGTAGGGCATGGTTAAGGCCATATATATTTGGATGGGCTAAAGCTAATTGTTAGGGTCTATTTGGATCCATACAGCTAATAGTTAGCTGCTAAAAATTAGCTGAAGTGGATCCAAACACCCCAGCTAATAGATCAGCTAACTATTAGCTGGGCACCCAGCTAATGGTTATCTTATTAGCTAGCCAAACCCAGCTAATAGCAGCTAATAGGTGGTATTTAACCAAAATACCCTTCGTGTCTACCACCAATAGCATTTAATAGAATGGGTATTATGGACAATAGCATCTATTAGACACATATTAGCTGGTGGATCCAAATACCCTTCAACTAATAGTTAGCTAGCTAATTAATATTAGCTAGGAACTATTAGCTGCTAATGGATCCAAATAGACCCTTAGTAGGCTAATGGCTAGAGCTAATTGTTAGCCAGCTAATAATTAGCCCATCTAAAATTAGTTTAGGGCTGTTTGGATACATGGCTAATGATTTGGCTAATTTCTTACAAAAATCATGTCTGCCCCTCATAACGGACTGGGGAGCGGACGCACGGGTGGGGAAGTGAGGATAAGGCCAGCGCGAGGGTATTTTAGACTTTTCCCATCGTGTTACCTGCTATTAGCCCAAATTAGCTCCCACCCACCAGCTAATAGGTTAATTGTTAGCTGAGGGGTTAGCTAAAAATTAGCCCACCTATTAGTTTTCCTGTTTGGATAGACCAGGACTAATTTTTAGCAAGCTAACAATTAGCACAGGGATCCAAACATGGCCTAAGTACGTGGTGTCTTTCTTAGGACGATCCACTATGTTTAAAAAGCAAGTGCAAATTTGAAATGAGAGTGTGTTAATTAAGAAACATTTTCAGTATAGTTTTGGAGATACGTAGATGGAAGGTTTCCCTTTGTTTTGGCATTGTTTTATAAGACAGGGTCCTCTATCTTTTGGCTACAGGCACCTATTAATTGATAGTCTACGGATAGAGTGTTTGGTTTGAAGGATACGACGGTGAATCGATCATCCCATCGTTAACTCTGAATGTAATCCATTTTGTTTGGTTTACGGAATGGAATGTGTTGATGTATGCACATCTCATTTTTTATAAGTCTAGTAGAAAATAAAGAATGGTATCATCCACCAAATTTATAAGATAATCCCATGCATAATCGACCAATTCATCCTAGCATGGAGTGATTTGCCAAATTAAACACTACAAACAAATTGACCGGAGTGCATTATGTTCGTACAATCCTTAGGTTAGAATTAAACCTGTCAAAATGTGATATATAGATCATCATTTGGGTTAATAGTCTAAAGAAACTACAAGTTTACACTCCGTAACATTTAATCAAGACATTGCTGGCAAGTTCGAATAAATCGTTGCTCCAAACTGGCATATTATAGGAGTAGCTCGTGAATGTACCTTTTTTTGTGAGCAACTAGCTCATGAGTCGTGAAGTTCCGAGAGTTAGAAAACTAATACTCCAAGGAGCTCGAAATGTCAAAACTATTTGTAGTCTCACCATGGTTATTAATATTGTACTGGTACGGGTTAGTATAATCGGTATGTACTATTTCTGCTTTTAAACTGGTACAAAGTAGTCCTATGTATCGTATCAACCTTAATACCGACAAAGTAAACCGATTTGAAGGCTGAAAGGAAACTGCTGGAGATGGTCTTAGCACCACTTTGTCTTAGACGAAGCAAGGGAGGCGCCATCATCAGCCTCATATCGACAAAACCCAAGGACCAATCTACAAAAGGAGCAGCGAATTCCCCGTACTGTCCCTCCCGGCGACCAACGGTGTGACGTCTTGGAGATGATAACCCACTGATATGTGGGGCCCACTGGCACTTTGCTGTTGTGGGGTCGACGTGTAAGCGTCTGGGTTTGCAGATCCAACGGCCGTTCGCCTCGTTGGGGGGTCCTTTACAGTGGAGTCAGGCATGTGTGGTTGCTTTCCCTCACGTGCTCGTAAAAGCGCTGCTCTTGTCGTGGCGCCGCATTGTCAGCCTGGCAAGCCTGCTCGAAACACAGCCCTCTCTCCGTTCAAATTTACTACTACATGTATTCTTTTTAATGTCTCTTCTATAAATTAAATACATAATGTATTCTATATTTTAATAAAATTTAGTGTGATATTTTTTATATACTCATAATAAATATTTATCTTTACTTTATATTCTCTACATACATTACTAAATATAGCTCTTAGTGATAATAATTAAGGTATCTAGTTATTTTCAATATTTTTAAGTGTACATATTAAAAAGAAATACGTTTTATAAATTTGAACGGGGAGAGTAAGCAGCGAATTCCATGACATGGCGTTTGGTTCATGGGGGTATGGATGATGGAAATGGGAATACGGTATAAGGTGGAATAAATCTATCAATTAATTTCTTGATGCTAAATTTCTTGATCCTAAATCTATTCATATCCCTCATTTTTTCACCCGTCCAAATGAAGTACGAGAGATCTTTGTGCGGCCGGATGTAAAGTTCTTGTCTCGCCAACTGTACGTTGGACTTTAAAATTTTGATTATCTAAAATTGTTATTGTAGTTGTGTTACTACGAAAGTATGAATACAATATCTTCAGACCAACAGCTCTTCCCATTGAATTTTTTTTCATCGAGATATTTATTTCGGAATTGCTAGGGATCAGACGTCTGATTTTTTTGCAATATTTTTTTCTATGCGTAAAACATTTTTTTCTACGTAGTGAAATATTTTTCTTCGACAAACAGTAAAAAAAAATGTTGCATACGTTAAAAAAATGTTTCATACATTCAAAAAAAATGTTTCATATGTTCAAAAATTGTTGCGCAGCGTCCGAAAAAAAAACAAAAATCAGACGTCCGGCTGCTAGTTTCTCCCTATTTATTTAGTTGTTATATAATGGCAACAAAAGTTCCACGGCTCAAAACTCTCATTACAAACGTTGGATGTCCAATGCAGTAAGAAGCAATTTATCTCTAAAAATTTTGCGTTACTTTTGCAATTTAAATGTCCAAGTTTCATATATTTTTGCAGATGCCATAATTTTTTGCGAAAAGACACTAAAGTTACGTATAACTACAGAAATTTATCCGATAAAAAAAATTTACATTCTAGACACTAAGTTTTCAGTAATCCTAAAATAGTTAATAAGTTATAAAAAATTATATTAAACAGTAATCCTAAAATAGTTAATCAATTATAAAAAAAATTATATTAAATCTTAGAAACTAAATTTCTAGATATATGGGCTATATGGGTTTCTGTAAATTGTTGAAACTTAAACCTAGCACACATTAGAAGTTTCATATCACTGGATTTACATTCCTAGCATAATTCCATGTGTGTATATATACTGAATTTATTTTTCTATTTTTTCAATAATTTTGAAATTGTTCGATAATTAGCAAAAAATAATTAAAATGATCAAAAAAATTATAGATAATTATCTGCTGAATAGATAAAGACTAATCTTTACTGATTCAAGAGTGGGCATGCAATATATTGATTTTGTTGGTAATAAAATTTATTTTTGTATAAATATAATATAGGATATATCAGACATCGTAAAAAGAGAATTTGGCAAGCTCGCCCTGAATGACAACAATTACCTCATCTGGGTAATGGATACCAAGATTAACCTGATAGTGATATCTTGGAGGTACTATTACCCAGCTTGAAGCTAGCACCCCTGCTCTTCCAGAAGTTGCCAAATGTGTAGCTCTATACTTTCTAAGGCACCATCTTCATACAGACTTGAAGGCCGAGTATTTGACGGAGGAGGATTCGCTGGCGCTATGCAATTCCTTGAAGGAAGCTATACCTAGCAAAGATCCGCCCTGCTACTAGAATCACAACACAAATGGATCCTCTTACGCTTTCAAGACTATAAAAAGTGTGGCAACATACAACTCCATTATGCACAAGCTTGCCCCCAAATTGCGTTTCTGTAATCAGAAAGTTACAAATGTTGAAATGATATATAAGATATTGTGTGCCTTCCACCTCAACATGAGGACAATGCAGTAATAGTACCATCATACCAAGTAACAGAAACACTCTGAGCTTATCTACACTTTGTTAGAGGCAAAGAAACATGATAACCTCCTGATGAAAAATTATCATATTATTCCCAATGGGACACATGCAATACCCAAAGCGTATGCCAATGCTCAATAGACTGGTTGCGGAAAAGGACAAAGGCATCAAAGTGGGAAATAAAAGAATGACAGAATACAGAAGGGAAGAGGCAAGCCCAGTGAAGAGCTAAAGGTAAAAGCACTACTATAGGAATATACATCACAATCGGTTCTTTTTTGTCATCACAGTCGATTTTTGTAGCGATACAAAGTCTTTAGACAGTGATGAAGAGACACTATCACAGTCGGTTCTCGCGCGCCATTAATAATCAGTCATCACAGTCAGTTCTAGGTGGGAACCAATTGTAATGAGGAGGGTCATCACAATCGGTTCCCACATAGAACTGATTGCAATACATCTGTGTCGGTTTTTAAATAAAATCGATTGTAATAGTGAAATACATCTATGTCGGTTTTTAAATAAAACCGATTGTAATACTCATTAAATTTATGTTGGTTTTTAAATAAAACCGATTGTAATAGCAAAGTACATATGTGTTGGTTTTAAATAAAACCAATTGTAATAGTAACATACATATGTGTCAGTTTTTAAATAAAATCAAGTATAATACTAATAAATCTATGTCGATTTTTAAATAAAATTGATTACAATACTCAATAAATCTATGTCGGTTTTAAATAAAATCGATTGCAATACAGACTATACACCATCCAAAAACAACCCCAAATTCACAGTATCACCATACAAATCACAGTATAAATACATTCACAATATGAAAATATCACAGAACATTCACAATACTTATACATAGCACATAATATTCACATTCATAGTACACATATCACATTCACAACACAACCATATATATCACATTCACAGTAGACATCACATTCACATGATATAATATTGTTTACAACATAAATGGACTAGTATGAGGCTTTGTCGTCTCTATACCTACTGTACTCTGCTATAACCTCTATCCAGTATCACATGCATATGTGGTCTCGTAGTTTGTTGAGATCCTTGTTGTCTAGGCTCTAGCAGGGAATATTGAGTTTTTATAAAATAGAAAGTAGTTCACTAATTTAAATTTTAAAATAAGTATGTAAAAGGCTGAGCTTATTATGCATGTATACATATATAACTTAGGGAACATGTATGAGGCGTTGATCAGGTTCATCATATAATGCATGACGTAGAGGCCGCAAACGTCGTTGCACCCATATTGATGGCACTATGAAGAAATAAAATCAAATTAGGAGACGAATATTAGATGTCACAAAAAAATCCTATTCTGGGGATTTGAACCTTAAAACACTTCCACTCCAGCTGGTCGCATAATTTGTCATTGTGTTGCCCTCCTACACCAACGTACAACGAGAAAGCTCTACATACATTGGAGAGATGTCATTGAGGAAAAAATGAACGTAGTTAATTATAGAAAGTGTTGCGTTAAAAGAATTTACTAACTTCTACAAAACATCCTTGATCGCATAGGACATTGGTCTCATCTTGAGCGAGTTAATAATGTAGACTTTGTTTTCCTTCGGAGCGACCACGAGTAGAACCCAATGACTGCTTTTAAAATGATATGCAGCGCAAGAAAATAAGTTCATATACGGTTTACATGCGTACAAGTAATTGAAGGATAAAGTCATAAGAGTAGTACTTACTCCTCTTGGTTACGTAGCCTAAACTCTAGCATTGATCATATTAATTATAGCAACAATAATGACATGAACACATTCACCAAATTAAAATTGAATTTAATTTCTAGTGCAAAATTGAATGGATTTTTGAAGGAATGCTCACCTTTTGAAAAAAACCACAAATAAGGAAAAATCTTCTCAAGCTAGGGTTTCAACTTTACCCTCAAACCACCATCTCCTCAAGGATTTTATAATTTCTCACCCATATTGGTTTCAACCATAGCACTAATGACAGGTAATACATTCACCAAATCAAAATCGAATTTCTTAATGTAAAATTGAAGGGATTTGAAGGAATGCTCACCTTTTGAAGAAAACCACAAATGAGAGAAAATAGAGGGAAATCTCCTCAAGTTAGGGTTTCAACTTATCCTCTTAACACACATCCTCAAGGATTTTATATTTTCTCACCTAAGTCTAAGTTTCAGCCAGAATATGTTCTATTTTTTGGGGCGACGGTGATTTTTTTGGCTCTACAACACCAACAGAAGAGAGTTCATCCTGAGGGTATATAAAACCTAGCAAGACTCATCACAATCGGTTTCAAACCGATTGTGATGAGATGCCCCCTCATCACAGTCGGTTTGAGCTAAGAACCGATTGTGATGACTTCGTTTCCAATAGTTGCAGATTATATACACATATCACAATTAATTTTTCTCAAAAGTTGAGAACCGACACAGATGAAGCGATAGTATTGTCCCATTCTATAGTAGTGAAGGCCAAAGAGTTTTCAGAAGCAAGACTCAGCCAAAAAGGTTGATTACCCTACACACCCTTGCTTTCGGTGTGGATGCACTGGCCATTGGTTGTTGTAAGATCGAGGATACCGACTAGAGGGGGTGAATAGGTGGTTTTAAAAATTATGTTTTAAAAACTCTTTGGCCAAAACCGAGTTTATATGCAGAAGCATAAATTAAAATGGTTTTGTCCAATTAAAGCCTAAGTCGACTAGTCTCAACCAAGTGCACTAACAACCTAAGTCTATGAACAAGGTTTGCAATCCTAGGTTGATAAGCAAGCAATTAATTCTAGGAATGTAAATTGCAAGAATGTAAATGAGAAATAGAAAGCAAACCAAAATTGACACACAATCTTTTTACCGTGGTTTCAGAGACTTGCTGGTCTTCCCTAATTCTCATTGAGGTAAGCCCAAACGAATTGGACTGACTCCACGAATTAAGCCAAGCACCTCAAATCCACTAGCGGTAGCTCTTTCCCCCTCTGGGTAGGTGAGCTCTAACCTTCACAATTTGCCGGGCCTTCTCACAATCTTCTTTGAGAAGGCTACTAAACCAACGATGCCTCCACACCGTCTAGGTGTCAACAAACACTAAGAGTAACAAATCAAGCCTCTTGCTTGATCTTCACTAAGTACAACATATGCATAATGTGCTCAATCCTTCTCTAGATACAACACATGCAACTAGAAACATTCTCTCCTTGCTCACAAGGTGCAACACATACACAATTGAGAGGAAACACTTGATTTGGCTCAAGAGAGTGAAAATGAAGGATTAATTGATGATTTGCCCTCATTTACTTATGACATTGGTCATTTGCCCCGTGATGTCTTACTGACATGCGGGCCATGGGGCCACATGTCAGTGAGACATATGGAGCAAATGATCAATTCTCCTGAAAATGAATGCACAAAACATTTCACACAAGAAATTCTAGCTCAAAAGCCTCTTGAATCTTTCATGAATGGCTCTAAGAGCTTTTGAGGCCTTGCTCTCAAATGAATGCCTCAAATGGGTGTGTGTGCAACAGTAAAGACCTCGAAACTTGGCCTCTTGTAAAGCCCTTCAAAGAAAACTATCCATTGGAACAAAATCAGAAACAATGCAAATTCAGACATTCCTAATTGCCCAATTCGGACATTCTCAACGGTCACATGCAAAGTAAACGTTACAAGCCAAAATTCGGACATTCTGAATTGCCCAATTTGGACATTCCGAATTCTAGCTCCAAAACACATGTTCAGCCAAAACATTCTAAAATCAAATTCGGGCATTCCAAATTCATCAATTTGGACAAACTGACAGCACAATACAAAAATGATAGTAACTTTTTACTCTGAAGTCCGATTTAGGTGATCTTGGACTCTATGGAAAGCTTATCAAGAGGGCTACAAATTTCATCCATTTTCAAGATCTAAGCAACCATAGATATTTCCATAGAACATAAAAACTTCAACAATTACACTTTCTAAAATAAAGCTTTTGGCTCAAAAGAGCGGTACAACCGACCGCGATAGTACCGGTCCCTACATGGTGGTAGTACCGGATTTTCAAATCTCAGGGAGAATCCAAAAAATTTATTCTCTGGAAAATAACTACCGCACCATGAATTGCGGTACTACCGAATTGCGGTAGTACCGACCTCTACATGACGGTAGTGCGGGCCCCAGATTAAATCACCAAAATGCACGCTCTAGAAAATAAATACCAGCCCAAGGAGCGGTACTACTAGACCAAAGGTATTACCAGCCAACAACAACAATAGTGTCGATTTCAGAGAAAAGAAGATGTTTCTTTCACAGAGAAAAGTTCAGTGCAATTAAGAAACCAACACAAACAAATCTTGAGTCATGTGATGTTCAACTCATGATCAAAAATAATTTGCAGATTCTAATCATACGCTCCATGAGAAATGCATGATCTTTAACGTATTTGCAAAAATCAATTCCATGCAAAGAAATGCCATTAAGAACAAACATGAACTCCAACATTTTGCGTAACACTTTTGCAAATATCAATACCATGCCAAGAAGATCAAATGCATGAGCTTCAATTATTTACATAACACAGTCGCAAATAATAGCTCCATGAAAAGAACACATTAAGAAACGCAAATGCATGAGCTAGGGCAAGCTTGCTCTGCATCTTCCTCGGTCTGCTCCTACTGCTCTGCTTTTGTTGTTCTTGTTGTTCTGCTCTTGCTGCTCCTGCTACTCTTGCTCGCTCTCCTTTTTGCTTTGCTATTCTTACTGCTCTTGCTCACTCTCCTTCTTGATCTGTTGCTTTTGTTGCTCTTGCTCGCTCTCCTTCTTGCTCTGCTCTTGCTACTCTTGCTTCTCAGCTCTGCTTATATGATTGTGCTTGTTTACTTGATGCTTACAGATGTCTGGGGCTTCTGGGAAAGCTGGGGAGGTCGCTGACACATACGATCCATCCAAGAATCTAAAGAGGAATGCCAAGTCAAAGGACCCGGGATGGAAATATGCATTCTGGCCAACTGAAGACAAGGATCTGGTGGAGTCTGCCCTTTGTGGGAAGCAGGTGCACTTAGGCATTAAGAGGTTAAAGCAACATCTAATTGGGGTTTTTGGGGATAGTGTTAAGTGCCCCAATACCACTACTGAGATCATGAGAGAAATGCAAGACTAGGTGAAGAAGACTACACCAAAGGTGCCGATCAACATCGAAGAAGACAGTGGAGGGGAAGGGGAGGCTGGTGTTGACGATGAAGACCAAGAAGTACAACCTCCACAGTAGCATGAAGGAGCATCAACCAGGTCCTTTCATCCATATGCATCTTCAAGTCTAGCTACAAGTATCTTGTCTCCAAGTTCTGGGACAGCCTATAAAAGGAAGGCTACAACTGCTGCATTGTTCAAGAAGCCAGCGCCGCCGAAGCAAATGAAAATCCCCACAATGGTATTGAAGCTCTTGATGAAGTAGTAAGGCTAAGACATACGCCAAGGCTTAACCAACTTGGCATGTATAGGAGTGGAAATAGCCAAGAAGAAAGACATGTAGCGATCAAGTACATTGATAAGTTCTTCTATGAGAACGACATTCCATTCAACACCGCAAACTCAAGGAGCTATAAGGAGATGGTTGAAGCAATTGGGCAATATGGATATAAGCTGAAGCTAGCTAGTTATCATGCGTTGAGGTTCCATTGCTAGAGGAAAGGATGGAAGTTAGCAAGTTGAGGGCTCAGCATAAGTTGTCTTGGAAAAATTATGGCTGCTCACTAATGTCAAATGCATGGTTAGATAAGAGGGGAAGGCACTTGATTAATTTCCTTATCAATAGTCCAGATGGGACTTTTTTTTCTGGGGTCAGTTGATGCTTCAAGTGAGGTTCATCATGCTAACTATTTGGCTGACTTACTTGAGAAACAAATTAATTCCATCGGTGTTGATTATGTTGTTCAAGTACTCACCGACAATGGGGCTAACTACAAGGTGGGGAAACGATTCTAATGGAGAGATTCCCTAGTCTATATTGGACCCTGTGTGCTACCCATTGTTTGGATCTTATGATTAAGGACATTGGCGATATGGTGGAGTTCAAGGGTTGGATTGCCAAAGCAAGGCATGCTACAACATTCATCTATAGGCATTTGAGGCTTTTCAATGGAATGAGGGGGTTGACAGATGGGAAATATCTTGTGAGGCCCACGACTACTCGGTTTGTGACATCTTTTTACAGTTTGCAAAGTATGTATAGGCATAGAGATGTTTTGCGAAAACTCTTTGTTACTGAGGATTAGTGTAGGTCCAAATTGGAAAAAACTCAAACTTGGAAGAATGCGTTCGATGTTGTGCTCTCCAAAGCATTTTGGAATGCTATGGAAGATTGCATAAGAGCATCACAATCCATTCTTATTGTGTTGAGGCTTATTGATGGTGATGAGAAGCCCGCAATGGTGGAGCTTACAGTTGCTATGGATATTTACAAAGAGAAGCTCAAGGAGTGTTTCGCGAGGAAGGGGAGATTGTTGGAGAGGATCATGGAGATTATTGACCGTTGGTGGGAGGACCAAATGGAGCAAAAGTTACATGGGGCTGCCTTGTTTTTGAATTTACAAAGATTTTTTGATATTTTGGAAACTAACAGTGACCATGCAATAGCCATACAAAGTACTTTTAATGAAGTGATGATGAAGTTGGTTAATGGTGATGAAGAGTTGTTATCCACCATTGATGTCCTAGCTGATGACTATGAGCAAACGTGTGCTAGCTTCGATACCACACTAGCAATGATGAAAAGAAAAAAGAAGAGCTCTCGTGAGTTCTCAAAATTCAAAATTCAATGGTTCAATTAGTTCTTTATTTCTTTCTTAGGCTTTCTAACATAGAGCTGTATGTTTGACACTTTACCTTTTAATTGATTGGTGGAAATCAAATGGTGGACTAGCTATCCCACTACAAAAGGTTGCCAAGTGCACTGTTGGTCTTTGTTGTTCCCCATCCAGCTGTGAACGCAATTGGAGCACATTTGATTTTGTAAGTATATACAAAGCAAACAGCAGGTCATTCTTCAATTTTTAGCCAAATAGATGGGACAAATTAGTTTACTTATGGGTTGTTTTGTGTGTTCTTTGATTGTTTCCAGCTCCATACCAAGAAGGGGAACCGGCTGAAGTTTAATAAATTGAATGATTTGGTTTACATCTCATATAACAAAAAGATTGCATCTAGATTTCAAAGGCTTCATGAACAAGGTAACAAACAGAACCCTTTGATCCAAGAAGAGTTTCAATGGGACAATGAGTGGGTTGACAAGGATGCTATAGCGGCGGCTGCACAAGTGCATGCCAGTGAGGATGATCTTCTATGGTCTCATGTTGATGAGGCTCTCAATGCAACATCCTCGCTTTGTGGTCGCAATTTTCCTAGGAGAGCTCGTGGGGATGTCCAAGGGAACCTGAAAGTGCATCTAGGCCCCCAAATTGGTTTTGGTTGATTAATGACAAACGATTAAAGAGACTAATGTCTTCAATGAGCTTATGAGCAGGTAAAAGGTTCAATGTGAGGTCTTCTACATGCGAAGGATACCCTCAAATGAATTTAACCGAGTAAAACGGCATCGTATTCCTATTTTCTATGTTTTGTGTTGTAGGAAAGCCGTACTATTAAGAGGGATGCATCGTAAATGATCTAGGATAGTCTCTATGCTCAGATGAATGTTACTTTAACTCTTATTGAGACCCTTAGTCACCGCGCATGCACCGGAATGTGTTTTTATCAAAGTTCAAGTCGGACATTCCGATATTACATCAGAAGTTTCGATGTGACCGGACATTCCGATGTGCATGCTTGCTTTAGTCCGATGCGTGGAACATGTATCGGAAGTTCCGATATTTTCGATCGGAAGTTCCGATACGTTGCTACAGCTTTCTAGGGTGCTCTCTGTAAACATCGGAAGTTCCGATGTGTTCAAACCTGAAAAAGGGAGCTCTATGGAATTATCGGACATTCCGATATATTAGATCGGACATTCCGATGTTAAGTCGGAAGTTCCGATGTTTATATCGGACAGTCCGATATGGACTTAGAAGCATTTGTCAAGGTGCTTTTCTGGGAACATCGGAAGTTCCGATGCTGACATCGAAGTTCCGATGCACCTTTTTCGACAGTTGAAGTGCGCTCGAGTTCTGATTGTTTGCACATATCGGACATTCCGATGTTGACATCGGAAGTTCCGATATGCTGCTGAGTGGGTGTATAACGGCTAGTTTTTGCAAGAATCTATAAATACCCCACTCCTCTCTCATTTGAGGGTTACACACTCATATTGGCAGAACTCTAGAGCACCTTGAGCACCTTCTAGCTTTCTATTGAGTCCTCCTCTTTGATCTTAGGGATCATCTAGAGAGTGAGGACAATAGTTGAGATCTAGAGTTTGAAGTGAAAAGCAAGTGTCATTCATCTCGAGCATTAGAGTGTTCCTCCAAGATCGATCAACGGTGCATTTGTTTCTCTTGGAGGTTGAAGGACTCCTAGACGGTTAGGCGTCGCTCACGAGCTCCCAAGGATTGTGGGACGCCGTGAGAAGTTTGTGAAGGCCGGCTCCGCCTCCGAAAGGAAAGGAACCAATAGTGGAACCAAGCCTCAAGTGTGACCGAGGTTTGGGAGGAAAGGGTTGGAAAAGACCCGGCTCTTTGGAGCCTCCTCAACGGAGACGTAGGATTCCCTCAAGAATCCGAACTCCGGGAACAAATCCGTGTCATTACATTTACTTTACTTAAGCTGGTTTCCTTATTACTTTGATCTAACACTCTCAGATTGTTTCTCAAGTTCATTGTTTTCTGTCGTTAATTGTTCGTGACAAAAGTCGATCGGACATTCCGAACTGGTATCGGAAGTTCCGATTAAATCGGATGTTCCGATCCAACACCGGAAGTTCCGATACTCTTTCCGCTGCGACAAATTTAGTTTAATTTTTAAATTGCCTATTCACCCCTCCCCTCTAGGCAACTTTCTCATCTTTTCAATTGGTATCAAAGCTTGACCTTCTCGAAGGCTTAACCGCTTGAAGGGAACGTGATGGCCAACACCGGATTGAAGGTTATCGCGTCGGGGGAAGAAGGTAGTCCAAAGGCCGGACATGGAACTCCCGCGAAGACCAAGGAAGGTGACACCTCAACGTCATCGCAGGGAGCTCAAATTCCTTTTAATTACGAAAAATTGAATACTTCTTCTTCGCATTCCTATATTATCATGTGCTCCCGGGCGTGCACCATTTTTCGATGGCACGTACTATTCCGCTTGGAGGCACAAAATGAAAATGCATTTGATGTCTCTCCATCCTAGTGTTTGGAAGATTGTGTGTACAGGTTTAGACATGCCGGAAGACGACATGGAGCTTACACCGCAACAAGAACAAAACATCCACCGAAATGCACAAGCCGCGAGTGTTTTGCTTGGAGCATTGAGTCCCGAAGAATTCAACAAGGTTGATGGTCTAGAAGAAGCCAAAGAGATATGGGACACACTCCAAGTAGCTCACGAAGGAACATCAAGTGTGAGGGAATCAAGGATTGAGTTACTTGAAGGAAAGTTGGGGAGGTTTGTGATGAATGATGATGAATCTCCGCAACAAATGTATGATCGCTTGATGATCCTTGTGAACAAGATCCGAGGGCTTGGAAGCAATGATATGACGGACCACGTCGTGGTGAAGAGGATGTTGAGAGCCTTTGCTCCAAGGAATTCGACTCTTGTAACTCTTATACGAGAGCGAAAAGATTTCAAAAGGCTCACTCCAAATGATGTGCTTGGTAGAATCCTCTCACACGAGCTCATGGAAGAGGAAGCAAAGGAAGTAAAAAATCTTGCCAAGCAAAGTTCGAGTTCAAGATCAAAGGAAATAGCCTTGAAGGCAAGTAGAAAGGAAGAATCAACCTCAAGTGATGAAGAGGAAGATGAAAGCGAAGACGAGGAAGATTTGGCATTGTTTGTAAGAAAATTCAAAAAATTCCTCAAGTATGATGGTTCAAGCAAATACAAGAAGAACTACAACGATAAATCAAGAGGAAGAAGAAACACTAAGAGGGCTTGCTATGAGTGCGGTGAAGTTGGACACTTCATCCCCGACTGTCCAAAGAAGAAGAACAACCCAAATGAGACCAAGAAGAATGAGCCGCATAAGAAGAACAAGACCTACAAGAAGAAGTACTCGGGGCGAGCTCACATTGGAGAAGAATGGGATTCAAACGACTCCGACTCCGACTCCGACACCGATGATGAAGGAGTCGCCACCCTCGCCATTGAAGCCGCTCCACCAACCAAGTCACTCTTCGGGGAATTAAGCGACAACGACTCCGACCACGACGCGCCTATTTGTCTTATGGCTAAAGGGCGCAAGGTAATGGCTAAAACAAAAACCCCTAGTAGTGATAGTGAATTAGATAGTGATGATAATGATGATGATGATGCTCTACTTTGTGATTTGAGCAAATCGGCTATTGCTAAGATTCATAAGCTATTGAAAAGAATAGATAGCCAAGAGGAGACTCTCGAGAAGCAAGAAGAGTTGCTAATTTGTGAAAAGAAGAAAACTCTTGCTCTCGAGAAGATCCTCACTAAAGAAAAGGAGACTATTGAATTGTTAACCAAAAAGCTTGATTTGGCTAATAATTCAATTGAAATGCTTAAGGGTTCAAATGAGTCACTTCAAGAGAATGTCATAAGTCTTGAAAACAATCTTCAAGCTCTTGAAGTGCAAATTGAATCTCTTAATGATATTAACTCTCCAATTGTTGATTCATCGTTAGCATCTATTCCTTCCACTAGCAATGGTTGCTCTCGTTGCTACAATGTTGATGTTAATGCTTGCACTACTAACTCCCAATTTGTGCAAGTATTAAAAAGTGAAAACGAGAGATTAAGTGCCTTGGTAAGATACGGTTGCATGAAAACTTATCAATCCAAGGATGCCCTATATAAGACCATAAATGGTCGAGGCAACAAAAACAAAGAAGGGCTAGGATATGATAAGTACGAGTGCAAAGGAAATGACCGTGTGGTGGTAAGAGGTAAGGAATGCATCAAGTTTGTCAAAGGAAATGACAAACAACCATTGACCACCACACATGTCATCAAGACCGGGCAAGAATCTAAGAAGCATCTTCAACATCATACATCTCATTCTATTCACTTTGCTTCTTATATATTAAAAAGAAACCACCGTGGTAAAGTGGTTGCTCATTTTGTCGGTGCCCGCCACTCTAATGATGCAAGCAAAAAGAAGGTGTGGGTACCGAAAGTATTGATCACTAACATGCAAGGACTCAAAAGGATTTGGGTACCTAAAAACAAAGTCTAATGTGATCTTGTAGGATTATACCTCCGGTGGATCAAGTTGGGTGCTTGATAGTGGTTGCACAAACCACATGACCGGAGAAAAGAAAATGTTTTCATCTTTTGATGAGAAAGGGTCACAATATGAAAATATTGTGTTTGGTGACAATGGTAAAGGTGAGGTAATGGGATTAGGTAAAATTGCTATCTCTAATGATCATTCTATTTCAAATGTTCTTCTAGTTAAATCTTTAAATTACAACTTGTTGTCCGTATCGCAATTGTGTGAAATGGGCTACAATTGTCTATTTACTAATGTGGATGTGACCGTCTTGAGAAGAGATGATTCCTCAATTGCCTTTAAAGGATATTTGAAGGGTAAGCTCTATTTGGTTGATTTCAATGCAAATAGCGCTAAACTTCAAACATGCCTTATGGCAAAGTCTAGCATGGGTTGGTTGTGGCATCGCCGGCTAGCCCATATTGGCATGAGAAATCTCGACAAACTTCTCAAAGGGGATCACATCATCGGACTAACCAATGTTGAGTTTGAGAAAAATAGAATTTGTAGCGCGTGTCAAGCCGGAAAGCAAGTTGGAGCACGACATCCCGCGAAGAACATCATGACGACGACAAAACCATTGGAGCTTCTACACATGGACCTCTTCGGACCCGTTGCTTATATAAGCATCGGAGGTAACAAATATGGTTTAGTCATCGTTGATGATTTTTCACGCTTCACGTGGGTATTCTTTTTGCAAGAGAAAAGTGAAACACAAGGGATAATCAAGAAGTTTGCGAGAAGAGCCCAAAATGAATTCGAGTTGAAGATCAAGAAGATTCGAAGCGATAATGGAAGTGAATTCAAGAATACTCAAGTCTAAGAATTCCTTGATGAAGAAGGGATCAAGCACGAGTTCTCCGCTCCATACTCCCCTCAACAAAATGGAGTGGTAGAAAGAAAGAATCAGACATTGATCGAGATGGCAAGAACAATGCTTGATGAGTACAAGATCTCCGATCATTTTTGGGCGGAAGCCGTCAACACCGCTTGTCATGCCATCAACCGATTATATCTCCACAAGATGATGAAGAAAACGGCATACGAACTCCTCACCGGTAACAAGCCAAACATTTCATATTTTAGAGTTTTTGGTAGTAAATGCTTTATCCTAAACAAGAAGCCTAAGAACTCCAAATTTGCTCCAAAGATCGATGAAGGTTTCTTGCTAGGATATGGATCAAATGCTTACGCATATCGTGTTTTCAACAAAACCTCGGGTTGTGTTGAAATAGCGAGAGACGTGACATTTGATGAATCTAACGGCTCTCAAGTAGAGCAAGTTGATTTGAATGTGTTAGAAAATGAGGAAGAGCCAAGCATTGCAATCAAGAAGATGGCAATAGGTGAAGTGAGGCCGCAAGAAAAGGTGCATCAAGACAATTCATCTACTCAAGTAGAGCCTCCTACTTCAAGCCAAAGTCAAGACATTTCTCAAGGGAGTACAAGCAAACTCGTGGAGGATGCTCAAATTGAAGACCTTGAACCAATCCAACATACCTCTCAAATGCCACATCCGAGAGTGCATCAAAGTATCCAAAGAGATCACCCCGTCGATAACATCCAAAAGGGGGTAACTACACGATCAAGAGTATCTAATTTTTGCGAATTTTACTCTTTCGTGTCTACTTTGGAACCTTTGAAGGTAGAAGATGCATTCAAGGATCCGGATTGGGTGATAGCAATGCATGAAGAGCTCAACAACTTCGTTAGAAACAAAGTGTGGTCACTAGTGGAAAGACCTAATCAAAACGTGATAGTAACCAAATGGGTCTTCCGCAACAAACAAGACGAGAACGGAGTTGTCACAAGAAATAAGGCTCGATTGGTAGCTCAAGGATCCACTCAAATTGAAGGTTTGGATTTTGGTGAGACTTATGCTCCCGTTGCTAGATTAGAATCAATTCGTATATTAGTTGCATTTACTACTCACCATGATTTTAAGCTTTATCAAATGGACGTCAAGAGTGCTTTCCTAAATGGTCCAATCGCCGAATTAGTCTATGTTGAGCAACCGCCGGGGATGGAGGACCATAAGAACCCTACTCATGTCTACAAACTCCATAAGGCGCTGTATGGGCTTAAGCAAGCACCTAGAGCATGGTATGAATGCCTTAAGGATTTCCTTATTAAAAAGGGTTTCGAAATTGGTAAAGTCGATCCTACTCTCTTCACAAAATATGTTGATGATGATTTATTTGTGTGTCAAATATATGTCGATGACATTATATTTGGCTCCACTAACAAAATCTTCTGTGAAGAGTTTAGTAGGTTGATGACGAAGAGATTTGAGATGTTAGTGATGGGTGAATTGAAATTCTTTCTCGGATTTCAAATCAAACAACTCAAGGAAGGGACGTTCTTATGTCAAACAAAGTACATAAAGGATATGCTAAAGAAGTTTGATATGGAGAACGCCAAGCCAATTCATACACCATTGACAACCAACGGACATCTAGGTCTAAATGAAGAAGGTAACCCTGTGGATCAAAAGGTATATCGATCCATGATAGGTTCATTGCTTTACCTTTGTGCATCTAGGCCCGATATTATGCTTAGTGTGTGTATGTGTGCAAGATTTCAAGCCGCTCCGAGAGAGTGTCACTTAGTAGCCGTGAAAAGAATTCTTAGATATTTAGTTCACACACCTAGTTTAGGGCTTTGGTATCCTAAAGGATCAAAATTCGATTTGATTAGTTATTCGGATGCTGATTATGCGGGTTGCAAAGTGGATAGAAAAAGCACTTCGGGGACTTGCCAATTTCTAGGTAGATCACTAGTGCCTTGGTCCTCAAAGAAACAAAATTCAGTGGCTCTATCCACCGCAGAGGCCGAATACATTGCCGCAGGAAGTTGTTGTGCACAATTGTTATGGATGAGGCAAACCTTGAAGGATTTTGGATTTAATATGGAAAATGTACCACTCTTATGTGACAATGAGAGTGCGATTAAAATAGCCAACAATCCCGTTCAACACTCCCAGACCAAGCACATAGACATCCGACACCACTTCCTTAGAGATCACTCTCTTAAGGGAGACATAGATATTACCTATGTGAGAACCGAAAAACAATTGGCCGATATCTTTACCAAACCTCTAGATGAGAAACGCTTTTGCGAGCTTAGAAGTGAGCTAAATGTCCTAGACTATCGGAATGTGTCTTGAAAGATTGCACTCATTGACTGCTGCTAGTTAGCTCAATTTCGAAACAAAACGATTGAAAAACTTATTGAGTGAATTTCAAAATGTTTTTGTTGGATCTTAATCTCGGATCAATCCACTTGTAATCATAGTTTTGATTTCTTGGATGCTTGCTGATGACAAGTGGAGTGATCCTCCTTAAGTTCACATGACTCAGAGTTTTCAGACTTCACTCAAATTCCTTGTTTCTTTCTCTGATTGCTGGAAAAATCAACACATCGGAACATCCGATCAAATCATCGGAATATCCGATGTCTGGCAGTTTTTCCACATCGGAACTTCCGATGTCATATCGGAACTTCCGATGTCTCCTCCGCCCTTAAGAAAGTGACCGTACCCTTTCACTTTCTTTTGTCCTCTTCTTCTTGTCTCTTTTATCTCTCCTTCCCTTTTCGTCTTTGTGCCGTTATCGGAGATTTCGACCTCTCGGAACTTCCGATCTTCGCTTGGGAAGGACTCCATCTGGAAGAGGACCCTCCTCTCCGCGCGATTTCTCCGTGTTCTTCGTGAGGTAAACCCTAGGGCTCAATCCTTTCCTTTTGGATCTAGGTCATCTTTTTGAGAAATCGTTTCGGTGAACTTGTTCATCTATTCCTTTGGTTCATTACTGTCAAGTTTCAATTCTTTCCATCGGTTGGTTTGGGAGAAATGCTGTGTTGGTTGAAATCCGTAGACATCGAACATTCCGATCGAAAATATCAGAAGTTCCGACCTCATGTCGGAACTTCCGATATGAAATCGGAACTTCCGATGTCAACAGATTGAAAACCAAACCTAGTTTGTTTCTCTCGTAAGCTTAATCGATTCTCTCTGTCCTTAGATCAATGGATCCCGATCAAGGTGGCTCCCAGCCCCCAGCAGACCCAGCAGTGGTAGGCGCAAAAAGGCCAAGGCAGACTCCGACAGGAGCAAGAACCAAAAAGCCTACGGGTAGAGGCAGAGGTAGAGGCAGTGGAGGCCCAGGCATTCAGATCAGTGACCCTCCACCTGATCCTCCTGCTCAGACTGTGAACGTGCCTCGAGGAGCGCCATTGCCTTCTAGGAAGGGCAAATCAGTGGCCGGGGCTTCTCAATCTCAGCCTGTTCCAGACAGAGCAATTCCAAAGCTCAGGCAAGGAGATAGGAATCCTCGTCTAAAGAGGAAGCCTATGAGCTACAAAGGGAAAGCCGCCAAAATGCGCGAAGCCAGAGAGCAGAACCCCAGGGCAAATGCACAGTTCTCGACTGACTATCGCTTCTGGACCTTCTTCCAGCAAGACTTCTATGAGTCTGTCATTTTGACCAGGAAGAATCCAGTCATTCTGATGCAGTGGGTCGACTGGGATTACATGACTGCAGCTGATGATGCCACTTTCACTGAGGTCATTGCATCTTGTGAAAGAACTGGGACAAAGAGGATAATGAGTTTTCAGCACGACTGGAACGTTGAGATCATTGCTCAGTTCTACTCCACCTTGTATATCTCCAGGGACAGAGTCTCCACCTTGCATTGGATGACGGAAGGAGCATGGCATGAGATCACCTATACTCAGTTTGCTCGATGTCTTGGATCCACCGAAGCTGACAGTCGTGACAAAGATCAGATTCACAATGAAGCTTCTCTCGGTGCCTCCAACTTGAACTTTCTCTATGATGAAGATGCAGACTTTGAGGAGGGAAGCACAAAAGGCATGAAGCCTTTCTTTGCCTGTCTCAACAGGCTTTTCAGGAAGACGCTGGCTCCCAAAGAAGGTGATGCCTCTCATATTCTATCCTATACAAGAAATCTGCTGAGTAGGATGAGAGATGGACATCGTCCTTTTGATATGTTTGATTTCATTTGGAATGAGATCCGCTTGACTGCTCAGGAGCCAAAGAGAAGCTGTGGTTATGCTCCTTTCATCATGCATATGATTGAGCACATTACTCATCAGCACTTTGAGTATGATGCAAGACATTCTGGAGTGCAGATCGAGCGATTAAGGCCCCACCACCTGCGAGACGTGCTTCGACCGTAGCCGCTTCCTCCTCCACCACCGCTTCCTCCACTGCAGCCTCTAGTGGATCATCCTCTCCACTCTCCGCGCTTTGAAGTCTATCTTTGTCCTGTGCAGGGCAATGCAAAGAGCCAAGACAAGAAGAACACCAAGAGACTGAAAGATATTCAGAGGCATTTAAATCTGGAGTGTTCAGAGGATGAGGACAGCGAAGAAGAAGTTGAGGATCCTTTTGCTCCAGCGCCTGTAGCTTCAGATGAGTCCGAGGACGATTAGGAGTCCGGCTCTGATGCTGCTTCCGAGGAGTCGGACTAGTCCGCTCCCTCTCTCTCTCTCTTCTCCTTTTTCCTTTCTGGTGCTTGATGCCAAAGGGGGAGAGGAGAAAGCTTACCTTCGTTTTATCATCCTTCGTTCATTTAGCGTTGTTTTCCAAACTTTGCTTATCATGTGAACTTGGGACTTGTTGCTACTTACCGCTTTACTTATGCAATGTTGGATGATTGTTACTATGGATGTTTTAATATTAATGGTTACTCAAATGTTAGCCTCCATATTGTTTGTCTCATCATTGCTCAATTTTAGGGGGAGCTCCTGCAAAATTCCTTTCAAAATTGTGCATTCGCGATCTTTTCCTATTCAATGCACATCTTCAGGGGGAGCTAAACCTATACAAATCTTTCATTATATCCTTTTAGTTGTAAGCTTTAATCGAATTGTCATCAATCACCAAAAAGGGGGAGATTGAAAGTGCATCTAGGCCCCCAAATTGGTTTTGGTTGATTAATGACAAACGATTAAAGAGACTAATGTCTTCAATGAGCTTATGAGCAGGTAAAAGGTTCAATGTGAGGTCTTCTACATGCGAAGGATACCCTCAGACGAATTTAACCGAGTAAAACGGCATTGTATTCCTATTTTCTATGTTTTGTGTCGTAGGAATGTCGTACTATTAAGAGGGATGCATTGTAAATGATCTAGGATAGTCTCTATGCTCAGATGAATGTTACTTTAACTCTTGTTGAGACCCTTAGTCACCGCGCATGCACCGGAATGTGTTTTTTTATCAAAGTTCAAGTCGGACATTCCGATATTACATCTGAAGTTCCGATGTGACCGGACATTCCGATGTGCATGCTTGCTTTAGTCCGATGCGTGGAACATGTATCGGAAGTTCCGATATTTTCGATCGGAAGTTCCGATACGTTGCTAGAACTTTCTAGGGTGCTCTCTGTAAACATCGGAAGTTCCGATGTGTTCAAACCTGAAAAAGGGAGCTCTCTGGAATTATCGGACATTCCGATATATTAGATCGGACATTCCGATGTTAAGTCGGAAGTTCCAATGTTTATATCGGACAGTCCGATATGGACTTAGAAGCATTTGTCAAGGTGCTTTTCTGGGAACATCGGAAGTTCCGATGCTGACATCGGAAGTTCCGATGCACCTTTTTCGACAGTTGAAGTGCGCTCGAGTTCTGATTGTTTGCACATATCGGACATTCCGATGTTGACATCGGAAGTTCCGATATTCTGCTGAGTGGGTGTATAACGGCTAGTTTTTGCAAGAATCTATAAATACCCCACTCCTCTCTCATTTGAGGGTTACACACTCATGTTGGCAGAACTCTAGAGCGCCTTGAGCACCTTCTAGCTTTCTATTGAGTCCTCCTCTTTGATCTTAGGGATCATCTAGAGAGTGAGGACAATAGTTGAGATCTAGAGTTTGAAGTGAAAAGCAAGTGTCATTCATCTCGAGCATTAGAGTGTTCCTCCAAGATCGATCAACGGTGCATTTGTTTCTCTTGGAGGTTGAAGGGCTCCTAGACGTTTAGGCGTTGCTCACGAGCTCCCAAGGATTGTGGGACGCCGTGAGAAGTTTGTGAAGGCTGGCTCCGCCTCCGAAAGGAAAGGAACCAATAGTGGAACCAAGCCTCAAGTGTGACCGAGGTTTGGGAGGAAAGGGTTGGAAAAGACCCAGCTCTTTGGAGCCTCCTCAACGGAGATGTAGGATTCCCTCAAGAATCCGAACTCCGGGAACAAATCCGTGTCATTACATTTACTTTACTTAAGCTGGTTTCCTTATTACTTTGATCTAACACTCTCAGATTGTTTCTCAAGTTCATTGTTTTCTGTCGTTAATTGTTCGTGACAAAAGTCGATCGGACATTCCGAACTGGTATCGGAAGTTCCGATCCAACACCGGAAGTTCCGATACTCTTTCCGCTGCGACAAATTTAGTTTAATTTTTAAATTGCCTATTCACCCCTCCCCTCTAGGCAACTTTCTCATCTTTTCAGAACCAAGTTCAAGTTTATAGTTGACGTGCATCTCCATAAACTCGTGATCATGAGGGAGAAGGTGAGATGGTGTGTGATGATGAAGATGTTGTAGATGACTTTGGACAGCCACATCCTTCTCATGAGAATTATGAAGAACATGCTAAAGTTGAGCTTAGGCATGGGGGTGAGTTAGAGTTGGATGATGAGTGAATTTGAAATGTGAAGATGAGAGTAGAGGGCTTTTGAGTTATTTTGTTGTCATGTGATAGTGATGCATATGCACTCATGCTACTATCACATTTATTTCTATTATGTTGTCTACCACTCTACTTATCTTGTCACTTTGAAAAGTGAAAAACCTTGCTATTATGGTGTATGGACCTTATTATGGTAATGTAATATTAGTTAACTTAGTCGTTATTTTGAGCATATAAGGTAAATTTATTTAATTCCCTACCATATAAGGTAAATTTATTTAATTCCCTGCCATATGAGGTATTAAATGAGGTATATTTATTTAACTCTCAATTATAAGTTATTATTTGTTATTTTTATTATCATCGTCTAACTATTCAGACTTTTCAACAATAAGCTACAGCATTTAACCCATCAAAAAACCAATATATCAAATAACCTATTTTGATTTTAAAACAGATTTTTTTATAAGCTCATTAAATCAAAAAAATCTAAACCTAAACAAATAGGACGTCATCTCGCGTGCAGATCTGGTTTGTTTCTGTCAGTGCTATGGCATTCGTGCTAATCATCTGGCAAGTCAAGTCGGCTATACAAACCAAAGGACAACCATGGCTATCGTCGTTACCTTTTGATGCCCACTTGTTCTTACATTTTTCAACTTGTGATAATACTTATCTTTATTTTTACTATTTTAAAAGACGCTGATAGTGATTCATTAGTCTGCTTTTTTTCATATGAGGATTATGTGCTGATATATGAATCTTCTTAAAATCTCTCTAAAAAATAGAAAAAATAATCTATCTCTCTTATCCACTCCCTTTACATAAAAATTATGTGCTGATACGTGGATCTTCCTAACAAATCTCTAACAAAAAACTAGAAAAAAAATCCATCAATAAACAAATGCAACTTTCTAAAAATTCTCTATCAATAAGTGTCTACATGTGGGATCAAACATCTACCCATAATAAATTCACAATATTATTATAACATAACTTATCTGTGTTTCATTGCAACGCATGAACATTCAGCTAGTCTTCATGAACATGGACTACTGGTCCAGGGTGGCCCTACCAGCAAGTTTGAGAGGATGATATTCAGTGGATATAGACAGTTCCTGAAATGACCCAAAATTTTAAAGGAAATTTCAAAAATTGAATTGGATTTCAAAAAATGAATTTAGGGTTTGGATTTGGGGTTGATCTCACCTTCTTCTTCTTTGGACCTTCGGTCTGTCGATCGCCCCTTCTCAGACCGGTCCGCCGCCGCTCTGCCCGGTCCGTTCCTGCCGTCCTTGCGCATATCTTCTCAGCCACCGGCCGGCCTTGCCCCACGTGCCCCGGTCTTGTTCCCTCCTCCACTAGCTCCCATCACCGTGCCACGCTACCGCCCATCCCTCCTACTCCCCCGCCCATGCCCTGCTTCGGTCGCACCACCGCGCCATGCTAAGCCCTCGCCCGCCGCTCCATCTCTCTCCCCTGCCGCGAACTTTGCCGCACTTCGCGCGCGTCCTGTCGCCGCGCCGCGCCCATGCCCCGTCACTCCCGACGTCACTTCGCCCCGTTGACCGCGCCGACCCGTCGCCATCTCACCGTCGTATCCCCACCGTTCGCTGCTCCACGCCATTCCGCCGGCATCACCGTTGTCCCCTCCATCGCACCTGCACATGCTGCTCTCGCCCTTGCCCACGCGCTATAAATCCCGCCCCGAGATCTTCTTCCCCCGCCCCGCTCGCCTCCTTCCCCTCCGGTGATGACCCCCCTCCTCCGCCGCCTTTTTCCCCGCCGTGCTCCTTTTTCTCCTTCAGCTCCGGCCGCCTTGACCTCCTCCGCCGCCGCACTCACTCGCCCCGCACCCAGAAAACCTAACCCTAACCCTAGGCCCTCTGGCTCCCGATTCCCCTTCCAAACCCTTCCTCTCCCCCGCCGCCCTCTCTTCACCCCCACCCCTGGCCCCGCCTCGCCTCGCCTCCTCGCCTCCTCGCAAGCCACCGCCACTCTCCCCTTAGCCCCCTGCGAGCCCTACCCTGGCGTCGCCCCCCTTTCTTTTCGCCGCCACGGGCCGCCACATGGGCCCAACGCGCCAGTGTGCCAAGCTAGGCGCTTGGGCCGAGCCTGATGCGGCCCATTACTGTTTATACGCTTTTGAATTTCCTTTTCTTTTTCGGATTTAAATAATTTGATAAATCCTTTTAAATAGTCCAAAATTCCAAAAATACACCGTTTCGACCATCTCGAGCCGCTGAGTCCAAAAATGGCCTCCGTTTCACCTTTTGAAATTCCCAAAATTCCAAAAATACCCAAGTTGCCCTCAAACCCCCTCCGGTCGTTTTTGTTTTCGTTTTCTATTTTCGTTTGTTGTTTTCTTTCGTTTATCGTTTATTTACTGTTTTTCGTCGTTTGCGTTAGATCCGACATTCACGCAGTACCCGAAGCAAGAGCAATTTCCAGAACAGGAGCCGGACCAGACAAGAGCCGAGTACAACTACGGCCGCTTCGACCTAGGCGAGCCCTCAACCCAGCAAGGCAAGCCGCACACCTTTGAACATATTGGACCCAATTTGCCATGATAACATTCTAGTATTTAATTTCTATCGCATTACTTTAATTGTATGTTGAAATACTGAAAATCGCTAGTTTAGAATGACATGCAACTTAGCTATACCCAGTTTCGCATTTAGTCTCCTTGACATTATTGAACCTTATTAAACCTTGAATAACCTTAGCTAATGATCGTACATGTCATAGCTATTATTAATTATATTAGTTTCGCCCAAAATCTTTAAATGAGAAATAAAAGGAGGGCGAGCAGTTAGCTCGAAGTGTTTTTAAATGTGCTACAGTCAGGGGGACAGTATTGGACTAGCCACGAGATGGATGTGAGTTCGATCCCCGTTGATGATTAATGCCATGGTTGGTTCTGGTGGCTGGTACAGCTGATACCAGATTGGTTTGTGGATGGCTTGATGGCTTGGTCTTTGGCAACATAAGGTTAAACCCCCTTGAGCAAAGTAAATAATTTAATATCCCGTTCAATCACAAGTTGGGACTGGTTAGTTCAGTTGAACCGTTTTCCAACATAGCTCAGTACATTGTTCATCCCCTAGGAATACTTACATGCTTGGTGGTACCATTCTCAGAAGGAGAATGGGGTGCAGTCATTCCCAGTGGGGGAATGACTGGTGGGTTTAGTGGAACGGGAATGGGCTTGTATAGCATCATTCGCCGGTTCTCACAACGATAGGTTACCCTCTTAGTATTGGAACACGTCTCCTACGTTGGCCAGTGGGGTCCGAAGAACAGTAGGGTCCAAGTACCTATCGGGTAGGAGCTACCATGGGGATGTTCAATCAAAAGGCTGTGATGGTCTCGGCCCGACCGCATGCATTTAAGTTGCATGTAAGTCACGTGTGGCATTAACGGTCGTAGATATCTTGTGGGTAAAGTTGAGCAGCTCTGCAAGGTCAATTTAATGGTATTCGAATACGCCGTGCTTCCGATTAATGAAGCTAAGTTTGAATTGGGGTGACTCCAGTAACCGAGCTCAAGTAGACTATGGAGAATTTTGAAAAGATGGCTTAATGGTGATAACTTTGTGAATGACCCCCCTTTACTATTATTTATGGTTTGTGTTTCAAATGTAAAATGATATTACAAATAAAACTGCATCCACAAATACTCGAACCTTATGCCAATCATTTGTTACTCCCTTGCATGTAGTATTCAGTAATTCCCTGTGCGATTTGTTGAGTACGGTTGTGTACTCACCCTTGCTTAATCCAACACTTTCAGAGATCCAAGAAGCTGGAGCTTATCAATAAATCGTAGATGGCGAATTGGTTTGGTTTTAAGGTCTAAGTCTTTTGTTCAGGCCTGCCTATGCGGTGTTTTGGATGTAATCTATTTGGGGCCAGCTGCGTCTCCTTTTGTAAGAAACTTGGCTGCTAGGCCTTATGTTCTATAAAAATAGTTGAATTCGTCATTTGTCTAGCCACGTGCACTTTGTTTCTCGACAGCTAATCGTCCTGGGTAGCTGTTAGGGTATTTAAACGTGCCTCCTGAAAAAAACGGTCCATTACAGTTCAAATGAGAGACGCTGTGTCAGGATCCAATGGAACCCCACCTCAAATTCTAATTCAAAGAAGAACAGAACAAGAAAATAACAGCAAGAAAATGGTAGAAACGTAAAGAATCTGGAAGAGGAGATAAGAAGACTTGAAGAACACGAAGAGAGCTAATTGGGGATCTTTTTCATATCAGAATATCTCAACAACTCTCAACAAACCAGTACTTATACTCTGCGAAATCACCCTCAGGTAAAGTTCAGGTAAAGTAAAACACTAAATTGACAATTACATTAAGTAAACAGTAAATACTAAGTTCCTCTCTGATCGCCCGATCTCATTTAATTGAAACGGTATATGAAGATCTGAGCCGTCCAGCATCTGAAAGTATAGTCTTCCCATTAGCTTCTTCTGTCCACTTCGGTTGCTTCCTGACAATGCTCCCCCCTTGAGATCCTTGTCCTCAAGGATTGAATTGAGGGAAAACTCGAGTTATGAAATCTGCATCTTCCCAGGTTGCAGCATCAGGAGATAAATTGGCCCACTGAATTTTCCACTGAACTACCGGCATATTTTTCCTTGGTACCATTCTTCTTTCCAAGACTGCAACTGGTTCTGTAAGAATATTTCCTTCATTGTCAACTAAAGGGAGATCATTACTGGGAATGACTTTCGATCCAATGTGCTTTTTCAATTGACTCACATGAAATACTGGATGGATTTGACAACCTTCTGGTAAAAGGAGTTTATAAGCTACTTTCCCAACTTTTTCAATTACTCTGAAAGGACCATAAAATTTATTATGTAACTTCAAAATCCGATGCAATCCCAATGCATTATGGCGATATGGTTGCATTTTTAGATACACCATATCTCCTTCTTCAAACTGCCTCTCCGTCCTCTTTTTATCTGCGAAAAACTTCATTCTTGATTTGGCCTTCTCAAGGTTAGCTTTAATTGCTTCAAATGCAACTTGTCTTTCCTGTAGTTGTTTTCTAGCCTCATCTGAAGTTGGATCAAACAATATACATTCATTCACCATGGGAGGTTTTACCCCATACAAGGCTTGGAAAGGTGTCATCTGTAGAGATGTGTGAAAGAGGTATTATACCACCATTCCGCTTGTGACAACCAAGAGTGCCATTTCCGGGGACTAGAGAATACCATACATCGCAAATAATTCTCCAAGCATTGATTGACTCTTTCCGTCTGGCCGTCAGTTTGAGGATGATAAGCGCTACTCATTCTCATCTTCACTCCCATTGCCTTGAACAACTCTTTCCAGAAGGTGCTAGTAAATATTCTATCCCTGTCAGAAACGATCATCATTGGTAGGCCATGTAATTTGTACACATTGTCCAAATATAAATCTGCTATTTGTTGAACTGTGTATGGATGACTTAGAGAAATAAAATGAGCGTATTTTGTGAATCGATCCACAACTACCATCACCACATCTTTCCCTTCTGACTTGGGTAATCCCTCCACAAAATCCAAAGTCACATGTGTCCATGCCATTTCAGGTATAGGAAGCGGCTGTAACAATCCTGGATAGGGTATATTTTCTGATTTACTCTTTTGGCATACCCCACATGTCTTGACATAATTAATGACTGAGCTTTTCATTCCTGGCCAATAGAATAAGGATTTGATTCTCTGATATGTAGCTCTTCCTCCCGAATGCCCTCCTAACGCTGAATTGTGGAAAGAGGTCAACAATTGAACTTTCAATTCAGTATGATTCCCAACATAAATTCTCCCTTTATATCTGATAATGCCATTAACTAGAGTGAATGGAGGTGAGCCATCTGCATCAATCCTCAGTTTAGCCTCCAATTCTTTGCATTTGTCATCCCTTTCATAACTCTGAATCACTTCAGTGATCCATTCAGGTATGGCAGCTGAGATCGCCATTACTTCCCCTGTGTGTATCCTTCTAGATAAAGCATCTGCTGCTTTGTTCTCCCTTCCTTTTTTATACTCTACTTTATAGTTATAACCTAGCAATTTAATAAGTACCTTGTGTTGCACTCCCTCAATCAACCTCTGTTCACTTATAAACCGAAGACTCTGTTGGTCGGTTCGAATGATCAACGTGGAGCCAATCAAGTAATGCTTCCATTTCTTCAAAGCCTCGATTATTGCTAGAGCCTCCTTATCATAGACTGACATGGCTGTTGCTTTTGGTCCAATGGCTTTGCTCATAAACGCAATGGGTTTACCTCCCTGCATAAGTACTGCTCCCAATCCTCCTCCACTAGCATCAGTCTCCAGAATAAATGGTTGACCATAATCAGGCAATGCTAGTACTGGTGCTTGTACGAGAGCCCTTTTAATCTCCTCAAATGACTGTTGCTGTTTTTCACCCCAAGTAAAAGCATTCTTCCTCAAAGAATCAAACAAAGGCCGACATATTAAACCGAAGTTTTTGACAAACCTTCGGTAGTAACCAGCTAAGCCTAAAAATCCCCTCAATTGTGTTATATTTCTGGGAATAGGCCATTCTTGTACTGCAATAATTTTCTTTGAATTGGTTGCGACCCCCTTTTCACTGATAATATGACCCAAGTACTCGACTTGGGTTTGCCCAAAAACACATTTACATCTTTTTGCAAACAATTGATTCTCCTTTAATACCTCCAGAACTTGTCTCAAGTGTATTTGATGGTCCAGCAAGGTAGGACTATAAATCAGGATATCATCAAAAAATACCAATACAAACTTCCTCAGAAATTTTGCCAAAATTTGATTCATTAAAGCTTGAAAAGTGGCTGGAGCATTGGTTAACCCAAATGGCATTACCACATATTCATAGTGTCCCACATGTGTGCTAAATGCCGTTTTGTAGATGTCCTCTGTTTTCATTCGGATTTGGTGGTATCCGGACTTCAAATCGATCTTTGAAAACAATTTAGCTCCATGCAACTCATCCAATAGATCCTCTATGACTGGAATAGGGTACTTGTTTTTAATTGTGTTGATATTGAGTTGCCGATAATCAATACATAATCTCCAGGATCCATCTTTTTTTTCTAACTAGAATTGCTGGGGAAGAGTAAGGACTCACACTAGTCCGAATTACTTGGCTCTGTAACAGTTCCTCCACTAATCCTTCCATGGCGTCCTTCTTATAATGTGGCAGCCGATAAGGCCTAATGTTCACCGGCTTAGCATCTGATGATAATGGTATTGTGTGATCACAGTCTCTTACTGGAGGTAACTCCTTGGGCTCAGCAAACACATCATTAAATTGATTCAGGATTTCAGTTATTCCGGCCGGTATCAATTGTTCTGTTTGCTGATCAGTGAGGATGGTCTTGGAATATATTACAGCCCCAACAACGCCTTTCTCCATTAATTTTTTTAATTTCTGATCATTGATTATGCAGTTCTTCTTCGGTACTGTTTCATCTTCAAACATTACCTTCCTTTGGCCATTCTTACAGATCCAAAAACGCCTTAATTTCAAGTCCAGACTGACAGGACTGTGTTGATAAATCCAATCAGCTCCCAGTATTATGTCATATCCCTTCAATTGCAATATCCTGAATTCTGATTGAAATTCCTCACCTTGAATAGAATACTGACAATTTTTGCATCTCGAATTACATTCAATCCTTGTACCATTTGCTACCACAACTTGTTCTGAATCATGGTTGCTGATTTCGCAATTCAATTTAATAGCCAATTCTGGGGATATAAAAGTTGCTGAACTGCCACTGTCAACAAGAGCTACTGCACTCACCTTCCCACGTTTACCTTCAGTGTAAAGGTGGTGATACCAGAGCTTGTGCCTGTCACTGCGTGTGCAGACAAATGTAACCCTTCATCATCTTCTTTATGAATTGGACTTCCAGGGGGGTGCTGAATTCTCCTTCAGGAGTTTGCTCTCTTTGGTCATCTTCCTCTTCGATTGCAATTAAGTGAAGTTGTTTCTGAAATCTGCAAACCTTACTGTGTCCAGGCACCCAAGGCTCTTGGCACTTGAAGCATTTCCCATTGTTCCATTTGGTATTATTGTTCTGATCATTTCTTTCGACAATGTCTTTTTTAATGATCACCTCACCCTTAGACGTTGTCCCACCATGCTGATTCACTTTGGTCTGATGTCCAGAAGTCCAATTGCTGAATTTCTTATAGGATTGGACATTCTCATAATTTCTTGCATGTGCATAAGCCTCCACTAATGTTTTTGGGTTAAGGGATTTCAGGGGTATCTTGATATAATTTTTAAGACCTGAAATGAAGTAGTCAATGAAGTATTCTTCTGTCAACACAGGATTGCTCCTTTTAACCATACACATGTTTTCTTCAAATTTGTCAATGTAACCTTCCACTGTGCCAACTTGAGTCAATCCCCTGAAATTTTCGGTGATTTCAATCCTTGTTTCAGCTGCAAATCTGTGACAGATCATATTGCAGAATTGGGACCAGGAAATGGAATTCATATCAATGCGATTGCTACTAATCCATTGATCTGCTCTCCCTGTCAAATAAACCTCTGCAATAGCTACCTTCTGATGTTCAGGTACTTTTCCCAGCTCAAAACATCTCTCTGTCTTTCTAATCCATGCTTTAGGATTACTCCCATCAAATTTTGGAAAATCCACCTTTGGTCCTTTACTGAAAATGTTAGTATGACAATTTATATCCTCATTCTGTTGAACTAGCCGTTCTGGTGCTCTTGGCATGGCATATTCCCAATGAGCTTCAGGTCGAACATGGAGCGGGTGAGCTAATGGCTGGTATGAGTGGCTTCGATGTATGGGAACATAAGGAGAACTGGAGTTAATAAACTGTGGACCAAAAGTTCCAGTAGCCATTACTGAAGGGTACACACTAACCCCGAAAGTCCTCTCAGTTCCTCCTGTAAATATTGGCAGAATTGGTTGACAATTGGTAACACTGGATGGAATGATTAAGGGTATGGGAGAAATGTTAACACTGCTATGGTGTCCCATTGACAGATTAGGAGCATATGAGTTAGCACTCCCAGGAGTGGCATATACATTGGCTCCTGGCGTGGATGACTTCCCTTCAACTTGCCCATGAGGACCCATGTTACTGTCCATCAGGGCTAGAGTACTGGTAACCTCCTTGCTTTCCAATTTGCTCATCAATGAACTCATCATCTCCATCATCTGGTCAATCTTTGTGGAGTTTCCTGCCATCTGCCTTTGAAACCCATCGATCTGATCCTTAGTCGAAACTGAGTTTTCTTCGACCTTTTGATGCAGATGTAACATGTCTGACTTCAACTTTTCCATCTCTTCAGCCAACGCCTCTTCAGATATCTTTCCTACCTTCGGCATGATCCTTTTCTTGATCTTGTTCTGCTGCAGAATCAATATTCGTGGCCAAACACAGGGATTTTACTAAGGAAACGAGTTCCTTAACCTGTGCTTTCCCAAGAACTGTCCAAGGACCTACTGCTCTGATACCATTTTGTCAGGATCCAATGGAACCCCACCTCAAATTCTAATTCAAAGAAGAACAGAACAAGAAAATAACAGCAAGAAAATGGCAGAAACGTAAAGAATCTGGAAGAGGAGATAAGAAGACTTGAAGAACACGAAGAGAGCTAATTGGGGATCTTTTTCATATCAGAATAGCTCAACAACTCTCAACAAACCAGTACTTATACTCTGCGAAATCACCCTCAGGTAAAGTTCAGGTAAAGTAAAACACTAAATTGACAATTACATTAAGTAAACAGTAAATACTAAGTTCCTCTCTGATCGCCCGATCTCATTTAATTGAAACGGTATATGAAGATCTGAGCCGTCCAGCATCTGAAAGTATAGTCTTCCCATTAGCTTCTTCTGTCCACTTCGGTTGCTTCCTGACACGCTGCTCCTGCAGAGAACTATGGGAGCCCACGTCGTCGCCATCAAAAACGACGTCACTATACGACGGTTGATCTTTAGCGACCCTTATTAGGGACCGATGGTTGGTCGCTAAAACTTATGGACCGACGGTTGGTCGCTAAATGAGTTTTTAGCGACGGTTAGTCGGTCGCTAAAAGTCTAGAAATTTAACAATTTATGGTTGGTCGCTATAGATGTCGTTAGGGACCAACGGTGGGTCGCTATAGAGAAGGGGTCACTACTTGGAGCCCTGGACCGTGGACTCCACCACCGCCGGCCACAAGGGCGCCGCTCGCCCCGTGCTCCCCGCCTCCTCCTCAACTCCTAGCCGCTCGCCCCGTGCCCCTCAGCCCTCTCCTAACCCTAGCCGCCACCCGCCCTCGCTACCTGCCGCCGCTGCCTCGCCTCGCCGCTCGCCGCTGTGTCTCGCTCCCGCCGCCGCGCCCACCGGCCTCCGCTCTCGTTCGCCTCGCCCTGGCCGCCGCCTCGCCCCTCGTTTTGCCGCCGCCTCGCCCTGGCCGCCGCCGCTCCTCGCCCTCGCCCTGCCGCCGCCTCGCCCTCGCCCCCGTCCCCGTCCCGGTGATTTATTTCCCTTTAATATTGCTTCTTTGTTTATTTCATGGTTTGTTTATGTATGGACATGACTATAGTATGCAATTGTGTTCTTTGTGCTTATATGATCTTAGATTCGAGTTGAAAGTCGTTTCAAATCCTACATAAAAGAGTATGGATAAATCATGGATCACAAGTGAGGCTAGGTACAAAGCAACTTTTCACAGCAACTCTTATGTTATTCTATAGTTATATTGATATGTAACATAGGAACTGTATGTAGGGAGACAAAGGTTTATAAACAAGGGGTGAATGGTTTCCTAGCTTTTGCATTTAGACATTCAGCAATAGGAAACAAGATACTATGCCCTTGTAGGAAGTGTGTTAACTCATTTTGGAGAGAGGCCAGTGAAGTGCGAGAACACTTGATATGTGATGGTTTTCTAAAAGGGTACACAACGTGGACTTTACATGGAGAAGCTTCGTCCTCTTTTGTGAATCATGGTAACAATGATGATGAGTTTAGTGAGCATCCTACAGAAGATGATGCAATATCTGAGTTGTTAAAGGATTTAGCTTGTGGTTTAGATGATGGAGGGGATATGGAGGATGACGGGTCTTTTGAGCAACCTAATGAGGACACAAAGAGCCATTCGTAAGCTAGCGAGGAAGACAATAGTCAAGAATTATATCCGGTTGCCAAAACTACTCAAAGCTACGTTTCCTAGTTCGTTTGCTTCACATCAAACTTCTTGGAGGATGGACAGATAGAAGTTTTGATTTGTTGGTAGATTTACTTGTTGATGCACTACCTAAGGGTTCGGCACTTCCTAGAAACTTTCATGAAGCAAAGAAAGTGGTCAAATCTGTAGGAGTTGGGTACACTACAATTCATGCATGTGAAAATGATTGCATTCTATTTTGGAAGGAGCATCATAAACTTGATTCATGCTCGGTATGTAGTGTCTCACGTTGGAAATCGAGAAAGAAGAGTCTAGATGGGAAACGTGAGTACAAAGTTCCTAGGAAGGTGCTTCGTTATTTCCTATTAAAAAAGACTCCAAAGATTGTTTGTTTCTTGTAAATTTGCAAGTCTCACAAGGTGGCATGATGAACACAGAGTAAAAGATGGTTTGCTTAGGCATCCTGCCGATTCACCCTTATGGAAAGATATTGATCAAAAGTATCCGAATTTGCTATGGATAGTCGTAATATCCGCCTAGCATTTGCTACTGAGATGGTTTCAATCCATATAGGACAATGAATGTTAGTTACGATTTGGCCTGGCATATTGATTCCACTCAACTTTCCACCATCGATGTGCATGAAGGATTCAAACTTTATCTTGTCTGCCTTAATTCCTGGTCGATCTTCAAGGGTAGTGATATGGACGTTTATTTTCAGCCCCTTGTCTATGATCTCGCTTGATATGTTTGTTAATGGTGTGAAGACCTATGATGCCTCAAAGGGTGAATACTTTCGCCATTCGTGCTTTGCAATTATTTGGACCATCACCGATTTCCCTGGTTTAGGCAAAGGTATCCGGATTTGTCACCTCTGGTGAAGCAGCGTGTCCTGATTGCCACTCATTGATTTGTTCTCTCAGACTTGGAAATGGTAGCAAGTCTTGCTACATGGGACATCGTAGGTTCTTACATCCAGACCACCCATTTAGGTCTGATGTTGATTCATTTGGTGAAAGTGAGTTGAGGCCAGCACCTACTCCTCTTTCAGGGCATGAAATTTTGGATTGTACAAAAAATCTGAAAACAGTTTATGGCAAGAACCCATCAGGTAAGCCAATAAGGAATATTAGTCTTTCTGAAAAGGAGACCTATTTGGTTCACTCTTCCATATTGGAAGGACTTGCAAATTCGATATAATTTTGATGTCATGCACATAGAGAAGAATGTGTGTGAAAATATAATTAATACTTTGTTGGACATTGCTGGAAAATCTAAGGATAATCTGAATGCTCGCTTGGATCTTCAAGCTTTAGGTATTAGAAGCGACCTTCATCCTATTGAACTAGAAGCTAATCAATTTTATTTGCCTCCTGCACCCTACTCAATGAGCTCTGCTGAGAAGAAATTGTTTTGTCAAGTATTAAAAGGGGTCAATTTTCATGATGTATATGCAAATTGATATACGACATAATGTTCTTGTCAATGAAAAAAGATAGTTAATCTTAATACTCATGGCAACCACATTCTTTTACAAGATTTATCGCCACTTGCTGTCCTGAGAGTTCTCCTCAAGAAGTTAGTCTTTGTCTTTGATTCGTTTAAGCACGTTCTTTAGAAAATTGTACTCTCTGTTATTCGAATAAGTGACATGCAAAGGCTAGAATCTGAGATAGCTGAAATCTTGAGCCTTTTAGAGATTATTTTCCCTCCATCATTTTTTACCATTAATGTACATTTGATGGTACATCTTCCCGCCAAGCAAGAGTGGCGGTGTCCAATCCATTTTCAAGCATGTGGCGGTGGAGAGGTAATTTTCTTTGGTATATTACATAGCAAACAAATCATCCTATTATTTTTCAATAATGGGATGAGTGTTGTTGTTTACATGTATAGGTATCTAAAAAATGCAAGGGCTATGTGCGTGCAAAATGTCACCCTAAGGATCAATTATGGAGGGTTCTTTGTTTGATGAGGCTCTCACGCTTTGTTCTCGGTATTTACAAGATGAGACCCACTTCAACCATAGAGTTAGAAATCGCCTACCAACACAAGTTTGTGTTACAACTCCATTCTTTCACAAAATTGGTCGAGCATTGGTTGGAAAGTGTGTTGTCAATTTAGATCACAAGACATGGCTTCAAGCACATAGATATGTCCTTTTCAACTATTCCAATATAGAAACATATTTAAAGTAAGCTATCTAACTCAACGAGTATCGTGTGATTATTTACTCTTCGCTTTGCTCAATAGCGACCATCAAAAATTTCATGTTGGCCATTTCAAAGAAACATGCTCAATACCTCTCTTCAATTGGTGTTCAAATCAGCGTGAGATCAACCACATGCAACATAAAACCTTCCATGAGTGGTTCAGTTACATGTAAGTATAAAAGGAGAAGTGAATTTACAATCTCATAAAGGATTTCACTTTAACAATAGTATTGGTACCACATGTTGAGGAAACATGTGAGGAGGCCTCGAAGAGATCAAAATTTTAGCTAAGGGACCAATGATGATTGCACATCAAGATAACTTGACTACTCAATAAATGGTTTCAACTTTCGTACACAGTCATATGATGAGAATAGGTCTGTCCAAAGTAGTGGGGTAGCGGTAGCTGCTGAGACAACTCATTTCGAAAGAGGAAATGATGATAACCATACTATAGGGAAAAACATCTTTTATGGTATCATAAAAGAAATTCTTGAACTGAACTACCACCACAAAGGAAATGTTGTGCTTTTCAAGTGTGATTGGGTTGATAACCGTGTAAACAACAATTGGGTTCGACCGTATCAATTTGGATTTACGACAGTGAATTTAAAACATTTATTCAATACTGGTGAATAGATCTTGGATGATCCTTTTATATTAGCATCACAGGCAACACAAGTTTACTATGTTGTTGACCCGGTTGATACTGAGAATGGAGTTCTTTGTTGTTCGGCCGTAACCACGAGATTTGTATGGAAGTGATGTTGATTATGGTATCATTGATGATGAAAATGATGTAGTTCCGGCAATCCTTGATCTGCACTCTAATGTGTTTGAAAGACTTATTGTTGGATGTGTCCCATGTGCTAGAACAGATATAGATGGTGTCATTGTTAGTGGAGTAAAACAAGGGAAAAAACAAGAAAGTAAGTTTTGATATTTTTTTACTCCTTGACTTGATGGTTCCATGTTTGATGATATTTTTTTAATATATGTATGCACTTCCTTGTTGTTTGAGTATAAATAGCTAATGTCATTGTTGCCACTTATTTCAGGAAAAAAAATGTCAAGCGCAAGAGAAAGCAATAAAGATGGATCATGTAGTGAATACGAGCAATTAAGCGAGAAAATATTGAAAGAAATAAAAGGAGGTTGGCAGCTCTTAACATCCCTGAAATCGTCGGAGTATGGAGAAAGAAGGTCCATCCAAAAAAATTTCAAAGGTGGGTAGCTCTTAAGTGCCTGCAGTCTAACTGTTTTAGTCCTTATTTCTTTGTGCTTATTTAGTGTTCAGTTTACTAAAGCAGTGAAAGACTTCAGCTTGTACAGCTCACTATAAATCGCATATATTTCTGTATAAACTGCAGCTTGTACAGCTCACATGAAACTAAAGTTCATATATCTGTTGCATATATCTGTTTTAGTTGCATAAACTGCAGTAACAGCTATCTGTTTTAGTTGCATAAACTAAAGTTCATATATCTGTTGCACATGAATTTAAAGTTCATATAGCTTGTAACAGCTCTATAAACTGCAGCTCTCTCTGCTTTGTCTTTGCACTAAAATAGTTTATAAAGCACTATAAGTCAGTAAACTGCAGAATAACTAAACCTCCAAATCGCATATATTTCAGCCTGGAACTAAACCTCCAAACTGATTAAGAGATTAATTAAGTCATTAAGAGGAGGCCTAGGATTTAGTTAACAAAATGCCTTTGAAAGCATATATGCAAGCAATATGAGGAGCTCTCCTTGATTTACGTAAACAGATTCGTACTAATTGTAATTTTGCGATTCCTCGGCCACCTCATCAAGATTATGTTTGATTCACATTGCAAGAACTATTCTTATTTGTCATCATTAGGAAATCGCTTACACACATATTAAAATTTGCAGTCCATACTTTTATTCTCAGAGACTACATTTAACCTCATATGTACCTTTTATGTGAACTATACATGATACTACTGCGATGTATTTACGTATATATTTACAGATTTCACGATCTGCATATATTCACTTAAGTTCACAGCTCACTTCACCGCTATTTCTATGAAGCTATTTCAAAGTATGTATATATTCACTTAAGTCTATTTATGGATCTTTCACATTCATGCCATTTGCTTGTAGAAAAAGCTGAAGACAAGTGTTCCAACAACTAAACCTCCAAACTTGCGACCAAGGCTAGAAAGACAAAGTGTTCCAACTACTAAACCTCCAAACTTGCGACCAAGGCCACAAAGACAAAATGCTCAACCTCAAGACGAACAAGTGATTGCTGATTTGCAGACAGTGGGAGATTTTCTCACCGACAATGGTGATGATTCAACATCCTCATACTTATATATCATGTATATACATTACCAATGTCTTCTTTTAACAGCTACCAATGTGTGCTTTTCATTTGGTTCAATTGAAGGTATCGAGAATGATCCATCAAATCTACAATAAATAGGACTGCAAGGGGCATAACTAAGATGGAGGAAGTATTCTCAAGGTCACCTGAAATGCCAAAAATCAAAATTTTACTCAATGATCGAGGTCACTGTTGGTAAAAGTGCTAGACAACTTTCAAGTGCTATTGGGTGTCAAGTTAGAAAGAAATTATCTATTGCTACCATGGACTGGAGGCTTGTTGATATAAACAAGAAGTATGAGTTGTGGGAGGATATAAAGACGTATTATGATGTAGATCTTTGCTGCCTTAAATTGGGTGATGCGCAACGGGAAGAAGTGGAAGCAATTTAAAGCATCCATAAAGAAACGATACTTCAATCCTGAATTGTCTATAAAAGAAATTCCGAATGTCCTCGATAAGAGGGTTAATGATGATGATTGGCACTCTATATACAACAATTGGATGTCTTCTGAATTTCGTAAGCTCTACACTTTAGTTCAAATGCAATCGCTACTTCAATCCTGTAACACATTTATTTTTTATTCTATTTTTAGGATCGCTCGAAAAAGCTAAAATAAATCGACAAAAGCTAAAGATGCACCATACACCGGGAGTGTGAGCTATGCATGTTTAGAACATGATTTGGTAATATGTTCTTTCTATTTTACTATCCCTATTATATTCATGATTACATCCTGCCGCTCCTCCATATTGGCCGAGCTTTTCTAGTGTTGTTTGATAGTAGCAGCGCTTAATCTAGTCCTTCATATTCATGATACATCCTAATGGTTCCACTTCCAAACACTGAAAGCAAAGATCTTTTATTTGCAGCTTCATGTAAACTACCTCTTGCATACATATGACATCGTGAAACCATTTATTTGCAGCCATTACAAGATAAAAAGATATGTATACTAAAAACCAGAAATGCAAACACAAATGTAACATGGCACTATCTACTTGTGTATATCTTCTCATCGATTTTTGTATATGTAATTTGACTACTTAATAATTTTTATTATCCAAGCGACCACTAGTACACTTAGTTTTGCTCTCCTCCTTTTGAAACGGAGTGATTCATTTTTGGGTTGAACTCTTTATATATGGTATTTATTAGTCCTTATTGCTCATATAAAGAATCTACTGGGTTGAACAGCTGCTAAAAAGTGGGGCCCAAATAACAAAGTATGTGTGCAGTCGTGAAACTAGGACGTCCTCCACGAAGAGATGAAAACTTTATCCAAACCCATACGAGAAAAATGGAGTTCCTACAGAACAGGCAAAACGAATAATTGTAAGACTTTGTTATTAATTTTTAGTACAATATGCATTTCTACCCGAATAACCTTTTATGATGTTAATCATCTTTAATTCTCTATAGGACAAACTTAATGATGTTATTGGAGTATATCCAGAGTTAAAGGACCGGTCAATTCAAGAGGGTGATGCATTCTCTCGTTGTTTGTGGAGCGAAAGAGCCAAAAGGATATGTTCGTGTTTTGGGTTTAGGCCCTACTCCTCAAGATATTGGCACTCCAGAGTTGAAGTCTTATACTGCAACAAGACTACAAATGGAGGTTCTTGCTCGCATAAAGGTTCAAAGTGAGAAGGTTGCTTTAGAACAGCGTGTACTTGAGCTACAAACTCAAATTGATCAAAGGGCTCAACCAGATCGGGCAAGTGAAGAGCCAATGTCACATCGCGGCTCTACTTCATTTCAACATAAGGTATTCAATATTTTCATTCATGCCGCTTTATCCTAATTTTCTAGATTCCTTGTGCTATGCTATGAAATTGTGATTCTTAAGGTGATGAGGAACAAGTTTGTTGATGAGGATGAGCCAATGTCACATCGCGGCTCTACTTCATTTCAACATAAGGTATTCAATATTTTCATTCATGTCGCTTTATCCTAATTTTCTAGATTCCTTGTGCTATGCTATGAAATTGTTATTCTTAAGGTGATAAGGAACAAGTTTGTTGATGAGGATGAGGAAGACAATGAAGAATATTGTGCTTCGGAGATGAGGAATTGTATGATGAGGAGGATCAAATATTTGACCAGATGCAAGGTGCAAACTCACCAAGATCTACAAGGCACTTTGCTGAAGCTTCACACTCTAAACATGATGATCTTGTAATGCTCTCATTCATTTCATACATTTTCTACCTTTATTTTCATAAACCTTCAAAAACATTGAACTAAATTATTCTTAATCATTTGCATCAAGTTGGAAAAGATGTCATATTATATGCTATGTTGAGATCTGATTTGCACTGTGGCTAAAGGGACAATTGTTTCAACTAAACCAAGCACCACAGTTGGAGGTCGACCCTTGGAAGCCAATATTGTGAAGTTATTGTAACTTGTGTCTGAAACGAGATACGCTTTGCCTCGTCCTTGTGCCAATGTGGACTCTATGGCTGATGCTTACATGATGTCAGTTGCATGGCCCTACAAGAAAGTAATAGTCTATATCTTATCTTGTTTATGTTTAGATTTATATGAGCAATCATTCACTGATGATTAACCTTGATTGCATCAGCTGAAGTTGGTAGATAAGGCATACAAGAAGTTGGAGTGGTTGTGAACTGCTTGAAGCATTAGTGATGTAGATGTGGTGCTTTTGTGACTGATCAGCACTGGAGCTAGAGTGATGTAGCTGTGGGCTTTTGAACTGTAGCTGGAGTGTCGTGAAGCATTAGTGATGTAGTTGTGGGCTTTTGAACTGCTTGAAGCTGGAGTGATGTAGCTGTGGTGCTTTTGTGACTGATCAGCTGATCTGGAGCTTTTGTGAATGATCTAGCTAGCTATCTGTGAATGATCTAGTTGTAATATAACTGTGGTGCTTTTGTGAATATCTAATTGTGGTGCTTTTGTGTTTATGTGATGGATCTATGATTGTGGTATTATACTTTGTATGTCTATGTGATTATGTGTATAAAAATCTGTGATTTGTGGTGCTTTTGTATATATAATTAACTGTATGTAAAGAGGGCGACTTTCTGTTGGTTGCTAAATGTATAGTATAACGACTCACGGTTGGTCGCTAAATCTATAGTACAACAACCCACAGTTGGTCGCTAAATATACAACTTCAGCGACCTACGCTCGGTCGCTAAAAAGATGTCGGTCGCTAAAACCTTTAGCGACGGCACTTACAGCGACCATCCTTATGGGTCGCTAAGGGTTTTTAGCGACTAACCGTAGGTCGCTGAAGCCGCTTTTAGCAACCAACCGTAGGTCGCTGTAAGTGAACCGTCGTATAGTGCGTGGCGAAGCTGTAGCTCGCCGCGCCGGCGAGGGCGAGAAGCTGGCCCTCAGGCGGCGCAGCGAGAAGCTCTGGCGGCTCGTCGGTCGGGGCACGATCGCGGCCGGCTCAACGCTGGACATACCGCCCTGCACGATTGCATTATAGGCACACACCTGACACGAGCAGAAAGTTATAGAGAGAGGTCAGAAGGGAGCAGAGATGTGGCCAGGCAGAGAGCAGTTAGGAACAGCTTCTGTGAGGAGGTGTAGTAAACCTTAAAACCACTCGCTTGTTTCGTTCTCCCCTTTCGGTGTTATTGTCATGACGGATTAAGTGACCAGATTGTGTTACTGCCATTGCGGAGCGAGTGGGGCCATATTTTATATCGCTTCGTTACCTCATCGGCGTATTACCTTTGAGCTGAGCTCTGGTGTATTAGAGTCGAGCATATTTCGATTCGTAAAGGGATTAGTCTTGAGACTCTGCTATCTTCTACCGTGGACAAAAGGATGAGTTTGGTAAAGTAAAGCAAGCATGAACATCCTTGAAATGCACCAGCTTTGCCACCAAGAATAGGAAGGGAATCAGATACAAGGGGAGCAGCAAATGGAAAAGGGTCGAGGACCCGACCTAACCTTACAAAACAAACTTTTTTTTAATACGACCCCTTTCTAACATAATTGCAAAAATAACTCTACTTCTGACCATAAAAACACCGACAGACAATAGTTACACCTACCGAGCTCCCGCACCGTGGAAGGAGCTACGGAGCTCACATAGCTCGGTAGCTACAGTGGCTCACTGAGCAATAGGAGCTTAGGCCCCGTTTGGTACGGTTCCAGATTCTAGTAGAAACGGAAACGGTTTCAGATTCTTAGTAGAAACGTTTCAGGTAGAATTAGAATCACTTTCTGCAAACCGTTTGGTACGGTTTCAGATTCTAGTAGAAACTAGTGAAACGGGGTTGAGGGTGATTCAACCACGGTGTGGAAAAAGAAGAAACGTTCCAAGGAGAATCGTTCCGAGTTTTATCCCGTTTGATTGGGTTTCTCCTAGATTCTAGTAGAAACAGCTCGGTTCCAAGTTGCCAAACGGGGCCTTAGTATCTCCTACAGTGCGGGTGCATGGTAGATGATATGTATTATCTGCCAGCAATTCCACAGCAGGTGACAAAAAAAATGGTTTGTCATAGGCCAGAAAAGTGAACATCCTAACCATAAACACTTATACGACCAACAGAAGATATCGTACAGTTGAATTGCAATGGGTGTTTACAATTATATAAAGCTACAGCTGACGAAACTACATTGCCTGAAATCTTATGAATCTTTTTTTTACCCTATCCTACACTTGAATTGTTTCCGGAAGAAGACCTCAGCAGTTGGTGATGATTAGGAGTTACCGAATTCGGCATGCCTGAATTGAACATGATGTTCGACGCCTGCGCGGATGGCTGGGTCTGGATAGCCGAGTGTGGCGGGCGAGACCCGAACGAGAGCATCTGCTGCCGCTGCTGCAAGAACGGCATCTGAGGATGCCTATGCCCCTGCATGTTACTCGCATATGCGCCTGGTACACTGGTCTGAGGCAGGGAGCCTGGCACGGCCACCGGTCTAGGGCTTACATTCATTGGATTGGAGGCCATGGTGCTACTACCTCCGGGTAAACTACTTCCGGTGGAATTCATCTGGGCTGACATTATCCGGATGCGGTCAGCTGAAATCCTCTGCCGCACCCTCTCCACTTGCTCACATTCCTTCAAAAGCAATGTCTCAACTTCCGCAAACTGCTTCAGCTTCAACTCCAGCCTCTTTAACTGCATATTCAACGGTGTTACAAATATTATCAGCAATAATAATAGCATCCGCAACATAGCCTAGTAACTAACTGTAACCAATTCCTTAGGGGAGAAAAGCTAATTGTGACCAATGGTGCATCAAAACATAGATTGTCAATTTTTCCAGCCTACTTTCGGAAAGGAAAAAAAAGTAAGCACAAGGGAAAAAGCCTTCACGAACTCCTTAGTTTTCCCTGTCATGGAAGTAAGAACTTATATTCTATTACGGTATGACCAAAGCTAAATGGTTTTTACTTAGGTACTAAACTCTATTTGGGTAAAGCAGGCTGTTTGAGGAAATATGTTTTGAGCCTAGTGTGCTGAGTAAGTCCCTACACTGAATTTACTCGAGTAAAATAAAAAACTTCCTGGTCTCGACCATCAAATCAGGCTAGGAAAGGAAACAAGTCCAGGAGATTCCAATTTTAGACAGCCTTATTGAGGCCCTGTTTCGTATGACTGGAACTTTTCTGAAAAGTAGATTTTAGTTGGGCTACATGATTGAAGAGCTGAATAGCTGAGCTGAAAAGGTTTGGTGTTTGGTAGTTTGGCTTTTTAGAGCATCTCCAGCAGAGCCCCTAAACCAGCCCCTAAACTTTAAAATAGGGAGTGTAGTAAAAAAAACAGATCCAGCAGGGCCCCAACTCAAGCCCCTAAAATTAGGGGCCCCCTAAATTTGCCTCCTCAGCCCCAATTCCCAGGGGGCCCCAACTCAAGCCCCTAAAATTAGGATGCCCCTAAATTTGCCTTCTCAGCCCCAATTCCCAGGGACACGAGTACAACCCCTATTATTGAAGATAGGGAAATACATGAGAGGCTTCGAAAATTTTATCATGTTTTGAAAATTTTAAATTTAAATTTGAAATATCATGTTTTTAAATTGTAAATGTTAATATGCTTATGTTTTATGTATTACAAATATTTTTGATTGAATTTTAGTGGTGTCAAATGAAGATTATACATAGCGGATATGTCAAAATAGGAGAAAAAGTAAAATAGGAGCTGAGATTTAGGGGCTGTTGCTGGACTTGTGCTCTAAAAACAGGACCTCAAAAAATAGGGGAAGCCCCTAAATCCAAAATAGAGACCCTGTTTTAGGGGCCCTTGCTGGAGATGCTCTTAGTATAGCTTTTAGGTGTGAAGGACGAGCGTTGAGAATGAGGGTGAGATGGGTGCGGTTTAGGATTTCATACTCGGTTGGAAAGGGTACTTTTCTTCAAACTTTAGTGGTAAAGTCATAACCCCAATCAACAGAAACCGTAGGAAGCTACCTCAGACCAGCTTTTGGCTTTCAGTTTCTTCTAGTACCAAAAAGCTAGCCGTTTGAAACAGTTTTTGGCTTCCAGAGGACAGAAGCCAAAACTGAAGCCGTTCCAAACAGGGCCTTAAGCTACATGCAGTTCTCGTTGAAAGGAAACTCAGATTTGAAGGGACCCAACAAGTCAAATGCTGACCATGCAAGAGTGCACGGTAATTAAGTAGAAATCTATACATGGAAATCAGCGGTGTCAGACTGTCAGTTCATAACAAATGGAGAACAAATTGTGCATGCAAATAACATGGCAGCTTGCAGACTAACCTGATGATTTATTACAGTAGCAGCAAGTCTTTGGATTTCACGTTCCTCTTGATCTGCAAAGAGTTTAGACTTCATCGCCGCTTCTGACAGACCACACATGGCAGCATGCTTTACATTTTCTAGAGAAATGGATGATGAAGAACCTGTTTAAGGATAAAATGATTTCTTAGATGGTAATCTCTTGAATGAATAAATAAAAGAGATTTCACAGCAAAATAAATTTCTTTTTTTGGGGGCGGGATGGGGGGGGGGGGGGGGTGGGGGTATGAAACAGTTACCATTTTGATCGCGTAAATTAGGATGAGCGCCATGGCCCCTACCATCAGCATGCATGCTTTCTGAACTCATCCTTCAATGTTTAGCAAAAGGTAAGTCAAAACCTATAGAAGGATAAGGGTAAAGGAAACTAGAACCAAAACAAAGGTCCACATGTCAAAAATTACTATCTCAAGTATAAGGCCAATATAGTATGCTTGAGGTGACAAGGCTAAAGGTTTACTGTTTAATACTGTAATCATGTTACTCAAGTTCACTCATTCAGTAAAGATGGCTAACCTGGAATCGTCATCTCTGGTCAAAAAAGATAACGCTGCACTTGCACATGATGCTGCAACTCTTGGTCCTATTGCAGAGGCCAAAAATCCAACCTAAACAACATTTGTGAACAGTAAGAACAGATATATACATGTCACAGAAGCCTAGAAATGTTTTGGTCATAAGTATATTACAGTCCCCTACTTTCGGCTCACCCTTAAAGGCCTAAGAAGATTCCATGGAAACTAGTTTAGAAAGAGCCACACATGATTTATCTAGCGGCAAGAATTTCATATTCAAACTCGATCTAGAGAATAACATATAAAAAACTAATTCAGTGTAATTCTGACTATTGTTACTTATAATTGTATTATGCCAATTAGTATTTTTAGTTTCTGGTATCTTTAATCTGTACTACAATTTTTATTTATTTTGATCTTGTTTAGTTTCTAAGCATGCTATTTTGCAAGCAGGTCGAGTATCTGTCCATACCAGGGTTAACAATATCGATTTGAAGAAAATCGCTTGAAATTCGAAAATCGGAAATATCGATCCAAAAATCAGTCGAAAATCGTAGTTTCAAAATCAAATTTTCTGAAAAAAAATAAAAATCGTCCACTTTCATGGAAAATCGATGGACTAGTTGAACTTTTTTGGCAGTCGATTTTTAGCAATTTTCATCGATTTTCTCGAGCGATTTTCACCGATTTTCAATAGGTTTACGTCACATAAATTTTTCCGAATTTTTGGATCTTTTTATTTATTTTTTTTGAATTGGACCGATGTACCAAGCGGTTTTAGAAGACGAGCCGCGTCGATACGGGGGAAAATCGCGAAAATCAAGCGATTTTCGTCGATTGTTTGAACCCTGGTCCTTACTAATTGATTTCTTTAAGCTGTTAAGACCAGTGTCAGGGTGACGACCCAGATCAGGAAGAAGAGTGAAGAGAATGAAGTAGGCAGAAACAGGCAAGGCGCTTTCGGCGACGGGGCAGATGATATTGCAACGGGATGAAGAAACTGGAATGATCACACCGCCCCCTACACCAGGGGCAATAGCAATACGCATAGGAGCGGTGGCGGCAACTTCGGCAGGGTTGTTGGGCAAATGCACCTTACTTCCATTGGTGTTCAGTACTCTACTCAGAAATCAAGTCGTACAACAGCAACGCATATGACAGAGATGATCAATACAGATAATCGAACACCATTGCCTAAACTGTTGTTTCCCAAGTTTGAAGGAGAAGAACCACGCATTTGGGAGTCGTGGTTTGAAATATTTCAAGATGTACAATATTGATGAATCATTATGGGTAACTACGGCTGCAATGCACATGGAAGGAAATGCCGCCATGTGGTTACAAGTGTATCAAGAAGAACATCCATTCAGCAGTTGGGAGCAATTCATGACGGCAGTACAGTCAAAATTTGGAGGGTATGATTCTCGCAGACACATGAGAGAGCTAATTCAAATACAGCAGACAGGAAATGTGATGGCATATAAGACTCAATTTGAAACGGCAATGTATAAAGTTCGAGCATATAACAAAGCCTGCTCGGAGTTGTTCTTTGTAAACCATTTTGTCATGGGACTCGAGGATGAGTTAAGGTATGAGGTGGAACTTCAATTACCGGAGTCGATTCGCAAAGCTTGTCTCTTAGCACAAATTCAAGAAGAGAAGTGGGAAAAATTCAAGTTAAAGTCGACAAAGAAGTTCATGACATCCAAGATGGGCGGTGCGTACAACAGTGAGGCTTCAACAGGGAAGAATAAAATGACAGTGGATGATCCGGGTAGAGCGCGCCAACTAAGAGAGTATCGGCGTGCACAAGGTCTTTGTTTTAAATGTGGTGAAAAATATGGTAGAGATCATCACTGCAAACCAATGCCCGTCGTTCAAGTCCACGCAATGGAGATTGATGAACATCCGGAACGTCTTAGTGACGAAACGTTGTTACAACTAGAAGCAGCGGACCGTGAGTTTGAGCAACAACAGTGCAAACTCTCTCTACATGTGTTGGCCGGTACTGAATTTGGTGATGTTAGTATTAATTGATTCTGGGAGTTCTCACAGTGTCGTGAATGCAACATTCCTGGAACGCACAAGGTATCAATCTGAAAGAATTCCGACGGTACATGTCTATGTAGCAAATGGTGAAACACTGACCTATGATCGCTATGTACCTCAGATGGAATGGTGGGCACAGGGACATACATTTCGGACTGATATGAGGGTTTTGGAGCTGGGAGCATATGATGCGGTATTAGGCATGGATTGGCTGCAACTTTATAGTCCTATGCCTTGCCATTGGAAGCATAAAACCTTGGAATTTCTGTATAATGGTCATAATGTAAAACTGCAAGGAGTGTGTGCCAAGCGGAATGAAATTGTGAATGACATACCATTAGAAAGTTGCATAAATGGAAGAGTAGCAATGAGGTCTGGGCAATGGCCATAGTTCAAAATACTATGCCGGGTCCGACAATAGACCGCATTCAGGCTGAAGTGCAACAAGTCATTGGTCAGTACATTGAGGTGTTTGAGGCACCAACGGAATTACCGCCATCTCGTGTGTATGACCATTCTATGCCATTAGTTCCCGGTGCAATTCCAGTAAACAGCAAACCCTACAGGAATTCACCGACGGACAAAGATGAAATTGAACGGCAGGTGTCGGAGATGTTGAACACAGGGTTGATACAACCGAGTATGAGCGCATTTGCATCCCCTATGTTGCTTGTTCAGAAGAAAGATGGGAGCTGGCGGTTTTGTGTGGATTATCGCAAATTGAATAGTATCACTATCAAAAACAAGTTCCCTATGCCAATCATGGATGAACTGCTGGATGAGTTAGCAGGAACCCAGCATTTTTTGAAGTTTGATTTGAGGGCTGGGTATCATCAAATCCGAATGGTAGAAGCAGACATGGAGAAAACAGCATTCAAGACACATCACGGATATTTCCAATTTAGAGTAATGCCGTTTGGACTGATGAATGCACTAGCCACCTTTCAGTGTCTTGTGAATTCAATCCTTACTCCTTATCTACGGAAGTTTGTCTTGGTTTTTGTAACATCCTCAGTTTCGCTTTCTGAGAAAAATCTAATTTAAATTAATTAAATTCAAAAATTGGAGTTTCTTTGGTGTTTATATTAACCTGGCATCCTTTCCCATCCGAAATCAGGATTCAATTCCCTTCCGGTCGAAAAATCGAATTTCCAGATTCGCGCCGGTACCCGAAATTTCACCCGAGTCCAAAAATGCTCCAAAAATCCCGAAACCACTTCAATTATGTCCCAAATATTCCAAAATGATTTTTCGAACGATTCCCCGGATTTTTGGACCTTCGCTCCTATTTTATCTCGCGCGGCTTTTGTTTAATGCCCGCAATCCGCGCCTGAATATTTAATTCCACAAATTTCATCCAAATTCCGCGAAACCAATTTTATTGGGTTCCAAATATTTCAAAATGGTTCTAGGAATTTTTCCGGAATTTTTAGACCATTTTTCCTAATTTTTCTCTAGGGCGGTTCATTTACGTAACTCTCGACCAATCACACGCTGCCACGTGGCATGAATAGTGTCATCTCCTACCTCTAGCCATGGCAATGTACAGAGAAGAGCTCAAGCTCCATTCATGGCTAGGGCTCACTTTAAACTTCCATATCTTCCTCAATTCAACTCCAAATCAATCACGGCCGGGTCCGTTGAATCCGTAACGGCGCGACCTTTCCATTCCCCACCATCAAGAGCCCGAGATCTCGCCGGAGTTTGCGCGAACGGTCAAAAACCGAAATAGCTTTGATTGCTCATAACTCGAGCGTTTCTTCATCAATGCGTGCACTTCCACCTCTCATCTCTCCGTATAGAAGTGCTCTTCCCGGTGGTAGCACTCATTTCTTGCCTCTTCCTCTCATTTGCCCGGGAGAACAAGAAAACCAACGCCGAGTAGCCATTTTCGGCGTTCTTCAAGTTCATCCTCATAGATCTCTTTCCGGTGGGTTTTTCTCAACTCCGGTGGGTTCTTTGTGACCGTGAAGAAGTCTAGCATCTAACATTTCAATCAATTTTAGGATCCCTCAAGTTTTGGAGACGAATTTCGCGTTTTGGTCATTTCGGCCGAAGCTCCGTTCGTCGCAAAATTTGTCGTCTCCGGTGAGTTTGGATCCAATTCCTTGCTCCTATAGATCCCTAAGGTTGTCCTCTAGATGATTCATGAATTTGTTTGGTCCAATTTCATGCGAATTTGGGCAAAAATTCAGATTTTGGGCGAAATGCGGGCTCTCTGTTCATTTTTTTTTGGAGCTCTGTTGGTTGGGTGGGGCTCACAGGTCTTGCCTGACTCGCCCCACGGCCGCCCGCCATCACCGTGCCCTCTGTGGCGCCGTCTTGCGCCGCCATGCCGCCACTCTCCACCCCTCCAAGCCCCAAGCTTCATCCCATAGCCATGGCTTTGGCCCAAGCAAGAAGAAGACCAATAGAGCATGACATGTGGGGTCCCCTTGCAAGTGACTCAAAACAAATCCAAAAATCAGGAAAAAAGGAAAAGGAATATTCCGCGGAATATTCCCGGTTTTCCAATTTTCCAAAATTCAAACTTCGGAAGCTCATATCTTCTCCGTCCGAACTCCGATTGACTCCGTTCAAATTTCTAAATTCATCTAAAATAAAGATCTACCTGCCAGTACTACTTTTGTAATTTTTGGATTTTATTTATTTTCTTGTATTTAGTTATTGCCTCGTTTTGGCGTGAGCCAGAGGACCGACGCTGACCAGCCGACTCATGGCCGGACTTTCCTCGTTCGACGATCTCACCGCGACTAAAGGCAAATCTCCTTGACGCATATTGATCCTACATTTATAAACATGTTTTAAATGTTTTATGAACTTGCATGCTATGTTTATCATCTTATGTCAAATATAAGTGTATAGTTAATCCGAATTGTAATTTCCTCCTTTGTTATCGACATCCATGTTATTTGTAACCCTAGGACATTTGCTATGCCCATGTTTACGCTTATATGGTACCCTTTGTGCAATAGTACGGTAGAATTGCTTAGGACCATTATCGATGAAAACAACCCATGAGTGGGACTACTCAAAATTAATGATTTCAAGTATGATATGGAAATGATTATATGATTTTGGTACTGTTTTTCTAAAATAAAAAGAGAGAAAAAAGGTTTAGACTTGGGCGGAATGGAATGTCGGGTGGTTGCGGATGGAGCACTAGTTGTCTTGTGCAAGTGCCGCCCCAAGTCAATTAAGGACCGACGCTTGTGATTGTCCATTCTAAGCATAACCGTACTACCACATGTCTATAATGGTACGACCTGGCTAACTAATTTGTAGAAACCTAACTTAGACTCACCACCTGGTGGAATGTGAGTGCCGGATAGAGGCAATGTCGTTTTTCTCACACGGCGCAAGAGGGCTTCAGATCTTTGGCGGATGGAACCCTAACAGCGGTGAAACCTCAGCGGGTGGGTCGGGTTAGGTGTATGCATTGTAACGGCCTTGTCATGATCTCTCTGCCGGCACACCAAAGGAAGTGTGTTAATAGCTTGGCATCAAGAGACGATCATGTCTTGTGGGTAAAGTTGTACACCTCTGCAGAGTTAAAACTATTCGAATAGCCGTGCCTACGGTCAAAGGCAAAGCAAAGAAGGCTTTCATATTGGTAGACTTTGATTTTGGTTTTAAAAACTGAAAGGTGTTTTGTTTTGGGATTCGGGAGTGGTTAGAACTCTCGGATGTTGATTGGCGGACTGAGCCAACAAGGTGGATAGAACCTGTTTTGTACTTTGACGGAAGGAGTCATGTATGATTAACCTTGATCTTTTAAAAGTTGGCGGTTAGAGCCTTTATATTAGTGATGGTGGATAGAACCTTCACTGCAATATTAAATAATTCAATTGTTAAAAAGAATTGTAAAAAGATGCTTTGTGAAACTTATTACTTAAGTATGGTTTAATAAAATTTGGCTTTATGCAAATGAACCCTATTAAGCTTCCTTTGGAAAGCCTCACATAATCATACTTTCCCCGACTTGCTGAGTACTTTTGTACTCACGTGCTACACAACTTGTCATCATAAGAGAACTACCAGGACGCAGCTGAAGATGGTGAGTTCTACCCCGAAGAGTTCGAGGAGGATGGCCAGGATAACTAGTCGCGCTTCTAGTCGTCGCCTGTGGCGTTTTGGTGTTCGCTTGTTTTTGCTTTCGTTTGCCGCTGTCGTGTCTCCGTTCTTTCGACCGAGTATTGTAATAAGCGGCCATGTGGCCCATACTTTAATATTTATGTTACAATTTTCGTTATGTTCGGCAATGAAGTATCACTGTTGACTGTGTGTACTAGCTACTGATCTGGGACTAGTACGGAAATACACAGGAGATTTCGGATAGCTGATCCGGGGTCTCACAGTTTTTATGGATGACATTCTGGTCTACAGTCCAACATTGGCAGCACATGTCCAGCATCTGTCTACAGTGCTAGCAGTATTGAAACAAAATCAATTGTTTGTAAAGAAGTCGAAGTGCGCATTTGCACAGCAAAGCATATCATATTTGGGGCATATTATCTCACAAGGAGTAGTAACTACGGATCCAACTAAGACACAAGCAATGATTGATTGGCCTCAACCCACTAATCTGACAGAATTGAGAGGTTTTTTAGGCCTGACGGGTTATTACCGAAAATTTGTCAGAGAATATGGAATCATCTCTAAACCACTAACGAATTTATTTAAAAAGAAATGTTTTCAATGGGATCAAGAAGCTAGTAGGGCGTTTGAACGTCTGAAGGCAGCTATGACACAAACACCAGTGTTGGCAATGCCGGATTTTCAGCAAAAATTCGTGGTGGAAACTGATGCTTGTGATTTAGGATTTGGTGCAGTTCTTATGCAGAACAGACATCCGATTGCTTTTTTGAGTAAAGCATTGAGTCCACAACATCAAAAGCTTGCAATTTATGAGAAAGAATTTTTAGCCGTGATGCGTACCTATTTGCAGCGTGGAGAATTCATCATTCACACAGATCATCGTAGTTTATGTTATCTGGGAGAACAGCAGTTGGTCACAGAGTTACAGTGCAAAGCGATGACTAAACTGATGGGCCTTCAATTTCGAATCCAATACAAGAAAGGACGACTAATCGAGCAGCAGACGAGTTGTCACAGGTGAATCATCTCATGGTCCTTCATGTTGTTTCTGAGTGCCAACCATTGTGGATTCAGGAGGTTTTGAATTCTTATGTAACGGATGCTCGAGCTCAAAAACTTCTAGCATCACTAGCCATTCAGAGTCCTGATGAGCAAGGATTTGAGTTGAGACAAGGATTGATTAAACATCAAGGGCGTATTTGGATTGGAGAGAACTCAGCATTGCAAACGAAGATAATTAAGGCCTTTCATGATAGTGCAATACGAGAACATTCTGGTATTGCTGCTACACATCAGAGTTAAAAAGTTATTTGCATGGCCTGGGCTGAAAGGAGATGTGATCAATGTGATTAAACAGTGTCATATATGCCAACAAGCGAAGCATGAAAACACACGTATGCCAAGGCTACTTTCAGCCACTACCAGTTCCTGAAGGGGCATGGCAGGATGTCACAATGGATTTTATTGAAGGGTTGCCAAGGTCGGAAGGATACAACACTATCATGGTTGTGGTCGACAGATTTTCGAAGTATGCGCATTTTGTGGCTTTAAAACACCCTTTCACGACACCTCAAGTGGCTAAGCTGTTTTTGGAGAATGTAGTTAAGCTTCATGGGATGTCGCGGTCCATCATTTCTGACTGTGACAAAAATTTTACTAGCCTGCTTTGGAAGGAATTGTTCGCTGCTACGGATACGAAATTAAAGTATTGCACGACATATCATCCACAAACGGATGGACAGAGCGAACGGGTCAATCAATGTTTGGAGATGTACTTACGATGTGCAGTGCATTCATCTCCCACTAAGTGGCGCTGCTGGTTGGCCATGGCAGAATTTTGGTACAATACTTGTTTTCAAGGTGCTCTATGGTTCTGAAACAAATTATGGAATTATGCCCAAGGCGATTACCACTTCCAATCAGTCGGTGCAGGACTTACTGAACGAGAGAGCATCTCATACTGCTCTTTTGAAACGTCATTTGGAAGAAGCTCAAAATTGTATGAGAATGCAGGCTGACAAGAAGCGTATTGACCGACAGTTTCAGCAAGGAGAGAAGGTCTATTTTAAACTTCAACCTAATGCACAGTCTTCAGTGGTCAATCGCCCGTTCCCAAAATTGGCATTCAAATATTCTAGTCCTTACCGAGTGATTGAGAAGGTAGGGCCGGTAGCATACAACTTGCATTTACCCGTGGGTAGTCAGATACATCTCGTCTTTCATGTATCACAGCTTAAGTCATTTATCCCAGATTTCACACCAGTGTTCCATTACCCTCCCAGCATTGCTAACTTGAATATGGAGTCTACTAAACCTGAATTTATCTTGGATCATCGGTTGGTAAAAAAAAAGGGAACTAAGCAATACCACAAGTGCTGATCAAATGGTCCGGTATTCCAGCAGAAATGGCGACGTGGGAGGACTTCAATGTAATCAAGCAAAGTTTTCCAAATGCCCGTGCTTGGGGACAAGCAGATTTTGCTGGAGGGGGTGATGTCAGGGTGACGACCCAAAACGGGAAGAAGAGGAGCGAAGAGAATGAAGTAGGCGGCAACAGGCAAGGCACTTTCAGCGATGGGGCACAGACCAAGCAAAGCAACGCGGGAAAGGAAAAACAATTGGTGTAGTGGGGTCTAGTTGTAAGTGAGAAGAAATGAGAAGTATATATAAACAAGAGTCTGTAACAAAAAGTTGTTATGAAAAACATGGATTAGAAGCCGGTCCGCGTCGATACGGTCTACCGAACGGTTTTAGAAGCCGAGCCGCATCAATACAGGAGAAAATCAAGCGATTTCGTCGGTCCGTACTAATTGATTTCTTTAAGCTGTTAAGACCAGGTTGCAGAGGATAATGAGGATGTACACTAGGTACAATGATACACCCCCCTTGACCATAAGCAAGGAAAGAGCACTATTCATGGAACTACAGATGAACGAGTACATGCAAAATACAATGTGTGTTTATTAAAGCCTGATTTCTTAGCAACCAATCTGCTGCCTCTCGATATGAATATCACCATTTATTATGTGAAACAGTCTAGAGCAATAGATTGATACTATAGTGAACTTCCAGTACTCTCTTATCAAGCTATATAGTGTTTATAGTGATTTGAAGCATTGCAGCTTCAAGCTGGCACCCAAGTTTGAATGGCGCAATTCACTTTTAAAATTAAGTAAATGGTAAATTGGTTCTCTAAACAAAAAGGCGAACAATGACTCACCAGTGACATGACCGGATTAGAAGAATTAATGAAAGGGAGTTGGTTTCCATGTTGAATACTTTGAGGTAGATTTCCTGAGTGCACACAATCAACTTTAAAAATGGAACAAATCAGATATAATTCACAAAGGGTGGAAACAAAATAAAACGAAATTGAAAATTCTATTGGTGGAGCAAATATCAACATAATGATGTACAGCACCTGAAGTACTGCCATTGGAAGCTGAATGTGGATATCCATTGCTTTGCGCTCGAAATGGTACGGATGCATCGGGTACCTCAATGTTCTCAAACAAACCATCCTCCACTGGAAGACGAATAAAATGGTAAATGCATTGCGCCTTTGACTTGGTTCCAACATGCTCTGCAATGTTGTTCCAGTTGTCATTGTACTTCTCTATGCCCTCCAACAGCAATAATGTTTCTTGATTAGTCCAGTTATCCCCGTCATTTTCTAATCCATCTTTATTCCCATCCACTCGCTGAAAATCTAAGCTTGAATGCCCAGTAATAAATCTCGCGTCGAGGAAGCAATGAGAGCAGAGAGCAATATCTGCCTGCTCAACCAGTTAAACAACAAGCTAGTTACAGGTATCTGCTTGCCTCAAGGAAAAAAACAAAAATATGGACACAGAATAATGTATTAACATTGCAAGTACGGTACAAAATTTCCATTAATCTTCACTTCAAAGAAGAAAATTAAATAATAATGTAATCAATTTAGGCATCATTAACAAAACAGGACATACTGATATTTCAGACTAAACTTATCTTTCCCAAGCGACAACCAAGATAAAGTTATGGTGCACCTAAAAGCAGGTCATTTTGCATCACAAATATAGACTATTAATAAACAAAGATTAGGTGCTCTAAATATTTTCCAGAATTTAAAAAGTGGTAGATAAATTAAGATGGGCTTTCAGTATTATGTAGAATAAGAAAGATTTGGAAAAACATATGTGGATCAGTATCTGCTTGTTGGCAAAGCCCGAAACAAGACATGTAAAATTTAAAATTCAATGACAAATTGTAGTCTTTTAATGTTCAACGAAAACTAGGGCTGTAACTTGCTAAAGTTAGCAACAGGACTACCGTTCAATTTACTGTGACGTAGTTTCCCAAACTTCGAAAAAAATATACTTGAGTATACATGTGAAACACGGTGTACGCAACAATTCTAAAGATACGACAAGGGTTTCCTACACATGACAGATAAAGTGAACATGTGAATGGAAATTTCAAAGATGTCCACCTCCTTTTGCGATTGATAATGCAAACTGTGAAAAGGCTTTAAGCAATAACTGCAAGAGCTCTCTGACAACCGCTCCTTAATCTTTCCTTCTAATTCTGCAAACCCAGCATCAAAATTCACCACCTCCGAATTCAATGAAGATGATGCCAACGAATAAATGTCATCTGCTTGTAGGCTACATTTTGGCCGATCAAACAAAATCAGACCATCAATCGATTTCAATGGCGCAGTCAACAACTGCAACTCCCCTGCTGGTTCCTCCCTCAGAAGTGATGTTGCCATCTTAGGACTCCGGTGCACCGACCCAGCCGCAAGGTAATTGATGATCCCCCAAGTGTCCAAGAACCTAACAATCCTACTCAGATCATATAATTCACCTGTGTTCGCAACAAGCCCCTGGCACTCAGCAAAAGCAAGCCTCTTTCCTGGGTTCTCCAAATACTTTGCAATAACTTTATTCCTTAACAATATGTACTTCTCCGGTGTGTGCCCTGGCGATTTCCCTGTAAAGAAGTGTGGCACTACCTGCCTTTCCAGCCTGTACACTGAGTCCGGGGAGAACCAATCTACAAATCACAAACCAATTCATGTTGTAATATACTTAAATTAACACCTGTTTTCATAATATAGCTCAGTGATTCAGGATTTGGTTGCAAAGAGCAAACCTGAGTGCCTGGGCACGACATGGAGGCAGCCCCGGAAATGTTTGAGCATGCCATGCCCCTCCATGAGGGGCGGCGGTGTGCACACATAAGAAGACGGCTTGTCAGGATCCGTCGAAAGGGAGGGGTGGTCAGGAAGCATCCCAGAGAGCACCTGCAGCTGCCCGTGCGAGATGTTCTCTAGTGCCGGTGGTGCCGGGGCGGAGCCGTCACCCGCATACGCGGATCGCTCGGCTGCGACGACGGCGACGATGGAAGAGTGCGGCCTGTTGACTACGCGGCGGGTGGCCGGAGGGAAGGCGGAGACAGGCTCGGCCGAGGAGAGCACCTCCGCCTCGCGGAGGCCGAGCACGGGGTCCTCGGACGCCGCACCGGCTAGGGTTTCGTCGCCGTCGTCCTCCACCGCAGCCCAGCGGACGGCGGTGTCATCGTGATCGTTCGCGGCGGCCTGGGCGGCGGAGTCGGAGTCATCGGAGCGTTCCGCCGCGGCGGCGGAGGAGGAGGGCTTGGACGGCGACGGGGAGGCGTTGGAGTTGCGCTTCCGCTTCCGCCATTTGAGGCGCGAATCTGGGAGTTAGGGTTCAGAATCAGGGGGCGGCAAGGGTTAGTACCACCAGGTCGGAGCGTTGGGGTTTGGTGGAGGAGTTAGTCGTACGAACCTGGGGTGGACGAGGCCTTGCGCGGCATCGTCGTCTTCGCCGGCGGCGGCCGAGGCGGTGGCCGAGGTCTGGGAATGTGACCGCGAGTAAGGGGACCGACCGTCTCCGCGGGTAGGAGGCACGTGCGACTCACTCGACCTGTGTTTCGAGAACCAAAATTTCCCCTTCTTTTCCGAATCTTTTTGCACGGACAAACGGTGATTAAGGCTCCGTTTCGCGTTACGGTGGCAGTCGTGGTAGCACATAACTGCTACTAACTTTTGCTGGTACCCAAATGTAATCTCTACTATTCTAAAGCACCACTTGGTGGCAGTGGTCCATTCTACACGTCATTAATTGCCCTGTTTAATTGCTCTACTTAATTGCCCTGCTTAATTGCCCTACTCAAGAAACGAAACGCCGCTTAATTAAATTCACAAAGCAGCGTTAAAGATAGATGTTTGATCTTGTAAAATAATTTTTTTTATTTTTTAATCTTTATTTTTCGTTATCAATTTTGTTTTTCGTAGCAATGCACGGGCATGTAGCTAGTTAATATAATTAGAATGTACTCTCTTCGTTTCGTAATGGTTGTAGTTCTAGCTAACTTCACACAAAATAAGAAGATGTGAAAAATGACTTGTGTATCCTCGTTTAATTCATCTTTTTTGTGATTAGTGAAGGATAGCTCAACAGATTAGCTTATCAGATGGTTGTATTGATGAAGGGTACAAATGTTATGTTGCCTCTAAAATTGCATTGAAATATGAGAACTACAACTATTTTGATAAATATATTAAGTGCTAGAACTATAACCATTGTGAAACGGATGGAGTAATTAATATAATTATTCTGTTACAAACTATGATTAGTAATATCAAATTATATGATCGAATGTGAGCTTCTATTGAGGTCCATATATATCTCAAGTCCAAGGATTAATTTTTTATGAAATCAACCGATGACATACGTGTGATCCTTGTACTCCATATGATTGATCGCTAGCGGATATCTCAGACTAATCGTCATCTGTTGTTAAAGCTGTACTGGTTAGTTGGTTGCTGGTTGGCTTATACTACATTACACTGACATCAAGGGTCCAAGAAGTACCAAATCCTGTTGGCGAAGCATTTCAGGCGACCAGAATAGTGGCCAACACTCAACACCTGGATATATTTAAGAACATCTTGGAGGTCTGGACTTTGGAGAGCAAGAAGCAGCCATCTCCTTGACTGCACACGAGGAATGGGAATCAGGGACCCAAAAAGTAAACAAAGGCTTTGCATGTTGCATCACCAGCTAGGGACAGGGGCTTCTTTTCTTCTTGGTTATGCATGTAAGCAGGGTTAGTAATACGAGATCGGATTTCGAAGACCCGGTGGTACTAAAATTCATAAAATAAATGTTCAAAATTTGCTCAAAACCGTTCAAAAAAATAGGAGAAATGTAAGAAATATATTTAAAAAAAAGTACGAAGAAACAAGAAAAAATCCGGCATGATCTTTCCTAAATATGAAAAAAAAAATTAACATGACCTTTGCTATATTTTAGACAATTCCAAGTTGTAAATTAGGCATTTAGCAATAATATATCAACAAATAATCTTTCATTTCAATACTACTCACATATCAATCCAATAAGTGCAAAAAATAGACATTCACATAATGACATACTAATACCATTCACATACCAACACCATTTGCATTTCAATACCTTACAGAAATTGCTTGTGTAAATAATTTGCAAAAAATTGCTTGTGTCAAATTGCACGTTGTACAATAAAATAAGTACAGAATATAACTAGTGGTTCAGAGTATAACTTCCATACTAAAGTTTTGGTAGTTCATGCATGCATACAATGAGAAGTGAGCTTTTCAATGTTGGATAACATTAACATATTAAAATATATCATAGCAAGATAATTTTTGTGCATACGAACAAACAGTACTATTTTTGGGTGTCGTCCATTGCTACTAAATATACCTCAACAAATATTGCTACTAAATATACCTCAACAAATATTGCTACTTGACATACTTCAACAAATATTGCTACTAAATATAATTGAACAAATATTGTTACTAAAATATGTTGAAGTAAATATTGCTACTTGACATACTTGAACAAATATTGCTACTAAATATAATTGAACAAATATTGTTACTAAAATATGTTAAAGTAAATATTACTACTAAATATTGTTACTTGACATAATTGAAAAAAAATATTGCTACTAAAAATACTTCTAATTTCATTTTTTTTTTCTAATTTCTACATTTTGAATGGCTCAAAAATGTCTCCAAACTTTGTTTCTTTAAAAAAATCACACAAAGGTTATAAAACTATTAATATTAATTTTAAGAAATTTTTGAATTATATTTTTAAAATTTTTTGAATTTGAATTTGACCGATAAACTAAGCGGTTTTGCTTTTCAAATTGAAACAGTACGAGTATTTTTTTTTTATACTATTTTCATCGGTTTTTGAATCCCTGCATGTAAGTATCTTCTTGGGCTGATGGCGAAGGCTAGGATCACACACAAAAGAAAAAGGAGGCAAAGGGCTCCTAAAAGGCATGCAGCCAATCATGTTAATTAATTCAACACACTTTCTCACCTAAAAGTTGGACGAACTTTATATGTTTCCATTGGCTATAAATTTACAAACGTATAGATGGTATACATAAATCCTAATAACATATAAATATATATGCAACGCTATCTCATTAGGGATCCCGTTAGAACACGTGATGCTTATATAAGTGGGTGTTTGGCAGAGCTAATCTGGTGGAGCTAGGTATTCCTAACTTCATCAAATCTGTGGAGCTAGAACTGTGGGTATATTAAGAGTGTTTAGGTGGATCATCTTGTTTACATTTTAGAATAAAAATATAAACTTAATTCACTTTATTTTAGCCTACAAGTTTCAACTCTGAGGTGGAGCTAGGATCTGAAGCTCTGCCAAACATGACCTAAATTTCATGAGAAATTAAGCCTAACATTTAATAAGAGTTCATGCTTTATCTCACTACAACATCCTCACGTTCCAAGTTCTCCACAAATATTAATCGAAGGACAGCAATAGTAAGACTTCCTGGTGTGATGTATTGAACATTATTGTAATTCTGCTTAATCAACTAAAGCATCCCTCCTGGTCTAAAGAAATAACAATGCTTTGAAGCCACTCTCTTGCATTTGCTTTCAAACGTTGAAGCCGCGTGTTGTTTGTTGAAAGACTATGTGGAGGTTTATATTTGTGTGTGATGAGTAATTGACTGTGTTTTGAGTCTTTAGTGTTCATGTTTGAGTTTGCTTTGGAATGAGTAATTTAAGTTGTTGCGGGTAGCCCAGAACTAGAGGTCGCCTTGACTAGTTGTAGTCTTGACATGTTGGAGCGTTGAGTGGTCGGACCTTTTAAGTGGTCGGTGATTCACTAGTTGGGACCTTGGCTGTTTAGACCTTTTAACTGGTCAGGACCTTAGCTGGTTGAACCTTTTAAGTGGTCGGGACCTTGGCTGGTCGGAGCTTTATGTGCTCTTAGTCTTAAGAGGTTGGAGCACCCTTAAGTGTTTATGAGCTAAGGTGTGATCCTTAGTTGTGTGATTGCTCAGCTAATTGCTGGTTACATATCATTTTGAATAATAATATGTGATGTGTTTTTCCTGTCTGTGATGATTGCAGGACTTCGAAGCTAGGTCATAGTGAGGCGAAGGAGGTCGAGAATAGGTTGGGAGAGCTGAGGTCAGACGGTTAAGGTGTCATCGAAATATGACTGAGGCCAAAGAGTGGCTGCGAACTAGGACGACAAGTGGATGGATGAGATGCTAACTTCAGCCCTACTCAAGCGAAGGAGGATTGTTGGATCAAGGGATTTGCAGGTGGAGTAGTGACTAAGTTAGTGTGTGTGGATAAAACCCGTTATATTGTTGAGTTGCAAGTTAGCTCATTTATGTGTGAGGGAGCAAATCTGAACCCTTGATGAGATTTCTGGAGGGTCAAGAAGGTCATCTAAGAGTGGAGATTGCTCTCATTGTGCTATAAATAGAGGGGGTGGCGGTATGCCCCCATCCCAAGCTTGTAAGAGGGGATTCTTTGGTTGCTTAATAAAAGCTTTGCCCACTTGGCTGTGTGGCTTTGAAATCCTCCTTCTCCAAGTGTAGCAAGATTTATTTTTCATGTTTTGAAACTTATTTTAGCTCTTGCATCGTTACTTTTTGCACTTTGGATTCATCTTCCCTCATTCTAAGTGTTTTTGGATTTTATGCCAATGATGAAAGATTGCTAGATGAATCTTCCATAGATCATATTGCAGTCATCTAGGCAATCTATAACGTCTTCTTTTTAGTTCTTACAAGAAACTGATCTTTTGTACTTGGAAGAAGAAAAATCATTGCAGGTCATGTTCTTATCTGTTTGAATGGTTGTTCTCTAGTGTTCTTGCTTGCTGTGACATGTGAAAGGTCATTCAGGACTATCTTGATCAGCATAACCCCATGAGCAAGCTCAGGGTAAAGTTTTTGTATTTGAGTCGGTTTTAGTGCAATCTTCACTAAACTGGAAAAAGGTCAGAACTTTGACATCAATCCTTGCGATTGAAGGTTGAAATAGGTTCCTGAAATCCATAGGAAGGTGCACACAAAAGTTTCACGGGTTTTGGATCAGCCAATCAAAAGTTACATCGATTTTTGTTGTTGAGATCATGCTGATTTTTACTATTCACCCTAGTAATGTTCATCCCAGCACTGTTCACACCGAACAATGTTCATCCGATAAGTGCTGCCGACCAGTTTGGAGTATTGTTCATCTAACCTCATTTAGTCAGTGGTATTGTTCAACTTACCTCAAATGGTCGTGTATTGTTTATCTGACCTCCTGTTGGAAGTACTGTTCATCCGACCACCTGTTCGGATTATACAATTCTTTTGATTTGTTCTTTTGGTGGTTTGGTTTCTAGGGGGGAAGATTTTAGTCGGCTCCTATTCACCCCCTCCAATAGTTGCCTTTGCAGTCCTTCATTTGTCTAGGCGGCCAGGATTTTCCAACTACTGTCAAGTTCCCGTATCGCATGTGTTGTTTTTCCTTCTACTTTTAGGAAAGAGAGGGATGGAGATAGTAGGGGTGGAGAACTTGGGACCGAGCCATCTTCACTCGTCAGCTGTTGGCTGGAGGAGCGGCGATGGTTATGAAGGTGGAGAAATCAATCCTTACTTACTTGATCTTGCACGCTCATTAGTTTTCCTGTGTTTTGAGATGATAAGAGAATCGCGAGGGCTACATCAATGTAGTCGTCGGCATTCAATTGGACTCGACATAAGGGTGATTTGGTGTGTATTTGTGCTGCTATGCACTAGTTTATTTTGTCACTTTCTGATCCCCTTTCTAATATTACATTGATGGGAGAGAGAAAGAGAGGAGTGGCAAAGAGTTCCATTGTGGGGGGTGGGGGGAGAGGTTTCGAGTAGAAATTTTTAGATTTTTTTACGAGATTTTTGTTAAGTTCAGACTTTGGACTCGTGATGGTAGTCAGGAGAGAGTGATGAGAGATAAATGGATGGGGAAGCTAGTTTTGTATGTTCTGTTGATCTCACAAAGGATTGTATTATACTTTAATCTACATTATTTGCTTTGCTTCCTAGTCCAAATCCCTTTAATGGGTCGTGTGGTACGCACTTGTTGCCATGTAACACTTCCAGATTTTGTAGTTCGATTATTTTTAGATTTTGTAGTTGCCATGTAAGACTCTCTATTGTTTCGATAAGATGTACTTGTTACATATCTCGTGGCAAATTTTTGTTTTAGTTCTTCATGAGAATAGCACATCTTCACATATCTGTATTATTTCTTTCTCACACTACAATAGTTCTATAGATAGAATGAATTATTTTTACTATAGTGATGAGATTTAGTTGGTTTAAGGTAGAGTCAATCTATAAAGGAATAACTAAGGTTAGTAGGAGTTTTTTCAGGGTGGTGGTCCGTCAAATTTTGCATATCAGTGAAAATCTAACTTAACTTTGAAACTGTTATAAAGGTATATTGAAAATCTAAAATGTGTTAATTTAGAAGTGAAAAGAGATTGCATCTTAGAAGTAAATTTTATATATTCTGTTCAGCAATATAAATGTGTGCCATTGTTTAGATAAGTGTTAAGACAGATTTGTGTAATGAAACCTAGTTCAGCATTATAAATGTGTGTTTTATTCTATTAAGTGTTAAAGGCAATTTTGTGTGATGAAACATATCTAAAGGTATACTAGTAAGTGTTAGTTTTGATTTAGTAACATGCAAGATACAAGTACAGTTTTGATCCAATTTGATTTGTCTTGTATACACAAATTCTAATTGTTTGAACTAAGCCAAACCCATATATTGCATGTGTGCATTGCAACTTTAACACTTAACAGTGGAACAGTGGCAATACTGTACACCATGTTGCTTTATAGCTTAGGAATATATTGTTTTGTCCAGTTTTATCTATTTTTTTTAATATCATAGGAATATACTATTCTTCAGTTTAACACCAAACATCTGGTGAGAGCTGGTTCCAATCTTAGATTCCCCACCGGATTTGTTTTGTTATATTAAGTTTTTCTTTTTGGGAGTGTATACGCATGACCCGGATGTTTTTGTTTTAAATAACATCCAAATTTTGAATCGTAGGATTAAAAACCCAACCGTTAGATCAAATCATAGGATCGGATGCAATCGATACTCCCAAATCTCAACAATGATCCAATGATCTTATATTTGAGTGATTTCAGCATACAAAACATCCGGATGATGTTTATCAAATCCCTTTCTTTTTTTTTATCACCAACTTGATGGTTCATATGAACATTCCATTCAGAGGCTGTATAATTACATTTTTAGAGCTGGATTTGAAAAAAAAAATGCAACAAGCCCAATTAAGCCTTGGCCTCGAGTATTTCATATGGTTCATTCCATGACAGGGATCGAAATGCTCGCAACCTTAAGCCCAAAATTGGAGGGGTTATTATCTTAGACAGTATGATGTGTACGGGACAATGCTGTATCGCATTTTTCAACACGGCAGCACGTAGACGAAAACAACGACGTTAGTAAACAAGAAACACTTAATTTGGACCATCGGCATTGCATGGAAGCCACCGATCGCCATTAATGTCGACGTCGTTTATTAAGCGCGTCCAATGAACAGCGAGACCAACTACCACATGTACACACGGCCGTCTCGTAGTTAGTTCCGAACCTTCCATTACCTAACGCGCTCTCGTCACATCCAACAAACACACGTCTGTTGTTTTCCTTTTTTTAGTGTAGAGGTATCATCCAGATGTTTTTGTTTTAGCTAACATCTGAATTTTGGAGTTGGATATCTCAGCCGGATATCATCAGACCGTTAGATCAAATCATAGGATCGAATGTAATCGATTCTTCCGAATCTCAACAATGATCCGATGATCCTAGATTTAGATGGTTTCAGCAATAAAACATTCGAATGATGTTTATCAAATCCTTTTTTTTAACGGTATTGCTAGGGATCGGACGGCAGATTTCTTCGCAACATTTTTTTCCACACGTGTTTCTTCGACAAACAGTAAAAAAAATGTTTCATACGTTAAAAAAAATGTTTCATACGTTCAACAAAAATGTTTCATACGTTCAACAAAAATGTTTCATACTGTTTGCACCAAAATTCGGCACGTATTGGAATCGGTCTGAGACGGAAAGAAAATGTGCGTATGGAAAGAAATCGGTAAACAAGTCGGAAAAGGTATCCGTTTCTAAAAAGGAAAGGAAAACAGACCGGAGGCCGATACGGGTAAACGCACCGTATCCATGTACAACTCGGATCGGCCAAGTGTGTTATAAAAAGGGGTAGACGTCAAGCAAAAAGGGGACATCAATCAATCCAACCACACACATCTGCTTTTTACAAGTTTTTTCTTTTACATTGTTTTAGCTTCATAGATCCTTCTGCAAGTCGACGGAATCAACATAGTTGCGCATCGCCGATTGTTGGTTTTGCCGATTTCACCCAGGTTTGATCTGCTTCGTTTTGTTGCGCATCGCCTTCCCGAAGCCGATTTTTGCCTTGTATTCGGATCAATCGTAACCGGTTGATCTAGTTATCTCCTAATCGGTTCTAGCCGACTAGTGAAAAGCCGATAGATCCTTGTTTATCGGCTTTGATCGAATTACAAACTCTACCTTGTCAATTTCAGGTCAAATTGACTGGCACGCTCTGCAAACCCGGCGTTTGTCTTGTATGTTCAAAGCCAAAAACCCTCCTTCACGTTTTTAGCGCGAACATATTTTGGCACGCCCGGTGGGACCCAAGGGAAATCAAACATGTCGTCAACTGACAAGCCTACGGTTACCGTCGATATCAACACTGATGCTATAATCGCGCCTCAAATGGCCGATTTAACCCCTGAACAGCGAAAAGAAATCGAGGACCGAAAGGCAGCTTTAGAAGAAATGATGCTGCGGTGCTTCCAGAAAACACGCCGCGGCGTCACTCAAAAGACTGCACTCCCAAGCCTCAATCCTATCGGAGATTCGTCATCCGAATCGGTAAGCCGATACGCACCCGCTCAAGCTGATTTATCAAGTATGATCGAGCAATCTGTCCATCACGCATTAATTAATCAGTCATCGGCTCTAGTGTCCACATTGAAGCCGATGATAGAAAATAGTGTGAAAACAATTGCTCAAGAATTAGCTGTGTCCGGAAGCCTGCTAGATCCACCACAAACCATCCCTGCATACCCAGTATATTCCATAACACCTAACACCAACACAGTAAATGTGTCGGCTCAAACACCTATGATGCCAACTCAACCTACTGTTTTGAAACCAAGCATACAGAGAGATGGATTTACGCACTACCATGGGCACACGGATGGGGCTAAGATAAACGCATCAAATCCGTCAAACGGGCCATCCAATAGCGTCGGTCTATCGGCTTATCAGCCGATCGAAACGGATCGAGCTCGCAATCACGAGGAGCCACAACCGTAAAACAAGCGCCGTCTGAGGTGGTGCCGTACGTCGAACCTTCCGCGCCCATACCCGATGCGTTGGGTTTTAACCATAATTATGACCAAGTACCAAGACCCCCTGCGATGCGATTTGGACAAAGACCCGAGTTTGCACTCGGGGGGCAGGGCGTGAACCATGAAAATTGGCAATGTCCGGTTGCACCACAAGCCGACAATGTCAATTGGGCGGAACAAATTGCTAACGTTTTAAGAGAAACGATTCGGTTTACTGACCCGTAGGAAGAGTGATCGGCTATAGGAAGCCGTACCAGATTACATAGATCGAATGCCATACCCACACAACTTTCGAATACCGGACTTTGCCAAATTCTCGGTGATGATTCCGTCACCACAATTGAGCATATCGGACGGTTTATGGCTCGATCTTGGAGAAATTTGCCGCGATCAGATGGGCGAAAATTAGATTGTTTCCTTTATCATTTATGCTGTGCTTTGCATTCACTTGGTTCACTAATCTACCCCAAATTCAGTTCACGTGTGGAATGATTTAGAAAGCCGATTCCATGAATACTTTTTTCGGGAACTATGGAGCTTAGGATTTCGATCTTAGTACAATCCGACAAAGTACGGCGAATCGGTTTCGATTATATCGTAAGATTTAGAGGCGTACGGAATAGATGCTTTAGTGTAACATTACCCGATGATCAATTGGCCGATTTAGCATTCCAAGGGCTAATCCCTCCATTAAAAGAGAAGCTATCGGGCCAAGAGTTTCCAGATTTAGGCCACTTACTCCACCGCGTATCGGCGCATGAAAGCCGATATGCAGAGAGCAAAGGGTTCAAAGATAGATTTAAGCCAAACAGTAGTGAAAAGGCCAAAGTAAACATGGTAGATTACAATTCAACCGACACCTCCGAGGACGAAGCAGAAATAAACATAGCCGAGTGGACCAAGAGTTCTAAAAAGCCACTCGTATGCTCTCTGCTCAAACCAATAAAAAATAGGGCGGAGATCAAATATTCATATGACGTGTCTAAGTGCGACAAGATATTTGATTTATTACTGCAAGAAAAACTCATAAAGTTGCTTGGGAGGGACACGTCATACCATCGGCCAGGAAATTAAAAAGCGAAGGTATTGCAAATGGCACCATTCGTTTTCACATAATACTAACGATCGCAATATTTTTCGACAACAGATTCAATCGGCCATCACTGATGGCATGCTAAAATTTGCGGAAGAGTCGGCTATGCAGATAGATATGAGCCCTTTTCAAGTCAACATGGTTCAATGTTCACGAAAAGGAAAGAGGCCTGCAGAAGAAGATAAGCCGACTAAAGGAATTGTATCACGAGACGAGACAGTACAGATTACTATCGGTTCTATACAGATAGAAGCCGATAGGAATGGACAAAACTCAAGAACGGTAAAACCAAGAGGGGACCTGGAGGTCGGTATGGTATCGGGCTGAGAGGGCTCCAAGAAAAGTCGATTTCAAACCAAAGCCGACCTTCTCACAGCTCCTGGGGAAGTATGAAAGGATAAGTCGGAGATGTAACAAACAACACCAGAGTTTTCATCGACTAGGGCAAGAGAGGGACGAACGTTGGCGGCCAGATATGTCGTGTCGGCCAACTACTGAAGAAGAGAAACATCGGCAATGTCCCTTTTGGCGATTTCTTTGGGAGAGAGGGATGACCTTACCAACAGCTTGTGTCTTGTCCTATGCAACACTCGTCAGATATCGGCCAAACCGATGCAGAAAAGATAGGTTGTCTAGACCGATATACAATCATCCGAGATGTAAGAAGCGGGAGGCCGATCCATGAAAGGTTGTCAACATCGAGCAAGGCGAGTCCTCCCTAAATCAGAACTATCGGCTAACACAAGTAGAATGGAATCGACAATGAGATGAGCAATTTAGCTGGAAAAATAAGAAAGCCGATAGAACCTAAACCTAGGTGGTGCCCCTCAGTCTCGACAAATCACAACGCAGAGGCTTCAGCGATTAAAAACACAAGAAGAGAGGGAAGCCGAAAAGGAGAGCGAGAGGGATCGGATGTTTAATAAGTTAAGACCTGCAGGTTCTAAAAGGAATGGAGAAGGAAGGAACAGATCGATAGTGACTCAGATCAATCGGTCGAATCCGGTCCTCCAATGATCCGTGACGATACACCACCAATGGATATAAACATGGTATTCACCTTACGGTAGAGTTCAAAACCGAAGAATCGGTGAGGAAGTGTTCGCCAATTATGCCTCGGAGCACCAAATGTCAGATTCGAAAAGCCACAAGAAACGATCGGCATCTGAAACCATTATATCTAAAAGGGTATATTAATGGCCGACCGATATCTCGTGATGTTGGTCGATGGCGGGCGACAAATAACTGATGCCGTTAAGTACTTTCAGAAAATTGGGTAAAGCCGATGAAGACTTGATCAAAACCAATATGGTGCTAAATGACTTCACGGGAGACCCAACTGAGGCTAAAGGCGTAATGGTGTCAGAACTGACAGTCGGTAATAAAACTTTGCCGACTGCATTTTTTGTGATCGAAGCCAAAGGCAATTACAGCGTGCTCCTTGGGCGGGACTGGATCCATGCCAATTGCTGTATACCATCAACTATGCACCAAAAATTGGTGCAGTGGAACGATGATACAGTAGAAGTCGTACCGGCCGATACATCGGCTCATATCGCCATGGCTAGCCCTGACACCAACTGGCCACACGAAGAAGCCGAATGTATATCAAGAAAAGCCTTGGATAATTGCGATTTTATCTGTGTTGAGAAGTCAGGATTCAAGCCGATTAGCGTTAAACCCAACACGTTTGATCGGACGGACGAAGTAGTAAGAAGATGGAATACAAGACACTAGCAAAGCTGCAGGAAAAGGCTAGGAGCTATCGGCAAGAAGAATACGAAGAAGCTGTTGAGGATTTTGAAGAAGAAAGAAAAGGGTTAGGATTTACTTCTGCCGATTTACTCGAAGAAATCAATATTGGGGAAGGTGATGGCAAAAGACCAACTTTTGTAAGTGCTAAATTAGAACCCAGTTATAAAGCAAAGTTGGTCGAAATACTCAAAAAATATAGAGATTGCTTCGCATGGGAGTATTACGAGATGCCAGGCTTAAGCCGACAGCTAGTTGAGCATCGGCTACCAATAAAACCTGGGTATCGACCATTCAAACAATACCCTAGGCGATTTAATCCTACGTTATATGACGCTATAAAGGAAGAAGTAGGATGATTGCTAGAGGCAAAGTTTATCCGGCCCTGCCGATACGCTGAATGGGTCTCAAACATCGTCCCTGTAAAGAAGAAAAATGGCAAACTTAGGGTATGTGTCGATTTTAGAGATTTGAACAGAGCTACACCAAAGGCAGTACCCGATGCCTATAGCCGATATGCTTATCGATGCTGCATCTGGGAATAAAATCATAAGTTTTTTGGACGGGAACGCCGGATAAAATCAGATATTCATGGCCGAAGCCGATATACCCAAAACGGCTTTCAGATGTCCGGGGGCCTTGGGGCTGTATGAGTGGAAAGTTATGACCTTCGATTTAAAAAATGCCGGTGCTACCTATCAGCGTGCTATGAACCATATTTTCCATGATATGATCGGCAATACCGTGGAGGTATACATTGACGACGTAGTGGTAAAATCCAAAGAAGACTGGCAACATTTAGCCGATCTGGAAAAGATGTTCGAAAGCACGAGGTTACATGGGTTAAAAATGAACCCTCTCAAGTGTGCTTTCGGAGTATCGGCTGGACAATTTCTTGGGTTTACGGTGCATGGAGGAGGAATTGAAGTAAACCAAGCCAAAGTAAAAGCTATAGCCGATACTAAACCGCCGACAAGCAAAAAGGAGTTGCAGGTGTTGATTGGGAAAATCAACTACTTACGACGTTTTATCTCAAACGTAGGTGCAGTCAAACTTTCAAAACTTTGGTTGTTAGTACCTTTTTAAATATTTAAATTGGATACATAAAAATCATATGTGTTGATTTTGTTGAACATCTAGGTATTATTTTGATTACAGATTTGAATATAAAACATAATTCCAAAATAATCAAACACAGCAAGCTAGACAGAAGATACCACAAATATTTTCTAAAAAGTAGATCTAGAAAATACCACATATTTTCTGGAAAGTGATGAACAGAGGGAAGAATTCTTACGATGGGCTTGATGACGAAATGGAAGCAGCGCAGTAGCGACTGGCCTTAGAGGAAGTAGTCGACGCAGAGGAAGCTCGAGCGGTCGCGCAATTGCGCTGCCCAGAAACCTTATTGCCACCCCCGTGCAGGTTCTCGCAGCGGCAATGGTTCGGAGATCCCGCTCTCCCTGCCTCGCGGTGCACGCCGAGAGGAAGGTCGGTGAAGAACGAGCGTAGCACGAAGACGCAACACAGATCACAATGGATGAACGCGAGTACCAGAGCAAAAAAACTCCAATTCAGTCTGGACGTCTCCAGATTTTATAGCCTCGCATCAGTAACGGTCATTTAAACGCTAGTAAACAGGATTTAATCCAAATGACTGTTTCTATTAGAAACTGATGTCATTACCATGGCTGTTTCTATTAGAAACTGACGCCATTACCATGGCAGTTTCTATTAGAAACTGAAATTTAAAAGGGTTTAAACGTGCCAGGATTTAATACACCGTACGGCGACCCGCGACGTCGCAAGTCACAAGTCACGCGGGAAAAATACGCGGAAATACGCGGTAATTCGCGAAATCTGGCAGCGGCGTGCGTGTGACTTTAGCCATGCTCCTCACCCTCCATCTGCCTTATTACAAGGCATGGTGGGAGCTCTCTCTTTTAAATTGGTATTCTCCTCTCTCAACTAGCAATATGGTACTAATCTTTGTAGCTTTGGCATTAGAGATAAATGGGCCACTTGGGCCTTATTTCTAACAATCCCCCACCAATGCCGAAGCAGACAAAGACTCAAAAATTTGATCACTGTGTTGAATTTTCGTTTAATATATCAGTGTTTCGGTGCAAGTCCCATACGGGTTGAACTTTCACCTAGAATAACGTGATCTATCCTTCCACAGCTAATGAATGGACTCAGCCTTGAATTCACAGCTTTGTGTGGTTAGATTTCACCCGAAATCTTAACTGATACTAGGCTGCCAAAGAACTTCACCTCAACGGAGCGTTAAGTGGTCATGCTCCCTAATCTTCTCATGAGCTTTCTAGAGAATGCCCCCTTTCTCGTGAACTGCGACCTCACGCTTGGCTCAAGTAGGTGTATTCATTTTAGGTATCCTGTAGGCCGATACCTTTTCCTCTCATTAGGACACTAGAATACATTAAGATTTTAAATCAGCCTTCCATACAGATTAGAGTACTTAGAACATGGGTAGATTTAGTGTACTCTCTTGTTACAACCACAACTTGTTTTTCCCATTACCTAATTCACGGGATCTCCGATCAAAAGGATGGGTTACAGTTGTGAAGTAACTCATATGGGCCTCATTCCCATGTCCTTCGACGCAATAGAAATCACATTTCTTGTTAACCCTTTTGTAAAAGGGTCTGCCAGATTTTTCTCAGTGCGTATATAATTGACAGCTATAACTCCGGAGCATTTCAATTTTCTGACAGATTTAAGCCTACGTTTGACATGTCTGGAGGACTTCATATTATCCTTAGTACTCATAACCTTGATCAACACTGTTTGGTTATCACAGTACATTAGGATCGCCGGGATTGGTTTCTCAACCAATGGCAAGTCCAACAGAAGCTCTCTTAGCCATTCAGCCTCAAAAGCGGCTGTGTCTAGTGCTACAAGTTCAGCTTCCATGGTTGACCGCGTCAATATAGTCTGTTTACATGACCTCCATGAAACTGCAGCACCTGCTAGAGTAAACACATAGCCACTTGTAGCTTTGATCTCATCTGCATCAGAGATCCAATTTGAATCACTATACCCTTCTAATACCGGAGGGTATCCAGTATAGTGAATTCCATAAGATGTAGTACCTCTCAAATAGCGCAACACTCTCTCAAGAGCCTCCCAATGATCATCTCCCGGATTCGATGTAAACCCGACTTAATTTGCTCACGACAAATGAGATGTCAGTCTCGTTGCACCGTATAAATACATAAGGGACCCTATTATTTGTGAATATTTTAATTGATCTTTCCCTAATCCATTATTTTTGCGAAGTTTTACACTTGCATCATAAGGAGTTGGAGCTACTTTGCAATTCTCAAAACCGAAGCGGCTCAATAATTTTTCTGCATAATGGGACTGACTCAAAGTAATCACATTCTCGATTCGATCAATTTAATATTTAGAATTACATCTGCCTCACCCATGTCTTTCATATCAAAACAACTAGATAAGAAAGACTTGACCTCGCCAATGATAGCGATGTTGGTCCCAAATATAAGTATGTCATCAACATACAAACACAAGATTACTCCTTGACCCCCACCATAGCGATAATAAACACATTTATCCGCCTCATTCACAAAGAAACCAGCGAGATGTCAAAGTTTTATCAAACTTTTAGTGCCATTGTTTAGGTGCTTGCTTTAAGCCATACAAGGATTTTAATAATTTGCACACTTTATTTTCTGTCCGATGTCGCATAACCATCTGGTTGCTCCATATAGATTTCTTCCTCCTACTCTCCATTAAGGAAAATTTGTCTTTACATCCATTTGATGGATGTGTAGACCATAAGAAGCTGCTAATGCAATGAGCACTCTAATGGTAGTTAATCCGCAACAGGAGAATAAGTATCAAAATAATCCTCTCCTTCTTTCCGGGTATAACCCTTGGCTACAAGTCTTGCCTTATACTTATCAACAAGTACCATCAGGCCTCATTTTCTTTTAAAGATCCACTTACATCCAACCTGGTTTACATCCAGTAGGAAGTTCGATGATCTCCCATGTTCCATTACCCATGATGGAATCCATCTCGCTATGAGATGACCTCTTTCCAATACTGCATCGGGTGATGCATAAGCCTCTGAAAGAGTTTTTGGCACATCATCCACAAGATATACAATAAAGTCATCACCAAAGGTTTTCTCAACCCTTTGTCTTTTGCTCCTGTGAGGAGCCTCATTTGTGACAATATTGTTATCCTCCTCGGGGACATCACAAGTTTGGTTCAACAATATTTGGTGACTCGAGTAGATGGAAGATAAGAAGTTTTAGAATTTTCATTAAAGACTGATGCTCTCATTGGATAAATATTCTCAAAGAAAGAAGCATCTCTTGATTCCATTATTGTGTTAGCAATAATCTCAGGGGAATCTGATTTTACTACTAAAAATCTATAGGCCGTACTGTTATGTGTATATCCCAGAAAAATACAATCGACTGTTTTAGGTCCAAGCTTTCTCTTTTTCTGCAATGGTATATTGACCTTAGCCAAACAGCCCCACGTTCGCAGAAAATTGATATTTGGTTTTCTCCCCTTCCATCCCTCGTACGGAGTAATCTCACTTCTTTTAGTAATTACTCTGTTGAGGACAAAGGTTGCTGTTAAGATAGCTTCCCCCCACCATGACTTAGGCATACCAGCACTCTCTAACATGGCATTCACCAAGTCTGTTAGTGTCCGGTTTTTCCTCTCAGCCACCCCATTAGATTGAGGCGAGTATGGTGGTGTCACTTCATGGATTATACCATGCTCAGCACAATATTGGGAGAATTCCTGAGAGATATACACTCTCCTCCACGGTCAGACCTTAACCTTTTAATTTTCTTTTCTAGTTGGTTCTCAACCTCGACCTTATAGATTTTGAAATAGTTTAAAACTTCATCCATTGTTTTCAGCAAATACACATAACAATAACGTGTTGCATCGTCTATAAAAGTTAGAAAATATCTTTTGCCTCCTTTTGTCAACAATCCATTCATCTCACACAAATCAGAATGGATGAGATCTAATGGTGCCAAATTCTTTTCTTCCTCTAACCCCTTAAATGGTTTCCGAGGTTGTTTTGCTTGCATGCAAGATTGGCACTTTGATTCTTTGATAATATCACATTTTGGAATTATTTCAAATCTGGACATTCGAGCAATGGTATCATAACCAATATGACATAAACGAGAATGCCAAACATTGGATTCACAATTATTAACTTGAGTAGCAACATTTAAATTTAAACAAGACTCCAGTACACTTAAGCGGAACAGGCCTCCGCTTTCATAACATTTTCCAATAAAGTTTCCAAACTTAGACATTACAACTTTATTAGACTCAAATACTAGCTTATAGCCATCTCGACATAATAGGGAATCGCTAACAAGATTCTTATTTATTGTTGGCACATGCTGCACGTTTCTCAAGCGGATAGTCTTCCCTGAAGTGAGCTTCAGTTCTACCGTGCCAACACCATGCACAAAAGCATGTGACCCGTTCCCCATTAGGACGGAGGAAGCCCCTGCTGCCTGGTAAGAAGAAAATAGAGATATATCAGAACATACGTGAACATTTGCACCAGTATCAACCCACCAATCAGTGGATTGACATGCTGAAAAAACAACAGGAGAATTACCATACCCTCCTGAAGTAGTTCCCTCACTTATGGTCACGTTGGCAATTTTCTTGCCTTGCTCATTTGGCCTGTTCTTGCGGAACCGACAGTCTTTAGCCATGTGACCATCTTTTCCGCACACATAACAGGTAATGTTCTTCATATTTTTCTTCTCAAACTTCTTCTTGAAGCTAGTATTCTTGTTTGGTTTCAAGCCTTTGTTGTTCTTCTTTGCCACCCTTCTTCTCAATCACATTTGCGTTGTTTGTTTCTGAGAAGAAGTTTTTGGTGCATCTTTGGCTCTGGCTTTTTCTTCCACGTCGAGGGCTGCAATGAGATCTTCAATTGAAATCTCTTCCCTCTTGTGTTTTAGACCAGTGGCAAAATTCCTCCAAGATGAGGGAAGTTTAGCCACAATGCCCGCAGCCACAAATTTTGTAGGTAAAGCACATCCCAAATGTGCAATCTCGCCCACTAGTAGCTGAAAGTCATGCGCTTGAGCAACAATCGATTTAGACTCATCCATGGTAAAATCGAATAGTTGCTCGCATGTATACAACCAGCGACCACCTCGGCTCTGCATATTTTTGTTCAAGAGCCAACCACAACTCAGTGGCAGATGTGTAATTCATATACACATCGTATAACTGATCTGCCAAGATGGTCAGAATGCAGCCCAATGCGGTGTTATTCGCATTCTCAAACTGCGCATTCTCCTCATCCGTAAGCGGGTATTGAGGGAAAATCACCCACCACATACCCAGAGACATGAGCCAAAACTTGGCTCTAGTCTGCCATCTACGGAAGTTCTGACCATTGAACCTCTCAGGTTTCATGGCATCACTTGCACTAGCCATTGCTGAATCACAATCACACAAATAATACCAATAAGGTTTCTGGAATGTTGAACATCTAGGTATTATTTTGATTACAGATTTGAATATAAAACATAATTCCAAAATAATCAAACACAGCAAGCTAGACAGAAGATACCACAAATATTTTCTAAAAAGTAGATCTAGAAAATACCACATATTTTCTGGAAAGTGATGAACAGAGGGAAGAATTCTTACGATGGGCTTGATGACGAAATGGAAGCAGCGCAGTAGCGACTAGCCTTAGAGGAAGTAGTCGACGCAGAGGAAGCTCGAGCGGTCGCGCAGTTGCACTGCCCAGAAACCTTATTGCCACCCCCGTTGTAACACCCCAAAATTTTGCTTTTCTTAAATTCATGTGTGATTTGGCACTTTGGTGAATTTTTGAAATTTTCTGGAATTTATTTGGATTTATTTGGAATTTATTTGAATTTATTCCATTTTGAAATAATTAAAGAATTAAACTTTGCAAATAAAATTTTGTTGGAAATATTTTATTTGAGTCCAAAATGATCCAAAATATTTTCCAGAATTTTTCTGGAATTTTTCTGAGTCTTTTGCTATTTTTAATGAATTAAAAGAATTACTGGGAATTATTTTAATTATTAAATCATTGAAATTCGAGTTGGGTCAAGTACTATTCATCCGACCGAGTCGGAACCCGAAGTCGGACTCGAGTCCGACCGAGCCACGTGATCCGGTCGAACCTTGATCGATCCGAACCGTTGGATCGAATCCAACGATCGGAATTGGCCGCACCGATCCAACCGGATCCGCCGGACCGCTGCGCCGCGATCTCGGCCGTGGATCGGGGCCACGCGACGGCCACGATTTCGTCGTCTTCGAGTCCGGCTCGGATGCGCCCGCCAGCGTGGCCGCCGTGTCGTTAGGGTTTCACGGATTCGCGCCGCCGAGGCACTATTTAAAGCCCCGAGGCCACCCGATTGAAGCCCTTTGCCGTGCGCATCTTTTGCCTCAAGTTTGAGCCCTAGCCACCGCGCGTGGCTGCAATTGCTCGCCGTAGTTCCTTCCCTCTCTCCGCTTCGTTTTCGCCGTGCGCGTCGTCGAGCCGTCTCGCCGTCCAGAAACGCAGATCCAGGACTCCTCGCGAGACGCCTCCGAGAGTGCCTTTCATCTCGTCGGAGAAGCCCCAAGGCGCCGTCGCCGTGGTCGCCTTCCCCAACTCCGGCGGAGCAGTGCCACCACAACGCCATCGTCGCCCTCGAAGCACGTCAACCGTCCGATCGAAATCCAACGATCCAGGTGAGCCCACGTGCAACCAAAACCCTAAAACCTAGATAAGATCGGGACCATTGGATCTAGATCCAACGACCCACGATCATCAGCTGTACTTTATAACGGTGTTAGCCTAGGGTAGATCTGGACCGTCCGATCTAGATCGAACGGCCCGCGATCACCGTGTAGTTTTAAACGTGAACCCTAGATCCGATCCGTGCCGTCGGATTTCAAATCAATGGCACAGATCGTGCCACGTGTGCCTAGCCGCGCCACGCGCGCGTGAGCGCGTGTCTCTGACACGCGGGGCCTGCGTGTCAGCGGGACAACCGAACCGCACCATGACGTCACCGCTGACGTCACGGTGGGGCCCGCATGTCAGTAGCGTCACCGAGCACGATGACGTCAGTACTGTCGTCGCCCGAGGATCCCACCTGTCAGCGACCCGAGCCGTGGACCGAGTCCACCGTGGACCGAGCCAAGCCGTGGATCGAGCCCATGAGCCGCCGACGCCACCAGCCAATCAGGAGCCGACACGTGTCCTCGCTTACGCAATAATTAATTTCCGAAAAAGAAAATGATTTATTAATTCGAAATAATGATTTCAGATTTTGTTTCAAACTTCAAACGCTTATAACTTTTGCGTTTCAACTCCGATTTGAGTGATTCAAATTTCTAAATTTGTATAAAATTGAGATCTACCTAAATATGAATTTTATTTATTTATTGGACTAAAGTTTTTCTCTGTAAAATTATTTAATTGATTATTTAAACTTTAAATAATCATAACTTTTGTGTTTTAACTCCAAATTTGACGATTCCAGTTTCTAAAAATTCATAAAATTATGTTCTCTCTGTTTATGGATTTTATTTGGATGTTTGGACACTTTTTGCCTATTGTTTATTTGTGTATTGCTATTTGCACGCTTTACGAGTAGACGTTGAAGTCTTGGGAAGGATTCGAAGGAGAAGTATTGACTCAGGATCCAACTCAAGACCAAGAACAAGTACTTTTTGAAGGCAAGTTGTGCTTTGACCATGTTGATCCTATTTTGAAACTTATTTTGATTTAACTTATTGCATGCTAGTTCAATTAGAAAATACTTTATTTAAATATGGGGAATTAGATAAACACCAATTTGCTGTATGACACCTTGATTACTTAAATATGTGCCATGACCCCTTGTCACCCTAGTTGTGTATTACTAGTTGGAAATTACTAATATTGAAAAAATTGGTTTATATAGTTTTAGTATTATGATTAGACCTTCTACTTGCTAATGATATTATTTTTGACAATCAAATGTTAATATTGACTTAATGATATATTGAACCTGTTTTTGAAAGGTATCGTGTGATGTTGATGGCACGTGGTGCATGGTAATCAAGCGGGGTTTGATAAATAGTTTTTGGCCGGGCATGTGGCAAGAATGATCAGTGGGCGGTTGTGGCAGGGATGTTGATTTGGTTCTTCGGGTAGTCTTGCCCTGGTCACCCTAAGGACTTCACCTTGCAAGCCTTTGAACTGGGTCTAACGTGCAACCACATGTCCGTAATGGGACGGACCTAGTTGACTAAGTTGCTAATAACGCACTGTGGGACCTCGGGAGGTCAACTACACCCTTTGTGTAAGTTGTGCGGGGGGCGTCTGGGCTGAGGCCAGTACCCATCTAACGGTTGGTTGGCCTAAACTTCGCCTTAGCTAAGGGAAGGGTTAGTGTGCAACAACCGGGAGGACCACTTGTATTGTTAGAAGTTTAGAAAGACTTTGTTACTGAACTCGCCTTTGTGGTGTTAGGCGTATCTTGTGGGTAAAGTGCATAACCTCCATGGATCAGAGAATCTATTCGAATAGCCGTGTCCGCGGTATTGGACATCGCTCGGGAATTACAGTCAAGGGTTAGATTTTCTCAAAAATAACTTGGATTTGAAAGGTTGGGTTGGATTAATAATAATGTTGATGGAAACGTGGATTAGGATGGGAAAGATGTTTACTAAACTCCTGGAAAAGTTAATTATACTTTACTTGTTTCTACTGCTTTCGAATCTACTTATGCTACTTGTCAAATGCTGTTTACTGCAAATATACCTTGAGCTATTCCTTTGTATCAAGCCATGCATATAGTCTATTAGCCTGCATTCTGTGCATGATTTGCTGAGTACCAAGTACTCACCCTTGCCACAATACAACACCAGTTGAAGAGGAGACTACACCAGCTTTGGAAGAGGAGCTCCAAGAGGAACCGTCTACATAGGGAGCGAGCCCAGTCAGTTGCCTGTGGTATACTGGATGGCGCCACGAAGTTATTTGACTTTCCGCTGCTATTATTTCTCTCTTAAATAAGTTTCGCCCTGCGAGGCGTACGTTTGTAACTTGACCATAAGGTCGAGTAACCAGTTTGACTATTTAATTAAAGTCGAGTGGTATGATTGTGATTTTTACCGATGTTAAGACTGTGTGCACTAGCGCGTTCCTGGACTAGTGCTGAATACACAGAGGGTCCGGATTTGCAAATTCGGGGTCCCGACAGAGGTGGTATCAGAGCCATACTGACCGTAGGCTCAACCCTAGCTAGAATGGTCGTAGTGAGGATAAAACCTATTTTCTAAAAGAGTAAAATTTGTCAAGATAAGAAATGACATCTTGACTTATCCCTTCTCTCTTTTCTTGTCTCTTGCTGAATTTTTCCTTACCTAGTCACAATTTAAATATTCCGAGTTCTTACGTGAGCACTCTTGTGACAGATGGAGGGAGAGTTCAACTACGTCGACCTGGAGGTTGGTCACGCCGCAGAACTTTGGCGTATGCTACAGACTCTCGGAGATTTTGAGAAGCCGCAATACCAAGTGGAAGTGATCAAACAAGCAGGATTGATCAAGGCTTGTGACGTGAAGATTGTGGTACCTGCTAGGAAGAAGGGCCCAGGCAATCGCCCGATACACCTTTGCCGCCAGGAGGTCTACAATGCAGATGGGTATCCAAGAAGTATCACGACGAGCAATGCGGCACATTACCCGTATCTACGCCAGAGAGTTGGAGAGCACGGTGTTCCGTTATCATCCACGCAGCGATAACCTTCTTGACCCGAAGGCGATTCAGGATGAGGATGCCATGGTTACACAGTTGGCACGACTTGTTGTCGCCCAGGAGGATGTACTCGATGATACAAGCAAGGAGCTACAGAAGGCCCGCAAGGAGATCACAACAGAGAAGAACAGGTGGTGGGAAGCTCAAGAGTATGTGTCACACCTTCTGCGAAGAATTGACGAGTTGGAGATGGCTTTGTACGGACCAGTAACTGAGCGATTTCGAGCTACGAGCCAGATCCGGAGGAGTCGGATCTCGATGAGGACACTGCTTCTTCGACTACCACAGATGACACAGCTTGCCGGACATGGCAATCGTTTCGCCTATGCCGCATGCATCCGTACCAGGCCGTGGAGGTTTTTCTCGATGAGTGGCGTAGGTTTTATAGAGAGACTCCTTCGCTGAGTCGCGTCTTAGAATAAAGAGTCACCCTTTAGGCGTTAGACTCCAGTGTTAGTTCGATTTGGATTTTCATTGTTTGCTGAGTGTGCAGTATGTGTTGCAAGGCCCTTAGGCATTGTAAGCAACCATATCAAGTTACTATTGATTAGTTAATAAAGTTGGACCTTAAAGTTACACCTTTCGCCCCGCATAAGTTCCATATTACTTGTCTATTCTTGTTCCCTCTCATCTCTAAAACCTAGAGTAAATCGGCGGATGGTGAACACCCATGAAACTTTGGAGGCAATGGAAGTGGTTCTCGCCCAGAAAAACCCCAATGATGGAGCACCAGCACCGCCACCGGATATGCAGAATTTCGGAGCTTTTCATTGCTCGAGACTCGATTGATGCATGCTATGATGCAACAGATGCAAAGCGTCCTTTGCTCAGGCCACGACTAATCAAGTCAATCGGGGACAACGCTGAATACAAGACTGCCGAGTTTATGAGAACTCACCCACCCACTTTCTCTGGGAATGCCAATCCATTGGAGGCCGATGATTGGTTAAGGTCAATAGAGAGGAAGCTACACATTGCTCAATGCATGGGAAATGAGAAGGTACTCTACGCTTCTCATCGCTTGGAAGGAACATTGGCCAGAATGGTGGGAGAACCTGCGCCACGCAAGTGAACCCTCGTGACATCACGTGGGAAGAGTTCACGGTGCATTCCGTCGGTATCACGTGCCTGAAGGAATTATGGATCTCAAGAAGGAGGAGTTGAGCATCAAGCAAGGTAATCGGCTAGTGGCCGAATACTGAACAAGTTCACACGGTGGCACGCTACGCACTGAGGATGTTGCGGCAGATAAAGCCAGGCAGTCTCGTTTCATGAAGGGACTTAACTCGGGATTGCAGGTGGGATTGATCACCCACACCTTTCCAGATTTCCAAGAGTTGGTGAATAAGGCGCTTATTCTTAAGGACAAAGCGCAAGGAACTGGATGAGAACAGAAGCGCAGGATGCAACAAAGCGGGGATCACGCCAGGGAACGCATATGGCGTCACGAGTTGCACCAAATCAGTTTTGATTCCAGCCACAAAATGCAACAAGGACACCGTCACCGCACCAAGACCGTCAATCGAACTACGAGACCCACCCCGCTTAGAAACGCCGCTTGAGGCAACGGCAAGGAACGGTGAGACGTCTACAATCGCAACGAGCCAGGACACTTTGCCAACTGCCCAAAGAAGACAGCAGGAGTGACCCGATTCGCTTCAATCTAGGAACCACCCAGCTAGGACGCCCGGCACCAGAGCCACACCCCAGGCGTGGTGAGAGGCCGAGTCAACCATGTCACCGCAGATGCACCGCGAAATGCTACGGACGTCGTCTTGGGTAAGTTACTTGTTAACTCAGTACACCTGTGCAGTTTTGTTTGACTCGAGCTTCGCATTCGTTTGTTTCGCAAGGCTTTGCTGCTAAAATGAATTGGAGATTGCAAGGCTTAAATGCATGCTTTTAGTTCAAACCCACGGTTCCAGAACTCCGAACGAAAGTAGGATGTTAGGGGTGAGAATACTAATAGATGGAATAGAGTTCCTAGCGAACCTTATTATTTTGGAGACCCAGACCTTAGATGTCATTTTGGGAATGGATTGGTTGTCCAAGCACAAGGCCGTATTGGATTGTGGACGAAGAACTATCTCAGTTGAGAGCCCGTGTGGGAAGAAAGTGGAATTTCAAGCTACTGCTTTGTTAAAGATGGGCAGCTTGATGGTTAACGGTACCAAGGCAATCGGCATAGAGGATGTCTCGATGGTGAATGAGTACCCGGATGTTTTTCTGAAGATCTACGGTATGCCACCGGACAGGGACATAGAGTTTGTGATAGAGCTTGTACCTGCACAAGACCGATAGCAAAGAGACCTTATCGGATGTCCACCGAGGAGTTGGTAGAGATGAAGAAACAGCTAGAAGAGTTAATGGAGAAAGGATTTATCAGACCGAGTTCGTCGCCGTGGGGAGCACCAGATTTGTTTGTCAAGAAGAAGGACGGAGTTTCGGGATGTGCATTGACTACCGTGCACTCAATGAAGTCACCTGTGAAGAATAAGTATCCGCTACCGGGATTGATGATTTGTTCGATCGGTGAGAGGAGCCGGAGTTTTCTCCAAGATTGATCTGAGATCGGGATACCATCGATTGAAGATCCGATCGAGAAGATATCCGAAGACCGCATTCTCGTCAAGATATGAACATTACGAGTTCTGATTATGTCTTTTGGGTATCGAATGCGCCAAAGATATTTCATGAATATGATGAATAAGGTGTTCATGGAATATTTGGACAAGTTTGTTGTCGTGTTCATAGATGATATCCTAATCTACTCCAAGACAGAGGATGAACATGCCGAACACTTGAGACGAGTTTTGGAAAAGCTGAGGGAACAGCAACTCTTCGCCAAGTTCAGTAAGTGTGATTTTTGGAAAGACAAGGTGGAGTTTCTTGGACATGTAATGACCGCAGAAGGAGTCGCCGTAGATCCAAGCAAAGTAGAAGCTGTGTTACATTGGGAGCAGCCGAAGACTGTGACCCATATTCGGAGTTTCCTTGGAATGGCAGGATACTACCGCCGTTTCATTGAAGGCTTTTCGACAATTGCGAAACCTCTTACGCAATTGCTGAAAAAGGAGAAGAAGTTTGCATGGACACCAGAATGTGAGGAAGGATTTCAGGAGCTGAAGAAGCGATGGACATCGGCCGGTGTTAGTTCTACCTTATGTTAATCAAAGCTTTGATATTTATTGTGACGCATTGGCGCCAAGGACTTGGATGTGTGTTGATGCAGAATGGAAAGGTCGTAAACTTATGCATCAAGGCAGTTGAGGCCGCATGAGGAAAATTATCCGACGCATGACCTAGAGTTAGCTGCCGTAGTGCATGCCTTGAAGATATGGTGTCACTATCTGATCGGGAACAGATGTGAAGTGTATACGGATCATAAGAGCCTTAAATACATATTCACCCAGTCGGATCTGAACATGAGGCAAAGGAGATGGTTAGAGTTGATCAAGGACTATAATATTGGAATCCATTACCATCCCGGGAAGGCCAACGTAGTTGCCGATGCCTTGAGTCGGAAAAGCCATACCGTGAGTATGTTGCTAGCCACAAGTCAGGATGAGTTATGTGAGGATTTTCAGAGAATGAAGATTGAGGTGGTACCTAGCGGATTCTTGGCCGCATTGGAAGTGAAGCCTACCCTAGAGGACCAGATCCGGAAGGGCAGAAGGATGATGACAAGATCCGCGAGGATTAAGTCCATCAAGGAGGAAGGCAAAGGCAGAGGACTTCAGTTGGATGAGCAAGGCACGTTATGGATGAAGGATCGCATTTGTGTGCTTAGAACAAAAGGAGCTAAGGCAACTGATTTTGGAAGAAGCCCATGACTCCAAGTACTCAATTCATCCTGAAGCGCCAAAATGTATCGGGATTTGAAGGAAAGATTACGGTGGGCGAGCATGAAGCGTGAAGTTGCCGAGCATGTTGCATTGTGCGGCGTATGCCGGAGAGTCAAGGCAATGCATCGTAGACCGGCAGGATTGCTACTGTACCATTGAAAATACCAGACTGGAAGTGGGAGGAAATCGGAATGGATTTCATTACCGGTTTGTCTAAGACTCAAGGAGGTTATGACTCCATATGGGTTATAGTGGATCGCTTGACCAAAGTAGCCCACTTTATCCCCGTGAAGACCACATACTCGGGAGATAAGTTAGCGAGTTGTACATGATCGAGGATCGTCTGTTTGCACGGAGTGCCAAAGAGGATTGTATCGGACGAGGTACCCAATTTACCTCAAGATTACGGAATAAGTTGCATGAAGCCATGGGAACCCGTTTCAACTTCTGATACGACTTATCATCCACAGACGGATGGATGCAGAAAGAGTCAATCATTCTGGAGGATATGTTAAGAGCTTGTGCATTGGCTTATGCTACCTCTTGGGATAAGAGTTTGCCGTATGCCGAGTTCGGTTACAACAATAGTTACCAGGCTAGTTTACGATGTCACCATTTAAGGCCTTTGTATGGGCGACCACTGTCGGACGCCATTGAATTGGAATGAGACCGTGACGCCGTGTCTTCGGCCTGATATTCTTCAAGAGGTCAAGAGCGGATTGCCATGATTAGGGAAAGGTTGAAGATCGCCCAATCACGACAGAAGAGTTATCTTGACAACCGTCGCCGAGACTTGAGTTTTGAACCGTAAGACTTTGTATACCTCGAGTTACGCCTCTCGGGGAGTTAAGAGGTTCCATGCCAAAGGGAAACTTGCACCCTGCTATGTTGGACCATTTAAGATTTTGAGTCGCAGAGGCGAAGTTGCTTATCACCGAGTTGCCACGATCGTTAGCAGGAGTGCATGACGTATTCCATGTGTCCCGATTGAAGAAGTGTCTCCGAGTACTGAGGAATGCAGAACCGCTAGAGTCAATTGAGTTGCAAAAGATTTGACTTACAAGGAGCATCCCGTAAAGATTTTGGACACTATGGATCGAGAGACCGAGAAATAAGTCAACCCGTTTATGTAGAGTTCGATTGGAGCAATCATGAAGAAAGCGAAGCGACATGGGAGCGCGAAGAGGATTTGAAGAAAGAGTTTCCAAGCCTATTCTGTAGTGAGCCCTGAATCTCAGGGACGAGATTCTATTAAGGGGGGAGGTTTGTAACACCCCAAAATTTTGCTTTTCTTAAATTCATGTGTGATTTGGCACTTTGGTGAATTTTTGGAATTTTCTGGAATTTATTTGGATTTATTTGGAATTTATTTGAATTTATTCCATTTTGAAATAATTAAAGAATTAAACTTTGCAAATAAAATTTTGTTGGAAATATTTTATTGGAGTCCAAAATGATCCAAAATATTTTCCAGAATTTTCTCGAATTTTTAAAGTCTTTTGCTATTTTTAATGAATTAAAAGAATTCAGGAATTATTTTAATTATTAAATCGCTGGAAATTCGAGTTGGGTCAAGTACTATTCATCCGACCGAGTCGGAACCCGAGTCGGACTCGAGTCCGACCCGAGCCACGTGATCCGGTCGAACCTTGATCGATCCGAACCGTTGGATCGAAATCCAACGGTCGGAAATTGGCCGCACCGATGCAACCGGATCCGGCCCAGACCCGTTGCGCCGCGCGATCTCGGCCGTGGATCGAGGCCACGCGGACGGCCACGATTTCGTCGTCTTCCCAAGTCCGGCTCGGACTGCGCCGCCGCGTAACGCCGTGGTCCGATTAGGGTTTCACGGATTAACGCCGCACGCCGAGGCACTATTTAAAGCCCCGAGGCCACCCGTTGAAGCCCTTTGCCGTGCGCATCTTTTGCCTCAAGTTTGAGCCCTAGCGCCCGGCGTAGCTGCAATTGCTCGCCGTAGTTCCTTCCCTCTCTCGCTTCGGTTTAGCGTGCCGCCGTCGTCGGCCGTCTCGCCGTCCAGAAACGCAGATCCAGGACTCCTCGCTTGAGGCGCACCCGAGAGTGCCATTCATCTCATCGGAGAAGCCCCAAGCGCCGTCGCCGTGGTCGCCTTCCCCAACTCGGCGGAGCAGCGCCACCACAACGCCATCGTCGCCTCAAGCACGTCAACCGTCCGATCGAAATCAACGATCCAGGTGAGCCCACGTGCAACCAAAACCTAAAACCTAGATCGGATCGGGACCGTTGGATCTAGATCCAACGACCCACGATCATTGTGTACTTTATAACGGTGTTAGCCTAGGGTAGATCTGGACCGTCCGATCTAGATCGAGCGGCCCGTGATCACCGTGTAGTTTTGAGCGTGAACCCTAGATCCGATCCGCGCGTCGGATTTCAAATCAACGGCACGCATCGTGCCACGTGTGCCTAGCGCCACGCCGCGCGAGCGCGCGTGTCTCTGACACGCTGAGCCAGCGTGTCGGCGGGACAACCAAACGCACCATGGCGTCACGCCCGACGTCCGCGGTGAACCCGCATGTCGATGGCGTCACCGCAGCACGATGACGTCGATGCCGTCACCCGAGATCCCACCTGTCGGCCGACCGGCCGTGGGACCGAGTCCACCGTGGACCGAGCCAAGCCGTGGACTGAGCCCATGAGCCGGCTGACGTCAGCCAGCCAATCAGGAGCCGACACGTGTCCTCGCTTACGCAATAATTAATTTCCGAAAAAGAAAATGATTTATTAATTCGAAATAATGATTTCAGATTTTGTTTCAAACTTCAAACGCTTATAACTTTTGCGTTTCAACTCCGATTTGAGTGATTCAAATTTCTAAATTTGTATAAAATTGAGATCTACCTAAATATGAATTTTATTTATTTTTTGGACTAAAGTTTTTCTCTGTAAAATTATTTAATTGATTATTTAAACTTTAAATAATCATAACTTTTGTGTTTTAACTCCAAATTTGACGATTCCAGTTTCTAAAAATTCATAAAATTATGTTCTCTCTGTTTATGGATTTTATTTGGATGTTTGGACGCTTTTTGCCTATTGTTTATTTGTGTATTGCTATTTGCACGCTTTACGAGTAGACGTTGAAGTGCCGGAAGGATTCGAATGAGAAGTATTGACTCAGGATCCAACTCAAGACCAAGAACAAGTACTTTTTGAAGGCAAGTTGTGCTTTGACCATGTTGATCCTATTTTAAAACTTATTTTGATTTAACTTATTGCATGCTAGTTCAATTAGAAAATACTTTATTTAAATATGGGGAATTAGATAAACACCAATTTGCTGTATGACACCTTGATTACTTAAATATGTGCCATGACCCCTTGTCACCCTAGTTGTAGATTACTAGTTGGACATTACTAAAATTGCCAACATGGGTTTAGATCGTTGTAGTATACTGCTTAGACCTGCTACGTGCTCATGACATGATTTTGGACAATCAAATGTTAATATTGACTTAATGATATATTGAACCTGTTTGGAAAGGTATCATGTGATGTTGATGGCACGTGGTGCATGGTAATCAACTGGGGTTTGATAAATAGTTTTTGACCGGGGCATGTGGCAAGAATGATCAGGTGGGCCAGTTGTGGCACTGGGGATGTTGATTTGGCTCTTCGGGTAGTCTTGCCCTGGTCACCCTAAGGACTTCACCTTGCAAGCCTTTGAATTGGGTCTAACGTGCAACCATATGTCTGTAATGGGACGTACCTTGTTGACTAAGTTGCTAATAACGTACCTGTGGGACCTCAGGAGGTCAACTACACCCTTTGTGTAAGTTGTACGGAGGCGTCTGGGTGAGGCCAGGTACCCATCTAACGGTTGGTTGGCCTAAACTTCGCCTTAGCTAAGGGAAGGGTTAGTGTGCAACAACCTGGGAGGACCACTTGTATTGTTAGAAGTTTCCGAAAGACTTTGTTACTGAACTTCGCCTTTGTGGTGTTAGATCGTATCTTGTGGGTAAAGTGCATAACCTCCAGATCAGTAGAATCTATTCGAATAGCCGTGTCAGCGGTATTGGACATCGCTCGGGAATTACAATCAAGGGTTAGATTTTCTCAAAAATAACTTGGATTTGAAAGGTTGGGTTAGATTAATAATAATGTTGATGGAAAGCGTGGATTAGGATGGGAAAGATGTTTACTAAACTCCTGGAAAAGTTAATTATACTTTACTTGTTTCTCTGCTTTCGAATCTACTTATGCTACTTGTCAAATCTTTGTTTCTTGCAAATATACCTTGAGCTATTCCTTTGTATCAAGCCATGCATATAGTCTATTAGCCTGCATTACATTGCATGATTTCTTTGAGTACCAAGTACTCACCCTTGCCACAATACAACACCGAGTTGAAGAGGAGACTACACCGGCTTTGGAAGAGGAGCTCCAAGAGGAACCGTCTACATAGGAGGCGAGCCCGATCGATTTGCACTGTGGTATCTTTGGATGGCGCCACGAGTTATTTGACTTTCCGCTGCTATTATTTCTCTCTTAAATAAGTTTCGCCTGCGAGGCGTCGTTGTAACTTGACCATAAGGTCGAGTAACCAGTTTGACTATTTAATTAAAGTCGAGTGGTATGATTGTGATATTTACCGATGTTAAGACTGTGTGCACTAGCGCGTTCCTGGACTAGTGCTGAATACACAGAGGGTCCGGATTTGCAAATTCGGGTTCCCGACACCCATGCAGGTTCTCGCAGCGGCAATGGTTCGGAGATCCCGCTCTCCCCGCCTCGCGGTGCACGCCGAGAGGAAGGTCGGTGAAGAACGAGCGCAGCACGAAGACGCAACACAGATCACAATGGATGAACGCGAGTACCAGAGCAAAAAACTCCAATTCGATGCGGGCGTCTCCAGATTTTATAGCCTCGCATCGATGCTGGCCATTTAAACGCTAGTAAACAGGATTTAATCCAAATGACTGTTTCTATTAGAAACTGATGTCATTACCATGGCTGTTTCTATTAGAAACTGACGCCATTACCATGGCAGTTTCTATTAGAAACTGAAATTTAAAAGGGTTTAAACGTGCCAGGATTTAATACACCGTACGGCGACCCGCGACGTCGCAAGTCACAAGTCACGCGGGAAAAATACGCGGTAATTCGCGAAATACGCGCGCGCGCGCGTGCGTGTGACTTTAGCCATGCTCCTCACCCTCCATCTGCCTTATTACAAGGCATGGTGGGAGCTCTCCCTTTTAAATTGGTATTCTCCTCTCTCAACTAGCAATATGGTACTAATCTTTGTAGCTTTGGCATTAGAGATAAATGGGCCACTTGGGCCTTATTTCTAACAGATTTGTCTCAAGAATACTTTTAAAACATTACAGTTTTATTGAGTTTTATAAATATATTATAATAAAAATTAGTGGTCAAAACTATTTTTTTTGAACGTATCGATATCCAAAACAATAAAAAATTTTATCGAAGAGAGTAGTTACTAAAAAAAAGAGTAATGGGCTGTTTGGTTGCCTGTATGTACAGAGATTTGCATCCACAGATGCAGAATCTTTCTTTTTTCTTGTGTTTGGTTGCTTGCATCTAGTTTTGAGCCTGACTCTCTGGATGCAAGATTCTTCATGCAACCTGGCTTTGGAGATACGTAGAAAATAGGCGTATCTCTGGATGCAATGCATGGCAGCCTCGTGTTCTGCGCAAGGGACCATACATGGGGTGCCACGTGGGTATATAAGTTTCTTTTTTTTCTTTTTTGTTTATATCTTTTGATTAGCATCTCCGATTACTGAACCGATTTCAAAAATGAGTTCTTGACTTTTTTTCGAACAAACTAGACCACACTTGCTATATAAATTTAAAATATTTAAATTTCAAAATATCTACCTACTAAATACTCAACCAAACACCGTCTCTACATCTGTGCATCCCGTATCCCATCGGCCTGGCTGAGTTGAACGGGCAGGCTCGCGAGAGAAAACAACCAAATAACCCCTAACAGATTGTATGTGGCAGCCCTGGAGCTGGAACGCGGCTTCTGATCACACCCGTTAATTACCTCCATCATCATTCTAATCCTGAAATTAATTTGTTTGTTCGTAGTTAAGCTTTTATTAGCGCATGACCGTTAATAAAGTACTTCATAAAATATTATCCTAATGTTTTCAACTCGAATATGAGTACTTAAATAAAGTGACGCTCTGGGTTGTTCCAAAAAAAAAAAACAAATAGCACGTGAGCGTTGAATTGCGATGCCCACGAAGTTTCTCAATTAGCGTTTGTACTTTGCAGTTGCGCGGAGAATTTTATCGCTCAAGATTGTAATTTGTCTGAGCAGTTTATAATTTTCAAAGCTCTCTGCTTTCATAAAAAAGAAAGTATCAGTACAAACCAATTATTTAAAGATGAATATAGCATGCTTGTTTAGCCCACAAACTAAACTAAAATCCAAACCCAAACCTACAAAAACCAACATGCAAATTAACCCTAAACACCAACACTAACATTTGAAACAAAATAGAAAAAGAAAAGGAAAAAAAGATAAACCGCTGAGAAGCTTTCATGAGTTTTTTTCCGACACACTAAATTTAATATAGATTATTTATTTTTTTTCTATCTAATGGATTAAATTAGTTAGTATTTATTTATAATTCTTCTAGTAGTATAATAGAAATATTCTATTGAATAAAAAATTGGGTCTAATTTTCATTAAATTTATGTCTAGGAAGTATGTTCTCTTCTCCTCTCCCCATATAAATACCCATCGCCCTCCCCGCGTTTCCTCGCTCTCGCAGCGTGCGAAAATTGCGAGGAAAAAAAGCTGTTCACACTACTCCTCCAGTGATCCATCGCCATGGTTGCTGCCAGGTGGGCCCCGATGATCGTCCTCCCGCTCCTCCTCCTCCTCCTCCCGTTCGCGCCTGCTCCGGCGCGCGCCGCGACGCCGGCGAGGTCGCCGTCGTCGTCCTCCTCCGCCGTGTTCCAGCTCCAGGGCGACGTCTATCCTACAGGGTACGTACGCGGTCTCCTCCCCTGATCAGGCTGGATTAGTAGAAGCACTTCCTCGATTCGCCTGGCCTGTTAGATTCTGTTGTGTATTTGAGTTCTTTTTTTTGTTTAGATTGCAAAAAATTTCGCAAAGATTTCTTCGAGTTTATTCGCAGGTTTGGTCGGTTTCTTGTGAACGCACGCATTCGCCTCCGTAGTTCTGCGGGCGCTGGTCTTAAGTCTGACCAAGTCGCGTGCAGACTTCGATTTTTTCTTATTTTTTTATTTTGACTTTGCGAAGAATCCGATGCATTGTGTTTCCTTTTTGTTTCCGTTTGCATCCTGGGCTTTCAGATTCTCTGAAGTCTTGCTCGATGCTTGACTGCTTGTACTGTTCAAAGCACGGCTCCTGGATCGAACCAAATGTCATTGCAAGACGCAAATTTGATGGTCTAGTCATCTATGGTTTTTGGAACCTCTGGAAAGAGAGGAATGCGCGTATCTTCTAAGATACGGCGAGCCCTGTGCAATTAGTAGTTAGTAGAGCAAAGACAAATGTTGTAGATTTTGGTATTGCTACTAAGAGATTAGGCTAAGTAGGTTGGCCTTCTAGGCTTGTCTTCCCTTCTATTCTCGGGAGATTGTTGTACTGAAAACTATTACCTGTTTCTCTCCTTAATTGATTAAGCAGAGCTCCTGCCATCGGTTTCAAAAAAAATTGTCATTGCAAGAAGGCAAAAGGGTTTTCTTTCTTTCTGCGAGATGCAGTGCAGACATCTTTGCCAGAAATGCTGCAATTAGATCCTTTTTGCGAGCTTCTCTGAAACCAGTTTCAGGTTTGTTGCATGAGAAAATGAGCATTGATTGGTCTGAGACTCTCAGTGCATCGAAATTCGTCTGCAAGTTATAATCCTTTCCTGATTTTCTCTATTTCTGCTTTTTGCTCCTCTATTTCTGCTTTTGCTCTTTCCTCCTGTAATCCCACTTGTTCAGAGAGAAACCGAACCGCTTGCTCCTTTTTCATCCAATTCTACTTGTTCAAAAAAAAAAAAAAAAATTCTTCTTTCCTTTTCCCCTCCAGTTCCATGCAAGTTTTCATCCAATTCTACTCTGGTGTGGAATAGCTGACATTTTTGCTGTTTCTTTGCAGCCACTACTATGTTACCATGAACATTGGGGACCCAGTGAAGCCGTACTTCCTGGACGTCGACACCGGCAGTGACCTCACCTGGTTGCAGTGTGATGCCCCCTGCCAGAGCTGCAACAAGGTAAACTCGATGTTGCGTATTAATTTTCTCATATTTGCTGAAAAATTCCAGTCTTGGTTACTGGAGGCATTGTGTTCGGGCAAAAAAAGAAAAAACCCTTTGCGCCTATGGCGTTCATGTCTAATTCTGAATTTTATGTGAACGGTAGAATCTTGATGCACCAAACATGGGCATTGTTTTAGTTCTGGGATTTTTGTGTTTGATGTTTCCTTGGTGGGTGGGATGCCTCTGGTGTAAATTTAGATTTATCTTTGTACTCCAAGTTATCTCTTTTGGTGTCAAAAGACCAGTATCGTGAAATACGGTATACGCGGAATTCAACAGACGATTATGCTTTCTTATTAATATATTTACTTACATTTAGAATTAATTAGAAATATTTTAGTTACCAAAAACTACCGTAAATTATCACTCTACAAAACGTGTTTTACATTTCATTGTTTATACCTGATCCAAAAGGTGCATACTATGAACACTATGACACAATATTATAAACTAATTTATCATACGTGGTGAATAAAAGTAAGCCGTTTTCGTGATTAAACGGGGAAAACGGATGATTAATTGGCAAACGGCCAATTATGCTGTCAATTAATCGTTCAACTCTGTTAATTGCACTCCGATTAAACTATTCGTGACTGTTTAGTCACCGTTACCGATTAATCGACTCGACCGGACGAACCGGCCGTTTTTCACAACAGTTCAAAATACTCAAATTTGAACTCTTCCAGTTCAAGATAGGTGTCTGATGCAGGGGCGGAAGTAAATAAGAATACCCGGTGTCACAGGACACCGGGTAAAAAAAAAAATTTACATTAGGTCAAAAAACATTTAGTGTATATTAGCCTATATATATTATATGTGAACTCCCTTGATCTAAATGTTGTGACACCGGGAGGCAAATAACAAGCAAATGGTAAGACTAATAAGTTTTTATCACTTACTCCTATATGATAAAGTGGTGAACCCCGATGATTTTATCTCTAGTTCTCCCCCTGGTCTGATGTTTCCTTGTTTTGCATCAGAGACACCAGCCTTGATCTTTGGTCAGTGGATCTTCCTGACAGTCGTGGCTCGTTTCAGGTGCCACATCCATTATACCGGCCAACGAAGAACAACCTTGTGCCATGTGCAAACTCACTCTGCACTGCACTGCACAATGCACAGGGCCCTAACAAGAAGTGCACCTCGCCACAGCAATGCGACTACCAGATCAAGTACACGGACAGCGCGTCTTCTCTCGGCGTGCTCGTCGCCGACAACTTCTCGCTGCCCCTGAGGAACTCATCCAGCGTCCGTGCCAGCCTCACCTTCGGGTACGCCACCGAGTGAACTTTGTATCTGAACTTTGTATTAATTGTTTGGCTACGTGCATCTCAGTATGCAGAGGCCGGAAGTTTAATATATTCTTCCATTATCTAAAAAATACCACCGAGTGAAACACTGCCTAAGCAGAGCTACTGGATTTCAGTCGCTGATGGCTGCCTTTGCCTGTGCAGCTGTGGGTACGACCAGCAAGTGGGGAAGAATGGCGCGGTGCAGGCGGCGACGGACGGCTTGCTTGGGCTTGGGAGGGGATCGGTCAGCCTGCCCTCGCAGCTCAAGCAGCTAGGGATCACCAAGAATGTCCTTGGCCATTGCCTCAGCTCGAGCGGAGGGGGCTTCCTCTTCTTCGGGGATGATATCTTGGCCGCTTCGCGTGCGACTTGGGTGCCCATGGCTCGGAGCACATCAGGGTAAGCACTACTGTCCATGGACTTTGTTTTGTTGTCACATTGTATTGATCATTCCTGGAATCTGTAAGAAGTAAGAACTCTGTTCTATTGGTTTCAATAAAAAAAAAATTGATCTTGTATTGTGGCTTGCTTGTGGTAATGAACATTTGGTTATACACATTATACAACATTGTTTTTCCTTTTTTTTGGCAGGAATTACTACTCGCCTGGCTCAGCAACACTGTACTTCGATAGACGTTCGCTGGGCGTGAAGCCAATGGAGGTGGTATTTGACAGTGGTAGCACCTATACCTACTTTGCTGCCCAGCCGTACCAGGCGATTGTTTCTGCGGTAGGTTTCAACCACAGTACATTCTAATTGCTACGAGTTTGAAGAAACAGTGAACTGATGAGACGTGGATCTTGCAGCTCAAAGCTGGTCTCAGCAAGTCACTTAAACAGGTGTCAGATCCCAGCCTGACTCTCTGCTGGAAAGGGCAGAAGGCGTTCAAATCCGTGTCTGACGTGAAGAAGGACTTCAAGTCACTGTTCTTGAGCTTTGCCAAGAATGCCGTCATGGAGATCCCTCCCGAAAATTACCTCATTGTCACTGTAAATATCCGATAACTCAACTGACTACCAGCAGTGAACCACAAATTTTTCACCGAAAATGATTGCTAAATTGTCTTTATACGCTTGTGCCAGAAAAATGGTAATGTGTGCTTGGGCATCCTTGACGGATCGGCGGCTAAACTGAATTTCAACATAATTGGAGGTACAAAGTTCAGATATACAATACCCAGATTCTGAAATTAGGATATCATGCATATTTGTGTAATAATTGCATTCGATCTTCTGTTTTGTAGACATTACAATGCAGGATCAGATGGTGATATATGACAATGAGAAAGGGCAGCTCGGATGGATCCGTGGATCATGCAGTAGGAGCGCTAAGTCTATAGTGTCTTCCTTCCCATGATCATTACTCACATGTGCACCTTTAGTCCATCCTTCAAACATTGGCTGTGCCACTATGTTGCCCCGAGACCCCGATACATATCGGATACGCGATACGGTGATACGATGTTTTCTCAAAAACACCGATACGGTGATACGTGTGTGTATGTATAATTAATGACTTCTTGTTAGGAAATGAGAAACTGAGAATTCCTTAATATTAACGTAGCCAAATACTTTCTTCTCTAGTTCTTCCTCATGGTTGTTTGCCTTATACAAGTACATCAACCCATGCTGTCAGGAGAAGCAAACATTGGCCTCAAAATATCTATAACAACAGCACTTCTACTTAACTCTAGGTGAAAGCTATTCTTCGATTACATGAAGAAGGCCACATTTCTTAAGAAATCATTTGAAGAACAGATTAACCATTCGTTGCTTTCATAGAAGCAAGTCTCAAGTTTTCTCTACTTTATAAACATAAGTACATTCATAAAACCACATAAATCGACGAAAATTTTGTTCAAAAGTAGCATCATGGTGTCACGAGGACACCATATTAATCATGGTGTGCTCGCATGGGCAGATCGGGGGAGGGGAGCGGCGGGCCGGCAGCCGCAACACTAGCGGCGACGTGAGGGTTCGCCCGATCGGGACTAAGGAGCTGACGGCTTTAAGAGGAAAGTATCAGGTTTGTATTGAGAAGGGTATTATTTAGGGTTATCTGTATCGAAAAAGTATCTGAGAAGTATCAGGTTTTTTTATTTTTTTTTGAAAAATCGGAAATTAACATATACGTGCAGGATACGTATCAGGAGTATCCAATACGTATCGAATACATATACACCTATTTTCCATAGTATCGGCGCAACGAAGTTGTGCCATTGATGGAGGTGGAGAAAGTTACTGCTGGCCTCACGTCCCTAGAACTATGATGGATGGACACGGATACGTCGACACGACACAAGAATTCACCATTTTTCTAAAAATAACGATACGGCTATATATATATATTTAAATAATAATAATATATTATTCTCTATTTTTCTATGTTCTTATCAAATTGAAATAATGTAAAGTGTAAACTAGGAATATGTACCTCAGTCTTTGCAATTTCACTTCTAAGAGCAAAAATAGGTTCCGTCACCTTAAATATATCTTTCAATCACCATTATTAATTTCAGCAAGTGTACTTTGACTATAGAGTAACTACTAGTGCTAACATATTTGCAGTGCTTGCATTTTCATTTCACATTTCCTTTAGACGGACCACCTTTATCTAGAACGTCAACATGTTCCACAATGGAGTTTTGATGTTGGTGTTTTACTCATCTCAGGTGGCTAGGATTACCCTTTAGGTTGGCTGGGCTGGACTGTAACATCATATGTGTCGGATACGTGTCGATGAAGTATCGAGGCCATATTGAACACTAAAGTTATTTATTTTGTCTATCTAATTGTCCAATACGTGTCGAGTGGCATATCGGTGTCGTATCCGTGTCGAACACCGATGCGGTACCAAACTGATATGTCGGTGCTACAGAGTCCTGGAATCACAAGTACTGTTGTAACTGAAGCATGCTATCCTGTTACCATCCAAATGAAGTCTTTACTGTATTAACATGCCCGGGGAAATTGAGGGGATGAAAGGAGAGAAGGATGAGCATGCAACACAGGCAGAAGAGAAGTTACTGACCTGTATGCTCCTCCTGTTCATCACGAGATGGAGTCCATATTTTCAATGTTTCATTTACTTGAAGCTCTAAAATTTTGAAATGCAATATGTGATGCTTGTATGCAAAATTGTACATTGGTTTCAGAACTTACTGCACTAGATCAGGCAGGTACCGCTGCGAGTTGGCCTTCTGTGATTGTAGAATTTCCTTGTCAGAGCAAAGATCATGTAGTTGTCTTCTTGGGCATATGGGTTCCATCACAAGTCTGAAAAACTAAAAAACAATGCTGATTGCATACTCGTGTATATATATATATATATAGTGATGTAATTATACGTACAATAAGTCTTCACTGACTGGGTATAGAATTTTCAGATCAAACACTGTGTATTATTACACATGCTGGGCTGTACCTTTGAGCATAAATTCTTGCTTAATATTCAAATCATATGATGAGTTGTGGCTCTCAAAATAAATATGTATAGTTGTGTTATGATCACTGATAAAGTTTGACTGGTCGAACAGATAGAAATACAGCATGACAGATGAAAATTTGCACAAACTACTGTGATTTGACTGGTCCTTGTTTAAAAATTGCCTGAACAGAAATTCTACAAGTTAATGTCTCCTGGGATCATGAGACTGACAATTATATATTAATCTCGTGGGTTTGTGCCATGTACGAAAAAATGTATGACTCTAATTTTCCACACACCAATTGGAATCGAACTTCAATGTCAAATGAGAATTCCATTCTGGTGTATCTACGAAAAATAATCTTGTCGGCTGTGATAGCACTAGCTATAGCTAGCATATCTTTTCACCTACTATTTCCATAGTTTCCGCAAGAAGACATTTCTACATATTTTGCAATCAAATACTATATATCCTCTCGTTGCAGATATAACTGAGAAGATGGTATATTGTTTCGAGAATAATTGAGGGGAAATATGGCGAACCTTTCTAGTTATGTTATGGATTATTCGATGTGATGTGAGATTGTTAAATATGTTCACCGCTATCATCTTAGTGGAAACTTCAAGCTTATTCTTGTCCTTTGTGCTGCAGTTATGTTACTGGGATTGGACATTCTTCTCTCATGCAAGCTCATCATGTACATGTGAATATTGTTACGCACTTATTAGAGAGTTTCATCAGGGAATAATATGCATATATATATATATATATATATATATATATATATATATATATATATATATATATGGGGGCATATTCGGTGCAAACCTCCTTTACCGTGAAAACTCCGTGAAAACCACGTGTAAAAGTTTTGAAAAATTCTCAAAAAATTCTCATAGTTAGGGGAGGTGAGTTTCTACAACCCTGTAAAATTTGAAGACCAAACTCAATCGCATTTGGAAGATATGAAAAAGACAAATTGCAAAATGAATAGTGCTAAACAGTGAAAAATTACTATTCATTTTGCAATTTGTCTTTTTCATATCTTCCAAATGCGATTGAGTTTGGTCTTCAAATTTTACAGGGTTGTAGAACCTCACCTCCCCTACCTATGAGAATTTTTTGAGAATTTTTCAAAACTTTTACACGTGGTTTTCACTGAGTTTTCACGGTAAGGGAGGTTTGCACCGAATATGCCCCCTATATATATATATGTGTGTGTGTGTGTGTGTGTGTGTGTGTGTGGCAATTACATAGCGTATATTTGCATTATAGATAGCCAAGAGGTACAATGAAATGGACATATCTAGTTTTAACATTTTTATCTTCCTTGATGAAGGTAAGGTTAACTCATTTCATTGCTCACCATCGAGCCATCGTTGCCCATGATAGTGGACAGCTAAGAAGTACAAAGATCGAAAAGGAGATCATCGGAACACCGGTCTCGGAGCAGATTGGTGAGTGGAAAGGTGACTCATTTGTTCTTGTTAGAAATCGATAGCATGGTATTTAGCGGTGCCAAAATTATATTAAAAAAATTATTTTATATGGTGGATGTATTTTTCATCTAATAAATGTGTGCTAAGACAAAAGTCTTAAACATTTACTAGATAGTCTGCACACTCTTAATATAACATTTTATCAGCTGCATAATCAACAATTTACGACAGATATGATGCCATCTACAAAACTAAAGTCCTACTTTTTGTAGTCTTTGACACTTCAGTGTTAGCACTATCTCCTCCATCGTTTCCTCTCTTAGATTCCATGTGGGGCTTGCAGAGCAGGCACACTGAAAACAAGCATTAGAAGTGCCCTATAAATATATGAAAATCCATTGTACTGCTTTCCAATGCTCTTTGCCAGGATTAGCCATGTATCTACTAACAACACTCAATTATTGAGATAAGTCGAGACGAGAAAATACAATGTCATACATAAGTGAACCAACTACACTGGCATATGAAACTCTAGACATGTACTCAATTTCATCATCTAATTGTGGGCATGATGCTGAAGATAATCTGAAATGTGCAGCTAATGGAGTACTCGTCGGTTCGGCTTTATGCATGTTGAAACGACGAAGGACTTTTTCAACGTACCCATTCTGACTAAGGTATAATTTTCGAAACCATCTATCTCTGGTAATTTCCATACTAACAAACTTCTTTGCAGCACCTAGATCCTTCATCTCAAATTCACTACTTAGTTGTGTCTTCAATCTTAAAATTTCTGCATTGTCTTTTACATCAATCAACATACCATCAACATATAGGAGCAAATAAATAGTTGAACCATTAACAGTCTTCAAATAGACACAGCTATCATAATATGATCTTTTAAAATTCTGAGAGATCATAAAAGAGTCAAATCTCTTGTACCACTGTCTAGGTGATTGGTTCAAACCATAAAGAGATTTCTTTAATTTGCAAGCAAAATTCTTCTTCCTCGGAAAAATGAAACCTTCCAGTTGCTCCATATAAATGTCTTCTTCTAATTTCCCATGTAAGAACGCAGTTTTCACATCCAACTGCTCAAGTCCATAATTATTGATACTGAGTAAAGTGCCAATAGAACTATGCTTTACAACTGGGGAAAAAACTTATGTGAAATCAATATTTGGAATTTGGTTGTATCCTTTAGCAATGAGTCTTACCTTGTATCTAACCTCTTCGGTTGGAGATACACATTCCTTCTTTTTAAATATCCATTTGCAGCGTATTGCCTTCTTCTCAATTGGTAACTTGATCAGCTCCCAAGTGCCATTTTTCTCAAGAGATTGCATCTCATCATGCATGACAATCATCCATCTTTTTGAATCACCAGAAGAGATAGCCTCTGAATAAGTTGAAGGCTATGCAGAGTCTTCAATTTCTTCCACATTCAAACAATAAGCCACAATCTTGGCTTCTTTAATCAGCCTCTTGGGTACTTGAATATTCCTCTTAGGCCTATCAGCTGCAATAAAATATTATGTTGGTTGTGTAATAACATGAACATCTTGTATGTTTCCCTTTTCGGCTTGTGATGTAGATCCTGAATCAATAATATGCTCTACCTGTACGCTTGATTTCTGCTACTTCTCAACGGGAATATTAATAGAATGTTTATCATGCAATATAGCAGATTCATCAAAGGTAACATTTCTGCTAATAATCACCTTTCTAATTTTAGAATTTCATAGTTTATAGCCTTTCACACTAGACTTATAGCCAAGGAAAATGCATTTAATGGTTCTAGGCTCTAATTTACCGTTATTAGCACGGGCATAAGCAGGACAACCAAATATTCTCAAATTTGAATAATCTGCTGGAGAACCAGACCTTACATCAATTGGAGTCTTCCTATCAATTGTCAGGTTTGGTGACTGATTGATTAAATAACAAGCAGCGGAAGCGGCTTCAGCCCAATAACTCTTAGATAAGCTAGAGTTAGATAATATGAAACGTACATTCTCCATGATAGTTCCGTTCATGCGTTTGACCACACTATTTTGTTAAAGAGTATAAGGGACAGTATTATGTCACATAATACCCTCTGATCTGCATAAAGCTTCAAATTCTCTAAAACAGAACTCCAAGCCATTATTGGTACACAGCTTCTTTACATGCTTACCAGTTTGTTTTTTAATCATAATCTTCCACTCCTTCAATGTCTTGAATACATTCGATTTGTACTTTATGAAATATGATCAAACTTTTCTTAAGTAACCATCAATGATAACTAACATGTAGTTAGCACCTCCAAGCGATGGAATGCAGGATTCTCCCCAAAAATTAGAGTGAACATAATCCAATATGCCTTTTGTAGAGTGAGCTGCAATGCTGAATTTCATCATCTTTTGCTTGCCGAAGACACAATATTCACAAAACTTCAACTTGTCAATGTTTTGACCATCAAGAAGACCTCTTTTGCATAACTCCATCATGCTAATTTCACTCATATGCCCCAGACGCATATGCCAGAGATTAGTAGCATCAGATTCATATGTTTTGTTTGAGGCAACAGCAGCATTGGCTGAAATTGTAGTGCCTCGCAGATGATTTAGGTTGGCAGCCTTTATATCACCCTTCATTACAATAAGAAAAAATTTTGGAGACCTTCAGAACTCCACCTCCTCCTGAATATTTGTACCCTTTAGCATCAAGAGTACTTAGCGAGATAAGACTTCTCTTTAAATTTGGGATATGCTGGACATTCGATAAAGTTTTGATGGTGCCATCAAACATCTTGATCTGGATAGAACCAATGCATGCAGTCTTGCATGGTGTATTATCACCCATCAACACAGATCCATTTGGCATAGCTTCATAGTCAATGAACCACTCATGGTTCGGGCTCATGTGGAATGTACATGCTGAATCAAGAATCCACTCGACGCCAGTTTTGGAATCAATGGCAAAGGCAATGAGAACATCACCATCTTAGTAACAATGGTGGATTTAGCTTCATCCTCTTGTTGATCCTTTTTGTTATTCCTTTTCTTTTTTTTTTCTTTACCCACCAGCATTTAGATATATCATGTCCATCTTTCTTGTAGTACTTGCACGATTTGTACCTTCCTTTGGATATTGATCTACCTTTATGATTTCTGCTCGGGCTTTTGTCTTTTGATTCGTTGTTTGAACTCCTGTCTTGTTATCTCCCATGGACAATAAGGTCTTCTGCATGAGAACTTGAACTTTCGTTCGGAATCATGATTTTCATCTTTTCTTTCGCATGCGGTGCTTCATACACTTCATTAAGTATAAGAGTATCTTGACTATATAGAATTGTATATCTGAATGTAGACTATGAACTAGGCAACGAGCATAAAAGAATAAGACCCACATCTTTATCATCATATTTTACTTCTATAGAGTCGAGATCTGAGACTACTTCTTTGAAAACTGTCAGATGGTTCAATAATGACCCGCCTTCCGTCATCTCGTGTGAATAAAGCTTTTATTTCAAATGCATCTTATTGGTTAGATATTTGGTTATGCAAATCTGCTCCAGCTTCAACCATAATGCGACGACGGTCTTTTTCTTCAAAACCTCCTGCAGAATATGATTTGATAGATAAAGATAAATCTGAGATAAGACCTTACGATCTTTATGTTGCTTTTCCTCTAAGGACCATGTAGTTAGTATCTTGTTAATCCCTAAAAGAGTATCATTCAAATTGAGCTGTGCAAGAACAGCCCGCATCTTAACTTGCTAAACAGAAAATCTTATGTCTCGATCTAGTAGAAGAAGATTGTATTTCAGAGTTGTCATGGAAAATAAATCCGAAATTTACTAGTACCAACGTGTACTTATAGGAGAAGCGCAACTCTCTGGTATAATCTTCGTGTGCACTCGCGTTGCCCTCAAGTCAAGTTGCTGCTCGTACGTGACCCGAGGCAGGACGCACGTTGTTTGCTGTAGCCGCACAGGTGGGAGTCTTTTCTGCTACTCCGTCTTACGCCTGGACGCCACGAAGCTCCAGTATTTCCCTGTGCTCCGCGTGCTGCTGTTGCCTCACAGATCTCCCGTGCGGCGCCGCCTTATTAGAATATAACATTTCACCAGCTGGCAGCTGCATAATGAACAAAATTTACGACAAATATGATGCCATCTACAAAACTGGAGCCCTACCTTTCGTAGTCTTTGACAATTCAGTGTTAGACTATCTCCAGCAATTTTCCTTCATTCCATTCCCTTCCCTATTTTCTTCCCCATATTCATTCCCTTTATTTCCCACCATCTCCAGCAGCATCCCCTCAAGGGATTTGTGAAGGGATTGGAGAGAGAATCCCTTTCTAAAGGGATTCACTGTTTGAATCCCTTCCGAAGGGAATCGTGAAGGGAATCCGCTGGAGCACTTGGGATCTGTTCGTGAAGGGATTTGGAGGGGAAGGGAAGCCACTAGAGATAGTCTTAGCTCCGGCTAGGAGGTGGGAGAAGTGTGCCTTCTCTGCAAGCCCCACATGGAATCTAGGAGAGGAAAAGACGAAGGGGATAAAGATAGGAACATGAAAAAGCGAGTGCTATAGATGCCTCTAAGAAGGTTACAAATGGGAACCCCATCCTGTAGAGCTCAAGAAAACAGGACCAATTATCCCCGTCGCCACTTGTTTTGTGAGCGACGCGCATCATCACCATTCACTATCCATTTGTCTTCCAAAATGGAGTGTGTGTGGATTCATTACTTGTGCTCGAGCTAAGCATCGTATCCACCTGAGAGACATCGGCAACCGCAAACTGGAGCATTATGGACGCACACAAGTTGAGGACAGCTATGACGTCTCCTGTGGATGGTTGAAACCTGAGAACACCCTTGTGTGCACTAAAAGCATCTCGTTGACCACTGAATATATTAACTCTATTATGAGGGGAGGAATTGCCGGAAGCTGAGCTATACCACGCCAGCGTTTTGTGCAGAGAGGCCCTCGCGTTTTCCTTCGTTGCGTGCAGGTCCATGCGGCTAATTGCGTGCAGGTCCATGCGGCTGGGTACCGTCGATCCTTTGTGCTGGCTCGGATCCGGCCGTCCGTGCGAGGGCGAATGGTGTCTGCCCTATGGCTCGCCAGCAAAATGTCGTATGCGGAGCGCTCCACGCCCTAGCCTTCCTTTCCCCATCGCCCACCCCTCCTCGCCGCGGAGCTCCCATCCTCGCGTGCTCCGCCCGGCGGCCCGTACGCACGACCGGCCTCTCCCCCCCCCCATCCATGCCCCTCCCTCTTCCTGCGCCGCATAGTTTGTTCCCCACCTCTCCTCTTGGGTTGCGCCCTCCACCGCGTCTCCCATCACCCGTCTCGCACGCTCCGCCGATGGTCTCCCCCGCCTGGACCGGATCCGGCCGTCCTCGCACGGATCCGGCTTCGCGCTTTCCGGTTTGTCTTCAGTTGCTGGGGCGCTGCCTCTCGAGGGATCGTGTGCTGCCGGCCGCCGCATCGTTTGTTTCCCACCCCTCCTCTTGGGTTGCGCCCTCCATAGCATCTCCCAGTATTCGCCTCGCACGCTCCGCCGATGGTCCCCCCGCCTGCCCCGGATCCGGCCGTCCACACGCGGATCCGGCTTCGTGCTTTTTGATTTGTCTTCAGTTGCTGGGGCGCTGACTCTCGAGGGATCGTGTGCTGTGATTTCTACCCGTTCGTTCTTGTTTGCAGCCACGGTTCTTGAAGAGTCTAGGTTTTCGATTTGTCTTCGTGGATTCCTACTCCCGTGCCTGACATCTTTCCTTCGTTGGAGTTGTAGGTACTAAAGAATCTGGGTTTTCGGCTCATCTTCGTCAATTGCTTTCCTTCGAGGGAATATGGAGTATGGTGGACTTTCAATTTCTAGACCGATCAAGTTACTCTCTAACTATTGCCTGTTCAGACGCATCTCCAAGAACACTTTTGGGTAATACTAATGATTTTTGTTGTCAATCATTCTGGTGCAGGAGTTGGATATGCTTCCAATTAATCGATGCTTTCTTTACTGTTTCCAATTACTTTTTTTATTTACCGAGATGTACTGCATACATGGTTTGGATGGAAATACGACATATCCACTCCCTTCTTTCCTCTGCCAACTTGCTTCACCCTGCAGCCTTGCATGCATGCAAAGCTCGCTTCCAAGAACACTTTTGGGTAATACTAATGATTTTTGTTGTCAATCTCATTCTGGTGCAGGAGTTGGATCTGCTTCCAATTAATCTCATTGTTGTCAATCGATGCTTTCTTTACTGTTTCCAATCTGGTGCAATCAATGCCTTCTTTACTGTTTCCAAATATAACTCACTATTACCTTTCTTTATTGTTTCCAATATGTGCAGACCATCAAGAACGATGTTATTGGGACCCTCAATATGTAGGTCTTCAAAGAGAGTTGGGGCTAGGTTAGTGTTTATCACACTGGTTAATTCTTTCAATACATCTCATGAGATATTTTTAAATGGAGGTTATATATTCGATTGCAGAATTTTGTTGATTTTCGCCTCTGAAGTTTATGGTGGCCCACTTGAGCATCCTCAAATGGAGGCTTACTAAGCAATATTACCCTAATTCATTTATCTGTTCATCTCACAAATGCATTATATTTTATCCTGATTATTCTTAATCTATGTCTCAAAGTTTGTTTATCGTTTGTAATTGATTTTCTTTATCGGTTGTCAGGCACATTGATGTGTATTTTAGATACTTCTGGACTTTGAATTGTCCAGGATACAATGAACAACCTTTGATGGTCAGTATGTACTGCATTATTTCTTGCAGTTTGCTACTTTATTTGAGCAAATTTCACCCAACACACTCTTATCAAGCTGTATTTGCGTAGGTGAGTTGTTATAGATGGAAACTGTTACTAATGTCTGTGCTGAATACTACAGAATACCATATCCAATACAATTATTGAAGAGAGTGATATTGACAGCCTTTTCTCACACTCGTTTCTTGACTTACTTCCACCAACTTTTGGAACTAGCCATGTTTGTGAATTATTTAATTTTATCTGATATCCAAAGCTGATTCGGGCATTCGGCTCCACTCTGATAGAGCTAGCCCTTCATACCTGATTTTTAACCATAGCTTTGTGTTGTTGAAGTCTCTTTTCAAAAATAAATATTGTATGGTAATTAATAGGATACCATATTGCCAGTACATCGATACCATCTTAAGTGAATCTTTGCTAATTTATGCAGAACATTGTCAATTTTGGTTCAACACTGCAAAAGATAAACATAACCAAGTCTATCTTCAATGTTCACAACAAAAAATCGACAGGATCAATTCCCTTTGTTTTGCCTGCTTTTGTTTGATCTAAAGCCTGTCAGGTCCATTGGATTCAAGAGGTACTGTGTATATGGAAGGATGCAGGTGGTGTGTCGTCTGGTACTACATCACATCTACATGAGTCATATATCTGGTATCGTGTGCTAAAGTTTCCTTCCCTGCTATTTTTTTTGTTTTGTTGTCTGTAGGAATTTCTCAAACTGATATTTGTTTGTTCAGGTGAGTCTCAGTGTACTGAAATCTGTTTTGATCAAGGAAGAAGTCCGTGCATGTATGATAAATTGAAGTTTCAGTGAATTTCGTGTGTACACATGACTGAATTTGTACTGGAATAGTTCTCATATAAAAAAGAGTGCGTGTAGGATAAATTGAAATTAATGAGTTCCATGAGGATTTAGTGCGGTTTAGAGGCTACCCAAAGTTTTTATGCTATTGGTATTTCATGGATAGAAAATAAGGTATTAGTAAAGTTGATATCCTTTCTTTTTGCCATCAAGGTATATACGGCTCCAAATATAACTAGCTGCTGTGCTGTTTTTAGTGTTACGAATTCCTGTCAATCTCATGCATTTTGTACATTTGTATTATCTAAATTGTTTGTATGAGGCAACTGGTAAGGCTAATTAACTTATATCAATCGTTTGTGTTTTATACTATTTGATTATCTGCTGCACCTTATTTATGCGTGGTAGATTATATATTTCTTTCACAACAATTATATAACTAACGGCGCGGCGTAGCGCGCTATCCTATCTAGTCTCTAATGCGCCTTGATCTCGTTAGCGACCCAAGAACCCTCAAGCCATTCGCCTAGTACGAATCGCTCGCGAAACAAATGGCACGAAGCAGTGCACACACCGGACAGGGAGAAGCCAAGCCAGCGCCTGTAAATACCTCACATTGCATCCCCTGCAGGTTACACACCATTGCCAAGGAACAGCGAGAGCTAGCGAGCTTCAGAACAGAGAGAAGTGGAACCACAGCTCCACCGCCGCCTCCTCCTTCCCCCGCCATGGCTGCCAGGAGGTCCCCGATCGTCGTCCTCCTGCTCCTGCATCTGCTCCTGCTCCTGCTCGTGGCGTCGCCGTCCCCCATACTGCTCCAGCTGTACGGCAGCGTCTAACCGGTTGGGTAGGCGACCTGCTCCTGCTCACAAGTTTGTCCGGTGCTAATTATTTTCTGAATCCTCTGCATCGATTATTTCCGGGCAAACGAATGCCCTTTTTGCTGTACCTCTGCTTCAACTTGCTGGAACTTCTTGTTGTGCGGATGTTTCACACAAATTTTTATGTACCTCTGCAGCCACTTTTACGTTAGCATCGGCATCGGAGACCCACCGCATCCCTACTTCCTGGACATTGACACCGGCAGCAGCCTGACCTGGCTGCAGTGCAAGCCCTGCATAAGCTGCAACAAAGTATACCACTTCGCTGTTACTTTACTCGCCACCTTATAATTGCCGTCAGAACACCGTCTTGGGCACCTCTGGCACAGCGAATTTCTGTCCTAGATTTGTAATGTAGAGTAGTAGAAACACCCTTAATAAATTAAGGGTTAAATATGATATCTACTACATATTATATACCACCAGTATAATGCATCGTAAAATTTCTCTTCTTTCTTGGTGCTTGATGTATGCTGCCTTAGTGACTGCAGGTGCCACACATGCAGATAATGTACCAGTCAACACCGGACAAGCTGGTGCCATGTACATACCAGCTATGCATTGATCTGCACAGAGACCTGGGTGACCCACCCAATACGTGCAGCAAAGAAGGCAAATGCGCCTACAAAATAACATACACGGACGGAATGTCAGAAGGCGTGCTCATCGGCGGTGACAGGTTCTCTCTGCTCAGGGGCGGTGCCCGCCCCCTCCTCGCCTTTGGGTACAGAGAATTCATCCATCATCTCATTTAGGGTATTTTAGACTTTCATCTATAAGTTGTACCATCTAACTCATTAATAAGCCAGGATATTAAACAACATATCTTGGCTTAAAAGCAGACGACTTAAAAGCTCATTAAGCCAAAAAGCTAGTTTTAAGAGAAAAGCCAAAAAGCCTAAGCCGAAACAAACATGGCCATATTGTGGGTAAAGCTGAGCAGCTCTGCAGAGTCTTAATTAAAATGGTAATCGATTACGTGGTGCTTCCAGTTAATGAAGCTAAGTTTGAGCTGGGGTGACACCCGTTACCTAACTCAAGTATTTTGGAATTGTTGAATGTGGCGTAATGATATTGAACTTGTGAACCCCCCACCGCAGTTACGATTATTTATGGTTTGTGTTTCAAATGTAAAATGATGTTACAAATAAAACTGCATCCACAAAACTTAAACCTTGTGCCATCCATTTGTTAATCCATTGCATATAGTATTCAGTAATCCCCGAGCGACTTTTTGAGTACTGTTGTACTCACCTTTGCTTAAACCCAACCCTTTTAGAGTTTCAAGAAGCTGGAGCTTATCAGGAATTCGTAGATGGCGATTTGGTTTGGTTTTAAGGTTTTAGTCTTTTGCTCAGGCTGCCTGTGCGGTGTTTTGGTATTGTAATCCATTAGGGCCTCGCTGCGCCTTTTTAGTAAGAAAACTTGGCTGCTATGCCTTATATTCAATAAAAAGAGTTTGTGTTAATTCTTTGTCTGACAATGAATGCTTGGTTCCTGACATCTAATCTTCCTGAGTAGTTGTTGTGGCATTTAGACGTGCTCCTGAAAAAGCGATCCGTCACAAAAATAGCCCGCATCTTAATTTGCCAGAGAAAAAATCTTACGTCTCAATTTAGCAGTGAAAGGTTGTATTTCAAAGTTGTCATAGAAAAGATATCCGAAATTTGCTAGTACCAATGTGTAAGAAGTACAACCCCGATATAATCTTCGTGTGCACTCGCGTTGCCCTCAAGTCAAGGTGCTGCTTGTACGTGAGCCGTGAGCCGAGGCAGGACGCACGTTGTTTCCTGTAGCCGCACAGGAGGGAGTCTTTTCTGCTGCTCCGTCTTTTACGCCTGGACGCCACGAAGCTCCAGTATTTCCCTGTGCTCCGCGTGCTGCTGTTGCCTCACAGAGCTTCTTTGCTCCTATCGTCCCGTGCGCCGCCTCCTTAGAATATAACATTTCACCAGATGCATGATGAACAAAATGTACGACAGATATGATGCCATCTACAAAACTGAAGCCCTACTTTTTGTAGTCTTTGACAATCCAGCGTTAGCTCCGGTCACGAGGCGGCAGGGTTAACAAAATCGATAAAAATCACGCGATTTTCGTGATTTTCGTTGTGGTTTGATATCAAATACCGGTTAATAAACCGGTCTAATTCGAAAAAAAAAAATCAAAAATTCGAAAAAATTTACGTGTTACAAACCGGTCGAAAATCGTGGAAATCGCTCAATTTTTTTTTGTCAAAAATCAACGAAAATCGCTCCAAAAAATTGACCGCCAAAAAAGTTTACCAAGTTTGTCGATTTTCCACTATAATCGATGACTTTTGATTTTTTTTTCAAAAAAAATCTGAATTTTCAGTTTGCACGATTTTTAGCGATTTTCGATACCGACGCAATAGCGAAATTCGTGGTCTAAACATTAAGATGAACCCTGGGAGGTGGGAGAAGTGTGCCTTCTCTGCAAGCCCCACATGGAATCTAGGAGAGGAAAAGATGGAGGAGATCGGATAGGAACATGAAAAAGCGAGTGCTAGAGATGCCTCTAAGGAGGTGCAAAATGGAGACCCCATCCTGTATAGCTCAAGAAAACAGGACCAATTATCCCGGTCGCCATTTGTTCTGTGAGCGACGCGCATCATCACCATTCACTATCCATTCATCTTCCAACAAAAAAAAAAAAAAATTCAAAGTGGAGTGTGTGTGGATTCATATCCCTTGGTGCTCGAGCGAAGCATCGTATCCACCCGAGAGATGCAACCGCAAACTGGAGCACCATGGACGCACACAAGTTGAAGACAGCTATGACGTTTCCTGTGGATGGTTGAAACCTGAGACACCCTTGTGTGCAGTGCACACGGGACAGGGAGAAGCCAAGCCAGCGCCTATGAATACCTCACATCGCATCCCCTGCAGGTTACAACGCCATTGCCAAGGAACAGCGAGAGCTAGCGAGCGTCAGAAACAGAGGGGAGTGGAACCACAGCTCCACCGCCGCCTCCTCCTTCCCCCGCCATGGCTGCCAGGAGGTCTCCGGTCGTCGTCCTCCTGCTCCTGCTCCTGCTCCTACTCCCGCTCGTGGCGTCGTCGTCCCCCATCCTGCTCCAGCTGTACGGCAGCGTCTACCCGGTTGGGTAGGCGACCTGCTCCTGCTCTCAAGTTTGTCCTAAGTTGCTAATTATTTTTCGGGTTTTGATAAGTTTTATCCGGATGTTTTCTTTAGCAACCATCATCCAAATTCTGGGCCCTTGGATTTACTTTCAGATCGATGCACACCCCCCTGAATTCGAGGTGGGTTGATCCTACGGATGTGTGTTTTGATCGTATGGTCCAAAGTTTAGATGATTTTTAGGATAAAAACATCCGAATGATGCTTATACACTCCCTTATTTTTCGGAATCCTCTGCCTCGATTATTTCCGGGCGAACGAATGCCCTTTTTGCTGTACGTTTGCATCAACTTGCTGGAACTTTTTTTTTTGGTGCGGATATCTGACACAAATTTTTATGTACCTCTGCAGCCACTTTTACGTTAGCATCGGCATCGGAGACCCACCGCGTCCCTACTTCCTGGACATTGACACCGGCAGCAGCCTCACCTGGCTGCAGTGCAAGCCCTGCATAAGCTGCAACAAAGTATACCACTTCGCAGTTACATACTCACCACCTTACAATTGCGTCAGAACACCGTCTTGGGCACCTCTTGCACACTGAGTTTCTGTCCTAGATTTGCAATGTTCGATGTCAGTCGAATGCCCCATGCTGTTACTGCCTCCAATCCAAGGGTTGGTGCTTGAGATGTGAGCGATTGAATCACGGAACTGGCTCTCTTTTCCAGTTCGAGATTGGTGGTTGGTCTTCCCTTGGATGGTTCACATGTTTAGGGGATGTTCAGGGGGTGTTTGGTAGAGTTCCAGCTCCACTAAATTCGTGGAACCAGGTATTCCTAGCTTCACTAGATTCGTGAAGTTGGAGCTGTGGGTATATTAAGAGTATTTAGATGAGTCATCTTATTTACATTTTAGAATAAAATTATAAACTTAAGTCACTTTATTTCAGTTTACAAGTTTCGACTCTGAGTTACAGCTGGGATTTAAAGCTCGACCAAACAGGGCCTTATAGGGGGCATTGATCTTAAATCGCTTCAATGTCTGTTGTTGCCAACTTTTTTGCACATTTCTGTTCAGGGGCGAAGCCAGGATTTAAGGTTGGGGGGGGCAAGCCAGCGAAGACACAAGATAAAATAGGCAACACCACTAACCATGATGTGTCTATATATAATCTCCATTACATAAATAGCATAATAAAATAGCATCTATTTTGCCAAACCAAAGAAAATTACATCTCAATTAAGTTAAATTTAGCTCTACGAGTATTAGCTAGATCATAGGCCTTAATGATATCATCAGAACTAATCATTCTTTGCTAAATCCTTTCAATGTAAATGACCAAATAATCCCATAAATAGGCATCTCCCATTTTGTTTTGAAGATGTGTCTTCGCAATTTTCATAGCTGAAAAGGCTCTCTCGGTGGTCGCATTGACACGAGGAGAGTCAAGAGTAATCTCAACAACCTATCCACCATCGGATAAGAAGAATCTTTACCCGACTTAACTAATCCACTTATTAAATCACCGGAGATGATAAATTTTTAGTTACGGATGGTAGCAAACATCAAGTTGAAAATGCGGCGATTGGCACTCTAACTGCATTCTTTCTTGATTTGAGAAATCTGCAGGATAGTACTTCTCCACTAGAGTGCATACCTTTTCTATGTCAAATGAGTCAAGTCTTGGATTCAAGGAGACACAAAGTGCTAAAAAGTCTATCGTTTGGCCACCAAATCGATCTTCTAATTCATTCAATTGTTGATCAATTGCAACATTAAACACATCAAATTTATAAAGGTGAAATACAGTGGTGTTATCATTCTTATTTCGAGATTTGGTCACATCAACAAACCTACAAAATGTGATCTGGGCATCTGGCTGCTGGGCCTTGGGGGGTGGGGGGTGTCTTGGCCCAATTCGATTGGGGGGTGCCAGGCCCACCCTGGCACCCCCGGTGGCTTCGCCCCTGTTTCTGTTTTAACTCTTTTACAGTGCACTAAATTGAATACGAACCGTTCGTTCTTTTTAATCCAATGTATCAGATTAACTAGAGTTTACTTATACTTCATCTGGTAGTAGAGTAGTAAAAATACCCTTAATAAATCAACGATTATATACGATTTCGACTACATATTAGATACTACCGGTATAATGTATTTCTCCTTTCTTGGTGCTTGATGTATGCTGCCTTGGTGACTGCAGGTGCCACACATGCAGACAATGTACCAGTCAACACCGGACAAGCTGGTGCCATGCACAGACCAGCTCTGTATCGACCTGCACAGAGACCTGGGTAACCCACCCAATACGTGCAGCAAAGAAGGCAAATGCGCCTACAAAATAACATACGCGGACGGGATGTCAGAAGGCGTGCTCATCGGCGGCGACAGGTTCGCTCTGCCCAGGAGCGGTGCCCGCCGCCCGCTCCTCGCCTTCGGGTACGCCGACGTTTGCACGACCACCGGCCACCGGATTCGGCTGTCGATCGACGGGTAACTTGCTTCCGTTTTGTGCATGCAGCTGCGGGCATGACCAGCATGTGGGGCGAAACTTCCAGGTGCCATCGCCGGTGGACGGCCTCCTTGGGCTTGGGAAGGGGTCGGTGGACCTGGTGTCGCAGCTGAAGAACCATGGGGTTATCACCAAGAACGCCATCGGCCATTGCATCAGCATCAGAGGAGGAGGCTTCCTCCTCGTCGGCGTCGACAGGCCTCCCCCTCCGGGCATAACCTGGGTCCCCATGGTTCAGAGCAGGTCCGGATAAGCGCTGCTGCTCCATACGCACCGTGCATGCTGCTAACTGTTTGCGGCGATGGTCTGACGGAGATGCTAGATGTAGCTGTCCATTTCAGTGCCTGATCATCATCTCCACACCATCGATCGTTTGCCCCATTTGTTTCAGAGCTTCTGCTTTAGAAAAAAACTGATTATTTGCCGAACAGGAGGATTTTGGATAGTTTCTTTGAAAATCAAAAGCTGATTTCTCCCATAATCCATAATTCAGAAGCTGAAACGAACTGAGCCTATGGCTGAGATTTCCCTTCTCTGTTCCTTCGGCTTCACCCACTATATGACGCTGTATTTACAGGGAGCATCATCACTACTCACCTGGCCTAGCAGAGCTCTACTTCGATGGAAATCCGCTGGGCGTGAATCCATTGGAGGTGGTCTTCGACAGTGGAAGCACCTACACCTACCTTGATGCCCAGCCATACAAAGCAACTCTCTCTGCGGTAGTTATCAGATCGCGGTGCATCCTGAATTCTGATGCCCATGTACTTCAACAGAGACACCAAGCGCAGGACTCATGGCGTGTCGATCTTGCAGGTGAGAGGCGCCCTCGGCGACGAGCTTACACCGGTGCGTGACCCTGCTCTGCCTGTATGCTGGAAAGGGAGGCGGCCGTTCAGATCCGTCGCCGACGTCAAGACGTTCTTCAAGCCACTGTCTCTGGTCTTTCAACATGACACTAACAAGGCCATGGAGATCCCTCCTGAGAACTACCTCATTATCTCCGTAAGCATTCCGTAACCCAACTGGGTACCAGCGGTGAACGACGAATGATCGGAGGAAAGAACAATGGCTGACATGTCCTTGCATGTTTGTGGCAGAAAGGCGGGAATGCGTGCTTGGGCATCCTCGATGGATCGGCGCTTCCGCTGGACGGGATGAGCATAATCGGAGGTATCGAAGTTCAGACACGCGCTGTCCGGTTTTCTGTAATGGCTTCCGCTGAATGATCTTCCATTTTGCAGACATTGCGATGCAGGATCAGTTTGTGATATATGACAACGAGGGATCTCGGCTCGGATGGGTGCGCTATACGCGGTGCGATCAAATGCCCAATAATTTTGAATTTGGGATCACTTCACGTCTCTGAATAAAGCCCTTCATGAGCGAGAACAAAGGAATGGCCATGAGATATTAGAAAACTTGTGTGCTACAGGACTAGAGGTCAGCATCCTGTGGCTGTTTCTTCCATGTTAGTCTGAATGAAGGGTAAATGGCGATTATTTGCCCTTTTGCTTGCTTCAAGATTTGTGTAACTTGTATTGAGAGGAAAAACATAAAAGCACCGCTCTTCTTATCACGTCATCGGGGAAAGTTGCCCCCAAGAATAGTTTTCCCAGTGCAAGCTGGCGCCTCCTACTAACTGCTCAGCTATAGTTTGGTATGTCTGTGTTTGACCAAGGGAGGCATCACAAAAGAGGAATCGGTCAAGCCGCATATTTAAGAATGCTATATATTCTTCATTGGATACTGAGCCGACTCCTCTATTATCACTTATATATTTTCCCCATCCGTCCCCCTTGGTGGATGCAAATTTGTGTTGGAGCTTAGCTCTAAAAGCCGATATTTGTTCGCTATCTGGTCTCAAGCATCAGAGTTAGGTAACATCTATTAAGGTTGGGCCAATGGGACCGGTTCTAAAGAGAAAACCATTGAAAGTATCGAATCAGAAATAACACGACATTGCTACAATGGTGAAGAATTGTCTAAGGATAATGGGAGACATTCTACGATTCACGTTTGTTCCCAAACAAGTAATTTCTGGTTCCCCACAATTATAGCAGATGGAATTAGCATATTCTAGCTTATCAATTACCAGATCAGTAGCAGTGGCACCCTTGTTTTGTTCAACCACCACAGCTTGCCTTTGAGCATTATCAGAGATCTGACCTGAAGCTAGTTGAGGTGCTTGAGGATGGCGTTGTTGAGGTGCTTGCGGATGACGATGTTGAGGTAGAAACCATTGATACTGGTTCCTCTGTGGTCGTCCTCGCTGTGCTTGTGGCATAGGATCCATCAGTCGGTTTCGTTTGAAGCGGGTCCCTCTGTCGCCCACGCGAACCTGGGATAGTGGGGGATCCCGCTGGTCCGCGGCTGCTGGCGGCGCCAGGCCGGGTGCGGCAGGCAATCACTAAAGCACACCAATCGTCTTGTCATCCAAGCTAGTAAGTAGCAAACACAGCAGGCACAAACGTTTCTGCCGAGTCCTGCACGCACACAACTACAAGAGTCACAAACATCTGGGCACTTGTGTGTCTGTCTCTGCACCGGTTGAACAAGCATTCAAGTTTTCTGTGCATAATTGGGCCATCTCTGAAGCCTGCCTATGCGGGGCGGGAATCCTACATGACTAGTGTTCGTGAGGACAGGAAGTATTGTGCACGGTGCAGTGCTTGATGTGCACTGAAGCTCTGCTAATTATGTAGTTATGTACAATGAGCGGTGTAGTAACCAGTATACTACTGAATTATCTAGACTGCAACAGCTGAGTTTCCTCAAAATTTGCAGTAGAGAGTTTGTATCAGAAGCTGGTGTTCGTACCAACGTTTTGGCAACAGGAAGATTGCAAGGCAATTAATAACTCTTGGTGTCTTCTGGACCTCGAATTTTACTACTAATGAAACCTGTGTTTAGTGTATGGATGCCGCACAGTCATCACCCATGATCCCTCAAAAAAAAAAGCCATGACGTACACATGATGCTCTTTTTTTGTTCAAAAAAGGCCTGCCTGCCTGCATGCATGACATGTCCCAACAGCATGAGTGGAATTGTAGTTAGCATCAACTGAATTCCCACATCACAAAGCACACAAGATGCAGACCAACCTCTCTCTGCCATGCTCATTCAGTCATGCAAGCACTGCAAACATCAGCACAGCACTAGATGCATCCCATCTTTTATTTATCAGTGCACCTCTGCCATCCACTTTAGTAAAAACTCCATGGATCAAGACACACTCAGATTGGGAAGAAGGAAGAGCGATGCCATATACGATCACAATTTACATCGATGTTTATTTCGATAATTGCATCACAAAATTGGCTCTCCAGGCCACGCGAAGCGACCGCTGGAAGCGACTCCATTACATCACCTTGCAATCGCATCACCCGAGGCAAAACCTAAAGCCTCAGCCAGTCAGAAGCTGCCTCGAACCCGAACCAATCCTACGCTAGCTACGCGGTACCATCAACAGCCCCTGAAATCCAAAACCTCACCTCAGTTCAGTTCAGTTTCAACTCTCTTAATCTCCTGTTTACTCCCTTTTTTTTTCTTGTTCTTCTGGAATCTATCGTCAGCTAACACAACAAAAATCGACCCGATCGACCGCTATCTACCGACGAAAAACCATCTACCGTGCTTGCCATTTCCATGCGGCAGCCCAAGAGCTAGCAGCGATGGGAACCTGCAGGTACAAAGATCTTTGTACCATTATCAGATGCCATGTCAAATACAATCTGACAAAGTCGCCACCTGATATAGATGGTGCGTAAGGCTCTCAACATCAGATCGGGAATTCGCAATTGGGTATTGCTGCACTGTCATAGTGTCATTCCCTTTGATTTTGATCTGCGACGCGAAGAAGTGGGGTGTGCACGGTTGAGCTGGTTCGGCTGGGCCTAGAGTGGTGAGTGATTTTACTGGACGGAACAGTGAGACCTGAACGGGTTAGTGGGCTAGGCTTGTACGTAGTAGTACGCGTACGTGCGGGAGGTTGCGGTTGACTCAGAAGGGTTTCTGCAGGTACGTGAACATGTCACCGAACACGGCCGGAGACGGCGGCCCGAAGAGCGAGCTGTCGATGGCGAACCCGTCGCCGGCGGCCCAGTCGCCGCCCGGCCATCCTCCGCCGGTGGGCTGGCTCTCGGCGTAGTCGAGGTCGAGGTCGCCGTCGCCGTCGGCCGGTAAGTCCGGAGACGGCGAGAGCACGTGCTCGGAGCAGCTGGAGTCCGTGTGCAACCGCGGCATCGAGTCCCGGTCCGCCGACCCCGACCGGTCGAAGCACAGCATCTCCGCCGCCGACGTCGGCGGCGGCGACGGCGGGTAGAACCCGTAGTCGGACAGCTCGGGCTTCATCGTCGCCCCTCCGGCGCGCTGCCCCGGCCGCGGGTTCTTGGCCGCCGCCGCCGCCGCGGCAGCCGGCTTGACGTCACCGGCGGCCACCGTGTCGTGCCTTTCGATGACGCCCTTCTTGTTGTAGATCCGGCACAGCACCCAGTCATCCAGCTGCAAAATCACGGAGAGAAAACCATCAACAACACCACCATCAACAGCAACAAAAAAAAGATCAGCCGGAGAGATTCCAGATTGATCGATGCGCGCATGTGAAAAGTAATTAATCTTTATTGTTATTTACGTCCGGAGGTGGTGTTAGGTTCGATGGATCTGGCCATCGCCGTACGTGGACACGACAGGGAGAGATAAGGTTGGCGCCGCTGTCTCCATCCGCGAGTGCGTGAGCCATGACGCCATGCGCCCGCGCTTTTTTACATGCCTCTAGTGCAGCGCGGCCACAGGCTGTTACGAAAGGGACAGCTTGACCATGCTGCAACTTGCCGCACCTTCTTGTATTTAGCTTACACGTTGGTGCACCTGATAGCATGTGTACAACATTGGCTATAGACCGTTCATGTGCCCATGTCTTTAAAATGAAACTAGAAATTGCTTTTAAAATGGATTACCTCTTAAGATTATTTATATAAAATCCTACTATCTTTTAATTGTAACATAAAGAATATTGTTATAAACAATAACTTATAAAAATATTGTTATAAATAATAACTCATTCAGTAGTATTGTGTGCTACGTACACAATCCTCTTCGTAAAAAGACAATTACTCTCTCTCTCTCCATTCTATTCCCCGTGTCAGGGAAAAAAACTTTATGTGGTAAATCTTATTGCAAAATGGTATCAAACTATTGTACGTGCCTAACAAATTGACCTTTCTAAAGCTATGGCTTGTCACTTCAAGAAAGATTTAATTTCTTGGTTGGATTTTTTTTAAAAAAAAGGAAATGAGGCTTGGTTTGTCGCAGGAACACGGAAGCATCATCGACGCTAGTAATTAATTAATTAATTAAATACAGGAAGATGAATTAACCGGCAAGAGCTAGCGTAATTACCCTGAGCGCGTTGTTGGACTTCTTGCGCGCGGCGGCGGAGCGGTCGACGTCGGCGAGGCGATACTCGTGCATGATCCAGTTGGTCTTGACGCCCTTGGGCGGCTTGCCGGCGTAGAAGACGAGCGCCTTCTTGATGGCCACCGGCCGCGGCGACCCCACCGGCTTGTCGGCCCCCGTCGCCTTCCAGTACCCCGACCCCGCCGCCCGGTTCGGCCGCGACCCGTTCGGGTACTTCCGGTCCCTCGGCGAGAAGAAGTACCACTCCTTCTCCCCTCCCATCGCCTTCTCTGCAAGCACACGCGCCCGCATATCCGTCCATCCATTAACACAAAATTCGATTTGAAGATCAACTCACGCAGGGGACTGATCAATCAACTAATTGCAGACCTGGGAGCTGCCATGGGTCGAACTTGTAGAGGTCGACCTCGGCGATGATCGGCGCGGCGAGGGGGAGACCGCCGCACCTGCGGCAGAGGTAGTGCATCACCAGCTCGTCGTCGGTCGGGTGGAACCGAAACCCCGGCGGCAGCTGCAGCTCACCACCGCAGTCCATCCCAAGCCAGTAGCAGATCACCCAAAAAAAAAAAACGAGCTTGCTTGTTAACAGTGGATTAGGGGAGCAAAAGAGAGGCCGATTAGCTGCCAATCTGGGGCTCTGGAAAGGTTGGAATGGAACATCGCCTCGCCGTAAACGGCGGGTATATATAGAGCGGCGGCGGACGCGTGTCGATAGGGGAGGGGGTCGATGTGGCGCACGTGCGAGTTGGGGAGGGGAGGCGCTTCGCTTGGTTGACCATCGGCGGTAGGGCACGTGGCGCGCATCGGGAAGGGGATGGGGACGTGCTGGCCGTCGGATGCGAGGGACGGGGCCCACTGGGACGGGATTTTGTCATCGCTTACGTCAGCTTTTTTTTTTTTTTGGGCGCGGCCCGGGGCCGAGGCGCATCTGAACCGTCGGTAGGATATGAGGCGTACGTACCTGCCTGTCGGGGTGGACCTGGTGGGGCTATAAAACTTGGACGGGGTTTATATAACAACACACACTCTCTCTCTATATATAATATACATGTATATATAAAGCTTTTTCCGTACCCTTAGAGTATATACTTACACTTTCAGTATACCACTTAAACGAATGTGTTATATATATAACATATTTTGTACTCCCAAGTGCATGTACGCTCTATCCCTATTTGGTTAAAAACAACTTTCTAAACAGGAGAAATCAGTTAACAACTTCTATTTATGGAACATGCAATCACATGTGTAACATCAGTTATTATACAGGAAGTAGGAAGTACATACTCCCACTAGTACGCTTTTTATTTTCATATATATATATATATATATATTATAATAATTATTATATAATATTATATATTTAATACGCACACAGTTATAATGTTAAAATCAATTTAGTCATTAAATCTAATTTATTGAAGAAATAATTTGGTACCATTTTCCAAATACTTTAAAATGACGGTGCATACCGGGCACCCAAGAGATCCACCCACCGAGAAGGCTGCCATGCAGCGTGGGCCCACCTTGACTTGTGTTATACTATGTCGGCCCCACTGGGACCCACCCTGGTACCGGCCCCAGATTCCCATCGCCAACTTGATCGATCTGTGTCTCGCGGGTGAAGTACCCCTTTGCTGGTCTAATTAATGAAGGGTTGGTTCGTTGTTGTGACGGACCGCTTTTTAGAAGCGATCTGGCTTCACAACGATTCTGGAAAAACTAATCATTGTAAAACAAGAGTAAAATTACCTGGCCAAAAGCCAATTCAACACTTTTTATTCAATATAGTTGGTCTAACGACCGGTTTTACAAGAGAAGCATCCAAGCTTCTAGACTTACACTACCAAAAGAAGGAAACCACAGGCAGGGCCTGAGCGAAGACAAAGATCTAGAACCAGACTAAATCGCCATCTACGACCTCCTGGTAGGCTCCAGCTTCTTCGAACTCTGAAAGGGCGGGGGTGCAAGGGTGAGTACGGGAGTACTCAACAAGTCGTACGGAACCACTGAATACTATATGTAGGGGTAATCAAGGGATGGCAGTAGGGTTAAGTATCTGGATGCAATTTTATTTCGTAATTCATTTTACATTTGAAGCACAAATTATTAAGTAAGTAATTTGAATTTCACAAGGTTCAACAACACTTCACAAATCCATTCACAATTATCAAAACAGTAACTTGAGCTTAGTTACGGGTATCAACCCCGATTCCAACTTAACTTCATTTACCGGAAGTACGGCGTAACCGATTACAATTTAGATTAACTCTGCAGAGCGGCTCAGCTTTACCCACAAGATATCTATAACCTTTATGCCAATCGCGAGTTTCATGCAACTTAAATGCATGTGGCCCAGTTTAGATTATCACAGCATTTCGTTTAATCATTCCTGTCCTTTAGTTGTTTACCGATAGTACCGCTACCTTGGACTCAGGGTCCCCATTAGCGTCTACCGTTGTGAGAACCAAGAATGTCACTCTGGACCATTCCGTTCCACCCTCCGGTCCATTTCCTGCCGGGAAGGCGGTCCCCATTCTCTCCAGAGAATGGTAGCCACCAAGACGATCGATTATTATCTCAGAATGATTAACTTAATGAGCCGTGTCGGATACGGGTCCACCGACCGATCCGACTGTGGTTGAGCGGGAACTAAGTTATTTACTTTGCTCGAGGGATTATTAACCTTACACTTTTGCCAAAGACCAAGCCTTCATCCACAAACCCATTCCAGACTTTCAGCATCTGCCACTGCACTCAACCAAGGCATTAATCACCACGGTAGGGGATCTAATCTCATCCACTCCGATTTATCCGACATCGTCCCCTGATCGCAAAGACTTTTGTAAACAATCCGAATCGGAGATTCGGCAGCATTTTCTTTAAATCCAGGTTTTGATCTAACCTAGAAGTATACTCTAACCTATTCATGGCAATAAGCAATTAACTAGGGTTCCAAAGGGTTAATAGGGTTCCAAAATTTCAAGGAGGTTCTATGAGCAATTCGGTATTACCTAATTATCATGTCATTCTAAAATCTTTGGATTTCATTAATTCAAATACGATAAAATAATGCGATATAAAATAATTACTACTATAGCATGGCATGATGGGATCAACATGATCAAAGGTGTACGGCTTGCCTTCATGGCGGTGGATCGGACGAGTCGTCGAGGAAGTAGTAAATCGCTGCGCTCCGTCTGGTCCGACGTGCGCTCCGGAACTGCTCGACTCAGGGGCTGCTCGGCTCCGCAGGCGTCTCAACGGTCGAATCTAGCGCGGAAAGACAACCAACATAAATAAACGATAAAACAATAACCGAAAATGAAAACGGAAACTGAAACGGAAACCGGAACCGAGTTTGGAAAGGAACGGAGGGCAAAACTGGGATTTTAGGAATTTCTGGAGCTTCGGATCTGGGAACGGATAGCATTTCTGGACTCAGTGGATCGAAATGGTTCGGGAAAAGTATTTGGTGGAGCTCTGGGTTTTTCCGGGATTTTTCTGGATTTTCTGGGCTATTTTTGGAATTTAAAACGAATTTCGGAATTTAATAATTAATTTTAAAAATCCGAAATTGTTTTACTGTTTAAAATGGCGCTGGGCCGGCTTTTTGGTCGAATCGGGCCAAAAGGCCCACTTGGCCTGCCGAGCTTGGCCAGCGAAGCGCGCTGGCCGCCACGCGGAGGGAGGCGAGGAGGGTCGACGGTGGGGCGGGGCCACCAGTCGAGCGAGGAGAGAGAGAGGCAAGCAGGCGGGGCCACCGTCGAGAGGGCATGGCGCGAGGAGGGCTAGAACAGGGAAACGAGGGAGGCGAGTGGCGGCGGCGGCGGCCAGCGGCGGGCCGAGGAAAGCAGCGAGGAGGAGGAGCTCACCACGAGAGAGGAGGGCGGGGCGAGTGGAGAAAGCGAGGCGGGGATTTTATAGGGCAAGGCGGGGAGCAAAGGCGGAGCGAGGCGACGCGGGCGCGGCGCGCGAGAAGCGGCGGGCGCTGGGTCGAGGCCGGAGCCAAGGAGGCGGCGACGAGGCGCTGGCCTGGCGACACAGGGAGCGGCTGGCACGGCAGGCGGCAAAGGCCGGGAGGCTGAGGCTGCCGCTGGTCGCGGCGACGGCCAGGCCGAAGTGAGCGCACGCCGGGGCGGAGCAGCCTGGCGCCAAGAAGAAGAGGAAAAACGCCCAAGGTTTGAAACCAAACTCAATTCCAAAATCAAATCAAATGCAAATTCAAACAAGATTCAAATAAATTCGTTTTGAATTTTTGGGATCGTTCAACCTACCCCACTTAAAATGGAATCTCGTCCCGAGATTCATTTACTGGGAAAATAGGTTGGGAAAATTACTGCAATTCCGATTCCTTCTCCCAAGTAGTTTCTTCGAGTGTATGATTCTTCCATAGCACTCGGCAGATCCTGACATTCTTGAACTTGAGTTCCCTTTCCATTGTCTCCACAATCCTGACTGGTTCCTCATGGTATGTTAGATCCTCTTTTAAGTTTATCCCTTTCAACTGTACTTGCTCTGACGGCTGACGGAGACATTTCCTCAACTGGGACACATGAAAGACATTGTGTACCCTTGACAGCTCTGGACTTAGCTGTAACTTGTAGGCTACTTCTCCAATTCTGTCAGTCACGGGGTATGGTCCAACATACCTCGGAGCTAACTTCCCTTTTATCTGAAAACGGCGAACGGGCTTAAAGGGTGTCACTTTCAGATAGACGAAGTCTCCAATCCGATAACTTATGTCTTTTCTCCTTGTATCCGCATAACTCTTCTGCCGGACTTGAGCTGTTCTTAGATTCTTCCTTATGATCCTCACATGAGCTTCTGCGTCATGCACTAGCTGAGGTCCAAAAAGCTGTTTCTTTCCGGTCTCGGTCCAATTTAACGGGGTTCTGCACTTCCTTCCATACAGGGCTTCAAAAGGTGACATATCCAGGTGGCACAGTAATCAAGTATTGTACGAGAACTCCGCAAATGGCAAACACTTGGCCCATGAGGCTCAGTATGCTAGGCCTTGCAGGCTCTCAACATATCTTCTAGTATCTCGGTTAACTCTTTACGTCTCGACCATCCATGAGGGTGATAGGTCAGATCTTGAAATTTAAGTCTGTACCCATAGCTTCATGCAGACTTTTCCAGAACTTAGAGGTGAACTGGGCTCCACGATCTGACACGATCTTCTTAGGGATTCCATGCAATCTGACAATCTGGGTCAGGTATAACTCTGCTAACTTGTCTCTTCCAACAGTCTGCTTTATAGGGATGAAATGGGCTACTTTGGTCAGTCTATCAATGATTACCCAGATAGCATCATATCCTTGCTGAGTCTTGGGAAAACCAGTGATAAAGTCCATTCCAATCTCTTCCCACTTCCATTACGGCCTTTGGAAGGGGTTGCAGCAATCCTGCCGTCTTCTGGTGGTCTATCTTGACTTTCCGACACACGTCACAACACACCACGTGTTCGGCTATCTCTTTCTTCATTCCATTCCACCAGTACTCCTTCTTCAAGTCTTGGTACATCTTCGTACTGCCAGGATGTATTGAGAATTGTGACGAGTGAGCCTCTGTCAAAATCAATCCTCTTATATCCTTGTCCTTCGGAATGCATATACGATCGCGGAATCGCAATATGCCTTGCTTGTCTTCTGAGAACTCTGAGGGACTAACTTCCTTCATCAACTTTCTGTATTCCAGTATATCTTCATCTGTTTGCTGAGCTGCTTTGATCTGCTTCAGAAGATCTGACTGTATCTCTAGGAAATGCACTGATCCTTCTGACACTATCTGCAGGTTCAACTCCTGTACTTCTGACTTCAGCTGGGGAGAGATAGTCTCAACTTGAGCTAAATAATGGCAGGCTTTTCTGCTCAAAGCGTCTGCTACCACATTAGCTTTTCCTGGATGATAAAGGATTTCTAGGTCAAAATCCTTAATCAACTCCAACCATCTTCTCTGTCTCATGTTCAGATTGAAATTTGGGTGAACACGTGCTTGAGGCTCTTGTGGTGCGAAAACACTTCACAGCGGTTCCCCAACAGGTAATGTCTCCAAATCTTCAAGGCATGCACTACTGAGGCTAGCTCCAGGTCATGGGTCGGGTAATTCTCCTCATGCGGTCTGAGTTGTCGCGATGCATACGCAACCACTTTTCCTTCCTGCATTAACACGCATCCCAATCCTCTCTTCGAAGCATCACAGTAGATCTGGAAATCTTTATCCGGATCTGGGAGAGTGAGGACTGGGTCTGAGGTTAACTTGGTCTTCAACTCTTGGAAACTTTTCTCACACTTCTCAGTCCAAACGTAGGGGCTGTCCTTTTTGAGAAGCTGAGTCATCGGTTTAGCTATCTTGGAGAATCCTTCGATGAATCTTCTATAGTATCCTGCCAAACCGAGAAAACTTCTGACTTCTGGCACTGACACAGGCCGTTTCCATTCCAACACTGTCCTGATCTTCTCGGGATCCATCTTCACGCCATCCTTGGTGATGATGTGTCCTAGGAAGGCGATTTCATCCAACCAGAAATCACACTTAGAGAATTTTGCATATAGGCGATGTTCTCTAAGCCTTCCTGCACTAAGTGCGAGATGCTTCCGGTGATCTTCTTCTGTCTTGGAGTAAATGAGTATGTCGTCTATGAACACTACGATGAACTTGTCCAAGAACTCCATGCACACTTGGTTCATCAGGTTCATAAAGTAAGCCGGGGCATTTGTGAGTCCAAATGGCACCACGGTAAACTCATATAATCCGTACCGAGTAGCAAACGCCGTCTTTTCTCTGTCTTGTTCTCTGACTTTCAACTGATGGTATCCTGTCCTTAGGTCTATCTTCGAAAAGATCTTGGCTCCTTTCAACTGATCGAACAGGTCATCTATCCGGGGTAACGGGTACTTGTTCTTGATTGTTGCATCATTCAGGGCTCTGTAATCTATGCAGAGTCTCTTGCTTCCATCTTTCTTTCTGGCAAATACGACCTGCGCGGACCAAGGTGAGATACTTGGCCGTACAAATCCTTTGTCCAGCAATTCATCCAATTGCTTCTTTAGTTCCTTCAACTCCAACGGCGACATTGGACGGGATCGCTTATGGATAGGAGCTGTTCCAGGAACTAACTCTATTGCCAGTTCTATGCCTCTGTTCGGAGGTTTCCCTGGTAACTCTTCTGGAAACACCTCGGGGTACTCCCGAACTACGGGTATGCTGTCTAATCCACGGGCAACTGCATTGATGATGCTCTGACTTCTTTTGATCAACCTCGGATCACTCTGAACTGTCACTTTCTGACCAAATCCATTCCTGAGTGTCACTGTTTTCTGCGCACAATCCAACTGAGCATGGTGTCTAGATAACCAGTTCATTCCCAATATGATATCTAGACCATCCATCTCTAATAGCAACAGGTTGGCTCTGAACTCAATCCCTTGGATTTCTATCCTCAGATTACTGCAGCCGAATCTTGTCATTAACCGACTTCCAGGGGTGTGGAAAACACAGGGAGAGGGCAAGGGAGAATAGGGCAACCCACTTTTGCAAGCAAAAGCCAAAGAAATGAACGAATGGGTTGCACCGGGATCAAAGAGGGTTAAGGCCAACTTGGTTTGGACGGGAAACTTACCAACGATGACATCAGTGGCTTCAGCTGCCTCTGCTGCTGACACATGGTTGATTCTTCCTTGGGGGTTCCTTGGCGGATTGGATCCGCGGTTGTTGGAATATCCCTCGGTCTTGACTGGTGCCCTCAGATAACCTTGATGGGGCGGCTGAGGTTGTGAGTCTTTGGTATCTGTTGGCGGAAAGTGGCGGCCTTGAGCTTTTGCCACATCACTCGGCAAGTCCTTCTTCGAACCTTCTTTGCCTGAAGTGTCCGGGCTGTCCGCAATGGAAGCAGGCTGAACCTTTCTTGGGACACACATTAGAGTAATGGTTCCCGTTGCAGGTAAAGCATCGGACATTCCCGGGCTGAGCATTTGGAGGATTAGGTCGGGATCCTCCCACTGCTTGTCTCTTATTTGGGACGTTGGGGTTGAAGGTATAGGTCCTTCCCTTGAACTGACTTGCTGCTGACATCCGTTGCTGCTGTGCCTTTCTCTTTCTGGTATCTTCCAGGTCGTTTCTTGTTTCTTCTGACACAATCAGCCTATCTACCATGGCTGAAAAATCCTTGAACTCCACTGATGAGATATGGAACTTAAGGTTCTTCTGCAGTCCTTCATAGAATCTTTCTATCTTCTTTTCCTCTGTGTCTACTTCTCTGGGTGCATAGCGAGAAAGGTTGTTGAAGTGGTGTAGGTATTCCATCACTGTCCTTCCTCCTTGATGGAGAGACAGGAATTCTCTTCGCTTGGAGGCCATCAATCCTGCTGGAATGTGTGTCTTCCGGAAAGCTTCTTCAAACATCTGCCATGTAATCTCTTGTCCTGCCTTCAGAGTCTGAAAGTTGACCCACCATGCTGCTGCTTGTCCTTGCAGCTGGTGAGAGGCATAGAGCACTTTCTCCTTCTCAGTGCACTGTACGGTATCCAGCTTCATTTGGATAACCGTGAGCCAATCATCTGCTGATAACGGCTCAGTTGACATGGAGAAAATAGGGGGCCGGGTCTTTTGGAAGTCAGACCAGTGTGACCCACCTAATAACCCATCATGTCCAAAGTTGTTTCCTTGGGGATTCATCTGGGTCTTATGCGGCAAATCGTGCCATCATCATCTCAATCATCTGATTACGCCTGCATTACAGTGGTATCGGTTCCTTTCTATATCCGCCAAGATTTGAGCTATGTTAACTGGATTTGTGCAGGTCTGCCTCATTCCCGTAACCTTGGTGTTGTGATCCTTCACCTTGATCCATACTGACTATCTTTTAGGTCTTGCTGCAGGGTTTTGGGGTAAAGCAGAAGATAAGTAAGATTTAGACATGGGGCAGAGAGAGATAGAATAGGCGAGAGGCGAGACGAAATGGGAAAGAATTAGTGGAATTGGGCCGAAGATATAAGGATAATAGAGCAAACAACATACAGAGATAGGAAACTTAATTTTACTGATACATAGATTGTTTACAATACCGTCATACTAAGGTAAGAAACAACCTATTTTACATTACAAAAGACTACTCCAAAAGGGTAAAGCCAACTTCTAGGACTAACGCCCTATTCTAAGACTGGAATCTTCAATCGTCGTCGGAGATGTAGATGATGCGCTCTTCTGGATCTTCCTCCACATCTTCTGCCATGGACAGGTCAGTCACAACTGACGGACCATCCACGGACATCTCTTCTCCGGGCTCGCATCTGGGCCGCACTGGTCTATCTCCTCACGAAGCTCGTCAATCTCCATCCAGGCATTGCTCAACTGTCGCTGAAGATCATCTCGCTCGATGAGAAGGGTAGTGTACAGGAAATCCTTGTTGACAAGGAGCTCCGCAGCTTCATCGACACGTGGATCTGCCTCGTCCTCTGGAACAGAGACGATCACCGTGCCGGGGGCATCTCCCTTCATGGGGATCAACTGAAATCGACCGTGGTCGAACTCAGCGGCGAAGAGACGATGCAGGTGCTTCATCGCCGACGGGCGAGAGTCCTGAATAGCGTCGGACTCGTGGGCCAGCGGTGCCCTGGAAATGGCGCGGAATATCGGGATTATTTGGCAGGGGATCCAGATTGAACCAGGCTCTCCACTCAATGCGGACGACACCCTGGAAAAGCTCCTCCGTGTGAAAAACGGGGATCTCAATCTGATCAGCTCCAACATGCTGTAGCATTCTCCACAGCAGTCCAGCCCATCCTTCGGGAACCTCGGGAAGTGGGTAGACGTGGTGCACCATCTGCCAAAACGAGAATCTTTTTAAGTCAGATGAGCGGAAAGGTTTTAAGTGAGTTTTTAAAGGAGAGAAGTGAATTAGGGAAAGGGTGGGAAACAGAGAGAGAAGAGGAACAGAATTATAAGAATAGTACTTACAGTTTTCGAAACTCATTTTGTAGTTTGAATTAATCTTTTCGAAAAAAAGACTCCTTAAGCCAACTTAGGTCTCAGTCTACGGTCAAGCCTAGGCTCTGATACCACTTGTGACGGACCGCCTTTTTAGGGGCAGTGCGAAACTCACAACAGTTACCCAGGAAGACTAACTGTTGTAAAACAAGAGTAAAATTACCTGGCCAAAAGCCAATTCAACACTTTTTATTCAATATAGTTGGTCTAACGACCGGTTTTACAAGAGAAGCATCCAAGCTTCTAGACTTACACTACCAAAAGAAGGAAACCACAGGCAGGGCCTGAGCGAAGACAAAGACCTAGAACCAGACTAAATCGCCATCTACGACCTCCTGGTAGGCTCCAGCTTCTTCGAACTCTGAAAGGGCGGGGGTGCAAGGGTGAGTACGGGAGTACTCAACAAGTCGTACGGAACCACTGAATACTATATGTAGGGGTAATCAAGGGATGGCAGTAGGGTTAAGTATCTGGATGCAATTTTATTTCGTAATTCATTTTACATTTGAAGCACAAATTATTAAGTAAGTAATTTGAATTTCACAAGGTTCAACAACACTTCACAAATCCATTCACAATTATCAAAACAGTAACTTGAGCTTAGTTACGGGTATCAACCCCGATTCCAACTTAACTTCATTTACCGGAAGTACGGCGTAACCGATTACAATTTAGATTAACTCTGCAGAGCGGCTCAGCTTTACCCACAAGATATCTATAACCTTTATGCCAATCGCGAGTTTCATGCAACTTAAATGCATGTGGCCGATTTAGATTATCACAAAGATTTCGTTTAATCATTCCTGTCCTTTAGTTGTTTACCGATAGTACCGCTACCTTGGACTCGGGGTCCCCATTAGCGTCACCGCTGTGAGAACCAAGAATGTCACTCTGGACCATTCCTGCTCCACCCTCCGGTCCATTTCCTGCCGGAAGGCTGTCCCCATTCTCTCCAGAGAATGGTAGCCACCAAGACGATCCAGCTTATTATCTCAGAATGATTAACTTAATGAGCCGTGTCGGATACGGGTCCACCGACCATCCGACTGTGGTTGAGCGGAACTAAGTTATTTACTTTGCTCAAGGGGATTATTAACCTTACACTTTTGCCAAAGACCAAGCCTTCATCCACAAACCCATTCCAGATTTCGCATGATCGCCACCGCACCAACCAAGGCATTAATCACCGGTAGGGATCGGAATCTCATCCACTCCGGATTTATCCGATCATCGCCTCTGATCGCAAAGCACTTTTGTAAACAATCCGAATCGGAGATTCGGCAGCATTTTCTTTAAATCCAGGTTTTGATCTAACCTAGAAGTATACTCTAACCTATTCATGGCAATAAGCAATTAACTAGGGTTCCAAAGGGTTAATAGGGTTCCAAAATTTCAAGGAGGTTCTATGAGCAATTCGGTATTACCTAATTATCATGTCATTCTAAAATACTGGATTTCATTAATTCAAATACAGTAAAATAATGCGATATAAAATAATTACTACTATAGCATGGCATGATGGGATCAACATGATCAAAGGTGTACGGCTTGCCTTGCGCGGCAGCTGGATCGGACGAGTCGTCGAGGAAGTAGTCGTACTGCGCTCCCGTCTGGTCCGACGTCTGCTCCGGGAACTGCTCCGACTCCAGGGACTGCTCCGGCTCCACGGGCGTCTCAACGGTCGAATCTAGCGCGGAAAGACAACCAACATAAATAAACGATAAAACAATAACCGAAAATGAAAACGGAAACTGAAACGGAAACCGGAACCGAGTTTGGAAAGGAACGGAGGGCAAAACTGGGATTTTAGGAATTTCTGGAGCTTCGGATCTGGGAACGGATAGCATTTCTGGACTCAGTGGATCGAAATGGTTCGGGAAAAGTATTTGGTGGAGCTCTGGGTTTTTCCGGGATTTTTCTGGATTTTCTGGGCTATTTTTGGAATTTAAAACGAATTTCGGAATTTAATAATTAATTTTAAAAATCCGAAATTGTTTTACTGTTTAAAATGGCGCTGGTCGCTTTTTGGTCGAATCCCAAGGCCCACTTGGCCTGGCCGCCGAGCTGAAGCGGCGAAGCGCGGCGCGGCTGGCCGCCACGCGAGGAGGCGAGGAGGGCCGACGGAAGGGGCCACCAATGAGCGAGGGAGGAGAGAGAGACCGACGGGGGCCACCCGTCCGAGGGGCATGGCGCGTGAGGGGCTAGGCAACAGGGAAACAGGGAGAGGCGAGGCGGCTGGCGCCAAGTGGCCGAGTCGGAGGCGAAGGCGAGGAGGGAGGGAGCTCACCACGAGAGAGGAGGGAGCGGGCGAGTGGAGAAGGCGAGGCGGGATTTTATAGGGCAAGGCGGGAGCAGCGGCCGGAGGCGAGGCGACGCGGCTGGCGCGCAAGGCGCGAGGCGGCTGGTGGGCGCGGTCAGAGGCCGGAGCCAAGGAGGCGGCGGGCAGACGAGGCGCTGGCGGCTGGGCGATCACGCGGGAGCGGCCACAGGCTGGCGCGCGAAAGGCCGAGGCGATAAGCATGGCACGCTGGTCACTGGGGCGACGGCGGCGAGGCCGAAGCGGGAGCAGCCGCACGGCCGAAGTGAGCAGCCGGCGGCCCAAGAAGAAGAGGAAAACGGCCCAAGGTTTGAAACCAAACTCAATTCCAAAATCAAATCAAATGCAAATTCAAACAAGATTCAAATAAATTCGTTTTGAATTTTTGGGATCGTTTCAGTTGTGATTCCGGGGATTTAATTATTATGACGATGATAACTAGGCAGCACGGCCTGATTGTTTCCGGAAAACTTGCGTTGGAATTTACTACGCCTCGCAGAACTCTTAAGACCATCTCCAACCATGTTCCTTCTCTTATTTTCTTTTCGTGAAGGGATTTTCATTCTCTTCAGCGCTCCAACGGGTTCCCTTCAGCATTCCCTTCAGCCTGGGATTCTCTCTCTCATTCCCTCCAGCAAGGGATTCTCTCTCCTTTCCCTATACAATTCCCTTTAAAGGGAATCTGTTGGAGATGAGGGGAAATAAAGGGAATGGGAACAGGGAAGGGAACAGGAAAGGGAATGAAATGAAGGGAATATGGTTGGAGATGGTCTGATACTACTCCAACTATTCGTAATCTTTTAAAAACACTCTTCAGCTACTGTTTCCTTCCTTGGAATGTTCCTTGCAGTTTTCCTCCTCACCGGAGTAATATAATATATATCGGAAAAGAGAAAAGAATTTATCTGCTTCCAGAGCTGTTTTTTAGATGATGGAAGAATTTTATTAATCTTCAAGCCTCTGCATGTGAGATACAGACAGCCAATCTATTATTACAAAGTTCACACTGAAAACGTGTAAAAATACAATTCAAGAGTACCACAGTGGCCGTCACCGCTAGCTCGCCAGAGTGACCTTGTGCCCTTGCTTACAGGAGGCGAGGAGCACAAAGTCGTAGCAGTAACAGATGATGTAACCGTGTTGGAGAGTAATCTTTTTTTCGTGCCTAATAAGGCGACAAATCTTACTTTGTCCGCATCACCGGCCATGCCATGCTTCCCTGGCTAGCTAATTTCTACTAGAATCAACGTCAGCATATTCCATTAACAATCTACTCGTGGCGTTACATAGGGATCAGAAAATCATTTTTGCAGCGCAGGAGCGGCACAGGGATACATGGTTTTGATCGATGAGGCAGGCTTCATCGTAAATTAATATCCTTGTTGATAGGAGACATGCTAATCTTATTTATTTGGCTCGATCCGCTTGCTCCAGTTCGAGTTTGGCCGAGTCGCTCCTCGTTCGCCAAGCAAAAGGGACAACTATATTGTTATTGGGCAGCGCTTCTATGCTTTTCTTTCTAGTACAAGTTACACAAATCTTAAAGCAAACGAAGGGATAAGTAATCACCATCTACCCTTCATTCATGTTTTAATAGTTGTGCAACTTTTAAAAGGAAGAGCGTAGAAACACTTCTATTATTATTACTAGTAAGGTGCCCGTGCGTTGCAACGGTATCTACATTTTGAACGGCTATCCTGCTATTACGATAACATGAAACAAGAAAATATGTTGTGCAAATAATACCTTATACAGTAGGACACTATTGAAGCAGTATTTCTATATTTCTATGTAAATGAAGCGTTACGCTCGACGTTTCTTGCGCCTGGAGTGGTTAATTAATTAAAGAGATGGGTAATTAAAGAATGGTCTTGTGTGCTGTCTTCCATTCACACCTGGAGTGGTTAATTAAAGAGGTGGATAATTAAAGAATGGCAGAACTGGTAATTTTGATGAAATGACGTGGGAAGAAACTCTCACTTTATATAGTAGAGATTATTATTATTATTATTATTATTATTATAATTATTATTATTATTCATGAGATTCACGCTGTCATAATTCACGTAGGCAACAACGCTCTGTGATTCTGCAGCAAGATCCATCCACGATCTGTGTGGGCGGCAGTACTGTAGGCCGGTCGAGTCGACGACGACTCAGCAGCAAGCGAATATCCGCGGGCATCTGCGGTGGGCGCCGCCCTTGCCCGCGTGGTGGTCCCGGCGAGACGACGGGAGCTCTGCTCACGGCAACGTACGTCGGGACCGCGGCGGCCGTCTCGTGGACTCCAGACGCGCCCCTATCGCGCGGCATCACGGCCCACCTGTACCCCTCAAGCTTATCCGGGCGCTGACCTGTTCCCACGCAGCGAAACGCGGGTGCGAGGTGAGTTATGTTGAATGTACTCTCCATTTAACTGAGGTAAGCAACACCTTTTCACGTATTCACCTGAAATATTAGAGAAACTAGTTATATGCCCGTGCGTTTGCTACGAAAAACAAAATTGATAACGAAAAATAAAGATTAAAAAAAAATATTATTTCATGAGATCAAACATCTATCTTTAACGCTTCGTTTCTTACAAAAGCTGGCTAATTAAAGCAACGCTTCGTTTCTTGCGTAGGGCAATTAAGCAGGGCAATTAAGCAGGACAATTAATATGACGTGGGAAGAAATTCTCACTTTATATAGTAGAGATTGATAGAGATTATGTACAATAGTTTATCTTTAAAAATATTAGAGGTATTGCTAAGATATAGCTGAACTGGTACTATTGGAGATGCCCTTAGCATGTAGGTTTAATGAGGTCTTATCTTCTATACTCTTATTTATTCTTTTTCAACCATATGTATTTATTTATTACCACCCATGTAAAGTGTATCTTCCATCTTCCAAGATAATTACGTGGAGGCATCTAAATTATTTTCTTTCACACATTTCTCAGTTTCAACGCAATCTTAATCTTCGTGCAAAATCAAAATACGCCTTGTAAAAATGAACGGAGTGAGTTATTGAGACGACTGTGGTTCATCAAATTCTAATGCATTGATCGAGAAAGCACAATAACAACAGCGAAGATAAACACACTATATTTAGAGTTGAACTCTCTTTTCTTTTGTCGATTAATTATCTCTTACAATGGAGATAATATTTATAACCAAAGCCCTTCAGATGTAATTTCGAGATTCACCCACAAATCATATAATAGATATTTCTTAACACTTCCCTTCAGGCGAAAACCGTGTAATGTATATATATGTCTCATTAAAAACTCCTCCCCAAAACTGAGTGGCAAAAAGCGATGGAGAAAACGGTGCATTGCATCCGCATATTGTGTTACACTTATTGCCTCATTAAAAACCTTCATATGAGAAAACTTCAGAAAAACACACTAAAAAAAAGAGTGCAACTTTAATCTTTTTTTTTTATGGATTAAGGTAACATCTTTAAGATCATAATAAGTCTTATAGTTTAGGGAATTACTCCCCCTAAACTATGTTTCACCCTAAGTCGTCTCATTTCAATGCTATGGACACATCTTTAGAAACCGAATGTCAACAAAGGCATAGTGAATAAATCAATTAGATTTTTGCATGACTTAGTTTGCAGTATATTTACCTCATCATTTGTCTAGAGTTCATAAGGATATAAAAGTTTTGTGGCAATATGCTTCGTGATATTTCTCTTGAACCCATTTGCATATGTGAAACACAAGTAGCATTATCTTCATAAATAATTGTGGGTATCAATAGTGTTAATACAACATGACATTTGGATATTACTAATTGCACGTCTTAACCAAACACATTAATATAAGGCTTTATAGTGCGCTATAATCTCTTGAGTGATTGGTAGAGATATCTACCAATGTCTGATTAAAGAATGGCAAAGAAATGGTTGTACCACCACAAAGAAATACAAACCCTGCATGAGATGATGTAGAATCCATTCGGGACTTTATGAACACACAGGGACATTCATTATTATTGAAGTGACACTTGTTCAAGAGAAACTCATTAGGTTGGTTGTACCACATTCTCCCCAACTGCAGTTTGACGCTATAAATATAGCGATTGGTTTTTATTAGGATCCAAAATTTTGACTCCTTCAGGGACTCTCATATAACTATCTGTATCCAGTTATCCATATAAATATATGATCACTACAATCCATCAACTAGATTGTCAAGTTCATGTTAGCTGCCATTGGTATTAAACATCATAACGTTATTCCACCCATTACTAGAGTGTAGGTTTCATTGTAGTCGATGCTGGGTCTTTGCGTGAACCATTGTGCTACAAACTTCGCTTTGTATCTCATTACCTGGTTGTAGTCGATGCTGACTCGTTAGGGAAATAGGAAAATGTGGCATCGACTAGTAAAACGATGGAGTATTTAGGAGACTACTGCAAGTCTCCATATAAGTCATGGATATCCTTCTGGAACTCTTTGAGCTCAACCCCAAGAAGACCATCTTGATCCATGGGGGAGTTTAAGTCCTTTTCCATGGGATCAATAACCATATCACCACCCTTCTCGGCCTCCTTGTCAACAACAGGTTGAGCGGTGAAGTGTGCCTCAAGCTTGTTCCCTGGGTATTCTTGACTCGACCAGTGGATTGCATGTAAATGTTCACCAGATGTTTCGGGGTACGATACGTGCGCGACCAATGGTCATTGCATACACACCTAAACAGGGTTGTGGTGAGTCGACAGTTTTGTTGGCTGAGTCTTGCATGTAGAACTTCTCTTGCCATTTACCTCTCCCTTGTGGCTTGCCTCTGCCGTTTTGCACTGCAACTTTCTTCTATTTTCATCCTTGATACCATTTGTCCCTTTCATGTCCATGGCTGTTACTAGTCTGTTGAGCATTAGCATGTTCTTTGGGCATTGCTAGTATCTCATTGGGAACAATATAATGATTCTTCGTCAAGAGTTCATTATGTTCTCTCTACTTCTAGCAAAATGAAGATAAGCTTAAAGTACTTCTGGTAATTAGCATGATGGTATTGTTGCTGCAGTATCCACGTGTTGCAGTATAAGGTGCACAATGTCTTGTCTATCATCTCAATTTTTGTAACTTTCTAAGTAGTTACAGAAGCACACCTTAGAGACAAGCTTGTGCATAGCAGAGTTGTAACCTGCCACGATTTTGAAGTCCCAAAAGTATAGGAGTGTCTATTCGCACTGTGCTTCTGACAGCGTGACAGATCTTTGCTGGTTATGGCGTTTCTTCAGGAAATTCTATAGTGCAAACGGGTCCTCCTCCATCAAATACTGAGTCTTCCAGTTCGCATGGAGATGGTGCCTTAGGAAGTGCAGAGCCGCACACTTGATAGCTTCTGGGAGAGCAAGAGCGCCAGCTTCGGGCTACGTGATAGTAGCTTCAAGAGATCAAGCTATTAAGTTGATTTCGCATTCATTGCCCTGGTGAGGTAATTTATGCCATTTTGGGCGAGCTAAGCAATTTCCATGTTTGCGATATCGACATACTTATATTCATGTAAAAATGATTTTTAGTGTTGTAAAATAAATATATTGCATTCTCATACTTGAATCAGTAAAAATTGTTGTATATCTATTCGATACATAATTATATAAAATTTTCTTACATTTTTTGTAATTTTGTGTTAATTATAAGAGCAATTTTAAGAATTACCAAATAATAGAAAATAATTTCAGCATAAATGAACATAGGATTTTGCTAGGAACATAAACCCAGTGCTATGAAGTTTTCAATTTTGTGCTAGGTCTAAGGTTCAATAAAATATGGAAGCCTATAGCTAAAATTTTGATTTCTAAGATTTTAATACAAGTTTTCAAAATTTATTGGTTCTTTTTCGGAATTACTAAAAAATTTTTGGTTCTTTTTCGGAATTACTAAAAACTTTATGAGCAAAGAAATGGGGCGGGATGGCACTTTGGGGCACGTTAAGACGTCGAACGCCGATTACTACGGTGACTTCGAGTGACGGCGTTTGCGGGCGCGTGATCGTCGAAGGACGTGCTCCTGCGTGGTGTTTCTTCTTTTCTTAATGCATGACATTTTCGTTGAATAATGAAGTCGATTGCTGTAAATCAATCCCAATACGCCGATCCAGAAACCAGAATAACAATTACGAAGATAAACAAACAATATATAAGACTATCTCCAACAATTTCCCTTCATTCCATTCCCTTCCCTATTCCCTTCCCCACTTTCATTCCCTTTATTTCCTACCATCTCCAACAGCATCCCCTCGAAGGGATTTCTCTCTGGGATTGGAGAGAGAATCCCTTTCTATAGGGATTCACTGTACAAATCCCTTCTGAAGGGAATCGTGAAGGGAATCCGCTGGAGCGCTTGGGATCTGTTCGCGAAGGGATTTGGAGGGGACGGGAATCCACTGGAGATAGTAAGACTCGAATTATCTTCTCTTTCCCTTATACCGTAGATACTATATTTATCATCAAAGCCTTTCAGTGATAATTTAAGTATTCGCTCTAAAACCAAGAATAGAATATTTTTTTTTAGCAAAGATATTGATTTCGTTTTACAGTATTCTACGGTCACGGCCTCCCAGCATTTTGTTGGCCTGACCCCACGGGGTCAGCGGGCAAATCGCAACGGTGGCTAGTCACCCGTTCGTGCGCGACGAAATCGCGCTCCTTTGTTTACCTTCCTCCGCGTGATTCCACCCGTCGGCATGAGCTGTCTCCGGTCGTTCTCATACGCACTGTGCTTCTCCGCATTCACTACCACTGACATTGCAGCCCCCAGTTGATTTGACCCCACCGACCAGTTGGAAGGACACCGCAGTATACGCAAACCAACAGATCATATGCGGCGACCTGCCAGTGCTCTCGGCTTTCCGTGATCTGGCCCCCCAGCACGACGCTACATACCCACCTCGCGCTGACAAACGGGGCCACGTGAGTCGGGCCCCACCCGTCAGGGAGAGAGCGCGGGGAAGGTACGGGTCTCGGCCGACGCTTTTGGTCTCCGACGCGGCGCGCACGAACCGCCCCGAGGGTTCACGGCCTCCGGCTTCCCGCGATCGCGACGGCGGCCACGCCAGCTAGCGCGCCATTAATAAAATACCCCGACCTTGCCTTCTTTTCGTCCGCATCCGGCGTGTCGCCGTCGTCTCGACGTAGTGTCCAGAGCACGTCGCGTCGGATGGGCCCTTGGGGGGCTTAATCTAGCCATGGCGACGCCCCTTGACGCATATTTTTCAATGAGTGTATAGGTATCATCCGGTTGTTTTGTCCAAAAAATCATCTAAACTTTGGACCGTACGATCAAAATACATATCCGTAGGATCAACCCACATCGAATTCAGGGAGTGTGCATCGATCTGAAAGCAAATCCAATAGCCCAGAATTTAAATGATAATTATTAAAGAAAACATCCAAATAAAACCTATCAAAACCCTTTTTCAATTCACGTACGGCTACGAAGAGCCGCTGATTTGGAATCTTGGGTTTTTCTTCGTGCTTATCTTGTCGACTCGATGGTCTGAAAGTCTCCGGGTAATTGCGTCTTCGGACATAATTTTATTTGTTGGTGTCATTTTCGGGCTACGTAAGTTAGATGTTGGGTCATACTTTTGTTATTACTGTTAGCTTGTAGCTGGTTTACGTGATGTTGTTTCTGGTAGAGGTCCAACGTACGCGCAAGATTCATTAAAAAAAGTTGAAAAATGGTAAGATGACTTAGGCCCGTTCGGTAGGACTCAAGCTCCGTTTCCTTTCTGATTCCGCTCTGACTCCTTCTGATTCTGATCTCATAAAGAATCAGGAACAAGAAATTAAGAATCATAATTATACACAAACTACCACAAATCTCTAGACTGATTCTCCGCGGGAGCTACCTACACTACTACAAAACAGCACATAGGAGACGCCCTATCAGTGACGGTTTGTTTGGAACCGCCACTAATAGGACTATCAGTGGCGGTTTTTAGCTGAAACCGGTGCCAAGATCATCAGTGGCGGTTTTTATTTCGAACCGTCACAAATAATGGACTATCAGTGGCGGTTTGTGGTTAGAATCGCCACAAATACTTCGAGCACTATTAGTGGCGGTTCTAACCACAAACCGCCACTGATAGTCCATTATCTGTGGCGGTTCGGAATAAAAACCGCCACTGATACTTGAGAACTATTTGTGGCGATTCAACATAAAAACCGTCACTGATAATGGGACTATTTGTGGCGGTTTTATATTAGAACCGTCGCAGATACTGTTATCTGTGGCGGTTTTAGTTTAGAACCGTCACAAATAATATTCCTATGATGCTCCCAATTTTGATAGAACCGACGCTGATAACTATAGTTACCTAATTTTGTTTTAAACTGTTAGAAAATTAAAAACCGATAATTTGAGTGCTTCAAATTTCAACTAAGTGCTCAATTTTACCATGACATGGGTGCTCCCAATTTCATCCAAGTGCACGATTTTACCATGACATGGATGCTCCCAATTTCAACTAAGTGCACGATTTTATCATGACATGGGTGCTCCCAGTTTCAACTAAGTGCACCCATGTCATGGTAAAATCGAGCACTTAGTTGAAATTTGAAGCATCCATAGCATTGATAAAATCGTGCACTTAGTTGAAATTGGGAGCACCCATGTTATGGTAAAATTGAGCACTTAGTTGAAATTGGGAGTACCCATGTCATGGTAAAATCGAGCACTTAGTTGAAATTGGGAGCACCCATGTCACGGTAAAATCATGCACTTAGTTGAAATTGGGAGTATCCATGTCACGGTAAAATCGAGCACTTAGTTGAAATTGGGAGCACCCATGTCACGGTAAAATCATGCACTTAGTTGAAATTGGGAGTACCCGTGTCATGGTAAAATCATGCACTTAGTTGAAATTGGGAGTACCCATGTCATGGTAAATCGAGAGTATGAGAATACTAAAATTAGTGTTCGGGTCCTTTGTGGGGTTAAGAGGAGGGGGACACGTTATATTTCAAATGTGATCATACCAACACTACGGTACTAGATCATATAAGAACTCTGAAGTTAAGCGTGCTGGGGTGGGAGTAGTACTAGGATGGGTGACCTATCGGAAAGTGCTCGTATTTGCATTAAAATTGGTGGTAGAACTCATTAGTTAAGCGTGCTTAGGTGAGAGTAGTACTAACTAGGATGGGTGAGGGGTGACCTCCTAGAAAATATATTTATTTTGTGTTAAAAACTGCCAAATATTAAATATAAATATTTGTGACGGTTTTTGGTTAAAACCGCCACTAATAGTCCATTATCAGTGACGGTTTTTGTTTGGAACCGCCACTGATAATATTATCAGTGGCGGTTCAAAACCGCCACTGATAATCAGTGGCACTATATCAGTGGCGGTTCGAAAAACCGTCACTGATGGCAGTTACGAACCGCCACTGATATCTATTTTTCTAGCAGTGCTATTAGCTGATTCTTGCTCCCAGTGGAAAAACGAGAATCAATCCAAGGTGATTCTGCTTCTTGTATGGGGGAGCTGAAGGCGTTCGGTAGAATTCCGATTCCTCTAGACGAGAATCTGGGAGCTAGAGCTCTACCGAACGGGGTCATAACCTCGAGAAGATTCATCGTAATAGCCATAAAAATTAGTGGTAATAGATAAAATTGCCAACATGGATCTCCAACCAACACTAATAACTGGTCTGAGATTTCCAAAGTAGCCTCGAAAATATTTCTCCCGGTCATTCCAATGGATCGTACCGTGAAATTCAATGGGAGCATATGGAATATACCCCTTCTAGATCCAATAGCCCTTGTTGGAACACCTGGTTGATTCCGTCATTTTTTCAGAGGAAACCTATTGCCTTCAACACTGTTGGATGATACTGGAGAGATTCCATGTCCATATGGACCATATCTAGATCGATGCGTTATGCGTATGAACCAGGCATGATACTAGCATGGCAATAAATTAGTAAGTAATACCTAAGCAAGAGGGTTGCAAATCGCAATAATCTAATGGCGTTCTTGGGCACCTGCCCCGGCCTTCTGATGGAGAAGATGAAATAGTCCTACGTACACCCGGGGCCCCAGTACTTTCCATTGAGAGGGAGTAGATGACATTATTATGGTTGTAATTAACAATGGATTAGGCGTTGATCATTACAGCGAATGAAACAAGGACGATAGCTCTTGTTAATTAAGCAAACTTACGTGGCGTGGCGCCGCCGTGGTGTACATTAGCGTCAGGGTTTGTTTTTTTTGTACTCCCTCCAGTTTGCAAATACTTATCGTTTTGGACATCGACACGGTCTCCGAAATACAACTTTGACCATTACAAATTATTGTATTTTATTTATAAAATGCATTGAAATTATAATATTTTGAAAGCTCTTTCCATGACAAATCTATTTATGTAACTTTTATGTGTTCAATCCAAATGGTTTAAAAGTTATTTATAGATAAAGTTCTAAAACTTTGATTTAGGACAACTCCAAAACGACAAATATAAACTGGAGGAGTATACTATATATTCTTAGTATAAACTCGAGATTAATTATAAACTATATAGGGGTTCTTAATTATAAGCTCGGGATGCATCGTTTATATATCAATATGCACTACTACACAAAAGCGCATCACAGACGGTTTAAAAACCTCATTATAGACGGTTTTATAAACCATCTGTAAACATATGTCAGTGATAAGAATGACATATCACAGAAGGTTGTAGCCTAAAACAGTCTCCGATGAGACATCATCACAAATCGGTTATAGGCTAGAACTGTTTGTCATAAGCTTTCATCAGAGACGGTTCTAGACTACAACTATCTGTGGTAGTCCCCTAAAGAACAAAGCAAACAATTGCTACAGGTTTACTGATTAGATTATTAAAAGACATGTGGCTCAGGCATATAACTACGGGCAAACATCCATTACAGGCAGACAATTTTTCCTATTCAAGATTACAGGTAGACATCCATTACAAAAGAGAGCTTAGCACATAATACCTATAAAAATATTACTTGTTTCATATAACAATGTATATATCAACCCAAAAACTTACTTGATTATCAATCCAAACAAAACTAGGAAATTGAGATATGTTTCTCTTCAAGAAGTGGACCTGCAGAGAATCAATACAGTTAACAAACTAGATCAAATGAATTAGATTAGAGCTAGACAGGGTATGTGGAAGCCTTATATTTGGTTCTCGTTTGCCTTTCTCTTCGATAGTTCGAAGGAAACTGGTAGGAAAAAGAGGCAAACAGATGATTAATCCAAAACTGTGGACTAGGATGCAGCTAGTCCCAAAAGAATCTGCTAAACAATGAAGTACCAGCTACAAAGGCAGGGCAATTCACATTAACATGACATTAAATAAAACAAACAAAATTCATATTAGCGTACAAACAGAGCAACATGACATTAACACAAAGCAGTTCACATTAACATGTGTAAACAAATATTCCTAAGCTATTTACTGTTATGAATAGCACTTGTATTCATTATGGGGCCAAAGGGCCAGTATATATACATGTACATGAGAGAGCAGATAACATGACTCTATCTCTAGTAGAATACGTATACAGATATACTAGGACTCTATCTCTAGTAGAATACGTATACAGATATACTAGGACTCATGGTGGATCAACAACACTGAGTTTGGAGAGGAAAAAGTTATGATAAGCTCTAGTCTGTGTCTTCGTGAAGAAATCTGCTAACTGGAGCTCTGAAGGCACATACTGAAGAGCCACAATCGCATCCTGTACCTGTGACCTCATATAAGAAGCATCAACCCCAATATGCTTGGTGAGTTTATGCTTCACTGGATCTCGAGCAATGCTGATAGCCCCTGTACTGTTAGATAAAAGAGGAGTCGGTGTAGAAACAGAAACACCAAAATCCTCAAGTAACCACCGTAGCCAAGTAACCTCTACTGTCAAAAGAGCCATAGCTCGCAACTCAGCCTCAAGACTAACGAGCAAATCGCTGCAGCTTCTTAGTCTTCCAAGCAATGAGAGAACCACCAAGAAAAACACAGTAGGTAGAAAGGGACCGACGATCAGAGTGGTCACTAGCCCATGTAGCATCAGAGTATGCCTGGAGCTGTAAAGAGCTGGAGCGTGGAAAGAAAAGACGGCGAGAGATGGTTCCACGAAGATATCGTAGAACACGAAGAAGATGACTATAGTGGAGTTGAGTGGGAGCAGAAACGAACTGACTCAGGATATGAACTGGATAAGAAATGTCAGGACGAGTGACACCAAGGTAAACAAGACTCCCAACAAGATGGCGATAGCGAGTAGGATCCTCAAGAGGTTCACCATCAGTAGGTCGAAGGTGAACATTGAGCTCCATGGGAGTCTCGGCTATACGCTCATCAGTGAGAGAAGCACGATCAAGAAAATCCTGGATATACTTCTCTTGAGAGAGAAAGAAGCCCTCGGAGGTAGAAGAAACCTCAATCCCAAGAAAGTATCGAAGAGGACCAAGATCAGACATGAGAAACTGCTCATTGAGACGAGCCTTTACAAAGGCAATATACTGAGAATCATCGCCAGTAATGATCATGTCATCAACATATAGGAGGAGAAGAGTCCGACCACGAGAAGAAGTGTGAACAAAGAGCGCGGGATCATGAGCACTGGCAGAAAAGCCAGCGGCAGTGATCACAGAAGAAAAACGCTCAAACCAAGCACGAGGGGCTTGCTTGAGCCCATAAAGAGAGCGACGAAGCCGACAAACCATGCCCTCAGGAACAGAATACCCCGGTGGTGGCTGCATATAGACCTCCTCGTGCATCTCACCATTAAGAAAGGCATTTTTGACATCAAGCTGAGAGATGAACCACTCTCGAACAGAGGCAACAGCAAGAAGAGTGCGAACAGTGGTCATGTGAGCCACAGGGGCAAAGGTCTCATCATAATCACGACCATGTTCCTGCTGAAAACCACGCGTCACAAGACGAGCCTTGTAGCTCTCAAGAGAACCATCAGAGCGAGTCTTAATCTTGTAGACCCACTTGCAAGTAATGGGACGGACACGTGGAGGAAGTGGAACAAGATCCCACGTGCCAGTGCGCTCAAGGGCAGCAATCTCCTCTACCATCGCATGCTGCCATTCCTGATGAATAACAGCATCACGGTAAGAAGTCGGCTCGGCCAAAGCGGCACCAACAAAAGCAAAACGCTTAGGAGGCCGAATAGACTGTCGATCGCGAAGAGCATAACGAGGAGGAGACACCGAAGAAGATGGCTCATCAGAAGAAGAAGATGGCACATCAGAAGAGTCCTCAGTTGGCGGACGACGAGTGTAGTGGAGAGGATAGGGAGAAACAACATCTGAAGAGACCTGTGTAGGAGAGGACGGTGGTGAAGAAACCGGCGCTAAGGGAGACGCCGATCGTGAAGGAAAAGTAACAACTGGAGTGTCAGGAAAAGTCAAAAAAGACAGTGGCTCAACAAGGGAAGTAGGAGAGGAAGAAGAACGAGGGTAGAAGGGACGAGACTCATCAAAAGTGACATCTCGTGAGATCCGTATCCGTCGGCCAACATGATCCCAACAACGATATCCCTTATGCTCAGCACTGTATCCCAGAAAAACACACTCAACAGACTGAGCAGTCAGCTTGGTGTGTTCACGAGGTGCAAGAAGAACATAGCACACCCACCCAAAAAGGCGAAGTCCAGAATAATCAGGAGGCATGCCACAAAGACGCTCAACTAGAATCCCACCCTTCAGAGCAGAACAAGGTTGGATATTGGTCAAGTAGGTAGCAGTGGAAACGGCCTCGGCCCAGAAGTGAGGTGGAACAGCGGAAGTAAGCATAAGAGCGCGGGCTGTCTCAAGAAGATGACGATGCTTACGCTCAGCCACACCATTCTGAGCATGAGCACCAGGACAAGAAAACTGAGAAAGAGTGCCCTGTGTAGCAAGAAAAGCTCGAAGAGCTCCTGACAGATACTCTCCTGCCGAGTCAGCACGAAGAATACGAATAGGAGAATCAAACTGAGTGCGAATCATGGTGGCAAAAGTCTTATAGATGGATAAAACCTCACTACGAGAGGACATAAAATATATCCAAGTGTGGCGAGAAAAATCATCTATAAAAAGAATATAATATCGATGACACCCTTTGAAAACAAAAGGAGCCGGACCCCAAACATCAGAATGAACAAGATCAAAAGGACGCTGTGAGATAGACTCACTAGAATGGTAGGGGAGTTGTAGCTGTTTGCCAAGCTTACAACCCATACAATGTAAAGAAGCATCACAAGATACAGAGCCTAAAAGCCCACGACGAACTAAAGAAGAAAGACGCGAACCACAAAGATGGCACAAACGGTGATGCCACTGAGAAAAAGTCCCAGTAGAAGAAGCAACAGATGTTGAAGCGGTAGAGGAAACAGAAAGACTGGCAGAGGCAGCGGAAGGTAGATGAAGCCAGTCAAGCTCCCAAAGACGCTGAGAATCATGGACGTGAACGGGTCAACAAAAAACCTTTCACGGATGCGAATCGTGCCTTCGAAAGGACACGCACAGGCTAGACAAAACAAGAAGCTTCTGGACTTTGAAGCCTTGGCACTTCACGTGAATTGACGAGTCCTGGATTGCTTGAAGCAAACTAGCTCTTCTTTGATGTTGCGTGGCTTGCCGAGGCGAACCAGAGGCATGGGCGCCGGAGTCGCCGGCGGTGAAGCTGGAGGCGGACGCGGCAGCCGGCCGACCGGAGGCGACGACGCGGCAGGGCAGCCGGCCGAAGGTGACGTGGCAGACGAAATCGACGCGGCCCACGGCAGCAGCAACCGACGACGTGGCCAGATGCGCACGCGCATGCCAAGGGGCGCGCATGCGGAGTCAGATCCACGCGCGTCGGCGTCTGGCGTCGGGCAGGAAAGGAGCACGGCGACCGGAGTGTAGCACGCTGGCGCGCTACTGCAGGAGAGCTTCCAGACGACACGGAGCAGAGGAGCGGCAACCACAGAGAACGAAGCGGCGGCCGGAACAGAGGAGCAGCGGCCGCAGAGGATGAAGCGACTGCTACGCGTAGCGACGGCGCAAGTGCAACGCCAAGAAAAAGAACCCTAGATTGGCTCTGATACCATGTTATGAATAGCACTTGTATTCATTATGGGGCCAAAGGGCCAGTATATATACATGTACATGAGAGAGCAGATAACAGGACTCTATCTCTAGTAGAATACGTATACAGATATACTAGGACTCTATCTCTAACATGTGTAAACAAATATTCCTAAGCTATTTACAACCTCATGGCCCTTGGACCAAGCAAAGAAACTTGTACCGGTCCATTTCTTCTTCATCTTCTTTTTTCTACTAGTCACGACCCCAAGCTAAAGAAAGAAGCATATAAAATTTATTAAATAACCACAACACAAGCTCTACTGCTAGCCATGCAATTCCAACTTACTAGCTATAGGCAGACTTTCTTCTGTATCCATTTTATTGTATCCACACCACACCAAATCATATTCCTAATGTCAAGCATTGCTAATCATGGTCGCATGTATACTCTGAAACCATTTACCTTAAGAGCCATGTTCAAATTTGATTTTCTAGAAAATAAAATAGGTACACGAACAAGAGAACATCATCACAGTTTTCAATTAGTTGTGTAGTGAACCCATCCCCCCCGAACTCCCATAGCAACTACTTAAGCCTCAAAAACTAAGTAGATCTAGTTTTTGCCCTTCAAACTTTCACTAAGCCACAAATCATTCATACCCATAAAGCAACGCACCCTCGGAACAAAGACTCCCAATATTACCTCCGTCACAGGCAAACAGAGATATCGCATTAGTGAACTAGGTAAAGCTTACATCTCTTGAGCACACTAAATGACGCCACAAGCATAAAGGGAGAGGAAGGGGAGATTTGAGCTGGAGGATGGCGGGGCACTTCTTGGCCGCGCTCGGCTTGCGGGGTGAGCTGGGAGTACCTCTCGATGGTCTTCCTCTACTTGGATGGCCTCTCCACCATGGGGGTGGCTGGCGCCGCCTTCTTTGATGACACCTTCTTCTCCACCTGCACCTTCTTCCTCCGTCTGCGCTTCCTCTCCGATTGTGGCTCCTCCTCGGACTTGGCGTCCACGGCGGGCGGATCCGCGCGAGGGGGGGGCAAGCTTGTCATCGGAGGCCATGGGAAACGGGGAGCTAGGGTTTTAGGTTAGCCTGGAAGAGGTGCTGGAAAGGGGGGAGGTTTTGGGAGGCGGAGTGGGGTGCATAGGGAGCGCGTGTGATTTTGGGTCCTCTCTTGCTCAGCACTCTCGATTAAATAGGGGATGAGATTGCATCTTAGACGGTTCTATATAAAATCGTCTGTGATATGAATGATCATCACTAACTCTTCAATTCAAATTTGTGATATGACGATTTTTGGCTAGAAGGGTTAATGATGGTGAACTCATCACTGACCCTTCTAGCCAATATTCATCATCACTGATCCTTCTCATCAGAGACGGTTATTTGCTAGAAGGGTCCATGATGACGAGCTATCATAGACGGTTTTTCAAAACTGTCAGTGACAAGGGGTCTAATATAAGTCTTTTTGTAGTAGTGATGTATGACATATCGACAAAAAAGATGGTAGCTTAAGATGGGCATGTATTGGCCTGTAATTAAAGATGGACTAACGATTTTTTTTATCATTGGTAGTCTAGGCATCGAACGGTTTTTCTTGTGCGATAACAAATTAACAAGAGTTCAAATTAATTAATCCAGCCACCTGCGTTTTGAGTTGAAATCGCACCGGTTTTCATCTGAGTTTTTTTCTCTCTCCCTACATTGCTTTCACAATTATTTAGTCGTTTCATGTCTCGGATCGATTTTGTGATGGACCGTCCTTTTCAGGGGGTGCGTTTAAATCCGCAACGGCTACTCAGGAAGATTAGCCGTCGGGAACCAAGTCATACATTGCCAGCATAAGAACGAAAAAGCTATTTTAATACAAATAAGGCCTAACGGCCAGAGCTTTACAAAAGGAAGCGGCGAGCTTCAATAAATTACATTACCAAAAGACCACACAGGCAAGGCCTGAGCACAGAAAAATAACCCTAAAACTAAATTACTTCGCCATCTACGATCTTCTGGAGTTCTCCGGCGTCTTCAAATTCTAAAATAAGTTGAGAAGCATGGCCAGCTGCAGCTATGCACCTTTTGTGATGGCATTGATCACTTCAATCAGTGGTCTGAAGTTTGTCAGGGAGGAGGAGCACCTTTCCTACAAGGTCCGACCTCCTTCTGCTCCTTCTGCTCCAGCTCCCCCTGGTCCCGCTGCTCCGAGGACTCGTCGTGGTCGCGCTTCGGCTTCCACCTCTGCTCCTGCTCCTGCTGTGCCTCCAGTCACTCCTTCTGAGCAGTCCGAGGTCCCGAGCAGCACTCTTCAGAGGATGCTCAAGCATGTCTTTCTCCTTTGCCGCGACATCTCCACCAGGCAGAAGGTGATGAGCAAGCAAATCAAGAAAAATGGTCAAGACATTCGCAGCATCCGCCGCCACAATGGCGGCTAGCTTCTCCCGACTCCTCCGGGTCTTCCGAGGAGAGTAGCGATGCCACCTCTGCAGATCAGCTCTTCGGCATCACCTCCTCCTCTCCGCCTGCCGCTGGAGATGACCCCGGCAGCGAGTACTCCGCGTCCGACGACGAAGGCGATGACGAGTGATCCTTCGTGTTTCTCCCTCTTTTTGTGTCTTGATGCCAAAGGGGGAGTGATATCTTTAGTCGCGTTGTCTTTAGTCGCGTTGGAGAGGCGTTTGCGTTTTTCCTTGTGCTTCATATTCGCTTGTGGACTTGTGTTGCTTCATATCTTTGCATATTTCGTGTTGTGAACTCTGTTATTCCATGTAATAACTTTATTGCTTACTTTATGCATGGATTGCTTTCAGTTACTAGTGTTGTATTCTCTGATGCAATTGTTTGAGGGGGAGCTCTCGGTCTTTTCTCCTTAAATATGTGCATTTGATTCACCTCAATTCTTCTAATGCACACATTTAGGGGGAGAGTCTAGTTCTCGTTATTTTATTTGCTGATTAATTGTGTTGTCATCAATACACCAAAAAGGGGGAGATTGAAAGTGCATCTAGGCCCCTCAATTTATTTTGGTGATTAATGATGACACAATTAAAGAGATCTAATGTTTTATCCAAGAATACTGCAGAGATCGAGATCATATCGAGCTTGGAATGACATTGGACGCCCCTATGTCTACTTAAAATCAAAAGGACGGCATCAAGACCAAAGTTGTAATCTTTTATTTATTTGTGTCTTAAGGATAGCCGTACTATTAAGAGGGTATGACGAGAAATCGACTTTAGGATGTGCATGTGCTCAACATCAAATACTGCATCTCTAATTAGCACTCCTACATTTGGTTTTGAAAAGTTTCAAATTAAAACCGAACTGGGTAACCCGGAGTCTCCGGATTCCAGTCCGGAGTATCCAGACATTTTGTCCGGAGTCTCCGGGTTGGACCTCTCGGTTGTTTTTGGTTCCAGCTGGTCCGGAGTATCCGGACATTTGGTCCGGAGTCTCCGGATAACCCGGAGTCTCCGGGTTGTTTATCCGGACACTCCTACTGCTCAAAACGGAGTAACGGCTAGTTTTCAAAAAGGGTATTTAAAGCCTCCACTCCACTCCAACGGCTAGGATCTCTATTGAGCTCATTCATAGCAGCATTCAAGCCATTCCTAACCATCTCTAAGCATTCAATAGAGCCCCCTCTTCCTCCCACCAATTAATTTGGTTGTTGATTCATTTTGGTGAGGAGAGGAAGAAACAAAGTGCTAAGTGCATTCATTTCATCTTGTTGAGCACTAGTTCATCCTCCAAGCGATTCTTCGTGGTGCTATTTCTCTTGGAGGTTGAAGGTCTCCTAGACGGCTAGGAGTCACCGGGAGCTACCAACGCGTGTGGTAAGCCCCGGTCGTTTGTGAAGGCTAGTCTCGCCTCCGAAAGGAAAGAGACAAGAAGTGAAGCCGGCGAGTGCATTTGTGCAACACCGGGAGGAAAGCGGGTTGAAAGAGACCCCGGCTCAAGTGTGACCGAGCCACCTCAACGGAGACGTCGGATTCCCTTCAAGAATCCGAACTTCGGTGAAAAATCGCGTCTCTCGCTCTCTCTTTTACTTCCTAGTCTTGCTTATTTGGATTTGAATTTGTAAAGTTAGATCTAGCTCTTTGCTTAGCTTTAATTCAAATCCTGTCTAGCAATTGTTCTAGGTTGTTCTTGCTTTCTATTTCTAGTAGTTTATTGTGCTTGCTAGAGTAGTTTTTATTGCGCTCCCGAGCCAGCTAACCCGGAGAGTCCGGACTCAAGACCGGACACTCCGGACAAGCCGGAGTATCCGGACCAAAACCCGGATATTGAAGAAGAAGTAGCATTTAAGTCTATCGATGATTTTGATGTTAAAAAATTAGACTTGCTACTTAAGGATATTGAAAGATTGGAGGAGGTTGTTGAGCAAAAGGAAGCTATTCTCGAAGCTCAAGAAGATCTCCTTATTTTTGAGAAGGAGAAGAACCTTGAACTAGAGAAGAGCTTGGCTCTTGAAAAGAACAAAAATGAGGATTTGGTCAAAAGCTCAAATTTGACCAAAAATGAAGTACTTAGTCTTGAGATCACCAATGCTTCACTCTTAGAGCAACTTGCAAAAGCAAAGGATGCTTGCAAGGCTCTTGAAGTGAAGCTTGTTGATCTCTCGAATAAAGCTTCTACCTCAATCAACAACTCCAATATTTCATTACCCTCGACGAGCAACGGTTGCGCTAGATGTTTTAATGTTGATGTTGCTACTTGTGCTACTAACCGTGAGACTTTGAAAGTCTTAGCTCATGAAAATGAGAAGCTTAAGGTGATGCTTGAAGATGGACTTCAAAAGTCCTACAAGGCAAGCAAGGGTTTAGAGGAGTATCTCGGTAAGCGCCAAGGTAATCCTAAGAGGCAAGGGCTTGGGTATGTTCCGCCAAAGGGCAAAAAGAGCAACATTGTTGTTGCTCCTTTAAGCAAGCCCATACACTTTGTAAAAGGCGAAGGAACATCCAAGCACAAAGCTCACTCTGAGTTTTTTGCTTCTTATGTGCTTAAAAAGACTAACCTCGGTCGTGTAGTTGCTTATCATATTGGGCGTAAGCCGAAGAATGCTCCTTGTGTTCGTTCTATTTGGGTCCCTAAATCGCTTGTTACTAACGTGCGTGGACCTAACCAAGTTTGGGTACCAAAGAGCAAAAACTAAATATATTTTTGTAGGCCTATATCTCCGGTGGAACAAGTTGGATTTTGGATAGCGGATGCACGCATCACATGACCGGAGAAAAGGCAATGTTCGCACACTTGGATGTGAATGGATCAAATAGCGAAAGTATCATATTTGGAGATAATGGAAAAGGAGAGGTAATTGGTTTGGGTAAAATCTCTATCTCAAATGATTTCCATTTAAGTAATGTCTTACTTGTTGAATCATTAAGCTACAATTTGTTGTCCGTTGCACAATTGTGTGAAGCGGGTTACAATTGTTTGTTTAATGAAAAGGGTGTGGAAGTCATTAAGAGGCTTGATGGTTCAATAGCCTTTAAAGGACGTTTGATGGGTAAGCTCTATCTCGTAGACTTTAATACGGATAGACTTAATCTTGAAACGTGCTTAATGGCTAAATCTAGCATGGGTTGGCTATGGCATCGCCGACTAGCCCATGTCGGTATGAGGAATCTTCACAAACTCATTAAAGGCAACCACATTCTTGGACTAACAAATGTTGTCTTTGAGAAAGATAGGATTTGTAGCGCTTGTCAAGCGGGCAAGCAAGTTGGCGCCTCCCATCCCGCCAAGAACGTGATGACGACCTCAAGACCGTTGGAAATGCTCCACATGGATCTATTCGGTCCCGTAGCTTACATAAGCATCGGGGGAAGTAAGTATGGTTTAGTCATTGTTGATGATTTTTCTCGATTCACTTGGGTGTTCTTTTTGCATGACAAAGGAGAAGTCCAAGTGACATTGAAGAAATTCATGAGAAGAGCTCAAAACGAGTTTGAAGTAAAGATCAAGAGAATTCGGAGCGACAACGGCACCGAGTTCAAGAATATTGGCGTGGAGGAGTTTCTTGATGAGGAAGGAATCAAGCATGAATTCTCGGCTCCCTATTCTCCTCAACAAAATGGGGTAGCCGAGAGGAAGAATCGAACCCTCATCGAGATGGCGCGGACGATGATTGACGAGTACAAGGTTTCCGATAGCTTTTGGGCTAAGCCATCAATACCGCATGCCACAGCTCCAACCGCCTCTACCTTCACAAGATCTTGAAGAAGACGGCGTACGAGTTGCTCACCGGGAAGAAACCAAATGTCTCCTACTTTCGAGTCTTTGGGAGCAAATGCTATATCCTTAACAAAAGGGCTAAGTCTTCTAAATTCGCTCCTAAAGTAGATGAAGGTTTCTTACTTGGTTATGGAACAAATGCTTACAGCGTCATCGAAGTTTTCAACAATACCACCGGTGTCGTTGAAATCTCGCGTGACGTGACTTTTGATGAGACTAACGGTTCTCAAGTAGAACAAGTTGATCGTGCCGTGATTGACAGGGAAGAACCACCTTGTGAAGCTATCAAGAAAATGGCAATTGGGGAGGTAAGACCTCAAAATCTGGAATCTCACCCGAGCACCCCAACCCGGAGTCTCCGTCCTGAAACCCGGAGTGTCCGGATTGGTCCGGAGTCTCCGGGTCAAATACCGGAGTCTCCGGATGGGTCAGGCTCAGGTGATATTCCCTCCTCGTCCAAGCAAGCCCAAGATGGTTCGAACGCATCCCAAGACCAAGAACCTATCCAAGCTCCAAATTCAACCGTTCCTCACCCAAGAGTTCATCAAAGTATTCAACGAGATCATCCGGTCGACAATATACTCGGAGACATTCACAAGGGAGTATCTACTAGATCTTGAGTTGTAAATTTTTGTGAATTTTACTCGTTTGTGTCGTCTCTTGAACCTCTTAAGGTAGAAGAAGCGCTTGATGATCCGGATTGGGTGATGGCCATGCAAGAGGAGCTCAACAATTTCAAGAGAAATCAAGTTTGGGAGCTTGTTCAAAGACCAAATCAAAACGTGATCGGCACAAAATGGGTCTTCCGGAACAAGCAAGATGAGAATGGAATCGTGACAAGGAACAAAGCTCGTTTGGTTGCTCAAGGATACACTCAAATCGAAGGTTTGGATTTCGATGAAACATATGCTCCAGTAGCTAGGCTTGAATCTATCAGAATATTACTTGCCTTTGCTACTCACCATGATTTCAAGCTGTATCAAATGGACGTGAAGAGCGCCTTCTTAAATGGACCACTCTCCGAGTGGTCTACGTCGAGCAACCACCCGGCTTTGAAGATCCAAAACACCCGGACCACGTCTACTATCTACACAAAGCCCTTTATGGACTTAAGCAAGCACCGAGGGCTTGGTTCGAGTGTTTACGAGACTTCCTTCTCGGACAAGGTTTTGTAGTCGGAAAGGCCGACCCTACTCTCTTTACTAAACATATTGATAATGATTTATTTGTGTGCCAAATATATGTCGATGACATTATATTTGGATCTACTAATGAATATTTGTGTAAAGAGTTTAGCAAGATAATGACCAAAAGATTTGAGATGTCCATGATGGGAGAGTTGAAGTTCTTCCTCGGATTTCAAGTCAAACAACTCAAGGAAGGAACTTTCATTTGTCAAACCAAGTACATCAAGGACATGCTCAAGAAGTTCGGAATGGAGGACGCCAAGCCTATAAAGACGCCTATGCAGGCCAACGGGCATCTAGACCTCGACAAAGAAGGTAAACCGGTCATCCAAAAGGTATATCGTTCGATGATCGGCTCTCTCCTTTATCTTTGTGCATCTAGGCCCGATATCATGCTTAGCGTTTGTATGTGTGCACGATTTCAAGCCGCTCCAAAAGAGTGCCACATGGTGGCCGTTAAGAGAATCTTGAGATACTTAGTGCACACTCCTCATTTCGGACTTTGGTATCCGAAAGGATCTTCCTTTGAACTTGTTGGCTATTCCGATGCGGATTATGCCGGTTGTAAAGTGGATAGGAAGAGTACCTCGGGGACTTGCCAATTCTTGGGTAGGTCCCTAGTCTCGTGGTCTTTCAAGAAACAGAATTCCGTAGCCCTATCCACTGCCGAAGCCGAATACATAGCAGCCGGGAGTTGTTGTGCCCAACTACTTTGGATGAGACAAACCTTGAGTGATTACGGCCTAAACTACAAAAGTGTTCCACTACTGTGTGACAATGAGAGTGCCATAAAAATTGCCAACAATCCTGTCCAACACTCCCGTACAAAACACATAGACATTCGCTATCATTTCCTAAGAGATCACGCAACCAAAGGCGAAATTGATATCCAACATGTGAGTACAAATAATCAATTAGCCGATATTTTCACCAAGCCCCTTGACGAGAAAAGGTTCTGTGAATTGAGAAGTGGTCTAAATATTCTAGATTCTCGTAACGTGGCTTGATAAGTGCTCATATATTGATTGGTGAATGAAAAATAAATTTCAAAAATTTAATCATCTTTTTCTCTAAATTTACTCTGTGTTTCTTGGTTCTTGATCCTTTGATCTCGTCATTTGCTATGTGACCATAGTTGGACTGATTGATTGTTCGCTGGTCATATATCAAGTTGACACCTTAGGGTCTCGTTCCCTCTCTCGTTCCGCAAATTTCCTAAGGTCTTCGTGCGTTTTCCCTTTCTCCTAACCGAGCTGGGGAACCCGGAGTATCCGGATTTCTATCCGGACTCTCCGGGTTAGTTCTGAGTCTCCTGATGCTTTGTCCTGAGTGTCCGTTGTCGAGTCTCCGGACTGGAGTCCGGACTCTCCGGGTTGGGGCGGTCGGTTAAACCCCCCATATCCCGCGCGGTTTCTTTTTCCTATTCCTTAGTGCGCCACTCCCTCTCCCGTGATCCTCTCTTGGTTTGGGTGTGCTCTCCTCCTCTTCCTCATCTCCAAGGGTTGGACCCCTCCTCTTCCTCTCTTTGGAGATCTAGGTAAGAAATTCTTTGCCCTAACCCTCTCCCTTCCGAAATTGGATCCTTATTCGCCGTTCTTAGGGCTTCTCCCCGTGCTTCATCTCCTCTAGGGTGCCGATTGCTTCGTCGTGGCCCTCAAGATCGGAGAATCTCGCCCCTAACTCACCCGTTCTTCTAGTTTCAAATCCGTTTGAGGTGAGTACTCTCGGTTGTGCCCTAATTCTGCGAAATTTCCTTACTAGATTGTGCCCTAGTCGTTTGTTGTTCATCCTTAAGGCACTCTAGTTTCATTTCATGTCAATTTGGGTGTTGTTTTCCCCAAATTTCTTGCGCCTGTGCGCATTTTCTGGCGCATCCGGAGTATCTGGACTTGTGGTCCGGAGTCTCCGGGTTGGTCCGGAGTGTCCGGACTTTTAGTCCGGAGTCTCCGGGTTAATCCGGAGTATCCGGACAATTTGTTCGGACTCTCCGGGTTGGGTGCTTCGGCCAGATTTCAGTTTTGTCTCAATTTCCAATCGCCTTGCGGCTAACCTTTTTCCCTCGCCTTGTCTGGTCAGATGGATCCTACTCAGGGGTCTTCAGCTGGTGGTGGTGGTGATCTTCCTAGGGACTCTCCGTCTCCGGACAGTCCCTCCAGTTCCCCGTCAGCTCGTCAGGCGCCCAAGAGGCCGCGTCTTGCTGTGGCAAAGCAGCCCGCCTCCAGGGGAAGAGGTGCGCTGAGGATTGGAACCTCATCTGGTCCTCAGGCTTCTGTTCAGCCATCTTCCCAGCCTCCAGTTAGCGGCCCGATCTCGACCTCGGGCTCCGTCCTCACTTGACCTCGGCCGGTCCAGATGAGCATCCTGCAGATACTCATGCCAGGCTGAGAGATCAGAAAAGGAGGGAGTTCCGTACCTCAGGTCATTTCATTGGCCCCTTGGCCAAAGCCAAGCCTGTGTGGAGGTACCCCATGTCAGTGAACCCCATGAGAGTGATTGACTACAGGACGGGTTCTGGCAAGGGTAAGGCAATTGTTGAGCAAAGAAAGAAAGATCCGCTCAGTTTCCATCAGGACGAGTATGTGGACCGCCGGTTTTGGAACCGGTTTCAGTCAGATTATTATGAGACGGTCCTCTACCCGCTTGAGCACCCAGTGGTCAGAATGAAGACTATTGACTGGGAGTACATGGCAGCAGCTGAGCTTCCTGTGTTCTCTCTTGCTCAGCACTCTCGATTAAATAGGGGATGAGATTGCATCTTAGACGGTTCTATATAAAATCGTCTGTGATATGAATGATCATCACTAACTCTTCAATTCAAATTTGTGATATGACGATTTTTGGCTAGAAGGGTTAATGATGGTGAACTCATCACTGACCCTTCTAGCCAATATTCATCATCACTGATCCTTCTCATCAGAGACGGTTATTTGCTAGAAGGGTCCATGATGACGAGCTATCATAGACGGTTTTTCAAAACTGTCAGTGACAAGGGGTCTAATATAAGTCTTTTTGTAGTAGTGATGTATGACATATCGACAAAAAAGATGGTAGCTTAAGATGGGCATGTATTGGCCTGTAATTAAAGATGGACTAACGATTTTTTTTATCATTGGTAGTCTAGGCATCGAACGGTTTTTCTTGTGCGATAACAAATTAACAAGAGTTCAAATTAATTAATCCAGCCACCTGCGTTTTGAGTTGAAATCGCACCGGTTTTCATCTGAAGTTTTTCTCTCTCCTACATTGCTTTCACAATTATTTAGTCGTTTCATGTCTCGGATCGATTTTGTGATGGACCGCCCTTTTCGAAGTGCGTTTAAATCCGCAACGGCTACTCAGAAGATTAGCCGTCGGGAACCAAGTCATACATTGCCAGCATAAGAACGAAAAAGCTATTTTAATACAAATAAGGCCTAACGGCCAGAGCTTTACAAAAGGAAGCGGCGAGCTTCAATAAATTACATTACCAAAAGACCACACAGGCAAGGCCTGAGCACAGAAAAATAACCCTAAAACTAAATTACTTCGCCATCTACGATCTTCTGGAGTTCTCCGGCGTCTTCAAATTCTAAAATAAGTTGAGAAGCATGGCCAGCTGCAGCTATGCACCTTTTGTAATGGCATTGATCACTTCAGTCAGTGGTCTGAAGTTTGTCAGGGAGGAGGAGCACCTTTCCTACAAGGTCCGACCTCCTTCTGCTCCAGCTCCCCCTAGTCCCGCTGCTCCGAGGACTCGTCGTGGTCGCGCTTCGGCTTCCACCTCTGCTCCTGCTCCTGCTGTGCCTCCAGTCACTCCTTCTGAGCAGTCCGAGGTCCCGAGCAGCACTCTTCAGAGGATGCTCAAGCATGTCTTTCTCCTTTGCCGCGACATCTCCACCAGGCAGAAGGTGATGAGCAAGCAAATCAAGAAAAATGGTCAAGACATTCGCAGCATCCGCCGCCACAATGGCGGCTAGCTCTCCCAGCGACTCCTCCGGGTCTTCCGAGGAGAGTAGCGATGCCACCTCTGCAGATCAGCTCTTCGGCATCACCTCCTCCTCTCCGCCTGCCGCTGGAGATGACCCCGGCAGCGAGTACTCCGCGTCCGACGACCACGATCGATTGGCCTCGTCATCGGTTGAGGATCGGGCACGTAGCCATCTAGTGGTTTGCCCGCCAAAGTCTTCTCACCGTAGCATATTTTTTTGAATATAGACTACACCAAGCCTCCTGCTTTATGGTTTTATTTTAATACGCAAAACTTTATGTTCACTAATTAATTAACTACTAGCATACGAGGTTCAATAGCTAAGTCTAGGGTTTACAAAGGAAATAAGTCACAACAATACAAAGTGGGTCTTTAAGCAAGCAAGGTATTAGCTAGGTCGTCATAGCATTCTAAAACAATCATTTCTAGCATTTTAACATACTAACATAAAGCACTATTAAAATAATTAATAATACAATAATATCATGGGTTCAACATGTTCAAGGAGTGCGGCTTGCCTCTCGAGGCGAGGGGAGTCCTAGGTCGTCGTTGACGTAGTTGAACTTGGTGCCAGTCACGTTCGGCTCCTACTCCGGTTCCTCGTACTGCTCCGGGGCGGGCTCCAAGGTCGGATCTAGCGCACAACAAGCAAGCAATAAATGAACAAATAAAACAACAAGAAAATAAAAGAGACAAACAAGAAAAGGAAAAAAGAAAAAAGGGAACGAGAGAGAAAAGGGCCAGAGGAGGGGTTTGAGGGTTTTTTGGGCATTTTTGGAATTTTGGGGACTTCGGATGGCGAAACGGGAAGTGTTTTTGGACTCAGTGGATCGAAACGGTTGGGATAGTGTATTTGGATTATTTTTGGACTTATCGGTGATTTTTCGGATTTTTGGGAATATTAAAAAGAAATTTCGGATTATTAAATTCCGAAAAGAAAAAGAAAAACAGAAAATAGTGCTGGGTCGCTTCGGGCACGGCCTACACGGCCGGACGGCCCACAGGCCATGCGCGCGAGAGAGAGCTGGGCCGGCCCAACTTGCGCGGCAGTCGCTCGATATGCTGACGGCAGCGATGACCGAGGGGGCCGTCAGTGGGCGGCCGGGAGGTCGGGCGCTGAGTCCAGGGCACAGCGTCGTTGACCAGTGGGACCGGTTTGGCTGTGCGCGATAAAATCGATCGATCGAGACCAGAGAGGAGGGGTTCGCTAGGGTTCCACCAGAGGGGAAAACGGGTCGGCGACGGTGATTTGGGCGATGGCGGCTCGGGGCGAGGCGGGGGACGCCAGAGCCGGGGAAGATGAGGGTGGCGGCGGGGTTTGGCAGGGAGGCGAGGGGTCGGGCTAGGGTTTTGGGCGGGGATTTGGCTGGGAGATGGACGGGCGGCTCGGGCCGGCTTCGGTCGAGACCGAAGGAGATGAAGGGATGGCGGCGGGGTTTGGCAGGGGAGGGAGACGAAGGGGGGGGGGTCCTCACCGAGGAAGACAAGAGGACGAGCGCGAGGGAGGAAGATGATGCTGGGGGGGATTATACCTGCACAAGGGAGAGGGAAGAGGGGCGGCCGGCATGGGGTGGCGACGCGACAGCGGCAGTTGGAGCAGAGGTGACGAGCGCGGAGGCGACGGCACGGGAGCGGCGTCCAAGGCGTTGACCGGCGTGAGGGAGCGAGCAGGTGGGGGCTGACGGGTGACGACCGGGTGAGGGGGTGGAGTAGCTCGGCGCGGCAGGCGAGGCGGGTGCTGACGCACGACGGCCGTGGCGACAGGACGGCAACGACCTTGCGTGAGAGCGGGAGCAGGCAGCGCACGGGGCGAGGCGACGACCACGCGATGGGACAGCGGGCGCAGCCGAAGGACCGAAGGTCCGAGCGGGAGACCAGGTAAGTGTTCCAACCACTCCCAATCTCATCCATTCCCCCGAGAATCCAATAACCGGACAAGAACACGATTAAAACCGATTAAAATCCAATTAGCAACGATTAGGGTTAAAATTAGGGTTTGATTTAGTTTGGAAATTTTCGGGGCATTTCAGATTTGATCGTACGACTTATATATTTGGCCGCTATGACTTTTCGGGTATATGTACGTACGCTTCTAGACAAGCAGAAACAACTAAGTAGCAGCAGCAATTAATTAACCACCGCACAATCGCACATCGTTACACCAACTGAACAAATCAAACAACTAGTTAATTAAGCACTCGATTAAAAACAAATGGATGTGGCATCGTGGCGCCGCTAGCTGTTGCGATCGAATCAGCATCAGGGTTTTTTCTTATAAGAAGCTAGACGCATATCGTGCGTGTCTACATGTATATGTCAGCTTGCCAATGTCGTCATTCCCTGTGGGGCCCACCCGAGTAGGAAAACTAGGGGTATTTAGCAGCCAGTAGGCTTCGGTTTTTTGCTGGAAGCGTAAGGCGCGCGGCCATTGACTGCATCTTAGAGCTAGCTTGGCTAGCTAGCCCATGGAATGTGCCCATTATTTAGTCCATAATATGGTAAGGTGCAATGCACCGTGGAAGAGGATACTAGTATACTACCAACTAATTAAGCAATAATGCTTGTTTTATAACCTGGTCAGATGTTGGCGTATGTATTTGCCGTTCTTCCAGACGTTCGTGGTGCTGACGTCAGCTGCCGGCCGATCGACATAGCTTGGTATATGTGTACTAGTACTACTGCTCTTGGGCTTTGGCATACTGAATTAATTAATAGTATTATGTTTCGAAACGCATTCCTGAGAAATGATGTTTGCGAATCTTTTTGTTCGATGGATAAATATTAAAAGTTGAGAAACATTTCCAACGAGAAGAACATGCATGCATGCCAGCAGCGGCTTGGTCGTGGTGGTGAGACTGTTGAGGATTCACCTCGATCCTATATATTCAGGTTCGAGTCTTTAAGAAATGTTAACTGACAAATTGGCATCACTTAGCCGATGCATATACGCATTTCAGAATCCATTCTACATGTATGTAATTTAATCAGCCTTAATGTTGGCTCCGCCACTGAATCTAATCTGCGTATTACTATTTGTCAGTACAGATATTACTGCTATTTGGACCGTAAACTGATTAATTTATCGATTAATTTACCGTTTTAGACGTAGGTGCAGTTAAATTTATGAAACTTTGATTGTCAACATATCTTTAAATATTTAAATTGGATATATAAAAATCATATACGCAGATTTGTTTCGAGAAGTACTTTCACAATACTACAATTTTATCCGGTTAATTTTATAAATATACTATAATAAAATTAGTATTCAAAACTGTATTTTAAAAACTATGTCTACGACCGAAGGGAGTAGGAGCAGTAACTAAACTGAATCACCACCCATACGTACGCGGCCATGCGGCACTGCCTAGAACTTGCATGGTTTAGTAGCTAGCTGTAGACCTTTGCGATCGAGACGGTACTACCCAGCTTTATTGTTTCCTAAACCCAGGATCGGTTATATTAACAGCCGTTGAAACTGAATATTACAGGGGGCAGCATGAGAACCTAATTAACCGAGGCTAGCTACCTTAATTTATCCGGAATTAATATCAAACTCTGGATGCTGTCAGCTTGCATGCCATAGTGCCGGCCGGCTGGACATGCAAGTGAATATAAAAGATGGGTTTTGATAAGTTTCATTCAGATGTTTTCTTTAGCAACCATCATCCAAATTCCTGGTCATTGGATTTGCTTTCAGATCGATGCACGTCCCCCCTGAATTCGAAGTGGGTTGATCCTACGGATGTGTGTTTTGATCGTACGGTCCAAAGTTTAGATGTTTTCTAGGACAAAAACATCCGGATAATGCCTATACACTCCCATTATATACTAGACGGTACTTTTTCGGCGGAGGGAAAAAAAAAACTATCTGGTGATCGAGCTTCATTTGATCATGAATCACGGTCCACTTACGATCGATGGTGGAAATCCGTCGTCGATCGCCCTCCTCATCGGCCGATTTCATTAACAATTGTTGCAACTTGCAAATGGTCTCCCCTGTGTCTGGGTGATCGTGTCAGCTTAATTGATCCATTGCCAAAGTAATGTTGTGCTAGCTAGTATATATATATATATATATATATATATATATATATATATATATATATATATATATATATATATATATATAGGCGGTAGGAATTTAAGCTGTTGGGATATGATATATGCAGCTTCAACCACATAGCCAGCGGACTGAAAATTTCACGCCTTATCGTTAGCCAATCATATTGTGTTTTTTACCAATAAGTTAATTAGCTCTCCATCCATTCCACAGGCCCGCTGCAAACCCTGAAGGTTTCTTATTTACTCTTTTTTTTTTTAATTTTTGCACATAAATGTATACATAGAGACTCGAAGTTGCGGATATTAAGGATGTATTTGGTTGCTTGTACTCGTGGTATATGTACGAGATGGTTCAAGAAAAAGAATTATTTATATATTTGGTTGTATGAATGAAACCATCCCGTCGTAGATGGTGGAATACAAATTTAAGGAATATTCACTATAGGTATTGAACTATTCCATTCACCCAAATGCCAAAACAATGAAACCAAATGATACATGACCATTCCATCCTATGCAACATCATCCCACCAATAAACACACCCTAAACCAACCAACGGAACACGTAGCCGTGTTCAATGGTTGTATTTTAGATGATCAGCCAAACTTAAATGACAATAAGCCAATTTATGGCTGCATTGATCGGTTGGATCCAACAATAACATCTATTTGTTTAGGCTTTTTTCTCCAACTCGAGGGTTAAAAAGCTAAATCTTAACAAAGGAAAAAAAATTATAAGTTTTTATATAACTAAAAGTCAAAAGCCACCGGTAAGGTATTTTTTTTGAGAGTGACTAGGGAACGGTATACCGTTGCAACGGTATAGCCATGAAACTTGTGAAACTTATCAGTTTCAGTGCTGGTTTCATGAGTTTCAGTGTTTAGTTTCATCAGTTTCATGTTTTATCAGTTTTTAGTGCTAAGTTTCATGAGTTTCAGTGCAAAAAATCATAAGTTTCATAAGTTTCAGAGGTATACCGTTGCAACGGTATACCGTTTTTTAGTTTTTCTGATTTTTTTTAGCTTATCGATGATCAGTTTTAGATTAATACCACCAAAGTTAGGATAAAATTATACATGTATACCACTTAATTATAAAAACAAACTTCCTTTAAACCGTTTAAATCAAAAGGCTAACTTGCTAAAAAATATAGTGCTGAACAAACAGAGCCTAACCTACCTCCTTCCTCGAAGTTAAGATGAGAACGGCTATTACACGGAGCATATAATATGTGGTTTTGCTGTAGAGCCGAAGTGATATGCGGGGAACCGCTCGGGTTTTCTTTTCCATTTCTCTGTACATTTTATATGCTCCACTCTACGCGTGCGTGTCTCGACGCCGATAGGTCCCCGTCGATCTCACCAAGTTGCCATGGTTAAATTACGATGGTGTCGTACACGATTAAATTAAAGAAGCACAGGCATAGTAGACGATTAATGTCCTGTGACTCGAGAGCCGATCCTGAATCGCTGCGCACTAAGCCACCGTGGAATCCGTTGACGGGCTGAGAATCTTGCCGGCCAAGCTAGCTACTTATATTATATACGAGGGCGGCGGCACGACGACGGCGGCGGCGACAAGGCGCTGCGTACGTGCCGGTGGGGCCCGCCACCAGCACGATCATCTCCGGCGCCGCGCACGCATCTTAATTGGCGCCTTGCCGGCCGCCGCGTGGATGTATAGGAGGAGGTGGTGGTGGTGGTTGGGAGTTGGGACCTGGGAGTGGGAACGGCCGGCCCGTGCGCCTGGCCGGGATCACGGCCAGGTGCAGCGAGCGGCGAATCCGTCCGAGGCCCGTGCGGTAGGTGCCGCGGCATTGCGGGGAGATTGGCCGTGCTCGGAGGCTACGGATCGGTCTTGGTTGCAAGTTGAAACATGGGGAGGTCTCCCGGAGGTGTGATCAACGCATTCTCGTATGGGCGAAGCTACTAGGATACCGGATACGCACTAGCGTCCTTTTACATTAGAAGAATATTATGTAAAAATTAGTTCTTTTAGTTGGCTTATTTGAACGATTCTGCCGTAAGATTTTATGGGAGGATCGGTTTTTCTATTAATATAATGTATTATTTGAACTATTTGTACTGTATTTTTTGAAAATTTTTGAACTTACGTGTTGAATTTACGATGCTACGAAAGTATTGCACAAAAGTATGGAACTATACGTTTGAAGTACGCAGTGGCGGATCAATACAAAAATTTAAGGTCCACGATAGCGAAAATTGAAGTATAAGCAAACATGTCACAATAAATTACAAAATAAATAATAAAAATTACAAAATAACTTGCGAGACTCCGTAATTTGGAAGTGAGATATTATGGCTTCATCACCAACTTATAGAAAAAATATCGATTACCCATTATACTTAGTTGGTTCTTTCACAAAATTAATTGCCGAAGACAAATTTGCTTTCCGCAGATATTGGTTTGAATATGAACGTAGTAGCTATAGTTGCTTTTGTGTCTTTCCGGATCATCCATAAACCTTTCAAATCTACATACTAACTCTTTATTATCTTAAGCACTGTATCCGCACAATCAACCAATCAATCCTACTTATTCACATTTTATCAACATTTTAAGTTCTCAACATTCAATAAGATAATATGTGAATACCTCTGGGTTCTTCTCGATGCCCTGACTGGCTGCTACAACAGTGGTGCAGCTCGCAGTGCTGCTTGGTCGACAGGCTAGCTATCGTCTCAGCCCCCTAGCCTCCTGCTACCGCCTGCTTGTCGAAGTGCATCATCGGTTGCCGCCACAAGGGAGAGAGAGAGAGAGAGAGGAGAGAGAGAGAGAGAGAGAGAGAGAGAGGTGTGCATAGAGCATGAGAGACAAAAAAAAAAATGGGGATTTTTGCCTAGGGTTGGCTGTGTTGTGTAATATCATCTACTCGGTCGAGAGATGGGAGGTGTGTGCTTTTCGCTAATGGGATGAGCCGGTCGGTTGAGGATGGGAGGTGTGGGGAATGAAAATAGGCTAAAATTAGTTGACAAGTGAACATATATACTGATGGGGTCTTATTATTGATGATATATAACTAATATACTTACTATATAATGAATTTTTTTGCAAAAAAAATTTGGATGCATGCTGTGAAGAATGGCCTATGTAGTACTCCCTCCGGTTACAAATAGTAGTCATTTTGGACATCAATATGGTTCCCAAAACTTAATTTTGATCACTAATTTATCTTGTAATATATTTTAAAAAATCTAATAAAATTATAATATTATAAAAAGTATGTTTCAAGATGAATCTACACATATAATTTTCAAGCATTCAATGTAAAACATTCAAAAAAATATCACTAGTTAAAATATTAAAAGTTTGATTATACATATCCTAAAACAACTACTATGTGATCAGAGTAGCTAAACTTCACCTATGCATGCTCCAAACGCCCCAGAATTGCTGCACCTAAGCTAGCGTTCTTACTTGCACAGTAGTGCTAGTTCGTCCATGCATGATTGGTACGTGACTGTCACGTCACTACCAATATCACGATTCAGGGGACAGGGGGTGTTTTTGAGTAATTGTAGACCGGGAAGAATGGAGAAATTTTAGTGGATCAAGTGATACAAATTTGAAAAATATTCTCTTTAGATGCTGAACTTGTTGGAAACATATGCAATATTTTTATTTTAGATTTTATATTGAGGCAAATATTACAGATAAATAGTGGTACACAGTAAATATAACAGCAGACTACACATTATACTTTCAAACATGTATACTTCAAGAGGTCGTGGGAGAAGTCAAACGATCACTAACGACTTACAGTTGGGCTTGATGATGAACAAAAAGATGCGCAAAACAGGTTGTGGGAGAAGTCGAAGTCGAGGAAGCAGCGCAAGAGCGGTCACGCAGATGCGCTGTCTAGAAACCTTATTGCCGCCCCGTGCAGGTGAACTCTGCGACAACGGCTCGAAAATACCACCCACCGTCCTTCACGGTGCACGCCGAGTAGGAAGGTTAGCGCGGTCTAGCTGCTCAACAATTCAGTACAGCTCTCGTAAGATGAAGAAGAAAGAGTGGAATCGAAAAATTCTGTCACTTGGCATGGACGTCTCCAGGTCTTATATAGTCTCTAACCAGTAACTGTCTCCATTACTTACTAGTAACTGACAGCATTAAGCACTGGTAACTGATCGAATTTAAACAGATTTAATGCACTGGTAACTGCTAATTCAAACAAAAATAAAGGTCATTATGCAGTCTCCTGACCAGTACAGAAAGCTAAACAGTTGCATGATTCAGCAAAATAAAAGGTGAATTCATAGTGCCAGGAGACACACTCGTCGCAAGTAACAAGTCACGCGATTATCGACACGAAAATACGCGAATGCGCTTGCGCGCGCGCGTGTTTCTCCAAAATCCTTCTCATACCATCCCTATGTCATGCTTCTCATAACTCAAGGTGTGGCAAAGACTCCACCTTATAAATTGCCTTCCTTCTATTTGGCTAAGCAATATGATACTAACCATGCAATCTTTGGAATTAAAGGAAATATGCCATACTCAAGAGGCCAATTCCAACCGAACCATCTCATTCCCCTAAAATAATGGAATCAAATGGTACAGAACCGTTCCATCTCATTCAACCTCATCCCATGATCAAACACACGATATGTAATTTGCCCCCAAATTAATGCACGTAGTCTTTTCTTAATTTTCTATTACAGATTATCATCATGCACTTCAATTCCCCGTATATATAGGACACACAGTTGCTCTAGTCATCCAGATATGGATTGAACGAGCAAGATGGAAGGCTCACTCTTCGGCTTCGGCTACAAAGGCCAGATGAGCCGAAGGAGAGGCCCATGCTTTAGGGATGGGCTCAAGCCCACAGGCTACTTCATTAAGCAACTGGGCCGTGAGCCTAAATGTCTTCTCATCTTTTAGGCCGTATCCAAACGTTACGCGCTGTCTTGGGCTTCCGTCCAGGTAGCTAGGCATCCAGTGTTCATCCACGTCTCTGCATGCTCGGCTGTATTCCGTATTCGTGTCAGGTGAGCAGGGTTCAAAAAATCAACGAAAATCGCTCGATATCAAAAACCGGTCGATAAACCGATCCGATTCAAAAAATAATTCAAAAAAATCCAAAAATTTGAAAAAATTTACGTGTCAAAAGCCGGTCGAAAATCGGTGGAAATCGGTCGATTTTCGCCAAAAATCGTCGAAAATCGCTACAAAAGTCGACCGCACAAAAAAATTCAACATGACTGTCGATTTTCCACCGATAATCGTCGATTTTCCACGTTTTTTGAATTTTTTTGAAAAAAATCTGAATTTTGAATTTATGCGATTTTCGACCGATTTTCGGTTCGATTTTTGCGATTACCGAAAATCACTGTTCATCCGAAAATCGCATGTAACGGTAAGGTGAACCCTGCAGGTGAGTCCATACGCAACTCGAAATCTTTTTTCGGTGAAATTTATTTTCCTGAAGGAGTGGATAAGATATTACTCCCTCCGTTTTATTTATAAGTCGTATTTGGTTTCACAAGGCTTTGACCAACAATTACTCTATTAGCATATAATTTTCATGACATAAAATTGATATTAGCAGATTTGTATTCAAAAGTACTTATATATAATTATGATTTTGTATTGCATAAATGATATATTAATAAAGTAATCGTTGGTTAAAGTCTTGTCCTAACGAAATCAAATACGTCTTATAAAAAAAAAGAGGGAGTAGGTAGTAGTTTGACACCACCAAACAGAGAAAAGAAAGTTTCTAAGAAATAAAAAAAGGAAAAATTGGGCATAGCTGGACCTGGGCGGCAGGCGTCGGAGTCTCTCCAAGGGGATCCTGCCGGCGGCGGCTTCGGTGCCACGTCCATTAATTCCTCTGTAGTGCAGCCTTCAGTGCCGCTGTTGTTGATCCTTCGTATCTGATCTGGATCAGAATAATTGATGATTTGTTCTCATTTATTTGTGTCATTAGTCATTTGTCCCATGATATCTCAACCATACGACTACCAAAACCACACCAAGTCAGTGCCACGTCCGCGCAAGACCATCCTAATGCTGGTTTTGGATCTTATTTAAGGCCTGTTTGGTACGGTTTCATATTCTAGTAGAAACGGAAACGGTTCTAGATTCTTGGTAGAAACGTTTCAGGTAGAATCAGAATAACTGTCATGAAACCATTTGGCTAGTTGTCTGGATTATGTGAATCGGGGTGGAACGAGGTTGAGGGTGATTCGGCCCCGGTGTGAAAAAAGAAGAAACGTTTCGAGGAGAATCGTTCAAAGCTTTAGCCCGTTTGGCTGAATTTCTCCCAGATTCTAGTTGAAACGGCCCGGTTCCAAGTTGCCAAACGGAGCCTAATATGGCATATAAGTATAGAGGATTAAATAACCGGTTTTATGGTACATAGGTGAATTGAATAAACTTGAAAGTACATGTACCAAATATGGACCTTTTCCTTTCTCAAGAATAATATTTTATGTGGTCGGAGCCCACGGGCCTAATTATAGCGTACAATTGTTTCCATTCGTAAATCTACCTATATTTTTAAATGACAAATGTTCATTTATCGTTTGCATCTAAAAAAATTGCAAATTAAAAGAAGAATTTTATGTTACCCAAAGTTTGATTTAACAAATACATCTTATCTGTCACCGAGCCAAAATAAGTTTAAACTAACGACTTTTATTTCAAAAGTTAAATAAAAACCATTGAATTCAAACAAATTTTTTTTGAAAGGCAGATTTGCTGCGATTATACTAGAAATGGGGCAAAATTACAAGGTTTGATTTTAGTGCAGGAGTCTGCAGGGAGGGTACAGAAAAGTGCAGAGTAGTGTGGGCTAAGAGGAAGTCTGCTCGGTCAGTTTTTTGAGGTCCGAAGCCCCAACGACAGTCCAGATTGCAGCCTCATTCCTAATTTTTTTTTGCTATGTGTCAATTAACGTTTGCCCTCCTAAAATCAATCTGTACTTATTAGGAATGCAAAAAAAAAAAAAAAAAATCACTAGAAACCACATAATTCCTTCACGAATTCCGTGAATTTCCCATGCTCGATACGGTTTACAGCCTCATCAACTGCCAGCCATTTCCACTTAATTTCACTGTTTGTGCGCATTGTAACTCATATTTCTTTTACCTTTTGTTTCGGTTTCAGCCATCGCGTGTCTGGTCAATTCATTGCAAAACTATCTGCAAAATCTTGCCTGTTATCATATCATCCACAGCTCCAGGCTGATGCGATCATCCATAAAACCCTGATCTTGAGAGGGCTGAAGGGCACCATCACAATTCTCACAGGCTAGAACATAATCTGCAGTTCTGCACATCATCCCATGTCCGCCTCCATCTCGACCACTGCCAAAGCTGCAAGGTAAGCCATTATCGCCAACCTCCATTTCGACCACCACCGTAGGCCAGAGCGAGGTAATCTCACGAGGAACCAAGAACCTCGCAGCAATTCACAATCCAGTGTTGCAACTCGATCGTCTTTAATGTTTCTTGTGATTTGAAATTTCAGCCATTGTTGTTGCCGTCAAGAACGGCCGTAAATATAGGGAAAATGGAGGATGAGGGGTGTAAGCCCTATGTAACTTCCCATACCGTGCTGATACAAGTCCTCTGCGATGCTACCCCAATTAAGGATGTGTTCTGGAAGAGGACAACGAGTGATAAGAAACCTGATGGAGTGACCTATATTACTCTCTTAGAAAAGTAGTTTGGCGACAACGGTGACTCGCAATCGGTGATGGAAATCTAAAATGCAGTGAAAAGCTGATGGCTACAACGACAATGTTGTTGCCCACATTGCAGTTGTGGATGCACTGTGCCAACTTGGGAGAGGGTCGATGAAGCTTCGGATATGTTTGATGAGATGAAACAAATGGGTGTATTGCTTGATCAGTACTCATATATAAAAGATTATGTGGAGGTCTACTCATTTTTGTGATGATTAATTGATTGTGTTTCAGCTTATGATACTTGAAGCAATTTGAGTTCTTGTCGGTCAAAGGCGGTACTATCGGCCCCTGGGAAGTGGTAGTACTGGACCAGCGACACTACCAGCCTTAGAAAGCGATAGTTATTTTTTCAGTGAGGAAAATCTCGGGTTTAAGCTGAGCGGCACTACAAACCTTGGGGGCGGTACTGCTAGCCTCTAGTAGGCGGTAGTTATTCTCTAGAGCGTGCCATTGAGGGTTCATGCCAGGCAGTACTACCGGCCCTAGGGCGGTAGTGCTGACTTTCTTAGGATGATCATAAATCATTTTTGCTACGGACGATTAATTGCATATGTGTTGGACAATGCTATGTGATGGATTTATTTGTTTATGATGGTTGCAAGACGTCAAAGCTAGGTTATTGTGAGGCGAAGGTGACCGGAACTAGGCTAGGAGAGTTGAGGTCCAGATAGTCGAGACAACACCAGGCATCAAAATCTCGCCAAAATCCCACACAATCTCGTATTTCAAACCCCCCTGAGTTTCATCATCCCGATGAAATTAAAAAATTTAAAAAAAACCAAAATGCTACAATACCTATAATCCCGGTAAAATTTTGGTATATTTGACTGAAATCTCAGTTTTTTGACCAAAAGTTGATTGGATTTTGACCAGATTTTGACCGAATTAGATTCTTCATGTCGTTTTCCATATGGGACAATCGGTAGATCATCCAGTTAGCCTGTGCACATTAATTCTCGGGTCATTAATTAAGTACCTCGGTTGTTACAATTTTTGAAATTTTGAAAACTTCTCAAGATTGATCATCATCTAAAAATTTTATGGTAATATTATGGATATGTTAGGACCATCAAAAAAATTTTCAAAAGTTTCTAACGTGGTTAGCACCATTTTCCATTCCGTAGAAATTTGCTGGTCAACCTTTTATCAGGACAATAGCACTGTTTGATTTTTTAAAAATACATTAGGCTTGATCATCATTTGAAATTTTTATGGAAACATTAGTTATGTGTCAGGACCATTGAAAAAAATTTCAAAATGTTTTGACATTGTTTGAACTATTTTTTCATTCAGTTGAAATTTACTGAGATTTCGGTAATTTTGGACCAAATTTCCTTTTTTAACTAAAATCTCGGTAATATCGGTTCAGAAAATGACGGATTTGAATTTTGCTTTTTGAATTTTGTTCGGATTTCGACTAAAATAACGAGATTTTTTATTTCAAGGGGTGAAGAGATTTGAACCAACAATGAAATTTGGAACCTTTGGCGGCGCCGAAGATGACTGAGGTTGGGGAGTAGTCACTCTAAGCTGAGAAGGCAAGTGGACGGTGTTGATGCTAGCTTATGTTATACTCAATCGAAGGAGGATTTTGTTGGATCGTGGATTCGCGGATGGAGTAGTGGTTAATTTAGTGTGCTTCAGAAGCGTGCAAAACCTATTATATTTGTGGGTTTCAGGTTAGTCCATATATGAGTGAGTCAATCCTAACGCTTGATGAGATTCCTTATGGATGAAGGAAGTCAACCAAAGGTGAAGATTGCTCTGCTTAGGCTATAAATAGAGGGGTAGTGGTATGCCTCTCCTCTAAGCTCTTGAGAAGTATTTTTTGTTTCCTTGTGTTCATTTGAGCTTTGCCCACCTAGTAGTGTGGCTTTATAAACCTTCCTCTCTAAACTATGCAAGATCTAGATTTCTTCATATTCTAAATTTTTTTTATATCTTGCATTTTTGCTCGGTATTTTCTTAAAACTTGAGCTTTGCCTCCTCTGATTCTACTTGCTATAGTTATATTAGATCAAGGATGTGTAAGAGATTGAGAAAGACATGTAGATCTTAACCCAGCAAGATCCACAAGAACTCATTGTTGTTCAAGTTTTGTCTTTCCCTTCTTGAGTTCTTAATCTATGTGGTTTGTTCCTCTCTTGATCTTGTATTGTTAAGGATGAATGATTGATGGATAAGTGTTTTATAGATCGTATCACAATCATCTAGACAAGTTCTTATCATCAAAGGATTTCTCAAGAAATTAATTTTTGATTAAAGAAGGAAGGATTTGTGGTAGATTGTGTTGTTAAGTATTCGAGGGGTATATCTTTGGTGTTCCTGCTTGCTGTGATATATGGGAGGTCATTTAAAATCATCTTGACCATTAAATCCCTATGAGCAAGCTTAAGGTGAAGTTTTTATGTTTGACCCGATTTTGGTGCAACCTTCACTAAACTGAAAAAATATTGAAACTTTGACAACAATCCTTGCAATTGAAGATTGGAATAGGTTTCTGATATCCATAGGAAAGTGCATACAATGTTTTATAGGATTTGGATCAGCCGATCAAAAGCTACATCGTTTCTTGTTTTTGAAGGAATGCTGGTTTTTACTGTTCATCCATCACTATCACTATTGTAGCATGGTACTCTCGCTAATATAGCACCATAGTGTCGGCCCCAAATTGAACTTGTCCAAAATTGATTATTTTGCTTCCATTTGGTTGTCTGAGGTTTTGGTTCAGTTCTTTGTGTGTTTTTTTGGGAAAAATTTTATTTTATTGAATTTTATTTTGCTCTTATTCATCTCCCTCTAGTCGCCTTTTCAGTCCTTCAATACAACTCCTTGATATTTGGGCTTCTGAAAGCTCGTAGGTTAGGTGATGTTGTGGAGTCGTTTAACCATATGACTATTCATGGACCTAAACCAAATGGCTACACACATGTACTTTTCATAAATTACTATGGAAAATCTGATGAATCTCTGAGAGCCATACAAATATACAAGCTTATGAAGAGCAAAGGGATTGTTCCATATGATGTTGTTGGTAAATGCCATTTTGTATTGTCTTGCTAAATCTGGTAGACTTGGAATGGCAAAAAGATTCTTCTATGGATTAAAGGCTATGGGGGTTCCTCCGGATACTATGACCTACACTATGATGATCAAGTGTTGCAGTAAGGTGTCAAAAGCTGATGAAGATGTAAGGATTTTCTCTGATATGATTGAAACAAGTTGTGTTCCTAATGTTATTGCGATGAATTATTTGATTGATGCGCTCTACAAGGTAGGCAGGGGTGATAAAGCCTGGCATATCTTCTATCAAATAAAAGAAATGAATCTTGAACCCATAGATACAACTTACAATACACTTTTGGCAGGATTAGGAGGAGAAGGGAAAGTCAAGGAGGTAATGCATATGCTTGAAGAAATGAACTCCAGTAGTTATCCTCCATGTTGCAAATAATAAGCAGAAAATAGGAAATAGGAGACACGAATTTTTACATGAAAAACCCTTGCAGAAAAAAAACTATGGACACACAAAGGTGATTTCACTATATAAGGAGATGTTTAGAATGGAGCTCTTACTTTTGTTCTAGGTTGCAGAGTCATATTTATAGTCGTACATTAGAGATAGAGTAGGAAACCAATTCGTATCATACTCAAACTTAAAAATCTCCACCTTGAGATGAATTTATCTTGTAGCCAAAATATAATATGACTCTCCTCAAAACAAATCATCATGAACACCTTGTGTGCCATAAGTCCTTTGGACTTATTGAATGATACCAACTAAGTCTAAGCAAAGCTCAAACTTAGCGAATGTAACTGGCTTTGTGACCATATCTGCTGGATTATCATGTGTACTTATCTTGCTGACTTTAATGTCACCTTGAGCAATGACACGACGAATATAATGATATCTGATATCAATGTGCTTTGTTCTCTCATAGAACATCTGATCCTTTGTAAGGTAAAGAAAACTATCATAAAATATTATAGTGCAAGATGTACTTCCACAAAGCTCAGTAAATAAATATCTCAGCCAAACGACTTTTTTGCAAGCTTCAGAATTAGCCATTTACTCAGCTTCTGTAGTAAACAAGGCAACAGTAGCTTGCAGACTTGCTTTTCAGCTAACAGCATACCCTCCAACAGTGAATATATAACCAGTAAGAGATATCTTATCAAAATCTCCAGCAAAAATCTAAATCTATATAACCCACTAGCCCATCTCTAGTTTTTTCAAACTATAAACAAGTACTATAAGTGCCCTACAAATGTATGAAAATCCAATGTACTGCTTTTTAATGCTCTTTGCTAGGATTAGCCATGTATCTACTAACAACACTCAATGATTGGGATAAGTCGGGGCGAGAACATACCATAGCATGCATAAGTGAACCAACTAAATTGGCATATGGAACTCTAGACATGTACTCAATTCCATCAACTGATTGTGGGCATGATGCTGAAGATAATCTGAAATATGCAACTAATGGAGTAATCATCGGTTTGACTTTATGCATGTTGAAATGATGGACTTTTTCAATATACCCTTTCTGACTTAGGTATAATTTTTTCAAACTATCTCTGGTAATTTCCATACCAAGAAGCTTATTTGCTGCACCGAGATCCTTCATCTCAAATTCACTCTTAATTGTGCCTTCAATCTTGTAATTTCCGACTTGTCTTTTGTAGCAATCAAATATGCACAAATATCATAACATAATATTTTAAATTCTAAGAGATCACAAAGGTGTCAAATCTCTTATACCACAGTCTAGATGATTGCTTCAAACCATAAAGAGATTTCTTTAATTTGGAAGCAAAATTCTCCTTTTCTGGAATGATGAAACCTTCCGAATGATCTATATAAATATCTTCTTCTAATTCCCTATGTAAAAACACAGTTTTCATATCCAATTGCTCAAACTCATAATTATGCATACCACAATGCTGAGGAAAGTGCAAATGGAACTATGCTTCACAACTAGAGAAAAAGATATGTGAAATCAATACCTAGAATTTGGCTGTATCCTTTAGCAATGAGTCATGCCTTGTATTTAATCTCTTCAGTTGGAGATACACCTTCCTTCTTTTTAAATATCCATTTGTAGCGTATAGCCTTCTTATCAATTGGTAACTTGACTAGCTCCCAAGTGCCATTTTTCTCAAGAGATTGCATCTCATCATGCATGGCAGTCATCCATCTTTCTGAACCACCAGAAAAGATAGCCTCTGAATAAGTTAAAGGTTTGAAGTGCTTTCAATTTCTTTTGCCACATTCAAACAATAAGCTATAATATTAGCTTCTTCAATCAACCTCTTGGGTGCTTGAATATTCCTCTTAGGCCTATCAGCTGCAATAGAACATTGTGTTGGTTTTGTAATAACAGGGACATCATGTACGTGTTCCTTCTTGGCTTTTGATGTAGATCCTGAATCAATAACATGTTCCACCTACATGCTTGATTTCTACTGCTCCTCAGTGGGAACATTAATAGATGGTTTATCATGCAAAATAGCAGATTCATCAAAGGTAACATTTCTGCTAATAACCACCTTTTTGGTTTCAGGATTCTATAATTTATAGCTTTTCATACCAGACTTATTCCCAAAGAAAATGCATTTAATGGCTCTAGCCTCCAATTTACCATTATTAGCATAAGCAGGACAACCAAATATTCTCAAGTTTGAATAATCTGCTGGAAAACTAGACCATACCTCAATTGGAGTCTTCTTATCAATTGCCAGATTTGGTGACTGATTGATTAAATAACAAGCAATGAAAACAGCTTCAGCCTAATAACTCTTAGATAAGCTAGAGTTAGATAACATGCAACGTACCTTCTCCATGATGGTTTTGTCCATGCGTTCGACCACACCATTTTGTTGAGGAGTATAATAAACAGTGTAATGTCTCACAATACCCTTCGATCTACATAAAATTTCAAATTCTCTAGAACAGAACTCCATGCCATTGCCGGTACAAAGCTTCTTTACCTGCTTACCAATTTGTTTTTCAATCATAATCTTTCATTTCTTGAATGTTTTGAACATATCCGATTTGTTTTTTTATGAAATATGCCCAAAATTTTCTTGGGTAATTATCAATGATAGCCAACATATAGCTAGCACCTCCAAGCGATGGAACGCGGGATTCTCCCCACAAATCGGAGTGAACATAACTCAATATGTTTTCTTTAGAGTTAGTTGCAGTGTTGAATTTCACCCTCTTTTACTTGACAAAGACACAGTGTTCACAAAACTTTAACTTGTCAATGATTTGACCATCAAGAATGTAACACCCTAGTTTTCGCCTTCTGGAGAAAAATCTAATTTAAATAAATTAAATTCAAAACTTGGAGTTTCTTTGGTGTTTATATTAACCTGGCATCTTTTCCCACCCAAAATCGGGATTTAATTCCCCTCCGGTCGAAAAATCGATTTTTCAGATTCCCGCCGGTACCCGAAATTTCAGTCGAGTCAAAAAATGCTCCAAAAATCCCCAAACCACTTCAATTGTGTTCCAAATATTCCAAAATGATTTTAGGAATCATTCCCCAGATTTTTGGACTTCCGTTCCTATTTTATCTCGCGCGGCTTTTGTTTAATGCCTGCGATCCGCGCCCGAATATTTAATTCCACAAAAATCATCCAAATTCTGCGAAACCAATTTTATTGGGTCCCAAATAATCTAAAATGGCTCTAGGAATTTTTTCGGAATTTTTAGACCATTTTTCCTCATTTTTCTCTAGGGCGAATCATTCGCGTAAAGGAGAACCAATGGGAGAGTGCCACGTGGCAATGAATAGTACTCCTTCTTCTACCTTGGGCCATGGCAAACAACAGAGAGCTTCAAGTTTGCCTCTAATGGCTAGGGTTCCATTCAAATCCTCCTAACTCCCTCAAATCAACTCCAAATCGCGAAGCGCCGGTTCCGTTGGATCCGTAACGTCGACCTCTTACCATTCCCCACCATCTTTAATCCCAAAGCTCGCCGAAATTTGAACAACCGAGCAAAAACCGAAATGTGTTTAATTGCCATTATCTCGGCCGTTTCTACTCCAAACGGCGCACCACCACCTCCATTCTCTTCGTATAAGAATCCCCGTTCCGGGAGTGTGCTCCTCCTTTCATCTACTCCACTCTTGTGCCCGTGAGATCAAGAAAACCGAAGTTGGGTCGCTCTTTTTCGGTGTTCTTCGCGTTCGTGCTTGTAGATCCTTCTCCGGTGAGCCATTCTTCATGCCACTTGGTTCCTTGTGACCGTGATTGAGTCTAGAGTCTAACCCAACAATCAATTTTAGGTTGCATCAAAGTTTGGAGGCGAATTTCGAGTTTTTGTTCTTTCGGCTGAAGCTCCGTTCTTCGCTAAATTCATCGCCTCCGGTGAGAATCAATCCAATTCCTTCCTCCTCTAGCTCCCTAAGGTTGTAATCTAGAGATCACATGATTTTATTTGGGTCAATTCCATGCGAAAATGGTGGAAAAATCGAGTTTTTTCGGGTTTTTGCGCTCTCTGTTCGTTTTGGGGAGCCTACTGTGCTTGGCATGGTTGAGCTCGGGCCGCCGCCACCGCTCGCCGCCGGCCAGCCGGCTGGTCGCCGCCGCCGACTGCCGTGCCGCCGCACGCCGCCCGCTTCCCGTCTTGGCCACAGCTGGCCGGCCGACGACCTCGCCGCCCCACCCCCACACCCCCAAGCTTCTCTCTCATTCATGGCTTCCTTCACCATGGCATGAACCAAGGCTTGGAGAAGAAGCCTCCTCCCCAATGACATGTGGGGCCCAATTGCCATAGAGATAAGACCAGTCAAAGTCAAAGTCAACATTTGAACCAGTCAACAGTGGAATATTCTGAGAATATTCTTGATTTTCCGATTTTTCAAAATTCAAACTTCGAAAGCTCATATCTTCTCCGTCCGAACTCCGATTGACTCCATTCAAATTTCTAAATTCATCTAAAATCAAGATCTTCCTGCCAGTATAACTTTTATAATTTTTGGATTTTATTTTATTTATTTTATTTATTTATTGCCTCGTTTTGTGCGTAGTCGACGATCCCACCGAGTTCGCCGATCCCGCCGCCGGACTTCAAGTGTTCAACATTCTCGCTGTGGCCGAGGCAAGTCTCCTTGACGCATATTGCTCCTATGCTTTATAAATGTTTTACACTGTTTTACCACTTGCATTGCTATTTTTATAAAAGGATGATGTTAACGTTAGGTTGTTAGTTATACCTATTATCCATCCCTCCTTGATATTGTTATCCCTGATCCGTTGTCGCCCTAGTATAGTAATCCACCAATATAAATGTTTTTGGAAAAATATGTTGTTAGGGAAATGACTATTTGGAAGACAGCGTGGATGGAACATATTAGTATAGAATGTAGATTGAAGCTAGAACCCAACTTGATTGGAGAGTACATGAATATTAGTGTTGATGGGATTTATTAGTTATGAAATTGATTTATGAATGTTGATGGTTGAATTATTGTGAAGTTAGATTGTGATAGCGATTCGCAATATGATTTGTATAGACTGGAAGAATATTGGAAGATGTAGGATGTCAAGAATAATAGTCGGTAAAAGTAAATAGATGATATTGAGAGGCATACTTGTGGATTAAATAGAATAAGTGGTGACTTTTATTCCGGTGGATGTTAACAAGCATACTTTGTGATAATCATTTATGGAGAATTGTGAATACTCCAGAATGTTTGGTGGTTTAGTAAATGGTAATGTTACGTATTCTTGGTGGATAAAATGTAGATGATTTAGCGATGACAATATGAAGGGTTACAATAGGTGATGTGGAGATTGATACTCAATGATTTGATCAATGATATCATCAAATATACTCGACGTATTAAGTGGATAATACTGAGAATCGTACTTGGTGGTTTAGTAGATGATTTTGGGAATTAGGGTTTTGCGATAACCATTTGTGTGGGATTATGAATAATGTGGATTGGGGGTGATTTGCTTAGCCAACTTGGTGTCACTGTTTATGGACACAACTCTAGGTAATGAATTATTGAAATCTTGGATTTGTAGAATCTTTCATGAAATATGCTCGGGGATGAGGGATAATCAATCGAGTGACTTATATTTTGAGGAGATGGTATCCTATGCAATTATGATTGTAGCTTAGCCTGATTTTTGGAGGCATGATGGCACCTAATATAGACTTTACTTGTTGGAGTACCAAATTGGACTGAATTATATAGTATCATGGTAGTGTTGGGAGAAATCTTGGTGCTCTCATGAGTTTTGGAGATTATAGAATTGATTATAACAAAAACACTGCTTTTGGTATTTCATAAAATAACCTATTGGTGGAATAGAATAGTTCGGTAGAAATGCTTAGAATCGCACTCGGTCAGTATTCACCTATGGGTGGGAATTTCAATTATCTCCTGAAACCTTTTGTTGAAAGTTATAGGCAAGGAGTATTGCCGTTGGTTTGCAAAATAAAAATAAAATGAAAAATGGTTTGGACTTGGGCGGAATGGTTTGTTTGGCGGTTGCGGATTTAGCACTAGTTTTCATGGTGCAAGTACCGCCCCAAGTCAATTAAGGACTGACGCTTATGAATATCTCCATTCTAAGCATAACCGTACAACCACATGTCAAAGTGGGCACGACCTGGCTAACTAATTTGTAGAAACCTGACTTAGACTCACCACTCAGTGGAATGTGAGCGCCGGATAGAGGCATTGTTGTTGTTGTTATTTTGTTCACACGGCGCAAGAGGGGGCTTCTGTACTGGGTGGATATAACCCTAACAGTGGTGAAACCTCAGCGGGTGGGTCAGGTTAGGCGTATACATTGTAAAGGCCTTGTCATGCTATCCCTGCCGGCACACCTAAGGAAGTGTGTTAATCGCGTGGCATCAAGGGAATATCATGTCTTGTGGGTAAAGTTGTACACCTCTGCAGAGTTAAAACTATTCGAATAGCCGTGCCTATGGTCAAAGGCAAAGCTTGCTGAATGCTTTCATACTGGTAGACTTTGGTTTTTGATTTCAAACTAAACAATGGTTTGTTTTGGGATCCGGGAGTGGTTAGAACTCTCGGGTATGCTTCTGGCGGCTAAAGCCAGGTAGGTGGAAGGAACCTGATTTTGTGAACTGTGGCAGTTAGAGCCATGTGAATGGATTGAACCCGTATTTTGTTGAGATGTGGCGGATAGAGCCTGTATATTAGTGAGTGATGGTTAGAACCTTCACTGCAATATTACTTAATTCAATTATTAAAAAGAATTGCTCAAATATGCTTTGTGAAAATTATTAACAAATATGATTTGATGAAACTTGGCTTTATGCAAAAGAACCATATTAAGCCATCCTTGGATAGCCTACATTGTGCATAATTTCTCAGACTTGCTGAGTACTTTATGTACTCACGTGCTACCTTCTAATACTATCTCAGAAGTGAAAGAAGCTGTCAATGAATTCCAACGACAAGGGCGCGCTCCCCACTCGATTGCCCGTGGGCATTTGGATGGGTCGCTTTGGTGTTTTCGTCTTCCACTGCAGTTATTCAAGTTGTTCTGCCTGCTCAGGCCGTAATGGTAAACCTTGACCATAAGGTCTTTGCTTTTATTTGGTATTATTCTTATTTAGTTATATGTATTCGCGATATGGTTGTTGATTCATCACTGTTTGACTGTGTGTACTAGCTACTGATCTGGGACTAGTATAGAAATACACAGAGGACTCCGGATAGCCGATCCGGGGGCCTACAAAGAAGACCTCTTTTGTATAACTTGATCATGTCAATTTCACTCATATGCCCATACACATATGCCAAAGATTAGTAGTATCAAAATAAGATGATTTGTTTAAGGCAATAACAACATTACCTGAAATTGTGGTGCCTCGCAAATAATATAGGTTGGCAGCCTTCATATCACCCTTCATCACAACAAGGGAACCTTTGGAGACTTTCATAACTCCACCTTACCTGAATATTTGTACCCTTTAGCATTAAAAGTACTTAGCGAGATAAGACTTCTCTTTAAATTTAGGATGTGTCGAATATCCGATAAAGTTCTGATGGTGCCATCAAACATCTTGATCTGTATAGAACCAATGCCGGCAATATTGCATGGTGTATTATCACCCATCAACATAGATCCACTCAAGTGTAGCTTCATAGTCAACGAAACACTCACGGGTCGGGCTCATGTGAAATGTACAGGCTAAATCAAGAATCCACTCGTCGTCAGTTTTGGAATCACCGATAAAGGCAACGAGAATATCACCATCAGAATCTTTCTTAGTAATAATGGTGTCTTTAGCTTCATCCTCTTGTTGTTCCTTTTTGAAATTGTTATTCTTTTTCTCCTTTTTCTTTACCCACCAACAATCAGGTATACCATATCCATCTTTCTTGAAATACTTGCACGACTTGTACCTTCCTCTAGATTTTGATCTGCCTTTGTGATTTTTGCTTGGATTTTTGCCTTTTGATTCGCCGTTTGAAATTCTCTCCTGTTGCCTACGACAAACAATTAAGCCTACTGCATGTGAACTTGAACTTTGATTCGAGATCATGAATTTCATCTTTTCTTTTACATACAATGCTTCATACACTTCATTAAGTGTAAGAGTATCTCAGCTATATAGAATTGTATCTCTAAACATAGAGTATGAACTAGGCAACGAGCATAAAAGAATAAGATCCAAATCTTCATCATCATATTTTACCTCCATAGACTCGAGATCCGAGACTACTTCTTTGAATACTGTTAGGTGGCTCAACAATGACCCGCTTTCTGCCATCTCGTGCAAATAAAGCTTCTGCTTTAAATGCATCTTACTGGCGAGATCTTTGGTCGTACAAATCTGCTCCAGCTTCAACCATAATGCATTAATGCGGCTGAGATTTTCTCCTTTAAAACCTTCCGATCTTTGCGTTGCTTCTCCTCTAGGAAACCTGCAGTGGGCCGATGATAGATGAACGCTTCTCCCGACTTGCTGCTTGGATCGAACCGCGCTCTCCACACCACGACGCTGTTGTACGTCGCTTTGGCACGACTGGAGAAATCACGTCAGATCCGATGAAGAACCGAGTCACCGAGAGATCGGATCTGCACCGCCATGCTTTGATCTTGCGTCATGCCCGACCACGGAAGCTTTGCTGCAGCCGCATCAGGAGCTCCGGACGCTTCCCTGGATGTTGTGCCATCGCGAGATTATTTTCTTAGATCCGATCTCATGTGCTCAGATACCATTTGCTACAAATAATACATAGAAAATAGGGAATAAGAGACACAAATATTTTACGTAGAAAATCTCTACGAGAAAAAACCATAGATACACGAAGACGATTTCATTATTTATATGAGAAGATATTTACAATGAAACTCTTATTTTTTGCTCTAGACTACAAGATCATATTTATAGTGGTATATTAGAGATAGAGTACGAAACGTATGTACTCAAACTCAACACTCCAAATTTAATCTTACAATACAGTTCTTGATTGTCTCTGCAAAAATGGAGAGGTGAACTTTGCACTAGACATGCTATACAGTATTACTATGAAAGGCTTGTTAGTGGTGATCTCAAATGGCCTAATTGACTCCGAGATTTTCGGATCTAGACACCACACGCTCTGATCGGGAGCAGTCCATATATATTGGTTTTTGGTCCTGGTTGCCAGCGCTAGAGAAAACGGGAGAAGCCGCAACTTGTGACACAGAAGTTGGTCTTCAAGTTCAACCTCTCCCAAAACCCATTCGATCGGAAAATTAGCGCAAGTCTACCGAAGGCCCTAAACCTCACCGAGTGAATCTCGGTGCTTCGTTCTTCTTCAATGCGCAGGATCGTCAACCAAAGGAGTCGACGCTCAAGAACTCAACCGAAGAACCCTAATGGCTTCATCATCTCCGGGTTAGTTCTAACGATTCTCAGTTTCCACATTTGATTAGTGATCGTGACCTAGGCTAGTTAAAGACTTAGCACTTAGAGATTTTGCTAACAAGGCTGCATACCTGACCTTTCATCTTACAACATTGTCATGTATGGCCTTGTTAAAGAAGACAGATTTAACGAGGCATTCAATATGTTTTGTCAGATGAAGAAGGTTCTTGTTCCAGATTATGCGACATTGTGTACTATTCTACCGAGTTTTGTGAAAAATGGACTGATGAAGGAGAGCTCTGCATGCTGTCAAAGGCGTACATTCTCCAACCAGGTTCTTGAATGGATTGGTCTTCATGGCTTCATGCCATTCACTAACGGAAGGGATTCTAAAGAAGGCTGGCACAGAAAGTCAATTCAATTTGCTGAAAACATAGCATCAAGTGGTATTCTCCTGAATGATATCTTGCTGTGCCCAATAATTAGGCATCTCTGTAAGCACAAGAAAGCTCCTGGAGCACATGAACTTCTTCTTTTCTTTTCTATTGTCCTTTTCCTCCCTTGATGCTTTTCCTGCAAGTTTGGGACAGCTTGATCGCATGTGGTTGAGATCATCACACTCATAGCATCTTGGAGGACCACCTCTCTTTCTCATTCTCACATTCTGCAAAGCTTTGTAAAGCGAGAAGAGAGTAGTGCCAAATCTTCCTCAGAAAATTCCTCAATTTGCTCATCTGTTAAAGAAGACAAGGAGGACAAAGCAAAGCTGGAAGAAGAATTTGCGTTTGACATGTTAGGGTTGGAGATCAAAGCAATTGATTTAACATTACCCTTCCTGGCAAGAACATCCAACTCATGAGTTTTCAACTTAGAATAAAGAACATCTAAAGTAAGTGTACTCATGACGGTGGATTCTTGTATAGATGTTACTTTCATCTCCCACACCGACATGTCCAAAGCACTAAGCAATTGTCTAGCATTGGCCGCATTAGTATAGTTGACTCCAACAGCACGTAGATTGCTAAGTATCTTATTAAAGCGTGCAAAGAAGTCATCTACCGACTCACCCGGTTTCATCTCGAATCGCATGTACTTCTTCTTGTAGATGTCTTGGCGAACCTCTTTCACAGTGTTAGAACCCTCATGGTAATCACAAAGAGATTTTCATACCTCATATGCGGATCGAAGATGAACCACTCGATCAAAGTCGCTGCATCCCAAGCCTTGGATGATCAAGTTGCGCGCTTTGCTGTTTGCTTCAACATGTGCGCGATTGGCGTCGTTGACGTTGTCGTTCTCGGGAACTTCATATGGCTTGTAAACTTTCTCCTAAATTGCGAAGCCCTGTGCTTGGATGAATGCCTCCATCTTGGCCTTCCAAAACTGAAAATCAACACCATCGAACACACATGGTTTTGTCGAATAACGATCCATTGATCTAATCACCGGTTAAGATAGATTAGAAAAACCTTGCTCTGATACCACTTGTATGGTCGAAGTATACAAATATAGAAATCAGAGGGGGGGGGTGAATTATTGTGCGGAAGCTAAAATCAAATTCTTAATCTACTAAAAGTTCACCCCAAAACGGAACCAAATAATTGCCTCGTATTTGACAAAAACAGAATGATAGAGGTTTGGTAAAACGCAAATTACCAGAGATCTAACCGTTATATCGATCTGAAATTTGGACACAAGAAACTAGACTCCAATATAAATCGAACCAAAAAAGAATCAGCTTGATCTGACTTACGGATCAAAAGTTATGAGCTTCGCAATCTTGCTGTGACAGAGTATGACGAGAATAGATCTTACTAGAATTGAAGCTCGCCGAGAGATTTGAAGAACTTGATATTTATTTCTCATTTTGATCTGTTTATAGCACTCAAAAAAAAAAGAGTGCAACCCTAAAACTCTCCCAAAACTTGATGCATAAACAGGAGGCGCCTCCCCCTATTTATAAAGAGCAAGCACTAAGAGTCCTGAATACAACTCCTACTCCTAATCCTAGAAGGAGTATCACTCTTAATCCTAGAAGGAGTCCCACTCCTAATCCTAGAAAGAGTATGTATTCAACACAACTCCACTTGGCCCAACCTGGCCGAGTACAACTCTTGCACACGTATGGCAACCCAGCCATACTCACGTGACTAACACTTTGCACGCATATGGCTACCTGCCATTCTCACGTGACTAACCATTCTTCATGTGCACCATTCTCTAGTTCGAACGTCCCGCATGACATCCTTGACCACCAAGACCTCGGTTCATCTAGAACCTAGTCTCGAACCTCAGTTCCTCCATGAACTTAGTTCCGGTCCGTCATCGACCACGTTCGCCCTCGAGCAACACCTGCACATGAACAAACCACAAAATGATTCCGAGCACAAGTTAGCGACTTGACTCAATATTTGTCCATGCAAATACTCACACGAGCATTGCATAAAGTCCACTTCAAAACAAGCATCATGAAATTCTCACCAATTTCATAATCTTAAATTTAAACCAAATTCAATTCCAAAATTGCTCAAAACCCTAATCGAGCAAACACCATTCACGCCGGACCAAAAATATGGTCCGGCGTACACATGAATCTCTCGGTCATATGTCAGCGCAAAAAAACATCAAATTTATGTTCACGGCGGACCAAATATATTTGGTCCGGCGTACATAGAAAACTTACTGTTTTTGGAAGTTTTAGTCCGGCTCAAAAACGTTTAAAAACACGTTCACGGCGGACCAAAGAAAATTGGTCCGACGCAAACGTGCCACGCTCGGTTTCAAAGCAACTTGGTCTGACACGAAAACCATAGAAAAAGTCATTCACGCTGGACCAAACAAAATAGTCTGGCGTACATGGAAATCTTTCTGTTTTTGTGAAACTTGGTCCGGCACAAAGTACCTCGAGAACTCGTTCATGACGGACCAAAAAATTTGGTCCGGGGTGCATGGGAAAAACGAGGTTTTCGAACGTCAAAAGCACGTTTACGGCGAACCAAAAGTTTGGTCCGGCGTACATGCCAAAAACGCGATTTCTGAAGAGAACTTGAAACCTCAAAAGCACGTTGATGGTGGACCAAAGAATTCGGTCCGGTGTCAATGGAGAACTCTCTGTTTCTAAATTCAAACACGCACGAGCACTAAAGCAATATTTGCAAATACAAATCTAAGCCAATTTTTCAGCACATGATTTCACAGACGCAAAAAATCTTTTCAATGCGATGGTGGAGTACGGATGCAAACCTAATTCCACCACTACAATATTCAACTGAATGGGCATCGATTAGCTGGTAATGCAGAAAAAGTTTGTGACCTGTTTCAGAATATGATTGATCAGGGAATAAACCCCGATATAAAATCCTATACAGTTCTTTAAATCGACACCCTCTGCAGTCTGCACAGCTGGACAGTTAAATGATGGTCTGTCATATTTTAGGCAATGAGCAGAGTTGGGACTTGAGATTGGTCTTATCACTTAACTTGCTCATTGATGGTCTTGGAAAATCTGAAAGATTAGAGGAAGCAGTCACTCTCTTCAATGAAATGCAGGAGGAGTTGTTCTGAACCTGTACACGTAGAGCAAGTATAGGGTGTGTTAGAACGTATGGTTTTTCTGAAAAAGCTGTTTTTTTTTAATTTTGTAGACTGAAAAGTAACTGTAGTTTTTTTTTATGAGATTGTTTAACCAAAAAGTAATTTCCCCAACAATAAGCTATAAAAAGATATCCTGCCTGACTTTCAGCTTTTAGCTTTTGCTAGTTATATATGGCTTCTAGCTTATGCCAAAAGCCGTTTAAACGCTGAGCTGTTTGGAGGGGCTTACTAGCTTTTCAGAAACTGAAGTAAACTTCAAGCCCCCTAAACAGGCCCATAATAAGACCACCTCAACTTATTGTTAGCATGCATACATCAGTTTTGTCCTATGTAGAAGAGTGGGGAAAGAGGAGAGAGAAGAGAATCGGTTCTTATTTAGTAGCAAGCATCGTAGGGGAAAATAAGTGCTATCGCCGGCTAAAAACCAGTGTTAGAGCCAGCGCGAGTGACTCTTAGTATGGAAGTTAGTGTTTTGCCAATAGCCATAAAGATGAAGTTAGTGTTACATGCCCAAATTAAATGTTTTAGTGTTTCTCTAGAGATAATCTTTAGAGATAGGTATTGTACAAATTAATTTTATTGCTTACTCTAGATGATATGAATGAGAATAAAATAAGCAGTGAACTTTATTGTTATAATTCACTAATTATTCACGTAGGAACAGCAGGGAAGGCTGCTGAGGCTGGAAAGATGTATGAAGAACTACTGACAAAAGGCTGGAAGCCTAATGTTTTCACATATGACCCTCTTATCCAGGGGTACAGTGTTTCTGGCAGTACTGATAATGGCTAGGCTGCCTACGGTCGGATGATTGTTGGAGGGTGCCGACCTAACTCGAGCACTTACATGCAACTTCCTAGTCAATTTCGACTAACAAGTTAGCTACTGTATGTATGCCTCTGTACAGTTTTGTCTATATGGGAAAGGATCAACTGTAGATAGTAGTAACCTATAGTTCCTTCAGCACTCGGATGGTCCTTCTAGATATTACACGACACTAAAGTTTCATTCATGGTGGCAAAAATTTATGTAATACACAATCTATATATTGAAATCATATGCTCCGTTTCACTAATTCTTTGTTACAATCGGTAACACCTACTAAATTCATCTATATGCTGTTGGTAATACTCTTTGGCTGCTAGGTTAGATATGATTGGCTCTATAGAATACACAGATTTTACTTCTGCCAATTATTTATCATCCTTTCTGTTACAATGTAATGCTCTGGGTTTGTAATTAAGGTAATTGAGTGCTTAGTCGTGCTTTATGTTGCATTTGGCTCTTAATTTGGAGTTGTTTGCATCATGGTTTAATCGTTCGAATTGATTCGATCGGTTTTAGACCGAAACCCTAGATTTCGAATTCGTTCGAAACCCTTTGCAACCTAAACCCTAGAGCCTTTCTTTAGGGTCCCTCAACCTCTACCTATAATCCTCCAAGCAAATTCCGAACTTCGAGGTGAAATTGCGGAGAAATTGGAGTTTTTGTAGCGGGAGCGGCACTACCGACGTCATAACGCCGGTACTGCGAGACCGGCGGCACTACCGCCCCTTGGGAGCAATACTGTCGACCTAGGGGTATCGGTGTGGCGATGGCGCCCATACCACCGGCCGTTGTAGCCACGTCGCCATTGTAAGTTCAAGCTCCATTGGTTTTGGTGATTGGTGTTAGATTAATGCTTAATCTTGTTTAATGACAAACCTAATTTTCGATGAGACTAACATGTTTATTGAGCTTATTATTAGTAGTCTCATATTTGGATGAAAAATGAAAAACCTAAGGTATGTATGCATATTTATTCTATTATTCATTACATACTTTGAATTCGAGTTAAAGTATGAATTCTCCATTATATTAACCACAAAATGTGCATTATGTTTCCCAATCCATATATTACATGGATGCACATATTTAGGGGGAGTTCAAGCTTTAACTTAAAGTTTCATAAGTAGTCTCATATTTATGAATTCTCCATAAATAAAGGATAATACATTGAAACATATCAATTTAAATGAAAGTTTAAATTGAGTTCATTTGTCTTCTAATCATCAAAGAATATTTCATCATGTGTTAATGGTGTTCTTGTGATCGATTAAGAACAAATGTAGCGTTCTTGAGTAGTATGAAGCATCAGTTGCATCATGTGCTCAAGACACATCTAAATTCATTAAATTGATTTAGGTTGTGCTCAATCGATATAAGTGGCATCCATTATGGGTTAATGGAGTGCAAGAGATGATTGAGACAACCATGTGTTTTGGACTAACCATTTTCTATGAGTTGTGATGAAATATGGTTATGTCCAAATGTTGAAAAGGTGAGAAAGATTCATCAAGAAGTGATGAACAAGATGATGAGATACCCGGGTGAAGATCCCGGAAAGAGAAGTAGAGCTGGGTGATGATCTTGAAGAAATAATGATTGAAGATCATGAAGACTTCAAGAAAGAGAGCGAGTTGTCATTCCCAGGGGAAAAAAAGATTGAAGATATTAAGACCTCAAAGGGGATCGCTCGCGTGCGGCGCAAAAGGTATAACTAGATAGGCTAAGAATGTTTCCTAGCTTTGTGTATAGTATGTTATCGCCGTACTATTAAGAGGGGTTGAGTATTTAGTTTGAACTTCATCATGGTGATAAACTCAATTCATAGTCACTCGAGCTCAAGTCACTTCTTATTTGGTTTTTCGCATAGCAGCTTTGATTTGCATGTATTGCAAACGGGATGAGCTAGTGCATTGGCTTTTGCATGAAGTTTATTTTTGCATTTGTTGCAATTGTTGAATTTCATATTTGTTCTTTAAATCAAAATCCTTATTTGAGTTTGATTTGGTTGCTTGGAGCTAGGCTTTGGCATGTATTGCAAAGCGAGGATGCTTGAGCGTGCAATGGATTAATTGTTTATTTGCAAGTTTGTTGTGCGAATAAACGGGAAGTCTATGAGTCCAGGATCCTAGAGCATGTGAACTTTCACCGTGATTTTTGCAAGTCGGATTTGGTCATGGTTTGACCATCACATGGCTAAGAGGATCAATCTCATAGACTCCGCGATTTATTTGCTTAATACGTGCTTGCAAATATATTGTTGTGTTGGTTTGCGAAGTGTGTTTTCGCAAAATGGTTGAAATTCTTTGAGCATGGTTTGAGAGGTGTAGCAAAGGTGTTTTGCAACTTTGTGTGATCTTGGTTTGATCACCACTTGGCTCAAAGAATAGTTGTTGAAGTTTCAAAGAAAAAGTTTGAGTTTAAAATCCTGTTTTCTCTGTTTTGCCGGCACTACTGCAGTGTTAATGTCAGTAGTACCGCAAGGCCGGTAGTACCGCCGTATGGGCATTGGTACTACCGCTGGTCGGCACTACCTCTATTTGAGAGCGGTAGCTAAAATCTAGAAAGGATTATTTTCGGGAGTTTCTAAGGCTGGCACTACCGTGGGTTTATTGGCGGTACTACCGGAGTTGCGGTAGTACCAGGTTTTCAATAGCGGTAGATATTTTCTAGAATGAGGTGTTTTTCTGGTGTTTTAGAGGCCGGCACTACCGTGGTTCAAAGGCCGGTACTACCGCTGGTTCGGTAGTACCGCTATTTAGTTGCCGGTACATGTGTTCCAGAGAGTGTAATGATTGGAGTTTTTGTGTTATTTAAAAATATCTATGGGTGATTAAATCTTGTAAATGGGTGGAGTTTGTAGCCCTTTTGATAAGCTTTTCATAGAGTCCAAAATCAGCTAAATCAGACTTCGGATTAAAAAGTTATGACCGTTTTAGTTGCTGAAATAAAGGTGTGTGTTTGAGCTTGTGTGACCGTTCATAGAGTGTGTTTGAGCTTGTGTGAGTTTTTGAGAGGGAGTTGCATGAGTTGCACACCTCAATTTGGTTTTTGAGCTCAAGAGTGAGACTAATTGCATGAGTTGCAATTAGAGTGTGATTGAGAGGATCCGAAAGCGCATGTATTGCGCTAGGTGAAGTTCAAGCGGAGTGCTTGACCTTTTACTCTTGGAGGTTGTCGCCTCCTAGACGGCGTAGGAGCATCATGCGCGGGAGCTCTCAAGTTTTGTGGGAAGCCCTAGCGAAGTTTGTGAAGGTTAGTGTTTAGCCTACCCGGTGGGGTGAAAAACAACCACGAGTGGATTTGAGGTGGAAGGCTCAAGTGAGTTGGACTTCCTCAACGTGGATTAGGGGAGACCGGCAAGTCTCCGAACACCACGGTAAAAAATATCATGTTCATTGTCTCTTTTACATTCGAGCATTTACCTTATTACAATATTATCTCTTGCTTGATTGTATCTAGAATTGCTTAGTATAGTTTGTTTGATCAACTTAGCAATTCTTGTGTAGAGACATAATTTAGCTAAGTACACTAGTGAGCCTAGTTGATTTAGGCCTTAATTGTCAAAACCGTAATTCATGCTTTCGTAATTTATTTAGGTTTTGACATAGAGTTGATTAGGCACATCTCAATTAGTTGAAGAGACGGAATTTTTATAATCGCCTATTCACCCCCCTCTAGGCGCATCCTCGACCCTACAGCCATGTTGCTGGCTCTAGAGACTTCCCCTCATCCTTATCTTCCTCTCCCCATCCTCCTCTCTCTCTCCCTCACTCCTTTATTTGCTCTCTCTCTCTCTCTCTCTCGTTCTCTCACTCTCTCCAGAGCTCCCCTCTCCGATGAGTTGAGCACAAGAAGCAAAAGGAGAAGGCAAGTGCGAGGTGTGGATAGCTTCACCAAGCCCTAAGTAAGCTCCAAGACCAATGGATTCAACCCCGAGATCAATCCAGTAGGTTTTGAGCCCAAACCCTAGTTTTCCTCTTTTCCCTCCTTTTCTTCCTTTTGGTTTAGCCCTAGAAATCGTTGTTTGAGAAGTTGATCGATGTTTAGTTGAGCCCCTAGACTTAGGTTAAGCTCAAAAGAATTAGTTATTGCGAGAGAATCGGTCTGAAAACCCTGGTTGGTTTAGTTGTCAGATTAGTTCGACAAAAGTCCTTTTATTTGAGCTTTTGGAATTTCTTTTCCAAATAAAACTCCTTTATTTGCTCTCTCTCTCTCTCTCTCTCTCTCTCTCTCTCTCGTTCTCTCACTCTCTCCAGAGCTCTCCCTCTCCGATGAGTTGAGCACAAGAAGCAAAAGGAGAAGGCAAGTGCGAGGTGTGGATAGCTTCACCAAGCCCTAAGTAAGCTCCAAGATCGATGGATTCAACCCCGAGATCAATCCATTAGGTTTTGAGCCCAAACCCTAGTTTTCCTCTTTTCCCTCTTTTTCTTTCTTTTGGTTTAGCCCTAGAAATCGTTGTTTGAGAAGTTGATCGGTGTTTAGTTGAGCCCCTAGACTTAGGTTAAGCACAAAAAAATTAGTTATTGCGAGAGAATCGGTCTAAAAACCCTGGTTGGTTTAGTTGTCGGATTAGTTCGATAAAAGTCCTTTTATTTGAGTTTTTGGAATTTCTTTTGCAACCCTAGCTCCAAAAGTCAAGAAAATGACTTTCAAACATCTTTGATGCCGCTAAAGTTCGATTCCCACAAAAAGAATCAAGTTTGAACTCGATTTGGGTTGAAAATTGGAATTTGGTAGTAATTAGGGTTTTTGAGTTTGAAAAGGTGGAAACTAGGTCAAATGAGGTTGTTAGAAACCTAGCCATACAATTGTCTCGAAGTTTCAAACTCATTGGTGCAAAATTCCCATTTTGCAAACCCTAGTTTCCCAGGAAGGTCGGCACTACCGTCGTTGAAGTGCCGGTATTGCCACCTGAGCGGTAGTACCACAACTACAACGCCGATAGCTTTATTCTAGTGAGCTACCCCTTTTGGCCCTGGAACTCCAGCACGACCGGAGTTAGTGGCCGATATTGCCGACCAGGATAGTAGTGCTGCCCGATTAACTGCGGTAGCTATTTTCCAGAGAGCCTCCAATCTAGTCCCCGGTCGTCGGCACTACCGCGCCCCAGGTGTCGGTACTACCGGATGTCTGATTCTCCATCTCTTAAATGATATTTCTTAAACCACTGCCAATGCATCACTTCAGAAGATGCTTCTATATTGGACATAGAAGTAATCCGGTGGTTTTACTTGTTTGGTAAAACAACCCACCAGCAATCCAAGATTACCTTGGAACATCAATTGGAAGAATCTATTTCTCGTATAATGGTGCTTTTAGAACGCAGAAATTTTAAAGGAAACTGTTCCCGTTCCAAATAGGGCCTTGAAAAGGGTGTCTTTCTTGTATTACCGATGTGAAGAAATCGTTGTTGTTGCATTTTTATCAATTTTTTTTTCAAATTATTAAATGTAAATTTTGAATTTTTAGAGTTAAAAAAATCAAAATGATGATTTATTTTAATATTTAGATATTTGGATTATGGAATTAAAAAATTGAATTTTCACAATGTGAATCTCAAAATCCGAAATTTCAAAGTTTGGGTTATGGATATTGGGATTTTAAATTCTGAGAATTTAAATTTCAAATTCAAATGCCCAAAACTTGAGTTTCAAAACATTTAAATATATAATCTTAGCAATTAAAATTTTGAATATCAAAATATCAAATTATGAGAATTTAAAATTAAAATTTGAATATCATAATTTTGAAGTCCAGTAATTTAAATTTCGAAACTCTAATTTTGGAAATTTAATTTCAATGATCTTAATTCTAAACTTTTGAATCTTAAAATTGAAATATCAAATTTCAAAATTTTGAATTTTGGGAGTGTAAATTCCAAGAATGTCTTTGAAAGGAATTCATAAGCTCTACTTTTCATTCGTTCCGTTGAATATTAGGAAAATAATAAAAAAACCTAGAAGCTCTGAAATTTTAGTTTGTAATTTAAAATTTATGAATTTGTCCTTCAAGCTTTGAAATTTCAAATCACATAATTTAAAGTTGTAGACTTTTTTTAATCAAGTTACAAAATATTTGAACTATTATAAAGACTATTTTATTGTTTCGTTCAAACCAATCAAAAGTGGGAGCAGTATTGTTTTCGCCAGTAGGCAGATGGACGAGGCCAATACATAGTCCACAACGAATATACTACTTAAATGAGTGTGCTGTATTTCTTTATTTATGAATAATTAGTGAATGTGCTGGAAAAGGTGCACGAACATAATCCCTACGTTTATGATTACATGTCATTCTACAATTTTGAGAAATTTTTAACTTTTTTCCTGTGCATACCCCTACCATTCACGATTTTCCAATATTATTTATTATCGTGGAATAGAGTAACACACACCATCCAAGAGTGATAAGTGAGTTAATGAAGAAGAATGATTTGATCATTTCTACACGAGCCTTGGTTGAAGTGCAAAATCCTAAAATATCATATATTCAGGAATGGAGGGAGTGCTCAAATATTAATTTTAAGATACCCTAAAGCAAATTTTATAAAAAAATTTCATTGGAGCCCATATAGTTTTTTCGATATACCCTTTGTCCCTACATAAAAGGAGTATATACACAAATTATGCTAAAAACTATGGACTATCAATTTTGCATAGAATTCACTTTGGAGTAACTCATAGTTACTATTGGAGTATATTCAAAGTGATAAAAGAATATAACGCATTTCAATGTGGGAGTATGTGCTACCAGTGGTACTGAAAATAATCTTGTAAGACCATATCTTAATAATGTACGTGAGGCTAACATAGTAACGGAAATAAGGTAGAGAATTTTTCTAATTTTTAGCCCCTCTCACACTTTTTTTTTACAAATCTAGCGTCCTTTTTGTCACCTCCTCAACCACAGAAGGTTTGACAGACGACGCATATCACCTATCACGCCCCCGTCCACGATAGCGATATCTTTGGGCCCGGCACGTCACCTGCTGTGTAGCATGAGCTCGAAAGCAAGGACGAGCCAAACAAGCTGTAACACCCCAAAATTTTGCTTTTCTTAAATTCATGTGTGATTTGGCACTTTGGTGAATTTTTGGAATTTTCTGGAATTTATTTGGATTTATTTGGAATTTATTTGAATTTATTCCATTTTGAAATAATTAACGAAATTAAATTTTCAAATAAAGTTTTGTTGGAAATATTTTATTTGAGTCCCAAATGCCCTAAAATATTTTCCAGAATTTTTCTGGAATTTTTCTGAGTATTTTACTATTTTTCTTGAATTAAATGAATTACTGAAAATTATTTTAAATATTAAATCATTTGGAAAATCGAATCGGTCGAAGTATCGTTTCATCCGACCGAGTCGGAACCCGAGTCGGACTCGAGTCCGACCCGAGCCAACCGACTCGACCGAACCCGCTCGAAGAACCCTAACAATCGTGGACCGTCGGATCGAGATCCAACGGCCGAAATCGCACCGCGTCACCGAGCCCGAGTCCGGTCGGACCCGTTCGCGCGCGAGCAATCGCAGCCGCTCATCGCGACACGTGGACGGTTCCCAGCCATCGTCTCCGTTCCGAATCCGAGCCGGAAAGCTCCGCCGTGACCGAGCGGGACACGGCTAGGGTTCCGATTTCCGCGCAGACGTCGAGGGTATTTAATGACCGGGTCATTCTCCGAGGTTCGCCTCTCCGCGCTGCACCGAAGCCCTAAGGTCCTAGCGCCCCAGCCGCCGCCATCTTCCCGGAATAGCTCGCCGAAGTTAGTTCTAGGGTTGGCGTCGGTTTCTTGCTCGCGCCGCCGCCGGCAAGCCGTCTCCGCCGCAACCGAGACCGGATCCGGAAACCCCGAAGCCAAGCGCACCCGTGGAGCCATCTCACCTCGCCGGAGACCCTTGGAAACGCCGCACGGAAGGTCATCGTCCCCGACTCCGGTAGCCCGAGCCTCGCCGCGTCACCATCACCCGCGCGAAGCTTCTGGACCGTCCGATCCCGATTGAACGGCAGCGGTGAGTCACGTGCTTCCAAACCCGATTAGATCTGGACCGTTGGATCAAGATCCAACGGCCCACGATCACCACGTGCCATAGCAGCGTTAACGTAGGGTTAGATCTGGACCGTCCGATCTAGATCGAACGGCCCACGATCACCGTGTAGTTTTCAACGTGTTAACCCTGGATCTAATCGCGGTCGTTGATTTTCGAATCAACGGACACGATCGTGCCACGTGTACCCTGGCCGCGCCGCACACATGCGAACGCGTGTCTTTGACACGCGGGGCCCGCGTGTCAGCGGGACTGCAGAACCGCACCATGATGTCATCACTGACGTCACGGTGGGGCCCGCTTGTCAGTAGCGTCGTCGAGCGTGGTGACGTCAGTGCTGACGTCATCCAAGGGGTCCCACCTGTCAGCCGCACGTGAGCCGTGGACCGGGTCCACGGTAGACCCGAGCCAAACCATGGACCACGTCCATGAACCGGCTGACGTCAGCAGACCAATCAGAGGTTGCCACGTGTCCTCGCTGACGCAATATTTAATTTCCGAAAAAGAAAATGATTTATTAATTCAAAATAATGATTTCAGATTTTGATTCAAACTTCAAACGCTTATAACTTTTGCGTTTCAACTCCGATTTGAACGATTCAAATTTCTAAAAATTCATAAAATTCAGATCTACTCAAATATGAATTTTATTTAATTTTTGGACTAAGGTTTTTCTCTGTAATATTATTTAATTGATTATTTAAACTTCAAAATGCTATAACTTTTGCATTTAAACTCCGAATTTGACGATTCCAGTTTCTAAAAATTCATAAAATTATGTTCTCTCTGTTTATGAACTTTATTTGGATGTTTGGATACTTTTTGTCTACTGTTTTATTCATTTGTTGCTATTTGCACGCGTTACGAGTAGACGTTGAAGTGCCGGAAGGATTCAAAGGAGAAGTATTGACCCAGGAGCCAGCTCAGGACCAAGAGCAAGTACTTTTTGAAGGCAAGTTGTGCTTTGACCATGTTGATCCCATTTTGAAACCTATTTTGATTCAATTTATTGCATGCTAGCTTAATTAGAAAACACTTTACTTAATCCCGGGGAATTAGATAAATGCCAATTTGTTGTATGACACCTTGATTAATTAAATATGTGCCATGACCCCTTGTCACCCTAGTTGTGGATTACTAGTTGGACACTACTAAATTGCCAACATGGGTTTGTAGATCGTTGTAGTATATGGCTTAGACCTGCTACGTGCTCATGACATGATTTTGGACAATCAAACGTTAATATTGACTTAATGACATATTGAACCTGTTTTGGAAAGGTATCATGTGATGTTGATGGCACGTGGTGCATGGTAATCAACTGGGGTTTGATAAATAGCTTTTGACCGGGGCATGTGGCAAGAATGATCAGGTGGGCCAGTTGTGGCACTGGGAATGTTGTTTTGGTTCTTCGGGTAGTCTTGCCCTGGTCACCCTAAGGACTTAACCTTGCAAGCCTTTGAACTGAGTCAATCTTGCAACCACATGTCTGTAATGGGACGGACCTAGTTGAATAAGTTGCTAATAACGTACCTGTGGGACCTCAGGATGTCAACTACACCCTTTGTGTAAGTTGTACGGGGGAGGCGTCTGGGTCGCGGCAGTACCCATCTAACGGTTGGTTGGCCTAAAGTTCGCCTTAGCTAAGGGAAGGGTTAGTGTGCAACAACCGGGGAGGACCACTTGTATTGTTAGAAGTTTCCGAAAGACTTTGTTACGGGAACTCGCCTTTGTGGTGTTTGACTGTATCTTGTGGGTAAAGTGCATAACCTCTGCAGAGTGTAAAATCTATTCGAATAGCCGTGTCCGCGGTGTTGGACATTGCTCGGGAATTACATTCAAGGGTTAAACTTTCTCAAAAATAACTTGGACTTGAAAGGTTGGGTTGGATTAATAATGATGTGGATGGAAATGTGGATTAGGATGGGAAAGATGTTTACTACACTCCTTGAAAAGTTATTTATGCTTTACTTGTTTCTACTGCTTTCGAATCTATTTATGATACTTGTTAAATGCTCTTACTGCAAATATACCTTGAGCCACTCCTTTGTATTAAGCCATGCATGTAGTATATTAGCTGCATTCTGTGCATGACTTGCTGAGTACCAAAGTACTCACCCTTGCCGCAATACAACACCAGTTGAGGAGACTACACCAGCTTTGGAGGAGGAGCTCCAAGAGGAACCGTCTACTTAGGGAGCGAGCCCAGTCAGTTGCCTGTGGTATACTGGATGGTGCCACGATGTTATCTTATTTTCCGCTGCTATTATTTCTCTCTTAATAAGTTTCGCCCTGCGTGGCGTATATTTGTAACTTGACCATAAGGTCGAGCAACCAGTTTGACTATTTAATTAAAGTACTTTATTAGTATCGAGTGGTATGATTGTGATATTTACCGATGTTAAGACTGTGTGCACTAGCGCGTTCCTGGACTAGTGCTGAATACACAGAGGGTCCGGATTTGCAAATTCGGGTCCCGACACAAGCTAAGCTTGGTAGGCTGGTGCATGATTAATTAATGACTTAATTAAGTGATTAAATAATTAAAGTGATTAATTCATTGACTAATCAAGGTGATTGATTGATGAACAAAGGAAAGTGTGCTCAATAGAAAAACTTGCCGTGCTATAGGAGTGCGACATACATCACCTGTCACTTTTTTTTTGCGGTCAAGAAGAGAATTAGTTTTATAAATTTATTCAAAAAAGTTGTATTTGAAAAAAAAATGTGCAACAGATGAAGGCTTCAAGTACCACCACAGATAGGGTTGAAAAAGGAACAGCAACCTTTTTCCGGAAATGGAAACGAAAAATACTAGTACGAAAATGGAAAAAGAAATTTTTTGTTGGAAACGGAAACAAGAGAGCCAATTCTGACGAAAACGGAAACGAAAATAGAAATTCCATATAAGTGAAAACGGAAATTAAAAGCGAAAACGGACCGGAAGGGAAATGGGCTTGGCCCAAAAAGAAGAAGGGAGAGTTTATATTTATTTTCAAATTAAAATAATTTACAAATACAAATGGCTTTATATAAAATATCAAATAGAGTTCAAAAGTTCCGAAAAAATTCTCAAAAATACTTTGGTACATTTTGAACCTAATAAAATTATTTTCATAACAATTTTATTTTTATTTTTCATGAATAAATTAATTTTATAAATCTAAAAATAGCAAATGGTATTTAAAACTAAAAAAAATTGAGGATAAATATCAAAAAATAATTAATGAACATTAAACAATAATCTACAAATTTTAGGGCATTACACCTTTGTAGTTGGTGAAGCAAGAGGATGTTGATGATAATGATATAGAGGATGACATGATGGTTTAATATGGGGGACAAATAACAAGCCTTCATATGACAAACTTGAGAAAAAACTTTCTAGTGATACCAGTGAACATAACAATATTTTTGTGTCTACATTGGTGGTGAAATGGGTTATATTGTTCTTGTGGGCATGTATATTGCTGCACTATGTTCTTATGGAATTTTTCGCTTTCGTTTCTGTATCCATTCTATTCCGTTCCGCATTCGGTGTCACTATCCGTTTCCATGATTTCTAATTTTATTTCCATTCGCAGTAAAAAATATAAAACGGAACCGTCATTTACCATGTTTCCGTACCTTTTCATCCTAACCAAAGACGCACGGCCTTGGGACCCGAAAGCCCATAATCCTCAAATTGGCGGCACCCCAAAGGCCCAACCTATCTGCAGTCTGCTCACCGGCGACTTCGTCTAAAAGCTATCTGCAGTCTCCGTCTAAAAGCTCTGTGAGAGAGCAGGAGCAAACGAGAGAGGATCGGAATCAGGGCAAGACGACCGGCGATGGAAGCGGAAGGGGCAGCCGTCGTGGTGAAGGAGCGCGAGACTAGAGGCTTCGACTGGTCCGGATTCTTCAGCGTAATTTTTTTTACCCTAGCTTGCGGATTTCAAATCTTTTAATTTTTTTACCCGTCCGCCGCCTCCTCTCTCGCGATGCACCGCCGTGTCCCTCCGGTCACCACCGCCACCCGCCGCGCTACCTTCCTCCTAGACTTCCCTAGCCGCCGTCGGGGCTCCCTATCCGGCTGTATCGCCTCCTCACGGAGCCTTGCAATTAGCGGGCGGAGAGACGACGGCCATAAGTATGATGATGTCGCCGATGTTCCTGTGGTCGTCGTCACCGTCGAGGATAGGAGACCGCCGTCGCCGTCCCCCTTATGGCTCAGATCTAGGCTCGCAGCCGCCGCCGCCGCCACTTAGATCTGGGAGAGTGGAAGAGGGGAACACCGCTCGCGACCGCCGTGGAGTCCGCCGCCGAAGAGGGAGGAGGACGATGTGCCGTGCCCGTGCCCGCGGCCCGGCGTGCCATCGTGCCATGCTGGATTCAGGACTTTTTTATGCTGGATTCAGGTCTTCTTTCTGAAATTTCTGTTGCATCGTTACAACAAAGATATATCGTACAGGTAAGCTTCAATTCAGAATCACTCCAAACGTCACAAATAGTGTAACGTTCTTCTCAGTTAAATGAATAACCTGTTGAGCTACAAAACCATTTGAGAAATGTGTGCCATCAAGAGAAGGGAAGGATAAAATATTACAGCTTCAATACCTATGATCAATAACTTGTTTCAATATCTTGTGACTATCAAGATCATATCTCTTAATCAAGCCAGGAAGCTAGTAAGCAGAAATTAAGATATCTCGAATAGGGGGATCCCTATACATCCAAATTCTTTCCTAAGGCAAATAGAACCCTGATTATTTAAAAGGTAGTTATGCTTCTGCCTCCTTGTGATGCCCTCATAAGAAAGAAGTCCCGCTTGATTAATGCCAATTGACACAGTTATATCTACACAGTAAATTGAACTATCCCTACCTGGAAGGGCAGTATCCATTTCTCCTGTGGTGATTGGAAGGCCAACAATCTTCCAATTTTTCCTTGCATGTCTTTTTGGCCCTTTTTTCTATTAGGAGCTTTGTTGGTACATAATTGGCACATTAATAGTGTTCAAGATATATAAGCCAGTATTACTAAGTCGTCGACTAGATGACAACTAGACGTCCAGTCGGCTGGCGGCGCTCGACTGGAGCCACCGACTCGGCTAGTTGAGCAAATCGAGCGACTTGCTGTTGACTGGTCGACTTGGACTGACTAGTCATCGACTGGGAGAGACAAGTCGGGCGAGTACGGGAGAGGGTGCGTGGCTTGGCTTGCTTTTTCTGTGACTTGGCGCGTGATTTGAGTTGGCCTAGCGTCAGGTTGGAAGCTGAAGAGGATAAGGGATATTGGCACTCAAACCCTAGCAACTAGCAAGCATCCGCCCTTGGTTCTTGTCTTCGACCTGCTGGTTCCCTACCTTCTGGCCGTCTCACAACACCCGTCACCTTTGCCCCTGGCTCAAGCTGCCGTCGCTTGTGTTTGGCACAACTTATGGCCCATACTTGTGTTTGGCAAAGCTATGGCCCTACCAGAAGGAAATGTTTTGTTACAGTTGGTATCACTAGATTCAGTGTAATATTTTCCCTTTCGATTGTCATTGCTACTCTAGTGTCACAAATTTCATAGCTAACCTTTTTGTTTCCCCATTGTTGTTTTGCAGAATCCTTACATTTTGCTACAAATCCTTTTGTATGCCTATCTGTTTTACACATACTTGCCTGGCCTTGATGAGGTGGGCCCACTGTTGGCGTGGCTGCTGCTTCTTTTGCCAATGTGCTTGTTGAATCTGATAGGAACCCATAAGTTGAAGGAATGGGCTGTGAGACGTCAGAGACAGGATTAACAATGGACTTGATGGAGTGCAGCCGGAAGCACCCCGCTGGCCTATCATGGCCTGGTCAGTGTCGGGAAAAGAACCGGTGGGATTTCCTCCTGTACAAACGCTGGAAAACTGGGGAAAAAGAAGAAAAAAAAAATCAGAATTTGTGTCCAAAGCCAGGATTCGTTCCCAATCAATAGAGAGAGAGTGGTACTTGAGTGGCCGGTCACACCACAATAGGTTGAGAAAGCGAAAAAATATGCAACATGTAGCTTTGGTGCCGTTTGCTTGCTTCCTCACGTGCAGGTACTGGTGATGTGGATTATGACTATTTGCTCTTATTTAGCAACCTCTGGTGATGTATGATATATGAGTAATTTGTGTTATGCAACTATGAATCGTGCTAAGGATCGTGTTGGCTTTGGTGTTTCATTGGAAGGTACTAAATGTTTTTGTGATTAATGTGGAAAAATTTATCTGAAGGCTTAATTATGTTTGTAGTCAATTGTGGTGCACATTTGTAGTCATTGTCTCATTTTCTTTAGAGATAATACAATGGATACTTGTGCACAAGGTTATTAAAACGTAAAACGAGAACGAAACGACTCGCTCCATTTTTAATTTTAAACATTTAAACGGACGTTGAAACGTAGTTTTAGGCACCATTGTAAAACGAATATGAGAGCAAAGATATATTATATATGTACCTTGATTTTGTAATCTTTTTTCAAATAATTTAAGGCTATATCTATCTAATAAACTATTAAAAGGAGGAGTTTATTCCTTCACTTTTACTGGATCGTCAACAGTATGGAAGGCCCAACGTGGCCCGTAAACCCACATCGCACGAGCACCTCTGACCTAATGGATTGTCCACAACTCGCACATCTCGCTCTCCACGTCGTCACCTCCCTCGGGTCTCAGTCGAACCGAACAGAGGGCCGTCACTGGAGAGGAGAGACAGAGAGATGGAGGGGGCGTCGCCAGAGAGGAGAGATGGAGAGATGGAGGGGGATCCGACCTGGCGGTTGGCGGGCGACGATGGCGCTGGCAGGGAGACAACGCGGCGACGACGCGGCCACGCGCGAATCCGCGAGTGGTGCTGGCGCTCGATGGCAGCGAATCCGGATCTCGGCTCGGCGCGGCTCTAAAGTTAGCCTGCTTCCCCTTTTCTCCCGATCCGTTCCCCTCCAAATGAGAGTCCAAATGTACTCTTTTCTCACTAATTTCACCTCGTAAAAAGGTCTGGAACGGGCGTTTCAGCAGATTTGGACGTTCTAGACGTTTAATCGTCGTTTAACCGACGTTCTAGGACCTATTACGCGCCGTCGACAGAACGCTCGGACGTTCTTCGGCTCGACGTCGTTCTGACGTTTAAACGACGTTCTAATAACCATGCTTGTGCACCCCACAATTCTGGTGAGTAACATTCTTCCTGGATAGGACTGCTTGACAATGAAGATATGTGGGTATTGCATGAAACCAGTTCTTTTGTAATGACATATCTTTCGATTACCCACGTAGATACAATGAGCATACTTATAAAGTATACTTAAGTAGTCATGATGGCTATACAATAAGGTTAACATTTGGCATGCAGAAAGGCATCTTTTTTGGCTAACACATTTTTGTGTAATATCAAAAATGATGTTCTGATAATAAGGTTAAACTAAAGTTAAGAAATATAAACAGTCTTTTACATGCCAGTTTGAGGTGTTTGAGCTATTCTTAAGTTTATACACAGTGGGATGCAAGGAGGCGAAATCTTGGATTTTGCCCACCCCCATTTCAAATCCCGGCTGGATAAAAAAATCAAATTGCTACAATATTTTTAGAAATCTTGATTTCAAAAATTTTAATTGAATTTCATGTCCTTTGGGTCAGATTTGACTGAATTTGGGGTCAGGACTATCCACAATTTTTTTTAAAATTTTTCTAACGTAGTTTGAATTATTTTTTCGCTTAGTTATGCTTCTAGAGTTATATAGTATAATCCATATATAAAGTATTTATAATTAACAAGTAACACCCTTAGTCTAGCTGGTTAGCATGCTTTGCTTTCACTAACGAGATCTGGGTTCGAGTCTTAGGCTTGGCAACATAATTGTATTGGGAATTTTTTTTTGATAGTTGGACCACACTAAAAAAATTCACGATTTAATGTTGACAGTGAGATTTTAACCCATGCTCTTCTGTAAAAGGGGGAGCTTAGCACTGTTATCATAGGCTTTTAGCACTGTTAGAATGTTTCAAAATTCTTCAGACTTCATCATTTGAACATTTTATAGGAATATTTGTGAAGTGTTAGGATCATCCACAAAAATTTTCAAAATTTTCCAATATGGTTTGAATTATTTTTTGTTCGGTTGAAATTTGCCGAGATCTCGACAATTTCGACCAAGATCTCGAAAATCCTGATAAAAAGAACCAGATTTGAATTCTTTCTTTTGGATTTCATCCAAAAAATTTTCAAAATTTTGAGATCTTATTGGGATTTCAGATTTTGGTCTGCTCCATGATTTCATTCAAAACCGAGATTTGAAATCTTGGTAGGACGTTCATACATTGTAAGAATGCTATAAGACATTAAGTAGTGCAGGCATATACTATGGTGTTTTCTAGAAATCGTAGTATTCCTAAAAAACTCTAAAAATACTTGATATCCAATCAGGCCCTAAATGGAGATCATAAAGCAACCATCTTGGTTTAATGGTATCATAATGAAAGTTTTGTGCTCAAGTAAATAATATCAAACTCATTTGATTCTGACTTCAATGTATACTGAGATGGCTACAAATCCACATCAGTTATGTAACACTTTTTTTTACGAAATGCTCATATGATTTCCGCCCGTCCAGAGCATCAAGCGTAGCGGTTGGTTGAAGGATGCAGTTGCAATCACAGATCAAACTTGCTTTCATAAAAAAACTTGCAATCACAGATCAAACTTGCACGCTGCTGCACATAACACATCCCAGGGGCCATGACCATACTTGTCAACAAGGTTTTAAACTTTGATTTTTGCAGTTTCGCACATGCATAATAGACTCCACTAGTGGCTGAGCTAGAAAAACTTGGATGGAGGTGCACATTTCGCACATGTAATCTATAGCCTTGTACAACGATTTTATAACATCATAGATCCATCACATATATTTGAAATTTACTAAAAATACAACACGAATAGTTCTCTAGTCTTAAAAATCACAAACCACCAAAATTGAAAACAATTTAATCAATAAATTTGATATATTGAAGAGCTGATCTTATAGGATTTCTTAAATTTTTGAGGGTGCCAGGACATACCCAACACCTCCAGCTCCGCCCTTGACTCGCACGGTATCTAAAGTTGGTCTGCAATCATAGAACGACAATACTTACCACATTCGCCATAAAAAACAGTGGCATTCAATGTACCAAAAATAGTATGCACGCAAGGATTACTTTTTTCCAAACCATCTAAAAAATTGAACAAAGCTCTAAGCCAAGGAACCATCCTAACGTGGTACTATCTATTTATCCAACTTCCCTGAAATCACCCAGCATCGAATTCTAATCGGCGATGAAAGCTTCTCGTACTTTTTTGTTCAAATAACTTAAAATATAAACTTACAATATAAACCAGTAGATGCTTACCCCGCCTAAGCCTTGACTCGCACGGTATCTAAAGTTGGTCTGCAATCATAGAACGACAATACTTACCACATTCGCCATAAAAAATAGTGGCATTCAATGTACCAAAAATAGTATGCACGCAAGGATTACTTTTTTCCAAACCATCTAAAAAATTGAACAAAGCTCTAAGCCAAGGAACCATCCTAACGTGGTACTATCTATTTATCCAACTTCCCTGAAATCACCCAGCATCGAATTCTAATCGGCGATGAAAGCTTCTCGTACTTTTTTGTTCAAATAACTTAAAATATAAACTTACAATATAAACCAGTAGATGCTTTCCCCGCCTAAGCCTGCATCTGGGGCATAGTCTCATCTCTCAGCCTCCATTTGCTTATCTTAGCCTTCATCCGCACAAATGCATTCTTCGTCCATTTAAGCCCAACAATCTGGAGGGGAAATAAATTACAAATATGATCTCTCATTGCTACTTTTTTTTTATTCAAATTCAACTATTAAGAACATAATGCTCTGTATGTACCATTGGCTGATGCTGGAAAGCAACCCAAACGAGCACTATTGAGTGTAGGCGTAAAACTCCAAAAGACCATATGACCCATTTGGAGATCTTTTCAAAACCAAGCAGTATTATACAAGTCAGCAGCACCAAGAATAGCAACTTAAAAAGCGCTATCCATGAGCAGACAACAAATCCAGGGTGGCCTGGCGACTCTATCTCCTTGAAGTATGAAGCGGAACTTACCAGAATAATGCAGATGATAGTTGATATTACGTCACCTGTGAAAAGGACTTGTATACAAGCATCGGAAATCCTCAGAACTGGAGTGGGACCATGAGAGTATACTACCCCCAAAATGATCAGACCACCACCACTAAGGGTAGTCATCTTGTCCACAATGGTGAAGAGGAAAGCCACTGTAGCCTGAGTTCAAACAATGCAGAAAGATGAACATGCATTAACATATTTAGGATTTGATTACCTTCCTCAGGGGCTTTACAGCAAGGTTCCAAATTTCGTTTTTAGTTCATATCTCATCATCCTACGAAATCCAAAATTTTGGTGAAATCTCGTTATTTCGGACGAAATCCAAACGAAATTCAAAAAAGCAAAAGTCAAATCTAGTTTTTTTGACCGAGGTTTTCGATATGTCAGTGATTTTTAACCAAACAAAAATTGGTCCAAAACGCGTCAAAAAAATTTGAAATTATTTGTGGATGACCCTCACACATCACTAATATTCCCATAAAAATTTTAGATGATGACCAAGCGTGATGAAATTTTGAAAATTCTAATAGTGCTACTGTGCTGATAAAAGGCTGACTAGCAAATTTCAACTGAATGGAAAATGGTGCAAACCATGTTAGAAACTTTTGAAATTTTTTTGGATGGTCCTGACACTTTCATAATATTCTCATAAATTTTTATATGATAATTAAACTTGAGGAATTTTCAAAAATTCAGAGAGTGCTACTAAAGGTTGACTGATAAATTTCAAGAATTCTCTCGAGCAAAGAATTCTCAAACAGAGACGACCTTGAATTTTGAAAAATAATTAGTCAGTACTTATTTCCTCTCTTTTAATTGCCTTTCTCTACCCTTCTGTGCTCGCTCAGAGGCTATTTCTACAATAACGTATGTTTAGGAGATAATTTCGGGGGAAAAAATTCTCTACAGATCTGCCACAGTAAAAAACTTCCTCTACTTGCTCGCTTGTGTAGGATCGAAGTATACGAATATAGCAATCAGAGGGGGGGTGAATGATTGTGCGGAAGCTAAAACCAAATTCTTGACCTATTAAAAGTTCACCCCAAAACAGAACCAAATAATTGCCTCGTTTTCGACAAAAATAGAATGACAGAGGTTTGGTAAAACAAGAATTCCTGGATATCCAACCGTCGAAACGATCTGAAATTTGGACACAAGAAACTAGATTCCAATACGAATCGAACCCAAAAAGAATCAGCTCGATCGGACTTTCGGATCAAAAGTTATGAGCTTCGCAAGCTTGCTGATCCAGAACTTGACGAGAATCAATCTAATCAAAACTTCAAGATTAAACAAGAACGACAAAAGATTGATCAACTAGACTTTGAGAAACACTAGATCAATATCCTAGAGAGGTTTTTGATGGATCAAATCAAGATAAAACTTGAAGAACAAAAACCAATCTAGAACTAGAACAAACATGCAAACAAGAACCAAAACAGAAAATCTTTGTAGCGGCGTGATTCTTGTATAGCACGCAAAAATCTTGGAAGAATTGATCTTTATTTCTTGTCTAAAATACTCTCATCAAAAGAGTACAAACCCTAAAACCAAGCTCAAAGCTTGATGCGCTCAGCTCTACTTGGTGCTTTTCAACAGGAGACCCCCCACCTATTTAAAGCACCAACCCACAAAGAGTTCTGAATACGATTCCTATTCCCTAGAAGGAATCCGTATCCAACTCAACTCTACTTGGCCCAACCAGGCCGAGTACAACTCTTGCACGCGTATGGCAACCCTACCATACTCACGTGTCTAACACTTTGCACGCGTATGGCCACCTGCCATACTCACGTGACTAACACTTTGCACGCGAATGACCTCCTGCCATTCTCACGTGACTAACCATTCTTCATGTGCACCATTCTCTTAGCCCGAACGTCCCGCATGACATCCTTGACCACCAAGACCTCGGTTCCTCCTGAACCTAGTCCCGAACCTCAGTTCCTCCATGAACCTAGTTCCGGTCCCGTCATCGACCACATTCGTCTTCGAGCAATACCTGCACATGAACAAACCACAAAACAAATCCGAGCACAAGTCCACGACTTGACTCAATGTCAATCCATGCAACTACTCACATGAGCATTGCATAAAGTCCACTTCAAAAGAAGCATCATGAAATCATTACAAATTTCAAATTCACATTCAAAATTCAAATCCAAATCGCTCAAAACCCTAATTGAGCGAAACCGCATTCACGACGGACAAACAAAGTTGGTCCGTTGTATAAGGAAAAGTTTCTGTTCCAAGAAGCCAACCAAACGCGGAAAAACACGTTCACAACGGACAAACAAAGTTGGTCCGTTGTACATGCAAAAAGGCTTGGTCATGAGCTCAAAACAAGTTCACAACGGACCCCGGAAGCTTGTCCGCGCAAGAACGCAGCACGCTTGGTTTCACAAAAGTAAAACCCTAGAAAAAGTCCATTCACGACGGACAAAAAGAATTAGTCCGTTGTACATGTGAAAATCTTGGTTCCAAGAAATTATCCAAACCGAAAAAGCTTGTTCACAACGGACCAAGAAAAAGCATCCGTTGTACATGTAAAAATGACTTGGTCATGGGCTCAAAAACATGTTCACAACAGACCCAAAAACACCGTCTGGTCGCAGATGGAAACTTCTTGTTTCTTGAGAACTTTGTCCGGCGCTAATCGTAACTTCACTGTTTCTTGTCAAATTGTCAAAACACATGAACAAACACATTTTGCAAATTCAAATCTAAGTTAATTTTTCAGTTCAAAGCCAATTTTTCAGCACATGATTTCACAATCTCCCCCTTGATGAAAACATTGGCAACACCACTTAGAATTGATCATTTGGCATTCACTTTACCAAAGATTTTGAAATCCAAAGGATCAAAGACCAAAGTAAGAAAACACAGAAATCCCTCTTTGACCAAAATGCAAAACAAAATCTCCCCCTGAGAATGAAAATGTGTGTGAATGTGCAATGCGCCCAAAAATTTCAAAAATTCTCCAAACTTCTCCTAAAATTCTCAAATTTCCAAATACAACTCTCCCTTTTTCTTTAAACTTTTCAAAGAAAGATTTCCAAATTTCTCCCCCTTTGACAATGGATTCATCAAGAGTAAAAGAGAGAACAGGTTCAAAATTTTTCCTGAAACAATGATTTCACCAAGAGAAACAAGGGAGTGCCAAGATAGGAAAAGATGAGCTCATTCGATCATATAACCTTATACATAACATGCCAAATACACGATCTTGATGTGATTTTAACAAGTTAGGGAATGACATGCATCTCAACCTCAATTCAGTCAACTATAGCCAAGTACTAAGCAAAACCTTTAGAAGAAAAACAAAGGCTCAAAGTTGAAGCAAATAACAAATCAGGGCGAGCAAGTAGTTTCAACTCCAATCTAGTGGACCAATTTAATCTTTAAACAAGAACTGCATGTGGCATGCTTGAAGCATACTTCTTTTATTTCCTTGGAGTGGCATGCTTGAAGCATACATCTTGTCTTTTGAGGGAATGGCATGCTTGAAGCATACATCTTATCTTTTAGGAAAGCATCCTGAAGCTCATAACTTGAGGCTTTTGCTTTTAACAACCCTTTTATTGATTCCCTTTTCTTTTCATTTTTCTTTGATTATAAACATGCAAAAGTGATTAAAAGGTCTTATGAAAGAGTAAAGTTGAAACCACACTTGCTTCATAGCCCAAATGTGTCAAGAAGATTCAATATCAAGCCTAGAAGAGTAAGATATCACAGAGTATTTAGCTATAGGCAATTAGTCCAGGAATTCGCAATGTCATTTTTAGTTCAAGTGAAACAATTAGATTATCATATATTAGCTCAATTACATAACATATAAAGAAATATGATAAAGTGAGCTCATCAAGTGAAAGAACTTGGCAAAGAAACTCCTCAAAACAATCCCATTGGATGAACAATTCCAAGTTCTCCCGAATAAAAGCAAAACGAGAAGAAGACAAAGGTTTTGTGAAAATGTCCGCCAATTGATGTTCAAGATCCACATGATGAAGCACAATGTTGCCTTTTTCAACATGATCTCTAAGAAAGTGAAATCTGATGTCAATGTGTTTTGTTCTAGAGTGTTGCACGGGGTTCTTAGCAATGCAAATTGCACTAGTGTTATCACACAAAAGAGGAACACTATCCAAATTAACCCCATAATCTTTTAGTGTAGCTACTATCCAAAGAATTTGAGAACAACAACTAGCAGCAGCCACATATTCAGATTCAGAGTTGATTGTGCAATGTAAGATTGTTTTCTAGATGACCATGCAATGAGAGAATTTCCCAAGAAGTGACATGAACCAAAGTGCTCTTCCTATCAATTCTACATCCTCCAAAATCAGCATCAGAAAAAGATCTCAAACTAATGCATGAGGAAGCAGAAAGCCAAATGCCAAAATCTTGAGTTCTATGAAGATACCTGAAAATCCTTTTGATAGCTTGTCGATGTGACGCACGTGGGAAGCTTGAAAACAAGCACACACAAGCACGTGGGAAGAGTCTCTCATGTAAACCTCTAATTATCTCGTCCTCAACAAAGATTATCATCATCTTTATGAACAAAGACACTCTCCCCTGAACATATGCACTGCACTGCACTATTTGGACTAGTGCCTTTAAAACAGTATGGGAAGAAGTATCTTCAAAGGCAACACTTTTAGCATGAGATGCACGAGTGAAGAAGAACCAAAACTTATCACAGAACATATGAAGTGAGCATCCGAAATTCACTAGCCACATGTTCTCCTTCCTCAGTGAGAGGCCTACATAGAAGCGAGAAATTGTCGAGGCCTCGATGATGGGGTTAGAAATAAGATGTTTAGGAATCGATCTTGAGACACACGACGCACAACAAGAGGGCACAACACGAGTATTTTTATGTACAAAAACAGATTTGCCTTTTTCCGTGTTTTTAGAAACAAAAGGTGTTTGTTTCACCCTAGGCACATAATGAGAAGTAGAGTGTGCCTTTCTGAAATTAGACCTAGCATTAAACCTTTCTCTCTTTTGTTGTTTAGCTAGTCTAAAGCAAAAGTCTACTAAATGTCCATCTCTACCACAATGAGTGCAAGTGTACTTAACATGATGTTTTGCTTTAACAGCACATTTTGCATTCATCATAGTAGAAGATAAAAGACCAGCAGATTTAAAGACAGTTTTCTTAGGCTCATTGACAATTTCAAATTTTCCACTTTCAAGTGTTTTGACAACAGTGGGAGCATGTGATTTATGATGAGCATAAGAATCAAAACCTAAACCTTTGTTTTGAGTGCTGACTTTTGATTGATCCAAAATCATGTTTAGGTTTTTCTTGCCATCAGTGAAACGTTCCAAAGAATTTTGCAAGTAATCAACTTTCTTAGCAAGAGTTAAACAATTATCACAAGGAGTGTCAATTTTAGCTTTCTGTTTCTGGCAATTTGAACACGAGTTAATTTCATGAGTGAACATGTCATTTGTTAATTGGGTAACTCTACAATTTGCATCTTTTAATTTCAACTCAAGAATAGAACATTTAGAGCAAGCAATTTGATCAGGTAAACTATCAGTAGAGCAACCAATATTTTTCACAAGTTTTTCATTTTTCAATTGTTCGGCATAAACTTGTTCTAGTTTAATCACATGTTCCTCTTTTAGTGACTTAATTTCAAATTTGAGATCTAAGCAAGTATCGCAAATATTTTCAGAATTTGAATTTCTAAGATCAAAGTTTTCAGATTTTAGCATGGATAGATCTTTTTCTAAGCTTTTATTTTTGAGTGAAGATTTTCTTAAAGATTTTCTCAATATGACTAAAACTTCACAAAGCTCATCATACGAAGGCATTACCTCATCACCGTCATTTGGAGGTCTTTGTCGTTGTTACTAGAATCACTAGTGTTCCCTTTTGCCATGAAGCATAGTCCGGTGAGATCCTTCTCATTCAACCGTTTGCTTCGCTTCCTTCTCATCTTCGGTTGAGTCATCAATGTCGCTAAGTCTAAGCGACCAATTGCCTCGAAGACTTTGTTGAGCATCTTCTTTGTTCGTTGTTTATTTTTATCCTTGCTCTCTCTGGTGGAAGGACTTGGAGGAGTTGCTTTGCTCCTTCTCCTCTCTATCTTTGTTCTTGAAACAGCTTAGCACGGATGTGCCCCGCCTTGCCGCAGCTTGTAGCAAAGTGGATGGAGGCTCCTCTTCTCTCCCTTGATCTCATGTACGCTGCATTGACACGCTTGGAAAGAAGAGCAAGTGTATCTTCCGGGTATTTGATCTAGCTGTTCATCACTAAGAGCACTCAAGGCGATAATGGAATATGATGATGAAGAACTAGTAGCATTATCATATGAAGAATTAGCATTAAGAGCCATAGAGTTATCATTGGAAGTTCTTGAAACAATGTCTATTTCAAAAGTCTTGAGACTAGAATAAAGTTTATCCAAAGTCATTTCACTCATCTTGTGAGCTTCCCTAAAAGCAATCACTTTCATTTGCCGATTTTAAGATCAAGAGATGATAGGAAATGTCTAGCATTTTCAGAGTCGATGTACTTTACATCTACAGCTCTAAGATTGTTTAAGATTACATTAAAGCGAGCAAAACAATCATCTAGAGATTCTCCAGAGTTCATTTCAAATCTAGTATATTCCTTTTAAATTGATCTTGCCTAGCTTCTTTTACAGAGTCAAGACCCTCATGATAATCTTGAAGAGATTTCCAAATTTCATGAGCAAGTGAGTAAATGAGACTCTATCGAATTCTTTTCTAGCAAGTCCTTGAAGCAATATGTTTCTAGCTCTATTATTGTTTTCAACATCTTTTTCAAACTCGATTTTATCAATATCATCATTAGAAGGAAGCTCAGACGTAAATTTTTACCTTGCGCCAAATCACGTTACCTTGAGCTTGAAGATATGCAACATCCGGATCCGCCAGTGGGAAGTCTGTGCCATCGAAGATTGGCGGTTTGTTCGAGTATTTCTCTGTTGCCATAACTTACCGCTTACTAATCACTGTTAAGATGGATTAGTAGAGCCTTGCTCGATACCACTTGTAGGATCGAAGTATACGAATATAGCAATCAGAGGGGGTGAATGATTGTGCGGAAGCTAAAACCAAATTCTTGACCTATTAAAAGTTCACCCCAAAACAGAACCAAATAATTGCCTCGTTTTCGACAAAAATAGAATGACAGAGGTTTGGTAAAACAAGAATTCCTGGATATCCAACCGTCGAAACGATCTGAAATTTGGACACAAGAAACTAGATTCCAATACGAATCGAACCCAAAAAGAATCAGCTCGATCGGACTTTCGGATCAAAAGTTATGAGCTTCGCAAGCTTGCTGATCCAGAACTTGACGAGAATCAATCTAATCAAAACTTCAAGATTAAACAAGAACGACAAAAGATTGATCAACTAGACTTTGAGAAACACTAGATCAATATCCTAGAGAGGTTTTTGATGGATCAAATCAAGATAAAACTTGAAGAACAAAACCAATCTAGAACTAGAACAAACATGCAAACAAGAACCAAAACGAGAAAATCTTGTAGCGACGTGGTTCTTGTAGCACGCAAAAATCTTGGAAGAATTGATCTTTAGTTCTTGTCTAAAAGACTCTCATCAAAAGAGTACAAACCCTCAAACCAAGCTCAAAGCTTGATGCGCTCAGCTCTACTTGGTGCTTTTCAACAGGAGACCCCCCACCTATTTAAAGCACCAACCCACAAAGAGTTCTGAATACGATTCCTATTCCTAGAAGGAATCCGTATCCAACTCAACTCTACTTGGCCCAACCAGGCCGAGTACAACTCTTGCACGCCGTATGGCAACCCTACCATACTCACGTGTCTAACACTTTGCACGCCGTATGGCCACCGCCATACTCACGTGACTAACACTTTGCACGCGAATGACCTCCTGCCATTCTCACGTGACTAACCATTCTTCATGTGCACCATTCTCTTAGCCCGAACGTCCCGCATGACATCCTTGACCACCAAGACCTCGGTTCCTCCTGAACCTAGTCCCGAACCTCGGTTCCTCCATGAACCTAGTTCCGGTCCCGTCATCGACCACATTCGTCTTCGAGCAATACTGCACATGAACAAACCACAAAACAAATCCGAGCACAAGTCCACGACTTGACTCAATGTCAATCCATGCAACTACTCACATGAGCATTGCATAAAGTCCACTTCAAAAGAAGCATCATGAAATCATTACAAATTTCAAATTCACATTCAAAATTCAAATCCAAATCGCTCAAAACCCTAATTGAGCGAACGCATTCACGACGGACAAACAAAGTTGGTCCGTTGTATAAGGAAAAGTTTCTGTTCCAAGAAGCCAACCAAACGCGGAAAAACACGTTCACAACGGACAAACAAAGTTGGTCCGTTGTACATGCAAAAAAGGCTTCGGTCATGAGCTCAAAACAAGTTCACAACGGACCCCAGAAGCTTGTCCGGCGCAAACGTGCCACGCTTGGTTTCACAAAAGTAAAACCCTAGAAAAAGTCCATTCACGACGGACAAAAAGAATTAGTCCGTTGTACATGTGAAAATCTTGGTTCCAAGAAATTATCCAAACCGAAAAAGCTTGTTCACAACGGACCAAGAAAAACTGTCCGTTGTACATGTAAAAATGACTTCGGTCATGGGCTCAAAAACATGTTCACAACAGACCCAAAAACACTGTCCGTCGCAGATGGGAAACTTACTGTTTCTTGAGAACTTTGTCCGGCGCTAATGCGTAACTTACTGTTTCTTGTCAAATTGTCAAAACACATGAACAAACACATTTTGCAAATTCAAATCTAAGTTAATTTTTCAGTTCAAAGCCAATTTTTCAGCACATGATTTCACAGCTTGGCCAGTTCGTTTCAGCTTCTGGATTATGGGAGAATCCGGTCGAGTTGGCTACAACTTCTAGGTTCCGGACCGAGCTGGCGAGAATCAGCAAGAATCAGTGAGAATCAAGTTTCAGTCAGATTTTGATTCTATATAGAAATCAGCTTCTGATTCTCAAAAAAACTATCTAGAATCTTTCCGTTCAACATATAATCCCCTTTTTTAAAGCAGAAACTGTCCAAAAACTGAAACGAACGGGCCATTCTAAGGCTGGGAGGCACTTCAAATGCCCCAAGGTAAGATCGGTGCGAGGAGCAAAAGCAAGTACCCGAAGAGACCGGACCTTTTCAATCGGTAACTGTCACATGAAAAGCAGGATTAATGAATGGTTGATGAGTGGAGGAAACAAAGCAAGCGCATGCATGAAAGGCTGGAGCTTTCCCTGTCACAGTGTCAGTGTGTCACATGAAGAACGAAGCTTAGGGTATATTTGGTTGACTGTATGATGTTGTATGGTATGAGTGGATATAGTTGTACCTTTTAGTCACCTGTGTAGTTCTCTGTATATGCAGCCCCTAGGAAATGCTAAAAAATTGCTTATCTGCGATGCAGACCAGTCAGATGCAGCCGATCGTCCTTCGACGCACCGGCTCCGCCAACCTCGTTTGGCGCTGCTTGGCCTGATGACTCCGTGCGTCGGCGCAGCCCCCCGGCGCCTTTGGCCTTCGCTTGCGCTTCCGCGCGCCTGGTCGAGGCCACTGCAGCCCGATCGGTGCGGTCTCCTTCTGTGCTCACTCCCCGACGCCCTTCATCGCACTCGAGGACGATGGATTCGACGGCGGCGCAGCTCGAGGAGCCCGGATCCGAAGGCGACAAGCCTTGGGAAGGCCAGATCTGACGGCGATGGAGCTCGATTGATTTGGCCGGATCCATTGGCGGTGTGGCTTAAGGAGGCTATAGATGACAGTGATGTGCTCGAGGAGGATGGATCCAGCAATGGCACAGCTTAGGGAGGTCAGATCCGACGCCGCGCGAGGCTCGGAAGGCTGGATCCGGTGGCAGTGGAGACGCCAGAGCTTAGGAAGAAAGGGAGGGGCAGTGGAGACGAGTGGACAACCAAACACTATGCCTTGCACCGCCACAGTATGGCCCTGGGTAGGCTGGCTAGCTCAGTTAGGCTTGGTCGAGGTGGAACGGCAACCAAACAACCCCTTATTGTTTGTTGAACACTACACCTCGATAAATCAGTACATGTTGGACAGACTGAAATCGCATATCCATTTAAATCTGGTAAAAAAACCAAAATTTCGGCGAAATTTACTAAAATTTTGCCAAAATTTTAGGTCATTGTAGCACTTTGAATTTTATTTATTTTTTAATTTTGCTAAGATTATGAAACTTGGGGGTCCGAAAACCTAGATTTGGTCGAGATTTTGCGAAATTTCCCTTAGATTTTGAACCTTGCTCTACAGGTGGAAGATCAAACCAATAACAGCAGAGGTGTATTCCAAAAACATTTGTAGGAACACTACTTGTAGAGCTGTGTGGTTACGGAGTGATGGTTTTAATATAGTTTAATTGTAACCAAGCAACGGGGACAAAAGAAATTGATAATATCTACCTTATTCTTCTTCTCATTATCCGAATTGTTCACAACAAGAGTGCTTGGATTATCAGTCACCCCCTATATAGCATCAAAAAGATGCAATCATTAGTGAAGCTAACAATTAACCACAGAAGTAGGAATGTACTGAGCCTGTAAGGCTAATTGACCGGCGAACGCTTCTACCAGATAATTCCGAACAAGCTAAAATAGAAGGGCATCAAAATTAGATACGCAGATATACCACCACCTCCTGACGGTATGCTGCCGCTGCAGCTTCCCAAGAATAGGTTGCCATAGCCGGCCCCACCGTCCGAAGGTAGGCTGCCACCACTACTAGAAAAATACACATCAGTGACGGTTCGTAACTGGCATCAGTGGTGGTTTGAAAAACCGTCACTGATAATATTATCAGTGACGGTTCCAAAGAAAAATCGCAATTGATAATGTATTATTTGTGACGGTTCTAAAGAAAAACTGCCACTAATAGTATTATCAGTGGCAGTTTTAGCCAAAAACCACCACAAATACTTATATTTAATATTCCAAACCGCCACTGATAATCTTATATTTAATATTCGAAGATTATCAGTGGCAGTTTTGAACCGCCACTAACAGTTTCAAACAAAAACCGCCACTGATAATGTATTATTTGTGCCGGTTCTAAAGAAAAAACGCCACTAATAGTATTATCAGTAGCGGTTTTAGCCAAAAACCACCACAAATACTTATATCTAATATTCTAACACAAAACGAAGAGATTTTTCAGGAGGTCACCCTCACCCATCCTAGTAGCAAATACAAATGAGTTCTACCGTCAATTTTAATACAAATACGAGCACTTCCCGAGAGGTCACCCATCCTAGTAGCAAATACAAGCACTTCCTGAGAGGTCACCCATCCTAGTACTACTCTCGTCTAAGCACGCTTAACTTTGAAGTTCTTATATGATCTAGTATCGTAGTGTTGGTATGATCACATTTAAAATATTACGCGCCCCCCTCCCCTTAATCTCACAAAGGACCCGAATAATAATTTTAGTATTCTCGTACTATGAATTTACCATGACATGGATGCTCCAAATTTTAACTAAGTGTCCAATTTTACCATGACATGGGTGCTAAACTTAGCTAAATTTCAACCAAGTGTCATGGCAATGTATAAACTTAGCTAAATTTCACAACACCACATCAATTGCTCAATGGACAGGTACAATATTTTCCCCAAAACATTATTTTGTGGTTAGCATTATCAGTGGCGGTTTTTGTTTAGAACCGCCACAAATAATGACTTATCTGTGGCGGTTTTTTGTTTGGAACAGCCACAGATAAGTCATTATTTGTGACGGTTCTAAACAAAAACCGCCACTGATATTCTTCCCGCTATTTTGAAATTAAAAAAACTGCTACTGATAGTTATATTTGTGACGGTTCAAAAAAACCACCACAAATAGACATCACCTATGTGCTGTTTTGTAATAGTACACATACCGCCACCTCCGGAGAGGAGGCTGCCATAGCCGCCGCTACCTCCAGAAGGTCGGTTGTCACCGCTACCTCGGGAGCCGGTGGAGGGATTGTTGGAGCGGTGATGGATGCGGGGGAAGGCGGCTGTGGAGGAGAAGAGAGGGTCTAGCCGGTTCTCCTCATACAACTGCGAGGCGCGATCTAGCTCTCGTACAAGCCATCTGCGAGGATTGCCTATTTATAACATTTGGTTATGCTTGCTTCTAGATAGATTACGCGAGCGCACGAAGGGGCCACGCATCTGCATGCGCAGATGCGCTGCGCGTTTCGCCGGGCGGCCCAGCTAGTCGGCAGTAGTAGTCTCGTAGAACAAGCTAGGGTGCCGGTATGCATGATACGACGGCACCCCAAATGACATCTGTTTAATTACTACACGTGCAGTCTGACCAACCGAATCTACTCTTAATATTCATTTTAAAAAGTCTTAAGAAAACTTAAAAACATTCCTTTCAAAAAGTCTTATCAAAACTGACCGTTTTTGTAAAAAAATTTTAACAAAATATTCGTTTTAAAATGTCTTAAGAAATTTTTTTTAGTATTTTTTAAAGAAATTAAAAATCGTTGTAGCTTCACTGTATATCATAACTGTACAAACCACAGTAAAAATCTATCTATATTCTAAGAAGCAAAAAAAAAAGAAAAAGTTACTGTGCCTTGGCATCGTAGAAACCAAAGTGTTGAATTTTTTAGCTTTTTTTTTAAAATTTGGCCAGGAGATCTGGCAATTCTGTAAAGAAGGAGAGAACAACTGCTGAGATACAAACGCGAACGCACGCACCCTCCCTCCCCCCCCCCCACACACACACTCACTCCCACGCGAAAATAGCACAGCACTGTGAGCACCCGGGTGAGCAAGGCTCTTTTTTTTTAGCATTTTTAAAGAACTAAAAATCGTTGTAGCTTCATTGTAGATCATAACTGTATAAACCACAGTAAAAATCTATCTATATTCCAAGAAGCAAAAAAAAATACTGTAGTTTGGCACTATAGAAACTAAAGTGTTAAATTTTTATTAAAAAAGATCTAAAAATATTTCTAGATGCTACACGGGCCCCTTTAGAATTGTAGTGGTCCGCTAGACAAAGTCAAAGTCAAAGGACTGTAGCATATGAGAACCGTAGTGCAACCGACAAAAATTGCACTTCCAGTTGTTTCGATCCCGGGGTTTGACGAGAAATAAGCGTGTGCTCTAATCAACAGAGTTGCCAAAGCAGTTGTTATCTGATTTTAGTAGCCATCTATGTAGTGCGAGGAAATGAGGGTGAGGCCGAATAGCCAGGATGACAAATGACGACTGATCGAACGGTCCAGGAAGAAGGAAACTCTGCAGTTTCTGCAGTGCAAAAAGCCCGCATGCGTGAGAAGGCGAATGGGCAGCCCTACATCACCAAGATTAGTAGTATATTTAGATTTTAGATATACATTTGCTAGTACATATTGCCTACGCTCACAAATAGTTATCGATTTGGATATATTTGCAATTAAACTTTTAAAATTTTGACCATCAATATCTTTTTAAACATTTAAATTGGAAACACAAAAATTATATGTATAAATTTGTTTTGAAAAGTATTTTCATAATATAATAATTTTATTGGATTTTATAAATACATTATAATAGAAATTAGTGGTCACAGTCGTGTTTTGGAGATCGTATCGATGTCCAAAATAATAACTATTTGTGATTGGTGGGAGTATTACAATGCATTTGGAATTCAATGTAATTTGATAATACTTAAAGGATTTAGGTAATAATTATATTTCATGCCTATTATGGCAAACAGATTAAGCGGCAAAAATGGCCAGGTTTTCGGTGCTTGATATGGCAAGTGCTGTAACGGACCGCCTTTTCAGGTGGCTCGTTTAAATACCTCGACAGCTACCCAGGAAGATTAACTATCGGGAACCAAGCACTCATTGCCAGACAAAAGATGAATATCAACTCTTTTATAGAATATAAGGCATAGCGGCCAAGTTTTTACTAAAAGGACGTAACGGGAGCCCAATAGATTACATCCAAAACACCGCACAGGCAGGACTGGGCAAAAGACTAAGACCTTAAAACCAAACCAACTTGCCATCTATGGATTCCTGATAAACTCTAGCTTCTTGGAACTCTGAAAGTGTTGGGTTAAGCAAGGGTGAGTACACAACCGTACTCAACAAGTCACACGGAAAAATACTGAATACTACATGCAAGGGACTAACAATGGCTTGGCATAAGGTTAAGTATTGTAGATGCAATTTTATTTGTAAGTCATTTTACATTTGAAACACAAACCATAAATAATAGTAAAAGGGGGGTATTCACAAAGTTATCACCATTAAGCTACACTCAAAATTCCAAAGTGTACTTGAGCTTGGTTACGGGGATCACCCCAATTCAAACTTAGTTTCATTAACCGGAAGCACGACGTATTTGAATACCATTTATTTGACTCTGCAGAGCTGCTCAGCTTTACCCACAAGATATCTACGACCGTTAATGCCAAGTACGAATTACATGCAACTTAAATGCATGCTGCCGGGTCAAGACCATCACAACCTTTTGATTGAACATCCCTAGACTTAGCCCTTAACCGATAGGTCTGAACACTCCACCAGATCCCACTGCCCTCAGCGAGCACCTATCGTTGTGAGAATCGGCAAATGGCGTTACACGGCCCATTTCCGTTCCACCCCTTCAGTTACTTCCCTGCCAGGAAGGCTGATCCCCTGTGGAGGCTCCGGTCCTAGAACAATGATTTAAGTTATCACTGTTGCGTTGGACAGGGAATTAGCGCAACCTGTAAGATTCCCAATCACTTTTCCAAAACCGTACTCAAATTGAGGCCAATCGGTTAGCACGACACACGTTGCCAGTGGTCATATGCCAACTGGTTGATTCCAATCCGGGCTTCCCGCATATGTGTCTAGTGCTAGTTCCCTGGATCAGTATCCTAGCACCCACATAAGGTTTCCACAAAGGACGCATCATTTCATAAACATAAGAGTAATGGTTATTTTAATATTGGTTCAATTGCAACCGATTATAATCACAAGTTTATAATTCAGCCGATTGGCTAAACTAGCAGAATAAAAGAACAAATTTGCAACAACGGTAGCGGCATGCCTTCCCATACCCAAAGGCATCCACACCGACTGGAGAGATAATCTAGGCAACCGCTTCAAAACTCGTCGAGATCCGAATCGTAGAATCCGCCGTCAGTCTCGCCTTCTTTACCTTTGTCGCTGTCTTCTATGCTTGTTAATCAATTTTAGAGCAAACGATGAGTACACGTATGTACTCGCAAGATTTTAATGTTTGCAAATATATTAGAATGTAGGCCATGAAGAAAATTCGGTTTCTAGGCTAAGTTCATTTGCGTGAAATAGGATTTATTTGCAATGGAATAATAATCTCGAAACAATACGGAATTTGTAACAGCAATTGTAAAGAAAGTAGTTACAACATAATTAACATTTTGATCATCATTCTGAATCTATCCAGATCATAATCCAATCAATAAAATTACCATGCCCCAAATAATGCTTTGTGGTACCATCTATTCGACTCGATCATATTTCATCCATCCGAAATCAACCAGCCATTTCAATATCTGTAATTCAAATCCTGAACTAGGTTCCAGCTCCCAATTCCAATCCAATCCAAACCAAATCCAATTCTTTCCTTGCTATGGTCCCAGCGGCTGGACACTAGCGGCCCAAAGAGCAAACACACTAGTTCCCAACCTCCCCATAGTAAGGTAACCAGCGAACAAAACCTCATTAACTGCTACGAACTTACACCACTATCCAACCCAAACTATTTTCCTGAAAACACTTTCGAAAACTAAAACCAGAAGTCTATAGTTGACATTATTTTTCAAGCTGCTCTTGATCGTAAGCACAGCTAATCGATTAGGTTTATTTCTCTACAGAGATTGCACACTTTACCCACACGACACATTCTAGCAATCATGTCAGCCATGTCACGCGATACAGAACGTACCCATTTTGCTAGACTGTGACAAAACATTTCCATTCGTTAGAGTTTAAAAACCTTGCACCAGCACCGGTGAATGCGTGTCCCTTGCTATGGTTGGATTTACAGCTCGTTCAGCACAGGAATGGGAGCGCGAAGCTCGGCGATGGCCACAAGCACACAATGAGCACTGTCGCACTGAGTCCAGACACGAACCCACGGCTCTACAATGGTCCAAGGAGGCCCCATCACGTTTTTTACCCATAGCGGGGCATACACCGTTGTATTGGAATACTTCGACCCGAACGCCTCGAAGAGGGAGTACGTAGAACACACCACCCGGGAGTGTCCATCCTACTTTGGCCTTCCAAAATGCAAGGCTAAATTCCAACTTCAGTACTAGGTTAAGGCTATCCCATACTAGCACATGTGGTTGCACTGTTAACCCAGTTGATAGTATCAAGTTCGGTCCTTAGGGTGACACAGGCGAGACCTTCCAACATCCGCTGGTCTAAAACCAAGCTTTTACCCCTTTTATTTTCCATTTTAACCAACATAACTATTTTTAACTAAGCCACCATTTTCCGAATCAAGTCTGTAGCTCAAATAGAAATTTTGATTGCGTTGAACCACCAAGCTGATGTTTTCGTTTCTACAACACAACTAAGCTTATGCAATTACTAATCGGTTATACCCGTTCGACATTTATAATAATGTGAATCCCTAACTTAGCATTGAACAAGGTTCTCATGACAACTATAATTGAGGTAATCCACAAATCTTGGGTTTATCTACCAATTCCCACAATTTAGCAAATTTACAGAATATACACGCATGCATATTAGTTTTGAACAATTGAAATTAACTTTACAAATATCGGATCAACATGATCAAAGGAGGTGCTTGCCTGCTTTCTCTGAATTGATTATGTGCTCGAAAATGAGGTCGATGTCCTTGTCGACGGCCTCCAACGTGTCGTCGTCTACACGAACAAAAGACAAAAGAACAATGAAACGAATCAAAATAGGCAAGAAAGCCAGACAAAGAGGCAAAAAGAAAGTCGCTCCAAGGATCAAGCGAACTAGCAAAAGACTCGACAAAAGCTAAGTTTACGAACTTAAACATCTAACTAATCAAACTTGAGAAGCTACAAATAAATAAACTAAACTAGTGCTAAAAGCCTCAGAGAATCCGGCAGTACTGACGTACAAACTCTGGTACTACCGACCACACCGGCAGTACCGACCACTAACGACGGTACTGCCGACCTCCGGCAGTACCGGGCCTTAGGTTCGGTGGTGCCGACGGTCGGGGACCAAAATGGGTGCTCTTTGGAAAATAAGTACCCGCGTTGTAGCTGCGGTATTGCCGCTCGGGCGATAGTACCGACCCTATAACATCGGTAGTGTTGGCCTCATGAGAAAATTTGGGATTACAAAATGGGGATTTTGCGCAAACGGATTCGAAACTTCGCAACGATTGCATGGTTAGGTTCCTATCGATGTCAAGGAACCATCCACACAGATCTCACCAAGTTTCGAGTTCGTTCAACCTAATTTCCGCCTTTTCGAACTCGATAACCCTAATTACTGCTAGAATTCGATTTTTAACTCGAATCAAATTCAAACTTGATTCTTTTTGCGAGAATCAAACCCTAATGACATCGGATATATTCTGGGGTCATTTCCTTGGCTTTTGGAGTAAAGGTTTCAAGGAAAACTTAGAAACTCAAGGAATTGGCCTTTTTAGCGAACAAATCCGACAAAAGTTGAATCAGCATTCTCGACCCGATTATTTCCATGAGAGGGGAACCCCCACAACATTAAGAACTAATGGGAGTCATCCTTGTGATTTTGAGAACCTCGGAACTCGAAGTAACTCCAAGAAGCACAGAAATAAACTTTTTGCAAATCAATTTGGGAACAAAAGGATTTGCATCTATCCATTAATTCTTGTTGCGCACTAAGGTTCCACACGGCTTAACTCGCATCGAGGAACTCGATTCGCGATGATTGAACTCTTCGAACCCGAAAGCCCTAATTGCTACCAAATTCGATTATCGACCCGTATCGAGTTCAAACTCGTTTCTCTCGTGGGAATCGAACTTCAACGGCATCGGATTTACTCGAAAGCCATTTTCCCTAATTTTTGGAGTTAGGGTTCCAAAGGGTTCTCCAAAAATTCAAGAAAATCACTTTTAGACGATTAAATCCGGTCAAGAGCCGATTAAAGTTTTCGGATCAAATCAACTGGGCAAACAGATTCTCTCGAACCCAACCTAGGTCTAGCAACTCAACGAAACAACGCTCTACCACTAAACGATAATTTCTAGGGCTAGAACGCAAGAGAAAAGAAAATAGAAGAAGGAAGTACTAGGGTTTGAGATCAAAACCTAATGGATTGATCCCGGGTTTGACTCCATCGGTTGAGAATCTTGATTAGGGTTTCACAAACACGGTCCATACCTGAAGCCATAACTTCTAGAGTTAGAAATCAAAGGAAGAAAAGAAGAAGAAGGGGGGAGAAGCTAGGGTTTGGCTCAAAACCTGAAGAATCAATCTTGCATTCGATTCCACTGGCCTTGAGGCTAGCCAGGGGCTTGAGGAGGATGACCAACACCTTGGCTTGACTTCCCTTAGCTCCACTTGAGCTCAAATCCACCAGAGAGAGAGAAGGAGAGAGGGAACTGGATGGGGAGAGAGAATGAGAGAAAGAGAGAGGGAGAGAGCACAAGAGTGAGAGGGGAAGAGAGATGAGCTAGCTGGGGGTTAAAGAGGGAGAAGGGAACCCTCTAGAGGCACTAAGGTGGCCGAGCGTGGCGCACAATTGCCGGCGTGGCGCTGGCATGCCCAAGCTGACCGACTCAACCAGTAGTACTGCCCGATGGGCGCGGTAGTGCTGCCCGATCGGTACTACCGCCCTCAGGCCCGCAGTAGTGCCACTCTGGCTGCAAAACTCCTTGTTCCTTCGTGATTTTTGCTTCGGCTCTTATAATCGATCTCAAGGATCTCAAGGAAAAGGTTTTGGGACTCCAAAGGAAGGCTTTGAGATTTGGGTTACTACGGATTTCAAAAGATCTCGGTTGAATTCGAAACTCAAGATTTCGAACAAAATCGATAAAAACGGCTCGAACGGCTAAACCCTAACACGACCAAGACCAAATTAAGATTCAATAGCAGGCAAATCATGATAAAGCACATAATTAACTTAATTACGAATTCAGGATGTTACATCCCCATTCTCCTTCGAGAATGGTACCCCCCCAAAAAATAAGTGCCTTCTAGGAAATGACCAATGTACTGAGCTATGTCGGAGACAGATCCATAGACCAGTCCGACTTGTGATTGAGCGAAAACTTAAGTTATTTACTTTGCTCAAGGGGGTTTAACCTTATGATGCCAAAGACCAAGCCTTACGATAATCCACAGACCAATATGGTACCTGCGTATACCAGCCACCATTCCTTACACGGCTTACGTTATCGGTCGGGGATCAGACCCACATCCACCTCGTGGTTAGTTTAATACTATCCCCCTAACCGTAGCACATTGAAATACTCCAAGCCAACTGCTCGCCAACCTTTTATTTCTCATTTAAAGATTTTGAGTGAAACTAATATAATTAATAATTACTATAGCATGTATGATCATTAACTAAGGTTATTCAAGGTCTAATATGGTTCATCAATGTCAAGGAGGCTAATTGCGAAACTGGGTATAGCTAGGTTGCATGTCATTCTAAACTAACGATTTTCAGTATTTCAATATACAATTAAAATAATGCGATAGAAATTACATACTACAATATTATAAATAATTGGATTCAATATGATCAAGGACGTGCGGCTTGCCTTGCTGGGCTGAGGGGTCGGCTAGGTCGTAGTCGACGTAGTCGTACACGACCCTTGTCTGGTCCAAGCCCCGGCTCCGGGAAATCTCAGGCTGCCAATACTGCGCGAACGTCGGGTCTAGCGTTAAAGATCGAAAACAATAAGAAGCAAATAAAATAAAACAATTAAAGAAAAAGACCGGAAATAAATTTGAAAAAGGGCCGGAGAGAGGGTCGAAGGTCGTTTCGATCATTTATGAGAATTTGGAGACTTGATTTGGCAGAACGGAGATCATGTTTGGACTTAGTGGCTCGAAACGATTAAGATGGTGTATTTGTAGAATTTTGGAGAATTTTTGAATTTTCTAGGATTTTTCTGGATTTTTTGGATTATTTAAATCCAAAAAATAAAAAAAGAAAAAGGAACATGGGCCGCACAGTGATGCCGGATTCGGCCCGAACGGTCCACGGGGGGGGGCACGCACGCGGGGCCCGCTGGGCCACATGGTAGGCCGGCCCATCTCGGCCGAGAGAAAAGGAAGGGGGTCGAGGCTAGGGCAGGAGTGGGGGGGTGAGCGAGGGCGGCAGGGCAAGCGCATGGTTCGGGGCGAGCGAGTGGCTGGAGGGAGAGAAGAAGGGGAGGGGAACGGTGGGGGCAGGAGGGTGGGGCAGGCTCGGGGCAACGGAGGAGGGGCTAGGGTTAGGATTTCTGGACGCGGGGTGAGTCAGCGGTGGTGGTGGCGATTCGCGGCGGCCGAGGGGGTGGAGCGGCAATTTGGCGCTGGGGAAGAAAAGAAGAAAGGCGGGGCAGGGATCAGAGAAGGGGCGGGGGAGAAGGGGCTCGATGGCCGGCATTGGAGAAGAGGGGAGGGAAGCGGCGGCTTGGTCAGAGGGGAAGGAGGAGAGGGTGTGGCGGCGAGAGTGAGCTCGCCAAGCGGGAGGGAGGAGGTGCAAGGAGAAGTGGGGCTCGGGGGGGGGGGAGGGAGGGGCAACTCGGGGCGAGTGGAATGGCGGGAGTGGGTGGTGACCGGAGAGGAGGAAGAAGGGGATGACGACGATGCCGAGAGAGAGAGGGCAAGGGTGATGGCTCACCAGAGAAGAAGAGGGGAGGGGTGAGGGAGGAGGTGAGCTCCGGGGGTCTATTTGTAGTAGCGCAGCAGGGAGAGAGAGATGGCGCGGAGGGATGGGCGTGGTGTGGTCGGCAAGTAGCAGAGGTGGTGACATCGGTGGCATGGTGTGCGGCGAGGCGAGGCGACGGGCGCGATGGAGACAGGTCAGCGTGGTCAATGGGTGAGGGGGAGAGAGAGGGAGCGGCAGGTGAGCAGCAGCGCGTGAGGCGAGGCGAGAGCCGGTGGTGGAGAAGACAATGACAAGACACGTGCGGCGGACCGGTCCAGTGCGGAGCAGGCTACGGCGGCACGCCGGGAAAGGGGAAGACGGGCCGGAGGCCCAAGCGAGAAGAGGAAGCCCAGGTAAACCAATCCAAACTCAAACCTTAATTCAAAATTTGATTTCAACTCCAAATCAAAAATCCGATTTCAATTTTTGAAATTTCCTTTGAATTTTTTTGGTCATTTCAAGTGCTGTTTCAATTTTGGTCTGATTTGGAAGCCAATGCAGGAGCAGCATAACCTGTTGTGACTGTGTACAGATATTAATGTTATTCGCAAATGCCATCTACATGGAGCTCGGCAAGGGGATGTTGCCTGCTGTTTCCTTTGGATGATCCACGTTAATTAACCTCTCTATATATGAGTGTTCGTTCATCTAGGGTACCCTAGAAAAGAAGCCAGGGGACTCTCCTTTTTAGGCTGGCCTAATAAAAATCAAACATCATCTCTTTAGATTAATTTAGGTCTTTTCAACTTTGTGATGGATCCCAAGTATGATTTTGGCAGGAAATATGGCTTGGGAACAGCCCCCTCCGTGCACAATACCCTCGACTGTTTAATATTGTTCGGAAAAAAACATGCCATGGTAGCCGATGTAATATGTTCTGTCCCACGTAATGTACATGTCTTTTCATAGGGCCATTGCGGGACAGAATTTACTGGCCTAGTTTGAGCTTGTTTCAAAGATTACTGGTGGGCACTTATCATCAGAACGGGATACTTTTCGATAGAATCTCCATCAGAATGGACAGTTCTCTGTTCGGTCGATGTATACAATCTTAGTGCATCAAAATATCCCAGATACAAATCGACAACTTTGGAAGCTTAAAGTATCATTAAAAATAAAAAAATTTCTTTGGTATTTACGTTGTGGGGTAATATTAACAAAAGATAACCTATGTAAAAGAAATTGGAATGGTAACAAAAAATGTTGCTTTTCTAACAATGATGAAACTATTCAACATCTTTTTTTGACTGCTAGTTTGCTCATTTTGTGTGGTGCGTTATACAAGCAGCTTGTAATCTTCCATCCCCTAGTAGCATAACCAATATATTCAGGAACTGGTTATTGGGGTTGAGAAAAGAATTAAGGGCTCACTTTTTGGTTGGAGCTGCCACTTTGTGTTGGTCAATTTGGCTATGTCGAAATGATGTGGGTTTTGATAGGAAAAAATATTTAATCCATTGCAGGTTATCTATATTTGCGCCAACTAGTTGCGATCGTGGTCTGTGCTTCAGCGTCAAGACGACCGGGAGATGGTGTTATCGGCTTGCAAATCGCTGGAAATCATGGTCAGGGATCTCTTCATCACGCATGGATGGTGATTCAGTAACAGGCTGTGTGTGGACTTAAGCTTTATGTTTTATGTTTCTTATGGCTTGTTGTAACTTTATTTCAATATTTAGATCTCTTTTGTGTTGTAACTCTGTAATAAATGATTAACTATATATATCTCACGATATAGAGGTCGAAAGATTTAATCTTCCATTATAAAGAAAAAATCATTGTAGCTTCACTGTAGATCATAAATGTATAAACCACAGTAAAAATCTATCTATATTCTAAGAAGCAAAAAAAAAAAATACTGTAGCTTGGCATTGTAGAAAACAAAGTGTTAAATTTTTATTAAAAAATATGAAAATATTTCTAGATGCTACACGGGTCCGTACGTTGCTGCGAGCAAAAGGAATACCTCAAAAAAAAAAAAAATAGGGGAGGAGAAATTTAACACTTTGGTAAATTTCGTGACGTTAACATAGGGGATAAATTTTTCAAAAAATAATAAGTAAATAAAATTACTGTAGCATCGCCCCTTTAGAACTGCAGTGGACTGCTAGACAAAGTCAATGTGTACTGTAACTGCAGTGGACCCAGACAGAGTCCATGCAGGACTATGGAAAACAAAAAGAAGTGCTGTAGCATGTGAACTGTATGTAGAACCGTAGTGCAACCGACAAAAATTGCACTTCCAGTTGTTTCGATCCCGGGGTTTGACGAGAAATAAGCGTGTGCTCTAATCAACAGAGCTGCCAAAGCAGTTGTTATCTGATGTTGTTAGCCATCTATATAGTGCGAGGAAATGAGGATGAAGCCGAACAGCCAGGATGACAAATGACGACCGATCGAACGGTTCAGGAAGAAGGAAACTCTGCAGTTTCTGCAGTGCAAAATGCACGCGCGGGTGAGAAGGCGAATGGGCAGCCGTATATCACAAAGACTAGGTAAGAACGCGCGCGTTGCCGTGCCATACGAAATTTGATCAAATCGACGGTCCGGACAGATAGACATATAGATAGTTACACTTACAGAGCCGACCAAATGCCGCTTAAGAAAGTGTTTGCACCAAAATTCGGCGTCCTCGATAAAATCGGATAAAAGGATTTTTCGGAAAGGATAAACCGGCGAATCGGAAAGAGAATCCGTTTCTAACAAGGGAAGAGAATCAGATCATAGACCGCTACGGATATAGTCACCGTATCCATGTGTGATTCGGATCGGCCAGAGTATTATAAAAGGGACAGACTTCGGGCAAAGAGGAGATCAATCTCAACACAACACACATCTACTTTTTACAAGCCTTTTTACATCGTTTTATATTTACAAACCTCTCTGCAAGTCGACGGAATCAACAGAGTTGCGCATCGCCGATTGTTGGTTTTGGCCGATTTCGCCCCAGGTTCGATCTGCTTTGTTTTGTTGCGCATCGCCTTCTCAAAGCCGATTTTGCCTTGTATCCGGATTAACCGCCAGGTTAATCTAGTTATCCCCCTGATCGGCTTTTAGCCGACTAGTGTCAAGCCGGTAACCTTTGTTTTTATCGGCTTTGATTGCTTACTATCTCTACCTTTGTCAATTCCAGGTCAAATTGACTGGCACGCCTTGCAAACTCGGTGTTTGTCTTGTGTGTTCGAGGCTAGAAACCCTGTTTCACGTTTTTAGCGCGAATATATTTTGGCACGCCCGGTGGGACAAAGAAAATCAAAATGTCATCAACCGATAAGCCTGCGGTTACCGCCGATATCAATGTGGATGCTATAATCGCGCCTCAAATGGCCGATTTGACCCCCGAGCAGCGGAAAGAGATCGAAGACCGAAAGGCGGCTTTAGAAGAAGTGATGCTACGGTGCTTCCAGAAAACACGCCGTGGCGTTACTCAAAAGACCGCACTCCCAAGTATCAATCCTATCGACGATCCGTCATCTGACCCGGTAAGCCGATATGCACCTGCTCAAGTCGATCTGTCAAATATGATTGAGCAATCTGTGCATCACGCACTAATTAATCAGTCATCGGCTCTAGTATCTACGTTGAAACTGATGATAGAAAATAGTGTGAAATCAATTGCTCAGGAATTAGCTGTGTCTGGGAGCCTACTAGATCCATTACAAACCCTCCCTACATACCCAGTGTACTCCATAACGCCTAACACCAATACAGTAAACGTGTCGGCTCAAACACCTATCATGATGCCGATTCAGCCTACTGTTTTGAAACCTAGTTCACAGAAAGGTGGATTTACACACTACCATGGGCACACGGATGGGGCAAAAATGAGCATACCGAGCCCATCGAACGAACCCTCTAGTAGCATCGGTTTATCGGCTTCACAGCCGATTGAAACAGATCAGGTTCCACAATCACGGGGAGCCACAACCATGAACCAAGCACCGTATAGGGTAGTGCCATACGTTGAACCTCTCGCAACTGTACCCGATACGTTGGTTTTTAGAAACCACGATTATGATCAAGTGCCAAGACCCCCTGTAGCGCGATTTGGACAAAGACCCGAGTTCACACTCGGGGGGCAGGGCGTAAACAATGAAAATTGGCAATGTCCGGCTGCACCTCAAGCCGACAATGTCAATTGGGCGGAACAAATTGCTAAAGTTTTGAGAGAATAGTTTGGCTTGCAGCCTAAAGGAAGGGTAATCGGCTACAGGAAGCCGTATCCCGATTATATAGATCGTATGCCATACCCCCACAACTTTAGAATACCAGACTTCGCTAAATTTTCGGGTGATGATTCTGTTACTACCATCGAGCATATCGGACGATTTATGGCTCAGTGTGGGGAAGCTGCACAATCCGATGGATTAAAAATTAGGCTATTTCCTTTATCACTGTCCGGTGCGGCATTTACTTGGTTTACCAATTTGCCTCCAAATTCAGTTCATGTTTGGAACGATTTGGAAAGCCGAATTCATGAATACTTCTTCTTGGGAACTATGGAGCTTAGAATTTCTGATCTTAGCTCAGTTCGACAGAAGTACGACGAATCGGTTTCCAACTACATCAGAAGGTTTAGAGGCGTGCGAAATAGATGCTTCAGTGTAACATTACCCGATGATCAATTGGCCGACTTAGAATTTCAAGGGTTGATCCCAGCATTAAAAGAGAAACTGTCAGACCAAGAATTTTCCGATCTAGGCCACTTACTCCATCGCGTATCGGCACATGAAAGCCGATATGCAGAAAACAAAGGGTTTAAGGACAGATTTAGATCAAACGGTAATGAAAAAGCCAAGGTAAACATGGTAGAGTATAATTCAAACGATACTTCTGAGGATGAAGAGGCAGGAATAAACATAGCCGAGTGGACCAAGGGTTCCAAAAGGTCGCTCGTGTGCTCTTTACTCAAGCCGATAAAAATAAAGCAGAAGTTAAGTATTCGTATGACGTATCAAAGTGTGACAAGATATTTGATTTATTGCTACAAGAAAAACTCATAAGGCTACCAGAAGGACACGTCATCCCATCGGCCGAGAAAATTAAAAAGCGAAGGTACTGTAAATGGCACCATTCGTTTTCACATAATACTAACGATTGCAATATTTTTCGACAACAGATTCAATCGGCTATCGCCGATGGCAGATTGAAATTCGCAGAAGAATCGGCTATGCAAATAGATGTGAATCCTTTTCAAATCAACATGGTTCAATGTTCACGGAAAGGAAAGGGACATGCGGAAGATATCAAGCCGACTAAAAAAGTTGAGATGCGGTCAAAAGGAGACGAAACAGTGCAAATTACTATCGGTTCTATACAAATAGAGGCCGATAAGAACGGGCAGAACTCTAGAACAGTGAAACCAAGAGGAGACTTGGAAGTCGGAAAATGGTATAGAGCTGAGAGGGCTCCAAGAAAAGCCAACTTCAAGCCAAAACCGACTTTTCTCGCAACTCCTTGGGAAGTATGAAAGGATAAGTCAAAGACGCAATGCCCGACAACCCAATAATTTCCATCGGCCGGATCAAAGGACATACGAGTACTGGCAGCCAGAGGTGCCACATCGGCCAACTACTGAAGAAGAAAAACACCGGCAATGTCCCTTTTGGCAATTTTGCTGGGAGAAGGGGATGATCTTGCCAACAGTACAATCATGTCCTATGCAACACTCATCTATGCATCGGCTAAACCTGTCGGTAAAAGACAGATTGTCCAGACCAGTACATGATCGACTAGAAGAGAGAAACAGGAGGCCGATCCATGAAAGATTGACAACGTCAGAACAAGGCGAGTCCTCCCGAACTCAAGAAATATCGGCTTCTCACAACGAGATCAGGATAGAATCTGACAGTAAAATGAGTAGCTTGGCTGGAAAAATCAGAGAGCCGATAGAGCCTAAACCTCGATGGTGTCCCTCAGGTCTTAGCAAATCACAGCGCAGACGGCTTCAGCGACTGAAGACACAAGAAGAAAGGGAAGCCGAAAAGGAGAAGGAAAGGGATCAAGTATTCAATAAGCTAAGGCCTATACCAGTTGCAAAACAGGAATGGAGGAAGAAGGAACAGGCCGGTAGCGATTCAGATCAATCGGTCGAATCCGGGTCTCCGATGATCCGAGATGATACACCGCCGATGGAGATAAACATGGTGTTCACTCTACCCGCTGAGTTCAAAACTGAGGAATCAGCTGAAGAAGTATTTGCCCAACTATGCCTCGGTGCACCAGATGCCGTGTTTGAGAAACCACAAGACATGCATCGGCATCTAAAGCCATTATACCTAAAAGGGTATATTAACGGCCGACCAATATCTCGAATGTTGGTCGATGGCGGGGCAACAGTTAACCTGATGCCGCTAAGTACTTTTAAAAAATTGGGTAAAGCCGACGAAGACATCAAAACGAACATGGTGTTAAATGACTTCACGGGAGATCCTACTAAAGCTAAAGGCGTGATGATGTCGGAATTAACAGTCGGCAGTAAGACTTTGCCGATTGCATTTTTCGTGATAGAAGCTAAAGGCAATTATAGCGTGCTCCTTGGGCGGGACTGGATCCACGCTAATTGCTGCATACCATCAACTATGCATCAGAAGTTGGTGCAATGGAACGATGATGCAGTTGAAGTTGTGCCTGCCGATACATCTGCTCACATTGCCATGGCCAGCCCTGATACTAATTGGCCACATGAAGAAGCCGAGTGTATATCGAGAAAAATCTTGGATGATTGTGATTTCATCTGCATCGAGAAGTCAGGATTTAAGCCGATCAGCGTTAAACCTAATACGTTTGATCGGACAAGCGAAGTGGTTAGAAGATGGAGTCCAAGACACTAGCAAGATTACAGGAGAAGGTAAGAAGCTATCGGCAAGAAGAGTACGAGGAAGCCGTCGAGGACTTCGAAGAAGAAAGGAAAGGGTTAGGATTTACTTCTGCCGATTTGCTTCAGGAAATCAACATTGGGGAAGGTGATAGAAAAAGACCAACATTTGTAAGTGCTAAATTAGAACCCAATTATAAAGCAAAGTTGGTCGAAATACTCAAAAAATATAGAGATTGCTTTGCATGGGAATATTATGAGATGCCGGGTTTAAGCCGACAGTTAGTTGAACATCGGCTACCCATAAAACCTGGGTATTGGCCATTTAAACAGTATCCTAGACGGTTTAATCCTACGTTATATGATGCCATAAAAGAAGAGGTAGGACGATTACTAGAGGCTAAGTTTATCCAGCCTTGCCGATATGCTGAATGGGTCTCGAATATCGTTCCCGTAAAAAAGAAAAACGACAAACTTAGGGTATGTGTCGATTTTAGAGATTTAAACAAGGCCACACCAAAAGACGAATACCCAATGCCTATAGCCGATATGCTTATCGATGCTGCATCTGGGAATAAAATCATAAGTTTTTTTGGATGGAAATGCCGGATATAATCAAATATTCATGGCAGAAGCCGATATACCCAAAACAGCCTTCAGATGCCCAGGGGCCTTAGGGCTATACGAATGGACTGTGATGACATTCGGTTTAAAAAATGCCGGCGCCACTTATCAGTGTGCTATGAACCATATTTTTCATAATTTAATCGGCAACACCGTGGAAATATACATTGACGACGTAGTAGTAAAATCCAAAGAAGATTGGCAACATTTAGCCGATCTGGAAAAAATGTTCGAGAATACACGAGCGCACGGATTAAAAATGAACCCGCTCAAATGTGCTTTTAGAGTATCGGCTGGACAATTCCTTGGGTTTACAGTACATGAAAAGGGATCGAAGTAAACCAAGCCAAAGTAAAAGCTATAGCCGATACTAGACCGCCGAAAAACAAGAAGGAATTACAAGTATTGATAGGGAAAATCAATTACTTGCGATGTTTCATTTCAAACTTGTCAGGGCGGATTCGGGCATTCACACCACTATTGAAAATTAAAGACGACCAAGAGTTCAAATGGGGAGTCGATCAACAGAAGGCCTTCGATGATGTAAAAAATTATCTGATGAGCCCACCAGTATTAGCCGCGCCTAAGCATGGTGTACCTTTTAAATTATATATATCGGCTGAAGGAGATACAGTAGGGGCAGTTCTAACATAGGAAGCCGATGGGAAGGAACGAGCTATATTCTATTTGAGCCGACGTCTCTTAGACGCAGAAACCAGGTATCCCCAGGTAGAAAAATTATGCTTGTCTTTATATTTTGCTTGCACTAAGTTAAGACATTACATTTTGGCATCAAAATGCATTATAGTCTGCAAAACCGACGTAGTCAAGTACATTTTATCCGCACCAATTTTACGAGGTCGACTTGGTAAATGGGCGTATGCTTTAACCGAGTTCGACTTGGCATACGAATCGGCTAAGTCTGTGAAAGGGCAAGTCATAGCCGATTTCATTACAGGGAACGCTACATTAGCCGGAACAGTCGATGTGACTCCTTGGCAATTATACTTTGACGGATCTGTTTGTCAGGAGGGAGAAGGCATCGGCGTAATTTTGATTTCTCCAAAGAAACGAAGCTTTGAGTTCACGTATCGGCTAAATGGCCGATGCTCTAACAATCAAGCAGAATATGAAGCACTGCTAAAAGGGCTGCAATTGCTAGACAGCATCGGGGTAAAAGACGTCGAAGCATTCAGGGATTCATTGTTGGTCGTACAACAGGTCAAAGGGGAATACCGATGCAATGACGATACATTAGCTCAATATCTGCATCGATGCCTCCAAATTATTGAAGCGCTTACAACTTTCTCTATAAAGCATATCCCTAGAGGAGCCAATGACAAGGCAAATATGCTGGCACAATGTGCGTCAGGTTATAGAAACAAAAGCCGACAGGAAATAATCGAGCTGGGCGATTGGGCGATTATGTGTGCTCACCCTGTCGATTGGAGGACCGAAATAAGGGAGTATTTGCTAGATCCTTCTAAGACGACTGAGCGGAAAATAAAACACAGGGCACTTAAGTATGTGTTTTTAGATGATGTATTGTATTTCCGAACCATGGAAGGTTTGTTGTTAAGATGCTTGGGAACGGAAGAAGCCAAGGTGGCAATGGGAGAAGTCCACGAGGGAATCTGTGGATCACACCAGTCGGCCCACAAAATGAAATGGATGCTGAGACGCACAGGGTACTTTTGGCCGACAATGTTGGAAGACTGTTTCAAGTACTACAAGGGGTGCCAAACTTGCCAGAAGTTCGGTAACGTACAAACGACACCAGCATCGGCTTTATACCCGATTATCAAACCATGGACGTTCAGAGGATGGGGTATAGATATTATCGGCCAGATATTCCCAACTTCCAGTAAAGGCCATAAGTTCATCCTCGCCGCCATGGATTATTTTTCGAAATGGGTTGAAGCCGTATCGCTCAAGAAGGTAACCACCAAGGAACTAATCGACTTTGTAAATGAACACATTGTCCATCGGTTTGGAATCCCACAGACAATCACTACCGATCAAGGGACTGTGTTCATGTCCAAGGAGTTCAAAGATTTTGCAGAAAATCTTGGGATAAAACTACTCAACTCCTCCCCTTATTATGCTCAGGCCAATGGGCAGGCCAAGTCATCAAATAAGACATTGATAAAATTGATAAAAAGAAAAATCGAGAAAGAACCAAGAAAATGGCATTCGACGTTATCAGAAGCTTTATGGGCTTATCGGCTATCTCATCACGGGTCGATTAAACTATCACCCTTTCAGCTAGTGTATGGGCAAGAAGCCGTTTTGCCTGTAGAGATCAACATCGGCTCGGTAAGGCTGTCTGAGCAAGAGAAGTTGCCTCCCAATGAATACAAGCAGGCAATGCTAGACAACCTAGATGACTTAACTGAACTTAGGTTGATTACATTGGATCGGCTTAAGAAAAACAAGGAGAGGGTCGCTAGATCATATAATAAAAAGGTTGTGCCAAAGTCCTTTAACCAAGCCGATCTAGTATGGAAAACCGTGTTGCCAATCGGCTCTAAAGACAATCGATTTGGTAAGTGGTCTCCAACATGGGAAGGGCCTTATAAGATAAATCGGCCAGTGGATGGAAACTCGTACATAATCGAAACCTTGGACGGATCGGTCCTACCTAAAGCGATCAACGGAAAATACCTTAAAGCATACTACCCTAGCGTGTGGATTGGATCCTGAGCACAAGAATGAAAATCAATGAGAAATCGGTTACAGAAGCACATGCATATAAGATCGGTTACACAGTCGATCAAATCAATCATCCGAAAAACCGTTTACACCCCAGAAGTTGAAACATTGTTTACAAAAGATCTGCTACACAGCCAGTACTATCAATTAGTTCATCAAAAGTGAAGTCAACACTCTGTTCTCAGTCAATGAAGCCCAGAACCAGGCAAGTGAGCCCCCAAAGCCGATAGTGCTGTCGCCGCCCTGCCAATGGTAGCTTGAACGCTATCAATCAGTTGCTGATCGGCCAGTGCGTTGCCAGGGACAGGGACCAACTTGGCCGATTGAGTTTTGACCTGAGCGAAGACTTCACCTATCTGCCGCCTCTGAGTTGCCAGTAAAGACGTCGAGTCAGTAATTTTTATCTGGCATCCTGCAAGCTCTTTAGTGACCAAGGCCAGCTGCTCCTCGAGCTGTCTTTTGGTCGATTCCAATTCTTGAGCTTTGTTCTTGGCCAGCTTGAGGGCGGCAGTACCCTGGTCAAAAGCACTTTTCTGAAGCTTGGTATCAGCTATAAGTTTGTCTAAAATTTGTTGGTCGGCTTGTTGAGCCTTCCTCTGTTCAACCCTTAATTTGGCCGATTCCACGTCCAACCGACGAGCGTCTAAGTGGCAGACATCCAGCAGTGCATTCATGGCAGCAGGAGGAAGATCGACTTGTACGGCTGCCATGGCATTCCTTAAAGGCTGGGTGTTGGCCAGAAGGGCTGCCTCCGGCTGCATTACTTTGTGGAAAAGACGATTAAGGCGTTCTTGCATGCCCGGCTCGGCAGTTACAACAGCCGACGCTGGCGCGGAGGCAGCTATTATGCGTTGGATGTCGGCTGGGTAGTCGTCAGTGGCCAGTACCTCTGGGTCATCAAGCTCGTCCAGAGTAAAACCCAGGAGATCGGCTGGATCTGTTGGCAATACCGGGGGCTCGGAGATGTCAACCGTCGGGGGCGGTACTGCTGGTGGCGATGGAGGAACAGCCGATGAAGTACCTTGGAGGTCGGCTACAACCCCCGCTACTTGTACCGACGGAGATTGCTAGAAAGAACAAAGAGATAGCGATTAGCAATATAAAGCAATGTTCTACTCAATCAACGAAAACAAGACTTACATCGGTAGCCGAGTGCTCCGGGGAACCACCGGGTTGGCGCCTCACAGGTCTTGGCGAACGCCTGGCGGATTTCTTCCTCCTCTCTGCGGTGAACTCAGGTTAACATTGACAACACGAGGAACATAGAAGCCGATATAAGAAAGTAACTTACTCTGAGGACGCTGACGAGCCAAGTCCGACATGGACGGACCTTGGATACCCAAGTTGCCTAAAGTGTATCCTGTAGTGCCGACCGATTGACCTGGTCGTCTCTGTCGGCCACTACTGGCAGAAGCGTGGGGATCGGCCACTTGCTCACCAGCAGCCGTAGTCCCACCCTGAAAAAATCGAAAAGAAACACTTTTAACAAAAGCCGATTACTAGCATAAAACTTAAAAGAAATATAAATACCGGTACCTCTAGAGCTATTGAGGAGTCGCTATAACCAGAACTCTCGCTGGAACCAGAAGCTACCGTCGGCTCACGGAAATCAGGCAAAAATAAGAGGATTATGGCCGACGGGGTCCTGTCCATGAGTATAGCTTCCGATATCCTAGTCCACCATTGCGAGAATACGGCTGACCGACGGGAATTAAGAATAAAGCGCGGTGTTGAAATAATTTGTAACCCATCGGCTACTTCAAGTACAACCTCCGCAGCGATGCTGTTGGTCACCCGGGATCGGGGTTCGACACAAGATAACAAAGGAAAAGAAGGGATGGTTTGCCCAAAACCCAACTGGCGGGCGTAAACCGAAGGATGATAAAATTCGTAAGATGGCTGAAATGTTTGATTGCGTGTATTCAAGCCGACATGAATAATGCAAGGGGAAAGGATGATTTTATACAAGTCCAAAGTGGACTGAGGCATCAAAGAGCTATCGGCATCTAAGTGAAGGAATGATGGATGTGGACAATCGGCTACATCAGTGTAGCGGAAAAAGTCTTGTTGACCAAAAGAAGCTCTATCTAGAGTAAGGAAGAAGCTGAGGTATTTGTGCAAGCCGGCTGGATCCATCTTCAGCTCACCAGCGGAGGACATGATAAACCTCTCCCCATAAGATCGGCTAGCTCTATACTGGGGGACCACATGTTCTAAGTAATCTTCCCTAGGGAAGGTTGAACTCCCCGAGGGCTCAAACAGGATGGATCGGCTAAACATACAATGAAGCCACGTCTGGATAAACCACAAGGGACCTCCTATATTGCCAACAACGAATTTGGCAAAGCCGGAAAAGAGTCGGCTACGAATCACGTAAATCATCTGATATACCGCCCCTAAAAACATCTTGCCAAGAGCAAGCCGATGACCCTCCACTAAGCGTTCTGCTATTAATTAAAAGGATTGGGTGGGGCCAAGGGAAGCACCACAGAATAGGTATCGGTCTAACCAAAGATTAAGAAAAGCAGCATGCTCTTCAGCTGATACCGGACCGTTGACCCTATTGTTATTCTGAATGTATTTGTGCCAGCCCTCACCTTTCTTTCGGATTAACTTGAAAATAGGCTTTCCGCTAAAAGCCGATAACTGATCCCCATCTGGCCTAAGGCAGCACAATTGGGCCACATCGAGCAAAGTAGGGCCTGGCCAGAGGGGAATAGAAAAGCATTAAAAGAATCCGACCAAAAGTAACAGGCCGCAGATACCAGGGGTTCGTTGGCCTCAGGGTCGGCTAGACTCAAAGACAGGTATTCGGCTATACCCATTCTCTCCCATTCTACCCTCTTTTGAGCCGACACCCTAATGAACCAAGACCTCCATCCCTTCAGATTCGTGGGCCAAGCCCTAAAACTCTTTCCCCACTCGGAGATATTATACCCAGCAGCCGACAGTGGGAGTTTAGGGATCTCGTCATTAATAACTATGTCGGCCTGCATGGTACCTATCGGTCCTAGGTAGAATTGATCTAAACTTTGAGGAATCGGGATGAATACCTGCGAAGGGTCCATTTCAGCCGGTTTCAAAGGAGGCAAAAGAGAGACGAAGGAAGCCGATGATTCGTGATTCGAGAGCTTGAAAGCGTGCAAATGACCGTGGGGGGACCCCCATATTTATACTACAGTGAAAAAAAGCCGAACGGGCGGGAGCAGTTGTGCATTTAAAACGCACCGAGATTATTACGGCGCAGTTAATGGGGTGGTTCCCGAGATAGATGCCTCCGTAAGCCGATATGGACGTAAAGCCGATAAGTTTTTTGGAAAATAACAAAGTCATCTTCCAAAAAACGGGGGGCATATGTTTGCACCAAAATTCGGCGTCCTCGATAAAATCGGATAAAAGGATTTTTTGGAAAGGATAAAACGGCGAATCGGAAAGAGAATCTGTTTCTAACAAGGGAAGAGAATCAGATCATAGACCGATACGGATATAGTCACCGTATCCATGTGTGATTCGGATCGGCCAGAGTATTATAAAAGGGACGGACTTCGGGCGAAGAGGAGATCAATCTCAACACAACACACATCTACTTTTTACAAGCCTTTTTTCATCGTTTTAGATTTACAAACCTCTCTGCAAGTCGACGGAATCAACAGAGTTGCGCATCGCCGATTGTTGGTTTTTGCCGATTTCGTCCCAGGTTCGTTCTGCTTTGTTTTGTTGCGCATCGCCTTCTCAAAGACGATTTTGCCTTGTATCCGGATTAACCGCCAGGTTAATCTAGTTATCCCCCTGATCGGCTTTTAGCCGACTAGTGTCAAGCCGATAACCTTCGTTTTTATCGGCTTTGATTGCTTACTATCTCTACCTTTGTCAATTCCAGGTCAAATTAACTGGCACGCCTTGCAAACTCGGTGTTTGTCTTATGTGTTCGAGGCTAGAAACCCTGCTTCACATTTTTAGCGCAAACAGAAAGATAAGGGATTGGATCCCGTACCGACTGGAAAATGTCACTATCCACCGACTGGAAAATGCCGCTTAAGAAAGCCTGGTTATGCTTGACTTCGAGCTTTGCACCTGATGCTGGCCTCTGATTAGGAGTGGACGTGTTGCTTGACTTTGAGCTTCGCAGGTGATGCTTGACTTCGTGTTCATGTCAACTGGCCCAATTGGATGATGGCAACAGATTTCGTAATGCTAGCTGCTTTTTTCTTCTTCTTATTTTCTGTTAGTTATAGAAAGCTTTTTACCATCGGAAGATACCAAAATTTACATTAAGCTGGTACTTAAGAGATACCAAATATTTAAACGACGGATATCACTTGATACTAACTCATTATAAATTTTAGTACCAATCAAGGATGGTAAAAAATCAGTTAGTTTTAGTCCCATACCAAACGTCCTTAGCATATACAGATATACTGAAACAGCCAAGAGGTTAGGGATACAAGGCGATGAGTGCTGCAATAGCAAAGCATACCTTTCTCAAATTTCAATTTTGGTTAGGATCAGGTGCAGTATATGTTTTTTTTTTATCAATTCGATATCTGATATATGGGCTACGCTCTACAGCATCACCTTGATATTAAATTTATTTTTTACGAGAAAGAGAGTTCAGCGCAATAGCTATTGGGGCTCGGTTCATACTTGTACTTGTAGCAACTATGTCGCTTTCAGAAAGGAGAGGTGCTTCTATGCTCTTTCTTTTTAAAGTTGCACAAATATTAAAGCATGAATGAAGGATAGATGAGGATTACTTACCCCTTCGTTTGCTTCAAGATTTGTACAACTTGTACTAGAAAAGAAAGTATAGAAACACCTCTCGAAAGGAAATTGTGTCTCGTTTCTTACACCGTTCAGCCGGGACTGGTGGCCTGCAGATAAAATCTCGGTCCATTCAGGTGAATTCCGGCTGGAAGTATACCTCCTAAACAAAGCATTATTTCTTGGGTCTGGGAATTGGGCCATACTTATCTTAAGAGGTAGTTATGCTTCTGCCTCCCTGTGATGCCCTCGTAAGAAAGAAGCCCAGTTTGATTGATGCCAATTGACACAGTTATATCTACATACACAGTACATTGAGTTATCCCTATCTGGAAGGGCAGTATGGATTTCTTCTGTGTTGATTTGGAAGGCCAACAATCTTCCCGTTTGTCCTTCCATGTCTTTGTGGCAATTTTTTTTCTATTAGGAGTTTTGTTGGTACATAGTTGGCACATTGATAATGTTCAAAATATATAGGGATAATTGGATATATGCCACTGCAGGAACCACTTATTCAAGATTTGCCATCGTTCCTTTGCTTCTTCGAACGATGCCATTATGAAACCGTGCTTATTCGAAATATGCCACCGCTCGCGTCCGATCACGACACGTGTCCCGTATTAATTGGATATATGCCACTGTAGGAATCGCTTATTCGAGATTTGCCATCGCGGACGGGACACGTGTCGTGACCGGACGCGAGCGGTGGCATATTTCGAATAAGCACGGTTTCATAATGGCATCGTTCGAAGAAGCAAAGGAACGATGGCAAATCTCGAATAAGCGGTTCCTGTAATGGCATATATCCGATTATCCCAAATATATAAGCCAGTGTTATTGAGTCGTCGACTATTTGACAAAAAGTTGTCCAGTCGGCCGGCGACACTCAACTGTAGCCATTGGCTCGACTAGTTGAGCAAGTCAAGCGACTTGCTGTCGACTGGTCGACTTGGAGAGACAAGTTGGGTGACTTGTGGGCTAGTACGAGAGAGGGCGTGTGGCTTAAAAAGCTTTTTCTGCGACATGGTGCATAATTTGAGTTGGCCTAGCTTCACGTTGAAAACTAAAGAGGATAAAGGGTCTTGGCACTCAAACCCTAGCAACTAGCAAGCAGCTGCCACTGGTTCTTGCCTCTGCCCTATTGGTTCCCTCCCTTCCTGTCGTCGTTCAGCCCCTATCACCTTTGCCCCTGGCTCAAGCTGCCGTTTGCAAGCGTCGTCTTGGCTTTCAGATTCGTCTCCTAATTCTAACTGTGTACTCCTTTACATCATATAAAATAAACTCAAGGAAAAGTCCATTTGACACCCCTAAACTCATACAAAAGTCTAAATTTCAACCCTCAACAACAAAACCACACATTTGATACCATCAAACTCTTAAAACTGTTCACTTTACCCACCCCATGGGATCAAAACTACCCCAGTGTCGTTGACCTGTCATCTACATGCCCATGTTTCGTTTGACATGGCTTCCACGTGTGCATGTATAGCTAATTCTAACTGGCAGGGCCTATCTGCGCGCGCTCAAAAATTGCACTTCCAGAAGTTTTGATCCCGGGGTTTGACGAGTGATAAGCGTGTGCTCTAATCAACCGAGCTGCCAAAGCAGTTGTTATCTGATTTTATTAGCCATCTATGTAGTGTGAATTGAGGATGACAGATGACGACCGATCGAACGGTTCAGGAAGAAGGAAACTCTGCAGTTTCTGCAGTACAAAAAGCACGCATGGGTGAGAAGGCGAATGGGCAGCCGTACATCACTAAGATTAGTAGTATATATAGATTTTAGATATACTTTTGCTAGTACATATTCTCTGTTAGTTTCTTAGTTCATCAGCTAACCTAATCACATGAACACATTACACATAAGCGGGATAATACCTTGATTCGGCGACGCCATTAATCCATGCGTGAGGGATTTGGTCCTGCAATCCATGCGTGAGGGATTTGGTCCTGCAATCGGCAAGAAGGAAACGCTTGTTAATAGATCGGCTAGGAAACCAATCTAGGTTCTCGACGGTAACCGGATTTGATCGACCAAGATAGCTTGAGTCAGATCATTGTAAAGGATAGATCTAATCAACTCGTGAGAGTCAATCAGAGGGGTAAAGGTCGCTTTTCCTGAAAAAGACGATACGCAACAAGATCGGAGAAAAACTAAACCTGATTTGATGTAATACAACAATGATCAATAATCGGCGATGCACAACTTTATTGATCAGCGTGTATTATAGAGGAAAGATTTCAAACTAGATGTCTACTCTTATGCAAAAGAAATAAAAGTAATGCTGGGTTGTGTTGATAGTTGATTCTTTTTTCCGACGTAGTCCGTCGTCCCCTTTTATAACCTTTGGTTTGATCATATCCGTCTTGGTCTCTCCGATCGTTCGTATCAACCTTGAATCTGTCTTTCCATCTTGGACAAGGTCGTACCCGATCCTAATCGTATTGGCCTCAGTTTCCTTTTTAATATTACGGCTTATCATACAGTTGTAATCCCTCAATCTGACGTCACGTGAGCTCTCATTAGTCCGAAACTTTACCGGATTTCTTACGCCGAATCTGCACCTGTTTCGGCCAACCTCTAGCCATCAAATTTTGGGTGCTAACAGAAGCTAATAAGATTGTTGTTAGTCGTGATGTCAAATTTGATGAAGAAAAGAAATGGAATTGGGATTGGTGGATAGTGATAAATCAGTGTCGGTTAGATTTACTGTTCACAGTCCGGCAATTCATGAAGGAGACGATATGGCACAAGGAGGAACTTCTGAAGATTCGCAGCAGCAAGATCTAAGTCCAAAGCTACCTGCTGCAGTGGATTCTTCATTACAATCTACTTCACCATCTGTTCCAGGAATAGGGACAGCAGCAATTTCACCTTCTGTTTCAATAGGTGCTGGCTCTGAATTGTCATCGACATCATCTCCAAGCACTTCCACTCAGTACACGCCATGCTCTACCTCTTCTGAAGTAACTAAAGTACAGATCTTTGGCAGAGATCTATGAAGACACTGTAGGTACTCAGTCACTTGTAGAACTGCGCCTAGTAGCTTTAGATGAACCAGCAAATTACTTTGAAGCCGCTGGCGACAGAAATTGGGAAAAGGCAATGCAGCAGGAGATTGATTCAATTGAAAAAAAATCAGACTTGGACTTTGACAGAGCTACCAAGTGGAATCAAGCCAATTGGTCTCAAATGGGTTTATAAACTAAAGAAAGACGCAACCGGGGTAGTTGTGAAGCATAAGGCAAGAATAGTTGTGAAGCATAAGAGAAATGTGTCACATTAAGACAAGGGAAGGATAAAATATTACAGCTTCAATACTTATGACCAATAACTTGCTTCAGTATCTTGTGACTACCAAGATCATATCTCTTAATTAACCCAGGAAGCTAGTAAGCAGAAATTAAGATATCTCAAATAGGGGGATCCATATACATCCAAATTCTTTCTTAAGGCAAATAGAACCCTGATTAGTTAAGAGGTAGTTATGCTTCTGCCTCCTTGTGATGCCCTCATAAGAAAGAAGCCCCGCTTGATTAATGCCAACTGACACAGTTATATCTACAAAGTAAATTGAATTATCCCTACCTGGAAGGGCAGCCTTGATTTCTTCTGTGGTAATTTGGTAGGCCAACAATCTTCCCCTTTTTCCTTGCGTGTCTTTGTGGCCCTTTTTTTCTATTAGGATCTTTGTTGGTACATAGCTGGCACATTGATAGTGTTCAATATATATAAGCCAGTGTTATTAAGTCATTGACTAGTCGACGACTAGCCGTCCAGTTGGTTGGTGGCGCTCGACTCTAGCCATCGACTCGACTAGTTGAACAAGTCGAGGGACTTGCTGTTGACTGGTCGACTTGGGCCGACTAGTATAGACTAGGAGAGACAAGTCAACCGACTTGTGGGCGAGTACGGGAGAGGCCGTGTGGCTTGGCTCGCTTTTTTGCGACTTGGCGTGATTTGAGTTGGCCTAGCATTAGGTTGAAAACTGAAGAGGATAAGAGATCTTGGCACTCAAGCCCTAGCAACTAGTAGGTAGCCGCCTCTGGTTCTTCCCTCAGCCCTATTGGTTCCCTCCCTTCCAGCTGTCTCGCAGCACCTGTTGCCTTTGCCCCTGGCTCAAGCTGCCATCTGCAAGTGTCGCCTTGGCCTTTGGATTCGTCTCCTAATTCTAACTATCTACTCTACATCATATTAAATAAACTCAAGGGAAAAGTTCATTTGACACACCTAAATTCTTCCAAAAGTCTAAATTTCAACCCTCGACTTCAAAACTAGGCATTCGACACCGTCAAACTCTTAAACTGTTCACTTTACCCCCCCTGAGATCAAAACCACCCCGGTGTTGTTGACCTATCATCTACATGTCTAGGTTTCGTTTGACATGGCATCCACATGCGCATGTATAGCTAAGTCTGACGGGTGGAGCCCATCTGCACACACACACACACACACACATAGAGAGAGAGAGAGAGCAAGGAAGCATCTGCCTGTGAGGTGGGTTGCAGATGCAGCGGCTCGGTGGCGGGTAGAGGGCGATGTCGCGGTTTGATCTATGGTGCGATGGCGAGGCAGTGTTGTCTCAGTGAAGAAGATGTGAGCACGGGGTTGATCATCACACAAGGAACAAGATGATGGGGTCATCGATAGCAGGGGCTCGCCAGCAAAGTCGGGTTTGATGACGTTGGTGCTCAGATGACAACAAGCGAGATCGAATCCGGAGGACTGTTGTAGAAAATCCAAAATTAAATGAGGGGAACAATGGATAGGAAGGTGGAACACGTTGTGGGGGGGTTAGTTTCACGAGGAACTCACTGAGTGGCGGATCGGGTCAAGGGCTCGGCGGCTGGATTTGGCGAATACAATGGGAGGAAGAGGACTAAATCTGTCCACGAATGAGGGCCTGTCTAGATCTGGCCGCATTAGAGCTCGGGAGGTTGATGTCAGGAGCGACGGAAGGTACTTGGTGGCGGGAGGAAGAGGTAGAGCAGCAACTATCCCATGTTGGCGGTGGATGAGAGAGAGATAGAGAGGAGTGGGTGCATGCAGCGTTCGTTGTGGAAGGGCCATGGACACTGCAGGCAACATTGATGGCCATGGCAACAACTTCTTGTGCAGAAATTGGGGGTTGAGGGGAGATTGAAAAAGAGAGGTGATTTGACAGCGAAACCAGTGTGGTTTGTGGTTTTAGTCTGGGGGGTGTTAATGTGAACGGTTTTAGGAGTTTGAGGGTGTCGATGTCTGGTTTTGTAGTTCATGGTTGAAATTCAGATTTTTCGAAGAGTCTAGGGGTGTCAAATGGACTTTTTCCTAAACTCAATAACTGTCCACTTCAGTAAATTACAGCGATTGCAATGAGCAACAACTTATGGCCCATGCTTGTGTTTGGCACAGCTATGGCCCTACCAGAAGGAAATGTTTTTGTTACAGTTGATATCACTAGATTCAGTGTAATATTTTCCCTTTCGATTGTCATTGCTATTCCAGTGTCACAAATTTCATAGCTAACCTTTTTGTTTCCCCATTGCTATTTTGCAGAATTGTTACATTTTGCTACAAATCCTTTTGTATGCCTATTTGTTTTACACGAACCTGCCTGGCCTTCGTGAGGTGGGCCCACTATTGGCGTGGCTGCTTCTTCTTTTGCCAATGTGTGTGTTGAATCTGATAGGAACCCATAAGTTGAAGGAATGGGTTGCGAGACATCAGAGATAGTATTAATAATAGGCTTGGTGGAGTGCAATGGAGCGCCATTGGCCCGGGCATGGCACAGTCGGTGTCTGGAAAAGAACAGGCGGGATTTGCTCTCTCGTCTTGGCGGGATTTGTTTAAATGCCAATTTGAGGTGTTTGATCTATGCTTAGGTTTATACACAGTAGGATTCAAGGATCAAAATCCTAGCGAAATCTTGGATTTAGCCCTCCCAGATTCCAAATCCTGGCCAGGTAAAAAATTAAAAAAAGATTCAAATTGCTACAGTAATTTCAAAATTTTGACTGGATTTAGGGTCAGGACTATCCACAAAATGTTTTAAAATTTTCTAATATAGTTTGAACCATTTCTTATTTGGCTAGGCTTCTAGAGTCATACAGTATAATGCATATATATAAATTATGTATAATAGCTTACCAAGTAAAACCCTTCGGTCTGGTTGGCAAGCATGCTTTGCTTTCACTTTGGAGACCTGGGTTTGAGTCCTAGGCTTGCCAATAGAATTAGGAATTTTTTTTGAGTTGGACCACACACCAACAAATTCATGATTTAATGTTGAGAGTGAGATTTGAACCCACACCCTTCCAAAAGGGGGAGCTTAGCCTTGCTCCTTAAACCGACTAAGATAACTCAACTTCATGCCATTGAGTCATTTTGCTAATTTTTTATATACTCGGGAGACCATTTCACATGCTTTTAGTACTGTCAGATTTTTTTTAAATTCTTCAGGCTTAATCATCATCTGAAAATTTTACGAGAATATTAGTGATACGTTAGGACCATCCAAAGAAAATTTCAAAAATTTTCAATATGGTTTGGGCCAGTGGGGGCGAGTGAGAATGGGGGCTGGGGGATTTATACCGTGCAGGAAGGAGACAGAGAGATCGGGCGCGAGCGCGGCCAGAGCTGGAGGCAGCGGCACACGGCGCGGGGCATGCGGCAGGCAGCGGGGCACACGGCAAGAGGCGTAGCATAGCGCGCGAGCGCCATGGCCGTGGGCGTGGGCGCAGGCATGAGCACTGCGCGGGTGGCCCAAGGTGGCGGCGTGTGCGACGGCGTGGCCGAACACGGCGGTCAGCGACTAGGCCGAGCGGAGCAAACCGGACGGAGGGTGATGGGCCAGGAAAAAGGTCCAAAAAATCAAATAAAAACCAAAAAATAAAAATAAAATAAATTCAAATAAATTCAAACCAAATCATTTTGAAATTTTGGGTTATTTCAAATATATACTGAGATGGCTACAAATCCACATCAAGCATGTAACATTTTTTTTTCAAAATCCTCGTATGATTTCCCCCCTTCCCCTTGGTAACTGCCCGAATCATCAAGCGTTCTAAGATATTAAAAATTACAAACCACAAAAATTGAAACCAATTCAATCAATAAATCTGGTCTATTAAAAAAGTGATCTTATAGGGTTTCTCAAATTTTTGGGGTGCCGCGACATAGCTAGCACCCCCTAGCTCCACCCATGACTCACACAGTATCTGAAGGTGGTCTGCAATCATAGAACGCCAACGCTTAGCACATCCGCCAGAAAAACAGTGACATTCAACGTATCAAAAATAGTATGCACGCAAAAGATCATATTCTTCCAAAACATCTCAAAAATTGAACAAAGCAATAGCAAAGGCATTTGACAACTCATAAATTAAGCCAAGGACCATCCTAATGTGGTACTATCTATTTGTCCACCTTCCCTGAAATCACCCAACATTGAATAGTAATCAGCGATGAAAGCTTCTCGTATTTTTTTTTCCAAATAACTTACAATATATACCTGAAGGATGCTTCCCCACCTAGGCCTGCATCTAGGGCATAGTCTCATCTCTCAACCTCCATTTGCTTATCTTAGCCTTCATCCATTCAAATGCATTCTTCGCCCATTTAAGCCCAATAATCTGGAGGGGAAATAAATCACAAGTATGATCTCGATCTCATTGCTGCTTTTTATTCAAATTCAACTATTGAGAACAGGATGTTGTGTACCATTTGCTGACGCTGGAAAGAAACCCAAACAAGCACTATTGAGAGTAGGAGTACAACTCCAACAGACCATATAACGCATTTGGAGCTCCGCTCAAAACCAAGCAGTATTATACAAGTTAGCAGTAGTAAGAATAGCAACTTAAAAAACACTATCCATGAGCAGACAACAAATCCAGGGTGGTCTGGCGACTCTTTCTCCTTGAAGTATGAAGCGGGACCTGCCAGAATAATGCAGCTGATAGTTGATATTACGCCACCTGCGGAAAGGGATTGTATCCAAGCATCGGAAGTCCTCAGAACTGGAGTCGGACCATGAGAGTATACTACCCCCGAAATGATCAGAACACCAGTAAGGGTAGGCATCTTGTCCACAATGGTGAAGAGGAAAGCTACTGTAGCCTGAGTTCCAACAATGCAGAAAGATGAACAAGCATTAACATATTTAGGATTTGATTATCTTCCTCAGGGGCTCTACAGGTGGAAGATCATAACAGCAGAGATGTATTCCCAAAACATTTGCAGGAACACTACTTGCCGAGCTGTGTGGTTACGGTGTGATGGTTTCGGTATAGTTTAATGGTAGTCAAGCCATGGAAACAAAAGGAATTAAACAAATCTACCTTATTCTTCTTCTCATTATCAGAATTGTCCACAACAAAAGTGCTTGGATTATCGGCCACCCCCTGTACAGCATCAAAAAGACGCAATCATCGGTAAAGCGAACAATTAACCACAGAAGTAGGAATCTACCGAGCCAGTAAGGCTAATTGATCGGCGAACGCTTCTACCAGATAATTCCAAACAAGCTAAATTGAATATATATAGTCATACACTAATGAGGGGAAATTAAACTTCGCAACAAACTAAAATAGAAGAGCTTCAAAATTAGAAACGCAGATGTATCGCCATCTCCCGACGGTATGCTGCCGCCGCAGCTTCCCAAGAATAGGTTGCCATAGCCGGCCCTGCCGCCCGAAGATCGCAAGGCTGCTGCCACGTACCGTCGCCTCCTGAGTGGAGGTTGCCATGGCCGCCGCTGCCTCCTCAAGGTTGGTTGCCACCGCCGCCGTCTCTTGGGTTGTCATAGCAGCCACCGCCGCCTCCCGAGTGGAGGTTACCCTCGTCGCCGCCGTTGCACAAAGAAGCGCGGACGAGGCGGTAGGTAACGCGGATGGCTCGGGAGCCGGTGGAGGGATTGTTGCAGCGGTGATGGATGCGGGAGAAGCTAGGCGGCTGTGGAAGAGAGGGTCTAGCCGGTTCGCCTCATACAAGTGCGTGGCGCGCTCTAGCTCTCGTCCAAAACTCCAAATGCCTATTTATAACTTTTGGTTATGCTTGCTTCTAGGTAGATTAGGGGAGTGCACGAAGGGGCCACGCAGCTGCATGCGCTGCGCCTGTCTCGGCAGTCGCGGAACAAATTAAAGCTGCGACGCCGGTATGCATGATGCGATGGCACCCCAAAAATGTTTTTAAAACTAGTTAAAATCCCGCAAGGTTGCTGCGACTGATATTCTGGTAATTTTAATCGAGAGAAAGTCTTTAATAAAACTAAAAAGAAAAAGAAAACTGATTTTCTTAAAAAATTTAGAGTTTTTTTTTTTTTTAAATTGCTCTTGTCGAGACTCAACCTTAGAACCTCTTGCTTACTACACGTGCGGTCTGACCAACAAGCCACAAAAGTTTTTATTGTTTGATTCCATCTGTCAACTATCTATATTCTAAGAACGAACGTCGTAGAAACTAAAGTGCTAATTTTCTTATAAAAAAATTAGAAATATTTCTTTAGATTTTCTTAAAAAAATCGTTAAGAAAAGTTAATTTTTTTCAAAAAAATATTCATTTTAAGAAGTCTTAAGAAAACTTATAAACATTCCTTTTAAAAAGTCTTATGACAACTGATCTTTTTGTAAAAAAATTTAACAAAATATTCCTTCTAAAAGTCTTAAGAATTTTTTTTAGTATTTAAAAAAATAAAAAATCGTTGTAGCTTCACTGTAGATCATAGCTGTATAAACCATAGTAAAAATCTATCTATATTCCAAGAAGCAAAACAATTACTGTAGCTTAGCATTATAGAAACCAAAGTGTTAAATTTTTATAACAAAATTTGAAAATATTTCTAGATGCTACATAGGTTCGCACGTTGTTGCGAACGGAAGGAATACCTCAAAAAAAAAAAAAAAAATTCGTGCGTTGCCTCTGGGCAAGTTCTAATTTTTGAGAGAAAAATTTCTTAAAAAAATAGAAGTACTGTGACGTTAACATAGAGGAGAAATTTTTTCAAAAAATAATAAAAGCACTGTAGCGTTTGCCCCTGATAGAACTTCAGTGGATGGAGAAAAAGTCAAAGGACTGTAGAGTCCGAACAAAAAAAGAGTGTGCTCTAAAAGTCAAAGGACGTTAACATACCGGTGTGGACCGCCAAAACTTGCGTACTAAACGAGTACTATGCGTGTGCTCAAACTAACCGAGCTACCAAAGCAGTTGTTATTTGATTTTAGGGTTTTGATATGGTGTGAGGATGAGGCAGACAATTGAATGCAAGAATCAATTCAGAACCACTCCAAACTTCACAAATAGTGTAACGTTCTTCTCATTTAAAAGAGAAGGGGAGGGAGAAAATATTACAAGTTCAATACTTATGACCAATAACTTGTTTCAATATCTTGTGACTATCAAGATCATATCTCTTAATTAACCCAGGAAGATAGTAAGCAGAAATTAAGATATCCCGAATAGGGGGGGTCCCTATACCTCCAAATGATTTCTTAAGGCAAATAGAACCCTGATTAGTTAAAGAGGTTGTTAGTCGCGGAACAAGCTAAATACTCAACAACAAACTACAATAGAAGAGCATCAAAATTAGATACGCATATGTACCGACCATAGCCGGCCCCGCCGCCCGAAGGTAGGTAGGTTGCCACGTACCGCCGGAAGATCGATCTTCGGTCGCTCGCTATGGATGGTTGCAGTAGCCAAAAGGCTACCTTCTCACACAACACTTAAATGAGTCACTGACTGGTTTTGACGTACATAATACTTAACCTTACAATTGGCATTGCCCCGAGCGGAGTTTTCCATAGCCGCCGCTGCCACCGCCGCCTCCTGAGTGGAGGTTTCCCTCGTCGCCGCCGTTGCACAAAGAAGCGCGGACGAAGCCGTAGGTAACGCGGACGGCTTGGGAGCCGCCGGAGCGATTGTTGGAGCGGTGATGGATGCGGGGGGAAGCTAGGTGGCTGTGGAAGAGAAGAGAGAGTCTCTAGCCGGTTCTCCTCATACAACTGCGAGTCTATAGCATTTGGTTACGCTTGCTTCCAGATAGATTAGAAGTCTTTAAAAAAACTAAAAAGAAAAGAAAACTGATTTTGACCTCCTGCTTACTACACATGCGGTATGACCAACCAAGCCACAAAAGTTTTTGTTGTTTGATTTCATCTATCAACAATCTATATTCTGAGAACGACAAAAAAGAATGTACTATATAGCTCAGCATCGTAGAAACCAAAGTGCTAATTTTCTTATAATTTTTTTTTTTAAAATATTTCTTTACATTTTCTTAAAGATATCCTTAAGAAAACTGAATTTTGTTTTTGTGAAATTTTTACAAAGAAATATTCATTTTAAAAAGTCTTAAGAAAAATTAAAAACATTCCTTTTAAAAAGTCTTATGAAAACTAATCTTTTTTGTAAATTTTTTTAACAAAATATTCCTTTTAAAAAGTGTTAAGAAATATTCCTTTTAAAAACTCAGCAAAAGAAGCTCTTTTCTCCGTTTTTTCGAGAAAAAATAGATTTGCCAAAAGAAAATGTGTGCACCTCTATCTCTGTAATTTTTTGTCAACTCGAAATCTAATATTTTCGGAACATGTATTATTCATTTTTTTTTCCAAAAGGTCCGTTGTTATACTAATTTGTCGACGGTTCATGCCTAGCGTATTTTTCAAAAACAAAAAACAAGCGAACTAAAAAAACGCTTAGATCCTCCTACTCTTTTTTAGAAAAAAAAACTAGATTAGATTTCACACGGCGGACATCGCGCGCCACATCGCCGGGTACCTGTGACTCGTGAATGCTATGGCATCTCATTCCATTCCGTCTGTCGTCCGATAGAAGAGAGAATTGCAGGCTGCCTGGGTCATTTTACGACAGCATGGGATCGATTGATCCGTGATATTCATGTCACACAATCCAAGTTTCCAATCGATCGAATTAGGACTACTGAGTTGAAAGTAAATGTGCGTACAAAAGAAGAATCAGATTTGTACAGTTTCAATTTGGAAAATCGCCTACCATTTGGCACCAGTTTTTATAAATCACTAAGCGAAAAAATTAGACCGGTTCCGTTTATCGAGCAAGCTCGATGCGTTCCAAAATCAGATTTTCAAACGAATTCTATCAAAATTTTAAACCCTGGCCACCGCACGCGCCTGTCTTCTTAACCCGGGCGAGGCCTGTACGGCTGCACCTCCGCGTCCGCGTTCCGCTCGCCATTCGTTCTCGCCGCGGGCCCGCCCCCCGCGTCGGCGGTGACCAGTCGTCTGCTGCCGCGGCGGCTCTCTTGGCCCGTTGGCGTGCCGGTGTGAATATAGTGGGCCTGTGCGGCGGCTCTCTTGGTCCGTTGGTGTGAAGTACATTTTAAATTTCCAATACCAAAGAATCGTCCTTAACGGGCAACTGAATGCAAGAGGCAATTTCCACCCAAACCACATATTGATTAACCTAACAGGTAAGCTTCAATTCAGAAGCACTCCAAACTTCGCAAATAGTGTAACGTTATTCTTATTTAAATGAATAACCTGTCGAGCTACAAAACCAATGGTCTTCCCAAGATTTTACCTTCCTCACCACCTATTATACCCCATATAATTGGCAGCTTGAACACCCTACAACACTCCATTTGCTCACGAACCGCTTCTGGTGCGTGGGCCAGAACCGGTTCGCACCTAACCGCTTGTAATATACCGCTTGTGATGTCCAGTTCTGTAGTAGTGTGTGGCATTAGGAGAAGGTAAGGAGCTCGATCGGCAAGCGGATGTCTCCTGATGTTCCCTTTGGACGATCCACGGCAATTAACCTCTGGCTGTGTCAAATCGACGGTCTGAACAGATAGATAGATATATAGACTGTTACAGAATCGACCAAATGCCGCTTAAGAAATATAAGGGATTGGATTCCACACCTACCAAACTCCGTGGTTTCGACTGGAAAATGTCACCATCCACCATACGTATACGTAAAACATTTGGTTATGCTTGACCTCGAGCTTTGCACGTGATGCTGGCCTCTGATTAGGAGTGCACGTGATGCTTGAGTTCGAGCTTAATTTGCACGTGATGCTTGACCTCGAGCTTTGCACGTGATGCTGGCCTCTGATTAGGAGTGGACGAATGAGCAACGCTAGTCCGCGCGTTCAGATCAACTGGTCCAATTAGATGATGGCAACAGATTTCGTAATGCTAGATAATTTCTCTTTCTTTTTTTCTTATTTCCTTTTAGTTATAGAGTACTCTTTACCATCATCGGAAGATATCAAAATTTACATTAAGTTAGTACTGCAGGATACCAAATATTTAAAGGATGGGTATCTATTGATACTAACTGTTTGCACCAAAATTTGGCATATAGAGATGGATCGGCTCAATTTGGGATAAAGAGAGGTTATTTTATGCGGGATCTATTTGGTTACCAAAAGCAAGAGTTCGGATCGGAGACAACATAGAATCGGTTACCGTGCCCATGAAGGATTCGGATCAGCTCGATCGATATAAAAGGGGCGGATAGAGAGACAAAAAAAAACACACACACACAAACCAGCCAACACTTTTACATTATACCTGTTCTTTTAGTTTCATTAGCAATCTTTTCCTCTGTAAGTCGACGGAACCAATAAAGAGTTGCACATCGCCAATTTATTGGTTCCTATCGGCTTGTTCCAGGTTAAGATCTACTTTGTTTGTTGCGCATCGCCTTCAAAGTCGATCTGCCTTTTACCCTTGGATTAGCCCTAATCGACTAGTCCAGTTATCACTTTATCGGCGACTAGCCGATTAGAGTAAAGCCGATAGTTTCGTTATCGGCTTGTTGAATTCATCTCGTTTTTACCTTGTCAATTACAGGTCAAATTGACTGGCACGCTCTGAACCCGGCGTTCGTCTTGTGTGTTTGAAACAAGAAACCCTGCTTCACGTTTTTTGCGCAAACACTAACTTAATGTGAATTTTGGTACCTCCTATGGATGGTGAAAAGCCAGTGAGTTACAGTCCCATACCAAACGTTCTTAGCGTATACCGAAACAGCTAGCCAAGAGGATGGGGATACAAGGCCATTATTTTTTTAAAAAAAGAGGATGGGGATACCAAACGTTCTTAGCATATACTGAAATAGCCAAGAGGATGGGGAATTCACATATCTTTTGAATACCTTACTGTTTGTACCAAAATCTGGCATGCACAGGAACGGAAAGATTCGATACACGTGCAACGGATAAAAAACGTAACCGACAAGGATTCAATCTTCGAAACAGAAAGGAATCGGGTCAAGGCCGATATGAATCTGGTTGCCGTATCAATGCAGGACTCGGATCGGCTGGGGCGTATAAAATAGACAGACTGGGAGGCGAAAAGGAAGACCAATCCAACACCACATAATTCTACTTTTTACAGTTCTTTTCGTTGTTTTTAGTTTAACAATCATCCCTCCGTAAGTCGATGAGATCAATAAAGGTTGTGCATCGCCGATTTGTTGATTCCGCCGATTTCACCCAGGTTCGATCTGCTTTGTGTTGTTGCGCATCGCCTCGCAAAGCCGATTTCACCTTATCTCCGGATTAGCCATAATTGTTTGATCTAGTTATCTCTTGATCGGCTTTTAGCCGACTAGTGTTAAGCCGATAAGCGTTGATTTATCGGCTCTACTTGATTTACAAATTCCACCTTGTCAATTACATGTCAAATTGACTGGCACGCTCTGCAAACCCGGCGTTTGCCTTGTGTGTTCGAGGCTAAGAACCCTTCCTCACGTTTTTAGCGCGAACATATTTTGGCACACTGGTGGGACCACGAAGAAGATAATTATGTCGTCGACTGGCAAATCCACAGTTGCTGTCGATATCAACAGACATGATAATCGCGCCCACGCTGGCCGATTTAACCCTTGAACAGCGAAAGGAAGTTGAGGATCAGAAAGCAGCATTGGAAGAGATGATGTTGTAGTGTTTCCAAAAGACACGGCGTGGGGTTACTCAGAAGACTGCGCTTCCAACGATCAACCCTATCGGCGATTCCTCTGTACTAATCCGGTAAGCCGATATGCATCTGGCCAAGCCGATTTATCTAGTATGATTGAGCAATCCGTACATCATGCACTGATCAACCAATCATCGGCTCTAGTTTTCATGTTAAAGCCAATGATTGAGAATAGTGTCAAAATGATTGCCCAAGAGTTGGTGGTGTCTGGGAGTCTGTTAGATCCGTTACAAGCTCTCCCAACGTACCTAGCATATTCGATACCACCAAGTACAAACACGGTAAATACGTCGGCTCCATTACCTCCGATGATGCCGACCCAACCAACTGTGTTAAAGCCTAGAACTCATATAGGTGGAGTGGCGCACTACCATGGGCGCACGGATAGGGCAAAACTAAACATACCAAATCTGCCCGACGTGCCCTCTGTTGGTGGGTTCGGCCAATCGGCTTGTCGGTCGATTGATACAAGTCAAGCATACCAATCCCAAGGTGCTATGCCTAGAAACCAAACCCCACACAAAGTGGTTTCATATGTCAAACCCTTTGTACCTATACCTGAAACGTCGGCTGTAAGGAACAACGATTATGAGCCATTTCCTAGGCATCCAGAGATGCGGTTCAGCCGACAACCCGAGTTCGCACTCAGGGGGCAGGGCGTCAATTACGGTGATTGGCAGGGTCATATGGGACCATAACTCGATAATGTCAATTGGGCCGAACAAATAACTGATGTACTAAGAGAGCAGTTCGGCCTGCAGCCAAAAGGGAGGGTAATCGGCTACAGAAAGCCGTATCCCGATTACATAGATCGAATGCCCTACCCCCATAACTATAGGATACCAGATTTTGCCAAGTTTTCAGGTGATGATTCCGTTACCACTATTGAACACGTCGGACGATTCATGGCTCAGTGTGGGGAAGCCGCACAGTCCGACGGGTTGAAAATTAGACTCTTTCCTTTATCACTGTCCGGGGCAACGTTCACTTGGTTTACTAATTTGCCTCCAAATTCGGTTCATCTCTGGAACGATTTGGAAAGCCGATTTCATGAATACTTCTTTTTTCAGAACTATGGAGCTTAGGATCTCTGACCTTAGCTCAGTCCGAAAGAAATACGGCGAATCGGTCTCCGACTACATTAGGAGATTCAAGGGCGTGCGGAACAGATGCTTTAGTGTAACGCTTCCCGATGATCAATTAGCAGATCTGGCATTTCAAGGATTGATCCCGCCATTAAAGGAGAAATTGGCGGGGCAGGAGTTCTCCGACCTAGGCCATCTGCTCCATCTTGTATCGGCACATGAAAGCCGATATGCGGAAAACAAGGGGTTCAAGGATAAATTTAGATCGAATGGCAGTGAAAAAGCTAAGGTAAATATGGTGGAATATAATTCAAGCGACACTTCTGAGGACGACGAAGCAGATATAAATATAGCCGAGTGGACTAAGGGCGCTAAAAAGCCACTCATTTGCTCTTTGCTTAAGCCGATAAAAAACAAAACATAAATCAAATATTCATACAATGTGTCAAAATGCGATAGGATATTCGATTTATTGCTGCAAGAAAAACTTATAAAATTACCAGAAGGGCACGTTATCCCGTCGGCTGATGAAATCAAAAAGCGAAGGTATTGCAAGTGGCACCATTCCTTTTCGCATAATACTAACGATTGTAATATTTTTCGGCAACAGATTCAATCGGCTATTGCCGATGGACGGTTGAAGTTTGCAGATGAGTCGGCTATGCAGATAGATGTGAGTCCCTTCTAGATCAACATGGTCCAGTGTTCGCGGGAAGGAAAGGAAATCATGGAAGAGGATGTCAAGCCGACCAAGAAAGTTGAAATCCGGTCAAAGGGAGATGAAACGGTGCAAATCACCATCGGCTCAATACAAATCGAGGCTGGTAAAAATGGGCAAAACTCGAGGACAGTAAATCCAAAAGGAGATTTGGAGGTTGGGAGATGGTATAAGGCCAAGAAAGCTCCAAGAAAAACCAGCTTCAAGCCAAAGCCAACTTTCTCGCAACTCTTGGAAAAATATGAAAGGATAAGTCACAGACAAAACTCCCAACGACCGAACCAGGGGTCCAAATTTCGGCGAAATTCGGTGAGATCCCGGCGAAATCTCGGATTTCGGACCTCTCCGAGATTCAAAATCCCGAAAAATTCAAAAAAATTTAAAAAAATTCAAATCTCGGATTTCTCGGCGAGATCTCGGCAATTTCGGGCGAAATCTCGGCAATCTCGGGCGAGATTTGGTATTTTTTTGCCGGATTTTGATTTTTGTGCATTCTATTTGCTTGGGTTTAGGATCAAGATCATCCACAAAAAATTTCAAAAATTTTTAACATGTTTTTAACATGTTTTTAACCATTTTTTGGTCGGTTCAATATGTCGATTAGGACTTTCCGAATTTTTTAAAATTTTTCAAGATTGATTATCTTCTGAAAATTTTATGGGAATGTTATTGATGTATTAGGACCATTCACAAAAATTTTCAAAATTTTCTAAAGTGGTTTGAATTTTTTTAATACATAGGAACTTTTCTAATGCATTGAAACAGCAGAGAGAAATGATATGTGATACTGACATTGATAGTTGGAATCAATCTGTGTATGCCTATGAGAGAGAAGTGGAGTGGAAACAGTGGTATAAAACCCACTTCAAAATTATTGTATGACATATATTGAAAAACAAAATTTAAAACCTAAGATAACATGTATTTATAAATGGGTACAATACTAACTCACATATGTATATATGGGCGGGGATTTACATATACATGATCAGTGCTCATATTTATGGCATTGATCTTTTCTTATTAGTCAAAATTCAAAACTGCAGGTGGTTTCAAAGAAAAAACCTCCCTCAGAACTGCAGGTGGTTTCAAAGAAAGAATCTCCCTTAATACATAGGAACATATATAAAACTTTTAAAATGGCTTGAAGTTCATTTGTTGCATTTGAAAAATCAAAAACTGATTTTATATACGGTTTTTATCACGACTTTACCATTGTTAGATTTTTTAAAAATTCCTCATGATTGATCATCATCTCAAATTTTTATGGAAACATTAGTGATGTGTTAGGACTATCCAAAAAAATTTTCAAAATTTTTTGACGTGTTTTGAACCATTTTTCAGCCGGTTCAATTTGGCCGAGATTTCGGTGATTTCGGCCGAGATCTCGCTGATTTCGGCCGAGATCTCGGATTTCCCGGTAGAAAAAAAAACCGGATTTGAAATTTGGTTTTTGCAATTCGTCCGGATTTTGTCCGAAATTTCCGAATCTCGCCGAAATTTCGGATTTCGGGAACCTCCGAGATTTGACTCAAAACGAGATTTGAAACCTTGGACCGAACTACTTTCACCGGCCGAGTACTCATCGACCAGGCAAATACTATCGGCCAGACGTCCCTTATTGGCCAAACACTGAAGAAGAAGAAGAACATCGGCAGTGTCCTTTTTGGCAATTTTGCTGGGAGTGAGGGATGACCTTACCTACAGTATTATCATGCCCTATGCAGCACCCAATCAGGCATTGGTCAAATCGATCGGCTAAAGATAGGTTGTCTAGGCCAGTGCACGATCGATTAGGGATAGAGAGCAGAAGGCCGATCCATGAAAGATTGTCAATGCCAGAACAAGGCGAGTTTTCTAGAACTCAAGAGACGCCGGTCTCCAACGACACTGTTAGGACGGAGTTCGACAGCGAAATGAGTAGTCTGGCTGGAAAAATCAGAAAGCCGATAGAACCTAAACCGAGGTGGTGCCCTTTGGGTATTAGCAAATCGCAACACAGGTGACTTCAAAGACTAAAGACGTAGGAAGAAAGAGAGGCCAAAAGAGAGAGAGAAAGAGATCGGGTATTCAATAAGCTGAGGCCAATACCAGTTGGAAAACAGGAGTGGAAGAAAAAAGAGCAAACCGATAGCGATTCAGATCAATCGGTTGATTCTGGATCTCCAATGATCCGAGACGATACGCCGCCAATGGACATCAACATGGTGTTCACATTACCCGCGGAGTTCAAAACCGAGGTAGAATCAGCTGAAGAAGTATTCGCCCAGTTGTGCCCTGGTGCACCAGATGCCGTATTCGAGAACCCTCAAGACATGCATCGGCATCTAAAACCGCTGTATCTCAAAGGCCACATCAATGACCGACCGATATCATGGATGCTGGTCGACGGTGGGGCGACAGTCAATCTTATGCCTTTGAGCACTTTTAAAAAATTGGGCAAAGCCCATGAAGATCTAATCAAGACAAACATGGTATTGAACGACTTCACTGGGGATCCCACCGAAGCAAAAGGCGTAATGATGATGGAACTAACAGTCGGTAGTAAGACTTTACCAACTGCGTTTTTTGTGATAGAAGCGAAGGGCAATTATAGCGTGCTCCTTGGAGGGACTGGATCCACGCTAATTGCTGCATGCCATCGACTATGCATCAAAAACTAGTACAATGGAATGGTGACTCAGTTGAAGTTGTATATGCCGATACATCGGCTCATATTGCCATGGCCAGCCCTGATGCCAACTGGCCACACGAAGAAGCCGAATGTATATCGGGAAAGGTTTTGGATGATTGTGATTTCATCTGCATCGAGAAATCAGGATTCAAGCCGATCAGCGTTAAACCCAATACGTTTGATCGGACAAGCGAAGTAGTAAGGAGATGGAGTCCAAAACAATAGCAAAATTACATGAGAAAGCGAGGAGCTATCGACAAGAGGAGTATGAGGAGGCTATCGAAGATTTTGAAGAAGAAAGACGAGGGCAAGGCTTTACATCTGCCGATTTGCTTGAAGAAGTTGATATCGGAGAAGGCGACAGGAAAAGACCAACGTTTGTGAGCGCTAGATTAGAACCAAGCTACAAAGCAAAGTTGGTCGAGATACTCAGAAAATATAAAGATTGCTTTGCATGGGAATACTATGAAACGCCAGGTTTAAGCCGACAGCTTGTCGAACATCGGCTACCTGTAAAAACCGGGTACCGGCCATTTAAACAGTATCCAAGACGGTTTAATCCCGCACTATACGATGCCATAAAAGAAGAGGTAGGACGATTATTAGAGGCCAAGTTTATCAGGCCTTGCTAATATGCTGAGTGGGTCTCAATTATCGTCCTTGTAAGGAAGAAAAATGGCAAGCTTCGGGTGTGTGTCGATTTTAGATATTTGAATAAAGCCACGCCAAAAGACGAATATCCGATGCCTATAGCCGATATGCTCATCGATGCTGCATCCGAAAATAAAATCATAAGCTTTCTTGATGGAAATGCTGGATATAATCAAATATTCATGGCAGAAGCCGATATACCCAAAATAGCCTTTAGATGCCCAAGAGCTTTAGGGCTTTATGAATGGACTGTCATGACATTCGGCTTGAAAAATGCCGGCGCCACTTATCAACACGCCATGAACCATATTTTCCATAATCTAATCGGCCATACTATAGAAATCTATATCGACGATGTTGTTGTGAAATCCAAAGAAGATTAGAAACACTTAGCCGATTTCGAAAAGATGTTCGAGAGCACAAGGGCACACGGACTAAAGATGAATCCACTCAAGTGCGCTTTTGGGGTATCGGCTGGACAATTCTTCGGATTTGCAGTGCATGAAAGAGGGATTAAAGTAAACCAAGCAAAAGTAAAAGCAATAGTCGATACCAAGCCGCCGACAAATAAAAAAGAGCTACAAGTATTGATCGGCAAAATCAATTACCTGCGGCGCTTTATTTCAAATTTGTCTGGACGTATTCGTGCTTTCACACCATTACTAAAAATAAAAGACGACCAAGAGTTTGAATGGGGAGACGATCAGCAGAAGGCCTTCGATGACGTAAAGAGTTATCTAATGAAACCCTCAGTCTTGGTCGTACCAAGGAATGGCATGCCTTTCAAATTGTATGTATCGGCTGAAGGAGATACGATAGGGGCAGTTCTGACGCAAGAAGCTGATGGAAAGGAACATGCCATATTTTATCTAAGACGACGAATTTTGGACACCGAAATCAGGTACCCTCTAGTGGAAAAGTTATGTTTATCTTTATACTTCGCTTGCACCAAATTGAGGCACTACATCTTGACATCAAAATGCGTTATAGTATGCAAAACCGACGTGATTAAATACATACTCTCTGCACCTATTCTGCGGGGTCGACTCGGTAAGTGGGCATATGCCTTAACCGAGTTCGACCTAATGTACGAATCGGCTAAAGCTGTGAAAGGACAAGCTATAGCCGATTTTCTCACAGGGAGCGCTACGTTAGCTGGAACAGCCAATGTTACTCCTTGGTAGTTGTACTTTGACGGATCTGTTTGCCAAGAGGGTGAAGGCATCGGCATAGTGTTAATTTCACCCAAAAGGCAGGACTTTGAGTTCATGTATCAGCTTAATAGCCGATGCTCCAATAGTCAAGCAGAATATGAAGCACTGCTAAAGGGGCTACAGTTGCTGGAAAGCATCGGGGTAAAAGACGTAGAAGCCTTCGGGGATTCAATGTTAATTGTGCAACATGTCAAAGGAGGATACCGATGCAATGACGAAACGCTAGCTCAATATTTGCATCAATGCCTCCAAATTATTGAAATATTCACAACATTCTCCATAGAGCATATCCCCAGAGAAATCAATGACAAAGCAAACCTATTGGCACAATGGGCATCAGGTTATAAAGGTAAAAGCCGACAGGAATCAATCGAGCTAAACAATTGGCCGATCATGTGTGTCCATCCTGTCGACTGGAGAATAGAAATAAGGGATTATTTGTGTCGGGGGTTGGGTAATTCCCATAAATTACCTCGGGTGCCACGAACGGCCGAGCTCGCTTCCGGCCGAGCCACCAGGGGGTCGTCAGTAATGACGACCAAGTCGGGACCCGAGAAGGTCGCGCATTCTGGCCAATCATGAGCTCGAGCCCGTGTAAGACAACCGAGCTCGAGGCTGGCTATTAGCCGGCCTGTCTTGATCTAGAAGGTCGGTGGAAGTATCTCGAGGTCGGTGGAAGTATCTCGAGGTCGGTGGAAGTAACCGCCAGCGGCGCAACCTCCGTTTGTTCGTTGCGTCTTCCACGGGAGCGTGGCGGGGTTGTAGGATCTGTTAGTTGCCACGTTTGGACGTGGTCCAACGTGCAGATAGTGGATCTCAACGAGCATAGTACTTTGTAAACTATAAAGCATCCCCGCCGTGAAGGGGGGAGGCAGGACGACACATACATACGAAAATATACACGAGCTGGAGTAGGGCTATTATCTCCTTCCTGAGAGGCCCGAACCAGGGTAAAGTTCTGTGTCCTCGTTCGTTGAAGTCCGGTGAGTCATTCCTCTGAGTATCCCCTCACGTGAGAAGGGGTCGCGGTTGGTCCCTCCACCAACAAGTAAGCTCGGCGGGGGCCTGCTCCCCAATCGTCGACAATTTGTTAGATCCATCTAAGCCGACCGAGCGGAAAGTCCGGCATAAAGCGCTGAAGTATGTTATACTAGAAGATGTATTATATTTCCGAACCATGGAAGGCTTGCTGCTAAGATGCTTGGGAACAGAGGAAGCCAATGTAGCAATGGGAGAAGTCCATGAAGGGATTTGCGGATCACATCAATCGGCCCACAAGAAGAAATGGATGCTGAGACGAACATGATACTTCTGGCCGACGATGTTAGAAGACTGCTTCAAGTATTACAAAGGATGTCAAACATGTCAAAAGTTTGGAAATGTACAGTCGGTACCAGCATCGACTTTACATCCGATTATCAAACCATGGCCGTTCAGGGGGTGCGGTATAGATGTCATCGGCCAAATATTCCCAGCATCCAGTAAAGGCCATATGTTCATTCTTGCAGCCACGGTCTATTTTTCAAAGTGGGTTGAAGCTATACCACTCAAGAAAGTCACTAGCAAGGAACTAATCGGCTTTGTGAATGAACATATCGTCCATCGGTTTGGAATTCCGCAAACAATTACGACCGACCAAGGGACGGTATTCATGTCTAAAGAGTTTCGAGACTAGCGAAAAGCATAGGTATCAAGTTGTAACATTCTCAAAATTATAAAAAGTTTAAAACCAAATATTATCATGAGTGAAATCATTTGTTTACCCATTGCTTGATTTATGTGCATTTACTGAATTGATTGATATTTGTAATGTTTTTGGGATATAGAAAAGAAAAGGAAAAGAGAAGAATATAAGATGATACAATGGTAAAAAATGAAAATTACCATGGTAAATCTTTGGATAACCATGCTAAGCTCTAGAAAACACTTTTATCTGATCAAAAGACCATGTGAAAGCATTTAGATGTGATGAAAACAATTTAAATTAGCCAACCATATTTCTGGATAGACCATTGTCAGAATTTTGGAGAAAATGGTGGAGCATTCCAGAGCTTACGATTTTTACCGTGTGATATTAGCTGCCTTAAACTCACTCACAAAAAATTACAAAAATTATTAAGCAATTTAACTATTTATTTGCATTTAATTATTGCAGCTTCGAAATTTTGGGAAAAGTAGTAAAAGAATTTTAGAAAAATAAATATTGTGAATTTAGTTCTGAAATTTTTATGGTAGATCCATTGTATGGATTCATACCTTCAGTAAAAGTTTCAAAACTAAATATGTTGATTTAGTACATTAACTAATTCAAAAATCGAAATAATTTTTCTGTACAGTTGGCACTGTCAGAATTTTTATAATTAAACCGTAACTTATTGTAACCTAAAAATTTTACTGAGGCTTGGAAACTTACCCGGTAGCTTGGTCAAAAAGTTTCGAAAATTCTGGATATGAAATGACCTGTGAATTAAATTCCTCATCTCGCTGTCGGCTGAGGGACTAGACCTCTTTTGCTTTCCCTTACACGTGGGGCCTTATGCCCAGAGACTTCCAGCTACCTCCACTCGCCTCTCGACGCTGCCAGGTGGACCCTAGAGCCGATCGGACCCGTGTGCCAGCCTTAGTTGCCCATCACCCATGCCGGTTCAACAACTGACATGTGGGACCCGACCCCACATGTCAGGGCCTTCTTCTCCCCCTGCACTCTCCCTCTCTCTGTACTCACTCCCGTGCAGTGCCATCAGAGCCAGCGCCGAACCGCCTCCATCCTTGTCCCTTCTGCGCCACAATCTCGCACGCCACGAGGCTGCCCTAGTCGGCCGCTGCCACGGAGCCGTCGCCCATGCCTTGACCGAGCTGGAGGAGAACGCCCGAGAACCGCCGAGACCTCCATCCCTCATCGTGACACCCGAGTCTTCCTTCGCCTATTTAAGGGAATGGATAGCACCCTTGAACTCAGTTGATCCCAGAGCACCCAGCCATTTCCCTTCTCACACCCAAACCCGGCCGGACCAAGCTCGTCTTCCCCGTTGCCGGCAAGACCCGATTTGGGGGAAACTCCAAATTGCCGCAATACGGTAAAGGAACGTTTAAATCTATTGATCTTAAGGCTTCCTCGATGACTTATGAACCAAATACACCTATCCTTGCAGCCCGAGGCATCATGAAGAGCTCCCGCACCGTGCAACCCCCTCCGCCGCTGCCGCCGCACGGTGAGAACACCACCCGGTTATTCATTCTTCGATCCGAGTGTGGATAGTATCCCTAAGACTCCTTAGAGCTTTTGCGCATGACAATTAGTCCTGGAATAGCTTGTGGCACCCGTGCGGCCGAACACATCGTGGAGCTACCGCCGGTCACCGGTGAGCTCTATGCTCTGGCCATGCTTAAGCTCGGATGATTGTTTCCCTGTGTGCGCAAGGACCTGCTAGTGCTACCGGTGAGGACCATTAGCCCGTTCCGGCTGTGCTTCGCCGCCGGTGAGGTTGTCGGCCACAAGCTCTGCTTTGGCTCACTGCCGTCTTGAGGCCCAAGCGATCGGTAGCACCGCAGCGTGCCCGTTTATTTGCCGTGCGGGCCTTGCGCTCGACCTCGCGCAAGCTAACGCTGCGCCCGTAGCGTGAGCCACTGACGAGCGGGACCGGGTCGTTGGTGACCGCAACCCGATTCAAAATTCAGCCCGTGCAAAACTAAGGAATACGCTTTCCTTTAAGGAAAGCGCATTTTGTCTTTTTCCTGATTTTAGAAAAAACCGAATGCATTCAAAAGTTCATAACTTTTTATTTATAGATTCAAATTAGATGAAACAAATTTATAAATTCATAATAAATCCTCTAGTTTCATAATCTGTAAAAATATTTAGAACTTGTTTAGCAATTTGAATTTGAATTTAAATTTAAGGCTTGAAATTTGAATATGCTCCATAAAGAATTTTTGGCAAACTAAGTCCAAACTGAATGAAATTAACTTTGTTTGAATCCACATGTCAAATACTATCCAAATATGTGATTAGATTTAAATTTGAAGTTGTTTTGTGAAATTTTCCTATTAGGATTGAATACTATGTATAAAATCGATATAATGGTTATAACTTACTCAAAAATGATTCAAATTGAATGAAATTTGTTTCGTTGTGTTAGTTATATTAATTAGAACCCGTTGGTGAAATAAAATTTAGGGTATACCATGCAACTTTTTATCAAAAGTAAATAGATTGCTTTATATACTAGATGAAATAAGTAAAAAGTAACAATGTAACTTGAAAATGAAATTTAATAAGTATAATCTTACAATCTTAGCTTCCTGAATTCGTAAATTAAAATAAAAGATTACACAAAAAGAGGAGTGGTTAGTTGAGATATAAACCTAAGCCGTTAATATTGAGATAAAACTTTATAATCTAGCTACTGCATGAAATGATGAAGCATGATTGTCGTGTTGTTTGTCTTTGTGATAATTTTGTTGGATTCTTTCATTTGCTTCTTTTGCTATTATTGAATTTATTCTATTTTGCCATGTTCTTTTAATGACGTGTAGACGTTGACGCTACTGACGCTGCTGTTGAAGACATTGATCCAGCTTACATCACCGAAGAGCAAGGCAAGCACCCCCTTTGAGCATTTTGAACCCAGATTTCATAATCAATTAAAATGTGATTAAGAATCTCCCTGCATGCTCATATTTTGTTAAATATCTATTTTGTGTTATTTGGTAGATATAACCCATGTTGATGGATTTCCTTAATCACTATTGATCGGTGAATCATGAAAACCATAGGAATGGTCAAGTTCATAAAGTTGGGCTGGGTATAAACGCTTATTAATTTGCATAAGCTTAGCTCTGCCTTAGTTTAATGTCGAAAACATTTACACCCTCACACTTTTCTTTATGAAATCTTTTATGGTTTATTTGAACAATAAAGGATACTGGTAGTTTGATAAAAATAAAAATAAAACTACTGTTTTGACGTGGGTGATTATTGGCAATAGCCGGATATACATGTTTTAACGTGTACGTAGCTAGGGTGGAGTTATCGCCCATGTCACTTTAAGGACCGAACGTAGTGTTGCATGATCCAAGTATAACCGTACATCCACAAGTACTGGACTGGGACAGTCTTAACTTATTAAATTACTTAGAACTAGCTTTGCACATTGGTAGGCTGGATAGCAAAAGCAGTAAACCCTTTTGCGTTTGCTTATAAGAGGCTGCCACATGGACTTGTGGGTAAACGCATATTCGGTGCAACAGTGTATGCCTAGTTATGGATTTGGGGCTGTTATTATTCTACTTGAGCCACTGGCTCTTTATTACAACCATTACTTTATTATTTATTGGCTTCCACCATAACTAGGGCTAAACGTCATCGGGCTGGTGCAAAGTTAGGTTCAGATAATTGAACAGTTTCGTTATGAACTCTCTGTGGCACACCAAAGGAAGTGTGTTAATTTGCAATGCACAAAGGGAGAACATATCTTGTGGGTAAAGCTGTACAACTCTGCAGAGTCTAAAACTATTCGAATAGTCGTATCCACGGTCATGGATGACTTGGCGAACTGACACTAGTTAGTTGATTTCTATTTTCTAAAATTTTGATCAAATGATTTGGAAAAAGATTCGCACTTGTTAAAAGGGCACTTACTGTTATGTTTGTTCATATAAGACCATTGAGGGTCTATCTCGATCTTTTACTCACAAAGGGCCGTGAGTAAATTGCTATTATTCATTTTAATACATGTTACTTCAATTATTTATCAAACTGCTTTAAATTCAATTTATGCTTTCCATTACTATTCAGTATTTACAATTCAAAACTTTCGCTTTACGCAAAACAACCGTAGAAACCCACTTTCTATTCAGCTTGCATATATTCCAGGCTTTGAAAACACTACAAGTCTTGCGATTTCCAATGTACTCAACTTGCTTTAACGTGGTTTTTAGGTGATGAGCAAGAATATTCCGTTGACAATAACGATAACGAAGAACTTGTTATTTATGGCGACGACTGTCCTCTCTAAGTTCATCTCAAATGCATTTGCCTGTGGAGTTTTGGGCTAGTCGGCAAACAATGAGATGTGGTTTTATTACTGCTACATTTGGTTATGTAATATTACTATCAAACATCTGATGTAATAAAAGTTTGAACTTATGTATGGCTGTAATTTCAAAGTGTGTTTGTGCGTGCCAGCCACTGATCATGGGAATGGCACAGAAAGCACTTAAGAACCTCATATTTATGTTACTTAGTGGCATAAAAATGAGGGTTTTACACAAGTTACTCAATTCCTCGCCCTATTACGCTCAGGCTAACGGACAAGCCGAGTCGTCAAACAAGACTTTAGTAAAATTAATAAAAAGGAAAATTGAGGAAAAACCAAGGGGTTGGCACACTACATTATCAGAAGCTTTATGGGCTTATCGGCTATCGTATCATGGATCAATTAAACTATCCCACTTCCAGTTGGTGTATGGACAAGAAGCCGTTTTGCTCGTAGAAATCAATATCAGCTCAACCAGAACAACCCAACAAGATAAGTTGCTGGCCGATGAGTACAAGCAAGCAATGCTGGACAACTTGGACGATTTAGCCGAATTAAGGATTATCACACTGGATCGGCTTAACAGGAACAAGGAAAGATTTGCCAGATCATACAATAAGAAGGTTGTACCAAAATCATTTAATCAAGCCGATTTAGTATGGAAGACTATATTGCCGATCAGATCTAAAGATAATCGATTTGGCAAGTGGTCCCCAACATGGGAAGGGACTTATAAGATAAATCGGCCAATCGACAGAAACTCGTATATACTCGAGACCTTAGAAGGATTCGTTCTGCCTAAAGCGATCAATGGAAAGTATTTTAAAACTGTCAACGATTGGGGAACAGGCCCCCGCCGAGCTTACTTGTTGGTGGAGGGACCAACTGTGACCCCTTCTTGCGTGAGGGATTACTCAAGGAACGGCTCACCAGATTTCAACGAGCGTGGACACAGCAGTTTACCCTGGTTCGGGCCTCTCAGGAAAGAGATAATAGCCCTACTCCAGCTCTTGTATGCTCTTGCAACGTATCTGAGTGTATGACTCTTGTCTTACAATCTGTCTGTCTGTGTGTTGTGTGTCCCCCTCACGATGGGGACGCTTTTATAGCTTACAAAGGATCGAACTCCACGACCCCACTACGCGCGTTTGGACCTCGTCCAAAGCGTGGCAACGGTGGATCCTATCTTTCCGCCACGCTCCCACGGAAGCGTAGCAGGCCAACGGAAGTTACGCTCGGGTGGTTATTCCCACCGACCCCGAGACCACGTAAGGTCGGCCGATGGCCGGCACCGAGCTCGGACATCTTACCCGAGCTCGAGCTCGGAATCGACTGGAATACGTGGCATTCTCGGTCCCACCCGAGCCCGAGCTCGGAATCTGGCCGGAATGCGTAGCCTTCCAAGTTCTGATTAGACAATCCAGGGTAACGACCTCCTGGTGGCTCGGGCGGGAGCGAGCTTGGTCGTTGGTGGCATCCGAGGTAATTTATGGAAATTACCCGACCCCCCGACAGCTAGCCCCCGAGGTTCAAGTGGGAAAAGGTCTAAGGAAGGCCTTCCCCTTGGGCCTACCGTTCTACGAGCATGTCGGTTCTGCCGCGGCGGACAACTGCCGCGACCAACGAGCTATTAACCTCCTCCGGGAACGAGCTTGTTCCCCCAGCTCGTCGCGCTTCGAGCTAACAGAAGTGGGCCCCTCTCAGCGGTTCCTTCTCCTGGAAGCCTGAACTGTCCTTCCTGGGGAACCGTCTTTTCTGGCAGGACGGTTTCGATTTGCGTGCCCACGTGTCGTTTTCCGGATGGCGAACGCCTCAACTGCCCTCTGTGCCTCTAGGGCTTCCTCGACCATAACGGCGGGAAGTCCTTTTGCTTTCCCATTTCCTGGAGGAGTTTTTAAACACTCGAAGAGAAAACCCTTAGACTCACTTGGCCGTTTTGCGATCGCTGCGTCTCATACTCCTCTGCTTCGGCGCTCATCCTTCTCCTTGATCATCTTTTCCACCCTCATGGCGAGGTTCGGCGTCAGCAAGCTCGACAGGCGCAAGCTGGAGATCCTCCAAAGAGCGAGGCACGCCGATGCCGGCACATGGAGAGTCCCTGGCGCCGAGGAGAGCCCACAAATGAGGAGGGGAGATCGTCTCCACCGAGCTCTACGCCATGAGCAGGCTCGGACGCACGAAAGTGAGTTCGTCGAGGCCGTACTCGCCTCCTGCGAGTGCGAGATCGTTCACCTCCACCCCAACTCCATTCTCATTATGGCCATCTTCACCCATCTCTGCGAAGGGTTCGTGGGCGTCGAGCCCACTCCCAGTCTCTTCTTCCACTTCTACACCCTTTCTCGCACCGGCACGCCTTCGCAGGCCGGCTGCCTCTACTTCCGCCTGCGACCTACCCGACCATACGAGTACCCGAGCTTCACGCTCAAGGACTCGGTGTCGGGTTGGGCCGACTCTTGGTTCTACTTGAGGAAAGCAGAGGGCGGCACGCTTTCCTACTCCGGCAACAGAGGTCGCGCCGTCGAGACGCCCCGACCGCTCGTGGAGCCCGAGGAGGAGAAGATCCTCATGACGATCAACGAGCTCACGTGCCTGGGGCTGACCGGCCGGGACGTTACCCGGGACTACGTCAGGAACCGGATATCACCCCTTAGGAGGAGGGAGCATCCCTTCTTCAAGGTCGAGGGGTGGCAGGACATCACCCGGGAGTCACGCTCAGGTATGTCATCGCCCTCGATCTTCTTTTCCGAGCAGAGGATGCCCCTTCTCACGACCTCTCCCTTGGCTGGTATGCAGCTCCGCCAGAGGACTGGGTGGATGTGAGGGTGTCCGAGATGTTCGGCACCCCTAAAGGCAAGGAAATCATCGAGGGCCGCCAGATCCCGAACAACGTCCTTAACCGGACCGAGGCGGTAAGTCTCTGATTCGGACTTCTTTCGAAGCTTTTGTCCGGACAGTTTCGGCGGGGCCTTCCGACCTCATTCGAGTTTTCTCTTTTTCAACAGAGAAGGTTGCCTCGAAGTCGCCGTGTCCCGGTGGGATCGCGATTGGCGAGACGGGGTCGAAGACCAAGGGACAAAGCGGTCGCAAGCGCCGCTCGATCTCCGTCGGCCACGCCGTCCCTCGCCAGCGACACGCAGCGCCCCGCCAGACGACCGCTCACCCCGCCAAAGACTTGGAGTATGCGGACCGGCAGAGGTGAGTGAACTAAGATTGTGGATGGATGAGTACACCCAAGACAATCCCGGTGATGGCTCGTTTGCGCCCAATTGCTGCGAAGCGAAGAAGGAGGCGCAGCGCGGCAGTCCAGCGGAAGGTCGAATCGAGGGCGGATCGCGGCCCTTCAGCGGAGCTTCAGCGGGTGAGCTCGAGCTCGGCTCCCAGGGACCGCGAGGAGGAGAAGGACGAGCCGACCCGCCCCTTAGTCCCGAGGTCCCGCAGGTCGTCTGCTACGCCTCAACCGCGCCCAACGCCGACTGTCTCCGAGGTCGGCTTGGGGGAGGCCGACCCTTCGGTCGCCAGGGCCGACAAGGCGCGCGAGGACATGGCCGCCCTCCTGGCCCGCGCCCGAGCTCAGCTAGCGGACGCCGAGCAAGGTCAGTCTCCTACTCCCCTCTTGTTTGTCTCTTTCCCCTCCGGCACCATACTAACCCCACATCGTCTATAGTGGGTGTGGCGGTTGGTGCGGAGTTATGGGATTTCGAAGCGATGGTCGATTTATATTCTTGACCTCGTGCTAGAGAGGAGCTTGCCGGCTGCCGAGGCCGTGATGGGCGACGAGGCCGAAGTGGGGCCCGAGGCGCGGAGGCCCGATCCCACTGGCGGCGGTGGCGACGATGTCGAGGTGGGGGAGCCTACTGCCGCGGAGCTCCGGGAGCCAGAGGTCGTGTCTCCCGAAGAGGAGACACGGAGGAAGATCGCGGCTGCCGATGCCCGAGCCGCGATGGAGGGCATCCCCCACATCATAGTCGTGGAGTCTGATGGTGATGAGCAGGCCGCTGAAACTCCCCGCGAGGATTCTTTCGGCGCCAGCGACATCATCACCGCGACTCTCCAGGAGATCGCCGAGGTCTCCCCCCGGGCTCATGACGTCACGCCGGGTCCTGGGCCGCCGGCGTCAGGGGACCCCAATCCTGGCGGGAGCTCGTCCGACGAGGAAGAGCCGGCTACCCCACTGGTTGGGGAGACGAGCCCGGCCACCGTAGGTGAGCCGGGGCAGCTTCCAGACGAAGGGGATCTGCCGGGCACCGAGGCTGCTCCAGTCGAGACCGACCTCCCGGCCGCCGACTCGGTGCCCCCAGTTGATCCCGCGCTCGGGGACGCTGCTGCAGCCCAAGGGACGGATGCTGACCCGGTGTCCCCGGTTGCTCCTATGGCCGTAGACGCCGAAGGGGTGGAGCCCCCGGGCGCAACTTCTGCCCGGGAGGAAGAAGAGCAGGAGGTGATCCTCGCTCTTGAGGCCGTCCCTCTCCAGGAGGCAGAGGTCGTCCCCCAGGGCAAAGCTCCTTCGCCTCGAGGGGCGGGGAGCTCGAGCTCAAGCCCCCGCCTCCGATCAAGGAGAGGGGATCGAGGCGGGAGATCCCTTGCCCGCCCAGGGGGAACAGGACGAGACAGAGGACCCCGCCAAGATGTTCCAGCAGGGGCTGGAGGCTCAGCTTTGTTGGGTAAGTACTCCTGACTCATGCGTTTTTTAAAAAAAAATTCGATCACGACCTGAAATACCTTGCCGCGCAGGTGCTGGAGTCCACCATGAAGGACTTCCATGCCGCCACCGTGCCGCCAGAAGTTGTCGCGGAGCACCAAGCCGAGCAGGACGCCAAGATCGCGGAGCTCGAGCGCCGGGTTGCCGAGCTGACATCTTCTGAGGCCGAGATCCGGCGGAAGGTGGAGGAGTCCGTGCACGAGCTCTAGGAGCGCCTCGACCGGAGCGAGCAGGCAAGGTCGAGCCTTGAAGCCACGGTGGCGACCTTGCGCGACGCCGCCCGAAGCGCCGAAAGGACAATCGACCAGCAACGGGAGGAGTCCAGGTGACTTCGACAAGCGGCAAGCGAAGGTCGGGAAGCTCGCCGGCGGGTGCTCGACCTTGAGTCCGAGCTTGACTCGGTGCGGGACGAGCTCGTCGCTTTGCAGGACGAGAAGCGAGATCGGCTCCTGTAATTTTCTTTTTCCTGTCTTTACCTGTAAAAAACTTAAGGGAAAAACCGCCCAGTTGAACATAGAAAGAGCGTTTATCTATCTCTAAACGTTTTTGTTGTTTTGTCCGAGATGACAACGATTTGTTTCGTGCTGTGGTTCCTTACTCGGCGGAGTTCGGCCTTACGTGACTTAGCAGTCAATCGTACGAGGGAGTAGCTACCTCGCGCGAGAGCTGCACGAGGTCGTGGCCACATGGTACCCCTATAGCCCCCCCCCGCCGCCAACGGAGGTCGGGGGCGTAGACTGCGAGCACGACCTCGTTGGCGGAGTAGAGTTCTGCGGAGACCGTGTGGCTCTTAGGGTACGGTGCGTCGATGCCGCCCACCGGCCGACTTGAGCTCGGAACCGTTCAGAAGGGTGTCCTGTGCGAATCTTTACTTGCGGCGGAGGTCTACCGCGAAAAAAAAAGATGGTCGTCTTACGAGGAAGGAAGCCCTCGAGGTCGAGCTCTTGTCGTACGGTGTTTTGCCCCAACGACCGACCTGCCCCTGACACTTTTGTCTGGGTCGAGCCTAATCGTAGAATTTCGCGGAGGTAAAGGGGAAAGAGAGAGAGAAAGAATGGGAGGGTAAGGTGACAAAGTTTATTAAAAAAGGTAAAAGCGGGTGTGGTTAGACATGGAACTTACGCAGTTGGTCGATGTTCCAAGTACTAGCTAGTTCTTGACCATCTTCCATTGCGAGGCGGACAGCCCCCGGGCGTGCTGTTGAGACGACCGTGTAAGGACCTTCCCATCTTGGCGTTAGCTTGTTGGCTTTGATGGTCTTGGACCCGTCGCGAAACGAGATCGCCGGCGTGCAAGGTCCTTGGTAAATGCCGATTTAGCGGCGTGCTGCGAAGAGCTTGCGTGTAAACCGCGGATCGCAATGTAACCCGTTCACGAGTCGCCTCCGCGGTCGAGGTCGAAGGCGCTCGCCTTCTGCGTCGATGCTATCGGCCAGGTTCACCCTTGGGGATCCTAGGACAACCTCGACGGTAGGGCGGCTTCCGCGCCATATCTGAGCTGAAAGGGGTCTCCCCGTGGCTCGGCTCGTCGTGGTGCTGACCGACTGAAGGGCGAGGGGTAGTTCGTCCACCCAGGCCTGACCATGCCGTCGAGGCTCTTGAAGACTCTCTTCTTGATTCCTTGGACGATCTGCCCGTTCGCGCGCTCGGCCGCCCCATTGCTCTGTGGGTGGGCCACGGATGCGAAGCATATCTTGGTCCCGACCTCCTCGCAATAAGCCTGAAACACCTCGCTTGTGAACTGAGTGCCGTTGTCGGTAATGAGGCGACTCGGAACGCCAAAGCGGGTTACTACATTATTGCGGAAGAACCTTTTAGCCGCCTGTGCCGAGATGGTTGATATAGGCTCGGCCTCGATCCATTTAGTGAAGGTGTCGTTTGCGACGAACAGGTATTTACAACCCCTCCTTCCCCTGGGAAATGGACCGAGTATGTCGATGCCCCACACCGAGAATGGCCAGGTTAGCGGCATGGTGCATGCGCGCGTATCTTGGTGATGGACCTTCCGAGCATGGAACTGGCAAGATCGGCAGGAGGTCACTATTGAGCGTGCGTCGGCCAAGGCCGTCGGCCAATAGTAACCCAATCGGAAGGCTTTGCGCACCAAGGTCCTAAAGGACGAGTGAGCTCCACACATCCCGTCATGGATATCCTTGAGGAGATATTTGCCTTCCTCTTGGGTGATGCACTTGGAGAGGGCGCCAAGCGCGCCTTTGCGGTATAAGAGGCCCTCGACCATTTTATAGGTCGAGGCGCCTCACTAGCCGGGATTTCTCGGCTTCCTCCTCGGCGATGTCCGTGCACGAAGTATTGGATGAATGGCGTCATCCATTCGCATCCTGCCGAGGAAGGAGACGGTACCACCCGTCTCGGTTGCCTCCTCCCGGGGTATGGAGGGCTTATAGAGGTGCTCGATGAGCACCCCGCCGAAGCGAAGCTGGCGGAACCGACCTTCGATAGATGGTCGGCCAGGGCATTGTCCTTCCCGGGATGTATAGTACTTGAAGTTTACGAAGTACTTTTCCATCTTCCTTACTTCAGCCAGGTAAAGCGCCATTGAGTCATCGAACGCGATACTCCTTGTTAACCTGGTTGGCGACCGGTGCGAGTCGCCCTTCGCGATTAGTCGTTGGACTCGGCGCTTTGCATGCCCGGCCCGGCTAGCGGACCTTCGTATTACGCTGCGTTGTTTGTTGCGCCCGAAATGCGGTTGGAGGGCGTCTTTGGATCCGCTCCCCGAGGGGATTCGAGACCACTCCAGCCCCGAGCAATCGTAAGCTCGGGATCCGTCGAAAGTGCATGACCAGCGGCCGTGCTCGGCTGGTTGGGTTCGGGTTCGGACGGGCGGGGTTTGTCCATTCGGCTAGGAAGTCCGCTAGGACCTGAGATTTGATCGCGGTTACGGCGAGAATTCGATCTCGACCGGCGAGCTCCATGGCCCATTTCGCGATCCGCCCGCTTGCGTCTGATTCGAGAATTTCTCGGCGGGAAGTTGGTCGGGACTTGGATTTTGTGCGCTGGAAGTAGTGTCTTAATTTCTTGAGGCCACGAGGAGCGTGTAAAGGAGCTTCGGACCTCGAGGTAACGCTCCTTTGGTCCGTGCGACACCTCGATGTAGTAGATCGGGCGCCAGACCCGCCCCGTTCTCTTGTGATGACGGCGCTTACCGCATGGGGTGTGGCGGCGAGGTAAAGCAAGAGGACCTCTCCTACTCTTGGCGTGGTCAAGACCGGGGTCTCGACAAATATAGTTTAAGCTCTTTGAAAGAGCGGTGCCTTCATCTGTCCACGCTTGGCCATGGGTGCTTAGGAGCGCCTTGAAGAAAGGTAGGCCACGTTCCCGAGCCGCGAGATGAAATGACTTAAGGCCGCCATTCTCCGGTCGAGGACTGGACCTCCGAGTGCAAGTCGGTGGTCGCATGTTCTCGATGGCTTCTATCTTCTCAGGTTGGCCCCGATTCCTTGTGGGCCGATCATGTATCCGAGCACCTTGCGGCTTTGACCCGAACACACATTTTTCAGGGTTTAACTTTATTCGATGCTTATTGAGGTTATGAAAAGTCTCCTCTAGATCGGATACATGGTCCGAGGCCATCTTGCTCTTGACGACTATGTCGTCTACATACACTTCCAGGTTCCGACCTATTTGGTTCGAGAAGGTTTTCTGCATGAGGCGCTGGAAGGTCGCTCCAGCGTTCCTTAGACCGAAGGACATGGTCGTGTAGCAGAACGTGCCAAACGGCGTGATGAAGGAAGTTTTCTCCTCGTCGTCGGGCGATATGCCGATCTGGTGATAGCCTGAGTAGGCGTCCAGAAAGCTCATCGCCTCGGAACCGGCCGTTGCGTCGACCAACTGATCTATCCGAGGTAGCGGGAAATTGTCTTTCGGGCATGCGGCATTCAGCCCCATGTGATCGACACACATGCGCCACTTGCCCCCTTTTTTCATCACGATAACTGGGTTGGCCAACCAATCGGAATGGTCGACCTCCCGAATGAAACCGGCTTTGAGGAGCTTGTCCAGTTCCTCTCTGATGATGGCTTGCTTCTCAGGGAGAAGCGCTGAGCTCTGCCGCCTGAGCTTTTGTCGAGCCGAATCGCTAGCTTTGTGCTCGGCGACCTCCCTTGGGACTCGGGCATGTCGGACGGTTCCCGAGCGAGCGTGTCCGCGCTTCTCCGGAGGAAGGTCACGAGCTCGAGTTCCTATTTAGGATCTAGGAAGCCCCCACGTGTACGACCTTGTGCCGCTCTGCGTCGCTGTGGGATGGCCTTGGTTTCTCCTCCAGCTTGGAGGCTAGCCTTGGGCCGGGAACTCCTCGGCTCTTGCTCGGGCCCGTGTTGGGGCAGTTGACCGATCATGTCTAACGCCCTCTCGTCGCAGTTTAGAGCTGCTTTCGGGCTTCCCTTGATCGTGATCACGCCGCCGGGGCCGGGGACCTTCAAGCATTGGTACCCGTGATGAGTGGCGGCCATGAATTTGGCGGCGCCGTCGGCCCAGGATGGCGTTGTAAGCCGACTAAATCGACCACTTCGAGCGTGATTAGCTCCGTTCGGAAGTTGCTCGGATTGCCGAACGTTCTTGGCGGGACGATCTGGCCAAGTGGCACGACCGACGTTAGGGCACTATCCGTAGAACGGGACCACCATGCTTTTGATCTTGGAGCGAGGATCCGTGATCTCGCCCAAGACCTTGGCGATATCAGGTCTAGGAGCTCCCGCAATCCACAAGGACCCGACCTCATGCGGTGTTGCGGTCGTTGGGCTAACGACCATCGGAAGCCTTTGGGGTTTCGTCATCCCGGAGGGCGTCGTCCTTGGAGAAGGTGATCGGCGGCTCGGACCACTTGAGGCTGGCGAGCAGAGGCTTCCCCTGAGTGACACGGAGTACCTCGCGCGCGGCCTCCTTTAACTCCCGACGCGACCCATAGGCGGCGGAGCCCCCGAATATCACGGCGATGTGGTTTCTCGGCTCTTGGTACTCCATGTCGGTATCTTGCTCCTCGGCGGGCTTCTTGCCCTTGACGTCTCCTTCCATCTCGGGGAGCGTGGGCATGGGACCCTTACCATTGTAGAACTGCTCCAGGCGGGAGGCCCACGTTCTGCAATTCCGAAGGTCATGCCCATGCGCCTGGTGGAGCGCGTAAATAGGCACTAGCCCGCCCGCGTTGGTCGCCGCGTTCTTGGTCGTCCCGGTTCTGCTCGTTGTTCCGCTGAACCGGTCGACCCTTTCCTTTCGGGGCTCCCCCCCTATACGACTGCGAGGTCGGTCGTTGTCTTTCGATGGCTGCCACCATGCCGGAGACAGAGGATTTTTTCTTCTTTTTGATTTTTTTCTCGATCGAGCTTACGCTCTTTCGACAGCGCCCCGCCGAGCGGTGAGGCAGCTTTCCCTCGTCCAGCAGCTTCTTCCATTGGACGGCCTCGTCCGCGTTGGCATAACGGTCAGCCATGCGGAACAGCTCGTTGGCTGTGATGTCCGGGTGAATTTCGAGGTCCTGAGTAAAGCGTACGTCTCGGACCCCGAACTTGAAAGCCCGGACGACCGCCTCGTCCGAGATGCTTGGGATGGAATTGCGCACTTGCATGAAGCGCTGGACGAATCGGGCGCGAGTCTCGCCCTCGTGCATGTCAGGCGCTCAAGGTCGCGCTCTTTCCCGAGGCGGGCGTAGCGACTCTGGAAGTTAGCTCGGAGAGTCTTTGCTCGGTGGGCGGGACCGGATCGAAGTTTTCCTTCTGGTTGAATAGCCACGTCGAGCCGGCCCGTCGGGGCGTAGGCGAAAGTTGGCCATCACCCTTTCATCACCCCGGCGGCTAAAATGGCCGTGGTGTAGATCGAGAGAAACTTCGTCGGGGTTACGAGTCCCATCGAATCTCTCGATGTGACCGGTTTAAACCTTGTCGGCCAGGTCACACGCGTCGCGGCGACGTCGCGAACGCATACGCACCCGAACACGGATCGTCGGGCGATCACCACGAGCGCGGCGGTCGGGGCGATCACCACGAGCGCGGCGGTCGGGGCGATCCCCACCAGCCGAGCCCGAGGTTAGTGGGCCCAGGCGAGAGAATATCTCCCTACGCTGTAGGATGGGGAGTGGCCGATGAGGAATGTTCGGCCGGTTACGCCGTGGCTCAGCATTCCGGTCCCGAGGAGAGCCCCGGAATTGCTCGGGTGCCCTCCCGAGCCCGGTCGCCTTCGCGCCCGATCCTCTGAGTGCGGCTGCGTGAGTCGTCGGTGGCGGCGCTCGGGCGCCCGGCGGCGGCGTTCGAGGAATTGCTCTAGGCGTCCCTTTCGGGAGGCCTCCGCGCCTATATGCGTGGCGATTTCCTCGAGGTCGTCGGTCACGGCGCGCCCATGGCTTCTAGGTCGACTGCTCAGAAACTCTCACGAGGTTGCGCACCACCGTGGCCAGGGCTTGAAGGCGTTCCCGCTGGAACGCGGGGTGACGAGCTTCGTTAAATCGCCGCGCACGGGCTCGAGTCCCGTGACGCGTGGAAATTCTCACGAACTTCGGCCCGGTCTTATCGGTCGAGGCCACCTCGGACTTGCCGGCGTAAGGCTGGTCGGCGTCAATTCGAGGATACTGCAGTGCTCTTTGGCGCCGTGGCGGTGAAGACGCGCTTGGTAGGATTTGCTCGACATTTCCATCCTCCTCCGCAACGAAGACGTTACGGGATTGGACGGATCGCGAGGGGGACATCACGGTGTCTCCCCGTGAAGCGGTCCCCTGGTCGAGCTCGAAAAGGTCGGGGATGTCCAGACCATCGTAGAGCCCGTCATACTCGTCGTCCGAGAGGGCGTCGAGCTGGGAGCGAAAGAACTGCTCCGGTGCAGCAGCGGCTTCCAGGGAAAAGCTCCCGGAACCGTCTTGATTCTTAATGCCGGCGACGTCGCCGGCCCCATTGTCGAAGAACTGCTTGTCCTCTTCCCCGATCTCGGGGGCGTAGAGGCCCCGGTGGTTACAGGATTACGACATTCTTCTGATTCCTCACGAAGGAAAGTCGGTCCCCACGGACGGCGCCCATTTGTCGACGATTGAAACAGGCCCCGCCGAGCTTACTTGTTGGTGGAGGGACCAACTGTGACCCCTTCTTGCGTGAGGGATTACTCAAGGAACGGCTCACCAGATTTCAACGAGCGTGGACACAGCAGTTTACCCTGGTTCGGGCCTCTCAGGAAAGAGATAATAGCCCTACTCCAGCTCTTGTATGCTCTTGCAACGTATCTGAGTGTATGACTCTTATCTTACAATCTGTCTGTCTGTGTGTTGTGTGTCCCCCTCACGATGGGGACGCTTTTATAGCTTACAAAGGATCGAACTCCACGACCCCACTACCCGCACGTTTGGACCTCGTCCAAACGTGGCAACTGGTGGATCCTATCTTTTCGCCACGCTCCCACGGGAAACGTAACGGGCCAACGGAAGTTACGCTCGGGTGGTTATTCCCACCGACCCCGAGACCACGTAAGGTCGGCCGATGGCCGGCACCGAGCTCGGACATCTTACCCGAGCTCGAGCTCGAATCGATCGAATACGTGGCATTCTCGGTCCCACCCGAGCCCGAGCTCGGAATCTGGCCGGAATGCGTAGCCTTCCAAGTTCTGATTAGACAATCCAGGGTAACGACCTCCTGGTGGCTCGGGCGGGAGCGAGCTTGGTCGTTGGTGGCATCCGAGGTAATTTATGGAAATTACCCGACCCCCCGACAAAAATGTACTATCCTAGCGTCTGGATTGGATCTTAATTCCGAAATAAATAGAATCAGTTAGAAGGCCGATTGCACACATGCATATAAATTAGCCCAAGGATTTAAAAGCCGGTCGATGGTCGATCGGGCCACAGCAATCGTTTACATCACATCGCAGCAAAAGATGGACCAGTTAAAACATTGTTTACATCACCACAAGCAATCGGCTACTAAGCCGATGAAACTAGCATTTCACTATTACAGCCCTGACCCGGGCAGACGAGCTCCAAGACCCGATAAAGCCGCCGCTGCCTTGCTAATAATATCCTGGACGCCGTCCACGACACGCTGATCATCGACTGCGCTGCCAGGAACGGTTCTTATCTTGGCCGATTGCTTCTTGACCTGAGCCACAACATCACCAAGAGCGCGCTTCTGGTCAGACAAAGATGAGGCCGATGCGGTAAGAGATGTCTGGCAATCGGCCAGTTGCTGTGTAACTTTGGCCAGCTATTCTTCCAGTGATTTCTTTGCAGATTCAAGGTCTTGGAACTTCACCTTGGCCGACCTAAAACTGGATACATCTCTATCAAAGTTTTGCTTTTTCATCTTCGCATCATCCACCAGTTTATCCAATAAATCTTGGTCGGTTTGCAGTGCGGCCCGCCGAGCTATTCTGGCCCTTGCAGCTTGTACTTCCTCCTTCCGATCGTCTAGATGACAGATCTCCAGCAGCGCATTCATGGCTTCGGGAGGGAGATCGGCTTGTACGACGGCCATAGCATCCCTCAAGGGTTGGGCATTTACCAGAAGTTGGGCCTCGGGTTGCATTACCTCGTGGAAAAGGCGATTCAGTCTCTCTTGCATACTCGGCGCAGCAGTCACGGCGGCCGAAGCGACGATCGAAGCATCAAGAATCCGACGAATATCGGCTGGATAGTCATCTGTGGCTATAACCTCCGGGTCATCCAACTCATCCAAAGTGAATCCCAAGAGGTCCGCGGGTCGGCCGAATCCGGAGAAATGGGCACGACATCTGCTGGGGTAGTCACTACTGGAAGAGTCGGAGACAGTGAAGGCAAAACAGCCGATGAGGCACCTTCGATATCGGCCAGAATTCCAACTGCCTGCGCTGACGCCAATGGCTGATTCAAAGTGATCATCAGTATAAAACCAGAATCGAAGAAAAGAAGAAAGCAAGAGTCCCACCTCGTTGGTCGATCGTGCCAGGGAATGATGGGCACTATGCTCCGTGGGCTTCGGAGACTTCCTCGCCATCGATTTTGTTTTTGTTTTTTCTGAAGATAAAATTGGTTAAAGACAAAATATCGGCAATAACGTGGGATATAATCATAAGCCGATAAATGAGAGACTTACTTGAAGGACGATTCTTGTGGGAAAGGTCCGATAAGGAAGGGCTCTGAACACCTAAGGTGCCAGATGAATAGCCAGTAAGGCCCGTCGACTGGCCCGCCCTTTTCTGACGACCGCTACCAGATGGGGCCGTGGGATCAATCAAAGCCCCGCCGACATCTCTCTACGGCTACTGAAGGATCGGTATAACCAGAACTCTCATTTGAATTGTCGGCAGAAACTACTGTTGGCTCACGGAAATCTGGGATAAATAGAGAAATGATAGCCAACGGAGTCCTATCCAACAAGAGAGCATCGGACACTAGGGACCACCACTGAGAGAATGCGCTTGACCGACGGAAGTTAAGGAAAAAGCGCGGCGTTTCAAAGATTTGAAGGTCGTCGGCTAGTTCAAGCACAATCTCCGCAGCGGTTTTGTTGGTCTTCCGCGTTCGAGGCTGGATGCGTTCAAGAAGGGAAAGCAGGGGATGACTTGGCCAAAACCCAGTTGTCGGGCATAGGCAGAAGGTTTATAAAACTCATACGATGGTTGGAAAGTACGGTTTCTGGTGTTTAAGCCAACATGGATGATACTAGGGGAGATGAAAAGCCTATAGAGATCTATTGTCGATCAAGGCATCTGTGAACTGTCGGCATCCAAGTGAAGGAAAGAAGGCCAAGGGAAATCGGATGCATCAGTATAGCTAAAAAAGTCTTGCTGACCGAAACTGGACCGATCTAGTGTCAAGAAGAAGTTCAGATACTTGTTCAAACCAACGGAGGTTATTTTTTTATCACCAGCGGAGCACATGATAAATTTCTCCCCATAAGATCGGCTGGCTAAATATTGGGGCTGTGCCGTTTCAGGGTAATCCTCCCGAGGAAAAGCCGATTTACCTAAAGGCTCAGAAAGGATAGATCGGCTGAACATGCAGTATAACCATATCTGGATAAACCACAAGGGACCCCCTATGTTGCCTACAACAAAGTTGTCAAACCCAGAAAAAAGCCGACTTCGAATAACATGCATCGTCTGGTATACGACTCCTAGGAAGATTTTTCCTAATGCAAGCCGATGCCCCTCAACCAATCACTCAGCGATTAGCTGATAAGTCTGAGTGGAGCCAAGGGAGGCACCACAAAAGAGGTATCGGTCCAGCCAAAGATTTAGGAAGGCGACATGCTCTTCGTCCGAAACCAACCCATTAATTTTATTGTTATTTTGGATGTACTTGCGCCAGCCCTCCCCCTTTTTTCGGATCAATTTATGGCTAGGCTTCCCACTACCAAGACCTCCACCCCTTGAGGGCTGTAGGCCAAGCTCTAAAACTTTTCCCCCATTCTTTTATATTGTATCCTGCGGCCGATAAGGGGAGCCTAGGGATTTCCTGATTAATTACAGCATCGGCTTCTATGTTTCCTATGGGTCCAAGGAAAAACTGACCGACGCTTTGTGGGATGGGAATAAATACATGAGAAGGATCCATGTCGGCCGAATCGAAAAGGATGTCAGATTTGCAAAGGGAAGATAGCCGATTGTTGCAAAGGCGAAGGTTCAAAGGCGTGCAAATGACCGCGAGGGACCCGCATACTTATACCACGATGAAAAGGTGAACAGGCGGGAACAGTTCTCGCATTAAAAGCGCACCGAGAATTTTACAGCGCAGTTAATGGGGTAGTTACCGAGGAGAACTTTTATCGAAAACCGATCATGGAAAAGCTGATGCGATTTTTGAAAGACAACAAGTTATCTTTCAAAAATAGGGGGCATATGTTTGCACCAAAATCTGGCATGCACAGGAATGGAAAGATTCGATACGCGTGCAACGGATAAAAACGTAACCGACAAGGATTAAATCTTCGAAACGGAAAGGAATCGGGTCAAGGCCGATACGAATCTGGTTGCCGTATCAATGCAGGACTCGGATCGGCTGGGGCGTATAAAATAGACAGACTGGGAGGCGAAAAGGAGGACCAATCCAACACCACATAATTCTACTTTTTATAGTTCTTTTCGTTGTTTTTAGTTTAACAATCATCCCTCCGTAAGTCGACGAGATCAATAAAGGTTGCGCATCGACGATTTGTTGATTCCGCCGATTTCACCCAGGTTCGATCTGCTTTGTGTTGTTGCGCATCGCCTCTCAAAGCCGATTTCACCTTATCTCCGGATTAGCCGTAATTGGTTGATCTAGTTATCTCCTGATCGGCTTTTAGCCGACTAGTGTTAAGCCGATAAGCGTTGATTTATCGGCTTTGCTTGATTTACAAATTCCACCTTGTCAATTACATGTCAAATTGACTGGCACGCTCTGCAAACCCGGCGTTTGTCTTGTGTGTTTGAGGCTAAGAACCCTGCCTCATGTTTTTAGCGCGAACACTTACAAGGTAAACGTGTGTTCAACCTATTTTTTTTAGAGCAGAACTAGCCAACAACAGTATACCGTTGCAATGGTATACCTGAGTTTCATTAGTTTTATTAATGAGTTTCATCTGGTTTTGTGAGTTCCAGTGTTTAGTTTCATGAGTTTCATGTTTCATCAGTTTTAGTGCTGCGTTTCATGAGTTTCAGTGTAAAGATTTCACAAGTTTAATGGTTTTAGTGCTATACCGTTGCAACGGTATACCGTAGAATATTATTTCTGTTTTTTTTAGCCATCGCTGAGGCTTGCGGGAGCCTTCGACGCTGGAGTACGTTTCAGCCGGCCGCGGCCTGAAACGAACAGAAGCTTCGCGCGGTTGTACCGACTGGAAAATGTCACTATCCACCGACTAGAAAATGCCGCTTAAGAAAGCCTGGTTATGCTTAACCTCGAGCTTTGCAGGTGATGCTGGCCTCTGATTAGGAGTGGACGTGATGCTTGACTTGAGCTTTGCAGGTGATGCTTGACTTCGCGTTCATGTCAACTGGCCCAATTGGATGATGGCAACAGATTTCGTAATGCTAGCTGCTTTCTTTCTTTTCTTTTCTTATTTCGTTTTAGTTATACGAGACTTTTAATCATCCTTGAAAGATATCAAGATTTATATTAAATTGGTACTGAGAGGTACCAAATATTTAAAGGATGGGTATCTCTTGGTACAAACTCATTATAAATTTTAGTACCAATCAAAGATGGTAAAAGGCTAGTTAGTTTTAGTCCCAAAAGGCGATGAGTGCTGCAATAGCAAAGCATACCTTTCTCCAATTTCAATTTTGGTTAGGATCAAGTGCAGTATATGTTTTTATCAATTTGATATCTGATATATGGGCTACGCTCTACAGCATCACCTTGATATTAAATTTATTTTTTACGAGAAAGAGAGTTCAGCGCAATAGCTATTGGGGCTCGGTTCATACATGTCCTTATTGAGGTGGCTATTTAAAGGCGTAAGTACCTGTCGACTTGTAGCAACTACGCCGCTTTCAGAAAATTATGTCTCGTTATTCTTACACCTTTCAGTCGGGATTGGCCTGCAGATAAAATCTCGGTCCATTCAGGCGAATTCCAGCAGCTGGAAATATACCTCCTAAACAAAGCATTATTTCCCGTGACCTGGGAATTGGGCCATACTTATCTTAAGGAAAATAGAACCCTGATTAGTTAAGAGGTAGTTATGCTTGTGCCTCCTGTGATGCCCTCATAAGAAAGAAGCCCCGCTTGATTGATGCCAATTGACACAGTCATATCTACACAATATACATTGAATTATCCCTACCTGGACGGGCGGTATTGATTTCTTCTGTGTTGATTCGGAAGGCCAAAAATCTTCCCATTTTTCCTTGCATGTCTTTGTGGCAATTTTTTTTTTCTATTAGGACTTTTGTTGGTACATAGTTGGCACATTGATAGTGTTCAAGATATATAAGCCACTGTTATTGAGTCGTCGACTATTCGACAACAAGTTGTCCAGTCGGCCGGTGACACTCGACTGAAGACACTGACTCGACTAGCTGAGCAAGTCAAGCGACTTGCTGTTGACTTGAAGAGACGAGTCGGGTGACTTGTGGGTGAGTGCGGGGGAGCACGTGTGGCTTAAAAAGCTTTTTCTACGACTTGATGTGTGATTTGAGTTGGCCTAATGTAACGTTGAAAACTAAAGAGGATAAAAGATCTTTGCACTCAAACCCCAGCAACTAGAAAGCAGTTGCCGCTGGTCCTTGTCCCTGCCTTGTTGGTTCCCTCTTCTCCTATCGTCTCACATCACTTGTCTCCTTTGCCTCTGGTTCAAGCTACCGTTTGCAAGCATCGCCTTGGCCTCCGGATTCGTCTCCTAATTCTATCTGTGTACTCCTCTACATCATATAAAATAAACTCAAGGAAAAATTCCATTTAACACCCCCACTACTACAGATCCGTACATCACAATCGGTTCTTTTTGGTCATCACAGTCGGTTTTGGTGGCGATACAAAGTCCAACGACAGTGATAAGGTAGATATATCACAGTCGGTTTTTAACCGACAGTAATAATACATTATCACTGTCGGTTCTTTTTAGGAACCGACTGTGATATTACACTTATCACAATCGGTTTCCTCTTAGAACCGATTGCGATAAGTATAATATCACAATCTGTTCTTTTTTAGAACCGATACAAATGATTACATTATCACAATCGGTTTTGTGTTGAAACCGATGGGGATAAGTATAATATCACAATCGGTTCGTTTTTAGAACCGATTCAAATTATTACATTATCACAATCGGTTTTTGATTGAAACCGATGGGGATAAGAATATTATCAAAATCGGTTCTTTATGAAAACCGATTGTGATACTGAAAATATCCCAATCGGTTCCAATAAGAACCGATTGTGATACTGTACCTATCCCAATCGGTTGCAACAAAGAACCGATTGTGATGATGTTACTGTCCATCGTCCGAAAATGGCCTCGCATTGACAATATGACACATTCATCACAATCCACAATATCACAGAACATATACATCACAATCTACACACATTACATTCAAATTAATATTGTTTACAATCATGGCATCACATTCACATTCAGATAAATTTTGTTTACACTTTATGGACTAGTATTTGCTTGAATGGTCTCTATATCTACCATCATCCGTTATAACTTTTGTCCAGTACCACTGACATAAATGGTCTCGTAATTTCTTGAGATCAGCGTTGGTTAGGCTCTTCCGGATGATATCAAGGTCCTGAAAAATAGATAGTAGTGCACTAATATATTTAAGTCTTAAATTGGTATTGTAACATGCTGATAGTATTATGCTTGTAAACAAATATACTATACCTTAGGGAAAAGATGTGAGCGACCAACCAAAATCAGCATGTGATGTATCACGTAAAAGCCACACAGATCATCGCACCCTTGTTGATGACACTGTGAACAAAGAAACTTAAATTAGGAGACGAATTAAAAATAGGTGTCAGAAAAAAATCCTATGATAGACACTTGTACCTTGAAGCGCTTCCACTCGAGTTTGGTGCCTTGTTTATCATTGTGTCGGCCACGTTCAGCAACGTAAGACATGAAAGCCCTATACATTGGAGAGATGCCATTGAGGTTAAAAATACCTAACGTAGTTCAATATGTAAAGTGTTAGGTTAGAGGAATGTACTTACTTCTGCAAAACAGGCTCGATCGCATAGTCCATCGGTCTATTTTCAAGTGAGTTCAACGTGTAGACCTTGTTTTGACTCGGAACAACCACAAGTAGAACCCAATGGTTGCTTATTAAACGGTACACAATGCAAGATAATAAGTTAATACATGGTTGAAGTGTGTACATGTAATTGAATTGTATAGTAGTACATACTCCTGGTGGTATGGGAAGAGAATGAAGTCCTTTTTTGCCTCGCCATGCAATGCCTGCTTGACGTATCCTGCAAGGAACTCCGATTGATACTTAGCCATGGTCGCAGACACCATCTCGGGGTCGACAAACCCGACAGGGTGTCGACCCGTCACGGCTCGTTGCCTCATGATCCTGCAATTCATGTCAATTGTTAAAAAATATAATACAAACTCAGTAAATAGTCATCTGATTGAGTATGGTGCGAGACTCACAGTGTCCAGGATCGTATGGTAGAAATATCGACGGCTTTCAAGCTGTACATAAAAATCTGAGATCCTCAAAAGCGGCCGAAGGTCCCATCCTCGTTGCGGTGGAATTGGCCCGCTCGATACTTCACTATGAAATCGTGGCGAGGCTCGTCCTCATGTGACCTATCGATGTACCATCCATGTAGGTGGCGAGTGAACAAGCCCAAAGAATTCAATTCTTGGCTTGGGAGAAAGGGCTTTCCATGTATGTACCGCTTGTGATCATCAGGGTGCTCTGTGTCCTCTGAGGGACTCTCTGAACTCTGCTTTGTATCTTTCGTCAGCGTGGTAGAAGTCCTTTTGCGCACCACCTGCGCACCAGCATTTGTAGCTGCAGGCGTAGGTGCAGGTTGTGTAGCAGGGGCAGGAGCATGTGCAACAGGAGCAGGAGGAGCAACAGTAGGAGGAGGAGCAAAGAAAGAAGCGAAGCAGTGAGCAGGAGCAGACAGAGCAGCAGAAGCAGCAGCACAGATGAGCAGCGATGTGAGCAGTGCATCAACAATATTAGCAGGAGCAGGTGCGGCACGATGCGCATACCGGTACTAGCGATAGCGATAGCGATGCGAGAGTAGTAGCAGCGATAGCGATGAGCAGCGATAGCGATAGCGAGAGTAGTACCAGCAGAGCGTATAGTAGCAGAGTGGTAGCGATGGCGGCGGGAGGAGGTGCTTGCACTACGACACCCGTCGTGGGCCACTTGATGAACGACATCCGTGCTTGCCCGAGAGTGGTGATATCTTTGTTCGGGGGGAACTCCAGGGCATGAGACATGTAAACATCGTGGACATAGTACACCTGCACCCTCATGTAGCCCATCCCCAAAGGTATACCATGCACCGTGTCTCCTCCTTGCTTGGAAATGCAACCCCGCGCGCAGCCTCAATGTGTATTCCGTCGTCGATCAGGACTAGCTGGCACTTGGCAGGACCCTGCAAGAAGTGATCAGCATCATCATAATCTTTGTTAAGCTTACTCATGTACCTTTTGGTATGAAACAGTTATTACCTTGAGGTGTGGAATGCACAGTTCCTTATTGGAAGCGCAGCTGCTAGGGCGTAGCATAGGCGATGGTTGAGGAATCTGATTCTGGGAGAACATCGCCATCATCTCAGCCATCATCTCAGCCTTTAACTCCTCCTTCAACTCCTCCTTCATCTGCGCCCTAATCCGCGCCTCACGTGCTTCCCATGATCTTGCCCTGGCACTGGAAGTGCTCTCCTCTACAAAGAAGGACCTCTTCGTATACCCCGCACCTGCGGCAAGCACCCGCCCCTTATGATCGGGCTTCCCGATTGCCGAACACAGGATGACCCTTGACCCTTGGCTTTCAAATGCTCCTTGCTCTTTCTACAAGCTTACTTATAAATATGCCATTTTAGCATACTTATAAACAAGCACCCTCGAACGGGAGACGCATAGGTTACGCAGCCTAATTAACTACTATATAATTGATCATATTAATTATATTGAAACAATTATGACATGTAATGTACACATTCACCAAATAAAAAAAATTAATTTAAGTCCTACTGCAATATTGAAGGGATTTCTAAGAATTAATGCTGGCCACCTTTCGAGGAAAACCACAAATGAGGGGAAATCTAGCTCCTGATCAAGCTAGCTAGGGTTTCAATTAACTTTAACCTTCAACGCACTGATCTCCTCCACGATCTAATTTCTCGACCGTTCACTCTGCTAATGACATCAAATCAAAATCAAATAATATACATTAATACAAAATTGAAGGGATTCGAAGGAATGGGGCCCACCTTTTGAATAAAGCCACAAGTAAGCTAGGCAGGAAAATAGAGAAATCGCCTAGCGAACCAACTCGACGAGAGTTAATGAGTTCATCCCGAGTCCAGACGGTACATATATATGAAACCTAGCGAACCTCATCACAATCGGTTCTATTGAAGAACCGTTTGTGATTAATTAGTTATCACCGTTGCTTATATGTAAAACCGACTGTGATAATTTGGATCCTCAACACTGTCGGTTTCTATATAGAACCGACACCGATAATATATCGGTGTCGGTTCTCAAAAAGAACCGACTGCAAAAACATAAGTCATCACAGTCGGTTCTGGATAAGAACCGACACGGATATTAATGCACCCCCTCGTCTTCCCCGCCAATTTGACCGTTCAAACATAGCTACCAATTGTGATCTATCGCGTTCCATATAACTCCTTTCATATAGCTCCTGATCATCGGTAGTACTCTTCCAAGGTCTGACTGCGTTCCATATAGCTCCTTTCTTCTCTGCAAGGTCTGACTCCTCCAGCAATGGCAGCAATGGCTCCTTTCTTCCCTTTCATATAGCTCTTCCATATAGCTCCTTTCTTCTCTTTCATATAGCTCCTTTCTTCTCTACAAGGTCTGACTTCTCCTTTCGACCGCAGCAATGGCAGCGCCGCCTCCTTCTCCGGCAAGGTCTGACTCCTCCGTGGAGTCACCGTATGATCCTCCAGCATCCTCACCGCCGTCGGCAGCGCCGCCTCAGCCTCCGGCGCCTCACTCCGGCGTGGCGCCGGCGCCCCACCTGTCTCCCAACGTCCCTCCCGGCGCCTCACCCCATCTGGGCGCCTCCAAAGCCAGCAGGAAGCGCCCCAAAGATGGCGATTAAGACGACGAGGAGGAGGAGGAGGAGGAGGACGATGACGATGAGGAGGAGGAGGACGAGGAGGAGAAGAAGAAGGAGGAGGAGGAGGAGTACTACGCGCCGATCACCATAGGGACCGGCGCCTCGTCTAGATCGGGTTCATCATCGGAGGATGAACCACCACTAGTCCGCGTAGTCTCCAGCGACACCGACTCTGGCGACTCAGGTGACTCGGGTGACTCGAGCGAGAGCCGCGAGTGGTAAATTTAATATATTAGCTGTAATGCAGTCCCTTTATATGTTTAATAATTATAAACAATGGATGTGGTGATATATTGTAATGAAGTTGGAGTGCAGATGAAGCCTATTCGGCTGCCTTTACAGTCTATTTTGAGTCTCTTTTATATTTTTGTGGATTGTATCTTTCTAATGTTCTGTTGTTCCAAGTCAAAATGCAACTGCAATAACAAGCCTCAAGGTAAAGCACTGATGCTTCTTCTGAAGGAAACAACCTGAATGCATACATGGGAATGGTTACTACATGGTGATCAGATTACAACCGGTGGTTTCCTCAAGTGCATCGACAAGTTCTTGGACGACATTGAAAGCAAGATTGATCAGCGATGTGTCTATTAGAGTCTTTGTTATGTTTTGTGTGGATTGTTTCTTTCTACTGTAAGCTGGGGGCAGCCGTTGTCTGGTGAGCAATGGTTGATTTTGGAGAGAACTATGCTTTAGTTTGTTTTTTTGGCTGATGGTATAGAGCTGGGAGATCCTTTGTGGTCTGGGTGTTTTGATGTTTTGATGCTCTGTAATTCCGCCAAAATGTTATAACTATTCTCAGTTTCATTGAATGGAACTGGGGCATCAAATGTTTCATGTCCTATTGATAAAAAAAAGTATAATGTGTGGAATGGTATATATATTATTATTATCTGCTGCATGCATGCTACTATAATGTTATATATAATTTGCATCACTACATGTGTCTATATAAATTGTCTGAGAGTTGAACCGCGAGTTGGGATTCTAGCACACTGGTACTGTTCATCGTCCGAAAAAACAAGTTGCACAAATATTAAAGCATGAATGAAGGGTAGATGAGGTCTGTGTTGGGATTCTAGCAGAGCGGTCTGTGTTGGAGTTTGTTTTTTTTTTCTTGTTCCCTGAAGGGGAAATGCGTGAGTGGAGGATCTCACAAAAACTATGTTTCTGTTGAACTGTTCTTGGTTCACCTAATGGAACTGGGCATTCTGTTGCCAAAAAATCATCACAATCGGTTCTGGAAAAGAACTGATTGTGATAACCCCTGTGCTCATCACAATCGGTTTCTTCCCAAAACCGATTATGATAATACCTTCTCATTACAATCGGTTACGAAAAGAACTGATTGTGATAACCAATGCTTTCGGGACAATCGGTTTCTTCCCAAAACCGATTGTGCTAATACCTACTCATTACAATCGGTTCTAGATAAAAACCGATTGTGATAACAAAATTATTATCACAATCGGTTCTTATCTAGAACCGATTGGGATTATTATCGTATCACAATCTGTTCCCTCTCAGAACCGATTGTGATAACCTGTTACCAAGATTTCCAAATGGAATATACTTATCACAATCGGTTCTGAAGTCAAAAGTTTAGAACCGACACAGATGAAGCGATAGTAATGTGTCATTCTGTAGTAGTGGCCCTAAACTCACACAAAAGTCTGAATTTCAACCTTCAACAACAAAACCAGACATTCGACACTGTCAAACTCTTAAAACTGTTCACTTTACCCACCCCCTGAGATCAAAACCACCCTAGTGTCGTTGACCTATCATCTACATGCCCATGTTTCGTTTGACATGGCTTCCACATGTGCATGTATAGCTAAGTATGACTGGTAGGGCCTATCTGCAGAGAGAGAGAGATAGAGAGAGAGAGCAGGGAAGCGTATACAGGAGCATGGAGTAATATCTGGGTGGTGGGTCACAGATGCGGTGGCGAGCAGAGGGTAGCAACGCTTTTTGAGTTTGATCTTGTTATGATATGGTTAAAGTCCGTGTCCCTGTATGGAAGGACTCTATCCATTGGTGGGCGAATCTGAATTAATCTCCAGAGTTTATCCACTATATATATAGGGCATTGCCTTGTATAGAAAAATCAATCTAATAGAGAGCTTTTCCCCATATTGCGTGTTCTTCTACTTGTCCTTCTACTTCTGTTTGGATGATTGCATTGGCATGCCGTTGATTGGTGTGGATGAACGATCACATTTCACAACACGTTATCAACACGAAGCTTTACAAGGCTAAAGCCAGCGTTTGACGTTCTATACTCTTTGCAAGTAGATCAATCTTATTTTCTTAATACTAATTGATCTATGGTTGATTTGCATATCGTTTGTACGAGAGATCGATCTTGTAAGCATGACCGAGGCCAATCGCTGATCGTCTACCTGCATCAAAACTACACGGCATCGACATTCATCCAGCATCACGCGATCTACGCCGCCTCAAGCCCTATGTAAGTGATCGCGCGTAAACAATTCCTGCAGATTGTTTTTGCTGATAATATTGTTCTAATAAACTGTCAAGAATGGTTATTGTTCATCATCCTTAAAAGAAATAAAAAAGAGGTGCTTCGGTCACCGGCTCATAGCCGATTCTTTGGACTCGCCGAAGCGCTCACTTTGCCTGCTGCGCCCGCGCGTTGCATCAGCGTTAGGCACCGGCTCTGCCGCTTACGCGTTGGCCAGCCTGCGCGCCCAGCCGCGCCTGACGCGTCGGTCGGCATGCCCTGCAGCGCCTGCCGCACTCGTCCACCGATCCCGGTCGCGCCTTGCCATGCTCGATCGCCAGCCCCCCTGTCGCGCTCGGTCGTCGGTCTCTGCCATCCGCGTCGCTGGCCCGAAGCCGGCAGCCGCGCTGCTTGGCCTCTGCCGGCCACCCGCTACTCGGCCTCTTCGTGGGCAGCCCGAAGATGCCACCTCCGCTGGTCCACCGCACGCTGCACGTGCTTGCAGCGTCGCACGCCCGACCGAACGCCCCACCGCTTGCACCCGTCGGCTGGCGGCCTCTGCGCCCGCTCGCTTGCCGGCCGGCGAGCACCTTGCGCCCCACACACCCACGGCACAGTTTGTCGACCGACCGTCGGCTTGAACCCGCCGTTCAGCTCACCTCCGGCTACCGGCAACCGCACAGGCCTCTCTGCGGGAGGAGAGGCCAAGGGCCACGAGTTGCGGCGGCTAGGGGTGGGAACCCTAGCCGCCAAATTAGGGATGTATGTTTTGGGCCAGATGAGCCCATTGAGCTAATGGGCCGTACGCTTATGCCCTGAGATTTTCAGTGATTTCAAAAATTGGTTAAGAAATTCTAAAAATTAATAGTAAATCCTAAAAATTGTATTTTTAGGTTGAGGGACTCCCGAAAATTCAAGAAAAAAGAATATTTAGCCCACATTGGAAGTTCCATACCCTGGGTTTATTTTTCTAGCTTTTACCATGTTTAATTTATGTTAAATTAGTTTTTCTGTTGTTTAAATAATTTTAAAAATTGCTTAAATACTAATAGAAAATTGTGAAAATTGCTAGAAAACTCTTGAAAATTATGATGACACATTGTTCATGCCATGGTGGCTTTATTTTCCTTAGCATTCTTTCCATGCTTAATGTGTATTGTAATTTATTCTTCTATTGTTAAGTAATTATAAAAATTGCTTGGTAATCAACAGAAAATCATAAAATGCTAGAAAAATTATAGAAAATTCCAGATAGAATTTTGGGAGCCTTGTGTCTCTGGATTTATTGTCCTAGCATAATTTCACATTAAAATTTATTTCTCTGCTATTTAGTTATTCTGAAAATTAGTTAAATAATTAGCAGAAAATCATGAAAATTGTTAGGAAAATTCTAAAAAAAATTGTGATAATTATCTAACTTTATTGATTCAATGAAGATGCATGCAATGTAATATTTTACCAGTAGTGAAATCTCGTATTGCTTGCATATAGGATATGTTAGACACCGCAAAGGGAAAATTATTTAGCTTGCCCTGAATGGCAATAATTAGCTTACCCGAGCAATGAATCATAAGATTAAAATGGTAGCTAGGTCTTTCAGAGCTATTATATCCTAGCCTGAAGCGGGTACCACTACTCTTCCCTAAACTGCCAAATGTACAACATTACACATCCTGAGACTCCATTTTTATACGGACCTGAAGGTCGTATATTTTGATGAAAGAAGATCAACTGGTACTTTTAAATTACCTGAAGTAAAAATATATAACCAGCAAAGATCCGTCATGTTACCAGAAGCACAACATGAACGGACCCTCCCGTACTGTAAGGAATTTAAAGGCTATGGCAGCATATAACTTTGCCATGTACAAGCTTGTCGCTGAACTAACATTATGTAACCAGAAAGTTACCAATGCTAAAATGATTGACAAGATATTTTACACCATTCACCCCAATATGAGGATGTTGTTGTAATGGTATCATCATACCAAGTACCAGAAGTACTCCGAGCTTACATGTATTGTGCTGGAGGTATAGAAGCATGCTGAACTCCTGGTGAATAATCAACACGTACTTCCCAATGGGAGTTATGCAATGCTTGAAGCACGTACAAACACTTAGTAAGCTAGCAATAACCATGGTCGCAGAAAGGGCCAAAGGAATAAAGGGGACAAGTGGAAGTGTAAAAAATCAGATATGGGAAGAGGTAATTTACAGTGGATGAGTAAAAAGGCTAGGGGCTCCCAGAAGAAAATTTCAGCTAAATAAGGCTGCAATTCCTGAATAACCGTGTTTTAGGTATGGATGCGCTGGACATTGGTCGTGCAACTATCACATCCTGAAGTATGTGGCAGACCATTACACTAAATCCATTGAAAAAGTCAATAAGACTCTGGGAAATAATGTCACATCATACTTCACTGTACAACCTGTTGTTGATACGGATGCTGAAAAGTGTAACAATATGGCTCTCAAAATTATTGAGTTCGAGAAGTCCTACAAGGACACATGACTCATATAGAGACCTGGATTAATCTCATAAGTATTCCTTCACTTTGCTAAGTCATTCTCACATATTCCTTATAAGTCTCTTTATAAGTTTAGCACTAGTTCCTGAATGAACAATTGGTCTACACTCCTGTTGAGTGATTATCGTATACCTATTTCCTAGATATTTGATTAATTGTGCTTTGTTTGTTCTATTTTCTACAATTTGTTTCGGATGTGATAATTGTTTGATTATTAAATCATACTTTTAATATAGAATAAAGTATAATCCAATGATAGAGAAGGAAATCTGTCTAGAAGACAGTTGAACCACACAAGTGTACTAGAAAATATTATGATTATCGCCAGAAGCGATGCTTTCATAATTAGCACTGGAAGAATGCCATATTATACCCAGAGTCCAGTCATACTCACTTAAGTTTTAAAGATATTGGTCTAAATTATTTTCATATGGAGACAGAATAAGAGAATGGTACAGAATACCTACTCATATCTAAGTTTAATGGGTGAAATAAATGTGTGGTTGAAAAACTTTCTTCCTTCACCTCCGGGTTACACTATGCGCATATAAACCCTGAAGTTTGTGTTGCGATAAAAACCCAGAAATATTTAAGATCTAGTAGATCGATTGGGTAATCTTAAGTTGAATATTATGAGCAAAAAATTAGTAATTTTACTGGCCATGGCATAAAGACTTTCCTAAATCTAAAGATTTCTTATGCCCTGTTGATGCTATAGGAAAACTTACAGTTAGATCTTCTTACCTAAAAGTTAGGGAAGAATCACTGAATTTCCTGTAGAAAATTTGAAGTGATATCTGTGGACCTTTTCAGCCCCTGTTAGGCCCTTTCAGATATTTTATGGTACTGATAGATGCTTATACTAAATGATCCTATATATGTCTCTTATCAACTAGGAACCATGCTTCTGCCAAAATTAATTGCCCAAAATTTTAAGTTTAGAGCCTCTTTTCCAGAAGAAAGATTCAAGTCTATTCAAATGGACAATGCTAACGAGTTTACCTCAAAAGCATTTAATGATTATTATATGACTCTGGGAATTAATGCAGAACATTTAGTACCCCATGTCCACACATTAGAATGGCCTTGTAGAGTCATTATTAAAGAAATAAAATTTAATGCTTAGCCACTTTTGCAGAATAGTAGGCTACCCACCAGTTGCTAGGGCCACGCAGTATCGCACACCGCGATAATAATTCAACTCAGATCAAGTGCATATTATGGAATTTCCCCGTTGCAGATAGTGTGTGGAAGAGAATTAAGTATTTCCCATCTGCGAAATTTTGGTTGTGTTGTATACATGCTAATCTCTCCACCACAGCGTACAACCATGAGACCTCACCGGAAGTTAGGGATCTATTTAGGTTATGAATCTCCATCAATTATTAAACACCTAGAGCCTATGACAGGGAATCTATACACGGCGCGGTATGCTGATTATACTAAGAAAATTTTTTGGCATTAGGGGGAGATAAGTACCACATTAAATAATGCCAAGTTCTTAGATCCACGCACTAAAGAGACCGAACTTGAAGATCGGAGAGCAATAAATCTGCAACAAATAAGCTAATAATCTGCCAAATAGCTTCACTGATCATAAAGGAGTGGAAATATCTCATATACCTGCAGTATATGCACCTGAAAGAGTGAAAATATCCTGGAAGGATATTGAACCCACTTTTGACCCTCATGATAAAATCTGTGGGAGGCCTCCAGGTGCACAGGACTCAATTCCGCGGAGACGTTCGCAAAAGTAGAGAACCAAAGAAATGAGAATACTACTTGTGACAGTAGAAGAAGCTCAACCTGATGTTGAGAAAATCCCTGAAGTGAGCCATCTAAGAGATGGTAAAATCCCTGAAGTGAGCCATCCTGAAGATGATAACCCAGTGTATATTTGTGCGCACAATCCAACATTGGAAGTCGGAACACCCAGACTCCATCGTTGTAGGAAATCACGAGGAGCTAGAGGAAATTAATGAAAAGATATTCCTGAAGTTATGCAAGAGAACTGTATAAAAGAAAGACAACAATTGTTGACATATTTCGCCTCTAAATTTGCCAAAAACTAGATCCAGAACCAAAGTCCATGGCAGAGTGACATAAGCGCTCATATAGGGTCAAATGGAAAAGCAATTGAGGCAGCGCTCGCTTAAGAGGAAAGTTTTGGTCTCGTTGGTCGAACATCTCCGAAAATGTTCCCTATAGGATCAAATGGATTTTTCATCTAGAGGAGAAATGAAAATATCCAGGTGGTGAGATATAAAGCGAGGTTTGTAGCACAAGGGTTCACGCAGAGACCCGACATTGATTGCAATGTAACCTATTCTCCTGTAATGAGTGAAATAATGTTCCGAAATTTAATATTAATGGCAGTAAGCTTAAACTTATCAATACAGTTGATGGATGTAGTGACTGCATATTTATATGGGTCACTGGATACGGATATTTACATGAGTCCCTGAAGGAGTCAAAGTTTCGGATCCTAATAATCGCAACATGTATAGCGTCAAATTGAAGATATCGCTATACGGATTGAACAGTTAGGGAGAATGTGGTACAACTGACTTAGTAAGTTCCTCCTGAAGAAGGAATATTGTCCCTGTGTGTTCATAAAGAAATCCCAAAATGGATTTTGTGTCATCTCAATATATTTTGATGATCTGAATGTCATCGGAACCACAATGGAATTAAAGGAAGCAAGTACTTACAATACGACGGAGTTTTGAGATGAAAGATTTGGGTAAAATCAAATATTGCTTAGGCCTGCAGCTAAAGCATTTGCTTGAAGGAATTTTTGTACACAGTCTATACCAAGAAGGTATTGAAAATATTTAATATGGATAAATCTCATCCTTTGAAAATCCTCATGGTTGTGAGATCCCTTGAAGTGGATAAAACCCCTTTTTCAGACCAAGGAAGGAAAATGAGAAAGTCTTTTGGACCTGGAGTCCCATACTTATGTATCTTGCGAATTGCACAAGGCCTTATATTACATTCGCAATAAATTTGCTAACATGAAACAATATAGTCCCAACCAGAAGATATTGGGTTAATATCAAGACTTTACTTATATACCTCTAAGGTACCCAAGATCTTGGATTGTTTTTCCTAAAGAACCAAGACTTAACTATGGTGAAAAATATGGATGTTGGCTATCTGTTTGATCCCCACAGTGCCAAATTTAAGACTGATTTTGTATTTCTCTACAGTGATACAACTATTTTTTGGCGGTCTTTTAAGCAGACCGTGGTAGCTAATTCTACCAACCACTCAGAGATTATAGCCTCACGTGGGTGTGTTTGGCTGAGATGTGTAATTAATTATATCCAGGAGTCAAATGGCTTTAATACCGTCGTTACCCCTATGATTATCTATGAAGATAATAAATACTTGTGCTACACAAAATGCAAATGGGTTATGTAAAGAGCACTATCACGAAGTATATTGCTCCTAAAATTTTCTATCCTCACGAAGTCCAGAAGAATAGTGAGGTAAAGATATTACAAACTAAATCATGTGAAAATCTAGCAGATTTGTTCACTAAGTCCTTGCTAAAGTTATTAACATTGGAATGAAATGACTTAGAGATATGCATAGTTCAGGGGGAGTAAACGCTGAACCATAACCCCTTTTGCTTGATCCTGAAAATCATAGTTTATATCTTGAAGATTATAAGTTGTGCTCTTTTTCCCTTAGTGAGTTTTTCTGAAGTTTTCTTACATGAAGGTTTTTAATGAGGCAACTAGTGTAACACGGAGTGCGAGTGTAATGTACTCTTTTCTCATCATTTTTTCCCACTGGGTTTTTAGAGGAGTTTTTAATGAGACGTGCATTACGCGGTATTCACCCATGGGGGAGTGTTATGATATGGTTAGAGTCTGTGTCCCTGTATGGAAGGACTCTATCCATTGGTGGGCAAATCCGAATTAATCTCCAGGGGTTCTCCACTATATATATAAGGCATTGCCTTGTACAGAAAAATCAATCTAATAAAGAGAGAGTTTTCCCCATATTGTGTGTCCTACTTGCACTTCTACTTCTGCTTAGATGATTCCATTGGCGTGCCGTTGATTAGCGTGGATGAACATCTCGTTTCACAACAGATCTATGGTGCGACGGCGAGGCGTTGTTGTCTTGGTGAAGAAGATGCGAGCATGGCACACGAGGAGTAAAATGATGGGGTTGAGGAAAGCAGGGGCTCACCAGCAAAGTCGAGTTTGATGACATCGGCATTCAAATTATAACAAAGATGCGAGATCAAATTCGAGGGACTGTTGTCTAAATTAAATGAGGGGACGATGGATAGGAAGGTTGAACATGTTGTGGCAGAATTGGTTTCACGAACTCACTGGAGTGGCGGGTCAGGTCAATGGCGAATTTTTATTTTAAATAATACTTTTTCAAAAATGTATTGCGATATTAATACGCGGGGGAAAAATTGCAAAAATAATACATATTCGCCGAACCGTATGACGAAAATAGAGTAATAGCCATACCGTATGGTGAAAATAGGGTAAGCCGAACCGTATTGCGAAAATAGAGTAGTCGCCATACCGTTCGGCGACTACTACTTAATTATGCATTTAACCAAATTTGACAGGAATTATGGTTGTTGCCGCTATACGGTATGGCTATTACTCTATTTTCGCCATACGGTTCGGCGAATATGTATTATTTTTGTAATTTTATTCCCCCGCGCATTAATATCGCAATACATTTTTGAAAAAGTATTATTTTTGTAATTTTATTCCCCGCGTATTAATATCGCAATACATTTTTGAAAAAGTATTATTTTAAATAAAAATTCGGTCAAGGGCCGGCGGATTGGCGAGGTGCGTTGGAAACAGGAGCAATTTCAGCACCTTGCAAATATGCCATCTTTGTGGGCAGATTTTACTTCAAGAGTTTCAGTTAGGCAGGGCTTACATGTAGGGCAACATCGTTTACCAGCATTCCTCCTGCCGGAACACTTGATACAAACTCGTCTTGCAGTTTCCTGTTCTTGGTGAAAAGAAGGGCTGCAAGTGGCTTGGTCCTGGAGTTGATGAAATCAATGCTTTCTTCAATCTTGTCAACCTAAAAGACCATTCCATACAAAATTAGATACTAAGGCTGTACCAGAAAAGCCAGCATATGATAGCAATGTTGACACAGCTAGATCAAATATGGCATGAACCTAGCACACAGAAGAAACAAGAAAGACGGGCCTCACTAAATGCAGAGCATGATCTAACAGTAAATTATTAGAGCTTAGAGGTACAGGCACAGGATAAAGCCAGAGGAGAAGTACTAACGGTTACGATAGGAAGGTAGGGGCCAAATATTGTTGGATTTAACCACGTCGCATTTGTGTTTTTTTTTTCCTGTTTACACGTAAAACATGTTTGTTTTTTTAGTCTAGTAGGCACGGCAATGCTCGTAGAGTTTGTTTAGCTGCCGCAAATGGCGCGCTAGGCGTAGCGCAGGTTGTTATCCTTCTATGGAGACACAATAAATGGAGATGAAAGAAAGCGCGCATGATGATTTGCGCGGCACAAAATTCTTGTCTCGTAAATAGTGGCTTATCCCGAAAATTGGAATGAGGGGGGCTAAAACTGAGTGTAAAATATCTCTTTGTCGTTGTCTATTGGCGTTTTTCTGCTCAATAAAAAATCGTCAATTAGACAAATCTAAGAGGGAGTCGAACAAACTGAAACAAACAGGAACTACCTTCAGGGCATTCCAGTGAAGCTTTACTGTAATCTCTGTTTAGATCCAAAAGCTTTACTCGAATCTGCTCCTCCAGCGTCAAGTTCTTGACAAAGCCTTCGACGTCGTTGTTGGAATACTAGATTACTAGACGTACCAGGAATAGAGTAGTCAGCAAAGACATCTTGCAAGGTTATTCAAGCCTTTCGAAACATTTCAGTACCAGGCTACCAGCCATCAATCAACAACCTACAAGCTCCTTCCAACAGTGTCACCTTACCAGGAAAGAGAACGAGCCAACGTGGAGGGAGATTGGTCTCAGACTCTCAGCGACGGCCGACAGGGTCAGACGGACGGGCCACGATGCCGCGTACACGGAGGGCAAGCGATGTACACGGAGCCAGGCGATTCATTATTCATTCACAGATGGGCCACGTACATGTATTATACGGTCCTTCAGCCCACATGTGCCCACTGGCAGTTCCGCCTGTGCTCGTAAATTCTCTGATCTTGTTTTGCGTCCAGGTGATCGCGTAGTGTTGAGCACTTGCTATCTGGTGTGTGCGTGCATCAGTGCAGGTGCTCCGGTTTGCCACAACAAGTAGTATAAGAGCGAGTGTTATGCTCGATCCAGATGACGAGCACGAGCACGGATCAAGATCTTCTTTAAAGTCTCCACCGGCACCTAGACTCCGTGACCATAGCAGTCGCAACGAAGGAAGCGGCAAGGGCAGCCGTGACTGTTGGAATAATCCTGACCTGGCCGAGTTTGCCCGAGTCTTGCGGATCGTGAGACAATGCAGTCAGCTGGGCGGCGTGGTTAACTGAAGCCTGAAGTTTAGCGCGGTGGGCGTGAGTATTTTCAGTAACGTGCAGTAGGCACGGTCTTTGGTTTTTGATCTGAGTTTTCAGGATCGTAAGTAGAAGTGTGTGGACATTGTAACTAGAGAGAGTCTTTTCCACTACACAGACATACAGAAAAATTGCCCCATATGCTCTCTGTTCTTCTCTGTTCAGCTTCTCTGAATTTTGTCGAATAGTCTACAGCGCTCTCAGGTGGATTTCCAGGGCATCGATCCTGGATTGATTCCCTTCAGTGACGTGGTGGTGCAACGGGTGGTGAGGGAGGCGGGGGGCACAATCGTTTGCAAGCTCATGGACTCTGGGAGGCCATCTAGCCCAAGAATGCCGGCTACCGCAACGATTGGATGGCTTTGGTAGCAATCCTGCGTGCTCTGCCTTCCGAGATGCTGACCACACTCGCCATCAAAGAGACGGCGACGCAGGCCCGGGGCGCTGAGAGGGTACGCGAGGCGAAAGTGCAATCGCTGCGCTCGGACTTTTAGTCCATGAAGTTCGAAGATGGGGAGACGGTGGATGATTTTGCAATGCGACTCACTAGCCTTGCGAACAACCTGAGCATCCTCGACGACAAGATCGACGACGAGAAGATGGTCAAAAAGTTTCTCCGTGTTGTTCCTCCTTGGTACGCGCAGGTCGCAATCTCCATCAAGACGCTTGTAGATCTCAAGACGCTCTCCATCAAGGAACTAATGGGGAGGCTCCTGAGCATCCTGCATGAAGTATGCTGGGAGAGATGAAAAGCTTGAAAAGACCGAGAGAAGATTGGGACATGGAGGAACCGTCGGCTTCCAAACTGAAAAAGGTCGGGTGAGGGAAATCAGCTAAATTTGTGTAGCTAAAAAAGTCTTGCTGACCTGTTTGCACCAAAATTCGGCATGAGCAGAAAAAACGGAAAGACCACGCACGGAAAGGGAAAGCCGTAACCGATAAGGACTATCCGAAGATGAAAAGAAATCGGATCAAAGGCCGATACGGGTCTGGTTGCCGTATCTGAGGAGAACTCGGATCGGGCAAGGCATATAAATCAAAGGCCACGGGCGAGAAAAAAGGACATCAATCAATCCAACACAACACCTACTTTTTACAAGCTTTTTACACCGTCTTAGCTTCATAGATTTTTCCTTGCAAGTCGACGGAACCAACATAGCTGCGCATCGCCGATTGTTGGTTTTTGGCCGATTTCACCAGGTTCGATCTGCTTTGTTTTGCCGCGCATCGCCTTCTCAAAGCCGATTTTACCTTGTATCCGGATTAACCGTAACTGGTTGATCTAGTTATCCCCTAATCGGTTTTCAGCCGACTAGCGAAAAGCCGATAAACATTGCTCTATCGGCTTTGGTCAAATTACAAATTCTACCTTGTCAATTTCAGGTCAAATTGACTGGCACGCTCTGCAAACCCGGCGTTTGTCTCGTGTGTTCGAAGCTGAAAATCCTGCTTCACATTTTTAGCGCGAACATATTCTGGCACGCCCAGTGGGACCCAAGAAAATCAAAAAATGTCATCAACCGATAAGCCTGCGGTCACCTCCGATATCAACACAGATGCCATAATCGCGCCTCAGATGGCCGATTTGACCCCTGAGCAGCGGAAAGAAATCGAATACCGAAAAACGGCTTTGGAAGAAATAATGCTGCGGTGTTTCCAGAAAACACGCCGTGGCGTTACTCAAAGGACTGCACTCCCAAGCATCAATCCTATCGGAGATCCATCATCCGAACCGGTAAGCCGATACGCACCCGCTCAAGCCGATTTATGAAATATGATTGAGCAATCTGTTCATCACGTGCTAATTAACCAATCATCGGCTCTAGTATCTACTTTAAAGCCGATGATAGAAAATAGTGTGAAAACGATCGCTCAGGAATTGGCTGTGTCTGGAAACCTACTAGATCCGCCACAAACCATCCCTACATACCCAGTATATTCCATAACCCCTAACACCAGTACAGTAAAAATGTCGGCTCAAACACCTGTCATGATGCCGACTCAACCTACTGTTCTTAAACCAAGCATACAGAGAGATGGGTTTACGCACTACCATGGGCACACGGATGGGGCTAAGATAAGCGCATCAAATCCATCGAACGGACCCTCCAATAGCATCGGTTTATCGGCTTATCAGCCGATCGAAACGGATCAGGTTCCGCAATCACGGGGAGCCACAACCGTGAAACAAGCGCTGTATAGGGTGGTGCCGAACGTTGAACCTTTCGCGCCCATACCCGATACATTGAGTTTTAATCATGAATATGACCAAGTACCAAGACCTCCTGTGGCACGATTCGGACAAAGGGCCGAGTTTGCACTCGGGGGGCAGGGCGTGAACAATGAAAATTGGCAGTGTCCGGTTGCACCACAAGCCGACAATGTCAATTGGGCAGAACAAATTGCCAACGTGTTGAGAGAACAGTTCGGCCTACAGCCCAGAGGAAGGGTTATCGGCTATAGGAAGCCGTACCCCGATTATATAGATCGCATACAATACGCACACAACTTCAGGATACCAGACTTCGCCAAATTTTTGGGTGATGATTATGTTACCACTATTGAACATATCGGACGATTTATGGCTCAATGTGGGGAAGCTGCACAATCCGATGGATTAAAAATTAGGTTATTTCCTTTATCTTTATTTGGTACTGCATTCACTTGGTTTACCAATCTACCTCCAAATTCAGTTCATGTATGGAACGATTTGGAAAGCCGATTCCATGAATACTTCTTTTCGGGGACTATGGAACTTAGGATTTCTGATCTTAGTTCAGTCCGACAAAAGTACGGCGAATCGGTTTCTGACTATATCAGAAGATTTAGAGGCATACGAAATAGATGCTTCAACGTAACATTACCCGATGATCAATTGGCCGATTTAGCATTCCAAGGATTAATTTCCCCATTGAAGGAAAAACTATCTGGCCAGAAATTTCCCGATCTAGGCCACTTACTCCATCGTGTATCGGCACATGAAAGCCGATATGCAGAGAATAAAGGATTTAAAGAAAAATTTAGATTAAACGGTAATGAAAAGGCCAAAGTGAACATGGTAGAGTATAATTCAAGCGACACCTCCGAAGACGAGGAAGCAGAAATAAACATAGCCGAGTGGACTAAGGGTTCCAAAAAACCACTCGTATGCTCTCTACTTAAGCCGACGAAAAATAAGGCAGAAGTCAAGTATTCATACGATGTGTCAAAATGTGATAAGATATTTGATTTATTACTACAAGAAAAACTCATAAGGTTACCAGAAGGACACATCATCCCGTCGGCCGAAGAAATTAAGAAGCGAAGGTACTGTAAATGGCGCGCCGGCCAACACATAAATAAACGAATAAATAAAGCAGCGGAAATAAAGATCAATAGATAGAGCCCAATTAATTTGCCACAGGCAATCGACTTGGGACGCGGCCTAGTCCAACTGTTCCTCACCGTCGTGGTACTCCTCCTCTGAAGTGGTAAATTAAGCAAGGGTGAGTACATACATACTCAGCAAATCACACTAGTAAATGCAATATAAATGTACGGGTAATCAAGGATGGCAATATGGTTTATTTGAGCATAAAGCAACGGCTTAACAACATTTTCAACAATTTTAAAAGGCATACTTTATTCCAAAATCAAATCTATACATTTTAACTCAGGAATCTCTCCTGGAATTGGCTAAGTTATACCCATGATGGACTCCCTCCATCCAACATCATTTTTCTGAAAACCAAATTTTAATTTACTAAAGTCTAATCTGAAAATGGCTTGCTCGGCATGCCCATAACCGCGGGCGCGGCTAATCGATTAGTTTGACACTCTGCAGAGGTTGTACAACTTTACCCACAAGACATAATATTTCCCTTTTATGTCAACACACTTCCTATGGTGAGTGACAGAGAAAATTATGACAAGGCCCCTATGTTAAATTCATACATGTAGTCATGCCCGCTAAGGTTTCACCGCTGAAAGACTCCCTCTATTCAGAAGCCCCCTCTTGCGCCAGAGTGGCAGCATCTCGCTTTCACCACACCACTACCCCCATATGGCATGACTGTCCATGAAATGATTTAATAAGGATAGCCAGGTCTATCCCATTCCAGACTCGTGGTAGTACGGTTAGGCTTTACATTCAGCGAGACTCAGACCGGTCCTTAATTGACTAGGCGAGACTGTCCACAAACCCAGAACCATGACCTCACCACTTTCCAACCAATTCTCGCCCGGTCTAAGTCATTTTCATTTTAACCATACTAATCTCCACATTATTACTAACATTGATCACTATAAGTTTCCAATTGAACATGATATCATTTTGGCATAAAGTTCCCCAAAATTTTCTAAGTTCAGTTCTAAGCATGGCTAAGCAATGTCTAAATATTACCATAGTCATAATTCATATTTTTACTAAGGTTACAAGGGTATCGGAATTCAAATGTTAAAGGTCGCATGTCGAAATTGGGTATAACTATCATTTAAAACCAGGTCGGAAATTAATATCTATAATAAATAAGCATGCAATAACTTTAAATACAACATACAAGTTCATAAATTGGGAGCAACATGGTCAAGGGAGTGTGACTTGCCTGGTTCGACGAGTTGCTGCTCGAAATCGTCGTTCGGGAACTCCTCGGTCTCTCCGTAATCTACGCGCGAAAAACAACCAAATTCAAATAAGATCCAAACGAATTCAAATAAACACAAATTGAATTTCAAACTAGCTCTAAACTGAAGTTTGAGATTTCTAATGAATTTAGGAAGAAGAATGGAGCCAATCGGAGTTCGAACGGGCGAAAACGGGCTCCCGAAAGTTTAAAAACAAATCAAACGATTTTTCTGGAATTTTTAAATCATTTTAAAAAGGAAAAACCGATTTACTGCGTCATGCTGACGTCAGCAGCAAATACGGTTTTTGGAAAATCATTTTTCTTCTTTTTTTTCTTTTTCTGAAAGGTGGGGCCGGGCTGGCGCAGTGGACCGAGTCCACGCGGCCCGTGCGTATAACGCACGCGCGCCCGCGCGTGGGCGGGCCAAAGCGACGGGCGGAGCGGCGCGCGACCGCGCCGGAGAGGACAGGGGTGGGCGGCGCGAGCGCGCACCGGCGGCGGCGGAGCGGCGGCCGGAGGAGCCGGGCGGCGGGCCGGAGGGCGCGGAGGGAGGCGGCGAGGCCGAGGCAGCGGCACTGGCGCGCCGAGCCGAGGAGACAGCCAGGCGCGCGCTAGGGAGGAGGAGGAGAAGAGGGAGAGGGAGGGAGTGGTACGGGAGAGAAGGGGGGCTTGGGGGGTTTTTATAGGGGAGGAGACGGGTGGCGGGCGGCGCAACGACCCGCGCAACTCGCGCGGCCGGCCGTGAAAAGCGGCGGCGGCAGGTGCGGGCGTGACAATCAGCTAGCTGCGTACGTGGGAGTTGATTCTTCAGGGTAGTCTTCTCGAGGAAATCCTGGATCTTCCGAAGGGTCGGGGATGAGTGATCGGCTAAAAAGACAGTGCAGCCACACTTGTATAAACCACAAAGGCCCGCCGATGTTGCCGATGACGAACTTGGAGAAACCAGAAAAAAGCCTGCTCCTTATCACATGCATCATCTGGAACACTGCCCCCAGCAAAATCTTTCCCAAAGCAAGCCGACGACCCTCTACTAGCTGCCCTGCTATGAGTTGGTAGACTTGTGTCGGCCCAAGGGAAGCTCCGCAAAATAGATATCTATCCAACCATAGATTAAGGAAAGCAACATGTTCCTCGTCCGACACGGGCCCGGCAACCTTGTTATTATTCTGGATATATTTTCGCCATCCCTCGCCCTTCTTTTGGATAAGCCTATGGCCCTGTTTGGGGGGGCTGCGCTTCAGCTGTGCTTCAGCTTTGGGCCTAAAGCTCCCCCAAACAAAGACAATAAGCAATACAGCAGCTAAGCCACAGCTGAAGCACCCCCAAAAGCCACAGCTGGTAGGGAGGTGCTTTTCAGCTGTGGCTTCACTCGATCGCCTCCCTGCTCGCTCCATCTCCCTCCTCTTCCTGTCGTATCCCCGTCCAGTCGCCTCCTTGACTCCCTCTGGCTCCAGCGCCACCTACCCGACTCCCTCCTCACTTGGGCCCACACGGTTGCCCCCAAAAGCTACAGCTGCAGCAGCCTGTTTGCCAAACGATATATCAAAAAGCCACGCACAATACATACCGCTTTACATTAACAAACCAAAAGCGACTTTTTCACCCCACAGCTCCCCCAAACAGGCCCTATATCTAGGCTTGCCGCTGAAAGCTGATATCTGCTCACCATCGGGTCTAAGACAACATAGCTGGGCCATATCTAGAAGAGTCGGACGGATAGGGCCGGTCGGGAAGAGAAAGGCATTAAAAGAGTCCGACCAAAAGTAGCAGGCCGTGGCCACCAAGGGCTCGTTGGTTTCAAGTTCGGCTAGGCTCAAAGGGAGGCACTCGACTATTCCCATTCTATCCCACTCTGCTCGCTTCTGGGCCGAAACTCTGATATACCACGACCTCCATCCTTTCGGTGGAGTCGACCAAGCTCTAAAACTCTTGCCCCATCCCTCTACGTTATAACCAGCAGCCGATAGGGCAAGACGGGGGATCTCCTGATTAATAACTGCATCGGCTTCTATACTGCCTACCGGTCCTAGTAAAATTGATCGTCACTATTGGGAATTGGGATAAATACCTGAGAAGAATCCATTCAGCCGACTCAAAAAGATGGTCAGAAGGAGGAAGAGGAAGCCGATCGCCGTTGATTCGAGAGCGTGAAGGCGTAAAAATGACCGCTGAGGGACCTGCATATTTATACCGCGGTGAAAAGGTCAACAGGCGGGAGCGGTTTGTTAGCATTAAAAACGCACCGAGAATTTTACGGCGCCATTAATGAAACAGTTATCGAGAAAAGATTCCCTCCGCAAGCCGATCAAGAAGAAAAGCCAATACTATTTTTAGAAGACAACATGTTATCTTCAAAAAATGGGGGGCATATGTTTGCACCAAAATTTGGCACGTATGGGAAATATCGGCCCAGTCCGAAAATTGGAAAAATATAATATGTAAAAGATTAGGATACCGAAGGATACACCGTAACCAACAAGGATTCGGTTGCCAAAACGGAAAGGAAATAGATCGGATCATAGCCGACACGGATAGGGTGACCGTGTCCATGAAGGACTCGGATCGGCCGAGGCATATAAAAGGAGGCAGGCCATGAAGCGCAAAACATCATCAATCGAACACAATTACACATCTACTTTTACAATTCTTTTTATTTTTAGTCTTGTAATCTTCCCTCTGTAAGTCAACGAGATCAATAAAGAGTTGCGCATCACCAACTTGTTGATTCTGCCGATTTCGCCCAAGTTCGATTTGTTTTGTGTTGTTGCACATCGCCTCTCAAAGCCAATCTACCTTTACCCTTAGATTAGCCTTAATCGGCTAGTCTGGTTACCCCACCTGATCGGCTTTTAGCCGATTGGAGTTTCACCGATAATTATTTGTTATCGGCTTTTGCTTGATCTTACAAATTACCTTGTCAATTTCAGGTTAAATTGACTGGCACGCTTCAAACCCGGCGTTTGTCTTGTGTGTTTGAGGCAAAAAAAAACCCTACTTCAAGTTTTTTGCGCAAACATCTATATAAAAAATTCTCCCATTTTGTTCCTTCCAAATATTCCAGCAAATATAAATTATGATCTTGTCAAAAGCTTTTCTGTGCTCTTTATTAATCCGCTTGAGCCCTGGTCTGGTCTGGTAGGTAGAAAAACAAGAGCAATGTCTCATGCAGAATATTATCGCACTGGTGCGATGGTTTTGATAAGTTTCATCCGGATGTTTTTTTAGCAACCATCATCCAAATTCCTGGCCATTAGATTTGCTTTCAGATCGATGCACACGCCTCCCTGAATTCGAGGTGGGTTGATCAAACGGATATGTGTTTTGATTGTACGGTCCAAAGTTTTGATGTTTTTTAGAACAAAAACATCCGGATGATCGTACGGTGCGATAGCTACGTCGTGCTTACGCTTTTGATGCACATTTAGCCAAGCTTTTGGTGCGGTTGAAACATGAATTGCTGTTCAAAACAACAAGAAACCTTACCATCAACGACATGACTGGATTTGCTCCCTGGTGTTGCTAAGCCTGTCAAAGGCATCAGATGCGTTATGAGCAAGAGCGCGGTGTTACACAGATGCCACAACATTCACAGAGGCATTATCCTGCACACTATTCACAACATATGCCTTATCAGCAAGAGCACGGTATTGCAAGAGCGCGGTATAATCATAACATTCACAACATATGCTTGCTTTAATCATATGCCTTATCAGCAAGAGTTAAGTAGAAGTTTGACGTAGAACGATATTTTTAAAAGGGTTTAAAAAGGAGAAAAATAAAGCGTTCGAAAAAACCAGACGTCCCGTAAGAGTAACGTCTCATGCAAAAATATTATCCGTCGGACAGGAGTCAGGACAAGGCAGCAAGGAATCGCACTGGGGCGATAGCTACGTCGTGCATTGCATACGCGTTTTCTCTCGTTCCTTTCCCGACCCAATCTAATTCCCCGACCCTTCTCTCGCTCTTTCCGGTTCCAGCGCATCTGCGTCGCCCGCCGCCCTTGGACCGCGCCGCCCCCCGCCGTCGACCTCGCCGGCCCCCGCCTTCTCAAGCACCACCGCCGATTTCCTCTCCTAAATAACTGAGATGAGATTTTTTTTTACGTTTTGTTCTCAACTTTGCAAGATTCAAGATTAGATGCTGTTCTTGGTCACAGAGATCTAATTAGTCTTTTGCGGATTAAACCCAGTGTGACAGTGTCCTATATACCGTGGATGGCTCCTCCTTTCCTCTCTGTTCTTTTCTTTTGCTGTTGGTTGGTGCTCACGCTGCATTTTTATTTTTTTTTGACGATTAGCTGTTACTGCATCATCGGATTGGTGCTACATATAAATAATCACTTTACTTTAGAAGTGAAATCACGGGCAAGGGCATTAATTACTGTTCTGGGAGACATTTGGATGGAAGCTCATTATCATTTTGACCGCCTAATCCGCACCCTCACCCCCACCCCAAAATAAGATATGTACTGTGTTTCCTTTTATATTTCAATTTAATGGAGAATTCTGGTCAATCTCAACAGGCTGGTACTGCATAAAAAGAAAAAGACGAGAAAGATGCAGGGGAAAGACGCGACGATGATTCGAAAAGAAGCAGGGGACTTGTTTTGCGAGGTGCTGGCAGTGGTGTGTGTAAAAGTTCTTGACTTAGATTCAGAGAATTCAATCACACACAAATTTAGCCTTGAAAGCTCGCCGGAGGAGAGGAGTAGGGCGGGCAGCCCGGAGGAGCAAGAAAGAAGAAGATAACTTGGTCAGCTTGGCAAAACAACCAACAAAATTAGGGTAAAGATATTATTTGCACCGGTATTAGAAGTTGATGGGATTAAATAACTGATTTTATAGATTGGGAGGTTATTTGGACATTTATGATAGTTTAAGGGTGTAAAATGGACTTATTCCATTCTTTTATAATTACATCTTTTGATTACCCATGTAGATTCAATGAGAATACTTACAAAGTATACTTAAGTGGTCATGATGGCTATACCATAATGTTAACATTTGGCATGCAGAAAGGCAACTTTTTTGGCTAAAACATTTTGGTGTAATATCAAAAATGATGTTATGGCAATAAGCTTAAGCTAAAGTTTAAGAAATATAAACAGTCTTTTACATGCCAGTTTGAGGTGTTTAATCTATGTTTAGGTTTATACACAGTAGAATGCGCATATATTGTAAGAATGCTATGAGACATTAAGTAATGCAGACATATACTTTGGTGTTTTCTAAAAATAGCGGTATTCCTAAAAAAAACTCTAAAAATACTTAGTATCCAACCAGGCCCTAAATGGATATCATAAAACAACCATTTTGGTTTAATGGTATGGTAATGAAAGTTTTGTGTTCAACTAAATAATATCAAAATCATTTGGAGATCATCAAATATTTTGATTCTGACTTTAATGTATACTTGGATGAGATGGCTACAAATCCACATAAGTTATGTAACATTTTTTTGTCGAAGTCCTCGTATGATTTCCCCACTTCCCCCTCAGGTATGTAACATTTTTTTTGTCGCAGTCCTCATATGATTTCCCCCCTTCCCCTTAGTAACCGCCAAGAGCATCAAACGTAGCATACAAGCGGTTGGTTGAAGGATCAAGGGTGCAGTTGCAATCGCAGATCAAACTTGCTTGCATACGATCGAACTCATGCTGCTACACATGACGCATCCCATGGGGCTGGATCATACTTGTCAATGAGGTTTTAAATCGTGATTTTTATAGTTTGCGGAAGTTCTCTAAAAGATACAGTTGATATCGCTAGCTATTGTAGAAGTTATTATTCGTCGTATTTGTAGTATTAAAAAAATAAAAAAAATGCTAATATGAATACTGGAATCAACATAAGTGTGGCACCAACAAAATGCTAATATATGTTGAAAAGATTGCAAAATGATAACCATATCATAATGTTCTTAATGGAAAACATTTTAATCGCTAAGAAATATGCATGCTGGAGTATCGAAAAATGGCTACATTATTAGTTCCCAAGTTTCCTTAAGCTGCTTGGTAGAGCCTGCCCTTTTCACGCTTCTATGCAAAATGCCATAGAAATTTTCTTTTCACAAATGCAGCCAACACACATAATAGACTCGCATGGTATCTGAAGTTGGTCTGCAATCATAGAACGACAATGTTTAGCACATCCGCCATAAAACCAATGGGCATTCAAAATTGCAAAAATAGTATGCACTCAAAGATTTATATTCTTCCAAAGCATCACAAAATTTGAACAACGCAATAGAAAAGGTAATCAGCAGCTCATAACCTAAGGCAAGGGACCACCTGTTAGTGTTATGCCCTTGAGGCAATAATATGGATGATTGTAACATGACTATGTTTATGAATATGTCCAATGAATGTATATCATTGTTTTGATCAACAAGTATGTGACTTGTTTATGAAGCTCTTTACTTATTGATATAATTCGATAAATATCTCTGATCGGATATCATCGTATAGGACAACGATGAATAGATCAGCACATGTATTGTTCGATGATCATGTTTCATAGATCATGGGATATGGAGATATCATCAATACATTGTGGACGCATGTTGAAGAACATGTGTTAGATAGACCCACAATGGGACACTGCGAGAATGTTACATTCTTATGTGTCATCAGTGTATCTCATACATAGTAGATGTATGATCCTTAGACCTGAGATTGTCATATTCTCTACATGTGTAATAGTTTACCTTGGGGTTACCAAACACTATTTCCTAACCGGATAGTTATAAATGTAGCTTTCATGTTTACTATGAAACATGCAGAGGAAAGTGAGCAGTCAAGATGGAATTTGCCACTCCAATGTAACAGAGATATATGTCTAGGCCACTCGTGTGATATGATTAAGGAAGTGCATGGCCATGCCGTGATTGAGAAGTCAATCACAACTTATTAATATATCACGGATACGAGAGATGGATTGAACTGTTAAAGGATGACATGCTTCTCGCCTTGAGTTCGATCTTCATATAGTTTGGCAAAGGGATTATTACATCAGTACTTTAATCATATGCGTTTGGGAGTTGGCATGCTTTGCAAGGAGCCGCTACCGACTATTAGATTAGAAAAAGGGTTTTTCGAATCCATGTCCAAATGCGCATGAACCTACAGGGTCACACACTTAACGGGCTGGGACGCATTAATTCGGATTGGATCCGTAATTAATGGACATCGTGGGCTTAGCGCGTAGATGGGCCTTGACTGCCTAGGGTTTCACCTCGTGCCTATATAAGGAGGGGAGGAGGCTAGACGCAGAATACACTTTCGTGCGGTTTAGAGGTGTTTCGCCAGAAACCCTAGCCACTTCCACTCGTTGCCCCTGCCGAGCGACCCGGTGCTTGCACACTGACGCACGACGTTCCATCCCCGGACGTGTGGACTGCTGTGGTGACGCTGCTGCTACTGCGGCGTGGAGAGAACGATCCGCAGCGAGGACGGTCCGTGGCGAGGACGATCCGCGGCGAGGACGATCCACTACAACGACGTGCGAAGGATTCCGCAACTGCGCGTCTAGTGGTAATAGATCTATGATCCCCTTCTTGCGAGTAGATTTTCTGGTTTGCGGTAAAAAATTTAATTTGTGCTAGTGTAGCATACCGCGTTCCCCAACACCATCCTAATATGGTTCTATCTATTTGTCCACCCTCCCTGAAATCACTCATCGTCGAATACTAATTGGCGATCGAAGCTTCTCGTACTTTTTTGTTCAAATAACATATAATATAAACTAGTAGGATGCTTACCCCGCTAGGTCTATATCTTGGGCAGAGCCTCATCTCTGTGCTTCCATTCGCTTATCTTAGCCTTTATCCATACAAATGCACTCTTTGGCGATTTAAGCATCCATTCAAGTGCCTTCTTCGTCCATTTAAGCCCAACAATCTGGAGGAAAAATAAAGCACAAGTATTATATCTGTCACTTCTACTTTTATTCAAATTCAACTACTAAGAAAATAATGCTCCATACCATTGGCTGATGCTGGAAAGCAACCCAAACAAGCACTATTGAGAGTAGGAGTAAAACTCCGAGAGGCCATACAAATCCATTTGGAGCTCCGCTCAAAACCAAGTAGTATTATACAAGTTAGCAGCACCAAGAACAGCAACTTAAAAAGCACTATCCATGAGCAGACAACAAATACAGGGTGGTCTGCCCGCCACTCTATCTCCTTGAAGTATGAGGCGGAAGCTGCTAGAATAATGAAGCTGATAGTTGATATTATGCCACCTGCGAAGAGGACTTGTATCCAAGCACCGGAAATCTTCAGAAGTGGAGTCGGACCATGGGAGTATACTACCCCCGAAATGATCAGAGCACAAAGGGTAGCCATCTTGTCCACAGTGGTGAGGAAGAAAGCCAATATAGCCTGAGTTCAAACAATGCAGAAAGGTGAACAAGTGTTAACATGTTTAGGATTACATTTTCTCCCTCAGGGGGTCTACAGGTCAAACCAATAAGAGCATAAATGAATTCCAAAAACAGTTGCAGGAACACCACATGCTGAGCTATGCGGTGACAGAGCAATGGTTTTGGTATAGTTTAATGGTAGCCAAGCCATGGGGCAAGAAGAAATCTACCTTATTCTTCTTCTCATTTTCAGAAGTGTTATCAACAAGAATGCTTGGATTATCGATCGCCTCCTGTAGAGCATCAAAAAGATACAATCATCGCAAAGGGAAAAAATGACAGGGAGAGGGAGAGAAAACCGGATAAGTTCCTCGCCGCTGCTGCAGTCCTAGTGACCATGTTAGAATAAGTGAAATTTTGCAGTGTATTATATTGGTATTATACGGTGAGTAGTAAAAATCAGTTATAGCTGTTGATTTATTAAGGGTCTTTCTACTACTCTACTATCCGAGGAAGTATAAATAAATTCTAGCTAATATGATTTGTTGGATAAAAAAACTAAACGGCTTATATTGAATTTAATATACCGTAAAAGATCTCTAGAATAATTGTTTCTGGGATATTCAGCCATAGCAACACTATTCGGCATGGGCCAGCTTGCTTCATATTGGGCATGATTGTTGCCATTGTAGTGCTCAGCCGAGGCTTTCACAGGATTAATTTGATAATAATATTTATGATAAATAATTTATTTATAAAAAACTAAAGTATCGTGTTACAGACAGACGATGCAGCGGACGAGTGGATCATATATTCGTATGCACGCAGCAGGGGACGTGCCGGTCGTGGCATGGGCCCACGGTGTCAGGCCGCCCAAGTTGCTGCGCGACGGAGGTGGGTCGGCGCGTGGGCTCAGTGGAGAATTTGGACATGCGTCGAAAGCAGTCCCACACGCGTACGTTTTGGATGTTCGCTGTGCTTACGGCTGCATAAATAAATAGCTCCTATGTGACGGGTTACGGGTAGCAGCGGCTGCAGTAAAGAAAAGGGGCAGAAAGATTTGATAGATTATCTGGGAGTTGTGTTTTTATATAAATAGATTTTTATGTATATCTTGTAATTTTAATTTGAGAAATAAATTAGTGAATAAGAATTTTGATGTACTATTTCTTGTTCTTTATACTTTCGTACAATTTATTTCTAGTTTGCTTGCGTTACCTAGTTTTCTTCCATGATCTTAGATCTATTATCATAGATTGATTATGTTAATTTGGTTTTTATTTTATTATTTTTTAGAATTAATAAAAACAATAAAAATTATGTCTATGTATTAGTTTGCACTAATTCACTCTTTTAGTACGCCTCGACCATTTAATAAATGTCATGTTCATATAGAGGGTGTGATCAGTTCCCAACCGACCGAACACCATACCTGAGTTGGTTCGAATTAGCCGAGAGATTTTGCAGTTAGCCACAGCTCCTTAATTAATACTTGTATGCACAGTTTTACACAAGCGAACGCACAAGACAAGCATGCCAAACTAAACATATCGAGCAGACTCGTAAGTACCACAATGTATGGCTAGTCATTAGAGAAGACTTAACATGAAAATTCTTTTACTGTATATTAAATTTAATATGAATTTTTTATGTTTTTGATCTAACAGATGACATTAGCAGTATTTATTTATACTTCATCCGGTAGTAAAGTAATAAAAATGCTCTTAACAAATCAATATCTGATTTAATTTCTAATACCCATCGTATACTTACTAGTACAAAGTATTGTAATGTTTCTCTAACATGGAATCAGTTCAGTGAGTCCAGAAGGCTTACCATGGAATCGGTGATGGGAAATTAAACTTTGTAATTAACAAATTAAAATAGAAGAGCATCGAACTTAGGTACACAGATGTACAGTCTAGCACTTCAAATCTTAGTCTTTTTGTTAAAAAAAAAAGGAGAAAATGATGATTTTTTTTTTCTCTACCTTGATGACCATGTCGGAGACGCACTCCAGGCGAGCTTGGGGCGGGAGTGGTCGCCGGCGAGGAAGTCCTCCTTTAAGCCCGGCTACTGGAGCAGACGCCGCACGATATGGTCCTAGCGGGGACGATGCAAGGCAGCAGGCGGCAATTTAATGGTGGATGTACCTGTCGACTTGTACTTATAGAGCAAACAGGGTCTTTCAGAAATGATGCATTGACCGTGAGAGGGTGGAGAAAAGCCCCATTAAGAAACACTAGATACTGCAAAGTTGAGCCAACTTGAAAACAACACTTCACTAGATACTGCAAAGTTGAGCCAACTTGAAAACAACACTAAGTGCACTTCACTAGATAATGCAAAGTTGAGCCAACTTGAAAACAACCCTAAGTGTTGTTTTCAAGTTGGCTCAACTTTGCAGTATCTAGTGTTTCTTAATGGGGCTTTTTCTCCACCCTTTTGATTTCAGCTATAGCTTTATTTAATGGAGCTTTTTCTCCACCCTTGATTTCTCATTTTCAGGAGCGAATCATTTTTAGGAGCGAAAATAATTATGTCTCAAGTTATTCATACACCTTCCAGATGCACATTCTAGCACTTCAGAACTCTACACTGGGAAAAAAATGTAGTACAGAAAAATGATGACATCATTTTTCTTTTTCTCTGTCTTTTTGCCTAAAAAACAGAAAAATAGCACTTCAGAATTCTAACCCAGAAAAAAGAAGTAAAGAAAAATGATGTCATTATTTTTTGACGAGGATTAAAAGGCCAATACTCTATTTGGGCCCGCAACATATAAAGAAAAACCCATAAAAGAATAAGGCTCACGATCAGTTACTTAGCGTTGTGTTCGCGCTAAAAATGTGAAGCAGGATCTCTAGCCTCGAACACACAAGACAAACGCCGGGTTTGCAGAGCGTGCCAGTCAATTTGACCTGAAATTGACAAGGTAGAATTTGTAATTTAATAAAAGCCGATAGAGCAACGTTTATCGGCTTTTCGCTAGTCGGCTGAAAACCGATTAGGGGATAACTAGATCAACCAGTTACGGCTAATCCAGATACAAGGTGAAATCGACTTTGAGAAGGCGATGCGCAGCAAAACAAAGCGGATCGAACCTGGTGAAATCGACTAAAATCAACAATCGGCGATGCGCAGCTATGTTGACTCCGTCGACTTGCAGAGAGATCTATGAAGCTAAAACGATGTAAAAGAGAGTTGTAAAAAGTAGGTGTTGTGTGTTGGATTGATTTCCCTTTTTTTGCTTGACGTCCGCTCCCTTTTATAATACGCCTGGCCGATCCGAGTTGTATACGAACACGGTATGCTTCTCCGTATCGGCCTCCGATCTGATCTCCTTCCTTAGAAATGGATTTTGTTCCGATTCGATAATCTGATCTTTTCCAAACAAACACTTTTATCCGATTCAAACTCACCTTACTATATACCGAATTTTGGTGCAAACATATGCCCCCCGTTTTTGGAAGGTAACTTGTTATTTTCCAAAAAGAATTTATCGGCTTTTCGTCCATATCGGCTCTACAGGAGAATCTTCTTCGGGAACCACCCCGTTAACTGCGCCGTAAAAATCTCGGTGCGTTTTAAACGCACTTTGCTCCGCTTGCTCGCCTTCTTTTCACCGTGGTATAAATATGGGGGTCCCCCCACGGTCACTTGCACGCTTTCAAGCTCTCGACCCACGCATCATCGGCTTCCTTTCCTTTCCTTGTCAAGTCCTTTTCATCCCCGATCGGCTGCCATGGACCCGAATCAGGTATTTATACCAATTCCTCAGAGTTCAGATCAGTTCTACCTAGGACCGATAGGAACCGTAACATCTGATTCTGTGATCAATGAAGAAATCCCTAGGCTTCCTTTATCGGCTACGGGCTACAATATAAAAGAATGGGACAAAAGTTTTAGAGCTTGGCCTACGGCCCTTAAGGGATGGCGATCATGGTATATCAGGGTATCGGCTCAAAAACGAACGGAGTGGGAAAGGTCGGGTATAGCCGAATGTCTCCCCCTTAGTCTAGCCAACCCTGAAGCCAATGAGCCTTTGGTGGCATCGGCTTCTTACTTCTGGTCCGATTCCTTCAATGCTTTTCTCTTTAGAACTGGCCCCATTGGTCCAACTCTCCTTGATATCACCCAGTTATGCTGCCTCAGACTAGACGGAGACCAATTGTCGGCTTTCAGCGGCAAACCCCACTATAAATTGACTCATAAAAAAGGGGATGGCTGGCGCAAATATATTCAAAATAACAACAAAGTTAATGGGCTTGTATCGGATGAAGAACACGTCGCCTTCCTTAACCTCTGGTTGGATAGGTTTCTTTTCTGTGGAGCTTCCCTCGGCCCGACCCAGACGTATCAGCTGATAGCAGAACAATTGGTAGAGGGTCGTCGTCTTGCTTTAGGAAAGCTGTTCCTGGGGGCCGTGTTCCAAATGATGCATTTTATTCGAAGCCGATTGTTTTCCGGTTTTGCCGATTTTGTTGTTGGCAATGTAGGGGGCCCCTTGTGGTTCATCCAAACTTGGTTGTACTGTATGTTTGGTCGATCCCTCCTTTCTCAACCTACAGATCAATCGGCTTTTCCTCGTGAAGATTACCCGGAAGATACTATCCCTACCTATGCAGCCAGCCGATCGTACGGAGAGAAGTTCATTATGTGCTCCGCCGATGACCAAAAAATAACTCCTGCAGGTATGCATAAATTCCTCTCTTTCTTCCTGACCTTAGATCGGCCGTCTTTCGGTCAGCATGACTTCTTCAGTTACCTTGACGCAGCCGATTATCCTTGGCCCTCTTTTCTGCACTTGGCCGCTGATAGTGACCAAATGCCCCAGTCGACTTTAGATTTTTACAAAATCTTCCTTTCCCCTTGTATTTTCCATGCTGGTTTGAATACCAGAAATCGAACTTTTCAACCATCCTATGAATTCGACCATCCTTCTGTCTATGCCCGACAACTGGGTTTTGGTCAAGCTATACCTAGTTTCTCTCTGCTTGAACGTATTGAGCCTCGTACCAGAGTAACCAATCTGGTAGCGGCTGAGGTTGTTCTTGAACTTGCCGATGAGTTCCAAGTTGTCCACATGCCCCATTTTATCCTAAACAATCGTCGGTCAAGCTCATTTTCCAACTGGTGGTCCTTGATATCCGATGACCTTTTGATGGATAGGACACCATCGGCAATCCTTTCCCAGTTTTTACCCAATTTTCATAAGCCGACGGTAGCATCCGCCAGCAGCTCAAGTGAGAGTTCGGGTTATACTGATTCATCGGTAGCCGAGGTACCGGAGTTTTATCCTCTCGTCATCTATCTTACGATCGGCTTTTACTAATCTTGTTCTCTTGCAGGAACGGACTGTCACGGATGTCGGTGCTCCTGCAGTTGATCCAGCTGCCGCCGAAAGCAGCCGACAGAGAAGGCCGGGGCAGTCGGTGGGTACCACCGGCTATACCTCAGGCAACTTGGGCATTCGTAGCCCTCCTTTGTCGGAACTGGCTCGTCAGCGTCGCCCGAGTAAGTTATTTTTCATATAGGCTTTTGTTCCCTTTTCTTAACTTGCACAATATTAACTCTGTATTTTGTAGAGCGGAGGAGGGGGTCTAATAGGCCGTCCTCTAGGTCCGTGAGGCGTTCGGCCGATCACTCTCCTGAGCAGTCGTCTACTGATGTAATTCTAATCCTGCCCCTTTTTAAATGGTGCTCTTTCCTATGATGCTGATATTTTGATTTTTTCAGCAATCGCCTTCGGTACAAGTAGCAGGGGTTTTAGCCGACCTTCAAGGCACATCGTCGGTTCCTCCTGTACTGCCTCCGACGCCACCTGTCGTGCCATCTCCTACAATTGTTGTGCAGATTTCCCCCGACTCTGCCGACCCTGCTGGCCTCCTTGGGTTCACCCTGGATGAGCTGAGTGATCCTGAAGTGATGGCTACGGATGATTACCCGGCCGATGTCCGGCGAATTCTTGATGCTTCCATTACTGCATCGGTCGTCGTGACCTCCGAGCCAGGCATGCAAGAGAGACTTAACTGCCTCCTCAATGAAGTCCTGCAGCCCGAAGCAAAACTCTTGGAAGACACTCAACCGCTTAGGAATGCCATGGCCGTTGTCCAAGCCGATCTCCCTCCAGAAGCTATGAATGCTTTGCTGGACGTCTGTCACTTGGATAGCCGGAGGGAAGCGGTGGAAGCTGCCAGATTCAGAGCTGCCCGGAGGGAGGCACAAAAAGCCGATCAGAGGATTTTGGACGAGCTGGTAGCCAATGCAAAGCTTCAAAAAAGGGAGTTTGATCAAGGCACCGCCGCTCTGAAGCTGAGTAGCGGTAGGGCTCAAGAATTGGAGGCGGCCAAGACCAAATTGGAGGAACAACTTGCCCTAGTGACCAAGGACTTAGCCGACTGCCAATCCAAGAATGCTGAATCGGCTTCTTCTCTAGCGGCCAAGAAAAACCGGATTGGTGAAGTCTTTGCTCAAGTGAAGCTCCAGTCAACCAAAGTGGTTCCAATCCCGGGTGACGCGACTGCTGATGAAAAGCTTATTGACAGCATCCAAACAACTATCGGGAAGGCGGCGGCGGCATTGTCGGGCTTAGGAGCTCATTTGCCCGGATCAGGGCTGTAATTTGGTTTGAATTTTTGCTGGAAACTGATTACATCGGCTTTTTAGCCGATCTTTTGTGGTGTAAACCTGAACTAATGTAAATGTTTCGTGACTAGGTTGATGGTTCCTCTCATGCAATACGTTACGTGATTTGATTATGTTCATCCGGATCCGACCCAAACGCTGGGATGATAAGCCTTTAAATATTTTCCATTGATTGCTTTAGGTAGTACGAATCCGTCTAAGGATTCCAATATATACGAATTTCCGCCAATCGGCTGATTTATCTTGTAAGGTCCTTCCCACGTCGGAGACCACTTACCGAATCGGTTATCTTTCGAACCGATCGGCAATATAGTTTTCCACACCAAATCAGCTTGATCAAAAGATTTTGGTACCACCTTCTTATTGTATGACCTGGCGACCCTTTCTTTGTTCTTTTTAAGCCGATCTACTGTAATCAGCCTTAGCTCGGCTAAATCATCTAAATTGTCTAGCATCAACTGTCTGTATTCATCAACTGACAATTTATCTTGCTCCGATAGCCTTACTGAACCGATGTTAATTTCAACAGGCAAAACGGCTTCTTGTCCATATACCAATTGGAAAGGTGAGAGTTTAGTCGATCCGTGGTGGGATAACCGATAAGCCCATAGAGCTTCTGATAACGTTGAATGCCAGTTTCTTGGTTTTTCCTCGATCATTCTTTTTATCAATTTTATCAATGTTTTGTTTGACGACTCGGCCTGTCCATTGACCTGAGCGTAATAAGGAGAAGAGTTGAGTAATTTTATCCCAAGACTTCCCGTGAAACCTTTGGATTCATTAGACATGAACACAGTCCCTTGATCAGTAGTAATCGTCTGTGGAATTCCAAACCGATGGACGATGTGTTCATTTACAAAGTCGATCAGCTCTTTGCTAGTAACTTTCTTGAGTGGTATAGCCTCAACCCATTTTAAAAAGTAATCGGTGGCTGCGAGGATAAATTTATGCCCTTTGCTGGATGACGGAAATATCTGGCCGATTATATCTATGCCCCATCCCCTAAACGGCCATGGCTTGATGATCGGGTGTAAAGCCGATGCTGGTGCCAACTGTATGTTACCAAACTTCTGGCATGTTTGGCATCCTTTATAGTATTTGAAACAGTCTTCTAACATTGTCGGCCAAAAATATCCTGTTCGTCTCAGTATCCATTTCATTTTATGGGTCGATTGATGCGATCCGCAAATTCCTTCATGGACTTCTCCCATTGCTATTTTGGCCTCTTCAGTTCCCAGGCATCTTAGCAATAATCCTTCCATAGTCTGAAAGTACAATACGCCCTCCAATAGAACGTACTTGAGTGCTTTGCGCCTGACCTTCTGCTCAGTCGGCTTAGATGGGTCTGATAAATAATCCCTTATTTCTGCTCTCCAGTCGACAGGATGGACACACAAAATCGGCCAAACACTTAACTCGACTGGCTCCTGTCGGCTTCCAATCTTGTACCCTGACGCACATTGTGCCAATCGGTTTGCTTTGTCATTAGCTTCTCTAGGGATATGTTCTATAGAGAACGTAGTAAACGTTTCAATAATCTGGAGGCATTGCTGTAAATATTGGGTTAGCGCACCATCGTTGCACCGGTACTCCCCCTTGACTTGTTGTACAATTAACATTGAATCTCCAAAAGCTTCGATGTCTTTTACTCCGATGCCATCTAGCAGTTGTAGTCCCCTTAATAATGCTTCATATTCTGCTTGATTATTTGAACATCGGCTAGTTAGCCGATACATGAACTCGTACTCCTGTCTTCTGGGTGAAATTAAGACTACGCCGATGCCCTCGCCCTCTTGGCACACGGATCCATCGAAATATAACTGCCAAGGGGTCACATCGGCCGTTCCTATTAACGTTTCACTTCCTGCAATAAAATCGGCCACAGCTTGCCCTTTTATAGATTTAGCCGATTCATAGGTTAAATCGAACTCAGTTAAGGCGTATGCCCATTTACCAAGCCGACCTCGCAAGATTGGTGCTGATAATATGTATTTAATTACATCGGTTTTGCAGACTATGACGCATTTGGATGCCAGCATATAATGTCTTAATTTAGTGCAAGCAAAATACAAAGATAAGCACAATTTTTCTACTAGGGGATACCTGGTTTCTGCATCTAAAAGACGTCGGCTTAGATAAAATATTGCTTGTTCTTTTCTATCGGCTTCCTGTGTTAAGACTGCCCCTACTGTATCGCCTTCAGCCGATATATATAGTTTAAAAGGTACGCCATGCTTTGGTGCGGCCAATACTGGTGGGCTCATCAGATAACCTTTTATATCGTCGAAGGCCTTTTGTTGATCGGCTCCCCACTTGAACTCTTGGTCGTCTTTAATTTTCAACAGCGGTGTGAAGGCCCGAATACGTCCTGACAAGTTCGAAATGAAACGCCGCAAGTAGTTGATCTTCCCTATCAATACATGCAACTCTTTTTTATTTGTCGGTGGCCTAGTATCGGCTATAGCTTTTACTTTGGCCTGGTTTACCTCAATCCCCTTTTCATGTACGGTGAATCCAAGGAATTGTCCAGCCGATACTCCAAAAGCGCATTTGAGCGGGTTCATTTTTAAACAATGTAACATCGTGTTCTCGAACATCTTTTCCAAATCGGCTAGATGTTGCCAGTCTTCTTTGGATTTTACTACCACATCGTCGATGTATATCTCCACAGTATTGCCGATTAAATTGTGAAAAATATGGTTCATAGCATGCTGATAAGTGGCGCCGGCATTTTTCAAACCGAAGGTCATAACCTTCCATTCATATAGTCCTAACGTCCCTGGGCACCTGAAGGCTATCTTAGGGATATCGGCTTCTACCATGAATATCTGATTGTATCCGGCATTTCCATCCAAAAAACTTATTATTTTATTCCCAGACGCAGCATCGATCAGCATATCGGCTATAGGCATTGGGTATTCATCCTTTGGTGTGGCTTTATTTAAATCTCTAAAATTAACGCATACCCTAAGTTTGCCATTTTTCTTTTTCACAGGGACGATATTCGAGACCCACTCGGCATATCGGCAAGGCCGGATAAACTTTGCCTCTAGCAATCGTCCCACTTCTTCTTTTATGGCGTCATACAACGTAGGATTAAACCGTCTAGGATATTGTTTGAATGGGCGATACCCAGGTTTTATAGGTAGCCGATGTTCAACCAGCTATCGGCTTAAACCTGGCATCTCATAATATTCCCATGCAAAGCAATCTCTGTATTTCTTGAGTATTTCGACCAACTTTGCCTTATAACTGGGTTCTAATTTAGCACTAACAAATGTTGGTCTTCTACTATCATCCTCCCCAATGTTGATTTCTTCGAGCAAATCGGCAGAGGTAAATCCTAAACCTCTTCTTTCCTCTTCAAAATCTTCAACAGCCTCCTCGTATTCTTCTTGTCGATAGCTTCTTGCCTTTTCTTGTAGTTTTGCTAGTGTCTTGGACTCCATCTTCTTACTATTTCGTCTGTCCGATCAAACGTACTAGGTTTGACGCTGATCGGCCTGAATCCTGACTTTTCGATGCAGATAAAATCGCAATCGTCCAAGACTTTTCCTGATATACATTTGGCTTCTTCGTGTGGCCAATTGGTATCAGGACTGGCCATGGCGATATGAGCCGATGTGTCGGCTGGCACGACTTCAACTATATCATTGTTCCATTGTACCAACTTCTGATGCATTGTTGACGGTATGCAGCAATTGGCGTGGATCCAGTCTCGTCCAAGGAGCACACTGTAATTGCATTTGGCTTCTATTACGAAAAATGCAGTCGGCAAAGTTTTATTGCCGACCGTCAGTTCCGACATCATCACGCCTTTAGCTTCAGTAGGATCTCCCGTGAAGTCATTTAGCACCATGTTTGTTTTGATCAAGTCCTCATCGGCTTTACCCAATTTTCTGAAAGTACTTAATGGCATTAGATTAACTGTCGCTCCACCATCGACCAACATACGAGATATTGGTCGGCCATTAATATACCCTTTTAGGTATAACGGTTTCAGGTGCCGATGCATATCTTGTGGTTTTTCAAACACAACGTCTGGTGCACCGAGGCATAGTTGGGCGAACACTTCTTCAGCCGATTCCCCGATCTTGAACTCAGCAGGTAAAGCGAATACCATGTTTATATCCATAGGTGGTGTATCGTCTCGTATCATCGGAGATCCGGATTCGACCGATTGATCCGAGTCACTATCGGTCTGTTCCTTTTTTCTCCATTCCCTTTTCACCACTGGTATAGGCCTTAACTTATTGAACATCCGATCTCTCTCTCCTTCCTTCTCGGCTTCCCTTTCTTCTTGTGTTTTTAGTCGCTGAAGCCGCCTGCGTTGCGATTTGCTGAGACCTGAGGGGCACCATCTAGGTTTAGGTTCTATCGGCTTCCTTATCTTTCCAGCTAAATTGCTCATTTTGCTGTCAGATTCCATTCTACTTGCGTCATGAGAAGCCGATAATTCTTGAGTTCGGGAGGACTCGCCCTGCTCTGATGTTGACAACCTTTCATGGATTGGTCTCCTGCCTCTCACTCCTAGTTGATCGTGTATTGGTCTAGACAACCTGTCTTTTACTGATTGGTTTGGTCGATGTGCAGACGAGTGTTGCATAGGACAAGACATGACTGTTGGTAAGGTCATCCCCTTTTCCCAGCAAAACTGCCAAAAGGGACATTGCCGGTGTCTCTCTTCTTCAGTGGTTGGCCGATGTGGTACGTCTGGTCGCCAATAGTTATCGGTATTCTGATTCGGCCGATGAAAACTCTGGGTTTGTCGAGTGTTACGTCCTCGACTAATCCTCTCATACTTCCCTAAGAGTTGCGAAAAAGTCGGTTTTGGTTTGAAATCAACTTTTCTTGGAGCCCTATCGGCCCTATACCATTTTTCGACTTCCAGATTTCCCATTGGTTTTACTCTTCTCGAGTTATGTCCGCTTCTATCGGCTTCTATCTGTATAGAGCCGATAGTGATTTGCACTGTATCGTCCTCTTTTGACTATGCCTCAACTTTTTTAGCCGGCTCATTACTCTCTGCAGGTCCTTTCCCTTTTCGTGAGCATTGAACCATGTTAACTTGAAAAGGATTCACATCAATCTGCATAGTCGATTCTTCCGTGAATTTTAATCTGCCATCTGTGATGGCCGATTGAATCTGTTGTCGAAAAATATTACAATCGTTAGTGTTATGCGAAAATGAGTGGTGCCACTTACAGTACCTGCGCTTTTTAATTTCTTCGGCCGATGGTATGACGTGCCCTTCTGGTAACCGTACGAGTTTCTCTTGCAATAATAAATCAAATATCTTGTCACACTTTGACACGTCATATGAATACTTGATCTCTGCCCTATTTTTTATCAGCTTAAGCAGAGAGCATACGAGTGGTCTTTTGAAACCCTTAGTCCACTCGGCTATGTTTACTTCTGTTTCCTCGTTTTCAGAAGCGTCGCTTGAATCATACTCTACCATGTTCACTTTGGCTTTTTCATTATTGTTTAACTTGAATCTATCTTTAAACCCTTTACTTTCTGCATATCGGCTTTCATGTGCCGATACGCGATGGAGTAGGTGGCCCAAATCGGGGAACTCTTGGCCAGATAATTTTTCTTTTAACGGCGGGATTAACCCTTGGAATGCTAAATCGGCCAATTGATCATCGGGTAATGTTACACTGAAGCATCTATTTCGTACGCCTCTAAATCTTCTGATATAGTCGGAAACCGATTCGCCCGTATTTCCGGATCGAATCGAGATCAGAAATTCTAAGTTCCATAGTCCCTGAAAAGAAGTATTCATGGAATCAGCTTTCTAAATCGTTCCACATATGAACTGAATTTGGGGGTAGATTGGTAAACCAAGTGAACGCAGCACCAGACAATGATAACGGAAATAATCTAATTTTTAACCCATCGGACTGTGCAGCTTCCCCACACTGTGCCATAAACCGTCCGATATGCTCAATTGTGGTAACATAATCATCGCCTGAGAACTTGGCAAAGTCTGGTATCCTAAAATTGTGCGGGTATGGCATACGATCTATGTAATCAGGGTACGGTTTTCTGTAGCCGATCACCCTTCCCCTGGGTTGTAGGCCGAATTGTTCTCTCAAAACGTTAGCAATTTGTTTTGCCCAATTGACATTGTCGGCTTGTGGTACAACCGGACATTGCCAATTTTCATTGTTCACGCCCTGCCCCCCGAGTGCGAACTCGGGTCTTTGTCCAAATCGTGCTACAGGAGGTCTTGGCACTTGGTCACAATCACGATTGAAAACCAATGTATTGGGTAGGGGTGCGAAGGGTTCGGCGTACGGCATTACCATATATGGTGCTTGTCTCACAGTCGTGGCTCCCCGTGATTGTGGAGCCTGATCTGTTTCAATTGGCTGATAAGCCGATAAACCATTGCTACTGGAGGGTCCGTTTACTGGGTTTGGTGCGTTTATTTTAGCCCCATCCGTATGCCCATGGTAGTGCGTAAACCCATCTTTCTGTGTGCTTGGTTTCAAAACAGTAGGTTGAGTCGGCATCATGATAGGTGTTTGAGCCGACACGTTTATTGTATTGGTGTTAGGTGTTATGGAGTATACTGGGTACGTAGGGATAGTTTGTGGTGGATCTAGCAGGCTCCCAGACACAGCCAATTCCTGAGCAATTGTTTTCACACTATTTTCTATCATTGGTTTTAATGTGGATACTAGAGCCGATGACTGGTTAATTAGTGCGTGATGAACAGATTGCTCAATCATATTTGATAAATCGGCTTGAGCGGGTGCGTATCGGCTTACCGGTTCGGATGATGAATCTTCGATAGGATTGATGCTTGGGAGTGCAGTCTTTTGAGTAACGCCACGGCGTGTTTTCTGGAAGCACCGTAGCATTATTTCTTCCAAAGCCGCTTTCCGGTCTTCGATTTCTTTTCGCTGCTCAGGGGTTAAATCGGCCATTTGAGGCGCGATTATAGCATCAGCGTTGATATCGGCGGTGACCGCAGGCTTATCGGTTGATGACATTTTTTATTTTCTTGATCCCACCGGGCGTGCCAAAATATGTTCGCGCTAAAAATGTGAAGCAGGATCTCTAGCCTCGAACACACAAGACAAACGCCGGGTTTGCAGAGCGTGCCAGTCAATTTGACCTGAAATTGACAAGGTAGAATTTGTAATTTAATAAAAGCCGATAGAGCAACGTTTATCGGCTTTTCGCTAGTCGGCTGAAAACCGATTAGGGGATAACTAGATCAACCAGTTACGGCTAATCCGGATACAAGGTGAAATCGACTTTGAGAAGGCGATGCACAGCAAAACAAAGCGGATCAAACCTGGTGAAATCGACTAAAACCAACAATCGGCGATGCGCAGCTATGTTGATTCCGTCGACTTGCAGAGAGATCTATGAAGCTAAAACGATGTAAAAGAGAGTTGTAAAAAGTAGGTGTTGTGTGTTGGATTGATTTCCCTTTTTTTGCTTGACGTCCGCTCCCTTTTATAATACGTCTGGCCGATCCGAGTTGTATACGAACACGGTATGCTTCTCCATATCGGCCTCCGATCTGATCTCCTTCCTTAGAAACGGATTTTGTTCCGATTCGATAATCTGATCTTTTCCAAACAAACACTTTTATCCGATTCAAACTCACCTTACTATATACCGAATTTTGGTGCAAACACGTTGACACAAAAAACTTGACAAAAGGTTTATCGCAGTCAACATACGCAAACACTGGGTTTAGTTTCGGGTGCGAGCGTGCTAGCCGATTTGATCCTACAATTGGCAAGAAAACAATATATAATTCAATCAGCTTAAAACCAATCTAATATTATAAGAGTTTCAATCCAATCGGCAAATTGAGCCGATTAGGATAAAGGATAACCGATAAATCTAATCAATATGATTGAGTCAATTAGATAAGGTAAAGGCTGTTTTTTTTTCTTCCAAGAAGGCGATGAACAATAATATTAGAGAGAAAAACTAACCTGGATTGATGCAAGTCAACAATGCCGCACAAAACGTAACTGTATTTCCCCTTTTTACTGTTTTTCTGCGCCGTATACACATGCTACCATAAAAGCTGTGCGCTAAACACCATGTAAGTCAACAAAGCCGCACATTCTGGCTAGTGTTTTTTACCGGGGGATGTTGGGGCGTCCATCCAATTCCACACGGTCATGTCTGCACCTTTCAAGGTCGCTCGCGCAGTATGATTTGGAAAGTCAATGCAGAAGCACCACAGCTTGCTTGGCGCACGTCATGTTTGGCGTTATTCGGAAAGGGCGCACGTCATGTTTGGCGTCCATCCACCCGTCATGTCTGCATCTGGCTGTAACGAAAGCGGTTGAGATGGGAGTTATTAGGGATCAAGAAATGAGTTCCATTTTCCATGCCCTGTTCTCGGATGCACTTAGCTTTATATTGCTTAGTTCCAACTCTTCCTTGCGTTTAAACGCTTACATGGGCTCAGCCCTCCACACACACAGCCCACACGGCCCAAATACTCCTCAATCAAATACACAAGGTTCTTAACTACAGGTTACACGTGACACTGGCAAGGTCCACCGCGCACGTCATGTTGGCGCCATGTGTGCATCTGGCAAGGCTTAATTGGTCAGGCATGCACTGCTTCGATTCGGTATGATTTGGAAGCCAATGCACAAGCAGCGCAAGGGCTGATGAGTACACACGTACCGACGTTATTGACGATGAAGCTTCAATATGTTTCATGAGAAAAACAAAAGGGTATATTGCCTGAGCAGTACTCATACAACTACTTCATACCTAGGCTTCTGAAAGTTCATAGGTTCGCTGATGCTCGGGAGCTGTTTAACCATATGAATATTTATGGACCTAAACCAAATGGCTACTGTTAGACTCGGAAGTAACACCTCCAAACTTTTTGTGTATAACACACTGATTCAGAATCGAGCTAGCGTACATAGTAAATAAAGTTGATAACACAACATATTAAACGTATCTTTATTCATTAAATATCATAGTCTTTTACAATATGAATGGCACGCAAACTAAATAAAAGTAAAGTAGCGAAAATAAAATAAACTAAACTAAATCCCAACAGAACTGCCACTAGCAATTGACTGGGGTAGTGGTGGTAGCTATTCTGGTCCTCACTATCATAGACATATTCTTCCTATAAAAGTAACAATAAAGCAAGAGTGAGCACTAAAAGTACTCAGCAAGCTACACATGAGATACAATGTTAATGTAAAGGATGCCAAATGAAGGCATAATATGGTTATTTTGAGCGTGAAGCCATTTTTCAAATACAATAGGTAATTTCAAAGACGTAGTTGATATAAGAAAAAACTTAGTTTTAGCTAAATTTTCAACGCGGGATGAAACCCAAAGCCAACCAAATTTCCCATGATGGAATAACTCCATCCAAACTTCATTCTTCTGAAATCATGATCAAATATCAAAGTCTAATTTGTGAAAGGCCAGTTTGGCATGCCCATGATCGCGGGCACGACTAATCGATAAGTTTTACACTCTGTAGAGGTTGTACAACTTTACTCACAAGACATGATTGCCTCCTTTTGCCAAGATACACACTTCCTTTGGTGTGTATGACAGAGAAAATCGTGATAAGACCTTTATAATGCGCCATTTCAAAGCAGTCGTGTCTCGCTAAGGTTCCACCGCTGAAAGGCTCGTCCTAATTCAGAAGCCCCCTCTTACGCCATAGAAACAACCAATGGCACGACCGTAAATGGATTGCAAATTATTTAACCAAATTTGTCCCATACCAAACTTTTGATAGTACGGTTGTGCTTTGTATTCAACAGCTCACAAACCGGTCCTTAAATAACTAGATGAGCTTTCAACAATGTAACACCCTAGTTTTCGCTTTCTGGAGAAAAACCTAATTTAAATAAATTAAATTCAAAACTTGGAGTTTCTTTGGTGTTTATATTAACCTGGCATCCTTTTCCATCCAAAATCGGGATTTAATTCCCCTCCGGTCGAAAAATCGAATTTTCCAGTTCCCGCCGGTACCCGAAATTTCACCCGAGTCCAAAAATGCTCCAAAAATCCCAAAACCACTTCAAATGTGTCCCAAATATTCCAAAATGATTTTAGGAATCATTCCCCGGATTTTTGGACCTCCGTTCCTATTTTATCTCGCGCGGCTTTTGTTTAATGCCTGCAATCCGCGCCCGAATATTCAATTCCACAAAAATCATCCAAATTCAGTGGAACCAATTTTATTGGGTCCCAAATATTCTAAAATGGTTCTAGGAATTTTTCCAGAATTTTTAGACCATTTTTCCTAATTTTTCTCTAGGGCAAATCATTTACGTAAAGGAGGACCAATGGGAGGGCGCCACGTGTCACATGAACTCCAGCCAACCCAAAACAACAGAGAAGAACTTCAACTTGCTCCAATGGCTAGGGCAATCTTCAAGTGCCCATAACTTCCTCAAATCAACTCCAAAATGTGAACGGTCGGTTGCGTTGGATCCGCGACGTCGATCTCTTGCCATTCCCCACCATCTTTAATCCCAAAGCTCGCCGGAAGTTGAACAACCGAGCAAAAACCAAAATCCACTCAAATGCCATTAACTCGGCTGTTTCAACTCCAAACGCCGCACCACCACCTCCATTCTCTCCGTATAAGAATCCCCGTTCCGGGAGTGTGCTCCTCTTTCCATCGTGTTGAACTTTTTCGGTGTTCTTCGAGTTCGTGCTTGTAGATCCTTCTCCGGTGAGCCATTCTTCTTGCCACTTGGTTCCTTGTGACCGTGGATGAGTCTAGAGTCTAACCCAACAATCAATTTTAGGTTGCATCAAGGATTGGCGACGAATTTCGCATTTTCGTTGCTTCGGCTGAACCTCCGTTCTTCGTTGATTTCTCCGATTCCGGCGAGGTTTGGCTCAATTCCTTCCTTCTCTAGGTTCCTAAGGATGTGATCTAGAGGTTCTAGGCTTTTATTTGGTCCAAATCCATGCGAAAATGGGGGCAAAAATCCGTTTTTTTGGGAAGAAAAGGGGGCTCTGTAGTTTTTGGCTCTGTTCTGGAACAAAAATCGCGAGGTACTGTAGCAACAGTACTTTTTCTTTTTCCTTGATTTTCCAGCAATTTCCAACTTCGGAAGCTCATAACTTTTGCGTCCGAACTCCGTTTGACCCCATTCAAATTTCTAAATTCATCTAAAATCAAGACCTTCCTGCCAGTATAACTTTTATAATTTTTGGATTTTATTTATTTATTGCCTCGATTTGCGTATAGCCGGGGACCCCGACGCGACCGCCGATCCCGCCGCCGGACTTCAAGTGTTCAACATTCTCGCTGTGACCGAGGCAAGTTTCCTTGACGCATGTTGATCCTACGATTTATCAATGTTTTTACATGTTTTGCAAATTGCATTGCTATTTATATGAAATGATGATGTTAACGTTAGATTATTAGTTATACCTGTTGTTCCTACCTCCTTGACATTGTTATCCCTGACCCTTGTCGCCCTAGTGTAGTAATCCACCAATATAAGTGTTTTTGGAAAAATATTCTGTTATTAGAGAAATTACTGTTTGGAAGACAGTTTGGATGTAACATATTAGTATAGAACGTAGATTGAAGCTAGAACCCAATTTGATTGGAGATTACATGAATATTAGTGTTGATGGGGATTGTTAATTATGAAGTTGATCTATGAACGTTGATGATTGAAGTATTGTGAAGTTGGATTATTATAGTAGTTCACATTATAATGGATTGGGAGAAATTTTGGAAGATGTATGGTATTGTGAAGTATTCTTGTTGGATTAAATAGGTCAGTATAAGTAAATAATATGTTGAATTGGATTGCTTGGGTTGATAAAATAGTATCAAATGAGAATCCGAGTTAGTTGGATTATTAGTGCTTGTTGGGGAATTATTACTAACTGATCGATTAAGAAGTAGATGATTGTGGAAATATAGATATGTGTTAATCAGTTGTGGAGAATGGTGAATGACCCAGAATATTTGGTGGTTTAGTAAATGATAATATTCCTTATTTTCGGTGGATTATATTCTAGATGATTAAGGGTGATGTTGTGAAGTATTCTCGGTGGTTTAGTGGATGATTTTGTGAAATATGGTCTCGCGATAACCATTTATGTGGATCTATGAATAATGTGGATTATGTGTGATTTGTTTAAGTCGATCGGATGTCACTATGTATGAAGATCATTAATGTCGATGAATTAATAAAGTCTTGGTTTCGGGAGTCTTTGTTAAAAGATGCTTGGGAATGAGATTGTGGATTATTCGTGGTGGATCAAGTAGATTACAAAATTAATCGATGTATGGATGATGGGTAATCGATAATAAGAATTATATTTTGAGGAGATTGTTTCATATACCATGATAATAATAGCTTGGTATGATTTTGGAGTTATGATGGCATGGTATCAACTTTACATGGTGAAAGTACCATATTAGATTGGATTATTCTTATGATTAACAAATTATGGCCATAGAAGGATTATTGGAGATTATAAAAATGATTATAGGGATTGTAATCAAACCCTGAGCTTTGTATTTTTATAAAATAAACTATTGGTGGAATAGAATAGTACGGTAGAAATGCTTAGCCTTGCTATCGGTCAGTCTTCACCTATGGGTGGGAATTTCAATTATCTCCGGAAAACTTGTATTGGAAGTTATAGGCAAGGAGTATTGCCAATGGTTTACAAAATAAAAATAAAATGAAAAATGGTTTTGGACTGGGGCGGAATGGTTTGTCTGGTGGGCGCGGATGGAGTGCTAGCTTTCATTGCGCAAGTACCGCCCCAAGTCAATTAAGGACCGACGCTTATGACTGTCTCCATTCTAAGCATAACCGTACAACCACATGTCAAAGTGGGCACGACCTGGCTAACTAATTTGTAGAAACCTGACTTAGACTCACCACTTGGTGGAATGTGAGAGCCGGAAGGAGGCATTGTTGTTGTTGTTGTTGTTGTTTTTCTCACACGGCGCAAGAGGGGGCTTCAGATCGCGGATGGAACCCTAACGGTGAAACCTCGTGGTGGGTCAGGTTAGGCGTATACATTGTAAAGGCCTTGTCATGATATCCTGCCGGCACACCTAAGGAAGTGTGCTAATTGCATGGCATCAAGGGAATATCATGTCTTGTGGGTAAAGTCAGACACCTCTGCAGAGTTAAAACTATTCGAATAGCCGTGCCTACGGTCAAAGGCAAAGCTTGCTGAATGCTTTCATACTGGTAGACTTTGGTTTTCGGTTTCAAACTAAACAACGGTTTGTTTTGGGATCCGGGAGCGGTTAGAACTCTCGGGTGTGTTTCTGGCGGCTAAAGCCAGGTAGGTGGAAGGAACCTGATTTTGTGAAATGTGGCAGATAGAGCCATGTGGATGGATTGAACCCTGATCTTGTTGAGATGTGGCGGATAGAGCCTGTATACTAGTGAGTGGTGGTTAGAACCTTCACTACAATATTACATAATTCAATAATCAAAAAGAATTGCTCAAATATGCTTTGTGAAACTTATTAACAAGTATGATTTGATGAAATGTGGCTTTATGCAAAAGAACCATATTCAGCCATCTTTGGATAGCCTACATTGTGCATATTTTCCCAGGCTTGCTGAGTACTTTATGTACTCACGTGCTACATTCTAATCATATCTCAGAAGTGGAAGAAGCTGTTCAAGATTTCCAACGACTAGGGCGCGCTCCCCACTCGATTGCCTGTGGGCATTTGGATGGGTCGCTTGGTGTTTTCGTCTTCCGCTGCAGTTGTTCAAGTTGTTCAGCCTGTTCAGGCCATAATGGTAAACCTTGACCATAAGGTCTTTGCTTTTATTTGGTATTATTCTTATTTAGTTATATGTGTTCGTGACATGGTTGTTGATTCATCACTTTTGACTGTGTGTACTAGCTACTGATCTGGGACTAGTACAGAAATACACAGAGGACTCCGGATAGCCGATCCGGGGGCCTACAAACAACCAACAATCTAACCAGTCTCACCCAATCTAAGCCACGTTTTCAATTTTATCAGGACATAACATAGAACCTTATAGCACAGTTTTCAATGAACCTCAAAACATAGTTTCCAATTTTAATATAATCATCATTTGGCACCAAATTTCCAAAATAACATAAATTCAGGTCTAAGCATGTTTAAGCACATCCCTAACTATTTTGATAATCATCGTACATCATAAATATATTTCTAGGGTGACAATGGCATAAGGATTTCAACTATCAAATGTGGCTTTAAACAATATGAGCATAACTATTTAATTTAAAATTGGGATTAAAATATAATTATAAAAATTATGCATGCAATAATTTAAATTCAATATAGCATTTCAAAACTGAGTTCAACATGATTAAGGATGTAACTTGCCTTGCTCGAAGCTCTAAAGATCGGGATCATCAATCAGACACTCATTCGTCACTCCAAAATCTAAACGTTGAAAAGATGCAAATTCAAATAAAATCCAGATAAATTTAAATAAAATACAAAACTAACATAAATAAGTACTTTAATATTTTTGATGAATTTAGGAACAGAGTTAATCGGAGTTCGAATGGAGAAGAACGGACTCCCGAAAGATTAAAAAGAATTTTATTATTTTTTATTTATATATATTTTTTCCTTCCCTTGCCTTTTCTTAACGGTTGCCTCGGCCTGGTCCTTAGGCCCTTTGTCCTAGAGGTACTGTAGCACATACCTGAACAGCATACACAGAGCAAATCAAGGGCATGGCCGGCCAAAGACAAGAAGCAAGGGCACAGGGCTTCGGCTAAACCGAGGGATGCACGGGAAAACTAGTGACGAGGCGAACTCGTTGAAGTCCACAGCGACGGATGAGAGGCACGGCCCACAGTGCAATGGCACAATGAACACAGGTCGACCAGCAATAAGAGACCACAAAATTCATCGCACACGATGCGGGAAACTCGAAATTGACTGAGGGTTAACCTTCGCGACGATCGAGAACACAACATGACATGAATGGTCTAGGAAGAGGAGATTCGAGGAGTCGAGAAGCTCCCGAGGATGGCCGGCCAACGTTTGGTTCGCGCTCTAGACATCAAGGCGTTTCGAGCAAACGAGGGCACCAAAATAAAGAACAAGCAGATGAACGGGTTGAGCAATAATAGGAGATCACGGTGCTTCTTAAATAGGTTTAGGGAGGCTCGGAGAGATAGAAATCAATTCCATTAGAGAAGAGTCCAAACCGAAACAAACTCGAATTCTTCGCGAATAAGGAAAGAATTAGGCCAATAAAATAGGGGGATTGGATGAGGATAAAGTAGCACGCGTATTGGATACGAAATAGGGATGGGATTCTTGTCGCACTGAAGTTTCTATTTGTGTTAATGGAGGGAATAGAGAAGTTCGTGTTGCTGGTAATGCTGTTTTGTATGGTCTTGCTAAATCTGGTAGACTTGGAATGGCAAAAAGGTTCTTCCTGTTGTATACATCAGAGGATCTTAAGCCTAGAAACAACACCTAGATGCGATTAGGGTTACCTTCGGGATTTGAGGATGATGAAGCCATCGCCGGTGTCGTTGACGATGGAGCAGCGACGGTGGAGACGGTGGAGAGGATGATGGACGGCAGGGCCTTCCCGTTGCTTACGTGCGCGAGTAGATCGGTTCGGTAGTGGTCTGTTGGAGGGGAGCACATCAGAGAACGTGGGTCCTTCATCTAGTCCCCTCCCTTATATATAGCACACGGGCAACAGGGGGGCACAACCATATGGTTGGTTGCACCCCCGATCAGGGTGCGAAAAGATCAATCCAACATTCTCCCCCTTGATCTTGAGGCTAAAATAGTTTGACTTAATACCAACTCCGCTCCTTAATAGATTAGTGCATCAAGAACAAGGTGTTGCAACAACCAGTTACGTGCTGTTGAACCCAATGACTATAATACACCTTTCTATCTCAAAACGGAAACTTAATCTTGTGGGGAGATAGTTGTTTTATTTGACCCCTTATATCCAGAATCATAGGCTTTCCAATAATCCCATGCCGGCTACGTGCTCTCTGAACACATGTGGTGGTAAGCCCTTAGTTAGCGGATCCGCAAGCATTCGCTTGGTACTTATATGCTCAATCTTTATAGTTTGATTCTGGATTTTCTCCTTTATAACATAAAACTTAATGTCAATGTGTTTGGCAGCACCACTTGACTTGTTGTTATAGGAGTAAAATACTGCTGATTCATTGTCACAGTATAACGTGAGTGGTCTTTCAATGCTGTCTACCACTCTCAATCCCGGTACGAATTTATTAAGCCATAGTGCCTGCCCGGTTGCCTCATAACAAGCTACAAATTCAGCATGCATTGTCGATTTATGCAAAGGATCGCTTGTTTGGAGCTTTTCCACAAAATAGCTCCCCCTGCGAGGGTGAATACATAACCTGATGTGGATTTCTTAGTATCTACACACCCCGCAAAATCTGCGTCAGAGTATCCCACAATCTCTAGGGTACTCAACTTTCTATACGTTAACATGAGGCTTTTAGTTCCTTGCAAATACCGCAAGGCTTTTTTAACTGCTTTCCAGTGATCTATTCCTGGATTTGACTGATATCTGCCAAGCATTCCGGTTACAAATGCTAAGTCAGGGCGAGTGCATACTTGAGCATACATTATACTTCCGACAGCTGAAGTGTATGGAACCGACTTCATTTGATCGATCTCATATTGGTTCCTAGGACATTGAAAATTCCCAAACTTATCACCCTTGACTATTGGAGCAGGCGAAGCCTTACACGCATGCATACTGTATTTCTTAAGAACCTTTTCTAAGTATGCCTTTTGCGATAAGCCTAATACCCCTTTTGTTCTATCTCGGTAAATCTCAATTCCTAAGACATAAGATGCTTCACCGAGATCTTTCATATCAAAATTTGAGGACAAGAAACTCTTAGTTTCCAGAAGTAGATTTTTATCGCCGCTTGCCAGCAGGATATCGTCTACATATAGGACTAGGAAAATGAATTTTCCATTCTTAAACTTAACATAAATGCAATTGTCCTCCTCATTTTCCTTAAAATCAAAATTTCTTATAGTCTCATCAAATTTAAGGTACCACTGTCTAGACGCTTGCTTTAGTCCATAAATGGATTTCTTTAGTCGGCATCCCATGTTTTCTTTCCCTTCCACAACAAAACCTTTGGGTTGAGCCATGTATACATTTTCATACAGATCCCCATTAAGGAATGCCGTCTTAATATCCATCTGATGTAATTCTAAATCATAATGTGCTATAAGCGCCATAATGATTCTAAAAGAACCCTTTGTCGAAACAGGCGAGAAGGTCTTATTATAATCGATTCCTTCTCTCTGAGTGAATCCTTTTGCCACGAGTCTTGCCTTGAATCTTTCAAGATTCCCTCTGGAGTCTCGCTTAGTTTTGTAGACCCATTTGCAGCCTACTGTTTTGGCTCCTTTAGGAATTTCTTCTAGGTCCCACACTTTATTAGTGTTCATGGACCTCATTTCATCTTCCATGGCTGCGAACCATTCAGATGAATGGGGGTTTCTTCAAAAGAGGTGGGATCACCCTCTGTTTCTAATTCTTCACTTATATAAACTTCATAATCAGCAGAAATATCTGACTTCCTATTCCGTTGTGACCTCCTAAGAGGCTCTTGAGCAGGTACGCTGCTCGATACAGGAGGCTGCTGTGGCTCTTCAGGTGCAGCTGTAACAGGTTCTTGGGGCTCCAAAACAACAGGAACCTCAGGAATGTTAATAGCTGCACTAGGAGAGCCGATGGCAGATGTTGCAACCACTGGAGGTGCAACAACAACAGGTATCGAGAAAATAGGCTCTTGAATCATCGGAGTTGGGGCACAGACCCGCTTCTCCTCAAGGCTTATTTCTCAGGATACCATGCTCCCCCTGATCATATCTTCTTCTAAGAACATAGGGTGTCTCGTTTCTATAAACTTAGTTTGTCTGTCAGGACAATAGAAACGGTACCCTTTTGATCTTTCAGGATAACCAATGAAATGGCAACTGACTGTCTTAGCATCTAACTTTCCAATATTTGGATTAAATACTTTAGCCTCAGCCGGACAGCCCCACACATGTAAATAATTTAAAGTGGGTTTCCTCCCAGTCCATAACTCATATGGTGTTTTAGGCACCGACTTACTGGGAACCCGATTAAAAATATGGGCAGCGGTTTTCAATGCCTCCATCCATAAATTAATCGGTAAGGTGGAGTAGCTTATCATACTTCGAACCATATCCATTAAGGTGCGATTACGCCTCTCAACTACTCCATTTTGCTGAGGTTCGCCTGGTGTTGAATACTGGGCCACTATGCCATTTTCCTGTAAATACCTTGCAAAAGGTCCAGGAACTTGGCCATAAGGGGTATGTCTACCGTAGTACTCCCCTCCACGGTCTGATCTCACTATTTTAATCTTTAAATCATGCTTATTTTCAACTTCAGCTTTAAATATGTTAAACTTATTTAGTGCTTCCGATCGTTCTTTGATTGGATAGATATAGCCATAACGCGAAAAATCGTCAGTGAATGTTATGAATGAATCAAAGCCATCCACTGATTTCACAGGAAAAGGACCACATATATCTGTGTGAATGATTTCTAAAATTCCTGTGCTTCGTTTGGCAGTCTTCTTAATTTGCTTACCATATTTGCCCTTAATGCAATCAATGCAATGTTCTAAATCTGAGAAGTCTAACGAGTGGAGAATATCTTCTTTGATTAATCGCTCAATTCCCGCCCTCGAAATATGGCCTAAACGACAGTGCCATAACTTCGAAGACGTCTCATTTGCTATTCTCTTACGCTTATTACATTCATTCACAGATGAAGAGGCATTCACAACATTCACATCATTATTTTGGGAAACTAAATAAAGCTTGTCTTGCATGAAGGCAAGACCAACATCAATATTATTGAATTTAATCAAACATTTCTTATTCCCAAAATGACATGCATAGCCATCATCATCTAAACAGGATACTGAAATTAAATTCCTCCTCATGGAGGGTACAACTAAAACATCATGTAAATGGAGAATGAAGCCATTATGTAATTCTAAGGGGAGTTCTCCAATAGCTTTGACGTCAACTTCGATGCCATTGGCGACTCTAATGCTTCTTTCTCCTCTTTTCAGGATCCTCCTCGTACTTAATCCCTGCAAAGAATTTGCAACATGAACAGTTGCACCTGAGTCAATCTACCATGTATGAGTGGGAAAATCTAAGTACATGGATTCATCTATGAATGTAATCTTATCCTTACCATTCTTGTTCAGCCATTTGAGAAACTGAACACAGTCTTTCATGTAGTGCCCTTTCTGATTGCAATGCCTACATGTATCCTTGTCCACCTCTGCTGGAGCCTTGCCCTTGCCTTCATAAGGCTTCTTGTCCAGGGAAAATTTCTTATTGTGAGGTTTGCCCTTATTCTTAAAAAAAGGCTTAGATTTGTTCTGAAAATTGCTCATTTTCTTTGGAGATGACTTGAGATGATTGATATGGTCAAGTCTTTGAGCTCTAAGCCTTTCTTGTTCTTGAGCACACATAGCCATCAGTTTTTCTATACTCCACTTTTCACTCATGGAGTTGTAATTGACTGCAAAAGTCTCATATTCCTTGGGTAAGGAATTCATGATAAATTGCACCAAATACCCTTCTGATATTTCCATTTCCATGGTCTTAAGTCTGGCAGCTATGTTGCTCATTCTCAAAATGTGCTCTCTTATATTGCTTTGCCCATCGAACTTTTCATTTGAAAGCTTTTGCATGAGAGAGCTCGCATACATCTTAGTAGAGCCAGTGAACTGGGTCTGTACTTTGCTAAGGTATTCCTTAGCACTAGCACATTCTGGAATGACACCTCTTATTCCTTCCATGATGGAGTTTTTAATCACCATCATGCACTTACGGTTGGAATTTTCCCACTTCACACGCTCAAGGTCGTATGCCATTCTTATTGTTGGATTATTCTCAGCACCCGATTGACCATCAGGGATCAGTTGGGGCTCAGTGGGACGATCATGCGTAATTGCATAATCAATGTCCGAGATAGCAAGTGCCATCTCAATCTTCTCCCTCCAAGAGGGATAATTCCCCCCATTCAAGGGCTCAATCGCAGAGATCAAACTCAGAACGTTCGAAGTGTTTGAACCTTCGGAAAGAAAAATACAATTTAATTAGAATACTGAATTAAATGCATGAATTAATTTAACATTGGTTCAATTAAAAAACATGCTCTTAATAAAATTGTTCTACTTCTAAAACGCCGTTGGGCATAATTAGAATAGAACAAAAAATTAAACTTAATTATGGCAAATTTTATCATCAACGTTGGTCAGAAGATAAAATTTCCATGCTAATGAAACAATCTTAATAAAGTTTTCCAATTAAATTTTCACGTTGGATCTAATTTAATCAGAAAAGTGAATTTATACTCAGCAGCGGAAAAAATAATGTTAAACTTAGTGCTCAAACAGATTTAAAATTAATTTGACTTAGTACTTAAACTAATTAAGTTAAAAAAGGACTTAATACAATTTTCCAATTAAATTTTCACGTTGGATCAAATTTAACCAGAAAAATAAACTTAAACTTCGCAGCGAAAAAAAAACTTAATTTGGTGCTTAATCTAATTATGCATAGCAAAATAAACTTAGACTTAACATATATATATATATATATAAATGCTTAATTTGTCTTTGGGCCCAAACTGCCCTGTGCTTGGGCAGCAAAACATCTCTTCGCGTGGCCCTCGGCAATTTTCGGCCCATGAAAATTAGGGCAAGGGCGCTGGTGCACTTGTGCCGTCTGATCTAATTGGATGGTCCAGATTTCACTAGAAAGCCATAAAACCCGAAAAAATCGCCCTCCCCCCAACAGAACCCTAAAAGCATCCAAAAAAATCGGATCTGGGAGGGGAGGCGCCCGGGCGACGGCGGCAACGGCGCATGGGCGCGGCGCGGCGGGAGCCCATGCACGCATGGCGTCGTGCACACGGAGCGCAGGAGGCGCCCTCGGAGGAGCTGGCACGGGAGGGCGGCACGCGTACGGGCGCTGTGCGCCAAGGCGGCGCTTGAACCGCGCGAAGGCGCCGTGGAGGGACGCTGGCCAGCGGAGACGCTGCTGGAGGGCGCGGCGCGGCGCGGAGGGACACGGAAAGGGCGGTGAGCAGTGGCGCGCGACGCGCACGGGCCGCACGCGCAGAGGACAACGCCAACACGCGCCCACACGCGCAGGTGATGAATTCTCCCCTTCCTCCCTTTTGATCTAGTTCTTTGGATTTGGGGATTCATCTCTTTCTAATGCTATGCTCATCTATCCGAAGGGATCTACCACTAGGGTTAGGTCTAGGCAAGTAACCTGAAGCTCTGATACCATTGTTGTATACATCAGAGGATCTTAATGTAAGTACAACCTCCATTAGGTTGATCCATTAAGTTGGTTTTGGTGATTAATGACAAATCCTAATATGAGACTAATGTTTAAGTAATTATTATTTTCGTCTCATCAAGGATGATTGATGATCATTGACAAATCTAATTTATAATGAGACTAACATATTTATTGAGCTTATGTTTAGTAGCCTCACATTTGGATGGAAAATGGAAAACCCAAGGTATGCATTGTATCAATGTTCATTATTTTATTGCATACTTAGGATTTAAGTTGAAGTATGAATTTCTCCACTACTTTAACCAAAAATTGTGTATCATGTTTCCCAATCCATATATTACATGGATGCACACATTTAAGGGGAGTTCACACTCTAACTTAATGTTTCATTGCATTGATCTATTCCTCATTACAACATATAAATGATCAAGACATTGAAACTAGATCTTTGAGTATACATTTAACATGCATAGTTGTAGTATACTCATGGTATCATAGGATGTGCTCCAAAGAAATAAAATTGAATATATGCATATTGATTCAAGATCAATTATATGTATGCACATATCTTTGTGGACTTTATCTTATAGTTGATGGCTTAGAGTAACGGTCATTTCCATACATTCCACATATTATGGATCATTACTTTCCATCAACATGAGTATATGAAAACCTGTGTAGTTATTGTATACTCATATCAATTTAAATGAAGATTTAAATTGAGGTCGTTTATCTCTTAATAATCAAAGAACATTGCATCATGAGTTGATGGTGTTCTTGTGATCGATTAAGGATAATCGATAGTTCTTGAGTGTAACGAAGCATTGGTTGCATCAATATACTTAAGACACAAATACAATTATTCATTTAAATTGATTTAGATTGTGCTCAATCATTATGAAGGCATTCATTATGTGTTAATTGAATGCAAGGATGATTGAGACAACCATGCATCTTGGACTAACTATTTTCATAAGTGATGATTGAGCCAGGTTAGGTCCAATGATGGTTAAGATAAAGAAACGGAACAAGGACGACATCATGAGGTGATGAACGTCAAGAGGAGATCCCGTTGAGAAGGAAAGAAAAGAATGTTCATCAAGAGGAGATGAACAAGATGTTGTGAGAGCCGGGTGATGATCCGGTAAAAGAGAAGTAGAGCTGTGTGACGATCTTGAAGAGAAGATGATCGTAAATCATGAGGACTTCAAGAAAGAGCGATGTGACAATCCCAGGGAAATGAGGTATGATTGAAGATCATAAAGGCCCCAAAGGGGATTGATCGCGTGCGGCATCAAAGGTAACTAGATAGAGTGTCTTGTTATAGGCGTGCCGTACTATTAAGAGGGATGCAACGTGGATGATTTAGAAGTGTCTCTGTGCTCAAGTGTTATCTATCCTTAAATAGATGAGAGACACAATACACATCACGTACACCGGGGTTGTTTGTCTTTTTGTCTGGATCGGATGTTCCGATTGGGGATCGGATGTTCCGATCCATCGGTAAATCCGGTGGTGTGTTGGTGAGAGTCTAGAACCTCTCTGTGAGGATCGGATGTTCCGGTCTTTGGATCGGATGTTCCAATAAGTGTTAAACTCAAAAAGGGTGCTCTTTGGTCAAATCGGATGTTCCGATCGTGAAAATCGAAAGTTCCGATCAGTGTTTTTAGTTTGCAAGTGTGCTGATTTTTTGCCTGATCGGAAGTTCCGATGCAAGTTCCGATGTAAGTTCCGATGTTGGATCGGAAGTTTCAATATTGGATCGGAAGTTCCGATGTAGACTTAGAAACTTTTTGAAAGGTTTCTGTAAGGTGCCTCTCTGCCCAGATCGGAAGTTCCGATGCAAGTTCTGATGTATCGGAAGTTCCGATGTTAGTTCCGATGTGTTTATTGGATTGAGTTTGTTCTGGAGTTTTTGCCTGGTCGGAAGTTCCGATGTTGGGATCGGAAGTTCCGATGTGTGTAAAACGGCTAGTTTTCTTGCTCCAACGGCTAGTGTTTGGGTGTGGGGTATAAATACCCCCCTTGGCCGGTTGGGAGAGAGAGTTGAGGATATTGTTGAAGGGCTAAACAAGAGGTTGAGTTAGTTGAGTAGAGAGAACACCTTGTGATGCATTTGTTGCTCCTTGGTCATCTCATTAGCTAAAGAGAGCTCTAATCACAAGTGTTGTGATTAGGAGTGGATTGAGTGTTCCTCCTTGCTCCTTCTCCTTTGATCTTAGTGATCCCTCTTTGAGTGAGGTGTGGGAAGTGAGAGTTAGTGCTAAGAGTGTTAGATTGAGATACATCTTGAGCACTAGAGTTCATGTCCTAGATCATCCATTTGTTGGATTCGTTACTCTTGGAGTTTGAACACTCCTAGACGGCTAGGCGTCGCTCACGAGCAACCAAAGTGTGTGGTGTGCCGTGAGAAGTTTGTTGAAGGTCCGATTTTGCCTCCGAAAGGGAAGAAATCAAGAAGTGAAGCCACATCTCAAGTGTGACCGAGATTGGCGAGGAATAGGGTTGGAAAAGACCCGGCTCAAGTGTGACCGAGCCTCCTCAACGAAGACGTAGGAACCTCCTTGGAGGAAGTCCGAACTTCGGTAAACAAATCACCGTGTCAATTCTTTACATGTGCTTATTGCTTTACTTTGCTATCTTGTATTGAATTGATCTATCTAGGGTTGATTACTTCGCTAGCTAGCTTTACTACTAGTTGCTAATATTAAATGCATGCTAGCTTCGAGTAGAAATCAATTTGTGTATAGGCATATTTCGTTTAGCATTTCTCTAGACTCTGTTCTAATCGGATATTCCGACCTCGTATCGGATATTCCGATTAGACACCGGAACCTCCGACTCCATATCGGAAGTTCCGATCTCTTTTCCGCTGCATTGAACTAGAGATTTTTAAAACGCCTATTCACCCCCCCTCTAGGCGTCCATCCTCGATCCTCTCACTTAAGCCTAGAAACAACACCTAGATGCGGTTAGGGTTACCTTCGGGATTTGAGGATGATGAAGCCATCGCCGGTGTCGTTGACGACGGAGCAGCGACGGTGGAGACGGTGGAGAGGATGACGGACGGCAGGGCCTTCCCGTTGCTTACGTGCGCGAGTAGATCGGTTCGGTAGTGGTCTGTTGGAGGGGAGCACATCAGAGAACGTGGGTCCTTCATCTAGTCCCTTCCCTTATATATAGCACATGGACAACAGGAGGCCACAACCATATGGTTGGTTGCACCCCCGATCAGGGTGCGAAAAGATCAATCCAACGCTTCCATGAATTAAAAACTATTGGGGTTTCTCCGGATACTATCACCTACTCTATGATGATCAAGTGTTGCAACTGTAGTGGCTCAGTTACAAAGTCCAGCCCATCATATCCCGAGCCATCGGGTGAATGAAGCATGGCCCATGTTTTATCCGAGGCAGAGTTGAGCAAACGAGGCATTGCTTCGGCCGAACCTACAATGCGGAGCGAAGCAAGGTAGCGGCAAAGGCAACGGAGGAACGCACCCTCGCAGTCCACAAAGACACACCCGACAACACCATTAAATAAATCTGACACCCTGCAAAAAGAGAAGAAGAAAACGACAAGATCCTGTCGGGACCGGTCGGGAAGAGTAAAATGGGACGCGCACGAAGGGATGGTTCCCCCATGTTCCCCTCCTATAAAAAGAGAGGAAAGAGCCCACAAAAAACACACACCCAGGTGGTCATAACCACAACACTGGCGCCGTCCGTGGGGAGCGGAAGAACGTGAAGCTCACCGCCTAGACGATTTAACACGATTTCCAAAACCATGCCACCAAAGAAGGGAGCAGAGGCAGCGTCTAAGGAGACGCCGCCGACGGGAGCAACGGCGACGGCTGGAGCGAGCGGATCCAGACGATCCACCAGGAGTCAATCGCGCGGACAACTTGAACTTCTGAACGAGGAGGATCGCGTTTTGGCCCCAGCAACAACAAGGGAAGCTCCAGGGGCGCCACCTCCCCAAACTCCGGCGACGGCGCGCAAGCGCGCCCCCAAACGGCGTCCCCCAACCGCAGTGTACACGCCCGACCATGGGAGGAAACATAGCAGAGGCTTCAACCCCACTCGCCGCCAAGTCGGAAAAGGGCGGAAAGGGGGCTTGAAGGGGGACCGGAGTCAAGAGGCGATCGACCCTAACATACAAAGGCCGATGGAGGCCAACGAAAGGCTTATGGCCGAAGTAAAACGCTTGCAGGAACAACAAGAATGGAGGTGTGAGGAATCTCAAGATTACAGCCCAAGCCGGGAGGTATCTTCTCCAACATACATGAGAACGGAAAGGGAGGACAGCGATTTGAACCCTCTCAGCACAAGCTTGAACAAAAGGTGGCCCTCACCAGAAGCTTCAAACTCCCCACAAGAAACCGTATGATGGCAAAACCAACCCAAGAGAATTTCTCCGTGTCTATGATACTGACCATGGAAGTCACGGAGGTGATGACGATATCAAAGCCAAAGGATTGCTATTGGCATTGGAGGATAGCCTTATCCTGGTATTCTTCCTTGGAGCCAAATTCTATCACCAATCGGCATAGCCGGGCGAAACTTGAAGGCAATTTTCAAGGCAACGTTGACGGGATTAAAGAGGAAAGCGACCTGTTTGCAATTAAACAACGTGAAGGCGAAACCCTAAAGAGCTATTTCCAGCGATTTTCTCGAGTCAAATGCCAAGTTCGAGGGGTTAGCGACACAACCATAATCAATGCCGCGCGTTTTGGGTTGCGAAGGGGGCCGTTGGCGGAGAGACTTGCACGCAAGGAAGTACGCTCTGTGGAAGAGCTATTCGCAAAGATGAGGGAATACGCCAGGGCAGAGGAAGATCATCTCCGGAGAGAGGGCGGGCCGCTGCGAGAAACAGAAGAGATGGGCCCACGCAAGAGGGACCGGAGGAGAGATCCTCCCCTGAGGGCCGCGGCGAAGGAACGACGCGCAGAACCAACCAGAATATACAAGTGAAGGAGGATTCTCTATGTGTAAAATCGGGCTAATCAAGGAATGTTTGGAGGACAGCAAAAATGGAGTTCACCAATGGAGCAGGGGAGGCCAAAGGGAGGAATCCATTTGGACAGCAGGGAGGAGCAAAGCCAAAAAGGGTATACCTGTGAATATCATGGCGACAACAACACACACGACACCGCACATTGTAAGGTAATTGAAGGCTATCGTCGCTTCGAAAGAAAGCGAAGGTACGCGGGTGTTCACCCCCCAGTGCCGGCATCGCCCCCAGCGGAGCACCGTCCTCCTCCTCCCCCTCCCGGGGGGGTAAATCAGCTCCGACGCGTAATTAACGTTATCGCCGGGGGGTCATCCTCACACCTCTCGTCGAAAAGGCAAAGGAAGGCTTACGCAAGGCAAATTAACCACGTAGGACTCAGCCCCGTCGGCCCCGCCCCGAAGGAATTTGAACCAATCACTTTTACGCAAGAAGACGCAGCGGGAGTGCATTTCCCACATCAAGACTCTTTGGTCGTAACGGCAATCATCGCCGAGTGCGAGGTTCGTCGAGTGTTGATTGACGGGGGAAGTGCTGCGGACATTCTCTCGGCGGAGGCTTTTCGACAAATGATGATACCTCGCGATCGACTGAAGAAGTCGGAGGTACCATTGGTGGGCTTTGGGGGCCACGCAGTTAACACCCTTGGACAAGTGGAGCCGAGGTCACCTTCGCGACGCCACGCAGTCGATATCCAACCTAGTCACATTCGACGTAGTGGATATACCCTTCCAATATAACGCCATCCTCGGTCGGGGATCATTGACGGCCATGGCGGCAGTTATCCACCACGGATTCCTATGTATGAAGATCCCGTCGGGAAGTGGCGTTATCACGGTCAAAGGAGACCAAGCCCTCGCCAGGAAAATAGACATGAAAAATCCTTCGCGGGTTAGGTATGTTCGTACCACCGAGCAGGACCTAACGACAATGCCTCGTGGGAAATGGCTCCCCAAACCGCAACCCTGTGGTGAAACAAGGCGAGTGCCCCTCCACCCAGGAGGAGAGAGGATTATAACTCTCGGCGCCACCCTCACCCCCGAAGAAAAATACTTAATGCAGCTTCTCCAGGAATACGAGACAAGATTCGTGGGGACCGGAGGACCTTCCGGGGTTAAAAGGGAAACCGTCGAGCACGCCTTGGCAACCAGCGAGTGTCAAACCAAAGAAGCGAAGCTCGGAAGCTTTCCACCGAGAGGCAAGCTGCGGCCAAGGCAGAGGTGGTGAAGCTCCTCCAAGCGAGGAATCGTCACGGAGGCGATCCATACGGATTGGTTGGCCAATGTGGTCCTGGTCAAAAAGCCGGGGCTTGGAGGATGTGTATCGATTTCACCGACCTCAACAAGGCGTGCCCTAAAGATGACTTCCTCCCCGCATCGATCAACTCGTTGACTCAACCTCCGGTCGAAAGGATGAGCTTCCTTGATGCTTATTCTGGGTATCACCAAATTTACATGCGGAAGGAGGACGAGGACAAGACGGCGTTCATCACCCCCTTTGGCACTTATTGTTTTATTCGGATGCCGTTTGGTCTTAAAAATGCAGGTGCTACCTTCGCACGTCTTATCGCCAAGGTTTTCGCGGACCAATTAGGAAAGAATGTGGAAGCTTACGTCGATGATATCATCGTTAAAAGCGAGAAGAAGGAAGACCATTTAACCGATCTCAGGGAGACTTTCAACAGCCTAAGAGCTGAGAGGATGAAGCTCAACCCGAACAAGTGCGTCTTCGGAGTAGATGCGGGAAAATTGCTGGGATTCCTGGTGTCACAACGAGGCATCGAAGCGAACCCCGAGAAGATAAGAGCTATCCAAGACATGGCCCCGCCCAGGAATGTGAAAGAGGTACAACGCTTAGCAGGAAGGCTTGCCGCCCTCAACCGCTTCCTCCCTAAGTCCGCGGAGCAGAGTCTACCCATCTTCAAAGCACTGCGACACGGCACCTTCGCTTGGACAGAGGAATGCCCACCGCCCGACAAATTGAAGCAAAGTCTTATGGAAGTGCCAACCCTACGAAGCCCAAGCAAGGCGAGGAGCTTTTATTGTATTTGGCAGCAAGCCCCTCATTTGTCGGTCGCGATCTTGGTGCAACCGCAAGGCAAAGCAACAACCAATATACTTCGCCTCGAGGCGCTGCAGGGAGCGAGGTTGCGATACACGGAAATGGAGAAGTTGATGTACGCGTTGCTAATGGCATCCCGGAAGCTCCGCCATTATTTCCAAGCCAACCGTATCAAAGTACCAACAGCATATCCCCTCGGCTCGATGTTGACCAATAGGGAGAGCACGGGGCGCATCAGCAAATGGGCGGTCGAACTAGCATCTTTTGAGTTGGGGATAATCCCACGTACTGCCATCAAGAGTCAAGTTTTGGCCGACTTCGTGGTAGAATGGACGTCTCCGACCTTCGAAGAGGGGAGGATTCCGACGGTATGGACCATCAATTCGGATGGATCATGGGGAGTAAAGGGAGCTGGGATTGCAGCGATCGTGAAAGCCCCGGGGGGGGGAGCTGGCTGAGTTCGCGGCAAGACTTCGATTTCCTCGACTAACAACATGGCGGAGTATGAAGCACCTGTCTTTGAGGCTACGAAAGGCAAAAACCATGGGGGCAAGAAGAGCCATCTTGCAGACTGACTCAAAATTGGTCCAAGGACAAATCTCCAAAGAATATCAGGTAAAGGACGAGCAACTCCAAAAGTATGTGGAAGCAGTTCGCGCACTAGAAAAAGGCTTCGAGGGGTTCACTTGTCCTCGCTATTCCAAGAGCCTGCAATACAAGAGCGGATGAATTGGCAAAGATCGCTGCGAACGGAGGGACCATACCACCCACGGTTTTCTTCGAGGAACTCCAAGCCGCCTCAATTTCTTCGCATGTGAATGTAGTCACCAGAACGAGGGTCGAGGACTGGAGAAGCGAAGTGTACGATTACCTTCTTACAGGGAAGCTACCTCATGACGAGGCATCTTCAAGGCGTGTGGAAAGGCGAGCAAAGAAATATGCCATAATAGAGGGGTTGCTTTTCCGTAACGGACTCTGCGCTCCATGGCTTCGTTGCATTTCACGCGAAGAGGGGATACAAGCCCTACAAGAGGCGCACCAGGGGACCTGTGGAGCACACCAAGCCCCGAAGCCTCGCCGAAAGGTCTTCCTGATGGGATTTTATTGGCCTTCGGCGTTAAAAGACGCGGAAGAGGTGGTCCGCATTGCCACGCATGCCGTGGATGTCGAGGCGAAGAAGGCACCCCAAATGAAGTTGCACCCGATACCGCCAATCTGGCCCTTCGCCAAGTGGGGAATGGACATAGTGGGAGCATTGCCCAAAGCTCGAGCGAGTCTCCAGTTCGTGATCGTCGCGATTGACTATTTCTCTAGGTGGATCGGGCGAGCCGGTGTCGAAGATCACGGCTGAGGCGACAGTAAAATTTCTGTGGAAAATAATCATATGCAGGTACGGGGTCCCTTTTCAGATCGTCACCGACAACGGGTCTCAATTCGACTCCCGGAGGTTCAAAGAGTATTGCGAGGGTATCGGGGTAGAAATCTGTTTTGCTTCAGTCGGATATCCACAGTCGAACGGGGCTGTTGAAAGAGCAAATGGGTTGATCCTCGACGGCATTAAAAAAAGACTCCACGATTCGGCCAAGGGTTCGTGGCCGGACGAGCTCCCCAATGTTTTATGGGCCCTTCGGACATCGACCTCGCGGGCGACGAAATTCTCTCCATTTCGACTCGTATTTGGAGAAGAAGCCGTTTCCCCCGCCGAGATACAAGCCAGATCGCTCCGCGTGATTAAAGCTCCAGCACAAGAAGATATAGAGGATACTTGCGACTTGAGGGAAGAACAGAAACTTCAAGCCCTGAACACCATACAAGCATACGCGAAAGCCTCAACCCGGAGTTTCAACAAGAAGGTCCAGAAGCGGAGCCTAGCCCCCGGAGACATGGTGCTAAAGAAAGCGGCACCAGCCTTTGCCAAGCTGGAAACAATGTGGGAAGGACCATATATCATCCAAGAATCCACGACAAAAGGGGCGCATAAGCTCGTTACGCTGCAAGGCAAGGAGGTGCCAAGAACTTGGAATACGGACGCTCTGAAAAGGTTCTACCCGTAGTTACTCTTTACGTAATGTGTGTGCGTGTGTACGAAACTGTGTCTCCGTCAATAAAGAAGAAAAAGTCCCCCTCAAGCAAAGGTTTGGTGGCGTCACTTAGGAGCCTCTGAACGCTTGGTCGGGCCAAAGCCCACCCGTTCCTCGCTCAGGAGACCCATGACCTCGCGGCAGGTAGGAGCCTCTGAACGCTTGGTCGGGCCAAAGCCCACCCGTTCCTCGCTCAGGAGACCCACCTCGCGCCGGGTAGGAGCCTCTGAACGCTTGGTCGGGCCAAAGCCCACCCGTTCCTCGCTCAGGAGACCCGCACCTCGCCGGGTAGGAGCCTCTGACGCTTGGTCGGGCCAAAGCCCACCCGTTCCTCGCTCAGGAGACCAGCCTCGCACCGGGTAGGAGCCTCTGAGCAACTTGGTCGGGCCAAAGCCCACCCGTTCCCTCGCTCCGGAGACCCGCAGCCTCGCGCCGGGTAGGAGCCTACGAACGCTTGGTCGGGCTAAAGCCCACCCGTTCCCTCGCTCCGGAGACCCGCAGCCTCGCGCCGGGTAGGAGCCTACGAACGCTTGGTCGGGCCAAAGCCCACCCGTTCCCTCGCTCCGGAGACCCGCAGCCTCGCGCCGGGTAGGAGCCTACGAACGCTTGGTCGGGCCAAAGCCCACCCGTTCCCTCGCTCCGGAGACCCGCAGCCTCGCGCCGGGTAGGAGCCTACGAACGCTTGGTCGGGCCAAAGCCCACCCGTTCCTCCGTTCCGGGGGATCGCAGCCTCGCGCCGGGTAGGAATCTATGGATGTAGAATAAAGTTAACTGCCCACCTGTCCACTCGTCCTAAATGCTCGGGGCTACGATCAAAGACGAATGCGGAGAAGTTAGGTGCAAGCATAACCCTCCCCCGATGGGATCTTACGGCCCGGGGCTCAGCCCCGAGGGGAATTTGACAAGCGATGAGTTAGGCTTATACTTTGCTTCGTCTTTCCAAGGAACCCAAGGTTCTGCCCCCAAGCCTACGGCTAAAAGCCCCTGGAAAAACCCCGAAAATAGGCCGGCGACCATGACTCCGTCCTATTCCATGGGTAATCGAGACCCTCAGATCCCTAGACAATAACAACCACTGGAACAATGCGACACGACAAGCTTCAAAAAAATATATACGTATATGTACATACATGTATATATAGATTAACACGGATGATCACGTTGCTGATCCCAGTCTCAAGAATGAAGCAAGAACGGCAAAAAAGAGATAAAAGAAGCGATCTGAGAAACTGATATTCTTTTTATATACCGGTACCACCGGAAGCAGGGTCCATTACATATACGACCAATATTACTCGTTGTACTCACGGTGTACTGCTGCAACAAGAGCATCCGTCACCTCGTAGAGCTGCGGGAACGCCGCCACCGTAAGGTGAACGCTGAAATATCGCGGCGATGGCCTCCTCCGCGCCCGGCTCCTCCAGGCCAAATCGTATTCCATCCAGAGTTCATCTTCTTCGTCGGCCACCACTGGTGGGGTGGCGAGCCTCGTCCCAGTTGAAAACTAAGGAGGGCGTCGTCGGCAGGGGCGAGCTTGGCCGTCCATCTCGGAATGTTGGGCGCTAGGAAGAACAAAGTATGCAGGAGCGAAAGAGTGCTCGAGGACCCCAAATGATACAATCGTTATGCGTATATACACTACGGAAGCAACGGTTCGAGGAACCGAAGTAAATGTCAACCAGAAGCCGAAGAGGCGAGAAGGCGGAAAGTCTCAAATAAATGCAACCACGATAATTCTGCGTTTACATTCCCAAAGTCGGTGAAGTGTATAGCGATAATGCGAGAAGCGAGCAAACTAAGTGGGCGGCGGTTTTTCCGCTCCCTTCGCTAACTCGACCATCGGGCCCGAGCACGACGACCGATTCCTTCGCAACATTATCGCCATGTCGCCTCCGTAAATCGACATAAAGCTCGAGGACAACCGGAATGCAGCAGCGGAGGGCTTCACGGAGGGAAGGAGGTCACCAAATCCGGGCAAAGATGCAGAAGCGGAGGGAGAACCAAAATGTTCGCGAACATGTGTGCATCCCTTCGCCTCCAACAACCGGCGATCTTCACAGAGCCTAGCCTCGCGCAGAGTCCCGAAGGTTAACGCCGAGTCCCGAAAATTTTAGTAGACTTCATGAGAAAAGAAATAGCTTCCAGTGAGAAGGGGAATGCGGCTCGAGGCGCGTCGATGCCAAATCGAGGAAGCTGTTGCAAAAAGGCTTCAGTCGCTCCATGAACCGCGGAAGCGATGGAATCCATTTCCTTCCGGATCGCTTCGTAACTCTCCTCTGCACGTCGAGCGTTGCGGAGGTGCATCTGAAACCTCGCCCACGTCGCGAGCTGGGAAGGAAACTCTTCTGCTTGCTTCTTCAGCATACTCTTGGCCTCATCCGCCACAGCTAAGAGGCCCTTCAACTCTTCTATACGATCTTCCTTCTTTTTCTCATTCCGCTCGGCTGCTAAGCGAGCCCGTTCTTCTTCGGCCAAGCGGCTCCGCATCATGGAGATAGCCCCTTCAAGTTCGGCATTTTTCGCCGCCAAGTCTTGGCTTTGTGCCGCCTCGACTTGGGCCCTAGCCAAGGACTCACTAGAACTGCGGAGCGCCTCTGACAAATGGACCTTCTCCGCTTCCAGCTCCTCTACTCGTTTCTTAGCCGCCTCGCAATACTGAACCCCTTCGTTGAATTTATCAAAATATGCCCGAAAGTGACGAACCATTTCTGAAGCCACGACAGCCCCCTGTAAAAGAGACATCACGGGGTGAAGAAGTTGCCAGTAGGAATACAGAGATAAACGGGAACAACGGAAATAAATAAACACCTTTAGATGATGATCCATCGACATCTCGCAAAGGGCAAGATCGTTAACTTCCCCAAATAAATTTATGGATTTACTATAAGGAGAAAAGGCGGCACGCATTTTCTTCAGGGTGGGGTTCGCAGCTGTCCCTCCTTCAAAATCTGAAGCCACAAAGTTTGACAGGTCGAACCTGACGAAGGAGGAACCAGAGCTACCCCCAGGGGTCGCCTGACGCGAGGATAAAGCCCCTCACTTTGAGGAAGGAGCCTCTGAGGGTAGCTTCATGAGATCATACCCCCTTCCTTCATGTGAGCCAAAGAAATCGGAGGCGTCTTGCCCCGGTCCTGTTCTGATGGCTCTAAAGTTTTCCCCGCCTCCGCGTTATCACCCCCTGCACCAGCTTCGTCAAGCCCTAGAGAGACATCATACCCTAATGAGCTGGCGGGAAAAGTATCGGGAGGAAGACCTTACGCCCCTCACGGGGTATCGGGAGTAGAAATGTTTAGCTGAAGGTCGCGAGCTTCAGCAGCCGGCGGCTTCAGCAACCCGCCCGAAGGAACGCAAATTCCCTCCGCCTCCACGCCAGCCACGCTCCCGGGCAATCCCAGTGCATCCTCCATAACCGAAGTATCACCTTCATCATCGCCAGCCAAGTCAACAAGATCGACGCCAGGGATGGCCAAGAAAGAATATCCAGGAGATTGCTCCCCGTCAGCTTGCTTACTCGCCAACGGAGTGGGAACAGGGACCGGAAGTGTCATATCTGACGAAACCGGGACGGGGCGGTCTCGAGCAATCCCGCCGGAGGCGAGGCAGGGAGTCGGGAAGGGGCGAGAGGCTCAGCCCCAACCAAAGAATGTAACCCGAGTTATAGCCTCACGGTAGGCGGAGAATCGAAGCAAGAGGTGTCCTGAGGATTTACTCTCCTCGATCGCCGGCAATGTTCCGTAAAGTCCCGTGGTGCAAACCAGATCGAGATGGAGCCGGGGGACAGAGATGTGGCGGCAACAGATTCAGAGGAATCACCTTCATCACTGGACTCCTCATTCCAGTCCGCCTCCTCATCGCCATCGTCTTCTGAGCCCCCACTTCCCCCGGAGGTATTGGTGGCCTGAGGTGGAGCAAGACGAATCAGTCTCGCTCGCTTCGCGGGACGAGGGGAACCCGCTGATCCTCTGGGATGAGGAGCGGCTCGAAGCCCCCATTCGGCGAAGCGAGGGCATCGTCTGGCCCCAATGGCACTCATAGTAGCCTCATATTCGGCCGTCTTGCACGGACCAAGGAGTCTGCGAGCCAATTTTTCCGCAGCTCCGCGCCCTAAGTCCTGCATCCCCTCGGGCCGGACCACGGAGATATCTCCTCCGGGGGACCAGTCCAAAGTAACTGCGGGGTTCCTTGCCAGAGGATCGATGCGACATAAACAATACTCCTCCACCAAGTCGCGCATAGAGCTTTGATGTCGAAGGGCCCTCAGGAAATCGAGCAGTCGGGCCTCCTCTGCAGTCGCGTCCCAATTCGGCGAGCGGATAGTCCTCACAAGCCCCAGGGAAGTGCGAAGGGGGGAGTCCGAGCCGTCTAGCTCCTGGTAGTACCACCAGTGCATCCAACCCGACTCCCATTTACCTTTAGCGGCGACCACGGGGATCTCTTTGGCCAAAGATCTCTTCGTCTGGAAGTTTAAGGAGCCGAAGCAAGATCGGTGGTCCTCCTCCCCAACCCGGTGAAATTTAGGCTGCCAAAATGCATCCTCTATAAGAGAAAACAAACGGCCAGTCAATCTGAATCCACCGGCTCGAAATGCCCAATCTAACACCGCCATCCGGACAATAGCATTCGGAGTGAGTTGCGAAAGCTCCGCTTGAAAGGCCCGCAATATAGATCCCACTAGAGGGGAAGCAGGGAATCGAAGTCCGGCTTCTAAGAAGGCGGCGAACACGACCGCCTCCGTGGCTCGTGGACGGGGGACTTCATCCGCGCCAGGGGAACGCATAGATATGCGGGCTATGCCAGGTTCCGGGCCATAAGATCTAGCTCGCGAAGTCAAAACAGGCGCCCCAGGAAGGGGACAAAGCTCCGGCGTCCCTCTCGCTTAAAACCAATTTTGCTCGAGGGGCGCGTCGAGGACCCATTGGATGGAAAAAGCTTACGAAGATGAAGAAGAGGATGGAGTCAGGAGGAGCCAAAAATGCCAGTAGTGGAATAAGCCCAATGGAACCTCCCCCCACTACTATCCTTATCCTCAGCCAAAAGGAAACCGCTTGTCTTCTATAAACCGAAAAAGAAGGCCCTCCTTCATACACCCGAACAGCCAATGGATAATATTTGGGCCTCGAATGTCATTGCTGAGGAAAAGATGAAATCAATCCACAGCCATGCGGGGCTATTGTAGTGGCTCAGTTACAAAGTCCAGCCCATCATATCCCGAGCCATCGGGTGAATGAAGCATGGCCCATGTTTTATCCGAGGCAGAGTTGAGCAAACGAGGCATTGCTTCGGCCGAACCTACAATGCGGAGCGAAGCAAGGTAGCGGCAAAGGCAACGGAGGAACGCACCCTCGCAGTCCACAAAGACACACCCGACAACACCATTAAATAAATCTGACACCATGCAAAAAGAGAAGAAGAAAACGACAAGATCCTGTCGGGACCGGTCGAGAAGAGTAAAATGGGACGCGCACGACCAGGTTCTAGAATGGATAGGTCTTCATGCCATTCACTAATGGAAGGGATTCTGAAGGGATTCTGAAGAATGGATAGAATGGATAGGTCTTCATGCCATTCACTAATGGAAGGGATTCTGAAGAAGGCTGGCACAAAAGGTCAATTCAGTTTGTTGAAAACATAGCATCAAGTGGTATTCTCCTGAATGATTTTTTTTCTGTGCCCATTAATTAGGCATCTCTGTTAGAACAAGAAAGCACATGAACTTGTCAAAAAGTTCAAGAAATTTGGAGTTTCGCTGAAAACTGGATCATATAATTCTCTTATTTGTGGCCTTGTGGATGAAAACCTGATTGAAATTGCTGAAGGCATGTTTGCCGAAATGGGGGAATTCGGATGTGGCCAGGATGAGTTTACTACAACTTGATTCTTGATGCCATGGGAAAGTCAATCCGGAATGAGGAAATGTTGAAAGTTCAAGAAGAGATGCACCACAGGGGATTTGAATCACCTTATCTCTACTATTATAAAGCAACAGTTGGTGGCAGTGGTGAGTTCTACCCATGTCATTAATTGCCCTACTTAATTGCCCTACGCAAAAAACGAAGCGTTGCTTTAATTAGCCAGCTTTCGCAAGAAACGAAGCGTTAAAGATAGATGTTTGATCTTGTGAAATAATTTTTTTATTTTTTAATCTTTATTTTTCGTTATCAATTTTGTTTTTCGTAGCAATGCACGGGCATGTAACTAGTGTCACTTATAACACAATCATTTCAGGCCATGTAAAATCAAGAAGGTTGGACCAGGCTATAGACTTGTACTACAATCTGATGAGCCAAGGCTTCTCTCCCACAACATATACATATGGTCCTCTTCTTGATGGGCTGTTAAAAGCTGGAAAGATAGAAGACCCTGAAAATCTTTTCAATAAGATGCTGGTAGGGGCGGGCGATTTTTTTTACCAAAAATAAAAAAACTGAATCAAGCCAAACCGAATTGACTGAAAAATTCAGTTTTTTCTAGCACTGTTCAGATTTCGGTTTTCAGTTCGGTTTTGTATTTAGGCCCCGTTTGGTACGGTTCCAGATTCTATTAGAAACGAAAACAGTTCCAGATTCTTGGTAGAAACGTTTCAGGTAGAATCAGAATCACTGTCTGGAAATCGTCTGATACAGTTCCAGATTCTAGTAGAAACTAGTAGAAATGGGGTTGAGGGTGATTCAGCCATGGCGTGGAAAAAGGAGAAACGTTCCGAGTTTTAGCCCGTTTGGCTTGGTTTCTCTTAGATTCTTGTAGAAACAGCTCTGTTCCAAGTTGCCAAACGGGCCCTTAGAAACCGAATACCTGAATAAACCGACTTCCCCGTTAGTCCATAAGTCCATTACGGCATTACACTTTCCCCATTCGGAATTTCCGCATCCCCATCCCCATCCCCATCTTTCGACTCTGTGTTCCCTATTCCGATTTCCACATCGCCAATCCACATTCCCAAGCTTCGGGCACCACGGCCACCAGTCCCCTCCATCTTTGGCCGACGGTGCTGCTGCTGTGACTAGCTCTCGCCTTTTGCCTCGCCGTCCTCTCCATCCAATCCTCCTTCACCACCTTGAGTGCGCTCCAGTTCCCAAATCCCCACGCTTCCGCGCTCACCCGCCGCTTATCCTCTCCTCCACGCCATGCCTCTCTCGCGCGCACTGAATAGCCTTCGCTTCCCTACAAGGCATATACCTTCTGTGTAGACCTGGGAATTGGGCCGGGCCTTAGTGGGCCAGCACGAGCACGGCCCGATTTTAATGGCCCGAAGCACGACCCGGTATGAAAAAATGGGTCAGGCCTTAGTGGGCCAGCACGAGCACGCCTCGATTTTAATGGCCCGAAGCACGATCCGGCATGAAAAAAATGGGCCGGGCTGGCACGGACCGATTGGCGTGCCGGGCCGGGCCTAAAAACCTAGCACGATGGGCCATCCGGCACGGCCTGAATTGAAGCTCGAACCTGTAATTTGTATTTTTCAGGGTCTTCCTTTGCTTATATGAATTTATATTCTACATGAAAGTTGTAGATAATTTCGAGACACATCTTTTTCATGTAGATAACTTTTCCATTTGAGCAACGTATAAATTTATAAAAAAAATATTTAGTGCGTTGTGTAGTTTCGGACCGACACCACATCTTTCGGTAATCCGGATGTTTCAAGGTCTTCTTTTGCTCATATGAATTTATATTATACATAAAAGTTGTAGATAATTTCGAGACACATCTTTTTCATGCAGACAAATTTTCCATTTGAGCAACGTATGAATTTACCAAAAAATATTTAGTGCAATGTGTAGTTTCGGACTGACGCCACATCTCTTGATAATCTGCATTTTTCAGGGTCTTCCTTTGCTCATATGAATTTATATTCTACATGAAAGTTGTAGAGAATTTCGAGACACATCTTTTTTTATGTAAAACAGCCTTTTCATTTGAGCAACGTTTGAATTTATAAAAAAAAAAAAAATTAGTGTGTTGTGTTCTCTTCCGTGCCATGCTCGGGTCGGCCCGGCCCGACAGTAGACTGGCGTGCCTTTGGACCGTACCGGATCATGATTTTTACCGTTCGTACTGATCTGGCCTTGACTGTGTTGATCCATTTTATGCAGGCCCAAAGCACGATGGGCTCGAGCCGTGCCAGCCCGGCACGGCCCAAGTCTCACCTCTAGTTCCGTGGAGCCACTAGCTTCCTCGTATTCCCTTCCTTGGTGATCCCAAATTTGCTGGTTGCTGTGTTCTATCGCTGTTTCAGTGGATCTTGATAGTTGCTCTGGCTGGCGTTGAGCCATCTGAAGCCATGTTTTCTTCAACTTCTACTTAATTCCGTTGGCTTCTTTTGATGCATTGTGATCTGTATCGTACTGTTTGGGTGCATTAGCGTCTATACTTAATTCAGTTTAATTTATTAATCTGTATTAACTTCCATCCTCTCCTCATATCTACTAGGAAGATTAGCGCGGTATACCGCGCCGTTGATAATACCGGTCGTTTGATAGAGATCAAGCACGAAATATTTTAAGGACGTAAAATAAAAAACTATGGTTTTCAATCGAAGGGGACGTATAATACTGGTCGGTTGATATATAGAAATTTTAATGGATAGATAGAAAAGTTTTTTTGAATTTTGTCCATTGCATTGAAAGATTTTTCAAAATTTCAATGAGAAACTAATTAGAAAAAATGGAGTTCTATATTGCAACTGAGAAAAAAAAAGTTCCAACTCTTTCAAGCTTTGTTTCTATTAAGCAAAACAAGAGTTTTTTTGTTAAAAAAATCCGCAACGATACTACCAAACGAAGTCTATACTGCAAGGACATTCAATAAATCGAAGAAAAGTTAACATGCTTTCGATAAAAAAAATAAATCGTTTATCGAGTGTTAGTAATACAAAAGTTAACATGTTGTTGGATGCAGCCATGTAGAAACTGCACGTGATACAATTCCAAGTATGAAAAAAGGCCCTCTAAAAATTATTGTCAACATTTTGCTTAACAACATGTGGGAAGGGCAATGTCAGGGAAGAAGCAGAATTACTGGGATCTGATCGGCTTCTGCAAAAGAACATTCTGCAAAAGAACATACATTAAAACAAAATTCATGATCCTATGAGTTGTTGTGCATTTCAGGAGATGGAGTAACATTCGGGACTGGATTAACCTAGGAAATTGGGGAAAAACATATTAAGATAACTTCACAATTCATAATCTTGTTTGCAGAATTTATCACTAAGCAATATCCTAACTAACACAATGCCTAAAACAGACCAATACCATCTAAAATCAAATAACATGGTCAAACAAAAGTGTCACTGATTTATAGCATCATATGACCGACATACATGAAGTGATGGGGTAGACTCGGGTGCACCATTGGGCATCGACAATGGGAGGATTATCTCGATCTCCTCTTCAGGAGCAGAGCTGTAATCTGCTAGGTTCAGTGAAGCAGCTCCCAGAGTAGTTTCGCCCTTTGGTCCTTTATTTGAATACTGCACCAATGAAAACAAAACAAAGGAGGTCAGACTAAAGTTCAGGAATCCATTCGAACAAGCCAACCAAAAGATCTATACATTCCTTGTTATGCTTGTTTAACTCAGTAAAAGTGATTATCTGCCTTGTAAGGATTTAAATGTGTCTGTAAGAAGTACACTAAAGGCTATAATGTCCCCAAATTTAGCACTCTGTTTCATTTGCATGATAATTGGGTGACAAGCTCTGCTACCAATCGCACACAATGTGCTATAAGCAATTAACCAACATAATGGTGAAGCACCCATAGCAAACAACACGACAAAATGGCAATTACATCAATCACAGATCGTCAAAACAAATACGACAACATTGTAATAGCGTTACCATAAAAAAAACTAATGGATCTACGTTTGTCTTAAGGCTCACAAAGCAACAATTGGCAAGACAAGGACAATAAACCTGAGCAATTCATGATTGACCAATTTCTCCCGAGTTTCCTAAGCGACAAGAGAGTATAATTGTGCACACTTCCTGATTGGCCTATCTCTCCTTCTAAAGAGATAACATTGCACATTGAATTATACGGCTTTCTGATTACATTGAGCCTAGTTTATGCCAGCCAATCTACTATATGGACAACATAATTATTTGTTAATTTGAAAGCTAACCTATCATATTCAAATAACCCGGTTCTTTAAACCAACATAATTTAACTAAATAACACTTCATCGTTCTAAGTAAATTAATCAAATATAGCTAAAGTGATTAGCAAACTTTAAATAAATCCATCGGCTGACCACAATACCCGATCATCACAACAACAACAACAAAATGGAAAAATGAGGCTAGGGACAAGGCTAATCATAATATCATTGATTGAAACAAAGAACTAAATAAAAAAACAAGGCCAACCACCAAGATAATGCAACGACAGACACAATTTTGGTAAAGCTCCATAAATCATAGATTTTACAGAGATTATGACATCCAACACAAGGGACCAAGAAAGGAGATATTATCATATAAAAATAGATAAAATAAAATTAGAACAAGATTACTAAGAATATCCAATATTTAAACAACGAGTAACTTAAAGAACACAATAATTTTGTAGAAAGAAATATACCTGGAATTTTGATTATATAAATCCCTAGGCATGTGTCCTTCAGGTGACAATGAATCAATAGGTGGTGGTGACGAAACAATGGTAAAACCCAGGGATGACAACTCCATGGCCTTTGTACCAAGTTCAGCATACCATTTTCCTGATTTATGAGATTCCCAGTTAAATCCTTGGCACAATATTTCAAAGCCAGATCGATTGCGAGCAAGCTGGCTTCACGCTTGATGGGTCATCGATGTAAATAGATTCCTCTGCAGCGTCAATAGTGGGGCTCCTAAAAATGCTATAAGCTTCTGCTGCTAACCTTTCAATTTCTTGCAGGACATCCTCTTGCAGATGTTTATTCTTTGCTTGCTGACCTCTTCTAAATGATAGGCCAACCACCAGATTCCTTATATCACTGATTAAGCCATCAGTTTGTGAAGACTTATCATCAATTATTTGTTTCTCAGCCTTATGAGGTTCTTGGGTGTTTCCACATTGGTCTACTATTGTAAGAGGAATGTAGAAATCAAATCCATTCTCCAGATTTCTCAACCAAGTATACTCATCAAGTTTGAGCACAAAAACCAGCCCAGAATACTCTGCATCCAGAAAGAATGATATGTAGCTGCCTGTTCCATCAGCTTTTTGCTGCAGTATGACATAAAATGTGTGAAGAGGAACAGTTTATCGATTTCATGCAGCTGAAGTTATTAACTTGTCAAGAACAACATATAAAAATGTTCTACAAAATGGAAAGACATTTTTTTGGTAGCTTGTGTGTGCATTAAAGATATACTTTTAGGCAAAAGAGAATAACTTATAAGAAAACAAAGAGCTGGTCCTCGACTAACTAACCAAAGTAGACATTACCCGAAAGAGAAGGCAACCCCATGGATAACGGAGTTAGGAGCCAAAAAGCAATGAGCTGCACAAAGAGTTCGACTATAGAGAATTCAAGTTTCCGAAACTCCTTCAGATTTAAAGAGCTCAACTTGCTTTGTACATTTTTTCGCCCGAACAACCGAACAAACAAATTAATCTAGCTCGAATGCATCAAGGAGTCACTGTTTTACCCTCCATGCATGCTGATCCAAAATCAATCATTTTCACTGCTGCAGCTGTTGTGATACTGCAAAATTCATCGTACAACCATCAGAACATCATTAGAATTAAAGATCGTATAAGGGCAAGCATCAACTGAAGTAGTAGCCTGATTAAGGACAAAAATGTATCAAAACCATCAATTGACTACAAAACGTAGTTGCATACCAGTATGTCGCGCATTGCCGCTGCTTTGACAGCCAAATGTCTCAGTGACAACTGCAAGGGATAAAAAGGGAAGAACGAACAACAATCAAGAGCCCGGAATAGGCATAGGTGCAAACAGCAAAGGTAGAGCCTAGCAAGAAACTTGACCTGGGCATGGCGGCACGGACGGACATCATCCGGCTTCCTCGGCCGCGCGAACCGACGAGCGAAAAAATTAGGCGAAGTGCTCGGCGATCAAATGTCTCGGTGACAAGCTGCAGGGATAAAGGAAGAACGAACAGTAATCAAGAGCCTGGAATAGGCATAGGTGCAAACAACAAAGGTAGAGCCTAGCAAGAAACTTGACCTGGGCGTGGCAGCACGGACGGACATCATCCGGCTTCCTCGGCCGTGCGAACCGGTGAACCGGCGAGCGAAAAAATTGGGCGAAGAAGATTGGTTCTGGGCCTCGATGACCCCATAGTTCTTCACGAATTCCTTAAAAACAATGGCATCACAAATCTAGCAACCATCACCGCATGGGATGAAACGATGACAGATCGACCAGAGAATAGATAAAGCGGGAGAAGAGGAGGCAGCGGTTGGTACCGAGCGGGGGCGAACGACAGCGACGACGAAGGAAGCGGACGAATGGGGGTGCAGAATCTTGCGGCGTCATCTTCTCTGCTCTTCTTTTCTCTTCAGGTTGAAGTCCGGGGGAGGGGCGGATGACGCAGGGAAAGGGCGGAGGCGGAGGTCGCAAGGCGGGGAAGGCGGAGACCTCGTAGCGCGAATAGGCGGGCGGGCGGAAGACGCGAGGAGCGCGGTGAAGATAGGTGGATCCGGCGCTCCCCGAGGCCAGATTTCACAGGCCTTTATCGGCCATCGAAGGGTCAGAGAGCACGAACAGGCGGTCGGGCGGAGGACGCGAGGAGGGCGGCCATTGAAGGGGCGGAGAGCGCGAACAGGCGGCCGGGCGGAGGACGCGAGGAGAGCGACGAAGATCGGGGGATCCGGCGCGGATTCCACGGCCCTTTATGAGCCATCGAAGATGCAGGCGGAGAACGCACGGAAGGGCACCAACCGAGGAGGTCGAGAGGCACGCGTGGACGGCTGGATCCGAGCCGGCCCGAAAGACCAACGGCAGCCAGCAACAATGCTCTGTACGCAAATACGAAAAAGGTCCGGGTTTTATGTGCGCAAAACGGTGACGTGGATACCGGGAGAGCTCCGGAAGTCCAGGCCTTATAAGAAAAGTTGCGCAAAACGGTGACGTGGATACCGGGAGAGCTCCGGAAGTCCAGGCCTTATAAGAAAAGTTAATATTAGTCATGTCTTCTTCAAGAATTATTTTACATAGTGTTAATTCCTGATCTAAGGTATATGCTAGTGTTTGTAACTTCTCAAAACTTCCACGCTCAACAGTAAAGGATTTCTCTCTTCACTAGGTGTTGCTTAGGCACCGCTCTACTAATTTGGTAGTCTCTAGCAGGGTTCACAAAATCGATTTCGTGATTTTAGGATGAACAGTAATTTTCGATAATCGCAAAAATCGAGTCGAAAATCGACCGAAAATCGTCAAAAATCGGATAAATTCAAAAAGCGACAATACCCTATTTTCGCCGAACCGTTTGGCGAAAATACCCTAAATCCGCAGTTAATCTGCTACACAGGAATCAAGGCTGTTTTCGCCTATGGTATGGCGAAGACCCTATTTTCGCCATACGGTTTGGCGAAAATAGGGTATTTTCGCCACACGGTTTGGCGATATTTTCGCCATATGGTAAGGCGAAAATAGCCTTAACCAAACAACCGACGGTTAATCGGCTTTAATCGGGTAATTAGGGTATTTTCGCCATACCATATGGCGAAAATAGGGTATTCGCCGTACGGTATGGCGACCACGTATTATTTTTGCAATTTTTATTTTTCGAGTATTAAAAACGCAATTCAGTTTAAAAAAAGTATTATTTTAAAAAAAAAATCCGTAATACTCTTTGGCTGCCAGGTTAGATATGATTGGCTCTATAGAATATACAGATTTTACTTCTTCTGCCAATTATTTATCCTCCTTTCTGTTACAATAAAGTGCTCTCCATAACCTGTATTAAAGCTCATTACATTTGCACCTTCAGTTTCTCTATGAAGTCCCGAAGGTGTGAAAACAACCTCAAGTCTGCAGCAACGAGCAAGTACTGTTTTACTTGTCGTTTTTGTTGCAATTTCATGCTACGAAGTTCCATGGAAATCTAGCTACAAATGGTTGCCTGATTCTCCATCTCTTCAATGATATTTCTTAAACCACTGCCAATGCGTCCTTTCAGAAGGTACTTCTATATATATTGGATATAGAAGTAATCCTGGTGGATTTACTTGTTTGTAAAACAACCAAACAGTAATCCAAGATTACCTTGGAAGCTAGATTACCAACAATTCGAGAAATAATGGCGCTTTTAGAACGCAGAAATTTTAAAGGAAATCGTTCACGTTCCAAAAGAGGCCTTGAAAAGGGTGTCTATCTTGGATTACCGATGTGAAGAAATCATTATTGTTGCGCATTTATGAAATTTCAAATCACATAATTTAATTTTGTGGACTTTTTTTAATCGAGTTACGAAATATTGAACTATTATAAAGACTATTTTGTAGTTTCCTTCAAATCAATCAAAAGTGGGAGTAGTATTGTGTTTGGCAGTAGGCGGATGGACGAGGTCAATACATACTCCACAAGAATAGCAATTTGATCATTTCTACGCGTGCGTGTCTTGGCTGAAGTGCAAAATTCTAAAATATCATATAGTTCAGAAAAACGAAGGGAGTGCTCAAATATTAATTCTAAGATACCCTAGAAGCAAATTTCATGAAAAAATTTCATCGGAGCCCATAGTTTTTTCGATATACCCTTTTCTCCATGCATAAAAGGAGTATATACACAAATCATGCTAAAAACTATGGACTTTCAAATTTTCACAGAATTCACTGGGGAGCAACTCATAATTACTATTGGAGTATATTCAAAGTGATAAAAGAATATAACACATACGTATAAGTGGCATGTGAGAAGTGGGAGTAGTACTCTAAGAGTATCACAGAATTAATAGTAAACCCCTTATAGGGGAAGAAATTGAGAGCCAACCGGGTGCCCCACGTGGCACTCGCATTTTTGCGAAAAGCCCCTCCAGTTTCTTCGAAATTACGTTCAGGTCCTTGCGCGATTTTATGTGAGAGAAAAATATTTTTTCCGGTTCGCATTTAGGTCCCTGATTTGCCGTTTTGCATGGAGGACCTCCCGTTAAGTACGAATCGCGAAAGAGCCCTTTCCTAATTTTTCAGAATAGCGAACATGTCCAAAATTATAACAAATAGGTCCTCACGCTTTACGTTCGGTCCTTTCTCCGTTTTGTCCCAAAAAAATGTTTTCGGGATCCGTTTTTTCTCCAGAGCATGCGAAAAATACTTTCGGTTGCCGTTTTTCAAAAAAAAAAATGGAAAACCGTTTCCTTTATCCGTTTTACCCGAAAAAAAATAGTTTCGTGATCCTTTTTCCCTCCGGAGCATGGGGGAAATGTTTTCGGTGGCTATTCCCCCCCCCCAAAAATGGGAGACCGTTTCTGTCGACGATTGGGGAACAGGCCCCCGCCGAGCTTACTTGTTGGTGGAGGGACCAACTGTGACCCCTTCTCTCGTGAGGGATTACTCAAGGAACGGCTCACCAGATCTCAACGAGCGTGGACACAGCAGTTTACCCTGGTTCGGGCCTCTCAGGAAAGAGATAATAGCCCTACTCCAGCTCTTGTATACTCTTGCAAAGTATCTGAGTGTATGTCTCTTGTCTTACAGTCTGTGTCCTATCCCCCTCATGACGGGAACGCTTTTATAGCTTACAAAGGATCGAACTCCATCGGCCCCACTATCCCACGTTTGGACCTCGTCCAAACGTGGCAACCGGTGGATCCTACAACTTCGCCACGCTCCCGCGGGGAACGCAACGGGCCAGCGGAAGTTACGCTCGGGCGGTTACTCCCACTCCCGCCGACCTCGAGATCACGTTAGGTCGGCCGATAGCCGGCACCGAGCTCGTACATCTTACCCGAACTCGAGCCCGGAATCGACTGGAATACGTGGCATCCCAGGTCCCTTCCGAGCCCGAGCTCGGAACAGGCCGAAATACGTAGCCTTCCAGGTTCTAACTAACCCGTCCAGGGTAACGACCTCCTGGTGGCTCGGGTGGGAGCGAGCTTGGTCGTTGGTGGCACCCGAGGTAATTTATGGGAATTACCCGACCCCCCGACAGCTAGCCCCCGAGGTTCAAGTGGGAAAAAGGTCTAAGGAAGGCCTTCCCCTTGGGCCTACCGTTCTACGAGCATATCGGTTCTGCCGCGGTGAACAACTGCCGCGACCAACGAGCTATTAACCTTCTCCGGGAACGAGCTTGTTGCTCCAGCTCGTCGCGTTTCGAGCGGACAGAAGTGGGCCCCTCTCAACGGTACCTTCTCCCGGAAGCCTCATTCGGGAAGTTCGAACCGTCTTCTCTGGCAGGACGGTTTCGATTCGCGTGCCCACGTGTCATTTCCCGGATGGCGAATGCCTCAACTGCCCTCTGTGCCTCTAGGGTTTCCTCGATCATAACGGCGGGAAGTCCCTTTACTTTCCTGTTCAACTTTATTCGATGCTTATTGAGGTTATGAAAAGTCTCCTCTAGATCGGATACATGGTCCGAGGCCATCTTGCTCTTGACGACTATGTCGTCTACATATACTTCCAGGTTCCGACCTATTTGGTTCGAGAAGGTTTTCTGCATGAGGCGCTGGAAGGTCGCTCCAGCGTTCCTCAGACCGAAGGACATGGTCGTGTAGCAGAACGTGCCAAACGGCGTGATGAAGGAAGTTTTCTCCTCGTCGTCGGGCGATATGCCGATCTGGTGATAGCCTGAGTAGGCGCCCGTAGCTCATCGCCTCGGAGCCGGCCGTTGCGTCGACCAACTGGTCTATCCGAGGTAGCGGGAAATTGTCTTTCGGGCATGCGGCATTCAGCCCCGTGTGGTCGACACACATGCGCCACTTGCCCCCTTTTTTCATCACGATAACTGGGTTGGCCAACCAATCGGAATGGTCGACCTCCCGAATGAAACCGGCTTTGAGGAGCTTGTCCAGTTCCTCTCTGATGATGGCTTGCTTCTCCGGGGAGAAGCGCCTGAGCTCTGCCGCCTGAGGCTTTTGTCGAGCCGAATCGCTAGCTTTGTGCTCGACGACCTCCCTTGGGACTCCGGGCATGTCGGACGGTTCCCAGGCGAACGTGTCCGCGCTTCTCCGGAGGAAGGTCACGAGCTCGAGTTCCTATTTAGGATCTAGGGAAGCCCCCACGTGTACGACCTTGTCTGGCTCTGCGTCGCACAACGGGATGGCCTTGGTTTCTCCTCCAGCTTGGAGGCTAGCCTTGGGCCGGGAACTCCTCGGCTCTTGCTCGGGCCCGCGCTGGGGCAGTTGACCGACCATGTCTAACGCCCTCTCGTCGCAGTTTAGAGCTGCTTTCGGGCTTCCCTTGACCGTGATCACGCCGCCGGGGCCGGGGACCTTCAAGCATTGATACCCGTGATGAGTGGCGGCCATGAATTTGGCGAGCGCTGGTCGGCCCAGGATTGCGTTGTAAGCCGACTCGAAATCGACCACTTCGAACGTGATCAGCTCCGTTCGGAAGTTGCTCGGACTGCCAAACGTTACTGGCAGGACGATCTGGCCGAGCGGCCTGACCGACGTTCCGGGTACTATCCCGTAGAACGGGACCACCAGGCTTTTGATCTTGGAGCGAGGGATATGCATCTTGTCCAAGACCTTGGCAGATATCAGGTCTAGGGAGCTCCCGCAATCCACAAGGACCCGACCTACTGCGGTGTTGCAGATCGTTGGGCTAACGACCATCGGAAGCCTTTGGGGTTTCGTCATCCCCAGAGGGCAGTCGTCCTTGGAGAAGGTGATCGGCAGCTCGGACCACTTGAGCTGCTGAACAGGAGGCTTCCCCTGAGTGACACGGAGTACCTCGCGTGCGGCCTCCTTTAACTCCCGACGCGACCCATAGGCGGCGGAGCCCCCGAATATCACGGCGATGTGGTTCCTCGGCTCCTGGTACTCCATGTCCGTATCTTCCTCCTCGGCGGGCTTCTTGCCCTTGGCGTCCCCTTCTTGCTCTGGGAGCGTAGGCATGGGACCCTTGCCACTGTAGAATTGCTCCAGGCGGGAGGCCCATGTTCTGCAATTCCGCAGGTCGTGCCCATGCGCCTGGTGGAGCGGGCAGAAATAGGCACTAGCCCGTCCGCGTTGGTCGCCGCGTTCTTGGTCGTCCCGGTTCTGCTCGTTGTTTCGCTGAACCGGTCGACCTTTTCCTTCGCTCCCCTATCTGGCTGCGAGGTCGGTCGTTGTCTTTCGATAGCTGCCACCATGTTGGAGACAGAGGGTTTTTTCTTCTTTTTGATCTTTTTCTCGATGGAGCTCACGCTCTTTTCTACCGACGCCTTCGAGCCCGGCCGAGGGGGCTTTCCTCGCCCAAAGCCTTCTTCCATTGGACGGCCTCGTCCGCGTTGGCGTAACGGTCAGCCATGTGGAACAGCTCGTTGGCTGTGATGTCCGGGTGAATTTCGAGGTCCTGAGTAAAGCGTACGTCTCGGACCCCGAACTTGAAAGCCCGGACGACCGCCTCATCCGAGATGCTTGGGATGGAATTGCGCACTTGCATGAAGCGCTGGAGGAACTGGCGCAGGGTCTCGCCCTCGTCTGCATGTCAGGCGCTCAAGGTCGCGCTCCTTCCCGAGGCGGGCGTAGCGACTCTGGAAGTTAGCTCGGAGAGTCTTTGCTCACCGGGCCCAGGACGGATCGAGTTCTCCTTCGTTGAACAGCCACGTCCGAGCCGCCCGGCCCAGGATCAGGCGTAAAGTTAGCCATAACCCTCTCATCACCCCCGGCGGCTAAAATGGCTGTGGTGTAGATTGAGAGAAACTCGTCGGGGTTCTGAGTCCCATCGAATCTCTCGATGTGACCCGGCTTGAACCTTGTCGGCCAGGTCACCCGTCGGAGCGACGTCGCGAACGCATGCACCAAAAACGGATCGGGACGGTCACCACGAGCGCGGTCGGGCGATCCCCACCACCGAGCCCGAGGTTAGTGGGCCCAGCGAGAGAATATCTCCTACGCTGTAGGATGGAGAGTGGCCCGATGAGGAATGTTCGGCCGGTTACGCCTGTGGCTCGTGATTCCGCTGGTCCCGAGGAGCCCGGAATTGCTCCGGTGCCCTCCCGAGCCCGGCCGCCGCCGGCCACTCGAGTCTTGCTGCGTGAGTCGTCGGTGGAGGCGCTCGGACGCCCGGCGGCGGCGTTCGAGGAATTGCTCTGGCGTCCCTTTCTCGGGAGGCTTCCGCCGCTTTATGTCTGCGTGGCGATTTCCTCGAGGTCGCCGGCCACGGCCGCGCCCATGGCTTCTAGGTCGACCTGCTCAGGAAACTCTCTGAGGTTGCGTACCACCGTGGCCAGGGCTTGAAGGCGTTCCCGCCGAGAACAGCGAGCGGCGAGCTCGTTAAATGCGTCGCCGCATGCTCCGAGTCCCGTATGCGTGGAAATTCTCACGAACTTCGGCCCTGGTCTTATCGGTCAGGCCACCTCGGACTTGCCGGCGTAAGCTGGCGGCGTCCGGTCGAGGATACTGCAGGTGCTCCCTGGCCGCCTCGTAGCGGTGAAGACGCGCTTCGGCCGGGGATTTGCTCCCGACATTTCCATCCTCCTCCGCAACGAAGACGTTACGGGATTGGACGGATCGCGAGGGTGACATCACGGTGTCACCCCGTGATGCGGTCGCCTGATCGAGTTCGAGTATGTCGGGAATGTCCAGGCCATCGTAGAGCCCGTCATACTCGTCGTCCGAGAGGGCGTCGAGCTGGGAGCGAAAGAACTGCTCCGGTGCAGCAGCGGCTTCCAGGGAAAAGCTCCCGGAACCGTCATGATTCTTAATGCCGGCGACGTCACCGGCCCCATTGTCGAAGAACTGCTTGTCCTCTTCCCCGATCTCGGGGGCGTAGAGGCCCCGGTGGTTCTGGGATTCTGACATTCTTCGGGATTCCTCACGAAAGGGAAAGTCGGTCCCCACGGACGGCGCCACGGTATCGGCGATTGAAACAGGCCCCCGCCGAGCTTACTTGTTGGTGGAGGGACCAACTGTGACCCCTTCTCTCGTGAGGGATTACTCAAGGAACGGCTCACCAGATCTCAACGAGCGTGGACACAGCAGTTTACCCTGGTTCGGGCCTCTCAGGAAAGAGATAATAGCCCTACTCCAGCTCTTGTATACTCTTGCAAAGTATCTGAGTGTATGTCTCTTGTCTTACAGTCTGTGTCCTATCCCCCTCATGACGGGAACGCTTTTATAGCTTACAAAGGATCGAACTCCATCGGCCCCACTATCCCACGTTTGGACCTCGTCCAAACGTGGCAACCGGTGGATCCTACAACTTCGCCACGCTCCCGCGGGGAACGCAACGGGCCAGCGGAAGTTACGCTCGGGCGGTTACTCCCACTCCCGCCGACCTCGAGATCACGTTAGGTCGGCCGATAGCCGCACCGAAGCTCGTACATCTTACCGAACTCGAGCCGGAATCGACCGGAATACGTGGCATCCCAGTCCCTTCCGAGCCCGAGCTCTAACAGCCGAACATCGTAGCCTTCCAGGTTCTAACTAACCCGTCCAGGGTAACGACCTCCTGGTGGCTCGGGTGGGAGCGAGCTTGGTCGTTGGTGGCACCCGAGGTAATTTATGGGAATTACCCGACCCCCCGACAGTTTCCTTTCTCCGTTTTGCCTGGAAAAAATATTTTCGTGATCCGTTTTTTCTCCGGAGCATGGGAAAAATGTTTTCGTTGGCCGTTTTTCCAAGACAAAAAAAATGGAAAACCGTTCCCTTTCTCCATTTTGCTCGAAAAAAATGTTTTCTTGATCCTTTTTTCCTCCGGAGCATGGGGAAAATGTTTTCGGTGGCTATTTCCCCCCAAAAAAAATGGGAAGCCGTTTTCTTTCTCCGTTTTGCCTGAAAAAAAATATTTTCGTAATCCGTTTTTTCTTCGGAGCAAGGAAAAAAATGTTTTCGTTGGCCGTTTCCCCCCCAAAAAGTGTAAATTCGTTTTTCGTCCGTCGTTTCTCCGTTTTTTCCTGCTTTTCCTCATTTTTCATGGGAAAATAAACGCATAGGGGGTTAAACTCGGCATCTAAAATTCCTTTTGCTGCTCGATCTCTAATATTTTTTAAGACATGTATTATTGCCCGTTGACCGCATAAAGTGTTAAACTCAGCGTCTATAGCTTTTTTTTATGGTTTGGGATCTAATATTTCTCGGAACATGTATTATTCCTTTTTTTTCCCAAAAAGTGCCGTTGTTTCGCTGGTTCGTCGACGGTTCTTACCTAGCGTCTTTTTTCCAAAAAATACCCAAGCGAAGAAAAAAAACTCGAAGATTCCTGCCTATTTTTAGAGATAAAAACTTGAATCAAATTTCGCACGGCGCGGCGGAGCGCGCAGCTCTCACTAGTATTTTAGATATTGCAAGTTATAAAGAAATATAGCATGCTTTTTAAGTGGTATATCCAACAGTAGTACCTAAAATAATCGTGTAAGACCGTATCTTAATAATGTACGTGAGGCTATAGTAAAGGAAAAATGTAGATAATTTTTCACATTTTTAGCCCCTCACACACCTTTTTTTTTTTTTTTACAAATCTGACGCCCTTTTTGTCATCTCCTTAACCACATAAGACACGTAGACGACACGCGCTATCTATTGTGCTTCTATCCCTGGCAGCAGCAGCTTTGAGCTGAGCTCAAAAGCAGGGACGAGCCAAACAAGCCAAGTTTGGTAGGCAGGTGCATGATTAATTAAGTGATTAAATAATTAAAGTAGGCAGCAGGTCCGCAGGTGCATGATTAATACTCCCTTCGGTCTGGTAATATCTGTTGTTTTGGACATAGACACGGTCTTCAAAACATAATTTTGACCGCTAATTTTTATTATAATATATTTATAAAAACCCAATAAAATTATAATATTATGAAAGTACTTCTCGAGACAAGTCTACAAATATAATTTTTATGTATCCAATTTAAATATTTAAAAATATATTGTTAGTCAAAGTTTTGGAAGTTTGACTATCACTATATCCAAAACGACAGGTATTACCAAACCGAAGGGAGTAATTAGTAGATCGGTGCTCGAAAGGCAATGCCTCGGGACCCCAAAGGCCAAAATCCACAAATTCGCGGCGCCCAACCACAAATTCATGGCAAGACGGCCGGCGATGGAGGCGGAAGGGGTAGCCGTCGTGGTGAAGAAGCGCGAGATTAGAGGCTTCGACTGGTTCGATTTCTTCAGCGTAAGCATGCCTTAGCTTGCGGATTTCAAATCTTTTTACCCGTCCGCCTCCTCTCTCGCGATGCGCCACCGCGTCCCTCTAGTCACCACCGCCACCCGCCACGCTCCCCGCCTCCTAGGCTCCCCTAGCCGCTGCCGGGGCTCCGTATCGCCTCCTCACAGAGCCTTGCAATCAGCGGGCGGAGGGACGACGGCCAGAAGTATGAAGATGTCCCTGTCGTCGTAGTCACCGTCGAGGAGAGGAGACCGCCGTCTTCGTCCCCCTTGTGGCTCAGATGTAGGCACGCAGCCGCCGCCACTCAGATCTAGGAGAGTGAAAGAGGGGAAGGCCGCTCGCGACCACCGTTGAGTCCGCCGCCGAAGAGGGACGTCAAGACCCCAAGATGAATCCGAAAGAAAACCCGTTTGAATCCTTCCAGGCGAGACAGGAAGAACCCACCGTGCAGAACATGAAAGCTAACAGAATAAAGATAGTAGCTAACAAACTAAAGTAAGATAAGTGAAATTCCTCCCCTTCTCTTTCTTCCAAATCGGCTTATATAGCCAGTCAATTACAGACGTAAAATAACATGAGAGTAATTCAGTTAAAAGAACAAAACAGCAGTAAAAGGGTAAATTAGTTTAAGCTTTTACTCCTTCAGCTAAACGACGAAGATTGTAGCTCGTCATATGGCCGTTGGATCCTTCTCGTCGATTAAGCGTGATCTCCCAGCGTTGAAGTCCCTTTACTGAAGTCGACGAATCGTTGCCTTTTGCCGCCGAGTTGCCCTGTTCTTCGTCTTCCTTCATCGACCCTGACAATTCCCCGCTGTTAGAGTATCAGCTTGTCCTCAAGCTCTAGTTTTGAGTCAAAGTGTTTTGTATAAATGGCTACATGATTAGCTCCCAAGTTTCCTTAAGCTGTTGGGTAGAGTCTGGTCTTCTCACACTTCTGTGCAAACACCATAGAAATTTTTTCTGCACATGCATAATAGACTCGCACTAGTGGCGGAACTTGAAAATTTTGGATGGGGTGCACACTTCGCACGTATAAATCTAATCTTATACAATGATTTTGTAACATCATAGATCCTTCACATATATTTGAAATTTGCTAAAAGTATAATATAAAGAGTTCTAATGTCTTAAAAATGATGAACCGCCAAAATTAGAACCAATTCATGCAATTAATAAATCTGGTCTATTGAAGAGGTGATCTTATAGGGTTTCTCAAATTTTTGCATAGCCAGCACCCCCTAGCTCCACCCCTGACTCGCAGAGTTTCTGAAGATGATCTGCAATCATAGAACGACAACGCTTAGCACACCCGCCATAAAAACAGTGGCATTCAACATATAAAAAATAGTATACACGCAAAGATTATATTATTCCAAAACATCTCAAAAAATTGAACAAAGCAATAGCAAAGGTAATCGACAACTCATAATGTCGGTGTTTCGTGCACCGGCAATACGAATTTCTGGTTAGTGGGGGTCGCGCGCTCCCACTCCCCGAATGGTCGACTCAAGAAGTCAAGGGTTTATACTGGTTCGGGCTGAAGGTCCCTCTCCAGTTCGTGCTGTTGGTGTGTATTGCTTCTCGAGGCGAATAATCGCCGGAGTATTACAGACGAGGGAGGGTTCTCTCTTGTGTCCAACCGGTCTCTAGTTCGATCGATTCAGTCTCTCCGTCCCTGGCGTCCTGCCTCTCCTTATATACACGGAGGTGGCAGGTTACATTGGAGTTTGGAGAGAAAAAGAAGGGGTACTATATGCCTTGGAGTCTGGTCTTCTGTCTTGTCGTCCGACCGGGCTCCGTCCACCCCCATGCCAGGTTGGTAGTCTTGCGGTGGGGGGTTCTCGGCCGGGTTGGTGAAGTGACGCACTACTTCGTACGATCGTCAACCCCGGCATTTAATTGTATTTGACCTCAGCGTGGCCTCGGGAGGGGGCGCTCTCCTCCGTGACGTGTCAGGATGACGGGACCGGAGCTTGACTTCTTGGTGAGTCCTCTGACATCCTCAGGAAGGGACCGCCTACCCTGGTACGGACATCATGGGACGTCGCGCGCACAGGGCTGTCGGCCAAGTGCCAGTGCGGGGCCCGATGTCCCGACTGCTGGTGAAGGCGACCGCGGCCGAGTCGGAGCCATGGGCGTCCTGACCGGGCGGGGTCGGAGTCGGCCACGTGCTCCGACCCAAGGGGTCGGAGCCCGCTGGGCGCCCAGACCAAGGGGTCGGAGCGCGCCAAAGCTAGCCCAAGTTAGGGCCAGGTCCCCTTTATGGCCCACGGGCCCTTCGTTGGAGCTGGGCTTCTAAAGAGGTCAACTCGTTCGTGGTTCCGGGCTGATGGGGGTACCCATGGTATATGTACACGTCAGTAGCCCCCGAGCCCCCGAGCGGGTCGGAGAGCCGGTCGGGGGTTTGGTCAACTAACAAGGCCGACGTGGTGTCGGGGTCGGTCGGCGAGGTTTGGTCAGCGCAACCTGCCGGCGACTGTCACGGCCGAAGAGCCCGGGTGAGCGCGAGCTCACCCGGTGGGTGTAGCCCCCGAGCGGGTCGGAGAGCCGGTCGAGGGTTTGCCCTAGTCGGGGTCGACCTGACATCGGGTCGGTCGAGATTCAGTTGGCGCAGCCTGCCGGGGACTGTCACGGCACGCACCCGGTGGGTGTAGCCCCCTTGCCCCCGAGTGGGTCAGAGAGCCGGTCGGGGGTTTGCCCTAGTCAAGGTCGACCTGACATCGCGTCGGTCGAGATTTGGTCGGCGCAGCCTGCCAGGGACTATCACGGCCGAAGAGCCCGGGTGTGCGCGAGCGCACCCAGTGGGTGTAGCCCCCGAGCCCCCGAGCGGGTCTAAGAGCCGGTCGGGGGTTTGCCCTAGTCGGGGTCGACCTGACATCAGGTCGATCGAGATTCGGTCGGCGCAGCCTGCCGGGGACTGCCATGGCCGAAGAGCCCGGGTGCGCGCGAGCGCAACCGGTGGGTGTAGCCCCCGAGCGGGTCGGAGAGCCGGTTGGGGGTTTGCCCTAGTCATGGTCGACCTGACATCGGTTCCCCGATGCCTTTTTGCGAGGTTCCGGCATTCAAATGCTCGTTTTACGTCGTAGCTGGACGGGCTCTGGTTGGCCGCGGATGCGGGACCCGGAGTGGGTGAGCGAACGCGCGTTTACCTTTGTCGGTGTGAACGCCGTGCTCGTGCGAGCTACCAACGGGTAATCCGAGTGGGACCTTGGTGATCTCCCTCGGGGTGGGATCATCTCCAAGCGGACAAAAAACCCGGCGCGGGTGTCCGGCCCACCGCGGGGCATCCCATGGGAACCTTTCCTTACTCGATCCCGTATCGGGCTTCCAGGTCGTCCGCCGACCTGAAGCGCGGCTGGCCGCTACTCATCGATGAGTTCCGCGGGAGAGTGTGAGGTATGGTCTCGGACGCGTGCCAGGGTGATTGGGTCGTCCGCTGACCCAACTGGAGGCCCACGGGGGGCTCACCCTGGTCCGCCCCTCGCTCTGATTCCCTGCTGGGGCGGCGCTAGGTCCGTTTGACAGGACTTGGCCTTCGTGACCCTCAGCACGGTGCCGGGCCTCGGGTGCGAGCCGGAAAGCGTTCCGCTACCTCGAGGTCGGGCGGCCCAATGGGCCGATCATACCTTTTACGGGGCGCTTGGCCCACCACACCCGACGCAGACCGTGGGGCTGCGCGGCGCGAGGCGGTTGTCCTGTCAGAATTTTTAATGCTCAGTGGGAATTAAAAACCGCAGTACGTTACCGGCGGAAGTGGAGGCGGTGGCAGACGATCGGTCGGGAAACGCGCCAGTTCGTGCGAAGGGGTGCCTGCTCCCGCCCGGAGTCTATAAAGAGTGCGCGGGAGGCGCGAGGAGGGGGTGCCTGTTTTTGCTTTCTGCGAAAAGGGAGAAGACAGAAAAAGAAGGCTCACAGCCGGTGAAGAGGACTCCTTACTTCCTCGCCTCTCCTCTCGCCTCCTCGTTGGTCTTAGCGATGTCGTGGCCCCCGTGCTCGCTGGCGCCCGGCCGCACCCTTGGCTTGAAGAAGAAGGGGTTCCTCCCCCCGCGGGACGTGTCACAGTGGAGGGTGCTGGTGGGGGCTGCGATCCCCGCGCCGGGCGACAGAGAGGTCGTCGTGCTCGCCTCCTTCTACGAGCGCGGATTCGGGCTCCCCTCCATTCGTTCATCCGTGGACTGCTGCTTTCTATGGGACGGAGGTGCACCACTTGAACCCGAACGGCGTCCTCCACATCGCGGTCTTCATCACGCTGTGCGAGGTCTTCCTGGGGATTGAACCCCACTGGGGGCTCTGGAGGCACTTCTTCCTGGCGCGGCTGCTTCAGGACAAGCCATCAGACGTGGCCGTTCCCCTTGGCGGTGCCGCCGTCCAACTGCACGGCGGTCGCAGGGCGGACTACATCGAGGTGAGGCTGTCGTCGTCGAACCGGGGATGGCACAATGAGTGGTTCTACGTCCGATCCCCCGGGTGGCAGCGCCCCGGGCTTCTCTGGCGAACTGCCCAAGGCGAGTCCCTAGTGGGGTTGGGGACCCGATGCGAGGGACAAGAAGAAGGTGAAGGAGGTCGTCGAGCGGATCCAGGGCCTGAAGGCGTGGGGCCTAACCGGCGATGTCGTCGTCCGCGTGTTGATGGAGATGCGCGTTCAGCCCCTTATGGATCGGGTGCACCCCATGTTCAGATATGTCGGGGTATCCGACCCCATGAGGGTGTCCGAGGCGGAGCTTCGGTGTCGGAGCTTTTGGCTCGGGTGTTTGCCGTGGTCGGTGTGGGCGACACCGAGGCGGCGGGCGACGTTCCTGCGCCGTTCTCGGCGCTCAACCCGCCGAACCTGGTAGGTCGGATAGTATCATCCTTTTCTGACCCTTCTCCCTTAGCCTTTTTGGAGTTCATCCGAGTGTTCCCTCGCAGGGGCTTGGTGGAATGATCTCCCGGGCCTACTTGCCGGGGGAGAAAGAAGCGAGGGCCGCGGCGCGCGCTATCGCAGATCAACGCGCCGCCGCCCGCCGGGCGCGGAGGGAGGAGAGGAGAAAAGCCGCGGCGGCGCGGAAGAAGGAGGAGCGCGCGGCCAGGGCCGCGCAGGGCGAGGAGGTCTCCGATACGTCCTTGAGCGAGGGCAGCTTGGAGGTGACCTCGAGCGAGAGCAGCGAGGACGCCGGGGGTGATTCGGGCGACTCCGATGAGGGTACCGGCCAAGGGGTTGGTGCCCTCGAGCCCCAAGAGGATGCTCCAAGTACGGGGTTCCTCCTGAGGAGGCGGAGAGCCGTCACGCCCCTACCTGGGGTTCCGGTGAAGAGGGCGCGTCTACCGCCGCGCATCCGCTCGTCGCGGTAAGTGTCCCGCCTGTCTTTTGGCCCGCCCTCCCGTGGTGGAGGCCGGGCCTTTCGACCTCCGCTTGGGCTATCTTGTGTAGTTCCCGACTGGTTGTTGCGTGCATGGTCTACTCGAGTGCGGAGGTGGTGTTGAGCCCGACCTCGGGTGCGAGGGCCGTGGTGACGGCCGTCAGGAGCGGGGCCCCGCGGGGACAGTCTCGGCAGTGGGGCCGGTGGAAGAGGAGGTGGCGCCGTCGCCGGGGGGCCCGACGAGTGTGGGTTTCTCCATGCCACCGGTCGGGGGAGACGAGGAGGTTCTTCCGCCTCCACCACCGGGGGAACAGCCGGTCGGCGCGAGCCGACTGTCGGAGGAGGCCCTACGACGGGCTCTTGGGGACGCGCCGGCGGGGGTGGCCCCGGAGCCGATCGAGGTCGGGTCGGATTCTCCGGGTCGGTCTCCGGAAGGGTGACCGCTGAGACGGCGCAGTCGGGGTCCGCCGCGGGGTCCTTTCCCGTGCTCACCTGGCCGGGCAGCGGCCCGTCCGGAGAGCCGTTGCTCGTCTTGGACGACGCGGCGGAGTACCGTGAATGGTTGGCCCTACAAGAGGGTGGGAGGAGCGTCGAGAACGAGATCGGCCGGATTCGCAAGGATCTTCTCCTCGCTCTCGAGTCCTCTAGCAAGGCGCTAGGTTTTATCACCGGGGGAACTCACCCGGTCGGGTCGGTAAGGTCGAAAGCCTTGTCCTAGCGATTTTTCGAACGGGGCTGTGATTGACCAGCCAGGTGGTTTTTTGCAGCGTCTGCAGGCTCGGGCATCGGAGAAGTCAGCCTTCCTCCGGCATATGTACGGTCGGAGGGAGGCCGTCGAAGAGGAGCGCGACCGCTTCGGAGCGATGTTGCGCAATGCTCGGGGAGCGCTTGCCGTCGAGTAGGAGAAGGCCACTGTCACCAGTCAGAGGCTGGACGAAGTCACCGAGTCCCTGCAGGAGGCTCGGCGGCTGGTACAGTCCCTGGGCGGCGAGGTGGCTGAGGCCAGGTCTTCCCTGGAGGAGGCCGAGAAAGCTAGGGCCTCCGCGGCTAGCACGGAGGAGTCCGCTCGGTTGGAGGCGGCCCGCTTCCGGGACGAACGTGACTCGGCCCGGAGGGAGGCCGACCAACTGCGCGCTAAGCGGGACTCCGCTCGGGAGGAGTTAACTTTGGCGAAAGAGCTCGCCGAACACGCGGCGCTCGATCGGGAGGCGCGTGTCAAGGCTGAAGGGGACCTCCGCGCCATGGAGGCCTCCGCGGCTGGTGAGTTATCCGACCCCTTGGTGGACTTTGCGATAGGCGTCTTCTGATGCGGTCTTGATCTTGCAGAGCTGTAAAGGAACCTCATCGACGCCTTGGAGTCACGAAGGTTGGTGGCGGAGCAGCGGGACGCGGCGGTTACGTCGCGGGACGTGGCCCTGTCGGCTCAGCAGATAGCAGAGAGGGGGGTGACCGAGCTGACAGCCGAGCTGACGACCCTTCGGGGGGTCGGCCAGACTGTCTGCGACCGGTTGCTAGGGCTCATCCTGGGCCCGAGCTCCCTTTCCTCCCTGCTAGCCGGCGTGCCGGAGTATGTCGAAGCTTCGGTGCGTGAGGCAGCGACGCTTGGTGCCTCCTCGGCGCTGGTCAATGTCATCTCCTACTATGACGGCATCGACCTTGAGACCATCGGGAGCAGGATCGCCGGGAACTGGACCAACGAGGAAATCGATGGGTTCGAGTCCCAGGTCGATCCACACGCCCGGGAGATCGCCGAGAGGATTTCGCCGCTGAGTGTCCTCCATCGAGAGCGGGGAGATGATTAGTTTTTTGTTTTTTGTGTTCGTGGGGTGGCAAAATTATGTAACGAACAATGGAAGAGTCGCTAACGGCTCTGGTCTACTGGGCCGTTCTAAGTTCCCTTCGCTCATCCCGCATTTTTTCGATGTGATGAACGCTTCACAACCATAGCCATAGGATCCGCGGGGGTTTGCCGAGCGTGGGTGTTGTGTTGATCACCTTCGAGGGAAACGCGGGAGAGGACTAGAACTTAGAGCGCTCACTTCGTGGGAAAGAAGTGTTTCCGACCGGCCTTGGGTTGCCCCGCTCGAGTATTTCCTTCTTCCGCGAAGCGCTACTTCGCAGTCGTAGCCGCTGGGGCGTAGGCCGTAGCACTTGGGTCGAAAGGGTTACCGCAAGGGAATCCGTTTGGTCGGTCGGGTCACTGACCCGTGCGGGCATAAGTAGCCCCCGAGTGGTGCGCGGGGACTGGATTGCAGTCACCGCGTACTACTTTGAGCTTGGGGGAAAGAGACGTGGCGAAACGGAAAAGAGTTTGAGGGATTAGACCGCCTTAACTTTTTTGGAGGGCCGCGTCGTGGTTGGGATTGGTGCGGGATGCTTTGGCTTCTGGTCCCTGCAATTACTCGACACGCTTCGTCTCCCGTGCCGCGGGGTATAAAAGCGGGTGCAGTGAGCCTTTGGAACGCAGCCTTTCGATATGGCGGAGCCTCCCTTCAACTGGCCGCGGAACTTCTCCGCCGAGGAGGCGTGGGAGATGATCGTCAGGGACATGGAGGCCGGTGCCGTCGTCTGGGATGTTCGTCGGGTTGACGGGCTCATTGCGGTCGTCCCTCACCTTCGCGAGGCGAGGGAGGCCCTGATCAAGGCGTTGACGAAGCGCCGCCACGAGGTGGACGGCTGGGTCGGAGGGGGCTCAGACGAGAACCACCGAGGTTGAGGGGGAGCCTCGATCCGGCCGGGCCGCTTCCGTCGAGGGGACTAGTGTCCCCCTTTATGTAAATAAATAAAGAAAAAGAGTTTCTAACATACTCCCTCCCTTTCTTTTTCATGGGTTTGCTTGTTTCTTTGCGAGACGTGCCTCGACGACCATAGCTTTTAGGGACCACAAGGGGTTGGGCGTAGGTCGGAGGCAGATGTTCGCGAGGGTTTTCGTAGGAAGGGCGCATTCCCGACTGACCGCAGGTCGCTCTGCTCGAGTAGTTGCCCGATCCGTAGGGTGCCACTTCGTGGCCGCGGCCGCTGGGGCGTGGGCCGCGGCACTTGGACTCGAAGGGTTACCACGAGGGATGACCGAGTACTCGATCAGGTTACCGACCGGCGCGGTTTCACAGATTGGGGATTCCCCGAGCAGTGTACCGATAAGAAAGACTTTTAGGGATAAAATCTTCTCAGTTTTTCTATATTCCACGCGTTAGGAATGAGGTTTCCGTCGGCGTCCTTGAGTCGAAAGGTGCCTGGTCGGAGGACCTCTGTGATGGCAAAGGGGCCTTCCCAGGGGGGAGAGAGCTTGTGTCTGTCCTTGCTGGACTGGACTTAACGCAGAACGAGATCGCCGACGTTGAACGACCGACTGCGAACCAGGCGACTGTGGTACCGCCGTAGGGTCTGCTGGTATTTGGCCGACCGGAGGACGGCGACGTTACATGCCTCGTCGAGTTGGTCGATGGCATCTCATTGCGCTTCCAGCCCCCGTGCGTCGTTGTAGGCTTCTACTCTTGGTGCGCCGTACTCCAGGTCGACCGGGAGGACGGCTTCCGCTCCGAACACTAGGAAGAACGGCGTGAACCCGGTCGACCGGGTCGGCGTGGTCCGCAAACTCCAGAGAACAGAGGGCAGCACAGCCGCCCACCGTCCCGCCAACTTCTTCAGTCGATTGAAGATTCGCGGCTTGAGCCCTTAGAGAATCATGCTGTTGGCCCGCTTAGCTTGGCCGTTGGCGTGGTGGTGTGCCACCGCTGCCCAGTCGACGCTGATGTTGGAGCCATCGTACAACTTGAGGAACTCCTTCCCTGTGAACTGCGTCCTGTTGTCGGTGATGATGGAGTTCGGGACCCCGAAACGGTAGATGATGTCGCGGAAGAAGCTCGCCGCCTGCGCGGAGGTGATGGTCGCGATCGGCTTGGCCTCTATCCACTTCGTGAACTTGTCTACGGCGACAAGCAGATGAGTGAAGCCCCCGGGCGCCTTTCTGAAGGGTCCGACCAGATCGAGCCCCCAGACCGCGAAGGGCCATGTGATGGGAATCGTCTGTAAGACTTGTGCCGGGAGGTGCGTTTGTCTGGCGAAGAACTGGCAGCCTTCGCAGGCGCGGACGATTCGCTCAGTATCAGCCACGGCGGTCGGCCAGTAGAAACCTTGTCGAAAGGCTTTTCCTACTAGGGACCGGGGCGCGGCATGGTGTCCGCAAACCCCACCGTGGATGTCGAGCAGCAGGAGTCTCCCTTGGTCGGCCGGGATGCACTTCTGGAGAATCCCGAAGGGGCTCTTCTTGTACAGCTCTTTCTCGACCAAGACGAAGGATTTTGCCCGCCGGGCGAGGCGTCGAGCCTCGGTCGGGTCGGCGGGGAGCGACCCATCATTTAGTCGATCGACGAAAGGTTGCCTCCAGTCGGGATCAGCTGCGAGCACATTGCGGTCCAACCCGGGAGGTTCCGCCCCCGATCGGTCGTCGGTCGGGGCGATCGCTTTCAGTGGGTCGGATGTGTCTCCAACTGCAGAGTCCGACCGGACGGATGGCTTGTGGAGGTCGGAGATGAAGATCCCAGGAGGGACCGGGCCTTTGCTGGAGGCGAGGCTGGCGAGGGAGTCGGCTTCACCGTTGTAGCGTCGATAGCTATGGTGGAGCTCGAAGCCCTTGAATCTTTCTTCGAGCTTGTGCACCTCCAGGCAATAGGCCGCCATACGGGGGTCGCGAGGCTCCGTGGTATTCATAACTTGGTCACGACAAGCTTGGAGTCGCCGTGCACCTAGAGTCGCTGAGCGCCGAGGTCGGCAGCGATCCGGAGATCGTTGACGAGGGCCTCGTACTCAGCGACGTTGTTGGTTGTGTCGAAGAGCAAACGGATGGCGTACAGAAGCTTGTTGCCGAGTGGGGAGATGATGACGACCCCCGCCCCTTCTCCGTTCTTGGTGTAGGACCGGTCGAAGTACATCGTCCAGTACTCGGGGTCTTCGATTGCTGGCGGAGCTTAGGCTTCGGTCCATTCGGCGACGAAGTTGGCCAGAGCCTGCGATTTAATCGCCGTCCTGGGAACGTACGATATGTCGAGGCCATTCAGTTCGAGAGCCCATTTGGCTATCCTTCCCGTGGCGTTGCGGTTGTGGAAGATCTCTCCGAGGGGCGACGAAGTCACCACGGAGATTGGGTGCCGGTCGAAGTAGTGGACCAGCTTCCTCTTCGTGATGAGCACTGCGTACAACAACTTCTGTATCTACGGGTACCGAACCTTCGTTTCGGAGAGTACCTCGCTGATGAAATAGACCGACCTCTGAACTTTGAAGACGCGGCCTTCCTCCGCTCGCTCTACAACGAGTGACGCGCTGACGACTTGGGTTGTGGCGGCGATGTATAGGAGTAGGGGCTCTTGTGGCGTCGGGGCGACCAGTACGGGGGGCAAGGTCAGGAATGCCTTCAGTCGGCTGACCAGTACGGGGGGCAAGTCCAGCCGAAGTGGTCAGATTTCTTCAGGAGCTTGTAGAGTGGCATCCCGCGCTCACCGAGGCGAGACACGAAGCGACTAAGAGCCGCGAGACACCCTGTTAGCCTCTGGACCCCTTTTAAGTCGTCGATCGGCCCCATTTTTGCGATAGCGGAGATCTTGTCTCGATTAGCTTCAATGCCACGCTCGGTGACGATGAAGCCGAGCAGTTTCCCTTTGGGGACCCCGAAGACACACTTCTCGGGATTAAGCTTTATGCGAAACCGTCGGAGGTTCACAAAAGTCTCTTCCAGGTCGGCGACGAGGTCGTCGGCCTTCCTGGTTTTCACGACGATGTCGTCGACGTATGCTTCGATGTTACGGCCTATTTGGTCGAAAAAGCAAGCTTGCATGCACCGCTGGTATGTTGCTCCCGCGTTTTTCAGGCCAAACGGCATTGTCGTGTAACAGTACGAGCCATATGGGGTGATGAAGGAGGTCGCGAGCTGGTCGGACTCCTTCATCGCGATCTGATGGTAGCCCGAGTAGGCGTCCAGAAAGGAGAGGGATTCACACCCAGCAGTGGAGTCGACAACTTGGTCGATCCGGGGCAATGGGAATGGGTCTTTAAGACACGCCTTGTTCAGACTCGTGTACTCAACGCACATTCTCTATTGCCCACTTTTCTTTTTTACAAGAATAGGGTTTGCTAACCACTCGGGGTGGCGTACATCTCTTACAAACCCTGCGGCCAAAAGTTTGGCAATCTCCTCCCCGATGGCTTTGCGTTTTTCTTCGTCGAAACGGCGCAGGCGCTGGGCGACTGGTCTCGAGTCCGATCGGATGTTTAAGGAGTGCTCGGCGACCTCCCTCGGGATCCCTGGCATGTCTGAGGGCTTCCATGCAAAGACGTCCTGGTTTGTTTGGAGGAAGTCGACGAGCGTGCCTTCCTTTTTGACGGGGAGTGTGGCTCCTACCCGCACGGTCTTCGCGGGGTCATCAGGATCAACCGCGATCTCCTTCGTGTCTTCCGCGGACTTGAAGGAGCTTGGCCCCGACGTACTGGAGTCAGGGGTAGTCTCGAGGACCTTCTGTCGGAGGTCGGTGAGCTCAGCGGACGCGATGACCGCTGAAGCCAGCTCACAACTGCTTCGCTCGCAGTTGTAAGCGAGCTGAAAGGATGAGGCCACGGTGATCACTCGCCGTGGCTCGGGCATCTTCAGCTTCAGATAGGTGTATTTGGGGATTGCCATGAACTTGGCGTAGCACGGCCTCCCAAGAATGGTGTGGTAGGAGCCAGGAAAGTCCACCACCTCAAACGTGAGGGTCTCGGTGCGGAAGTTCTCTGGGCTCCCAAAGGTAACGGGCAGGTTGACCTGCCCGAGGGGGTGGGCCTGTTGGCCAGGAACGACGCCGTGGAAAGGCACCTTGCTCGGACGGAGACCCGAGCGAGGGGTTCCCATGGCGTCGTAGGTCTCAACATACAGGATGTTGAGACCGCTGCCGCCGTCCATCAGCACCTTGGTTAGGTGCTTCGTCCCCACGATGGGGTCGACGACGAGCGGGTAGCGCCCTGGATGCGGGATGTGGTCGGGGTGGTCGGTCCGATCAAACGTGATCGATGACTCAGACCACCGGAGGTAGCTAGGTACGGCGGGGTCCGCCGCGTGGACCTATCGAAAGGTAAGCTTGAGCCGCCGTTTGTCGGAGTAGGACGCTGGTCCTCCGAAGATCATGAGGCAACCGTCGAGTTGGGGGAACTCGTCGGTCGCTTCTTTGTTCTTGTCTCCGTCGTCCGCCGGTGAGTCGCGCTTCTTCCCCTTGCCCCGCGATGTCGTAGGGTTCGCGGAGAGGAAGCGCCTCAGGACTTCGCAGTCCCGATATTTGTGTTTGATGGGATAGTCGTGGTTCAGGCACGGACTATCCATCAATTTTTCAAAACGATCGGGTGTCTGCCGAGCCTGCTGCTTGGCAGGGCGATCGGCGGCGGCGACCATGCGGCCCTCGCGGCCGTGCTTCCCCTTCCACTTCTGTTTGTTGCTACGGTCAGGGGTGGCGCCGGCTTCGTCGCGAGGCGCTTGCTTGGCCTTCTTGTTGTCGAAGATGGCCCCCACTGCCTCCTCGCCGGAGGCGTGGTTGGTGGCGATGTCGAGGAGCTCCTTGGTGGTCCTTGGTTTGGCGCAACCCAGCTTGTGCACCAAGGCCTCGCACGTAGTGCCGTAGATAAATGCTCCGACGACGTCGGCGTCGCGATATCGGGGAGTTCGTTGCACTGTTGGGAAAAACACCGGATATAGTCCCGGAGCGTCTCCCCCGATTGCTGCTTGTAGCTCTTCAGATCCCAGGAGTTGCCAGGGCGCTTGTATGTGCCCTGGAAGTTGCCGACGAAGAGGTTCGTCAGGTCTGTCCAACTTTTGATGGTGTCGGCGGGCAAGTACTCGACCCAGGCTCGAGCCGAGTCCGCAAGGTAGATGAGGAGGTACTGGATGATAAAAAGGTCAACGGCAGCACCTCCGGCTCGGCAAGTGAGCCGATAGTCCTCCAGCCAGACGTTGAGGTTCATCGCCCCCGTGTACTTGGTCACGTTGACGGGGGCCCAGAATCTGGCCGGGAAGTCGGCATTGCGGATGGCGCGAGCGAATGCCCGCGGCCCTGGGCCTTCGGGGCTTGGTACACGGTCGTTGCGCCATCCGCTGTCCGCATCCTGCGATTGTGCTGCCGCGTCGGCCGCTCTCCTTCGCGCCTCGAGGGTGGCGCGGAGGTCGCGGTTGTCCCCTAGGCGGTGGCGCACCGGGGTGTGCGACGCCTGGGGCCGCTCGAGGTGTCGCGCCATCTTTGTTGGGCTCTGCTGGCCCCGCGAGGATGGGTGGATCGGGCGGCTCGAAGTCGCTCCAGAGTGGTGGGAGCCGGAACCCTGTGCGTGTTGAACGGCAGCACGTTCCATCAGCCCCCGGAGGTTTCGGTACGTGACCTTAGCCTCCGGGTCCGTGGGTTCAGGGAGCCCGCGGAGCAACATCGCCGCTGCGGCGACGTTCTGGCTCGCGTGCGGGAAGAAAAGGTGACTGTCCATCCCTTCGGTGAGCTGACGATGCACCTGGCGTGCACGCGGGCGTGTGCCGGATTCAAGAGGCGGATCGAGCCGACGCTGCTCCAAATCGGCCTGGAGCCTGTCGAGGTCGATCTTGCGGGCCTCGAGCTCCTCTTGCTGCCGCTCAATCTCGGCGCAGCGAGCTTGGAGGTGCGCGGGGCTCTCACGCCGGTTCTCATCATCCCTTGCTTCGGTGCGCGGGAGGAGAGTTCCGGGGCTTGCAGGGGTGGCGGAGGGGTCCGCCGCGCCTGCCATGTTGCACTCGCGGGAGTGCACTCGGCGCGGGGGCACTCCCTGTCGGAGCTGGAGTCGTGGCTGGAGGAGTCCCCCAGAAGGTCGTGGAGGGAGGCCGGCGCGTAACCGTCCATCGCCACGAACTGAGGATTTGCGAAGGGCAGGGACGGCACCCGCTGCTGCGCTTGAATGACACCACGAGGGGCGGCGCCTTCGCGAGGTGTCTCCGTCATCGAGGCTCGGGTAGGAGCCTCGAGGCGGAGATTGCCGAGGACATCGGCGATCGCGTCCAGGCTTGTGGAGGACGCCTGGTCGCGGATGGCAGCGGGGATGAGCACGAGCTCTCCCGTTGAAGTGACGACGAAGTCGAGGGCGCCGAAGCGGATCCAGCCCCTCGACGCCGGTGAGCCGTCACGCGAGGAAGGGGCCATCGGGGAAGAAAATGGGAATCCGGAGTCGATGGTGATGATGATGCGCGAAGATCCCCTACCTGGCGCGCCAACTATCGGTGTTTCGTGCACCGGCAATACGAATTTCTGGTTAGTGGGGGTCGCGCGCTCCCTCTCCCCGAATGGTCGACTCAAGAAGTCAAGGGTTTATACTGGTTCGGGCTGAAGGTCCCTACTCCAGTTCGTGCTGTTGGTGTGTATTGCTTCTCGAGGCGAATAATCGCCGGAGTATTACAGACGAGGGAGGGTTCCCTCTTGTGTTCAACCGGTCTCTAGTTCGATCGATTCGGTCTCTCCGTCCCTGGCGTCCTGCCTCTCCTTATATACACGGAGGTGGCAGGTTACATGGGAGTTTGGAGAGAAAAAGAAGGGGTACTATATGCCTTGGAGTCTGGTCTTCTATCTTGTCGTCCGACCGGGCTCCGTCCACCCCCATGCCGGGTTGGTAGTCTTGCGGCGGAGGGTTCTCGGCCGGGTTGGCGAAGTGACGCACTACTTCGTACGATCGTCAGCCCCGGCATTTAATTGTATTTGACCTCAGCGTGGCCTCGAGAGGGGGCGCTCTCCTCCGTGACGTGTCAGGATGACGGGACCGGAGCTTGACTTCTTAGTGAGTCCTCTGACATCCTCGGAAAGGGACCGCCTACCCTGGTACGGACATCATGGGATGTCGCTCGCACAGGGCAGTCGCCCAAGTGCCAGTGCGGGGCCCGATGTCCCGACTGCTGGTGAAGGCGACCACGGCCGGGTCGGAGCCATGGGCGTCCTGACCGGGCGGGGTCGGAGCCCGCTGGGCGCACAGACCAAGGGGTCGGAGCGCCCCAGAGCTGGCCCAAGTTAGGGCCAGGTCCCCTTTATGGCCCACGGGCCTTTCGTCGGAGCTGGGCTTCTAAAGAGGTCAGCCCGTTTGTGGTTCCGGACCGATGGGGGTACCCATGGTATATGTACACGTCACATAACTTAAGCCAAGGAACCATCCTAATGTGGTGCTATCTTTTTATCCACCTTCCCTAAAATCACCCAGCATCGAATACTAATCGGCGATGAAAGCACTTCTCGTATTTTTTTTTGTTGAAATAACTTACAATATATACCAGTAGGATGCTTACCCCACCTAGGCCTGCATCTGGGGCAGAGTCTCATCTCTCAGCCTCCATTCGCTTATCTTAGCCTTCATCCATTCAAATGCATTCTTCGCCCATTTAAGCCCAATAATCTGGAGGGGAAATAAATCACAAGTATGATCTCGATCTCATTGCTGCTTTTTATTCAAATTCAACTATTGAGAACAGGATGTTGTGTACCATTTGCTGACGCTGGAAAGAAACCCAAACAAGCACTATTGAGAGTAGGAGTAAAACTCCAACACACCATATAACGTATTTGGAGCTCCGCTCAAAACCAAGCAGTATTATACAAGTTAGCAGCAGTAAGAATAGCAACTTCAAAAACACTATCCATGAGCAGACAACAAATCCAGGGTGGTCTGGCGACTCTTTCTCCTTGAAGTATGAAGCGGGACCTGCCAGTATAATGCAACTGATAGTTGATATTACACCACCTGTGAAAAGGGATTGTATCCAAGCATCAGAAGTCCTCAGAACTGGAGTCGGACCATGAGAGTATACTACCCCCGAAATGATCAGAACACCAGAAAGGGTAGGCATCTTGTCCACAATGGTGAAGAGGAAAGCTACTGTAGCCTGAGTTCCAACAATACAGAAAGATAAACAAGCATTAACATATTTAGGATCTGATTATCTTCCTCAGGGGCTCTACAGGTGGAAGATCAAACCAATAACAGCAGAGATGTATTTCAAAAACATTTGCAGGAACACCACTTGCTGAGCTGTGCGGTTACGGTGTGATGGTTTCGGTATAGTTTAATGGTAGCCAAGCCATGGGAACAAAAGGAATTAAACAAATCTACCTTATTCTTCTTCTCATTATCAGAATTGTTCACAACAAAAGTGCTTGGATTATCGGCCACCCCCTGTACAGCATCAAAAAGACGCAATCATCAGTGAAGCGAACAATTAACCACAGAAGTAGGAATGTACCGAGCCCGTAAGGCTAATTGACCGGCGAACGCTTGTACTAGATAATTCCGAACAAGCTAAATTGAATATATATAGTCATACACTAATGAGGGGAAATTAAACTTCGCAACAAACTAAAATAGAAGAGCATCAAAATTAGAAACGCAGATGTATCGCCACCTCCCGACGGTATGCTGCCGCCGCAGCTTCCCAAGAATAGGCAACTGCCATAGCCGGCCCCGCCGCCCGAAGGTAGCTAGGCTGCCACGTACCGCCGCCCCCCGAGTAGAGGTTGCCATGGCCGCCGCTGCCTCCTGAAGGTTGGTTGCCACCGCCGCCGTCTCTTGGGTTGTCATAGCAGCCACCGTCGTCTCCTGAGTGGAGGTTACCCTCGTCGCCGCCGTTGCACAAAGAAGCACGGATGACGCGGCGGTAGGTAACGCGGACGGCTTGGGAACCGGTGGAGGGATCGATTGTTGGAGTGGTGATGGATGCGGGAGAAAGTAGCTGTGGAAGAGAGGGTCTAGCCGGTTCTCCTCATTCAACTGCGAGGCGCGCTCTGGCTCTCGTCCAAATGCCTATTTATAACATTTGGTTATGCTCGCTTCTAGCTAGCTGGATTAGGGGAGTGCACGAAGGTGCCAGGCCTTTGCGTGCGCCACTACTACAGAACCGGTCGGCACTCGGCAGTCGCGGATCACAGGCTAGGGTGCTGGCCGTATGCATGATGCGACAACACCCCAAATACGTTATAGTCAACACCCGACTCGGTAGTCGCGGAACAAGAAATAGAACGCTATAGTCATACAATAACAAAGGGAAATTAAACTTCTCAACAAACTACAATAGAAGAGCATCAAAATTAGATACGCATATGTACCGTCACCTCCCGACGGTACGCTGCCGCCGCAGCTTCCCAAGAATAGGTTGTCATAGCCGGCCCCGCCGCCTGAAGGTACGTACCGCCGGTGGAGGGATTGTTGGAGCGGTGATGGATGCGGGGGAAGGTGGCTGTGGAAGAGAAGAGGCCAAGAGGGAGTATAGCCGGTTCGCCTCGTACAACTGCGAGGCGCGCTCCCGCTCTCGTAACTTACGCTTGCTTCCAGATAGATTAGGGCAGTGCACGAAGGGGCCACGCAACTGCGCGTGTCGGCGGTCGCGGAACAAGCTAGGGTAAAATCCCGTGCGTGGATTGTTGAAGCGGATATCCCGGTAATTTTAACAGAGAGAAAGTCTTTAAAAAAACTTAAAAGAAGTCTTTAAAAAAACTAAAAAGAAAAGAAAACTGATTTTTTAAAAAAATTAGATTTTTTTTTTTGAAAAATTGCTCGGACCTCTTGCTTACTACACATGCGGTATGACCAACCAAGCCACAAAAGTTTTTGTTGTTTCATTTCATCTATCAACTATCTATATTCTGAGAACGACAAAAAAGAATGTACTATAGCTCAGCATCGTAGAAACCAAAGTGCTAATTTTCTTATAAAATTTTTTAGAAATATTTCTTTAAATTTTCTTAAAGATACCCGGCCTTAAGAAAACTGAATTTTGTTTTTGTGAAATTTTAATTAAACCACAGTAAAAATCTATCTACATTCTAAGAAGCAAAAAACATTACCGTAGTTTGGCGTTGCAGAAATCAAAGTGTTAAATGTTTATTAAAAAATCTGAAAATATTTCTAGATGTTATACGAGCCCGCTTGTTGCTGCGGGTGGAAGGAATACCACCCAAAAAAAAAAGAAAATCGTGCGTTGCCACCGGGCAAGTTATAAATTTTAAGAGAGAAAAATTTCTTAAAAAAAAATAAAAGTAATGTAACGTGACGTTAACATAAAGGGGAAATCTTTTAAAAATTAAATAAATAAAAGTAATGTAGCATCACCCCTTTAGAAGTGCACCTAGAAGGACTCACTACTACAGAACCGGGCATCACAACCGGCATATTAGAAGTGGTTTCATGTGAACCGGTTGTAATGTGCGCACCAGAAGCGGTTCGTGGCAACGGGCAGGAGAGGGCCTCTAGAACTGGTTTGATACACGAACCGCTTCTGAAGTATGAGTTTTATGGGCTGTTTGGTTGCCTGCATGCACAGAGATTTGCATCTACAGATGCAGAATCTTGCTTTTTTCTCGTGTTTGGTTGCTTGCATCTAGTTTTGAGCCTGGCTCTCTGGATGCAAGATTCTCCATGCAGTCTGGCACTCTGGATGCAAGATTCTCCATGCAGCCTGTCTCTGGAGATACGTAGAAAATGGGCGTATCTCTGGATGCAGCCTCGTGTTCTGCGCAAGGGGCCACTGTCAACCATGCATGCGGTGCCACGTGGGTATGTAAGTTTCTTTTTTCTTTTCTTTTTTTTTATATCTTTTGATTAGCATCTCCGATTACCGAACCGATTTCAAAAATGGGTTCCTGACATTTTTTCGAACAAAACTAGACCACACTTGCTATATAAATTTCAAAATACCTGCCCCCTAAACACTCAACCAAACACCGTCTTTGCATCTGTGCATCCCGTATCCCATCAGCCTGGCTGAGTGGAACGGGCCAGGCTCGCGAGAGAAGGCCACCAAAGAGCCCATTAGAAGCGGTTTGAAACACGAACCGCTTCTAAAACTCAAACTTCAGAAGCGGTTTGTGTCTCAAACCGGTTCTAGAAGCCCTCCCGCCCAGCGCATTTTAAACCTTTCTTCTTCCCCGAGCCAACAGTGATGAACAAAGAAGGGCCGAGCACTATTCTTCGGGGAGGTGCTGGCCAAATTTTTAATTTTTAAATTCCTGGTGATTTAGCTTCAAATTAAGTGTTTCATGTTCAGTAAGAGCATGTTAGCATCTTTTTCACCTACATATTGCTGTTTTTTATGCATTGGATGTGGAGAAATCATGATTTATTCATGTTGAATAGGTTTCACTGGATCCTTTTGGTCATCAAGCTTGATAGTAGCAAGATCGTTGTTTAAGACTAAAAAAGGGGACCGGTGGAACAATATCAATATATCATTGACGTCCTAAACAGGTATATAGCAAATATATATACAATAGTTTCCTTATTGTATTGAAATACCTTGCTAATTCGAACTCTGATAATTGCTATTCATAATAACGCATCACACAGGGCATTCGCAAGGTTTCGTAAGGAGCAACAAGGAGCTTTCAAGAATGGATTCAATGTCTAAATAAGCACTCGAGTATTAAAACAGACGGTTGGAAACAACTTATGTGACTATTATGTGTGCCACTACATGCAAAATATTACTCACGGCGATGTGCCCATAAGCGACGCTGAGGTGAGTGCACATGTCAATTTCTTAATACTTACACTTTAATTACATGCTCAGAGATTTATTAATTTCCCGCTTTGTCAGCCCAACATCGATGTGCAAGATGTGATCCCGCCGCATCGGGTTGAAGCAATCCAAGAACAACTCATTGGCTTCATTGTCGACGAGATTGTATCCCCTAATGGCGAGTTCCACACAGCGGGTTGGAGAGATTGTCCTTCTATAAGGACAGGTGAACCGACATCAACGTCGACCAAGGACATAAAGAGCGATGCATGCGAGAATTAAATGAGCTCGAGATTCACCCTTTTATTCTTTCAAACTTGTAAAAGTTGCTTATGTGTAAATCAAACTTGTAAAAGTGCTCATTATTTCATGTGTCCATCAAACTTGTCCATCTTTTAGTCTATTAAGTTTATACTTTTGCGTAAATGATATGTGATTATCTGAATGAGTACGCATGACTAATATATATTTAATTGTATACCAAAACCATATATTTCTATTTATTTTTAATGTCAAAATCCATATAGATACCCTCCTCAAAAACATATTATATATTGAATATAAGTAAACAATGCCTCTCCATAAGCGGTTATTATCTCCAACCGCTTGTGGAGAGCATCTTCACACGCGGTTTTTAACACGAACCGCTTGTGGAGAGAGCATCTTTACAAGCGGTTTATAACACGAACCGCTTGTGGAGATAACGTCTTCACAAGCGGTTTATAATACGAACCGCTTGTGAAGATCTCTCACGTGGCGGCCCCCAGAGCCTGCCTGAACACCTTTCGAACCGCTTATGGCGTCTCACCCCAAGCGGTTGGCCGAACCGCTTGTGATACCCCGAAGGGTATCACTCCCGGTTGCTTACAAGCGGTTCTAAAACCGTTTCTGAAAGCGGTTTCGAACCACTTGTGATGCGCGGTTCTGTAGTAGTGACTATGAATCAGAAAAAAAAAAAAACGTGCTGCAGCATGTGCACTGTAGAACCGGAGTGGACCCAGAAAAATTGCTCTTCGAAAAGATTCGATCGCTGTCAAAGTAGTTGTTATTTGATTTTATTAGCCATCTGTATAGTGTGAGGATGAGCCGAATGATGACCGACCAAACGGTAGGAAACTCTGTAGTTTCTTCGTTGCAAAAAGGGCACGCGTGGGTGAGAAGCGAAGGAGCAGCCGTACGTCACCGACATTAGTAGTATATATAGATTTTAGATATACATTATCGATTTGGATAATATAGGTGTAATTAAACATTTAAAATTTTGACTTTCAATATCTTTTTGAACATTTAAATCGGAAACATAAAAATCATGTGTAGATTTGTCTTGAAAAGTATTTTCAGAATGTTATAATTTTATTGAGTTTTATATATACATTACAATAGTAATTAGTGGTCACAGTCATGTTTTTGAGACCGTATCGATGTCTAAAATGATAAGTATTTGTGATTAGTGGGAGTATTACAATGCATTTGGAATGCAATGTAATTTGGTAATCCTTAGAGGTCTAGATAATAATTATATTTCATGCCTCCCCGGTGTTGCCAATGGCCAGAAGTACGAAGATGTCACTGATGCCCTTGTGGTCGTCGTCACTGTCGAGGAGAGGAAATCGCTGTCACCGTCCGCTCGCGGCCGCTGTTCCCCTTGTGGCTCATATCTAGGCTCCTAGCTGCCGCCACCACTCAAATCTAGGAGAGTGAAAGGAAGGAAGGCCGCTCGCAGCCATCGTGGAGTCCATCGCCGAAGAGGGAGGAGGACAAGGTGCCGTGCCTGTGTCGGCACGGCCAGCATGCCATCGCGTCATGCTAGGCCTCGCCGGTGGCTCTCTGTGATGACACAACTTAGCCTTGAATGTTCGCCGTGCCGTGCTGCTGCGGCTCGCCGAGGCATGGCCATCGTGCCAGTGTCGTGCTGACCGAACTCCTAGGTGACTTGCGCAATAGGATACAGGAAAATCCATTAGAACACTACTACAGAACAAGCTTCTACAAGCGGTTTGGAACCACTTCTAGAAGCGGTTTTACACCCGCTTCTAGGCAACCGGTTGTGATACCTCGAAGGGTATCACAAGCGGTTCTAGGAACCGCTTGTGTTGGTGCCACACCAAGCAGTAAAAGACAGTAATAATATCGTGGGAGCGGGATTCGAACCCACGACCAGCACTCCATCCTCGTGACTCGCCTCATCCATCTAGCCAACCCACCCACGCGTGCTCTCTGATAGAGTAGGGCACGCATTCCTTTTATTATTTCTAAAACTGGGCTTCTACAAGCGGTTCGTGACACGAACCCTTACGAAGGGTCTTTAGAAGCGGTTCGTGTCACGAACCCCTTCTAAAGCCCGGCTTTAGAAGCGGTTCGTGACACGAACCCCTTCTAAAGCTTTAGAAGCGGTTGGGGACACGAACCGCTTGTAAAGACCTTTAGAAGGGGTTCGTGTCACGAACCCCTTCTAAAGGTGGGGCTTTAGAAGGGGTTCGTGCCACGAACCGCTTCTAGAGATCCCCTCCGGCCTGTTACCACGAACCGCTTCTGGTGCGAGTATTACAACCGGTTCGCACCAAACCGTTTCTAATAGACCGTTTGTGATGCCCGATTTTGTAGTAGTGGAAGTATATTTTAAATTTCCAATACCAAAGAATCGTCCTCACCAGAAAACCGAATGCAAGAGGCAATTTCCACCCAAACCACATATTGATTAACCTAACAGGTAAGCTTCAATTCAGAACAACTCCAAACTTCGCAAATAGTGTAACGTTATTCTTATTTAAATGAATAACCTGTCGAGCTACAAAACCAATGGTCTTCCCAATATTTTACCTTCCTCGCCACCTATACACCCCATATTGGCAGCTTGACCACCCTACAACACACCATTTGAGAAATGTGTGGCATTATGACACCTTCCTCCACGCGCATGCAGCTTGCTTGACGACTACTTCACTAGCCTAACTAACTCCTACATGGATGTATAGGATGAGGCCTTCGGCCAGAGCTGGAGCCTAAAGGTGATGAATTGTTGAACTGTTCCCATTTCTTATTGTTTTATCTGGTTAGGGTTTCTAATGTGTTTGTTCCACCATTTGTTTTAGAGGTTTTCTTTATATTTAGATTCGGTTTCCCTCCCTTTGACCGGTACATAAGAAGAATTATATTTAGTTTTGGTTTCCCTCCCTTTGACCAGTACATAAGAAGAAATTCGGGGCAGCTATTCAAGATCAAGCACAACGCAAGGAAGCACATGCCAGCAAAAGATACTGTGGACTAAATTCAGTGCCTTTACCATCCTCTGCATTTTTAAAATATTTTTAAAAAATATTGGCCAAGAGCTCTTGCATTTTATTAAAGAAGAAGAAACAACAGTCGAGCTACAGACCTACACACACTCACTCACACATGCACCCGTGCCGAACCAAGGTTCGAACCCGGCGGGCGGCTATGCTATGGCCTACGGCAAGCCTTGCCATCAAGCTAAGGCTCGGTCTCATATTGGCAGCTTGAACACCCAACAACACACCATTTGAGAAATGTGTGGCCTTAGGATAAGGGAAGGAGAAAATATTACAAGTTCAATACTTATGACCAATAACTTGTTTCAATCAATATATTGTGACTATCAAGATCATATCTCTTAATTAATCCAGGAAGCTAGTAAGCAGAAATCAAGATATCCCAAATAGGGGAATCCTTATACCTCCAAATTCTTTCTTAAGGCAAATAGAACTCGGATTAGTTAAGAGGTAGTTATGCTTCTGCCTTCTTGTGATGCCCTCATAAGAAAGAAGCCCCCTTTGACAGTGTAAAGATATCAAATCCCTATTCGCAAATGCCATCTGCTGTCACTGTGAATGGACCAAATGCCGCTTAAGAAATATAAGGGATTGGATTCCATACCTACCAAATTCGGTGGTTTCGACTGGAAAATGTCACCATCCACCATACGTATACGTATACGTAAAACATTTGGTTATGCTTAACCTCGAGCTTTGCACGTACGTGATGCTGGCCTCTGATTAGGAGTGGACGTGATGCTTGACTTCGAGCTTAATTTGCACGTGATGCTTGACTTCGAGCTTTGCACGTGATGCTGGCCTCTGATTAGGAGTGGACGAATGAGGAACGCTAGTCCGCGCGTTCAGGTCAACTGGTCCAATTAGATGATGGCAACACAGATTTCGTAATGCTAGCTGCTTTCTTTCCTTTTTCTTATTTCCTTTTAGTCATAGAGTACTCTTTACCGTCATCGGAAGATATCAAAATTTACATTAAATTAGTACTGAGAGATACCAAATATTTAAAGAATAGGTATCTATTGGTACTATCTTAATGTAAACTTTGGTACCTCCCATGGATGGTAAAAAGCCAGTTAGTTTCAGTCCCATACCAAACGTTCTTAGCGTATACTGAAACAGCCAAGAGGATGGGGATACAAGGAGATTATTTTTTAAAAAAGAGGATGGGGATACAAGAGGATGGGCATGGGGATACCGAACGCTCTTAGCATATACTGAAACAGCCAAGAGGATGGGGATACAACAGGATGGAGAATTCACATATCTTTTGAATACCTTACAAGGTAAACGTGTGTTCAGCCTATTTTCTTTTAGCAGAACTAGCCAACAATGGGTATATCGTTGCAATGGTATACTGAGTTTCATTAATTTTAGTGATGAGTTTCATCTGGTTTTATGAGTTCCAGTGTTTAGTTTCATGAATTCCATGTTTCATCAGTTTTAGTGCTATGTTTCATGAGTTTCAGTGTAAAAATTTCACGAGTTTCATGAGTTTCAGTGCTATATCGTTGCAACGGTATACCGTAGAATATTATTTCTGTTTTTTTTAGCCTCCGACGCTGGAGTACGTTTCAGCCGGCCGCGGCCTGAAACGAACAGAAGCTTCGCGCTGTTGTACCGACTGGAAAATGCCGCTTAAGAAAGCCTGGTTATGCTTGACTTCGAGCTTTGCACGTGATGCTTGACTTCGAGATTTGCACGTGATGCTAGCCTCCGCGTTCATGTCAACTGGCCCAATTGGATGATGGCAACAGATTTCGTAATGCTAGCTGCTTTCTTTCTTTTCTTTTCTTATTTCCTTTTAGTTATACAAAACTTTTAATCATCCTTGAAAGATATCAAGATATATATTAAATTGGTACTGAGAGGTACCAAATATTTAAAGAATGGGTATCTCTTGGTACTAACTCATTATAAATTTTAGTACCAATCAAAGATGGTAAAAGGCTAGTTAGTTTTAGTCCCAAAAGGCGATGAGTGCTGCAATAGCAAAGCATACGTTTCTCCAATTTCAATTTTGGTTAGGATCAAGTGCAGTATATGTTTTTATCAATTTGATATCTGATATATGGGCTACGCTCTACAGCATCACCTTGATATTAAATTTATTGTTTTACGAGAAAGAGAGTTCAGCGCAATAGCTCATTATAATTTTTTTTTCTTTATTGTCATGTTGCCCCGTCTAGTTTGGCGAATCATTCAAGTAGCACTTAACCTGACAATGCCTACAAGTATAAATAATATGTTTGAAGACTGGTTGAATGGGATGAGTAAAGATTTCCAGTTTCATATTTTAGTGGGCGCTGCTGCAATATGTTGGTCAATCTGGTTATTTCGGAATGATATAGTGTTTGGTAAGAAAAGGAATTCTAATTTATTGCAGGTTATCCATGCATGCATCGGATGGCTGCGCTCATGGTCATTGATGCAATCTAAGGAGGACATGGAAGTGGTATTATCTGGTTGCAGAACGCTAAATTTGGTAGTCAGGGATTTCTTCTGCAGACATGGGTGAAAAACTAGTTACATGATTTGTGCTGATTGAGACCTTTTGTTTCATTTTCATTGTAGCTTGTTGCAAACTTGTTTTATTCCTTTTTCCGTTCCGAAGGATGTTCAGTTATAACGATGTAATAAATTATGGCTGTGTGCATCTCCGGATGCAGATGTTGGGAGATATAATCTTTCATTATCTAAAAAAGCTATTGGGGCTCGGTTTATACATGTTCTTATTGAGGAGACTATTTAAAGGTGTAAGTACCTGTTGACTTGTAGCAACTACGCCGCTTTCAGAAAATTATGTCTCATTATTCTTACACCTTTCAGCAGGGATTGGCCTGCAGATAAAATCTCGGTCCATTCAGGCGAATTCCGGTTGGAAATATACCTCCTAAGGGTCTGCTTGGAAGGCTGATTTTGGGCCTAAAACCGGTGTAAAATACCGGCATGTAATTTTTTTTGGGCCTGGCTTGGAAACTGTGCTTGGGTGGGCTGGTAACCCAATATATTTACCGGCGGTTTGGGCCAATACGGTCGGAAAGAAAATGTCGCAATAGGACGCCACAGTTTTTTTCCGAAGATTATCGGGCAGCTCCATCGCTCACATCGCTCTCCGCAAACCCTAGTGACGACAGTGATGGCGATGGCGAATGTGGCTGCGTCTTCAACTCCCCGCAAACTCTAGTGGCGACCATGACAAGCGCGACGGTAAGCTACCCTTACACCATCCCTCAATTTGATCCATACAACAGCAGCTCACCTCTCTCCAATCACCCGGCAGCGGCGACAACGGTTTCATTGGCGACGGCGGTTCATCGGCCTCACCTCTCCTCCCCTCCCAAGAAATCGACATTGACGTTGGTTCTTGTGAGGTGCTCCCAGGAAATCCCTCACTTGCTCTAGAGCCAAAAAGTCGAACCAGTAGCCAGAAACCAGAGAGCCAATCAGAAGAGCTGGATCTGAGCCAAGGAGCCGAAGTCAAAAGCCGAAGCTGGAGCTAAAAGCTTGAAGAAAAAGGCCACAACCGCTCACGTGGCTCCTTGTGGACGTGATCCTCCTTTAACAACACAAGTCTGAACTCTTGAAGGAAAAACAACACAAGTCCGATCTGAGCAATAGCTTCTCGGGCGGCTTGGAGAGCTCGTCCTTCACGGGCGACTAGATTGCGGGTGTTGGCTGTGGCTTGGAGACCGGAGCGAAGCCGAGGTGCGAGGGCCGTGCGGTAGAGGAGGCGCGGCCAGATCTCGCGTCGTCAAAGGAGCTCAGAGGTCAGCGGCCGATACAGGGCTCGGCTGGTCTCGACGCCGGCTCGGTTGAAGACCGAGCGGAGAAGACAAGCCAGGCGGAGGAGGCCGGGCCGGACGAAGACTGCCGTTGCAAAGGAAGCCGCTGGACATAGATGTAACATCCCTGAATTAATTAAACAGTAAAAATAAAATATTTAAATGTGAATTTGATTTATTAATATCTTTCAGCAAATTTAAAAGCTTTTGTTAAAGGATAATTGAATTCCTGAAATTAGAAAAAGAAAAAGTTACAGAAGCAAATGGTAAGAAGATAAAATAAACCAATTGCCATTTGCTTATCAAAAACAATCATTGCAAAGGATTGAATCAAAGAATTGAACTGCAACACAAACTTTATTGATACATCATAGTTCACATCTACAATACATAGGAAATCCAAAGATCCTCACAGACATACAACAACCATATTAATTACATCACATAAGACTGTTCGATTACAAGTCCGATTATAAATTACATTGTAAGAAAATAAATTACAAGATCCTAAACTACAGCTTCTGTGTTGTCTTGATCTGCATTTGTAAACCTGCATATTCGATAGTACACTCGTGAGAAAAAGAATAAAATAAATGCATTAAATTGGATACATTAGATGGAAAGGGGAATAATTGCCGTCAGCTAAGTTGAATCGCTCAGTGAGGTACCCTAGATTGTCCGGGGGCCAATCTGGCTCCTCTCGCGATAAGGTTTGCATCATTCGGCAATTTACAAACCTGCTAAACCGTAGACGCGAATATTCAGAAAATATCGCGAGGTAAAATATTTCACCATAGTAAAACAGTAGAACCTCAGTGAGTAGAGATAAAGCCAAGCAACAGTGCCCATGGGACAGCACAACCATTTCCAGAAACCAGTAGAAGTCACGTCCACAGCCCAGCCAAAATCTTTAGAAAAATCAGAGAAGGGCAAAGCAAGTCATCAAGAGCTCCAGAACAACCCAGCCGAACCCAAAGCATACCAGATCAGGTCGGCAGCCACAAGGGGTCATTTGGGCCACAAGATTAAAATATTTTACATGATTAGGATGGGACAATCGCAGCCGAACTCTCCAGGAAAGGCCAGCCGGCCATGTAAAACACCCAGACCCAAGACAAGTGCACTGACAAGGAGTAAATAAGCATTCAATCCAGCCGCAAGACCTAGCTCTCTTTCAAACCCTGTTTACACCGCCATTGTCATGGCTATAAAGACCAACCAAGGCTCATTCAAAATCACATAAGCTTCAAGCCCAGCCAGCCATCTCCAGGAACTCTACCCCACACGAGAATACTCCCAGAAGGACATAATACTGGAGCATAGCTTCATCTCAAAGCCAGAGTAAGAGTAATACCCAGAACATACCCAGGGAAGTGAAAAGAAGCCAAGAGAACTGAATTCCAGGAGCAAGAAGGGAAATCAAACCATAAGCTGCATAACCATTCCTCCCCAACTCGTATTTCCTTTTATGCTCAAGTAAGTCTCCACAAATTCGATTCTTTTAGAATCATCATATCATACCCAGTCAGAATGAAAGTGAATTAGGAATGGAAATGGATAGTAAAAGGTTTAAGATGAGAAAGAATAGAATTAAGTGGCCTCAGTTTAAATGCATAACGAAACTTTGAGGGTTGCGTCATATGTCCCCTAGAATTACAACTACTCCCCCGGCGCATTGTAACTCAAGGTCATCATTATGACGCCGTCCAACTCATATATTGGTTAATGCATAAATCATCACAGACCAAAGAAAATTATCCACTCGCAAGATATGGTATCAATTTCATCATTTACCATATAAATAAGATATTCCAAATTCTCTGTCATTATGCTTGACCCTAAGCATTCAAAGACTATCAAACATAGCCTAGCATCAATTAAGCTATCATTTGCTAAGCTAATCCATTTATGATCCACCAATTTATAATTAACAATATTAGGATCATCTATCTTGTAAACTATCCAAAGCTACTATTAACATGCCCTAGACCCATACTTGAGAATCATCCAGGACCTGGCAATTAATCAATCCATGTAAGCAAACTATACATATAACCAGTTTATAATGCATTAGTGATAGCTTGAATTAATCATTTAGTAGAGTTAGCATCAAGCATGAAAGGAGTCCATACCCTCCAGTGAGACAACTTCAGCCCTTTTCTAATTCAAGCTTAAACATATAAATAGCCAGTTCCCTAAATCATCCAAATAGGCGTACTCCTAATAATGATTGAGTCAAGAACCTTTTTCTAAAACCCTACCACAAAATACTCAAGAACATGTAATGCAAAGAAGTAAAGATCAAGGTTACAAGAAGTAGTTGCATTAAAGTTTAATATGTGCAGATATACACTACTCCGTGATTCTTATTTGCCAAACATCAATACTGCCCTCAATCTTTCGATACATATATCTTATTAATTCCATTTAGACAGACTAGATCGATCAGGCATAAGAATTAAGCACTCCAATAATCAGGGGCTATTATTAAACCTGCACAAACTATCGATTTATGCATCATTGAGTACTCAACTACCTCATTTACCCATCAGTAATCGTCAAGGATTTTATAATAGCAACATAGTCCCAACAATTAAACGAAAGACTTAGAAAGTTCCAGACTTCAGTACATAGCAAATCCATCATGGGGAAAATAAGGCATCAGAAGAGGTAGAATAAGGAGTGGAGTTTAGAAAGATCTAACCAAGTTAGCCAGATGAGACCCGGAGGGGGGATCTGGAAACGGCGGCCATGGCGGGACCAAGTAAGGGGTAGCAGGCTTGGGGGTGAGCCGGCAAATCCGAGGCCATAGGAAGTGGTCAGCGGCGGGGCCAGAGTACCAGCAGCCTGGGGACGACCGTGCTCGTGCGCGGGAGGATGCAGTCATGGCCGGGCCCAAGGACGAACCGGCGGGGTTGAGGACATGAACCGCGGGTGAGCGCAGCGGAAGACCGAGCGAACTAGCAGCCGGCGGAGGAACCGGTGAGCCGGCGGCGCCGAGTCGATCGGCAGACCAAGGAGGCCAGGAGAAGAGGAATCGGGAAAATGGGGGAAAAATAGAGGAAGACGCTAGGAGAAGGAAGAGCCCATTCGGCTGAATGGATAAGAAAAGAAAAGAAAAGGGAAAGTGGGGAATGGATTTGAAGGAGAGAGAGAAAATAAAAAGGGGTAATAGGAATAAAAATAATGCTATATGTCTCTAGGAAAATGGGTATTCCTAACATGCAAAAAAAATTGAGTAGGGATGAATTTAGTTAGTAAATTCCTAACCCTTAATTAACATGAACTTCTATTTAATAAATGGAACATTTGCAAAAGACTCCAATACCTATTAAAATTGACATTGGAATATTCCTTAAGACATGACTAACTTAATTTACATAAGCATTATATATATATATATTCCTATATATCTTGCTTTGCATTTGAATCCTATTAAAACATGACCCTACGAAGGGTAAACTTCAAAGTCTGTGATTCCAATGCATATACTTGAGTTTAACCATGCAATTTGTAGTCACTCTCACACTTGTAGTCTTATGAACTAATTAATATTAAGTACAAATAATTTCACACCCTGAAAATGAATTTTAGTTTATTTAATCTTACAATCTTAGCTTCCTGAATTCGTAAATTAAAATAGAATGAATCATAAAGAATAAGGTATCGTGTGCAATGCAACCCCTAAACCATTAATCGACAATAAAAGACTACAACATGAAAGAAACTCACTCCCATGCTTGTTTAATGTAATGTTTGTTATTTGATTTCCATCTGATTTCCTTTTGCCCTTATTAAAAGTGCTATTTGCTATTTGTTATTCTTTTCCGTTATACGACGTGTAGAATCCGACGTCTCAGACTTCGTCGTCGACAACTGCAAGATTACGTCTTCGACTCGTCGCTAAAAACAACGGATAGCAAGGCAAGCACCCCCTTTGAGCATTTTGAACCCAGATTTCATAATCAACTAAAATGTGATTAAGAATCTTCCTGCATGCTTATATTTCGATAAATCCTTATTTTGCGTTACTTGGTAGTTATAACCCAAATTGATGGATTCCCTTAATCATGTTGACATACGATCCATGAAAACTATAGGAATGGTTAAGTTCTTTGTACTGGGTATATTCGCTTATTAATCTGCATATGCTTAGCACTGCTTTAGATTAATGTCGGAAACATTTACACCCACACTTTTCCTTATGAAATCTTTTATGGTTTATTTAAGCAGTAAAGGATACTGGTAGTTTGATAAAAATAAAAATAAAACTAATGTTTTGACGTGGGTGATTATTGGCAATAGCCGGTTGTACATGTTTTAACGTGTACGTAGCTAGGGTGGAGTTATCGCCCATGTCATTTTAAGGACCGAACATGGTGTCCCGCGATCCAAGATAACCGTACATCCACAAGTACTGGACTGGGACAGTCTTAACTTATTAAATTATTTGGGGATTAGATTTGCACATTGGTAGGCAGTTGTAGCACGGGCATTCCGGATATAGGTTTGCTCGAGGGAGGTGTCATCACCGAGGTGTTGGCATCTGCCGTTGTAACGATGTACGCCTGGCTATGAATTGGGGCTGTTGTTGTACCATTTGAGCCGCGGGCTCCTGAATACTATTGCTTCACCGTTTGTTTGCTTCCATCATAGTCAGGGGTAACGTCATTGGGCTAGTGCAAAGTTAAGGTCCAAGTAACGAACAGTTTCGTTATGAACTCTCTGGCGGCACACCAAAGGAAGTGTGCTAATGATCTGCCACAAAGGGAGGACATATCTTGTGGGTAAAGCTGTACAACTCTGCAGAGTCTAAAACTATTCGAATAGCCGTGTCCACGGTCATGGACGACTTGGTGAACCCACACTAAGTTAGTTGTTTTCTATTTTTGAAAACCTTGGTAAAAGACTTTGGAAAATGTTTCACAACTGTTAAATATCACTTGTTGTTGTATTTTCTTTTGTAAGACCATGGAGGGTCTTGTTCGTTATCTCACTCACAAAAGGGCCGTGAGTAGATTGCTATCATCCACTTTATTACTTGTTATGTCAATTACTTATCAAATTGTTTTAAATTCAGTTTATGCTTTCCATTACTATTCAGTATTTACAATTCAAATCTTCGCTTTACGCAAAACAACCGTAGAAACCCACTTTCTATTCAGCTTGCATATAATTCAGATTTTGCAAACACTACAAGTCTTGCTGAGTACGCAACGTACTCACCCTTGCTATTATTGTTGTTTTTAGACAGGAATCCTCGACAGGTACTGCGATGCAGGAAAACGGGATTGTTAACGATGATTCTTTCTAAGGCTTTACCTTGTCAGTTGCCTGTGGATTATGTGGCAAACTACAAGTCATCTGATTCTTTTGCTATGTTTAGTTGACCTTCTCGGTCATATTGTATCATTACTTCCGCTGTAATAAAATGTGAAACTTTTGTATGGTTATGATTCCAAATTGTGTTTTGTGCGTGCCAGCCACTGATCATGGGAATGGTACAGTATGCACATTAGAACCTTGCTTTTATGTTTGCACTGTAGCATAAAAGTGAGGGTCTTACAATAGAGCTTCTCACTGGCGGCAGCAACGGCCAGAGGAGACCAGCCGGAGGCAAGGTCCGGCCGCCGAACGCGTCCTCTGCCGAGTCCCGTTCCAGTGCGCTCTGCTCGACGCACAGCCACTGACACGTCTCCATCACCGCGCCACCGATGGAGCCGCCAGCTTCGATTCCCGACCACGCCAACATCGCTGTCGTCCTCGAAGGCATCGCCGACGCACGTCAGCACCCGTGATTAGTTGAGGCGACGGCCGAGGCAGAGACCGGATGTAGAGGTCAAAATCCTAGCGCAACCGGAGAGCGACGGAGCCGAGCTCGCCGGAGGCAGCCAGATCGCGGAGGCCGATTGTCAGGATCTGATGGAGTCCTTTGCCGCTTCCTGACACCGATGGAGAGCCCCGGGAAGGAGGAGGCAGATGGCGCGTGCGCCTCGACGGAGCCGAAGGACGATGGCGGCGTCGGAACCCAGTAGATGGCGATGTGCCGTGCAGGTGCCGCCCCGGGAGTCTCCTCCTCCCGGGGCAGCAGATTAGATCTAAAACAGCGGAAGGGAGAGGCTAGGAAAAAAAAACCTAGAGCTCTGATACCATGTTATGAGTAGGACTTGTATTCAATATGAGGGCCAATGGCCACAATATATAGAGTACATGAGGGTACAAGAGATAAGGCAAAGGAAGAGATAAGACAATCTATCTATAACAGATAATATATCCTTAACACCCCATTGCTTCTTGCTTCTGATCTAGATCCCTATTGCTCACTTGTTATTGCTTCTGATCTAAATCCCTATTGCTTGCCTACCTCTCCTCCCCTCCCAGGAAATCTATTTGCTCAGATCTATTTGCTTCCATCAATTCATTAAATTCTAATATTGGAATCAGGTTTGTCTCATGATCCTTGCAAATAAGAAATTGAATAATTTAGTTGCTTTGTTGCAAAGAAGATGTCCACTGTTATTCTGAAATGTACAATTGGTATTTTAGGTGGTGAATTGCTTTGTTGGTAGCAAATGACCTGTTTGATCATTGGTTTCATTCAATCAAATAGCTATGAAAGTCATTGTCAGAAGCAAGCACAAGACAAACAAAATTGCTCCTGAATTTTTATCTGTATATATGCTTGTTTGATCATTTAAATTAGGTATTGTTCTCTTCAGCATCACATATAGATGTACAACTCTTGCTCTGGATATATTCATCTTTTGTCGAAAGTTGGAGCACATAAATGCTATGCGTCCTATCTAGAACTGTATATCCTAGATAAGATTTATCACAAGAGTCTCCATGCTGTCCTTGTCCCTCCATGTCCCTCCATGTGTCCTCCAGTCAAGCACCATTTGCTTAAGCTTGCTTGAGCCTTCTCCAAGTAAATGATGGATAGCTCACTACTACGAAAGGTCTATATAAAAGCTTAGTGGACTTGCATTCTTCGATTAGAGGCAATCTCATAATAGTCAAGTGGATCATTTTTTAAATTTGCTTACTGATTGCCAATTTTTTATTTTTAAAATTTAAGGTTCTTGAGTTCTAGTTGATATGAAAAACTTTACTCTTACTGAGTCTGAGGAAGAGGAAGATGACGATATGATGCTACTTATTTTGCTGGCATTATATTCAACTTCTACCATAACTAAAACTCCATGTCATACATCAAAGCTTAGTGGAGCAGAATATATTACTGAACTTATTGAAGATCATCCGAGCCTATGTTATGAAAATCTTCGTATGGAACCCCACATTTTTCAAACACTCTCATACTATCTTAGGTCAAAAAAACTTTTGCATAATACGAAAGGTGTTACTGTGGAGGAGCAATTAGGCATTTTCATGTATATGCTTGCACGGAATGCCAGTTTTCGAGCATTGACAGATAGATTTCAGCACAGTCCTGAGACTATACATAGACATCTTGGGGCATGTTTTGAGGCGATCACTTCATTGACCTTTAAATTTATCAAACCTCCATCCATTGAGACTCATTGGAAAATATCATCAACTCCACAATTTTGGCCATACTTTGAGGTACATGTAATCCATGGTAGTATAATTTAGGAATTTCTACCCTCTCATTTTTTCTCAATTAGTAACAAGGTCTTGTTTCTTGCAGAATTGTATAGGGGCAATAGATGGTACTCATGTGTAACACCCCAAAATTTTGCTGTTCTTAAATTCATGTGTGATTTGGCACTTTGGTGAATTTTTGGAATTTTCTGGAATTTATTTGGATTTATTTGGAATTTATTTGAATTTATTCCATTTTGAAATAATTAAAGAATTTAATTTTGCAAATAAAATTTTGTTGGAAATATTTTATTTGAGTCCAAAATAATCCAAAGTATTTTCCAGAATTTTTCTGGAATTTTTCTGAGTCATTTGCCATTTTTAATGAATTAAATGAATTACTGGGAATTATTTTAAATATTAAATCGCTGGAAATTCAACTCGGGTCAAGTACTGTTCATCCGACCGAGTCGGAACCCGAGTCGGACTCGAGTCCGACCCGAGCCAGTTGACTCGACCAAACCAGCTCCCAACCCTAATCAATCCCAACCGTTGGATCAAGATCCAACGGCTGAGATCCGCCCATACCGGTTCGAGCCGTATCCGGCCCGGATCCGATCGCGCCGTGCGATCGTGGCCGTTGATCGCGCCACGTGGACGGCTGAGCGTCGTCGTCTTCGCCGCGTCCGAGCCGGACTCCGCCGCCGCACCCGCCGCCGTGAAGAACTAGGTCTCCGTCTTCCGCACGGACGCCGAGGCTATTTAATGCCCGGATTGCACCCCGAGGACCGCCGTGACCCCGCGCACTTCTTGCCCTAACCCGCCGAGCTCTAGCCGCCGTAGGTTCGCCGGAATCGCTCGCCGTAGTTGCGTGAAGCGCCGCCACGGTCCTTGCCTCGCCTCGCCGCCGTCCGCCTCGCCGCCATTGACCCCAGATTCAAACCCCGAAGTCAAGCGCGCAGAAGACACCATCCATCTCGCCGAGCACGCCCCAACCGCCGTTTGGGTGGTCGCTGCCTCGGCCGGCGGCCAACACCGCCGTGAAGCCATCGCCGACCGAGCTCCACCAACCGTCCGATCAAGATCCAAAGGCCCAGATCGTGCCACGTCACCTCGGTGAGTTTCCCCGTTGAAAATCCTAGATCTAATCCCAACCGTTGGATCTAGATCCAACGGCTTAGGTTGCGCCGCGTATCAAGAACTGCACCAGGTTAGATTGGATCTGGACCGTTGGATCAAGATCCAACGGCCCACGATCAGTCACGTGCGCCCCAAGCACATGAGGCTAAACTCAATCCCAGCCGTCGGATTTCAAACCAACGGCCGTGATTGCGCCACGTGTCGGGAAGTTGGACCGACGCGGTCAGCGTCGTACGCGCGCGTGCGTGGCCACTGACACGCGGGGCCCGCGTGTCAGCGACTGCACCGTGACGTCACCCATGACGTCATCGGTGGACCCACCTGTCGACTGCGGCCGAGCCCCGGCCGACGCCGCCGATGACGTCATCCGAGTGGTCCCACATGTCAGTCTCACATGGAGCTGTGGACCGGGTCCACGGTGGACTCGAGCCGAGCGTGGACCAAGTCCATGGACCGGCTGACGTCAGCCAACCAATCAGAGGCTGCCACGTGTCCATGCTGACGCAATAATTAATTTCCGAAAAAGAAAATGATTTATTAATTTGAAATAATGATTTCAGATTTAGATTCAAACTTCAAACGCTTATAACTTTTGCGTTTCAACTCCGATTTGAGTGATTCAAATTTCTAAATTTGTATAAAATTGAGATCTACCTAAATATGAATTTTATTTAATTTTAGGACTAAAGTTTTTCTCTGTAAAATTATTTAAATGATTATTTAAACTTTAAATAATCATAACTTTTGCGTCTTAACTCCAAATTTGACGATTCCAGTTTCTAAAAATCCAGAAAATTATGTTCTCTCTGTTTATGGATTTTATTTGGAGTTTTGGGATGTTTTTGCCTAGTGTTTATTTGTGTATTTGCTATTTGCACGCTTTACGAGTAGACGTTGAAGTGCCGGAAGGATTCGAAGGAGAAGTGTTGACTCAGGATCCAACTCAAGACCAAGAACAAGTACTTTTTGAAGGCAAGTTGTGCTTTGACCATGTTGATCCTATTTCAAAATCTATTTTGATTTAAACTATTGCATGCTAGTTCAAATAGAAAGATACTTTGTTTAAACATGGGGGTTAGATAAACACCAATTTGCTGTATGACACCTTGATTACTTAAGTATGTGCCATGACCCTTTGTCACCCTAGTTGTGGATTACTAGTTGGACATTATTAAATTGCCAACATGGGTTTTAGACCGTCGTAGTATACTGCTTAGACCTGCTACGTGCTCATGACATGATTTTTGGGACAATCAAATGTTAATATTGACTTAATGATATATTGAACCTGTTTTGGAAAAGTATCATGTGATGTTGATGGCACGTGGTGCATGGTAATCAACTGGGGTTTGATAAACAGTTTTCGACCGGGGCATGTGGCAAAGAGTAATCAGGTGGGCCAGTTGCGGCATTGGGGATGTTGATTTGGTTCTTCGGGTAGTCTTGCCCTGGTCACTCTAAGGACTTAACCTTGCAAGCCTTTGAACTGGGTCATACTTGCAACCACATGGCTGGAATGGGACGGCCCTAGTTGATTAAGTCGCTAAGGACTCACTTGTGGAGCCTCAGGGTGTCAGTTACACCGTTTGTGTGATTGTACGGGGGAGCGTATCGTGGCTGTGGCCAGATACCCATCTAACGGTGTGTTGGTCCCATACTTCGCCTTGGCTAAGGGAAGGGATGGTGTAGAGCACGAACCGGAGAGGACCACATGTGTTGTTTGAGGCTTCCGAAGGCTTTGTTACTGAACTTCGCCTTTGTGGTGTTTGACTGTATCTTGTGGGTAAAGTGCATAACCTCTGCAGAGTTTAGAATCTATTCGAATAGCCGTGTCCGCGGTATTGGACATCGCTCGGGAATTACAGTCAAGGGTTAGATTTTCTCAAAAACAACTTGGATTTGGAAAGTTGGGATGGTTTAAAAATGAAGATGATGGAAATGTGGTTTAGGATGGGGAAAATGTTTATTAAACTTCTTGAAAAGTTATTTATGCTCTACTTATTTCTACTGCTTTCGAATCTACTTATGTTACTTTTCAAATGCTGTTTACTGCAATTATATCTTGAGCTATTCCTTTGTACCAAGCCATGCATATAGTATATTAGCTTGCATTCTGTGCATGACTTGCTGAGTACCAAGTACTCACCCTTGCCTCAACACAATATCAGTTGAAGAGGAGATTACGCCAGCTTTGGAGGAGGAACTCCAAGAGGATCCGTCTACTTAGGGAAGCGAGCCCAGTCAGTTGCCTGTGGTATACTGGATGGCGCCACGAAGTTATTTGATTTTCCGCTGCTATTATTTCTCTTTTAATAAGTTTCGCCTTGCGAGGCATACATTTGTAACTTGGCCATAAGGTCGAGTAACCAGTTTGGTTATTTAAATAAAGTACTTTATTGGTATCGAGTGGTATGATTGTGATATTTACCAATGTTAAGACTGTGTGCACTAGCGCGTTCCTGGACTAGTGCTGAATACACAGAGGGTCCGGATTTGCAAATTCGGGGTCCCGACAGAGGTGGTATCAGAGCCATACTTGACTGTAGGCTCAACCCTAAGCTAGAATGGTCGTAGTGAGGATAAAACCTATTTTCTAAAAGCTAAAAGTTTGTCAAGGATAAGAAATGACATCTCGACTTATCCCCTTCTCTCTTTTCTTGTCTCTTGCTGAAATTTTCCCTTACCTTGTCACAATTTAAAAATTCCGAGTTCTTACGAAAAGCACTCTTGTGACAGATGGAGGAAGAGTTCAACTACGTTGATCTGGGAGTTGGTCACGCTACAGAACTTTGGCATATGCTACAGACTCTCGGAGATTTTGAGAGGCCGCAATACCAAGTGGAAGTGATCAGACAAGCGGGATTGGTCAAGGCTTGTGACGTGAGGATTGAGGTACCTGCTAGGAAAAAGGGCCCAGGCAATCGCCCGATACACTGCACTGCCAGGAGATCTACAATGCAGATGGGTATCCAAGAAGTATCACGACGCGCAATGCGGCACATTACCCGTATCTACGCCAGGGAGTTGGAGAGCACGGTGTTCCGTTACCACCCGCGCAGCAATAACCTACTTGACCCAAAGGAGATTCAGGATGAGGATGCCACGGTTACACAGTTGGCACGGTTTGTTGTCGCCCAGGAGGATGTACTAGATAATACAAGCAAGGAGCTACAGAAGGCCCGCAAGGAGATCACGACAGAGAAGAACAGATGGCGGGAAGCTCAAGAGTATGTGGCACACCTTCTACGAAGGATCGACGAGTTGGAGATGACCTTGTACGGACCGGACCCAGAGCCAGAACTCGAGCTACACGAGCCAGATCCGGAGGAGTCAGATCTCGATGAGGACACTGCTTCTTCGACTACCACAGATGACACAGTTGCTGGACATGGCGATCGTTTCGCGCCTATGCCGCAGCATCCGCACCCAGGTCGTGGAGGTTTTCTCGATGAGTGAGCATAGGTTCTATAGTGAGACTCCTTCGCCGAGTCGAGTCATAGAATAAAGAGTCACCCTTTAGGCGTTAGACTCCAAAATTAGTTCGATTTGGATTTGCTTTGTTTGCTGAGTGTGCAGTATGTGTTGCAAGGCCCTTAGGCATTGTAAGCAGCCATACCAAGTTATTAAATAATAAAGTTGGACCTTAAGGCTACACTTTTCGCCCCGCATAAGTTCCATATTACTTGTCTATTCTTGTTTCCCTCTCACCTCTAAACCTAGAGCAAATCGACAGATGGTGAACACCCGCGGAAACTTTGGAAGCAATGGGAGTGGATCTCGCCCAGCAGAAAACCCCAATGATGGAGCACCAGCACCGCCAGTTGATATGCAGAATTTTGGAGCCTTTCTTGCTGCTCAGACTCAGTTGATGCATGCTATGATGCAACAAATGCAGCACGTCACTGCTCAGGCCACTGCTAATCAAGTTAATCAGGGACCACGCCAGAATACAAGACTGTCAGAGTTCATGAGGACTCACCCACCCACTTTCTCTGGGAATGCCAATCCATTGGAGGCCGATGATTGGTTAAGATCAATCGAGAGGAAGCTACACATAGCTCAATGCATAGGAAATGAGAAGGTACTCTACGCTTCTCATCAGTTGGAAGGAACAGCCGCCGAATGGTGGGAGAATTTCTGTGCCACGCAAGAGAACCCTCAAGATATCACTTGGGAAGAGTTCACAGCTGCATTCCGACAGTATCACGTGCCTGAAGGAATCATGGACCTTAAGAAGGAGGAGTTCAGAGCACTGAAGCAAGGTAATCAGCCAGTGGCCGACTACCTAAACAAGTTCACACAGCTAGCACGCTACGCACCTGAGGATGTAGCGACAGATAAATCCAGACAGTCTCGTTTTATGAAGGGACTTAACTCAGGATTGCAAGTAGGGTTGATCACCCACACCTTTCCAGATTTCCAAGAGTTGGTAAATAAGGCGCTTATTCTTGAGGACAAGCGCAAGGAACTGGATGAGAACAGGAAGCGCAGGATGCAACAGCAAGGATCACGCCAGGGAACGCATAAATACCGAGAGTTGCACCAAATCAATTCTTGATTCCAACCACAGAATGCAACAAGGACACCATCCCCGGCACCAAGACCTGTCAATCAAAACCACTGCACCCAGCCCCGCTAGAAACGCTACTCGAGCGATCGGCAAGAAGGAACAGTGAGACGCTGCTACAAGCGCAACGAGCCAGACACTTTGCCAACAGCTTGTCCAAAGAAGACAGCAGGAGTGACCCAGTTCGCTTCAATCTAGGAACCACCCCAGCTAGGACGCCAAAGACAGAGCCACACCCTGCATCGTGGTGAGAGGCCGAGTCAACCATGTCACCGCAGATGCACTACAGAATGCTACGGACGTCGTACTGGGTAAGTTACTTGTTAACTCAGTACCTGCAACAGTTTTGTTTGACTCTGGAGCTTCGCATTCGTTTGTTTCGCAAGGCTTTGCTACTAGAAATGATTTGGGAATTGCCAGACTTAAGTGCGTGCTTTTAGTTCAAACCCCTGGTTCCGAACTCCGAACGAAAGTAGGATGTTCCGGGGTGAGAATACTAATAGGTGGAATAGAATTCCTAGCAAACCTTATAATTTTGGAGACCCAGACCTTAGACGTCATATTGGGAATGGATTGGTTATCCAAGCACAAGGCCGTATTGGATTGTGGACGAAGGACTATCTCAGTTGAGAGCCCGTGTGGGAAGAAAGTGGAATTTCAAGCCACTGCAATTAGAGATGGTCAGTTGATGGTCAACAGTACCAAGGCAATCAGCATAGAGGATGTCCCAGTAGTGAATGAGTACCGATGTTTTTCAGAAGATCTACGGTATGCCGCCAGACGAGGACATAGAGTTTGTGATAGAGCTTGTACAGTGCACAAGACCGATAGCAAAGAGACCCTATCGAATGTCCACCGAGGAGTTGGTAGAAATGAAGAAACAAATAGAAGAGTTAATGGAGAAAGGATTTATCGACCGAGTTCGTCGCCGTGGGAGCACCAGCTTTGTTTGTCAAGAAGAAGGACGGAGTTTCAGGATGTGCATTGACTATCGTGCGCTCAATGAAGTCACCGTGAAGAATAAGTATCCGCTACCCAGGATTGATGATTTGTTTGATCGGTTGAGAGGAGCCGAGTTTTCTCCAAGATTGATCTGAGATCGGGATACCATCGATTGAAGATCCGATCGTAAGATATTCAAGATCGCATTCTCGTCAAGATATGGACATTACGAGTTTCTGATTATGTCCTTTGGATCGATTTAATGCGCCAAAGATATTTCATGAATATGATGAATAAGGTGTTCATGGAATATTTGGACAAGTTTGTCGTCGTGTTCATAGACGATATCCTAATCTACTCCAAGACAGAGGATGAACATGCCGAACACTTAAGGCGAGTTTTGGAAAAGCTGAGGGAACAGCAACTTTTCGCCAAGTTCAGCAAGTGTGATTTTTGGAAGGACAAGGTGGAGTTTCTTGGACATGTAATGACCGCAGAAGGAGTCGCCGTAGACCCAAGCAAAGTAGAAGATGTGTTACATTGGGAACAGCCAAAGACGGTGACCCAGATTCGGAGTTTCCTTGGAATGGCAGGATACTACCGCCGTTTCATCGAAGGCTTCTCGACAATTGCGAAACCTCTTACGCAATTGCTGAAGAAGGAAAAGAAGTTTGCATGGACGCCGGAATGTGAGAAAGGATTTCAGGAGCTGAAGAAGCGATTGACATCAGCACCGGTGTTAGTTCTACCGGATGTTGCTCAAAGCTTCGATATTTATTGTGACGCATCGCGCCAAGGACTTGGATGTGTGCTGATGTAGAATGGAAAGGTCGTCGCTTATGCATCAAGGCAGTTGAGGCCGCATGAGGAAAATTATCCGACACATGACTTAGAGTTAGCTGCCGTAGTGCATGCCTTGAAGATATGGCGTCACTATCTGAGTGGAAACAGATGTGAAGTATATACAGATCATAAGAGCCTTAAGTACATATTCACCCAGTCGGATCTGAATATGAGGCAGAGGAGATGGTTGGAGTTGATCAAGGACTATAATGTTGGAATCCATTACCATCCCGGGAAGGCCAACGTAGTAGCCGATGCTCTGAGTCGGAAAAGCCATACCGTGAGTACGTTGCTAGCCACAAGCCAGGATGAGTTATGCAAGGATTTTCGGAAAATGAAAATTGAGGTTGTACCTAGCGGATTCTTGGCCGCATTGGAAGTAAGGCCTACTTTAGAGGACCAGATCCGAGAAGGACAGAAGGATGATGACAAGATCCGCAGGATTAAGTCCATCAAGGAGGAAGGCAAGGCAGAGGACTTCAAGTTGGATGAGCAAGGCACGTTATGGATGAAGGATCGGATTTGTGTGCCTAACAAGAAGGAGTTAAAGCAACTGATTTTGGAAGAAGCCTATGACTCCAAGTATTCAATTCATCCTGGAAGCGCCAAGATGTATCAGGATCTGAAGGAGAGATTCTGGTGGCCGAGTATGAAACGTGAAGTTGCCGAGCATGTTGCATTGTGCGACGTATGCCAGAGAGTCAAGGCAATGCATCAGAGACCAGCAGGATTGCTACAACCGCTGAAAATACCTGAGTGGAAGTGGGAGGAAATCGGAATGGATTTCTTTACCTGTTTGTCAAGACTCAAGGGGTTATGACTCCATATGGGTTATAGTGGATCGCTTGACTAAAGTAGCCCATTTTATCCCGTAAAGACCACTTACTCGGGAGATAAATTAGCGAGAATTATACATGATCGAGATTGTCTGTTTGCACGGAGTGCCAAAGAGGATTGTATCAGACGAGGTACCCAATTTACCTCAAGGTTACGGAATAAGTTGCATGAAGCCATGGGAACCCGTTTGAACTTCAAGATGACTTATCATCATGAGACGGATGGACAGATCGAAAGAGTCAACCAGATTCTGGAGGATATGTTGAGAGCTTGTGCATTAGCTTATGCTACCTCTTGGGATAAGAGTTTGCCGTATGCCGAGTTCAGTTACAACAATAGTTATCAGGCTAGTTTACAGATGTCACCTTTTGAGGCACTGTATGATCGACCCTGTCGGACGCCATTGAATTGGAATGAGACCGGCGAGCGCCGTGTCTTTGGGCCTGATATTCTTCAAGAGGCTGAAGAGCAGATCGCCATGATTAGGGAAAGGTTGAAGATCGCCCAATCTCGACAAAAGAGTTACGCTGACAATCGTCGCCGAGATTTGAGTTTTGAACCAGAAGACTTTGTATACCTCAGAGTTACGCCTCTCAGGGGAGTTAAGAGGTTCCATGCCAAAGGGAAACTCGCACCCCGTTATGTTGGACCATTTAAGATTTTGAGTCGCAGAGGCGAAGTTGCTTATCAGCTGGAGCTGCCACAGTCGTTGGCAGGAGTGCATGACGTATTCCATGTGTCCCAGTAGAAGAAGTGCCTCCGAGTTCCTGAGGAACAGACACCGCTAGAGTTAATTGAGTTGCAGGAGGACTTGACTTATAAGGAGCATCCCGTGAGGATTCTGGACACAATGGATCGAGAAACTAGAAACAAGTCAACCCGTTTCTGTAGAGTTCAGTGGAGCAACCCTGAAGAAAGCGAAGCGACTTGGGAGCGCGAAGAGGATTTGAAGAAAGAGTTTCCAAACCTATTCCTTTAGTAAGCCCTGAATCTCGGGGACGAGATTCTATTAAGGGGGAGGTTTGTAACACCCCAAAATTTTCTTTGTTCTTAAATTCATGTGTGATTTGGCACTTTGGTGAATTTTTGGAATTTTCTGGAATTTATTTGGATTTATTTGGAATTTATTTGAATTTATTCCATTTTGAAATAATTAAAGAATTTAATTTTGCAAATAAAATTTTGTTGGAAATATTTTATTTGAGTCCAAAATAATCCAAAGTATTTTCCAGAATTTTTCTGGAATTTTTCTGAGTCATTTGCCATTTTTAATGAATTAAATGAATTACTGGGAATTATTTTAAATATTAAATCGCTGGAAATTCAACTCGGGTCAAGTACTGTTCATCCGACCGAGTCGGAACCCAAGTCGGACTCGAGTCCGACCCGAGCCAGTTGACTCGACCAAACCAGCTCCCAACCCTAATCAATCCCAACCGTTGGATCAAGATCCAACGGCTGAGATCCGCCCATACCGGTTCGAGCCGTATCCGGCCCGGATCCGATCGCGCCGTGCGATCGTGGCCGTTGATCGCGCCACGTGACGGCCGAGCGCCGTCTTCGCTGGCCTGGAAGCCGGACTCGCCGCCGCACTCCGCCGCGTGAAGAACTAGGTCTCCGTCTTCCGCAGACGCCGAGGCTATTTAATGCCCGGATTGCACCCCGAGGACCGCCGTGACCCCGCGCACTTCTTGCCCTAACCCGCCGAGCTCTAGCCGCCGTAGGTTCGCCAGAATCGCTCGCCGTAGGTGCGTGAAGCGCCGCCACGGTCCTTGCCTCGCCTCGCCGCGCCCGTCCGTCCTCGCCGCCATTGACCCCAGATTCGAAACCCAAGTCAGCGCACCGAAGACACCATCCATCTCGCCGAGCACGCCCCAACCGCCGTTTGGGTGGTCGCCTGCCTCGGCCACGGCAAGCAACGCCGCCGTGAAGCCATCGCCGACCCCGAGCTCCACCAACCGTCCGATCAAGATCCAAAGGCCCAGATCGTGCCACGTCACCTCGGTGAGTTTCCCCGTTGAAAATCCTAGATCTAATCCCAACCGTTGGATCTAGATCCAACGGCTTAGGTTGCGCCGCGTATCAAGAACTGCACCAGGTTAGATTGGATCTGGACCGTTGGATCAAGATCCAACGGCCCACGATCAGTCACGTGCGCCCCAAGCACATGAGGCTAAACTCAATCCCAGCCGTCGGATTTCAAACCAACGGCCGTGATTGCGCCACGTGTCGGGAAGTTGGACCGACGCGGCCGGCCAGACGCTGGCTGGCAGGTACATCGACACGCTGGGCCCGCTGTCGGCCGATCGCACCGTGACGCCACCCATGACGCCATCGGTGGACCCACTGCCGCCACCGTGGCCGAGCCTCGCCGACGCCGGGCCGATGACGCTATCCGAAAGTGGTCCCACATGTCAGTCTCACATGGAGCTGTGGACCGGGTCCACGGTGGACTCGAGCCGAGCGTGGACCAAGTCCATGGACCGGCTGACGTCAGCCAACCAATCAGAGGCTGCCACGTGTCCATGCTGACGCAATAATTAATTTCCGAAAAAGAAAATGATTTATTAATTTGAAATAATGATTTCAGATTTAGATTCAAACTTCAAACGCTTATAACTTTTGCGTTTCAACTCCGATTTGAGTGATTCAAATTTCTAAATTTGTATAAAATTGAGATCTACCTAAATATGAATTTTATTTAATTTTTGGACTAAAGTTTTTCTCTGTAAAATTATTTAAATGATTATTTAAACTTTAAATAATCATAACTTTTGCGTCTTAACTCCAAATTTGACGATTCCAGTTTCTAAAAATCCAGAAAATTATGTTCTCTCTGTTTATGGATTTTATTTGGAGTTTTGGGATGTTTTTGCCTAGTGTTTATTTGTGTATTTGCTATTTGCACGCTTTACGAGTAGACGTTGAAGTCTTGGGAAGGATTCGAAGGAGAAGTGTTGACTCAGATCCAACTCAAGACCAAGAACAAGTACTTTTTGAAGGCAAGTTGTGCTTTGACCATGTTGATCCTATTTCAAAATCTATTTTGATTTAAACTATTGCATGCTAGTTCAAATAGAAAGATACTTTGTTTAAACATGGGGGTTAGATAAACACCAATTTGCTGTATGACACCTTGATTACTTAAGTATGTGCCATGACCCTTTGTCACCCTAGTTGTGGATTACTAGTTGGACATTATTAAATTGCCAACATGGGTTTTAGACCGTCGTAGTATGCTTAGACACACTACGTGCTCATGACATGATTTTTGGGACAATCAAATGTTAATATTGACTTAATGATATATTGAACCTGTTTTGGAAAAGTATCATGTGATGTTGATGGCACGTGGTGCATGGTAATCAACTGGGGTTTGATAAACGATTTTCGGCCAGGGCATGTGGCAAAGAGTAATCAGGTGGGCCGATTCTATGCATTGGGGATGTTGATTTGGTTCTTGGGTAGTCTTGCCCTGGTCACTCTAAGGACTTAACCTTGCAAGCCTTTGAACTGGGTCATACTTGCAACCACATGGCTGGAATGGGACGGCCCTAGTTGATTAAGTCGCTAAGGACTCACTTGTGGAGCCTCAGGGTGTCAGTTACACCGTTTGTGTGATTGTACGGGGCGTATCGTGGTCGTGGCCGATACCCATCTAACGGTGTGTTGGTCCCATACTTCGCCTTGGCTAAGGGAAGGGATGGTGTAGAGCACGAACCGGAGAGGACCACCTGTGTTGTTTGAGGCTTCCGAAAGGCTTTGTTACGGGAACTCGCCTTTGTGGTGTTTGACTGTATCTTGTGGGTAAAGTGCATAACCTCTGCAGAGTTTAGAATCTATTCGAATAGCCGTGTCCGCGGTATTGGACATCGCTCGGGAATTACAGTCAAGGGTTAGATTTTCTCAAAAACAACTTGGATTTGGAAAGTTGGGATGGTTTAAAAATGAAGATGATGGAAATGTGGTTTAGGATGGGGAAAATGTTTATTAAACTTCTTGAAAAGTTATTTATGCTCTACTTATTTCTACTGCTTTCGAATCTACTTATGTTACTTTTCAAATGCTGTTTACTGCAATTATATCTTGAGCTATTCCTTTGTACCAAGCCATGCATATAGTATATTAGCTTGCATTCTGTGCATGACTTGCTGAGTACCAAGTACTCACCCTTGCCTCAACACAATATCAGTTGAAGAGGAGATTACGCCAGCTTTGGAGGAGGAACTCCAAGAGGATCCGTCTACTTAGGGAAGCGAGCCCAGTCAGTTGCCTGTGGTATACTGGATGGCGCCACGAAGTTATTTGATTTTCCGCTGCTATTATTTCTCTTTTAATAAGTTTCGCCTTGCGAGGCATACATTTGTAACTTGGCCATAAGGTCGAGTAACCAGTTTGGTTATTTAAATAAAGTACTTTATTGGTATCGAGTGGTATGATTGTGATATTTACCAATGTTAAGACTGTGTGCACTAGCGCGTTCCTGGACTAGTGCTGAATACACAGAGGGAATATTACCTTTATTACAGATGGGAGGTTTCCCAGCTGGGGAGCCTCCCCACGTGTCACTTGGCTATTTTGCAAAAAAACCCTCTGTTTCTCTGAATTACGAATAGGTCCCTATGAATTTACAGAAAGGTCCTTATTACCTTTACTACAGATGGGAGGTTTCCCGGCTGGGGAGCCTCCCCACGTGTCACTTGTCTATTTTGCGAAAAAAACTCCCTCCATTTCTCCGAATTATGAATAGGTCCCTGCAAATTTACGGAAAGGTCCTTTGCGATTTTTTGTGACGGGAAGAAAAATTTTCCCGGATCACGTTTAGGTCCCTCACATGCTACTTTACGAAAGGACCCTCCCGTTAAGTGTAAATCGTGAGCGAGCCCTTTTCTACTTTTTCGAAATAGCGGTGGGGTCCAAAACTATAACAAACAGGTTCCCAGTTTTTACATCCACGTCCTTTCTCCGTTTCCCCCCAAAAAATAATTTCGGCAACAGAAAGATGTGTGCTTTTTTCCCGGCTCGGTCTCTAAGGTTTCTTGAGCCTCCAAAAATATTGAAAATATGTCTAAGTCTACTTTTTCTCCGCTAAAAAACGCAAGATAGGATTGAAAACAGGTCGGATACGTGCGGATATTGCTCTTTCCTTATCCTAACCCATATTTTTTTATCGGATTCGGAACCGGATACGGGCTAGCCGGATCTGAATATGAATTTTGATTATCCGGAATACGAATACGGGACCGATTCGAATCGAAAACAGATAAAGATATACGAATAATGTATGCATATATATATGTTAAATCAAACTATGAGTACATGACACATAATTGTAAATTATATATGAACCTAACCATAGTCTGAGAAACAATATGGGAGACAAATGATGTGCTTGGACGAAGACCATGTCCTATTTAGGGGGTGTTTGGTAGAGCTCCAGCTCCATCATATTCGTGAATCTGGTGGAGCTAGGTATTCCTAGCTCCACCTAATTTGTGGAGCTGGAGCTGTGGGTATATTAAGATTATTTGCCTTTGCCACCATGTCACCTGTAGCTTTTTCCCAACTCTTTCCACCTTTTTCATTTTCTAATTAATTTTTTATGAGGTACAACCAACAAGATTATAATGATCTTCGGATGTTTCGTAACTAGAGGCCATAAAGAGCCGCTAAAAATCATATGGGTGTTCAGAAACACTAACCAGCTGGGGCAAAAAAAATCTTATGGTTGGGTTTACTTTGGAGTATACATGCAATTACTATGCATAACATCAGAATTCGGAACATAGGCAATAGTAAAAAGATGATGGTTCTCTGTCTAGCTGGGACATAAACTGTAGAAATATATTTTGACACCTTTGTACACAAGGTTGATAATATACAAAAATAATTGTTTGGAAAATATATATTACAAAATAACCGCTCACATCAGCTACTAATATGTACAAATAATGTACGTGAGAAAACTAAGGGTATTGTTGATAATTTACACACAATCCTCCCATTCTAGAATCTGGAGTCAGCCTCTTAGCCAAACACTCCTATAGACAGCTCCAGATTCTCAAAGAATCCACTCCACTAAGAATCTGAGATTTGGAGCTAAAAAACTAGAGTGAGAGCTATGCCAAACAGGCCCATAGTCTCCATGTCTGAGTGCTTATCTGATCTTCAGACTTAGCTGTTCATGTGGAAGTTTCTATTTCCTTGTGATGGAATGCAGTTCAATGAGAATTCATCTTTCGGGCAATGATATTCATTTCAATGTTATTCTTGATCCATGCCAATGTAGTGGCATAGCATCAGTGGGAAGAGTAAATTCCAGTAGATATTGTGCAATGTTGTTTGAACCATTTGTGCTTATCCATCTTGAAAAGACTATTCGTGCATTTTTGACATTTTTCCTGGGTCAACTAGTAAACTTAGAACTTTCATTTTCCGTATGTATTAAACAAATATTCACATGTAGATCCAGACTCAATAGTTCTCATGTAGGCTGACCAAGTTGTATATGTTACATACTTACATTGCAAACATAATGTTCAGCTGTGCCTACCAAGCTCATAACAAATATGATTAGCATCCTTCAATAAACCATGATCTGCTGGTACTAAATGATCACATGTGTGCCTTAATGATGTGAATGCTAAGTCTCTTCTATGTCCAGATCATAACTCAACCAATGATGGGGTGGAGTGGTGGAAGGAGGACCACTTCAATGCTACAGACAAGGATGGTGATGGCTCTTGTTTTACCAAGTATGTACTTTTTATTTACTGTGTGTAGCTTCTTAGATCTAACTGATACTACCAGCCTAAAGCTAATACATACATGGGTTGTGCAAAGAAGAAGTTAGCTTCAATTTCTGTGACACTAGGAATGCCGAGACCTTATAAAATGTGAATGTTGAGGTCAAAAACATTATGAAATATGGAATTGGAGGTCGAAACCATGCGGTATGAGGTATATTTGCGTTTTCGGGCCGTTTTCGGGGATTTGGGCCTTTCCGGGGGAGTTTGGGCCTAAGGGAAGGGGTCGTGGGCTTTGGTGGGAAGGAGTTTGAGTCCTTTTAGGAGTAGGAGACCAGTTTGGGGGCCTCCTCCTGCCCTTATTGGGCGCCCCACCCCTGCTGGTTGCGCCCCTCCCCCGTCAATGCCCTAGCCGCCACCTCACTCTCTCTCCCTTGCTTGCGCCCCATCCATTGCTCCCCATTGCGCCACCACCTCTCCACCTCCCTTGCTGCCCCTAGGTGAGTTCTCCACCTCATCAACCCAAAGATCCATCCGTTGGAGCGCTCCGCGATGAGGAGATCCGGTGGATTTGTGTGAGGACCCCTCTTCCTATACCGTACTGTACGCCGTCTACTGTGGCGTATAGCACCGTATAGCAACAGAAGCCTCGACACCGAAAATCTGAATCTAAAAAAAATTCGATCGACGGGATCGAACCCTTAGCTTCAGACCCGGTGCCTGTACGCATCCGATACCGGTTCCCTGGATCAGTAGCCCAGTATCGCGTACCAACAACACGAGTATCAATGCACAAAGTAATGAACTAAAGTTAAATTACATAACTGGGTGTAAATCTTGTACATACACATTACAAAATCCAAAAGTAGAATAATAGCGGAAGCAAAAGAAACACTAAACCAGCACTGGCCCGACAACCCCACAAAGCATCGATCGAGGAAGGACCACAACCGCCGCATTTCGCGAGCAGAGGACCACCTGAGCCATCCGGATCACCATCGGAACCATCCTCTGAGACAAGGTTAGTAAACAACAGCAAAGCAATGGTGAGTACACGTATGTACTCGCAAGTCTTTAGTGTATGGAAATATAGTTAAATGCAGGCTATTTCAACAGGAATAAGCTTCTATACTAGGTTAATTGCATAAAGCAGCATTTATTTGTAAACAACATTTAACAACCGATAGCATTAGTAATTGAAAGAGCATTTGACATAAAACATATTTCACAGTATATGTATAATGTATATTATCCCAATCGGTTCGCCATTCCCGCTCGAATGCAACCGATGGGCTAGATTGTCGACTCTATCCATCAAACACTTCCTTTCCGTTCGAGACTCACACTTTTTCAAAAGAAGACACAAAACCAAACTTCTATACTCTCCATACTTATCTGGGCTAGATGCTCTTAACCGTGAGCACAGCTAATCGATTAGTTTTACTTAACACTTCTGCAGAAGTTGCACACATGCCCCACATGGGTCTATCTAGCAAACGTGTTGCCACGACGCGCGATACTTTTCAGTACCCGACTCTTGCAGATTGACCATGCCGTTCCCATCATCGGTGTCAGCCAGACATCAGCACAATAGCGTGATCCCACCCTGGCGGATTTAAGCGGCCGTACGCTGCAGCGCAACACGGGGTATCCCTTGCCCCGGGCCCCATTACCCCACGAGTGGCACTATTGTTGCAGCGGGAACCCACAACACCCCCTTCTTCTGTCCAATGGATGACAAGTCCCTTCCGAGAACCCCGCCCGATTGCAGACACATCAAGCTGCGCAAGTTCTCATCTTGCTCTTCGGCCTACCAACAAATCTGCTATCCCGAAGTCGGTACATAGGCATTCTCGCCATTCAGTTCATGTGGTTGCGCGAGACTCACCCAAAGATTAACTTTGAGTTCGGTCCTTATATTTTTGTTGACTCGGGCAAGGACTCCAATCCTAACCACACCATCACCTTCACATTCTATACCTCCTCCCCGAGTCATTTACACCACTCATTTTTATCAATTAACCATTAACCATTTTGACTCAATTCATTTTGAAATCATATTTTGATTGATGAGTGTAACTGCCAAGGACTAGACTCAAATCTATTGCATTGACTAAGCATATACGTTTATTAACATTTTATACCCAGGTGACATTTATTAAGTTGCCTAACCTCTACTAGGGCTATCAATGTGACCATGGGAAATAGATTAAGGAAAACCACCAATTTGGGTTATATCTACCATTCCCACAAACTAGCACATTTATTGAAATTAAACGCATGCATATAGTTTGATAAATCAAAGTAAACATCGTAAAATATAGGATCAAGATGATCAAAGGAGGTGCTTGCCTGTCTGCTGCTGCTCTGATGGATCCGGGACGAACTCAGGATTGTTCGAGGCGACTCCGGACTCACTCGCCTCTAATTGAATAAAAACATCAAAAGCAATGACAGAGAAATAAATTAGCAAAAGTGACTTTAGAAGCATAAAAACCAACTTAACATCAAATAGAACTCATCTAGACACTAAGAAAGCAAAGAAGCGAAACAAGCGAGAAAAATGGCGAAATCGCGATTCGAAAGCAGCGATTTCGCGAATTTCGCCAACTTGAACAAATGCATAAAATAATTTAAAATTCAACTAAATTTTGTTAAACACCTAGAATTAGGTATAATACACCTAATGGAACTTACGGGAACTCGTTTGGATTTAAAAGCGAACAAGCGGAAGCCAAAGCAGTGAAAATCAATACACAAAATGCCGAAAAATAAGAAAAAGAAAAACGGCACTATTCACCGTAACGCAAGAGCCATTTCTGTCCAGAATCCATTCGAGCGACTTGCGACCGATTCCAGCGACTCCACTAGGTACTTTAGGATGTCTAGGACCTATCTGGACCTTGCCCTTGAAAATTCACTTAATTTGCATCGAAATCCGATCGAAAGCGCCAAATTAAGCCGAGGTTTACGCCTCGATTCGCACAGGTCAGCGGCTCAAACTCGATTCCACTTGCACGAGGAGCACGTTTTCGACTCTACTAAGTCTAAATGACCCTAAATGACTCATTCCGACAGCTAACTGGCGAAGAAACCCCTAAATGTGGAATATGGCCAAAATGGCTATTTTGCTCGAAAACGAGCAATCTCGCCCAAAAGGGCCGTTTTGAGCTGAAATGCCGCGAGACTTGTTTTAAGCCCTCGGCTAGTTGCTTAGGGATACTTACGACCCATCGGAGCCATTCCCCAGCATGGATGACTTAATCTTCTCTGACTTTTGATCAATTGCCCGCTTAACTCCGGTAATTACTCGAGAAACGACAAAAGTCCGAAAAGTGACTTGAATGCGATCTGTCGGGACCCGAATCTGCAAATCCGGACCCTCTGTGTATTCAGCACTAGTCCAGGAATGCGCTAGTGCACACAGTCTTAACATCGGTAATTATCACAATCATACCACTCGATACTAATAAAGTACTTTAATTAAATAGTCAAACTGGTTGCTCGACCTTATGGTCAAGTTACAAATATACGCCACGCAGGGCGAAACTTATTAAGAGAGAAATAATAGCAGCGGAAAATAAGATAACTTCGTGGCGCCATCCAGTATACCACAGGCAACTGACTGGGACTCGCACCCTAAGTAGACGGTTCCTCCTGGAGCTCCTTCTCCGAAGCTGGTGTAGTCTCCTCCTCAACTGGTGTTGTATTGCGGCAAGGGTGAGTACTTGGTACTCAACAAGTCATGCACAGAATGCAGCTAATATACTACATGCACGGCTTAATACAAAGGAGTGGCTCATAGTATATTTGCAGTAAGAGCATTTGACAAGTAGCATAAGTAGATTCGAAAGCAGTAAAAACAAGTATAACATCAATAACTTTTCAAGAGTTAAATAAACATCTTTCCCATTCCTAATCCACGTTTCCATCAACATCATTAATAAACCAAACCCAACCTTTCAAGTCCAAGTTATTTTCAAGAAAGTCTAACCCTTGACTGTAATTCCCGAGCGATGTCCAATGCCGCGGACACGGCTATTCGAATAGATTTTACACTCTGCAGAGGTTATGCACTTTACCCACAAGATACAGTCAAACACCACAAAGGCGAGTTCCCGTAACAAAGTCTTTCGGAAACTTCTAACGGTACAAGTGGTCCTCCCCGGTTGTTGCACACTAACCCTTCCCTTAGCTAAGGCGAAGTTTAGGACAACCAACCGTTAGATGGGTACCTGGCCGCAGCCGCGGTACGCTCCCCCGTACAACATACACAAAGGGTGTAGTTGACACCCAGAGGTCCCACAGGTACGTTATTAGCAACTTAATCAACTAGGTCCGTCCCATTACGGACATGTGGTTGCACGCTTGACTCAGTTCAAAGGCTTGCAAGGTTAAGTCCTTAGGGTGACCAGGGCAAGACTACCCGAAGAACCAAACCAACATTCCCAATGCCACAACTGGCCCACCTGATCATTCTTGCCACATGCCCCGGTCAAAATCTATTTATCGAACCCCCAGTTGATTACCATGCACCACGTGCCATCAACATCACAACACATGATACTTTTCCCAAAACAGGTTCAATATATCATTAAGTCAATATTAACATTTGATTGTCCAAAATCATGTCACGTGGTAAGGCTAAGCATACTACATCGGGCTAACTACCCATGTTGGCAATTTAGTAATGTCCAACTAGTAAACCACAACTAGGGTGACAAGGGTCATGGCACATATTTAAATAATCAAGGTGTCATACAGCAATTTGGCATTTATCTAATTTCCCCATAATTAAGTAAAGCATTTTCTATTTAAACTAGCATGCAATACATTAAATCAAAATAAGTTTCAAAATGGGATCAACATGGTCAAAGCATAACTTGCCTTCAAAAAGTACTTGCTCTTGGTCCTGAGCTGGCTCTTGGGTCAATACTTCTCCCTCGAATCCTTCTAGCACTTCAACGTCTACTCGTAACGCGTGCAAATAGCAACCAATGAATAAAACAGTAGACAAAAAGTGTCCAAACATCCAAATAAAGTTCATAAACAGAGAGAACATAATTTTATGAATTTTTAGGAACTGGAATCGTCGAAATCGGAGTTAAAACGCAAAAGTTATCGCATTTCGAAGTTTAAATATTCCATTAAATAATTTTACAGAGAAAAACTTTAGTCCAAAAATTAAATAAAATTCACCATTAGGTAGATCTAAATTTTATACAAATTTAGAAATTTGAATCACTCAAATCGGAGTTGAAACGCAAAAGTTATAAGCGTTTGAAGTTTGAATCAAAATCTGAGATCATTATTTCGAATTAATAAATCATTTTCTTTTTCGGAAATTAATTATTGCGTCAGCGAGGACACGTGTCAGCATCTGATTGGTCCACGTCAGCACTGCTGACGTCAGCACCGGCCGAACCCACCGATGACGTCAGCATGACGTCATCGGCCACGTGGCACCACCCGGGTGCTGCCACGTGTCCCGGTCCATGGACCTGGTCCACGGCCCAGCGGGTCTACGGTGCGCTCGACGCACGCCACAGTCGCTGACATGCAGGCCCCGCATGTCAGTGGCGCGCTCACACGCGCACGGTGCGGCGGCTGGGCTACGTGGCACGATCGTGTCCGTTGATTTGAAAATCAACGGCCGCGATTAGATCCAGGGTTAACACGTTGAAAACTACACGGTGATCGTGGGCCGTTCGATCTAGATCGGACGGTCCAGATCTAACCCTACGTTAACGCTGCTACGGCACGTGGTGATCATGGGCCGTTGGATCTTGATCCAACGGTCCAGATCTAATCAGGTTTGGAAACACGTGAAGTCACCTCGATCGCGCGATCAAGATCGGACGGCGCGTAGAGCTCGCGAGGGTTGATGGCGGCGCGGTGGCGCTGGCTTGCCGGGGATGCAGACGACGACCTCCCGCGCGGCGTTGCAGTGCTCCACCGGCGAGATGGGTTCACGGCTCGGGCGCGTCTCGGCGAGGGGGTTTTGGATCCGGGCTCGGCGTCGACGGAGCAGCTCTGGATACGGCGGAAGACGGCAGAAACCACCGTGGAGACCCAACCAACTCCGGCGAGCAATCGGGCATGAACGGCGGCGACCAGGGTTTCGGGAGGTGGGGCAAAAGGTGCGCACGGTCGAAGCGAACCTCGGAGGCGGCTCGGGGGTTTAAATAGTCTCGGCATGCGGGCCCAAACCGGAACCCTAACGAATGCGGCAGAGAACGCGGCGGCGCAGTCCGTATCGGACTCGGCGGAGACGAAGCAATCACGACCGTCCACGTGTTCCATCCAACGGCCACGATCGCCTGGCGCGCACGGATCCGAGCCGGATCCGATCGAACGGTGCGGCCCAATCCTGACCGTTGGATCTCGATCCAACGGTCGGGATCGATTAGGTTTAGGGTTGGGTTCGGTCGAGTCAACTGGCTCGGGTCGGACTCGAGCTCGAGTCTGACTCGGGCTCGGTCGGATGAACAGTGACCGACCCGGTTGATTTTCCAGCGATTTAATAATTCAATAAATTCTTAGAAATTTATTTAATCCAAGAAAAATAGCAAAATACTCAGAAAAATTCCAGAAAAATTCTGGAAAATATTTTAGGGCATTTGGGACTCAAATAAAATATTTCCAACAAATTTTTATTTGCAAAATTAAATTCTTTAATTATTTCAAAATGGAATAAATTCAAATAAATTCCAAATAAATCCAAATAAATTCCAGAAAATTCCAAAAATTCACCAAAGTGCCAAATCACTTATGAATTTAAGAAAAGCAAAATTTTGGGGTGTTACAAACCTCCCCCCCCTTAACAGAATCTCGTCCCCGAGATTCAGGGCTTACTACAGAATAGGTTCGGGAATTCTTCCTTCAAATCCTCCTCGCGCTCCCAAGTGGCTTCGCTCTCTGCATGGTTGCTCCATTGAACTCTGCAGAAACGGGTTGACTTGTTTCTCGTCTCTCGGTCCATGGTGTCCAGAATCTTCACGGGATGCTCCTTGTAAGTCAGATCTTCTTGCAACTCAATTGACTCTAGCGGTGTCTGCTCCTCAGGCACTCGGAGACACTTCTTCAGCTGGGACACGTGGAAAACATCATGTACTCCCGCTAGTGATTGCGGTAACTCTAGCTGATAAGCAACTTCACCTCGGCGGCTGAGAACCTTGAATGGTCCAACATATCTTGGCGCGAGTTTCCCTTTCGCATGGAATCTCTTAACTCCTCGGAGTGGTGTGACTCTGAGATACACGAAATCTTCGGGCTCAAAGCTCAAGTCTCGGCGACGGTTATCGGCATAACTCTTCTGTCGTGATTGGGCTATCTTCAATCTCTCCCTGATCATGGCAATCTGTTCTTCAGCTTCTTGAAGAATATCTGGTCCAAAGACACGACGTTCACCCGTCTCGTTCCAATTTAATGGCGTCCGACAGGGTCGACCATATAGTGCTTCAAATGGTGACATTTGCAAACTTGCCTGGTAACTGTTGTTGTAACTGAACTCCGCATACGGCAGACTCTTATCCCAAGAGGTGGCATAGGCCAATGCGCACGCTCTTAACATATCCTCCAAAATCTGATTAACTCTTTCGGTTTGTCCATCTATCTGCGGATGATAAGCTGTACTAAAGTTCAAGCGGGTTCCCATGGCTTCATGCAGCTTATTCCAGAATCTCGAGGTAAACTGGGTACCTCTGTCCGACACAATCTTCTTCGGCACTCCATGCAAACAAACAATCTTGGTCATATACAATTCTGCTAACTTATCTCCTGAGTAGGTGGTCTTCACTGGAATAAAGTGGGTGACCTTAGTCAAGCGGTCCACTATAACCCATATGGAGTCATATCCTCCTTGAGTCTTGGGTAAACCGGTAATGAAGTCCATTCCGATTTCCTCCCACTTCCACTCAGGTATCTTCAACGGCTGTAGCAATCCTGCTGGCCTCTGATGCATTGCCTTGACTCTCTGACATATGTCGCACCTTGCAACATGCTCGGCAACTTCACGCTTCATGTTCGGCCACCAGAATCTTTCTTTTAAATCCTGGTACATCTTGGCACTTCCCGGATGAATGGAATACTTGGAGTCATGGGCTTCTTCCAGAATCAGCTGTTTCAGCTCCTTCTTGTTTGGCACATAGATTCGATCCTTCATCCATAACGTGCCTTGCTTATCCAGCCTGAAGTTCTCCGCCTTGCCTTCATCCATGTTGGACTTAATCTTGCGGATCTTGTCATCATCCTCTTGTCCTTCTCGGATCTGATCCTCCAGGGTAGGCTTCAATTCTAATTTGGCCAAGAATCCTTCTGGTACGACTTCAATCTGCATTCTCTGAAAATCCTCACATAGCTCATCCTGACTTGTGGCTAGCAACATACTCACGGTATGGCTTTTCCGACTTAGAGCATCGGCAACCACGTTGGCCTTTCCGGGATGGTAATGGATTCCCACATTATAATCCTTGATCAACTCTAACCATCTTCTCTGCCTCATATTTAAGTCTGACTGGGTGAAGATGTACTTAAGACTCTTATGGTCCGTGTATACTTCACATCGGTTTCCAATCAAATAGTGACGCCATAATTTCAAGGCATGCACTACGGCAGCTAATTCTAGATCATGCGTCGGATAGTTCTCCTCATGCGGCCTCAACTGTCTTGATGCATAAGCGATGACCTTTCCATTCTGCATCAGTACACATCCAAGTCCTTGGCGCGATGCATCACAATAGATGTCAAAGCTTTGATTGACGTCCGGTAGAACCAACACCGGTGCTGATGTCAATCGCTTCTTCAGCTCTTGAAAACCTTTCTCGCACTCCGGTGTCAATGCAAACTTCTTCTCCTTTTTCAGCAATTGCGTAAGAGGTTTCGCAATTGTCGAAAAGCCTTCAATGAAACTGTGGTAGTAACCTGCCATTCCAAGGAAACTCCGGATTTGGGTCACGGTCTTCGGCTGCTCCCAATGTAACACAGCTTCTACCTTGCTTGGATCAACGGCGACTCCTTATGCGGTCATTACATGTCCAAGAAACTCCACCTTGTCCTTCCAAAAATCACACTTGCTGAACTTGGCGAAAAGTTGCTGCTCTCTCAGCTTTTCCAACACTCGCCTCAAGTGCTCTGCATGTTCATCCTCTGTCTTGGAGTAGACTAAGATATCATCTATGAACACAACAACAAACTTGTCCAAATACTCCATGAATACCTTATTCATCATATTCATGAAATATGCTGGCACATTCGTCAAACCAAAAGACATAACTGTAAACTCGTAATATCCGTATCTTGACGAGAATGCGGTCTTCGGAATATCTTCCGATCGGATCTTCAACTAATGGTATCCCGATCTCAGATCAATCTTGGAGAAAACTCCGGCTCCTCTCAGCTGATCAAACAAATCATCGATCCTGGGTAGCGGGTACTTATTCTTCACGGTGACTTCATTGAGTGCACGGTAGTCAATGCACATCCTGAAACTTCCGTCTTTCTTCTTGACAAACAAAACTGGCGCTCCCCACGGCGACGAACTCGGTCTGATAAATCCTTTCTCCATCAGCTCTTCAAGCTGTTTCTTCATCTCTACCAATTCCTCGGTGGACATCCGATAAGGTCTCTTTGCTATCGGGGATGTACCAGGTACAAGCTCTATCACAAACTCTATGTCTCTGTCTGGCGGCATGCCCGGTAGATCTTTAGGAAAAACATCTGGGTACTCATTTACCACTGGAACATCTTCTATGCTGATTGCCTTGGTACTGTTAACCATCAACTGTCCATCTCTGACGGCAGTAGCTTGAAATTCCACTTTCTTTCCACAAGGGCTCTCGACTGAGATAGTCCTTCGTCCACAATCCAATACGGCCTTGTGCTTGGATAACCAATCCATTCCCAAGATAACATCTAAGGTCTGAGTCTCCAAAATAATAAGGTTCGCTAGGAATTCTATCCCATCTATTAGTATTCTTACCCCGGAACATCCTACTTTCGTTCAGAGTTCGGAACCAGGGGTTTGAACTAAAAGCATGCATTTAAGTCTTGCAATCCCCAAATCATTTTTAGAAGCAAAACCTTGAGAAACAAATGAATGCGAAGCTCCAGAATCAAACAAAACTGTTGCAGGTACTGAGTTAACAAGTAACTTACCCAGTACGACGTCCGTGGCATTCTGCAGTGCATCTGCGGTGACATGGTTGACTCGGCCTCTCACCACGGTCTGGGGTGCAGCTCCTGGCTGTGCTATCCCTCGGTTTGCTCCTGGTGCTGGCGTCTGGGCTGGTGTGGATCCCAGATTGAAGCGGACTGGGGTCACTCCTGCGGTCTTCTTAGGACAACTGTTGGCAAAGTGCCCTGGCTCATTGCAATTGTAGCAGCGTCTCACTGTCCCCTGTTGACTGCCTAAAGCGACGTTTCTGGCTGGGGCTGGAGTCTGATAGTTCTGATTGATGGGTCTTGGTGCTGGTGACGGTGTCCTTGTAGCATTTTGTGGCTGGAATTTGAAAAACTGATTTGGCGCAACCCTCAAACGTTGCTGCGCTCCCTGACGCGATCCCTGCTGTTGCATCCTGCGCTTCCTGTCCTCATCCAGTTCCTTGCGCTTGTCCTCAAGAATGAGCGCCTTGTTCACAAGCTCCTAGAAATCTGGAAAGGTGTGGGTGATCAGTCCCACCTGCAGTCCTGAGTTAAGTTCCTTCATGAAGCGAGACTGTCTAGCTTTATCTGTCGCTACATCCTCAGGTGCGTAGCGTGCAAGCTGTGTGAACTTGTTCAGGTATTCGGCCACAGGCTGATTACCTTGCTTCAGTGCTCTGAACTCCTCCTTCTTGAGGTCCATAATTCCTTCTGGCACATGATACTGGCGAAATGCAGCTGTAAACTCCTCCCAAGTGATGTCCTGAGAATTCTCCTGCGTAGCGCAAAAGTTCTCCCACCATTCGGCGGCTGTTCCTTCCAACTGATGAGAAGCGTAGAGTACCTTCTCATTTCCCATGCATTGAGCAATGTGTAGCTTCCTCTCAATTGACCTTAACCAATCATCGGCCTCCAACGGATTGGCATTCCCGGAGAAAGTGGGTGGATGAGTCCTCATGAACTCTGACAGTCTTGTATTCTGACGTTGCCCCTGATTGACTTGATTAGCAGTGGCCTGGGCAGTGACTTGTTGCATCTGTTGCATCATAGCATGCATCAACTGAGTCTGAGCAGCAAGGAAAGCTCCAAAATTCTGCATATCAACTGGCGGTGCTGGTGCTCCATCATTGGGGTTTCCATCTGGGCGAGAACCACTTCCATTGCCTCCAAGGTTTCCACGGGTGTTCACCATCTGTCGATTGCTCCAAGGTTTTAGAGATGAGAGGGAACAAGAATAGACAAGTACTAGGGAAACTTATGCGGGGAAAAAGGTGTAACTCAAAATCCAACTTTATTATTAATAATAGCTTGGTATGGTTGCTTACAATGCCTAAGGGCCTGCAACACATACTGCACACTCAGCAAACAATGAAAAACCAACGCCTCTAAAGGGTGACTCTTATTCTATAACGCGACTCGACGAAGGAGTCTCAACCTTAACGACTACGCTCACTCATCGAGAAAACCTCCACTGCCTCCTTGCGGCGGGTGCGACGGCATAGGCGCGAAACAATCGCCATGCCCCACAACTGCAGCTGTGGTTGACGACGCAGCGTCCTCCTCTGGCTCTGGATCTGGCTGTTGCTGTGGCTGTGGCGCGGGTGCAGGTGGCGCCTCTTCTGGTTCTTCCTCTGGGTCTGAAGCGTCCAACTCCAACACTGGATCGGGTCCCTGGCCATACAGCGCAGTTTCCAACTCTGCGATCCTTTCCGTAGCAAAAGCGACATACTCACGGGCATTCTCCAAGTGCTTCTTCTCTTCCTCAACCTGTTCACGAGCCTTCTTCAACTCCTAAACTGTGTCTTCGATCAGCTCCTCCTGGGCGGCGACAAATCTGGCTAAGTGAGTGACGGTAGCATCCTCATCTTCTATCGGCTTCCGTTGAGCTCTGCTGTCTCGGCGTGGGTGGTGATGGAACACTGTGCCTTCCAGCTCCCTGGAGTAAGTGCGAGCGATCTGCTGCATTGCTCGACGCGACACTTCCTGGATTCCCATCTCAAAGGTAGACCTCCTGGCGGTGAAGTGGAAAGGGCGACTGAACTTTGTCTTCTCTCGGGCGTACACCGTGATCTGGACGTCCCATCCTGTGACTAGTCCCGCCTGTACAAGTGAAGTCCCTCGGTAGAGCGGCCTCTCAAAACCTCCAAGAAACTGAAGCATACGCCACAACTCAGCGGCATAGCCTCCTTCACGCTCGGCGTAGTTGTTCTTCTTCATCATCTGTCAAAGGATACTTGCGTAAGAACGCAGCACTTTTTAAAAATCAATGTGGAAGACGAAAAGAACTCAGCAGGGGTATGAACAAGAAAGACAAGGGGTAAGTCGAGAATTCATTCATTATCTTGACCAATTTTATCTTTAGAAAATAGGTTTTAGCCTCACTACGACCATTCTAACTATGGGTGAGCCTACAGTCAGTATAGCTCTGATACCACCTCTGTCGGGACCCGAATCTGCAAATCCGGACCCTCTGTGTATTCAGCACTAGTCCAGGAACGCGCTAGTGCACACAGTCTTAACATCGGTAATTATCACAATCATACCACTCGATACTAATAAAGTACTTTAATTAAATAGTCAAACTGGTTGCTCGACCTTATGGTCAAGTTACAAATATACGCCACGCAGGGCGAAACTTATTAAGAGAGAAATAATAGCAGTGAAAAATAAGATAACTTCGTGGCGCCATACAGTATACCACAGGCAACTGACTGGGACTCGCACCCTAAGTAGACGGTTCCTCCTGGAGCTCCTTCTCCGAAGCTGGTGTAGTCTCCTCCTCAACTGGTGTTGTATTGCGGCAAGGGTGAGTACTTGGTACTCAACAAGTCATGCACATAATGCAGCTAATATACTACATGCACGGCTTAATACAAAGGAGTGGCTCATGGTATATTTGCAGTAAGAGCATTTGACAAGTAGCATAAGTAGATTCGAAAACAGTAAAAACAAGTATAACATCAATAACTTTTCAAGAGTTAAATAAACATCTTTCTCATTCCTAATCCACGTTTCCATCAACATCATTAATAAACCAAACCCAACCTTTCAAGTCCAAGTTATTTTCAAGAAAGTCTAACCCTTGACTGTAATTCCCGAGCGATGTCCAATGCCGCGGACACGGCTATTCGAATAGATTTTACACTCTGCAGAGGTTATGCACTTTACCCACAAGATACAGTCAAACACCACAAAGGCGAGTTCCCGTAACAAAGTCTTTCGGAAACTTCTAACGGTACAAGTGGTCCTCCCCGGTTGTTGCACACTAACCCTTCCCTTAGCTAAGGCGAAGTTTAGGCCAACCAACCGTTAGATGGGTACTGGCGCAGCCGCATGACGCGCTCCCCGTACAACATACACAAAGGGTGTAGTTGACACCCAGAGGTCCCACAGGTACGTTATTAGCAACTTAATCAACTAGGTCCGTCCCATTACGGACATGTGGTTGCACGCTTGACTCAGTTCAAAGGCTTGCAAGGTTAAGTCCTTAGGGTGACCAGGGCAAGACTACCCGAAGAACCAAACCAACATTCCCAATGCCACAACTGGCCCACCTGATCATTCTTGCCACATGCCCCGGTCAAAATCTATTTATCGAACCCCCAGTTGATTACCATGCACCACGTGCCATCAACATCACAACACATGATACTTTTCCCAAAACAGGTTCAATATATCATTAAGTCAATATTAACATTTGATTGTCCAAAATCATGTCACGTGGTAAGGCTAAGCATACTACATCGGGCTAACTACCCATGTTGGCAATTTAGTAATGTCCAACTAGTAAACCACAACTAGGGTGACAAGGGTCATGGCACATATTTAAATAATCAAGGTGTCATACAGCAATTTGGCATTTATCTAATTTCCCCATAATTAAGTAAAGCATTTTCTATTTAAACTAGCATGCAATACATTAAATCAAAATAAGTTTCAAAATGGGATCAACATGGTCAAAGCATAACTTGCCTTCAAAAAGTACTTGCTATTGGTCCTGAGCTGGCTCCTGGGTCAATACTTCTCCCTCGAATCCTTCTGGCACTTCAACGTCTACTCGTAACGCGTGCAAATAGCAACCAATGAATAAAACAATAGACAAAAATTGTCCAAACATCCAAATAAAGTTCATAAACAGAGAGAACATAATTTTATGAATTTTTAGGAACTGGATCGTCAAAATCGGAGTTAAAACGCAAAAGTTATCGCATTTCGAAGTTTAAATATTCCATTAAATAATTTTACAGAGAAAAACTTTAGTCCAAAAATTAAATAAAATTCACCATTAGGTAGATCTAAATTTTATACAAATTTAGAAATTTGAATCACTTAAATCGGAGTTGAAACGCAAAAGTTATAAGCGTTTGAAGTTTGAATCAAAATCTGAGATCATTATTTCGAATTAATAAATCATTTTCTTTTTCGGAAATTAATTATTGCGTCAGCGAGAACACGTGTCAGCATCTGATTGGTCCACGTCAGCACTGCTGACGTCAGCACCGGCCGAACCCACCGATGACGTCAGCATGACGTCATTGGCCACGTGGCACCACCCGTGTGCTGCCACGTGTCCCGGTCCATGGACCTGGTCCACGGCCCGGCGGGTCTACGGTGCGCTCGGCGCACGCCACAGTCGCTGACATGCGGGCCCCGCATGTCAGTGGCGCGATCACACGCGCACGGTGCAGCGGCTGGGCTACGTGGCACGATCGTGTCCGTTGATTTGAAAATCAACGGCCGCGATTAGATCCAGGGTTAACACGTTGAAAACTACACGGTGATCGTGGGCCGTTCGATCTAGATCGGACGGTACAGATCTAACCCTACGTTAACGCTGCTACGGCACGTGGTGATCGTGGGCCGTTGGATCTTGATCCAACGGTCCAGATCTAATCAGGTTTGGAAACACGTGAACTCACCTCGATCGCGCGATCAAGATTGGACTGCGCGTAGAGCTCGCGAGGGTTGATGGCGGCGCGGCGGCGCTGGCTTGCCGGGGACGTAGACGACGACCTCCCGCGCGGCATTGCGGTGCTCCACCGGCGAGATGGGTTCACGGCTCGGGCGCGTCTCGGCGAGGGGGTTTTGGATCCGGGCTCGGCGTCGACGGAGCAGCTCTGGATACGGCGGAAGATGGCAGAAACCACCGTGGAGACCCAACCAACTCCGGCGATCAATCGGGCACGAACGGCGGCGGCTAGGGTTTCGGGAGGTGGGGCAAAAGGTGCGCACGGTCGAAGCGAACCTCGGAGGCGGCTCGGGGGTTTAAATAGCCTCGACATGCGGGCCCAAACCGGAACCCTAACGAACGCGGCGGAGAACGCGGCGGCGCAGTCCGTATCGGACTCGGCGGAGACGAAGAAATCACGACCGTCCACGTGTTCCATCCAACGGCCACGATCGCCTGGCGCGCACGGATTCGAGCCGGATCCGATCGAACGGTGCGGCCCAATCCTGACCGTTGGATCTCGATCCAACGGTCGGGATCGATTAGGTTTAGGGTTGGGTTCGGTCGAGTCAACTGGCTCGGGTCGGACTCGAGCTCGAGTCTGACTCGGGCTCGGTCGGATGAACAGTGACCGACCCGGTTGATTTTCCAGCGATTTAATAATTCAATAAATTCTCAGAAATTTATTTAATCCAAGAAAAATAGCAAAATACTCAGAAAAATTCCAGAAAAATTCTGGAAAATATTTTAGGGCATTTGGGACTCAAATAAAATATTTCCAACAAATTTTTATTTGCAAAATTAAATTCTTTAATTATTTCAAAATAGAATAAATTCAAATAAATTCCAAATAAATTCCAGAAAATTCCAAAAATTCACCAAAGTGCCAAATCACTCATGAATTTAAGAAAAGCAAAATTTTGGGGTGTTACACGATCCAAAACACGCGGGAAGCATGCTATCGACCTTAGTGACCTTAAACGAAGCTAAACAAAGCTAAATGCCTTAAACGGCTTGTGAGGCCTATAATTACTAAAATAAAATGCAAAGTGCTAAAATGCAAATCTAGCGATTCTAACTGCTTTTCTAGCCTCTAAGGGGACTAATGGTAAAGTCAATACATGCCTCGGAGCTCTAGGATTTTATGAAATAAAAATAAATTAAAAGAGACCTAGAGCTAACAACTTGTAGCAGGTTTTGACGAAACTTAATTTCGACTCTTCTGATCGCAACCAGGGCTATCAGAAGAGCTAATGGAGCTATCGTTATACGCTATGGACCTTCGGTCCATTGTAAAAATAGTTAACACCTAAATGAATAAAATAAATTTCGGCTTAGCGAAATTGAATTCCGATTCCTCCGGTAGCGACTCTAGCCACCAGAACTGCTATGGGAAAAATCTATACATGCTATGCACCACTAGACCTCCGATAAATCGAAGACCTAGCGATGGACTTGAGCGAATACGAGGGTGACTAAAAGCTAGGTTGGCTATAGGATTAAATGAGCCAAACGATGATCTGAGTCGAGATTCTAAAGCACAATTGCCATGCGACGTGTCTAACACATGGAACCTAGTTTTGACCTAGGCTAGGGTTTGAGATAACTTAACGAAATGCGAAGCTATGAAGGGGGAAGTCGTAGCTACGGCAAGAGGGAAGTCCCGGGAGCCGAGAAATCGAGCTAGAACTCAAAAACCCCACGGGAACTCAAATAAACATCCATGGGAAATGAAGGAAAACTCACATGAGAGGGTCTAGGAGATGGGGATCGCGATGGAGAGGATGAATCCGGCCTCCGTGTCAGTTTCCACCGGTCGAATCGCCTCCAATCCACTGATCTGGGTGAACTAGGGTTAGGGTTTCCCCTTCTCTTGCTTGCTGCGTGTGGGGAGGCAAGAAATGAAGTGTGGGCTGTTGTTTTGCTTGGTTGGAGAGGCTTATAACACTAAAAAACACTATGCACTTATCTAGGGGCATTTTGGTCAAGTGTCTAGTTTTGAAGAATTGAACTTCCAAAACTGATTTTTATCGATTCTAATATATTCTGGAAGGTTCTTAGGTCACTTTAACACTTATCCAAATAAATTTGCAATTATTTTTGAGTTAGGTTACTTAAGTTGAAGGGTTCTTTTTGCTCCCACTTAAGTACACACAGCCCAAATTGCAGAAGTACACAAGATCAGTGTATTATTGAACAGTGTTTGAGTACAAATGTACAGTGACTCGAGTATAGAAATACTCGGGATATTACAGTCTACCCCCTTACAAAAATCTCGTCCTCGAGATTGCTAAGGCTCTCGAAGAAAGTTGGGGTACTCTGCCTGGATATGATCTTCACGCTCCCACGTGGCTTCATCTTCTGAATGGTTGCTCCACTGGACCTTGAGCATCTTGATAACCTGACTGCGAGTATGACGCTCAGCTGTCTCGAGAATACGGACTGGATACTCTCGATACGAAAGGTCAGGTTGCAGATCAAGATGGTCCACTTGAGTAACCTCTGATGGAACCCGAAGACTCTTCTTCAGCTGGGATACGTGGAATACATCGTGAACGTCCGAAAGATGTGGTGGTAGCTCAAGTCGATAAGCTACAACACCAACCTTCTCGAGAATCTGGAATGGACCGATGTATCGCGGAGCTAGCTTCCCGCGGACTTGAAATCTGCGAGTGCCGCGGAGTGATGAGACCTTGAGGTAGACAAAGTCACCCACCTCAAAGCTCAACTCGCGGCGACGGCGATCAGCGTAGCTCTTCTGACGAGACTGAGCTTCTTTCAGCCGGTCTCGAATCAAGCTAACTTGCCTTTCAGCCTCTTCAATCATAGCTGGTCCGAAGAATTGCCTCTCACCAACCTCGGACCAAAACAAGGGCGTTCTGCACTTCTTGCCATAAAGAGCCTCGAATGGTGACATCTGAAGGCTGATTTGGTGACTGTTGTTGTAGGAGAACTTGGCGAAGGGCAAGCATTTCTCCCACGACTTGTTGTAGCACAGTACACAAGCCCTCAACATGTCTTCTAGGATTTGATTTGCCCTTTCCGTCTGTCCATCAGTTTGGGGATGGTAAGCAGTGCTGAAAGATAGCCTGGTGCCAAGAATAGACTGCAAACTTTCCCAAAATCTGGAAGTGAACTGCGAACCACGGTCAGAGACTATGACTTTTGGAACTCCATGGAGCCGAACAATATTCTGCAAATAGAGTTCCGCTAGCTTGGCTCCAGAATAGGTGGTATGAACTGGAATGAAATGTGCCACCTTGGTCAAGCGGTCAATGATCACCCAAATGGAGTCGTGACCGGCGGAGGACCTCGGTAGACCGGTAATAAAATCCATCCCAATCTCTTCCCACTTCCACTCAGGAATCTGCAATGGCTGAAGTAGTCCTGCTGGCCTCTGGTGCTCAGCCTTGACTTGCTGGCACACATCGCAACGTGCCACATGAGCAGCAATGTCTTTCTTCATTCCTGGCCACCGTAATCGCTGCGAAGGTCTGGTACATCTTGGTGCTGCCAGGATGAGCAGAGAGAGGAGTATCATGAGCTTCTAACAGGATCAACCCCTTGATCTCAACATCATCGAGGACATACACTGCTGCCCATGCAAGATCAGCCCATTGGACTTCACGCAGAAAAACACGGAGATGCGCCATTTTGATCAATCGCGCCTAATCTCAATGATTGCCTCATCTTGGAGCTGTGCCTCAAGAATTTGAGATTCTAGAGTAGGTTGAACCGTCAATGCTGCAATGAAGCCATGTTCAACCACCACCAGATTCAGCTTGCTGAACTCCTCAACTAATTGAGGTGATCGATGACACCCAAGGCATTCATGTATGCAGCTTGCGACTAAGGGCATCTGCAACCACATTTGCCTTGCACAGGTGATAGTGAATCCCCAAATCATAATCCTTGATCAGCTCTAGCCACTGCGCTGCCTCGAGGTTTAGATCTGGTTGGGAGAAGAAGTACTTCAAGCTCTTGTGGTCGGTATAGATCTCACATCATTGCCTATGAGATAATGCCGCCACGGCTTGAGTGCATGAACCATCTTGCCAACTCCAAATCATGGGTCGGGTAGTTGGCTTCATGGGGCTTCAAGCGACGAGAAGCATATGCCACTACCTTGCCTTCCTGCATCAACACAGCCAAGACCTTGGCGAGATGCATCGCAATAAATGTCAAAGGCCTTGTGAATGTCTGCGAGGATCAAGATCGAAGCGATTGTGAGTCGCTTCTTCAGCTCCTGGCTGGATCTACTGAGCAAGCGACCACTCATACTTCTTGTCTTTCTTGAGTAGCTCATCGGTGGCTTAGCAATCTTGGAGAAATTCTCGATAAACCGGCGATAATATCCGGCTAAACCAAGAAAACTCCGAATCTCCGGACATTGCGGGCGGTTCCCAATTGAGCACATCTTGCACCTTGCTAGGATCAACGCAACTCCGCCCTTTGACAGAATGTGGCCCGAAATGCCACTTCCTTCAGAGAACTCGCACTTGCTGAACTTGGCATAAAGGCGATGCTCACGAAGCTTGTCAAGCACCATATGCAAGTGAAGTGCGTGCTCTTCCTCATCCTTGGAGTAAATGAGGATGTCATCAATGAACACAACCACAAATCTATCAAGGAACTCCATGAAGACCTTGTTCATCAGATTCATAAAGGTGGTGGTGCATTGGTGAGGCCAAATGAGACAATCAGATACTCGTACAAACCGTAGCGAGTAGAGAAGGCGGTCTTGAATATCCTCATGCACGACCTTCAACTAGAAGTAGCCGGACCTCAAGTCAATTTTGGAAAAGACTTGAGCTCCGCCAACCGATCAAACAAGTCGTCAATCCGCGGAAGAGGATACTTGTTCTTGATCGTCACTTCATTCAAAGAACGGTAGTCGACGACAAAGCGAAGATCGCCATCCTTCTTCTTCACAAACAGACTTTGGGCTGCCCCATGGGGAAGAACTAGGCGAATGAACCCTTTCTCTTGCCGTTCCTTGAGCTGCGCCTTCAACTCAGCCACTCATCTAAAGGCATCCGATGCGGGCGCTTAGAAATAGGCGCTGCAGGCATCAACTCAATGATGAACTCTAGGTCACGGTCGGGAGGTAAACCTGGCAGCTCATCAGAAACACATCCAGTACTCACACACCACAGTACTGGTGACCTCTGGAATCGAAATGGCATGAAGAATAGCCAATCTTGGAAAGCAACTTGGTGAATATGTGACATGAATGCCATCGGGATTGACTAAGGAAATAGACTTCTTGGCACGATCAATGCATCCCTGGTTCTTGGATAACCAATCCATGCCCAAGATGACATCAAGCCCGATGGTGTCAATGATAATCAAGTCACCCCGAATGCTACCCCATTGATTTCGGCAAAGAACACCGGGCTATAGAACTTAGCTCTCAAGATGGAACCGGAGAACGTATCACTAGATCCCTCTCAAGGCAAGCAGACTCCAAACTTTGTTGCTCCACAAACTTCAAAGAAAGCGAAAGAATGCGGCGCTGAATCAAAGCAGTACCAATGCGAGAGCAGAATGCACGAGTAACGCATCTGATCACATCGGTGCCTCTGCTGCTGCTCTGCTGTGGCCATATTGAGGCGTCCATGCCCGGTCCTGAAGAAGTCACTGGCACCTACACGGCCTCCTGCGAACCTCCACGCCCACTCTGCTGCCTGTGGGCCAATTTGGAGCACTCTGCCCCTGCGAGCGAGGTGCGTGTGGTAGTCTGGACGGACAAGCTCAGCCATATGCCCCTTGCCCCCACAGTGAAGCAAGTGACATCGGATGAAGGGAAGCCGAACTCCGGTGGTGACCCCACGGCTATAAGGCCGAGCCGCGGTGGCGGGTCGAGGAGAATCGCTCAGTAGACCTCACTGCCGGTCTTTGGAGGCGAGGGCCTGAGCGGAAAGAAGGATGGGTCCTAGAGGGACCACTGCCTGAAGCCCTCGCCGCCCACTTGCGCTTGCGGCTCTCAAGTAGCGCCTTAGCGCTATCCTCGATATCAATGGCCTTGTTCACCAACACCTGAAGACTGGGTATGGTGTGCCTGCCGGTGATACTGATCTCCTCAGTAAGGCGCTCCTTGAATAGAGCGATCCTCCTAGCCTCACTAGGGATCTCATCCTCCACATACCTCGCCAAGTGGTTGAACTGATGAAGGAAGTCTACCACTGACTTGCCACCCTGTCTCAAGCTGTAGAACTCCCTCCTCTTGATCTCTAGCAGACTGGATGGAATATGGGCCTCACGAAAAGCTGCCTGAAAATCTGCCCAAGTAGTGATCTGGCCTGGTGGGCGAATGGCCCTGAAGCTGCCCCACCAAGCTGCTGCTGCCCCCTGCAGATAGTACGTGGCAAACTGCACCTTCTCAGCATCTGTGCAGCCAACCAACTCAAGCTTGCCCCCAATATCAGCAAGCCAATCATCGGCCTCCAGTGGATCCGCTGCTGAAGCGAAGGTCGGCGGCCTAGTCCGTTGAAACTCGACAGGACGAGGCTAACTGCTGTAGGCTGCCGGTGTCGCTGCTCTGGCGGCTGAACCATAAGCTCCATGAGCTGAGTCTGCCGCATCAAGATCGCGGCCATGTCGGGTGCAGGAGGTGGAGGAGCTGGAAGCTCCTCATCCTGGGCAGGCGGCTGGGAATGAGCCTCAGCAGACCCACCGGCAGGGGCCTGTGACAACTGGGCCCCCGCCCCTCTTTACTGTGCCACGCTCCCGGCATCGTCAATTTCTTTGGAAGCGCATGAAGGACTCTCCTTCTGGGAGGCATCCTGAAATGTACAGCTGGGTCAATTAAGCTGCATGAAATAGGTGAAGAAAAATGCTTAACTCTATTGGATGCACCCAAAGATGCATCATTCTAGCAAGCACTCAACAAGAGAAGCATAAGAACCAACTCGAGAATCAAATCAAAAGCCAAAAAGCAATTTAAGGAAACGACAAAATAATCCCTAATTACAACCACAAACATCTAACCTTAACCCGCTTGAACTAAGCCCGTGTTCCTTCTAATTCTTTTGAACAAGACAGAAGAAGAAATCAAGTTTTGAATTTTGGATTAAGATCAGATTCATTTTGAAGAGTAGATAAGAGGAAAGCTATAGAATGGAGAAGAATAGCATTCTACATTTTCCAATTAGAGTTTGTAGCTTCAAAATAACTTTTGAGAAGAAGAAAAATCTGCTCCTAAGTCTAACGACCGGGCTAACTAAGTCTTCCTGCAGTCAATTGGCTCTGATACCAACGCTGTGAGGACCCCTCTTCCTATACCGTACTGTACGCCGTCTACTGTGGCGTATAGCACCGTATAGCAACAGAAGCCTCGACACCGAAAATCTGAATCTAAAAAAAATTCGATCGACGGGATCGAACCCTTAGCTTCAGACCCGGTGCACATGCGCATCCGATACGGTTCCTGGATCAAGAGCCCGATGCTCGCGTACCAACAACACGAGTATCAATGCACAAAGTAATGAACTAAAGTTAAATTACATAACTGGGTGTAAATCTTGTACATACACATTACAAAATCCAAAAGTAGAATAATAGCGGAAGCAAAAGAAACACTAAACCAGCGCAGCTAGCCTGACAACCCCACAGGCTACTGACTGGAGGAAGGACCACAACCGCCGCACAGCTCGCAGAACAGAGGACCACCTGAGCCATCCGGATCACCATCGGAACCATCCTCTGAGACAAGGTTAGTAAACAACAGCAAAGCAACGGTGAGTACACGTATGTACTCGCAAGTCTTTAGTGTATGGAAATATAGTTAAATGCAGGCTATTTCAACAGGAATAAGCTTCTATACTAGGTTGATTGCATAAAGCAGCATTTATTTGTAAACAACATTTAACAACCGATAGCATTAGTAATTGAAAGAGCATTTGACATAAAACATATTTCACAGTATATGTATAATGTATATTATCCCAACCGGTTCGCCATTCCCGCTCGAATGCAACCGATGGGCTAGATTGTCGACTCTATCCATCAAACACTTCCTTTCCGTTCGAGACTCACACTTTTTCAGAAGAAGACACAAAACCAAACTTCTATACTCTCCATACTTATCTGGGCTAGATGCTCTTAACCGTGAGCACGGCTAATCGATTAGTTTTACTTAACACTTCTGCAGAAGTTGCACACATGCCCCACATGGGTCTATCTAGCAAGCGTGTTGCCACGACGCGCGATACTTTTCAGTACCCGACTCTTGCAGATTGACCATGCCGTTCCCATCATCGGTGTCAGCCAGACATCAGCACAATAGCGTGATCCCACCCTGGCGGATTTAGGCGGCCGTCTGACTGCGGCGCAACACGGGGTATCCCTTGCCCGGGCCCCATTACCCCACGAGTGGCACTATTGTTGCAGCGGGAACCCACAACACCCCTTCTTCTGTCAATGGATGACAGAAGTCCCTTCCGAGAACCACGCGATTGCAGACACATCAGCTGCGCAAGTTCTCATCTTGCTCTTCGGCCTACCAACAAATCGCTATCCCGAAGTGCAGTACATAGGCATTACGCTGATTCAGTTCATGTGGTTGCGCGAGACTCACCCAGCATTAACTTTGAGTTCGGTCCTTATATTTTTGTTGACTCGGGCAAGGACTCCAATCCTAACCACACCATCACCTTCACATTCTATACCTCCTCCCCGAGTCATTTACACCACTCATTTTTATCAATTAACCATTAACCATTTTGACTCAATTCATTTTGAAATCATATTTTGATTGATAAGTGTAACTGCCAAGGATTAGACTCAAATCTATTGCATTGACTAAGCATATATGTTTATTAACATTTTATACCCAGGTGACATTTATTAAGTTGCCTAACCTCTACTAGGGCTATCAATGTGACCATGGGAAATAGATTAAGGAAAACCACCAATTTGGGTTATATCTACCATTCCCACAAACTAGCACATTTACTGAAATTAAACGCATGCATATAGTTTGATAAATCAAAGTAAACATCGTAAAATATTGGATCAAGATGATCAAAGGAGGTGCTTGCCTGTCTGCTGCTGCTCTGATGGATCCGGGACGAACTCAGGATTGTTCGAGGCGACTCCGGACTCACTCGCCTCTAATCGAATAAAAACATCAAAAACAGCGAACAGAGAAATAAATTAGCAAAAAGTGACTTTAGAAGCATAAACACCAACTTAACATCAAATAGAACTCATCTAGACACTAAGAAAGCAAAGAAACGAAACAAGCGAGAAAAATGGCGAAATCGCGATTCGAAACGGCGATTTCGGCGAATCTCTCGCCAACTTGAACAAAATGCGCAAAATAATTTAAAACTCAACTAAATTTTGTTAAACACCTAGAATTAGGTATAATACACCTAATGGAACTTACAGGAACTCGTTTGGATTTAAAACGAACAAACGGAAGCCAAAACAGTGAAAATCAATACACAAAATGCTGAAAAATCAGAAAAAAGAAAAACGGCACTATTCACCGTAACGCAAGAGCCATTTCTGTCCAGAATCCATTCGAACGACTTGCGACCGATTCCAGTGACTCCACTAGGTACTTTAGGATGTCTAGGACCTATCTGGACCTTGCCCCTTGAAAATTCACTTAATTTGCATCGAAATCCGATCGAAAGCGCAAATTAAGCCGAGGTTTACGCCTCGATTCGCACAGGGTCCGAAAACGGCTCAAACTCGATTCCACTTGCGCGAGGAGCACGTTTTCGACTCTACTAAGTCTAAATGACCCTAAATGACTCATTTCGACAGCTAACTAGCGAAGAAACCCCTAAATGTGGAATATGGCCAAAATGGCTATTTTGCTCGAAAACGAGCAATCTCGCCCAAAAGGGCCGTTTTGAGCTGAAATGCCGCGAGACTTGTTTTAAGCCCTCGGCTAGTTGCTTAGGGATACTTACGACCTATCGGAGCCATTCTCCAGCATGGATGACTTAATCTTCTCTGACTTTTGATCAATTGCCCGCTTAACTCCGGTAATTACCCGAGAAACGGCAAAAGTCCGAAAAGTGACTTGAATGCGATCCAAAACACGCGGGAAGCATGCTATCGACCTTAGTGACCTTAAACGAAGCTAAACAAAGCTAAATGCCTTAAACGGCTTGTGAGGCCTATAATTACTAAAATAAAATGCAAAGTGCTAAAATGCAAATCTAGCGATTCTAACTGCTTTTCTAGCCTCTAAGGGGACTAATGGTAAAGTCAATACATGCCTCGGAGCTCTAGGATTTTATGAAATAAAAATAAATTAAAAGAGACCTAGAGCTAACAACTTGTAGTAGGTTTTGACGAAACTTAATTTCGACTCTTCTGATCGCAACCAGGGCTATCAGAAGAGCTAATGGAGCTATCGTTATACGCTATGGACCTTCGGTCCATTGTAAAAATAGTCAACACCTAAATGAATAAAATAAATTTCGGCTTAGCGAAATTGAATTCCGATTCCTTCGGTAGCGACTCTAGCCACCAGAACTGCTATGGGAAAAATCTATACATGCTATGCACCACTAGACCTCCGATAAATCGAAGACCTAGCGATGGACTTGAGCGAATACGAGGGTGACTAAAAGCTAGGTTGGCTATAGGATTAAATGAGCCAAACGATGATCTGAGTCTAGATTCTAAAGCACAATTGCCATGCGACGTGTCTAACACATGGAACCTAGTTTTGACCTAGGCTAGGGTTTGAGATAACTTAACGAAATGCGAAGCTACGAAGGGGGAAGTCGTAGCTACGGCAAGAGGGAAGTCCCGGGAGCCGAGAAATCGAGCTAGAACTCAAAAACCCCACGGGAACTCAAATAAACATCCATGGGAAATGAAGGAAAACTCACATGAGAGGGTCTAGGAGATGGGGATCGCGATGGAGAGGATGAATCCAGCCTCCGTGTCAGTTTCCACCGGTCGAATCGCCTCCAATCCACTGATCTGGGTGAACTAGGGTTAGGGTTTCCCCTTCTCTTGCTTGCTGCGTGTGGGGAGGCAAGAAATGAAGTGTGGGCTGTTGCTTTGCTTGGTTGGAGAGGCTTATAACCCTAGAAAACACTATGCACGTATCTAGGGGCATTTTGGTCAAGTGTCTAGTTTTGAAGAATTGAACTTCCAAAACTGATTTTTATCGATTCTAATATATTTTGGAAGGTTCTTAGGTCACTTTAACACTTATCCAAATAAATTTGCAATTATTTTTGAGTTAGGTTACTTAAGTTGAAGGGTTCTTTTTTATCCCACTTAAGTACACACAGCCCAAATTGCAGAAGTACACAAGATCAGTGTATTATTGAACAGTGTTTGAGTACAAATGTACAGTGACTCGAGTATAGAAATACTCAGTGGGGTGATTGGAACAGATCACGGTATTTTGTAGATTAAACAACTTTAGAATCCGAATCAGTCTTTCCATATACTTAGAAAAAGTTAGGAAATTTCCTAAGGTACGCGAGGATGTACTCGTTTATTCGATTCGGAGTCTTAGAACCCGAGTTATGCCTTTTGGAAGGCTGCTGTCCCGACGGGACAAAACCTCTGTTTTTGGGTTTTGCGAGTAGTTCGCGATGTCGGAGTAGAAGAGTGTTTGCGTACTGTTTTCTGGACATGATTGTGAGTGTGTGGTACCTATGTGCAGGTGGTATGACCCCGGGAGTGCCGTCTACTTCTCGCCAATCCGTCGCCCGTGGTTGAGGCAAGTGTATTGGAATGGGTAGCGGGTTGTAGTTTGCTAGATTGGTTGAGATTGAAATTGAATATATGATATGTTCACATGCCATGCTTTAATGATTGCCATTGATATGATGAATATGTTTATTATGTTATGATGCCATGTGTTAATGTACAAGTTATTTATGATGTTGGCATGTTTGCATACATGGCATGATACATGGCCCGGGCGGTGAGAAAGTCAAAACTAGTCCGGGGAAGGTTGGTGTCGGCGTATTCTACACCAAGGTACCCGCTCCCCCGCACTAAAAAACGGTCAAGTGGCGGCCAGGGCGTGCTTGGGCCCACCGCCACGGCAAGAGAAAGAGCCCCACGGTGGTCGCCCGGACACGCGTGGCGTCTGAGCGGCCCGTGGCGCCCAGCAAAGGTGGTCGCCCAGCGGACACGTGGCGTCTGAGCCAGGCTGGCGCCCAGCAAGGTGGTCGCCCGATGAACCACGTGGCGTCTGAGCCAGGCAGCTGGCGCCACGCAAGGTGGTCGCCCAGCCGGACACGTGGCGTCTGAGCCAGGCAGCTGGCGCCCAACAAGGTGGTCGCCCCAGCGGACACGTGGCGTCTGAGCCAGGCATTGGCGTCTAGGAAGGTGGTCGCCAGTGATACGTGGCCTGCAGTCCTGGCCACTGGCGCACCATCCCCGGGATAGCCTTGCCGAGATCAAGGACATTAAATGCGAATCGTGCGCATTAAATGTGGAAGCATAGAGGCCGCAGCATGGCGGCGCGCCTTCCCCAGGCGCATCATAACTACGGGAGACGTCACAACTACACCTCACCCCATGACGGAACGGGCGGCGCTGGTGGACATGGGGCCCGAGGCAGGATTGTGACGGCTGCGGCAGATATTAATGCGACATAAGAACAGTGACGGGCGCATTAAATGCGCCCGTGGCGGTGTAATGAGTATGGCTTGCAGTGTAAGCCTCCCATACGCCCCCAGCAGCCCAAGTATAAAAGGAAGCCGGGGTGCATGGGAGAAAGGGGTTCGGGAGGCTGTAAGGTTTCCATCCTCTCTAGGAAAAACACAAGCAATACCAAGAAAGGCAGGACTAGGGCTATTACTCTCCGGAGGGCCTGAACCTGGGTAAAGCTCCTTGCGTCCCCCTGTTAGCCTGAGCCTCCGGGTACTCCGGTCGTCTCCGTCATCCACCCTGAGGCGATTGCCCCGAAAGCCCCCCCCCCGTCGGAACCTCATAAGCACCCGTCTCGGAGGTGCCTATTGGCTAGTACGCCGACAGTTGGTGATAAAGTTATGACTATTCCGGAGAGCCAATGAGTAAGTCCTACATCATGATTCCATCTACCGCGGTGTATGGAAGCGAGGAGTAGGCACCCTCCATCTTCGGGATGGAAGGGGGGAGAGGGTGCACACCGACGGGTGTGTACTGAACCATACCGGTATGAGTTTCCAGGAGATATGTGCATCGCATTGCATTGCATTATATGAGGATGTTATATGATGATGATATATGATGATGTCAATGATATGCTTACGCTATGAATATGAGATGTGTATGATGTCGTATGTGAAAAGTGGTGATGAAGGTATTAGAATATATTTTCTTATTCCATTGCAATATACTTGCTGAGTGATGAACTCACGCTTGTGTTTATGTTGTTTTTCTTAGGTACCATGAAACCGGCATGCGGGAAAGGGAGCTAGTCACACGTCATCACTTAGCATCACACATATAAATAATGACATGTTCCTTCCTTTAATTGTGATGGTTAATTTGTGTACTTGCTGTCCTCTTTTACTTCATTTGGCTCATGAGATGGTTGGAATCTTTATTCTAGGCTTATACAGCTGCTAGAACATTTATTATTGATGATTTAGATGTCATTCTTTATACTATATCCTGTGATCATATTGTTGTTGCTTCAATTCATGGAAAAACAAAGGAGATGCTGCCGAAATTTCGGTTTTTAGCATTTGTGCCTTTGCTGTAATTTACTTGTATTTGTGGTATTTAGAGGTTGCTTAGTCTATGTTTGGTAGCATTCGGGCATATTAAATGCCGGGGTGTTACAGTTGGTATCAGAGCGGGCTGTAGGTCCCTGGAATGTGTATTTTTAGTGTCATGCTATAGGGTACAACTAAAATGTGATGTGGAATAACTTAGAAACATGGCTTAGGTTTTAACTAAAATTTTGTCATAGGATAGCAACATTAAAACTTGCAAAAGTGGTATAACTAATCTAAAATTTGACACACAATGGATGCACAGTAGGAAAGGGTATGGGTATCGTTTCTTTACGCTTAAATGTTGTATTTAAGCTTTGATGTTGAATGCTTCATTTGATAATGCATGTTGCTATGTCTATAAGATAAATGATTGAATTGTTCTTGTGGTTGTGTTAAAGTGGGGTTGTGGTGCTGAAGGGTTTCGGTCACCTCTTTTTGTTCATAGTAAGGGTGTGGTTTGACGGTGTGGCCGGTTAGCGCCATTGTCGGGACCCGAATATGCAAATCCGGACCCTATGTGTATTCAACACTAGTCCAGGAACGCGCTAGTGCACACAATCTTAACATCGGTAAATATCACAATCATACCACTCGGTACTAATAAAGTACTTTAATTAAATAATCAACTGGTTGCTTGACCTTATGGTCAAGTTACAAATATACGCCACGCAGGGCGAAACTTAATAAGAGAGAAATAATAGCAGCGGAAAATAAGATAACTTCGTGGCGCCATCCAGTATACCACAGGCAACTGACTGGGCTCGCTTCCTAGTTAGACGGATCTTCTGGGAGCTCCTCCTCCAAAGCTGGTGTAGACTCCTCTTCAACTGGTGTTGTATTGTGGCAAGGGTGAGTACTTGGTACTCAGCAAGTCATGCACAGAAATGCAAACTAATATACTACATGCATGGCTTAGTACAAAGGAATAGCTCAGGATATATTTGCATTAAACGACATTTGACAAATAGCATAAGTAGATTCGAAAGCAGTAGAAACAAGTATAAGATCAATAATCTTTCCAGGAGTTTAACAAACATCTTTTCCAAATCCTAACTCACATTTCCATCAACATCATTAATAAACCAAACCCAACCTTTCAAGTCCAAGTTATTTTCAAGAAAGTCTAACCCTTGACTGTAATTCCCGAGCGATGTCCAATACCACGGACACGGCTATTTGAATAGATTTTTCACTCTGCAGAGGTTATGCACTTTTCCCACAAGATACAGTCAAACACCACAAAAGCGAGTGTCCGTAACAAAGTCTTTCGGAAACTTCTAACAGCACAAGTGGTCCTCCCCGGTGTTGCACACTAACCCTTCCCTTAGCGAAGGCGAAGTTTAGGTCAAGCCACCGTTAGATGGGTACCTGGCCGCAGCCCCGGTACGCTCCCCCGTACAACTACACAAAGGGTGTAGTTGACATCCTGAGGTCCCACAGGTACGTTATTAGCAACTTATTCAACTAGGTCCGTCCCATTACAGACATGTGGTTGCACGATTGACTCAGTTCAAAGGCTTGCAAGGTTAAGTCCTTAGGGTGACCAGGGCAAGACTACCCGAAGAACCAAACCAACATTCCCGGTGCCACAACTGGCCCACCCGATCATTCTTGCCACATGCCCCGGTCGAAAACTATTTATCAAACCCCAGTTGATTACCATGCACCACGTGCCATCAACATCACATGATACCTTTCCAAAACAGGTTCAATATATCATTAAGTCAATATTAACATTTGATTGTCCAAAAATCATGTCAAGAGCACGTAGCAGGTCTAAGCAATATACTACAACGATCTAAATTCCCATGTTGGCAATTTAATAATGTCCAACTATTTAATCCTCAACTAGGGTGACAAGGGGGTCATGGCACATATTTAATTAACCAAGGTGTCATTCAACAATTTGGCATTTATCTAATTTCCCATATTTAAATAAAGTATTTTCTAATTAAACTAGCATGCAATAGTTTTAAATCGAATTAATTTGAAATTGGGATCAACATGGTCAAAGCATAACTTGCCTTCAAAGAGTACTTGTTCTTGGTCCTGAGCTGGCTCCTGGGTCAACACTTCTCCCTCGAAGCCTTCGAGCACTTCAATGTCTACTCGTAAAGCGTGCAAATACCAACAAATAAATAAACAGTAGACAAAAAGTGTCCAAACATCCAAATAAAGTTCATAAACAGAGAGAGCATAATTTTATAAATTTTTAGAAACTGGAATCGTCAAATTCGGAGTTGAAACGCAAAAGTTACGAGCATTTAAAGTTTAAATAATCAATTAAATATTATTATAGAGAAAAACTTTAGTCCAAAAATTAAATAAAATTCATCATTATGTAGATCTCAATTTTATACAAATTTAGAAATTTGAATCACTCAAATCGGAGTTAAAATGCAAAAGTTATAAGCGTTTGAAGTTTGGATCAAATTCTTAAATAAAAAATTTGAATTAATAAATCATTTTCTTTTTCGGAAATTCATTTATTGCGTCAGCGTGACACGTGGACCAATCGGGTGCCGCCACGTCGCCTCGGGTCCATGGACCCGGCGCACGGGCGCGGCTCGGCCCACCGTGGACCCGGTCCACGGTTCACGCGCGTCCTGGCAGCGGTGGGCCTCGGATGACGTCGGCGATGGCGTCGTCACGCGACGGGTGAGGCGGTGGCGGTGGGCCCCACCGTGACGTCGGCCGGTGATGTCATGGTGCACTTGGTCGGGCCGGGCCGACAACCGGGACCCATCGACACGCGGGCCCGCGGTCGAGACACGCTTCCACGCTACGCGCTGACCGCGACGGTCGGCCTCCCGCCCACGTGGCGTGATCTCGGCCGTTGATTAGAAAATCAACGGCCCAGATCGGATCTAGCCTAACGCAGTAGAAAACTACTCGACTGATCTGGACCGTTCGATCTTGATCGGACGGTCAAGATCCAATCTAACGTAAACAACGTGGCTAACCCTAACCGTTCGATCTAGATCTAACGGCTGAGAAAGGATCTAGTACTGTGCGGTTTAGGCTACGTGGCACAATCTAGACCGTTGGATCTAAATCCAACGGTTGGAAATAGATCTGGGATTAGCACGTGGGATCTCACCGGGGTGTGACGTGGCGCGATCTGGACCCTTGGATCTGGATCGGACGGCTGGTGGAGCTCGAGGTCCGGTGATGGCTTACGGCGGGGCTGGTTCACCGGAGACGAAGACGGCGACCACGGTGACGGCGTTGCGGGGCTCCTCCGGCGAAGTGAAGGGTCTCCTCTGGCGCGGCTTGACCTTGCAGTTCCGGATCAGGGCTCAACGGCGGCGGAGGACGGCGGACGGCGGCGGAAACTGCAATTGAACGCGGCGGAACGCTCCTCCAACTCCGGCGAGCGATTGCGGCGCAACCACGGTGGCTCTGGCGGCGTGAGCTAGGGCTGCAGTGCGCCACGGAAGTTGGCGTCCGCAGCGGCGGTGGCGGCGCATTAAATACCCCTCGGCGTCCGTGAAGCGCGGAAAAGCGAGGGCCACGCCTGCAGCGGCGGAGTCCGGCGGTGACACGGACTGGGTGACGTGGCTCAACGTGAACCGTTGGATCGAAATCCAACGGTCACGCGAGTTGGACTCGGGTCCGACTCGGTGAACTGGCTGGCTCGGTCAGGCTTGGGTCCGGGTGACGTGGCTCAATCTCGGCCGTTCGATCTCGATCGGACGGTCGAGAGGGTTAGGGCTTGGTTGGGTTCGAGTCTGACTCGGGCTCGGTCGGTGGAACAGTAAAACCCACTCGGTTTTCCAGCGATTAAATAATCCAATTAATTCCTCATAAATTCATTTAATTCATTAAAAATAGCAAAAGACTCGGAAAAATTCCAGAAAAATTCTGGAAAATATTTTGGAACATTTTGGACTCAAATAAAATATTTCCAACAAAATTTTATTTGCAAAGTTAAATTCTTTAATTATTTCAAAATAGAATAAATTCAAATAAATTCCAAATAAATCCAAATAAATTCCAGAAAATTCCAAAAATTCACCAAAGTGCCAAATCACACATGAATTTAAGAAAAGCAAAATTTTGGGGTGTTACAGCCATCACCGAAGAACTGTTAACCCCTGTGGGAGAAGAGTGCTTATCCTTTATGTCGTAGACCGGGTAGTTGGTTGGAGTCGAATAGAAGAGTTTGTGGTGGATTCTTTCAGTTGCGTTTTACCGTTCTAACAGTCGGTTTCGGTTGGTCTTCTTGGCTCTGGTTGATTGAAACCAAAAGAAAAGTGTTTGGTATTGGATTTTCGCGGATTGTTCCATATGTGGTTCGTGGTTTTGTCTTCCTTGGTTGAAGACGTAGAAGAAAGGTTTTGTGTTGCGCATCTGTTGGTCGCTATTTTTGCTTTGACACCGGTTTTGTTGGTCATTACGGACTGTCTTGAGGAGGAAAACTTTTGTGGTTGTTGTTCTCCCTATCTAAGAAAAGTGTTGGAGTTTCCCTTGTGCAGGCCTTGAGTTGGTGGAGCTAAGTTTGAATCTTTTATCGGAAAAGATTTAATGAACATTTGATTTTCCCTGGTGCATCCTTCTTCCTTCTTGGAAGTATAGATCTTGAGATTTCTTAAAGAGTTTTGTGGGCAAATTTGGGAATTTTAGAGTTGAGCTCTCCTGCATTTCTGTTGGAGTTTTGTTTTTTTCTTGCCTGGAAAGGAGAATTTTTCTATCGGTGTTCGTTCTGGTTCTTGAGTTGTGGTTATCTTTAAAAGTTGAGTTGCATCCTGTTTGTCAAGAGTTCGTGCCCCATGAAGGTGTTTAGAAAAGTTTATGTCCGTGCTATGTAGTAGGTAACAATGTGGTTTATGGAATGATGTGCTGCTAAGTTAAATTTTGAGTTGAATCAATTCAATGTGATTATCATCTCTAGCAGGAGAATAAATAGACTACTAGTGTTGTAGTTTACTCTGTAGCGAGAATGATTAAATGGGTTAATGTACACGCTTAGAATCTGTTGCCTTGCTTTAAAAGTGCTTATGATCCTCGTTAATGTTAAAAGTTTAAACCTTGATGCATAGTTAAAACATTAAGATGATGTAAATTAATGATACTGTTAAAGAAACATTGCCGGTTGTTTAAAGATGTTCTAATCTAACGGGTTAATAGAGAAATTTAATCATGTTGACTAGTGGCTTTAATTTGGAAGTTGATTAGAGTTTCTATTTATGTTGTTGCAAACTACTAGTATATTTGGAAGCATGCAGTTGTGTCTATACAATGCTAGTATTGATATCAATTGAGAAGACATAAGACTTATTGTTAATGATGTTGTTAAGAACATTGTGCTGATCTAACTTATTAAATCTAATTTAATAGTTGGCGTATGTTGTGTAGTGACATTTTTGTTGCAACCTATGTGTAAGGTAGCTAAAAGCAATGTTGTTGATTGATGATTATGCAAAGAATTGATATTGATGCCTTGGTAGTGTTGTTAATTGTTGGAAACCATTGATCCAATAGAAGAAAAGTGCAAAACTGTGGTATTATGTCGAGTACATGTTGTGATGGGATGAACAATGGATAATAATCATGATGCAAGAATTTAATCTTAATGAATGCATATCTTAGAATCTCCTTTACGAATTCTATCTTGTAGAGATATTACTTATTTGTTGAAGTCATTTTATTGATTGAACAAGTTTCAATTGTCAAGATTTTGACGTATGGATAGTATAAAATTGATAGGTTGACCATGCTCAAGTAGCTGTTGAAGTACTACGTTTGAAATATAGAATACGTTGTTATATGATTTGGTGATCCGTGGGGATCATGTCAATGTAGTCTTGGTTGGGTGCCTTTGTGATAAGCATCTTAAACCTTAATTAAAAGTGTTGGGAATGGTAACTAGAGAAAGTAATTGTTATGTAAATTTTGTTAAATCCGGTTGGACTCTCTTGATGAGTAAATAGTGATTATTGAATGCTTAAATGGTAAGTGTAGTGGAATACAAGTTATGGTGGGATTCATCTTTGGTGGTGTTTAAAACCTTTTGAACTGGTGTGGTTGTTTGCCATTTTGGTTGAATGCCTTCGGTCAAGGTATTCCTTGTGTTGTGTTTCCGAGTTTCCCTAAAACCCGTAGCTATTGGTGCCAATCTTTGGTTTTGGCTATTTTGTTTAATTTGTGCTATGAGTATGGATTTACACCCAAAAGTTTTTGAGTGGATCCCGCTCCTTCGTGTTCACCCTGAATTATCTTTGGAATAAATTTTAACGGAAGCAGATGGACATAGTGGGTTGTGTTGGAAACTCTTGAGATTTAACTTGTAACTATTTTTGACTGGAGTTGGATTTATTTGCATAATGTGTGTGATGGTTGCGAGTGCTTCAAAAAGGTGGATTTTATGAATGTTTTATAAAGTGCTTTTGTTAGTGAGGTGTTCCCTTTTGGAAATGAGTTTCCCTCTCCTTGAGAAAATTTGTGACGGTTGTGGGAGCAGATGCTCGACTTGAAATTTTGATGTTCTCTTCCAAAATGTTGAATTTGGATGAAATGCAATGTTTTGCAAGTTCAGTTTTCAATTGATGTGGGATGTGATGCGACGTGGTGTTTCTTGTCAACTATCTTTGCCGTCATAGTCTATATGAATTTCCGCAACCTTCGATGTTAATTGTGTTTCCATTATTTGATACCGAGGAAGAAGTCATTTGGTGAATGACTATTTGGTACCGTTGTTACATGATGAATGAATGGTGAAAAAGGAAAACAAGACATTGTTTATGCATAATTAATCATAAAGGAGTCGATGAGCCAGGTCGGTGAGAAAGTCATATATGGATATATGACTAATCCGGAGTGCTCTTAAAAAGTGTGCATGCATGTCATGAATCGAGATGTCCATTTCTTTCTAGTATGAAAAGAAAGAATAAAGAAATTATGGTATTTTGGTTGTGGTGTAGGGGATTTATGCTTCCTTTGTGATTTGGCTTGGATGTTGCCGAATTCTTTCCAAAATGGTTGTTAACGCTTTGGGTTTGAGTTGTCGTGTGTGGTCTATTTGGGTTCAAAAGAATTGTACTTCTCTTGGTCTATAGATGGGAGTGAGGATATAAATGTTCTTGGTTTATGGTTGATTATGCGAAATATGAGTACACTTGGGCTTGATAACTAAGTGTTTTTGTGTGAGGGCGAGACCCTCTTAAGAAAGGAACCAATTGTGGTTTGGTAAGGTTTTACAATCCTAGCTTGGGGCTAGGTGTCGAACCTTAGTGGTATAAGGGTGGTTTGTGATGGAGGTTGATGATGTATGGGTTTAACCTTTATTAAGAGTAGCGATGGGTGGAAGTGAAGTTGACGGTAGTTCGGTGGTAATTGTCCTGCCGTGAGCAATTGTCTTAACTAGTTGTTTTTTTGGGTTTGAGTCTTGCCTGGGAGAGGATGGAATGAAATGTTAGCATGATCATGTATCGGAAGGGCAAGTGTGCCTTAATGAGTTATTCCCCTCGATGGAAATTTTCGAGAATGTAGAGAGGTCGTTAAAGGAATTGTGACTCGCTTTGATTGTGTCATGTTGGGTTTAATGAAGTGTGGTAGTCAGGTTGGTTGTGATAGTAGTGTGAAGTGTTTGTCGTGAGGTATCGGGCGTTTTGGGTTGATGGAGCCCTTTGTGGTTGAAACGCAGTTTCTGTTTGGGAATGGAAGTGAAGATGGAACCGTGATAGGTTGCACTCTGTTGAGCTAAATCAACATTTTCTCGCTAGTGTTGGTTTTGAGAACTCGCTTGTCGTTTGTTCTGGTTTTAGTCTCTGTGTGAATGTTTTGTGTTGCAAAGAAGTCTTTTGTCCCTTGGGGAAACTGTTGTTGATTTTGGCCTTCTTTGGATTCGAGGTCGAATCCTGTTTAAGGGGGGGGGAATGTGACACTACGGAATGCCGAGACTTTATAAAATGTGAATGTTGAGGTCAAAAACATTATGAAATATGGAATTGGAGGTCGAAACCATGCGGTATGAGGTATATTTGCGTTTCCGGGGATTTGGGCCTTTCTGGGGGAGTTTGGGCCTAAGGGAAGGGGTCGTGGGCTTTGGTGGGAAGGAGTTTGAGTCCTTTTAGGAGTAGGAGACCTGTTTGGGGGCCTCCTCCTGCCCTTATTGGGCGCCCCACCCCTGCTGGTTGCGCCCCTCCCCCCCTCAATGCCCTAGCCACCACCTCCCTCTCTCTCCCTTGCTTGCGCCCCCTCCATTGCGCCACCACCTCTCCACCACCTCTCCACCTCCCTTGCTGCCCCTAGGTGAGTTCTCCACCTCATCAACCCAAAGATCCATCCGTTGGAGCGCTCCGCGACGAGGAGATCCGGTGGATTTGGAGCGAGGAAGGAGATCGCGCGAACCGGGAGGAGATCCGTTGGCTTTTCGGTCGTCGGGAGAAGGTATGGCCACGGGGATCGTTGGGGTTGATCTAGTATCTGTTTTAAGGGTCAATATCATGTTTTTAGATCAATTGGTGGTGCTGTAATTGGGTAGATTAGATGAAATCTAGAGTTTGCCACGTTCTCTGTTTCGGGCAGCATGAGCAGTCGACCTAGGGTTTGGGTTTTCACCAATTTAGATTCGGAATTTGGTCGGCCGCCTGTTGAAGAAGTTGTAGGTAATTTCAACACCTTTCAGTGGGTATAAGGAACGTCCAATTCCGCCCAGGCGTTTGAAATTTATGCTCGTTTTACCGAACGTATTAAAATCTGTGACGTGATTGGAACAGATCACGGTATTTTGTAGATTAAACAACTTTAGAATCCGAATCAGTCTTTCCATATACTTAGAAAAAGTTAAGAAATTTCCTAAGGTACGCGAGGATGTACTCGTTTATTCGATTCGGAGTCTTAGAACCCGAGTTATGCCTTTTGGAAGGCTGCTGTCCCGACGGGACAGAACCTCTGTTTTTGGGTTTTGCGAGTAGTTCGCAATGTCGGTGTAGAAGAGTGTTTGCGTACTGTTTTGTGGACATGATTGTGAGTGTGTGGTACCTATGTGCAGGTGGTGTGACCCCGGGAGTGCCTTCTACTTCTCGCCAATCCGTCGCCCGTGGTTGAGGCAAGTGTATTGTAATGGGTAGCGGGTTGTAGTTTGCTAGATTGGTTGAGATTGAAATTGAATATATGATATGTTCACATGCCATGCTTTAATGATTGCCATTGATATGATGAATATGCTTATTATGTTATGATGCCATGTGTTAATGTACAAGTTATTTATGATGTTGGCATGTTTGCATACATGGCATGATACATGGCCTGGGCGGTGAGAAAGTCAAAACTAGTCCGGGGAAGGTCGGTGATAAAGTTATGACTATTCCGGAGAGCCAATGAGTAAGTCCTACATCGTGATTCCATCCACTGCGGTGTATGGAAGCGAGGAGTAGGCACCCTCCATCTTCGGGATGGAAGGGGGAAGAGGGTGCACACCGACGGGTGTGTACTGAACCATACCGGTATGAGTTTCCAGGAGATATGTGCATCGCATTGCATTGCATTATATGAGGATGTTATATAATGATGATATATGATGATGTCAATGATATGCTTACGCTATGAATATGAGATGTGTATGATGTCGTATGTGAAAAGTGGTGATGAAGGTATTAGAATGTATTTTCTTGTTCCATTGCAATATACTTGCTGAGTGATGAACTCACGCTTGTGTTTATGTTGTTTTTCTTAGGTACCATGAAACCGGTATGCGGGAAAGGGAGCTAGTCACACGTCATCACTTAGCATCACACATATAAACAATGACATGTTCCTTCCTTTAATTGTGATGGTTAATTTGTGTACTTGGTGTCCTCTTTTACTTCGTTTGGCTTATGAGATGGTTGGAATCTTTATTCTAGGCTTATACAGCTGCTAGAACCTTTATTATTGATGATTTAGATGTCATTCTTTATACTATATCCTGTGATCATATTGTTGTTGCTTCAATTCATGGAAAAACAAAGGAGATGCTGCCGAAATTTCGGTTTTTAGCATTTGTGCCTTTGCTATTATTTACTTGTATTTGTGGTATTTAGAGGTTGCTTAGTCTATGTTTGGTAGCATTCGGGCATATTAAATGCCGGGGTGTTACAATTTCTTCTCTCCAAACATCTTTTACCTTATGCATTTGTCATTCAGGCTTCAATAACATCCTTTTGCATGGTCTTATTAGTATTTCATTTCGGCACGAGAAAAATGACGATGAAAGAAACCTTTCCTTACATGAATTAGAGTGGTAGAAATATAGATATAAATAGAAGAAGAATGGTTATGAAACTTGGGGTCATACTCTTAGGTTCCTTCAGACTGATATTAGTGACAAATCACTTCTAGTGATATTCTAGGTTTATCACAACTTTCATACTCTATGCAGCGCATATAATAAAGGAATCAACATTTTTTATTTTTTTATCAAATATTTTATTTTTTTCTTATTTATCAAATGATGATGTTGATACTTGATACTACATACTGGCTTCATTGTGATCACGGTACCACACAACGGTTACAACTGAAGTAGATTCTGACTACAGATTTGTGATGGTGCCATTTAATATCCTTTAAATCTTGATACTTGATTAGTCAACTACGTAAACAGTTGTATGCTTAATCTCACCAAACATTGTATGTATTTTCTCAATAGTCAAAATAACTTGGTTTGTGAACTCAACTCTACGGCTTTAATGGGAGATATACTCTGAATTTGGTTTTGTTATGGCCGATATATGCAAATTCTTGTTGATTTTTTACATCATTTGTGCATGTTCACATATTTCTGTAGGATCGATATATACGAATATAGTAATCAGAGGGGGTGAATGATTGTGCGGAAGCTAAAATCAAATTTTCAATCTACTAAATATTCACCCCAAATTGGACTTAAATAAGTGCTTCGTAATCAACAAAATAGAGTAGATGCATTCGGTAAAACACGAATTCCCAGAGATCCAACCGTCAGATTGATCTGAAATTTGAACACAAGAAACCAGATTCCAATATGAATCTAACAGAATAAGAATCAGCTCGATCGGACTTACGGATCAAAAGTTATAAGCTTTGCAAGTTGACTGCAGCAGATATGACGAGAATTGATCAACCCTAACTTCAAGATTAAACAAGAACGACAAGTAAATAACTGATCAAACTTTCCAGATCACTAATCTTGAAAACCTAGAAGGATTTTTAATAGATCAAATCAAGATTGATTTCATGGAAATAAGATTGATAATGAATCAATCTAGAACCAGAACAGATGAGCAAACAAACACTCAAAATAGAGAATACTGTAGCAACGCATGCACTGTAGCTTCGAGATTACTATAGCACGCAGAGGATCTGGAAGGAATTGATCTTTATTTATTTTTGTCTAAAATACTCCCATCAAAAGAGTACAAACCCTAAAACACAGTACAAGAGGAAACTCATGCACACAAATTGTTTCCAATGCTCTGCTCTATAATAAACAGAGGACACCTCCCCCTATTTATAATGAGCAACAAGGAGTTCGAATACAACTTCCACTCCTAAACAAGGAAGGAGTTTGTATTTAACTCAACTCTACTTGGCCCAACCTGGCTGAGTACAACTCTTGCACGCGTACGGCCATCCTCTCATACTCACGTGACTGACTAGACTTCGTGTGCATTATTCTCTAGCCCAAACGTCCCGCATGACATCCTTTACCACCAAGACCTCGATTCCTCTAGAATCTAGTCCCGAACCTTAGTTCCTCCATAAACCTAGTTCCGGTCTCGTCATCGACCACGTTCGCCCTCGAGCAACACCTGCACATGAACAAACCACAAAACGATTCCGAGCACAAGTCCGTGACTTGACTCAACATTAGTCCATGCTACTACTCACACGAGCATTGCTTACAAATCAACTCAATTTCAAAATTGCAAAAAACCTAACCCGAGCACATCACGTTCACGCCGAACCAAACTCCTTGGTCCGGCGCACATAGGGACTAAACCCTAGAAAATCACATTCACGTTGGACCGAAACTTTGGGCCGGCGTACATGTTGAACTCTCGGTTACTTGCCAACTTGGTCCGGCGCAAAAACATTCAAAACCACGTTCACGGCGGACCAAAAATATTAGTCCGGCGTACACAAGGAAACAACCTTCAAAAATGCCGTTCGCGACGGACGAAAATATTTGGTCCGGCGTACATGCAAAACTTTATGTTTTTGTAAAACTCAGTCCGGTCATATACGAAATCAAACCTCAAAACGCCGTTCATGACGGACCGACAAAAAGCGGTCCGGCGTCAACAACAAAATCTCTGTTTCTTCAAAACACTTAACTAAAGCTTATCACAAGTATACCAAATGATTATATGAGACACCATATGCACAAGCACCACACATGCCATGAGCACAAACACTTTGCAATGCCGAATGCATCACCAAGCCAGTTTTTCATCACATGATTTCACTATCTCCCTCTTGATGAAAACATTGGCAACACCACTTAGAACTGAACATTGCCATCACCTCACAAGAAAAGTTTTTGAAATCAAAAAGTTTAAAATCAAAAGCCAAAGTGAAAAACACAAAATCTCCCCCTTTGATAAATATGCAAAGTGAAAAATCCCCCTAGGTGAAAATAAGAAAAATCTCCCCCTAAGAAGAAAAATGTGTGTGTGAATGTGCAATGTGCCCAAAATTCTCCAAAGTTCCCCCCCTTTGACAATGGATTCACCAAGAATACAAAAGAGAGAACAATTTATTTTGTTTTTTTTATGTAATGAGCATTATAAATCAACCACATATATAATGCATCTCTAAGCATGCTATCAAAAATAATTGCATCCTCAAATCTACACATAGACAATGTAGAGTAAGCACAACTAGAAATCAAGTATTATTAATGACTTTTTGCACGGCATAATCTCCCTTGCTCAGCTATCTCAAAACCTGAAAATATTGAATTTTTGTGCACTTCTTTGGTGCTTGAAAAACTGATTTACTGATTGATTTCAACAAGTACAAAAATGCAAGGAATTATATGCACCATCAGCCTTACTTTTTAACCATGCCAAGCAATGAGCTTAAGGTTTCATGGTTTTGGTCATACACAACCTCTTGATTAGAGTGCAATGATAAGCAATCTCATAAAGAGGAAGTGCGACAGTGCATAACCTTGATCTTGTATCTATCAATTATCACTTTTTGAGCTTTTAGCTTTTTAACTTTGATAACTTTCACATTGAGCACTTTTAAGCAGGATCAAGATAGCCAAGAAAGTTCAACCATGACAAGATTTAATTTAAGTTGTCATTCCAATTAAATAGTCATGTCATAAACTACATCACATATGCATAAATATGAAAGACCTTATAGTATAAACATGGCTTCAAATAACATATGTGTATCAAATATAATGCTCAATACTTTTTCATTATTTTTCTATTTTTTTGTTTTTCTTTTAAGAAACACAAAGAAAGAAGTGTAAACAAAGAATCACAAAGTTTTCACAAACTCCCCCTCAAAACAAGCCCATTGGATGAACAATCCCAAGTTCTCCTTGAATAAAAGCAAAACAAGAATAAGACAAAGGTTTTGTGAAAATGTTTGCCAATTGATGTTCAGTATCCACATGGTGAAACACAATATTTCCTTTTTCTACATGATCTCTGAGAAAGTGAAATCTAATCTCAATATGCCCAAGAAAGAGAATTACCCAAGAAGTGGCATGAACCAGATGTACTTTTTCTATCAAATCTACATCCTCCAAAGTCAACATCAGAAAAATCTCTTAAACTAATGCATGAGGAAGCAGAAAGCCAAATGCCAAAATCTTGAGTACCATGGAGATACCTGAAAATTCGCTTGACAGCTTGTCAATGGGAAGCACGCGAGGAAGCTTGAAAACGAGCACACAAGCACACAGCAAACTGTATATCCGGTCTTGATGTAGTGAGGTACAAAAGTGAACCTTCCTTCATATAATTGATTTGAAGTCTTGGACCGGGAGAGTCTCTCATTTAAACCTCCAATTATCTCATCCTCAGCACATCATCATCATCTTCATGAACAAAGATACTCTCCCCCTGAACATATGCACCTGTACTTGCATCATTTGGACTAGTGCATTTTGCGAAAACAGAAGTGGAAGAAGCATATCCAAAAGTAACACATTCAACACGAGATGCACGAGTGAAGGAGAACCAAATCTTATCACCGAACATGTGGCATGAGCATCCGTAATCCACTAACCATTTGTTCTCCTTCCCTGCACGAGAAGCCTACATAGAAGCAGAAAATGTTGAGACCTCGGTACTGGGGTTAGAAATAAGATGTTTAGGAATCCAGTACTGAGACACACGACGCACAACAGTAGGCACAACACGAGTATTCTTATGCACAAAATCAGATTTGTCTTTTCCCGTGTTTTTAGCAACAAAAGGTGCTGGTTTCACCCTAGGCACATAATGAGAAGCAAAGCGTGCATGTCTGAAATTAGACCTAGCCTTAGCTCTTTTTTTCTTTTGTTGTTTGGCTATCCTAAAGCAAAAATCTACTAGATGTCCATCCCTACCACAGTGAGTGCAATTGTACTTAACATGATGTTTAGCTTTAGAAGTAGAAGCATCATTTGCCTTCATCATAGTAGAAGATAAAATACTAGCAGATTTAAAGTAAATTTTCTTAGGCTTATTAAGAATCTCAATATTGTCTTTGCAAAGAGTCTGAATAATAGTGCGAGGTTTAGTTTCACATGAAGCATAAGGATCAAAACCTAAACCTTTCTTGTTTGAGCTAACCTTAGATTGGTCCAAAATCATGTTCAAATTTTTCTTGCCATTAGTGAACCGTTCTAAGGAATCTTGCAAATAATCAACTTTACGAGAAAGCATGAGACAATTATTGCAAAGAATATCAACTTTCCCTTTTTGTTTGCGACAGGTAGAGCATGAAAGAACCTCATGTGTGAGCAAGTCATCTGTCATTTGAGAAACCCTAGCATTTGCATCATGCAACTTCAATTCTAGTATGGAACATTTAGAACATGGAGTTGTATCATGCAAATCAATGGTAGAACAACTAGCATGTTTAACAAGTTTCCCATTTTTCTCATTTTCAGCATTAATTTGCTCTAACAAGGTAACATGTTCTTTCCTAAGCAAAGTAAGCTCATTGTAAATTAAGTCACATAATTTACAAGCATTATCCTCAGGAATCAAGGTCTTAAGTCTAGTAATTTCAGCATTTAATGATTCCACAAGAATATCATGTTTCTTAATTGTTCTATCACGTTTGTCAAGCAATTTTCCAAGACGAGCAACAGCAATAGCCAATTCATCATAAGAAGGATTTACCTCATTGAAGTCGCTGTCATGATCGTCCTCGGTGAAGCTTTCATCGCTTTTAGCCATGAGACACAACCCTGTCAACTCATGCTTGCTTGGAGTTGCATCATCCTCGCTGCTCTCCGAATCCACATCGCTCAAATTGACTTGTTCAAGAGCGGAAAGAACTCGATGGACAACTTTGCGGTTAATGAAGCTCTTCTTCTTTCTATCACTTAGAGAGAATTTCTTCTCTTTTCTTTTGTCATTGTCCTTCTCCTCCCTTGATGCTTTACCTGCAAGTTTAGGACAATTCGAACGAATATGGTCGAGATCACCACACTCATAGCATCTTGGAGGACCACCACTAACTCTCTTCCTCATTCTCACATTCTCCAAAACTTTGTTAAAGCGAGAAGAGAGTAGTGACAAGTCTTCTTCTGGGAATTGCTCAATTTGTTCATCGGTTAGTGAAGACAAGAAAGATAAAACAAAACTTGAAGAAGCATTATTATGAGACATGCTAGATTGGGAGGTCAATGCAATTGACTTGTGATCATTCTTCCTAGCAAGAACATCCAATTCATGAGTTTTCAGCTTAGAATAAAGAACATCTAATGTAAGTGTACTCATGACAATTGATTCTCTAATGGATGTAACTTTCATCTTCCAAATAGACATATCTAATGCACCAAGCAATTGTCTAGCATTAGCAGCAGCATCAAAGCTAACTCCAACAGCACGCAAATTGCTAAGAATTTTATTAAAGCGTGCAAAGAAATCATCTAGCGACTCAACAGGCTTCATCTCAAATCGCATGTATTCTTTCTTATATATATCCTGACGAACCTCTTTGACAGTATTAGAACCCTCATGATAATCACAAAGAGATTTCCATACCTCATATGCGGATCAAACATGAACCACTCGATCAAAGTCGCTGCGTCCCAAGCCTTCGATGATCAAGTTGCGCGCATTGCTATTTGCTTCAACATGTGCGCGATTTTCATCGTTGACGTTGTCGTTCTCAGGGACTTCGTATGGCTTGTAAACCTTCTCCCAAATTGCGAAGCTCTGCGCTTGGATGAACGCCTCCATCTTTGCTTTCCAAAACTGAAAATCAACACCATCGAAAACACAAGGTTTTGTCGAATACCTATCCATCGCTGCAATTTCTAATCACCGGTTAAGATTAATTAGAAAAACCTTGCTCTAATACCACTTGTAGGATCGATATATATGAATATAGCAATCAGAGGGGGGTGAATGATTGTGCGGAAGCTAAAACCAAATTTTGATATACTAAATATTCACCCCAAATTGGACTTAAATAAGTGCTTCATAATCAACAAAATAGAATAGATGCATTTATTAAAACATGAATTCCTAAAGATCCAATTGTCGGATTGACCTGAAATTTGAACATAAGAAACTAGATTCCAATACGAATCTAACAGATAAAGAATCAGCTCGATCGGACTTACGGATCAAAAGTTATAAGCTTTGGCAATTGACTGCAGCAGATATGACGAGAATTGATCAACCCTAACTTCAAGATTAAACAAGAACGACAAGTAAATAACTGATCAAACTTTCCAGATCACTAATCTTCAAACCCTAGAAGGATTTTGAATAGATCAAATCAAGAGTGATTTCACGGAATTAAGATTGACAATGAATCAATCTAGAACCAGAACAGATGAGCAAACGAACACTCAAAACAGAGAATACTGTAGTAATGCGTGCACTGTAGCTTCGAGATTACTGTAGCACGCAGAGGATCTAAAAGGAATTGATCTTTATTTCTTTTTGTCTAAAATACTCCCATCGAAAGAGTACAAACCCTAAAACACAGCACAAGAGGAAACTCATGCACACAAATTATTTCCAACGCTCTGCTCTATAATAAACAAAGGACACCTCCCCCCATTTATAATGAGCAACAAGGAGTCCGAATACAACTTCCACTCCTAAACAAGGAAGGAGTTTGTATTCAACTCAACTCTACTTGGCCAAACCTGGCCGAGTACAACTCTTGCATGCGTACTGCCATCCTGCCATACTCACGTTTCTCTAGCCCAAACGTCCCGCATGACATCCTTGACCACCAAGACCTCGATTCCTCCAGAATCTAGTCCCGAACCTCAGTTCCTCCATGAACCTAGTTCTGGTCCCATCATCGACCACGTTCGCCCTCGAGCAACACCTCCATGCCAGTTAGAAGTGTTTGATCTATGCTTAGGTTTATACACAGTAGGATGCACATATATTGTAAGAATGCTATGATACACTGAGTAGTGCAGACATATACTTTGGGGTTTTCTAGAAATCGCGGTATTCCTAAAAAAATTCTAAAAATACTTAGTATCCAACCAAGCCCTAAATGGATATCATAAAACAACCATTTTGGTTTAATGGTATCGTAATGAAAGTTTTGTGCTCAACTAAATAAAATCAAAATCATTTGGAGATCATCAAGTATTTTGATTCTGACTTTAATGTATACTGAGATGAGATGGCTACAAATCCACATAAGTTATGTAACATTTTTTTATCGAAATCCTCGTATGATTCCCCCCCTTCCCCATCCAGTATGTAACATTTTTTTTCTTCGAAATCCTCGTATGATTTCCCCCTTCCCCTCAGTAATTACCGCCCGAAGCATCAAGCGTAGCATACAGGCGGTTGGTTGAAGGATAAGGGTACAGTTGCAATCGCAGATCAAACTCACTTGCATACGATCAAACTCATGCTGCTACACATGACACATCCCAGGGGGCCTGGATCATACTTGTCAACGAAGTTTTAAATCGTGATTTTTATAGTTTGCGAAAGTTCTCTGAAATCTACAGTTGATATTGCTAGCTATTGTAGAAGTTATCATTCGTTGTATTTGTAGTATTAAAAAAAATGAAAATGCTAATATGAATATTGGAATCAACATAAGTGTGGCACCAACAAAATGCTAATATATGTTCAAAAGATTGCAAAATGATAACCATATCATAATGTTCTTAATAGAAAGCATTTTAATCACTAAGAAATATGCATTCTGGAGTATCGAAAAATGGCTACATTATTAGTTCCCAAGTTTCCTTAAGCTGCTGGGTAGAGCTTGCACTTTTCACACTTTTATGCAAATGCCATAGAATTTTCTTTTTTACAAATGCAGCCAACACGCATAATAGACTCGCACGGTATCTGAAGTTGGTCTACAATCATTGAACGAGAATGTTTAGCACATCCGCCATAAAACCAGTGGGCATTCAACATAGCAAAAATAGTATGCATTCAAAGATTTACATTCTTCCTAAACATCTCAAAATTTGAACAAAGCAATAGAAATGGTAATTGACAACTCATAACCTAAGGCAAGGGACCATCCCAATATGGTACTATCTTTTTATCCACCCTCCCTGAAATCACCTAGCATCAAATACTCATCGAGGATCCAAGCTTCTCGTACTTTTTTGTTCAAATAACATACAATATAAACTAGTAGGATGCTTACCCCGCCTAGGTCTGTATCTTGGGCAGAGCCTCGTCTCTCAGCCTTCATTTGCTTATCTTAGCCTTCATCCATACAAATGCACTCTTTGGCGATTTAAGCATCCATTCAGTTGGCTTCTTCGCCCATTTAAGCTCAACAATCTGGGGGAAAAATAAAGCACAAGTATGATCTCTCGTTGCTACTTTTCATTCAAATTCAACTATTGATAACATAATGCTCCGTACCATTGGCTGACGCTGGAAAGTAACTTGTCGCCGATTGGAGAACGGGCTCCCGTCGAGCTTACTTGTTGAATGGGGGATCAACAGAGCCCCGTCGTACGGACCGAGGAGGTCGTTCGAGCGATGCAAGGTCGGGAGAAAGGGGGACACGGTGTTTATCCTGGTTCGGGCCTCTCCCTGCCGAGATAACAGCCCTACTCCAGTGTATTGTGTTCTATCTCTTCGTCCCCTCCCCCGTTACAGATCTTCAGGGGGGGTTTAAATACTATGATTATAGGTACAAAGAAGGCAACTACCTCCTGGGATCACGCTATGTACCCATATTCGTGATCCGCCGTCCTTGATTCGCGCGCTATTTGAATTTCGGGTAAGATTTCCCTCGAACTTCGGCTGATTAGTTGTCTCCTTCCTTTCTCGTAGCGCTCACCGGGCCCACCGACCAAACACCTGAGTAGGTCATGGTCTCCACGAGCATGCTTGCTCGTGGGGGCGTTTGGTATTGCCGCGAGTAAAGGTGTGGACGCGTATGCTCGGAGGGAGAAGAGGGATGCTCGTTTCATCCTCCCGAGCATCTTCTTTCAGTACTGCCTGGTCGGTGGTGCTCAACTTTTTACGGGGGTACTGTGGTCTTTTGCCAGATAGCCAATCCCCGACAGCTAGCCCCCGAGGTTCAAGCGGGGAACCCTCGGGCTTCCCCTTGAGCCTAAGAAGACTTTGAAGGAGGGGTTGAATTTCTTTTGGTCGTGGCTCACGACCATTTTATGTCGGGAGACGACCTTTTTACCCGCCGCGTGCTTGCTCCGTGTGGGCGCGTCGTTTGGTTGTTCTGCGGTTCCTTCTCCGAGAAGCCTCCCTGTAACGGTACGGCAGTTTCTTGGAAAGTGCGCTTTCACCGGCCAGGTGTCGCTATGTGATAGGCGGTGATTTTTAACCTGTCCCTTCGCTGTCTTTTTAACTCTTTCTACCGGGAGAGGTCGGAGTTACACCATGTTTCTTTGCTCGTCTTCGGCCAAAAATCTTCTAGGAGCCCTAGCGCCCAAGACTCCTTTTCGCTCTCCTTCCTCCTTTGGCCATGGCACGTTTCAAGGTTAGCCAGATGGCCCGTAGGAGGCTCCAGGTGCTCACGGACGAGGGGTACGTCGACCCAAGCTCGGGTCGAGTGCCTGGGAGCGACGCGGCGCCGGCGCCGCGGGAGGCGGAGATCGTCTCCTGCGAGCTGTATGTCATCAACGGGCTCCGACTGCCCGAGAGCGACTTCCTCGCCTCCGTGCTCGCCTTTTGCGGGTGCGAAATCTCTCATCTCCACCCCAACTCCATTCTCGCCCTTGCGGTTTTCTCCCACCTCTGCGAGGCATTCGTGGGTGTGATGCCCACCGCCAGCCTTTTCTTCCATTTCTATTCTCCCTTTAAATGCCGTGGGACGGTCCCATCATGCGTCTATCTTCGTCTTCGGCCCAACCGACCATACGAGTACCCTCTTGTTGCTTTGAAGGACTCGGTGTCGGGTTGGGCCAACCTCTGGTTCTACCAGAAGAAGGCGGAGGGTCCCGATTGGTCTATCTTTGGGGAGGGCGCTCCGCCCTCTTGAGGCAGCCCGCGCCCGTGCAGCCCGAGGAAGAGCGAGTGCTCAGGATGATCAGCGAGCTTGACCAGATGGGGCTCACTGGTCGGGACATTGCCCGGGATTTTACCTTCAACCGGGTGTCCCCCCTGAGGCGCCGCGAGCACCCCTTCTCCGAGGTGACCGGGTGGCACGATCTCACTCGTGAGGACAACGCAGGTATGTTCTTGGACTTCTTCCTCGAGCACTGTTGCTTCCTGGTGAATTGGCGCTACTTTTTCTTTTAACCCTTGGTCGTGTCGCAGCTCCGAGGATGGACTGGGTTGATGAGAGGGTCGCCGAGATGTTCGACGCCCCGAAGCAGAAGGAACTAACGCCCAATCGTCAGATCCCCAAGAACGTTTTTGACCGCGGCGATGCTGTAAGTACATCTGTTTGCTCCTGCCCGAGGGCATGTTCCCCGAGCTCATTTCCCCCTGTTTTCATTTGCAGGAGAAGGTCGCCCTCGATCTTGCCGTGTCGAGCGCCGCATCGCTGCCGCAAGCCAGCACCCCAGCCAGGGGTTCCCGCAAGAGGTCGGCGGGTCGAGGCCGCCAAGCATCCGCCTCGCCTCCCCGCGCCAAGCGGTCGAAGCGCCGAGCTTCGACCAGGACTCCGACGCGACACCTTGAGTATGCCGACCGCCGGGAGGTAAGCGAGCTTCGAATCTGGTTTGATGACTTCAAACGGAGGAGGCCGGAGCTGATGGGCCAACTGGAACAGCTCGCCGAGCAGGCGAAGAAGGCCGAGGAGGAGGCCAGGTCCCCCCGAGCAAGAAGCAACTGGAGAGAAAAATCAAGGCTCTCCAGGACCAGCTCGCTCAGGTGGTCGAGGACCCTGAGGAGGAGGAAGAGGAGGAGGACGCCTATGCTCTGGTCGGGAGGAGCAGGAGGTCGACTTCCCGATCAACCTCCGCATTGGAAGGGGTCGACATGGACGATGTCGACCCGGCGATGGCGCGAGCCAGCGGCACCGCGGAAGATCGCGTTGTGGCCGTCGCTGAGGCCTACGAGGCCGCCGCGGGTAGGACGCCCGTGGCCCGAAGTGAGGAGGCCGAGGAGGATGACTCTGCTCGCCGGGCAGAAGGTAAGCTCCGCTTGGTCCTCTTGTTTGGTTCCTTCGTTCTTGTCTTGCGATTTTTTCCGGGCTAACCCCACTCCGTTTGGCGTGGGCGTGATAGCTCGGATGTTGCTCTTGGACTTTCGCCAGATGGCTGAGGAGATTATCGATTCTGCAGTTGACGCCGAGCTCGACCGCGTCTTCGACCAAGTAATGGCCGAGACGGAGGAGGAGTCGGTGTTTGGCCGCGCCTCGAGTCCGAGCTTCCCTTGGCGGAGCCCGAGCTTCCCCCAGCGGAAGTGGAACCTTCTCCAGCCGCGGAGGAGCAAGAGCCGCAGGGGGCCGAGGACCAGGAAGCCTTGGCCCTGGTCCCCTGCGAAGGGGCAGGCGCAAGCGAGGCCCAGACGACGGGCTCTGATGGTCAAGGGGTGGTGGCTCTTGACCCACATCTCTTGGCCGCGAGCCAAGGTGAGGAGCCGGTCGCAGCCGGCCAGCTGCCTCCAGCTGTGGACCAAGGGGGAGAAGCGGTCGTGATCGACCAGCAACCTCCAGCCACGGATCAAGGGGAAGAAGTGGTCGTGATCGACCAGCTGCCTCCAGCCACGGATGACGAAGAGGAGGTGGTCGTTGACGACCAGCTGCCTCCAGCTGCGGACCACGGGCCGGAGGTGGTCGTCCTTGACCAATCGTCTCCGGTCGTGGAGCACCAATCGCCTCTGGTCGCAGAGGTGCGAGGGGCGGAAGCGCTTGCTGTCGGCGTCCAGCCCCCGAGCGCAGCGGTCGAACAGGAGGAAGGCGGCCATGAGCCGCCTGTTGATGTGGAAGACCAACCTCAGGGCGACCTGGGGTTGGTCGAGGGAGGAAACGTCGTTGCCCTCCTGGGAGCACCGGGTGCTCAGGAGGGGCAAGATCTTGATGCGCCAGCTTGGGACCAGGATGGCCCTGCGTGGGTCAACCCCTTTTTCCGAGCTGGCGCTACCGATCGCCAAGCCAGGACAAACCGTCACCGGCTCTTCTGGTAAGTCCTTTGCTTGTATCTTTTTCCATGAGGCGAGCAATCTTCTGGAGGTTCTTTTTGACTTTCCTTCCTTTTTGCTCGAAGTTTGCTGCGAAGGCTATGGAGGATATCGATGCCTCCGCGGTTCCGGCAGAAGAGTTCTGGGCGTACCATCGCGAGCAAGACGCCAAGATCGCCGATCTCGAGCGTCGGGTCTCCGAGGTGCGCGAGGCCGACCTGAAGGAGCTGGAGTCGGCGAAGAGCCTCATCGTCGGGCTTCGGGACCAGCTCTTCGAGAGCGAGACGGCGAAGAGCACTTCGGAACAGAAGTGTGCCGACCTCGAAGAGGAACTGGTGAAGCTGCGGCAGGAGGTCCCTGACCTGCGCGGCGACCTTCAACGAGCTCGGGAGCGTGAAGAGGCCCAGCTCAAGGAGGCGCAACGCCTTCGGGACAGCGCGGCTGAAGGTCGCGCTGCTCGGCGGAAGGTTTTGGACCTGGAGGCAGAGGTCGACTCCCTTAAGGAGGAGCTTGCCGCCCTCCAGGCCGAGCATAGGACTTAGCTCTTCTTTTTCCCTTTTTAGCTCGTGCAAATCCTGTAGAAGAGAAAACAGCCTTTTGGGTTAAATGAGCAAAATCGCAGATGTTTGGGTCCTTGCCTGTTTTTCTTGAGTCCGCTTTCAATGTATGCTCGCACGAAGTCCCTGCATAAGAGCATATAATATGGGCACGAGCAAAGAATCCTAGGAAAAGGACGGGACGTTCCTATCATACGGAGCCCCCGCCATGGACAAAGGTCGTGCCCTTACTGTTGTGAGCACGAGTTTGTTCATGGGCAAGTTAAGGGATACTTTGATCGTAACAATTTTTGAACGATTTAAACAGGTCGATTGCGTCGGGAGAGGTATGAGCACGAGCATTGTTACGTGCGCAGAGTAGACGAGTTTTAAACCAACAAAACGTAGAGCCGCCAAACCCGAGTGGTCACTGAACCGGGCTTAAAGTGGATGCTCACGGTCGATCACGCATACAGTGAAGAGCTACTGTGGAAAGTGAACGAGTGGGCGAGCATCCGGCCGGGGGCCAAAGGGAATGGTGCGCACATACTCGTCGGATAAGCTCGTCCGCAGTGCTGGTAGACGACGATGCTCGTTCGACAAAGCGAGGACAAAAAATGAGAAGGAAAGGAAATGTTTTATAGGAAAAAACGCAAGGGGCGCGAGATAGGGGTACGCGTCTAAACGTAGAATTTACGCAGTTCATCAATGTTCCAGGTGCTGGCGAGCTCCCGACCGTCCTCCATCGCGAGGCGAACAGCCCCCGGGCGTGCTGTGGACACGACCGTGCAGGGTCCCTCCCATCTTGGGGTTAGCTTATTGGCTTTCGACAGGTCTTGAAGTCTTTGTAAGACCATGTCACCAACTTGCAGGGATCTTGGTCAGACTGACTTGGCCGCGTGCCTACGAAGAGCTTGTAGGTAAATCGCAGACCGGAGCAGCGCCCGTTCATGTGTTGCTTCGACGAGGTCTAGGTCGAGGAGGCGTTCAACCTCCTGATCGACGGAATCAATCAGCTGCACCCTTGGGGAACCTAGCACGATTTCGGCAGGCAGAATGGCCTCCGCACCGTAGACGAGTTGGAAAGGCGTTTCGCCTGTGGCTCGACTCGTCGTGGTGCGGACGGACCAAAGAACGGCGGGAAGCTCATCCACCCACCTTTGCTGTCTTTGGTTGAGGCTCTTGAAGACCCTCTTTTTTATGCCCTGGACTAGCTGCCCATTTGCTCGTTCGGCTGCTCCGTTGCTCTGTGGATGCGCCACAGAGGCGAAGCAGACCTTGGTCCCGACCTCCTCGCAGTAACTTTGGAATAGTTCACTGGTGAACTGGGTCCCATTATCCGTGATGAGACGGCTGGGTATTCCGAACCGAGTTATCACATTGCTACGGAGGAACCTCTTGGCCGCTTGGGCCGAGATGGTTGAGACGGGCTCAGCCTCTATCCACTTAGTGAAAGTGTCGATGGCCACGAGCAAATACTTGCAGCCTTTCTGCCCCCGGGGAAAAGGTCCAAGGACGTCGAGCCCCCAGGTCGAGAATGGCCACGAAAGCGGTATGGTTTGCAGGGCGTATGCTGGCTGACGGGCCTTACGAGCATGGAACTGACATGCTCGGTAGGTCGTTACGATTGACCGTGCATCCGTCAAGGCCGTAGGCCAGTAGTAACCCAATCGGAAGGCCTTGCTCACAAGCGTTCTGAAAGACGAGTGAGCTCCGCACATTCCTTCATGGATATCACGGAGAAGGTATTGGCCTGGAAAGGATTCCTAATGCGCCTTTTCGGTATAGGTCGCCTTCGATCAGTTTGTACTGAGAAGATCGCCTTGTTAGCCGGGAACGCTCGGCTCTTCCTCGGGCAATGTCCCATGCGCAAGGTATTGGATAAATGGCGTCATCCAACTTGCACTTTGCTCGAGGAAGGAGACCCTACCGTCGGTCTCTGGTGCCTCCTCTTCAGAGGGAATGGAGGGCTTATATAGGTGCTCGACAAGCACCCCCGCCGGGGCGGTAGTTTGAGAGGAATCGACCTTAGACATTTGGTCGGCCAGGGAATTATCTTTCCTGGGGATGTAGATTACTTCGAAATTCCTGAAGTATTTCTCCATCTTCCTTACTTCGGCCAGGTACAGCGCCATTGAAGTATCGGAACACTGATACTCCTTGTTGACCTGGTTTACGACCAACTGTGAATCGCCCATCACAGTGAGTCGTTGGACTCCTAGCGATTTACATGCCCGAAGTTCGGCCAAGAGGCCTTCGTATTCCGCTGCGTTGTTGGTCGCGGCGAAATGTAGTCGGATGGCGTACTGAAGTTGCTCTCCATCCAGGGAGACCAAGACGATGCCAGCCCCCGAGCGCTCATATGCTCGGGATCCATCGAAGTACAAGGTCCAGGAGTTTTTCCTTGAACCGTTGGCTTCGCTGGCTGGTGGTGCTGGAGCCGACCATTCTGCCACGAAGTCAGCGAGGACTTGTGATTTGATGGCCGTGCGGGCCGAAAACATTATCTCGAATTCGGCGAGCTCCATTGCCCACTTGGCTATGCGACCACTGGCGTCCTGGTTTTTCAGGATTTCCCTGAGCGGGAAGCTGGTCGGTACCACGATCTTGTGCGCTTGAAAGTAGTGGCGCAACTTCATGGAAGCCATTAGCAATGAGTACAGTAGTTTCTGGACCTCGGGGTAACGCTCCTTTGGTCCATGAAGTACTTCGCTGACATAATAGATAGGTCGTTGGGAACCACCTCTCTCTACTGCTAACACCGCGCTTACCGCCTGCGGGGTTGCCGCCAGGTATAGTAGCAATTCTTCCCCCGCTGCAGGTGTGACGAGGACGGGCGGTTTGGAAATGTACCATTTTAGTTCTTTGAATGAGTGATCAGCTTCCTCTGTCCACGTGAAGCCATCGTGCTTGTAGAGGGCTTTAAAGAAGGGTAGTCCTCGCTCTCCCAGCCGGGAAATGAACCGGCTTAAAGCGGCCATTCTCCCGGTCAGAGCTTGCACTTCCTTCACGCACGTGGGCGACCTCATGTTCTCAATGGTTTCGATTTTCTCCGGGTTTGCCCCGACGCCTTGTGGTCCGACCATGTAGCCGAGCACCTTGCCAGCTTTCACGCCGAACACGCATTTTTCTGGATTTAGCTTTATTCGATGCTTATTGAGGTTACAGAAGGTTTCTTCTAAGTCAGCAACGTGACCTGAAGTGCTCTTGCTTTTTACGACTATGTCGTCGACATAAACCTCCAAATTTTGACCCACTTGGTCTGCGAAAGTTTTCTGCATGAGGCGCTGAAAGGTTGCTCCCGCATTTCTTAGACCGAAAGACATGGTCGTATAGCAGAAGGTACCGAACGGGGTGATGAAGGAAGTCTTTTCTTCGTCTTCCCGCGACAGGCTGATCTGATGATAGCCTGAATAGGCATCTAGAAAGCTCATGGCTTGCGATCCCGCCGTCGCGTTGACCAACTGATCTATGCGAGGCAACGGATAGTTGTCTTTCGGGCATGCCACGTTTAGACCCGTGTGATCGACGCACATGCGCCACTTGCCTCCTTTCTTTCTGACCAAGACTGGATTGGCTAGCCATTCGGAGTGTTCGACCTTTCTGATGAAGCCAGCTTTTAGGAGTTTGTCGAGTTCCTCCTGATGATCGCTGCTTTTCCGGGAAAAGCGTCTAAGTTTCTATCGCGACCGGTTTTGTCGTGAATCAAGCTAGCTCAGGCTCAATCACCTCCCTAGGGACCCCGGGCATGTCGGATGGTTCCCAGGCGAACGCACCCGAGCTTGCCCGGAGGAAGGTGATGAGCTCGAGTTCCTATTTGGGATCTAAGGAAGATCCCAAATGCACGACTTTGGCCGGTTCCGACTCGTTGAGCGGAACAGCTTTGGTCTCTCCTCCAGGTTGGAGGGCAAGTTTAGGTCGGGAATGTTTCGGCTCTTGGCCAGGGCCGCGAGTGGGTAACTGACCGACCATATCCAATGCCCTTTCGTCGCAATTGAGTGCAGACTTGTGGTTCCCTTTTATGGTTATGACCCCGTTTGGTCCGGGAATCTTCAGGCTCTGATACGCGTGATGCGAAGCGGCCATGAATTTGGCCAAGGCTGGCCTGCCGAGGATGGCGTTGTAGGCCGATTCGAAGTCTACCACCTCGAAAGTGATTAGCTCCGTTCTGAAGTTACTCAGGCCGCCGAAAGTCACGGGCAGGACGACCTGCCCCAGAGGTTTGATCGAGGTGCCCGGGACTATGCCGAAGAAGGGTACGGCTACACTTTTGATTTTTGAACGAGGAATCTGCATCTCGTCCAAAACCTTAGCTGAAATAAGGTCCAAAGAGCTCCCGGAGTCTATGAGGACCCGACCGATGACAGTGTTGCTGATGGTGGGGCTCACGACCATCGGAAGCCTCTGTGGTTTGGTCATTCCAAGGGGACAATCGTCCTTGGAGAAGGTGAGGGACAACTCAGACCATTTGAGTTGCTGCACCGGAGGTTTACCTTGGGTGACATGGTGCACTTCCCTCGCAGCGTCCTTTAAGTCCCGGCGAGATTTATAGGCAGAGGAGCCCCCGAAGATAACCGCGATGTGGTTCTGCGATTCTTGATATTCCATGCCATCTTCGTTTTCTTCAACGGGCTGCTTGCCCTTGCCGTTTTCACCCTGCTCTGGAAGCGTCGGCATGGGACCCTCGCCATCAGAAATCGCTTCCAGGCAGTAGGTCCACGTTCGGCAATTCCGTAGGTCATGCCCGTGTGCCTGGTGAAGCGGGCAGTAGAGGTCGCCCCGTTGATCTGCCTGGCCACCTCGGTCGCGAGGCCTGTGTGGTTGTCCTCTTCCCCGAGCGTTAAACCCCTAGCGCTGCGGCTGGGTTGCTCGGGGCTGTTGTTGTTCCACCGCGGCAACCATGCCCGGTGGGAGCTGCTTTTTCTTCTTCTTCTTGATCTTCTTACCTACGGAGTTCGAGCCCTTTTTGCTGGCGGAGGTTTCTAGCCCGGGCTGAGGCGGCAGCTTTCCTTCATCCAGCATTTTCTTCCACTGGACGGCCTCATCCGCGTTGGCATACCGATCAGCCATTCGGAAGAGCTCGTTTGCCATCAGATCCGGATGGATCTCTAGGTCCTGCGTGAAGCGCACGTCCCGCACCCCGAACTTGAAGGCTCGGACGACGGCCTCGTCCGATATGTTCGAGATCGAGTTCCGGACCTGGATGAACCTCTCGACGAACTGTCGTAAGGTTTCTCCGTCCGTCTGTATCAAGCGCTCCAAGTCGCGCTCCTTTCCCGGGCGGATGTAACAGCTCTGAAAATTTGCTCGGAGCGCGGTGCTGAGCTGCCCCCAGGATCGTATGGAACTCTCCTTTTGGTTGAAGAGCCATGTACGAGCAGCTCCGTCCAGAACCGTCGGCAGATAATTCGCCATCACCCCTTCATCGCCTCCGGCGGCGAGGATGGCGTTGGTATATATCGAGAGAAATTCATCCGAGTTCTGGGTCCCGTTGAACCTTTCGATGTGGCCGGGCTTGAACCTGTTCGGCCATGCGACATTCCGGAGAGAGCTCGTGAAGGCCTGGCAACCGAAGCTCGGGGTTTCGCGATGAAACCCTCGGTCATAGCGGCCTCCGCGCGTGTCTTCCGCCCGACGCCCGTCACGCGGCCGAGCCGGAGAAGACTTCATGCGATGGTCGTGCCGCCGACCGCTTGGTCGTGGAGCGCTCGTAACGCCAGAATCCGGACGATTGTAGAGGTGTCGTTCCGAGATCCCCCTGGAACTGTTCCGAGGGATTTCCCGGATCAGGTTAGCGGCCTGGGGCGATCTCCGAGCATGGCTCCGAGATTCATCTCTATGCGAGCGCACGGGGGAGCGTCTGCGAGGGTCCTGGGAAACACTCCGGGCAGTTCGGTCGTGGGGAGGATCCGAGACTTTCAGCTCGGCGGCAAGCCTCTCCAGATCTTCGGCCACGACCTTGCCCACGGCCTCTAGGTCCACTTGCTCGGGGAAGCTACATAGGTCGCGCACGACCGCCGCCAAGGCCTGTAGCCGTTCTCGTTTCTGGTGAATTGGCGGCGGTGAGCTATGACGGCGCTCTGGGACGCGATCGGGGGTTCGGTACTCGCGAAAGTTCCTTCCCGCAGAAGCGCGCCTCCCTTTCGCCTGGCGGTGTATGCTCGCGAGGGTCTTTCCCAAAGACGCCTCTAGGTGGAGTCTGGCCGCCTCATAGTGGTCGCCCTTAGCAGCGTCCGAGGATCGTACCTCAGGCTCATCACGACTTCCGGCCATGTTGACGTGACGAGAGTGAGATGAACGCGACGGGGACATCATCGTATCCCCTTGAGATGCAGTCTCTCGGTCGAACTCTAGGTCGTCTGGTATATCCAGGCCATCGTAGAGTCCGTCGTAGTCATCCTCGCGGTCTCCAAGGGCAATGTCTGGGGAACAGAGGATCTGCCCTCGCACCCCGTCGTTGGCGTAGTACATGTCGTCGTCTTCGACGTCGTCGAAGGCACAAAGATTCCAAGTATCCCCCGAGTTCGGCATCCTCGAGGATCTTGATCCTCAAGGGAATCAAGCTGTCGTCCCCACGGACGGCGCCAGCTGTCGACGATTGGAGAACGGGCTCCCGTCGAGCTTACTTGTTGAATGGGGGATCAACAGAGCCCCGTCGTACGGACCGAGGAGGTCGTTCGAGCGATGCAAGGTCGGGAGAAAGGGGGACACGGTGTTTATCCTGGTTCGGGCCTCTCCCTGCCGAGATAACAGCCCTACTCCAGTGTATTGTGTTCTATCTCTTCGTCCCCTCCCCCGTTACAGATCTTCAGGGGGGTTTAAATACTATGATTATAGGTACAAAGAAGGCAACTACCTCCTGGGATCACGCTATGTACCTATATTCGTGATCCGCCGTCCTTGATTCGCGCGCTATTTGAATTTCGGGTAAGATTTCCCTCGAACTTCGGCTGATTGGTTGTCTCCTTCCTTTCTCATAGCACTCACCGGGCCCACCGACCAAACACCTGAGTAGGCCATGGTCTCCACGAGCATGCTTGCTCGTGGGGGCGTTTGGTATTGCCGCGAGTAAAGGTGTGGACGCGTATGCTCGGAGGGAGAAGAGGGATGCTCGTTTCATCCTCCCGAGCATCTTCTTTCAGTACTGCCTGGTCGGTGGTGCTCAACTTTTTATGGGGGTACCGTGGTCTTTTGCCAGATAGCCAATCCCCGACATAACCCAAACTAGCACTATTGAGAGTTGGAGTAAAACTCCGCCCATTTGGAGCTCCGCTCAAAATGGAGTTTTATACAAGTTAGCAGCACCAAGAATAGCGACACAAAAAACACTATCCATGAGAAGACAACAAATCCAGGGTGGTCCGGAGACTGTATCTCCTTCAAGTATGAAGCGGAACCTGCCAGAACAGCGTAGCTGATAGCGCCACCTGCGGAAATGACTTGTATCCAAGCACCGGAAATACTCAGAACTGGAGTCAGACCATTGGAGTATAGTACCCTCGACATGATCAGAACACCAGCAAGGGTAGGCATCTTGTCCACAATGGTGAAGAGGAAAGCCACTGTAGCCTGAGTTCAGAAAGAAGAACAAGCGTTAACATGTTTAGGATTTGATTATCTCCCTCAGGGGCTCTAAAGGTCGAAGATCAATCCAATAAGAGCGGAAATTAATTCCGAAAACATTTGTAGGAACACCACTTGCGGAGTTGTGTGGTTATCGAACAATGGTTTTGGTATAGTTTAATGACAGTCAAGCCACGAGGGGCAAAAGGAATTGAAGAAATCTACCTTATTCTTCTTCTCATTTTCAGAATTGTTCACAACAAGAGTGTTTGGATTATCGGTCACTCCCTATAGAGCATCAAATAGACGCAATCATCGGAAAGGGGATATAAAAAGGACAGGGAGAAGGAGAGAACCGGATAAGTTCCTTACCGCAATCGTAGTACTAGCGACCATGTTAGAATAATTGATGCTGGAATATTCAGTCATAGCGACGCTATTCGGCACAGACCTGCTTGCTTCATGTTGAGCATGGTTGTTGCCGTTGGTGTGGTCAGCCTCAGCTTCGTCAGGATTACTAGCCCCCTGTTGATCATCAACAAGACCTTATATATTACTACAGAATGGTACATCACTATCGCTTCATCTGTGTCGGTTCCTAATTTGTGATGGAAAAACCGATTGTGATATGTGTACGTAACCAATCATTTTTAGAAATGTGGTCAACAGTGTCGGTTGTAGCTTAGAACCGATAGTGATGAGGGGCACTCGTCAGTGTCGATTCTAGGCTAGAACCGACACTGATGAGGAGCACCCTCATCACAGTCGGTTCTAGTCTAGAACCGACACTGATGATAGTATGTTAATAGTATCGGTTCTGGGCTAGAACCGACACTGATGAGGAGCACCCTCATCACAGTCGGTTCTAGTCTAGAACCGACATTGATGATAGTATGTTAATAGTATCGGTTCTGGGCTAGAACGGACACTGATGAGGAGCACCCTCATCACAGTCGGTTCTAGTCTAGAACCGATACTGATGATTGTATGTTAATAGTGTCGGTTCTTGCCCAGAACCGACACTGATGAGGTGCACCCTCATCACAGTCGGTTCTGGGCAAGAACCGACATTGATGATCGCGCGTCAACAATGTCGGTTTTGGGCTAGAACCGACACTGATGACAAAAATCAGTGTCTAAATTCAAATTCACATAACTTTCACGTTTTAAATCCAAAAATTATGAAATAAATTTCTAAATTCATGTTTAATCCTGTAGATTCGAAAAATGCAAAAATACTGTATGTTTTACCTCTGTTTAAATGAATTTAAAGATTAGGTTAAAACATGCATGCTATGTTTTTAATACCTATGTTTGAACAAATGAACTCCAAATTTAATGAAACAAATTTTGTTGGAAGTATGAGGTTATAAGCAACTCAAAGCTGTAAAAATATTTAAGTTATAACCAACACAGATAAGGAGATGTCCCTCATCTGAGTATGTTTGGTAAAACAGCTATAACTTTTGACTCGTAACTCCGATCGGGACGTTCTTTGGCTCGTTGAAAAGATAACGAAAAGTTGCACCCGAAAATGATAAAAGTGCGGGAAAATCAGATGGTTGGATCTTGAACTTTTGGGCGAGCGCGTGTGTGCGGGAAAATCAGAATTCCAAAAAAACATCGTTTAGGGCCTCAAAACGGCCTCCGAAGTTTTGTAGCCTTTTCGGTCTCTTTTTTGCTTTTTCGTGTGCTCCAAACCGTATTCTTTGTGATCATAGATAACTCTGCTATATATATATGCTCAACCCGTGTTTGGAGTACGAGAATATTAAAATCGATGCTCGGGTGCTCTGTGAGGTTAAAGGGAAGGGGACGTGTTATATTTCAGTTGCGATCATACTAACACTATAGTACCAGACCATATACGAACTTTGAAGTTAAGCGTGCTTGGGCGAGAGTAGTGCTAGGATGGGTGACCTCTCGGGAATTGCCTGTATTGTGTTAAAATCGGCGATAGAGAGGACCTGGGAAATCCTCGTGTTGTGTTAAAACACGATGCAGCCTCTCGGGAATTGCCTGTATTGTGTTAAAATCGGCGATAGAGAGGACCTGGGAAATCCTCGTGTTGTGTTAAAACACGATACAGCCTCTCGGGAATTGCCTGTATTGTGTTAAAATCGGCGATAGAGAGGACCTGGGAAATCCTCGTGTTGTGTTAAAAGCATCATATGACACATCTGTGTCGGTTCCCACTTAGAACCGACACAGATGAGGGGGTAATTTGTGTCGGTTCCCACCTAGAACCGACACAGATGAGTGGGTAATTTGTGTCGGTTCTAGTTGGGAACCGACTGAGATGACCCCTCATCTGTGTCGGTTCTAGTTAGGAACCGACTGTGATAATAGATTATTACTGTCGGGTGAGAACTGTGATAGAGCCTGTTTATCACTGTCGTTGGACTTTGTATCGCTATCAAAACCGATAGTGATGACGAAAAAGAACCGATTGTGATGACCTATTCTGTAGTAGTATATTTGGAGGATTATTAGGGCAAAATGAAGGGAATGAAGGACAAGGAAAATAGGAGCGTACGTACCGTACTGCTGGAAATGTCAGATACAGGTGGACACTGCAAATTGTCCTGATTAAAGAATAATATATAGCATTTGTTAGTGTATTGCATAGCATAGTGAGCCACAACAAAGAAGTACAAGATAAGATTGTTTTTTTCATCTCATCTTCGTCATAATAGGAATAGGACATTAACACGTACGTGAGTTGACATGCCTAGAGAATCGGTTCTTAACAGCAACTGGGGTGCAAGTATCATGCTCATATAGGGGTGCGATCAGTTCAATGAATTCTGATCCATGATCCTGATTCTAAGTAATCCAACCTGAGCGGAGGTTGCCGTAGCCGCCGTTGCCGCCACCGCCTCCCGAGTAGAGGTTACCATCGCCTCCGTCGTTGCACAAAGAAGCGTCGACGAGGCGGTGGGTGCTGGTGCTGGATGCGGGGAGAGGTGGCCGCGCACGGGACAAATGCCAAGCGGACGGGAAGGACGAGCTAGCTAGTAAGCCAACAACGACGAGCGAGTTTTGATGACGGTCCGCACGCACGTCGGGGAGGCGCGCGCGCATCTGGTGGGCACCCGGCGCGCATGCAATCGAGGGTAAGTGGCAATCTCGTAGAAGTTGGCCGTGCACCCGGCTCATCTCGTAGAAGTGACGTCACTACGACTGCCGGGATCATCCAATCGACTAATCGAGGGTGCAGTTATGCCTACTATCGCTAGCAATTGCATAACAGTATCTTTCATTGTGTTTTTAGTATTAAAAAAATACTAATATAAATATTAGGATCAACTTAAACGTGGAACCAACAAAATGCTAATATATATCGAAAAGATTGTAAAATGGTAAACATACCATAATATTCTTTAATTAGGCTGTTGGGTAGGGCCAGCTGCTCTTTTCACAGTTCGGTGCCAATGCCATAGAATTTTTTTTCTCGCACGAGATGGTCGTGGGGAATGGTCGTGGTCCGCGCGGGAGACGGTGCAGAGCAGCAGTGGGCGACTTACCTGTCATGTAACGACCACCTGACGTACAGCCATTTGCACTGGGAGTCTGGGACTACGTCGATCAAATCCTGGTTCATTGCACTGGGAGTCTGGGACTACGTCGATCAAATCCTGGTTCATTGCACTGGGACACTACGGCGATCAAATCCCGGTTCATTTCGCAAACCGTCGATGACTTTGCGGAGGAAAAAGAAGGTAAGTGGGACTTCTACTCTGAGTATGCTACAAGATGGAGTCATCCGAATTGACAATTTCATCCAAACTGGATGGGGCTGCACAGGGAGCGCCACTTCGTGGGGCAAGACCAAGAAAGTAGAACGACTTCATATCCGCCCCAGTCTCATAGGCGGATGTTCAAGGATTATGTCCTACGGAAATCGACAATGTTCAAACTCTCCAAGATGATGATAAAATTCATGAAAGTTCATCCTTAGGACGTCACCATGTCACCATGTCATCTGGCAATGTTGTTTCTTTTGGAGATGATGCCTTCGACCGTCCACAGGGGTCGTTGATTGGTGCTGAAATTTTGTTAGGGAACGGTGTTGAAATTTTGAAACATGTTGTTTATGTACATCTATTTTTCATTTGTCACATTGAAACTCGGCACACATGAAACTATGAAAGGATATGGAAATGGATCACGCCCCTCTTCTTTTTTTTTCTTTTTTTTTTGATGAACGGCAGAGGCTGTGCCACGCATAAGAAGAAAAGCAAGTTTTGACAACTAGTCTAGATATTTTAACTCAGTACAAGGAGCTTAAACAAAAAAAAAAAACACTTAAACTACAACAGACTAGTCAGCCACACTGCCACACCTAGCGCGTCCGGATTCCAGGCCGTAGGGCTGCAACACACTCGCAGGCCCAACCCGAGCAGCGGGCCAAGGTCTCTTGGGCCATCTCCCCTCAAAAAGCTAGCTCAATGAGGGGGTGCTCCCTCACCCTTATAAACCATGCTCAAGCCCTCTCCACAACCGATGTGGGACTATTCCCGACAATCTTCCCCTCACACATCGGGCCGAGATAATCTAGGAACCACCTGAGACACCTGGGCTCTGATACTACTTGTCAGCCGAACCGCCATACCTAGCGCGTCCGGATCCCAGGTCGTTGTACTGCAGCACACTCGCAGGTCCAACCCGAGCAGCGGGCCAAGGTCTCTTGGGCCATCTTCCCCCAAAAAGCTAGCTCAATGAGGGGGTGCTCCCTCACCCTTATAAACCATGCTCAAGCTCTCTTCACAACCGATGTGGTACTATTCCCATCAAGACTAAATTGGCGACACTGGAGCTTATGAACAGGAATTCAAACTAGTGCCCTTCTTCTTTGTCCAACATCTTCTTGGATCCCGAGAAACACTCGATGAAAAGTACTGCAGTATTTATATAAAAAATTCTCCCATTTCGTTGCTTCCAAATATTCTAGCAAATATAAATTTCGATCCTGTCAAAAGCTTTTCTGTGCTATTTAGGAATTCCCTTCCGGAAGCCTTTCCAGGCTTCTTTGAGTTCGCCTTGATGCTGCGAAATTATGGTGTACCAATCTGGGAGATTAATCCAAATTTCGTCTAGACTCCAAACATGTTTGACAAAGGGGCATTCAAGCACAAGGTGCACTGCAGCTTCAACCTCCTGCCATTGTTGTCACGGCGGCAGTGGCGGAGCCAGGATTTTTATAAGCCTCGGGCCGAAAATGAGGGACTATTACTGTCGTAAAAAATTATGGACATTTAGGAATAACAAAGTACAGCCAAATAGAGAATTAAAGATAAATTTAACATACATGCTTAACATTTCAATAAAATAGATAAAATATGTCAAAAATAATATAACATAGTGGAGTGGCAGAAAAGTTAATACCTAATCAACGGATGTTTGTCGAATCTGAGACTAACATATTTTCATCAGCAATAGAACAAGAACCTGAACCTGTAAAAGATGAAATTGCATCAGTATATTCAAATCTATATCTAGCAACTAATACATATTAGATGATTCACATATCACAGTTGCATGATTGCATCAAATGGAGAGTTCCTAAAATGTTCATCAATGCATCAATTAAACTATTGAAGAAGGCAAGAAGCTACCTTGCGCCTCGCGGTATCAAGTATCTGTAGAAGTAGAAATGTGGAATAGATCAAATAAGCGTCTGAATGTCTGAATGTCTGATCGACTGATCCTCTGTTGTCTGTTCCACTGAAGCAAAGTGACGGCCAAGCGGCGAGCGGGGCGTCAGCCGGGGCGGGCCGCTGGGCGTCGGGCGAGCCGGCGAGGCCGCGGGTGTAACACCCTAGTTTTCGCGTTCTGGAGAAAAACCTAATTTAAATAAAGTAAATTCAAAATTTGGAGTTTCATTGGTGTTTATAATAACCTGGCATCCGTTTTCCTCCGAAATCGGGAATTAATTCCCTCCCGGGCGAAAAATCGGATTTTCCAGTACCGCCGGTACCCGAAATTTCACCCGAGTCCAAAAATCTCCAGATCACTTCTAAAATGTTCCAAATATTCCGAAATGATTTTAGAAATCATTCCTCGGATTTTTGGACCTCCGTTCCTATTTTATCTCGCGCGGCTTTTGTTTAATGCCTGCGATCCGCGCCCGAGTATCCAATTCCACAAATTTCATCCAAATTCAACCAAACCAATTTTATTGGGTCCCAAATAATCTAAAATGGCTCTAGGAATTTTTCCGGAATTTTTAGGCCATTTTTCCTTATTTTTCTCTAGGGCGGACCATTCGCGTAAAAGAGAACCAACCGGAGCGCGCCACGTGGCACGTGAACAGTGTCGTCCCCAACCTCCAGCCATGGGAGAAATAGCAGAGAGCTCCATTTTGCTTCCATGGCTAGGGCTTGGATTCAAACACTCATAACTCCACCAAATTAAGTCCAAAATGCGAACGGTCGGTTCCGTTGAATCCGCAGTGACGAGCTCTTGCCATTCCCCGCCTTGATTAGCCGCTAACCTCGCCGGAATACGCGCAGTTTTCAAGAAACCGAAAATTGCATTAATGGCCATAACTCATCCGTTTCTCGTCCAAACGCCGCACCACCACCTCCATTCACTCCGTATAAGAGTCCTCTTTCCGGGAGTATGCTTCCCTTTCCCTCTACTCCATCCATTTGGCCGTGAGATCAAGAAAACCGACGCAAGCTTGGTGTTCTTCGTGTTCTTCGGATTTTGGATCATATCTTCCACTCCGGTGAATCATTCTTCCTTCCGTTCGTTCCCTTGTGTTCGTATGGGAGTCTAGATTCTAATTTATCTTTCAATTTTAGGTTGCATCAATCGTTGGCGACGAATTTCGCGTTTTTCCATTTTCGGCCGAACCGCCGTTCGTCGTCGATTTCTCCAATTCCGGTGAGTTTAGGTTCAATCCCTTCCTCCTAGATGTTGCTAAGGATGTTCCCTAGAGGTTCTAGGTTTTTGTTTGGATCAATTCCGTGCAAAAATAGAAGAAAAATCAAGTTTTTGGAAGGTGGGGTGTTCTTTTTCTTGTTTTTGGGCTCTCTGTTTTGGCATGGAGAGGAGGCACTGTGCCATGCGTGTGGGCCAGGCCCGGCCGGCGTGTCGCCCGCCCGCGCCGGCGAGCCGCCGTGCCCGCCCGTGCCGCCCGTCTTGCCAGCTGCCGCTTCGGCCTCGCCCCGCTGCCGCCCCGTCGCCGCCTCCTCAGTGGCGCCCCCCACCCTCTCCTTCCCCTCCAAGCTCTCTCTCTCTTCCATTGGTGGCCATTGCCATGGCCATGGCAAGCTTCTAGGAGAAGCAACCCCATGTCTATGACATGTGGGGCCACCTTGCCATACACCCAAAGCCTAGTCAAGTTCAGTCAAAGCTCGGTCAAAGTCCTTGTTTGACTGGTCAACTCGAGAGAGAATATTCCGGGAATATTCTCGGTTTTCCATTTATTCGAAATTCAAACTTCGGAAGCTCATAACTTTCTCATCCGAACTCCGTTTGACTCCATTCAAATTTCTAAATTCATCTAAAATCAAGATCTACCTGCCAGTACTAATTTTGTAATTTTTGGATTTTATTTATTTTTTTTATTTATTTGTTGCCTCGTTTTGCGCGTAGTCGACGCTTCCGCCGAGTCCGCCGACCCCGCCGCCGGACTTCAGAGAGTTCAACCTTCTCGCTGTGACCGAGGCAAGTCTCCTTGACGCATGTTGATCCTACAATTTATAAATGTTTTACCATGTTTTACAAATTGCATTGCTATTTACATAAAATGATGATGTTAAACGTTAAGTTGTTAGTTATACCTGTTGTTTATACCTCCTTGAGATTTGCTATCCATGACCCTTTGTCGACCTAGAACAGGGATCCACCATAATAAGTATTTTTACTAAAATACCTTTTGATGGGGAAAATGACTATTTGGAAGATAGTTTGAATAGAGTAAATCGGGAGCAATATGATTTGGAGACGAATGAATATAAGTGATAATGTGAGGATTGTTATTATGAAATTGAGTTATGGTGGTGATCATTTAAATATGGAGGAGTTGGATTGTGATAGTAGTTCACAACATGATGAGTTTGGATTGGGGTGAAATGCAAATTGGAGATAAATGAATATTAGAGTTGATATGGGGCTTGTAATCATAACATTGATCTATGAATGGTAGTCCATATGTTTCGGTGGATTTGGGGAATGTTGGAAGATGTATGATGACAGGAATAATAGTTGGTGAAAGTAAATAAATGTTATTGAGAGTCATATGCATAGATTCAATAGAATAAGTGGTGAATTATATTTCGGTGGATTTTAACAAGAAAACTATGCGATAATCATTCAGGGAGATTGTGAATAGTCCAGGAGGTTTGGTGGTGTAGTGAATGATACTAGTGCGTATTTTTGGTGGATTAAAATAGATGATTTAGAGGTGATGATGTGAAGGGTTAAATATATGCTATTATGAAGTATTATCGGTGGATTATATTCTAGATGATTAAAGATGATGTTGTGAAGTATTCTCGGTGGATTAGTGAATGATTTTGTGAGATATGGTCTTGCGATACCCATTTATGTGGATTTATGAATAATGTGGATTAGGTGTGATTTGTTTAGTCAACTTGGTGTCATTGTTTAGGGAAACGGCTATAGGCAATGAATCAATGAAATCTTGGATTTGTAGAATCTTTCATAAAATATGCTCGAGGATGAGATTATGAATTATTCTCGGTGGATCAAGTAGATTAAAAGATTAATCGATGTGTGGATGATGGGTGATCAATAAAGAAGACTTATATTTTGAGGAGATTGTTTCATATACAATGACGTCAGTAGCTTAGCATGATTTTGGAGTTATGATGGCACACGGTATAGATTTTACTTGTTGGAGTACTAAATTGGATTGGATTATATAGTGCCATGATAATAATGGGGAGTCTTGGTGGTCTCATGAATTTTGGAGATGATACAACTGATTATCATAATTTTATTCAAACACTGATATTTATATTTTATAAAATGAACTATTGGTGGACTAGAATAGTACGGTAGAAATGCTTAGCCTCGCCATCGGTCAATATTCACCTATGGGTGGGACTTTCAATTATCTCTTGAAAACTTGTATTGGAAGTTATAGGCAAAGAGTATTGCCAATGGTTTACAAAATAAAAATAAAATGAAAAATGATTTTGACTTGAGCGGCATGGAATGTCGGGTGGAAGCGGACCAAGCCTTGGTTCTTTTGTGCAAGTACCGCCCCAAGTCAATTAAGGACCGACGCTTATGACTGTCTCCATTCTAAGCATAACCATACAACCACATGTCAAAGTGGGCACGACCTGGCTGAATAATTTGTAGAAACCTAACTTAGACTCACCACTCGGTGGTTGTGTGAGAGCCGGAAAGAGGCATTGTTGTTATTGTTGTTGTTTTCCTCACACGGCGCAAGAGGGGGCTTCTGTACTGGGTGGACATAACCCTAACAGCGGTGAAACCTCAGCGGGTGAGTCAGGTTAGGCGTGTACATTGTAAAAGCCTTGTCATGATATCCCTGCCGGCACACCCAAGGAAGTGTGCTAATAGCTTGGCATCAAGGGAATATCATGTCTTGTGGGTAAAGTTGTACACCTCTGCAGAGTTAAAACTATTCGAATAGCCGTGCCTACGGTCAAAGGCAAAGCGAAGAATGCTTTCATACTGGTAGACTTTGGTTTTTGGTTTCAAACTAATCAATGTTTCGTTTTGGGATCCGGGAGCGGTTAGAACTCTCGGGTGTGCTTCTGGCGGCTAAAGCCAGATAGGTGGAAGGAACCTGATTTTGTGAACCATGGCGGACAGAGCCATGTGATTGGATGGAACCCTGATTTTGTTGGGATGTGGCGGATAGAGCCTGTATATTAGTGAGTGGTGGTTAGAACCTTCACTACAATATTACATAATTCAATTATTAAAAAGAATTGCTCAAATATGCTTTGTGAAAATTATTAACAAGTATGATTTGATGAAACTTGGCTTTATGCAAAAGAACCATATTAAGCCATCCTTGGATAGCCTACATTGTGCATAATTTCCCAGACTTGCTGAGTACTTTTTGTACTCACGTGCTACATTCTAATCCTCTCTCAGAAGTGAAAGAAGCTGTTCAAGAATTCCAACGACTAGGGTGCATTCTCCACTCGATTGCCTGTGGGCATTTGGATGGGTCGCATTGGCGTTTTCGTCTTCCGCTGCAGTTGTTCAAGTTGTTCCGCCTGTTCAGGCCGTTATGGTAAACCTTGACCATAAGGTCTTTGCTCTTATTTGGTATTATTCGTATTTAGTTATTTGTATTCGTGATATGGTTGTTGATTCATCACTTTTGACTGTGTGTACTAGCTACTAATCTGGGACTAGTACCGAAATACACAGAGGACTCCGGATAGCCGATCCGGGGGCCTACAGTGGGGGCGGAGGCTGCTGGGCGGCGGCCGGCCGGCGCTTGCCGTTGCCGGGGCGGCGGTCGACGCTGCCTCGAGGCGCCAGCGTCTGCGGGTGGGGGCGCCGAGCGGCGGCGCTGCCAGGCGCGCCGGGCGGTGGCGGCCGGCGGCGCCAGTGGCGGCGGCCGACGCTGGGGCGCCGAGTGGGGGCTCTGTCGGGGGCGTCGCCGTCGGGCGTGGGAGTCGCCGGCGAGGGCGGCCGGCGGGCACGCCGGCGAGGCGGCGGCGCGGACGTGGGCGGGCGCAGGCGGCAGGAGCTCCTTCTAGTTCTAGGGTTGCTACTTGCTTTGCAGCTCAGCTGGTTTTGGATGGAGCCTGGAGGTAATGATCCGAAACCCTCAGGCCAGATTAAAAAAAACCTAATTTTTGAATTACTGTTTAGACTGGGCCTCGGGCCCAGGCCCCGGTGGCCTGAGGCCCAGCTCCGCCCTTGCACGGCGGTCCAGCTAGACGCGGTGAGTCTAGAGTGTCTGGACACCTAGGCGACCGCTTAGGTGATGATTAGATGACAGACATTTCAATATTTAACAGCATTAAAACATCAAAGGCATCAAAGAATAGCAAAGAATGAGGGAGCATCGCTGATGCGCAGAGGCAGCTACAACAGCGACGGGAATCGAGATCTTACTGTAGCGAGGGGTGAGAGGGTGGCAGTGCGACACTCCTTCATCGGCGACTCAGCGGTGGACCTTTTTCGACGACTCAGCGGCGACCGTCCTCAGCTTGGACCGTCGCTACTCGGCTCGGGACTTCACCGTCTCAAGCTTCACTTATTGGTGCACGCACCACTGGATCCACCCCCAAGTCGGCCATCTTCCATCACAGATCTGGCCAACCCCCGCTGTGTCAACCTTGATACGGCTGTCTCCCGCTGCAAAACCGCCGATCTGGTGAGACCCGGTGGCGATGGGCTCACCAGCCTGATTCCGACAAGCAGCGACCCACTCCAGTCGAGGCGAGCTGTCCCGGAGTCCCCCTTTGGCCGCCGCGATGATTAGGTGTTGCTTAGGCGACACCGTGACAACTATGCCTCCTGCCCACATAGACAACAAAGGTGATTGTATATTGCCAGGCCCTTGCCATCAATTTGTCAGCTGTAAGAATTTTTTACTGCAAGGCTTACCAACAACTATTTTGCATTTATTCTCCACACCAGCCTTCCAAATTATATGTGTTGTAACTTGAAAACATTCCTTGGAATTGAATGTTGTATGCTCATGCATCCCCTGATTAAGCTCAACTTGGCTCACTGCCACCAATAGCTTCAGCAACTGTTGGAGTTCAACCGGCTGTTAATTTGTCACTATCATTTTGAATGGAACTAGAAGTGAAGACTGCTAATTTTATTTATTCACTGCCATTTTGAGTGGAAATGAGGCCAGTGTAGCCCCTGCACTGTGGTTCTTAAGTGTTCGGATTAATTAAAGCTAATATCATTTTGAAACAAGATATATTGGGGAAAATGTGCATTGCATGTGGACGCTTATTAGTTTTCGAAAAGTAATGTAAAATTCATATATGTCAAACATGCCATGAATAGTCAATGAAAGAATAGATGCGTAGGCACATTACACCATCATCTGTAACGCATTGCAGTTCAGATAACAGGCAACAATGTTCTTCAATGCATTTCTCCAGCTTACCTTAGGCACAGTTGCAAAGAAAATACAGAAGCGGAAAGCATCTGCAAGCTTAAATTTCACAGTTGAGGCCTCCTTCAGAATTTAGGAATTTCGCTGTTGACAGTGAGTGATCCCATACCTCAAAAATTTTGAAGTTCGGAACCAGGATGAGCTAATGGAAAAATGCTCATATTTCTCAACAAGAAGTGAACATCATAAAAAAAAATAGTAGCAACCTGGAAAATTTATCATAACAATACATAAGAAGCTGAGCCGTTTTCTCTGTCTCACTTCGATGCAAATACTTCCAAACAGAGCAGTAACACAACGGAATTTACAGAAACTTCTTGTCTTTTGGCACAATCCATGCAAGTCTTCAGCTACGCAATAACCCACCTATAGAATGAACAAACTGTACTGAAGCACGCGTGCAAGTGGTTCTCACAAAATATAACTACTGTTTACCATGTTTTTGCTCGCAAAATATTACAAACTGGACTGAGAGAACAAAGCAGGATGCACATTGAGCAAAGCTGTTGATGCAGTGGAAACATGAATTGTAGTTCAAAACAACAAGCAACCTTACAATCAGACATATGACTGGATTTGCTCCCTGGTGTTGCTAACGTTGGAATTAATCTTGTAAACAAGAGAGGAGTCCGAATCCTACAAGGAAAGTGTCATTTTCCTATTAGGATTGTTGAATCCTATTCTATTTCTTAGGGCTGTAGTTTGGGTATAAATATAGGGGTAGTCCTGAGTTTTGTAAGACAAACAAAAACAAGAAGCAAGCCTATAGGCGAGAAATAAAGAAGAGAAAATTGTCTTAAGATTTCTAGGTGTCCCTATTCCAATAATTGGTATCAGAACCTAAGGTTTTAGATTAATCCGTCGCCCCCAGGCGGAGGAGACTCCCGAGGGGCGGCACGCAAGGAAGCAGGCGGCACCCCACGACAGTCGGTGAGCTGCCGGTGCGGCGTGGAGGCTCGGCACGGGAGCCGCACGGAAAGATTTTAGCGAGGCCACATCCGAGCGGGAGTTGTGAGCCGACCAGCCTGGCCCTGGCGTGCAGTTCTTGAAGTACAGCGGCAACGCGTGGCGTCAAGACAAGGTGGTGCAGGAAAACAAAGAAGCAACGTTGCAAACGCCATCATGGTTAGCTACGGAGGTTAAGGGAGGCCAATCCGAAGCATGCATGTATCCATGCAACAAAGAAAAAAAAGGTGATTTTTCAGGAGGCAAAGGCAACAGCAAGGTGCACTCCTCGTGAGTCTCAAGGCGGCACAGTAGAAGTCTGGTGGCGATTGTGCAAGTAATTAAGAAAAACAAAGGAGAGAACAAAACAGAAGGAAAAAGGTAAAGAAGGTATGTCTCTCTAGTACCTGTTATTGATGAACGTTGTTAACAATCGAGATATCGTGCGCATCAGAAGAGATCGTGCTACACTAGAAGATCGAAAGGAAGTCATTGCGTCCATTGAAGTTGAGTCCGGGACATCGAAAAGTGCAACAGAAAAGAAAAAAAGGGTGGGAGAGGCGTGTCTCCTGGATACCCGCGATTAGCAAGGGTTGTAGATAATCGGCGTGACAAGATGGCATTGGCGGTCATCTGCATGTCTTGTTGAAGGATATTGAGGAGTTGGCATCGTTGTTCTTGCTGTGTCTAGTGAGTTATAATGCGAGTCTGCGTTTCACCGCCAAGTTGGGTTATCGATGAAAAGACAATTGGAGCTGGGCTCTAATGCGAGTTTGCGTGTCACCGTCAACTTGTGTTACCAGTGAAAAGACAATTAGAGCGGAGGCAAAAGGTCATGATTGCTGGCGAGGTGCGTCACCGATGGTATGGCTAGCAAGAAGAAGGTAGAACTCCTTGGAGAAGCGTTCATCGTCGTTTGTCGAATAAAAGTTGGGCAAATCGTAGTTGTGACCGATTGGCTCAACAAGTTAGAAAATTAGATGTTACAAGATTAAGGGGGTGAATGTTGGAATTAATCTTGTAAACAAGAGAGGAGTCCGAATCCTACAAGGAAAGTGTCCTTTTCCTATTAGGATTGTTGAATCCTATTCTATTTCTTAGGGCTGTAGTTTGGGTATAAATATGGGAGTAGTCTTGAGTTTTGTAAGACAAACAAAAGCAAGAAGCAAGACAATAGGCAAGAAATAAAGAAGAGAAAATTGTCCCAAGATTTCTGGGTGTCCTGTTCCAACAGCTAAGCCTGTAAAAGGCATCAGATGCTTCATTAGCAGGAGCGCGGTATTGCACAGATGCCACAACATTCACAAAGACATTATCCTGCACATTATTGACGACACGATATCCATCGTTAGAGAGCGAGGAGGAGTTTAGGGTGCGTTTGGTTGCCTAGATTAGACCGGATGAGATATGGCCATCCAACTTGTTAGGGATGGAGTGCGTGTTTGGTTGGATGGATAAGATTGGGTAGGATGAGCCATTTTTTTGGTTGGATGGATGGGGATGAATGGGCTAGCTATGATTAAGGTTTTGAATTTTGGTTTAAAAATTTTGGAAAAATATTTGAATTTTTGGACAAAATTTGGCTGAAATTTGAATTTTCGGACAAAATTTGATGGAAATTTGAATTTTTGGACAAAATTTGACCATAATTTGATTGAGTACACTTTGGCAAAATTTGAATTTGACGGAGTATACCTTATTATGCAACAAACTAGATGAACTCGTTTCACCTTTTGTGGATGCCTTTATCGAGTATCTTAGAGGAATATTCCCAAAAACTAAATGACCATATCCTATCCATCCACTCATCTAAATAATCGGATTTGAAATCCATAAATGACTATATCCATCCAGCCTCATCCAGGCAACCGAGCGTCAGCTTACTCATGCATGTTTGATGCGTAAGTATTCCATTTCGGTGGAAAACAGAGATGTTCCGTACATATATTCGAAGTGGGATAGAATAAACGAACAATAATATGGAACAAAATGCAGAACTTATCGGAAGTATTTTCCGATCATGCATGGCAATTGCTCCGGGCACTTCCGGTGACGTATAAACAAAGGAGAATAAAAGACAAAAGAGACTGGAGAAACATTAGTCTTTGTTTCACAGCGATAGCCAGCAATTTGCTTCCCTATACATCCATGGTAAGAAGTAGCATCCAGGCTCCAGGACCTCATCAAACTTTCCCAAAGATTCCTTGATGGTTACAGACGATTGATCCACCTGTATCAAACCGAGTGCCTGATCCATGGCTTAGCTGCAAAGGAATAAATTAATGGTTGATTATAAATTGAGAAGAGCCATATGCTAAATAAGAGAGAATACCATCTGAAAGTGTTCACAATCTTGGCTTATATTTCTTCATTGAAGTTCATGATTTAATGATTTTAGTACCATACAAACAGGTGATGTGAAAGGATAGCATCACAGAACCAAAATCGATAAAGCATAACTACACACGAAGTTAAATGCATGTATGCCGCAGAAGCGTAGATTGTCTAAGACACCAAATGAAATGTTGATCAGTTGCAACATTTAGACTTGTTGGAGCAAACAAAACAGTGTTGCAAACAATATGTTAATCCTGTTAATGATATGCGAGAAAACTCCGAATGAGCCGTGCGCGTCCTCTTTCAGTATTAATTATATAAATTTTAAAGTACAATGAAAGAATGAATAATCATAGTTTATTTTTATTTATATTTTAATATTTGTATAATTTTTAAATAATGATGTACGGAATTACCTTCCAATTTAAAAAGTTGTGACCATCGTATTCGTTTTATTTTTTATGGGTACACAAATTTTGGTTTATTTGCGTATGACTTTAGATGTTTACTGTATTACGAGTAGTTTTAATAAACCGGCAAGTCGTTGGCCTAGTTTTAATATACTTTCGGCTTGCCGGTCGACTGGTTGAAACTTATTCCGACCCAATTTTTCAAGGCAGTTTCACCACGTCAAAAGCTATCGACTTGCATGTCCAATATAGCAAAATCGGGACATGTCTTGGTTGTTTAATTTTCCGATTGGGCCCTGGTCTGGTCTGGTAGTATAGGTAGAAAAATAAGAGCAATGTCTCATGCAGAACATTATCGCACTGGTGCCATAGCTACGTCGTGCTTACGCTTTTGATGCCCATTTAGCCAAGCTTTTGATGCAGTTGAAACATGAATTGCTGTTCAAAACAACAAGCAACCTTACCATCAACCTTACCATCGTTAGAGAGCTAGGTAGAAGTTTGACGTAGAACAATATTTAAAAAAGAGAAAAATAAAGGTTCGAAAAAATCAGACGTCCCGTAAGAGTATCGTCTCATGCAAAACCCAAATAGTATTATCCGTTGGACAGGAGTCAGGACAAGGCAGCAAGAGCTACGTCGCGCGTGCATTGCATACGCGTTTTCTCAACTTTGCAAGATTCAAGATTGGATGCTGTTCTTGGTCACGGAGATTTAATTGGCCTTTTGCGGATTAAACCCAGTCTGCCCTATATACCGTGGATGGCTCCTTCTTTCCTCTCTTTTGAAACTTATCAAAACCCTTCTTCTTTTGCTGTTGCTTGGTGCTCTCGTTGCTTTTTTTTTTTTTTTTGGCGATTAGCTGTTACCGTGTCATCGGATTGGTGCTACATATATATAATCACTTTACTTTGGAAATGAAATCACGGCGGCATTACTGTTCTGGGAGACATTTGGAGGGAGATAATTTAGCCTTGAAAGCTCGCCGGAGGAGAGGAGTAGGGCGCGCAGCCTGGAGGAGCAAATCAGAGGAAGAAGAAGACTTAGAAGCTAGATTGGCAAGATCACCAGCAAAATCAGGGCAAAACTGTTATTTGCACCGGTATTAGAAGTTGAAAGGGTTAAATAACCGGTTTTATAGATTATAGAGTTATTTGGACTTTTATGATAATTTAAGGGTGTAAAATGAATTTATTCCATTATTTATAATGACATCTTTTGATTACCCACATAGATACAATGAGAATACTACAAAGTATACTTAAGTAGTCATGATGGCTATGCCATAAGGTTAACATTTGGCATGTAGAAAGGCAACTTTTTTGGCTAAAACATTTTGGTGTAATATCAATGTGATACTATGGAATGTCGAGACTTTATAATTTGTGGTAATAGGTTATAAAATGTGGTAAAATGGGATAAGTTGGGGATTTTGCAACTAAAACCCTGAGATTTCACGTTTTAACGCATTTCAGGCTGTTTCCGGGCTTCCGGGCCTTTCCGAGGTCGATTTGGGCCTTGGGGGGAATTCGTGGACCGGAGATGGGGCACTTGGGCCCATGTGGGAGTAGTGGGGGGGCAGCACACCCTGCTGCCCTAGCCCCCACCCCTCCATTGCGCAGCCCCATCCCCTCATCTCCCATCTCCTCCTCTTCCTCCACACCCCAAGCCGCACCACCCCTCCTCCTTGCGCCTCCTCCCCCACCACCACGTGCCCTTGCTGCGTCCCCCTCGCTGCCATGCCACATCTACGTGCTGCCCTCGCTGTTTGGAAGAACCGCGACGAGGGATCCCGAAGGATTTGGCGTGTGGGAGCGAGATCGGGTGATCGAGAGACATTCTTCGTGTTCGCCGTTCGTCGGACTAAGGTATGTCCATGGAGAAACCTTGGGGAAGGTCTAGGTGCTGTTCTCATGGTAGATTTAGAGTTTTTAGATCAAGAGGACGTGCTGCCATGGAGTAGATTTGAAAAGAACTAGAGTTCGTATTGTACTCAGTTTCGGGCAGATTTGGAGTCCGTTTTAGGGGGTGCGTTTTCGCAATTTTAGATTCGGAATTTGGCCGACCTCCTGTTGAAGAAGTTGTAGGTATCATCAAGACCTATTTTGTGTATTTTTTTGAGAATTTTTGGAGTTACAGTCTGAAAGTTATGGCCGTTTTGGTGGGCGCTGTCCAATCTGTGTCGAGGTTGGGACAGTCTGTGTTCAACATTAGATTAAACTAATTTAGAGTTCGAATCTGACCTTACGGACTTCTAGGAAGTTGTAGATAATTTCAATACCTTTCAGTGCATATAAAGAAATTGAAATTCCGCCCAGCCGTTTGGAAGTTATGGCCGTTTTACCGAGCGCTGTCAAATCTGTGACGAGATTGAGACAGTTCGTGTTCAACGTTAGATTAAACAACCTTAGAGTCCGAATCAGTCTTTCCCTATAACTAGAAAAAGTTGGGAAATTTCCTAAGCTTCGCGAGGGTATACTCTTTTATTCGATTTGGAGTCCTAGAACAGAAGTTATGCCCGTTGGAAGGCTGCTATCCCGAAGGGACAGATTTGCTGTTTTCTGATTTTAGGAATTGTAAGCGAAGTCGGGGTAGTGGGATATATGTGTGCTGTTTTGTGGACTCGATTTGAGTGTGTGGCACGTGTTTGCAGGTGGTGTGCCTCCAGGAGTGCCCTCAACCTCTCGTCACTCCGTTGTCCGTGGTTGAAGGCATGTGTGTTGTGTGGATTGTATGCTATATGTGTTGCTAGATTTGCTTGATAGTATTTGGAATAGATATCATGTTGTCTGGCCATGAATTACATGTTATAATTGATATGAAGCCATTATGCCATGATTTAAATGTTGTCGATGATATGATGTCCCCATGCCATGATTAAAAATACTTGTTGTTGATAAGTGGATTACATGCCATGTTTTGAACGGGTACCATCGTTTGTTGAATACGGTCCTTCATGGTGAGGTGCCATGTGTTGATATGCAATACTCCTATATATGTGTACGTTGCTGTCCATTTTGCATACATGGCATATTTTCATGGCCGGCCGGTGAGATAAGTCATAACTATTCCGAGAGGGTCGGTGAGAACCGTTATGACTAGTCCGGAGCTATTCTTGAGTAAGACCTACATCGTGATTCCATCCACCGTGGTGAATGGAAGCGAGTGATAGGCACCCTCCATCTTCGGGATGGAAGGGGGAAAAGGGTGCATGCCGACGGGTGTGCACTCAACCATACCGGTATGAGTTTCCAGGAAGACATGTGCATTGCATTGCATGAATGGAATATATAAATGATGATGTTTATGAGATGACGATGAGAATACTTATGAGTTGCTCATGAGATGAATATCTTGATGCTTAAAAGATGTTTGGAATGTTAAATATGATGTGTGATGATGAGCCTTTGGAGGTTGGTGATGATGGTTTGTTGACTTAATCATTGTTTTTCCATTACAATACACTTTGCTGAGTGATGAACTCACGCTTGTGTTTATGTTGTTTGTTTTCTTTAGGTACCATGAAATCGGCACGCGGGAAAGGGATGTAGCTTCACTCCTCCACGTAGTATCACAATCTAGCTAATTCAACCATTTGGAGACACGACATTAAGTTTACAATAAATCCTTGGTGTAGGGTCATTTATGTTTGGTTGTTTTCCCTCATGTGTATCATGCGGGATTAAGAAGTGAATTGTTTCATCATCTTGGACTTATATTGGTGCTTATTCTTTTGCCATCGATGCCTATTGAAATACTAGTTGATGAGTAGCTATTGTTATCGCTGCATTTTGATATATTGTTTGTCCTAAATATTGATATGATGTTATGTTAATCATTTTTCATGCTAAAACAAAGGAGATGCTGTCGAAATTTTTAATTATTCAAACTGATTACTTGCTGTAATTTACCTTAAATTATGGTATTAATTGCTGTATGGTCTATATTTGGTGACATTCTGGGCTTACTAGAAGCCGGGGTGTTACAATCAAAAAAGATGTCCTGGCAATAAGCTTAATTAAGCTAAAGTCTAAGAAATATAAACAGTATTTTACATGCCAGTTTGGGGAGTTCGATCTATGCTTAGGTTTATACACAATAGGATGCGCATATATTGTAAGAATGCTATGAGCATTAAGTAATGCAAACATATACTTCGGTGTTTTCTAGAAATTGCAGTATTCCTAAAAAAACTCTAAGAAGTACTTCGTATCCAACTAGGCCCTAAATGGATATCATAAAACAACCATTTTGATTTAATAGTATCTTAATGAAAGTTTTGTGCTCAAGTAAATAATATCAAAACACTAGTACAGAAAACATTATTACAGACAGTTCACAAACGTCATCACAGACGGTTTTGTGAACCGTCAATAACAATGAGTCTGTGATGAAAGAGATCATCAGAGACGGTTTTTCACCCGCTTGTGAAAAAATATATATCACAGACGGTTCTATTTAGAAATTGTCTGTAATACTAGAATATCACAGACGGTTCTAATTAGAAATCGTCTGTGATACTAGTGTATCAAGTATCACAGACGGTTCTAGTTAGAAACCATCTGTGATATACTATCAGAGACGGTTTCTAACTAGAACCGTCTGTGATACTAGTATATCACAGACGGTTCTAGTTAGAAACCATCTGTGATATTAGTATATCACAGACTATTTCTAACTAGAACCGCTTGTGATACCCTTTTTTCCTTACACCCCAAGCAGAACTTCCATCATTATTATTTGTTGTTCTAAATTATCATCTGCTTAGATATTTTTGAACGATATTTATAAGGCACACACAGTTATAGATTTTGCAAGTGAATATCTAAACATCGTAGATACATTGAGGCAACAGTTTATCTGATTAGGATCATCTTAAAATATAAATATTTGTAGCACTTTCATCTCCCTTCTTATTATAATGTTGATGGATTCTAAGGTAAAATCCATTTCATTCCATTGTTCGTCCTTAATGCTATCATGCTCTGATTCATTGCTTCCACTTCGTCCTCATCGCCGAATGAGAATACCATTGACAGCCATGGTTCTTGAACTATAGAGTTGATTAACTCATCGTATATAGTTGATTGATTCATATGAATAATTCACAACCATGGCTATCAATGGTGTTCTTATTCGGCGATGAGGATAAAGTGATCGTGATAAATCAGCGGATGACACCTTTCAGGACGAACTATAGAATTAAATAGATTTTACCTTAGAATCCATCAACTCTATAATAAGCAGGGAGGTGAAAGCGCTAAAATGTTTATATTTTAAGTCTATCCTTATCAGAAAAACTGTTGCCTCAATGCATCTATAACTGGTTGTGCTTTATAAATATCGTTACAGAAATATCTAAGTAGATGAAAATTTCGAACAACATATACTAATATAGAAGTTCTGCTGAGGGGTGTAAGAAAAATATTTAGTTCCAATAAACAAGACGTCATTAAGTTATTGCATTCAAAATGAGCAAATATATATTAGGGATAATGTCAGGTGACAATAAAATGAATCGTACCAAACGGAAAAATGAGAAGTGTACAACCAAGAATAACTGCATTTGACAATAAATAAGGAAGGTTCCAAGTTTCTGACATTGGTTCAGAATTAATCCCATTTGACAATTGTACAACTCCAGCAGGTAGGCAACGTAGAACTCACCTTTTTTATTTATGACTTCAGTGAGCAGGAAGAAATAAAGTTTCCTGCGAATGTTGCTCAAATCGGTCTCTTTCAACGCAGTTACAACCTCATTGCTCTTTTTGGTAGCGAGGATGACAAAGGATGGGATGACTATTAATGCAATATTAATGCAAAGGATGACAAAGGAAATGCAATATTAATGCAAATGATGACAAAGGAAGGTTGTATGGTTATTTTAGCGTAAAGCAGTCCTTCAAATACAATAAGTAATTTTGAAGGCAAATATGATATAAGAAAGACTAAATTGTAAACCAATTTTCATCACGAGATGAAACCCGGAGCTAACCAATTTCCCACATGGCATATCATCTCATTCCAAAGAACAATTTCTCAAAACCATTTTTTTCATCGAAGTCTAATAAGTGAAAAGGCCAGCTCGGCATGCCCATGACCGCGGGCGTGGCTAATCGAATAGTTTTACACTCTGCAGAGGTTGTACAACTTTACCCACAAGACATAATTTTCCCCTTGTGCCAAAATACACACTTCCTTTGGTGTGCGGCAGAGAGAATCATGACAAGGCCCCATATAAAGCTCCATTCATGTAGTCATGCTGCTAAGATTTCACCGCTGAAAGGATCCCCTAATTTAGAAGCCCCCTCTTACGCCAAGTGGCAGCTTCCGCTTTCACCACGCCACTCTACCTAATGGCACGACTGTCCATGGTATGTTGCAGTACGGATAGCCAGATTTGTCCCATACCAGACATGGGGTAGTACGGGAATGCTTTACATTCATCAATTCATAGACCAGTCCTTAATTGACTAGGCGAGCTTTCACAACCCATGAAACTACCACACTGACCAGTCTCGCCCAAGCTAAGTCAAGTTTCCAACTTTATCATGACATGACTTAAAAGTCTATGGCACAACATTTAATAATGCTTAAAAGCATAACTCTCATTGATCATTAAAATATATTTCTAAATTTCATTAAAATCATCATTTTGCATATATTCCCAAAACACCTAAATTCAGGTTTAAGCAAGACTAAGCATGTCCTAACTGTTTTGATAGTCATCATACCTCATAAATTAACCTAGGGTTACAATGGTACAAGGAATTCAATCATCAAAGGTGTCTTTTACAATCATGACATAGCTATTTAATTTAAAACTGGGATTGAAATACATTTATAAAATCGATGCATGCAATACTTTAAATTCAACATAGCATTTCAAAAATTGGGTTCAACATGGTTAAGGATGTGTAACTTGCCTTAAAAGAGAGCTTGCTCTGGTTCTGGACCATTCTCTTGATTCCACACCTCACTCTCGTACACTCTTGGTGTCTCAACGTCTACGCGAATCTAGAAAGAACATAAATAAATACAAAAAATATAGAGCAAATAAACTCTAAAAATTAAATAAAATTCACCAATAAATAGAGCTCTATTTTACAAATTTTTAGGCTCTAGAATCACCTTAATTGGAGTTCATATGAGCACGAACGAGCAATTTGAAGTTTAAAAATAAATTAAAAAGAATAAACCGAATTAATCTATTTATTTTTCTACTGGAAATTCCTAATTATGATGTCACACATGCGTTACCAACCAAAAGCCGACACGTGTCTCGGACACATGGACTCAGTCCACAAACCCTTCTGGTCCACCGTGGACTCGGTCCATGAGACCTAACCGTGACCGACACTTGGGCCCGGCTAACTACGTCAACTTTGATGTCAACTTGACGTCACGGGTGATGTAAGACCCTCACTTTTATGCTACAGTGCAAACATAAAAGCAAGGTTCTAATGTGCATACTGTACCATTCCCATGATCAGTGGCTGGCATGCACAAAACACAATTTGGAATCACAACCATACAAAAGTTTCATATTTTATTACAGCGGAAGTATTGATACAATATGACCGAGAAGGTCAACTAAACATAGCCAAAAGAATCAGATGTCTTGTAGTTTGCCACATAATCCACAGGCAACTGACAAGGTAAAGCCTTGGAAAGAAATGTCGTTAATAATCCCGCAATCCTGCGTCAAAGTAAAATTCATCGAAATACCTGCATCTTCACCTAAAATTAACAATGACAGCAAGGGTGAGTACATTTCGTACTCAGCAAGACTTGAGTTGTGTGTTTGGAATGCAGGTTGATCCTAGAATAAAGCTTCTACGGTTATTCTTTGCTTGGAGCCAAATTGAATTATAAATACTGAATATTAGAGTGAAAGCGAAAACTTGTAAAAGTAAATAAATAAGTAGAGTAACAAGTATGTACTTAAAGGTAATGCGAAGAGATAGATAACTCACAGCCCTTCGCGAATAGAATGTAACAAAATACTCACAACCCTATGTGAGTGATAAAACGTCCAGTCCCATCATATGAAATATTATCTGAAGATTAAAGTTTTGTCCACACAGGGCACAACAGCTGAATTCAACCTTGCCAACGTAATGTCAAGTATTGAATCATCTGTAAGGGTAAGCTCACCAATTCCAAATTATCTGGTCCAGTTTTATAAAAGTACAGAAAATGTCTAGCTATGTGATGACTTTACCAAGTGCTCATGACCGAGAGCGCGGCTAATCGATTAGGTTTAGACTCTGCAGAGTTTGTACAGCTTTACCCACAAGAAATGTTCTCCCTTTTTGCTAGGCCATTAACACACTTCCTTTGGTGTGCCGCCAGAGAGTTCATTACGAAACTGTTCAAATACTTGGACCTTAACTTTGCACTAGCCCAATGACGTTACCCCTGACTATGATGGAAGCAAATAAACAGTGAAGCAATAGTATTCAGGAGCCCGCGGCTCAAATGGTACAACAACAGCCCCAATTCATAGCCAGGCGTACACCGTTACAACGGCAGATGCCAACACCACGGTGATGACACCTCCCTCGAGCAAACCTATACCCGGAATGCCCGTGCTACAACTGCCTACCAATGTGCAAAGCTAGTTCCAAATAACTTTAATAGGTTAAGACTGTCCCACTCCAGTACTTGTGGATGTACGGTTATCTTGGCCTGAAAACAACACATCAGCTCGGTCCTTATTGTGACATGGGCGATACTCCACCCTAACTACGTACACATTAAAACATGTACATCCGGCTATTGCCAATAATCACCCACGTCGAAACCATAGTTTTATTTCCAGAAAAGGAAAGTGTCAATAACCACATTATTCCAACAGGTTTAAGATTAATATTCATTATGTCCAACAATTTTAGTTCATCACGAACGGTATAACCATCCGTTCGTGTTCCCAATCTAAGCAGGGCTAAGCATATGCAAGTAATAATCGAGTATACCCACTTTGTGTGTCTATCAACAATCTAGGGTTTCATCTATTACTACTGATTAAGGAAAACCATCAATGAAGGTTATATCTACCATTTCCCATAATATAGCTGTGTATGCAAAATATAGCATATGCATGCAAGTTTTAATTAGATTCTTCTTGTTAAAGAAATTTGGGATCTACATGAGTGCTTGCCTTGCTATCCATTGCTTTTAGCGACGAAGTCGAAGACATGATCTTGAAGTCGTCGGCGATGAAGTTCGAAACGTCGGATTCTACACGTCGTATAACAGAAAAGAATAACAAATAGCAAATAACACTTTCAATAGAGGCAAAAGGAAATCAAATGGAAAAACCAAATATAAAACATACATAAAACAAGCATGGTTGTAGTTAGGGTTTCGAGACCACATAAGCGAACGTACTACCTTCACATTGTAGTCTTCTTACTGATTTAAGGGTTTGAAGGTCGCATCGCATACAATATCTATTCCTTATGATTCATTCTATTTTATTTTACGAATTCAAGAAGCTAAGATTGTGAATTTAAATATGTTAAACTCCGAATTCAAGAAGCTAAGATTGTGAGGTTAAATATACTACAATTCATTTTCAAGGTGTGAAGCTACCTGTACTAATACCAAGAAGTACATAAAGTCACTTGACTAATTACAAACAGTTATATGATTAAACTTAAGGATGTGCATCGGTATTATGGTCTTAGAATTGGTTTCACGTAGGGTCATGTCTTTAAGAATGTTTTAGAGTTAATTCTACGATATTTGGCTTTTATCCGAGATGTTTTCTATATAAGTGATCACTAAGGTTTAACATAGACCTAGCTCAAATCTGTACCAACAAATGATTTATACGAGTTGGGTTTACCGAATGAGACTATTGGTTGTATCTACATGGTTACACAATCTTTCTTATGATGCAAGTATTTTAGCTAAAGTTTTCTTAATAAGCTCAACTACTCATATAACGCGTTGTTCGCGACTATAACACTTAGGGTTATTGCACTAGCAGGATTCAGATGCAAAGCAAGATTTAAATTAAATATTTTCTAGATTATGGTAGTCCATATACTAGAGAGCAAGTCTAAGCTATTCATCCTAAAATTCTCATTTAGACGAGATATTCTATGTGCTGTAGAAAAGGTCTAAGTGTTACTAAAGTCCGCGCATTAATGTCTCCGTTTTTATTTTAAGTTTGCAATAACACCTTCCAAGTTTATCTAACTATTTTCCAGGCACTACCAAGGGATATCTCTATGAGTGTTTTAAAGTAATTTTCGCAACAATTTACCATAATCCGCGATGTTTTTCTCACAAGTATGTATTAAGGCTTTATACTAAATTTTACGCATCTAGCACCTAATTCATTATAACCTTATATCAGACTTTGATCAAATAAGAATTATCTTATGCATGATTGGGTACCATGGTATTAGCAGAGCTTAAGAACGGTCCTCACTTTATTTTGAATTTATTTGAAACACTTACAATTATCTAAGCTTAAACTTTTTTTTGTGCAATGAATCTACAGGATTTAACTTAATATAGAAACTTGTTTGGTTATCTTAACTAAGACAAATTCCTAGGCTTCGGCTAATCTGGTATAGACTATACTATTCATAGATAACTCAATTATCTGCAAGGCACAATTGAGTTTTCACATGAGGCATAAGTATACAAGTTTAATCAAATTGTTCTTAGCTTTAGATTCTAACTTGTATGATGTTTACAAAATATCATAAGAGGGCTTTCAGAATCACCTGTAGACACAATTAAGATGATTGTGTTTATAATAAATTTTGGCTTAAGGTCTTGATTTCATGTTCAGGGATTAGTTAATCTAATAAAGCTGATGGCAAGAGGTTTCTACCTTTCCTTTGCAAATCGGCTTCTTGGATCGGACAATCAGTGGAGCTCTAATTCGTTTGACCCCACCTGTCAGGGAGTAACAAGGGTGTCACCTAAATACCAGCTCATACGCTGAGAACTTGGGCCACCAAAGAAAAGAACAGAGAGGCAAAAGGAAGAACAGAGGCGCACGGGGAGCTTCACGATGGTGGCTCGGGCGCATGTGGCCGCGGCAGGAGCAGGGTAAGGAAGATGGGGCGAAGCTTGAAATGGAATCCCGAGGTTCCATTGAGGTCACAGGAACTGGTGGCCGGAGCTGTGACGAGCTGTAGCGGCGGCACGGCGAGGAGAGGCGGCGGCGGAAGCAGGGTATCGTGGCGAAGGCTGGTTGACCCAGGGGAGCACCAATTGAGCTAGGGGTATTATTTCGTGAGGGATAGTGATGCCCAGGTTGCAGGGAATTGGAAGATGGAAGCCCGAGCAAGAGGCCGGTCGGTGATGGAGCTTTTTGGCTGGAGGTGGGAGAGATGATGAAGTTTTGCTTTGATAAACGCTTGCATTACCAGTGATAGCTCACGTAGCTCTTATAATCAATTAAGGCGGTGGCTACAGGGTCTGGACACGGGAGCAAATGGCGGTTGTGCTGGCGTGGGAGAAAATACCAGGAGCTTCGCTGGGTACGAGGCAATGAAGCAAGGAGGCAGTGCTGGCGGCTCAATTCTTCAGGCATCTTCGAGAGAGGGATACAGAGATGGAGAAGCAATTCAGTAGTGTGAACAAGCCAAAAGCGATGTCGGCTGGGTTCAATTCACTCAGTTGCCAGCTTCTTCATTGCCCTGGATCATGCAACAGACGAGGGTAATTCCCAGGGAATGGATGGCGTATGGGTCAAATTTAATAGGAGTGAATCCACTTGATATTATCTTAATGAGTGAAATCCTCAATAGGTTTTGATCTGGATAGCTTGGTCAAGAGAGGAACACATAAGGGAGTTCCAGAGAAGGCTAGCGTGTGGAAGTCTCATTTATGAGCTGTGAAGTGCTACTGTCTTAGGGTGTATGGCGTAATGGATTGCAGCAGCCAAATGTAAACCAATGTTCTGACTAGAAACGAAAAGAGAGGGATGAGAAGATTGGAGAAGAAACAAGAAAGAGGAAGGAGGGAATGACAAGTGGGCCCAAGGATAAGGATGGTCCCACCATGGCTTCTGCAGGGGAGTAAAATCCCAGCCTTGGTCGGCAGAATTAAATAATGGGGGCCCCACTTGGAAGTGACACAAAGAAGGCCAAAGTGATTCGGATTTCCAGACAGCACAGAGCAAACGCATTTAATCAGGTGGCCAGATCATGTCTAGATTTTTCGTAGATTTTTATGGAGAGTCATGGATAAGTCGTATTGATACTGTAAAATTTTGAGAATATAATTCGTTGTAATTATTTAATTAAAATTCTGACAATCAAGACTGTACAGAATTTCTATTTCGGTAGTTGATTTTATTGAGGGACTAATTCAAATTATAAATTTTTGAAACTTTTACACAAGGTTTATAATGTTTTCAGGGATCTTACATAAAAATTTCAAATCTTAAAATTTAGTATTTATTTTCTAATAATTCTTTTACTCCATTTTGCTGATTTTCAGGATGGGAATAAATAAATAGGAATAAATAGTAAAATCAATTATTTATTTTTGTAAATTTTCGTGGACAAGTATAAAGTAACTTAGGGCTCATGGTAAAAATCTTAAGTGCTGAAAAGGTCTAGGATTTACTACAAAAATCTAACAATGGTTTTGGTCAAGGATAAGGTTCCACATTTATTTCACCTTATCAACCTGCAAATGGTTTCACATTTTCTTTTGACCAGCCAAGATGGTTTCTAGAGCACTCTAGGTTTATCCAAAAATTACTATGGTAACTTTCATCTTTGACCATTTTATCTTTTCTCTTTCTCTCTCTTTTCTAATCAAGCAATAATTCACTAAATGCTCATAAAATCAAGAAATGCAACTAGAAAGTAATTTCACATTTTAATATTTTATTTTTAAACTTTTATAAATTTGAGGATGTTACAAATCTACCCCCCTTACAAAAATCTCGTCCTCGAGATTTGCAAGGTTAGAAGAGGTTTGAATATTTTCAAGAGGATATAGATTGGGTGCGTTGCTAAGATAGATCATCTTGCAGATCAAAGATTTTCTGATTTGGTAAGATCTGAGGGTACACAAGATTTTGCTTGAATGTAATAAAAATAGTACAGAATTCAGAGAATTGAGGTAGCAATTTAGCTTATTTACTATCCCGGCTATCTTTTGATAATTGGTTACCATTCAATAGGTCAAAGGAATAATTCTTCGCAGATTTGAAAATGACAACCTCCGCGAAGTTGTGAAATCCTTAGGTTTACATGATTACTGAGTTCATATCAACGATGGTTGACACAACTCGGTTGGGATTGAGTTTTTCTCACTTGACTTCTGATCATGTCAACTTGCTTTTGGGTTTCCTGAATAGAATTTAATCTAAAGAACTTTTATTTACTTCAGACCAAAGAAAAGGGTTAGGTTATGCACTTTTCTTTTGTAAAGTGCTTCAAAAGGCAAGATTTTGAAGGCTTGGTTGAAAACTATTTTGTAGGAGATGAAAGCATAACTTCTCCTTGTTAGTGCTATATGATAGCACACAAGTTCTCAACATGTCCTCCAATACTTCGGTTTACTTTATTTGCTTGTCTATTAGAGGGTGATAAGTTATTCTGGGATTCAGCTTAGCCCTTAACAATTTTTGCAAACTTTTCCGAAGTTATGTTATGAATTAGAAATAATTGTCCATGGAAATCCTAAGAAGATGGACAATATTTTCTAGATAAGGTTCTGAAAACTTTGTCATTTTGATGCATGGTTTTGATCGGTATAAAATAAACAACTTTATTTATCCGATCGGCGATAACTAATATGGAATTATGCCTTTTTCTGGCCCTGGAAGGCCAGTAAAAAAAATCCATATAAGTATCATTCCACTTCTATTTAGAAGCCTAAAGGAGTTGTAAAAGATTAGCAGTAAATTGTTGTTTGACTTTATTTTGCTGATATATGTTACATCTTGCAACATAGTTAGCAATATCCTTTGTTATGTCGGATCACCAATTTACCTGCAATAGGCTTTCTATGCAGAAATGTCTTACCTAGACTTTTGTCATCCCGGATTCAACTTTCTGCTTAGGCTCTTCAAATTTTTGGATATTGATCCATCCTTAAGCTTGCTTTAATTTGAGTTTTAGGATTTAGCTACACCTAAAGGTTAGTAGCAAATCCTCCTTTGGCTACTCCCAAATTAAGCTTCTGGAATTCTTTTATCAACTCAGACTGATCGGTAGGAGTTGATATGAAAATGCAATGAGATTTACGGTTTAGAGCATTAGTTACGACATTAACCTTACCAGATAGTGATAACCATTAAGGCCTTAACCTTTTATTTGCTTCAACCACCCTCCTTGCTTGAGATTGAGGTCTAATTTAGTGAAGGATTGTTTCAGGCTCTTATGATCTGTTTAAATACTACATCAATTACTGACAAGGTAATGATGCCATATTTTAAGAGCGTGAACAATTGCAACTAGTTCCAGATCATGAGTAGGATGGTCGAGCTCATGAAGTCAGGGTTGACAAAAAGCGTTCGTAAGCTCGAATGGCATTGCAATCGAACAAGTTGTCGATGGTAGGGAAGAAGTATTTGATAGCGACGTCATTCAGAGTATGATAATTCACGCATAAGCGCAAACTACCATTCTTTTTATTAACAAAAAGAATAGGGATATCTCAAGGAGAAAGTTGAGACAAACAAACTTTATTGTCCAATTGTTCCTTAGGTTACTTTTGGTGTACAATGAGTTTACCAGGTTTGGATAAAATAAGTTTAGGAACTCGATGTCCTTTTAAATTCGTGGAAATGACTTTGGGGATTGTGGTAAAATTTCTTGAAGTTGAGGATAGTGTAGAGCATGAGTCCACCTAGGGTAGGTAATGCTATTTTTTTTTATAATTGATGTAAATGAAACTGGTTAGCATGTTTGAAATAGCAAGAGGTTGTTTGTCAAACTTATTGATCTAATGAGCAAAGAATGACTATGTTTGAGATGCTGGTTCATTAGAACTATTAAGGAATGGGTGGATAGTTATGATAGAAAGGACAAGATTTGGTGTGGTTGTATGGCAACATTTCGTTCCCTAAAAAAAAAATTTTACTAAATGAAATTTCTACAATTTAGAAGGGATGAGGTAGTTATAAGATATTATTCAATTTGGGCCTACTTTTCATTCATTAAGAGTTTAATTCACATAATTAATATTATTTTCGTAAGGTTGTCTCATCGTGAATTTTCAACACAAAGGTTTAATATTCGCGAGAGCAATCCTTACACAGAATTTCATCACAATGAATAACAATACAAAAGATTGCATTCAAAATTAACACACAAAGAAATATTCAGGTTACCCACTCATTATTATATTTTAAGCACTTTTATTAGACCAAATAACATCTAGTCCTAAATGAGGTGACTTCACATTGTGGTTCTTTTCCGAAGTAAGGTGTCAAGGTGGAGATTCTTTAGGTTTAGAAATTGGGGTTGTTACTTGTAGGAATTGATTAGTAACTGGCTTATAGTAGCTTAGGTATTTTCTACGGTTACCAGTATGGCGAGGTATTGATTTTGATTCTCCTACAAACAACATAGGCTCAAGCATAAATAGGGTGATAATGGAGATTATAGTATTAATTCCTTTGTAGCTATGTTCTGAGAAGGCTTTTGCTGTCTTGCGTGAGTAGTATGGGAACAAAAGGCATTATTACCTATGCAGTAGAGTTTGCGTAAGCGGCAAGATAGTTTTCAGCACACTTCATCGGCTATGGTATGATTATGGAGGTCACAATGCTTCTTGCTAGATATTGTGTTTGTCTAAAGGATCAGGGAAGATTAGTAACTAGGGTAATATACAGGTGAGAAGTCTTACAGAAGAAAGAGGTAAGTTATATGGGAAGGTTTTAAATTCCAATCTATCTTCTGATTAAAAGTGTCATATTACTTTTAGACAATAGTTTATTTGGTTATGATTCTTACATATTAGAATAAAAAGATAGCTATAAAGAATAATTTAATTCTGGGACTATCTTTTATTTAGTACAAGATAACATTCCATTCAAAATTACTTAATCACAACTTCTTATCAATTTAAGGGTTGCGACATCGTGAAGTTTTCAACTTTATGCCAAACATTCACGAGTGCATCCCGAGGAGCAACACAAAAAGATTTCAACAAATCTCCATCAACAAAAAGAATGCGCCCTTAAACTACAATGCTTGGAAATGCTAGGTTTTTTTTTCCTATTAGCTTAATCCCACGTGATCTTTTTATGAGAGTTTTGCCATATCAGCAAAGCTATTCATAGCCTAAATGATACTACATCTTAATATAGGTCTCTTGGCGACGAGCTTCTTCGAACTCTTGCACCATTTGTCGGGGATGATAGTCCAAAGCTTCCACGACATGGAAGAAGTTGACGGAGTGTTGCATTTGTCTTTCTGAGGTTGTTGGCGTGGATGAAGTAGTCTTCCTTGGTTACATAGAGAGGAGAATAGCGATATATTACAGACATCCTAAAGCTGGTGGCAGCGATGCCCTATGTGTTTTAGCAGTCAATAGCCTGTTATTTTCAAGATAAAGACTATTATTTTCAAGAAGGATTCATTGGCAGTGTTCAATTAAGAACATAGATAAGAAATAGAATTCTTATAGAAAGAATGAGAACATGTAGAGGTGAGGAAAGAAAATGCTATAGGAAAGAAAAAGTATATAGAGATAGGAAATGTAATTTCCTATGGAAGGAAAGAATATTTAGAGATTCCAATTGGAGAGGAAAGAATTGATAACAGATGATATGAGACAAGAGAAGGTTAAATATATATAGCAAATTTTCATTTCTAAATATAAATTTGTCTATTCCAAATTTTAAAGTTTTATCTAACGACCATTCTAACTAAGGTTTATCCTGCAGTCAGCATGGCTCTGATACCAAACTGTAAGACCCTCACTTTTATGCTACAGTGCAAACATAAAAGCAAGGTTCTAATGTGCATACTGTACCATTCCCATGATCAGTGGCTGGCATGCACAAAACACAATTTGGAATCACAACCATACAAAAGTTTCATATTTTATTACAGCGGAAGTATTGATACAATATGACCGAGAAGGTCAACTAAACATAGCCAAAAGAATCAGATGTCTTGTAGTTTGCCACATAATCCACAAGCAACTGACAAGGTAAAGCCTTGGAAAGAAATGTCGTTAATAATCCCGCAATCCTGCGTCAAAGTAAAATTCATCGAAATACCTGCATCTTCACCTAAAATTAACAATGATAGCAAGGGTGAGTACATTTCGTACTCAGCAAGACTTGAGTTGTGTGTTTGGAATGCAGGCTGATCCTAGAATAAAGCTTCTACGGTTATTCTTTGCTTGGAGCCAAATTGAATTATAAATACTGAATATTAGAGTGAAAGCGAAAACTTGTAAAAGTAAATAAATAAGTAGAGTAACAAGTATGTACTTAAAGGTAATGCGAAGAGATAGATAACTCACAGCCCTTCGCGAATAGAATGTAACAAAATACTCACAACCCTATGTGAGTGATAAAACGTCCAGTCCCATCATATGAAATATTATCTGAAGATTAAAGTTTTGTCCACACAGGGCACAACAGCTGAATTCAACCTTGCCAACGTAATGTCAAGTATTGAATCATCTGTAAGGGTAAGCTCACCAATTCCAAATTATCTGGTCCAGTTTTATAAAAGTACAGAAAATGTCTAGCTATGTGATGACTTTACCAAGTGCTCATGACCGAGAGCGCGGCTAATCGATTAGGTTTAGACTCTGCAGAGTTTGTACAGCTTTACCCACAAGAAATGTTCTCCCTTTTTGCTAGGCCATTAACACACTTCCTTTGGTGTGCCGCCAGAGAGTTCATTACGAAACTGTTCAAATACTTGGACCTTAACTTTGCACTAGCCCAATGACGTTACCCCTGACTATGATGGAAGCAAATAAACAGTGAAGCAATAGTATTCAGGAGCCCGCGGCTCAAATGGTACAACAACAGCCCCAATTCATAGCCAGGCGTACACCGTTACAACGGCAGATGCCAACACCACGGTGATGACACCTCCCTCGAGCAAACCTATACCCGGAATGCCCGTGCTACAACTGCCTACCAATGTGCAAAGCTAGTTCCAAATAACTTTAATAGGTTAAGACTGTCCCACTCCAGTACTTGTGGATGTACGGTTATCTTGGCCTGAAAACAACACATCAGCTCGGTCCTTATTGTGACATGGGCGATACTCCACCCTAACTACGTACACATTAAAACATGTACATCCGGCTATTGCCAATAATCACCCACGTCGAAACCATAGTTTTATTTCCAGAAAAGGAAAGTGTCAATAACCACATTATTCCAACAGGTTTAAGATTAATATTCATTATGTCCAACAATTTTAGTTCATCACGAACGGTATAACCATCCGTTCGTGTTCCCAATCTAAGCAGGGCTAAGCATATGCAAGTAATAATCGAGTATACCCACTTTGTGTGTCTATCAACAATCTAGGGTTTCATCTATTACTACTGATTAAGGAAAACCATCAATGAAGGTTATATCTACCATTTCCCATAATATAGCTGTGTATGCAAAATATAGCATATGCATGCAAGTTTTAATTAGATTCTTCTTGTTAAAGAAATTTGGGATCTACATGAGTGCTTGCCTTGCTATCCATTGCTTTTAGCGACGAAGTCGAAGACATGATCTTGAAGTCGCTTGGCGATGAAGTTCGAAACGTCGGATTCTACACGTCGTATAACAGAAAAGAATAACAAATAGCAAATAACACTTTCAATAGAGGCAAAAGGAAATCAAATGGAAAAACCAAATATAAAACATACATAAAACAAGCATGGTTGTAGTTAGGGTTTCGAGACCACATAAGCGAACGTACTACCTTCACATTGTAGTCTTCTTACTGATTTAAGGGTTTGAAGGTCGCATCGCATACAATATCTATTCCTTATGATTCATTCTATTTTATTTTACGAATTCAAGAAGCTAAGATTGTGAATTTAAATATGTTAAACTCCGAATTCAAGAAGCTAAGATTGTGAGGTTAAATATACTACAATTCATTTTCAAGGTGTGAAGCTACCTGTACTAATACCAAGAAGTACATAAAGTCACTTGACTAATTACAAACAGTTATATGATTAAACTTAAGGATGTGCATCGGTATTATGGTCTTAGAATTGGTTTCACGTAGGGTCATGTCTTTAAGAATGTTTTAGAGTTAATTCTACGATATTTGGCTTTTATCCGAGATGTTTTCTATATAAGTGATCACTAAGGTTTAACATAGACCTAGCTCAAATCTGTACCAACAAATGATTTATACGAGTTGGGTTTACCGAATGAGACTATTGGTTGTATCTACATGGTTACACAATCTTTCTTATGATGCAAGTATTTTAGCTAAAGTTTTCTTAATAAGCTCAACTACTCATATAACGCGTTGTTCGCGACTATAACACTTAGGGTTATTGCACTAGCAGATTCAGATGCAAAGCAAGATTTAAATTAAATATTTTCTAGATTATGGTAGTCCATATACTAGAGAGCAAGTCTAAGCTATTCATCCTAAAATTCTCATTTAGACGAGATATTCTATGAAATTTGTCGAAAAGGTCTAAGTGTTACTAAAGTCCGCGCATTAATGTCTCCGTTTTTATTTTAAGTTTGCAATAACACCTTCCAAGTTTATCTAACTATTTTCCAGGCACTACCAAGGGATATCTCTATGAGTGTTTTAAAGTAATTTTCGCAACAATTTACCATAATCCGCGATGTTTTTCTCACAAGTATGTATTAAGGCTTTATACTAAATTTTACGCATCTAGCACCTAATTCATTATAACCTTATATCAGACTTTGATCAAATAAGAATTATCTTATGCATGATTGGGTACCATGGTATTAGCAGAGCTTAAGAACGGTCCTCACTTTATTTTGAATTTATTTGAAACACTTACAATTATCTAAGCTTAAACTTTTTTTTGTGCAATGAATCTACAGGATTTAACTTAATATAGAAACTTGTTTGGTTATCTTAACTAAGACAAATTCCTAGGCTTCGGCTAATCTGGTATAGACTATACTATTCATAGATAACTCAATTATCTGCAAGGCACAATTGAGTTTTCACATGAGGCATAAGTATACAAGTTTAATCAAATTGTTCTTAGCTTTAGATTCTAACTTGTATGATGTTTACAAAATATCATAAGAGGGCTTTCAGAATCACCCAGGTAGACACAATTAAGATGATTGTGTTTATAATAAATTTTGGCTTAAGGTCTTGATTTCATGTTCAGGGATTAGTTAATCTAATAAAGCTGATGGCAAGAGGTTTCTACCTTTCCTTTGCAAATCGGCTTCTTGGATCGGACAATCAGTGGAGCTCTAATTCGTTTGACCCCACCTGTCAGGGAGTAACAAGGGTGTCACCTAAATACCAGCTCATACGCTGAGAACTTGGGCCACCAAAGAAAAGAACAGAGAGGCAAAAGGAAGAACAGAGGCGCACGGGGAGCTTCACGATGGTGGCTCGGGCGCATGTGGCCGCGGCAGGAGCAGGGTAAGGAAGATGGGGCGAAGCTTGAAATGGAATCCCGAGGTTCCATTGAGGTCACAGGAACTGGTGGCCGGAGCTGTGATTTAGTCAGAAGCGGCACGGCGAGGAGAGGCGGCGGCGGAAGCAGGGTATCGTGGCGAAGGCTGGTTGACCCAGGGGAGCACCAATTGAGCTAGGGGTATTATTTCGTGAGGGATAGTGATGCCCAGGTTGCAGGGAATTGGAAGATGGAAGCCCGAGAAAGAGGCCGGTCGGTGATGGAGCTTTTTGGCTGGAGGTGGGAGAGATGATGAAGTTTTGCTTTGATAAACGCTTGCATTACCAGTGATAGCTCACGTAGTTCTTATAGTCAATTAAGGCGGTGGCTACAGGGTCTGGACACGGGAGCAAATGGCGGTTGTGCTGGCGTGGGAGAAAATACCAGGAGCTTCGCTGGGTACGGGGCAATGAAGCAAGGAGGCGATCTTTGGCGGCTCAATTCTTCAGGCATCTTCGAGAGAGGGATACAGAGATGGAGAAGCAATTCAGTAGTGTGAACAAGCCAAAAGCGATGTCGGCTGGGTTCAATTCACTCAGTTGCCAGCTTCTTCATTGCCCTGGATCATGCAACAGACGAGGGTAATTCCCAGGGAATGGATGGCGTATGGGTCAAATTTAATAGGAGTGAATCCACTTGATATTATCTTAATGAGTGAAATCCTCAATAGGTTTTGATCTGGATAGCTTGGTCAAGAGAGGAACACATAAGGGAGTTCCAGAGAAGGCTAGCATGTGGAAGTCTCATTTATGAGCTGTGAAGTGCTACTGTCTTAGGGTGTATGGCGTAATGGATTGCAGCAGCCAAATGTAAACCAATGTTCTGACTAGAAACGAAAAGAGAGGGATGAGAAGATTGGAGAAGAAACAAGAAAGAGGAAGGAGGGAATGACAAGTGGGCCCAAGGATAAGGATGGTCCCACCATGGCTTCTGCAGGGAGTAAAATCCCAGCCTTGGTCGGCAGAATTAAATAATGGGGGCCCCACTTGGAAGTGACACAAAGAAGGCCAAAGTGATTCGGATTTCCAGACAGCACAGAGCAAACGCATTTAATCAGGTGGCCAGATCATGTCTAGATTTTTCGTAGATTTTTATGGAGAGTCATGGATAAGTCGTATTGATACTGTAAAATTTTGAGAATATAATTCGTTGTAATTATTTAATTAAAATTCTGACAATCAAGACTGTACAGAATTTCTATTTCGGTAGTTGATTTTATTGAGGGACTAATTCAACTTATAAATTTTTGAAACTTTTACACAAGGTTTATAATGTTTTCAGGGATCTTACATAAAAATTTCAAATCTTAAAATTTAGTATTTATTTTCTAATAATTCTTTTACTCCATTTTGCTGATTTTCAGGATGGGAATAAATAAATAGGAATAAATAGTAAAATCAATTATTTATTTTTGTAAATTTTCGTGGACAAGTATAAAGTAACTTAGGGCTCATGGTAAAAATCTTAAGTGCTGAAAAGGTCTAGGATTTACTACAAAAATCTAACAATGGTTTTGGTCAAGGATAAGGTTCCACATTTATTTCACCTTATCAACCTGCAAATGGTTTCACATTTTCTTTTGACCAGCCAAGATGGTTTCTAGAGCACTCTAGGTTTATCCAAAAATTACTATGGTAACTTTCATCTTTTACCATTTTATCTTTTCTCTTTCTCTCTCTTTTCTAATCAAGCAATAATTCACTAAATGCTCATAAAATCAAGAAATGCAACTAGAAAGTAATTTCACATTTTAATATTTTATTTTTAAACTTTTATAAATTTGAGGATGTTACAGGTGATTTCACCAAATGCATGGCTGAGCAGCGATGCTTCGGTTACTGTGCCTACACGTGGCTGCCTCTGATTGGTTGCATGCGCGGCTGAATCTAAACCATACGTTCAAATCTAAACGGCTGAGATATGGTCTAACGCACAACGATCTATAGGACACGTGGAGACCCATTTGTGTGTCCATGTGCTGCGATCACAATCATCCATATCACGATCCTACAACTCTGATCTAACCTAATCTACGGCAGTGCGATACTGCGACGTGGCATTACCTGGATCTTCTGATGTTGATCAGAGGGCAGGCAATCTTTGCGAAGCTACCGGTGGAGCTCGTCGGTGGGGGCTGCCAGAGACGGAGATGAAGACCACAGTGACGACGCTTGAGGACCTCTTTGGCGAAGTGGAATATCAGCACTGACGCGCCTCGTCGTGGGGAACTCGGAAATGGGCTCCAAACGGTGGAACACGGCTTGCTGACGGTGCAAGATCTCAAAAACCGAGGAGACGGCTACATGGGCTCCGGCAAACAATTAGCGACAAATGGCGGCGGGTTTGATGCGGAACCCTAGGGCAAGGTGCGTGGCTCGAGGGGTCCTACACAATGCGTGAGGCGGCACCTTAAATAGGGCCTCGAGGTACGTAGAGTCCGCGGCTGTCACGACGCAGCGGTGGAATTCGGCGAGGTCTAGGACTGGCGATGTAGCATCATCTCGAGCGTCCACACAGCACTCATCCAATGGCCTGCAATACTCGCGTGATGCAGAAAACGCCCAACCGTTCGATTGAAATCCGACGGCTGATCGATAGGGTTCGGGTTAGTGCGGCTCACGGTACGAGCTGGGCTTGGCACACATGGGCTAGTCCCAAATGGGACAGTGCTGGGCTTCGGCCCAGTATTGTTCCAAGAATTTTCTAGGGATTTTCCATTTAAAATATTTCCAAAAATTAATATAATTCAGAATAAATAGCAAAAATACTCTAAAAATTCTAGAAAAATTTCTAAAAATAATTTGAACACAAATAAAATATTTTCAAACAATATTCATTTAAATTTTAAAATATTTAAATACTTTTAACAAAAGGCTTAATTCAATAAATTTCAAATAAACCCAAATAAATTCCAAAAAAAATCTCAAAAATCACAAATAAATACTTAAGTTCAAAAACTCAAAATTTCAGGGTGTTACAACTGTAGAGTATCATAGAATTAATATTTGAGTATATTGCAAGTTATAAAGAAATATAACACATTTTAAGTTGTATATCCCAATTTTGTGAAAAACGATATCTGCTCGATGGACGGATGTGATACCGCTAAACGATTAATTGGAATTTAACAGATGATTATGCGTTCTTATTAATATATTTGTTTACATTTATAATTAATTAGAAATATTTTAGTTATCCAAAGTTATTGTAAATTATCACTCTACAAAACATGTTTTATATTTCATTATTTATACTTCATCGAAAAGATACATATTATAAACACTATGACATAATATTATAAACTAATTTATGATATTTAGTGAATAAAAATAAGCTATTTTCATGATTAAATGGGAAAGGTAGATGATTAATCGTAAAACGGCTGATTAATCGTTCGACTACGTTAATTATATTCCAATTAAACTATTCGTGACAGTTTAGTCACCGTCACCGATTAATCGGCTAACTAATCGATCGAGTCGGCCATTTTTCACAACAATGGTATATCCAATGTGGGAGTATGTGATTCCAACAGTACGAAAAATAATGGTGTAAGACCATATCTTAATGATGTATGTGAGGCTAACATAGTAATGTAAACAAGGTAGAGAGTTTTTCACCTTTTTGGCCCCTCACGCTCTCACGCACTTTTTTTTTGGGCGAATCTGGCGCATTCTGTCACCTTCCCAATCACAGAAGACGCGACAGGCGACACGTGACACCTGTCGCACTCATGTACTATGGCAGTGGCAACTTTGGATTTAGCACGTCACCAATCGTGTAGCACGAACTCGAAACTAGAGATGTGCCAAACAAGCCAAACTTGGTAGTCAAGTGCAAGATTAATCAGCGACTTAATTAAATGATTAAATAATTAAAGTGAGTAATTTAGGAAAACATATCCTGTGCACATGGATAGGCCATCACTACTACAGAATGACACATTACTATCGCTTCATCTGTGTCGGTTCTAAACTTTTGACTTCAGAACCGATTGTGATAAGCATATTCCATTTGGAAATCTTGGTAACAGGTTATCACAATCGGTTCTTAGAGAGAACCGATTGTGATACGATAATAATCCCAATCGGTTCTAGATAAGAACCGATTGTGATAATAATTTTGTTATCACAATCGGTTTTTATCTAAAACCGATTGTAATAAGTAGGTATTATCACAATCGGTTTTGGGAAGAAACCGATTGTGATGAGCATTGGTTATCACAATCAGTTCTTTTCCAGAACCGATTGTAATGAGAAGGTATTATCATAATCGGTTTTGGGAAGAAACCGATTGTGATGAGCACAGGGGTTATCACAATCAGTTCTTTTTCAGAACCGATTGTGATGATTTTTTGGCAACACCACGTGCAACCAAGAACGTCTGATTCATTAGAAACATAGTTTTTGTGAGATCCTCCACTCACACATTTCCCCTTCAGGGAAGAAGAAAAACAAACTCCAACACAGCCCAGCTCTGCTAGAATCCCAACACATACCTCTTGTGCCCTTCATTCATGCTTTAATATTTGTGCAAAACTTGTATTTTCTGACGATGAACAAGATCTGGTCTGCTAGAATCCCAACTCGCGGTTCAACTCTCAGACAATTTATATAGACACATGTAGTGATGCAAATTATATATAACATTATAGTAGCATGCATGCAGCAGATAATAATAATATATATACCATTCCACACATTATACTTGTTTTTTTTATCAATAGGACATGAAACATTTTGACTTGGAACAACAGAACATTAGAAAGATACAATGCACAAAAATATAAAAGAGATTCAAAATAGTGTAAAGGCAGCCGAATAGATTTCATCTGCACTAGGCCAACAACCCTAATATATTAAACAAGCTGTATTTCATTACAATATATCACCACATCCATTGTTTATAATTAGTAAACATATAAAGGGGGACTGCATTACACCTAATATATTAAATTTACTACTCGCGGCTCTAGCCCGAGTAACCCGAGTCAACCGAGTCATCCGAGTGACCCGAGTCACCCGAGTCGCCAGAGTCGCTGGAGACTACGCGGACTAGTGATGGTTCATCCTCCGATGATGAACCCGATCTAGACGACGCGCCGGTCCCTATGGTGATCGGCGCGTAGTACTCCTCCACCTTCTCCTCCTCCTCCTCCTTCTCCTCCTCCTCCTCGTCGTAAGTAAATGCCGTCATCGCCGCCGCCGCCGTCCCCTCGTCATCCTCGTAAGTAAATGCCGTCCTCCTCGTCGTCCCCTCGTAGTCGCCGTCCTCCTCCTCCTCCTCGCCGTAAATGCCGTCATCTGCAGGCGCTTCCTGCTGCCTTTGGAGGCGCCGGATGGGGTGAGAAGCCGGGAGGGACGACGGAGACAGGTGGGGTGTCGGGACCCGAATTTGCAAATCCGACCCTTCTGTGTATTCAGCACTAGTCCAGAACGCGCTAGTGCACAGTCTTAACATTGGTAAATATCACAATCATACCACTCGATACCAATAAAGTACTTTATTTAAATAACCAAATCGTTACTCGACCTTATGGCCAAGTTACAAATGTATGCCTGCAAGGCGAAACTTATTAAAAGAGAAATAATAGCAGCGGAAAATCAAATAACTCGTGGCGCCATCCAAGATACCACAGGCAACCGACCGGCTCGCTTCCTAAGTAGACGGATCCTCTTGGAGTTCCTCCTCCAAAGTGGCGTAATCTCCTCTTCAAGCGATATTGTGTTGAGGCAAGGGTGAGTACTTGGTACTCAGCAAGTCATGCACAGAATGCAAGCTAATATACTATATGCATGGCTTGGTACAAAGGAATAGCTCAAGATATAATTGCAGTAAACAGCATTTGAAAAGTAACATAAGTAGATTCGAAAGCAGTAGAAATAAGTAGAGCATAAATAACTTTTCAAGAAGTTTAATAAACATTTTCCCCATCCTAAACCACATTTCCATCATCTTCATTTTTAAACCATCCCAACTTTCCAAATCCAAGTTGTTTTTGAGAAAATCTAACCCTTGACTGTAATTCCCGAGCGATGTCCAATACCGCGGACACGGCTATTCGAATAGATTCTAAACTCTGCAGAGGTTATGCACTTTACCCACAAGATACAGTCAAACACCACAAAGGCGAGTTCCCGTAACAAAGCCTTTCGGAAGCCTCAAACAACACAGGTGGTCCTCTCCGGTTCGTGCTCTACACCATCCCTTCCCTTAGCCAAGGCGAAGTATGGGACCAACACACCGTTAGATGGGTATCTGGCCACAGCCACGATACGCTCCCCCGTACAATCACACAAACGGTGTAACTGACACCCTGAGGCTCCACAAGTGAGTTCTTAGCGACTTAGTCAACTAGGGCCGTCCCATTCCAGCCATGTGGTTGCAAGTATGACCCAGTTCAAAGGCTTGCAAGGTTAAGTCCTTAGAGTGACCAGGGCAAGACTACCCGAAGAACCAAATCAACATCCCCAATGCCACAATCGCCCACCTGATTACTCGGCCACATGCCCTGGCCGAAATCGTTTATCAAACCCCGCTTGATTACCAGGCACCACGTGCCATCAACATCACATGATACTTTTCCAAAACAGGTGCAATAGATCATTAAGTCAATCTTAACATATGATTGTCCCAAAAATCATGTCATGAGCACGAAAGTGTGTCTAAGCAAAGATACTACGACGGTCTAAAACCCATGTTGGCAATTTAATAATGTCCAACTAGTAATCCACAACTAGGGTGACAAAGGGTCATGGCACATACTTAAGTAATCAAGGTGTCATACAGCAAATTGGTGTTTATCTAACCCCCATGTTTAAACAAAGTATCTTTCTATTTGAACTAGCATGCAATAGTTTAAATCAAAATAGATTTTGAAATAGGATCAACATGGTCAAAGCACAACTTGCCTTCAAAAAGTACTTGTTCTTGGTCTTGAGTTGGATCCTGAGTCAACACTTCTCCTTCGAATCCTTCCGGCACTTCAACGTCTACTCGTAAAGCGTGCAAATAGCAAATACACAAATAAACACTAGGCAAAAACATCCCAAAACTCCAAATAAAATCCATAAACAGAGAGAACATAATTTTCTGGATTTTTAGAAACTGGAATCGTCAAATTTGGAGTTAAGACGCAAAAGTTATGATTATTTAAAGTTTAAATAATCATTTAAATAATTTTACAGAGAAAAACTTTAGTCCAAAAATTAAATAAAATTCATATTTAGGTAGATCTCAATTTTATACAAATTTAGAAATTTGAATCACTCAAATCGGAGTTGAAACGCAAAAGTTATAAGCGTTTGAAGTTTGAATCTAAATCTGAAATCATTATTTCAAATTAATAAATCATTTTCTTTTTCGGAAATTAATTATTGCGTCAGCATGGACACGTGGCAGCCTCTGATTGGGCGGCTGACGTCAGCCGGTCCATGGACGTGGTCCACGCTCGGCTCGAGTCCACCGTGGACCCGGTCCACAGCTCCATGTGAGACTGACATGTGGGACCACTTTCGGATAGCGTCATCGGCCCGGCGTCGGCGAGGCTCGGCCACAGTCTTTGATAGGTGGAGTCCGCAGGTAGCGTCATGGGTGGCGTCCGCGGTGCGATCGGTGACTGCGGGCCCGGCGTGTCGATGTACCTGCCAGCGTCTGACGGCCGCGTCGGTCAACTTCCCGACACGTGGCGCAATCACGGCCGTTGGTTTGAAATCCGACTACCGATTGAGTTTAGCCTCATGTGCTTGGGGCGACGTGATCGATCGTGGCCGTTGGATCTTGATCCAACGGTCCGCATCCAATCTAACCTGGTGCGATTCTTGATACGCGGCGCAACCTAAGCCGTTGGATCTAGATCCAACGGTTGGGATTAGATCTAGGATTTTCAACGGAAACTCACCGAGGTGACGCGTGGCACGATCTGGGCCTTTGGATCTTGATCGGACGGTTGAGTGGAGCTCGGGTCGGCGATGGCTTCACGGCGGCGTTGCGGCCGCCGGCCGAGGATCGCGACCACCCAAACGGCGGTTGGGGCGTGCTCGGCGAGATGGATGGTGTCTTGGTGCGCTGACTTGGGGTTTGAATCTGGGGTCAATGGCGGCGGAGGATCGACGGCGGCGAGGCGAGGCAAGGACTGCGGCGCTTCACGCAACTACTGGCGAGCGATTCCGCGAACCTACGGCGGCTAGAGCTCGGCGGGTTAGGGCAAGAAGTGCGCGGGTCACGGCGGTCCTCGGTGCAATCCGGCATTAAATAGCCTCGGCGTCCGTGCGGAAGACGGAGACCTAGTTCTTCACGGCGGAGTGCGGCGGCGAGTCCCGGCTGCCAGCGGCGAAGACGACGACGCTCGGCCCACGTGGCGCGATCAACGCCACGATCGCCGCAGCGATCGGATCCGGGCGGATACGGCTCGAGCCGGTATGGCGGATCTCACCGTTGGATCTTGATCCAACGGTTGGGATTGATTAGGTTGGGAGCTGGTTTGGTCGAGTCAATCGGCTCGGTCGGACTCGAGTCCGACTCGGGTTCGACTTCGGTCGGATGAACACGATTTGACCCGAGTTGAATTTCCAGCGATTTAATATTTAAAATAATTCCCGATAATTCATTTAATTCATTAAAAATGGCAAATGACTCGAGAAAAATTCGTAAAAATTCTGAAAAATACTTTGGATTATTTTGGACTCAAATAAAATATTTCCAACAAAATTTTATTTGCAAAATTAAATTCTTTAATTATTTCAAAATGGAATAAATTCAAATAAATTCCAAATAAATCCAAATAAATTCCAGAAAATTCCAAAAATTCACCAAAGTGCCAAATCACACATGAATTTAAGAACAGCAAAATTTTGGGGTGTTACAAACCTCCCCCCCTTAATAGAATCTCGTCCCCGAGATTCAGGGCTTACTAAAGGAATAGGTTTGGAAACTCTTTCTTCAAATCCTCTTCGCGCTCCCAAGTCGCTTCGCTTTCTTCAGGGTTGCTCCACTGAACTCTACAGAAACGGGTTGACTTGTTTCTAGTTTCTCGATCCATTGTGTCCAGAATCCTCACGGGATGCTCCTTATAAGTCAAGTCCTCCTGCAACTCAATTAACTCTAGCGGTGTCTGTTCCTCAGGAACTCGGAGGCACTTCTTCTACTGGGACACATGGAATACGTCATGCACTCCTGCCAACGACTGTGGCAGCTCCAGCTGATAAGCAACTTCGCCTCTGCGACTCAAAATCTTAAATGGTCCAACATAACGGGGTGCGAGTTTCCCTTTGGCATGGAACCTCTTAACTCCCCTGAGAGGCGTAACTCTGAGGTATACAAAGTCTTCTGGTTCAAAACTCAAATCTCGGCGACGATTGTCAGCGTAACTCTTTTGTCGAGATTGGGCGATCTTCAACCTTTCCCTAATCATGGCGATCTGCTCTTCAGCCTCTTGAAGAATATCAGGCCCAAAGACACGGCGCTCGCCGGTCTCATTCCAATTCAATGGCGTCCGACAGGGTCGACCATACAAAGGCCTCAAAAGGTGACATCTCAGAACTAGCCTCGATAACTATTGTTGTAATCGAACTCGGCATACGGCAAACTCTTATCCCAAGAGGTAGCATAAGCTAATGCACAAGCTCTCAACATATCCTCCAGACCTGGTTGACTCTTTCGGTCTGTCCATCCGTCTGCGGATGATAAGGTATCTTGAAGTTCAAACGGGTTCCCATGGCTTCATGCAACTTATTCCGTAACCTTGAGGTAAATTGGGTACCTCTGTCCGATACAATCCTCTTTGGCACTCCGTGCAAACAGACAATCTCGATCATGTATAATTCTGCTAATTTATCTCCGAGTAAGTGGTCTTTACGGGGATAAAATGGGCTACTTTAGTCAAGCGATCCACTATAACCCATATGGAGTCATAACCCTTGAGTCTTCGGCAAACCGGTAATGAAATCCATTCCGATTTCCTCCCACTTCCACTCGGTATTTTCAGCGGTTGTAGCAATCCTGCTGGTCTCTCGATGCATTGCCTTGACCCTCGGCATACGTCGCACAATGCAACATGCTCGGCAACTTCACGTTTCATACTCGGCCACCGAATCTCTCCTTCAGATCCTGATACATCTTGGCGCTTCGGGATGAATTGAGTACTTGGAGTCATGGGCTTCTTCCGAATCAGTTGCTTTAACTCCTTTTGTTAGGCACACAAATGCGATCCTTCATCCACAACGTGCCTTGCTCATCCAACTTGAAGTCCTCTCGCCTTACCTTCCTCCTTGATGGACTTAATCCTGCGGATCTTGTCATCATCCTTCATCCTTCTCGGATCTGATCCTCTAGGGTAGGCTTTACTTCTAATGCGCCAAGAATCCCCTAGGTACTACCTCAATCTTCATTTTCTGAAAATCCTCACATAACTCATCCCGACTTGTGGCTAGCAACGTACTCACGGTATGGCTTTTCCGACTCAGGGCATCGGCTACTACGTTGGCCTTCCCGGATGGTAATGGATTCCAACATTATAGTCTTTGATCAACTCTAACCATCTCCTCTCGCCTCATATTCAGATCCGATCGGGTGAATATGTACTTAAGGCTCTTATGATCCGTATATACTTCACATCTGTTTCCAATCGATAGTGACGCCATATCTTCAAAGCATGCACTACGGCAAATAACTCTAAGTCATGTGTCGGATAATTTTCCTCATGCGGCCTCAATCGCCTTGATGCATAAGCGGCGACCTTTCCATTCTACATCGGCACACATCCAAGTCCTTGGCGCGATCGTCACAATAAATATCGAAGCTTTGAGCAACATCCCAGTAGAACTAACACCGGTCGATGTCAATCGCTTCTTGATTCTGAAATCCTTTCTCACATTCTGGCGCCCATGCAAACTTCTTTTCCTTCTTCGAGCTTGTGTAAGAGGTTTCGCAATTGTCGAAAGCCTTCGATGAAACGGCGGTAGTATCCTGCCATTCCAAGGAAACTCGAATCTGGGTCACGCCTTCTACGCTCCCAATGTAACACATCTTCTACTTTGCTTGGGTCTCTGGCGACTCCTTCTGCGGTCATTACATGTCCAAGAAACTCCACCTTGTCCTTCCAAAAATCACACTTGCTGAACTTGGCGAAAAGTTGTCGTTCCTCGCCTTTTCCAAAACTCGCCTTAAGTGTTCGGCATGTTCATCCTCCTGTCTTGGAGTAGATTAGGATATCGTCTATGAACACGACGACAAACTTGTCCAAATATTCCATGAACACCTTATTCATCATATTCATGAAATATCTTTGGCGCATTAAATCGATCCAAAGGACATAATCAGAACTCGTAATGTCCATATCTTGACGAGAATGCGATCTTGAATATCTTCCGATCGGATCTTCAATCGATGGTATCCCGATCTCGAGATCAATCTTGGAGAAAACTCCGGCTCCTCTCAACCGATCAAACAAATCATCAATCCTGGGTAGCGGATACTTATTCTTCACGGTGACTTCATTGAGCGCCACGATAGTCAATGCACATCCTGAAACTCCCGTCCTTCTTCTTGACAAACAAAAGCGGTGCTCCCCATGGCGACGAACTCGGTCTGATAATTTCTTTCTCCATTTAGTGTTCTAGCAGTTTCTTCTTTTCTACGATCTCCTGGGTGTACATTCGATAGGGTCTCTTTGCTATCGGTCTTTGTGCAGTACAAGCTCTATCACAAACTCTATGTCCCTGTCTGGCGGCATACCAGGTAGATCTTCGGGAAAAACATCGGGGTACTCATTCACTACTGGGACATCCTCTATGCTGATTGCCTTGGTACTGTTGACCATCAACTGACCATCTCTAATTGCAGTGGCTTGAAATTCCACTTTCTTCCCACACGGGCTCTCAACTGAGATAGTCCTTCGTCCACAATCCAATACGGCCTTGTGCTTGGATAACCAATCCATTCCCAATATGACGTCTAAGGTCTGGGTCTCCAAAATTATAAGGTTTGCTAGGAATTCTATTCCACCTATTAGTATTCTCACCCCGGAACATCCTACTTTCGTTCGGAGTTCGGAACCAGGGGTTTGAACTAAAAGCACGCACTTAAGTCTGGCAATTCCCAAATCATTTCTAGTAGCAAAGCCTTGCGAAACAAACGAATCTGAAGCTCGAGTCAAACAAAATCAAGCAGGTGTATCGAGTTAACAAGTAACTTACCCGATCTGACGTCAGTAGCATTCTCAGAGTGCATCTGCGGTGACATGGTTGACTCGGCCTCTCACCACGATGCAGGGTGTGGCTCCTGATCTTTGGCGTCCTAGCTGGGTGGTTCCTAGATTGAAGCGAATCGAGTCACTCCTGCTGTCTTCTTTGGACAATGTTGGCAAAGTGTCACTGGCTCGTTGCGATTGTAGCGGCGTCTCACGGTTCCTTCTTTATTTGCACGGAGTAGCGTTTCTAGCGGGTGGGGTGCAGTAGTTCGATTGACAGGTCTTGGTGCAGAGGATGGTGTCCTTGTTGCATTCTCGTGGTTGGAATCAAGAATTGATTTGGTGCAACTCTCGGTATTTATTGCGTTCCACTGGCGTGATCCTTGCTGTTGCCTCCTGCGCTTCCTGTTCTCATCCAGGTCCTTGCGCTTGTCCTCACGAATAAGTGCCTTAGTCACCCACTCTTGGAAATCTGGAAAGGTGTGGGTGATCAACCCTACTTGCAATCCTGAGTTACGTCCCTTCATAAAACGAGGTATGCCTGGATTTATCTGTCGCTACATCCTCAGTGCGTAGCGTGCTAGCTGTGTGAACTTGTTCAGTAGTCGGCCACCGGGCCGATTACCTTGCTTGATGCTCTGAACTCCTCCTTCTTAAGGTCCATGACTCCTTCAGGCACGTGATCTGTCGGAATGCAATGTGAACTCTTCCCAAGTGATATCTTGAGGGTTCTCTTGCGTGGCACGAAATTCTCCCACCATTCGTAATGTTCCTTCCAACTGATGAGAAGCGTAGAGTACCTTCTCATTTCCTATGCATTGAGCTATGTGTAGCTTCCTCTCGATTGATCTTAACCAATCATCGGCCTCCAATGGATTGGCATTCCCAGAGAAAGTGGGTGGGTGAGTCCTCATGAACTCGGATAGTCTTGTATTCTGGCGTGGTCCCTGATTAACTTGATTAGCAGTGGCCTGAGTGGTGACGTGCTGCATTTGTTGCATCATAGCATGCATCAACTGAGTCTGAGCAGCAAGAAATGCTCCAAAATTCTGCATATCCAGTGGTGGTGCTGGTGCTCCATCATTGGGGTTTTCTGCTGGGCGAGAACCACTTCCATTGCTTCCAAAGTTTCCGCGGGTGTTCACCATCTGTCGATTTGCTCTAGGTTTAGAGATGAGAAGGAAACAAGAATAGACAAGTAGTATGGAACTTATGCGGGGCGAAAGGTGTAATCTTAAGGTCCAACTTTATTATTAATAACTTGGTATGGCTGCTTACAATGCCTAAAGGCCTTGCAACACATACTGCACACTCAGCAAACAAAGCAAATCCAAATCGAACTAACTCTGGAGTCTAACGCCTAAAGGGTGACTCTTTATTCTATGACGCGACTCGGCGAAGGAGTCTCACTATAGAACCTATGCTCACTCATCGAGAAAACCTCCACGGACTGGTACGGTCTTTGTGGCATAGGCGCCAAACGATCGCCATGTCCAAATGATCGTGTCCTCTGTGGTAGTCGAAGAAGCAGTGTCCTCATCGAGATCTGACTCCTCCGGATCTGGCTCGTGTAGCTCGAGTTCTGGCTCTGGGTCCGGTCCGTACAAGGTCATCTCCAACTCGTCGATCCTTCGTAGAAGGTGTGCCACATACTCTTGAGCTTCCCGCCATCTGTTCTTCTCTGTCGTGATCTCCTTGCGGGCCTTCTGTAGCTCCTTGCTTGTATTATCTAGTACATCCTCCTGGGCGACAACAAACCGTGCCAACTGTGTAACCGTGGCATCCTCATCCTGAATCTCCTTTGGGTTAAGCAGGTTATTGCTGCGCGGGTGATAACGGAACACCGTGCTCTCCAATTCTCTGGCGTAGATACGGGTAATGTGCCGCATTGCGCGTCGTGATACTTCTTGGATACCCATTTGCATTGTAGATCTCCTGGCGGTCACGGTGTATCGAGCGATTGCACTGGCCCTTTTTCCTAGCAGGTACCTCAATCCTCACGTCACAAGCCTTGATCAATCCCGCTTGTCTGATCACTTCCACTTGGTATTGCGGCTTCTCAAAATCTCCGAGAGTCTGTAGCATATGCCAAAGTTCTGCAGCGTGACCAACTCCCAGATCAACGTAGTTGAACTCTTCCTCCATCTGTCACAAGAGTGCTTTACGTAAGAGCTCGGAATTTTTAAATTGTGACAAGGTAAGGGAAAATTTCAGCAAGAGACCAGAAAAGAGAGAAGGGGATAAGTCGAGATGTCATTTCTTATCCTTGACAAACTTTTAGCTTTTAGAAAATAGGTTTTATCCTCACTACGACCATTCTAGCTTAGGGTTGAGCCTACAGTCAAGTATGGCTCTGATACCACCTCTGTCGGGACCCCGAATTTGCAAATCCGGACCCTCTGTGTATTCAGCACTAGTCCAGGAACGCGCTAGTGCACACAGTCTTAACATTGGTAAATATCACAATCATACCACTCGATACCAATAAAGTACTTTATTTAAATAACCAAATCGGTTACTCGACCTTATGGCCAAGTTACAAATGTATGCCTGCAAGGCGAAACTTATTAAAAGAGAAATAATAGCAATGAAAATCAAATAACCGTGGCGCCATCCAAGATACCACAGGCAACCGATCGGGCTCGCTTCCCTAAGTAGACGGATCCTCTTGGAGTTCCTCCTCCAAAGTGGCGTAATCTCCTCTTCAACTGATATTGTGTTGAGGCAAGGGTGAGTACTTGGTACTCAGCAAGTCATGCACAGAATGCAAGCTAATATACTATATGCATGGCTTGGTACAAAGGAATAGCTCAAGATATAATTGCAGAAATGACATTTGAAAAGTAACATAAGTAGATTCAAAGCGAGAAATAAGTAGAGCATAAATAACTTTTCAAGAAGTTTAATAAACATTTTCCCCATCCTAAACCACATTTCCATCATCTTCATTTTTAAACCATCCCAACTTTCCAAATCCAAGTTGTTTTTGAGAAAATCTAACCCTTGACTGTAATTCCCGAGCGATGTCCAATACCGCGGACACGGCTATTCGAATAGATTCTAAACTCTGCAGAGGTTATGCACTTTACCCACAAGATACAGTCAAACACCACAAAGGCGAGTTCCCGTAACAAAGCCTTTCGGAAGCCTCAAACAACACAGGTGGTCCTCTCCGGTTCGTGCTCTACACCATCCCTTCCCTTAGCCAAGGCGAAGTATGGGACCAACACACCGTTAGATGGGTATCTGGCCACAGCCACGATACGCTCCCCCGTACAATCACACAAACGGTGTAACTGACACCCTGAGGCTCCACAAGTGAGTTCTTAGCGACTTAGTCAACTAGGGCCGTCCCATTCCAGCCATGTGGTTGCAAGTATGACCCAGTTCAAAGGCTTGCAAGGTTAAGTCCTTAGAGTGACCAGGGCAAGACTACCCGAAGAACCAAATCAACATCCCCAATGCCACAACTGGCCCACCTGATTACTCTGGCCACATGCCCCGGTCGAAAACTGTTTATCAAACCCCAGTTGATTACCATGCACCACGTGCCATCAACATCACATGATACTTTTCCAAAACAGGTTCAATATATCATTAAGTCAATATTAACATTTGATTGTCCCAAAAATCATGTCATGAGCACGTAGCAGGTCTAAGCAGTATACTACGACGGTCTAAAACCCATGTTGGCAATTTAATAATGTCCAACTAGTAATCCACAACTAGGGTGACAAAGGGTCATGGCACATACTTAAGTAATCAAGGTGTCATACAGCAAATTGGTGTTTATCTAACCCCCATGTTTAAACAAAGTATCTTTCTATTTGAACTAGCATGCAATAGTTTAAATCAAAATAGATTTTGAAATAGGATCAACATGGTCAAAGCACAACTTGCCTTCAAAAAGTACTTGTTCTTGGTCTTGAGTTGGATCCTGAGTCAACACTTCTCCTTCGAATCCTTCCGGCACTTCAACGTCTACTCGTAAAGCGTGCAAATAGCAAATACACAAATAAACACTAGGCAAAAACATCCCAAAACTCCAAATAAAATCCATAAACAGAGAGAACATAATTTTCTGGATTTTTAGAAACTGGAATCGTCAAATTTGGAGTTAAGACGCAAAAGTTATGATTATTTAAAGTTTAAATAATCATTTAAATAATTTTACAGAGAAAAACTTTAGTCCAAAAATTAAATAAAATTCATATTTAGGTAGATCTCAATTTTATACAAATTTAGAAATTTGAATCACTCAAATCGGAGTTGAAACGCAAAAGTTATAAGCGTTTGAAGTTTGAATCTAAATCTGAAATCATTATTTCAAATTAATAAATCATTTTCTTTTTCGGAAATTAATTATTGCGTCAGCATGGACACGTGGCAGCCTCTGATTGGGCGGCTGACGTCAGCCGGTCCATGGACGTGGTCCACGCTCGGCTCGAGTCCACCGTGGACCCGGTCCACAGCTCCATGTGAGACTGACATGTGGGACCACTCGGATGACGTCATCGCTGACGTCAGCGGGGCTCAGCCCACGGTGCTGACAGGTGGGTCCACCGATGACGTCATGGGTGACGTCACGGTGCAGTCGCTGACACGCGGGCCCCGCGTGTCAGTGGCCACGCACGCGCGCGTACGACGCTGACCGCGTCGGTCCAACTTCCCGACACGTGGCGCAATCACGGCCGTTGGTTTGAAATCCGACGGCTGGGATTGAGTTTAGCCTCATGTGCTTGGGGCGCACGTGACTGATCGTGGGCCGTTGGATCTTGATCCAACGGTCCAGATCCAATCTAACCTGGTGCAGTTCTTGATACGCGGCGCAACCTAAGCCGTTGGATCTAGATCCAACGGTTGGGATTAGATCTAGGATTTTCAACGGGGAAACTCACCGAGGTGACGTGGCACGATCTGGGCCTTTGGATCTTGATCGGACGGTTGGTGGAGCTCGGGGTCGGCGATGGCTTCACGGCGTTGCGGCTGCCGTGGCCGAGGCAGCGACCACCCAAACGGCGGTTGGGGCGTGCTCGGCGAGATGGATGGTGTCTTCGTGCGCTGACTTGGGGTTTGAATCAGGGTCAATGGCGGCGGAGGACGGCGGACGGCGGCGAGGCGAGGCAAGGACCGTGGCGGCGCTTCACGCAACTACGGCGCGATTCGCGAACCTACGGCGGCTAGAGCTCGGCGGGTTAGGGCAAGAAGTGCGCGGGTCACGGCGGTCCTCGGTGCAATCCGGCATTAAATAGCCTCGGCGTCCGTGCGGAAGACGGAGACCTAGTTCTTCACGGCGGCCCGGAGTGCGGCGGCGAGTCCGGCTTCCAGGCCATGCGAAGACGACGACGCCGGCCGCCCACGTGGCGCGATCAACGCCACGATCGCCGCGCGATCGGATCCGGGTCGGATACGGCTCGAACCGGTACGGGCGGATCTCAGCCGTTGGATCTTGATCCAACGGTTGGGATTCATTAGGGTTGGGAGCTGGTTTGGTCGAGTCAACTGGCTCGGGTCGGACTCGAGTCCGACTCGGGTTCGACTTCGATCGGATGAACAAGATTTGACCCGAGTTGAATTTCCAGCGATTTAATATTTAAAATAATTCCCAGTAATTCATTTAATTCATTAAAAATGGCAAATGACTCAGAAAAATTCCAGAAAAATTCTGGAAAATACTTTGGATTATTTTGGACTCAAATAAAATATTTCCAACAAAATTTTATTTGCAAAATTAAATTCTTTAATTATTTCAAAATGGAATAAATTCAAATAAATTCCAAATAAATCCAAATAAATTCCAGAAAATTCCAAAAATTCACCAAAGTGCCAAATCACACATGAATTTAAGAACAGCAAAATTTTGGGGTGTTACATGGGGCGCTGGCGCCACGCCGGAGTGAGGCGCCGGAGGCTGAGGCGGCGCTACCGGCGGCGGTGAGGACGGTGGAGGAGGATGGAAGAGAGGCGACTCCACGGAGTCGTCAGAACTTGCGGGAGATGGCAGGCGCTGCCATTGCCGGTCGAAGATGCAGAGAACGAAAGGAGGAAGACTTGTACCGATGTGACCAGGATGCAGAGAACGAAAGGAGTTATATGGTGTGATCAATGCTAGTATTGTTTGAACGTCAAAATGGCGGGGAAGACAAGGGGGCGAATGGATATCCGTGTCGGTTCTTATCAAGAACCGACTGTGATGTTGACTTGCTTTACAGTCGGTTCCTTTTGAGAACCGACACTGATATATTATCTGTGTCGGTTCTATAAAGAAACCGACAGTGTTGAGAATCAAATTATCACAGTCGGTTTTACATATAAGCGACGGTGATAACTAATTAATCACAAACGGTTCTTCTATAGAACCGATTGTGATGAGGCTCGCTAGGTTTTATATGTACCGTGCTGGACTCGAATGAACTTATTAACTCTCGTCGAGTTAGTTCGCTAAGCGATTTCTCTATTTTCCAAACCTATCTTACTCGTGGCTTTATTCAACAGTGGGCCCGATTCCTTCAATCCCTTCAATGTTGTATTAATGTACATCATTCGATTTTGATTTGGTCTCATTAGCAGAGTGTATGGTAGTGGAGGAGATCGGTGCGTTGAAGGTCTCCGTTAATTGAAACCCGTGCTAGCTTGATCAGAGCTAGATTTCCTCGCTTGTGGTTTTCCTCGATCGAAAGGTGACCAGCATTAATTCTTAGAAATCTCTTCAATATTGCAGTAGGACTTAAATTAATTGTTTTAATATTATTAATATGATCAATTATATATAATAGTTAATTAGGTCACAGAACCTATGCGTCTCCTGCTCGAGGGTGCTTGTTTATAAGTATGCTAAAATGGCATATTTATAAATAAGCGATCTCAGTGTCCACGTTTTTGGGCGATTCGAGGATATGTGGCTCGGGCAAGTTCTAAGGTGTTGTACAAAGCTGTAGTGAAAGTTTCGGCAAGATCTCCTGGCAGTGTTCTCCGAATACACATCCTCTTGACATGTTGTCGATACGTGTATTTGGAGAACAATGAGATGTCGCCAAATTTTCTAAAGTTTGTACAACATCTTAATTAGGAACTTGCTCGAACCACATATCCTCGAATGGGATTAGGACCTAACCTACTTAGATATTAGGAGTCATCGTTGGTACGCACGCATTTTAGTCGGTCTCTGAGATATACGTTTCTTTAAGATCATTCAACAAAAAACTTTGTTTTCGGGTTCAACCCTTCTTTTATTTCATTGATTAGGGCATTATTAATTTATTGTTTGCGGTTTACTTGTAGATGGACCGTGAAGAATGGATGTATCACAAAAGCCGTGTGAGTGCCGAGTTTCAGAGGGAGTTAAGGAGTTCATAAGAATTGCGTAAGAAGATATGGTTATGAGGGGTGTAAAGTTCATATATTGTCCTTGTATTGATTGCACCAATCTCGGGAGATTTAACAACTCATCTCAAATTGAAGGCCATTTGATTCGACGTGGCTTCGTGAGGAATTACACGTGTTGGATCCATCATGGGGAGACAGTAGTACCCTGTGATATGCAACGAAGATATGCCGAAGCCGATCAGAGTTGGAGCGTGATATGTTTGATGAGGATAATTTAGATCAAATGTTGCGGGATGTGGAGGGAAATTACACGGAAAGAGAGTTCAAAATTTAAAAGCTTGATGGATGACGATGCCAAACCATTGTTTTCAGGTTGCAAAGGGAATACACCAAGTTGGGTTCGGTCCTTGCATTGTTTGAACTGAAGGCAAAACACCGTTGGATGATACAAGTTTCAATGCACTTTTAATACTTCTTTCGGATATGCTTCCAGAGGGAAACGAGTTGCCAACAAGTATTTATGAAGCGAAGAAGCTATTATGTCCCATGGGAATGGAAATAGAAAGGATACATGCATGTCCAAATGATTGCATACTATACCGCAACGTCCATAAGGAATCACAAGATTTGTCCTGCTTTGTGGTGTACCCGATACAAACAAAATGAGAAGCGTAATGACAAGAAGCGTAAGAACCGAATTGACCACGGTGAAGATGTGAAAAAAGGGGCACCAGCCAAGGTGTTGTGGTATTTGCCCATCATTCCCCGTTTAGAGCGGATATTTGCAAATCCTAAAGAGGCAAAATTGTTGCGTTGGCATTATGAATCTCGAAAGGAAGATGGCAAGTTGAGACATCCCGCTGATTCGGCTCAATGGAGAAACATTAATTGGGAACATGAGGAGTTTGGTGCCGAGATGAGGAACATAAGATTTGGATTGAGTACGGATGGTATGAATCCGTTTGGTAATATGAGCAATGACACAAGATTTGGCCAGCTTTTGTTGTGTATCTACAATTTGCCTCCTTGGTTATGCATGAAGCGGAAGTATATCATGATGTCGTTGCTAATCTCAGGACCCAAACAATGGGTAATGATATTGATGTGTACCTATCACCACTAATTGAGGATTTGGTAAAATTGTGGAATGTGGGGGTTGAGGTGTGGGATGCATACAAAAGAGAGAACTTCACCCTACGGGCTATGATATTTTGCACCATAAATGATTTTCCAGCCTTTGGTAATTTGGCGGGCTATAGCACGAAGGGAGCCAAAGCTTGTCCAATTTGTGAAGAGGACACTGATAGCTTGTGGTGCCGACCGAGGAAAACGGTGTACATGGGTCACCGTAGGTTTCTACCCCGAAGTCATCGATATCGTAAGATGGATGACAAATTTGATGGAAAGAGGGAAGTTCGTGCAGCCCCGCAGCCTATGACTGGAAGGCAAGTATATTCACGCGTAGAGGATATCGATGTTCAGTATGGTAAGAGCCGTAAATCTGTTCGTCCTAGGACCATTTGGAAAAAGAGGTCGATATTTTGGGACTTACCATATTGGAAGGAGTTAGATGTCCGTCAATGTATTGATGTCATGCACGTTGAGAAAAATGTTTGTGATAATTTGGTAGGCATCCTGCTGAACATACCTGGGAAGACCAAGGATGGTGTGAATGCTCGCCGCGATATGACCTACATGGGGATCAGGCCCAAGCTTGCAGTGATGGTGGAGGATGGAAAAGGGCCGTACATCCCCGCTGCATGCTACACCTTATCCAAGAAAGAGAAAGAAGACCTCTGCAAGTGTCTCCACGATATTAAAGTTCCATCGGGATACTCCGCAAACATTAAGAAGCTTGTGTCTATGGATGATTTGAAGTTGATCGGTATGAAGTCCCACGACTGTCATGTCTTGATGACCCAAATGCTCCTCGTTGCAATCGTAAATATCCTACCAGATGACGCCAGGTTGGCAATCACGGCTATGCTATTTCTTCAATGCGATTTCATGCAAGGTTATTGATCCCGATATACTTGGACAACTTACAGTGAGGTGGTGCGACTCTTTGTCGCCTTGAGATGCATTTCCCCCCGTCGTTCTTCGACGTCATGGTCCACCTCGTTGTTCACCTTGTTAGAGAGATTAAGATTTGTGGACCCGCATTCCTGCGTTACATGTATCCGTTCGAGAGGTACATGGGTATATTAAAGTCATACGTGAGGAATAGGTCGAAGCCTGAGGGTAGTATTATTGAAGGTTATGGGACTGAAGAGGTTATTGAGTTCTGCGTGGACTACCTAGGTAAAAGACAACCGATTGGTGTTCCTATATCTCGTCATGAGGGCAGACTTGGTGGCAAAGGAACCATTGGGTCAAATCTAATGAGCCCACAATTTGATATGTACTGTAAAGCGCATTTCACAGTCTTGCAACACAAATACAGTGAAGTTCATCCATACATCCAACAAAGACAAGTTGATATTACGGGAAGAGAATCCACTTATGGATGAGCTTTCCATCACACGAGAACACAACGATCGATTCCTCACATGGTTCAAAGAAAAGGTGAAGGTCTCCGTTAGTACCGAGGATGTCAAATGGTTGGCTGATGGACCAAGATTTAATATACAGACATGGCAAGGTTACGATATTAATGGCTACACATTTTATACTGAAAGTCAAGATGCAAAGAGTACAGTGCAAAACAGTGGTGTGAGCATAGATGCTTTGTCCGATGATCACTCAATTAGAGGATCACAATCGCAATGAACTGTTACTACGGGATAATCGAAGAAATATGGGAGCTCGACTACGGAATATACCAAGTTCCATTGTTCCGATGTAAGTGGGTGAGACTTCCTCACGGAGTTAAGGTCGACAAGACAGGTTTTACACTTGTTGATCTGAATAGACCGCCTACAGAGATGAACCGTTCGTCCTCGCAAAGCAAGCAAGTCAAGTTTTCTACGTGCGTGACCCGGCCAATCCGAGGTTGCACGTCGTACTTCATGGCAAGAGGAGGATTGTTGGAGTTGAAAATGTCGTAGATGAAGAAGAGTACAACCAATTTGATGAAACACCTCCGTTTGCAGATGGGGCATGTCTTAGCGGTGACGACGGCACACATGGAACACATTACATGCGTGTAGATCATCAAGAAGGGTTGTATTTTAAATAAATTATGTTGTAAGAATTCCCTGTATAATGTGGCATTTTGTAGAATATATATGTCAAATGGATCTTATAGTATAGGAAATTTGAAAAAGATTTGACTTTTCGACTCTTTTGAATGAAGATTCTGTTTTAAAAAAAAATAGAAATTGGATCATAGTTATCGCAATCGGTTCTTTAGGAAACCGGCACAGATAGTATAATTGCGATCGGTTCTTTTAAAGAACCGATACAGATACTCCACATATTGCGATCGGTTTTTCTATAGAACCGACACAGATACTCAGTATAGAAACGACCGTGATAAAACCCAGAGCATTTTCACTTCGGCGCGCACACTCAGTTCATTTCGGCGCGCACTGATTTCGTTTCAATTCATTCCACAACCCTAGCTCCACCACCTCCCGCACCGGCGCCTCCCCCTCCGCCTCCTCCCCCCCGGCGCCTCCCCCATCGGCGGGTACCCCGTGGGCGCCTCCCCCTCCGGCTCCTCCCACTCCCTAGCTCGACCACCTCCCCGACCGGCGCCTACCCCGTGGGCGCCTCCCCCCCGGCTCCTCCCCCATTGGCGGGTACCCCGTGGGCGCCTCCCCCCCCGGCGCCTCCTCCTTTGGGTCCTCCCCCCCTGGCGCCTCCCCCCCGGCGCCTCCCCCTCCGGCTCGTCCCCCCCATCGGCTCCTCCCCCATTGCCGACTCGGTTCGGCCAGACCGTAAGATGCATTTCTGATCAGGCTGTAATTGGTTGTAAATAGCTCGATGATGATTGCTTTTGAATGAGGCTTGATTAATCGATCTTTAAAGGAACTTGCTAGACCTAGAACAACACCGCTCTTAGTCGACAATTTGGTGCCACTTGCTCTTAATGCATTGTTCTAGGTCGAGCTTGATCTTGTGCTTATTCCTTTATGCTCTTAGCTGAGAATTTGGTGGCACTTGCTCTTAATGCATTGTGGTAGGGTTAGATTAGTGCTATATTCATTCTGATATTATGCTGTACTTGTTGTTTTCTGTGCTAGAGCAGTGCTGTTCTAGGGTTGTGTAATCCTCAAATTTTTAGATGTAATAGCCGGTGATATATTGGCTATCTAGAAGTTGGACGGCTAATTAATTTAGCAACCCTTCTATAGCAATCTGAGAGCAATTCATCATTGCAATTTGAAACTTGTAACACATGCTATATTATCGCACTTTATTATCGAGTTTAGTTGCGTAACCTATGCATCTCCCGTTCGAGGGTGCTTGTTTATAAGTATGCTAAAATGGCATATTTATAAATAAGCAGTCTCGAATTGTCCACGCTTTTGGATAGTTCGAGGATATGTGGCTCGGGCAAGTTCTAAGGCATTGTACAAACTCTAGAGAAAGTTTGGCGACATCTCCTGGTGTTCTTCGAATACACACCCTCTTGACCTGTTGTCGAGACGTGTATTTGGAGAACAAATGAGATGTCGCCAAATTCTCTAGAGTTGTACAACAGCTTAGGAACTTGCTCGAACCACATATCCTCGAATGGGATTAGGACCTAACCTAATTAGAGATTAGGAGTCATCGTTGGTACGTACGTACTTAGTCGGTCTACAATAGACATGTGAATTGCTTTCTATTATGTGAAATTTGAATTGCTTCCTCTCATGAAGTTTAGGTTTGACAATATACGTACTTACTTCGAAATGTCGCAAAGAGAGAGCACCGGCTCAACGCCAGAGAGAGAAGAAGGTCCTGCTACCCCATCGAGGAAGGTTAGAAAGGCCAGAGGACCGAATAAAGGAGCCACAGGGAGAACGCCGCAAGTGCTCCAATTCAATGCCAGGGGGGTTTGCACGGGTCCTGGCCCGTTTAAGGGGCGCTACTCCTCTTTTATCGGCCAATTGGTGAGGGAGCGAGTGCCGATCACAATTAAGGACTGGAGGAAGGAAGTAAGCGGCAGCGTAAGAACCGATCAGAGGACGAAGTTAAGGGAAAATGGATTATACCAGAGGAAGATGAAATCAATGCGAGGCAGTGCGCCTTGAAGAGAATGGGTGTGGCTTTGAGGCATTTCAGGGTGACCATGCATGCCGAGTTCGTGTTGAAAGACCGTACTCCCTTCCAAAGGTATCCATTTGTTACACCCGAGGTTTGGGAGGAGTTCGCAAGGATGAGGAGTACGCCCGAGGCGGAGGAGCTGAGAGAGAAGAATATCGCTATACAGAGGCGTAACACACGCGCACCACCTCGGTTCCGGTGGGTACGTAGGGAAGAAGGCAGAGTGGGTGCGACTAGCCTCTGAGTGTGCAACCTCGGGACAACGATGCCTTACTCCCACATATGCGAGGAGCGGGCACGCGACTGGGTATTAGCGAGGACGAAGAAAACCTCTGACGGTCAGATTGTCATTCCAAACCCCGCGACCGCACAGATCGTCACGACCATCGTAAGATATCTAACATAGTACATTGCATATTATATTCCCATTGTATTTTAGTAATAATTTATATTTGCGACCTGCAGGAGGAGGTAAGCCTGCGAGAAGAGCAAGGAGCATTTGAAAGCCAAGGGTCACGGGACATCTGTGTTCGGCAATCGGAAGCCCGATCATAAGGCGGGTGCTTGCCGGAGTGCGAGGTATACGAAGAGGTCCTTCTTTGTAGAGGAGAGCGCCCAAAGTGCCAGGGCAAGATCATGGGAAGCACGTGAGGCGCGGATCCGTTTGCAGATGAAGGAGGAGTTGAAGGAGGAGTTAAAGGCTGAGATGATGGCTGAGATGATGGCGATGTTCTCCCAGAATCAGATTCCTCAACCATCGCCTATGCTACGCCCTAGCAGATGCGCTTCCAATAAGGAACTGTGCATTCCACACCTCAAGGTAATAACTGCTTTGAGACCAAAAGGTACATGAGTAAGCTTAACACAGATTATGATGAAGATGTTGATCACTTCTTGCAGGGTCCTGCCAAGTGCCGGCTAGTCCTGATCGACGACGGAATACAGATTGAGGCTGCGCGCGGGGTTGCATTTCCAAGCAAGGAGGATGACACGGTGCATGGTATACCTTTGGGGATGGGCTACATGAGGGTGTAGGTGGACTATGTCCACGATGTTTACATGTCTCATGCCCTGGAGTTCCCCCCGAACGAAGATATCACCACTCTCGGGCAAGCACGGATGTCGTTCATCAAGTGGCCCGCGACGGGTGTCGTAGTGCAAGCACCTCCTCCCGCCGGTGCATCGCTGGTACTCTCGCTACCACTTCGCTCATCGCTGGTACAATCTGCCGCTATCGCTGCTATCGCTACTCTGGTATCGCTATCGCTGCTATCAAGCTATCGCTATTGCTGCTACTACTCAAGCTCGCTAGTACTGGTATCGCTCTTGTCGCTTCTCGTTATCGCTCCTCGTACTCGATGTCGCTTCCTCATATCGCTATCAGCTGGTACTACTGCTGCCGCTTCCTGGTACTACTCTGCTGCCGCTTCCTGGTACTACTCTCGCTGCCGCTGCTTCTCGCTCCTCCTACTATCGCTGCTCCTGCTCCTCCAACTATCGCTGCTCCTGCTCTCGCTGCACATGTTCCTGCTCTGCTGCACATGCTCCTCGCCCTGCTACACAACCTGCACCTACGCTGCAGCTGCACCTCCTGCACCTACGCTGCAGCCTACAAATGCCAGTGCGCAGTGGGGCGCAAAGGACTTCTACCACGATGACGAAAGATACAAAGCGAGTTCGAGAGTCCCTCCGTGAAGAAGGCAAAGTTGTCGAGGGCACAGAGCACCCTGATGATCACAAGCGGTACATACATGGAAAGCCCTTTCTACCAAGCCAAGAATTGAATTCTTTGGGCTTGTTCACTGTCACCTACATGGATGGTACATCGATAGGTCACATGAGGCCGAGCCTCGCCACGATTTCATAGTGAAGTATCGAGCGGGCCAATTCCACCGCAACGAGGATGGGACCTTCCCGCCGATTTTGAGGATCTCAGACTTTATGTACAGCTTGAAAGCCGTCGATATTTCTACCATACGATCCTGGACGCTGTGAGTCTCGCACCATACTCAATCAGATGACTATTTATTGATTTTGTATTATATTTTTTAACAATTGACATGAATTGCAGGATCATGAGGCAGCGAGCCGTGACGGGTCGACACCCTGTGGGGTTTGTCGACCCCGAGATGGTGTCTACGACCATGGCTAAGTATCAATCGGAGTTCCTTGCAGGATACATCAAGCAGGCATTGCATGAGGAGGCAAAAAGGGACTTCATTCTCTTCCCATACCACCAGGAGTATGTACTACTATACAATTCAATTACATGTACACACTTCAACCTTGTATTAACTTATTATCTTGCATTGTGTACCGTTTAATAAGCAACCATTGGGTTCTACTTGTGGTTGTTCCGAGTCAAAACAAGGTCTACACGTTGAACTCACTCGAAAATAGACCGATGGACTATGCGATCGAGCCTGTTTTGCAGAAGTAAGTACATTCCTCTAACCTAACACTTTACATATTGAACTACGTTAGGTATTTTTAACCTCAATGCATGGCATCTCTCCAATGTATAGTGCTTTCATGTCTTACGTTGCTGAACGTGGCCGACACAATGGTAAACAAGGCACCAAACTCGAGTGGAAGCGCTTCAAGGTACAAGTGTCTATCATAGGATTTTTTTCTTACACCTGTTTTTAATTCGTCTCCTAATTTAAGTTTCTTTGTTCACAGTGTCATCAACAAGGGTGCGATGATCTGTGTGGCTTTTACGTGATGCATCACATGCTGATTTTGGTTGGTCGCTCACATGCTTTCCCTAAGGTATAAAGCAGATTATTTGCACTACTGTCTATGTGATATTTGTTTACAAGCATAATACTATCAAGATGTTACAATACCAATTTAAGACTTAAATATATTAGTGCACTACGTTCTATTTTGCAGGACCTTGATATCATCCGGAAGAGCCTAACCAACACTGATCTCAAGAAATTACGAGACCATTTATGCCAGTGGTACTGGACAGAAGTTATAACAGATGATGGTAGATATAGAGACAATTCAAGCAAATACTAGTCCATAAAGTGTAAACAAAATTTATCTGAATGTGAATGTGATCTGTTACAGATTGTAAACAATATTAATTTGAATGTAATGTGTGTAGATTGTGATGTATATGTTCTGTGATTTTGTGGATTGTGATGAATGTGTCATATTGTCAATGCGAGGCCATTTTCGGACGATGGGCAGTAACATCATCACAATCGGTTTGCATAAAGAACCGATTGTGATAATGTAATAATTTGAATCGGTTCTACAAATGAACCGACAGATATTATTCTTATCCCCATCGGTTCTACAAATGAACCGATGGTGATAATGTAATAATTTGAATCGGGTCTACAAATGAACCGATTGTGATATTATTCTTATCCCCATCGGTTCTACAAATGAACCAATTGCGATAATGTAATAATTTGTATCGGTTCTACAAATGAACCGATTGCGATAATGTAATCAGTTGTATCGGTTCTACAAATGAACCGATTGTGATAATGTAGTCAGTTGTATCGGTTCTAAAAAAGAACCGATTGTGATATGTGTAATATCACAGTCGGTTCTTGTTTAAGAACCGACTGTGATAATGTATTATTATTGTCGGTTAAAAACCGACTGTGATATATCTACCTTATCACTGTCGTTGGACTTTGTATCGCCACCAAAACCGACTGTGATGACCAAAAAGAACCGATTGTGATGTACGGTTCTGTAGTAGTGCATGCACATCTGCAATAATTAAATCTAAGCCATCCAAATCCCATCCAATAGTAGCTTCATCGGGGTGGTATTACAAATCTGTGCACATTTTGCAATTACCACCCCAATGAAGATACCGTTGGATGAGATTTGGATGGCTCAAATTTAATTATTGCACATGTGCATAATCCACCCATGTGCACTGGATATGCTTCCTTAATTTAGTGACTACTCAAGGAGATTAGTTGATGAATAGAGGAAAGAGGGTTCGCTAGGAAAACTTGCTGTACTATAGGAGTGCGATACGTATCATCTTCTATGTCTTTATTATCTAGAAGAGAGCTATATTTTGTAAATTTATTCAGGAAAAAAATCATATCTTAACTATTATAAGAATGAGTTGGTGTTGATGGTGAGTCTGTCAGGTCGTTCTTGGGCCAGAACAGTAGGGGCCCAAGGCCCAGTAGGTGAGGAATTTTGTAGCTATTTGCTGTTTGTCTAACTTTATTTGCATTTCATTGTATTCCCTTGTTCAGTGATTCTTCAGTAACGGATCTCAAATAAGTGATAGCTCAAGTTTTAAATTCTCGTCTTTTGTTTTTAAGAGTTTAGAACTTATGGTGTCATTATCTATTTGGGATCCGTCGCCACGCACCGGCACTTTACTGGTCTGAAAAAAAAATGTGTCGTAGAAGAAGACTTGGGGTGCCACCAACAGACATATACACACATGCCTTGGCACCCCAAAAGCCAAAATCCTCAAATTTGCGGCCACCCCAGAGGCCCAACAAAGCTCTTGTCAGGCCCTGATTTGAATACGACTTTAAATGGAAGATGCAAAGAAGCGGCAACAGAAATCGATAAAGGAAATGACAGAAGAACGAAGAACAAAAACAAGAAGAGAACTGGGAAGCACGAAAGAGTAAAGTATTGTTTTGATCAGTATGTCCATGGCAGACTCCACCAACTCCCGTAAAAACCAATACTTATACTCTGCCTTTTACCAGAGTTCACTTACCCAGATGAAAGTAAAAGCTAATGAAAATGACAATAGCGTTAAGATGAGCAGTAATTCTAAGCCCGATTACAACTGTTGGATTACACTTGATGAAAGTATCAATGCATCTCAGCTGCTCTTTGACTGAACTAATCCCAAACCTCTTCCCAATCGGACTCTGACGCTCCGAATCTGACAATCCCCCCCCTTGAGATCCTTGTCCTCAAGGATTGAAGTTTGGAAATATTTTGGAAATGAAATCAGCATCCTCCCACGTGGCTGCCTCTGCTGGTAAGTTGGCCCATTGAACCTTCCATTGAACTATAGCTACATTATTCCGAGGTATCATTCTCCTCTCAAGAACTGCAACGGGTTCAATCAAAATATTTCCTTCACCATCCACTAGAGGTAAATTCTTTTCTGGAACTGCCCTGTTACCAACATGCCTCTTCAATTGACTAACATGGAAAATGGGATGGATATGACATCCTTTAGGCAATAATAGTTTGTAAGCCACTTTTCCAATCTTTTCTAGAACTCGGAAAGGTCCATAAAATTTGGTGTGCAACCTCAGCCTGTTATGTAACCCCAGAGAATTGTGCCTGTATGGTTGCATCTTTAGATACACCATGTTTCCTTCCTCAAATTGTCTTTCAGTTCTATTTTTATCAGCAAAGTGTTTCATCCTTGAAGTAGCCTTCTCCAAATTGGTCTTGATTGTTTCTATCACATTCTGGCGTTCTCGGAGTCTATCTCTGCTCTCTTCAGTACAGTCATCGAAGAGTATGGACTTAGTAACCATTGGTGGTTTCATCCCATACAAAGCTTGGAAGGGAGTCATTTGCAAAGTGGTATGAAAAGAGGTATTATACCACCATTCAGCATGTGATAACCAAGAATGCCATTGTTTTGGCTTTGAGAAAGCCATGCATCTCAAATAATTCTCAAGGCATTGATTGACCATCTCCGTTTGCCCGTCCGTTTGAGGATGATATGCACTGCTCAATCTGATTTTTACTCCCAAAACCTTGAATAGCTCCTTCCATAAAGTACTGGTGAAAACCCGATCCCTATCTGAAACAATCACCATGGGCAATCCATGTAATTTGTATATGTTATCCAAGAAAAGAGTTATGATATGTTGAACCGTACAAGGATGACCCAAGGCAATAAAGTGAGCGTATTTAGTAAACTTGTCAACTACAACCATCACAACATCCTTCCCATTTGATTTTGGGAGCCCTTCCACAAAATCTAGTGATATATGAGTCCAAGCCATTTCAGGTAATGGTAATGGTTGGAGCAATCCTGGGTATGGTACATTTTCAGACTTACTCTTTTGACACACGGCACAAGATTTGACATACGTTGCAACCATAGCCTTCATTCCAGGCCAATAAAACAGTAATTTCATTCTCTGATAAGTTGCCCTTTCTCCAGAATGCCCTCCCAATGCTGAGCCATGAAAGGATTCTAACAATTGTTCTTTCAATCTTGTACTGTTGCCAATGTATAATTTCCCTTTATACCTTAATATGCCCTTGTTTAGAGTGAATGGATGAGCGCTGTTGGCATCAATCCTCAGTTTTGCTTCCAGCTCTTGACACTTATCATCATTTGCATAACTCTGAATAACCTCAGTAATCCATTCGGGAATAGCTACAGTAAGTGACATAGCTTCCTTGGTATGGTTCACTCTGGACAGAGTAGTAAGTGGCATTTCATCTTCCATATGGTCAACTCTGGACAGAGCATCTGCCGCTCTGTTCTCCCTGCCTTTCTTGTATTCCACTCGATAGTCATATCCCAATAGCTTGATGAGTAACTTATGCTGCACCCCATCAGTCAACCTCTGCTCAGCTATAAACTTCAAACTTTATTGATCTGTACGAATTATCAATGTAGAGCCTAACAGATAATGTTTCCATTTTTTTAAAGCTTCCAAAATGGCTAGAGCTTCCTTATCATAAATAGATAGTGCACTTGCCTTGGAACCAATAGCTTTACTCGTGAAGGCAATGGGTCTCCCTCCTTGCATCAAAACTGCACCTAATCCCTTGCCGCTGGCGTCTGTTTCCAATACAAAAGGCTGAGAAAAATTTGGAAGTGCCAACACCGGAGCTTGAGTCAATGCTTTCTTGATGTCAATAAACGACCCTTGCTGTTCATCTGACCATAGGAAAGCATTCTTTTTCAATGAATTAAAGAGAGGACGGCATATTAACCCATAATCTTTGATGAATCTTCTGTAGTAACCTGCCAAGCCCAAAAATCCCGTTAACTGAGTTATATTCTTGGGAGTGGGCCACTCCTGTACTACCTTAATCTTATCAGGGTTGGTTGCTAGGCCATTTTCAGAGATAATGTGCCCAAGATACTCAATTTGAGTTTGTCCAAAAACGCATTTACTTCTTTTGCAAACAATTGATTTTCTCTCAAGACCTCCAACACAATCTTCAGATGAGTCTGATGCTCTTTAATATTCGAACTGTAAATCAGTATATCATCAAAAAAAACAAGAACAAACTTTCTCAAAAACTTGCCCAAAATGTTGTTCATTAATGCTTGGAAGGTAGCAGGAGCGTTAGTGAGTCCAAATGGCATCACAATGAATTCATAGTGCCCAGAATGAGTGCTAAAAGCTGTCTTAAAAATGTCCTCTGACTTCATCCTAATTTGATGGTACCCCGATCTCAAATCCAATTTAGAGAAATATTTTGCCCCATATAATTCATCTAAGAGGTCTTCAATAACCGGAATTGGATACTTGTTTTTGATCGTGTTAGCATTGAGCTATCGATAATCAATACACAATCGCCAAGTACCATCTTTTTTCTTAACTAAAATGGCAGGAGATGAGTATGGACTTACACTAGGTCTGATGGTTTGAGAATTTAGCAACCCCTCTACTAATTCTTCCATTGCATCCTTCTTGTGGTGAGGTAACCTGTAAGGTCTAATATTCACTGTTTTTGAGTCTTGTGTTAAAGGAATAGTGTGATCACAATCTCTAGCTGGTGGTAACCCAATCGGTTCAACAAAAATATCAGCATAATTGTTCAAAACCTTTTCTATTTCCTCTGATTTCTCAACGGATGAATGATCAGTGGTTAATGTAGCCTTTGTATACATTAAGGCTCCAATCACTCCTTTCTCCAGCAACTTAATCAACCTTAGTTCATTGATTACACCATATTTTACAGGAAAGGTTTCATCCTGAAATTCCACCTTCTTGAGCCCATCTTTGAAAATTTCAAACTTCCTTGTTTTAAGATTCAGACTTACAGGGCTGTGTTGATAAATCCAATCTGCTCCAAGAATAATATCATAACCTTTTAGGGGTAGAACCATAAAATCAGAACAGAAAGGTTCACCTTGGATGGTATAATTACAACTCATGCATTTGGATTTGCACTCAATTGTCATGCCATTCGCTACAGCAACTTGCTCTGAAAAATGATTGCTGATTCGGCACTCAGCCCGGATTGCCATTTCAGGAGTAATAAAAGTGGAGGTGCTTCCACTATCAACCAATGCAACAGCATATACCTTTCCCAATTTAATCTTCAATGTAAAGGTCATGAGCTCAGAACTAGTTCCAGTTACCGCACACATGGATAACTGTGGTGTCTCCCCTTCTGAATCCTTGTTAATCGGGCTTCCAGGTGGAGTAGTGAACTCTCCTTCAGGATTCGCTTCCACGTCCTCACCATCATCTTCCACTGTGATGAGATGAATTTGCTTCTGCATTCGACATACCTTGCTATGACCCGGTTTCCAAGGTTCCTGACATTTATAACATTTCCCCATATTCCACTTTGTTGTACCGGGAAGCTCAGCTTTATCATGGTTTTCCTTCTTGTTTGAATTCTTCTCCCCTTTCTGGTACAAATTTCCTTGATAATTCACCTTGGTATTACTACCACTGCCCCAGCTTCCCATCTTCTTATATATACTAATGTTCTCATAATTTCTTGCATGGGCATAAGCTTCTACAAGAGTTTGAGGATTCAAGGATTTCAGAGGTACCCTAATATAATTCCTTAGTCCAGATATAAATACTCCAAGAAATAACCTTCAATTAAACTTGGGTTATTCCTTTTAACCAAACTCATGTTTTCTTCAAATTTGTCAATATAGTTCTCCACGTCACTAATCAACCCAGATCCAATCTCTTCCTCCACACCTTTTCCCATTTTAGGCATCTCTTCACAGGAAAGCCCCACAGCTCCAACTCGGGAATTTTACACGGAGGTTAGATTTGTCCCCCAAACCCTCACTTTAGGGATTTTACAAGGAAACGAGTTCCTAAACCTCAAGATTTCTAAGTTAGCCAAGGATCGCAAGATGCTCTGATACCAAAAACTGTCAGGCCCTGATTTAAATCCGACTTTAAAAGGAAGATGCAAAGAAGCGTCAACAGAAATCGATAAAGGAAATGACAGAAGAACAAAGAACAGAAACAAGAAGAGAACTGGGAAGCACAAAAGAGTAAAGTATTGTTTTGATCAGTATGTCCATGGCAGACTCCGCCAACTCCCGTAACAACCAATACTTATACTCTACCTTTTACCAGAGTTCACTTACCCAGATGAAAGTAAAAGCTAATGAAAATGACAATAGCGTTAAGATAAGCAGTAATTCTAAGACCGATTAAAACCGTTGGATTACACTTGATGAAACGGTATCAATGCATCTCAGCTGCTCTTTGACTGAACTAATCCCAAACCTCTTCCCAATCGGACTCTGATGCTCCGAATCTGACAGCTCTGCAGTCTGCACGTTAAGCTCGGTTGTGGGGAAGGGGATTCTCTCCCTGCGCTGCGAGAGTGCAGGAACAAACGAGAGAGGGGATCGGAACCAGGGCAAAACGACCTAGGCGGAGGCGATGGAAGCGGAAGGGGCAGCCGTCGTGGTAAAGGAGCACGAGACTAGAGGCTTCGACTGGTCCGGATTCTTCAGCGTAATTTTTTTTACCCTAGCTTGCGGATTTCAAATCTTTTAATTTTGTTTTACCCTGATTGCCATATATCTAAAGTTGGAGGAAGTCCCATCATGAAATTGCCTAGTCAACGCCGGAAGATTCATGCTAATTTTCGTTTTGGCTCCGTAAACCAGATAATCTGGTCAAACAGAGGTGGTGGCTTTAGGGTTTTCGTTCCTTTTTTTTTCTTTAACAAAAATTTCCTCTTCAGATCTACACAATTCGCATGGTTTAGCTGTTAGGGAGCCTTAAATCGCAACTTTTTTTGTTGGTTGGTGTTGGCGTAGATCAATCCATAAGTCTGGTGTACCACTCCTTACTCTCGAATAGGTAGATGGTTCTCGGACTTGCGGAATCCCCCACCTCGAGCAAGATAGAGATGTCTATTTTTTGAAAGAACAATATAGATAGAGATGTATATGAACATTCCTTTTTATTCTAATATCTGTTTTTTGAAAGAACAATATAGATAGAGATGTATATGAACATTCCTTTTTACACAAACTAGTACAGGATATTGAATTAATGGAGTAATGACCAGCTATTCTAAGCGCATGCGCAATTTACTTCCTTTTCTCTCCTTCCAAAAATAGGAGACTCCGATTCCTCGATAGCCCACACCGTTCTTCTTGGTCCCATCATCTCTCCTTTCTCAACAAATCTTCCTCTAGACATCTAGTTGCTGGTCAAGATGATGGGGTCGCTGATAGCTTGGCCCACCAGCAAAGTCAAGTTTGATGACATCGGCGCTCAGACGACAAATAAGAAACGAGATCTAATTCGTAGGACTGTTGGGGAAAATCCCAAATTAAATGAGGGGATTGATGGATAGGAAGGTGGAACACATCATGGCGTGATTGGTTTCAAGAGGGCTCGGCGGCCGGACTTGGAGAAGATAATGGGAGGAAGAGGTCGAGCAGCAACTCTCTAAACCTGTCCAACGAATGCGCGCACTCGATGAGAGGGCCTGTCTAGATCTGGCCGCATTAGAGTTGGGAAGGTTGATGTCAGGAGCGGCAGCGGGCATAGAGGCATCGGCAAAAGGTCCTTGGTGACGGGAGGAAGAGGTGGAGCAGCAACTATCCCATGCCGGCGGTGGATGAGAGATAGAGAGGAGTAAGGTGCACGTGGCATTTGTTGTGCAAGGGCCATGGAAGCTGCAGGCAACAGTGATGGCCACAGTGACAATTCCTTGTGCAGGAAATCTTTTTTTTAGGGGGGGCGGGGGGATTGAAAAAGAGAGGTGATTTGGCAACTAAGGTAGCAAAAAATCGATGACATGGATGCTAACGTAGTTGACACGTCAGCGAAACCAGTGCGGTTTTAGTCTCAGGTGGGGTAAAGTGAACGGTTTTAAGAGTTTGAGGGTATCAAATGTCTGATTTTGTAGTTCAGAGTCGAAACTCAGACTTTCGCCACTTCAGTAAATTACGGCGGTTGCAATGAGCAACAATTTATCACCCATGCTTGTGTTTGGCACAGCTCCAGTGTCACAAATTTCATAGCTAACCTTTTTGTTTCCCTATTGTTGTTTTGCATAATCGTTACATTTTGCTACAAATCCTTTTGTATGCCTATCTGTTTTACACGAACCTGCCTGGCCTTCGTGAGGTGGGCCCACTGTTGGCGTGGCTGCTGCTTCTTTTGCCAATGTGCGTGTTGAATCTGATAGGAACACATAAGTTGAAAGAATAGGCTGCGAGACATCAGAGACAGGAGTAAAATAGACTTGGTGGAGTGCAGCCGGAAGCACCCGCTACCCTGGCATGGCCTGCCCCTGCCCAGTGGGATTTGCTCCCGTACAAACGCTGGAATTTGTGTCCAAAGTGGCAAAGCCAGGATTTGTTCCCAATCATAGAAGAAGAGTGACACTTGAGCAGCCGGTTACACCACACTAGGTTGAGAAGCGAAAAAAAAATGCAACATGTAGCTTTGGTGCAACATGTGCAAGTACTGGTTCTGCAACTCTAGTTGTTTTATAGGGGTTTATGGATTATGACTATTTCTTTTATTTAGCTAGCCTCTGGTGATGTATGATGATCTATGAGTAATTTGTGTTATAAAACTATGCATCGAGCTAAGGATCGTTTTGGCTTTGGTGTTTCATTGGAAGGTACTAAATGTCTTTGTGATTAATATGGAAAAATTCATCTGAAGGCTTACTTATGTTTGCAGTCAATTGTGGTGCACATTTGTTGTCGTCGTCTCATTTTGCTTAGAGATAATACAATGGATAATTGTGCGCACCGCAATTCTGGTGAGTAACATTCTTCCTGGATTGTACTGCTTGACAATGAAGATGTGTGGGTATTGCATGAAACCAATTGTTTGATAATGTCATATCTTTTGATTACCCACATAGATACAATGAGAATACTATACTTAAAGTAGCCATGATGGCTATACCATAAGGTTAACATTTGGCATGCAGAAAGGCGACTTTTTTGGCTAAAACATTTTGGTGTAATATCAAAAATGATGTTATGGTAATAAGGTTAAACTAAAGTTTAAGAAATATAAACAGTATTTTACATGCCGGTTTGAGGTGTTTGATATATGCTTAGGTTTATACACAGTAGGATGTGCATATGCTGTAAGAATGCTATGAGACATTAAGCAATGCAGGCATATACTATATATGGGCATTTGGATGAAAATCATGCCATTGAGTGGCATTTTTTACACATGCCATCGAATTTTCAGATTGAGGAGTGGCATATATCAGATTATTAACTATATATGGTGTTTTCTAGAAATCGTGGTATTCCTAAAAAACTCTAAAAATACATAGTATCCAATCAGGCCCTAGATGGATATCATAAAGCAACCCTTTTGGTTTAATAGCGTCATAATGAAACGGATTGTGTTGGCTTTGGTGTTTCACTGGAAAGTACTAAATGTTTTTGTGATTAATTTGGAAACATTCATCTGAAGGCTTAATTATGTTTGAAGTCAATTGTGGTGCACATTTTATAGTCGTTCTCGTTTTGTTTAGAGATAATACAAAGGATACTTAAGTAGTCATGATGGCTATACCATAAGGTTAACATTTGGCATGCATAAAGGCAACTTTGTTGGCTAAAACATTTTGGTGTAATATCAAAAATTATGTTATGGTAATAAAGTTAAACTAAAGTGTAAGAAACATAAACAGTCTTTTACATGCAAGTCTTTTACATAAACAGTCTTTGCAAGAATGTAAAGCAACCATTTTGGTTTAATGGTACCGTAATGAAAGTTTGGTGCTCAAGTAAATAATATCAAAATCATTTGGAAATCATCAGATATTTTTATTCTGACTTACACTGAGATGGCTACAAATCCACATCAGGTAACAATTTTTTTTTTTTGTCGAAGTCCTCGTATGATTTCCACCCCCTCCCCTTGTGGTAACCGCCCGAAGCATCAAACGGAGCATACAAACGTAGTATACATATGCATACTGGAGTATTGAAAAATGGCTACATTATTAGTTCCCAAGTTTCTTTAAGCTGGGTACAGCCTGCTCTTCTCACTCTTCTGTTCTGTGCAAATGCCATAGATTTTTTTCGCAAATGTGGCCAGTACGTATAATAGACTTGCACAGTATCTGAAGTTGGTCTGCAATCATAGAACAACAACGCTTAGCACATCCGCCGTAAAAACCGATGGGCATTCAACTGTAACATCCAAAAAATTTCTTTTAAGATATTTAATGTGTTTCTGGGATTATTTTGTAATTTTCCAAAACTTACTTGGAAGCCTCGTGACTAATTCGGATTCAAGTTTATTGAACTAATTACGTTAAATAAAGATCATGCATTTTCGAATAAGCATAAAATCTAAAATTTTGTTTATAATTAAGATAATGGGTAGACGAGAGTGTTCTCTTCAAATATTTTCAAAAAATCTGTTATATAACGTAAGTCGTTGACTTTACAAAAATCGTTACAGGCATCTGATTCACTAAAAGAATTTTGACGAAAAATCTACACGTCGAAAAATCACGAAACCAACTTCATTAGGTTCCAAATAGTTCCTAATATTTTAGAGGAATTTTTCAGATTTTTAGAACCTCCATGTTTTTTTCCCGCAGCATGTTTTGAAAACGTATATGCGTATATATGTATTGGACGCTTGTTTTCCAGCCGACTCCTTCAATTTTGCACGTGTGGACCAGTAATGCAAAGGATTGGCTCGGGCAAGACTTGAACTCAGAACCTATTAACTCAGCCGTAGTACCCTTGCCACCAATGTGTTGCCTTCATTCCTGAGTGGATGCGTTGCAGGGCCGTTTCCAAGTGCATGCGTAAAAGTCTTCTATGAGGCTTTAACTCTAGCCATTTCCCAAGTGTCTGCATGAAACAACTAGCCATTCTTCTAACACTATTTCCATCTCTCTAGCAACATTAGCCATTCTTCCAACACTATTTCCATCTCTCTAGCAACATTCCAATCCTCCAGCCAATTCCATTTCTCTAGCGATCTTTTGTTCCGCTGTTGACGCCGCCGTTATCGATGACATCGCCGTCGCCATCGCTTCCGCCATCGTCTACGTCGTCGCCGCCGTGTATACGTTGGTCGTCGTCGCCGTTGTTGCCGCCGCCATCATCGCTGCCGTCGCCGTTGAAGTCGTCGTCGTCATTGTCGCCGTCACACCTTTTGACCTCACCTCCTTCCACGTCGACGATCCGCGCTACTGCCCGTCATCGATCGGTACTCTCTCGCTTTCTTTTGCGCGTGCTCTATCTATCAATCGGATGATCTCGTCGCAGGTAGTTACGCGTGTAGACATGTTAGACGTGTGTGTTTTTTTATATATATGCTAGTGTGTATATACGTATATATTAGATAGTGGCTAGCAGGTTTACAAAAATATACTCGGTTGTACGCGTGAATATATATATACGTATTCGTAGCTAGTTATATATGTCTTTTGTATGTATGTGCATGCAAATCCCTCAAACCCAACCCAGTGCGCATGCTTGTGGTGCTGCTCTTGCCGAACAGTGCCATGTATGTGTTTCAGCCAAACGGTTTGAACGTGAGTTTGTAATCAAATTGTGAATTTTGTCTTTTTCGCTATAAATTCGTTCGAAGTCCAAATTACTTGCAACAAATTTTGTTAACTAGTAAAAATTAATACCTTTCTACAGTAATTTTTATGAAATTTTATAAATAAATTTGTACTGCTAAATTATTCGTGGAAAGTCTAAACTTACGAATTTTGTATCTCTTAAACTATACGTCCAAAAATACCAAAATAAATTTTATAAATCTTAGAAAATGCTAGACTAATTATCTGGAAATTTTGATGAAAGTACGAGCTAGTTTGGTTTGTAGTATTTTTCCGAATGTGTGTTTAATTAGTTGTTTACTACGCGTAGACGTTGAACTGTACGAGAGTGCGGGAGTTGAAAACAAGTTCAAGCCCTAGATCAAGATCATCAGCTCTTTGAAGGCAAGTTGTGCTTTGACCATATTCACCTAGTTTTTGAAATGTATTTTGAATTAAATTATGCATGCTATGTTGTTAAAATGATTTAAGTTAATTTGGGATAAAGTAGCTTATTCATCTATTTGTTAATTTCACCCTTGATGTTAAAATTTGTATGCCATGTATCCATTGTCAACTTAAGTTGGGTTTAAAATAGTTGAATGAAATAATTGTGCCAACACGGGAGGCTAGACCGTGACTAGTTGCTTAGTCTTGCTTATATGTGAAACGTGTTTCAATTAGCAAAAGAATATTGACTAATGATATATGGAACGAATTTTGATAAGATTGTAATATTGCCACGTGATGATGTGAAGTGTAGGTACCTTTGTGGTTATGCACGGTAATTTATATTATTGTTGGCATGTGTTGCACCATAATTAAACTGGGGTGGGAAAAGATTTAGACTGGGGCAAGTGGCAAGATGGCTTCGTGGCGACGGGACGAGTGATGTGAGGGCTTTATGCCAAAACTTGAGAGAAGGATGTCTTGCCCTGGACAGTTAAGGACTTCACCTTGCAAGCCTTTGAACTGGGCCTTTTGTGCAACCACATGACTGGAGTGGGACGGTCATAGTTTAGTAGGATTCTGAGATCTTACCTTTGATACCTCAGGGTGACAGTTACATCGGGGTAACTGCGTGGGGGAGCGTACCGGAGCTACGGCTTGGTGCCCATCCAATGGTGATTGTCGGTCCTATACTTCGGTCCTTCGTGGGGGAAGTGGTAGTGAAGGCAATACCAGAGAGGGTCATAGGTGTAGATGGAGGTTTCTGAAAAGCTTCGTTACAGTCAATCGCCTTTCTGGTGTGCGACTGTATCATGTGGGGAAAGTGTACAACCTCTGCAGAGTGTGTCAAAACTATTCGAATAGCCGAGTCCACGGTACTGGACAAAGCTCGTGGATTACAGTCAATGGGTAGATTTTCTAAAATAAAATATGGGAAGGTTGGCTGAGTGCTAGAGATGATGATAAATTGACTTAGGCTTTGTGCCATGCTGATGAAATGAGATTGTGAACTTAATATAATATAATATGGTTTCACTATTTTTGAATCTATTATGGTTATTTAATCAAAGCAAAAGGCTGTTTAATGCGGCGAGGTGACTGCCGCATCGGCAAGTTGCAATGGATTTAAGTCGCGGGGGCGATTTTTTATAGGTGCTCTCGGAGACAAAGTCAGAGGTGCCCTTTTATATATCAAAAGCGGCGCGGATTCTCAATTGGATTTATAAATCCTGTAGTCGCCGCTTGGCCAGGAAGGAACAAATGGTTGGTTATAAATGCTGTCATATGCTAAATAAGAGATAATATCATCTGAATGTTCTTACACAATCTTGGCTTATGTTTCTTCATTGAAGTCAGACTCAGGTGGGCACTGCAAATTGTCTTGATTAAAGAAAAATAGAAAATAGCGTCTGTTAGCATATTGCATAGCGGGGTGAGCCACAACAAAGCAGTACATGATATATTTTTTTCAGCTCATCTTCGTCATAGTAGGAATAGGACATTAACACGTGTGTTACTCCCTCCGGATACTAAATTCAATATGAATTATTTATTTTTTTCGATCCAATAGATAACATTAGCAGTATTTATTTATAATACATCCGGTAGGAGAGCAATAAAAATATTCTTAACAAATCATTGCAGTGAGTCCAGAAGGCTTAACAAACTAAAATAGAAGAGTATGAAAACTAGATACGCAGATGCACAGTCTAGCACTTCAGAATTGTAAGCAGGAAATAAAGAAGTAGAGAAAAACGATGTCACCATTTTTCTTTATATTTGTCTTTCAGTAAAAAAAAAAAAGGAGAAAATGATGATATTTTTTCTCTACCTGGATGGCTGTGTCGGAGACGCACTTCATGGGGAGTGAGAGTGAGTGGTCGCAGGCGAGGTGCTGCTCCTTTAATCGGCAACTGGAGCAGATCCGCGGGAGCGATTTATACGTGGCCCCGGGGGGGCCGGGCGGGAGCTAGGGGAGGGCTGTCGCGGTGGCGGAATGTGTGTGCGTGACATCGCCGCTTCACAAAGTCAAGGTCCGACAGTCCGGCATGAATAATAAACGTTTTTTTATGTGTTTAGTTAACACCATCCCGGCGGGTTACGAGGGATTCAAGCCGCCGGGGCGAAGTGCAAAATGGTCGATAAATAGTTGTTTCGTTTTTGTTTTTATATTTTTTACCGGTAATAGAAAGGAAATCGAAAACTTCGGACACGAATAGTGAAGGAAATGAATCCGGATATGAAAATTTCCATAAGAACATAGCAGAGAATCACAATATACATGACCATAAGAACAATGTAGTCTATTCCACCTCCAAGTTGACACAAGTTTGTTCACTGGTACCACTAAAAATTTTTTCTCAAGTTTGTCTGAAGGCACGTTATTTGTCTCCCATATCAGACCATCATGTCCCTATCCATATAATTATCATTGATATCCTCTTCCACCACAAACTACAAAGGTTTAACATCTTAAAATTTTTATATTATTGTTCAATGTTCATTTATGATTTTTTAAAATTTATCTTAGATTTTCTGGAGTTTATAAATACTATTTTACTTTTTTAGATTTATAAAATTAATTTATTTATAAAAAATAAAGATAAAATTATGTTGAAAATTATTTTTCTAGGTTTAAAATATTCCAAGATATTTTTGAAATTTTTTTTAGAATTTTTGAACTCTCTTTAATATTTTATATAAAATCATTTGTATTTATAAAATTATTTTAATTCGAAAATAAATATAAACTATCCCTTCGCATTTTTGGGCCAAGTCTATTTCCCTTTCCGGCCTATTTCCGTTTTTAGTTTTCGGTTTTACTTATACGGAATTTCCGTTTCCATTTCCGTTTTCGTTTTCGTTGGAATTAGCTCTCTTGTTTCCGTTTTTGTTTTCGTTAGAATTAGCTCTCTCGTTTCCATCTCCGTTTCCGACAAAAAATTTCTGTTTCCGTTTTTGTACCGGTATTTTTCATTTCTATTTTCGTTTTCGAAAAAGAGCTTCCATTTCTGTTTTTTTTCCAAAATGATCAAAAACTTTTCGTTCCTTTTTCAGCCCTACTTCGAAAACACAAGGTCACAGGTGCGCCTTTATAGAGCAAAGCTGCGGGGAATTTTTTTACTGGATTTATAAATCCTGTAGTCGTCGTGTAGTAGTTTTTTATATCCGGAGCAGGTTCAGTTAAAACCTCACACACACCTTCAGCGGCAGGCTCTTGCAATTTGGAAAGAATAGTAATTTTTGTTATGATATAGATAGAATATCAGTTCATGTTTAAAAGTACTCTACTTATTTGTGAACAAATTCGAATCTATCTACTGTTAGTTTTGCTATATATTAAATGTCCCTTATACATAAAAATCAATTTAATAAAGACAGATAACTTTGTCCTTTTACTTTGTGTGTGCTACTATTTTTGTTGTATGATTTCGTTGGCTTATTATTGATCGATTGTGGATGAACAACTACGTTTTAAAACAGTTTATATCCTGCGTTTTATACCTGGGCTCTTTCTGAGTTTTATATCCGGCGGCTCGATGTGGCGCTACTGTGCTATACATGTATCCTATATTTATACGTGTATAGGAGGGCAGAGTTACGTTTGACTCGTAGCAATCACTACTATAATAGTTCGGAGGATTATTTTTGTGTCTCCTAATTAGTGATAAAAAAAATTGGGAGGGGGGTTGTTTCACTTACCCATGGCTTATCTGCGAAGGAATAAATGGTTGATTATAAATTTTGTCATATGCTAAATAATAGATAATATCATCTAAATGTTTTACACAATCTTGGCTTATGTTTCTTCATTAAAGTTCAAGGTTTAATGATTTTAGTGCCATACAAACAGGTGATGTGAATGGATAGCATCACAGAACCAAAATGGATAAAGCATAACTACACACGAAGATAACTGTATGCTGCAGAAGCATAGATTGTCTAAGACACCAAATGAAATGTTGACCAGTTGCAACACTTAGACTTCGTGGAGCAAACAAAACAGTATTGCAAAAAATATGTTAATCCTGTTCAAACGGCGTATCATTAAAACTCTTAACTCATGCTTACATAACATGGGACTGGAAAACAGAAAACACTACCATGACACAGCATCGCACTTAAATGGACTCCTGACAGCAAATTCGAAATAACTAGGGGTGACAATGGGCTTGGATCGTTCTAGACTTTTAAATTAGGTCGGTCCAAAACTGCAAATGTATTGGACTCATTTTGGATCCATAGCTATTTAGACCAGATCTAGATCAGGCTTGGACCTTACATTTTTCTTCTAAATCATTGTATTGCATGTATTATGTGTTAATTCTAGTCACATCTACATAGATGTTTTATATGTAAATGGCTTGGATCAAGATTCAAGCCTTTATTTGGGCCTGGATTGAACCTAGGCTTATCAGTTTCAGATTTGGACTAGACTGGATCAAAGAAACAAAAATTTAGACTTGGATAAGACTTGTGCTGGGCTTTAGCCCATTATCACCCCTAGAAATAACACAGTTCAAGAGCCCCTACCCTGCGACTGATATGCAGGTAACCCTGCGAGAAAACTCCAAATGGGCCATGTGTGTCATTCTTTCAATATAAATTATATAAATTTTAAATAAAACAAAAGAATGAATAATTATCGTTTATTTTTTATTTATACTTTAATATTGATATAATTTTTAAATAGTGAAATATAGAAGTACCTTCCAATTTCAAAAGTTGTGCTCATCATGTTCGTTTTATTTTTTAATGGTACATAAATTTTGGTTTAGTTGTGATGACTTTAGATGTTTACTGAGTAGTTTTAATAAACCGGGCAGGTAGCCACTGGTGGTGAGTAGAGGGCAGCGGCGTTGTTTAATCAATGGTGTGACAGCAAGGCAGTGGTATCTTGGTGAAGAAGATGCGAGCACACGGTCTAGGTTTTGTTGACGTGTAATCTACATGTCTAGGATTCGTTTGAGATGGCGCCCACATGTGCATGTATAGCTAAGTCTAATGGGTAGGACCTATCTACACACACACACACACACAGAGAGAGAGAGAGAGAGAGAGAGAGCAGGGAAGCATCGCAGGTACACCTTCGTGATCTCCCTTCGTCTACTACGTTCTTTACATTATGCGGTGTACTAACGTGGAATTTTTTTCAGGACCCGCCGATGACCGGAGCGCGACCTACCTCGGCGGCTCATCCCACTTTGATGACGCTACTATCGAAGGGTGGTTTGCGGACCCCTAGCAGGAGACGACAGGTGTTGTCCTTGGTCCGTCGCAGATCCCTAACGCGCCTGGACCGAGTCAACCATCATAGGCCCCCTTCACTACTCCGACGGCATCAGTATGCCTTGCTAGGAGTACTCGTGGACAGCCCCCTGACCAGTTGACATATCCATCTGGACATGTTCAACGTCATAGGAGGCCTAGGACCGCACAAGGGGTTGCACCGCGCAGGGGCGCCAGCTAGTTTTTTTTCCTTTCATCCCTAATGTACTACTTGGATATGATGTGACGGTGAAAATTTAGTTCTATTTCTTTGAGAGATCTGCTCTATTTGTACTTGTATATTTTTGAGAGGTCTGCTTTTTTGTGCTTGTTCCTCTGCCTTCTTCCCTTTTTCAATCGAACAGCTTTGATTGAGGGTGACCAGTCGTGCAGTTTTCATAAAAGGTGATAGGTTGAGCAACATTCATAATGGACGACAGGTCGTGCAGCTTTCACAGAGGGTGACAGGTCGAGTAGCTTTCGTTGACAGTGGCAACTCATGTGGCTTTCACAAAAAGAGTGGCAGGACGACTTGCTTTGATAGAGGGTGATAGGTTGTGCAGCTTTCATAATGAGTGACAGGTCATGCAGATCTCATAAAGGGTGATGGGTCATGCAGCTTTGATAGAGAAGGACAAGTCGTACAGATTTCATAGAGAGTGACAGGACGACAAGACTTGATGAAGAGTGACAAGTTGTGCAGCTTTCATAGAGGTTAACAGGTCGATGTCATGCAGCTTTCATAAAAGGTGACAGGCTATGCAGCTTTTTCAAAGGGGTAACAGCCTATGCAGCTTTCATAAAGGATGACAGGCCGTCTAGCTTTTAAAAAACGACAAGTGCTGTAGTTGTGTGGAGATGCCCCTCACCACCACTATAAAACTGGTCGAGGGATATATATCCATTACCGCCAGACCAACAATAAACGTCAGCCTAATCTATACAAATTAGGGCATGATGTCGTTCTACCGTCAGCTCTTTAACAAACGGAACTTATCCCCCTGAATACTCGGATGCCAGTACCGTTGACACCCCATTTCTACTGGAGTTGCCCGGACCAAAATGCGACTGCAACCTTCCGGCGAAGATGATGCAATCTACGCATGGAGATACGGCTGCCCACACTCACTACTACTGTGCCCGCCGCTACGAGGTAAAACTACTAGTATCCATACAATACAGGGTAACACTACTATTTTATGCATCATTCTTTGTTTTTTAAGCACAAGGACCAATGTTGCTTCTTCCAATTGGATCGATGGGCCGGAATGACGTAACTATAAATTTTTCTATAACTACCACGACGCCTACCCCACTTCACCCGAGAACTTCACCCGGTGTGAGAGGCCGTTGGGATATGTCCCTGTTTTAGATCGATCGAAGTTCAGGGCCAGTGGACAAGAGACCAATCAATCGGTGAGTTTCATGCAACATGCTCATGTTTCACTCACAAAATAATAATTCTAAACCAGTTCGTCGCATATAGGACTTCAAAAAGAAACTTGCGAAATGGCTCAAGTCAAAGGATACACGGTCTAGGCTTCCGAACCCAGCCAGCCCTTACACGTGTCACCCGGTTTTTTTGCGAAAAGGCCCCCCAGTTTCGACGAAATTACGGCCGGATCCTTACGCGATTTTACGTGAGAGCAAAATATTTTTTCCGGTTCGCATTTAGGTCTCTGGTTTGCCGTTTTACATGGAGGACCTCCCGTTAAGTACGAATCGCGAGCGAGCCCTTTCAAAAATTTTCAAAATAGCGAACAGGTCCAAAATTATAGCAAATAGGTCTTCGCGTTTTACATTCGGGTCCTTTCTCCGTTTTGTCCGAAAAAAATGTTTTCGTGGTCCATTTTTTCTCTAGAGCATGCGAAAAATATTTTCGGTGGCCGTTTTTCCAAAAAAAAAATGGAAAACCGTTTCCTTTCTCTGTTTTGCCCGGGAAAAATGTTTTCGTGATCCGTTTTCCCTCCAGAGCACTGGGGAAATGTTTTCGGTTGCTATTTCCCCTAAGAAAAAAATGGGAGACCGTTTCCTTTCTCCGTTTTGCCCGAAAAAAATATTTTCGTGATCCATTTTTTCTCCGGAGCATGGAAAAAATGTTTTCGTTGGCCGTTTTTCCAAAAAAAAAAATGGAAAACCATTTCCTTTCTCCATTTTGCCCGGAAAAAATGTTTTCGTGATCCGTTTGTTTTGCGGCTCGATCTGTAATATTTTTTAAGATATGTATTATTGTCCGTTGACCGCATAGGGTGTTAAACTCGGCGTTTGTAGCTTTTTTTGGTAGTTTGGGATCTAATATTTATCGGAACATGTATTATTTTTTTTTCCCCAAAAAAGAGCCGTTGTTTCGCTGGTTCGTCGACGGTTCTTACCTAGCGTATTTTTTCCAAGAAATACCCAAGCGAACAAAAAAAAACTCGGATATTCCTACCTTTTTTTAGAGATAAAAACTTAGATCAAATTTCGCACGGCGCGGCGGAGCGTGCAACTCCCACTAGTGTTATTGATACCAGCGGCAGTACCTGAAAAACTTCTTTGTCCGGCAAAATTTGCCTAGTTTCCACCACCGCTTGTTCCTCCATGCGGTCCTTGTCCGGCCAACCTTCCCATCCCGCTGCCACAACCAGAACCAACACCTTGACCCCGAAGAACTGAAACAAACGAGCGGCGGTCACCTGACTTCGTCCCTGGCCAGAAAGAGCATCCACCAATCTTGGGTTCCCAGGTATTTGAATCCGCAATATCCTTAACAATCTGCTGTGATTGTGCCTTGAATAATGGACGATCCGTTTTGCTGTTGCTGATCCGGATTGCCTGTGCCAATGCATCTCCAAAAGTGACTGAAGGTGATACTCGAGGCGCCGGCAATGGCCCCTGCCATGGCCGCACGGCAGACACCGGGGCATTAGTTCGTACAGCCGGAGTGAGAGCAAATTTGTCAGCAACAGATGACAATTCAGCCACCAAATATCCAGCATCAAGGGCATCTTGAACCAGCTGTGAATTCATCATTGAGTCGGCCACAGCATTATCAACACAGCGGATTTTTTTTTTAAATAATACTTTTTTTAAACTGAATTGAGTTTTTAATACTCGAAAAATAAAAATTGCAAAAATAATACGTGGTCGCCATACCGTACGCCGAATACCCTATTTTCTCCATATGGTATGGCGAAAATACCCTAATTACCCGATTAAAGCCGATTAACCGTCGGTTGTTTGGTTAAGGCTATTTTCGCCTTACCATATGGCGAAAATAGTATTTTCGCCAAACCGTGTGGCGAAAATACCCTATTTTCGCCAAACCGTATGGCGAAAATAGGGTTTTCGCCATACCATACGGCGAAAACAGCCTTGATTCCTGTGTAGCAGATTAACTGCGGATTTAGGGTATTTTCGCCAAACGGTTCGACGAAAATAGGGTATTCGCCACACGGTTCGGCGAAAATAGGGTATTCGCCGTACGGTATGGCGACCACGTATTATTTTTGCAATTTTTATTTTTCGAGTATTAAAAACGCAATTCAGTTTAAAAAAAGTATTATTTAAAAAAAAATTCTCAACACAGCCATCAAACCAGCTTGTCGGACGATGAATAATGCTGTTGACCCGAACACACTGAGAAAATCACGCAGCAAATCGACTGGCAGAAGATTACAATAGTTCACTGGACCTATTGGCTGATAATGAACAATGCTGCTAATCTAAACACTTCAGAAGAAGAGAAAGTCTGAAGATATTGAAGATCTGAAGATCTGGAAGTAGCACAGATGGTCCAGATCCAGCGAAAATCAGATGTACGGAAGAGTGCACCGTTGCCGGTTGTTGAACAGACCAATTGGATCCCACAGCAATTGCAAATTCGCGAGGCAGATCAGTAGTGAGGGAAAACGAAGAACCTCACCAGTGCAAATTCGCATCTACTCATCTGTTTGCCTTCAGGCTTCAGTCAGGTTGCATCCCTTTGGCTTCAGGGAGCGAAATTTCCTTGTCTGAAGTGCTATTTCTAACCCTGTATCAGCAAACAAGAAGAACGGTACTTGCAAAGATTGAAACTATTAACACATCAACACATTGGCATATCTAATCGAATTGAATAGCAACGCCAACTAAATCACAAAAAAATCTGGCAATTGCCAAGCAAATTTAAGAAGCGGCAGCGGCGGATTGCTGAAGAAAATTTCCTTGTCAGGACCAAAGCAGTGCTGAAGAAAATTTCAGAAACAAGTGTACAATGATTTTGTAACATCGTAAATCCAGCACATATATTTGAAATTTTCTAAAAGTGCAATAATTGTTCAAAGTACAATACAAATAGTTCTAAGGTCTTAAAAATCACAAACCACTAAAATCGAAACCAATTCAAATTTGGTCTATTGAAGAAATGATCTTATAGGGTTTTTCAAATTTTTTTTTTGGGGGGGGGGGGTGCTGGGTATGCTCCGCTCCTGACTCGCACGGTATCTGAAGGTGGTCTGCAATCATAGAATGACATCACTTAGCACATTCGCCATAAAACCAGTGGCATTCAACATAGCAAAAATAGTATACAGGCAAAGATTACTTCTTCCAAAACTTCTCAAAAATTGAAAATAGCAATAGAAAAGGTAATCGACAACTCATAACCTAAGCCAAAGGACTATCCTAATATGATACCACCTATTTGTCCACCCTCCCTGAAATCACCCAGCATCAAATACTAATCGGCGATGAAAGCTTCTTGTACATTTTTGTTCAAATAACTTACAATATAAAACAGTAGGATGCTTGCCCTGCCTAGGCTTGCATCTGGGGCAGATTCTCGTCTCTCAGCCTCCATTCCCTTATCTTAGCCTTCATCCAAGCAAGTGCATTCTTCGCCCATTTGAGCCCAACAATCTGGGGGGAAAAGCACAAGTATGATCTCTCATTGCAACTTTTTATTCAAATTCAAGTATTGAGAATAGAATGTTGTGTACCATTGGCTGACGCTGGAAAAAAACCCAAACAAGCCCTATTAAGAGTAGGAGTAAAACTCCAACAGGCCATATAACGTATTTGGAGCTCCGCTCAAAACCAAGTAGTATTATACAAGTTAGCAGCAGCAAGAATAGCAACTTGAAAAACACCATCATTGAGAAGACAACAAATGCAGGGTGGTCTGGCGACTCTATCTCCTTGAAGTATGAAGCGGAAGCCGTCAGAGTAATGCAGCTGATAGTGTATATTACGCCACCCGCTATAAGGACTTGTATCCAAGCATCTGAAATCCTCAGGAGCGGAGGGGAACCATGGGAGTTCACTACCGCCCAAATGATCAGACCAACACCAAGGGGAGACATCTTGTCCACAATGATGAAGAGGAATGCCACTGTAGCCTGAGTTCAAACAATGCAGAAAGATGAACAAGTGTTAACACGTTTAGGATTTGATTCTCTTCCTCAGGGGATCTGCAGGTCGAAGATCAAACCAATGAGAGCGGAAATGTATTCCAAAATTATTTGCGGCAACACCACTTGCCGAGCTGTGTGGTTACATGAGATGGTTTTGGTATAGTTTAATGGTGGCCAAGCCAGGGGGCAAAAGGAATTGAAGAAATCTACCTTGTTTTTCTTATTTTCAGGATTGTTGGGATTATCGATCACTCCCTGTAGAGCATCACAAAGACGCAATCATCGGAAAGGGGATAAAATGGACAAGGAGAGGGAGAGAAAACCAGATAAATTTCTTACCGCAGCTGCAGTGCTAGTGATCATGTTAGAATATTGTCCTGATTAAACAAAAAAAACGTCTGTTAGCATATTGCAAGGCATAGTGAGTCCCAACAAAGAAGTACAAGATACGTTTTTTTTTCAGCTCATCGTCGTCATAATAGGAATAGGACATTAACACGTGTGTTACTCCTCGTTCAAGTTTATAAGGCTTATTTTTTGAAGAATATTGTCCATAAATATAAAACATATTTTGTATTCCAATACAAAATTAATGTGATGTTCCCTCTATATCCATAATAAATATTCATCTTTATTTTACATTCTCTATATGAATGCATTGAGTATAGCGCTTGGTGTTAATAATTAAAGGTAATCTAGTTATTTTGAATGTTTCCTTGGTCTATATGTCAAGATGAGATTCACATAATAAATTTGGACAGTACTAGTAACATGCTTAACAAATCGGTTCTTCACGACAATTGGGGTATAAATATCATGTTCATAGGAGTGTGATCAGTTCCCAACCGATTTGACACCGTTGGTTCGAATTTGGCAAGAGAATTTGCTAAAAACCCCTTAACCAACACTTGTATGCATGGTTACACACAAGCAAAGTTACCGAGCTGATTGAGGACTAGTAAGTATCACGTTCTATGGCTAATGACTACAGAAGCTTTAATATGAAAGCTCTTTTAGGGTACATTAAATTCAATATAAACCTTCATTTTTTTATCTAATAGATCACATTAACAGTATTTATTTATACTTTATTTGGTAGTAAAGTAATACAAATATTCTTAATAAATCAATAAAAATACCTTGATGACCACGTGCGAGCGTGAGGCCGGAGCGGTCGCCGGCGAGGAAGGTGCTCCTTTGAAGGCGGCAACTGGAGCAGCAGGGCGTTGTGGAAGAAAACGATGATTTATGGGGCGTTGTGGGAGTGTGCGCCGCTGGCTGACCAGGCGATGTAGCTGGGGGCTTATATCCAACCCCAAACCCCCATCGGAAAAAACCCCCGGACTGTTGATCCCCAACCACCCCATGGCTCGTAAAACCTCCCCACTGTTGACCTCATCGCTGCTAGCCTGCTACAAATCTCCAACACGCAACACCCGGCGACAATGAAATACTCAGATAAACAAAGTTTGAAGGTTTCCTGAGAGCTCACCGTGGCCACGTCGCCCCTATTTCGCAGCCGTCCGATCGCGCAGGCAGGCGGCAGAGATCGTTCCACGTTGCTTCGCGCCAAACTATAGCATAAAACAGAGTCGCCTGCCGTTTGCTCGTCCGGAAGCGGGCGCCAGAGCGCAAAGAAGAAGCGGCGCTGTCGCCTCCGTAGGGCGCGGGTTCGAGCCCCGCCAGAGCTCGCACGCGCGCGATTTTCTCGGTGCGACGCGTGGCCCGCCTGCGCCCGCGTGGCGAGCCGGTTTTTTGCCGAGGCCCCCCTCTGGGTTTTCGAAATTACGTATAAGTCCTTCCTTTTTGCGAAAAAATCCGTTCTTACCACAAAAGCTCTCCGAAAAATGAAAAAAAACCCTCAAAAAATTCGGGAAAAAAAGAAATTGCATGTAGGTCCTGTTTTGTAAAAAAATCCTTTCTTACCACAAAAAAAATCCAAAAAAAAAAAAAAACTGAAAAAAAACCTCAAAAAATTCGGAAAAAACAAGAAATTACATGTAGGTCCTATTTTTTTTTGAAAAAATCCTTTCTTACCACAAAAAACTCCGTAAAATGAAAAAACCAAAAAAATCCGAAAAAAAAAGAAATTACATGTAGGTCCTGTTTTATACAAAACAAACTCACAAAAAACCTCCCAAAAATAGGAATTATAATTGATTGCGTGCACGGCGTGCGCCGCGCTAAGCTTTTAGTATTCAGACTTGTATACATTTTTGGATCACCCCAACGCGTCCTAACCCTTCGCTGCTGCCCCACGACAACTGACCTCATCGCTGCTAGTGAACACATGCCGCCCGAACAGCGACCTCATTCGCTGCTAGCCTGCTACGAACACAGATCCCGTAACTGCACCATGCAGTTGAGACGCTGCACGGTGGATCCCACGACATGTGAGACCCACCATGCAGTGACTAGCACATAAAAGTTTTCAAATTAGAAAGTTTCAACTCAGAAAGTTTAAACACGAAAAGTTTTAAATTAAAAAACTTGAAAACCAGAAAATTTTTAACTCAAAAAATTTCAATTAAAATTTTTTTAACTCATAAAACTTTCAACTCAAAAACTTTCGATTTAAAATACTTTTGGTTAGAAAATTTTCGATTAAAAAAACTTTTGGTTCAAAAAATTTCGAATTAAAATCCAAGTCGATGCTACCTTTTGCAATGCGTTTTGACTGCCCGTGCTGTGGGTAGTAGTTGGGGATAAGTCATCTGATTTGTTGTAATTCAAGATTGATTATTGGCATGTTGAGATTCACACTCCTTTTCATTTCCTCTTGTAATATACTGGGAGGCCATTCATGGGTCGACCAGAAGGCATAATCACACTTAGGGTGACATTCGAAAATTTGTAGCAGAGGCCGGTACGTATATTGGGCCTAAGTGGGCAGAGGAGTAAATATTTTTATCCTAAAATGGGCCGACCAGTAAATATTTAAGGCCTAACATGGGCCCAAAAACACTTCTACTGCTTGGTGTTTATTGTAAGCAATCGGAGCTGTGACGGGCGTGGCACGATGCTGCCAGGCCCTAGGCCCTCGTGTCGATAATTGGGTATAAATATCGTGCCTGCTGCGACTCGTTCTTGCCGGAATTACAATTTACTAGGCAGGCCGGTCAGCCATCAGTCTCAGATCCATTCCCGCATTCTCTTATTATGTAGTCTTGCTCACTTGACGATTCGGAAGATGAGGATAAGAAGAAAGGATAAAGAGTAGGCCTCGGCTTCAAAGCTGTTAGAGAATGCGCTCTTATCACTACAGGGACGCGAGAGAAATTCCTCGAAGGTAAGTAAAGTAATGGAATGCCCTGAACGAGTTGATTAACTAGAGCGCCCGCTCGTTGGGTGTCTTCTGCCTCAGCCCCTTCTCTTCCGAGTTACTCCCTCCATCCTGAAAAAGAAGTCGTTTTGGACATCGACACGGTCTCCAAAATACAACTTTGACCATTAAAAATTATTGCATTTTATTTATAAAATGCATTGAAATTATAATATTTGAAAGCTCTTTTCATGACAAATCTATTTATGTAACTTTTATGTGTTCAATCCAAATGGTTTAAAAGTTATTTGTAGATAAAGTTCTAAAACTTTGACTTAGGACAACTCTAAAACGACTTCTTTTTCAGGATGGAGGGAGTACATGTATTATCGCATTGTAACTTTTATACCTAACTCTATTCACCGGACTGCTTCTTACTTGTGAGTTGCTGGCCTTGACACAAAACAAAGCATAGTTAAAGAAGAGCACTAACAGTGATCTTTCTTGAAGTATATATCAAAACCTGAGAACATCAATATAATAAGAACTCAAAGAAAAAAATGTGAATAGAGCAATCCATTAAAAAATAGGCAGGGGACTATAGACTAATAGCTAATATAATAGACCACCCACAACAATTAAGATAAATTGTGCACGGGTAACGAACAATAGGATAAGTGGTTTTAGCTGCGCAGAATGATTTAACTATAAGCGAATAAATCACACCGAATCACCTTAATCAAAGTATAAATACTGCTTTCGTTCAGAGATGATCCTGTATGTGGAGAAACAAACAAAAATTGTATAATAGACTAACACGAACAGAGCACTAAACTAAAACAGCAGAAAAGCTTACTGATGACACGTATCCAATATAACAATTCAATATTTTACATATATATCTAGCACATAACATGTGCGGTTATAGGCTATAGCTAGAGACGTAAATGGTCATGACTCATATGTGAAACTCTTTAAAAAATAATAACCAATAACGGGTAAATATAAACGGTCGAGATGTATCTCCATTCAGTCCTGCAAGCTATGTACTGGCATGGGAACTCAGTAAATCCAGAGGTAGCTCAGGAATCTCACTCGCTAAAAAAAAATGTGCGCAATTTAATGAAGACAATCCCATAGCATGTTTGATCCGAAAGGCTAGGGAATAAAGGAAAAGAACTAAAATTTGAATAATGCTATTAACTAAACCTAGGCAGGAACCAGTAGTTCAGCAATATCTAAATTTGTAAAATGCGATACTGATTTACATTCGCTGAAACAAAACGAACCAAGAGAACAAAATAATTTAGAAAAGTCAAATGGCTAACCGTATACGTACCTGTATGAATTGCAACTCGTCTCAAAATATCCCCCCCAGTTCACAGCGCTGAAACCAAATGAAACAAAAGAACACATTTAGAAAATTCAAACGATTAACCTCATTTGTATCTGTATGAATTGCAAACCATCTCTGAATAATCTCCCTATTGACCTCAACGAATCAGTTATAAGAGTGAATCATTGTTAGATACAATTTAGATTGTAGGTGCTTTGCAGTATCCCTGCAATATGATGTAAAAAAATATTTAGGCCGAAGAAAGAAACTGCTAATGTGCAATCAATAAGCATGGTTTAATAGCTCCTCCTGTAGTAACTAAGCATGATGATAGTGCAAGTAATGAAACCAACATATTGTATTGATTGTACAGGATGGCCTTTATAGACAATACAGACGCAACGGTGTGCGTAGGATTACAACCGAGTGATCCGCAGAGTAGGGATCAAGAGAGAAGACTCCGGGAGTTTGTTAGAGACGTAAAGACTAAGTCTAGTGATTATACACACATGTTAACAGCCCCCCTCAGCCAGGACACGGCGAGATGTGCAGGCTGGACCGAAATGCATGAAACAAAGAAGACGGCAAGCCCTTCGTGAATATGTCAGCGTACTGTGATGATGATGGAACATGAAGAACTCGAACTTGTCCAAGGGACACCTTGTCACGAATGAAGTGCAGATCGATCTCAATATGTTTTGTACGTTGATGTTGCACTGGGTTGGAGGAGAGGTACATAGCACTAACATTATCGCAGTAAACAATCGTGGCACGAGTTGGAGGGCGATGAAGTTCATGTAGTAGTAGACGCAACCAGCAGCTTTCGGCGACAGCGTTAGCAACACCGCGGTATTCTGCTTCAGCACTAGAGCGAGACACTGTGGCTTGCCTCTTGGATGACCATGAAACCAGATTATCACCAAGGAAGACACAATAGCCAGACGTAGAACGACGAGAATCAGGGCAACCGGCCCAGTCAGCATCAGAGTATGCCGTGAGTTCACAAGAGGAGGAGCGATAGATATTGAGGCCATAAGAAAGAGTCCCTTTGATGTAACGAAGCACACGCTTGAGAGAATGAAAATGAGTCTCTCTGGGATCATGCATGAAAAGACAAATTTGCTGAACGGCATATTGAATATCAGGTCGAGTTAATGTAAGGAACTGAAGAGCGCCAGCCAAGCTACGGTATTCTGTTGGATTGGAAACTGGAGGACTATCAGAAGCAGAAAGTTTGGATTTGGTGTCGGCTGGGGTGGTACACGAATTGCAGTGGGTCATGCCGGCACGATCTAAAAGATCAGTGGCATACTGCTGCTGTGAAAGAAAAATACCAGTGGAGGTCCGGGCAACAGAAATCGGTCATAGCGAATTCGCCTTGAAGACGAGAGATGATATGTTGGAGAAGAGGTGCGGAACTGGCGGTGAGAATAATATCATCAACATAAAGAAGGAGATAGGCAGTGGATGAACTTGAATTGTAGATAAATAGAGAGGAATCTGATTTGGAAGCAGAGAATCCCATGGAGCACAAAAAAGATGTAAAACGAAGAAACCAAGTGCGAGGTGCTTGTTTGAGCCCATATAGAGATTTATTGAGACGACAAACAAGAGAAGGATTAGAAGGATCGACAAAACCTGATGGTTGCTGGCTATAAACAGTCTCTGAGAGGTTACCATGAAGAAAGGCATTTTTTACGTCAAGTTGCCGTATAGGCCAAGAGTTGGCGGTGGCAATGCTGAGAACGACACGGATTGTAGCGGGCTTGATGACGGGACTGAAAGTTTCATCGTAGTCGATACCGGGCTGCAAAGAAAAACCCCGAACAACCCAGCGAGCCTTGTAACGAGACAAAGAACCATCCGGGTTAAGCTTGTGGCGAAAAATCCATTTGCCGGAGACGACATTAGCACCTGCAGGACAGGAAACAAGACTCCAAGTATTGTTTTTCATCAAAGCATTATATTCATCTAACATAGCATTGTACCAGTTGGGGTCTGCGAGAGCGGTACGGTAATTAGTGGGAATAGGAGAGATAGACTGAGCGGCATATAAATTAAAATGACGCTTAGGAACAACTATGCCAGATTTTGCCCGAGTGATCATGTGATGGGCAGGAGGTGGCGGTGTCGTTCCAATGGCTGGAGCGGCGAGACTGGCGGGTGTGTGCAAAGAGGTAGATGTGGCAGGTATGGGAGAAGTACGTGTGGTAGGAGGCCCCCCTGAACCGGAAATAGTTGGTGTGGGCGCTGACCGAATTGGAAGCAGGTCCAAACCAGAGGTGACAAGAGTGTTGGTGGTAGGATGATCGGAGGCTGAAAAAGGAGAACCAAATGATTGGTTGGAGAAGGGAAAAACATGCTCATCAAAAATGACGTGACGAGAAACGAGAACCTTGCGAGTGAGAAGATTAAGACAGCGATAGCCTTTGTGTTCAGGGGGATACCCAAGAAAGACACAAGAGGCTGATCTGGGAGAGAGTTTGTGTTGGCTAGATACAGGCCCCGGGCTGCCCGTGCTGCAGCCCGGGGCCTAGTACCGAAAGCTCATTAAATTTTTTTAAAAAATTATTAAAAAATGATTAAAAACAGAGACTTAATTTAAGATCAGTTGGTCCAGCCCGGGGCTTGGACCTGGGCTGGCTCCGCCACTGGTTATAGAGACATTGATATGGTGTGAGGAGTTGTAAGGGTTTACTAGGACGCCGATTTAAGAGATAGGTGGCAGTATTGAGAGCTTCCACCCAATAGGTATTGGGCATGTGGGCTTGGACAAGAAGGGTACGCATGATGTCGTTAACAGAACGGATCGCTCGTTCGGCTTTGCCATTTTGCGAAGATGTGTTACATGTGTATGGACAGGACTCACAGGAGAAACGATAGGTGACACCACGCGAGGTGAGAAAGGCGCGAAGCAGAGTGTTGTCAAACTCACGGCCATTATCACACTAAACACACTGAATAGAAAAATGGAACTGGTTTAAGACATGGAAATAAAAGTCACGTAGAGTGGCAAAGACATCAGATTTGTGTCGAAGTGGAAATGTCCAACAGTAATGAGTAAAATCATCAAGAACCACTAAATAATATTTGTAACCTGTGAAACTCACAATAGGAGATGTCCATATATCACAGTGTATTATTTGGAAAGGAAAATAAGTAATAGATGTGGAAGATGCAAAAGGCAGGCGAACATGACGGCCTAATTGACAAGCATGACATAGATGCTGCGGGCTGTGCTTATTGTTACAAGAAATAGAAGAAGTTGAAATCAATTTTGATAGCGTATGACCACCAGGGTGACCAAGTCTTCGGTGCCAAACACCAGATGAAGCATTGGCAACGAGTGCTGTAGGAGACGTGATCGGTGAGAAGCCGGCGAAGGGATAAAGAGCGCCTGAACTATTGGACCTCATTATTTCTCTCTTGGAATGCTTGTCCTTCACAGAAAAACCATATTCATCAAATTCAATTGAACAAGAGTTGTCCGTAGCAAATTTGCGCACAGAGATTAGATTTTTAATCAAATTGGGAGTATGCAAGACATTAGAGAGATGGAAGGTAGATTGAGGTGTATGTAAGGTACTAGAACCGTTACCAAGAACAGGAATAGCAGACCCATTACCGACAATAATATGAGATGAAATTGGCAGTGATGAAGAACAATAGGAGGAGAATTTACCCTGGTCGCTGGTCATATGGGAAGTCGCTCCGGTGTCCATGTACCAATCGCCGCTTGTTGTTGGTTGATGAAGAGAAGCTGCATGTAATGCTTGAATGAGGCCGGTGGTGTCCCACGCTGGTTGTGCCAGTGGTGCTGGAGTCGTAGACGGTTGCTGTATGGCTGGATAAGCATGGCCGGCTTGAGGAGTGGACGGGCGGGGACCAAGAACTCCTGGTCCAGAAGCCCCAGTCCAAGGTGCGCAGTAGGTGAGTTGTGGCAGTAACAGCGACAACCACTGGGGCAGCTGTTGCTGTTGCTGTTGATAGCCTTGATAGCCACGGCCTCCTTGACCGCCGTTGTGGCGTCCGCCGCGTCCGCGACCGCCCCAACGGCCTCGGCCACCACTGCCACTGCGACCACGGCCGCCGTTGCCTTGATGATGGGAGTTGACGTAGTTACCACCGCAATCGCCTTGATCAGGACGCGCAGAGGTGTTGCCACCGCCGGAGGGCGCAATTCCAGCAGCGAGCAGTGCCGAGTCAGCTGCCTTCTTGGCTGTGTTAGCCTGCGCGGTTTCTTCCAGGAGTAGATAACCTCGGGCCTGCATGAACGTGGGAAAAGTGGGCAGAATAGGGAGCATAGTTTTGAGCACAGCAAACTTTTGGTTAAGTCCTCGAATCAACTGATGCACAAGTGCTCTGTCGGATATGGGCTGGTCACAATCACCAAGAGCATCCGCCAGGGTCTTCAATTTGTGGCAGTAGGCGGAGATGGACAGCTCGCCCTGCACGATCCCATGAAATTCGGCCCAAGGTTATTAAAACGTCGTGTAAACGACGTTTAAATGTCGTTTACACGATAAAACGCCAGCGAGATGCAGAACGTCCGGTCGTTCTGCAGACCGCCCGTAGAACGTCGTTGAGCGTCGTTGAAACGCCGGGAGAACCTCCGGAACGTCCGATTCGGACGTTCTAGCCGTTCTATTTGGGGGGGAATCGGGAGAAATCGGGGGGAATCGGGGAAACGGGAGAAAATCTAACCCTAAGCCGCGCCGTCGCCCGTCGCCGCGCCATCGCCCGTCTCCCGTCGCCGCGCCAGATCTGCGCCCGCGCCCAGCTCCGCGCCATCGCCGCGCTTATTGCGCCGCTTCGCTGCCGTCGTCGTACCGCCGTCGCCAAGCTCGAGGTGACCTCTCTGCTCTCTCTCTGTTATCTGTTTGGGTGAGCTGAGGGCTGAGGCAGAGGGACAGAGGAGTCGGCTCTCTCTCTGCTCTCCCCGATCCCCCTCTGGCCCTCTCTCTTGTTTGCTCTCTCTCTCTCTGCTCTCTGTTTGGGTTGGCTGAAGACAACTAATTGTAGCATATTGAATTGATTGTAGAATGGCAAGTGCAAGTTCAAGTGCAAGTGGCAGTGCACCTCCCCCTCCCACAAGTTATAATCCATTGGATGATCCTAGTCGATATGTGATATATCTTTGCTCTCATATTCGTTTTACAACAATGCCTAAAACTACGTTTCAACGTTCGTTTAAACGTTTAAAAGTTAAAAAGGTAGTGGGTCGTTTCGTTCTCGTTTTACGTTTTAATAACCTTGATTCGGCCTCTAGATGAACAGCTCGGCTGGGTTTGTTGTCACGAAAGACGGACTCCAATTTGGACCAAGCGCCATAGGCGGTGATCTCAGGAGCCATGACCATGTCCAAAAGCTCCTCCGAGATAGTTGCGTAGATCCACATCAGAACTGAAAGGTTCTCTTTGACCCATTCAGGATCATCGTGGTGAGGATCTCCAGCTTCGATGTGGTGCCACAGACTGTAGCGGCCAAGAACGACGAGAAATAGGTTTCGCCATTTGCCATAATTATTTGATTGGACATCAAGGGTGTGGGGGATTAACACCTTGATGTTTACAGTATGGATGGCTTGAGAAAGGGGAACAGCAGTGGAGATGACTGGCGCAGGAGCTGCTGTGGAATTTGCTTGGGGAGCAGTGGAGCTGTGCAAGGCTGCAGCGGTGGAGCTATGCACATCACTCATGTCGCCGTCACTCATGGTGGGTTGGAAAAAAGAAGAAGAACAGGAGATAGGAAAAATGGCTCTGATACCATGCAAGTAATGAAACCAACATATTGTATTGATTGTACAGGATGGCCTTTATAGGCAATACAGACGCAACGGTGTGCGCAGGATTACAACCGAGTGATCCGCAGAGTAGGGATCAAGAGAGAAGACTCCGGGAGTTTGTTAGAGACGTAAAGACTAAGCCTAGTGATTATACACACATGTTAACAGATAGCTCAGCCTTATCGCGAAAGGGATAAAATAGAGAAACAAAGGCTGACGACAAAAAACTATCATGGATTAAATAAAAAACAACCAAATAACATCCAGTCCATCATGCCTATCAAGAGCTCTAAATGTGGTTTATTCATGAACCTGTAAGACACCATTATTTAAGATTTCTAACCTATGCAACCTCATTTTCAAATGCGCTTATCACAGTTAAGAGATAAATGTGTCAAAACTGTCAATCTTCTAAGAGAAGGCAGATCCCAAAAATTAGAATAGACGACTTTACAGAAATGATGTTTTAAATAAACTCAGATTTAGTAAGGGATACCATTTGAAATGGTTAAGAGTAACCACAGTACAACAGTTTAGCATTGAAAGTTGGTTAATACTTAATAGAAGAAGGTATATATATTTACTACTATTTATCATCCATCGAAGTTTGTTTACTAAAAAACAATAACTTGAAACCGATTTAAGCAGTTTGGTATGGCATTATATTCACAGAGATACCAAACACCGGGCAAAACAAGACACTACGACACAGCTTTTGCGTATTCAGTCAACACGCTTATACTCGATCTGCCTTTACAATCCTCATGTTTCTTGGGCATACCTGTTAAGTCAATCTTCAGAATCAATAGTCCAGTAGATCAACCCACTGCATGGTATATCACCGACATAATAAGAGACAGGTAAAAGGGTGTTGAGGGAGAGGCTGATAACAAAACCATAAGTTAAAGAGTATATACCTTATTAGCACAAGCACAGACTGTAGGGCACCAGCAATACCTATCCATGCTGATGGGCCTGTATCTGTAAGAGCATCTTGGACCAAAAAACCAACCGCCCCAGCCAACGAAACAAAAGAAACCACATATGAAACAAAAAGGCAGAGTTTCAACCTGCAATTCAATGCATTTCACTGTCATACAGTGCGTTATGAATTACAGTCGAAAACGATAACAATTTATGAAATAACTATAAAGGAGTAGTAATGATAGAGCATATCAGAATCTATTTGAGAGAACATCCTAAGTTGCCATAGCGGTTTATGGATGAAAAACTATCTTGTAAACCCATAGCAAGTTGAAAACTAAGTTGAACATTTTATAATCTGTGCATAGTAATAATGAATAAGATTTTGTATTCTTTTATTCTCTTAGTTTCTTTGCCAAAACAATTGTCAGTGTCATGTAGATGGATCCCTAAAAAGAAGTATCAGGTAGACGGTTGAATCAATCCCATCTTCATTCTGATGAAATTGATGTCGATTAGTTCCTTATATTTGTTACTTTCTGCTTGTTTCGATCCAGTGTTGCCTGGGCAGCTTTCAATGGAGTTCCTTTTACCCATTGACAGTAAAATGGTGCCATGAATTTTTTTATGGTTCAGTTCACTATTTCATTTGTTTCTATTTTTTTTAGAGAAAGCGAATCCAACTTACAGAAGATGGTATTAGCTTGTTGTTCTTATAGCGTAGTTGTATGCAACCGCTTACCTCATTGATTAAGATGCGGCATTATGGAAAAGTGTGCCTAACTGGAAAGATGAGCTAAATCAACAGCACGCAGTAGGTATCGTTATAACACAGTGCTAGCAACCTAATTTTTTCTAAAGGATATTTCTACGTATGTAAGCTGGAAATCTAGCAGAATAATACGAATAGAACCTTACATCTTTTAGCTGATCAGTCACATATTCACTGCTACAACAAATGTCTTCATTGGTCTCAATCAATCAGCACAGTGTATTGTTTTGGCTATAAAGCTCCTTGTAGTATATCACCTTTCACAAATCTGTCAACACAAGACATAAAACTATAAGAAGCTAAGCAAGCCTATAATCTGTAAAAGCAGGCAGAGAGGAAGATGGACGGAGGGATGGACCCGGGGGGGAGGCGGAGGCGGCAGAGCTGCAGAATCCTCGGTCGCCGTCTTCATCGCCGGCGGCGGCGAGGTCGGGCGCTTGGAGCGGAGGCGGTGAGGATGGGAGCGGCAGAGCTGCGAGTAGAGAGAGGCGGACGGAGGGTGCGGGAGGCGGAGGCGAAGGCCCTCGGCGTCATCGACGGCGGCGGCGAGGTTGAGCGCGGAGAAGCGAAGGACCATCGAAGCGGGCGGCGGGCAGTGGAAACGGCGCGTGCGGGGGAGGCATCGCGAACGTGAAGAAAGGCAATGGGTGGAGGAAATGGAAGAATCGAGAAGCAAAGAACGGGATGGGGAAAGGACACCGCGGGCTCTGCCGACTGGACTGGGGAGGCGAACGCAGAAGCCAAATCTACCGAGGGGGCTAATCGCAGTCTGGGCAACGGCATCGGTCCGCTTCGAGGAAGTCTCTCATCTTTAATAAAAGTACTAGGAACTTATACGTGGCGTGCGCCGCGTAGGGGACAGAAATAAGGTTTGTAAGGAAAGGAATCAGCGAGGAAATAAAACTGGTTGTTTTGTTTTTTATTAGATGCATCGATACCGTTTTGTATAATTAATTGTGTTAGTTAGGCTGTTAAGAAACAGATTTATATATGAATTTTTGTTGGCGTTTTTGTTATGTAATGCGTTCGAATAACGAGAAGGGAAATAGGTTATTATTGCTTTGTTTTGGTCGACCACAGTTGGTGTAAACTAATGTGAGCACTAAAATTGTTGCAGGCGTATATAGACAGTACTGGGTTTTTTTTGAAGATGTAGTTGTGTTTGGGTTTATAGTAGGAGGAAGCTGTTTTTGGTATGGGTCAGCGTAGCCCAAAGCGAGGCCTGCGAAATAGGAAGCGAATATATTATTTGCACTGCACAGAAAGGTGATGATACATGATGGAGGGTAAAACCTAGTTGTATAGATAATATCCAATGTATAGTATTTGGACGCCATCTTCTATGAACTGTTGATACAAAAGTAAGCCTTTCGGCGGATTGGTGGGTAGAGCTGACAGGATTGTGCTGATTGCTTTTTGCGGTCTTGAAGGGATAATGAAGCATGCAGGAATCTGTAGAGAAGCAGATAGCGCAGAGCTGTGAAATACAATACGTATGGTTAGAGAAATCTATGATTTTAGGTAAATATTCTGCATAGAATGAAGCACAAAAAGATAGTATAAATCTTGTAAATATGTGTGCTTAAAATCAACGCAAGGAAGAAGCTCAGAGAGTGATGTGAAACATATTGATAGAACCACTATGTATTTTATTCGTAACGCAGTGGTTCTGTGGCCGTAGCTCGACGATGTCGGTGAAGAAGATGTAAGCTTTTTCTCTGCAGCGCTGTAAATAACTTAGTGGACGATATAGCGGTAAGCATATTAAAACAGGATACAGATAATAAAAGCAGAGAAGGCATTGGAATTGTAAAGTAACAGCATGGGCAACAAGAGCCTGGAAGGTTTAAGAAGAACAGACAGTGGTCGGTAAATTATACAGGACCTTCCTATGCAGAAGATGTAATGTTTATTTTCATGTAGTATATTTAGCGCCGAACATAATATGTTTTCATGCAGAATGTAACGAAATTATAAAAGGAACCAGGTTCGAGCAGTAAGTTCTAATGTTGCAGTAAGCCATTGCTCTGCTAAGTAGATAAATAAGAACAGTAGATTGTTTTTAATTTAAATGCAATGGAATTAGAAAGTAGAGGCGGTCTATTATGGCACTGTTGTGTAAATTAGGTAGATAGTATTTAAAATGGACTATTGCTTATGTTTCTGTAAATTCTGCATTTGTTTTTGGAGCGCAGAAATGTGATCATTAACAAAATAGCGAGCATGTTTCCGCAAGGATAACAGCCCGTTGCACAACGCAGAAATGTGGTGTATAATAGAAATCTGTTGCACCTGTAGAAGGCAGCAAATCAGCACATGTAAGAGTGAAATAATATATAATCAGTAGAGGGAATGCATTGAGGTTCTCTACAGGTTAGTTTCGGCAGCTGTATAGGGTATAAGGGTATAATGTAATAGCGTTCTATATGTATGCAATGAGGAACATATTACTAATAAAGTGTAACACTTAGCTTTGCTGAGGAGACATGAGGTGACAGAGTAAATATAAATATATGCTAACGGTGGTATAGATGTGAAATAAATCTAGTAGTGGTTGATACGGGTATCAAGGGGTTACATGTTATAAAGCTGGAAAAAGGAGTATAGATTATGTAAAGAAACTCATTAACTCATCATGCAAGGGAATAGATAGCAACGCCATTTTTTATTGGTATCTGAAAGTACTCAGAGGGGAAGACATTAATTGAAAGTTTTGTACCAAAGGGAGAGCAGACATTAGAAACAGGAAGTGGTCTACATGCATGTTTCAACTTACCTTCCCTTTCTTCCTTCCTTTTCGTTGACGCTTCCTCTCTTCCTCCTCTTGCTACTGATTCTGTATGATGTTTTTTACGTTTTCTCACCCTGTTCGCTGAAGCTGCTTGGATCTTTCCTCTTCTTAAGTGACTCAAACCTTTTTTGAACCTGCAGCAAGAAAAGTTACTTAAATGAAGATATGAAAGGTAACTGCAAGCATTTGCCTGTAGCCCGCTTAGCTTACATCACCAAATCTCCACGCCCACCCAAAAAAAGCACATGATCTAACCAAAGTCTGAATGAGCCAATGTTTTAAATTATTACAGGAATAAATACGCAATTACAGATCCAACGGACAGGCTTATTATGTTCTACCTGTTCAAGCGATGCCCTTTCAACACGCATAGACATGCCCAGTGCTCTGATATGTCAAATGTTTAACCCATGGAAAATGAAGCTGATGGTTGGTAGGTTTCATACACCAACTGAATCTAAAAGTAGAGTTTCCATGTACTTACGCTTCTTGCCATTTATATGATCCAAATAATTAGCTGAATCTTTAACAACACATCCACATGCTGAACAGTAGTATCCAGCCTACAAAAAAAAAGGTAAACTGAGAACAATTTTTTATGTGATCAAGTGAACATGAACAATATCTAGTTAACTCCTAACCATTTGTAATCATTCTCAACTCCCAAGGCAGGAGAGTTTAATATCTGTTGCAAGAGTACGGATCTAAACAGCATTGGCGTGTTAAAAGACAAGCAAATAATGAATCAATCACTAACAAATATCGATCAATTGTGGAAACATGATACTCACCTAGACAACAAAAAAATGCCGCACATAACAGACCTTCTGATAAAATCTCACCAGGTTTTCTTAAGTAAAACAAACAAAAAAGATTGGAAATTTATACTCATGATTCCAACTTGTTTATCAAGAATTAAGCTTAACTGAATAGTTTACTAACAAGATGCCCTATGGGATTTCGGGACAAACCTGCTGACTCAAAGGTGCAATTGGGGTTACCACCTGTAAAAAATGGGATAATAAGAACATGATTAGCTAACTAAAAGGTTCCTATTTTTTAAAAGCGGCATTTTGTACCAGGGTAAAAAACAACTTGTTGATGTAAATGATCAAACCAAGCCATTTATACAAATAACACTCATATCTGCCCCTAGAGTTACATAGTTTTTGCAATTCATTCAATGGTATATAAAGAAAAATCAACTAAAATGCTGATAAAATTATACGACCATCTTACTATAGGAACAAAGCTAGAAAGACTTCATAGATCAAAGATCCAGATATAATCGAATGATGAACGTCGTCTCTCTAGTCATAGACAACCCATTATGAGGAAAATAAACGAAAAGAATATTAAATGGAAAAAAATGCTAACAACATTTTACGAAATGATTCAGTTATAGACGAAAGATCCAGAAAAAGGACATCTATTAGGTAAGTAACTGTGCAACAATCACATGAGAGGAGAGGCTATCCACAGACATTGTGTTATTTTGATTTAGAAGAACTTCTACAAAGCATCAATAGAGCAGCAGGTAAATACATACAGTTCCAGAAACACTAAGACCTAACAATTCACTTTCGTAGATACGTACAGATGATAAAGTTTATAAGTTCCTTGAGGCCTTCATAACAGTAACAGGAGAGAGCTTATGACATGTCGCAGGAGACAGGTAGCATAATGCGATAGAAGAATGCAGTGTACTATGCTATTTAATATTGGCCAATCTGCATGTATGCTTGGGCATTCCGAAGGATTAGCATTTTTTTCCCCAATATGCAGCCTACGTATGCCAAAAGGCTCGCTTGCATCGCTATGAAATTGAACATTCACTGGAATCTCTAGATTAACAGTGTAGCACCAAACATACCTATCCTATATGCAAATCTCTCTTTGCTGCACTTAGCGTCCACTTCCAATAACAAAACTCGTAGAATACACATGCGTGAATTGCGATCAAGTTCTTACCAGTAGAAGAATAGTTGGCTGGCCTGGTTTGGCACCACACATCGTAGTAGAGATGTAGATTCTTCCCATATCTAGTAGATATTATCTATGCCGTGGATCGATCTGGGCAACAACAATAAATGAACATCGTCTATCAGTATGACATCCAAATCTGTGGAAACAAAAAATTATCAAGGAAGGAACACCGCTTGAATCATGGAAGGCTCCACCTAGAAAACCGCGAGAGGAAGCAAATCATCGCGCGAAACAGAAGCGAAGCAACCTCCTGGGACGGAATCGGGAGTGGGAGGCGGACCTACTCGATGTGGCCCTGCTGGAAGCCGAAGGCGAGGTCGCCACTGTGTGGGATGGCGATGAGCGGGCCGACGCAGGTGGGCGACCGCTCGTCGTATAGCGGATCCCCTGGTCGGAAGCAGCAGCAACCACACCCATGAGCCATGAGCACGAGAACACGAGGCTAGAAGACGAAAGGGGCACCGAAGAGGTCCCGAGCTGACCAGACCTGCAGTCCAGGACGCGCGCGTACCTACGGAGGATCCCTGTGGCGGTGGTGGTATGGTGGCAAGCGACATGGGGGATCAGGCGGCAGCGGGGGAAACCCTACCTTTTGGAAGGCGTTTCTGCCAACGAAGAGAACCAAACCGGTGGTGTGAGCATAACGTCGAACAGGTGGTGGAAGCTAGCATTTGGAAACCGCAGAGGGGGATGGAAGGGAACCTTGTCGGGGGAAAGGAGCCACAGTCGCTCCGCTCGATCGCTGCCTTCCCTACCGACGCGGCCATCGGTAGCTGCGCCTGTGCGCGCGCGGAACCACGAAATCCTCACGCACGCGTCGTGCGAAGCGGGAACTGGGGGCGACGGTCGCGCGGTGCGCTCCACCGAGGGGTCCTCGGACATGCGTATACTCAGAAGGCTCGCGTGGCTGCACGCGTGGAGAGAGGGAGGCAGGGGGGACAAACACGCCACACGAGTGCGGAGGCGAGAGCGCGAGCGCCGGACGGGAAGCCGTGAGGGATGGCGGCACGCGAGGAGAAGGCGGAGGGGGGACATCGCGTGGCATGGAGGGCTCCGGAAGAGCGGCGGCGCGCAGTGGGTGCCTGGGTGGAGAGGAGGAAGAGGATGGTGAGCGGCACGTAGGTAGCGAATTTGAGGAGGGGAAAGAACGGAAGGATCGAGAATGGAGTGAGGTGGCACGCGAGCGAGCCGAGGCATCGAAGCAATTTTCGAACGGAGCGACACGCGGACACTCCCAGAGCTCAAGAACCTCCGGAACTTAATATAGGTATAATAAGTAGTAGTACTAGCACATTTCACCTGCGTCGTCGAGCCAGAATTAGATCAGCTGTTTCCGCGGAAAGCGCATGAGAGGTTGTTCATCAAGAGTAATGCCCACCATTGAATGTCATCAGCGTCATATAGTCACACTACAAAATAAACAAGGATAATAACAGTTAGGAAAAATGCTCGTACCAATTTGTCTTAACAATTTCATGCAATTGAGTTAAATATCTAAACTATGGCCACATTGGTTTACATATAACTTGCCAGATCTGAAAAATGGTTAAGATAAATAACTAAATGACCAAAGCCACCAACAGCAGCAATTTTTATTTTAAGATGATCAAAAGATCCATCATAATCTAGACCTGTGCAACCTTCTTGACCACCCCACCAGATCAGATATTTAAATGTATGTGGGTCTATACATACATATAATTAACATGCAATTAAATCCCATAATTTTACTTCACAACTTGTCAACTGCAATGAAGAAGATTCACAAAACTATTTGTGCACGTTTGCAAGTTCTATACAGTAAAAAAGAACTAACCTCAATATCAAATGGTAAGGGCCCTTTACTAATAATGTATATCATTCAAATGACATCTGAATCCGAAATCATTTTCTGGTGGATCCATCATCTAACACATCTTGCTGCAAAAGGGAAAAAAAAGGAGATTCAGTGACGAACACACAGAATGGTGAAGAGGAAAGCCAGTGAAGCCTGAGTTCAAACAATGCAGAAAGGTGAACAAGCGTTAGCATGTTTAGGATTACATTTTCTCCCTCAGGGGGTCTACAGGTCAAACCAATAAGAGCAAAAATGAATTCCAAACACATTTGCAGGAACACCACTTGCCAAGCTGTGTGGTTATGGTGCGATGGTTTTGGTATAGATTAATGGTAACCAAGCACGGAGTGTTGACACTAGAATTTGGTGTGTAGTCGATTCGGTAAAGGTTAATTTGTTATTGATTGATTAAGGTTGGTGTCGGATCAAACGGATGTATTATGGAAAGTTACGACCGATACAGGTTACAAAATTGGAATATAAAGCCGATCAGAATAAAATTGATGGGTTTCAAAGTAAAGTGTTTTCGGAGGTTGAAACCAATACAAGCTGTGTTTTACGAGTCGAAGGAGGATACGGTTAGTCCAGACGCTATAAAAGAAGACGATGGGCAATGTAAAGGGGCACAAACAATCAATCAAATAACTCACATTACTTTTTTACTTTTCCATCGACTAGAAGTAATATTTTAGATTTGTAATCCTTCATTTGTAATTCGTCTAAATCAACAAAGTTGCGCATTGTCAATTATTGGTTGCGTCGAATTACATTATCTAGGTGTGCTTTTTCTCCGATGTTGTTGCACATCTCCTTTTTCATAAAAAGTCTACCTTTATCTTTATCTAATCAACTAAATCAAGTTGATTAGACCTATCAGTTACTTTCATCTAATCGGTTTGAATAATTGATTAGATCAGATCATTACTGGAAAATTTACATCGGCTTAAGGGAAGATTGAATTAAATCTTCCTCTTCCTGATTGCATGATAAAATTGACTAACACACCCGCACCCAGAAATAAACCTAGTGTTTTCATATGTTGATTACCGATTAACCCCTCTTCACATATTTTGGTGTTAATACACTTTTGGCACGCCCGGTGGGACCGATTGGCGTATCAATGACCATACATTCTATAGGAAAATTGATCTCTCAATCTAATGTCAATCTTGAGGCGATAATCGTCCCTACATTAGACGATTTAATGCCTGAGCAATGAAAAGAAATTGAAGATCAAAATGCTGCGTTTGAGCAGATGATGTTCAGTTGCTACCAGAAAATCCGATGAGAAATCACACAGAAGACCGCGTTGCCAACTGTCAACTTTGGCGACAAAGATGACATCTCTTTTCCAGTCAACATGGTGAGCTGTTCGGCGAAAGGAAAAGAGTTGGCACGAGAAGACCAAATCCGTTCCCTAGCAACATCGGCTTAACCAACTCGACAAGTCGATGTGAAGACTACAGTGAAGGGGATGAAAATGATAGATATCATGGTTGGTTCTATTCAAATTGAGACCGACTGTGAAGGCAAAAAATTGAAGACAATAAGACCAAGAGGTGTGCTTTAGGTCGGTAAATGGTATAAAGCTGAAAGGCCCAAACCACCACGAAGCCGACACAGAGGTTTAAGCCAATATTCTCTCAGTTATTGGCTAAATATGAAACGAGGGGTTAAAGATCATGGCGAAGTCCTCCTCATCGGCCGATAAATGTATATTTATCGACTGCTACTAAAAAGGCTCACGGATGTTGCTCTTTTTAGTAGTTTTGCTGGGAAAAAGGATTGGCTCCGTCATCACCATATATTTTCTCAATGCAACATTATCCTGGGCAAAGTTAGGAGCACTGTCAGCCAGCTAAAAAGAGATTATCTGAATCTTTCTATGGCGACAGAATGAAGATCAGAGGAAATTGGTCCACAAAAGAATTTCAGAGCCAATTAAAGGACAATTGGGATCAGACCAAGGATGCAAGATGAAAGTGGACTTAAGTGGATCATAACGGCGATGGTGCCGTCCCTCTTTTCGTGAAAAGAACGGCGCACATTGAATGCATGCACGGTCCCATCGACAGGTGGCCCCTGCATTTTCTGGACACTAGTTACATGCCCGTGCATTGCTACGAAAAACAAAATTGATAATGAAAAATAAAGATTAAAAAATAAAAAAAAATATTTCACAAAATCAAACATCTATCTTTAACGCTTCGTTTCTTGCGAAAGCTGGCTAATTAAAGCAACGCTTCGTTTCTTGCGTAGGGCAATTAAGCAGGGCAATTAAGTAAGGCAATTAAGCAGGGCAATTAAGCGGCAATTAATGACGTGGGAAGAACAGACCACTGCCACCAAGTGCTGCTTTAGAATAGTAGAGATACATACAGTGACTGAGCGATCGTTCAGCAAGGAGAAGCATTGTACGCAGAGCCTCACAAGTCACAAACCCCATAAATAACTGCGTATTGCTAGTTAATGAGCACTGCAGAAATAAATTCGGTGGAGGAGACGTGTAAATTTCTTCTCGTGCATACCTGACATCGATTGATGCCAAGTGAATAATTCTGCAATTTAACGTCACGATATTAAGTGAGGAGGTGGGTTCAAACAACCAAATTTGCATCAAAATAAATGAGAAGATGAGTTCAACGTCCTCACTTAATATCGTGATATTGGATTATAAATGATATTGGATTATAATACTACCCACAAGACATCAATCAGCCTCCTCCACCGAATTTATTTCCTAACGGCCCCCTTTCCCCTCCTCATTGCCCTTTTTTTCCTCTCCGTCGCGGCAAAAGTGAGGCGACTCGAGTTGGGTGAGAAGAGACCAGACGCCCGCCGTCGTCTTCCACCGCTCCTGCTTCAAGTGCCACCCACTGCAAGTCCACCCTCTCGGTATGCCCCTCCCATCTCGCCTGTACGCTCGCACGCATCTCTCTCTCTCTCTCTCTCTCTCTCTCTCTCTCTCTCTCTCTCTCCTGTACGCCCGAACTCATCTTCTCACCGGTACTTGTGGATGTTCAGGACTTAGGGGTCCCAAATCGAGCTTAGGAATATCGTTTTGAGTTGCCTGCCTCAAGAAACAACGGCGACGATGAGCGGCTGCCTGGGAGGTGGTGGTCACGACGGGAACAGATGCACGGGCCCAAGAGGATGCGCTGGGAGGTGGGTCGCAGATGCGGCGGCTCGGTACTCGGTAGCCATGAGCGGAAACCCGGCACCCCAAAAAATTTTAGAAGTGCAGCCAGAGGTGACTACCGGAGCTGGTCGCTGCTGTCGTCGACGTTGGTCATCTGGGGCGGAGCCTCCGTGGCAAGGCTTGCTGGCGTCTCTCTCTTCGGCGGCAAGGTGCCTTCTCTCGTCATCGCCTTGTTCTAGTTAGCCAGTGAGGGAATGATTTTGTTTCATCCGATTCATTGTTTGCTTACACCTAATCTCTGACACCACAGCATGTTCATCTTCTCAAAAACAAATCTGACCTACAATTTGTCTTGCCAGTGTAGGTGAGCTTTCCACTTCTGGAAGAGTAGTACGACATTTTCACCATTTGAGGATCCCTCTGAGGTATCCTTCTTTAGTCTTCGTGTATAAGTTGCTAATTTTATTTCCTCTCTTATCATTTCGAGACTTACTAGGATTCTAAAGATGAAAAAGTCAAGGGAATCAAAAGAAAATGGAAAAATAAGGCAAGTATTCCGAAGATTGACTTACAATGTTTATCAAGTATTTGCAGTTTGTCAGTACCACCTGCAAGGTTCATTGGGCTGTATTGACATCATATTTTTTTCGCTCAGAAGGGTACAGCTTTATCAAGATGATGGAGAACAGAGCAAGAAAAAGAAACATACAAAGGTAATACTGTAACAGAGTAGATGCTTTGATATTTTATCGGTTCTTTCATGAAATGATACCATTCGGTAGACAGCATTAACATTTTTTATAAAAAAATACTGTCATGAAACCGCTGGTTTTTTTCCTCTTAGTCTTTGGAGCTCCTGTAATTTATCTTTCTTTGCCTCTTTGCAGGAGAAGCACTCTGAGGAATCTTATAACTTGGCTTGCATTCTCACTCTTCCTCCATACCAAAGAAAAGGATATGAAAAGTTCCTGATTGCTTTCCGTAAGCTGTGACCCTTATGGTATATTTCGTTATCTCATTTTTAAATTTTGTTTCTCTTGTGAACCAAACCTATTTTTACATAGTAACATTTTGTTCACAAAGGAACTGTCTTTGCTATAGCAGCCTATGAGCTTTCTAATAAGGTAAGTGGGGACACCGGAGCGTCTTTGCTGCTCAGCTAGAGATTATTGGACCAGAATGCTCCTGGAAATTTGAAAGAAACATAAGAGTAACTGAGTAACATACCTATTAAGGTAAGTATCGTCTTCCTTTCCTTCTATCCAACTGTATTACTTTACTTTTTATTCTACCATTTTCGACACCATCAAACTGTGGTACAATAGCCAACGCCTTTTGTTTGTTGGATCAATACGATGCATTTGATCTACCTGATCTTACTGATTGCTTACCTCAGCAAAACTTCATGCTATTGTTCCTCGATTTACATCGACAATCAGACAAAACTAGGTGGATTCTCATGGAATAATTGTATTTTTATGAAAATTAATCCTTCTTGATGTTACATATCCACTTCTCACTTCCAAACATACCACTAATCGTAGAACTTTGCTCGCACTTTTGATTTTATACTATCTTATTTTTGCCATCTAAGCGATCTACAAAAAATCACACGGCGCAGCGTAGTGCGCGACTCTACCTAGTTCTATCCACTACCGATTGAAAATGACCTTTCTAAGTTGGCGCCGGACTTTTTCGGCATGGCCTGAAAGCGGCACAAGCTGGTGGACCGGGACGATAACTAAACTCTATCCCTCTCAGCCGCCTCCCCCTTGTTGCAAGTAGACTCTGACCGGGCCTGCTCAAATGCTTGAGTTCCTGGCTGAAGACCAGGACGGGCACTGCCGCCCGTCACGGTCGCTAGAGCTGCGCGCGACGTGGGTAACTCGGCTGTTGTCGGAGCCATCGCCTCAGATTTGGTTTGTGGCATAAAATCAGTCTGTCTTTTCTCTTTTATTCCTTCATATATATAGTCTCAATTAACCCTAACAACCTTTGGCTAGAGATAGAAGAATCTGAAAAGGACTCCTATCCTAAACTTGGAAACCCAACATAATTTAACTAACAGCCGAATCAAACAAGGAAATAACTAATCAACATAATCAAGACTTCCTAATCCCTATTCTTCCTATAATAGACCTGATCAAATGTGTGACGCATAACATCACCCCCCCCCCCTCTGAAAAACCAGCTTGTCCTCAAGCTGCAGGTCAGGGAAAGAGCACCAAAGAACCATAGCATCGACCCAGGTGGCTTCATCTTGGGGCTCACCAGCCCAATGGACCAAGAATTGACGCTTGCCCTGGAAAAAACGCTAAGCCAAAAGTTGATAAGGCTCCCAAGAAACTTACAGCCGGCATGGGTGACACCATCTCTGGTAAGGCCGGCACGCCTTCAGGGAATCACCATTGTACCGCTTTAAAAGGGAGACATGGAAAACATTGTGGATGCGTGAATCCTTTGGCAATGCTAGGCGGTATGCTACTGACCCAATCCTAGCTTCCACTTGGTACGGTCCAAAATAGCATGCAGCCAGCTTGTGGGGAGGGTTATGATGGACGGAGAGTTGTCAATGCGGCTGTAAACAAAGCCAAACCCAGGCACCCTTTTGAAACTCCACTTCACGATGTTTTGCATCATACCGTTGCTTCATGCGATTTTGAGCCCTTAAGAGATGATCCCTTGCCCAATCGAGGAGAGTGTCCCTGTCGACCAGCCGATAGTCCACAGCATCAATGGTTGTCATACCGTGCTTATATGGCATCAAGGCAGGGGGCTTACGACCATACACCAATTCAAATGGAGTCATCCTGTGGACAGAATGAAAGGAAGTGTTGAAACAAAATTCCGCCCATGGAAGCCATGTTGCTCATGAGGAAGGATTATCCGTAGCAAGGCATCGAAGATACATCTTGACGGTACGGTTCACCACCTCTATTTGGCTATCCGTCTGCGGATGGTAAGCAGTAGAGAAAAGTAGGGTAGTCCCATTTCTCTTGAATAAATCCTGCCAGAATGCACTGAGGAAGATAGGGATCACGGTCGGAGACAATGGATTCCGGAATGCCATGTAATCGGACCACATGATCAAAGAAAAGTGAAGCTAGGTAGAAGTTTGAGGTAGAACAATATTTAAAAAAGAGAAAAATAAGAGTAGTGTCTCATGCAAAAAATTATCCGTTGGAGGACAAGACAGCAAGGAATCGCACTGGGGCGATAGTTACGTCGTGCATACGCGTTTTCTGGCCCCAATCTAATTCCCCGCCCCCTTCTCTCGCTCTTCACGGCTCCAATGCATCTGCGTCGCCTGCCCGGTGAAGCCAGAAAGTTTTAAAGAGGGGAGCTTAAAAAAAAGACATCCAAAATTATGGGTCATGTGAGCCATCGAAGTCTCACGGGTGCTCTTTGCGCTCAGAGAACTGGGTGGGCTCCAGCCCCACTGCTGGCTCCGCCTCTGGCCGTCGACCTCGTTGGCCCCCGCCTTCTCAAGCACCACCGCCGATTTCCTCTCCTAAATAACTGAGATGAGATTTTCTTTTTACTTTTTGTACCGGTATTAGAAGTTGACGGGATTAAATAACCGATTTTATAGATTGAAAGGTTATTTGGACTTTTATGATAGTTTAAGGGTGTAAAATGGACTTATTCCATTCTTTTATAATGACATCTTTATTACCCACATAGATTCAATGAGAATACTTACAAAGTATACTTAAGTAGTCATGATGGCTATACCATAATGTTAACATTTGGCATGCAGAAAGGCAACTTTTTTGGCTAAAACATTTTGGTGTAATATCAAAAATGATGTTCTGGCAATAAGCTTAAGCTAAAGTTTAAGAAATATAAACAGTATTTTGCATGCCAGTTCGAGTTGTTTGATCTATGCTTGGGTTTATACACAGTAGGATGCGCATATATTGTAAGAATGCTATGAGACATTAAGTAATGCAGACATATACTTTGGCGCATTCCTAATTTTTTTTAAAAAAAATACTTAGTATCTAACCAGGCCCTAAATGGATATCATAAAACAACCATTTTGGTTTAATGGTATCGTAATGAAAGTTTTGTGTTCAACTAAATAATATCAAAATCATTTGGAGATCATCAAGTATTTTGATTCTGACTTTAATGTATACTGAGATGAGATGAATACAAATCCACATAAGTTATGTAACCTTTTTTTTTGTCGAAGTCCTCGTATGATTTCCCCCTTCCCCATCAGGTATGAAACGTTTTTTTCGCAGTCCTCATATGATTTCCCCCTTCCCCTCAGTAACCGCCCAGAGCATCAAACGTAGCATACAAGCGGTTGGTTGAAGGATCAAGGGTGCAGTTGCAATCGCAGATCAAACTTGCTTGCATACGATCAAACTCATGCTGCTACACATGACACATCCTAGGGGGCAGGATCATACTTGTCAACGAGGTTTTTAATCGTGATTTTTATAGTTTGCGGAAGTTCTCTAAAAGCTATAGTTGACATCGCTAGCTATTGTAGAAGTTATCATTCGTCGTATTTGTAGTATTAAAAAAATAAAAAATGCTAATATGAATTCCGGCAATCAACATAAGTGTGGCACCAACAAAATGCTAATACATGTTCAAAAGATTGCAAAATGATAATCATATCATAGTGTTCTTAATAGAAAGCATTTTAATCACTAAGAATATGCATGCTGGAGTATCGAAAAATGGCTACATTATTATAATTCCCAAGTTTTCTGAAGCTGCTGGGTAGAGCCTGCTCTTTTCACACTTCTATGCAAATGCCATAGAAATTTTCTTTTCACAAATGCAGCCAACACGCATAATAGACTTGCACGATATCTGAAGTTGGTCTGCAATCATAGAACAACAATGTTTAGCACATCCGCCATAAAACCAGTGGGCATTCAACATTGCAAAAATAGTATGCACTCAAAGATTTACATTCTTCCAAAGCATCGCAATATTTGAACAACGCAATAGAAAAGGTAATCGGCAGCTCATAACGTAAGCCAAGGGACCATGCTAATATGGTTCTATGTATTTGTCCGCCCTCCCTGATTGGCGAATACTAATTGGCGATCGAAGCTTCTCGTACTTTTTTGTTCAAATAACATATAATATAAACTAGTAGGATGCTTACCCCGCTAGGTCTGTATCTTGGGCAGAGCCTCGTCTCTGTGCCTCCATTCGCTTATCTTAGCCTTCATCCATACAAATGCACTCTTTGGCGATTTAAGCATCCATTCAAGTGCCTTCTTCGTCCATTTAAGCCCAACAATCTGGAGGAAAAATAAAGCACAAGTATGATATCTGTCACTGCTACTTTTATTCAAATTCAACTATTAAGAAAATAATGCTCCGTACCATTGGCTGATGCTAGAAAGCAACCCAAACAAGCACTGTTGAGAGTAGGAGTGAAACTCCGAGAGGCCATATAATCCATTTGGAGCTCTGCTCAAAACCAAGCAGTATTATACAAGTTAGCAACACCAAAAATAACAACTTAAAAAGCACTATCCATGAGCAGACAACAAATCCATGGTGGTCTGGTCGTGACTCTATCTCCTTGAAGTATGAGGCGGAAGCTGCCAAAATAATGCAGTTGATAGTTGATATTACGCCACCTGCGAAAAGTACTTGTATCCAAGGATCGGAAATCCTCATAATTGGAGTCGGACCAAGGGAGTATACTACCCCCGAAATGATCAGAGCACAAAGGGTAGCCATCTTGTCCACAGTGGTGAGGAAGAAAGCCAATATAGCCTGAGTTCAAACAATGCAGAAAGGTGAACAAGTGTTAGCATGTCTAAGATTACATTTTCTCCCTCAGGGGGTCTACAGGTCAAACCAATAAGAGCATAAATGAATTCGAAAAACAGCTGCAGGAACAGCACAAAGGGTATAGTTTAATGGTAGCCAAGCCAGGGGCAAGAAGAAATCTACCTTATTCTTCTTCTCATTTTCACAAGTGTTCACAACAAGAGTGCTTGGATTATCGATCGCTCCCTGTAGAGCATCAAAAAGATACAAGCATCAGAAAGGGACAAAATGACGGAGAGGGCGAGAAAACCGGATAAGTTCCTTACCGTAGCTGCAGTCCTAGTGACCATGTTAGAATAAAAGAAATTTTATAATGTATTATATTGGTATTATACGGTGAGTAATAAAAATCCGTTATGACCGTTGATTTGTTAAGAGTGTTTCTACTACTTTACCACTCGAGGAAGTATAAATAAATCTAGCTAATATGATTTATTGGATCGAAAAAACTAAATGGCTTATATTGAATTTAATATACCATAAAAGAGCTCTAGAATAATTGTTTCTGGGATATTCAGCCATTAAGCCATAGCAACACTATTCAACACGGACCAGCTAGCTTCGTATTGCGCATGATTGTTGCCATTGGAGTGGTCAGCCGCGGCTTCCACAGGATTAATTTCACAATAATATTTATGATAAATAATTTATTTATAAAAAGCTAAAGTATTGTGTTACAGACAGACGATGCCGCGGACGAGTGGACCGTATATTCGTATGCACGCAGCAGGGGACGTGCGGGTCGTGGCATGGGCCCACGGTGTCAGGCCGCCCAAGTTGCTGCGCGACCATACGGCGATGGATCGGCGCGTGGGCTCAGTGGAGAATTTGGACGTGCGTCGAAAGCAGTCCCACAAGCGTACGTTTCGGACGTTCGCTGTGGTTGCGGCTGCATAAATAAATAGCTCCTATAGGAACTGTGCTTTTATATAAATGGATTTTTTATGTATGCTCTGTAATTCTAATTTAAGAAATAAACTGGTGAGTATGAATTCCAATATACTATTTCTTATTCTTCATGTTTTCGTACAATTTATTTCTAGTTTGTTTGTGTTACCTAGTTTTCTTCTATGGTCTTAGATCAATCTATCATCCTAGATTGGTTTTTTTTTAGTTTCTATCATCCTAGATTGATTTTTTTAGTTTGATCTTTATTTTATTTAATTTCTATAATTAATAAAAATTATAAAAATTATGTCTAGATATTAATTTGCACTAATTCATCATCTATTGGTGCGTCTCGATTCTTTAATATAAATATAAACTCCCCTTATAGGGGAAGAGATTGGGGGCCAATCGGCCCCCCCCCACGTGTCCACCGGCTTTTTTGCGAAAAGCCCCCCAGTTTCTTCGGAATTACGTTCAGATCCTTGCGTTATTTTTTGTGAGAGGAGAATATTTTTCCCGTTTCGCGTTTAGGTCCCTGGTTTGCCATTTTGCGTGGAGGCCCTCCCGTTAAGTGCGAATAGCGAGCGAGCCATTTCCTAATTTTTCAAAATAGCGAACAGGTCCAAAATTATAACAAATAGGTCCTCGTGCTTTACGTTCGGGTCCTTTCTCCGTTTTGTCCGAAAAAAATGTTTTCGGGGTCCGTTTTTTCTCCAGAGCATGCGAAAAATATTTTCGGTAGCCGTTTTTCCAAAAAAAAATGCAAAGCCGTTTCCTTTCTCCGTTTTGCCCGAAAAAAAAGTTTTCGTGATCAGTTTTCCCTCCAAGGCATGGGGGAAATGTTTTCGGTAGCTATTTCCCCCCCAAAAAAATTGTGAGACCGTTTCCTTTATCCGTTTTGCCCGAAAAAAAATTTGTCATGCGATTTTTCTCCAGAGCATGGGAAAAATGTTTTCGTTGGGCGTTGTTCCAAAACAAAAAATGTGGAAAACCATTCCCTTTCTCCGTTTTGCCCTGAAAAAATGTTTTCGTGATCCGTTTTTCCTCCGGAGCATGAGGAAGATGTTTTCGGTGGCTATTTCCCCACAAAAAATATGGAAAGCCGTTTTCTTTCTTCGTTTTTTCTGGAAAAAAATTATTTCTGTGAACCGTTTTTTCTCCGGAACATGAAAAAAATGTTTTCGTTGGCCGTTTCCCCAAAAAAAATGTAAATTCATTTTTCGTCCGTCGTTTCTCCGTTTTTTCCCGCTTTTCCTCATTTTTAGATCAAATTTCGCACGGCGCGGCGAAGCGCACGGCTCTCACTAGTAAACATCATGTTCATATAAGGGTGCGATTAGTTCCCAACAGATCCAACACCATACCTGAGTTGGCTCAAATTCGGCGAGAGATTTTGCAGTTAGCCATAGCCTCTTAATCAATACTAGGCCCGTAAGCGCGGCGCACGCCGCACGCGTGAACGAAAAATGATTTTGCGTTTTTTTTTCGGAGAAAAAATAGACTTAGACGTATTTTTAAAATTTTTGGAGACTCGAGAAACCTTAGAGACCGAACCGGGAAAAAGTACACATTTTTCTGTTGACGAAAATATTTTTTCGAGGAAAACGAAGAAAGGACCTGGGCCCGTAAGCGCGGCGCATGCTGCGCACGTGAACGAAAATGATTTTGCTTTTTTTTCGGAGAAAAAATAGACTTAGACGTATTTTCAAAATTTTTGAAGGCTCGAGAAACCTTAGAGACCAAGCCGGGGAAAAGTACACATCTTTCTGTTGATGAAAATATTTTTTTCAGGGAAACAGAGAAAGGACCTATTGAAAACCGACACTAATATCGATTCCGAACCGACACAGTTGAGGTTCTCTATAGTAGTGTACTCATACCAAACTGTTGAAAAATCAGAGACAGGTGGACACTGCAAATTCAGAACATGTGATGGGAATACTAACCACCATATTCCTCGAAGGATCCCCGCCTCCTCAGCCCCCCACGTCATCTCCCCCACTCTCTCTCCCTTTCTTGCAAAAAACACCCCCGGTTCTTTGAAATTACGGATAGGTCCTTTGTAATTTTATGTGAGTGTAGAATATTTTTCCCCGTTCGCGTTTAAGTCCTCCGTTCGCCGTTTTACACAAAGAACCTCCCATTAATACGAATTGCGAGCTAGCCCTTTCCTACTTATTCGAAATAGCGAACAAGTCCAAAATTATAACAAATTGGTCCCTAGACTTTTCGTTCAGGTCCTTTCTCCGTTTTCCCCGAAAAAAATGTTTTCGTGCTCCGTTTACTCTCCGGAGCATAGGAAAAATGTTTCCGTGGTCTATTTTTTCTCCGAAAAAAAACAAAAAATATTTCCCGTTCACGCGAACGCCGTTTTTCCCGAAAAAATATTTTCGTGCTCCGTTTGCTCTCCGGAGCATGGGAAAAATGTTTCGTAATCTGTTTTTCTCAAAAACAAAAATTTTTTCCGCTCACGTCGCAGCGTTTTCCCTAAAATACTTTCGTGGTCCGTTTGCTCTCCGGAGCATGGGAAAAATGTTTTCGTGATCTTTTTTTTCTCCGAAATTTTTTTTTTCTATTCACGCGCGCGGTGAAATATTTTCGTGATCCGTTTGCTCTCCGGAGCATGGGAAAAATGTTTCCGTGGTCTGTTTTTTCTCCGAAAAAAAAACAAAAAAAATTTCCCATTCACGTGCGCGACGTTTTTCCCGGAAAAAATACATTCGTGGTCCGTTTGCTCTCCGGAGCATGGGAAAAATGTTTTCGTGATCTGTTTTTTCTCCGAAAAAAAATATATTTTCCATTCACGCGCGCGGCGTGCGCCGCGCTTGCGTTTCTAGTAGATATTATACCAATACTGTCTACCCATTTTTATTGTCGTGCTTTCTAAAATAGCATCCCTATTCAAGGGTTCAAGTTTCGATGATATTTGCAGAGTGGATCTCATCTTCGTCATAATAGGAATATAGCATTAAAACGTGTGTTAACATGCTTAAGAGAATTGGCGAACGTCCCTTCTACTAGATAAGATAGAACGGCCACAACTCCAAACAGAGCTAAACTGAACGCTATAGCCATACACTAATGAGGGGAAATTGAACTTTGTAACAAACTAAAATAGAATAACATCAAAATTAGATACGCAGATGTACATTTGTGCTAAAATAGAATAGCATAAAAAATAGAAATAGCATCAAAATAGAAGAAGGTACGAGAAGGCGAGAGGAAAGAGGAAGAAGGTGGTAAGAATGTCATTTGTGCTAAAATCTAACAAGTTTAAGGGATTTATGGTCTGTTTATTTTTGCTTTTAATTCTGGACTCCGACCATAAAAGCGAAATAAAAAACAAATAGCTTGATTCTAGAATCCGATTCTCACAATTTAGTGCATCCATATACACTAGAATCCACAATTCACTTCATATGTGCTTTTGGATTCCTGCTTTGGAGAATTAACTTCTCTATAACTACAATCCAGGATCAGTTTTTAGAGAATCCAAAACAAAAATAAACAGGCCCTTAACAATAGCCCTCTATGGTCGTCTAACGGAAGTGGCAAAAAAGGATGCAAATTGAGATCTAATGGCAATGAGGGACGAGCAAATTGCGATGGCATTTTATGGATCTGGCCAAATTTAGGTGGCAAATAAGGAATTTTCTGTTTTAGTAGTGTTGATTTCAAAACTGGCCTATTGTTTGGTTTTGTCTTTTGGGTACCTATGTAGGATAACGGAAGCTATCGCTAGCTACAAGCTATGACAAATAGCAGCGCTATTTAGAGCTATAGTGCTTGAAGCTAATATAGCAGAATATTGACCCATAATTTCGTGTATTTGGGGTAAAAAAAATGCTATATACCAGCTATAGTTATGTATTTAGAGCATTGCTTGTCAATATAATTCTAGAGGCTATACTTGTCTTACATTTCGGTACCGTCTCATAGATGCATATCCGAAGATAATATAATAATATGTATTTATAAGTATATATTGTATGTTTAATTATATGCACATCAAATTGCACTCATAATATTATACCAAATACATAGTAATAGGATCAAATATAACATGTAGTTCAATAAGTTTAATAGATGGCATTATAAATTCCTTTAGTATAGCCAATATTGTCCAGTATTAATCAGTATCGAAGACGGTATGAAACACAGAACTACACTGTACCTTTTTAGATGGTAAAATGGTAGTATTGATAAGTACATATAATCATCAGCAGAAACACACATGGCAATAACCACACCGCGAATTGATAGCTTATTGTTGGACTGCAGCAGGCAGCGAACAAGAACTTACAATCATTTAACTATATCCAAATCATGATTGTATATCACTCTAAGTGGTAAGAGCACAATGCCTCCCCTATTTACAACAATCGCAGCTGGCTGTACCCACCTCAGTTTTATAACAATCCCGACTGACTTGATTTTATGTTGTAAAACACGCTCTGCTCAAGGGGGGAAAAGGGCTATATGATAATTTTGATACCTCTAAAGAATGGTAAAAAGTATCATAGTTTCTGAGTTTTCTTAAGCTGTTGGGTAAAGCCTGGTCTTCTCATGTTACTGTGCAAATGCGGCCAGTATGCATAATAGGTTCGCACAGTGTCTGAAGGTGATATGCAATCATAGAAGGACAACGCTTAGCACATCCACCATGAAACCAGTGGCATTCAACGTAGTAAAAATAGTATGCACACAAAGTTTACATTCTTCGAGAACATCTCAAAATTGTAACCAAGCAATGGAAAAGGTAATCGACAACTCGTAACCTAAGCCAAGGGACCATCCTAATATGGTAATATCCATCTGTCCACCCTCCCTGAAATCACTCGGCATCGAATACTAATCGGCGATGAGAGCTCATACTACTTTTTTTGTTCGAATAACTTACAATGAAAACCAATAGGATGCTTACCCCGACTAGGCCTTCATCTGGGGCAGAGCCTCATTTTTCAGCCTCCACTCCCTTATCTTAGCTTTCATTAATGCCAATGCATTCTTCGCCCATTCGCTTATCTTGGCCTTCATTAATGCAAGTGCATTCTTCGCCCATTTAAGCCCAATGATCTGGGGGAAATAAAGCACAAATATGATATCTCATTGCTAATTTTTATTCAAATTCTACTATTGAGAACATAATGCTCCGTACCATTGGCTGATGTTGGAAAGCAACCCAAACAAGCACTATTGAGAGTAGGAGTACAGCTCCAACTGACCAGGTAACGCATTTGGAGCTCCGCTCAAAACCATGCAGCATTATACAAGTTAGCAGCACCAAGAATAGCAACTTAAAAAGCACTATCCATGAGCAGACAACAAACCCAGGATGGTATGGTGACTCTATCTCCTTGAAGTATGAAGCGGAACCTGCCAGAATAATGCAGCTGATAGTTGATATTGCGCCACTTGCGAAAAGGGTTTGTATCCAAGCATCGGAAATCATCAGAAGTTGAGTGGGACCATGGGCGTATACTACCCCCCAAATGATCAAACCACTACCACTAAAGGTAGTCATCTTGTCCACAATGGCGGAGAAGAAAGCCACTGTAGCCTAAGTTCAAACAATGCAAAAAAAATTAACAAGCGTTAACATATTTAGAATTTGATTATCTTCCTCAGGGGCTCTACAGGTCGAAGATCAAACAAATAAGTGCAAAAATGAATTCCAAAAACATTTGCAGGAACACCACCTGCCGAGCTGTGTGGTTACGGAGCGATGGTTTTGGTATAGTTTAATGGTAGCCAAGCCACAGGGGCGAAAAGAATTGAAGAAATCTACCTTATTATTTTTCTTCTCATTTTCAGAAATGTTGACAACAGAATTACTCGGACTGTCGGTGTAGGCCCCCGGATCGGCTATCCGGAGTCCTCTGTGTATTTCTGTACTAGTCCCAGATCAGTAGCTAGTACACACAGTCAAAAGTGATGAATCAACAACCATATCACGATTACAAATGACTAAATAAGAAATAATATCAAATAAAAGCAAAGACCTTATGGTCAAGGTTTACCATTACGGCCCGAACAGGCTGAACAACTTGAACAACTGCAGCGGAAGACGCAAACGCCAATGCGACCCATACAATTGCCCACAGGCAATCGAGTGGAGAACGCACCCTAGTCGATGGAAATCTTGAACAGCTTCTTTCACTTCTGAGAGAGGATTAGAATGTAGCACGTGAGTACATAAAGTACTCAGCAAGTCTGTGAAATTATGCACAATGTAGGCTATCCAAGGATGGCTTAATATGGTTCTTTTGCATAAAGCCAAGTTTCAACAAATCATACTTGTTAATAATTTTCACAAAGCATATTTGAGCAATTCTTTTTAATAATTGAATTATGTAATATTGTAGTGAAGGTTCTAACCACCACTCACTAATATACAGGCTCTATCCGCCACATCTCAACAAAATCAGGGCTCAATCCAATCACATGGCTATGTCCGCCATGGTTCACAAAATCAGGTTCCTTCCACCTACCTGGCTTTAATCGCTGTAAGCACACCCGAGAGTTCTAACCGCTCCCGGATCCAAAACAAAACCTTGTTTAATTTGAAATCAAAATCCAAATTCTACCAGTATGAAAGCATTCAGCAAGCTTTGCCTTTGACCGTAGGCACGGCTATTCGAATAGTTTTAACTCTGCAGAGGTGTACAACTTTACCCACAAGACATGATATTCCCGTGATGCCAAGCTATTAGCACACTTCCTTAGGTGTGCCGGCAGGGATATCATGACAAGGCCTTTACAATGTATACGCCTAACCTGACCCACCCACGAGGTTTCACCGCTGTTAGGGTTCCGTCCGCCCAGTACAGAAGCCCCCTCTTGCGCCGTGTGAGAAAAACAACAACAACAACAACAATAATGCCTCCTTCCGGCTCTCACACAACCACTGAGTGGTGAGTCTAAGTTAGGTTTCTACAAATTATTCAGCCAGGTCGTGCCCACTTTGACATGTGGTTGTACGGTAATGCTTAGAATGGAGACAATCATAAGCGTCGGTCCTTAATTGACTTGGGGCGGTACTTGCACAAAAGAACCAAGGCTTGGTCCGCTTCCACCCGACATTCCATGCCGCCAAGTCGAAATCATTTTTCATTTTATTTTTATTTTGTAAACCATTGGCAATACTCCTTGCCTATAACTTCCAATACAAGTTTTCAAGAGATAATTGAAAGTCCCACCCATAGGTGAATATTGACCGATAGCGAGGCTAAGCATTTCTACCGTACTATTCTATTCCACCAATAGTTTATTTTATAAAAGGTAAGTTGTAGGGTTTGGTTACAATTCTTATAATAAATTTTGTAACCTCCAACAACCTTTAAATTGTTATACTCTTACGATCATACGAAGAATCCAATCCAATATAGTATCCACAAGTAGGAAGTATATCCTGGTACTATCATAACTCCAAAATCTTATGGAACCACAATCATGTTCATATACTAAATATTTCCCTTGAACTATACTTTGTATTATTGATTTATCCATCATTCATACGACGATCCATCTTATCATTCACTAAGAAGATTCCACAAAATTGTCGACTAAACCACCGAGAATACTTTACAATACTATCTCTGATCATCTAGAATACAATTCACCAATAATACTTCATAATACCATATATTTAATTATTCACATTATCACCTCTAAATCATCTACTTTACTCCACCAGGAATAATTCATAATCTTACCCCAAGCATCTTTCAAGAAAGATTCTATAAATCCAAGACTTCATTAATTCATCGACTACAGCATTTCCATAACCAATGATACCACGTTTACTAAACAAATCTCCCATAATTCATATTATTCATGATTCCACATAATGGGTTATCGCGAGACCATATTCCCAAAGTCATCCACTACACCCCCGAGTATGATCTTCAATACTATCCCTTTACTCCACCGAGTACATTTAATCATATAGCTGTCTAAATCATCGAGTATCATTCTCAATACCACTTGTTGTAACCCTTCACATTGTCATCTCTAAATCTCATAGTATACTGGTTAAAATCTCCCGAATATGTTTCCCCAATTACTCGGTTTGATCCACAAGTAGGACTCTCAACATTATTGATTTAATTTACCGATTACTATTCGTAATATCATGCATCTTCCAATACTCCCGCAATCCATACAAATTATATTGTGAACTGCTATCACAATCCAACCCCTCAATATTACAACTATCATTAATCATAGATTCATTGCATACTGACTAATCCCCATCAACACTATTATTTAGGTCATCTCCAATCAAGTGGGGTTCTAGCTCCAATCTACGTTCTATATTAATATGTTCCAACCGACATATCTTCCAACTAGTCATCCCCTTAATGAAATAATATTTTCTCAAAATTATTTATTATGGTGGATCACTGTCCTAGGGCGACAAAGGGTCACGGATAGCAATTTCAAGGAGGTACGAACAACAGGTATAACTAATAAGCTAACGTTAACATCATCCATTTAATATAAATAGCAATGCAATTTGTAAAGCAGTGGAAAACATTTATAAGCAATGGGATCAACATGCGTCAAGGAGACTTGCCTCGGTCACAGCGAGAAGGTTGAACTCTTTGAAGCTCGTCGGCGAGGTCGGTGGACTCGGCGGGATCGTCGACTACGCGCAAAACGAGGCAATAAATAAATAAAAGAAAATAAATAAAATCCAAAAATTATAAAATTAGTACTGGCAGGTAGATCTTGATTTTAGATGAATTTAGGAATTTGAATGGAGTCAATCGGAGTTCGGATGAGAAAGTTATGAGCTTCCGAAGTTTGAAAATTCCGGAAAATACGAAATCGCGGAATATTCCCGGAATCTTCTTTTTTCTGATTTTCCTAAATTGGTTGGTCCCTATGACCGGTAGGGCCCAATGGTCATCCTCTGAAGCTTCTTCCTCATGGCTCTAAGGCCATGGAACAGAGGATGGGGAGGAGCCATGGGGGCACCGGCGCGGGGGCACGATGGCGGCCATGAAGTTGAAGGCACGGCCGAGGCGCTGGCCGATGGCTTGGCGAAGCTGCCATGGCTGCAAGCCGGGCGCTGGCGAGGCGGGCGAAGCGAGGCGCCGGCGGCCGGGCGAGGGCGCGGAAAGGCGGCGGCGCGCTGGCAAATGATAGTGGCGGCCAGCCGAGGAGGTCGGGCGACGGGCGGCGGCGAAGTTGGGCGGCGCGACGCGAGCGGCGGCGCTGGTTACGGCGGCGGCCAGCCGGCAAAGACGGAGAACTGGCGGCGCGGAGTCCGGCCGCCGGCTGGCCGAGCGAGCGCGCCGACCATTGCCGCCGCGACGGCGGTTACATGGCACAAGCTACAAGGGCGCGCTGGCGGGCGGCGTGAGTTACGGCTGGGTGCCGCGACGGCGACGGCGATGGACGGCCGGCCACGACGGCGGCGGCAGCGGCCATGCAGCAATGCGCAAAACAGAGCAACACCACAGAGAGCCCCCAAAATTGGAAATTTTGGAATTTTTGCAATAAAGTTGATAGATGACCATGATATTTAAATGAAGTATTCCCTAAAGAACATCTAGAGGACCACCGAGGAGCAAGGGATTGAATCGATTCTCACCCAACCGGACGAAATCGACGAAGAACGAAGTGATGGCCGCAACGAGTAAATCCCGAAATTCGCCGTCCAAGGTGGATGAATCCTAAAATTGATGGATGTATTAGACTCTAGACATCCACACGATCACAATGAAACAAGCGGAAGGGAGAATGAGTAACCGAGGATAGAGCTATGAGGATGAACACGAAGAACACGAAAAGGGCGACGTCCCGTCGGTTTTCTTGGTCCACCGGACGAACGATTTAGGAGAGGCTAAAGGAGAGTGTATGTTCGGAAAGAGGACTCCCTCACGGAGATTTGAGAGGTGGAATCGTATAAACGGATAAGAAACGGCCGAGTTATTGCCATTAATACGATTTTCGGTTTCTTGAAAACTGCACGTATTCCGGCGAGATTTGGGCTTAACAACCACCGGAATGGAAGGGTCGCGCCGTTACGGATTCAACGGATCCTACTGCTCGCAATTTGGGTGATTAATGAGGAAGTTATGGAGGTTTGAATGGGTAGAGGTGAGGATGGAGAGAAGAACTCCATGTCTCTGGTTCTCCCAAACGTGCATGTCCAGAGCTTGAAGACGAGTACTGTAGCAAGGCCACGTGGCGGGCTCCGGTTGGCCGGCTTAATACGCGAACGATCCGCCCTAGAGAAAAATTAGGAAAAATGGTCTAAAAATTCCGGAAAAATTCCTAGAACCATTTTGGAATATTTGGGACCCAATAAAATTGGTTTGGTTGAATTTGGATAATTTTTGTGAAATTGAATATTCGGGCGCGGATCGCAGGCATTAAACAAAAGCCGCGCGAGATAAAATAGGAACGGAGGTCCAAAAATTCGGGGAATGATTCCTAAAATCATTTCGGAATATTTGGAACATTTTAGAAGTGGTTTGGAGATTTTTGGAGCACTTTTGGACTCGGGTGAATTTTTAGATGCCGTGATCTTTGGAAAATCCGATTTTTCGCCCGGGAGGGAATTAATTCCCGATTTCGAAGGGGAACGGATGCCAGGTTAATATAAACACCAAATAAACTCCAAGTTTTGAATTTAAATAATTTAAATTTAGGTTTTTCTCTAGAAAGCGAAAACTAGGGTGTTACAAACCTACCCCCCTTAGAAAGAATCTCGTCCCCGAGATTCGGACGGAGAAAGAAAGAGGTCGGGAAACTCTGCTCGAAGATCTTCTTCACGCTCCCAGGTAACTTTCTTATCTGCCTGATTGCTCCACTGAACCTTACAGAACTTGGTCATGCGACTTCGAGTTTGGCGTTCAGCTTCATCCAAAATTCTGACTGGGTACTCCGGACCTGACAGGTCTCCTTCTAGTTCCATATCTTTAAACTGCCTCTGATGCTCGGGCACCGTGCTACACTTGATTCCTGACGGCAGTTATCAGCGTAGCTCTTCTATCTCAACTGGACAGTCTTCAGATTTACCCGGATCTGTCTGACCTGCTTTTCGGCTTCTTTTAGAATATCAGGTCTACTGATTTGTCCCTTATCGGTCTCTTTCCCATACAAGGGTATTCCGTCTTTTTTTGCATACAGAGCTTCAAAAGGCGTCGTCTTCCGTTTCGTCGGAGATTGTTGTTATTCTGATCACACGCACCTTGACCTGACAGCGCACCCGCTTTCGATGCATCTTCTAAGATCTGAGTGATTCTTTCCGTCTGGCCATCGGTCGGGGAAATGGTGAGCAACACTAGAATTCCCATTCAGACCCCAAAACTTTATACCACTTCTGTCAAAACCTCGAGGGGAACTAAGAACCTCGATCCGACACGACCTCCTTGGGCGCACACTGAAAATACACCGCTTCAGCCACGCAAAGTTCCACAAGTTTATCACCAACTAGGGGTTATTCTCCACGGAACAAAGTGTGCCACTTTGATCAATCTGCCCCCACTACCCCCCCTTAGAAAGAATCATACCCGGACTCAGTTCCAAGGGGTTCAATGGTGCCATTTTTTTTTCTTTCTTCTCATGGTTCGGACGAGAACTATGGCTCTTCGGCCATCTTTTACTTATCTCATTACGGGTGCCCAACCACAAGTTTGTTTCAAGAACTATCAACAGAAATCCGCTTCCACAATTATAATTCTTCCAACTCTTTATTGATAACAATACTGACGCTTACCTCTTACAGACTGATCATTACACAACTCTTTTATTTTATTCCTTAGAAGAGGTAGGGTACTACGGAAAGTATCATCTACTAACATTCATTGATAACATCAAGTTTCCGTTGTCTCTTCTTCAACTTCCTGGATCATAGGCAGACCTGATATTCTATATCGCAGAATCTGTGATAGAAGTTGCCGATTGCGCCTCCCACCTGCTTCTGGGGTTATGGTCATAAGAAGAACAGCATCCGGGATGTGGGGATTTGAAGTAGATGCCTGATGTCCTTGCGTCACTGGTTGCATTTCTGATCCTGGGGTCTTGATTAAGGCTGCTTCTGGTGCTGGGTTGAGTTGAAATTGGTCCACACGAAGCCGAGAACTACTGGCAACACATTGCTCTTGACTTACTACCTTCCTTTTGCGAAAATCCGGTTGATGACAGTTGTCCTCCCGGGACAGTGCCTTGCCTTTGCCAGCTTGCAGCCTCTTCGTTACTTGGTGCAGCTTATGAGGTACTTCTATACTGACTTGATGTCGAACTGGTTGTGGTGATGAGAATTTTGGTTTTCCCAAGGGACATTGTTTCACATAATGCCCTTCCTCGCCACAAAAGTTGCAAATCTTGTGCTGAATCTTCTTCCTTCGAGGGCACCTGCGGAATTGGTGTCCATTTCTCACAAAGGCCTACAGTAGGTATCTTCTTTGGTCTTACCCTTTTGGGGACATTCAGAGGCAACATGTCCTTTTTCACCACATCGATAACAGATGACAAATTCTCCTGAGTGAAGGTCTACCAGAGGGGTATTGCTAATGCCACCCTCTCCACATAATACGGCTGGAGAGTTGGTCTTCCGTAACTCATCAGAAGGGTACTGCTGAGGAATTATAGGTGGAGTGACCATCGGGACTTGGTTGTTCAGTTGTTGTATCATTAATTGCATGAGCTGAGTCTGAGTCATCAGGAACTGATTCATATTCTGAAGAAACGCTGTTATCACCTCAGAGGGTTGCTGGTTGAACTCGGTAGTAGCACTAACGTTGACAGCGGGAACTTCACTGGTGTTCTCATTGACGTTGACCAAAGGATTGGAACTTGATGCTTTAGCTTCTTTATTGAGGTTAGCACGACAATTCTTCTCCATCTGACGGCAGAGCAAGGCTTCCAGATGAGAGGGAAAAGCACAGACGAGCGAGAAAGGGGAGGTTCTAACAACACCAAAAACCAACTGCCTAGGCAAAGGACAACACCACACACGAAAATCAAAACATTTTTAACACCAAGCAATTCAACTCGTCTACTCGATCAAACTACGCACTCTAACAAAACAAGGCGGTCAACACAGAACGAAACTTGGCCACTTAACCTACAGGGTTAGTCTAAGGTCAACCTTGCTTCTTTGGTCTTCGACGATCAACGGTTGGATCCTCACCATGAAGACGCCCACTTCAGTAGCCCCTTTTGCAGAATTGCACCTCTTGAGTCCTCAAGCTTTGAAGTCGCAAGGGAGAACTCGGTTATCCTAATATAGAAGGTTTAAGGGAGGGATAGTCCAATTTTCATTCCAAAACGGTGAAGAAGCACTCAAAACGGGGAAGAAAGGAATAGGAAGAGAGAGAAAGGACGAGAATAGCACTTTATTTGGTTTTTCTTTTTAGAAAATAAGTTTTGAAGCTTCCTAAAACGACCATTCTAACTAAGGGCACGTCCTACAGTCGATATGGCTCTGATACCACCTTTGTAGGCCCCCGGATCGGCTATCCGGAGTCCTCTGTGTATTTCTGTACTAGTCCCAGATCAGTAGCTAGTACACACAGTCAAAAGTGATGAATCAACAGCCATATCACGATTACAAATGACTAAATAAGAAATAATATCAAATAAAAGCAAAGACCTTATGGTCAAGGTTTACCATTACGGCCCGAACAGGCTGAACAACTTGAACAACTGCAGCGGAAGACGCAAACGCCAATGCGACCCATCCAATTGCCCACAGGCAATCGAGTGGAGAACGCACCCTAGTCGATGGAAATCTTGAACAGCTTCTTTCACTTCTGAGAGAGGATTAGAATGTAGCACGTGAGTACATAAAGTACTCAGCAAGTCTGTGAAATTATGCACAATGTAGGCTATCCAAGGATGGCTTAATATGGTTCTTTTGCATAAAGCCAAGTTTCAACAAATCATACTTGTTAATAATTTTCACAAAGCATATTTGAGCAATTCTTTTTAATAATTGAATTATGTAATATTGTAGTGAAGGTTCTAACCACCACTCACTAATATACAGGCTCTATCCGCCACATCTCAACAAAATCAGGGCTCAATCCAATCACATGGCTATGTCCGCCATGGTTCACAAAATCAGGTTCCTTCCACCTACCTGGCTTTAACTGCCAGAAGCACACCCGAGAGTTCTAACCGCTCCCGGATCCCAAAACAAAACCTTGTTTAATTTGAAATCAAAATCCAAATTCTACCAGTATGAAAGCATTCAGCAAGCTTTGCCTTTGACCGTAGGCACGGCTATTCGAATAGTTTTAACTCTGCAGAGGTGTACAACTTTACCCACAAGACATGATATTCCCGTGATGCCAAGCTATTAGCACACTTCCTTAGGTGTGCCGGCAGGGATATCATGACAAGGCCTTTACAATGTATACGCCTAACCTGACCCACCCGCTGAGGTTTCACCGCTGTTAGGGTTCCGTCCGCCCAGTACAGAAGCCCCCTCTTGCGCCGTGTGAGAAAAACAACAACAACAACAACAATAATGCCTCCTTCCGGCTCTCACACAACCACTGAGTGGTGAGTCTAAGTTAGGTTTCTACAAATTATTCAGCCAGGTCGTGCCCACTTTGACATGTGGTTGTACGGTAATGCTTAGAATGGAGACAATCATAAGCGTCGGTCCTTAATTGACTTGGGGCGGTACTTGCACAAAAGAACCAAGGCTTGGTCCGCTTCCACCCGACATTCCATGCCGCCCAAGTCGAAATCATTTTTCATTTTATTTTTATTTTGTAAACCATTGGCAATACTCCTTGCCTATAACTTCCAATACAAGTTTTCAAGAGATAATTGAAAGTCCCACCCATAGGTGAATATTGACCGATAGCGAGGCTAAGCATTTCTACCGTACTATTCTATTCCACCAATAGTTTATTTTATAAAAGGTAAGTTGTAGGGTTTGGTTACAATTCTTATAATAAATTTTGTAACCTCCAACAACCTTTAAATTGTTATACTCTTACGATCATACGAAGAATCCAATCCAATATAGTATCCACAAGTAGGAAGTATATCCTGGTACTATCATAACTCCAAAATCTTATGGAACCACAATCATGTTCATATACTAAATATTTCCCTTGAACTATACTTTGTATTATTGATTTATCCATCATTCATACGACGATCCATCTTATCATTCACTAAGAAGATTCCACAAAATTGTCGACTAAACCACCGAGAATACTTTACAATACTATCTCTGATCATCTAGAATACAATCCACCAATAATACTTCATAATACCATATATTTAATTATTCACATTATCACCTCTAAATCATCTACTTTACTCCACCAGGAATAATTCATAATCTTACCCCAAGCATCTTTCAAGAAAGATTCTATAAATCCAAGACTTCATTAATTCATCGACTACAGCATTTCCATAACCAATGATACCACGTTTACTAAACAAATCTCCCATAATTCATATTATTCATGATTCCACATAATGGGTTATCGCGAGACCATATTCCCAAAGTCATCCACTACACCCCCGAGTATGATCTTCAATACTATCCCTTTACTCCACCGAGTACATTTAATCATATAGCTGTCTAAATCATCGAGTATCATTCTCAATACCACTTGTTGTAACCCTTCACATTGTCATCTCTAAATCTCATAGTATACTGGTTAAAATCTCCCGAATATGTTTCCCCAATTACTCGGTTTGATCCACAAGTAGGACTCTCAACATTATTGATTTAATTTACCGATTACTATTCGTAATATCATGCATCTTCCAATACTCCCGCAATCCATACAAATTATATTGTGAACTGCTATCACAATCCAACCCCTCAATATTACAACTATCATTAATCATAGATTCATTGCATACTGACTAATCCCCATCAACACTATTATTTAGGTCATCTCCAATCAAGTGGGGTTCTAGCTCCAATCTACGTTCTATATTAATATGTTCCAACCGACATATCTTCCAACTAGTCATCCCCTTAATGAAATAATATTTTCTCAAAATTATTTATTATGGTGGATCACTGTCCTAGGGCGACAAAGGGTCACGGATAGCAATTTCAAGGAGGTACGAACAACAGGTATAACTAATAAGCTAACGTTAACATCATCCATTTAATATAAATAGCAATGCAATTTGTAAAGCAGTGGAAAACATTTATAAGCAATGGGATCAACATGCGTCAAGGAGACTTGCCTCGGTCACAGCGAGAAGGTTGAACTCTTTGAAGCTCGTCGGCGAGGCTCGGTGGACTCGGCGGGATCGTCGACTACGCCGCAAAAGCGAGGCAATAAATAAATAAAAGAAAATAAATAAAATCTAAAAATTATAAAATTAGTACTGGCAGGTAGATCTTGATTTTAGATGAATTTAGGAATTTGAATGGAGTCAATCGGAGTTCGGATGAGAAAGTTATGAGCTTCCGAAGTTTGAAAATTCTAAAATACGAAATCGCGAATATTCCCTAATCTTCTTTTTCTGATTTTCCTAAATTGGTTGGTCCCTATGACCGGTAGGGCCCAATGGTCATCCTCTGAAGCTTCTTCCTCATGGCTCTAAGGCCATGGAATGAGGATGGGGAGGAGCTACGGGGCACCTGCCATGGGCACGATATACGGCCATGAAGTTGGCGGCATACGGCGAGGCGGCGTCGAGATGGCTGGCGGCGAAGCGTCACATGCTGGCGAGGCGGCCGGCGAAGCGAGGCGCCATGGCCGGGCGAGGGCGCGGAAGCGCGGCGCGCGCGCAAATGCGGGGCTTGCCAGCCGAGGAGGTCGGGCGACGGCGCGGCGGCGAAGTTGGGCGGCGACGCTGGCGGCGGCGTCGGTTACGGCGATACCGGCAAAGCACGGAGAACTGGCGGCGTTGGAGTCCGGCCGCTGGCCGCCGAGCGGGCCGAACGGCCGCTGCCGCGACGGCGGGCGGTCATATACAGCAATACGGCGAAGTGGCCCAGAAGGCGCCGGCGGCGTTAAGCGGCGAGTTACGGCGGGTGCCGCGACGGCGACGGCGGGCGCGACGGCCGGCCGGCGACGGCGGCGAGGCAAATGCGGCGACAAAGAATGCGCAAAACAGAGCAACACCACAGAGAGCCCCCAAAATTGGAAATTTTGGAATTTTTGCAATAAAGTTGATAGATGACCATGATATTTAAATGAAGTATTCCCTAAAGAACATCTAGAGGACCACCGAGGAGCAAGGGATTGAATCGATTCTCACCCAACCGGACGAAATCGACGAAGAACGAAGTGATGGCCGCAACGAGTAAATCCCGAAATTCGCCGTCCAAGGTGGATGAATCCTAAAATTGATGGATGTATTAGACTCTAGACATCCACACGATCACAATGAAACAAGCGGAAGGGAGAATGAGTAACCGAGGATAGAGCTATGAGGATGAACACGAAGAACACGAAAAGGGCGACGTCCCGTCGGTTTTCTTGGTCCACCGGACGAACGACGAGGAGAGGCTAAAGGAGAGTGTATGTTCTGGAAAGAGGACTCCCTCACGGAGATTTGAGAGGTGGAATCGTGCGAAACGGATAAGAAACGGCCGAGTTATTGCCATTAATACGATTTTCGGTTTCTTGAAAACTGCACGTATTCCGGCGAGATTTGGGCTTAACAACCACCGGGAATGGAAGGGTCGCGCCGTTACGGATTCAACGGATCCGGCCGTTCGCAATTTGGGTGATTAATGAGGAAGTTATGGAGGTTTGAATGGGTAGAGGTGAGGATGGAGAGAAGAACTCCATGTCTCTGGTTCTCCCAAACGTGCATGTCCAGAGCTTGAAGACGAGTACTGTAGCAAGGCCACGTGGCGGGCTCCGGTTGGCCGGCTTAATACGCGAACGATCCGCCCTAGAGAAAAATTAGGAAAAATGGTCTAAAAATTCCGGAAAAATTCCTAGAACCATTTTGGAATATTTGGGACCCAATAAAATTGGTTTGGTTGAATTTGGATAATTTTTGTGAAATTGAATATTCGGGCGCGGATCGCAGGCATTAAACAAAAGCCGCGCGAGATAAAATAGGAACGGAGGTCCAAAAATTCGGGGAATGATTCCTAAAATTATTTCGGAATATTTGGAACATTTTAGAAGTGGTTTGGAGATTTTTGGAGCACTTTTGGACTCGGGTGAATTTTCGGGTACCGGCGGTACTGGAAAATCCGATTTTTCGCCCGAGAGGGAATTAATTCCCGATTTCGAAGGGGAACGGATGCCAGGTTAATATAAACACCAAATAAACTCCAAGTTTTGAATTTAAATAATTTAAATTTAGGTTTTTCTCTAGAAAGCGAAAACTAGGGTGTTACAGTCGGTCACTCCCTGCCAAGCATCAAACAGACGCAATCATCGGAAAGAGGATAAAAAGGACATGGAGAGGGAGAAAATACCGGATAAGTTTCTTACCACAGCTGCAGTCCTAGTGACCATATCAGTCATAGCAGCGCTATTCGTCACGGACGTGCTTAATGCTTCATCTTGGGCACGGTTGTTGCCGTTGGTGTGGTCAGGCTCAGCTTGAGCTTCCTCAGGATTACTAGCCCCCTGTTGATCATCAAACAAGACCTTACCTTTGGAGGATGATTAGGGCAAAATGAAGGGAATGAAGGACAGGGAAAATAGGAGCGTATGTACCATATTGCTAGAAAAGTCTGACACAGCTGGATACTGCAAATTCGGAGCATGCAAGGGAATAGATCCTATACCAATGCTGACTACCCAATTCCATTGTTGTGCTTTCTAAAATGGCATACCTAATTACCTATATAAAGGATCAAGCTTCGATCGATATTTGCGGGGTGGGTTTAAAAGATACTTTTTTTCTCATCTCATCTTCATCATAATAAGAATAGGACATTAACATGTGTGTTAACACGCTTAGAAATAGGGGTGAAAACGGGTTGGATACGGGCGGATATTGCTTTTTTTCGTATCCCAACCTATATTTTTTTATTGGATTCAGAACCGGATACGGGTTAGCCGGATCCGAATACGAATTCGGATTATTCGGAATACGGCTACGGGACCGATTCGAATCGGAAACGGATAAAGATATACGAATAATATATATATATATATATATATATATAGTCAGGGGCGGAGCCAGGCCTCGGGCCACTCAGGCCCGGGCCCGAGGCCTGGCCCAAGAAACACATGCAAATTTCTCAAAATTTTTTTATAAATTCACATATTAGCTCAATAACCTTTGGGCCGGCCCGAGGCCTGGACCTGGGCTGGCTCCGCCCCTGTATATAGTAATATATTTTAAATCAAACAATGAGTACATGACATAATAGTAAATTGTATATGAACCTAACCATAGTCTGAGAAATAATATGGGAGACAAATGCTGTGCGTGGACGAAGACCATGTCCTATTTAGTTGATACAGCAGAAAATGTAAATGCTAATGGTTACAGGGCACAGGTAAACTTGTCGGCGGATGAGGCTTCATGTACGAGCACACTCATTGGTTAATAGTACTAGGCAGGCCAATCATAGACGACGCCTCAAAAGGTATTGTATGATACGAGCTCGCCTGCCTCGAGCGCTCGTCAGCAGCGAGCACGGCTCGTAGTAGAATGGGCTCCGTGCGGGAGTTCACCGAGAGCCGCACCGAGCAGATTAAATGGGCTGGGCCAGGAGCCGCACCGCACCAAGCCGCAAATGTCGACCAGATTAGAATGGGCTGGGTCAGGTTCCTTGGGGTTTCCGGATATCCGATTAGGAATAAATTAATAGCTGCAAATTCGATCTTGAATCTGAATTAAACTATCTGGAGCCCCGCCCGAGTCCGACCAGATATCTAAATCTAATCTTGAATCCAATCCTAAATCAGACGGAAATAATACGTCCCATTTTCATCCCCGCTGAGAGAATCGGCGACGCCCCTTATCTTAACTATTATAAGGAGGAGTTGATGGTGATGGTGAGTCTGCCAGGCCATTCTTGGACCAGAACAGTAGGGGCCCAAGACCCAGTAGGTGAGTCACTATTGTTTTGCTAACCTATAGTTGTAAATCTGCAGGACAACTCAATATAGATGATTTGATTTATTTACTAGCTTACAAATATATGTTTTGTTTGATATGTGTGTTACAGAAAATTGATTTATTGTATGGTTTAGAATCTTGCATTGTAATTATGTATTATTCTCTTTTAAAATTCTGTTGCAACGCACGGGCATCTTACTAGTACAAGATAGATAGCACGGCCACACAAAACTCCTAACAAAGCTAACCTGAACGCTAGTCATACCATATTGAGAGGAAATTAAACTTAAGAACAGCATCAAAATTAGATACGCAGATATACAATCTAGCACTTCAGAATTGTAAACAAGAAAAAAGAAGTAAAGAAAAATGATGATTATTTTTCTTTTTCTTTGTCTTTTTTTTAGAAAAGAGAAAAAGATGATTTTCTTCCCTACCTTGATTACCGTGCCGAAGACGCACCCCATGGGAGCTTGAGCTTAGGGTGGTAGTGGTCGTCTGCTGCGATAGCACGAACAGAGACTCCCTCTACCGGACCAACGCGTCGTTCCCGTCCCCGCCGCCGCCCTCGTTACCGCCTTCGTCTTCGCTTCCGTCGCCGCCACCCGAGAAGAGGTTGCCGTAGCCACCGCCCGAGAAGAGGCCAGTTGCCTTAGGTGCCGCTGCTGCGGGAAACCATGGCGTGGGAAACTGGAGGAGGTGCAGCTACCTCTCTGCCTGTGAAGGAGAGCGCGCAATACTAGCCACCCGAGAAGAGGTTGCCGTAGCCACCGCCCGAGAAGAGGCCAGTTGCCTTAGGTGCCGCTCCTGCGGGAAACCACGGCGGCCATGGGAAACTGGAGGGGGTGCAGTGCAGCTACCTCTCTGCCTGTCAAGGTCTGAAGAAAACAGGCTATCTGGGTGGTCTATATATATGTTCGCGGGGGTGGGTGGTTGCGCGGGGCAGTCTCGGATGTCGTTTTTCTATGCGCAAGGGGTGGGTGCGCGGGGCCACAGGGTTTCAGTTATCGTCGAGTATCGCCGTCGAGTATCGCCGATATCGACGGGACACGGCTTCAAGGGTTTCAGTTATCGTCGAGTATCGCCGTCGAGTATCGCCGATATCGACGTGTCAAGTTCTCTAAAAATAGTATTAATAGGTTTGTGGTCTTTGGCATGAAAATTTGGTAAAAAAGCGATTTCAGACGATGTTCTACATCAAAATATAAATTTGAGCCTGTATTAAATATTAATATGTATATATAAAAAATTTGCTCTATATGAATAATTCAACCGTGGGAGTGGAATATTAAATGTCAGTCGGTGGATGTCAAAATATGTAAAATAGTAGATTACCATATCATATTTGAATATATTTGGAGTTGCACGAGAATTTATTAATTAATTTGATCGCCGGAGTGAAATATTAATTGTCGGTCATTTATGTTGAATTATTTAATTTAGTGAATTACTTTGTCATAGACTAATATTATTAGGGGCACAAAAATATATTAATAGACCGTGTATGATTAAATTTATTGGAGTTTCCTCTCAAGTTAATTTGGTAGTTGCAAATTGTCAATAGATGGAGTTACTATAAAATAACGATCGGCTTAGTTGTTTATATTGCATCAGAGAGAACTATCCCTCTCAGTTTAGGCGGTAGTTAAATATATTGCATCAGAGAGAAATATCCCTCTTAGTTTAGGCCGTAGCCCTGAAGGTAATGTTTTATTTGTATATTTCATTTTATTGCAACTCCATTTTTACTAATGTAGCATTTATGTAGGTCCAACACGTTATTTCTTTGACAATAGAAGGACGAGAAAGCTATGCCAAATGGAAACTTTCATTTTCGGTGAGAAATATTGATTTCAAATGTCATATGCCATGTACACTGAGATGTGGACTATTGTTGGATTCATATGTGAATTGTAAAATATGTGAATGGTATTAACATGGAATGTTATTTGTTGAGATATTGTTGCTACATGCCTATTTTACAACTTAAAATTGTCTAAAATACGGCAAAGATCGTGCCAAAATTTTTCATATTTTACCATCGTTGTGCTATTCATATTCTCCTATGAAATCCATATCTTTTTTTTATGTATTTCTAACATTTATTGTAATTTTTTCTCTTTACCTTGTTTTTACAAATTTCTAACTTTTTTTCAGATTTTTTAAACTATTTTTTATAAATTTTCTCAAAATTTCCCATTTTCCCTTCACCTCGTCGATTTTCCATAACTTATCGTCAATTATCGCTCGATTATCGCCACTTTTGGATCGATATTGCGATTTTTCCAAGTGTTTTTGATCCGTCGGGGCATTTATACGATTTCTAGCGATTTTACAGCGAAAATCGATACCGTTGGAGTAGCGAAAATCTATGCTAAAACGATAATGCAAACCCTGGGGGCCACGCGGCACGCATTACGCGATCCTACATGGCGATGGCTGCATCAAATCGACGGTTTGGATCGCGATAGATAGATTCGGTAATGCTTTTCTTCGAGCTTAGCACATGATGCTGGGCTTTGATTTGGACAGTGGACAATGGGCCATGCAACTCTGGTCATTCCGGTGGCCACCCAATTGGGCCTAGTTGGGTGGTGGCCACAGATTTCGTAATAATACCAGCTGCTTTCTTTCATTCTTTTCTTGTTTCCCTTTTAATTTTTATTCTAGTTCCGTTGTAATTACCAGTTGCTTTCTTTCGTAATAATACCAGCTGCGCTGCATCTGATCATCCATTCAGTTGTAATTACCCTGAGCTAATTACGCGGGTCGCCGCATTATACAAGTCCACTGTGATGCTGGTCGGCTTAGGGTGCTTTTGGTTGGGTGAACAAGGATGATGAGATGGGATGGTACAGGATTGATGGGATGATCCTGGATTAGATGGTATAGGGAGGGTGTTTGGTTGACTGAATGGAATAATACAAGATTTTGTTTTGTTGCTTAGATGGAATGGTACAGGATTATATGAGATGATGTTTGGTTGGAGGGATGAGGTTGGTATGATAACATTTGTCACTAGCGGTATGGGATGATACAGGATGGTTCGGACAATTTGGAGGTACGAGATGGTACATCATATTTGAAGAATATTTTTAACATATGTACCACTTCGTCCCGTACGAGATGGTTTCATACACTCAACCAAACAAATGTATCAAAACCTATCCTGAACAATTTTGTATAGGTTTCTCCTCGTGCACCCAACGACGCCAAGGATGCGGAAGATGAAAGCGACTGATAAAAAACCTGATCGAGTGATCTACATTGCTCTCTTAGAAAAGTTTGGTGACAACGGTGACCGCAATCGGTGACGGAAATCTGGAATGCAACGAAAGCTCATGGCTACAACGACAATGTTGTTGCCTATAATGCAGTTGTGGATGCACTGTACCAAGTTGGGAGGGTCGATGAAGCTTTGAATATGTTTGATGAGATGAAACAAAAGGGTATATTGCCTGAGCAATTCTCGTACAACTCCTTGATACTTGGGCTTCTGAAAGCACGTAGGTTCGGTGATGCTCTGGAGCTGTTTATCCATATGAATATTTATGGACCTAAACCAGAATATTGCTTGTCAACATAATTCCAGATGCTATACTGGTTTGGCTTACATTTCGGTATCAGCCCATAGCTGCCAGTTTCAAAGTTAATCTAATAATATGTATTTATAAATATATGTAGTATGTTTAATTATATGCACATCAAATTGCATTTATAATATTATACCAAATACATAGTAATAGAATCAAATATAACATATAGTTTAATAGACAATTTTATAAATTCCTTTGGAATAGTTAGTATTGTCTAGTATTAACTAGCATCGAAGTCGGTATGAAACACAGCGCTACCCTGTACCGTTTTAAATGGTGAAATGGTAGTACTGATAAGTACATATAATCATCAACAGAAACACACATGACAATAACCACACCACGAATTGATAGCTTGTCGTTGGACTGCACCAGGCAGCGAACAAGAACTTATAATCACTTAACTATATTGTTTGCACCAAAATTCGGTATATAGTAAGATGAGTTCGAATCGGATAAAAGCGTTCGTTTGGAAAAGATCAGATTACCGAATCGGAACAAAAATCCGTTTCTAAGGAAGGAGATCAGATCGGAGGCCGATACGGATAAGCATACCGTATCCGTATACAACTCGGATCGGCCGAGCGTATTATAAAAGGGAGCGGATGTCAAGCGGAAAAAGGATCAATCCAACACAACACCTACTTTTTACAAGCCCTTTTTTACATCGTCTTTTAGTTTCATAGACCTCCCTGCAAGTCGACGGAATCAACATAGCTGCGCATCGCCGATTGTTGTTTCTAGCCGATTTCACCAGGTTCGATCTGCTTTGTTTTGCTGCGTATCGCCTTCTCAAAGCCGATTTTACCTTGTATCCGAATTAACCGTAACTGGTCGATCTAGTTCTCCTAATCGGTCTTCAGCCGACTAGCGTTAAAGCCGATAATCTTTGCTTATCGGCTTTGATCAAATTGCAAATTCTACCTTGTCAATTTTAGGTCAAATTGACTGGCACGCTCTGCAAACCCGGTGTTTGTCTTGTGTGTTCGAGGCTAAGGATCCTGCTTCATATTTTTAGCGCGAACATATATACAAATCATGATCGTATCACTTTAAGTGGTAATAGCACCCTGCCTCCCCTCTTTACAACAATCGCAGCTGGCTGTACCCACCTCAGTCTTATGACAATCCCGATCGACTCAATTTTATTTTGTAAGACATGCTCTGCTCAAGGGGAAAAGGGCTAGTTTCTTTGTTTTTTTTTTTATCATTTTTTGAGTGCCGAAGACGCACTCCATGGCGAGCTTGAGCTTGGGGTGGGAGTGGGACTATGGGAGTGGTCGTCGGCGAGGAGGTGCTGCTGCTGTAAGGCCGGAAACTGGACCAGAGCCTTCACCACCGCGTCCAGGTTCAGCGGCGGCAGGCTCTCGAGCTTCTGCTCCGGCTACGATCAGGGGTGGAGCACCAGGTATGGCCACGTATGGCACCTGTCATACCTGTGCTGCCACGTAACCCCCACCCCTGGCGGTACATATGGTTAGGTGTGTGTGATGCTGACGTACGTCGCATGTGTTGACATCATTTTCGTGATGACACTTTCTATGTTGCTGTAAATGCTATCACCATAGAGTTGGATCATCGCTTTAATGAGGTATCATCACAGTTGCTTACAGGTTTTTCTTGTCTTGATCTAAGAGAAAATTTCTCTAAGTTCAATGTGGATAAGCTTGCCCGACTTATATAAATGCATGATGAAGATTTCTCTTTTGCCGATCGGGCTATTATAAAGGATCAACTTGAGCTCTTTATTTGTCATGTTCGGAGGCTTGATGATTTTATTGTTTGTCATGATGTTGCTAGTCTAGCCACGAAGATGGTTGAGCTTGAAAGGCATATTGTATTTCTATTGGTCTATCGCGTTATTGAATTGGCATTACTCCTACCAGTGGCTAAAGCATCAGTTAATAGGGTCTTCTCGGCTATGAAGATTATCAATACCAATTTGCGCAACAAGATATCTGATGACTGGCTTAACGATTTGATAGTGTGCTATATTGAGAGAGACATATTCAAAGGACTTCATCTTAATGAAATTATGAAAACACGGCAAATGCAATTACCTCGGTCCTCTATGCTCAATTAATAATTTAATGGTATATTTCTTTCTTCTTTTGCATAATTGCACTTTGTATATTTTACGATACTATTTTTGTTTTATTTAGTGTTATATATGCTTGTTAGTGTTTGGATTGCTTTTACTTTGATTTAATCCATACTTTAGATCTCGCCATATCAAAATTTTAAACCATCCTCCGTCACTGGCTACGATAGCACCAACAGAGCCTCCCTCCAGCATTCCAACGCGTCTTTCCGTCCCCGCCGCCGCCCTCGTTACCTCCTCCATCTTTGCTTCCATCGCCGCCTCCCAGAAGAGTGGGTGGCAGAGTCTATTTATTGTGTGTGTGTGTGTGTCGGGTCCCGCATGGCGCACGTCAGTAGCGAAGGATGAAAAAAAATTCTGGTATAGCGAAATCATTATTTCTATGTACCAATGATACACGTGGTAGGACATGTGCTAAGAGTACTAAGGATACACGTGGCAAGATAGGTATAGCAGATGCCATACCTCGTCATACGTGGTCCTCCGCCCCTGGCGCACGTCATGTTTGGCGGCCATCCACACGTCTCTGCATCTGGCTGTAACGAAAGGGATTGAGATGGGAGATTGGGATTTGGGAGTTCGGAATCAAGAGATGAGTTCCATTTTCCATGCACTGTTCTCGGATGCAACTTAGGTTATACGTGACACTGGCAAGGTCCAGCGCGCACGTCATGTTGGCGCCATGTGTGCATCTGGCAAGGCTTAATTGGTCAGGCATGCACTGCTTCGATTCGGTATGATTTGGAAGCCAATGCAGAAGCAGCACAAGGGCTGATGAGTACGCACGTACCGACGTTATTGGCAAATGCCATAATCTACATGGAGCTCGGCAAGCGGATGTCGCCTGCTGTCCCATTTGGACAATCAACAGCAATTAAACCTCTCTGTATACACAGTGTTCCTTCATCTAGGGGACCCTACATGGCTGCATCAAATCGACGGTCCGGATCGATAGACACATTCGGTTTTGCCTGTCTTCGAGCTTAGCACGTGCTGCTGGGCTCTGATTAGGACAGTGGACAATGAGCCATGTATTATTGCCATTACTTTGGATTAATTATACGGGTCGCCGTATTATACAAGTCCTCTGTGATGCTGGTCGGCTTAGTGACGCCAAGGATGAGGAAGATGAAAACCACTGATCAAAAACCTGATCGAGTGACCTGCATTGCTCTCTTAGAAAAGTTTGGTGACAACGGTGATCGCAATCGGTGATGGAAATCTGGAATGCAATGAAAAATCATGGCTAAAACGACGATGTTGTTGCCTTGCCTATGCTGCAGTTGTGGATGCACTGTGCCAAGTTGGGAGGGACGATGAAGCTTCAATATGTTTCATGAGAAAAACAAAAGGGTATATTGCCTGAGCAGTACTCATATAACTACTTCATACCTAGGCTTCTGAAAGTTCATAGGTTCGCTGATGATCGGGAGCTGTTTAACCATATGAATACTAGAAGAGCAAGTGCGGCGCACGCCGCGCGCGAACGGAAAACGAAAAAATATTAGAAGCTGAGATTCAGTTGACTATGCCTTTTCCGTTCACAAAAATATTTTTTTCAAGAGAAACGGAGAAAGGACCTGAGCGTAAGGAGCGGGGACCTATTCGTTATATTTTTGGACTTCATCGCTACCCCGAAAAATTAAAAAATGGCTCGCTCGCGATTCGCATTTAACGGGAGCCTCTTTCCGTAAAGTAACGAATCGGGGACCTAAACGCAAACCGAGAAAATTTTTCTTCCCCTCACAAAATATCGTGAAGGACCTATTCGTAAATTTGCAGGGCTCTATACGTAATTTGAAGAAATAGATGGACTTTTTTGTAAAACTGGCAGGCTCTTTTGCAAAACAGCTGACTGGACACGTGGACACACGGACGTTTGAGGGAAGCTCCCGAAAGTGTTTTATGGAGTATTTATGGACCTAAACCAAATGGCTACTGTTAGACTCGGAAGTAACACCTCCAAATTCTTTGTGTATAACACACATTCAGAATCGAGCTAGTGTACATAGTAAACAAAGTTGATAACACAACATATTAAACGTATCTTTATTCATTAAATATCATAGTATTTTACAATATGAATAGCACGCAGACCCAATAAAAGTAAAATAACGGAAATAAAATAAACTAAAGTAAATCCCAACAGAAATACCACTAGCAATTGACTGGGGTAGTGGTCTTAGCTATCCTGGTCCTCACCATCATAGACCATCTTCCTATAAAAATAACAATAAAGCAAGAGTGACCATTAAAAGTACTCAGCAAGCTACACAGGAGATACAATGTAATGTAAAGGGTGCTAAAGGAAGAATTTTTTTTATAAATAATCATTTTTTATTCGGCAATTATAAAAATTTACGTTTTTTTTTTGCAAAAACAACCATTTTTCGCGCCACGTCAACGCAAAGCGGACCATTTCGTTCCACGTCAAAGCGAAAAGGGGAGGGTCGCGCCACCCTGGCGCGAAATGGGGGCGACGTGGCACGGGGCGCGGACGTGCGGACGAACGCGCGGACGTGGCTGGCTTCGCGCTAGCATGGCGCGAGAGGAGTGCCTCCCACGCGCGGGCAGGCGGGCAGGGGTCGGCGCAGAGTGGGCAGGGGCGGGGCGGCAATAATTGGCGTTCAGCCATTCGGCTCCAAGCAAGAAACAGAGAAAAAGAAGAAACAGAGAAGAAGAAGAGAAGGAGAGGGAAGAAAGAGGAAGAAAAAGGAAGAACAAAGAGGAAGAAAAAGGAGAAGAAGAAGAAGAGGAAGGAGGGGAAAAAAGTTTGTTGTTCGTCCGTTCATCATCTATTTTTCGTCTGTTCGTCGTTCGTTCTTCGTTCACCGGTTAGTAATTTCTATAATAATTTTTTTGTCGATAAATTTGTATGTAAGTAGGAGAAATATAGCAACATTTAGAAAACTGATAGAGTAGCAAGAAAAAATGTAGTACCTAATTAATTAGATTTAATGTATATATCATGAAAGTATGTGTAGATGATTTAGTTAGAATATTGTAAATGCGCAAATAATGTTGGTACATAATTTATTATTGGCCTTAGTCATATATGAGTTCTGATATTAACAGGATTAAAACAAACATAGCAGCAAGTAATTATTTGCGCGACGTAAAAATTGCTTAGCATTGAAAAGATAAATAGTCATAACTTTTGAACCTCAAATGGAATGAAATAATTTTCTAAATTCATGTTAAATCATGTAGTATCGGAAAATGCAAAAAACTATAGTTTTGTATCAAAATGATGTGAAATATGTTTGATTGTGTAGTTTGATATCCAAATGATGTACGATGCAACTGTTAATTGGTACCATGATGTACGATAATAAATGTATGTAGTGTGGTAGGATGCTGTTCAAATTATTTTGTTTCATAACTCTAATGCAGTTGCCATTAATATGCAGTAGGTATATCAAATATTACTTGCGCATATCATAAACAGTTTTTAATATGCAGTAGCTACGTCTGCTATAGATGCATTCAAAGTGTTTTACGGTGGCGGAGTGGTTCACGAGGGGCAATACGGGGTAGATCTGAGTAGCTTTCAGCAGTGTGTTTTGTAGCATCAGAATCCGGATGAAATGAGTTTCGAAGATCTGTGCGGGTAGCTTCGTCATAGTCTTTCATTGAATCCTATAGTGCATCATGTGAGCATTAAATGCTTGTGGCCGAGAGGTACACACGACTCGGTATGGGTGCTTAGACCGTTGGAGCGGGCTCAGTCTTGGAGGAACTACGTCAATTCATCAAGACGACGTGGCTGGGGTTTTGTCCTTTTTGTGCAGGCGACGGTCAAAACAGACTTGCCAAGTAACGAAACCCCGATCGCGGTGCAAGCATAAAGTCCAGCGGAAGTTCATGAGAATATTCGATCAAGCGCTGTACCGACGGTGCAAGCAGAAAGTCCGGCGGAATTTAATGAGAATATTCGATCAAGCGCTGCAGCGACGGGACAAGCAGATGAAGGGGAGGAGTTGGAAGGGTTAGTGGATGTGCTAGAGCAAGACAATTTGCGGGCGACGGGGGAAGAAGAGGCACTTGTGATGGACGAACACGATGAATCGTCCTTGAACGATGATGGCAGTACGTCCGCACAGGTGCCTGCTGCTTGGAATAGGGGCAAAGCGGAAGACCTAGCAGTCGACGATGCCCATAACTCGACATGTGAGTACCGACCAACTGAGGTTCGTGTGCACGCAATGTACGCGGAGAAGTCCGCTTTGCAGGATGCTATAAGGGTTTGGGCGATGAGCTTGCAGCGGCCTGTGAGAGTTGTGAAATCCAGTAAAGATTGTTACATGGTGAAGTGCGAAAACCGAATGTGGTTGGCGTGTTCATGCCCACAGGCCCAAGTATGAGTTGAACTGGGTAGTAACGAAGGTGGTGCAGCACAGTTGTGTTCTGAGCAATGTAACATCGAGACATCGTAACCTCACATCATCTTTCATCGCGAACGTGATGTATGGAGAGATTGTCGAGAAGATCGACATGGAGGCTCAACACATAGTACTTGCAATGAAGAACAGATATAAATACCAAATCAGCTACGCCAAAGCGTGGAGGGCGAAGCACAAGGCATTGGAGAAGCGCTTTGGTACATTTTAGGCATCCTATGACAATCTTTCCCGACTTCTGGACGTCCTGAAGGAAAGAAACCCCGGGACATATACTATTGTACATGATAGAGAATCTCAGAACCCCCCCGGCTTTCTGGTTATGGAGCGTGCTTTTATCGCACTTGGGCTATGTGTGGAGGCTTTCAGGCATTGCCGGCCGATTATGTGTGTGGACGGGACTTTCCTTATAGGCAAGTACAAGGGCCAAATTCTGACGACCATCGGTGTGGACGGAAACAACCAAATACTTTCGATAGCCTTTGCTTTTGTGGAAGGTGAAAATTACTAGAGTTGGCTGTGGTTCTTCAGAAAACTGAAGATCGGAGTTGTGAAGGATAGGCCAAATGTGTGCATAATACATGACCGCCATGCTGAGCTGATGAAAGCGACAAAGAAGATGCAGGAAGATATGCAAGAGCCTTTTCCTTGGCCAGATTTGCGGAACCGGTGGTGCATGCGACACATGGGGGCTAACCTATTCAAATATTTCAAAAGTAAGAAGCTCATGAACCTATTCAAGAGGTTGTGCAAACAAAATCAGCAGAGAAAGTTTAATGTCATCTGGGAGAAGCTTGACGAGGCACCACAATGTTTGTAGCCCTTACCGGACATTGACCCACCAAACATCAGAAGGAGGCTTTCTCGAAACATCAAGTGTTTCTCGCACTGGATCAAGTCTGAACCGGTTGAGAAGTGGGCACTATTGTATGACACAAATGGGGCAAGGTATGGGGTTATGACAACCAACCTTGCCGAGGTATACAACTGGGTAATAAGGGGTCTCCGTAGCATTCCCCTTGTTGCTATCGTCGAAGGTATGTTGTACGGTATAGTGAGGTATTTCCTTGAACGGCACGCCGCGGCAGTGTTGCATGCAAGTACCATTCAGAGTCCCTACTGCAGTGTCGTTACAGCTTGGATGGCGAAGAAGGTTGAGAAGGCCCTCCTACATTCTGTTGTCGTCATGGGTACCACGGAGTTACGATTTGAGGTAACACTGAGGAATATGGAGGGGCTGGGAATGTCAAGTGGAAGAATCACCCACAAAGTGAGCTTGGGCGGTGGTATGGATGGCATGTGCACCTGCACTTGCCGAAAGCCGTACCTCCTGCATAAACCCTGTTCGCATGTCTTGGCGGCCTGCGGGTAGATTCAGATGAACAGTGTACAATTTGTTTCTCCATACTACATGGCGGAGACAGTCATTCAAACGTGGTCCCGTGAACTACATGGGCTTCGTGTTGCTGGAAACTTCATTGAAATTGATAATGCCACGCGCAGATAGGTCCCTGACATTAACAGAGTTAAGGGAGGGAAAGGTCGTCGCCAAATGCGCCACATCCGCAACGACATGGATGAGTCCGAGGTTGGAGGCCCTGTCCGGCGGTGTGTCCTATGTGGAGAGTACGGCCACAGGAAGAACAAATGTCCTAGGAAGCGCGTTTCAGATAGAGGGTCTTGACGTGTATGCCTGTAAGGCGTGTTGCCATGTTCGGGGTTCCTTCACTTTGTATGGAATGTAATAATCGTACACGTGTACGTTAAATTCTTATGGCAGTGATTACTTGTAATGTCAGAAGAATTGCGTGTGTTTATGTATTGAACAAAAGTACATGTGTTTGTGCTGGGGCACGAACAAACTTGTGCTCGTTGCATCTGCTTGTTGAGATTGTCATCATCGCTAGTTATGTTATTATCTATCACTCATATGTTTTGTATTCCCTGTTTTTCCATTTGACATAATGTATCTCTTTCATCTCATCAATAGAAATTATTAATTTGTTTGTTGTGCGCAGGTATGGCGGCTGTGGGCGATGGTTGCGATTGGCCGTACGACCTTCTTGATCTTCACTTGGACGCGCGCCACCGTGCACGGTTGCACGCTACTACCAGAGCGGGCACGGATCTTGGTGTCTTGTCCACATGGACTCCAGTACGTGCTTGGGGCCTTGACGACCGCTGGATACCAAGGCATATAAGCGTACCAAAATTATTGTTGCAGATTGGGTTGTAACACGTTTTGCCCTAACTTGTAATTTATTATTGCAGATTGGAGGCGGCGGGACTACTTCCCCTTGCACGGATGGTGGAGCCCACACAAGAGGACAACGTCGACGGTCTGGATGGTGAGGTCGTGCTCGTGGAGAGATCCTGATGCTTTCCCTTCGACCGATCCCTCCTTACTGCCCTCGTGGACCGCTGGTGCTCTGAGACGCATACCTTCCACTTCCCCTGCGGAGAGATGGCGCTGACTCTGCAAGATGTTACGTTGCTGATCGGACTCTCAATCGCTGGCCAGGCGGTTGTGCCAGCCGAGGTGGATGACGACTGGCGTGATGACCTTTTTGCTAGGTTCGCAGGAGTCCTTCCCCCTGCACATGGAGTCCAGCCGCAGTACGCCCCGCTGCACCAGCGATAGAGGCACGGTCCTACTCTCACGTGGCTTCACCAGTTCGAGGTATGTGTTCTCATGGTTCAACATTGGTACGAATTATTTTATCGGCGTAACTAATAAACTTTTCTTCTTGCAGATTACTAGGATGGCTGGGGACGCCATGGAGTACCAAGTGAGCCGGCACCTGGAGGCTTCCTGATGTGGTTGTTCGGGTGGGTGATGTTCACCTCAACCCAAGGAGACAGTGTCGACGCTAGGCTTGTCCCGATCACACGGGCCATTGCTGACGCTGCCCCCGACGAGGTACCTCAAGATACCGGGTCACCAGACTTTGTGCCACCTACGCGATGCAATGCGGCGACGCGTGCCTCCGGACGCGCCTCGGTTCGATCCTTCCCGGGTACCCACTCCTGCTCATACACTGGTCATTCGAGCGCTTCCAGATCGGACGACCATGGGTTGACGATCAGGTGTACGGCCAGGAGTTTTACGGGGATACGAAGGTGGACCTCCCTACGATGGGCTCTCTTTGGTGCCGCAGTCGGGTACATAAATGTTTTTTGTACTATGCAATCTCGCATTCCAGCCTCTTTTGTATTAACTTTATATCCGTACCTTCTGTAGCCACAATGGGCTGGTCTGCATGTACGGAGTGTATACGCACACTTCACCGAGGCGTTCGACTTTTTGCAGCCCGAGCATGTTCGGTGGGAGCCTTACACCTTACCGGAGGTCCGCAAGCGCGCACCACGGTTTGTCCATCCTTTGCGTGCGAGATATTCCGTACTGCATCACACGATGGAAGCTTGTGTTCGATGTGTACGTCGAGGATTACTCGGTTCACCGGGTAATGAGGCAGTTGGGACTCAGGCAGGAGGTCCCTGTTCCACGCGTCGTGCCAGTCCCCACAGAGACACACATGTCCGTAACTTTACTTCTCCTTACATTTCGAATGCAACTCACTGCACATGCTAACTGGTTTACAACCTACACAGGCATTCGAGGAGAGGTGGCCGCCGGACTAACTGGGCCGTGAAGATGGCCCCTTGGGTGGAGCAGTGGAATCAAGCACTACAAGACATGGTTGCAGCCGTCGACGCGTACGACATATAGGGATACCAGGAGTACCTGCAATGGTACTCCCCACTTACGCGAGTACGCCTTTTGCCCGCTGCTGACCCGGAGGATATCGTACCGGCTCGTGCTGATGACACATATCCCACCCATGTTGCATCAGCGATGCACTTCGTGGTACGTCAACTAGACATTGTACTCAAATTTTTAATGATATACAAGCATACATATGTCGTACGACATGTTATCATTGTCAGGGCGACATGGGAACAGAGATGGCGCAGGACTTGAGGACCATGAGAGACCGTTTGTGCGGCGGTTTGGAGATCTCCCGGGCGGAGATCACGTCGTTCATGTATCGAATGCTCGCGAAGACGGCGAGGAGCCGTTTCGTGCCGGCATAGTCTTGACGCCGCTGGTGTGGGGTCGCATACGTCGGGCGTACGACAGCAGGGGGTCCGGATTAGTAGAGGACCACCTCTGACACCATCGCCGCCGACACCACCGTTCAGACCTCCCATGTTGCCGTACCCCCCCCCCCGTCGCCACAGGAGCAGCCTGGGAGCTCATCGTGCCAGCAGCCCCAGTTCTTCTTGGTAGGTAATATTCTCACTGCATTGCATTTTGTGGTAACTAATACGTGTGTATGACAGGACACCCATTCAGATACCCTACCGGCGTGACATGGATGCCTCCTCCTTGCTTCGTTCAGACCCCAGGTGTGTTCAATATGCTTCGTAAACTGACATTGCAAGACATTTTACTTTCAAATATGTTCTTCATTTGAACTTATTGTACTACTTTTAGGTTACCGTCCGGAGGGCCCCACTACGCCGCACACGCGGTCGAACAACTTCGACACGGGCTACGCTGGTCCAACGCATCCAGAGGTCATGTTTGGGTGGCAGCCGAGCGCCCCCACGCCTACACACCCTATAGACCCGAGTTCTTCAAGCCGTACTCCTACAGCACCCGTGCCCATTGGAGCCCGGATCAGCCGCGCACCAGAGCGATGGAGCCCTTCAGGGCCCAGACGTCGACCTGCAGCTGCACGCTGACCAGCGAGGCGGACCAGACCTCGTGCACAGGGGGAGGGAGGTGATGACCAGGGAGAGGGAGGTGACTAGGAAGAGGACTACGAGGACGTCGATGATTGAGTATTGTTTTGCTACGTTGTATTTCTGCATTGTAATGTTGTTGTTGATTATATATTTCTGTCATCTTTTGTCATATCAACCTCCTATCATTATTGTTTTTCCAGCTTTTGTCATATCAACCTCCTGTCTAAAGCAATGGTCGTAGCTAGGCTGATGTCCCATCGCATGCAAAGCTGCAGAGGAATCCGATGCTCACGGATTTTAATTTCTCTTAAGTTCGCCACTCTCTCCTATGGATGGCTATTTAAGGCCCAGTGGTCGCCTCGCAATAATCACAGCAAGCAAGCAAGCTTCGGGCCAATACGAGGGAATACGAAACATGGAGCGCAACTTCGCCAACTAACCAACAAGTGCCAATGGAGTTCCCCTCGCCTCCAAGGCACAGCGTTATCTTAGCCATCCCCGAAGGTACGCAGGTCCCCATGTGCCTTTTCGAGGATCCTTGCCACTTCCGGCAGTCTGTAGACAACTCATACACATACGGCATGAGGTACTGGAGCTGCCGCAACCACGACTCTGAGACAACGCTGGGGAAGCGGATGCGGATGCGGCGGAGAAGCCCGGTATGTTCGTACTCACATTTGATGTTACATAAAACCGTGCAAACCTTATTACGGTAATACCATATGCTCTCACCAATTGCAGCCTCCATCGTACGAGTTCGTCGAATTCTACAACGCAGAGCAGACTCCTGAGATGGAGAGGATGCGGGATCGGGAGTACTCGCATCGCAAAGCTATGGTAGAGCAGCAATGGCATGAGCAGGACGAGGACGAGAAGCGCATGAAGGCTGCCGAAGAAATGCGTGCACAGAGGGAGGCCGAACGGCAGCGCCTGTCAGTCGAGCGGGAGGCTGAGCGTGAGAGGAAGCGCGAGAGGGCGGCTAGGGCTAGGGCTAGGGCGGCAGGCACCGATGGGTTGCGTAAGGGGAAATAGCCCCGGTGCACTCAGTAGTGTAGCAAAAGGGCCCTTATTGTTTCGTTTACCTAAGGCATGTTAACTTTAATCCATTATGTCTGCATTTCCTACGTTGTAATGTTATGTTGTTGCCGTTATTTCATTTACCAGAAGGGCTCTGCATCGTGATGTTATGTTGTTGCTTATGTACTTATGTATTGTATTTATGCATTTATGCATTTCCTATGCTAAGTATTCGATAATACTTAGGGTTATTGCGCTAGTGCGTTTTAGATGAAAACAATGGTGTAAATCAAATATTTTCCCATAATATGCCAGTCCATATATCAAACAGCAAATCTCATCCATTGTTACAAAAAATTACCCCCAAACAGGATATCTTACGGCCTGCCGAAAAGGCTTAGGCATTATAGTTTGGGAGTAGTCGACAATACTTAGGGTTATTGCGCTAGTGCATTTTAGATGCAAACAATGGTGTAAATCAAATATTTTCCTATAATATGCCAGTCCATATATCAAACAGCAAATCTCATCCATTGTTACAAAAAATTATCCCCAAACAGGATATCTTACGGCCTGCCGAAAAGGCTTAGGCGTTATAGTTTGGGAGTAGTCGATAATACTTAGGGTTATTGCGCTAGTGCGTTTTAGATGCAAACAATGGTGCAAATCAAATATTTTCTCATAATATGCCAGTCCATATATCAAACAGCAAATCTCATCCATTGTTACAAAAAAATTACCCCCAAACACGATATCTTACGGCTAGCCGAAAAGGCTTAAGCGCTATAGTTTCTTCATAAATCATAAATGGGTCTTTACCTAAACTTGATTTAAACAATTTAGATATAGATGGAACATAGTTGTTTTTATCATGTGATTATTAATACTTATATCTTAATACAATTTATAAAATTATTTCATTATTTATGTGATTAATCTATTTATTTCCGCAACTATTGAAAAAAAAACAACTTACCGAAAATTTTTAAAATAAAATTTCAATTATTTTTTCCTTTATTTCGTTTTTTTCCTCTTCTTTCCATTTTTGTTACTTACCGGAAATTTTTAAAATAAATTTTCAATTATTTTTTCCTTTATTTCATTGTTTTTCTCTTCTTTCTATTTTTGTTACTTACCGAAAATTTTTAAAATAAATTTTCAATTATTTTTTTCTTTTTTTTCTCTTCTTTCCATTTTTTTCTTTTCTTCTTCTTTCTTCTTCTTTTCTGTTTTCTTCTTCTCTCTTTCTTTTTCTTTTCTTTGTTTCGGACTGCTGGGGGCCTGCCCATTGCGCCAGGGTGGCACGACACCCCTCCCTACACGTCGCGCCAACGTGGCGCGAAGCCACGCTTCCCTCGCTACTGCGCCACGCCGACCGCCGCTTCGCCGCCACTTCGCGCCAGCGTGGCACCATGCAGCCCATTTCGCGTCCTTGCTCCACGTGGCCTGCCCAGGCCCATTTCGCGCCAGCATGGCGCGAGGTCCACGTTTTCGCGCTGACGTGGCGCGAAAATTCCTGTTTCGCTCCTACGTGTCGCAAAAAGTCCCGTTTCACTCATACGTGTCACGAAAAGGGGTCATTTTTGCAAAAAAAAAAATGCAAGTATATTTTTGTAATAGCCGAATAAAAAATAATTATTTATAAAAAAAAATTCGCCAAAGGAAGGCATAATATGGTTATTTTGAGCGTGAAGCCATTTTTCAAATACAATAGGTAATTTCGAAGACATAGTTGATATAAGAAAAACTTAGTTTTAGATAAATTTTCAACATGGGATGAAACCCAAAGCCAACCAAATTTCCCATGATGGAATAACTCCATCCAAACTTTATTCTTTTGAAATCATGATCAAATATCAAAGTCTAATTTGTGAAAGACCAGCTCGGCATGCCCATGACCGGGACGTGGCTAATTGATTAGTTTTATACTCTGCAGAGGTTGTACAACTTTACTCACAAGACATAATTGTCTCCTTTTGACAATATACACACTTCCTTTGGTGTGTATGATAGAGAAAATCGTGATAAGACCTTTACAATACGCCATTCCAAAGTAGTCGTGCCTCGCTAAGGTTCCACCGCTGAAAGGCTCGCCCTAATTCAGAAGCCCCCTGTTACGCCATAGAAACAACCAATGACACAACCGTCAATGGATTACAAATTAATTAACCAAATCTGTCCCATACCAAACTTATGATAGTACCATTGTGCTTTATATTCAACAGCTCACAAACCGGTCCTTAAATAACTAGACAAGCTTTCAACAACCCAACAACCAACAATCTAACCAGTCTCGCCCAATCTAAGCCACATTTTCGATTTTATCAGGATATAACATAGAACCTCATAGCACAGCATCATTTGGCACGAAATTTCCAAAATAAACTAAATTTAAATCTAAGCCTGTCTAAGCACATCCCTAACTATTTTGATAATCATCGTACATCATAAATATATTTCTAGGGTGACAATGGCATAAGGATTTCAACCAGAGCAGTGATTCTATGCTTTTCCTCCTAATACAAGTTGCACAAATCTTGAAGCAAACGAAGGGGTAAGTAATCCTCATCTACCCTTCATTCATGCTTTAATATTTGTGCAACTTTCAAAAAGAAGAACATAGAAGCACCTCTCTTTCAACTATCAAATATGGCTTTAAACAATATGAGCATAACTATTTAATTTAAAATTGAGATTAAAATATAATTGTAAAAATTATGCATGCTATAATTTAAATTCAATATAGCATTTCAAAACTGAGTTCAACATGATTAAGGATGTAACTTGCCTTGCTCGAAGCTCTAAAGATCAGGATCATCGATCGGACACTCATTCGTCACTCCTAAATGTAAACGTTGAAAAGATGCAAATTCAAATAAAATCCAGATAATTTTAAATAAAATACAAAACTAACATAAATAAGTACTTTAATATTTTTGATGGATTTAGGAACAGAGTTAATCGGAGTTCGAAAGATTAAAAAGAATTTTATTATTTTTTATTTATATATATTTTTTCCTTCCCTTGCCTTTTCTCAACGTACACAGAGCAAATCAAGGGCATGGCCGGCCAAAGACAAGAAGCAAGGACACAGGGTTTCGGCTAAACCGAGGGTAGCACGAGAAAACTCGTGACGAGGCGAACTCGTAGAAGTCCACGGCGACGGATGAGAGGCACGGCCCACAGTGCAATGGCACAATGAACACAGGACGGCCAGCAATGAGAGACCACAAAATTCATCGCACACGATGCGGGAAACTCGAAATTGATTGAGGGTTAACCTTCACGATGATCGAGAACACAACATGACATGAATGGTCTGGGGAGAGGAGATTCGAGAAGTCAGGAAGCTCCCGAGGATGGCCGGCCGACGTTTGGTTCGCGCTCTAGACGTCACGGCGTTCCGAGCAAACGAGGGCACCAAAATGAAGAACAAGCAGATGAACGGGTTGAGCAATAATAGGAGATCACGGTGCTCTTCTTAAATAGGTTCAGGGAGGCCCGGAGAGATAGAAATCAATTCGATTAGAGAAGAGTCCAAACCGAAACAAATTCGAATTCTTCGCGATAAGGCCAGTAAAATAGGGGGATTGGATGAGGATAAAGTAGCACGCGTATTGTATACGAAATCGGGATGGGATTCTTGTTGGACCGAAGTTTCTATTTGTGTTAATGGAGGGAATAGAGAAGTTCGTGTTGCTGGTAATGCCGTTTTGTATGGTCTTGCTAAATCTGGTAGACTTGGAATGGCAAAAAGGTTCTTCCATGAATTAAAAACTATTGGGGTTTCTCCGGATAATATCACCTACACTATGATGATCAAGTGTTCCAATAAGGCGTCAAAAGCTGATGAAGCTGTGAAAATTTTCTGTGATATGATTGAAACCAGTTGTGTTCCTGATGTTCTTGTGGTGAATTCTCTAATTGGTGCGCTCTACAAGGCAGGCAGGGATGATGAAGCCCGCCAAATCTTCTATCAACTAAAAGAAATGAATCTTGAACCCACAGATGCGACTTACAATACACTTTTGGCAGGATTAGGAAGAGAAGGGAAAGTCGAGGAGCAAAATGATCTGCTTGAAGAAATGTACTCCAGTAGTTACCCTCCAAATTTAATAACTTACAAGTTACAATACGGTTCTTGATTGTCTCTGCAAAAAATGGAGCGGTGAACTTTGCACTGGACATGCTATGCAGTATGACTATGAAATGCTGCATACCTGACCTTTCATCTTACAACACTGTCATGTATGGCCTTGTTAAAGAGGACAGATTTAACAAAGCATTCGGTATGTTTTGTTAGGTGAAGAAGGTTCTTGTTCCAGATTAATTGTGTAGTATTCTACCAAGTTATGTGAAAAATGGACTGATGAAGGATGCTCTGCATACTGTCAAGGCGTACATTCTCCAACCAGGTTCTAGAATGGATAGGTCTTCATGCCATTCACTAATGGAAGGGATTCTGAAGAAGGCTGGCACAAAAGGTCAATTCAGTTTGCTGAAAGCATAGCATCAAGTGGTATTCTCCTGAATGATTTTTTTTCTGTGCTCATTAATTAGGCATCTCTGTTAGCACATGAACTTGTCAAAAAAGTTCAAGAAATTTGGAGTTTCGCTGAAAACTGGATCATATAATTCTCTTATTTGTGGCCTTGTGGATGAAAACCTGATTGATATTGTTGAAGGCATGTTTGCTGAAATGGGGGAATTCGGATGCGGCCCGGATGAGTTTACTACAACTTGATTCTTGATGCCATGGGAAAGTCAATCCGGATTGAGGAAATGTTGAAAGTTCAAGAAGAGATGCACCACAGGGGATTTGAATCACCTTATGTCACTTATAACACAATCATTTCAGGCCATGTAAGATCAAGAATGTTGGACCAGGCTATAGACTTGTACTACAATCTAATGAGCCAAGGCTTCTCTCCCACACCATGTACATATGGTCCTCTTCTTGATGGGCTGTTAAAAGCTGGAAAGATAGAAGACTCAGAAAATCTTTTCAATAAAATGCTGGTAAGGGCGGGCGATTTTTTTTTACCAAAAATAAAAAAACTGAATCAAGCCAAACCGAATTGACTGAAAAATTCAGTTTTTTTGGTTTTCAGTTTTTTTCTAGCGTTGTTCAGCTTTCGGTTTTCAGTTCGGTTTTGTATTTAGAAACCGAATACCCGAATAAACCGACTTCCCCGTTAGTCCATAAGTCCATTACGGCATTACACTTTCCCCATTCGGAATTTCCGCATCCCCATCCCCATCCTTCGACTCTATGTTCTCTATTCCAATTTCCTCATCGCCAATCCACATTCCTAAGCTTTAGGCACCACGGCCACCAGTCCTCTCCATCTTTGACCGACGGTGCTGCTGCTGTGACTAGCTCTCACCTTCTGCCTCGCCGTCCTCTCCATCCAATCCTCCTTCACCACCTCGAGTGCGCTCCAATTCCCAAATCCCCACGCTTCCGCGCTCACCCGCTGCTTATCCTCTCCTCCACGCCATGCCTCTCTCGCGCGCACTGATAAGCCTTCGCTTCCCTACAAGGCGTATACCTTCTGTGTAGACCTGGGAATTGGGCCGGGCCTTAGTGGGCCAGCACGAGCACAGCCCGATTTTAATGGCCCGAAGCACGATCCAGCATGAAAAAAATGGGCCGGGCTGGCACGGCCCGATTGGCGTGCCGGGCCGGGCCTAAAAACCTGGCACGATGGGCCACCCGGCACGGCCTGAATTGAAGCTCGAATCTGTAATTTGTATTTTTCAGAGTCTTCCTTTGCTCATATGAATTTATATTCTACATGAAAGTTGTAGATAATTTTGATACACATCTTTTTCATGTAGACAACGTTTCCATTTTAGCAACGTATAAATTTATAAAAAAAAAATATTTAGTGCGTTGTGTAGTTTCGGACCGACGCCACATCTCTCGGTAATCTGGATGTTTCAGGGTCTTCTTTTGCTCATATGAATTTATATTCTACATGAAAGTTATAGATAATTTCGATACACATCTTTTTCTTGTAGACAACTTTTCCATTTGAGCAACGTATGAAGTTATAAAAAAATATTATTGCGCTGTATAGTTTCGGACTGACGCAATATCTCACGGTAATCTGCATTTTTCAGGGTCTTACTTTGCTCATATGAATTTATATTATACATAAAAGTTGTATATAATTTCAAGACACATCTTTTTCATGCAAACAACTTTTCCATTTGAGCAACGTATGAATTTACAAAAAAAATATTTAGTGCAATGTGTAGTTTTGGACTGACGCCACATCTCTCGGTAATCTGCATTTTTCAGGGTTTTCCTTTGCTCATATGAATTTATATTCTACATGAAAGTTGTAGATAATTTTGAGACACATCTTTTTTATGTAAACAACCTTTTCATTTGAGCAACGAATGAATTTATAAAAAAAATATTTAATGTGTTGTGTTCTCTTCCGTGCCGTGCTCGGGTCGGCCCGGCCCGACAGTAGACCGGCGTGCCTTAAGGCCGTACCGGACCTTGATTTTTACCGTCCGTGCTGGTCCGGCCTGGCATGAAGAAACAACTGGATCCTGCTGGCCTATTTCATGCAGGTCCGAAGCACGATAGGCTCGAGCCGTGCCGGCCCGGCACGGCCCAAGTCTCACCTCTAGTTCCGTGGAGCCACTAGCTTCCTCTTATTCCCTTCCTTCGTGATCCCAAATTTGCTGGTTGCTGTGTTCTATCGCCGTTTCAGTGGATCTTGATAGGCTTGGTGTGGTGCTTAGCTAATCTCATTGCGTGCGCATTAACTCACTATCTGGTCAGTTTTCAGTGGGGCATTCCGTCGAGCACTTCGGCTGCATTGCTCTGGCTGGCGTTGAGCCATCTGAAGCCATGTTTTCTTCAACTTCTACTTAATTCCGTTGGCTTCTTTTGATGCATTGTGATCTGTATCGTACTGTTTGGGTGCATTAGCGTCTATACTTAATTCAGTTTTATTAATCTGTATTAACTTCCATCCTCTCCTCATATCTATTAGTCATGTCTTCTTCAAGAATTATTTTACATAGTGTTAATTCCTGATCTAAGGTATATGCTAGTGTTTGTAACTTCTCAAAACTTCCACGCTCAACAGTAAAGGATTTCTCTCTTCACTAGGTGTTGCTTAGGCATCGCTCTACTAATTTGGTAGTCTCCAGTCTCCACTGGAGAGTCTCCAGGGGCACATTGCCCTCCAATGTGAATCAGAAACTTCTGTAATTGTAAAGCTCAGTATGACAGTATTCCGCGAAGAAACAATAGATAATTTATTAACAGCAACATTGTATGGGATATCGATCTCGCTCAGGGCGTGTCTGTTTTTTCTCGTCGTCGGTTAGACTGATTGGATGTTGTCTAAATTTATTTGCTTCATTGCTCTCTGTGTTACTTGATGTTGTCTGAAATCCGGTTAACCGAATTAACTGAACCAAATTAATTCGGTTAGTTCGGTTTAGTTTTATGATTTAAACCAAAAATTTCGATTTTCACTTTACAAAATCTAATTTTTTTAAATAAAAAAAAAACAAAATAACCGTATAGCTGACCCTATATGATGGAGTACGGATGCAAACCTAAATGCACCATCTACAATATAGGAGCTGTTTGGTTAGGCGATTTTGAGCCCGTAACCGTTAACAGCGCTACCGGACGGTGTTACCTTGCGTTTGGTTAGGCTACTCCGTAATCCATCGCAGCGTAACAGATATCGCTCCCTCATCGCAGCTTGAGCCTTACCTTATCACTTCTAACTTGCTCATTGAATGTCTTGGTAAGAGCATAGGCATAGGCATTATCACCCAACAATTATCGATCCGACCATAGGCAGCATAGGCATTATCAGTACTGCCAGAAACACTGTACCCCTTGATAAGAGCATCATATGTGAAAACATTAGGCTTCCAGCCTTTTCAGTAGTTCTTCATACATCTTTCCAGCTTCAGCAGCCTTCCCTGCTTTTCCTAAGCGAAGAATTAGTGAACTGTAAGTGTACAGGTTCGGAACAACTCCCTTCCTCTAATCTTTCAGATTTTCCAAGACATTCAATGAGCAAGTTAGAAGTGATAAGGTAAGGCTCAAGTCCCAACTTTGTTAATTGCCTAAAATATGACAGACGTAAAATAACATGAGAGTAATTCAGTTAAAAGAACAAAACAGCAGTAAAAGGGTAAATTAGTTTAAGCTTCTATCCTTCAGCTAAACGACGAAGACTGTAGCTCGTCATATGGCCGTTGGATCTTTCTCGTCGATTAAGCGTGATCTCCCAGCGTTGAAGTCCCTTTACTGAAGTCGACGAATCGTTGCCTTTTGCCGCCGAGTTGCCCTGTTCTTCGTCTTCCTTCAGCGACCCTGGCAATTCCCCGCTGTTAGAGTATCAGCTTGTCCTCAAGCTCTAAATTCAGGAAATTATGGCCGATATATGCAAATTCTTGTTGATTTTTTACATCATTTGTGCATGTTCACATATTTCTGTAGGATCGATATATACGAATATAGTAATCAGAGGGGGTGAATGATTGTGCGGAAGCTAAAATCAAAATTTCAATCTACTAAATATTCACCCCAAATTGGACTTAAATAAGTGCTTCGTAATCAACAAAATAGAGTAGATGCATTCGGTAAAACACGAATTCCCAGAGATCCAACTGTCAGATTGATCTGAAATTTGAACACAAGAAACCAGATTCCAATACAAATCTAACAGAATAAGAATCAGCTCGATCGGACTTACGGATCAAAAGTTTTAAGCTTTACAAGTTGACTGCAGCAGATATGACGAGAATTGATCAACCCTAACTTCAAGATTAAACAAGAACGACAAGTAAATAACTGATCAAACTTTCCAGATCACTAATCTTGAAACCCTAGAAGGATTTTTAATAGATCAAATCAAGATTGATTTCATGGAAATAAGATTGATAATGAATCAATCTAGAACCAGAACAGATGAGCAAACAAACACTCAAAACAGAGAATACTGTAGCAACGCATGCACTGTAGCTTCGAGATTACTATAGCACGCAGAGGATCTGGAAGGAATTAATCTTTATTTATTTTTGTCTAAAATACTCCCATCAAAAGAGTACAAACCCTAAAACACAGCACAAGAGGAAACTCATGCACACAAATTGTTTCCAGTGCTCTGCTCTATAATAAACAGAGGACACCTCACCCTATTTATAATGAGCAACAAGGAGTTCGAATACAACTTCCACTCCTAAACAAGGAAGGAGTTTGTATTTAACTCAACTCTACTTGGCCCAACCTGGCTGAGTACAACTCTTGCACGCGTACGGCCATCCTCTCATACTCACGTGACTGACTAGACTTCATGTGCATTATTCTCTAGCCCAAACGTCCCGCATGACATCCTTTACCACCAAGACCTCGATTCCTCTAGAATCTAGTCTCGAACCTTAGTTCCTCCATAAACCTAGTTTCGGTCTCGTCATCGACCACGTTCGCCCTCGAGCAACACCTGCACATGAACAAACCACAAAACGATTCCGAGCACAAGTCCGTGACTTGACTCAACATTAGTCCATGCTACTACTCACACGAGCATTACTTACAAATCAACTTAATTTCAAAATTGCAAAAAACCTAACCCGAGCACATCACGTTCACGCCGGACCAAACTCCTTGGTCCGGCGCACATAGGGACTAAACCCTAGAAAATCACATTCACGTTGGACCGAAACTTTGGGCCGGCGTACATGTTGAACTCTCGGTTACTTGCCAACTTGGTCCGGCGCAAAAACATTCAAAACCATGTTCACGGCGGACCAAAAATATTAGTCCGGCGTACACAAGGAAACAACCTTCAAAAATGCCGTTCGCGACGGACGAAAATATTTGGTCCGGCGTACATGCAAAACTTTATGTTTTTGTAAAACTCAGTCCGGTCATATACGAAATCAAACCTCAAAACGCCGTTCATGACGGACCGACGAAAAGCGGTCCGGCGTCAACAGCAAAATCTCTGTTTCTTCAAAACACTTAACTAAAGCTTATCACAAGTATACCAAATGATTATATGAGACACCATATGCACAAGCACCACACATGCCATGAGCACAAACACTTTGCAATGCTGAATGCATCACCAAGCCAGTTTTTCATCACATGATTTCACTATCTCCCTCTTGATGAAAACATTGGCAACACCACTTAGAACTGAACATTGGCATTCACCTCACAAGAAAAGTTTTTGAAATCAAAAAGTTTAAAATCAAAAGCCAAAGTGAAAAACACAAAATCTCCCCCTTTGACAAATATGCAAAGTGAAAAATCCCCCTAGGTGAAAATAAGAAAAATCTCCCCCTAAGAAGAAAAATGTGTGTGTGAATGTGCAATGTGCCCAAAATTCTCCCCCCTTTGACAATGGATTCACCAAGAATACAAAAGAGAGAACAATTTTTTTTGTTTTTTTTATGTAATGAGCATTATAAGTCAACCACATATATAATGCATCTCTAAGCATGCTATCAAAAATAATTGCATCCTCAAATCTACACATAGACAATGTAGAGTAAGCACAACTAGAAATCAAGTATTATTAATGACTTTTTGCACGGCATAATCTCCCTTGCTCAGCTATCTCAAAACCTGAAAATATTGAATTTTTGTGCACTTCTTTGGTGCTTGAAAAACTGATTTACTGATTGATTTCAACAAGTACAAAAATGCAAGGAATTATATGCACCATCAGCCTTACTTTTCAACCATGCCAAGCAATGAGCTTAAGGTTTCTTGGTTTTGGTCATACACAACCTCTTGATCAGAGTGCAATGATAAGCAATCTCATAAAGAGGAAGTGTGACAGTGCATAACCTTGATCTTGCATCTATCAATTATCACTTTTTGAGCTTTTAGCTTTTTGACTTTGATAACTTTCACATTGAGCACTTTTAAGCAGGATCAAGATAGCCAAGAAAGTTCAACCATGACAAGATTTAATTTAAGTTGTCATTCCAATTAAATAGTCATGTCATAAACTACATCACATATGCATAAATATGAAAGACCTTATAGTATAAACATGGCTTCAAATAACATATGTGTATCAAATATAATGCTCAATACTTTTTCATTATTTTTCTGTTTTTTTGTTTTTCTTTTAAGAAACACAAAGAAAGAAGTGTAAACAAAGAATCACAAAGTTTTCACAAACTCCCCCTCAAAACAAGCCCATTGGATGAACAATCCCAAGTTCTCCTTGAATAAAAGCAAAACAAGAATAAGACAAAGGTTTTGTGAAAATGTTTGCCAATTGATGTTCAGTATCCACATTGTGAAACACAATATTTCCTTTTTCTACATGATCTCTGAGAAAGTGAAATCTAATCTCAATATGCCCAAGAAAGAGAATTACCCAAGAAGTGGCATGAACCAGATGTACTTTTTCTATCAAATCTACATCCTCCAAAGTCAGCATCAGAAAAATCTCTTAAACTAATGCATGAGGAAGCAGAAAGCCAAATGCCAAAATCTTGAGTACCATGGAGATACCTGAAAATTCGCTTGATAGCTTGTCAATGGGAAGTATGCGGGGAAGCTTGAAAACGAGCACACAAGCACACAGCAAACTGTATATCCGGTCTTGATGTAGTGAGGTACAAAAGTGAACCTTCCTTCATATATTTGATTTGAAGTCTTGGACCGGGAGAGTCTCTCATTTAAACCTCCAATTATCTCATCCTCAGCACATCATCATCATCTTCATGAACAAAGATACTCTCCCCCTGAACGTATGCACCTGTACTTGCATCATTTGGACTAGTGCATTTTGCAAAAACAGAAGTGGAAGAAGCATATCCAAAAGTAACACATTCAACACGAGATGCACGAGTGAAGGAGAACCAAATCTTATCACCGAACATGTGGCATGAGCATCCGTAATCCACTAACCATTTGTTCTCCTTCCCTGCACGTGAAGCCTACATAGAAGCAGAAAATGTTGAGACCTCGGTACTGGGGTTAGAAATAAGATGTTTAGGAATCCAGTACTGAGACACACGACGCACAACAGTAGGCACAACACGAGTATTCTTATGCACAAAATCAGATTTGTCTTTTCCCGTGTTTTTAGCAACAAAAGGTGCTTATTTCACCCTAGGCACATAATGAGAAGCAAAGCGTGCCTGTCTGAAATTAGAACTAGCCTTAGCTCTTTTTTTCTTTTGTTGTTTGGCTAGCCTAAAGCAAAAATCTACTAGATGTCCATCCCTACCACAGTGAGTACAATTGTACTTAACATGATGTTTAGCTTTAGAAGTAGAAGCATCATTTGCCTTCATCATAGTAGAAGATAAAATACTAGCAGATTTAAAGTAAATTTTCTTAGGCTTATTAAGAATCTCAATATTGTCTTTGCAAAGAGTCTGAATAATAGTGCGAGGTTTAGTTTCACATGAAGCATAAGGATCAAAACCTAAACCTTTCTTGTTTGAGCTAACCTTAGATTGGTCCAAAATCATGTTCAAATTTTTCTTGCCATTAGTGAACCGTTCTAAGGAATCTTGCAAATAATCAACTTTACGAGAAAGCATGAGACAATTATTGCAAAGAATATCAACTTTCCCTTTTGTTTTGCGACAATGTAGAGCATGAAAGAACCTCATGTGTGAGCAAGTCATCTGTCATTTGAGAAACCCTAGCATTTGCATCATGCAACTTCAATTCTAGTATGGAACATTTAGAACATGGAGTTGTATCATGCAAATCAATGGTAGAACAACTAGCATGTTTAACAAGTTTCCCATTTTTCTCATTTTCAGCATTAATTTGCTCTAACAAGGTAACATGTTCTTTCCTAAGCAAGGTAAGCTCATTGTAAATTAAGTCACATAATTTACAAGCATTATCCTCAGGAATCAAGGTCTTAAGTCTAGTAATTTCAGCATTTAATGATTCCACAAGAATATCATGTTTCTTAATTGTTCTATCACGTTTGTCAAGCAATTTTCCAAGACGAGCAACAGCAATAGCCAATTCATCATAAGAAGGATTTACCTCATTGAAGTCGCTGTCATGATTGTCCTCGGTGAAGCTTTCATCGCTTTTAGCCATGAGACACAACCCCGTCAACTCATGCTTGCTTGGAGTTGCATCGTCCTCGCTGCTCTCCGAATCCACATCGCTCAAATTGACTTCTTCAAGAGCGGAAAGAACTCGATGGACAACTTTGCGGTTAATGAAGCTCTTCTTCTTTCTATCACTTAGAGAGAACTTCTTCTCTTTTCTTTTGTCATTGTCCTTCTCCTCCCTTGATGCTTTACCTGCAAGTTTAGGACAATTCGAACGAATATGGTCGAGATCACCACACTCATAGCATCTTGGAGGACCACTACTAACTCTCTTCCTCATTCTCACATTCTCCAAAACTTTGTTAAAGCGAGAAGAGAGTAGTGACAAGTCTTCTTCTGGGAATTGCTCAATTTGTTCATCGGTTAGTGAAGACAAGAAAGATAAAACAAAACTTGAAGAAGCATTATTATGAGACATGCTAGATTGGGAGGTCAATGCAATTGACTTATGATCATTCTTCCTAGCAAGAACATCCAATTCATGAGTTTTCAGCTTAGAATAAAGAACATCTAATGTAAGTGTACTCATGACAGTTGATTCTCTAATGGATGTAACTTTCATCTTCCAAATAGACATATCTAATGCACCAAGCAATTGTCTAGCATTACCAGCAGCATCAAAGCTAACTCCAACAGCACGCAAATTGCTAAGAATTTTATTAAAGCGTGCAAAGAAATCATCTAGCGACTCACCAGGCTTCATCTCAAATCGCATGTATTCTTTCTTATATATATCCTGACGAACCTCTTTGACAGTGTTAGAACCCTCATGATAATCACAAAGAGATTTCCATACCTCATATGCGGATCGAACATGAACCACTCGATCAAAGTAGCTGCGTCCCAAGCCTTCGATGATCAAGTTGCGCGCATTGCTATTTGCTTCAACATGTGCGCGATTTTCATCGTTGACGTTGTCGTTCTCAGGGACTTCGTATGGCTTGTAAACCTTCTCCCAAATTGCGAAGCTCTGCGCTTGGATGAACGCCTGCATCTTTGCTTTCCAAAACTGAAAATCAACACCATCGAAAACACAAGGTTTTGTCGAATACCTATCCATCGCTGCAATTTCTAATCACCGGTTAAGATTAATTAGAAAAACATTGCTCTAATACCACTTGTAGGATCGATATATATGAATATAGCAATCAGAGGGGGGGTGAATGATTGTGCGGAAGCTAAAACCAAATTTTTGATATACTAAATATTCACCCCAAATTGGACTTAAATAAGTGCTTCATAATCAACAAAATAGAATAGATGCATTTATTAAAACATGAATTCCTAAAGATCCAACCGTCGGATTGACCTGAAATTTGAACATAAGAAACTAGATTCCAATACGAATCTAACAGATAAAGAATCAGCTCGATCGGACTTACGGATCAAAATTTATAAGCTTTGGAAATTGACTGCAGCAGATATGACGAGAATTGATCAACGCTAACTTCAAGATTAAACAAGAACGACAAGTAAATAACTGATCAAACTTTCCAGATCACTAATCTTCAAACCCTAGAAGGATTTTGAATAGATCAAATCAAGAGTGATTTCACGGAATTAAGATTGACAATGAATCAATCTAGAACCAGAACAGATGAGCAAACGAACACTCAAAACAGAGAATACTGTAGTAATGCGTGCACTGTAGCTTTGAGATTACTGTAGCACGCAGAGGATCTAGAAGGAATTGATATTTATTTCTTTTTGTCTAAAATACTCCCATCGAAAGAGTACAAACCCTAAAACACAGCACAAGAGGAAACTCATGCACACAAATTATTTCCAACGCTCTGCTCTATAATAAACAAAGGACACCTCCCCCTATTTATAATGAGCAACAAGGAGTTCGAATACAACTTCCACTCCTAAACAAGGAAGGAGTTTGTATTCAACTCAACTCTACTTGGCCAAACCTGGCCGAGTACAACTCTTGCATGCGTACTGCCATCCTGCCATACTCACGTTTCTCTAGCCCAAACGTCCCGCATGACATCCTTGACCACCAAGACCTCGATTCCTCCAGAATCTAGTCCCGAACCTCAGTTCCTCCATGAACCTAGTTCTGGTCCCGTCATCGACCACGTTCGCCCTCGAGCAACACCTCCTTGTCAGTTAGAAGTGTTTGATCTATGCTTAGGTTTATACACAGTAGGATGCACATATACTTTGGGGTTTTCTAGAAATCGCGGTATTCCTAAAAAAATTCTAAAAATACTTAGTATCCAACCAAGCCCTAAATGGATATCATAAAACAACCATTTTGGTTTAATGGTATCGTAATGAAAGTTTTGTGCTCAACTAAATAATATCAAAATCATTTGGAGATCATCAAGTATTTTGATTCTGACTTTAATGTATACTGAGATGAGATGGCTACAAATCCACATAAGTTATGTAACATTTTTTTATCGAAATCCTCGTATGATTTCCCCCCTTCCCCATCCAGTATGTAACATTTTTTTTCTTCGAAATCCTCGTATGATTTCCCCCCTTCCCCTCAGTAATTACCGCTCGAAGCATCAAGCGTAGCATACAGGCGGTTGGTTGAAGGATAATGGTACAGTTGCAATCGCAGATCAAACTCACTTGCATACGATCAAACTCATGCTGCTACACATGACACATCCCAGGGGGCCTGGATCATACTTGTCAACGAAGTTTTAAATCGTGATTTTTATAGTTTGCGGAAGTTCTCTGAAATCTACAGTTGATATTGCTAGCTATTGTAGAAGTTATCATTCGTCGTATTTGTAGTATTAAAAAAAATGAAAATGCTAATATGAATATTGGAATCAACATAAGTGTGGCACCAACAAAATGCTAATATATGTTCAAAAGATTGCAAAATGATAACCATATCATAATGTTCTTAATAGAAAGCATTTTAATCACTAAGAAATATGCATTCTGGAGTATCGAAAAATGGCTACATTATTAGTTCCCAAGTTTCCTTAAGCTGCTGGGTAGAGCTTGCACTTTTCACACTTTTATGCAAATTCCATAGAATTTTTCTTTTTCACAAATGCAGCCAACACGCATAATAGACTCGCACGGTATCTGAAGTTGGCCTACAATCATTGAACGAGAATGTTTAGCACATCCGCCATAAAACCAGTGGGCATTCAACATAGCAAAAATAGTATGCACTCAAAGATTTACATTCTTCCTAAACATCTCAAAATTTGAACAAAGCAATAGAAATGGTAATTGACAACTCATAACCTAAGGCAAGGGACCATCCCAATATGGTACTATCTTTTTATCCACCCTCCCTGAAATCACCCAGCATCAAATACTCATCGAGGATCCAAGCTTCTCGTACTTTTTTGTTCAAATAACTTACAATATAAACTAGTAGGATGCTTACCCCGCCTAGGTCTGTATCTTGGGCAGAGCCTCGTCTCTCAACCTTCATTTGCTTATCTTAGCCTTCATCCATACAAATGCACTCTTTGGCGATTTAAGCATCCATTCAGTTGGCTTCTTCGCCCATTTAAGCCCAACAATCTGGGGGAAAAATAAAGCACAAGTATGATCTCTCGTTGCTACTTTTCATTCAAATTCAACTATTGATAACATAATGCTCCGTACCATTGGCTGACGCTGGAAAGTAACCCAAACTAGCACTATTGAGAGTTGGAGTAAAACTCCGAAAGGCCATATAACCCATTTGGAGCTCCGCTCAAAATGGAGTTTTATACAAGTTAGCAGCACCAAGAATAGCGACACAAAAAACACTATCCATGAGAAGACAACAAATCCAGGGTGGTCCGGAGACTGTATCTCCTTCAAGTATGAAGCGGAACCTGCCAGAAGAGCGTAGCTGATAGCGCCACCTGCGGAAATGACTTGTATCCAAGCACCGGAAATACTCAGAACTGGAGTCAGACCATTGGAGTATAGTACCCTCGACATGATCAGAACACCAGCAAGGGTAGGCATCTTGTCCACAATGGTGAAGAGGAAAGCCACTGTAGCCTGAGTTCAGAAAGAAGAACAAGCGTTAACATGTTTAGGATTTCATTATCTCCCTCAGGGGCTCTAAAGGTCGAAGATCAATCCAATAAGAGCGGAAATTAATTCCGAAAACATTTGTAGGAACACCACTTGCGGAGTTGTGTGGTTATCGAACGATGGTTTTGGTATAGTTTAATGATAGTCAAGCCACGGGGGGCAAAAGGAATTGAAGAAATCTACCTTATTCTTCTTCTCATTTTCAGAATTGTTCACAACAAGAGTGTTTGGATTATCGGTCACTCCCTGTAGAGCATCAAACAGACGCAATCATCGGAAAGGGGATATAAAAAGGACAGGGAGAGGGAGAGAACCGGATAAGTTCCTTACCGCAATCGCAGTACTAGCGACCATGTTAGAATAATTGATGCTGGAATATTCAGTCATAGCGACGCTATTCGGCACAGACCTGCTTGCTTCATGTTGAGCATGGTTGTTGCCGTTGGTGTGGTCAGCCTCAGCTTCGTCAGGATTACTAGCCCCCTGTTGATCATCAACAAGACCTTATATTTGGAGGATTATTAGGGCAAAATGAAGGGAATGAAGGACAAGGAAAATAGGAGCGTACGTACCGTACTGCTGGAAATGTCAGATACAGGTGGACACTGCAAATTGTCCTGATTAAAGAATAATATATAGCATTTGTTAGTGTATTGCATAGCATAGTGAGCCACAACAAAGAAGTACAAGATAAGATTGTTTTTTTCATCTCATATTCGTCATAATAGGAATAGGACATTAACACGTACGTGAGTTGACATGCCTAGAGAATCGGTTCTTAACAGCAACTGGGGTGCAAGTATCATGCTCATATAGGGGTGCGATCAGTTCAATGAATTCTGATCCATGATCCTGATTCTAAGTAATCCAACCTGAGCGGAGGTTGCCGTTGCCGCCACCGCCTCCCGAGTAGAGGTTACGATCGCCTCCGTCGTTGCACAAAGAAGCGTCGACGAGGCGGTGGGTGCTGGTGCTGGATGCGGGGAGAGGTGGCCGCGCACGGGACAAATGCCAAGCGGACGGGAAGGACGAGCTAGTAAGCCAACAACGACGAGCGAGTTTTGATGACGGTCCGCACGCACGTCGGGGAGGCGCGCGCGCATCTGGTGCAGTCGCAATCGATTGGGGCATGCACCCGGTGCAGTCTTGGATCGATTGGGCACCCGGCGCGCATCGCAATCGAGGGTAAGTGGCAATCTCGTATAAGTTGGCCGTGCACCCGGCTCATCTCGTAGAAGTGACGTCACTACGACTGCCGGGATCATCCATCGACTCCTCGAGGCTGAAGTTATGCTTACTATATATCGCTAGCTATTGCATAACCGTATCTTTCATTGTGTTTTTAGTATTAAAAAAAATACTAATATAAATATTAGGATCAATTTAAGCGTGGAACCAACAAAATGCTAATATATATCGAAAAGATCGTAAAATGGTAACCATATCATAATATTCTTAATAGCAAGCATTTTATCATTAAGAAATTAATATACATACAGGAGTATTGAAAAATGGCTACATAATTACTTGTGTTCGCGCCAAAAACGTGAAAGGGGTTTTAGGCCTCGAACACACAAGACAAACACCGGGTTTGCAGAGCGTGCCAGTCGATTTGACCTGAAATCGACAAGGTAGAATTTGTAATTTGATTGAAGCCGATAAACAAGGATCTATCGGCTTTTCACTAGTCGGCAAGAACCGATTAGGAAATAACTAGATCAACCGGTTACAGTTGATCCGGATACAAGGTAAAATTGGCTTCGGGAAGGCGATGCGCAACAAAACGAGGCAAATCAAACCTGGGTGAAATCGGCTAAAATCAACAATCGGCGATGCGCAACTATGTTGATTCCGTCGACTTGTAAAGAAATCTATGAAGCTAAAGCAATGTAAAAGAGGCTGTAAAAAGTAGTTGTTGGAATTGATTGATTCCCCTTTGCTTAGCGTCCACCCCTTTTATAACACGCCTGGCCGATCCGAGTCGCATATGGATACGGTGTGTTTTCCGTGATCGCCTCTTATCCGATTTCCTTTCCTTTTATAGAAACGGATTCCTTTTCCGAGTCGTTTACCGATTCTTTTCTGTACGGATACTTCTATTTTCAGACCGATTTCAATACATGCCGAATTTTGGTGCAAACAACTTGCCAATTTCTTTAATTAGGCTGTTGGGTAGGGCCAGCTGCTCTTTTCACAGTTCGGTGACAATGCCATAGAATTTTTTTCTCACACGAGATGGTCGTGGGGAATGGTCGTGGTCCGCGCGGGAGACGGTGCAGAGCAGCAGTGGGCGACTTACCCTGTCCAGTACTCCTGTACTTGTGCATGTAACGACCACATGACGTACAGCCATTTGCACTGGGAGTCTGGGACTACGTCGATCAAATCCTGGTTCATTGCACTGGGAGTCTGGGAGTACGTCGATCAAATCCTGGTTCATTGCACTGGGACACTACGGCGATTAAATCCCGGTTCATTTCGCAAACCGTCGATGACTTTGCGGAGGAAAAAGAAGGTAAGTGTGACTTCTACTCTGAATATGTTACAAGATGGAGTCATCCGAATTAACAATTTCATCCAAACTGGATGGGGCTGCACAGGGAGCGCCACTTCCTGGGGCAAGACCAGGAAAGTAAAGCGACTTCATATCCGCCCCATTCTTATAGGCGGATGTTCAAGGATTATTGTCCTGTGGAAATTGACAATTAATGTTCAATCTCTCCAAGATGATGATAAAATTCATGAAAGTTCATCTATATTTGCACAACTAAGACTCCAAGGCCAACTATATCTCAACACTTATTATTCTGGCAATGTTGTTTCTTTTGGAGATGATGCCTTCGACCGTCCACAGGGGTCGTTGATTGGTGCTGAAATTTTGTTAGGGAACGGTGTTGAAATTTTGAAACATGTTGTTTATGTACATCTATTTTTCATTTGTCAAATTGAAACTCGGCACACATGAAACTATGAAGGGATATGGAAATGGATCACGCCCCTCTTCTTTCTTTTTTTTTGATGAACGGCAGAAGCTGTGCCACGCATTAAAATTAAGAAGAAAAGCAAGTTTTGACAACTAGTCTAGATATTTTAACTCAGTACAAGGAGCTTAAACAAAAAAAAAAAAACAACACTTAAACTACAACAGACTTGTCAGCCAGACTGCCACACCTAGTGCGTCCGGATTCCAGGCCGTTGAGCTGTAGCACACTTGTAGGCCCAACCCGAGCAGCGGGCCAAGGTCTATTGGGCCATCTCCCTTCAAAAAGCTAGCTCAATGAGGGGGTGCTCCATCACCCTTATAAACCATGCTCAAGCCCTCTCCACAACCGATGTGGGACTATTCCCGACAATCTACCCCTCACACATTGGGCCGAGATAATCTAGGAACCACCTGGGGCACCTGGGCTCTGATACCACTTGTCAGCCGAACCGCCATACCTAGCGCGTCCGGATCCCAAGTCGTTGGGCTACAGCACACTCACAGGCCCAACCCGAGCAGCGGGCCAAGGTCTCTTGGGCCATCTTCCCTCAAAAAGCTAGCTCAATGAGAGGGTGCTCCCTCACCCTTATAAAATATGCTTAAGCCCTCTCCACAACCGATGTGGGACTATTTCCAACAAGAGCTTATGAACAGGAATTCAAACTAGTGCCCTTCTTCTTTGTCCAACAACTTCTTGGATCCCGAGAAACACTCGATGAAAACTGCAGTATCTATATAAAAAATTCTCCCATTTCGTTGCTTCCAAATATTCTAGCAAATATAAATTTTGATCCTGTCAAAAGCTTTTCCGTGCTCTTTAGGAATCCCCTTCTGGAAGCCTTTCCAGGCTTCTTTCAGTTCGGCGCCTTGATGCTGCGAATTATGGTGTACCAATCTGGGATATTAATCCAAATTTCGTCTAGACTCCAAACATGTTTGACAAAGGGGCTGTTTGCACCAAAATTCGGCACGTATTGGAATCGATCTGAGACGGAAAGAAAATGTACGTATGGAAAGAAATCGGTAAACGAATCGGAAAAGTTATCCGTTTCTAAAAAGGAAAGGAAATCAGACCGGAGGCCGATACGGGTAAACGCATCGTATCCATATACAACTCGGATCGGCCAAGTGTGTTATAAAAAGGGGTAGACGTCAAGCGAAAGGAGGACATCAACCAATCCAACAACACCCACATCTACTTTTTACAAGCTTTTCTTTACATTGTTTTAGCTTCATAGATCTCTCTGCAAGTCGACGGAATCAACATAGTTGCGCATCGCCGATTGTTGATTTTAGCCGATTTCACCCAGGTTTGATTTGCTTCGTTTTGTTGCGCATCGCCTTCCCGAAGCCAATTTTACCTTGTATCCGGATCAACTGTAACCGGTTGATCTAGTTATCTCCTAATCGGTTCTTACCGACTAGCGAAAAGCCGATAGATCCTTGTTCATCGGCTTTGATCAAATTACAAACTCTACCTTGTCAATTTCAGGTCAAATTGACTGGCACGCTCTGCAAACCCGGCGTTTGTCTTGTGTGTTCGAGGCCGAAAACCCTCTTCACGTTTTTTGCGCGAACATATTTTGGCACGCCCGGTGGGACCAACAAAAGAATGTCGTCAACCGACAAACCCGCGGTCACCGCCGATATCAACACTGATGCTATAATCGCGCCTCAAATGGCCGATTTAACCCCTGAGCAGCGGAAAGAAATCGAAGACCGAAAGGCGGCTCTGGAGGAAATGATGCTACGGTGCTTCTAAAACACGCCGTGGCGTTACTCAAAAGATTGCACTCCCAAGCATCAATCCTATCGGAGATTCGTCATCTGAATCGGTAAGCCGATACGCACCCGCTCAAGCCGATTTATCAAGTATGATCGAGCAATCTGTCCATCACGCATTGATTAACCAGTCATCGGCTCTAGTATCCACATTAAAGCCGATGATAGAAAATAGTGTGAAAACAATTGCTCAGGAATTAGCTGCGTCTGGAAGCCTGCTAGATCCACCACAAACCATCCCTACGTACCCAGTATATTCCATAATGCCTAACACCAACACAGTAAACGTGTCGGCTCAAGCACCTATTATGATGCCAACTCAACCTACTGTTTTGAAACCAAGCATACAGAGAGATGGATTCACACACTACCATGGGCACACAGATGGGGCCAAGATAAGCGCATCAAATCAGTCAAATGGGCCCTCCAATAGCATCGGGTTATCGGCTTATCAGCCGATCGAAACGGGTCAGGTTCCGCAGTCACGGGGAACCACAACCATGAAACAAGCGCCGTATAGGGTGGTGCCGTACGTCGAACCTTTCGCGCCCATACCCGATGCATTGGGTTTTAATCATGATTATGACATAGTGCCAAGACCTCCTGAGGTGCGATTTGGACAAAGACCCGAGTTTGCACTCGGGGGGCAGGGCACGAACAATGAAAATTGGCAATGTCCGGCTGTACCACAAGCCGACAATGTTAATTGGGCAGAACAAATCGCCAATGTTTTGAGAGAAAGCAGTTAAACTACGGCCCAGAGGAAGGGTGATCGGCTACAGAAGCCGTATCCCGATTACATAGACCGAATGCCATACCCCCACAACTTTAGGATACCGACTTTGCTAAATTCTCGTGTGATGATTCATTACCACAATTGAGCATATCGGACGGTTTATGGCTCAATGCGGGAGGTCAGACAAATTGATGGATTAAAAATTAGATTGTTCCCTTTATCATTGTCTGGCACTGCATTCACTTGGTTCACAAATCTACCACCAAATTCAGTTCATATATGGAACGATTTAGAAAGCCGATTCCATGAATACTTCTTTTCGGGGACTATGGAGCTTAGAATTTCTGATCTTAGTTCAGTCCGGCAATCTGGCGAATCGGTCTCTGATTATATCAAGAGATTTCGGGGCGTACGGAATAGGTGCTACAGTGTAACATTACCCGATGATCAATTGGCCGATCTAGCGTTCCAAGGGTTAATCCCTCTATTAAAAGAAAAATTATCGGGCCAGGAGTTCCCCGACTTAGGCCACCTACTCCATCGCGTATCGGCACATGAAAGCCGATATGCAGAGATCAAAGGGTTTAAAGATAGATTTAAACCAAACAGCAATGAAAAAGCCAAAATAAACATGATAGAGTACAGCTCAAGCGATACCTCTGAGGACGAAGCAGAGGTGAACATAGCCGAGTGGACCAAAGGTTCTAAAAAGCCACTCGTATGCTCTCTACTTAAGCCTACGAAGAATAAGACGGAAGTCAAGTACTCATATGATGTGTCAAAATGTGACAAGATATTTGATTTGTTACTACAAGAAAAACTCATAAGGTTACCAGAAGGGCACGTCATCCCATCGGCCGAGGAAATTAAAAGGCGAAGGTATTGTAAATGGCACCATTCATTCTCACATAACACTAACGATTGCAATATTTTTCGACAACAGATTCAATCGGCCATCGCCGATGGCAGGTTAAAGTTTGCAGAAGAATCGGCTATGCAAATAGATATGAATCCTTTCCAAGTCAACATGGTGCAGTGTTCACAGAAAGGGAAGGGACCTATCAAAGATGTTAAGCCGACTAAAAGGTTTGAAGCACAATCAAAAGATGAAACGGTACAGATTACTATCGGCTCCATACGAATAGAAGCCGATAAAAATGGACAGAACTCAAGGACGGTAAAACCAAGAGGAGACCTGGAAATCGGAAAATGGTATCGGGCTGAGAGGGCTCCAAGAAAAATCGATTTCAAACCAAAGCCGACTTTCTCACAGCTCCTGGGGAAGTATGAGAGAATAAGTCGAAAGTGTAACACCCAACACCAGAGTTTTCATCGACCAGGGCAAAAGAGGGACGAACGTTGGCGGCCAGATATGCCATGTCGGCCAACTACTGAAGAAGAGAAACATCGGCAATGTCCCTTTTGGCAGTTTTGCTGGGAGAGAGGAATGCCCTTACCAACAGTTGAATCTTGTCCTATGCAAACACTCGTCTGCATATCGGCCAAACCGATCAATAAAAGATAGGTTATCTAGACCGATATACAATCATCCAGAAGTAAGAAGCAAGAGGCCAGTCCATGAGAGGTTGTCAACATCAGAGCAAGGCGAGTCCTCCCGAAATCAGGAACTATCGGCTAATACAAGTAGAATAGTATCTGACGGCGATATGAGCAATTTAGCTGGGAAAATAAGAAAGCCGATAGAACCTAAACCTAGGTGGTGCCCCTCGGGTCTCAGCAAATCACAACGCAGGAGGCTTCAGCGATTGAAGACGCAAGAAGAAAGGGAAGCCGAAAAGGAGAGCGAGAGGGATCGGATGTTCAATAAGTTAAGACCAGTACCAGTTTTGACAAAGGAGTGGAGAAAGAAGGAACAGATCGATAGTGATTCAGATCAATCGATCGAATCCGGTTCTCCGATGATCCGAGATGATACACCACCAATGGACATAAACATGGTATTCACTCTACCTGCCGAGTTCAAAACCGAAGAATCGGCTGAAAAAGTGTTCGCCCAATTGTGCCTCGGAGCACCAAACGCTGTGTTCGAAAAACCACAAGACATGCATCGGCATCTAAAACCACTATATCTAAAAGGGTACATTAATGGCCGACCGATATCTCGCATGTTGGTCGATGGCGGGGCGACAGTTAATCTAATGCCGTTAAACACTTTCAGAAAATTGGGTAAAGCCGATGAAGACTTGATCAAGACCAATATGGTGCTAAATGACTTCACGGGAGACCCAACTGAGGCTAAAGGCGTAATGGTGTCGTAATTCGTGATCGGAAATAAAACTCTGCCGATCGCATTTTTTGTGATTGAAGCCAAAGGCAATTACAGCGTGCTCCTTGGCGGATCGATCCATGCCAATTCTTTGATATCACAACTATGCACCAAAAATTGGTGCAGTGGAACGATGATACAGTAGAAGTCGTACCGGCCGACACATCGGCTCATATCGCCATGGCTAGCCCTGACACCAATTGGCCACACGAAGAAGCCGAATGTATATCAGGAAAAGCCTTAGACAATTGCGATTTTATCTGCGTTGAGAAGTCAGGATTCAAGCCGATCAGCGTTAAACCCAACACGTTTGATCGGACAGACGAAGTAGTAAGAAGATGGAGCACAAGACACTAGCAAAGCTGCAGGAAAGGGCAAGAAGCTATCGGCAAAAAGAATGCGAAGAAGCTGTTGAGGATTTTGAAGAAGAAAGAAAAGGGTTAGGATTTACTTCTGCCGATTTGCTCGAAGAAATCGATATTGGGGAAGGTGCTAGTAAAAGACCAACGTTTGTAAGTGCCAAATTAGAACCCAGTTATAAAGCAAAGTTGGTCGAAATACTCAAGAAATATAGAGATTGCTTCGCGTGGGAGTATTACGAGATGCCAGGCTTAAGCCGACAGCTAGTTGAACATCGGCTACCAATAAAACACAGGTATCGGCCATTCAAACAAGACCTAGGCGATTTAATCCTACATTATATGACGCTATAAAGGAAGAAGTAGGACGATTGCTAGAGGCAAAGTTTATCCGGCCCTGCCGATACGCTGAATGGGTCTCAAACATCGTCCCTGTAAAGAAGAAAAATGGCAAACTTAGGGTATGTGTCAATTTTAGAGATTTAAACAAAGCTACACCAAAAGACGAGTACCCGATGCCTATAGCCGATATGCTTATCGATGCTGCATCTGGGAATAAAATCATAAGCTTTTTGGACGGGAACGCCGGATACAATCAGATATTCATGGCCGAAGCCGATATACCCAAAACGGCTTTCAGATGTCCGGGAGCTTTAGGGCTATATGAGTGGAAAGTTATGACCTTCGGTTTAAAAAATGCCGGTGCTACTTATCAACGTGCTATGAACCATATTTTCCATGATTTGATCGGCAATACCGTGGAAATATACATTGACGACGTAGTGGTAAAATCCAAAGAAGACTGGCAACATTTAGCCGATTTGGAAAAGATGTTCGAAAGCACAAGGTTGCATGGGTTAAAAATGAACCCTCTCAAATGTGCTTTCGGAATATCGGCTGGACAATTTCTTGGGTTTACGGTGCATGAAGGAGGAATTGAAGTAAACCAAGCCAAAGTAAAAGCCATAGCCGATACTAAACCGCCGACAAGCAAAAAGGAGTTGCAGGTATTGATTGGAAAAATCAACTACTTGTGACGTTTCATCTCAAACTTGTCAGGGCGTATTCGTGCCTTCACACCGCTGCTGAAAATTAAAGACAACCTAGAGTTCAAATGGGAAGCCGATCAACAAAAAGCCTTCGACGACATAAAAGGTTATCTGATGAGTCCACCAGTATTGACCGCACCAAAACATGGTATACCTTTTAGACTATATATATCGGCTGAAGGTGATTCGATTGGGGCAGTTTTAACACAAGAAGCCGATAGGAAGGAACGAGCAATATTTTACTTAAGCCGACGTCTTTTGGATGCAGAAACTAGGTATCCCCTAGTCGAAAAATTATGCTTATCATTGTATTTTGCTTGCACCAAATTAAGACATTATATGCTGGCTTCCAAATGCGTCATAATATGCAAAACCGATGTAGTCAAATACATATTATCGGCGCCAATTCTACGGGGTCAGCTTGGTAAATGGGCATACGCCTTAACAGAGTTCGAGTTAACTTATGAGTCGGCTAAATCTGTGAAAGGACAAGCTGTGGCCGATTTTATCACGGGAAGTGAAACATTAACAGGAACAGCTGATGTAACTCCTTGGCAGCTGTATTTTGATGGATCCGTTTGCCAGGAAGGCGAAGGCATCGGCGTGATATTGATTTCACCTAGAAAACAGGAGTATGACTTCATGTATCGGCTAAATAGCCGATGTTCGAATAATCAAGCAGAATACGAAGCATTGCTAAGAGGTCTACAATTGCTAGATAGCATCGGGGTGAAAGACGTCGAAGCTTTTGGAGACTCGATGTTAATTGTACAGCAAGTCAAAGGGGAGTACCGATGCAACGACGGTACGCTAACTCAGTACTTGCATCAATGCCTCCAGATCATCGAGATGCTCACTACATTTTCTATAAAACATATCCCCAGAGAAGCTAATGATAAAGCAAACCGATTAGCACAATGTGCGTCAGGGTACAAGACTGAAAGCCGACAGGGACCAATCAGGCTAAACGTTTGGCCAATTTTATGTGTCCACCCTGTCGACTGGAGAACAGAGATAAGGGATTATTTGTCAGATCCAACCAAGCCGACCGAGCAGAAGGTCAGGCGCAAAGCACTCAGATATGTTCTACTAGAAGATATATTATACTTTCGGACTATGGAAGGTTTGTTGTTAAGATGCCTCGGAACCGAGGAAGCCAAAGTGGCGATGGGTGAAGTCCATGAAGGCATCTGTGGATCACATCAATCAGCCCATAAGATGAAGTGGATACTAAGACGAACAGGATATTTTTGGCCGACAATGTTAGAAGATCGCCGGATATTATAAAGGATGCCAAACGTGCCAAAAGTTTGGTAACATACAATCGGACTAAAGATCGGCTTTGCATCCGATCATCAAGCCATGGCCATTTAGAGGATGGGGTATAGACATAATCGGCCAAATATTTCCGTCATCCAGCAAAGGGCATAAATTCATCCTTGCAGCCACAGATTATTTCTCAAAATGGGTTGAGGCTGTACCACTTAAGAAGGTTACTAGCAAAGAGCTGATCGACTTTGTAAATGAACACATAATCCATCGGTTTGGAATTCCACAGACAATTACTACTGATCAAGGGACTGTGTTCATGTCCAACGAGTTCAAAGGTTTTGCGGAAAGTCTTGGGATAAAATTACTCAACTCTTCCCCTTACTACGCTCAGGCCAATGGACAAGCCGAGTCGTCAAACAAGACATTGATAAAGCTGATAAAAAGAAAAATTGAGGAAGAACCGATAAAATGGCATTCAACACTATCGGAGGTTTTATGGGCTTATCGGCTATCTCATCACGGATCAACTAAATTATCACCTTTTCAGTTGGTATACGGACAAGAAGCCGTTTTGCCCGTGGAAATCAACATCGGCTCAGTAAGGCTAAATGAGCAAGATAGGGTACCAGCCGATGAATACAAACAGGCAATGCTCGACAATCTGGATGATTTGGCTGAACTAAGGCTGATCACGCTAGATCGGCTTAAAAGGGATAAAGAGAGGGTTGCCAGGTCGTATAATAAAAAAGTGATTTTAAAATCGTTCAAACAAGCCGATTTGGTATGGAAAACCGTGTTGCCGATTGGGTCTAAGGATAATCGATTCGGCAAATGGTCTCCAACATGGGAAGGGCCTTATAAGATCAATCGGCCGATTGACGGGAATTCGTATATACTGGAGTCCTTAGGCGGGTTCGTCCTACCTAAAGCGATCAATGGGAAATATTTAAAAGCTTATCACCCGAGTATATGGGTTGGGTCCTAACTACAGGAAGAGAAACAGGATCAATTACAGAAGCACATGCACATAAATTCGGTCATACATCCGACCGAGTCAGTTAGGCAAACATCCACGGATTAAACAGTTTATAAAGATCGGTTACATAGCCGATCAAGCAAGTTTTTCTAAAAATGTCATCCCAAGGCGAAGATAGTTTACAAAAATCGGCTATACAGCCAGTGCTACAAATCAGTTCATTAGAAGACGATGTTTTCGAATCAGTGAAGTCCGGAACCGGGCAGATGGGCCCCCAAAGCCGATAGTGCTGCAGCCGCCCTACCAATAGTAGCTTGAACACTATCTATTAGTTGCTCATCGGCTTTTGCATCACCCGGAATTGGGATCATTTTAGCTGATTGATTCCTGACTTTGGTGAAAACTTCACCGATTTGCTGTCTCTGGGCCGCCAGTGAAGACGTCGCATCCGTAATGCCGATCTGGCAATCTGAAAGTTCTTTTGTAACCAAGGCCAGCTGTTCTTCGAGTTTCTTCTTGGATAACTCCAGCTCTTGGGCCTTAGTCTTAGCCGATTTCAGCGCGGCAGCACCCTGATCAAATGCACTCTTTCGAGATTTGGCATCCGCTATGAGCTTGTCCAAGACCTCTTGGTCGGCTTGTTGGGACTTCCGCTGTTCAACCCTTTGCTTGGCTGACTCTACATCCTGCCGACGAGCATCCAGGTGGCATACCTCTAGTAGTGCGTTCATAGCAGCAGGGGGAAGATCGGCTTGGACGGCCGCCATCGCATTCCTCAGAGGTTGAGTGTTGGCTAGAAGAGCCGCTTCCGGTTGCATCACTTCGTCCAGGAGGCGGTTAAGCCGCCTCGCATGCCCGGCTCATGATTACAAAGAAATGACGGGCGCAGAAGCAGCAATTATGCGTTGAATGTCGGCCGGGTAGTCGTCAGTGGCCAGCACTTCCGGGTCGTCGAGCTCGTCCAAAGAAAAGCCTAAAAGATCGGCTAAATCCATCGACGGAGCCGGGCCAGAGGCAGGTTTTGGAGGTGAGGAAGCGGATGGCGGAGCAGGAGCCAGAGCCGGCAAGACAAGCACATCTGTCTGAGTCTTCTCTGCATCGGCTTCTAACAACTGGACGGAAGGGGTTTCCTGAGGAATACTTTACGATAAGATGAGAAAAACAAAGACAAAAATCAAGATAAAGGACAAAGCTAACCGCAGTGGCCGATCCAGTCGGGGATGATGCTGCATCACGACCCGCAGGTTTTGGAGATCGTTTGATAACGACTTTACGGCTCTTCTTTTTCTCTAAAAATGACAAACGTGGGGTTAGCCGACAGCAAGCATGAAACTTCGCCTACAAAAGAAATCTAAGCAAGAATGGACTGGGCGTACTTTTAGTGCGCTGATCGGCAAGATCGGACAGTGATGGGCTATTGACCCCCAACGTGCCAGAAGATAAACCAGCAAGAGGGGTCGACGGCCTTTGCCGTTTCGAGCGATCGTCGGCCGATGCAGTTTGCGCTGGAGTCAACCTTTTGCTAGTCTGAAAGAGGACAAAAGATATGATTAAGCCGATGAAAATCTTATTTCAATAAACGTCAAAATGAAAATACCTCTAAAGACGAGTTAGCGTGGCTTGAACTCGAGCTAGACCCAGTGGCGGTCTCCGTCGGCTCTTGGAAGCCAGGGAGAAAAGAGGACAAGACCTCATGAATAGTGCGCCCCCGCAAGAGCGCCTCAGCTATGGAAGCCCACCATGTGGTAAATTGGCCCGATCGACGTGTGTTTAGCACGAGGAATGGCAAGTCTACCACATGGAGCTCATCGGCTAGCTCAATAATAAGCTCCGCCGCAGTGATGTTAGTAACTTTATTTCGTGGCTTGATCATATTGAGCAAAGGAAAGCAAGGAATTGTTTGTCCAAAACCCAGCTGGCGAGCATACACTGAGGGGTGATAGAACTCATAGGTCGGCTGAAATGTTCTATTTCGAGTACTCAAGCCGACGTGAAGAATGCAAGGAGAAATCAGCAGAGGAAGCAGATCAAGAGTGTACTGGGGCATTAAAGAGCTATCAGAATTTAGACGGAGGAAAGAAGGCCATGGGAGATCGGCTAGTTGGCTATACGAAAAGAAGTCTCGACGGTTGAAGGAGGCTTGGTTGAGATTCAAGAAGAAGGATAAATACTTATGAAAACCGGCCGGGGAAATTTTAGGTTCATCAGGTGAACACATCATGAATTTCTCACCCGGAGATCGGCTAGGTTGAAATCTAGGGGTTGCACCCTCGGGAAAATCTTCCGTTGGGAAAGCCGATTCCTCCGATGGATCTGGGATAATAAGACGGCCAAAGACACAGTAAAGCCAGATCTGAATGAACCAAAGTGGACCACCAATGTTGCCCACGACATAGGAGCCGTTGCCGGTAAAAAGCCGACTCCGGATGATATGCATCATGTGGTATACGGCCCCCAACAAGGATTTCCCTAGAGCTAGCCGACGACCCATGACTAGCTGCTCCGACATAAATTGATAAACTTGGGTTGGTCCTAAAGAAGCGCCACAGAAGAGGAATCGGTCTAACCATAGGTTGAGGAAAGCTACATGTTCCTCATCCGATACAGGGCCAGTCAACTTGTTATTATTTTGTATATATCTGGACCAGCCTTCTCCCTTTTTTCGAGTCAATTTATACTGAGGTTTCCCGCTAAAAGCCGATATTTGGTCTCCATCGGGCCTAAGGCAACACAATTCGGCCATGTCTAAGAGGGTTGGGCCGATGGGACCAGTTGGGAAAAAGAAGGCGTTAAAAGAATCCGACCAAAAATAACAAGCAGCGGCTACTAAGGATTCGTTAGGTTCTGGATCGGCTAAGGACATAGGAATACATTCAGCGATACCCATTCCTTCCCACTCAGCCTTTTTCTGGGTTGATACTCTAATATACCAAGACCTCCAGCCCTTGAGAGCTGTCGGCCAAGCCCTAAAGCTTTTTGTCCATTCCTTAATATTATAGCCAGGAGCCGACAGAGGGAGTCTAGGGATTTCATCTCCGACAACCGTATCGGTCTCTATGGTTCCTAATGGGCCTAGAAAGTACTGATGGTCACTATCTGGGATCGGAATGAGTACCTGGGATGCGTCCATTTCAGCCGATACGACAGGAAGAGGGGATTGACGCGGAGAAAAGGCGATTTCAAGATGAACGAGAGCACGCCAGGGTGAAAATGACCGCAGGGGGGGACCTCATATTTATACCTCGGTGAAAAAGATGAAAAGGCGGGAACAGTTGCTGCATTAAAAACGCACCGAGGGCATTGCGGCGCCATTAATGGGGAAGTTACCGAGGTGAATCCTAAACGACAAGCCGATCACGGAAAAAAGGCGAAGAATTTTTGAAAGATAGCAAACTACCTTTCAAAAATGGGGGGCATATGTTTGCACCAAAATTCGGCACGTATTGGAATCGATCTGAGACGGAAAGAAAATGTACGTATGGAAAGAAATCGGTAAACGAATCGGAAAAGTTATCCGTTTCTAAAAAGGAAAGGAAATCAGACCGGAGGCCGATACGGGTAAACGCATCGTATCCATATACAACTCGGATCGGCCAAGTGTGTTATAAAAAGGGGTAGACGTCAAGCGAAAGGAGGACATCAACCAATCCAACAACACCCACATCTAATTTTTACAAGCTTTTCTTTACATTGTTTTAGCTTCATAGATCTCTCTGCAAGTCGACGGAATCAACATAGTTGCGCATCGCCGATTGTTGATTTTAGCCGATTTCACCCAGGTTTGATTTGCTTCGTTTTGTTGCGCATCGCCTTCCCGAAGCCAATTTTACCTTGTATCCGGATCAACTGTAACCGGTTGATCTAGTTATCTCCTAATCGGTTCTTACCGACTAGCGAAAAGCCGATAGATCCTTGTTCATCGGCTTTGATCAAATTACAAACTCTACCTTGTCAATTTCAGGTCAAATTGACTGGCACGCTCTGCAAACCCGGCGTTTGTCTTGTGTGTTCGAGGCCGAAAACCCCCCTTCACGTTTTTTGCGCGAACAGGGGCATTCAAGTACAAGGTGCACTGCAGTTTCAAGCTCCTGCCATTGTTGTTACGGTGGTCCAGCTAGACGCGGTGAGTCTAGAGTGTCTGGACTGTAGAGATCTATTGGATCTTAATGCCTTAGATCAAACACCTAGAAGAGGGACTTTAGATTTACCTTCGGGATTAGACGATGAGGAAGACGCCATTGCTGTTGACGGGAGGAAGCAGTGGCGTGGAGAAGTCTCGGTGGAGGCGGATGGGCCTGTAGCAGTGGAGGTCGTCGCCGTGGGTGTCCTGCAGAGATGCGGCGAGGCCTTCCCGTTGCTCCACGCACGCGATTAGATCGGGTTCTGTTTGGGTTTGTTGGGAGGTATTAGCACCAGAGGACGTTGGTCATATGGGCCGGTCTACCCCCTTCTATTTATAGCGCGTGTGCAACTGGGGGCCACAACCATCACGGTTGGTTGCGCCCCCGATCAGGGCGCGAGATCAATCCAACATTCTCCCCCTTGATCTCGAGGCTAAAACAGTTTAACTTAATGTTATTCCCGCTTCTTAATATATTAGTGCATCAAGACCAAGGTGTTCCTACAGCCAGTTACGTGCTGTTGAACTCAATGACTATAATACACCTTTCTATCTCAAAACGGAAACTTAATCTTGTGGGAGATGGTTGCTTATTTGGCCCCTTATATCCAGAATCATAGGCTTTCCAATAATCCCATGCCGGCTACGTGTTCTCTGAACACATGTGGTGGTAAGCCCTTAGTCAACGGATCCGCAAGCATTCGCTTGGTACTTATATGCTCAATTCTTATAGTTTGATCCTGGATTTTCTCCTTCACAACATAAAACTTAATGTCAATGTGTTTGGCAGCACCACTTGACTTGTTGTTATAGGAGTAAAATACTGCTGGTTCATTGTCACAGTATAATGTGAGTGGTCTTTCAATGCTGTCTACCACTCTTAATCCCGCATTTAATTTCTTAAGCCATAGTGCCTGCCCGGTTGCCTCATAACAAGCTACAAACTCAGCATGCATTGTCGACGATGCAGTGACAGTTTGTTTGGAGCTTTTCCACGAAATAGCTCCCCCTGCGAGGGTGAATACATAACCTGATATGGATTTCTTAGTATCTACACACCCCGCAAAATCTGCGTCAGAGTAACCCACAATCTCGAGGTTACTCGACTTTCTAAACGTTAACATGAGGCTTTTAGTCCCTTGCAAATACCGCAAGGCTTTCTTAACTGCTTTCCAGTGATCTATCCCTGGATTTGACTGATATCTGCCAAGCATTCCGGTTACAAACGCTAAGTCAGGGCGAGTGCATACTTGAGCATACATTATACTTCCGACAGCTGAAGTGTATGGAACCGACTTCATTTGATCGATCTCATATTGGTTCCTGGGACATTGAAAATTTCCAAACTTATCACCCTTGACTATTGGAGCAGGCGAAGCCTTACACGCATGCATACTGTATTTCTTAAGAACCTTTTCTAAGTATGCCTTTTGCGACAGGCCTAATACCCCATTTGTTCTATCTCGGTAAATTTCAATTCCTAAGACATAAGATGCCTCACCGAGATCTTTCATATCAAAATTTGAGGACAAGAAACTCTTAGTTTCCAAAAGTAGATTTTTATCGCTGCTTGCCAGCAGGATATCATCTACATACAGGACTAGGAAAATGAATTTTCCATTCTTAAACTTAGCATAAATGCAATTGTCCTCCTCATTTTCCTTAAAATCAAAATTTCTTATAGTCTCATCAAATTTAAGGTACCACTGTCTAGACGCTTGCTTAAGTCCATAAATGGATTTCTTTAGTCGACATCCCATGTTTTCTTTCCCTTCCACGACAAAACCTTTAGGTTGAGCCATGTATACATTTTCATACAGATCTCCATTAAGGAATGCCGTCTTAACATCCATTTGATGTAATTCTAAGTCATAATGTGCTACAAGCGCCATGATGATTCTAAAAGAATCCTTTGTCGAAACAGGCGAGAAGGTTTCATTATAATCGATCCCTTCTCTCTGAGTGAACCCTTTTGCCACAAGTCTTGCTTTGAACCTTTCGAGATTCCCTCTGGAGTCACGCTTAGTTTTGTAGACCCATTTACAGCCTACTGTTTTGGCTCCTTTAGGAATTTCTTCTAGGTCCCATACCTTATTGGTGTTCATGGACCTCATTTCATCTTCCATGGCTGCGAACCATTCAGATGAATGAGGACTTCTCATGGCTTCCTCAAATGAGGTGGGATCACCCTCTGTTTCTAATTCTTCACTTATATAAACTTCATAATCAGCAGAAATAGCTGATTTCCTGTTCCGTTGTGACCTCCTGAGAGGTTCTGGAGCAGGTTCATTGTTCGAAACAGGAGGCTGCTGTGGCTCTTCAGGTGCAGCTATAACAGGTTCATGTGGCTCCATGACAACAGGAACCTCAGGAATGTCAATGGCTGCATTAGGAGAGCCGACGGCAGATGTTGCAACCACTGGAGGTGAAACAACAACAGGTATCGAGAAAATGGGCTCTTGAATCATCGGAGTTGGGGCACAGACCCGCTTCTCCTCAAGGCTTATTTCTCGGGATACCATGCTCCCCCTGATCATATCTTCTTCTAAGAACACAGCGTGTCTCGTTTCTACAAACTTAGTCTGTCTGTCAGGACAGTAGAAACGGTACCCTTTTGATCTTTCAGGATAGCCAATAAAATGGCAACTGACTGTCTTAGCATCTAATTTCCCAATATTTGGATTAAATACTTTGGCCTCAGCTGGACAGCCCCATATATGTAAATAATTTAAAGTGGGCGTCCTCCCAGTCCATAACTCATATGGTGTTTTAGGCACCGACTTCATCGGGACCCGATTAAGAATATGGGCGGCGGTTTTAATGCCTCCATCCATAAATTAATCGGTAAAGTGGAGTAGCTTATCATACTACGTACCATATCCATTAAGGTACGATTACGCCTTCGGCTACTCCATTTTCTTGAGGTTCGCCGGTTGAATCTTTGGGCCACTATGCCATTTTCCTGTAAGTACCTTGCAAAAGGTCCAGGAACTTGGCCATAAGGGGTATGTCTACCGTAGTACTCCCCTCCACGGTCTGATCTTACTACTTTGATCTTTAGATCATGCTGATTTTCAACTTCAGTTTTAAATATCTTAAACTTATCTAATGCTTCCGATCGTTCTTTGATCGGATAGATGTAGCCATAACGCGAAAAATCATCAGTGAATGTTATGAATGAATCAAAACCATCCACTGACTTCACAGGAAAAGGACCACAGATATCTGTGTGAATGATTTCTAAAATTCCTGTGCTTCGTTTGGCAGTCTTCTTAATTTGCTTAGCATATTTGCCCTTAATACAATCAATGCAATGTTCTGAATCTGTGAAGTCTAACGGGTGGAGAATATCTTCTTTGATTAATCGCTCAATCCCCCCCCTCGAAATATGGCCTAAACGACAATGCCATAATTTCGAAGACGTCTCATTTGCTATTCTCTTACGCTTATTACATCCATTGACAGATGAAGATGCATTCACAACATTCACATCGTTACTTTGGGAGACTAAATAAAGCTTGTCTTGCATGAAAGCAAGACCAACATCAATATTATTGAATTTAATCAAACATTTCTTATTCCCAAAATGACATGAATAGCCATCATCATCTAAACAGGATACTGAAATCAAATTCCTCCTCATGGAGGGTACAACTAAAACATTATGTAAATGAAGAATGAAGCCATTATTTAATTCTAATGGGAGTTCTCCAATAGCTTCGACTTCAACTTCGATGCCATTGGCGACTCTAATGCTTCTTTCTCCTCTTTTCAGGATCCTCCTCATATTTAATCCCTGCAAAGAATTTGCAACATGAACAGTTGCACCTGAGTCAATCCACCATGTATGAGTGGGAAAGTCTAAGTACAGGGATTCATCTATGAATGTAATCTTATCCTTACCATTCTTGTTCAGCCATTTGAGAAACTGAACACAATCCTTCATGTAGTGCCCTTTCTGATTGCAATGCCTACATGTATATTTGTCTACCTCTGCTGGAGCCTTGCCCTTGCCTTCATAAGACTTTTTGTCCAGGGAAAATTTCTTATTGTGAGGTTTGCCCTTATTCTTAAAAGAAGGCTTGGATTTGCTCTGAAAATCGCTCATTTTCTTTGAAGTTGACTTGAAATGATTGATATGGTCAAGTCTTTGAGCTCTAAGCCTTTCTTGTTCTTGAGCACACATAGCCATCAATTTTTCTATACTCCATTTTTCACTCATGGAGTTGTAATTGACTGCAAAAGTCTCATATTCCTTTGGTAAGGAATTCATGATAAATTGCACCAAATACCCTTCTGATATTTCCATTTCCATGGTTTTGAGTTTGGCAGCTATGTTGCTCATTTTCAAAATGTGCTCTCTTATGTTGCTTTGTCCGTCGAACTTCTCATTTGAAAGCCTTTGCATGAGAGAGTTCGCGTACATCTTAGTAGAGCCAGTGAACTGGCTTTGAACTTTGCTAAGGTATTCCTTAGCACTAGCACATTCTGGGATGGCACCTCTTATTCCTTCCATGATGGAATTTTTAATTACCATCATGCACTTACGATTGGAATTTTCCCACTTCACACGCTCAAGATCGTATGCCATTCTTATAGATGGATTATTCTCAGCACCCGATTGACCATCAGGGATCAGCTGAGGCTCAGTTGGACGATCATGCGTAATTGCATAATCAATGTCCGAGAGAGCAAGTGCCATCTCAATCTTCTCCCTCCAAGAGGGATAATTCCCCCCATTCAGGGGCTCAATCGCAGAGATTAGACTCAGAACGTTCGAAGTGTTTGAACCTTCGAAAGAAAATATAATTTAATCAGGATACTGAATTAAATGCATGAAATAATTTAACGTTGGTTTAATTAAAACCATGCACTTAATCAAAATTGTTCTACTTCTAAATCACCGTTGGGCAAAATTAGAATAGAACAAAAATTAAACTTAATTGTGGCAGATTTTATCAACGACGTTGGCCAGAAGATAAAATTTCCATACTAATGAAACAATCTTAATACAATTTTCTGATTTAAATTTTCACGTTGGATCTAATTTAATCAGAAAATTGAACTCAATCTTAACAGCGGAAGACAAAATAACTTAATTGACTGATTAATTTAATATACTTAAAACAATTTTCCAATTTTAAATTTTCACGTTGGATCAAATTTAATCGGAAAATTAAACTTAAACTTTAGCAGCGGGAAATATATCTTAACTCAATACTTAAACTAATCATGCATTGCAAATAAACTTAGACTAGAAATTAAACAGTCTAATGTGTTTCGGCCGAAACAGCCCAAAGCAATGCCCCAGCCTTCAGTTGCATTCGGCCCAGCCCACGCAGGGGACAACCAGCACCGTCCGATCGAATAGACGGTCAGGATTGCATTCGTGATGCCATAAAATGCCAGAAAAAAAAACGGCAGCTCCCAAAACCCTAACGAAAACCCGCAAGAAACGGATCTGGAGCGGGGTTCTCGGGCGGCGGCGGCTGGCGCGACAACCCACGGCGCGGCTGAACTGCGGCGGGCAGGGCGCGCAGGGAGGCGCTTGGCCCGGCGGTAGCGATGCACAGGCGCAGCGCGACTGGAGTCGTGCAGCAGTGCGGTCGGGCGCGGCGCCTCGCTTGGAGGCAGGCTCGTGCAGGCACAAGGCGTGCAGGCGGCGCGGGCGTGCGTAGGCACAGCGCGGCGGCGCTGGAGGCGCAACGCGCGAGAGATGACGGCTCGCACGCTCAGTCCATGGCCCAACGCACGTACGTGCCTCTCTCACCCAAGAAATCCACCGAGTAATGATGAAAAGCTCATGTGACTATTTGGATCTCATGTGACTATTTGGATCGTGACGCAAGCATCTGATCCTCAGAGGTTATACGAGCTAATCTGAACTTCGGTTAAACACCCCCATTTTTTTTTTTTGTTCTTTTCTTGATCTGATTCTTCTGGGTTCTACTGTATTTGATCTTTCCTTTTACTTGCTATGCACATATACCCGAAGGGATCTATTCTAGGGTTTCATCTAGGCATTTACGCATCGCTCTGATACCATTGTAGAGATCTATTGGATCTTAATGCCTTAGATCAAACACCTAGAAGAGGGACTTTAGATTTACCTTCGGGATTAGACGATGAGGAAGACGCCATTGCTGTTGACGGGAGGAAGCAGTGGCGTGGAGAAGTCTCGGTGGAGGCAGTGGACAGGCCTGTAGCAGTGGAGGTCGTCGCCGTGGGTGTCCTGCAGAGATGCGGCGAGGCCTTCCCGTTGCTCCACGCACGCGATTAGATCGGGTTCTGTTTGGGTTTGTTGGGAGGTATTAGCACCAGAGGACGTTGGTCATATGGGCCGGTCTACCCCCTCTATTTATAGCGCGTGTGCAACAGGGGGCCACAACCATCACGGTTGGTTGCGCCCCCGATCAGGGCGCGAGATCAATCCAACATTCATCTAGGCGGCCGCCTAGATGATGATTAGATGACAGACATTTCAATATTTAACAGCATTAAAACATCAAAGGCATCAACAATAGCAGCAACAGAGGGAGCATCAGTGACAGCGGCAGAGGCAGCTACAACAGCGGCGGGAATCGAGATCTTACTGCAGCGAGGGGTGAGAGGGTGGCAGTGCGGCACTCCTTCATCGGCGACTCAGCGGTGGACCTTTGTCGACGACTCAGCGGCGACCGTCCTCGGCTTGGACCGTCGCTGCTCGGCTCGGGACTTCACCATCTCAAGCTTCACTTATTGGTGCACGCACCACTGGATCCACCCCCAAGTCGGCCGTCTTCCATCACAGATCTGGCCAACCCCCGCTGTGTCAACCTTGATCCGATTGTCTCCCGCCGCAAAACCGCCGATCCGGTGAGACCCGGTGGCGATGGGCTCACCAGCCTGATTCTGACAAGCAGCGACGATTAGATGTTGGTTAGGCGACACCGTGACAACTATGCCTCCTGCCCACATAGACAACAAAGGTGATTGTATATTGCCAAGCCCTTGCCATCAATTTGTCAGCTGTAAGAATTTATTACTGCAAGGCTTACCAACAACTACTTTGCATTTATTCTCCACACCAGCCTTCCAAATTATATGTGTTGTAACTTGAAAACATTCCTTGGAATTGAATGTTGTATATGCTCATGCATCCCCTGATTAAGCTCAACTTGGCTCACTGACACCAATAGCTTCAGCAACTGTTGGAGTTCAATCGGGCGGTTAATTTGTCACTATCATTTTGAATGGAACTAGAAGTGAAGACTGCTAATTTTATTTATTCACTGCCATTTTGAGTGGAAATGAGGCCAGTGTAGCCCCTGCACTGTGGTTCTTAATGGGCTGTTTGGTTGGCTGCATCTAAAGATATTTGCATCTGCAGATGCAAAAGATGGGTGTTTGGTTGTCTTCTCATTCAACTCAGCCTGGCTCTACAGATGCAAAACACCCCTTCCAGCCTGGCTCCAGGGAAACGAGAAAATCTACCGTTTCCCAGAACCAGGCTCTGCTGAGCCATGCATGCATGCTGACATCAGCATTTACTATCTAGTTTTCTTCTTTTCTTTGCTATATCTTTTGATTAGCATCTTCGATCAACGAACCGATTTCACCTATATGTTCATGATATTTTTTCGAACAAAATTAGACCATACTTGCTATATAAATTTCAAAAGATTAAAATTTTAGTTTTTCAATTTATTGATATTCTAGAATATATTTTAAAACTTTTTATTTTCGTTTGTGAAATTATTGTTTTTCTAGTATTTTTAAAATTTGTTTCATCCCACTCTTGAATTTGCCTATCACACTTTCATTCCAGTGTAGCCAATCAAACAACATCTCTGTGCAGCCTGTCCAACCTCATACGACCAACCAAACAACATCTCCTTGCATCCACTCAGCCTGGCTGCCACTAGTCTGGCTGAGCTCATACAGTCTGGTTGAGTTGAGAAGGCAACCAAACAGCCTATAAGTGTTCGGATTAATTAAAGCTAATATCATTTTGAAACAAGATATATTGGGGAAAATGTGCATTGCATGTGGACGCTTACTAGTTTTCGAAAAGTAATGTAAAATTCATATGTGTCAAACATGCCATGAATAGTCAATGAAAGAATAGATACGTAGGCACATTACACCATCATCTGTAACGCATTGCAGTTCAGATAACAGGCAACAATGTTCTTCAATGCATTTCTCCAGCTTACCTTAGGCACAGTTGCAAAGAAAATACAGAAGCGGAAAGTATCTGCAAGCTTAAATTTCACAGTTGAGGCCTCCTTCAGAATTCAGGAATTTCACTGCTGACAGTGAGTGATCCCATACCTCAAAAATTTTGTAGTTCGGAACCAGGATGAGCTAATGGAAAAATGCTCATATTTCTCAACAAGCAGTAAACATCATAAAAAAAATAGTAGCCACCTGGAAAATTTATCATAACAGTATATAAGAAGCTGAGGCGTCTTCTGTCTCACTTCGATGCAAATAGTTCCAAACGGAGCAGTAACACAACGGAATTTACAGAAACTTCTTGTCTTTTGGCACAATCCATGCAAGTCTTCAGCTACGCAATAACCCACTTACACTGCGTTTGGTTACCTATACTAAATGGTACACATATAAGATGATTCAAGAAAAAAATCATCCATATGTTTGGTTCCTTGAATGGAACAATCCCATCCTGATCAAGTGATACAAATTTAAGGAATATTTCCTCTAAATGCTGAACCATCTTATTCATCCAAAATAATGGAACCAAATGGTACATATATAAGATGATTCAAGAAAAAAGTTATCCATGCGTTTGGTTTCTTGAATGGAACCATCCCATCCTGGATCAAGTGATACAAATTTAAGGAATATTCCCTCTAGAAGCTGAATCATCTCATTCACCCAAAATAATAGAACTAAATAGTACATGACCATCCCATCCCATGAACTAAACGCACTTTATAGAATGAACAAACTGTGCTGAAGCACGCATGCAAGTGGTTCTCACAAAATATAACTACTGTTTACCATGTTTTTGCTCACAAAATATAACAAACTAGAATGAGAGAACAAAGCAGGGTGCACATTGAGCAAAGCTGGATTTGCTCCCTGGTGTTGCTAAGCCTGTAAAAGGCATCAGATGCCTCATTAGCAAGAGCGCGGTATTGCACAGATGCCACAACATTCACAAAGACATTATCCTGCACATTATTCACAACACGATATCCATCATTAGAGAGCGAGGAGGAGTTTATGGTGTGTTTGGTTGTCTAGATTAGACTGGATGGGATATGGCCATCCAGCTTGGTAGGGATGGAGCCATCAGGTGTCTGTTTGGTTGGGTGGATATAGGATGAGCTAATTTCTTGTTTGGTTGGATAGATAAGATTGGATAGGATGAGCTAATTTTTTCTTTGGTTAGATATATAAGGATGGATGGGCTAGTTGTGATCAACGTTTTGAATAGCGGTTTAAAAATTTTGGAAAAATATTTGAATTTTTTGACAAAATTTGCCCGAAATGTAATCAAGTATACTTTGGCAAAATTTGAATTTGACTAAGTACACCTTTTATGCCAAAAACTAGATGAGCCTGTTCGACCTTTTTTTGGATGCCTATATCCAGTATCTTGGAGGAATATTCCCAAAAACTGAATGATCATATCCCATTCATCCACTCATCTAAACAATTGGATGATTTGAAATTCATAAATAACTATATCATATCTAACCTCATCCAGACAACCAAACTCACCTTACTCCTGCATGTTTGATGCGGAAGTATCCCATTTCAGTGAGAAAACAGAGATGTTCCGTACAGATATTCAAAGTGGGATAGAATAAACGAACAATAATATGGAACAAAATGCAGGACTTATCGGAAGTATTTTCCGATCATGCATGGCAATTGCTCCAGGCACTTCCGGTGAAGTATAAACAAAGAAGAATAAAAGACAAAAGAGACTGGTGAAACCTTAGTCTTTGTTTCACAGAGATAGGCAGCAATTGCTTCCCTGTACACCATGGTAAGAAGTGGCATCCAGGCTCCAGGACCTCATCAAACTTTCCGAAAGATTCCTTGATGGCTACAGTCGATTGATCCACCGAGTGCCTGACCCATGGCTTATCTGCAAATTAGGAATAAATGGTTGATTATAAATTGAGAAGTGCCATATGCTAAATAAGAGAGAATACCATCTGAAAGTTTTCACAATCTTGGCTTATGTTTCTTCATTGAAGTTCATGATTTAATGACTTTAGTACCATACAAACAGGTGATGTGAAAGGATAGCATCACAGAACCAAAATCGATAAAGCGTAACTACACACGAAGGTAAATGCATGTATGCTGCAGAAGCATAGATTGTCCAAGACACCAAATGAAATGTTGACCAGTTGCAACATTTAGACTTTGTTGGAGCAAACAAAACAGTATCACAAACAATATGTTAATCCTGTTCAAACGGCAAATCATTAAATGGTCAAAGCTCTTAACTCATGCTTAGATGACATGGGACTGGAAAACAGAAAACACTGCCATACCACAGCATCGCACTTCAATGGACTCCTAATAACAAATTCGAAATAACACGGTTCAAGCGCCCCTAACCCGCTAATTATATGCAGGTAACCTTGCGAGAAAACTCCAAATGAGCCGTGTGCGTCATTCTTTCGGTGTAAATTATATAAATTTTAAAGTAAAATGAAAGAATGAATAATCATAGTTTATTTTTATTTATACTTTAATATTTATATAATTTTTAAATAATGATGTACAGAATTACCTTCCAATTTCAAAAGTTGTGCTTACGCTTTTGATGCACATTTAGCAAAGCTTTTGATGCAGTGGAAACATGAATTGTAGTTCAAAACAACAAGCAACCTTAACATCAACGACATATGACTGGATTTGCTCCGTGGTGTTGTTGAGCCTGTAAAATGCATCAGATGCCAGATGCGTTATGAGCAAGAGCGCGGTATTACACAGATGCCACAACATTCACACAGACATTATCCTGAACATTATTCACAACAAGACATCCATTATTAGAGAGCTAGGTAGAAGTTTGACGTAGAACAATATTTTAAAAATAAGAGTAATGTCTCATGCAAAATATTATCTGTTGGCAGCAAGGAATCGCACTGGGGCGATAGCTACGCGTTTTCTGGGCCTGTTCCTTTCCCGCCCCAATCTAATTCCCTGCCCGTTCTCTCGCCCTTCACGGCTCCAGCGCATCTGCGTCGCCCGCCCCCCTTGGCGCCGACCCCCGCCGTCGACCTCGACCTCCGCCGTAGTCGACCTCGTCGACCGCGCCGGCCCCCGCCGTCGACCTCGCCGGCCCCCGCCTTCTCAAGCACCACCGCCGATTTCCTCTCCTAAATAGCTGAGATGAGATTTTCTTTTTACCTTTTGTTCTCAACTTTGCAAGATTCAAGATTGGATGCTCTTCTTGGTCACGGAGATTTAATTAGACTTTTGCGGATAAACCCAGTGTGTCCTATATACCGTGGATGGCTCTTTCTTTCCTCTCTTTTTTTCTTTTTCTGTTGGTTGCTGCTCTCGCTGCATTTTTTTTTTTTTTTTGGCGATTAGCTGTTATTGCGTCATCGGATTGAAGCTATATATAAATTAACCACTTGTACTTTGGAAGCGAAATCACGGGCAAGGGCATTACAGTTCTGGGAGACATTCGGATGGAAGCTCGTCATCATTTTGACCGCCTAATCCCTACCCTCACCTCCACCCCAAAATAAGATATGTACTGTGTTTCCTTTTATATTTCAATTTAATGGAGAATTCTGGCCAATCTCAACCGGCTAGTACTGCATAAAAAGAAAAAGACGAGGAGGATGCAGGGGAAAGACGCGACGATGATTCGGAAAGAAGCACTGGACTTGTTTTGCGAGGTGCTGGCAGTGGCGTGTGTACAAGTTCTTGACTTAGATTCAGATAATTCAATCACACACAAATTTAGTCTTGAAAGCTCGCTGGAGGAGAGCAGTAAGGCGCGCAGACCGTAGGAGCTAAACAGAGGAAGAAGATAACTTGGCAGTCAGCTTAGCAAAACAACTAGCAAAACGAGGGTAAAGATGTTATTTGCACCGGTATTATAAGTTGACGGGATTAAATAACTGATTTTATAGATTGGGAGGTTATTTGGACTTTTATGATAGTTTAAGGGTGTCAAATGGACTTATTCCATTCTTTTATAATGACATCTTTTGATTACCCACGTAGATTCAATGAGAATACTTGCAAAGTATACTTAAGTGGTCATGATGGCTACCATAATGTTAACATTTGGCATGCAGAAAGGCAATCTTTTTGGCTAAAACATTTTGGTGTAATATCAAAAATGATGTTCTGGCAATAAGCTTAAGCTTAAGTTTAAGAAATATAAACAGTCTTTTAAATGCCACTTTGAGGTGTTTGATCTATGCTTAGGTTTATACACAGTAGGATGCACATATATTGAAAGAATGCTATGAGACATTAAGTAATGCAGACATATACTTTGGCGTATTCCTAAAAAACTCTAAAAATACTTAGTATCCAACCAGGCCTTAAATGGATATCATAAAACAACCATTTTGGTTTAATGGTATCGTAGTGAAAGTTTTGTGCTCAACTAAATAATATCAAAATCATTTGGAGATCATCAAATATTTTGATTCTGACTTTAATGTATACTGAGATGAGATGGCTACAAATCCACATAAGGGTGCAGTTGCAATCGCAGATCAAACTTGCTTGCATACGATCAAATTCATGCTGCTACACATGACACATCCCAGGGGCAGGAACATACTTGTCAACGAGGTTTTAAATCGTGATTTTTATAGTTTGCGGAAGTTCTCTAAAAGCTACAATTGATATCGCTAGCTATTGTAGAAGTTATCATTCATCGTATTTGTAGTATTAAAAAAATAAAAAAATGCTAATATGAATACTGGAATCAACATAAGTGTGGCACCAAAAATGCTAATATATGTTCAAAAGATTGCAAAATGATAACCATATCATAATGTTCTTAATAGAAAGCATTTTAATCACTAAGAAATATACATGCTGGATTATCGAAAAATGGCTACATTATTAGTTCCCAAGTTTCCTTAAGCTGCTGGGTAGAGCCTGCTCTTTTCACACTTCTATGCAAATGCCATAGAATTTTTCTTTTCACAAATGCAGCCAACACGCATAATAGACTCGCACAGTATCTGAAGTTGGTCTGCAATCATAGAACGACAATGTTTAGCACATCCACCATAAAATCAGTGGGCATTCAACATTGCAAAAATAGTATGCACTCAAAGATTTACATTCCTCCAAAGCATCGCAAAATTTTGAACAAAGCAATAGAAAAGGTAATCGGCAACTCATAACCTAAGCCAAGGGACCATCCTAATATGGTTCTATCTATTTGTCCACCCTCCCTGAAATCACTCATCGTCGAATACTAATTGGCGATCGAAGCTTCTCGTATCTTTTTGTTCAAATAACATACAATATAAACTAGTAGGATGCTTACCCCGCTAGGTTAGTATCTTGGGCAGAGCCTCGTCTCTGTGCCTCCATTCGCTTAACTTTCATCCATACAAATGCACTTTTTGGCGATTTAAGCATCCATTCAAGTGCCTTCTTCGACCATTTAAGCCCAACAATCTGGAGGAAAAATTAAAGCACAAGTACGATATTTGTCACTGCTACTTTTATTAAGAAAATAATGCTCCATACGTACCATTGGTTGATGCTGGAAAGCAACCCAAACAAGCACTATTGAGAGTAGGAGTAAAATTCCGATAGGCCATATAATCCATTTGGAGCTCCGCTCAAAACCAAGCAGTATTATACAAGTCAACAGCACCAAAAATAGCAACTTAAAAAGCACTATCCATGAGCAGACAACAAATCCAGGGTGGTCTGGTGACTCTATCTCCTTGAAGTATGAGACGGAACCTGCCAGAATAATGCAGCTGATAGTTGATATTACGCCACCAGCGAAAAAGATTTGTATCCAAGCATCGGAAATCATCAGAAGTGGAGTCGGACCATAGGAGTATACTACCCCCGAAATGATCATAGCACAAAGGGTAGCCATCTTGTCCACAGTGGTGAGGAAGAAAGCCAATGTAGCCTGAGTTCAAACAATGCAGAAAGGTAAACAAGCGTTAACATGTTTAGGATTACATTTTCTCCCTTAGGGGGGTCTACAGGTCAAACCAATAAGAGCATAAATAAATTCCAGAGACATTTGTAGGAACACCACTTGCCGAGCTGTGTGATTATAGAGCAATAGTTTGGTATAGTTTAATGGTAGCCAAGCGGGGGCAAGAAGAAATCTACCTTATTCTTCTCATTTTCAGAAGTGTTCACAACAAGAGTGCGTGGATTATCGGTCGCCTCCTCCTGTAGAGCATCAAAAAGACGCAATCAGCGGAAAGGGAAAAAAATGACAGCGAGAGGGATAGAAAACCGGATAAGTTCCTTACCACAGCTGTAGTTCTAGTGATCACGTTATAATTAGAGAAATTTTATGGTGTATTATAATGGTATTATATAGTGAGTAGTAGAAGTTAGATCTAACTGTTGATTTGTTAAATGTGTTTCTACTACTCTACAATCCGAGTAAGTATAAATAAATTCTAGCTAATATGATTTGTTGGATCTAAAAGAATGAACGGTTTATATTTAATTTAATGTATAAAAGATCTCTAGAATATATAATTATTCCTGGGATATTCAGTCAGAGCAAGCAGCAACGGTATTCGGCACAGACCTGCTTGCTTCAAATTGGGCTGGATTGTTGCAATTGGAGTAGTCAGCCTTGGCTTTTACGGGATTAATTTGATAATAATATTTAGGATAAAATAATTTATTTGTGAAAAATTAAAGTATATTGTGTTACAGACAGACGATGCGGCGGACGAGTGGACCGTATATTCGTATGCATGCAGCAGGGGACGTGCCGGTCGTGGCATGGGCCGACGGTGTCAGGCTAACCAATTTGCTGCCCAGCCGTATGGCGGTGGAGCGGCGCGTGGGCAAAGTGGAAATTTGGCCATGCGTCGATTTCACCCCTCGTTTCGAAATCAAATTTCAACGACCAGACGGTCAAAATTTATGAAAAACCGTTCAAAATTTGCTCAAAACTACTCGATTTGAAAATCAAATAAATTTTAAATCTAGTCAAACTTCTGAGCGAAATTCGCGGTTTTCGTTCGAAAACCGCTTGAAAAGACTCAAAAAGCTCAAAAAACCGCTGGTAGTTGAAAAAATGGGGGAAAATATAATAAAAATTAGGAAAAAATTATAAAAAAATTGTTGTAATATTTATAAAAAGCCATTAAAAACAAAAAATGATATTTGAAGAATTACTTCAATAAATATTGCTACTAAATATAAATGAACAAATATTGAAACATGTAGTGTGTTGTGGAGGTGTAGTCAAAAATGTTGATTCAAATGTTGCACTTATTTAATCAACTATGATTTTTATAGGCTGTAGCAGATCTTGTAACAATGTATTTCCATTTATTTTTTATGCATTACAGTTGATTGTTTAATACTTGCATTCGTGGTGAATTTTTAGTTATGATATGACTCTCTCTCTCAAAATAATAGAAAAAAAAATGATAGATGGTTTATCACTAGAGGTCTCATATAATTGATTGCTGACAAGTTAAACCGGGGATTTTGATTTAGTCTAATGATCTCTTAGCAGTTTATATGTGGTTTTAAGAAAAACTCAGATATACTTTCTGAATAGAGGTCATGATTTTATGGATAGTGCTTTTCTTGCCTCATGCTGCTGGTTTTTACAAGAAAATATTGGTACTAAGGTCCCGTTTGGCAACTTCGAACCGAGCTGTTTCCACTAGAATCTGGGAGAAACCCAACCAAACGGCTAAAACTCGAAACGATTCTCCTTGAAACGTTTCTTCTTTTTTCACACCGTGGTTGAATCACCCTCAACCCCGTTTCACCAGTTTCTACTAGAATCTGGAACCATACCAAACGGTTTGCAGAAAGTGATTCTGATTCTACCTGAAACGTTTCTACCAAGAATCTGGAACCGTTTCCGTTTCTACTAGAATCTGGAACCGTACCAAACGGGGCCTAAATATACTTCAACAAATATTGCTACTAAATATACTTCAACAAATATTGCTACTAAATATAATTCAATGGCTCAAAAACATCTCCAAACTTCATTTTTTCACATAATATTCACATCAGAGGTTATAAGGCTATTAATACTAATTATAGATAAATTTTGGATAAATTTTTAAATTTAAAAAAAAAATGAATTTAAATTTGAATTTGAGCGAAATTCGAAACGATTTTCTTTTTCGACTTCGAGCGGTAGAACAAAATTCATGAAATTTCGTGAATTTTGTTCAAAAAGTGGAACCCTAGTCCCGCACACGTACGTTTCAAAGTTCGCTGTGGTTGCGGCTGCATAAATAAATAGCTTGGTGATGGGTAGCAGCAGATTTGTTCTAGCACAGCAGAAGCGCGGCTACAGGAAAGAAAAGGGGAAGAAACATTTGACAGATTACTTGGAACTGTGCTTTTATATAAAAGAATTTTTATATATGTTTTGTATTTTTAATTGGAGAAATAAATTAGTGAGTATGAATTCTGATATACTATTTCTTGTTCTTCATGTTTTCGTAAAATTTGTTTCTAGTTTGCTTGCGTTACCTAGTTTTATTTCATGGTCTTAGATCACCCTTTTAGTTTGATCTTTATTTTATTAATTTCTAGAATTAATAAAAACAATAAAAATTATGTCTAGATATTAGTTTATACTAATTCATCTTGATCCTTTAATAAATAACATGTTCATATAAAGGTGCGATCAGTTTCCATCCAATCCGACACCATAACTGAGTTGGTTCGAATTCCGCGAGAGATTTTGCAGTTAGCCACAGCCCCTTAATCAATACTTGTATGCATATTTCTATAAACAAAGTCCAAAGTTTTCGCGAGCGCTCCGCCCTTGCACGTCGACGCTCGTGCGCCAGCCGTCCGATCGCGTCTTCCAACAGCCAAGATCAACTCTCCCAAATGATCGGCTTAAATGAACTCCTCCTCTCCTCTCTTCGTCACAAGGGCCGCGTGGCGCAGCGGTGAGGGCGCTCCCTCGCGCACCCGCGACACGGGTTCGACCTCGCGATCCGCTAGCGCACGTATTTTCCCCGCGTGACGCATGGAAAGATCGAATTGCATGCAGGTCCTTTGTTTTTTATAGAAAGATCCTTTTCACGTTAAGGCCTTCCGAAAATTCCTTTTTGCGTAACGGCTTCAAAAAATTTGAACCCGGTCCAAAATTTTCGTTTTTCGCATAAAATAAATCCTTTTTGTTTCCAATTTTACCCGCCTTTTCCCTTTTTCCATGAAATCCCTCCGAATAACCGTATCTTTTCCTCTTTTTTTGCGTAAAATCCTTTCGTCCGATTTTTTTCATCAATACGTCCGATTCTTTCCGTCAATACGTCCGTTTCTTTCCGGCAATACCCTTGGTCTTTTCCGTCCCGATTTTACCAGAATTTGCACTTTTCTCTCTCAATTTTTACAAAAAAAAACAAAAACACCACCACATTTCTATTAGCGCGACAAAGCCGCGCCCGCTTTCCTAGTAGTTTTACATAAGCGAACGCACAAGACAAGCATGCCAACCTAATAGGGATGCAAACGGAGTAGATATTTCCCGACCGATCCGATACCGTATTCGAAAAAAATCCGTACCGATGTTATCCGTATTCGTATCCGGAAAATCCGATGTAATATGGGTTACGATATGGGAAGAGCAATATCCGATCCGTATCCGAAAAATCTCATGTAATATGGGTTAGGATATGGGAAGAGCAATATCCGATCCGATATCCGGTAAATATCCGACCCAATACCCGGTAAATATCCGACCCAATACCCGGTAAATATCCGACCCGATACCCTTGCAATATTGTTCATAATGTGTGTATTTGAATTACAGTGCTTGCTAGCTGTATTTTAGATGTTGCGTGTTGGTTATGTGCTATTTGATTAGGCAAGTTGTTTAATGTGAAACATAGTGCTGTTGTGAGCCTGTGATATAATGTGAGCAAGTTGTAATATAATTGCATTACTTTCTGGAGCAAGCTCTTATAATTGCACTACAAAACAGCAGTTGGATGTGCTACATCATATAAGTGCATATGTTGATTGGAATTGTACTTGGTTGTATATTATTCTTATGTAGGGAATGCAACTATTATTGAATTTGAAACACTTACATATCTTGAAAGTTATAGTAAAGTTTTGTGTATGGTTGATTGATCCTAACATATGTGACATATATGGTTTCTGCTTTCACGCATTATCCGACTAACTATTCGTGACCGAGACTAACCATATCCGGAACGACCTGTATTCGCTCCGTATTCGTGACCGAAGTAATCCGTATTTGTATTCGAATCCGGCACTGTTCGTATCCGATTATGTATCCGAGAAAAAATTTGGAATAGGATACGGGATGAACAAAATCCGTCCGTATCCGCTCCGTTTGCACCCCTACAACCTAAGCATATCGAGCTGATTGAGACTCCTAAGTTCCACGTTCTATGGCTAGTCATTAGACAAGACTTAACACGAAAACTCTTTTACGGTATATCAAATTTAATATAGATTTTTTATTTTTTCGATCTAATAGATCACATTAGCAGTATTTATTTATACCTTATCCGATAGTAAAGTAATAAAAATACTCTTAACAAATTAATATCTAGATTTAATTTTTAATACCCACCGTATACTTACTAGTACAATGTATTGTAAGGTTTCTCTAACATGGAATCAGTGCAGTGACTGTGAGTTCAGAAGGCTTAACATGGAATCAGTGATGGGAAATTAAACTTTGTAACAAATTAAAATAGAAGTGCATCGATCTTAGATACACAGATGTACATTCTAGCACTTCAGAATTATAAAGTGGAAAAAAGAAGTAAAGACAAATGGTGTCATCATTTTCCTTTTTCTTAGTCTTTTTGTTAAAAAAAAAGAGAGCAGAAAATGATGATTTTTTTCTCTACCTTGATGACCATGTCGGAGACGCACTCCATGGCGAGCTTGGGGAGGGAGTAGTCGCCGGCGAGGAATTCCTCCTTTAAGCCCGGGCTACTGGGGACGATGCAAGGCAGCAGGCGGCAATTTAATGGTGGAGGTACCTGTCGACTTTTACTTTAGCAAACATTTTGAAAGGGGCAATTTAATGGTGAAAGGCGCTTTCAGAAATGATGCATTGACCATGCAAGGGTGTCAAGCTAGGGTGCAGAAAAGGCTCGATTAAGAAAAGCTCCCTCGAGAGAATAACCCTTAGAGAGAATAACCCTTAGCTCTCTTGAGAGATAACCCTTGAGAGAATAACCCTTAGAGAGAATAACCCTTAGCTTCCTTGAGAGAATAACCCTTAGCTCCCTTGAGAGATAACCCTTGAGGGAATAACCTCAAGGGAGCTTTTCTTAATGGAGCTTTTTCTCCACCCTTGATTTCTCATTTTTAGGAGCGAAGATAATGATGTCTCGAGTTATTCTTACACCTTCCAGATGTACAGTCTAGCACCTCAGGACTCTAAAATGGGAAAAAAAACAAAAAGTACGGAAAATGATGTCATCATTTTCTTTTTCTTTGTCTTTTTGCTTAAAAAAACAGAAAATAGCACTTCAGAATTCTAAATCAGAAAAAAGAAAACCAGAAAAAAGAAGTAAAGAAAAATGATGTCATTATTTTTTGACAAGGATTAAAAGGCCAATACTCTATTTGGGCCCGCAACTTATAAAGAAAAACCCATAAAAGAATAAGGTTCACGACCAGTTACTTAGGGCCTTTTTGTTTTAGCTGGAAATTGTAGAAAGCAGCTTTTAAAACCTGGATTGTAAAAGTTGGATTGTTAAAAGCTGGAGGTTTAAAAGCTAATGGCTGTTTGATAACCCAGATTATATTGTGTTTGGATTGCTGTTTCTACAATAGGGGAGGGGCAATGGTGGGTAATTTCGATCGAAGTTCGATGGGCATTGTGGTCTTTGGAAAAAAAATGGCTGAGGAAAGCTCCTCTAAAATGGACTATGGGATTGCTACAATTTGACCTCCAGATTGTTACAATCCAGATTGAAAGTTGTCTGTTTGTTAACCTTTTAGATTTTAAAAGCTGCTTTCTACAATCTCTAGCTGAAACAAACAGGCCCTTAGTTATGGCTCTGACTAGTTTGCTGACGTGTCCTCTATTTTGCCTCATACTTGTCGTCCCCAACCAATAAAGCAACCGTCCCAACTAGTGATAATGGTCTGGGCAGGTAGTTATATATGCACATGTGTACCGTGTGAACAGTTTTTTTCCTAACAGGTACGAATAACTACTCGGAAGTTATCCCGAGAAGGTACCCTTTGGTGAGAAGACACCACTTGGTAGGAAGACACTTTTCGGCAGCATGACACCTTTTTGAAGCACAACTACTGCCTCTTCATTGTGTTTATATAGGGAGGACTTTGCGCCATTAGAGGCATCTGATCCAATTGGATATCACACATTGTAATATTTGTACTCTGTCAAGCCACTTGGCTAATAGAAACAATCCTTCATCTCCCCTTTCATACTCTCTAATCCCTAGAGGCTGGCAGCCATTTTAATTCATAAGCTCAATCTAGAGATCTCGTGTCTTGAACATCGATAGTTAGCGCTAGAAGGAGGGCCTACTAGTGATCAAGATTTTGAAAGGACTGTCCTATTGCTCTCTGCGATAGATGAAGAAAACTCTTTCGACCTCTTCGATTACGCTAATCTCAACATCGATGACTACATGTCAAAAGATGAATGTAAATGCGATTTCTATTCTAAATATGTTATTGAAGAAGAATCATCAGCGGCCCAGGCCAAATCAGGTGAAGTCATGCCAGAAGTGCCACTGCTTGAGAAATAAAAAAGTGAGCACGAGTCCATACCTGCCTCACTTAAAGAGGCAAATGTCCATGGAGTATATCCCATGGAAGTTGATGATGATGTAAGTTCAAGCTCTATTTGGTTTTGGTGATTGGTTTAGATTAATGCTTAATCCTTGTTTAATGACAAATTTAATTTTATTGAGACTAACATGTTTATTGAGTTATATTCAATAGTCTCATATTTGGATGGAAAATGAAAAACCAAGGTACGTATGCATATCCATTCTAGTATAAATTGCATACTTTGGAATCAAGTTTAAGTATGAATTCTCTATTGCATTAACCACAAAATGTGCATTATGTTTCCCAATCCATATATTACATGGATGCACATATCTAGGGGGGAGTTCACACTTGAACTTGATGTATCGATGTATTGATCTATTCTTCACTCCATATATATAAAGGATCAATACATTGGAACATATCAATTTAAATGAATGTTTAAATTGAGTTCATTTGTCTTCTAATCATCAAAGAACATTTCATCATGTGTTGATGGTGTTCTTGTGATTGATTAAGGATAAATGGAGAGTTCTTGAGTAGCATGAAGTATTAGTTGCATCATGTGCTCAAGACACATCTAAATTCATTTAATTGATTTAGGTTGCGCTCAATCGATATAAGTGGTATCCATTATGTGTTAATGGAGTGCTTAGATGATTGAGACAACCATGCATCTTGGACTAACCATTTGCATAAGTGATGATTAAGCTAGGTTAAATCCAAAGATAATTGAGATGATGAAAACGGGACAAGGACGACATCATGAGGTGATGCACGTCAAGTGAAGATCCCGGAAAAGAGATGAGAGAGCCAAAGTGACGATCCCGAGGGAACAAGTTGATTGAGGATCATAAAGACCCCAAAGGGGATTGCTTGCGGCGGCCAAGGTATAACTAGATAGGCTAAGGATCTTTCCTAGCTTTGAGTCTAGTTTTTAGCGCCGTACTATTAAGAGGGGTTGAGTTCTTGCTTTAAGCTTCATCATATGTTGGTGATCTCAATCCTGTAGTCACTCGAGCTCTAATCTTATTTGGATTTGGTTTTTGCATGGAGCTAACCATTTGGCATGTGTTGCGAATGGGTGAAGCTCGTGCTTGGTTTTTGCATAAGCTCTATTTGGCATTTGTTGCAAATAGATCAAGCTTGTGCTTGGAGTTTTCGCATTGAGCTTTGATTTGCATTAGTTGCAAATAGGATAAGCTAATGCGTTGGCTTTTGCGTGAAGTTCATTTGTTTGCATGTGTTACAATAGATGAAGCTTCATGCTTTATTTTTGTTTTCCAAACAAAATCCTTATTACGTTTATTTGGTATTGCTTGGAGCTATGTTTGCACGGGTTGCAAAAGAAGAGAGCTCAAGCAAGTGTTTAGTGCATGATCTAGAGAATTGCAGGAATTGCAATTAGAGAGCTCATGCACTCCGATTCGATTTGATTTAATTTGGAGTTTTTGCTTGGAGCTATGTTTGCACAGGTAGCAAAAGGAGAGAGCTCAAGCAAGTTCGTGGTTTAGTAGTTGCATGGTGCTGGAGAATTGCAGGAGTTGCAATTAGAGAGCTCATTCACTCTGATTTGGATTTATTGCTTGCTTGGAGCTAGGTTTTGCATGAGATGCAAAACGAGGATGCTCAAGCAAATTAAGTTGATTTGGAGTTGGGATGAGGCTATGATTTGCAAGTGTTGCAAAAGAGAGATATCTCATTCTTCGAGGTTTAATTGTTATTTGCATATTCGTTGTGCGAATAAACGGGATGTCTATGGGTTCCGGTCCTGAAAGCATGTGATACTTGCACCGTGATTTTTGCAAGTCCGTTTGGTCGTGTTGACCATCACATGGCTAAGAGGATAAACCTTATAGACTCCTGGTTTTATTTGCTTAATACGTTCTTGCAAATATTATCTTTGAGACGTTTGCGAGGTGTGTTTGTCGCAAACGATTTGTAGTTTGGTTGAATTCTTTGAGCATGGTTTAGTGGTGTTGCAAAAGTGTTTTGCAACTAAGTGTGATCGTGGTTTGATCACCTCTTGGCTCAAAAAAAAATTGTCGGTTTGAGTTTTGGAGAAAAATGTTTAGTGAAAAACTGGTTTTTCTCCTGAGGCCGGCACTACCGGAGGTAGTAGGGCGGTAGTACCGCTGAGGTCGGCAGTACCGCTTATGGGAGCGGTACTGCCGCTCATGTTGGCACTACCGGCCCTAATACGTCGGTAGTTGTTTTACAGAGAGCAGTGTGCTCGGGTTTGTTGGCCGGCACTACCGCCCATGAGGGGCCGGTACTGCCGGTGGTGCGGCAGTACCGGGGGTTGAACCCCGTTAGTCTTTTTACAGAACGGAGTGTTATGTGGGTTGCCCTTAGGCCGGCAGTACCGCCCAGTGGGGCCGGTACTGCCGCTCGAGCGGCACTACCGGCAGTATGCCTGCGGTAGTGCCGGGTTTATAGCCGTTAGCCGACCGTTGGGACTGAAGGCGGCACTACCGGCCCTATGAGGGCGGTAGTGCCGGTTTTGCTGATTTTTCGTGAACTTTGTTCCCAACGGCTAGTTTTGTCTTGGGAGGCTATATAAGACCCCCCTTGGGGGCCAAGGGCATGTTGTTGCTGGTGTTTTGAGTCCTCTTGAGCTTTGTGTGAGTTTGTGGGAGTGGTTTGCATGATTTTTCTTCTTCCCATTTGGTTTTGAGCTCAAGAGTGATCCTAGTTGCATGAGTTGCATCTAGAGAGGATTGAGAGGACCCTAGTTGCATGAGTTGCATTAGGTGATCATCGGAGACACGAAGGTGCGATCGGTGAAGCTCGAGCGGGGTGCTTGACTTGTTACTCTTGGAGGTCGGTGCCTCCTAGACGGCGTCGGTGCGTCGTGCGCGGGAGCTCTTGAGGTTTGTGAGAAGCCCCGGCTAAAGTTTGTGAACGTTGGTGCTTAGCCTACCCGGCGGGGTAAAAAGTAACCTTAGTGGATTCGAGGTGAAGGCTCAAGTGAGAGGGCCGGTCCAAAGTGAGTTGGACTTCCTCAACGTGGAGTAGGAGGGTTATCTCCGAACCATGGTAAAAAGTAACGTGTTTCTTTTCTCTTTTACATTCAAGCATTTACTTTATTGCAATATTATCAATTGCTTGATTGTGAATAGAATTGCTTAGTGTAGCTTGCTTGATCAACCTAGCAATTCTAGTTAGAGACTTATTTAGTTAGTGTACTAGTGAGCCTAGTTGTTTTAGGCTTTAATTGTCAAAACCTTATTCTTCCGCTTGCGCAATTTAATTGTGTAGGTTTTGACATAGGGGTAATTAGAGGCGATCCTCGATTAGTGAGTAGGATTTTTATAAACGCCTATTCACCCCCTCTCTAGGCGCATCCTTGACCCTACAGATGATCATGCTCTTTAAGGGTGATGATAACATTCTGGAGAGCCAAACTTCGGAAGATTATCTTTGAGGTCTCGACTACACCCTGTCCTCAAATGAAGACGGAGCATTCACCCCCTTCTATCTAGTCTAGATTTTGCACATGTACGGTCATGAGTGAGATAGATGAGCAATGGGTGGAACGCAAACAATGTGAAGTCTAGGAAATGGTGGAAAAAGCTGCCTAAGAGCAACATGAGCAATTCGTTGAAGCAAAATAAAAAGCTGTGGAAGAGGCGATACGCCATTACTATAACAGTCAACCAGGGACGTTACGAAGACCGGATCTCTCAGGGAATTGTAACATCCCAAAATTTAATAAAATATAAAATGCATTATTAAAGTGTGCATTTAATCTATTAGTGCATTTCTTGAATTTTCATGTCTTTTGAGTGAATTTCTAGTTGCAAAGTAATTGAATAATGGAATTGGAATTAAAGAAATGGTAAAAAGGTAAAAAGATTAAAGTGAGAAAATTTACCAAAGACTGCAAATATCCTTAGTGCCTGCTGGAAACATGTTTGGATGGTCAAAATTAGCATTAACACACTTAAAACCATGAAAAGATCGATTTTAGAGTTAATTATTAAATTTGACCAGAATAGTAAAAGATTTTTGTAGAATTCTTGAAAGCTTTCCAGAGGCTGAAATTTTTCCCATGAGTTAACTTTACACTTAGTCATTTCTGATAAAATTTCTAAAAGTTAAAAGTTAAATTTACTATTTATGCCAATTTATTTAATCCAAAACTGAAAATCTGCAAAATGGAATAAAAGAATTACTAGAAAATAAATACAATATATTTAGACTTCAAATTTTATGGTAGAATCTTGACTTCATTACCAACCTTGCGCAAAAATATCAAAAATTAATAAGTTGATTTAGACCCTAAATTAAATCAATTTCCAAAATTTGAAATCACGTTGTCAGAATTATAGTAAATAAAATACTCTACAATTTCATCTCAAAATTTTACATTACCTATATAACTTATCTATGAAGTTAATCAAAAAGTTTTGAAAAATCTTGAATTGATTTGACCCTAAATTAAATGGCTTTATCCGCTATCAAAAGATGAAGATCATGCATTGAACATATTTTAGTCTGACCTTCTTACTGACTTGTGGGCCCGTCATTTCCCGTACCTAATCGACCAACCCACAAGCCCCTGCCGCAGCTGCTAGGTGGACCCTTCGTCTAGCTGGTCCCACGCGCCAGCATTTTTCCTTCGCTCTCTCTCCCATGAAACCACTGGAAAAATCATCTCCAAAACTGCCTCACCAGGGATGGCAATCGGGCGGCTATGGGCGAGTAGACCTCCCGCAGACGGGTTGGGTAGACCTCCCGCAGACCCGAACCCGAAACCCGAAATTCATATCCGAACCCGAACCCGAAATCTCTCACGGGTACATACCCACGCCCATACCCGAACCCGATGGGTACCCGAACCCGAACGGGTACCCGAACCCGAAATTAAATTCACCTCGCAATCAAATTTTCAACCATCAATTGTCAATCAATTTATTTGTAATTTCTATGTTTAAAGGAAAAATATATGGTGTATATAATCATGAAAGTTACCGCATCTTACATCTATGTTTAAAGGAAAATCTTGAATTAACTTTCCATTATTTTTAATTTATATTAATTAATTCGGGTACCCATGGGTACCCACGGGTGCAGAACCGAACCCGAACCCGAAATTTGAAACCCACGGGATCTGAAATCAAACCCATACCCGAACCCATCGGATCGGGTACCCACGGATACCCGAACCCACGGGTAATTTTGCCATCCCTATGCCTCACCGATTTGTCTTTTCCCACCGCAACTTTCACGCGAGCTTAGGCCTCGCCATATCGTCTTGACTAGTGCTGGGAGTTGGGCCGTGCCGTGCCGGCACGGCCCAAGCCCGTCGTGCCTCGGGCCTAAATGCATCGGGCCGACACGGCCCATTGTTTTGTACGCGTCTTGTCGGGCCGCCCGATGTGCACAAACCTAGGCCCGGCCCGGCCCAGAAGCACGTCGTGCCTCGATCGGGCCGTACCGGCCCAAGCACGGCACGGTCGATTGAGATCAAAAAATTCCTTCTCTTTTGGGATTCTACCTTCCTTTTGTCCCATCAAACAGATAATTAGTGCTAGTTGTTTAGTGCTACACTCATTATTATACTCTAGCACTTGCTAGTACTCCACTAATCAACAATAGGTATGATTCACCATATGTACATGCCGTCCAAGAGCTAGCTAGTGTTAGAAGAATGGACCGGGCTATTTTTCGTGCCGGCCCTTCAAGCACTGACGGCCAGATCGGGCCGCGGGCGGCACGGCGTGCTCCCGCTTTGAGGCACGGGCACGGGTGTCGGGCCGGGCTGGCACGGCCCATCTGCTATTCGTGCCGGGTCGGGCTTTGGGCCTGTTTTTTCGGGCCGTGCTCGTGCCAGCCCAACCGGCCCGGCCCATTCTCCTTAGCACTAGTCTTGACCGGCCGCTGCCACAAAAGACCTCGCCACGCCTCCCTCTGTGCTACAGACGAGAGATTTCCCGAAAACTTTGACCGGCCGCCGAGGGCAATCTCCATTCTAACCCTGTTAATCATCCCCATCTCCCGCTATTTAAGGGAGGGATTAGGCACGCTGGAGGTGCCGCGAACAAGAGCATCCCTTCGTTTCACTCCTAGAGCACCAACTCAGCCGAATCGCCCATTCTTCTTTGGGTCCGACGACGGCTTCGCAAGTTCAATCTGCCACTCCAAAGCTCCTCCTTCCAATTGAGAGCAACCCGATCAATATTACAATATCCCGACCAAAAGCCCTCAATCAATTTAAGGCTTTGTCTATCGTAGCTCTTCCCCTCGGTACTTCACTCACCCATTCTAGTCAATTGTCGCCGTGTCAGCTCAAGGTGTAATTGCTCAAATGAAACATCAATTCGTGCTTTAAACTGATCGTAAATGCTTAATCAACAATCAATTGAAGCTTTTATAGCTTGGTTCATTGTCGCGGCTTCTTGTTGTGGATTCTGCCGTCGGCTCCCGGCGAACCCCTTACGTCGGTCATCTTAGAATCTGACTGAGCCATTCCGTAAGTGCGCATGAACACGCTGAATCTATTGGAGTTCTAGCTGCTGATCTCCGGCACCGGCTCATCGTCGATGAGACCTGCCGTGGCAGCCCCTGCTCGCGGTCTCTGCCGAGTGGGACCGTGATGTCAGCCACCTGAACATAGTACTATACGCTGACTAGCCAACCCCACACAGCAGTCCCCTAGCGCATGCGCACAGTAGGGATGGAACTGGTACGGATATTTTCCGACCGACCGAATTGATTTGGATGATGATTTGGATAGTTTCACAGATATCCAGTTGATTTCTCGGATAAGGATATGGATACAGATAATTTACATGGATACGGATACGGATATAGAACACTGATTATCCGATGGATACGGAATATCCGAGTTTTTGTTCGGATAATATCCGAATATGACATACGGATATTATCCGAATAACACGTTCGTAATAACACATTAACAATTTAACATGTTTCACTGTTTCAGAGACTGGGGTCTGCATTGGATGACAAGATATAATGTGTTCATGTGTGCTAGATGCTAATTTGGAGATATTTGGGTAAAGGTGGTACAGAAATTGGCAAGTGGCGTTTCAGGAGGGCTTCTTAGGATTTAGCAGCATATGCCAGCTGCAAATCATTTGGTTCAATTATTGCAATGGGGTACATTGTTACTCACAGAGTCACATGTATGACAAGCTAGGGATAAAAAGGCAAAAAAAAAGACATACAAATTCTTTTGGAATTTTGAATTTAAATTTGGACCGATTTTGGAAAAAAAATGAAATTAGATTTTAAAATATCCGACTAATATTATTCGTATCCATGTTGATTCCGATCCGTATTCGACCAGATTCAGAATCGATATTATCCTGTATAATTCGTATTCGATTCTGTATTCGACACTATACGTATTCGATTTTGTATTCGATAAAAAATACGGATACGGATATGAATAGGACGATATTCGACCGTATCCGATCCGATCACATCCCTAGCGCACAGGCCACCCCCTTCGATCGCTGACTCATAGACACTACAGGAAAGCGGTAATTTTTCGTCGCCCAATATATTTTTGTCGGCTTTCAGCAAGCCGACTATAATAGTAATACATTTTCATCGGCCAAATTAAAATAGACAAAAATATATGTATTTTCGTCGGTCATAGGTAACAGCCGACGAAAATAAATATATTTTCATCGGTCTATTTGAGAAGCCAACGAAAACACCCCTACCAGGGGCGGCAATTGAATTTCAAATAATTTTCGCCGGCTTCTCTGGCCGACGAAAATAGCTAGGCCTATTCGTGTTATGCCACGTGGCAGCAAAACTATTTCCGTCAGTTAGAGTGGCCGACGAAAACAGCTTACCCTGCCACGTAGGCGTTGTTTTCGTCGGCCAGGCTGGCCGAGGAAAATAGGGCATATAATCCCCATGGCCATCCCCTCGCGTACCCATTCGCTCAAGCCGCCTCACTGCCCCGCCCACGCCGCCGCCCCTGAGAGGATCGAGGATGGACGCCTAGAGGGGGGTGAATAGGCGATTTACAATTTTCTAAAATCACGCAGCGGAAAAGAGATCGGAACTTCCGATATGAAGTCGGAGGTTCCGGTGTCTAATCGGAATATCCGATATGAGGTCGGAATATCCGATTAGAACAGAGTCTAGTGAATTGCAAAACTAATTACGCCTATACACAAAATGATTTCTACTTGAAGCTAGCACAAGCAAATATTAGCAACTAGTAGTAAAGCTAGCTAGCGAGATAATCAACACTAGATAGATCAATTCAATACAAGATAGCAAAGTAAAGCAATAAGCACATGTAAAGAATTGACACGATGATTTGTTTACCGAAGTTCGGACTTCCTCCAAGGAGGTTCCTACGTCTTCGTTGAGGAGGCTCGGTCACACTTGAGCCGGGTCTTTTCCAACCCTATTCCTCGCCAATCTCGGTCACACTTGAGATGTGGCTTCACTTCTTGATTTCTTCCCTTTCGGAGGTGAAATCGAACCTTCAACAAACTTCTCACGGCACACCACACTCGTTGGTTGCTTGTGAGCGACGCCTAGCCGTCTAGGAGTCTTCAAACTCCAAGAGTAACAAATCCAACAAATGGATGATCTTGGAAATGACCTCTAGTGCTCAAGATGTATCTCAATCTAACACTCTTAGCACTAACTCTCACTTCCCACACCTCACTCAAAGAGGGATCACAAAGATCAAAAGGGAGGGAGACAAGATGAACACTCAATCCACTCCTAATCACAACACATGTTTTAGAGCTCTCTCTAGCTCATGAGATGACCAAGGAGCAACAAATGCATCACAAGGTATTCTCTCTACTCCACTAGCTCAAACTCTTGTTTAGCCCTTCAACAATATCCCCAACTTTCTTTCCCAACTGGCCAAGGGGGTATTTATACCCCACACCCAAAGACTAGCCGTTGGAGCAAGAAAACTAGCCGTTTACACACATCGAACTTCCGATCCCAACATCGGAACTTCCGAACAAGCTAAAACTCCGTAACAAACTCAATCCAATAAACACATCGAACTAACATCTAACTTCCGATACATCGGAACTTGCATCGGAACTTCCGATCCGGGCAGAGGCACCTTACGTAAACCTTTCAAAAAGTTTCTAAGTCTACATCGGAACTTCCGATCCAACATCGGAACTTCCGATCTAACATCGGAACTTACATCGGAACTTACATCGGAACTTCCGATCAGGCAAAAAATCAGCACACTTGCAAACTAAAAATACTGATCGGAACTTCCGATTTTCACGATCGGAACATCCGATTTGACCAGAGAGCACCCTTTTTGAGTTTCACACTTATCGGAACATCCGATCCAAAGATCGGAACATCCGATCCTCACAGAGAGGCACCCTTACTAGAACCAGCTCGAAAAGTTTCTAAGTCTTAATCGGACTATCCGATCACACCGATCGGAGCTTCCGATCCTCACAGAGGAGCACCTGAGACTTAGACAACTTACCCTCGGACTTTCCGAGGGATCGGGGAACTTCCGATCAACACAGAGAGGTCCTAGACTCTCACCAACAAACCACCGGACTTACCGATGGATCGGAACATCCGATACACTAATCGGAACATCCGATCCAGACAGAAAGACAGACCTTTCCGGTGTACGTGATGTGTATTGTGTCTCTCATCTATTTAAGGATAGATAACACTTGAGCACAGAGACACTTCTAAATCATCCACGTTGCATCCCTCTTAATAGTACGGCATGCCTATAACAAGACACTCTATATAGTTACCTTTGATGCCGCACACGATCAATCCTCTTTGGGGTTTTTTTATGATCTTCAATCATACCTCATTTCCCCGGGATTGTCACTTTGCTCTCTCTTGAAGTCCTCATGATTTACGATCATCTTCTCTTCAAGATCGTCACACAGCTCTACTTCTCTTTTATCGGATCATCACCCGGCTCTCACAATATCCTGTTCATCTCCTCTTGATGAACATTCTTTTCTTTCCTTCTCAACGGGATCTCCTCTTGACGTTCATCACCTCATGATGTCGTCCTTGTCCCGTTTCTTTATCTTAACCATCATTGGACCTAACCTGGCTCAATCATCACTTATGAAAATAGTTAGTCCAAGATGCATAGTTGTCTCAATCATCTTTGCACTCAATTAACACATAATGAATGCCTTCATAATGATTGAGCACAACCTAAATCAATTTAAATGAATAATTGTATTTGTGTCTTAAGTATATTGATGCAACTAATGCTTCGTTATACTCAAGAACTATCGATTATCCTTAATCGATCACAAGAACACCATCAACTCATGATGCAATGTTCTTTGATTATTAAGAGATAAACGACTTCAATTTAAATCTTCATTTAAATTGATATGAGTATACAATAACTACACAGTTTTCATATACTCATGTTGATGGAAAGTAATGATCCATAATATGTGGAATGTATGGAAATGATCGTTACTTTAAGCCATCAACTATAAGATAAACTCCACAAAGATATGTGCATACATATAATTGATCTTGAATCAATATGCACGTATCCAATTTTATTTCTTTGGAGCATATCCTATGATACCATGAGTATACTACAACTATGCATGTTAAATGTATACTCAAAGATCTAGTTTCAATGTCTTGATCCTTTATATGTTGTAATGAGGAATAGATCAATGCAATGAAACAATAAGTTAGAGTGTGAACTCCCCCTAAATGTGTGCATCCATGTAATATGTGGATTGGGAAACATGATACACAGTTTTTGGTTAAAGCAGTGGAGAAATTCATACTTCAACTTAAATCCTAAGTATGCAATAAAATAATGAACATTGATACAATGCATACCTTGGGTTTTCCATTTTCTATCCAAATGTGAGGCTACTAAACCTAAGCTCAATAAATATGTTAGTCTCATTAACAATTAGTTTTGTCAATGATCATCAATCATCCTTGATGAGACGAAAATAGTAATTACTTAAACATTAGTCTCCTATTAGGATTTGTCATTAATCACCAAAACCAACTTAATGGATCAACCTAATGGAGGTTGTACTTACAATCTCCCCCTTTTTGGTGATTGATGACAAAACCTTTTTTTCACAATTGCACTAATGGATATATACTTAATATGGAACAAATATTAAGCATTTAAGCATTTTATATCCATACCATGGCATGCTATGCACATGATGCATATGAAGATGCATGAGATAAACACATGTGCAAGGCAATTGAGAAAAGCTCACATAATTCTCCCCCTTTTTGTCAATAAGCACCAAAAGCAAATGAACATCCAACTTAAAATAATGTGAGGAAGAGAGACTTGAACTTCATAAGCTTGAACTTACAATCTCCCCCTTTTGGTATTGAATAAATTAAGCATGAAGGAGGGTTTCAATAACACCGCATGTGGCAATTTTTGTGGCTTTATACCAATTAAAAGACAAAATACGAAATGATGGCTTGATACCAAATGCAAGGCAAAGCAAACAAGTTTGGCAAATTCTTGAAATATGGTCAAGAAGAGCAAACACTTGAAAGGAGACCATATTTTGAGTTTGGATACCAATTGAAACCAATTGAAGGAATTTAAGCTCAAGTACCAATTGAAAGGATTTAAACTTAAAGTGCAAATGTGGGTATCACAAGAGTTATTTGAAACTAATTCAAATAAATCACTTCATTTTATTAGGCTTTACGATAAACACCATGATTCTCTTGTAGAATCTATAATTTTGCCTAATAGGGTTAAGCGAGAAACCCAACACAAATACCACTTGAGAAATGAGATACCAATTAAAAGTCTATCTCAAGGGTTTTTGCTTGAAACTCTTCATTCAAGGATCGAGCATAAAGAATTATTCATAAAGAATAATGCTCAAATGGAATTTCTCCTCTTTATGTATTTCAATTCATAAAGAACCTCACACAGAGAGTTCTTAAGCGATTGAACTTACAATGCATTTAAGCTTATGGAGAATCCAACTTAAAAGAATTTGGGTATCAAGGTAGAGGCTACAAGAGGCAATCAAAATACCACTTGTAGGAGGATTTAAAATTCATTGATACCACTTTGAAAGAATTCAAATAACCGAGGATGTCATTTGTAGGAATGAACAATAATCCTCAATGACATCACAAGTTGAAAAGATAGGTATCCAAAGATACCACTTGTAACCACAATAAATGAATAACGCTCTCTTGATACTATTTGTTGGATCAAATCACATAGATATTGATACCAATTGAAAGATAGTCGATTGAATCGATGAGTATCAGAGCAATTAAGCATTTAAGGGTATCAAAGTGAAATACAACTCAAAACTAGAGCATGAAAAAATAAGAGTTGCAAGGTTTTGTTTTTTGAAATCCTAAACCACACAGATTTAGAGAAGACAATAGAGTTTTACAGATAAACTCAAGAGGAGTGAAGATAAACCTTTGTAAAGATCAAATCCCCTTAACTCGAGTTTGATTTTTGAAATCACCAAGATTTTATCAAACACAAGAGATCAAAGCAAAACCAAAGGTATCAGAGAACAACTTGAAAACTTAGAGTTAAACAATTGAGGATAACACTTGGAAGCATTTAAGTGCCCAAAACTTGACATAAATGAGCTCCCCAAGATATTCAATAAATGAATCATGGAGCTATTTTGCATTTGAATTGCACAAGTTTTGTCTAGCTATAAGATCAAGTGAATACCACTTTTGAAATCAATTGAATACTCAAAACTGATACCATTTGAAAACACTTTCATGTAAAATGCAAACCTTTTGAATTTTTGCACAAAGATACTTTGGGAATACAAGAATCTTTCTCAAAAGGAATTCTTGAAAAAGGAAGTATCAATCGAAAGATATCCCAAAGCAAAATTCGAAAGAAAACTTACAATCAGGCTGTATACAGATCGGATATTCCGATATATGGATCGGATATTCCGATATATGGATCGGATATTCCGATGTGTACTAAATTCCAGAATATCGGATCTTCCGATTTAAAATCGGATGTTCCGATGAGTTGAATTTTTCAGCCGATTGAAACTCAAAGTTCAGCCCACCTTTTGCAAATATGTCAAGAATTTTTGCAAATGAAGTCCAAATGAATTGAAATCATCAGGGAACTACCTTTGGACTATTTCAAACGTTTTTAGGATAACTTTTGTTTGCAAAGTATTTTCTTATAGCTCATTTTGGCAAAATGCGCTTTGAGGTACAAAGATGAAAACAAATTTCATAAACCCTCAATGTGCAACTTCAACTTGGATTTCACTAACAATTGAACCCTCATGGCTTGAAGAATTTGAAATGCATTTTTGAAGCCATGATAATTTATAAAACAATGAAATCCAATTTGAATGCCAAAATTCAATAATAGGCTCTTTTGGTTGAAAACAAGGATTTTGAGTCAAAATAGTTTTCAACATAGAATTTTCAAATTGAAAGCTTGTAAAATATTTGAAATACATAATATAATATTTTTACAAAGCTTTTTGCAAATTTGGGTCTATTAAAACATAATTTTAGCTTTTTGTCCAAAGAGGGTTCTTTTGAAGAACCAAATGAAAATCCAATAAATCAAATACTCAACAACACAAAAGATCAAATCCAATTTAAGAGAATGAGATAAGATTTAGAGATTGAACTTTTGTGTATGAGTTTGGAATACCATTTTGAACTAAGATATGGCACAAGATCTAGTCCACATGGTGAAACTCACTAAGTGCAATATTTTGATCTATATCGGTCAAACTAAGTTTTTCGTCGAGTTTCAAAATAAAATAACTTTTGTTTGATTGGTCTTTTGAAAATCTTTTAAACACGAAAGATGTTAAGAATGACCAACTCAAGGATTTTTGTATTGAAATTATTTTCAAAGTCTTTTTACTTTAACTCTATGAAAATTATACATTTAAATCCAAAACAAGATACTTCTATCTAGGTTTTTGGTATAAATCTCATTTTCTTTTCAAAATAGATTTTATGAAGCAAAACCTTTGAAAAACATTTTGAAAGCATTTGTATACATTTCTCAACTAGTTTTCAAAAGATTACTAATAGATTAGCAAATTTTGAGTTTTGGCTAAAAGGTTGATTTTGAAAAATATATAAGCACTTATAATAAATATGGGCACACGTAGGGATGTGATACACATGGTTATGAATTAGCACTTCTAAATGTGCCACTCCTAACTTGCTCAAGATTACAATTAAAGCACAAGTAAGAAGCTTGAGCAAGGTACAAACAACAAGCAATTAAATTGATTTTCATGAAACTAATGCATCTAAACCTACACAAGGCTAGAAGCAATAAAATAATCAATTTAAATTGCAAGTTACCGAGATGGCATTGGCTCATGATAATAGAATGATCTTCCTCATGCTTGGCTCCATGTGTAAATGATGAAGTCTTCATTTTCTTCACGAGACCAAGCGTCCAATCCATCTCATATTGCCTAAAAACCTTTTAGGTGGTTTTTTTTTGGTACCCAATCCTTGTTGGGTCCAACAATATTAGTCACAATGGATTTAGGAACCCAAATGGCCCTAACTTTAGCATTAATGGAATGACTAACATTTCTAGGAATAGGTTTGCAATATTTATTCCTCCTAAGCATAGAATTGTCATTGAGTCGTGAACGTTTAGGAGGGCAAATATATTTAGCAACCCTATTTCTAGTTTGATCTTTTCTAAGCAAGTGATAATCATTGAAGTGAGAAGGCTTAGAGGATCTAGTATATCTAGCAAATAATTTGCTATTGTTATTTCTCCTAAGCAATTTATTTGAATTGCTTTGAGTTGGCTTAGGAGTCCTAACATTTTTTGCAAATTCATTTCTAGATATACTCTTCCTATGCAAATGAATAACATCATTTTTGGCGGGCATAGGGGACTTGACAAGCTTGGCAATTACATTACCATTCTTGTCCTTCCTAAGCAAATAATCATTATAATGAATAGTAGGCTTAGGGATTATACCTTTGGGACAATCCTTACCGATATGCCCCTTTTGCCGACAATTGAAGCAAATTTGAGTTCGACCTCTTCTAGTCCTCTTAAGGTTTTGCTTCTTGTCGTCAAGCCTCATCTTTGATGACGTTCCCGTGCCATCAACTTGATTAGGGCACACCGAGGCAAGGTGACCCTTCTTGTTGCATCCAAAGCACCTCTTGATCTTCGAGAGTTTTCCATGGTGCTTTGGCTTGTTCTTCTCCCTCTTGGAGATGTAGCCAAGTCCTCTTCTATCTTGAGGCACCCGAGGCTCACTCAAGATCTTGTTGAGGATGGCTTTGCCCTTGTAGCACTTCTCCAAGTCACTTTCCAGCTTTGTGACTTGTTTCTTGAGCTCATTATTTTCCTCTACAAGATTAGTATCTAACAACATAGAGGAACTTGAAGCAATATCATTAGAGCATAAGGGCATATCAATGCTAGGAGTAGACATGTCAAATTTGGATGAAATGCAAGGAATGATATTTGAGCAAGGCATTTCATCAATTAAATCACATTGAATACTAATGTCTACTCTAGGCTTAGTGAATTCCTTGAGAAGGATCTTTTCATGATTTTCCTTAAGAACATCATAATCCTTTTGAAGTGAGTCATACTTCAACTTCAAAGTTTTGTACTTAGTTTTCTCCTTCTCAAGAGATTCATTTTTCACCTTTTCTTTTGCAAGAGCACTCTCAAGTTCAAGATTTCTTTCTTTTTCAAAGATGAGCAAATCTTCTTGCCTCTCGAGAGTGTCTTCTTGCTTTTCTATTGTATCAAGCAAGACAAGCATTTTGGAAATTGATATTTCTCTAATATCACCAAACCTATCATCATAATCGGTATCACTATCATCATCACTCTTACTAGAATCATCTACAATTTGAGATTTGGATGTGTGTGATACCTTCTTCTCCTTTGCCATGAGGCAAATAGGAGTGTTGTCATTGCTTGGGGCGGAAGAGGAGGTAGATGGTGATGTCGGTTCTTCATCACTTGATGTAGAGGTAGAAGAATCATCAACCGACATCCGTTCTTGCATGCAATCCTCATTTGATGATGTGGACACACCATATTTGTCTTGAAGCATTGTCCACATATCATGAGCACTCTTGAGGTTGTATATCTCATTGAATATCTCTTCGCTCACAGAACTAAAAATAGCGTTAGTAGCTTGAGCGTCTAGATGTAAGCATTTCTCTTCTCCTTTAGTTGGAGCCACTTCGTTTAGACGAAGAGAAAAGCCGACATCTACGATCCACCATAATTGTGGGCTCATGGATTTAAAGAATGAAATCATGCATAATTTCCAATGAGCATAATTATAACCATAAAGCATTAGTGAATCATGAGAGTGCACTAATCCACTAGTCGTCATCCTTTACTCTCTTAAGCGGTAAAGCCTAATATGAGAGTGACCGTGGCTCTGATACCAATTGAGAGGATCGAGGATGGACGCCTAGAGGGGGGGGGGTGAATAGGCGATTTACAATTTTCTAAAATCACGCAATGAAAAGAGATCGGAACTTCCGATATGAAGTCGGAGGTTCCGGTGTCTAATCGGAATATCCGATATGAGGTCGGAATATCCGATTAGAACAGAGTCTAGTGAATTGCAAAACTAATTACGCCTATACACAAAATGATTTCTACTTGAAGCTAGCACAAGCAAATATTAGCAACTAGTAGTAAAGCTAGCTAGCGAGATAATCAACACTAGATAGATCAATTCAATACAAGATAGCAAAGTAAAGCAATAAGCACATGTAAAGAATTGACACGATGATTTGTTTACCGACGGTCGGACTTCCTCCAAGGAGGTTCCTACGTCTTCGTTGAGGAGGCTCGGTCACACTTGAGCCGGGTCTTTTCCAACCCTATTCCTCGCCAATCTCGGTCACACTTGAGATGTGGCTTCACTTCTTGATTTCTTCCCTTTCGGAGGTGAAATCGAACCTTCAACAAACTTCTCACGGCACACCACACTCGTTGGTTGCTTGTGAGCGACGCCTAGCCGTCTAGGAGTCTTCAAACTCCAAGAGTAACAAATCCAACAAATGGATGATCTTGGAAATGACCTCTAGTGCTCAAGATGTATCTCAATCTAACACTCTTAGCACTAACTCTCACTTCCCACACCTCACTCAAAGAGGGATCACAAAGATCAAAAGGGAGGGAGACAAGATGAACACTCAATCCACTCCTAATCACAACACATGTTTTAGAGCTCTCTCTAGCTCATGAGATGACCAAGGAGCAACAAATGCATCACAAGGTATTCTCTCTACTCCACTAGCTCAAACTCTTGTTTAGCCCTTCAACAATATCCCCAACTTTCTTTCCCAACCGGCCAAGGGGGGTATTTATACCCCACACCCAAAGACTAGCCGTTGGAGCAAGAAAACTAGCCGTTTTACACACATCGGAACTTCCGATCCCAACATCGGAACTTCCGAACAGGCTAAAACTCCAGAACAAACTCAATCCAATAAACACATCGGAACTAACATCGGAACTTCCGATACATCGGAACTTGCATCGGAACTTCCGATCTGGGCAGAGAGGCACCTTACAGAAACCTTTCAAAAAGTTTCTAAGTCTACATCGGAACTTCCGATCCAACATCGGAACTTCCGATCTAACATCGGAACTTACATCGGAACTTACATCGGAACTTCCGATCAGGCAAAAAATCAGCACACTTGCAAACTAAAAATACTGATCGGAACTTCCGATTTTCACGATCGGAACATCCGATTTGACCAGAGAGCACCCTTTTTGAGTTTCACACTTATCGGAACATCCGATCCAAAGATCGGAACATCCGATCCTCACAGAGAGGCACCCTTACTAGAACCAGCTCGAAAAGTTTCTAAGTCTTAATCGGACTATCCGATCACACCGATCGAAACTTCCGATCCTCACAGAGGAGCACCTGAGACTTAGACAACTTACCCTCGGACTTTCCGAGGGATCGGGGAACTTCCGATCAACACAGAGAGGTCCTAGACTCTCACCAACAAACCACCGGACTTACCGATGGATCGGAACATCCGATACACTAATCGGAACATCCGATCCAGACAGAAAGACAGACCTTTCCGGTGTACGTGATGTGTATTGTGTCTCTCATCTATTTAAGGATAGATAACACTTGAGCACAGAGACACTTCTAAATCATCCACGTTGCATCCCTCTTAATAGTACGGCATGCCTATAACAAGACACTCTATATAGTTACCTTTGATGCCGCACACGATCAATCCTCTTTGGGGTTTTTTTATGATCTTCAATCATACCTCATTTCCCCGGGATTGTCACTTTGCTCTCTCTTGAAGTCCTCATGATTTACGATCATCTTCTCTTCAAGATCGTCACACAGCTCTACTTCTCTTTTATCGGATCATCACCCGGCTCTCACAATATCCTGTTCATCTCCTCTTGATGAACATTCTTTTCTTTCCTTCTCAACGGGATCTCCTCTTGACGTTCATCACCTCATGATGTCGTCCTTGTCCCGTTTCTTTATCTTAACCATCATTGGACCTAACCTGGCTCAATCATCACTTATGAAAATAGTTAGTCCAAGATGCATAGTTGTCTCAATCATCTTTGCACTCAATTAACACATAATGAATGCCTTCATAATGATTGAGCACAACCTAAATCAATTTAAATGAATAATTGTATTTGTGTCTTAAGTATATTGATGCAACTAATGCTTCATTATACTCAAGAACTATCGATTATCCTTAATCGATCACAAGAACACCATCAACTCATGATGCAATGTTCTTTGATTATTAAGAGATAAACGACCTCAATTTAAATCTTCATTTAAATTGATATGAGTATACAATAACTACACAGGTTTTCATATACTCATGTTGATGGAAAGTAATGATCCATAATATGTGGAATGTATGGAAATGATCGTTACTTTAAGCCATCAACTATAAGATAAACTCCACAAAGATATGTGCATACATATAATTGATCTTGAATCAATATGCACGTATCCAATTTTATTTCTTTGGAGCATATCCTATGATACCATGAGTATACTACAACTATGCATGTTAAATGTATACTCAAAGATCTAGTTTCAATGTCTTGATCCTTTATATGTTGTAATGAGGAATAGATCAATGCAATGAAACAATAAGTTAGAGTGTGAACTCCCCCTAAATGTGTGCATCCATGTAATATGTGGATTGGGAAACATGATACACAGTTTTTGGTTAAAGCAGTGGAGAAATTCATACTTCAACTTAAATCCTAAGTATGCAATAAAATAATGAACATTGATACAATGCATACCTTGGGTTTTCCATTTTCTATCCAAATGTGAGGCTACTAAACCTAAGCTCAATAAATATGTTAGTCTCATTAACAATTAGTTTTGTCAATGATCATCAATCATCCTTGATGAGACGAAAATAGTAATTACTTAAACATTAGTCTCCTATTAGGATTTGTCATTAATCACCAAAACCAACTTAATGGATCAACCTAATGGAGGTTGTACTTACAGCCCCGCTCGTGCTGCACTGCCCCCCTGCCCACACCGCCGCCCGCCCAAGCTGCCGCAGTTGCCCCGCCCCGCCCTGTGCTGCGCCATCGTCTGGCGCCCTCCCCGTGCCGCCGCCACCCGCCTCCCCTAGCCCCCGCGGGCTACTGGCCGCCCTCCCTGCACGCCGCCCGCTTCCCGCCAAGGTAAGTCTTACACTGTTGTTTCAGTTGTTTACTATTTTTTAGTTTAGTTTAGTGTTGATTAGGGTTTAGATTAATTTAGGCAGTTTACTTGTGAGGTGTTGATTAGGGTTTAGATTAATTTGGGTAGTTTAGTGATGTTTTTGTCGACCGAGTAGTTAATTAGGTGATTAGTTAGGCTATTTTCGTCGGCCATGATTAGTTTGGGGTTAAAGTTGGTAAAACATGATTCAATTAAGTAGAATTGATTTGGTTAGCCAAGCATAGGCGTCACCCATTCAGGAATGGCGCATCTCACATTTACTTGTGAGGTGTGCCGTTCCGGAATTGTCCAGTTTAATTTGGACAGCCTTGGAATGGACGCTAGAGCATTTGTAGGATTTATGACGAGCCCAACAGTCTGAACGAAATCTCGGCAACATGATCCAGTTGTTCTCTGATGCACCAAGATTGGGCATGCATTCGGAGAACAGCGGGGTTATGTTGCCGAAATTCCGTTCGACCCGTAAGGCTCATCATAAATCCGTGCTCTGGCATCCATTCTTGGGTGGGTTTAGAACCTATCTTTCCCAGTAGAGCCATTGTTCGCAACTAAGCCGCTGTGGTTGATATCGTTGCCTGTGTTTAGCTTGGAGAATGGGTGATGATCAAAGGTGGATGTATGATGGTTGGAGTAAGAACGGGGTGCACTCAAGAGAATGGGCGGTCATTGCACAGGTGTTCGTGGACCATGCATTCGCAGGGGCTATTGGTGGTGTCGCAAAGTGCCCGTGTAGCAAGTGACGCAACTATTCTTACGACGTTAAGTCAGATGTAGAGTGGCACCTATGCAAGTTTGGTTTCATGCCTGGCTATCTGATATGGTACGAGCATGGCAAGGTGGAGCCCATTGTTGAGTTGGACCATGAGGATGAAGACTGGATGGATGAGATGCTGAATGATATTGGTAGGGAGTTTGAGGTTAATTCGGAAGAGGAGCCTGGGCCGGAGGTGCAAAGCTTTTATAGGCTCCTTTCGGCCTCGGAAGAGAAATTGCATGAGTTCACCAACGTCACCATCTTACATACAGTGATGCGGCTCATGTCAATGAAGTCGAAGTACAACTTTTTGAACAAGTGCTACAACGATATGGCCCAACTGATCAATGATATCCTTCCGCTGAACCATAAGATGCCGAAGGACATGTACCAGTCCAAGAAGATGTTGTCTAGCCTTGGGATGAAGTATGAGAAGATTGATGTTTGCGAGGATAATTGCATGTTGTTCTGGAAGGAACATGCCAACGACACTCGTTGGAGGTACTGCAACAAGTCTAGATATGTCGAGGTGGTAAAAGATGAGGGGATAACGGTGATGACAAAAGTCGTGATGAAGCAACTCCGATACATGCTAATCATGCCTAGGATTAAACGTCTGTACTTATCTAAAAAAAACCACCAGTCATATGAGGTGGCATAAAGAAGGTGTCCGTGAGATCGAGGATGTGATGGTGCATCCTGCAGATGGCGAGGCGTAGAAGGCATTGGACTACTTTGACCCCGAATTTGCATGTGACCCTAGGAGTGTTCGCATTAGGTTGGCGACAGATGGGTTCACACCTTTCAGTACAAGTGCCACCCCGTACTCTTGTTGGTCGGTTTTCATCGTGCCGTACAACCTACAAGCTGCATTGTGCTTGAAGGAGGAGTACCTATATTATCTCAATTTAATGATAAACATATAATTAAATGTCACTATAAAAATAGAAGTTCAAGTAATAAAATGATGTTTATATTTTATTTCTAAAAACTAATGAATGATTGAGGGTTAGCGTTTTATTTTTTTAATTTATATATTATAAAATTGGACCCACATGTCATAGGATACCCAAGGGTACAAATTGGCACCCATACACATCCCATGGTATTATCGGGTACCCAAACCCAAAAACCCATGGGTATAAAGTGCTACCCATACCCGTCCTTATCGGATCGGGTGCCCACGGGTACCCAAACCTATGGGTAAAACTATCATCCGTACATACTCGCCACAGATGTGCTCATAGTTTATTCAGTAAAGGGCTCAAATAATTCCTATATTATCTCAATTTAACGATAAACATATAATTAAATGCCACTATAAAAATAGAAGTTCAAGTAATAAAATGATATTCATATTTTATTTCTAAAAACTAGTGAATGATTGATGGTTAGTGAAGGACCATGTGGAGGTCCATCCATGTTTGTGATGAGTATTTGACTTTCTTTGAGCAAGGTGTGCTCAGGCTTGAGTTTGATTTGACTCGGTATTGCATGTTTCAATTAATGATAATTGTGGACTAACATGCAGGAATAAAAGGTATGTGCATTGTGGTATGTGCAAAATGGTTTGTTCCTTGTGGTACAGGTTCCTGAGGCAGCTATGGTCGTTGGTGAGTACCGGGACTAGGTTGGGAGAACCGAGGTCCAGAGCGGTCGAGGATGCCGACGAGATGGTTGGGCTCAAACCGGGTTCACTTGGACGTCAAGGAAATGGACTTGAGGTGACTCAAGGTTTCCGGTTCGGGTTGGAGGCTCGAAGAGGAGGAAACTGAGCGGTCAAGTCCGGCGGATGAAGGCCCGTTGCATCGGGTTGATCGGGTTTTGTTTAAAACCCATGTATGGCCAATGTGGCCCATGTAAAGCCCATGTGTGGGTTGAAATGAGAGGGTTAATCCTAGCCCTTGGTGGAGTTCCCTAGGGTTTGGGACTCATCCAAGGGTGGTAGGTGGCCCTAGAGTAGTATAAATAGAGGGGGAGGGGTGTCCTCCCTCACTTGAAGGTTTGAGTTGCTCCTTTGAGCTTTGCCCACATGAAGTGAGGCTTTGTAAACCTTCCAACCAGAAAATACAAAGATTTTCTTTACATTTTTGTGAATTTAAATTCGTGATTTACATTATGTCTTTACTTTACGCAATTTAAATTCAGCATTTACTTTCCCGCATGTAAATTCTCGCAATTTACTTTCTCGCAATTTGGATTTGCTCCTCTCCTTCTAAATGCTGTTGATCAAGGAGGTCTTGAGGGTGCTCATTTGGTTTTACATCTTTCTTGCACCCTAGGATAGACTAGAGATCAAGTTTCTATCAAGATTGCAAATCTGTCCTGAACTTGTTCTTCGCGCAGCAGTCAGTCTTTGATTTTTAGAAAAATATAGAAAAATCTTTCTTGATTGATTCTTATTGGAGAAGGTGCTTGACTCATATACCCATCTGTGGAAAAATTTTGGAGTCCACTGGATGCACCATTTGGGAGCTGTGAGGTGAAAACCGAGCCCCAAATTTCCTGATTGAAAATCCTGACTGTTCGTAGTTCTTGATTTTTCCTGTTTTTTGTAGAAGGATTTTGGTGGTGATTTTTGGTGGAGTGCTTCACGACTCAACAGCTCACAGGCTGAAAAATTCCCAAATTATTTGGAGCAACAGAAGTCCACCATCCACCTGCTCTAATTGAGGACAATTCCTGAAAATCTGCTTTTGCTTTTCTAAAAAGAGGCTTTTGTGTTTTGGCTTGATCTCTTTTAGAAAAGAAGTATTTGAATTGATTCCTCTTTGCTTTGGACACTTGACAACCAGAATTTGTGATTTAAATATCCCTCACATGATTCATGGTTCCCATCCATGTAAGCTAGGGATACACATAGGTGTCAAGTCGTTCCGATTTTTGCGGGTTTCGCGATTTTAAGGAGCATCGGTTTTCTTTGCGGGATTGTTTGGAGTACGTTGAGTAGGGACATTTTTATTTGGGATCATTCACCCCCCCTCTGATCGCCATCTCGGTCTTTCAGTTAGAGTTTTATATTTTTAATCTATATATTATAAAACTGGGCCCACATATCATAGGATACTCATCGGGTATCATGGATACAAATTGGCATCCATGCCCATCCTATGATTTTAACGGGTACCTATGGAGGACATAGGAACCGGGTGTATGCATGAAAGCCTAAGAAGACTAGACAAAAAAGGAATGGACAAAGCGAAGCGTGTATATCCCGGAGATCTGTCTACTGTCCCGTCACAACTAAAAGAAAAGATTGTAACCGCAGGGGAAACCACCATGGATAAGAAAAGATACGATTCCTTTACTTATAACCAACTTGGACTCTCCCCCTTGTAATCGAGTTGGACTCCTCTACCCCCCTCGTATATAAGAGGGGTGGGAGGACCTCAGGAGACAACAGATAATCCCAAAACACAAGACTAGGGTATTACCTCCACCGTAGAGGGCCCGAACCTGTCTAGATTCTTGTCTTGTGTTACCATCGAGTCCTTGATCCAGCGTCTTGCCCTCTAGATTAACATCCCCCAGAGATTATTGTCGACACCACACATCGACAGTTGGCGCGCCAGGTAGGGGAGCGCGAAGATCAATTTAGGTGATCTCGATGGCTTTCAGAAACGACATCACCTTCGCTCCAGCCCATGTTTTTTGCTTCGAAAGTCTACGCTTCATCGCTAATGAGTTCGACATCCTTATCCCTTCAGACTCGGATCATATTCGGTCTGAGAATTCTCCCAGTTTCCGTTCGGTGTTTGTGATCGGAGGCGGTCTGCCCAAATCACAAAACCAGCGGGGAGTCGAAGAAACAGAGATGGAGCTTGTTCGGCATGAAGATCAAAACGACCGCGCCCCGTCGCTTCAAAATCGGGTGCGCAACGTCAATGAAGACATTTTGCATGCTAGAATGGGGAGCCATTCGGTTTTCCAAACACCGCAGCAAAATATCGTGGCCACCAGGACACTCCTTGACATCTTGGGTCCCATGATCGAACCCAACAGTCCACCTGCTTCGATCATGGCGCAATCAGCAGGGTCAGATAGCGAGGCCCCCACGTGCAGGAGAAAAAACGCACATGGCTAGCAGTCGGACTAGCCGCAGCCGAACAGAAGGAAGTCGGCGCAAGTCTCTTTATGGTAAGGATGTTCGTTCTACCATGCACCGCGACCTCCGCTAGAACCTTGAGGACCGGAGGCGAGAGCGGGAGGACGACGAGCGGCGCCGACGAGACGATGATCGCAAGCGTTTTGGCATTGACCATGACTGGGACAGCCGATACCCCCACAATCGGAACACAAGTCACGACGATCGCAGAAACCGGCATAGCCCGCGCCAGAATGACGGTCGCCGAGTGGATTCTTCACCGCGCCACCACCACGCTCGGTGCAATGAAGAACCATTGATGGGATCAGAGCATTCACTGGTCGCCTCCGTTGGGTGCAGTGGCCGGATGGTTTCAACCCAAAAGGCATCACCAAGTTTGATGGAGAAAGAGACCCAGAAGCCTGGCTGTAGGTCTATTCTCTTGCAGTTAAGGCGACTGGGGGCGATCGCAATGTAATGGCGAATTACCTACCAGTCATGCTGGCTCCTTCGGCACAAGCATGATTTACAGGGCTTCCAAGGGATTCCATTGACTCTTGGGGAGACCTCTGTGACCAGTTCATTATGAATTTTCTGGGTACTTTCGAGAAGCCTGGAACCCCCTGGGACCTCTACCAACTCCATCAAAAGAAGAATGAATCCCTGAGAGATTTCATCCGGCGATTCACGCAGAAAAAGAATACAGTTCGAGATGTCTCAGATGCGGTAGTCATCGCGGCTTTCCAAAAGGGAGTCAGCGATCCCGATCTCATCAAGAAGATGTCTTGGAAGCCCCCAACGACGGCACGGGAGATGTTTGCCTTAGCCGACAGCTATGCGGCTGCCTCAGACGCATTAGCGGAACGCCGAGAGGATCGACTCCAGCAAAAAGACAAAAAAGATCATGCCGAACCTTCGAAGCAAAAGGACAAGAAACGGAAAGGTGAGGAGCTAGTCGCGGCAACCGAGTGTGGGAAGATGAAGGCTCCACAGAACAAAGACTACGATGAAGTAATGAATGCGCAATGCCCTTTCCACCCGAAGGGGAAAGACGCGGCAAAAGATTGTTTTACCTTAAAAAGATTTGCGCGGGAAAACCAGAATCAGTCAGAGCCCAAGGACAAGAAGGAAGCTGGGAAGAAATACGACCCCTTCGCGGAAGGCGACTTCCCAGAGATCGAGCACGAGCCAACTTCATATTTGGAGGTTCGGGTGCATATGAATCCAAGCGGAAGCAAAAGCTGACCGCTCGGGACATCAATACGATCACACCGGCGGTCCCACAATACTTGAAGTGGTCGAAAATCTCCATCACCTTCGATCTTTTGGATCATCCCGACCACATTCCCTTTCCCGGCAGATATCCCCTGGTACTGGATCCAGTCATCCGCAGCGTGAAGCTTAAAAGGGTCCTTATCGATGGAGGAAACGGGCTCAACATCCTGTTTGCCAGAACCCTTGACGACATGAAGATCCCGCGCTCGAAGCTCAAGCAGAGTGCGTCGCCGTTCCATGGAGTAATCCTCGGGACTTCATCCGTACCGCTCGGACAGATTGTCCTGCCCATCACGTTCGGCACAAAAGACAACTACTGGACGGAATGCATGAACTTCGAAGTGGCTGATTTCAAGATGGCATACCATGCCATCTTGGGAAGACCAGGCCTAGCAAAATTCATGGCAGTACCGAACTACACATACTCGGTCCTTAAAATGCCACGTCTGAAAGGCATCATTACGGTTCGGGGAGACGTCAAGCAGTCTTTCCAGTGCGACAAAGAGAGTTGCGAGTTGGCTGAAACCCTACACGCATCGGCTGACCTGGAGAAACTCTGGCTAATAGCATCCACTCAGCAATGCGAGGAGATCCCAACCAAGAAGTAAGCTAAGGCGGGAATCCAGCCGGACGAAGAGGTCAAGAAGATAGCACTCAACCCATCCAACCTAGCCAAGACGGCTCTGATTGGGGCTGCACTCGGTCAGGAATAGGAATACGCACTCGTCACTTTCATCTGGGCAAACCAGGACATCTTCGCTTGGAAACCATCTGACATGCCTGGTGTCCCGAGGGAGGTGATCGAGCACGCACTAAATGTAAAAGAAAGCGTGAGACTGGTCAAACAGTGACTCCGGAGTTTCGCTCAGGACCGTCGCGACGCGATCAGAGAGGAGATCACTAAACTACTAGCCGCAGGCTTCATAAGAGAAGTATATCATCCCGACTGGTTAGAGCATCTCCAGCAGAGCCCCTAAACCAGCCCCTAAACCTTAAAATAGGGAGTGTAGTAAAAAAAATAGATCCAGCAGGGCCCCAACTCAAGCCCCTAAAATTAGGGGGCCCCTAAATTTGCCTCCTCAGCCCCAATTCCCAGGGGGCCCCAACTCAAGCCCCTAAAATTAGGAGGCCTCTAAATTTGCCTCCTCAGCCCCAATTCCCAGGGACACGAGTACAACCCATATTGTTGAAGATAGGGAAATACATGAGAGGCTTCGAAAATTTTATAATGTTTTGAAAATTTTAAATTTAAATTTGAAATTTTATGTTTTTAAATTGTAAATGTTAATATGCTTATGTTTTATGTATTACAAATATATTTGATTGAATTTTAGTGGTGTCAAATGAAGATTATACATAGCGGATATGTCAAAATAGGAGAAAAAGTAAAATAGGGGCTGAGATTTAGGGGCTGTTGCTGGACTTGTGCTCTGAAAACAGGACCTCAAAAAATAGGGGGAGTCCCTAAATCCAAAATAGGGACCCTGTTTTAGGGGCCCTTGCTGGAGATGCTCTTAGCGAACCCGGTTCTCGTTCGCAAAAAGAATAAAAGTTGGCGCATGTGCGCTGATTACATAGATCTCAACAAAGCTTGTCCAAAAGAACCTTTTGGACTGCCTCGCATTGATCAAGTAGTCGACTCCACCGCCGGTTGCGAACTCCTGAGCTTTTTGGATGCCTACTCAAGGTATCACCAGATTAGCCTCAAGGAAGAAGACTGCATCAAAACCATGTTCATCACGCTGTTCAGAGCCTTTTGTTATGTCACAATGCCTTTCGGGTTGAAGAACGCCGGCAAGACTTACCAACGCGCAATACAACGGTGCTTTCACAATCAACTCGGACGCAACGTGGAGGCCTACGTAGACGACGTCGTGGTGAAATCTCGGTTGATAGGATATCTCATCTCCGATTTAACTGAAACACTCGAAAGCCTAATGGCTTACCGGATGAAACTTAACCCTAAGAAGTGCACTTTCGGAGTCCCTTCGGGAAAGCTTCTCGGGTTCATCGTGTCGCACCGCGGCATCGAGGCAAACTCAGAGAAAATCAACGCCATCTTAAAAATGAAGTCACCAGCAAACCAGAAGGACGTACAAAAGCTTACAGGCTGCATGGTGGCACTCGGCAGATTCGTCTCCTGTTTAGGGATGCGGGGAACACCGTTCTTCAAACTCCTCAAAAAGCAAAATCAGTTTCATTGGACTCCCGAAGCGCAACAAGCCTTCGAAGACCTCAAAACCTTCCTAACAAAACCTCTGGTATTGGCATCCCCAATGCCGGAGGAGCCGCTTATGCTTTACGTAGCTGCGACCACCCATGTGGTAAGTGCAGCGATCATCGTGGAGCGAGAAGAAGAGGGACATTTACAGAAGGTACAACGCCCGGTCTACTTCGTCAGCGAAGTATTAGGCGAATCTAAAGTACGATACCCTCAAATACAAAAATTTATTTACACCGTGCTAATCACTTCCCGAAAGCTCAAACATTACTTCCAAGAGCACGCGGTCTCAGTAATCACTTTCTTCCCAATCGGAGACATACTTCATAATCGAGAGGCCACCGGGAGGATTGCTAAATGGGCAGCCGAGCGGGGAGCCTTTGAGATTGCTTTCAAGCCACACACTACCATAAAATCACAAGCACTCACCGACTTCACCGCCAAATGGACGGAACTACAGAGCCCAGCAACCAACAAGGAGCTAGAATATTGGACGATGCATTTCGACAGTTCCCTCACACTCAGCAGTGCGGGGGCTGGAGTTGTGCTCACCTCTCCTAAAGGGGAAAAGCTAAAGTATGTCCTATAGCTTCACTTTCCGGCATTAAACAATGCCACCGAATACGAAGCACTCATCCATGAACTCCATATCGCCATATCACTCGGTATCCGATGACTGGTGGTTCGCGGGGATTCTCAGCTAGTGATCAACCAGGTGCAAAAGGATTGGCCATGCGTTGACGAGACAATGGCTGCATATTGTCAAGAAGTTCGAAGACTGGAAGACAAATTTGACGGACTGGAGCTGTCCCATGTGCTCCGGCGAGACAACAAAGTCGCCGACGAGCTTGCCAAACTAGGATCCAGTCGGGCCGATGCATCAGCGGGGGTTTTGTGGAAGAACTTCACAAACCCTCAGCAAGCCTACACCAAGGGGACAAGAAGACGTCCCATGCAACCGACACGAAGGTGTTTGTCATCAACCCCGACAGAACAAGTCCTTACCTAAACTACCTGCTGAAATACGAGCTTCCCGAAGATCGCACAGAGGTAGAACGCATCACGCGCAGGAGCAAGAGCTAAGTAGTCGTCGAAGGGGAACTCCTCCGAAAATGCGCCTTCGGGATGCTCAGGCAGTGTATATCAGAGCAAGAAGGGAAGGGTCTCCTCAAGCAAATCCACTCAGGAATATGTGGGCACCACGCGGCCTCAAGAACCCTAGTCGGAAAAGCATATAGCCAAGGCTTCTTTTGGCCGACTGCGGTATCGAACGCAGAGGATATTGTTCGCACTTGTGAAGGCTGCCAATTCTTCACTCGGCAAATTCTTGTGCCGGCCCAGCAACTGCGAACCATCACGATCACTTGGCCGTTTTGCAGTCTGGGGGCTCGATATGGTAGGGCCCCTAAAAAAAGCACAAGGCTGGTTCACCAACCTTTTTCGTCACTGTAGACAAGTTTACCAAGTGGATCGAAGCCAAGCCGGTGGTCACCATCACCGCAGCTAAGGCCAAAGAATTCTTCCAGGAAATTGTGGTTCGTTTTGGCACTCCAAACAGAATCATAACAGACAATGGCACCCAGTTTAGAGGGGAAGAGTTCCAAAGCTGGTGCGAGGAGCTAGGGATCAAGATCTGTTTCGCATTAGTGGCCCACCCACGGTGCAACGGGCAGGTCGAACGTGCCAACGGCATGGTACTACAAGGACTCAAGGCAAAGATTTTTGATCGCCTTAACCCGTACACTACCCGATGGGTGAAAGAATTGCCTTCGGTGCTCTCGGGGCTCGGAACCACTCCCAGCCGGGCAACCGGGCAGTCACCTTTCTTCCTGGTGTATGGGTCAGAAGCGGTCCTGCCTACCGAGTTGGAATTCGGATCCCTGAGGGTTCGGACCTACAGCGAAGATGGGTCAAAAGTATGCAGACTAGAAGACCTCGACCGACTGGAAGAAGCAAGGGACGTCACGTCAATCCGATCGGCCAAATACCTACAAGGACTACGCCGCTATCATGATCGAAACGTTCGGAGCCGCGCATTCTCCAAGGGAGATCTGGTTCTAAGAAAGAATCAGAAGAGCGAGCACAAACTCTCCCCGAGCTGGGAGGGACCCTACGTTACTGACGAGGTAGTACGGCCAGGAATCTATGGGCTCAAACACGAAGACGACGCAGTCGTCGGCAATACTGGAACATAGAACAACTACGTCGCTTCTACGCCTGAACTCTGTACCTTGTTGAATAAAACTCTTTTCGAAAGTTTTTTGTTTGAAAAAATGCCCTAAAATAGCCCTATTTTTCCAAAGCATCGGTAGAGAAAATCGAGCACGTCAAAAATCCCAAATCATAAAACGCTGGGCCATTTGCAATAAACCCTAGTCACCAGCAAGATGTGCTCGCGAAAAGAGGTCGCTAAGCGACTGCCGGCACTCGAGGGCTCGGCCAGTTGGACGGAACGCGTAAACAATAAAGAGGAGGCGACGCTCGGATTAAGTTTGTAAACCATGCAAAACGGAAAACAGGAGCACATAAGGGAATATAAGGAAACATAGTCTTCCATTCATTACATTATATATGTACATACATAAAAAAATACATGCGATTCTTCTTCTTCTTCTTCTTTTCAGGCCTCGCCGTGGCGAGCCCGTCCGACCGCCATGAGGAGGGCGTCCCGCACCCTGAAGAGCTGAGGAACGGCGTCAAGAAGCGCATCGATGACAGTCGCGTCGCGCTCAACGGCTTCGATCTCCCGGAGCTCCTCCATGGCCTCGTCAAGCTGCCGCCACAACTCTTCGTTCTCCGGCCCCTGGTACCAGTGACCGTGTAACCCCTGGAACCAGTGGTTGGAGAAGCCCGCCATCGAAGTAGATAAGGAGAAGAAGAGCAGAAGAAGGAGGAAGGTGTGAAGAAGAGCGGTTGCATCTGTAGAAGTTCTCCTCGCCCCTCCTTATACTTGCAGGCGCGGAAGCCGAAGAAGATCGAATTGAATGCAGGGGCAGGAAGCCGAAGCAGCACCGCACCAATTCCGAGCCAGGTGTCTGTAACACCCCAATTTTTGCTTTTCATGAATTTAATTAAGATTTGGCACTTTGGTGAATTTTTGGAATTTTCTGGAATTTATTTGGATTTATTTGGAATTTATTTGAATTTATTCCCTTCTGAAATAATTAAAGAATTTAATTTTGCAAATGCAATTTCGTTGGAATATTTTATTTGAGACCAAAATGTTTCAAAATATTTTCTAGATTTTTTCTGGAATTTTTCTGAGTGTTTTGCTATTTTTAATGGATTAAATGAATTTCTAGGAATTAAATTGAATATTTAATCGCTGGAAAATGCCGAACGGGTTTTACTGTTCATGCGACCGAGCCCGAGTCGGACTCGAGTCCGAGTCCGACCCGAACCCAACCCGCGCCACGTCCGAGCCGGACCCGGTCCAGCCGAACCCTAGGATCGCGACCGTTGGATCACGATCCAACGGTTGTGCGCGCGCCACGTCACCCGAGCCCGTTTCCCGTGCGGTCCCGATCGCGCCCGTGCGATCCGGGCCGTCGATCGCGCCACGTGGACGGCTCCCGTGCGTCCACGCCACCTTATCCAAGTCCTCGCCGGACTCCGCCGCCGCCCGCGTGTGGGCCTCGGTCTCCGCGCTTTTCACGGAAGCCGAGGCCACTATTTATACCGCCGCTGCTGCCACCGAGAAGCCGACTCCCGTGCGCACCCGTACCCCTAACCCTTCACGCCTGAGCCGCCACCGTTCGGCCGCACGAGCTCGCCGTAGTTGGAGAAGCATTCCGCCGCGGTTAACTCCGAATTCCGCCGCCATCCGTCGCTCTCCGCCGCGACTGAGCCCAGTCCCGAGACCCCCAGGCCGAGGCGCATCCGAAGGGAGAACTCACTTCGCCGGAGAAGCCAGCAAACGCCGGCGCGTTGGTCGTCTTCCTCCTCTCCGGCCAAGCCACCGCCGCCGCGCGGCATCGACGTCCTCGAGCCCGCACAGCCGTCCGATGAAGATCCGACCGCCAAGGTGAGACCACGTTTCCCCGGGAACCATAGAAACCAGATTAGATCTGGACCGTTGGATCAAGATCCAACAGCTCACGTTCGTCCACGTCACCCCGTAGCGAATCCACGTTACGGTTTTAGATTCAATCCCAACCGTTGGATCTGGATCCAACGGCATAGGGCGCGCCACGTGTCGCGCGCCGGGACATGCCACGTCACCCCGCGGTGAGATCAAAAGCCGATTGGATCTGGACCGTCCGATCTAAATCGAACGGCCCGGATCACCCGCATTATTCACAATGCATGAGATCCAGATTCAATCTGGGCCGTTGATTTTCAAATCAACGGCCGAGATCTAGCCACGTGTGCGAGAGCCGAACCGGCGTGCCCGCGTGGGCGTAAGCGTGGGTCGCTGACAGGGCGGGCCCGCCTGTCAGTGGCACTGGTCCGGTGGACCAGGGCCACCTTGGACCGGGCCGTTCGCATGGACCGGGTTTGTGCACCGGTGACGACGTGGCCGCTCCAGAGAGCGCCACGTGTCATGGTGACGTCATGCTGACGTCTTCGGGGGATTCGACCGGTGCTGACGTCAGCGGGTCCACGTGGACCAATGAGGTGCTGACACGTGTCATGCTGACGCAATAAATCATTTTCCGAAAAAGAAATTAATTATTTAATTCGGTTTATTGATTTCAAATTTGGATTCAAACTTCAAACGCTTATAACTTTTGCGTTTCAACTCCGATTTGAGTGATTCAAATTTCTAAATTTGTATAAAATTGAGATCTACCTAGTGATAAATTTTATTTAATTTTTAGACAAAAGTTTTTCTCTATAATAATATTTAATTGATTATTTAAAGTTTAAACGCTTATAACTTTTGCGTTTTAACTCTGATTTCGCCGATTCAAATTCGTAAAAATTGATAAAATTATGCTCTCTCTGTTTATGGACTTAATTTGGATGTTTGGACACTTTTTGTCTACTATTTTATTTATTTATTGCTATTTGCACGTGTTACGAGTAGACGTTGAAGTGCCCAAAGGATTCGAAGGGGAAGTGTTGACCCAGGAGCCAGCTCAGGACCAAGATCAAGTGCTTTTTGAAGGCAAGTTGTGCTTTGACCATGTTGATCCCATTTTGAAATTAATTTGATTTAAATTATTACATGCTAGTTCAATTATAAAATGCTTTAATTCATTTTGGGAAATTAGTTAAAAGCCTAGTTGCTGTATGCCACCTTGACATAAATAATTGTATGCCATGACCCCCTTGTCAACCTAGTTGAGGATTAAATAGTTGGACATTATTAAATTACCAACATGGGAATTAGATCGTTGTAGTATATTGCTTAGACCTGCTACGTGCACATGACATGGTTTTGGACAATCAAATGTTAATATTGACTTAATGATATATTGAACCTGTTTTGGAAAGGTGTCATGTGTTGTGATGTTGATGGCACGTGGTGCATGGTAATCAACTAGGGGTTTGATAAATAGTTTTCGACCGGGGAATGTGGCAAGAATGATCGGGTGGGCCAGTTGTGGCACCAGGAGCGATGGTTTGGTTCTTCGGGTAGTCTTGCCCTGGTCAACATAAGGACTTAACCTTGCAAGCCTTAGAACTGAGTCAATCGTGCAACCACCTGACCGGAATGGGACGGTCCTAGTTGAGTAAGTTACTAATAACTTGCATGTGATACCTCGGGTGTCAACTACACCTTTTGTGTAGCTTGAGAGGGGAGCGTACCAGGGCTGAGGCATGGTACCCGTCCAACAATATGTCGGTCCCATACTTCGCCTTTGTTAAGGGAAGGGATGGTGTAGGGCAAAAACTAGAAAGGTTCACTTGCGTAGTTAGCTGTTTCCGAAAGGTTTTGTTACGATCAATCGCCTTTGTGGTGTTTGGCTGTATCTTGTGGGTAAAGTGCATAACCTCTGCAGAGTGAAAAATCTATTCGAATAGCCGTGTCCGCGGTATTGGACATTGCTCGGGGATTACAGTCAAGGGTTAGACTTTTATGAAAAACAACTTGGACTTGGAAAAAGGGTTTGGTTTAAATGATGATGTTGATGGAAATGTGGACTAGGAATGGGAAAGATATTTATTTAACTCCTGGAAAAGTTATTGATGTTATACTTGTTTTCACTGCTTTCGAATCTACTTATGATACTTGTCAAATGTCATTTCTTTGCAATTATACCTTGAGCTACTCCTTTGTATTAAGCCATGCATGTAGTATATTAGCTTGCATTCTGTGCATGACTTGCTGAGTACAAAGTACTCACCCTTGCCACAATACAACATCAGTGGAAGAAGAGTCTACCCCAGCCTTGGAGGAGGAGTATCAGGAGGAGCCGTCTAACTAGGGAGCGAGCCCAGTCAGTTCCCTGTGGTATACTGGATGGCGCCACGAAGTTATCTTATTTTCCGCTGCTATTATTTCTCTTTTAATAAGTTTCGCCCTGCGAGGCATGTATTTGTAACTTGACCCTAAGGTCGAGCAACCCCGTTTGATTAACTACTTTAAGTACTTTATTATTTCGTTGAGTATGATTGTGATAAATAGTTTTCGACCGGGGCATGTGGCAAGAATGATCGGGTGGGCTAGTTGTGGCACCGGGAGCGATGGTTTGGTTCTTCGGGTAGTCTTGCCCTGGTCAACATAAGGACTTAACCTTGCAAGCCTTTGAACTGAGTCAATCGTACCACCACCTGACCGGAATGGGACGGTCCTAGTTGAGTAAGTTACTAATAACTTGCATGTGATACCTCGGGTGTCAACTACACCTTTTGTGTAGCTTGAAAGGGGAGCGTACCAGGGCTGAGGCATGGTACCCGTCCAACAGTATGTCGGTCCCATACTTTGCCTTTGTTAAGGGAAGGGATGGTGTAGGGCAAAAACCGGAAATGTTCACTTGCGTAGTTAGCCGTTTCCGAATGGCTTTGTTACGATCAATCGCCTTTGTGGTGTTTGGTTGTATCTTATGGGTAAAGTGCATAACCTCTGCAGAGTGAAAAATCTATTCGAATTGCCGTGTCCGCGGTATTGGACATTGCTCGGGGATTACAGTCAAGGGTTAGACTTTTATGAAAAACAACTTGGACTTGGAAAAAGGGTCTGGTTTAAATGATGATGTTGATGGAAATGTGGACTAGGAATGGGAAAGATGTTTATTTAACTCCTGGAAAAGTTATTGATGTTATACTTGTTTTCACTGCTTTCGAATCTACTTATGATACTTGTCAAATGCTGTTTACTGCAATTATACCTTGAGCTACTCCTTTGTATTAAGCCATGCATGTAGTATATTAGCTTGCATTCTGTGCATGACTTGCTGAGTACCAAGTACTCACCCTTGCCATAATACAACATCAGTGGAAGAAGAGTCTACCCCAGCCTTGGAGGAGGAGTATCAGGAGGAGCCGTCTAACTAGGGAGCGAGCCTAGTCAGTTGCCTGTGGTATACTGGATGGCGCCACGAAGTTATCTTATTTTCCGCTGCTATTATTTCTCTTTTAATAAGTTTCGCCCTGCGAGGCGTATATTTGTAACTTGACCCTAAGGTCGAGCAACCCCGTTTGATTAACTACTTTATGTACTTTATTATTTCGTTGAGTATGATTGTGATATTTACCAATGTTGAGACTGTGTGCACTAGCGCGTTCCTGGACTAGTGCTGAATACACAGAGGGTCCGGATTTGCAAATTCGGGTCCTGACAGAGGTGGTATCAGAGCCATCTTATTTGTAAACTCAACCCATAGTTAGAATGGTCGTAGTGAGGATAAAACCTATTTTCTAAAGCTAAAAGCTAGTCAAGATAATAAATGAATTCTCGACTTACCCCTTCTCTCTTTCCTTACCTTTTGCTGAATACTTTTGTCTCCCACTTTGATTTAAAATGCTGCGTTCTTATGCGAGTGTTTTGTGACAGATGGAGGGAGAGATCAACTACGTCGATCTTGAGGTTGGCCACGCCGCGGAACTTTGGCGTATGATGCGGTTTATCGAAGGATTTGAGAAGCCGCAATACCGAGTGAACGTCATCAGACAAGCGGGACTGATTAAGGCTTGTGATGTGAAGATCACGGTACATGCCAGGAAGAAGGGCAAGGGCAATCGTCCGATATACTGCACCGCCAGGAGGTCGACAATGCAGATGGGAATTCAGGAGGTATCACGACGAGCCATGCGACACATCGCCCGCATCTACGCCAGCGAGCTGAAGGGCGCGGTGTACCGCTACCACCCACACAACAACAACCTCCTTGACCCGAAGCTGATTCAGGATGAGAATGCCACGGTCACACAGCTGGCATGACTTGTCATCGCTCAGGAGGATGTGCTCGATGATACGAACTGGGAGCTACAGAAGGCTCGAGAGGAGGCCACGGTAGAGAAGAACCGATGGCGGGAGGCTCAAGAGCATGTGTCCCATCTTCTGCGAAGGATTGACGAGTTGGAGATGGCATTGTACGGACCGGGACCAGAGCCAGTACTCGAGCTACATGAGCCGGACCCGGAGGAGTCAGATCTTGATGAGGACACCGCTTCTTCGACTACCACAGTTGCAGGGCATGGTGATTGTTTCGCGCCGATGCCACCACACCCCCACCCAGGCAGTGGAGGTTTTCTTAACGAGTGAGCATAGGTTTTGCAGTTGAGACTCCTTCGTCGAGTCGCGTTATAGAATAAAGAGTCACCCTTAGAGGCGTTGGATTTTCATTGCTTGCTGAGTGTGCAGTATGTGTTGCGAGGCCCTTAGGCATTGTGAGCAACCATACCGAGTTATTATTATTAGTTAATAAAGTTGGATTTTTGAGTTACACCTTTTCCCCGCATAAGTTACTCTATACTTGTCTATGCTTGTTTCCCTCTCATCTTTAGACCTTGGAACAATCGACAGATGGTGAACACCCGCGGAAACCTTGGAGGCAATGGGAGTGGTTCTAGCCCAGCTGGGAACCCTAATGATGGAGCACCTGCACCCCACCTAGCACCGCCAGTTGACTTGCAGAACTTTGGAGCTTTTCTTGCTGCTCAAACCCAGCTGATGCATGCTATGATGCAACAGATGCAGGTCAGTCCTTTGCTCAGGCCACCGCTAACCAAGCAAATCAGGGATAACGACAGGGAGCAAAGTTGTCGGAGTTCATGAGGACTCATCCACCCACATTCTCTGGGAATGCCAACCCACTGGAGGCGGATGATTGGCTAAGGTCAATAGAAAGGAAGCTACACATTGCCCAATGTATGGGAAACGAGAAGGTACTCTATGCTTCTCATCAGTTGGAAGGAACCGCCGCAGAATGGTGGGAAAACTTCTGCGCCACGCGAGAGAACCCACAGGACATCACATGGGAGGAGTTTATGGCTGCGTTTCGTCAGTATCACGTGCCTGAAGGAATCATGGACCTTAAGAAGGAAGAGTTCAGGGCACTGAAGCAAGGTAATCAGCCGGTGGCCGAATACCTGAACAAGTTCACACAGCTTGCACGCTACGCGCCTGAAGACGTAGCAACGGACAAGGCCAGGCAATCCCGATTCTTGAAGGGGATGAACTCTGGACTGCAGGTGGGACTGATCACCCACACCTTTCCAGATTTCCAGGAGCTTGTGAACAAGGCGCTTATTCTTGAGGACAAGCGCAAGGAGTTGGATGAGAACAGGAAGCGCCGAATGCAGCAGCAAGGATCACATCAGGGGACACAGCAGCGTCTGCGAGTTGCGCCGAACCAGTTTTTCAGATTCTAGCCACAGAATGCAGCAAGGACTCGATCCACGGCCGAGGCCTTAACTGAAATTTCAGACTCCAGCCCGGCCGAACGCCGCTGCAAGAAACCAGCAGGGCACAGTGAGGCGTTGCTATACATGCAATGAGCCAGGGCATTTCTCCAACAGTTGCCCTAAGAAGATAGCAGGAGTAACCCCAGTTCGCTTCAACTTGGGAACCACACCAGCTAGGACGCCTGCACCAGGAGCAAACCGCGGAGCAGCACAGCCAGGGTCCGCACCCCAGACCGTGGTGAGAGGCAGAGTCAATCACGTGACCGCAGATGCACTTCAGAATGCCACGGACGTCATACTGGGTAAAATACTCGTCAACTCAGTACCTGCCACAGTTTTGTTTGACTCTGGAGCTTTGCATTCGTTTGTTTCCCGAGATTTTGTTTCTAAGAATGATTTGGAGATTATGGATCTTAAGTGCATGCTTATAGTTCAAACCCCTGGGTCAGAACTCCGATCTCAAGTAGGATGTTCCGGGGTGAGAATACTAATAGATGGGGTAGAGTTCCTAGCGAACCTTATTATATTGGGAACCCAGACCCTAGATGTTATCTTGGGAATGGACTGGCTATCCAAGCATAAGGCCGTATTGGATTGTGGGCGAAGGATTATATCAGTTGAGAGCCCATGTGGAAGAAAAGTGGAATTTCAAGCGATCGCCGTTCGTGATGGGCAGCTGATGGTCAACAGTGTGAAGGCAATCAGCATAGAGGATGTCTCAGTGGTGAATGAGTATCCGAATGTTTTCCCTGAAGATTTACCTGGTATGCCGCCAGACAGAGACATAGAGTTTGTGATCGAGTTAGTACTCGGAACAGCACCGATAGCAAAGAGACCTTACCGGATGTCCACCGAAGAATTGGTAGAGATGAAGAAACAGCTTGAGGAGCTAATGGAAAAAGGATTCATTAGGCCGAGTTCGTCGCCGTGGGGAGCGCCAGTTCTGTTCGTCAAAAAGAAAGATGGGAGTTTCAGGATGTGCATTGATTACCGTGCACTCAATGAAGTAACTATGAAGAACAAATACCCACTACCCAGGATCGATGATCTGTTTGATTAGCTGAAAGGAGCCGGAGTTTTCTCCAAGATTGATCTGAGATCGGAATACCATCAGCTAAAGATCCGATCGGAAGATGTTCCAAAGACCGCATTCTCATCTAGATACGGACATTATGAGTTTACTGTTATGTTTTTCGGTCTGACGAATGCGCCAGCTTATTTCATGAATATGATGAATAAGGTTTTCATGGAGTACTTAGATAAGTTTGTCGTCGTGTTCATAGATGACATTCTTGTTTACTCCAAGTCAATAGAAGAACACGCTGAACATTTGAGGCTAGTTCTTGAGAAGTTGCAAGAGCAGCAGCTGTTTGCCAAGTTCAGTAAGTGTGATTTTTGGAAGGACAAGGTGGAGTTCCTTGGACATGTGATGACAGCAGAAGGAGTCATTGTTGATCCAAGCAAGGTAGAAGCTGTGTTACACTGGGAGCCACCGAAGACCGTGACCCAGATTCGCAGTTTCCTTGGAATGGCGGGTTACTACCGCCGCTTCATTGAAGGCTTTTCGACGATTGCAAGACCTCTCACGCAATTGTTGAAAAAGGAAAACAAGTTTACATGGACGCCGGAGTGCGAGAAAGGTTTTCAAGAATTAAAGAAGCGATTGACATCAGCACCAGTGTTAGTTCTACCGGACGTCAATCAAAGCTTTGATATTTATTGTGATGCGTCGCGCCAAGGTCTTGGATGTGTGCTGATGCAGAATGGAAAGGTCGTCGCATATGCATCAAGGCAGCTGAGGCCGCATGAAGAGAATTATCCGACGCATGACCTAGAGTTAGCCGCCGTAGTGCATGCTTTGAAGTTGTGGCGTCATTATTTGATTGGGAACAGATGTGAAGTGTATACGGATCATAAGTGTCTTAAGTACATATTCACCCAATCAGATTTGAACATGAGGCAAAGGAGGTGGTTGGAACTGATCAAGGATTATAATGTGGGAATCAATTACCATCCCGGGAAGGCCAATGTGGTGGCCGATGCCTTGAGTAGGAAGAGCCATACTGTGAACATGTTGATAGCCGCGAATCAGGAAGAGTTATGCAAGGATTTCCAGAAGATGCAGATTGAAGTGGTCCCAGAAGAATTCTTGGCCGCATTAGGAGTGAAGCCTACCCTGGAGGATCAGATCCGAGAAGGACAGAAGGACGATGACAAGATCCGCAGGATTAAATCCAAAATGGATGAAGGAAAGGCAAAAGACTTCAAGCTGGATGAGCAAGGTACGTTGTGGATGGAGGAGCGAATTTGTGTGCCAAACAAGAAGGAGCTGAAGCAATTGATACTAGAGGAAGCCCATGACTCCAAGTATTCAATCCATCCAGGAAGTGCTAAAATGTATCAGGATTTGAAGGAAAGATTCTGGTGGCCAAGCATGAAGCGTGAAGTTGCCGAGCATGTTGCGTTGTGCGACATATGCCAGAGAGTCAAGGCAATGCATCAGAGGCCAGCAGGACTGCTACAACCGTTAAAGATACCTGAGTGGAAGTGGGAGGAAATCGGAATGGACTTCATTACCGGGTTGCCGAAGACTCAGGGTGGATATGACTCCATATGGGTTATAGTGGACCGCTTGACTAAGGTAGCTCACTTTATCCTCGTAAAGACCACTTACTCGGGAGACAAGTTAGCAGAATTGTACATGACCAGGATCGTTTGTTTGCATGGAGTGCTGAAGAAGATTGTATCAGATAGAGGTACCCAGTTTACCTCGAGATTCTGGAATAAGTTGCATGAAGCCATGGGAACCCGTTGAACTTCAACACCGCCTATCATCCGCAGACGGATGGACAGACCGAAAGAGTGAATCAGATATTGGAGGACATGTTGAGAGCATGTGCATTGGCTTATGCTACCTCTTGGGATAAAAGTCTGTTGTACGCTGAGTTCAGCTACAATAATATCTACCAGGCCAGTTTACAAATGTCACCTTTTGAGGCACTATACGGTCGACCTTGTCGAACACCGTTGAACTGGAATGAGACAGGTGAACGCCGTGTCTTTAGGCCGGACATTCTTCAAGAAACTGAAGAGCAGATTGCCATGATCCGGGAAAGACTGAAGATAGCACAATCAAGACAGAAGAGCTACGCCGATAACCGTCGCCGAGACTTGAGCTTTGAACCAGAGGATTTCGTGTACCTTAGGGTTACACCCCTCAGGGGAGTTAAGAGATTCCATGCCAAAGAGAAGCTCGCACCGCGATATGTCGGACCATTTAAGATTTTGAGCCGCAAAGGCGAAGTTGCTTATTAGTTGGAGTTGCCGCAGTGATTGGCAGGAGTACATGACATGTTCCATGTGTCCCAGCTGAAGAAGTGTCTCCGAGTGCCAGACGAGCAAACACCCCTGGAGTCGATCGAGCTACAGGAAGATCTGACCTACAAGGAACACCCCGTCAAGATTCTGGACACAATGGATCGAGAGACGAGAAACAAGTCAACCCGGTTATGCAGAGTTCAATGGAGCAACCATGCGGAGAGTGAAGCAACTTGGGGGCGCGAGGAGGAATTGAAGAAAGAGTTTCCGAACCTATTCTTTAGTAAGCCCTGAATCTCGGGGACGAGATTCTGTTAAGGGGGGAGGATTGTAACACCCCAATTTTTGCTTTTCATGAATTTAATTAAGATTTGGCACTTTGGTGAATTTTTGGAATTTTCTGGAATTTATTTGGAATTTATTTGAATTTATTCCCTTCTGAAATAATTAAAGAATTTAATTTTGCAAATGAAATTTTGTTGGAAATATTTTATTTGAGACCAAAATGTTCCAAAATATTTTCTAGAATTTTTCTGAGTGTTTTGCTATTTTTAATGGATTAAATGAATTTCTGGGAATTAAATTGAATATTTAATCGCTGGAAAATGCCGAACGGGATGTACTGTTCATGCGACCTCGGACTCGAGTCCGAGTCCGACCCGAACCCAACCCGCGCCACGTCCGAGCCGGACCCGGTCCAGCCGAACCCTAGGATCGCGACCGTTGGATCACGATCCAATGGCTATGCGCGCGCCACGTCACCCGAGCCCGTTTCCCGTGCTGTCCCGATCGCACCCGTGCGATCCAGGCCGTCGATCGCGCCACGTGGACGGCTCCCATGCGTCCACGCCACCTAATCCGAGTCCTCGCCGGACTACGCCGCCGCCCGCGTGTGGGCCTCGGTCTCCGCGCTTTTCACGGAAGCCGAGGCCACTATTTATACCGCCGCCGCCGCCACCGAGAAGCCGACTCTCGTGCGCACCCGTACCCCTAACCCTTCACGCCTGAGCCGCCGCCGTTCGGCCGCACGAGCTCGCCGTAGTTGGAGAAGCCTTCCGCCGCGGTTAACTCCGGATTCCACCGCCGTCCGTCGCTCTCCGCCGCGACTGAGCCCAGTCCCGAGACCCCCAGGCCGAGGCGCATCCGAAGGGAGAACTCACTTCACCGGAGAAGCCAGCAAACGCCGGCGCGTTGGTCGTCTTCCTCCTCTCCGGCCAAGCCACCGCTGCCGCGCGCCATCGACGCCCTCGAGCCCGCACAGCCGTCCGATCAAGATCCGACCGCCAAGGTGAGACCACGTTTCCCCGGGAACCGTAGAAACCAGATTAGATCTGAACCGTTGGATCAAGATCCAACGGCCCACGTTCGTCCACGTCACCCCGTAGCGAATCCACGTTACGGTTTTAGATTCAATCCCAACTGTTGGATCTGGATCCAACGGCATAGGGCGCGCCACGTGTCGCGCGCCGGGACATGCCACGTCACCCCGCGGTGAGGCCAAACCCCGATTGGATCTGGACTGTTCGATCTAAATTGAACAGCCCGGATCACCCGCGTTATTCACAACGCATGAGATCCAGATTCAATCTGGGCCGTTGATTTTCAAATCAACGGCCAAGATCTAGCCACGTGTGCGGGAGCCGAACCGGCGCGCCCGCGTGGGCGTAAGCGTGGGTCGCTGACAGGGCAGGCCCGCCTGTCATTGGCACCAGTCCGGTGGACCAGGGCCACCGTGGACCGGGCCGTTCGCATGGACCGGGTTTGTGCACCGGTGACGACGTGGCTGCTCCAGAGAGCGCCACGTGTCATGGTGACGTCATGCTGACGTCATCGAGGGATTCGGCCGGTGCTGATGTCAGCGGGTCCACGTGGACCAATGAGGTGCTGACACGTGTCATGCTGACACAATAAATCATTTTCTGAAAAAGAAATTAATTATTTAATTCGGTTTATTGATTTCAAATTTGGATTCAAACTTCAAACGCTTATAAGTTTTGCGTTTCAACTCCGATTTGAGTGATTCAAATTTCTAAATTTGTATAAAATTGAGATCTACCTAGTGATAAATTTTATTTAATTTTTAGACCAAATTTTTTCTCTGTAATAATATTTAATTGATTATTTAAAGTTTAAACGCTTATAACTTTTGCGTTTTAACTCCGATTTCACCGATTCAAATTCCTAAAAATTCATAAAATTATGTTCTCTCTATTTATGGACTTCATTTGGATGTTTGGACACTTTTTGTCTACTATTTTATACATTTATTGCTATTTGCATGCGCTACGAGTAGACGTTGAAGTGCCCGAAGGATTCGAAGGTGAAGTGTTGACCCAGGAGCCAGCTCAGGACCAAGATCAAGTGCTTTTTGAAGGCAAGTTGTGCTTTGACCATGTTGATCCCATTTTGAAATTAATTTGATTTAGATTATTGCATGCTAGTTCAATTATAAAATGCTTTAATTCATTTTGGGAAATTAGTTAAAAGCCTAGTTGTTGTATGCCACCTTGACATAAATAATTGTATGCCATGACCCCCTTGTCAACCTGGTTGAGGATTAAATAGTTGGACATTATTAAATTACCAACATGGGAATTAGATCGTTGTAGTATATTGCTTAGACCTGCTATGTGCTCATGACATGGTTTTGGACAATCAAATGTTAATATTGACTTAATGATATATTGAACCTGTTTTGGAAAGGTGTCATGTGTTGTGATGTTGATGGCACGTGGTGCATGGTAATCAACTGGGGGTTTTATAAATAGTTTTCGACCGGGGCATGTGGCAAGAATGATCGGGTGGGCCAGTTGTGGCACCGGGAGCGATGGTTTGGTTCTTCGGGTAGTCTTGCCCTGGTCAACATAAGGACTTAACCTTGCAAGCCTTTGAACTGAGTCAATCGTGCAACCACCTGACCGGAATGGGATGGTCCTAGTTGAGTAAGTTACTAATAACTTGCATGTGATACGTCGGGTGTCAACTACACCTTTTGTGTAGCTTGAGAGGGGAGCGTACCAGGGCTGAGGCATGGTACCCGTCCAACGGTATGTCGGTCCCATACTTCACCTTTGTTAAGGGAAGGGATGGTGTAGGGCAAAAACCGGAAAGGTTCACTTGCGTAGTTAGCTGTTTCCGAAAGGGTTTGTTACGATCAATCGCCTTTGTGGTGTTTGGCTGTATCTTGTGGGTAAAGTGCATAACCTCTGCAGAGTGAAAAATCTATTCGAATAGCCGTGTCCACGGTGTTGGACATTGCTCGTGGATTACAGTCAAGGGTTAGACTTTTATGAAAATCAACTTGGACTTGAAAAAAGGGTCTGGTTTAAATGATGATGTTGATGGAAATGTGGACTAGGAATGGGAAAGATGTTTATTTAACTCCTGGAAAAGTTATTGATGTTATACTTGTTTTCACTGCTTTCGAATCTACTTATGATACTTGTCAAATGCTGTTTACTGCAATTATACCTTGAGCTACTCCTTTGTATTAAGCCATGCATGTAGTATATTAGCTTGTATTATGTGCATGACTTGCTGAGTACCAAGTACTCACCCTTGCCACAATACAACATCAGTGGAAGAAGAGTCTACCCCAGCCTTGGAGGAGGAGTATCAGGAGGAGCCGTCTAACTAGGGAGCGAGCCCAGTCAGTTGCCTGTGGTATACTAGATGGCGCCACGAAGTTATCTTATTTTCCGCTGCTATTATTTCTCTTTTAATAAGTTTCGCCCTGCGAGGCGTATATTTGTAACTTGACCCTAAGGTCGAGCAACCCCGTTTGATTAACTACTTTAAGTACTTTATTATTTCGTTGAGTATGATTGTGATATTTACCAATGTTGAGACTGTGTGCACTAATGCGTTCCTGGACTAGTGCTGAATACACAGAGGGTCCGGATTTGCAAATTCGGGTCCCGACAGTGTCACCGACAGCGGCGGACACTCATGGGGAGACGTTCCAGTCGGGGCCACCTCAGGAATGACTCCCACACCCCCAGAGGTGGCCGCACTCGAAGGAGGCGACTTGTCCCGACAGGAGATATCCCTGGGACTAGGTCCCTGAGGAGTTCCAGTTGGGGCGCTGACAGGGACGTCAGATGATGGTTTCCTGGCAGAAACAGAGAAGTCAAAGGTCCACATCGGCAAGTCAACGGGGACTGACAGAGGGAGCAAGATAAAAAGTTACCTGGTGGACCTCTTTATCTTCAGCCCTGGCCCGCCCTAGGTGAACGAACCACACCGGATGGAACGGACTGCGGGTCCAGCCCTCGGGTCCGCAAGACAAGCCGCACCGGAGGCTGGTCCAAAGGTTCTTGGATGGTCGAGCCGCCACTTGGAGCTGTAGTGGTAGCCCGGGGACTTAAGAATTCTTGCACTGCAACCCCTTCCCCTTCTCCGCACTCGGCATGGCGTCTGAGTCGTCGCCCGGATCTGTAGGGGAAGGGGGAGGGCTCGAGGAACCTTGCCCAGCCGCTTGTTTTCCCCTCTTTGCACTCAGAGCAGCGGGGGAAGCAGGGGCAGACCGCTTTGGGCCCGCCCCCGGGCGAGGGGCATCCTCTGAGAGAGAAATGGGATCTTGAGGACTTGGAACCTCTGATACTATCGTCTCTGCACCTTCGGTGGATTCTCCGAATGAAGACTGACCGAGCCTCTTCAGCCCACACCCCGGATAGTTGGGGTACCCAGGGGCTGGAGCATCAGAAAAGAAAACCTCTCGTCCCTGCAAAAAATGAGAAGGAGGAAGCCATTCAGGCTAGAGCAACTAAGGCCAATGAGGTGGAGACTTGGCCGGGAATTTGAAGATTACCGAAGGAGGAGGGCACACCACACGGAAGGACTTCGGACACGCCCCGCAATCTAGCATAGTACTAAGAGAAAAGAAATCATTGAGCCACCTGTCCAATATTTCCTCTGGAACCCTTGCAGACAACTCCCGAGTAGGGTCCGATCGCCCCAGATATTCGAACCCTTGGTGGACCCGTTCCTTGAGCGGTTGAACGCGGCGAATGGCAAAACTGGTAGCAATACCAACCCCATGCAAACCAGCACTCTTCAACTGATGGATGATAGCCATGAGCTCCCCGGCCTGGTCCCCGTCGGAGTCGGGAGGAGGCTTAGTCCAAGAAACCGTGACAACGGGCTTTCGCCCGGAGAAGACAGGGAGACACGGCTCGAGATTGGAGCAGTAAAACCACTCCTGATGCCAACCTTTGTTAGAAGATTGGAAGGGGATAGCAAAATAAGATTTCTTTAACCCGTCCTAGAGTTGAAGACCTGCACCCCCAACCAGTTTGGGTGCGTTCTTATTCGGGAAGGGTTTGAGGAGGAAAAGATGGCAGAAGAGGCTAAAATGAGGATGGATGCCAATGTAGGCTTCACAAAGATGAACGAAAACCGCAATTTGAAGAATGGAGTTGGGATTGAGGTGAATCAACTCAATTCCGCCCCAAGTCTGGCTGATCACCAGCGTCCTATTAGATGCATCTTCGGTGCACCCCAAATCGGGCTGATCACCAGCGTCCTACTGGATGCATCTTTGGTGCGCCCCAAATCGGGCTGATCACCAGCGTCCTACTGGATGCATCTTTGGTGCGCCCCAAATCGGGTAGATCACCAGTGTCCTACTGGATGCATCTTTGGTGCGCCCCAAGTTGGGAAGGTTCATGTTAGGAGCGGCGACGGGCATAGAGGCAGCGACAAAAGGTCCTTGGTGACAGGAGGAAGAGGTGGAGCAGCAACTATCCCATGCCGGCGGTGGATGAGATCAGCTAGAGAGGAGTAAGGTGCATGTGGCATTCGTTGTGCAAGGGCCATGGAGGCTGCAGGCAACAGTGATGGCCGCGACGACAATTCCTTGTGCAGGAAATCTTTCTTTTTTTGGGGGGGAGGGGGAGGGGGGATTTAAAAAGAGAGGTGATTTGGCAACTGAGGTAGCAAAAATTCGATGACATGGATGCTAACGTAGATGACACATCAGCGAAACCAGTGCGGTTTTAGCCTCAGGTGGGGTAAAGTGAACGGTTTTAAGAGTTTTAGTGTATCAAATGTCTGATTTTGTAGTTCAGGGTTGAAACTCAGACTTTCGCCACTTCAGTAACTTACGGCGGTTGCAATGAGCAACAATTTATCGCCCATGCTTGTGTTTGGCACAACTTGTGGTCCATGCTTGTGTTTGGCACAGCTCCAGTGTCACAAATTTCATAGCTAACCTTTTTGTTTCCCTATTGTTGTTTTGCAGAATCATTACATTTTGCTACAAATCCTTTTGTATGCCTATCTGTTTTACACGAACCTGCCTGGCCTTTGTGAGGTGGGCCCACTGCTGGCGTGGCTGCTGCTTCTTTTGCCAATGTGCGTGTTGAATCTGATAGGAACCCATAAGTTGAAGGATCATAAGCTGCGAGACATCAGAGACAGGAGTAACAATAGACTTGGTGGAGTGCAGCCGGAAGCACCCCGCTGGCATAGCCTGCCCCTACCCAGTGGGATTTGCTCCCGTACAAACGCTGGAAAGCTTGGGGGAGGGGATCGGATTTGTGTCCAAAGTGGCAAAGCCAGGATTCGTTCCCAATCATAGAAGAAGAGTGACACTTGAGCAGCCAGTTACACCACACTAGGTTGAAAAAGCGAAAAAAATGCAACATGTAGCTTTGGTGCAACATGTGCAAGTACTGGTTCTGCAACTCTAGTTGTTTTATAGGGGTTTATGGATTATGACTATTTCTTTTATTTAGCTAGCATCTGTATGATGATCTATGAGTAATTTGTGTTATACAACTATGCATCGTGCTACGGATAACGGATTGTGTTGGCTTTGGTGTTTCACTGGAAAATACTAAATGTTTTTGTGATTAATTTGGAAAAATTCATCTGAAGGCTTAATTATGTTTGCAGTCAATTGTGGTGGACATTTTATAGTCATTGTCTTATTTTGTTTAGGTATAATACAAAGGATAATGACATTTTGTGCACACCACAAGTCTTGTGAGTATTGCATGAAACCAACTCTTTTATTATAATGACATATCTTTTGATTGCCCACATAGATACAATGAGAATACTTAAAAAGTATACTTAAGTAGTCATGATGGCTATACCATAAGGTTTACATTTGGCATGCAGAAAGGCAACTTTTTTGGCTAAAACATTTTGGTGTAATATCAAAAATTATGTTCTGGTAATAAAGTTAAACTAAAGTTTAAGAAACATGAACAGTCTTTTACATGCACGTCTTTAACATAAACAGTCCTTGCAAGAATGTAAAGCAACTATTTTGGTTTAATGGCATCATAATGAAAGTTTGGTGCTCAAGTAAATAATATCAAAATCATTTGGAAATCATCAGATATTTTGATTCTGACTTTAATGTATACTGAGATGGCTACAAGTCCACATCAGGTAACAATTTTTTTTTGTCGAAGTCCTCGTATGATTTCCACCCCCCCTCCCCTTGGTAACCGCCCGAAGCATCAAACGGAGCATACAAACGTGGTATACATATGCATACTGAAGTATTGAAAAATGGCTACATTATTAGTTCCCAACTTTCCTTAAGCTGGGTAGAGCCTGCTCTTCTCACTCTTCTGTTCTGTGCAAATGCCATAGACTCGCACAGTATCTGAAGTTGGTCTGCAATCATAGAACAACAACGCTTAGCACATCCGCCATAAAAACCGGTGGGCATTCAACATAGCAAAAATAGTATGCACTCAAAGATTTACATTATTGAAAAACATCACAAAATTTGAACAAAGCAATAGAAAAAACAAAGCAATAGAAAAAGGTCATCAACAGCTCATAACCTAAGCCAAGGGACCATCCTAATTTGGTACTATCTATTTGTCGACCCTCCCTGAAATCACCCAGCATCGGATACTAAATGGCGATCGAAGCTTCTCATACATCTTTTGTTCAAATAACTTACAATGTAAACTTACAATATAAACAAGTAGGATGCTTACCCCGCCTAGGCCTGCATCCGGGGCATAATCTCATCTCTCAGCCTCCATTCGTTTATCTTATTCTTCATCCATACAAATGCATTCTTCGCCCATTTAAGCCCAACAATCTGGAGGGAAATAAATCACAAGTATGATCTCTCATTGCTTCTTTTTATTCAAATTCAACTATTGAGAACATAATGCTCCGTACGTACCATTGGCTGATGCTGGAAAGCAACCCAAACAATCACTATTGAAAGTAGGAGTAAAACTCCAAAAGGCCATATGACCCATTTGGAGCTCTTCTCAAAACCAAGCAGCATTATACATGTTAGCAGCACCAAGAATAGCAACTTAAAAAGCACTATCCATGAGCACACAACGAACCCAGGATGGTCTGGCGACTCTATCTCCTTGAAGTATGAAGCGGAACCAGCCAGAATAATGCAGCTGATAGTTGATATTACGCCACCTGCGAAAAGGACTTGTATCCAAGCATCGGAAATCCTCAGAACTGGAGTCGGACCGTGAGAGTATACTACCCCCCAAATGATCAGACCACCACCACTAAGGGTAGTCATCTTGTCCACAATGGCGGAGAGGAAAGCCACTATAGCCTGAGTTCAAACAATTAAGAAAGATGAACAAGCGTTAACATATTTAGGATTTGGTTATCTTCCTTAGGACTCTACAGGTCGAAGATCAAACCAATAAGAGCGGAAATGAATTCCAAAATCATTTGCAGGAACACCACTTGAGAAGCTATGTGGTTAGTGAGCAAAAAGAGTTGAAGAAATCTACCTTATTCTTTTTCTTATCATCTTCAGAAGTGTTGACAAGATGAGTACTCAGATTATCGGTCACCCCCTGTAGAGCATCAAACAGACGCAATCATCGTATAGGGTAAAAAGAGGATAGAGAGAGGGAGAGAGAACCGGATAAGTTCCTTACCGCAGCTGCAGTCCTAGTGACCATGTTAGAATAATTGTTCCTGGAATTGTCAGTCATAGCAACGCTATTCGGCATAGACCTGCCTGCTTCATATTGGGCATGGTTGTTGCCATTGGTGTGGTCAGCCTCAGCTTTCACAGGATTACTAGCCCCCTGTTGATCATCAAACAAGACCTTACTGTTGGAGGATGATTAGGGCAAAAAGAAGGGAACGAAGGAAAATGAAAATAGGAGCGTATATACCATACTGTTGGAAGAGTCGAACTCAGGTGGACACTGCAAATTTTCCTGATTAAAGAAAAAATAGCGATGTTAGCATATTGCGTAGCAGAGTGAGCCACAACAAAGAAGTACAAGATATATTATTTTTCAGCTCATCTTCGTCATAATAGGAATAGGACATTAACACATGTGTGTTACTCCCTCCAGATACTAAATTCAATATGGATCGTTCATTTTTTTCGATCTAATAGATCACATTAACAGTATTTATTTATACTACATACGGTAGGAGAGTAATAAAAAAATTCTTAACAAATCAATAGCTAGATCTAATTTCTACTATCCATTATATACTTACTAGTACAATGTATTGTAAAGTTTTTCTAACATGAAATCAGTGCACTGGCTTAACATGGAATCAGTGAGGGGAAATTAAACCTTGTAACACACCAAAAAAAAAAGGGAGAAAATGATGATATTTGTTCTCTACCTGGATGACTATGTCGGAGACGCACTTCATGGCTAGCATGGGGAGGGAGTGGTCGCTAGCGAGGTGGCCCTTCCTTTTATAGCAGCGGGAACGATTTGTGGGTGGGTGCATGGGGGGACGTGCGTGTGTAAGCTAAGCTAAGTACTACGGTCTGCAAACTTGAGATTATCTTTTCGCCGTGGTCATGTGCTAAGCAAATGGCGCGGCTAATCATGGAGTCCAACCATGGACTCATCGTCGTCGACATGATTACATAAAGAAAGGCAGCGGCGGCAGCGCCAGGAGCACAAAGTGAGGTCTGAAGCTGGGCTAGGGCTAGCTCCGGGCTCAAACGGACACAACACGACGGATTTTGTGCAGAACAAGAAAGCGCCTCGCCGAAGGTGGGCCGGTCGACAGGGATATAATAAAAATTAAGGAGACATCAGTCACATGACATGATCCCATCACCACCAGAAAGTATCAACAGACGTACACCTCGCGCGCGATCGTTTCCTTCTCGCTTCATTTCTACTAGCCCTGCTTTTTGTCAAGAGGGACACTGGTCATCTTAGTTTATTTTCCAAAAACGATAGTAATGTGTGATAGCTGTCTGCACAATACGATTTCACTGACTAGATATAGAGCACACTATCTACGAGTTGGAACAAAAGTAGAAGTTTATAAGATATTCACATAAATGAAGTTGCTAGGTATACTATCTACGAGTTGGATTTGGAGGCAACAGGCAAGCACATTCTACGGGTTTTCATCATTTGAAAGCAGTCCATAATTGCTTCATCATTAATAGATTTGAATATTGTTTTCTCGATATAGCACACCATTAAATCATTGAGTCAATCATCGGAGACTTTGTTGCGCAAATCAGTCTTGATAACCTTCATTGCCGAAAAAATCCAACTTTGCAAGTTCTCTTTCACATCCATAATTAGACCCATGGCATGAACAATATCTAGATTCTTTTTTTAAAATTCATTTGACATTGCATTAGTGATGTCCAACAAATCTAACATCAAATGCAAGATGAACAATATCTAGATCCTTTCTTTAAAATTCACTTGACATTGCATTAGTGATGCCCAACAAATATAACATCAAATGCAAGATGAACAATATCTAGATCGTTTCTTTAAAATTCATTTGACATTGCATTAGTGATGATCTATCTTTTTTGGGCTAATCTGATCGTGCCAGCCTGACAGGAAGGATGAGCATGATATCCTCGAATTTCTTGTGAGCGTGATATGTCATCCTTCCTATCATCGCGTTGGAGCGTGCTGGCTTCGCCTCGGACTACATATATGGAGAAATATTTAGGGACGGACGGACGGACCGTCTATAAGTAACGTACGGCCAAATCCGAAAAATCTACAAGTAACCCGCACAACAGTACTGTTGTTAATATCTGCATGGGAGATGTAACAAGGACCGATGGATGTAATTGGACCCGTTGGCTCGCGCTAGTGTACTAGTTTAACCTCTCTTTTTTCTTCCTTTGGACGAGATTACTAGTAATTGTGAAGGGATTTTATTTTATTTTTTTGCTTAGATTTCTATGCTTAGGTTTATACACAGTAGGATGTGTATATATATATATATATATATATATATATATATATATATATATATATATATATATATATATATATATATAAAACATTTTTCGTACTCTTGGGAGGAGTATGTACTCCCACCTTCAATATACCACTTAAACTAATGTGTTATACTCCTTTATCGTTTTCAATATACTCCAATAATAATTCTAAGATACTACAATGCGACATTAATTGTTGAAAAAATTTATCTGACCTCTTTATTTTTTTGCTATATACTTTTTTCCATATGTAAAAAGAGTATATAAACAAATTATGCTATAAAGGGTGGACTTTGATGAAATTTTTCGTAGAACTCACTTTAGAATATCTTATAATCAGTATTAGAGTATAGTCAAAATGATAAAGACGTATAATAACATCATTTAAGCGGTATATTGAGAGTGGGAGTACGTACTCCCAAGGGTACGGAACCATATACGTATACATATGTATATGTACATATACATATACATATGTATATATACATATGTATATGTATATTGTAAGATGCTATATATGAGACATTAAGTAATGCAGACGTATACTGTCGTATTTTCTAGAAATCATGGTATTTCTAAAAACCTATAAAAATAATACTTAGTATGCAATCAGGCCCTATCGTAAAGCAACCATTTTGGTTTAATGGTATCATAGCCACGGGACGATCTGTGGGGGTGGTTTTTTTGTGTGTAGGTTTGTGTAGGTATGGGGGCGAAGGTGCAAGCAGGTTCCGGAGAAACAGGGCCACAGAGTGCCGGAGACACATGGTCACAGGTGTAAAGTTTTTCTAACATCAAAATCAGTGCAGTGAGTCCAGAAGGCTTAACATGGAATCAGTGAGGGGAAATTAAAGTTTGTAATAAACTAACGAGAGTAGAAGAGCATCAAAACTAGATGCGCAGATGTGAAGTCTAGCACTTTAGAATTGTGAGCAGGAAATAAAGAAGTAGAGAAAAACGACGTCACCTTTTTCTTTGTCTTTTTGTAAGAAGAAAAAAAGGAGAAAATGATAATATTTTTTCTCTATCTGGATGACTATGTCGGAGACGCACTTCATGGCGAGAACGGTGAGGGAGTGATCGCCGGCGAGGTGACCCTCCTTTTATACGTGGAGCAGCGGCGGGAGCGATTTATAGGTTGGTGAACCAGCATGCATGACATCACCGCCGCACAGGGCTAAGATCCGACTGTGAGCTTAGTTAACTACCATTCCGGCACGCGGGGGCGTAGGTGCAAGGCCCCGGAGAAACAGGTCACCTGCGGCCTGCTGGGGATTCCCTACTCGATTTATAAATCCGGTAATCGTGTAGTAGTTTTTGTTGTAAAATATTGTCATTCTCAATCCCTCTATCAATCAATAGCATAAAAAAGGACACACAAGCGCAAGAAAAAGGACACACACCAGTGGATAGAGTCCTTCTATAGAGGGACACGGACTATAACCACATTATAACACTCTCTCTTGGGCGAATACCGCGTAATGCACATGTCTCGTTAAAAACTCCTCCCAAAAATCCAGTGGGAAAAAAGGGATGGAGAAAAGAGTACATTGCACTCGCACTCCGTATTACACTAGTTGCCTCATTAAAAACTTTGATGTGAGAAAACTTCAGAAAAACTCACGAAGGGAAAAAGAGTACAACAAATAATCTTTAGGATATAAACTATGATCTTCATGATCGAGCAAAAGTGGTTGTGGTTCAGGGTTTACTCCCCTGAACTATGCATATCTCTAAGTCATTTCATTCCAATGCTAATAACTTTAGCAAGGACTTAGTGAACAAATCTGCTAGATTTTCACATGATTTAGTTTGTAATATCTTCTCCTCGCTGTTCTTTTGGACTTCGTAAGGATAGAAATTTTAGGAGCAATATATTTCGTGATATTGCCTTTTACATAACCCATTTGCACTTTGTGTAGCACAAGTATTTATTATCTTCATAGATAATCATAAGGGTAACGACGGTATTAAAGCCATATGACTCCTGGATATAGCTAATTACACATCTGTAACATCCTAATTTTTGCTTTTCTTGTATTTAAAGTGTATTTGTGAATTTTGAGAACTTTTGGAATTTATTTGGATTTAATTTGCATTGAGTCTTTTACTTAATTATTTAAATAATAGAAAAGTTTAAATAAAGTTTTGTTGAAAATATTTTATTTGAGTCCCAAATGTTCCAAAATATTTTATAGAATTTTTCTAGAATTTTTCAGGAAGTTTAAATGCCCCAAATAAATTATTTTAATTTCTCAGATTATTTTTATTGGAAAAAGCCAGAGGAAATCCTAGCAACAGTACTGGGCCGGCCCAATACTGTGCGCGCTGCAGCCCGCGCCAACCCGTGCCGCACGGAAACCCTAACCCTAATCCCTCCCGACCGTTGGATCGGATCCAACGGCCGGTAGCCGGCCGCGTCACGCGCGCGTGCAAGCCATCAGATCCGAGCCATGTGGACGCACGTGATCGCGCCACATAGCGCCGCCTCCACCTCCGACTTAGGCACGGACAGCGCTGCCGTGTGGGCCTAGGGCTCGGAATTCCGCGCGGGGAAGCCTAGGTCATTTAAAGCGTCGCGCAGCCTCCGAGGACCGCCTCTGCGCGCCGCACCCGAAATCCTAACTCACCATGCCCGAGCCGCCGCCGTTGGACCACGATTGCTCGCCGAAGTTGGAGGGGAACCGCCGCGGGTTTTGGTCCTTTGCGCCGCGTGAGTCCCAGATCCGGAACCCTCGTCGCAAGGCGCGCCCGTGGAGACCATCCACTTTGCCGGAACCGCACCGTAACGCCGTTTCATGCATCATCGTCTTCATCTCCGGTCTGCTGCTCGCCGCGCCGCCATCGACGTCCGCAAGCTCCACCCACCGTCCAATCTTGATCCGACAGCACCGGTGAGTCCACGTAGCCGCCGTCCTATACCGTAGATCTGTGTTGACATAGACCGTTAGATCTTAATCCAGTGGACAAGATTAGATCCAAAAACCTAGATCTAGATGTGTTTCTTTCAATATAAATTATATAAATTTTAAAGTAAAACAAAAGAGTGAATAATTATCATTTATTTTTTATTTATACTTTAATATTTATATAATTTTTAAATAGTTGTCCTCACCGTGTTCGTTTTATTTTTTAATGGTACATAAATTTTGGTTTAGTTGTGATGAATTTAGATGTTTACTGTATTATGAGTAGTTTTAATAAATCAGGCAGGCAGCCACCGGTGGTGAGCAGAGGGCGACGACGCTGTTTAATCGATGGTGTGACAGTGAGGCAGTGGTATCCCGGTGAAGAAGATGCGAGCACACGGTCCAGGTTTCAGTGACATGTGATCCACATGTCCAGGATTCGTTTGAGATGGCGCCCACATGTGCATGTATAGCTAAGTCTAATGGGTAGGGCCTATCTGCACGCGCGCGCACACACACACATAGAGAGAGAGAGAGAGAGAGAGAGAGAGCAGGGAAGCATAGGAGCATGGTGTAATGGGTGGTGGATGTGGCGACGACGATGAGCTGCTGCCTAGGAGGTGGTGGCCTATGAGGATGCACTGGAATATGATGGGGAAAGAAGCGAGATCGAATCTTTTGGAAAAAAAAATTCCAAATTAAATGAGGGGAACGCTGGATAGGAAGGTGGAACACACTGTGGTGTGGTTGGTTTTACAAGGTACTCACTATTGTGGTGGATCAGGCTATGGGCTCGGCGGTTAGATTTGGAGAAGTGTAACATCCCAAAATTTTGAAAATAATATTTTTTTACTTATTTCTAATTTTATAAGATTTTTACTATATTTTTTGGAATTTATAAAATTATTTTTCTATTTTCTATTCTAAATTTTTTTTACAGTAACTAACTATAACTCAAAAAATTCTAAATTTTTACAATAAGTTAAAAATATTCAAAAATATTTTTGAAAATTTTTCAAAAATTTTGAAATTAATTTACTATCAAAGTCTTATTATTTTTAATATTAATCAATTTTAAAAATAATTAAAAAGGTGAGACCCACATATCATAGCATCTTCAACCTCTAGCCAACCAACAACACGTTGTTCTCTCTCCTGTCCTCCATGGCCATGATTTGGGAGCTCCAATCCTTCACGATTTTCTTTTGAATTCTTGTCCAACACGTGAGCCACCTTATTCTCAACAAAACCCTATGATTATTCCATCCTAATCCCCTCTATTTTGAGATAAAATTGAGTTTTTATTCGGTTTGGACTTTTCTTTAAAACCAACCGTATCTATCTCTAAGAGGCCTCCCGAGCCTATTTAGGCCATGTTTAGCAGAGCTCCAGATCACAGCTCCATCTCAAATCTGAAACTTGTAAGCACTACTAGATTTCCAACTTTTACCGAGTGGAAAAAATATGTCAACCATTGCAAAATACCATAGGCCATGTACATGGCTGAGCGTAAACCGTCAGTAACTTCCCCTCGGCCACTCATGGGATTCTCGACGGTACCCTCGGTTATTAGTTTAACGAGGGTTTTCATAGCACTCGATAAATACATGGGTGAGAGGTTTTTTCTTTCTAACGAGATATAGAAACCCCCAGTAATTTCTCACAACTATATGTGGAATTTTTGTGTAAAAAATGTAATTTTTTTTTCAAATCTAGGGATTAACCTCATAACTTGTTTGCACCACAATCCCTTAGGTTAAACATTTTTAATTTTCAAATTAGAAACACATGATGCCTAGGATTCAAACTCACAACCTATTGAACACAACCTCTCCCTCCTAACCAACTCACCTCAATTGTCCTCTTACTAGAAGTAAGAAAAGTACTTCTTTTAACTCTTGTTCTCATGATGCTTTATCAATTATTTAGTCAAATATATGACTTTAAATGGAAAAATTGTCAACTACAAAGTTGTAGATTTCAATGAGAGCTACATTTTTCATATATACATCATCTTCATCCAGCCTCGTATGAATTTTGCAATAGCCCAGTGTTTGATTTGTACCCACGTTAAAAGTTTGTACCCCATCGGCAAATCATTGCAATAACCGAGAGTTATCTATACACACATACTAAATGTATTTCCACTCGGTGATTGTTTGTAATGGTCGACGGTTAGCATTGCACTCATAGTAATTGTTGTACCCTCTCGGTGATTTCATACTATGACTGAGGGTTTTCCACCAACCATCGGTTTTTGGTAAGCCCCATCGATAAATCTTCTAATAGCCATCTGTTTTTGTTCTACCGTCGGAAAATAAGATGCACCGTCGGCCACCTTATTTTTTCCCGATGGCCCGTAGGCCATTACGTTTCACACTTGGTAAAAGTTAGATTTCTAGTAGTGAAGCTAAAATAAAGTGAATTAAGTTTATATTTTTATTCTAAAACATAAACAAGATGACCCATCTAAACACTCTTTATATACCTACAGCTTCAGCTCCACGGATCTATTGGAGCTAGGAATACTCATCTTTAACAGATCCATGAATCTGATGGAGCTGAAGCTCTGTCAAACCGAGCCTTAAAAAGAGCACCAGAATCCCCTCTTATTGCTCTACTCATTCCTCAACTCATCCCAAACTCTTGTGTCATCGTTTGCTCGGAATATCGCAACATTCAGAGCACGAACCGAATGCCGCCGACGTGCTCTTGTAAGCTTCCCGGAGCTCCGGAGCGTCTCTTCCAAAACCGTTCGCGTCACTTTGTATCCTCGGTCATCGTGAAGGTAAATCCTAAAAGTATGTTTGTCATTGTTCATTGTGTTGTTGCATCACCATCAATGCCTCCCCACCATAATCATGATCACCACTCAGTTTGTCGCGTCGCGGGTTTTCCGATGCTTCCCTCGGTTCGGTTGGAGCCTTTGTTTCCTTGCTTCTTTTGCCCTAGCTTTTGCTTAACCCAAACCGTGATTGTCTCTGTTGCTGGCGTACATGAAGCTCTCGGATGAATAGTAGTCGTGGTACTCTAGTAAGTTGATGAGAGAGAATGTCAATTCAAGGAAAAAAAGAAGGGAAAAAAATAAAAAACAAATAAATTTATTTTGAAAGTTAAGATTTAGATTGCTGGTATTTTACAGTGATTTTGATTATTATTTCACTTTATAAAATTAATTTTAAAATTTTAAAAATCCTTTCTTTATTGTTTTATGTGACTTAAACATTCCAAAAATTCATTCTACCTCATACAAACTTCGATTGAGGTGGCTCTAGAACCTAAAAATTTGCAACATTGTGCTCTATTTAATGGTAATTTTTATTTAATTTTTGGAATTGATTTGCGGTCTGTTAGTTGTATTTATTTGCATTTATTCTTGTTACGCATAGACGTTATAGTGTCGGGAGTGTTCGAGAGCGAGGATTGAACTCAAACTCAAGGCCCGAAGCAGGAGCAATGGTGATTCTAAAGTAAGTTGTGCTTTGACCATGTTGATCTCATCTTTTAAAATTATATTGTTTCAAACTCTTGCATGCTAGTTCAATTAAAAATAATTTCAATTAATTTGGGAATAGTTAATCAACCTATTTGATTTATGTCCACCTTATCATTATTATTTGTATGCCATGATTTATTGTCACCCTAGAATGATTCATTACTAGTTGGTAACTATTAATTGCTAGCGTGGGTTAGTTAGACCGTCTGTAGTCTGCTTAGCCATATCGCAGGTGGTGTCATACATACAATGATGACTGAGTTGTAGTGACCTGTGTTACGAAATGATGTTGACTTGTTGATGGCACGTGATGCATGATACTCAATTAGGGTGGTAAAATGATTTAGACTGGGGCAAATAGCAAGAGTTGTGAGCTATGGTGGGCCAATGTGGCATTGAGTTGATATGGTAACATGATATATGAGTGATAGCGGGACGGTTTTCGATGAGAGATGTGATGGAAGTCTTGCTTCGGTCAATTAAGGACTTAACATTGCAAGGCTTTGAACTAGGCCAAACATACAACCACATGTCTCGTATGGGACAAACCTATCTAACTAATTTGTGATGTCTAGATTTTGGTAATATCATAGTGGTGTGTGTTCCGAGGGTACGGGTTGACTCACATGGCCCAAGAAGGGGGCCCCGAATGTGGTAACCAGTCCCCTTAGTGTTGAAACCTCAGCGGGCAATACTAGGTTTACACGGAGCATTGTAAATGCTATGTTATGATCGCTCATTCGCATACTTTGTATGGCGATTCATGACAGACGTGATGAGTTGATTATATATTCTGGGTAAAGTGTATAACCTCTGTAGAGTGTCAAACCTATTTGAATAACCGTGTCCGCGGTATTGGACAATGCTCGGGGATTACAGTCAAGTTTTAGATTTTGATAAAATAAAAATGGGAATGGAAGCAGTGTGCCTATGGAAATGTGAAAATTGATTTAAGGATGTGAGATGGTTTGTTTATGAGGATGAGGACTGACGGCCACGGCGTCGTAATCAGGCGGGCGAGCGACCACGACGGGTAGGCACATGGCCTCAACGGCATGGGCGACCTCGACAGGCGACAGGTAACCCCCACCCCTTCCTACACGGGTCCTTTACTCCTGATCAGATGATCACATCCCTCCGTTTCCAAGTTTCAATCTAATTCCCTGCCTTTTCTCTTGCTCTTCACTTGGGATGAAAATGAATCGGATAGTTTTCGACCGATCAGGATAATTTTTGGATATGAATTCTATCGGATCGGATATTTGTCGAATAGTATCGGATATGAATACATATTTTTTATCGAATACGGATACAGATTCGAATAATTCAGATATTAAAAGGTTAGACATCCAGGTATGCATGTGGGCTAGTCCAAGCTACTCTTTTGTCCCAAAAAGTCTTCTAAATTTTAAAATTGTTTTCTAATTTAATTAATCTATAAATCAAGTTTCAATTATTAAAATTGGCAAACTAGCTCTAAACATTATAATTTTTTTGAAAAAAATTCATAACATAATCTATCATTTTAAAAAAATATTTTTAAGATTTTATCTATTTTTAGAATTCAAATATCTTTGTCCTTAATAGGAAAATATTTTAAATAAGTAACTAAAAATGCATAAAACCTCATAAATACATAATTTATTATTTTAAACATAATTTAACAGAGAATGCAAACCTTGAGTCATTATATGTAAGTGTCATATATTTTTTCTAAAGACATGGTATCTAAATATTATCAAACTTTTAGTGTGTTTTGTATTTGTTTCCATTTGTATCTCTGAGCAAGGATCACTTTCATTTTATATTTTGATCTACATGTATGATGAACTAATCGTATGTGTGTGATGAACTAAGTCTTACATAATTTTGTTTGCAATATGGTATCTAACTATTGTCTTAGTGAATGAAAATGTTTATATTTGTTCAATTTTCAATAATGTTTTGATCAAATCAACTAGTTGTGTGTGTTTTTTATTTTTTATTTACAATCTAAAGGGTTATCATGTTCCAATAAATATTCATAACCATATCCAATTCGATTCGTATTCGATCTGTATCTGTATTCGATATTATCCGTATTTGTATTCGTATATGGACTATTCATATCCGTATTCGCATCTGAGAAAAAAAGTATAAAACAGATATAGGAAAGCCATTATCCGTCTGTATCTGATCCATTTTCACCGCTACACTTCACGGCTCCCGTGCATCTACGTCGCCTGCCCCCCTTGGACTGTGTCGCCCCCGCCGTCGACCTCATCGGCCCCCGCCTTCTCAAGCACCACCACCGATTTCCTCTCCTAAATGACTAAGAAGATATTTTCTTTTTTACTTTTTGTTCTCAACTTTGCAAGATTGGATGCTGTTCTTGGTCATGGAGATTTAGTCTTTTGCGGATTAAACTCAGTACCGTGGATTTCTCATTTCCTCTCTTTTCTTTTCTTTTCTTTTGTTTTGTTGTTGGTTGCTGCTCTCACCGCATTTTTTTCGATTGGCTGTGACTGCGTTATCGAATTGGGTGTAGCATTTTCGACAACACTATTTAAAAATTATATAAATTTTAAAGTATAAATAAAATTTTATATAAGTATTAAAGGAATAAAATTTTGGCAAAATTTCACGAGATCTCAATCACGAATGAGATTCCGAATCCAGGATATATGAAAAAAATTCAAAATTTTCAAAATGCTATTGTAACTTCAGAAATCTTAGCAAGGTTTTGTGTTTTTTTTTGCCTGAGATTGCTATGTTTTTTGCCGCATTTGACACTAAGTTTTTGTAGAGAATTAGAATGTCATTTATGAGGAATACATGCAAAATTGTGCAATATATATATACACACAAAAATTATATATATGCATGTGATGTATCTCTTGTTAATGAAGAGTAGGTAGGTGCATGTTGTGTTTCAACTAAAAAAATGATAATTCTATGACTTATGTTTTCAAGTTATGCTTCAGATATATTCGTCAATATGATTGGAACTTGAAACTAAAAGTACTTTATTTAAGTGAAAAATGTGCACCTTGATTTCGTGAAAACCCTTGAAGGCCCCAAATCAATTCATATTGTGCCAAATAGGGAATGTACATAAATTCTTTCATGATTTTGTTAAAACTTTTTTAACTTTTTCTAGCCGTGAAAGACCATTTTGTAGTATTTTGTACTATGACAATTTTTAAAAATTCCACAAGTTTGATCATCATCTGAAAATATTAAGGGGACATTAGTGATGCGTCAGAACCATCCAAAAAAGTTTCTAAATTTTTTACCGTGTTTTGGACCAATTTTTGTTCAATTAAAAATCACAAAGATTTTGGTAAATCTCACCGAGATCTCGGAAATCTCGGTTAAAAAATATATTTGAATTTTGTCCAAATTTTGTTCAAAATTGTCAAATCTCGTCGATTTTTTGGATTTCGGTCCCCTTCTATATATAGTCCCAAAACAAATTTTGAAATCTTATACTATATATAAATTAATCACTTGTACTTTGGAAGTGAAATCACAGTGTCTGGACCCGAATATGCAAATCCGGACCCTTTGTGTATTCAGCACTAGTCCAGGATTAGGCTAGTACACACAGTCTCAACATCGGTACATATCACAATCATACTCAACGAAATAATAAAGTAACTTAATTAAATAATCAAACTAGTTGCTCGACCTTATGGTCAAGTTACAAAGGATACGCCTCGCAGGGCGAAGACTTATTAAAGTAAACAATTGCAGCGGGAAGAAAATAACTTCGTGGCGCCATCCAGTATACCACAGGCAACTGACTGGGCTCGCTCCCCTAGTTCGCTGGCTCCTCTTGGAACTCCTCCTCTAATGCACGTGTTGCTTCTTCTTCAACTGATGTTATATTGTTGTAAGAGGTGAGTACTTTGAGCACTCAGCAAGTCATGCACAGAATGCAATCTAATATTCTACATGCATGGCTTATTACAAAGGATAGGCTAAAGGTTCATTTGCAGTAAAGCAACATTCATAAATACAGTAGTAGATAGTAAAGCAGTAGAACAATAATAAAAATAATAACTTTCACAATGATTGCACAAATAAAGCATTTCACAACCTAAGTCCAATTCACAAGTCCCACCCAAGAGTTTTCCAAATACCAAGTTATTTTCATGAAAGTCTAACCCTTGACTGCAATACCCGAGTAATGTCCAATACCGCGAACACTGCTATTCAAATAGATTTTACACTCTGCAGAGGTTATACACTTTACCCAAAGATACAACCAAACACCACACAGGCGAGTGTCCGTAACAAAGTCTTTTGGAAACTTCTAACTCAACAAGTGAACATCCCCGGTTGTCGAACACTAACCCTTCCCTTAGCAAAGGCGAAGTCTAGGACAACAAACCGTCGGATGGGTACCCTGCAGCAGCATCGTTATGCTCCCCCGTACAACTATATTGAAGTATAGCTGACACCCTCAGGTACCACATGCAAGTTATTAGCAACCTACTCAACTAGGTCTCTCTCATTCTAGACATGTGGTTGCATGATGAACTCAGTTCAAAGGCTTGCAAGGTTATGCCCTTAGGTTGACCAAGGCAAGACTACCCAAATGTCCAAAAGTATCCAAAACCAACAGAAAACCAAATACGACCACCCAGTTGCCACTCTTGGCCCACTGGAAACAATCTTGCTACTTGCCCCGGTCTAAATCATTTTATCACCCCAGTTGATTACCATGCACCACGTGCCATCAACATCATCAACAACACATGCCACATTCTCATAAAGACACATTCCATATCTCATTAAGTCAATATTAAATTTGGTACTCCAAAATCATGACAACTACGTGGCAGGGCTAAGCATACTACAAACGTTCTAATTCTCCCATGTTGGCAAGTTATTAATGTCCAACTAATAATCCTCAATCTAGGGTGACAAAGGTTCATGGCATACAATTATAATAGACAAGGTGGCATACAACAATTAGGCATTTAACTAATCCCCAAAATTATTCAAAGCATTTTCTAATTAAATTAGCATGCAATAATTTGAATCAACATAATTTTTAAAAGTGGGATCAACATGATCAAAGCATAAATTGCCTTCAAAAAGTATTTGATCTGGGTCATGAGCTTGCTCCTGGGTCAAAACTTCACCTTCGAATCCTTCGGGCACTTCGACGTCTACGCGTAACTTGTACAAATAACAATAAATAATTAAAACAGCAAGCAACTCAAGTCCAAAATTCAAATAAAATTCATAAAAAGCTAGAGCTCAATTTTACAAAATTTTAGAAATTGGAATCACCCAAATCGGAGTTAAAACGCAAAAGTTGCATTTTGAAGTTTGAAAATCATTTAAAAAGAATAAACCGAATTTCTTTATTTATTTCTATATGAAAATTCATTTATGACATCATCACTGACACGTGGACCAATCATGGGCCGACACGTGTCGCTGCTGACGTCACCCACAGCCGAATTTCACGCCTTTCAAAGATCGTGGTGGACCCGGTGCACGAATCGAATCGACTTTGGTCAACCGCAAACTCGGTCCACGGCTATACGGTCACTGACATGCGCCCCCAGCGTGTCAGCGGGTTACACGCACCCGCACGGTGCGACGCGGCACGTCCGGATTGGATGCAGCACGGTGAAGTCTCGCCCGTTGGTTTGAATTTCAATAGCTCGGATTTGATCTAACCGCGCGGGAGAGATGCAATGTGGCACGTCTCAGCGTTCAACACGTGGGCGCATCTGGGCCTTACGCTACGGATCGAACGGCTATGGTTCCATCCAACGCTAACACATGAACTAAAACCGGCCGTTTGATCTAGATTTAACGGCTAAGATCTAACCTAGCATGGTGCAGCGCAAACCTACGTGGCTCACTCTCGCCCACACGATCTAAATCTAACGGCTATAAATAGATCTAAACGGTAACTCTAGATCTAATTTGGACCTTACGATTTGGATCTAACGGCCTAGGTCAGATCAGTTCTACAGTACAGAACCGAGGCGACGTGGACTCACCTCCTACGTTGGATGACGATCGGATGGTGAGGAAGCTTCGCGACTCCGGCGATGGCGCGGCGGACTTCGCTGGCCGGAGCTGGGGACGACGACCACCCGAACGGCGTTTGGGCGCGTTCCCGGTATGACACTACGGGATGGTGTGATATTATAAAATGTGAAATATGTGATTTAAAACTTTACGGTATGAGGTTTAATCGCGTTTCCGGGTCGATTTTATGAGTTTGGGCCTTTCCGGGGCGAATTGGGCCTTAGGGGGGACCCTACTTGGGCCAAGGGGGGATTTCCGACCAATGAGAGGGAGGAGGGCAGCATAAACTCCTGCATGCGCCTCCCCCCTCCCATTTTGGTGCGCCTCCCCCCTCCCACACGCCCCTCCCTCCCACACGCCCCCTCCCTCCCTCACGCCCCCTCCTCCCACCTTGTGCGCCTCTCCTCCCCTCTCCACCATCCTTGCTGCCCTAGGGGAGCCCCTCACCTTGCCTCCCCGCTGTTTTCACCATTGGAGCGCTCCGCGACGAGGAGATCTGGTGGATTTGGAGCGAGGAAGGAGATCGCGTGAACCGAGAGGAGATTCGTCGGTTCATCGTTCGTCGGGTGAAGGTATGGCTAGGGGAATCCTTAGGGTTGGTCTAGGTGCTGTGCTAGAGGGTATTTGGATGCTTTTAGATCAAGAGGTGGTGCTGTGATTGGGTAGATTGGAAGAAAACTAGAGTTTGCCACGTTCTCTGCTTCGGGCAGATTGTGCAGTCGACCTAGGGTTTGAGTTTTCGCGACCTTAGATTAGGAATTTGGTAGGACGTCTGTTGAGACAGTTGTAGGTAACTTCAATACCTTTCAGTGGACATAAAGAACGTCCAATTCCACCCAGCCGTTTGAAAGTTATGCTCGATTTACCGAACGTATTCAAATCTGTGACGTAGCTAGGACAGAACGTAGTGTTTTGTAGATTAGACAACTTTAGATTTCGAATCAGCTTTTCCCAATACTTAGAAAAAGTTAGGAAGTTTCCTAAGCTTCACGATGATGTACTCTTTTAATCGATTCGGAGTCCTAGAACTAAAGTTATGCTAGATTGAAGTCTGTTGTCCCGGGGGGGGACAGATTCTCTGTTTTTCATTTTCGGGAGTAGTTTGCGAAATCGGGGTAGATGGGCGATGGCGTACTGTTTTGTGGGCACGTTGTGATTGTGTGGCATCTATGTGCAGGTGGTGTGACCCCGAGAGTGCCCTCCTCATCCCGCCAATCCGTCGCCCGAGGTTAAGGCAAGTGTATTGGGATGGGTAGCATGTGGTTTATTTGCTTGTCTTGACTAGATGCAATTGTTTCCATGTTATGCTATCTTGCCATGCTTAGTGTTTGCCATGATATGATAAAAAGGGTATGTTAAGATGCTATGCAATGGTTTATGGTTAATGATTATGGCATATGTTGCATACATGGCATGAAACTTGGCCGGGTCGGTGAGAACGTCATAACTATTCCGGTAAGGTCGGTGAGAAAGTTATGACTAATCCGAAGCGCCATGGATGTAAGACCTACCACGTGATTCCACCCACGCAGTGAGTGGAAGCGATGAGTAGGCACCCTCCATCTACGGGATGGAAGGGGGACGTGGGTGCACGCCGACGGGTGTGCACTCGGCAATAGCAGTATTTGCGTCGAGGAGACATGTGCATTGCATTCATGATGATGATGATGAAATGATCTCAATGAGGTTGAGACATGAATATGATGTTGCATATGAAATATGACTTGATCATGATGTTAAGTTTGTTATGTAGTGATGATAATATTTGAATTGTTCTGTATGACCCATTGCAATATACTTGCTGAGTGATGAACTCACGCTTGTGTTTTATGTTGTTTTAGGTACCATGACGCCGGCATGTGGGAAGGGGCAATAGCTACACATCTTCACGTAGTTCCAGTCACATTTACCAATTTGAGTCATGATCATAATAAGTGCCATGAACTTAGTGTGTGGAATAATTTTGTGTACTTGTGATCCTTATTTACTTAGCTATAGTTTATGGAGTGGTTGGATTTGGTATTATTGGTTTATGTTGATGCTTTATCCATTTATATTGCTGCTTTAGATGTCTTATGTTATGATATATCTTGTCATGTTATTGCTATTGCTTCAATTCATGTTAAAACAAAGGAGATGCTGTCAGAATTTTCGGTTTTAGCATTTGTGCCTTTGCTGTAATTTATCTTTATTTATGGTATTTAGGTGTTGTTTAGTCTATGTTTGGTAGCATTCGGGCATACTAGATGCCGGGGTGTTACACCCGGCGAGGTGACTGGTAATCCTCGGTGTCTCGTCACGACGATCTCGGATCTAGGCTTAGCAACGGCGGAAGACGACGGCCGACGCCGGAAACAACGAAAACCGCGGCGGCGACCTCCCAACTGTGGGGAGCAATTGGGCACGAGGGGCGGCGGCTCGAGCTTCGGAAGGTAGGGCAATGGATGTGCACGGGAAAGGCGATCCTGGGGCGGCTACCCAGGCCTTAAATGCCCTCGGCGTTCGCGCGGAACTCGGAGCCCTAGGCCCACACGGCGATGATGCGGCGGCGCAATCGGACCCGGAGACGAAGACATACGTGGCAAGATCGCAGCCGTCCATACGCGGGTGATCTAGCGGCTGCACACGCGCGGCCTCACGGCTCGGTCTCGACCGTTGGATCTGATACGACGGTCGGGAGGATTTAGGGTTAGGGTTGCGGCTGGCGGCTGGGCTGGTGCGGTGAACAGTGTTGGGCTTCGATCCAGTACTGTTCCTAAGGGTTTTCCGGGATTTTTCCAAATATAATAATTCTAGAAAATAGTTTAATTCATTTGGGGCATTAAAAATATCAGAAAGATTCTCAAAAATATTTTAGAGCATTTGGAACTCAAATAAAATATTTCCAACAAAACTTTATTTAAACTTTTTCAACATTTAATTAATTAAGTAAAAGGCTCAATTAGAATTAAATCCAAATAAATTCCCAAAAATCACAAATACACTTTAGATACAAGAAAAGAAAAAATTTGGGTGTTACAAACGGGCAAGGGCATTACTGTTCTGTGAGACATTTGGATGGAAGCTCGTCATCGTTTTGACCGCCTAATAGATTCCTTCGGCTCTTTTCCCCCCTCCGTTTGCGTTTTACTATTGCAGTTTCTTCCATCTGATTGTTCACGCTTCTACGTGTTTCTTTCGAAAATAAGATATGTACTGTGTTCCCTTTTATATTTCAATTAGTGGAGAACTCCGATCAATCTCTGAAAGACGAGACAGAAACTTAAGCTGCCTGAAATACGGGACGATGATACGGAAAATTTTGCAGCAAACGTCAGGGAGGAATAGTGATGGCTAAATGGGTTGTGCCACTTCAGCCGGCCCGCATCATGGTTATTATGAGCACAGCTGAGATACAACACGGCCTAACACTAAACGGATTTGGAGCCCATCCCAAGAGCCACCCCAGCACTTTTGCAAAAGGATCCTCTAGAAATTTTGAAATTACGTCTAGATCTTTCCACTTGTTATTTTGCAAAAAGAACTCCGTAGTTCTGTAGATTTACGAAAGGATCTTGTAGCTGTTTTTTTGTTTTCCTGGATGAATCCTTCGTAAAAACCAAAATTACATCTAGGTCCTTTCACCGGTTATTTGCAAAAAGAACCCCTTAGTTCTATATATTCATGTTTTTTTTGAAAAAAAAACTCAAAACAAATTTCACACGACATGACGTAGCGTAGCGTACGACTCTATCTAATTACATTTATAGAGAAACCCCGTGCAGAAGCACTGTGACTGACGAGTACACGTACCGACGTTATTCGGAAATGTCATCTACATGGAGCTCCGCAAGCGGATGTCGCCTGCTGTTCCCTTTGGATGATCCACGGCAATTAAACCTCTCTATATACATCACGTGCTAAGCTCTCTGGTCAGTCATTCGGGTGTCGGCCCAACTGGCTCAATTTGATAATGGCAACAGATTTCGTAATAGTACCAGCTGCTTTCTTTCTTTCCTTCTTTCTTTTTCTTGTTTCCCTTTTAGTTTTAGCTCCATACTGAGCGTTCGTAGCATGTAGTGGCGATGAGTGCCGCCAGAGCAAAGCATACCTTTCTCCAATTTCAATTTTGGCTAAGATCAAGTGCAGTATATGTTTGTATCAATTTGATATCTTCTGATATAAGAGCTACGCTCCAGCGCATCACCTTGATTACTTGATATATTACATTTATTTCTTCGCTGGGAATAGAGTTCAGCGCAATAGCTTGCTACTGGGGCTCTCATATGTCAGACATCGTTTAGGTCTATACACGCTACCCCGCTGCCTTGATATTATTTTTTTTAATATTATTTTTTTCGGTTCAAAAGGTTTTGATTAAGAAACTTTCGAAAGTGATTAAAAATACTTTTTATTGAAAAACTTGGGGGATTTGAAAAACAAAAACTATATTGAGTTTGAGGGGATTGGGATTGAGGAGGAAAGGGGGATGGCGCCAAATATTGCGGCGAGAGATTATTTGATGGGAAAGGGAAGTGGGGAAAGGAGATGGTACCATTTGTTACAAGAAGAGGATGTTCTCACTAAAGATTTGGTAGGAATGCCTTCAAATTAGTAATTCTGTTAAATTAAATCAAAGTAAGAGTTAAGAGGCCTAATATAGGCTTTTTCCTATAGATAATACTTACAAAAACACTCTGCTCCAAATTAAATGGGGCCTAACTTCTGTCTTTCTACACTTTATTTGCAACAAATGATACGAAAGGACTTTACAGGATCTCTATACTAACATAAAGGTCGGGAGTCTTTCTTTGCTACTCTTTCCATCAAAATTTATAAGTTTTATTTTTTTAATAGCCTTGTTCATAAATATATGACGTACTCTATATTCTAATGTAAAATTTGCGTGATATTTCCCCTCACTACTACACAAATGCTCATCACAGATGATTCTAAAACCTCATCACAGACAGTTTTGTGAACCATCTGTAAACATATGTCAGTGATAACAATAACACATCACAACCGGTTTTTGAATCATTAGTGAAAATTAACATCAAAGACGGTTCTAGACTAGAACCATCTGTAATAGCTATATATATACCTCTAAGCACCAGTGAGAGCAAATGTTGATGAGTTCCAAGGTAAATTCCAATTCATCCACTGTTCGTTTTAAAAGTTGTCATTCTCTGATTTATCCATCCACTCTATCCTCAACCCCGAATGAGAATACCATATGTAGCCTATTTTCATTCTGACTTTAATATTTATAACCCGAGGCACTCGCAACGGGTGAGGTGCATGGAACCACTCTGTCGGGTGACGGACAGTCCCAAAAAGTGATGCAGGGGGCCAAGATCCTTCATGGAGAACTCCTGTTGCAGGGCCGTAATAGTACGGCGAAGGAGAGCATCTGAAGAAGCGGTGAGGACAATATCATCAACATAGAGCAGCAGGTAAACGAGTTCGGTGCCTCGACGAAACATAAATAGTGATGGATCCGACTTAGCCTCGACAAACCCCAGTGACAGAAGATGTGTGGCGAACCGACTGAACCAGGCACGGGGCGCCTGCTTAAGGCCGTAGAGAGACTTGTTGAGGCGGCAGACGTGCTCGGGGTGAGCAGAGTCAACAAAACCAGAGGGCTGCACACAGTATACTGTCTCGGAGAGAGTGCCATGAAGAAATGCATTGTTGACGTCCAGCTGATGAACAGGCCAATCCCGAGAAAGAGCCAGAGTCAGAACCGTCCGAATAGTGGCCGGTTTCACAACCGGGTTGAAAGTCTCGTCGAAGTCAATGCCAGGGCATTGTGTGAAACCTCGAAGCACCCAGCGAGCCTTGTAGCGATCAAGGGACCCATCCGGATGAAGTTTGTGTCGGAAAATCCATTTTCCGGTGACCACGTTGACGCCGGGCGGGCGAGGGACAAGATCCCAAGTGCCGTTGGCCTGTAGAGCAGTGAACTCATCAACCATAGCAGAGCGCCAATTGGGATCAGTAAGGGCCCCACGGTACGTCTTGGGGACTGGTGAAAGGACGGCCGCATGAAGGTTGAGGCGGTCGGTCGGGAGACGAAAACCAGTTTTGCCTCTTGTGACCATGCAATGGGCATTAATTACCGGAGCGACGGGCATGATGACAGGAGGTCCCCCGGTCCGGCTAGTAGCAGCAGGAGCCAGGGCAGTTGGTGCGGGCGTCGGTGTCGCGTCAAGTTGGCCAGGTGAAGCCGAGCCAGCTTTGCTGGCAACAGCCCGCGGCGATGAGCCAGCGGGGGCAGGAGAGCCGGCAAGGGATGACGGGCCGGGCGCACTGGCAGCAGCCCATGGCAGGGAGCCATGGGGGGCAGGCGAGGCCGCATCATGAGGAACATGATCAGTGATGGGGCAGCCCGACCAGCAGAGGTAGCTGCGGGAGGAGCTTGGCCTGCAAAAAAACGAGTCCCAACAGGAAAAGTGGGGGACTCCATCTCCAGTAAAAAATTGAGGTTAGAATCATCACGCGATGCGGACGGCGAGTCGGCAAAGGGGAAGGATTGCTCATCAAAGGTGACATGACGAGAAATAATGACCCAGTTGGAGCTCATGTCGAGGCACCGATAACCTTTGTGCTCGGAAGAGTAGCCAAGAAAGGTGCACAACGTGGAACGTGGCGATAGTTTGTTGGCAATGGTGGCGGTAAGGTTAGGGTAGCAGTGACAACCGAAAACTCGAAGATGGTCATATGTGGGTGGGATGCCGTACAAGGCCTGGTGAGGGGTGGAGAATTTTAGAGTTTTGGTGGGGTGCCTATTAATAAGATAGGTGGCGATGTGGAGGGCTTCAACCCAATATTGGGAAGGCATGTTAGCTTCGATAAGAAGGGAGTGAATGACATTGTTAATTGTCCGGATGGAGCGTTCAGCTTTGCCATTTTGTTGAGATGTGTAGGGACAGGACATACGGAGAGTGACACCATTGGTGAGAAAGAATGAACGGGAGGAGAGATTGTCAAACTCACGACCGTTGTCACATTAGACGGTTTTAATGGTGGTGTTAAATTGAGTTTGGACGTACGCAAAAAAATGGGAGAGGGTGGCAAAAGTGTCAGACTTTAAGCGTAAAGGAAATGTCCAAAAAAAGTGAGAGCAATCATCAATAATAACCAAATAATATTTATAACCCGAGACACTCGCAACGGGTGAGGTCCATAGGTCACAATGTATTAAATCAAAATTATGAGAGCTAGAGGGCGAAAAAGGTGAACGAGTGTGACGACCCAACTGGCAGGCGTAACAAAGATTATCAGGGGCACCATGAGTACAAGAGATAGCTGTTGAACGAGCTAAGTGGTGGAGAGCATCAGTCCCAAGATGACCAAGACGACGGTGCCAAAGGGTGGTACTGGTGGCGAGAAGAGCATGTGGTGTCGACGGCAGCAGTGGGTAGAGGTCACCAGAGCTATTGCACCTGGTGATCACGTTCTTGGTGCGAAGGTCCTTCACAGAAAGGTCAAAAGGGTCAAATTCGATTGAACAATTATTATCAATTGTGACGAACAGAAATTAAGTTTTTGATAATTTGTGGGGTGACAAGGACATGACGAAGAGTTAGAGGACCGAGTGCAGCAGGAAGGTGAGCGGAACCTACTGAGGTGATGGGGAGCAAGGAACCGTTGCCAACGACAATGCTAGATGGAGAGGAAGGAAAGGGTGGGTGAGCAACGGAGAGATTACCAGGGTCGGATGTCAAGTGGTTGCTAGCGCCTGAGTCCTTGTACCAAGTAGTGGAAGGAGGAGGCGTCAGTTGCATGGTGCTGAAAGCGCCTGCCAGGGCGTTTTGATCCCAGCCGCCAAAGGAGCCCATTAGCTGAGGAGGCTGCGATGGAGGGCCAACAGGACCAGACCAGGTTGGCTGCGGGGCAGGAGCGGCTGCGCCTGGTGCAGTGTAGGTGCCGTAGGGGAGCCAGGCGAAGCCAGCAGGTGGGTCGCCAGTAGCAGGGCCGCTGGCAGCGTGGAGTGCCTAGGAACACCGGACGGAGGACGTGATGCCTGACCGCCGAGCCCTGGTCGCAGCGCGCCGCCAGGCCAGACCTGGACAGTCCCTGTCCAGGGATTGAAGAACGAGGGCGGCCAGCCCCCTGGTTGCTGTGATTTGTCACCACCGCCGTTGCGGTTGTTGCGACGCCGGCGATTGTTTTGGCAATTGCCACCGGGGGTGACTTGGTTACCACCGCCAGAGGGAGCAGTGAAGTGGCCGCCGGTGCCTTGGACATTGGATGCGCCGGGTGCAGGACCAGGAGCGCCACTGGTGGGTTTGGATGGAGCTCCACCAGAGGCTGGACGAAGGCCGTGGGAGAGAAGAGCGGTGGAGGACTCCTTGACCTTGTCGTTGAAGGTGAGTTCCTCCAAAAGTAGATCATTCCGGACTCGTTAATACCGCGAAGGGTGGCCAGAACGAGAGTCCGATCAGGAACAGGCTCGCTGAGGCTGCCAAGTTGATCCGCCATGGACTTGAGACGACGACAATAATCAGAGACGAATAGAGCGCCTTGTGTGAACATGCGAAATTCCATGTCAAGCAGCAGTGCACGGGTCTCCTTGTTCCTGAGGAACATATCTTCGAGAGCGAGCCAAACAGCCCGACTGGTGGGTTCGCTGGAGGTCATGACAATCTCGAGAATTTTGGCAGAGATGGTGCCAAAGATCCAAGAGATGACGACGCAATCCATGCGATGCCAGGGCGCGATGTTGGGTTGGATGTCGTCAGAGAGAACGTGATCAGGGCGTACTTCCCAAGGTTGATGAGATGAAGGCCACGCCACTTGGTGTAGGACGTGGAATCGACATCAAGAACGATGGGGACAAGGGCCTTGATGTTGGTGAGGGCGACGGCTTGTGCGTGGAGGTTGATGATGAGAGCGGCGTCGGCTTCATCGTCGAGACAACGACGTTCGGCTTCCTCACGTTCAAGGGCGAGACGGCGCTGTTCAGCAGCGGCTTCGGCCTCGGCGGCGCGTCGGGCTTCGTCGGCGGCACGCTGGTCGGCCAGCGCGCGCTCCGCGGTGGCCGCGCGCAGCTTTTCAACCTCCTTGCGGAGCCGCTCAAGCTGGGCGGCGTCACCAGCCATGGAGATGGGAGTTGTGCGGCACTGATCAGCAAGAACGGCGCAGCATGAAGATGGGCAGCGGAAGAAACACAGGAAAGTCCCGGTCTCATGATACCATGAAAGCGAAAAATAATCTCACGCCATACATGCTGTATTGGCCATTGAGGCATATAAGTAGAAGAGTTTACAATGGATGGAAACCAATCAACAGATTGCAACTAATCCTGGATATGCCTAATATAACAGCGTAGCCAAATATGGAGGATGGCGCTGGTACTGTTGCCTATCCAGCAACGTACGTATACGCAGGTCCATGCTGGACACAGGCGTGGGCGGCTCACGTATACGCTAACATCTTCGACGTCCTCGTGGCTGAGGCTGACCGACGGGCGACGGCAGTAGCCTGCAGCGGCAAAATGCCGCGAAGCCGCCGCCGTGCTTCAGCTTCCCGCTGTCCTGTGAGTTGCGCGGAGTTCCCAGAGTTTCTTACTCGATCTCTTGTTGCAATCTGAAAACCGAGATTCTGCAAATTTAGCCCGGGCCATTCTTGTTCTTTGTTCTGCATATGCAGGGACCGGCATGGCTGTCGAGCAACATGTGAAGAGCTGCAGAGTACGTCGAGATCGATTCCAATGCGAAGAAGGCATAAAAAAAGCGAGGCCTCTCAGACAATGTGCCGGCGCAAGTTGTTGTGGTCTGTGTCGCTGTGATGAACCATCAGCCTGTGATGCATGTAATTTACTTGTATTATTACATGGACCCAGGAAATAATTAGCTCGGCTGTAACATGGTTTAAGACTTGAAACCCTTGTTCTGGGAGTTTTGCTGTGAACTAGCATGTATCAGTCTACATCATCTTAATGTCACAATGAGCTTATCACAGAGCCTATATAGAACGACCTTGCCAGAGGACCATGTCAGAACCAAACTGTAACAGACTTGATGAACGAAGAATGTAAGAACAGAGGAAGATAGCGGTGGAAGAAGAAGAACTGGGAAAGGGGAAGAACTGGGATTATGAATTCATCGTCAAGAACCATCCGCCGCCACGCAGTTCCGACCCAGCTTAAATAGTCTGGTCCGGCGTCCCAACTCAGTTACCTATTACACAGGCTCAGCCCACATGCCGGCCCAATTACGCGGCCCAACTACCGATACTAGTATAGGTTATTACAGTCCCTCCCGCTTAGTACCGACTTGTCCCCAAGCCGGCGAATATGGGAATTTGCGACGCAGCTCCAGTGCCGACTCCCATGTCGTCAGAGGGATAGGTAAGCCAGTCCAAGTGACCCGTTCGCGCACCGACGTTGCTCCTCCTCGCATGATCCATGCACGCTCCAATACCGCAGCTGGTTCCACTGGAGTAGAAGAATTCCAGTCGATAGAGGTAATGTCGTAGTCCACCTGAACGTCTGGTGAAATGTGCTTCTTCAGCTGCGAGACGTGGACCACCGGATGAATCTTACTGCTCGGAGGAAGGTCCAACTTGTATGCCACCGTCCCAATCTTCTGAAGAATCTTATATGGTCCAAAGAACCGGAATGCCAACTTTTGATTGTGCCGTGTTGCCATAGATGTCTGAATATAAGGCTGTAATTTCAAATACACCAAGTCGCCTTCTTCAAAATTGCGCTCAGAGCGATTTTTATCCGCTTGGGCTTTCATCCTTTGCTGCGCTCGCAACAGTTGTTGTTGTAAGAGTTTGGTGAGCAATTCTCTTTCCTTAAGCCAATTCTCTAGATCCGGGAGTGAGCAGACATTTGCTTCCGTGATTCCAAAATGCCGTGGTTTGTGCCCATATAGCACCTCAAAGGGAGTCTTGCCGAGCGCTGAGTGGTAATTGGTGTTGTACCAAAATTCTGCTAACGGCAACCATTTTGCCCATTGTGCTGGCTTGGAGTGGACTGCACAGCGAAGGTACCCTTCAAGACATTGATTCAAACGCTCTGTCTGACCATTGGACTGAGGGTGATACGCAGAGCTCATGTGGAGTAGGGTATCCGTCAGTCGGAAGAGTTCCTGCCAGACATTGCTTGTGAAAATCCGATCCCTATCCGAAATCAAGATTTGCGGCATGCCATGCAGTTTATACACATTGTTGAGGTACTCCTGAGCAACCTGTAACGCTGTGAATGGGTGCGATAAGGGAATGAAGTGCCCATATTTTGTGAGCTTATCAATCACCACCAGAATGGCATTGAATTTGTTGGATGGCGGCAGCCCTTCAATGAAGTCCAAACTGACAACTGACCAAGCTTGAGATGGCACCGGCAAGGGTTGGAGAAGTCCAGGTATTTTAACATGCTCCACCTTGGCCTGTTGGCACACGTCACAGCTCTGCACATAGCTGATGATGCTCTGTTTCATTTTAGGCCAAGCAAACATGTTTTTGATTCGATGATACGTGGCATGAATGCCAGAATGACCTCCAATCCCACTGTTGTGAAGTGCTTGCATGACATGGTTCTGAGCGACATGGTTATTTCCCAGCCACACTCTCCCCTTGTATCTGATGATGCCATCGTGCAATTGAAAATACTTGTTAGCTGCTCCGGCTACACTGAGTTCAGTAAGGATTTTCTGGGTCTCCGGATCATCCTGGTACCCTTCAGCCAGATTTTCCATCCAAGCTGGTGTGCAACTGGAAATGGATGTCAGTTCGTGATCTCCTGGCAAACGCGACAAGGCATCTGCAGCTGTGTTTGAAGTGCCTTTCTTGTACTGTATAGTATAATTCAGGCCCATCAATTTCACCAATGCCTTGTGTTGAATCCCGGTACTCAATCGTTGGTCTGATAAGTGTATGAGGCTTTTTTGATCTGTGCGTATAATGAAATGGGAATGCTGTAAATAAGAGTGCCACTTGTCTATTGCCAAGATGATAGCCAAACACTCTTTCTCGTAGGTGGATAATGTTTGGGTTTTGCTGTTGAAACCTTTACTGAGAAAAGCCACTGGATGATCATGCTGCATGAGTACTGCACCCACTCCGTAATTGCAAGCATCAGTTTCGATGACAAAGGTTTTGGAGAAGTCTGGTAGGGCTAGCACCGGGGCATTCACCAAGGCCTGCTTTAAAACTTCAAAAGCCTGTTGGACCGTCGGGCTCCAAGTAAACACCACACCTTTCTTGAGAAGTTCAGTAAGAGGTCTACTAATGAGACCGTAATGCTTTATGAACTTTCGATAATACCCCGTGAGCCCCAAAAATCCGCGAACTTCTTTCACATTTCGTGGAACTGGCCAGTGTAAGACAGCACTGATTTTGGTCTTGTCAGTTGATACTCCATGCGGTCCAATAACGTGACCCAGATACTCAAGTTGCTGTTGTGCGAAAGAGCATTTCGACAACTTCACGGACAAGCTGTTTTTGTGGAGTAATTGCAATACTTCCTTCAGTAGTGCCACATGCCCTTCTAGAGTGGTCGTATATATCAGGATGTCGTCCATGAAAATAAGGACACCCCGTCGGAGATGTACCGCGAAGATCTGATTCATTATACTCTGGAAGGTTGCTGGTGCGTTGGTGAGCCCGAATGGCATTACCAAAAACTCATAGAGTCCATGATGAGTCTTAAAGGCCGTCTTATGCTCATCGCCTTCCGCCACACGGATTTGATGGTACCCAGAGCGCAAATCCAACTTGGAAAACCATTGCGCCCCGGCCAACTCATCCAACAATTCATCCACTATTGGCATTGGGTGCTTGTTTTTTATTGTGATAGCATTTAACTGTCTGTAATCCACGCACATCCGCCAGGAGCCATCCTTCTTTTTAACAAGTAATACTGGTGATGCATAGGGACTATGACTGTGTCTAACAATGCCTGACTCGATCATTTCACAAACTTGGCGTTCAATTTCATTCTTCTGTTTGGGCGAATAACGGTAAGGTCTCACCGAAATGGGTTGTGCCCCCTGCACTAATGGTATTTGATGATCGTGAGGACGTCTGGGAGGTAGCCCTTAAGGCTCGGTGAACAAGTGGGCAAATGTCTGAACCACTTGTTGCACTTGATCCGGCATACCTGCTTTTGTCGGATCTTCAACAGTGCATGCTGACACTGCGTCACTGGCAGGTTGCACGGTAACATAATGAGATAGAGCTCGCCTCCGGATCAATCCGTGCAATTTACGACCTTCAATTGGTTGACAATGCACTGCTTTATCATTAACCCCCAACAACGTAACTTGTTTGCCCATGTACTGAAACTGAAGTATCTTGCGCCGCCAGTCTATCCACATCGGACTGTGCTCTTCAAGCCAGTCTGCACCGAGGATTACATCATAATTACCTAGAGGTACTACCCGCACAGCATGAGTGAATGTATGCCCTTGTATAAACCACTCCAAGGCTTGAACCTCTTGAGTACAACACAGAGATCCACCATCAGCTACGACATAGCGTACTTCAGTAATAGACTGGACAGGGAGTTGTAACTGCTGAACTACTTGCTGATTAATGAAAGAGTTCACTGCTCCGGAATCAACTAATATAAGCACTTCATTTTTCCCAATCAGCCCTGCTAATTTCAGAGTATGTCTCTTAGTGGCTTTCGGCTGTACCGCGCCTGCAATTGCCATCACTGCACCACTCGGTTCATCATCAGAGTCAGTCAGGTCCTCAGTTCGCTCTGCTTCTATCTGTAATGCTTCAAGTAATTCTTCAATGACATGTATGGATACTTTTTCCGGACAGCTGTGTCCATTTTTACTCCACTTTTCCCCGCAGGTAAAACATAACCCATTTGTTCTTCGGTAAGCTTTCAGAGCTGCCAATTTGGCCTCTGTTCTGCCCCCATCTTGCTTCTTCGAACTATCATTTGTTCTTGATTCCTCTCCCTTATCTATCAGTTTCAACTTCTCACTCATAAGATGAGGCTTGGGAACTCCGCGCTGAAAGTCACGCGTATCCCCTCTGCCACCTGAACTCCTCTGCTTGGACTCAAATTCTTCCTCCTGTAATAGGGCCAAGGCACTTGCTGTGTCCACGTCAGGAGGGCGGTGTAACCATATGGCCGACCGAATATTGGTGTTCAGACCCTCCAAATATTCATGGACAAAAAAAATTTCATCCAATGTGGGGTTGTATAGCCATAATTGATGCCGAATCTCCTCAAATTTATCTGTATACTCAATAACTGATCTGGTCTGCTTCAAATTTCTCAGTTGTCGCCGAAAGTACTGGTACTTGTCGCGGGTGAACTTCTCGTTAACCATTAGGCATAATTGTCTCCAATCCTCCACTCTTCCATTTGCTTCTACTTTCTGGAGCCACAGGGCAGCTGATCCTGAAAAGTGCAACGCTGCAAACCTGGTCTTCAGACTCTCCTGCACTCCATACACATCGAAGTATATCTCACATCGTTCCTGCCATAACTTGGGGTTATCCCCATCGAACCTCGGAAAATCCATTTTAGGCAAATGATTCTGCCCGCCTCGCGGAAGAGTTGGAACTTGATTCCGAATTTCCCCACGCCCTTCATCTAATATATTCAAATTTGGCTGAGAAGAAAAGATTGTACTCTTGCCTGGAATCGGTGGGGGTATCCTGAAAAGTCCTTCAGCATTCCTTCTTTGCAGCAACTCATCGCGACGACACATAGGTCCCAAACTCGGATCATCCTTGACTGAACCTGTAGGGGATCCTATCACCGCTTGGGTGGTGCCTGATGGAGGAAGCCGCTGGCTCGATTCTTCAGGAAGACTCGTAAGTCCTGGGTTGCTCGCCCTTGACTTCAACGTCTGCAATCACTCTTGAATCTTTCCCTGATTTTCCGTGACTTCATTGATAGTGTTCTGGAATACCTTAAATTGATCGCACAACTCCCGTAGCATCGTTGCTGTGGCATCACCCTGAACTTCCATCGCCGTCAAAATTTTTGTTGTCTACTCCTCAAACGGAGTTGGTTTCTTCCTCGGCGCCAGCTTGATTGGAGCCCGTCTTGGACGTAACCGTAAGGAATCGTGTGATCGATCGAGCCAACCGGATTCTTGGTGTTTTACTGAGATCGTCAGGGCTCACCGAAGTTTACCCCGAGTTCTCAAACCCTCCTCCGGAATTTCACAGCTCTAGATCGCTCACACCACAGCCCCTGGATGTGAGGCTCTGATACCAGATTGTATCAGACTTGATGAACGAAGAATGTAAGAACAGAGGAAGATAGCGGTGGAAGAAGAAGAACTGGGAAAGGGGAAGAACTGGGATTACGAATTCATCGTCAAGAACCATCCGCCGCCACGCAGTTCCGACCCAGCTTAAATAGTCTGGTCCGGCGTCCCAACTCAGTTACCTATTACACAGGCTTAGCCCACATGCCGGCCCAATTACGCGGCCCAACTACCGATACTAGTATAGGTTATTACACAAACATAGAGCCTATTTCAAATATTTGGATCTGTTTGGTTTACGCTATCTAGTCGAGAGGACAATTTGCCGGTAACCTGTTCGGAAAAAAAAAAAAATCAACATCAAATACTCTCACCATCAACGTGCAAGCAATGTCCAGGCTACTCAAAACACAACTGCACAACTCAGCAGGGCAATTTTTAACTTGGTGTCCCTGCTTAATACTTGTGTCACATTACTTGAATCCAATGAGAGTACAGGATGCACATCTTGCGAGACAAGGCAACGACATGTACAAGGACAGAAACAATATCGGTTTTCCTCCCTCCCAAAATAAATACTACGTGGTTTGACTTCGCAAGTAACCACCGCATAACAGTCATACCATGTGTTTTTGGAACAAGTTGTCGAAGTTCATCCCATGGAAACCTCAAATTTCTCCTGTAGCATGAAGTAATGCGTACTACATAGATGCTGACAAGTAACAACTAAGTGCCAGATCATGACAGAATAGACAAAAAACAAGGAATCTACAACCATGCCGGCATGACAAAGAGCAGCTTTCATTTACAACAACTGTTACTTATTACATTACATACTGTAGTATCAACTCTTCCGAAGAAAAAGGATCATCAAGTGAGACAGGTCAGGGGAGCTCTCAAGGCAACCTTTTTTTATATATGACATAAGGTAGAGCTGCTCACAGAGGAGTTCCCCATGCCATGAAGCATAAACAGAGGAAAAAGGGCTTCTAAACATCAAATAATAGATTAGCATTTTTATCGATACGTTGTATCGGATTGGTGATGTAGTATCACAGAAGCAGCTAAGAGTCTGGCTGCTCGCATTTCACTGGCGTCTTGGTGCCAACAACCGTCATTACTACAGATCTTTCATTTTGATCACTGAGACTTCTGGCGACAACAGATCGCTGACAACATCAAAGTTCAGTCTCCCGTTAACTTTCTTCCCACTGCACAGATTGCAAGTAGTCTGGAGATTAATATTCTTTTCTCCTTTGTAGTTGAATGAGAAAACTTCTTCTAATTCCTTTCTAATTTTACCTGTTTAGGCGATTATTGATAGCCTTCAGGTCCTTAGAGGGGCTCTGAAACGCATGAGTACTCTCCCCAACGCACGCATAATAGCTCTTGGAGCTCGGGGAAAGCAAAGTATCCATCTGAAATGTTCAGTTATAACGTTGTCATAACATTGATCAAGGAATACCATAGCTCCTGCAATTAGAACAAGAAAAAGAAATTATATGAGTCAATAATAGACAGTTTGATCCTTGCAAGCACTGCAGTAATGGCTGAGTTTGCTGCAATCATGTTTAAGCAACAATAAATTAATTGAGATTTCATCATAAATCGACAACCATGCAAAGATGCAAGCCGTTGTGCCTAACTCACGATCGGCCCGCCCAACTAGAAGTGAGTCAAGCCGTTGTGCCTAACTATCCAATCTGAACAACCCACATAACCCTAGCCATCTGCTAGCAGCTTCAGGGGCTCAAGATTGGTTTAGATCACCGACATGACAAACCAAACCCAAGTTGGTTTGCAGCTTCAGCCTCACGCTAGATTGCAATACAGAAACAAAAATAGGAAGGCATCAGTGCAACTTGTCAAGATTAAACTCTCACTATGCATACAAGTGTGCCTGCCCTCTCGTGCATTCATGTGCTTGTCTGTTCTAATAGATGTTTCCCTGACTATCACATTTTTTTTTTCCTTTGTTCTGATTTCTTGTCTTTTTTTGCTTCTGTATAAGAAGGCACTTCGGCATGTTATAGCATCTAGCATCACACAGCATTGTTCAAAGAGAGCCCATCAAGGATGAAGTCTACAATAATTGGCATATTTCAGATAGTTTGCTCTATCACTTAATGTCAATTCTTGGAACTGTAAATAGCACATGTAGTCATAGACTTACATGGTATTAATCGGAAAGTACTATAACAGAGGTATGCAAAAAGGAACGATATTGTTAGTGTGCTAAGGATCTTATGCCTAGAATCAACACCTAGAATATGCGGTTCTTAGGGTTACATTCGGGATTAGAACTCGAGGAAGCCATTGCCGGTGTAGGAGATGACGAATCGGCAGTGGAGACGACGTTGGTCGTGGCAGTGGCCTTCCTGTCACTTTGCGCAAGAGAGATCGGTTCGGCGGTTTGTTGGGGCGAGGTGGTGCCGGGGAACGTTGGTCCCCGAGCCGGCCCAAGACCCCCTATTCATATAGCGCGTGTGACAGGGGGCCACAATCAAAAGGGTGGAGGTTACGCCCCCGATAAGGGCGCGGCTTGGCAACGGTCTTTGACCGATCCGAGAGATCAACCCAACATTCTCCCCTTTGATCTTGAGGCTAAACAACTCAACTTAGCATTAATCTCGCTTCTCAATAGATCAGTGTATCAAGACCAAAGTGTTGCAACAACCAGTTACGTGCTGCTGAACTCAATGACTATAATACATCTTTCTATCTCAAAACGGAAACTTAATTTTGTGGGAGATGGTTGCTTATTTGACCCCTTATATCCAGAATCATAGGCTTTCCAATAATCCCATGCCGGCTACGTGTTCTCTGAACACATATGGTGGTAAACCCTTAGTCAACGGATCCGCAAGCATTCGTTTGGTACTTATATGCTCAATCTTTATAGTTTGATCTTGGATTTTCTCCTTCACAACATAGAACTTAATGTCAATGTGTTTGGCAGCACCACTTGACTTGTTGTTATAGGAGTAAAATACTGCTGGTTCATTGTCACAGTATAATGTGAGTGGCCTTTCAATGCTGTCCACCACTCTTAATCCCGTTACAAATTTCTTAAGCCATAGCGCCTGCCCGGTTGCCTCATAACAAGCTACAAACTCATCATGCATTGTCGACGATGCAGTGACTGTTTGTTTGGAGCTTTTCCATGAAATAGCTCCCCTTGCGAGGGTGAATATATAACCTGATGTGGATTTCTTAGTGTCTACACACCCCGCAAAATCTACGTCAGAGTAACCCACAATCTCGAGGGTACTCGACTTTCTATACGTTAACATGAGGCTTTTAGTTCCTTGCAAATACCGCAAGGCTTTCTTAACTGCTTTCCAGTGATCTATTCCTGGATTTGACTGATATCTGCCAAGCATTCCGGTTACAAATGCTAAGTCAGGGCGAGTGCATACTTGAGCATACATTATACTTCCGACAGCTGAAGTGTATGGAACCGACTTCATTTGATCGATCTCATATTGGTTCCTGGGACATTGAAAATTCCCAAACTTATCACCCTTGACTATTGGAGCAGGCGAAGCTTTACACGCATGCATACTGTATTTCTTAAGAACCTTTTCTAAGTATGCCTTTTGCGATAAGCCTAATACCCCTTTTGTTCTATCTCGGTAAATCTCAATCCCTAAGACATAAGATGCTTCACCGAGATCTTTCATATCAAAATTTGAGGACAAGAAACTCTTAGTTTCCAGAAGTAGATTTTCATCGCTGCTTGCTAGCAGGATGTCATCTACATACAAGACCAGGAAAATAAATTTTCCATTCTTAAACTTAGCATAAATGCAATTGTCCTCCTCATTTTCCTTAAAATCAAAATTTCTTAGTCTCATCAAATTTAAGGTACCACTGTCTGGACGCTTGCTTTAGTCCATAAATGGATTTCTTCAGTCGACATCCCATGTTTTCTTTCCCTTCCACGACAAAACCTTTGGGTTGAGCCATGTACACGTTTTCATACAGATCTCCATTAAGGAATGTCGTCTTAACATCCATCTGATGTAATTCTAAATCATAATGTGCTACAAGCGCCATGATGATTCTAAAAGAATCCTTTGTCGAAACAGGCGAGAAGGTTTCATTATAATCGATTCCTTCTCTCTGAGTGAACCCTTTTGCCACGAGTCTTGCTTTGAACCTTTCGAGATTCCCTCTAGAGTCATACTTAGTTTTGTAGACCCATTTGCAGCCTACTGTTTTGGCTCCTTTAGGAATTTCTTCTAAGTCCCATACCTTATTCGTGTTCATGGACTTCATTTCATCTTCCATGGCTGCGAACCACTCAGATGAATGGGGACTTCTCATGGCCTCTTCAAAAGAGGTGGGATCACCCTCTGTTTCTAATTCTTCACTTATATAAACTTCATAATCAGCAGAAATAACTGATTTCCTGTTCCGTTGCGACCTCCTGAGAGGTTCTGGAGCAGGTTCGTTGTTCGATACAGGAGGCTGATGTGGCTCTTCAGGTGCAGCTGTAACAGGTTCTTGGGGCTCCAAAACAATAGGAACCTCAGGAATGTCAATAGCTGCATTAGGAGAGCCGACGTCAGATGTTGCAACCACTGGAGGTGCAACAATAACAGGTATCGAGAAAATGGGCTCTTGAATCATCGGAGTTGGGGCACAGACCCGCTTCTCCTCAAGGCTTATTTCTCGGGATACCATGCTCCCCCTGATCATATCTTCTTCTAAGAACACAGCGTGTCTTGTTTCTACAAACTTAGTCTGTCTGTCAGGACAGTAGAAACGGTACCCTTTTGATCTTTCAGGATAGCCAATGAAATGGCAACTGACTATCTTAGCTTCTAACTTTCCAATATTTGGATTGAATACTTTGGCCTCAGCTGGACAGCCCCACACATGTAAATAATTTAAAGAGGGCGTCCTCCCAGTCCATAACTCATATGGTGTTTTAGGCACCGACTTACTAGGGACCCGATTAAGAATATGGGCAGCGGTTTTTAATGCCTTCATCCATAAATTAACCGGTAAAGTGGAGTAGCTTATCATACTTCGTACCATATCCATTAAGGTGCGGTTACGCCTTTCAGCTACTCCATTTTGCTGAGGTTCGCCCAGTGTTGAATACTGGGCTACTATGCCATTTTCCTGTAAGTACCTTGCAAAAGGTCCAGGAACTTGGCCATAAGGGGTATGTCTACCGTAGTACTCCCCTCCACGGTCTGACCTTACTACTTTAATCTTGAAATCATGCTAATTTTCAACTTCAGCTTTAAATGTCTTAAACTTGTCTAATGCTTCCGATCGTTCTTTGATTGGATAGATATAGCCATAACGCGAAAAATCATTAGTGAATGTTATGAATGAATCAAAACCATCCACTGACTTCACAGGAAAAGTACCACAAATATCTGTGTGATTGATTTCTAAAATTCATGTGCTTCGTTTGGCAGTCTTCTTAATTTGCTTAGCATATTTGCCCTTAATGCAATCAATGCAATGTTCTAAATCTAAGAAGTCTAACGTGTGGAGAATATCTTCTTTGATTAATCGTTCAATCCTCCCCCTCGAAATATGGCCTAAACGACAATGCCATAATTTCGAAGACGTCTCGTTTGCTATTCTCTTACGCTTATTACATTCATTCACCGATGAAAAGGCATTCACAACATTCACATCATTACTTTGGGAAACTAAATAAAGCTTGTCTTGCATGAAAGCAAGACCAACATCAATATTATTGAATTAAATCAAACATTTCTTATTCCCAAAATGACATGAATAGCCATCATCATCTAAACAGGATACTGAAATCAAATTCCTCCTCATGAAGGGTACAACTAAAACATTATGTAAATGAAGAATGAAGCCATTATTTAATTCTAATGGGAGTTCTCCAATAGCTTCGACTTCAACTTCGATGCCATTGGCGACTCTAATGCTTCTTTCTCCTCTTTTCAGAATCCTCCTCATATTTAATCCCTGCAAATAATTTGCAACATGAACAGTTGCACCTGAGTCAATCCACCATGTATGAGTGGGAAATTCTAAGTACAGGGATTCATCTATGAATGTAATCTTATCCTTACCATTCTTGTTCAGCCATTTGAGAAACTTAACACAATCCTTCATGTAGTGCCCTTTCTGATTGCAATGCCTACATGTATCCTTGTCTACCTCTGCTGGAGCCTTGCCCTTGCCTTCATAAGGCTTCTTGTCTAAGGAAAATTTCTTATTGTGAGATTTGCCCTTATTCTTAAAAGAAGGCTTAGATTTGCTCTGAAAATTGCTCATTTTGTTTGAACATGACTTGATATGATTGATATGGTCAAGTCTTTGAGCTCTAAGCCTTTCTTGTTCTCTAGCACACATAACCATCAATTTTTCTATACTCCATTTTTCACTCATGGAGTTGTAATTGACTGCAAAAGTCTCATATTCCTTTGGTAAGGAATTCATGATAAATTGCACCAAATACCCTTCTGATATTTCCATTTCCATGGTCTTAAGTCTGGCAGCTATGTTGCTCATTCTCAAAATGTGCTCTCTTATGTTGCTTTGGCCATCTAACTTCTCATTTGAAAGCTTTTGCATGAGAGAGCTCGCATACATATTAGTAGAACCAGTGAACTGGTTCTGAACTTTGCTAAGGTATTCCTTAGCACTAGCACATTCAGGGATGGCACCTCTTATTCCTTCCATGATGGAGTTTTTAATCACCATCATGCACTTACGGTTGGAATTTTCCCACTTCACACGCTTAAGGTCGTATGCCATTCTTATGGATGGATTATTCTCAGCACCCGGTTGACCATCAGGGATTGGCTGAGGCTCAATGGGACGATCATGCGTAATTGCATAATCGATGTTTGAGAGGGCAAGTGCCATCTCAATCTTCTCCCTCCAAGAGGGATAATTTCCCCCATTTAGGGGCTCAATCGCAGAGATTAAACTCAGAACGTTCGAAGTGTTTGCACCTTCGGAAAGAAAAATATAATTTAATCAGAATACTGAATTAAATGCATGAATTAATTTCACGTCGGTTCAATTAAAACATGCTCTTAATAAAATTGTTCTACTTCTAAAACACCGTTGGGCAAAATTAGAATAGAACAGAAATTTAAACTTAATTATGGCAAATTTTATCATCAACGTTGATCAGAAGATTAAATTCCCATGCTAATGAAACAATCTTAATACAATTTTCCGATTTAAATTTTCACGTTGGATCTAATTTAATCAGAAAATTGAACTTAATCTTAGCAGCGGAAGAAAAATAAATTAATTAATTAACTCAGTGCTCAAACAAATGAGTTAGTAGACTTAATACAATTTTCTAATTAAATTTTCACGATGGATCCAATTTAATCGAAAATTAAACTTAATCATAGCAGCGGAAATATAACTTAACTCAATGCTTAAACTAAATATGCATAGCAATTATAAACTTGGACTTAAATTAAACATGAAACAGTCCTAATTTGTTTGGGCCAAAACGGCCCAAAACAATGCATCAGCGCGCCCTGGGCCTAGGCTGTAAAACACCTCCCCGCATGGGCCCTTGCTGCTTTCGGCCCATGTTAGATAGGGCAAGGGCGTGAGTGAGCCTGCGCTATCCGATTGAATCGGGCGGCCAGGAAGCTTCGTTGAAGCAACAAAATGCCGAAAAATTGGTAGCCTCCCAAAAACCTAAACTAACTCCCGTCAAAATCGGATCTGAGCGGGCGACGGCGCTCCCGTGCGGCGGCTCGACGGCGCGAGGAGGGCGCAATGCACGGGACATCGGCGCAGCGCAGCGCCGCAACTGGCGGTGGCGGTGCGCAGCGCAGATGCGCGCGCTCGCCGGAAGGACGGCGAAGACACACTGTGGCGTGGGGTTTATTTGGCGCTTAAAGCGACTGCGGCCCAGCAGAAGCGGCGCACAGCAGCGCGCAAGGATTCGGCGCGATGCGGGAGGCGGCGGGTCGCCGGCGCAGCGTGCAGGTAAGATTTCCCCTTTCTCTTTCCTTGATCTAATTCTTTGGATTGGGAATCCCTCTTCATCTTATTGCTTTGCACAGTTAGGGTTCTAACGGATTTGGGGGAAAAAAACTCTTCTTCTATTTGCTATGCACAGTTGAGGATCTACCCGAAGGGGGGGACTTCGATCTAGGGTTAGATCTAGGCACTAATGCATGGCTCTGATACCATTGTTAGTTTGCTAAGGATCTTATGCCTTGAATCAACACCTAGAATATGCGGTTCTTAAGGTTACCTTCGGGATTAGAACTCGAGGAAGCCATTGCCGGTGTAGGAGATGACGAATCGGCAGTGGAGACGACGTTGGTCGTGGCAGTGGCCTTCCTGTCACTTCGCGCAAGAGAGATCGGTTCAGCGGTTTGTTGGGGCGAGGTGGTGCCGGGGAACGTTGGTCCCCGAGCCGGCCCAAGACCCCCTATTCATATAGCGCGTGTGTCGGACCCCGGAATAACACCTCCGAAATCCTCTGTGTATTCTGTACTAGTCCAGGAAAAGCTAGTACACACAGTAGAAATGAAACCATAGCATATCCAGCGTTCTTTATTAATAATAAATATTCAAGGTTTACAAATGAAATGGCGCGCAGGCCGACAAATAAATGAACGAATAAATAAAGCAGCGGAAATGAAGATTAAAAGATAGATCCCAATTAATTTGCCACAAGCAATCGACTGGGGGCACGGCCTAGTCCAACTGGTCCTCACCATCGTGGTACTCCTCCTCTGAAATGGTAAATTAAGCAAGGGTGAGTACATACGTACTCAGCAAACCACATCGGAAATGCAATATAAATGTACGGGTAATCAAGGATGGCAATATGGTTTATTTAAGCATAAAGCAACCGTTTAATAACATTTTCAATAATTTTAAAAGGCATACTTTATTCAGAAATCAAGTCTATACATTTTAACTCAGGAATCTCTCCTGGAATTGGCTAAATTTTTCCCATGATGGACTCCCTCCATCCAATCATCATTTCTGAAAAACCAAATTTTAATTTACTAAAGTCTAATCTGAGGATGGCTTGCTTGGCATGCCCATAACCGCGGGCGCGGCTAATCGATTAGTTTGACACTCTGCAGAGGTTGTACAACTTTACCCACAAGACATAATATTTCCCTTTTTATGTCAACACACTTCCTTTGGTGAGCGACAGAGAAAATTATGACAAAGCCCCAATATTAATTCATACATGTAGTCATGCCCGCTAAGGTTTCACCGCTGAAAGACTCCCTCTATTCAGAAGCCCCCTCTTGCGCCAAAGTGGCAGCGTCACGCTTTCACCACACCACTACCCCCAAATATTATGCCTGTCCATTAAATGATTTAATATGGCTAGCCAAGTCTGTCCCATTCCAGACTCGTGGTAGTACGGTTAGGCTTTACATTCAGCGAAACTCAGACCGGTCCTTAATTGACTAGGCGAGACTGTCCACAAACCCAGAACCATGACCTCACCACTTTCCAACCAATTCTCGCCCGGTCTAAGTCATTTTCATTTTAACCATACTAATCTCCACATTAATACTAACATTGATCACTATAAGTTTCCAATTGAACATGATGTCGTTTTGGCATAAAGTTCCCCAAAATCTCCTAAGTTCAGTTCTATGCATGGCTAAGCAATGTCTAACTATTACCATATTCATAACTCATATTTTCACTAAGGTTACAAGGGTATCGGAATTCAAATGTCAAAGGTCGCATGTCGAAATTGGATATAACTATCATTTAAAACTAGGTCGGAAATTAATGTCTATAATAAATAAGCATGTAATAATTGTAAATACAACATACAAGTTCATAAAACTGGGAGCAACATGGTCAAGGGGGTGTGACTTGCCTGGTTCGACGAGTTGCTGCTCGAAATCGTCGTTCGGGAATTCCTCGGTCTCTCCGTAATCTACACGCGAAAAACAACCAAATTCAAATAAGATTCAAACGAATTCAAATAAACACAAATTGAATTTCAAACTAGCTCTAAACTGAAGTTTGAGATTTCTAATGAATTTAGGAGGAAGAACGGAGCCAATCGGAGTTCGAACGGGCGAAAACGGGCTCCCGGAAGTTTAAAAACAAATAAAACGGGTTTTCTGGAATTTTCGGAATTATTTTTTTTTAAAAGAAAATCCGATTTTCCGCGTCATGCTGACGTCAGCGGTTATTTTTGGATTTTTTGAAAATCATTTTTTTTAAAGCTGACAAGTGGGGCCCATCGAAGTGGGCCGCGTCCACGGCTCGATCTTCTTCTGCCTTGCGTAGCGTGGCCAGCGGCCGAGGCGAGTGGCCGGCCAGCGGCCGGCCGGAGGCGGCGGCGGCGAGGCGTAGCCTTGCCGGCGAAGCGGCAGCGGAGCGAGAAACAGCGGCGGTGGAGAAGCGGAGGAGAGAGGAAGAAGCACGGAGAGAGGGGTCCCATAGAGCTTTTATAGAAGCGCCTTGGCGGCGAGCGAAACGGCAGCGAGATCCATGGCGAAGCAGCAACGGCAGCGTAACAAAGCGGCAGCGATTCTTGAAGCGGTAGCGGCGGCCAGTGAGAAAAGCGGAGGCCGTTAGCGGCGAGTAGGTAAAGGATAACGCGGTCCGGTACCTCGGGTCCAACCTCCGTGGACCGGACCGAGACCAGTTTGGACCGGACCGGACCGAAGTTAGTCACGGTCCAAACTCGGACCGGACAGAGTACCGGACGAGCGAATTGCCGGACCGAAAATATAATTCTATTTTCATTTGTTCGAGTAGCTAAAGTTTATAGGATTTGATTAAATTTAAGACAAATATTTTCCTTCATTACTCGGATTAAGAAATAGACTACATGCATATAATAACAAAGCAACAATAGATGATATTTGTTATCTACAATTCTATTTTATACAATGGATATTTTCTTGTCGGGTCCGGGTCTGGGTACCCACGGGTCCAAAATGAGACCCGGACCCGGACCCGAACCCGGACCCGGACCCGAAATAACATACCCGTGGGTCCAAATTTGGACCCGGACCCGGACCCATCGGGTCGGGTACCCACGGGTACCCGGACCCACGGGTATTTTTGCCATCCCTAGGCTGGAGGAGATCCGGGCGTTACAGCGTGTGACAGGGGGCCACAACCAAAAGGGTGGAGGTTACGCCCCCGATCAGGGCGCGGCTTGGCAACGGTCTTTGACCGATCCGAGAGATCAACCCAACAGATATGAGTATTTGATACAGAATGCAAATTGGATCAAGGCTTTACATAAGTTAGAAAGAAACCTTCTTACTAGCAGCTTTCCATTAATTGCTTCAATTCTATCAAGACTCAAGACTTTGAGGGTTGATTGGGGCTTACCTGTGCTCCTCCTTCGTCCAGGGCACGCCCTTCTTGCGCTCCTGGTTCGAGGCACACCTGCGCTTGCCATCGACCATGTAGCAGGAACGCTTGAACGCCAGACCGGTGGCGTCGTCGCCGCCGCCGTCCCAGTCTAGGGCGAACCCGGAGGACGGGGAGCCACCTCCGCCATCGCTGTAATGAGGGAAGGGCACAAGTCCGAGGCGAGCGATGGGAGGCGGAGGACGAGGCGAGCGGTTCTGATGGAAGGGATCCAGAGGATGCGGAGCTAGTTGGGTTAGGCCCTCGGACTGGGTTTGGATCTACGGGCCCTAATCAATATTGAGTGACTAATCTGCCCTTGCTTTCATTAGTGTAAATGCATTTAGATTAGTGCAGTTTTTTTCTCTGAAAGAGCATAGAAGCACTCCTCTTTCCTTTTTTGGCAAGTGGTTCCATATATAACACAAGTGTGTATTTTCGTGCACCCATTTTGGAACCAGGGCGTTCTTTTGTAACATTAACCTTTGTTCAATCAATTTTCTTCATATATACGGTGAGATATTGGTTCTTCCATTTTTTTTATGGAAAACAGATATCAATGCTAGCAATTAAAAAAATATATCGCTAATTAAGCAGATGTGATTGACCCGTCAAGGAGACCAGCCGTCCAATCGTAGGACCCTGGGGCCAAGCGCATGCCTCCGTTGCCCTTGCGTGTGGTGGCGCCGCACGTGCGCATCTAGTTTTACTAAATGGGCATCAAATAGCTGGTAATACAGAAAAAAATTGTTAGGGAATAAACCCAGATATAAAAATCCTATACAGCTGGACAGTTAAATGATGGTCTGTCATATTTTAGGCAATTAACAAAGTTGGGACTTGAGCCTTACCTTATCACCTATAACTTGCTCATTGAATGTCTTGGAAAATCTGAAAGATTAGAGGAAGCGGTCACTATTTTCAACGAGAGGCAGAAGAAGGGATTTGTTCCGAACCTGTACACTTACAGTTCACTAATTCTTCACTTAGGAAAAGCAGGGAAGGCTGCTGAGGCTGGAAAGATGTATGAAGAACTACTTACAAAAAGTCTGAAAGCCTAATGTTTTCACATATGACGCTCTTATCAAGGGGTACAGTATTTCTGGCAGTACGGATAATGCCTTGCAGCCTATGGTCGGATGATTGTCGGAGGGTGCCGGCATAACTCGAGCACTTACATGCAACTTCCAAATCAATTGCGACCAACAAGTTAGTTACTGCTTCTGTATAGTTTTGTCTATATGGGAAATGATCAACTGTAGATAGTAGTAACCTATAGTTCCTTCCAACACTCTGATGGTCCTTCTAGATATTACACTACACAGTCTACACTGAAGTTTCATTCATGGTGGCACAAATTTATGTAATACACAATCTATATAATGAAATCATGTGTTCTGTTTCGCTAATTCTTTGAGTTATACAATCGGTAGCACCTACCAAATTCATCTATATGCTGTTGGTAATACTCTTTGGCTGCTAGGTTAGATATGATTGACTCTATAGAATATACAGATTTTTCCTCTTCTGCTAATTATTTATCATCCTTTCTGTTACAGTAAAGTGCTCTCTATAACCTGTATTAAAGCTGATTACATATGCACCTTCAGTTTCTCTATGAAGTCCCGAAGGTGTGAAAACAAGTCTGCAGCAACAAGCAAGTACTGTTTTACTTGTCGTTTTTGTTGCAATTTCATGCTATGAAGTTCCTTGGAAATCTAGCAACAAATGGTTGTCTGATTCTCCATCTCTTCAATGATATTTCTTAAACCACTGCCAATGCATCACTTCAGAAGATACTTCTATATTGGACATAGAAGTAATCCTGGTGGATTTACTAGTTTGGTAAAACAACCCACCAGCGAGGTTACGGCGTATTCGAATATCATTTTATTATGACTCTGCAGAGCTGCTCAGCTTTACCCACAAGATATCTACGACCGTTAATGCCAAGCGCTAATTTACATGCAACTTAAATGCATGCTACCAGGTCGAGATGATCACAGCCTTTTGTTAAACTTTCCCTGGATAGCCCCTGCTCGGTAGGTCTGTAACCACTCCCCTCAGGACCCGCTGACCTGAGTGAGTACCTACCGTTGTGAGAACCGGCAAAATGACAGCATCCTACTCGATGCTTCCCATTTCCATTCCACCCCATCAGTCATTCCCCTACCGGGAATACTGCTCCGCATTCTCCCTCTGAGAATGGTAACCACCTTTGCAAGTATTTCTAGGAAACAAACAATGTACTGAGCTATATTAGAAAACGGTTAAACTGAACTGACCGGTTTCCAACTTGTGGCTGAGTGAAAACTTAAGTTATTTACTTTGCTCAAGAGGGGTTTAACCATATATTACCAAAGACCAAGCCATAGAACCAACCACAAACCAAACCCGCTTCCTGCTCGCACCAGCCACCAAACCAGACATGGCTTCCATATCGGCTGGGGATCGGACTAGCATTCACCTCGTAGTCAGTCCAATACTGTCCCCTGACCGTGCAGTAGTTTTAAAAGAGACCGAGCCAACTGCTCGCCATAGTTTTAAAAAGACTAAGTGGTGGAATTAATAAGACTAAATAATTAAATGCGGCGGTCCATAATTATTGATTAGGGTTTATCAAAGGTTACTTATGATTTAACAATATCAAGGAGGCTAAACGAACAATTCGTTTGTAACTAGCTTCAAGTCATTTTAAATTATCCATTTTCAAATAATTAAAATACGAGTAAAATAATGCATTAGAAAATAAATACTGATATTTTATGAACAGTTAGGTTCAATATGTTCAGGGGTGTGCGGCTTGCCTTGCTGCGCTGAAGGTTCGTCTAAAGCGTAGTGGCTGTAGTCATACTCAGCTCCTGTCTGGTCTGACTCCTGCTCTGGGAACTGCTCGACGGTCGGATCTAGCGCAAAAGAACGAAATACGATAAATAAACGATAAACGGAACAAAAACAAGAAACAAAAACGAAAAACGAAAATGGGCTGACAGAGAATTGAAGGGCAAAACGGGTATTTAGAAGATTTTATTTGGCAGAATGGAGGCCGTTTTTGGACTCAGTGGCTCGAACGGATCAAATAGAATATTTTGGGATTTTTGGGGCCTTTTCGGAAATTTTTGAAATTTTCTGGGATTTTTCTTGAATTTTTTAGGAATTTCTCGGATTAATTAAATTTGACAAAGGGAAAAGAAAAAAGAAAAAACAATGAACAATACTAGGCCGAGTCAAGGCACAGCCCATTGGCACGAGACGTGCGCGCGACCACTCGGCTGGGCCAAGGCTGGGGGGAGGGGTGGAGATTTATACCGTGCAGGAAGGAGACAGAGAGTGCGGCCAAAGCTGGAGGTGGCGGCGCACTGTGCGGCGCACGCAGCACATTGCGGAACATGGCGAGCGAGCGTCGTGGTCAGGGGCGTGGGCACAGGCATGCGCGCTGCCTGGGTGGCAGGAGGCGGCTAGGCCGAGCGGAGCAAACCGAACGGAGGGTGATGGGCCGGGAAAAAGGCCCAAAGCGAAAAAGGAGGTCCAAAAAATCAAATAAAAACCAAAAAACAAAATAAATTTAAACCAAATCATTATGAAATTTTGAGTTATTTCAAATATATACTGAGATGGCTACAAATCCACATCAGGCATGTAACATTTTTTATTAAAGTTCAACTATTGAGAACAGGATGCCTATTTAATGGAATGTAACATTTTTTTTTTGTCGAAATCCTCGTATGATTTCCCCCCTTCATCTCACCTCAGTAATTACCGCCCAAAGCATCAAGCGTAGCATACAAACAGTTGGTTGAAGGATCAAGGGTACAGTTGCAATCGCAAATCAAACTTGCTTTCATAGACACGCTGCTGCACATAACACATCCCAGGGCTAGGACCATACATGTCAACGAGGTTTTAAATCATCATTTTTGCAGTTTCGCAACAAGATCTTAAAAAAAAACTATAACTGCTATCACTAGCTATTGCAGAAGCTATCATTAGTCGTGTTTTTAGTTTTAAAAAATATAAAAAATGCTAATATGAATATTGGAATCAACGTAAGTGTGGAACCAACAAAATGCTAATATATGTCCAAAAGATTGTAAAATGATAACCACATCATAATGTTCTTAATAGAAAGCACTTTAATCACTAAGAAATATGCACACTAGAGTATCAAAAAATGGCTACATGATTAGCTCCCAAGTTTCCTTAAGATGTTGGGTAGAGTCTGGTCTTCTCACACTTCTGTGCAAACACCATAGAATTTTTTTTCTGCACATGCATAATAGACTCGCACTAGTGGCTGAACTTGAAAATTTTGGATGGGGTGCACACTTCTCACGTATAAATCTATAATCTTATACAATGATTTTGTAACATCATATATCCTTCACATATATTTGAAATTTGCTAAAAGTATAATATAAATAGTTCTAATGTCTTAAAAATGACGAATCACCAAAATTAGAACCAATTCATGCAATTAATAAATCTGGTCTATTGAAGAGGTGATCTTATAGGGTTTCTCAAATTTTTGGAGGTGTCGAGACATAGCCAGCACCCCCTAGCTCCATGTCGGGACCCGAATCTGCAAATCCGGACCCTCTGTGTATTCAGCACTAGTCCAGGAACGCGCTAGTGCACACAGTCTCAACATTGGTAAATATCACAATCATACCAAACGATACTAAATAAGTACTTTAAATAGTTAACCAAATTGGTTGCTCAACCTTAGGGTCAAGTTACAAATATACGCCACGCAGGGCGAAACTTAATAGAGAGAAATAATAGCAGCGGAAAAATAAGATAACATCGTGGCGCCATCCAGTATACCACATGCAACTGACTGGGCTCGCTCCCTAGTTCGACGGTTCCTCTGGAAGCTCCTCCTCCAAAGCTGGTGTAGTCTCCTCTTCAACTGGTGTTGTATTGCGGCAAGGGTGAGTACTTGGTACTCAGCAAGTCATGCACAGAATGCAGGCTAATATACTACATGCATGGCTTGATACAAAGGAATAGCTCAGGGTATATTTGCAGTAAACAGCATTTGACAGGTATCATAAGTAGATTCGAAAGCAGTAGAAACAAGTATATGATCAATAACTTTTCCAGGAGTTTAATAAACATCTTTCCCATTCCTAATCCACATTTCCATCAACATCATTCTTTAAACCAAACCCAACCTCTCAAGTCCAAGTTGTTTTCAAGAAAGTCTAACCCTTGACTGTAATTCCCGAGCGATGTCCAATACCGCGAACACGGCTATTCGAATAGATTATACACTCTGCAGAGGTTATGCACTTTACCCACAAGATACAGTCAAACACCACAAAGGCGAGTTCCCGTAACAAAGTCTTTCGGAAACTTCTAACAGCACAAGTGGTCCTCTCCGGTGTTTGCACACTAACCCTTCCCTTAGCGAAGGCGAAGTTTAGGCCAAACCACCGTTAGATGGGTACCTGGCCGCAGCCCCGGTACGCTCCCCCGTACAACATACACAAAGGGTGTAGTTGACACCTAGAGGTCCCACAGGTACGTTATTAGCAACTTAATCAACTAGGTCCGTCCCATTACGGACAAGTGGTTGCACGCTTGACTCAGTTCAAAAGCTTGCAAGGTTAAGTCCTTAAGGTGACCAGGGCAAGACTACCCGAAGAACCAAACCAACAAACCCGATGCCACAACTGGCCCACCTGATCATTCTTGCCACATGCCCCGGTCAAAAGCTATTTATCAAACCCCAGTTGATTACCATGCACCACGTGCCATCAACATCACAACACATGATACCTTTCCAAAACAGGTTCAATATATCATTAAGTCAATATTAACATTTGATTGTCCAAAATCATGTCACGTGGCAAGGCTAAGCATACTACATCGGTCTAACTACCCATGTTGGCAAATTAATAATGTCCAACTAGTAATCCACAACTAGGGTGACAAGGGGTCATGGCACATATTTAATTATCCAAGGTATCATACAGCAATTTGGCATTTATCTAATTCCCCGGAATTAAATAAAGTATTTTCTAATTAAACTAGCATGCAATAGATTGAATCAAAATAAGTTTCAAAGTGGGATCAACATGGTCAAAGCATAACTTGCCTTCAAAAAGTACTTGCTCTTGGTCCTGAGCTGGCTCCTGGGTCAACACTTCTCCCTCGAAGCCTTCGGGCACTTCAACGTCTACTCATAACGCGTGCAAATAGCAAATAATAAACAAACAGTAAACAAAAAGTGTCCAAACAACCAAATAAAGTTCATAAACAGAGAGAGCATAATTTTATAAATTTTTAGAAACTGGAATCGTCAAATTCGGAGTTCAAATAAAAAAGATACAAGCATTTAAAGTTTAAATAATCAATTAAATAATATTTCAAAGAAAAACTTTAGTCCAAAAATTAAATAAAATTCATCATTAGGTAGATCTCAATTTTATACAAATTTAGAAATTTGAATCACTCAAATCGGAGTTGAAATGCAAAAGTTATAAGCGTTTGAAGTTTGAATCTAAATTTGAATCAATTATTCGAATTAATAAATCATTTTCTTTTTCGGAAATTAATTTGAATCAAGATCCAACGGTCACGCGGGTTTGGGTTCGGTCGAGCGGGTTCGACCGGGTCGGTTGGCTCGGGTCGAACTCGAGTCTGACTCGGACTCGGGTCTGGTCGGATGAACAGTAAAACCCACTCGCATTTTTCCAGCGATTAAATAATTCAAATTAATTCCCAGAAATTCATTTAAATCATTAAAAATAGCAAATAACTCAGAAAAATTCCAGAAAAATTCTGGAAAATATTTTGGAACATTTTAGACTCAAATAAAATATTACCAAAAAAATTTTATTTGCAAAGTTAAATTCTTTAATTATTTCAAAAGGGAATAAATTCAAATAAATTCCAAATAAATCCAAATAAATTCCAGAAAATTCCAAAAATTCACCAAAGTGCCAAATCACTCATGAATTTAAGAAAAGCAAAATTTTGGGGTGTTACACTCCACCCCTGACTCGCACAGTTTCTGAAGATGATCTGCAATCATAGAATGACAACGCTTAGCACACCCGCCAAAAAAACATGATCTTTTTTATTAATAAACTATTTTTAGTTGTGAAATTTAAAAATATACCGCGAAATTTTTCTTTTGCAAAACTATACGTCTGTCGCGCCAGGGTGGCACGAGGGGTGACAGTCGCGCCCGAAGATGGCTGAATTTGTGGCGGCGGCGCTTCGTTCTTGCAGTGGCGGCCGTTTCGCCCACGCGGCCAATCTTGATGGCGCGATCGATCATACGGCAGCGCGATTGATTGTGGCAGCAAAAGCGATTCTTAGTGGGGCGATTTTCGCATTTTCAATTTTTTTTCTCAATTATTTAAACCGAACATATTTAAATGGTTATAACTTTTGAATCATAAGTTAAAATTAAATGAAACAAGTTTGTAAATTCATGTTAAATCATCTAGTATCACAACATGCAAAAAAAAATTGAAGTTTGATCTCTGATTTAAAATAGAATTCAAATTTAAAGTGTAGATTTAAAACTAGATCAATACAAATTTTGTGCAACTAAAATTCAAAAGGAACTAACTAAAATTCAAATTTAAAGTGTAGGTTTAAAGTGTATCATTCTTTTTGAATTTTAGTTGCACAAAATTTTTATTGAGCTAGTTTTAAACATACACTTTAAATTTGAAATCTATTTTAAACCAGAGATCAAACTTTAATTTTTTTTGCATGTTGTGATACCAGATGATTTAACATGAATTTACAAACTTGTTTCATTTAATTTGAACTTATGATTCAAAAGTTATAACCATTTAAATATGTTCAATTTAAATAATTGAGAAAAAAAAATTGAAAATGCGAAAATCGCTCAATCGCGCCACGGCAGTGCGATTGGCTGACGTGGCAGCGGAAATGGCTGCCGTGGCAGCAAAAATGGCTGCCACGGCAGCTGAACGGCAACGCTGCCCTCCACGTCAGCCCCTATCGTGCCATGCTGGCGCGACTAGCCTCCAATCGCGCCACCTATTCGCAATAGATGTATAGTTTTGCAAAAAAAAACATTCCGCGGTATATTTTTAAATTTTACAATTGAAAATAGTTTATTAATAAAAATAATTCATAAAAACAGTGGCATTCAACATATAAAAAATAATATGCACGCAAAGATTATATTATTCCAAAACATCTCAAAAATTGAACAAAGCAACAGCAAAGGTAATCGACAACTCATAACTTAAGCCAAGGAACCATCCTAATGTGGTGCTATATATTTGTCCACCTTCCCTGAAATCACCCAGCATCGAATACTAATCGGCGATGAAAGCGCTTCTCATATTTTTTTTGTTCAAACAACTTACAATATATACCAGTAGGATGCTTACCCCACCTAGGCTTGCATCTGGGGCAGAGTCTCATCTCTCAGCCTCCATTCCCTTATCTTAGCCTTCATCCATTCAAATGCATTCTTCGCCCATTTAAGCCCAATAATCTGGAGGGGAAATAAATCACAAGTATGATCTCGATCTCATTGCTGCTTTTTATTCAAATTCAACTATTGAGAACAGGATGATGTGTACCATTTGTTGACGCTGGAAAGAAACCCAAACAAACACTATTGAGAGTAGGAGTAAAACTCCAACACACCATATAACGTATTTGGAGCTCCGCTCAAAACCAAGCAGTATTATACAAGTTAGCAGCAGTAAGAATAGCAACTTCAAAAACACTATCCATGAGCAGACAACAAATCCAGGGTGGTCTGGTGACTCTTTCTCCTTGAAGTATGAAGCGAGACCTGCTAGAATAATGCAACTGATAGTTGATATTACACCACCTGCGAAAAGGGATTGTATCCAAGCATCAGAAGTCCTCAGAACTGGAGTCGGACCATGAGAGTATACTACCCCCGAAATGATCAGAACACCAGTAAGGGTAGGCATCTTGTCCACGATGGTGAAGAGGAAAGCTACTGTAGCCTGAGTTCCAACAATGCAGAAAGATGAACAAGCATTAACATATTTGGGATTTGATTATCTTCCTTAGGGGCTCTACAGGTGGAATATCATAACAAAAGAGATGTATTCCAAAAACATTTGCAGGAACACCACTTGCCGAGCTGTGTGGTTACGGTGTGATGGTTTCGGTATAGTTTAATGGTAGCCAAGCCATGGAAACAAAAGGAATTGAACAAATCTACCTTATTCTTCTTCTCATTATCAGAATTGTCCACAACAAAAGTGCTTGGATTATCGGCCACCCCCTGTACAGCATCAAAAAAGACGCAATCATCAGTAAAGCGAACAATTAACCACAGAAGTAGAAATGTACTGAGCCCGTAAGGCTAATTGACCGGCGAACGCTTCTACCAGATAATTCCGAACAAGCTAAATTGAATATACATAGTCATACACTAATGAGGGGAAATTAAACTTCGCAACAAACTAAAATAGAGGATCATCAAAATTAGAAACGCAGATGTATCGCCACCTCCCGACGGTATGCTGCCGCCGCAGCTTCCCAAGAATAGGTTGCCATAGCCGGCCCTGTCGCCCGAAGATCGCTAGGCTGCCACGTACCGTCGCCTCCTGAGTGGAGGTTGCCATGGCCGCCGCTGCCTCCTCAAGGTTGGTTGCCACCGCCGCCGTCTCTTGGGTTGTCATAGCAGCCACCGCCGTCTCTTGGGTTGATCGCTAGGTAACGCGGATGGCTCGGGAGCCGGTGGAGGGATTGTTGCAGCGGTAATGGATGCGGGAGAAGCTAGGCGGCTGTGGAAGAGAGGGTCTAGCTCTCGTCCAAAACTCCAAATGCCTATTTATAGCTCTCGTCCAAAACTCCAAAACCCAGCTGCACGTGCGGCCCAACCAGTCGGCAGTGGCGGAACAAAGCTGCGACGCCGGTATGCATGATGCGATGGCACCCTAAAAATGTTTTTAAAACTAGTTAAAATCCCGCAACGTTGCTGCGACGGATATTCTGGTAATTTTAATCGAGAGAAAGTCTTTAATAAAACTAAAAAGAAAAAGAAAACTGATTTTCTTAAAAAAATTAGAGTTGTTTTTTAAAAAAATTGCTCTTGTCGAGACTTACAATAGTTATATTTAGCTGTCTATAAGAGATGACACGTAGGATTTTAAATGATGTGGAGGAGAGAGAAGAAGGAGAGAGAAGACTGTTGTCTACTATTTAATAGACAGTTTTACATTTTGTGTACCATTGTATAGACAATCTGTTAATTGAATGAGAGACCACTACAGACAACTCTATAGATAATCCATTGTATGAATTATTTTTAGTGCTGTCTGTAGATGATGTGGAGCTACATTATAGACAGCTGCCATCTATACCATTGTACATGCCCTTAGAACCTCTTGCTTACTACACGTGCGGTCTGACCAACAAGCCACAAAAGTTTTTATTGTTTGATTCCATCTGTCAACTATCTATATTCTAAGAATGACAAAAAGAATGCAATATAGCTCAACGTCGTAGAAACTAAAGTGCTAATTTTCTTATAAAAAAAATTAGAAATATTTCTTTAGATTTTCTTAAAAAAATCGTTAAGAAAAGTTAAATTTTTTTTCAAAAAAATATTCATTTTAAGAAGTCTTAAGAAAACTTATAAACATTCCTTTTAAAAAGTCGTATGACAACTGCTCTTTTCCTAAAAATTTTTAACAAAATATTCCTTCTAAAAGTCTTAAGAATTTTTTTTAGTATTTAAAAAAAATAAAAAATCGTTGTAGCTTCACTGTAGATCATAGCTGTATAAACCATAGTAAAAATCTATCTATGTTCCAAGAAGTAAAACAATTACTGTAGCTTAGCATTACAGAAACCAAAGTGTTAAATTTTTATAACAAAATTTGAAAATATTTCTAGATGCTACATAGGTTCGCACGTTGTTGAGAACGGAAGGAATACCTCAAAAAAAAAAAAAAACCGTGCGTTGCCTCTGGGCAAGTTCTAATTTTTGAGAGAAAAATTTCTTAAAAAATAGAAGTACTGTAACGTGACGTTAACATAGAGGAGAAATTTTTTCAAAAAATAATAAAAGCACTGTAGCGTTGCCGGTGTGGACGGAGAAAAAGTCAAAGGACTGTAGAGTCCGAACAAAAAATGTGTGTGCTCTAAAAGTCAAAGGACGTTAACATACCGGTGTGGACCGACAAAACTTGCGTCTAAACGAGTACTACTACCAAAGCAGTTGTTATTTGATTGAGAGTGACTAGGGAACGGTATACCGTTGTAACGGTATAGCCATGAAACTTATGAAACTTATCAGTTTCAGTGCTGGTTTCATGAGTTTCAGTGTTTAGTTTCATCAGTTTCATGTTTTATCAGTTTTTAGTGCCAAGTTTCATGAGTTTCAGTGCAAAAAATTATAAGTTTCATGAGTTTCAGAGGTATACCATTGCAACGGTATACCGTTTTTTAGTTTTTCTGTATTTGATTTTATTAGTCGTCTATATGGTGTGAGGATGAGGCAGCCGGAGGCGAACGGCCAGGATGACGGATGACGACCGATTGAACGGTTCAGAAAGAAGGAAACTCTGTAGCTTCTGCAGTGCAAAAGGCAAGCGTGGCTGAGAAGCGAATAGGCAGTGGTACATCACTAACATCAGTAGTATATATAGATTATAGATATACATTTGCTAGTACATATTCTCTCCACTCACAAATAGTTATCGTTTTGGATGTAGATGTAATTAAACTTTTAAAATTTTAACTGTCAATATCTTTTAAATATTTAAATTGAAAACATAAAAATCATATGTGTAGATTTGTCTTGAAAAGTACTTTCATAATATTATAATTTTATTGGGTTTTATAAATACATTATAATAGAAATTTAGTGGTCATAGTCGTGTTTTGGAGACCGTATCGATGTCGAAAACGATAACTATTTGTGATTGGTGAGAATATTACAATACATTTGGAATTCAATGTAATTTGGTAATACTTAAAGGATTTAGATAATGATCATGCCTCTCAGATGTCGCCACCGATGGCCAGAAGTATGAAGATGTCGCCAATGCCCCTGTGGTCGTCGTCACCATTGAGGAGAGGAGATCGTCTGCCGTCCCTCGCGGCCGTCGTTCCCCTTGTGTCTCAGATCTAGGCTCGCAGCCGCTGTCGTCCCCGCTCAGATCTGGGAGAGTGAAAGAGGGGAAGGCTACTTGCGGCCACCGTGGAGTCCACCGCCGAAGAGGGAGGAGGACAATGTGCCATGCACATGCCGGCATGGCCCGACGGCGGCTCGGCGTGCCATTGTGCCATGCTGGGCCTCGCCGGCGGCTGTCCATGCCGACACGACATGGCCTGACAAGCTCGTCGTGCCGTGCTGTCATGGCTCACTGAGGCTTGATGCCCGTCGTGCCCGTGCCGTGCTGACCAAACTCCCAGGTGACTTGTGCAATAGGACACAGGAAAATCCATTAGAAGTACTTTATAAATTTCCAATACCAAAGAATCGTCCTCACCAGACAACTGAATGCAAGAATCAATTCAGAACCACTACAAACTTCACAAATAGTGTAACGTTCTTCTCATTTAAATGAGGATTTAAATGAGAAGGGAAGGAGAAAATATTACAAGTTCAATACTTATGACCAATAACTTGTTTCAATATCTTGTGACTATCAAGATCATATCTCTTAATTAACCCAGGAAGATAGTAAGCAGAAATTAAGATATCCCGAATAGGGGGGGTCCCTATACCTCCAAATGATTTCTTAAGGCAAATAGAATCCTGCTTAGTTAAAGAGGTTGTTAGTCGCGGAACAAGCTAAATAGAACGCTATAGTCATACAATAACAAAGGGAAATTAAATTTCTCAATGTACAAACTACAATAGAAGAGCATCAAAATTAGATACGCAGTGGCGAATCTAGAATTTGAACATGTTCCGGGCTGGACGATGAACAACAGGCCTAATTGAGATCATATAACATGGGCTAATATATTTATTACACCCTAGACTTACCTGGGCTAAATACAAGCTAAAATTTCAAGTCCCGAGCTACAGCCTACTTTGTCATGGGCCTAGATCCGTCCCTGGATACGCATATGTACCGTCACCTCCTGACGGTACGCTGCCGCCGCAGCTTCCCAAGAATAGGCAGGGCCGGTCCTGAGGGGGCGCAGGGTGGGCGGCCGCCCAGGGCCCCCAAAAGTCAAGGGCCCCTAAATTAATTAAGCAAAGTGCCGGCCCATATATATATATATATATATATATATATATATATATATATATATAGGGCATATTCGGTGCAAACCTCCCTTACCGTGAAAACCACGTGTAAAAGTTTTGAAAAATTATCATAAGTAGGGGAGGTGAGATTCTACAACCCTGTAAAAGTTTTGAAAAGTTTTCACTGTTTAGCACTATTCATTTTGCAATTTATCTTTTTCATATCTTCCAAATGCGATTGAGTTTGGTCTTCAAATTTTACAGGGTTGTAGAACCTCACCTCCCCTACTTATGATAATTGTTTGAGAATTTTTCAAAACTTTTACACGTGGTTTTCACGGTAAGGGAGGTTTGCACCGAATATGCCCCCATATATATATATATATATATATATATATATATATATATATATATATATATATATATATATATAGGATGACGGAACGGGACACCATGGTGCCTGGGCACCATGATTTTAAATGCGTTAATTCAAGCCAAATTCGGATATATTTTTCAAAACTTTCAGTTTTAGGGTATATACCCATCTATAAAAATTCAAATGAAACACATACCTTTGAAAAAATATACTCGAATTTGAAGATTTGAACGATTAGATTACATACTTTGCTGATTTATATGTATGATCAACACATACCTACAATCAAACTATCATCAAAAAAGGAAACTTTAGTTTGAATTTCGGTTCAAACTTGTTTGAACTAGTTAGTCAACTGGTTGAACTCAACATCCTAAAAATTTCAAAATTTTTCGCATACAAATACATATGAAAAATACCCGTTTTGGATCATGGTGCCCAGGCACCATGGTGTCCCAGGTACCAGGTAATTGTACTATATATATATATATATATATATATATATATATATATATATATATATATAAGAATGAGTTGGTGGTGATGGTGAGTCTGCCATGTCGTTTTTGGGTCAGAACAGTAGGGGCCCAAGACCCAGTAGGTGAGTTACTATTGCTTTGCTAACCTATAGTTGTAAATCTGCAGGACAACTCAATATAGATGATTAGATTTATTTACTAGCTTACAAAGATATGTTTTGCTTGATATGTGTGTTACAGAAAATTGATTTATTGAATGGTTTAGGATCCTGCATTATAATTATGTATTATCTAGTGTATACTAGTTGTGCTTGTGCAGGATGCCAGGACGCGAGCGACTAGAAGTCTTTTTGAGGAAAGAGGGTTTCCACCAAAAGAATGCTTCCTGGCGGCTGGCAGCTAGGGGCTTCATCCAGGGAAAAAGTAAAAACAGGAGGGGCGGCGGGCGACCGATTGCCTGGACGTGGCGACGCGTAGAAAGAACAAAAAGGGGCGATCACGTGGACATGGTGCACTGGTGCTGTCTGGGCAATTCGCCGATGAGCCGTAATCGTTCCTAATCCGAGGTATAAAATATTAATCTTCCCTAATCTCTTTCCCTATTATTCTTACACTATTTAATCTTTGATACATTTATTATTATTTCCAGCGCCGTGCATTATCAACTTATCATGTCATCCAGAAGGTATCCATCCGATAGCGAAAAAAGAAAAAGAAAAAAAAAACGAGCGGATGACTTCATAGAAACGCAGAGAGGAGCTATGGACAATTTTTTAGAGAGTAATTGGACGAGATTGATATCAATAGTATAATTGATGACTTTGTATCACAAAATGTTAGAAGAAATTTTTTAAGATGATGCCAAGTGCCAAGTAAGTGTTTATGATTACAATTTACATTTATCATTTCATAAACTTTAAAGTGTTGTATAGAAGCAATTTTTGTGCATCGAATATTAATTTCTTCAATGTTGTGTGCTTATAAGACTATATATACATGTATGTATATACATACATGTATAAGGTGGATGTGACCTCTATATAAGTTTTCGCTCCGGGCCCCCAAAATGCCAGGACCAGACCTGAGAATAGGTTGCCATAGCCTGCCCCGCCGCCCGTAGGTAGGTAGCTAGGCTGCCACGTATCGCCGGGAGATCTTTGGTCGCTGACTCGCTGGCTATGGATGATTGCAGTAGCCAAAAGGCTACCTTTTCACACAACACTTAAATGAGTCACTGACTGGTTTTGACGTACATAATACTTAACCTTACAATTGGCATTGCCCGGAGCGGAGGTTTCCATAGCTCTGCCGCTGCCACCGCCGCCTCCTGAGTGGAGGTTACCCTCGTCGCCGCCGTTGCACAAAGAAGCGCGGACGAGGCCGTAGGTAACGCGGACGGCTTGGGAGCCGCCGCCCGCCGGAGGGATTGTTGGAGCGGTAGTGATGGATGCGGGGGGAAGCTAGGTGGCTGTGGAAGAGAAGAGAGTCTCTAGCCGGTTCTCCTCGTACAACTGCGAGTCTATAGCATTTGGTTACGCTTGCTTCCAGATAGATTAGAAGTCTTTAAAAAAACTAAAAAGAAAAGAAAACTGATTTTAACCTCCTGCAGTCCTGCTTACTACACATGCGGTATGACCAACCAAGCCACAAAAGTTTTTGTTGTTTGATTTCATCTATCAACAATCTATATTCTGAGAACGACAAAAAAGAATGTACTATAGCTCAGCATCGTAGAAACCAAAGTGCTAATTTTCTTATAATTTTTTTTTAAAAAATATTTCTTTACATTTTCTTAAAGATATCCTTAAGAAAACTGAATTTTGTTTTTGTGAAATTTTTACAAAGAAATATTCATTTTCAAAAGTCTTAAGAAAAATTAAAAACATTCCTTTTAAAAAGTCTTATGAAAACTAATCTTTTTTGTAAATTTTTTTAACAAAATATTCCTTTTAAAAAGTCTTAAGAAATTGATTTTAGTATTTTTTAAAAGAAATTAAAAATCGTGTAGCTCCACTATAGATCATAACTGTATAAACCACAGTAAAAATCTATCTACATTCTAATTAAGAAGCAAAAAACATTACTGTAGTTTGGCATTGTAGAAATTAAAGTGTTAAATTGTTATTAAAAAATCTGAAAATATGTCTAGATGCTATACGAGCCCGCACGTTGCTGCGGGCGGAAGGAATACCATCCAAAAAAAAAAGAAAATCGTGCGTTGCCGCCGGGCAAGTTCTAAATTTTAAGAGAGAAAAATTTCTTAAAAAAAATAAAAGTAATGTAACGTGACGTTAACATAGAGGGGAAATTAATCTTTAAAGAATTAAATAAATAAAAGCACTGTAGCATCGCCCCTCTAGAACTGCAGTGCACCTAGAAAATGTCAAAGGACTATGAATCAGAGAAAAAAAAAAACGTGCGGTAGCATGTGCACTGTAGAACCGGAGTGGACCCAGAAAAATTGCACTTCGAAAAGATTTGATCCCGGGAGTACCCGAGCTGTCAAAGCGGTTGTTATATTACATATATTATGTAAATACGAATCTCGAACGAGCCTTTTTCTAATTTTACGGAGTAACGCTTAGGTCTAAAAAGATAACAAACATGTCCCCGTCCTTTGCGTCCAGGTCCTTTCTCCGTTTTTCCCGAAAAAGGTATATTCGTCAACAGAAAATATGTGTGTAGTTCTATCTCTAGACTTTTTTTTTCAATTCGATCTCTAATGTTTTTCGAAACGTGTATTATTACTCGGTAAACGCATAGAGTGAAACTCGACAAAAAAAGTTGACATCTTTAATATTTTTCGGAACATGTGTTATTACCCGGTTAACACATACAGTGTTAAACTCGACAAAGGAGGGTTGACCAGGTAATAATAGAGTGTTAGCCAACTTCGTCAAAAGAGAGATATGTGTGCAACTCTATCTCTATATTTTTTTTTGTAACTCCATCTCTAATATTTTCCGGAAAAAGAAATATGTGTGCAATTGTATCTCTATAGCCTTTTTTGCAGCTCGATCTATAATATTTTTCGAAACGTGTATTATTACCCGGTGAACGTAGAGTGTTAAACTCGGCAAAAGAAGCTCATTTCTTCGTTTTTTCGAGAAAAAATAGATTTGCCAAAAGAAAATGTGTGCAGCTCTATCTCTATAATTTTTTTGTCAACTCGAAATCTAATATTTTCGGAACATGTATTATTCATTTTTTTTCCAAAAGGTCCGTTGTTATACTAATTTGTCGACGGTTCATGCCTAGCATATTTTTCGAAAACAAAAATCAAGCGAACTAAAAAAACACTTAGATCCTCCTACTTCTTCTTAGAAAAAAAAACTAGATTAGATTTCGCACGGCGCGGCATGATCCTCCTACTCCTAGGTGACTTGTGCAATAGGACACAGGAAAATCCAATAGAAGTACATTTTAAATTTCCAATACCAAAGAATCGTCCTCACCAGAAAACCGAATGCAAGAGGCAGTTTCCACCCAAACCACATATTTATTAACCTAACAGGTAAGCTTCAATTCAGAACCACTCCAAACTTCGCAAATAGTGTAACGTTATTCTTATTTAAATGGATAACCTGTCGAGCTACAAAACCAATGGTCTTCCCAAGATTTTACCTTCCTATTATATAATTGGCAGCTTGAACACCCTACAACACTCCATTTGAGAAATGTGTGGCATTAGGAGAAGGTAAGGATAAAATATTACGGCCTTGTTTGCGAACTTGTATCCCGGTCGGGATCCCCTCAAAATCCCTGGGCTGAAGTTCCACAGGAAAATTTTCGCTGGGCTAGCTAGATGGGCCGTTTGGAAGTCCACGCAACGGGATTTTTTTGCCCCGACCGAAGCGAATTCCCAGGGTTGAAAAAAATCTCCAAGCCCTTCGTGAAATTTTATCCCTGCCTCTCGCGACGGCGCCTCTCCATCGCCACCCCTCGCGACTCCGCCTCTCCGTATCCACCCCTCGCGACTCCGCGTCTCCGTCGCCGCCCCCTCGAGGCTCCCCCTACCACTCCAGCGACATCTCCTCCTACCCCGGCGTTGCGTCTCCACCTTTTATTCCTCCCAGCCCCTTGTCCTTCTGCTTCTATGTTTCATCGATGCTTTCTCACAGATCCGGTGATCCTAGGTCGTTTTGAGGAATCAAAGGAGGGGTTCTTGTTTGTGAGGTTTTGCTGAGGCACGAGAGGAGGGAGAGGAAGGAACCACCGACCATCGGAGATCCGCTGTTAGTCTTCTATACACTATTTTTTTGATATGGTGCTTAGGGTTTCAGTTGTTAGATCCTACATCTCCCATACCTAAATTTTTGATGATAAATTGCATAATGGAGTCATACGGTGCTTGTATCAAAGGGAGTGGGAAACTTTTTTTTTGGAACAAGAAGGGAGTTGGAAACATGCAGACCTCTGTTACTTAGGTCTTAGGTTAAAGTGGGCATGTATTAGGTCACCTAGTAGCAAGTGTTGTTAATTTCCTAATGAATTGTTTTGGATATTCTAGGGAATGTAGTTTAGACACAAACAAATGGGCTATAAAAATATAATCTATAGATTAGATGCATCATGTGGGTGCAAGAACACACTACCATTGGATGCACCTGCAGTTAGACACTGGCATAGTGATGCCTAAATTAAGCATTTGAGTTGCACATTTTAGTTTCACCTGCGATCAGTTCGTGGATTTCCCGTTCGGTTAATCGATGTTAAAATACAACATTGAGCTAGTACTACTAGTAATAGGTGCCTGTAGTATCGTCCTGGTTGATCAACTCCTGTCCCAATTTGATTTACGACGATTCCATTCATTGACAGTAGAGTTGTCTATGTTAACTTGTTATTAGGTGCAGGTGCAGGTGCCATAGCTTGTTATTTGGTTTAATTTCAGTATCAATTACTTACAATCTATTATGCGCAATTACCTACATTAAAATGTAGTTTCTATAATACGGATAAACTGGAAATTGTGGATTGGACATATTATGATCACTAGTATGGCTGGTAGTTGGAATCATTGGTATGTGTTCCTGGATGTATCTCTAGGTGGGATTAAGGACCTCTGGTGCCTCTTTGGATGCTAGATCTAAGGACTTATGGTGCCTCTTTGGATGCTAGAGGTTGAAAACTGATGCTTTTTGATAGAGGCATTCCAATGAAATATTGGAAAGACATTTTGAGCTCCTAGTCTTGGTCACACACTATAAAAGAAGTGTGCATGTGCATGTCCTGTCAGCATTAAAGACTAGAGCATATGTGGGTATAGTAGCATAACCTCTGCAGAGTTCTTTTTTGCAAAGAAAGATATTTTTGGTAGAAACTATGTCATGGAAGAAAATTGATCTTTATGTTGATAGGTGCCAGATTATAGGTGTAGCTATTCCTTGTGCTAGAACACTGATCTTTATGTTGATAGGTAATGTCTGTGTGAAAAGACTACTGATACTTAAAGTGTGTGGGATGTGCAGGTGACCTTCTTTTGAATTGGAGATTTATTTGGCTGGTCTGAGTAATATCATGATTAGACTACTGGAAGTATTTCTAACAGCAGATGCAAGTTCAGGCTGAACCTTTGGAGTAACAAAGTTTGACCAGTAGTGTAGTATGTTACTGTTGTCGTCTCTCCTTTGAAACAATCCTGACATGCCATAGTTTGTGTGAGTAACTTTTATGCTTGTGTAGTGGTGTTTTCAATGGTAGAACTAGTCTTAATGCTAAAACAGAAATGGATGTATCTCGTTTGAACTTGTTGTCTATCATATGATTTATGCTGTCGGTACTTGTATGGGATATCTTAATTTGAACTATGCTATATGCTGAGGTTTTGTCTTGATGAATGTCAAATTTCATTTTCCAAATGATGGCAGGCAACTATTCTGTACGCAAAGTTTTTCATATTCCAGTTTTCATATTTCTTGCCATCATAGTCTTGATGAATTATATTGTAGGCAAAGGTTTCATATCTAGTTTGCTTGGTTCAGTGGGCAAATTTCAGTGGGGATGAATGTTAGGGAATTTTACCCATGCGGCTTCCAAATGATGGCAGGGAAGAAATTTCCCTTGGGAGGAAGTTTCCACAGGGATTGAGGGGGATTCAATATGCCATCAAAATCCTCTCTAGGAGAAATTAACCATGGGCTTCTTTTCCATGGCATCCAAACAAGGCCTACAGGTCCATCTACATGGAGCTCGATCGGCAAGCGGATGTCTCCTGATGTTCCCTTTGGACGATCCACGGCAATTAACCTCTGGCTGCGTCAAACCGACGGTCTGAACAGATAGATAGATATATAGACAGTTACAGAATCGACCAAATGCCGCTTAAGAAATATAAGGGATTGGATTCCACACCTACCAAACTCCGTGGTTTCGACTGGAAAATGTCACCATCCACCATACGTATACGTAAAACATTTGGTTATGCTTGACCTCGAGCTTTGCACGTGATGCTGGCCTCTGATTAGGAGTGCACGTGATGCTTGACTTCGAGCTTAATTTGCACGTGATGCTTGACCTCGAGCTTTGCACGTGATGCTGGCCTCTGATTAGGAGTGGACGAATGAGCAACGCTAGTCCGCGCGTTCAGATCAACTGGTCCAATTAGATGATGGCAACAGATTTCGTAATGCTAGATATATAATTTCTTTCTTTCTTTTTTTCTTATTTCCTTTTAGTTATAGAGTACTCTTTACCATCATCGAAAGATATCAAAATTTACATTAAGTTAGTACTGCAAGATACCAAATATTTAAAGGATGGGTATCTATTGATACTAACTGTTTGCACCAAAATTTGGCATATAGAGATGGATCGGCTCAATTTGGGATAAAGAGAGGTTATTTTATGCGGGATCTATTTGGTTACTGTTCGCGCTAAAAACGTGAAGCAGGGTTTTAGGCCTCGAACACACAAGACAAACACCGGGTTTGCAGAGCGTGCCAGTCGATTTGACCTGAAATCGACAAGGTAGAATTTATAATTTGATCGAAGCCGATAAACAAGGATCTATCGGCTTTTCAATAATCGTCAATAAACTATTATGAGATAACTAAAACAACTCGTTCTGATTGATCCGGATAAAAGGTAAAATCGGCTTCGAGAAGGCGATGCGCAACAAAACGAAGCAAATCAAACCTGGGTGAAATCGGCCAAAATCAACAATCGGCGATGCGCAGCTATGTTGATTCCGTCGACTTGCAAAGAGATCTATGAGGCTAAAACAAAGTGAAAGAAAAGCTTGTAAAAAGTAGTTGTGTGTTGTTGGATTTGATTGATTCTTGCCGCCTGGCACCCACCTCCTTTTATAACATGCCTGGCCGATCCGAGTTGTACACGGATACGGTGCGTTTATCCGTATCGGCCTATTATCTGATTTCCTTCCCTTTTTAGAAACGGATTCCTTTTCCGATTCGTTTGATGATTTCTTTCCATGCGAACGCTTCCTTTCCGTCTCGGGCTGATTTCAATACACATCGAATTCCGATGCAAACACATACAATTGCTTTTATCCGATTCAAACCCATTTTGCCATGTACCGAATTTTGGCGCAAACATATGCCCCCCCAATTTTTGGAAAGAACTTGATACTTTTCAAAAATTGCAATCGGCTTGTAGTCGAAAATTCTTGGTAACTTCCCATTAAATGGCGCCGTAATAATCTCAGTGCGTTTTTAATGCAGCAACTGCTCCCGCCCGCTCGCCTTCTTTCATCGCGGTATAAATATGGGGTCCCCCCACGGTCATTTTCACGCTTTCAAGCTCTCGGATCAGGCACCATCGGCTTTGATCATCCTCTCTTGGTCCTTTCGAAAATCGGCTGACATGGACCCCTCACAGGTATTCATTCCGATTCCTCAAAGTTCCAATCAATTCTACTTAGGACCGATAGGTAGTATGTCGTGGAGACACAATCATCAATACCGAGATCCCTAGACTCCCTTTATCAATTTCTTTGGATACAATATTTCTGAATGGGGAAAAGTTTTAGGGCATGGCCTACTAGCCTGAAAGGATGGAGATCTTGGTTCATTAGGGTATCGGCTCAAAAGAGGGTAGAATGGGAGAGGATGGGTATAGCCGAGTCTCTATCTTTGAGTCTAGCCGACCACAAGCCAATGAACCCTTGGTAGGCTGCGGCATGTTATTTTTGGTCGGATTCTTTCAATGCTTTTTATTCCCATCCGCCCAATCGCCCCACGCTACTAGATGTGACCCAACTGTGCTACCTTAGGCCAGACGGGGATCAGTTATCGGCTTTCAGTGGAAAACCCTCTTTTAAATTAATCCGCAAAAAAGGCGAAGGTTGGCATAAATATATCCAAAATAACAATAGGGTCACCGTCCGATGTCGGTGAAGAGCATGTTGCTTTCCTTAATCTTTGGTTAGACCGATATCTTTTACGTGGTGCTTCCTTGGCCCTACCCAAACCTTTCGATTAGTAGCGGAACGTCTCTTGGAGGGTCATCGGCTTTCCCTTGGCAAGATGTTCCTAGGGCGTATTTCAAATGATGTATGTGATCCGTAGCCGACTTTTTCCGGCTTTGCCAAACACGTCGTTGGTAATATAGGAGGTCCTCTTTGGTTCATTCAAACATGGCTTCATTGCATGTTTAGCCGATCTATTCTATCCGAACCCTCCGAGCTCAACTTTCCCTCGGGAGGATTACCCAGCATGTCGTTCCACAATATAGAGCTAGCCGATCCTATGGCGAGAGGTTTATCATGTCTTCGGCCGGAGAGTTAAAAATGGACTCGATCGGCTTGCACAAATACCTCGCTTTCTTCCTTTCCTTAGATAGGGCTTCCTTCGGCCAACAAGACTTTTTCCAATATACCGATGTAGCCGATTGTCCATACCCAACATTCCTTCACCTTGATTCCGATAGCTCCTTGATGCCCCAATCTACCTTAGATTTGTACAAAATCATCCTCACTCCTTGCATCTTAAATGTCGGCTTGAACACCCGCAACCGAACATTTCAGCCATCTTATGAGTTTTACCACCCTTCGGTTTACGCTCGTCAATTAGGCTTTGGGCAAACCATTCCATCTTTCCCCCTATTATCTTGTGTCGAGCCCCGAGCCCGAGTGACCAACAAAGGTTGTCGCCGAGGTCATCCTTGAAGTAGCCGATGGTTTGCAAATCCTCTCAACGCCACATTTTGTCCTTAATTCCCGTCGGTCATTTGCGTTCTCGCGATGGTGGACTAGAATATCGAAGCCATACTAATGGACAGGACTCCGTCGGCTATAATTCATTTATTCCTTCCCGATTTTCATGAGCCGACGGTAGTTTCCGGTCCACTCAAGCTCGGGTTATAGCGACTCTTCAATGGTAGAGAGGTACCGTGGTTTTATATCCCTTCGCTTTCACCGGTATCGGCTTTTATTTAGAATGCCTTTGATCTTTCCAGGTCGGCACGGTCTTTGGTGAGCCATCAACCGATCCCCATGTTTACGCCAAGAGTAGCCGACAACGACGCCCGTCGGTCATCTGTTGGCACCACTGGGTATACTTCAGAAACTTGGATATTCAAGCTCCATCCTTAACGGACTTGACTCGCCAAATACGCCCAAGAAGTTTCTTTTGTGTCGACTATCATGTTATTGACGTAGTTAAGGTTTTAACTTGAGTCGACTTCAGAGAGGAGGAAGAAATCTGCGCGCGTTCACCTGCACTGAGGCGACAATCCGATGGCTCTCCGAGCACTCACCATCGATGTAAGTTTTGTAGTCATCGTGAGTTTGTGTAGTCATTTCCTTTATGTCTGTCTTGTGATGTCGACTTGCTTTTGTTCTTTAGCAATCTCCATCAAGACAGATAAGCGGGGTTATAGCCGATCCCCAAGGTGCTACATCGGCTGTCCCTCCATCGCTCTCTCTACCACCGCCGTTCATAGCACCGATCGAGATCCCGATCCTGACCCCAAGGTGCCATCGATCGATCTAGCCGATGCTTGGCTTTTCCTTGACGAATCGGGCGACCGGAAGTCATGGCTACCGACGACTATCCGGTGACATTCAGCGTATCATAGCAGCTTCTGCGCCCGACATCGGCCGTTCTTGCCCGACTGGTATGCAAGAGCGACTTGATCGTCTTTTGGGCGAGGTGATGCAACCAGAGGCGGCTCACGCCAATACGCAACCATTGAGGAATGCTATGGCGGCCATGCAAGCCGATCTCCCTCTGCCGCCATGAATGCACCGCTAGAGGTCCGCCACAGGCGATCGTCGGCTGGGACGTGGAGTTAGCCAAAACAAGAATCGAGCAGAGGAAAGCCCAGCAAGCCGATCAACGGCTCTTGGACAAGCTCATAGCGTATGCCAAACATCGGAAGAGCGTATTTGATCAAGGTGCCGCCGTACTCAAATCGGCTAAAAGCGAGCTCAAGAACTTGAGTCAACCAAAGCTAAGCTTGAAGAACAATTGGCATTGGTCACAAAAGAACTTGCAGATCGCCAGATTGGCATTTCAGACTCTACATCTTCGCCGCCGTTCGAGAGGCGGGAGATTGGCGAGGTTTTTGCACAAGTTAAAATTCAATCGGCCAAACTAGTTCCGATTCAGGGTGATGCAAAGGCCGACCAACAACTTGTAGATAGTGTCCAAGCTACCATTGGCAAGGCGGCAATGCACTATCGGCTTTGGGAGCCCATTTGCCCGGATCAGACTACATTAAACTTTAATTCATCGGTATCATGTGTGTGGTCAATCTTTTGTAATATTGCCTTAACCTTGGGATGACGCTCGAAAACTTGCTTGATCGGCTATGTAACCGATTTTTGTAAACTGCTTAATCTGGATGGATGTTCAATTGACTCGGTCGGCTTTATGGCCGATTTTATGTCTTTGTAATGGACCGTTTTCCTTCACGTGGTCGACCCGACCCATATGCTTGGGTAATACGCCTTTAGATATTTTCCATTGATCGCTTTAGGTAGGACGAATCCATCTAAGGACTCCAAGATATACAATTTCCGTCAATTGGCCGATTGATCTTATAGGGCCCTTCCCACGTTGGAGACCATTTGCCGAATCGGTTATCTTTAGACCCAATCGGCAACACGGTTTTCCATACTAAATCGGCTTGATTGAATGATTTAAAAATCACTTTTTATTGTATGCGACCTGGCAACCCTCTCTTTGTTCCTTTTAAGCCGATCTAATGTGATCAGCCTTTGTTCACCAAATCATCTAGATTGTCCAAAGATCGCTGTTTGTATTCATCTACCGATACCTTATCTTGCTCGTGTAGCCTTATTGAGCCGATGTTGATTTCAACAGTAAAACGGCTTCTTGTCCGTGATACCAACCGAAAGGTGACAATTTGGTTGATCCGTCTTTGAGATAGCCGATAAGCCCATAAAGCTTCGATAGTATCGAATGCCATTTCCTTGGTTCTTCCTCAATTCTTCTTTTTATTAGCTTTATCAACGTTTTGTTCGACGATTCGGCCTGTCCGTTGGCCTGAGCGTAGTAAGGGGAGGAGTTGAGCAATTTTATCCCAAGACTTTCCGCAAACCCTTTGAACTCGTTGGACATGAACACAGTACCCTGATCAGTAGTGATCGTTTGTGGAATCCCAAACCGATGGATGATGTGTTCATTTACGAAATCGATTAGCTCCCTGCTAGTAACCTTCTTGAGTGGTACAGCCTCAACCCACTTTGAGAAATAATCTGTGGTCAGCGAGGATGAACTTATGTCCTTTCTTTGGATGACGGAAATATCTGGCCGATTATGTCTATACCCCATCCTCTAAATGGCCATGGCTTGATGATTGGATGTAAAACCGATGCTGGTGCTGACTGTATGTTACCAAACTTTTGACATGTTTGGCACCCTTTATAATATTTGAAGCAGTCTTCTAACATCGTCGGCCAAAAATATCCAGTTCGTCTCAGTATCCATTTCATCTTATGAGCCGATTGATGTGACCCACAAATACCTTCATGAACTTCACCCATCGCCACTTTGGCTTCCTCGGTTCCTCGCATCTTAATAATAAACCTTCCATAGTCCTAAAGTACAATACGTCTTCTAGTAGAACGTATTTGAGTGCTTTGCGCTGACCTTTGTTCGGTCGGCTTGGTTGGATCGACAAATAATCCCTTATCTCTGTTCTCCAATCGGCGAGGTGAACACATAAAACCGCCAAACGTTTAGCTCGATTGGTCCTTGTCGGCTTTCTACCTTGTACCTCGATGCACATTGTGCCAATCGGTTTGCTTTATCATTAGCTTCTCCGGGGATATGTTCTATGGAAAATGTAGTGAACATCTCGATGATCTGGAGGCATTGATGCAAGTACTGGTTTAGTGCATCATCATTGCATCGGTATTCTCCTCTGACTTGCTGTACAATTAACATCGAATCTCCAAAAGCTTGGACGTCTCTCACTCCGATGCTATCTAACAATTGTAGACCCCTTAGTAATGCTTCGTATTCTGCTTGATTATTTGAACATCGGCTATTTAGCCGATACATGAAGTCATACTCACCTTTCTAGGTGAAACTAATATCACGCCAATGCCTTCGCCTTCTTGGCAAACAGACCCATCAAAATACAATTGCCAAGGAGTTATACTAGTTGTTCCTACTAATGTTTCACTCCCTGTGATAAAATCGGCCACAGCTTGCCCTTTCACGAGTTTAGCCGATTCATAGGATAACTCAAACTCTGTTAAGGCATATGCCCATTTACCAAGCCGACCCCGCAGGATGGGCGCCGATAATATGTATTTAACTACATCGGTTTTGCATATTATAACGCATTTGGAAGCCAGCATATAATGTCTTAACTTGGTGCAAGCAAAGTATAATGACAAGCATAACTTTTCTACTAAAGGATACCTGGTTTCTGTATCTAGAAGACGTCGGCTTAAGTAATATATTGCTCGTTCCTTCCTATCGGTTTCTTGTGTTAAAACTGCTCCAATCGAATCACCTTCAGCCGATATATATAGTCTAAAAGGTATACCGTGTTTTGGCGCGGCCAATACTGGTGGACTCATCAGATAACCTTTTATGTCGTCGAAGGCCCTTTGCTGATCGGCTTCCCACTTAAACTCTTGGTTATCTTTAATTTTCAGCAGCGGTGTGAAGGCCCGAATTCGTCCTGACAAGTTTGAGATAAAACGTCGCAAGTAATTGATTTTCCCGATCAACACCTGCAGCTCCCTTTTACTTGTCGGTGGTTTAGTATCGGCTATGGCTTTCACTTTGGCTGGGTTTACTTCAATCCCTCCTTCATGCACCGTGAACCCAAGAAATTGTCCACCGATACGAAAGCACATTTGAGAGGGTTCATTTTTAACCCATGTAACCTTGTACTTTCGAACATTTTTCCCAGATCGGCTAAATGTTGCCGCCTTCTTTGGACTTTACCACTACGTCGTCGATGTATATTTCCACAAGATTGCCGATCAAATCATGGAAAATATGGTTCATAGCACGCTGATAAGTAGCACCGGCATTTTTTAAACCGAAGGTCATAACTTTCCATTCATATAGCCCTAAAGCCCCCGGACATCTGAAAGCCGTTTTGGGTATATCGGCCCGCCATGAATATCTGATTGTATCCGGCGTTCCCGTCCAAAAAACTTATGATTTTATTCCCAGATGCAGCATCGATAAGCATATCGGCTATGGGCATCGGGTACTCGTCTTTTGGCGTAGCTTTGTTCAAATCTCTAAAATCGACACATACCCTAAGTTTGCCGTTTTTCTTCTTCACAGGGACGATGTTTGAGACCCACTCAGCGTATCGGCATGGCCGGATAAACTTCGCCTCTAGCAATCGTCCTACTTCCTCCTTTATAGCGTCATACAACGTAGGGTTAAACCGCCTAGGGCTCTGTTTGAACGGCCGATATCCAGGTTTTATAGGTAGCCGATGTTCAACTAGCTGTCGGCTTAAACCTGGCATTTCATAATACTCCCACGCAAAGCAATCCTTATATTCCTTGAGTATTTCGACCAACTTTGCTTTATAACCGGGTTCTAGTTTGGCACTCACAAACGTTGGTCTTTTGTTATCACCTTCCCCAATATCAATCTCTTCGAGCAAATCGGCAGAAGTAAATCCTAACCCTTTTCTTTCTTCTTCAAAATCCTCGACGGCTTCCTCGTATTCTTCTTGCCGATAGCTTCTTGCCCTTTCCTGCAACTTTGCTAGTGTCTTGTGCTCCATCTTCTTACTACTTCGTCTGTCCGATCAAACGTGTTAGGTTTAACGCTGATCGGCTTGAATCCTGACTTCTCGACGCAGATAAAATCGCAATTGTCCAAGGCTTTCCCTGATATACATTCGGCTTCTTCGTGTGGCCAATTGGTGTCAGGGCTAGCCATGGCGATATGAGCCGATGTGTCGGCCGACGCATTTACTTCAATCAGATTATCGCTCCACCGCACCAATTTTTGGTGCATAGTTGATGGTATACAAGAATTGGCATGGATCCATCCGCCGAGGAGCACGCTGTAATTACCTTTGGCTTCAATCACAAAAAATGCAATCGGCAAAGTTTTATTACCGATCGGGATTCGACACCATTACGCCTTTAGCCTCGATCCGGGTCTCCGTGAAGTCATTTAGCACCATATTGGTTTTGATCAAGTCTTCATCGGCTTTACCTGGTTTTCGAAAGTACTTAACGGCATTAGATTAATCAAGGTTGCCCGCCATCGACCAACATACGAGATATCGGTCGGCCATTAATATATCCTTTCGTATATAATGGTTTGAGATGCCGATGCATGTCTTGTGGCTTTTCGAACACAAATACCTGGTGCTCCGAGGCATAACTGGGCGAACACTTCTTCAGCCGATTCTTCGGTTTTGAACTCGGCAGGTAGAGCGAATACCATGTTTATATCCATTGGTGGTGTATCATCCCGGATCATCGGAGAACCGGACTCAATCGATTGTTCTGAATCACTATCGATCTGTTCCTTCTTTCTCCACTCTTTTTTCAAAACTGGTATCGGTCTTAACTTGTTGAACATCCGATCCCTCTCGCTTTCCTTGTCGGCCTCCCTTTCTTCTTGTGTTTTCAATCGCTGAAGCCTTCGGCGTTGTGACTTGCTGAGACCTGGAGGGCACCACCGAGGTTTAGGTTCTATCGGCTTTCGTATCTTTCCAGCTAAATTGCTCATCTCATTTGTCGATTCCATTCTTCTGTGTTAGCCGATAGTTCCTGCTTTTGGGAGGACTCGCCTTGCTCTGTTGACAACCTTTCATGGATCGGCCTACTGCTTCTCATATCTGGATAATTGTATATCGGCCTAGACAACCTATCTTTTACAGACTGGTTTGGCCGATATGCAGACGAGTGTTGCATAGGACAAGATACAACTGTTGGTAAGGTCATCCCTCTCTCCCAGCAAAACTGCCAAAAGGGACATCGCCGATGTTTCTCTTCCTCAGTAGCCGGCCGATACGGCATATCTAGCCGCCACTGCTCGTCCCTCCTTCGTCTCAGTTGATGAGGATTCTGGTGGTGTTGAGTGTTACCCCTCCGACTTATCCTCTCGTACTTCCCCAGGAGTTGTGAGAAGGTCGGTTTTGGTTTGAAATCAGCTTTTCTCGGAGCCCTCTCAGCCCGATACCATCTACCGACCTCCAAGTCCCCTCTTGGTTTTACCGTTCTTGAGTTTTGTCCATTCCTATCGGCTTCTATTTGTATAGAACCGATAGTGATCTGTACTGTCTCGTCTCGTGATACGACTCCCTTCGTCGGCTTATCTTCTTCCGCAGGCCTCTTTTCTTTTCGCGAACATTGAACCATGTTGACTTGAAAAGGGCTCATATCTATCTGCATAGCCGACTCTTCCGCGAATTTTAGCCTGCCATCGGCGATGGCCGATTGAATCTGTTGTCGAAAAATATTGCAATCGTTAGTGTTATGGGAGAATGAATGATGCCATTTGCAATACCTTCGCTTTTTAATTTCCTCGGCCGATGGTATGATGTGCCCTTCTGGTAATCTTATGAGTTTTTCTTGTAGTAACAAATCAAATATCCTGTCACACTTTGACACATCATACGAGTACTTGACTTCCGCCTTATTCTTTGTCGGCTTAAGTAGAGAGCATACGAGTGGCTTTTTAGAACCTTTGGCCCACTCGGCTATGTTCACCTCTGCTTCGTCCTCAGAGGTATCGCTCGAGTCGTACTCTATCATGTTTATTTTGGCCTTTTCGTTGCTATTTTGGTTTAAATCTATCTTTAAACCCTTTGATCTCTGCATACCGGCTCTCGTGTGCCGATACGCGATGGAGTAGGTGGCCTAAGTCGGGGAACTCTTGGCCTGATAATTTCTCTTTTAATGGAGGGATCAACCCTTGGAACGCTAGGTCGGCCAATTGATCGTCGGGTAATGTTACACTGTAGCATCTATTCCGTACGCCCCGAAATCTCTTGATATAATCAGAGACCGATTCCCCGCATTTGGCTTGATCGAATCGAGATCGGAAATCCTAAGCTCCATAGTTCCCGAGAAGAAGTATTCATGAAATCGGCTTTCCAAATCGTTCCATATATGAACTGAATTTGGTGGTAGATTTGTGAACCAAGTGAATGCGATGCTGCATAACGATAAAGGGAACAATCGATTCTTAATCCATCGGATCGCAGCTTCCCCACATTGGGCCATGAACCGCCCGATATGCTCGATTGTGGTAACAGAGTCATCACCTGAGAATTTAGCAAAGTCTGGTATCCTAAAGTTGTGGGGGTATGGCATTCGGTCTATGTAATCGGGGTACGGCTTCCTGTAGCCAATCACTCTCCCTCTGGGTTGTAAACCGAACTGTTCCCTCAAAACATTGGCAATTTGTTCTGCCCAATTAACATTGTCGGCTTGTGGTGCAGCCGGACACTGCCAATTCTCATTCGTGCCCTGCCCCCCGAGTGCGAACTCGGGCCTGTGTCCAAATTGCACCCCCGGAGGTCTTGGTACCGTGTCATAACCTAATGTATCGGGTAAGTGCGTCTGGCGCTACTCTATATGGTGCTTGCTTCATGGTCGTGGCTCCTCGTGATCGCGGGACTGGCTTTGTTCGATCGGTGATAAGCCGATATCCAGATTCTATTTGAGTTCCCATCTAACTGATTCGACAGCGTTTATTTTGGCCCCATCCGTGTGCCCATGGTAGTGTGTGAATCCATCTCTCAGATATGCTTGGTTTCAAAAGCAGTAGGTTGAGTCGGCATCATAATAGGTGCATGAGCCGACACGCTTCTTGCTTTTGGCGTTAAGCGTTATGGAATATACCGGTGCGTAGGGATGGTTTGTGGTGGATCTAGCATATTTCCGCACGCAGCCTAATTCCTGAGCAATCGTTTTCACACTATTTTCTATCATTGGCTTTAATGTGGATACTAGAGCCGATGACTGGTTAATCAATGCGTGATGGACAGATTGCTCGATCATACTTGATAAATCGGCTTGAGCGGGTGCGTATCGGCTCACCGATTCGGCTGACGAATCTCCGATAGGGTTGATGCTTGGGAGTGCAATCTTTTGAGTAACGCCACGGCGCGTTTTCTGGAAGCACCGTAGCATCATTTCCTCCAGAGCCGCCTTTCGGTCTTCGATTTCTTTCCGTTGCTCAGGGGTTAAATCGGCCATCTGAGGCGCGATTATAGCATCAGTGTTGATATCGGCGGTGACCGCGGGCTTGTCGGTTGACATTTTTTTGTTGGTCCCACCGGGCGTGCCAAAATATGTTCGCGCTAAAAACGTGAAGCAGGGTTTTAGGCCTCGAACACACAAGACAAACACCGGTTTGCAGAGCGTGCGGTCGATTTGACCTGAAATCGACAAGGTAGAATTTATAATTTGATCGGCCGATAAACAAGGATCTATCGGCTTTTCACTAGTCGGCAAGAACCGATTAGGAGATAACTAAATCAACTCGTTCTGATTGATCCGATAAAAGGTAAAATCGGCTTCGAGAAGGCGATGCAACAAAACGGCAAATCAAACCTGGGTGAAATCGGCCAAAATCAACAATCGGCGATGCGCAGCTATGTTGATTCCGTCGACTTGCAAAGAGATCTATGAGGCTAAAACAAAGTGAAAGAAAAGCTTGTAAAAAGTAGTTGTGTGTTGTTGGATTTGATTGATTCTTGCCGCCTGGCACCCACCTCCTTTTATAACATGCCTGGCCGATCCGAGTTGTACACGGATACGGTGCGTTTATCCGTATCGGCCTATTATCTGATTTCCTTCCCTTTTTAGAAACGGATTCCTTTTCCGATTCGTTTGATGATTTCTTTCCATGCGAACGCTTCCTTTCCGTCTCGGGCTGATTTCAATACACATCGAATTCCGATGCAAACACATACAATTGCTTTTATCCGATTCAAACCCATTTTGCCATGTACCGAATTTTGGCGCAAACAGTTACCAAAAGCAAGAGTTCGGATCGGAGACAACATAGAATCGGTTACTGTGCCCATGAAGGATTCGGATCAGCTCGATCGATATAAAAGGGGCGGATAGAGAGACCAAAAAAAAACACACAAACCAGCCAACACTTTTACATTATACCTGTTCTTTTAGTTTCATTAGCAATCTTTTCCTCTGTAAGTCGACGGAACCAATAAAGAGTTGCGCATCGCCAATTTATTGGTTCCTATCGGTTTGTTCCAGGTTAAGATCTACTTTGTTTGTTGTGCATCGCCTTCAAAGTCGATCTGCCTTTTACCCTCGGATTAGCCCTAATCGACTAGTCCAGTTATCACCTTATCGGCGACTAGCCGATTAGAGTAAAGCCGATAGTTTCGTTATCGGTTTGTTGAATTCATCTCGTTTTTACCTTGTCAATTACAGGTCAAATTGACTGGCACGCTCTGAACCCGGCGTTCGTCTTGTGTGTTTGAAACAAGAAACCCTGCTTCACGTTTTTTGCGCAAACACTAACTTAATGTGAATTTTGGTACCTCCTATGGATGGTGAAAAGCCGTTGAGTTACGCCCCATACCAAAGCGTTCTTAGCGTATCTTGAAACAAAGCTAGCCAAGAGGATGGGGATACAAGGCCATTATTTTTATAAAAAAGAGGATGGGGATACCAAACGTTCTTAGCATATACTGAAATAGCCAAGAGGATGGGGATACAAGAGGATGGGGAATTCACATATCTTTTGAATACCTTCTTGCTTGTACCAAAATCGCATGCACAGGAACGGAAAGATTCGATACACGTGCAACGGATAAAAAACGTAACCGACAAGGATTCAATCTTCGAAACGGAAAGGAATCGGGTCAAGGCCGATACGAATCTGGTTGCCGTATCAATGCAGGACTTGGATCGGCTGGGGCGTATAAAATAGACAAACTGGGAGGCGAAAAGGAAGACCAATCCAACACCACATAATTCTACTTTTTACAGTTCTTTTCGTTGTTTTTAGTTTAACAATCATCCCTCCGTAAGTCGATGAGATCAATAAAGGTTGTGCATCGCCGATTTGTTGATTCCGCCAATTTCATCCAGGTTCGATCTGCTTTGTGTTGTTGCGCATCGCCTCTCAAAGCCGATTTCACCTTATCTCCGGATTAGCCATAATTGGTTGATCTAGTTATCTCCTGATCGGCTTTTAGCCGACTAGTGTTAAGCCGATAAGCGTTGATTTATCGGCTCTACTTGATTTACAAATTCCACCTTGTCAATTACATGTCAAATTGACTGGCACGCTCTGCAAACCCGGCGTTTGTCTTGTGTGTTCGAGGCTAAGAACCTTTCCTCATGTTTTTAGCGCGAACATATTTTGGCACACTGGTGGGACCACGAAGAAGATAATTATGTCGTCGACTGGCAAATCCACAGTTGCCGTCGATATCAACACAGACACGATAATCGCGCCCACGCTGGCCGATTTAACCCTTGAACAGCGAAAGGAAGTTGAGGATCGGAAAGCAGCATTGGAAGAGATGATGTTGTAGTGTTTCCAAAAAACACGGCGTGGGGTTACTCAGAAGACTGCGCTTCCAACGATCAACCCTATCGGCGATTCCTCTACTAATCCGGTAAGCCGATATGCATCTGGCCAAGCCGATTTATCTAGTATGATTGAGCAATCCGTACATCATGCACTGATCAACCAATCATCGGGTCTAGTTTCCACGTTAAAGCCAATGATTGAGAATAGTGTCAAAATGATTGCCCAAGAGTTGGTGGTGTCTGGGAGTCTGTTAGATCCGTTACAAGCTCTCCCGACGTACCTAGCATATTCGATACCACCAAGTACAAACACGGTAAATACGTCGGCTCCATTACCTCCGATGATGCCGACCCAACCAACTGTGTTAAAGCCTAGAACTCATATAGGTGGAGTGGCGCACTACCATGGGCGCACGGATGGGGCAAAACTAAACATACCAAATCTGCCCGACGTGCCCTCTGTTGGTGGGTTCGGCCAATCGGCTTGTCGGTCGATTGATACAAGTCAAGCATACCAATCCCAAGGTGCTATGCCTAGAAACCAAACCCCACACAAAGTGGTTTCATATGTCAAACCCTTTGTACCTATACCTGAAACGTCGGCTGTAAGGAACAACGATTATGAGCCATTTCCTAGGCATCCAGAGATGCGGTTCAGCCGACAACCCGAGTTCGCACTCAGGGGGCAGGGCGTCAATTACGGTGATTGGCAGGGTCATATGGGACCACAAGTCGATAATGTCAATTGGGCCGAACAAATAACTGATGTACTAAGAGAGCAGTTCGGCCTGCAGCCAAAAGGGAGGGTAATCGGCTACAGAAAGCCGTATCCCAATTACATAGATCGAATGCCCTACCCCCATAACTATAGGATACCAGATTTTGCCAAGTTTTCAGGTGATGATTCCGTTACCACTATTGAACACGTCGGACGATTCATGGCTCAGTGTGGGGAAGCCGCACAGTCCGACGGGTTGAAAATTAGACTCTTTCCTTTATCACTGTCCGGGGCAACGTTCACTTGGTTTACTAATTTGCCTCCAAATTCGGTTCATCTCTGGAACGATTTGGAAAGCCGATTTCATGAATACTTCTTTTTCAGAACTATGGAGCTTAGGATCTCTGACCTTAGCTCAGTCCGAAAGAAATACGGCGAATCGGTCTCCGACTACATTAGGAGATTCAAGGGCGTGCGGAACAGATGCTTAGTGTAACGCTTCCCGATGATCAATTAGCAGATCTGGCATTTCAAGGATTGATCCCGCCATTAAAGGAGAAATTGGTGGGGCAGAAGTTCTCCGACCTAGGCCATCTGCTCCATCGTGTATCGGCACATGAAAACCGATATGCGGAAAACAAGGGGTTCAAGGATAAATTTAGATCGAATGGCAGTGAAAAAGCTAAGGTAAATATGGTGGAATATAATTCAAGCGACACTTCTGAGGACGACGAAGCAGATATAAATATAGCCGAGTGGACTAAGGGCACTAAAAAGCCACTCGTTTGCTCTTTGCTTAAGCCGATAAAAAACAAAACAGAAATCAAATATTCATACAATGTGTCAAAATGCGATAGGATATTCGATTTATTGCTGCAAGAAAAACATATAAAATTACCAGAAGGGCACGTCATCCTGTCGGCTAATGAAATCAAAAAGCGAAGGTATTGCAAGTGGCACCATTCCTTTTCGCATAATACTAACGATTGTAATATTTTTCGGCAATAGATTCAATCGGCTATTGCCGATGGACGGTTGAAGTTTACAGATGAGTCGGCTATGCAGATAGATGTGAGTCCCTTCCAGATCAACATGGTCCAGTGTTCGCGGGAAGGAAAGGAAATCATGGAAGAGGATGTCAAGCCGACCAAGAAAGTTGAAATCCGGTCAAAGGGAGATGAAACGGTGCAAATCACCATCGGCTCAATACAAATCGAGGCTGATAAAAATGGGCAAAACTCGAGGACAGTAAATCCAAAAGGAGATTTGGAGGTTGGGAGATGGTATAAGGCGGAGAAAGCTCCAAGAAAAACCAGCTTCAAGCCAAAGCCAACTTTCTCGCAACTCTTGGAAAAATATGAAAGGATAAGTCACAGACAAAACTCCCAACGACCGAACTACTTTCACTGGCCGAGTACTCATCGACCAGGCAAATACTATCGGCCAGACGTCCCTTATTGGCCAAACACTGAAGAAGAAGAACATCGGCAGTGTCCTTTTTGGCAATTTTGCTGGGAGTGAGGGATGACCTTACCTACAGTATTATCATGCCCTATGCAGCACCCAATCAGGCATTGGTCAAATCGATCGGCTAAAGATAGGTTGTCTAGGCCAGTGCACGATCGATTAGGGACAGAGAGCAGAAGGCCGATCCATGAAAGATTGTCAATGCCAGAACAAGGCGAGTTTTCTGGAACTCAAGAGACGCCGGTCTCCAACGACACTGTTAGGACGGAGTCCGACAGCGAAATGAGCAGTCTGGCTGGAAAAATCAGAAAGCCGATAGAACCTAAACCGAGGTGGTGCCCTTCGGGTATTAGCAAATCGCAACACAGGTGACTTCAAAGACTAAAGACGTAGGAAGAAAGAGAGGCCAAAAGAGAGAGAGAAAGAGATTAGGTATTCAATAAGTTGAGGCCAATACCAGTTGGAAAACAGGAGTGGAAGAAAAAAGAGCAAACCGATAGCGATTCAGATCAATCGGTTGATTCTGGATCTCCAATGATCCGAGACGATACGCCGCCAATGGACATCAACATGGTGTTCACATTACCCGCGGAGTCTAAAACCGAGGTAGAATCGGCTGAAGAAGTATTCGCCCAGTTGTGCCTTGGTGCACCAGATGCCGTATTCGAGAACCCTCAAGACATGCATCGGCATCTAAAACCGCTGTATCTCAAAGGCCACATCAATGACCGACCGATATCATGGATGCTGGTCGACGGTGGGGCGACAGTCAATCTTATGCCTTTGAGCACTTTTAAAAAATTGGGCAAAGCCCATGAAGATCTAATCAAGACAAACATGGTATTGAACGACTTCACGGGGGATCCCACCGAAGCAAAAGGCGTAATGATGATGGAACTAACAGTCGGTAGTAAGACTTTACCAACTGCGTTTTTTGTGATAGAAGCGAAGGGCAATTATAGCGTGCTCCTTGGAGGGACTGGATCCACGCTAATTGCTGCATGCCATCGACTATGCATCAAAAACTAGTACAATGGAATGGTGACCCAGTTGAAGTTGTATCTGCCGATACATCGGCTCATATTGCCATGGCCAGCCCTGATGCCAACTGGCCACACGAAGAAGCCGAATGTATATCGGGAAAGGTTTTGGATGATTGTGATTTCATCTGCATCGAGAAATCAGGATTCAAGCCGATCAGCGTTAAACCCAATACGTTTGATCGGACAAGCGAAGTAGTAAGGAGATGGAGTCCAAAACAATAGCAAAATTACAAGAGAAAGCGAGGAGCTATCGGTAAGAGGAGTACGAGGAGGCTATCGAAGATTTCGAAGAAGAAAGACGAGGGCAAGGCTTTACATCTGCCGATTTGCTTGAAGAAGTTGATATCGGAGAAGGCGACAGGAAAAGACCAACGTTTGTGAGCGCTAGATTAGAACCAAGCTACAAAGCAAAGTTGGTCGAGATACTCAGAAAATATAAAGATTGCTTTGCATGGGAATACTATGAAACGCCAGGTTTAGGCCGACAGCTTGTCGAACATCGGCTACCTGTAAAAACCGGGTACCGACCATTTAAACAGTATCCAAGACGGTTTAATCCCGCACTATACGATGCCATAAAAGAAGAGGTAGGACTATTATTAGAGGCCAAGTTTATCAGGCCTTGCTAATATGCTGAGTGGGTCTCAAATATCGTCCTTGTAAGGAAGAAAAATGGCAAGCTTCGGGTGTGTGTCGATTTTAGAGATTTGAATAAAGCCACGCCAAAAGACGAATATCCGATGCCTATAGCCGATATGCTCATCGATGCTGCATCCGAAAATAAAATCATAAGCTTTCTTGATGGAAATGCTGGATATAATCAAATATTCATGGCAGAAGCCGATATACCCAAAATAGCCTTTAGATGCCCAGGAGCTTTAGGGCTTTATGAATGGACTGTCATGACATTCGGCTTGAAAAATGCCGGCGCCACTTATCAACATGCCATGAACCATATTTTCCATAATCTAATCGGCCATACTGTAGAAATCTATATCGACGATGTTGTTGTGAAATCCAAAGAAGATTAGAAACACTTAACCGATTTCGAAAAGATGTTCGAAAGCACAAGGGCACACGGACTAAAGATGAATCCACTCAAGTGCGCTTTTGGGGTATCGGCTGGACAATTCCTCGGATTTACAGTGCATGAAAGAGGGATTAAAGTAAACCAGGCAAAAGTAAAAGCAATAGTCGATACCAAGCCGCCGACAAATAAAAAAGAGCTACAAGTATTGATCGGCAAAATCAATTACCTGCGGCGCTTTATTTCAAATTTGTCTGGACGTATTCGTGCTTTCACACCATTACTAAAAATAAAAGACGACCAAGAGTTTGAATGGGGAGACGATCAGCAGAAGGCCTTCAACGACGTAAAGAGTTATCTAATGAAACCCTCGGTCTTGGTCGTACCAAGGAATGGCATGCCTTTCAAATTGTATATATCGGCTGAAGGAGATACGATAGGGGCAGTTCTGACGCAAGAAGCTGATGGAAAGGAACATGCCATATTTTATCTAAGACGACGAATTTTGGACACCGAAATCAGGTACCCTCTAGTGGAAAAGTTATGTTCATCTTTATACTTCACTTGCACCAAATTGAGGCACTACATATTGACATCAAAATGCGTTATAGTATGCAAAACCGACGTGATTAAATACATACTCTCCGCACCTATTCTGCGGGGTCGACTCGGTAAGTGGGCATATGCCTTAACCGAGTTCGACCTAATGTACGAATCGGCTAAAGCTGTGAAAGGACAAGCTATAGCCGATTTTCTCACAGGGAGCGCTACGTTAGCTGGAACAGCCAATGTTACTCCTTGGTAGTTGTACTTTGACGGATCTGTTTGCCAAGAGGGTGAAGGCATCGGCATAGTGTTAATTTCACCCAAAAGGCAGGACTTTGAGTTCATGTATCAGCTTAATAGCCGATGCTCCAATAATCAAGCAGAATATGAAGCACTGCTAAAGGGGCTACAGTTGCTGGAAAGCATCGGGGTAAAAGACATAGAAGCCTTCGGGGATTCAATGTTAATTGTGCAACATGTCAAAGGAGGATACCGATGCAATGACGAAACGCTAGCTCAATATTTGCATCAATGCCTCCAAATTATTGAAATATTCACAACATTCTCCATAGAGCATATCCCCAGAGAAATCAATGACAAAGCAAACCTATTGGCACAATGGGCATCAGGTTATAAAGGTAAAAGCCGACAGGAATCAATCGAGCTAAACAATTGGCCGATCATGTGTGTCCATCCTGTCGACTGGAGAACAGAAATAAGGGATTATTTGTTAGATCCATCTAAGCCGACCGAGCGGAAAGTCCGGCATAAAGCGCTGAAGTATGTTATACTAGAAGATGTATTATATTTCCGAACCATGGAAGGCTTGCTGCTAAGATGCTTGGGAATAGGGGAAGCCAATGTAGCAATGGGAGAAGTCCATGAAGGGATTTGAGGATCACATCAATCGGCCCACAAGATGAAATGGATGCTGAGACGAACAGGATACTTCTGGCCGACGATGTTAGAAGACTGCTTCAAGTATTACAAAGGATGTCAAACATGTCAAAAGTTTGGAAATGTACAGTCGGTACCAGCATCGACTTTACATCCGATTATCAAACCATGGCCGTTCAGGGGGTGGGGTATAGATGTCATCGGCCAAATATTCCCAGCATCCAGTAAAGGCCATATGTTCATTCTTGCAGCCACGGACTATTTTTCAAAGTGGGTTGAAGCTATACCACTCAAGAAAGTCACTAGCAAGGAACTAATCGGCTTTGTGAATGAACATATCGTCCATCGGTTTGGAATTCCGCAAACAATTACGACCGACCAAGGGACGGTATTCATGTCTAAAGAGTTTCGAGACTAGCGAAAAGCATAGGTATCAAGTTGTAACATTCTCAAAATTATAAAAAGTTTAAAACCAAATATTATCATGAGTGAAATCATTTGTTTACCCATTGCTTGATTTATGTGCATTTACTGAATTGATTGATATTTGTAATGTTTTTGGGATATAGAAAAGAAAAGGAAAAGAGAAGAATATAAGATGATAAAATGGTAAAAGATGAAAATTACCATGGTAAATCTTTGGATAACCATGCTAAGCTCTAGAAAACACTTTTAGCTGATCAAAAGACCATGTGAAAGCATTTAGATGTGATGAAAACAATTTAAATTAGCCAACCATATTTCTGGACAGACCATTGTCAGAATTTTGGAGAAAATGGTGGAGCATTCCAGACCTTACGATTTTTACCGTGTGATCTTAGCTGCCTTAACCTCACTCACAAAAATTATTAAGCAATTTAACTATTTATTTGCATTTAATTATTGCAGCTTCGAAATTTTGGGAAAAGTAGTAAAAGAATTTTAGAAAAATAAATATTGTGAATTTAGTTCTGAAATTTTTATGGTAGATCCATTGTATGGATTCATACCTTCAGTAAAAGTTTAAAAACTAAATATGTTGATTTAGTACATTAACTAATTCAAAAATGGAAATAATTTTTCTGTACAATCGGCACTGTCAGAATTTTTATAATTAAACCGTAACTTATTTTAACCTAAACATTTTACTGAGGCTTGGAAACTTACCCGGTAGCATGGTAAAAATTTTTTGAAAATTCTGGAGATGAAATGACCTGTGAATTAAATTCCTCATCTCGCTGTCGGCTGAGGGACTAGACCTGTTTTGCTTTCCCTTACACGTGGGGCCTTATGCCCAGAGACTTCCAGCTACCTCCACTCGCCTCTCGACGCTGCCAGGTGGACCCTAGAGCCGATCGGACCTGTGTGCCAGCCTTAGTTGCCCATCACCCATGCCGGTTCAACAACTGACATGTGGGACCCGACCCCACATGTCAGGGCCTTCTTCTCCCCCTGCACTCTCCCTCTCTCTCAGACTCACTCCCTGCAGGCTGCCAGAGCTGGGCCACGAACCGCCTCCATCCTTGTCCCTTCTGCGCCACAATCTCGCGCGCCACGAGGCTGCCCTGGTCGGCCGCTGCCACGGAGCCGTCGCCCATGCCTTGACCGAGCTGGAGGAGAACGCCCGAGAACCGCCGAGACCTCCATCCCTCATCGTGACACCCGAGTCTTCCTTCGCCTATTTAAGGGAATGGATAGCACCCTTGAACTCAGTTGAACCCAGAGCACCCAGTCATTTCCCTTCTCACACCCAAACCCGGCCGGACCAAGCTCGTCTTCCCCGTTGCCGGCAAGACCCGATTTGGGGGAAACTCCAAATTGCCGCAATACGGTAAAGGAATGTTTAAATCTATTGATCTTAAGGCTTCCTCGGTGACTTATGAACCAAATACACCTATCCTTGCAGCCCGAGGCATCATGAAGAGCTCCCGCACCGTGCAACCCCCTCCGCCGCTGCCGCCGCACGGTGAGAACACCACCCGGTTATTCATTCTTCGATCCGAGTGTGGATAGTATCCCTAAGACTCCGTAGAGCTTTTGCGCATGACAATTAGTCCTGGAATAGCTTGTGGCACCCGTGCGGCCGAACACATCGTGGAGCTACCGCCGGTCACCGGTGAGCTCTATGCTCCGGCCATGCTTAAGCTCGGATGATTGTTTCCCTGTGTGCGCAAGGACCTGCTAGTGCTACCAGTGAGGACCATTAGCCCGTTCCGGCCGTGCTTCGCCGCCGGTGAGGTTGTCGGCCACAAGCTCTGCTTTGGCTCACTGCCGTGCGGGCCCAAGCGGTCAGCCGCCAGCGTGCGGTTTATTTGCCGTCAGGCCTGCTTGCTCGACCTCGCGCAAGCTAACGCGCTACGTCGTAGCGTGAGCCATCGACGAAGCGGGACCGGGTCGTCGGTGACCGCAACCCGATTCAAAATTCAGCCCGCGCAAAACTAAGGAATACGCTTTCCTTTAAGGGAAGCGCATTTTGTCTTTTTCCTGATTTTAGAAAAAACCGAATGCATTCAAAAGTTCATAACTTTTTATTTATAGATTCAAATTAGATGAAACAAATTTATAAATTCATAATAAATCCTCTAGTTTCATAATCTGTAAAAATATTTAGAACTTGTTTAGCAATTTGAATTTGAATTTAAATTTAAGGCTTGAAATTTGAATATGCTCCATAAAGAATTTTTGGCAAACTAAGTCCAAACTGAATGAAATTAACTTTGTTTGAATCCACATGTCAAATACTATCCAAATATGTGATTAGATTTAAATTTGAAGTTGTTTTGTGAAATTTTCCTTTTAGGATTGAATACTATGTATAAAATCGATATAATGGTTATAACTTACTAAAAAATGATTCAAATTGAATGAAATTTGTTTCGTTGTGTTAGTTATATTAATTAGAACCCGTTGGTGAAATAAAAGTTAGGGTATACCATGCAACTTTTTATCAAAAGTAAATAGATTGCTTTATATACTAGATGAAATTAGTAAAAAGTAACAATGTAACTTGAAAATGAAATTTAATAAGTATAATATTACAATCTTAGCTTCCTGAATTCGAAAATTAAAATAAAAGATTACACAAAAAGAGGAGTGGTTAGTTGAGATATAAACCTAAGCTGTTAATATTGAGATAAAACTTTATAATCTAACTACTGCATGAAATGATGAAGCATGATTGTCGTGTTGTTTGTCTTTGTGATAATTTTGTTGGATTCTTTCATTTGCTTCTTTTGCTATTATTGAATTTATTCTATTTTGCCATGTTCTTTTAATGACGTGTAGACATTGACGCTACTGACGCTGCTATTGAAGACATTGATCCAGCTTACATCACCGAAGAGCAAGGCAAGCACCCCCTTTGAGCATTTTGAACCTAGATTTCATAATCAATTAAAATGTGATTAAGTATCTCCCTGCATGCTCATATTTTGTTAAATATCTATTTTGTGTTATTTGGTAGATATAACCCATGTTGATGGATTTCCTTAATCACTATTGATCGGTGAATCATGAAAACCATAGGAATGGTCAAGTTCATAAAGTTGGGCTGGGTATAAACGCTTATTAATTTTCATAAGCTTAGCTCTGCCTTAGTTTAATGTCGAAAACATTTACACCCTCACACTTTTCTTTATGAAATCTTTTATGGTTTATTTAAGCAGTAAAGGATACTGGTAGTTTGATAAAAATGAAAATAAAACTATTGATTTCGACGTGGGTGATTATTGGCAATAGCCGGATGTACATGTTTTAACGTGTACGTAGCTAGGGTGGAGTTATCGCCCATGTCACTTTAAGGACCGAACGTAGTGTTGCATGATCCAAGTATAACCGTACATCCACAAGTACTGGACTGGGACAGTCTTAACTTATTAAATTACTTAGAACTAGCTTTGCACATTGGTAGGCTGGATAGCAAAAGCAGTAAACCCTTTTGCGTTTGCTTATAAGAGGCTGCCACATGGACTTGTGGGTAAACGCATATTCGGTGCAACAGTGTATGCCTAGTTATGGATTTGGGGCTGTTATTATTCTACTTGAGCCACTGGCTCTTTATTACAATCATTACTTTATTATTTATTGGCTTCCACCATAACTAGGGCTAAACGTCATCGGGCTGGTGCAAAGTTAGGTTCAGATAATTGAACAGTTTCGTTATGAACTCTCTGTGGCACAGCAAAGGAAGTGTGTTAATTTGCAATGCACAAAGGGAGAACATATCTTGTGGGTAAAGCTGTACAACTCTGCAGAGTCTAAAACTATTCGAATAGCCGTATCCACGGTCATGGATGACTTGGCGAACTGACACTAGTTAGTTGATTTCTATTTTCTAAAATTTTGATCAAATGATTTGGAAAAAGATTCACACTTGTTAAAAGGGCACTTACTGTTATGTTTGTTCGTATAAGACCATTGAGGGTCTATCTCGATCTTTTACTCACAAAGGGCCGTGAGTAAATTGCTATTATTCATTTTAATACATGTTACTTCAATTATTTATCAAACTGCTTTAAATTCAATTTATGCTTTCCATTACTATTCAGTATTTACAATTCAAAACTTTCGCTTTACGCAAAACAACCGTAGAAACCCACTTTCTATTCAGCTTGCATATATTCCAGGCTTTGAAAACACTACAAGTCTTGCGAGTACCAATGTACTCAACTTGCTTTAACGTGGTTTTTAGGTGATGAGCAAGAATATTCCGTTGACAATAACAATAACGAAGAACTTGTTATTTATGGCGACGACTGTCCTCTCTAAGTTCATCTCGTCTGTTGCCTGTGGAGTTTTGGGCTAGTCGGCAAACAATGAGATGTGGTTTTATTACTGCTACATTTGGTTATGTAATATTACTATCAAACATCTGATGTAATAAAAGTTTGAACTTATGTATGGCTGTAATTTCAAATTGTGTTTGTGCGTGCCAGTCACTGATCATGGGAATGGCACAGAAAGCACTTAAGAACCTCATATTTATGTTACTTAGTGGCATAAAAATGAGGGTTTTACACAAGTTACTCAATTCCTCGCCCTATTACGCTCAGGCTAACGGACAAGCCGAGTCGTCAAACAAGACTTTAGTAAAATTAATAAAAAGGAAAATTGAGGAAAAACCAAGGGGTTGGCACACTACATTATCAGAAGCTTTATGGGCTTATCGGCTATCGTATCATGGATCAATTAAACTATCCCCCTTCCAGTTGGTGTATGGACAAGAAGCCGTTTTGCCTGTAGAAATCAATATCAGCTCAACCAGAACAACCCAACAAGATAAGTTGATGGCCGATGAGTACAAGCAAGCAATGCTAGACAACTTGGACGATTTAGCCGAATTAAGGCTTATCACACTGGATCGGCTTAACAGGAACAAGGAAAGAGTTGCCAGATCATACAATAAGAAGGTTGTACCAAAATCTTTTAATCAAGCCGATTTAGTATGGAAGACTATATTGCCGATCAGATCTAAAGATAATCGATTTGGCAAGTGGCCCCCAACATGGGAAGGGACTTATAAGATAAATCGGCCAATCGACGGAAACTCGTATATACTCGAGACCTTAGAAGGATTCGTTCTGCCTAAAGCGATCAATGGAAAGTATTTGAAAATGTAATATCCTAGCGTCTGGATTGGATCTTAATTCCGAAATAAATAGAATCAGTTAGAAGGCCGATTGCACACATGCATATAAATTAGCCCAAGGATTTAAAAGCCGGTCGACGGTCGATCGGGCCACAAAGAATCGCTTACATCACATCGCAAAGAAAAGATGGACCAGTTAAAACATTGTTTACATCACCACAAGCAATCGGCTACTAAGCCGATGAAACTAGCATTTCACTATTACAGCCCTGACCCGGGCAGACGAGCTCCAAGACCCGATAAAGCCGCCGCTGCCTTGCTAATAATATCCTGGACGCCGTCCACGACACGCTGATCATCGACTGCGCTGCCAGGAACGGTTCTTATCTTGGCCGATTGCTTCTTGACCTGAGCCACAACATCACCAAGAGCGCGCTTCTGGTCAGACAAAGATGAGGCCGATGCGGTAAGAGATGTCTGGCAATCGGCCAGTTGCTGTGTAACTTTGGCCAGCTATTCTTCCAGTGATTTCTTTGCAGATTCAAGGTCTTGGAACTTCACCTTGGCCGACCTAAAACTGGATACATCTCTATCAAAGTTTTGCTTTTTCATCTTCGCATCAGCCACCAGTTTATCCAATAAATCTTGGTCGGTTTGCAGTGCAGCCGCCGAGCTATTCTGGCCCTTGCAGCTTGTACTTCCTCCTTCCGATCGTCTAGATGACAGATCTCCAGCAGCGCATTCATGGCTTCGGGAGGGAGATCGGCTTGTACGACGGCCATAGCATCCCTCAAGGGTTGGGCGTTTACCAGAAGTTGGGCCTCGGGTTGCATTACCTCGTGGAAAAGGCGATTCAGTCTCTCTTGCATACTCGGCGCAGCAGTCACGGCGGGCGAAGCGACGATCGAAGCATCAAGAATCCGACGAATATCGGCTGGATAGTCATCTGTGGCTATAACCTCTGGGTCATTCAACTCATCCAAAGTGAATCCCAAGAGGTCCGCGGGGTCGGCCGAATCCGGAGAAATGGGCACGACATCTGCTGGGGGAGTCACTACTGGAAGAGTCGGAGACAGTGAAGGCAAAACAATGATGAGGCACCTTCGATATCGGCCAGAATTCCAACTGCCTGCGCTGACGCCAATGGCTGATTCAAAGCGATCATGCCAATGGCTGATTCAAAGCGATCATCAGTATAAAACCAGAATCGAAGAAAAGAAGAAAGCAAGAGTCCTACCTCGTTGGTCGATCGTGCCACGGAATGATGGGCACTATGCTCCGTGGGCTTCGGAGACTTCCTCGCCATCGATTTTGTTTTTGTTTTTTCTGAAGATAAAATTGGTTAAAGACAAAATATCGGCAATAACGTGGGATATAATCATAAGCCGATAAATGAGAGACTTACTTGAAGGACGATTCTTGTGGGCAAGGTCCGATAAGGAAGGGCTCTGAACACCTAAGGTGCCTGATGAATAGCCAGTAAGGCCCGTCGACTGGCCCGCCCTTTTCTGACGACCGCTACCAGATGGGGCCGTGGGATCAATCAAAGCCCCGCCGACATCTCTCTACGGCTATTAAAGGATCGGTATAACCAGAACTCTCATTTGAATTGTCGGCAGAAACTACCGTTGGCTCACGGAAATCTGGGATAAATAGAGAAATGATAGCCAGCGGAGTCCTATCCAACAAGAGAGCATCGGACACTAGGGACCACCACTGAGAGAATGCGCTTGACCGACGGAAGTTAAGGAAAAAGCGCGGCGTTTCAAAGATTTGAAGGTCGTCGGCTAGTTCAAGCACAATCTCCGCAGCGGTTTTGTTGGTCTCCCGCGTTCGAGGCTGGATGCGTTCAAGAAGGGAAAGCAGGGGATGACTTGGCCAAAACCCAGTTGTCGGGCATAGGCAGAAGGTTTATAAAACTCGTACGATGGTTGGAAAGTACGATTTCTGGTGTTTAAGCCAACATGGATGATACTAGGGGAGATGAAAAGCCTATAGAGATCTATTGTCGATCAAGGCATCTGTGAACTGGCCAAAGATCCAAGTGAAGGAAAGAAGGCCAAGGGAAATCGATGCATCAAGATAGCTAAAAAGTCTTGTCGACCAAAAGCGACCGATCTAGTGTCAAGAAGAAGTTCAGATACTTGTTCAAACCAACGGAGGTTATTTTTTGATCACCAGCGGAGCACATGATAAATTTCTCCCCATAAGATCGGCTGGCTAAATATTGGGGCTGTGCCGTTTCAGGGTAATCCTCCCGAGGAAAAGCCGATTTACCTGAAGGCTCAGAAAGGATAGATCGGCTGAACATGCAGTATAACCATATCTGGATAAACCACAAGGGACCCCCTATGTTGCCTACAACAAAGTTGTCAAACCCAGAAAAAAGCCGACTCCGAATAACATGCATCGTCTGGTATACGGCTTCTAGGAAGATTTTTCCTAATGCAAGCCGATGCCCCTCAACCAATCGCTCAGCGATTAGCTGATAAGTCTGAGTGGAGCCAAGGGAGGCACCACAAAAGAGGTATCGGTCCAGCCAAAGATTTAGGAAGGCGACATGCTCTTCGTCCGAAACCAACCCATTAATTTTATTGTTATTTTGGATGTACTTGCGCCAGCCCTCCCCCTTTTTTCGGATCAATTTATGGCTAGGCTTCCCACTAAAAGCCGACACTTGGTCTCCATCTGGCCTGAGACAACATAGCTGAGCCACATCCAGAAGGGTTGGGCCGATTGGACCGGTCGGGAAAAGAAAGGCGTCGAAGGAATCGGACCAGAAATAGCAGGCCGTGGCTATCAAAGATTCGTTGGCCTATGGATCGGCTAGGCTTAAAGGAAGACACTCAGCTATCCCCATACGTTCCCATTCTTCTCTCCTCTGAGCTGACACCCTAATGTACCAAGACCTCCACCCCTTGAGGGCTGTAGGCCAAGCTCTAAAACTTTTCCCCCATTCTTTTATATTGTATCCTGCGGCCGATAAGGGGAGCCTAGGGATTTCCTGATTAATTACAGCATCGGCTTCTATGTTTCCTATGGGTCCAAGGAAAAACTGACCGACGCTTTGTGGGATGGGAATAAATACATGAGAAGGATCCATGTCGGCCGAATCGAAAAGGATGTCAGATTTGCAAAGGGAAGATAGCCGATTGTTGCAAAGGCGAAGGTTCAAAGGCGTGCAAATGACCGTGAGGGACCCGCATACTTATACCACGATGAAAAGGTGAACAGGCGGGAACAGTTCTCGCATTAAAAGCGCACCGAGAATTTTACGGCGCAGTTAATGGGGCAGTTACCGAGGAGAACTTTTATCGAAAACCGATCATGGAAAAGCCGATGCGATTTTTGAAAGACAACAAGTTATCTTTCAAAAATAGGGGGCATATGTTTGCACCAAAATCTGGCATGCACAGGAACGGAAAGATTCGATACGCGTGCAACGGATAAAAACGTAACCGACAAGGATTAAATCTTCGAAACGGAAAGGAATCGGGTCAAGGCCGATACGAATCTGGTTGCCGTATCAATGCAGGACTCGGATCGGCTGGGGCATATAAAATAGACAGACTGGGAGGCGAAAAGGAGGACCAATCCAACACCACATAATTCTACTTTTTATAGTTCTTTTCGTTGTTTTTAGTTTAACAATCATCCCTCCGTAAGTCGACGAGATCAATAAAGGTTGCGCATCGCCGATTTGTTGATTCCGCCGATTTCACCAAGGTTCGATCTGCTTTGTGTTGTTGCGCATCGCCTCTCAAAGCCGATTTCACCTTATCTCCGGATTAGCCGTAATTGGTTGATCTAGTTATCTCCTGATCGGCTTTTAGCCGACTAGTGTTAAGCCGATAAGCGTTGATTTATCGGCTTTGCTTGATTTACAAATTCCACCTTGTCAATTACATGTCAAATTGACTGGCACACTCTGCAAACCCGGCGTTTGTCTTGTGTGTTTGAGGCTAAGAACCCTGCCTCATGTTTTTAGCGCGAACACTTACAAGGTAAACGTGTGTTCAGCCTATTTTTTTTAGAGCAGAACTAGCCAACAACAGTATACCGTTGCAATGGTATACCTGAGTTTCATTAGTTTTATTAATGAGTTTCATCTGGTTTTGTGAGTTCCAGTGTTTAGTTTCATGAGTTTCATGTTTCATCAGTTTTAGTGCTGCGTTTCATGAGTTTTAGTGTAAAGATTTCACAAGTTTAATGGGTTTTAGTGCTATACCGTTGCAACTGTATACCGTAGAATATTATTTCTGTTTTTTTAGCCATCGCTGAGGCTTGCGGGAGCCTCCGACGCTGGAGTACGTTTCAGCCGGCCGCGGCCTGAAACGAACAGAAGCTTCGCGCGGTTGTACCGACTGGAAAATGTCACTATCCACCGACTGGAAAATGCCGCTTAAGAAAGCCTGGTTATGCTTAACCTCGAGCTTTGCACGTGATGCTGGCCTCTGATTAGGAGTGGACGTGATGCTTGACTTGAGCTTTGCAGGTGATGCTTGACTTCGCGTTCATGTCAACTGGCCCAATTGGATGATGGCAACAGATTTCGTAATGCTAGCTGCTTTCTTTATTTTCTTTTTTTCATTTCGTTTTAGTTATAGAAGACTTTTAATCATCGTCAGAAGGTACCAAAATTTATATTAAGCTGGTTCTGAGAGATACCTGTTCGCGCCAAAAACGTGAAGGGGGTTTTAGGCCTCGAACACACAAGACAAACACCGGGTTTGCAGAGCGTGCCAGTCGATTTGACCTGAAATCGACAAGGTAGAATTTGTAATTCGATCAAAGCCGATAAACAAAGATCTATCGGCTTTTCGCTAGTCGGCAAAAAACCGATTAGGAGATAACTAGATCAACCAGTTACAGTTGATCCGGATTTAAGGTAAAATCGGCTTCGGGAAGGCGATGCGCAACAAAACGAAGCAAATCAAACCTGGGTGAAATCGGCCAAAATCAACAATCGGCGATGCGCAGCTATGTTGATTCCGTCGACTTGCAGAGAAATCTATGAAGCTAAAGCAATGTAAAAGAAAAGGCTGTAAAAAGTAGGTGTTGTTGGAATTGATTGATTGCTTGCCGCTTGACACCCACCTCCTTTTATAACACGCCTGGCCGATCCGAGTTGTACATGGATACGGTGCGTTTATCCGTATCGGCCTATTATCTGATTCCCTTTCCTTTTAGAAACGGATTCCTTTTCCGATTCGTTTGATAATTTCTTTCCATGCGAACGTTTCCTTTTCGTCTCGGACTGATTTCAATACACGCCGAATTCAGATGCAAACACATACAATTGCTTTTATCCGATTCAAACCCATTTTGCCATGTACCGAATTTTGGCGCAAACATATGCCCCCCAATTTTTGGAAAGATAACTTGATACTTTTCAAAAATTGCAATCGGCTTGTCGTCGGAAATTCTTGGTAACTTCCCATTAAATGGCGCCGTAATAATCTCAGTGCATTTTTAATGCAGCAACTGTTCCCGCCCGCTCGCCTTCTTTCATCGCGGTATAAATATGGGGTCCCCCCCACGGTCATTTTCACGCTTCCAAGCTCCCGAACCACGCATCATCGGCCTTCATCTTCTTCCTTCCGTTCTTTCAAATCGGTGAAATGGACCCTTCGCAGTATTCATTCCGATTCCTCAAAGCTCGGACCAATTTTACCTAGGGCCCATAGGTACCATATCGGCCGACACGGTTATCAATGACGAGATCCCTAGACTCCCGCTGTCGGGCCGCAGGATATAATATTTACGAGTGGGAAAAAGTTTTAGAGCCTGGCCCACAAATTTGAAGGGATGGAGATCTTGGTTCATTAGGATATCGGCTCGTAAGAGGGTAGAATGGGAGAGAATGGGCATAGCTGAATCTTTGCCTTTGAGTCTAGCCGACCACAAGCCAATGAACCCTTAGTAGCTGCGGCTTGTTATTTCTGGTCGGATTCTTTTAATGCTTTTCTATTCCCATCCGCCCGATAGGCCCTACTTTACTTGACGTGGCTCAATTATCCTGCCTTAGGCCAGGTGGTCTCATTGTCGGCTTTTAGTGGGAAACCCACTTTTAAATTAATCCGCAAGAAAGGCGAAGGTTGGCATAAGTATGTCCAAAATAACAATAGGGTCAATGGTCCTCAGATTTACCAAGAGCATGTTGCTTTCCTTAATCTTTGGTTAGACCGATACTTATTCTCAAGGGCGCCTCTCTTGGCCCCACCCAATCCTTTCAACTAATAGCGGGCAGCTTAGTGGAAGGTCATCTACCGCCCTTGGTAAGATCTTTTGGGAGCATGATATCGATGATGTATGTGATTCGTAGTCGGCTTTTTCTGGTTTCGCTAAGTTTGTTGTCGGCAATATAGGAGGTCCCTGTGGTTTATCCAAACATGGCTCTACTGCATATTTAGCCGATCCATTTTACCGAACCCATGGGAAGTTTGACTTTTCCCAGGAAGATTATCCGTAACACGTGGTCCCCAAGATAGAGCTAGCCGATCTTTCGGTGAGAGATTCATCATGTCGCCTCTTGATGAGCTAAAAATGGACTCACTGGTTTTCACAAGTATCTCCGCTTTTTCCTCACTTTAGACAGGTCTTCTTTCGCCAACAAGATTTTTCATACACCGACCTAGCCGATTGTCCACACCCATCATTTCTTCACTTAGATGCCGATAGTTCCTTGATGCCCCAGTCCACTTTGGACTTGTATAAAATTATCCTCTCCCCCTGCCTTATTCACGTCGGCTTGAATACACGCACAGGACATTTCAGCCTTCCTACGAATTCTATCATCCATCGGTTTATGCCCGTCAATTGGGTTTTGGGCAAACCATCCCTTCCTTTCCCTTGCTGTCCTGCATCGAACCTCGTTCCCGGGTAACCAACAGTGTTGCTGCGGAGATCGTCCCCGAAGTAGCCGACGGATTTCAACTTCTTTCTTTGCCACATTTCATTCTTAACTCCCGTCGGTCGGCCACATTTTCTCAATGGTGGTCTCGGATATCAGAGGCCTTGTTGATGGACAGAACTCCGTCGGCTATAATTCTAAACTTTTTGCCTGACTTCCATGAGCCGATGGTGGCTTCTGGCCCCAGCGAGAGTTCCGGTTATACCGACTCCTCAGTAGCTGTAGAGGTACCGGTGTCCTTTTATTTGTTTCCATGTTGGCCATTGGTTTTTTTTCATTAAGTATGGTTTTTGAATTTTTCAGGGCGGCACAGATGCTGGTGATCAAATAGCCGACCCTCATATTTCTGCCAGTAGTGGCAGACAGAGACGCCCGGGTCAATCCGTCGGAACTACAGGATATACTTCTGGAAATCTGGGCGTTCAGAGTCCATCCCTGTCGGACCTGGCTCGCCAACGTGCTCCAAGTAAGTCTTTTGCATATCGGCTAACATGCCCCTTGCTTTGATAATTGCTAACTCGAAGGCACTGCAGAGAGGAGGAAGAAGTCGGCCAGGCGCTCGCCCAGACCCGTGAGGCGGCAACCCGATGGCTCTCCGGAGCACTCAGCTACTGATGTAAGTTTTATTCTTTATTCTTTGCTTAATATCATTTTTTACGCCCATCTTGCATTGCTGATTTTATTCTTTTAAATCCCTAGCAATCTCGTCGCTGCAAGTAGCGGGAGTTATAGCCGATCTCCAAGGTGCTACATCGGCTATCCCTCCATCCTTTCCATTGCCGCCGGCCGTACCGCAACAGACTATCGAGATCTCCGATCCTGACCCCAAAGCGCCATCAATCGATCTGGCGATTTGCTGGCTTTACTCGACGAGCTCGACGATCCGGAAGTGCTAGCCACCGACGACTACCCACCGACATCCAAGCGCATAATAGCAGCCTTCTCGCCAAAGATCGGCCGTCGTTACGCTGAGCCGGGTATGCAGGAAGCGACTCAATCGTCTCTTGGGCGGTGATGCAGCCGAGGCAGCTCTTCCGCCAACACTCGGCCCTTGAGGAATGCTATGGCGGTCATGCAAGCCGATCTTCCCTCTGCAGCCATGAATGCTTTGCTAGAAGTGTGCCATCTGGATGATCGTCGGCCAGACGAGAATCGGCCAAAGCAAGAATTGAACAGAGGAAGGCCCAGCAAGCCGACTCAAGAGATCTTGGACAAACTTATAGCAGATGCTAAATCTCGAAAGAGTGCTTTTGACCAGGGTGTCGCTATGCTGAAATCGGCCAAAGCTAAGGCCCAGAGCCGGAGTCATCCAAGAAAAAACTTGAAGAACAATGGCCTTGGTTACAAGAGAACTTGCAGATTGCCAAATCGGCATTGCAGATGCGACATCTTCACTAAGCGGCTCGAGGCAAAGAATCGCGAAGATTTTTGCCAAAGTCAAAAGCCAATCAGCTAAGATGATCCAGTTCGAGCGATGCAGGCCGATGATCGATTAATAGATAGCGTTCAAGCTACTATTGGTAGAGCAAAGAAGAAGATTGTCGGCTTTGGGAGCCCATCCGCCTGGCTCTGGCTTCATTGAAAACGACGTTGTCTCGGTGTAATATTGGATGTACCGAATATTTTGTAAACTCTTTAACTGTGGATAAGGAATATTTGTTCCTGACTCGGCCAGTATGACCGATTTTATATGCATGTGCTTGTCATTGATCTTGATGCCTTCACCTCTCAGAGTTAGGACCCGACCCATATGCTTGGGTGATACGCCTTGAGATACTTTCCATTGATCGCTTTAGGTAGGACGAACCCTTCTAAAGATTCCAAGATATATGAATTCCCGCCAACCGGCCGATTGATCTTATAAGGCCCTTCCCATGTTGGAGACCATTTGCCGTATCGATTATCCCTAGACCCAATCGGCAACACGGTTTTCCATACTAAATCGGCTTGATTGAATGCTTTAAAAATCACTTTTTTATTGTACGACCTGGCAACCATCTCTTTGTTCTTTTTAAGCCGATCTAGCGTGATCAGCCTTAGTTCAGCCAAATCATCTAGATTGTCCAAAGATCGCTGTTTGTATTCATCGGTACCGATACCTTATCTTGCTCGTGTAGCCTTATTGAGCCGATGTTGATTTCAACGGGCAAAACGGCTTCTTGTCCGTATACCAACTGAAAGGGTGACAATTTAGTTGATCCGTGATGAGATAGCCGATAAGCCCATAAAGCCTCCGATAGCGTTGAATGCCATCTCCTTGGCTCCTCCTCAATTTTTCTTTTTATCAGCTTTATCAATGTTTTGTTTGATGATTCGGCCGTCCGCTGGCCTGAGCGTAGTAAGGGAGGAGTTGAGTAATTTTATCCCAAGACTTTCCGCAAACCCTTTGAACTCGTTGGACATGAACACAAGACCTTGATCAAGAGTGATTGTTTGTGGAATCCCAAACCGATGGACGATGTGTTCATTTACAAAGTCGATCAGTTCTTTCTTGGTAACCTTCTTGAGTGGCACACCAACCCATTTTGAGAAATAATCCGTGGTCGCAAGGATGAATTTATGTCCTTTCTTTGGATGACGGAAATATCCGGCCGATTATGTCTATACCCCATCCTCTAAATGGCCATGGCTTGATGATCGGATGTAAAGCCGATGTCGGTGTCGATCAGATATTACCAAACTTTTGACACGCTTTGGCATCCTCTATAATATTTGAAGCGATCTTCTAACATCGCTTCGGCCAAAAATATCCTGTTCGTCTCAAGATCCATTTCATCTTATGAGCCGATTGATGTGACCCACAAATGCCTTCATGAACTTCACCCATCGCCACTTTGGCTTCCTGCCTCTGACATCTTAATAACAAACCTTCCATAGTCCGAAAGTACAATACGCCTTCTAGTATAACATATTTGAGTGCTTTGCGCCGACCTTTTGCTCGGCCGGCTTGGTTGGATCTCGACAAATAATCCCTTATCTCTGCTTCTCCAATGACAGGGTGAACACATAAAACCGCCAAACGCTTAGCTCGATTGGTCCCTGTCGGCTTTCAATCTTGTACCACTGATGCACATTGTGCCAATCGGTTTGCTTTATCATTAGCTTCTCTGGGGATATGTTCTATGGAAAATGTAGTGAACATCTCGATGATCCGGAGGCATTGATGCAAATCGGGTTAGTGCATCATCATTGCATCGGTATTCTCCTCCGACTTGTCAGTACAATTAACATCGAATCTCCAAAAGCTTCGACGCCTCTCACTCCGATGCTATCTAACAGCTTGTAGACCCTTAGTAATGCTTCAGATTCGCTTGATTATTTGAACATCGGCTATTTAGCGTATACATGAAGTCATACTCGCTTTCTAGGTGAAACTAATATCACACCGATGCCTTCGCCTTCTTGGCAAACAGACCCATCAAAATACAGTTGCCAAGGAGTTACACTAGTTGTTCCTACTAATGTTTCACTCCCTGTGATAAAATCGGCCACAGCTTGTCCTTTCACAGATTTAGCCGATTCATAGGATAACTCAAACTCTGTTAGGGCGTATGCCCATTTACCAAGCCGACCACGCAGGATGGGCGCCGATAATATGTATTTAACTACATCGGTTTTGCATATTATAACGCATTTGGACGCCAGCATATAATGTCTTAACTTGGTGCAAGCAAAGTACAATGACAAGCATAATTTTTCTACTAAGGGATACCTGGTTTCTGCATCTAGAAGACGTCGGCTTAAGTAATATATTGCTCGTTCCTTCCTATCGGCTTCTTGTGTTAAAACTGCTCCAATCGAATCACCTTCAGCCGATATATATAGTCTAAAAGGTATACCGTGTTTCGGTGCGGTCAATACTGGTGGACTCATCAGATAACCTTTTATGTCGTCGAAGGCCTTTTGCTGATCGGCTTCCCACTTAAACTCTTGGTTATCTTTAATTTTCAGCAGCGGTGTGAAGGCCCGAATACGTCCTGACAAGTTTGAGATAAAACGTCGCAAGTAATTGATTTTCCCAATCAACACCTGCAACTCCTTTTTACTTGTCGGTGGTTTAGTATCGGCTATGGCTTTCACTTTGGTTGGGTTTACTTCAATCCCTCCTTCATGCACCGTAAACCCAAGAAATTGTCCAGCCGATACTCCGAAAGCACATTTGAGAGGGTTCATTTTTAACCCATGTAACCTTGTGCTTTCGAACATTTTTCTCAGATCGGCTAAATGTTGCCAGTCTTCTTTGGATTTTACCACTACGTCGTCAATGTATATTTCCACAAGATTGCCGATCAAATCATGGAAAATATGGTTCATAGCACGTTGATAAGTAGCACCGCATTTTTAAACCGAAGGTCATAACTTTCCATTCATATAGCCCTAAAGCCCCTGACATCCGAAAGCCGCTTTTGGGTATATCGGCCGCCATGAATATCTGATTGTATCCGCTGCTCCGCCCAAAAAGCTTATGATTTTATTCCCGGATGCAAAGCATCGATAAGCATATCGGCTATGGGCATCGGGTACTGCCTTTTGGCGTAGCTTTGTTCAAATCTCTAAAATCGACACATACCCTAAGTTTGCCGTTTTCTTCTTCACAGGACGATGTTTGAGACCCACTTCAACAGACGGGCAAGGCCGGATAAATTTCGCCTATAGCTATCGTCCTACTTCTTCCTTTATAGCGTCATACAACGTAGGGTTAAACCGCCTAGGGTACTGTTTGAACGGCCGATATCCAGGTTTTATAGGTAGCCGATGTTCAACTAGTCGCCGGCTTAAACCTGGCATTTCATAATACTCCCACGCAAAGCAATCCTTATATTCCTTGAGTATTTCGACCAACTTTGTTTTATAACTGGGTTCTAATTTAGCACTTACAAACGCTGGTCTTTTGCTATCCCCTTCCCCAATATCGATTTCTTCAAGGAAATCGGCAGAAGTGAATCCTAACCCCTTTCTTTCTTCTTCAAAATCTTCAACAGCTTCTTCGTATTCTTCCTGCCGATAGCTCCTTGCCTTTTCCTGCAGTTTCGCTATTGTCTCGCGCTCCATCTTCTTATCACTGCCTGGTCCGATCAAACGTATTGGGTTTAACGCTGATCGGCCTGAATCCTGATTTCTCAATACAGATAAAATCGCAATTGTCCAAGGCTTTTCCTGATATGCATTCAGCCTCTTCGTGTGGCCAATTGGTGTCAGGGCTAGCCATGGCGATATGAGCCGATGTGTCGGCTGGTACGACTTCTATTGTATCATCGTTCCACTGCACGATTTACGGTGCATAGTTGATGGTATACAACAGCTTAGCATGGATCCAATCCCGCCCAAGGAGTACGCCAGAATTGCCTTTAGCTTCAATCACAAAAACGCAATCGGCAAAGTTTTATTACCGATCGCCGCTTCGACACCATTACGCCTTTAGCCTCGCTTGGGTCTCCGGTGAAGTCATTTAGCACCATGTTGGTCTTGATTAAGTCTTCATCGGCTTTTCCCAATTTTCTGAAAGTACTTAACGGCATCAGATTGACCGTCGCCCCGCCATCGACCAACATGCGGGATATTGGTCGGCCATTAATGTATCCTTTAGATACAATGGTTTCAAATGCCGATGCATGTCTTGTGGTTTTTCAAACACAGCGTCTGGTGCTCCGAGGCACAATTGGGCGAACACTTCTTCAGCCGATTCTTCGGTTCTGAACTCGGCAGGTAAAGTGAATACCATGTTTATATCCATTGGTGGCGTATCATCTCGGATCATCGGAGAACTGGATTGAACCGATTGATCTGAATCACTATCGATCTGTTCCTTCTTTCTCCACTCCTTTTTCAAAATCGGTACGGTCTTAACTTATTAAACGTCCGATCCCTCTCACTCTCCTTTTCGGCTTCCCTTTCTTCTTGTGTTTTTAATCGCTGAAGCCTCCTGCGTTGCGACTTGCTGAGACCCGAAGGGCACCATCTAGGCTTGGGTTCTATCGGCTTTCTTATCTTTCCAGCTAAATTGCCCATTTCGCTGTCAGATTCCATCCTTCTTGCGTTAGCCGATAATTCCTGATTTTGGGAGGATTCGCCTTGTTCTGATGTTGACAACCTTTCATAGATCGGCCTTCTGCTTCCTTACTGGACGATCGTGTACCGGTCTGGACAACCTGTCTTTTACAGATTGGTTTGGCCGACATGTAGACGAGTGTTGCATAGGACAAGATACAACTGTTGGTAAGGTCATCCCTCTCCCCCAGCAAAACTACCAAAAAGGACATTGCCGATGTTTCTCTTCTTCTGTAATCGGCCGATGTGGCACATCTGGCCGCCGACGTTCGTCCCTCCTTTGCCCTGATCGATGAAAACCCTGGTGTTGTTGAGGGTTATACCTTCGACTTATCCTTTCATATTTCCCCAGGAGTTGTGAGAAGGTCGGCTTTGGTTTGAAATCGGCTCTTCTTGGAGCCCTCTCAGCTCGATACCATTTACCGACCTCTAAGTCCCCTCTTGGTTTCACCGTTCTTGAGTTTTGTCCATTTTTATCGGCTTCTATTTGTATAGAACCGACAGTGATCTGCACTGTCTCGTCTCGTGATACAATTCCCTTAGTCGGCTTATCCTCTTCCGCAGGCCTCTTTTCTTTCCGTGAACATTGAACCATGTTGACCTGAAAAGGGCCCATATCTATCTGCATAGCCGATTCTTCTGCAAACTTTAACCTGCCATCGGCGATGGCCGATTGGATCTGTTGTCGAAAAATATTGCAATCGTTAGTGTTATGAGAGAACGAATGATGCCATTTGCAATACCTTCGCTTTTAATTTCTTCGGCCGATGGTATGATGTGCCCTTCTGGTAACCTTATGAGTTTTTCTTGTAGTAATAAATCAAATATTTTGTCACACTTTGACACATCATACGAGTACTTGACTTCCGCTTTATTCTTTGTCGGCCTAAGCAGAGCATACGAGTGGTTTTGGAACCTTTGGCCCACTCGGCTATGTTCACTTCATTGTCGTCGAGGTGTCGCCGAATCGTAATCTACCATGTTTACTTTGGCCTTTTCATTGCCGTTTGTCCTAAACCTATCTTTAAACCCTTTGCTCTCTGCATATCGGCTTTCATGTGCCGATACGCGATGGAGTAGGTGGCCTAAGTCGGGAACTCCTGGCCCGACAACTTTTCTTTTAATGGAGGGATTAACCCTTGGAACGCTAGGTCGGCCAATTGATCGTCGGGTAATGTTACATCAGAGCACCTATTCCGTGACGCCCAAATCTTTTGATATAATCAGAGACCGATTCGCCATTTACATCGGATCGAACTAAGATCGTAAATCCTAAGCTCCATAGTTCTAAAAGAAGTACTCATGGAATCGGCTTTCTAAATCGCTCCATATATGAACTGAATTAGGTGGTAGATTTGTGAACCAAGTGAATGCAAAGTGCGGATAATGATAAAGGAAACAACCTAATTTTTAACTCCATCGGATCGCGCCGCCTCCCACATTGAGCCATGAACCGTCCGATATGCTCAATTGTGGTAATAGAATCATCCCCTGAGAATTTAGCAAAGTCTGGTATCCTAAAGTTGTGGGGGTACGGCATTCGGTCTATGTAATCGGGGTACGGCTTCCTGTAGCCGATCACTCTCCCTTTGGGTTGTAAACCGAACTGTTCTCTCAAAACATTGGCAATTTGTTCTGCCCAATTAACATTGTCGGCTTGTGGTGCAGCCGGACACGGCCAATTCTCATTGTTTGCGCCCTGCCCCCCGAGTGCAAACTCGGGTCTTTGTTCAACTCGCACCTCAGGAGGTCTTGGTGCTGCGTCATAATTGTGATTAAAACCTAATGCATCGGGTATGGGCGCGAAAGGTTCGACGTATGGCACCACCCTATATGGTGCTTGTTTCATGGTTGTGGCCCCTCGTGACTGTGGAACCTGTCCCATTTCGATCGGCTGATAAGCCGATAACCCGATGTTATTGGAGGGCGCACTTGATTGATTTGATGCGCCTATCTTGGCTCCATCCGTGTGCCCATGGTAGTGTGTGAACCCATCTCTCTGTATGCTTGGTTTCAAAACAGTAGGTTGAGCCGGCATCATGATAGGTGCTTGAGCCGACACGTTTACTGTGTTGGTGTTGGGTGCTATGGAATATACTGGGTACGTAGGGATGGTTTGTGGTGGATCTAGCAGGCTTCCAGACGCAGCTAATTCTTGAGCAATTGTTTTCACACTATTTTCTATCATCGGCTTTAAAGTAGATACTAGAGCCGATGATTGGTTAATCAATGCGTGATGGATGATTGCTCGATCATACTTGATAAATCACCTGGCGGAGTGCGTATCGGCTTACCGATTCAGATGTTGAATCTCCGATAGGATTGATGCTTGGGAGTGCAATCTTTTGAGTAACGCCACGGCGTGTTTTCTGGAAGCATCGTAGCATCATTTCCTCCAGAGCTGCCTTTCGATCTTCGAGTTCTTTCCGTTGCTCAGGGGTTAAATCGGCCATCTGGGGCGCGATTATGGCATCGGTGTTGATATCGGCGGTGACTGCGGGTTTGTCGGTTGACGACATTCTTTTGTGTCCCACTGGGCGTGCCAAAATATGTTCGCGCCAAAAACGTGAAGGGGGTTTTAGGCCTCGAACACACAAGACAAACACCGGGTTTGCAGAGCGTGCCAGTCGATTTGACCTGAAATCGACAAGGTAGAATTTGTAATTCGATCAAAGCCGATAAACAAAGATCTATCGGCTTTTCGCTAGTCGGCAAAAACCGATTAGGAGATAACTAGATCAACCGATTCTGATTGATCCGGATTTAAGGTAAAATCGGCCGGAAGGCGATGCGCAACAAAACGAAGCTAAATCAAACCTGGTGAAATCAGCCAAAATCAACAATCGGCGATGCGCACTATGTTGATTCCGTCGACTTGCAGAGAAATCTATGAAGCTAAAGCAATGTAAAAGAAAAGGTCAGAAAAGTAGGTGTTGTTGGAATTGATTGATTGCTTGCCGCTTGACACCCACCTCCTTTTATAACACGCCTGGCCGATCCGAGTTGTACATGGATACGGTGCGTTTATCCGTATCGGCCTATTATCTGATTCCCTTTCCTTTTAGAAACGGATTCCTTTTCCGATTCGTTTGATAATTTCTTTCCATGCGAACGTTTCCTTTTCGTCTCGGACTGATTTCAATACACGCCGAATTCAGATGCAAACACATACAATTGCTTTTATCCGATTCAAACCCATTTTGCCATGTACCGAATTTTGGCGCAAACAATACCAAATATTTAAAGAATGAGTATCTCTTGGTACCAATCAAGGATGGTAAAAAGCTAGTTAGTTTTAGTCCCAAGAGGCAATGAGTGCTGCAAAAAGCATACCTTTCTCCAATTTCAATTTTGGTTAGGATCAAGTGCAGTATATGTTTTTATCAATTTGATATCTGATATATGGGCTACGCTCTACAGCATCACCTTGATATTAAATTTATTTTTTACGAGAAAGAGAGTTCAGCGCAATAGCTATTGGGGCTCGGTTCATACATGTTCTTATTGAGGTGGCTATTTAAAGGCGTAAGTACCTGTCGACTTGTAGCAACTACGCCGCTTTCAGAAAATTATGTCTCGTTATTCTTACACCTTTCAGTCGGGATTGGCCTGCAGATAAAATCTCGGTCCATTCAGGCGAATTCCGGCTGCACTACTACAGAACTGGTCATCACAAACGGTTCGTAACCGCTTTTAGAAGTGGTTTTAGAACCGCTGGTAAGCAACCGGGAGTGATACCCTTCGGGGTATCACAAGCGGTTCGGACAACCGCTTGTGGTGAGACACCACAAGCGGTTCGAAAGGCGTTCAGGAAGGCTCGGGGGACCGCCACGTGGGAGATCTTTACAAGCGGTTTGTGTTATAAACCGCTTGTGAAGACTTCCTCTCCACAAGCGGTTCAGACATAAACCGCTCATGGAGGTGCTCTCTCCACAAGCAGTTGGAGATAATAACCGCTTGTGGAGAGGCATTGTATATTATATATTCAATATATAATATGTTTTTGAGTAGGGTATCAATATGTATGGATTTTGACATTAAAAATATATAGAAATATTTGGTTTTTGTATACAATTAAATATATATTACTCATGCGTACTCATTGAAATAATCACAGATCATTTACAGAAAAGTACGAACTTAATAGACTAAAAGATGGACATGTTTGATGGACACATGAAATAATGAGCACTTTTACAAGTTTGATTTACACATAAGCAACTTTTACAAGTTTGAAAGAATAAAAGGGTGAATCTCGAGCTGATTTAATTCTTGCGTGCATCGCTGTTTACGTCCTTGGTCGACGTTGATGTCAGTTCACCTGTCCTTATAGAAGGACAATCTCTCCAACCCGGTGTGTGGAACTCGCCGTCAGGGGATACAATCTCGTCGACAATAAAGCCAATGAGTTGTTCTTGGAGTGCTTCAACCCGGTGCGGCGGGATCACATCTTGCACATCGATGTTGGGCTGACAAAGAACGAAATTAATAAATCTCTGAGCATGTAATTAAAGTGTAAGTATTAATTGATATGTGCACTCACCTCGTTGTCGCTATGGGCACATCGCCGTGGGTAATATTTTGCACGTAGTGGCACACATAATAGCCACATAAGTTGTTTCCAATTGTCTGCTTTAATACTCGAGTGCTTATTTGGACAATGAATTCATTCTCGAAATGTCCTTGTTGCTTCTTGCGAAACCTTGCGAATGCCCTGTGTGACGTTATTATGAATAGCAATTATCGACTTGGAATTAGCAAGGTATTTCAATATAATAAGGAAACAATTGTATATATATTTGCTATAAACCTGTTTAGGACATCAATGATATATCGATATTGTTCCACCGGTCCCCTTTTGAGTCTTGAACAATGATCTTGCTACTATCAAGCTTGATGACCAAAAGGATCCAAAGGATACCTGGTCATATATTGCGACATATATATAACTAGCTAGCAAGATTATCAATGCCTTGGAAAAGAAAAGTTTATTAATGCGTTATGAGAACACGTAAATATACGTACATGAAGTTGAAGGGCGTAAGTATGTATGGTTTGTAGTGTTGTACCATGAATGCATCTAGAACGTAATCCTCAAGAGCATTAGCGCTGTATCGAAAGACGATCTCATTGACAATTTCCGTGTAGAGGAAGCCCACGTTGAATATGTTCTGTTTTCTACATCGTTGTATCTCCATTCTACGTAGAAATGGATAAGTTATTAGAGTTGCACTTCTATGGTACAAGGAAGTAAATGGTAAAGTTATGAGCTTGATACTTACAGGCACCAAAGAAATTTCATGAGAGACACGCTCATAGAGTCGCTATGGTAGATATTGTATATGTCTTCGAATTCGAGCCATATGGTGTTGTCCCCACGATAGAAATCTTCTTGTCGACCGGAGGGGAACATATTTCTTTGTTGAGCAGACTCTATCATGTACCATTCATGAAATTGTCGCATCTTGGTTGGCAGGTCCTTTATCTTATTTGGGTCGATTAACTCCCGGCCAAGCTTATATTGCCATCTGACTTCTGCCATTGGGAGAACATCTGATCCTAGAGCACCAGCTACTGAACTGAGTCCTGCTTCCTTCATAAATCTCTCAAGGTTCTCCTGATCTTGCCGCAGCTGATCTTGATCTCTCTTTGGCACCGCCTGACCCCGTTTACTCTTCCGTGTAGCCTTTCTTATTGTACGTTCGTAGTTGGACGGCACAGGGAGTGGCTTTGCACGGCAGGTCAAGAAATGTTCCATCACTTTTGGATCAATTTGTACGTTTGGGTCAGCTGACTTCTTTGGTGCGAAATGTGCAACCACTTCTTTGGTTATGACAGCGGAATTCTCCTCGTCGGTCCGATCATATGCCCTCTTTGGAGGTTCCTTTACCCTTTTTGACCGGCTGGACTGTGCCTTCATGGGAGCAGGTGGAGTAGTATGGCTCCTGGGCTTCTTCCTCGGAGGAGATGGTGGAGGCGTGGTCTGTCGTTGTGGAGGAGGTGACGCTGAAGGAGGCGTCGGTTGTCGAGGAGGTGTCGGTTGTCGTTGCAGAGGAGGTGTCGGTTGTTGTTGTGAAGGAGGTGTCGGTTGTCGAGGAGGTGTCGGTTGTCGTTGCAGAGGAGGCATCGGTTGTTGTTGTGGAGGAGGAGTCGGTTGACGTTGTGGAGGAGACGAGATTCCTCCAGCCGGCGGCTCCGATTGCGATTCAACTCTTGCCGGAGATGACGCCTCCACGCCATCTGGAAATATGATCATCCTTTTTCACCAGAGGATGATATTGTGGAGGGCCTGTCCAAGCTTGGTAACGTCGTCGCCTCCAGCAATATCGAGTAGTAGTTCTTCAAATCCGCTCAGCACCTCCTCCACAACGACTTTCGAGTAACCCATCGGTATTGTGTTGAAGTGGAAGGTCTGGCCCGGTGACACCGGCAATGCCATGCCGTAAGCCACCTTGATGGAGAGGTTGCGCACATCAACGTGTAGCTCACACTGGCGTCGAACCCTTATGTCATCAACGGGATAATGGGCTTGCAAGTCTTCGTCCCCTTGAGGGGCTCCCGCTGACGCCAAGCACCGCCTCCGCCAACAGGGGCTGATCGCGCGTCCACGATTGATTGGACCTGCTGATCCCTGAAAGTTACTGAGAGCTATCTGCACTTGTTGCGCAACTTCTTGCGCCACTAGGTCTCCAATGCTAGCCTGGGTTGCTCTAAGCTCCCGTTCTAATTGGTGCATTTTATTTGCTTCTCTTGTTTTGGTTCTCTGTCGGCTCCTGTATGAAAGCGTATCCTTCACGAAACCGTACTTCCATGGCGTCTTGCCAAAACCTCGTGTCCGTCCCGGGTGCTCAGGGGTTTGGAGGGCATGTGTTAGCTCATCGTTCTCCCTGTCTACCACAAAAGAGCCTCGACCGAGATCGCCGACGGCTTGTACAATTCTCCGCCAACATCTTGTACATTTGGTAGCATCACCAAACCGCCATCATCTGCAAGGCTCCCCGTGACCCATGAACCAATTGCGCAGCGCTCTTCCCACAAAGCAAGAATCTGTGACGTCCTTGGCCAATAATTCTTCTTCTTTCTTGTCCCATTTTCTGACCTTGAGGTAAACACCGGTGCCGAGATGGTGGTGGTACTTCTTCATCTGTGCATTGGTCTTATTCTTCTGACTTGCAGCCTGGCCTTCAGTTGACATCTTGTACTCCTCGAATGCTTCCCAGTGATCGGCCAGATTAGGAAATTGGTTGAAGTCGTCTTTCTCCCTTCTCGCACGCCCTTTTGTCGAGAGCCGACTTCCATGACTGAAATGAGAGTGCCATCTTCTTCAAAGTATAATTCTTGGCCTTGTCTCCAAACCCTTGAGGAAATGTGAAATTTTCCAGAATATCTTGCCAGAGGAGGTCCTTGGTAGCTTGAGGAACTTTAGCCCATTTCTTGATGCTAATTGGGACGTGATCTCTTACGTGGTAACCGCAGGCGTTGTTGAACGGCCCAACTGCTGAAAGAGGGGCAATCGGCTTCCCATCCTTGTCAATATCGGTAAACACATGCTTTGTGGACGGCTTCTTGTTAGGTCCCCGATTCTTGGATTGGTTGCTCGATGTACCAGGCTTTAAATAAACAAACATATATATAACATGTCAGAGTGTATTCTAATAATGAATTGCGATTAATTAACATGCCCACGGGAATTATTTTCTTCTGACCATACCTCGGTGTCAACGGTGTCCACGTTCTCGCCGGAACCAGTGTTACCGGCCACAGCGGCTGCAGGATCACCTTCATAGTCGGCGATGGAGTCTAACAGGAACTGTTCTTCCTCGTCGAAATTAGGGTCACCACGTGTTGGTTGTGCCATCTATAAATGTTGATATAATGTAACCTTAAATTCGAAAACATCTATAACAACATATATATATAGGTATACATATACCAACATGAGGAAACAACATACATACATATATATAGGAATATGAAACGGATGAGGAAACACCACGTGTTGGTTTGATGAAAGAGAGATATTTTCTGTTTTTCCACTTCATTTCTTGTTGTAGGACAAGATGAAACTAGATGAAGACCAACTGGGGAAAGGTGCCAAAGGAACTTCTCACTTTGACTCACAAACTGCTTGATCCTATTCATATCCACAACACTAATGTCAGCCTCATGTCAGATTCAACCACGCGGGACTCCAGCGAACTCATCCTCCTCCCAGTTGCTCCGTTGACTTGCCGGCACCGAGGATACTTGTGGGTGATGAGGAGGAAAGGGGACGTCGGTGAAAGAACAGATCTCACAGGAGTTGTTGTGTGAGGTGGAGGTAGGGGTGGAAATGAGTCAAGTTCACATTTTTTCGGTCATTTTTAAAATTAACATAGTTTAATTTAATATCATTTTATTTATAGTTTGGAAGTATTTTTGGAATTGAGCTAACGAGTTTGAGCCGAGCTAGCGCAAAATTCAATTTCATTCGGAATTGACTCATTCAATGTTTATCCAATAAACAAGTATACATACCAACATACAATTATATACACATACATACCAACATACATACATACCAACATACATACCAAATACCAAATACATACCAATATACATACCAACATACATACCAAATACCAAATACATACCAACATACATAACCAATATATATATACACATACATACCAACATACATACCAAATACATATATGAACATACCAACATACATATACCATCATACCAACATACATATACCATCGCGAACATACCAAATACATGAAAACGCGGTGTGGGCATTTCGTCGAACACCTTATGGGCAAGCGCAATAGGAGGAGCTGGGGGTGTACACACAGCCATACCTAGCTCCTCCGGGGTGGGGTGGTGTATGACGACGTCGGCGTGGTGGCGAAGGCGGCGTCGGCGTGGTGGCGGAGGCGTCGTCGGCGCGGTGCGCAGAGGAGTCGAGCAGGGCGCGCACGACGTGAGCAGGGAGCACGGGACTTAGAAAAAATTGGAGGTGTGACCAAGTAAGAGCGCGCAAGCGATATATAAAGTATGCCACTTCTACAAGCGGTTCAGACATTTAACCGCTTGTAACGTGATTCTACAAGCGGTTCATAAAACGAACCGCTTGTAAAACCTTCTACAAGCGGTTATTAATTGGAACCGCTTGTAGAGAGAGATCTGTACAAGCGGTTATTAATTGGAACCGCTTGTAGAGAGAGATCTGTACAAGCGGTTATTAATTGGAACCGCTTGTAGAAGCCATCTCTACAAGCGGTTATTAATTGGAACCGCTTGTAGTATCCCTCTCTACAAGCGGTTATTAATTGGAACCGCTTGTAATAGTACCAACACATAATACTTAAAACATTGCGTTGCCTATTCAGGTTAACAAGAACTCTCCCCTCCCCCCTGGCTAGCGCGGGCGCTTGAGTGCGGGCAACCACGAGGTCGCCTGTTCGAGCCCCACTCGCGCCCCGTAGGCCTTTCTTTTTTTTTACTTTCTTTATTTCGGCTGTTTATTCCTTTATTGTTTATTCTTCATTTCTTTATTGTTTATTCCATAAGGTTTATTTCTTTTTTTTTTACTTTCTTTATTTCGGCTGTCTCTTTTACTTTCTTTATTTCGGCTGTTTATTCCTTTATTGTTTATTCTTCATTTCTTTATTGTTTATTCCATAAGGTTTATTTCTTTATTGTTTATCCTTTATATTCTTTATTTCTTTATTGTTTATCCTTTATATTCTTTATTTCTTTATTGATTATTCCATAGGGTTAATTTCTTTATTGTATATTCTTTATATGGTTTATTTCAAATAAGCAGTATAAGACACGTATAAAAATTATCACACAAGTTCAAATAAATAAGTTTATACAGTAGTACTACGTTTTAAGTAGTACCATACTATGTCTTTACAAGTCTTCCTTCGTTATGATCGTGACGTATGTAAGGAGCATCCAGGTCTGTGTCATTCAGGAGGCTTATGTCAACATCCACCGCAAAAGGAGGGAGCTCGTCGAACTGACTATAGTCTTCCTCATCTGTGACGTCCTCAACTCCGACAATCCTTCGTTTGCCTTGGAGAACCACGTGTCGCTTTGGCTTATTATTATTATTATCTTTCTGCTTCTTAGGCTTGCTTGACATGTCTATTACATAGAAGACCTGTCTCACATCATTTGCAAGGACGAATAGTTCATGCCTATAGCCGACTTGCGTGAGGTCAACGGTTGTCATGCCGTATTTGTTGACCTTTACGCCGCCTGAAGTCAGTTTGACCCATTGGCACTTAAATAGAGGGACCTTTAAAGGTCCATAGTCAAGCTCCCATATCTCTTCTATGAAACCATAATATGTGTCCACCTTTCCTTTGTTGTCTTCGGCATCTATACGGACATCATTTATTACGATTGGTGCTCTTGTCATCCTGGGATCTTGTGTAAAATGTGTAACCATTTATCTCGTACCCCTTGAATGTCACTATTTCACTAGAAGGTCCCCGTGCCAATCGTTGCAATTGTTCATTGTCTGACCCTTTGAAAAGGATATAGTTTTGTAACCAAGCGCCGAAAGAATCTATGTGCTTCAGTGTTATCCAATCCTCAGACCTCCCAGGGAATTCACGGCGTAGAATACTCTTGTGCTCAACAACATACGGGGCCACCACAGTTGATTGTTTCAAAACCGTGAAATGTGCTTGCTTAAATGTAAGAAGATCATTGCATGCAATTGCTTTCCTTCCTAGTGTCCCTTTTCCCCGTAGCCTGCCCTCATGGCGTGATATAGGGATGCTGATCGGATTTAGATCATTAATGTAATCCACACAAAATTCAATCACCTCCTCTGTCCCATAACCCTCGGCAATGCATCCTTCCGGACGAGAACGGTTACGAACATACTTCTTTAGCACACTCATGTACCTCTCGAAAGGGAACATGTTGTGCAGATACACGGGTCCGAGAATACCTATCTCTTTGACAAGGTGAACAGTGAGATGAACCATAATATCAAAGAACGCAGGAGGAAATATCATCTCAAGACAAACCACACTTTGTACCACGTCATCCTACAGCTTACTTAGTTTATCTGGGTCGATGACCTTATGCCAAATCGCGTTGAAAAAAGAACACAGCTTTGTGATTATCCCCCGTACCCACTCGGGAAGTATACCTCTTATAGCCACTAGGAGCAGCTGTGTCATCAACACAAGACAGTCATGGGATTTCAGGTGTACGATTTTATTCTCTTTCGTGTTTATGAGTCTCTTTACATTTGATGAGTATCCGGAAGGGACCTTCACACTATTCAGGCACTCCATCATGCTTTTTTTCTCTTCTTTGCTTAGAGTGTAGCTCGCAGGATGTAGGTAATGTTGTCCTTTTTCTCTCTTTTCCGGATGTAGGTCGTTCCTCAGTTCCAAGAGTTTAAGGTCCTTTCGACCTTGCAGTGTATCTTTTGATTGGCCATACATATCTATGTAGCCTAGCAGGTTCAAGCAAACATTCTTCGTGATGTGCATGAAGTCAAGTGAGTGACGAACCTCCAAGACTTCCCAATAAGGCAAGTCCCAAAATATTGACTTCTTCTTCCACATTGGCGCCTGACCATCCTCATTCTGCACAGGTTTGCTTCCAAGACCCTTTCCGAATACTACTTTCAGATTCTTTACCATAGCAAGTACGTGTGGCCCAGTACGATGCTGAGGCCTAGCACGAAGGTCTACTTGCCCGTTAAATTTCCTGCACTTCTTCCGCCATAGGTGACTCGTAGGAAGAAACCTACGGTGGCCCATGTAGACAACCTTTCGAGAGTTTTTCAGGTACATGCTGTCCGTTTCATCTAAGCATTGGACACAAGCTCTATATCCTTTGATAGTTTGGCCAGACAGGTTACCGAGAGCAGGCCAGTCGTTGATTGTTACAAATAACAATGCACGTAGGGTGAAATACTCCCTTTTGTACTCATCCCATACCCGTGCACCATCCTCCCACAACGTCACAAGATCTGCAACCAATGGTTTCAGGTAGACATCGATGTCATTTCCAAGTTGCTTGGGGCCTTGGATCAACAACGGCATCATGATGTACTTTCGCTTCATGCACAGCCATGGAGGAATGTTATACATACATAGTGTAACAAAGCCAGGTGCTATGGTTGCTGCTCAACTCTCCGAAAGGATTCATCCCATCGGTACTTAACCCAAACCTTATGTTTCTCACCTCTTGTGCGAAGTCTGGTACGTCCGATCGACTTTCCTCCACTGTGATCCATCTGCAGGTGTCTAAGCATACCGTCATCTTTACGCTCTTCTTTGTGCCAACGCATCATCTCGGGCATGCGCTTTGTTAGCAAACATACGCTTCAATCGGGAATCACAGGGAAATACCATAACACTTTAGCCGGAGGTCTCTTCTTCTTACGCTCCCCATCTATTTCACCGGATCATCTCTCTTCACCTTATACCGTGATTCTTTGCACACCGACAAACATCCAAATTGGCATACGCATTGCGATACAGATGCAATCGTTACAACATGCGTGTATCTTCAGACTTTCAGTCCCAAAGGATGCATTTACTTCCTTTGCTTCATATGTAGATTCAGCAGAGTGTTATCTTCTGAAGCAACTTCTTTATGAGTGTCAACAACTCATCGAATCCCTTATCTGACACACTATTTGTGGCCTTCCATTGCATAAGTTCAAGTGTGGTACGCAACTTCTTGTGGTCCTGCCCACAATTTGGGTATAAAGGAGTTCTGTGGTCCTCTAACATGCGCTGGAATTTCTCGAACTGTCTTTCATCTCGTAGTCTCCCTCACCGCCACGCAAAGATCTGGTCCAGCTCATCATCACCAAAGTCACTGAGTGTACCTCCCACGGAATAGCATTGCGTGGCATCCGAGATATTTTTGAATCCCTCTTCTTCTTCCTCATCTTCTTTATCGTCTTCCTCGTCTTCGCCATGGTTGGTCCAACTGGTATAGTTTGGCATGAAACCTCTCATCATCAAATGGTTCATAACCTGCCATCGCTGTGAGTGCTCCTTCTCGTTCTTGCAATCTACGCACGGACAACATATGAAGTCGCTGGAGGCAGGAATGCAATGGCCGCATCGAGAAAAGCCTGCACGCCATCAATGAACTCTCTCGATCGACGGTCCGCATTGTACATCCATTGCCGGTTCATCTACAACAAGTTATAATTTCATATATTTTTTTCTTCTCCAAAAAAACAACCCCACCTACACCTTCATGCAATTAAAGATCTACCTTTCTAATTATTTTTTTTATCCCTTTCTACCTTTGTAATTATTTTTTTATCCTTAACATGTTTTCCTATTTTATTTTATACACTACTAATTACTTCATTGCAATGTCATATTTTGAACTAGATCACCATACATCTTCATACCATAACAAAAACAAGCATACAAAATAAATTTTGGGGAACAACTTCATACCATACACATTTCAACATGTTCTACCTAGCAAAGCAACACATTTCAACATGAATAAATCATGATTTCTCCACATCCAATGCATAAAAAACAGCAATATGTAGGTGAGAAAGATGCTAACATGCTCTTACTGACCTTAAAACACTTAATTTGAAGCTAAATCTCCAGCAATTTCAAAACAAAAAATTTAGCAGCACCTCCCTAAGAACAGTGCTCGGCCCTTCTCTGTTCATCAGACTGTTGGCTCGGGGAGGAAGAAGAAGTTTAAAGCGCTGGGCGGGAGGGATTCTAGAAGCGATTTCATATACAAACCGCTTCTGAAGGTTGAGTTCTACAAGCGGTTTGTATGTCAAACCGCTTCGATTTAGGAAGCGGTTTGACAAACAAACCGCTTCTAAAACCAAGACTTCAGTAGCGGTTTGATACACGAACCGCTTCTAAATATAAATCTCTACAAGCGGTTGAGGTCTCAAACCGCTTGTGATAATTCATAAGCGGTTTGGTAAACGAACCGCTTGTGATGGTTGTCAACACAAGCGGTTCGTATGACCAACCGCTTCTAGAGACCCCCTCCCGTCCGTTGCTCACGAACCGCTTCTGGTGCGTGGGCTAGAACCGGTTCGCACCTAACCGCTTGTAATATACCGCTTGTGATGCCCAGTTCTGTAGTAGTGCTGGAAATATACCTCCTAAACAAAGCATTATTCCCCGTGACCTGGGAATTGGGCCATACTTATCTTAAGGAAAATAGAACCCTGATTAGTTAAGAGGTAGTTATGCTTCTGCCTCCTGTGATGCCCTCATAAGAAAGAAGCCCCGCTTGATTCATGCCAATTGACACAGTCATATCTACACAATGCATTGAATTATCCCTACCTGGAAGGGCGGTATTGATTTCTTCTGTGTTGATTCGGAAGGCCAACAATCTTCCCATTTTTCCTTGCATGTCTTTGTGGCAAAAAAAAAATTCTATTAGGAGTTTTGTTGGTACATAGTTGACACATTGATAGTGTTCAAGATATATAAGCCAGTGTTATTGAGCCGTCGACTATTCGACAACAAGTTGTCCAGTCGGCCGGCGACACTCGACTGAAGCCACTGACTCGACTTGCTGTCGACTTGGAGAGACGAGTCGGATGACTTGTGGGTGAGTGCGGGGGAGCGCGTGTGGCTTAAAAAGCTTTTTATGCGACTTGATGCGTGATTTGAGTTGGCCTAACGTAACGTTGAAAACTAAAGAGGATAAAGGATCTTGGCACTCAAACCCCAGCAGCTAGAAAGCAGCTGCCGCTGGTTCTTGCCCCCGCCTTGTTGGTTCCCTCTTCTCCTATCGTATCATAGCACTTGTCTCCTTTGCCCCTGGCTCAAGCTACCGTTTGCAAGCATCGCCTTGGCCTCCAGATTCGTCTCCTAGTTCTATCTATGTACTCCTCTACATCATATAAAATAAACTCAAGGAAAAATTCCATTTAACACCCCTAAACTCATACAAAAGTCTGAATTTCAATCTTCAACAACAAAACCAGATATTCGACAATCACAAACTCTTAAAACTGTTCACTTTACCCACCCCCTGAGATCAAAACCACCCCGGTGTCGTTGACCTATCATCTACATGCCCATGTTTCGTTTGACATGACTTCCACGTGTGCATGTATAGCTAAGTTTGACTGGCAGGGCCTATCTGTAGAGAGAGAGAGAGAGAGAGAGAGAGAGAGAGAGAGAGAAAGAGAGAGAGAGAGAGAGAGAGAGCAGGGAAGCATATACAGGAGCATGGAGTAATGCCTGGGTGGTGGGTCACAGATGCGGTGGCGAGCAGAGGGCGGCAGCGCTGTTTGAGTTTGATCTATGGTGTGACGGCGAGGCATTGTTGTCTCGGTGAAGAAGATGCGGGCATGGCACGAGGAATAAAATGATGGGGTTGAGGAAAGCAGGGCTCACCAGCAAAGTCGAGTTTGATTACACCGGCGCTTAAATTATAACAAAGATGCGAGATCGAATTCGAAGGATTGTTGGAGAAAATCCTAAATTAAATTAGGGGAACGATGGATAGGAAGGTTGAAGCGGAATTGGTTTCACCAACTCACTGGAGTGGCGGGTCAGGTCAAGGGCCTGGTGGATTGGTGAGCTGCGTTGGAAACAGGAGTATCTCTGTGGGCAGATTTTACTTCAAGAGTTTCAATGAGGCAGGGCTTACATGTAGGGCAACATCGTTTACCAGCATTCCTCCTGCCGGAACACTTGATACAAACTCGTCTTGCAGTTTCCTATTCTTGGTGAAAAGATAGGATGCAAGTGGCTTGGTCCTGGAGTTGATGAAATCAATGCTTTCTTCAATCTTGTCAACCTAAAAGACCATTCCAAATTGAATTAGATACTAAGGCTGTACCAGATAGCAATGTTGACACGGCTAGATCAAATATGGCATGAACCTAGCACACAGAAGAAACAAGAAAGACAGACCTCTCTAAATGCAGAGCATGATCTAAAATTCTAAATTATTAGAGCTTAGAGGTACAGGTACAGGATAAAGCCAGAGGAGAAGTACTAACGGTTAATTATGATAGGAAGGTAGGGGCCAAATATTGTTGGATTTAACCACGTCGCATTTGTTTTTCTGTTTACACATAAAACTTGTTTGTTTTTTTAGTCTAGTTGGCACGGCAATGCTCGTAGAGTTTGTTTAGCTGTCGCAAATGGCGCGCTAGGCGTGGCGCAGGTTGTTGGAAAAATTGATGATTCGCCCTGAAGTTGATGGTCTTTGATAATTTGCTCTATGATATCTCACTAACATGCGGGTCCTGGAGCCACATGTCAGTGAGATATCACAGGGCAAATCATCAAAGGCCAATCAACTTCGGGGCAAGTCAGCAAATCCCCCCAAAATTCTTGTCTCGTAAATTCTCTGATCTTGTTTGCGGCCAAGTGATCGCGTAGTGTTGAGCACTTGCTATTTGGTGTGCAGGGCAGAGCTGGGCCTCGGGCCACCGGGGCTGGGCCCAAGGCCCAGTCTGAATAGCAATTAAAAATTTAGCTATTTTTAATCGGGCCCAAGGCCTCCGGCGGTTCGGCCCATTAGCTCCCAGCCTCCCAACCAAAAGCAGCAGAGGCAGGCAACCCTAGATTCCCAGAAGAACTCCCGAAGTGCCCTGCCCACGTCGCCCGTCGACACCTAGCCGCCGCTCCCGCTCGGCGCGCCCCGCCAGCTTGGCGCCGCTTGCTCGGCCAGCGCGCCCGCCGCTTCGCCGGCCGCGTCGCCGCCCCGCGCCCACCGCGCCGCGCTCGGCTCAGCGCCGCTCGCCGCGGCGCGCCCGTCCGCTCGGCACCCCAAGATCTCAATTTCCAGCCTCACCTCAACGACAAAGGCGCCGCGCCACTCAAGCAGCTCGCCGGCGCCCCGCCCCGGCCGACGCCCAGCTCGGCCTCGCCCCGCCGGCCGTCGTTTGCTTCAGTGGTGGCTTGCTTCAGTGGAAGAGAGGAAGTGAGCTTAGTGAGGAACAGAGGAAGAGTGCTTGAGCCTTGAGCATTTTGAGCTTCAGTTTTAGTGCTTCAGTGCTTGATGCCTTGATCTGAGGAATAGAGGAAGTGAGGGTTCAGACATTTAGTACTTTAGTTCTTAGTTTTATTCTACATTTCTACTTCTACGGATACCGCAAGCCTAGGCGTAAGGTAACTTCTTACCTTCTTCAATAGTTTAATTGATGCACATTTTAGGAACTCTCCATTTGATGCAACTGTGAATCATCAAATATGTATTAGTTGCTATATTTGAATATATTGATTAATCAATCGGATTCAATTTGATGTAATAAAAATACAGGATGAAGAGGTCAAAACCATTGTCATCTTATTTTCCATCATAATCACCGATCGACACACAATTTTTCCATTGGTATATAGCCTCATTGAATTGGCTTTGATTTTGCCCGTTGCAACTGCAACAGTAGAGAGAGCTTTCTCAGCTATGAACATTATTAAAACTGAGTTGCGCAATAAGATGAATGATGAATGGATGAATGATAGTATGGTATGCTACATTGAGCGAGATGTATTTGCAAGCATTGACGATAACAAAATTTTACAACATTTTCAAAGTATGATGTCTCGTAAGCAACAATTACCTCGTAGTCTCCGTGCTAGTGGTATGTTACATTCTTCTAATGCAATTTGGTTTAATAGTTTCCTTCGTAGTTTTGTGTATCTAATTTACATGTGCAATTTTATCTTTTACAGGTTCAAGTTCTTGTTCTATTGCTGATGAAAATATGTTAGTCTCAGATTCAACAAATCGCCATTGATTAGGTATTAACTTTTCTGCCACTCCACTATGTTATATTATTTTGACATATTTTATCTATTTTATTGAAATGTTAAGCATGTAAGTTAAATTTATCTTTAATTCTCTATTTGTACGGTACTTTGTTATACCAAAATGTCCCTAATTTTTTACAACAATAATAGTCGCTTATTTTCGGCCCGAGGCTTATAAAAATCCTGGCTACACCACTGCTGGTGTGTGCGTGCATGTGCCCCGGTTCGCCACAGCAAGTGTTATCACAGCGGGTGTTATGCTCGATCTAGATGATGGGGCACATGTCAAGATCTTCTTTAAAGTCTCCACGGGCACCTAGACTCCATGTGAGGGCTCTAGTTCTAGAACAGTGATTCGAATCATTAATGTTACGTTGGACTGGAAATTAGCGCAACCCATAATATTTCTAATCACTTTTTCAAAACTGTACCCATATTGAGACTAATCAGTCGGCACAACACACGTTGCCAGAGGTCATATGCCAACTGGGTCATTCCAATCTGAGCTTCCCGCATATGTGTCTAGTGATAGTTCCCTGGATCAGTAGTGAAGGATCGTTATTTTTGATCCATTTGATTTTGATGATGAGTATTTGAAAAAGATTTGAAACCAGTTTGATATTTCGACAAGATTTATTTTTTGGTTTCTTTATTTGAAAAGAACTGAAATCAGTTTGATTATTTGAAAAGCTTCTTGATTTTTGCAAAGGTTTTGGTTCGTGTTTTGAAATCGTGTTCTTAGAATATTTAATGCAATGCACTCCTGTGAGTGGTTGCATGGTTTAATGTGAGTCAAGTCGCGGATTTGTGCTCGGAATCGTTTTGTGGTTTGTTCATGTGCAGGTATTGCTCGAGGGCGAATGTGGTCGATGACGGGACCGGAACTAGGTTCGAGACTAGGTTCAGGGGGAACTGAGGTCTTGGTGGTCAAGGATGTCATGCGGGACGTTCGGGCTAAGAGAATGGTGCACATAAAGAATGGTTAGTCACGTGAGAATGGCAGGAGGTCATTCGCATGCAAAGTGTTAGTCACGTGAGTATGGTAGGGTTGCCATACGTGTGCAAGAGTTGTACTCGGCCAGGTTGGGCCAAGAGGAGTTGTGTTGAATACATACTCTTTCTAGGATTAGGAGTGGGACTCCTTCTAGGATTAGGAGTAGGAATTGTATTCATGACTACTTGTGTTTTGCTTCTTTAAATAGGAGGGGTTGTCTCCTGTTGAAGGGCATCAAGGTTTGAGCAAGCTTTAGGGTTGTACTCTTTTGTTTGGAGTACTTTAGACAAAAGAAAGGAGAAATAAAGATCAAGTTCTTCAAATCTTTCGGCGAGCTACAATTCTAGTTAGATCTATTCTCGTCATCTTCTGTTATAGCAAGCTTGCGAAGGTCATAACTTTTGATCCGTAAGTCCGATCGAGCTTATTCTTTTTGGGTTCGATTCGTATTGGAATCTAGTTTCCTTTGTCCAAATTTCAGATCGTTCCAACGGTTGGATCTCTGGGAATTCGTGTTTTACCGAACCTCTATCATTCTATTTTTGTCAAATACGAGGCAATTATTTGGTTCTATTTTGGGGTGAACTTTTAGTAGATCAAGAATTTGGTTTTAGCTTCCGCACAATCATTCACCCCCCTCTGATTGCTATATTCGTATACTTCGATCCTACAAGTGGTATCAGAGCTTGGCTCTACTAATCCATCTTAACAGGTGATTAGTAAACGGTAAGTTATGGCAACAGAGATATACTCGAACAAGCCGCCAATCTTCAATGGCACAGACTTTCCCATCAAGCGGATTCGGATGATCGCATACCTTCAAGCTCAAGGTAACGCTATTTGGCGCAAGGTAAAGATTCCATACGAGCTTCCTTCAAATGATGATATTGATAAAATCGAGTTTGAAAAAGATGTTGAAAACAATAATAGAGCTAGAAACATATTGCTTCAAGGACTTGCTAGAAAAGAATTCGATAGAGTCTGTCATTTACTCACTGCTCATGAAATTTGGAAATATCTTCAAGATTATCATGAGGGCACTGACTCTGTAAAAGAAGCTAGACAAGATCAATTTAAAAAGGAATACACTAGATTTGAAATGAACTCTGGAGAATCTCTAGATGATTGTTTTGCTCACTTTAACAGAATCTTAAACAATCTTAGAGCTGTAGATGTAAAGTACACTGACTCTGAAAATGCTAGACATTTCCTATCATCTCTTGATCTTAAAATCTGGCAAATGAAAGTGACTGCTTTTAGGGAAGCTCACAAGATGAGTGAAATGACTTTGGATAAACTATATTCTAGTCTCAAGACTTTTGAGATAGACATTGTTTCAACAACATCCAATGATAACTCTATGGCTCTTAATGCTAATTCCTCTTCATATGATAATGCTACTAGTTCTTCATCATCATATTCCATTACTGCTTTGAGTGCTCTTAGTGATGAACAGCTAGATCAAATACTGTAAGATACACTTGCTCTTCTTTCCAAGCGTGTCAATGCAGCTTACATGAGATCAAGGGAGAGAAGAGGAGCCTCCATCCATCGCTATAATCAAGGCAAGGCAGGCACATCCATGCTAATCAAGCTTCAAGAACAAAGATAGAGAGGAGAAGGAGCAAAGCAACTCCTCCAAGTCCTTCCGCCAAGAGAGAGCAAGGATAAAAATAAGCAACGGACGAAGAAGATGCTCAACAAAGTCTTCATGGCAATTGGTCGCTTAGACTTAGCGACATTGATGACTCAATCAAGATGAGAAGGAAGCGAAGCAAACGGTCGAATGAGAAGGATTTGACCTGACCGTGCTTCATGGCAAAAGGGAACACTAGTGCTTCTAGTGACAACGACAAAGACTCCAAATGACGGTGATGAGGTAATGCCTTTGTATGATGAGCTTTGTGAAGTTTTAGTCATATTGAGAAAATCTTTAAGAAAATCTTCACTCAAAAATAAAAACTTAGAAAAAGATCTATCCATGCTAAAATCTGAAAACTTTGATCTTAGAAATTCAAATTCTGAAAATATTTGTGATACTTGCTTAGATCTCAAATTTGAAATTAAGTCTCTAAAAGAGGAACATGTGATTAAACCAGAACAAGTTTATGCCGAACAATTGAAAAATGAAAAACTTGTGAAAAATATTGGTTGCTCTACTGATAGTTTACATGATCAAATTGCTTGCTCTAAATGTTCAATTCTTGAGTTGAAATTAAAAGATGCAAATTGTAGAGTTACCCAATTAACAAATGACATGTTCACTCATGAAATTAACTCGTGTTCTTCATCATCATATTCCATTACTGCTTTGAGTGCTCTTAGTGATGAACAGCTAGATCAAATACCAGAAGATACACTTGCTCTTCTTTCCAAGCGTGTCAATGCAGCTTACATGAGATCAAGGGAGAGAAGAGGAGCCTCCATCCAAACAGAAAGCTAAAATTGACACTCCTTGTGATAATTGTTTAAATCTTGCTAAAAAAGTTGATTACTTGCAAAATTCTTTGGAACGTTTCACTAATGGCAAGAAAAACCTAAACATGATTTTGGATCAATCAAAAGTCAGCACTCAGAACAAAGGTTTAGGTTTTGATTCTTATGCTCATCATAAATCACATGCTCCCACTAGTTGTCAAAACACTTGAAAGTGGAAAATTTGAAATTGTCAATGAGCCTAAGAAAACTGTCTTTAAATCTGCTGGTCTTTTATCTTCTACTATGATGAATGCAAAATGTGATTCTACTGTTAAAGCAAAACATCATGTTAAGTACACTTGCACTCATTGTGGTAGAGATGGACATTTAGTAGACTTTTGCTTTAGACTAGCTAAACAACAAAAGAGAGAAAGGTTTAATGCTAGGTCTAATTTCGCATGTGCACGCTTTCATTTCTCATTATGTGCCTAGGGTGACGCAAACACCTCTTGTTGCTAAGAACACTAGAAAAACAAATCTGCTTTTATGCATAAGAATGCTCGTGTTGTGCCAATCACAGCGTCGTGTGTCTCAAGATCGATTCCTAAACATCTTATTTCTAACCCCAAGATCTGAGACCTCGACACTTTCTGCTTCTATGTAGGCTTCTCACGCGAGGAAGGAGAACACATGGCTAGTGGATTCCGGATGCTCACGCCACATGTCCGATGATAAGAATTGGTTCTCCTCCATCACTCGTGCATCTCGTGCTAAAAGTGTTATTTTTCAAGATGCTTCTTCCACCTCTGTTTACTTAAAGGCACTAGTCCAAATAGTGCAGGTACAGGTGCATATGTTCAGGGGGAGAGTATCTTTGTTGGTGAAGATGATGATGATGCTATTGAGGATGAGATAATTGGAGTTTGCTGTGTGCTTGTGTGCTCGTTTTCAAGCTTCCCCGCGTGCTTCACATCGACAAGCTATCAAGAGGATTTTAAGGTATCTCCGTGGTACTCAAGATTTTGGCATTTGGCTTTCTGCTTCCTCATGCATTAGTTTAAGAGCTTTCTCTGATGTTGAATTTGGAGGATGTAGAATTGATAGAAAAAGTACATCTGGTTCATGCCGCTTCTTGAGTAATTCTCTTTCTTGGACACATTGACATCAGATTTCACTTTCTTAGAGATCATGTTGAAAAAGGCAACATTGTGCTTCACCATGTGGATACTGAACATCAATTGGCAGATATTTTCACAAAACCTTTGTCTTCTTCTCGTTTTGCTTTCTTACGCGGTGAACTTGGGATCATTCATCCCCATGGGTTGATTTGAGGGGGAGTCTTGAGTTTATCTCTTTTTGGGTTACTTGACTTTGGTTCCTACAAGTGATTTTTTTATAAGTGGTATTTTGACTTTACACCTCAAGTAAAATCCCCTGTTTACATTGCATCATGTAGTACAAAGCTTTAGTGATTATTCTTGTGTATATAGCCAAGTTAATGCTCAATGCTTTACTTATCACTAAAAGGCTAAAATAATTCAATTTGAGATGCTTTTCGAGAATATTTTGGCTCTTGCTCATTATGGTATTGCATTTGTGAAATAGGCTTAAAAGTTTCTTGTCATCTGTTGAAAGACTAGAGCTGATTAGAAACTATGTGTGAGTTTTTTGTTGGACTTCAAATGATCATTATGAGTCTCAAGCAAAATCAGTGTTTTAATGTTAAAAGCAAGTTGAAAAAGATGCAAGCAAAAGCTACTTGGCTAAACACAAGTTTAGTACAATGTGCAGCTTCCTTGCCAGGGATTTAAATGCAAAAGATGCAAGAAAAGGCTACTTGTCTAAACAAAAGTTCAGAACAATGTGAAGCCACTTGCCAATTTAAACTGAGAAAGATACAAGAAAGAACTACCTACTCATACACAAGTATGGGCTAGTGTGCAGTTACTTGTCATCCTTGTTGATCACAAAGCAAAATTGTCAAACTTGCTAAAAGAGAAAAAGGAAATTCAAATGGTTGAAAAAGGCTTGAGACAAATATTAGTGAATTTGAAAGTATCTCTATGCTCATGATAGATTTCTTTTTCGCTTTGGCAAAATCAGTTTATGACATTTTACTTGTTTGCTCTAATTTGCTTATGCAATAACTATTCTATGTGTTAGAGCCTCCATATTCTCACAATTTGCTTTCTCATTGGATAAATTGATACAAAATGAGAAAGTTCTCCTAAAAACTCTCCAAATGCTTTACTTTGATTATATACCTTGAATATACTTCAAAGCTTGAGATACTGCATTCATTAAGGGGGAGTTTTGAGATCTTGATGACTATTTTGTCTAAAAGGGGGAGAACAAGTCAATGAGGTTTTTGAATTGGTCTTTTGGTTCTGGCTCAATCTCTTGTCAAATCTTATATTGTGTTTTGTCAAATTACTCATCAAGGGGGAGATTGAAGGATCGTTATTTTTGATCTATTTGATTTTGATGATGAGTATTTGAAAAAGATTTGAAACCAGTTTGATATTTCGACAAGATTTATTTTTTGGTTTCTTTATTTGAAAAGATCTGAAATCAGTTTGATTATTTGAAAAGCTTCTTGATTTTTGCAAAGGTTTTGGTTCGTGTTTTGAAATCGTGTTCTTAGAATATTTAATACAATGCACTCCTGTGAGTAGTTGCATGGTTTAATGTGAGTCAAGTCGCGGATTTGTGTTCGGAATCGTTTTGTGGTTTGTTCATGTGCAGGTATTGCTCAAGGGCGAATGTTGTCGATGACGGGACCGAAACTAGGTTCATGGAGGAACTGAGGTTCGAGACTAGGTTCAGGGGGAACTGAGGTCTTGGTGGTCAAGGATGTCATGCGGGATGTTCGGGCTAAGAGAATGGTGCACATGAAGAATGGTTAGTCACGTGAGAATGGCAGGAGGTCATTCGCGTGCAAAGTGTTAGTCACGTGAGTATGGTAGGGTTGCCATACGTGTGCAAGAGTTGTACTCGGCCAGGTTGGGCCAAGAGGAGTTGTGTTGAATACATACTCTTTCTAGGATTAGGAGTGGGACTCCTTCTAGGATTAGGAGTAGGAATTGTATTCATGACTACTTGTGTTTTGCTCCTTTAAATAGGAGGGATTGTCTCCTGTTGAAGGGCATCAAGCTTTGAGCAAGCTTTAGGGTTGTACTATTTTGTTTGGAGTACTTTAGACAAAAGAAAGGAGAAATAAAGATCAAGTTCTTCAAATCTTTCGGCGAGCTACAATTCTAGTTAGATCTATTCTCGTCATCTTCTGTCACAGTAATCTTGCGAAGGTCATAACTTTTGATCCGTAAGTCCGATCGAGCTGATTCTTTTTGGGTTCGCTTCATATTGGAATCTAGTTTCTTGTGTCCAAATTTCAGATCGTTCCAACGGTTGGATCTCTGGTAATTTTCGTTTTACTGAACCTCTATCATTCTATTTTTGTCGAATACGAGGCAATTATTTGGTTCTGTTTTGGGGTGAACTTTTAGTAGATCGAGAATTTGGTTTTAGCTTCCACACAATCATTCACCCCCCTCTGATTGCTATATTCGTATACTTCGATCCTACAAGTAGCCTAGCACCCGCATAAATTTACCACAAAGATGCATATCATTCCACACATAAGAGTAATGGTTACATTAATATTGGTTTGATCACAACCGATTAAAATCACAACTTTACAATTCAGCCGATTGGCCGAACTAGCAAAGTAAAAAAGAACAATTCTGCAACAACAGTAGCGGCGTGCCTTCCTATACGCAAAGGCATCCACACCGACTGGAGAGAAGGGCCTAGACGACCGCTTCAAAACTCGTCGAGCTCCGAATCGTAGAATCCTTCGTCAGGAGCGTCTTTCTCATCTTTGGCACCATATTCTATGCATGTCATCGATTTTAGAGAAAACAATGAGTACACATATGCACTCGCAAGACTTTAGTGTTTGCAAGTATAATAGAATATAGGTTATGAGTTCCCTTAAGCTGCTGGGCAAAGCCTGGTCATCTCATGCTACTGTGCAAATGCGGCCAGTACGCATAATAGGTTTGCATAGTATCTGAAGGTGATCTGCAATCATAAAATGACAACACTTAGCACACCCATCATGAAACCAGTGGTATTCAACATAGTAAAAATAGTATGCACGCAAAGATTACATTCAAAAATAGTATGCACGCAAAGATTACATTCTTCGAGAGCTTCTCAAAATTTTAACCAACCAATAGAAAAGTAATCGACAACTCGTAACCTAAGCCCTAATATGGTACTATTTCTCCACCCTCCGTGAAATCACCCAGCATCGAATACTAATCGGCAATGGAAGCTTCTTATACCTTTTTGTTCAAATGACTTACAATAAAAACCAATAGGATGCTTACCCTGCCTATGCCTGCATCTGGGGCAGAGCCTCATTTCTCAGCCTGCATCTGGGGCAGAGCCTCATTTCTCAGCCTGCACTCGCTTATCTTAGCCTTCATTAATGCAAGTGCATTCTTCGCCCATTCACTTATCTTAGCCTTCATTAGTGCAAATGTATTCTTCGCCCATTTAAGCCCAACGATCTGGAGGAAAATAAAGCACAAGTATGATCTCTCATTGCTACTTTTTATTCAAATTCAACTATTGAGGATATAATTTTGTGTACCATTGGCTGATGCTGGAAATAAACCCAAACAAGCACTATTGAGAGTTCGAGTAAAACTCCGAAAGGCCATATAACCCATTTGGAGCTCCGCTCAAAACCAAGCAGTATTATACAAGTTAGCAGCACCAAAAATAACAACATAAAAAAAAACTATCCATGAGCAGACAACAAATCCAGGGTGGTCTGGCAACTCTATCTCCTTGAAGGATGAAGCCGAACTTGCTAAAATAATGCAGCTGATAGTTGATATTACACCACCTGCGAAAAGGACTTGTATCCAAGCATCCGAAATCCTCAAAAGTGGAGTCGGACCATGGGAGTATAGTACCACTGAAATGACCAGACCACCACTGAGGGTAGTCATCTTGTCCACAATGATGAAGAGGAAAGCCACCATAGCGTGAGTTCAAACAATGCAAAAAGATGAACAAGCGTTAACACGTTTAAGATTTGATTATCTTCCTTAAGGGATCTACTGGTCGAAGATCAAACCAATAAAAACATAAATGAATTCCAAAAACATTTGCAGGAACACCACTTGCCGAGCTGTGTGGTTACGAAGCAATAGTTTTGGTATGTTCAATGGTAGCCAAGCCAGGGGCAAGAAGAAATCTACCTTATTCTTCTTCTCTTTTTCAGAAGTGTTCGCAACAAAAGTGTTTGGATTATCAGTTGCCCCCTGTAGAGCATCAAAAAGACGCAATCATGGAAATGGAATAAAAAGGATGGAGAGAGGGAGAGAAAACCGGATAAGTTTCTTACCGCAGCTGTAGTCCATGTGACCATGTTAGAATAATTGTTCCTATTCTACACGGACCTGCTTGCTTCATAATGGGCATGGTTGTTGCAATTGGAGTAGTCAGCCTCTGCTTCCACAAGATTACTAGCCTCCTGTTGATCATCAAGAAGACCTTAACGAAGGGAACAAAGGACGATTTAAATAGGAGCGTACCATATTGTTGGAAAAGTTAGACATAGGTGGACACTGCAAATTGTCCTGATTAAACAAAAATAGCGTCTGTTAGCATATTGCATAGCATAGTGAGCCACAACAAAGAAGTACAAGATACATTTTTATTTTAGCTCATCTTCGTCATAATAGGAATAGGACATTTACGTATGTGTGTTACTTCTTTTGTTCAAATTTATAAGGCTTATTTTTAAAGGGTATTATTCGTAAATATAAAGTGTATTTTATATTTCAATGCAAAATTAATGTGATATCTCTAATAAACATTCATCTTTATTTTACATTCTCTACATGCAAGCATTAAGTATGGTGCTTGATGATACTAATTAGGAATAATCGAGTTATTTTCAATGTCTTCATGATCTATGTGCCAAAAAAAATGCATAATAAATTTGACAAACATTCATCTTTATTTTACATTCTCTACATGCAAGCATTAAGTATGGTGCTTGATGATAATAATTAGGAATAATCGAGTTATTTTCAATGTCTTCATGATCTATGTGCCAAAAAAATATGCATAATAAATTTGACCGAGCGAGTGAAAATTCGTTCTTTATGATAATTAAGATATCAATATAAACTACTAATAAAAGAAAGACGCGCAGCCAGGATCCCACCTTTCCATCCCATCTACCCAACAAAACCGGTTTCGGTCCCACTGCACCCAAACAAAACCACAACGGCGCACGTCCCACCGCACCCTTAAAAAACCGACTCAACCGACTATTCGCTCCGTGAGTTCGTTGAACCGCTACACCCCACGTCTTCCATCTAGCCTCCCCTCCCCACGTTCTCCGTCCTCTCTCCCCTGCATTCCACTCCCTCCCAACCTCGGCGTCTCCTCCCGTCCGATGCTACCCGGCGTCACTCCTCCCGCACCGCTCCAGATGGCGCTCCGCATGAGCCTATAGGGCTCGCCACCCGCGCAGCTCGAGTTAAGCACAGCAAGCGCCCGCCGGAGACAGCCGCCGGAGGTCGGATTCGGCGGCGCCGCGACCGCTCTAATGGGGGATCGGGAGGAGGAGCTCCAGATGGTGCTCCACATGAGCCTCTAGGGCTCGCCACCCGCGCAGCCCGAGCCAAGCACAGCAAGCCCCCGCCGAAGACGGCCGCCGAAGGTCGGATTCGGCGGCGCCGCCACAAGAGACAGCCGGATCCAGCAGCGATGGGAAGGACACGGTGATGTATCAGGCGGGCAATGGCGGGCCACAAGCCCACAACCGAGGCAAGCGGCGGATGCGGGGACAGCCACGGTTGGTCAGATCCAGTGGCGGCCCAGCTGCGGCTACACAACCATTCTAGCCCCTACTTGCGCCGCCGCCTTCCCCTCCTCGGTACCGCCTTCCCATGCCGTCGCCTCCCCTTTCCGGCACGGCCTCCCTGCGCCACTTCCTCTTCTCCCCATTGCCTACTCCCTCCCCGGCGCTACCAAGCCCTCAATGTTTGGCTCACTGGCCAGCCTCTTCACCTAGAATCTGCTTCATACTACAACGGATGGTCTCCATGGCTGTAATTGCACGGTTCAGTAATGTCACTGTCTAGCTTCATTTGTGGTGGTGAGAAGGACAACAAGAGGAGATGGAGGCATCTAATGTGAACCTACCTTGCCGTGTGAGTTCCTTCCCTCAACATTGCTATTGTTGTCTAATCTACAACATCTCTTCCTGTACATACGGCTGATTTTGGAGCCTCGCGAGTTGATAGTTACTGCTATGTTGGTGTTTTCTGTGTTCCTTTGGTGCATATTTTTTCAGGGTTCCTCAGCCATGATCCTGTATGTTTTTTTATCAAAAAGGGCAACAGAAGATGCCCCAGTTTCATATAGAAACAGTATATATTACAACGTCCAACGTGTCCTAAGAAAAGCAACAGAAACATAACCTTCCACCACAGTCATCAAACTTATTATTAGAACTCAACAACAGAACCATATGACATTCAATCCATCAGGTTTTTAAGATATGAAGAGACTAGAAACAATTCTTCCGGAATTTCCTCATCTTCAGGTTTAGATGCAACTGTGTTAGCTATGTTACTCCCAGGTTTATGATCCTGTATGTCTCATTAGTGATGCTTTTTTTTTTGTTGTTGTCTGAATTAGTGGTTTGCTTTCATGCTTACTTTCCTGCAGGACATATAAACATAGGGTATGATTAATTTTGTGAAGATTTGTGTTTAGTTAGTGTTAATTTTATTGGTTGGATCTTGTTAATTAGTGCCTTAAGGAAATCAATTACACCAAATGTTTCATCTCTTTCTTGGTGAGGAAATGAGGATGCTTGCAGGTAATTCTGTGCGAGGTGGCAGTCGGCCAGAAGGTTGTGTGGGCATGGGAGCTTTGGACCGAAGCTACACTGCTGGCATCCCTGTTCTTAGGTTAGGCGATGACCATCCAACGTATTTAGTCAAGCGAAAAAGGCATGAGCTCCTCTGATCACTCTCTAATTACATATTGCATTGAGTTCTTACAAAGTAGTGAGCTCCTCTTATCACTTTATTCTTCAGTAATCTATATTAACTAGAAAATTGGAGTTGTTTTACAGTGTCGTATTAAATTATTTTGTAAGCTGTACAAGCAACTTACTACATTTTAGCTGAAAGTTCTGAAAATTGTATCAGATTCACACTGTGCTATACTTTCAATTTTGAAATTGTGTTGTGATGGGTGCCTTTCGTCATATCATGTGTAAAGGAATTGTTTTATTTATACTTCGAGATACATGTTCATTTTGGAAAAAAAGAAGAAGAATTCTTTTGTGACATAAAGCATGAGATACCATTAAAAAAGTTTTCTCCAATTGAATTTGTCTAGTGCAATGTTTTTCAGATTGCCTATCTGTTAGCTGCTGTGCTAAAGAAAAGATTTTGTTTGAGAATTTGTTTGTGACTGAGATAATCTTTTCAGAAGTTGTATCCAATATGCATGTACATGTCTGTATTCATTTTTTAATTTGGGTGAATGCTGCCTTGTGGTGTTCAGATGAAAAGATCCATGGTTGTCAAGACGACATGGCAAAGCGAGGCGCCAGCCCACCGCCTGGATGCCTAGGGGCCTAGGCGGATTAGGCGAAGGTCAGCGTTATTAGTATATCACATTATCACCAATACATATATAACATATACACCTTGTGGTCTATGTGGGGAAGGCAATGAAAGTGAAGCTTTTAGAAGGGTGAAGACAAAATTCCTTAGGCAAATGCAAGTGACTGTCTTGAAAAATTGTAGATCACCTGTCTCTCCTAATTCTCAAAGCTGCTGTATTTTTCAAGAAAAACACTCTGTTTTGACCTTTTGAATTTGAGTTGTTTATTTGCAAATATTATTGGAGTGTGATGTTCACTGTTTTGGCCAATTTATCTTTGTAGATAATATTGTATGGTTTATTCATTTTCAGGAAGGCCAAAACAAAAGGAGTTACAAGAGTAGAACTGAACAAAAGAACTTGTGGTAAGGAGAGATTAAGAGCAGAAGCAGAAGCAAAGAAAATGGAAAATCTTTCAAAGGAAATAGACATGTAGGATTTATACTCATATCATTGAGCTCCCAAGAATAGTCTTTTTTTTAGTCAAAGTTTGCTTACACTATTTTGCTATTTTCTGCAGCTTGCCAAATATAATAGATGAGAGAGCTAAAGAGGATGAGGAAAAGGAGAAAAGGCGCACATAGCGAACTGTGGCTAAACAGGAAAGGCTCAAGTCAGCCCCACCTTGTATGGGCAGACACAAGTACATTTTTGAAGCTAACTACCAGCACATGGTTTGCATGTCGTTTCTCATCACTAAATTATATGCATGTCTTTTACATGGTTTACATTTAAGTTTTTTTTCATTCAAACAACTTGAAAGATCTTCCTTTGTTAGCCTATGCACCAAGCAGGCTATTTGACGATGAACTTACTGAGAAAGACACTCGTTCTGTCACTGTAGTATCCTACTAACGCTGCCAAACACTGAACATAAAGGTTCTAAATTTGTAAGATTGCAGTCATTAGTTCTTTCATTTTCCCCCTCCTGTGTCATCCACTAATTTTTTTCTTCAAAAATCCGGATGACATTGTTTCCGTGAAAGACTCTCAAACAAATAGTGCAATGCCAGAAAGCAAATTAAAAACAATCGAAATGGCTCTCCAATGTCTGGACAATAAAGGTAAATCAAATTGCGCCCTTTGTTTTATATCTTGTGTTTGTTCAAGGCTTCAAGTTGATTAGTTAGTTTGATATTATGTAAGGTGATTAGTTAATATTTTCTTGTGTTGTGTGTTTGAACTACCAAACATGTACGGCTATTATGAAAACACACTTTATTAGAAACAATTTCTTCGTTACATTTCATGATCAGTGATAGCTCTATGTTATATGATCTTACATATATAGACATCACAGCGTAAAAATTTGGTTGCTTTAAAAATTACCAATATTCATACACTACTGTCTTAACTTGAATTTTGAGTGCTCAGATTCGTGTAAATTACAAGGCTGCAGTAAATTTTTTGGTTCATTCTGGAATTTAGATTACATCTAGCTACCTAGCTAACTGCTAACGCCAAGGTAATTTTCTTGTGGTATCAAGTCCTACTATTGCATGTACTGTAGCTGATAACTGTTACATTTGTTTTTTTTATTCCAGGAAAAATTTCATCAGGGTAAACATCTACAATATGTAGTACATGATATTGTGGTGAAAAATGCTAGATGCTTGTGATAAGCACTCCAATTTTGCTGATGAAAGAACCATTCTTCAGAAGTATAGTATCAATCTATTTTATAGTGGACACCTCTGCGGCTCTGCTTACTGGATTTGTGTTTGGACAAGGAAATAGCATGTCATATTTTTCGTTCTCTGGTTTTGCAGATCAAGTAGTCGATGACTCGATGCAAGCAATAAACTACACATATATTGTTTACCCCTAGCTGAACATAGATGGTGACAAACTAATCATTGAGGAGTATTGTAGGATATTTTGTCAAGTGGTATCTTGTCCTATTCTCTTTTTTAAAAAATAAAATAAAAAATAAAAAACATGTAATTCTATGAGATTAAGCTCTTATGTTAATTTGAAGGTGAATGAGTTCCCTGTAAGATTGTAAGATTGGTAATGTCTTTAACTTGAGAACTCTGTTATGATCATTAGGCTGTTGATCTTTGAATTAAAATATGTATTAGTATTTGATTGGAGCAACATTTATGTGCTAACTCAAATACCTGGTTAGTCTAACATATAGTCTGTTGAAATAAACATTTATGTGTTTTTTGGGATTCCATTGCAGCCTTGCAGCGCAACAATTGTGTAATGGGTTGAGAAACGTCTTTGAGATACTTGGCAGAAGTAACAATGGAAAAGAAATAACTGAATTGAAGATGGATAAGGAAAACACGTTTTCTTTACTTTATTTTTGGGTAAAGCAAGTATAGTTTATAATTACACTTTTCTTCCAGCCATGAGATTTAGCCTTTAGTTTCTTTATGATGCTAAAATAAATTTTGTTGTTTTATTCTCTCTTTTTTTATGCTTTGTCTGCAATTATAACATTATTATAATGATGCTTTCTTGATATAAGTTGTTTTTATGTCAATATATTGAAGCATACGTATAGAATCATGTCTGATGATTTGTATCATTCTATTTTAATACTCCGTTGCAACGCACAAGCAGTATCATGTTCATATAGGAGTGCGATCAGTTTCCAACCGATCTGACACCGTACTTTAGTTTGTTCGAATTCGGCAAGAGTTTTTGCTAAAAACCTCTTAATCAATACTTGTATGCATAGTTACACACAAGCGAAATTACGGAGCTGATTGAAGACTCGTACCACGTTCTATGGCTAGTGACTACAGAAGGCTTTAACATAGAAGCTTTTTACGGAGCTGATTGAAGACTCGTACCACGTTCTATGGCTAGTGACTACAGAAGGCTTTAACATAGAAGCTTTTTACGGTACATTAAATTTAATATGAATTGTTTATTTTTTTTATCCAATATATCACATTAGCAGTATTTATTTATACTGGTAGAATAATAAAAATATTCTTGACTGTATACTTGCGCAATATATTGTAAAGTTTTTCTATCATGGAATCAGTGCAGTGAGTCGATAAGGCTTAACATGGAATCAGTGAGGGGAAATTAAAATTTGTAACAAACTAAAATAGAAGAGCATCAAAATTAGATAGCAGATGTACAGTCTAGCACTTCAGAATTCTAAACAGGGAAAAAAGAAGTAAAGAACAAAAAAAAGGAGAAAATGATGATTTTTTTTTCTCTACCTTGATGGCCATGTGCGAGCATGTGTGGGGAGTGGTCGCCCGGTTCTGGCCCAATTGTGTATCCATGCTGATAGCGTCTAGTGAATATAATGTGGTTTTTTATGGGGAGTTTTGCTGTCCGCTTGGGCTGTCCGTGCGATGTGGGATGGGAGGGTGCGGTTAAATAGGCGGCTTGGTGTGGAAAAACCATGGTGAGGCCCGGCACAGCCGTCGGATCGAGGTGCGTGGCGCTATCGCGGGCAAGGCGGTGGGGTTATGTTAGGGCAACCGTGGTTATGCATTGGGTTGAGTTCCAGGTAAATGCGAGGGGCACGTAACCCTCCTCCACACGGGGAGCGAATGGGAGATTGGGAGGTGGGGCCACGCGGGCTGCTCTCGCGACGGCTGCCTCAGAATGTGCGTGAGCATGGGGACTAATGCTGATATGTACATGCTAAGAGCCAGCTGACGTGATCTTATTGTACTTGCTTTTAGGGCGGGTATTTACTTTGGTAAGTGGACGTGGTTGGTTCTGCTAGATCACATGGCAAGATACCTAAGATCGGACGTGGTTTTGCCAGCCGGACTTGTATTGTTGACCAAGCATATCAGTCAATTAGAACACAGGAAATCCCATTAGAAGTACATTTTAAATTTCAGATACCAAAGAATGGTCCTCACCGGGCAACTGAATGCAAGAATCAATTCCCACCCAAACCACATATTTATTAACCTACAATATTCCCCTTTTTCCTTGAATGTCTTTGTGGCCCCCTTTTTTTTCTATTAGGAGCTTTGTTGGTACATAAGCTGTGACGGACCGCCTTTTCAGGGGTGCGTTTAAACTCCGAAATGACTACCCAGGAAGTTTAGTCATCGGAAACCAAGTTGTACATTACCCGTAAAAGAACGATACAACTGTTTTTACATCACATAAGGCCTAACGGCCAGAGTTTTCAAAGGAAGCGGCGAGCTTTAAGGTATATATTACATCACAAAAGAGAGTCAGCGCAAAAGTAAAATCCACAGGCGAGTCGAGCGGAGACTGAGACTTAGAACCACACTGTGTCGCCATCTATGATCTCTTGGAAGTCACCAACATCTTGATACTCTAAAATGGGTTAATTAAGCAAGAGTGAGTACTACAACGTACTCAACAAGCCACACAGTGAAGCCTGATTATCACATGCAAGGATAACAAGAGATAGCCATATGTCTCATCTGGTGTATGCAAGTTTTCATAATGTTTGGCATTTCATTTAAAACGCAAATCATAATAATAATATGAATAAGGGGGTTTTCCAAAGTTATCTATTTCCATAGTGGTTTATCCAAAAAAAAAACTACTTGAGCTTAGGTTCGGGATTCACCCCATTTTAACTCAGCTTCATTTACCGGAAGCACGGCGTATTCGAATACCATTTGATTACACTCTGCAGAGGTGTTCAGCTTTACCCACAAGATTCCACGATCGTTATGCCACGCGATTAACATGCAACTTTTATGCATGCGTAGGATCGAGGTTATCATAGCTAGTTGGATCTTTCCCCTTTAGCCCCTATCCCAGGTAGAGTTTCGGTCCACATTAACCCGGGTCCCCATCGCCGTAGTGGAGTTCGCGGTCCCGCCATCGTGGACACCTACCGCTGTGAACCCGTAATGCCACACTTTCCTGCACATTCCTGCCTCCACCCCATAATCATGACCATCTCCCATACCGGGAAGGTAACCCTGCTCCTATAGGTATTCCGGGGAAAGTACAATGTACCGAGCTACGTTGAGTCAAGCCAACGAAGTTGACCGGCCCAACCTGTGGTTGAACAATTTCTTAAGTTATTTACTTTTGCCCAAGGTTGTAAGTCCTTACTTTGTCATAGACCAAACCATTACATTCCACAGCCCCTGGTATCCAACGTACCAACATCCATCCATTCCTTGGTAATAGTCCTCGGCTGGGGATCAGACTAACACCCATCCGGTAGTTAGACCAATCCTGTCCCCCAGTCCGCAACATTTCAGAAATATTCCAAATCAATATTCCATCGACATTTCATATTTTCATAAAAACGGTGAATAATTATAGTAGTAGCATCTAGCTGGATACTGACAATAGTATTTTCTTAGGGTTACAAAGGATTATTAGGTTTCAATATTTTTCAAGGAAGTTCCATGAGCCTTTTTGGCATTAACTAGTTATCATGTCATTCAAACATACCGACTTTGTGATATTTCAACATATAGTTCGGAAATAATGCGGTAGAAAATAACTATGAAATATTTTAGGGAATATTAGGTTCAACATGATCAATTGAGTATGGCTTGCCTTGCGAGGCGGAGGGGTTCCCTAGTTCGGAGTTGGTGTAGTCGAGCTCGGCTTCACGCTGGTCCGGCTCCTGTTCCAAGTATTGCTCCTGCTCCTGTTCCGCGAATTGGTACTGTTCGGTCGTCGGTTCTATCGTAATCAAATACCATAAAATAACAATAAATAATACGAAAAGAAAGAAGAGAAAAGAAAAGAGAAAATCGAGAGAGAAAATAAGCCGGAAATGGGTCGAAGGGGCGTTTTTGGAATTTTGGAAACTTGGTTTGGTGAAACGGAGGTCATTTTTGAACTCAGTGGCTCGAAAGGGTTTGGAATATATATTTTGGGCTTTTTTTGGATTTTCTGGGATTTTTGGATATTTTTGGAGTATTTTTGGGTATTAAAATGATTTAAAATGGATTTCTGAAATAAAATCCGAAAAAGAAATGAAATGGGGCACTGTTCATTTGGGCCGTCGGCGACTGGTTTCGGCCCAGGTTCAGCGCGCGTGTGGGCGAAGGCCAACGGGCCGGCCCAAAACTCGTGGCCAGGCCACCGAAAGCAGTGGGCCGGGTGGCGATGAGAGAGAGGAGGCGGCGGGTGGGGCTCGCGTGGCAGCGAGCGGGGGAGGCTGCAGGTGGGCCACGGGAGTGGGGGAGGCTGGGGCGGCAGTGGGGTCGGGTGCGGGGGGATCAAGGGTGGGGTTGCTTGTCAGCGACCCGTGGGGGTGTTGGCCGGAGCGGGGCGGCGTGAAGTCGCGCGGAGCGCCGGAGGCGGGGAAGAAGAAGGGGGCAGGGGGATTCAGGGCACGGAAGGGCACGGGACTTGGGGGAGAAGGGGAAGGGGTTTACCCTGGTTTTAGAGCGCAGCTCAAGGGAGGCCGAGCGGCGGCGGAACGGCCGGCGATGGAGGATTGCCGGGGAGGAAGACGAAGGGCGTGGCCGTGAGCGGGAGGGCTCGAGAGTGAGGGAGAGAGTGAGGAAAAGAGGGAGGAGGTGGAGGCGATCTCGGTGGGCCGAAAATGGCGGTCGGAGGGGGATTAAATAGCCGGGGGAAGCTCGGGAAATCGTCGTCTTCATCATTGCGGCGGAGACCGGCGGCGCGGCGATGGGACGGGGCAGCGTGGGGCTCGGGACGGCGCAGCGCTAGTGCGGCGGGAGGTGGAGTGGGCTAGGGGCTAGGGCGGTGACGGCGACGGATTCGCTGCAGCCGTGGCGTTGGCAGGCGTAGCCGCCATGGCAGCAGCCACGAGAGAGGAAAGCACAGCCGGAGGCGATCGGCGCGGGCGCGAGCGAGGGCGAAAGCGGAACGCTGGCGAAGCGCGCGCACGGGGAGGCGGCTGAGCGGGCGAGGCGCGGGGGCGAGGCGGAAGCGCAACGGCCAAAAAAGGAAGGCGTAAAAGCGTCGAAACTTTCCAAAAACGGCAAGAATCCGTAATTTAATCAAATAAATTCAAATAAAATCCAAAAAAAAATCGGAAAAATTTAGAAAACGCAAATAGAGTCTAATTTAAACCTGTTTTGCAAATTTTTGGGTATTTCATAAGCTCATCTGAATTACATGTTCTTCACTCTAATTGAAATGACATACACTGGTAGCCTAGTAATGTACCCATGAAAGCGGACTCCTGAACTGGCTGGAAGCTTACACAAATAGGATCTCCGGCTGCCGTGCCCTGTTCCCTCTTTGTGCCATCCAGGGTTCGCAATATTGGTGAAAATCACGAGAAAATCGCGATTTTCAGCCATATCGGTAGGGCAAGACTTTTAAAACCGATCGATAAATCGGTTAAATTCAAAAATTCAAAATAAAATATGGGACGTAAATATCGCGCCAATCGGTGAAAATTGAGAGAAAATCGGTTAAGAAATCTGCTTCGAGGAAGTCAATTGGCAGATGAAAATCGGTCAAAATCGGGAGAAAATCGGTCAAAAATGAGAGAAAATCGGTGAAAATCGAGAAAAAATCGGTTAAGAAATCAGCTTTGAAAATCATTCAACTGGACGGTGAAAATCGGGAGAAAATCAGTCAAAATCGGATTTTTTTTTAATATCTTGGATTTCAAAACCATGCGATATCTAGCGATTTTCTACTAAATTTTGAACAATTTTTTCGATAATCTAAAAACAAAAATCAAGCGATTTTCTGAAAAAAGAAAAGTTGAACCCTGGTGCCATCTTTGTTGCGTTACCGCCACCGCCAGCGTAATATGAAGTTCCAGCCATGCATCTTTAGGCGGTTTTGCAAACAGATTAAGCAGCGAAAATGACCGCTTGACCAGGTTTTCGATGCTTGATATGGCTAGTAGGGCTTCAATTTGGTCTGATTTGGAAGCCAACTAGTAAGATTTATGCGTTCTCTCACAAGCGAAATTTGATTCAAGTTTTTTTTTCTGAAAAAAGGCAGGAATATCCAAGCGTTTTTTTTTTTGCATGGGTTTTTTTGAAAAAAATATGCTAGGTAAGAACCGTCAATGAATCTGCAAAACAACGAGCCTTTTTGGGAAAAAAAAATAATACATGTTCCAAAAATATTAGATTTCGGGTTGAAAAAAAACTATAGTGCTGAGTTTAACACCCTATGAGTTCACCGGGTAATAATACATGTTTTGAAAAATATTAGAGATCGTTCTAGACAATATTAGATTTTGAATTGACAAAAAAATTATAGATGCCGAGTTTAACGCCCTATGCGTTCACCGGGTAATAATACATGTTTTAGAAAATATAAAAGATCGAGTTGCAAAAAAAAAAATTACAGATGCCGAGTTTAACACCCTATGTGTTTACCGGGTAATACATGTTTTGAAAAATATCAGAGATGCCAATCTTCTTTTGTCGACTTTAACACTCTATGCGTTCACCGAGTAATAATACATGCTTCGAAAAACATTAGAGATCGAGTTGGGGGCAAAAGTCTAAAGATTAGACGCCGAGTTTAACACCCTATGCATTCACCGAGTAATAATACATGTTTTGAAAAATATTAGAGATCGTTCTAGACAATATTAGATTTTGAATTGACAAAAAAATTATAGATGCCGAGTTTAACGCCCTATGCGTTCACCGGGTAATAATACATGTTTTAGAAAATATAAGAGATCGAGTTGCAAAAAAAAAAATTACAGATGCCGAGTTTAACACCCTGTGTGTTTACCGGGTAATACATATTTTGAAAAATATCAGAGATGCCAATCTTCTTTTGTCGACTTTAACACTCTATGCGTTCAGCCGAGAAACAACACGCAGCGTTACCACTGCGCTAGGCGGCCCGCGTGGACGAGCGAACGGGACACGGCCTCCTTTTATGGGTTCGTTTGGCGGAGGGCGACGTTGCACGATCTCGGTCGTCCGGCGGCGCGATCGGACGGCCCGGAAACGGAGGCGACGTGGACGCCCTGAGGAGCTCTCAAACCTCCGGATCTTAATATAGTTATAATTTGTGAAGTTTCTCTCGTTTGTGTTTGAATTGATTTATTTGCCAAAGGGGAGTTTTGTTTTAATGTCAAAGGGGGAGTTGCCAAAAAGGGATAGAATTTTGAAAATATTGCATTAGTTCTTAAATTCTCCTTTCATATAGAGTTTTTCATCAAAACAGGGAATTAATAGTGGATTTGTCATCAATCACGAAAAAAAGGGGAGATTGTAAGTTCAAGCTCCATTGGTTTTGATGATTGGTTTTAGATTAATGTTTAATCCTTGTTCAATGAAAAATTCAATCTTTTATGAGACTAACATGTTTATTAAGTTTGTTGTTAGTAGTCTCAAATTTGGATGGAAAATGAAAAACCTGATGTATGTACTTGTATTCATTCTAGTATCTTATTGCATACTTTGGATTTAAATTGTATTATGAATTCCTTCACCGTATTAACCTCAAAATGTGCATTATGTTTCTCTTTCTATATACTACATGGATGCGAATATCTAGGGTGAGTTTATAATTTAACTTGATATTTTCAATTGTATTGATCTAATTCGTCTTGCCACATATATTAAAGATCAAGATATTGAAACAAAATCCTTGAGTATATATAACTTGTGTATATATAGTATACTCATGTCAATATAGGATAAACTCATATGCTTTTTAAGATTGATTATGTAAATATTGATTTTAAGATCAATTATTTATATGCACATATCTAGGGTGAGTTTATAATTTAAGGGGTGTTTGGCAAAGCTCCAGCTCCACCAAATTCGTGGAGTTGGTGGAGTTAGGAATACCTAGCTCCACCTGATTCGTGGAGCTGGAGCTGTGGATATATTAAAAGAGTGTTTAGGTGGGTCATCTTGTTTACATTTTCGAATAAAATTATAAACTTAAGTCACTTTATTTTAGTCTACAAGTTTTAGCTCTGAGGTGGAGCTAGGATCTGGAGCTCTGCCAAACAGGGCCTTAACTTGATGTTTTCAATTGTATTGATCTAATTCATCTTGCCACATATATTAAAGATCAAGACATCGAAACAAAAACCCTTGAGTATATATAATTTGTGTAGTTGTTGTATACTCATGTCAATATAGGATAAACTCATATGCCTTCTAAGATTGATTATGTACATATTGATTTTAAGATCAATTATTTATATGCACACATCAAATGGAATTTATTCTGTAGTTGATGGTATAGAGTATTGATCCCTGTCCATATATTCCATATTTTATGGATCACTACAAACCATCAACATGAGTATATGAAAACTTGTGTAGTTAATATATACTCATATCAGTTTAAATGAAAATTTAAATTGAGTTTATTTGTCATATTAATCATTAAAGAACACTTCATCATGTGTTGATGGTGTTTTTGATTAATTAAGGATAAATGGATAGCTCTTGAGTATAACGAAGCATTAGTTGTATCATTGTACTCAAGGCACATTTAATTCATTCAAATTGATAAGGGTTATGCTCAAATCGATCTTGGAGGCATTCATTAAAGATCACTCTTTCGAGTTGGTGTTTTTGCATAGGGCTAACTATTTGGCATGTGTTTTGAATAGGTAAAGCTCACACATTGATTTTTGCATGATGCTTTGATTTGTATGTGTTGTAAATAGGAGAAACTCATACTTGCTTCTTATTAAATCTTATTTAATTTGGTTGCTTAGATCTAAAGATTTCCATGTATTGCAAAAAGAGAGCTCAAGCATTTGAGATAGCTTATGCGTTTTAGTTAAGTTGGCTTTTGCATAGAACTACGAGATGTGTATGTATTGCAAATAAAGAGAGTTCACGCAAGTTGCTATAAATTGGTTTAGTTGCTATTTGCAAATGCGTTTTGGAAATAGACAGGATGTTTATGAGATTGGGATCCTAGAGCATGTGAAGAGGGCATTTACAAATGTATTTGCAAAGTGCCATGATCTCGTGTTGATCATCTCATAGCTAAGAGGATTAATCTCATAGACTATTGTGCCATTTGTGAATGTGTTTTGCAAATAAACTGATGTATATGAATTTGGCTTTCGAGCATATGATTAGGATTTGTAAATGTGTTCTGCAAATTGTTTTGATCATGAGTTGATCATCACATGGCTCAAAACTTAATATTGTTGACTCTTACTAGCTTTGTAGTTACGCTTTTGATCAAGTCTATGTGAGGAATTTTGAGAAAATCTGATTTAAACTTGAGTGACTATGTTAGAGTTTTTGTTATTTTTGAATATATATATATATATATATATAATATGATTTATTAAATCTTGATCCTTAAATCGGACTTTAGAGTAAAAAATTATGACCATTTTAGTTTGAAAAATACGGCACTACCACTCCTAGATAGCGGTAGTACCGCCCTTGGAGAGTGGTAGTGCTGCCTGAGCGGATACTACCGCTGTTTACATGCCAGTAGTTATTTTCCAGAAAAGCTGTTCTGGAGGTAGCCTAAGGCCGGTAGTATCGCCCGTGGGGCCGGTACTACCGTTCCAGTAGTACTACCAGGCTTTGCCTGTGGTAGTACCGTGAGAATAGCTGTTAGCAGACCGTTAGGGTCGAGGCTGATATTACTGGGCCTCAAAGAGCGGTAGTGCCAAATTTGCTGATTTTTGCCCATTTTGCCCCTAACGGCTAGTTTTTGTGTGAGAGGTTATAAAAGGAGCCTTAGGGGCTGGCATTTAGGTTTGCTGCTTTTGAAGAGTGTTTGGGATTAGGTATTTTCTATTTTAATCTCAACAATTTAAGATGTGTGTATTTGGTCTATGTACCATCTTGTTGGGTTTAATGTAGTGTATTGATTTGAGACAAAAAAAATTTTACGCAGGTTCAAATTAAATTCTTTTGATATATATTTGTTCCTTTTAAATTTGTGTTATTCTTTTGATTTTCTTTGATGATTAGTTAATTGATATTTGAAACATAACACATATAAGTGTGAAACAATAAAATCAGATATCATGGCCCATTATTTTCTTGTAACACGGATTCCAATTTTTTTTAAAAACATAGTTTGATGATTGGGATAATGATATTTGAAATAAGGTATAATTATAATAATCACAAATCTTCAAACATAATGTCCTTATTATTCTTTATTCTTCCTTATGACGTGGATTTTTGTGATATTAGTTCATATTTCTTTTTTATCATGCATGATGCATTCTTATGTGTCGTTGAATTTCCACTGTTTCACCATGTCATCTAGCAATGCGGTTTCTTTTGGAGATGATGCCTTCGACCGTCCACAGGGGTCGTTGATTGGTGCTGAAATTTTTGTTTGGGAACGGTGTTGAAATTCTTAAACATGTTATTTATCTCTACTATATAAAACGAGAGTTTCTTCCCACGTCATTTCAGCAAAATTACCAGTTCTGCCATTATTTAATTACCCACCTCTTTAATTAATCACTCCAGGTGTGAATGGAAGACAGCACACAAGACCATTCTTTAATTACCCACCTCTTTAATTAATTAACCACTCCAGACGCAAGAACCGAAGCGTCAGAACGCTTCATTTACATAGAAATATAAAAATACTGCTTCAATAGTGTCCTACTGTATAAGGTATTATTTGCACAACATATTTTCTTGTTTCATGTTATCGTAATAGCAGGACAGCCGTTCAAAATATAGATACCGTTGCAACGCACAGGCACCTTACTAGTGTACATCTATTTTTCATTTGTCACATTGAAACTCGGCACACATGAAAGGACTGGATTGGCGACAACAACACTTAAAGCAACAGAGACTACTACAGACTGGATTGACTACTACAGACTGGATCGGTTGTGTGGTGGCCAAAGTTACTTGGATTGCAATTTGTGATTTTTTTGGTGTCAATATCGGGTCTAATTATGAATCGATAGCTCATTTTTGGCTAAGTAATAAGAAAAACATGGTTCTGAATACTGTTTGTGCAGCTACCTTGTGGAGTTTGTGGTTTGTTAAAAATAATATGATTTTTTATTCGCAGAGATGGTTGAGTATGAAAACGATTTGGAAGAAGGTTCTATACAATCTAAAGAAGTGGTCTCCGATGTTCAAGGAGGAGATGATGTACAGAATGACGCAGTTTTGTACTTGGTTGGATGCCAAAATTCAAGCGCCTCTTATGCTGGAACTATAGAGCGAATGAAAAGGGGGGAAAGCTTTGGATCTGCTAGCTAAAAGGAAGATCTCTTTTGATGAGTTGAAGTCTTTTTCTGTGTATTTTGATTAGTGGGTGAAAGACAAGATGTAATCTGCATTTTAGCTTGTTTTCTTAGTGGTCTTCGATTTCTGGTTTGATGAGTGGTTGAGTAGAAGATTAAGAGATTTTTATATGAACCGAATGCTATTCGCTGGTTTCAGCAAATGGAACTGGGACATCCTCTGGTGTCCTTTTGATCTAAAAAAAACTGGAGCTTCAGGACAGGAATTGAAACTAGTGCCCTTCTTCTTTGTTCAACATCTTCTTTGTTCAACATCTTTTTGTGCAACATGTAGCTTCGGTGCCGTTAGCTTCCTTTCTCATGTGCAAGTACTGGTGCTGTAACTATAGTTACTTTACCGGTGTTGAAATTTTGAAACATATTGTTTATGTACATCTATTTTTCATTTGTCGCATTGAAACTCGGCACACATGAATGGAATTGGATCCTGCCTTGCATTAAAAGTAGAAAAGGCAGAACGGCAGATGCTCTGCCTTGCATTAAAAGTAGAAAAGCAAGTTTTGACAACTAGTCTAAATATTTAGTTCAGTACAAGGAGCTTAAACAAAACAACAACACTTAAAAGGCAACAGAGACTGGATTGACGACTAACTTGAGCTTATGAACAGGAATTGAAATTAGTGTTTTTTATTTAGCTTTCGGGATCAGAATCCAGAATCAAAAACAAAAACAAACATGATCTAATTATGTTTGCAGTCGATTGTGGTGCAAATTTTATAGTGTTGTCTCATTTTGTTGAGAGATAATACAATGGATAATTGTGCACACCACAATTCTGGTGAGTAACATTCTTTCTGGATAGTACTGCTTGACAATGAAGATACGTGGGTATTGCATGAAGCAAATTCTTTTATAATGACATATCTTTTGATTTTTGGTAATCAGAAGACTAAAACATTTTGGTGTAACATCAAAAAATAATGTTCTGGCAAAAAAGCTAAACTAAAGTTTAAGAAATATAACCAGTCTTTTAAATGCCAATTTGACTTTTTTGATCTATTCTTAGGTTTATACACGTAGGATGTGCATATATTGTAAGAATGCTATGAGAAATTAGGTAATGCAGATATACTATAATATTTTCTAGAAATCACAGTATTCCTAAAAAAAACTTCAAAAATACGTAGTATCCAACAAGACCCTAAATAATACCTATCCTTATGCTGGGAGAGATTGCCGCGCGCTCGCTCTCGCCATGTCAACTCGCTCCCCTTCTCGACCAATCAGCGCCTTGACATGTTGGCGCTATTGGATCGAGCTCGTGTCTCCCTGTTCGATGGATCTTTGCGCCTCGTAGGATCGGTCCTTCTGGAGCCCTTCATGCAACGCGGCACCTTTCCCCGTTCCTATCCACGGCTAGCCACCTCTGTCTCCTCCTCGCCTTCTCCGCTCGCCCTCTCGGATCCGACGGCAATGTCGTGTTAGAGAACGAGATCAGCCCGCTCAGCGCCCTTCTCCCCAAAGGAACGGAAGATCCGGTGGGGAGGTCTTCGTGAACGACGAAATCAGCCCAGGCGATGGCCATCTCCCCAGTGCGTTTGGTTGCCTGGATAAGGCTGGATGGGATATGACCATCCAGCCTGGTAGGGATGGAGCCATCCAGATACTTGTTTGGTTGGAATATATATAGGATGAGTCAATTTTTTGTTTGGTTGGATGGATGAGATGAGCCAATTTTTTATTTGGTTGGATGGGTTAGTTGTGATCAAGGTTTTGAATTTTAGTTTGAAATTTTTGGACAAAATTCAACCAAAATTTGAATTTTCGAACAAAATTTGATCGAAATTAGAATTTTTAGACAAAAATTTACCACAATTTGACCGAGTACACTTCGGCAAAATTTAAATTTGACTGAATACACCTCTTCATGCAATAAATTGTATGAGCCTGTCCATCTTTTTTTAAGATAATTCTATCCAGTGTCTTGAAGGAATATTTTTGAAAACTAGACGATTATATATCTCATCTACCCAAAAATAATTAGATGACATCCATAAATAGTACTCCCTCCCCTCTCCTATTGAGTGTTGCTGTGACCATTGACTCGTTTTACGGAGCTACCTCGCGGTCGATTCATTGACGACGCTTCCCCATCGCTCCTCCGGCTAGGCTTCCTCACAGACAGGTAATCCTCCTGCCCTTAATCACTGGAATTCGTTTGGATCTGCCTGTTTCTCCACACGAATTGGAGGGTCCTACATTTGCTATTCGATTGGGTCTAGGATTAGTAGTGGCTGCCTGATTTCTTGCGTCTAATTGGGGGCCAGATTTAGGACAATTGGCTCCTTTGGAGCGATCACCTGATGGAATTGGTTGGAAAAGATCCGCCTCTAGGCCAGCAGGAATCTCAATTTGCCAAATTAGCGCCCAATTCGCTGATTTTTATCTCAGAAGCTGTGCCATCAGGATGAGTTTGGCTTGCAAGGATGCGCCCTTGGCGCTTAATTGTCCTGCTGCGAATTAGTTTCGCAGTGGAGATATCTGGTTTCTTTCAGTTGTGCTCCTATGAAGCTTCTAACACTTTGTCGCTGCTGCAGATTGGGGTAGATAGTTCTCTAGAATGTGTACCTGCTAACCGATTAGGTTAAGGTAGTTTTGGTCAGGTCTACGTTGGTCGAACGTACCTGTCATGGAGCTGCTCGCATTGGTCCAGATGCCTGCGAGGTTTGTTAGTTTGTAAATTATTATTGTGATCTAAACTTGCATGCTCGAGTATAGAAACATTGGTTTGTGAATGGTTATTGTAGTCCCAAATTGCATGCATAGCTGTTTGTGCAAACTGATCCAGTTTTAGCATCTAGGACCGCTGGGAGCTGGTTTGAAGGTGTGGGTCATGATTTACCATTTTCTATCTTTTTTTCACGGGATTTAGGTTTCATAAAACTGCCTCTAGCTAACGATGGTTGTTTGGATCCAAAATATGCTGCTTTGATTTTGTAGTGTTCTTATAGTCGGCGCAGCGTAGTGCACTTACTTCGATTGCCCGAAACTTCTTATCACAGTCGTTTATTCCTTATATTACTCAGATCCAAAGCAAGATTTTGTGATGTCCAAAGGTTCTAAGTCATCGGCTGAGAAAATTAATATGCCAAGATCTCTTAAATACATCTGTGCGCCTTGGAAGGTTTGTATTAGGAATTTCATTTAATTTCATTTGCAACATCTCTTTACACAAGCTCTGTTTTATCCTAGGAATTTTACTCTTACAATTTTTTTTTGTCCTATAACAAAGTTTCGAAATCTGAGGAACACAAACCTGTAGTCACTGTTCTAAAAATCGGCATTAGGCGCCGACTAATCGCCGCCTAGGCGCTGGGCGCCGGCCAGCCGCCCGGACTTCGCCCTAATCGGCTGGTTAGGCGGCGACCCCGCCTAGGCGGTCCAAGGCGGCTCGGCGGCGACTAGGCGTGGCGGGATTCGGCGGCTCGGCGGAGGAAAGGCGGCAACTAGGCGGCCGATTTCCAGAAGAAAAGTGCGGGCAAAGATTTTCAGAAGAAAAGATCATGGCTGCGTGGGCGTCTCAGGCTCTCGGCAATTAGGGTTGAGCCCTTGCGCAGTCGGGCGCGGGTTGGACTCCAGCCGCCGCCGAATCCGCAGCTAACCGCCGCCGAATCCGCCGGCCAGCAGCCTGGACTTTGCCCTAATCCGCTGCTCAGGTACACCGCCGCCGCTCTGCTCCCCTTTGCTCTCCTCCCGCGTTCCCTCTGCCCCTCCTTCCCTCTGCTCCCCTCCCCGCCGCCGCGGCTCTCCTCCCCTCCGCTCCCCTCCCCGCCGCCGCCGCTCCTCCCCTCTGCTCTCCTCCCGCGAACCGCAGCTCCTCCTTTCCTCTGCTCCCCTCCCTGCCGCCGCCGCTCTCCCCTCTGCTCCCCTCCCCGCCGGCCGCGGCTCCCCCTCCCCTCTGCTCCCCCTCCTCGTCGGCACCCAACGACTCCTCCACTCTGCTCCCCCTCCCCTCTGTTGAAGTGTTGATATTAGGAATTTAGGTACTTATATTCATTTGATCAGTAACATCACTTCATTTGATCAACTATTATATCTTTATATGTTATAGCGTTCCGCCTAGGACCTGTCTAATTCCGATTAATCCCCGTCTAATCCGCCTAGGCGCTAGGCTATGGATCGCCGCCCGCCTAACGCCTAGCGCCTTCTTGAACATTGCCTGTAGTCTATCCTGAGGTAATTCTTTGTGTTGAAATTTATGAGAAGAGATATGGCTCTGAAAGTAATACGTTAGACTTTAGTCACACATGCTTATTTTTAATGTGAGATATGTGTAGATTAATTTTTGTGCTGATCTCTCTTCCCAGCAGAGCCAGGATTTTCTTGTGTTGGGAAGCCAGTTCCTTACAGATCTTAAGGACGACATATACTGTTTGACTGATAAGTTGATGGAGGTGGCCAGGCAACACGATCATTCTGGCTATTTTCTTATTGAGGTATATTTTTTGGGGTGAAAATTCGAGACATATTCTTAAAGATGCGTTGCAACTCTGTTAATGTCCCATCTTGGTCAGGACACGTTCTACAATGTACGAGACATAACGTCAAAAGGACTTACTGGATGGTTTGAATATTTCAAATGTGCCCGAGTTTAAATCTGCAAAAATGCAAAGGACCCGCTTTTCTTTTCTGACCTGCACTTCCAGCTTGTGCTGGATACCTCTACTGCCATCAGGTTCTCATCTATTCTCTTTATGCCTTAACAGAACTGCATTGTCTTTGATAAAAGTTGGTGTGCAGTCCCTAATTCTCTCCATTTTTCTCATGGATTTTTTTAATATCTTTTTTCATATGTTGAAATCAAATGGTCATTCGTCACTACAAAATGTTTTGTTGCCTATCCTTGTTTTGAAGTAAAGATGATAAAAGAACGCTATTTATCCGTTACTTTGTTATGTATCATAAAGCAACCATTTTGGTTTTGTGCTCACGTCAATAATATCAAATCATTTGGAGATCATCAGGTATGTAACATTTTTATGCTCAAGTAAATAATAAGAATGCTATGATTCTGACATTAGTGTCCACTGAGATGGCTACAAATCCACATAACATTGGTTGAAGGATCGAGGGTGCAGTTGCAACCGCAGATCAAACTTGCGCGCATAGAGTCATGCTGCTACACACGACACATCCAGAGGGGCCAGGACCATACTTGTCCAAAAAGAGTTTTAAATGTGATTTTCACGGTTTCACGCCAAGATCCTAAAAAGGCTATATCATCTATTGCTGGCTATTGCAGAAGCTGTCTTCGTCTTGTTTTTAGTATTAAAAAGTAAGCTACTTCCCGGTTTTAGTATTAAAAAAATAAAAATACTAGTATGAATGCTGGAATCAACAAAAATGTTAATATGTCTAAAAGATCATAAAATGATAACCATATCATAATCTTCTTATTAGCAAGTATTTTAATCACTGAGAAATATAGATACTGGAGTATTGAATTAGGGCGAGATGAGGTCTATTGCTAGGTCTTCTCATTGCGCAAGCTTATAATAAATGTATTTGGGCTTTATAGTAAGAGAAAATTCCTTATTTGCCATTGAAAATTGGCCGGATCTCTAGAATACCATCGCGAAACTGTTCCACATAAGGTATGTAACATTTTTTTGTCAAAGTCCTCGTATGATTTCCCCCCTTCCCCATCAGCTATGTAACATTTTTTTATTGTCGCAGTCCTCGCATGATTTCCCCCCTTCCCCTTAGTAACCGCCCAGAGCATCAAACGTAGCATACAAGCAGTTGGTTGAAGGATCAAGGTGCAGTTGCAATCGCAGATCAAACTTGCTTGCATACGATCAAACTCATGCTGCTACACATGACACATCCCAGTGGCTTGGATAATACTTGTCAACGAGGTTTTAAATCGTGATCTTAATAGTTTGCGAAAGTTCTCTAAAAGCTACAGTTGATATCGCTAGCTATTGTAGAAGTTATCATTCATCGTATTTATAGTATTAAAAAATAAAAAATGCTAACACTGGAATCAACATAAGTGCGGCACGGATGGGAGAATGGTTGAATGGACGGTTGGAGCGGACGGGTCACGGGAGCACGTTGCGCATGAGAAGGGTTGGACGAATAGGGTAAACTCTTTCTTTTATTAGTTAAGAAGATGGTTACAAATCCACATTAGGTATGTAACATTTTTTTGTCGAAGTCCTCGTATGATTTCAACCCCCCCCCCCCCCCGGTAACGGCCCGAAGCATCAAGCGAAGCATACAAAGGTAGCATACATATGCATACTGGAGTATTGAGAAATGGCTACATTATTAGTTCCCATGTTTCCTTAGGCTGGGTAGAGCCTGCTCTTCTCACACTTTTGTTCTATGCAAATGCCATAGATTTTTTTCCGTAAATGTGGCCAGTATGTATAATAGACTCGTACAGTATCTGAAGGTTGTCTGCAATCATAGAACGACAACACTTAGCACATCCGCCATAAAAACCAGTGGGCATTCAACATAGCAAAAATAGTATGCACTCAAAGATTTACATTCTTCCAAAACATCGCAAAATTTGAACAAATCAATAGAAAAGGTAATCATCAACTCATAACCTAAGCCAAGGGACCATTCTAATATGGTACTATCTATTTGTCAGTCCTCCCTGAAATCACCCAGCATCGAATACTAATCGGTGATCGAAGCTTCTTGTATTTTTTTATTCAAATAACTTACAATATAAACTAGTAGGAGGCTTACCCCGCTTAAGTCTGTATCTTGGGCAGAGCCTCGTCTCTCAGCCTCCATTTGCTTATCTTAGCCTTCATCCATACAAATGCACTCTTTGGCGATTTAAGCATCCATTCAATTGCATTCATCGTCCATTTAAGCCCAACAATCTAGGGGGGGATAAAGCACAAGTATGATATCTGTCACTGCTACTTTTATTCAAATTCAACTATTAAGCGATTGAGACTCCCCAATACTCGTGAGTGAGTACCGAGCTAATTGAGACTTCTATGGCTTAACATGGAAGCTTTTTACGGTACACTAAAAAGGAGAAAATGATGATATTTTTTCTTTACCTGGATGACTATGTCTTCTTAACCTTATCGACATTTTATTCCTTTCAGATATAAAAATCTCAATGGTCCAAGCAAGGCAACACGACATCTTGAGCCTTTTTCAGATTCCGTCCGGGGATGGTGCAAGCAAGTCAACAGGGGGCGATCGATTTAAAGGTGCAAGTACACGTCGAATATATTCTTATACCTTGAAATATAAAATCCCTCGGGGTGGTGCAAACGACATCTTGAGACATTCCCGATCAAGCCACTGGGAATTGGACCGGACTTTTCCAGACCGGCACGCCCGAACGCTGCAGGGGCTGTTGGATCGAGAGGCGGTGGGATGAATGGCTGCGATCTCTCCTAGCCTCGCCCGCACCCGCTCCCAAACCCTCCCCCTCTCAGCGTCTTCTCGCGCGCCTTGGGGTCAAAGTCAGTGAGATATCATAAGGTAAATGATCAAATGCCGATCAATTTTGGGGCAAATCATCCCCTCCTCCTAGACTCCCCTATGCTGGATTCAGGTCTTCTTTCTGAAATTTCTGGTGCATCCTTAACGGCAGAGTCCCAGGCAGTTATTCAGCAGACTCCAGATCTTCCACCACAGCATTTTTCATACCTGCCAAACATACATTGCGATCATTTCTTAGTTTCCACGTCGCACATGAAGTTGCAGCACAAGCATTATTTTACTCCCCACGTTCACTAATCCATCGCTTGTAGCAACTGTTTCATAATGTAAGACAACGCTTTTACCAACTACTTGAGAAATGAACTTGCAGGCAACTTGTGCAATAGGACCGTAAAAGAAGATGCATAACTGATTCCTTCTCATTACATAACAAAAGAGCATGTTTTATCCCTAGTCAGACTTGTATTGTTGACCAAGCATATCTGCCAATTAGAACACAGGAAAACCCATTAAAAGTACATTTTAAATTTCCAATACCGAAGAATCATCCACACCAAACAACTGAATGCAAGAGGCAATTCCCACCTAAACCACATATTTATTAGCCAAAAACAAAGACATCTCGTACAGGTGAGCTTCAATTCAGAACCACTCCAAACGTTGCAAATAGTGTAATGCTCTTCTCATTTAAATGAATAACCTGTCGAGCTACAAAAACCATTTGAGAAATGTGTGGCATTAAGAGAAGGGAAGGATAAAATATTACAGCTTCAATACTTATGACCAATAACTTGCTTCAATATCTTGTGACTACCAAGGTCATATCTCTTAATTAACCCAGGAAGCTAGTAAGCAGAAATTAAGATATCTCGAATAGGGGGATCCATATACATCCAAATTCTTTCTTAAAGCAAATAGAACCCTGATTAGTTAAGAGGTAGTTATGCTTCTACCTCCTTGTGATGCCCTCATAAGAAAGAAGCCCCGCTTGATTAATGCCAATTGACACAGTTATATCTACACAGTAAATTGAATTATCCCTACCTGGAAGGGCAGCCTCGATTTCTTCTGTGGTGACTTGGTAGGCCAACAATCTTCCCCTTTTTCCTTGCGTGTCTTTGTGGCCCTTTTTTTCTATTAGGATCTTTGTTGGTACATAGCTGGCACATTGATAGTGTTCAAGATATATAAGCCAGTGTTATTAAGTCGTCGAATAGTCGACGACTAGCCGTCCAGTTGGCTGGCGGCGCTTGATTCTAGCCATCAACTCGACTAGTTGAGCAAGTCGAGCGACTTGCTGTCGACTGGTTGACTTGGGCCGACTAGTCATCGATTGGGAAAGACAAATCGACCGACTTGTGGGCGAGTGCAGGAGAGATAGTGTGGCTTGGCTCGCTTTTTTCCGACTTGGCATGATTTGAGTTGGCCTAGCATTAGGTTGAAAATTGAAGAGGATAATGGATCTTGGCACGCAAACCCTAGCAATTAGCAGGTAGCTACTTCTGGTTCTTGCCTCAGCCCTGTTGGTTCCCTCCCTTCCAACCATCTCGCAGCACCCGTTGCCTTTGCCCCTGGCTCAAGCTGCCATCTGCAAGTGTCACCTTGGCATTTGGATTCATCTCCTCCTAATTCTAACTATCTACTCTACATCATATAAAATAAACTCAAGGGAAAAGTTCATTTGACACCCCTAAACTCTTCCAAAAGTCTAGATTTCAACCCTCAACTACAAAATCAGGCATTCGACATCGTCAAACTCTTAAAACTGTTCACTTTACCCCCTGAGATAAAACCACCCTGGTGTCGTTGACCTAACATCTACATGTATAGGTTTCGTTTGACATGGCATCCACATGCGCATGTATAGCTAAGTCTGACGGGTGAGACCTATCTGCAGAGAGAGAGAGAGAGAGAGAGAGAGAGAGAGAGAGAGAGAGAGAGCAAGGAAGCATAGGAGCATGGGGTAATGCCTGGGAGGTGGGTTGCAGATGCAGCGGCTCGGTGGCGAGTAGAGGGTGGTGTCGCGGTTTGATCTATGGTGCGATGGCAAGGTGGTGTTGTCTCGATGAAGAAGATGCGAGCACGGGGTTGATCATCACACGAGGAACAAGATGATGGGGTCGCTGATGGCAGGCATATATGGGGAGAAGTCTCCATTTCTCCTCACGTCTCGTCTGTTGGCGGATCAGATGACAACAAGCGAGATCGAATCCGGCGGACTGTTGGAGAAAATCCCAAATTAAATGAGGGGAACGATGGATAGGAAGGTGGAACACGTTGTGGTGGGGTTAGTTTCACGTGGAACTCACTGGAATGGCGGATCGGGTCAAGGGCTCGGCGGCTGGACTTGGAGAAGACAATGGGAGGAAGAGGACTAAATCTTGAATCTGAATTGAACTATCTAGATTCCGTCCCAAATTCGGCCAGATATCTAAATCTAATCCCGAATCCAATCCCAAATCGGACAGGAATAATCCATCCTATTTTCATCCGTGCTGAGAGAATCGACGAACGCCCCTTATACAATATAGACAGCACGGCCACACAAAACTCCAAACAAAGCTAACCTGAACGCTAGTCACCTTGATTACTGTGCCGAAGACGCACCCCATGGCTAGCTTTGAGCTTGGGGTGGTCGTCGGCGAGGAGGTGCACCTTTAAGCTTGGGGTGGGACTGTGGGAGTGATCGTCGGCGAGGAGGTGCTGCTGTAAGAGTATCTCCAGCAAGGGCCTCTAAAACAGGGTCTCTATTTTGGATTTAGGGACCCCCCTATTTTTTGAGACCCTGTTTTCAGAGCACAAGTTCAGCAACAACCCTTAAATCTCAGTCCCTATTTTACTTTTTCTCCTATTTTGACATATCCGCTATGTATAATCTTCATTTAACACCACTAAAACTCAATCAAAAATATTTGTAATACATAAAACATAAGCATATTAACATTTACAATTTAAAATCATGATATTTCAAATTTAAAATTAAAATTTTCAAAACATAATAAATAGATAAATAGAAACTCTGAACAATTAATCGAACTACGAAGCGCTGTGAATTGCCCACAAATGCTCAATAAGATCATCTCGAAGCCTCATGTATTTCTCTGTCTTCAATAATATGGGATGTACTCGTGTCCCTGGGAATTGGGGCTGAGGAGGCAAATTTAGGGGCCTCCTAATTTTAGAGGCTTGAGTTGGAGCCCTGTTGGATCTGTTTTTTTTTACTACACTCCCTATTTTAAGGTTCAGGGGCTGGTTTAGGGGCCCTGCTGGAGATGCTCTAAGGCCGGAAACTGGACCAGAGCCTTCACCACCGCGTCCAGCTTCGGCGGCAGGCTCTCCAGCTTCTGCTAGCTACCTGCTGCGATAGCACCATTAGCACGAACAGTTGGTTACTTGGTTATATAGTTGGGCGAGGGTGGGAACTGTTAGAAATAAAGGCACATTTAGGTTTAATTTAATCCAAAAGTAAATCATGAACAACATGTGATTGACGATCGGTAACGAATAACAGGAGCATACCATAGATGCATATGCTAGAAGACTACACATATATCCATCTAATGTGCTCACAATCAACAGGTTGAAAATAAACAGTAGAAACATTGTAACGCATCGCTCGGGTGCGAGATGGAGCGATGTCGTTGTAAGCGCGTCATGTCGAGGACGGAAGCACGACGAGTCGGCGCGATGTCGGCAAACGCTCTGAGCGACGAGGAAGACGAGCCGTGACGGTGACGTGGAAGCAGTCGCGCCAAGCGCTTCCCAAAAACCTGATTCGTCCTCTCCCAGTGCAAGAACGCGAGGACGGACGGTTTCGGAGACCTGCTTTCCCGTTCGGTGCACGCCGCCGTCTGGAGACGAAGCGAACTAGATGACGGTGCAGCGAGGAAAAGCGGCAAAAGCAGCTAGAGCGCGAAAACTCTATATCTCCCGGATGACAATGACGATATATAAAGGAGCAACCTGGTAACGATCAGAATCGAACACGACTCGAGGGCGTGCCACGATCGGAGTCCATTACGGGATCTGCACGGTGTCCTTATCTCATACTACAACCGCGATTCCGAGTAGCAAAAGAGTAATCTGCAAAAGGAGGATGCGCCTACGCAAAGCCCTGGACCGGATTTCGGCGGACCATTCACACAGGTGCCGCACGCCCGCGCCCGCCCGGCCCAGTGCCGAGCCCGAGCCCGGCCCGGCCAGCAGGCGAGCGCGTGTGTATTCTTTTCTCCCTTTCTCCACATGGTTCTACCATGGTGGATCACACTCCACTATTTAAACTAGTGTTCACCACTTTAGGCTAGCAATGTGGTACTATTGCTAGTGCACATGCTCCTCATGAGGTGGGCCTTTGAGATTTTCTAGGATTTATTGTCTCAATTAAATGGGCTTGGCGAAATAATCCAACAATCCCCACCGTATCTCAAAGTCCCACCGATCTTGTCTGTTCCCAAAGTCATTAATATACCGACATTTCGGTGACAATGGACTATGCCTTGAATTGCACCTAGGACTCCAAATTACACTCACCACAACTTGAACAATGGACTAAGCCTTGAATTGCAAGTTTTGTGCGATCGAGTTTCATTTAAAGCCTTAGGCGATACTAGGCTGCCAATAGGCTTCCTCGGGTGGAGCATATAAGTCGTACTCCATGGTCTCTTCATGAGCTTACTAGAGATTACCCAAGTCTCATAGACTGCGACTTTCAACAGTCAATCTCATATAGGTGTGTTCTTTCAAGATGCTCTGTAGGATGACATCTTCGCTAAATAAAGCCAACAGAACACATTAAGGCAAAAACCAACCTGCCATACAGATTTCGAGAGTATTGCATCTTCACTTGGAACTAGTTAGAAAATTACTCTCCTCCAGTTAACCAGTAGCTTGTTTTTCCCAGGTCCTAATTCACGGGATCTCCGATCACATAGGTTGGGTTACCGCTATGGTATAACTCACATGGGTCTCATGCCTAGTTCCTTTGATGCGTTATCTATCACATTCCGTGATAGTCCTTTAGTGAAGGGATCTGCCAGGTTTTTAGCCGTCTGGATATAATCCAATGCTATCACTCCGGAGTTTTTCAATTTCCTGACAGACTTCAAACGTCTTTTCACATGTCTTGAGGATTTCAAGTTATCTTTAGAACTGTTCACTTTAACAATAATCGCTTGATTGTCACAATTCATAAGAATGGCGGTATTGGTTTTTCAACCACGGAAGATCCATCAAGAGTTCACGTAGCCATTACGCCTCAACGGTGGTTGTATCCAATGCAATCAATTTCGCCTGCATGGTTGACCATGTCAAAATAGTCTGCTTGCAAGACCTCCACGACAGCGCCCCACCAAGTGTAAACACATATCCACCGGTGGCCTTAATCTCATCGAGATCAGAGATCCAATTTGAATCACTATAACCCTCTAGTACCGAAGGGTACCGGTATAGTGTATTCCATAATTTCTTGTACCCACCAAGTAACGCATAACTCTTTCGAGTGCACGCCAATGATCATCTCGGGTTAGAAGTAAATCGGCTCAATTTGCTTACAAAGAAATGAGATATCGAGCCTTGTTGCGCTTAGCCAAGTACATGAGAGATCCAATGATCTCGAGAGTATTTCATTTGATCTCTAGCAATTCTCTTGTTTTTAGAAGAATCACACTTGGATCATAAGGTGTTGGAGAAGGCTTGCTATCCGAATAGCCAAACCGACTCAAAACCTTTTCCACATAATGGGATTGAGAAAGACTAATCCCATCCTCACCTTTGACTAACTTGATGTTCAAGATCACGTCAGCCTCTCCGAGATCTTTCATATCAAAATTTCCAGACAGGAAAGACTTGACCTCATTGATCACATCAAGATTTGTTCCAAAGATCAAAATGTCATCCACATATAGGCACAGAATAACTCCCTCACCCCCACCATGGCGATAATACACACACTTGTCGGCTTCGTTTCTGTGGCTTGACTTGTGTCAATGTTCTATCGAACTTCTCATGCCATTGTTTAGGTGCTTGTTTAAGGCCATAAAGAGATTTGATAACTTACACACCTTGCTCTCATGTCCGGTAGCACAAATCCATCTGGTGATCCATGTAGATCTCCTCATCTAGCTCTCCATTAAGAAAAGCTGTCTTCACGTCCATTTGATGGACAATGAGACCATGAGAGGCAGCCAAGGATAAAAGTACCCGGATGGTTGTGATCCTAGCAACAGGTGAATAAGTATCAAAATAATCCTCTCCTTCCTTTTGCGTATAACCCTTAGCCACAAGTCTAGCCTTGTACTTTTCAATAGTACCATCAGGCCTTAGTTTCTTTTGAACACCCACTTACAGCCCACGGGTTTGCAACCATAAGGCGATTACGTGAGCTTCCAAGTTTCGTTAGGCAGAATAGAATCCATCTCACTACTGATTGCCTCCTTCCAAGTGTCTGCATCGAAGATGCATAAGCTTCAAGTAGAGGTGGGAGTATCATCCACAAGGTACACAGTGAAATCATTACCAAAGGATTTAACCATCCTTTGTCTCTTGCTCCTCCTAGGAGCCTCACCGCTATCCTCCTCAGATTTTGCTCGGGTATCTATTCGTAATCCTCGGTTTGTGCTATAGGTTCTGAATTATCTCAGATTTTGACTAGAAACGCTATGCAAATCTTTCATGGGAAAAATGCCCTCAAAGAAGGTGGCATCTCTGGATTCCATGATTGTACCGACGATCATGTCAGATACCTCAGACTTCACTACTAAAAATCTATAGGCAATGCTCCGATGAGCGTATCCCAGAAAGACACAATCCACTATCTTAGGTCCAAGTTTGCGCTTTTTAGTTATGGGCACATTGACTTTCGCCAAGCAACCCCACGTGCGCAAGTATGAAAGTGATGGTTTTCTCCTTCCCATTCTTCATATGGGGTTTTCTCCTTATTCTTAGAAGGAACTTTATTCAAAACGTGACAAGAAGTCAACAGGCCTCCCCCACCATTCCTTAGATAGACCCAGTTGTCCAACATGGTATTTACCAAATCGGTTAGAGTGCGGTTCTTTCTTTCGGCAACCCCATTAGATCAGGCGAATAGGGATGTGTCCTCTCATGAATAATTCCATGTTCCTTACAGAATAAGTCGAACTCAGTAGAGAAGTACTCACCGCCACGATCTGACCTAAGCCTTTTGATTTTTCTTTCTAATTGATTTTCAACTTTAGCCTTATAGACTTTGAAGTAGTCTAAAGCCTCATCTTTAGTTTTCAACAGATAAACATAGCAGTATCTAGATGCATCATCAATCAGAGTCATGAAATATCTTTTTCGTCCTTTAGTCAACACACCATTCATCTCACAAAGATCTGAATGTATGAGTTCTAATGGTGCCAAGTTTCTCTCCTCCGCTGCCTTGTGAGGTTTGCGAGGTTGCTTTGATTGCACACAACTTTGGCACTTAGAACCTTTGACAAGAGGGAATTTTTGGAATTAAATTCATACTAGCGAGCCGAGTCATACAACCAAAATTTAAATGACATAACCGTGAGTGCCAAACATCGGCTTCACCTCCATTAGAAATATCACAAATATGGTTCACAACTTTATTGCAAAAATCAGAAAGGGAAAAACGGAACAAGCCTCCACATTCATAGCCTTTACCAATAAAAAGTCCATGCTTAGACACGACTACTTTATTAGACTCAAACACCACTTTGAACCCTTCTTTACATAGAAGGGAGCCGACTGTGTTTTTATTTATTGAGGGGACATGCTGCACGTTCTTTAGCTGCACGATCTTTCCCGAAGTAAACTTCAGATCTACCGTGCCAACACCAAGAACAGAAGCATTCGAGCTGTTTCCCATCAACACGGAGCAATCCCGCACGACCTGGTAAGAAGAGAACAAAGAGAGATCAGCACACACATGAACATTAGCTCCAGTATCAATCCACCAATCGGTGGTCTGATTTACTGAAAGAACAATAGATGCGTTACCATACCCGTAAGTTCCTCCTCCAAAGATTGCCAATGGTCACGTTGATGACTTTGAGTTCTGTCCTTGCTCACCCTTCCTGCCCTTGCGATTTGGACATGTTTGGCCCATGTCCAATCTCACCGCAAACAAAGCGAGGGCTTCTCATCTTTGTTCATTAACTTCTTCTTCTTGAAATTAGTGGTTTGTTTGGCTTTATTTTTCCCTTGTTCTTGCCATGTGAAGCTGTTGCACCACATTGGCGCTAGGCGCCCCTCGATTCCTTTCACAGGTGCATCCTTAGCTCGAGCTTTCTCCTCAACATCTAGAGACGCAATCAGATTCTCAACAGAAATCTCTTGTCTCTTATGTTTTGAAGATGTGGCAAAATTCCTCCATGAAGGAGGTAATTTGGCAATAATGCCCCCACCACAAACACAATCAGCAACCGGATTTTGAGGAGTTCGAGTTCCCTGGCGAGAACCTGTATCTCATGAGCCTGCTCAACTACAGAACGGTTATCCACCATCTTGTAGTCATGATATTGCTCCATGATATACAGTTCACCGCCAGCATCGGAAGCACCGAACTTAGCATTCAAAGCATCACACAGTTCCTTCGCCTCTTTAATGTGCATATACACATCGCACAGACGATCGTCAAGAACACTAAGAACGGCTCCCACAAAGAGTGTGTTGGCATCCCGATATGCCTTCTCCTTTTCAGGAGTTGGTTCCATATCCTCTGGTTTGCCGTTCGACACCCAGAACACGTTCATAGCTGTAAGCCACAAGGTGACCCTTGTCTGCCATCTTTTGAAGTGCACACCTGTGAATTTTTCCGGCCTCAGTGCCTCGGCAAAGCCAGCCATTGATAAACCTAAGCGCCTATAATCAGGTTTTTGAATTGTTAGAAATAAAGGCACATTTAGGTTTAATTTAATCCAAAAGTAAATCATGAACAACATGTGATTGACGATCGGTAACGAATAACAGGAGCATACCATAGATGCATATGCTAGAAGACTACACATATATCCATCTAATGTGCTCACAATCAATAGGTTGAAAATAAACAGTAGAAACATTGTAACGTACTGTTCGTGTGCAGATGGAGCAGTAGTCGTTGTAGCGTGTACAGTGCCGAGGACGGAAGCACGACGAAGTCGAGCGCGATATCGAGCAGCCGCTCCTGAACGACGAGGAAGACGAGCCGTGACGGTGACGTGGAAGCAGTCGCGCCAAGCGCTTCCCAAAAACCTGATTCGTCCTCTCCCGGTGCAAGAACGCGAGGACGGACGGTTTCGGAGACCTGCTTTCCCGTTCGCTGGTGCACGCCGCGTCTGGGACGGGCGAACTAGATGACGGCGCGAGGAAATCGGCAAAACGCTAGGGCGCAGAAAACTCTATATCTCCCAGATGACAGCGACGCAGTATATAAAGGAGCAACCTGGCAACCTGGTAACAGTCCGTAACCGAACACGACTCGAGGACGTGCCACGATCGGAGTCCATTACGGGATCTGTTACGGTGTCCTTATCTCATACTACAACCGCGATTCCGAGTAGCAAAAGAGTAATCTGCAAAAGGAGGCTGCGCCTACGCAAAGCCCTGGACCGGATTTCGGCGGACCATTCACGCAGGTGCCGCACGCCCGCGCCCGGCGAGGCGAGGCGAGCGCGCGCGTGTGTATTCTTTCTCCCTTTCTCCACATGGTTCTACCATGGTGGATCACACTCCACTATTTAAACTAGTGTTCACCACTTTAGGCTAGCAATGTGGTACTATTGCTAGTGCACATGCTCCTCATGAGGTGGGCCTTTGAGATTTTCTAGGATTTATTGTCTCAATTAAATGGGCTTGGCCCAAATAATCCAACAGGAACGCGGGGGCCGGGGAGTGTCGAAACGGTCGATGTCCTACGATTCCTACGTGTGCACCGGTCCTACATGTGCGCCGGTCAAGGACAACGACAAGAAGATTTGTGATGCTGGGCTCTGATTTGGACAGTGGAGAATTGTGAGACCCCGGATCAGCTATCCAGAATCTCCTGTGTATTTCCGTACTAGTCCCAGATCAGTAGCTAGTACACACAGTCACAGTGATACATCATTGCCGAACAAAACGAAACTTGTAATGTAAATGTTTAAGTATGGGCCACATGGCCACTTATTACAATACTCGGTCCAACGACCGGACACACAACGCAGCGGAAACAAAAGAAAGCAACAAAACGAAACGAGCGAACGCCAAAACGCCACAGGCGACGACTAGGAACGCAACTAGTCCTCATGGTAATCCTCCTCGAAGACCTCCTCCTCTTCCTCGGCATCTTGATAAATTTCTGATGATTACAATGTTGGTGTAGCACGTGAGTACAAAAGTACTCAGCAAGTCGGGAAAGTATGATCATGAGGGGCTTTCCAAAGGAAGCTTAATAGGGTTTATTTGCATAAAGCCACATTTGAATAAATCATACTTAAGTAATAAATTTCACAAAGCATCTTTTTACAATTCTTTTTAACAATTGAACTATTTAATATTGCAGTGAGGTTCTATCCACCATCACTAATATAAAGGCTCTATCCGCCAACTTGTCAAAGATCAAGGTTAATCATGTGACTCCATCCGTCAAATGCAAAACAGGTTCTATCCACCTGGGTTGGCTCTTTCCGCCAAACAACATTCGAGAGTTCTAACCACTCCCGAACCCCAAAAACAAAACACTTTTCGGTTTTAAAACAAAATCAAAGTCTACCAATATGAAAGCATTCTTCGCTTTGCCTTTGACCGTAGGCACGGCTATTCGAATAGTTTATACTCTGCAGAGGTGTACAACTTTACCCACAAGACAAGATATACCCTTGTTGCCATGCAATTAACACACTTCCTTAGGTGTGCCGGCAGGGATATCTTGACAAGGCCGTTACAATGTATCTACCTAACTAGACCCACCCGCTGAGGTTTCACCGCTGTTAGGGTTCCTTCCACCCAGTACAGAAGCCCCCTCTTGCGCCGTGTGAGAAAAACCACATTGCCTCCGTCCGGCATTCACATTCAACCAGGTGGTGAGTCTAAGCTAGGCTTCTACAAATTAGTGAGCCAGGTCGTACCATTATAGACATGTGGTAGTACGGTATTGCTTAAAATGGCAATCATAAGCGTCGGTCCTTATATGACTTGGGGCGGTACTTGCACAAAAGGATCAATGCATGATCCGCTCCCACCCGACATTCCATGCCGCCCAAGTCGAAATCAGTTTTCCTTTTCTTTTTATTTTAACAAAACAGGACCAAAACCATAATAATAACTTTCAAATCACAAATAATAACATTCTTTTTGGAATAATCCCACCCCTGGGTTGTTTTTGTCGGAAAAGGTCCTAAGCAATTCTACCGTACTACATAGCAACGGATACCATATAAACATAGGCATGGTATAAACAATGTTCTAGGGTTACAATGGATATGATTAACAATGTCATGGAGGAATCAACAATTTCGGTATAACTAACACTTATATTTGACATATTTCATTAAACATAGCCATGCAACTTTATAAACAATTTTAAATCATTTTGTGAACATGGGAGCAAAGTGCATCAAGGAGACTTGCCTTCTGTCCCGGGTAGGTCTTCGTACGCGGGAAGTTCGGCGGCGGAATCGGCGGTCGCGGCGGGATCGTCGACTACACGCAAAACGAGGCAATAAATAAATAACAGAAAATAAATAAAATCCAAAAATTATAAAATTAGTACTGGCAGGAAGATCTTGATTTATGATGAATTTAGAAATTTGAATGGGGTCAAACGGAGTTCGGATGAGAAAGTTATGAGCTTCCGAAGTTTGAATTTCGAATAAATCGAAAACCGGGAATATTCCGGGAATATTCCGTTTTGACCGAGTCAACGTTGGACTGCGCTTTGACCGGACTTTGACTGGTTTGACTTGGCTTTGGAGTGTATGACAGTGGGGCCCACGCGTCATAGAGAGGAAGTGAAAAGAGGAAGCTTCCTCTGGAAGCTTGCCTTGCATGGCAATGGAGGAGAGAGAAAGTGAGTGAGAGAGAGGAAAGGAGAGAGAGGGAGGGGGCTCGGAGGGGGGCGGGCGGCGAGGAGGTCGCCGGCGGCGAGCCGACGCCACGGCTGGCGAGCGATCAAGACGGGGCGCTGGGCTCGGCAAGACGGCGCCTGGCGGGCGGCATGGCGGCGACGGCCGGCCACACGGCGCGGGCCCACGCACAGGAGCTTCACTCCAAGAACAGAGCAAGCCAAAAGAAAGGAAAAAGAACACAAGTTTTTTTCCAAAACTTGATTTTTCTCCCAATTTTGCATGGATTTGATCCAAACAAAAAGCTAGAACCTCTAGGGGACCTCCTTAGCAACATCTAGGATGAAGGAATTGAACCAAATCTCACCGGAGAAGATGAAATCGACGATGAACACGGGTTCGGCCGAAGCGAGCAAAATCCGAAATTCGTCGCCCACGGATGAAGAAACCTAAAATTGATGGATGAATTAGCAACTAGACTTCCATGCTAACACAAAGAAACGAACGGGAGGAAGAAAGATCCACCGGAGTGGAAGATATGAGCAAGAACACGAAGAACGCGAAGAACACAAGAGTTCGTCGGTTTTCTTGATCTTGCGGCCGATTGGATTGGAGGGGCTAACGGAGGGCTAAACCACCGGAAAGAGGGTTCTTATACGGAGAGATGAGAGGTGGAATCACGCGAAACGGATTAGAAACGGCCGCGCAATCACCAAAAGAGTCGGTTTCGGTTTTCTTGCAACCGTTCAAAAACCAACGCGATCTCGGGTGCATTAGCCTTATGGATAGAAAGAGGAGGCCGTTGGGATTCCAACGGATCCGGCGGTTCGCGATTTGGAGTTGAATTGGAGGAGCTAGAAGGGATTAAAGAGAGCTCCCACCATTTTTGCTTGCTTGGAGCTCATTTGCTCATGCATGGCAAGAGGTTGAAGATGACACTATTCATTGACACGTGGCAGCTTCCCATTGGATCTCTTTTACGCAAATGAGTCGCCCTAGAGAAAATTTAGGAAAAATGGCCTAAAAATTCCGGAAAAATTCCTAGAGCCATTTTGGAATATTTGGGACACAATGGAAGTGGTTTGGTTGAATTTGGATGATTTTTGGGGAATTGGATATTCGGGCGCGGATCGCAGGCATTAAACAAAAGCCGCGCGAGATAAAATAGGAACGGATCTCCAAAAATCCGGGGAATGATTCCTAAAATCATTTCGGAATATTTGGAGCATTTTAGAAGTGGTTTGGAGATTTTTGGAGCACTTTTGGACTCGGGTGAATTTTTGGGTACCGGCGGTACTGGAAAAATCCGATTTTTCGCCCGGGAGGGAATTAATTCCCGATTTCGAAGGGAAAGGGATGCCAGGTTAAAATAAACACCAGAGAAACTCCAACTTTTGAATTTACTTTATTTAAATTAGGTTTTTCTCCAGAAAGCCAAAAAGAGGATGTTACAAGAATGGGCCATGCAACTCTGGTCATTCCGGTGGCGGCCCAACTGTCCTAATTGGGTGATGGCCACAGATTTCGTAATAATACCAGCTGCATTCTTTCATTCTTTTCTTGTTTCCCTTTTAATTGTTATTCTAGTTCCGTTGTAATCAGTGGCGGAGGCAGAAAATTCTAAAGGAGGGGGCCAAGAAAGAAGTGAATATCTACTGATGAATGAAAACGTACCACTAATTATTTTACATAAGGCGATAGTTGATATTTTCGAGTTGACAGTAAAACTTACTCTCTTCAAATTTTGATGCTTTCCTGTGAAGTGGGACCTGCATGCATTGCAAATATAATTACGAATCTTTATGTTGAAAATAAATCAGATGAAAAGGAGCAGCCAACAATGAACTCACACATAACAACTATCTTTACCATGAAGGAAGAGACTCGACCTAGCTTGATGCTTTATTATTTTGACATCGCTCTAAGCGAGAGAAATTTTCAAAATAGAAAATTCAGTAACTACACAGAACAAAAACAAAAAAAATCAGTAACAACACCAACCTCCGACCGGGGCCGGGGCCCACCCTGCCCCGGCCGTGGCTCCGCCTCTGGTTGTAATTACCAGTTGCTTTCTTTCGTAATAATACCAGCTGCACGGCATCTGATCATCCATTCAGATGTAATTACCCCATACTAATAGCTGCTATTATTATTACCCTGAGCTAATAATGTGGGTCGTCGCATTATACAAGTTCACAGTGATGCTGGTCGGCTTAGGGTGCGTTTGGTTGGGTGAACAAGGATGGTGAGATAGGATGGTACAAGATGGATGGGATGATCCTGGATTATATGGTATAGGGAGAGTGTTTGGTTGATTAGATGGTATAGCAATTTTCGACGATTTTTGATGAAAATCGATCAATTTCCATCGATTTTTGATCGGATTTTTACATGTAAATTTTTTTGAATTCTTGATTTTTTTTGTGAATCAGATCAATTTATCGACCAGTTTTTAAGATCAAACCCCAATGATACAGGCGATTTTTGCCGATTTTCGACGATTTTTGAATCCCTGCATGCTGAGAGGAGCCGCCCAGATCGTCCTCGAGTTGTTGGATGAACAGTCGCTCCCGTCGGATTTGGATCCTAGCAACAGACCACCGGAGGTGATCCCGATGCTAATGCCCAAGCCCAAACGAGACAACTCTACAAACATCCAAACGACTCGACAACAACCCCGGTATTCCCCCGGTATGCGATCCGAAACTCGCCCAGGATCCCCACATACCGGTTCCCAATGCCATATCAACATTCAATTCGCACAAAGGGGCATCGAGCCCCCAAGCTCACTACCAGAGACGCAAAAACGCGGAAGTAAACAAACACACCACACGGCACAAAAAGGCCCAACAAAAACAACCAACAAAGACGACCAAGCGAAAAGCAAACGGGTTCCATTACAGAAATAAAGGTAGCAGCTGTTCGCAAAAGTAACTCCTACGATTCTATACAACAAAAGTAAAACACCCCGGAAGTGTCATGCCCTAACACCTCCGGGCGCACGAGTGTCGACAGCCTCTACTCGGTGCCCCGCCCGGTCACCGATAGGCAGTAGGGGCAAAACTCGCACCCCGCTGGATCCTCACCTGCAAAACCACAAAGCAGAAGCCTGAGTACAAAAGGTACTCGCAAGTCTCACCCGTGGTCCATATACGACCGACTCCAAAGGATTATGCATTTGGATGTAGCAAGGAATAAGCTGAAGGCAGAACAGTTGCAAAATGCTTAACATTTGTTGTTTAGTTGCCTGAACTACTCAAATCTCAATTTTAGTGCGGTTGTTACTGCACCTACTTCCAATGTGAAGTTAACATTTAACCACATTTAAATCGAGCTCAAGCCCAAAGGCGAACTTCAGTTCAAGTTATTACTACGTGTAACAGCAGTGACCCAACGTGCTCATATCCGAGAGCGCGGCAATTCGAATCGCTTAGTTAACCCTGCAGGGAAGCATTGATCACACGACATGTGTCACGAAGGAGCCTCATGTCAACCCCCTCCCATCCATACCAATTCGTTGGGGCATCTTCATGCGGTCCGGAAACCTAGCACCCCCTTGAGCAGCCTCAAGCCCGGCTTGGCGCTCGAGAGTCGGCCTAGGCCCCGCCCTCAACCACGTCCAACCACATGAGGGCATGTCCCATCGAACGGCATGCGATAAAAGAGCGGCTTACCTTACCATAATCGGGCATGTGATCAACCAATTGGTGCTTAGCCATGGTACCACATCGAATTGGTCCTTAGCTGACTCAGGCGAGACTACCACATTTGGGTCTCCTTACCCAAATGTCTAACTCTCCCGCCCGGTCTCAAATTTCATCATTTCATTTCTCATAAACAACCCATTGCAACCCAATACTTGTAAAGTACATCAATCTCAAGCGGTGGAACCTTCCACCACTTGGCCCAAACCCGACTTCTAAGCATACTAAGCACGACACCAATAGTACCCATAATCTAGCTCCAAAGGAGGTGTTTACGAGTTACAAAGAACAGGGTACATGCAACAAATAGGATCTAGCCTATCCCACATTTCAATTCCTAATGCATCACTTAATCGAACAATAAGCAGTTAATTCACAAAAATAGATTATAATTATGGTTCAAAATGCTTAGGTGCTTGCCTTGATCTTCTGCTTGCGGATCGGCGGTAGCCGGCTCTCCGGTAGTACCCTCAGTCACCGCGGAGTCAAGTCCCGCGGGATCGCTCTCTACACGAATACAATGCATAATAAGATGCATGCAATGCGAAAGAAATGAGCTCAACACACAACCCCACAAAAACCCACAACTGGACAGACCAGGCGAACCCGGACAGTCCGGGTTTATCATCCAGACTTTCCGGCTAACCCGGACATTCCGGACCTTGTGTCCGGATACTCCGGCCTAGGGCGGACACTCCGGACTGGGGGTCTGGACACTCTGAACCTGGCGCACCTCACCCTACAACTCAACGGACTGAGGTGCCGCCAAGTCCCACGGCACCGCGGGGACCCGATCTATGACATTCCTACACGCGGCAAGGCCGAGGGAACTTCAAGCTAGCTAAACCTCGAGAAAACGACACCCAACCACAAAACCACAAGCCAACTCTAATCGACCCTTGGATTGGCATTACCACTACCCGATCTACCTCACTAGTACCCACATTCATCAATCCAAGCCCCAAACCAACCCTAGAATCACTACACCCAAAACTCTAGAGCTCAAGATTCAACTCCAAACTCCCAAATCCAAACCTAAACCCTAAACCCACCATGGATGGCCTTAGAACCCAAGAACCCACGAATCAACCCCCAAGAAGAGGACTTACCCCCAAGGATGATGGAGGAGAACAATGCCGGGTAGAGGAAGGAGGACACCGGTTTGAGGAGGAGTTCCACGGGATGGAGGAGCCACCGGGGAGGAGCCACGGAAGGTCACCGGCCGGTGGGGAGCTCACCGGAGTGGAGCTAGGGGTGGAGGAGACGCACTAGGGAGTGGAGGACAAATGGGGAAAAAGAATGAAGTGGGGGAAGCCAAGAAACGGGACTTTTATTTCAACCCCCGCACAATCCGGACTCTCCGGACGCTCAACCCGGAGACTCCGGGTTGGGGTCTTCGGTAGCACTAACCCGGACACTCCAGACATTTGGTCCGGACACTCCGGGTTGAGGCGCTCGGTCAGGTTAATCCGGATACTCCGGTCAATATGTTCGGGCATTCCGGGTTATGTCCGGACATTCCGGATGTTGATCCGGATACTCCGGATGTCCCAGAATTTTGAAACTTGGGGCCCTGACACATGCCGCTTTATATACTTGTTAAATCCACCCCACGTGCCATCCTAGGTAAAAATCCCCCAGACGCAAGTACGCAACGTCGCAACACAGGTAAAAATCCCCCAGACGCAAGTACACAATGTCACAACTAGAGGTGGGCATCGTGTCGTACCGGGTCGGCCTGGCATGGGCCCATCGTGTTTCGTGCCTAAACCATGCCGGGCTGTGACGGCCCATTGTGCCTACCGTGCCGTGCCATGTCGGCCCGGCTCACCTTCGACGAGCCCAGCCCTGGCCCATTTGTGCTTCGTGCCTGCTTCGTGTCGTGCCGACCCAGGCCCGGCCCATTTACACTGTTACGATGAGAGAAAAGGAGACGGAGACACACATTGCTCAATCTTTCAGTTCTCACTCGCCCGTTGCTCCCTCTCGCGGCTCTCTCTCTCTCTCTCTCTCCCCCTCTCTCTCTCGTCCCTCTCTCTCAATCTCTCTCGCGTGTTGCTCCCTCTCTCTCGACCGTCCCTCTTAACTCCCTCTTGTCTGTTGCCTCCCTCTCTCTCGCTCATTAATCGACGAGAGATGAGAGATGGTCATCTGTACAAAGCCCAACATTACTTTTTCTCTCGAAAAAAAGCATCACTCATAACCTCGACAATATTATAAATCTAGTGAAATAAAATCATTGTAGATAAGTGACATAATATAGCCATCAACAATAATAAAATTGTGACAGTAGATTTGTGCCCATACCTTCGCTGGGCTGCCCGTGCCTCCGTCGTGCTGTGTCGGCACGGGCCCGGCCCAAACGATCATACTTGGCTGTGCCGCTCATCGTGCCCTAATCTCAGGCTCGGCACGACCCATGCTACAGTGTCGTACCAGCCCGGCCCGGCCCATCTCGTGCCGTGTCGGGTTTTAGATTGGGCTGAATCACTGTGCTTCGGGACGGCCCAAGTGCCCACCTCTCGCAACACCGGCTGTTGACCTCATCGCTGCTAGTCAGCCGCACATGCCGCCCGGACCACGGCCATATTCGCCGCTAGCCTGCTGCCTGCCCCAAGGCCCCCAACACAACACCTGGCGAAAATGTTTGTAGGAAAGCATCTCCTCTCCAGTATCGAGCACATTATCCACCTATTTGTTCCTAGCACAGTACCCTTTCCCGCTCGTGACCCAAACTTTTTGCTCTTTACAGTGGAAAGTTTTTAAATTAGAACATTTAAAGTTTGAAAATTTTAAATATGAAGTTTCAACTTGAAAAAATTCAACAAAAAAATTAAATTAAAAAATTTTAAATTAGGAAGTTCCAACTCGAAAAATTTCATATATGGTAGCATAGCATGGCTTATATGGGTAGCATAGCATTGGAGTGTGTGTAGAAATCCTATGAAGTACGGGGGTATGTTTAGAAACTGGCAGTTTGGCTGACTCTTCCCAACCGGGATGTTCCCCCCGATCCGTTTTCCTTTCAGATTTGAGACATACCAGTTGCTGTCAGACAGAGATAGCAAACATGGAGAGACCATTTCCATGCAATTCTATGTTTTTCCTTCCAATATAAATTGCACAAATCTTAAAGCAAACGAAGATGTAAGTAATTATCATATACCCTACATTCATACTTTAATATTTGTGTAACTTTTAAACAAAAAAGCATAAAAACACCTCTCACAACAATTCTTATGGTTTGGATATCCGGTTAGAATAATAAGAAAGAATCAAAGTCCAGGTTGGTTGATGAGCCTAGTGATGGAGACTATATTCTAGCTTGGTTCGGAGAGCACGTTTTAGGTAAAGAGGAAGTCTAGAAGAGTACAAGTTGGAAGAATTGATGGCTGCCATGTTGAGGTGCAATCCCTATTATGATGACAACCTTTTTCGACAAAATTTTCTTTGAGGTAAAATAGAGATAGATGTTTCGTGCGGCTCTGATTCGGCAACCCCGGGCGTTGTGGACGGGCTCCATAAGGATATTCCATTGGGGCCAGGCAGCAGGTGAGGCCGTGCAGTGGAGGTACGCAAAGTCTGAAATAGTATTTCATTTTCGCTGGGCATAGCATAAATACAAGTTTTCAGGAAACCGTGTCTCCTCTCCGTTGTCGAGCAAAGTATCCACCTCTTTGTTCCTAGCAATTTGTGTATGCGAACACCCTTTCCCGCTCATGGCCCAAACTTTTTGCTCTTCACAGTGGAAATTTTTTAAATTAGAACATTTAAACTTTGAAAATTTTAAATATGAAGTTTCAACTCGAAAAAATTCAACTAAAAAAATTAAATTGAAAATTTTCAAATTAGAAAGTTTCAGCTCGGAAAGCTTCAACTCGAAAAGTTTTAAATCGAAAAATCTCTACTCAGAAAGTTTCAACACGAGAAGTTTTAAATCAAAAAACTTCAAAATCAGAAAAATTTCAACTCAAAAAAATTCAAATAAATGAGTTTTAACTCATAAAACTTTCAATTCAAAAGCTTTCGATTTAAAATACTTTTGGTTCAAAACATTTCGAAATAAAATCCAAGTCGATGCTGCCTTTTGCAATGCCATTTTGCCTGCCCGTGTTGTGGGTAGTAGTTGAGGACAAGTCATCTGAGTTGTTGTAATTCAAGATTGATTATTGGCATGTTGAGATTCAAACTCCTCTAGTCCTCTTCATTTCCTCTTGCAAATTGCAATACTGGAAGGCCATTCATGGATCGACCAGAAGACACCTAGGCTGACATTCGAAAATATGTAGCAGAGGCCGGTGCGTATATTGGGCTTTAGTGGGCAGACGAGGAAATATTTTTGTCCTAAAATGGACCGACTAGTAAATATTTGGGGCCGAACATGGGCCCAAAAGCTCTTGAACGCTATTGGGCATTAAATTAGACCGAAACGTACACGATTCGGGAAGGATGGGCCAGAAACGATATTTGGGCTGATCGTTCTAATGAACCCAGCAGGGGGTGTTTTCACGCACCGAACGGGCTGGACGGTAGACATTTCGTCCTTTAAATGAGCCACAAGTTATGTGCAAAAATGGGTCTTAAATAGGAGGCTTGAGGAACTGAATGTACTGGCCAACATATTAGGGCCTTAGTGTGCATAATGCTATGATGGTCAAATCGGTAGTTTAGGGAAACGTAAGTCTTTAGCATAGTTAACTCTAATAGCACATAGATTGCTAAGAATTTTATTAAAGCGTGCAAAGAAATCATGTAATGATTCACCAGGCTTCATCTCAAAACACATATATTCTTTCTTATAAATATCTTGATGTACCTCTTTGACAGTGTTTGAACCCTCATGGTAATTACAAAGAGATTTTCACACCTCATATGCGCATCGAAGATGAACCACTCGATCAAAATTGCTGCGTTCCAAGCTTTGGATGGTCAAGTTGCGCGCCTTGCTATTTGTTTCAACATGTGCGCGATTGACGTCGTTGACGTTGTCGTTCTCAGGAACTTCATACGACTTGTAAACCTTCTCCCAAATTGCGAAGTCCTGCGCCTGGATGAACGCCTCCATCTTTGCTTTCCAAAACTGAAAATCAACACCATCGAAGACACAAGGTTTTGTCGTATACATATCCATTGCTATGATTTCTAATCACTGGTTAAGATTAATTAGAAAAACCTTTCTCTGATACCACTTGTAGGATTGATATAGACTAAAATAACAATCAGATGGGGTGAATGATTCCGCAGAAGCTAAAATCAAATTTTTAGTGATTATCAAAACACCCCCAAACAAAATATAAAAGATTACTTCGGTGTAACATCCTCAAAATAAAAAAAAAGTAAAAATAAATTAAAATTTATTTATTTATTATTTTAAACTGAATTCTTGGTACTTTGAGAACTGTTTTGAACTTTGTTGCACAAGAAAAACCTTCTATTCTATTTGCAAATGGAATCTTAACCTTGTTTATCAAAAATAAATTTAGCATAAGGTCAAAAAAAAATGTATTTCCTACATTACCTTTATATCAATTCTATAAATTTTCAAAAAGAATTTAAAATGATTTGTTGCTTAGGAAAAGTCAAAAACAGTTTTGATTAATTTGAGCCTTCTTCAATTTGATTTATTGTATAAAATAAATATAAGTATTTTGGCTCTAAACTTTTATTTTGGAATAGATATAATTATGAGACAATATGATAAAAGTTTCAATGTCATTTTGGATACTTAGAAAATCCATCTTTACAAAAAACTTATGTCCTCATTAAGCATTTCCATTACTAGTTTGAACGAGACCTAATACAACCTAACCTTATTAAAAGACCAATCCAATGCCACGACTTGATAAGTCAAGTGCCTGATTCAATACTTCTCTGGACCAATCCACTAAATTTTGGTGGATCAGTACTAAGGCCAAACTAAATAAAGTGGCACTAACAAATGCAGTCAAACCAAAATATTTTCAGACCTTACTGAACCAACTTGAGTGTTTGATAAACTAAAGTCTTATGAACCATTGGAGCAGGTCAATTGCAATCCAACCAAGGATTCCCAGATCCTACTGAACCAATCCAATGCCAGAACTTGACCTCTCAAAAGCCTGAATCAACAAAACACTGCACTAACCAAAGTGAGGAAGCTTTTTTCAGTATTAAGCATTGGGTTGTTTGGCTGGCACAATGCGCATGGTTGAGCTCCACCGCCTGAATTCCTGCCATGGCATCCCCGAACACCCAAATCCTGGTATTGACGGCGCCAAATCTGCTCCTGCTCTTCCTTGGCCGAGCTCCATCACTATGCCTCTGCCACGACTTTGACTGACCTCTCCTAGCTCCTGCTCTACTGATCTCCCCGTCAAACCCACCGAGCACCCTACCATCGTTGTCTTCTTCCCCTTGGCACCGAACCCAGCCATCCATGAGCTAGCCTCCTTCAGCCTACTTAAACCCTACCGAACGCTCCTTCACCCCTTGCGCTCTCTGTCCTTCCCCTGACCAAAGCTCCATTGCTGCCCCACGGAGCTCCAAGGAAGCCGAGAGCGCAAACAAGCAATTTGCCCGCTCCGGTAAGAACCTCTCCAATTCCCTCGATCCTAATACACGTTAGGACGCCCTGATCACGACCCCCACATCAATTTGCAGCATGGTTCGCCGAGAGCGCCGCCACGCCAAGCTTCATCTTCCCCACGGCCGGCGTATGGCGCTAGACTCCCCCGGTGCTTCTCCCTCGAAATGGGTCTTTGAATCAGGCCCTTAACCACCCACTGATGCTCGCCGGCTGCTCTCCCTGCTTTCGACGCCGCCGGAGCACTGCCGCGACACCGTCTTCTTCTCCACGACCGGTCGCTCGGTGCTGGACTGCCTCGGCTAACCTCGTTCGCTCCCAGGTATTTGAATAGCTCCCTTAGGATCCACTGATGCTCACTGACTACCCAATCGAGCCTCGACGCCACCCTACCGCCGCCGCACCTCCCCGCCATTGCCGCCGCCGCCCACCTCCGATGTCGGCCTTCTCCGGTAGCTTTCGGGCCGAATAGACCACCCCCATGAACTCGCCGTGCCGCGCCCTAGCTCCCCGTGCCCACCTCCGACCGGTTCCGGCCTCCACTCGCCGGCGGCAAGCACTGTCGTCACCTCCCCTGCACCATGTGGCTGTGCTGTGGCCCCGAGGTGTCAGTGGGCGCGCGCCCGAGCCAACCCAAGCCGAACCAACCACTGGCAGCTGGCCCCATGCTGTCATGTAATGCGAGCCCCAGCCAATTTTAGCAACAGGGAAAATACGCTTTGCCTATTGAAAGGCGTATTTTGCTTTTTGTTGGATTTTTCATACCCGAGCTAATTGATTTGTTTATAACTTTAACATTATAACTCCAAATAAGATCAAACTAGTTCCTACAATTTTGTTAAATCATGTAGTTTCTAAATATAAGAAAACATTTCAATTTTGTTCAATGCAAAGTATTTGAAATTCAAATTTGAACAATAGGTCTAATATGTGCTCTATATACAATTTTCGCAAATGATCTCCAAATTTAATGAAACCAATTTTATTGCATTTCTCATGTCATTAGGGTTCCAAATATATAAAAATATTTAGACTTGGACTTATATTATACAAAATTTATGATTAGGTCCTTTTTAACGTGTTTGAAATTGAAATACTTATAGTTTGTGCAAATAAATTTCAAATTTGGTGAAACAAGTTTCTATGATCTCATGAAATAGTATTCTCTCTGTTAATATAAAAATATTTAGGCATAGGTTTGTTTAATCATAAGTTCAATAGTGTCATTTCATGTATAATATAAGGTTTAAGTTTTCCATGTATAAATAGTGTTAGCACATTGCATATAACTTGAAAACTAATACCTAAACATATGAAGCATCATAATTATAGGCTTTGTAACAGTAGCTTAATAAGTTGCTTGTATACTTTAATTTGTCATTTATCAAGGTATCTATTAGTTCATCTAGGTTTTAAACATTGATAGCTTTGCAACCAAATTTCAATATTGTGAGATTTATCTTTTAAACCTTCTAAGTCTTAGAACCTTATCTTTGTAATATTACTGTGGTTGAATCTTAATCGTGCTCTTTTACCATTAAAAGAATATAAGAATGAAGTTTAGCAAAACTTTAAAAATGTGAATGACCGTAACTATTGCATGCAAATCAAATAGTTAATATGAACTCAAATATTGGCAAGACTAATTTGGTTATACCCCTAATGTCACATAGGTTTCAAATATATAAAAATATTTAGGTTTTACCCTAGTGTGCATTAAATGCTTATTAATCGAAGTTCCATTACTTGAATAGTTCGAATAGTCATAACCCTCACAAACAAACTTAAAATTTGGTAAAACCAAATCCTAAGACTTTTTAAAAGTGATACCCTTCCTAGTTATGCAAAAATAATAGATGTTTTCGTATTATTGAACTAAAACCATATAAGGCCCTAATACTCTTTTATACTAAAAACATCGTAGTTGAAAGTGAAATATCGCGGAACCAACTTTAAAACACTCTTAGAGGTATCCCCTGATAGTTCCTGTAGAATGGTTAAATAATTTATTAAGGTGCAGTCACATTCGTAAAACAAAAACGACACCGTCCATGCGTGTAAAATTGTGACATTTAAGCCTTTTCGGCCACCCGTAGAATACCTCGTCTAAATACAAAGATTAGATGGAATAGCTCAAAACCATTCTATAATGTTTGTACTACCATAATATGGAAAAACATTTAATTAATGACTTGCTTTGCATCTGAATCCTATTAGCACAACAGGCCTAATTGTCATGAAAGTTGGTAACTTGGTATTCGAATAGTTGGACTTATTAAACCCTAAGGTAAAATGTTTATGTCACTAGAATCATCATATAATCATGTAAATGTTACCTCTAGCCCTATCCTCTAAACCCAACTTATATAAATCAACTTTTGTGCAAATTATACTTAAGACTAAGTATTGTTCACATGAACATTTTTAATCTTAATTGTATTAATCCAAACAATCTTAGCTTCTTGGATTTGAAAATGAAAATAACCATATACGTAATTTTGGCCCCTTGAATTCGTAAATGGTAACTTTCGTTAAACATGATTTTATGTTCTGCACTAGTTGGACCCAAACCCTAACCTCCGCCAAAGCGCACTATCGCACTTGTTTTTCCATGAATGGTTCTATTTGTGAATATATTCGATTTCTTTTTGCCACATGTATTGTATGTTTACTTGTTGTTCTTTCTTTTCTGGATTTGGATGTTGCTTCGCTTTTTATGATACGGCGTGTAGATTCCGACGTTTCGGATACTATTGCAGACGACTCCGACTTCACTACTGAATTCAACAAGCAAGGCAAGCACCCTCCTTTGACCATAATGAACCCACTATTTTAATTAGTTTACTTTGTTTGTCAAAACTATTATGCATGTGCTATGTTCCTTAAACTTGCTATATTGTGGGATGCGGTAGAACTAAACCTAGATTGTGGGATTACCTCAATTATTTGTTGACATGAGAACATTGGAAACCCTAGGTTATGGTTAGACAAAATGTAATGTCAAATGGGTATACTCGATTAATTATTTGCACATGCTTAGTATGCTCTAGAAATGGGATCACGGATGGATGGCTACACTGTTCATGATAATCAATGAAATTTGACATGTTGTGGATGAGACAGGTGTTGTCTCATAAATTGGAAAGGTTGGTTATGACAGTAAAGGATACCGATAATTTGATAAAAATGAAAATAAAACTATGATTTGACACAGGTGGATTATGGCAATAGCCGGGTGTGTAAGCGTTAACTTACACGTAGTGTAGGGGGAGTTTCCACCTGAGTTAATTTAAGGACCGAACATAGTGTTGTATAATCCAGGAATTACCGTACAACCACAATTGCTATTTATGGGGTAGCCTCAACCTATTAAGTTGTTTAAAACTGGCTTTACACTTTGGAAGGCCGTAGTAGCACGGGTTGTTCTTGCGAGAATTTCCCGTAGGGGTGTCCACACGCGGGTGTGGGTTAGACACATACCAATGCAACGGTGTACGCCTTGCTATGGGGGGAAATGGGTTACCTTGAGTTCTAAATGATCCCTGCTAACTTTCATTTCTGCTGCCATAGTAAGGGTTTGTCGGCACCGGGCTAGTGTAAAGTCAGGATTAAATAATGTAACGGTTGTGTATGATCACTCTGCGGCACACCAAAGGAAGTGTGTTAATTTGCAATGCACAAAGAGCCAATCATTCCTTGTGGGTAAAGTTGTACAACTCTGCAGAGTCTAAACTTTTCGAAAAGCCGTTCCCACGGTTATGGGAATCTTGGTGCACCGACACTAGTTAGAGTTTTGGTACTTTTATAAAAATGAATGGAACTTAATGGTAGTTGGAAAGAATCATGTGAAAAGTGTTGTGGTCAATGGAAGATGTTGTTGATGTCAATGGTATGGGAATGGACGGTACTTTACTCACAATCATGGAGGATTGTGAGATTGTTACTACTCTATTTATACTTGTTATTTACATATCTGTCAATTGCTTTACAAATTATAAACACAATCTATTATTCTGTATTTACAATTCAATTCGGCTTTATGCAAAATAACTTAGTAGCTTCCCATGACATAGCCTGCATTTACTTTATACATTTGTGATACACTACAAGTCTTGCGAGTACATACGTGTACTCAACCTTGCTATTGTTGATATTCAGAGATTGAGGAGAACGGATACCCCGATCCCGACGCAGAATACGGGGACTTTGCTAACGAGTCTTTCTAAGGTTTTACCCTTGTCAGTTGCCTGTGGTATTTTGGGTAGAAGGCATACTGCCAAGCATTGTATCTTCCGCTGCAAACTCTTAAATTCGGCCAACAGGCCATGTTGTAAGACTTTATTTCTATTAATGTAATATGAACTTGTATGGATGTGATGACAATGTTGTAAATGTGCGTACTAGCCACTGATCATGGGACTAGTACTGGTTGCACATAGGAATCCCTCTTGGTATTCCACGCCATTAAAGGGAGGGTTCCGACATTCGGTTTAACGCAAAAAACAGATTTATAGACGTTCACTAAATCACTAATTCCCGATGATCCAACCATTCGATTGACGTGAAAATCTAACTGTAGAAACTAGATTCAATTTATAAACTAACCCAATAAGAATCAACTCAATCGGATCTATGGATCAAAAGTTATAAACTTCGCAAGTTAACTGTACCATCGATTTCAATCAAAACAGATTAATAGACGTTCGGTAAAACACAGATTCCTAGAGATCCAGCCGTTATATTGACGTGAAATTTTAACAGAAGAAACTAGGTTCCAATATAAATCTAACAAAAAAGGAATTACCTTGATCGGACCTACGTATAAAAAGTTATAAGCTTTGCAAGTTGACTATATCAATAATAACGAGAATTGATTAAACCCTAATTTCTTGATTAAACAAAATCTACAAGGAATTAACCAATCAAACTTTTTAGATAACTAACTTGATGCCCTAGGAAGGTTTGGAATACATCAAATCAAAATTATCACATAAAACGATGAATCAATCTAAAAGCAAAAAAAGCATGCAATCGAGGAGAGAGAAAATAAGAAATATTCGTAGCGATTACTGTAGCAGTCGTGGCACTGCAGTGATTTTCCTGTAAACGCGAACTGTAGCAACCGAAATACTGTAGAAGCACGGATTACTGTAGCGTTGAGGAAGATCGTTGTTCTGGCGCCTTTTTCCCTTTGCAGCTTACGGCTTGATGAAGAAATCAATCTTTATTTCTTTTAGTATTGTCTAATTATAGTACTCCAAACAAAGGAGTACAAACCCTAAAATCTACGCTCTCAATAAACAGGGGACACCTCCCCCTATTTATAAGAAGTAAACCCTAGAAGAGTTTGTATACAGATACATTGCATGCATATCCACCTGGGCCAATATATGCACACATCCCAAAATTCACGCATGCACGCGTACGGCCCACCTGCCACTACCGCGTGACTCACTCGTCTTCACGTGAACCGTTCTCTAGTCCGAACGCTCTGCATGACATCCTCGACCACTAGGACCTCGGTTCTTCCCTGAACCTAGTCCTGAACCTCAGTTCCTCCACGAACCTAGCTCCGGTCCCATCACCGACCACGTTCGACCTCAAGCAACACCTGCACATGAACAAACACGAAACCGTGTACGAGCACAAGTCCACGACTTGACTCAGAATCAATCCATGCAACCACTAAAACGAGTGCATTGCATCAAACAAAACAACTACCATACTATCACAAGCATATCAATTAATCTTCTGAAATAACACATGCACATGCACCACACATGCCATGAGCACAACCATCTTCGTGTTTGTATATCATATAACCTATGTAGAGGGTCCTACTGGCTACTCTTCTCATCGGCGCCCTCTACCACCATATATAAAAATATGTCACCACCATTTTACATATTAATATTCATACCATTTCATAAATTCATCTCCGTACCATCTTCCCAACTGCATTTGATTTAGAGTTTCATTTTATAAGATAGTTTTCCAATGCATTGATGATATCTTGAAAGCATTTAAAACAATTTCAAAGACATGATCAAGAGAATCTTGCCTGAATTAGGGTTGTAATATTTGGCCTCACCTGGAATTTGAAGGTGCTCTCTTGATGGATTTAATTCAATTCTTGATATCAAGGAATATTAAATTTTCATGGGACAATTAAATTATTGTGTGTTTTATGGCATCCAACTATTTTGAACATATTGAAATTAGTAAGGATGTGCTGCTCAAATAAATTAAAATTTATTAATTTGTTACAAAATTTTAATTTAGTGAGGTATTAAAATCACCATTTTTAGTTATTACAGGATTTGCAAATTTTATATACTCATTACTTAATTAATCACGATTATTTGAGTTCTTTTTAATTTTTTGACGTACTATGAGGCGATTAATTGAATCTAGCGCTATTTGCGATGATCGACACATTTTCTATTCCCCCATTTTTTTCCTTTTTTTCTTTCTTTTTTTTTTCCCTTTTTCTTTTCTCTCAGTCCTCCTCTTCTCTTTTCTCCCTCTCCTCCTTTTCTTCTCTTGGGCCGAACTCCTCTATGGCTCTCCTTTGGTTTCCCTTTCTTCTCCCTCTCTTCTTCTCCTCTCCTCCCACTCCCTCTAATCTTCTCCTCTCTCCCTCCCTATCCTACCTGAATGGGGTCCTCCCTCTATTTCTCTACAAAATCTCCCCACTTGCCCCTGTCTCGCTGGCTCGCCGCTTCCTCGTTGAGACTAAGGAAACTAATCAATCTATTTGCTATCTACCCGATCTGCTCCATCTATGTATCATACATTTCTAATATTGTACTACTATGATGGTGCACCTGCTGGGTTGGGTTTGATGGTGCTGGAGCTAGTTTTGGTGTAGGGATGTCGATGGTGAAGGTGATGAGGAGGTGGCCTAGGTCCCAGTCTTGATATGGGCCTTCTCCTCCGATCTCCCTCCTCCTGGCTTGGCTTTGGCCTGGGCTCCTCTGGGTGTGCTCTGGTTTCTTGCTTTTTGTTTATGGTGTCTCCGGTTCCTTCTTGGCTTCGACTTGTGCTCCTCCTAGATTGCTCCAGTTCTTGCTCTCGGTGGGAGTGTGGAATGGAAATGGGCAATGGATGGTTGTGCTCTGGTGTTGGCTCTCGTTTGGAGTGAGGAAAGGGGGGAATGAAATGGGCTGTGCTAGTTGCGGCTTGGTCTTATCAGAAGTTATGGTGGTCAAAACTACCTTTTTACCCTGGCCTTTTACTAATTTACTAAGGGGTAATTGCTGCTATTTACGTTTTTTTTTTGTTATGGATTCCTGCAATCCTGTCAGGTTTGTATAACTTGCCGTGTGATGAAACCCAAGAATAGCGAAAGGTGCTGACCTGCCCCGGATAAATCTTGTATCTCAGTGAGCGATATTCTCGCCTACGGGTCTGACAGCAATCCTCAAATATTTTAACTTTTTGCTACTCTTACATTATGGATTTTCCACGTATGTACCTTTGTTAATAAGCAAAATTACCGATTACTATATTGATTGGTTGCGTAATAATTTTACTCGCTTAATTAATTCTTTGGGTTGTTTCAGTATTTCCCTGGAATAACAAGATGAGACCACCCGTTCAATTGGTCTCTGGAATTTGGAGAACTAGCCATAATGTGCGGCGCACGCCGCACCGTGTAAAATGTACTCTATTTTTTTCTTTAAAAAACTGCAGGAGAAACTAAACATATTTTTTTCCGGAGCGATCTTAACACTCTATATCCGGTGTGATCTTAACACTCTATACGTTCACCGGTAAATAATACATTTTCCGAAAAATATTATAGATCGAGTTGCAAAAAAAAAAATCTAGAGCGAGCTGCACACATATTTCTATTGACGAAAACATTTTTTTGGGGGAAAAACGGAGAAAGGACCTGGACGTAAAGACCGGAGACCTTTTTGTTATATTTTTGGACCTAATCGCTATTACGAAAAATTAGAAAAGGGCTCGTTCGAGATTCATATTTAGCGGGTGGTTTTTCCGTAAAGTAACGAACCAGGGACCTAAACGCAATTTGCAAACATTTTTCTTGCCCTCACAAAAAATCGCAAAGGACCTTTTTGTAATTTACAGGGACCTATCCGTAATTTAGAGAAAAGGGAGAGACCTTTTTGCAAAATGTCATGGGGGGTGAGGTGGATGCCTTGAGAGAGCTCCAAATCTTCCCAATGTAATAGAGTAGATATTAGCCTATTTCTTTCTAAATAACAGTAGCACTCACGGATGATTCTTGGAAGAATGGGTGCTAATGTACCACAAATATTCCCGACGCCTCCCATGCATGCATGCCGATAGCGTCTACTATCACAAACCTGAACCAAATGCTCCTATAGGTCTCCTATCTATTAAGCTCAAATTGAACATATCATGCAAAAATGTAGGTAGTTCCTTACTAAGATCACATGGTCTCTTTAGTTTAGTTTCTGCACATGGCATGCCGCATGCTACCAGAGCAAAACTCTTATATTTTCTTCCCGAAATCAACGCATGCACCACCAAAAGAAATCCTAACAAAAGAGCTACTAAAGCTCCAATGAAAAATATGAGAATGATGTTCCTGTTGTATTTAAATTTCTTAAAATCATGGAAGCAGAACATAGCCATGTTGGAAGTAGTATGCAACTTAACTATGTATTTCTTCCCTTAGAACTCACTTGTTATGGCGAAAGGTGAGTGATCGTTATGACTTATGACTGACAATAATACCGCAAACACAGCACTACATTAAGTACCGAATAGATGCTATTTTAGCAAGATAGTTTTGGTTTGATAATACTGGTTGGTTGGGTGGTTGCCTTGATTTTTGTAGGCAACATTTTTGCACCAAATACACCCACACGAGAGCTAGATTCCGCATTAATAGGGTAACACATGTCAGGAGGTAAGGCACCAATGCATAAAACGCCATCTAAGGCCATTCACAATGGAGAGTTTCATTACACAGTTTCCAAGAGTGCCACATCTACTTTTGTCTAGGTAACCATGTATCTCAGGTTTCATCCTGATGAAACTCACCCACCTCCCATGAAACTCTTTCTATCTCTCTCTTCATAATTATCTTGCCATGTCACCAAACATGATGATGTGTCACATCATTTAATAAAAATGAAACTCCCACTGTGAATGGCCTAAATGACACAAGAGGCCGAACCTATTATGTTCCAATAATGGTGGTGGGTCAAACTTATTACATGATAAATCTATCTGGGAATGGAAGTCCTAAAGATATTACGTAGAACAAGGTTTGGAGTACCAAGAGGTTTGTGAGACCCTCATTTTTATGCCACTGAGTAACATAAAAACAAGGTTCTAATGCGCATTCTGTGTCATTCCCATGATCAGTGGATGGTACGCACAACACAATTTGGAATTACAGCCATACACAAGTTCAAACTTTTATTACATCAGACGTTTGATAGTAATATTACATAACCAAAAGTAGCAGTAATAAAACCACATCTCATTGTTTGCCGACTAGCCCAAAACTCCACAGGCAACAGACGAGATGAACTTAGAGAGGACAGTCATCACCATAAATAACGAGTTCTTCGTTATCCTTATCGTCAACGGGATATTCTTGCTCATCACCTAAAAACATTGTTGAAGCAAGTTGAGTACATTGGTACTCGCAAGACTTTGTAGTGTTTGCAAATCCTGGATTATATGCAAGCTGAATAGAAAGTAGGTTTCTACGGTTGTTTTGCGGAAAGCGAAAATTTGAATTATAAATACTGAATAATAATGGAAAGCATAACTGGAAATTTAAAACAGTTTGCTAAGTAACTGAAATAACAAGTGATAAAAAGGATAATAACAACCTACTCACGGCCCTTGTGAGTAAGATAACGAACAAGACCCTCCATGGTCTTAAATGAATCAATATAACAATAAGTGACATTAAACGGATATGAATCATTTCCCAAATCGTTTAATCATCTTTTTAGAAAAATAGAAACAACTAACTAGTGTCAGTTCGCCAAGTCATCCATGACCGTGGATATGGCTATTCGAATAGTTTTAGACTCTGCAGAGTTGTACAGCTTTACCCACAAGATATGTTCTCCCTTTTTGCAAGCTATAAGACACACTTCCTTTGGTATGTCCGCGGGGAGTTCATAACGAAACCGTTCGATTACTTGAATCTTAACTTTGCACTAGCCCAATGACGTTACTCCTGACTACGATGGAAGCTAAAAAGTAAAGAAATTCATTCCAGAGTCAACGACCCACCAGGAATAACAACAGCCCCAAATTCGTAGCCAGGCGTACACCGTTACAACGGCAGATGCCAACACCTCGGTGATGACACCTCCCTCGAGCAAACCTATATCCGGAATGCCCGAGCTACAACTGCCTACCAATGTGCAAAGCTAATTCCCAAGTAATTTAATAAGTTAAGACTGTCCCAATCCAGTACTTGTGGATGTACGGTTATACTTGGATCATGCAACACTACGTTCGGTCCTTAAAGTGACATGGGCGCGTACACGTTAAAACATGTACAACCGACTATTGCCAATAATCACCCACGTCAAAACAGTAGTTTTATTTTCATTTTTATCAAACTACCAGTATCCTTTACTGCTTAAATAAACCATAAAAGATTTCATAAAGAAAGGTGTGTGGGTGTAACTATTTCTGACATTAATCTAAAGTAGTGCTAAGCATATGCAGATTAATAAGCGATTGTACCCCAGTCCAAAATCATGAACTTAACCATTCCTAGGGTTGTCATGGTTCACAGATCAATAGTGATTAAGGGATTCCATCAATATGGGTTGTAACTACCAAGTAACACAAAATAAGGATTTGTCGAAGTATAAGCATGCGGGAAGATTCTTAATCACATTTTAGTTGATTATGAAATCTTGGTTCAAAATGCTCAAAGGGGGTGCTTGCCTTGCTCCTCAGCGGTGTAGGCTGGATCGGTGTCGTCGACGGTGAAGTCGGTAGTCTCAACGTCTATACGTCGATCAAGAACATAGCCAATAGAATACTTCAATATCGACAAAAGAGGCAAATATATAAATGACGATGATAGCAGTTGAAAGATTCAAATGAAATCATTCTAAAACAATCAAGACGGCAATCAACCTCGTCATTTCATGCATTAGCTAAGTTATAAAGTTATGGTCCTAAGGATTAAAGCTTAGGGACATACAACACGACTACTTTTTTTATGTATTATTTCATTTTAATTTACGAATTCAGGAAGCTAAGATTGTAAAATTGAATTTAATAAAGTTCATTTTCAGGGTGTAGGATCAATTGTACTAATATGAATTAGTTCATAAAGCATCCCTAAACATGTTAAATACAAGTAACATGGTACAACCTAACTTTTATTTCTCCAACTGGTTCTATTTAGTATAATTAACACAATAAAACAAGTTTCATTCAAATTGAATGATTTTTGATCAAGTTATAGTAAATATATTAATGTTATGTATTAAATTCAATCCTAATAAGAAATTTTTACAAACTAGCTCCAAATTCAAATCTAATCACACATTTGGACAGTATTTGACATAAGGATTCAAACAAAATTGGTTTCACTCGATTTGGACTTAATTTGCAAAGTTTCTATATGGAGCATATTCAAATTCCTCTCTTTAAATTCAAATTGTTAAACAAGTTCAAAATATTTTTGCAGATTATGAAACTAGGGAATTTATTATGAATTTAGAAATTTATTTCATTTAATTTGGAGCTATGGTTTAAAAGTTATAAGCTTTTGATTATACTCGGGTTTCTAAAATTCAGAAAAAGGTGAAATACGTTTTCCTTAAGGGAAAGCGCATTTCTCAATTTTGCGGGCGCTCTGGTTTAAAAACCGGTTACATTCACTGACGACCGGGCCCGCCTTGCCAGCGGCGGGGCTCTTTGCGCACGCATGAGCGGCTGCGACTGACTTGTGGGACCGGCTCGGCAGTGGGGGTGTGCGCGCGGCAGTCTAAACTGACATGTGGGGTCGATCTGGCAGAGAAAGGAAAAAGGCACCGCACACAGCGCGAGCGACTGACACCCTGGCCCCATGGAGCAGTGACCCAGAACAGGGCTGCCACGGTTTTGGTTCGCCAGCGGCAAAGCACGGCCGGAATGGACGAATGGTCCTCGCGGCTAGCTTCAGCATGGCCTAGCGAGTACAGGGAAGAGGTCGACCGAGCTTAAGCACGGCCGAAACATGGTGTCCCACGGCGATTGGCGGCGTTTCTACGGTGAGCTTGGGCGCTATGATGCTATAGTTCAATTCGGGTCAAATGATCATTTGCATAGGTCTTAGAAGGTCCTAAGGACTCTATTAGTGCATTCAATTTGAATTGAAAGGGTGCGGGTAAAGCTCTCACCGGGCTCAGCAATGGCGAAGAGGGTGTCACATGGCGCGAGATCTCCTCGGAGTATTTCGGGCTGGAAGAAAATGTGCAAAAGCTTTGTGAGTACCCACGGATGCTCTAGGGTCATTCAATTTGGACGTCTTCTTACCGAATCGCACGAATTCGAGTTTTCCCCCAATTCAGGTTTCGCCGGCAACGGAGAAGACAAGCTCGGTCCGAACGAAAAAAAGATGATTGTGTGCGTGCTCCGGGTTTGGTTGGGTTTGAACGTGCTTCTCGTCCCCTTAAATAAGCACGGGAGGCGGTAAGGTCCGGTTTTGGCGGCCGGCTCGGGGAGCTCTCCTTTCGGCTCAACCAAAGGTCAAGGATCTTCGTGGCAGCAACTGGCCAGGGCAGCCTCAAGGTGAGCGAGGAGTTGCGGCGCGCAAACGACAAGAATGGAGGCGGTTTCAGTGGGTTTTGCCGACATTGCAGAGAGAGAATGAGAGAGATAGAGTAGAGGAGAGGAGGAAGAAGGGTCTGGCTAGGAGGGCCCACGCGCAGAGAAAGAGAAGGAGGGAGGAGGTTGACGTGCGGGCCAGGATATTTCCGGACCCCTTCAGCAGCGGCTCAGCGCTTGGGTCGCTGGACGCGTGGACCCACACGTAAGGGCTAAGGAGAGAAGTCTAGCCCTTTCCCCTGGACAGCGCAACAAGGAAATAAATTCATGGGTCATCTCACCTCAAGATTTTTCGAAACTTTTTGAACAAGCTAAGGACTAAGATATATACCTCCAGTAAAATGTTGGGGTTAAAAAGATTTTCCATTTATTTATTAAAATTCTGACACTGCCGACTGCACAAGAAATGACTTTCGGTTTTGAAATTAATTAACAATCTAAATGATCATATTAATTTTTGAAAATTTTATTGAGAGTGTGGTTATTTACCAGGGATCTACCATAAAAATTTCAGAACTAAAATCACAATATTTATTTTTCTAAAATTCTTTTACTGATTTCTGCAGAATTCCAAATCTTTGTTGTTTAATTGGTAATAAATAGTTAAACTACTTATAAATTTTTGCAGATTTTTGTGGATGAGGGTAAGTAAACTAATATCACATGGTAAAACTTTGGAGGTCTGGAATGCACCACGCATTTCTCTAAAAATCTGACAATGATCTGGTCAGGATAGAGTTTGCTAGTTTAAAATGGTTTTCTCAACACTTAAATGCTTTCACATGGTCTTTTGACCAGCTAAGAGTGATTCTAGGACTGTCTAAGGTTAGGTGTAAAATTTACTAAGGTAATTTTCATTTTTTACCATTCTATAATTTCCTTTCTTTTCTGTGACCTTAAAACATTACAAATAACCACTACTACAGAAATGCTTATATTAGACGCACCATCACAGACGGTTTTCAAAAACCGTCTGTAATATATAATATCACAGACGATTCTATAAACCAACCGTCAGTGAAACTATCACAGACCGTTATTAATTAAACCCGTCTGTGATTAGATAAATATCGCAGACGGTTTTGTATTCCAACCGTCTGTGATATTATCACAAACGGTTCTATAAAAAAACCGTCTGTGATATAAAGTAATATCACAGACGGTTTTACTATACAACCGTCTGTGATATAAGCACAGACGGGTTGTGTTTATAAACGTCTCTGATATTGCTTATATCACAGACGTTTTGTGTTTATAACCGTCTGTGTAATGCATTATAACATTTTGATGTTTTTATCGAACTACGTATTTTCATCGAAGGCCATAATTCGTTGATAGATAGGACGAAAAATGGTAACAGCCATTTTATAACATAATGAAATTCGAAATTGCTAGTGATCGGACGTCAGTTTTTTTCGCAACATTTTCTTTCTACGTGTGAAACATTTTTCTTCGACAAACAGTAAAAAAAATGTTTCATACATTCAAAAAAAATCTTGCAATGCGTCCAAAAAAAAAACGAGAATCGGACGTCCGGGTGTAAGTTTCTCCCAATGAAATTTGATAACCACTGTAACAGCCATTTTATAACATAAAACATTTCATTACATTACTACATTATATATATATTATTACTTATAAATTAAAATAATCATCGTCGTCCGGATGAGGTGGCGAGCTGCCATCGTCGTCGTCGTCGCTCCACGGTGGGCTACCATCGTCGTCGTCGTCGCGCCACGGTGGGCTACCGTCGTCGTCGTCGTCGTCATCTGAGCTCCCCCAGTGCATGATGTGGTCGTCTTCCTCTGACTCTTCCTCGTCCTCCTCCCGCTCCTCCTCCTCCTCGTCCTCCTCCTCCTCTTCCCGCTTGCGTTTCCCGCATAGCGGTGACGCCGGGGGAGGTGATGGTGGAGCGGCGCCGGACGAAGGAGAGCTTGCGGGAGATGCCATTAGCAGTAATGTGTTGATCGAATTCGATCACTAGCGGTGATTTAATAGGTGGCCAGAATTGAAGACGAAGCGAGAAACGAAGAGTTCTCATTCAAAGGCGCGCAGGAAACGAAGAGACGAAGACGGACCGTCGCTATCACAGACGATTCTATAAACCAACCGTCAGTAAAACTATCACACACCATTCCTTGTCTGCCATCATGGACGGTTTTTGAAATAACCGTCTGTGATATACCTATATATCACAGACGGTTTAGTTTACATAACCGTCTGTATAATATCACCGACGGTTGGTACACATCGCCGTCTGTAATCTTACTATATGATGACACGGTTATTACATAGAACCGTCATGATAAAGCTTGCCTATATATAGGCCCGAGCGCAAGTTCGATGTTGTGGTCACCTGCTGGGATAGAATGCTAAGACCGTTATATCACCGACGGTTTGGCAATACAACCGTCTGTAAGCCTATATAATAGGTGATTCTTGTGATGTAATTAAGGTTAGTAATGGATAATTGCATTATATATATTAATTTAGATCTAAGGTTAGTATTGGATATAAAATTGCCTTATATATATTAATTCAATATCTAGCTTGGTTATGTAAGAAATTTAAGATTGTTTAGATCTAGCTTGTAGATCCATGTTTTGGTGGTGATCTAAGCTAGCTAATAATTGGACGTTATAATTGCAATATTATTTTGAAGCTCTAACTTGTTAAGGAAAGTGTACTTAATCAGTTGAAAAGAGGGTTCTAATTGGATCGAATATTACATGTGTAGCATAGATGGATCGAAGCTGGATGTACGCTGGGGACCGTACGAGTGTGGAGTACATTAATGGCGTCTCCACTTTTAGAAGAGCTGCAGAGGAGGACATGTTTAATAAGGGAGTGCAATATATGTCTTGTCCATGCATCGATTGCAGAATATGATGACGTTTGAAACTCGGTAGCGGTCGAAGCACACTTGATTATGCGAGGTTTCAAAAAGGGATATACATGTTGGACCATCCGGCGAAGAGCGTAATATACAAGAAGCTGTGGTACTGTTAACATCTTCGACGAAGTCAACGATATGCCGATGATCACATTGATTACGCTTAAGCGAGGATATGTTGCATGATGACAATCTGGAGCGGATCTTTGCGACGCAGAAGGGAACCGTGATGAAAGGGAATATGAAAAATTCGTGGGTTTGATGGAGGACTCAAGAAACCTTTGTTTGCTGGTTGCAAGGTGAAATACATAAGGTTGTCGTCCGTGCTTGAACTGCTGAAATTGAAGGCAAGCAATGGTTGGTCGACAAGAGTTTCACAGTATTTATTCGTCTATTGGCAGACATGCTTCCAGAGGGAAACGAGTTGCCGACAACAACCTACAAAGCCAAGAAGGTTCTTTGTCCCTTGGGAATGGAGGTAGAAAGAATACATGCATGTCCGAACGATTGTATCCTATACCGCAAAGAGTATGCAAACTTGCATGTATGTCCGGTGTGCAACGCATCCCGGTACAAGCGTAAGAGTCATTCCGATGAGGAGGTGAAGAATGGAACTCCTGCTAAGATGGCATGGTATCTGCCTCTAATTCCCCGATTGAAGCGTTTGTTCGCTAACCCAAAGGAGGCCAAACTGCTGTGTTGGCATTCCGAGAAGCGTAAGAACGATGGAATGCTAAGACACCCTGCTGACTCCACCCAGTGGAGAAACATCGATAGGAGGTATGAAGAATTCGCTGCGGAGATGAGGAATATAAGGTTTGGACTGAGTACAGATGGAATGAATCCTTTCGGTAACATGAGCAGCCGGCATAGCACTTGGCCCGTGAATCTCTGTATCTACAACCTTCCTCCTTGGTTGTGTATGAAGCGAAAGTACATTTTATTGTCTGTGCGTATCCAAGGACCGAAACAACCTGGGAACGATATTGATGTGTACCTAGCTCCATTGGTGGAAGATCTAAAAACATTGTGGGTTCCTGGGGTACAGGTTTGGGATGCATACAAACGAGAGAACTTCACTTTACACTGCTTGTTGTTCTGCACCATAAATGATTACCCTGCACTTGCTAACCTGTCGGGCCAGAGTACAAAAGGTGCCAAGGCTTGCACTCACTGCCTAGACGATACTGAGAGTGTGTGGCTGAATCACTCGCGTAAAACCGTGTACATGCGTCACCGTAGGTTCCTTGGGAGGAAACACCCATACCGCAAGATGAAGAGACTATTCGATGGGACGAACGAAAACAGTTCAGCTCTAAGGCCTTTTAGCGGGAGAGATGTTCATGACTTTGTTAAGGATTTGGATGTTACACATGGAAAGGGACGTAACGCAAGGTCGACCCGTGAGAAGAGCTTGTGGAAGAAGAGATCAATCTTCTGGGACCTACCTTACTGGGAGCACCTAGAAGTTCGCCACTGCATCGATGTCATGCACGTGGAGAAGAATGTCTGTGATAGCCTGATTGGTCTCCTACTAAACATTAAGGGCAAAACAAAGGATGGTATCAACGCACGACTTGACTTAGTCGATATGGGCATAAGACCTGAGTTAGCACCAAAAGAGACCGTTAAAGGTGGTACGTATTGCGAACCAGCTTGTTACACTCTGTCAAAGGCCGAAGAACTGAATCGTGCGGTGCTTGCATGGTGTGAAAGTTCCGTCCGGCTACTCGTCCAACATGAAGAGACTTGTTTCAATGCAAGATTTAAAATTAATTGGCATGAAGTCTCATGATTGTCATGTGTTGATGACTCAAATGCTCCCTATTGCAATTAGAAGTATTTTGCCAGTCAAGGTCCGAGAGACAATCACGAGGCTGTGTTATTTATTTAACACAATCGCTCAGAAGGTCATCGATCCCGAAGGACTGGATGCTCTGCAGGCCGAGGTGGTGATGACTCTATGTAATCTTCAGATGTATTTCCCTCCGTCATTTTTCGATATCATGGTCCATCTCATTGTTCACCTTGTAATAGAGATAAAGTTGTGCGGGCCTGTGTTCCTACGTAGCATGTACCCGTTCGAGAGGTATATGGGAATTCTTAAGTCTTACGTACGAAATCGATCCCGTCCGGAGGGTAGCATTGTCGAAGGTTATGCAACCGAAGAGGTTGTCGAGTTCTGCGTTGATTACATGGCTCAGGCCCAACCAATAGGTGTTCCTCGATCTCGCCATGAGGGGAGGCTCCAGGGTATCGGGACCATCGGAAGGAAAGCAATCACGCCTGATCTAGTTGCGTGTGCTCAAGCCCATTTCACAGTTCTACAACACATGACTGTAGTGTCCCCGTACATCGTCGAGCACAAGCAATGGCTAAGGCAAGAGAATCCAGCACGACAGGATTCTTGGATCATAAGACAACATAACCTTCAGTTTAACAATTGGTTCAAAGAGCGACCCATCACTGGGAGCTCGTCATATGACACCCTGAAATGGTTGGCAAAAGGTCCAGCTTTTACAGTTGTCACGTGGAAAGGATACGACTTAAATGGATACACATTTTACACGATAGACCAGGATTTGAAGAGCACAAACCAGAACAGTGGGGTCCGCATAGATGCGTTCAGTACCGCTGGGTCAACGAGGAGCTCCTACTATGGGTTCATAGAGGAGATTTGGGAGCTTGACTACGTACTTTTCAAGATCCCACTATTTCGGTGTCGTTGGGTCCACCTCCAGCATGTGAAGGTTGACAAGTACGGCATCACTACTGTGAACCTCGAACGTGTCGGATACCAAGATGAACCATTCGTGCTCGCAAACCAAGTTGTTCAAGTCTTCTATGTTACCGACCCGTCCAACAAGAAGCGCCACGTAGTTGTTCAGGGAAAAAGGAGGATTGTCGGAGTTGAGAATGTAGTAGATGAGGAAGAGTACAATCAATTTGATGATTTGCCTCCTATCGGAAATGCCAAAGATGGTCCAAGAAGAACAAAGCGAGGAAGTCACTACACACGCGTCGATCATCGTGAAGGGATAATTTTCACTGTATAATTACAATGTTAACTTGTAAGCAAGTGCATGCATGTATGCATAATAAAGTAATATTTCTGTACTTCTGTGATATTTATCTGTAATATTTTGTGTGCTTTGGAAAAACAATATTCTGCAATGTATATAATAAGAACTAAAACTAATTTTTTGTGTCCTTTAAAGACGGTTCTTTATGAGCACCGTTTGTGATATCTATTTCACAGACGGTTCGTACACACAACCGTCTTGAATATTTATCTATTACAGACGGTTATATTGAAGGACCGTCTGTGGTAGTTACTATTACAGACGGTTGTTAAATAGAACCGTCTGTAATAGATAAACATTAAAGACGGTTGTGTTTTAGAACCGTCATGAAATATATATCACAGACGGTTGTTTTTTTAAAACCGTCTGTGATAGGTGCCTCTATATAACTTCTACACTGAAAACGTTTCGATCAGACTGAAAACCCTACGCACACTTCAAACCCTAACCGCACTGATGGAGACTGCCGCCGCCTCCCCGAGCCCCGCCGCCGCCTCCCCGAGCCGCGCCGGCGCCTCCCCGAGCCCCGCCGCGGCGTTGGCGCCTCCTCCCCCGGCGAACGCGCCTCCTCCTCCCCCGACTGCTGCGTCTCCTCCTCCCCCAGCGACGTCTCCTCCTCCATCACAAGGTTGGTCTCCTCCTCCCCCGTGGTAGAACAATAGATTTGTGGATGTGTGTGCTAAGGTTGAAACTGTGAAATCAAAGGAAACATTGCATAAGAAGGGCACCTCAAAGAGAAGATTGTGGCCTTTTGGATGGTTTGTAAAGCAAACTGAGAATGAACTCCGTTCCTATATTATTCATTGCCTCTGTTTTGTAGATTGTATGTGCTACTAACAATTGAATAATATTCATTGCCTCCGTTCCTATATTATTCTCTGCATATATTTTATGGCCTCTCTCTATATTTTTTATTTGTATGTTTTGCAAGTCTTTCTGTACCATTTCTCCTTCCATGTCTTCTCTATAAATTGTATAAATTAGTTAGAATGAAAATAGTGCAAGCTCTGCGAAGTCTAGATTCAATTTTAACAGAGTTAATACATACAAATATAACATATTGTGAATTAGTATATTGTGAACTGTCATTCTAGTGTTGTTCTTTAAAATATCATCAACAAAGATCATAAATAACAACCAAAGCCAATCCATACACTCCAAACTGAAACTATTCTAAGCTGAAACTATTCATTAGCATTAGAAGGAATACTTCCAAGCTGCAGCATTAGAAGGAATACTTCTAAGCTGAAACTATTCCAATATGAAACTATTCATTAGCATTAGAAGGAATATTATGATGAGCAGAAAACTACGATTCTGTGTTAATTTTGATCGCCTAAGCGTCATTTTTTGGAACTTACGGCAAGATCAATGTCGATGCATCGGTGGCGCTTCTGGTGACGTGTGATTTGGAGGACTTTTCAAGCTGCCATCTGCTCGAGGAGGTCCTCCTGGATTAGCCCGCGTCATTTTCACGCACTTACCAGAACAAGAGTCAAGAGCTATCTCTCTGTCTAATTTACGATCTGTCCATCTATTCCATCGCATGAACATTAAAGCACGTGCTGCACTACATGTATCGAGTGCAGGCAGCAGCAGTGAGTTTATACCTCGGCTGCCTCGGAGGTATAAACTCACTGCTGCTGCCTCGGTACTCGGTATACATGTAGTGCAGCGCAGGCTTTAATGTTCACGCGATGGAATAGATGGACAGATCAGAAATTAGACAGGAGAGATAGCTCTTGACTCTTGTTCCTGGTATACTAAGTGAAAATGACACGGGCAATCCAGGGGAGGACCTCCTCGAGCAGATGGCAGCTTGAAAAGTCCTCCAAACTCACACGCCACCAGAGCGCCACCGATGCATCGACATTAATCTTGCCGTAAGTTCCAAAAAAAATGACGCTAGGCAGTCAAAATGACACAACAGTTGAAAACAATCTTGCCAACACATAGCAAAGTATTGAATAATCTGTAGGGTAAACTTTTCAATACCAAAATTTCCAATTGCAAACCATTTTATGAAAAATATGAAAACATCTAGCTAGTGCTAGTGCACCAAGACTTTCATGACTGTGGAAACGGCTTTTGAAAAAGATTTTCACTCTGCGGCTTTACTCACAAGACGTTTGGTGAATAACATTATTTCAATATTTTCTGTCCACCTTAGGCCCAACTGATGAGCCTAGTCAAGTCAAACCAACTCGCGCTCCAAGAAAAGCAAACAAAAGGCCAACAGGCCGATATAGCATCACGGCGATCGATCCGAAAGATGGGTCCCCTACCGGAAGTAAAAAGGTAGTGAATGCATTACGAACAATGTGCGGGATAGTTGCACGCGAACGGGTCCCCATCACATGTACATCCTGGAAGTCGCTGACTGACGAGGGCCGCAACGACCTGCTTACAGAAATCCTTTCCTCCTTCGATCTCCCAGAAGAACTCGAGGACCCTGTGCGACGGTATGCACTGCTAGTGGCAGGAAAGGCGTGGAAGACCTTTAAGAGCACACTTGTCAAGGAATACGTCAATAAGGATAGGACTCCCTACTCTAAGTACGGGTTCATTAGTGAGGATTCATGGCGACGTTTTGTTCAATCAAGACAGCAGATCAATTCTTGATTGAAAGCGAAGCACACAAGGCCTGCGCAGTAAGGAACACCCACCCCCACAGACTCGGCACCGCTGGCTACGCAGGGAAGAGGATGCAATGGGACAGGGAGGACGAGGGGGACTCCGCGCCATTTGCATCGATTGCTGACCAGCGCGCCAGAGACTGGCTAAGAGCGAGGTCATGTGCCACACCATCTGGCACCATCTCCTTTACAAACCCTGCGGACGAGGAAGTCTGCCAACGTTTGGTAAGATATCGAACCACCATTTTGGTACGTATTTAGTTCCTAACTTCATAAGTCAAATAACTTGCTGCGATCTTGCAGGCAGAGTTGAGTGCACAATCTTCCGGTGGATCTTTTATCCCAAACAGGGAGAGAGATGCACTCTCCACGGCATTGGGAAACAAGGAACACCCTGGTCGCACGCGAGGCAAAGGGGTTTTCGTTCCCTGGAAAACGGGCTTCGAAGACACTCACATGTACCGGAGTAAGAAGAGAGGTAGAGACGAGCGCGAGAAAAAGATCGTGAAGGATCTTGAGGACAGGCTGAGAGGAGAATTCGATGATAGGATAAGAAGCCTCGAGGAAAGGCTCAATGCTCAAAACACACGACTGTGGAAGGCCAAGGGTTCAGCCCACTACACGTAAGAGCAAATTGTCCGCCCGCCCGACCAGGGTAAACACGCCGGCAAATTCCTGCCTGTGACATCAAGGTATACTAATTTAGATCTCTTGAATGCTCCATAGATATATCTTTTGGGCACATTAGCTAATTGGGTACCGTTGTGTAGGAGCCCACGCGGTGCAATCTCCAGTGAGAGTTGCCAATTGCTCCCTTCCTATACAGCCGCTTGGGGCCTCGCGTATCCATCCATTGAAGGGGCGATGGTGCACGGTACCGCTAGCGCCCGGGTTTCACGAAGGTCAATGTGGACGGCGTTCATGACATTTTCAAGATCGCCACGCTACAATTGCCTCCAAATGACGAGCTTCAGACATCGGGATGTCATCGGCACATTCATCCAAAGGCCCGAAATGACATATCTCTAGACATCCATCCTCCACCGAAGTACCTCTACTTCCTCCGAAGTTGATCCAATTCCCCAAATCGGTTATCGTGCCCTCCCCACCCAAAAACATTGACAAAGTGAGTTTGATATTGACTTTGACTATGATTGCTCTCTACTCCCTCGTCTCCTGAAGATTTCCGTTCCAACAAAGAAAGGGAAGGGCAAATCGAAAAAGATAGCGAAGGCCTTGGAGTACTATCCGATGGCCCCGTTGGCCCGGGTATTCAAGCTAGGAGAGCCTTTATTAACGGAAGATCGCATGAAGACATTGACTTACTGCTGCAAAAGCCTGCATACATACTACATGAGACAAGCTAACAAGCCAGAGAACGAACGTACAACAAGTATCATGGTCTGCTACAAGCCTAAGCATCTGTTCAACGACTCAGCGGGGGGCTACTTCGCGGTCGGCTTCCAGGACCTGTTCGATCTCTTCAACCTCGACGCCCTCGACGTCTCGCTCTTCAACCTCGACGCCCTCGACGTCTCGCTCTTAAGATGCTGGACATTGTGAGTGTGTCTTCCCTGTAATACGGATAAATGTCATATATATATATATATATATATATATATATATATATATATATAGGAAGCCTTTTCCGTACTCTTGGGAGTACGTACTCCCACCTCCAGTATACCACTTAAACGAATACGTTATGCTCCTTTATCACTTTCAGTATACTCTAATAATAATTATAAGATACTACAATGCGATATTGTTAAAAAAAATTGATCAGAGCCCTTTATTTTTTAGCTATATACTCTTTTTCATATGTAAAAAGAGTATATAAACAAATTATGCTATAAAGGGTGGACTTTAATGAAATTTTTTGTAGAATTCACTTTGAAGTATCTTATAATCAGTATTAGAGTATACTTAAAAGGATAAAGAGGTATAGCAACATCATTTAAGCGGTATACTGAGAGTGAGAGTACGTACTCCCAGGGGTATGGAACCATTTTCCTATATATATATATATATATATATATATATATATATATATATATATATATATATTTGAAGTGACCCCTTTGCCTAACTTTTGTATATAAAGATTCATGATACGCGAAGCGAGAACGAAGAATACATCGGTGGGTTTCCTCGACCCACTCTTAGTCTCATGACCAACAATGAACCAAGATGCAAAAGCAGTAGAGGAATACGTGCGACATGCCTTGGATGCTCGTAAAGATAAAAGTTTCATACTTTTACCCTTTAACCAGGGTAAGTGCTGCCCGACTTGGTATACTCTCATTTGTAATGTGCACACAATACTTTGGTGCTAATTGACCATGGCAACATACCTATGCAGGTTTCACTGGTTCTAATTGTAATTCATCTAGCCAAGAACCGGTTATTTACGTTGATTCCTCACATACCGCAACCACGACTTGAACCCTATCGCACGGTTAATCACCAGGTAACCACGTTGTTTAAGGTGCTTGTTGCTCCTGGAATAGCCGAGGCTAACCTTTCAAATCACGTAGGACGGTCAAAGCTTTGCGAGATCCTTCTGCTCAAAGGCGGGGATAAGGCGTTGCAGCACGATTTCAAGTTTCCGGTATCCTCTATACAGTATAATCCTATTTCAAACTCCGTAGCCATGATTCTGGAACTAAGCAATTCTATTTTTGCAGTGCCACCAACAGGGACATGGCAATAACCGATGTGGATTTTACGTTTGCCATAACATGCATCTCCTCGTCAATGCAACACAAATGAGTAACGATAAAACTTCGTTGCAAGACAAGGATCTGGCGTCAATTCGAGGAAAACTTTGTTTTTTGCTAGCCACTGAAGTCATTAATAAAAAAGGCGAGTTCTACGCAGGTGCCTAACTGCAAGAGTTAGGTTTTTCTCTGTATTGCCACTTGTACTGTTTTAATTTGTGAAGATTGTGGACTTGTAGTAGTTGAATTGCTTAGGGAAAAAAAATATCATTCTTAGTCAATTCTTTTTCTTGAGAGGAGAGCATTTCGAAATAGTAACACCGTGATGTAGTAGCCATGTACATATTAGGCAGCTGGAATGATGCCTTAGTAAATTTTGTACATATCTTCCTGATACAATTGATGTGGGGGGTGCTGGAAGGCAACAACGTTCGTCAGGCTGTGATGGATCAAGTTATATCCTTCGTTGGTTTTATTGGATCGATGCTACTTGCCATTCTCTTTCCATGTTTGATATATTTAGTTTGAAAGCTGCTATTTGTGTCAATTGCTACGTATGGTTGTTTAGTGTTTACTTCTCCAATAACGTGATTGGAGAAAATTCATTTGTAACTTCTGTTTCCTTGCATGAGCGCTAGATGATAATAGAGTTGGGATTCTTTTAGTCTTTATACGCATTTGATATATTGTTTGCGATCTGATAAGTCTGTGTTATGTGATCTGTGTGTGTTATGTCTGTGATATGTGTTATGATCACTTGTTTGTGATCTTATGTCTATGTTATGTCTGTTTCAGAGGGCATGGCTAGCATTTCCTGAGGCTAGCCAATAAACAGAAAAATGTCGATGTATGAAAACCACATCACAGACGGTTCTTATTTGTGAACCGTCTGTGATACAATACATCACAGACGGTGTTATTTGTGAACCGTCTGTGATAGGTTATATAACACAGACGGTTCGTACAATAAACCGTGCGTGATATCTATACTATCACCAGGCGGTTCGCATAATAAACCGCCTGGTGATATCCATACTATCACTGCATCGCTCGCATAATAAACCGCCTGCGTGATATCCATACTATCACGCTGCGGGTCTTTTGTCAAACCGTCTGTGGAAGAAATATATCACTAACGGTTCTGAATAAGAACCGTCTGTAATATTATTATCACAGACGGTTGTTGAAACCGTCTGTGATGTGGCTCTATTATCACTGACCCATTGTTAGAGACGGTTCACAAAGCCGTCTCTGATGATATTTGTGAACCGTCTCTGATAGGGTTTTCTGTAGTAGTGAACAGTCAATTCAGCAAGTGCACATAAAATCAAAAAATGGATAGACAATTGATTTCACTCATGATAATATTTGGTTTTAAACTTTTTAAAGTTTTGAGGATGTTACAAGGTTCAAGCTCAATTTCAACCACCGTATGTAGTCCTCTTCAGCCACTCCACTACAGTACCTTCCGTGAGGTGAAATATCCCCCCAGCCACCCATTCATAAAAAACCGCACCAATTCATCAAAACAACCAAAGCTAATTGCCACCATTTTCATTGGAGCAGTGCTTCTTACAAATAAGAAAAGGAATGAAACACAGAAGATGAACCGGAAAGAAAAGATGGTGACAATATAATTGACTTACGAATAAACAGAAACATGCCTTTGTAACCACAAGGCCACAAGTGGGCATTTGTATACTTGTAAAAATGATTGTAGCACTTCATTGCTTGCCGACATTATTTAGGTGGTTGCTCGAAATTCATGAACAGGCATATGAGCTGCACATTCCTTCTTATGGCATTCAATTCCTCGACTACATCGCCCATTTTCATTCTTTGCCTTGGGGAGTCCTGGCAGCACGCTAGAGCAAGTCTAAAAATAGGATAAATGATTAAATCTATGATATCTTGGGTGTTTCCACTGTAGGTTGCATTAACATCCAATATCTCCGGTAGATTGTTTGGATATGCCATCTTGACGTAGTTCACAAGACCTGTCATACCATGGACGAAACTGTCTGTCGGCCTTCTCCCAGTAAACATCTCCAATAGCATCACCCCGTAGCTATATATGTCACCAGCCGTGGAGACTTCAGATCCTGAGCCATACTCTGAGTAAAGAAAAAGGGCGGGTTTGACTCTACAATTTGACTCGGATGAATACAAGATGAGAGATGCTTCTATGCTTTCCCTCTTAATACAAGTTGCACAAATCTTAAAGCAAACGAAAGGGTAAGTAATTCTCATCTACCCTTCATTCGTGCTTTAATATTTGTGCAACTTTAAAAAGGAAGAGCATAGAAGCATAGAAGCACCTCTCAATTATATTGTTTTTTTTTTGCCTATTTAGGTCACACTAATTAAAATACCATATTAATCATCAATTTATCAAATGAATAATCTTTAGAGGAGACACAATTATTGAGATGCATCAGCAATAGTTCTAATTAATTAAACAATAATCGCTAACCTGGCGCGACGTATCCAATTGTGCCTTTAATTACAAATGTGCTGCTTTCATTTCGGCCATGAATTTGCTTGCATGCTTCAGCGTGCATTATCTTTGCTAGACCAAAGTCTGTAACATGCGCAACCATGTCATCATCCAGAAGGATGTTGCTTGGTTTAACATCACAGTGAACTATGGGTGGCTCAATATGATGGTGAAGATATTCCAATGCCTCTGCAACATCAAGAGCAATGTATAGCCTTTCCATCAAACTCAGCCTTCTAAAGGTCATGCTATTTGTTGTTGTGTTTGGATGCAGCCACTCATCTAATCTTCCGTTGCAGATAAATTCTAGGACAAGTGCCTTGAATTCGTCACCATTATGATCTAAGCCACTGCACACCGTGATCACCTTGACAAGTTTTCGGTGTCGAATCCTCCTTAGGGCATCACACTCGTTGAAGAAGCTTCTACTGGCTCCTCGTTGGCCAAGATTGAGAACCTTGATTGCTACAGTAACTAAATTCTCATCAAGAATTAAAGTTCCTATGTATACATTGCCAAAGCTTCCAGAACCAATCAAATTTGCCGATGAGAATGACTCCGTTGCGGCATGTAACTCAGTATAGGATATCCTCTCATGCTTCTTATTGAGACTTAGGTTCTCTTGATCAACAACATTGCCTTTGATTCTTTTCTTGTTGACGCAGTATGCACTTATAGAGGTCATGATCAAGAAGATCAAAGTTCCAATAATGCAAAAGATTAGGACATGCAGTTGATGCTGTGAAGCCTGGTGAGATGGGCATGAAGGGAGTTGCAGGAATGGAGGGCCACCGCATAGCATGCTATTACCTGTGAGCGATAATATAGTGGCATTGCAAAAGATCCCTGTATTTGGCACTGGACCAGATAGGTTGTTGAAGGAGAGGTTTAGATGAGTTAGAAGTTCGAAGCTCTCTAGGAACTCAGGTATGGGACCTGATAAGTTATTGTTAGAGAGATCCAACTTTTCAAGGCTTCTCAATGTATTTAGGCCTTTCGGGATTAGTCCTTGCAAAAGATTTCCTTGCAAGTACAAGAAACGCAATTCGACACAACCACTGAGAGAGTATGGGATTTCACCAGACAGCTTATTCATTGAGAGGTCAATTGTGCCGAGGTTGTTCAAGTGCCCTATCTGTGACGAAATAGAGCCACATAAATTATTGTTGGATAGGTTGAGAAGTATGGACAGGGAGTGCATCCTAAGTATCTCCTGTGGAATTTGGCCCTTCAAGAGGTTACTAGAAAGATCCATTAAGTTGACATTTGTCAGATTACCAAGGCTTGCTGGAATGCTGCCGCCCAGAAAGTTATTAGACAGAGTGAAGTTGTTCATTTGCGTGATGTTGCCTAATGACTGTGGAATCGACCCATCAAATCTATTATGTGATAGGTCAAGATAGAGGAGGTTAGGAAGCTGGCCAATATCCAGAGGTATGGTGCCTGTGAAGAGGTTATCCCTAAGAATGAGCTGTGTGAGTTTGTGAAACTTCCTTAACCATGCGTGCATGGTTCCAGCTATTTGGTTTCCACCAACTGCAATACGTGTGATCTCTTTAGATAGGTTGGCGATAGTTATTGGCAGTACACCTACAAGGTTGTTTTGTTCAAGGTCTAGAGAATTCAAGTTGCTACAGTTGGTTAAGGATTTGAGGAAATCCCAATCCCTATGCTCTGTGGCTTTGAACTCATTGTACCCTAAAGAAAATACTTCCAAATGACCATGGATGCCAATATCCCGTGGAATTAGACCACTGAAATTATTTCCACGAAAATACAAGAATTTAAGGACCGATGCATTTGACAAGGAGGCTGGCATTGTGCCTTCGAATTGGTTATGATTTGTGGCAAAGTACTTTAGCTTTGGAAGCTTAAAACCAATATCAAGCGGAAGGGAGCCTGACAGCTTGTTAAAACCAATGTGCAACATTTCGATGGAAGAAATATTCATGATTGATAGAGGAAAAGGACCTTCCAATTGGTTATCTTCGATACGTAAGAAAACGAGATTAGTCATCTTACCTAGAGCTGCAGGGATATTGCCACTGAATCCATTCTCGCCAAGATTTAAGTGTGTCAATGATATTGTTAGGTTGTTCAGCCAGCTCAGGATTTGACCATGGAAGAAGTTCCGCTCAATGCTAAGCATCGTGAGGGCTGTGAGGTTAGAGAGTGACATGGGAGTATGACCAGTCAGATTGTTGTGGCCAACATTGAGATAGGTGAGCTTTGAGAGGCAACCCAGAGGAGCAGGGATGGTACCAGACAGGTAGTTCATACTCAAGTTCATGGCACGAAGATTTGCGCAACCGCCGAGGGAGAATGGGATATCACCATTCAGGTTGTTGGCTGACAGATCAAGGACGCGGAGGCGGGTGAGGTTGCCGAGCTGTGGGGAGATGGTGCCGACCAGGCCAAAGCCTTGCAGAAGTATGGTGGTAACACGACCTGGATGCCGGCGATCGTTGCAGGCCACGCCGGTCCATCGGCAGAAATCAGTTGTCGGCATGTTGGTGCCATTGCCGACGGCATCCCAGGAGGACAGTGCCTGTCTTGGGTCATTGGTTATGTGGGATTTGAACGACAGGAGCACTGAGAGGTCACCGTCATTAATAGAGTGAGAGCTGGATGTGAGCAAGAGGAGGGTATGGGTGAGAAGAGAGGAGAGCATCGAAAGCTGCCATGTCCTCTTGATCGTCATTGCTGAGCAAGGAGGTGGAGGTGGTTCTGTACTTCTGTGGTGGCCGTCTACAATATATTGCATGGAAGCCATTATATAAGGCACAGAATTTTGGAACAAAAAACACAAAAAAAATGTTGAAGGAGCACAAACACAACTAATACTCTTTATTAGCTCTTTATTTGTTTATTGCTTGCTCACAAACAAAACTCAAGACTATATCTGAATTTATACTCAAACTATAGCCTAAAAAATAGAATAGGATTCTACTTCCGTGTCCTAATTGACTCCTCGTCCTAATCGGACTCTAACCAAAATTGCTATTGAATATATAAACTGATTACAAAATTATCTCTAACATTCACCTCATTAATCTTGTAACACCTACTCTTACTCATTGAGTCAATCGGGTTATGCTTGCATTTGTTACTTTATTTGACTTGGAATTAGAGCAACTTGATGTTAAAACTGCTTTTTTACATGGAGACTTAGAAGAAGAGATTTTTATAACACAACCTGAGGGTTTTGCTACTCCTGGAAAGGAGAATTTAGCTTGTCATTTGAAAAAGTCTCTCTATGGTTTAAAACAAGCTCCAAGACAGTGGTACAAAAAGTTCAATTCTTTTATGATTGCACAACAGTATTCTCGCAGCAATTATGATAACTGTGTTTACTTCAAACAGTTTCCAAGTGGTTCATTTGTTTATTTGCTGCTCTATGTTGATGATATGCTCATTGTTTCTCATGACAAGTCACTGGTTAAACAGTTGAAGGCTCAACTTAGTCATGAATTTGAGATGAAAGATTTTGGTCCAGCAAAGAAAATTCTTGGAATGGAAATTCAGCGTGATCGCAAAGCTGGTACATTATTTCTATCTCAGAAAAGTTACATTGAGAAGGTACTTGACAGATTTAATCTCAGTGATTGCAAACCTGTTTCTACACCTTTTGCCTCTCACTTTAAATTATCTTCAAGTCAGTGTCCTACTAATGAAGAAGACAAAGACTATATGTCTCATGTTCCTTACTCTAGTGCAGTTGGTAATCTTATATATGCTATGATTTGCATCAGACCAGATTTGGCTCATTCTGTTAGTGTTGTTAGCAGATTTATGCATAATCCTGGCAAAGAGCATTGGAATGCAGTTAAGTGGATTCTTCGTTATTTAAAAGGCACTTCAAATTTTGGCTTGATGTTTGATAAGAATAAAGTGAAGACAAAAAATGTTCTTGGGTTTGTTGATTCTGATTATGCTGGTGATCTTGATAAATGAAGATCAATTTCTGGATATATCTTCTCTTTGTGTGGTTCTGCAGTCAGTTGGAAGGCATCCTTACAGCCTATTACCGCTCTTTCTACCACTGAAGCGGAATATATTTCAGCTACTGAAGGCGTTAAGGAAGCTATTTGGTTGCGAGATCTGGTTTCTGAACTTGGCATTAAACAGGATACTCTTACTGTTTATTGTGACAGCCAGAGTACTATTTGTTTAACCAAAAATGATATGTATCATGCCAAGACCAAGCACATTGATATTAAGTACCACTTTATTCGCAACATTGTTGCTGAAGGACATATTGTTGTGGGAAAGATACACACTGATGATAATCCTGCAGACATGCTCACCAAGTCTCTCTCTAATACCAAGTTCAAGCATTGTTTTGACTTGGTTGGTATTCATGGTGCTTAATTGTCCTTCGGGGTTTCTTGGAGACAAATTTTCATTATGGATTTTTGAGCCAAGGGGAGGTTTGTTAGAAATATGACTCATCAATCTAATCTTAACAAATATGGAGTCCTTGCTTTCTACAACACGGACTCATTGGCTATATAAGCCACCCCCATGTACTTGTAATCCTTGAACCTCTATAGTGGATTTTTGTCTCCCGTGGTATTTTCCCGCAAGGGTTTCCACGTAAATCTTGTATCCACCGTTCCAATCTATTGCGTGCGTGTGTGTGCGTGTGCAACCCTAACCCTAACAAATATCATTTCTTACTCATTTCAATCTTTGATTTACTTGACAAAGACAATCAAAATTATATTTGTAATATCACTCTAGAGACTATCTAAAACATCGACAAGAAATAATACGTACAAGATACAAGCTAAGATGCATATACTGATCTTACACGTAGGACTCGTACCCATAGCTTAAATTGAAGACTGAGCGCATGCCTTCACTCTGAGTTGAGTTGACCAAGGCAGGAAGTCGGCTCTTGCCCAACGCATAATGAAATTGAACTGAGCTTGAAAAAGATACGCACTACTACAAAACCGGGCATCACAAGTGGCCTATTAGAAACGGTTTGGTGCAAACCGGTTGTAATGCTCACATCAGAAGCGGTTCGTGGCAACAGGCCGGAGGGGATCTCTAGAAGCGGTTTGTGGCACAAACCCCTTCTAAAGCCCCACCTTTAGAAGGGGTTCGTGGCACGAACCCCTTCTAAAGATCTTTACAAGCGGTTCGTGTCCCCAACCGCTTCTAAAGCTTTAGAAGGGGTTCGTGCTACGAACCGCTTCTAAAGGTGGGGCTTTAGAAGGGGTTCGTGACACGAACCGCTTCTAAAGACCCCCTTCAGAAGGGGTTCGTGTCACGAACCGTTTGTAGAAGCCCAGTTTTAGAAATAATAAAAGGAATGCGTGTCCTATTCTATCAGAGAGCACGCGTGGGTGGGTTGGCTAGATGGATGAAGCGGGTCACGAGGATGGAGTGCTAGTCGTGGGTTCGAATCCCAGTCCCACGATATTATTGGTAGTCTTTTATCGCTTGGTGTCGCACCACCACAAGCGGTTCTAGCAACCGCTTGTGATACCCTTCGAGGTATCACTCGCGGTTGCTTAGAAGCGGTTGTAAAACCGCTTCTGGAAGTGGTTTTGAACCGCTTCTGGAAGCCATTTCTGTAGTAGTGACGGTTAATTTGATCAAATTACTACATGGCAATATAATTACAATAACTAACAGAGATTCTAGCATGATGATAGTGGTATAATAAAAGGCGTTAAAGATCATATTTCAACTACATATTTATTTGATTTACACTAGAACAGTTTATCCTACTTAATCTGAGCTAATTTGTACTCGAAAAACCTCTTCAACTATTACAAAGCCCAGAAAACCTAGATTTACGATAACTTTTCAATTTCTCCCAAGTGTTTTTTTTTTGTAAAACATTTGAATTTATGCCAATTCTGTCATCTCTTCTTTGATTTGACAGTTCAAACAAGACTGGACCAGAGCTGTGAACGAACGCATGCAGTACATACTATCCCTGCCTGATTGATGAACCGGTAGCAGCTTTGACTGGAAGCACGGGCGTATCTAAAGGGTGGTCCCGGTGAGCCACGGCCCACCCAAAAAATCATCAACTTAAGGCCCAGTGACACCTAAACTAGTATAGAGTCGTTCGGTAGCTCTATTCCTGTTCGTGACCTGCATGTGTTAGATGTTGTCGTTCTTATAATAGTTTATAAATTGCTAGTTGGTCAGAATGTAAGATTATCTATCGATTGGGTTGTTGTTCTGTTAATCTTTTGAAGTAGCAGCTATGTTGCTTACTGTTAGCATTAAGCCATTTTTTTGGTTTGCAGCAGTAGGCATCTACTAATTAATCAATTGATTTGAGCCTCTTTTGTCATGAAAAAGTTAGGCGTGTAGCTTCTGTTTCTGCTACTCTCGCTAGTAATTTTTCTAACTCTTTATGAAGGGCAAGTACTCTAATTTCAGAGTTAAGAAACCGAGTTTTAATTGTACTTCGCAAATTATGTGCAGTGCACGGACTGCTGATTATAGTCTGCACTTGCACGGTATTTAAAAAATTTAGTTGGACCACCCATACTCAAAATCCTAGATTCGCCACTGACTGGAAGCACATACTATGACTCTGAGATTCCAGGGAGAAGTGCGGCTCAGCCAGACAGAATGTTTTTCACAGGAATTACATGAGTCATGTTTTATCTAACTTTGTACTTGCTGCTCCTCTTCCTTAAAGCATGACAGAGCTCTTGCCGCCGTTTCTTAAAAAAACAACATGCATGCATGTGTATTCTGAATGAATAAAGGACACCATGTTGATCGTATAAGGAGCAAAGCAACTACCGCTGGACCGCTGGCCCATCCTTGTGAAGATGACAACTAAGTACTGTGACATATGAGCTGCCTGTGGGCATGTGGTTATCAATTGCATTAACGTTTGAAAATAACTTTTGTGGGAAAAACAAAGTCTCAAGTCATCTCACTGTCATTATCTTTGACAAAAGAAAACAGTATAGTGTGAAATTGACTTGAATTTCCTTTAATGTTTGTATTTGATTCATGTAAAACTAAAGAAGATGTACCAGTTGGAATTAGGAGGGAAAGCATAGAAGCACTATTCTTCATGTAAAGCGTAAATTTGGCAAGATTTCCGAATAGAAAAGACAGCATGCATTGAGTGGAACATGAATTCATTTTTTTCTAGATGTGCCTCTATGTACCTCTTTTTAAAAATTACACAAATATTAAAGTATGAATAAATGATAGATAGTGATTACATACCCCTTTCTTTACTTCAAGATTTGTATAACTTGTATGAGTTTTTTTTTCTTTTGTTTGATGGGAAACAACATGTATATATACTATATAATCCGTAAGAGGCTCGTGAAAGGTGCTGATGAGTGATGGCGGAAGTTAACGTACGCGGGGATTGAAAATTCAACTTGTGTGTCATTTTTTTTTGAATTATTCACAAGAATTCAGAGCTCCAAATTCTACGGTTGGTGTCAGTGACAACCATGGAAAATATGTGAGGCCTGACGCGACCAAGGACTAACAGGCCACAAACGCTTTCATCCAAATGAAGACGATGCGGATCCCTAACCTTCCAAGTCCAACTTTTTCCCCCTTCCACACACCCAATCATCATCTCCAGCATTTGTAATTACCGATATTCCTGTGAAGAAACATATATACTCGATGCTCAACGGATCCGTATGTTGCTGCGAGCGGATTAAAGAATTATCGACATAGATAGAAATTTTAACAAAGAAATAAAATATTTTTTAGAAATTCCTCCAAAAAAACAAAAAACTCTAAAAAGATTTTAATATCTAAAAAATATATAAATTTCTTTTGAAATAAATTATTTTTTATTCCCAACGCCTCCCATGCCGATAGTGTCTACCAGAACAAACCTAAACAAAATGCTACTGTAGGTTTGCTATCTATTAAGCTAAAATTGAACATCATTGGCAATGCGACCACCATTCTCTTAACAGTTTCTTTGGATTATCCCAGCAATCCAAGTCTAACCAGGGTTCACTTTTTCAATAAAATTCACATGTACCGCTCCCCCTCGAAAAAGAATTTTGTTTGGTTTAATACTTAAATTCAAATTTAAAATTAATAAGATGAAAATTTTGAAAAATTTATCCAAAAATTCCCTAAAATTAGTATTAATAGTTTTATGACCTCTAGCGTGAATATATTTTTTTGAAAAAAAAAATTTGGAGACATTTTTATGCCATTCCAAATGTAGAAATTAGAAAATTCAAAAAAAAAGAAATTAGAAGTATTTTTAGTAGCAATATTTGCTCAGGTATGTCAGGTAGAAATATTTACTCCAACTTATTTTAGTAACAATATTTGTTCAATTATATTTAGTAGCAATATTTGTTGAAGTATGTCAAGTAGCAATATTTGTTCAATTATGCCAAGTAGCAATATTTGTTGAAGTATATTTGGTAGCAATATTTGCTCAATTATATTTAGTAGCAATATTTGTTGAAGTATATTTAGTACCAATATTTATTCAATTATATTTAGTAGCAATATTTGTTGAAGTATATTTACTAGCAATGGCCGACACCCAAAAATGGTACTATTTATTCAAGTAGCATTTTTTGTATGCACAAAAATTATCTTGCCATGGTATATTTTAATATGTTAATGCTATCCAACATTGAAAAGCTTACTTCTCATTGTATGCATGCATGATCTACCAAAACTTCTCGTTTCATTACTTTTTTACATTTTAAATTTACATTAAATTTTATCCTTTCCCATCTATTATTATTTGACATGTCTATTGATAACCTGATATAGCTATATTACTAAGTGATCTAGTTATATTGATTAATTTTCTTATGGATGGTCAAAACGGTATTGTTAACTCTGTACAGAAAATGGTATGAAAATGGTCGGTAAATGGCTGTTCCATTTCCGTTTTCACTTTTTTTTACCAGTAACGAAAATGAAATCGAAAACCCCAGAAATGGATAGTGACGGAAATGAATGCGAAACAGAATGGAGTGGATACATAAATGAAAGCGGAAAATTTCATACGAACATAGTACAGAATCACAATATACATGACCACAAGAATAATGTAACTCATTCCACTTTCAAGGTAGATACAAGAATAGTATTATGTTCACCGGTATGACTGGAAAAGTTTTTTTTCTCAAGTTTGTCAGCTGAAGGCTCGTTATTTGTCCCCCATATTAGACCATCATGTCCTCCTCCATGTTATTATCATTGACATCCTCTTACTCCACCAACCACAAAGGTGTAACACATTAAAATTTGTATATTATTGTTCGATGTTCATTTATGATTTTTTGAGATTTATCCTGAATTTTCTGGAGTTTATAAATACCATTTTTCTATTTTTAGATTTATAAAATTAATTTATTCATGAAAAGTAAAAACAAAATTATGCTTAAAATAATTATCCTAGGTTCAAAATGTTCCAAAGTATTTTTGAGATTTTTTTTGAAAATTTTGAACTCTATTTGATATTTTATATAAAGCCATTTGTATTTATAAAATTATTTTAATTTGAAAATAAATGTAAACTCTCCCTTATTTTTTTTTGGGCCAAGCCATTTTCCCTTTCTGGCTCGTTTCTATTTTAATTTCCGATTTAACTTATATGAAATTTTTGTTTCTGTTTTTGTCAGAATTGACTCTCCCGTTTCCATTTCTGATAAAAAATTTCTATTTTCGTTTCCGTACTAATATTTTTTGTTTCCAAAAAAGGGTTTTTGTTTTCGTTTTTCTTCGAAACAGTCAGAAACTTTCCATTCTAATTTCAACCCTACTTGTCACAAAGTATAGATATGTGACAACATCCAATGCTGAATGGTATTTGTTTGTGATTATGTGAATGCCTATTTTTGAACTTGTATTGATATGTGACAACTTTCAATTATAAAAAATATAGCAAGGTCATGCCAAAAATTTTCCAGATTTAGGAAAGATCATGCCAAAAAATTTTCATGTTTTCCATATATTTTTTTTATATTTTTAACATTTTTCCTATTTTTTCGCTTTTAATGGCCTTTTATAAATTTTACAACATTTTTTTTTGCAATTTCTATCTTTTTTACATTTTTCTTAATTTTCAACCCGTCACCCGATTTTCGAGAAAAGCTCTCATCTTTTCGAGTGAAATTTGACTTTTTCGTTTGAATTTCACTCCACTGTTTAACTAGATTTCAAATTCGTTTGGCTTTCGATAATCTTTGGTTTTTCTCGAATTTTGTTTGGTTTTTCGTGAATTTCCCTACCATCTAACGCTTTGAACACACACAATTATTGCATTAGGGCAGTGGCGGAGCCAAAAAATTCTAAAGGAGGGGGCCAAGAAAGAAGTGAATCTCTACTGATGATTGATATTTAAAGTTCAGTATATAATAAATACAATATGTACCACTTGTAATTCGAAAGAATTTATAAATGAAAACGTACCACTAATTATTTCACATGAGGTGATAGTTGATATCTTCGAGTTGAGAGTAAAGCTTACTCTCTTTGCTAATTTTGATGCTTTTCTGTGAGGTGGGGCCTGCATGCATTGCAAATATAATTACGAATATTTATGTTGAAAATAAATCAGATGAAAAGGAGCAGCCAACAATGAACTCACACATAACAACTATCTTTACCATGAAGGAAGAGACGCGACCTAGCTTGATGCTTTATTCTTTTGATATCGTTCCAAGCGAGAGAAATTATCAAAATAGAAAATTCAGTAACTACACAGAAACAAAAACAAAAAAAATCAGTAACGACACCAACACTCCGGCCGGGGCCGGGGCCCACCCCGCCCCGGCCGTGGCTCCGCCTCTGCATTAGGGTCCAACTAGTTAGCGACAACCATAGAAATATCTACGGCTTGATGAGACAAGGGAACAAATTGTGAAGGATGGTATCCTTCTTTGCCTTGTGGTGCACTGGTGTCCACTAGGAGTCCAGGACTAACAAGGTCAAGAAAGAGAAGGCCACCAACACTTTCATCCAAATTAAGAAGATGAGGACGCCTAACCTTCCAAGTCTTAACTTTTTTCCCTTCCACACACCCAATCATCTCCAGCATTGTAATTACTGAGATTCCCGTGAAGAAATATATACATGCCTTTTATTATGCCTTTTGTTCCATCTAAGGGTGTCCTACCCTGACTTCTCGGTCATGCAAATATCCAAGTAGATTTGCTGATCTTTCTGTCAACGTTGCATTGATTGACAAAAAAAAATTGCTACTACTAGGCTACAACACTGCATCCATGTAGAATTCTTCAAGGTTGATACATATTTGTAAGATGTGACCTCAAGGATTATTAATCATTCTTTTGGTCTCTTCTCCTGCCATGCTAACAAGAGGATTAATTTCTACGAAAAAGGGTCTAAAATTAAGTTTGAAATCTAGCAAATAATGCGCACAAATAGTATTTCCCTGGAATAACATGAATGAGACCACCGTTCATGAATTTGCAGAATTGGGCCTATTTCTTTCTAAACAACAGTAGCACTCACGGATGGTTCTTCGAAGAAAGGGTGCCAATGTACCACAAATATTCCCGACGCCTAGCTCCCATACATGCCGATAGTGACTACTAGAACAAATGGCTGAACCAAATGCTCCTATAGGTCTCTTATCTATTAAGCTCAAATTGAACATATCATGCAAAAATGTAGGTAGTTCCTTACTAAGATCACATGGTCTCTTTAGTTTAGTTTCTGCACATGGCATGCTACCAGAGCAAAACTCTTATATTTTCTTCCCGAAATCAACGCATGCACCACCAAAAGAAATCCTAACAAAAGAGCTACTAAAGCTCCAATGAAAAATATGAGAATGATGTTTTTGTTGTATTTAAATTTCTTAAAATCATGGAAGCAGAAGAGAGCCATGCTGGAAGTAGCATGCAACTTAATATTTCTTCCCTTAGAGCTCACTTGTTATGGCGAAAGGTGAGTGATCGTTGTGAGTGACAATACCGTAATTAGTACCAAATAGATGCTATTTTAGCAAGATAGTTTTGGTTTGATAAAACTAGCTGGGTCGTTGACTCGGTTTTTCTAGGCAACATTTTCCACCAAAAACACCCACCCATACGACAGCTAGATCCATAAAACGCCATCTAAATGAGACAAGAGGACCTATTTATGATCCAAGAATGGTTGTGGGTCAATCTTATTACACGCACAATTATTGCAGTAGGGTCCAGCCTGTTAGTGACAACCATGGAAATATCTGCAGCTTGATGAGACCAAGGGAACAAATTGTGAAGGATGGTATCCTTCTTTGCCTTGTGGTGCACTGGTGTCCACTAGGAGTCCAGGACTAACAAGGTCAAGAAAGAGAAAGCCACCAGCACTTTCGACCAAATTAAGAAGATGAGGACCCCTAAACTTCCAAGTCTTAACTTTTTCCCCATTCAACACACCCAATCACCCCAAGCATTTGTAATTATCGAGATTCCTGTGAAAAAATATATATGCGAGTCTTTTTGTTATGCCTTTTTGTTCCATCTAAGGGTCCTACCCTGACTTCTCGGTCATGCAAATATCCAAGTAGATTTGCTGATCTTTCCTGTCAACGTTGCATTGATTGACAAAAAAAAATTTGCTACTACTAAGCTACAACACTTCATCCATGTAGAATTCTTCAAGGTTGATACATATTTGTAAGATGTGACCTCAAGGATTATTAATCATTCTTTTGGTCTCTTCTCATGCCATGCTAACAAGAGGATTAATTTCTACGAAAAAGGGTCCAAAATTAATTTTGAAATCCAGCAAATAATGCGCACAAACAGTATTTCCGTGGAATAACATGAATGAGACCACCGTTCAATTGGTCTCTGGAATTTGCAGAATTGGCCTATTTCTTTGTAAACAACAGTAGCACTCACAGATGGTTCTTGGAAGAATGGGTGCTAATGTACCACAAATATTCCCGATGCCTCCCATGCATGCCGATAGTGTACGAGAACAAATTAACCTGAACCAAATGCTCCTATAGGTCTCCTATCTATTGAGCTCAAATTGAACATATTATGCAAAAATGTAGGTAGTTCCTTACTGAGATCACATGGTCTCTTTAGTTTTCTGCACATGGCATGAAAAAATCATGAAAGCAGAACAGAGCCATGCTGGAATTAGTATGCAACTTAACTATGAATCAGAATCAGTCTTCTCCCAGTTTCTCCCACCAAATCGCTTGGCCGGGCGCCCAAGGCTGGGGCGCACGACGAGCACGAGGCCGGTTGCCGCTTCTGATTCTCAGAGAAGCTGTCAAGAATCCTTCCATTCGGTAAATAATCTACTTTTATTTTAAACAGAAGTTATGCAGAAGCTGAACGGGGCCTATATCTTGTAGTTTTAAGCTGCATGCAATTTCAAAATTGAAAATTAAATAGAAGAATTCTAAAATATAGTATTAAAACTAATAAATTTATAGTTCTAGTTTCAAATTTAAACTAAAATTTTATGTAGTTTGCATATCTTATGAAGTTTCTTTTTCTATGATTAATGTGATAATTTCTAGCTTTTTGACCCTTCTAGGATTAACGTGGGAGCTTCTAAGAGAGTATCCAATTAGTGTATATATATATATATATATATATATATATATATATATATATATATATATATATATATATATTGTTATGAACAGAGAATTCAATCTACAGCGTAACACAAAAATAGAGCCACAGCCCACAGGTGCCTTTAAATTTGACCAAATGTTGTGGGCATAAGCATGATATTTTCTCCTTTTCTCTAATTAATGTGAGAATTTCCAACTATTTTTCTTTTTTCTTTTTTCTTTTTTGCATCAATGTGGGAGTGTATAACTTTTACTTCTAGGATTAATGTAAGGGCTTCTGGAGGAGTCTCAAATTAGTAAAAATAAATATATAGATGACATGGATTAGTTTGATTCTGACTGTGCGCATGTTCCCTTTTTTAGTTTGATTCATATGCGTACTGGTAACATCCCAAAAATCTCACAAATTGAAATACAAGTAGCCAAGTTGGATTTTTGGAATCTTTTTGCATTAAAGGAAAATGCTTCTAAATAGACTAGTTGTGGTTCTTTCAAACCCCAAGGTTTAACCATCCCAAAGTCTAGAAACATTTTATTTAAATATCAAATAATCCGCAAAACGTCCCCAAAAATTTTCAGGAATTTTTTAAATCATTTGATGCTTCTGGAAAATCAAAAGCTACATATCTTCAATAGGACAGAAACACTAAATGATTTTTCAAAAAATCCACAGAGCTGATCATGCTCTGAATTTTTTATGGAAATACTAGTACCACCTCAAGATCATACAAAAAGATTTCGTAAAATTTTGAATTGATCGAACTCTCAGCTACAAATTTAAATCTTAATTAAATCAGGAATATGCCTGAAAAGGAAAGCGTCTTCTCCAAAAGCCGTATTCGCTGTAATGAAGGAGCAAAGCCAAGAAATTCCCTTTCCCCAGGATGCTCTAAATCCCTTTGATTGCATTATCTGCTCTGATTCAACAAAATTTGCAGCATAGCCCTCTGGATCAGCTCGTCATGTCGACATCTGAATACCTTCAGCAAAAACAGTGTCAAAAACTTTTAATCAAGCAGAGGCCATTCCGTATCTTGAAAACAAATGGTTGGGAAATAAGTACAAACTGATCAACTATTGTAACAACGTGAGGTAACAATTAATGAAAGGAAACCGATGAACAAACTTATTTTGATGCTTGAGAACTCTCACATATCCTCCGTGTGCACTCAGGGTCACATTTACATTCTCTGACCCAACTTATGCATGGATATTCTGAGACCTGATATTTAGTTAAGTTGCAGCAACTCAAATTGACATATGACCCTCATAGAACAGGTAACTAAAGTGTAAACTAATAATATATCATTTGATATCCAAGGGTACGTCCTTGAATGGCTGGTAATAAGTACTAAACAAGAAGGTTACAATGAACCAAGGGTACGTCCTTGAATGGCTGGTAATAAGTACTGGTCCAGATGTCAGGGAAGAAAGGAGCAATTAAAATACTTTGCAAATATTGGTTCTTAGATCCTTTAAAACTGGAAATTAAATAAATAACAAAAGTAATCTTACTTTGTTCTCAATTAGAGTATCCAACAAGTAACAATTCCGTAGAAATCTTGGTTCTGCCTGCAAAGAATGTAGTAAATTGATCTGTGCAACACTAATCAGGAAAGCATAGAAGAGCTGCCATCACATGTTCAAACATCAAAGTATTGCAAATTTAGTACAAGCAACTCTTAACACTTGGAGGCTCAATTTAGCAGTGATATATACCATTATAGTTTCACTTAATCGAAGAACAATTACCATCTATCATGAGCAATGCAGATTCATCAAAACTTTGCTGAAGGGTGTCGGCAACACGGCAACAGGCAACAGGAGTTCCAATCACGCCAGCCACCCCCTGTGCCCCAGTAGCCCCATCTTCGCGCAAGGCCTGCCTCCATGTAACATTCCAATTTTTTTTTTGGCCTTCAATAAATTTAATGTCTTTTATAATTTTGTGGATTTTTTTGAAATATATGTCGATTTTAATTGATACTTTTGAATTAAACCTTTTTCAAATGCTATTTAAAGTGTGCAAAGTTTAAACAAAACATGATTGGAAATATTTTATTTGAGTTCAAAATATCTTGAAAATATTTTTAAAAATTTTCTTGGAAATTTTTTTGGATATTGTTGCTACCTATTTGGCATTGTTTTATTTTTTGAATATTTTAATTCACAAAAGTTTGAAAATTAGTCCATGGCTTATGGGCCGAATCCCTAGCCGGCCATTTATTCGGCCCGTTGCCCCGGCCCGGCTCTCTTCTTCCTGGGCAGCCTAGCGCGGCTCCTTTCGGCCCAACTGCGGGCCGCGGCCTCGAAGCCGTCGTCGCACAGGCCGCCGCCAGTGGCCCACGTGGCAGCAACAACTTGACTTCGAGCCTGCGCGTTCATGTCAACTGCCCCCAATTGGATGATGGCAACAGATTTCGTAATGCCAGCCGCTTTCTTTCTTTTCTTTTCTTATCTTTATCTTTATCTTTATCTTTTCTTTATCTTTATCTTTATCTTTACCCATTTATAATTCATCTTTCTTTACCCATTTATAATTCACCTCCCCTAATCCCGTGCGCCACCTCCTGGAACTTCTTCCGCAGATCGCTCAAACCCTAAACCTTCCTCCCTGACACCATGCGCCCCCCGCGGCTCGGCGCCGCCTCCTCGCCTCCGCTCCCATGGCGCTCCCTCTGCACCACTACAACCACCACCGCGACCTCTACCCCCGCCGCCGCCGCCCCACAGCCCGAACCCCTCTCCGGCCACTTCGTCAACCCCCCCGCCGACCGCGTCCCGGCCGCAGTGAAGGGCCTCTCCTCCGCCCTGCGTGCGCTTCTCGCCTCCTCCTCATCCCATCCGCGCGCCTTCCCGCTCCTCAAGTCCGCCGCCTTTGACGCTCGCCTCGCCCCGGATGCCCTCGTCGATGCCGTCCTCTCAGCCGCCGGCGGCATGGACGACGGCTCTCCCGGCCCCGCCCCGGCCTCCGCGCTCCTCAGCTGCCTCCTCTCCTCCCTCTCCCGCGCAGGTCGTGCCGACGCTGCCGCCGAGGCCTACGCCCGCATGGCCGCCCGCGGCGTCGTCCCGGACGTCAAGTCTCGCACCGACCTGCTCGTCGCCACGGCGCGGTACGCGTCAGCCAAGGACGCGCTCTGATGCGGCCGCCCCGCCTCCTCACGCCCTCAACTGTGACCTACATCTCCATGCCGACTCCCCTCCGCCGCTGCACGCTGGCCTCCGCTCGATTCCGGCGTCCTCCGAGTGCCCCTCTCCTCTCGTGCTCAACTCCGGCATCTGCACACGAACGAGATACAAGGCACGAAGCCACGAACGAGACCAGCGACCGAGAGCCGGAGGCGTTCCCCGCCTCCTCTCTTCGTTTCCACCGTTCCCTCCCATCCGTCCCCACCGACCGTTCGCCAGGTCCACCGCCCTCTCTGCGGCGGCTGGAGATCCCCTGTTCATATCCTCGTGGGTTGGATGACAGTTTCCTGTATCCTCCGATTGCCTCCCCTCGGTGACTCCATTACCCCCTCCTGGCCAACTATATTCCTCCTCTCCGTCCCGAGCAGTTGGGAATTGTGAATTGTGATCCGTTGCGGCGCCAGTTGTTCCCCCCGGCTCGCCGCCGCAGTCCATGGATCCCTGGCCGCCGCCAATCTCTACACCGGAAACCTCGTGCTGTCCTGCCACATGCGAGGTTGTTGACCAAGACCAAGAAAACAGATTCTTTCTTGGTTCGTATCGCTGCTCTCATGGGTTTCAGGCTCCAGAAATTTTTTATGCGTGCAGATGGAGATAGTTGCGATGTTCTGGCTGAGCCGGACTTGCGCCACTTCGTGGTGAAGGAGACTGCGCTTTGCCTGGGATGGTAGTTGGAACTGCGCTGGCCAGGATTCTGCACTGTAATTTTTCTGTCAGCATCTCGGCTTCTGCTGCTGCTGCCACCCAGGATGCTAGCATCCATGTTGACTACAGACAGAGGGTGATGTCTTGCCTCGCATGCGAAACAGGATTGGCTGTTCAATGGTGGTGTGGCAAACTTTATGAAATCTTGAGCAAAGGATGCGCTCTCCATAGCTGATATGAAATCAGTTCTGTTTTGTAATGCCTGCAGTCTCGTATCTGAATCCTGATAAAGGGAGACCAGTACATGGTGTACTATTACTCTCCTACCTTGAGCTATTACTCTGCTGTCTCGAGTAAGAGTTCATTACTGGAATGTTGTACTGAACAAGATTTTATTACTGAAGCGTACAGAATTTCAGCTGAATGTTTTTTCCTTGAAAGGTCAGCAGTAAACATGATCAGCAGCTACTTAGCCAAAAGATCAATGGATCAGTGACTACTCCTGGACCCGATCAGCTCGACGCGATCAACTGAATTGTTTTGTAAATCTCATTTTGATCGGAGTAGACGTGTTACCTATTGTGTTTATATTTATCAGTATCTCATCACAGTAGTCTTGTTTTTTTTCCTTTCAGTAGATGGCTCTGAACTGGAAAGAGGAGCCTGTACAGTGGTCTTGAAGCTTTAGATGCAGTTGTCCTCAAAAAAGTACTCATTTTCTGTTGTCTTCTTACGACTTGAAACTACTTTAGAAGCTTCAAGAGTTGCTTTATTAGCTCAACCTTGTGCTTCGTTAATTAAAATAAGTGTCAGAGATATAGTTTTTATCATCAATTGTCACTATAGAATTAATTCTATAGAAAATGCCACAGAACAGGGTAATACTATGGACAGAAATAGCATAATACAACTTTCTAATTAGCTTTCCAGAACATCTAAGGTATATAAGTTATTTATACATAGCTTTGCTTTCTCTTTCCAAGCAAGGCAGGATTTCTTGAGCATAGTTATCTACCGGCTCTGAGTCTCAAGCAAAACCCTGACTTGAACACTAACCAAACCTTTGCCCCAAAACCAATCAACTATAGGCAGTGATGAGCTACACAAAGCCAGTAAACATGTTCTAGCACTTGCTTATGTAATAACTCTCTGTATCTTTCTTTTGTGCACATCTCACTACACTTGATTACCAAAACATATAACACATTTTGCTTATTTGAATTGTATTATCAAATATCGCCGTAGCGTTAGCACGGGCAATATACTAGTTTCGTTTTAGTTATGCAAGACTTTTAATCATCCTTGAAAGGTATCAAAATTTATATTAAATTGATACTGAGAGGTACCAAATATTTAAAAGATGGGTATCTTTTGGTACCAAACAAAATTTATATTAAACTCGTACTGAGCGGTACCAAATATTTAAAGGATGGGAATCTCTTATTACTAACTCATTATAAATTTTATTACCAATCAAGGATGGTAAAAAGCCAGTTAATTTTAGTCCCACACCAAACTTTCTTAGCATATACGGATATACTGAAACAGCGAAGAGGTTGGGGATACAAGGAGATGAGTGCTGCAATAGCAAAGCATACTTTTCTCCAATTTCAATTTTGGTTAGGATCAAGTGCAGTATATGTTTTTATCAATTTGATATCTTCTGATATAAGAGCTACGCTCCAGCGCATCACCTTGATATTAAATTTATTTTTTACGAGGAAGAGAGTTCAGCGCAATAGCTATTGGGGCTCGATTCATACCTGTCGACTTGTACTTGTAGCAACTACGCCGCTTTCAGAAAATTATGTCTCGTTATTCTTACACCTTTCAGCCGGGATTGGTGGCCTGCAGATAAAATCTCGGTCCATTCAGGTGAATTCCGGCTGGAAACAAAGCATTATTTCCTGGGACCTGGGAATTGGGCCATACTTATCTTAAGAGGTAGTTATGCTTCTGCCTCCCTGTGATTCACTGATGCCCTCATAAGAAAGAAGCCTCGCTTGATTGATGCCAATTGACACAGTTATATCTACACAGTACATTGAATTATCCCTACCTCGAAGGGTAGTATGGATTTCTTCTGTGTTGATTTGGAAGGCCAACAATCTTCCCATTTTTCCTTGCATGTCTTTGTGGCAATTTTTTTTTTCTGTTAGGAGTTTTGTTGGTACATAGTTGGCACATTGATAGTATTCAAAATATATAAGCCAGTGTTATTGAGTCGTCGACTATTCGACAACAAGTTGTCCAGTCGACCGGCATCACTCGATTGAAGCCACTGACTCGACTAGTTGAGCAAGTCAAGCGACTTGCTGTCGACTGGTCGACTTGGAGAGACAAGTCGGACGACTTGTGGGTGAGTCTTGAAGTGCGCGTGGCTTAAAAAGCTTTTTCTGCAACTTGGTGCGTGATTTGAGTTGGCCTAGCATCATGCTGAAAACTAAAGAGGATAAAGGATCTTGGCACTCAAACCCCAGCAACTAGCAAGTAGCTGTTGGCAAGTAGCTGCTGCTGGTTCTTGCCCCCGCCTAGGGGTGGGCATTTTTTAACCGAAACCGAAAAACCGAACCGAATTAACCGAAAAATTCGGTTTTTTCGGTTTTCGGTTTTCGGTTTTCGGTTCGGTTTTAATTTTGCTGTAATTCGGTATATGGTTTTCGGTTCGGTTTTTGCATTTGGAAAACCGAAATAACCGTGAAAACCGAACCTCAGTCCCGTATTCGGTATTCCCCAGTCCACTCAGTCCAAACCGTTCCACACTTCCACTTCTCAGGTTCCCAGTCCGTTCAGTCTCCTCTCCTATCTCTAGTTCTCTACCCCCCCTCTCGGTCTCCCCCACCAGATTTCCCGGACGCGCCGCCGCCTCTGCCTCCGCGCCACGCCGCCTACTCCTCTGGCTCCAGCGACGAACTCCCCTACCAGATCCATCGTTGCATCGCCCTCCTTGGCTCCTCCTCAGCCTACTCCCCCCACAGCCTCCCCACGCACACCGACACGGTGCCCCTCGCCGCCGTCTCCGACTTCCGCGGCCGCCTCATCTACCGCCGCAACTCCGGCGGATGGCGATCCACCCTCTTCGTCATCGGTACATACATACGATCGACACCCTTATTAAATGCCCCCAATTAATTAAGCAGCTAGTAGCATAATCAACTAATTAGTAGGAATGTATACAATCTGTTAGTGATGGAGGTCGCTGGCAACTTCGCCTTCTACGGCGTGTCGGCGAACCTGATCACGTACCTGACCGGGCCGCTGGGGCAATCCAATGCGGCGGCGACGGTGAACGCCTGGTCGGGGACGGCTAGCCTGCTGCCGCTGCTGGGCACCTTTGTCGCCGACTCCTGCCTCGGCCGCTAATAAGTTCAGAACTTTCTGCGTGTTGCTGGTTTCATCATGGAAAGTGAATCCATGTTTGGGCTTGCAATCGCGATGTCAAGTTGGGTTGGGTGAGGGGAATGAATGCCGTGTTCTCAGGGATGTTTGTATTCCGGTGAATCGAACTGAAGCTTGAGTTTGTGAGAGTAGTGAATTGAACTGAACCTTGCTGGAGGAGTGCTAGTTCAATCGGTTAACCGAAAAACCGAATTAACCGAACCGAATTTTTTCGGTTTATTCGGTTCGGTTTTCGGTTTCAATTCGGTTCGGTTTTAGATTTTCAAAAACCGAAATAATTTAAAACCGAAAAAACCGAAAAAACCGAATGCCCACCCCTACCCCCGCCTTGTTGGTTCCCTCTTCTCCTATCGTCTCACAGTACCTGTCTCCTTTGCCCCTGGCTCAAGCTGCCGTTTGCAAGCGTTGCCTTGGCCTCCGGATTCATCTCCTAATTCTAGCTGTGTAGTCCTCTACATCATATAAAATAAACTCAAGGAAAAAGTCCATTTAACACCTCTAAACTCATACACAAGTCTGAATTTCAACTCTCAACAACAAAATCAGATACTCGACACCGTCAAACTCTTAAAACTGTTCACTTTACCCACCCCCGGAGATCAAAACCACCTTGGTATCGTTGACCTATCATCTACATGCCCATGTTTCGTTTGACATGGCTTCCATGTGTGCATGTATAGCTAAGTCTTACTGGTAGGGCACAGATGCGGTGGCGAGCAGAGGGCGGCAACGCTGTTTGATCTATGGTGCAATAGCGAGGCATTGTTGTCTCGGTGAAGAAGATGCGAACATGGCACACGTGGAATAAAATGATGGGGTTGACCAGGAAAGCAGGGGCTCACCAGCAAAGTCGAGTTTGATGACATCGACGCTCAAATTATAACAAAGATGCGAGATGGAATTCAAAGGACTATTGAAGAAAATCCTTAATTAAATTAGGGGAACAAGGATAGGAAGGTTGAACATGTTTTGGCGGAATTGGTTTCACGAACTCACTAGAGTGGTGGGTCGGGTCAAGGGCCCGGCGGATTGGCGAGCTGCGTTGGAAACAGGAGCAATTTCAGCACCTTGCAAATATGCCATTTTTGTGGGCAGATTTTACTTCAAGAGTTTCAGCTAGGCAGGGCTTACATGTAGAGCAACATCGTTTACCAGCATTCCTCCTGCCGGAACACTTGATACAAACTCGTTTTGCAGTTTCCTGTTCCTGGAGTTGATGAAATCAATGCTTTCTTCAATCTTGTCAGCCTAAAAGACCATTCCAAACAAAATTAGATACTAAGGCTGTACCAGAAAAGCCAGCATATGATAGCAATGTTGACACAGCTAGATCAAATATGACATGAACCTAGCACACAGAAGAAACAAGAAAGACATGAACCTAGCATACAGGTATAGGATAAAGCCAGAGGAGAAGTCATATTGTTGGATTTAACCACGTCGCAATTGTTTTTTCTGTTTACACATAAAACATGTTTGTTTTTTTAGTCTAGTAGCACTACTATAGAAAGGCTTATATCAGACGCACCATCACAGACGATCTTCGAAAACAGTCTGTAATATGGAACAACACTAACGGTTCTATAGTCTAACTGTCAGTATACCTATCATAAACGGTTGTTAATTATACCCGTCTGCAATGTAGAAGGTATTAAAACCGTCTGTCACAGACGGTTTTATCTTAAAACCGTTTGTGATGTAGAACGATGAACACTTAGCTAAAATTTGGAGCACCCAAGTCATGGTAAAATTGAACACTTAGCTAAAATTTGAAGCACCTAAGTCATAGTAAATTCGGAGTATGAGAATACTAAAATCAATGTTGAGTGCTTTGTGAGGTTAAGGGAAGGGGGACATGTTATATTTCAAATGCAATCATACCAACACTATGGTACTAGATTATGTAAGAACTCAAAAGTTAAGCTCATGGACTCTGGGAGGCCATCTAGCCCAAGAATGCTGGCTACCGCAACGATTGGATGGCTTTGGTAGCAATCCTGCGTGCTCTGCCCTCCGAGATGCTGGCCACACTCGCCATCAAAGACACGGCGACGCAGGCCTGGGGGGACGCCGTGAAGATCATGCACGCGGGCGCTGAGAGGGTACGCGAGGCGAAAGCACAATCGTGTTACAACTGCAATCTCTATGGTCATTTTTTGAAGGAATGTCGCAAGCCGCGTCGTGAACGAAAGGGGGCGGCAAACCTAGTGGCGCAAGATGATTCACGGCGCTACTTGTAGCCGAGCACTTTGAGCTCGTGCAAGTGGAGGTGGAACACAGACCTGTAGTCTATCCTGAGGTAATTCTTTGTGTTGAAATTTATGAGAAGAGATATGGCTCTGTGAAAGTAATATGTTAGACTTTAGTCACACATGCTTATTTTTAAGGTGAAATATGTGTAGATTAATTTTTGTGCTGATCTCTGTTCCGAGCAAGCCAGGAGTTTCTTGTGTTGGGAAGCCAGCTCCTTATAGATCTTAAGGACGATATTTACTGTTTGACTGATAAGTCGATGGAGGTGGCCAGGCAACATGATCATTCTGGCTATTTTCTTATTGAGATTTTTTGGGGGGTGAAAATCCGAGACATGGTCTTAAAGATGCATTGCAACTCTGTTAATCTCCCATCTCTTTTATCAGGACACGTTCTACAATGCCACGAAACATTAGTCTGCCATTGATTAGGATTAAGACCCGTTTAGCAACTTAGAACCGAATTGTTTCTACTAGAAACTGGGAGAAACCCAGCCAAACGGGCTAAAACTCGAAACGATTATCCTTGTTTTGAAGTAAAGATGATAAAATGATAACCATATCGTACTCTTCTTATGAAATACCCTGTCCAAATTAACCGACTAATTGAAACTGTAAAAACGATCAAGTGATAAATTAACGAAGTGAATAACAGATATGAACAGTAAACTAAAGCAATTAATAGTCAACTAACAGAGTAATTAAATGGAAACAGTCATCAAACTTTATTAATTCATGTCTTAGTTGTATATCTTCTCATGCACTTTTTTGAGTGAAGTTTAATCTAGAATTGGATCACATATTTACTCTCTTTTCAAATATTATTTGCACATGTACAATTCGCGTATATTCTATCATGTGTTTCATTTACTAAAGATTGTGATCCTTGCCATGATTTAATTGATTCATCATATTGGCAATTATTTTTCTAGCGCATATAGATCAATTACATATTCATCATGATGTACTTAGTAGAGAACATTTCGTATGTCAAGTGTTTCCATTTCTATTGTGCTTCTTTATATGAAACACTTGTGGTAACCAATTGCTCACAAATATCAACTTGCTTATATATCTTTTGAGTTTTTGGGACTAATGTCTTTCATGAGTGGTTTGGAAAGAATTAGGTCCCGTGTGTGTATGATGACCAAGGTATCTTGAAGGATGACCGTTAAGCCAAGGTCAACGAGACGACGGTGTCATCAAGAGTTGAGGACTAAGTCAAGATCGACTTGGCGTGGAGATCGTCGGAGAGGATGATCAAGTCAAGGTTGATAGGACAAGAGTCTCATGAGGTGAATCGAGTCAAGTTGGATAAGGCGAAGTTGTCATCCTTTATATGGTGAAGGTCTTCATGCATCAGCATTAAGAAAGAAGACGGCAAGTGACTTTTTATAGACTTGTATTATCTTTGATTTAATTTAAGTCTAAAGATTGCCGTACTATTAAGAGGGATGCAATCGTTGAAATTACTTAGACAAGTCTCGAGTGCTCAAGTGATCCATCCTTGTGAAACTTAGAGAGAGAGAGTGGTGTTGGTGGTGCCGAAAAGTGAGAGTTGTAGGTCTCTTTTGGATTCCTTGTGAAATCTATTTTTATCCTTTAAGATTTGGGTAGTGATACCTTGTTAGTTGTGTAGCCCTCATTCTTAGCTTTTCGTAGAGTCCAAATTCACTGAAATCGGAGTCCGAAATCAAAAGTTATTGTGAGACCCCGGATCGGCTATCCAGAATCTCCTGTGTATTTCCGTACTAGTCCCAGATCAGTAGCTAGTACACACAGTCACAGTGATACTTCATTGCCAGACAAAACGAAACTTGCCATATAAATATTCAAGTACGGGCCACATGGCCACTTATTACAATACTCGGTCTAAAGACCGGAAACAAAGCAGCGGAAACAAAAGCGAAACAGGCAGACGCCAAACGCCACAGGCGACGACTAGGAACGCGACTAGTCCTCCTGGCAATCCTCCTCGAAGAATTCCTCTTCCTCCTCGACGGCATCTTGAAAGTTCTCTGATGATGACAATGTTGATGTAGCACGTGAGTACAAACGTACTCAGCAAGTCTGGGAAAGTATGCTTATGTGGGCTTTCCAAAGGAAGCTTAGTAGGGTTCATTTGCATAAAGCCAAATTTTATTAAACCATACTTAGGTAATAGCATTTCACAAAGCAACTTTTCGCAATTCTTTTTAATCATTAAATTATGTAATATTGTGGTGAGGTTCTATCCACCATCACCGACATAGAAGGCTCTAACCGCCAGATTTTACCTATCCAGGTTGATCATGTGACTCCATCCGTCAAATACAAACACAGGTTCTTTCCACCTGGTTGGCTCTATCCGCCAAATAACATCCGAGAGTTCTAACCACTCCCGAACCCCAAAACAAAACACTTTTCTGTTTTCGAAACCAAAACCAAAATCTACCAATATGAAAGCATTCCTTGCTTTGCCTATGACCGTAGGCACGGCTATTCGAATAGTTTTACTCTGCAGAGGTGTACAACTTTACCCACAAGACACGACCATCTCCTAATGCCAAGCTATTAACACACTTCCTTTGGTGTGCCGGCAGAGAGATCGTGACAAGGCCGTTACAATGTTTCTACCTAGCTAGACCCACCCGCTGAGGTTTCACCGCTGTTAGGGTTCCAACCGCCCAGTACAGAAGCCCCCTCTTGCGCCGTGTGAGAAAAACAACATTGCCTCCATCCGGCATTCACATTCAACCGTGTGGTGAGTCTAAGCTAAGCTTCTACAAATTAGTTGGCCAGGTCGTACCATTATAGACATGTGGTAGTACGGTTATGCTTAAAATGGCAATCATAAGCGTCGGTCCTTATATGACTTGGGGCGGTACTTGCGCAAAAGGATCAAGACTTGATCCGCTCCCACCCGACTTTCCATGCCGCCCAAGTCGAAATCATTTTTCCTTTTCTTTTATTTTAGAAAATAGTACCGTAATCATAATAATAGCTTTCAAATCACATTTGAAATCATCATTTTTGAATAATCCCACCCATGGGTTTCTTTTATCGGAAAAGGTCCTAAGCAATTCTATCGCACTAGGTTACAACGGATACCATATAAGCATAAACATGGTATAATCAATGTTCTAGGGTTACAACGGATATGATTAACAATGTCAAGGAGGAATCATCAAATTCGGATTAACTATCACTTATATTTGACATATTTTATTAAAAATAGCCATGCAACTTTATAAACAGATAAAAAGCATTTCATAAAATGGGATCAAAATGCGTCAAGGGACTTGCCTTGGTCGGTGAGGAAAGGGTTGTCTTCCTGCGGTTCTGCGACGGAGTCGACGTCTAGCGTTTCTATTAAACGAAAAACAGCGAATAAACAACCATTCGGAAAATACGAAGAAACAAATAAATTCTTAACCACATGAAAACTTCCGGATAATTAGTTTAGCATTTTATACGATTTATAAAATTTATTTCAAAATTTTTGGACGTATATTTTAAGAGTTACAAAATTCGTAAATTTAGCCTTTCTGCGAATAATTTAACAGTATAAATTTAATTGTAAAATTTCATAAAAAAAATTACTGTGGAAAGATATTAATTTTCACTAATTAACAAAATTTGTTGCAAGCGACACGGACTTAGAACGAATTTGTAGCGAAAAAGACAAAATTCGCAATTTTCGGAAATTACTACATACAACTAGCCTTCACTTACTTTTTCTGCATGGCACTGTTCACTGTGTATACGTATATACTTCTGTTCGGCTAGAACACGTGAGGAACCGAAACCACATTATAATTCGCGTATTTAAATACGTATTGTTCTTAATATAACCGTATACTCGCATATAGAAAATTTATATTTGCGAACCGGCCGAATATATACACATGCAGATCTACCAAAAATAACCGCAGGTATATATATATATGTACAACACAGTGGGTGTGTATATATATATATGTATACATGCTACGACTAATATGAAAACATGCATGCGCCTAGTGAGTACTTTATATATATGGATATATGTGTCTATTCAACTATATACCTATGTATATATACCTACGCGAATATATAAACGAGATAAAAAAAATAGTAATAGAGCGCGCGTAAGAGAGATGAGGAACTACCGGTCGGCGGTGGCAGTAGTGCAGAACGTCGACACAGGAGAAGGCGTTCAAGAAAGTGCACCGGCGACGGCGGCGACCAACGGCGACAGCGACAACGGCGAGACTGTGGCGACGGCGGCGTCAACGGCGGCGACGACAACGGCGACGACGACCAACGTAGATGACGGCGACGGTGACGGCGGCAGCGGCGGCGACGATGTCAGGGAAAAGAATAGTGGGAAAGGCTGTGTATAGCTTAGCAAGGAAAGGAAGTGCTGGAGGTATGAGGAGACTCTAGGTGCATGTGAAGGAATGGAGTCATGCGTGTGCTAGTAATGGGGAGAGGAGGCGTTACTAATGGGAAGGGAGACGACAGAAGGAAGTGGAAACGGCTACGAGTTAAGGAAACATCAAGGAAGGAAATTGACAGTGCATGCTTACTAAATGGGAATGGCTGGGAGAAAAAAAAACGTCAAGTACGTGGAAACGGCTGAGAAGAAAAATCGTCACGCAGGCTCTCACGGTTGGAAGGAACCAATTTAACCATCCTTAATTCACGCCCATGCATGTCCCTGCCTGGATTCGTGCAATCTCCACAAGAACAGTACGCTTACACATGTATATACACACACGCGTACACGCTCTCGAAGTAAGGTTAGAAAAAAAATAACAGGGAGGTTCTAAAAATCCGAAAAATTCCTCTAAAATACCAGGAACTATTTGGGACTTAACAAAGTTGGTTTCGCGATTTTTTTGACGTATAGATTTTTCGTAAAAATTCTTTTCGTGAATCAGACACCTGTACCGATTTTTATAAAATCAACGACTCACGTTATATACCATGTTTTTCAAAAATATTTGAAGCGTACACTCTCGTCTACCAATTATCTTAATTATCAACAAAATTTTAGATTTTACGCTTATCCGAAAATGCAGGGTCTTTATTTAACGCGATTATTTCAATAAACTTGACCCCGAATTACTCGCGAGGCTTCCAAGTAGATTCCGGAAAAATTATAAATAATCCCAAAAACACACCAAATATATTAGAGGCAAATTTTGGGATGTTACAGTTATGCTCGTTTTCGTTGAGCTGCTCAGTGCCAATCCGGAGTATCCGGGTTCATCCTCTCGGTTAGGTCAATCCGGAGTATCAGCATGTTGTGATACTTATATAGTTCATTGATTCCCAACAATAACGAAACTAGAAAAAATTCTATAAAAATACATATTTCTCACATATAACTCTATAATCATGTACAATAATTTTTTACTTTTAAATTCTCTCTTTTTTTCATATATTTTTTCCTTACGAACTCCCTACTTTTTTTTCTGCTTCCCCCATTCTCTACTGCCTTTTTGGAATTCGTAACAAATGAGCCGTGGCTTTCTCCTCCACCTATGGGCTGTTTGGTTGATTACATCTAAAGAGATTTGCATCTGCAGATTCAAAAGATGGGTGTTTGGTTGTCTTCTCATTCAATTCAGCCTGGCATCTACAGATGCAAAACACCCCTTTCAGCCTAGCTCCAGGGAAACGAGAAAATCCACCGTTTCCTCAGAGCCAGGCTCTGCTGAGTCATGCATGCATGTTGACATCAGCATTTACTATCTAGTTTTCTTTTTTTCTTTGCTATATCTTTTGATTAACATCTCCGATTAACCAACCTATTTCACCTATGTGTTCTTGATATTTTTTCGAACAAAATAAGATCATACTTGCTATATAAATTTTAAAAGATTAAAATTTTAGTTTTTCAATTTATTGATTTTCTAGAATATATTAAAAAAAATTATTTTCGTTTGTGAAATTATTGATTTTTTAGTATTTTTAAAATTTATTTCATCCCTCTCTTGAATTTGTCTATCACACTTTCATTCCAGTGCAGCCAACCAAACAACATCTCTGTGCAGCCTATCCAACCTCATACGACCAACCAAACAACATCTCCTTGCATCCATTCAGCCTAACTCTCACCAGCCTGGCTGAGCTCATGCAGCCTGGCTGAGCTGAGAAGGCAACCAAACAACCCACTAGAGACCATCAGAGCATGTACAGTGGTATAGACAGCAGCTGTCTATAATGCATCTCCACATCATCTATAGACAGCACTAAAGACAACTCATACAATGGATCGTCTATATAGTCGTCTGTAATGATTTCTCATGCAACTAATAGACTGTCTATACAATAGTACAAATAGTCTAAAGCTGTCTATAAGACCGTCTATTCACGAAAGGACGACTACTCTCTCTTCCACCTCATCAAAAATCTTATATGGCATCTCCTATAGACAGCTAATATCAGCCTATTGTACATGCTGGCGATGGTGCCATCCGTCTTTGTGAAAAGAACGGGGCACATTGAATGCAAGCACGGTCCCATCGACAGGTGGCCCCTGCATTCTCTGGACCAACTTACAGTGACTGAGCGACTGTTCAGCAAGGAGAAACTGTACGCAGAGCCTCACTGACCCCATAAATAATTGCGTATTGCTAGTTAGTGAGCACTGCAGAAATAAATTTAGTGGAGGAGATGCACAAAATTCTTTATACCTGATATCGATTGATGCTATGTGAATAATTATGTAATTCAACGCCACGATATTAAAAGAGGAGGTGGATTCAAGCAACCAAATTTACATCAAAATAAATGGAAAGATAAGTTCAAAATCCTAATTTATTATCGTGAAGTTAGATTAAACTATTATTCACGAAACATCAATTAGCCTCCTCCACATAATTTATCTCCGTCGCGGCAAAAGTGAGGCGACTCGAGTTGGAAATGAGATCCTCTGACTTCACCCCTCTGACTTTGGGTCACTGACGTGTGGGTCCTCGCAGCGCATGGGCCCACACGTCAGTGACGCAACGTCAGAGGACGTGAAGTCAGAATATCCTGATCCCTCGAGTTGGGGGAGAAGAGACGAGACGCCAAAGACGGTGTACCTGATGGACCAGCTCTCCACCTACGGCGTCGTCTTCCACCGCTCCTGCTTCAAGTGCCACCCACTGCAAGTCCACCCTCTCGGTATGCCCCTCCCATCTCGCATGTACGCTCGCACGCATCTCTCTCTCTCTCCCCTGTACGCCCGAACTCATCTTCTCACCGGTACTTGTGGATGTTCAGGACTTAGGGGTCCCTAAGGGCATCTCCAACAGCATTCTTCAAATTTCATTCCCTATATCCTCATATACAGAATTCCCTAAAAAGATTCCTTCCCTATATCTCTTTCCTCTCCAACAGTATTCCCCAAATCTCATTCTCTATTTTCTCACTCCTATATTATAATGATATTTTATAACCGCCGTATGAGCCCCGTGCAATTTTTTGCGAATTTTTTTTTCTTCAATATTTTTAATTACAGGAAATTAAAAAATTTATTAAAACGGCGATATTGTAACGGCTATATTGTAACGGCTATATTGTAACGGCTAATTTTGAACGGCTATAATTTAACGGCTATAATTTAACGGCTATATTGTAACGGCTAGATTTTGAGGCTATATATACATAGCCATTTACACTTCCAAGCCTTGCCCATATCTGAATGTTCATTATCTAGTAAATCTCAATGAGTCGTCAGAACTTAGTTCATCATTTCCTCTCCGAAGACTCATCGTCGGATGACGACGATGAAACTCTTCTTACAGTAGCATATCTAGCACAGCAACAAGATAAGTGTGTGAGTGCTCGACGCTATGGGGGTTCTATTGTTGGCCATCAATACATACATCGCAATAGAGAGGAAGGGCATGCCAGGCTATACCGAGACTATTTTGCTGATCCTCCGGTCTACGGCCCAGCTTTCTTTCGGCGGAGGTTTATGATTAGAAATATTTCATTTGTTTGTATTTTTGATTGATCATCTTTTCTATAGCTCATTCTTCTTTTCGGCGCAGGTTTAGAATGAGTCGTTATCTATTTCTTCGCATATTGCATGCTATAGAAGCCCATGATGATTATTTTGTTCAGAAAAGGAATTGTGCTGGAACTATCGGGTTATCTTCTTTACAGAAGGTAACTGCAGCATTCCGGATGATAGCTTATGGAGTACCGGCAGATGCTATTGATGATTGTCTACGGATTGCAGAAAGTACTGCCATAGAGAGTCTTAAAAGGTTTGTGCGCGCTATTATTGTCCTCTTTGGAGATGAGTATTTGAGATCTCCAAATGAGAATGATACTACTAGATTACTTGCAATCGGTGAGGAAAGAGGTTTTCCTGGAATGCTAGGAAGCATAGATTGCATGCATTGGAGGTGGAAAATTGTCCCACAGCATGGCAAGGCTTGTATACTGGGCATGTACACAAGCCAACAATAATTCTAGAAGCTGTTGCTTCACAAGATCTATGGATTTGGCATGCCTTCTTTGGTTTACCAGGATCTCACAATGATATTAATGTTCTTCACCGTTCCCCTCTCTTCGCAAAGCTAGCTGAAGGACAAGCGCCGGAAGTGCATTACACTATCAACGATCACAATTACACAATGGGGTACTATCTTGCAGATGGGATATATCCTGCATGGGCAACATTTGTGAAGACAATACCAGCTCCTCACGGGAATAAGAAGAAATATTTCTCCCAAGCCCAAGAGGCAGCTAGGAAGGACGTGGAACGAGCCTTTGGAGTTCTGCAATCTCGGTTTGCAATTGTTCGAGGTCCAGCACGTTTCTGGGATCAACAAACACTAAGAGATATCATGACAGCTTGTGTCATCATGCATAATATGATAGTTCAAGATGAGCGAGACGGAGGACCACTTGACTATAATTACGAAGGAATGGGAGAAAGCTTGATTTGATGTCACACGAGCATACGCCTGAACTCTTTGAGTTTATTCAAACTCATCATTCCATTCGGAATAGGGAAACTCACCACCAGCTTCAAAACGATCTTGTGGAGCACTTATGGCAACGTTATGGAGGGGTGTAATATTATGTATCGTAATGTATTCATTCAATCATCTATGCAATCAGTCATTCATCTATTGCAAAAGACATAATGCTGTGATTTAGAATTAAACCATCAACCAAGTTTGCATTGCAATATGTAAGTCCATAACCTAACAAACTGAATCGTTCTTAAGCAAAAGAAACAACCTTGGTTCAACCTTACCTATTACATCTTCTAGCTATTATGTCGCGCTGCAAGCTCGTGTAATATTGTTTTTGTATCTCAGTGCAGCGACTTAGATCAATGCCCATAATTCTCTCCTCCTCGACCATTTTCTTGAATTCAAGTTCATTTTTCTGGAATTCAAGCCTCTCTTTTTCTTGCTCAATTTTGACATTTTCTTGCTCAATCTTCACTTGTTCTTGTGCATACAGTCGCTCATATCGCTCATCTTTTTTCCTCTCTTTCATAATCTCAAGTTCCCTCTTTTCATTTCTAAAATTTTCTAATGCTTCCATGTAAAGATTTGTTGTTGGAGCAACTTCTTTACCTCGACGTAATCGTTCTTTCGCCGCCTTATGTCCAATTGGTCTACTCAAGTGATCATTTTCTGCATTAGTATGGTCCTCATCAAGATGAATTGCATTGGTGCTAACAGGACTGGAAGATCCCGGACTTCCAGTACTCGATGTCTTTTGCTTCTTCTAAGATAAACGACCACACCACTTAGGATGGTATTGCAAAACATTCCAGCAATGTAAGAATGCGAACGATCGCCTTTCTTCTTCCTGATACAAAGTTCTAGCTTGCATAATCTGTACAACCACACAAACAACAATATGAGCACACCATCTACAAATCGGAAAGGTACATAGATTATGGGCTAACCTTGTCCTGCTCAGTTAACCCGCTTTGATTTCGACGCTCAATCCGATCATGACACCCACAAAACTTGTTCACTGCTTCTTGAATAACAGACCATCGATGTGTAAGTGAAGCCTGTGAGCGATCTGAGGTGAAAGTCTTGGTCTCGTGGAAGTAGTCATGTATTCTTCTCCAATAAGTGGCATGGGATTGTTGGTTCCCTTGTATTGCATCAATACTAACATTAAGCCATGCGGAGACCAACAAATTGTCTTCTTCCTCAGAGAAATTTTTTGATCTTCTATTGTTTGCTTTTATTTGGGGACCATCCGTAGTTAATCGGTGACGGTTGTGAACCAATTGGACTTTCCCGAGGCGAAGGTTCGTAACCATCCCAATCACGGAGTGCATCCCCTCCCTCATTCAACAGATTTATATAGAAGCCATCCATAAATTCTAATCTGACAACAACAAAATTTCTCAAGTTAACAAACAACATTGCAATATCTTAACAAGTTTAAACCAGTCTTAGCATCATTACATCATACATAACAAGTCTAAACCAGTCTTAGCATCGTTACATCATAAATAACAAGTCTAAACCAGTCTTAGCATCATTACATCATACATAACAACTCTTAACATTAATACAAGACTAAAACCTTCCCGAATCATCACTATCAATTTCGATACCCTCTTCTTCACAATACTGCCAGTCATCACGTTTATCCTCGTCATCACTCTGGTAGTCATAGGGAAGGCACAACTCAGGGTCTACATCCTCTGCAAGCTCTACTTCATCTCTTTGTATCAGTCCATGTGATTGTATGGCAACCTGCTCTAAGCTTCGAGTTATAGTTTCGATGTCCATCAAAAGGCTATTGAGTTCATTGGCACATTGACAAGTGCCACTACTAAAATTGTCTTCTACAATTTTGTTAAGGTCCAATGCGATGCTCTCTATTTGTTTTACTGTCCATGCCAAGCCTTTACCGAGCTTCTCTGGATCTTTGTCCATCTACACATTGCAAGCAATATACAGCAGCTTAAACCACACATTGGAAGCAACTATACCCCAAGCATAGTCAGCAAACATTAGACAACAATGTGCAATTTGGCAGGTTTATGTACTAAATCAAGTCTAATCTGCAGCCCTGATTTCTAATCAAGTCTAAATAACATTTTTCTATACTTCCAGATTCCTTGTATGAAGAGTACATTAATATTCAAATATAAGGAACTTATATTGGGGAAGACCTTTTCGGTACACTTGCTATTCTATTTTTCCTTTCGAGGAATAGGATGGATTATAAGTTTCACAATTCTAATACATGTTGATCTTAATTCAGCACTGTGCAAATGTATAACTAGTCCATGCCTTGTCACATTGTACATCATCGAGGAAGCACTCCTCAGATAGTCTAAAGGACTTTTTCATGATAAACGTATGGTGACAAGAATTTGTTGATTATAAAAAGTTGACAAGGTAGATATTTTAAATATTATGAATTCTATCAGTTATCTGTAGCGTGCTAATGGTTTACTGTGCCTAATTTATACTAAGTGCTATTTCAATTGGTAGTACCAAGCTGACGCATCATGTAATAATATTTGAGTACTTCACATTGCCCTTTATATAACAGCAAAGGGGAAGGGCCAAAGAGCAGCATTTTGTCCAAAAAGTACAGGAAATGCTTATGGAGGAAGAGAAGAAGCGCATACATATTGCAAATGTATAACTAGTCCATGCCTTGTCACATTGTACATCATCGAGGAAGCACTCCTCAGATAGCAAGGAAATCATCGACGCAACACTCCTCAGATAGTAAATGGATTTAAACATTAATGCAAAAGCATATCCATTTGACCATTGGCGACATGCAGTGTAGTGAAACAACAAAATTGATCTAAGAGCAAATCATAGGCCTAGTGCAAGCTCTATATACAGTTATCTTGTTGCATCATATGAAATATATAAGTTCTAATTTGCATTGCCTGTATAACACAGGGGTTTATAACCAAAGCTTTTGTTCAATGAGATAAAGGAGTAATTAAATTTTTGATCTCCAGTAATTAAATTTCTGATCTGAAAATTCATAAAGAAATACTGCAACAGAGAACAAGAATGCATAATGGAACCAATTATGAAATGCTTTTCCACCAGGATTATTTTTCTAAGAAAGCCTAGCAACGACCTGATTTTGGGTTGTCCAAATGTTGTATTAACTCTCTAACGACAACATCAAACATCAACAAACTTGCTTCAATATATGTGCAAATTAGCTGTTGCAAGTTCTTGTTATGTTGTACCATCTGGATTCAGATCTAGGAGTCCTACTGGACAAAAGCTTCAGAAACCGTATCCTTTGCTTGAATCAAACCATTCATTACAAGCATTTGCAACAGCTAACCATCCACCTTTCTCCAGAAACACAGACAACAATGAGATCCCCAAATTCTAACGAAAACTTATGAACCTAAGCAAAATTTACAGACAAACTCAGATTGTTGCAGCAGGAATCAACTCATTTCCAAACCCAATCAGTCGCAAGAAAGTTTGGGCGCAGGTTTGTGGCAACATGTTATACCAGTCTAGGTTCAGATGTCAGGCAAACAAATTTAACCGAAGCCAACTCAATCTAAGGTGATGGAATGGAGGAGCAACGAGTGAGGATTTACCGGCTGTTGCAAGTTCAGGATGGAGCGGCGGCGAGGACCGGGTCGACGATGGAGCGGCGGCGAGGACCACGAGGACCGGGTCGACGATGGAGCGGCGGTGACGACCGGGTCGCCGATGGAGCAGCGGCGAGGACCGGGTATACGATGGAGCGGCGACGAGGACCAAGCGGTCGTGACCGGGTCGACGACGGCGCGGTGGCGACGACGGAGGCCAGAGCTGTCGCCTCCTCGCAGATTCCTCACGGGCGCGGGAGAGACGATGTTGAGCACCGACCAGAGTTCGGGAATGCGATGGGGAACGGACGGGGAATCTCGAAATCTCGAGAACCTCTCTCCATTATGCAAATATGGGGAATGGGATAGGTAATCTGTTGGAGCAACGATTGTAACGGCTCCTTGTACGGATTACTCATTTTGAGGGATGAGGAATGGGATAGGGAGCCTGTTGGAGATGGCCTTCGAGCTTAGGAATATCGTTTTGAGTTGCCTGCCTCAAGAAACAACGGCGACGATGAGCGGCTGCCTGTGAGGTGGTGGTCATGACGGGAACAGATGCACGGGCCAAGAGGATGCGCTGGGAGGTGTGTCGCAGATGCGGCGGCTCGGTAGCCATGAGAGGAAACCCGGCACCCCAAAAAATTTTAGAAGTGCAGCCAGAGGTGACTACCGGAGCTGGTCGCTGCTGTCGTCGACGTTGGTCATCTGGGGCGGAGCCTCCGTGGCAAGGCTTGCTGGCGTCTCTCTCTTCGGCGGCAAGGTGCCTTCTCTCGTCATCGCCTTGTTCTGGTTAGCCAGTGAGGGAATGATTTTGTTTCATCCGATTCATTGTTTGCTTACACCTAATCTCTGACACCACAGCATGTTCATCTTCTCAAAAACAAATCTGACCTACAATTTGTCTTGCCAGTGTAGGTGAGCTTTCCACTTCTGGAAGAGTAGTACGACATTTTTCACCATTTGAGGATCCCTCTGAGGTATCCTTCTTTAGTCTTCGTGTATAAGTTGCTAATTTTATTTCCTCTCTTATCATTTCGAGACTTACTAGGATTCTAAAGATGAAAAAGTCAAGGGAATCAAAAGAAAATCGAAAAATAAGGCAAGTATTCCGAAGATTGACTTACAATGTTTATCAACTATTTGCAGTTTGTTAGTACCACCTGCAAGGTTCATTGGGCTGTATTGACATCATATTTTTTTCGCTCAGAAGGGTACAGCTTATCAAGATGATGGAAAACAGAGCAAGAAAAAGAAACATACAAAGGTAATACTGTAACAGAGTAGATGCTTTGATATTTTATCGGTTCTTTGATGAAATGATACCATTCGGTAGACAGCATTAACATTTTTTATAAAAAAAATACTGTCATGAAACCGCTGGTTTTTTTTCCTCTTTGGAGCTCCTGTAATTTATCTTTCTTTGCCTCTTTGCAGGAGAAGCACTCTGAGGAATCTTATAACTTGGCTTGCATTCTCACTCTTCCTCCATACCAAAGAAAAGTATATGAAAAGTTCCTGATTGCATTCCGTGAACTGTGACCCTTATGGTATATTTCGTTATCTCATTTTTAAATTTTGTTTCTCTTGTGAACCAAACCTATTTTTGCATAGTAACATTTTGTTCACAAAGGAACTGTCTTTGCTATAGCAGCCTATGAGCTTTCTAATAAAGAAGGTAAGTGGGGACACCGGAGAGTCTTTGCTGCTCAGTTAGAGATTATTGGACTAGAATGCTCCTGGAAATTTGAAAGAAACATAAGAGTAACATACCTATTAAGGTAAGTACCGTCTTCCTTTCCTTCTATCCAACTGTATTACTTTACTTTTTATTCTACCATTTTCGACACCATCAAACTGTGATACAATACCCAACGCCTTTTGTTTGTTGGATCAATACAATGCATTTGATCTACCTGATCTTACTGATTGCTTACCTCAGCAAAACTTTATGCTATTGTTCCTCGATTTCCATCGACAATCGGACAAAACTAGGTGGATTCTAATGGAATAGTTGTATTTTTATGAAAATTAATCCTTCTTGATGTTGCATATCCACTTCTCACTTCCAAACATACCACTAATCGTTGAACTTTGTTCGCACTTTTGATTTTATACTATCTTATTTTTGCCATCTAAGCGATCTACAAAAAAACACACGGCGTAGCGTAGTGCGCGACTCTACCTAGTTCTATCCACGACCAATTGAAAATGACCTTTCTAAGTTGGCGCCGGACTTTTTCGGCACGGCCTGAAAGTGGCACAAGCTGGTGGATCGGGACGATAACCAAACTCTATCCCTCTCAGCCGCCTCCCCCTTGTTGCAAGCAGACTCTGACGGCCGGGGCCTGCTCAAATGCTCGAGTTCCCGGCCGAAGACCAGGACGGGCACGGCCGCCCGTCGCGGCCGCTAGAGCTACGCGCGACGTGGGTAACTCGGTTGTTGTCGGAGCCACTGCCTCAGATTTGGTTTGTGGCATAAAATCAGTCTGCCTTTTCTCTTTTATTCCTTCATATATATAGTCTCAATTAACCCTAACAACCTTTGGCTAGAGATAGAAGAATCTGAAAAGGACTCCTATCCTAAACTTGGAAACCCAACAGAATTTAACTAACAGCCGAATCAAACAAGGAAATAACTAATCAACAGAATCAAGTCTTCCTAATCCCTATTCTTCCTATAATAGACCTGATCAAATGTGTGACGCATAACATCACTCCCCCCCCCTGAAAAACTAGATTGTCCTCAAGCTGCAGGTCAAGGAAAGAGCGTCGAAGAACCATAGCATCGACCCAGGTGGCTTCATCTTGGGGCTCACCAGCCCAATGGACCAAGAATTGACGCTTGCCCTGAAAAAAACGATGAGCCAAAAGTTGATAAGGCTCCCGAGAAACTTCAGCCGGCATGGGCGACATTATCTCTGGTAAGGCCGACACGCCATCAGGGGGATCACCATTGTACCGCTTTAAAAGGGAGACATGGAAAACATTGTGGATGCGTGAATCCTTTGGCAATGCTAGGTGGTATGCTACTGACCCAATCCTAGCTTCCACTTGGTACGGTCCAAAATAGCATGCAGCCAGCTTGTGGGGAGGGTTATGACGGACGGAGAGTTGTCGATGCGGCTGTAAACGAAGCCAAACCCAGGCACCCTTTTGAAACTCCACTTCACGATGTTTTGCATCATAATGTTGCTTCATGCGATTTTGAGTCCTTAAGAGATGATCCCTTGCCCAATCGAGGAGAGTGTCCTTGTCGACCAGCCGACAGTCCACAGCATCAATGGTTGTCATACCGTGCTAATATGGCATCAAGGCATGGGGCTTACGACTATACACCAATTCAAATGGAGTCATTCTGTGGACAGAATGAAAGGAAGTGTTGAAACAAAATTCCGCCCATGGAAGCCATGTTGCTCACGAGGAAGGATTATCCGTAGCAAGGCATCGAAGATACATCTCGATGGTACGGTTCACCACCTCTGTTTGGCCATCCGTCTACGGATAGTAAGCAGTAGAGAAAAGTAGGGTAGTCCCATTTCTCTTGAATAAATCCTGCCAGAATGCATTGAGGAAGATAGGATCACGTTCGGAGACAATGGATTCCGGAATGCCGTGTAATCGGACCACGTGATCAAAGAAAAGTGAAGCTAGGTAGAATTTTGAGGTAGAACAATATTTAAAAAAGAGAAAAATAAGATTAATGTCTCATGCAAAATATTATCCGTTGGAGGACAAGACAGCAAGGAATCGCACTGCGGCGATAGCTACGTTGTGCATTCGCGTTTTCTGGCCCTGTTCCTTTCCCGACCCAATCTAATTCCCCACCCTTTATCTCTCTCTTCACGGCTCCATTGCATCTGCTTCGCCCGCCCTGTTGTACCGCGCTGCCCCCCACCATTTTCTGCCCCAATCTAATTCCAGTGCATCTGCGTCGCCCGGCCCCCGCCGTCGACCTCGTTGGCCCCGCCTTCTCAAGCACCACCGCCGATTTCCTCTCCTAAATAACTGAGATGAGATTTTCTTTCTACTTTTTGTACCGGTATTAGAAGTTGATGGGATTAAATAACCGATTTTATAGATTGAAAGGTTATTTGGATTTTTATGATAGTTTAAGGGTGTAAAATGGACTTATTTCATTCTTTTATAATGACATCTTTTGATTACCCACATAGATTCAATGAGAAAACTTACAAAGTATACTTAAGTAGTCATGATGGCTATACCATAATGTTAACATTTGGCATGCAGAAAGGCAACTTTTTTGGCTAAAACATTTTGGTGTAATATCAAAAATGATGTTTTGGCGATAAGCTTAAGCTAAAGTTTAAGCAATATAAACAGTATTTTACATGCCAGTTCAAGTTGTTTGATCTATGCTTGGGTTTATACACAGTAGGATGCGCATATATTGTAAGAATGCTATGAGACATTAAGTAATGCAGACATATACTTTGGCGTATTCCTAATTTTTTTTTAAAAATACTTAGTATCTAACCAGGCCCTAAATGGATATCATAAAACAACCATTTTGGTTTAATGGTATCATAATGAAAGTTTTGTGTTCAACTAAATAATATCAAAATCATTTGGAGATCATCAAGTATTTTGATTCTGATGTATACTGAGATGAGATGAATACAAATTCACATAAGTTATGTAGCCTTTTTTTTTGTCGAAGTCCTCGTATGATTTCCCCTCTTCCCCTCAGTAACCGCCCAGAGCATGGTTGAAGGATCAAGGGTGCAGTTGCAATCGCAGATCAAACTTGCTTGCATACGATCAAAGTATTAAAAATTAAAAAATGCTAATATGAATTCCGGCAATCAACATAAGTGTGGCACCAACAAAATGCCAATATATGTTCAAAAGATTGCAAAATGATAACCATATCATAGTGTTCTTAATAGAAAACATTTTAATCACTAAGAACATGCATGCTGGAGTATCGAAAAATGGCTACATTATTATAATTCCCAACTTTTCTGAAGCTGCTGGGTAGAGCCTGCTCTTTTCACACTTCTATGCAAATGCTATAGAAATTTTCTTATCACAAATGCAGCCAGCGCACATAATAGACTTGCACGATATCTGAAGTTGGTCTGCAATCATAGAACGACAATGTTTAGCACATCCGCCATAAAACCAGTGGGCATTCAACATTGCAAAAATAGTATGCACTCAAAGATTTACATTCTTCCAAAGCATCGCAAAATTTGAACAACGCAATAGAAAAGGTAATCAGCAGCTCATAACCTAAGCCAAGGGACCATCCTAATATGGTTCTATGTATTTGTTCGCCCTCCCTGATTGTCGAATACTAATTGGCGATCGAAGCTTCTCGTACTTTTTTGTTCAAATAACATATAATATAAACTAGTAGGATGCTTACCCCGCTAGGTCTGTATCTTGGCCTTCATCCATACAAATGCACTCTTTGGCGATTTAAGCGTCCATTCAAGTGCCTTCTTCGTCCATTTAAGCCCAACAACCTGGAGGAAAAATAAAGCACAAGTATGATATGTCACTGCTACTTTTATTCAAATTCAACTATTACGAAAATAATGCTCCGTACCATTGGCTGATGCTGGAAACCAAACCAAACAAGCACTATTGAGAGTAGGAGTAAAACTCCGAGAGGCCATATAATCCATTTGGAGCTCCGCTCAAAACCAAGCAGTATTATACAAGTTAGCAGCACCAAGAACAACAACTTAAAAAGCACTATCCATGAGCAGACAACAAATACAGGGCGGTCTGCCCGCGACTCTATCTCCTTGAAGTATGAGGCAGAAGCTGCTAGAATAATGAAGCTGATAGTTGATATTACGCCACCTGCGAAGAGGACTTGTGTCCAAGCACCGGAAATCCTTATAATTGGAGTCGGACCATGGGAGTATACTACCCCCGAAATGATCAGAGCACAAAGGGTAGCCATCTTGTCCACAGTGGTGAGGAAGAAAGCCAATGTAGCCTGAGTTCAAACAATGCAGAAAGGTGAACAAGCGTTAACATGTTTAGGATTACATTTTCTCCCTCAGGGGGTCTACAGGTCAAACCAATAAGAGCATAAATGAATTCCAAAAACAGTTGCAGGAACACCACATGCCGAGCTATGCAGTGACGGAGCAATGGTTTTGGTATAATTTAATGGTAGCCATGGCAGGGGGCAAGAAGAAATCTACCTTATTCTTCTTCTCATTTTCGGAAGTGTTCACAACAAGAGTGCTTGGATTATCGATCACCCCCTGTAAAACATCAAAAAGATACAATCATCGGAAAGGGAAAAAATGACAGGGAGAGGGAGAGAAAACCGGACAAGTTTCTCGCCGCAGCTGCAGTCCTAGTGACCATGTTAGATAAGAGAAATTTTATAGTGTATTATATTGGTATTATACGGTAATTAGTCAAAATTAGTTATGGCTTTTGATTTGTTAAAGGTGTTTCTACAACTCTATTATCCGATGAAGTATAAATAAATTCTAGCAAATGTGATTTGTTGGATAAAAAAACTAAACGGCCTATATTGAATTTAATATACCGTAAAAGAACTCTAGAATAATTGTTTCTGGGATATTCAGCCATAGCAACACTATTCGGCATGGGCCAGCTTGCTTCATATTGGGCATGATTGTTGCCATTCGAGTGCTCAGCCTCGGCTTTCACATGATTAATTTGATAATAATATTTATGATAAATAATTTATTTATAAAAAACAAAAGTATATTGTGTTACAGACAGACGATGCAGCGGACGAGTGGATCATACATTCGTATGCACGCAGCAGGGGACGTGCCGGTCGTGGCATGGGCCCACGGTGTCAGGCCGCCTAAGATGTTGCGCGACCGTACGGCGGTGGATCGGCGCGTGGGCTCGCTGGAGAATTTGGACATGCGTCGAAAGCAGTCCCACAAGCGCACGTTTCGGACGTTCGTTGTGGTTGCGGCTGCATAAATAAATAGCTCTTACGTGACGGGTAGCAGCAGCCAGCAGATTTGTTCTAGCGCAGCAGAAGCGCGGCTGCAGTAAAGAAAAGGATGAAAAAATTGATAGATTTTTTAGGAACTGTGCTTTTATATAAATGGATTTTTTTATGTATGTTCTGTAATTCTAATTTAAGAAATAAATTGGTGAGTATGCATTTCGATATACTATTTCTTGTTCTTCATGTTTTTGTACAATTTATTTCTAGTTTGTTTGCCTCACCTAGTTTTCTTCTATGGTCTTAGATCTATCTATCATCCTAGATTGATTTTTTTAGTTTGATCTTTATTTTATTAATTTATATAATTAATAAAAATTATGTCTAGATATTAATTTGCACTAATTCATCATCTCTTGGTGCTTCTCGATTCTTTAATAAATATCATGTTCATATAAGGGTGCGATCAGTTCCCAATAGATCCGACACCATACCTCAGTTGGCTCAAATTCAGCGAGAGATTTTGCAGTTAGCCATAGCCTCTTAATCAATACTAGGCCCGTAAGCGCGGCGCACGCTGCGGGCGTGAATGAAAAATGATTTTGCGTTTTTTTCGGAGAAAAAAATAGACTTAGACGTATTTTTAAAATTTTTGGAGATCGAGAAACCTTAGAGACCGAACCGGAAAAAAGTACATATTTTTCTGTTGACGAAAATATTTTTTTCGAGGAAAACGAAGAAAGGACCTAGGCTCGTAAGCACAGCGCACGTGAACGAAAATGATTTTGCGTTTTTTCGGAGAAAACATATACTTAGACGTATTTTCAAAATTTTTGAAGGCTCGAGAAACCTTAGAGACCGGGCCAGGGAAAAGTACACATATTTCTGTTAATGAAAATATTTCTTTTCGGGGAAACAGAGAAATGACCTGTTGAAAACCAACACTAATATCGGTTCCGAACCGACACAGATGAGATTCTGTATAGTAGTGTACTGTTGGAGGATGATTAGAGCAAAATAAAGGGAATGAAGGAGAAGGAACATAGGAGCATACCAAACTGTTGAAAAGTCAGACACAGGTGAACACTGCAAATTCAGAACTTGTGATGGGAATATTAATATTAATACTAACTATCCTACAAGGGAAGGAATTCCCGGCCCGTTGGCTGTGCCACGTAGCCCATTAACGTGGAGAAAGCCTCGGTTACGTCCCGATTCCCTGCGATGTGTCGGCCCATCTGCCCCGGTCTCACGTCAGCGTTGTGCGCGTAGAGAGCCTGGTATTTTTGCGTTTTCACGCGTTGGTCCTCGGTGCCCATTCCTCCTCACGCCGTGTTCCAATCGACGGCCGGTAAAGCTCCAAGAAATCGGGCCTCGCGGAGCCCTCGAGGACTCGCGTTCTCGATCCGCTCTCCTGGCGAGCCTCGGCGCTGTCGCCCTCACCTACACCCTCACGCTGCTCTTCCGCCGTCGCCCGCGCAGTTCCACCTCCACCTCTTGCCCGATCCCCTCCAGATCCTAGCAGCTCCGTCGCCCGCACAACTCCTCCTCGCGCCCTCGGCACCATCGCCCGCACAACTCTTCCTCGCGCCCTCGGCACCATCGCCCTCATCTGGAACCTCGTGCCGCTCTTCCGTCGTCGCCCGCGCAGCTCCGCCTCCACCTCCTACCCCGATCCCCTCCGAACCCTAGCGGCTCCGTCGCCCGCGCAGCTCCGGCTGCGCCTCTTGCTCCGATCCCCTTGGAACCCTGGCGGTTACATTCCCCTCCTCCCCGGCGTCACCCAGGCTTGGTCGATGGCGCTCCAGCTCCGAAACGCGTCGAGACGTCCGCAGAGCCCTCGAGGGTCCGCTCCCCGATTCCTCACCACCGCCCTGCAATCTTCGGGAGGGGGACGCTTCGCTGAGGTGGGAGTCTTCAATCGGCTGTACCCTATGCACCATCTGCGATCGGAGACCTGCGTCGGCGAGGTCTGCTGCCCCCAGCTCGAAGGAGTGAGTCTCTCTCTCTCTCTCTCCAGCCTACGGCCTCTCCTACTGAATTTGTCTTATCTAGCCTCATGAATGGCGACGCGGCCTCTCTGTTACCGCGAATATTGTTGTTGTAGCTGGATTTGGTCATGAAAACTGATAGAACCTGCGAAGATCTCATCTTCAACCATCTCCGCGGCCACTGCCCGGAACCACAGGTTCATCGGCGAGGAGACAGCCGCGGCGTGACCGCTGCGCTCACTCATGACCCCACCTAGATAGATATTGCACGCCACGGCCGTCTCCTCGCCGATGAACACCTGTGTATTTGGTGCCCAACTTCAGGACTACAGGTCCTGTACGCGCAATGAGTCGTAGTTATAGGACTGCAGGCCATTTGGTTAGTATGCTTACCTTCGTTTCCCTCCCTGAACACCTGTGTATTTGGTGCCCAACAAACTGTCAAATCTGACTTTTTGATCCCATGAATTCTCATCGGGCAATTGAAAAGGTCAAAGAACTGGCAGTTAGCATCGAAGGGAAAAGCCTTGGAGAAAAGAAATCAATGTTAGCGAAGTGTGCTGCAATGACGCTCTCATCGAAGTTGATAAGTGGCGAGAAAGAATTCTTTGCTTCTATGGTTATGGATGCTGTTCTTGCCACTGGCAATGATGACAGACTTAACCTTATTGGAATAAAAAAGGTAATTCTCGACAGATTTGTATCATCAGCTTCATGTTCAAGCTCCATGCTACATGATTTTCTGCTGTCCTGATTCGAAACCGGCTCTTATTTCTTAGATTTTAGCATCTAAATTTCACACTGAATAAGGATGCTCTAAATTTTGAACTGCTATTAGGTTCCTGGAGGTACCATGAGAGATTCTTTCCTTGTTAATGGTGTTGCCTTCAAGAAGACATTTTCATATGCTGGATTTGAGCAACAGCCAAAGAACTTCTTGAATCCAAAGATTCTTTTGCTGAACTTTGAGCTAGAATTGAAATCTGAGAAAGAAAATGCAGAGATCAGGTATGTTAACCCAACTTGAGTGCTGTTACAGTGTTACCTTGATATGTATTCACGTTTGTATGCACCCTCCATTCTTTCCCTTTTTCTCACTGTAATCTTATATCTCTAGATTGTCGAATCCTCTGCAATAGCAGCCAATTGTTGATGCTGAATGGAATATTATTTATGACAAGTTGGATAAATGTGTAAAAAGTGGGGCAAAAATAGTCCTTTCTTGGTTGGCAATTGGTGATCTTGCAACACAGGTAGGCATTCTCATTCTTCCGTATTTGCTTTTGTGTGTTATCGTAGCCTGGCCTCAATGAATCTTCTTTTATGCAGATTTTGCAGATCGGGACATTTTCTCAGGCTGGTCGGGAGCATTTTCTACTTAAGCTATATGATGCAATCTTCCACATATATTGTTACAATAATCTGTTTCTTTTTGTATTAGATGGAAATAAGCAAGTGTCTGAGACAACATGCAAGGACCATAGCTGGGAAGTCTCGATTTTTCGTAAATTCATTTGCTAAAGCCCTTGAAGTATATCTTCCTAATTCATTCTTCTCCGTTACAATTCATATTAAACTCATTCTCCTTTACTTTTTTGTAATCATATTTGATTATATATGTGCTCCTTTGGTACGTTGGTGCTTTTTCTTGAGGCTGTTTTGGTGCTTGTATTGTTGTATATAATGAGAAGTACAGTGTGGAGCTTTAGGAGCGTTGTATTGCTTCCTGTAAATATTATCTTAGCTCATTCTTCTCTGTTCCATTCATATTAGATTTGTTCTCTTTACTTCTTTTATAATCATTGATTATATATATGCTCCTTTCTTCAATTGATATTTTTCTTAAGGTTGTCTTGATGCTTGTATACAATCAGAAGCACAGGGTGGCGCTTTGTACGCATAATGTGATTGTTAGGAAATGCAATTATGAATAATAAATACATCTATGCTCTTACCAAAACCAAATGGCACAAATCTTAAAATAGTATGGTTAGAACCAGAGTAGTGTGTGATTGCAAATCAGACCCTTAATTCGAGATATTTTTTTCCTTTATGGAGAGTGTTGGATTACTTCCCTGAAAGTTTAAGTGCCATACCTTACGTGACCCACCCACATGTATCATTAGAATGCATAGAAATCAATAGTTTCAGCCATCCTTTTGGTCATGAAATAAATATGGGTGCCTTTCCCTTTTTGATGAGCTATCGTTGGACTGAAGTTTTGCTAAAATAAAGAATATATGTCTTGTGTGGTTACCCTGATCGAGCACTATGATTTGTGAATAAAATTTGCTTTGTATTCATGTTCATGACCCACCTGATTTTACCTGATGTTTGTTTTGTTCTTATAAATCATAGTTTGTAAGCATACACAGGGCAATTTCCTCAGTTGAAACTATTCCGCCTGCAGGTTATTCCGAGACAACTTTGTGATAATGCTGGATTTGATACAACTGATGTGTTCAATAAACTAAGATGGAAGCATGCATCTGGTTGGTTGGCTTTGCTCCAATATCTATGCTTAGCTCCAAGTTTACAACTCGTTCAAGATATCGTCATGAACTACAATTTATTTTCCAGTTATTTATTCACTTTTTATAGGTGATGTTGTTAATTACGGTGTTCCCTTTGAATTTCAGAATAACGAATGCTCCCGCTGATTCCTACTATCTTAGCCTTCGCTTATCGGCTCATATCTGCAACACTTTTATTGTCTATTTAGTTTTAATTACTTTTATCGTTGCTCACAATTATGGATCTTAACGGCGCGGCGTAGCGCGCTACACTGTCTAGTAGATATTATACCAATACTGTCTACCCATTTTTATTGTCGTGCTTTCTAAAATAGCATCCTATTCAAGGGTTCAAGTTTCGATGATATTTGCGGAGTGGATCTCATCTTCGTCATAATAGGAATATGGCATTAAAACGTGTGTTAACATGCTTAAGAGAAACGGTAATGCTAGTGATCGGACGTCTGTTTTTCTTCGAAATATTTTTTTTCTACGCATGAAACATTAAAAATCGGACGTCCGACTGTAAGTTCATCCTTAAGAGAAATTGGCAAACGTCCCTTCTACTAGATAAGCTAGAACGGCCACAAAACTCCAAACAGAGCTAAACTGAACGCTATTGCCATACACTAATGAGGGGAAATTGAGCTTTGTAACAAACTAAAATAGAACAGAATCAAAATTAGATACGCAGATGTACAAAAGATGATTTTTTTTTCTCTACCTTGATTACCGTGCACTCCATGGGGAGCTTGAGCTTGAGCTTGGGTGGTGGGACTGTGGGAGTGGTCGTCGGCGAGGAAAAGGGTCCAGAGCCTTCACCACCGCGTCCAGGTTCGGCGGCAGGCTCTCGAGCTTCTGCTCCTCCTACGATAGCACAACAGAGCCTCCCTCCAGCTGACCAACGCGTCTGTCCCGTCCCCGCCACCGCCTCCCGAGAACAGGTTCGAAGGCGACGGAGTATTTATAGAGTGCTAATGGGCTAATACTATCTCCAGCAATTTCCCTTCATTCCATTTCCTTCTCTATTCCCTTCTCCACTTTCATTCCTTTTATTTCCTATCATCTCCAACAGCATCCCCTCGAAGGGATTTCTCTCTGGGATTGGAGAGAGAATCCTTTTCTATAGGGATTCACTATACGAATCCCTTCTGAAGGGAATCGTGAAGGGAATCCGCTGGAGCACTTGAGATCTGTTCGCGAAAGGATTTGGAGGGGACGGGAAGCCACTGGAGATAGTCTAATGTGCTACATATCCTGCAGCATGCACTGTCAATGTCAAGGTCGCTCTCGGCCTCGCGCAGTCGCGCAGCATGATTTGAAAAGTTAACTCAGATGAATATCATATTTGGCGTTATTCGGAACACGAGAGATTCAATTGCTGTTGATTGTGATCTTCTAGCGGTTGTGGGCAGTACATTTTCATCATCCACACAAAAATCCGTAATCACCTGCCATACAAGAAGCTACATAAGCTGGTGTACGTCAATTACAACCTTCGTCTTTGAATTCAAGCTGCAGAAATTTAAAAGCGCTCAGATGAAGATGATCCATTCCAGCGGCTTAGTTCCTAAATTCACTTGTTACATGTTTGGTCAAAACTACATTAGGTCCTAGATAGATTTCTGGTCTGGGCTGAGAACATCTAAGCGCCCTAAGAGTGGTGGAACTAGAAATTTTTTGATGGAGGGTGCACACTTTGCACGTATAACTCTATAGTCTTATACAGTACTTTCGTACCATTATAAATCCAACATATATATATTTAAAATTTGCTAACAGTACAATACAAATAGTTCTAAGATTTTAAAAATCCCAAATGACCAAAATTGAAACCAATTCAATCAAAAAAAGTTAGCCTATTGCAAAGGTAAATTTTTTTGCATTTCTCAAATTTTTGGGGTTGTCGAGGCATACTCATCACCCCCTCTCGTTCCACATATGGCGGCCTTGGTTGAGGTTTTTGATACGAAGCTTACTGTGCTCCTTCTCATTGAGATGATTAATTTTATCTGGAATGGATAATATGTGTTTTTCCTTACTAGCTTTGTTCATTGCAATCTCTTACTGCTTCCATGTGGTGGGTATTAGTTTTCTAGAGCATAGACTACCTAGAGTCCTTTAAAAAAATTGATTGTGGTATCATGTTATCTGCACCTCTGTAGTCTGGAATACAAATGCAGGCTTCCTACTTATGAAAATTTTACATGGTTTACGTAGATTTCAATCGTATTGTTGAGGGTTTTGTTCAGGCCTGTTTTATAGGATGCCCTGTATAGATGATGACAAATACTTGCTTTAGTGCATAATATATGACATGTATTTCCGATTATTTATTGTTCCCTCTCTTGCCTTTCCATTACTATCTTCTTTTAGTGCCAAACCTCATCAACGATCTCGTGAATGCAACCTGTGATGATCTTTTTAGAAAAAAGAGGAAATGCAAATCATCGTGATAAAATAATAACCAAGGAATCACATATCAGGAGGTAAAAAGAATATAGGTAGCCTCACTCAAATGCGCTTACTTTTGTTTCTTTGTGCTCAAGAAAAATCAGCCGAGCAGAAAGATAATAGCATTGCCGTCCTTTTTAATTACAGTGCTTCAATTAGACTCTCTTCTTATGTTGTAGACTAGCCGCTGTTACTAAGCAGATTGCTCAATGGCATCAGAGCTATGAACACGTAAACTGGGGAGGCTCTTGGGCTGGAGCCACGACATTATATTCTTGGGCCGCTGATCATCTTCACGTACAAAATTTGTGCAATTGCATGGGAAGATCTATGTCATTTTAAGGTGCTGCACTCCCCGCCATCAGTTCGTGAGCCTAGACTTCACTATTCGCATTTCAGATTACCTGCGACTGAATGAAAAGTTCGATGTAATTTGTCTTTCGCCTCACATCACCTTCGTGTCAAGTATTTTTTTTATGTGGGTTTGAAGCCGGTAAATTTTATATGTGGTTTAATTATAGATTTATTATCGTTTGGATATCTGTGTTGCGTGTGATTCCCAAACCATTTTATGCCCTATTAATTCCTAAACTATACTTTATCTTCACTGAAACAATAATTTCATAAGCGACGCAGCGTAGCGTGTATATCTGTCTAGTATAGTCCAGGGGTCCACGCTTGACGTCCTTTTCCCGGCACGTGCTTTTCCAAAAGCGAGGGGTAGGCGTTCGCTGCGGTCTCTGTTTATCTTTTCTTTTTTTTCAGGACTTTGGGATCGGTGCTTACTTTTCCCGGCACGTCCAGTGGGGCCGGGGACGTAGGAGTTGGAACAAGAGAGCGGTAGGATAACAATATAGGCATTAGCTGCGATCTCTCTTTCCCAGCGTTCACCCATTCTTTTTTTTTCTTTTTCTTTTCTTAATTTTCGTTTTTAGATTATCTTAAAAAAATACCCAAAATTTGATAGAAAATCGCTGGATATCGTATCGTATGGTTTTGAAATTCAAAATTTTAAAGAAAAAAATTCGATTTTCTTTCGATTTTGATCGATTTTCTTTCAATTTTCACCGTCCAGTTGAATGGTTCTTGAAGCCGATTTTTTAGAGCGATTTTTTTCTCATTTTTGACCGATTTTCTTCCGATTTTCACTGGCCAATTGACTGTTTCTCGAAGCCGATTTCTTAACCGATTTTCTCTCGATTTTCACCGATTATCACGATATTTACGTCCCATAAATTTATTTAATTTTTTTGAATTTAACCAATTTATCGGTTGGTTTTAAAAGTCTTACACCACCGATATGGTCGAAAATCGCTATTTTCTCACCATTTTCGCCAATATTGCCAACCCTTCTCCTACCCGCCCGCCCACGCTCCCAAACCCACCTCCTCTCAGCCGCATCCGCCACCTCCTCTCTGTCGTTATGGCAGCCTCCTCGCGCGTCTCGTTGTAACATTTCAAAAATTGGCCTAACAGAAAATGTATATTTTAAAAATATAAAGGTAATACAATCTAAATTTGTGACTTTAATTTTCATTTTTATCAATTTAATCTAAAAAGAAAATCAAATTGGTAAAATGGAAAATAAAATAAAAAGGTAATAAAGTAAAAGTAAAATAGTAATAAAAACTAAGGTGAATGTTATCTGAAATCAACCTTTACTTTAGTCAAATCAGCATGGGAGGATCAATTAAAGAAAAAGATTACAAAAAATAAACTTTAATGATATTTGCAGCCTTAGCATATTTATTTTATGAAGCTAAACATTTTACCAAACATTCCTTACTTGAATATTTACCTGTGATAAAAATATTAGAAAATAATACTTGATTTAACTACCTTTAAAAATTCAATAATTGAAAATATTCAAATCTTAACAATGCATCAAAACAATTATTGAAAAATAATTACTCATCAAATAAGTTTGATATTTTATTGGAGGTTAATAATGTCATTAGGATCACTGGATAAATTTACCAAGAATTTATAATACATTTTATCCTCTTAAATAAATCTTTTTACCAAAATTGAAAATTCAAGCAATCCCACTTGTCAGAATTTTCTAAATTAATTTATTAATCCTTTTGACCTCGAACTTTTACATAATGGGTATAACTCTTCCATAAACCTAAATTAAAAATTTGAAAAATGTTAGTGCTGAATTGACCTGCCAATTTAATGTCTTTCACCGCTGTTTGGAAGAGATCGGATTGGAATTAAATCCTTCTTTCACTTCCACGTGGACCCTGCCACGTCCGTGACCCCACCAGTCAGACGGCACAGTCTCTCCTCATTTTCTCCGATGTCTCACTGCCAGTGGGATCCAGCCCCGCTCGTCAGTCACCATTAGCCCTTCTTCTCCTTCCTTTTCCCTCTGTTCTCCCTCCCCGAGCAGCTCGTTGGAGCACCAACCGCCTCCTTTTCTCCCACGTCGAGCAAGCCAGGCCAAGCCTCACCGCTGTCTTCTCTAGTCGAATCCACATCGCAGGTCAAGTCTACGTGCCCTCCCGCATGAGCTAGCTGCTCCCCGGGCTTGCCATTATGAACTCCCCATCGCCCTGCGCGTTGCCACGATGAAGAACCGAGCCGTTGTGTACTGCTCTATCCAATCCTTTGTAGCCTCCGCTCTTCACCCTTATAAAGCCGGCCGAAGCCCCCACACCATTCCTCTTCCTCCCTAACACCTTCCTTGCCCCTCCCAAGCAACAATTTGGCGCAAAAACCAGATTCTTAATCGGCTCCGGCCACTTCACCGTCGCAGCCAAACTCCACCGTGGCTACACCATTTCTTAGTCGAACCCGCAGGGAGCTCCTCCATCCTCCAAGGAGTTGAACCCCTAAGTCAAATGAAGGGCTCCACTGCCGAGCAGCCGCCACCACGAGTCACTCCCATCGCCGCCGCTCCCCCTCGCCGCGTCGCCGTTGTCGGCCACCCCAGCTCTGGCCGACACTTCCTGCGGCCTTTGTGAGGTCCTAAGCATCAATTCCGAGGCTCGGCTGCAGTTCTCGGTGTCTTCTTCTCCACCGGCCATGCTCGCCTGAGCCCCAGCCATGGCGCCCCAATGAAGCCAGGCACAATGCCTATTCGGCCAGCATCTCTACTCACTATGCTCTGTATCCGAACTGACCAATGGGTCCAAAGCAACAATGATCCATTCTGTTGTTTTCTATGGATCCTAGTGCCTAGAATAAATACCTAGAAGATGCGGGTCTAAGAGGTTACCTTCGGTGTTAGAACTTGAGGATGCCATTGCCGGAGACGGGACGATGACGAGCAGTGGCGAGAACGAGGGCGTGGTAGATGGTCTTCCCGTCACTCCGTGCGCACGTAGATCAGATCGTTAGGAGTCTATTGGGGCGAGGTACACCGGACGAACGTTGGTTACCGTACTGTCCCTCACCCCCCCTTTTATATGGCACACGTGCAACAGGGGGCCACAACCAATATGGTTAGTTGCGCCCCTGATCAGGGCGCGAGATCAACCCAACATTCTCCCCCTTGATCTCGAGGCTAAATTAGTTTGACTAAATATCAACTCTGCTTCTTAATAGATTAGTGCATCAAGTCCAAAGTGTTGCAACAACCAGTTACGTGCCGTTGAACTCAATGACTATAATACGCCTTTCTATCTCGAAACAGAAACTTTAACCCTATGGGAGATGTGTCGGGACCCGAATTTGCAAATCCGGACCCTCTGTGTATTCAACACTAGTCCAGGAACGCGCTAGTGCACACAGTCTTAACATCGGTAAATATCACAATCATACCATACGATACTAATAAAGTACTTTAATCAAATAGTCAAACTGGTTGCTTGACCTTATGGTCAAGTTACAAATATACGCCTCGCAGGGCGAAACTTAATAAGAGAGAAATAACTGCAGCGGAAAATAAGATAACTTCGTGGCGCCATCCAGTATACCACAGGCAACTGACTGGGCTCGCTCCCTAAGTAGACGGTTCCTCTTGGAGCTCCTCCTCCAAAGCTGGTGTAGACTCCTCTTCAACTGGTGTTGTATTGCGGCAAGGGTGAGTACTTGGTACTCAGCAAGTCATGCACAGAATGCAACTAATATACTACATGCATGGCTTAGTACAAAGGAGTAGCTCAGGGTATATTTGCATTAAACAACATTTAACAAGTATCATAAGTAGATTCGAAAGCGGCAAAAATAAGTATAACATCAATAACTTTTCCAGGAGTTTGATCAACATCTTTCCCAGTCCTAATCCACATTACCATCAATATCATTATTTGACCCAACCCAACATTTCAAGTCCAAGTTATTTTCAAGAAAGTTTAAACCTTAACTGTAATTCCCGAGCAATGTCCAATGCCGCGGGCACGGCTATTCGAATAGATTTCACACTCTGCAGAGGTTATGCACTTTACCCACAAGATACAGTCAAACACCACGAAGGCGAGTGTCCGTAACAAAGCCTTTCAGAAACTTCTAACAGCACAAGTGGTCCTCCCGAGTGTTGCACACTAACCCTTCCCTTAGCGAAGGCGAAGTCTAGGTCAAGCCACCGTTAGATGAGTACCTGGCCGCAGCCCCGGTACGCTCCCCTGTACAACTACACAAAGGGTGTAGTTGACATCCTGAGGTTCTACAGGTACGTTATTAGCAACTTATTCAACTAGGTCCGTACCATTACAGACATGTGGTTGCACGATTGACCCAGTTCAAAGGCGTGCAAGGTTAAGTCCTTAGGGTGACCAGGGCAAGACTACCCGAAGAACCAAACCAACATTCCCGGTGCCACAACTGGCCCACCCGATCATTCTTGCCACATGCCCCGGTCGAAAACTATTTATCAAACCCCAGTTGATTACCATGCACCACGTGCCATCAACATCACATGATACCTTTCCAAAACAGGTTCAATATGTCATTAAGTCAATATTAACATTTGATTGTTCAAATCATGTCATGAGCACGTAGCAGGTCTAAGCGATATACTACAACGATCTAAAATCCCAGGTTGGCAATTTAGTAATGTCCAACTATTTAATCCTCAACTAGGGTGACAAGGGTTCATGGGACATATTTAATTAACCAAAGTGTCATACAACAATTAGGCATTTATCTAATTTCCCATACTTTAAACAAAGTATTTTCTAATTAAACTATCATGCAATAAATTGAATCAAAATAGGTTTCAAAATGGGATCAACATGGTCAAAGCACAACTTGCCTTCAAAAAGTACTTGTTCCTGGTCCTGAGCTGGCTCCTGGGTCAACACCTCTCCTTCGAAGCCTTCGGGCACTTCAACGTCTACTCGTAAAGCGTGCAAAATAGCAATAAATACACAAACAGTAGACAAAAAGTGTCCAAACATCCAAATAAAGTTCATAAACAGAGAGAGCATAATTTTATGAATTTTTAGAAACTGGAATCGTCAAATTCAGAGTTTAAATGCAAAAGTTATAACCGTTTAAAGTTTAGAGGAAACATTAATTAATTATAAACAGAGAAATATACATCATCAAAAATTAATTAAAATTCATATTTGAGTAGGTCTCATTTTTATGAAAATTTACAAATTTTAATCACTCAAATCGGAGTTGAAACGCAAAAGTTATAAGCGTTTGAAGTTTGAATCAAATTCTGAAATCATTAAATCGAATTAATAAATCATTTTCTTTTTCGGAAATTAATTATTGCGTCAGCAAGGACACGTGGACCAATCGGGTGACGACACGTGGCCTCGGGTCCACGAACCCGGCGCACGGCCTCGGCTCGGTCCACCGTGGGCTCGGCCCACGGCTCGCGGTCGCAGACAGGCGGGCCCCGCGTGTCAGTGGCTCGCACTCACGCGTGCACGCGCGGTCAGGGCGCACGTGGCATGATCACGGCCGTTGATTTGAAAATCAACGGCCCGCATCAGATCTGGGTGACGACGCTTGGGGAACGCGCCAATCCGACCGCTGATCTTGATCCAACGGTTGAAAACGAATCTAACCCGTAACGCTATCCACAGACGGCGACGCGGGTCGATCGTGAGCCGCTGGATCTTGATCCAACGGTCCAGATCTGATCTGGGTTCTAGGGTTTGGGGAGAACGTGGGCTCACCGTGGCGGTCGGATCTTGATCGGACGGTTGGGCGAGCTCGGGGGCGGCGATGGCAACGCGGCGACGCGGGCTCACCGGACGCGAGGACGGCGACTAGCCGACGGCCGCGCGGGCCTCTCCGGCGAGGTGAGTCCTTCCTTCGGTGCGCCTTGGCCTGGGGTCTTGAATCGGCTCACCACGCGGAGGACGGCGAACGGCGGCGGGGCGAAGCAACAACCGCGGCGGGGAAGAGAGAACTCCGGCGAGCAATTGCGGGGCAACGGCGGCGGCTAGGGCTATAGTACGTGGGGCAAACGGCGCACGGGGAAAGGGTGATCCTCGGGCGTGGACCCGGGCATTAAATACCGGCCCGAACGCCGAGATCCCCGCGGAATCCGTGGCGGAGCCGGTACGGGCGGCGGAGTCCGTCCCGGACACGGCGAGGTGACGTGGACGCACACGAGCCGTCCACGTGGCGCGATCGACGGCCGAGATCGGCTCGGGCGCGGCCGTGTCTAGCGCGGATTGATCTTGACCGTTGGATCTTGATCCAACGGTTCGGATCTGATCTGGGGTTAGGGTTAGGTGCGCCGCCGCGTGGGGTTACGTGGGCTAATGTGGGCCGTTGGATCTTGATCCAACGGTCCACAGGTTAGGTTTCGGACGCGGTTGGGTCAAGTCAAGTGGCGCAGCTGGCTCGGGTCGGACTCGAGTCCGACTCGGACCTGAGGAACAGTAACCGACCCGGTCGGTCCTTTTCCAGCGAATTTTTATTTAAAATAATTTCCAGTAATTCATTTAATTCAAGAAAAATAGCAAAAGACTCAGAAAAATTCTGGAAAATATTTTGGAACATTTTGTACACAAATAAAATATTTCCAACAAAATTTTATTTGCAAAGTTAAATTCTTTAATTATTTCAAAATGGAATAAATTCAAATAAATTCCAAATAAATCCAAATAAATTCCAGAAAATTCCAAAAATTCACCAAAGTGCCAAATCACATATGAATTTAAGAAAAGCAAAATTTTGGGGTGTTACAAACCTCCCCCCCTTAACAGAATCTCGTCCCCGAGATTCAGGGCTCACTACAGAATAGGTTCGGAAACTCTTTCTTCAAATCCTCCTCGCGCTACCATGTTGCTTCGCTCTCCGCATGGTTGCTCCATTGAACTCTGCAGAAACGGGTTGACTTGTTCCTCGTCTCTCGATCCATGGTGTCCATAATCTTCACGGGGTGGTCCTTGTAAGTCAGATCTTCTTGTAACTCAATTGACTCTAGCGGTGTCTGTTCCTCAGGTACTCGGAGACACTTCTTCAGCTGGGACACGTGGAACACGTCATGCACTCCTGCTAATGATTGCGGCAACTCTAGCTGGTAAGCAACTTCACCTCTGCGGCTGAGAACCTTAAATGGTCCAACATATCTTTGCGCGAGTTTTCCTTTGGCATGGATTCTCTTAACTCCTCTGAGTGGGGTGACTCTGAGATACACGAAATCTTCCGGTTCAAAACTCAGGTCTCGGCGACGGTTATCGGCGTAGCTTTTCTGTCTTGATTGTGCTATCTTCAGTCTTTCTCGAATCATGGCAATCTGGTCTTCGGCTTCTTGAAGAATATCTGGCCCAAAGACACGGCGTTCACCGGTCTCATTCCAGTTTAACGGTGTCCGACAGGGGCGACCGTATAGTGCTTCAAATGGTGACATTTGCAAACTGGCTTGGTAGCTGTTGTTATAACTGAACTCCGCATACGGCAGACTTTTATCCCAAGAGGTAGCATAAGCCAATGCACACGCTCTTAACATATCCTCCAAAATCTGATTAACTCTTTCGGTTTGTCCATCTGTTTGCGGATGATAAGCTGTACTGAAGTTCAAACGGGTTCCCATGGCTTCATGCAGCTTATTCCAGAATCTCGAGGTAAACTGGGTACCTCTGTCCGATACAATCTTCTTCGGCACTCCGTGCAAACAGATGATCCTGGTCATATACAACTCAGCTAACTTATCTCCCGAATAGGTTGTCTTTACAGGAATAAAGTGAGCAACCTTGGTCAAGCGGTCTATTATAACCCAAATGGAATCATATCCACCTTGAGTCTTGGGTAAACCGGTAATGAAATCCATTCCGATTTTCTCCCACTTCCACTCAGGTATCTTCAACGGCTGTGCAATCCTGCTGGTCTCTGATGCATTGCCTTGACTCTCTGGCATATGTCGCACAGCGCAACATGCTCGGCAACTTCACGCTTCATGCTCGGCCACCAAAATCTTTCCTTCAAATCTTGATACATCTTGGCACTTCCAGGATGAATTGAGTACTTGGAGTCATGGGCTTCTTCTAAAATCAATTGCTTCAGCTCCTTCTTGTCCGGCACACAAATGCGACCCTTCATCCATAACGTGCCTTGCTCATCCAACTTGAAGTCTTCTGCCTTGCCTTCATCCATCTTGGACTTGATCATGCAGATCTTGTCATCATCCTCTTGGCCTTCTCGGATCTGATCCTCCAGGGTAGGCTTCACTTCCAATGCTGCCAAGAACCCTTCTGGTACGACTTCAATCTGCATTCTCTGGAAATCCTCACATAGCTCCTCCCGACTTGTGGCTAACAACATGTTCACAGTATGGCTCTTCCGACTCAGAGCATCGGCAACTACGTTGGCCTTCCCGGGATGGTAATGGATTCCAATATTATAATCCTTGATCAACTCTAACCATCTCCTTTGCCTCATGTTCAAGTCTGATTGGGTGAAGATGTACTTAAGACTCTTATGGTCCGTGTACACTTCACATCTGTTTCCAATCAAATAGTGACGCCATAACTTCAAAGCATGCACTACAGCAGCTAGCTCTAGGTCATGTGTCGGATAGTTCTCCTCATGCGGCCTCAACTGTCTTGATGCATAAGCGACGACCTTTCCATTCTGCATCAGCACACATCCAAGTCCTTGACGCGATGCATCATAATAAATATCGAAGCTTTGATTGACGTCCGGTAGAATTAACACCGGCGCTAATGTCAATCGTTTCTTTAGCTCCTGAAAACCTTTCTCGCACTCTGGCGTCCATGCAAACTTATTCTCCTTTTTCAACAATTGCGTAAGAGGTTTCGCAATTGTCGAAAAGCCTTCAATGAAACGGCGATAGTAACCTGCCATTCCAAGGAAACTCCGTATCTGGGTCATGGTCTTCGGCTGTTCCCAATGTAACACAGCTTCTACCTTGCTTGGATCAACGGCGACTCCCTCTGCGGTCATTACATGTCCGAGGAATTCCACCTTGTCCTTCCAAAAGTCACACTTGCTGAACTTGGCGAAGAGCTGCTGTTCCCTTAGCTTTTCCAAAACTCGCCTCAAGTGCTCTGCATGTTCATCCTCTGTCTTGGAGTAGATTAAGATATCATCTATGAACACAACAACAAACTTGTCCAAATACTCCATGAACACCTTATTCATCATATTCATGAAATATGCTGGCGCATTCGTCAGACCAAAGGACATAACCGTAAACTCATAATGTCCGTATCTTGACGAGAATGCGGTCTTCGGAATATCTTCTGATCGAATCTTCAACTGATGGTATCCCGATCTTAGATCAATCTTGGAGAAAACTTCGGCTCCTCGCAGCTGATCAAACAAATCATCGATCCTGGGTAGCGGGTACTTATTCTTCACGGTGACTTCATTGAGTGCACGGTAGTCAATGCACATCCTGAAACTTCCGTCCTTCTTCTTGACAAACAAAACTGGCGCTCCCCACGGCGACGAACTTGGTCTGATAAATCCTTTCTCCATTAACTCTTCAAGTTGCTTCTTCATTTCTACCAATTCTTCGGTGGATATTCGATAGGGTCTCTTTGCTATCGGCGCTGTACCAGGTACAAGCTCTATCACAAACTCTATATCTCTGTTTGGCGGCATACCAGGTAGATCTTCAGGAAAAACATCTGGATACTCATTCACCACTAAGACATCTTCTATGCTGATTGCCTTGGCGCTGTTAACCATCAACTGTCCATCTCTAACGGCGGTAGCTTGAAATTCCACTTTCCTTCCACACGGGCTTTCAACTGAGATAATCCTTCGTCCACAATCCAAAACGGCCTTGTGCTTGGATAACCAATCCATTCCCAAAATAACATCTAAGGTCTGGGTCTCCAACATAATAAGGTTCGCTAGGAACTCTATCCCATCTATTAGTATTCTCACCCCAGAACATCCTACATTCGTTCGGAGTTCGGAACCAGGGGTTTGAACTAAAAGCATGCATTTAAGTCTTGCAATCTCCAAATCATTTTTAGCAGCAAAGCCTTGAGAAACAAACGAATGCGAAGCTCCAGAATCAAACAAAACTGTTGCAGGTATTGAGTTAACTAGTAACTTACCCAGTACGACGTCCGTGGCGTTCTGCAGTGCATCTGCGGTGACATGATTGACTCGTCCTCTCACCACGGTCTGGGGTGCTGCTCCTGGCTGTGCTGTCCCTCGGTTGGCTCCTGGTGCTGGCGTCCTGGCTGGTGTGGATCCCAGATTGAAGCGAATCAGTCACTCTCGCTGTCTTCTTAGGACAACAGTTTGCAAACTGCCCTTGCTCGTTTCAATTGTAGCAGCGTCACTGCCCCTCGTTGATCGCCTCAAGCGGCGATTCTCGGGCCGGGCCGAGTCTGATAGTTCTGATTGACGGGTCTTGGTGCTGGTGACGGTGTCCTTGTTGCATTCTGTGGCTGGAATCTGAAAAACTGATTTGGCGCAACCCTCAAACGTTGTTGTGCTCCCTGACGCGATCCCTGATGTTGCATCCTTCGCTTCCTGTTCTCATCCAGTTCCTTGCGCTTGTCCTCAAGAATAAGCGATTTGTTCACCAATTCTTGGAAATCTGGAAAGGTGTGGGTGATCAGTCCCACCTGTAGTCCTGAGTTAAGTCCCTTCATGAAGCGAGACTGTCTGGCTTTATCTGTCGCTACATCCTCAGGTGCGTAGCGAGCAAGTTGTGTGAACTTGTTCAGGTATTCGGCCACTGGCTGGCTGCCTTGCTTCAGTGCTCTGAACTCCTCCTTCTTGAGGTCCATGATTCCTTCAGGCACGTGATACTGATGAAATGCAGCTGTAAACTCCTCCCAAGTGATGTCTTGAGGGTTCTCCTGCGTGGCGCAGAAGTTCTCCCACCATTCGTCGGTGGTACCTTCCAACTGATGAGAAGCGTAGAGTACCTTCTCATTTCCCATGCATTGAGCAATGTGTAGCTTCCTCTCAATTGACCTTAACCAGTCATCGGCCTCCAACGGATTGGCATTCCCGGAGAAAGTGGGTGGGTGAGTCCTCATGAACTCTGACAGTCTTGTATTCTGGCGTTGTCCCTGATTGACTTGATTAGCTGTGGCCTGAGCAGTGACGTGTTGCATCTGTTGCATCATAGCATGCATCAACTGAGTCTGAGCAGCAAGAAAAGCTCCAAAATTCTGCATGTCAATCAAGCGGTCTTTGGTTGGGGTGCAGGTGCTCCATTGTTGGGGTTTCCAGCTGGGCGAGAACCACTTCCATTGCCTCCAAGGTTTCCGCGGGTGTTCACCATCTGTCGATTGCTCCAAGGTTTAGAGATGAGAGGGAACAAGAATAGACAAGTAATAGGAAAAACTTATGCGGGGGAAAAGTGTAACTCAAAATCCAACTTTATTAATAATAATATAACTTGGTATGGTTGTTTACAACGCCTAAAGGCCTGCAACACATACTGCACACTCAGCAAACAATGAAAATCCAACGCCTCTAAAGGGTGACTCTTATTCTATAACGCGACTCGACGAAGGTGTCTCAACCTCAAAACCTACACTCACTCATCGAGAAAACCTCCACTGCCTCCTCGCGGTGGGTGCGGCGGCAAAGGCGCGAAACAATCGCCACGCCCTGCAACTGCAGCTGTGGTTGACGAGGCGGCGTCCTCTTCTGATTCTGGATCTGGCTGCTGCTGTGGCTGTGGCGCAGGTGCAGGTGGCGTCTCTTCTGGTTCTTCCTATGGGTCTGGGGCGTCCAACTCCAACACTGGATCGGGACCCTGGCCATACAGTGCGGTCTCCAGCTCTGCGATCCTTTCCGTAGCATAGGCGACGTACTCACTGGCATTCTGCAAGTGCTTCTTCTCTTCCTCAACCTGTTCGCGAGCCTTCTTCAATTCCTGAACTGTGTCTTCGATCAACTCCTCCTGAGCGGCGACGAACCTGGCTAAGTGAGTGATGGTAGCATCCTCATCTTCTATCGGCTTCCGTTGAACTCTGCTGTCTCGGCGTGGGTGGTGATGGAACACTGTACCTTCCAGCTCCCTGGAGTAAGTGCAAGCGATCTGCTGCATTGCTCGACGCGACACCTCCTGAATTCCCATCTCAAAGGTAGACCTCCTGGCGGTGAAGTGGAAAGGGCGACTGAACTTTGTCTTCTCTCGGGCATACACCGTGATCCGGACGTCCCATCCTGTGACCAGTCCTGCTTGCACAAGTGTAGTCCCTCGGTAGAGCGGCCTCTCAAAACCTCCAAGAAACTGAAACATACGCCACAACTCGGCAGCATAGCCTCCTTCACGCTCGACGTAGTTGTTCTTCATCATCATCTGCCAAAAGACGCTCGCGTAAGAACGCAACACTTTAAAAATCAATGTGGAAGACAAAAGAACTCAGCAAGGGGTATGAACAAGGAAGAAAGGGGGTAAGTCGAGAATTCATTCATTATCTTGACAAATTTTTATCTTTAGAAATAGGTTTTATCCTCACTACGACCATTCTAACTATGGGTGAGCCTACGGTCAGTATGGCTCTGATACCACCTCTGTCGGGACCCGAATTTGCAAATCCGGACCCTCTGTGTATTCAGCACTAGTCCAGGAACGCGCTAGTGCACACAGTCTTAACATCGGTAAATATCACAATCATACCACACAATACTAATAAAGTACTTTAATCAAATAGTCAAACTGGTTGCTTGACCTTATGGTCAAGTTACAAATATACGCCTCGCAGGGCGAAACTTAATAAGAGAGAAATAACTGCAGCGGAAAATAAGATAACTTCGTGGCGCCATCCAATATACCACAGGCAACTGACTGGGCTCGCTCCATAAGTAGACGGTTTGAAAGTGCATCTAGGCCCCCTAAATTTGTTTTGGGTGATTAATGACAAATGATTAAAGAAACTAATGTGTTCAACTAGTTTATGAACAGGCAAAGGCTTCAAGAAGAGATCGTCTATGCACGTGAAGTGTCCCTTAGTAGCGCGGAGTAAGAAAAACGGTATTTAAGCTTGTAATTTTAATCTATTGAGTCATAGGAATGCCGTACTATTAAGAGGGATGCATTGAAATTGACTTGGAGATGTTCTCCTCACTCAAGATGAACTTAGACGAGTCTCTCAAGGGCTAGAAGTGTTCTTTCTCGCTTCGGAATGTAGTTTGTTTTAAGTTCAGGTCGGATGTTCCGAACTTGTATCGGACGTTCGATGTTTCGTAAGTTCAATTGGAGTTGTGCTTCATCCAGGTGTGTTCATTTGGGTCGGACATTCCGATGTTCTATTTCTGATGTTCCGATACTGCTGTGTTTTAGATAGGAGCTCTGTTTGGTCTGGATGTTCCGATATTGAGTATCGGAAGGTCCGATGTGTGCCTTCTTGAGTAAAGGTGCTCTCTGTCTAGTTCGGATTGTCCGAAGTTGCGTCTTCGGAAGTTCCGAAGTGGTTGTTTTCCGCTTGGGAGCCCACTGCTTTCTTCGGATGTTCCGATGTCTTTTTCTGACGCTTAGATGTGGACTTAGCTTGTTTTTGTTGGGTTCCCTCTTCGAGAGTCATCGGATGTTCCGATGTTGTTATCGGACTTTCCGATGCGTGTTGTTTTCGATCGCTGGAAGTTTTCCAAGCCTGGAGTTTGCACACATCGGATGTTCCAAGTTTGTATCGGACATTCCGATGTGAGGCCGAAAGTGCGAGGGTAACGGCTAGTTTTGATCCAAAACTATAAATACCCCTCTCCCACTCCTTTTGCTGGTTACTCACTTGCTTGGGCTGTTTACTTGAGCTTCTTGAGCACTTTCTAGAGCACTCTTTTGAGCACTCTCTCCTCCTTGATCTTAGGGATCATTTAGTGAGTGAGGGTTGTGTTAAGTGTGGTTGTGAGTTAAGAGCTAAGTTGTCATTCATCTTGAGAAAGTAGAGAACCTCTCCAAGATCGAGATTCAAGTGTATTCATTTCTCTTGGAGGTTGAAGGACTCCTAGACGGCTAGGCGTCGCCACGAGCCCCCAACGATTGTGGGAAGCCGTGAGAAGTTTGTGAAGGCCGGCTCCGCCTCCGAAAGGGAAGGAACCAAATAGTGGAACCAAGCCTCAAGTGCGACCGAGGTTTGGGAGGAAAGGGTTGGAAAAGACCCGGGTTCTTTGGAACCTCCTCAACGGAGACGTACGATCCCCTCAAGGATCCGAACTCCGGGAATCAAACTATTGTGTTCTCTCTCGTCTCTAGCTGCCTGCTTAATCTTGTTGATTCTCTTCGGCACCTTCTTAACATCTAGTGCTAGTTGTCGAACTACTCTTTCTACTTGACTCTCTCAGTTGAGTACTAATCGGATAGTCCGAAGTAATCACGGAAGTTCCGAAGTTTTCGGAAGTTCCGATATTAATTCGGAATATCCGACCTGTTTCCGCTGCATTAATTTGTTTTAATTTTAAATTAGCCTATTCACCCCCCCTCTAGGCAATCTTCTAACCTTTTCACGGTTCCTCTTGGAGCTCCTCCTCCAAAGCTGGTGTAGACTCCTCTTCAACTGGTGTTGTATTGCGGCAAGGGTGAGTACTTGGTACTCAGCAAGTCATGCACAGAATGCAACTAATATACTACATGCATGGCTTAGTACAAAGGAGTAGCTCAGAGTATATTTGCATTAAACAACATTTAACAAGTATCATAAGTAGATTCGAAAGCGGTAAAAATAAGTATGACATCAATAACTTTTCCAGGAGTTTGATCAACATCTTTCCCAGTCCTAATCCACATTACCATCAATATCATTATTTGACCCAACCCAACCTTTCAAGTCCAAGTTATTTTCAAGAAAGTCTAAACTTTAACTGTAATTCCCGAGCGATGTCCAATGCCGCGGACACGGCTATTCGAATAGATTTTACACTCTGCAGAGGTTATGCACTTTACCCACAAGATACAGTCAAAAACCACGAAGGCGAGTGCCCGTAACAAAGCCTTTCGGAAACTTCTAACAGCACAAGTGGTCCTCCCCGGTGTTGCACACTAACCCTTCCCTTAGCGAAGGCGAAGTCTAGGTCAAGCCACCGTTAGATGGGTACCTGGCCGCAGCCCCGGTACGCTCCCCCGTACAACTACACAAAGGGTGTAGTTGACATCCTGAGGTCCCACAGGTACCTTATTAGCAACTTATTCAACTAGGTCCGTACCATTACAGACATGTGGTTGCACGATTGACCCAGTTCAAAGGTGTGCAAGGTTAAGTCCTTAGGGTGACCAGGGCAAGACTACCCGAAGAACCAAACCAACATTCCCGGTGCCACAACCGGCCCACCCGATCATTCTTGCCACATGCCCCGGTCGAAAACTATTTATCAAACCCCAGTTGATTACCATGCACCACGTGCCATCAACATCACATGATACCTTTCCAAAACAGGTTCAATATATCATTAAGTCAATATTAACATTTGATTGTTCAAATCATGTCATGAGCACGTAGCAGGTCTAAGCGATATACTACAACGATTTAAAATCCCAGGTTGGCAATTTAGTAATGTCCAACTATTTAATCCTCAACTAGGGTGACAAGGGTTCATGGCACATATTTAATTAACCAAGGAGTCATACAACAATTAGGCATTTATCTAATTTCCCATACTTTAAACAAAGTATTTTCTAATTAAACTATCATGCAATAAAATTGAATCAAAATAGGTTTCAAAATGGGATCAACATGGTCAAAGCACAACTTGCCTTCAAAAAGTACTTGTTCCTGGTCCTGAGCTGGCTCCTGGGTCAACACCTCTCCTTCGAAGCCTTCGGGCACTTCAACGTCTACTCGTAAAGCGCGCAAATAGCAATAAATACACAAACAATTGACAAAAAGTATCCAAACATCCAAATAAAGTTCATAAACAGAGAGAGCATAATTTTATGAATTTTTAGAAACTGGAATCGTCAAATTCGGAGTTTAAATGCAAAAGTTATAATCGTTTAAAGTTTAGAGGAAACATTAATTAATTATAAACAGTGAAATATTTATCATCAAAAATTAATTAAAATTCATATTTGAGTAGGTCTCATTTTTATGAAAATTTAGAAATTTTAATCACTCAAATCGGAGTTGAAACGCAAAAGTTATAAGCGTTTGAAGTTTGAATCAAATTCTGAAATCATTAAATCGAATTAATAAATCATTTTCTTTTTCAAAAATTAATTATTGCGTCAGCAAGGACACGTGGACCAATCGGGTGACGACACGTGGCCTCGGGTCCACGGACCCGGCGCACGGCCTCGGCTCGGTCCACCGTGGGCTCGGCCCACGGCTCACGGTCGCAGACAGGCGGGCCCCGAGTGTCAGTGGCTCGCACTCACGCGTGCACACGCGGTCAGGGCGCACGTGGCATGATCACGGCCGTTGATTTGAAAATCAACGGCCCAGATCGCATCTGGGTGACGCACGTTTGGGGGAACGCGCCAATCCGGACCGTTGGATCTTGATCCAATGGTTGAAAACGAATCTAACCCGTAACGCTATCCACGGTACGGGCGACGTGGCCGATCGTGGGCCGTTGGATCCTGATCCAACGGTCCAGATCTGATCTGGGTTCTAGGGTTTGGGGGAGAACGTGGGCTCACCGTGACGGTCGGATCTTGATCGGACGGCTGTGCGAGCTCGGGGGCGGCGATGGCAACGCGGCGGCGCAGGCTCACCGGACGCGAGGATTCGCGACTGCCGACGGCCAAGGGGCCTCTCCGGCGAGGTGAGTCCTCCCTTCGGGTGCGCCTTGGCCTGGGGGTCTCGGAACTGGGCTCAGCCGCGGTAGAGGACGGCGAACGGCGGTGGGGCGAAACAACAACCGCGGCGGGGGAGAGAGAACTCCGGCGAGCAATTGCGGGGCAACGGCGGCGGCTAGGGCTAGAGTATGTGGGGCAAACGGCGCACGGGGAAAGGGTGATCCTCGGGCGCGGACCCGGGCATTAAATACCGGCCCGAACGCCGAGATCCCCGCGGAATCCGTGGCGGAGCCGGTACGGGCGGCGGAGTCCGTCCCGGACACGGCGAGGTGACGTGGACGCACACGAGCCGTCCACGTGGCGCGATCGACGGCCGAGATCGGCTCGGGCGCGGCCGTGTCTAGCGCGGATTGATCTTGACCGTTGGATCTTGATCCAACGTTTCGGATCTGATCTGGGGTTAGGGTTAGGTGCGCCGCGACGTGGTTACGTGGGCTAATGTGGGCCGTTGGATCTTGATCCAACGGTCCACAGGTTAGGGTTCGGACGCGGTTGGGTCAAGTCAAGTGGCGCAGCTGGCTCGGGTCGGACTCGAGCCCGACTTGGACCCGAGGAACAGTAACCGACCCGGTCGGTCCTTTTCCAGCGAATTATTTTTTAAAATAATTTCCAGTAATTCATTTAATTCAAGAAAAATAGCAAAAGACTCAGAAAAATTCCAGAAAAATTCTGGAAAATATTTTGGAACATTTTGGACTCAAATAAAATATTTCCAACAAAATTTTATTTGCAAAGTTAAATTCTTTAATTATTTCAAAATGGAATAAATTCAAATAAATTCCAAATAAATCCAAATAAATTCCAGAAAATTCCAAAAATTCACCAAAGTGCCAAATCACATATGAATTTAAGAAAAGCAAAATTTTGGGGTGTTACAAGATGGTTGCTTATTTGACCCCTTATATCCAGAATCATAGTCTTTCCAATAATCCCATGATGGATATGTGTTCTCTGAACACATGTGGTGGTAAGCCCTTAGTCAACGGATCCGCAAGCATTCGCTTGGTACTTATATGCTCAATCTTTATAGTTTGATCCTGGATTTTCTCCTTCACAACATAAAACTTAATGTCAATGTGTTTGGCAGCACCACTTGACTTGTTGTTATAGGAGTAAAATACTGTTGGTTCATTGTCACAGTTTAACGTGAGTGACCTTTAAATGCTGTCTACCACTCTCAATCCTGGTACGAATTTCTTAAGCCATAGTGCCTGCTCGGTTGCCTCATAACAAGCTACAAACTCAGCATGCATTGTCGACAATGCAGTGATTGTTTGCTTGGAGCTTTTCCACGAAATAGCTCCCCTGCGAGGGTGAATACATAACCTGATATGGATTTCTTAGTGTCTACACACCCCGCAAAATTTGCGTTAGAGTAACCCACAATCTCGAGGGTACTCGACTTTCTATACGTTAACATGAGGCTTTTAGTTCCTTGCAAGTACCGCAAGGCTTTCTTAACTGCTTTCCAGTGATCTATTCCTGGATTTGACTGATATCTGCCACGCATTCCGGTTACAAATGCTAAGTCAGGGCGAGTGCATACTTGAGCATACATTATACTTCCGATAGCTGAAGTGTATGGAACCGACTTCATTTGATCGATCTCATATTGGTTCCTGGGACATTGAAAATTCCCAAATTTATCACCCTTGACTATTGGAGCAGACGAAGCCTTACACGCATGCATACTGTATTTCTTAAGAACCTTTTCTAACTATGTCTTTTGTGATAGGCCTAATACCCCTTTTGTTCTATCTCGGTAAATCTCAATTCCTAGGACATAAGATGCTCCACCGAGATCTTTCATATCAAAATTTGAGGATAAGAAACTCTTAGTTTCCAGAAGTAGATTTTTATCGCTGCTTGCAAGCAGGATATCATCTACATACAAGACTAGGAAAATAAATTTTCCATTCTTAAACTTAGCATAAATGCAATTGTCCTCCTCATTTTCCTTAAAATCAAACTTTCTTATAGTTTCATCAAATTTAAGGTACCACTGTCTAGACGCTTGCTTTAGTTCATAAATGGATTTCTTCAGTCGACATCCCATGTTTTCTTTCCCTTCCACAACAAAACCTTTGGGTTGAGCCATGTATACATTTTCATACAGATCCCCATTAAGGAATGCCGTCTTAACATCCATCTGATGTAATTCTAAATCATAATGTGCTACAAGCGCCATAATGATTCTAAAAGAATCTTTTGTCGAAACAAGCGAGAAGGTCTCATATAATCGATTCCTTCTCTCTGAGTAAATCATTTTGCCACGAGTCTTGCCTTGAACCTTTCAATATTCCCTCTGGAGTCACGCTTAGCTTTGTAGACCCATTTGCAGCCTACTGTTTTGGTTCCTTTAGGAATTTCTTCTAAGTCCTATACCTTATTCGTGTTCATGGACTTCATTTCATCTTTCATGGCTACGAACCACTTAGATGAATGGGGACTTCTCATGGCTTCTTCAAACGAGGTGGGATCACCCTCTATTTCTAATTCTTCACTTACATAAACTTCATAATCAGCAGAAATAGCTGACTTCCTGTTCCGTTGTGATCTCCTAAGAGGTTCTTGAGCAGGTACGTTACTTGCTATAGGGGGGCTGCTGTGGCTCTTCAGGTGCAGCTGCAAAAGGGGCTCCAAAACAACAGGAACCTCAAGTACGTTAATAGCTGCACTAGAAGAACCAGCAGCAGGTGTTGCAACAACTGGAGGTGCAACAACAACAGGTATCGAGAAAATAGGCTCTTCAATCATCGGAGTTGGGGCACAGACCCGCTTCTCCTCAAGGCTTATTTCTCGGGATACCATGCTCCCCCTGATCATATTTTCTTCTAAGAACACAGCGTGTCTCGTTTCTACAAACTTAGTCTGTCTGTCAGGACAGTAGAAATGGTACCCTTTTGATTTTTCAGGATAGCCAATGAAATGGCAACTAACTGTCTTTGCATCTAATTTTCTAATATTTGGATTAAATACTTTAGCCTCAGCTGGACAGCCCCACACATGTAAATAATTTAAAGTGTGTGTCCTCTCAGTCCATAATTCATATGGTGTTTTAGGCACCGACTTACTGGGGACCCGATTAAGAATATGGGCAGCGGTTTTTAATGCCTCCATCCATAAGCTAACCGATAAAGTGGAGTAGCTTATCATACTTCGTACCATATCCATTAAGGTGCGATTACGCCTTTTAGCTACTCCATTTTGCTGAGGTTCGCCTGGTGTTGAAAACTGGGCCACTATGCCATTTTCCTGTAAGTACCTTGTAAAAGGTCCAGGAATTTGGCCATAAGGGGTATGGCTACCGTAGTACTCCCCTCCACGGTCTGATCTCACTACTTTAATCTTTAGATCATGCTGATTTTTAACTTCAGCTTTAAATATCTTAAACTTATATAGTGCTTCTGATTGTTCTTTGATTGGATAGATATAGCCATAACATGTAAAATCATCAATGAATGTTATGAATGAATCAAAACCATCCACTGACTTCACATGAAAAGGACCACAGATGTCTGTGCGAATGATTTCTAAAATTCCTGTGCTTCGTTTGGCATTCTTCTTAAGTTGCTTATCATATTTGCCCTTAATGCAATCAATGCAAATTTCTAAATCTGAGAAGTCTAACGAGTGGAGAATTTCTTTTTTGATTAATCTCTCAATCCCCCCTTCGAAATATGGCCTAAATGACAACGCCATAGTTTCGAAGACGTCTCGTTTGCTATTCTCTTACGCTTATTACATTCATTTACATATGAAGATGCATTCACAACATTTACATCATTACTTTGGGAAACTAAATAAAGCTTGTCTTGCATGAAGGCAAGACCAACATCAATATTATTAAATTGAATCAAACATTTCTTATTCCCAAAATGACATGCGTAGCCATCATCATCTAAACAGGATACTGAAATTAAATTTCTCCTCATGGAGGGTACAACTAAAACATTATGTAAATGAAGAATGAAGCCACTATACAATTCTAAGGGGAGTTCTCCAATAGCTTCAACTTCAACCTCGTCACCATTGGCGACTCTAATGCTTCTTTCTCCTCTTTTCAGGATCCTCTTCATATGGAATCCCTGCAAGGAATTTGCAACATGAACAGTTGCACCTTAGTCATTCCACCAAGTTTGTGTGGAAAAATCTAAATACAGGGATTCATCTATGAATGTAATCTTATCCTTACCATTCTTGTTCAGCCATTTGAGAAACTGAACACAGTCCTTCATGTAGTGTCCTTTCTGATTGCAATGTCTACATGTATCCTTGTCCACCTCTGCTGGAGCCTTGCCTTTGCCTTCATAAGGCTTCTGGCTAAGGGAAAATTTCTTATTCTGAAGTTTACCCTTATTCTTAAAAGAAGGCTTAGACTTACTCTGAAAATTTCCCTTTTTCTTTGGTGATGACTTAAGATGATTGATTGAGTCAAGCCTTTGAGCTTTAAGCCTTTCTTGTTCTTGAGCACGCATAGCCATCAATTTTTCTATACTCTACTTTTCATTCATGGAGTTGTAATTGACTGCAAAAGTCTCATATTCCTTGGGCAAGGAATTCATGATAAATTGCACCAAATACCCTTCTGATATTTCCATTTTCATGGTCTTAAGTCTAGCAGCTATGTTGCTCATTCTCAAAATGTGCTCTCTGATATTGCTTTGTCCATCGAACTTCTCATTCGAAAGTTTCTGCATGAGAGAGCTTGCGTACATCTTAGTAGAGCCAGTGAACTGGTTCTGAACTTTGCTAAGGTATTCCTTAACACTTGCACATTCTGGGATGGCACCTCTTATTCCTTCCACAATGTAGTTTTTAATCACCATCATGCACTTACGGTTAGAATTTTTCCACTTCACACGCTCAGTGGGACGATCATGCATAATTGCATAATCAATATCTAAGAGAGCAAGTGTCATCTCAAACTTCTCCCTCCAAGAGGGATAATTCCCCCTATTTAGGGGCTCAATAGTAGAGATCAAACTAAGTATGTTGGAAGTATTTTAACCTTCGGAAAGGAAAACAATTTAATCAGAATACTGAAATAGATGCATGAATTAATTTAATGTTCGTTCAATTAAAACATGCTCTTAACAAAATTGTTCTTTTTCTAAATCACCGTTGGGCAGAATTAGAACAGAACAAAATTTTAAACTTAATGATTATGGCAAATTTTATCAACAACTTTGGTCAGGAGATAAAATTCCATACTAATGAAACAGACTTAATACAATTTTATAATTAAATTTTCACGTTGGATCTAATTTAATTAGAAAATGAACTTAAGCTTAGCAGTGAAAAAATTAACTAAACTCAGTATTTAAACTAATTATGCATAGCAAATACAAACTTAGTCTTAAAATAATCAGCAAAATAGCCCTAATTTGTTTGGACCGAAATGGCCCAAAAGGACCCAGCGCGCCCCCAAAAACTTTATCACCAGGCCCAGCCCACCAAGGAAGGGCATAGATGCGCCTGATCTAAGCCGTCCGATCGAATCGGATGGACGGAATTGATTTGGAATGAAATAAAACCCGAAATATTCGGCTGCCCCCAATAAACCCTAATTCTATCCTGTAAAATTCGGATCTGGGGGGGGTCGCGCAAGGCACGGCAGCACAGCGGGCGCGCTCGCGAAGGTGGTCAAGTGCCCAAGCGGTGACGCCGCAAGTGCGGCGGAGGCTGCGTGGGCTCGGCGGCGCGCTTGGATAAGCGGCGCGGGGCGCACGAAGGCGGAGTCACGACGCGCGGCGGCGCGGGCGCTCGGTCAAGCGGCAGTAAGGATCTTTCACCCGGTTCTTTGGATTTGGTTAGGTTTCTTTGGATTTGGGGTATTCTTCTCCTTCTAATTGCTATGCATATCTACCCGAAAAGGGATCTTCATCTAGGGTTAGAACTAGGCACTGCTAGCATGGGCTCTGATACCATTGTTGTTTTCTACAGATCTTAGTGCCTAGAATAAACACCTAGAAGATGCGGGTCTAAGGGGTTACCTTCAGTGTTGGAACTTGAGGATGCCATTGTCGGAGACGGGAACGATGACGAGGCAGTGGAGAGAACGAGGACGTGGTAGATGGCCTTCCCGTCACTCCGTGCGCATGTAGATCGGATCGTTAGGAGTCTATTGGGGCGAGGTACACCGGGCGAACGTTGGTTACCGTACTGTCCCTCACCCCCCTTTTATATGGCACACGTGCAACAGGGGGCCACAACCAATATGGTTAGTTGCGCCTCCGATCAGGGCGCGAGATCAACCCAACACATTCCAGTTATTTCCGTCCACTCAATGGCTCATGGAACCAGCTTCTAAGTGCACAGAGCATGATTCTTTCCCATAAAATTTTCAATTGATGGGAAGACAGTAAATAAACTTGATATATTACTAGATGGCCATGATCTTAAATAAAGTAAAAAACTTTGAGTTCATAAAAGTTCATGAGCCTATTTAGATTGATAGACTGACCTTAAGAGGTATTCAAACAAACTGGAACAGTCCCTATACCTATATGCATGCATCTCTTATGAAAACGCTCATGCAAAAGACTACAATTCAAATGTTACTTTGAATATCAAAATGAGTCATGCTTGATACCTTAAATAAATTATATAGCTTTCTTTACATAAGTAACAATGTAGTGCAGTGGTATTGCAGCATGGCTTGAACCAATAGGTCTACAACTTATGGCCCATGCTTGTGTTTGGCCCAGCTATGGCCCTACCAGAAGGAAATGCTTTGCTATAGTTGATATCACAAGATTCAACACCTTAGAATTACCGTATGTAATTGTCGACGATTGGAGAACGGGCTCCCGTCGAGCTTACTTGTTGAATGGGGGATCAACAGAGCCCCGTCGTGCAGGCCAAGGAGGTCATTCGAGCGATGCCGAAGTCGGGAGAAAAGGAAAAAAGGGGGGACTCGGTGTTTATCCTGGTTCGGGCCTCCCTCTGCCGGGATAACAGCCCTACTCCAGTGTATTGTGTTCTATCTCTTTTTCCCCCCTGTTACAGATCTTCAGGGGGGTTTAAATAATACGACTATAGGTACAAAGAAGGTAACTACCTCCTGGGATCACGCTATGTATCCATATCCGTGACCCGCCGTCCTTGATTTGTGCGCTGTTTGAATTTCAGGTATGATCTCCCTTGATCTTCGGCTGATTAGTTGTCCCCTTCCTTCCTCGTAGCGTTCGCCGGGCCCTCCGACCAAACACCCGAGTAGGTCGTGGCCTCTACGAGCATGCTTGCTCGTGGGGGGGTGTTTGGTACTTCTGCGAGTAAAGGTGCTACACAGATGCTCGGAGGAGAAGGAGGGATGCTCGTTTCAGTCTCCCGAGCATCTTCTTTTAGTATTGCCTGGTCGGCGGGCTTAGCTTTTCACGGGGGTACCGTGGTCTTTTGCCAGATAGCCAATCCCCGACAGCTAGCCCCCGAGGTTCAAGCGGGGAACCCCCGGGCTTCCCCTTGAGCCTAAGAAGACCTGAGAGGGGATTGAATTTCCTTTGGTCGTGGCTTGCGACCTTTTTACGTCGGGAGACGAACTTCTTTACCCGCCGCGTGGGCGCGTCGTTTGGTTTTTCTGCGGTTCCTTCTCTGAGAAGCCTCCCTGTAACGGTACGGCAGTTTCTCGGAAAGCGCGCTTTCTCCGGCCAGGTGTCGCTACGTGACAGGCGGTGATTTTTAACCTGTCCCTTCACTGTCTTTTTTAACCCTTTCTACCAGGAGAGGTTGGAGTTACACCGCGTCTTTTTGCTCGTCTTCGGCCAAAAAATCTTCCAAGAGCCCTAGCGCCCAAGAACCCTTTTCGCTCCCCTTCCTTCTTTGGTCATGGCGCGTTTCAAGGTTAGCCAGATGACCCGAAGGAGGCTCCAGGTGCTCACGGACGAGGGGTACGTCGACCCAAGCTCGGGTCGAGTGCCCGAGAATGATGCGGCGCCGGCACCGCGGGAGACGGAGATCGTCTCCTGCTAGTTGTACGCCATCAACGGGCTTCGTCTGCCCGAGAGCGACTTCCTCGCCTCCGTGCTTGCCTTCTGCGGGTGCGAGATCTCTCATCTCCACCCCAACTCTATCCTTTCTCTTGCAATCTTCTCCCACCTTTGCGAGGCTTACGTGGGCGTAGTGGCCACGGCTAGCCTCTTCTTTCACTTCTATTCCCCCTTCCGCACCGGCCGGGATGGCTCCGCCGGTTGCGTTTATCTTCGCCTCCGGCCCAACCGACCATACGAGTACCCCCTCGTCGCCCTGAAGGACTCGGTGTCGGGTTGGGCCGACCTCTGGTTCTACCAGAAGAAGGCGGAGGGGTCCCAGTTGGTCTATACTGGGGAGGACGCTCCGCCCTCGAGACGCGCGCCCGCCCGTGCAACCTGAGGAAGAGCGGGTGCTCAGGACGATCGGTGAGCTTGCCCAGATGGGGCTCACTGGTCGGGATATCGCCCGGGACTTCACCTTCAACCGGGTGTCCCCCCTGAGGCGCCGCGAGCACCCCTTGTCGGGACCCCGAATTTGCAAATCCGGACCCTCTGTGTATTCAGCACTAGTCCAGGAACGCGCTAGTGCACACAGTCTTAACATCGGTAAATATCACAATCATACCACTCGATACTAATAAAGTACTTTAATTAAATAATCAAACTGGTTACCCGACCTTAAGGTCAAGTTACAAATGTACGCCTCGCAGGGCGGAACTTATTAAAAGAGAGATAATAGCAATGAAAATAAGATAACTCGTGGCGCCATCCAAGATACCACAGCAACTGACCGGGCTCGCTCCTAAGTAGACGGTTCCTCGTGGAGCTCCTCCTCCAAAGCTGGTGTAGTCTCCTCTTCAACTGGTGTTGTATTGTGGCAAGGGTGAGTACTTGGTACTCAGCAAGTCATGCACAGAATGCAAGCTAATATACTATATGCATGGCTTGGTACAAAGGAATAGCTCAAGGTATATTTGCAGTAAACAGCATTTGACAAGTATCATAAGTAGATTCGAAAGCAGTAGAAACAAGTATAGCATAAATAACTGTTCAAGGAGTTTAGTAAACATCTTTTCCCATCTTAATCCACATGTCCATCAACATCATTATTTAATCCAAACCAACCTTTCAAATCCAAGTTATTTTCAGAAAGTCTAACCCTTGACTGTAATCCCCGAGCGATGTCCAATACCGCGGACTCGGCTATTCGAATAGATTTTATACTCTGCAGAGGTTGTGCACTTTACCCACAAGATACAGTCAAACACCACAAAGGCGAGTTCCCATAACAAAGCCTTTCGGAAGCCTCAAACAACACAGGTGGTCCTCTCCGGTTCGTGCTCTACACCATCCCTTCCCTTAACCAAGGCGAAGTATGGGACCAACACACCGTTAGATGGGTATCTGGCCACAGCCACGATACGCTCCCCGCACAATCACACAAACGGTGTAATTGACACCCTAAGGCTCCACAAGTGAGTCCTTAGCGACTTAGTCAACTAGGGCCGTCCCATTCCAGCCATGTGGTTGCAAGTATGACTCAGTTCAAAGGCTTGCAAGGTTAAGTCCTTAGAGTGACCAGGGTAAGACTACCCGAAGAACCAAATCAACATCCCCAGTGCCACACTGGCCCACCTGATCATTCTTGCCACATGCCTCGGCCGAAAACTATTTATCAAAACCCCAGTTGATTACCATGCACCACGTGCTATCAACATCACATGATACCTTTCCAAAATAGGTTCAATATATCATTAAGTCAATATTAACATTTGATTGTCCAAAATCATGTCATGAGCACGAAAGGTGTCTAAGCAATATACTACAACGGTCTAAAACCCATGTTGGCAATTTGATTATGTCCAACTAGTAAACCACAACTAGGGTGACAAGGGGTCATGGCACATATTTAATTAATCAAGGTGTCATACAGCACATTGGTATTCATCTAATCTCCCATATTTAAATAATGTATTTTCTAATTGAACTAGCATGCAATAATTTGAACCAAAATAGATTTCAAAATGGGATCAACATGGTCAAAGCATAACTTGCCTTCAAAGAGTACTTGTTCTTGGTCTTGAGTTGGATCCTGAGTCAACACTTCTCCTTCGAATCCTTCCGGCACTTCAACGTCTACTCGTTACGCGTGCAAATAGCAACAAATGAATAAAACAGTGGACAAAAAGTGTCCAAACATCCAAATAAAATCCATAAACAGAGAGAACATAATTTTCTGGATTTTTAGGAACTGGAATCGTTCAAATCGGAGTTAAGATGCAAAAGTTATGATTTATTAACGCTTAAATAATCAATTAAATAATATTACAGAGAAAAACTTTAGTCCAAAAATTAAATAAAATTCATATTTGAATAGATCTGAATTTTATACAAATTTAGAAATTTGAATCACTCAAATCGGAGTTGAAACGCAAAAGTTATAAGCGTTTGAAATTTGAATCAAAATCTGAAATCATTATTTCGAATTAATAAATCATTTTCTTTTTTCGGAAAATCATTTATTGCGTCATGGGTGACACGTGTCAGCACTGGATTGGTCGGCTGACATCATCACCGAACGGATCCCGTGATGACGTCATGCTGACGTCAGCATGACACGTGGCACCACTCAGGTGCTGCCACATGTCCGATCCATGGACTGGGTCCACGGGCGGCACGGTCCACGGTGAATCCAGTCCATAGCGCACGGTCGCTGACATGCGGGCCCGCGATGTCGCCGCTCACGCGGCACCGCGACGGCGGTTCAGCTGAGCCACGTGGCACAATCGTGTCCGTTGATTTGAAAATCAACGGCCGCGATTAGATCTAAGGTTGACGCGTTGAAAACTACACGGTCGATCTGGGCCGTTCGATCTAGATCGGACGGTCCAGATCTACCCTAGGCTAACCCCGTTACAAACTACACGGTGATCGTGGGCCGTTGGATCTAGATCCAACGGTCCAGATCTGATCTAGGTTGACGGGTTTTGAGATGCACGCGGCTTACCGTAGCCGTCGGATCTTGATCGGATGGTCCAGAAGCTTCGCGCGGGTGATGGCGGCGCGGCGGAGCTCGGGCTACCGGAGACGAGGACGACGACGCGTGAAACGATGCTCCGAGGGTCTTCCGGTGAGGTGCGTGGTCCAATCCGATTCGCCTTGACCTGGGGGTCTCGGATCCGGGCTCAGGCGCGGCGGAGGGCTGCTGTCGGCGGCGGAAAAAGGCAATAACCGCGGCGGAGGAGTGATCCAACTACGGCGAGCGATTGCGGCTAGCTGGCGGCGCCTCGGGCTCGGAGACTTGAGGGAAAAGGTGCGCACGGCAAAGAGCTTCAACGGGGTGGCCTCGGGGCTTTAAATAGCGCCTCGACGTGCGCGCAAGTCGCGAAACCCTAACGCACACGGCGGCTACGCGGCGGAGCTCTCCGGCTCGGATTCGGACGGGGACGATGACGGAGCGCCGTACACGTGGCACGATTTAGGGTTGGGAGCCGGTTTGGTCGAGTCAACTGGCTCGGGTCGGACTCGAGTCCGACTCGGGTTCCGACTCGGTCGGATGAATAGTACTTGACCCAACTCGAATTTCCAGCGATTTAATAATTAAGATAATTCCCAGTAATTCATTTAATTCATAAAAAATAGCAAAAGACTCAGAAAAATTCCAGAAAAATTCTGGAAAATATTTTAGGGTATTTGGGACTCAAATAAAATATTTCCAACAAAATTTTATTTGCAAAGTTAAATTCTTTAATTCTTTTAACATGGAATAAATTCAAATAAATTCCAAATAAATCCAAATAAATTCCAGAAAATTCCAAAAATTCACAAAAGTGCAAAATAATATTTAATTTCATGAAAAGCAAAAATTGGGGTGTTACACCCCTTCTTCGAGGTGACCGGGTGGCATGACTTCACCCGTGAGGACAACGCAGGTATGTTCCTGGACCTCTCTCTCGAGCATTGTTGCTTTCTGGTGATCGGTGCTATATATTTTTTGTTTTAATCTTCGGTCGTGACGCAGCTCCGAGGACGGACCGGGTTGATGAGAGGGTCGCCAAGATGTTCGGTGCCCCGAAGGAGAAGGAGCTGACACCCAATCGTCAGATCCCCAAGAACATTTTCGACCGCGGTGACGCGGTAAGTACATCTTCTTGCTTCCGTCCGAGGGCATGTTTTCCGAGCTTATCTCTCCCTATTTCTGTTTGCAGGAGAAGGTCGCCCTGTACCTCGCCGTGTCGAAGGCCGCACGCTGCGCCAAAGACTCTCGCCAGGGTTCCCGCAAGAGGTCGGCGGGTCGAGGCCGCCAAGCATCCGCCTCGCCTCCCCGCGCCATGCGGTCGAAGCGCCGAGCTTCGACCAGGACCCCCACGCCGCACCTTGAGTACGCCGACTGCCAGGAGGTAAGCGAACTTTGAATCTGGTATGATGACTTCAAACGGAGGAGGCCGGAGCTGATGGGCCGATTGGAACAGCTCGCCGAGCAGGCGAGGAAGGCCGAGGAGGAGGCCAGGTCCCTCCCGGCCAAGGAGCGGCTGGAGAGGCAGATCAAGGCCCTCTAGGACCAGCTTACTCGGGTGATCGATGATCCCGAGGAGGAGGAAGAAGAGGATGCCACCTATGCTCTGGTCAGAAGGAGCAGGAGGTCGACCTCTCAAACAACCTCGGTGCTGGTAGAGGTCGACATGGACGATGTCGACCCGGCGATGGCACGTGCCAGCGACGCCGCGGAAGAGCGCGTCGTGGTCGTGGCCGAGGCCTATGAGGCCGCCGCGGGCAGGTCGCCCGTGGCCCCAAGCGAGGAGGCCGAGGAGGATGGCACTGCTCGCCGGGAAGAAGGTAAGTTCCTGCTTCATTCTCTTGTTCTGTTCTTGTCTTGCGGTTTTCTTCGGGCTAACCCCACCCTGTTTGGCGTGGGCGTGATAGCTCGGATGTTGCTTTTGGACTTCCGTCAGATGGCTGAGGAGATTATCGACTCTGCAGTTGACGCCGAGCTCGACCGCGTCGTCGACCAAGTGATGGCCGAGACGGGGGAGGAGTTGGTGCCAGCTGCGGCCTCAATGGAGTCCGAGCTTCCCTCGGCGGGGCCCGAGCTTCCTTCAGCGGACGTGGGACCTATTCCAGCCGCGGAGGAGCAAGAGCCGCAGGGGGCTGAGGACCAAGAAGTCTTGGCCTTGGTCCCTTGCGAAGGGGTAAGCGCAAGCGAGCCCCAAGTGACGGGCTCCGATGGTCAAGGGGTGGTGGCTTTCGACCCACCGCCCTTGGCCGCGAGCCAAGAGGAGGAGCCGATCGCTGCCGGCCAGCCGCCTCCAACTGCGGACCAAGGGGGAGATGCGGTCGTGATCGATCGACCACTTCCAGCCGCGGAAGTGATCGCCGAGCCCGACCAGCTGCCTCCGTCCGCGGACCACGAAGAGGAGGTGGTCGTCCTCGACCAATCGCCTCCGGGCGTGGAGCTCCCATTGCTTCCGGTCGCGGAAGTGCAAGGGGCGGAAGCGGCAGTTGGCGTCCAGCCCCCGAGCGTGGCGGCCGGGCAGGAGGAAGTCGGCCACGAGCCACTTGTTGACGCAGAAGACCAACCTCAGGGCATCCTGGGGTTGGTCGAAGGAGGAAGCGTCGTTGCCCTCCTGGGAGCACCAAGTGCCCAGGAGGGGCAAGATCCTGACGTGCCAGCTCGGGATCAGGATGGCCCTGCGTGGGTCAATCCCTTTTTCCGAGCTGGCGCTACCGACCGCCAGTGGCTTCAAGACAAGCTGGTCAGCCGGGCTCTTCTGGTAAGCGCTCCGCTTCTAACTTTTTACATGAGGCGAGCAATCTTCAAGGGGTTCTTCTTGACCTTCCTTCCCTTTTCTTCTTTTTGGCTCCAAGTTTGCTGCAAGGCTATGGAGGACATCGATGCCTCCGCAGTTCTAGCGGAGGAGTTCTGGGCGTACCATCGTGAGCAAGACGCCAAGATCGCCGATCTCGAGCGTCGGGTCTCCGAGGTGCGCGAGGCCGACTTGAAGGAGCTGGAGTCGGCGAAGAGCCTCATCGTCGGACTTCGGGACCGGCTCTTTGAGAGCGAGACGGCGAAGAACACTTCGGAACAGAAGTGTGCCGACCTCGAAGAGGAGCTGGGGAAGTTACGGCAGGAGGTCCCCGATCTGCGCGCCGACCTTCAGCGAGCTCGGGAGCGCGAAGAGGCCCAGCTCAAGGAGGTGCAACGCCTTCGGGACAGCGCGGCCGAAGGTCGTGCTGCTCGGCGGAAAGTTTTGGACCTGGAGGCAGAGGTCAACTCCCTTAAGGAGGAGCTTGCTGCCCTTCAGGCCGAGCGTAGGACTTAGCTCTTCTTTTATCTTTAGCTCGTGTAAATCCTGTAAAAAAGAAAACAACCTTTTGGGTTAAATGAGCAAACTCGCAGGTGTTTGGTTCCTTGCCTGTTTTTCTCAAGTTCGCCTTCAACATGTGCTTACGTAATCCTGATTCTGCAGAAAAAGAAAACAAGTTTCCTGCATAAGGGCATATAGCATAGACACGAGCAAAGGATCCTTGGAAGAAAGGACGGAACGTTCCTATCGTATGGAGCCCCCGCCATGGACAAAGGTCGTGCCCTTACTGTTGCGAGCACGAGCTTGTTCATGGGGAAGTTTAAGGGATGCTTTGGTCGTGACGATTTTTGAATGATTTAAATAGGTCGGTTGTGTCGAGAGAAGTACGAGCACAGAGTAGACGAGCTTTAAACCAACAATACGTAGAGCCGCCATACCCGAATGGTCACTGAACCGGGCTTAGAGTGGATGCCCGCGCCCGACCATGCATACAGTGAAGAGCTACTGTGGAAAGTGGACGATTTGGGCGAGCATCCGGCCGGGGGCCAGGGGAAATGGTGCGCACATACTTGTCGGATAAGCTCGCCTGTAGTGCTGGTTGACGACGATGCTCGTTCGAAAAAGGCGAGGATAAAACACGAGAGGGAAGGGAAATGTTTTATAGGAAAAACGCAAGAGGTGCGAGACAGTGGTACGCGCCTAAACGTAGAACTTACGCAGTTGATCGATGTTCCAGGTGCTGGTGAGCTCTCGACCATCTGGCATCTCGAGGCGAACAGCCCCCGGGCGTGCTGTAGACACGACCGTGTAGGGTCCCTCCCACCTTGGGGTCAGCTTGTTGGCTTTCGACAGGTCTTGAACTCTTCGTAAGACCATGTCGCCGACCTGCAGGACCCTAGGTCGGACTGTCTTGGCTGCGTGCCTACGAAGAGCCTGTAGGTAAACCGCAGACCGGAGCAACGCCCGTTCGCGTGTTGCTTCGACGAGGTCCAGGTCGACGAGGCGCTCAACCTCTTGATCGATGGAATCGATCGGCCGCACTTTGGGGAACCCAAAGACGATTTCGGCAGCGTAATGGCCTCCGCACCGTAGACGAAGTTGGAAAGGCGTTTACTTTGTGGCTCGACTTGTCGTGGTGCGGACAGACCAAAGAACGGCGGGAAGCTCATCCACCCACTGCTGCTTGTGCTGGTTGAGGGTCTTGAAGACCCTCTTTTTTATGCCCTGGACTAGCTGCCCATTTGCTCGTTCGGCTGCTCCGTTGCTCTGTGAACGCGCCACAGAGGCGAAGCAGACCTTGGTCCCGACCTCCTCGCAGTAACTTTGGAATAGTTCACTGGTGAACTGGGTCCCGTTGTCTGTGATAAGTCGGTTGGGTATTCCGAACCGAGTTACCACATTGCTGCGGAGGAATCTTTTGGCCGCCTGGGCCGAGATGGTCGAGACGGGCTCGGCCTCTATCCACTTAGTGAAAGTGTCGATGGCCACGAGCAAATACTTGCATCCTTTCTGCCCCCGGGGAAAGGGTCCGAGGACGTCGAGCCCCCAGGTCGAGAATGGCCACGAAAGCGGTATGGTTTGCAGGGCGTATGCTGGTTGACGGGATTTGCGAGCATGGAACTGGCATGCTCGGCAGGTCGTTACGATTGACCGTGCGTCCGTCAAGGCCGTGGGCCAGTAGTATCCTAGTCGGAAGGCCTTGCTCACAAGCGTTCTGAAAGACGAGTGAGCTCCGCACATTCCTTCATGGATATCACGAAGAAGGTACTGGCCTTCCTCCTGAGAGACGCATCTGGAAAGGATTCCTAATGCGCCTTTTCGGTATAGGTCGCCTTCGATCAGTTTGTACTGAGAAGATCGCCTCGTTAGCCGGGAACGCTCGGCTTCTTCCTCGGGCAATGTCCCATGTGCAAGGTATTGGATGAATGGCGTCATCCAATTTGCACTTTGCTCGAGGAAGGAGACCCTACCGCCGGTCTCTGGTGCCTCCTCTTCAGAGGGAATGGAGGGCTTATATAGGTGCTCGACAAGCACCCCGCCGGAGCGGTGGTTTGAGAGGAACCGACCTTAGACATTTGGTCGGCCAGGGAATTATCCTTCCTGGGGATGTAGATTACTTCGAAATTCTTGAAGTATTTCTCCATCTTCCTTACTTCGGCCAGGTACAGCGCCATTGAGGTATCGGAATACTGATACTCCTTGTTGACCTGGTTCGCGACCAACTGTGAATCGCCCTTCACAGTGAGCCGTTGGACTCCTAGCGATTTACATGCTCGAAGTCCGGCCAAAAGGCCTTCGTACTCCGCCGCGTTGTTGGTCGCGGCGAAATGTAGTTGGATGGCGTACTGAAGTTGCTCTCCATCCGGGGAGACCAAGACAACGCCAGCCCCCAAGCGCTCGTATGCTCGGGATCCATCAAAATACAAGGTCCAGGAGTTTTCCCTCGAATCATTGGTCCCGCTGGCTGGCGGTGCCGGAGCCGACCATTCCGCGACGAAATCAGCCAAGACTTGTGATTTTATCGCCGTGCGGGCCGAGAACACCAGCTCGAACTCGGTGAGCTCCATTGCCCACTTGGCTATGCGACCACTGGCGTCCTGATTTTTCAGGATTTCCCTGAGTGGGAAGCCGGTTGGCACCACGATCTTGTGTGCTTGAAAGTAGTGGCGCAACTTCCTGGAGGCCATCAGCAACGAGTACAGTAGTTTCTGGACCTCGGGGTAACGCTCCTTTGGTCCATGAAGTACTTCGCTGACGTAATAGATAGGACGCTGGGCACCATCTCTCTCTACTGCTAACACCGCGCTTACCGCTTGCGGGGTTGCCGCCAGGTATAGTAGCAATTCTTCCCCCGCTGCGGGTGTGACGAGGACGGGCGGCTTGGAGATGTACTGCTTTAGCTCTTTGAACGAGCGATCAGCTTCCTCCGTCCATGTGAAGCCATCGTGCCTGCGGAGGACTTTAAAGAAAGGTAGTCCTCGCTCCCCTAGCCGGGAAATGAACCGGCTTAAAGCGGCCATTTTTCCGGTCAGGGCTTGTACTTCCTTCACGCATGTGGGCGGCCTCATGTTCTCAATGGCTTCGATTTTCTCCGGGTTGGCCCCAACGCCATGCGGCCCGACCATGTAGCCGAGCACCTTGCCAGCCTTTACGCCGAACACGCATTTTTCTGGATTTAGCTTTATTCGATGCTTATTGAGGTTACAGAAAGTTTCTCCCAAGTCAGCAACGTGACCCGAAGTACTTTTGCTCTTGACAACTATGTCATCGACATAAACCTCCAAATTTCGACCTACTTGGTCTGTGAAAGTTTTCTGCATGAGGCGTTGAAAGGTTGCTCCCGCATTTCTCAGACCGAAAGACATGGTCGTATAGCAGAAGGTACCGAATGGGGTGATGAAGGAAGTCTTTTCCTCGTCTCCGCGTGATAGGCTGATCTGATGATAGCCCGAATAGGCGTCTAGGAAGCTCATGGTTCAGGACTCGCCGCGTCCACCAATTGGTCTATGCGAGGCAACGGATAGTTGTCTTTTGGGCATGCCGCGTTCAAACCCGTGTGATCGACGCACATGCGCCACTTGCCTCCTTTTTTCCTGACCAGAACTGGATTGGCTACCCACTCGGAGTGCTCGACCTCTCTGATGAAGCAAGCTTTTAGGAGTTTGTCGAGTTCCTCCCGGATGATTGCCTGTTTTTCCGGGGAAAAGCGTCTAAGTTTCTGTCTCACTGGTTTTTTGTCGCCGAATCATAGCTTTGTGCTCGATCACCTCCCTTGGGACCCCGGGCATGTCGGATGGTTCCCAGGCGAACACATCCGACCTTGCCCGGAGGAAGGCGATGAGCTCGAGTTCCTATTTGGGACCTAAGGAAGATCCCAAATGAACGACCTTGGCCGGTTCCGACTCGTTGAGCGGAACAGCCTTGGTCTCTCCTCCAGGCTGGAGGGCAAGTTTAGGCCGGGAATGCTTCGGTTCTTGGTCAGGACCGCGAGTGGGTAACTGACCGACCATATCCAACGCCCTTTCGTCGCAATTGAGTGCGGACTTGTGGTTCCCTTTGATGGTTATGACTCCGTTCGGTCCGGGAATCTTCAGGCACTGATACGCATGATGCGAGGCGGCCATGAACTTGGCCAAGGCCGGCCTGCCGAGGATGGCGTTGTAGGCCGACTCGAAGTCTACCACCTCGAAGGTGATTAGCTCCGTTCTGAAGTTACTCGGGCCGCCGAAGGTCACGGGCAGGACGACCTGCCCCAGAGGTTTGACCGAGGTGCCCGGGACTATCCCGAAGAAGGGCACGGCTACACTCTTGATTTTGGAACGAGGAATCTGCATCTCGTCCAAGACCCTGGCTGAAATAAGGTCCAAAGAGCTCCCGGAGTCTATGAGGACCCGACCGACAGCGGTATTGCTGATGGTGGGGTTCACGACCATCGGAAGCCTTTGTGGTTTGGTCATCCCAAGGGGACAATCGTCCTTGGAGAAGGTGAGGGACATCTCGGACCATTTAAATTTCGCCAGACCGAGGCTTACCCTGGGTAACATGGTGCACTTCCCTTGCGGCGTCTTTTAAGTCCGGCGGGACTTGTAGGCGAGGAGCCCCAAGATGACAAATTATGTGATTCTGTGGTTCTTGGTATTTCATGTCATCCTCACTTTCCTCGGCGGGCTGTTTACCTTTGCCATTCTCACCTGCTCGAAGCGTCGGCATGGGACCCCTGCCAGTAAAAGCTGCTCCAGCGGTAGGCCCACGTTCGGCAATTCCGCAGTCGTGCCGTCGCTGGTGAAGCGCATGATGAGGTTGCCTCGTTGGTGCTGCTTGGTCGCCTCGTTCTCGAGGCCTGTGTGGTTGTCCTCTTCCTCGAGCGTTAAACCCCGGGCCAGCTGGGTTGCTTTCGGGTCGTTGTTGTTCCACCGCGGCAACCATGGTGGCGAGGGTTGCTTTTTCTTCTTCTTATTGATCTTCTTGTCCACGCACTCGAGCCCTTTTGTAGGCCGGGTCTCTAGGCCAGCCGAGGCGGCGACTTCCATTCATCCAGCATTATCTTCAAATGGACGGATTCATCTGCGTTGGCGTAACTATCGGCCATTCGGAAGAGCTCGTTTGCCGTCGGTCGGGTGGATCTCCAGTCCTGCGTGGAAGCGACGTCCGCACTCCGAACTTGAAAGCTCGGACGACGGCCTCGTCCGATATGTTCGGATCGAGTTTCGACCTGGATGAACCTTTGACGAATCGTCGCAGGTTTCCCCATCCGTCTGTATCAAGCGCTCCAGGTCGCGCTCCTTTCCCGGGCGGATGTAACAGCTCTGGAAATTTGCTCGGAGCGCGGCGCTGAGCTGCCCCCAGGATCGTATGGATCCTTCCTTCTGATTGAAGAGCCACGTACGAGCGGCTCCGTCCAGAACCGTCGGCAGATAATTCGCCATCACCCCCTCATCGCCTCCGGCGGCGAGGATGGCGGTAGTATATATTGAGAGAAATTCGTCCGGGTTCTGAGTCCCGTTGAATCTTTCGATGTGGCCGGGCTTGAATCTGTTCGGCCATGCGACATTCCGGAGGGAGCTCGTGAAGGCCCGGCAACCGAAGCTCGGGGTTTCGCGGTGAAACCCTCGGTCGTAGCAGCCTCCACGCGGGTCTTCCACCCAACGCCCTGTGCGCGGGCCGAGCCGAGAGAAGACCTCATGCGACGGTCGTGCCGACGACCGCTTGGTCGTGGAGCATTCAGAGCGCTCGTAATCCGGGCGATCATAGGGGTGTCGCTCCAAGGTTGCTCTGGAACTGTTCCGGGGCTTTTCCCGGATCAGGTTAGCGGTCTGGGGCGATCTCCGAGCATGGCTCCGAGATTCACCTTTGTGCGAGCGCATGGGGGAGCGTTTGCGATGGTCCCGGGAAACACTCCGGGCATCCCGGTCACGGGGAGGATCTGAGACTTTTAGTTCGGCGGCAAGCCTCTCCAGATCTTCGGCCACGACCTTGCCTACGGCCTCTAGGTCCACTTGCTCGGAAATCACAAGAGTCACGCACGACCGCCGCCAAGGCCTGTAGCCGTTCCCGTTTCTGGTGAATTGGCGGCGGTGAGCTTTGACGGCGCTCCGGGGCGCGATCGGGAGTTCGGTACTCGCGAGAGTTCCTTTCCACTAAGCGCCGCTTCCTCGCCTGACGGCGAATGCTCGCGAGGGTCTTTCCCAAAGACGCCTCTAGGTGGAGTCTGGCCGCCTCGTAGTGGTCGCGCTTAGCAGCGTCCGAGGATCCTTCCCCGGGTTCGGCACGGCTCCCGGCCATGTTGACTTGATGAGAGCGGGATGAAAGCGACGGGGACATCATTGTATCCCCTTGAGATGCAGTCTCTCGGTCGAGCTCTAGGTCATCCGGTATGTCCAGGCCATCGTAGAGCCCGTCACAATCATCCTCGGGGTCCCCGAGGGTAATATCTGGGGAATGGAGGTCCTGTCCTCGCATTCCCGTGTCCGGGGAAGGGCTCCCAGACTCAATGTGGCCGATAGGATCGGTCACATTGGCCACGCCGTCACCGGCGTAGTACATGTCGTCGTCTTCAACGTGGTCAAAGACGCAAAGGTCCCGAGTATCTCCTGAGTTTGGCATCCTCGAGGATCTTGATCTGCACGGGAATCAAGCTGTTGTTCCCCACGGACGGCGCCAGCTGTCGACGATTGGAGAACGGGTTCCCGTCGAGCTTACTTGTTGAATGGGGGATCAACAGAGCCCCGTCGTGCAGGCCAAGGAGGTCGTTCGAGCGATGCCGAAGTCGGGAGAAAAGGAAAAAAGGGGGGACTCGGTGTTTATCCTGGTTCAGGCCTCCCTCTGCCGGGATAACAGCCCTACTCCAGTGTATTGTGTTCTATCTCTTTTTCCCCCCCTGTTACAGATCTTCAGGGGGGTTTAAATAATACGACTATAGGTACAAAGAAGGTAACTACCTCCTAGGATCACGCTATGTATCCATATCAGTGACCCGCCGTCCTTGATTTGTGCGCTGTTTGAATTTCGGGTATGATCTCCCTTGATCTTCGGCTGATTAGTTGTCCCCTTCCTTCCTCGTAGCGTTCACCGGGCCCTCCGACCAAACACCCGAGTAGGTCGTGGCCTCTACGAGCATGCTTGCTCGTGGGGGGGGGTGTTTGGTACTTCTGCGAGTAAAGGTGCGGTCGCGTATGCTCGGAGGAGAAGGAGGGATGCTCGTTTCAGTCTCCCGAGCATCTTCTTTTAGTATTGCCTGGTCGGCGGGCTTAGCTTTTCACGGGGGTACCGTGGTCTTTTGCCAGATAGCCAATCCCCGACAGTAATATTTTCCCTTTCGATTGTCATTGCTTCTCCATTGTCACCAATTTCATATCTAACCTTTTTTGTTTCCCATTGTTGTTTTGCAGAATCGTTACATTTTTCTACAAATCCTTGTGTATGCCTACCTGTTTTACACGAACCTACCTGGCCTTCGTGAGGTGGGCCCATTGTTGGCGTGGTTGCTGCTTCTTTTGCCAATGTGCGTGTTGAATCTGATAGGAACCCGTAAGTTGAAGGAATGGGTTGCGAGACATCAGAGACAGGAGTAACAATAGACTTGTGGAGTGCAGCCGGAAGCACCCCGTTGCCCTGGCATGGCCTGCCCCTGCCCAGTGGGATTTGTTAGACAACCTCGCTATCAAATAATTCGGGGTTGCCTAATAGATATAAACTGGAGAATAGAGAGAGAGAGAGAGAAAGAGACACAATATGAGTAGGAACTGCTCTATTTTATTATTCTGATTGCATGTGTATAATGAGGGACCCCTGCCTCCTATTTAAAACCAATAGTCAAAGTTTTGGTAAGAGTCCACATGGACCACGACGGGCCGAGTTTCCTAACAGGATTTGCTCCCGTACAAACGCTGGATTCGTTCCCAATCATAGAAGAAGAGTGACACTCAAGCAGCCGGTTGCACCACACTGGTTGAGAAAGCGAAAAAAATGTAACATGTAGCTTTGGTGCAACATGTGCAAGTACTGGTTCTGCAACTCCAGTTGTTTTATAGGGGTTTATGGATTATGACTATTTCTTTTATTTAGCTAGCCTCTGGTGATGTATGATGATCTATGAGTAATTTGTGTTATACAACTATGCATGGTGCTACCGATTGTGTTGGCTTTGGTGTTTCACTGGAAAGTACTAAATGTTTTTGTGATTAATTTGGAAAAATTTATCTGAAGGCTTAATTATGTTTGCAGTCAATGACATTTTGTGCACACCACAAGTCTGGTGAGTATTGCATGAAACCAATTCTTTTATAATGGCATATCTTTTGATTGCCCACATAGATACAATGAGAATACTTATAAAGTATACTTAAGTAGTCATGATGGCTATACCAAAAGGTTAACATTTGGCATGCAGAAAGGCAACTTTTTTGGCTAAAACATTTTGGTGTAATATCAAAAATTATGTTATGGTAATAAAGTTAAACTAAAGTTTAAGAAACATAAACAGTCTTTTACATAAACAGTCTTTGCAAGAATGTAAAGCAACCATGTTGGTTTAATGGTACCGTAATGAAAGTTTGGTGTTCAAGTAAATAATATCAAAATCATTTGGAAATCATCAGATATTTTGATTCTGACTTTAATGTATACTGAGATGGCTACAAATCCACATCAGGTAACAATTTTTTTTTGTCGAAGTCCTCGTATGATTTCCATCCCCCCTCCCGTTGGTAACCGCCCGAAGCATCAAACAGAGCATACAAACGTCGTATACATATGCATACTGGAGTATTGAAAAATGGCTACATTATTAGTTCCCAAGTTTCCTTAAGCTGGGTACAGCCTGCTCTTCTCACTCTTCTATTCTGTGCAAATGCCATAGAATTTTTTTCGCAAATGTGGCCAGTAAGTATAATAGCCTCGCACGGTATCTGAAGTTGATCTGCAATCATAGAACAACAACGCTTAGCACATCCACCGTAAAAACTGGTGGGCATTCAACATAGCAAAAATAGTACGCACACAAAGATTTACATTCTTGCAAAACATTGCAAAATTTGAACAAAGCAATAGAAAAAGGTCATCGGCAGCTCATAATCTAAGCCAAGGGACCATCCTAATATGGTACTATCTATTTGTCCACCCTCCCTGAAATCACCCAGCATCGGATGATTACAATGTAAACTTACAATATAAACAAGTAGGATGCTTACCCCGCCTAGGCCTGCATCTGGGGCACAGTCTCATCTCTCAGCCAGCATTCGCTTATCTTAGCCTTCATTATTGCAAGTGCATTATTCGCCCATTTAAGCCCAACAATCTGGGGGGAAAATAAAGCACAAGTATGATCTCTCGTTTCTACTTTTCATTCAAATTCAACTGTTGATAACATAATGCTCCGTACCATTGCCTGATGCTGGAAAGCAACCCAAACAATCACTATTGAAAGTAGGAGTAAAACTCCGAAAGGCCATATGACCCATTTGGAGCTCTTCTCAAAACCAAGCAGTATTATACAAGTTAGCAGCACCAAGAATAGCAACTTAAAAAGAACTATCCATGAGCATGCAACGAACCCAGGATGGTCTGGCGACTCTATCTCCTTGAAGTATGAAGCGGAACCTGCCATAATAACACAGCTGATAGTTGATATTACGCCACCTGCGAAAAGGACTTGTATCCAAGCATCTGAAATCATCAGAACTGGAGTCGGACCATGGGAGTATACTACCCCCCAAATGATCAGACCACTACCACTAAGGGTAGTCATCTTGTCCACGACGGCGGAGAAGAAAGCCACTGTAGCCTGAGTTCAAACAAAGCAAAAAGATGAACAAGCGTTAACATATTTAGGATTTGATTATCTTCCTCAGGGGCTCTACAGGTTGAAGATCAAACCAATAAGAGTGGAAATGAATTCCAAAAACATTTGTAGGAACACCACTTGCGGAACTGTGTAGTTAGTGAGCAAAAAGAATTGAAGAAATCTACCATATTCTTCTTCTTCTTCTTATCATTTTCAGAAGTGTTGACAACAGGAGTACTCAGATTATGGGTCACCCCCTGTAGGGCATGGTTGTTGCCATTGATGTGGTCAGCCTCAGTTTGCACAGGACTACTAGCCCCCTGTTGATCATCAAACAAGACCTTACTGTTGGAGGATGATTAGGGCAAAAAGAAGGGAACGAAGGAAAATGAAAATAGGAGCGTACCATACTGTTGGAAAAGTCAGACTCAGGTGGACACCGCAAATTGTCCTGATCAAAGAAAAATAGCATCTGTTAGCATATCACATAGCAGAGTGAGCGACAACAAAGAAGTACAAGATATATTTTTTTCAGCTCATATTCGTCATAATAGGAATAGAACATTAACACATGTGTGTTACTCCCTCCGGATGCTAAATTCAATATGGATATTCATTTTTTTCGATCCAATACATACCATTAGCAGTATTTATATATACTACATCCGGTAGAAGAGTAATAAAAATATTGTTAACAAATCAATAGCTAGATCTAATTTCTACTGTGTCCATTAGAAGAGTATCAAAACTAGATACGCAGATGTACAGTCTAGCACTTCAGAATTGTAAGCAGGAAACAAAGAAGTAAAGAAAAACGATTTCACCATTTTTCTTTTTCTTTGTCCTTTTGTAAAAAAAAGAGGAGAAAATGATGATTTTTTCTCTACCTTGATGACTATGTCGCTGGCGAGGTGGTGCTCCTTCAACCCCGGCAACTGGAGCAGAGCTGCAGGAGCGATTTATATGTGGCGAAACACAAGTCGGACCTGGGCAACTGGAGCAGATCCGCGGGGGTATTTAATGTTTTTTTTTGTTTAATTAACTGCCATCCCGGCAAGTTGCAAAGGGATTTAAGCCTCGGGGGCGATTTATAGGTGCTCCCGCAGACACATCACACAAGGTCAGAGGTGCCCCTTTACAGCAAAGCTGCGGGTGCCAGGGGTTCTTCACTGGATTTATAAATCCTGTAATCGTGTAGTAGTTTTTATATCTGGAGCAAGGTTCAGCAGAAACCGTTCAGGTGGGTGGAACCCCACAAACGTGGCACCTCCAGCGCCGGGCTATTGCCAGTTGTGAGGAATAGTAGTTTTTGCTACTTATTGGTGGACGAATTTGAATCTATCTATAATTGTCTTTGCTATATATTGGGCATCCTTTGTACATAAAAATCAATCTAATAAAAAGAAAGAACTTTGGCCTTTTACTCTTTGTGTGCTCTTACTTTTGTCTGTATGATTTCTTTGGTTTGTTGTTATTTGATCGTGGGCGAATGACTATGTTTTACAGTAATTTTATATCTGCGTTTTATGCCTGGGCTCTTTCTAAATTTTATATCCGGCAGCTCAATATGGCGCTACTGTGCTATACATGTATCCTATGGTAGTTTTTCAGTGGAAAATTCTTGCATGTGCTTTCTCCAGACAACCACAGGGAGAGCCAGCATAGCAGGATGCTTATCCCGCTTGGAGAGTTTATACGTGTACAGGAGGGCAGAGTTACATTTGACTTGCAGCTATCACTATCACTACTATAATAGTTCGGTGGATTATTTTTGTGTCTCAGGGTTGCGGGGGGAGGGGGCGCACATGTCTACTCTAATAGTTTTTTTTTGACAGAACCAAAATGGATAAAGCATAACTGCACACGAAGATAAATGTATGCTGCAGAAGCATAGATTGCCAAGACACCAAATGAAATGTTGACCAGTTGCAACATTTATGGAGCAAATAAAACAGTATTGCAAACAATATGTTAATCCTATTCAAACGGCATATCATTAAGGCCATGTTTGGTACGGTTCCATATTTTAGTAGAAACGGAAATGGTTTCAGATTCTTGGTATAAATGTTTCAGGTTGGATTCTATGAATCGGGTGGAACTAGGTTGAGACTGATTCAGCCACGGTGTGAAAAAAGAAGAAGAAACGATCCAAGGAGAATCGTTTCGAGTTTTAGCCCGTTTAGTTGAGTTTCTTCTAGAATCTAGTAGAAACGGTTCAGTTCTAAGTTGCCAAACGAGACCTAAATCTCTTAACTCATGCTTAGATAACATGGGACTGGAAAACAGAAAACACTACCATGACACAGCATCGCACTTAAATGGACTCCTGACAACAAATTCGAAATAACACAGTTCAACAGCCCCTACCCCGCGACTGATATGCAGGTAACCCTGCGAGAAAACTCCAAATGGGCCATGTGTGTCATTCTTTCAATATAAATTTTAAAGTAAAACGGGAGAATGAATGATTATCGTTTATTTTTTTATTTATACTTTAATATTTATACAATTTTTAAATAGTGATATATACAAGTACCTTCCAATTTCAAAAGTTGTGCCCATCGTGTTCGTTTAATTTTTTAATGGTATATAAATTTTGGTTTAGTTGTGATGACTTAGATGTTTACTGTATTATGAGTAGTTTTAGTAAACCGGCAGGTAGCCACCACCAGTGGTAAGCAGAGGGCAGCGGCGTTGTTTAATCGATGGTGTGACAGCAAGGCAGTGGTATCCCGGTGAAGAAGATGCGAGCACACGGTTCTGGTTTTGTTGACGTGTGATCTACATGTTCAGGATTCGTTTGAGATGGCGCCCACACGTGCATATATAGCTAAGTCTAATGGGTAGGGCCTATCTGCAGAGAGAGAGAGAGAGAGAGAGAGAGAGAGAGAGAGAGAGAGAGAGAGAGAGAGAGAGAGAGAAGCATAGGAGCATGGCATAATGGTGCTGGACGTGGCGACGACGATGAGTTGTTGCCTAGGAGGTGGTGGCCTATGAGGATGCACTAGAATATGACAGGGAAAGAAGCGAGATTGAATCTGGAGGATTATTGGAAAAAATTCCAAAATAAATGAGAAGAATGATGGATAGGAAGGTGGAACACACTGTGGTGTGGTTGGTTTTACGAGGAACTCACTGTAGTGGTGGATCAAGTCAAGGGCTCGACGGTTAGATTTGGAGAAGTGTAACATCCCAACATTTTGAAAATAATATTTTTTTTTACTTATTTCTAATTTCACAAGATTTTTACTGTATTTTTGGAATTTATAAAATTATTTTTCTCTTTTCTATTTTTAAAAAATATTTACGGTAGCTAAAATATAGCTCAAAAAATTCTGAAATTTTTATAGTAAGTTAAAAATATTCCAAAATATTTTTGAGAATTTTTTAAAAATTTTTGAACTTAATTTACTATTAATTTTGAAAATAATTAAAAAAGGTGGGACTCACATATCATATCATCGTCAACCTCTAGCCAACCAGCAGCACATTGTTCTCTCTCTTGTCCTCCATGGCCAAGATTTGGGAGCTCCAGCGTTCACGGTTTTCTTCCGAATTCTTGTCCAACACGTAAGCCACCTTATCCTCAACCAAACCCATGATTATTCCATCCTAATCCCCTCTATTTTGGGATAAAATTGAGTTTTTATTCGGTTTGGACTTTTCTTTAAAACCAACAGTATCTATCTCTAAGAGGCCTCCGAGCCTATTTAAAGAGAGCACCAGAATCCCATCTCATTGCTCTACTTGTTCCTCAACTCATCCCAAACTCTTGTGCCTTCGTTTGCTCAGAACGTCGCAATGTTCGGAGCGTGAACCGAATGCCGCTGACGTGCTCTTGCAAGCTTCCCGAAGCTCTGGAGAGTCTCTTCCAAAACCGTTCGCGTCACTTTGTATTCCCGATCATCGCGAAGGTAACCCCTCAAATGATTTCAAGTTTGATACACCGTAGGCAACGAATTTTACGTTTTACCAAAGTATGCTTGTCGTTATTCATCGTGTTGTTGCGTCACCATCCATACTTACCCGCCGTAATCGTGGCCACCATGAGTTTGCTGCGTCGCGAGCTTTTCGATACTTCCCTCGATTTGGTTTGAGCCTTTGTTTCCTTGCTTCTTTTGCCCTAGCTTTTGCTTAGCCCAAACCATGGCTGTCTTTGTTGCTGGCGCACACGAAGCTCTCGGATGAACAGTACTCATGGTACTCTAGTAAGTTGAGGAGAGAGAGAATGTCAGTCCAATGGAAAAAAGAAGAAGGGAGAAAATTAAAAAAATTATTTTGAAATTTAAGATTTAGCTTGCTAGTTTTTTTTACAGTGATTTTGATTTTGATTATTTCTCTTTATAAAAATAATTTTAAAAATTCAAAAATCCTTTCTTTATTGTTTTATGTGACAAACATTCCAAAAATTCACTCTCCCTCATACGAACTTCGATTGAGGTGACTCTAGAGTCTAAAAATTGTAACATTATGCTCTATTTAATGGTAATTTTTATTTAATTTTTGGAATTTATGTGCGCTCTGTTAGTTGTATTTATTTGCATTATTCTCGTTACGCGTAGACGTTAAAGTGTCAGGAGTGTTCGAGAGCGATGATTCAACTCAAACTCAAGGCCTAGAGCAAGAGCAATGGTGATTCTAAGGTAAGCTGTACTTAGACCATGTTGATCTCATGTTTTTAAATTATATTGTTTCAAACTATTGCATACTAGTTCAATTAAAAATGATTTCAATTAATTTGGGAATAGTTAATCAACCTATTTGATTTATGTACACCTTGTCATTATTATTTGAATGCCATGATTTATTGTCACCCTAGATTGATTCATTACTAGGTGGTAACTATTAATCGCTAATGTTGGTTAGTTAGACCGTGTGTAGTTTGTTTAGCCATGCCGCAGGTGTTGTCATACAATGATGACTGAGTTGTAGTGAACTGTGTCACAAAATGATGTTGACCTGTTGATGGTACGTGGTGCATGATAATCAATTGGGGTGGTAAAATGATTTAGACTAGGGCAAGTAGCAAGAGTTGTGAGCTATTGTGGGCCAATGTGGCATTGAGTTGAAATGGTAACATGATATATGAGTGATGGTGAGATAGTTTTCTATGAGAGATGTGATGGAAGTCTTGCCTCGATCAATTAAGGATTTAACCTTGCAAGCCTTTGAACTGGGTCAAACATACAACCACATGTCTTGTATGGAACAGACCTAGCTAACTAATTTGTGATGTCTAGATTTTGGTACTGTCGTGGTGGTGTGGGTTCTAAGGGTACAGGTTGACTCACATGGCACAAGAGGGGGCCCCCGAAGGTGGTAACCAGTCCCCTCAGTGTTGAAACCTCAGTGGGCAGTATTGGGTTTACATGGAGCATTATAAATGCTATGTTATGATCGCTCATTCGCATACTTTTGTATGGTGATTCACGGCAAACGTGATGAGTTGATTATATCTTCTGGGTAAAGTGTATAACATCTATAGAGTGTCAAATCTATTCGAATAGCCGTGTCCATGGTATTGGACAATGCTCGGGGATTACAATTAAGGGTTATATTTTGATAAAATAAAAATGGAAATGGAGGTAGTGTGCCTATGGAAATATGAAAATCGATTTTAAGGATGTGAGATGGTTTGTTTATGAGGACGAGGACTGGTGGCCATGGCGTTGCAATCAGGCGGGCGAGCGCCCATGACGGGCAAGCGCATGGCCTCGATGGCCTAGGCGACCTCGGCAAACGGCAGGTAACCCCTACCCCCTACCCTCTCCTCTCCTTGCCGCGGCCAGCGTGCCCTACCACGGGCCCGCAGCATAGCCGACGTGCCTGGCCGGCATGGGCACGACCCAAACGGCTATGCCGAGCTGTGCCGCCCACCGTGCCCAGTTCCTCGGGCTGGCACAGCTCGAGGTATAGTGACAGGCAGCTCGACACGGTCCATGTCGTGCCGGGTCGTGCTTTAGATCGAGCTGTGCTACCGTGCCTCAGGTCGGCTCACACAGGCACGACCAAGTGCCCACCTCTAATTTAACCAACCAAAAAAATAGCTCATCCTATATATACCCAAACAAACAAAAGATTGGATGGCTCCATCCCTATGAGACTGAATGGTCATATCCTATTCAGCCTTATCCAAACAATCAAATGCACCCTAAACTATGATACCATGTAGGTAGAAAAATAAGAGTAGTGTCTCATACAAAATATTATCGCACTGGTGTGACAGCTACGTCGTGCATATGCGTTTTGTGGCCCCTGTTCCTTTCATGCACGGGTCCTTTGCTCCGGATCAGATGATCACATCCCTCCATTTCCAGTTTCCAATCTAATTCCTCGCCCTTTCTCTTGCTCTTCACTAGAGATGAAAACAGATCGGATAGTTTTTGATCGATTAGGATAATTTTCGGATACGAATTTTGTCGGATCGGATATTTGTCGAATAGTATCGGATCGGATACAGATACATATTTTTTTATCGAATACGGATACAGATTCGAATAATTCGGATATTAATAGGTCAAATATCCAGGTATGCATATGGACTAGGCCAAGCTACTCTTTTGTCTCAAATTTTTTTCTAAATTTTAAAATTATTTTCTAATTTAATTAATCCATAAATCAAGTTTCAATTATTAAAATTGGAAAACTAACTCTAAAAATTATGAATTTTTTTTGAAAAAATTCCTGACATAAATTTTCATTTTATAAAATTATTTTAAATATTTTATCTAATTTATTTAAAAAAAAAAATCAAACATCGTTGTCCATAATAGGAAAATGTTTTAAATAAGTAGCTAAAAATGCATAAAACCTCATATGTACATAATTTATTATTTTAAACATAATTTAACAAAGAATACAAATCTTAGGTCACTATATGTAAGTGTCATATATTTTTTCTAGAGATATGGTATCTAAGTATTATCAAATTTTTAGTGTGTTTGTATTTGTTTCCATTTGTATCTCTGAGCAAGGATCACTTTTATTTTGTGTTTTGATCTATATGTATGATGAACTAATCGTATGTGTATGATGAACTAAGTCTTACATAATTTTGTTTGTGACATGGTATCTAACTATTGTCTTAGTGAATGAAATGCTTATATTTGTTCAATTTTCAATAATATTTTGATCAAATCAACTTGTTATGTGTTTTTGTTGATTTGTTATGTACAATTTAAAGGGTTATCATGTTCCAATAAATATTCGTAACCGTATCTGATTCGATTTGTATTCGATTTGTATCTATATTCAATATTATCTGTATTCGTATTCGTATTCGAACTATCTGTATCCGTATCCGCATTCGAGAAAAAATATAAAAACAAATATAGTAAAACCATTATCCGTCCGTATCTGATCTGTTTTCACCCATACTCTTCACGGCTCCGATGCATCTGCATCGCCCGCCCCCCTTGGACCGCGTTGCCCCCCACCGTCGACCTCCCTGGCCCCCGCCTTCTCAAGCACCACCACCAATTTCCTCTACTATATAACTGAGAAGAGATTTTCTTTTTTACTTTTTGTTCTCAACTTTGCAAGATTGGATGATGTTCCTGGTCATGGAGATTTAGTCTTTTGCGGATTAAACTCAATACCGTGGATTTCTCCTTTCCTCTCTTTTCTTTTCTTTTCATTTCATTTCTTTTACTGTTGGTTGCTGCTCTTGCTGCATTTTTTTCGATTGGCTGTGACTGCGTTGTCGGATTGGATGTAGTATTTTCGACTTCACTATTTAAAAATTATATAAATATTAAAGTATAAATGAAAATTTATATAAATATTAAAGGAATAAAATTTTGGCAAAATTTCGCGAGATCTCGATTGTGAACGAGATTTCGAATTCTGGATACATGAAAAAAATTGAAAAATTTTCAAAATGCTACAATAACTTCAACAATATCGGTAAGGTTTTGTGTGTTTTTTTTGGCCGAGATTGCTATGTTTTTTTGCCAGATTTGACACTGATTTTTTTTTAAGAGAATTAGAATGTCATTTATGAGGAATACATGTAAAAATTGTGCAATATATATATATATATATATATATATATATATATATATATATATATATACACACAAATTATATATATGCATGTGATGTGATGTATCTTTTTGTTAACGAAGAGCAGGTGCATGCTGTGTTTCAACTAAAAAATGATAATTCTATAACTTATGTTATCAAGTTATGCTTCAGATATATTCGTTAATATGATTAGAACTTTGAACTAAAAGTACTTTACTTAAGTGAAAAATGTGCACCATGATTTCATGAAAACCCTTGAAGGCCCCAAATCAATTACTTTTGTGCCAGATAGGGAATGTACATCAATTTTCGTTCAGCTAAAAATCACCAAGATTTTGACAAATCTCGTCTAGATCTCGGAAATTTCGGTAAAAAAACATATTTGAAATTTTCTTTCTGAATTTTGTCAAATTGTGTTCGAAATTGTCAAATCTCGCATCGAATCTCAGTCCCCTCCGAGATATAATCCAAAAACAAAATTTTAAATCTTATACTGTTATATATAAATTAACCACTTGTACTTTGGAAGTGAAATCACGGGCAAGGGCATTACTGTTCTATGAGACATTTGGATGGAAGCTCGTCATCATTTCGACCGCCTAATAGATTCCTTGGGCTCTTTCCGCCCCTCCATTTGCGTTTTACTCTTGCAGTTTCTTCCATCTAATTGTTCACGCTTGTACGTGTTTCTTTCGAAAATAAGATATGTAATGTGCTCCCTTTTATATTTCAATTAGTGGAGAACTCTGATCAATTTCAGAAAGACGACTAGACGAGACAGAAACGTAAGCTGCTTGAAAGACGCGACGATGATTCGGAAAATTTTGCAGCAAACTTCACAGAAGAATAGTGATGTCTAAATGGCTTGTGCCACTTCAGCCGGCCCGCGTCACGGTATTATGGGCACGGCTTAGATACATCATGGCCTAACACTAAATGGGCCGTGTTTGAGCCACCGCCGCAGCCGGGCGTGCCGGTACGACACGGCACAGTAAACACAGTATCAAACTGATACAACACGATCCATTTAGATTTTCTATATTTTTGTGTTTTTCTAATTATTTTAGATTTTTTTTTTCAAAAGTTTCCTGCATTTTTTTTCAAACATTTACAACTTTCCATTTTTAAATTTTCTTCTAGTTTTTTGGAATTTTTTTGTGCTCAACAGGTCAGCCTTTGCTCGGCAACCTGAGCCATTGGGCCGTGTGGCTCGACACGTAGGCTGACACGCCACAACTCGCTAGCTAATTGTGCCTTAGCAGGCCGTGCCGCATGCTAAATAAGTCGTGCCGAGCGACATTAAGGAAGAAGTAGGGGGCACGTTTTGTGATGTGCGGGCAGTGGCTAGGGGTGGAAAAATAACTCGAAGCTCGCGAGTTAAATGAGTACTCGAAAACTTGACTCGACTCGGCTCGAACTCGTTTCTTAACGAGTCGAGTCGAGCTGGGTTTTGAACTCGTTTTAAAAACGAGTTAAACGAGCGAGCTAACGAGTTTACCGAGCGAGTTAACGAGTTAAACGAGCTACAGAAAAAGAAAACCCTAAATCGATAAATCCCCTCCAGCTGGGCCTAATCCGCTCGGCTTGGGCTTTGCTCCCGTTACTCCCGTAGACTACCGCCCTAGACACCGCCCCTTTGCTTCCCGTAGCTCCTGTGACTCCCGTCTCTTGCCGCCGCCCTCGCCCAGCTGCGCCTCCGCCCTCCAGGCTCCGTCGCCGCCCTCCCCCTTGCTCTCTCTCGGCCCAGTTACGCCTCCTGACTCCGCCTCGGATCCCGCCACGGCGCCTCCCCTCCTACCGTCCACAGCCACGGGATGGGCTCCAACCCTCCGGATCCGAGCTCCCTCCGCCGCCTCCCAGACGAGCTCCCTCCGCCGCCTCCCAGACGAGCTCCTCCCCGGCTCCGGGATCCGTCGGTGCCGTCACTTCTAGCATGGAAAATCAACCGAGCATGGAGTCAAAGAACAAAGAAGGGAAGCTGGGTAGGTCTCGTGGCTCCGGTTCTGGTTCTCCTTCACTCTCAACATCTTCAGCAGCGGCAAACGTTGGGATGCTTCACTCTCAACATCTTCAGCAGCATCTTCCTTCAACAACGCATCCTCGTGCTCCCTCATGTCCGACGGTGGGTAAAGTATGGTATTTGGAACTTGGAAGCTCCAACAGTTGGACTATGTCATGGTGCTATACTGCTATGTGACCTTAAATCCTTGTGAGATGGTAGTTGGTCTAGGTATATTGGACTATGTCTATTTGGCAGTTGCATCTGTACTTAAAGTAATCGGTTGGGAAAGTCTTGCTGATTTGCAACAATGCATCAGACTACTGCTGTTTATTAGACAATTGTTGGACAGGATTGACTACTACTGCTTGGTGATCTACAGACTACTACTGCGTGTTTACTACTGCTTGTTGCTTGTATGCATATCCATACTACTGCTTGTCATTTGCTTGGCGATTGTTGCTTGTTGTTGCTATTTATTAGACAAGCTGCTTGGTATTGCTATTTATTAGACAATTGTTGCTTGTCTGTTGCTTGACCTATCAATCGGTGGTTTGGATTTTGGAATTGGAGCTCAGAGTTTCTTAACGAGCTTAACGAGCCAACTCGAGCCAACTCGCGAGTTAAACGAGTCGAGCCGAGTTGAGCTTTGAGCTCGTTAATATAACGAGCCGAGTCGAGCTAACTCGTTATCTTAACGAGTTTACCGAGTCGAGTCGAGTTGGCTCGATATCCACCCCTAGCAGTGGCGTTGGGCCTATCTACAGAGTATAGCAAAGTCTAATTGGTGAGGCTTATCTGCAGAGATCGACGGTCTGGATCGATAGATACAGCAAGAACATAGTCGGTTATGCTCGTCTTGGAGCTTAGCACGTGATGTTGGGCTCTCATTAGGATTTTGGACAATGGGCCATGCACTCCGGTCATCCATTCGGGCGGCGACCCAGCTGGCCCAATTAGATGATGGCAACAGATTTTGTAATACTACCAGCTGCTTTCTTTCCTTCTTTCTTTTCTTGTTTCCATTTTAGTTTTAGCCCCCATACTGAACGTTCTCAGCATGTACTGGCGATGAGTGCCGCAAGTGCAAAGCATACATTTCTCCGATTTTGGCTATGATCAAGTGCAGTATATGTTATTATCAATTTGATATCTTCTGATATATGGGCTACGCTCCAGGGAATCACCTTGATATTAAATTTATTTCTTCGCTGGGAAGAGAGCTCAGAGCAATAGCTTGCTGCCGGGGCTCTCATATGTCAGACATCGTTTAGGTCTGTAACGCTAGCCCTCTGCCTTGATATTAATTTTTTTTTTCTGGAGGGGGTAGAGACTAGAGAGTCCATGCTGTTGGGGCTCTTACATTGCCTAGTTCTTGCACTATTGCTTGGTAGTTTATTTCCTACATTTTGATGAAAAAAATGTCTGCAATAATCCACCTTCCACTTTTTTTATTTTACCAACCTTTTCTTGTCTATTATTTCCTTGTTCAAATTAAAGTTTATTTTTCGGAATGCAGTAGTTTAACAAGAGTCTATAGTTAATATGGTTGTTTCCTGTCACAAAAACAAATTAAACGGGACCTAACTTCCAGCTTGGTAGACTTTATTTGGAACACATGATATTTAAAACATTTATGGGACTGTATTGTTTAAGAAATTAACGTGGAATTATTACAGTCTAAACATACCACGAATAGTCAATGAAACAATGGATATGTAGAGTAGACACAGTGGGCCTATCTTCAAAAATTATTGAACCTACTAATCAGCCTCTCTTTTCCTCTTCTGCCTTATCTCTCCTCCGCCGCTCCTCTTCCATCTCCGATCGTCACAGCCTCCCTTGTCACTTATGTCTTCGCCATCCAAATTATCTCCGTCTAAACCCTACCAATGATCACTGCATCCGATGTCATCCACCTCGAAACCGAACTATCCTTCTTCAGCCATGATGTAGCCACTGTCCTCGCTGCGCTGTGCTTGCCGCTATCTCTCCATTCATTCTTTCCTACTCACTTCCCTCGCCTCCCTTTCTTTCTCTCTTACGCCAAAATTTTAAATTAGAAAATTCTAACTTTAAAATTTTTAAACAAAAGTTACAACTTGAAAAATTTTATTCATAAAATTTCAATCCGGAAGTTTCAACTCGAAAAATTTTAAATCGAAAAGTTTCAACTAAAAAAAAATTAAATTAAAAATTCACAAATTTAATAGTTTCAATTCGAAAAATATCAATCGAAAAAGTTTCAACTCTGAAAGCTTTCAATTCAAAAAACCTTTGGTTCGAAAAGTTTTGATGCAAAAAACTTTCAATTCAAAAGGTTTCGATTAAGAAACTTTCGAAAGTGGTTAAAAATACTTCTTATTAGAAAACTTGGGGGATTTGAAAAACAAAAACTATATTGAGTTTGAGGGGATTGGGATTGAGGAGGAAAGGGGGATGAAGGGGATGGCGCCAAATATTGTGACGAGAGATCATTTGATGGGGAAGGGAAGTGAGGAAAGAAGGAGATGCTACCACTTGTTACAACAAGAAGATGTTCTCACTAAAGATTTGGTAGGAATGCCTTCAAATTAGTAATTCCGTTAAATTAGATCAAAATAAGAGCTGAGAGGCCCAATATAGGCTTTTTTTCCCTATAGATAATACTTACAAAAACACTCTGCTCCAAATTAAATGGGGCCTAACTTCTGTCTTTCTACACTTTATTTGGAACAAATGATACGAAAGGACTTTACAGGGTGTCTATACTAACATAAAGGTCGGGAGTCATTCTTTGCTACTCTTTCCATCAAAATTTATAAGTTTTATTATTTTTAATAGCCTTGTTCATAAATATATGACATACTCCATATTCTAATGTAAAATTTGCGTGATATTTCCCCTCACTACTACACAAATGCGCATCACAAACGATTCTAAAACCTCATCACGGACGGTTTTGTGAACCATCTGTAAACATGTGTCAGTGATAACAACAACACATCACAACTGATTTTTGAATCATTAGTGAAAATTAACATCAAAGACGGTTCTAGTCTAGAACCGTTTGTAATAGCTATATATACCTCTAAGCACCAGTGAGAACAAATGTTGATGGGTTCCAAGGTAAATTCCAATCCATTCACTATTCATTTTAAAAGTTGTCCTTATCTGATTTATCCATCCACTTTATCCTCAACCCCGAATGAGAATACCATATGTAACTTATTTTCATTCTGATATTGTGTAAGAACAAGATTATTTTCATGGTTCTCTACTTCGTCAAATATAGAGTTGATTAAGCTATCGGGTATATGATGATTTAATCAACTCTGTATTTCATGAAATAGAGAACCATCAAAATAATCCTATTTCTGCACAAAATTAGAGTGAAAATAGATTACCTATGGTGTTCTTATTCGGGAATAAAAGGATGAAGTGAAAAGATAAATCAGAACATGGCATTTCTCTAGATGAACTATGGATAGAATTGGATTTTACCTTAAAATCCATCAACATTTGCTCTCACAGATGCAAGGAGGTACTTATCAAGCAAGACACTATTAAGTTATTGTATTAAAGATGAGCAAATATTAATGAATTGAATTAAGTCAGGTGACAATACATTAAAGAATTGAATTATGTCCTCTGTGATGCTGGTCGGCTTAGTGACGCCCAGGATGCGGAAGTTGAAAGCCACTGATCAAAAAACCTGATCGAGTGACCTGCATTGCTCTCTTAGAAAGATCATGGCTAAAACGACAATGCAGTTGTGGATGCACTGTGCCAAGTTGGGAGGGGCGATGAAGCTTCGAATATGTTTCATGAGATAAACAAAAGGGTATATTGCCTGAGCAGTACTCATACAACTACTTCATACCTAGGCTTCTAAAAGTTCATAGGTTCGCTGATGCTCGGGAGCTGTTTAACCATATGAATATTTATGGACCTAAACCAAATGGCTACTGTTAGACTCGGAAGTAACACCTTCAAACTTTTTGTGTATGACACACTGATTCAGAATCGAACTAGTGTACATCGTAAACAAAGTTGATAACACAATATATTAAACGTATCTTTATTCATTAAATATCATAGTCTTTTACAATATGAATGGCACGCAGACCGAATAAAAGTAAAGTAGCAGAAATAAAATAAAATAAAGTAAATCCCAACAGAACTGCCACTAGCAAATTGACTGGGGTAGTGGTCTTAGCTATCGTGGTCTCACTATCATAGACATAGTCTTCCTATAAACATAACAATAAAGCGATCACTAAAAGTACTCAACAAGCTACACAGGGGATACAATGTTAATGTAAAGGGTGTCAAAGGAAGGCATAATATGGTTATTTTGAGCGTGAAACCATTTTTCAAATACAATAGGTAATTTCGAAGACATGATTGTCTCCTTTTGCCAAGATACACACTTCCTTTGGTGTGTATGACAGAGAAAATCATGATAAGACATTTACAATGCGCCATTCCAAAACAGTCGTGGTTCCACCGCTGAAAGGCTCACCCTAATTCAGAAGCCTCCTCTTATGCCATAGAAACAACCAATGGCATGACCGTCAATGGATTGCAAATTAGTTAACCAAATATGTCCCATACCAAACTTACGATAGTACGGTTGTGCTTTATATTCAACAGCTCACAAACCGGTCCTTAAATAACTAGACGCGCTTTCAACAACCCAACAACCACCAATCTAACTAGTCTCGCCCAATCTAAGCCACGTTTTCAATTTTATCAGGACATAACATAGAACCTCGTAGCACAGTTTTCAATGAACCTCAAAACATAGTTTTCAATTTTAATATAATCATCATTTGGCACGAAATTTCCAAAATAACCCAAATTCAGGTCTAAGCATGTCTAAGCACATCCCTAACTATTTTGATAATCATCGTACATCATAAATATATTTCTAGGGTGACAATGGCATAAGGATTTCAACTATCAAATGTGGCTTTAAACAATATGAGCATAACTATTTAATTTAAAATTGAGATTAAAATATAATTGTAAAAATTATGCATGTAATAATAATTTAAATTCAATATAACATTTCAAAACTGAGTTCAACATGATTGAGAATGTAACTTGCCTTGCTCGAAGCTCTAAAGATCAGGATCATCGATGGGACACTCATTCGTCACTCCAAAATCTAAACGTTGAAAAGATGCAAATTCAAATAAAATCCAAATAAATTTAAATAAAATACAAAACTAGTATAAATAAGTACTTTAATATTTTTGATGGATTTAGGAATAGAGTTAATCGGAGTTCGAATGGAGAAGAACGAACTCCCGAAATATTAAAAAGAATTTTGTTATTTTGTTATTTATATATATTTTTCCTTCCCTTGCCTTTTCTCGACGGTTGCCTCGGCCTGGTATTGTATCCTATAGCACATAACCGAACAGCATACACAGAGCAAATCAAGGGCATGGCCGGCCAAAAATAAGAAGCAAGGGCGCAGGGCTTCAGCTAAACCGAGGGAAGCACGGGAAAACTCATGACGAGGCGAACTCGTTGAAGTCCATGGCGACGGATGAGAGGCACGTCCCACAGTGCAATGGCACAATGAACACAGGTCGACCAGCAATGAGAGACCGCAAAATTCATCGCACACGATGCGGGAAACTGGAAATTGATTGAGGGGTTACCTTCGCGATGATCGAGAACACAACATGACATGAATGGTCTGGGAGGAGGAGATTCGAGGAGTCAGGAAGCTCCCGAGGATGGCCAGCCGACGTTTGGTTCGCGCTCTAGACATCACGGCGTACCGAGCTAACGAGGGCACCAAAATGAAGAACAAGCATATGAACGGGTTGAGCAATAATAGGAGATCACGGTGCTCTTCTTAAATAGGTTCAAGGAGGCTCGAAGATATAGAAATCAATTCAGTTAGAGAAGAGTCCAAACCGAAACAAACTCGAATTCTTCGCGAATAAGGAAAGAATTAGGCCAATAAAACAGGGGGATTGGATGAGGATAAAGTAGCACGCGTATTGGATACCAAATAGGGATGGGATTCTTGTTGGACTGAAGTTTATATTTGTGTTAATGGAGGGAATAGAGAAGTTCGTGTTGCTGGTAATGTCGTTTTGTATGGTCTTGCTAAATCTGGTAGACTTGGAATGGCAAAAAGGTTATTCCATGAATTAAAAACTATTGGGGTTTCTCCGGATACCATCACCTACTCTATGATGATCAAGTGTTGAAACAAGGCATCAAAAGCTGATGAAGCTGTGAAAATTTTCTTTGACATGATTGAAACCAGTTGTGTTCCTGATGTTCTTGTGGTGAATTCTTTGATTGGTGCGCTCTACAAGGCAGGCGGGGATGATGACCCTGCCAAATCCTCTATCAACTAAAAGAAATGAATCTTGAACCCACAGATGCGACTTACAATACACTTTTGGCAGGATTAGGAAGAGAAGGGAAAGTCGAGGAGGAAATGATCTGCTTGAAGAAATGTACTCCAGTAGTTACCCTCCAAATTTAATAACTTACAAGTTACAATACGGTTCTTGATTGTCTCTGCAAAAATGGAGCGGTGAACTTTACACTGGACATGCTATACAGTATGACTATGAAATGCTGCATACCTGACCTTTCATCTTACAACACTGTCATGTATGGCCTTGTTAAAGAGGACAGATTTACAAAGCATTCGGTATGTTTTGTCAGGTGAAGAAGGTTCTTGTTCCAGATTATGCAACATTGTGTAGTATTCTACCAAGTTATGTGAAAAATGGACTGATGAAGGATGCTCTGTATACTGTCAAGGCGTACATTCTCCAACCAGGTTCTAGAATGGATAGGTCTTCATGCCATTCACTAATGGAGGGGATTCTGAAGAAGGCTGGCACAAAAGGTCAATTCAGTTTGCTGAAAACATAGAATCAACTGGTATTCTCCTGAATGATTTTTTTTTTCTGTGCCCATTAATTAGGCATCTCTGTTAGAACAAGAAAGCACATGTACTTATCAAAAAGTTCAAGAAAATTGGAGTTTCGCTGAAAACTGGATCATATAATTCTCTTATTTGTGGCCTTGTGGATGAAAACCTGATTGATATTGTTGAAGGCATGTTTGCTGAAATGGGGGAATTCGGATGCGGCCCGGATGAGTTTACTACAACTTGATTCTTGATGCCATGGGAAAGTCAATCCGGATTGAGGAAATGTTGAAAGTTCAAGAAGAGATGCACCACACGGGATTTGAATCACCTTATGTCACTTATAACACAATCATTTCAGGCCATGTAAGATCAAGAATGTTGGACCAGGCTATAGACTTGTACTACAATCTAATGAGCCAAGGCTTCTCTCCCACACCATGTACATATGGTCCTCTTCTTGATGGGCTGTTAAAAGCTGGAAAGATAGAAGACTCAGAAAATCTTTTCAATAAAATGCTGGTAAGGGCGGGCGATTTTTTTTTACCAAAAATAAAAAAACTGAATCAAGCCAAACCGAATTGACTGAAAAATTCAGTTTTTTTGGTTTTCAGTTTTTTCTAGCATTGTTCAGCTTTCGGTTTTCAGTTCGGTTTTGTATTTAGAAACCGAATACCCGAATAAACCGACTTCCCCGTTAGTCCATAAGTCCATTACGGCATTACACTTTCCCCATTCGGAATTTCCGCATCCCCATCCCCATCCTTCGACTCTATGTTCTCTATTCCAATTTCCTCATCGCCAATCCACATTCCCAAGCTTCAGGCACCACGACCACCAGTCCTCTCCATCTTTGACCGACGGTGCTGCTGCTGTGACTAGCTCTCACCTTCTGCCTCGCCGTCCTCTCCATCCAATCCTCCTTCACCACCTTGAGTGCACTCCAATTCCCAAATCCCCACGCTTCCGCGCTCACCCGCTGCTTATCCTCTCCTCCACGCCATGCCTCTCTCGCGCGCACTGATAAGCCTTCGCTTCCCTACAAGGCGTATACCTTCTGTGTAGACCTGGGAATTGGGCCGGGCCTTAGTGGGCCAGCACGAGCACAGCCCGATTTTAATGGCCCGAAGCACGATCCGGCATGAAAAAAATGGGCCGGGCTGGCACGGCCCGATTGGCGTGCCGGGCCGGGCCTAAAAACCTGGCACGATGGGCCACCCGGCACGGCCTGAATTGAAGCTCGAATCTGTAATTTGTATTTTTCAGAGTCTTCCTTTGCTCATATGAATTTATATTCTACATGAAAGTTGTAGATAATTTTGATACACATCTTTTTCATGTAGACAACGTTTCCATTTTAGCAACGTATAAATTTATAAAAAAAAAAATTTAGTGCGCTGTGTAGTTTCGGACCGACGCCACATCTCTCGGTAATCTGGATGTTTCAGGGTCTTCCTTTGCTCATATGAATTTATATTCTACATGAAAGTTATAGATAATTTCGATACACATCTTTTTCTTGTAGACAACTTTTCCATTTGAGCAACGTATGAAGTTATAAAAAAATATTATTGCGCTGTATAGTTTCGGACTGACGCCATATCTCACGGTAATCTGCATTTTTCAGGGTCTTACTTTGCTCATATGAATTTATATTATACATAAAAGTTTTAGATAATTTCGAGACACATCTTTTTCATGTAGACAACTTTTCCATTTGAGCAACATATGAATTTACAAAAAAATATTTAGTGCAATGTGTAGTTTCGGACTGACGCCACATCTCTCGGTAATCTGTATTTTTCAGGGTCTTCCTTTGCTCATATGAATTTATATTCTACATTAAAGTTGTAGAGAATTTCGAGACACATCTTTTTTATGTAAACAACTTTTTCATTTGAGGAATGTATGAATTTATAAAAAAAAATATTTAGTGTGTTGTGTTCTCTTCCATGCCGTGCTCGGGTCAACCCAGCCCAACAGTAGACCAGCGTGCCTTTGGGCCGTACCGGACCTTGATTTTTACCGTCCGTGCTGGTCCGGCCTTGCACGAAGAAACAACTAGACCGTGCTGGCCCATTTCATATAGGCCCGAAGCACGACGGTCTCAGGCCGTGCCAGCAGCCCGGCACGGCCCAAGTCTCACCTCTAGTTCCGTGAAGCCACTAGCTTCCTCCTATTCCCTTCCTTCGTGATCCCAAATTTGCTGGTTGATGTGTTCTATCGTCGTTTCAGTGGATCTTGATATACTCGGTGTGGTGCTTAGGTAATCTCATTGCGTGCGCATTAACTCACTATTTGGTCAGTTTTCTGTGGGGCATTCCGTCGAGCACTTCGGCTGCGTTGCTCTGGTTGGCGTTGAGCCACCTGAAGCCATGTTTTCTTCAACTTCTACTTAATTCCGTTGGCTTCTTTTGATGCATTGTGATCTGTATCGTACTGTTTGGGTGCATTAGTGTCTTTACTTAATTCAGTTTTATTAATCTGTATTAACTTCCATCCTCTCATATCTATTAGTCTTGTCTTCTTCAAGAATTATTTTACATAGTGTTAATTCCTGATCTAAGGTATATGCTAGTGTTTTAAATTTTTCAAAACTTACACGCTCAACAGTAAAGGATTTCTCTCTTCACTAGGTGTTGCTTAGGCACCGCTCTACTAATTTGGTAGTCTCCAGGGGCACATGCCCTCCAATTTGACATCAGAAACCTCTGCAATTGTAAAGCTCAGTATGACAGTATTCCGCGAAGAAACAATAGATAATTTATTAACAGCAACATTGTATAGGGATATCGATCTCGCTGAGGGCGTGTCTGTTTTTTCTCGTCGTCGGTTAGACTGAGATTGGATGTTGTCTGAATTTATTTGCTTCATTGCTCTCTGTGTTACTTGATGTTGTCTGAAATCTGGTTAACCAAATTAACTGAACCAAATTAATTCGGTTAGTTCGGCTTAGTTTTATGATTTTAACCAAAAATTTCGATTTTCACTTTACAAAATCGAATTTTTTTAAATCGAAAAAAACCAAAATAACCGTATAGCTGACCCTATATGATGGAGTACGGATGCAAACCTAAATGCACCATCTACAATATAGCATTTTCTTACCGTCGTAATTAAATTAATAAACGAACGCGCGGTGTAGCTGGTAAAGCTCTTGCTTCGCATGTGTGAGGTGTAGCGAGTCCCCCACCAACGGCAGTCTTTTTTTAGCTCCCACCCTCCTCCGCACTGACCTGGGGCTACGCTTCTGTACAGTTTTGCCTATATGGGAAAGGATCAACTGTAGATAGTAGTAACCTATATGGTCCTTCTAGGTATTACACTACACTGTAGTTTCATTCATGGTGGCACATATATTGAAATCATGTGTTCCGTTTCGCTAATTCTTTGAGTTATACAATCGTAACACCTACCAAATTCATCTATATGCTGTTGGTAATACTCTTTGGCTGCTAGGTTAGATATGATTGGCTCTATAGAATATACAGATTTTACTTCTGCTGCCAATTATTTATCATCCTTTCTGTTACAATAAAGTGCTCTCCTTAACCTGTATTAAAGCTGATTACATATGCACCTTCAGTTTCTCTATGAAGTCCCGAAGGTACAACCTCAGGTCTGCAGCAACAAGCAAGTACTGTTTTACTTGTCGTTTTTGTTGCAGTTTCATGCTATGAAGTTCCATGGAAATCTATCAACAAATGGTTGCCTGATTCTCCATCTCTTCAATGATATTGCTTAAACCACTGCCAATGCATCACTTCAGAAGAAACTTCTATATATATTGGACATAGAAGTAATCCTGGTGGATTTACTTGTTTGGTAAAACAACCAACCAGTAATCCAAGATTACCTTGGAACAACAATTGGAAGAATATATTTCTCGTATAATTGTGCTTTTAGAGTGTAGAAATTTTAAAGGAAACCGTTCACGTTCCAAACAGGGCCTTGAAAAGGGTGTCTATCTTGGATTACCGATTTGAAGAAATCATTGTTGTTGCACCTTTATCAATTTTTTTAAATTATTAAATGTAATTTTTGAATTTTTAGAGTTAAAAATCAAAATTATGATTTATTTTAATACTCAGATATTTGGATTATGAAATTAAAATTTTTGAATTTTCACAATGTGAATCTCGAAATCCGAAATTTCAAAGTTTGAGTTATGGATATCAAGATTTTAAATTCTGAGAATTTAAATGTCAAATTCAAATGTCCAAAAATTGAGCTTCAAAATATTTAAATATATAATCTTAAAAAATAAAATTCCGAATATCAAAATATCAAGTTATGAGAATTTAAAATTAAAATTTGAATTTCATAATTTTGAAGCCTCATAACTTAAATTTTCAAACTCTAATTTTGGAAATTTGATGTCAAAGAACATAGTTTTGAACTTTTGAATCTTAAAATTGAAATATCACATTTCAAAGTTTTGAATTTCGGGACTTTAAATTCCAAGAATGTTTTTTTAAAAGGAATGCAGAAGCTCTACTTTTCATTTGTTGAAGATTAGGGAAACAATAAAAAAAAAACCTAGAGGCTCCAAAATTTTAGTTTGTAATTTAAAATTTATGAATTTATCCTTAAAGATTTGAATTTCCAAATCACATAATTTATTTTTTAGACTTTTTTAACCGAGTTACAAAATATTTGAACTATTATAAATACTATTTTGTAATTTCCTTCAAACCAATCAAAAGTGGGAGCAGTATTGTGTTTGGCAGTACGCAGATGGATGAGGCCAATACATACTCCACAACAAATATACTACTTAAACGAACGTGCTATATTTCTGTCACTTGCAATATGCTCTCTCCTTTTATGAATACATGTGATTCTAGCTTTCAAATTTTGTTCCTAAATGCGAGTCATTCTATAACTTTAAGACATCTTTTAACTTTTTTTCGTATGCACACCCCTACCATTCGTGATTTCCAATGTTATTTTTTTTACTGTGAAGCAGAGCAACACACAACATCCAAGAGCGAGCGATAAGTGAGTTAGGCCCTGTTTGGAAGCAAAGTTTTTCAATACCATGGTATTACAAAGCCATGGTTTGAAAATTGTTTTGGCCTAAATACCATAGTTTCACCTACCACCATTGAAACCATGGTTTTTCTTGGAACTACAAGCTGTTTGGCTACAAAATCTTTTGCACGGTATTTTCAAAGTATTGACACCTCTCTCTCTATACTAGCCCCAAAAGCCCAAAACTCCACTCTGAGTGGAGTTTTCAATACTCCAAAAATACTATGGTATTAGCAATACCATGGTTTTCAAAATAGAGTTTTTTTTGTTGCTTTCAAACACCTTATGGCCAAAAATATCATGGTATTCTCAAAACCATGGTTTTGTAACTATGAATATACTTTGTTGCCAAACAAGCCCTTAGTGAAGAAGGATGACTTGATTATTTCTACACGTGCCTTGGTTGAAGTGCAAAATCCTAAAATATCATATATTCAGGAATGGAGGGAATACTCAAATATTAATTTTTGAGATACCCTAAAGCGAATTTCATAAAAGAATTTCATAGTAGCCCATAGTTTTTTGATATACCCTTTCTCCCTGCATTAAAGGAGTATATATACAAATTATGCTAAAAACTATGGACTTTCAAATTTGCATAGAATTCACTTTGGAGTAACTCATAATTACAATTGGAGTATATTCAAAGTGATAAAAGAATATAACATCTATGTATAAGTGGTATGTGCGAAGTGGGAGTAGTACTTACTATTGCAGAATTAATATTTGAGTACAGATATTGCAAGTTATAAAGAAATATAACATATTTTTTAAATGGTATATCCAATGTGGGAGTATGTGCTACCAATAGTACCGAAAATAATCTTGTAAGACCGTATCTTAATAATGTACTGAGGCTAACATAGTAACGGAAAAAGGTAGAGAAATTTTCACATTTTTGGCTCTTCATGATCATGCACTTTTTTCATGATCGCCACTTCACCTACTGTGCAACACGAGCTCTAAAGCAGGGATAAGCCAAATATGCCAAGCTTGGTAGGCTGGTGCATGATTAATTAGTGACTTAATTAAGTGATTAAATAATTAAAATGATTAATTCAGTGACTAATCAAGGTGATTGATTGATGAACAAAGGAACGTTCGCTCACTAGAAAAACTTGCCTAAATTTATTGCGACATATACTATCTGTCGCATTTTTTGCGGTCATAAATTTATTGAAAAAAGTTGTATTTGAAAAAAAAATGTGCGACAGAAAAAGGCTTCAGGTAACGACAGAAAAAGGCACCCCAAAGGCCCTATCTGCAGTCTGCTCACCGGCGCCTTCGCCGTTATCCAACCTATCTGCAGTCTCCTTCGTCCGGCGATGGAAGCGGAAGGGGCAGCCGTCGTGGTGAAGGAGCGCGAGACTAGAAGCTTCGATTGGTCCGGTTTCTTCAGCGTAATTTTTTTTACCCTAGCTTGCGGATTTCAAATCTTTTAATTTTTTTTACCCGTCCGCCTCCTTCTCTCTAGCGATGCGCCACCGCCTCCCTCCAGTCACCACCGCCACCCGCCACGCTCCCCTCCTCCTAGACTCCCCTAACCGCACGCCGCCGCTCAGATCTGGGAGAGTGGAAGAGGGGAAGGCCGCTCGCGACCACCGTGGAGTCCGCCGCCGAAGAGGGAGGAGGACGATGTGCCGTGCCCGTGCCGGCACGGCCCAACGGCGGCCTGGCGTGCCATCGTGCCATGCTGGGCCTCGCCGGCGCTGTCCGTGCCGGCACGACACGGCCTGGCAAGCTCGCCGTGCCGTGCTGCCGCAGCTTTTCAACTACTTGGTGACTCCCATCCCGCGTACACTGGAATGGATTCAGGTCTTTTTTTTTTTGCTGGATTCAGATCTTCTTTCTGAAATTTCTGGTGCATCCTTAGCGGCACTGCGGCAGTCCCTGCCAGTTATTCAGCAGACTATTTCTTAGTCTCCACAAAAATTTTCATACCTGCCAAACATACATTGCGATTATTTCTTAGTCTCGACGTCCCACATGAAGTTGCGGCACAAGCATTATTTTACCCCCCACGTTCACTAATCCATCACTTGTAGCAACTGTTTCATAATCTAAGCCAACATTTTTACCAACTACTTGATAAATGAACTTGCAGGCAACTTGTGCAATAGGACCGTAAAAGAAGATGCATAACTGATTCCTTCTCATTACATAACAAAAGAGCATGTTTTATCCCTAGTCAGACTTGCATGGTTGATAAAGCATATCAACCAATTAGAACACAGGAAAACCCATTAGAAGTACATTTTAAATTTCCAATACCAAAGAATCATCCACACCAAACAACTGAATGCAAGAGGCAATTCCCACCCAAACCACATATTTATTAAGCCTAAACAAAGACATCTCGTACAGGTAAGCTTCAATTCAGAACCACTCCAAACGTTGCAAATAGTGTAACGTTCTTCTCATTTAAATGAATATATAACCTGTCGAGCTATAAAACCATTTGAGAAATGTGTCGCATTAACAGAAGGGAAGGATAAAATATTACAGCTTCAATACTTATGACCAATAACTTGCTTCAGTATCTTGTGACTATCAAGATCATCTCTCTTAATTAACCCAGGAAGCTAGTAAGCAGAAATTAAGATATCTCAAATTAAGATATCCAAATTCTTTCTTAAGGCAAATAGAACCCTGATTAGTTAAGAGGTAGTTATGCTTCTGCCTCCTTGTGATGCCCTCGTAAGAAAGAAGTCTTGATTAATGCCAATTGACACAGTTATATCTACACAGTAAATTGAACTATCCCTACCTGGAAGGGCTGTATCCATTTCTTCTGTGGTGATTGGAAGGCCAACAATCTTTCCCTTTTTCCTTGAATGTCTTTGTGCCCCCCCCCCCCCCTTGTTTTCTATTAGGAGCTTTGTTGGTACATAGTTGGCACATTAATAGTGTTCAAGATATATAGGCCAATGTTACTAAGTCGTCGACTAGACGACATCTAGACGTCCAGTCGGCTTGCGGCGCTCGACTGGAGCCACCGACTCGACTAGTTGAGCAAGTCGAGCGACTTGCTGTTGACTGGTCGACATGGACTGACTAGTCATCGACTAGGAGAGACAAGTCGGGCGAGTACGAGAGTGTATGTGGTTTGGCTTGCTTTTTCTGCGACGTGGTGCGTGATTTGAGTTGGCCTAGCGTCAGGTTGGAAACTAAAGAAGATAAGGGATATTAGCACTCAAACCCTAGCAACTAGCAAGCAGCTGCCATTGGTTCTTGCCTCCAACCTGTTGGTTCCCTACCTTCTGGCCGTCTCACAGCACTCGTCACCTTTGCCCCTGGCTCAAGCTATACCGTTTCCAAGCGTCACCTTGGCCTTTGGATTTGTCTCCTAATTCTAACTATCTACTCCTCTACATCATATAAAATAAACTAAAGGAAAAAGTTCATTTGACACCCCCAAGGTTCAAAAAAGCGCTAGGCGGGCGGAGACCCACTGCCTAGCGCCTAGCCTGCCTAGGCGGCGCCTAGGCGGAAATCGCAAAAACATAGCCCAAAATATTAATTTTCACACATAATATAGTCACAAAACACATAATATAGTCACAACTCACAAATATAAGTCATAACATATTCACACATAATATAGTCACAACTCACAAATGACAAAACATAGTCCCAAATATAACTATGTTCCACAAAAGAGTGAATAACATGCATAAAAGATAGAATATGACATATGAGCCAATGATCATGAAATGATCAATCCTCTAAAGGATAGAGCTTTCGTGGCAACACTTCATCTTCGTCATCCTCGAACTCAACGGCCGCCTCTTCCTCCTCATTGTCCTCCTCTTCTTCAGATTGGAAATCATCATCATGAAGCTCTCTCATTCTTTCACTCCTACGAAGTTCAAGTTGTTCACTAGTACCCATAACTTCATCAAGTACTCCCCATGGTATACCGGGCACTACCTCTTCCTCATCCTCATCCCTAAAAACAACCAATGCATGATTATCCCCTCCCTCATATAGTAATCCTTGAGCTTCGGAAGCATCGCAACATAGGAGGACATCAATGTTCTTCTTTGCCATGATCCTTTCTTTTTTGGCCAATATTCTAGCATTGAATTGTATGTAGACTAGACTGTTGAGGCGGGCAGTGGTTAGCCTATTTCTTCTTTTGGTATGTATCTGCGAATTGCAAAGTAGATTTAGACATTATGACATTATGTTATATTGTGAATTGAGACTTTATTGAATATTGAGACTCAAGAGTAGAGACTAACCGATTCAAAAGTGCTCCAATTTCTTTCACAACCAGAAGAGCTTGAGGTTAATGAGAGGAGTCTTAAGGCCATCTTTTGTAAATCCGGTGTTTGGCCTCCATATAGCCTCCACCAAGATGTTATCAACAAGAAAATCAAGAATGATTTAGTATATGTTACTATGTTAGCATGCATTGCAAAATGAAGGCATAAATTAAGCACAAGTTTATCCGGATTATAGTCGAAGTTTTGACAACTCCTTGCAAGCTTCTTTCCAAAGGGACCTTCTTTATTTTGAAATTTGATCAACTCTTGATTTACAACCCGATATTGCTTGTCATCATCATCATGATAAAAAGTCTCAACACAAGACATGAATGATCCCGCAATGTTTGAATCCATGAAGATTGCATCATTAATATAACTATAATATGGATTCAACATGTATGCACTCAAGTGCAATGGAGAATCAAGTCTACCTTTCATCTTCTTCTCAACAATGGCCATAGGATCTTTGTAGTTCTCTACATTTCCAAAAGCATCCTTGATCTCCTTCTTCGCCTTAATTAGTTCTCCATATAGAAAAGCCATAGATGGCTTGGCATCCCCATCAACCAAACGAAGAACTTGTACCAAAGGCTCAAAAACCCTCAAGCATAAAGCCACACCATTCCAAAAGGCCCTATTTAGAACCGTTGCCGTTGCATCCTTGCCCTTTTTGGTTTTCACATGAGTCAAGTTTTCCCACTTTCCATCAACCACCATCTTCTTTAGTTCTTCCTTCTTCTCAATCAAGCTTTGCAAAGTGAGAAAAGTGGAAGCAAATCTAGTCACCCCCGGCCTTATGATATCTCTCTTCTTTGTGAATTGCCTCATCAATGCCAATGTCTTGTGGTGCGAATAAATGAAGATAGTGAATGCCTTTGCTTGGTCAAGTGTCTTCTTGAACTTTGACAAGTTGCCAATTCCTTGGAGCATCAAGTTGATAGTGTGAGTTGCATAAGAGCTCCAAAAGATATTTGGCCTCTTAGCATGCAACAATGCCTTAGCTCCCATGTTGTTAGAAGCATTGTCCGTCACTACTTGCACCACATGTTCCGGACCTACTTCCTCAATTGCTTCATCCACTATGTTGAATATGACTTCACTTGTGTGTGGCACATCCGACATCTCCTTTGATTTTAAAAAATTTGTTCCCGTGTTACAATGTGTGCACAAATTCATTATGCTCCTCTTCATATCCGTCCAAGCATCGGTCATAATGGAGCAACCATGCTTTATCTTTTCCTCGTCACGTTCCTTAAGCAAACTCTTGGTTCTCAAGAATTCCTCACTCAACAAATTCTCCCGAAGGTCATATTGGGTAGGTGGTTGAAATCCGGGGCCAAATTGACCAATGGCTTCACACATTTGTTTAAACTCATCGTTGTCAAGAGCATTGAACGATATACCTATCAAATAAGAGATTAGTGAGGTAGCAAGCAATGGAACTATGGAAGGTAGAAGATAGAATGATTTACCATGTGTATACACCCATCTAGCAACATATTGCCGCGCTTGATGTGTTCTCTCTTTCCAAAGTGCCTCGGTAATATTTTGTTGCCGCTTGGCTTCAGTCGGGCTTGCTTTAGGATCAATAGGACGTGCAAACTTGTCCATAGGGCCTAATTTGTTAGGTCCCGAGCTTCCATCCTCCTCTCCTCCTCCAACCGACGAAACATTCACATCTTTTCTAACTTCATCATCACGGTCTTGCTTTTGTTTCTTCTTTCGTTTTGCTTCTTCAAGAGATTTCTTGCACTTGTCTTGAGCTTCTTCTGAAGCTGTTTTGCATTTAGCAACACTATTTCCAACTTTTCCAATGTGTTGCTTAAGACGATAAATCCCTTCTGAGCTCACATGGTCACAAAAAATGCACTTCACTCTATCCAAGTTGGACGGATCAACTAGAACCCCATAAGCCCATCCTACGTCATCCGACTTCCTCTTAAGAGTCGTTGTGGTCTCATTAGTTGCCGACGCTGATCCAGTTGACGACATTCTAGTGTAGGAAATGCGATTATAGTGTAGGATTCAATTATCAATAGATTCAACACTTTACAAGAATAGATCCAATAATCAATAATCGATGATCATTGATCAATCAACTACTGTAGGATTTAAACATGTAGTGTATCAATAATCCAATAATCGATGATCAATCAACTAGTGTAGGATATGTAAAACAGTGTAGTGTATCTATAATCCAATAATCAATCAACACTCTACAGACTTCACTTCTAAATCAATAAATCAAAGAATCGGCATTTACCGAACCGAGCCGTCGATCGAGCCAGAGACAGAGTCGGAGAGGAGACCAGGTCCAGAGGGCGTCTCGGCGGGGAGGAGCGCGGCAACCAGAGGGCATCTCGGCGGCGGGCTCCTGCGCGTCTCGGCGGCGGGGAGGGTCGCCTCTCGGCGACCAGCACGGCGGGGAGGAGGCACGCAGAGGAGGCCTGAGCAGCGCGGGGAGCAGCGGCCGGTGGCGGAGGAGGCGCGCGGAGAGAGGCGAGGAGCGGCGACGCCGCAGGCGGCGCGAGGACGCGAGCCGGCTTTGGTTTCTTTTCAGCTCTCAGGTAACCCTAGCTCCCCCCTTTCTTCTGTTTTCCCTCCCTTTTCTTCTCCCACCGACCGCCTAGGCGCCGCCTCCTCCGCCCAGACGCCGCCTAGCGCTGCCTCCGCCCGCCTGGGCGTCCGTCGAGCGCCGCCTGGGCATCCGCCGAGCGCCTAGAGCACGCTTAAGTGCCTAGGCGAGGCGGAAGCACGTCGCCGACCGCCTAGGCGGCGCTTAATACCGCTTTTTTGAACCTTGGACACCCCTAAACTCTTCCAAAAGTCTAAATTTTAACCCTCAACTACAAAACCAGACATTCGACACCGTCAAACTCTTAAAACTGTTCATTTTACCCCCCTGAGATCAAAACCACCCCTGTGTTGTTGACCTGTCATCTACATGTCCAGGTTTCGTTTGACATGGCATCCACATGCGCATGTATAGCTAAGTCTGATGGGTTGGGCCTCATGGGGTAATGCCTGGGAGGTGGGTCGCAGATGCAGCGGCTCGGCGGCGAGTAGTGGGCGGCGGCATGGTTTGATCTATGGTGCAACGGTGAGGCAGTGTTGTCTCGGTGAAGAAGATGCGAGCACGGGGTAGAAGATCACAGAGGATCAAGATGATGGGGTCGCCGATAGCAGGGCTCACCAACAAAGTCGAGTTTGATGATGTCGGCGCTCAGATGACAACAAAGAAGCGAGATCGAATCCGGAGGACTATTGGAGAAAATCCCAAATTAAATGAGGGAACGATGGATAGGAAGGTGGAACACATTGTGGCGGGGTTAGTTTCATGAGGAACTCACTGGAGTGGCGGATCGGGTCAAGGGCTCGACGGCCGGACTTGGAGAAGACAATGGGAGGAAGAGGACTAAATCTGTCCATGAATGAGGGCTTGTCTAGATCTGGCCACATTAGAGCTGGGGTGGTTGATGTCGGGAGTGGTGGCGGACATAGAGGCAGCGGTGGAATGTACTTGGTGGCGGGAGGAAGAGGTGGAGCAGCAACTATCCCATGTTTGCGGTGGATGAGAGAGAGAGAGATAGAGAGGAGTGGGTGCACACAGCGTTCGTCGTGGAAGGGCCATGGAGGCTGCAGGCAACGTCGATGGCCGCGGCGACAACTTGTGCAGAAATCTTTGGGGGGGGGGGAGGGTGAAGAGAGGTGATTTGGCAGTTGAGGTAGCGAAGATCCAATGACATGGATGCTAACGTAGATGACACGTCAGCGAAACCAGTGTGGATGTCTGTTTTTGTAGTTCAGGGTTGAAATTCAGATTTTCGTAAGAGTCCAGGGGTCTCAAATGGACTTTTTCCTAAACTCAATAACTGTCCACTTCAGTAAATTACGGCGATTGCAACGAACAACAACTTATGGTCCTTGCTTGTGTTTGGCACAGCTATTGCCCTACCAGAAGGAAATGTTTTGTTATAGTTGATATCACAAGATTCAGCTCCTTAGAATTACCGTATGTAGTATTTTCCCTTTCGATTGTCATTGCTTCTCCATTGTCACAAATTTCATAGCTAACCTTTTTGTTTCCCCATTGTTGTTTTGCAGAATCGTTACATTTTGCTACAAATCCTTTTGTATGCCTATCTGTTTTACACATACCTGCCTGGCCTTGATGAGGTGGGCCCACTGTTGGCGTGGCTGCTGCTTCTTTTGCCAATGTGCGTGTTGAATCTGATAGGAACCCATAAGTTGAAGGAATGGGCTGCGAGACATCAGAGACAGGATTAACAATGGACTTGGTGGAGTGCAGCCGGAAGCACCCCGCCGGCCTATCATGGCTTGGTCAGTGTCGGGAAAAGAACCGGTGGGATTTCCTCCTGTACAAACGCTGGAGAGCTGGGGGAAAAAGAAAGAAAGAAAAAAATCAGAATTTGTGTCCAAAGCCAGGATTCGTTCCCAAATCATAGAGAGTGGTACTTGAGTGGCCCGGTCACACCACACTAGGTTGAGAAAGCGAAAAAATATGCAACGTTGTAGCTTCGGTGCCGTTAGCTTGCTTCCTCACGTGCAGGTACTGGTGCTGCAACTCTAGTTATTTTACATGGGTTTGTGGATTATGACTATTTGCTCTTATTTAGCAACCTCTGGTGATGTATGATGATATATGAGTAATTTGTGTTACGCAACTATGCATCGTGCTAAGGATCGTGTTGGATTTGGTGTTTCATTGCAAGGCACTAAATGTTTTTTGTGATTAATCTGGAAAAATTCATCTGAAGGCTTAATTATGTTTGCAGTCAATTGTGGTGCACATTTGTAGTCGTTGTCTCATTTTGTTTAGAGATGAAACAATGGATAATTGTGCACACCCCAATTCTGGTGAGTAACATTCTTCCTGGATAGTCTGCTTGAAAATGAAGATATGTGGTTATTGCATGAAACCAATTCTTTTACAATGACATATCTTTTGATTACCCACATAGATACAATGAGAATACTTATAAAGTATATTTAAGTAGTCATGATGGCTATACAATAAGGTTAACATTTGGCATGCAGAAAGGCAACTTTTTTGGCTAACACATTTTGGTGTAATATCAAAAATGATGTTCTGGTAATAATGTTATGCTAAAGTTTAAGAAATATAAACAGCCTTTTACATGCCAGTTTGAGGTGTTTGATCTATGCTTAGGTATATACACAGTAGGATGCAAGGATCAAAATCCGATGAAATCTTGGATCCCCCCCCTCAAATACTGGTTGGATAAAAAATCAATATGCTAAAGTATTTTTTTGGAAATCTCGGTTTCGGAAATTTTGACTATATTTTAAGTCTTTTGGGTTGGATTTGACTGGTTTTGGGGTCAGGTCTGTCCATAAAAATTTTCTAACATAGTTTGAATCATTTTTCGCTCGGTTAGGCTTCTAGAGTCATGTAGTATAATGCGCATATAAATTATGTATAATTAACATGTAAGACTCTTCAGTCTAGTTGGCTAGCATGCTTTGCTTTCAGTCTGGAGATCTGATTCGAGTCTAGGGATTGGCAACAAAATTGGGAATTTTTTTGACAGTTGAACCACACACCAAAAAATTTCACAATTTAATGTTGAGAGTGAGATTTGAGCCACCCTCGGGAGACCATTTCATAGGCTTTTAGCACTGCCAGAATGTTTCAAAATTCTTAGACTTCATCATCATTTGAAAATTTTATATGAACATTAGTGATGCGTTAGAATTATCTACAAAAATTTTCCAAATTTTTCAACATAGTTTTACGTTCGGTTGAAATTTGCCGAGATCTCGAAAATCCTGATAAAAAAAACAAGGCTTGAATTTTTCCTTTTAAATTTTGTTCGAGTTTTTTTTTCTCGAAATTATGAGATTTCACCGAGATTCAAATTTTGGTCCACTCTAAGGTTTCATTTGAAACGGAGATATGAAATCTTGGTAGGACGTGCATATATTGCAAGAATTCTACGAGACATTAAAGTTATGCAGACATATACTATGGTGTTTTCTAGAAATCGTGTATTCCTAAAAAACTCTAAAAATACTTAATATCCAATCAGGCCCTAAATGGATATCATAAAGCAACCATTTTTGTTTAATGGTATCATAATGGAAGTTTTGTGCTCAAGTAAATAATATCAAACTCATTTGATTTTGACTTTGATGTATACTGAGATGGCTACAAATCCACATCAGATATGTAACATTTTTTTTTTTTGACGAAATCCTCATATGATTTCCCCCGTCCCCTCGGTAACCGCCCGGAGCATCAAGCGTTGCATTCAAGCGGTTGGTTGAAGGATGCAGTTGAAATCACAGATCAAACTTGCTTTCATAGACACGCTGCTGCACATAACACATCCCAGGGGCCATGACCATACTTGTCAACAAGGTTTTAAATTGCGATTTTTGCAGTTTCACAGCAAGATCTTAAAAACTATTGCAGAAACTATCATTCGTCTTGTTTTTAGTATTAAATAAAAATAAAAATGCTAATATAAATATTGGAATCAACGTAAGTGTGGAACCAACGAAATGCTAATATATGTCCAATAGATTGTAAAATGATAACGCTATCATAGTGTTCTTAATAGAAAGCATTTTAATCACTAAGAAATATTATATATATTAAAGGGGAAGAATTGCCGGCCTAAGAGGTTGGCCACGCCACCCCCCATGGCGTTTTGCAAATAGGCCCTCCCATTTTCTCTAAATTACGAATCGGTCCTTTTGCAACTAAGCCCTTCCACTTTCTCTAAATTACGAATTGGTCCTTGCAAATTACGAAGAGGTCCTTTGCGATTTTTTGTGGGTATAAAAAAATCTTTTCCAAACAAAGTAAATTTTAAACGGTGCGGCGTTAGGTGCACATTTTGCCTAGTATTCATACTGGAGTATCAAAAAATGGCTACATGATTAGCTCCCAAGTCTCCTTAAGCTGCTGGGTACGGCCTGGTCTTCTCACACTTTGTGCAAACACCATAGAAATTTTTTTCCGCACATGCATAATACTATAATAGACTCCACTAGTGGCCGAACTAGGAAAACTTGGATGGAGGTGCACACTTCGCATGTATAATCTATAGCCTTGTACAATAATTTTGTAACATCATAGATCCATCATATATATTTGAAATTTCCTAAAAGTACAATACAAATAGTTCTAAAGTCTTAAAAATCACAAACCACGACAATTGAAAACAATTTAATCAATAAATTTGATCTATTGAAGAGCTGATCTTATAGGGTTTCTCAAATTTTTGGGGTGTCGGGACATACCCAACACCCCATGCTCCGCCCCTCACTCGCACGGTATCTGAAGGTGGTCTGCAATCATAGAACGACTACTCTTAGCACATTCGCCATAAAAACAGTGGCATTCAACATATCAAAAATAGCATGCACGCAAGGATAAGCCAATGAACCATCCTAATGTGGTACTATCTATTTGCCCACCTTCTCTGAAATCACCCAGCATCGATTACTAATGAGCGATGAAAGCTTCTTGTACTTTTTTGTTCAAATAACTTAAAATATAAACTTACAATATAAACCAATAGATGCTTACCCCGCCTAGGCCTGCATCTGGGGCACGCTTATGATCTTAGCCTACATCCGTGGAAAAGCATTCTTCGTCCATTTAAGCCCAACAATCTAGAGGGAAATAAATCACAAGTATGATATCTCATTGGTTGATATTACGTCACCTGCGAAAAGTATTTGTATCAAAGGATCGGAAATCCTCAGAACTGGAGTTGGACCTTGAGAATATACTGCCCCCGAAATGATCAGAACACGAATAAGGGTAGGCATCTTGTCCACAATGGTGAAGAGGAAAGCCAATGTAGCCTGAGTTCAGACAATGCAGAAAGATGAACAAGCATTAACATATTTAGGATTTGATTATCTTCCTCAAGGGCTCTACAGCAAGGTTCTAAATTTCATTTTCAGTTCATATCTCGTCATCCTCCGAAATCTGAAATTTCGGTGAAATCTCATTACTTCGGATGAAATCCAAACGAAATCCAAAAAGCAAAATTCAAATCCGGTTTTTTTGACCGAGGTTTCCGACTCAATGATTTTTAACCGAACAAAAATTTGTTCAAAATGAGCCAAAAAATCTAGAAATTTTTTGTGGATGACCCTCATACATCGCTAATATTCCCATAAAAATTTCAGATGATGATCAAGCATGAGGAATTTTTGAAAATTCTAATAGTGCTACTGTGCTGTTAAAAGGCTGGCCAGCAATTTTCAACTGAATGGAAAATGGTGCAAATCACGTTAGAAACTTTTGAATTTTTTTTTATGGTCCTGGCACATTCATAATATTCTCATAAATTGTTTATATGATAATTAAGCTTGAGGAATTTTCAAAAATTCGAAAAGTGCCACTAAAGGTTGACGGACAAATTTCAACCGAATGAAAAATGGTTCAAACCGTGTTAAAAAAAATTTAAATTTTTTTGTGGATGGTCTTGATGCATCACTAATTTTCTCATAAAATTTTTAGATGATGATAAAGATTGAGGAATTTTCAAAAATTGTGACGGTGCTATTGTCTTCATAAAAGCCTTACAGTGCTATATTTCTAATTCTATCTCAATAAAGCTCATGATAAGTTAATCTGATGGGCTCTAATTATGATAGAAATATAGCCATTAGATATAATTAGAGATATATTACTTTTTTAAGAGTAGAACTGCGATGGAGCTCGATTTGGCCGGATCCAGTGGTGGTGTGGCTCGGGGAGGCTAGAGACGACGGTGAAGTGCTCGAGGAGGATGGATCCAGCGATGGCGAGGCTCAAGGAGGTCAGATCTGATGTCGACGAGGCTCGGGAAGGCTGGATCCGGTGGCAGTGGAGACACTAGAGTTTGGGAAGAAAGGGAGGGGCGGTGGAGACGAGAGGGCAACTAAACACCATGCCCTGCACCGCCATAGCCTGACCCTGGGTAGGCTAGCTGGCTCAGCCAGGCTCGGCCGAGGTCGAACGGCAACCAAATAGCACCTTATTGTTTGTTGAACAATATACCTCGATAAATCAATACATGCTGGACAGACTGAACTCGCATATCCGGTTAAATCTGGTCAAAAAACGAAAATTTTGGCGAAATTTATCAAAATTTTAGGTTACTATAGCACTTTGATTTTTTTTTAAATTTTGCTAAGATTATGAAAATGGGGGGGGGGGTCCGAAATCCTAGACTTCGTCGAGATTTTGCGAAAATTCCCTGTGATTTTGAACCTTGCTCTACAGGTGCAAGATCAAACCAATAACAACAGAGATGTATTCCAAAAAAATTTATAGGAACACTACTTGTAGAGCTGTGTGGTTATGGAGCGATGGTTTTGGTATAGTTTAATTGTAGCCAAGGCGCCAAGCAGCGGAGACAAAAGAAATTGATGAAATATACCTCCTCCTCCTCCTTCTCCTTCTTCTTCTTCTTCTTCTTCTTCTTCTCATTTTCAGAATTATTCACACCAAGAGTGGTTGGATTATCAGTCACCCCCTGTACAGCATCAAAAAGACGCAATCATTAGTGAAGCGAACAATTAACCACAGAAGTAGTAATGTACCAAACCCGTAAGGCTAATTGATCGGCGAAAGCTTCTACCAGATAATCCCGAACAAGCTAAATTGAACGCTATAGTCATACACTAATGAGGGGAAACTAAACTTCGCAACAAACTAAAATAGAAGAGCATCAAAATTAGATACGCAGATGTACCACCACCTTCCGACGGTATGCTGCCGCTGCAGCTTCCCAAGAATAGGTTGCCATAGACGGCCTCGCCGCCTGAAGGTAGCTAGGCTGCCACATACCGCCGCCTCCCGAGTGGAGGTTGTCATAGCCGCTGCTGGAGACTCCAGAAGGTTATTTGTTGCCACCGCCGTCGCCTCTTGGGTTGTCATAGCAGCCACCACAGTCTCCCGAGTGGAGGTTGCCATTGTCGCCGCTGCCAGCGCTGTCTCCCGAGTGGAGGTTACCCTCGTCGCCGCCGCTGCACAGAGAAGCACGGACGAGGCGGTAGGTAACGCGGACGGGTCGGGAGCCGGTGGAGGGATTGTTGGAGCGGTGATGGATGCAGCCAGTGGCGGACCAGCAAATTTTTAGAGCTCGGGCACGCTTAAAAAGGTCAACAAGTCTTATGCTATTTAAATTTTAGTTGCTAACTTTTTATACAATTTAGGATATTTTTTGTAAGACGCTAGTAAAGCTTGTAGATTCAGGCTCTATATTTTCGTTTTTGATTTGAAGTTGTACTTGCCAGGTTGCGTGAATATGAGATTTAAGATGTTTGTTACATGGGCTGAGCCTGGGCCCAGGCCCAGGGTGGCCGAGCCTTGGGTCCGCCCCTGGATGCGGCTGTGGAAGAGAGGGTCTAGCCGGTTCTCCTCATACAAGTGCGAGCCGCGCTCTAGCTCTCGTACAAATGAATGCCTATTTATAACACTAGGAACGTTAGCGCGGCATACGCTGCGCACGCGACCGGTTAACTGGGGCGAAAAAACGGAACTTTTTTTAGGAACTAGAAAATAGGAAAAAAATGTACTTTTTCGGATTTATGGATTTTTTTGCGTTTTTTCAAGTATTTTTGAGCGATATTTTTCAAACAAAAAAGTTTTTCTGGTTAAAAATGGGCCGGAACGAAAAAAAGGGCCAAAACGCATTTTTTTCGGACTTTTTGAGGTTTTTTTGTATTATTCCGGGCTGTTTTTTCGGTATGGAAGTTTTTTTGGAAAAAGCAGGAGCAATACGTAAATTTTAAAACTCGCAGGGGCTTTTCGGCAAAAAATCAGCGCGAACACGTATCGTGCGGGAAAAAAACGCGCACCACGCGCGCGGGGGCTCGAACGCGCGCCGGCTGTGACGGAAAGATCGACGTTACCGCTGCGCTAGGCGGCCCGCTTGGGCGAAGTAACGGCGTGCGATGCCCTTTTATGTTTTTGTTCGGCGTGAGGTGACGTGGCGCAATCTTGTCCGTCAGACGATGCGATCGCACGATTCAAAAACGCGCGAGACGTGGCTGCTCCGGAGCTCTCCAAACCTCCCGATTGTAACGAAGTAATAATTTGGTTATAACATTTGGTTATTAGGGGAGTGCACGAAGGGCCATGCATGCATCTGTAGTCGGCAGTCGCGGAGCAGGCTAGGGTGCTGGTATGCATGATGCGACAGCACCCCAAGTGACATCTGTTCACTACACGTGCAGTCTGAACAACCGAGCCACGAAAGTTGTTGTCGTTTGATTTCATCTGTCAACTATCTGTATTCTAAGAATGCCAAAAAGAACACTGTAGCTCAACGTTGTAGAAACCAAATTGTTAATTTTTTTTATAAATTTTTTTAGAAATATTTCTTCAAATTTTCTTAAACATATCCTCAAGAAAATTGAAATTTGTTTTTGTGATTTTTTTTCAAAAAAATATTCATTTTAAGAAGTCTTAAGAAACTTAAAAACATTCCTTTCAAAATGTCTAATTATCAAAACTGATCGTTTTTGTAAAAAATTTTTAACAAAATATTCCTTTCAAAAAGTCTTAAGAAATATTTTTTTAAAAAGAAATTAAAAATCGTTGTAGCTTCACTGTAGATCATAACTGTATAGAGCACAGTAAAAATCTATCTATATTGTAAGAAGCAAAAAAAAAAAGTTACTGTACCTTGGCATCGTAGAAACCAAAGTGTTAAATTTTTTAGCATTTTTAAAGAACTAAAAATCGTTGTAGCTTCACTGTAGATCATAACTGTATAAACCACAGTAAAAATCTATCTATATTCTAAGAAGCAAAAAAAAAAATTACTATAGCTTGGCACTATAGAAACTAAAGTGTTAATTTTTTATTAAAAAAAGATCTGAAAATATTTCTAGATGCTACACGGCCCGCATGTTGCTACGGGAAGGAATACCTCCAAAAAAATAGGGTAGGAGAAATTTAACACTTTGGTAAATTTCGTGACGTTGACATAGGGGAGAAATTTTTCAAAAAATAATAAATAAATAAAAGTACCGTAGCATCGTCCCTTTAGAACTGCAGTGGACTGCCAGACAAAGTCAAAGGACTTTCAATCCGAACAAAAAGAAGTGCTGTAGCAAGTGTACTGTAACTGCAGTGGACCGAGACAAAGTCCATGGACTATGATTCTATGAATTAATCCGAACAAAAAGAAGTACTGTAGCATGTGAACTGTACTGCAGTGGACCGAGACAAAGTCCATGGACTATGAATTAATCCGAACAAAAAGAAGTGCTGTACCATCTGAACTGTAGAACCGTAGTGCTCTAATCAACCGAGCTGCCAAAGCAGTTGTTATCTGATTTTATTAGCCATCTATGTAGTGTGAGGAATTGAGGATGAGGCCGAGTAGCCAGGTGTGGGCCCCCGGATCGGCTATCCGGAGTCCTCTGTGTATTTTACATCTTAGTCAGGATCGATGCTAGTACACACAGTCAAAAGTGATGAATCAACAACCATATCACGAGTACAAATAACTAAATAAGAATAATACCAAATAAAAGCAAAGACCTTATGGTCAAGGTTTACCATTACGGCCTGAACAGGCTGAACAACTTGAACAACTGCAGCGGAAGACGAAAACGCCAATGCGACCCATCCAAATGCCCACAGGCAATCGAGTGGAGAACGCACCCTAGTCGATGGAATTCCTTGACAGCTTCTTTCACTTCTGAGAGAGGATTAGAATGTAGCACGTGAGTACATAAAGTACTCAGCAAGTCTGGGAAATTATGCACAATGTAGGCTATCCAAGGATGGCTTAATATGGTTCTTTTGCATAAAGCCAAGTTTCATCAAATCATACTTGTTAATAATTTTTACAAAGCATATTTGAGCAATTCTTTTTAATAATTGAATTATGTAATATTGTAGTGAAGGTTCTAACCACCACTCACTAATATACAGGCTCTATCCGCCACATCTCAGCAAAATTAGGGTTCAATCCAATCACATGGCTATGTCCGCCATGGTTCACAAAATCAGGTTCCTTCCACCTACCTGGCTAGCCGCCAGCAGCACACCCGAGAGGTCTAACCGCTCCCGGATCCCAAAACAAACCATTGTTTAGTTTGAAACCAAAAACCAAAGTCTACCAGTATGAAAGCATTCTTCGCTTTGCCTTTGACCGTAGGCACGGCTATTCGAATAGTTTTAACTCTGCAGAGGTGTACAACTTTACCCACCAGACATGATATTCCCTTGATGCCAAGCTATTAGCACACTTCCTTAGGTGTGCGGCGGGATATCATGACAAGGCCTTTACAATGTATACGCCTAACTCGACCCACCACGAGGTTTCACCATTGTTAGGGTTATGTCCACCCGATCTGAAGCCCCTCTTGCGCCGTGTGAGATAAACAACAATAACAACAACAACAATGCCTCCATCCCAAGACTCACACAACCACCGAGTGGTGAGTCTAAGTCAGGTTTCTACAAATTAGTTAGCGTGTCGTGCCCACTTTGACATGTGGTTGTACGGTAATGCTTAGAATGGAGACAGTCATAAGCGTCGGTCCTTAATTGACTTGGGGCGGTACTTGCACAAAAGGATCAAGGCTTGATCCGCTTCCACCCGACATTCCAGGCCGCCCAAGTCGAAATCATTTTTCATTTTATTTTTATTTTGTAAACCATTGGCAATACTCCTTGCCTATAACTTCCAATACAAGTTTTCAAGAGATAATTGAAAGTCCCACCCATAGGTGAATATTGACCGACAGCGAGGCTAAGCATTTCTACCGTACTATTCTATTCCACCAATAGTTTATTTTTATAAAATACAAATCCTCGGGTTTGATTGCAATCCTTATAATCAACTGCATATTCTCCAATAATCCCTCTATTGCCATAACGTTACAATCATAAGAATAATCTAATTTGATATAGTATCCACCAAGTAGGAAATACATCATGGTACTATCATAACTCCAAAGTCTTGTAGAACCACAATCATATTTGTATAAGAAATATTTCCCTTGAACTTTGTCCTGTATTAGTGATTTATCCACCAATCATACGGCGATCAATCTTATCATCCACTGTGAATATTTCACAAGGTCATCTGCTAAAATGCCGAGAATACTTCACAATACTATCTCTAATCATTTAGAATACAATCCACCGATATTACTTCATAACATTATATATTTAATCCATCACATTCTCGTCTTCAAATCATCAACTTTGATCCACCAGGAATAATTCATAATCTTACTCTAAGTATCCTTCGAGAAAGATTCTATAAATCCAAGACTTCATTAATAAATCACCCATAACCAATGATACCACGTTTACTAAACAAATCACCCATGATCCACATTATTCACAATCCCACCTAAATGGTTATCGCGATACCATTTTTCAATAATCATCCTCTAAACCACCGAGAATATGTAACCATGTCATTTAATAAATTACCAACTATTCTGGACTATTCACAATTCTCCATAATTGATTATCACCAAATATGTTTGCTAACATCCACCGAAATATAAGTCACCACTTATTCTATTTAATCCACAAGTATGCCTCTCAATATCATTTATTTACTTTTACCGAATATTATTCTTGACATCCTACATCTTCCCATATTCTTCCAAACTATACAAATCGTAATGCGAATCGCTATCACAATCCAACTTCACCATAATTCAACCATCAACATCCATAAATCAATCTCATAACTAATAATCCCTATCAATACTAATAAGCAGCTATTCTCCATTTACATTCCATACTAGTGGTTTCATCCAAAAGGTCCTCCAAGCAATCATTTCCCGAGTCAAAGATTAATTTTCCCAAAATCATTTATATTGGTGGATTACTATACTAGGGTGACAAAGGGTCATGGATAGCAAATCTCAAGGAGGTATAAACAACAGGTATAACTAACAACTTAACGTTTAACATCATCATTTTATGTAAATAGCAATGCAATTTGTAAAACCTGGTAAAACATTTATAAATTACAGGATCAATATGCGTCAAGGAGACTTGCCTTCGATCACAGCGAGGGTCTCGAGGTCTTGAAGTCCGTACCGGGTCGGATCAGCGTCGGGGTTGTCGACTACGCGCAAAACGAGACAACAAATAAATAAAAGAAAATAAATAAAATCCAAAAATTATAAAATTAGTACTGGCAGGTAGATCTTGATTTTAGATGAATTTAGAAATTTGAATGGAGTCAAACGGAGTTCGGATGAGAAAGTTATGAGCTTCCGAAGTTTGAATTTCAAATAAATCGGAAAACCGAGAATATTCCCGGAATATTCCTCTCTGGTTTGACTGGGTCAAAGTTTGACCGAAGACTTGACTTTGACTGGGTTGAACTTTGACTTGGTCCTTGACTCTATGGCAAGTGGGGCCAGGGTGTCATCCTCATGGGGCTTCTTCCCCATTGGCCTTAGCCATGAAACAGAGAAGGCCAAGCATCTTTAGATGCCACCCATGGAGAGCATGATAGGGGGTCAATGCATGGGGGAAAACGAAGGGGAAGGGGTGGTGGGCCGGTGGCGGGCGGCGGCTGGCGACGGCCGAGAGACGGCCGTGACCGGCGGCGGGCGGAGGCGGCGCCGCAGCCGGCGCGGCGCGAGCCTGCGGCTGGCCGGCCAGCGGCGCTGGCGGCGCGGGCCCGACGGTGAGCTTCGGCGGCGCTGAGCCTCGAGGCGGCGCGGGCGACGGCGGCACGGCGGCGCGAGGCGCAAGGCGGCAGCGCTGGTGGCTGGCCAGCGGCGGCGGCCATGGAACCGGGCGGCTGGAAGGCGTCCGCCGGCCGAGGGTCGGCGACGGCAAGGCGCGCCGGCGAGCATGCGCACAAGTGCCCAAAACAGAGAAGGCCCCAAACTTGGAAAATTTAGAAATTTGCACAAACTTTGAACATGACTCCACAAGCTAATTGATGGAACATCAAAGTGACATCTCAGGGAGCATGTAGATGGGAGGAATTGAATCCATTCATACCGAAATCAGAGAAATTGTCAAAGAACACGGGCTCGACCGAAGTGACCAAAATCCGAAATTCGTCGCCCACGGTTGAAGAATCCTAAAATTGATGGATGAATTAGACTTTAGACAACCCCAAGAACGCAAGGAAACAAACGGAAGGAAGATTGACCCACCGGGGAAGAAGCTATGACCAAAAACGCGACGAACACGAAGAACGGCGCCCGTTCGTCGGTTTTCTCAAACTCCCGGTCGATTGGGTTGGAGAGGCAAGGGAAGAATAGATGCTCTGGAAAGAGGACACCGCCACGGAGGTTTAGGAACCGACGGTGCGAGATTTGAGGAAGAAACGGATGAGTAATGAGCAATAAAGTGGATTTTAGTTTTTTGGCAACTGCGCATATTCCGGCGAGGTTTGAGGTTAATGACCACTGGGAATGGAAAGGTCTCGCCGGTCCGGATTCAACGGATCCGTGATTCATGATTTGAGTCATTATTGGAGGAGTTACATGCATTTGAATGTGGAAGAAGGAGTTTGGAAACTCTCTGCTCTCCTCCCAGGCAACCCATCGTGCAAGCCTCCCAAGGTGGAAGACAACACTGTAGCAGTGCCACTTGGCAGCCTCCGGTTGGCTAGCTAATACGCGAAAGTTCCGCCCTAGAGAAAAATTAGGAAAAATGGTCTAAAAATTCCGGAAAAATTCCTAGAACCATTTTGGAATATTTGGGACCCAATAAAATTGGTTTGGTTGAATTTGGATGAAATTTGTGGAATTGAATATTCAGGTGCGAATCGCAGGCATTAAACAAAAGCTGCGCGAGATAAAATAGGAACGGAGGTCCAAAAATCCGGGGAAAGGTTCCTAAAATCATTTTGGAATATTTGGAACATTTTAAAAGTGGTTTGGGACTTTTTGGAGCATTTTTGGACTGGGGTGAAATTTCGGGTACCGGCGGTACTGGAAATTCCGATTTTTCGCCCGGGAGGGAATTAATTCCCGATTTCGAAGGGGAATGGATGCCAGGTTATTATAAACACCAATAAACTCCAAATTTTGAATTTAGTTTATTTAAATTAGGTTTTTCTCTAGAAAGCGAAAACTAGGGTGTTACAAACCTACCCCCCTTAGAAAGAATCTCGTCCCCGAGATTCAGACGGAGAAAGAAAAAGATCAGGAAACTCTGCTCTGAGATCTTCTTCTTGCTCTCAGGTAACTCTCTTCTCAGACTGACTGTTCTCCTGAATCCTCACAGAACCTGGTCACACAACTTCGAGTTCGGCGTTTAGCTTCAACCAAAATTCTGACTGGGTACTCCGGACCTGACAGGTCTCCTTCTAGTTCCATATCTTTAAACTGCCTCTGATGCTCAGGCACTGCGCTACACTTGATCCCTGACGGCAGTTATTAGCATAGCTCGTTTATCTTGACGGGGCAATCTTCAGATTTACATGGATATTGGTGTCCAATTCTGTTGCAGTGACTACAATGGTTATCTTCTTTTGCCTGACCCTTTTGGGGACAACTATAAGCAACATGTCCTCTTTCGCCACATTGATAGCAAATGACATATCGCCATGGGTGGAGGCTTACAGGAGGGGTATTGTCAACATCAACATCTCCACATACTGCGGGAGGGTTGGTCCCTAGTAACTCATCAGAAGGGTACTGCGGAGGAGTTGTAGGTGAAATGACCATCGGGGCTTGGTTGCTCAGTTGTTGTATCATCAATTGCATGAGTTGAGTCTGAGTCACCATGAACTGATTCATATTCTGAAGAAATGCTGTTATCACCTCGGATGGTTGCTGGTTGAGCTCGGTAGCAGCCCTGACGTTGATAACCGGAACTTCACTGGGGTTGCCGTTGACGTTGACCGAAGGATTGGAACTGGATGCATCAGCTTCTTTGTTGGGGTTAGCACTGCAATTCTTCTTCATCTGACGGCAGAACACGGCTTCCAGGTGAGAGGGAACCGCACAGACGAGCGAGAAAGGGGAGGTTCTAACAGCACCAGAAACAAACTACCCCCGGCAAAGGACAACACCACACACGAAAATCAAAACATTTTTAACACCAAGCAAATCAACTCGTCTACTCGATCAAACTACGCACTCTAACAGAACAAGGCGCCTCAACCACGGAACGAAACTTGGCCACTTATCCTATAGGGTTAACCGAAGATCAACCTTGCTTCTTCTGTCCTCGACGATCAACGGTTGGATCCTCACCAGGAAGATGCACACTTCAGTAACAACTTTTCCGACTAGCTCTTCTTTAGTCTTCAAGTTTTGAAAACAAAAGCGGGAACTCGATTACCTTAATACAGAAGGTTTAAGGGAGGGATAGTCCAATTTTCATTCCCAAAAAGGTGAAGAAGCAATTGATTCGAGGAAAATAGGAATAGAACGAGAGAGAAAAGACGAGACTGGCACTTTATTTGATTTTTCTTTTTAGAAAATAAGTTTTGAAGCTTCCTAAAACGACCATTCTAACTAAGGGCACGTCCTACAGTCGATATGGCTCTGATACCACCTTTGTGGGCCCCCGGATCGGCTATCCGGAGTCCTCTGTGTATTTCTGTACTAGTCCCAGATCAGTAGCTAGTACACACAGTCAAAAGTGATGAATCAACAACCATATCACGAGTACAAATAACTAAATAAGAATAATACCAAATAAAAGCAAAGACCTTATGGTCAAGGTTTACCATTACGGCTGAGCAATTTGAACAACTTGAACAACTGCAGCGGAAGACGAAAACGCCAATGCGACCCATCCAAATGCCCACAGGCAATCGAGTGGAGAACGCACCCTAGTCGATGGAATTCCTTGACAGCTTCTTTCACTTCTGAGAGAGGATTAGAATGTAGCACGTGAGTACATAAAGTACTCAGCAAGTCTGGGAAATTATGCACAATGTAGGCTATCCAAGGATGGCTTAATATGGTTCTTTTGCATAAAGCCAAGTTTCATCAAATCATACTTGTTAATAATTTTTACAAAGCATATTTGAGCAATTCTTTTTAATAATTGAATTATGTAATATTGTAGTGAAGGTTCTAACCACCACTCACTAATATACAGGCTCTATCCGCCACATCTCAGCAAAATTAGGGTTCAATCCAATCACATGGCTATGTCCGCCATGGTTCACAAAATCAGGTTCCTTCCACCTACCTGGCTAGCCGCCAGAAGCACACCCGAGAGGTCTAACCGCTCCCGGATCCCAAAACAAACCATTGTTTAGTTTGAAACCAAAAACCAAAGTCTACCAGTATGAAAGCATTCTTCGCTTTGCCTTTGACCGTAGGCACGGCTATTCGAATAGTTTTAACTCTGCAGAGGTGTACAACTTTACCCACAAGACATGATATTCCCTTGATGCCAAGCTATTAGCACACTTCCTTAGGTGTGCCGGCAGGGATATCATGACAAGGCCTTTACAATGTATACGCCTAACCTGACCCACCCGCTGAGGTTTCACCGCTGTTAGGGTTATGTCCACCCAGTACAGAAGCCCCCTCTTGCGCCGTGTGAGATAAACAACAATAACAACAACAACAATGCCTCCGTCCGGCACTCACACAACCACCGAGTGGTGAGTCTAAGTCAGGTTTCTACAAATTAGTTAGCCAGGTCGTGCCCACTTTGACATGTGGTTGTACGGTAATGCTTAGAATGGAGACAGTCATAAGCGTCGGTCCTTAATTGACTTGGGGCGGTACTTGCACAAAAGGATCAAGGCTTGATCCGCTTCCACCCGACATTCCAGGCCGCCCAAGTCGAAATCATTTTTCATTTTATTTTTATTTTGTAAACCATTGGCAATACTCCTTGCCTATAACTTCCAATACAAGTTTTCAAGAGATAATTGAAAGTCCCACCCATAGGTGAATATTGACCGACAGCGAGGCTAAGCATTTCTACCGTACTATTCTATTCCACCAATAGTTTATTTTTATAAAATACAAATCCTCGGGTTTGATTGCAATCCTTATAATCAACTGCATATTCTCCAATAATCCCTCTATTGCCATAACGTTACAATCATAAGAATAATCTAATTTGATATAGTATCCACCAAGTAGGAAATACATCATGGTACTATCATAACTCCAAAGTCTTGTAGAACCACAATCATATTTGTATAAGAAATATTTCCCTTGAACTTTGTCCTGTATTAGTGATTTATCCACCAATCATACGGCGATCAATCTTATCATCCACTTGTGAATATTTCACAAGGTCATCTGCTAAAATGCCGAGAATACTTCACAATACTATCTCTAATCATTTAGAATACAATCCACCGATATTACTTCATAACATTATATATTTAATCCATCACATTCTCGTCTTCAAATCATCAACTTTGATCCACCAGAATAATTCATAATCTTACTCTAAGTATCCTTCGAGAAAGATTCTATAAATCAAGACTTCATTAATAAATCACCCATAACCAATGATACCACGTTTACTAAACAAATCACCCATGATCCACATTATTCACAATCCCACCTAAATGGTTATCGCGATACCATTTTTCAATAATCATCCTCTAAACCACCGAGAATATGTAACCATGTCATTTAATAAATTACCAACTATTCTGGACTATTCACAATTCTCCATAATTGATTATCACCAAATATGTTTGCTAACATCCACCGAAATATAAGTCACCACTTATTCTATTTAATCCACAAGTATGCCTCTCAATATCATTTATTTACTTTTACCGAATATTATTCTTGACATCCTACATCTTCCCATATTCTTCCAAACTATACAAATCGTAATGCGAATCGCTATCACAATCCAACTTCACCATAATTCAACCATCAACATCCATAAATCAATCTCATAACTAATAATCCCTATCAATACTAATAAGCAGCTATTCTCCATTTACATTCCATACTAGTGGTTTCATCCAAAAGGTCCTCCAAGCAATCATTTCCCGAGTCAAAGATTAATTTTCCCAAAATCATTTATATTGGTGGATTACTATACTAGGGTGACAAAGGGTCATGGATAGCAAATCTCAAGGAGGTATAAACAACAGGTATAACTAACAACTTAACGTTTAACATCATCATTTTATGTAAATAGCAATGCAATTTGTAAAACCTGGTAAAACATTTATAAATTACAGGATCAATATGCGTCAAGGAGACTTGCCTTCGATCACAGCGAGGGTCTCGAGGTCTTGAAGTCCGGCGACTGGGTCGGCGGTCGCGTCGGGGTTGTCGACTACGCGCAAAACGAGACAACAAATAAATAAAAGAAAATAAATAAAATCCAAAAATTATAAAATTAGTACTGGCAGGTAGATCTTGATTTTAGATGAATTTAGAAATTTGAATGGAGTCAAACGGAGTTCGGATGAGAAAGTTATGAGCTTCCGAAGTTTGAATTTCAAATAAATCGGAAAACCGAGAATATTCCCGGAATATTCCTCTCTGGTTTGACTGGGTCAAAGTTTGACCGAAGACTTGACTTTGACTGGGTTGAACTTTGACTTGGTCCTTGACTCTATGGCAAGTGGGGCCAGGGTGTCATCCTCATGGGGCTTCTTCCCCATTGGCCTTAGCCATGAAACAGAGAAGGCCAAGCATCTTTAGATGCCACCCATGGAGAGCATGATAGGGGGTCAATGCATGGGGGAAAACGAAGGGGAAGGGGTGGTGGGCCGGTGGCGGGCGGCGGCCTGGCCGGCGACGGCCGGAGCAAGCGAGGCCGTGACGGCGGCGGCGGAGGCGGCGCGCCGCGCCAGCCGGCCGAGCCTTGGCCGAACTGGCCGTGAAGCGGCCAGCGGGCACAGGTGAGCTTCGAAGCGCTGGAGCCCCGGCGGCGCGGCGGGCGAACCTGGCGGCGCTGCGGCCAGCGTGGTGGCTCGCCATGGCGGCGGAACCATGGAAGCGGCGCTGGAAAGCGTCCGTGGCCGGCGGCAGCGGCAGCCGGCGAGCATGCGCACAAGTGCCCAAAACAGAGAAGGCCCCAAACTTGGAAAATTTAGAAATTTGCACAAACTTTGAACATGACTCCACAAGCTAATTGATGGAACATCAAAGTGACATCTCAGGGAGCATGTAGATGGGAGGAATTGAATCCATTCATACCGAAATCAGAGAAATTGTCAAAGAACATGGGCTCGACCGAAGTGACCAAAATCCGAAATTCGTCGCCCACGGTTGAAGAATCCTAAAATTGATGGATGAATTAGACTTTAGACAACCCCAAGAACGCAAGGAAACAAACGGAAGGAAGATTGACCCACCGGGGAAGAAGCTATGACCAAAAACGCGACGAACACGAAGAACGGCGCCCGTTCGTCGGTTTTCTCAAACTCCCGGTCGATTGGGTTGGAGAGGCAAGGGAAGAATAGATGCTCTGGAAAGAGGACACCGCCACGGAGGTTTAGGAACCGACGGTGCGAGATTTGAGGAAGAAACGGATGAGTAATGAGCAATAAAGTGGATTTCAGTTTTTTGGCAACTGCGCATATTCCGGCGAGGTTTGAGGTTAATGACCACTGGGAATGGAAAGGTCTCGCCGGTCCGGATTCAACGGATCCGGCGGTTCGCGATTTGAGTCATTATTGGAGGAGTTACATGCATTTGAATGTGGAAGAAGGAGTTTGGAAACTCTCTGCTCTCCTCCCAGGCAACCCATCGTGCAAGCCTCCCAAGGTGGAAGACAACACTGTAGCAGTGCCACTTGGCAGCCTCCGGTTGGCTAGCTAATACGCGAAAGTTCCGCCCTAGAGAAAAATTAGGAAAAATGGTCTAAAAATTCCGGAAAAATTCCTAGAACCATTTTGGAATATTTGGGACCCAATAAAATTGGTTTGGTTGAATTTGGATGAAATTTGTGGAATTGAATATTCAGGTGCGAATCGCAGGCATTAAACAAAAGCTGCGCGAGATAAAATAGGAACGGAGGTCCAAAAATCCGGGGAAAGGTTCCTAAAATCATTTTGGAATATTTGGAACATTTTAAAAGTGGTTTGGGACTTTTTGGAGCATTTTTGGACTGGGGTGAAATTTCTGAATGCAGATCTTGGAAATTCCGATTTTTCGCCCGGGAGGGAATTAATTCCCGATTTCGAAGGGGAATGGATGCCAGGTTATTATAAACACCAATAAACTCCAAATTTTGAATTTAGTTTATTTAAATTAGGTTTTTCTCTAGAAAGCGAAAACTAGGGTGTTACACCAGGATGACAAATGGTTCAGGAAGAAGGAAACTCTGCAGTTTCTGCAGTACAAAAAGCACGCATGGGTGAGAAGGCGAATGGGCAGCCGTACATCACTAAGATTACTAGTATATATAGATTTTAGATATACTTTTGCTAGTACATATTCTCTGTTAGTTTCTTAGTTCATCAGCTAACCTAATCACATGAACACATTACACATAAGCGGGATAATACCTTGATTCGGCGACGCCATTAATCCGTGCGTGAGGGATTTGGTCCTGCAATCGGCAAGAAGGAAACGCTTGTCAATAGATCGGCTAGTAAACCGATCTAGGTTCTCGACGGTAACCGGATTTGATCGACCAAGATAGCTTGAGTCAAATCATTGTAAAGATCTAATCAACTCGTGAGAGTCAATCAGAGGGGTAAAGGTCGCTTTTCCTGAAAAAGGCGATTCGCAACAAGATCGGAGAAAAACTAAACCTGATTTGGTGTAATACAACAATGATCAACAATCGGCGATGCACAACTTTATTGATCAGCGTGTATTATAGAGGAAAGATTTCAAACTAGATGTCTACTCTTATGCAAAAGAAATAAAAGTAATGCTGGGTTGTGTTGATAGTTGATTCTTTTTTCCGACGTAGTCCGTCGTCCCTTTTTATAACCTTTGGTTTGATCGTATCCGTCTTGGTCTCTCCGATCGTTCGTATCAACCTTGAATCTGTCTTTCCATCTTGGACAAGGTCGTGCCCGATCCTAATCGTATCGGCCTTAGTTTCCTTTTTAATATTACGGCTTACCATACAGTTGTAATCCCTCAATCTGACGTCACGTGAGCTCTCATTAGTCTGAAACTATACCGGATTTCTTACGCCGAATCTGCACCTGTTTCGGCCAACCTCTAGCCATCAAATTTTGGGTGCTAACAGAAGCTAATAAGATTGTTGTTAGTCGTGATGTCAAATTTGATGAAGAAAAGAAATGGAATTGGGATTGGTGGATAGTGATAAATCAGTGTCGGTTAGATTTACTGTTCACAGTCCGGCAATTCATGAAGGAGACGATATGGCACAAGGAGGAACTTCTGGAGATTCGCAGCAGCAAGATCTAAGTCCAAAGCTACCTGCTGCAGTGGATTCTTCATTACAATCTCCTTCACCATCTGTTCCAGGAGTAGGGACAGCAGCAATTTCACCTTCTGTCTCAATAGGTGCTGGCTCTGAATTGTCATCGACATCATCTCCAAGCACTTCCACTCAGTACACGCCATGCTCTACCTCTTCTGAAGTAATTACATTAAAGTACAGATCTTTGGCAGAGATCTATGAAGACACTGTAGGTAGTCACTTGTAGAACTGCGCCTAGTAGCTTTAGATGAACCAGCAAATTACTTTGAAGCCGCTGGCGACAGAAATTGGGAAAAGGCAATGCAGCAGGAGATTGATTCAATTGAAAAAAAATCAGACTTGGACTTTGACAGAGCTACCAAGTGGAATCAAGCCAATTGGTCTCAAATGGGTTTATAAACTAAAGAAAGACGCAACCGGGGTAGTTGTGAAGCATAAGGCAAGAATAGTTGTGAAGCATAAGAGAAGAGCTCTTTTACGGTACACTAAATTGAATATGAACCGTTCATTCTTTTCGATCCAATGGATCAGATTAACTAGAGTTTATTTATACTACACCTGGTAGTAGAGTAGTAGAAACACCCTTAACAAATCAACGGTTAGATGTGATTTATATTACACATTTTATACTACAAGTATAATCCACCATAAAATTTCTCTAAGAGAAATGTGTCAAATTAAGAGAAGGGAAGGATAAAATATTACAGCTTCAATACTTATGACCAATAACTTGCTTCAGTATCTTGTGACTATCAAGATCATATCTCTTAATTAACCCAGGAAGCTAGTAAGCAGAAATTAAGATATCTCAAATAGGGGGATCCATATACATCCAAATTCTTTCTTAAGGCAAATAGAACCCTGATTAGTTAAGAGGTAGTTATGCTTCTGCCTCCTTGTGATGCCCTCATAAGAAAGAAGCCCCGCTTGATTAATGCCAACTGACACAGTTATATCTACAAAGTAAATTGAATTATCCCTACCTGGAAGGGCGGCCTTGATTTCTTCTGTGGTAATTTGGTAGGCTAACAATCTTCCCCTTTTTCCTTGCGTGTCTTTGTGGCCCTTTTTTTTCTATTAGGATCTTTGTTGGTACATAGCTGGCACATTGATAGTGTTCAATATATATAAGCCAGTGTTATTAAGTCATTGACTAGTCGACGACTAGCCGTCCAGTTGGTTGGTAGCGCTCGACTCTAGCCATCGACTCGACTAGTTGAACAAGTCGAGCGACTTGCTGTTGACTGGTCGACTTGGGCCGACTAGTATAGACTAGGAGAGACAAGTCAACCGACTTGTGGGCGAGTACAGGAGAGGCCGTGTGGCTTGGCTCGCTTTTTTGCGACTTGGCGTGATTTGAGTTGGCCTAGCATTAGGTTGAAAACTGAAGAGGATAAGAGATCTTGGCACTCAAGCCCTAGCAACTAGTAGGTAGCCGCCTCTGGTTCTTGCCTCAGCCCTATTGGTTCCCTCCCTTCCAGCTGTCTCGCAGCACCTGTTGCCTTTGCCCCTGGCTCAAGCTGCCATCTGCAAGTGTCGCCTTGGCCTTTGGATTCGTCTCCTAATTCTAACTATCTACTCTACATCATATTAAATAAACTCAAGGGAAAAGTTCATTTGACACACCTAAATTCTTCCAAAAATCTAAATTTCAACCCTCGACTTCAAAACTAGGCATTCGACACCGTCAAACTCTTAAACTGTTCACTTTACCCCCCCTGAGATCAAAACCACCCCGGTGTCGTTGACCTATCATCTACATGTCTAGGTTTCGTTTGACATGGCATCCACATGCGCATGTATAGCTAAGTCTGACGGGTGGGGCCCATCTGCAGAGAGAGAGAGAGAGAGAGAGAGAGAGAGACAGCAAGGAAGCATCTGCCTGTGAGGTGGGTTGCAGATGCAGCGGCTCGGTGGCGGGTAGAGGGCGGTGTCGCGGTTTGATCTATGGTGCGATGGCGAGGCAGTGTACAGTGAAGAAGATGCGAGCACAGGGTTGATCATCACACAAGGAACAAGATGATGGGGTCATCGATAGCAGGGGCTCGCCAGCAAAGTCGAGTTTGATGATGTTGGTGCTCAGATGACAACAAGCGAGATCGAATCCGGAGGACTGTTGTAGAAAATCCAAAATTAAATGAGGGGAACAATGGATAGGAAGGTGGAACACGTTGTGGGGGGTTAGTTTCACGAGGAACTCACTGAGTGGCGGATCGGGTCAAGGGCTCGGCGGCTGGATTTGGCGAATACAATGGGAGGAAGAGGACTAAATCTGTCCACGAATGAGGGCCTGTCTAGATCTGGCCACATTAGAGCTCGGGAGGTGGATGTCAGGAGCGACGGAAGGTACTTGGTGGCGGGAGGAAGAGGTAGAGCAGCAACTATCCCATGTTGGCGGTGGATGAGAGAGAGATAGAGAGGAGTGGGTGCATGCAGCGTTCGTTGTGGAAGGGCCATGGACACTGCAGGCAACATTGATGGCCATGGCAACAACTTCTTGTGCAGAAATTGGGGGGGGGGTTGAGGAGGGGGAGATTGAAAAAGAGAGGTGATTTGACAACGAAACCAGTGTGGTTTGTGGTTTTAGTCTGGGGGGTGTTAAAGTGAACGGTTTTAGGAGTTTGAGGGTGTCGATGTCTGGTTTTGTAGTTCATGGTTGAAATTCAGATTTTTCGAAGAGTCTAGTGGTGTCAAATGGACTTTTTCCTAAACTCAATAACTGTCCACTTCAGTAAATTACAGCGATTGCAATGAGCAACAACTTATGGCACATGCTTGTGTTTGGCACAGCTATGGCCCTACCAGAAGGAAATGTTTTTGTTACAGTTGATATCACTAGATTCAGTGTAATATTTTCCCTTTCGATTGTCATTGCTATTCCAGTGTCACAAATTTCATAGCTAACCTTTTTGTTTCCCCATTGCTGTTTTGCAGAATTGTTAAATTTTGCTACAAATCCTTTTTTATGCCTATTTGTTTTACACGAACCTGCCTGGCCTTCGTGAGGTGGGCCCACTGTTGGCGTGGCTGCTGCTTCTTTTGCCAATGTGTGTGTTGAATCTGATAGGAACCCATAAGTTGAAGGAATGGGTTGCGAGACATCAGAGATAGGATTAATAATAGGCTTGGTGGAGTGCAGCCGGAAGCGCCCCGCTGGCCTGGCATGGCCTGGTCAGTGTCTGGAAAAGAACGGGCGGGATTTGCTCTCGTACTGGCGGGATTTGTTTAAATGCCAGTTTGAGGTGTTTGATCTATGCTTAGGTTTATACACAGTAGGATTCAAGGATCAAAATCCTAGCGAAATCTTGGATTTAGCCCTCCCAGATTCCAAATCCTGGCCAGGTAAAAAATTAAAAAAAGATTCAAATTGCTACAGTAATTTCAAAATTTTGACTGGATTTAGGGTCAGGACTATCCACAAAATGTTTTAAAATTTTCTAATATAGTTTGAACCATTTCTTATTTGGCTAGGCTTCTAGAGTCATACAGTATAATGCATATATATAAATTATGTATAATAGCTTACCAAGTAAAACCCTTGATGCTGGCTGGCAAGCATGCTTTGCTTTCACTTTGGAGACCTGGGTTTGAGTCCTAGGCTTGCCAATAGAATTAGGAATTTTTTTTGAGTTGGACCACACACCAACAAATTTACGATTTAATGTTGAGAGTGAGATTTGAACCCACACCCTTCCAAAAGGGGGAGCTTAGCCTTGCTCCTTAAACCGACTAAGATAACTCAACTTCATGCCATTGAGTCATTTTGCTAATTTTTTATATACTTGGGAGACCATTTCACATGCTTTTAGTACTGTCAGATTTTTTTTAAATTCTTCAGGCTTAATCATCATCTGAAAATTTTACGAGAATATTAGTGATACGTTAGGACCATCCAAAGAAAATTTCAAAAATTTTCAATATGGTTTGGACCATTTTTCGTTTGGTTGCAATTTACCGAGATCTTGGTAATTTTGGCAGAGATCTCAGAAATCCATGTAAAAAAACGGATTTGAATTTTTCTTTTTGGATTTCGTTCAAAATTTGTTTGAAACTTTGATATCTCGTTGGGATTTCGGATTTCAGTCCCCTTCCATATTTAAAACCTTGGTAGGATGTACATATATTGTAAGAATGATATGATACATTAAGTAATGCTGACATATACTATGGTGCTTTCTAGAAATAGTGGTATTCCTAATAAAACTCTAAAACTACCAGGAGAGAAGGACCGCGGGGGTTCACCGGATGGAGAGGGCCAGTGGGGGCGAGTGAGAATGGGGGCTGGGGGATTTATACCATGCAGGAAGGAGACAGAGAGCTCGGGCGCGAGCGCGGCCAGAGCTGGAGGCGGCGGCACACGGCGCGGGGCATGCGGCAGGCAGCGGGGCACACGGCAAGAGGTGTAGCATAGCGCGCGAGCGCCATGGCCGGGGGCGTGGGCGTAGGCATGAGCGCTGCGCGGGTGGCCCAAGGTGGTGGCGTGTGCGGCGGCGTGGCCGAACACGGCGGTCGGCGACTAGGCCGAGCGGAGCAAACCGGACGGAGGGTGATGGGCCAGGAAAAAGGCCCAAAGCGAAAAAGAAGGTCCAAAAAATCAAATAAAAACCAAAAAATAAATTCAAACCAAATCATTTTGAAATTTTGGGTTATTTCAAATATATACTGAGATGGCTACACAAATCCACATCAAGCATGTAACATTTTTTTTTTTCAAAATCCTCGTATGATTTCCCCCCTTGGTAACCGCCCGAATCATCAAGCGTTCTAAGATATTAAAAATTACAAACCACAAAAATTGAAACCAATTCAATCAATAAATCTGGTCTATTAAAAAGTGATCTTATAGGGTTTCTCAAATTTTTGGAGTGCCGCGACATAGCTAGCACCCCCTAGCTCCACCCATGACTCGCACAGTATCTGAAGGTGGTCTGCAATCATAGAACGACAACGCTTAGCACATCCGCCAGAAAAACAGTGACATTCAACATATCAAAAATAGTATGCACGCAAAAGATCATATTCTTCCAAAACATCTCAAAAATTGAACAAAGCAATAGCAAAGGCAATTGACAACTCATAAATTAAGCCAAGGAACCATCCTAATGTGGTACTATCTATTTGTCCACCTTCCCTGAAATCACCCAACATCGAATAGTAATCAGCGATGAAAGCTTCTCGTATTTTTTTTTCAAATAACTTACAATATATACCTGAAGGCTGCTTCCCCACCTAGGCCTGCATCTAGGGCATAGTCTCATCTCTCACAACCTCCATTCGCTTATCTTAGCCTTCATCCATTCAAATGCATTCTTCGCCCATTTAAGCCCAATAATCTGGAGGGGAAATAAATCACAAGTATGATCTCGATCTCATTGCTGCTTTTTATTCAAATTCAACTATTGAGAACAGGATGTTGTGTACCATTTCTTGTGACTGAAAGAAACCCAAACAAGCACTATTGAGAGTAGGAGTACAACTCCAACAGACCATATAACGCATTTGGAGCTCCGCTCAAAACCAAGCAGTTTTATACAAGTTAGCAGTAGTAAGAATAGCAATTTAAAAAACACTATCCATGAGCAGACAACAAATCCAGGGTGGTCTGGCGACTCTTTCTCCTTGAAGTATGAAGCGGGACCTGCCAGAATAATGCAGCTGATAGTTGATATTACGCCACCTGCGGAAAGGGATTGTATCCAAGCATCGGAAGTCCTCAGAACTGGACTCGGACCTTGAGAGTATACTACCCCCGAAATGATCAGAACACCAGTAAGGGTAGGCATCTTGTCCACAATGGTGAAGAGGAAAGCTACTGTAGCCTGAGTTCCAACAATGCAGAAAGATGAACAAGCATTAACATATTTAGGATTTGATTATCTTCCTCAAGGGCTCTACAGGTGGAAGATCATAACAACAGAGGTGTATTCCCAAAACATTTGCAGGAACACCACTTGCCGAGCTGTGTGGTTACGGTGTGATGGTTTCGGTATAGTTTAATGGTAGCCAAGCCATGGAAACAAAAGGAATTGAACAAATCTACCTTATTCTTCTTCTCATTATCAGAATTGTCCACAACAAAAGTGCTTGGATTATCGGCCACCCCCTGTACAGCATCAAAAATACGCAATCATCGGTAAAGCGAACAATTAACCACAGAAGTAGGAATCTACCGAGCCAGTAAGGCTAATTGATCGGCGAACGCTTCTACCAGATAATTCCAAACAAGCTAAATTGAATATATATTGTCATACACTAATGAGGGGTAATTAAACTTCGCAACAAACTAAAATAGAGGAGCTTCAAAATTAGAAACGCAGATGTATCGCCATCTCCCGACGGTATGCTGCCGCTGCAGCTTCCCAAGAATAGGTTGCCATAGCCGGTCCTGCCGCCCGAAGATCGCAAGGCTGCTGCCACGTACCGTCGCCTCCTGAGTGGAGGTTGCCATGGCCACCGCTGCCTCCTCAAGGTTGGTTGCCACCGCCGCCGTCTCTTGGGTTGTCATAGCAGCCACCGCTGCCTCCCGAGTGGAGGTTACCCTCGTCGCCGCCGTTGCACAAAGAAGCGCGGACGAGGCGGTAGGTAACGCGGATGGCTCGGGAGCCGGTGGAGGGATTGTTGCAGCGGTGATGGATGCGGGAGAAGCTAGGCGGCTGTGGAAGAGAGGGTCTAGCTCTCGTCCAGAACTCCAAATGCCTATTTATAACTTTTGGTTAGGGGAGTGCACGAAGGGGCCACGAATCTGCATGCGCTGCGCCTGTCGGCAGTCGCGGAACAAAGCTGCGACGCCGGTATGCATGATGCGATGGCACCCCAAAAATGTTTTTAAAACTAGTTAAAATCCCGCAACGTTGCTGCGACTGATAGTCTGGTAATTTTAATCGAGAGAAAGTCTTTAATAAAACTAAAAAGAAAAAGAAAACTGATTTTCTTAAAAAAAATTAGAGTTTTTTTTTTAAATTGCTCTTGTCGAGACTCAACCTTAGAACCTCTTGCTTACTACACGTGCGGTCTGACCAACAAGCCACAAAAGTTTTTATTGTTTGATTCCATCTGTCAACTATCTATATTCTAAGAACGACAAAAAGAATGCAATATAGCTCAACGTCGTAGAAACTAAAGTGCTAATTTTCTTATAAAAAATTTAGAAATATTTCTTTAGATTTTCTTAAAAAAATCGTTAAGAAAAGTTAATTTTTTTTCAAAAAAATATTCATTTTAAGAAGTCTTAAGAAAACTTATAAACATTCCTTTTAAAAAGTCTTATGACAACTGATCTTTTCGTAAAATTTTTTAACAAAATATTCCTTCTAAAAGTCTTAAGAATTTTTTTTAGTATTTAAAAAAAATAAAAAATCGTTGTAGCTTCACTGTAGATCATAGCTGTATAAACCATAGTAAAAATCTATCTATATTCCGAGAAGTAAAACAATTACTGTAGCTTAGCATTATAGAAACCAAAGTGTTAAATTTTTATAACAAAATTTGGAAATATTTCTAGATGCTACATAGGTTCGCAGCGAACGGAAGGAATACCTCAAAAAAAAAAATTCGTGTGTTGCCTCTGGGCAAGTTCTAATTTTTGAGAGAAAAATTTCTTAAAAAATAGAAGTACTGTAACGTGACGTTAACATAGAGGAGAAATTTTTTCAAAAAATAATAAAAGCACTGTAGCGTTGCCCCTGATAGAACTTCAGTGGACGGAGAAAAAGTCATAGGACTGTAGAGTCCGAACAAAAAAAGCGTGTGCTCTAAAAGTCAAAGGACGTTAACATATAACCGGTGTGGACCGACAAAACTTGCGTTCAAACTAACCGAGCTACCAAAGCAGTTGTTATTTGATTTTAGAGAAAGGCTGAGAAGCGAATAGGCAGTGGTACATCACTAACATTAGTAGTATACTAGTTATATGCCGTCGTTCTTCTGAAAAACAAAATTCATAACGAAAAATAAAGATTAAAAAAAAATACTATTTCATAAGATCAAACATATATCTTTAACGTTCCGTTTCTTGCAAAAGCTGGCTAATTAAAGCAACGCTTCGTTTCTTGCGTAGGGCAATTAAGCATGGCAATTAAGTAGGGCAATTAAGCAGGGCAATTAATGTGACGTGGGAAGAAACTCTCACTTTATATAGTAGAGATATATAGATTATAGATATACATTTGCTAGTACATATTCTCTCCACTCACAAATAGTTATCGTTTTGGATGTAGATGTAATTAAACTTTTAAAATTTTAACTATCAATATCTTTTTAAACATTTAAATTGAAAACATAAAAATCATATGTGTAGATTATTTGTCTTGAAAAGTACTTTCATAATATTATAATTTTATTGGGTTTTATAAATACATTATAATAGAAATTAGTGGTCATAGTCGTGTTTTGGAGACCGTATCGATGTCGAAAATGATAACTATTTGTGATTGGTGAGAATATTACAATATATTTGGAATTCAATGTAATTTGGTAATACTTAAAGGATTTAGATAATGATCATGCCTCTCAGATGTCGCCGATGGCCAGAAGTATGAAGATGTCGCCAATGCCCCTGTGGTCGTCGTCACCATTGAGGAGAGGAGATCGTCGTGCCGTCCCTCGCGGCCGTCGTTCCCCTTGTGTCTCAGATCTAGGCTCGCAGCCGCTGTCGTCCCCCTCGCTGTCGTCACCGCTCAGATCTGGGAGAGTGAAAGAGGGAAAGGCTACTTGCGGCCACCGTGGAGTCCACCGCCGAAGAGGGAGGAGGACAATGTGCCGTGCACATGCCGGCATGGCCCGACGGCGGCTCGGCGTGCCATTGTGCCATGCTGGGCCTCGCCGGCGGCTATCCATGCCAACACGACATGGCCTGACAAGCTCGTCGTGCTGTGCTGTCATGGCTCACTGAGGCCTGATGCCCTGCTGGCCAAACTCCCAGGTGACATGTGCAATAGGACACAGGAAAATCCATTAGAAGTACATTATAAATTTCCAATACCAAAGAATCGTCCTCACCAGACAACTGAATGCAAGAATCAATTCAGAACCACTCCAAACTTCACAAATAGTGTAACGTTCTTCTCATTTAAAAGAGAAGGGAAGGAGAAAATATTACAAGTTCAATACTTATGACCAATAACTTGTTTCAATATCTTGTGACTATCAAGATCATCTCTCTTAATTAACCCAGGAAGATAGTAAGCAGATATTAAGATATCCCGAATAGGGGGGGGAGGGGGGTTTACCTATACCTCCAAATGATTTCTTAAGACAAATAGAACCCTGAGTAATTAAAGAGGTCGCGGAACAAGCTAAATACTCAACAACAAACTACAATAGAAGAGCATCAAAATTAGATACGCATATGTACCGTCACCTCCCGGCTGATGCAGCTGCCGTCATGATTTCCCAAGAATAGGTTGCCATAGCCGGCCCCGCCGCCCGAAGGTAGGTAGGTTGCCACGTACCGCCGGGAGATCTTCGGTCGCTCGCTATGGATGGTTGCAGTAGCCAAAAGCTACCTTTTCACACAACACTTAAATGAGTCACTGACTGGTTTTGACGTACATAATACTTAACCTTACAATTGGCATTGCCCTGAGCGGAGGTTTCCATAGCTGCCGCTGCCACCGCCGCCTCCTGACTCAGTATTGGAGTGCGACTCCTGCGTTGGCCAGTGGGGTCCCAAGAACAGTGGGTCCAAGGACCTATCGGGTAGGAACTATCATGGGGATGTCCAATCAAAAGGCTGTGATGGTCTCGGCCCGGCCGCATGCATTTAAGTTGCATGTAATCGCGTGGCATTAACGGCCGTAGATATCTTGTGGATAAAGCTGAGCAGCTCTGCAGAGTCATGACAGAAAGGTATTCGAATATGCCGTGCTTCCGGTAAATGAAGTTAAGTTTAATTGGGGTGAATCCCGTAACCTAGCTCAAGTAGATCTTGGAGCATTTTGAGAATGTGGCTAAATGGTGATAACTTTGTGAATTACCCCCTTTTTACTATTATTATGGTTTGTGCTTCAAATGTAAAATGATATTGTAAATAAAACTGCATCCACAAATGCTTAAAACTTATGCCAAATTATTATTAAACCCTTACATGTAATATTCAGCTTTTTCCCGTGCGACTTGTTGAGTACAGTTGTGTACTCACCCTTGCAAACCCCGACACTTTCAGAATTGCAAGAAGCTGGAGCATATCAAGAGATCGTAGATGGTGAGTTGGTTTGGTTCTAGGGTCTTGGTCTTTTGCTCAGGCCTGCCTATGCGGTGGCCCTGCTGCGCCTCTTTTGTAAAAACTTGGCCGCTAGGCCTTATATTCTATAAAAGCAATTGAATTTATCTTTTGCCTGGCAATGTATACTTGTTTTCCCGACAGCTAAACATCCTGAGTAGCTGTCGTGGCACCCCTAAAAAGGCGATCCGTTACAGCTGCCGCTGCCACCGCCGCCTCCTGAGTGGAGGTTACCCTCGTCGCCGCCGTTGCACAAAGAAGCGCGGACGAAGCCGTAGGTAACGCGGACGGCTTGGGAGCCGGTGGAGCGATTGTTGGATTGGTGATGGATGCGGGGGGAAGCTAGGTGGCTGTGGAAGAGAAGAGAGAGTCTCTAGCCGGTTCTCCTCGTACAACTGCGAGTCTATAGCATTTGGTTACGCTTGCTTCCAGATAGATTAGAAGTCTTTAAAAAAACTAAAAAGAAAAGAAAACTGATTTTGACCTCCTGCTTACTACACATGCGGTATGACCAACCAAGCCACAAAAGTTTTTGTTGTTTGATTTCATCTATCAATTATCTATATTCTGAGAACGACAAAAAAGAATGTACTATATAGCTCAGCATCGTAGAAACCAAAGTGCTAATTTTCTTATAATTTTTTTAAAATATTTCTTTAAATTTTCTAAAAGATATCCTTAAGAAAACTGAATTTTGTTTTTGTGAAATTTTACAAAGAAATATTCATTTTAAAAAGTCTTAAGAAAAATTAAAAACATTCCTTTTAAAAAGTCTTATGAAAACTAATCTTTTTTGTAAATTTTTTTTAACAAAATATTCCTTTTAAAAAGTCTTAAGAAATTGATTTTAGTTTTTTTTAAAAGAAATTAAAAATCGTTGTAGCTCCACTATAGATCATAACTGTATAACCACAGTAAAAATCTATCTACATTCTAATTAAGAAGCAAAAAACATTACTGTAGTTTGGCATTGTAGAAATCAAAGTGTTAAATTTTTATTAAAAACTCTGAAAATATGTCTAGATGCTATACGCACTACTACAGAACCGGGCATCACAAGCGGTTCGAAACCGCTTTCAGAAACGGTTTTAGGACCGCTTGTAAGCAACCGGGAGTGATACCCTTCGGGGTATCACAAGCGGTTCGGCCAACCGCTTGTGGTGAGACACCACAAGCGGTTCGAAAGGTGTCCAGGAAGGCTCGGGGGGCCGCCACGTGGATCGTCTTCACAAGCGGTTTGTGTTATAAACCGCTTGTGAAAACGCTATCTCCACAAGCGGTTCGTGTATCAAACAGCTTGTGAAGACGATCTTTCCACAAGCGGTTCGTGTTAAAAACCGCATGTGGAGGTGCTCTCCACAAGCGGTTGGAGATAATAACCGCTTGTGGAGAGGCATTGTTTAATTATATTAAATATATAATATGTTTGTGAGAAGGGTATCAATATATATGGATTTTGACATTAAAAATAAATAGAAATATATGGTTTTTGTATACAATTAAATATATATTACTCATGCGTACTCATTCAAATAATCACAGATCATTTACAGAAAAGTATGAACTTAATAGACTAAAAGATGGACAAGTTTGATTGATACATGAAATAATGAGCACTTTTACAAGTTTGATTGACACATAAGCAACTTTTACAAGTTTCAAAGAATAAAAGGGTGAATCTCGAGCTCATTTAATTGTTGCGTGCATCGCTCTGTACATCCTTGGTCGACGTTGATGTCAGTTTACCTGTCCTTATAGAAGGACAATCTCTCCAACCCGGTTTGTGGAACTCGCCATTAGGGGATACAATCTCGTCGACAATGAAGCCAATGAGTTGTTCTTGGAGTGCTTCAACCCGGTGCGGCGGGATCACATCTTGCACATTGATGTTGGGCTGACAAAGCGCAAAATTAATAAATATCTGAGCATGCATGTAATTAAAGTGTAAGTATTAATTGACATATGTGCACTCACCTCGTTGTTGCTTATGGGCACATCGCCGTGGGTAATATTTTGCATGTAGTGGCACACATAATAGCCACATAAGTTGTTTTCAGCTGTCTGTTTTAATACTCGAGTGCTTATTTGGACATTGAATACATTCTCGAAAGCTCCTTGTTGTTTCTTGCGAAACCTTGCGAATGCCCAGTGTGACGCATTATTATGAATAGCAATTATCAGAGTTTGAATTAGCAAGGTATTTCAATATAATAAGGAAACTATTGTATATATATTTGCTATATACCTGTTTAGGACGTCAATGATATATTGATAATGTTCCACCGGTCCCCTTTTTGAGTTTTGAACAACGATCTTGCTACTATCAAGCTTGATGACCAAAAGGATCCAGTGAAACCTGTTCATATATTGCGACATATATATAGCTAGCTAGCAGTATTATCAATGCCTTGGAAAAGATAAGTTTATCAATGCGTTCAGAGAACACGTAAATATACGTACATGAAGTTGAAGGGAAGAAGTATGTATGGTTTGTAGTGCTGTGCCAAGAATGCATCTAGAACGTAATCCTCAAGAGCCTTAGCGTTGTATCGAAAGACGAGCTCATTGACAATCTCTGGATCGATGAAGCCCACGTTGAATATGTTCTGTTTTCTACATCGTTGTATCTCCATTCTACGTAGAAATGGATAAGTTATTAGAGTTGCACTTCTATGGTACAAGGAAGTAAATGGTAAAGTTATGAGATCGATACTTACAAGCACTAGCAGCTCATGAGAGACACGTTCATGGAGTCGCGATGGTAAAAATTGTATATGTCTTCGAATTCGAGCCATACGGTGTTTTTCCAAGCTTGGTTATGTCGTCGCCTCCAGCAATATCGAGCAGTAGTTCTTCAAATCCGCTCAGCACCTCCTCCACTGCGACCTTCGAGTAACCCATGGGTATTGTGTTGAAGTGGAAGGTCTGGCCCGGTGATACCGGCAATGCCATGCCGTAGGCCACCTTGATGGAGAGGTTGCGTGCATCAACGTGTAGCTCACACTGGTGGCGAACCTTTATGTCATCCACGGGGTAATGGGCTTGCAAGTCTTCGTCCGCTTGAGGGGCGCCGGTGGACGCGCAGCTGCTCCGTCGCGCTGAGGGGCTGATCGCGGCGTCCGGTTGATTGCTCGGACCTGCTCCCTGAAGGTTACTCATGGCTCTCTGCACTTGTTGCGCAACTTGTTGCGCAACTAGGTCGCCGATGCTAGCCTGCGTTGCTCTAAGCTCCCGTTCCAATTGGCGCATTTTATTTGCTTCTTTTGTTCTGCTTCTCTCGCGGCTCCTGTATGAATGTACATCCTTGGCAAAACCGTACCTCCATGGCGTCTTGCCCTAACCTCGTGTCTGTCCCGGGTGCTCAGGGTTTTGGAGGGCAAGTGTTAGCTCATCATTCTCCCTGTCAACCACAAAAGAGCCTGACGCGGACTGCTCGACGGCTTGTACAATTCTCTGTCCAACATCTTGCATACCGGTAGCATCGACAAAGCGCCATCATCTGCAAGGCCCCCGTGACCCATGAACCAATTACGCAGCGGTCTTCCCACAAAATAGTAGCGGTGTGATGTCCTTGGCCATTAATTCTTCTTCTTTTTTCCCATTTCGGTCTGACCTTGAGGTAACCACCTGGTCTGAGATGGTGGTGGTATTTCTTCATCTGCATTGGTCTTATTCTTCCGACTTGCAGATCGCCTTGGTGACAGCTTGTACTCCTCGAATGCTTCCCAGTGATCGGCAAGATTAGGAAATTGGTTGAAATCAGGTCTTTCTCCCTTCTGCACGTACTTTTTGCTTAAACCCGACTTCCATGACTGAAATGAGAGTGCCATCTTCTTCAAAGTGTAATTCTTGGCCTTGTCTCTGGACCCTTCAGGAAATGTGAAATTTTCCATAATATCTTGTCAGAGGAGGTCCTTGGTAGCTTGAGGAACTTCGGCCCCATTTCTTGATGCTAATTGGGACGTGATCCCTTACGTGGTAACCGCAAGCGTTGTTGAACGGCCCAACTGCTGACAGAGAGGCAATCGGCTTCCCATCATTGCCAACGTCGGTAAACACATGCTTTGTGGACGGCTTCTTGTTAGGTCCCCGATTCTTGGATTGGTTGCTCGATGTACTAGGCTTTAAATACACAAACACATATATATATATAACATGTCAGAGTGTATTATAATAATGAATTGCGATTAATTAACATGCCCACGGGGATTATATTCTTCTCACAATACCTCGGTGTCAATGGTATCTACGTTCTCGCCGGAACCAGTGTTTCCAGCCAGAGCGGCTGCATCGCCAATAGCCACATCGGCAGCCGCATCAACATCGTAGCCGCAGATGGAGTCTAACAGGAACTGTTCTTCCTCGTCGAAATTAGGGTCACCACGTGTTGGTTCTGCCATCTATCCTAATTTCAAAAACGAATGCACATCACCACCCACAAGAACACAGGTATTCAACTGTACTTCAAAGTAGCAAAAAGTATGCCAGGGGCAAATACATATCAATAGCATTGGAACTACTTAGCAGGCAACAAGAGCTAGCAACGTATGAAAATTTTAGCAAAAAGCATTATAAGGAATTTTGTCGGATAAAGCCCAGAATTGAGATATTGTAGTGGAAGAAGATCCCTGTGAGATCCAGTCGGTGAAATTTCAATTAGTCAAGTAACGCCGACGTCCTCGTATTGGGCGGCAAGGGAGGGAGAGGGAAAGGAAGGGGAGGAATGGAGGAGGCGGGGGCGAGGGCTCAGCGGGGAGAGAGGCTACGGTTGCGGCGGGAGGAGGAAGAACAGCGCTTGTGCGCGAAGGCGGGGGTGAGGCCTCGCGAAGCTCCGATTTCATCGCGCTTTGTCGGCCGATCGGGACACGCAGGATGGGAGGCGAATGCAAATACGAAATACCATACATATACATCATACATATACCATCACCAACCCACATATACCATCATACATATACCATCACCAACCCACATATACCATCATACATATACCATCACCAACACACATATACCATCATACATATAACATCACCAACATACTATATATGTCAACATACATACCAATATACATACCAACATACATATACCATCATACATATACCATCACCAACACACATATACCATCACCAACATACCAACATACATATACATACCAATATACATACATATACCATCACCAACATACCAACATACACACATATACCATCACCAACATACCAACATACTATATATGTCAACATACATACCAATATACATGAAAACGCCTTGTGGGCATTTCGTCGAACACCTTAGGGGCAACAGTGAGAGAGCGAGCTGGGGGTGTAGAGACGTCGGTACCTAGCTCCTCCGGGGTGGGGTGGCGCAGGGCGACGTCGGCGTGGTCGCGGAAGAGTCCGGCGCAGCGGGCGGAGGCGCGTCGGCGCGTGCGCAGAGGAAGGCGAGCAGGTGCGCACGGGCGTCAGCGCCGACGGCGCTGACTTGGCGAAATTTGGAGTTGTGACCAAGTGTGAGAGAGCGCGAGTATATATATGGGAAACCACTTTTACAAGCGGTTCCTAATTTTAACCGCTTGTAACGTGACCGATAAGCGGTTCGTAATTTGAACCGCTTGTAGAGAGTTCTACAAGCGGTTTGTAATTCAAACCGCTTGTAGAGAGAGAGTTCTACAAGCGGTTCGTAATTCAAACCGCTTGTAGAGAGAGTTCTACAAGCGGTTATTAATTGGAACCGCTTGTAGAATATATCTCCACAAGCGGTTTGGACTACGAACCGCTTGTAAAAGGACCGACAAGTAAGACTTAAAACAATGAGTTGCCTACTTCGTTTAACAAGAACTCTCCTCTCCCCCCTGGCTAGCGCGGGCGCTTGAGTGCGGTCTCGTGGCCAGCCGACCGGTGTTCGAGCCCCACTCGCGCCCCACAGGCCATTCTTTTTTTTAAAATTTTTTTCTCTACTCTATATACATATATAACAACATGTATTCTTTATTTTCTTACATACAACATATATTCATTATTTAAAATTGTTTATGTACAACATATGTACTATGACACATATAAGAACATGTATTCTTTATTTTCTTCTTTATTTCTTTATTTCTTTATTGTTTCTCTATTCTTTATTGTTTACTTAAAATTGTTTATTGTTGATTTCATGACATCAAATGTTTATATTCTTTATTTCTTTATTGTTTATTGTTTCTCTATTCTTTATACTCAATTTAAAATTGTTTATTGTTTATTTCATGACTTCAAATGTTTATATTCTTTATTGTTTATATTGTTTATTGTTTATTGTTTATTGTTTATTGTTTATTTCTTTATTGTTTATTGTTTCTCTATTCTTTATACTCAATTTAAAATTGTTTATTGTTTATTTCATGACTTCAAATGTTTATATTCTTTATTGTTTATTGTTTATTCTTTATCGTTTTTTGTTTATTGTTTATATTCTTGATTTCTTTATTGCTTCTTTATTGTTTATTGTTTATTTCATGACGTTTATTTCAAATAAGCACGTAATGCATTAGAGGACACGTCTAAAAATGATCACACAAGTTCAAATAAATAAGTTTATACAGTACTACTACATTTAAAGTACTACCATACTATGTCTTTACAAGTCTTCCTTCGTTATGATCGCGACGTATGTAAGGAGCATCCACGTCTGTGTCATTCAGGAGGCTTATGTCAACATCCACCGCAAAAGGAGGGAGCTCGTCGAACTGACTATACTCTTCCTCATCTGTGACGTCCTCAACTCCAACAATCCTTCGTTTCCCTAGGAGAACAACGTGTCGCTTTGGCTTACTATTATTATCTTTCTGCTTCCTAGGTTTGCTTGACATGTCTATTACATAGAAGACCTGTCTCACATCATTTGCAAGGACGAACGGTTTGCGCCTATAGCCGACTTGCGTGAGGTCTACTGTTGTCATGCCGTATTTGTCGACTTTTACGCCGTCTGAAGTCAGTTTGACCCATTGGCACATAAATAGAGGGACCTTTAAAGGTCCATAGTCAAGCTCCCATATCTCTTCTATGAAACCATAATATGTGTCCACCTTGCCTTTGTTGTCTTCGGCATCTATACGGACACCGTTGTTCTGATTGGTGCTCTTGTTATCCTAGGATCTCGTGTAAAATGTGTAACCATTTATCTCGTACCCCTTGAATGTCACGATTTCAATAGAAAGTCCCCGTGCCAATCGTTGCAACTGTTCATTGTCTGACCCTTTGAAAAGGATGTAGTTTTGTAACCAAGCGCCGAAAGAATCCACGTGCTTTAGTGTTATCCAATCCTCAGACCTCCCAGGAATTCACTACAGATAATACTCTTGTGCTCGACAACAGATGGGGCAACCACCGTTGATTGTTTCAAAACAATGAAATGTGCTTGCTTAAATGTAAGAAGATCATTGCATGCAAATGCTTTCCTTCCTAGTGTCCCTTTTCCACGTAGCCTCCTCATGACGTGATATAGGACGCCGATCGGATTTAGATCATTAATGTAATCGACACAAAATTCAATCACCTCCTCTGTCCCATAACCCTCGGCAATGCATCCTTCTGGACGAGAACGGTTACGAACATACTTCTTTAGCACACTCATGTACCTCTCGAAAGGGAACATGTTGTGCAGATACACGTCCGAGAATACCTATCTCTTTGACAAGGTGAACAAAGTGAGATGAACCATAATATCAAAGAACGCAGGAGGAAATATCATCTCAAGACAAACCACACTTTGTACCACATCATCCTGCAGCCTTACTTAGTTTATACGGGTCGATGACCTTCTGCGAGATCGCGTTGAAAAAATAACACAGCTTTGTGATTGTCCCCGGACCCACTCTGGCAAGATACCTCTCATAGCCACCGGGAGCAATCGTGTCATCAACACAAGACAATCATGGGATTTCGTGTACGATTTTATTCTCTTTCGTGTTTATGAGTCTCTTTACATTCGATGAGTATCCTGAAGGGACCTTCACACTATTCGGACACTCTATCATGCTTTTTTCTCTTCTTTGCTTAGAGTGTAGCTCGCAGGATGTAGGTAATGTTGTCCTTTTTCTCTCTTTTCCTGATGTAGGTCGCTCCTCGCCTCCAAGAGTTTAAGGTCCTTCCGAGCTTGCAGTGTATCTTTTGATTGGCCGTACATATCTATGTAGCCTAGCAGGTTCAAGCAAACATTCTTCGTGATGTGCATGAAGTCAAGTGAGTGACGAACCTCCAAGACTTCCCAATAAGGGCCTGGCCATCCTCATTCTGCACAGGTTTGCTTCTAGGACCCTTTCCGAATACTACTTTCAGATTCTTAACCATGGCAAGCACATGTGGCCCACTACGATGCTGAGGCCTAGCACGAAGGTCTAGTTGCCCGTTAAATTTTCTGCACTTCTTCCGCCATGGGTGATTCGTAGGAAGAAACCTACGGTGACCCATGTACACAACCTTTCGAGAATTTTTCAGGTACATGCTGTCCGTTTCATCAAAGCATTGGACGCAAGCTCTATATATCCTTTGATAGTTTGGCCGGACAGGTTACCGAGAGCAGGCCAGTCGTTGATTGTTACAAATAACAATGCACGTAGGGTGAAATACTCCCTTTTGTACTCATCCCATACCCGTGCACCATCCTCCCACAACGTCACAAGATCTTCAACCAATGGTTTCAGGTAGACATCGATGTCATTTCCAGATTGCTTGGGGCCTTGGATCAACAACGGCATCATGATGTACTTCCGCATCATGCACAACCATGGAAGAATGTTATACATACATAGTGTAACAGGCCAGGTGCTATGGTTGCTGCTCAACTCTCCGAAAGGATTCATCCCATCGGTACTAAACCCAAACCTTATGTTTCTCACCTCTTGTGCAAAGTCTGGGTACGATCGATCGACTTTCCTCCACTGTGAGCCATCTGCAGGGTGTCTAAGCATACCGTCATCTTTACGCTCTTCTTTGTGCCAACGCATCATCTGGGCATGCGCTTTGTTAGCAAACATACGCTTCAATCGGGGAATCACAGGGAAATACCACAACACTTTAACTGGAGGTCTCTTCTTCTTACGCTCCCCACCTATTTCACCTGAATCATCTCTCTTAACCTTATACCGTGATTCTTTGTACACTGGACAAACATCCAAATTGGCATACGCATTGCGATACAGGATGCAATCGCTACGACATGCGTGTATCTTCTGTACTTTCAATCCCAAATGACAGACGACTTCCTTTGCTTCATATGTAGATTCGGGCAGAGTGTTATCTTCTGGAAGCAACTTCTTTATGAGTGATAACAACTCATCGAATCCCTTGTCTGACACACTATTTGTGGCCTTCCATTGCATAAGTTCAAGTGTGGTACGCAACTTTTTGTGGTCCTGCCCACAGTTTGGGTACAAAGGAGTTCTGTGGTCCTCTAACATGCGCTGGAACTTCTCAAACTGTCTTTCCTCTGTGTAGTCTCCCTCTCCATCACGAAGCATCTGGTCCAGCTCATCATCACCAAAGTCGTTGAGTGTATCTCCGACGGAATAGCATTGCGTGGCGTCCGGGATATTGTTGAATCCCTCTTCTTCTTCCTCGTCTTCTTCCTCGTCTCCCTCTTCTTCGCCATGGTTGGTCCAACAGGTATAGTTTGGCATGAAACCTCTCATCATCAAATGGTTCATAACCTGCCATCGCTGTGAGTGCTCCTTCTCGTTCTTGCAATCTACGCACGGACAACATATGAAGCTGCCTGGAGGCAGGAATGCAATGGCCGCATCGAGAAAAGCCTGCACGCCATCAATGAACTCTCTCGAGCGACGGTCCGCATTGTACATCCATTGCCGGTTCATCTACACCAAGTTATAATTTCATATAAATTTTTCTTCTCCAAGAAAAACAACCCCACCTACACTTTCATGCAATTAAAGATCTACCTTTCTAATTATTTTTTTATCCCTTCCTACCTTTGTAATTATTTTTTTATCCTTCACATGTTTCCCTATTTTATTTTATACACCACTAATTACTTCATTGCAATGCCATACTTTGAATTAGATCTCCACCATACATGTTCATACCATAAAAAAGCAAGCATACAAAATATATTTTGGGGCACAACTTCACACCATACACAATTCAACATGTTCTAGAGTGACCTAGCAAAGCAACCACATTTGAACATGAATAAATCATGATTTCTCCACATCCAATGCATAAAAAACAGCAATATGTAAGTGAGAAAGATGCTAACATGCTCTTACTGACCTTGAAACACTTAATTTGAAGCTAAATCACCAGCAATTTAAAAAGTAAAAATTTGGCCAAGACTCTCCTAAGAACAAGTGCTCGGCCCTTCTTTCTTCGATCGTTGGCTCGGGGAGGAAGAAGGGTTTAAAATGCGCTGGGCGGGAGGGCTTTTAGAAGCGGTTTGAAACACAAACCGCTTCTGATGGTTGAATTCTAGAAGCGGTTCGTGTTTCAAACCGCTTCTGACTTTCCAGAAGCGGTTTGGTACACGAACCGCTTCTACAATTCAGAAGCGGTTCGTGTATCAAACCGCTTGTAAAAGTCCTCTCCTACCCCTTGCCATGAACCGCTTCTGGTGCGCACATTACAACCGGTTGGCATGAAACCGCTTGTGATAGACCGGTTGTGAAGGCCGGTTCTGTAGTAGTGACGAGCCCGCACGTTGCTGCAGGCGGAAGGAATACCACCCAAAAAAAGAAAATCGTGCGTTGCCGCCGGGCAAGTTCTAAATTTTAAGAGAGAAAAATTTCTTTAAAAAAATAAAAGTAATGTGACATGACGTTAACATAGAGGGGAAATCTTTAAAGAATTAAATAAATAAAAGCACTGTAGCATCGCCCCTCTAGAACTGCAGTGCACCTAGAAAAGGTCAAAGGACTATGAATCAGAGAAAAAAAACGCGTCTTTGTAGCATGTGCATCGTAGAACCTGAGTGGACCTAAAACTTGCTCTTCGAAAAGATTTGATCCCGGGAATACCCGAGCTGTCAAAGCGGTTGTTATATTTACATATATTATGTGGGAGAGATTTGGAGAGACCTCCGGCATGCTACGTCACTCCCCCTGGTATTTTGCAAAAAGTCCATCGGTTTCCTCTAAATTACGGATAGATCCCTCTAAAATTACAAAAAAACCCTCAGAATTTTTTTTATAGTTTTTTACCCCAAACTTGTGAGAGTGAAAAATGTTTTTTTCTTCAAAATAGGCGTGTATTCTTTCGATTTGCGTTTAGGTCCCTCCTTTGTTATTTTGTGAAAAAAAACTTCAGTTAAATACGAATCTCGAACGAGCCCTTTTATAATTTTACGGAGTAGCGCTTAGGTCCAAAAAGATAACAAACATGTCCCCATCCTTTGCGTCCAGGTCCTTTGTAGGCCCCCGGATCGGCTATCCGGAATCCCCTGTGTATTTCTGTACTAGTCCCACATCAGTAGCTAGTACACACAGTCAAAAAGTGATGAATCAACAACCATATCACGAATACATATAATAATAACACCAAATAAAAGCAAAGACCTTATGTTCAAGGTTTACCATTACGACCTTAACAGGCAGAACAACTTGAACAACTGCAGCGGAAAACGAAAACACTAAGGCGACCCATCCAAATGCCCACAAGCAATCGAGTGGGGAGCGCGTCCTAGTCGTTGGAATTCCTTGACAGCTTCTTCCACTTCTGAGATATGATTAGAATGTAGCACGTGAGTACATAAAGTACTCAGCAAGTCTGGGAAGTTATGCACAATGTAGGCTATCCAAAGATGGCTTAATAGGGTTCTTTTGCATAAAGCCAAGTTTCATCAAATCATACTTGTTAATAAGTTTCACAAAGCATATTTGAGCAATTCTTTTTAATAATTGAATTATATAATATTGCAGTGAAGGTTCTAACCACCACTCACTAATATACAGGCTCTATCCGCCACATCTCAACAAGATCAGGGTTCAATCCATCCACATGGCTCTATCTGCCACGGTTCACAAAATCAGGTTCCTTCCACCTACCTGGCTTTAGCCGCCAGAAGCACACCCGAGAGTTCTAACCGCTCCCGGATCCCAAAACAAACCATTGTTTAGTTTGAAACCAAAAACTAAAGTCTACCAGTATGAAAGCATTCAGCAAGCTTTGCCTTTGACCGTAGGAACGGCTATTCGAATAGTTTTAACTCTGCAGAGGTGTACAACTTTACCCACAAGACATGATATTCCCTTGATGCCAAGCTATTAGCACACTTCCTTAGGTGTGCCGGCAGGGATATCATGACAAGGCCTTTACAGTGTATACGCCTAACCTGACCCACCCGCTGAGGTTTCACCGCTGTTAGGGTTATATCCACCCAGTACAGAAGCCCCCTCTTGCGCCGTGTGAGAAAAACAACAACATTGCCTCTATCTGGAGCTCACATTCCACCGTTTGGTGAGTCTAAGTTAGGTTTCTACAAATTATTCAGCCAGGTCGTGCCCACTTTGACATGTGGTTGTACGGTTATGCTTAGAATGGAGACAGTCATAAGCGTCGGTCCTTAACTAACTTGGGGCGGTACTTGCACAATGAAAGCTAGCGCTCCATCCGCACCCACCAGACAAACCATTCCGCCCCAGTCCAAAACCATTTTTCGTTTTAAATTTTTATTTTGTAAACCATCGTCAATACTCCTTGCCTATAACTTCCAACACAAGTTTTCAAGAGTTAAATGAAATACCCACCCCTAGGTGAATACTGACCGATAGCGAGTCTAAGCATTTCTACCGTACTATTCTATTCCACCAATAGTTTAGTTTATAAAATACAAATCTTAGGGTTGATAAAATATGATTATCATTAAATCAGTACTTTCCAAAATTCATGAGACCACCAAGATTCTCCCATTCTTATCATGGTACTATATAATCCAGTCCAATTTAGTACTTCCACCATGTAAAGTTGATATCATGTGCCATCATAACTCCAACATCATACCAAGCCATTATCAGCATTTTATATGAAACAATCTCCTCAAAATGTGAGTCTCCTTATTGATTACCCATCATCCACACACCGATTGGTCTGTTAATCTACTTGATCCCCTGAGAATAATTCATAATCTTATCCCCGAGCATATTTCACGGAAGATTCTACAAATCCAAGCCTTCATTAATTCATTGCCTAGAGCTGTTCCCATACACAATGACACCAAGGTGACTAAGCAAATCACACCCAATCCACATTATTCATAAGCCCACACAAATGGTTAGCGCAAAACCATATTTCCCAAAATCATCTACTAAGCCACCGAATACGATTCTCAGCATTTTCCACTTAATACATCGAGTATATTTGATAATATCATTGATTAAATCATCGAGTATCATTCTCCACATCACCTATTGTAACTCTTCATATTGTCATCGCTAAATCATCTACATTTTATCCACCAAAAATACATAATATTATCATTTACTAAACCACCAAACATTCTGGCTTATTCACAATTCTCCATAAATGATTATCACATAGTGTGCTGGTTAAAATCCACCGAAATATAAGTCACCACTTATTCTATTTAATCCACAAGTATGCCACTCGATATCATTTATTTACTTTTACCGACTATTATTCTTGACATCATACATCTGCCAATACTCTCCCAATCCACATAAATTATATGGATTACCATTCATAGATCAATTCCATAACGACTACCCCCACATCGTTAATATTCACGAAATCGCCAATTTACATTTCATACCACTTGTTCCACCGATCGTGTCCTCCCAATAGTCCTTTTTCCCTAATTAAAGATTATTTTTCCAAAAACGTTTGTGTTGGTGGATTACTATACTAGGGCGACAAAGGATCATGGATAACAATATCAAGGAGGGATGGACAACAGGTATAACTAACAACCTAACGTTAACATCATTCTTTAATATAAATAGCGATGCAATTTGTAAAACATGGTAAAACATTTAGAAAGCATAGGATCAACATGCGTCAAGGAGACTTGCCTCGGTCACAGCGAGAATGTCGAACACTTGAAGTCCGGTGGCGGGGTCGGCGGACTCGGCGGGATCGTCGTCTACGCGCAAAACGGAACAACAAATAAATACAAGAAAATAAAATAAATCTAAAAATTATAAAATTAGTACTGGCAGATAGAGGGTGATTTTAGATGAATTTAGAAATTTGAATCACTCGATTCGGAGGTACGATTTATAAGAGAACGAGCTTTTCGAACCTCCCACGGACTAGGAAAAGAAATGGCTGCCGGCGGAGCTCTGGCAATCAAATTGAAAATCTGATTTTACTGAAGGTAGAGGACAACAAGAGGGAGCTCTAGTAAAAATTTCAGGCCGAACGGAGGTCGGGAGTGACCGGGAGAGCTCGCCGAAGTTTTAGAAAGAACGGCTTCTACAGGGAGATCCGTAGGTCGGATTGGAGAAATTCCAATTGGGTTGTGTAGGGAATGATGAGAGTGTTCTGGGGTTCAGATTGTAGGACAATCGTACTAGCGGATCATCGGAAAAAGCTCGCGGTTATGATCGAAGCACGCATGCGCTCGGGTTGACATGCGGTGCCGGCGACGCATAGGTGCATGCGGGCTGGCCGGCCAGGGGCGGCGCGAGGCCGGGTGGTGGGTGCGGCGCGGGGAAGCCGGTCGGTCGGGCTGGGGTGGGGCCGGCTCGGCGGCGCGGCAAGGAGCCATGGCGCACGGCGCCGGCTCGGGCACGGGCGCGGGCGGCCGAGGACCGGGAAAGGAGCGGCACAACACGAGGAACATGATGCTCACCCCGGTTCGGCCGGAGTATCGCCGGAACGGCGGCGGTCATGAACGAGTTCGGCCAGCGGCCATGAATAGTGATCCCAAATAATAGAAAAAATTTCGGAACACGCAGCGACAAAAAGGAAGTAAGCACCGCGTAGGTCTCGACGAGACAAATTCAACGGTGTGGTCGGATTCACGAGGAACTCACCGGATTGAGAGTAATCGACGAAAAACCGAGCTCCCAAAGAAGATTTCAACGGCGAAATTCGTCGTCGTCCTACAACGAAATGTGAAATTAGTTGAGGGCTTTTGCTCGGGACGTTGACACGAACACAACGACACAATCGGATTGGAGTTTGGCTTATCGGAACAAAAGATATGACGAAGAACGCGAAGAACACGAAAAACGTGTCCCGACGCCGGTTTTCTCGAGATCCCGGCCGAATGGAGAGGAGTGGCAGTGGGAGGGTGTGAGCACTGGAAAGAGGCCTCCGAGACGAAGAGTTGAGAGGTGGAAGCTAGTCGTTTCGTGGAGAAACGGATGAGATAAGGAGGAAAGAATGATTTTCAGTTTTTGCTTACCTGTTCAAATTCCGGCGAGATTGAAGGCACAAGATCATGAGGAATGGGATCTCCTCATCGCCCCCTTTCAAACGCAACTGGCCGTTCGCGAATTTGAGGTTTGTAGCAAAAGTTATAGGTAATTGAAGGAGGGAGGCTATGGAAGGATAGAAGAGAGCTCCTCACAATGGAGAGATGAACAGTGCTCGACGCTACAGTACCCGTAACGCTAAGTACTGCCACGTGGCAGCGCGTCATTGACGAAAATTTAAGACACAACAGCGCGCGAGATAAAATAGCAAAAAGGGTCTAAAAATTCCGGAAAAATTTCTAAAAATATTAGGGAATATTTGGAACCCAATAAAATTAGTTTCGCGGAATTTGCATGAAATTTGTGGAATTGAATATTCAGGCGCGAATTGCGAGCATCAAACGAAAGCCGCGCGAGATAAAATAGGAGCGAAGGTCCAAAAATCTGGGAAATCATTCCAAAAATCATTTTGGAATATTTGGGACATAATTGAAGTGGTTTTGGGATTTTTGGAGCATTTTTGGACTCGGGTGAAATTTCGGGTACCGGCGGGAATCTTGAAATTCGATTTTTCAACCGGAAGGGAATTAAATCCCGATTTTGGATGAAAAAGGATGCCAGGTTAATATAAACACCAATGAAACTCCAAATTTGAATTTAATTAATTTAAATTAGATTTTCCCCCGGAAGGCAAAAACTAGAGCGTTACATCATTTCTCCGTTTTCCCCGAAAAAGATATATTCGTCAACAGAAAATATGTGTGTAGTTATATCTCTAGACTTTTTTTTTCAATTCTATCTCTAATGTTTTTCGAAACGTGTATTATTACTCGGTGAATGCATAGAGTGAAACTCGACAAAAAAAGTTGACATCTCTAATATTTTTCGGAACATGTGTTATTATCCGGTTAACACATAGAGTGTTAAACTCGACAAAGGAGGGTTGACCACGTAATAATAGAGTGTTAGCCAACTTCATCAAAAGAGATATGTGTATTTTTTTTGTAACTCCATCTCTAATATTTTCCGGAAAAAGAAATATGTGTGCAACTGTATCTCTATAGCCTTTTTTGCAGCTCGATCTATAATATTTTTTGAAACGTGTATTATTACCCAGTGAACGTATAGTGTTAAACTCGGCAAAAGAAGCTCTTTTCTCCGTTTTTTTGAGAAAAAATAGATTTGCCAAAAGAAAATGTGTGCAACTCTATCTCTATAATTTTTTTGTCAACTCGAAATCTAATATTTTCGGAACATGTATTATTCATTTTTTTCCCAAAAGGTCCGTTGTTAAACTAATTTGTCGACGGTTCATGCCTAGCGTATTTTTCAAAAACAAAAATCAAGCGAACTAAAAAAAACGCTTAGATCCTCCTACTCCTTTTTAGAAAAAAAAAAAAACTAGATTAGATTTCACACGGCGCGACATCGCGCGCCACATCGCCTAGTAACTGTGACTCGTGAATGCTATGGCATCTGATTCCATTCCGTCTGTCGTCTGATAGAAGAGAGAATTGCAGGCTGCCTGGGTCATTTGACGACAGCATGGGATCGATTGATCCGTGATATTCATGTCACGCAATCCAAGTTTCCAATCGATCAAATTAGGACTACTGAGTTGAAAGCAAATGTGCGTACAAAAGAAGAATCAGATTTGTACGGTTTCAATTTGGAAAATCGCCTACCATTTCGCACCAGTTTTTTATCGAAAACCGGTAGAAACCACTATGCGAAAAAAAATTACAAGTCGATATTTGACCGATTTTTCACCGGTTTTTACCGATTTACGTCGTATAAAATTAGACTGGTTCCGTTTATCGAGCAAGCTCGATGCGTTCCAAAATCAGATTTTCAAACGAATTGTATCAAAATTTTAAACCCTGGCCACCGCACGCGCCTGTCTTCTTAACCCGGGCGAGGCCTGTACGGCTGCACCTCCGCGTCCGCGTTCCGCTCGCCATTCGTTCCCGCCGCGGGCCCGCCCCGCCCCCGCGCGTCGGCAGTGACCAGTCGTATGCTGCCGCGGCGGCTCTCTTGGCCCGTTGACGTGCCGGTGTGAATAGAGTGGGCCTGTGCGGCGGTCGCCGACCCAAACACCGACCTTTCCCACGTTCCTGCAGTCTCCTCGCTCGCGGCCCCAAATCCCTCGTTCCACCCGACCGCGCAAACCGACGAGGCCCTCGCCTGTGTGCCTACGAATTCGCCTACCAATCCAAGGCTGCTGGCTACAACCAAGCGCGCACACTCGCTCGAGGTGGAATGTTTGCTTCGTTCGTGCAATCAACCATAGCCATGAGATCAATGGAGGAGCTTCCAACCGTAGGCCTGCGACTGAAAAGATCACGTTAGCATCCCTCATTTGCATTCGTCAGCGATGTCTGTCACTAGTGTGAGGATGAGCCAGATGATGACCGACCAAACGGTTCAGGATGAAGGAAACTCCCCTAATGAGCAGCCGTATGTCACCAAGATTAGTGGTATATATAGATTTTAGATATACATTTGCTGCTAGTACATATTCCCTACGCTCACAAATAGTTATCGATTTGGATATAGGTGTAATTAAACTTTTAAAATTTTGACTTTCAATATCTTCTTTGCAAGATTGTTCTGGTTCCTCATGCTTCCTTGTCCCTTTGCAAGATTGTTCTGGTTCCTGCTCTTCTCAAAACATAGCATCTTGCAATTGACCGGCTCAACTGACTCCACCCAAGATACAAATTTCCGACTGGTGGCACCGCTTACAGTCGGCTGCACCAAAAGAGGAACGACGCGGTTTGAATAGTGCTATCATATATGGCTTCTGGAACCTGTGGAAGGAGCGTAATGCTCGAATTTTTAATAGCAAGCACACCTCCGTCCAGAACGTCGTGCACACTGCCCTTCGTGACCATTCTACCTTTACCGTCGCCTCGACAAGAAACAGCTGAGATTTAGCTTTTCAACTTAGCTCTTCTCCCCCCTAGTGCTCTAGTTCTTCTTGTATTCTCTTGCAGGACTGCTCCGTGCTATTGTCGCCCCGCATTGTTGTTTTGGATCTCCCTCTTGTACGATTACCCTTTTCTCTCACCCCTCTGAAATGAATTGGCAGAGCTCCTGCCGCTCTTTTCGAAAAAGAAAAAAAATCTTTTTGAACATTTAAATTGGAAACATAAAATTCATGTGTAGATTTGTCTTGAAAAGTATTTTCATAATATTATAATTTTATTGAGTTTTATATATACATTACAATAGTAATTAGTGGTCACGGTGATGTTTTTGAGACCGTATCGATGTCCAAAATGATAACTATTTGTGATTAGTGGGAGTATTACAATGTAATTTGGTAATCCTTAGAGATCTAGATAATAATTATATTTCATGCCTCCCCGATGTTGCCGATGGCCAGAAGTACGAAGATGTCACTGATGCCCTTGTGGTCGTCGTCACGGTCGAGTAGAGGAAATCGCCGTCACTGTCCCCTCGCTGTCGTTGTTCCGCTGTTCCCCTTGTGGCTCAGATCTAGGCTCCCAGCTGCCGCCACCACTCAGATCTAGGAGAGTGAAAGAGAGGAAGGCCGCTCATGGCCATCGTGGAGTCCATCGCCGAAGAGGGAGGAGGACAAGGTGTCGTGCCTGTGTCAGCACGACCCAGCATGCCATCGCGTCATGCTAGGCCTCACCTCTCCATGCCGTACTGTTGCGGCTCGCCGAGGCATGCCCATCATGCCCATGCCGTGCTGAACGAACTCCAGGTGACTTGTGCAATAGGACACAAAAAATCCATTAGAAGTACATTTTAAGTTTCCAATACCAAAGAATCGTCCTCAACGGGCAACTGAATGCAAGAGGCAATTTCCACCCAAACCACATATTGATTAAGCTTCAATTCAGAACCACTCCAAACTTCGCAAATAGTGTAACGTTATTCTTTTTTAAATGAATAACCTGTCGAGCTACAAAACCAATGGTCTTCCCAAGATTTTACCTTCCTCGCCACCTATTATACCCCATATAATTGGCAGCTTGAACACCCTACGACACTCCATTTGAGAAATGTGTGGCATTAGGAGTCCTAATGCAAGGATAAAATATTACAGGTCCATCTACATGGAGCTCGATCGGCAAGCGGATGTCTCCTGATGTTTCCCTTTGGACGATCCACGGCAATTAATCTCTGGCTGCGTCAAATCGACGGTCTGAACAGATAGATCTATAGACAGTTACAGAATCGACCAAATGCCGCTTAAGAAATATAAGGGATTGGATTCCACACCTACCAAAGTCCGTGGTTTCGACTGGAAAATGTCACTATCCACCAAACGTATACGTAAAACATGTGGTTATGCTTAACCTCGAGCTTTGCACGGGATGCTGGCCTCTGATTAGGAGTGGACGTGATGCTTTGAATTCGAGCTTTGCACGTGACGCTGGCCCCTGATTAGGAGTGGACGAATGAGGAACGCTAGTCCACGCGTTCAGGTCAACTGTTCCAATTAGATGATGGCAACATATTTCGTAAGCTGCTTTTTTTTTTCCTTCTTATTTCCTTTTAGTTATAGAGTACTCTTTACGGTCACCGGAAGATACCAAAATTTACATTAAATTAGTACGGCGAGATACCAAATATTTAAAGGATGGGTACCTACTGGTACTATCTTAATGTAAATTTTGGTACCTTCCATGGATGATAAAAAGCCAGTTAGCTTCAGTCCCATACCAAACGTTCTTAGCGTATACTAAAACAGCCAAGAGGATGGAGATACAAGGCGATTATTTTTTAAAAAAGAGGATGGAAATACAAGGCGATTATTTTTTAAAAAAGAGGATGGAAATACAAGGCGATTATTTTTTAAAAAAGAGGATGGGGATACAAGAGGATGGGCATGGGGATACCGAGCACTCTTAGCATATACTGAAAAAGCCAAGAGGATGGGGATACAAGAGGATGGAGAATTCACATATCTTTTGAATACCTTACAAGGTAAACGTGTGTTCAGCCTAGTTTTTTTGGAGCAGAACTAGCCAACAACGGGTATATCGTTGCAACGGTATACTGAGTTTCATTAATTTTAGTGATGAGTTTCATCTGGTTTTATGAGTTCCAGTGTTTAGTTTCATGAGTTTCATTGTAACATCCGCAAATTTATAAAAAGCTCAAAATCAAATGTTAAAATGTGAAATAATTTTCCTATGCATTTTCTGATTTTATGTGCGTTTATTGAATTGATTGTTGCTTGTAATGATTCTTGGATTATAGAAAAGAAAGGGAAAAGAGAAAACATAAAATGGTAAAGATGAGAATTCCCTTAGTAAATTTGGTCTTACCATGGATTACTCTGGAAAATGACCTAGGCTGGTCAAAATTGGTATAAACACCATTATTCATTGAAATCATGAGTTTTAGAATTAAAAATTTAATCTGATCCAGCTGGTAGCAAAATTGTGTAGAATTCTTGGTAGAGCTCTAGACCTCAAAATGTTTACTGCAAGTAGGTATTGACATGATCCTCATCCAGTAAAATTTTCAAAAATTAATAAGTAGTTTAACTATTTATTATCAATTAAACAATGCAGTTTTGAAATTCTGCAAGAAGTAGTAAAAGAATTCAAATAAAATAAATACTGTGATATTAGCTTTGAAATTTTTATGGTAGAACCACCATGTAGATCCACACCTTCAGTAAAAGTTTCAAAAATTAATACGTTTATTTAAATCATTAATTAATTCAAAAACCGAAATTTATTTCTTGTGCAGTCCGTGTTGTCAGATTTTTAATTAAATCACCGTAGATCATTTTAATCTCAAAACGTTACTGAAGCTAGTAAACTTATCCAGTAACTTGGATAAAAAGTTTAGAAAATTCTGGAGTTGATTTCACCTGGGAATTAATTCGTTGTAACGTGCTGCCTGGAGGGAGGACCCTACTCCTTTCCCCTTTTCTTCTCACTTGCACATGGGGCCATGCGTCCAGACACTTCCGGCCGATTCCACTCGTTTCAATTCCCTGTCAGGTGGGCCTCCATTGCATGTCGGTCCCATGCGTCATTCCCTCGGACCCCTTCCCTCTTTCCCTCTTGTCTGCCTCTGTCGATGGACCCGGGGACCACCCGTCAGTCCTTTCTTCTCCCTCTGCTCTCTCTCTTGCTTCTCTCGCTCCCGTGCGTGGCTAGCTGGGAAAAAGGCCCGAACCGCCTCCGCCTTTGTCCATTTCTGGCCAAAATCTCACGCTCACCGAGGCCGCTCTGCCAGCAGCGCCCATGCCGTGACTCCCAGTGGCCTTGACCGAGCTAGAAGGAGGATTTCCAGAGAGCACCAGAGCCGACCCCATTTTCACGCCTTCCCTGATCAATTCCACTCCCTATTGCCTACCGCCTCTTTTACCTATTTAACCGGACGAATAGAACCTACAAACCCAGTTGAACCCGGAGCGCTCACTCACTTTTCCTCTCACGCCCGAGACCGCCCCGACCAAACCTTTCTTCCTCGTCTCCGGCGGAACCCGATTTGGAGAAAACCTCAAATTACCGTATCTCGGTGAGAAATTCTCCAAATTGACTGCTCTTGAAGCATCCACGGTTGCTTACAAACCTTATGCGCATCTCCTTGCAGCCTGAAGCGACGCGGAGACCTCCCGCACCGCGCGCCTTCCTCCGCCATTGCCGTCGCTCGGTGAGAGCTTCACCCAACTGTTTTCTTTCGAGTTTGAATGCACGGTTAGAATCTTTAGGACCTCCTGATGCCCACGCACATGATCTTTAAGCCTAGCGCCATCGCGCCATGTGCCATCGCGTAGCACCGCCGTCTACCGCCGCGCGTCCAAAACCTCCAAGCACTACCCATAACCGAGCACATCACTAGGTTCACCTTGATCCCAAGAAGCTATAGCCGCCGGCCAAACCGTAGCGACGCCGCTGGAGAGTCCTCGGTGAGCTCGGCCATGACCTCCCCTGCTTTGAATCACTACCGTGTGGACCAGGCAAGTCAGTCGCACAAGCGCGCCTGCCTCGCTGTCATGCGGGCCACTTGTGTCAGCCGCCCGAGTAACACTGTCCCACTGCCAAGCCGGCCCCACCGGTCAACCGAGCCACTGAGCGTGCGCTCGAGCGCTAGTCGATGATAGATGGGCCCATATTGTCAGCCACAGCGAGCCAATTCAAAAGCCAGCCCGCGCGCATCAATGGAAATTACGCTTCCCTTTAAGGAAAGCGTATTTGTCCATTTTCTAGATTTTGTTGAACCGAATACATTCAAAAGCTTATAACTTTTAAACTATAGCTCCAAATTGAATGAAACAAATTTATAAATTCATAAAAAATAATCTAGTTTCATAATATGCAAAAATATTTTAAACTTGTTTAGCAAATTAAATTTGAATTTGAATTTAAAGAGAAAAATTTGGATATGCTCCATATAGAAAATTTCCTAATTAAGTCCAAACTGAGTGAAACTAATTTTGTTTGAATCCTTATGCTAAATACTGTCCAAATATGTAATTAGATTTGAATTTGGTGCTAGTTTGTAAAAATTTCCTAATAGGGTTAGATTCAATGCATTAAATTACTATAACTTGATCAAAAATCATCAAAATTTATTGAAACTTGTTTTTTCATGCTAATTATGTTATTTAGAACTAGTATATGAAATGATAATTAGGGTATACCATGCAACTTTTTATTGGAAATAAATGAGCTGCTTTATGTACTAATTGATATTAGTACAAGTAGCCATATACCTTGAAAATGAATTCTAATCTATTTAATCTTACAATCTTAGCTTCCTGAATTTGTAGATTAAAATAAAATAATACACAAAAGAAAATTAGTTGTGTTATATAACCCTAAGCTACTATCATTAAAACGAAATCCTGTAACTTGACTACACATGAAATGATAAGGCGTGCATGCTATTTTGATTGTCCTTGTGATGATTCTATTTGATTCTTTCATTTGCTTCTTTTGTCGTTATTGAAAGTTTACTATTTGCAATTTGTTATGTTCTTCTAATGACGCGTAGACATTGACGCTACCGACGCTACAGTTGATGACGCCGATCCCGCTTACGCCACTTAAGAGCAAGGCAAGCACCCCTTGATCATTTTGATCCCAATTTTATAATCACTTAAAAATGTGAACTAGAATCTGCCTGCATGTTTTATACTATAGCAAATCCTTATTTCGTGTTTACTGATAGTTATAACCCATGTTGGTGGATTTCCTTAATCACTGCTGATTTGTGAACTATGACAACCTTAGGAATGGTCAAGTTCATAAAGTTGGACTAGGTATAAACGCTTATTAATTTGCATATGCTTAGCTCTGCCTTAGATTAATGTCGGAAACATTTACACCCACACACTATTCTTTATGAAATCTTTTATGGTTTTTATGGTTTATTTAAACAGTAAAGGATACTGGTAATTTGATAAAAATGGAAATAAAACTACTGTTTTGATATGGGTGATTATTGGCTATTGCCGGATGTACATGTCTTAACGTGTACGTAGATAGGGTGAAGTATCGTCCATGTCACTCTAAGGACCGAACGTAGTGTTGCATGATCCAAGTATAACCGTACATCCACAAGTACTAGGTTGGGACAGTCTTAACTCATTAAATTATTTGGAACTAGTTTTGCACATTGGTAGGCTGGAGTAGCAAAAGTAATAAACCCTCTTCTGTATGCTTATAAGGGGCTGCCACATGGACTTTTGGGTAAACGCATATTCGGTGCAACGGTGTACGCCTGGTTATGGATTTGGGGCTATTATTATTCTACTTAAGCCGCTGGCTCTTTATTACAATAATTACTTTATTATTTATTGGTCTCCACCATAGCCAGGGTTAAATGTGTAACATCCTCGTTTTGGCTTTCTGGAGAAAAACCTAATTAAAATAAAGTAAATTCAAAAGTTGGAGTTTCTTTGGTGTTTATATTAACCTGGCATCCATTCCTTCAAATCGAATTAATTCCCTCCCGAGGCGAAAAATCGGATTTTCCAGCATCACTGCATCTAAAATTCACCCGAGTCCAAAAGTGTTCCAAAAATCTCCAAACCACTTCTAAAATGTTCCAAATATTCCGAAATGATTTTAGGAATCATTCCTCGGATTTTTGGACCTCCGTTCCTATTTTATCTCGCGCGGCTTTTGTTTAATGCCTGCGATCCGCGCCCGTATATTCAATTCCACAAAAATCATCCAAATTCAACCAAACCACTTCCATTGAGTTCCAAATAATCCAAAATGGCTCTAGGAATTTTTCCGGAATTTTTAGGCCATTTTTCCTTATTTTTCCCTAGGGTGGAACATTTGCGTAAAAGAGGGCCAATGAGGAGCTGCCACGTGGCACATGAATAGTGTCATCTTCAACCTCTAGCCATGCATGGGGGATGAAGCTTCATGCAAACAAAAATGGTGGGAGCTATCTTTAATTCCTTGTAACTCCCTCCACGCAACTCCAAATCAATCACCGTCGGATCCGTTGGAATCCTAACGGCCTCCTCTCTCTATCCATGGGCTTAATGTACCCGAAATCTCGTTGGTTTTTGAGCGGTTGCTAGAAACCCGAAATCCACTCTTTTGGAGATTGCGCGTCGTCTAGCCCGTTCAGCGTGATTCCACCTCTCTTCTCTCCGTATAAGAGTCCTCTTTCCGCTGGTGTAACCCTTCGTTAGCCTCTCAAACCCAATCGGCCGCAAGATCAAGAAAACCGACGAACTTGGTTGTTCTTCGTGTTCTTCGTGTTCTTGCTCATATCTTCCTCCTCGGTGGTTCATTCTTCTCACCGTTTGTTTCTTTGGGTTCGTGGGGAGGTCTAGCTTCTAATTCATCCGTTAATTTCAGGATTCCTCGGCCAGTAGGCATTTAATTTCGCTTTCATCACTTCGGCCGACCTCGGGTTTTTCATCAAATTCATCTTGCTCGGTGAGTTTTGGTTCAATTCCTTCCGGTTCTAGGTTCCTAAGGATGTTATCTAGAGGTCCTAGCTTTTTGTTTGGATCAAATCCATGCAAAATTGGGAGAAAAATCAAGTTTTGGAAAAGCTTGTGTTCTTTTTCTTTTGGCCTTCTCTGTTCTTGTGGTGGAGCTCTCTGTTGTTGGCCATGGCTTGTGGGTGCGTGTGGGCCCCTGCCCACGCGGCCGGCCAACCAGCCGCCGCCATGTGCCGCCGCTTCCTTCGCCAGCCGCTGCGCCAGCTTCGCCATGCCGGCCGCCATGTGCCTGTACGCCAGCGCCCGCGCCGCCGCCGGCGGCGCCACCGCCGCCGGCGACCCCCACGCCGCCGCCGCCGGCGACCCCCTCACCGCCGGCCACCTCCCCTTCTCCCTCTCTCTCCCTTTCTCTATCCCTTTCTCTCTCCTCCATGGATGGCTAAAGGCCAAGCTTCATGAGGAAGCCTCCTCCCTCCCAATGACAGGTGGACCCCACTGTCATAGACCCCTAGCCCAGTCAAAGCCAGTCAAAGCTCGGTCAAAGCCCCTTTGACCCAGTCAAACCCGAGAGGGAATATTCCCGGAATATTCCCGGTTTTCGATTTATTCGAAATTCAAACTTCGGAAGCTCATATCTTTCTCATCCGAACTCCGTTTGACCTCATTCAAATTTCTAAATTCATCTAAAATCAAGACCTTCCTGCCAGTACTAATTTTATAATTTTTGGATTTTATCTATTTTCTGTTATTTATTTGTTGCCTCGTTTTGCGTGTAGTCGACGATCCCGCCACATCATGATTTCCCCGTCGAGTCAGTCCGAGTTCGACACCGCCGCCGCAACTGAAGGCAAGTCTCCTTGATGCACTTTGCTCCTATGTTTGCGAAATGATTTAAAACTGTTTATAAAGTTGCATGGCTATGTTTAATGAAATATGTCAAATATAAGTGATAGTTAATCCGAATTTGTTAATTCCTCCATGACATTGTTAATCATATCCATTGTAACCCTAGAACCTTGTTTATACCATGCCTATGTTTATATGGTACCCAAGCTATGTAGTACGGTAGAATTGCTTAGGACCTTTTCCGACAAAAACAACCCATGGGTGGGATTATTCAAAAAGAATGTTTTTAAATGTGACTTGAAGGTTATTATTTTGATTTTGGTCCTGTTTTCTAAAATAAAAGAAAAGTAAAATGATTCTGACTTGGTAGGCCTGGAATGTCGGGTGGAAGCGGATCAAGCCTTGATCCTTTGGTGCTAGTACCGCCCCAAGTCATATAAGGACCGACGCTTATGATTGCCATTTTAAGCATAACCGCACTACCACATGTCTATTTTGGTACGAGCTGGCTCACTAATTTGTAGAAGCCTAGTTTAGACTCGCCACTCGGTTGTTGTGTGAGAGCAGGACGGAGGCATTGTTGTGGATGTTGTTTTGCTCACACGGCGCAAGAGGGGCTTCAGATCTTGGGTGGAGGGAACCCTAACAATGGTGAAACCTCGGTGGGTCTAGCTAGGTAGATACATTGTAACGGCCTTGTCAAGATATCCTGCCAAGCACACCTAAGGAAGTGTGTTAATTGCATGGCAACAAGGGTCTATCATGTCTAGATGGTAAAGTTGTACACCTCTGCAGAGTATAAACTATTCGATTAGCAGTTCCTTCTGTCAAAGTCAAAGCAAGAAATGCTTTCATATTGGTAGACTTTGATTTTGTTTTTAAAAACTAACAGTGTTTTGTTTTGTTGTTCTTGATTGGTTAGAACTCTCGAATGTTGTTTGGCGGAAAGAGCCAACCAGGTGGATAGAACCTGTTTACATTTGACGGATGGAGTCACATGATTAACTTTGATCCTTTAAACTGTTGGCGGATAGAGCCTTTATGCTAGTGATGGTGGATAGAACCTCACTACAATAATAAATAATTCAATTATTAAAAGAGTTGTAAAATATGCTTTGTGAAATTTATTACTTAAGTATGATTTAATCAAATGTGGCTTTATGCAAATAAACCCTATTAAGCTTCCTTTGGAAAGCCCCTCATGATCATAATTCCCGACTTGCTGAGTACTTTTGTACTCACGTGCTACACCAACATTGTAATCATCAGAGATTTATCAAGATGCCGAAGAGGAGGAGTTCTTCGAGGAGGATTGCCAGGAGGACTAGTTGCGTTCCTAGTAAATGCTTTGTGGCGTTGTGGCGTTAAGCTCGTTGCTTTCTTTTGCTTCCATTGTTTTGAGTGTCCTGGTCGTTAGACCGAGTATTGTAATAAGTGGCCTTGTGGCCCATATTTGAATATTTACATTACAAGTTTCGCTTTTGTTCGGCAATGATGTATCATCGTGGATCGTGTGTACTAGCTACTGATCCGGGACTAGTACGGAAATACACAGGAGATTCTGGATAGCTGATCCGGGGTCTCACAGCGGTGGTATCAGAGCCTGGACGACTGTAGGACGTGACCTAGTTAGCATGGCAAAGCCTTAAGGACCTATATTTCATAAAAATGTAATTGCAAAAGTTTAAGTTTCTTTGCTTCTATCTCTTCTATCTTAGTATCTTGTGCTCATCCTCTCTTTTATTTAAAATTTTGGTTACTAATTCTGTCTTCTTTCAAAAATTTGTAGATGTCGGTTTCACCACCTTTGCCGCGAGGTCGAGGCTTTTGCGAGGAGTCACATCGATGCTCCAGGAGCTGGGATTTCCCCATCGCCCGGAGTATCGCTACCAGTCAATGCCTGGTCTTGTCCAGGACATGTGGCAGGTCCGCTTGCTAGTCTTCGCGAGGAGCCGCCTTCGCGTTGAGGACCGGCCGTTCTACTTCACGGCCGAGAGACCGATTCTGGCGTACGCGCTTCAGGACGCGGCCAGAAAGGCTATCCTCATGTTGGGACAGAGCTACCGCGACATGCTGGAGAACTCTCCGTACCGGCTGTTTCCCCGCTTCCAGGTTGGGCGGGTGTACAGCCAGTTTAGGAGTTTGGCCCAGGAGAGGGACCCGACCGTGGTGCACTTGGGGTCACTCGTCCAGGCGCAGGATGAGGCCTACGTCCGGATGTCTGATGAGCTGCTGGGTTTGCGTCGGGACTTGACGGCAGCGAGAGAGAGGATCTCTCGGTTTGAGGAGGAGAGGAGGAGCCTCCCATCGCCTCCACCGCCAGCGCCTGTGCAGGAGGCATGCCGTGGCGCCGCCACCAGCCCCGGTTCGGGAGGAACCGCCGGCCCGCGACATCCCAGAGGACGCGCCGCCAGCCAAGCGTCATCAAGGCCTGAGGCTTCGGACTACTGCGCGCAAGTCCGTTCGTCTCCCTTCGCCGCCAGAGTTTACTCTGATTGCTTTGGCTGCCGCTGAAGGAGCAGGATCTTCGGCAGCCGCTTCACCTTCCCGCAGCAGGAGCGAGGAGGAGGAGGAAGAGGAGGACCCGTCCCCGCGCGTCTTCGCCAGTGACGCTAGTTCTTAGATAGTTTCAGTCTAGTCTGCAGGATCTTAAATTTGTCGCGTTAGAGCGTTGAATAAGTGATTGCTGGATTGTATCGTGCCTTTAGGCATTTGTGATACAGCCACCTCCAAAACTATTTGATTTTAATTGAAGTTTAGTTGGTTTTTCCCTGCTGTTGTGTGCCTTTGTGGTTGTGCTCTTGTGTTGAGGATGTGGTTTAGTTCCCCGTTGCTTACCTATGCTTCTCCCTCTTTCCTTGTGCTTGACCGCCTTGTGCAGATGGAGAACGTTGGTCGTGGTCGTGGTCGTGGAAGGCCCGCAGGCCGTGGTAGAGGCCGTGGACGAGCCCGTGGACCGGTGCACTTTCAAGAGGAAGCAGAGTATGTGGAGCCACCGCAGCCGCAAGGACAAGAGCAAGTGCAACACCGCCGCCAAAGATGATCCGCCGCCCCACCCCTCACCACCGCCAAACATGGAGCAAATGATGGCGATGCAGCCTTCAGATTCTTCAGCGTTAGCTCGTAACGCCCCGAACCAACCTCAAGCCGCGGCAAAGACCAAAGCTCAACCGCCCCAATCTAAGTTTGGGGAGTTCATGAGGACTCGACCCGACTTTTTGTCGATCCGCAGATCCGCTGGAATGCGGATGACCGCTCAAGGAAGTTGAGCGTAAATCGCACTTGGCTCGGGCGATGACATAGAGAGTGTGCAAGACGCATCTCACCACTCAAAGGAACTGCGACCAATCGGTGGGAAAACTATCGCGCCGCCCATGCCGACCGAGAACATCCCATGGAATGAGTTTGTGGAAGCCTTCAGGGCTACACATATCCCAAGGGGATTATGGAAATGAAGCGTCGTGAGTTTCACAAGCTTCAAAGAAGGAAACTTGTCTGCCTCGGAGTACCTTAACCGCTTCACTCACCGTTCCCAGACGCGATCACAGATGTCGCGATCGACGAGGCCAAGATTTGGCGATTCATGGAGGGCCTTGACCCCAACTTGAAGGTACAATTGGTTTCAAGCGACTACCCGCTGCTCCAAAGACATGATCAACAAGGCGCCGATTCAAGAGGATGCTCGTCGCCTTTTGAGTCGCGCAAGAAGAGAAAATGATGTTTCAGACTCGGCGGTGCCGCGATTCCAGGCCCCGCACTTTTCAGAAGCAGAAGAGCCTAGCAGCCAGCGAGCGCTGGCCCTGTGACCCCAATGTCTACCCCGCGCCCCATCGACAAGCCCCTCGCGAGCAAAGGCAGAGCTCAAGCTCGTAAGAGTGGGACAAAGAATGGCAGGAGTGCAGTGCTTTAATCTGCAGGAGATGGGGCACTACGCCAACAATCGCCCCGAAGCGTCAGTATCACCCGGTGAGGTTCAACCTGATCGACGCCACCGCGCCCCTGCGCCGGCTCAAGGAAGAGGAACCCCTCAGACTCCGCGCACGCCAAGGACTGCAGGAAGAGGGCGTGTGAACCACATCACCGCGGAAGAGGCTCAGGATGCGCCCGACGTGGTCTACGGTACGTTCGTTGTGAACTCAGTACCTGCTTCAGTTCTGTTTGATTCTGGTGCAACTCATTCATTTATTTCGGAGTACTTGGTTAAAAAGCATAATCGACACCTTACAGTTAAGAAACCCTTTGTTAGTACAATCCCCTGGAAAAGAATTAAGAACAACTACTGTTTGTCCAAAAATGGATATAGTAATAAAAGGGGTAAAGTTCCTAGCGAACTTAATACTGTTGGATACTAAGGGTATAGAAGTAATCCTTGGAATGGATTGGTTAACCAAGTACAAGGGTCAGATAGACTGTGCTAGTAGAGCTATCTCTCTTACCAGTCCTGAGGGGATTAGAGTGGAGTTCTTATCTAATCTTGCCTCTAAGGGGGGTAGCACCCTAAACCGTTTGAAAGGTACTTCGTTGGAGAAGGTACCGATCGTCAATGAGTACCCGGATGTGTTCCCGGATGAGTTGCCTGGTATGCCACCAGATCGAGATGTGGAATTTGTGATTGAGCTAGTACTGTACCGCCTCCAATCTCGAAGAGACCGCATCGACCGCCTTCTAACGAGTTGGTCGAGATGAAGAAGCGATTGAAGAACTGCAAGAAAAAGGATTCATCGCACTCCAGTTCGTCACCTTGGGGATCGCTTGTGATCTTTGTGTCCAAGAAGGATGGTAGTCTGAGAATGTGCATCGACTACAGTCGTTGAATGAGGTTACGATCAAGAACAAGTATCCGCTGCCTCGGATAGATGATCTGCTTGACCGATTGAAGGGAGCTCAAGTCTTCTCCAAAATAGATTTGAGATCGGGATATCATCACCAAGATAAGAAAGGAAGATATCCCGAAACAGCCTTTACCACTCGATATGGACTGCATTTAGTTCACAAATCATGTCTTTTGGTTTAACCAATGCTCCTTCTTATTTCATGAATCGATGAATAAGGTGTTTATGGAATATTTAGACAAGTTCGTCGTAGTATTCATCGATTTACATTCTTGTCTATTCCAAGAGCAGAAGAGCATGAAGACCATCTGCGGATAGTCTTGGAAACGCTTAAGAGAGCACCAAATTTGTATGCTAAGTTTAGCAAATGTGACTTCGGGTCAAGGAAGTGTCTTTCCTGGTCATGTCATTTCTGCTGCAGGAGTAGCAGAGATCCAAATGAAAGTGAGAGATGTTTTGGATTGGACACAACCCAAGTCGATCCGGAGATCCGAAGTTTTCTTGGATTGGTCAAGTTATTATCGGAGATTCATTGAAGGTTTCTCGAAGATAGCCAGACCTCTTACTCAGCTTCTGAAAAAGGAAAAGAAGTTTGAATGGACTAAAGCCTGTGAGCAAAGTTTTCAGGAGTTGAAAAAGAGATTAACCTCGGCCCCAGTGCTTATTTTACCAGACATCCATAAGGGCTTTGAAGTGTATTGTGATGCTTCGAAGCAAGGACTTGGATGTGTTATGATGCAAGAAGGAAAGGTAATAGCCTATGCTTCTAGACAATTGCGACCTCATGAAGAAAACTATCCTGTTCATGACTTGGAGTTAGCCGCAGTTGTGCACGCGCTCAAGATATGGAGACATTACTTGATCGGCAATAGATGTGAAATCTATACGGATCATAAAAGTCTGAAGTATATCTTCACTCAGCCTGATCTTAACCTGAGGCAGAGAAGATGGTTGGAGTTGGTGAAGGACTATAATCTGGGAATTCATTATCACCCTGGAAAAGCAAACGTTGTTGCAGATGCTTTGAGCAGGAAAGCTCACTGCAACAATACGAGAGTGCAACCAAGCCAACCGACGCTTCACGATGAATTTCGGCGCCTTAACCTGGGATTAGTAAATGAAGGGTGCATTTATTCTTTGGAGGTCAAATCAACCCTTGAAGATCAGATCCGAGAAGCTCAAAAGGACGATAAAGGTATTGCCAACCTGAAGGAAGGCCTAAAGAAAGGAAAGCACCCCGGATTTTCGTAAGATGACCAGGAACTGTTTGGTTCGGGAAAAGAATAGTGGTCCCTAACCAAGAAGAAATCAAGAACGTGATCTTGAAAGAGGCTCACGATTCAGTTTACTCCATTCACCCAGGAGGCACCAAAATGTATGCTGATCTGAAAGAGAAGTATTGGTGGTCCAATTTGAAAAAGGAAGTTTCTGACTTCGTAGCACGGTGTGATGTGTGTCAGCTGGTAAAAGCAGAGCATCAGAGACCAGCCGGTCTATTGCAGCCTTTGCAAGTGCCTGTATGGAAATGGGAAGAAATTGGAATGGATTTTATAACTGGCTTACCCAGAACCAAGTCCGGTTATGATTCCATCTGGGTTATTGTGGATCGATTGACCAAAGTGGCCCACTTTATCCCGGTAAGGACAACCTATTCTGGAGATAAGCTTGCCGAGTTGTATATGGCTAAGATTGTGTGTTTACACGGTGTGCCAAAGAAGATTGTGTCTGATCGAGGTTCCCGCTCACCTCGAGATTCTCGGCAAAGAATTGCATGAGGTATTGGGTACGAATCTTAATTTCAGTACTGCGTATCATCCCCAGACGGATGGCCAGACCGAAAGGGTCAATCAAATTTTAGAGGATATGTTGAGAGCTTGTGCTCTAACATATAAAGGCTCGTGGGATCAGAATTTGCCCTATGCAGAGTTTTCCTATAACAACAGTTATCAAGCCAGTCTGAAGATGGCACCTTTTGAAGCTTTGTATGGAAGAAAGTGCCGAACACCATTATATTGGAAAGAAACCGAAGGAGGACAAATCATCGGACCCGATGTTCTGAAAGAAGCCGAAGAGCAAGTCAGACAGATCCGGGCAAATCAAGACACCACCTGCATAAAAGAGTTATGCGGACAATCGTCGAAGGGAATTAAGCTTTGTACCTGGAGACCATGTGTATTTGAAGGTATCCCCGATGAAAGGAATGAAACGATTCCGCGTCAGTGGAAAATTAGCACCCCGCTATATCGGACCATTCAAGGTGATCGCCCGGAAAGGCGAAGTTGCTTATAAATTGGAATTACCGCCACAGTTGTCAGGGGTACATGATGTTTTTCATGTGTCTCAGTTAAAGAAGTGTCTTCGAGTGCCCGAGCAGCAGATGCCGTTGGAAGACATGGAACTCGAAGAAGACTTGTCTTACCCGGAGTATCCCATCAAGATTTTGGATGAAGCCGGCGTCGGCCTTGGCCGAGTAATCAAGTTCTGCAAGGTTCAGTGGAGCAACCATTCGGAAAAGGAAGCTACTTGGGAGCGTGAAGAAGATCTTCAAGCAGAGTTCCCGGACCTCTTTCTTTCTCCGTCCGAATCTCGGGGACGAGATTCTCTCTAAGGGGGGTAGGTTTGTAACATCCTCGTTTTGGCTTTCTGGAGAAAAACCTAATTAAAATAAAGTAAATTCAAAAGTTGGAGTTTCTTTGGTGTTTATATTAACCTGGCATCCATTCCTTCGAAATCGAATTAATTCCTCTCGGCGAAAATCGGATTTTCCAGCATCACGGCATTCTAAAATTCACCCGAGTCCAAAAGTGTTCCAAAATCTCCAAACCACTTCTAAAATGTTCCAAATATTACGAAATGATTTTAGTAATCATTCATCGGATTTTTGTAAATCCATTCCTATTTTATCTAGCGCTGCTATTGTTTAATGCCTGCGATCCGCGCCCGTATATTCAATTCCACAAAAATCATCCAAATTCAACCAAACCACTTCCATTGAGTTCCAAATAATCCAAAATGGCTCTAGGAATTTTTCCGGAATTTTTAGGCCATTTTTCCTTATTTTTCCCTAGGGTGGAACATTTGCGTAAAAGAGGGCCAATGAGGAGCTGCCACGTGGCACATGAATAGTGTCATCTTCAACCTCTAGCCATGCATGGGGGATGAAGCTTCATGCAAACAAAAATGGTGGGAGCTATCTTTAATTCCTTGTAACTCCCTCCACGCAACTCCAAATCAATCACCGTCGGATCCGTTGGAATCCTAACGGCCTCCTCTCTCTATCCATGGGCTTAATGTACCCGAAATCTCGTTGGTTTTTGAGCGGTTGCTAGAAACCCGAAATCCACTCTTTTGGAGATTGCGCGGCCGTTCCTAGCCCGTTCCGCGTGATTCCACCTCTCTTCTCTCCGTATAAGAGTCCTCTTTCCGTTGGTGTAACCCTTCGTTAGCCTCTCAAACCCAATCGGCCGCAAGATCAAGAAAACCGACGAACTTGGTTGTTCTTCGTGTTCTTCGTGTTCTTGCTCATATCTTCCTCCTCGGTGGTTCATTCTTCTCACCGTTTGTTTCTTTGGGTTCGTGGGGAGGTCTAGCTTCTAATTCATCCGTTAATTTCAGGATTCCTAATCGTGGGCGACGAATTTCGCGTTTTCATCACTTCGGCCGACCTCGGGTTTTTCATCAAATTCATCTTGCTCGGTGAGTTTTGGTTCAATTCCTTCCGGTTCTAGGTTCCTAAGGATGTTATCTAGAGGTCCTAGCTTTTTGTTTGGATCAAATCCATGCAAAATTGGGAGAAAAATCAAGTTTTGGAAAAGCTTGTGTTCTTTTTTTTCTTTTTGGCCTTCTCTGTTCTTGTGGTGGAGCTCTCTGTTGTTGGCCATGGCTTGTGGGTGCGTGTGGGCCTGCCCACGCTGCCGGCCGGGCCGCCACCGCTGGCCGCTGCCGCTTCGCCGCTGGCCGCCGCTTCGCCGCTGGCCGCTGGCTGCCGCTTGCCGCCGCCCCGCCGCCATCCATGCCCAGGCCTTCGCCCGCCGGGCGCTGGCCACTGGGCCGGGCGACTTCTCACCGCCGGCCACCTCCCCTTCTCCCTCTCTCTCCCTTTCTCTATCCCTTTCTCTCTCCTCCATGGATGGCTAAAGGCCAAGCTTCATGAGGAAGCCTCCTCCCTCCCAATGACAGGTGGACCCCACTGTCATAGACCCCTAGCCCAGTCAAAGCCAGTCAACGCAGTCAAAGCTCGGTCAAAGCCCCTTTGACCCAGTCAAACCCGAGAGGGAATATTCCCGGAATATTCCCGGTTTTCGATTTATTCGAAATTCAAACTTCGGAAGCTCATATCTTTCTCATCCGAACTCCGTTTGACCTCATTCAAATTTCTAAATTCATCTAAAATCAAGACCTTCCTGCCAGTACTAATTTTATAATTTTTGGATTTTATCTATTTTCTGTTATTTATTTGTTGCCTCGTTTTGCGTGTAGTCGACGATCCCGCCGCGACCGCCGATTTCCCCGTCGAGCCGTCCGAGTTCGACACCGCCGCCGCAACTGAAGGCAAGTCTCCTTGATGCACTTTGCTCCTATGTTTGCGAAATGATTTAAAACTGTTTATAAAGTTGCATGGCTATGTTTAATGAAATATGTCAAATATAAGTGATAGTTAATCCGAATTTGTTAATTCCTCCATGACATTGTTAATCATATCCATTGTAACCCTAGAACCTTGTTTATACCATGCCTATGTTTATATGGTACCCGTTGCTATGTAGTACGGTAGAATTGCTTAGGACCTTTTCCGACAAAAACAACCCATGGGTGGGATTATTCAAAAAGAATGTTTTTAAATGTGACTTGAAGGTTATTATTTTGATTTTGGTCCTGTTTTCTAAAATAAAAGAAAAGTAAAATGATTCTGACTTGGGCGGCCTGGAATGTCGGGTGGAAGCGGATCAAGCCTTGATCCTTTGGTGCTAGTACCGCCCCAAGTCATATAAGGACCGACGCTTATGATTGCCATTTTAAGCATAACCGTACTACCACATGTCTATAATGGTACGACTGGCTCACTAATTTGTAGAAGCCTAGTTTAGACTCGCCACTTTCGGTTGTTGTGTGAGAGCCGGACGGAGGCATTGTTGTGGATGTTGTTTTGCTCACACTGCGCAAGAGGGCTTCAGATCTGGTGGAGGGAACCCTAACAATGTGAAACCTCGGCGGGTGGGTCTAGCTAGGTAGATACATTGTAACGGCCTTGTCAAGATATCCTCACGCAAGACACCTAAGGAAGTGTGTTAATTGCATGGCAACAAGGGTCTATCTTGTCTTGTGGGTAAAGTTGTACACCTCTGCAGAGTATAAACTATTCGAATAGCCGTGTTTACTGGCCAAAGGCAAAGCAAGAAATGCTTTCATATTGGTAGACTTTGATTTTGTTTTTAAAACCGAATGTTGTTTTGTTTTGGGGTTCGGGAGTGGTTAGAACTCTCGAATGTTGTTTGGCGGAAAGAGCCAACCAGGTGGATAGAACTCGCTTACCTTTGACGGATGGAGTCACATGATTAACTTTGATCCTTTAAACTGTTGGCGGATAGAGCCTTTATGTTAGTGATGGTGGATAGAACCTCACTACAATAATAAATAATTCAATTATTAAAAAGAGTTGTAAAATATGCTTTGTGAAATTTATTACTTAAGTATGATTTAATCAAATGTGGCTTTATGCAAATAAACCCTATTAAGCTTCCTTTGGAAAGCCCCTCATGATCATAATTCCCGACTTGCTGAGTACTTTTGTACTCACGTGCTACACCAACATTGTAATCATCAGAGATTTATCAAGATGCCGAAGAGGAGGAGTTCTTCGAGGAGGATTGCCAGGAGGACTAGTTGCGTTCCTAGTCGTCGCCTGTGGCGTTGTGGCGTTCGCTCGTTGCTTTCTTTTTGCTTCCGCTGTTTTGAGTGTCCGGTCGTTAGACCGAGTATTGTAATAAGTGGCCTTGTGGCCCATATTTGAATATTTACATTACAAGTTTCGTTTTGTTCGGCAATGATGTATCACTGTGACTGTGTGTACTAGCTACTGATCTGGGACTAGTACGGAAATACACAGGAGATTCTGGATAGCTGATCCGGGGTCTCACAAAATGCCACCGGGCTGGTGCAAAGCTAGGTTCAGATAATCGAATGGTTTCGTTATGAACTCTCTGCGACACACCAAAGGAAGTGTGTTAATTTGCAATGCACAAAGGGAGAACATATCTTGTGGGTAAAGTTGTACAACTCTGCAGAGTCTAAAACTATTCGAATAGCCGTATCCACGGTCATGGATGACTTGGTGAACCCACACTAGTTAGTTGATTTCTATTTTCTAAAATTTTGATCAAATGATTTGGAAAAGGATTCACACTTGTTAAAAGGTCACTTACTGTTATATTTGTTCATATAAGACCATGGAGGGTCTTTTTCGTTATTTTACTCACAAAGGGTTGTGAGTAAAATGCTATTATTCATTGGATTACATGTTATTTCAATTACTTATCAAGCTGCTTTAATTTCCATTTATGCTTTCCATTACTATTCAATATTACTTCATTCAAAATTTTCGCTTTACGCAAAACAACCGTAGAAACCCACCTTCTATTCAGCTTGCATATAATCCAGGCTTTGCAAACACTACAAGTCTTGCGAGTACCAATGTACTCAACTTGCTTTAACATGGTTTTTAGGTGAAGAGCAAGAATATCCTGTCGACGATAACGAAAATGAAGAACTCGTTATTTATGGCGACGACTGTCCTCTCTAGGTTCATCTCGTCTGTTGCCTGTGGTGTTTTGGGCTAGTCGGCAAACAATAAGATGTGGTCTTTTATTACAGCTACTTTTGGTTATGTAATATTAATGTGAAACATCTGATGTAATAAAAGTTTGAACTTGTGTATGGCTGTAATTTCCAAATTGTGTTTGTGCGTGCCAGCCACTGATCATGGGAATGGCACAGAAAGCACTTAAGAACCTTATTTTTATGTTACTTAGTGGAATAAAAATGAGGGTCTCACAGTTTGGTATCAGAGCCATGCAGACTATAGGTGAACGCTAGTTAGAACGGTCGTTGGTGGGAAAATTTAAAATTTGAATAGACAAGTTATACTTAGGAATATAAAATTGTTATATTTGTTATTAATCCTTAACTATTATGTCATCTATTCTTTTCATTTAAGCGTTATCGTTGCATCTTACATTTGATCTGGAATACTAATTCCTTATTAAATGTGCAGATGGAAGGATATACGTCGTGCTTCGTCACTTCAGAGCGACAGGATGCTGGGTTGATGGGAGTTTTGGCTCAGATGTTGGAGTACGCGAGATTCGACACCCCCCGCTACATTGTCTTCCAGGCGATGGTTAGCCCGGTGTCGATCGAGTATATTGCTAGAGTCGATATTCCAGCTAGGACGGAGTTTGGAGAGACTGGACGCACCTTCGATGGACGAGGAGCTTCAGTGACTGCCGCATTGAACGATGTCGCATACATGGCGATCGTTCGGCTGTGACATGCACTTCCGGAGTTGGCAACGGTCTACCGTGAGATACCAGCTTTGCTACCCAGAGGAGATACCAGCTACGTTGACCCTAGTACGATTCAGGATGAGCGTCAGAGGGTCATAGTTGGGTTTCTTAGCGCTGCCGACCGATATCATCAGCAGGCTACGTTGAAGTACTACGTGGCTCGTCGTAGAGTGGCTTTCCTCCAGGACACCATAGCTCCTTTTGTGGCTATGGGTCTGTTCTCACGGTCGGTGTTAGGTGACGATGCCACCCTTTTGCCAGTTAAGGAGATACCAGGTACTCCCACCCCTATGTCTGTTAGAGTTGCCAGGCGCTCAAGGCAGGCTAGGATGTCCACTGGAGGTAGTCGTCCCCGTCTTTCGCAAGTCAGGTTTGAGCCGGGGTTTGCTAGTGTACCTCGTCCCCGAGTGACGCAGGTATACCGGTGCCGTGGCACCTTTCCTTCCACGATGGCTGACTCCACTCCCGCAGTCCCTGTCGAGCCTACTACCGACGAGGGCACAGCAGCACCAGGACTAGAGTAGAGTTACCTAGAGTTGTTAGTAGTACGTAGTGTTTGTGTAGTACCAAGTTATGTTCTGGTCTTACTTTTGTTGTACATATTGTATATAAGGTTTGAATAAAAGAACTTTTGCTGTATTTTGTGTGCGTTTTTGGTTCCTTCTCGTGATCGTTTAATGTTTAATTATAACTTCACGACGATGTGATCCCTTGCATTCATTGTCAACAATATAACATAATAAAGCAACAACACACCTTCCTTTAAAATGAATTTCTTTAAGGTTAATAAAATTTTAGGGAATGAAACGTTGCCTTATGATCGGTAGAGATTGAGCTAAATCTTCCAATTTGTTAGATTAATTATTTAATCACAATATATTATTTTCTCATCTGAATTGAAATTTCAGGATACCTGTAACTAGATCGCTTCGTGGGATCCTGGAAAGTGAAGCTTCGCAGGAGCCACTGCCTCCACGCGAGACACTTCCCACTCCAGCACAACCCAATCCGATGCACCCATCCGCGAGGGCTTCGTCCTCACACCACACTGTTCCTCCAATTCCTAATCAGCAAGGAGGAGTCCCAGAAGAGCAGTTGCCAGGACCGCCAACTATGGCGCTAGTCTTGGCAATGATTGAGCAAAATCGCCAGACTCATACCCTTCTCCTACAATAATTGTTGCAGAATACCACTAACCTCGGAGCTCGAGGAGGAAATGGTGGTGGTGCGCCGCAATCAAAACTGACTGAGTTTCTGAAAACTCGGCCTTCCACTTTCTCCACATCAGTTGATCCATTGGACGCCGATGACTGGCTGCGTTCAGTGGAAGGCAAATTGAACATTGCGCAATGCAATGACCAGGAGAAAGTCCTCTATGCATCCTACCAGCTGAATGGGGCAGCAGCTTCTTGGTGGGAAACTATCAAGCTGTGTGTCCGCCAGATCAGATTTCATGGAATGACTTCAAGATTGCATTCCGTCGGGCTCACATTCCAGCGAGCCTGGTGGACGTGAAAAGGCGAGAATTCCTTGACCTTCGTCAGGGAAATCAGACGGTGATAGAGTATCTTCATCGCTTCAACTATCTTTCACGTTATGCTCCGTCTGAAGTTACCCTCGAAGCGCGCAAGCTAGAACGCTTCCGGGATAACCTGAATGATGAAGTCAGATGTCCTCTATTCATCAGTTTTAGTGCTACGTTTCATGAGTTTCAGTGTAAAAATTTCACGAGTTTCATGAGTTTCAGTGCTATACCGTTGCAACGGTATACCGTAGAATATTATTTCTGTTTTTTTTAGCCATCGCTAAGGCTTGCGGGAGCCTCCGACGCTGGAGTACGTTTCAGCCGGCTGCGGCCTGAAACGAACAGAAGCTTCGCGCGGTTGTACCGACTGGAAAATGCCGCTTAAGAAAGCCTGGTGATGCTTGACTTCGAGCTTTGCACGTGATGCTTGACTTAGAGATTTGCACGTGATGCTAGCCTGCGCGTTCATGTCAACTGGCCCAATTGGATGATGGCAACAGATTTCGTAATGCTAGCTGCTTTCTTTCTTTTCTTTTCTTATTTCGTTTTAGTTATACAAGACTTTTAATCATCCTTGAAAGATATCAAGATTTATATTAAATTGGTACTGAGAGGTACCAAATATTTAAAGGATGGGTATCTCTTGGTACTAACTCATTATAAATTTTAGTACCAATCAAAGATGGTAAAAGGCTAGTTAGTTTTAGTCCCAAAAGGCGATGAGTGCTGCAATAGCAAAGCATACCTTTCTCCAATTTCAATTTTGGTTAGGATCAAGTGCAGTATATGTTCTTATCAATTTGATATCTGATATATGGGCTACGCTCTACATCATCACCTTGATATTAAATTTATTGTTTTACGAGAAAGAGAGTTCAGCGCAATAGCTCATTATAAATTTTTTTTTTTATTGTCATGTTGCCCGTCTAGTTTGACGAATCATTCAAGTAGCACTTAACCTGACAATGCCTACAAGTATAAATAATATGTTTGAAGACTGGTTGAATGGGATGAGTAAAGATTTCTAGTTTCATATTTTAGTGGGCGCTGCTGTAATATGTTGGTCAATCTGGTTATTTCGGAATGATATAGTGTTTGGTAAGAAAAGGAATTCTAATCCATTGCAGGTTATCCATGCATGCATCGGATGGCTGCGCTCATGGTCATTGATGCAATCTAAGGAGGACAGGGAAGTGGTATTATCTGGTTGCAGAACGCTAAATTTGGTAGATAGGGATTTCTTCTGCAGACATGGGTGAAAAACTAGTTACAGGATTTGTGCTGATTGAGACCTTTTGTTTCATTTTTATTCTAGCTTGTTGCAAACTTGTTTTATTCCTTTTTCCCTTCCGAAGGATGTTTAGTTATAACGATGTAATAAATTATGGCTGTGTGCATCTCCGGATACAGAGGCTGGGAGATATAATCTTTCATTATCTAAAAAAGCTATTGGGGCTCGGTGCATACATGTTCATATTGAGGAGGCTATTTAAAGGTGTAAGTACCTGTCGACTTGTAGCAACTACGCCGCTTTCAGAAAATTATGTCTCATTATTCTTACACCTTTCAGCCGGGATTGGCCTGCAGATAAAATCTCGGTCCATTCAGGCGAATTCCGGCTGGAAATATACCTCCTAAGGGCCTGCTTGGAAGGCCGATTTTGGGCCTAAAACCGGTGTAAAATGCCGGCCTGTAATTTTTTCTGGGCCTGGCTTTGAAACTGTGCTTGGGTGGGCTGGTAACCCAATATATTTACCGGTAGTTTGGGCCAATACGGTCGGAAAGAAAATGTCGCAATAGGACACCACAGTTTTTTTTTCTGAAGATTATCGGGCAGCTCCATCGCTCCATCGCTCACATCGCTCTCCGCAAACCCTAGTGACGACAGTGATGGCGATGGCGAATGTGGCTGCATCTTCAACTCCCCGCAAACCCTAGTGGCGACCACGACAAGCGTGACGGTAAGCTACCCCTACACTATCCCTCAATTTGATTCATACAATAGCAGCTCACCTCTCTCCAATCACCCGGCAGCGGCGACAACGGTTTCATTGGCGACGGCGGTTCATCGGCCTCACCTCTCCTCCCCTCCCAGGAAATCGACATTGACGCTGGTTCTTGTGAGGTGCTCCCAGGAAATCCCTCACTTGCTCTAGATCCCCATTGCTTCTTGCTTTTGATCTAGATCCCTATTGCTCACTTGTTATTGCTTCTGATCTAAATCCCTATTGCTTGCCTACCTCTCCTCCCCTTCCAGGAAATCTATTTGATCAGATCTATTTGCTTCCATCAATTCATTAAATTCTAATATTGGAAACAGGTTTGTCTCATGATCCTTGCAAATAAGAAATTGAATAATTTAGTTGCTTTGTTGCAAAGAAGATGTCCACTGTTATTCTGAAATGTACAATTGGTATTTTAGGTGGTGAATTGCTTTGTTGGTAGCAAATGACGTGTTTGATCATTGGTTTCATTCAATCAAATGGCTATCAAAGTCATTGTCAGAAGCAAGCACAAGACAAACAAAATTGCTCCTGAATTTTTATCTGTATATATGCTTGTTTGATCATTTAAATTAAGTATTGTTCTCTTCAGCATCACATATAGATATTGTACAACTCTTGCTCTGGATATATTCATCTTTTGTCGAAAGTTGGAGCACATAAATGTTGTGCGTCCTATCTAGAAAATAGCTGATACATAAATGTTGTGCGTCCTATCTAGAACTGTATATCCTAGATAAGATTTATCACAAGAGTCTCCATGCTGTCCTTGTCCCTCCATGTGTCCTCTAGTCAAGCACCATTTGCTTAAGCTTGCTTGAGCCTTCTCCAGGTAAATGATGGATAGCTCACTACTACGAAAGGTCTATATAAAAGCTTAGTGGACTTGCATTCTTCGATTAGAGGCAATCTCAGAAGTCAAGTGGATTATTTTTTAAATTTGCTTACTGATTGTCAATTTTTTATTTTAAAAATTTAAGGTTCTTGAGTGCTAGTTGATATGAAAGACTTTAGTCTTACTGAGTCTGAGGAAGAGGAAGATGACGATATGATGCTACTTATTTTGCCAGCATTATATTCAGCTTCTACCATAACTAAAACTCCATGTCATACATCAAAGCTTAGTGGAGCAGAATATATTACTGAACTTCTTGAAGGTCATCCGAGCCGATGTTATGAAAATCTTCGTATGGAACCCCACATTTTTCAAACACTCTCATACTATCTTAGGTCAAAAAATATTTTGCATAATACGAGAGGTGTTACTATGGATGAGCAATTAGGCATTTTCATGTATATGCTTGCACAGAATGCCAGTTTTCGAGCATTGACAGATAGATTTCAGCACAGTCCTGAGACTATACATAGACATCTTGGGGCATGTTTTGAAGCGATCACTTCATTGACCTTTAAATTTATCAAACCTCCATCCACTGAGACTCATTGGAAAATATCATCAACTCCACAATTTTGGCCATACTTTGAGGTACATGTAATCCATGGTAGTATAATTTAGGAATTTCTACCCTCTCATTTTATTTCTCAATTAGTAACAAGGTCTTGTTTCTTGCAGAATTGTATAGGGGCAATAGATGGTACTCATGTCCCTATCACAATGACGGATTGTGAGGCTGCTCCATATCGAAATAGAAAAGGAACTCTTTCTCAAAATGTGATGCTTGCTTGTGACTTTGATTTGAATTTTGTTTATTTTTCTACTGGTTGGGAAGGGTCCGCGTCAGATGCAGGGGTGTTACATTCTGTCATTAAATCTGGATTTTGAGTACCCAGAGGCAAGTACTATCTGGTTGACGGGGGCTATGCAAACACTCCTTTCTTTCTTGCTCCTTATCGAGGAGTTTGATACCATATCAAAGAATAAGGACAGGGCAATTGCCGACCTAGAGACTATAAGGAGTTGTTCAATCTTCGCCATGCCCGCCTACGCAACCATATAGAGCGTGCTATTGGCATCCTAAAGATGTTATTTCCTATCTTAAAAGTTGCAACATTTTACCCAATAGAAACTCAAGTGAAAATTCCAGCAGCAACGGCTACGCTGCATAATATAATCCGGAGCCATAAAGGTGATGACAATTGGTTAAGTGATCAAACAATGAACATTTCATCAGATAAATTTGTGGATCTACCTAGTGGAGATGACCGATACAGAGATGATGTTGTACCATTGAACAATGAAAGGAACTTAGGTAATACTTTGAGAGATGAGATTGCAAAGAAGATGTGGGCAGATTATGAAAGTAGGAGGCGGAGAGTACAAAGGAGAGCTCATTAGCAATTATGTTAAATATATGCTGTTTTTACTTTATTTTATTTTGTACTCATTGTAATAAAATAGAACAATTGTTAGTTATCATAAAGCTTTATTTGCTATTTATTCATACTATTTACAGTTCCTTGTGGTTTATGGTATATCTAAGGCTTTATGGCACATAGAGCAAGGTGGACATCAAAGTATGAAAAAGGATTGGTTGATATACTCCTCGAGTTCAACGTTTCTCACTATCATCGTCAAAATGGATGGTGTTCAGAAGGGTGGAATAGGATTGTGAAGGATTTCAATAAACTCTTTCCAAAAGCAAGACTTTCTTAAGCTCAAATTCAAGACAAAGAGGCTCAAAGCAATTATATCCATTCGCAATCGAAGTGGTGTCTCATGGAATCAAAATGCATCCATGATTAACACCACATCTAAAAAATGGGATGCGATAATTGAAGTAAGCTTCTATTTGTACTTGAATTGTTCTATCATTTGTGCTCTTTGCTTATATGATCACTCAATGAATTTTGTAGGACTATAGGCTAAGGAGGTTTGAAAATAAGAATTTCCCATTGTTTGATTTGTTGGATCTCTTGTATGAAGGTAATGGTTCCACCTTTATTTCCTAAAGTATTGCACGTAATTGCCTTGTCAACTGTTCTCTGCAGTGGAACCCATCCATGTACTTACATGTTGGTAGTCACTGTGACTAAATATGCCTAGATGAGAAGGTAGATGAAAAATAACAATAGTTTAATCCTTCTATCCTTGATGTCTTAATAGGACAAATTGTGGAAGGAAAACATTGTTTCACTTCTAGTCAACCATCTCATGTAGCAAATACAAGCTTCGATCTTGGATGCAAGAACAAGAAACTTTCAAGCAACACTAGAAAACACTCACAGGATGCAAGTTTTGATTCAAGAGCTCAACATTCTATTGGCATTGGGGAAAGACGAGACAACATGCATTCCCCTCCAAGAATGCATGAATCTGAAAGGCAAGGTTTGGAGAATGAAATACAAGATCAAGAAGAGAATAATATGTACTCTTGTCAAAGAATGGATGACATTGGAAGGAGTCTAGAGAATGAACTTCTATAAGATTACCATGATGAGCAGTTGGATGTTGAAGATAATGAATGAAATCAACCAGGATGAAGAGGTGATGACCATCCAAATTCAAGAACTAGGACTATTGGATCACAAAGAGGAAGACCCAAGAAACAAAAGAGTACAACATCGGCACCACGCATTAAAGAAACAATGTCAACTTATTTTGATTTCAGAAAAGAACAAGCTAGCATGAAGGAGCAGGCTTCAAATCAAGGAAATGAATACTCAATTTCAAAATGCTTTGAAGTGTTACATGCTATGGATGATGTGTCCGATGAGATCAAGATCTTTGCCTCCGATGTCTTCAAGGATGCAATAAACCGTGAGATTTTTCTATGCTATGAGGCAAGATTGCGTGGTTTGTGGTTGAAAAACGAAGTAAACAAGCTTGGAAATTGACTCTTTGTAAGTCCTTTTATTTTGACCAATTTACCAAGTCAAATTAGCACTAGTTCAAACAAAATTGGGTAATAACTTAGCTCTGAATTAGTTTTGGTAAGAAATGTATTTTCTAGTTTAGATTATTATCAAGATGCCATTAGTTTAGTCACTAGCTAGTTCACCTCATTTTGCATATAGAATTACAATTTACAAATGATATTTAAAAGTTCTAATGATCTTTATCATTGTGTTGAGTTCTTTGTCAATCAATACATTCAACTTCTTTTCCTATGAAGAAACTTTTTTTAATTTGTTTACTGATTGGCAACTTTTTTAAATGTAACCTTCTTCAATTCTCAAATTTCTCAATGTAATAGTTGTGTAAGAGTTGAAGATCATGCCACACTATATACATTGCTAGAATCAGATAAATATGTTGATGTTGATGCCTAGTTCAATCGGGGCATTCACATAGATGACACTCTTTAAAATTCACATTTCAGTACTTGACACTCTGGCCCACAGTCATACACACAGATGGTCCCACATGTCATACACAGCCAGAAAAGCACACGAATTGAGTGTCGTGTGATGAATTTTCCCAGTTCAATTACTTGAGAAATAACCACTAACTTTTCAAGTTTTTACATACAATATGCTTATGTTGTTTGTTGACAGGATTCACCAAGGAACCAGCTTTGTCCTTGCACTGCGCTCTAGTCAACTCAAGTGTGGTTGCTTCCTACCTTAGCTACATGGTTACAATTAGTTGCTCTAGTTACTAATAGCAGCAGGAGCTGTCTAAAAAGTTTGCAGTATTGCACTATGTTTTTTTTGTTAGCTTCTACATTACAGAGAGACAAGATTTAATGAAAGGAGTATGTCCATGTTGGAGTTCATGCATTCTACTACTGATCTTTCTCATAACTGTAAACTCTATGGTCTATGCCATAAATGACCTAACGTGTCATAACTGTAAACTCTCTATGGTCTATGCCATGAATGACCTGACATGAAAATTGTGATCCTAGAGTTGAGACAAGGCCTGATGGAGCTATATGTTTGTGTCGATCCATGCATTTTAGTTTCAAGTTACTGTTTGTGATTGCTATTGTGACGTGGAGGGTTATTTTCTACCCACATTGTTTCAGACAATGCATTTTAAAAAGTGGAGAGTTGTTTTCTACCCAAACAACATTTTTACAAGGGAAAAATCCGATTGTATTAAGGGGGTTGTGGGATGTCCGAGACCGGGGTCCCGCAAAGAAGCCCATGGCCGACTGGGCTAGGACGGTGCTCCGGGCCTAAAGTTCGGGAGCGCCACAATGAGCCCTTAGCCAGGGCCCAACTTCTTCTCTAAGGCAGCTGGTTACCTCCCCGACGAAGCTTCATCTCACATCAGGACAACCCCGCCTAATGTAAAGCGTGCAGCCTGGCGCATGCAGCCTGCAGCCACCAGACCCTGGCGGATCAGCAGGCGCGGGTCGGGAAAGAGACGACCAAATCTCCTGGCAATAGTTGGGTTCGACAGACATAGCTCGAATCAATGAGTCCCCCTGGTCCAAGGCCAGGTGGCACCCCTTTGTAATGTGCCCTCCCTCCAGTATATAAGGCGGGAGGGGACAACACTGTAAAAGAAAAAAGAAAAAAGAGAAGAGAAACTCATACCAACAAGAACACAGGACTAGGGTATTATCTCCACCGAGAGAGCCCGAACCTGTCTAAAAATCGCCCTCGCATCCTGTGTTACCATCTAGCTCGAATCTCGCACGAATCCCTACGAATCACAAATCTCATTGCCGATGGCACCAACCGTCGACAGTTGGCGCGCCAGGTAGGGGCGTCGCGTGTGAAGATCTCCGTCGAGCTTGATGGCTACAACGAGCGGAGTTTCTACAGTTTTTCTCCTGGATCAGGTTTTCCGTTTTGGAAGCCTGGTCTTCGTCGCTGATGACCTTGGGAGCCTCTCTATCTTTGAGGCGGGCGCGCCGCTGCACAAAGAGGCCTCCCGGGAGTCATTGTCGCGACCACAGCCTGGATTGGGGTGTCTCCCCGCCTCGTGCTCACAAGCACCAGGCGAGGGGCTGAAACCCCGGTTCCACCAGGTAGTTGACTCAACAGGCGCCGAGTCACGAATGGTGGGAGTTCTCGCTGCTAGACCACTCAGGACCTCCAACCACCTTGAGTTATCTTCGTCAGGCTCTTCCAGCTCGCCGACCGAGTCGGAAGGAAGCCTGGAGAGTTGCTGGAACTTTCGCAGAGTCTGCGTGATCGGGGGCTCGAGTACGGAACCGCAGCAGCGCCATGGCGACTTGGAGGCCGCTGAGCACGACGGCGGCCGCAACACGGAGCTTGACGCGCGGGCGTAAGCCCTTCGAGGTCGCGCCCGTGATGTCAATGAAGACATTCTGCAGGCCAAAATGGGGGACCAAGCTGTCTTCCATACCCCACAGCAGAATATCATCGCCTCCAAGATGCTCCTAGACACCTTGAGCCCAATGCTGGAGGCCGGTAGCCCAGCTGCCCCGATCGTGGCCCAAATAAAGGCCATGGTGACGACGGCAGCAGTCCAGAAAGCTCAGACCGACCAGCTGACAAGGGCGCACTCGCGCACCCCGGCCAGAACTCAGACGGCGAGCAGTCGGCTGGGTCATGAAGCCTCCCACCGGGGGCCCCACGTTCCTCTCTGTAGGGACGACCTGCGCCGCAGCCTGAACCGCGATCTCCGTTCCGACCTCGACGCGAGAAGGTGCGATCGTGAAAGAGACGAGCAACGCCGACGCGCCGACGAATATGAGCGCTTCAGCATCCTTCTAGGGGATCAGGGCCCTCATCAAGCTCGATCCCCTCCACATCGCTCACCACCTAGGCGGCGCGATGGGGTCATTGAGGGGGTTCGAGCGTTCACCCCCCGCCTTCGCCGAGTGGTTTGGCCTGATGGGTTCAATCCCAAGGGCATCACCAAATTCGATGGTGACAAGGACCCGGAGGCCTGGCTGTAGGTATACGCATTAGCGGTCAGGGCGGCGGGGGGAGATCAAAACGTGATGGCTAATTACCTACCGGTCACGCTCTCACCCCAGGCCCAGGCGTGGCTCACCGGACTCCCAGCGAATTCCATTGATTCTTGGGGAGATCTGTGTGAGCAGTTCATCTCAAATTTCCAAGGTACGTATGAGCGCCCTGGCACCCCCTGAGACTTGTACCAGCTACACCATAAGAAGAATGAATCCCTGCGGGAGTTCGTCAAGCACTTCATGCACAGGAAGAGCACAGTTCGGGATGTCACGGATGCGGTCGTGATCGCCACCTTCCAGAAGAGAGTCAGCGACCCCGATCTCATCAAGAAGATGTCTCGGAAGCCTCCAACTTTGGTCCGCGAGTTGTTCGCCTTAGCGGATCGCTATGCGTCGGCCTCCGAAGCCTTGGCCGAACGCCACGACGAAAAGAGGGATCATGCCGAGTCCTCCAGGCGAAAGAAGAAAAAACGCAAAGGCGAAGAGCTAGTGGCAACAGCTGAGCGGGGCCAGCCACGCGCGCCAAAAATAGACGGGTATTACAAAGTGATGAACTCGCTTTGTCCCTTCCACCCAAAGGGAAGGCATGCCGTTAAAGATTGCTTCACTTTGAAAAGATTCGCCTGGGAAAGAAAGAGGCAAGCCGGGCAGGGTCAAGCGGGGCGGTCGGAAAGCCACCTCCTCCCGAAGCGGAGGAAGACTATCAAGAAGCTGAGCTGGAGCTCAATTACATCTTCGGGGGCTCGGCCGCGTACGAGTCCAAGCGGAAGCAAAAACTCACCGCTCGGGACATCAACGCTATCGCGCCGGACACCCCCCGATACGTACGGTGGTCCGAGGTTGCGATCACATTTGATCGCTCGGATCACCCGGACCAGGTCCCATTTCCAGGCAGGTATCCTCTTGTCTTGGGGCCAGTTATTCGCGGCATCAAGCTCAAGAGGGTGCTGATTGACGAGGGAAGCAGCCTCAACGTCATCTTTGTCAAAACTCTCGACGATATGGGGATCTCTCGGTCGGAGCTAAAATGTGGGTCGTCGCCGTTCCATGGAGTGATTCCCGGGACATCGGTGACACCACTTGGGCAGACCACTCTGCCGGTCACTTTCAGCACGAGAGAAAACTACCGGACCGAGAACCTCAGCTTCGAGGTGGCTGATTTCGCGATGGCGTATCACGCCATCTTGGGGAGGCCGGCGCTAGCCAAATTCATGGCAGTGCCCCATTACGCGTACCTGGCATTAAAAATTCCGAGGCCGAGTGGTGTTATCACGCTGTGTGGTGATATCAAGCAGTCTTTCTCCTGCGACAGGGAGAGCTGCGAGACGGACGAGACGCTGGGGGCGCAAGATGGCCGTGAGCAGATCCGGCTAATGGCAGAATCAAGTAAGGAGGGAGCAAGCATCCCGACTCGGAAAGCCCCGAAGCCCGGAATGGGTCCCGAAGAAGGCGTCAAGATGATCACCCTCGACCCATCCGACTCGGCTCAAACAACCTTGGTTGGGACAGGGCTCGGAGAAAAATAGGAAGACGCGCTCGTCACCTTCTTTCGGGCAAACAAGGACGTCTTTGCTTAGAAGCCGTCTGATATGCCTGGAGTTCCCAGGGAGGTGATCGAGCACGCGCTGAACGTGCATGAAGCGGCCAAGCACATCAAGCAGAGGTTGAGGCGGTTTGCCCAGGATCGCCGAGACGCCATCAAAGAGGAGATCACAAAGCTGTTAGCAGCAGGCTTCATCAGAGAGGTGTACCACCTCGACTGGTTAGCAAATCCTGTACTTGTCCAAAAGAAGAATAAAAGTTGGCGCATGTGTGTTGATTATACCGACCTCAACAAGGCGTGCCCAAAGAATCCCTTCGGGTTACCTCGTATCGACCAAGTGGTAGATTCTACCGCTGGGTGCGAGCTCCTTAGCTTCCTAGACGCCTACTCCGGCTACCACCAAATCCGGCTTGGGAGATGAAGACTGTGAGAAGACCTCGTTCATCACTCCATTCGGAGCGTATTGCTATGTCACGATGCCGTTCGGGCTGAAAAACGCTGGCGCGACTTATCAACGCGCGATACAGCGGTGTTTTCACAACCAGCTCGGGCGCAATGTGGAGGCATACGTGGATGATATGGTGGTTAAGACGCGAGCGAGGGAGAACCTCACCTCAGACCTAGCCGAGACATTTGAAAGCCTGAGGGCATTCCGGATGAGGCTGAACCCAGAGAAATATGTCATCGGAGTCTCGTCCGGGAAATTACTCGGGTTCATCATCTCCCACCGCGAGATCGAGGCAAACCCTGAAAAGATCGAGGCCATCATGAGAATGGCGCCTCCTCCTAGTCAGAAGGACGTCCAGAAGCTCACAGGTTGCATGGTGGCACTCGGTAGGTTCATCTCCCGACTGGGGACTCGGGGAATGCTCTTCTTTAAGCTCCTCAAGAAACAGGATCGTTTTGAGTGGACGGCCGAAGCGCTACAGGCTTTCGAGGAGCTCAAGGTGTTCCTTTCCACCCCTTTGATCCTAGTCTCGCCGATGCCAGAGGAGCTTCTCCTACTTTGGGCCTGTTTGGCAGAGCTCCAGCTCCATTTTTTCAGCTCTGCTCCACAACTCCACTGTAGAGCAGCTCCACTGCAGAACTAGGTATTACCCCAGTGGCAAAGGTGAGTAATTTCTTTTCAACTCCACGTCTGCTCTGAAAAAACCCATTCGTGGAGCATCTTTTCTCTTGCTCCAAAAAAATGTACTAAAACTCTGCCTGCTCCACAGAGTTGCCTGCTCCGTGGTTTTCTGGAGTTGGGGTGTTTGGCAGGGCTCCACCCAGATCCGAGGTGGAGTTGGGAGCTGGAGCTCTGCCAAACAGGCCCTTTACATAGCGGCAACGACTCATGTAGTCAGCTCCGCGATAGTCATGGAGCGGGAGGAGCCAGGACACCGCTACGGGGTGCAGCGCCTGGTCTACTTCGTTAGCGAAGTATTGGGCGAATCCAAGGTACGATATCCTCAAGTCCAGAAGTTGTTGTATGCCATGCTGGTTGCATCACGGAAATTGAAGCATTACTTCCAGGGGCACCATATTTCAGTAGTGACCTCCTTCCCGCTAGGAGATATTCTCCATAATCGGGAAGCTACTGGGAGAACTTCGAAATGGGCGGTCGAGCTTGGAGCCTTTGATGTCTCATTCAAGCCGAACACCTCCATCAAGTCACAGGCCCTAGCCGACTTCACGGCTGAGTGGACTGAGTTCCAGGCTCCCTTCATCGAACAGGAGCTAGAGTATTGGACGATGTATTTCGACGGATCTCTCATGCTCAGCTGCGCAGGGGCTGGAATTCTACTCATTTCGCCAAAGGGAGATCAGATCAAGCTACTGTGGGATGTCCAAGACCGGGGTCCCGCAAAGAAGCCCATGGCCGACTGGGCTAGGACGGTGCTCCGGGCCTAAAATTCGGGAGCGCCACAATGAGCCCATAGCCAGGGCCCAACTTATTCTCCAAGGCAGCTGGTTACCTCCCCGACGAAGCTTCATCTCACGTCAGGACAACTCCGCCTAAAGTAAAGCCTGCAGCCTGGCGCCTGCAGCCTGCAGCCACCAGACCCTGGCGGATCAGCAGGCGCGGGTCGGGAAAGAGACGACCAAAGCTCCTGGCAATAGTTGGGTTCGGCAGACAGAGACAAATAAGATACTCGTGAGTCCCCCTGGTCCAAGGCCAGGTGGCACCCCTTTGTAATGTGCCCTCCCTCCAGTATATAAGGCGGGAGGGGACAACCCTATAAAAGGAAAAAGAAAAAAGAGAAGAGAAACTCATACCAACAAGAACCCTCGCGTCCTGTGTTACCATCTAGCTTGGATCTCGCACGAATCCCCACGAATCACAAATCTCATTGCCGACGGCACCAACCGTCGAAAGGGGTTTTCTTGTGCTCAGCAAAACACCAGTGTAAACAGTTTACATTTGGAAAAATTTATGATTCTCCCAAGTAGGCCCTTATAGATTGGGGGTTATTTGGACTTTTATGATAGTTTGAGGGTGTAAAATGAACTTATTCCAATTTTTTATAATGACATCTTTTGATTACCCACATAGATACAATGAGAATACTTGCAAAGTATACTTAAGTAGTCATGATGGCTATACCATAATGTTAACATTTGGCATGCAGAAAGGCAACTTTTTTTGGCTAAAACATTTTGGTGTAATATCAAAAATGATGTTCTGACAATAAGCTTAGGCTAAAGTTTAAGAAATATAAACAATATTTTACATGCCAATTTGAGGTGTTTGATCTATGCTTAGGTTTATACACAGTAGGATGCACATATATTGTAAGAATGCTATGAGACACTAAGTAGTGCAGACATATACTTTGGGGTTTTCTAGAAATCGCGGTGTTCCTAAAAAAACTCTAAAAATACTTAGTATCCAACCAGGCCCTAAATGGATATCATAAAACAACCATTTTGGTTTAATGGTATCATAATGAAAGTTTTGTGTTCAAGTAAATAATATCAAAATCATTTGGAGATCATCAAATATTTTGATTCTGACTTTAATGTATACTGGGATGAGTTGGCTACAAATCGACATCATGTATGTACTATTTTTTTTATCGAAGTCCTCATATGATTCCCCCCTTCCCCTTAGTAACCGCCCGGAGCATCAAACGTAACATACAAGAGGTTGGTTGAATGATCAAGGGTGCAGTTTCAATCGCAGATCAAACCTGCGTTCCTAGACTCACTCTGCTACGCATGAAACATCCCATGGGGCTGGGACCATACTTGTCAACGAGGTGTTAAATCATGATTTTTATAGTTTGCGGAAGATCTCAAAAAGCTACAGCTGATATCGCTAGCTATTTTAGAAGCTATCATCCGTATTAAAAAAATGTTCATATGAATACTGGAACCAACATAAGTGTTGCAGCAACAAAATGCTAATATATGTCCAAAAGATTGCAAAATGACATCCATATCATAATGTTCTTAATAGAAAGCATGTTAATCACTAAGAAATATGCATGCTGGAATATCGAAAAATGGCTACGTGATTGGTTCCCAAGTTTCCTTAAGCTGCTGGGTAGAGCCTGCTCTTCTCACACTTTTGTGCAAATGCCATAGATTTTCTTTTTCCCGCAAATGCGGCCAATACGCATAATAGACTTGCACAGTATCTAAAGTTGGTCTGCAATCATAGAACGACAAAGTTTAGCATATCCGCCATAAAACCAGTGGGCATTCAACATTGCAAAAATAGTATGCACTCAAAGATTATCGACAACTCATAACCTAAGCCAAGGGAACATCCTAATATGGTACCATCTTTTTGTCCACCCTCCCTAAAATCACCCATCATTGAATATTAATCGGCAATGAAAGCTTCTTGTACTTTTTTGTTCAAATAACTTAAAATATAAACTTATAATATAAACCAGTAGATGCTTAACCCGCCTAGGCCTGCATCTGGGGCATAGTCTCATCTCTCAGCCTCCATTTGCTTATCCTAGCCTTCATCCATACAAATGCATTTTTCGCCCATTTAAGCTCAACAATCCGGAGGGGAAATAAATCACAAGTATGATCTCTCATTGCTACTTTTTATTCAAATTCAACTATTGAGAACATAATGCTCAGTACGTACCATTGGCTGATGCTGGAAAGCAACCCAAACAAGCACTATTGAGAGTTGGAGTAAAACTCCGAAAGGCCATGTAACCCATTTGGAGCTCTGCTCAAGGGAGTGTATAGGCATCTCTCGGATGTTTTTGTCTTAAATAACATCCAAATTTTGGACAGTATGATTAAAAATTTAAATGTTAGATCAAATAATAGGATCAGATGTAATCGATGCTTCTGAATCTCAACAATGATCTAATGCTCCCGGATTTGGATAATTTCCGCAAACAAAAACATCCGGATGATGTTTATCAAATCCCCTGCTCAAAACCAAGCAGTATTATACAAGTTAGTAGCAAAAAGAATAGCAGCTTAAAAAGCACTATCCATGAGCATGCGATGAATCCAGGGTGGTTTGGCGACTCTATCTCCTTGAAGTATGAAGTGGAACCTGCCAGAATAATGCAGTTGATAGTTGATATTACGCCACCTGCGAAAAGTGATTGTATCCAAGCATCGGAAATCCTCAGAAGTTGAGTGGGACCATGGGAGTATACTACCGCCCAAATGATCAGACCACTACCACTAAGGGTAGTCATCTTGTCCACAACGGCGGAGAAGAAAGCCACTGTAGCCTGAGTTCAAACAATGCAAAAAGATGAACAAGTGTTAACATATTTAGGATTTGATTATCTTCCTCGATGGCTGTATAGGTCGAAGATCAAACAAATAAGAGCATAAATGAATTTCAAAAACATTTGCAGGAACACCACCTTCCGAGTTGTGTGGTTACGGAGCGATGGTTTTGGTACAGTTTAATGGTAGCCAAGCCTCGGGGGCAAAAAGAATTAAAGAAATATACCTTCTTCTTCTTCTTCTTCTCATTTTCAGACGTGTTGACAACAGGACTACTCAGATTATCGGCCACTCCCTGTAGAGCATCAAACAGATGCAATCATCGGAAAGGGAATAAAAAAGGGCAGGGAGAGGGAGAGCAAACCGGATTTCCTTACCGCAATTGCAGTCATAGCGACCAATATGTTTGTTTTAAAGCAACTAAAGATGAAAATAATTAGAAGGAGAAAACAAGGTTTACAAGGTTTTTAAAGAACCAGATACAAGGTGCAAGAGAATGCACCCAACAAGCAAGGGGAGAGGGAAAAGAAGAAAAAAGGAACCAAAACTTAGAAAAAGGGTATGGTCTTCAGTAGAGGCGATGTAGGAGTTTTCTAAGGTCAGACGCCCCCGCTAGAGTCCAGTTTACTGCCTCGTCTTTGATTGCATGAAGAATCTGCTCGTTGGTAGCCCAGCCTCTTTGAAAAATTCTGTTGTTACGCTCTTTCCACCATTCCCAGCATGTTAGGATGATCAGGGTTTTAACTCCTTTCCGAAAGCTCGCTTGGCCATTGATGCATTGTAGATTCCACTGCTCAAGTTGAGTTGATGGCTCCCATCGGTCCGGTCGCAACGATGGTAGATGCACCCATCACGCAATAGATAGCCATAGTCGTTGAACCTCAAGGCAATCAATGAATATGTGGAAAACCGTCTCTAGGCTTCGGCAGCACATTTGACAAAAATATGGTTGGGCCATCCCCTAAGCTGTAAACGTTGCGCCGTCCATAGCCGATTTTGCTGTGCTGGAACACAGCGACCAATATGTTGGAATAATTGATTAGTGCTGGGAGAATGGGCCGGGCCGGTCGGGTTGGCACGAGCACGACCCAAAAAAAAGGCCCAAAGCCCGACCTGGCACGAATGGCATGGTGCCAGCCCGACCCCAGACTCGTGCCCGTGCCGAGCCTTAAAACGGGGCACGCTATGCCACCCGGCCCAACCCGATGCGTCGTGCCGTGCTTGGGCCGGCCCGGCACGAAAAACGGTCCGGTCCATTCTCCCAGCACTAGCTAGCTCTTGAACGGCATGTACATATGGTCTCTTGGACGGCATGTACATATGGTGAATCAACAGCTAGCACTAATCATCTGCTGGATGGGACAAAAGGAAGGTAGAACCCCAAAAGAGAAGGAATTTTTCGATCTCAACCAGACGTGCCGTGCTTGGGCTGGCACGGCCCGATCGAGGAACGACGTGCTTCTGGGCCGGTCCGTGCCTAGGATTGTGCACATCGGGCCAGCCCAGCACGGCACGTACAAAACAATGGGCCATGTTGCCTCGATGCATTTAGACCCAAGGCACGAAGGGCTTGGCCGTGCCAGCTCGGCATGGCCCAACTCCCAGCACTTAACTTTATGCTGGAATATTCAGTCATAGCGATGCTATTCGGCACAGACCTGCTTGCTTCATATTGGGAATGGTCACGGCCGTTGGTGTGGTCAACCTCAGCTTCCTCAAGATTGCTAGCCCCTGTTGATCATCAACAAGACATTACCTTTGGAGGATGATTACGGCAAAATGAAGGGAATGAAGGACAAGGAAAATAGGAGCGTACATACCATATTGCTAGAAAAGTCAGATACAGGTGGACATTGCAAATTCGGAACATGCATGGGAATATTACCTTTATTACAAATGGGAGGTTTCCCGCCTGGGGAGCCTCCCCACGTGTCACTTGGCTATTTTGCAAAAAAAACCCTCAGTTTCTCTGAATTACGAATAGGTCCCTATGAATTTCTGAAAAGGTCCTTATTACCTTTATTACAGATGGGACGTTTCCCGGCTGGGAAGCCTCCCCACATGTCACTTGGCTATTTTGCGAAAAAACCCCCTCTATTCCCCGAATTACGAATAGGTCCCTGCGAATTTACGGAAAGGTCCTTTGCGATTTTTTGTGAGGGGAAGAAAAATTTTCCTGGATCGCGTTTAGGTCCCTCACATGCTACTTTACGGAAGGACCCTCCCGTTAAGTGTAAATCGTGAGTGAGCCCTTTTCTACTTTTTCGAAATAGCGGTGGGGTCCAAAACTATAACAAACAGGTTCCCAATTTTTACATCCACGTCCTTTCTCCGTTTTCCCAAAAAAAAAATCGACAACAGAAAGATGTGTGCTTTTTTCTCGGCTCGGTCTCTAAGGTTACTTAAGCCTCCAAAAATTTTGAAAATACGTCTAAGTCTACTTTTTCTCTGCAAAAAAAACGCAAGATAGGATTGAAAATAGGTTGGATACGTGCGGATATTGCTCTTTCCTTATCCTAACCCATGTTTTTTTATCGGATTCGGAACCGGATACGGGCTAGCCAGATCTGAATACGAATTCGGATTATCCGGAATACGAATACGGGACCAATTCGAATCGAAAACAGATAAAGATATACGAATAATGTATGCATATATATATATGTTAAATCAAACTATGAGTACATGACACATAATTGTAAATTATATATGAACCTAACCATAGTCTGAGAAACAATATGGGAGACAAATGATGTGCTTGGGCGAAGACCATGTCCTATTTAGGGGGTGTTTGGTAGAGCTCCAGCTCCATCAGATTCGTGAATCTGGTAGAGCTAGGTATTCCTAGCTCCACCTAATTTGTGGAGCTGGAGCTGTGGGTATATTAAGATGATTTGCCTTTGCCACCATGTCACCTGCAGCTTTCTCCTAGCTCTTTCCACCTTTTTCATTTTATAATTAATTTTTTATGAGGTACAACCAACAAGATTATAATGATCTTCGGATGTTTCATAACTAGAGGCCATAAAGAGCCGCTAAAAATCATATGGGTGTTCAGAAACACTAACCAGCTGGGGCAAAAAATCTTATGGCTGGGTTTACTTTGGAGTATGCATGCAATTGCTATGCATAACATCAGAATTCGGAACATAGGCAATAGTAAAAAGATGATGGTTCTCTATCTAGCTGGGACATCAACTGTAGAAATAAATTTTGACACCTTTGTACACAAAGCTGATAATATACAAAAATAATTGTTTGGAAAATATATATTACAAAATAACCACTCACATCAGCTACTAATATGTACAAATAATGTACAAGTGAGAAAACTAAGGGTATTGTTGACAATTACACACAATCCTCCCATTCTAGAATCTGGAGTCAGCCTCCTAGCCAAACACTCCTATAGACAGCTCCAGATTCTCAAATAATCCACTCCACTAAGAATCTGAGATTTGGAACTAAAAAACTAGAGTGAGAGCTATGCCAAACAGGCCCATAGTCTCCATGTCTGAGTGCTTACCTGATCTTCAGACTTAGCTGTTCATGTGGAAGTTTCTATTTCCTTGTGATGGAATGCAGTTCAATGCGAATTCATCTTTCGGGCAATGATATTCATTTCAATGTTATTCTTGATCCGTGCCAATGTAGTGGCATAGCATCAGTGGGAAGAGTAAATTCCAGTAGATATTGTGCAATGTTGTTTGAACCATTTGTGCTTATCCATCTTGAAAAGACTATTCGTGCATTTTCGACATTTTTCCTGGGTCAACTAGTAAACTTAGAACTTTCATTTTCCGTACGTATTCAACAAATGTGCCAGTTAGAGGTGTTAATCTATGCTTAGGTTTATAAACAATAGGGTGCACATATATTGTAAGAATGCTATGAGACACTAAGTAGTGCAGACATATACTTTGGGGTTTTCTAGAAATCACGGTATTCCTAAAAAAATTCTAAAAATACTTAGTATCCAACCAAGCCCTAAATGGATATCATAAAACAACCATTTTGGTTTAATGGTATCGTAATGAAAGTTTTGTGCTCAACTAAATAATATCAAAATCATTTGGAGATCATCAAGTATTTTGATTCTGACTTTAATGTATACTGAGATGAGATGGCTACAAATCCACATAAGTTATGTAACATTTTTTTTTTTGAAATCCTCGTATGATTTCCCCCCTTCCCCATCCAGTATGTAACATTTTTTTTTTCTAAATCCTCGTATGATTTCCCCCCTTCCCCTCAGTAATTACCGCCTGAAGCATCAAGCATAGCATACGAGCGGTTGGTTGAAGGATAAGGGTGCAGTTGCAATCGCAGATCAAACTCACTTGCATACGATCAAACTCATGCTGCTACACATGACACATCCCAGGGGGCCTGGACCATACTTGTCAACGAGGTTTTAAATCGTGATTTTTATAGTTTGCGGAAGTTCTCTGAAAGCTACAGTTGATATCGCTAGCTATTGTAGAAGTTATCATTTGTCGTATTTGTAGTATTAAAAAAATGAAAATGCTAATATGAATATTGGAATCAACATAAGTGTGGCATCAACAAAATGCTAATATATGTTCAAAAGATTGCAAAATGATACCATATCATAATGTTCTTAATAGAAAGCATTTTAATCACTAAGAAATATGCATGATGTAGTATCGAAAAATGGCTACATTATTAGTTCCCAAGTTTCCTTAAGCTGTTGGGTAGAGCCTGCACTTTTCACACTTCTATACAAATGCCATAGAATTTTTCTTTTTCACAAATGAAGCCAACACGCATAATAGACTCGCACGGTATCTGAAGTTGGTCTACAATCATTTAACGACAATGTTTAGCACATCCGCCATAAAACCAGTGAGCATTCAACATAGCACAAATAGTATGCACTCAAAGATTTACATTCTTCCAAAACATCTCAAAATTTGAACAAAGCAATAGAAATGGTTATTGACAACTCATAACCTAAGGCAAGGGACCATCCCAATATGATACTATCTTTTTGTCCACCCTCCCTGAAATCACCCAACATCAAATACTCATCGAGGATCCAAGCTTCTCGTACTTTTTTGTTCAAATAACTTACAATACCTCGTCTCTCAGCCTCCATTTGTTTATCTTAGCCTTCATCCATACAAATGCACTCTTTGGCGATTTAAGCATCCATTCAATTGGCTTCTTCGTCCATTTAAGGCCAACAATCTGGAGGAAAAATAAAGCACAAGTATGATCTCTCATTGCTACTTTTCATTCAAATTCAACTATTGAGAACAGAATGTTGTATACCATTGGCTGACGCTGGAAAGTAACCCAAACGAGCACTGTTGAGAGTTGGAGTAAAACTCCGAAAGGCCATATAACCCATTTGGAGCTCCGCTCAAAATGGAGTTTTATACAAGTTAGCAGCACCAAGAATAGCGACACAAAAAACACTATCCATGAGAAGACAACAAATCCAGGGTGGTCCGGCGACTGTATCTCCTTCAAGTATGAAGCGGAACCTGCCAGAAGAGCGTAGCTGATAGCGCCACCTGCGGAAATGACTTGTATCCAAGCACCGGAAATACTCAGAACTGGAGTTAGACCATTGGAGTATAGTACCCTCGACATGATCAGAACACCAGCAAGGGTAGGCATCTTGTCCACAATGGTGAAGAGGAAAGCCACTGTAGCCTGAGTTCAGAAAGAAGAACAAGCGTTAACATGTTTAGGATTTGACCATCTCCCTCAGGGGCTCTAAAGGTCGAAGATCAATCCAATAAGAGCGGAAATTAATTCCGAAAACATTTGTAGGAACACCACTTGCGGAGTTGTGTGGTTATCGAACGATGGTTTTGGTATAGTTTAATGATAGTCAAGCCAAGGGGGGGGGGGCAAAAGGAATTGAAGAAATCTACCTTATTCTTCTTCTCATTTTCAGAATTGTTCACAACAAGAGTGTTTGGATTATCGGTCACTCCCTGTAGAGCATCAAACAGATGCAATCATCGGAAAGGGGATATAAAAAGGACAGGGAGAGGGAGAGAACCGGATAAGTTCCTTACCGCAATCGTAGTACTAGCGACCATGTTAGAATAATTGATGCTGGAATATTCAGTCATAGCGACGCTATTCGGCACAGACCTGCTTGCTTCATGTTGAGCATGGTTGTTGCCGTTGGTGTGGTCAGCCTCAGCTTCATCAGGGTTACTAGCCCCCTGTTGATCATCAACAAGACCTTACCTTTGGAGGATGATTAGGGCAAAATGAAGGGAATGAAGGACAAGGAAAATAGGAGCGTACGTACCATACTGTTGGAAAAGTCAGACGCAGGTGGACACTGCAAATTGTCCTGATTAAAGAATAATAGCATCTTTTAGCATATTGCATAGCATAGTGAGCCACAACAAAAAAGTACAAGATAAGATTGTTTTTTTCATCTCATCTTAGTCATAATAGGAATAGGACATTAACACGTACGTCGGTTCTTAACAGCAACTGGGGTGCAAATATCATGCTCATATAGGGGTGCGATCAGAGTCGACAATTCGTCGTATTATTAAACTATGCTACGTTAGCTCCATGATCCTGATTCTAAGTAATCCAACCTGAGCGGAGGTTGCCGTTGCCGCCACCGCCTCCCGAGTAGAGGTTACCATCGCCTCCGTCGTTGCACAAAGAAGCGTCGACGAGGCGGTGGGTGCTGGTGCTGGATGCGGGGAGAGGTGGCCGCGCACGGGACAAATGCCAAGCGGACGGGAAGGACGAGCTAGCTAGTAAGCCAACAACGACGAGCGAGTTTTGATGACGGTCCGCACGCTGCACGCACGTCGGGGAGGAGCGCGCATCTGGTGGTGCAGTCTTGGATCGATTGGGCGGGCACCCGGCGCGCATCGCAGTCGAGGGTAAGTGGCAATCTCGTAGAAGTTGGCCGTGCACCCGGCTCATCTCGTAGAAGTGACGTCACTACAACTGCCGGGATCATCCATTGACTCCTCGAGGCTGAAGTTATGCTTACTATATATCGCTAGCTATTGCATAACCGTATCTTTCATTGTGTTTTTAGTATTAAAAAAAATACTAATATAAATATTAGGATCAATTTAAGCGTGGAACCAACAAAATGCTAATATATATCGAAAAGATCGTAAAATGGTAACCATACCATAATATTCTTAATAGCAAGCATTTTATCATTAAGAAATTAATATACATACAGGAGTATTGAAAAATGGCTACATAATTACTTGCCAATTTCTTTAATTAGGCTGTTGGGTAGGGCCAGCTGCTCTTTTCACAGTTCGGTGACAATGCCATAGAATTTTTTTCTCACACGAGATGGTCGTGGGGAATGGTCGTGGTCTGCGCGGGAGACGGTGCAGAGCAGCAGTGGGCGACTTACCCTGTCCAGTACTCCTGTACTTGTGCATGTAACGACCACATGACGTACAGCCATTTGCACTGGGAGTCTGGGACTACGTCGATCAAATCCTGGTTCATTGCACTAGGAGACTGGGACTACGTCGATCAAATCCTGGTTCATTGCACTGGGACACTACGGCGATCAAATCCCGGTTCATTTCGCAAACCGTCGATGACTTTGCGGAGGAAAAAGAAGGTAAGTGTGACTTCTACTCTGAGTATGCTACAAGATGGAGTCATCCGAATTGACAATTTCATCCAAACTAGATGGGGCTGCACAGGGAGCGCCACTTCCTGGGGCAAGACCAGGAAAGTAGAGCGACTTCATATCCGCCCCAGTCTCATAGGCGGGTGTTCAAGCAGGGGCGGATCCAGACCTCGGGCAGAGTAGGCTGTAGCCCGAGGTCTGGTACCGAAAGCCTACTAAAATTCTACAAAAAATTATTAAAAAATTATTGAAAACAGATATTTAATCTAAGATCAGCTGATCCAGCCCGAGGTTTGGGCCTGGGCTAGCTCCGCCCCTGTGTTCAAGGATTATGTCCTGCGAAAATCGACAATGTTCAAACTCTCCAAGATGATGATAAAATTCATGAAAGTTCATCTATATTTACACAACTAAGACTCCCCAAGGCCAACTATATCTCAACACTTATTATTCTTTATTTCTCCTTAGGACGTCACCATGTCATCTGGCAATGTTGTTTCTTTTGGAGATGATGCCTTCGACCGTCCACAGGGGTCGTTGATTGGTGCTAAAATTTTGTTAGGGAACGGTGTTGAAATTTTCAAACATGTAGTTTATGTACATCTATTTTTCATTTGTCACATTGAAACTCGGCACACATGAAACTATGAAAGGATATGGAAATGGATCACGCCCCTCTTCTCTCTTTTTTTTTTTTTTTTTGATGAACGGCAGAAGCTGTGCCACGCATTAAAATTAAGAAGAAAAGCAAGTTTTGACAACTAGTCTAGATATTTTAACTCAGTACAAGGAGCTTAAGCAAAAAAAAAAACAACAACACGTAAACTACAACAGACTGAATTGGCGACACTGGAGCTTATGAACAGGAATTCAAACTAGTGCCCTTCTTCTTTGTCCAACATCTTCTTGGATCCTGAGAAACACTTAATGAAAACTGCAATATCTATATAAAAAATTCTCCCATTTCGTTGCTTCCAAATATTCCAGCAAATATAAATTTTGATCCTGTCAAAAGCTTTTCTGTGCTCATTAGGAATCCCCTTCCGGAAGCCCTTCCAGGCTTCTTTGAGTTCGCCTTGATGCTGCGAAATTATATATGGTGTACCAATCTGGGAGATTAACCCAAATTTCCTCTAGACTCCAAACATGTTTGACATAGGGGCATTCAAGTACAAGGTGCACTCCAGTTTCAACCTCCTGCCATCGTTGTCACGGCGGTCAGCTAGACGCGATGAACCCAGGGCGTCCAGCCGCCTAGGCGATGATTAGACGACAGAAATTTCAATATTTAACAGCATTAAAACATCAAAGGCATCAACAATAGCAGCAACAGAGGGAGCAGTAGCGATAGCGGTAGAGGCAGCTACAACAGTGGCAGGAATCGAGATCTTACTGCAGCGAGGGGTGAGAGGGTGGCAATGCGCCACTCCTTCATCGTCAACTCGGCGGTGGACCTTTGTCGACGACTCAGCGGCGACCATCCTCTGCTTGGACCGTCGCTACTCGGCTCAGGACTTCACCGTCTCAAGCTTCACTTATCGATGTCCTTCCCACGCACCACCGGATCCACCCCCAAGTCGGCTATGAGACCCAGTGGCGATAGGCTCACCAGCCTGATTCCGATAGGGGTGGCCCACTCCAGTCGAGGCGAGCTGTCCTGGCGTCCCCTTTCGGATGCCGCGACGATTAGGACAACTATGCCTCCTGCCCACATAGACAACAAAGGACAAAGGTGATTGTATATTGCCAGACCCTTGCCATCAATTTGTCAGCCGTAAGAATTTTTTACTGCAAGGTTTGCCAAGCAACTATTTTGCGTTTATTCTCCACTCCAGCCTTCAAAATTATGTGTTGCAACTTGAAAACATTCCTTGGAATTGAATGTTGTATGCTCATGCATCCCCTGATTAAGCTCAACTTGGCTCACTGACACCAATAGCTTCAGCAACTGTTGGAGTTCAACCGGGCTGTTAATTTGTCACTATCATTTTGAATGGAACTAGAAGTGAAGACTGCTAATTTTATTTATTCACTGCCATTTTGAGTGGAAATGAGGCCGGTGTAGCCCCTGCACTGTGGTTCTTAAGTGTTCGGATTAATTAAAGGTAATATCATTTTGAAACAAGATATATCGGGGAAAATGTGCATTGCATGTGGACGCTTACTAGTTTTCGAAAAGTAATGTAAAATTCATATATGTCAAACATGCCATGAATAGTCAATGAAAGAATAGATCAGGGTTAACCAAACCGAAACCGAAAAAACCGATGGAAAACCGAAATTGGAAATTCGAAAATATCGAGCCAAAAATCGCTAGAAAATCGTTAGAAACCGAAGAGTTTCAAAACCGAGCATTTGAACAAAAAACATTCAAAACAAATTTAAAAAAAACGAAAACCATTCGGTTTTCTCGAAAACCCATCGGTCCTGGATGACTAACTTCATGGCGAGAACGGTGAGGGAGTGATCGCCGGCGAGGTGGTCCTCCTTTTATACGTGGAGCAGAGCCGCGGGAGCGATTTATACGTGGCCCCGGTGGGGGATGTAGATTGTGAACCAGCATGACATCACCGCCGCACAGGGCTAAGATCCGACTGTGAGCGAAGGTGCAAGGCCCCGGAGAAACAGGGTCACCTGCGGCCTGCGGGGGATTCCCTACTCGATTTATAAATCCGGTAGTCGTGTAGTAGTTTTTGTTGTAAAATATTGTCGCTCTCAATCCCTCTATCAATCAATAGCATAAGACTATCTCCAGCGGCTTCCCTTCCCCTCCAAATCCCTTCGCGAACAGATCCCAAGTGCTCCAGCGGATTCCCTTCGCGGTTCCCTTCAGAAGGGATTCAAACAGTGAATCCCTTTAGAAAGGGATTCTCTCTCCAATCCCTTCACAAATCCCTTGAGGGGATGCTGCTGGAGATGGTAGGAAATAAAGGGAATGAATATGGGGAAGGGAATAGGGAAGGGAATGGAATGAAGGGAAATTGCTGGAGATAGTCTAAAAAAGGGGACACAAGAACACAAGCGCAAGAAAAAGGACACAATGTAGTGAAAAGCTCTCTTCTTATTAGATTCATCACTCTGTACAAGGCTATGCTATATATATATAGTGGAGATCCCCTGAAAATTAATTCGGATTCACCCACCAGTGGATAATGTCCTTTCATACAGGGACACGGACTCTAAGCATATTATAACACTCCCCCTTGAGCGAATACCGCGTAATGCACATGTCTCATTAAAAACTCCTCAAAAAAACCCAGTGGAAAAAAAGGGATGGAGAAAAGAGCACATTGCACTCGTACTCCGTGTTACACTAGTTGCCTCATTAAAAACTTTGATATTAGAAAACTTCAGAAAAACTCACGAAGGGAAAAAGAGTACAACAAATAATCTTCAGGATATAAACTATGATCTCAGGATCGAGCAAAAGTGGTTATGGTTCAGGGTTTACTCCCCAGAACTATGCATATCTCTAAGTCATTTCATTCCAATGCTAATAACTTTAGCAATGACGTAGTGAACAAATCTGCTAGATTTTCACATGATTTAGTTTGTAATGTCTTTTCCTCGCTATTCTTTTGGACTTCGTAAGGATAGAAATTTTAGGAGCAATATACTTCGTGATATTGCCTTTTACATAACCCATTTGCATTTTGTGTAGCACAAGTATTTATTATCTTCATAGATAATCATAGGGGTAACGACGGTATTAAAGCCATATGACTCCTGGATATAGTTAATTACACGTCTGTAACACCCCAATTTTTTATTTTCTTGTATTTAAAGTGTATTTGGGAATTTTTGGAATTATTTGGATTTAATTTGCATCGAGTCTTTTACTTAATTATTTAAATAATGGAAAAGTTTAAATAAAGTTTTATTGAAAATATTTTATTTGAGCCCCAAATGTTCGAAAATATTTTATAGAATTTTTCAAGAATTTTTTAGGAATTTTTAATGCCCCAAATGAATAATTTTAATTTCTGGGATTATTTTTATTGGAAAAAGGCGGAGGAAATCCTAGCAACAGTACTGGGCCATGGGCCGGCCCAGTACTGTGCACGCTGCAGCCCGCGCCAACCCGCGCCGCACCGAAACCCTAACCCTAATCCCTCCCGACCGTTGGATCGGATCCAACGGCCGGTAGCCGGCCGCGTCACGCGCGCATGGAAGCCGTCAGATCCGAGCCGCGTGGACGCACGCGATCGCGCCACGTAGCGCCGCCTCCGCCTTCGATTTGGGCACGGACAGCGCCGCCGTGTGGGCCTAAGGCTTCGAATTCCGTGCGGGGACGCCTAGGTCATTTAAAGCGTCGCGCAGCCTCTGAGGACCGCTTCTGCGCGCCGCACCCGAAACCCTAACTCACCGTGCCCGGGCCGCCGCCGTTGGACCGCGATTGCTCGCCGAAGTTGGAGGGGAATCGCCGCGGGTTTTGGTCCTTTGCACCTCGTGAGTCCCAGATCCGGAGCCCTCGTCGCAAGGCGCGCCCGTGGAGACCATCCACTTTGCCGGAATCGCACCGTAACGCCGTTTCACGCATCATCATCTTCGTCTCCGGTCTGCTGCTCCGCCGCGCCGCCATCGACGTCCGCAAGCTCCACTGACCGTCCGATCTTGATCCGACAGCACCGATGAGTCCATGTAGCCGTCGTCCTGTACCGTAGATCTGTGTTGACATAGGCCGTTAGATCTTAATCCAGTGGACCAGATTAGATCCGAATTCCTAGATCTAGACGTGTTTCTTTCAATATAAATAATACAAATTTTAAAGTAAAACAAAAGAGTGAATAATTATCATTTATTTTTTATTTATACTTTAATATTTATATAATTTTTAAATAGTTGTGCTCATCGTGTTCGTTTCATTTTTTAATGGTACATAAATTTTGTTTTAGTTGTGATGAATTTAGATGTTTACTATATTATGAGTAGTTTTAATAAATCAGGCAGGCAGTCACCGGTGGTGAGCAGAGGGCGACGACGCTGTTTAATCGATGGTGTGACAGCGAGGCAGTGGTATCCCGGTGAAGAAGATGTGAGCACACGGTCCAAGTTTCAGTGACATGTGATCCACATGTCCAGGATTCGTTTGAGATGGCGCCCACATGTGCATGTATAGCTAAGTCTAATGGGTAGGGCCTATCTGCACGCATGCGCGCACGCGCGCGCGCAGAGAGAGAGAGAGAGAGAGAGAGCAGGGAAGCATAGGAGCATGGCGTAATGGCGCTGGATGTGGCGACGACGAGAGAGAGCTGGGATTAAAATATAATTGTAAAAATTATGCATGCAATAATTTAAATTGAATATAGCATTTCAAAACTGGGTTCAACATGATCAAGGATGTAACTTGCCTTGCTCGAAGCTCTAAAGATCGGGATCGTCAATTGGACACTCATTCGTCACTCCGAAATCTAAACGTTGAAAAGATGCTAATTCAAATAAAATCCAAATAAATTACATAACTAGCATAAATAAGTAGTTTAGTATTTTAGATGAATTTAAGAACAGAGTTAATCGAAGTTCGTATGGAGAAGAACGGGCTTCCGAAAGATTAAAAAGAATTTTATTATTTTCTATTTATATATATATTTCCCTTGCCTTGCCTTTTCTCGACTGTTGCCTCAGCGTACTGTAGCCTAGAGGTACTTTAGAACATAACCGAACAGCATACACAGAGCAAATCAAGGGCATGGCCGGCCAAAGACAAGAAGCAAGGGTGCAGGGCTTCAGCTAAACTGAGGAAAAGCATGGAAAAACTCGCGATGAGGCGAACTCGTCGGAGTCCACGGCGACGGATGAGTGGCACGACCCATAGTGCAATGGCGCAATGAACATAGGTCGGTCAGCAACGAGAGATCGCAAAATTCATCACACACAATGTGGGAATCTCGAAATTAATTGAGGGGTTACCTTCGCGACGATCGAAAACACAACATGACATGAACAGTCTGGGAATAGCAGATCCGAGGAGTCCGGAAGCTCCCAAGGACGGTCGGCCAATGTTCAGTTCATGCTCCGGACGTCACAGTGTTTCGAGCGAACGAGGGCACTAAAACGAAGAACTAGCAGAGGGACAGATTGAGCAATGAGAGAGGATCCCGGTGCTCCCTTAAATAGGCTCGGGGAGATTCAAAGAGATAGAAATCAATTCGGTTAAAGAAGAGTATGACCGAAACAAACTCGAATTCTTTGCGAATAAGGAAAGGATTAGGCCAGTAAAATAGGGGCATTCGATGAGGATAAAGTGGCATGCGTATTGGATACAAAATCGGGACAGGATTCTTGTTGGATTGAAGTATCTATTTGTATTAATGGAGGGAATAGAGAAGTTCCTGTTCTGTTGGGCTGAAGCTTGAAGATGCACTGTTGTGCTGACAGGTGGGCTCACCTTTTTATTTTTTTATTTTTCGAAATAATTAAGGGCTGAAAATAAAAAATATTTTTAGAACATAGCAAATAAGGTCCAAAAATTCTCAAAAATATCATGGGACATTTTGGACTCAATAACATCATTTTTATATACATTTGAATTTTTATTTTTCTGCAGTAAATCTTTTTTATAAATCCTAAAATAGGAAAAATAGTTTTTAAAATCCAAAAATTTCAAGAAAAATCTTGTAAAATCATAATTAAATAATTAAACCAAAACAAGCAAATTTTGGGGTGTTACAGCTACACACATGTACTTTTCATAAATTACTATGGAAAATCTGGTGAATCTCTGAAAGCCATGCAAAGATACGAGCTTATGAAGAGCAAAGGGATTGTTTCAGACGTTGTTGCTGGTAATGCCGTTTTTTATGGTCGTACTAAATCTTGTATACTTGGAATGGAAAAAAGGTTATTCCATGAATTAAAAGCTATTGGGGTTTCTCCGGATACTATCACCTACACTATGATGATCAAGTGTTGCAGCCAGGCGTCAAAAGATGATGAAGCTGTGAAGATTTTCTCTGATATGAATCATATGATTGAAACCAGTTGTGTTCCTGATGTTCTTGTGGTGAATTCTTTGATTGATGCGCTCTACAAGGCAGGCAGGGGTGGTGAAGCCTGGCAAATCTTCTATCAACTAAAAGAAATAAATCTTGAACCCACAGATGCGACCTACAAAACACTTTTGGCAGGATTAGGAAGAGAAGGGGAAGTCAAGGAGGTAATGCATCTGCTTGAAGAAATGAACTCCAGTAGCCACCCTCCAAATTTAATGATTTACAAGTTACAATACGGTTCTTGATTCTCTGAAAAAATGGAGCGGTGAACTTTGCACTAGCCATGCTATATACACGCACTATGACTATGAAATGCAGCAAACCTGATCTTTCATCTTACAACACTGTCATGTATGGCCTTGTTAAAGAGGAAAGATTTAACAAAGCATTCGGTATGTTTTGTCAGATTAAGAAGGTTCTTGTTCCAGATTATGCAACATTGTGTAGTATTCTACCAAGTTTTGTGAAAAATGAACTGATGGAGGATGCAATGCATACTGTCAAGGCGTACATTCTACAACCAGGTTCTAGAATGGATTAGTCTTCAAACCATTCACTAATGGAAGGGATTCTGGAGAAAGCTGGCACAGAAAGGTCAATTCAGTTTGCTGAAAACATAGCATCAAGTGGTATTCTCCTGAATGATTTTTTTCTGTGCCCATTAATTAGGCATCTCTGCTAGCACAAGAAAGCACATGAACTTGTCAAAAAGTTCAAGAAATTTGGAGTTTCACTGAAAACTGGATCATATAATTCTCTTATTTGTGGCCTTGTGTATGAAAACCTCATTGATATTGCTGAAGGCATGTTTGCTGAAATGAGGGAATTCGGATGTGGCCCGGATGAGTTTACTTACAACTTGATTCTTGATGCCATGGGAAAGTCAATACGGATTGAAATGTTGAAAGTTCAAGAAGAGATGCATCACAGGGGATTTGAATCAACTTATGTCACTTATAACACGATCATTTCAGGTCTTGTAAAGGTAAGAAGGTTGGACCAGGCTATAGACTTGTACTACAATCTGATGAGCCAAGGCTTCTCTCCCACACCATGTACATATGGTCCTCTTCTTGATGGGCTGTTAAAAGCTGGAAAGATAGAAGACGCAGAAAATCTTTTCACTAAGACGCTGGTAGGGGTGGGCGATTTTTTTTTACCAAAAAAAAAAAACAGAAAAACTAACTAACGGTATACCGTAGGAACGGTATACCTCTAAAACTCATGAAACTTATGAATTTTTGCACTGAAACTCATGAAACTTAGCACTAAAAATTGATAAAACATGAAACTGATGAAACTAAACACTGAAACTCATGAAACCAGCATTGAAACTGTTAAGTTTCATAAGTTTCACGGCTATACCGTTGGAACGGTATACCGTTCCCTAGTCTCCCTAAAAAAAAAATGAATCAAACCAAACCGAATTAACTGAAAAAATCGGTTTTCAATTTTTTCTAGCACCGTTCAGTTTTCAGTTTTCATTTCGGTTTTGTACTCTAGGAAACCGAATACCCGAATAAACCGACTTCCCTGTTAGTCCATAAGTCCATTACGGCATTACCCTTTCCCCATTCGAAATTTCCGCATCTCCATCCCCATCCCCATCCCATCCCCATTCTTCGACTTTGTGTTCCCCATTCCGATTTCCACATCGCCAATCCACATTCCCAAGCTTCGGGCACCACGGCCACCAGTCCTCTCCATCTTTGGCCGACGGTGCTGCTGCTGTGACTAGCTCTCGCCTTCTGCCTCGCCGTCCTCTCCATCCAATCCTCCTTCACCACCCCAAGTGCGCTCCTGTTCCCAAATCCCCGCTCTTCCACGCTCACCCGCCGCTTATCCTCTCCTCCACGCCATGCCTCTCGCGCGCGCACTGATAAGCCTTCGCATCCCTACAAGGCATATACCTTCCGTGGAGCCACTTGCTTCCTCGTATTCCCTTCCTTCGTGATCCAAATTTGCTGGTCGCTGTGTTCTATTGCCGTTTCAGTGGATCTTGATAGGCTCGGTGTGGTGCTTAGGTAATCTCATTGCGTGCTCATTAACTCGATATTTGGTCAGTTTTCAGTGGGGCATTTCGTCGAGCACTTCGGCTGCGTTGCTTTGGCTAGCGTTGAGCAATCTGAAGCCATGTTTCCTTCAACTTCTACATTTCGTTGGCGTCTTTTGATGCATTGTTATCTGTATTGTACTGTTTAGGGGCATTAGCGTCTTTAGGGGTGGCAATGGGGACCCGTTCCCCGATCCCCGGCGGAGAATTCCTCTATTAGGGGACGGGTATGGTAAGAAATTGTCCCCCGCGGGGATGGAAATGGGGAAAATTATTCCCCTGTCGGGGATGGCAGGGACGGGAACGAGGATTTTTTTTTCCCGCGGGGACCCGTTTGGGGATCCGAATTTAGTTTAGTTCAATTTAGTTGTTAGATTGCAAACATATTCTCTAGACCATCATATTCACATTTTCATAAACAGGACAACATAATATTTAATGAATGGATGCATTCTTTCTTTCCTTGCCTATTGATATGATTTTAGAGTTAAAATGGCTATAAAAGTTCTTCTCTTGTGTGAAATTTTCGCGGGGATAGGTCCCCGACGGGGCCCCGATACCCAAATGGGGATGGGGACGGGGGATTTTCTCCCCCGACATGGGGAACGAAGACGGGGATGGGGAAAATTTTGAATCGCGGAGACGGGGACGGAGTGGCACTCCCTGGCGGGGAATACCCCCGTTGCCACCCCTAAGCGTCTTTACTTAATTCAGTTTTATTAATCTATATTAACTTCCATCCTCTCATATCTATCAGTCATTTCTTCTTCAAGAATTATTTTACATAGTGTTAATTCCTGATCTAAGGTATATGTTAGTGTTTGTAACTTCTCAAAACTTTCACGCTCAACAGTAAAAGATTTCTCTCTTCACTAGACGTTGCTTAGGCACCGCTCTACTAATTTGGTAGTCTCCAGGGGCACATTGCGCTCGAATATGACATCAGAAACCTCTGCAAATGCCTTTACAAGCTCAGTATGACAGTATTCCGTGAAAAAACAATAGATAATTTATTAACAGCAACATTGTATAGGGATATCAATTCAGAATGTTTATTTACAAGTATGTCCTTTTCCTGCTTCTCTTCCAGTAGACCTATGGTGACAACTCGATCTCGCTTTTGGTGTGCCTGTTTTTTCTCGTCATCGGTTAGATTGAGATTGGATATTGTCTGAATTTATTTGCTTCATTGCTATCTGTGTTACTTGATATTGTCTGAAATCATGTTAGCTGAATTACCGAATTAACCGAACCGCCGAATTAGTTGGGTTAATTCGGTTCAATTTTATGATTTGAACCGAAAATTTCGGTTTTCACTTTATAAAACTAATTTTTAAAATCGAAAAAACCAAAATAACCGAATACCTAACCCTATATGCTGGAGTTCGGATGCAAACCTAATTGCACCATCTACAATATAGTATTTTCTTACCGTCGTAATTAATAAACGAACGAGCAGTGTATGTGGTAGAGCTCTTGCTTCGCATGTGTGAGGTGTAGGGGTGGCAATGGGGAAAATCCCCGCGGGGAGTGCCCTTCCATCCCTGATCCTCGATAACCAAAATTTCTTTGTCCCCATCCTCATCCCCGCACACGGGGCTTAATTTCCTCCGGTCCTAATCCTCGACGGGTTCGCAGAGCCCCAACGGGGACTAATCCCCGAAAATGCTACATGAGTGAATCACTAGAGTAATGGTGCATGTGTGATTGAACTTTGAGTGAATCACTAGAGTAATGAGTTAATCACTAGAGTAATTCATATTTAACATGTTTAGTAATATTGACCTCACATATATTCTTTTTTCTTTTGAGAATTGATAATTTGCTCCCACCTATTAGTGATATTACGGGGAGAGTGATAGGGATTGAGCACGGAGAACAGTGCAATGTCATGTCCCCACGATCCCGATGAGGACAACATTTTTTCTGATAAATTTTTTGTAAGAAAAGATTTTCTCTATTCCTATTCTCTAATAAAGAAATTCCCCGTAGTGAAACGGAGATGGGGCCATTGCCATCCCTAGTGAGGTGCAGCGAGTCCCCTACTGTAACATCCCAAAATTTGGGTTTTCAAAAAAAATTTGTTTAGTTTAGCTTCCGAAAAATTTTCGTTGATTTTCTCGCATTATTAAAGCTTGATTTGAATTTTGTAAAAGCTAAAACAATTTAATTTAGTTATTTTATATTTAAAAGAAAATAAATTTAGTTTTATTTGGGTTCTTTGTTCTCCAAGGAATTTTTTTGTATTTTTTGAGATTTTTCGGAGCTCGTTTGCTATTTATCGGATTTATTTGAAATTGATTTGTATTAAGCCCTTTCATGGAAATTAATTAAATATTTGAAAATTTTATATAAAATTTTGTTGAAAATATTTTATTTGAGTTCAAAATATCTCAAAATATTTTCTATAATTTTTCTGGTATTTTTATTGCCTTAAATAATTAATTTTCATTTTCTGCAATTATTTTAATTCGAAAACTGTTGAAAATTCCGAAAATTGGAATGGGCTCATTTTCCCCTCTCTCCTCCCGTCGTCCCACGCTGCCACCTGGCCCATCCTCGCTCCGCTCGCCCACCCGCCGCCAAATACCGCCATCCCAAATACAAGCAAAGCCGCTAGCCGTGTCAGCCGCCCACGCGGCACGCACCCCGCTTGGGCTTCGCCCGCACCACGCGCCGCGCCCTGGCCAAGCCAAGCCGCGTCTCGCCCACAGCCGTCGATCGCCGATCCGAGGGCTGAGGATGAGCCATGTCACCTGGAATTCCGAGACGCACGCAAGGTGCTCATTTAAATGCCGATTTCGTCCGTTTTTGCTCCAAACTTAAATTTTCTTGACCTAGCCGCCACCCCAACCCATGGTAGACCTCCCATGACCCTCACCCACACCCTCAACCTCAGATCAATCCATCCAAACAATCGAATCGACGCCGAGAAGCCCCGAATGCCGCCCGACGACGGCCGAACTTTGGTGTGCGTCCCCCGTCAGCTCGTCGACTCTTTTTGAGATCCGTCTTTGCCATGGTGAGCCATGATGTCCCATATGTCTCCCCTCCAAATTTCATCCAATGTGGCCCACGGAATCAAAGTTATGGTCGTTTCAATCTCGAATCTTGTCGAGGCCATATCTCCCTCAATTTTTCGAGTTCACCATGAAATTTTTTGTGTAGACTCCTAATGATGTCCTCTACATGATGCACATCCTGCCCCCTGGTTTTTCCCTCTGGATTTTGCGCAGAAAAATATTTTCTCCGATCAGACTACGTTTCAAACGGCGATAATCATCCTCGCGTGTTCCCCGCTGATCCAGCAGGTAAATCTCCGAGCCACCTGCGTCACGGTGTTCCTCTAGATCACATCTAGCACTTGGTCAAATTTGGTTAAGTTCCGATTATTATTTTAGAAGTTATGGCCAGCTAAAGTTTAGCGTCCGCAACCGTTCTTCTGCAGATTGTGATCAATCCGACGCGTCGCCGGAAAATCCGCCTATACCGTTGAGTTCGTCTTGCCGCGTTCTACGTGGTAGATATTCCCCCTTTGCCATTCCATCCTATGAAATCTTTTATATAATTAGGCCGTCTTTTGCCGCCGCCGTGCGACGTCTTTTGACGCCGGCTATTTTCGTTCGCTCCGGCCGTGTTGTCGCATCCGGTAGATCATGATGTACTGTTTTGGTCCATCCTTAGGATTCTTTTGGTCTCCGTTTGCCGACAAAGCCCGGTTTCGATTTTTAACCGTCGTCTTTTGACCTAGCCGTTGCTGCTGGTTTGCGTATCGGTTAGCCGTCCTTGGTAGCATTTTATTGCGGCCATGTTGTTGTACTGACGGTCGCTACCTCCTTGTTCCGTGAGAGTCCCGTCATCGCTTCACTTTTGCCGTTAACGTGTCGTCGTTAACGTTCTGCCGTTAACGTTTCGTCGTTAATGTCCCGTCGTTAATGTTCCACCGTTTACATTTCGTCGTTAACGCTACACCGTTAACGCTTTGCCCTCATCGTATCGTTGTCATCGCATGTGTGCATACAAGCGAAAGCCCTAGTGTGATGTCCTCATCTATTCTATCATCATGATGTGAGCCTAGCCTAATCGTCGTATCATCTTCAAAGCCGAACCAAAACCCTAACCTAAGACCGGTTCGATGAACTAAGGTCATCGTGATCCGCATTGTTATCTTTGCAATCTTTTTCGTTGTTTCATTCGTGGTAAGACACTTGTCTTTGTATTGTCCTTGAAAACCCAATCCGCTATTAACCTCGAATTCGTTCGTGGACTTGGTCGATAGATTATTGGCCACATGTCATACCATTTGTAACACCCCAATTTTTGCTTTTCATGAATTCAAATGTTATTTTGCACTTTTGTGAATTTTTAGAATTTTCTACGATTTATTTGGATTTAATTTGAATTTATTCTCTATTGAAATAATTAAAGAATTAAAAGTTTCAAATAAAGTTTTGTTGAAAATATTTTATTTGAGTCCCAAATGCCCTAAAATATTTTCTAGAATTTTTTTGGAATTTTTTTGAGTATTTTGCTATATTTCTTGAATTAAATGAATTTCTAGAAATTATTTGGAATATTTAATCGCTTCGGGTTTAGTACTGTTCCTCGGGTCCGAGTCGGACTCGAGTCCGACCCGAACCCAACCGCGCCAGCCATCTCGGTCGAACCGCGTCGTCCGAACCCTAACCCCTCGACCGTTAGATCAAGATCCAACGATCGAGATCAGGCCGCGTCGCCCGAACCGTTCGCACCGTGCCCTCACACGCGACCGTTGGATCTCGATCCAACGGCCCACGTTGCGCCACGTCGCGCCACCATCGTCTCCGACTCGGGGACGGACTGCGCCGCCGTGTGGGCCAAGGTTTCCGATTTCCTCGCACGTCGAGGCCCTATTTAAGTGCTCGACCTCGCCATCGCGTAGCCCTTTCCTGTGCGCCTCTTTTGCCCTAGCTACTCGTGCCCGAGCCGCCGCCGTCCTCGCGCAATCGCTCGCCGAAGTCCGCAAGGAGACGCCGTGGGTTTTGGACGTTTTCCGCCGCCGACAGTCGTCCTCCGCCGTGCCATAGCCCAGATCCGAGACCCCCAGGTCAAGACGCATCGGATAGGACCACGCACCTCGCCGGAAGACCCTCAGAGCACCGTTTCACGCGTCGTCGTCCTCGTCTCCGGCAGCCAGAGCTCCGCCGTGCCATCGCCGCCCCCTCGAAGCTCGCCAGCCGTCCGATCGCCATCCAACGGCCACGATGAGACCACGTTTCCCCGAAACCCTAGAGGACTAGATTAGATCTGGACCGTTGGATCAAGATCCAACAGCCCACGTTCGTCCATGTCACCGTGCGAATTCCACGTTGCGGTGATTAGATCTATTTGCAGCCGTTGGATTTGGATCCAACGCTCACGATTGAGCCACGTAGCTGTGAACTGCACCGTGCTAGGGTTAGTCCTCAGCCGTTAGATCTAGATCGTACGGTCAAGATCCACTGCGTTAAGCCAAACGCGTGAAACCCAGATCCAATCCGCGCCGTTGATTTTCAAACCAACGGCCGTGATCGAGCCACGTGTGCCCTAGACGCACCGTGCGGCGCGCACGCGCGTGCGTGCGTGTCACTGACACGCCAGGCCCGCGTGTCAGCGACCAGGCCAAACCGCACCATGACGTCACGGTGGGGCCCGCGTGTCAGCCCAGTCGCCTGAGCGCGATGAAATCAGCAGGCCGACGTGGACCAATGAGGTGCTGACACGTGTCACCCATGACGCAATAATTATTTTTCGAAAAAGAAAATGATTTATTAATTCGGTTTATTGATTTTAAAAATAGATTCGAACTTCAAATGCTTATAACTTTTGCGTTTCAACTCCGATTTGAGTGATTCAAATTTCTAAATTTTCATAAAATTGAGATCTACATAAATATGAATTTTCATCAATTTTTTATTATGAAATTTTCTCTGTTTATATTTAATTAATATATTCTTTAAACTTTAAACAATTATAACTTTTGCATTTTAACTCCGATTTGGACGATTCAAGTTTCTAAAATTTATAAAAATGTGCTCTCTCTGTTTATGAACTTTATTTGAATTTTTGGATACTTTTTTCCTAATGTTTATTTATTTATTGCTATTTGCACGCGTTACGAGTAGACGTTGAAGTAATTTGACCAAGATCAAGATCAAGATCAAGTACTCTTTGAAGGCAAGTTGTGCTTTGACCATATTGATCCCATTTTGAAATCTATTTGATTTAAATTATTGTGTGCTAGTTTAATTTGAAAATGTTTTAATTAATTTTGGGAAATTAGTTAAATGCCAGCTTTACTCTAAGACACCTTGGTTATTAATTATGTGACATGACCCCTTGTCACCCTAGTTGTGGATTTTTAGTTGGACATTATTAAATTGCCAACATGGGTAGTTAGACCGATGCAGTATGCTCAGCCTTGCCACGTGAAATGTTTTGGACAATTACATGTTAATATTGACTTAATGAGATATGGAACCTGTTTTAGAAAAGTGTCATGTGTTCTTAACGATGATGTTGATGGCACGTGGTGCATGGTAATCAACTGGGTTTTAAAAATAGATTTGGACCGGGGCATGTGGCAAGAATGATCGGGTGGGCCAGTTGTGGCACCGGGGAAGTTGATTTGGTTCTTCGGGTAGTCTTTCCCTGGTCACCCTAAGGACTTAACCTTGCAAGCCTTTGAACTGAGTCAATCGTGCAACCACATGACCAGAGTGGAACGGTCCTAGTTGAGTAAGTTACTAATAACTTGCATGTGATACCTCGGGTGTCAACTACACCTTTGTGTAGCTTGAAAGGGGAGCGTACCAAGGCTACGGCATGGTACCCGTCCGACGGTATGTCGGTCCCATACTTCGCCTCTGTTAAGGGAAGGGATGGTGTATGACAAAAATCGGAAAGGTTCACTTGTGTAGTTAGAAGTTCTCGAAAGGCTTTGTTACGATCACTCGCCTTTGTGGTGTTTGGCTGTATTTTGTGGGTAAAGTGCATAACCTCTGCAGAGAGTAAAATCTATTCGAATAGCTGTGTCCGCGGCATTGGGCATTGCTCCGGAATTACAGTCAAGGGTTAGACTTTCCTGAAAACAACTTGGACTTGGAAAGTTTGGTTGGGTTTAATAATGACGTTGATGGAAATGTGGATTAGGAAAGGGGAAAGTGTTTATTTAACTCCTAGAAAAGTTATTGATAATATAATGCTTCTATTGCTTTCAAATCTATTTATGTTACTTGTTAAATGCTGTTTATTGCAAATGAACCATGAAACATCTCTTGTACTAAGCCATGCATGTAAAATATTAGTTTGCATTCTGTGCATGACTTACTGAGTACCAAGTACTCACCCTTGCCACAAAACAACATCAGTTGAAGAAGAGGCGAAGCCAGCTTTGGAGGAGGAGTACCAGGAGGAGCCGTATAACTAGGGAGCGAGCCCAGTCAGTTGCCTGTGGTATACTAGATGGCGCCACGAAGTTATCTTTTTTTTCCCGCTGCAGTTATTCCTATTTTATTAAGTTTTCGCCCTGCGAAGCGTATAATTGTAACTTGACCATAAGGTCGAGTAACCAGTTTGGTTAAATAATTAAGGTACATTATTATTTCGTTGAGTATGATTGTGATATATACCGATGTTGAGACTGTGTGCACTAGCGTGATCCTGGACTAGTGCTGAACATAGAGGGTCCGAATTTGCAAATTCGGGTCCCGACACCCTTGTGCCATATCTAAACCAGCAGTCTATCTTCCTTTTGTTTGACTGTGCCCGTTCGGTCAACAAAAGTCAACTTTGAGCTTCAATTTAGTTCAGTGTGAACTAACATATCTTTATGGACCCGGTCTATAGATCGAGAGCCCATATGTCCTTGTCTGTCCAATAAAGATGATAACTTTGGAAGAAATATTCTTTGGAATATTTTTATTTCTTTCTCAGTTATTAGTCTTTTCCTCCTCGGTGTATTTTCCGAAAGCCTGTTCTCTTTTGTCTAATCTTCGGCCTAATCCGTTCAAGTTCCCAAATTCATCCAAGCCGTTGTGCCCAATGCTATTTGTTCTTAATTTGGAGTTTTACTTGATGTGTCTTTTGAGTTGGTTTGTATTTGCTTCTTCTTTACTCGTTAGACGCGTCGTCCGGAAGTCGCTCTATGGAGCCAAAGGTCAAGGAAGTGAAGACCGAAGATCGAGGATCAAGGATCAAGGATAAAGAGTAAAGAATAGTAAAACTTGCAAGTGCCAGGCAAGTTGTGCTTCGACCATGTTCATCCCATTTTCGAAAATTATGTTGTTTCAAATTATTGCATGCTAGTTTAAGTTTACTGATTTCAATTAATTTGGGATTAGATAATCAACCTATTTGTTATTGCCACCTTGTCCATAATAATTGTATGCCATGATTCATTTGTCACCTTAGGTTTGTTGATTAATAGTTGGTAGCTATTGAATTGCCAACATGGGTTAGATAGAACATATTAGTCTGCTTAGACCTGCAACGAGTCAGTGCCATTAGTTTGGAGTTACAAATGTCAATATTGATTAATGGAATATGCAATGTATTTTGAAATCGTGTGACGTGTTGCTGACACGATGAAGTTGATATGTGGAGGCCCTTGTTCTTCTTCAAGGATGTTGAGTTGTTATTGGCATTGTGTTGCGCAATAATCAACTAGGGTGATAAAATGATTTAGACTGGGGCAAGTGGCAAGAATTATGGTGGGCCAGATTGGCGGTTTGGATTGTATGAAACATGATATATGTATGAGTGATGGCGAGATGGTTTTCTTGAGAGATTGTGATGGAAGTCTTGCCCTGGTCAACCTAAGGACTTAACCTTGCAAGCCTTTGAACTGAGTCAAACATACAACCACATGTCTGTAATGGGACGGACCTAGTTGATTAGGTTGCTAATAACTTTCATGTGGTACCTCGAGTTGTCAACTATACCTCTGTGTAGTTGAATGGGGGAGCGTACCAAGTGCTGCGGCATGGTACCCGTCCAACGGTGTATCGGTCCTATACTTCGCCTCTACTGAGGGAAGGGATAGTGTATGGCAACCGGGGAGGTTCACTTGTGGAGTTAGAAGCTTCCAAAAGGCTTTGTTATGATCGCTCATTCGCATGCTCTTGTATGGCGATTCACGGCTGACGTGGTGAGTTGATTGTATTTGTGGGTAAAGTGTATAACCTCTGCAGAAAGTAAAAATCTATTCGAATAGCCGTGTCCGCGGTACTGGACAACGCTCGAGGATTACAGTTAAGGGTTAGCTTTTCTTAAAAAGTGAACTTGGGATTGGAGGCAGTTTGCCTGTGAAAAAGTGATAATTGGTTAAGGATGTGGTATAGTTTACTTGTGAAACAACTGTGAAATTTATTACTATTGTAATTTGTTTTACTGCTTTACAATCTATTATAAATATTTGTGAATGTTGTTTATTGCAAAATATAACCCTTCAGCCTGTTATTTGGAATAAGCCATGCATATAGTTATTAGACTTGCATCCTGTGCATGACTTGCTGAGTGCTTTATGTACTCATCCCTTGCAACAAACAATCACCAGTTGAAGAGAAGTCTACAACGTCGAAGAAGAAGTTCCGTGAGGAGGCAATTATCTAGGAGTCGAACCCTGTTAGTTGCCTGTGGCATATTAATGGGATTCACCGGTGTTCTTCGTTCCGCTGCTGCTTATTTGGAGTTGAAGCCGTCAAGGCCTCGCAAGTGTAAGGTTGACCTTAAGGTCGTACACTAGTTTATATTTTATAATTGAGTTACTTTTATTATTCCGCTGTGTATGATTGTGATATTCATCTATGTTGAGACTGTGTGCACTAGCGTGATCCTGGACTAGTGTTGAATACACAGAGGGTCCGGGTTTGCATATTCGGGTCCCGACACCCACCAACTGCAATCTTTTTTAGCTCCCACCCTCCTCCTGCGCGCTGGCCTGGGGCTACGCACGAGCCGCTGATCTAGCAAGAAATCTGCCATCGCGGAGCCTTCGAGATGGTGCTCCCATTTTCCCCGCTGCCCTCAAGATGCCCGCCCGCGCCGCCCCGGCTGGCTCCTCTCGCACTCTCTTCCCACCTTTTCCACGCCGCCACCACCGCCGCTCTGCCTATCGTTTGTCCTCGCCCCCACTACTACAGAACCAGCTTCTACAAGCGGTTCGGAACCACTTTTAGAAGCGGTTTTACAACCGCTTCTAAGCAACCGGTTGTGATACCTCGAAGGGTATCACAAGCGGTTCTAGGAACCGCTTGTGGTGGTGCGACACCAAGCGGTAAAAGGCAGTAATAATATCGTGGGAACTTATTGTGGGAACGGGATTCGAACCCACGACCAGCACTTCATCCTCGTAACTCGTCTCATCCATCTAGCCAACCCACCCACGCGTGCTCTCTGATAGAGTAGGGCACGCATTCCTTTTATTATTTCTAAAACTGGGCTTCTACAAGCGGTTCGTGACACGAACCCCTTCTGAAGGGGGTCTTTAGAAGCGGTTCGTGTCACGAACCCCTTCTAAAGCCCCAGCTTTAGAAGCGGTTCGTGACACGAACCCCTTATAAAGCTTTAGAAGCGGTTGGGGACACAAACCGCTTGTAAAGATCTTTAGAAGGGGTTCGTGTCACGAACCGCTTCTAGAGGTGAGGCTTTAGAAGGGGTTCGTGCCACGAACCGCTTCTAGAGATCCCCTCCGGCCTGTTGCCATGAACCGCTTCTGGTGCAAGCATTACAACCGGTTCGCATCAAACCGCTTCTAGTAGACCGTTTGTGATGCCCGATTTTGTAGTAGTGCCCCTTTGGCGGCATCCTCACCGCCAAAGCCCCTGGTACCCGTGCGCCCTCCAACTCCGTTGTTTGCCGATGCTGGCTCCCTACCTCCCTCGTTCTCCTTCTTCCCCACCACCTCCCCGGGGATGAGGTGCCAGCGGATTGCCTCCGCTCGACCGGCCGAGCGCACGGTCCACGTCGACCTGGGCCAAACGCGTGGGCGCAGGCCTTGTGTGAGCGCTGCCCCGTGCCTGATCCCGTTCGATCCAGTCATCGCGTACCTCGAGCGCTACCGTGATGACCGAGAGAGGGAGCGCCTAGCCGCTGCGGGGTTACATGCGCTGGGCATGAACGCGGCCCGTGTCTCAGAGGACCTCGCGGATGCCGATGTCAACACCAATGAGGACTACATCAACGACGCCGCAAAGTTCAATGTTACGCGGCGCGTGGAGGCGCTGTTCCCCAAGATCGATGTCAACCCCCTCGCGACATCGCCGTGACGGGCGCGGACCTGGCCGCGTGGAACCTCGCCTCCGCGAGGCTCGAGGTGCTGCACCACACCGCCCGGGAGCTCCACCTTCACGACCGCGAACACGATGGCGGCGTCGCCTTCTCCCATAGGTGATGTTTTCCCAGGACATTGTGGATGTCTTTTCACCCAAATCTCCCGAGGCGAGCTTAATCCTTTTTTATCAAATTCTTCGTTCCATTTTTCTTTTTACTGCGATGGAATATAGGGTCTGTTTGGCACAGCTCCTACTCTGAATTCTAATGAGAGTTGGATGGAGCTGTGCCAAACAACCTGCCTGGCCTTCGTGAGGTGGGCTTACTGTTGGCGTGGCTGCTGCTTCTCTTTCCAATGTATGTGTTGAATCTGATAGGAACCCATAAATTGAAGGAATGGGCTGCGAGACATCAGAGACAGGAGTAACAATAGACTTGGTGGAGTGCAGCTGGAAGCACCCCGCTGCACTGACATGGCCTGCCCAGTGGGATTTGCTCCCATACAAATGCTGGAAAGCTGGGGGGGATCGGAATTTGTGTCCAAAGTGGCAAAAGACAGGATTCGTTCCCAATCATAGAAGAAGAGTGGCACCTGAGCGGCCGGCCACACCACACTAGGTTGAGAAAGCGAAAAAATTGCAACATGTTGCTTTCGTGCTGTTGGCTTCCTTCCTCATGTGTAAGTACTGGTTCTGCAACTCTAGTTGTTTTACAAGGGTTTATGGATTATGGCTATTTGCTTTTATTTAGCTAGCCTTTGTTGATGTATGATGATCTATGAGTAATTTGTGTTATGCAACTATGCATCATGCTACGGATCGTGTTGGCTTTGGTGTTTCATTGGAAGGTACTAAATGTTTTTGTGATTAAATTGGAAAATTTCATCTGAAGGCTTAATTATGTTTGCAGTCAATTGTGGTGCACATTTTATAGTCGTTGTCTCATTTTGTTTAGAGATAACACAAAGGATAATGACATTTTGTGCACACTACAAGTCTGGTGAGTATTGCATGAAACCAATTCTTTTATAATGACATTTTTGATTGCCCACATAGATACAATGAGAATACTTAAAACCAGACATCAGGCCCTAAATGGGTATCATAAAGCAACCATTTTGGTTTAATGGTATCATAATGAAAGTTTTGTGCTCAAGTAAATAATATCAAAATAATGTGGAAATCATCATATATTTTGACTCTGACTTCAATGTATACTGAGATGAGATGGCTACAAATCCACATCAGGTATGTAACATTTTTTTGTCGAAGTCCTCGTATGATTTCCACCCCCCTCCCTTGGTAACCGCCCGAAGCATCAAACGGATCATACAAACGTAGCATACATATGCATACTGGAGTATTGAAAAATAGCTACATTATTAGTTCCCAAGTTTCCTTAAGCTGGGTAGAGCCTGCTCTTCTCACACTTCTGTTCTGTGCAAATGCCATAGATTTTTTTTTGGCAAATGTGGCCAGTACGTATAATAGACCGAAGGTGGTCTGCAATCATAGAACAACAACGCTCAGCACATCTGCCATAAAAATTGGTGGGCATTCAACATAGCAAAAATAGTATTGGTCCTGCATCTAGGATGCTTACCCCCGCCTAGGCCTGCATCTAGGGCATAATCTCATCTCTCAGCCTCCATTCGCTTATCTTATTCTTCATCCGTAGAAATGCATTCTTTGTCCATTTAAGCCCAACAATCTGGAGGGGAAATAAATCACAAGTATGATCTCTCATTGCTACTTTTTATTCAAATTCAACTATTGAGAACATAATGCTCCGTACGTACCATTGGCTGATGCTGGAAAGCGACCCAAACGAACACTATTGAGGGTAGGAGTAAAACTCCGAAAGGCCATATAACCCATTTGGAGCTCTTCTCAAAACCAACCAGTATTATACAAGTTAGCAGCACCAAAATTAACAACGTAAAAAGCACTATCCATGAGCAGACAACAAATCCATGGTGGTCTGGTTGCGACTCTATCTCCTTGAAGTATGAGGTGGAAGCTGCCAGAATGATGCAGCTGATAGTTGATATTACGCCACCTGTGAAAAGTACTTGTATCCAAAGATTGGAAATCCTTATAATTGGAGTCGGATCATGGGAGTATACTACCCCCGAAATGATCAAAACACCAGTAAGGATAGGCATCTTGTCCACAATGGTGAAGAGGAAAGCTAGTGTAGCCTGAGTTCAAACAATGCAGAAAGATGACCAAGCATTAACATATTTAGGATTTGATTATCTTCCTCAAGGGCTGTACAACAAGGTTCCAAATTTCGTTTTCATTGCATATCTCGTCATCCTTCGAAATCCGAAATTTCGATGAAATCTCATTATTTCGGATGAAATCCAAACGAAATCCAAAAAGCAAAATTCAAATCCGGTTTTTTTGATCGAGGTTTTCGAGATCTGCCGAGATCGCAATGATTTTTAACCAAACAAAAATTGGTTCAAAACGTGTCAAAAAAATTTGAAATTTTTTGTGGATGGCCCTCACACATCACTAATATTCCCATAGAAATTTTAGATGACCAAGCGTGAGGAATTTTTGAAAATTCTAATGGTGCTACTATGCTGATAAAAGGCTGACCGGCAAGTTTCAACTGAATGGAAAATGATGCAAATCACGTTAGAACTTTTGAAATTTTTTTGGATGGTCCCGACATTTTCATAATATTTCCATAAAATTTTTATATGATAATCAAGCTTGAGGAATTTTCAAAAATTCGGAGAGTGCTACTAAAGGTTGACTGACAAATTTCAACCGAATGAAAAATGGTTCAAACTATGTTAGAAAATTTTGAAAAATTTTATGGATGGTCTTGATGCATCACTAATATTCTCATAAAATTTTGAGATGATAATTGTATGGTATGAGTGGATATAATTGTATTTTTTTAGTCATGTGTTTAGTTTTCTGTAGATGCAGGTCCGATGCATACAATTGCATCTGCTCGTGCAGGCCCGAGGAAACGCCACAAAATTGCTTATCTTCGATGTAGGTCCGTCAGATGCAGCCGATCGTCCTTTGACGAACCAGCTCCGCCAACCTCGTTCGGTCCTCCTCAGCCCGATGACTCCGTGCGTCGGTGCAGCCCCCCGGCGCGTTCGGCTGCTTATGCTTCCGCGCGCCCGGTCCAGGCCACCGCACCCGACGCTCCTTCATGGTGCTCGAGGACGGTGGATCGGGAGGCGGCGCAGCTCAAGGAGGTCGGATCTGAAGGCGATGAGCCTCGGGAAGGCCGGATCCGATGGCGATGGAGCTCGATTTGGCTGGATCCAGTGGCGGTGCGGCTTGAGGAGGCTAGTGACGACGGTGACGTGCTCGAGGAGGATGGATCCAGCAACGGCGCAGCTCAGGGAGGTTAGATCCGACGCTGGCAAGGCTCGAGAAGGCTGGATTCAGTGGCAGTGGAGACGCCAGTGCTTAGGAAGAAAGGGAGGGGCGGTCGAGACGAGCGAGCAATCAAACACCATGCCTTGCACCGCCACAGCCTGGCCCCAGGTAGGCTGGCTAGCTTAGCCAGGTTCAGTCGAGGTCGAATGGCAACCAGACAGCCCCTTATTGTTTGTTGAACACTACGTCTCGATAAATTAGTACATGTCCAAATTAGTACATGCTGGACAGGCTGAACTCGCATATCCGGTTAAATCTGGTAAAAAAAAACCAAAATTTCGGCAAAATTTACTATTGAAAATTTTTTAAAATTTTTATATTTTGCTAAGATTATGAAACTCGGGGGGAGGGGGTCCTAAATCCTAGATTTCGTCGAGATTTTGCAAACTTTTCCTGGGATTTTGACCATGCTATACAGGTGGAAGATCAAACCAATAACAGCAGAGATGTAATCCAAAAACATTTGTAGGAACACTACTTGCAGAGCTGTGTGGTTATGGAGCGATAGTTTTGATATAGTTTAATGGTAGCCAAGCAACGGGGACAAAAGAAATTGATGAAATATACCTTATTCTTCCTCTTCTCATTTTCAGAATTGTTCACAGCAAGAGTGCTTGGATTATCGGTCACCCCCTGTACAGCATCAAAAAGACGCAATCATCAGTGAAGCAAACAATTAACCACAGAAGTAGGAATGTACCGAGCCCATAAGGCTAATTGACCGGCGAACGCTTCTACCAGATCATTCCGAACAAGCTAAATTGAACGCTAGAGTCATACGCCAATGAGGGAAAATTAAACTTGGCAAAAAAACTACAGTAGAGGAGCATCAAAATTAGATACGCATATGTACCGTCACCTCCTGACGGTACGCTGCCGCCACATCTTCCCAAGAATAGGTTGCCACCGCCGGCCCCGCCGCCCGAAGGTAGCTAGGCTGCCACGTACCGTCGGGAGATCTTCCGTCGCTGGCTATGGATGGTTGCAGTTGCCAAAAGGTTACCTTTTCGCACAACACTTAAGAGTCAGTGACTAGTTTTGACGTACGTAATACTTAACCTTACAATCGGCATTGCCCCGAGTGGAGGTTGCCATAGCTGCCGCTGCCATCGCCGCCTCCTGAGTGGAGGTTACCCTCGTCGCCGCCGTTGCACAAAGAAGCGCGGAGGAGGCCGTAGGTAACGCGGACGGCTCGGGAGCCGGTGGAGGGATTGTTGGAGTGGTGTTGGATGCGGGTGGTTCTCCTCGTACAAATGCCTATTTATAACATTTGGTCATGCTTGCTTCTAGATAGATTAGGGGAGTGCACGAAGGGGCCACGTATCTGCGCTGCGCGTTTCTCCGGGAGGTCCAACCAGTCGGCACTCGGCAGTCGCGGAACAAAGATACGGCCGGTATGCATGATGCGACAACACTCTAGATACGGCCGGTATGCATGATGCGACGGCACCCCAAATGTTTTTAAAACTAGTTATGTAAGAGAGAATTCTTTTATGCATGATGCGACGACACCCCACACTGGTCGTGCTGGCGGCTCGCCGATGCCCGTCATGCCCGTGCCACGCTGGCAACTGGTCCAACACCAAAGAATACTAGAATAGTGGTAAGCTGGCAACTGGTAAGCTTCAATTCAGAACCACTCGAAACTTCGCAAATAGTGTAACGTTCTTCTCATTTAAATGAATAACCTGTCGAGCTGCAAAACCAATGGTCTTGCCAAGATTTTACCTTCCTCGCCACCTATACCCCATATTGGCAGCTTGAACCAGGTTCGCAATATCGACGAAAACCGGTCGATTTTCGCGCGTATCGCTGCGGCTCGATATCAAAAACCGGTCGATAAACCGATCCGATTAAAAAAAAATTCAAAAAAATTCGAAAATTCAAAAAAAATTTACGTGTCAAAAATCGGTGGAAATCGGTCGATTTTCGTCAAAAAACGTCGAAAATCGCTACAAAAGTCGACCGCACAAAAAAAATCAACATGGTTGTCGATTTTCCACCGATAATCGTCGATTTTTCACCGATAATCGTCGATTTTCCACGTTTTTTGATTTTTTTTCAAAAAAATCTATTTTTTGAATTTTATGCGATTTTCGGCTCGATTTTTGCGATTATCGAATTTCATTGTTCATCCGAAAATCGCACCTAACGATAAGGTTAACCCTGGCTTGAACACCCTACAACACGTACACCATTTGAGAATTGTGTGGGCATTAAGAGAAGGGAAGGAGAAAATATTACAAGTTCAATACTTATGACCAATAACTTGTTCCAATATCTTGTGACTATCAAGATCATATCTCTTAATAGATATGATCTTCCCATTTTTCCTTGCATTTCTTCGCGGCCCCCTTTTTTTTCTATCAGGAGCTTTGTTGGTACATAGTTAGCACATTGATAGTGTTCAAGATATACATATAAGCTCATATGAATTAAATGTTCTTCACTCTAATTGAAATGAAATACACTGGTTGCCTGGTAATGTATCATGACAGCGGACTCCGGAACTGGCTGGAAGCTTACACAAATAGGAGCTCCGGCTGCCGTACGCTGTTCCCTCTTAGTGCCATCTTTGCCGTGGCAGCCTGCCATCTGCCAGGCGTAATCTGAAGTTCCAGCCATGCATCTTTAGGCGGTTTTGGTCTGATTTGGAAGCCAATGCATGAGCAGCTGGACAGATAGATATATAGATTGTTACAGAACCGACCAAGTGCGCGCCGCTTAAGAAAGATATGGGACTGGATTCCATACCTACCAAATTGGACTGGAAAATGTCACCATCCACCATACGTATACGTAAAACATTTGGTTATGCTTGACTTCGTGCTTTGCATTGCCTCTGATTAGGAGAGTGGACGAATGAGGAACGCTAGTCCGCGCGTTCAGGTCAACTGGCCCAATTGGGTGATGGCAATACCAGCTGCTTTTCTTTTCATTTTCCCTTTCAGCTATAGAAGACCTTTTACCATACTTAAGAGGTATTAAAATTTACACAAATAGGAGCGTATCATGATGTATCAAAAGTTTAAAGGATGGAGGTGGTACTAGCTCAATGTAAATTTTTCTACTTTCTAAGGATGATAAAAAGCATGCTAGTTTTAGTTCCATACCAAACGTTCTTAGCATATGAATTTATGGAAGAATTAGAACTTTCGTGGAAAAAGTTTAAGATATGCTTTTTTCAGATAATGGAAGAATATCTTGAGATGCACACAACCAGATAATCGTTTATTACAAAGTTACATCCAAAAAGTTGGCAGTAACATTCCAAATGGATTTTCTTGAATTAATTAAAGCTTAATTTGAATTTTCAATTAATCAAAAGATTTTATTTAATTAATCTATGCATCTAATAAACTTGATATATATATTACTAGATCGCCATGATCTTAAATAAAGTAAAAACTTTGAGTTCATAAAAGTTCATGAGCCTATTTAGATTGATTAGCATATCAAATTTAATTAATATCTTTAATTAGCTAGACTGACCTTAAGAGGTATTCAAACAAACTGGAACAGTCCCTATACCTATATGCATGCATCTCTTATGAAAACGCTCATGCAAAAGACTACAATTCAAATGTTACTTTGAATATCAAAATGAGTCATGCTTGATACCTTAAATAAATTATCTAGCTTTCTTAACATAAGTAACAATGTAGTGCAGTGATATTGCAGCACTGCTTGAACCAATAGGTCTAGAGATCAAATCCTCATCTAGCCAATTTTTTGCCCTTTTCTCTAGTTTACTTCGTCTATTTATATCTTTTGCAATATAACTCCAAATCCTGCCAAACAAGTTTCTAAATTCGATTTAAATTATGTAGATTCATAATATACAAGAATATTTAGAATTGAACCTTTGAGCAGCAATGAAATTTAAATTTAAGAGAATGATTAAAAAGATGCTAAATACAAATTTTGTACAAATGAACTCCGATTAAAGTGAAACCAATTCTATTAGAATTCTTAACTCATTTGAAATCCAATTATGTAAAATTATTTGGATTTTAACATGTTTTAGATCATTTTCCAATTAAGATCAAGTTCAATGCGCTAGATGTTACAAAATGCTTAATTTGTTCAATTATGGTTCAAATTAATTGCAACCAAATTTCTAGTGACAATTAGACAGCACACAACTTGTATTTGCAAAAATAATTTATTTGTGCGCAATATAGGATTAAATTTGTATAAGGCCCTAATACTCTTTTATTTGAAAAACGTTACGAATAAATTTAAAATATCGTGGAACTAGCTTTAAAACACTCTTAGAGACATACCCTACCAATACCTAAAGAACGGTTAAATAATCCTTTAAGGTGCAGCCGCAAATATAAAAACGAAGACTAAAATGTTATCACAGACTTTAGTAACGCTTAAGACTTTTAGGCAACCTATAGAATATCTTGTCTACCTGCAAATTTTAAGGAGAATAACCCAAAACTACTCTTTGGAATATGGACTACCATATTTTGAGAAAACATTTAATTTACATCATGCTTTGCATCTGAATCCTATTAGAGCAAAAACCTTAAGTGTCATGGTTATCGGCAACGCATGTTATGAATAGATAAGCGTAAGAAAGTCCTTGGCTAAATAACTTGTGTCGCAAGAAATCATCCAAAACCTTGTAGGTTCAGTCGGTAACCATAATCCAGTAAACGCCCTTTTAATACTAAAGGTTGGTACTACCGGAGCTCGAGAACGGTACTACCGAAAGTTGGTAACACCGCGGTCCGAGAGTCTGTACTACCAGAAAAAATAGTAGCACCTTAATTAATTTCTTAATTCTGTTAATCTAAACAATCTTAGCTTCTTGAATTCGTAAAATAAAAATAAATAATTCATAAAAAGTGAGTAACAGTGTAGCCTAGACCATTAGTAAGAAATATAGATGAAAAGATAGATTATAACGCGTATACATAAAATCATAAAAACCCTAACCTTGAATCACTCTTGCTTTATGTGATGGATTTATAGTTGGTTTTTCTATCTGTATTCTTTTTGCCCTTATTGGAGTTTGTTCTTTTCTATGTATCGCGGTATGATGAGTAGCACCTGACATAATCAACGCTACCGCTAACAAGTCTAAGTGTGTAATCGACGACAACTCCGATTTCATCGACAACACAAGTTATGACTCCGACTACTCCAAGCTATGACTCCAATTTCGCGTAAACAACGAATATCAAGGCAAGCCCCTTTGATCATATTGATCCCAAATGTTCAAAAATTCCTTTGTTAAATTTTTCATGCATGCTCTATGTTTTATAAAATGTTATTTTGTGGGTTATGGTAGATATTACCTTCATTATGGGATTTCCTTAATTAATCTTGCCATGTGAACCTTGGTAAACCTAGACAATGGATAGACAATGTAAGATGGGTATATTCGTTTATTACATGCATACGCTTAGCCATGCTTTAGATTGGGATACGAATAGATGGTTTACTGTTCGTAATGAACTTAAATATTTGACATATTGGATTAAAATGTTGAACATGATGAACTCTATTCATGAACATGTTCGAATATTGTGAAAGTTGATGTTTTCTTTTTCTGGAAATAAAACTATGATTCTGACACGGGCGATTATTGGCAATAGCCGGAAGTACAAATATTAAGCACGTAGATATGAGAGATTTATCACCCGGGTCGATTGAGGACCGAACGTAGTGTTGTATGATCCAAGAAATAACCGCACATCCATAAGTGCTGGCATGGGACAACCTTATCCTATTAAGTTATTTGGAACTAGCTTTGCACATTGGTAGGCCGATGTAGCACGGGCTGTTCCTGTTGGATTGCTCGTAGGGGTGTCCACACAGAGGTGTGGGTCAAACACATACAAATGCAACAGTGCACGCCTGGTTATGGGGAGAAACTGTTGTTGTTTTATTGAGCTAAAAAAGAATATGATTTATGTAATTGTTGTTTCTACCATAGCGAGGGTTGACGTCATCGGGCTGGTGCAAAGGTAGGTTTGAATAATGGAACAGTTCCGTTATGAACTCTCTGCGGCACACCAAAGGAAGTGTGTTAAATACGTATTGCACAAAGGGAGAACATATCTTGTGGGTAAAGTTGTACAACTCTACAGAGTTAAAAACTAATCGATTAGCCGCACTCTCAATCATGAGCACTTGGTGAACTGACACAAGTTAGATAACTTTTTATATTTTCATAAAATGAATCGAAACTTAAAATTTGGTATTGGTGAGTTTACCCTTACAGATGATTCAATGCTTGTGTAGGATCGATATATACTAATATAGCAATCAGAGGGGGGGGGTGAATGATTGCACGGAAGCTAAAAATAAATTTTTGATCTACTAAAAATTCACCCCAATTTGGAATCAAATAATTGCTTCGTATTCAACAAAAACAGATTGACAAACGTTCGGTAAATCGCGAATTCCCGGAGATCCAGCCGTCGGATTGATCTAAAATTTGAACAGAAGAAACTAGATTCCAATACGCATCTAACAAAAAAGAATCAGCTTGACAGACTTACGGATCAAAAGTTATGAACCCCGCAAGCTTGCTGTGACAAATTATGACGAGAATTGATCTAACCTTAATTTCGTGATTAAACAAAATCTACAAAAGATTTACCAACAAAACTTTGAAAAACACTAGATTAATGCCATAGAAATGTTTTAGATGGATCAAATCAAGAAGAAACTCAAAGAAAGAAGATAGACAATGAATCAATATACTAATTAAACTAAAAACCGGGCGAGAAAACGAAAAACATGAATTACTGTAGCATCGCGTCGGCTTAGCGAAAAGAGAAAAACCTGATTTTTATTTCTTCTGGCTAGTCTAGTTACAGTACTCCCAACAAAAGAGTACAATCCTTAATACCTAGCTCTCATAAACAAGAGATAGCCCCTCCTATTTATAAGAAGAAAACCTTGGAGGAATTCGCATGCATGTCCATTTGGCTCAACATAGCCCAATACATGCAAGCTAACCCAAACGATTACAATTGCACGCGTACGGCCCATCTGCCGCACTCACGTGACTCACTAGACTTCACGTGCACCGTTCTCTAGCCCGAACGTCCCGCATGACATCCTCGACCACTAGGACCTCGATTCCTCTCTGAACCTAGTCCCAAACCTCAATTCCTCCATGAACCTAGTTTCAATCCCGTCATCGACCACGTTCGCCCTCAAGCAACACCTGCACATGAACAATCCACAAAACAAAATTCCGAGCACAAGTTCTTCCCAACTTGACTCAATTAGTCCATGCAACTACTCACACGAGCATTGCATAAGATCAAAACATGCATTATAAAATCCATATGAATTTCATAATCATCAATCCGAACCAAAACCGAATTGATCCAACTCACAAGACTTAAACCCTAGAAAAGGCCATTCACGCCAGACTGAAACACTTGGTCCGACGCACACATGAAATTAACCCTAATTTTTATGTTCACGGCGGACCGAACCCTTGGCCCGGTGTCATTCACGGCGGACTGAAAAAGTCGGTCCGACGTACATGTCAAACTCTCTGTTATTTGAAAAACTCGGTCCGGTGCAAAACTCTAATTTTCACTTTCACGGTAGACCGGAAAAGTTGGTCCGGCGCAAACCTCCAACTCTCTCTAACTCGGCAATTCAGTCCGACGCAAAGAGGAAAGTCTCTATATCTTGAAAGCACTTAACCATGCTATCACAAGCATATCAAATGATCATATGGAACAATACATGCACAAGCACATTTTGCAAATTCAATTCTAAGCCAATTTTTCAGCACATGATTTCACAGCTTGACATGTGTTGGCAAGATTGAATTCAACTGTTGTGCCATGTGTTGGCAAGAAAACTAATTTTAGATGTTATTCTATATGTTGGGATTGGACGTTTTGATACTCACGATGGACTATTAGTTGTTTATTATTTTTATGTCATTCTTACTTGTTATCTTTATGTTTTACATACTTGTTATGCTATCTAGTTTCTTTTATTTAAATATTCGCTTTCAATTTATTTTTCAGTATTTACAATTCAAGTTGGCTACACGCAAAAATAACCCTGATAGCCATCCTGTTGAATTAAGCACATAGATTTTGCAAACACTTCAAGTCTTGCTGAGTACGCAACGTACTCACCCTTGCTATCGTTGTTGTTTTTAGGTGGACAGATAGAATATCTCGAAGGGTCGTACTTTGATGCAGGTTACAGGATAATGATGATGATTTTATTTAGAGTTTATACCTTGTCAGTTGCCTGAGGGATTGGATGGGCAAACTATAAGACATCTATTTCTTCCGATGTATATTTCTCTGACTTATAAAATTATATCTTTTGCAATAATAATAACAATATCTTGTATGGTTGTGATATCCATTTGTATGTGCGTGCTAGCTACTGATCCAAGGATTAGCACAGAAAGCACATTAGAACCTGTCTTTTATGGTACACTGTATCATAAAAGGGGGGGTCTTCACACTCGTCCCTCCAGTCACCATCGTGCACCTTATCCCTCCAGTCACCACCGTGCGATGTGTTGGAATAGATACCAGGAAAATTTTAGGGCAATTTTCTCTTCTTTATTTCCCGCTTATTGGCTTACAAAATAGGTACAAGACATTTGCTTATATAGCAGAACATTAAGTACCAGACTAGGTAATAACCTATGTGTTCGACTCGGACTCAAAACACATTCCAAAACAAACTTACCTAAAACAAACTTTTCTAAAATAAATTTTCCTAAAACTCGTACTCTACTCCGTTTACAATATTAATTCCAACATTCACCCCCTTAATCTTGTAACATCTAACACTCACCCCCCTATTCTTGGCACACCTCTTCGCAAGTCGATGTGTAATCTCTTGACGCACTTCTAAATAGTTTCGTCTTCTTCGAGCTAGCCATACCACCGGTGACACACCTCGCCGGCGATCATAACCTTTTGTCTCCGCTCCAATTGTCTTTTCACCGTACGCAGACTCGCATTAGAGCTCATCCCACGAGAAATTTGGATGCACCTACAAGAACTCCCGTGCACAGACATAGCAAGAACCGATGATGACAACTCCTCAACGTTCTTCGACAAGACACGCAGATGGTCATCAGCACCATCTTGTCACGCCAATTATCAACAACACTCGCTAATCGTGGGTATCAAGAAGATACACCTTCTCCGTTTTTTCTTCTTCTTTTTTTCTTCTTCTCTCACCTCTTTTTTGCACTCTGTGGATATATACTAAATCCTTAGCAATCCCTGCAATGACCCCGTATCAGTATTGTACTGATCCTGTGGCATCGAGAACTTTCCTTCGTTGGACGCCACGAAGCTGGAGGTTCTCCACTACCGTGCATGACGCCCTGCACTAGTAGCTAAGACTCAGGAGAATGGATGCTTGTTTCTGCAGCACCTCTGCCATTTGATTGCTTTTGTCGTGAACTCACTTGTTGTAAGTATTGCCTAGGCTCTTCTCGTCTTTTCTGATGCTTCACAATCACAAGGTAGTAGTTCACGACGTGCACTTTTTCCTTGCACTGCCGCCGCCTGTGACTTTTCTTTCTCCTGCCCTCGCACGCACCTAGAACTCGCTGCTCTGCATTCTGCAACGACCTGATTCGACGAGTCCTCGCGGGAACACACGCTGAGTCCGGCTCGAATTTTGGCGCGACAGAGAATTCCGTGCCGATTCGAGACAACGCTGAGTCGCCGGGAAAAAAACTACTCCACGGATTGCAGATCCGATGAGACCATGTTCTTTTACGCTGTCGCTGACTTGATGCCCGGTGAAAGTCTCCTGACGTCGCTTAACACCGCATCTATTAGCGACCATAGCCTGCTTCCTTGTGCTGTCCCTTGAGAGTCTCCTCCTCCCAGGAGGCAACGGGTTAATCTGAAACCTTAATCTCTAATACCAATTATTGAAACAGGATACCAGGAAAATGTTAGGGCAATTTTCTCTTCTTTATTTCTCGCTTACTAGCTTACAAAATAGGTACGAGACATCTGTTTATATAGTAGAACATTAAGTACCAGATTATGTAATAACTTATATATTCGACTCAGACTCCAAACACTTTACAAAATAAACTTACCTAAAACAAATTTTTCTAAAATAAACTTTTCTAAAACTCGTATCCTACCCCGTTTACAAGATTAATTCCAACCCGATGCATACCCTCCTCGCGCGCCTCGTCCGTTCAGTCACCACCGCGCGATACGTACCCTCTTCGTGCGCCTCGTCCCTCCAGTTACCATCGAGATCTTGCTACAGTGAGAGGTGAGATGGCGGCAGTGCGGCACTCCTTCGTCGGCGGACCTTTATCGACGGAGCTTAGTCGGCGACTGGACGCCTCTTCTTGGATCGTCGTCGCTCGGCTCAGGGCTTCGCTGCCTCAAGCTCCACTCATCGACTCCTTCCTGCACACCACCGGATCTACCCCTAAGTGTGCGTTTGGTTGCCTGTACCAAGTGGTACTTGTATGAGATGGTTCAAGAAAAAGGTCATCCATGCGTTTGGTTGCTTGGATGGAACCATCCCATCCTGGATCAAGTGATACAAATTTGAAGAATATTCCCTCTAAATGATGAACCATCTCGTTCATCCAAAATAATAGAACCAAATAGTACAGTATCATCATATCCCATTCAACCTAATCCTATGAACCAAATACACTTAAGTCGGCCATCCTCCATTCCTCCGTCACAATAAAATGTGCATTAATTGCACATGCGCGCTTACTAGTTTCCGAAAAGTAATGTAAAGTTCATACTCCCTCCAGTTTGATAATAAATGTCGTTTTGGACATCGACACGGTCTTCAAAACACAACTTTGACCGCTAATTTTTATTATAATATATTTATAAAACCTAATAAAATTATAATATTATGAAAGTACTTCTCGAGACAAGTCTACACATATAATTTTCATATATCTAATTTAAATATTTAAAAATATATCAATAGTCAAAGTTTTAAAAGTTTGACCATCACTATGTCCAAAACGACATCTATTATCAAACTGGAGGGAGTATATTTCAAACATGCCATGAATAGTCAATGAAGAAAGAATAGATACGTAGACACATTACACCATCACCAATTTTAGCACTTGTGATGGCGGGCGTCCTCAAATTACAAGTGAGTGATCACACACATTGCAGGCATTAGAGGATCAACGGATCAATCGATCGCCCTAAAAAACCCTTTAATGATTGATATATAGAAAAGTTTGTAAGATTTCTTCGGGTGAACAATCTCAAATATAACAAAAATATCATGACATATGAACAATAAGAATTCAATGAGAACATGAACCCATCCATACGCGGTCTTAAAAAGAAATGGTATAAACCATGCATGCATGGATCGGTGTTTGTAGCTAAAAGTCGTATTATGTTGAGATATAGTTGGACTCTTAGTCCTAATTGTTTAAATATGTTTGGACACTATCTAGTTGCAAGTGAATTCGAATCTATCTCTAATGATGTTCTACTATAAATATATCGCCCTATTATACAAGAGAATCAATCTAATAAAGAAAGAAGAATTTTTACCTCTATATATGGTGTGTACTTCCAGTGTTTGTTCTTACGTTTCGCTCGGTGCAGTGTGTTTGATCTACGGCGGTCATCATCGTTTTACAATATGTTATCATTAGGAAGCTTCTGAGACCGATCAAGATTATCTGCCTACATCAATCGACACTGTATCAAATTTCAACCGACATCAAACGATTAAAACTACTGTAAGCAATACGTATGTTCGCTTCACGTAAGTTAGTCGCATTAGACAAATTTTTAATCGCAAGCTTAAATATCACAGTTGAGGCCTTCTTCACAATTCAGGAATATCACTGTTGACACTGAGTGATGTAACATCCCAACATTTTCAAAAATTAGAAAGATAAAAATTTAAAATTTAATAGAAATTTTAATTGGAATCAAGAATTTAATTCGAAATTTATTGTTCTCACACCTTCTTCCTAAATCTCGATAAAGAATAACTTTAGTTTGGAAATTCATTTCCAAAAGAAAGAAAAAAATTTATTAAAATGAGATTCAAAGATGATCTTAATTTTGAATAAACATATTTTCTAAATTCTAAAACCACTTATTGATTTTCCTTCTTTGAAAAAGGGAATTGATAAAAAGATAAGAAGTAAAAGATAAAGAGGTAAAAGATAAAATGGTGAAATGGTAAAAGATAAAAGTTACCATAGTAATTTTTGGATAACCCTAGAGTGCTCTAGAAATCATCTTTGGCTGGTCAAAAGTAGAAGTGAATCCAATTGCAAGTTGGAATGATAAATTAAATGGGAAACCTTATTTTTGACCAAAGCCCTTGTCAGAATTCTTGAGAGAATCCTAGACCATTCCAGCACTCAAGATTTTTACCATGTGAGATCAGTAACCTTATCATTGCCCAAGAAAATTTACAAAAAAATAATAACTGCATTTACTATTTAATCTCATTTAAACTTTCCAATCCTGAAATTCTGCAAAACGTAGTAAAATAATTTTAATAAAATAAATACTAAAGTTTAAGATTTGAAATTTTTATAAAAGGTACCTGAGAACATTCTAATCCTTTTGTAAAAGTTTCAAAAATTTATAAGTTGAATTAGTCCTTCAATAAAATCAAATTACGAAATATAAAATTCTGTACAGTCTTCATTGTAATAATTTTAATTAAATAACTACAACGAATTATGTTCTCAAAATTTTACAGTATCAATATAACTTATCCAGGACTCTCTACAAAAATCTACGAAAAATCTAGACGTGATCTGGCCACCCTATTAAATAGCTTTTCGCTGATCTGTCTGCAAACCGACTTAAATTGCATCCCACTTGCAACTTGGACCCACCTGTCAGCTTTGTCTTCATCCTCAGGCCTCCCCACGCAGCAGCTCGAACCAGCAGCAACCTCTCACTGTTTTTGGTCAAAGCAAAGCAAAAATCAAGCCCCCAAACCGACCTTGCTCGCCTATAAAGCTCCCTCATGCTCCTTGGTACCTTCTCCTCCACATATGAGCTCCAAACTCCACCTAAGTCATCCCAAATTTCACCATGGCCGAAATTTCCTCTATGCTCAAGCTACTGCCATACTCCCTCTCCAAAGCTCCATTCCCAAATTAACTTGGCGTGAAGCATCACTACTGATCTTGGATCATTTCCCCTAAACCAATTTAAGTGCCCCTTTGCCGTAGAACTCGGCCACCAAGCACCATCTTGCACTTTGGTTCATCTCCATGGCGCCACCACTATGGTCCATCCCAACCCAAACCAAGGCCACCCATGGACTCGTTGTGACCTCGGGTTTCCATTTTTGTGCTCGGTTCATCCCCTCCATGCTTGCTTCACCGTCGGCCAAGGCATGCCCTAAAGCTCCTCCATGGCGCGTACTGTAGCTGCGTGCTACTGTAGCTATGTGGCTCCATCCTGTTCTTGGTTCTGTGATTGACTAATAATTCCTTCCCAAGGTAAATACTAAGCATCTTTGACTTAATTTTAAGTTCAGAAGTTAGAGCTATGCAATATCTGTCCTAAATACACATACATGACCTACAAATGTATAGTACACATATAAATGTATTGATTGGTTACAACTATTTGATTTAAGGTTGAAGTTAACATCTTCGTAATCATGCTTATATAAATTTAGGCATGACTCTTGGGGTTATGTGACGCTAGTTTTTAGAACTAATGTTCATCTCTCACATGTTACCTGTTCTAGCTGAAGGTAAAATAGGCTGGTTTAGTACTCTTTGTTACCTTGACAGATGGGGCCAGTATGTATAGAAACATCACTAGCTAGTGTAGTTTTAGATATTGTGTAAAGGTTGCTGTGTGCATTTATTCCATGCATATGGATACTATGTAGGTATTTAGATTTGGCCACTTACTTGACCAACTAGTTAGTATGTGTTTTATGGGTCCTGAACATTTAATCCTATAAAAATACAGTGTTTAACTTTAGTTGAATCAAGTTCCTATATAGTTTTATCTTCCATGTACAGAAAGTAAGCATATACATATATCACGTCATGCAAATATCACAGGCTCAAAATAATATTCCATTATAAAATGTCAAGTAGTCCTTTTGTTCTGTTATAAATGAAACTAAAATAAACAATGGCTAGCTAAATGATTAAGTTCATAAAAGTTATAAACTTGTTCAATATTAGTTACCAATTATTTTGGCTGACTCGATCATAACTGGGAAGTTAAAGAGGGAGTATCTTTTGGTCTAAAACTAGCTACGTGTAGAAATTATGCAAATGAAATCCAAATTGAATGGAACTTATTTTATTTGAACCCTTGTATAATATTCTATCCAAACATGCTATTATATTTAAATTTGAAGTTGGTTTGAATTATTTTCTGCTTAGGTTTGTTCTCAATATGATAAAGATTCGAATAATCATAACTTATTTAAAATAAGTCCAAATAATATGAAACTTGTTTTGTTATGCTGGTTAGACTGTAGAGAACATGATTCTGCAAAAATACTTAGGGTGTACTATGCATCATTTATATTTTAATAATTGGTGACCTTAAGTATTGTTTTAGATCATATTCAAAAATTAACCTTTGTTTGAACCAAATTCATAAATAGATTATTATTCAATGCATGAAGACTTGAGTAGTTATAATACATAGAAGAAGTTCCTAGACTCCTTTATGAAATCATAATACCTAGCCATGTAAGAATATTTTATAATTGATTAGATCTGGATTAGGTTAGTGAATAATCATGCTAATCAAATACTAGTATAATTGAGATACACATGTGAGCAATAGTGCATATAGAACCTATTAGGGATGAATCATAATACAAGACTTTAATATTTCGAAAATGATTAGATTCAACCCTAGTCTATGATAGTTTCAAGTTGTACATCAGGTTCTAGTCATAATGTACCTTTAACCCTTATTTAACATATGTTTCCATATAATAGATGTAACATAATTTAATAGATGAGCTAATATGGCCCAAATGCTATAGAACTAATATTGAAATATCCTTAAGGTGAAGACCCTATTAATCTGCAAGAATGATTGCATATCATTTTTAGTCGCAAACCTAAGGATTAACTATCCGTAACTTAAGAAGTGAATAGGGCATCACCGATAAGTATTAATAACATAAGACTATTTCGTTATGTAGAAGTAATTCTATTATAACCTACTTTGCAACTGAACCTATTCAAAACATAACACTGCACATTATGAGCCCTAAAAGCCCATAATATATAGGTAAATAACTATGTTTAATAACTAGTATCATAGGTTAAGTTCTACATGCATTAACGGTTAACTGTTAGATGCTTGGTATTTGTTCAAATTGAACCATGCATGCACAAATGATTAAGTGTGATGTCTGTTATTGCTTATATTCAATAGTGCAAATTATACCTGCCCTCACCCTGTTGTTTTATGTATAATTTAAATTAATATAAACAATCTTAGCTTCCTGAATCCGTAAAATAAAATAAGACAAATCATAACGAATAGGTGTCGTGTGCGACATACTCCTCAATCTATTAATCAGTGATAAAAACCCAACGTGGTAGGAGTATGCTCACTTATACGTTCACGAACCCTAGTCCACACTCATGCTTGTTTTATGTGATGTTTTATATTTGAATTTCCATCTGATTTTCTTTTGCCCTTATTGAAAATGTTATTTGCTACTTGCTATCTTTTCCGTTATGCGACGTGTAGAATCCGACGTCTCGGACTTCATCGTCGACAACTTCAAGAATCCAACTTCGGTTTCGTCACTGAAAACAATGGATAGCAAGGCAAGCACTCATGTAGATCCCAATTTTCTTTAACAAGAAGAATCTAATTAAAACTTGCATGCATATGCTATATTTTGTATACACTGCTATTTTACGGGAAGAATGGTAGATATAACCTTCATTGATGGTTTTCCTTAATCAGTAGTGATAGATGAAACCCTAGATTATTAATGGACACACAAAATGGGTATATTCGATTATTACATGCATATGCTTAGCCTTGCTTAGATTGGGAACACGAACGGATGGTTATACTGTTCGTGATGAACTAAAATTTTTGGACATGATGAACATTAATCTTGAACCTATTCGAATAATGTGGTTATTGACACTTTCTTTTTCTGGAAATAAAACTATGATTTCGACGTGGGTGATTATTGGCAATAGCCGGATGTACATGTTTTAATGTGTACGTAGATAGGGTGGAGTATCGCCCATGTCACTTTAAGGACCGAACGTAGTGTTGCATGATCCAAGTAAACCGTACATCCACAAGTACTGGAGTGGGACAGTCTTAACTTATTAAATTATTTGGGAATTAGCTTTGCACATTGGTAGGCAGTTGTAGCACGAGCATTCCGAATATAGGTTTGCTCGAGGGAGGTGTCATCACCGAGGTGTTGGCATCTGCCGTTGTAACGGTGTACGCCTGGCTATGAATTTGGGGCTATTATTATTCCTGGTGGGTCTTTGACTCCGGAATTTCTATTCCTGGTGGGTCACTGACTCCGGAATTCCCTTTTACCTTTTTAGCTTCCATCATAGTCAGGGGTAACGTCACTGGGCTAGTGCAAAGTTAAGGTTCAAGTAATCGAACGGTTTCGTTATGAACTCTCTGGCGGCACACCAAAGGAAGTGTGTCTATGTGCACTGCCAAAAAGGGAGAACATATCTTGTGGGTAAAGCAGTACAAACTCTGCAGAGTCTAAAACTATTCGAATAGCCGTGTCCACGGTCATGGACGACTTGGCGAATTGACACTAGTTAGCTATTTATATAAAATATTTTGGTGAGCTTACCCTTACAGATGATTCAATACTTGACATTACGTTGGCAAGGTTGAATTCAGCTGTTATGCCCTGTGTGGACAAAACTTTAATCTTCAGATAATATTTCATATGATGGGACTGGACGTTTTATCACTCACAAAGGGATGTGAGTCTTTTATCACCTTTATGGTACTCTTACATATTACTTTTGTATTTACATACTTGTTATTTCATTTCCTTTACAAGTTTCGCTTTCACTCTACTATTCAGTATTTATAATTCAATTTGGCTCCAAGCAAAAGTTAACCGTAGAAGCTTTATTCTAGGATCAGCCTGCATTTCAAACACACAACTCAAGTCTTGCTGAGTACGAAATGTACTCACCCTTGCTATCATTATTGTTTTTAGGTGAAATTGCAGGTATCTCGATGAACTTTACTTTGACGCAGGATTGCGGGATTATTAACGACAGTTTTTTCTAAGGCTTTACCTTGTCAGTTGCCTGTGGATTATGTGGCAAACTACAAGACATCTGATTCTTTTATTATGTTTAGTTGACCTTCTCGGTCATAATGTATCATTACTTCCGCTGTAATAAAATATGGAACTTTTGTATGGTTGTGATTCCAAATTGTGTTTTGTGCGTACCAGCCACTGATCATGGGAATGGTACAGTATGCACATTAGAACCTTGCTTTTATGTTTGCACTGTAGCATAAAAGTGAGGGTCTTACAAGTGATCCCTTACCTCAAAAATTTTGAAGGTCGGAACTAGGACGAGCTAATGAAAAAATGCTCATATTTCTCAACGAGTGGTAAACAACACATAAAAATAGTAGCAACCTGGAAATTTTATCATAACACGGTGCATAAGAAGCTGAGGCGTTTTCTGTCTCAATTCGATGCAGATAGTTCCAAGCAGAGCAGTAACAGAACGGAATTTACAGAAACTTCTTGTCTTTTGGCTCAATCCATGCAAGTCTATTAACAATCAGCTACGCAACAACCTACTTATAGAATGAACAAACTGTACTGAAGCACGCATGCACGTGGTACTCACACAACCGCTCCACCAAATTCTTGGAGTTGGTGGAGCTGAGTATTCCTGGAGCTGGAGCTGTGGGTATATTAAGAGTGTTTAGGTGGGTTATCTTGTTTACATTTTAAATAAAATTATAAACTGAAGTCACTTTATTTCAGTTTACAAGTTTCAGCTCTGAGGTGGAGCTGGGATCTGGAGCTCTGCCAAACAAGACCAATTATAACTACTGTTTACCAAGTTTTTTCCCTCATAAAATGTACATAGCAAGGATAATGCTGCAGACTCCTGTAATGCTTGGGAAACCCAAAACATCCATCAATTCTTCCCCCACCCACTTAGAGCATCCTGGCCTAGAGTTGACCATCTCTTATCTGCGCAGTGATGCCTTCGACAGATCCTGGCCCGCGAGGGATTAATACTGAAGAGGACTTGGAGAATCTCCTTCATGGTGCCGAAGTATTGGGTCACCAGGCACCACCTTAAAAACACATTTGTTTCGGTTTGAAACACACATCTGTATCGGTTTTCAAACCAATATAGATATACCAACACTAATGATTGAAGATTATCAGTGTCGGTTTTTAATTAGAAACATAGCACATCCTAGCATTACTATCGCCTCAACACGTTTAACTTCAAAGTTCTTTAACAGGATCCAACGGATTTAACTTCATGTGAGGTCACCTATCCTAGTACTACTCTCACCTAAGCACGCTTAACTTTGAAGTTCTTATAAGATCCAATGCTTTAATGCTAGTATGATCGCATGTGACATGTTACGCGTCCCTCTTCTGTTAACCCTGCAGAGCGCCCGAACACCGATTTTAATATTCTCATACTCCGAACACAGTTGACTCGGGATGCGTGTCGTTTAATGTTGTCCGGGATGCGTGTCGTTTAATGTTGTCATATACTCCAAAACTTTGGATGCCGTTTTGAGGCCATAAACGACGCTTTTTTGGAATTATGTCGCCGCACTCGCACTCGCACAAAAAATCATAGAAAGACATGTTGATTTTTAGGCTTTATTGGATGAAGCTTCTCATTAGCTTTTCAATGAGCCAAAGAATGCCCCGATCGGAGTTACGAGTCAAAAGTTATGGCCTTTTTAACGAGACGTGGATTATTTGTGTCGGTTTTTGGCTAAACCCGACACATATAATATTATTGTAGGATCGATATATACTAATATAGCAATCAAATGGGGGTGAATGATTGCGCGAAAGCTAAAACAAATTTTTAGTGATTATCAAAACACCCCTAAACAAATTATAAAAATTGCTTCGGTTCAAGTAAAAACAGACTGACAGACGTCCACTAAAACATGGATTCCCGAAGAACCAACGGTTGGATTGACGTGAAATTTTAATTGTTGAAACTAGATTCAATTTCCAAACTAACCCAATAAGAATCAGCTCAATCGGATCTACGGATCAAAAGTTATAAGCTTCGCAAATTGACTATATCAATAATGATAAAAATTGATTAAACCCTAATTTCATGATTAAACAAAATATGTAAGGAATTAACCAATCAAATTTTTTAGATCAATGACTTAATTCCTAGAAAGATTTTGAATGGATCAAATCAAAATTATCATGATGAAAAATAAATTAATCTATAAACCAAACCAGCCGCAAAGAGCAAACACAGATCGTGCTATATCACAACCGGCAACAGCTACATAGATAAACGCCTGGCCTACGTTTTATAATCTCCAACAGAAGGCTAGCACGGTTTTAACTTTGATATGCAAAGTCCACAGAACTGGATGTAGATGATAGAATGTTCCGCACAAAGAAACATCAAAATCTGAACCACCACATGGCATAAGATTACAGGGCTGACGTGATTATAAAATTACCTGCTCACGCAGCTCCTCCTTCTGTTCTCTCTGCGCGAACACCACAGCCGCAGACTGCTCCTTCCTTTGTCCTGCCGCGTGTCCTCTTCCCGACGCAGACAACAATCGTCTTTCCTCTTTCTTTTGTTATACTAGAAACAGGCATGCCGCGTGAGCTAGTGTTTACGAATAATATAGAAACTTATAAGATGAGGTAATAACAAATTAAAAAGTTAGGCTCTGTTTGGAAGCAAAGTTTTTCAATACCATGGTATTACAAAGCTATGGTTTAGAAATTGTTTTGGCATAAATACCATGGTTTCACTTACCACCATTGAAACCATGGTTTTTCTTGGAACTACAAACTGTTTGGCTACAAAGTCTTTTGCATGGTTTTTTCAAAGTATTGACACCTCTCACTCTCTACACCAACACCAAAAGCCCAAAACTCCACTTTGAGTGGAGTTTTCAATACTTCAAAAATACCATGGTATTGGCAATACCATGGTTTTCAAAACAGAGTTTTTTGGGTTGCTTCCAAACACCATGTTGCCAAAAATACCATGGTATTCTTCAAAACCATGGTTTTGCCTAGAAACTATGAAAATACTTTGTTGCCAAACAGGCCCTTAGTGTTTGCTGTCAAAATTTTCGTTGTGTAAGTTAGTGTTTGCAAATAATATAGAACCCGTAAGCGCGGCTGACTTTGCGCGCGTGAACAAAAAATGATTTTGCGTTTCTTTCTAGTGAAAAAATAGACTCAGACATATCTCCAAAATTTTTGGAGGCTCGAGAAACAGCTGAGGCCGAGATGTGTGCGTGAATGAAAAACGAATTTGTGTTTTTTTTAACAAAAAAATTGGCTACGTAAACATTTTTTCTGGGTTCCGGAGAAAAAACGGACAACGAAAATATTTTAAAAACGGAGGAAGGACAAATGAAAAATGGATTTGTGGTTTTTTTAAGAAAAAATGAACCACGAAAACAAAATAGTGTCGCACGCCGCGTGCGCGAACAAAAAACGGATTTGTGCGTTTTTTTTTAGAGAAAATAGATCACGAAAATATTTTTCCCGGGATCCGAAGAAAAAACGGACCACGAAAACATTTTTTCCAGCAAAAACGGAGAAAGGACGAATGAAAAACGAATTTTCGTTTTTTTTAGGAAAAATGGACAACGAAAACATTTATCCTAGGGTTCGACGAAAAAACGGACAACGAGGACATTTTTTTCGACAGAAACGGAGAAATGACGAACGAAAAACGAATTTACATATTTTTTTTTGAGAAAAACCGGTCAACGAAAATATTTTTCCCATGCTCGGGAGAAAAAACGGACCACGAAAAGATTTTTCCCGGGAAAAACGAAGAAAGGACCTAAACGTAAGAAATACGGACCTACTTGTTATATTTTTGGACCTGATCGCTATCCTGAAAAATTAGAAAAGGACTCGTTCGCAATTCATATTTAAGGGAGCCTCTTTCCGTAAAACGGCGAACGGAGGACCTAAACGTGAAACAAAAAAAAGTTTTTTCCCCTCACAAAAAATCGCAAAGAACCTCTTCGTAAATTAGGAGGATATATCCGTGATTTATAGGACTGGAGGGGTTTTTTTGGAAATAGAGGAGAGAGGACGTGAGGGGCGACCGTGATTTATAGGACTGGAGGGGTTTTTTTGGAAATAGAGGAGAGAGGACGTGAGGGGCGACGTGGAGGCCTCCTCCGGCCAGCGTTCCTTTCGAAAGTGTTTTAGGTAGTATAGGGAAGCAAAACAGGAGTCCGTAACCAGGTGACATCCCACATTAAGAGTCATAAACAAATACCTATCTTATATCTAATTAAATACCTTTATGCATACTGGCCCAATAACACATGATTCAATACATGCACATAGCCCAAAAATCACATATGCACGGGTTCGGCCCACCTGCCGTTCTCGCGTGACTCACTCGCCTTCATGTGCACATTATTTTCTAGTCCAAACGTCTCGTATAACATTTTTAACCACTAGGGCCTCAATTCCTCTCTGAACCTAGTCCTGAACATCAGTTTCTCCATAAACCTAGTTCTGGTCCCGTCACCGACCACGTTCGACCTCAAGCAACACATGCACATAAACAAACACGAAACCATGTACGAGTACAAGTCCACGACTTGACTCAAGATCAGTCCATACAACCACTCACACGAGCGCATTGCATCAAACAAAACAACTACCATGTTATCACAAGCATATCAATTAATCATCTGAAACAACACATGCACATGCACCACACATACCATGAGCACAACCACTTTGCAATACCAAATTCATCACTAAGCCAATTTTCAGCACATGATTTCACAATTATTTGTGTCGGTTTTTTCGCTAGAACCGACACAAATAGAACCGACACAATTATTTGTGTCGGTTTTTTGCTAGAACTGACACAAATAATTGGACTATTTGTGTCGGTTTCAATTAAAAACCGACACAAATAGTCTTCCCATCATTTTAAATTTTAGAACCGATACAAAAAATTTATCTGTGTCGGTTCCAAAAAAACCGACACAGATAGAATGTCACCTATTAGGTGTTTTGTAGTAGTGAGAACCATATCCATGACATTTTTTGCAGAGGATGTTTCGGAGTTTTTCGCAACCAAAAATACACGAGGACACATATGAATAGACTAGCATGTGTATTGATTGATGATCATCTTTCAAGCCATAGACATGGAGATATCAAATCAATAACATAGACATATGTTAAAGAACATGAAGTTAGATCGACTCACCTTGAGGCGCTACGAGAATGTTGTATTCTTACTTGTCATCAGTTGGTCTCATATACAATCATCAGTTGGTCTCATATACAATGTGTATGTTATATCCTTATACTTGAGGTTGACGCTTGTACTCAAGATCTGTAATGACTTATTTGGGGGTTGCCAAACGCTACTTTGTAACTGGGTAATTATAATGTGGCTTTTAGATTTTTCATGAAGCATATTGTGAAGTATGGTCGATTAAGATGAGATTTGCCCATTCATACAATGGGAGAGATATCTCTAAGCCTCTCGAGTGGTCGGATTCCGAAAATGCATGGTCATGCTACTCGCAGTTAAAGAGTTAATCGTAGTTGGGGATTTTGAGTCACATGATCAAGAAATATTGATCGAGCTAACTAAACAAGGATGACATGTGCTCGCCTTGAGTTTGACCTATATACTGAGATGCAAAGGGAAATGCATATAACTAAGCATTGTAAAGGTCTGTTCGATGTGATCTTTGTATATACTCGGGAGTCAACACGTCCTGCTAGGGATCGCTACTGATTAATGGTCGAGTAAGAGTATTCCAACCATATCCAAGTATACGTGAATCTATAGAAGTGCACGCTTAAGAGGTTGTCACTTAATTCGGATGGTAATCCGAATTCTGATGAGCCAAGAGTTTGTAATGGGTCTCTAATGTAGAGATCCATTATAGGACGTCTATACAAAGGGAGGGGGAGAAGGTGAGATAACGTAGGAATTCAGAATTTCTGAAACCCTAGCAGTCACCCCTCCTTTGCCTAAAATTGTGCAGCCGGCGCTAACACTCCGTTGTGTGGTGTTTCTGTCCCGTACGTGTGGATACCTTAGAGGTATTGCTGTGAGGCTTCAATGCTAACCTGCGAAAGTCACAAAGAGCTTTTGAAGAAGGTGCGAGACTAGTACGACTACAATTGCAATGACACGCTACAGCAACTATACTTCCGCTACGGGTTTGCACGTCTAGCGGTAATTTCATGATCTATAACTTGCAGTGGTTCTTTAGTTACGCGGTAGAAAATTTTGAATTTATACTAGAGTAGTCTACCCGTTCCCCTTCATATATAATGATTGTTTTTATTTAAATTTTAATATTTATATAATTTTTAGATAGTGATGTAGAGAAGCACCTTCCAATTAATTTCAAACGTTGTGTCCATCGTTTTCGTTTTATTTTTTAAAGGTACATAAATTTTGGTTTAGTTGCGTGTGGCTTTGATGTTTACTATATTATGCGGTTTTAATAAACCGGGCAAGTCCTTGGCCTAGTTTTAATTTACTTCCGGCTTGCCGGTCGGCTGATTGAAACTCATTCCGACCCAAATTTTCAACTGCAGTACACCACCACTTCAAAAGCGGTCGACTTGCATGTCCAATCTAATAGCAAAATCGGGACATGTTTCGATTGTTTCCCGATTGAGCCCTGATCTAGTCTGGTTTGTTATACTATGATATTATGTCTCCAGTTTGGCATCTACGAATTTCGTAGGATTTCTAAAGAAACTCAGATATTATTTGCAACCTTTCTAGAACTCCTGACTTTGTAGGCGCTACGTTGAATCTTGATTCTGGCTCCATGCTCAAGTCTTTTCCACATGGAGACGTGGGAGAGGAGCATTGCATGGAGCTGGCTGCCCCGACCCCGAGTCAAAGGTTAGAACAAAGATTTGCTGGTCTTGTAAGCAATAAAGACAGTTTTCTTTAGAATAATATCATATCTAGAGAGGACAGTCTTCTTTAAAAATTTTCAAAAATTCAGTAAAATAATATCATATCTAGAGGACATTATGTTCTCTAACCATGCAAAATGTCATGATCAAACTCAACCTTATTTACAAGATACGATAAAGATAAATCCTACATAAATAGTGATTTGTTACTTTTTATGCAGAATTTATGGTACTGTAGAGTAGTTAAACTTGTCTACGACATATAAACCTATTTTGATTGGTTATGTAAATAATACCATTATTTTTATAATTATATATTGAAGACTATGTTAATATCCAAAATGATATATTCAGTGTGCTATACGTGATAAAAATCCTCCGTGCCACATATCACCTTAGAATATTTTGTAGCGTGGCACCAAATCGATCATAGAGATGGGTCCTCAATGTGAGATCCATCATCGTAAGATAAATATTGCGGATACCATCTCAGCGGGTACTAACAAAAGATGAAGTCTACAGTGAGAGCAACCTTTGTTTTTTTCCCCGTGTCATTGTTTCCTTTTTCGAATACTGTGAATGTTGTTTCTCTCAGCGGTAATTGGGTTTAAACTCGAAATTTTTATACGACATTTACAATATATTCAGTACTATTTCCACGAATTTTTTTAGCATTTCTAATAAGAAGTGATATCCCTCTTCCAAAAGTAAAGAAATTATGATTGTGCGTCCTTCTTGAATTTTTTTAAAAAGAAATTGTGGGAATTTTTGCTGCTCTGATTTGATACTCTAGCGAATAAGGCATGTGGTGTATGTATGTATGTACATCTACTTTTATTATTATAATAATAATAATAATAATAATAATAATAATAATAATAATAATAATAATAATAATAATAATAATAATAATAATAATATAGCTTGTGACCGGCATAACTGCCATCTGTCCAGCTGTCTACTTGTTGACCCTACCATAGTACCATTGTATCTGTGCACGGAAGGAGGACAGATAATCATTGACATTTGACATTTCTTATGGACAGGAGATACGGAACGGCTTCACATTTCCGTCTCATGTATGGAGTACTAAAATTGCACGGGATCTTGTACGAAATTGCTCTATTAAACTGCTGTTCAGGACACTCCCAATGATTTTGTGTCAGCAATGTCTATAATATACCATGTTGATAGAAGTTTGAGGTAGAACAATATTTAAAAAAGAAAAAAAATAAGAGTAACTAGTTGCTCCGCGGGCCCGTGCGCTGCTATGGGTGGAAAGAAGTGCCGAGACAGGCATGAGATTTTAACTATGGTTTAAAATCCCGGTGAAATTTCGAAAATCTCATCCGAGATCTCGGATTTTAGAACGCCCAAGATACTAAATCTCGGTCGGATAAAGATATTAAAAGAAATATGAAAATTATACAGTATTCTCGAAAATATCGGGTGAGATCTCTGCAATTTCAGGACTGGAGCAGACGCCGCACGATGCAAGGCAGCACTACAGCAGGGGGCAATTTAATGGTGGAGGTACCTGGTTAACCATATCTCCACTCACGCTGGTCATGGAGGAATCGAATGCTGCGCGCACGTCGTATATCGCCATTTACCGCTCCGAAGGGGACGCCGGCGCGGTCGCCATGGAGTGCACCTACGCAAGGGTGTACACCTACACGGGGCTTGTCAAGTGTAAACCTACACGGGGCTTGCCAATTTGGAAAAGTTGAACCCTCCACCTTGCTCAGGTGAGCGAATCATTTTTAGGAGCGAAAATGATGTCAGTAGAGGAAGTAGTCGACGCAGAGAAAGCTTGAGCGGTCACGCAGTTACGCTGCCCAGAAACTTTATTGCCGCTCTCGTGCAGGTTCTCGCTGCGACAACGGTTCAGAGATCCCGCTCTCCTTGCCTCGCGGTGCACGCCGAGAGGAAGGTCGGTGAAGAACGAGAGCAGCACGAAGACGCAACACAGATCACAATGAATGAACGCGAATGCCAGAGCAAAAACTGCCTTTAGTCTGTACGTCTCTAGATTTTATAGCCTCGCACCAGTAACGATCAATAATTGACCATTACAATACCATTAAACGCTACGCACACGAGTGCATGTGACTCTGTGTAGTTTTGGCATTAGAGATAAATGAACAACTTGTCCTTATTTCTAACACCTTCGAGATGGTGCTCCCGTTTTCCCCGCCGCCCTCACGATGCCCGCCCGCGCCGCCCCGGCAGGCTCCTCTCGCACTCTCGTCCCCCTTTTTCCACGCCGCCACCACCGCCGCTCTGCCTATCGTTTGTTCTCACGCCGCACCGACGACGACACCGACGAGGACTACATCAACGACGCCGCGAAGTTCAATGTTACGCGGCGCGTGGAGGCGCTGTTCCCCAAGATCGATGTCAACCCCGCCGACATCGCCGTGACGGGCGCCGACCTGGCTGCGTGGAACCTCGCCTCCGCGAGGCGCGATGTGCTGCACCACACCGCCCGGGAGCTCCACCTTCACGACCACGAACACGACGGCGGCGTCGCCTTCTCCCAGAGGTGCTGTTTTCCCAGGACATTGTGGATGTCTTTTCACCCAAATCTCCCGAGGCGAGCTTACATGTAATGCTTTTTTTTTTATCAAATTCTTAGTTCTATTTTTCTTTTTACCTGCGATGGAATACAGTCTCCATGTCTGAGAGCTTATCTGATCTTCAGACTTAGCTGTTCATGTGGAAGTTTCTATTATAGGAACTGTGAGGAACCTCCCTTTTACAGTACAATGTACCGTAAAAGACAGGTTCTAATGTGCTTCCTGTGCTAGTCCCTGGATCAGTAGCTAGCACGCACATACAAATGGAAATCACAACCATACAAAATATCATTGTCATTAAGATAGCTATTTTACAGGATAGTCTTACAAGTTAGAATAATATCGCAATGAAAGAAATGTAAGTCTTGTAGTGTGCCCATCCAATCCCTCAGGCAACTGACAAGGTATAAGCCCTAGACAAAATCATCGTCATTACCCCGAAACCTGCGTCAAAGCACGATCCTTCGAGATATTCTATTTGCCCACCTAAAAACAACAACGATAGCAAGGGTGAGTACATTGCGTACTCAGCAAGACTTGAAGTGTTTGCAAAACCTATGATACATGCAAGCTGATACAAAGTGGGTCTCTACGGTTGTTTGCATAAAGCGAAATTGACAATAGAATACTGAATAGTAATTTGAAAGCATGTTTCATAAAACATTTGGTAAATAAGTAAAGTAATGAGCATCTTTATCAACATATCCCAATTGATCATAATCATGTCCACAAATCCATCCAAAGCCAACACATGGCACAAACCACCATAATATCGACCTAGACACAAAGACCGCTATATTTGCCCACACAGGGCACAACAGCTGAGTCCAACATTGCCAACAGATGTCAAATGTTGGCTCATCTGCGGGGTAAATTCTATTTCAAATTTTATCTTCATATTTTAGCAAAAATTATTAAAACACCTTCTAACTAGTGCAAGTTCACCAAGTGCTCATAACCGAGAGCGCGGCTAATCGATTAGTTTTAACTCTGCAGAGTGGTACAACTTTACCCACAAATAATGACTTCCCTTCTTGCAATCGATAGTTACACACTTCCTTTGGTGTGTCGCCAGGGAAAAGTCATATATAACCTTTACATTACTAATTCCTGACTTTGCACTAGCCCGGTAACGTCTAACCCTTACTAATGGCGGCAGAAGAACATCGTAGCACGGATCATTTCTCCCCATTAGTAAGGCGTATACCGTTGCATTGGTATGTGTCTAACCCACACCCGCGTGTGGACACCCCTACGAGCAATCCCGCGAGAACGGCCCGTGCTACTCGGCCTTTCCCGTGCAAAGCCACCTTAGTAACTTAATTAGTTATAGCCGTCCCATACCAAAGATTGTGGTTGTACGGGTAATCTTGGATCATACAACACTGAGTTCGGTCCTTAATCCGACCCGGGTGACAATCTCCCCCTAGCTACGTGTGAGCACACCCTCACACAACCGGCTATTGCCAATAAGTCACCCGCGTCCAAATCATAGTTTTATTTCCATTTTTATTAAACTACCAGTATCCTTTACTGTCATATTTAACCTTTTTAAGTTTTTCAAGAACTAAACGTCTCATTCTAAGCATGGCTAAGCATGAATAATTATTAAGCGCGTATACCCATTTCACATATTCATGTGACAATCCATGTCCTAGAGTTATCAAAGGTTCACATGGCAATATTGATTAAGGATATCCACAATTGAGGGTCATAGCTACCATTAACCACAAATTAACATTTTAATAACATAATGCATGCATATAAAACATTGATGAAAGCATTTGAAAATCTGGGATCAACATGTTCAAAGGGTGCTTGCCTTGCTATACGTTGTATACGACGAAATTGATGTCGCTGCCCGTGTTGTTGATGAAGTCGGAGTTGTCGCCGAGTACTCGTTCGGACTTGTCTAAGAGTAGCGTCGATTACGTCAGGTTCTACTCGTTATATCGCGATACATAGCAAATAATAATAAACTCCAATAAGATAAATTCCAAAGAGGCAAAAAGAATACAGATAGAAAAACCAGATAGAAATCCAAGTAATAGATCATCACACATAACAAACATGATTTATGGGTTTAGGTTATATGATTTCAAGTATACGTGTTTTATATCGTCTTTCCAGTCATTTCCCTTACTAACGGTTTAAACTTATATACCGCAACACGATTACTTATTTTCTATGAATCGTTTATCCTTATTTTACGAATTCAAGAAGCGAAGATTGTTTATATTAATGGAATTAAGACATTAGTTAGCGCATTTATTGTAATCCGGTAGTACCGACTCTCGGATCGCGGTATTACAACTTTCTGTAGTACCGTTCTCGAGTTCCGGTAGTACCGACTTTTAATGTTAAAAGGGCGCTAACTAGATTAAAGCTACCGGCTGAACTTATAAGGTTTTCGCATGATTATTACGACATTAGTATTTTAGCTAAGGGCCTTCTTACGCTTAACTATTCATAATCAAGCACTACCGACAAACCTAATACTTAGGGCTTTTGCGCTAATAGGATTCAGATGCAAAGCAAGAAGTAAATTAAATATTTTTCCAGATTATGGTAGTCTATACACTAGGGAGTGATTCTGGGCTATTCTTCTTAACATTCTTATTTAGACGAGATATTCTACGGGCTACCGAAAAGGCTTAAGTGTTATTAAAATCTACGCGATAACTATCCAATTTTCATTTTACATTTACGGCTACACCTTAAAGGAATATTTAACAGTATTTCACGCACTAGCAGGGGATGTCTCTAAAAGCGTTTTAAAGTTAGTTCCGAGATATTCTACTTTTATCCGCGACGTTTTTCAACTAAAGGAGCATTACGGCTTACGCAAATTAAATCCTACTTTGCATGCATGTGTACTATCTTTGCAAGATTAACTAGTATTGTACTGGAGGTATTTAAGTACATGTTTTACAAGGGTTAACACTAATACTTATTTCTACACCTTAGCTCATATTCTGATTATACCTGTATTAAAGCAAGGTTACTTAAGTACATGTATTAACTATTGAATGGAACAACCTCCAAAAACATTACAACACCCTAAGCATTTCCATTCATTAAGTATCCTACTGTTTTCAGGTGATTCATGAAGTGGATGCAACAAACTTTATATGTATTACTACCTATATGAGTATCGTGATTATATTTTAAGCATATGTGTTATGGAAGCACAATCATTTACTAATTTAGTTCATGCTAAGATAAACCCCAAATGTATTTACAATATTGTTTGATCTATAAATGTCATAAAGCTAAACTGATTTCATTTACATTAACATTTATTTATGCTATAAAGTTACATACTAATTACGTGTATCTGTTGCATAAAGTCCTTTATAAGTTTAGCGAGAACTAGATCAAATATGAATTATTCCTACAAGATTAGGATTCCTAGGGTCAAATGAGTCATTATAAAGTTACTTCCTTATTTTAGAAGCTACGGTTTACATCCTTTGTATACTTATTATTTTAGGGTTTTGATTATAATGGGACATAAAGCAACATGCAAAGTAACGTACAAACATTCAACGGTACACCCTAAGTATTATTTCGAAATCGTGTTCCCTAATGTCTAATGAGCGCGAAGAAACAAGTTTCATATTATTTGAGCTAAGTTTGCACAAGTTATACCCATTCGAATACCTAGCATATTGAAATCAAATTTAATAGGAACATGATACAAACTAACCCTAAATTGAATCTAATCACATACTCAGAAAGCATATCACATAAGGATTCAAACAAAACAAGTTTCATTTAATTTGGATTCCATTTAAGCAATTCTACATGAAGCATATTTGGATCCAATTCTTTAAATTTGAAATCTGTTTTGAACTACGAATCAAACCTAAAATATTTTCGCTTACTCCAAAACTACGTGATTTAATACATATTTACAAACTTGTTTGATTGAATTTGGAATTATATTGCAAAAGATATAAGAGTTTAAATGTTGGTCGGTTTGGCATATACCCTTAAAATAGAAATACGCCTTCTACAAAGGAAAGCGCATTTCGGCCAATCGAAGGAGTCTGGCTTGGCTTGCATCGCCGACAAACCGTCTCAAAGCGGCAGGATCGAAAGCAGGGGCGACGGAGCGTGACGCGCGGGCGAGGCGAGGGCGAGCCGGTCCTGGCCAGTGGTCTCGCGAGCAGGAGGAAGCCGAGGATCTCGTGGGTGACCTCAAAAGGAGATCGACGGCGGCGGTCGGGCTGGCGCGAGGCAAGGCGAAGCGACGGCAGATGTACGCCGTGCCAGCGGAGGAAGGCCAGAGCTGGCTGGTCGGTTGTCAGGGTAGCTGGAGGGGACCCTGGTGAAGCCAAGGAGGTGCTCGGCGGGGAAAACGGTTGGCCGGAGGGGCGGCGCGACGGAGCCAAGCGGCGGCGCAGAGAGGCTTCAATGGTGGCGACAACTCGGTGAGGGAAATCTTCAATTGAACTAGGGGTTTCGATTTGATAGTGCTTGGTGATGCTTTATGTGGATTTGATTGAACAATGGTGTATTGTGGCAGTCGATTTGCAAGTTCTTCTTGTTTGTTGCTCGGCTCGGCAGGGAAGCAACAATGGCTGTGGGCCTGTGGCTCGGTTGGGGAAAGGTTGGGGTTCATGGCTCTGGAGATGAAGAAATGAAGTGGAGTGATTGAAGTGAGTTGTGATCGACTTAAAGGATCAATGAAGACAGCGCTACCCTGCAGGAAAAACAGCTCGGCCAGAGCAGTGCTCTCCTTGCCGGCAATGGAAGTTGAAGAATGTTTCAGCACTTTGGTTTGTGATCAAGAGAAGCAAGAAAGAATGGAAAGTGAGCTGGGAGTTTGGCTTGCTGTTGTGGAGAAGAAGCAGAGAAGGGAAATGGGGTGAAGTAGCTCTGGCTCACAAGGGAGCAGGGCAAGGCAGCGTGCACCAGACAAGGAAAAAGGGCAGGATGTGATCGGCTCGTCGTAGCAAGGCATGGGACCCTGTTGATACGGGTCATGGCTGTCTTGTGCTTCCGCAGAGAGGTGGAGGAACGGGTGGTGAAGTGATGGCCGAACAGGGTATGGGTTGCTTGTTTTTCGCCAACAGGAGTCGTCGATTGAACCAGGGAATTGGAAGAAAAGACAAGAAGTGTAGGCGATGCAATGGCCATGTTTGGCTGGGAGAGAGGATAGATGGAGAAAAGTGAGATGAGAGGAAAAGAGAATTCCAGAATGATTTGCATGACGTGGTGGCTGCAGAACATACACTAATAGGTAAGGTTTAGGAATCGTAGGGCTCACTAGTCATTCTTGAACGGTTAGCAGATCCAAGTTTTCTTAGGATAACACGCACAAATCGGAAAGCACCAGTGTGGGCACGGGAGGTCATTTGGCCGGTAGTACGTGTATGGGCAATCTGGCAGGGCTGTGCCGTGTCGTGACGAGTCAGGGAAGCGAGCGCATGCAGGAGACGCATGGATTACAGCGTGGCTCGACCAGAGAGAATTCTGAGCAAAGGGTAGCTTCGGCGGAGTTTGGCTGCTCGTGTTCTAGCGAGATAGAAGTAGAGAAGAACTAGTTAAACTGCCATGAGAGGAGAAGAAGGCTAGTACGTGGGTTTAATTAATTAGTGTCCTACTTGGTCAGCAAGGAAAAGTTAGTCGGCTGAACTAATTTAAGTGAATGGGACCCACATGAAAGTGCAAGGAAGACTAATCATCCATTCAAGTCATTCTAGACGGCAGTGATGGCGCAATAGTTCAAGCCTTCAAGGGTCAAATCAATTCCTACACAATAAAGTTTTAAATGGCTTCTTGACGTTGGAAAGATATTGCATGCTAAAAGGCTTTGGTAAAAGTTTTATTACCTAATTGCTTCTACTATTTTACTTTTACATTTTCATTTTTTACCTCTACCATTTACCAAAAGCAAATATTACTTTTCTTTTTGAAACTAAGTCCAAATTAAAGAGCTAAACTTATAAATCTAGATTTTTGGCTCAAACAAAATTTTAAAATGCACATTTTCTGCTAGGCCAAATTTCGGGATGTTACAGGAACATATCAAGCTGGTTATACAGAATAAAATTATTTTACTCACCCTGCCGCAATCACATCTATGTGTGCTTGTTTAGGGGTGTCAGATGGAGATTTCAACAAGTTCAACATTTTAAGATAGATTTTTTGTTGACTATTTAGGGAAAGAGATAGAGACAATGACGAGAAGCTCAATTTTCAAGAATTTTATAATGGATTGTTCTACTCAATTTGACATTATGATGATGAAGCTTCAACAGATGATTCCAATTGTTCTGATGCACCGGCTAAAAAATCATTTTCACAGCTTGATCTTGATAATGATGGGTAAAAATTACAATTCGTACATCATAGTGTTTTCTATTGGTCATATTCATTGAAGAGCGAACTTGCGAGTTTGGAGGCTTCCACAGTTTTGTAGGCTTTTGTCAGCAGATGAGATAAAACTTATAATTGGAAATCTCCATCCAGCAGAACACTTCTATGCCAAGCAACAACCTGACTATGTGATATGGCAGGTAATGCTAGCAGACTATCTCATTTTATTTTTCAGAAAATGTTGGCCGGCCTCTCTGTGTACTGCGTGCGTTTGCATGTTTAACAGCACGAAGCATTCAGGAATCACCTTTAAAACGCTATGCCAGACACTGTTGTAGATAGATAACTTCCATGACCTGTCAGTTTCATCTACTGGCTGCAAGCATGTTTCATGGTATATCACTTTAACTACCTTGTTAGTTCTTATTCATTTGACTGAAGTCTTGATCTCATGATTTCCTTTTTCGGCAAGTGATTCCATATATAACACAAGTGTGTTTTCATGCACCCATTTTAGAACCAGGGCGTTCTTTTGTAATATTAACCTTTGTTCAATCAATTTTCTTCATATATACGGTGAGATATTTGTTCTTTCGTTTATGCAAAACAGATATCAATGCTAGCAATTAGAAAAATCTTGCTAATTAAGCAGATGTGATTGACCCGTCAAGGACAGCAGCCATCTGATCGCAGGACCCTAGGGCCAAGCGCATGCCTCCGTTGCCCTTGCACGGCGTGGCACCGCGCGTGCGCATCTAGTTTTACTGAATGGGCATCAAACAGCTGGTAATACAGAAAAAAATTGTTAGGGAATAAACACAGATATAAAATCCTATACAGTTCTTATCGACACCCTTTGCACAGTTGGACAGTTAAATGACGGTCTGTCATATTTTAGGCAATTAACAAAGTTGGGACTTCAGCCTGACCTTATCACTTATAACTCGCTCATTGAATGTCTTGGAAAATCTGAAAGATTAGAGGAAGCGGTCACTCTCTTCAATGAGAGGTAGAAGAAGGGAGTTGTTCCGAACCTGTACACTTACAGTTCACTAATTCTTCACTTAGGAAAAGCAGGGAAGGCTGCTGAAGTAGGAAAGATGTATGAAGAACTACTGACAAAAGGCTGGAAGCCTAATGTTTTCTCATACGAAGCTCTTATCAAGGGGCACAGTGTTTCTGGCAGTACTGATAATACCGACATAACTCGAGCACTTACATGCAACTTCCAAATCAATTGCGACCAACAAGTTAGTTACTGCATGTACTGCTTCTGTATAGTTTTGTCTATATGGGAAAGGATCAACTGTACATAGTAGTAACCTATAGTTCCTTCCAACACTCTGATGGTCCTTCTAGATATTACACTACACAGTCTACACTGAAGTTTCATTCATGGTGGCACAAATTTATGTAATACACAATCTATATAATGAAATCATGTGTTCTGTTTCGCTAATTCTTTGAGTTATACAATCGGTAGCACCTACCAAATTCATCTATATGCTGTTGGTAATACTCTTTGGCTGCTAGGTTAGATATGATTGTCTCTATAGAATATACAGAATTTTCCTCTTCTGCCAATTATTTATCATCCTTTCTGTTACAGTAAAGTGCTCTCTATAACCTGTATTAAAGCTGATTACATATGCACCTTCAGTTTCTCTATGAAGTCCCGAAGATGTGAAAACAAGTCTGCAGCAACAAGCAAGTACTGTTTTACTTGTCGTTTTTGTTGCAATTTCATGCTATGAAGTTCCTTGGAAATCTAGCAACAAATGGTTGTCTGATTCTCCATCTCTTCAATGATATTTCTTAAACCACTGCCAATGCATCACTTCAGAAGATACTTCTATATTGGACATAGAAGTAATCCTGGTGGATTTACTAGTTTGGTAAAACAACCCACCAGCAATCCAAGATTACCTTGGAACAACAATTGGAAGACTCTATTTCTCGTATAATGGCACTTTTAGAATGCAGAAATTTTAAAGGAAACCATTCACGTTCCAAACAGGGCCTTGAAAAGGGTGTCTATCTTGGATTGCCGATTTGAAGAAATCGTTGTTGTTGCACTTTTATCAATTTTTTTTAAAGATTATTAAATGTAATTTTTGAATTTTTAGAGTTAAAAATCAAAATTATGATTTATTTTAATACTCAGGTATTTGGATTATGCAATTAAAATTTTTGAATTTTCACAATGTGAATCTCGAAATCCGAAATTTCAAAGTTTGAGTTATGGATATCGAGATTTTAAATTCTGAGAATTTAAATTTCAAATTCAAATGTCCAAAACTTGAGTTTCAAAATATTTAAATATATAATCTTAAAAAATAGAATTCTGAATATCAAAATATCAAATTACGATAATTTAAAATTAAAATTTGAATTTCATAATTTTGAAGCCTGATAACTTAAATTTTGAAAATCTAATTTTGGAAATTTAATTTCAAAGAACTTAATTTTGAACTTTTGAATCTTAAAATTGAAATATCACATTTCAAAGTTTTGAATTTTGGGACTTCAAATTCCAAGAATGTTTTTGAAAGGAATGCAGAAGTTCTACTTTTCATTCGTTGAAGACAAGGGAAACAATAAAAAAGCCTAGAAGCTCCAAAATTTTTGTTTGTAATTTAAAATTTATGAATTTATACTTAAAGATCTGAATTTTCAAATCGCATAATTTTCTCTATGCACAAAAGGAGTATATACACAAATTATGCTAAAAACTATGGACTTTCAAATTTGCATAGAATTCACTTTGTAGTAACTCATAATTACTATTAGAGTATATTCAAAGTGATAAAAGAATATAACACATACGTATAAATGGCATGTGAGAAGTGATAGTAGTACTCTAGGATTATCGCAGAATTAATATTTGAGTATAGATATTGCAAGTTATAAAGAAATAGAACATATTTTTTAAGTGGTATATCCAATGTGGGAGTATGTGCTACCAATAGTACCGAAAATAATCTTGTAAGACCATATCTTAATAATGTACATGAGGCTAACATATTAACAGAAACAAGGTAGATTTTTTTTTTTTTGCATTTTTGGCCCCTTATGCACTTTTTTTTTTTTACAAATCTGGCGTCTTTTTGTCACCTCCTCGTGACAGATGCCACGTATCACCTATCGCACTCCTGTCTGCGACAGCAGTAACTTTGGGCCCGGCAGCAGCAACTTTGGGCTCGCCACGTCACCTAGTGTGCAACACGAGCTCTAAAGCAGGGACAAGCCAAACATGCCAAGCTTGGTAGGCAGGTGCATGATTAATTAGTGACTTAATTAAGTGATTAATTCAGTGACTAATCAAGGTGATTGATCGATGATCAAAGGAAAGTTCACTCACTAGAAAAACTTGCCATGCCATAGGAGTGCGACATATATTATCTGTCGCATTTTTTGCCATCAAAAAAGAATTATTTTTATAAATTTATTGAAAAAGTTGTATTTGAAAAAAAATGTGCGACAGAAAAAGGCTTCAGGTAACACCACAGACTCACGGCCTATCCCAAAATTGGCACCCCAACGGCCCGATCCTCAAATTGCCACCCCAAGGCCCAATGTCCTCAAATTGCCGGCACCTCAAAGGCCCTATCTGCAGTCTGCTCACCGGCGCCTTCGCTGTCATCCAACCTATCTGCAGTCTCCTTCGTCTAGAAGCTCTGCGACTGTGAGAGAGCAGGAACAAACGAGAGAGGATTCGACCGGCGATGAAAGCGGAAGGGGCAGCCGTCGTGGTGAAGGAGCGCGAGACTAGAGGCTTCGACTGGTCCGGATTCTTCAGCGTAATCATTTATACCCTAGCTTGCGGATTTCAAATATTTTAATTTTTTTACCCGTCCGCCTCCTTCTCTCAAGCGATGCGCCGCCGCCTCCCTCCATTCACCACCGCCACCCGCCACGCTCCCCTCCTCCTAGACTCCCCTAACCGCTTCCGGGGCTCCGTATCTGCCCGTATCGCCTCCTCACGGAGCCTTGCAATCAGCGGGCGGAGGGACGACGGCCATAAGTATGAAGCTGTCGCCGATGCCCCTGTCGTCGTCGTCGTCATCGAGGAGAGGAGACCGCCGCCGCCCCCCTCGCCGCCGCCGCCACTGATATCTGGGAGAGTGGAAGTGGGGAAGGCCGCTCGCGACCGCCGTGGAGTCCGCCGCCGAAGAGGGAGGAGGATGTGCCGTGCTCGTGCCGGCACGGCCCGACGGCGGCCCGGCGTGCCATCGTGCCATGCTAGGCCTCGCCGGCGCTGTCCGTGCCTGCACGACACGGCCCGGCAAGCTCGCCGTGCCGTGCTGCCGCGGCTTTTCAACTGCTAGGTGACTCCCATCCCGCGTACACTGGATTCAGGTCTTTTTTTTTATGCTGGATTCAGGTCTTCTTTCTGAAATTTCTGGTGCATCGTTAGCAGCAGAGTCCCCGCCAGTTATTCAGCAGACTACAGATCTTCCACCACAGCATTTTTCATACCTGCCAAACATACATTGCGATCATTTCTTAGTTTCCACTTCCCACATGAAGTTGCAGCACAAGCACTATTTACCCCCCCTGTTCACTAATCCATCAGTTGTAGCAACTGTTTGATAATCCAAGCCAACATTTTTACCAACTACTTTAGAAATGAACTTGCAGGCAACTTGTGCAATAGGACCGTAAACGAAGATGCATAACTGATTCCTTCTTATTAATTACATAACAAAATAGCATGTTTTATCCCTAGTCAGACTTGTATTGTTGACCAAGCATATCTGCCAATTAGAACACAGGAAAACCCATTAAAAGTACATTTTAAATTTCCAATACCAAAGAATCGTCCTCACCAGACAACTGAATGCAAGAGGCAATTCTCACCCAAACCACATATTTATTAGCCTACAACAAAGACATCTCGTACAGGTAAGCTTCAATTCAGAACCACTCCAAACGTTGCAAATAGTGTAACGTTCTTCTCATTTAAATGAATATATAACCTGTCGAGCTATAAAACCATTTGAGAAATGTGTCGCATTAACAGAAGGGAAGGATAAAATATTACAGCTTCAATACTTATGACCAATAACTTGCTTCAGTATCTTGTGACTATCAAGATCATATCTCTTAATTAACCCAGGAAGCTAGTAAGCATAAATTAAGATATCTTGAATAGGGGGATCCCTATACCTCCAAATTCTTAAGGCAAATAGAACCCTGATTAGTTAAGAGGTAGTTATGCTTCTGCCTTCTTGTGATGCCCTCATAAGAAAGAAGCCCCGCTTGATTAATGCCAATTGACACAGTTATATCTACAAAGTAAATTGAATTATCCCTACCTGGAAGGGCAGCCTCGATTTCTTCTGTGGTGATTTGGTAGGCCAACAATCTTCCCCTTTTTCCTTGCGTGTCTTTGTGGCCCTTTTTTTCTATTAGGATCTTTGTTGGTACATAGCTGGCACATTGATAGTGTTCAATATATATAAGCCAGTGTTATTAAGTCATCGATTAGTCGACGACTAGCCGTCCAGTTGGTTGGTGGCGCTCGACTCTAGCCATCGACTCGACTAGTTGAACAAGTCGAGCGGCTTGCTGTTGACTGGTCGACTTGGGCCGACTAGTATCGACTAGGAGAGACAAGTCAACCGACTTGTGGGCGAGTACGGGAGAGGCCGTGTGGCTTGGCATTCTTTTTTTGCGATTTGGCGTGATTTGAGTTGGCCTAGCATTAGGTTGAAAACTGAAGAGGATAAGAGATCTTGGCACTCAAACCCTAGCAAATAGCAGGTAGCCGCCTCTGGTTCTTGCCTCAGCCCTGTTGGTTCCCTCCCTTCTAGCTATCTCGCAGCACCTGTTGCCTTTGCCCCTGGCTCAAGATGCCATCTGCAAGTGTCGCCTTGGCCTTTGGATTCGTCTCCTAATTCTAACTATCTACTCTACATCATATTAAATAAACTCAAGGGAAAAGTTCATTTGACACACCTAAACTCTTCCAAAAGTCTAAATTTCAACCCTCGACTTCAAAACCAGGCATTCGACAGTGTCAAACTCTTAAACTGTTCACTTTACACCCCCCCCCCGAGATCAAAACCACCCCGGTGTCGTTGACCTATCATCTACATGTCTAGGTTTTGTTTGACATGGCATCCACATGCGCATGTATAGCTAAGTCTGACGGGTGGGGGCCATCTGCAGAGAGAGAGAGAGAGAGAGAGAGAGAGAGCATTTGCCTGTGAGGGGGGGGGGGTTGAGGAGGGGTAGATTGAAAAAGAGAGGTGATTTGACAGCTGAGGTAGCAAAAATCCAATGACAGGTATGCTAACATAGATGACGCGTCAACGAAACCAGGAGTTTGAGGGTGTCGATGTCTGGTTTTGTAGTTCATGGTTGAAATTCAGATTTTTCGGGGTGTCAAATGGACTTTTTCCTAAACTCAATAACTGTCCACTTCAGTAAATTACAGCGATTGCAATGAGCAACAACTAATGGCCCATGCTTGTGTTTGGCACAACTATGGCCCTACCAGAAGGAAATGTTCTGTTACAGTTGATATCACTAGATTCAGTGTAATATTTTCCCTTTCGATTGTCATTGCTACTCTAGTGTCAGAAATTTCATAGCTAACCTTTTTGTTCCCCATTGTTGTTTTGCAGAATCGTTACATTTTGCTACAAATCCTTTTGTATGCCTATCTGATTTACACATACCTGCCTGGCCCACTATTGGCGTGGCTGCTGCTTCTTTTGCCAATGTGCGTGTTGAATCTGATAGGAACCCATAAGTTGAAGGAATGGGCTGCGAGACATCAGAGACAGGATTAACAATAGGCTTGGTGGAGTGCAGCCGGAAGCGCCCCGCTGGCCTGGCATGGCCTGGTCAGTGTGGGGAAAAGAACTGGCGGGATTTGCTCCCGTACAAACACTGGAAAGCTGGGGAAAAAGAAGGGGAAAAAATCAGAATTGGTGTCCACATCCAGGATTCATTCCCAATCATAGAGAAAGAGTGGCACTTGAGTGGCCGGTCACACCACACTAGGTTGAGAAAGTGAAAAAAAGCAACATGTAGCTTTGGTGCCGTTGGCTTCCTTCCTCATGTGCAAGTATTGGTGCTGCACTCTTAGTTAGAGAATGGCTAAGTAACATTTGAGTGTTTTTTTGGTTTGTGAACACTCAACTTGAGGGGCTTATAAAAAGGAGGGTGGTGGAGAGAGATGGCAAATTTGTAGTCTTTGGATCTAGATCCAAAGGCTACAAATTTAAGTGTTCACAACCCAAAAAAACACTCAGGTGTTCCCTATAGATTATGACTATTTCCTCTTATTTAGCTATCCTCTGGTGATGTATGATGATCTATTAGTAGTTTGTGTTCTGCAACTATGCATCGTGCTAAGCATCGTGTTGGTTTTGGTGTTTCATTGGAAGGTACTAAATGTTTTTGTGATTAATGTGGAAAATTTCATCTGAAGGCTTAATTATGTTTGCAGTCAATTGTGGTGCACATTTGTAGTCGTTGTCTCATTTTCTTTAGAGAGAATACAATGGATAATTGTGCACACCACAATTCTGGTGAGTAACATTCTTCCTGGATAGTACTGTTTGACAATGAAGATATGTGGGTATTGCATGAAACCGAGTCTTTTATAATGACTAAAACATTTTGGTGTGATATCAAAAATGATGCTATGGTAATAAGGTTAAACTAAAGTTTAAGAAATATAAACAGTCATTTAAATGCCAGTTTGAGGTGTTTGATATATGCTTAGGTTTATACACAGAAGGATTCAAGGATCAAAATCCTAGCGAAAATCTCGGATTTAGCACTCCCAGATTCCAAATCCTGGCCAAGTAAAAAAATTAAAAAAGATTCAAATTGCTACAGTATTTTCAAAATTTTGACTGGATTTAGGGTCAGGACTATCCACAAAATGTTTTAAAATTTTGTAATATAGTTTGAACCATTTTTTATTTGGTTAGGCTTCTGGAGTCATACAGTATAATGTATAGATATAAATTATGTATTAGCTTACCAAGTAACACCCTTCGGTCTAGCTGGCTAGCATGCTTTGCTTTGACTCACGAGATCTGGGTTTGAGTCCTAGTCTTGCCACCAGAATTGGGAATTTTTTTTGAGTTGGACCACACCCCAACAAATTCACGATTTAATGTTGAGAGTGAGATTTGAACCCACACCCTTCCGAAAGAGGGAGCTTAGCCTTGCCCCTTAGACGGACTAAGATAACTCAACTTCATGCCATTGAGCCATTTTCCTAATTTTTTATAAACTCGGGAGACCATTTCACATTCTTTTAGTACTGTCAGAATTTTTTAAAATTCTTCAGGCTTAATCATCATTTGAAAATTTTATGAGAACATTAGTGATATGTTAGGACCATCCAAAAAAAATTTAAAATTTTTCAACATGGTTTGGACTATTTTTCGTTTGGTTGAAATTTACCGAGATCTTAGCAATTTTGGTACAGATCTCGGAAATCCAGGTAAAAAAACGGATTAGAATTTTTCTTTTGGATTTCATTCAAAATTTGTTTGAAACTTCTATATCTCGTTGGGATTTCGGATTTCAGTCCCCTTCTAGATTTAAAACCTTGGTAGGATGTACATATATTGTAAGAATGATATGAGACATTAAGTAATGCTGACATATACTATGGTGCTTTCTAGAAATAGTGGTATTCCTAATAAAACTGTAAAAATACTTAGTATCCAATCAGACCCTAAATGGATATCATAAAACAAACATTTTGGTTTAATGGTATCATACTGAATGTCTAACTCAGTTAATTCTGAGTTAAAATTGTAGCGGACCGCCGTTTTAGGGGTTCGTTTAAATACCTCAATAGCTACCCAGGAAGATTAGCTGCCGGAAAACCAAATGCACATTGCCAGACAAAAGGCGAATTACAAATGTTTTTAAGGAAATTAAGGCCTAACGGCTGGAGTTTTTACAGAAAGGAGGCATGTCGAGCCTCGAATAGATTACATCGCAAAAGAAAACTGCACAGGCAAGCCTAAGCACAGACCAAGACCTAAAACCAAATTGAATCGCTATCTACGAACTCCGAGAACTCTTCAGCTTCTTGAAACTCTACTCGGTTGGGAAAGCAAGAATGAGTACACAACGATACTCAACAAATCGCATAGAAAATACTGAATACTATATGCAAGGGATTGACAAATGATTGGTACAAGGTTCTAATTATTGTGGATGCAGTTAAATTAATAGTAGAGCGCGGGGGGGGGGGTAAACACAAAGTTAACACAATTAACCAGATTCTTTAAACTTCGAAGGACTACTTGAGCGAGGTTACGAGTATCACCCCAAATCAAACTTAGCTTCATTAATCGGAAGCATGGCGTATTCAAATACCATTTTATTATGACTCTGCAGAGCTGCTCAGCTTTACTGTAACACCCCAAAATTTTGCTTTTCTTAAATTCATGTGTGATTTGGCACTTTGGTGAATTTTTGGAATTTTCTGGAATTTATTTGGATTTATTTGGAATTTATTTGAATTTATTCCATTTTGAAATAATTAAAGAATTTAATTTTGCAAATAAAATTTTGTTGAAAATATTTTATTTGAGTCCAAAATGTTCCAAAATATTTTCCAGAATTTTTCTGGAATTTTTCTGAGTATATTGCTATTTTTAATGAATTAAATGAAAATCGCTGGAAAATGCGAGTGGGTTTGTACTGTTCATCCGACCGAGCCGCACTGAAGTCGACTTTAGTCCGACCGAGCGCCAAATAGTCGGTCGAACCCAACCCTAACCCAAGTTGATCCCGACCGTTGGATCGAGATCCAACGGTCGGATTGGATCGCATCGGTTCGGCCGAGATCGACCGACCGGCCGCGCCGTGTGATCGTGGCCGTTGATCGCGCCACGTGGGCGGTCGGCCGTCGTCGTCTCCGCCCGTCGAAGCCGGACTCCGCCGCGCCGCGCCGCCGTGGAGAACTAGGTTTCCGTGTCCGCGGAAGCCGAGGCTATTTAATGCCGGATCACACCCCGAGATCGCTGGACCTTGCGCAGCCCATCGCCTAGCTCACCGAGCCTCGACCACCGTAGATCCGCCGGAATCGCTCGCCGAGTCATAGCACCCTCCGCCGCGTTCTCGCTTGATTCCGCCGCCGTTCGCCCCCGCCGCCATTGACCCCAGATCCGAACCCCGGCCAGCGCACGAAGAGACCTTTCACCTCGCCGGAGCACGCCCCAAACGCCGTTCGTGTGGTCACCGTCCTCAGCGCCGGCAGCCACAACTCCGCCGTGAAGCCATCGCCGACCCCGAGCTCCACCAACCGTCCGATCAAGATCCAAAGGCCCAGATCGCGCCACGTCACCCTCGGTGAGTTCCGTTGAAAATCCTAGATCTAATCTCAACCGTTGGATCTAGATCCAACGGCAGGTCGTGCCACGTAGCAGAATCGCACCAGGCTAGATTGGATCTGGACCGTTAGATCAAGATCCAACGGCCCAGATCAACCCGTGCGCCCCAAGCACATGAGGCCAAATCCAATCCTAGCCGTCGGTTTTCAAACCAACGGCTTAGATCGTGCCACGTGTCCAGGGAGCCGAACCGCCGCGCCAGCGGCGTCGCGTGGAGTCAGCGACACGCCGCCCGCGTGTCGGCGACCGCCGTGGCGTCACCCATGATGTCATCGGTGGGACCCACTGTCGGCCGTGGTGAGCCCGGACGTCGGCCGATGGCGTCACGAGGGACCCACTGTCGATCTCACGTGAGTGTGGGCCGGGTCCACGGTAGACCCGGCCGAGCGTGGACCGAGTCCATGGACCGGTGGCGTCGACCAACCAATCGAGATCGCCACGTGTCCAGCCGACGCAATAAATGTTTTCCGAAAAAGAAAATGATTTAATAATTCGGTTTAATAATTGATTTGAATTTCAAAACTTCAAACGCTTATAACTTTTGCGTTTCAACTCCGATTTGAGTGATTCAAATTTCTAAATTTGTATAAAATTGAGATGTACCTAATTATAAATTTTATTTAATTTTTGGACTAAAGTTTTTCTCTGTAAAATTATTTAATTGATTATTTAAACTTTAAATAATCATAACTTTTGCATTTTAACTCCAAATTTGACGATTCCAGTTTCTAAAAATTCATAAAATTATGTTCTCTCTGTTTATGGATTTTATTTGGATGTTTGGACACTTTTTGCCTATTGTTTATTTGTGTCTTTGCTATTTGCACGCTTTACGAGTAGACGTTGAAGTCTTGGGAAGGATTTGAAGGAGAAGTATTGACTCAGGATCCAACTCAAGACCAAGAACAAGTACTTTTTGAAGGCAAGTTGTGCTTTGACCATGTTGATCCTATTTCGAAATCTATTTTGATTTAACCTATTGCATGCTAGTTCAATTAGAAAATACTTTATTTAAATTTGGGGAATTAGATAAATACCAATTTGCTGTATGACATCTTGATTACTTAAATATGAGCCATGACCCCTTGTCACCCTAGTTGTGGTTTACTAGTTGGACATTATTAACTTGCCAACATGGGTTTTAGACCGTTGTAGTAAACTGCTTAGACACACTCGTGCTCATGACATGATTTTGGACAATCAAATGTTAATATTGACTTAATGATATATTGAACCTGTTTTGGAAAGGTATCATGTGATGTTGATGGCACGTGGTGCATGGTAATCAACTGGGGTTTGATAAACAGTTTTCGACCGGGGCATGTGGCAAGAATAATCGGGTGGGCCGATTGTGGCATTGGGGATGTTGATTTGGTTCTTGGGTAGTCTTGCCACTGGTCACCCTAAGGACTTAACCTTGCAAGCCTTTGAACTGGGTCTAACGTGCAACCACATGTCCGTAATGGGACGGACCTAGTTGATTAAGTTGCTAATAACGTACTGTGGGACCTCGGGAGGTCAACTACACCCTTTGTGTAAGTTGTGCGGGGAGCGTCTGCCGAGGCCAGTACCCATCTAACGGTTGATTGGCCTAAACTTCGCCTTAGCTAAGGGAAGGGTTAGTGCGCAATAACCGGGAGGACCACTTGTATTGTTAGAGGTTTCCAAAGAGTTTATTCTGAGGAACTTCGCCTTTGTGGTGTTTGACTGTATCTTGTGGGTAAAGTGCATAACCTCTGCAGAGTGTAGAATCTATTCGAATAGCCGTGTCCGCGGTATTGGACATCGCTCGGGAATTACAGTCAAGGGTTAGATTTTCTCAAAATAACTTGGATTTGAAAGGTTGGGTTGGATAAATAATGATGTTGATGGAATTGTGGATTAGGATGGGAAAGATGTTTATGAAACTTCTTGAAAAGTTATTTATGCTTTACTTGTTTCTACTGCTTTCGAATCTACTTATATTACTTGTCAAATCTTTGTCACATCGCAAATATACCTTGAGCCACTCCTTTGTATTAAGCCATGCATGTAGTATATTAGCTGCATTACATGCATGACTTCTTTGAGTACCAAGTACTCACCCTTGCCACAATATAACACCAGTTGAAGAGGAGGCTACACCAGCTTTGGAGGAGGAGTTCCAAGAGGACCCGTCTACTTAGGGAAGCGAGCCCAATCAGTTGCCTGTGGTATACTGGATGGCGCCACGAAGTTATTTGATTTTTCGCTGCTACTATTTCTCTCTTAATAAGTTTCGCCCTGCGAGGCATACATTTGTAACTTGACCATAAGGTCGAGTAACCAGTTTGACTATTTAAATAAAGTACTTAATTAGTATCGAGTGGTATGATTGTGATATTTACCGATGTTAAGACTGTGTGCACTAGCGCGTTCCTGGACTAGTGCTGAATACACAGAGGGTCCGGATTTGCAAATTCGGGGTCCCGACATTTACCCACAAGATATCTATGGCCATTAATGCCAAGGACTAATTTACATGCAACTTAAATGCATGCGGCCAGGTCGAGATGATCACAACCTTTTGTTGAAATTTCCCCGGATAGCCCCTACTCGGTAGGTCTGTAACCACTCCCCTGAAGACCCACTGACCTGAGTGGGTGCCTACCATTGTGAGAACCGGCAAAATGATAGCATCCTACTCGATGCTTCCCATTTTCGTTCCACCCCATCAGTCATTCCCCTACCAGGAATACTGCTCCGCATTCTCCCTCTGAGAATGGTAACCACCTTTGCAAGTATTTCTAGGAAACGAACAATCTACTGAGCTATGTTGGAAAACGGTTCAACTGAATTGATCGGTTCCCAACTTGTGGTTGAGCGGAAACTTAAGTTATTTACATCGCTCAAGAGGGGTTTAACCATATATTGCCAAAGACCAAGCCATAGAACCAGCTACAAACCAAACCCGCTACCTGCTCGCACCAGCCACCAAACCAGACATGGCTTCCGTCATTGGCCGGGGATCGGACTAGCATCCACCTCGTGGTCAGTCCAATACTGTCCCCTGACCGTGCATTAGTTTTAAAAGAGACCGAGCCAACTGCTCGCCACAGTTTTAAAAAGACTAAGTGGTGGAATTAATAAGACTAAATAATTAAATGGGGCTTTTACAACCTATGACAATAGAAGAGCAGGTTTAGGTTACAAAAAGAAAACACCTTCCACTTCTTTGTGTGTGCATAGACATGATCATGGAAGAAGTATTGTGACAGGCTCTGTGAAAGCAAACAAAACTTTTCATAATTCATTACTCTCGCTCTCACAAGTTTTTATGCAATCACCTGCTCGTCGAGTGATTCAGTACTGGATACCTAAAGCTTGCTTTTCTAACCCCAGCGCTGAATCCTCGGCATCTTCTGTTCATAACATGTAGGTGGTACGAGAAGGGAAGGAGAACATCTGGGTTGTTGATTCAGGATGCTGCCAACACATGACGGGCAACTCAAGTTGGTTCTCCTCCCTAACAAAAGCATCTGGGAACGAAACGATCACTTTTGGAGATGCTACTCTTTGGGCGCGTCCACCGCAAAAGGTACAGTGAAGGTAAATGAACACTTTACTTTGAAGAATGTCTCTCTGGTGTCTAAACTGAAATTCAATCTTCTGTCAGTATCACAATTGTTGGATGAAAACTTTGAAGTGAGCTTTAAACCTAATGCATGTAGAGTACTCGATGCTTCTGAAAACTTGATTCTTGAGATATCTAGACTTGGAAAAATTTTCATAGCAAATTTTAGCAATGCTTCAAGTTCACATTGTTTTGTTGCTTCAGAATCTAGAAATCTCAATTTTTGGCATCGTCGGTTAGGTCACATGGGCTTTGATCTGTTATCTAGATTGAGTGGTCTAGACTTAATTCGTGGCTTGCCGGAATTAAAATCTTGCAAAGACATTGTTTGTGCTTCCTGTCAACATGGTAAGATGGTTGGAGCCCCTCATGCTCCTGTCTCTACTATAATGACCACTGGCTCTGGTCAACTTCTTCACATGGATACAGTAGGACCATCTCGAGTACAATTGGCCGGAGGTAAGTGGTACTTTCTAGTGATAGTTGATGATTATTCGAGATACTCTTGGGTGCATTATCTGTCTTCAAAAGATGAGATTTTTGGACTCTTTCATGTCTTCATTAAGAGATTGATAAATGAATTGCCTAACACATTGAAAGCCATAAGAACTGATAATGGTACGGAATTCAAAAATGCTTTGTTCAAATCTTTTTGTGAAACTAATGGAATTGATCATCAATTTTCTTCGCCATATTCTCCCTCACAGAATGGTGTTGTAGAAAGGAAAAATAGAACTTTGATTCAAATGGCTAGAACTATGCTAGATGAATACAACACTTCAAAAAATTTTTGGGCTGAGGCAATTTCTTCTGCTTGCTATATATCAAATAGGGTCTATCTCAGAGCCTTACTTGGTAAAACATCTTATGAACTAAGATTTGATCGTAAACCATCTGTTTCTCACTTACGAGTGTTTGGTTGCAAATGCTTTATTCTTAAACATGGAAATCTTGATAAATTCGAAGCTCGTAGTACAGATGGCATCTTCCTTGGTTATTCGCTGCACTCTCGTGGATATCGTGTACTTGATTTATCGACTAACAAAATGATGGAAACATGCGATGTTACTTTTGATGAGGCTAGCCTCAGGCTAGACCCGACATTTCAGGTTCACGAGAAGATTTAGAGCCAATCTTTTGGATAAAAGATTCAAGAAAATGATGAAGATAATGATGATGATGAGCTCATACCTCTGAGCGGGAAGATGTTCTGAACAAATTGATGTGACTACTACTTGATTCTCCTACACCTCCCACGGCCATCGAAATAATGGACCTCCCTTGTCGTTTTGAGAAACCATCCTCCTGAACAAATTATTGGAAGTCTTCATGAAAGGGTGACACGTTCTAATTCATCTCAAACTCTTTTATGCATGCATTCTGCTTTTGTTGCAAATTTTGAACCTAAGAACATTACTCATGCTTTAACTGATAGTTCTTGGGTAGATGCGATGCATGAAGAGTTAGAAAACTTTGAACGGAATAAAGTTTGGTCTTTAGTGGAACCTCCTAAAAATCAAAACATTATTGGAACAAAATGGGTTTTTAAGAACAAGATAAATGAAGATGGAATAATTGTTAGAAACAAAGCTAGACTTGTTGCTCAAGGATATTCTCAACTTGAAGGAATTGATTTTGATGAAACATTTGCTCCTGTTGCTCGTTTAGAAGCTATTCGCATTCTCTTGGCTTTTGCAGCATCAAAAGGTGTTAAGTTATTTCAAATGGATGTGAAAAGTGCTTTTCTAAACGGTTTTATAGAAGAAGAAGTTTTTGTGAAACAACCTCCTGGCTTTGAAAATGAAAAATTTCCCAATCATGTATACCGTTTGTCAAAAGCTCTTTATGGATTAAAACAAGCCCCTCGTGATTGGTATGATAGATTAAAAGGCTTCTTGCTTCAACATAATTTTGAGATGGGAAAAGTTGATAAGACTCTGTTTACTCAAAATTCGAATGATCAATTTCTTGTGGTGCAAATTTATGTGGATGATATTATCTTTGGAGGATCCTCCCACTCTCTTGTGTTGCAGTTTTCTGAGCTGATGTCCAGGGAATTCGAGATGAGTATGATGGGAGAGTTGACATACTTCCTTGGATTTCAAATCAAGCAAGCGAAAGAAGGGATCTTCTTGCACCAATCCAAGTATACAAAGGAGCTACTAAAGAAATTCGACATGGGAGAAGGAAAGTCGATATCTACTCCAATGAGCACAACAACAATTACGGATCCTGGCGAAAATGGTGTCGAGATGGACCAAAGGAATACGAAGCATGATTGGATCACTTCAGATTTGATCGCTTCGAGGCCTGACATACATTTTGCGAGATGTTTGTGCGCTCGATTTCAAGCCTCTCCTCGAGAATCACATCGACAAGCAATTAAAAGAATTTTCGGTATCTTCGCTCCACTTCGAATTTGGCATTTGGTATTCTTGTTCTTCTTCGCTTACACTCCTAGGATATTCTCGATGCTGATTTTGCGGGGTGTAGATTAGATAGAAAGAGTACTTCGGCACATGTCATTTTCTTGGCACTTCACTTGTTTCTTGGTCTTCTAAGAAACAAAGGCTCGATTGCTCAATCTATCTTTGGTGAATACGTTGGTACCGCTAGTTGTTGTTCACAAATTCTTTGGATCACTTCAACTCTTAAAGATTACGGCATTAACTTTAATAGTGTTCCACTTCTTTGTGATAATACTAGTGCAATTCACATCGCTAAAAATCCTGTTCAACATTCAAGGACTAAACACATTGATGTTCGATATCATTTTCTTAGAGATCATGTTGAAAAAGGAGCTATTGAACTGAAATTTGTTGATTCGGATGCTCAAATTGCTGATATTTTCACTAAGCCGCTTGATTCTTCTTGCTTTGCTTTCTTACGCGGCGAACTTGGGATCATTCATCCCCATGGGTTGATTTGAGGGGGAGTCTTGATTTTAACTCTTTCATTTGTGTTACTTGACTTCGGTTACTACAAGGAGCTATTTTGACGTTACACTTAAAGAAAACTCCCCTGTTTTCATTGCATTATGTAGTACAAAGCTTTGTTGACTATTCTTGTGTATATAGTCAAATTAATGCTACATTGCTTCACTTCTCACTAAAAGCCTAAAAGACTAAAACTAAAATAATTCAATTTGAGATGCTTTTCGAGAATATTTTGGCTCTTGTTCATTATGGTATTGCATTTGTGTAATAGGTTTAAAAGTTTCTTGTCATCTGTTGAAAGGCTAGAGCTGATTAGAAACTATGTGTGAGTTTTTTTGTTGGACTTCAAATGATCATTATGAGTCTCAAGCAAAATCAGTGTTTTAATGATAAAAGCAAGTTGAAAAAGATGCAAGCAAAAGCTACTTGACTAAATACAAGTTTAGTACAATGTGCAGCTTCCTTGCCAGGGATTTAAATTCAAAAGATGCAAGAAAAGGCTACTTGTCTAAACAAAAGTTCAGATCAATGTGAAGCCACTTGCCAATTTAAACTGAGAAAGATACAAGAAAGAACTACCTACTCATACACAAGTATGGGCTAGTATGCAGTTACTTGTCATCCCTGTTGATCACAAAGCAAAATTGTCAAACTTGCTAAAAGAGAAAAAGGAAATTCACATTTTTGAAAAGGCTTGAGACAAACATTAGTGAATTTGAAAGTCTCTCTTTGCTCATGATAGATTTCTTTTTAGCTTTGGCAAAATCAGTTTATGACATTTTACTTGTTTGCTTTAATTTGCTTATGCAACAACTATTCTATGTGTTAGAGCCTCCATATTCTCAAAATTTGCTTTCTCATTGGATAAATTGATACAAAATGTGAAAACTCTCGCAAAAACTCTCCAAATGCTTTACTTCGATTATATACCTTGAATATACTTCAAAGCTTGAGATACTGCATTCATTAAGGGGGAGTTTTAAGATCTTGATGAATATTTTGTCAAAAAGGGGGAGAGCAAGTCAAGAAGAAGAAAAATAAAAAGAAAGGAGAAATTCAAACTGTTTGAGAATTTGGATTTACTTGGTCTTGGAATCTTTTTGGTCTCAAACTCTCTCAAACTCTCATTTGGTATTTTTCTATACCTTTGTCAAATCTTATATTGTGTTTTGTCAAATTACTCATCAAGGGGGAGATTGAAGGATCATTGTTTTTTGATCCATGTGTTTTTGATGATGAGTATTTGAATATTCGAAAAGATTTGAATCTGGTTTGAAGATTTGAAAAGATCAGAAATCAGTTTGATTAGAATTGAATTTGAAAAATGTGCATGTGCTTGTGTTTGATATTTTTCCAAGAAAACTTCGTTTTTCTCATGTATGACAGACCAAGTGTTTTGGTCTGTCATACACTTGGTTTTGGGCGATGACATTTTTCCCATGTATGACAGACCAAAAACTTTGGTCTGTCATACACATGCTTTTAGCGATGTCATTTTTCTCAAGTATGACAGACCAAAAACTTTGGTCTGTCATACACATGCTTTTGGCGATTTCAGTTTTCCCATGTATGACAGACCAAAGTGTTTGGTCTGTCATACACATGTTCTTGGCGAACGCATTTTTTCCCATGTATGACAGACCAAAACTTTTGGTCTGTCATACACATGGTTTTGGTGATTTCGTTTTTCCCATGTATGACAGACCAAAGGTTTGGTCTGTCATACACATGGTTTTGGTAACTTTGTTTTTTTTTTCCATGTATGACAGACCAAAGGTTTGGTCTGTCATACACATGCTTTTGAGCAAAATTTGGAATTGGTTTTAATTTGATTTTGAGATAATAAAATTGGTGAGAATTTCATGTTACTTGTTTTGTAGTGGACTTTATGCAATACTCGTGTGAGTATTTGCATGGATTGATGTGAGTCAAGTCGTGGACTTGTGCTCGGAATTCTTTTGTGTTTTTGTTCATGTGCAGGTGTTGCTTGAGGTCGAACATGGTCGATGACGGGACCGAGACTAGGTTCAGGGAGGAACTGAGGTCGTGAAGGTCAAGGATGTCATGCGAGATGTTTGGACTAGAGAACGGTGCACGTGAGATCGAGATCGTTGCAGCGTAGTGGCAGGAGGCCGTACGCGTGTATACGAATTTTTGATACATGCAAGTGAAGGGAATATGCCCGAGAGGCAATAATAAATTGTTTATTATCATATTCCATGTTTATAATAGATGTTTATTTCTCATGCTAAAATTGTATTAATCGGAAACGTTAATACATGTGTGTTTAATAAACAAAAGGGTTCCTAGTAAAGCCTCTTTTTAAACTAGCTCGTTGATTAACTGATGATCAAGGTTTCCTGATCATGAACATTGGATGTTGTTAATAACGGGGTCATGTCATTAGAAGAATGATGTGATGAACATACACCCAAGTTGGTATAGCAAATACGATCAAGTCATTTAGTTTGTTGCTGTATCAAACACATACGAAATAGCTCTTTTCCTTAGACCATGAGATGATGTCAATCACTAACTCCGGAAGAGTACTTTGATGACATCAAACGTCACTCCGTAACACGGTGACTATAAAGATGGATTTGGGTACTATGAAAGTATTAGTTGAGGCTCATGCATCAAGAGTGGGATTTGTCCATCCGGATGACAGAGAGATATACTCACGAGCCCTCTCGGTGATATCACATTGACATCGCTTGCAAGCACGTGACTAGGTCACAAGAATGTCATATCACGGAACGAGTAAAGAGTACTTGTTGGTAACGGGATCGAACTAGGTATAGTTGATACTGATGATCGGATCCCGGACAAGTAAAATATCGTGAGACAAAAGGAATTGGTTATGTCGTTTCTGGTTTATGCGATCACTAGTTCATCGTTGAGTGAATGGGAGTCATTATGGATCTCCAGATCCCGCTGATGATTATTGATCTGAGAGGAGTCTCAATCATGTCCATTTTATTCACGAACCGTAGGGTGACACACTTAAGGTTCATCGATGCATTTGAGTGGATCTGAAACAGGAGAAAAATATGGACAAGATCTGAGGACTGTTTCGAGTATCGCCGGAATAGTTTCGGGATATCGGAATAGTTAAAGGGGGTATATGTTAATATTTGTTAATTAAAAGAATTAACAAATATTAAAATATCTGAAATAAAAATGTTTATTTATTTATGGGAGAAAACCTTTCATTTCTTGAGTGGGGTTTTAATGGAAACCAAAGTGGGATGTTTTAAAGTGAGTGGAGAGATCACTCACATGAAGAGAGGGAGGGCAAGGGGCAACCCCATGCGCCGGCCACCCCTTGGCCTAGCCTCCTCCTCCTCCTATAAAAGGGAGGGAGGAGCTCCTCTCTTTGTTGTTCATCCATTTGACCCTTTGGTTGGTCCTTTCTCCCTCCTCCTGCTGATCCGTTTTTTGAGCTGTGGCTTAAGCGAAGCGCTGCTGAAATTATTTCTCCACCACCACCACCACTAAGCTGTAGTGTTGTTGGAGTTTTCCGGGGATCCACTACTTCCGCTGCCCCGCTGGAACGAGGGATTGGAGGTCATCGTTGATCCGTACGTGTGACCAAGTACGGAGGCGCTGCCGTTTGTGGCGCTCATCTTCGCGACTTCGAAGTCGGGAGTGTACCTCTACATCAACCACGTTTGTTTGCGGGAACGTTATTCCCGCTTTCGGTCTACGAGGGTGAGTCCTTCTGAAACCGTTTACTTGCATCTCCTAGATATGATCTTGGTGTTTGGTTGCAATCGTAGGAAAATTTTTTTTGTTTTCCTTGCTTCGAAACCCTTCAGTGGTATCAGAGCCGTGTCTATGCGTAGATGTTTTGTACGGTTTAAAACACATGTGGATGTGGGCGTTGATGATCATGTTATTGCATACTTTCGTGTATTTTGGATCATGGTGGCATAGTGGGATTTGAAGCGGCCCGGACTAACCTTACATGTCCTCGCACATGAGACTTGTTCCACGCTCGACATGCAACTAGTATTGCATAAGTGGCTTTGCGGGTGTCTGTTTCTTCTACTATAGTCATGATCTAATTTACAACGGTTTGGTAATAATGTTTTTATCAACGTTGTGGTTCTTGTTCGTAGGTAAGAACAGTTTTTCCTAGAAAGCCCAAAACCACGTAAAATATGCAAAAATAAATTAGAGACGTCTAACTTGTTTTTGCAGGGCTTGTGATGTGATATGGTCATTGATACAAAGATTGTTGTATGAAATGAAATTTATTGTAAATTTAAACAACCGCGAGAATATTTGGTTGTTTTTCTTTGTATAACTGCGTGCTAAGTATATGTCCATGTGATATATTGTAATGGAGGAAGACAATCAAGATGGCAGCATCATGGACCTTGGTGCCATGCCGGTGGAATGATGGAGATCATACCATGTCGCACAAGATGGAGATCAAGTCTTTGAAAGGACCATATCATATCACTTTATTCATGCATGTGATGTTAATCCTTTTATGCATCTTAGTTTGCTTGATTATGATCACGTTGATAGCACTATAAGATGATCCCTCCAAATTAATATCAAGATAATAATGTGTGCTTCCATAGTATGCACCGTTAAGAAAGTTAAATGCGTTTGAAGCACCACGTGATGATCGGGTGTGATAGACTCTACGTTCGCATACAACGGGTGTAAGCCAGATTTACACACGCAAATACTTTGGTTCTACTTGGCGAGCCTAGCATGTACAGACATGGCCTCGAACACGAACCGAAAGGTAAAGCATGAGTCATATGGATGATATGATGAACATATTGATGTTCGCCTTTGAAACTATGCCGTCTCGTGATGATCGGTTTCGGTATAGTGAATTTGGTTCATGTAATCACTAACGACAACTAGAGGGATGTTGTTTTTGAGTGGGAGTTCTCGTAGTAATTTTGAATTAAACTTGAACTTAATCTATTATGAACTTAGTCTAAATAACTTTGCAAATCGTTGTAGATGGCACCCCTACTTTCAATTTCAATCTGTTCATGGAGAAAGAGAAACTAGCCACCAATGGTAGCAACTTTACCAATCGGGCCCTTAACACGAGGATTCTCCTCAGTCTTTGCTCAAAAGGAGCTATGTGCTAGAAGCGCCACCGGGTGCCCCGCCTACCGATGATGCCCCAGGAGGAGAAAAATATTTTCTTGACTACGCAAGGAGGACCACAGTTTAGTTCAATGCGGCATTTTGTATGGCCTTGAGCCTGAGCTGCGAAACGCTTTGAGCACAAGCAATGCTTTTGATACAATGAGAGAGTTGAAAATGATCTTCGACACCCATGCCGCATGATGAGAGTTATGAAGCTTCAAAAGTTCTTTAGCTGCATGATGGAGGAAAACAGCTCCGTTAGTGAGCACGTACTCAAAATGTCTGGGTATGCCGATAAACTCATAGCTTTGGGAATAACGATCCCCATTGAGCTAGGAATTCATCGTGTTCTCGATCTCTGCCACCAAGCTACAAGAGCTTTGTGATGAACTACAACATGCGAGGGCATGAAGAAGTCTCTCCCGAGCTTCACAATGCTGAAAATCTTTGAAGTGGAGATCAAGAAGGAACATCAAGTGTTGATGGTCCAAAAGACTATCGATTTCAAGAAGAAAGGCAAGGCTAAGGGAAACTTCAAGAAGAAGGGCAAGTCTGTTGCTACATCTCGAGAAGAAGACCAAGGCTGGCCCTAAGTCGAATCTTGAATGTTTTTTCTTGCAAAGGGCACTGAGCACTTTGGAAGCGCAATCGCCCAAAATATCTGGTGATAAGAAGGGCGGGAAAGTGAGCAAAGGTATATATGATATACATGTTATTGATGTGTACCTTACTAGTACTCGCAGAGTACACAGGTATTTGATACCGGTTCGGTTGCTAACATATGTAACTCAAAGCGAGAGCTAAGGAATAGCGACAACTAGCAAGGGATGAGGTAATGATGCGGCGTCGGCAATGGATCAAAAGTTGATGTGATCGCCGTCGGGACGCTACCTATCCAATTACCATCGAGGATTAGTTATAAACCTAAATAATTGTTATTTAGTGCTGCGTTGAGCATGAACATCATATCTGGATCTTGTTTAATGCGAGACGGTTATTCATTCAAGTCTGAGAACAATGGTTGTTCAATTTATATGAATAATATCTTTTATGGTCATGCACACAAAAGAATGGTTTATTTATTTTGAATCTTGATAATAGTACACATGTTCATAATGTGAATGCCAAAAGAATTAAGTTGAATGATGATATTGCCGCATATATGTGGCATTGCCGCTTATGTCATATTGGTGTTAAGCATGAAGAAGCTCCATTCGATGGACTACTAGAATCACTTGATTATGAATCATTTGAGACATGTGAACCATGCCTCATGGGCAAGATGACTAGAACCCGTTTTCGGTACAATGGAGCGGGCAACCGACTTATTGGAAATCATACATACCGATGTGTGTGGTCCAATGAGTGTGTCGGTAGCGTGGTGGATATCGTTAGCTTCGTTACTTTCACGGATGATTTGAGTAGATATGGATATATTTACTTAATGAAACACAAGTCTGAAACATTTGAAAAGTTCAAAGAATTTCAGAGTGAAGTAGAAAATCATCGTACTTGTAAAGATCAAATTTCTACGATCTGATCATGGAGGAGAGTATCTTAGTTACGAGTTTGGCACACACATGAGACAATGTGGAATAGTTTCACAACTCACTCCTGCTGGAACACCACAACGTAATGGTGTATCCGAGCGTAAATGTCGTACTTTATTGGATATGGTTCGATCTATGATGTCCCTTACAGATTTGCCACTTTCATTTTGGGGTCATGCACTAGAAACAATTTGCATTCACTTTAAATAGGGCACCATCTAAATCCGTTGAAATGACACCGTATGAATTATGGTTTGGCAACAAACCTAAGTCATCATTTCTAAAAGTTTGGGGATGCGATGTTTATGTGAAGAAACTTCAACCTGATAAACTCGAACCCAAAGCGGAAAAATGCGTCTTCATAGGATACCCTAAAGAAACAATTGGGTACACCTTCTATCACAGATCCGAGGGCAAGGTTTTCGTTGCCAAGAATGGATCATTTTTGGAGAAAGAGTTTCTCTCGAAAGGTGTGAGTAGTAGGAAGGTAGAACTCGACGAGGTTGTTGAACCTTCTCTTCATGGAATGGCAAGTGCAACAGCGCCGGAAGTTGTTTCGGAGTTGACTTCACCAAATGAAGAGGGAACTAATGATAAGGATCATGAAACTCCGAAAGAGAACACTACCGCACCTCGCGAGTCAACAAGAGCACATCTTGCTCCTGACTTTTATGTTCCTACTATGAATGTCATGGTAGTTGAGAATAATGACCCTGCGACGTATGATGAAGCGATGATAAGCCCAGATTCCGACAAATGGCTAGAAGCCATGAAATCCGAAATGAGATCCATGTATGAAAACCAAGTATGGACTTTGGTGGACCTACCCAATGACCGTAAGGCCGTTGAGAACAAATGGATTTTCAAAAAGAAAATAGACGCTGATGGTAATGTGACCGTCTATAAAGCTCGACTTGTCGCAAAGGGTTTTCGACAAATTCAAGGAGTTGACTACGATGAGACTTTCTCACCCGTAGCGATGCTAAAGTCTATAAGGATAATGTTAGCAATTGCTGCATTTTTCGATTATGAAATCTGGCAGATGGATGTAAAAACTGCGTTCCTTAATGGAAACATTGAGGAAGAGTTGTATATGATACAACCCAAAGGTTTTGTTGATCCTAAGGATGCTAATAAGGTATGCAAACTTCAGCGATCCATTTATGGACTGAAGCAAGCATCACGAAGTTGGAATCTCCGTTTTGATGAGGTAATCAAAGGTTTTGGATTTGTCCAAACTTACGGAGAATCTTGTGTTTACAAGAAAGTGAGTGGGAGCTCTATAGAATTTATTATATTATATGTGGATGACATATTGTTGATAGGAAATGATATAGAACTTTTGAAAAGTGTAAAGATTACTTAAGCATTAAGTTTTCAATGAAGGACCTTGGTGAAGCGGCATATATTTTATGCATCAAATTATATTGAGATAGATCGAGATGCTTGATTGGGCTATCAGAAAGTACATATCTTGACAAGATTCTAAAGAAGTTTAGAATGGACGAAAGTAAGAAAGGGTTCTTACCTATGATGCAAGGCAAGGCGTTGAGTAAGACTCGAGTCCAGCTACAGCAGAAGATAGAGAAGTAATGAATAAGATTCCCTATGCTTGACCATAGGCTCTATCATGTATGTTATGTTGTGTACAAGACCGGATGTGGCACATGCTATTAGTTTGACTAGCGGTACCAATCTGATCCAGGTTTTGAACAACTGGGCCAATGATCAAGAATATCTTTAAGTACTTAAGAAGAACTAAGGATATGTTTCTCATATATGGTGGTGAAGAAGAGCTCGTCGCCAAAATGTTACGTCGACGCTTAGCTTTGACACTGATCCGGATGACTCTAAGTCTCAATCCGGGTACATTTTTGAAATGAATGGAGGAAGCAAAGTGAGTGGAGAAGTTCCAAGCAATCTGTGGTGGCGGGATCTTCAACAGAGGCGGAATATATTGCTGCTTGAAGCGGCGAGAAGCGGTTTGGATGAAGATGTTCATATCCGAACTAGGTGTGGTTCCGAGTGCGTTGGACCCGATGGTTATCTATTGTGACAATAATGGTGCCATAGCCAATGCTAAAGAACCAAGGTCACACAAGAATTCCAAGCATATTAAGCGCCGGTTTCACTCCATCCGTGAACATGTCAAGGATGGCGATATAAAGATTTGCAAAGTGCACACGGATCTGAATGTGGCAGACTCGTTGACTAAAGCTCTCCCAAGGGCAAAACATGATCAACACCAGAACTCAATGGGTGTTAGAATCATCACAATGTAATCTAGATTATTGACTCTAGTGCAAGTGGGAGACTGAAGGGAATATGCCCGAGAGGCAATAATAAATTGTTTATTATCATATTCCATGTTTATAATAGATGTTTATTTCTCATGCTAAAATTGTATTAATCGGAAACGTTAATACATGTGTGTTTAATAAACAAAAGGGTTCCTAGTAAAGCCTCTTTTTAAACTAGCTCGTTGATTAAGCGATGATCAAGGTTTCACGATCATGAACATTGGATGTTGTTAATAACGAGGTCATGTCATTAGAAGAATGATGTGATGAACATACACCCAAGTTGGTATAGCAAATACGATCAAGTCATTTAGTTTGTTGCTTTGTATCAAACACATACGAAATAGCTCTTTTCCTTAGACCATGAGATGATGTCAATCACTAACTCAGGAAGAGTACTTTGATGACATCAAGCGTCACTCCGTAACACGGTGACTATAAAGATGGATTTGGGTACTATGAAAGTATTAGTTGAGGCTCATGCATCAAGAGTGGGATTTGTCCATCCGGATGATGAGAGAGATATACTCTGGGCCCTCTCGGTGATATCACATTGACATCGCTTGCAAGCACGTGACTAGGTCACAAGAATGTCATATCACGGAACGAGTAAAGAGTACTTGTTGGTAGCGGGATCGAACTAGGTATAGTTGATACTGATGATCGGATCCGGACAAGTAAAATATCGTGAGACAAAAGGAATTGGTTATGTCGTTTACGGTTTATGCGATCACTAGTTCATCGTTGAGTGAATGGGAGTCATTATGGATCTCCGGATCCCGCCGATGATTATTGATCCGAGAGGAGTCTCAATCATGTCCATTTTATTCACGAACCGTAGGGTGACACACTTAAGGTTCATCGATGCATTTGAGTGGATCTGAAACACCGGAGAAAAATATGGACAAGATCTGAGGATCTGTTTGAGTATCGCGGAATAGTTTCGGATATCGGAATAGTTAAAGGGGGTATATGTTAATGTTTGTTAATTAAAAGAATTAACAAATATTAAAATATCTGAAATAAAAATGTTTATTTATTTATGGGAGAAAACCTTTCATTTCTTGAGTGGGGTTTTAATGGAAACCAAAGTGGGATGTTTTAAAGTGAGTGGAGAGATCACTCACATGAAGAGAGAGGAGGGCAAGGGGCAACCCCATGCGCGGCCACCCCTTGGCCTAGCCTCCTCCTCCTCCTATAAAAGGGAGGGAGGAGCTCCTCTCTTTGTTGTTCATCCATTTGACCCTTTGGTTGGTCCTTTCTCCCTCCTCCTGGCTGATCCGTTTTATTTAGCCGTGGCTTAAGCGAAGCGCTGCTGAAATTATTTCTCCACCACCACCACCACTAAGCTGTAGTGTTGTTGGAGTTTTCCGGGGATCCACTACTTCCGCTGCCCCGCTGGAACGAGGGATTGGAGGTCATCGTTGATCCGTACGTGTGACCAAGTACGGAGGCGCTGCCGTTTGTGGCGCTCATCTTCGCGACTTCGAAGTCGGGAGTGTACCTCTACATCAACCACGTTTGTTTGCGGGAACGTTATTCCCGCTTTCGGTCTACGAGGGTGAGTCCTTCTGAAACCGTTTACTTGCATCTCCTAGATATGATCTTGGTGTTTGGTTGCAATCGTAGGAAAATTTTTTTTGCTTTCCTTGCTTCGAAACCCTTCAGCAAGTGTGTGTGCGTGGCATGCGTGGTGTGTGTACGTGCATGCAAGTGTGCGTGCGTGGCGTGTGTGAGTGCGTCGCGTGTGTGCAGGACGCCGTGTCCGAGAGAAGAAAGCTAACTGAGTCCGAGAAGAATTTTGCTATCCGAGTCAGCCGGCGTGAGGTGAGATTGACATGGAGACTGCTTGCTCAATCTGAATACAAAAAGGAATCGGTGGCTGTGGAGTCCTTTAAATAGAGGGTTCTACGGGCTTAGAAAAAATCCAACGAAATAGGGCAAGAAGAAAAAGGTGCCTACAACAAAGAAGAGCTTGTGTGCTCTATCTAGTTGGTTTAGAGTTTTCTAATCTTTTGAGATTAGAAGATTTTTTTTTGTGTCATCCTGTGGAAGATGGCTTTGGAATAAAGAGAAGTTTATGCAATATTCCTTTCGTTTTGATTCTTGATTAGAAGTTTTGCTTGTCATTTTATTAGAACTAGTTCTTGTTCTTATTTTGCTAATTAGTCTAGGGTTTTGATCTCTACGATATTAGATATTCTTCCGCCATTTAGGGGTCGTTAATTTTCCGAAAGAAATAGTTGAATTTTATTCGGCATCTATTCACCCCCCTCTAGTTGCCTACTCGGTCCTACAGGAACGGAGGCCGTTTTTGTACTCAGTGGCTCGAATGGATCAAAATAGTATATTTTGGGATTTTGGGGGCTTTTCGGGAATTTTTGCAATTTTCTGGGATTTTTCTGGTTTTTTTTGGGAATTTCTCGGATTAATTAAATCTGAAAAAGGGACAAGAAAAAGGAAAAAACAATGAACAGTGCTGGGCCGAGCCGAGGAATGGCCCATTGGCACGAGACGTGTGCGCGACCACTGGGCTGGGCCAATCGCGCAGCGATGGGCTGACAGGTGGGGCCCGTCCCGAGGGTTTAAGGCCAGGGCTCCCGCGGCGGTGGCAGAGCGGTGAGCGCGATGGCGAGCATCACCGGGAGAGAAGGACCAAAGGGCTCACCGTAGGGAGAGGGCCAACGGGGCAAGTGAGAATGGGGACTGGGGGGAGATTTATATTGTGCAGGAAGGAGACAGAGAGCTAGGGCGTGAGAGCGGCCAGAGCCGGAGGCGGTGGCGCACGACGCGGGGTATCTTGGCGGCGCATCGCGAAGGCACGGGCAGCGAGGAACCTGGCGCATGAGCGCCGTGGTCGGGGGCGGGGGCGCAGGCATGCACGCTGGGCGGGTGGCGCGAGGCGGCGGCGTGTGCAACGGCGTGGCTGGAGGTGGTGGTCGGCGGCTAGGCCGAGCGAAGCTAACCGGACGAAGGGTGATGGGCCGGGAAAAAGGCCCAAAGCGAAAAAGGAGGTCCAAAAAATCAAATAAAAAAAACAAAATAAATTCAAACCAAATCATTTTGAAATTTTGGTTTATTTCAAATAAATACTGAGATGGCTACAAATCCACATCAGGAATGTAACATTTTCCCCCCCTTTCCCCTCAGTAACCGCCCGAAGCATCAAGCGTACAATACAAGCGGTTCGTTGAAGGACCAAGGGTGCAGCTACAATCGCAGATCAAACTTGCTTTCATAGACACATAACACATCCCAGGGGCCATGAGCCCATGACCATACTTGTCAACAAGGTTTTAAACTGTGATTTTTGCAGTTTCGCAGCAAGATCTTACAAACTATTGCAGAAACTATCATTCGTCTTGTTTTTAGTATTAAGCGTAGCGGTTCGTTGAAGGATGCAGTTGCAATCACAGATCAAACTTGCTTTCATAGACACGTTGGTGCACATAACACATCCCAGGGCCAGGACCATACATGTCAACGATAACTGATATCGCTAGCTATTGTAGAAGCTATCATAGTCGTGTTTTTAGTTTTTAAAAAAAATGCTAATATGAATATTGGAATCAACGTAAGTGTGGAACCAACAAAATGCTAATATATGTCCAAAAGATTATAAAATGATAACCATATTATAATGTTCTTAATAGAAAACATTTTAACCACTACGAAATACGCATACCGGAGTATCAAAAAATGGCTACATGATTAGCTCCAAAGTTTCCTTAAGCTGCTGGGTAGAGTCTGGTCTTCTCACACTTCTGTGCAAACACCATAGAACTTTTGTTCCGCACATGCATAATAGACTCGCACTAGTGGCAGAACTAGGAAAATTTAGATGGGGGTGCACACTTCGCACGTATAAATCTATAGTCTTATACAATGATTTCGTAACATCATAGATCCATACAATATATTTGAAATTTGCTAAAAGTATAATATAAATAGTTCTAAGGTATTTAAAAATTACAAATCACAAAAATTGGAACCAATTCAATCAATAAATCTAGTCTATTAAAGAGGTGATCTTATAGGGTTTCTCAAATTTTTGGGGTGCCACAACATAGTCAGCGCCCCCTAGCTCCACCCATGACTTGCACAGTATCTGAAGGTGGTCTGCAATCATAGAACGACAACGCTTAGCACATCCGCCAGAAAAACAGTGGCATTCAACATATCAAAAATAGTATGCACACAAAGATTATATTCTTCCAAAACATCTCAAAAATTGAACAAAGCAATAGCAAAGGTAATCGACAACTCATAAATTAAGCCAAGGAACCATCCTAATGTGGTACTATCTATTTGTCCACCTTCCCTGAAATCACCCAGCATCGAATACTAATCGGCGATGAAAGCTTCTCGTATTTTTTTGTTCAAATAACTTACAATATATACCAGTAGGATGCTTCCCCACCTAGGTCTGCATCTGGGGCACAATCTCATCTCTTAGCCTCCATTCGCGTATCTTAGCCTTCATCCATTCAAATGCATTCTTCGCCCATTTAATCCCAACAATCTGGAGGGAAAATAAATCACAAGTATGATCTCGATCTCATTGCTGTTTTTTATTCAAATTCAACTATTGAGAAAGGATGTTGTGTACCATTTGCTGACGCTGGAAAGAAACCCAAACAAGCACTATTGAGAGTAGGAGTACAACTCCAACAAACCATATAACGCATTTGGAGTTCCGCTCAAAACCAAGCAGTATTATACAAGTTAGCAGCAACAAGAATAGCAACTTAAAAAACACTATCCATGAGCAGACAACAAATCCAGGGTGGTCTGGCGACTCTTTCTCCTTGAAGTATGAAGTGGTACCTGCCAGAATAATGCAGCTGATAGTTGATATTACGCCACCTGCGAAAAGGGATTGTATCCAAGCATCGGAAGTCCTCAGAACTGGAGTCGGACCATGAGAGTATACTACCCCCGAAATGATCAAAACACCAGTAAGGGTAGGCATCTTGTCCACAATGGTGAAGAGGAAAGCTACTGTAGCCTGAGTTCCAACAGTGCAGAAAGATGAACAAGCATTAACATATTTAGGATTTGATTATCTTCCTCAGGGCTCTACAGGTGGAAGATCAAACCAATAACAGCAGAGATGTATTCCAAAAACATTTGTAGGAACACTACTTGTAGAGCTTTGTGGTTATGGAGCGATGGTTTTAGTATAGTTTAATGGTAGCCAAGCAACGGGGACAAAAGAAATTGATGAAATATACCTTATTCTTCTTCTTTTCATTTTCGGAATTGTTCACAGCAAGAGTGCTTGGATTATCGGTCACCCCCTGTACAGCATCAAAAAGACGCAATCATTAGTGAAGTGAACAACCACAGAAGTGGGAATGTACCGAGCCCGTAAGGCTAATTGACCGGTGAACGCTTCTACCAGATAATTCCCAACAAGCTAAATAGAACGCTATAGTCATACAATAACGAGGGGAAATTAAACTTCGCAACAAACTACAGTGGAAGAGCATCAAAATTAGATACGCATATGTATCGTCGCCTCGACGGTACGCTGCCGCCGCAGCTTCCCAAGAATAGGTTGCCATAGCCGGCCCCGCCATCCTCGGGGCATTTGATCATTTGCCGAGAAGTTGATGTGCAATTGATCATTTGCCCCGTGTATCTCACTGATATGTGGCCCCAAGACCCACATGTCAATGAGACATCATGGACAAAATGATCAATTGGCACGTCAGCTTCGGGGCAAATTATCAAATATTCCCCCATCGGAAGGTAGGTAGGCTGCCACACGTACCGCCGGGAGATCTTCCGTCGCTCGCTATGGATGGTTGCAGTTGCCAATAGGCTATCTTTTCACACAACACTTAAATGAGTCACTGACTGGTTTTGATGTACATAATACTTAACCTTACAATCGGCATCGCCCCAAGTGGAGGTTTTCATAGCCGCCGCTGCCACCGCGGCCTCCTGAGAGGAGGTTACCCTCGTCGCCGCCGTTGCACAAAGAAGCGCGGACGCTCGGGAGCCGGTGGAGGGATTGTTGGAGCTAGCGCCTAGCGGTGATGGATGCGGGGGAAGGTGGCTGTGGAAGAGAAGAGACGGTCTAGCCGGTTCGCCTCTTACAACTGCGAGGCGCGCTGCCGCTCTCGTACAACTGTACAAGCCATCTGCGAGGATTGCCTGTTTATAACATTTGGTTATGCTTGCTTCTAGATAGATTAGGGGAGTGCACGAAAGGGCCACGAATCTGCATGCGCTGCGCCTGTCGGCATGCAGGATGCGACAGCACTTCAAATGTTTTTAAAACTATTTAAAATCCCGTGCGTGTTGTTGAAGCGGATATCCTGGTAATTTTAACAGAGAGGAAGTCTTTAAAAAAAAACTAAAAAGAAAAGAAAACTATTTTTTTAAAAAAAAATTAGAATTTTTTTTGAAAAATTGCTCGGACCTCCTGCTTACTACACATGCGGTATGACCAACCAAGCCGCAAAAGTTTTTGTTGTTTGATTTCATCTATCAACTGTCTATATTCTGAGAACGACAAAAAGAATGTACTATAGCTCAGCGTCGTAGAAACCAAAGTGCTAATTTCTTATAAAAAATTTTTAGAAATATTTCTTTAAATTTTCTTAAAGATATCCTTAAGAAAACTGAATTTTATTTTTGTGAAATTTTTACAAAGAAATATTCATTTTAGGAAGTCTTAAGAAAAATTAAAAACATTCCTTTTAAAAAGTCTCTTATGAAAACTGATATTTTTTGTAAATTTTTTTAACAAAATATTCCTATTAAAAAGTCTTAAGAAATTGTTTTTAGTATTTTTTTAAAGAAATAAAAAATCGTTGTAGCTTCACTATAGATCATAACTGACGAGTATACATACCATGGGTATCCCCAGCGGCCCAGGATCTCAAGTGGGCCGACCCAAGCCCAACAATGGCCAAAGGCCAAGTGTGTCACCAGCTGCGGCCCGGCCCCGATCGAAACGATCGGGAGGACCCCTCCCGCAGGTCGGGCGCCCCATAGCGTCCGACCTAACTGAGGCGCCCCTATCCAGAGCCAGCGTCGGGCTGGCACCAGCCGTATGCCACCTGCTCCACAGACACGACCCTTCAGGCCGACCATGCGGGGGTAGGTGACCCCTTCCCCAGGCTGCTAGAGAGCCACCGAAGTCAAGACACCAGTCCCATCACCCAGATGTGCGCAGCAGGAAAGCGCGCTCCCTCCCGAGGCAACGCTAGAGTGATGTGCTACGTCAGCACTTGGCGGACGCGCAGAGGGCAGGTGCGCTACTTCCTGTCGGAACGGACGGCCCCGCCGCTCGGTGTGCCTACCGACCCAGCGTGGGACGGGCAGGCATCGGTCATTCGCTCAAGGGCCGGGACTCCCAGGTGTGAGACGTCCCGTCCTCTCTTCCACCCCCGAATTCTCATGTAACCTACCCCCTCCGACTATATAAAGGGGGGTAGGGCCCTAAAGGGCGGGGGACGACGCTAGCAGAACCGATCTCTAGTAGTACCTCCTCTCATCTCTCATGAGGCGCTCAAGGCCAGCCCTTAGCCCTCACTTGTGGACACCGTGTCCGAAAGCAACACAGACCACTTCACGAACTGGAGTAGGGACGTTCAGCCCGAACCAGTATACTTTCTGGGCTCTCTGAGTCGACCATTCAAGAAGAGTGAACGCGCGGCCCCCTTTGACTAAAAATCGTATTGCCGGTGCTCGGAATACCGACAATAACTGTATAAACCACAGTAAAAATCTATCTATATTCTAAGAAGCAAAAAACATTACTGTAGTTTGACATTGTAGAAATTAAAGTGTTAAATTTTTATTAAAAAATCTGAAAATATTTTCTAGATGCTATACGAGCCCGCGCGTTGTTGCGGGCGGAAGGAATACCACCAAAAAAAATGAAAATCTACGTTGCCGCCGGGCAAATTATAAATTTTAAGAGAGAAAATTTTCTTAAAAAAAAAAGTAATGTAACGTGACGTTAACACAGAGGGGAAATCTTTAAAAAATTAAATAAATAAAAGTACTGTAGCATCGCCCTTTTAGAACTGCAGTGCACCTAGAAAAGGTCAAAGGACTATGAATCAGAAAAAAAAAACGTGCTGCAGCATGTACACTGTAGAACCGGAGTGGAAATTACTCTTCGAAAAGATTCGATCCCGGGAGTACCAAGCGTGTGCTCTAACCACCCGAGCTGTCAAAGCAGTTGTTATTTGATTTTATTAGCCATCTATATAGTGTGAGGATGAGCCGAATGATGACCGACCAAACGGTTCAGGATGAAGGAAACTGATCTGTAGTTTCTTCGTTGCAAAAAGGCACGCGTGGGTGAGAAGCGAATGAGCAGCCGTACGTCACCGAGATTAGTAGTATATATAGATTTTAGATATACATTTGCTAATACATATTCTCTATGCTCACAAATAGTTATCGATTTGGATATAGGTGTAATTAAACTTTTAAAATTTTAACTTTCAATATCTTTTTGAACATTTAAATTGGAAACATAAAAATCATGTGTAAATTTGTCTTGAAAAGTATTTTCATAATATTATAATTTTATTGAGTTCTATATATACATTACAATAGTAATTAGTGGTCACAGTCATATTTTTGAGACCGTATCGATGTCTAAAATGATTAACTATTTGTGATTAGTGGGAGTATTACAATGCATTTGGAATGCAATGTAATTTGGTAATCCTTAGAGATCTAGATAATAATTATATTTCATGCCTCCCCGATGTTGCCGATGGCCAGAAGTACGAAGATGTCACCAATGCCCTTGTGGTCGTCGTCATTGTCAAGGAGAGGAAATCACCGTCACCGTCCCCTCGCAGCCGTTGTTCCCCTTGTGGTTCATATCTAGGCTCCCAGCTGCCGCCACTACTCAGATTTAGGAGAGTGAAAGGAAGGAAGGCAGCTCGCAGCCATCGTGGGGTCCATCGCCGAAGAGGGAGGAGGACAAGGTGTCGTGCCCATGTCGGCACGGCCAGCATGCCATCGCGTCATGCTAGGCCTCGCCGGTGGCTGCCATGCTAGGCCTCGCCGGTGGCTCTCTGTGATGACACGACATATATAGCCTTGAATGTTCGCCGTGCCATGCTGCTGCGGCTTGCTGAGGCATGCCCATCGTGCCCGTGCCGTGCTGGCCGAACTCCTAGGTGACCTGTGCAATAGGACACAGGAAAATCCATTAGAAGTACATTTTAAATTTCCAATACCAAAGAATCGTCCTCACCAGAAAACTGAATGCAAGAGGCAATTTCCATCCAAACCACATATTTATTAACCTAACAGGTAAGTTTCAATTCAGAACAACTCCAAACTTCGCAAATAGTGTAACGTTATTCTTATTTAAATGAATAACCGTCGAGCTACAAAACCAATGGTCTTCCCAAGATTTTACCTTCCTCGCCACCTATTATACCCCATATAATTGGCAGCTTGAACACCTACAACACTCCATTTGAGAAATGTGTGGCATTAGGAGAAGGTAAGGATAAAATATTACAGGTCCATCTACATGGAGCTCGATCGGCAAGCGGATGTCTCCTGATGTTCCCTTTGGACGATCCACGGCAATTAACCTCTGGCTGCGTCAAATCGACGGTCTGAACAGATAGCTAGATCTATAGATAGTTACAGAATCGACCAAATGCCGCCTAAGAAATGTAAGGGATTGGATTCCATACCGACCAAATTCCGTGGTTTCGACTGGAAAATGTCACCATCCACCATACGTATATGTAAAACATTTGGTTATGCTTGACTTCGTCCTTTACACGTCACTAACTAGTCTTCGTTCCAAACCAGGTACAGTACCGGTTTTAAAACCGGTACTACCTATCCAGGACTGATAGGGAAGGCTTTCAGTACCGGTTCACTAAACCAGTACTGATAGTACTAGAAATGTTTCAAAATATGTCGAGGATGTATGGGAGAAGTGGGACTCGAACTTGGAACCTCGTGGCTCCAGCCTCACTAACCCACCCACCATCGCGTACTGATATACATAGAATATGCATTCTTTTTGAACTTTCCTGAAACGAGGCATCAATACCAGTTCGTAACACGAACCGGTACTGATGCACTCTCATTAGTACCGGTTCGTGGTACGAACGGTACTAATATACACCGTGTCTTCAGTACCGGTTCGTGTCACGAACCGGTACTAATGTGAGGGCATCAGTACCGGTTCGTGGATCTAACTGGTACTGAAAGCTGAAAGTGCATCTAGGCCCCCTAGTGGGTTTTGGTTGATTGACGACAAACGATTAAGGAACTAATATGTTGAATGAGTTTATGAACAGGTGACAAGTTCCATTAGTAACGTTGTGTGCTCATTGAAAGACCCTCAAAATGAAGAAATGAGTGGTATATGCTTTTAACGTTGTTACATGCACCACGTCTAACAAATGACTTGGATATATCATCTAGCCTATATGCAGGACTCTAAAATACGTGGTCAAGATTATTGCCAACAGTAGTTAGTCCTCGGACTGATAGGGCGATAGTCCAAGATCTAGTCCAATTATTAGTGAAGCAGTGCAGCTCTTGCATTTTATTAAAGAAGAAGAAACAACAGTCGAGCTACAGACCTACACACACTCACTCACACATGCACCCGAGCCGAACCAAGGTTCGAACCCGGCCGGCGGCTACGCTACGGCAAGCCTTGCCATCAAGCTAAGGCTCGGTCTCATATTGGCAGCTTGAACACCCTACAACACACCATTTGAGGAATGTGTGGCCTTAGGAGAAGGGAAGGAGAAAATATTACAAGTTCAATTAATACTTATGACCAATAAGTCAATAACTTGTTTCAATCAATATATTGTGACTATCAAAATCATATCTCTTAATTAATCCAGGAAGCTAGTAAGCAAAAATTAAGATATCCCGAATAGGGGATCCATATACCTCCAAATTTTTTCTTAAGGCAAATAGAACCCTGATTAGTTAAGAGGTAGTTATGCTCCTGCCTTCCTGTGATGCCCTCATAAGAAAGAAGCCCCCCTTGATTGATGCCAATTGACACAGTTATATCTACACAGTTAATTGAATTATCCCTACCTGGAAGGGCAGTGTCGATTTCTTCTGTGGTGATTTGGAAGGCCAACAATCTTCCTCTTTTTCCTTGCATGCCTTTGTGGCCCTTTTTTCTCTCTTAGGAGCTTTGTTGGTACATAGTTGGCACATTGATAGTGTTTAAAATATATAAGCTCATATGAATTAAATGTTCTTCATTCTAATTGAAATAACATACACTGGTAGCCTGGTAATGTATCCATGAAAGCAGACCTGAGAGCTGAACCTGGCTCAGTTGGCAAAGGCACTAAGCGCTGAGGTGCCGCACGTGGTTCGAATGTAGCTCGCCGCGGTGCCTCACGGAGCCGAGTATGAGCGCGGGTCTGTGTGGTGTGCGGGCTTGTAGTTCAATAGTTATTCTTTTTTCTTTAATGAATGTTAGGGCTGGTTAATTTTAAAAAGAAAGAAAGAAAGAAAGCGCGACTAAGGAGCTGGCTGGAAGCATACACAAATAGGAGCTCCGGCTACCAACCCTGTTTCCTCTTAGGCCATGTTCAATACAAAACACTTAGATAGGTGCTTAAAGAGAAAGAAACAATACCATATCATGAAGCAGCTATTCAAGAGTCAAGACCGCTGATGCAAGCATCAGTTTTTGGATGCTTATATACACATAATCATTTGCTAAACATGGATGCTTAATTAAGCATGTTGCTTTAAAATAAACACCTTATCTATCCTATGTAGCAAAAAAATCTGTTTTTTATTGCTAAGCATCCCTTTAAATGCCTACATCGTATATGGCTTTAGTGCCGTCTTGACCGTGCCAGCCTGCCAGCCGCCAGGCGTAATCTGAAGTGCCGGCCATCTTTCGGTGATTTTGCAAACAGATTAAGCGGCAAAAGTGACCAGGTTCTCGGTGCCTGATATGGCAAGTTCTGCTTCGATTTGGTCTGATTTGGAAGCCAATGCAGGAGTAGCACACCAGCTGTGACTGTGTAAAGATTCGCAAATGCCATCTGCTGTCACTGTTACAGAATGGACCAAATGCCGCTTAAGAAATATAAGGGATTGGATTCCATACCTACCAAATTCGGTGGTTTCGACTGGAAAATGTCACCATCCACCATACGTATACGTAAAACATGTGGTTAATTATGCTTAACCCCGAGCTTTGCACGTGATGCTGGCCTCTGATTAGGAGTGGACGAATGAGGAAACGCTAGTCCGCGAGTTCAGGTCAACTGGTCCAATTAGATGATGGCAACATATTTCGCTAGCTGCTTTCTTTCTTTCTTTTTTTCTTACTTCCTTTTAGTTATAGAGTACTCTTTACCATCATCGGAAGATATCGAAATTTACATTAAATTAGTATGAGAGATACCAAATATTTAAAGGATGGGTATCTATTGGTACTATCTTAATGTAAATTTTGGTACCTCCCATGGATAGTAAAAAACCAGTTAGTTTCAGTCCCATACCAAACGTTCTTAGCGTAGACTGAAACAGCCAAAAGGATGGGGATACAATGCGATTATTTTTTAAAAAAGAGGATGGGGATACCAAACGTCGTTAGTGTTCAGCCTATTTTTTTTAGAGCAGAGCTAGCCAACAACGGTATACTATTGTAACGGTATACCGTAGAAGAGTATTTCTGTTTTTTTAAGCCATCGCTGAGGCTTGCGGGAGCCTCCAACGGCGGAGTACGTTTCAGCCGGCTGCCGCCTGAAACGAACAGAAGCTTCGCGCGGTTGTACCGGCTGGAAAATGCCGCTTAAGAAAGCCTGGTTATGCTTGACTTCGAGCTTTGCACGTGATTAGGGGTGGACGAATGAGCAACGCTAGCCTGCGCGTTCATGTCAACTGGCCCAATTGGATGATGAATTGATGACTAAGTATTTTAGTATTTCTGTTTTTTTAGCCATCGCTGAGGCTTGCGGGAGCCTCCGACGTTGCAGACTTGCAGTACGTGTCAGCCGGCTGCGGCCTGAAACGAACAGAAACTTCGCGCGGTTGCTGGATAAGCTACACGCTCAGGCTCAACACTCGCACACATGAAATGAATAAATAGACAGGAACTCATTGTTGCAGGCTACGACAAACGCCGTGGTCTTCTGTATTTCCATATTCAAATAAACAAACGAGTACATGCTTATATAGCCTAGCAAATAGGCCAACGTGCACTTGCTAGCTACGTATATGTATGACTCAGCCATCTATCGGACTCACTACGACTCACTAGCTACTACAGAACTGGGCATCACAAGCGGGCTATTACAAGCGGTTAGGTGCGAACCGCTTCTGGCATTCGCACCAGAAGCGGTTCGTGAGCAACGGGCAGGAGAGAGCCTCTACAACCGGTTTAAAACACGAACCGCTTCTGAAGTCTGGGTTTTAGAAGCGGTTCGTGTCTCAAACCGCTTCTAGAAAGTCAAAAGCGGTTCGACACACGAACCGCTTCTAGAATTCAACATTCAAAAGCGGTTCGTGTATCAAACCGCTTCTAGAATCCCTCCCGCCCAACGCATTTGAACTTCTTCTTCCTCCCCGAGCCAACAGTCATGAACAGAGAAGGGCCGAGCACTGTTTTTCCGGGGAGGTGCTGTCCAAATATTAAAATTTTGAATTGTTGGTGATTTAGCTTCAAATTAAGTGTTTCAAGGTCGGTAAGAGCATGTTAACATCTTTCTCACCTACATATTGTTGTTTTTTATGCATTGGATGTGGAGAAATCATGATTTATTCTTGTTGAAATGTGTTGCTTTGCTAGGTCACTCTAGAACATATTAGGCAAGGCTATGATCAATTGTAGGGAGTTGTTCCCCAAAATTTATTTCGTATGCTTGTTTTTGTTATGGTATGAAGATGTATGGTGGAGATCTAGTTTAAAATATGACATTGCAATGAAGTAATTAGTAGCATATAAAATAAAATAGGAAAACATGTGATGGATAAAAAAATAATTACAAAGGTAGAAAGGGATAAAAAAATAATTAGAAAGGTAGATCTTTAATTGCATGAAAGTGTAGGTGGGGTTGTTTTTCCTGGAGAAGAAAAAATTATATGAAATTATAACTTGGTGTAGATAAACCGGCAATGGATGTACAATGCGGACCGTCGCTCGAGAGAGTTCATTGATCGCGTGCAGGCTTTTCTCGATGCGGCCATTGCATTCCTGCCTTCAGGCAGCTTCATATGTTGTCCGTGCGTAGATTGCAAGAACGAGAAGGAGGACTCACAGCGATGGCAGGTTATGAACCATATGATGATGAGAGGTTTCATGCCAAACTATACCTGTTGGACCAACCATGGCGAAGACGAGGAAGATGATAAAGAAGACGAGGAAGAAGAAGAAGAAGAGGAAGAAGAAGAGGGATTCAACAATATCCCGGACGCCACGCAATGCTATTCCGTGGGAGATATACTCAGTGACTTTGGTGATGATGAGCTGGACCAGATGTTGCGTGACGGAGAGGGAGACTCCACAGATGAAAGACAGTTCGAGAAGTTCCAGCGCATATTAGAGGACCACAGAACTCCTTTGTACCCAAACTGTGGGCAGGACCACAAAAAGTTGCGTACCACACTTGAACTTATGCAATGGAAGGCCACAAATGGTGAGTCAGACAAGGGATTCGATGAGTTGTTATCACTCATAAAGAAGTTGCTTCCAGAAGATAACACTCTGCCCAAATCTACATATGAAGCAAAGGAAGTCGTCTGTCCTTTGGGATTGAAAGTACAGAAGATACACACATGTCGTAGCGATTGTATCCTGTATCGCAATGCGTATGCCAATTTGGATGTTTGTCCAGTGTGCAAAGAATCACGGTATAAGGTGAAGAGTGACGATCCAGGTGAAATAGATGGGGAGCGTAAGAAGAAGAGACCTCCAGCTAAAGTGTTATGGTATTTCCCTGTGATTCCCCGATTGAAGCGTATGTTTGCTAACAAAGCGCATGTCCAGATGATGCATTGGCACAAAGAAGAGCGTAAGGACGACGGTATGCTTAGACACCCTGCAGATGGCTCACAGTGGAGGAAAGTCGATCGGACGTACCCAGACTTCGCACAAGAGGTGAGAAACATAAGGTTTGGGTTGAGTACCGATGGGATGAATCCTTTCGGAGATTTGAGCAGCAACCATAGCACTTGGCCTGTTATACTATGTATGTATAACATTCCTCCATGGCTGTGCATGAAGCGAAAGTACATCATGATGCCGTTGTTGATCCAATGCCCCAAACAACCTGGAAATGACATCGATGTCTACTTGAAACCATTGGTTGAAGCCTGCTCTCGGTAACCTATCCGGCCAAACTATCAAAGGATATAGAGATTGCGTCCAATGCTTAGATGAAACGGACAGCATGTACCTGAAAAATTCTCGAAAGGTTGTGTACATGGGTCACCATAGGTTTCTTCCTACGAGTCACCCATGGCGGAAGAAGTGTAGAAAATTTAACGGGCAACTAGACCTTCGTGCTAGGCCTCAGCATCGTAGTGGGCCACATATGCTTGCTATGGTAAAGGATCTGAAAGTAGTATTCAAAAAGGGTCCTGGAAGCAAACTTGTGCAGAATGAGGATGGTCAGGCACCCATGTGGAAGAAGTCAATATTTTGGGACTTGCCTTATTGGGAAGTTTTGGAGGTTCGTCACTCTCTTGACTTCATGCACATCACGAAGAATGTTTGCTTGAACCTGCTAGGCTACATAGATATGTACGGCCAATCAAAAGATACACTGCAAGCTCGGAAGGACCTTAAACTCTTGGAACTGAGGAACGACCTACATCCGGAAAAGAGAGAAAAAGGACAACATTACTTACATCCTGCGAGCTACACTCTAAGCAAAGAAGAGAAAAAAAGCATGATAGAGTGCCTGAATAGTGTGAAGGTCCCTTCCGGATACTCATCGAATGTAAACAGACTCATAAACACGAAAGAGAATAAAATCGTACACCTGAAATCCCATGACTGTCTTGTGTTGATGACAATTGCTCCCAGTGGCTATGAGAGGTATACTGCTCGAGTGGGTACGGGGGACAATCACAAAACTATTTTCTTTTTTCAACGCGATTTCGCAGAAGGTCATCGACCCAAATAAACTAAGTAAGTTGCAGGATGACGTGGTACAAAGTGTGGTTTGTCTTAAGATGATATTTCCTCTTGCGTTCTTTGATATTATGGTTCATCTCACTGTTCACCTTGTCAAAGAGATAGGTATTCTCGGACCCGTGTATCTGCACAACATGTTCCCTTCCGAGAGGTACATGAGTGTGCTAAAGAAGTATGTTCGTAATCGTTCTCGTCCGGAAGGATGCATTGCCGAGGGTTATGGGATAGAGGAGGTGATTGAGTTTTGTGTGGATTACATTAATGATCTAAATCCGATCGGCGTCCCTATATCACGCCATGAGGGGAGGCTACGGGGAAAAGGGACACTAGGAAGGACAGCAATTGCATGCAATGATCTTCTTACATTTAAGCAAGCACATTTCACGGTTTTGAAACAATCAACTGTGGTGGCCCCGTATGTTGTTGAGCACAAGAGTATTCTACGCCGTGAATTCCCTGGGAGGTCTGAGGATTGGATAACACTGAAGCATATGGATTCTTTCGGTGCTTGGTTACAAAACTACATCCTTTTCAAAGGGTCAGACAATGAACAGTTGCCACGATTGGCACAGAAACCATCTAGTGAAATCGTGACATTCAAGGGGCACTACTACAGAAAAGCCCATCAGAGACGGTTCACAAATATCATCAGAGACGGCTTTGTGAACCGCCTCTAACAATGGGTCAGTGATAATATAAGCACTTCACAGACGGTTTTATTAACCGTCTGTGATAATAATTTTACAGACGGTTCTTATTTAGAACCGTCAGTGCTATATTAAATCTACTAACGGTTTGTAATATGAACCGTCTGTGATATAAATCCTATCACTAACGGTTCCATATACCAACCATCAGTGCTATATTAAATCTACTGACGGTTTGTAATATGAACCGTCTGTGATATAAATTCTATCACTAACGGTTCCATATACCAACCGTCTGTGTTAGCGTATATCACAGTCGGTTTGTAATATGAACCGTCTGTGTTATACAAACTATCACAGAAGGTCCACATGTATGAACCGTCTATGATATTTATATCACAGACGGTGCTTAGTTGTGAACCGTCTGTGATATGGTTTTCATACATACATCTTTTTCTGTTTATTGGCTAGCCTCAGGAAATGCTAGCCATGCCCTCTGAAATAGACATAACACAGAAGCTACATTGCAGTTATTAGACAAGCATTATTTCAGCGATCACAGATATGGGATTCATTTAACAATTGTTCCAAGCTGATTATAGCACTATCATTACATCCATTTCAGCAAATGAAGACTCAGCTGTGTAAATTTCATCAATATTAAATTCTTTCCCAGCTTCTGAAATAATTATGGCGTCTGCGTCCTCCACAGCATCCCTTTTAGGTGGCAAAGGTATAATAGGGTATTTTACCTAAAACAACAGGGCCTCGGGTGACTCGGAAAAAATAAAGAATCAACAAAGTTGATATGGGAGAGAGTATATCCTACCCTCATTCCAGTCATGAAGCACAATTCTTGCAGCAGCTTCAACATCCACTATACCACCCTTTTTCAATTTCCCGAGTGTGGCAACTTTCTCAAGGAAATCATCAATCAAGTAAAGGTCGGCACCTTGTACAGAGACAACAATGTCTCATGTGTGCAAAGATTGAGGATTTCCTTTACTGAAAGCGTTAAATAAAGTTATCAAATGATGCACTTCCAGCCACATTACTATATACAAGTTATTATTGGATGAAATAGTATCCACACAATGAAAATAACCACAACTAGAATAAATTAGACCTTTAGTTCCACAAGCAATATTACTTGAAACTAATATATGATTTATGATAACCAGGGATATATACATACCATTTCCTCCTCATGGTGTGCTTTTTCAATTGCTCTTTCCTCTCTTCTTTTCTTAACCTTCTCTATTTCACCTGTATTTGATCGTGCAAGAGCGAGGATTAGGCACTAGAAGAAAAGCATAGACTTCAACATTTTTTAGAAAAAGAAGAAGGTTGCACACTAGTGACCTATTAGGGATATGTATCTCAAAAGAAAGCACAGATATACGGCAAGATATATGTCCGCACTAGTGGTAAGATATAGTATGGCATATGTATACTTGGAAAATCCTATGTATTACTCAAGATGGCTCTTGATATGAGATATGTTGACTCCCTTCATGCCCATCAACTCAAGATCAGCATGAAGCATTATTACATCCATTTCATCGAATATCATCAAGACATTACAAGCATCATTACATCCATTTCACAGTTCATCAGAGACAGAGACATTACATCCATTTCAGCGATCACAGATCATCACAAGCACTATCCGTACATCCATTTCAGCAAATAAACTGGAAAATTAGAATGACAAGACAAGTGGCAATACAGAGATAAACCTAACTCTTGCAGTTAGGCACCTGCGTAGAACTCGCCTTTTTTACTAATGACTTCAGTGACTAGAAAAAAACAAAGTTTTCCTCGAAGGGACGCCAGATCCTTGTCTTGCAACGAAGTTTTATCGTTACTCATTTGTGTTGCATTGACGAGGAGATGCATGTTATGGCAAACGTAAAATCCACATCGGTTATTGCCCTGTCCTTGTTGGTGGCACTGAAAAATAGAATTGCTTAGTTCGAGAATCATGGCTACGGAGTTTGAAATAGGATTATCTTGTATAGAGGATACCGGAAACTTGAAATCGTCTTTGCAACGCCTTATCCTCGCCTTGAATAGAAGGATCTCGCAAAGCTTTGACCGTCCTACGTGATTTCGAAAGGTTAGCCTCAGCTATTCCAGGAGCAACAAGCTCCTTAAACAACGTGGTTACCTGGTGATTAACCGTGCGATAGGGTTCAAGTCGTGGTTGCCGGTATGTGAGGAATCAACGTAAATAACCCGGTTCTTGGCCAGATGAATTACAATTAGAACCCAGTGAAACCTGCATAGGTATGTTGCCATGGTCAATTAGCACCAAAGTATTGTGTACACATTACAAATGAGAGTATACCAAGTCGGGCAGCACTTACCCTGGGTTAAAGGGTAAAAGTATGAAGCTTTTATCTTTCTGAGCATCCAAGGCATGTCGTACGTATTCCTCTACTGCTTTTGCATCTTGGTTCATTGTTGGCTGCGAGACTAAGAGTGGGTCGAGGAAACCACCGATGTATTGTTCGCTCTCGCTTCGCGTATCATGAATCTATATATACAAAAGTTAGGCAAAGGGTCACTTAAAATATATATATATATATATATGACATTTATCCGTATTACAGGGAAGACACACTCACAATGTCCAGCATCTTAAGAGCGAGGCGTCGAGGGCGTCGAGGTTGAAGAGATCGAACAGGTCCTGGAAGCCGACCGCGAAGTAGTCCCCCGCTGACTCGTTGAACAGATGCTTAGGCTTGTAGCGGACCATGATACTTGTTGTACGTTCGTTCTCTGGCTTGTTAGCTTCTCTCATGTAGTATGTATGCAGGCTTTTGCAGTAGTAAGTCAATGTCTTGATGCGATCTTCCGTTAATAAAGGCTCTCCTAGCTTGAATACCCGGGCCAACGGGGCCATCGGATAGTACTCCAAGGCCTTCGCTATCTTTTTCGATTTGCCCTTCCCTTTCTTTGTTGGAACGGAAATCTTCGGGGGAGACGAGGGGAGTAGAGAGCAATCAAAGTCAAAGTCAATATCAAACTCATGGTCAATGTTTTTGGGTGGGGAGGGCACGATAACTGATTTGGGGGGAATTGGATCAACTTCTGGCGGAGGAAGTAGAGGTACTTCTGGTGGAGGATGGATGTCTAGAGATATGTCGCCTTTGGGCCTTTGGATGAATGTGCCGATGACATCCCCCAGTGTCTGAAGCTCGTCATTTGGAGGCAATTGTAGTGTGATGATCTTGAAAATGTCATGAACGCCGTCCACATTGACCTTCGTGAAACCCGGCGCTAGCAGGGTACCGTGCACCATCGCCCCTTCAATGGATGGATACGCGAGGCCCCAAGCAGCCTGTATAGGAAGGGAGCAATTGGCAACTCTCACCTGGAGATTGCACCGCGTGGGCTCCTACACAACGGTACCCAATTAGCTAATGTGCCAAAAAGATATATCTATGGAGCATTCAAGGGATCATACTTAGTATACCTTGATGTCACAGACATGTGAATCTGCCGGGGTGTTTACCCTGGTCAGGGGCGGACGCACAGCTGCTCTTACGTGTAGTGGGGCTAAACCCTAGGTCTTGCACAGGATTTGTGTTTTGAGCATTGAGCCTTTCCTCGAGGCTTCTTATCTTATCATTGAATTCTTCTCTCAGCCTATCCTCAAGATCCTTCACGATCTTTTTCTCACGCTCGTCTCTACCTCTCTTCTTACTCCGGTACATGTCGGTGTCTTCGAAGCCCGTCTTCCAGGGAACGAAAACCCCTTTGCCTCGCGTGCGACCAGGGTGTTCCTTGTTTCCCAATGCCGTGGAGAGTGCATCTCTCTCCCTGTTTGGGACAAAAGATCCACCGGAAGATTGTGCACTCAACTCTACCTGCAAGATCCCAACAAGTTATTTCACTGATGAAGTTAGGAACTAAATACGTACCAAAATGGTGGTTCGATATCTTACCAAACGTTGGCGAGACTTCCTCGTCCGCGAGGGTTTGTAAAGGATATGGTGCCGATGGTGTGGCACATGACCTCGCTCTTAGCCGATCTGGCGCTTGGTCAACAATCGATTCAAATGGCGCGGAGTCCCCTCGTCCTCCTCGTCCCATTGCATCCTCTTCCTCGCGTAGCGCCGTGCCGAGTCTGTGGGGTGGGTGTTCCTTACTGCAGGGCCTTGTGGGCTTCGCTTTCAAGCACGAATCGATCTCTGTCTTCATCTCGAACAAAACGTCGCCATGAATCCTCGTAATGAACCCGTGCTTAGAGTAGGGAGTCATGTCCTTATTGACGTCTTCCTTGACCAGTGTGCTCTTACTGGTCTTCCACGCCTTTCTCGCCACTAGCGCATACCGCCGCATTGGGGCCTCGAGTTCTTCTCGGGATATCGAAGGAGGAAAGGATTTACGTAGCGTGTCGTTGCGGCCCTCGTCAGTCAGTGACTTCCAGGATACAATTGTGATGGGAACCCGTTCGCGAACAACTATCCCGCACATTGTTCGTAACGCATTCACTACCTTTTTACATCCGGTAGGGGACCCATCTTTCGGATCGATCGCCGTGATGCTATATCGGCCTGTTGGCCTTTTGTTTGCTTTTCTTGGAGCGCGAGTTGGTTTGACTTGACTCGGCTGAACAGATCCTTCAGTTGGTCCTAAGGTGGATAGAAATTATTGAAATAATGTTATTCCATCATTATTTCGATGGGAACTGTTTGGATGTGTTCATCACATGAAAAGAAGAAATGTGGGTGATCAGGTCAAAATTCCGACGATATCCAATCAAAATTCAAATACATCCAACAATGTCGCCGCCGCTACTCCACTGCCGCCCTCGGGTTCCCCGTTGTGCCCTTCATCCCCGCAGCCAGTTTCCATCCACCCGTCACCGCCGGAGCGCAGCCGAAGTTGCCACCCGACGCCCACGACCATGGGCCCGATGTAAAGAACAAAGGAGAGAGAGAGAGAGAGAGGGAACTATGAAAAGAAAAATAAAATAAATGAACCTAACTATTCACTTGATCTAGAACATACTGGTGCAAACATTATTTCAATATTTTAATACATCCATAAAAATATATATTGGCACTGGAAGTTTTAGTCTAAAACAACTTTATTTTGTATCTAGAGGGAGTAATAAAATTCCCAACAATGTGATTTTGCGTCTAGACTCAGAAGGGATTAACAAAATTCCCAGCAATGTGGGTGATGGAATGCTGCCGTCCAGGATCTAAAAGAAGGGAGTGAGTGCACCAACCAAACGCAGTATTAATACCATTACGATCATAGTAAAATAGAAAGGTTGGTTTGCCACCGAGACGTCCCTCCCTCTGTCCCGGCTCCCGATGATTATCCTAAGCTAAGAGATTCCAAAGACCAAGACTCACAAGCAGAGCAAACAGGCACAAGCCCACAAGTTGTGTCCAATCCCTCCCTTCCACAATGCATTGCCTTAAAAGGCTACTACGCGCATCGCCAAATTTTGCAAACCATGACAATATATAAGTGCAACATACTACTACTCGAAAGAATGTATGATGCATCCATCATACATTCTTCTTCCTCCTCTTCTTCTTTTTTCCACCTTACTTTTGCGGTTTTGCCCATTCATTCATTCATTCATTCATGACGATAATTAACACACGAAACAATACATACATATATACATACAGGAGCTGAGCTACCAACAATTCATTCATTCATTTGCGGTTTTGCCCATTCATTCATTCTCTCATTTAGTCTTTTACCTTGTTTTTTTTTTAGATCAAGAGGACATCAAAAAAGATGTCCCAGTTCCTTTATATAGAAACTGGATAGTATCAAGCACAAGTTCAATACATTCATTCTCAGATAGCCACAAGGACTCCTCCAGAGCCAGCACAAAACCGAAAATAAAAAAGCAGTGATTCCCAGTTTTTAGCGCCAGACAGCGATACCAAACATTCAAAGCAGTCTTTTACCTTGTGGGGAGGAGCATTACTCATTTACCTTGTGGGGAGGAGCAGACGTCGCCGGGGAGGAGGAGACGTCGCCGGGGTGGAGGAGGCGCAGCCGTCGGGGAGGAGGAGGCGCAGCCGCGGCGGGCCTCGGGAGGCGGCGTCGGGGCTCGGGGGCGGCGCCGATCTCCATCAGCGTGCTCGGGGCGGCGGCTGGGCTCGGGGAGGCTGCGGCGGGGCTCAGGGAGGCGGCGGCGCTCCGGGAGGCGGCGGGGCTCGGGGAGGCGGCGGCGCTCGTTAGTGTTTGAAGTGTGCGTGCGTTTGAAGTCTGGTAGAAAACGTTTCAAGTGAAGAAGTTTTATAGGGTTTGAATATCACAGACGGTTCTAAACTAGAACCGTCTGTGATATTAATATGCAGACAGGTATTAAATATAACCGTCTGTAATAGAGTAATATTACAGACGGTTATGGTGTAGAATCGTCTGTGTTATTATATATTGCAGACGGTTCTGGTATAGAACCGTCTGTGTTATTATATATCACAGATGGTTCTAGTTTAGAACCGTCTGTGATACGGCCCACCATTCCTCTGGGGTACATATACTCATGCAAGTTGAGCTTCAACTCATGCAACTTAGATAGTTCATCTTGACCTTAGCTAGCTCACTACTAGGGTACGTAATTTAAACACCATGAAGAAAAGAAGCGGCTACCTCCGTGGCTAGGGTACGTAATTTAAACACCATGAAGAAAAGAAGTGGCTACCTCCGTGGCTCAGCAAATTGCTACCGAACATACCCTACCCTACCTGCTGATGTCTGCAAGTTTACGAAACTTGGTTGCTAACAAACCACCATGCACAGCCACAAGGGTGCCCGTACACACCGTTCCACTATCCATTCGACGGCTACAATTACTATGGCCTACTACTCTACAACCACGTGTGCAATAACATAAGCTCACTGCTAGGGTACGTAATTTAAACTCCATGAAAAAAAAGCAGAAATAAATCTATGGATAGTTTTGAACCGTCTGTGATACGGCCCACCATTCCTCTGGAGTATATATACTCATGCATTAAGCTTCAAAGCATACAACTTAGGTAGGTCGCTCTTAGACGTTCATCTTGACCTTAGCTAGCTCACTGCATACAACTTAGGTAGTTCGCTCTTGGACGTTCATCTTGACCTTACCTAGCTCACTGCTAGGGTACGTAATTTAAAATATTACTTTATTATGCGGCGGATGCCACCATGGGCTACCTCCATGGCTCAGCGAACTACTATCTCAACATGTACCGAACATACCCTACCTGCTGATGTCTGCAAGTTTACGAAGCCACAAGGGTGCCCGTACACACCGTTCCACTATCCATTCGACGGCTACAATTACTATGGCCTACTACTCTACAACCACGTGTGCAATAACATAAGTACAGAAATATTACTTTATTATCCATACATGCATGGTCCTGCTTACAAATTAACATTGTAATTATACAGTGAAAATTAGCCCTTCACAATGATCGACGCGTGTATAGGTGACTTCCTCAATTTGTTCCTCTTGGACCATGCTGGCATTTCCGATAGGAGGCAAATCATCAAATTGATTGTACTCTTCCTCATCTACTACATTCTCAACTCCGACAATCCTCCTTTTTCCCTGAACAACTACGTGGTGCTTCTTGTCAGACGGATCGGTAACATAGAAGACTTGAACAACTTGGTTTGCGAGCACGAATGGTTCATCTTTGTATCCGACACGTTTGAGGTCCACAGTGGTGATGCCGTACTTGTCAACCTTCACGTCTTTGGAGGTGGACCCAACGACACCGAAATAGTGGGATCTTTAATTGTACATAGTCATTCTCCGTAATCTCCTCTATGTACCCATAGTAGGAGCTCCTCGTTGACCCAGTGATCGAACGCATCTATGCGGACCCGCTGCTCTGGTTTGTGCTCTTCAAATCCTAATCTATCGTGTAAAATGTGTATCCATTTAAGTCGTATCCTTTCCACGTGACAACCGTAAAGCTGGGCCTTTTGCCAACCATTTCAGGGTGTCATATGACGAGCTCCAGTGATGGGTCGCTCTTTGAACCAATTGTTGAATCGAAGGTTATGTTGTCTTATGATCCAAGACTCATGTCGTGATGGATTCTCTTGCCTTAGCCATTGCTTGTGCTCGACGATGTACGGGACACTACAGTCATGTGTTGTAGAACCGTGAAATGGGCTTGAGCACACGCAATCGATCAGTGTGATTGCTTTCCTTCCGATGGTCCCGATACCACTGGAGCCTCCCTCATGGCGAGATCGAGGCACACCTATTGGTTGGGCCTGAGCCATGTAATCGACGCAGAACTCGACGACCTCTTCGGTTGCATAACCTTCGACAATGCTACCCTCCGGACGAGATCGATTTCGTACATAAGACTTAAGAATTCCCATATACCTCTCGAACGGGTACATGCTACGTAGGAACACAGCCCGCACATCTTTATCTCTATTACAAGGTGAACAATGAGATGGACCATGATATCGAAAAATGACGGAGGGAAATACATCTCAAGATTACATAGAGTCATCACCACCTCAGCCTGCAGACCATCTAGTCCTTCGGGATCGATGACCTTCTGAGCGATTGTGTTAAATAAATAACACAGCCTCGTGATTGTCTCTCGGACCTTTATTGGCAAAATACTTCTAATTGCAATAGGGAGCATTTGTGTCATCAACACATGACAATCATGAGACTTCATGCCAATTAATTTTAAATCTTGCATTAAAACAAGTCTCATCATGTTGGACGAGTAGCCGGACGGAACTTTCACACCATGCAAGCACTGGCAAAGTTCAGTTCTTTCGGCCTTTGACAGAGTGTAACAAGCTGGTTCGCAATACGTACCACCTTTAACGGTCTCTTTTGGTGCTAACTCAGGTCTTATGCCCATATCGACTAAGTCAAGTCGTGCGTTGATACCATCCTTTGTTTTGCCCTTAATGTTTAGTAGGAGACCAATCAGGCTATCACAGACATTCTTCTCCACGTGCATGACATCGATGCAGTGGCGAACTTCTAGGTGCTCCCAGTAAGGTAGGTCCCAAAAGATTGATCTCTTCTTCCACAAGCTCTTCTCACGGGTCGACCTTGCTTTACGTCCCTTTCCATACGTAACATCCAAATCCTTTACAAAGTCATGAATAGGGGTGGATAACGAGCCAGTTGAACTTTTTTTCGAGCTTTCTTCGACACTGATTTATTCTTATTTATTATAGTCTCCTGTATCGTTTGAGACCCAACTTCGAACCGAGCTTAACGAGCCGAGCCTAACGAGCCGAGCCGAAATTGACTCTAGTTCCAAATCAACTAATTTTTATTTTAAAAGAAAAATGAATGTAATCAGAGCAATTTTGAAACGAGCCACCGAGCCAGCTCAACGAGCTTTTTTTCTAGCCCTAGTCATGAACATCTCTCCCGCTAAAAGTCCTTGGAGTTGAACCGTTTTCGTTCGTCCCATCGAATAGTCTCTTCATCTTGCGGTATGGGTGTTTCCTCCCAAGGAACCTACGGTGACGCATGTACACGGTTTTACGCGAGTGATTCAGCCACACACTCTCGATGTCGTCTAGGCAAGGAGTGCAAGCCTTGGCACCTTTTGTACTCTGCCCGACAGTTAGCAAGTGCAGGGTAATCATTTATGGTGCAGAACAACAAGCAGTGTAAAGTGAAGTTCTCTCGTTTGTATGCATCCCAAACCTGTACCCCAGGAACCCACAATGTTTTTAGATCTTCCACCAATGGAGCTAGGTACACATCAATATCGTTCCCAGGTTGTTTCGGTCCTTGGATAAGCACAGACAATAAAATGTACTTTCGCTTCATACACAACCAAGGAGGAAGGTTGTAGATACAGAGATTCACGGGCCAAGTGCTATGCCGGCTGCTCATGTTACCGAAAGGATTCATTCCATCTGTACTCAGTCCAAACCTTATATTCCTCATCTCTGCAGCGAATTCTTCATACCTCCTATCGATGTTTCTCCACTGGGTGGAGTCAGCAGGGTGTCTTAGCATTCCATCGTTCTTACGCTTCTCGGAATGCCAACACAGCAGTTTGGCCTCCTTTGGGTTAGCAAACAAACGCTTCAATCGGGGAATTAGAGGCAGATACCATGCCATCTCAGCAGGACTTCCTTTCTTCACCTCCTCACTCTTACGCTTGTACCGGGATGCGTTGCACACCGGACATACATGCAAGTTTGCATACTCTTTGCGGTATAGGATACAATCGTTCGGACATGCATGTATTCTTTCTACCTCCATTCCCAAGGGACAAAGAACCTTCTTGGCTTTGTAGGTTGTTGTCGGCAACTCGTTTCCCTCTGGAAGCATGTCTGCCAATAGACGTAACAGCGCTGTGAAACTCTTATCTGACCAACCATTGCTTGCCTTCAATTTCAGCAGTTCAAGCCTGAGGCATTTACAACCTTGTGTATTTCACCTTGCAACCAGCAAACAAAGGTTTCTTCGAGTCCTCCATCAAACCCACGAATTTTTCATATTCCCTTTCATCACGGTTCCCTTCTGCGTCGCGCAGCATCTGGTCCAGATTGTCATCATGCAACATATCCTCGTCGGAAGCAGAATCAATGTGATCATCCGGCATATCGTTGACTTTGTCGAAGATGTTAACAGTACCACCTGCTTCTTGTATTTTCTGCTCTTCGCCGTGACTGGTCCAACATGTATATCCCTTTTTGAAACCTCGCATAATCAAGTGTGCTTCGATCTGCGCTGAGTTTCGAAACATCATCATATTCTCGCAATCGATGCATGGACAAGGCATATACTGCACTCCCTTATTAAACATGTCCTCCTCTGCAGCTCTTCTAAAAGTGGAGACGCCATTAATGTACTCCACACTCGTACGGTCCCCAGCGTACATCCAGCTTCGATCCATCTATGCTACACATGTAATATTCGATCCAATTAGAACTCTCTTTTCAACTGATTAAGTACACTTTCCTTAACAAGTTAGAGCTTCAAAATAATATTGCAATTATAACGTCCAATTACTATCACCACGAAAACATGGATCTACAAGCTAGATCTAAACAATCTTAAATTTCTTACATAACCAAGCTAGATATTGAATTAATATATATAAGGCAATTTTATATCCAATACTAACCTTAGATCTGAATTAATATATATAATGCAATTATCCATTACTAACCTTAATTACATCACAAGAATCACCTATTATATAGGCTTACAGACGGTTGTATTGCCAAACCGTCGGTGATATAACGGTCTTAGCATTCTATCCCAACAGGTGACCACAACATCGAACTTGCGCTCGGGCCTATATATAGGCAAGCTTTATCACAGACGGTTCTATGTAATAACCGGCTCAGAATATACTAAGATTACAGACGGCGATGTGTAATCTTTATCACGCACGGTTCTATGTAATAAACGTCTGTAATATAGTAAGATTACAGACGGCGATGTGTACCAACCGTCGGTGATATTTTACAGACGGTTATGTAAACTAAACCGTCTGTGATATATAGGTATATCACAGACGGTTATTTTAAAAAACCGTCCGTGAAGGCAGACGAGGAATGGTGTGTGATAGTCAACAATCGGTTTGTTTATAGAATCGTCTGTGATAGCGACGGTCCGTCTTCGTCTCTTCGTTTCCTGCGCGCCTTTGAATGAGAACTCTTCGTTTCTCGCTTCGTCTTCAATTCCGGCCACATATAAAATCACCGCTATTGATCGAATTCGATCAACACGTACATTACTGATAATGGAATCTGCCGCGAGCTCTCCTTCGTCGGCGTCGCCTCCACCATCACCTCCCCCGGCGTCGCCTCCACCATCACCTCCCCCGGCGTCGCCTCCACCATCACCTCCTTCCGCAAGCTCCCCCGGCGCCGCTCCACCATCACCTCCCCCGGCGTCGCCGCTATGCGGGAAACGCACGCGGGAAGAGGAGGAGGAGGAGCGGGAGGAGGACGAGGAGGAGGAGGAGGAGGAGGAGCGGGAGGAGGACGAGGAAGAGTCAGAGGAAGACGACCACGTCATGCACTCGGGGGGCTCAGATGACGACGACGACGATGGTAGCCCACCGTGGCGCGACGACGACGACGATGGCAGCCCACCGGGGAGCGATGACGACGACGATGGCAGCTCGCCACCTCCTCCGGACGACGATGAATATTTTAATTTATAAGTAATAATATATATATATAATGTAGTAATGTAATGAAATGTTTTATGTTATAAAATGGTCATTTACGATGGTTATCAAATTTCATTGGGAGAAACTTACACTCGGACGTCTGATTCTCGTTTTTTTTCGGACGCATTGCAAGATTTTTTTTGAATGTATGAAACAATTTTTTTACTGTTTGTCGAAGACAAATGTTTCACACGTACAAAGAAAATGTTGCGAAAAAAACTGACGTCCGATCACTAGCAATTTCGAATTTCATTATGTTATAAAATGGTCATTACCATTTTTCGTCCTATCTATGAACGAATTATGGCCTTCGATGAAAATACGTAGTTCGATAAAAACATCAAAATGTTATAATGCAGTACACAGACGGTTATAAACACAAAACGTCTGTGATATAAGCAATATCAGAGACGTTTATAAACACAACCCGTCTGTGCTTACTATACAAACGGTTGTATAGTAAAACCGTCTGTGATATTACTTTATATCACAGACGGTGTTTTTATAGAACCGTTTGTGATAATATCACAGACGGTTTTAATACAAAACCGTCTGCGATATTTATCTAATCACAGACGGGTTTTATTAATAACGGTCTGTGATAATTTCACTGACGGTTGGTTTATAGAATCGTCTGTGATATCATATATTACAGACGGTTTTTGAAAATCGTCTGTGATGGTGCGTCTAATATAAGCATTTCTGTAGTAGTGGGGTACGAGATAAATGGTTACACATTTTACACCAGATCCCAGGATAACAAGAGCACCAATCAGAACAGCGGTGTCCGTATAGATGCCGAAGACAACAAAGGCAAGGTGGACACATATTATGGTTTCATAGAAGAGATATGGGAGCTTGACTATGGACCTTTAAAGGTCCCTCTATTTAAGTGCCAATGGGTCAAACTGATTTCAGGTGGCGTAAAGGTCGACAAATACGGCATGACAACCGTAGACCTCACGCAAGTCGGCTATAGGTGTGAACCATTCATCCTTGCAAATGATGTGAGACAGGTCTTCTATGTAATAGACATGTCAAGCAAACCTAAGAAGCAGAAAGATAATAGTAAGCCAAAGCGACACGTGGTTCTCCAAGGCAAACAAAGGATTGTCAGAGTTGAGGACGTCACAGATGAGGAAGAGTATAGTCAGTTCGACGAGCTCCCTCCTTTTGCGGTGGATGTTGACATAAACCTACTGAATGACACAAACGTGGATGCTCCTTACATACGTCGCCATCATAACGAAGGAAGACTTGTAAAGACATAGTATGGTACTACTTAAAATGTAGTACTACTGTATAAACTTGTTTATTTGAACTGTTGTGATCATTTTTAGACGTGTCTTCTACCGCATTACGTGTCTTCTACTGCATTACTTGTTTATTTGAAATATCCACCCGATCCGATCCCTAATCCGTTTAAAATCTGTACTGATGTTATCCGTATCCGTATCCGAAAAATCCGATGTAATATGGGTTAGGATATGGGAAGAGCAATATCCGATCAGTTATTCTTCCATTAATTTGGTTCATTATTGGATAGATAGAGTAGTTGTTTGATACTGGCACTAAAAAACATTACTTTGTTATTAAGCGTGAACTTCAACAAATCTGTCAAAAAAATAGAGTGATGACATAATGCTCCCCTTGTTCAGAATGTGACAAAAACAATAAATAAAAAGCAATTAAAAAAAACACAATGGTGGCGCAAGCAGGGCTCGAGCCCGCGACTACGCGAGTGAGCCCACGCTCGAATGCCACATGCTAACCAGAGGATACGTATAATTCTCAACGTTCTCACTGAGCAACTACATCATTTAAATAGAAGTTTGCAGTCTTCTACAAGCGGTTCTAATTAATAACCGCTTGTAGAGATCTCTTCTACAAGCGGTTCTAATTAATAACCGCTTGTAGAAGATTCTACAAGCGGTTCGTATTACAAACCGCTTGTGGAGGTCACGTTTACAAGCGGTTCATAGTACGAACCGCTTGTAAAAGAGGCTTCCTTTATATATCCCTTCCGCTCTCTCACACGGTCACACCCCCAAATTTTTCCTAAGTCCTCCGCGCCGACGCCTCACGCCATGCGCGCCCTACTTGCCTCCTCTATGCCACCGCGTCGACGTCACCTCTGCCACCGCGCCGGCCTCTTCCGCCACCACGCCGACGTCGCCCTGCGCGACCCCACCCCAGAGGAGCTAGGTATAGCTGCGTCTACGCCCCCTGCTCCTCCTGTTACTGTTGCCCATAAGGTGTTCGGTGAAATGCCCACAAGACGTTTTCTTGTATATTTTGATTGAGAGACATTGTATATATGTTTCATGTTGGTATATATGTTGTCCATATATGTTGTTTGGTGGTTAAGGTATCATTATTAATTATATGTACGTTGGTATATATGTTGTCCATATATGTTGTTTGGTGGTTAAGGTACCATTATTAATTGTTTGTCCCGACAATGTGTGTACTGAAGTGATTTTTGCAAATGAAATATTCTCTTATGTATTAGCAACAATGATTAATAGGCAAAATAGAGATGCAACCAAAGTCGACAAAAAAATAGCCTTGTGCCAACATGTTGCATTTCTCCTGTGTTCGTTTCCTCGAGTGCGTATTATTAGAGAAACAATGAGCGAGTGTTCTCTAGAGAAAGTCTGGGCCAACAATGAATGTGATCTCCAGAACAATACTAACCTCTCTATGCACCACTACAAGTGATTTGATGTAAAAATTCCAATTCACCTCCTCTCCATAACTCTTTAATAATCAGGCCTGACCGCCACATCTGGACTATATACTTGTATATAGATGTTTTCATATTTAAGGTTGCATTATTTCATGTGCATGCATAAGGTTACATATGTCAACATTTTTTTTGGAATTAGGATAGATGGCACAACCAACACGTGGTGACTCTAATTTCGATGAGGAAGAACAGTTCTTGTTAGATTCCATCTGTGGCTATGAAGGTGATGCTGCAGCCGATGAGGCTATTGGCGGTGCAGCCGCTGTGGCCGGTAACACTGGTTCCGGCGAGAACGTGGACACCGTTGACACAGAGGTATAGTCTGAAGAATATAATTCCCGTGAGCATGTTAATTAATCGCAATTCATTATTAGAATACACTCTGACATGTTATATATATGTTTGTGTATTTAAAGCCTGGTATATCGTGCAACCAATCCAAGAATCGGGGACCTAACAAGAAGCCATCCACAAAGCATGTGTTTACCGACGCTAACAATGATGGGAAGCCGGTTGCCCCTCTTTCAGCAGTTGGGTCGTTCAACAACCCTTGCGGTTACCATGTAAAGGATAACGTCCCAATTAGCATCAAGAAATGGGCCGAAGATCCTCAAGCTACCAAGGACCTGCTCTGGCAAGATATTAAGGAAACTTTCACATTTCCTCAAGGGTCCGAATACAAGGCCAAGAAATAAACTTTGAAGAAGATGGCACTCTTATTTCAGTCATGGAAGATGGCTCTCAGCAAAAAGTACGTGCAGGAGGGAGAAAGACCTGACTTCAACCAATTTCCTAATCAGGCCGATCACTGGGAAGCATTCGAGGAGTACAAGCTGTCAGCTGAAGGCCAGGCTGCAAGTCAGAAGAATAAGACCAATGCACAGATGAAGAAATACCACCACCATCTCGGCACCGATGGTTACCTCAAGGCTGTACCGAAATGGGAGAAGAAAGAAGAGGAATTAATGGCCAAGGACGTCACACCGGCTACTGCTTTGTGGGAAGAGCGCCTGCGCAGTTGGTTCATGGGTCACGGGGGTAGCCTTGCAGATGATGGCAGTTTGGTGATGCCACCAAGTATGCAAAATGTTGGCCAAAGAATTGTACAAGTCGTCGAGCAGTCTCAGTAAGGCTCCTTTGTGGTAGACAGGGAGAATGATGAGCTAACACATGCCCTCCAAAACCCTGAGCACCCGGGACGGACACGAGGTATGGGCAAGATGCCATGGAGGTACGGTTTCGCCAAGGATGCGCATTCTTACAGGAGCCGCCAGAGAAGCAAAACAAGAGAAACAAATAAAGTGCGCCAATTGGAACGGGAGCTTAGAGCAACCCAGGCTAGCGTTGGCGACCTAGTTGCGCAATAAGTTGCGCAACAATTGCAGATAGCCCTCAGTAACCTTCAGGGAGCAAGTTCGAGCAATCAGCCGAACGCCGCAATCAGCCCCTCAGTGCGGCGGAGCAGCTGCGCGTTCACCGGGGCCCCTCAAGCAGACGAAGACTTGCAAGCCCATTATCCCGTGGATGACATAAGGGTTCGTTGCCAGTGTGAGCTACACGTTGATGCGCGCAATCTCTCCATCAAGGTGGCTTACGACATGGCATTGCCGGTGGAGCCGGGCCAGACCTTCCACTGCAACACAATACCCACGGGTTACTCGAAGGTCGCAGTGGAGGAGGTGCTGAGTGGATTTGAAGAACTTCTACTCGATATTGCTGGAGGCGACGACATTACAAAGCTTGGACAGGCCCTCCACAATATCATCCTCTGGCGAAAAAGGTTCATCATATTTCCAGATGGCGTGGAGGCATCATCTCCGGCAATAGATGTCCCGCAATCGGAGCCGGCTGGAGGAAGCTCGTCTCCTCCACAACGACAACCGACGCCTCCTCCACAATGACAACCGACGCCTTCTCCAACGTCGCCTCCTCCACAACGACAGACCACGCCTCCACCATCTCCTCCGAGGAAGAAGCCTAGGAGCCATACTCCTCCACCTGCTCCCATGAAGGCACAGTCCAGCCGGTCGAAAAAGATAAAGGAACCTCCAAAGAGGGCATATGATAGGACCGACGAGGAGAATTACGCGATCATCAACACAGAAGTGGCTGCACACTTCGCACCAAAGAAGTCAGACCCAAAGGTACAAGTTGATCCAAAAGTTATGTAACACTTCTTGACATGCCATGCAAAGCCACTCCCTGTGCCGTCCAACTATGAACGTACAATAAGAAAGGCTACATGGAAGAGTAAACGGGGTCAGGCGGTGGTGGCAAAGCAGAGGAGAGATCAAGATAAACCGTGGCAAGATCAGGAGAACCTCGAGAGATTCATGAAGGAGGCAGGACTCAGTACCGCAGCTGCTGCTCTAGGACCAGATGATATCCCAATGACAGAAGTCAAATGGCAATATAAGCTTAGCCGGGAGCTAATTGACCCTAATAAGATAAAGGACCTGCCAACCAAGATGAAACAATTTCATCAATGGTACATGAAAGAGTCTGCCCAACAAAGAAAAATGTTCACCCTCTGGATCACATAAGAAGATTTCTATCGTGGGGACAACACCATATGGCTCGAATTCGAAGATTTATACAATTTTTACCATGGCGACTCCATGAATGTGTCTCTCATGAGCTACTGGTGCCTGTAAGTGTCGAGCTCATAACTTTACCATTTACTTCCTTGTACCATAAAAGTGCAACTCTAATAATTAACTTATATCCATTTCTACGTAGAATGGAGATACAACGATGTAGAAAACAGAACATATTCAATGTGGGCTTCATCGACCCAGAGATTGACAATGAGGTCGTCTTTTGATACAACCCTAAGGCTGTTGAGGATTACATTCTAGATGCATTCTTGGGACAGCACTACAAACCATACATACTTCTGCCCTTCAACTTCATGTATGTATATTTCCATGTTCTCACAAGGCATTGATAAACTTATCTTTTCCAAGGCATTGATAATATTGATAGCTAGTTATATATATGTCGCAATATATGAATAGGTTTCACTAGATCCTTTTGGTCATCAAGCTTGATAGTAGCAAGATCGTTGTTCAAGACTCAAAAAGGGGACCGGTGGAACAATATCAATATATCATTGGCGTCCTAAACAGGTATATAGCACATATATATACAATAGTTTCCTTATTATATTGAAATACCTTGCTAATTCGAACTCTGATAATTGCTATTCATAATAATGCATCACACAGGGCATTCACAAGGTTTCGCAAGAAGCAACAAGGAGCTTTCGAGAAAGGATTCAATGTCCAAATAAGCATTCGAGTATTAAAACAGACGGTTGAAAACAACTTATGTGGCTATTATGTGTGCCACTACATGTAAAATATTACCCACGGCAATGAGCCCATAAGCGAAGCCGAGGTGAGTGCACATGTCAATTTCTTAATACTTACACTTTGATTACATGCTCAGAGATTTATTAATTTTCCGCTTTGTCAGCCCAACATCGATGTGCAAGATGTGATCCCGCCGCACCGGGTTGAAGCACTCCAAGAACAACTCATTGGCTTCATTGCCGACGAGATTGTTTCCCCTAACGGCGAGTTCCACACAGTCGGTTGGAGAGATTGTCCTTCTATAAGGACAGGTGAACTGACATCAACGTCGACCATGGACATAAAGAGCGATGCACGCAAGAATTAAATGAGCTCGAGATTCGCCGTTTTATTCTTTGAAACTTGTAAAAGTTGCTTATGTGTAAATCAAACTTGTAAAAGTGCTCATTATTTCATGTGTCCATCAAACTTGTCCATTTTTTAGTCTATTAAGTTCGTACTTTTGTGTAAATGATCTGTGATTATCTGAATGAGTACGCAAGACTAATATATATTTAATTGTATAAAAAAACCATATATTTTTATTTATTTTTATTGTCAAAATCCATATTGATACCCTTTCTCAAAAACATATTATATATGGAATATAAGTAAACAATGCCTCTCCACAAGCGGTTATTATCTCCAACCGCTTGTGGAGAGAGCACACGTGGCGGGCTGACAGCACCTCCACAAGCGGTTTTTAACACGAACCGCTTGTGGAGAGAGCATCTTCACACGCGGTTTATAACACGAACCGCTTGTGGAGATAGCGTCTTCACAAGCGATTTATAACACGAACCGCTTGTGAAGATCTCCCATGTGGCGGCCCCCCGAGCCTGCCTGGACACCTTGTCGCCGTCGGAGTCTTCATTATGGCTGCTGCTACAGCCAACACCAACCTTGCCACGATCACAATCCTTCTTCTTATCATCGGAATCCCCGCCACCGAAATATGCGATATACGGAATAAACACGTGTTATTGCAGTATGTTTGAAACTGAATACCAGGAGTCACCTATATACATGATTGCCATTTACAAATATTTTGAATTAAAGCTAGCATCAAGATATGAGTCCTCGATAAGTTAATGTGTTTTTTGTGACTTCATCTGTCCAAAACATATTTGTAATATCAATTGGCCTCTCCACCGACTGCCTTGCGTTTATTGGAATTAATTCAAAATTAATTCAATGGAAGAAGTCAAAGAGGTGTTAAGTTGAGGGTATGAGACTTTAGTACCATATTGCTTAGCTAGGTGAAGTGAAACCAACTTATAAGGGGAGTTCATGCATGGGCTCTAGTATGAGTTGCTGGGAAGGCTAGAGGTACACATATTTAGCTTTGCAAGGTTATGTTCACACACGCATGCACATGCGTGTATATCGCGTATTTATTGCATGACTTGTCAGTTGTCACTTGCGACAACGCACGACCGAGACATGCTAAGTGTACTTAGCTTTTTGCCACGTGTACCGATTATGCCACATCACCTTACACCTCAGCTGTTGACGTGGTGCCGCGGACCTGCGCAGACGCACATTCTCGTGCGGTTAGTCCGTTAGCCCACAATGCGAGATTCCCGGTGGCGATTCCTGGAATCATGGCAGTTGATCTTATCTTTCTTAAGGGGAGACGTCCCTGTACGAGAGAAAGTAGAAGTGTCAAAAAAACCAATCTCATCTTTTTCCCATGATCCCTGATTCCTTCGGCGCCTTCTGCCTTCTTGTAACATCCTCATTTTCGCTTTCTGGAGAAAAACCTAATTTAAATAAAGTAAATTCAAAAGTTGGAGTTTCTTTGGTGTTTATATTAACCTGGCATCCATTCCTATCCAAAATCGGGAGTTAATTCCCCTCTGGTCGAAAAATCGGATTTTCCAGTTCCCATCGGTACCCGAAATTTCACCCGAGTCCAAAAATGCTCCAAAATTCCCCAAACCACTTCTAAAATGTTCCAATTATTCCAAAATGATTTTAGGAATCATTCCCCGGATTTTTGGACCTTCGTTCCTATTTTATCTCGCGCGGCTGTTGTTTAATGCCTGCGATCCGCGCCCGAATATTTAATTCCACAAAAATCATCCAAATTCAGTGGAACCAATTTTATTGGGTCACAAATATTCTAAAATGGTTCTAGGAATTTTTCCGGAATTTTTAGACCATTTTTCCTTATTTTTCTCTAGGGCGAATCACTTACGTAAAAGAGGACCAATGGGAGAGTGCCACGTGGCAAGGGAATAGTGCTCCTTCTACCTCTGGACATGGCAAATGACAGAGAAGCTTCAACATGCTTCATGGCTAGGGTTTCCATTCCTTTGCTCATAACTTCCTCAAATCAACTCCAAAATGCGAACGGTCGGTTCCGTTGAATCCGCAACGACGATCTCTTGCCATTCCTCACCTTCATTAGCCACTAACCTCGTCGGAAACGGCCGTATTAACGAAAAACCGAAATGCACTTAATCACCATTATCTCGGCCGTTACTACTCCAAATGGCACACCACCACCTCCATTCTCTTCGTATAAGAGTCCCCGCTCCGGGAGTGTGATCCTCCTTTTACCTACTCCACTCTTGTGCCCGTGAGATCGGGAAAGCCGAAGTTGGGTTGCACTTTTTCGGTGTTCTTCGCGTTCGTCCTTGTAGATCCCTCTCTGGTGAGCCATTCTTCGTGCCGCTTGTTTCCTTGTAGTCGTGGATGAGTCTAGAGTCTAACCCAACAATCAATTTTAGGGTCTCTCAAGAATTGGTGATGAATTTCGAAGTTTTTCTCATTTCGGCCGGAGCTCCATTCATCGCGAAATTCATCGTCTCCGGTGAGGTTCAACTCGATTCCTTTCTCCTAGATGTCCCTAAGGTTGTTATCTACGTGATCCATGCTTTTGGTTGGGTCAAATTCGTGCAAAAATGGTGAAAAATCCGGATTTTTGCAATTTTAAGGCTCTCTATTTTTTTGGGAGCTTCTCTGTGCATGGGGTGGGCTCAGGCCCGTGGCCGCCGCCCGCCCGCCCGCCCGCCGCCCCATCACGCGCCGGCGCCGGCGCTGCCCGCACCCGTGCCGTCGCAGGCATCACGCCGCCGCCGCCGCCACCGACGACCCCACGCCGCCGCCGCCACCGGCCCTCCCCCACTCTCCCTTCAAGCTCCCTCACATCCCATGGCCATGGCACACCTCAAGGTTGAAGACAACCCCATAGACCATGACACCTTGGCCCCACATGCCATAGAGACAAGGCCGGTCAAAGTCAAAGTCAGCATTTGACCAGTCAAAGGGAGAAGGAATATTCCGTGGAATATTCCTGATTTTCCGATTTTTCGAATTTCAAACTTCAGAAGCTCATAACTTCTTCGTTCGAACTCCGTTTGACTCCATTCAAATTTCTAAATTCATCTAAAATCAAGATCTACCTGACAGTATTATTTTTGTAATTTTTAGATTTTATTTATTTTCTTTTATTTATTTATTTATTTATTGCCTCGATTTGGGTGTAGCCGACGATCCCGTCGCGACCGCCGATTCCGCCGCCGAGCTTTCCGAGTTCGACACCTCCGCCGCGACCGAAGGCAAGTCTCCTTGACGCATTTGATCCTATGATTTTGAAATGATTTAAATTGTTTACAAAGTTGCATGGCTATGTTTAATGAAATATGTCAAATATAGGTGTTAGTTATTCCTAAATTGTTGATTCCTCCTTGGCATTATTAATCATATCCATGGTAACCCTAGGACATTGTTATACCATGCTTATGCTTATATGGTATCCTTTGCTACATAGTTCGGTAGAATTGCTTAGGACCTTTTCCGGTGAAAACAACCCATGGGTGGGATTATTCAAAAAGAATGATATCAAATGTGATTTAAAAGTTATTATTATGATTTTAGTACTGTTTTCTAAAATAAAAAGAAAAGAAAAATAATTTGGACTTGGGCGGATTGGATTGTCGGGTGGGTGCGGATGGAGCACTAACTGTCTTGTGCAAGTACCGCCCCAAGTCAATTAAGGACCGACGCTTGTGATTGTCCATTCTAAGCATAACCATACTATCACATGTCTATAATGGTACGACCTGGCCAACTAATTTGTAGAAGCCTAGCTTAGACTCACCACTCGGTTGAATGTGAGTGCCGGATGGAGGCAATGTCGTTTTTCTCACACGGCGCAAGAGGGGGCTTCTGTACTGGGCGGATGGAACCCTAACAGCGGTGAAACCTCAGCGGGTGGGTCTAGTTAGGTAGATACATTGTAACGGCCTTGTCATGATCTCTCTGCCGGCACACCAAAGGAAGTGTGTTAATTCGGAGGCAACAAGAGATGATCGTGTCTTGTGGGTAAAGTTGTACACCTCTGTAGAGTTAAAACTATTCGAATAGCCGTGCCTATGGTCAAGGGCAAAGCGAAGAATGCTTTCATATTGGTAGACTTTGATTTTGCTTTTAAAACGGAAAAGTGTTTTGTTTTGGGATTCGGGAGTGGTTAGAACTCTCGGATGTTGTCTAGCGGATAGAGCCTTTATACTAAGTGATGGTGGATAGAACCTCACTACAATATTAAATACTTCAATGATTAAAAAGGAATTGTAAAAGATGCTTTGTGAAATTTATTACTTAAGTATGGTTTAATAAAATGTGGCTTTATGCAACTAAACCCTGTTAAGTTTCCTTTGGAAAGCCCCACATGATCATACTTTCCCCGACTTGCTGAGTACCTTTGTACTCACGTGCTACATCAACATTGTCATCATCAGAGAATTTTCAAGACGCCGCCGAGGAGGGTGAGTTCTTCTAGGAGGAGTACGAGGAGGATTGCCCGGAGAACTAGTTGCGTTTCTGGTCGTCGCCTGTGGCGTTGTGGCATTCGCTCGTTCGTGTCTTTTGTTTTCCGCTGCTTTGTCTCCGGTCGTTGGACCGAGTATTGTAATAAGTGGCCATGTGGCCCATACTTGAATATTTATATTACAATTTTCGTTATGTTCGGCAATGAAATATCACTGTGACTGTGTGTACTAGCTACTGATCTGGGACTAGTACGGAATTACATAGGAGATTTTGGATAGCTGATCTGGGGTCTCACACTTTTGAGCCGTTCCGTCCCTTCGTCCATCGTGCAACGGGTGCGAGGGAGAGCAGTGTCTCTGATCCGGTGCCGGCCACTTGATGACCTGCACGGGAGACTGGCGATTCGGTTTCTAGGAAGCGCTCTTTGACGTGCGTCACTCCTTCACGACTTCCCGTTCTTCATCAAGCCTTCTGTAATTGTCTTGGACCAATTGGTTATTGGTCCGAGCGATTCTTATTTTGTGATCAAATTTGATGAAAATGCATACTACTATGATATTTTTGTTAACATCTGTGTATTAATTGATCTATCTAGCATGTGTAGGTGCGTCTTTTCCACTAGCATGTTATGTATTCTTTGAATATTTGTTGCCTGCTAGTTGTCATGTTTTAGATGCACTGTTTACCTTCCTGTTTTCATTGCGTGTCTTGGAAATTAAATTGATACTATGCCATGCTAATTTTCGAACAGGGTCTTCCTGTCTCATTAGCTTAGCAGGTATCCATGGTATAGGCTTACCGCTGATGTAAATGTTACTAGGCAGAATGTGCGGCGCCGCACCGTGTAAAATTTACTTTGTTTTTTTCCCTAAAAAAAGACTACAGGAGGACCTAAACATATTTTTTTCGAAGTGATCTTAACACTCTATACGTTCACCGGTGAATAATACATTTTTTGAAAAATATTATAGATCGAGTTGCAAAAAAAAAAAAACTATAGAGATACAGCTGTATACATATATTTCTTATTCCGAAAAATATCAGAAATCGAGTTACAAAAGAAATAGAGAGATAGAGTTATACACATATTGTTTTGACGAATTTGGTTAACACTTTATTATTACCCGGTCAACCTTCTTTCGTCGAGTTTAACACTCAATGTATTAACCAGGTAATAATACATGTTCCAAAAAATATTAGAGATACCAACCTTCTTTTGTCGAGTTTAACAATCTATGCGTTCACCGAATAATAATACATATTTCAGAAAATATTATTACCCGGTCAACCTTCTTTTGTCGAGTTTAACACTCCATGTGTTAACTGGGTAATAATACATATTCTGAAAAATATTAGAGATGCCAATCTTCTTTTGTCAAGTCTAACAATCTATGCGTTCACCGAGTAATAATACATATTTCGGGAAATATTAGAGATCGAGTTGGGGAAAAAAATCTAGAAATTAAAGATCAAGCTGGGGAAAAAAGTCTAGAGATAAAGCTGCACACATATATTTGTTGATGAAAATATTATTTTCGGGAAAAACAGAGAAAGGACCTGGACACATATTTCTTTTGACGAATTTGGTTAACACTTTATTATTACCTGGCTAACCTCCTTTTATCGAGTTTAATAATTTATGTGTTAACCGGGTAATAATACATATTCCAAAAAATATTAGAGATGTCTACCTTCTTTTATCGAGTTTAACATTCTATGCGTTCATCGAGTAATAATACATGTTTCGAAAAATATTAGAGATCGAGTTGGAAAAAAAATCTAGAGATTAGAGATTGAGTTGAAAAAAAAAATTCTAGAGATATAGCTGTACACATATTTCTGTTGACGAAAATATTTTTTCGGGAAAAACGGAGAAATGACCTGAATGTAAGGGACGGGGACCTGTTTGTTATTTTTTTTTTGACCTAATCGCTATCCTGAAAAATTAGAAAATGGCTCGTTCGAGATTTGTATTTAGCGAGGGGCTTTTCCGTAAAGTAACGAACCAGGGACCTAAATGCAATTTGAAAACGTTTTTCTTACCCTCACAAAAAATCTCAAAGAACCTATTTGTAATTTACAGGGACCTATCCATAATTCAAAAAAGGGAAGGACTTTTATCTGTAATTCAAAGAAAAGGGAATGACATTTTTGCAAAACGGCGTAAGGGTGAGTTGGATAGCCTCAGCTCTCTCCAATTCCTCGCAAATGCCATCTGCTGTCACTGTTACAGAATGGACCAAATACCGCTTAAGAAATATAAGGGATTGGATTCCATACCTACCAAATTCGGTGGTTTCGACTGGAAAATGTCACCATCCACCATACGTATACATAAAACATGTGGTTAATTATGCTTAACCTCGAGCTTTGCACGTGATGCTTGACTTCAAGCTTTGCACGTGATCCTTGACTTCGAGCTTTGCACGTGATGCTGGCCTCTGATTAGGAGTGGACGAATGAGGAACGCTAGTCCGCGCGTTCAGGTCAACTGGTCCAATTAGATGATGGCAACATATTTCGTAATGCTAGCTGCTTTCTTTCTTTCTTTTTTTTCTTATTTCCTTTTAGTTATAGAGTACTCTTTACCATCATCTGAAGATATCGAAATTTACATTAAATTAGTACTAAGAGATACCAAATATTTAAAGGATGGGTATCTATTGTACTATCTTAATGTAAATTTTGGTACCTCTCATAGATAGTAAAAAACCAGTTAGTTTCAGTCCCATACCAAACGTTCTTAGCGTATACTGAAACAGCCAAGAGGATGGAGATACAATGCGATTATTTTCTAAACAAGAGACTAAACGTCCTTAGCATATACTGAAGTAGCCAAGAGTATGGGGAATTCACATCTTTTGAATACCTTACAAGGTAAACGTGTGTTCAGCCTATTTTTTTTAGAGCAGAGCTAGCTAACAACGGTATACTATTGCAACGGTATACGTAGAATAGTATTTCTATTTTTTTAGCCATCGCTAAGGCTTGCGGAAGCCTCCGACAGCGGAGTACGTACGTTTCAGCCGGCAGCCGCCTGAAACGAACAGAAACTTCGCGCGGTTGTACCGGCTGGAAAATGCCGCTTAAGAAAGCCTGGTTATGCTTGACTTCGAGCTTTGCACGTGATGCTTGACTTCGAGTTTTGCACGTGATGCAAGCCTGCGCGTTCATGTCAACTGGCCCAATTGGATGATGGCAACAGATTTCGTAATGCTAGCTGCTTTCTTTCTCTCTCTTTTTTTTTCTTATTTCCTTTTAGTTATAGAGTACTCTTTACCATCATCTGAAGATATCAAAATTTACATTAAATTAGTATCGAGAGATACCAAATATTTAAAAGATGGCTGGATGGGTATCTATTGATACTATCTTAATGTAAATTTTGGTACCTCCCATGGATAGTAAAAATCCAGTTAATTCAGTCCCTTACCAAGTGTTCTTAGCATATAATGCTAGCTGCTTTTTTTTTCTTCTTATTTCCTTTTAGTTATAGAGTACTCTTTACCATCATCGGAAGATATCAAAATTTACATTAAATTAGTACCGAGAGATACCAAATATTTAAATTAGTACCGAGAGATACCAAAATTTACATTAAATTAGTGCACTTGCTAGCTACGTACATGTATGACTCAGCCATCTATCGGACTCACTACGACTCTCTACTACAGAACTGGGCATCACAATCGGGCTATTACAAGCGGTTGGGTGTGAACCGCTTATGGCCTTCTCACCAAAAGCGGTTCGTGAGCAACGGGCAGGAGAGGGCCTCTACAACCGGTTTAAAACACGAACCGCTTCTGAAGTCTGGGTTTTAGAAGCGGTTCGTGTCTCAATCCGCTTCTGGAAAGTCCGCTCCTGGAAAGTCAGAAGCGGTTCGACACACGAACCGCTTCTAGAATTCAACATTCAGAAGCGGTTCGTGTATCAAACCGCTTCTAGAATCCCTCCCGCTCAGCGCATTTAAACTTCTTCTTCCTCCCCGAGCCAACAGTCATGAACAGAGAAGGGCCGAGCACTGTTCTTCCGGGGAGGTGCTGTCCAAATATTAAATTTTTAATTGCTGGTGATTTAGCTTCAAATAAAGTGTTTCAAGGTCAGTAAGAGCATGTTAACATCTTTCTCACCTACATATTGCTGTTTTTTATGCATTGGATGTGGAGAAATCATGATTTATTGTTGTTGAAATGTGTTGCTTTGCTAGGTCACTCTAGAACATATTAGGCAAAGCCATGATCAATTATAGGGAGTTGTTCCCCAAAATTTATTTTGTATGCTTGTTTTTGTTATGGTATGAAGATGTATGGTGGAGATCTAGTTCAAAATATGACATTGCAATGAAGTAATTAGTAGTGTATAAAATAAAATAGGAAAACATGTGATGGATAAAAAAACAATTACAAAAGTAGAAAGGGATAAAAAAATAATTAGAAAGGTAGATCTTTAATTGCATGAAGGTGTAGGTGGGGTTGTTTTTCTTGGAGAAGAAAAAATTATATGAAATTATAACTTGGTGTAGATGAACCGGCAATGGATGTACAATGCAGACCGTCGCTCGAGAGAGTTTATTGATGGCGTGCAAGCTTTTCTCGATGCGGTCATTGCATTCCTGCCTCCAGGCAACTTCATATGTTGTCCGTGCGTCAGTGATAATATAACCACTTCACAGACGATTTTATTAACCGTCTGTGATAATAATTTTACAGACGGTTCTTATTTAGAACCGTCAGTGCTATATTAAATCTACTGACGGTTTGTAATATGAACCGTCTGTGATATAAATCCTATCACTAACGGTTCCATATACCAACCGTCAGTGCTATATTAAATCTACTGACGGTTTGTAATATGAACCGTCTGTGATATAAATTCTATCACTAACGGTTCCATATACCAACCGTCTGTGTTAGTGTATATCACAGTCGGTTTGTAATATGAACCGTCTGTGTTATACAAACTATCACAGAAGGTCCACATGTATGAACCGTCTGTGATATTTATATCACAGACGGTGCTTAGTTGTGAACCGTCTGTGATATGGTTTTCATACATACATCTTTTTCTGTTTATTGGCTAGCCTCAGGAAATGCTAGCCATGCCCTCTGAAACAGACATAACACAGAAGCTACATTGCAGTTATTAGACAAGCATTATTTCAGCGATCACAGATTTGGGATTCATTTAGCAATTGTTCCAAGCTGATTATAGCACTATCATTACATCCATTTCAGCAAATGAAGACTCAGCTGTGTAAATTTCATCAATATTAAATTCTTTCCCAGCTTCTGAAATAATTATGGCGTCTGCGTCCTCCACAACATCCCTTTTAGGTGGCAGTGTATAATAGGGTATTTTACCTAAAACAACAGGACGATCAGGTGACTCGAAAAAAATAAAGAATCAACAAAGTTGATATGGGAGAGAGTATATCCTACCCTCATTCCAGTCATGAAGCACAATTCTTGCAGCAGCTTCAACATCCACTATACCACCCTTTTTCAATTTCCCTGAGTGTGGCAACTTTACGAAGGAAATCATCAATCAAGTAAAGGTCGGCACCTTGTACAGAGACAACAATGTCTCATGTGTGCAAAGATTGAGGATTTCCTTTACTGAAAGCGTTAAATAAAGTTATCAAATGATGCACTCCCAGCCACATTACTATATACAAGTTATTGTTGGATGAAATAGTATCCACACAATGAAAATAACCACAACTAGAATAAATTAGACCTTTAGTTCCACAAGCAATATTACTTGAAACTAATATATGATTTATGATAACCAGGGATATATACATACCATTTCCTCCTCATGGTGTGCTTTTTCAATTGCTCTTTCCTCTCTTCTTTTCTTAACCTTCTCTATTTCAGCCTGTATTTGATCGTGCAAGAGCAAGGATTAGGCACTAGAAGAAAAGCATAGACTTCAACATTTTTAGAAAAAGAAGAAGGTTGCACACTAGTGACCTATTAGGGATATGTATCTGAAAAGAAAGCACAGATATACGGCAAGATATATGTCCGCACTAGTGGTAAGATATAGTATGGCATATGTATACTTGGAAAATCCTATGTATTACACGAAGATGGCTCTTGATATGAGATATGTTGACTCCTTCATGCCCATCAATCAAGATCAGCACAGAAGCATTATTACATCCATTTCATCGATCACAGAGACATTACAAGCATCATTACATCCATTTCACAGTTCATCAGAGACAGAGACATTACATCCATTTTAGCGATCACAGATCATCACAAGCACTATCCGTACATCCATTTCAGCAAATAAACTGGAAAATTAGAATTGCTTTGACTAATGACAGTACAAGTGGCAATACAGAGATAAACCTAACTCTTGCAGTTAGGCACCTGCGTAGAACTCGCCTTTTTTATTAATGACTTCAGTGACTAGGAAAAAACAAAGTTTTCCTCGAATGGACGCCAGATCCTTGTCTTGCAACAAAGTTTTATCCTTACTCATTTGTGTTGCATTGACGAGGAGATGCATGTTATGGCAAACGTAAAATCCACATCGGTTATTGCCCTGTCCTTGTTGGTGGCACTGGAAAAATAGAATTGCTTAGTTCGAGAATCATGGCTACGGAGTTTGAAATAGGATTATACTGTATAGAGGATACCGGAAACTTGAAATCGTGCTGCAACAACTTATCCCCGCCTTGAATGAAGGATCTCAAAGCTTTGACCGTCCTACGTGATTTGAAAGGTTAGCCTCGGCTATTCCAGAGCAACAAGCTCCTTAAACAACGTGGTTACCTGGTGATTAACCGTGCGATAGGGTTCAAGTCGTGGTTGCGGTATGTGAGGAATCAACGTAAATAACCCGGTTCTTGGCCAGATGAATTACAATTAGAACCCAGTGAAACCTGCATAGGTATGTTGCCATGGTCAATTAGCACCAAAGTATTGTGTGCACATTACAAATGAGAGTATACCAAGTCGGGCAGCACTTACCCTGGGTTAAAGGGTAAAAGTATGAAGCTTTTATCTTTCTGAGCATCCAAGGCATGTCGTACGTATTCCTCTATTGCTTTTGCATCTTGGTTCATTGTTGGCTGCGAGACTAAGAGTGGGTCGAGGAAACCCACCGATGTATTGTTCGTTCTCGCTTCGCGTATCATGAATCTATATATACAAAAGTTAGGCAAAGGGGTCACTTAATATATATATATATATATATATATATGACATTTTTCCGTATTACAGGGAAGACACACTCACAATGTCCAGCATCTTAAGAGCGAGGCGTCGAGGGCGTCGAGGTTGAAGAGATCGAACAGGTCCTGGAAGCCGACCGCGAAGTAGCCCCCCGCTGACTCGTTGAACAGATGCTTAGGCTTGTAGCGGACCATGATACTTGTTGTACGTTCGTTCTTTGGCTTGTTAGCTTGTCTCATGTAGTATGTATGCAGGCTTTTGCAGCAGTAAGTCAATGTCTTCATGCGATCTTCCGTTAATAAAGGCTCTCCTAGCTTGAATACCCGGGCCAACGGGGCCATCGGATAGTACTCCAAGGCCTTCGCTATCTTTTTCGATTTGCCCTTCCCTTTCTTTGTTGGAACGGAAATCTTCTGGGAGACGAGGGAGTAGAGAGCAATCATAGTCAAAGTCAATATCAAACTCATCACAATGTTTTTGGGTGGGGAGGGCACGATAACTGATTTGGGGGGAATTGGATCAACTTCTGGCGGAGGAAGTAGAGGTACTTCTGGTGGAGGATGGATGTCTAGAGATATGTCATTTCTTTGGGCCTTTGGATGAATGTGCCGATGACATCCCCCAGTGTCTGAAGCTCATCATTTGGAGGCAATTGTAGTGTGATGATCTTGAAAATGTCATGAACGCCGTCCACATTGACCTTCGTGAAACCCGGCGCTAGCAGGGTACCGTGCACCATCGCCCCTTCAATGGATGGATACGCGAGGCCCCAAGCAGCCTGTATAGGAAGGGAGCAATTGGCAACTCTCACCTGGAGATTGCACCGTGGGCTCCTACACAACGGTACCCAATTAGCTAATGTGCCAAAAGATATATCTATGGAGCATTCAAGGGATCATACTTAGTATACCTTGATGTCACGCAGGCAGGAATCTGCCGGGTGTTTACCACTGGTCGAGCGGCTTAACGACAATTTGCTCTTACGTGTAGTGGGGCTGAACCCTAGGTCTTCCAGGATTTGTGTTTTGAGCATTGAGCCTTTCCTCGAGGCTTCTTATCTTATCATTGAATTCTTCTCTCACTGTCCTCAAGATCCTTCACGATCTTTTTCTCACGCTCGCCTCTACCTCTCTTCTTACTCCGGTACATGTCGGTGTCTTGGCCCGTCTTCCAGGAACGAAAACCCCTTTGCCTCGCGTGCGACAGGGTGTTCCTTGTTTCCCAATGCCGTGGAGAGTGCATCTCTCTCCCTGTTTGGGACAAAAGATCCACCGGAAGATTGTGCACTCAACTCTACCTGCAAGATCCCAACAAGTTATTTCACTTATGAAGTTAGGAACTAAATACGTACCAAAATGGTGGTTCGATATCTTACCAAACGTTGGCAGACTTCCTCATCCGCAGGGTTTGTAAAGGATATGGTGCCAGATGGTGTGGCACATGACCTCGCTCTTAGCCAGTCTCTGCGCTACCGTCAACAATCGATTCAAATGGCGCGAGTCCCCTCGTCCTCCTCGTCCCATTGCATCCTCTTCCCCGCGTAGCCGGTGCCGAGTCTGTGGGGGTGGGTGTTCCTTGCCTGCAGGGCCTTGTGGGCTTCGCTTTCAAGCACGAACTGATCTGTCGTCTTCATCTGAACAAAACGTCGCCATGAATCCTCAGTAATGAACCCGTACTTAGAGTAGGGAGTCATGTCCTTTTTGACGTATTCCTTGACAAGTGTGCTCTTAAAGGTCTTCCACGCCTTTCCTGCCACTAGTAGTGCATACCGTCGCACTGGGGCCTCGAGTTCTTCTGGGATATCGAAGGAGGAAAGGATTTCTGTAAGCAGGTCGTTGCGGCCCTCGTCAGTCAGTGACTTCCAGGATACAATTGTGATGGGAACCCGTTCGCGAACAACTATCCCGCACATTGTTCGTAATGCATTCACTACCTTTTTACATCCGGTAGGGGACCCATCTTTCGGATCGATCGCCGTGATGCTATATCGGCCTGTTGGCCTTTTGTTTGCTTTTCTTGGAGCGTGAGTTGGTTTGACTTGACTCGGCTGAATGATCCTTCAGTTGGTCCTAAGGTGGATAGAAAATATTGAAATAATGTTATTCCATCATTATTTCGATGGGAACTGTTTGGATGTGTTCATCACATGAAAAGAAGAAATGTCCACTGTTCTTCAGAAAGAAAAAGAAAAGAAAAGAAAAGAAAAGACAAAATATGTTGTAGCAGCCTACGTTCATCTAAATCTTTTTGTTTCTACATAGCCTATTACATCTAAACATCCAGTTTCTTATGACTAAGGGTACTCTATAACAGCATGTTAAGATTCTCATGTCATGATTACATGGCAGAGAGAGAGAGAGAGAGGCTACTTTAACTCATTTTGGTGTCATGATCAGGTCAAAATTCCGACGATATCCAATCAAAATTCAAATACATCCAACAATGTCGCCGCCGCTACTCCACTGCCGCCCTCGGGTTCCCCGTTGTCCCCTTCATCCCCGCAGCCAGTTTCCATCCACCCGTCACCGCCGGAGCGCAGCCGAAGTTGCCACCCGACGCCCATGACCATGGGCCCGATGTAAAGAACAAAGGAGAGAGAGAGAGAGAGAGGGAACTATGAAAAGAAAAATAAAATAAATGAAGCTAACTATTCACTTGATCTAGAACATACTGGTGCAAACATTATTTCAATATTTTAATACATCCATAAAAATGCAACTTTGACCACTCATTACTATTGTAATACATCCATAAAATTAAATAAAATTATAATATCATGAAAATACTCTTTAAGACAAATCTAGCTATATCATTTTCATATATCCTATCTAAATATTTTAAAAAAATATATATTGGCACTGGAAGTTTTAGTCTAAAACGACTTTATTTTGTATCTAGAGGGAGTAATAAAATTCCCAACAATGTGATTTTGTGTCCGGACTCGGAAGGATTAACAAAATTCCCAAAGAATGTGGGTGATGGAATCTTTCTTGCACACGCATTTGGCCTCGGATTTCTGCGTGTGCGCTTTACGGGTGTCTTTGTTAAAGCGCTTTACGGGCTAGCTAGTTGATCCCATTGTCAGACACCAGAGAGTTGAATCGGATTGGGGAGTAGAAGAGAGTTTCCTTCAGACAACTGACGGCTGAGATTTCACAATACCCTTTCAAGTAATGAGATCGTGTGGAGACGGTACTTCATGAGGATCGAACGGCTGCAGAGGATGGAGAACGTTCTATGGTGATCCAATGGTGGCTAGTAGAAGTAGTATTTACTGTTAAGGGTAATTAGCTAGTTTCATGTTTACAGAGTTAGTTTACCCGACTTTGTCTTTTGTGGTAAACTAGCTGGAAGCAGGTATTAAAGGGACCGAGTTGTTCAAGATTCTGTTACAAATGTATATCTAAAACTATTGAGTTCTTGCTTCGTATCTCCTTTACTCTTCTTCCCCTTTTCTGCGTTTAAGTTCTGAATTACCGTTGATTTCTATTTTCATTGCTGGTTTGATCCATCGCATATCTGACTTCTTGTTGGATCCATTCGGGGTCTAACACCCATTTAGTCTTTTACCTTGTGGGGGAGGAGCATTAGTCATTTACCTTGTGGGGGAGGAGGAGACGTCGCCGGGGGAGGAGGAGACGTCGCCGGGGGTGGAGGAGGCGCAGCCGTCGGGGGAGGAGGAGGCGCAGCCGCAGCCAGACCTCGGGAGGCGGCGTCGGGGCTCGGGAGGAGGAGGCGCAGCCGCGCGGCCTCGGGAGGCGGCGTCGGGGCTCGAGGGCGGCGCCGGTCTCCATCAGCGTGCTTTCGGGGCGGCCCGGGGCTCGGGGAAGCGGCGGCGCTCGTTAGGGTTTGAAGTGTGCGTCGTTTGAAGTCCGGTAGAAAGCGTTTCAAGTGAAGAAGTTTTATAGGGTTTGAATATCACAGACGGTTCTAAACTAGAACCGCTCTGTGATATTAATATGCACGGGTATTAAATATAACCGTCAGTAATAGAGTAATATTACAGACGGTTATGGTGTAGAATAAATGCATGTTATTATATATCACTGCAGCGGTTCTATTTTAGAACCGTCAGTAAGATTACCATATTGCCATTTGTTACGGTATAGAACCGTCTGTGTTATTATATATCACAGACGGTTCTAGTTTAGAACCATCTGTGATACGGCCCACCATTCCTCTGGAGTATATATACTCATGCAAGTTGAGCTTCAGAGCATACAACTTACCTAGTTCGCTCTTGGGTCGACATTCATCTTGACCTTAGCTAGCTCACTGCTAGGGTACGTAATTTAAACTCCATGAAGAAAAGAAGCAGAAATAAATCTATGGATAGTGATAGTTCATCTTCAACTGTTGTCTCAACATGTAACGGACTTGCCCTACCTGCACCGAGCACATCAGCGACATCCATGAAGAAAACAAGCGAAGATAAAATATTACTTTATTATGCGGCGGATGCCACCATGGGCTACCTCCGTGGCTCAGCAAACTGCTATCTCAACATGTACCGAACATACCCTACCTGCTGATGTCTGCAAGTTTACGAAGCTTGGTTGCTAACAGACCACCATGCACAGCCACAAGGGTGCCCGTACACACCGTTCCACTATCCATTCGACGGCTACAGTTACTATGGCCTACTACTCTACAACCACGTGTGCAATAACATAAGTACAGAAATATTACTTTATTATCCATACATGCATGCTCCTGCTTACAAGTTAACATTGTAATTATACAGTGAAAATTAGCCCTTCACAATGATCGACGCATGTGTAGGTGACTTCCTCAATTTGTTCCTCTTGGACCATGCTGGCATTTCCGATAGGAGGCAAATCATCAAATTGATTGTACTCTTCCTCATCTACTACATTCTCAACTCCGACAATCCTCCTTTTTCCCTGAACAACTCATTGGCGCTTCTTGTCGGACGGATCGGTAACATAGAAGACTTGAACAACTTGGTTTGCGAGCACGAATGGTTCATCTTTGTATCCGACACGTTTGAGGTCCACAGTGGTGATGCCGTACTTGTCAACCTTCACGTCTTTGGAGGTGGACCCAACGACACCGAAAGAGTGGGATCTTGAAAAGTACATAGTCAAGCTCCCAAATCTCCTCTATGAACCCATAGTAGGAGCTCCTCGTTGACCCAGCGGTACTGAACGCATCTATGCGGACCCCGCTGCTCAGTTTGTGCTCTTCAAATCCTGATCTATCGTGTAAAATGTGTATCCATTTAAGTCGTATCCTTTCCACGTGACAAGCTGTAAAGCTGGGCCTTTTGCCAACCATTTCAGGGTGTCATATGACGAGCTCCCTGATGGGTCGCTCTTTGAACCAATTGTTGAATCAAGGTTATGTTGTCTTATGATCCAAGACTCATGTCGTGATGGATTCTCTTGCCTTAGCCATTGCTTGTGCTCGGCGATGTGCGGGGACACTACAATCATGTGTTGTAGAACCGTGAAATGGGCTTGAGCACACGCAATCTGAATCAGTGTGATTGCTTTCCTTCCGATGGTCCCGATACCACCAGCCTCCCTCATGGCGAGATCGAGGCACACCTATTGGTTGGGCCTGAGCCATGTAATCGACGCAGAACTCGACGACCTCTTCGGTTGCATAACCTTCGACAATGCTACCCTCCGGACGAGATCGATTTCGTACATAAGACTTAAGAATTCCCATATACCTCTCGAACGGGTACATGCTACGTAGGAACACAGGCCCGCACATCTTTATCTCTATTACAAGGTGAACAATGAGATGGACCATGATATCGAAAAATGACGGAGGGAAATACATCTCAAGATTACATAGAGTCATCACCACCTCGGCTGCAGACCATCTAGTCCTTCGATCGATGACCTTCGAGCGATTGTGTTAAATAAATAACACAGCCTCGTGATTGTCTCTCGGACCTTTATTGGCAAAATACTTCTAATTGCAATAGGGAGCATTTGTGTCATCAACACATGACAATCATGAGACTTCATGCCAATTAATTTTAAATCTTGCATTAAAACAAGTCTCATCATGTTGGACGAGTAGCCGGACGGAACTTTCACACCATGCAAGCACTGGCAAAGTTCAGTTCTTTCGGCCTTTGACAGAGTGTAACAAGTCGTTCGCAATACGTACCACCTTTAACGGTCTCTTTTGGTGCTAACTCAGGTCTTATGCCCATATCGACTAAGTCAAGTCGTGCGTTGATACCATCCTTTGTTTTGCCCTTAATGTTTAGTAGGAGACCAATCAGGCTATCACAAACTTTCTTCTCCACGTGCATGACATCGATGCAGTGGCGAACTTCTAGGTGCTCCCAGTAAGGTAGGTCCCAAAAGATTGATCTCTTCTTCCACAAGCTCTTCTCACGGGTCGACCTTGCTTTACGTCCCTTTCCATACGTAACAACCAAATCCTTTACAAAGTCATGAACATCTCTCCCGCTAAAAGGCCTTGGAGTTGAACCGTTTTCGTTCGTCCCATCGAATAGTCTCTTCATCTTGCGGTATGGGTGTTTCCTCCCAAGGAACCTACGGTGACGCATGTACACGGTTTTACGCGAGTGATTCAACCACACACTCTCAGTATCGTCTAGGCAGTGAGTGCAAGCCTTGGCACCTTTTGTACTCTGGCCCGACAGGTTAGCAAGTGCAAGGTAATCATTTATGGTGCAGAACAACAAGCAGTGTAAAGTGAAGTTCTCTCGTTTGTATGCATCCCAAACCTGTACCCCAGGAACCCACAATGTTTTTAGATCTTCCACCAATGGAGCTAGGTACACATCAATATCATTCCCAGGTTGTTTCGGTCCTTGGATAAGCACAGACAATAAAATGTACTTTCGCTTCATACACAACCAAGGAGGAAAGTTGTAGATACAGAGATTCACGGGCCAAGTGCTATGCCGGCTGCTCATGTTACCGAAAGGATTCATTCCATCTGTACTCAGTCCAAACGTTATATTCCTCATCTCTGCAGTGAATTCTTCATACCTCCTATCGATGTTTCTCCACTGGGTGGAGTCAGCAGGGTGTCTTAGCATTCCATCGTTCTTACGCTTCTCGGAATGCCAACACAACAGTTTGGCCTCCTTTGGGTTAGCAAACAAACGCTTCAATCGGGGAATTAGAGGCAGATACCATGCCATCTTAGCAGGACTTCCTTTCTTCACCTCCTCATCTGAATGACTCTTACGCTTGTACCGGGATGCGTTGCACACCGGACATACATGCAAGTTTGCATACTCTTTGCGGTATAGGATACAATCGTTCGGACATGCATGTATTCTTTCTACCTCCATTCCCAAGGGACAAAGAACCTTCTTGGCTTTGTAGGTTGTTGTCGGCAACTCGTTTCCCTCTGGAAGCATGTCTGCCAATAGACGTAACAGCGCTGTGAAACTCTTATCTGACCAACCATTGCTTACCTTCAATTTCAGCAGTTCAAGCACATTTTACAAGATTGTGTATTTCACATTGCAACCAGCAAACAAAGGTTTCTTCGAGTCCTCCATCAAACCCACGAATTTTTCATATTCCCTTTCATCACGGTTCCCTTCTCGCGTCGCAAAGATCTGGTCCAGATTGTCATCATGCAACATATCCTCGCTCGAGCGTAATCAATGTGATCATCCGGCATATCGTTGACTTCGTCGAAGATGTTAACAGTACCACCTGCTTCTTGTATATTCTGCTCTTCGTCGTGACTGGTCCAACATGTATATCCCTTTTTGAAACATCGCATAATCAAGTGTGCTTCGATCTGCACTGAGTTTCGAAACATCATCATATTCTCGCAATCGATGCATGGACAAGGCATATACTGCACTCCCTTATTAAACATGTCCTCCTCTGCAGCTCTTCTAAAAGTGGAGACGCCATTAATGTACTCCACACTCAAATGCGGTCCCCAGCGTACATCCAGCTTCGATCCATCTATGCTACACATGTAATATTCGATCCAATTAGAACTCTCTTTTCAACTGATTAAGTACACTTTCCTTAACAAGTTAGAGCTTCAAAATAATATTGCAATTATAACGTCCAATTACTATCACCACGAAAACATGGATCTACAAGCTAGATCTAAACAATCTTAAATTTCTTACATAACCAAGCTAGATATTGAATTAATATATATAAGGCAATTTTATATCCAATACTAACCTTAGATCTGAATTAATATATATAATGCAATTATCCATTACTAACCTTAATTACATCACAAGAATCACCTATTATATAGGCTTACAGACGGTTGTATTGCCAAACCGTCGGTGATATAACAGTCTTAGCATTCTATCCCAACAGGTGACCACAACATCGAACTTGCGTTCGGGCCTATATATAGGCAAGATTTATCACAGACGGTTCTATGTAATAACCGTCTGTAATATAGTAAGATTACAGACGGCGATGTGTACCAACCGTCGGTGATATTATACAGACGGTTATGTAAACTAAACCGTCGGTGATATAACGGTCTTAGCATTCTATCCCAACAGGTGACCACAACATCGAACTTGCGCTCGGGCCTATATATCACAGACGGTTCTATGTAATAACCGTCTGTAATATAGTAAGATTACAGACGGCGATGTGTACCAACCGTCGGTGATATTATACAGACGGTTATGTAAACTAAACCGTCTGTGATATATAGGTATATCACAGACGGTTATTTCAAAACCGCCCGTGATGGCATTTATGAATGGTGTGTGATAGTCAACAATCGGTTGGTTTATAGAATCGTCTGTGATAGCGACGGTCCGTCTTCGTCTCTTCGTTTCCTGCGCGCCTTTGAATGTGAACTCTTTGTTTCTCGCTTCGTCTTCAATTCCGGCCACCTATTAAATCACCGCTATTGATCAAATTCGATCAACACATTACTGCTAATGGAATCTCCCGCAAGCTCTCCTTCGTCGGCGTCGCCTCCACCATCACCTCCCCCTACGTCGCCTCCACCATCACCTCCCCCGGCGTCGCCTCCACCATCACCTCCTCCCGCAAGCTCCCCCGGCGCCGCTCCACCATCACCTCCCCCGGCGTCGCCGCTATGCGGGAAACGCAAGCGGGAAGAGGAGGAGGAGGAGCGGGAGGAGGACGAGGAGGAGGAGGAGGAGGACGAGCGGGAGGAGGACGAGGAAGAGTCAGAGGAAGACGACCACGTCATGCACTCGGGGAGCTCAGATGACGACGACGACGACGATGGCAGCCCACCGGGGAGCGATGACGACGACGATGGCAGCTCGCCACCTCCTCCGGACGACGATGATTATTTTAATTTATAAGTAATAATATATATATAATGTAGTAATGTAATGAAATGTTTTATGTTATAAAATGGTCATATTCTGATGGTTATCAAATTTCATTGGGAGAAACTTACACTCGGACGTCCGATTCTCGTTTTTTTTTCGGACGCATTGCAAGATTTTTTTTGAATGTATGAAACATTTTTTTTTACTGTTTGTCGAAGAAAAATGTTTCACACGTAGAAAGAAAATGTTGCGAAAAAAACTGACGTCCGATCACTAGCAATTTCGAATTTCATTATGTTATAAAATGGCTGTTACCATTTTTCGTCCTATCTATCAACGAATTATGGCCTTCGATGAAAATACGTAGTTCGATAAAAACATCAAAATGTTATAATGCGATTACCTGACGGTTATAAACACAAAACGCCTGGTGATATAAGCAATATCGTAGACGTTTATAAACACAACCCGTGCAGTGCTTACTATACAAACGGTTGTATAGTAAAACCGTCATGATATTACTTTATATCACCAGGCGGTGTTTTTATAGAACCGTTTAGATAATATCACGCACGGTTGGAATACAAAACCGTCTGCGATATTTATCTAATCACAGACGGGTTTAATTAATAACGGTCTGTGATAGTTTCACTGACGGTTGGTTTATAGAATCGTCTGTGATATTATATATTACAGACGGTTTTTGAAAACCGTCTGTGATGGTGCGTCTAATATAAGCATTTCTGTAGTAGTGCATCTATCGGACTGACTACGACTCACGCGATGACCCACAAGAAGCCGTCCTCCTGGGCTCTTGGCCACGTATCCATTGCCTCCACGCGCATGCCGCTTGCTTGACGATTACTTCACTAGCCTAACTAACTCCTACATGCATGTATAAGACTATTGATGGCTCAACGCGAACACATCACGGTTGAAGCCAGATGCACATGCACCATGTCTAACAAATGACATGGATATATCATCTAGCCTATATGCTGGACTCTAAAATACTTAGTCAAGATTATTGCCAACAACCCTAATCTTGACTTGCATTATTTTAGCTCCTAGATAAACTTCAGAGTAACGCTGGTTCATCATCCACCGTCGCAAAATGCACTTCTTCCTTCCTTGGCAAAATACCCACGAACGCCACAGTTGTAGCATTTACCTCTCTTCCCCGCCGGCTTGCGCTCGTTGGTGTTCGAGTCGATGCCGGTGTCGCCGTCGGAGTCTTCATTATGGCTACCGTTACATCCACCACCAGCGTTTCCATGGTCGCAGTCCTTCTTATCACCGAAATCTCCGCCACCTTTCTTCTGCCGAGCATGCTACTTGGCTGCTGTGAGGAGAAGTTGGCCATTGCCATTGGCGCCAGACCCAGGAAGATGCAGTCACTCATCTAAGGTTTTCAACCGCCCCAAAGCCTCCTCGTACGCCTTCATGTTGGGGTCGCAAATTTGCTCGATGCCGGCGAAAACAGGGTAGAAATGATCCGGCACGACATCGAGGAGCTTCTTCACCAGTGCTGAATCCTCCAAGGTAGCCTCGAGGTTGGCGTACCGCACCTTCATGCCGCTGAGCTTGCCAGCGCAGTCATCTAGCGCCTCGCCATCCTTCATGTGGAGAGCATCAAGCTCTCCCTTCAAGGTTGCCAAGCGTGCCATCTTGACATGATTCGCCCCGACAAATCTTGTCTTGAGGCTATCCCAAATCTCCTTCGCCATTTTCTTCGCCGCCAGTTGTAGTAAGATATCCTTGAGAAGGGTTTGGAGAAGATGTGCCCTCGCCGTCTTTTCCTTCCGCGCCTCCACCGTTGCGCCCTTCACCGGGGCTACGGCCTCCCATATACCTTGCGCGTCCAGTAGGGCCTCCACTTTGATGGCCCATGTGGTGTAGGTCATTGTAGTGAGCTGTGGATACTGGAACAAAACACCACCGCTTGCCGCCGCAGCTTGAGGAACCATTGCCATGGGCTCGTACTAATGGATCTTGGGCATACACACCTTCGACTCTGATACCAATTGTTGGCTTGCGGGAGCCTCCAACACAGGAGTACGTTTCAGTTGGCTGCGACTTGAAATGAACAGAAGCTTCACGCAGTTGCTGGATCATCTACACACTCAGGCTAAACACTTGCACATATGAAATGAATAAATGGACAAGAACTCATTGGTGCAGGCTACGACAAACGCCCTGCTCTTTTGTACTCCCATATTCAAATAAACAAATGAGTACATGCTTACATAGCCTAGCAAATACCCTGCGCTCAACAACCTGCTAACTAATGTGTGCATGCACCACGTACGCCATTCGCGCGATCCATAGGACCCGGCCTCCACCGCTCATTCTCCGGCTGATTCACAAGGCACGCTCGACACCCCAACGTCCACTTACTAGCTACGTACATGTATGACTCAGCCATCCATCGAACTGACAACCTGCATGCTGGACATGCACAACCTACGACTCACGTGATGACCCACAAGAAGCGTTCCTCCTGGGCTCTTGGCCATGCATCCATCGCCTCCACACTCAAGCAACTTGCTTGACGATTACTTCACTAGCCTAACTAACTCCTACATGCATGTATAAGACTAATGTTGGCTCTGTTGTAAAAAAAGTCGTTCCCCATGTCGAACACCGGCAATCAACAAGAACACATGAATAAGGAACACAAGATATAGGGTGGAGCTCTCTCTTTCTTTATTGATCATCATCTAATTACAATAGGGAGCACCCAATATATATATATAGAAGAGGGATTCGGGATTCGCCCACATATTAGAGATAGACTCCTAACCAAATACGGTTAGAGTCTTTATCCCATAACACTCCCCCTTGGGCGAATACCGCGTAATGCATATGTCTCATTAAAAACTCCCCCAAAAACCCAGTGGGGAAAATGGGTGGAGAAAAGAGTACATAGCACTCGCGCTAAGTGTTGCACTGGTTTCCTCATTAAAAACCTTTATGTGAGAAACATCAGGAAAACTCACTAAGGAGAAAAGAGTACAACTTATGATCTTCAGGATTATGCAAAGGGATTATGTGTCAGGACCCGAATATGCAAACCCGGACCCTCTGTGTAATCTGTACTAGTCCAGGATCTCGCTAGTACACACAGACAAATAGTGCTGCATATCACATCCATACCCCACGATAAACATAATTAAGCATTTCATATAATCAAAGTAATTGTGGCAAGACCCTATGGTCTCTTACATACTTCAGCCACGCAGGGCTTACTCAAATAAAACATAAATAACAGTTCAGAAGCAAAACAACGGATATAAAAGATAGTCTTGTGGCTCCATCTTCCCAAAGGTAACTTGAGTGCGGATGATCCCTTAATTGTCCTGGCCGTCGTTGTACTCCTCTTCCCACGCAGGCATTGACTCTTCTTTTGATTTGTTTTCGGTTTGCAAGGGTGAGTATACAACATACTCAACAAGTCATGCACAGAAGTGCATGTCTAATAACTATATGCAGGTTTATTCCAAAGGATAGGCTCATTTGGTTCTTTTGCATAAAACAGCATTTTACTTTCAAATACTCATACTAGATTCAAATTGATAAAACCATACTATAATATGAATTTCAAAGTCTTTCATCAGTGGTTTGGCACAAAGCCCTAGTCAAATTCTTCATCAAAGACGTAAGCCACCCAATTCCACATTTTATTTTCGTAAGATCTACCCCTTGATTTGTAATCCCGAGCTTTGTCCAAGATCAGTGGACTCGGCTATTCGAATAGATTGATACACTTTGCAGAGGTTGTACACTTTCCCCACATGATACAGTCTCACACCACAAAGGCGATCAACCGTAACGAAGCTTTTCGGAAACTTCCATCTACACCGATGACCCTCGCCGGTTTTGCCTTCACTACTACTTTCCCCATGAAGGACAAAGTGTAGGACCGACAAACACCGTTGGACAGGGTACCTGGCACGAAGCCCCAGTACGCTCCCCCATACGATTACCGACGTAACTGCCACCCTGAGGTATCAAAGGTAAGACTTCGGAAACTTACTAGACTAAGACTGTCCCACCTCAGCCATGTGGTTGTACGGAATACTCAGTTCAAAGACTTGCAAGGTTAAGTCCTTAACTATCCAGGGCAAGACATTCATCACTCATCCCTGACCCAAACAACTCACAACACTCATCCCACGGACACGAAGGCCGTTTATTAATTATCAGTGCCACGAAGGCCCACCTGGCATAAAGCCTCTTACCACTTGCCCCGGGCTAAATCAATCCCACCCGTGTTCATCTATCGCGGCAACGCATGCCAACAGATTTTCGCCATCGTAGAACCACGAAGGTACCTACACTTCACGTCAATCCGTGACAAGCTCACACTTAGCATTCCAAAATCAGTTCATTTGTCATTAGTCAAGATTATTTTGCTGTTTTGGAAATATCATCAGCGCAAGCATTTCTAAGCAACTAGTCACAGTCTAGCCTCCCGTGTTGGCACAATCATATCATCCAACATATTAAATTTCCTAAACTTAGGGTGACAAAGGTGATACATGGCATACAATTCATAATACAAGGTTGGAATTAACAGTTATGGCATTTAACTAGTTTTCCCAAAATTAAATTAATTATTTAGTCACATAATCATGCATACTTTGAATCAAAATACTATTTAAAATGCTAGGGGCAAAATGGTCAAAGCATGACTTGCCTTCAAACAGTTGATGTTCTTGGTCCAACACTTGAGATTGGTCTTCTTCAACACCCTCGCACGACTTAACGCTCGTGTAGCAGAAAAACATCCAAAAACAACGAATAAACACACATTCAGGAAATGCCGCAAATCAAACTAATGCGTAATTTCACAAAAACTTCCAAATAAATACTTTGGCATTTTCTAGGATTTATAAAATTTATTTCGACATTTTCGGACGTATAGTTTAAGAGATACAAAATTTGTAAGTTTGGACTTTCCGCAAATAATTTAATAGTATAAATTTATTTATAAAATTTCATAAAAATTACGGTAGAAAGGTACTAATTTGTACTAATTAACAAAATTTGTTGCATACCATTCGGACTTAGAACGAATTTGTAGCAAAAAAGACAAAATTTGCAAAATCTGGAAATTAGCACATATAACTAGCTACCTAGCTTTTCTAGTGCATGCTACTGTTCACGTTTGTTTGGCACGGCTGAACACAAGTCTCGCCTGCACACTGGGTGACTTAAGCTACACTTTAAATATATATACACACGCATACATGCAAATGGAAGGTTGCACTAGCGAACCGATCTAATATATAAGCCTACAGAACAACCGAGTATAGCTATATATATATACACGCGACGACTAATATGAAAACATGCATGCGCCTAGCGAGTATTTTATATACATGAATATATGCGTCTTTTCAACTATATACCTATGTATATGTATACCTACGCGCATATATAAACGAGATAAAAATAGGAACAGAGCGTGCGCAAGAGAGATGAGGGACTACCGGTCGGCGGCGGCAGTAGTGCAAACCGTCAACGCAGGAGAAGGCATCCAAGAAAGTGCACCAGCGACGGCGGCGACCAACGGCGACAGCGAGACGAAGGCAGCGACGGCGGCGAGACTGCGGCGACGGCGGCGTCAACGGCAGTAGCGACGGCGATGACGTACACGGCAGAGGTGATGATGTAGACAACGGCGGAAGCGACCACCGGCGACAGCGATGGTGGTGACAGCGGCGACGGCGGCGTGGAAGCAATGAAAATAGTGTGGTTGGAATGGAAATGGCTGGAAATGTTGGATGTGAGGGAAGGAATGGAATGGTTAGAACATGAAGAAGCCTCACACGTGAGAAGTAGAAAGGGTGGGGTGTATGGCTAGTAATGAAATGCCTGGCAGTGCATCCATGCGTAGAAAATGGAAGGACATGGGATGGCTGCATACTAATTCCAAAGAGTCCATTATTAAATTGTGCACTAGCTTTGAGGAAGTAAAGAGCACTTAGTGGTTTAGTAATTCCAAAATGGGTATTACTAAGGACTAATGGAGTGATTTAAGATGACTAGGAACTGGTGGAAGCATTCACGTGAGTGGAGAAACCCTTGGGTGCATGGCTAGTAAATGAGGGATATGAAAGGAGCAGTCAATGGTAGATGGAACCTCATATGGCTAACTACTTGGGAAACTGAAGAATGCAAACGGCCACACCTTGATTCTGCACACGTCCACAACACAGTACGCATACACATATATATACACACACGTCTGTGTTCTCAAAACAAAGTTAGGAAAAAAAATAACATGGAGGTTCTAAAAATCTGAAAAATTCCTCTAAAATACTAGGAACTGTTTGGAACCTAGCAAAGTTGGTTTCGCGATTTTTTGACGTATAAATTTTTCGTTAAAAATCTTTTAGTGAATCAGACACCCGTACCGACTGTTGTAAAATCGATGACTTAACTAATATAGCATGTTTTTCGAAAATATTTGAAGAGAACCCTCTCGTCTACTCATTATCTTTATTTTAAGAAAAATTTTTAGATTTTACGCTTATTCGCCAATGCCTGATCTTTATTTAATATGATTAATTCAATAAACGTGAATCCGACTTACTCGCGAGGCTTCCAAGTAGACTCCGAAAAATTACAAATAATCCCCGAACCACACTAAATATATTAAAAGAAATTTTTAGGATGTTACATTATGGTTCACGAATTTACTCCCCCTGAACTATGCAAATCTCTAAGTCGTCTCATTCCAATGCCATTAACATACCTTTGGAAAGTGGACTTTGGCAAGGATTTTGTGAATAAATCTGCTAGATTTTCATATGACTTAGTTTGCATTATTTTTATCTCACCGTTCTTCTGGAGTTCATGAGGATAAAAGAACTTAGGAGCAATATGCTTCGTGATATTACTCTTTACATAACCCATTTGCATTTGTGCAACACAAGAAGCATTATCTTCATAGATAATAGTAGGGGTATCGACGGTATTCATCCCACATGACTTTTGGACATGGTTGATTACACGCCTTAGCCAAACGCATTCCCGTGAGGCTTCGTACAAAGATATAATCTCTGAGTGGTTGGTAGAAGTGGCCACTAAAGTTTGTTTAAAAGACCGCCAAGAAATGGCTGTACCACCACAGAGTAATACAAAACCAGTCTGAGATTTTGCACTGTGGGGATCAGATAGATAGCCAGCATCCGTATATCCCACCATAGTTATGTCTTGGTTCTTTAGGTAGAATAAACCAAGATCTTGAGTACCTTGGAGGTACCTGAGTAAAGTCTTAACGCTAGTCCAATGTCTTCTAGTTGGAGATGCACTATGCCTTGCTAGCAAATTTACTGCGAATGCAATATCGGGCCTTGTGCAATTCGCAAGATTCATAAGTGCACCGATAGCACTCAGATATGGAACTTTGGGTCCTAAGACTTCCTCATCTTCCATCCTTGGTCTAAATGGGTCTTTATCCGCTTCCAGGGACCTTACTACCATGGGGGTTTTCAAAGGATGAGATTTATCCATGTTAAATCTTTCCAATACCTTCTTGGTATAGGCAGACTGGTGTACTAAAATTCCTTCTGGGAAATGCTCAAGCTGTAGGCCTAAGCAAAATTTGGTTTTACCCAAATCCTTCATCTCAAACTCCATCGTAAGGTAAGCACTTGCTTCCTTTATTTCCTCTGTGGTTCCGATGATATTCAGATCATCGACATATACTGAGATGATACAAAAACCCTTCTGGGATTTCTTTATGAACACACAGGGACAATCATCATTATTTGAATATCCCTTCTTCAGGAGGAATTCACTGAGTCGGTTGTACCACATCCTTCTTGACTGTTTTAACCCGTATAGCGATCTTTGAAGTTTAACACTATACATGTTGTGATTATTGGGATCCGGGACTTTGACACCTTCAGGGACTTTCATATAAATGTCCGTATCCAATGAACCATATAAATATGCAGTCACTACATCCATCAACTGCATAGTTAAATTTAAGCTAGCTGCCATTGGTATTAAATATCAGAACATTATTCCACTTATCACCAAAGAATATGTTTCATCGTAATCGATGCTGGGTCTCTGCGTGAACCCTTGTGCTACAAGCCTCGCTTTATATCTCACCACCTGGTTATTTTCGTTTCTCTTCCGAATGAAAACCCATTTAGATCCTATAGGGAACACTTTAGGAGGCGTTCGGTCAACAAGACCAAACATTTTCCTTTTATTAAGCGAGCGCAATTCTGCCTCAATTGCTTCTTTCCATTTGACCCAATCTGAGCGCTTCTGGCACTCTGCCATGGACTTTGGTTCTGGATCCAGTTCAAGATTTATAGCAATTTTAGAGGCAAAATATATGTCGACAATTGTAGTCTTTCTCTTATATAATTCTCCTGAATCCACATAATTTGTGGATATTTCTTCGTTTATTTCTTCCAGCTCCTCGTGATTTCCCATAACGATGGAGTCTAGGTGTCTCGATCTCCCAGCATCAGATTGTGCCCGCAAATGTATGCTGGGATTGCCATCTTCAGGATGTGCCACTTCAGCAAAGTCTCAGCAGTTTTGGATTGGAAGAGGCCTTCCAATGTCAAAGATGTGTGTAGTTTCCTTGGGTTGGCTGGCTACTATCGGCGTTTTGAGCAGGATTTCTCTATCATTGCCAAGCCACTTTCGTAGCTGACTCAGAAGGGGATGAAGTTCCAGTGGACGGCAGAGTGTGAGCACAGTTTCTGCACTTTGAAGGTGAAGTTAGTGATTGCTCCTGTTCTTACTCTTCCCGAGCCTGGGAAGCGCTTCACTGTTTATTCTGATGCCTCTCGTTTGGGACTTGGTTGTGTGCTCATGCAAGAGGGTAAGGTGATTGCTTATGCATCGAGGCAGTTGAAAAAGCATGAGCAGAACTATCCCACTCATGATCTTGAGCTAGCCGTTGTGGTGTTTGCATTGAAGATATGGAGGCACTATCTGTATGGCGAGTCTCGTGATATCTTCACTGATCACAAGAGCCTCAAGTACATCTTTACTCAGAAAGATTTGAACTTGAGGCAGAGGAGGTGGCTAGAATTGATAAAGGATTATGATCTCACAATCCAGTATCATCCGGGCAAGGCAAATGTGGTGGCTGACGCTCTCAGTCGCAAGACAATGCGCCCCTGTCATTGATTGTCTTGTTGCTGATTTTGAGTGATTTGGAGTCTCCTACTGCTTTGCGAGGACCGTGCAAGCTGAAACTCAATTGATTCTTGAGTCAGCGATTCCCGAGCGTGTGCGGGAGGCACAACAGCATGATCGTTTTCTCCAGCAGGTGAGGAAACGCCTTGAGGATGGCAAGTCTGGAGACTTTACCGTTGATGATGTGGGAGCTTTGAGGTTTCAGGGTCGTCTGTGCGTGCCTCAGAAATCTCAAGTGAAAGAGGATATTCTAAAAGAGGCTCATCGCACCCCGTACACGATTCATCCTGGGGAGACCAAGATGTACAGGGATCTGAAAAAGAATTTCTGGTGGAAAAGGATGAGAGTGGATATTGCCAAGTATGTGGCGTCTTGTGGGATTTGTCAGAAGATCAAGGCTAAACACAAGCGCCCTGCTGGTCGTTGTAGCCATTGTAGATCCCTGTGTGGCCGTGGGATGACATCTTCATGGATTTTGTGGTTGGCCTACCTCGTACTCCACGAGGGAAGGATGCTGTTTGGGTTGTGGTGGACCATCTTAGTAAGTCTGCACACTTCATTCCCATCCGCACTACCCATTCAGCGAGCGAGTTGGCTCCCATCTACGTGCGGAAGATTATGAGACTGCATGGGGTACCCAAGACCATTATCTCTGATCGGGATGCGAAATTTGTTTCAAAATTTTGGGAGAGTTTGCAGAGTGCTTTGGGTACACAGCTTCACCTTAGTACCGCTTTCCACCCTCAGACGGATGGGCAATCTGAGCGTACCATTCAAACCTTGGAGGACATGCTCAGGGCCTGTGATGGCTTGGAAAGGTAGCTGGGAAGATCATTTGCCTCTTGCAGAGTTTGCCTATAATAACAGCTATCATTCCAGTATCCGGGCTGCTCCTTATGAGGTACTGTATGGCCGGAAGTGCAGATCGCCACTTGGGAGCTGGAGTCTCGCATCAGACTGAGAGAGAAGTGACTTGGGAGCTGGAGTCTCGCATGCGCGAGAAGTATCCTGAGCTTTTCGCCTCAGGTATGTGATGTGAAACCTAGCTATCTTTTGCTTTGCTGGGTTGCGTATTGGTGTGTCTTGGATTCGAGGTCGAATCCTGTTGAAGGGGGGAGAATGTGACACCACAGAGTGTCGTAACCTTATAAAATATGAATATTGAGGTCAAAAACATTATGGAATGTGGAATTGGAGGTTGAAACCATACGTTATGAGGTTTATTTGCGTTTTCGGGCCGATTCCGGGAGTTTGGGCCTTTCCGGGGGAGTTTGGGCCTAATGGAAAGGGTCGTGGGCTTTGGTGGGAAGGAGTTTGAGTCCAAATAGGAGTAGGAGACTTGGTTGGGGGCCTCCTCCAGCCCTTATTGCGCCCCCCTGCTATGTGCGCCCTCCCCCCCCATTGCCCTAGCCGCCCCCCATCTCCCCTCTCCCTTTTGCTTGCGCCCCCCTTGCTCTCCATTGCACCACCACCCCTCTCCTCACCTCGCCACCACCCTTGCTGCCCCTAGGGGAGTTCTCCACTTCACCACCCCGAAGATCCGTCCATTGGAGTGCTCTGCGACGAGAAGATCCGGTGGATTCGGAGCGAGGAGGGAGTTCGCGCGAACCGGGAGGAGATCCGTTGGTTCTTCGTTCGTCGGGCGAAGGTGGTGTGACCCCGGGGTGCCTTCTACTTCTCGCCAATCCGTCTCCCGTGGTTGAGGCAAGTGTATTGGAATGGGTAGCGAGTTGTAGGTTGCTAGTTTTGTTGAGTTGAAATTGATTATATGATATGTTCACATACCATGCTTAAATGTTTGCCCTCGATATGATGAATATGGTTTAATGTGTTGTGATGCCATGTGTTAATGTACAAGTTATCTATGATGTTGGCATGATTGCATACATGGCATGATACATGGCCGGGTCGGTGAGAAAGTCATAACTAGTCCGGTAAGGTCGGTGAGAAAGTTATGACTAGTCCGGGGCGGCATTGAGTAAGTCCTACATCATGATTCCATCCACCGCGGTGGATGGAAGCGAGGAGTAGGCACCCTCCATCTTCGGGATGGAAGGGAGGAGAGGGTGCACACCGACGGGTGTGTACTCAACCATACCAGTATGAGTTTCCAGGAGACATGTGCATCGCATCGCATTGTATACATGATGATGATGATAATGATATGTGAACTTGAATATGATGATAGACATGTTGTGAGTTGTTGTAGCCATGTAATTGTTCTTTTGTACCATTGCAATATACTTGCTGAGTGTTGAACTCACGCTTGTGCTTTCTTGTTGTTTTAGGTACCATGAGACCGGCATGCGGGGAAGGGAAATAGTCACACTTCTACACGTAGCTTCACTTATTTGTTCCCACAGTCATTCAATTGGAGTCTTGATAATAAGTTTAGTGTGATGCTCATTGATTTATGGTTTTGTCGACGATTGGAGAACGGCTCCCGTCGAGCTTACTTGTTGAATGGGGGATCAACAGAGCCCCGTCGTACGGATCGAAGAGGTCGTTCGAGCGATGCGAGGTCGGGAGAAGAAGAGAAGGGGGACACGGTGTTTATCCTGGTTCGGGCCTCCCTCTGCCGGGATAACAGCCCTACTCCAGTGTATTCTGTTCTATCTCCTTTTTTCCTCCCCCCCTTACAAATCTTCAGGGGGGGTTTAAATAATACGACTATAGGTACCAAAAAAGGCAACTACCTCCTGGGATCACGCTATGTATCCATATCTGTGACCCGCCGTCCTTGATTCGCGTGCTGTTTTGAATTTCGGGTATGATCTTCGGCTGATTGGTTGGCTCCTTCCTTATTCGTAGCGTTCGCCGGGCCCCCCGACCAAACACCCGAGTAGGTCGTGGCCTCTACGAGCATGCTTGCTCGTGGGGGGGGGGGCGTGTTTGGTGCTTCTGCGAGTAAAGGTGCAGACGCGTATGCTCGCAGGAGAAGGAGGGATGCTCGTTTCATTCTCCCGAGCATCTTCTCCTAGTATTGCTTGGTCGGCGGGTTTAGCTTTTCACGGGGGTACCGTGGTCTTTTGCCAGATAGCCAATCCCCGACAGCTAGCCCCCGAGGTTCAAGCGGGGAACCCTCGGGCTTCCCCTTGAGCCTAAGAAGACTTGAGGGGGGATTGAATTTCTTTTGGCCGTGGCTCACGACCATTTTACGTCGGGAGACGAGCTTCTTTACCCGCCGCGTGCTTACTCCGCGTGGGCGCGTCGTTTGGTTGTTCTGCGGTTCCTTCTCAGAGAAGCCTTCCTGCAACGGTACGGCAGTTTCTCGGAAAGCGGCGCTTTCTCTGGCCAGGTGTCGCTACGTGATAGGCGGCGATTTTTATCCCGTCCCTTCACTGTCTTTTTAACCCTTTCTACCGGGAGAGGTCGGAGTCACACCGTGTCTCTTTGCTCGTCTTCGGCCAAAAAATCTTCCAAGAGCCCTAGCGCCCAAGAACCCTTTTCGCTCCCCTTCCTTCTTTGGCCATGGCGCGTTTCAAGGTCAGCCAGATGACCCGAAGGAGGCTCCAGGCGCTCACGGATGAGGGATACGTCGACCAGTGCTCGGTCGAGTGCCCGGGGCGATGCGGCGCCAAGATCGCGGGAGACGGAGATCGTCTCCTGTGAGTTGTATGCCATCAACGGGCTCCGTCTGCCCGAGAGCGACTTCCTCGCCTCCGTGCTTGCCTTCTGTGGGTGCGAGATTTCTCATCTCCACCCCAACTCTATCCTTTCTCTCGCAATCTTCTCCCATCTTTGTGAGGCGTACGTGGGTGTAGTGCCCACGGCTAGTCTTTTCTTTCACTTCTACTCCCCCTTCCGCACCGGCCGGGATGGCTCCGCCGGTTGCGTTTATCTTCGCCTCCGGCCCAACCGACCATACGAGTACCCTCTTGTTGCTTTGAAGGACTCGGTGTCGGGTTGGGCCGACCTCTGGTTCTACCAGAAGAAAGCGGAGGGGTCCCAGCTGGTCTACACTGGGGAGGACGCTCCGCCTACTGAGACGGCGCGCCCGCCCGTGCAACCTGAGGAAGAACGGGTGCTCAGGACGATCAGTGAGCTCGCCCAGATGGGGCTCACTGGTCGAGATATCGCCCGGGACTTTACCTTCAACCGGGTGTCCCCCCTGAGGCGCCGCGAGCACCCCTTCTTCGAGGCGACCGGGTGGCATGACTTCACTCGTGAGGACAACGCAGGTATGTTCCTGGACCTCTTTCCCGAGCATCGCTGCTTTCTGGTGATCGGTGCTATATATATATATGTATATATATTTTGTTTTAGTCTTCGGTTGTGACGCAGCTCCGAGGACAGACTGGGTTGATGAGAGGGTCGCCGAGATGTTCGGTGCCCCGAAGGAGAAGGAGCTGACGCCCAATCGTCATATCCCCAAGAACATTTTTGACCGTGGTGACGCGGTTAGTACATCTTCCTGCTTCTGCCCGCGGGCATGTTTTCCGAGCTTATTTCTCCCGATTTCTGTTTGCAGGAGAAGGTCGCCCTTGACCTTGCCGTGTCGAGCGCTGCAGCGCTGCCGCAAGCCAACACTTTGCCAGGGTTCCCGCAAGAGGTCGGCGGTCGAGGCCGCCAGCATCCGCCTCGCCTCCTCGCGCCAAAGCGGTCAAGCGCCGAAGCCGACCAGGACCACCACGCCGCACCTTGAGTACGCCGACCGCCAGGAGGTGTTTAACTCCGAATCTGGTATGATGACTTCAAACGGAGGAGGCCGGAGCTGATGGGCCGATCGAACAGCTCGCCGAAAGCAAAGCGAGGAAAGCCGAGGAGGAGGCCAGGTCCTCCCGACCAAGGAGCGGCCGGAGAGGCAGATCAAGGCCCTCCAGACCAGCTTATTCGGGTGGTCGATGCCCCGAGGAGGAGGAAGAAGAGGAGGCCACCTATGCTCGGGTCGGAAGGAGCAGGAGGTCGACCTCTCAAGCAACCTCGGTCTTTGGAAGAGGTCGACATGGACGACGCCGACCGGCGATGGCATCGCAGCGCCGACGCCGCGAGGAGCGCGTCGTGGTCGTGGCCGAGGCCTACGAGGCCGCCGCGGGCAGGTCGCCCATGGCCCGAGGCGAGGAGGCCGAGGAGGATGGCGCTGCTCGTCGAGCAGAAGGTAAGCTTCTACCTCATTCTCTTGTTCTGTTCTTGTCTTGCGATTTTCTTCGGGCTAACCCCACCCTGTTTGGCATGGGCGTGATAGCTCGGATGTTGCTTTTGGACTTCCGCCGATGGTCGAGGAGATTATCGATTCTGCAGTTGACGCCGAGCTCGACCGCGTCGTCGACCAAGTGATGGCCGAGGCGGGGGAGGAGCCGGCGCCAGCTGCGGACTCAGTGGAGCCCGAGCTTCCCTCGGCGGGACCCATGGACGTGGAACCTATTCCAGCCGCGGAGGAGCAGGAGCCGCAGGGGGCTGAGGACCAAGAAGCCTTGACCTTGGTCCCTTGCGAAGGGGTAAGCGCGAGCGAGTCCTAGGCGACGGGCTCTGGTGGTCAAGCGGTGGTGGCTTTCGACCCACCGCCCTTGGCCGCAAGCCAAGAGGAGGAGCCGATTCTTGCCCGGCCCGACCACCTCCAATCATGACCAAGGGGAAGATGCGGTCGTGATCGCCAGCCACTTCGATCGCGGAAGTGATCGGCCGAGCTCGGCCCAAATTGCCTCCGTCATGACCACTTAAGAGGAGGTGGCCGTTGATGACCAGCCGCTTCCGGCCGTGGATCACGGGCGGAGGTGGTCGCCTCGACCAATCGCCTCCGAGCGTGGAGCCCCATTGCTTCCGGCCGCGGAGGTGCAAGGGGCGAAGCGGCGGTCGGCGTCCCGCCCCAAAGCGCGTGGCCGGGCAGGAGGAAGGCGGCCACGAGTCGCCTGTCGGTGCAGAAGACCAACCTCAGGGCGTCCTGGGGTTGGTCGAAGGAGGGAACGTCGTTGCCCTCCTGGGAGCACCGGGTGCCCAGGAGGGGCAAGATCGTGATGCTCTAGCTCGGGATCAGGATGGCCCTGCGTGGGTTAATCCCTTTTTCCGAGCTGGCGCCACCGACCGCCAGCGGCTTCAAGACAAGCTGGTCAGCCGGGCTCTTCTGGTAAGCGTTTTGCTCTCAACTTTTTACACGAGTCGAGCAATCTTCAAGGGGTTCTTCTTGACTTTCCTTCCCCTTTGCTCCAAGTTTGCTGCGAAGGCTATGGAGGACATTGATGCCTCCGCAGTTCCAGCAGAGGAGTTCTGGGCGTACCATCGCGAGCAAGACGCCAAGATCGCCGATCTCGAGCGTCGGGTCTCCGAGGTGCGCGAGGCCGACCTGAAGGAGCTGGAGTCGGCGAAGAGCCTCATTGTCGGGCTTCGGGACCAGCTCTTTGAGAGCGAGACGGCGAAGAAGAAGTGTGCCGACCTCGAAGAGGAGCTGGGGAAGTTGCGGTAGGAGGTCCCCGACCTGCGCGCCGAACTCCAACGAGCTCGGGAGCGTGAAGAGGCCCAGCTCAAGGAGGTGCAGCGCCTTCGGGATAGCGCGGCTGAAGGTCGTGCTGCTCGACGGAAAGTTTTGGACCTGGAGACAGAGGTCGACTCCCTTAAGGAGGAACTTGCTGCCCTTCAGGTCGAGCGTAGGACTTAGCTCTTCTTTTATTTTTAGCTCGCGTAAATCCTGTAAAAAAGAAAACAACCTTTCGGGTTAAATGAGCAAACTCGCAGGTGTTTGGTTCTTGCCTGTTTTTCTCAAGTTCGCCTTCAACATATGCCTATATGATCCCGGTTCTGCAGAAAAAGAAAACAAGTTCCTGCATAAGAGCATATAGCATAGACATATAGCATAGATATGAGCAAAGGATCCTTGGAAGAAGGGACGGAACGGGACGGAACGTTCCTATCATACGGAGCCCCCGCCATGGACAAAGGTCATGTCCTCACTGTTGCGAGCACGAGTTTGTTCATGGGAAAATTTAAGGGTCGCTTTGGTCGTGACGATTTTTTTGAATGATTTAAATAGGTCGGTTGTGTCGAGAAAAATGTGAGCACAGAGTAGACGAGCTTTAAACCAACAATACGTAGAGCCGCCATACCCGAGTGGTCACTGAACCGGGCTTGGAGTGGATGCTCGCGCCCGACCACGCATACAGTGAAGAGCTACTGTGGAAAGTGAACGATTGGGCGAGCATCCGGCCGGGGGCCAAGGGAAACGGTGTGCACATACTTGTCGGATAAGCTCGTCTGCAGTGCTGGTAGACGACGATGCTCGTTCGACAAAGCGAGGACGAAACACGAGAAAGAGGGGAAATGTTTTATTGGAAAGAACGCAAGGGGCGCGAGATAGGAGTACTCGTCTAAACGTAGAATTTTCGCAGTTGATCGATGTTCCAGTCGTGAGCTCCCGACCATCCGGCATCGCGAGGTGAACAGCCCCGGGCGTCTTTGTAGACACGACCGTGTAGGGTCCCTCCCACCTTGGGGTCAGCTTGTTGGCTTTCGACAGTCTTGAACTCTTCGTAAGACCATGTCGCCGACTTGTAGGACCCTAGGTCGGACTGTCTTGGCTGCGTGCCTCACGAAGAGCCTCAGTAGGTAAATCGCAGACGAGCAACGCCCCTTCGCGAGTTGCTTCGACGAGGTCCAGGTCGCCGAGGCGCTCAACCTCTTGATCGATGGAATCGATCAGTTGCACCCTTAGGGACCCTAGCACAATTTCGGCAGGCAGGATGGCCTCCGCACCGTAGACGAGTTGGAAAGGCGTTTACTTTGTGGCTCGACTCGCCGTGGTGCGCGATGCACCAAAGAACGGCGGGAAGCTCATCCACCCACCGCCGCTTGTCTTTGGTTGAGGGTCTTGAAGACCCTCTTTTATGCCCTGGACTAGCTGCCCATTTGCTCGCTCGGCCGCCTCCGCTGCTCTGTCGATGCGCCACAGAGGCGGCGCACCTTGGTCCCGACCTCTTCGCAGTAACTTTGGAATAGTTCACTGGTGAATTGGGTCCCATTATCTGTGATGAGACGGCTGGGTATCCCGAACCGAGTTATCACATTGCTACGGAGGAACCTCTTGGCCGCCTGGGCCGAGATGGTTGAGACGGGCTCGGCCTCTATCCACTTAGTGAAAGTGTCGATGGCCACGAGCAAGTACTTGCAGCCTTTCTGACCTCGGGGGAAGGGTCCAAGGACATCGAGCCCCCAGGTCGAGAACGGCCACGAGAGTGGTATGGTTTGCAGGGCATATGCTGGTTGACGGGCTTTTCGAGCATGAAACCGCATGCTCGGCAGTCATTACGACCGACCGCGCCCGCCAAGGCCGTGGGCCAAGAGTACCCTAGTCGGAAGGCCTTGCTCACAAGCGTTACGAAGACGAGTGAGCTCCGCACATCCTTCATGGATATCACGAAGAAGGTACCGCCTTCCTCCCGAGAGACGATCTGGAAAGGATTCCTAATGCGCCTTTCTCGTATAGGTCGCCTTCGATCGATCTGTCTTGAGAAGATCGCATTGTTAGCCGAGAACGCCGCTTCTTCCTCGGGCAATGTCCCATGCGCAAGGTATTGGATGAATGGCGCCATCCAATTCGCACTTTGCTCGAGGAAGGAGACCCTACCGCCGGTCTCTCGTGCCTCCTCTTCAGAGGGAATGGAGGGCTTATGTAGGTGCTCGACAAGCACCACGTGAGCGGTGGTTTGAGAGGAACCGACCTTAGACATTTGGTCACCAGTGAATTATCCTTCCTGGGATGTAGATTACTTCAAATTCTTGAAGTATTTCTCCATCTTCCTTACTTCGCCAGGCATACGCCATTGAGGTATCGTAACACCGATACTCCTTGTTGACTGGTTCACGACCAACCGTGAATCGCCCTTCACAAAGGAGCCGTTGGACTCCTAGCGATTTACATGCTCAAGTCCGCCAAAAGGCCTTCAGATTCGCCGCGTTGTTAGTCGCGCGAAATGTAGTTGGATGGTGTAATCAAGTTGCTCTCCATCCGGGAGACCAAGACGACGCCACCCCGAGCGCCAGATGCTCGGGATCCATCAAAATACAAGGTCCAGGAGTTTTCCCTCGAATCATTGGTCCCGCTGGCCGGTGGTGCCGAGCCGACCATTCTCGCCACGAAATCAGCCAAGACTTGTGATTTTATCGCCGTCGGGCCGAGAACACCAAATCGAACTCGGCGAGCTCCATTGCCCACTTGGCTATGCGACCACCCGCCCTGATTTTTCAGGATTTCCCCGAGTGGGAAGCCGGTCGGCACCACGATCTTGTGTGCTTGAAAGTAGTGACGCAACTTCCTGGAGGCCATCAAAGAACGAGTACAGAGTTTCGGACCTCGGGTAACGCTCCTTTGGTCCATGAAGTACTTACCGACGTAATAGATAGGTCGCTGGGTACCATCTCTCTCTACCGCTAACACCGAGCTCACCGCTTGCGGGGTTGCCGCCAGGTATAGTAGCAATTCTTCCCCCGCTGTGGGTGTGACGAGGACGGGCGGCTTGGAGATGTACTGTTTTAGCTCTTTGAACGAGCGATCAGCTTCCTCCGTCCACGTGAAGCCATCATGCTTGCGGAGGGCTTTAAAGAAAGGTAGCCCTCGCTCCCCCAGCCGGGAGATGAACCGGCTTAAGGCGGCCATTCTTCCGATCAGAGCTTGTACTTCCTTTACGCACGTGGGTGACCTCATGTTCTCAATGGCTTCGATTTTCTCCGGGTTTGCCCCAATGCCATGTGGCCCGACCATGTAGCCGAGCACCTTGCCAGCCTTTACGCCGAACACGCATTTTTCTGGATTTAGCTTTATTCGATGCTTATTGAGGTTACAGAAAGTTTCTTCCAAGTCAGCAACGTGACTCAAAGTACTTTTGTTTTTGACAACTATGTCGTCGACATAGACCTCCAAATTTCGACCTACTTGGTCTGTGAAAGTTTTCTGCATGAGGCGCTGAAAGGTTGCTCCCGCATTTCTCAGACTGAAAGACATGGTCGTATAGTAGAAGGTACCGAATGGGGTGATGAAGGAAGTCTTTTCCTCGTCTTCGCGCGATAGGCTGATCTGATGATAGCCTGAATAGGCGTCTAGAAAGCTCATGGTTTGTGACCCTGCCGTCGCGTCCACCAATTGGTCTATGCGAGGCAACGGATAGTTGTCTTTTGGGCATGCTGCGTTCAAACCCGTGTGATCGACGCACATGCGCCACTTGCCTCCTTTCTTCCTGACCAGAACTGGATTGGCTAGCCACTCGGAGTGCTCGATTTCTCTGATGAAGCCAGCTTTTAGGAGTTTGTCGAGTTCCTCCCGGATGATCGCCTGTTTTTCCGGGGAAAAGCGTCTAAGTTTCTGTCTCACTGGTTTTTTGTCAGGCTGAACCGCTAGCCTGTGCTCGACCACCTCCCTTGGGACCCCGGGCATGTCGGATGGTTCCCAGGCGAACACATCCGACCTTGCCCGGAGGAAGGTGACGAGCTCGAGTTCCTATTTGGGATCTAAAGAAGATCCCAAATGAACGACCTTGGCCGGTTCCGACTCGTTGAGCGGAACAGCCTTGGTCTCTCCTCCAGGCTGGAGGGCAAGTTTAGGCCGGGAATGCTTCGGCTCTTGGTCAGGGCCGCGAGTGGGTAACTGACCGACCATATCCAGCGCTCTTTCGTCGCAATTGAGTGCGGACTTGTGGTTCCCTTTGATGGTTATGACTCCGTTCGGTCCGGGAATCTTCAGGCACTGATACGCGTGATGCGAGGCGGCCATGAACTTGGCCAAGGCCGGCCTGCCGAGGATGGCGTTGTAGGCCGACTCGAAGTCTACCACCTCGAAGGTGATTAGCTCCGTTCTGAAGTTACTTGGGCCGCCGAAACTCACGGGCAGGACGACCTGCCCCAGAGGTTTGATCGAGGTGCCCGGGACTATCCCGAAGAAGGGCACGGCTACACTCTTGATTTTGGAACGAGGAATCTGCATCTCATCCAAAACCTTGGCCGAAATAAGGTCCAAAGAGCTCCCGGAGTCTATGAGGACCCGACCGACGACGGTATTGCTGATGGTGGGGTTCACGACCATCGGAAGCCTCTGGGGTTTGGTCATCCCAAGGGGACAATCGCCCTTGGAGAAGGTGAGGGATACCTCAGACCATTTCAGCTGCTGCACCGGAGGCTTACCCTGGGTAACATGGTGCACTTCTCTTGCGGCGTCCTTTAAGTCCCGGCGGGACTTGTAGGCGGAGGAGCCCCCGAAGATGACCGCTATGTGATTCTTTGGTTCTTGGTATTCCATGTCATCCTCACTTTCCTCGGCGGGCTGTTTTTCTTTGCCATTTTCACCCTGCTCTGGAAGCGTCGGCATGGGACCCCTGCCAGAAATCGCTCAGCGGTAGGTCCACGTTCGGCAATTCCGTAGGTCGTGCCCGTGCGCCTGGTGAAGCAGACAGTAGAGGTCGCCCCATCGGTCCGCTTGGTCGCCTCGTTCTCGAGGCCTGTGTGGTTGTCCTCTTCCCCGAGCGTTAAACCCCGTGGCCGCTACCGGGTTGCTCGGGTTGTTGTTGTTCCACCGCGGCTATCATGGTCGGCGAGGGTTACTTTTTCTTCTTCTTCTTGATCTTCTTGTCTACTGCACTGAGCCCTTTTGCTAGCCGAGGTCTCTAGGCCAGCCGAGGCGGCAGCTTCCCTTCATCCAAAGATTTTCTTCCATTGAACGGCTTCATCTGCGTTGGCGTATCGATCGGCCATTCGAAGAGCTCGTTCGCCGTTAGATCCGGTGGATCTCCAGGTCCTGCGTGAAGCGCACGCCCCGCACTCGAACTTGAAAGCTCGGACGATGCCTAGTCCGATATGTTCGGATCGAAGTTCCGACCTGGATGAACCTCTCGACGAATTGTCGCAGGTTTCCGTCCGTCAGATCAAGCGCTCAGTGTCGCTCCTTTCCCGGCGGATGTAACAGCTCTGAAATTCGCTTCGGGCCTTGCGCCGAGCTGCCCCAGGACCGTATGGATCCTTCCTTCCGATTGAAAAGCCACGTCTGGCGGCTCGTCGGAACTCGGCCAGGTAATTTGCCATCACCCCCTCATCGCCTCCGTGGCGAGGATGGCGGTAGTATATATTGAGAGAAATTCGTCCGGTTACGGGTCCCGTTGAATCTTTCGACGTGGCCGGCTTGAATCTGCTCGGCCATGCGACGTTCCGAGGGAGCTCGTGAAGGCCTGGCAACCGGCTCGATTTCGCGGTGAAATCCTCGGTCACGGCCTCCACGCGGGTCTTCCACCCAACGCCCGGCGCGGGCCGAGTCGGGAGAAGACCTCATGCGACGGTCGTGCCGACGGCCGCTTGGTCGTGGAGCGTTCAGAGCGCTCGTAATCTGGGCGATTATAGAGGTACCGCTCTGAGGTTGCTCTGTGACTGTTCCGGGGCTTTTCCCGGATCGGGTTAGCGGTCTGGGGCGATCTCCGAGCATGGCTCCGAGATTCACCTCTGTGCGGGCGCGTGGGGGAGCGTTTGTGATGGTCCCGGGAAACACTCCGGGCATCCCGGTCACGGGGAGGATCCGAGACTTTCAGCTCGGCGGCAAGCCTTTCCAAATCTTCGGCTACGACCCTGCCCACGGCCTCCAAGTCTACTTGCTCGGGGAAACTGCGCAGATCACGCACGACCGCCGCCAAGGCTCAGAATCGCTCCGTTTCCGGTGAACTGGCGGCGGTGAGCTTTGACGGCGCTCCGGAGCGCGATCGGGAGTTCGGTACCCGCGAGAGTTCCTTTCTGTGGAAGCGCACCTCCCCTTTGCCTGGCGGCGAATGCTCGCGAGGGTCTTCCCCAAGGATGCCTCCAGGTGGAGTCTGGCCGCCTCGTAGCGGTCGTGCTTGGCAGCGTCTGAGGATCCTTCTCCGGGCTCCGCACGGCTCCCGGCCACGTTGACATGGCGAGGGCAGGATGAAAGCGATGGGGACATCATTGTATCCCCTTGAGATGCAGTCTCTCGGTCGAGCTCTAGGTCGTCTGGTATGTCCAGGCCATCGTAGAGCCCGTCGTAGTCATCCTCGGGGTCCTCGAGGGTAATGTCTGGGGAATGGAGGCCCTGTCCTCGCATTCCCGTGTCCGGGGAAGGGCTCCCAGACTCAGTGTGACCGATAGGATCGGTCACCCCGCCACGCTTGTCGACGGCGTAGTACACGTCGTCATCTTCAACGTGGTCAAAAACGCAAAGGTCCCGAGTGTCTCCCGAGTTTGGCATCCTCGAGGATCTTGATCTGCACGGAATCAAGCCGTCGCCCCCACGGACGGCGCCATTGCCGACGATTGGAGAACGGCTCCGTCGAGCTTACTTGTTGAATGGGGGATCAACAGAGCCCCGTCGTACGGATCGAAGAGGTCGTTCGAGCGATGCGAGGTCAGGAGAAGAAGAGAAGGGGGACACGGTGTTTATCCTGGTTCGGGCCTCCCTCTGCCGGGATAACAGCCCTACTCCAGTGTATTCTGTTCTATCTCCTTTTTTCCTCCCCCCTTACAAATCTTCAGGGGGGGTTTAAATAATACGACTATAGGTACCAAAAAAGGCAACTACCTCCTGGGATCACGCTATGTATCCATATCTGTGACCCGCTGTCCTTGATTCGCGTGCTGTTTTGAATTTCGGGTATGATCTCCCTTGATCTTCGGCTGATTGGTTGGCTCCTTCCTTATTCGTAGCGTTCGCCGGGCCCCCCGACCAAACACCCGAGTAGGTCGTGGCCTCTACGAGCATGCTTGCTCGTGGGGGGGGGGCGTGTTTGGTGCTTCTGCGAGTAAAGGTGCAGACGCGTATGCTCGTAGGAGAAGGAGGGATGCTCGTTTCATTCTCCCGAGCATCTTCTCCTAGTATTGCTTGGTCGGCGGGTTTAGCTTTTCACGGGGGTACCGTGGTCTTTTGCTAGATAGCCAATCCCCGACAGGTTTAGTTTTGCGATATGAGAGTCTTATTGTTTGTTTGGCTCATGGAGACATTGAATGCTTGGAATTAGACTTATATTGCTGTCATGCCGTTAATTATTGCTATTTTAGATGCCTCTTATATTGCCATATATTGCTATGCTATTGTTGTTCCTTCAATTCATGTTAAAACAAAGGAGATGCTGCCGAAATTTTGGTTTTTAACATTCGTGCCTTTGCTGTAATTTACTTGTATTTGTGGTATTTAGAGGTTGCTTAGTCTATGTTTGGTAGCATTCGGGCATATTAAATGCCAGGGTGTTACATGGATAGCCAATCCATTCCTAGGATTACATCGAGTACAGGTGTGTCAATCTGAATCAGATCTCCACTAAACCTCACTCCTTCAATTTCAATTGGGACACCTAGGCAAATACACTGAGCTCGAAGGACTGAGCCAGGAGAATAAACCAACTTGTAATTGCCTAGCAAACTATTCTCGATCCCATGGTCCTTAACAAATCTCGAAGACACAAAGGAATGAGAAGCTCCCGAATCAAACAAAATCACAGTAGGAGCTGAATGCACAGGGAACATATTGAGAACCACATCCGGTGCATTGCTCGCTTCTTCTGCAGTCACCAGGCTGAGTCAGCCCTGACCAGGATTCTGCGCAGAGCAAGAACCTGATTGGTCTGTCTGATGACCACCGCGTCCATTTGCTGGAGCTTGAGGATGAACCGGGGCGCTCTAGGCTGGAGGACGGGTCGGAAGGGGTCGACGATGCAGACAAACATTGGCAATGTGCCCAACCTGACCTCAAGCAAAGCATGAAAGTGGCGTCGTCCGGTGTTGTCCTCCTTGCACTTGCCCACCACGGTTATAGGATTGAACCGCAGACTAAGGGGCACGAGGAACAGGTCGCTGAGGCCTTGGTGGTGGCGAAGTGATCGACTGAGCACTAACAGCCTTCCCAGGGCGAGACCTTGACAGGCCTGCACTGGCTACTTTCTAGGTCAGCCACTTGCGCTTCCGGCTATCCGCAACTGCCTTAGCACTGTCCTCAACTTGGATCGCCTTGTCAACCAACACTTGAAGGTTAAGGAAGTCGAGGGCTGCAAGTGAGTGCTTGATTTCTTCATTAAGATGTTCCCAGAACAAAGCAGTTCTCGGGGCCTCACTCGGAACCTCCTCGGTGACATAGCGAGCTAAGTAGTTGAACTTGTGAAGGTAATCCATGACTGACATGGATCCTTGCTTCAGATTATAGAATTTCCTCTTTTTGATTTCCAACAGGCTCGAGGGGATATGAACTGCACGGAAGGCCTCTTCGAAATCTTCCTAGGTTGTGACTTGTCCAGCGGGACAGATTGCCTTGTAGATGTACCACCATATTGCAACTGCTCCTTGGAGATAATAAGCAGCATACTGGACCTTCTCGTCATCCGCACATCTCGCTAGATCGAGTTTGCACTCGACATCACGGAGCCAATCATCAGCATCCAGAGGATCAGTCGCAGAAGAGAAGTTCGGTGGGTGAGTCCGTTGGAACTCTGCCAGACGAGTCTGAGGCTGCATCGCTGCCACACAACCATAGGCAGTGGCGCCCAGATTCTCTGAGTTCTGCACCAACCGTTCAAGCAAACGGGTCTGCATCATAAACACCTGAGCCATAGATGGAGGTTGTGGCAATTCCTCGCTCTGTGCTTCGTGGTAACTATGCGATGCTTCCACTCCACCAGTTGGTACATGAGAGTGCTGAGATCCATGGTCGTGAGATACTGGCGACGGTGGGTCAGGAAGTACTGGGTTTGGCACTGCTGTTGCCGAAATTGGCTCATCCTGAGCTGCACCACCAGTTAAGAGTGCACGAACAGCACGTCTCCTCGGCATCTTGTTGAGACAAAGACTAGCAACAAGTACAACAGGAGCAATTCGAGTAATGAGACGAACTGGTACAATTATTGCGGAAACTCGCGCATTCTCCTACACGCGGTAATACAAAACATAAGTCATTCATTACAGCGAAAGGATTGCAATGGCGATAGATTTATAGATGACCACTTAGCACGTCTTCCCGCACTATAGCAGGGCTAATTACATCATCGACTACCGCAAGTTCCCACAGAGATATTTACAACAAAAGTACGTCATTAGCCAGCTCGTATGTACGACAAAAGCGAGCTTCAGCACTACCTATTACATAGGAGATCTAAACCTAAGCATGTCCACCATTCTCGACAGGGACATCTGAAGTGCCTGGAGCTGCAGAGGAGGCAAACGTCTTCATAGGATACATCAACTCATACTCGCGTCCACTAAAGATAAGGTTCCGCCCTGGCATGGCAGTCGCAGAAGCACTAGGATGCACAGCTGAGACACGGCGATGACTGCTGCCTCGTACCGACATCCTAGCGCTGTGGGAAACCCGGTGGTAGGATCCATAGGGGTGAGGTGGCTCCTCAGCTGGCTCGAGATCACAGTGCTCCCGATAGATCATCCCGATGGTAAAGAAACTGTAGTTGACAAACGGCGCCATATTGCTCTCCACCTCAGAGATACGGCGACAAGCAAGCAACAGTTCTTCCTGGAGACGAAGCAAATAGCGGTTGAGGGATCTCACAAACTCGGTCTGCCAGGCCTGCACAGGATCCATCAATGGGTTGGCCGATGCATACAGGTTCTCCTGACCGTCCGTCTTGCATGTGAAAGTGCATCTAGGCCCCTAAAATTATTTTGGATGATTAATGACAAACGATTAAAGGGACTAATGTGCTCAATGAGTTTTTGAACAGGTAAAAGTCCCAAGAAGAGATCATCTACGGATATAGGTTACCCTAAAAAAGAATCGAGTAAGAAAAACGGCAACATGTGTATGTATTTTACTTCTTTGAGTCGTAAGAATGCCGTACTATTAAGAGGGATGCATTGTAGTTGATCTAGAGGTAGTCTCTATGCTCAAGATGAATGATAACTAGTTGCACTTTAGAGACACTTGGTCCTTGCACTTGCTCCGGAATGTTTTGTTTTGATGTTCAAGTCTGAAGTTCCGATGCTGTATCGGAAGTTCCGAAGATATCAGACATTCCGAAGCATAGTTGTACCTGAGTCCGAAGCCCTTACATTGTATCGGACTGTCCGATTTTCATATCTGAAGTTCTGATGCCCGTTGTTTTCGAATAGGGTGCTCTCTGTTGAGATCGGAGGTTCCGATGTTGGCACATCGGAAGTTCCGATGCCTGTTGTTTTCGAAAAGGGTGCTCTCTGTTGGAATCGGACTTTCCGATATTTATTATCGGAAGTTCCGAAGTAGGTAAATTCTAGTTTGGGAACTCTCTATGCATTTCGGATGTTCTGATACTTGAATCGGAAGTTCCGATGTTGACTTAGTTTTTATCGAGGTCTCTCTCTGTGAGCTTCGGAAGTTCCGATAGTGAAATCGGAAGTTCCAATGCGTCTAGTTTTCGACCGTTGAGACTTTCCAAGTTCTGGAAGTTTGTACTCATCGAAAGTTCCGATGTTGGGTTCAGATATTCTGATGTGTGGCTGATTCTGGGTATAACGGCTAGTTTTGAACCAAAACTATAAATACCCCTCACCCTCTCCTTTTGAAGGTGACACACTTGCTTTTGCTGAACTCCTAAACACCTTGAGCACATCCTAGAGCTTTAATGAGACCTCTTCTTTGATCTTTGTGATCATCCAAAGAGTGAGGATTAGAAGTGTGATTGCAAGCTAGAACAAGAGTTAATCATTCATCTTGAGCTCTAGAGAGGTTCTCCAAGATCATTCTATGGTGCATTTGTTACTCTTGGAGGTTGAAGGACTCCTAGACGGCTAGGCGTCTCTCATGAGCTCCCGAAGGTTGTGGGAAGCCGTGAGAAGTTTGTGAAGGCCCGTTTCGCCTCCGAAAGGGAAGAAACGAAGAGTGAAACCAAACTTCAAGTGTGACCGAGGTTTGGGAGGAAAGGGTTGGAAAAGACCCGGCTCTTAGTGAGACTCCTCAACGGAGACGTAAGATCCCCTCAAGGATCCGAACTCCGGGAATCAAACTCTTGTCTCCTTTATTTAAGTTTTACTTTTGGCACTACTCTAGTCCAGACAATTTACTACCTCTTGCTCTCAATTAAAATAAGTTACTTGTAGATTGCTAGACATTATTTCTGATCTCGTTTTCAGTACTAATCGGATATTCCGATACTATACCGGAAGTTTTGATATTATCGGAAGTTCTGATATTGGATCGGAGAGTCCGATACTTTTCCGCTGCAACAAATTTCTTTTGAAATTTTAAATAGCCTATTCACCCCCCCTCTAGGCAATTATCACATCTTTTCAATTGGTATCAGAGCCAAACCTTCTCGAAGGCTTAACCGCTTGAAGGGAACGAGATGGCTAACACGGGATTAAAGGTTGTTGTGTCGGGTGAACAAGATAGCCCAAAGGCCGGAGATGGAACTCCCGGCAAGAACAAAGAAGGTGCAACCTCTACGTCAACACAAGGAGTTCAAATTCCTTACAATTATGAAAAATTAAATACTTCCTCTTCGCATTCCTACATTACCGTGCCTTCCGGGCGTGCACCTTTCTTCGACAGTACACACTACTCCGCTTGGAGGCACAAAATGGAAATACATCTAATGTCTCTTCATCCAGGTGTGTGGAAGATTGTTTGTATAGGTTTAGACTTGCCGGATGAAGATATAGAGCTTACACCGGAATAAGAGCAAAACATTCACCGGAATGCACAAGCTGCAAGTGTGTTGCTTGGAGCTTTGAGTCCCGAGGAATTCAATAAGGTTGATGGCCTTGAAGAGGCTAAAGAAATATGGGACACACTGCAAGTTGCTCATGAAGGGACATCAAGCATAAGAGAGTCAAAGATCGAGTTGCTTGAAGGAAAGTTGGGGAGGTTCGTCATGAATGATGATGAAACTCCGCAACAAATGTATGACCGCTTGATGATCTTAGTCAACAAGATCCGAGGAATTGGAAGCAAAGACATGACGGATCATGTCGTTGTGAAGAGGATGTTGAGAGCCTTTGCACCAAGGAATTCAACTCTCGTAACACTTATTCGAGAGCGAAAAGATTTCAAGAGGCTCACTCCAAATGACGTCCTTGAAAGGATCCTTTCACATGAGCTCATGGAGGAAGAGGCTAAGGAAGTGAAGAATCTTGCCAAGCAAAGCTCAAGCTCAAAGTCAAAGGAGATCGCACTAAAGGCAAGCAAAAAGGAAAAATCAACCTCAAGCGATGATGATGAAGATGAAAGTGAGGATGAGGAAGACTTGGCCCTATTTGTGAGAAAATTCAAGAAGTTCCTTGAGTATGACGGGTCCAGCAAGTACAAGAAGAACTATAACGACAAATCAAGAAAAAGAAGAAACGTGAAGAGGGCTTGCTATGAGTGCGTGAAGTTGGACACTTCATCACTTATTGTCCGAAAAAGAAGAACAATCCCAATGAGAACAAGAAGAATGAGCCGCTTAAGAAGAACAAGACATACAAGAAGAAGTATTCGAGGCGAGCTCATATTGGAGAAGAATGGGACTCCAACAACTCCGACTCCGACTCCGACGATGAAGGAGTAACCACCATCGCCATTGAAGTCGCTCCTCCAACCAAGTCACTCTTCGGCGATGTGAGTGACAACGACACCGACAACGACACTCCCATTTGTCTCATGGCAAAAGGGCGCAAGGTAATGGCTAAACCAAAACAACCAAGTAGTGATAGTGAAATGGAGAGTAGCGATGATGAAGATGATGCTTTGTTTAGTGACTTGAACAAACCAATCATTACCAAAATAAATAAGCTAATGAAAAGAATAGAAAGCCAAGAGGAGACTCTTGAGAAGCAAGAGGACTTGCTAATACTCGAAAAGAAGAAAAATCTTGGTCTCGAGAAGCTTCTCGCAAAAGAGAAGGAGAAGATTGAATTGCTAACCAAAAATCTTGATTTGGCTAACAATTCAATCACATTGCTTAAGAGCTCGAATGAAGCACTTCAAGAAAATGTGTTTAGTCTAGAGAACAATCTTAAGGTTCTTGAAGTGCAATTTGAGTCTCTTAATGACACTAACTCCTCTCAAAATGATGTATCCATAGCTTCGATTCCTTCCACTAGTAATGGGTGCTCTCATTGCTACAATATTGATCTTAATGCTTGTACCACTAACTCTCAACTTGTGTAAGTATTAAAGAGTGAAAACGAGAGACTAAACGCTTTGGTAAGATATGGTTGCATCAAGACTTATCAATCCAAGGATGCCCTATATAAGACTATCAATGGTCGAGGAAACAAAAATAAAGAAGGGCTAGGATTTGATAAGTTTGAGAGCAAGGGAAATGACCGTGTGGTGGTAAAAGGTAAGGAATGTATCAAGTTTGTCAAATAAAATGGCAAGCTACCATTGACCACCACACAAGTCAACAAGTCTGTGCGAGAACCAAAGAAGCATCCTCAACATCATGCATCTCATTCTATTCATTATGCTTCTTATGTTTTGAAGAAAGACCATCGTGGTAAAGTGATTGCTCTCTTTGTCGGTGCCCACAACTCCAATGAGAGAGAAGAAGAAGGTGTGGGTACCGAAGGTTCTACTCACTAACATGCAAGGACCCAAAAAGATTTGGGTACCTAAAAACAAGACATAATGTGCTTTTGTAGGACTATGCCTCCGGTGGATCAAATTGGGTGCTTGATAGTGGTTGCACAAACCACATGACCGAAGAGAAGAATATGTTCTCATCATTTGATGAGAGAGGGTCACAATATGAAAATATTATGTTTGGTGATAATGGTAAAGGTGAGGTTATGGGACTAGGTAAAATCGCTATCTCAAATGATCATTCTATCACTAATGTCTTGCTAGTTAAATAACTGAATTATAATTTGCTATCCGTGTCGCAACTTTGCGAGATGGGTTACAATTGCTTATTTACTAATGTGGACATGACCGTCTTTAGGAGAGACGATTCCTCAATTGCCTTCAAAGGATGTTTAAAGGGCAAGCTCTATTTGGTCGATTTCAACTCAAATAGCGCTAAACTTCAAACATGCTTAATGGCAAAATCTAGCATGGGTTGGTTGTGGTATCGCCGACTAGCCCATGTTGGCATGAGGAATCTCGGTAAACTTCTAAAGGGGGATCACATCATCGGACTAACGAATGTTGAATTTGAGAAAAATAAGATTTGTAGCGCTTGCCAAGCCGGAAAGCAAGTTGGAGCACGCCGTCCCGCCAAAAACATCATGACAACGACAAGACCTTTGGAGCTTCTACACATGGATCTCTTCGGACCCGTTGCTTATATAAGCATCGGAGGTAACAAATACGGTTTAGTCATTGTCGATGATTTTACACATTTCACGTGGGTTTTTTTTTGCAAGAGAAAAGTAAGACTCAAGGCATAATCAAGAAGTTCGCAAGAAGAGCCCAAAATGAGTTCGAGTTGAAGATCAAGAAGATTCGAAGCAACAATGGAAGCGAGTTCAAGAACACTCAAGTCGAAGAGTTTCTTGATGAAGAAGGGATAAAGCACGAGTTCTCCGCTCCCTACTCCCCTTAACAAAATGGAGTTGTAGAAAGGAAGAATCGGACGTTGATAGAGATGGCAAGAACGATGCTTGATGAATACAAGATTTCCCATTTTTGGGCGGAAGCCATCAACACCGCATGTCATGCGATCAACCGACTATATCTCCACAAGATCTTAAAGAAAACGGCCTACAAACTCCTCACCGGTAACAAACCAAACGTTTCATACTTTAGAGTTTTTGGTAGCAAATGTTTTATTCTTAACAAGAAGCCCAAGAACTCAAAGTTTGCACCAAAAATAGATGAAGGCTTCATGCTTGGATATGGATCAAATGCCTACGCCTATCGCGTTTTCAACAAAACCTCCCGTTGTGTTGAAATAGCGAGAGATGTGACATTTGATGAATCTAACGGCTCTCAAGTAGAGCAAGTTGATGTGAATGTGCTAGAAAATGAAGAAGTTCCAAGCATTGCGATTAAAAGAATGGCAATTGGAGAGGTAAGGCCTCAAGAGGTGGAACATCAAGATATCATGTCAACTCAAGTGGAACCACCAACTTCCATATGAAGCCAAGACAAGTCTCAAGATAGCTCAAGCAAACTCATGGAGGATGATCAAGTTGAAGACAATGAGCCAATCCAACAAACATCCCAAGTGCCACATCCAAGAGTCCATCAAAGCATCCAAAGAGATCATCCCGTCGACAATATCTTCGGTGAAATTCAAAAAGGGGTAACGACACGCTCTAGAGTATCAAACTTTTGTGAATTTTACTCTTTTGTATCCTCTTTGGAACCTCTTAGGGTGGAAGATGCGCTAAATGATCCGGATTGGGTGATGGCAATGCATGAAGAGTTGAACAACTTCGTAAGGAACAAGGTGTGGTCCTTGGTGGAAAGACCAAATCAAAACGTGATTGGAACTAAATGGGTCTTTCGCAACAAACAAGATGAAAACGGAATTGTTACAAGGAATAAAGCAAGGTTGGTAGCTCAAGGATACACTCAAATCGAAGGTTTGGATTTTGGTTAGACTTATGCTCCAGTGGCTAGATTAGAGTCAATTCGTATATTGGTTGCATTTGCTACTCACCATCATTTCAAGCTTTTTCAAATGGACGTCAAGAGTGCATTCTTAAATGGTCCAATCTCCGAATTGGTTTATGTTGAGCAACCACCGGGAATAGAGGATCACAAGAACCCTTCGCACGTTTACAAACTCCATAAGGCGCTCTATGGGCTTAAGCAAGCACCTAGAGCATGGTATGAATGCCTTAGGGACTTTCTTGTGAAAAAGGGTTTTACTATCAGTAAAGCAGATTTTTTTCAGGAATTGTCCCCACTTCGAGCAGGTGGTTGGTGGACTTCTGTTTATCCAACATTTTTGGGAATTTTTCATCCAATGAGAAGATAAGTCATCACACACTCCACCAAAAAACAACCCCAAAATCCTTGTAGAAAAAATAGGAAAAATCACGGACTACAGACAGTCAGGAACTTCGATCAGAAAATTTGGGGCTCGGTTTTCATGTCATAGCTCCCAAACGGTGCAACCAATGGACTCGAAATTTTTTACATGGATGGATATATGAGTCACGCACATTCTCCAATAAGAAAAAATCAAAAAGGATTTTTCTAGATTTTTCTAAAAATCAAAGATTGACTGCTGCGCGAAGAACAAGTTCAGGACAGATTTGCGATCTTGATAGAAACTTGACAAATAAACTCTTGCGCATACAAACTTTGGCAAATAGACTCGATCTTGAGAGAATATCCAAATAGAATATAGAAGGAGGTGAATGCGAATCGCTCAAGTCAAGAACAAAATCCGGCAATCATAAATGTAAATACGGGAATGTAAATGCTGAATTTAATACATGAAAGTAAATGCCGAAAGTAAAGACATAATGTAAATTGCAAGAATTAAATTGCGAGAAAATAAATTTAGCTCTTGGAACTTCTATTTCATTAAGAGATGTGTGATTACAAAGCCTCACTACATGTGGGCAAAGCTCAAATGAGCAACACAACAACTCCAAGAATGAATGGGCATGGAGGCCTCCATCCACCCCTCTATTTATACTACTCTTGGGCCACCTACCACCCTTGGATGAGTCCCAAACCCTAGGGCACTCCACCAAGGGCTAGGATTAACCCACTCACTCCACCCTCACACATGGGCTTTACATGGGCCACATAGGCCATACATGGGTTTAAAAAAAAACCCGGTCAACCCGATGCAGCGGGCCTTCATCCGCCGGACTTGACCGCTCCGTTTCCGCCTCTTCGAGCCTCCAACCCGAACCAGAAACCATGAGCCACCTCAAGTCCATTTCCATGACGTCCAAGTGATCCTTGTTTTGAGCCCAACCATCTCGTCGGCATCCTCGACCGTTCTGGACCTCGGTTCTCCCAACCTAGTCCCGGTACTCACCAACGACCATAGCTGCCTCAAGAACCTGTACCACAAGGACCAAACCATTTTGTACATTCCAAAATACACTTACCTTTTTTTTCCTGCATGTTAGTCCACAATTATCATTAATTCAAACATGCAATTCGAAGTCAAATCAAACTCAAACTTGAGCACACCTTGCTCAAATAAAGTCAAATACTCATCACAAATATGGATGGACCTCCACTTGGTCCTTCAATCTCCCCCTTGATGAGTATATTGACAAACCACACAAAAGGCATAAATTTGAGTTTGAAAATAAGGAAGAAAAGCAATTTGATTGCAAAAATCATATTTGGTCCAATTGAAAGAGAAAGAAAGATCATGACCAAATTAATGAAAAGATTTTCAGAGCTCAACACAAGAAAGAATAATTTTTCGACAAGACCTCTAAAAACTAAGAAATTTCTCAAAAAGCTCAAAATTACTCATGATCCAAATGCAAGGATAATTGTTCTACATGATCATGAGAAAGCATTTTTTTAATTTTCTTCCCTCTAAGATGTCTTTTCTACGTTTTCTCCCCCTTTGGCAATATAGGCATCAAGAGAGCAATTTTTGGATGAAATGCAACCTAGAAGAGCTTTAAGGATTATGCAAGTGACCACTTAGACAAAGTATGACACCAAGATACTCAAGTTCAGATTATGTCATCCTAAGTCATATCCAATGGCATATTTCAATTTTTGCTAACTAGCTCAAAAGAAGTTATATTTCTTTTGCATGATTTTAATAATAGCAACACTTAGCATAACTTCAAGACTAGAAGCAAAGCCAACCTAATGAGCAAATGGATATACTAGAGTTCAACCTAGTCAACACTTTGGGACGCTACAAGACCATTAGAGAACCCTCATGCTCAAACATCTCTTTAAATGCAAATTTTTAGATTAAAGCTCACAATGCAGTTCAAAGAGTTATGCCTAGTGAAGCATATCCTCGACTAGGAGCCATCGACAAAGGCTTCCTAAGCTTCACTCTCCTCTACAAACCTTTGAGGTGTAGAGAGTTTATCCTAGTGAAACACAACCTCGACTAGGAGCCATCGACATAGGTCTCCTAGGCGTCACTCTCTTCCTCTAGTTTATTTTGCATTTTTTTCAATTTTATTGACTCAAGTCATATTCAACCATCTCAAGCAAAAAGCTTAAAAGAGTGGTTTTGGTCATACACAATTCATTCCAAGTTCATCCCAAGTACAATGAGAAGCAGTCTCGAGAATGTAAAGTGTTGAGTTCAGTTTTAGCACAAATAAGTCAATTTTTATTTTCAGCACTTAGATTCGTGAGCTTTGTTAAGGATTCTATAATGAAACAATGTAGCAAACCTAAGTTGCTCTAGGGACTCTAGTAGAAACCCACTATTTCAATAAGCATGGCATAAGCATCTAGTAAAGAAATATAGCAAGTAAAAGCCAAGTTTCATCAAGTTTTCAGGAAAGCTTAATTTAAAATGTTGGCCAGTTTCACATAATATACCAAATTGGATATGACCTAGATTAGCAAATATCTTCATAAAAGTAGCTAGGTGTAACATATCTCAATTTTATCAATTGCATAAAAGACAAAGCTCAGAAAATGAAAACAAGTCTATATGCAATGCAAGAAAATCAGTTTCAAGAACTCCCCCTCAACATGTGAGTCAATTTTAAGTACAAATCTGATTCAAGTTGAGTTATTAACAATTTTGATTTCAAGAAATAAAAAGAACTCAACTGAAACCAGAAAGACAAAAAAATGAGAAGAGGAAAAGGAGAAACTGACAACTGGGTAATCTATGAGCATAGATAAGATGAAGAGAAACACTAACACTCAGACTCGCTCTCACCTTCCCCATATGACTTATATAGGAAAGCTACATCTTCAACTCCAACCCAGGAGAAAACACAGACCATGTCTACCCAGGGGGCCCAACACCTGCTAGACCTAAAAGACTATGAGTGAGCTCAACCGAGAAGAAGAGAAGAATAGCACCCTAAAGCATAAGGTGAGAGGTCCATGCCGAGGCATGCTAGAAGTCTAGGTGAAGTGGACTCAACCAAATGAAAACCATCCCAAAGATACCCAGAAAGAGAAAGGAATGCTTAGACAAGCATTCAAACACTGGCCTAAGTTGGGTAAGCAGCTACTCCTCTGCGGCGAACACTGGGGGCTGGTCGCCCCCATAGTCAGATCAGGCGAGCACTAGCAAACACAACCAGACAGCAAGCACGTAGGTAACATCCAAAGTAGCTAAATGCATTGATGATGCTAACGCAGTCTTTTGCATACAGAAAAAAAAGAACAAGAAGAACAAAAGGAGCAAAAGGTGGCAGCCCTGGCGACTAGGCGTCATCGACCCCTTCAACCGTGACGCTCTCGGTGGGCTCCTGGTTGCCTCCGTCAACCTCCCCGTCCGGCGGGGCCCCAAGGACCGGGTCTTCGACCTCCATCAGCCCGGCGACATGCTCCGCCGCCTCGTGCACCGGCGCCTGTGCCTGGGCCTAATCTCCTCCAATGCCGGCCACAACAGTGGCCATGTAACACCCCAAAATTTTGCTTTTCTTAAATTATTGTGTGATTTGGCACTTTGGTGAATTTTTGGAATTTTCTGGAATTTATTTGGATTTATTTGGAATTTATTTGAATTTATTCTATTTTAAAAGAATTAAAGAATTTAACTTTGCAAATAAAATTTTGTTGGAAATATTTTATTTGAGTCCAAAATGATCCAAAATATTTTCCAGAATTTTTCTGGAATTTTTCTGAGTCTTTTGCTATTTTTAATGAATTAAATGAATTACTGGGAATTATTTTAATTATTAAATCGCTGGAAATTCGAGTTGGATCAAGTACTATTCATCCGACCGAGTCGGAACCCGAGTCGGACTCGAGTCCGACCCGAGCCACGTGACTCGACCGAACCAGCTCTAAACCTAATCGATCCCAACCGTTGGATCGAGATCCAACGGTCAGGATTGGGCGCATTGGCCGATCGGTCCGGCTCGGACCGTCGCGCTTGGCAATCGTGGCCGTTGATCGGACACGTGTCTGCGGGTCGCCGTCGTCTCCGCCGAGTCCGATCCGATCACGCCGCCGCGCCCTCCGCCGGGTTCGTTAGGGTTCCGGTTCGCGCATGCCTAGGCTATTTAAGGCCGGACCGGCCCCGAGGTTGCCCTCTTCCATGCGCCCGCTTGCCTAGCTAATAGAGCTCAAGCCGTGCCGATTGCTCGCCGGTTGGGCGGAGCCGCTACGGTTTCCTCGTCTTCTCCGCACCGATAGCCCTTGTCCGCCGTGTTGGAGCCAGTTGAGAACCCCAAGACAAAGGCGCACTGCGGACATCTCGATCACGCCGAGAATGCCCGTAGCGCCGCGCGCGTGGTCATCTTCCTAGCGGCAAGCAACCCAACCTGCCCGTGACTTCATCTCCGTCCACGAGCTCCGTGCACCGTTGGATCTTCATCGGACGATCACGGTGAGTCCACGTTTCCCCGAAACTTTGGAAAACCAGATCGGATCTGGACCGTTGGATCAAGATCCAACGGCCCACGATCGCCACGTGCTGGAAACTGCGTTAACTTAGGGTAGATCTAGACCGTTGGATCTAGATCCAACGGCCGTGATCATGCCACGTAGCCGCCGCCGCCGCGGCGTTGAGTCAGCGATGGCCGGGCGTGCCAACGGCCGAGCCTGGGCGTGACTGCGCGTCACTGACATGCGGGGCCCGCATGTCAGTGTCTCGCCCAAGAGTCGCACCGTGCACGTGACCCACTGACGGGTGGGACACGCGTGTTAGCGACCCGAGCCGTGGACCGGGTCCACGGTGGACCGAGCCGCACCGTGCGCCGAGTCCGTGAGCCGGCTGACGTCAGCCGACCAATCAGGAGCCGACACGTGTCACCCATGACGCAATAAATGATTTTCCGAAAAAGAAAATGATTTATTAATTCGAAATAATGATTTCAGATTTTGATTCAAATTTCAAACGCTTATAACTTTTCCGTTTCAACTCCGATTTGAGTGATTCAAATTTCTAAATTTGTAGAAAATTCAGATCTACTCAATTATGAATTTTATTTAATTTTTGGACTAGAGTTTTTCTCTGTAATATTATTTAATTGATTATTTAAACTTTAAATAATTATAACTTTTGCATTTTAACTCCGAATTTGACGATTCCAGTTTCTAAAAATTCATAAAATTATGTTCTCTCTGTTTATGGATTTTATTTGGATGTTTGGACACTTTTTGCCTATTGTTTATTCGTGTATTGCTATTTGCATGCCTTACGAGTAGACGTTGAAGTGCCGGAAGGATTCGAAGGAGGAGTATTGACTCAGGATCCAACTCAAGACCAAGAACAAGTACTTTTTGAAGGCAAGTTGAGCTTTGACCATGTTGATCCTATGTTGAAACCTATTTTGATTTAACCTATTGCATGCTAGTTCAATTAGAAAATACTTTATTTAAATATGGGAAATTAGATAAACGCCAAATTGCTGTATGACACCTTGATTAATTAAATATGTGCCATGACCCCTTGTCACCCTAGTTGTGGTTTACTAGTTGGACATTATTAAATTGCCAACATAGGTTTATAGATCGTTGTAGTATACTGCTTAGACCTGCTACGTGCTCATGACATGATTTTGGACAATCAAATGTTAATATTGACTTAATGATATATTGAACCTGTTTTGGAAAGGTATCATGTGATGTTGATGGCACGTGGTGCATGGTAATCAACTGGGGTTTGATAAATAGTTTTCGACCGGGGCATGTGGCAAGAATAATCAGGTGGGCCAGTTGTGGCATTGGGAATGTTGGTTTGGTTCTTCGGGTAGTCTTGCCCTGGTCACCCTAAGGACTTCACCTTGCAAGCCTTTGAACTGGGTCTAACGTGCAACCACATGTAGGGATGAAAACGGATCGGATACGGACGGATAATGGCTCTACCATATTTGTTTTCATATTTTTTCTCGGATTCGGATACGAATACGGATAGTCCGGATACGAATACGAATACGGATAATGTCGAATACTGAATCTGGATCGAATACTGAATCGAATCGGATCTGATTCTGAATATTTATCTAACATGATAATCCCTTAGATTGTACATAAAAAATCAATGAAAACACATAACTAGTTGATTTGATTAAAACATTATTGAAAATTGAATAAATATAAGCATTTTCATTCACTTAGACAATAGTTAGATACTATGTTGCAAACAAAATTATGTAAGACTTAGTTCATCACGTACATATGATTAATCCATCATACATGTAGATCAAAACACAAAATAAAGGTGATCCTTGCTCAGAGATACAAATGGAAACAAATATAGAATACACAAAAAGTTTGATAATACTTAATTACCATATCTCTAGAAAACATATATAACACTTACATTTAATGACCCCAAGATTTGTATTATTTGTTAAATTATGTTTAAAATAATAATTTATGTATTTTATGAGTTTTTATGCATTTTAGCTACTTATTTAAAATATTTTTCTATTAAAGACAACATTTTTTAAATGTTTAGAAAATTTAAAATACAATAAATTTTAAAAATAATTTTTGTAAAAATTATAGACTATGTTAGGAATTTTATCAAAAAATTTCATAATTTTTGGAGTTAGTTTGCTAATTTTAATAATTGAAACTTGATTTATGGATTAATTAAATTAGAAAACAACTTAAAATTTAGTAACCTTTTTGGGCCAAAAGAGTAGCTTGGCCCAGCCCACTATCCGGATATCCGATCCATCACTATCCGGATTATCCGAATCCGTATCCGTATCCGACGGATAGTGAGCTACCGAATCCGTATCCGTATCCGACAAAAAAATATCCGTATCCGTATCCGATCCGATACTATCCGACAAATATCCGATCCGACAGAATCCGTATCCGAAAATTATCCGGATCGGTCGGAAACTATCCGATCCGTTTTCATCCCTAACCACATGTCTGTAATGGGACGGACCTAGTTGATTAAGTTGCTAATAACGTACCTGTGGGACCTCAGGAGGTCAACTACACCCTTTGTGTAAGTTGTACGGGGGAGCGTACCGGGGCTGAGGCCAGGTACCCATCTAACGGTTGATTGGCCTAAACTTCGCCTTAGCTAAGGGAAGGGTTAGTGTGCAATAACCGGGGAGGCTCACTTGTATTGTTAGAAGTTTCCGAAAGACTTTGTTACGGGAACTCGCCTTTGTGGTGTTTGACTGTATCTTGTGGGTAAAGTGCATAACCTCTGCAGAGTGTACAATCTATTCGAATAGCCGTGTCCGCGGTATTGGACATCGCTCGGGAATTACAGTCAAGGGTTAGACTTTCTTGAAAATAACTTGGACTTGAAAGGTTGGGTTTGGTTTACGAATGACGTTAATGGAAATGTGGATTAGGATGGGAAAGATGCTTACTAAACTCCTTGAAAAGTTATCTATGCTTTACTTGTTTCTACTGCTTTCGAATCTAGTTATGATACTTGTTAAATGTTGTTTACTGCAAAAATACCTTGAGCCACTCCTTTGTACTAAGCCATGCATGTAGTATATTAGCTACATTCTGTGCATGACTTGCTGAGTACCAAGTACTCACCCTTGCCACAATACAACACCAGTTGAAGAGGAGACTACACCAGCTTTGGAGGAGGAGCTCCAAGAGGAACCGTCTACTTAGGGAGCGAGCCCAGTCAGTTGCCTGTGGTATACTGGATGGCGCCACGAAGTTATCTTATTTTTCCGCTGCTATTATTTCTCTCTTAATAAGTTTCGCCCTGTGAGGCGCATATTTGTAACTTGACCATAAGGTCGAGTAACCAGTTTGACTATTTAAATAAAGTACTTTATTAGTATCGAGTGGTATGATTGTGATATTTACCGATGTTAAGACTGTGTGCACTAGCGCGTTCCTGGACTAGTGCTGAATACACAGAGGGTCCGGATTTGCAAATTCGGGTCCCGACATGCCATAGGGTTGAAGGAGGCATCGTGACTGATGCAGCAGGCCAAGACGTGGGTCGCGGTGGTGATCACTACTTGCTGCCCCTCCCGGGTCGAGCGGGCAGCCAAGGCATCAGGCAAGCCGCCCAAGGCCTCAACCGCTCGGGTCAGGCCAAAGGCGTAGTGCAAGGCAGTGGGCTCTATCGGCTCCCGGAGATCTACACCCAGTGGCCTCAGACCCTCCGCGATGGCCCAGAAGGCTGTCTGGAGCATGACGGCAAGGTTGTGCAGCGTGCTGTGCTGATCCCTCTCCACCTTTTGCCGCCTCGCCTTGGCGTCCGTCCCATGCCCGGGCGAGCAGGGCCTCCCCGTTTGCCCTTTCTTGGGCTATCAGCATCTTGGCCTCCTCCTTCTCTTTGTGCAGCACCTCCAGCTGCCGCGCGTGCTTGTGCCGCATGGTCGGTGGCAGCTGTCAGGAGGGGGCCAAGAGCTGCATAGGCCCTACTGAGTTCCGCAAGCAGCGGAGCCGAATGAGGAGCCAGAGGCGGAGGGGCGATCACCGCGGGGAGAGCGGGAGCGCTGCCGCCGGCGACATCAGAAGCGACAGGCGGCCCCGAGGTCGAGGCTCCCGCTGCGCCCGTCGGTGCAATGGGCGTCGCTTGAACCGGAGCACCTCGGGGGGCCGTCTTTGGGGGCGACCAGAAACTGAAGGCAACCCCCGGAAGCCTGAGCCCACCAGGGCCAATAGCAGCAGTAGATCTCGAAGCCAAGAAGCCTGGCGCTGGGGGAGTGGGTGTTGACGAGGTCAGCACAGGAAAGGTCGACAACTGCCGAGCTGGTCTTTGAAGAAGTTAACTGCCGTGAGCAGCGCCCGGCTCGAGCAGCGGGCGTCGGCGCCCCGGAGGAAGATCCCGCCACTCCGGGAGTGCGGGAAGGAGTGGCAAGATCGGCGATGGTAGAAGTCTGGTCACCGGTGCGGGACCTTTTAGGTTCTACACTCGAGGCATCCAAAGAGATCGGGCGCTTGCCAGTGCTGCGATCGTCCACTAGAGCCAGGTCCCTTATCACCAGGGGACCACGAGCCGGCGCCACCTCGGGACCGGTGGAGTCCATCGAGGGGATCCTGATGATTTGGGTCTGCTTGGCTGACGCCAGATCGCAAAGTGGCCGAGCGACGGCAGGAAAGTCCTGGTCACCCGGCGGCATTGGAAGCAGCCCGCCAACCCACCTGGAGATAGCGGCTTTGTTCAAGTTCCCAGCCCCTAGTAGAAAAAAGGGGGGACAAGACATGTTAGATGATGGCGACCACAGAAAAAAATATCTCTGCGAAGGAGAGTGAAGACTTACTGCCTGGGTACGTCCGGGTGAAGTTGTCTTCACCCGTGTACTGCCATGCAGGGCGGGCACAATAGCAAAGGGGGCTAATCCTCCGGGATATGAAGTCCCGGACAACCAGCACCCCGGTCAGGCCGGCGTCCTGCAGGTGCTGCACGCGGGCCGCCATTGCCCGGAGCTCCGGCGTCTCCTCGACGGGGGAGACCTAGTCCTTGATGTCTTCAGCCGGCGCGGTCGGCAGCGTGAGGGCGTCGAGCCCGCTATTATCATCGGCGAATAGCCAATCGCTTCACCATGCCTTCCAGTTGAACTTCGCTTGGAGGGGAATGTAGTGGGGAGCCAGCCCGCCGCGGAGACGGATGTGGCAACTCCCCGTGGCCATGGAGTCTGGGACGCCACGGAGAATGTAGAAGTAGCGGAAGAGGGGGAGATTGGGCCTCACCCCCACAAACATCTCGCACAAATGTGCGAAGATGGTGAGGGTGATGATGGAGTTGGGGGTGAGGTGAAGGTGGTGGATCCGGTAGAAGTGGAAGATGTTAGTGTTATGCCCTTGAGGCAATCATATGGATGATTGTAACATAACTATGTTTATGAATAATAATATGATTATTGGTCCAATGAATGTATATCATTGTTTTGATCAACAAGTGTGTGACTTGTTTATGAAGCTCTTTACTTATTGATATAATTCGATAAATATCTCTGATCGGATATCATCGTATAGGACAACGATGAATAGATCAGCACATGTATTGTTCGATGATCATGTTTCATAGATCATGGGATATGGAGATATCATCAATACATTGTGGACGCATGTTGAAGAACATGTGTTAGATAGACCCACAATGGGACACTGCGAGAATGTTATATTCTTATGTGTCATCAGTGTATCTCATACATAGTAGATGTATGATCCTTAGACCTGAGATTGTCATATTCCCTACATATGTAATAGTTTACCTTGGGGTTACCAAACACTATTTCCTAACCGGATAGTTATAAAGGTAGCTTTCATGTTCACTATGAAACATGCAGAGGGAAGTGAGCGATCAAGATGGGATTTGCCACTCCGGTGTAACGGAGATATATGTCTAAGCCACTCGTGTGATATTATTAAGGAAGTGCATGGCCATGCCGTGATTGAGGAGTCAATCACAACTTATTAATATATCATGGATACGAGAGATGGATTGAACTGTCAAAGGATGACATACTTCTCGCCTTGAGTTCGATCTTCATATAGTTTGGCAAAGGGATTATTACATCAGTACTTTAATCATGTGCATTTGGGAGTTGAGATGCCCTGCAAGGAGCCGCTACCAACTATTGGATTGGATCGAATCCATGTCCAAATGTATGTGAACCTACAGGGTCACACACTTAACGGGTTGGGACGCATTAATTCGGATTGGATCCGTAATTAATGGACCTCGTGGGCTTAGTGCGCAGATGGGCCCTGGCTACTTAGGGTTTCATCTCGTGGCTATATAAGGAGGGGAGGAGGGTGGGTGTGGGAGTCTCCCGTGCGGTTTTGAAGTGCCTCACCCGAAACCCTAGCCACCTCCTCTCGCTGCCCCTGCTGAGCGATCTGGTGCTTGCACACCGACGCACGGCGTCCCATCCCTGGACGTGTAGACTGTTGTAGTGACGCTGCTGCGACTGCGGTGTGCAAGGACGATTCGCAGCCGGACGAGGCGAGGACGATCCGCAACCGAACGAGGCGTGGATGATCCACGACGAGGTGAGGACGATCCACGGCGAGGCGAGAACGATCCACGACTACGGTGAGAACGATCCACTACATCGACGTGCAAAGGATTCCGCAACTACGTGTCTAGTGGTAACGATCCATGATCTCTTACTCGCATGATGTCTTGGGTGATCGCGGTAGAATTTTTAAAATTGTGCTAGCGTAGCCTACCCGGATGTGGCAACTCCCCGTGGCCATGGGGTCCGGGACGCCACAGAGAATGTAGAAGTAGCGGAAGCGGGGGAGATTGGGCCTCACCCCCACAAACATCTCGCACAAATGTGCGAAGATGGTGAGGGTGATGATGGGGTTGGGGGTGAGGTGAAGGTGGTGGATCCGGTAGAAGTGGAGGAAGGTGATGAAGAATTCGGAGAAGGGCGGAACCAGGCCCGCCAACAATCCCCATCCGTAGACGAGGATTTCCCTAGGTCTGCACCGGGGGGAGGCGGTCCCGCAGCGCAAACAGAGGGACCCCTCGGCTACGAGCCGAGAGAGGCCCTCCATCCTGTCGTCCCCAATAGAGGAAGGAGGGAATGCTTGCGCCATTGGAGCAAAAAAAAAAGGTTTCAAGCAAAGGAAGCGAAGGCAGAGATGCAAGAGTTAAGGGAGAGCATGAACTGCTAGGCACAGGGACACATATTTATACGCTCCTAGCGCCGACGGTTCGTGAAAAGACAACCATGCGCGACGTTTCAAGATTCAAGTGAAAGCGGCGGAAGTGGAGAGGATCGAGGCGGTTCTGTACCCAGAGAGTGGTGGGCCCCTCCGGGAATGCTCCAACATTAAATGTGGCCAATGAAAGACTTGCACGCGTTCCAGGAAGGGCCTGGTGGCTACTGTCGGCGTACTTTACACTAGGGTACCCTCTCCGCTGCGGAAAAGTGCAAGGAACCCATGCAGCTATCGGGCGAGCGGAGCAGCCAAAGTTGGGGGGAGGCTTGTCCTCGAAGTCTCCTTCCCCCGACATGCCATGTCAGGGCATTCAATGCAAGGGGATACGCTGTCGATTCAATGATGACCCATGCCACTGACGCCTCGAGCCTAACCCGTCGTGGGAAAGGTACATCCCTGGCAGCCTGGGTGCAGCAATTCGGCGGCACAGAGAATGAGGCTTGCGCAATGAGATAGCATTAATGGATGTAATCAATGAGCCGCATGTCGGCATAATGTCACCCCCCACTTGCCCGAACCTGCCTCGGGTATATAAGAGCAGCTCGGTGCATGGGGAGGGGGATTCCCTGGTTCCGAATACTGGGAACATGAAATAGAGAACAGAGAAGGAGAGGAAAGAAGAGTATTGTAACTGGTAGAAATAAAAGATCACAACAAAGATCAAGGCAGGACGTAGGGCTATTACCCACATTGGGGGCCTGAACCTGGGTAAATCGTCGCGTCTACTGTTCTTCTTCCCGGGATCACTATGGTAGAGTTGTTAGGGTTTGTCACCGTGAAGATGCACACCATACCGAACTAAAAAACCTCCGTCTCGAGGGATCCTGCGGTGAAAAACACCAACACCTGCATTATGTGCATGACTTGCTGAGTGCTCAAAGTACTCACCCCTTGCAACAACAAACATTAGTTGAACAAGAAGCAACGCTAGTCTGGGAAGAAGAACTTCAGGAGGAGCTGACCAACTAAGGAGCGAGCCCAGTCAGTTGCCTGTGGCAAATTGAATGGCGCCCCGAAGTTTATTTTATTTCCGTTGTAGTTATTTACCTTAATAAGCTTCGCCCTGCGAGGCATAACTTTGTAACTTGACCATAAGGTCGAGCAACCAGTTTGGTTATTTAATTAAAGTACTTTATTATTTCACTAAGTATGATTGTGATATGTACCGATGTTGAGACTGTGTGCACTAGCGTGATCCTGGACTAGTGTTGAATACACAGAGGGTCCGGATTTGCACATTCAGGTCCTGACAACAGTCAAACAAAAGAAAGATAGACTGATAGACTAGATCTGGGCATAAGGATATGACATATGGCCAATGGTATATCGACCAAGTCCACGAATGATTTCCATATCAATGGCAGATTAGGTTTTCAGGGATAAGATAGAGCACAAATATTTTACTACGGTTGACACAACAAGGGAAACATCAATACTGGCAACACGGCTCACAATGAACTCAATCCACCGAACTAGTCTTAAGTTAGGGTTTTGGTTCAGCCACATAGATGATATGACAATGAGGCTAGATTGACACATGGTGGGGTTAGACCACAACATGGCAATAGAGAAGATGATGATATTGTACTAGGGCTTTTGCTTGTATGCACACATGCGATGATAGTGAAGCGATAACAGCGAAGCGTTAACGGCGAAGCTATGGCATGACACTCATGAAATAACAAGGTGTCGACCGTCGGTACAATGATATGGCAGCGAGGTTATGATATGGCTCATGAATGATCTGTGGACTGCAGGGTTCACATGTTAAGACGCATCGCCAACGAAAGATTGGACCTAAGGTTAAGTTAGGGTTTGAGCAAAATGACTCACAAATATATCCACTTGGCATAGGGATAGGATGGTTAGGGTTGGCTCTACGATAAAAGATTACCAAGGATGGCTAGCCGGAACATGAACCGATATAAAAGAAACTAGATCGAAAGACAATGGGTAGATTCTAGAACATGGCATTAATGGCAACCTGAGACCAAATGATCTCTAAAGATGGGATAAACAGAGAATATTGGCCTACTGGACAAGATGACATGGCCAAGGCAAACTAAGATGGTTGGCAGCAAAAGGCGGCGGCTAACGAATATTAAAAATTTTGGATGATGGAACAACAAAGGGGAAATGAGTACCACGTAAAGCGCGACGAGACAAATTCAACAGTATAGACAGATTCAGGGGTGACCCACTGGACAGATCATAAACTACCGATGAATGGCTTCCGAAGCTAGTAGATCAAACAGACATAACTATTAAAATAATGCATGAAACCAAACCAAATTTTACAAAGAGCTATATGGGACCCTAAGGCACAATCTGACGCAAACGGATCTGAGTTTTACCTTCTGGATCAACGGGGAACGCGTGATGAAGTTAACTGCTGTTTGTTCACAGTCTGATCGGGGAAGATTAAATTTTCTGCAGAAATCCCGTGGTCAAAACCTTGACTTAGGGTGAGCACCGTGTAGAGGACATCAAGATCAGTCTAGTAAAAAGATCACGGTCAAATTCGCAAAAACGAAGGAGAACGGGCGACAGCAAGATTTGAGATTGGAATGGCTGTAACTTTTGATTTGGTGGATAAAACTGCACTAAATTTGAAAGAGAGATAGATGGGAGTACATGCCTCAAAGTGACACAAACGGATTTTGGGAAAACTCACCGAGATGACGAGGGACGCGACGCCAAGTTCAGCCGGCTTGGGGCGGCGCACGGGAGGGACATAGCTGAGATTTTTAGGGTTTGGAAGGTGCCCTAGAGGTTGAGGACGTGTGGGAGGGGTCTTGGCATGTTTCTATAGGCTTGGAAGTCGTGCCATGCAAGGAAACATGAAGAAAAACGGATTTGGATCGAAAAACAGCCAGGATCAAACACCTAGCGCATAATGAACAGTGCTGGGCCGGCCCACTATTGTTCATAACCTTTTTCTAGCGATTTTCCAATAAAAATAATTTTAGTAATTCAATTAATTTTTTTAAGGCAATAAAAATACCATAAAAATTTTAGAAAATATTTTGAGACATTTTGAACTCAAATAAAATATTTGTAACAAAACTTTCTATAAAATTTTCTAAATGTTTAAATAATTCCATAAATGACACAATTCAAATTAATTCCAAATAAATCAAAATAAATTCCAAAACTTCTCAAAATCACAAATGCATATTAAATGCAAGAAAAGCAAAAAAATTATCAAAATCCTCATGGCTGTCATGAGGAGAAGCTGGCCATCGCCCCGCTCATCAAACGTCTTCAATCACCCCAAGGCCTCCTCATACGCCATAGTGTTGGTTGCGTAAAATTGCTCGATGTCGGCGACGACAGGGTAGAAATGATTCGGCACGGTGTCGAGGAGCTTCTTCACCAGTGCTGAATCCTCCAAGGTAGCCCTGAGGTTGGCGTACCACACCGTCATGCCATTGAGCTTGCCGGCATAGTTGTCCAGTGCCTTGCCATCCTTCATGTAGAGAGCATTGAACACTCCCTTCAAGGTTGCCAAGCGCGCCATCTTGACATGATTCGCCCCGACGAATCTTGTCTTGAGGCTATCCCAAACCTCCTTCTCATTTTCTTCGCCGCCACCTGTAGCATGATATCCTCGGAAAGGGTTTGGAGAATATGCGCCCTCGTCATCTTGTCCTTCCGCACCTCCACCGATGCGCCCTTCACCGGGGCTACGGCCTCCCACAGACCTTGCGTGTCCAGCAGGGCCTCAACTTTGATGGCCCATGTGGTGTAGGTCGTTGTAGTGAGCTGCGGATAATGGAACAAAACACCACCGCTTGCCGCCGCAGCTTGAGAAACCATCGCCATGGGCTCGTACCGAAGGATCTTGGGCATACACACCATCGTCTCTGATACCAATTGTTGGCTTGCGGGAGCCTCCGACGTCGGAGTAGGTTTCAATCGGCTGCGGTGTGAAATGAACAGAAGCTTCGCGTGGTTGCTGGACCAGCTACACGCTCAGGCTAAACACTCGCACACATGTAGTGAATAAATGGACATGAACTCATTGGTGCAGGCTGCGACAAACGCCATGCTCTTGTGTATTCCCATATTCAAATAAATAAATGAGTACATGTTTATATAGCCTAGCAAATACCCTGCGCTCAACAACCTGCTAACTAATGCGTGCATGCACCACGTACGCCAAGCGCATGATCCACAGGACCTGGCCTCCACCGCTCGTTCTCCGGCTGATCCGTAAGTAGGGATGAAAATGGGTCGAATAATTCCCGCCCGATCTAGGACCAGATACAGGATCGGATTTGACTATCCGGTCGGATCCGGGACGGGATCTAGATACTTGAATTCGGATACGGGATCGGATATGGAACAACCAATATCCGGTAAATACGGGATGGGATCCTGATATTCAGATATTTCCTATTCGGATATCCGAATTTTTCCTATTCGGGTATTTGGATCGGATATCCGGATATTCTATTCAGATATCAGCAAGGCCCGACCCATTTCATCTCATTTTTTCCATAGAGAGCCCATTTATATTGACAATTAGTTGGATCTATTAATACTAGATCTATTAATACTAACGTAGCATATTCTTTCTACGATGTATATTGGGTTTGATTGATATATAACTTGCTACTATGGTCAAGTACTCGTATGGTTTAATTCAAAATATATTACTCCCCAGGCTTAGCAGCAGCAGTATTTTTCGGCCGGCAGGTGCAATGCCCTAGCCTCACATGCACAAGCTCGTCTAGTCGTCCTCACGCGCGCTGTCACACAATGACTCACTCGGTCACGCCGCTCTAGCTCGCCACTCCCGCGACCCCACATACACATCGGCAGCTGCCCAAACCCATTGTCCCCGCGCCCTGCAGTTGTGCCCACCAGCAGGTCGCTGCCCTCGCCACGCTCCCTGCCTGGAGGCTGGGTGAGGCGAACCGATGAGGGCCGTGAGGCCTTCGGCCAGAGCTGGAGCTAAAGGTGATGAATTGTTGAACTGTTCTCCATTTCTTATTGTTTTATCTCGTTAGGGTTCCTAATGCATTTGTTCCACCATTTGTTTTAGAGGTTTTCTTTATATTTAGATTCGATTTCCCTCCCTTTGACCAGTACATAAGAAGAAATTCGGGGCAGCTATTAAAGATCAAGCACAACCGAAGGAAGCTCATGCCAACAAAAGATATTATGGACTAAATTCAGTGCCTTTACCATCCTCTGCATTTTTAAAATATTTTTAAAAAATACTGGCCAAGAGCTCTTGCATTTTATTAAAGAAGAAGAAACAATAGCCGAGCTACAAACCTACAGTACATGCACCCGAGCCGAACCAAGGTTCGAACCCGGCGGGCGGCTACACTACGGCAAGCCTTGCCATCAAGCTCAGGCTCGGTCTCATATTGGCAGCTTGAACACCCTACAACACACCATTTGAGAAATGTGTGGCCTTAGGGGAAGGGAAGGAGAAAATATTACAAGTTCAATATTTATGACCAATAACTTGTTTCAATGAGCTCCGGCTACCAACCCTGTTTCCTCTTAGGCCATATTCAATACAAAACACTTAGATAGGTGCTTAAAGAGTGAGAAATAATACCATATCATGAAGCATCTATTCAAGAGTCAAGACCTCCGATGCAAACATCAGTTTTTGGATGCTTAGATACGCATAACCACCTGCTAAACATGGACGCTTAGAGATGGCAACGGGGACCCGAAACCCAAAACCCGATGAGTATTTACTCTATTAGGGGTCGGGTATGAACAATTTTTCATTCCCGCGGGTCTATTAATGGGCAAAGGTTATTACCCAGCGGGTACAGGTCCATTCTGCTATTACCCGTACCCGTTGATCCGCGGGTACGAGTCAGAAGTATGTACATTAGTTGAAAAGAACAAAGTTCATGAGAAGTTCAAGAACTTTAATGAGTTGCTCAGTGCATCCATTTTCTACATGGGAGTAAGCTCAATCAGATCAACAGATGAACTAAAGAATTTAGTTCTAAGTCATTACTGTCTTATAATCCCTACTTTTTTCTGTTTGACTTGCCCATTTTGCGACCCAGTGATACTTGGCAAGCTTCCTGAATTTCTATTTCGATACTATTATCTATCTTTTGAGGTAAGGCAAAGCAATATATCTAAAGCATGTAGTGCCTTTTGGTATGGGTGATAATGAAAAAAGTTCATAATTTGTTGACAAAGATGTAAAAACAAAAGGAAACTAAAACAAATTACTTGAAAGGGGTTTGTATTATGTTTTACTCATAGTTACAAGAAACGCGGGTGTGGGTTACCCGCCGGGTCCCTGTTACCTACACGGGTACGGGTAAATTTTGTACCCGCGTGCGAGTATGGGTATTGTAGCGGGTGAATTTTACAACATGGGTATGGGTACAGAATGGTGATACCCGCCGGGTATAGATCCGTTGCCATCTCTATAGACGCTTAATTAAGCATCGTTGCTTTAAAATAAGCACCTTATCTATCCTCTGTGGCCAAAAAAATTAGTTTTTTTATTGCTAAGCATTCCTTTAAATGCCTGTATTTATGGGTGAAACCAGGTCGGATACGGGCGGATATTGCTCATCCCGTATCCTAAACCATATTTTTTTTTCCAAATTCGGAGTCGGATACGGATACGAATTCGGATTATTGGGATTCAGATACAGAGCGGATACTTGACGGATTCGGGTCGGGATTGGATATCATAATCGGATAGTAGTATAGTACATAATTGTGTACGTAAAAGAAAGAATGAAGCATTAACCTTACAACATTAGCTTCAAGTCATAATTATTTCAATGTAGGATAGTAGTATAGTTAGAGGTGCAAATGGGTCGGATACAAGGAGAGAGATCGAGACATAAAGAAAACAGAGAACAAGGGGAGCTCTTCCATCAAACTTAACCTTACAGAATAAATTCCTAGAGATATTAATGTAACATCCTCAAATTTATAAAGTAATAAAAATCCAATATTAAAAATGTGAAATCTTTTCATTGTTGAATTTCTTGATTTTATGTGCTTTTGTTGAATTGTTGTTGGTTGAATTGGTTATTGAAATCAAATAAAAGAAAAGGAAAATGGTAAAATGGTAAGAAATGGAATTACCATGATAAAAATTTTGTATAACCTGGCCAAACCCTAGAAAATGTCTCTAGATGGTCAAAAGACCATGTGAATGCAATTAAAAGCAAAGAAAACAAATTAAAATGAATAAATTCCATCCCTGACCAGTCTCTTGTCAGATTTTTGGAGAAAGTTGCAGAGCAATCTAGGCCTTGAAATTTTTACCATAGGACCTCAGTCATATCACCTTCACCCTCAAAAAGTTTCAAAAATTAATAAGCATTTTTGCTATGTTTTAGCATTTAATTTAGGCAGATTTGGAATTCTGCAGAAATCAATAAAAGATTTATGGAGAATTAAATAATGAGAATTTAATGTTGAAATTTTTATGATAGGTCTATTGTTTAGAACCAAACCTTCATTAAAAATTTCAAAAGTAAATACGTTGATTTAGTCCCTTAATCAATTCAAAAACTAAATTGGATTTTCTGCGCAGCTTTCACTGTCAGATTTTTAGTAAATAAATGGTAGATCTTTTTAATCTCAAAATTTTACTGGTAGTAGATGACTTACTCCTAAACTCGTATAAAAAGTTTAGAAAAATATTGAGCTGATCTGTCTCGTGAATTAATGCGATTGCTGCGCTGTCTGGGGAAGAAACTGGAGGTTACTCTCCCTCATCCTGACGTGCGGGTCCACGCGTCCAGCCAGCCGGGCGCTAGCACCGCTGCCGACGGGACCCAGAGCCTTCGCGACCCCACGCGTCAGCTGCTCCTCTCCTTCTCTCTTTCCCTTTTTCCTTCCTCCGCCTCTCGCTGCGAGTGGACCCGAGCCCCACCTGTCAGCTCCTTCTTCCTCCTCTTCTCTATCTCTCTCTCGTTCTCTCTGTGTTGCCGACAAAGCCGCACCGCCTCGCCCCTTTGTCGTGACCTAGCCGCAATTCCGCGCCTCGAGGCCACCCTGGCGAGCCGCTGCCAGCTTCCAACCTTGCCCATGCCTTGACCGAGCCGAAGGGAGAACCCTGGAGAATGCCCTAGTTGGCCGCCGCCACTTTCTCCGTTGCCCAAACCATAGGAGACATCCTTCACGTCTATTTAAGCCCCCACCGAGTGCGTAGTAATCCCCTCAAACCAACACGCACCTCCATTTTTATCCTAACGCCCGGACCGCCCAGACCGAAGCCTTCGTCTCCATTTCCGGCGAGTTCCAAATTGGGGGAAACTCCAAATTCGCTTGATTCGGTAAGATAACGTCCAAATTATTGGGTCCTATAGTATCTTTGGATACTCACGAAGCTTGTGCATCATTCGTTTCAGTCCAAACTACACCGGAGAACTCCCGCGCCGTGCAACCTCCTCCGCCTTCGCCCCTGCACGGTGAGAACGCCACCCGACCACTCATTCTGCAATCCAAGAGCTCGAATAGAGTTGTTAGGACCTCTAGATGCTTTTGCGCATGACCTTCAAGATTGAAAAACCCCGTAGCTCCTTCGCGCCTTGCGCCACCGTGAGCTTCCGCCGGTCACCGCCGAGAGCTCGATTTCTCCGAACACCACCCTCATCCAAGCGGTCCCCTAGACTTGCCGTGGTCCACTGATGCCGTAGGAACCCTCCAAACTCGATCGACGCCGCCGGAGAGTCGCCGGCGAAGCCGTCGGCCATCTCCCCTGCGTCGTGTCACTGTCCCGCGGGCCCGGGCGGTCAGCCACCCGTTTGCTGCTCTTAGCCAAGCTGCCAAGAAAGCCGAAAGCGGGCCCGCCACAAGAATCGCAACCCGAGTTCAAAACCAGCCCGCGCAAACGCTGAGAATGCGTTTTCCCTGAAGGAAAACGTATTTTCCTTTTTCTTGAATTTCATTAAACCGAATAGATTCAAATGGCTATATCTTTTGATCTATAACTCCAAATCAAATGAAACAAATTTGTAAATTCATTATAAATTCCCTAGTTTCATAATCTGCAAAAACATTTGAAACTTGTTTAGCAATTTAAACTTGAATTTAAATTTAAAGAGAAAAATTTAAATATGTTCCATATAGGATTTTTGCAAATAAAGTCCAAATTGAATGAAACCAACTTTGTTGGAATCCTTAGGTCAAATACTACTCGAATATGTAATTAGATTTGGATTTGGAGCTAGTTTGTGAAAATTTCATATTAGGACTTTGTTTAATGCATATATTTGATATAATTGCAATAACTTACTCAAAAATGATCCAAAATGAATAAAATTTGTTTCTTTGAGCTCATTACACTGATTAGGACCATTTAGTAAGATAAAAGTTAGGATTTACCATGTTCTTTCATTAAATATGATTAGGGTTGCTTTATATACTAATTTGTATTAGTACAATTAGTCATACACCCTACAAATGAACTTTGTTAAAAATAAACCTACAATCTTAGCTTCCTGAATTCGTAAATTAGAATGAAATAATACACAAAGAAGATAGCCGTGTTGTATGCCCTAAAACTTTAATCCTTAGGACTATAATTTAACAACTTAGCTAATACATGAAATGATGAAATGATTGCTATCATTGGTTGATTTGAATTGGTTTTATTTGAATCTTTCAACTGTTATCTTTATTGTTTGTGTATTTGCTTCTTTATCATTATTGAAGTATCTTATTTGCCATGTTCGTTATCGACGTATAGACGCTGAGACTACCGACTACGCTATCGACGACACAGATCCAGCTTACACCGCCGAGGAGCAAGGCAAGCACCCCCTTTGAGCATTTTGAACCCAGATTTCATAACCAACTAAAATGTGATTAAGAATCTTCCTGCATGCTTATATTCTAACTGTTTATTTCACGCTCTTGGTAGTTATAACCCAATGTTGATATATTGTCTTAATCATATCAACATAAACCCCATGATAACCATAGGAATGGATACTCAATTAAAAGATGGGCTATAACGAATATTAATTGCATCTGCTTAGCAATGCTTAGAATGATACGTTGATATCTACACCCACATATACACATTCTTTATGAATCTTTTTATGGTTTATTTAAGCAGTAAAGGATACTGGTAGTTTGATAAAAATGAAAATAAAACTATGGTTTCGACGTGGGTGATTATTGGCAATAGCCGGATATACATGTTTTAACGTGTACGTAGCTAGGGTGGAGTTATCGCCCATGTCACTTTAAGGACCGAACGTAGTGTTGCATGATCCAAGTATAACCGTACATCCACAAGTACTGTAATGGGACAGTCTTAACTTATTAAATTATTTGGGAATTAGCTTTGCACATTGGTAGGCAGTTGTAGCACGGGCATTCCCGAGATAGGTTTGTTCGAGGGAGGTGTCATCACCGAGGTGTTGGCATCTGCCGTTGTAACGGTGTACGCCTGGCTATGAATTTAGGGCTGTTGATGTACCACTTGAGCCGCGGGCTCTGAATACTATTGCTTCACTGTTTGTTTGCTTCCATCATAGCCAGGAGTAACGTCACTGGGCTAGTGCAAAGTTAAGGTTCAAGTAATCGAACGGTTTCGTTATGAACTCTCCGCGGACATACCAAAGGAAGTGTGTCTTATAGCTTGCAAAAAGGGAGAACATATCTTGTGGGTAAAGCAGTACAAACTCTGCAGAGTCTAAAACTATTCGAATAGCCGTATCCACGGTCATGGATGACTTGGCGAATTGACACTAGTTAGCTGTTTCTGTTTTCAAAAACCTTTGATTAAATGATTTGAGAAATGGTTTATACCCCTTTTATGTCACTTATTGTTACATTTGTCCATATAAGACCATGGAGGGTCTTTTTTCTTTTTTTTCGTTATTTTACTCACAAAAGGGCCGTGAGTAAAATGTTATTATCTTTTTATTATTTATCTCAATTACTTATCAAACTGTTTTAATGTTTTATTTACGCTTTCCATTACTATCCAGTATTACTTCATTCAAAAACTTTCGCTTTATGCAAAGCAACCGTAGAAACCCACTTTCTATTCCAGCCTGCATATATTCCAGGAATTGCATACACTACAAAGTCTTGCGAGTACCAATGTACTCAACTTGCTTCAACAATGTTTTTAGGTGAAGAGCAAGATTACGATAATGACGGAAATGAATATGAGGAACCTGCGAGTTTTAGCGACGACTGATCTTTCTAGGTTCATCTCAGCAGTTGCCTGTGGAGTTATGGAATAGTTGGCATACTATGAGACATGGTTTAATTTCCTGCTACTTTTGGTATTGTAATAACACTATAAGACTTGTGATGTAATAAAAGTGTGTATCTGTGTGGCTGTAATATCCAAATTGTGTTTGTGCGTGCCAGCCACTGATCATGGGAATGGCACAGAATGCACTTAAAGAGCCTCATATTTATGTTATTTAGTGACATAAAAATGAGGGTCTCACAATTAAATAGTGTTGAATTGTCACATTCTGACAAATTGAAGATAGACTTCTCTCATAATGAGGACTACTCGGATTTGTCTGCTATGCTTCAATTTAGTGACTCAATTAATTCCAGAAATTTGAATAGAAAAGAAGTTTATCAAATAAGTTGAACAAATCAATTTAGATAAAAGCATTATGTCATCACTCTATTTGTTTGTTGATAGATTTGTTGAAGTTCGCGCTTAGTAACAAAGTAGTGTTTTTTAGTGCCAGTATCAAACAACTACTCTATCTATCCAATAATGAACCAAATTAATGGAAGAATAATTGATTTTATCCGGATATCGAGTCGGATATTTACCGGATATCGGGTCGGATATTGCCCTTCCCATATCCTAACCCATATTACATGAGATTTTTCGGATACGGATCGGATATTGCTCTTCCCATATCCTAACCCATATTACATCGGATTTTCTAGATACGGATACGGATAACATCGGTACGGATTTTAAACGGATTTGGGATCGGATCGGGCGGATATTTCCTGTCCTGTTTTCACCCCTACCTGCATTGTATATGGCCATCTTTACCATGCCAGCCTGCCAGCTGCCAGGCGTAATCTGAAGTTCCAGCCATCTTTCGGCGATTTTGTAAACAGATTAAGCGGCGAAAATGACCAGGTTCTCGGTTCCTGATATGGCAAGTTCTGCTTCGATTTGGTCTGATTTGGTAGCCAAAGCAGGAGCAGCACACCAGCTGTGTCTAAGGCCATGTTTGGATCCATGGGCTAATTGTTAGCTGGCTAAAAATTAGTCCTAGTCTATCCAAACAGGAAGACTAATAGGTGGGCTAATTTTTAGCCAACCCCTCAGCTAACAATTAGTCCATTAGCTAGTGAGGGGAAACTAATTTGGGCTAATATCAGGTAACACGTTGGGAAAAGTCTAAAATATCCCCACGCTGGTTTTATCCTCACTTCCTCACCTGTACATCTGCTCCCCAGTTCGTTATGAGGGGCAAACATGATTTTTCTAAGAAATTAGCCCAACCATTAGCCATGTATCCAAACAGCTCTAGACTAATTTTAGATGGGCTAATTATTAGCTGGCTAACAATTAGCTCTGGCTATTAGCATGCTAACAATTAGCTTTAGTCCATTCAAACATGGCCTAAAAAAGATATCAACGTTATTCGCAAATGCCATCTGCTGTCACTGTTACCGAATCGACCAAATTCCGTGGTTTCGACTGGAAAATGTCACTATCCACCTTACGTATGCTGGCCTCTGATTAGGAGTGCACGTGTTGCTTGACTTCGAGCTTTGCACGTGATGCTGGCCTCTGATTAGGAGTGGACGAATGAGCAACGCTAGTGCTAGGTTGCAATGGTATACCTGAGTTTTATTAGTTTTATTGATGAGTTTTATCTGATTTTATGAGTTCTAGTGTTTAGTTTTATGAGTTTCATGTTTCATTAGTTTTAGTGCTACGTTTCATGAGTTTTAATGTAAAAATTTCACGAGTTTTATGAGTTTCATTGCTATACCATTACAACGGTACACCGTAGAATAGTATTTCTGTTTTTTTAGCCATCGCTGGGGCTTGCGGGAGCCTTCGACGGCGGAGTAGTTTCATCCGGCTGCGGCCGGAAACGAACAGAAGCTTCGCGCGGTTGTACCGACCGGAAAATGCCGCTTAATTTGCACGTGATGCTTAATTTGCACGTGATTAGAAGTGGACGAATGAGCAACGCTAGACTGCGCGTTCATGTCAACTGGCCCAATTGGATAATGACTAAGTATTTTAGTATTTCTGTTGGTTTTGATAATTTTCACTCGAATGCTTTCTCTAACAAATATCATCTAAATTTCTAGCCATTGGATTTTCTTATTTCCTTTTAGTTATACAAGACTTTAATAATCCTTGGAAGGTACCAAAATTTATATTAAGCTGGTACTGAGAGGTACCAAATATTTAAGGATTTATTGGATATTTGCCACTCCTCAATTTGAAAATTGGATGCCATATTGAAAAAAATGCTACTCAATGGCATGATTTTCAACATGGAATTCAATTTTCAATTCCTGAAGTGGCAAATATCCAATTGGCTTATTTAAATGATAGGTATCTCTTGGTACTAACTGATTATAACTTTTAGTACCAATCAAGAACCAATCAAGAATCGTAAAAAACCAGTTAGTTTTAGTCCCATACCATTCTTAGCATATACTGAAACAGCCAAGAGGTTGGGGATACAAGGCGATGAGTGCTGCAATAGCAAAGCATACCTTTCTCCAATTTCAATTTTGGTTAGGATCAGGTGCAGCATATGTTTTTTTATCAATTCGATATCTGATATATGGGCTACGCTCTACAGCATCACCTTGATATTAAATTTATTTTTTACGAGGAAGAGAGTTCAGCGCAATAGCTATTGGGGCTCAGTTCATACCTGTCGACTTGTAGTTGTACTTGTAGCAACTACGTCGCTTTCTTACACCGTTCAGCCGGGACTGGTGGCCTGCAGATAAAATCTCGGTCCATTCAGGTGAATTCCGGCTGGAAATATACCTCCTAAACAAAGCATTATTTCTTGGGACTGGGAATTGGGCCATACTTATCTTAAGAGGTAGTTATGCTTCTGCCTCCCTGTGATGCCCTCGTAAGAAAGAAGCCCAGTTTGATTGATGCCGATTGACACAGTTATATCTACATACACAGTACATTGAGTTATCCCTATCTGGAAGGGCAGTATGGATTTCTTCTGTGTTGATTTGGAAGGCCAACAATCTTCCCGTTTGTCCTTCCATGTCTTTGTGGCAATTTTTTTTTCTATTAGGAGTTTTGTTGGTACATAGTTGGCACATTGATAATGTTCAAAATATATAAGCCAGTGTTATTGAGTCGTCGACTATTTGAAAAAAAGTTGTCCAGTCGGCCGGCGACACTCGACTATAGCCATTGACTCGACTAGTTGAGCAAGTCAAGCGACTTGCTGTTGGCTGGTTGACTTGGAGAGACAAGTTGGACGACTTGTGGGCTAGGACGAAAGAGGGCGTGTGGCTTAAAAAGCTTTTTCTGCGACATGGTGCGTGATTTGAGTTGGCCTAGCATCACGTTGAAAACTAAAGAGGATAAAGGATCTTGGCACTCAAACCCTAGCAACTAGCAAGCAGTTGCCACTGGTTCTTGCCTCCGCCCTATTGGTTCCCTCCCTAACTGTCGTTGTGCAGCCCCTATCACCTTTGCCCCTGGCTCAAGCTGCCGTTTGCAAGCGTCGCCTTGGCCTTCGGATTCGTCTCCTAATTCTAACTGTGTACTCCTTTACATCATATAAAATAAACTCAAGGAAAAGTCCATTTGACACCCCTAAACTCATACAAAAGTCTAAATTTCAACCCTCAACAACAAAACCACACATTTGATACCATCAAACTCTTAAAACTGTTCACTTTACCCACCCCATGAGATCAAAACTACCCCAGTGTCGTTGACCTGTCATCTACATGCCCATGTTTCGTTTGACCTGGCTTCCACGTGTGCATGTATAGCTAATTCTAACTGGTAGGGCCTATCTGCGCGCGCTCAAAAATTGCACTTCCAGAAGTTTTGATCCCGGGGTTTGACGAGTGATAAGCGTGTGCTCTAATCAAACGAGCTGCCAAAGCAGTTGTTATCTGATTTTATTAGCCATCTATTTAGTGTGAATTGAGGATGACAGATGACGACCGATCGAACGGTTCAGGAAGAAGGAAACTCTGCAGTTTCTGCAGTACAAAAAGCACGCATGGGTGAGAAGGCGAATGGGCAGCCGTACATCACTAAGATTAGTAGTATATATACTAAACGAATCGGTCTCGAGCCTGGTCCTGAGCTCAACACTATTCGAGCCGAGCTCGAGCTCGATCCCAAGCCCTCGTCAAGCATCACCGAGCCCGGATAAACATAATTTCACTAGCTATTCTTCTCTAACCAATTAGTCCAAGCAATTCGAGCCGAGGTCGATCTTGAAATCGAGCCAACCAAGCACATATAGCCATATAACAACATTATTCTATTTATTCAAGCTCAATTGAGCCAAGTTCAAACCTAATCGAGCTTCCATCGAGCTCGATCTTGAGTCTGACCTAAAGCTAGGTACTATTCGAGCTGAGCTCAAGCCTAACCGAGCTCAAGCATTACTAGCCTAAACTCGCTCAGGATCGGCTCTAATACCTCGCCATATCAAAATTTTAGACCGTCCTCCGCCACTGAACACATAAGCGGGATAATACCTTGATTCGGTGACGCCATTAATCCGTGCGTGAGGGATTTGATCCTGCAATCGGCAAGAAGGAAATGCTTGTCACTAGATCGGCTAGGAAACCGATCTAGGTTCTCGACGGTAACCGGATTTGATCGACCAAGATAGCTTGAGTCAGATCATTGTAAAGGATAGATCTAATCAACTCGTGAGAGTCAATCAGAGGGGTAAAGGTCGCTTTTCCTGAAAAAGGCGATACGCAACAAGATCGGAGAAAAACTAAACCTGATTTGGTGTAATACAATAATGATCAACAATCGGCGATGCGCAACTTTATTGATCAGCGTGTATTATAGAGGAAAGATTTCAAACTAGATGTCTACTCTTATGCAAAAAAAATAAAAGTAATGCTGGGTTGTGTTGATAGTTGATTCTTTTTTCCGACGTAGTCCGTCGTCCCCTTTTATAACCTTTGGTTTGATCGTATCCGTCTTGGTCTCTCCGATCGTTCGTATCAACCTTGAATCTGTCTTTCCATCTTGGACAAGGTCGTACCCGATCCTAATCGTATCGGCCTCAGTTTCCTTTTTAATATTACGGCTTACCATACAGTTGTAATCCCTCAATCTGACGTCACGTGAGCTCTCATAGTCCGAAACTGTACCGGATTTCTTACGCCGAATCTGCACCTGTTTCGGCCAACCTCTAGCCATCAAATTTTGGGTGCTAACAGAAGCTAATAAGATTGTTGTTAGTCGTGATGTCAAATTTGATGAAGAAAAGAAATGGAATTGGGATTGGTGGATAGTGATAAATCAGTGTCGGTTAGATTTACTGTTCACAGTCCGGCAATTCATGAAGGAGACGATATGGCACAAGGAGGAACTTCTGAAGATTCGCAGCAGCAAGATCTAAGTCCAAAGCTACCTGCTGCAGTGGATTCTTCATTACAATCTACTTCACCATCTGTTCCAGGAGTAGGGACAGCAGCAATTTCACCTTCTGAATTGTCATCGACATCATCTCCAAGCACTTCCACTCAGTACACGCCATGCTCTACCTCTTCTGAAGTAACTCCATTAAAGTACAGATCTTTGGCAGAGATCTATGAAGACACTGAAGGTACTCAGTCACTTGTAGAACTGCGCCTAGTGGCTTTATATGAACCAGCAAATTACTTTGAAGCCGCTGGCGACAGAAATTGGGAAAAGGCAATGCAGCAGGAGATTGATTCAATTGAAAAAAAATCAGACTTGGACTTTGACAGAGCTACCAAGTGGAATCAAGCCAATTGGTCTCAAATGGGTTTATAAACTAAAGAAAGACGCAACCGGGGTAGTTGTGAAGCATAAGGCAAGAATAGTTGTGAAGCATAAGAGAAATGTGTCACATTAAGACAAGGGAAGGATAAAATATTACAGCTTCAATACTTATGACCAATAACTTGCTTCAGTATCTTGTGACTATCAAGATCATATCTCTTAATTAACCCAGAAAGCTAGTAAGCAGAAATTAAGATATCTCAAATAGGGGGATCCATATACATCCAAATTCTTTCTTAAGGCAAATAGAACCCTGATTAGTTAAGAGGTAGTTATGCTTCTGCCTCCTTGTGATGCCCTCATAAGAAAGAAGCCCCGCTTGATTAATGCCAACTGACACAGTTATATCTACAAAGTAAATTGAATTATCCCTACCTGGAAGGGCAGCCTTGATTTCTTCTGTGGTAATTTGGTAGGCCAACAATCTTCCCCTTTTTCCTTGCGTGTCTTTGTGGCCCTTTTTTTTCTATTAGGATCTTTATTGGTACATAGCTGGCACATTGATAGTGTTCAATATATATAAGCCAGTGTTATTAAGTCATTGACTAGTCGACGACTAGCCGTCCAGTTGGTTGGTGGCGCTCGACTCTAGCCATCGACTCGACTAGTTGAACAAGTCGAGCGACTTGCTGTTGACTGGTCGACTTGGGCCGACTAGTATAGACTAGGAGAGACAAGTCAACTGACTTGTGGGCGAGTACGGGAGAGGCCGTGTGGCTTGGCTCGCTTTTTTGCGACTTGGCGTGATTTGAGTTGGCCTAGCATTAGGTTGAAAACTAAAGAGGATAAGAGATCTTGGCACTCAAGCCCTAGCAACTAGTAGGTAGCCGCCTCTGGTTCTTGCCTCAGCCCTATTGGTTCCCTCCCTTCCACTGCCTCAAAGACTGTTGCCTTTGCCCCTGGCTCAAGCTGCCATCTGCAAGTGTCGCCTTGGCCTTTGGATTCGTCTCCTAATTCTAACTATCTACTCTACATCATATTAAATAAACTCAAGGGAAAAGTTCATTTGACACACCTAAATTCTTCCAAAAGTCTAAATTTCAACCCTCGACTTCAAAACTAGGCATTCGACACCGTCAAACCCTTAAACTGTTCACTTTACCCCCCCTGAGATCAAAACCACCCCGGTGTCGTTGACCTATCATCTACATGTCTAGGTTTCGTTTAACATGGCATCCACATGCGCATGTATAGCTAAGTCTGACGGGTGGGGCCCATCTACACACACACACAGAGAGAGAGAGAGAGAGAGAGAGAGAGAGAGAGAGCAAGGAAGCATCTGCCTGTGAGGTGGGTTGCAGATGCAGCGGCTCGGTGGCGGGTAGAGGGCGGTGTCGCGGTTTGATCTATGGTGCGATGGTGAGGCAGTGTTGTCTTAGTGAAGAAGATGCGAGCACGGGGTTGATCATCACACAAGGAACAAGATGATGGGGTCATCGATAGCAGGGGCTCGCCAGCAAAGTCGAGTTTGATGACGTTGGTGCTCAGATGACAACAAGCGAGATCGAATCCGGAGGACTGTTGTAGAAAATCCAAAATTAAATGAGGGGAACAATGGATAGGAAGGTGGAACACGTTGTGGGGGGTTAGTTTCACGAGGAACTCACTGAGTGGCGGATCGGGTCAAGGGCTCGGTGGCTGGATTTGGCGAATACAATGGGAGGAAGAGGACTAAATCTGTCCACGAATGAGGGCCTGTCTAGATCTGGCCACATTAGAGCTCGGGAGGTTGATGTTAGGAGCGACGGAAGGTACTTGGTGGCGGGAGGAAGAGGTAGAGCAGCAACTATCCCATGTTGGCGGTGGATGAGAGAGAGATAGAGAGGAGTGGGTGCATGCAGCGTTCGTTGTGGAAGGGCCATGGACACTTGCAGGCAACATTGATGGCCATGGCAACAACTTCTTGTGCAGAAATTGGGGGGGGTGAGGAGGGGGAGATTGAAAAAGAGAGGTGATTTGACAGCGAAACCAGTGTGGTTTGTGGTTTTAGTCTGGGGGGGTGTTAAAGTGAACGGTTTTAGGAGTTTGAGGGTGTCGATGTCTGGTTTTGTAGTTCATGGTTGAAATTCAGATTTTTCGAAGAGTCTAGGGGTGTCAAATGGACTTTTTCCTAAACTCAATAACTGTCCACTTCAGTAAATTACAGCGATTGCAATGAGCAACAACTTATGGCCCATGCTTGTGTTTGGCACAGCTATGGCCCTACCAGAAGGAAATGTTTTTCTTACAGTTGATATCACTAGATTCAGTGTAATATTTTCCCTTTCGATTGTCATTTCTATTCCAGTGTCACAAATTTCATAGCTAACCTTTTTGTTTCCCCATTACTGTTTTGCAGAATTGTTACATTTTGCTACAAATCCTTTTGTATGCCTATTTGTTTTACACGAACCTGCCTGGCCTTCGTGAGGTGGGCCCACTGTTGGCGTGGCTGCTGCTTCTTTTGCCAATGTGTGTGTTGAATCTGATAGGAACCCATAAGTTGAAGGAATGGGTTGCGAGACATCAGAGATAGGATTAATAATAGGCTTGGTGGAGTGCAATGGAGCGCCACCGGGCATGGCCTGGTCAGTGTCTGGAAAAGAACGGGCGGGATTTGCTCTCGTACTGGCGGGATTTGTTTAAATGCCAATTTGAGGTGTTTGATCTATGCTTAGGTTTATACACAGTAGGATTCAAGGATCAAAATCCTAGCGAAATCTTGGATTTAGCCCTCCCAGATTCCAAATCCTGGCCAGGTAAAAAATTAAAAAAAGATTCAAATTGCTACAGTAATTTCAAAATTTTGACTGGATTTAGGGTCAGGACTATCCACAAAATGTTTTAAAATTTTCTAATATAGTTTGAACCATTTCTTATTTGGCTAGGCTTCTAGAGTCATACAGTATAATGCATATATATAAATTATGTATAATAGCTTACCAAGTAAAACCCTTCGGTCTGGCTGGCAAGCATGCTTTGCTTTCACTTTGGAGACCTGGGTTTGTGTCCTAGGCTTGCTAATAGAATTGGGAAAAATTTTTTGAGTTGGACCACACACCAACAAATTCACGATTTAATGTTGAGAGTGAGATTTGAACCCACACCCTTCCAAAAGGGGGAGCTTAGCCTTGCTCCTTAAACCAACTAAGATAACTCAACTTCATGCCATTGAGTCATTTTGCTAATTTTTTATATACTCGGGAGACCATTTCACATGCTTTTAGTACTGTCAGATTTTTTTTAAATTCTTCAGGCTTAATCATCATCTGAAAATTTTACGAGAATATTAGTGATACGTTAGGACCATCCAAAGAAAATTTCAAAAATTTTCAATATGGTTTGGACCATTTTTCGTTTGGTTGCAATTTACCGAGATCTTGGTAATTTTGGCAAAGATCTCAGAAATCCATGTAAAAAAACGGATTTGAATTTTTCTTTTTGGATTTCGTTCAAAATTTGTTTGAAACTTTGATATCTCGTTGGGATTTCGGATTTCAGTCCCCTTCCAGATTTAAAACCTTGGTAGGATGTACATATATTGTAAGAATGATATGATACATTAAGTAATGCTGACATATACTATGGTGCTTTATAGAAATAGTGGTATTCCTGATAAAACTCTAAAACTACCAGGAGAGAAGGACCGCGGGGGCTCACCGGAGGGAGAGGGCCAGTGGGGGCGAGTGAGAATGGGGGCTGGGGGGATTTATACCGTGCAGGAAGGAGACAGAGAGCTCGGGCGTGAGCGCGGCCAGAATTGGAGGCGGCGGCACACGGCGCGGGGCATGCAGCAGGCAGCGGTGCATTGCGCGGGGCACACGGCAAGAGGCGTAGCACAGCGCGCGAGCGCCATGGCCAGGGGCGTGGGCGCAGGCATGAGCGCTACGCGGCTGGCCCAAGGTGGCGGCGTGTGCGGCGGCGTGGCCGAACACGGCGGTCGGCGACTAGGCCGAGCGGAGCAAACCGGACGGAGGGTGATGGGCCAGGAAAAAGGCCCAAAGCGAAAAAGGAGGTCCAAAAAATCAAATAAAAACCAAAAATAAAAATAAAATAAATTCAAACCAAATCATTTTGAAATTTTGGGTTATTTCAAATATATACTGAGATGGCTACAAATCCACATCAAGCATGTAACATTTTTTTTTCAAAATCCTCGTATGATTTCCCCCCTTCCCCTTGGTAACCGCCCGAATCATCAAGCGTTCTAAGATATTAAAAATTACAAACCACAAAAATTGAAACCAATTCAATCAATAAATCTGGTCTATTAAAAAAGTGATCTTATAGGGTTTCTCAAATTTTTGGAGTGCCGCGACATAGCTAGCACCCCCTAGCTCCACCCATGACTCGCACAGTATCTGAAGGTGGTCTGCAATCATAGAACGACAACGCTTAGCACATCTGCCAGAAAAACAGTGACATTCAACATATCAAAAATAGTATGCACGCAAAAGATCATATTCTTCCAAAACATCTCAAAAATTGAACAAAGCAATAGCAAAGGCAATTGACAACTCATAAATTAAGCCAAGGAACCATACTAATGTGGTACTATCTATTTATCCACCTTCCCTGAAATCACCCAACATCGAATAGTAATCAGCGATGAAAGCTTCTCGTATTTTTTTTCAAATAACTTACAATATATACCTGAAGGATGCTTCCCCACCTAGGCCTGCATCTAGGGCATAGTCTCATCTCTCAACCTCCATTCGCTTATCTTAGCCTTCATCCATTCAAATGCATTCTTCGCCCATTTAAGCCCAATAATCTGGAGGGGAAATAAATCACAAGTATGATCTCGATCTCATTGCTGCTTTTTATTCAAATTCAACTATTGAGAACAGGATGTTGTGTACCATTTGCTGACGCTGGAAAGAAACCCAAACAAGCACTATTGAGAGTAGGAGTACAACTCCAACAGACCATATAACGCATTTGGAGCTCCGCTCAAAACCAAGCAGTATTATACAAGTTAGCAGTAGTAAGAATAGCAACTTAAAAAGCACTATCCATGAGCAGACAACAAATCCAGGGTGGTCTGGCGACTCTTTCTCCTTGAAGTATGAAGCGGGACCTGCCAGAATAATGCAGCTGATAGTTGATATTACGCCACCTGCGGAAAGGGATTGTATCCAAGCATCGGAAGTTCTCAGAACTGGAGTCGGACCTTGAGAGTATACTACCCCCGAAATGATCAGAACACCAGTAAGGGTAGGCATCTTGTCCACAATGGTGAAGAGGAAAGCTACTGTAGCCTGAGTTCCAACAATGCAGAAAGATGAACAAGCATTAACATATTTAGGATTTGATTATCTTCATCAGGGGCTCTACAGGTGGAAGATCATAACAGCAGAGATGTATTCCCAAAACATTTGCAGGAACACCACTTGCCGAGCTGTGTGGTTACGGTGTGATGGTTTCGGTATAGTTTAATGGTAGCCAAGCCATGGAAACAAAAGGAATTGAACAAATCTACCTTATTCTTCTTCTCATTATCAGAATTGTCCACAACAAAAGTGCTTGGATTATCGGCCACCCCCTGTACAGCATCAAAAAGACGCAATCATCGGTAAAGCGAACAATTAACCACAGAAGTAGGAATCTACTGAGCCAGTAAGGCTAATTGATCGGCGAACGCTTCTACCAGATAATTCCAAACAAGCTAAATTGAATATATATAGTCATACACTAATGAGGGGAAATTAAACTTCGCAACAAACTAAAATAGAAGAGCTTCAAAATTAGAAACGCAGATGTATCGCCATCTCCCGACGGTATGCTGCCGCCGCAGTTTCCCAAGAATAGGTTGCCATAGCCGGCCCTGCCGCCCGAAGATCGCAAGGCTGCTGCCACGTACCGTCGCCTCCTGAGTGGAGGTTGCCATGGCCGCCGCTGCCTCCTCAAGGTTGGTTGCCACCGCCGCTGCCTCCTCAAGGTTGGTTGCCACCGCCGCCGTCTCTTGGGTTGTCATAGCAGCCACCGCCGCCTCCCGAGTGGAGGTTACCCTCGTCGCCGCCGTTGCACAAAGAAGCGCGGACGAGGCGGTAGGTAACGCGGATGGCTCGGGAGCCGGTGGAGGGATTGTTGCAGCGGTGATGGATGCGGGAGAAGCTAGGCGGCTGTGGAAGAGAGGGTCTAGCCGGTTCGCCTCATACAAGTGCGTGGCGCGCTCTAGCTCTCGTCCAAAACTTCAAATGCCTATTTATAACTTTTGGTTATGCTTGCTTCTAGGTAGATTAGGGGAGTGCACGAAGGGGCCACGCAGCTGCATGCGCTGCGCCTGTCGGCAGTCGCGGAACAAATTAAAGCTGCGACGCCGGTATGCATGATGCGATGGCACCCCAAAAATGTTTTTAAAACTAGTTAAAATCCCGCAAGGTTGCTGCGACTGATATTCTGGTAATTTTAATCGAGAGAAAGTCTTTAATAAAACTAAAAAGAAAAAAGAAAACTGATTTTCTTAAAAAAATTAGATTTTTTTTTTAAATTGCTCTTGTCGAGACTCAACCTTAGAACCTCTTGCTTACTTACACGTGCGGTCTGACCAACAAGCCACAAAAGTTTTTATTGTTTGATTCCATCTGTCAACTATCTATATTCTAAGAACGAACGTCGTAGAAACTAAAGTGCTAATTTTCTTATAAAAAAATTAGAAATATTTCTTTAGATTTTCTTAAAAAAATCGTTAAGAAAAGTTAATTTTTTTCAAAAAAATATTCATTTTAAGAAGTCTTAAGAAAACTTATAAACATTCCTTTTAAAAAGTCTTATGACAACTGATCTTTTTGTAAAAAAATTTAACAAAATATTCCTTCTAAAAGTCTTAAGAATTTTTTTTAGTATTTAAAAAAATAAAAAATCGTTGTAGCTTCACTGTAGATCATAGCTGTATAAACCATAGTAAAAATCTATCTATATTCCAAGAAGCAAAACAATTACTGTAGCTTAGCATTATAGAAACCAAAGTGTTAAATTTTTATAACAAAATTTGAAAATATTTCTAGATGCTACATAGGTTCGCACGTTGTTGCGAACGGAAGGAATACCTCAAAAAAAAAAAAAAAAATTCGTGCGTTGCCTCTGGGCAAGTTCTAATTTTTGAGAGAAAAATTTCTTAAAAAAATAGAAGTACTGTGACGTTAACATAGAGGAGAAATTTTTTCAAAAAATAATAAAAGCACTGTAGCGTTTGCCCCTGATAGAACTTCAGTGGATGGAGAAAAAGTCAAAGGACTGTAGAGTCCGAACAAAAAAAGAGTGTGCTCTAAAAGTCAAAGGACGTTAACATACCGGTGTGGACCGCCAAAACTTGCGTACTAAACGAGTACTATGCGTGTGCTCAAACTAACCGAGCTACCAAAGCAGTTGTTATTTGATTTTAGGGTTTTGATATGGTGTGAGGATGAGGCAGACAATTGAATGCAAGAATCAATTCAGAACCACTCCAAACTTCACAAATAGTGTAACGTTCTTCTCATTTAAAAGAGAAGGGGAAGGAGAAAATATTACAAGTTCAATACTTATGACCAATAACTTGTTTCAATATCTTGTGACTATCAAGATCATATCTCTTAATTAACCCAGGAAGATAGTAAGCAGAAATTAAGATATCCCGAATAGGGGGGGTCCCTATACCTCCAAATGATTTCTTAAGGCAAATAGAACCCTGATTAGTTAAAGAGGTTGTTAGTCGTGGAACAAGCTAAATACTCAACAACAAACTACAATAGAAGAGCATCAAAATTAGATACGCATATGTACCGACCATAGCCGGCCCCGCCGCCCGAAGGTAGGTAGGTTGCCACGTACCGCCGGAAGATCGATCTTCGGTCGCTCGCTATGCATAGCCAAAAGGCTACCTTCTCACACAACACTTAAATGAGTCACTGACTGGTTTTGACGTACATAATACTTAACCTTACAATTGGCATTGCCCCGAGCGGAGGTTTCCATAGCCGCCGCTGCCACCGCCGCCTCCTGAGTGGAGGTTACCCTCGTCGCCGCCGTTGCACAAAGAAGCGCGGACGAGGCCGTAGGTAACGCGGACGGCTTGGGAGCCGCCGCCCGCCGGAGGGATTGTTGGAGCGGTAGTGATGGATGCGGGGGGAAGCTAGGTGGCTGTGGAAGAGAAGAGAGAGTCTCTAGCCGGTTCTCCTCATACAACTGCGAGTCTATAGCATTTGGTTACGCTTGCTTCCAGATAGATTAGAAGTCTTTAAAAAAACTAAAAAGAAAAGAAAACTGATGTTGACCTCCTGCTTACTACACATGCGGTATGACCAACCAAGCCACAAAAGTTTTTGTTGTTTGATTTCATCTATCAACAATCTATATTCAGAGAACGACAAAAAAGAATGTACTATATAGCTCAGCATCGTAGAAACCAAAGTGCTAATTTTCTTATAATTTTTTTAAAAAAATATTTCTTTACATTTTCTTAAAGATATCCTTAAGAAAACTGAATTTTGTTTTTGTGAAATTTTTACAAAGAAATATTCATTTTAAAAAGTCTTAAGAAAAATTAAAAACATTCCTTTTAAAAAGTCTTATGAAAACTAATCTTTTTTGTAAATTTTTTTAACAAAATATTCCTTTTAAAAAGTCTTAAGAAATATTCCTTTTAAAAACTCGGCAAAAGAAGCTCTTTTCTCCGTTTTTTCGAGAAAAAATAGATTTGCCAAAAGAAAATGTGTGCACCTCTATCTCTATAATTTTTTGTCAACTCGAAATCTAATATTTTCGGAACATGTATTATTCATTTTTTTTTCCAAAAGGTCCGTTGTTATACTAATTTGTCGACGGTTCATGCCTAGCGTATTTTTCAAAAACAAAAAACAAGCGAACTAAAAAAACGCTTACATCCTCCTACTCTTTTTTAGAAAAAAAAACTAGATTAGATTTCACACGGCGCGACATCGCGCGCCACATCGCCGGGTACCTGTGACTCGTGAATGCTATGGCATCTCATTCCATTCCGTCTGTCGTCCGATAGAAGAGAGAATTGCAGGCTGCCTGGGTCATTTGACGACAGCATGGGGTCGATTGATCCGTGATATTCATGTCACACAATCCAAGTTTCCAATCGATCGAATTAGGACTACTGAGTTGAAAGCAAATGTGCGTACAAAAGAAGAATCAGATTTGTACAGTTTCAATTTGGAAAATCGCCTACCATTTGGCACCAGTTTTTATAAATCACTAAGCGAAAAAATTAGACCGGTTCTGTTTATCGAGCAAGCTCGATGCGTTCCAAAATCAGATTTTCAAACGAATTCTATCAAAATTTTAAACCCTGGCCACCGCACGCGCCTGTCTTCTTAACCCGGGCGAGGCCTGTACGGCTGCACCTCCGCGTCCGCCTTCCGCTCGCCATTCGTTCTCGCCGCGGGCCCGCCCCCCGCGTCGGCAGTGACCAGTCGTCTGCTGCCGCGGCGGCTCTCTTGGCCCGTTGGCGTGCCGGTGTGAATATAGTGGGCCTGTGCGGCGGTCGCCGACCCAAACACCGACCTTTCCCACGTTCCTGCAGTCTCCTCGCTCCCGACCGCGCAAACCGACGAGGCCCTCGCCTGCGTGCCTACGACTTCGCCTACCGAACCAAGGCTGCTGGCTACAACCAAGTGCGCACACTCGCTCGACGTGGATTGTTTGCTTCGTTCGTGCAATCAACCATAGCCATGAGATGACACGTACCGCGCGCCCGGGGCATGCGCTCAAGGCGTTCGACTAAAAGCGATCAATGGAGGAGCTTCCAACCGTAGGCCAGCGACTGAAAAGATCACGTTAGCATCCCTCATTTGCATTCGTCAGCGATGTCCGTCACTAGTTTGATTTTATTAGCCATCAATATAGTGTGAGGATGAGCCGGATGATGACCGACCAAACGGTCCAGGATGAAGGAAACTCCCCTAATGAGCAGCCGTATGTCACCAAGATTAGTAGTATATATAGATTTTAGATATACATTTGCTAGTACATATTCCCTACGCTCACAAATAGTTATCGATTTGGATATAGGTGTAATTAAACTTTTAAAATTTTGACTTTTAATATCTTCCTTGCAAGATTGTTCTGGTTCCTCTTATGCTTCCTTGTCCCTTTGCAAGATTGTTCTGGTTCCTGCTCTTCTCAAAACATAGCATCTTGCAATTGACCGGCTCAACTGACTCCACCCAAGATACAAATTTCCGACTGGTGGCACCGCTTACAGTCGGCCGCACCAAAAGAGGCACGACGCGGTTTGAATAGTGCTATCATATATGGCTTCTGGAACCTGTGGAAGGAGCGTAATGCTCGAATTTTTAATAGCAAGCACACCTCCGTCCAGAACGTCGTGCACACTGCCCTTCGAGACCATTCTACCTTTACCGTCGCCTCGACAAGAAACGGCTGAGATTTAGCTTTTCAACTTAGCTCTTCTCCCCCCTAGTGCTCTAGTTCTTCTTGTATTCTCTTGCGGGACTGCTCCGTGCTATTGTCGCCCCGCGTTGTTGTTTTGGATCTCCCTCTTGTACGATTACCCTTTTCTCTCACCCCTCTGAAATGAATTGGCAGAGCTCCTGCCGCTCTTTTCGAAAAAAAAATATCTTTTTGAACATTTAAATTGGAAACATAAAATTCATGTGTAGATTTGTTTCGAAAAGTATTTTCATAATATTATAATTTTATTGAGTTTTATATATACATTATAATAGTAATTAGTGGTCACGGTCATGTTTTTGAGACCGTGTCTATGTCCAAAAGGATAACTATTTGTGATTAGTGGGAGTATTACAATGTAATTTGGTAATCCTTAGAGATCTAGATAGTAATTATATTTCATGCCTCCCCGATGTTGCCGATGGCCAGAAGTACGAAGATGTCACCGATGCCCTTGTGGTCGTCGTCACTGTCAAGGAGAGGAAATCGCCGTCACCGTCCCCTCGCTGCCGTTGTTCTGCTGTGCTTGGCCTCACCGGTGGCTCTCCATGACGACACGACATAGCCATGCAAGTCCTCTATGCCGTACTGTTGTGGCTCGCCGAGGCATGCCCATCGTGCCCGTGCCGTGCTGGCCGAACTCCTAGGTGACCTGTGCAATAGGACACAGAAAAATCCATTAGAAGTACATTTTAAATTTCCAATACCAAAGAATCGTCCTTAACGGGCAACTGAATGCAAGAGGCAATTTCCACCCAAACCACATATTGATTAACCTAACAGGTAAGCTTCAATTCAGAAGCACTCCAAACTTCGCAAATAGTGTAACGTTATTCTTATTTAAATGAATAACCTGTCGAACTACAAAACCAATGGTCTTCCCAAGATTTTACCTTCCTCGCCACCTATTATACCCCATATAATTGGCAGCTTGAACACCCTACAACACTCCATTTGAGAAATGTGTGGCATTAGGAGTCCTAATGCAAGGATAAAATATTACAGGTCCATTTACATGGAGCTCGATCGGCAAGCGGATGTCTCCTGATGTTCCCTTTGGACGATCCACGGCAATTAACCTCTGGCTGTGTCAAATCGACGGTCTGAACAGATAGATAGATATATAGACTGTTACAGAATCGACCAAATGCCGCTTAAGAAATATAAGGGATTGGATTCCACACCTACCAAACTCCGTGGTTTCGACTGGAAAATGTCACCATCCACCATACGTATACGTAAAACATTTGGTTATGCTTGACCTCGAGCTTTGCACGTGATGCTGGCCTCTGATTAGGAGTGCACGTGATGCTTGACTTCGAGCTTAATTTGCACGTGATGCTTGACCTCGAGCTTTGCACGTGATGCTGGCCTCTGATTAGGAGTGGACGAATGAGCAACGCTAGTCCGCGCGTTCAGATCAACTGGTCCAATTAGATGATGGCAACAGATTTCGTAATGCTAGATAATTTCTTTCTTTCTTTTTTTCTTATTTCCTTTTAGTTATAGAGTACTCTTTACCATCATCGGAAGATATCAAAATTTACATTAAGTTAGTACTGCAAGATACCAAATATTTAAAGGATGGGTATCTATTGATACTAACTGTTTGCACCAAAATTTGGCATATAGAGATGGATCGGCTCAATTTGGGATAAAGAGAGGTTATTTTATGCGGGATCTATTTGGTTACCAAAAGCAAGAGTTCGGATCGGAGACAACATAGAATCGGTTACCGTGCCTATGAAGGATTCGGATCAGCTCGATCGATATAAAAGGGGCGGATAGCGAGACCAAAAAAAAACACACACAAACCAGCCAACACTTTTACATTATACCTGTTCTTTTAGTTTCATTAGCAATCTTTTCCTCTGTAAGTCGACGGAACCAATAAAGAGTTGCGCATCGCCAATTTATTGGTTCCTATCGGTTTGTTCCAGGTTAAGATCTACTTTGTTTGTTGCGCATCGCCTTCAAAGTCGATTTGCCTTTTACCCTCGGGTTAGCCCTAATCGACTAGTCCAGTTATCACCTTATCGGCGACTAGCCGATTAGAGTAAAGCCGATAGTTTCGTTATCGGCTTGTTGAATTCATCTCGTTTTTACCTTGTCAATTACAGGTCAAATTGACTGGCACGCTCTGAACCCGGCGTTCGTCTTGTGTGTTTGAAACAAGAAACCCTGCTTCACGTTTTTTGCGCAAACACTAACTTAATGTGAATTTTGGTACCTCCTATGGATGGTGAAAAGCCAGTGAGTTACAGTCCCATACCAAACGTTCTTAGCGTATACTGAAACAGCTAGCCAAGAGGATGGGGATACAAGGCCATTATTTTTATAAAAAAAGAGGATGGGGATACCAAACGTTCTTAGCATATACTGAAATAGCCAAGAGGATGGGGATACAAGAGGATGGGGAATTCACATATCTTTTGAATACCTTACTGTTTGTACCAAAATCTGGCATGCACAGGAACGGAAAGATTCGATACACGTGCAACGGATAAAAAACGTAACCGACAAGGATTCAATCTTCGAAACGGAAAGGAATCGGGTCAAGGCCGATACGAATCTGGTTGCCGTATCAATGCAGGACTTGGATCGGCTGGGGCGTATAAAATAGACAAACTGGGAGGCGAAAAGGAAGACCAATCCAACACCACATAATTCTACTTTTTACAGTTCTTTTCGTTGTTTTTAGTTTAACAATCATCCCTCCGTAAGTCGATGAGATCAATAAAGGTTGTGCATCGCCGATTTGTTGATTCCGCCAATTTCACCCAGGTTCGATCTGCTTTGTGTTGTTGCGCATCGCCTCTCAAAGCCGATTTCACCTTATCTCCGGATTAGCCATAATTGGTTGATCTAGTTATCTCCTGATCGGCTTTTAGCCGACTAGTGTTAAGCCGATAAGCGTTGATTTATCGGCTCTACTTGATTTACAAATTCCACCTTGTCAATTACATGTCAAATTGACTGGCACACTCTGCAAACCCGGCATTTGTCTTGTGTGTTCGAGGCTAAGAACCTTTCCTCACGTTTTTAGCGCGAACATATTTTGGCACACTGGTGGGACCACGAAGAAGATAATTATGTCGTCGACTGGCAAATCCACAGTTGCTGTCGATATCAACACAGACACGATAATCGCGCCCACGCTGGCCGATTTAACCCTTGAACAGCGAAAGGAAGTTGAGGATCGGAAAGCAGCATTGGAAGAGATGATGTTGTAGAGTTTCCAAAAAAGACGGCGTGGGGTTACTCAGAAGACTGCACTTCCAACGATCAACCCTATCGGCGATTCCTCTACTAATCCGGTAAGCCGATATGCATCTGGCCAAGCCGATTTATCTAGTATGATTGAGCAATCCGTACATCATGCACTGATCAACCAATCATCGGGTCTAGTTTCCACGTTAAAGCCAATGATTGAGAATAGTGTCAAAATGATTGCCCAAGAGTTGGTGGTGTCTGGGAGTCTGTTAGATCCGTTACAAGCTCTCCCGACGTACCTAGCATATTCGATACCACCAAGTACAAACACGGTAAATACGTCGGCTCCATTACCTCCGATGATGCCGACCCAACCAACTGTGTTAAAGCCTAGAACTCATATAGGTGGAGTGGCGCACTACCATGGGCGCACGGATGGGGCAAAACTAAACATACCAAATCTGCCCGACGTGCCCTCTGTTGGTGGGTTCGGCCAATCGGCTTGTCGGTCGATTGATACAAGTCAAGCATACCAATCCCAAGGTGCTATGCCTAGAAACCAAACCCCACACAAAGTGGTTTCATATGTCAAACCCTTTGTACCTATACCCAAACGCTTCGTGTAAGGAACAACGATTATGAGCCATTTCCTAGGCATCCAGAGATGCGGTTCAGCCGACAACCCGAGTTCGCACTCAGGGTGCAGGGCGTCAATTACGGTGATTGGCAGGGTCATATGGGACCACAAGTCGATAATGTCAATTGGGCCGAACAAATAACTGATGTACTAAGAGAGCAGTTCGGCCTGCAGCCAAAAGGGAGGGTAATCGGCTACAGAAAGCCGTATCCCGATTACATAGATCGAATGCCCTACCCCCATAACTATAGGATACCAGATTTTGCCAAGTTTTCAGGTGATGATTCCGTTACCACTATTGAACACGTCGGACGATTCATGGCTCAGTGTGGGGAAGCCGCACAGTCCGACGGGTTGAAAATTAGACTCTTTCCTTTATCACTGTCCGGGGCAACGTTCACTTGGTTTACTAATTTGCCTCCAAATTCGGTTCATCTCTGGAACGATTTGGAAAGCCGATTTCATGAATACTTCTTTTTCAGAACTATGGAGCTTAGGATCTCTGACCTTAGCTCAGTCCGAAAGAAATACGGCGAATCGGTCTCCGACTACATTAGGAGATTCAAGGGCGTGCGGAACAGATGCTTAGTGTAACGCTTCCCGATGATCAATTAGCAGATCTGGCATTTCAAGGATTGATCCCGCCATTAAAGGAGAAATTGGCGGGGCAGGAGTTCTCCGACCTAGGCCATCTGCTCCATCGTGTATCGGCACATGAAAACCGATATGCGGAAAACAAGGGGTTCAAGGATAAATTTAGATCGAATGGCAGTGAAAAAGCTAAGGTAAATATGGTGGAATATAATTCAAGCGACACTTCTGAGGACGACGAAGCAGATATAAATATAGCCGAGTGGACTAAGGGCGCTAAAAAGCCACTCGTTTGCTCTTTGCTTAAGCCGATAAAAAACAAAACAGAAATCAAATATTCATACAATGTGTCAAAATGCGATAGGATATTCGATTTATTGCTGCAAGAAAAACTTATAAAATTACCAGAAGGGCACGTCATCCTGTCGGCTGATGAAATCAAAAAGCGAAGGTATTGCAAGTGGCACCATTCCTTTTCGCATAATACTAACGATTGTAATATTTTTCGGCAACAGATTCAATCGGCTATTGCCGATGGACGGTTGAAGTTTACAGATGAGTCGGCTATGCAGATAGATGTGAGTCCCTTCCAGATCAACATGGTCCAGTGTTCGCGGGAAGGAAAGGAAATCATGGAAGAGGATGTCAAGCCGACCAAGAAAGTTGAAATCCGGTCAAAGGGAGATGAAACGGTGCAAATCACCATCGGCTCAATACAAATCGAGGCTGATAAAAATGGGCAAAACTCGAGGACAGTAAATCCAAAAGGAGATTTGGAGGTTGGGAGATGGTATAAGGCGGAGAAAGCTCCAAGAAAAACCAGCTTCAAGCCAAAGCCAACTTTCTCGCAACTCTTGGAAAAATATGAAAGGATAAGTCACAGACAAAACTCCCAACGACCGAACTACTTTCACTGGCCGAGTACTCATCGACCAGGCAAATACTATCGGCCAGACGTCCCTTATTGGCCAAACACTGAAGAAGAAGAACATCGGCAGTGTCCTTTTTGGCAATTTTGCTGGGAGTGAGGGATGACCTTACCTACAGTATTATCATGCCCTATGCAGCACCCAATCAGGCATTGGTCAAATCGATCGGCTAAAGATAGGTTGTCTAGGCCAGTGCACGATCGATTAGGGACAGAGAGCAGAAGGCCGATCCATGAAAGATTGTCAATGCCAGAACAAGGCGAGTTTTCTGGAACTCAAGAGACGCCGGTCTCCAACGACACTGTTAGGACGGAGTCCGACAGCGAAATGAGCAGTCTGGCTGGAAAAATCAGAAAGCCGATAGAACCTAAACCGAGGTGGTGCCCTTCGGGTATTAGCAAATCGCAACACAGGTGACTTCGAAGACTAAAGACGTAGGAAGAAAGAGAGGCCAAAAGAGAGAGAGAAAGAGATCAGGTATTCAATAAGCTGAGGCCAATACCAGTTGGAAAACAGGAGTGGAAGAAAAAAGAGCAAACCGATAGCGATTCAGATCAATCGGTTGATTCTGGATCTCCAATGATCCGAGACGATACGCCGCCAATGGACATCAACATGGTGTTCACATTACCCGCGGAGTCTAAAACCGAGGTAGAATCGGCTGAAGAAGTATTCGCCCAATTGTGCCTTGGTGCACCAGATGCCGTATTCGAGAACCCTCAAGACATGCATCGGCATCTAAAACCGCTGTATCTCAAAGGCCACATCAATGACCGGCCGATATCATGGATGCTGGTCGACGGTGGGGCGACAGTCAATCTTATGCCTTTGAGCACTTTTAAAAAATTGGGCAAAGCCCATGAAGATCTAATCAAGACAAACATGGTATTGAACGACTTCACAGGGGATCCCACCGAAGCAAAAGGCGTAATGATGATGGAACTAACAGTCGGTAGTAAGACTTTACCAACTGCGTTTTTTGTGATAGAAGCGAAGGGCAATTATAGTGTGCTCCTTGGAGGGACTGAATCCACGCTAATTGATGCATGCCATCGACTATGCATCAAAAACTAGTACAATGGAATGGTGACCCAGTTGAAGTTGTATCTGCCGATACATCGGCTCATATTGCTATGGCCAGCCCTGATGCCAACTGGCCACACGAAGAAGCCGAATGTATATCGGGAAAGGTTTTGGATGATTGTGATTTCATCTGCATCGAGAAATCAGGATTCAAGCCGATCAGCGTTAAACCCAATACGTTTGATCGGACAAGCGAAGTAGTAATGAGATGGAGTCCAAAACAATAGCAAAATTACAAGAGAAAGCGAGGAGCTATCGGTAAGAGGAGTACGAGGAGGCTATCGAAGATTTCGAAGAAGAAAGACGAGGGCAAGGCTTTACATCTGCCGATTTGCTTGAAGAAGTTGATATCGGAGAAGGCGACAGGAAAAGACCAACGTTTGTGAGCGCTAGATTAGAACCAAGCTACAAAGCAAAGTTGGTCGAGATACTCAGAAAATATAAAGATTGCTTTGCATGGGAATATTATGAAACGCCAGGTTTAGGCCGACAGCTTGTCGAACATCGGCTACCTGTAAAAATCGGGTACCGACCATTTAAACAGTATCCAAGACGGTTTAATCCCGCACTATACGATGCCATAAAAGAAGAGGTAGGACTATTATTAGAGGCCAAGTTTATCAGGCCTTGCTAATATGCTGAGTGGGTCTCAAATATCGTCCTTGTAAGGAAGAAAAATGGCAAGCTTCGGGTGTGTGTCGATTTTAGAGATTTGAATAAAGCCACGCCAAAAGACGAATATCCGATGCCTATAGCCGATATGCTCATCGATGCTGCATCCGAAAATAAAATCATAAGCTTTCTTGATGGAAATGCTGGATATAATCAAATATTCATGGCAGAAGCCGATATACCCAAAATAGCCTTTAGATGCCCAGGAGCTTTAGGGCTTTATGAATGGACTGTCATGACATTCGGCTTGAAAAATGCCGGCGCCACTTATCAACACGCCATGAACCATATTTTCCATAATCTAATCGGCCATACTGTAGAAATCTATATCGACGATGTTGTTGTGAAATCCAAAGAAGATTAGAAACACTTAGCCGATTTCGAAAAGATGTTCGAGAGCACAAGGGCACACGGACTAAAGATGAATCCACTCAAGTGCGCTTTTGGGGTATCGGCTGGACAATTCCTCGGATTTACAGTCCATGAAAGAGGGATTAAAGTAAACCAGGCAAAAGTAAAAGCAATAGTCGATACCAAGCCGCCGACAAATAAAAAAGAGCTACAAGTATTGATCGGCAAAATCAATTACCTGCGGCGCTTTATTTCAAATTTGTCTGGACGTATTCGTGCTTTCACACCATTACTAAAAATAAAAGACGACCAAGAGTTTGAATGGGGAGACGATCAGCAGAAGGCCTTCGACGATGTAAAGAGTTATCTAATGAAACCCTCGGTCTTGGTCGTACCAAGGAATGGCATGCCTTTCAAATTGTATATATCGGCTGAAGGAGATACGATAGGGGCAGTTCTGACGCAAGAAGCTGATGGAAAGGAACATGCCATATTTTATCTAAGACGACGAATTTTGGACACCGAAATCAGGTACCCTCTAGTGGAAAAGTTATGTTTATCTTTATACTTCGCTTGCACCAAATTGAGGCACTACATATTGACATCAAAATGTGTTATAGTATGCAAAACCGACGTGATTAAATACATACTCTCCGCACCTATTCTGCGGGGTCGACTCGGTAAGTGGGCATATGCCTTAACCGAGTTCGACCTAATGTACGAATCGGCTAAAGCTGTGAAAGGACAAGCTATAGCCGATTTTCTCACAGGGAGCGCTACGTTAGCTGGAACAGCCAATGTTACTCCTTGGTAGTTGTACTTTGACGGATCTGTTTGCCAAGAGGGTGAAGGCATCGGCATAGTGTTAATTTCACCCAAAAGGCAGGACTTTGAGTTCATGTATCAGCTTAATAGCCGATGCTCCAATAATCAAGCAGAATATGAAGCACTGCTAAAGGGGCTACAGTTGCTGGAAAGCATCGGGGTAAAAGACATAGAAGCCTTCGGGGATTCAATGTTAATTGTGCAACATGTCAAAGGAGGATACCGATGCAATGACGAAACGCTAGCTCAATATTTGCATCAATGCCTCCAAATTATTGAAATATTCACAACATTCTCCATAGAGCATATCCCCAGAGAAATCAATGACAAAGCAAACCTATTGGCACAATGGGCATCAGGTTATAAAGGTAAAAGCCGACAGGAATCAATCGAGCTAAACAATTGGCCGATCATGTGTGTCCATCCTGTCGACTGGAGAACAGAAATAAGGGATTATTTGTTAGATCCATCTAAGCCGACCGAGCGGAAAGTCCGGCATAAAGCGCTGAAGTATGTTATACTAGAAGATGTATTATATTTCCGAACCATGGAAGGCTTGCTGCTAAGATGCTTGGGAACAGGGGAAGCCAATGTAGCAATGGGAGAAGTCCATGAAGGGATTTGCGGATCACACCAATCGGCCCACAAGATGAAATGGATGCTGAGACGAACAGGATACTTCTGGCCGACGATGTTAGAAGACTGCTTCAAGTATTACAAAGGATGTCAAACATGTCAAAAGTTTGGAAATGTACAGTCGGTACCAGCATCGACTTTACATCCGATTATCAAACCATGGCCGTTCAGGGGGTGGGGTATAGATGTCATCGGCCAACTATTCCCAGCATCCATTAAAGGCCATATGTTCATTCTTGCAGCCACGGACTATTTTTCAAAGTGGGTTGAAGCTATACCACTCAAGAAAGTCACTAGCAAGGAACTAATCGGCTTTGTGAATGAACATATCGTCCATCGGATTGGAATTCCGCAAACAATTACGACCGACCAAGGGACGGTATTCATGTCTAAAGAGTTTCAAGACTAGCAAAAAGCATAGGTATCAAGTTGTAACATTCTCAAAATTATAAAAAGTTTAAAACCAAATATTATCATGAGTGAAATCATTTGTTTACCCATTGCTTGATTTATGTGCATTTACTGAATTGATTGATATTTGTAATGTTTTTGGGATATAGAAAAGAAAAGGAAAAGAGAAGAATATAAGATGATAAAATGGTAAAAGATGAAAATTACCATGGTAAATCTTTGGATAACCATGCTAAGCTCTAGAAAACACTTTTAGCTGATCAAAAGACCATGTGAAAGCATTTAGATGTGATGAAAACAATTTAAATTAGCCAACCATATTTCTGGACAGACCATTGTCAGAATTTTGGAGAAAATGGTGGAGCATTCCAGACCTTACGATTTTTACCGTGTGATCTTAGCTGCCTTAACCTCACTCACAAAAATTTACAAAAATTATTAAGCAATTTAACTATTTATTTGCATTTAATTATTGCAGCTTCGAAATTTTGGGAAAAGTAGTAAAAGAATTTTAGAAAAATAAATATTGTGAATTTAGTTCTGAAATTTTTATGGTAGATCCATTGTATGGATTCATACCTTCAGTAAAAGTTTAAAAACTAAATATGTTGATTTAGTACATTAACTAATTCAAAAATGGAAATAATTTTTCTGTACAATCGGCACTGTCAGAATTTTTATAATTAAACCGTTAATTATTTTAACCTAAAAATTTTACTGAGGCTTGGAAACTTACCCGGTAGCATCGTAGAAAAATTTCGAAAATTCTGGAGATGAAATGACCTGTGAATTAAATTCCTCATCTCGCTGTCGGCTGAGGGACTAGACCTCTTTTGCTTTCCCTTACACGTGGGGCCTTATGCCCAGAGACTTCCAGCTACCTCCACTCGCCTCTCGACGCTGCCAGGTGGACCCTAGAGCCGATCGGACCTGTGTGCCAGCCTTAGTTGCCCATCACCCATGCCGGTTCAACAACTGACATGTGGGACCCGACCCCACATGTCAGGGCCTTCTTCTCCCCCTGCACTCTCCCTCTCTCTGTACTCACTCCCGTGCAGTGCCAGCAGAGCCAGCGCCGAACCGCCTCCATCCTTGTCCCTTCTGCGCCACAATCTCGCGCGCCACGAGGCTGCCCTGGTCGGCCGCTGCCACGAGTTGCCGCTTCATGCCTTGACCGAGCTGGAGGAGAACGCCCGAGAACCGCCGAGACCTCCATCCCTCATCGTGACACCCGAGTCTTCCTTCGCCTATTTAAGGGAATGGATAGCACCCTTGAACTCAGTTGAACCCAGAGCACCCAGTCATTTCCCTTCTCACACCCAAACCCGGCCGGACCAAGCTCGTCTTCCCCGTTGCCGGCAAGACCCGATTTGGGGGAAACTCCAAATTGCCGCAATACGGTAAAGGAACGTTTAAATCTATTGATCTTAAGGCTTCCTCGGTGACTTATGAACCAAATACACCTATCCTTGCAGCCCGAGGCATCATGAAGAGCTCCCGCACCGTGCAACCCCCTCCGCCGCTGCCGCCGCACGGTGAGAACACCACCCGGTTATTCATTCTTCGATCCGAGTGTGGATAGTATCCCTAAGACTCCTTAGAGCTTTTGCGCATGACAATTAGTCCTGGAATAGCTTGTGGCACCCGTGCGGCCGAACACATCGTGGAGCTACCACGGCCACCGGTGAGCTCTATGCTCGGCCATGCTTAAGCTCGGATGATTGTTTCCTGTGTGCGCAAGGACACGCTAGTGCTACCGGTGAGGACCATTAGCTTTATTCGGCCAGCTTCGCCGGTGAGGTTGTCGGCCACAAGCTCGCTTTGGCTCATCAGCCGTCTTGGGCCCAAGCGGTCACCGCACACGCTGCGTGCCGTTTATTGCCCGTCGCGAGCCTGCTGCTCGACCTCGCGCAAGCTAACGCGCGTAGCGTGAGCCACTGACGAGCGGGACCGGGTCGTCGGTGACCGCAACCCGATTCAAAATTCAGCCTGCGCAAAACTAAGGAATACGCTTTCCTTTAAGGAAAGCGCATTTTGTCTTTTTCCTGATTTTAGAAAAAACCGAATGCATTCAAAAGTTCATAACTTTTTATTTATAGATTCAAATTAGATGAAACAAATTTATAAATTCATAATAAATCCTCTAGTTTCATAATCTGTAAAAATATTTAGAACTTGTTTAGCAATTTGAATTTGAATTTAAATTTAAGGCTTGAAATTTGAATATGCTCCATAAAGAATTTTTGGCAAACTAAGTCCAAACTGAATGAAATTAACTTTGTTTGAATCCACATGTCAAATACTATCCAAATATGTGATTAGATTTAAATTTGAAGTTGTTTTGTGAAATTTTCCTATTAGGATTGAATACTATGTATAAAATCGATATAATGGTTATAACTTACTAAAAAATGATTCAAATTGAATGAAATTTGTTTCGTTGTGTTAGTTATATTAATTAGAACCCGTTGGTGAAATAAAAGTTAGGGTATACCATGCAACTTTTTATCAAAAGTAAATAGATTGCTTTATATACTAGATGAAATTAGTAAAAAGTAACAATGTAACTTGAAAATGAAATTTAATAAGTATAATATTACAATCTTAGCTTCCTGAATTCGTAAATTAAAATAAAAGATTACACAAAAAGAGGAGTGGTTAGTTGAGATATAAACCTAAGCCGTTAATATTGAGATAAAACTTTATAATCTAACTACTGCATGAAATGATGAAGCATGATTGTCGTGTTGTTTGTCTTTGTGATAATTTTGTTGGATTCTTTCATTTGCTTCTTTTGCTATTATTGAATTTATTCTATTTTGCCATGTTCTTTTAATGACGTGTAGACGTTGACGCTACTGACGCTGCTGTTGAAGACATTGATCCAGCTTACATCACCGAAGAGCAAGGCAAGCACCCCCTTTGAGCATTTTGAACCTAGATTTCATAATCAATTAAAATGTGATTAAGTATCTCCCTGCATGCTCATATTTTGTTAAATATCTATTTTGTGTTATTTGGTAGATATAACCCATGTTGATGGATTTCCTTAATCACTATTGATCGGTGAATCATGAAAACCATAGGAATGGTCAAGTTCATAAAGTTGGGCTGGGTATAAACGCTTATTAATTTTCATAAGCTTAGCTCTGCCTTAGTTTAATGTCAAAAACATTTACACCCTCACACTTTTCTTTATGAAATCTTTTATGGTTTATTTGAACAGTAAAGGATACTGGTAGTTTGATAAAAATAAAAATAAAACTACTGTTTTGACGTGGGTGATTATTGGCAATAGCCGGATGTACATGTTTTAACGTGTACGTAGCTAGGGTGGAGTTATCGCCCATGTCACTTTAAGGACCGAACGTAGTGTTGCATGATCCAAGTATAACCGTACATCCACAAGTACTGGTGTTCGCGCTAAAAACGTGAAGCAGGGTTTTTGGCCTCGAACACACAAGACAAACACCGGGTTTGCAGAGCGTGCCAGTCAATTTGACCTGAAATTGACAAGGTAGAGTTTGTAATTTGATCAAAGCCGATAAACAAGGATCTATCGGCTTTTCGCTAGTCGGCAAGAACCGATTAGGAGATAACTAGATCAACCGGTTACGATTGATCCGGATACAAGGTAAAATCGGCTTCGGGAAGGCGATGCGCAACAAAGCGAAGCAGATCAAACCTGGGTGAAATCGGCCAAAACCAACAATCGGCGATGCGCAGCTATGTTGATTCCGTCGACTTGCAGAGAGATCTATGAGGCTAAAACAATGTAAAAGAAAAGCTTGTAAAAGTAGATGTGTTGTTGGATTGATTGTCCTTCTTTTCCGCTTGACGTCCTCCCCTTTTATAACACTCCTGGCCGATCCGAGTTATACATGGACACGGTGCGTTTATCTGTATCGGCCTCTAATCGGACTTCCTTTCCTTTTAGAAACGGATTCCTTTTCCGATTCGTTTACCGATTTCTTTCCATACGAGTACTTTCTTTCCGTTTCAGACCGATTTAAAACATGCCGAATTTTGGTGCAAACATATGCCCCCCATTTTTGAAAGGTAGCTTGCTATCTTTCAAAAATCCTTTCGCCTTCCTCCGTGATCGGCTTGTCGTTTGAGATTCACCTCGGTAACTTCCCCATCAATAGCGCCGCAATGCCCTCGGTACGTTTTTAATGCAGCAACTGTTCCCGCCTGCTCGCCTTCTTTCATCGCGGTATAAATATGGGGTCCCCCCACGGTCATTTTCACGCTTTCAAGCTCTCAAATCACGCACCATCGGCTTTCGTCATCTTTTTCTCTTGCTCTTTCAAAAATCGGCTGAAATGGACCCCTCACAGGTATTCATTCCGATCCCCCAAAGTTCAAATCAATTCTACTTAGGACCAATAGGTAGTATGTCGGCCGACACAGTCATCAATACCGAGATCCCTAGACTCCCCTTATCGGCTGCTGGGTACAATATCTCTGAGTGGGGAAAAAGTTTTAGGGCTTGGCCCACTAGCCTTAAAGGATGGAGATCTTGGTTTATCAGGGTGTCGGCTCAGAAGAGGGTAGAATGGGAGAGGATGGGCATAGCCGAATCTTTATCTTTGAGTCTAGCCGACCCTGAAGCCAATGAACCCTTGGTAGCTGCGGCATGCTATTTCTGGTCAGATTCTTTGAACGCCTTTTTATTCCCGTCCGGCCCAATCGGCCCTACTTTGCTTGACGTAGCCCAACTGTGCTGCCTTAGGCCAGATGGGGATCAGCTATCGGCTTTCAGTGGAAAACCTTCTTTCAAACTAATCCGTAAGAAAGGTGAGGGCTGGCACAAATATATCCAGAATAACAATAAGGTCACCGGTCCGGTATCGGCCGAAGAGCATATCGCTTTTCTCAACCTTTGGTTAGACCGATATCTCTTCTGCGGTGCTTCTCTTGGCCCCACTCAAACCTTTCAGCTAGTGGCGGAACGTTTAGTAGAGGGGCGTCGGCTTTCTCTTGGTAAGATGTTCCTAGGGGCGGTATACCAAATGATGTATGTGATTCGTAGCCGACTTTTTTCCGGTTTTGCCAAACACGTTGTTGGCAACATAGGTGGCCCTCTGTGGTTTATTCAAACATGGCTTTATTGCATGTTTAGTCGATCCATTTTATCCGAACCTTCGGGGAGTTCCACTTTTCCTCGGGAGGACAACCTGGAGCATGTTGTCCCACAGTATAGAGCTAGCCGATCCTACGGCGAGAGGTTTGTTATGTCTTCGGCTGAGGAACTAAAAATGGACTCGGTCGGCTTTCATAAATATCTTAATTTCTTCCTTTCCCTAAATAGGACTTCCTTCGGCCAGCCAGATTTTTTCCCATATACTGATTTAGTCGATTGCCCTTACCCATCATTCCTTCACCTTGATGTTGATAGTTCTTCAATGCCCCAATCTACCTTAGATTTGTACAAAATCTTCCTTACCCCTTGCATCATTCATGTCGGCTTGAATACCCGCAATCGGACATTTCAGCCATCTTATGAGTTTTACCACCCTTCGGTTTTACGCCGTCAACTGGGTTTTGGTCAAACCATCCCATCCTTTCCTCTGCTATCTTGCGTCGAGCCCCGAGCTCGGGTAACCAACAGCGTTGCCGCTGAGGTTATTCTCGAAGTAGCCGATGGATTGCAAATTCTTTCGACACCACATTTTGTTCTTAATTCCCGTCGGTCAGCTGCATTCTCGCAGTGGTGGACCAGAATATCGGAAGCCGTACTCATGGACAGGACTCCGTCGGCCATAATTCACTTATTTCTTCCCGATTTTCATGAGCCGACGGTAGTATCTGGTTCCAGCACAAGTTCGGGTTACAGCGACTCTTCAGTAGCTGTAGAGGTACCGTTGTCTTGTATCCTGTTTTTACATTGGTTATCGACTTTTACTAAAATGCCTTCGATCTCCTCAGGTCGGTACGGGCGCTGGTGAGCAAACAGCCGATCCCCATGCTTCCGTGAGCAGTGGCCGACAGCGACGTCCAGGTCAATCTGTCGGCACTACGGGGTATACTTCAGGCAACTTGGATATCCAAGGTCCATCTTTATCGGACTTGGCTCGCCAGCGTGCCCCAAGTAAGCTACTCTTGCTTTAGCCATTATATCCCTTGCTTTGATAACTGCTAACCCGAAGTCACTGCAGAGAGGAGGAGGAACTCAGCCAGCGCCGCCTGCATTCGTGAGGCAAGAACTGATGGCTCTCCTGAGCACTCACCATCGATGTAAGTTTTATTCTTTATTCTTTGCTTAATATCATCTTTTACGCCTATCTTGCATTGCTGATTTTTATTCTTTTAAATCCCTAGCAATCTCCGTCAGTGCAAGTAGCGGGAGTTATAGCCGATCTCCAAGGTGCTACATCGGCTATCCCTCCATCCTCTCCATTGCCGCCGGCCGCCTTGAGGCTATCGAGATCTCCGATCCACGACCCCAAAGCGCCATCAATCGATCTGGCCGATTTTTGGGCTTCACTCGGACGAGCTCGACGATCCGGAAGTGCTAGCCACCGACGACTACCACCGACATCCAACGCATAATAGCAGCTTCACTGCGCCCGACATCGGCCTTTGTTACCGAGCCGGGTATGCGGGAGCGACTCAATCGCTCTTGGACGAAGTGATGCAGCCGGAGGCGCTCTTCCGCCAACACTCAGCCCTTGAGGAATGCTATGGCGGTCATGCAAGCCGATCTTCCCTCTGCAGCCATGAATGCTTTGCTAGAAGTGTGCCATCTGGATGATCGTCGGCTAGACGTAGAATCGGCCAAAGCAAGAATTGAACAGAGGAAGGCCCAGCAAGCCGACCAAGAGATCTTGGACAAACTTATAGCAGATGCTAAATCTCAGAAGAGTGCTTTTGACCAGGGTGCTGCTGTGCTGAAATCGGCCAAGGATAAGGCCCAGGAGCTGGAGTCATCCAAGAAAAAACTTGAAGAACAGCTGGCCTTGGTTACAAAAGAACTTGCAGATTGCCAAATCGGCATTACAGATGTGACATCTTCACTAGCGGCTCAGAGGCAGCAAATCGGCGAAGTTTTTGCCAAAGTCAAGAGCCAATCAGCTAAGATGATCCCAGTTCCAGGCAATGCAGAAGCCGATGAACGATTAATAGATAGCGTTAAAGCTACTATTGGTAGAGCAGCAGCAGCATTGTCGGCTTTGGGAGCCCATCTGCCTGGCTCGGGGATTCATTGAAAACAACGTTGTCTCTGGTGTAATATTGGCTGTACTGGAATATTTTGTAAACTCTTTAATCTGGTGGATGATGAATATTTGTTCCTGACTCGGTCGGCTGTATGACCGATTTTATATGCATGTGTTTTTGTAGTCGGCCCCGATGTTTTCTTCCTGTAGTTAGGTCCCGACCCATATGCTGGGGTAATACGCCTTTAAGTATTTTCCGTTGATTGCTTTAGGTAGTATGAACCCATCTAAGGACTCCAGTATATACGAATTTCCATCAATCGGCCGATTTATCTTATAAGGACCTTCCCACGTTGGGGACCACTTGCCGAATCGATTATCCTTAGACCCGATTGGCAACACGGTTTTCCATACTAAATCGGCTTGATTGAACGATTTTAAAATCACTTTTTTATTATATGACATGGCAACCCTCTCTTTATTCCTTTTAAGCCGATCTAGCGTGATCAGCCTTAATTCAGCCAAATCATCTAGATTGTCAAGCATCGCCTGTTTGTATTCATCGGCTGATACCTTATCTTGCTCACATAGCCTTACTGAGCCGATGTTGATTTCTACGGGCAAAACGGCTTCTTGTCCGTATACCAACTGAAAAGGTGACAATTTAGTTGATCCGTGATGAGATAGCCGATAAGCCCATAAAGCCTCCGATAGCGTTGAATGCCATTTCCTCGGCTCTTCCTCAATTTTCCTTTTTATCAGCTTTATCAATGTCTTGTTTGACGACTCGGCCTGTCCATTGGCCTGAGCGTAGTAAGGGGAAGAGTTGAGTAGTTTTATTCCAAGGCTTTCCGCAAAACCTTTGAACTCGTTAGACATGAACACAGTTCCTTGATCAGTAGTAATTGTTTGCGGAATTCCAAATCGATGGACGATGTGTTCATTTACAAAGTTGATTAGCTCTTTGCTAGTAACCTTCTTGAGTGGTACAGCCTCAACCCATTTTGAGAAATAATCCGTGGCTGCAAGGATAAATTTATGCCCTTTGCTGGACGACGGAAATATTTGGCCGACTATGTCTATACCCCATCCTCTAAACGGCCACGGCTTGATGATCGGATGCAAAGCCGATGCGGGTGCTGACTGTATGTTACCAAACTTCTGGCACGTTTGGCATCCTTTATAATATTTGAAGCAGTCTTCTAACATTGTCGGCCAAAAATATCCTGTTCGCCTCAGTATCCACTTCATCTTATGGGCCGATTGATGTGATCCACAGATGCCTTCATGGACTTCACCCATCGCTATTTTGGCTTCCTCGGTTCCCAGGCATCTTAACAATAAACCCTCCATAGTCCGGAAGTACAATACATCTTCTAATAGAACGTATTTTAGCGCCTTGCGCCTGACCTTCTGCTCGGTCGGCTTGGATGGTTCTGACAAATAATCCCTTATCTCTGTTCTCCAGTCGACAGGGTGAACACACAAAATCGGCCAAACGTTTAGCCTGATTGGTTCCTGTCGGCTTTCAATCTTGTATCCTGATGCACATTGTGCTAATCGGTTTGCTTTGTCATTGGTTTCTCTGGGGATATGTTTTATAGAAAATGTAGTGAACATCTCGATGATATGGAGGCATTGATGTAAATACTGAGTTAGCGCACCGTCGTTGCATCGGTATTCTCCTTTGACTTGCTGTACAATTAACATCGAGTCTCCAAAAGCTTCGACGTCTTTCACCCCGATGCCATCTAACAATTGCAAACCCCTCAGCAATGCTTCGTATTCTGCTTGGTTGTTTGAACATCGGCTATTCAGCCGATACATGAAGCCATACTCCATCTTTCTAGGTGAAATTAATATCACGCCGATACCTTCGCCTTCCTGGCAAACGGATCCATCAAAATACAGCTGCCAAGGAGTTACGTCAACTGTTCCTGTTAATGTTTTCACTTCCTGTGATAAAATCGGCCACAGCTTGTCCTTTCACAGATTTAGCCGATTCATAGGTTAACTCGAACTCTGTCAAGGCGTATGCCCATTTACCAAGCCGACCCCGTAGAATTGGTGCAGATAATATATACTTGACTATATCGGCTTTGCATATTATAACGCATTTAGAAGCCAGCATATAATGTCTTAGTTTGGTGCAAGCAAAATATAATGACAAGCATAATTTTTCTACTAGGGGAAACCTGGTTTCTGCATCTAAAAGACGTCGGCTCAAATAAAATATTGCCCGTTCCTTCCCATCGGCCTCTTGTGTTAAAACTGCCCCAATTGAATCACCTTCAGCCGATATATATAATCTAAAAGGTATACCATGTTTTGGTGCAGTTAATACTGGAGGACTCATCAGGTAACCTTTTATGTCGTCAAAGGCTTTTTGTTGGTCGGCTTCCCACTTGAATTCTTGGTTGTCCTTAATTTTCAACAGTGGTGTGAAGGCCCGAATACGCCCTGACAAGTTTGAGATAAAACGTCGCAAGTAGTTGATTTTCCCAATCAATACTTGCAACTCCTTTTTGCTTGTCGGCGGTCTAGTATCAGCTATAGCCTTTACCTTAGCTTGGTTTACTTCAATTCCTCCTTCATGCACTGTAAACCCAAGAAATTGCCCAGCCGATACTCCGAAAGCACATTTGAGAGGGTTCATTTTCAACCCATGCAATCTTGTGCTTTTGAACATCTTTTCCAGGTCGGCTAGATGTTGCCAGTTTTCTTTGGACTTTACCACCACATCGTCGATGTATATTTCCACGGTATTGCCGATCAAATCATGGAAAATATGATTCATAGCACGCTGATAAGTAGCACCGGCATTTTTTAAACCGAAGGTCATAACTTTCCACTCATATAGGCCTAAAGCCCCCGGACATCTGAAAGCTGTTTTGGGTATATCGGCGTCAGCCATGAATATTTGATTGTACCCGGCGTTTCCGTCCAAGAAACTTATGATCTTATTTCCGGAAGCCGCATCAATAAGCATATCGGCTATGGGCATCGGGTATTCATCTTTTGGTGTGGCTTTGTTCAAATCTCTAAAATCGACACATACCCTAAGTTTGCCATTTTTCTTTTTCACGGGGACGATGTTTGAGACCCATTCAGCGTATCGGCAAGGCCGGATAAACTTTGCCTCTAGCAATCGTCCTACTTCCTCCTTTATAGCGTTATGCAATATAGGATTAAATCGCCTGGGGTATTGTTTGAATGGCCGATATCCAGGTTTTATTGGCAGCCGATGCTCAACTAGCTGTCGGCTTAAGTCTGGCATCTCGTAATATTCCCACGCGAAGCAATCTCTATATTTCTTGAGTATTTCGACCAACTTTGCTTTATAACTGGGCTCTAATTTAGCACTTACAAACGTTGGTCTTTTGCTTTCACCTCCCCCAATATCGATTTCTTCGAGCGAATCGGCAGAAGTGAACCCCAACCCTTTTCTTTCCTCTTCGAAATCTTCAACAGCTTCTTCGTATTCCTCTTGCCGATAGCTCCTTGTCTTCTCCTGCAGCTTTGCTAGCGTCTTGTGCTCCATCTTCTTACCACTTCGTCTGTCCGATCAAACGTGTTGGGTCTAACGCTGATCGGCTTGAATCCCGACTTCTCGATGCAGATAAAATCGCAATTGTCCAAGGCTTTTCCTGATATGCATTCGGCTTCTTCGTGTGGCCAATTGGTGTCAGGGCTAGCCATGGCGATATGAGCCGATGTGTCGGCGGGTACGACTTCTACTGTATCATCGTTCCACTGCACCAATTTTTGGTGCATAGTTGATGGTATACAGCAATTGGCATGGATCCAGTCCCGCCCAATTAGGAGCACGCTGTAATTGCCTTTGGCTTCAATCACGAAAAATGCAGTCAGCAAAGTTTTATTACCGACTGTTAATTCTGACACCATTACGCCTTTAGCCTCAGTTGGGTCTCCCGTGAAGTCATTCAGCACCATATTGGTTTTGATCAAGTCCTCATCGGCTTTACCCAATTTTCGAAAAGTATTTAGCGGCATTAGATTAACCGTCGCCCCGCCATCGACCAACATACGAGATATCGGTCGGCCATTAATGTACCCTTTTAGATATAACGGTTTTAGATGCCGATGCATGTCTTGTGGTTTTTCGAACACAGCGTCTGGTGCTCCGAGGCACAACTGGGCGAACACCGCTTCAGCCGATTCTTCGGTTTTGAACTCGGCGGGTAGAGCGAATACCATGTTAATGTCCATTGGTGTACCATCTCGGATTACCGGGGAACCGGATTCGACCGATTGATCTGAATCGCTATCGATCTGTTCCTTTTTTCTCCATTCCTTTTTCAAAACCGGTACGGGTCTTAACCTGTTGAACGTCCGATCCCTCTCTCTCTCCTTCTCGGCTTCCCTTTCTTCTTGAGTCTTCAATCGTTGAAGTCTCCTGCGTTGTGATTTGCTGAGACCCGAGGGGCACCACCTAGGTTTAGGTTCTATTGGCTTTCTTATTTTTCCAGCTAAATTGCTCATCTTGTTGTCAGACTCTATTCCGCTTGTATCAGCCGATAATTCCTGTTTCCGGGAGGACTCACTTTGCTCTACTGTCGACAACCTTTCATGGACTGGCCGCCTGCTTACCTCTGGTTGATTGCATATTGGTCTAGACAACCTATCCTTCACAGATTGGTTTGGTCGATATGCAGACGAGTGTTGCATAGGACAAGATACAACTGTTGGTAAGGTCATCCCTCTTTCCCAGCAAAACTGCCAAAAGGGACATTGCCGATGTTTCTCTTCTTCAGTAGTCGGCCGACATGTTACATCCGGCCACCATCGTTCGTCCCTCTTTTGCCCTGGTCGACGAAAACTATGGTGTTGAGTGTTATATTTTTGACTTATCCTCTCATACTTTCCCAGGAGCTGCGAGAAAGTCGGCTTTGGTTTGAAATCGACTTTCCTTGTAGCCCTCTCGGCCCGATACCATCTTCCGACTTCCAGGTCTCCCTTCGGTTTTACCGTTCTTGAGTTGTGTCCATTCTTATCGGCTTCTATTTGTATTGAGCCGATAGTAATCTGAACTGTTTCATCTTTTGATCGTGCTTCACATCTTTTAGTCGGCTTACCATCTTTTATAGGCCCCTTCCCTTTCTGTGAGCACTGCACCATGTTGACCTGGAAAGGATTCATATCTATTTGCATAGCCGATTCTTCAGCAAATTTTAACCTTCCATCGGCGATGGCTGACTGAATCTGTTGTCGAAAAATATTGCAATCATTAGTGTTATGCGAAAATGAATGGTGCCATTTGCAATACCTTCGCTTTTTGATTTCCTCAGCCGATGGGATAACATGCCCTTCTGGTAACCTTATGAGTTTTTCTTGTAGTAATAAATCAAATATCTTGTCACATTTTGCCACATCATATGAGTATTTGACTTCCGTCCTATTTTTTTTTGGCTTAAGTAGAGAGCATACGAGTGGCTTTTTGGAACCCTTAGTCCACTCGGCTATGTTTATTTCTACTTCGTCCTCAGAAGTATCGCTTGAATCGTATTCTACCATGTTGACTTTGGCCTTTTCATTGTTGTTTGGTTTAAACCTATCTTTAAACCCTTTGATCTCGGCATATCGGCTTTCATGTGCCGACACGCGATGGAGTAGGTGGCCTAAGTCGGGGAACTCCTGGCCCGATAGTTTCTCTTTCAATGGCGGAATTAATCCTTGGAACGCTAAATCGGCCAATTGATCATCGGGTAATGTTACATTGAAGCATCTATTCCGTACACCCCTAAATCTCTTGATATAATCGGGAACCGATTCGGCGCATTTCGCCGGATCAACTAAGATCAGATATCCTAAGTTCCATAGTCCCTGAAAGAAGTATTCATGGAATCGGCTTTCTAAATCGCTCCATATATGGACTGAATTTGGGGTAGATTAGTGAACCAAGTGAATGCAAATACTGATAATGACAGAGGAAACAATCTAATTTTTAATCCGTCGGACTGCGCAGCCTCCCCACATTGAGCCATAAACCGTCCGATGTGCTCGATTGTGGTAACATAATCGTCACCTGAGAATTTAGCAAAGTCTGGTATCCTAAAGTTGTGGGGGTATGGCATTCGGTCTATGTAATCGGGATACGGCTTCCTGTAGCCGATCACTCTTCCTTCGGCTGTAGTCGAACTGTTCTCTCAAAACATTGGCGATCTGTTCTGCCCAATTAACATTGTCGGCTTGTGGTGCAGCCGGACATTGCCAATTCTCATTGTTCGTGCCCTGCCCCCCGAGTGCAAACTCGGGTCTTTGTCCAAGTCGCACCGCAGGAGGTCTTGGTACTTGGTCATAACCCAATGCATCGGGTATAGGTGCGAAAGGTTCGACGTACGGCACTACCCTATACGGTGCTTGTTTCACGGTCGTGGCTCCCCGTGATTGCAGAACCTGATCCGTTTCAATCGGCTGATAAGCCGATAAACCGATGCTATTAGAGGGCCCATTTGTCGGATTTGATGAACTTAACTTAGCCCCATCTGTGTGCCCATGGTAGTGTGTAAATCCATCTCTCTGTATGCTAGGTTTCAAAATAGTAGGTTGAGTCGGCCTTATACTAGGTGCTTGAGCCGACACGTTCAATGTATTGGTGTTAGGTGTCATGGAATATACTGGGTATGTAGGGATGGTCTGTGGTGGATCTAGCAGGTTTCCAGACACTGCTAATTCTTGAGCAATAGTTTTCACGCTATTTTCTATCATCGGCTTTAATGTGGATACTAGAGCCGATGACTGATTGATTAGTGCGTGATGAACAGATTGCTCGATCATACTTGACAAATCAGCTTGAGCGGGTGCGTATCGGCTTACCGATTCGGATGATGAATCTCCGATAGGATTGATGCTTGGGAGAGCAGTCTTTTGGGTAACACCACGGCGTGTTTTCTGGAAGCACCGCAGCATCATCTCTTCCAAAGCTGCCTTTCGGTCTTCGATTTCCTTTCGCTGCTCAGGGGTTAAATCGGCCATCTGAGGCGCGATTATAGCATCAGTGTTGATATCGGCGGTAACCGCAGGTTTGTCAGTTGACATGTTTGATTTCTCTTGTGGTCCCACCGGGCGTGCCAAAATATGTTCGCGCTAAAAACGTGAAGCAGGGTTTTTGGCCTCGAACACACAAGACAAACACCGGGTTTGCAGAGCGTGCCAGTCAATTTGACCTGAAATTGACAAGGTAGAGTTTGTAATTTGATCAAAGCCGATAAACAAGGATCTATCGGCTTTTCGCTAGTCGGCAAGAACCGATTAGGAGATAACTAGATCAACCGGTTACGATTGATCCGGATACAAGGTAAAATCGGCCGGAAGGCGATGCGCAACAAAGCCGGCAGATCAAACCTGGGTGAAATCGGCCAAAACCAACAATCGGCGATGCGCAGCTATGTTGATTCCGTCGACTTGCAGAGAGATCTATGAGGCTAAAACAATGTAAAAGAAAAGCTTGTAAAAGTAGATGTGTTGTTGGATTGATTGTCCTTCTTTTCCGCTTGACGTCCTCCCCTTTTATAACACTCCTGGCCGATCCGAGTTATACATGGACACGGTGCGTTTATCTGTATCGGCCTCTAATCGGACTTCCTTTCCTTTTAGAAACGGATTCCTTTTCCGATTCGTTTACCGATTTCTTTCCATACGAGTACTTTCTTTCCGTTTCAGACCGATTTAAAACATGCCGAATTTTGGTGCAAACAACTGGACTGGGACAGTCTTAACTTATTAAATTACTTAGAACTAGCTTTGCACATTGGTAGGCTGGATAGCAAAAGCAGTAAACCCTTTTGCGTTTGCTTATAATAGGCTGCCACATGGACTTGTGGGTAAACGCATATTCGGTGCAACAGTGTATGCCTAGTTATGGATTTGGGGCTGTTATTATTCTACTTGAGCCACTGGCTCTTTATTACAATCATTACTTTATTATTTATTGGCTTCCACCATAACTAGGGCTAAACGTCATCGGGCTGGTGCAAAGTTAGGTTCAGATAATTGAACAGTTTCGTTATGAACTCTCTATGGCACACCAAAGGAAGTGTGTTAATTTGCAATGCACAAAGGAGAACATATCTTGTGGGTAAAGCTGTACAACTCTGCAGAGTCTAAAACTATTCGAATAGCCGTATCCACGGTCATGGATGACTTGGCGAACTGACACTAGTTAGTTGATTTCTATTTTCTAAAATTTTGATCAAATGATTTGGAAAAAGATTCACACTTGTTAAAAGGGCACTTACTGTTATGTTTGTTCGTATAAGACCATTGAGGGTCTATCTCGATCTTTTACTCACAAAGGGCCGTGAGTAAATTGCTATTATTCATTTTAATACATGTTACTTCAATTATTTATCAAACTGCTTTAAATTCAATTTATGCTTTCCATTACTATTCAGTATTTACAATTCAAAACTTTCGCTTTACGCAAAACAACCGTAGAAACCCACTTTCTATTCAGCTTGCATATATTCCAGGCTTTGAAAACACTACAAGTCTTGCGAGTACCAATGTACTCAACTTGCTTTAACGTGGTTTTTAGGTGATGAGCAAGAATATTCCGTTGACAATAACAATAACGAAGAACTTGTTATTTATGACGACGACTGTCCTCTCTAAGTTCATCTCAAATGCATTTGCTGTGGAGTTTTGGGCTAGTCGGCAAACAATGAGATGTGGTTTTATTACTGCTACATTTGGTTATGTAATATTACTATCAAACATCTGATGTAATAAAAGTTTGAACTTATGTATGGCTGTAATTTCAAATTGTGTTTGTGCGTGCCAGTCACTGATCATGGGAATGGCACAGAAAGCACTTAAGAACCTCATATTTATGTTACTTAGTGGCATAAAAATGAGGGTTTTACACAAGTTACTCAATTCCTCGCCCTATTACGCTCAGGCTAACGGACAAGCCGAGTCGTCAAACAAGACTTTAGTAAAATTAATAAAAAGGAAAATTGAGGAAAAACCAAGGGGTTGGCACACTACATTATCAGAAGCTTTATGGGCTTATCGGCTATCGTATCATGGATCAATTAAACTATCCCCCTTCCAGTTGGTGTATGGACAAGAAGCCGTTTTGCCCGTAGAAATCAATATCAGCTCAACCAGAACAACCCAACAAGATAAGTTGCTGGCCGATGAGTACAAGCAAGCAATGCTAGACAACTTGGACGATTTAGCCGAATTAAGGCTTATCACACTGGATCGGCTTAACAGGAACAAGGAAAGAGTTGCCAGATCATACAATAAGAAGGTTGTACCAAAATCTTTTAATCAAGCCGATTTAGTATGGAAGACTATATTGCCGATCAGATCTAAAGATAATCGATTTGGCAAGTGGCCCCCAACATGGGAAGGGACTTATAAGATAAATCGGCCAATCGACGGAAACTCGTATATACTCGAGACCTTAGAAGGATTCGTTCTGCCTAAAGCGATCAATGGAAAGTATTTGAAAATGTAATATCCTAGCGTCTGGATTGGATCTTAATTCCGAAATAAATAGAATCAGTTAGAAGGCCGATTGCACACATGCATATAAATTAGCCCAAGGATTTAAAAGCCGGTCGATGGTCGATCGGGCCACAGCAATCGTTTACATCACATCGCAGCAAAAGATGGACCAGTTAAAACATTGTTTACATCACCACAAGCAATCGGCTACTAAGCCGATGAAACTAGCATTTCACTATTACAGCCCTGACCGCGCATTTGAGCTCCAAGACCCGATAAAGCCGCCACGCTTTGCTAATAATATCCTGGATGCCGCCCACGACCGCACGATCATCGACTGCGCTGCCAGGAACGGTTCTTATCTTGGCCGATTGCTTCTTGACCTGAGCCACAACATCACCAAGAGCGCGCTTCTGGTCAGACAAAGATGAGGCCGATGCGGTAAGAGATGTCTGGCAATCGGCCAGTTGCTGTGTAACTTTGGCCAGCTATTCTTCCAGTGATTTCTTTGCAGATTCAAGGTCTTGGAACTTCACCTTGGTCGACCTAAAACTGGATACATCTCTATCAAAGTTTTGCTTTTTCATCTTCGCATCAGCCACCAGTTTATCCAATAAATCTTGGTCGGTTTGCAGTGCGGCCGCCGAGCTATTCTGGCCCTTGCAGCTTGTACTTCCTCCTTCCGATCGTCTAGATGACAGATCTCCAGCAGCGCATTCATGGCTTCGGGAGGGAGATCGGCTTGTACGACGGCCATAGCATCCCTCAAGGGTTGGGCGTTTACCAGAAGTTGGGCCTCGGGTTGCATTACCTCGTGGAAAAGGCGATTCAGTCTCTCTTGCATACTCGGCGCAGCAGTCATGGCGGCCGAAGCGACGATCGAAGCATCAAGAATCCGACGAATATCGACTGGATAGTCATCTGTGGCTATAACCTCTGGGTCATCCAACTCATCCAAAGTGAATCCCAAGAGGTCCGCGGGGTCGGCCGAATCCGGAGAAATGGGCACGACATCTGCTGGGGGAGTCACTACTGGAAGAGTCGGAGACAGTGAAGGCAAAACAGCCGATGAGGCACCTTCGATATCGGCCAGAATTCCAACTGCCTGCGCTGACGCCAATGGCTGATTCAAAGCGATCATGCCAATGGCTGATTCAAAGCGATCATCATTATAAAACCAGAATCGAAGAAAAGAAGAAAGCAAGAGTCCTACCTCGTTGGTCGATCGTGCCAGGGAATGATGGGCACTATGCTCCGTGGGCTTCGGAGACTTCCTCGCCATCGATTTTGTTTTTGTTTTTTCTGAAGATAAAATTGGTTAAAGACAAAATATCGGCAATAACGTGGGATATAATCATAAGCCGATAAATGAGAGACTTACTTGAAGGACGATTCTTGTGGGCAAGGTCCGATAAGGAAGGGCTCTGAACACCTAAGGTGCCAGATGAATAGCCAGTAAGGCCCGTCGACTGGTCCGCCCTTTTCTGACGACCGCTACCAGATGGGGCCGTGGGATCAATCAAAGCCCCGCCGACATCTCTCTACGGCTACTGAAGGATCGGTATAACCAGAACTCTCATTTGAATTGTCGGCATAAACTACCGTTGGCTCACGGAAATCTGGGATAAATAGAGAAATGATAGCCAACGGAGTCCTATCCAACAAGAGAGCATCGGACACTAGGGACCACCACTGAGAGAATGCGCTTGACCGACGGAAGTTAAGGAAAAAGCGCGGCGTTTCAAAGATTTGAAGGTCGTCGGCTAGTTCAAGCACAATCTCCGCAGCGGTTTTGTTGGTCTCCCGCGTTCGAGGCTGGATGCGTTCAAGAAGGGAAAGCAGGGGATGACTTGGCCAAAACCCAGTTGTCGGGCATAGGCAGAAGGTTTATAAAACTCGTACGATGGTTGGAAAGTACGATTTCTGGTGTTTAAGCCAACATGGATGATACTAGGGGAGATGAAAAGCCTATAGAGATCTATTGTCGATCAAGGCATCTGTGAACTGTCAGCATCCAAGTGAAGGAAAGAAGGCCAAGGGAAATCAGATGCATCAGTATAGCTAAAAAAGTCTTGCTGACCAAAACTGGACCGATCTAGTGTCAAGAAGAAGTTCAGATACTTGTTCAAACCAACGGAGGTTATTTTTTGATCACCAGCGGAGCACATGATAAATTTCTCCCCATAAGATCGGCTGGCTAAATATTGGGGCTGTGCCGTTTCAGGGTAATCCTCCCGAGGAAAAGCCGATTTACCTGAAGGCTCAGAAAGGATAGATCGGCTGAACATGCAGTATAACCATATCTGGATAAACCACAAGGGACCCCATATGTTGCCTACAACAAAGTTGTCAAACCCAGAAAAAAGCCGACTTCGAATAACATGCATCGCCTGGTATACGGCTCCTAGGAAGATTTTTCCTAATGCAAGCCGATGCCCCTCAACCAATCGCTCAGCGATTAGCTGATAAGTCTGAGTGGAGCCAAGGGAGGCACCACAAAAGAGGTATCGGTCCAGCCAAAGATTTAGGAAGGCGACATGCTCTTCGTCCGAAACCAACCCATTAATTTTATTGTTATTTTGGATGTACTTGCGCCAGCCCTCCCCCTTTTTTCGGATCAATTTATGGCTAGGCTTCCCACTACCAAGACCTCCACCCCTTGAGGGCTGTAGGCCAAGCTCTAAAACTTTTCCTCCATTCTTTTATATTGTATCCTGCGGCCGATAAGGGGAGCCTAGGGATTTCCTGATTAATTACAGCATCGGCTTCTATGTTTCCTATGGGTCCAAGGAAAAACTGACCGACGCTTTGTGGGATGAGAATAAATACATGAGAAGGATCCATGTCGGCCGAATCGAAAAGGATGTCAGATTTGCAAAGGGAAGATAGCCGATTGTTGCAAAGGCGAAGGTTCAAAGGCGTGCAAATGACCGTGAGGGACCCGCATACTTATACCACGATGAAAAGGTGAACAGGCGGGAACAGTTCTCGCATTAAAAGCGCACCGAGAATTTTACGGCGCAGTTAATGGGGCAGTTACCGAGGAGAACTTTTATCGAAAACCGATCATGGAAAAGCCGATGCGATTTTTGAAAGACAACAGGTTATCTTTCAAAAATAGGGGGCATATGTTTGCACCAAAATCTGGCATGCACAGGAACGGAAAGATTCGATACGCGTGCAACGGATAAAAACGTAACCGACAAGGATTAAATCTTCGAAACGGAAAGGAATCGGGTCAAGGCCGATACGAATCTGGTTGCCGTATCAATGCAGGACTCGGATCGGCTGGGGCATATAAAATAGACAGACTGGGAGGCGAAAAGGAGGACCAATCCAACACCACATAATTCTACTTTTTATAGTTCTTTTCGTTGTTTTTAGTTTAACAATCATCCCTCCGTAAGTCGACGAGATCAATAAAGGTTGCGCATCGCCGATTTGTTGATTCCGCCAATTTCACCCAGGTTCGATCTGCTTTGTGTTGTTGCGCATCGCCTCTCAAAGCCGATTTCACCTTATCTCCGGATTAGGAGTGGACGTCATGCTTGACTTCGAGCTTTGCAGGTGATGCTTGACTTCGCGTTCATGTCAACTGGCCCAATTGGATGATGGCAACAGATTTCGTAATGCTAGCTGCTTTCTTTCTTTTCTTTTTTTCATTTCGTTTTAGTTATAGAAGACTTTTAATCATCGTCAGAAGGTATCAAAATTTATATTAAGCTGGTACTGAGAGGTACCAAATATTTAAAGAATGAGTATCTCTTGGTACCAATCAAGGATGGTAAAAAGCTAGTTAGTTTTAGTCCCAAAAGGCAATGAGTGCTGCAATAGCAAAGCATACCTTTCTCCAATTTCAATTTTGGTTAGGATCAAGTGCAGTATATGTTTTTATCAATTTGATATCTGATATATGGGCTACGCTCTACAGCATCACCTTGATATTAAATTTATTTTTTACGAGAAAGAGAGTTCAGCGCAATAGCTATTGGGGCTCGGTTCATACATGTTCTTATTGAGGTGGCTATTTAAAGGCGTAAGTACCTGTCGACTTGTAGCAACTACGCCGCTTTCAGAAAATTATGTCTCGTTATTCTTACACCTTTCAGTCGGGATTGGCCTGCAGATAAAATCTCGGTCCATTCAGGCGAATTCCGGCAGCTGGAAATATACCTCCTAAACAAAGCATTATTTCCCGTGACCTGGGAATTGGGCTATACTTATCTTAAGGAAAATAGAACCCTGATTAGTTTAGAGGTAGTTATGCTTCTGCCTCCTGTGATGCCCTCATAAGAAAGAAGCCCCTCTTGATTGATGCCAATTGACACAGTCATATCTACACAATACATTGAATTATCCCTACCTGGAAGGGCGGTATTGATTTCTTCTGTGTTGATTCGGAAGGCCAACAATCTTCCCATTTTTTCTTGCATGTCTTTGTGGCAAATTTTTTTTCTATTAGGAGTTTTGTTGGTACATAGTTGGCACATTGATAGTGTTCAAGATATATAAGCCAGTGTTATTGAGTCGTCGACTATTCGACAACAAGTTGTCCAGTCGGCCGGTGACACTCGACTGAAGTTAAGCCACTGACTCGACTTGCTGTCGACTTGGAGAGACGAGTCGGATGACTTGTGGGTGAGTGCGGGGGAGCGCGTGTGGCTTAAAAAGCTTTTTCTGCGACTTGATGCGTGATTTGAGTTGGCCTAACGTAACGTTGAAAACTAAAGAGGATAAAGGATCTTGGCACTCAAACCCCAGCAGCTAGAAAGCAGCTGCCGCTGGTTCTTGCCCCCGCCTTGTTGGTTCCCTCTTCTCCTATCGTATCATAGCACTTGTCTCCTTTGCCCCTGGCTCAAGCTACCGTTTGCAAGCATCGCCTTGGCCTCCAGATTCGTCTCCTAGTTCTATCTATGTACTCCTCTACATCATATAAAATAAACTCAAGGAAAAATTCCATTTAACACCCCTAAACTCATACAAAAGTCTGAATTTCAATCTTCAACAACAAAACCAGATATTCGACACCGTCAAACTCTTAAAACTGTTCACTTTACCCACCCCCTGAGATCAAAACCACCCCGGTGTCGTTGACCTATCATCTACATGCCCATGTTTCGTTTGACATGACTTCCACGTGTGCATGTATAGCTAAGTTTGACTGGCAGGGCCTATCTGTAGAGAGAGAGAGAGAGAGAGAGAGAGAGAGAGAGCAGGGAAGCATATACAGGAGCATGGAGTAATGCCTGGGTGGTGGGTCACAGATGCGGTGGCGAGCAGAGGGCGGCAGCGCTGTTTGAGTTTGATCTATGGTGTGACGGCGAGGCATTGTTGTCTCGGTGAAGAAGATGCGAGCATGGCACACGAGGAATAAAGTGATGGGGTTGAGGAAAGCAGGGCTCACCAGCAAAGTCGAGTTTGATGACATCGGCGCTTAAATTATAACAAAGATGCGAGATCGAATTCGAAGGATTGTTGGAGAAAATCCTAAATTAAATTAGGGGAACGATGGATAGGAAGGTTGAACATGTGGCGGAATTGGTTTCACCAACTCACTGGAGTGGCGGGTCAGGTCAAGGGCCTGGCGGATTGGTGAGCTGCGTTGGAAACAGGAGTATCTTTGTGGGCAGATTTTACTTCCAAGAGTTTCAGTTAGGCAAGGCTTACATGTAGGGCAACATCGTTTACCAGCATTCCTCCTGCCGGAACACTTGATACAAACTCGTCTTGCAGTTTCCTGTTCTTGGTGAAAAGATAGGATGCAAGTGGCTTGGTCCTGGAGTTGATGAAATCAATGCTTTCTTCAATGTTGTTGTTCGCGCAAAAAACGTGAAGGAGGGTTTTCGGCCTCGAACACACAAGACAAACGCCGGGTTTGCAGAGCGTGCCAGTCAATTTGACCTGAAATTGACAAGGTAGAGTTTGTAATTTAATCAAAGCCGATAAACAAAGATCTATCGGCTTTTCGCTAGTCGGCAAGAACCGATTAGGGGATAACTAGATCAACCGGTTACAATTGATCCGGATACAAGGTAAAATCGGCTTCGGGAAGGCGATGCGCAACAAAACGAAGCAGATCAAACCTGGGTGAAATCGGCAAAAATCAACAATCGGCGATGCGCAACTATGTTGATTCCATCGACTTGCAGAGAGATCTATGAAGCTAAAACAATGTAAAAGAAAAGCTTGTAAAAAGTAGATGTGTGTGTTGTTGGATTGGTTTCTTCCTCTTCGCTTGACGCCCACCTCCTTTTATAACACGCCTGGCCGATCCGAGTTGTACATGGTTACGTTTTTAATCCGTATCGGCCTCTGATCCGGTTTCCTTTTTAGGAACGGAGTTTCCTTCTGATTCGGCCACCTGATCTCTTTTCGTACGAACGTTCTTATCCGATTCAAACGGATTCCACTATACCGAATTTTGGTGCAAACATATGCCCCCTGTTTTTGGAAGATAACTTGTTATCTTCCAAAAAGAATATATCGGCTTTTTTCATTCGTATCGGCTTTACAGAAGAATCTTTTTTGGGAACCACCCCATTAACCGCGCCGTAAAAATCTCGGTGCGTTTTAAATGCTCAACTGCTCCCGCCTGCTCGCCTTCTTTCATCGCGGTATAAATATGGGGGTCCCCCCACGGTCATTTTCACGCTTTCAAGCTCTCGGATCACGCACCATCGGCTCTCGTCATCTTTCTCTTGCTCTTTCAAAATCGGCTGAAATGGACCCTTCGCAGGTATTCATTCCGATTCCTCAAAGTTCAGATCAATTCTACTTAGGACCGATAGGTAGCATGTCGGCAGACACAGTTATCAATGCCGAGATCCCTAGACTCCCCTTGTCGGTCGCTGGGTATAATATCTCCGAGTGGGGGAAAAGTTTTAGGGCTTGGCCCACCAGCCTGAAGGGATGGAGATCTTGGTTTATTAGGGTATCGGCTCAGAAGAGGGTAGAATGGGAGAGGATGGGTATAGCTGAGTCTCTATCTTTGAGTCTAGCCGACCCTGAAGCCAATGAACCCTTGGTAGTCATGCGGCATGTTATTTTTGGTCGGATTCTTTGAATGCCTTTTTATTCTCGTCGGCCCAATCGGCCCTACTTTGCTTGATGTGGCCCAATTGTGTCGCCTTAGGCCGATGAGGACCATTTATCGGCTTTTAGCGGAAAACCTTCTTTCAAATTAATTCGCAAGAAAGGCGAGGCTGCACAAATATATCCGTAATAACAATAGGGTTATCGGTCCCAGATCGTACCAAGAGCATGTCGCTTTTCTCAATCTTTGGTTAGACCGATATCTTTTTTTGTGGTGCTTCCCTTGGCCCCACCCAAACCTTTCAGTTAGTGGCGGAACGTTTGCTGGAGGGGCGTCGGCTTTCCCTTGGCAAGATATTTCTAGGGGCGGTATACCAAATGATGTATGTGATTCGTAGCCGACTCTTTTCCGGTTTTGCCAAACACGTCGTTGGTAATATAGGGGGCCCTCTGTGGTTTATTCAAACATGGCTCCATTGTATGTTCAAATTGATCCATCTTATCCGAACCCTCGGGGAGTTCCACTTTCCCTCGGGAGGACTATCTGGAACATGTTGTCCCACAGTATAGAGTTAGCCGATCCTATGGTGAGAGGTTTATCATGTCTTCGGCTGGTGAACTAAAAATAGACCCAGCCGGCTTGCACAAATACCTCAGCTTCTTCCTTACCCTAGACAGAACTTCTTTCGGCCAACAAGACTTTTTCCGATATACTGATGTAGCCGATTGCCCATACCCGACATTCCTTCACCTTGACGCTGACAGTTCCTTGATGCCCCAGTCTACTTTAGACTTGTACAAAATCATCCTCTCCCCTTGCATCTTCCATGTCGGCCTGAATACCCGCAATCGGACATTTCAGCCATCTTACGAGTTCTATCATCCTTCGGTTTACGCCCGTCAACTAGGTTTTGGGCAAACCATCCCATCCTTTCCTCTGCTATCTTGTGTCGAGCCCCGAGCTCGGGTAACTAACAGCATTGCCGCGGAGGTTATTCTTGAAGTAGCCGATGGATTGCAAATTCTCTCGACACCGCATTTTGTTCTCAATTCCCGCCGGCCACCAGTATTCTCAGATGGTGGACCGTAATATCGGAAGTCAGATTTATGGACAGGACTCCGTCGGCCATAATCCACTTATTTCTTCCCGATTTTCATGAGTCGACGGCAGTTTCTGGGTCCAGTGCAAGCTCGGGTTATAGCAACTCCTCAGTAGCTGTAGAGGTACCGGTGTTTTATATCTTCTGTTTTTCACGCTGGTTATCGGCTTTTATAAAAAATGCCTTTGATCTTTCCAGGGCGGCACGGGTGCTGGTGAGCAAACAACCGATCCCCATGTTTCCGCCAGTAGTGGCCAACAGCGACGTCCGGGTCAATCTGTCGGTACTACGGGATATACCTCAGGCAACTTAGACATTCAAGGTCCATCTTTATCGGATTTAGCTCGCCAGCGTGCCCCAAGTAAGTTACTTTCTCGCATTAGCCACTATATCCTTTACTTTGATATTTGTTAACCTGAAGTCGCTGCAGAGAGGAGGAAGAAGACAGCCAGACGCTTGCCCAGACCCGTGAGGCATCAACCCGATGGTTCTCCGGAGCACTCAGCTACTGATGTAAATTTTATTCCCTGCTTAATATTGCTTTTACACTTATTCTGCATTGCTGACTTTATTCTTTTTAATCCCTAGCAATCTCCGTCGGTGCAAGTAGCGAGGGTTGAAGTTGATACTCAAGGTGCTACATCGGCTATTCCTCCATCGCTACCGGCAGTTCCGACTCCGACGATTGATATATCCGATCTTGATCCAAAAGTGCTGCTGACGGACCCGGCCGACCTGCTGGGCTTTACTTTGGATGAGCTTGACGACCCGGAGGTTCTGGCTACCGATGATTACCCGGCCGATATTCAACGCATAATAGCGGCCTCCGCTCCAGCGTCGGCTGCCGTTACTGCTGCGCCGGGCATGCAGGAGCGACTCAACCGCCTCCTAGACGAAGTAATGCAACCGGAAGCGGCTCTTCTGGCCAACACTCAACCTCTGAGGAATGCAATGGCGGCCATGCAAGCCGATCTTCCTCCCGCGGCTATGAACGCATTGCTAGAGGTATGTCATTTGGACGCACGCCGGCTGGATGTGGAGTCGGCCAAACTAAGGGTTGATCAGAGGAAGGCCCAGCAAGCCGATCAACAGCTCTTGGACAAGCTTATAGCAGATGCCAAACATCGGAAGAGCGTATTTGATCAAGGTGCTGCTACACTCAAATCGGCTAAAAGCAGAGCTCAAGAGCCGAGTCGACCAAGATTAAACTTGAAGAAACGATTGGCCTCGGTCATAAAAGAACTTGCAGATCGCAGATTGGCATCACAGACTCTACATCCTCACTGGCCGTTCAGAGGCGGGAGATTGGCGAGGTTTTTGCACAAGTCAAGACCCAATCGGCCAAAATAGTTCCAGTTCCGGGTGATGCAGTGGCCGACCAACAACTTATAGATAGTGTCCAAGCTACTATTGGCAAAGCGGCAGCGGCACTATCGGCTTTGGGAGCCCATTTGCCCGGATCAGGACTACACTAGACTTTGATTTATCGGTATCAGCTGTGTGGCCAACCTTTTGCAATATTGCTTTAACCTTGGGATGTCGTTCTTGGAAAACTTGCTTGATCGGCTATGTAACCGATTTTTGTAAACTGTTTAATCCGTGGATGATGGATGTGTTTAACTGACTCGGTCGGCTGTATGACCGATTTTATATGCATGTGCTTTTGTAATTGATCCTGATGTTTTTCTTCCTGTAGTTAGGACCCGACCCATATGCTTGGGTGATATGCTTTTAGATATTTTCCATTGATCGCTTTAGGTAGGACGAACCCGTCTAAGGACTCCAGTATATACGAATTCCCGTCAATCGGCCGATTGATCTTATAAGGCCCTTCCCATGTTGGTAACCATTTGCCAAATCGATTATCCTTAGACCCGATTGGCAACACGGTTTTCCATACCAAATCGGCTTGACTAAACGATTTTAAAATCACCTTTTTATTATATGACCTGGCAACCCTCTCTTTATTCTTTTTAAGCCGATCTAACGTAATCAGCCTCAGTTCGGCTAGGTCATCTAGATTGTCAAGCATTGCCTGTTTGTACTCATCGGCTGACGCCTCATCTTGTTTAAATAGCCTTACTGAGCCGATGTTGATTTCTACGGGTAAGATGGCCTCTTGCCCATATACCAACTGAAAAGGTGATAATTTAGTTGATCCATGATGGGACAGCCGATAAGCCCACAAGGCTTCCGATAGCGTTGAATGCCAATTTCTTGGTTTCTCCTCGATTTTCCTTTTTATTAATTTTATTAATGTCTTGTTTGACGACTCGGCCTGTCCATTGGCCTGAGCGTAATAAGGAGAAGAGTTGAGCAATTTTATCCCAAGACTTTCTGCAAAACCTCTGAACTCATTAGACATGAACACAGTCCCTTGATCAGTAGTAATCGTCTGTGGAATTCCAAACCGATGGACGATGTGTTCGTTTACAAAGTCGATCAGCTCTTTGCTAGTAACTTTCTTGAGTGGTATAGCCTCAACCCATTTTGAGAAATAGTCTGTGGCTGCAAGGATGAATTTATGTCCTTTACTGGATGACGGAAATATTTGGCCGATTATATCTATGCCCCATCCCCTAAACGGCCATGGCTTGATGATCGAGTGCAAAGCCGATGTTGGCGCTGCCTGTATGTTACCAAACTTTTGGCATGTTTGGCACCCCTTGTAGTATTTGAAGCAGTCTTCTAACATCGTTGGCCAAAAATATCCCGTTCGTCTCAGTGTCCATTTCATTTTATGGGCCGATTGATGTGATCCACAAATTCCTTCATGGACTTCTCCCATTGCTATTTTGGCTTCTTCAATTCCCAGGCATCTTAGCAATAAGCCTTCCATGGTTCGAAAGTACAATACACTTTCCAAAGAGAACATATTTGAGTGCTTTGCGCCGACCTTCCGCTTCGATTGGCTTAGATGGGTCCTGACAAATAATCCTCAGTATTTCTTTTCTCCAATGACAGGTGGACACATAAAATCGGCCAAACGTTTAGCTCGATTGGTTCCTGTCGGCTTCCAATCCTGTATCCTGATGCACATTGTGCCAATTGATTTGCTTTGCCATTAGCTTCCCTGGGGATATGTTCTATGGAAAATGTGGTGAATGTTTCGATAATCTGGAGGCATTGCTGCAAATATTGGGTTAGCGCATCATCGTTGCATCGGTATTGACCCTTGACTTGTTGTACAATTAACATTGAGTCCCCGAAAGCTTCAACGTCTTTTACCCCGACGCTGTACAGCAATTGCAGCCCCCTTAGCAACGCTTCATACTCTACTTGATTATTCGAGCATCGGCCATCCAACCGATACATGAAGTTGTACTCCTGTCTTTTAGGTGAAACCAATATTACACCGATGCCCTCACCTTCTTGGCAGACGGATCCGTCGAAATATAACTGCCAAGGAGCCACATCGGTTGTTCCTGTTAATGTTTCACTTCCCGCGATAAAATCGGCTACAGCCTGCCCTTTTACAGATTTAGCCGATTCATATGTCAAGTCGAACTCAGTCAAAGCGTATGCCCATTTACCAAGCCGACCTCGCAAAATCGGTGCAGATAGTATGTACTTGATTATATCGGTTTTGCAGACTATGACGCATCTCGATGCCAGCATATAATGCCTTAATTTAGTGCAAGCAAAATACAAAGATAGGCACAATTTTTCTACTAGGGGATACCTGGTTTCCGCATCTAAGAGGCGTCGGCTTAGATAGAATATCGCTCGTTCTTTCCTATCGGCTTCTGTGTTAAGATCGCTCCTATTGTGTCTCCTTCACCGATATATATAGTCCGAAAGGTATACCATGTTTTGGTGCGGTCAACAACCGTGGGCTCATCAGATAACCCTTTATGTCGTCGAAGGCCTTTTGTTGATCGATTCCCCATTTGAACTCTTGGTTGTCTGTAATTTTCAGCAGCGGTGTGAAGGCCCGAATACGCCCTGACAAGTTCGAGATGAAACGTCGCAAGTAGTTGATTTTTCCAATCAATACTTGCAACTCCTTTTTGCTTGTCGGTGGTCTAGTATCGGCTATAGCTTTTACTTTGGCTTGGTTTACTTCAATCCCTCCTTCATGCACTGTAAACCCAAGAAATTGTCCAGCCGATACTCCGAAAACGCATTTGAGAGGGTTCATTTTTAACCCATGTAACCTTGTGCTTTCGAACATCTTTTCCAGATCGGCTAAATGTTGCCAGACTTCTTTGGATTTTACCATCACGTCGTCAATGTATATTTCCATGGTATTGCCGATCAAATCATGGAAAATATGGTTCATACCACGCTGATAAGTAGCACCGGCATTTTTTAAACCGAAGGTCATAACTCTCCACTCATACAGCCCTAAAGCCCCAGGACATCTGAAAGCCATTTTGGGTATATCGACTTCGGCCATGAATATCTGATTGTATCCGGCGTTTCCGTCCAAAAAACTTTTGATTTTATTTCCGGAAGCAGCATCAATAAGCATATCGGCTATAGGCATCGGGTATTCATCTTTTGGTGTGGCTTTATTCAAATCTCTAAAATCGACACATACCCTAAGTTTGCCATTTTTCTTTTTTACAGGGACGATGTTTGAGACCCATTCAGCCAGATTTCCAGGCGGATAAACTTTGCCTCCAAAGAATCGTCCTACTTCTTCTTTTATAGCGTCATACAATGTAGGGTTAAATCGCCTAGGGTACTGTTTGAATGGCCGATACCCAGGTTTTATTGGTAGCCGATGTTCAACTAGCTGTCGGCTTAAGCCTGGCATCTCGTAATACTCCCACGCCAAGCAATCTCTCAGATTTTTGAGTATTTCGACCAACTTTGCTTTATAACCTGGTTCTAATTTAGCACTTACAAACGTTGGTCTTTTGCTATCACCTTCCCCAATATTGATTTCTTCGAGCAAATCCAGAAGTAAATCCTAACCCTTTTCTTTCTTCTTCAAAATCTTCGACTACCTTCTTCAGATTCTTCTTGCCGATAGCTTCTTGCCTTTTCCTCAGCTTTGCTAGTGTCTTGTACTCCATCTTCTTACTACTGCCTGTCCGATCAAACGTGTTGGGTTTGACGCTGATCGGCTTGAACCTCGACTTCTCGACGCAGATAAAATCGCAATTGTCCAAGGCTTTTCCCCGATATACATTCGGCTTCTTCGTGTGGCCAATTGGTATCGTGGCTAGCCATGGCGATATGAGCCGATGTGTCGGCCGGTACAACTTTCATCGTATCATCGCTCCAATCGCACTAATTTCCGTGCATAGTTGATGGTATACAGCAATTGGCATGGATCCAAACCCCACCCAAGGAGCACAATCAGAATTGCCTTTGGCTTCAATCACAAAAATGCAATCGGCAAAGTTTTATTACCGATCGTCAATTCTGACACCATTACGCCTTTAGCCTCGCTTGGGTCTCCCGTGAAGTCATTTAGCACCATATTGGTCTTGATCAAGTCTTCATCGGCTTTACCCAATTTTCTCGAAAGTACTTAACGGCATCGATTGATCAAGTTGTTCCCACCATCGACCAACATACGGGATATCGGTCGGCCATTAATATACCCTTTTAGATATAACGGTTTTAGATGCCGATGCATGTCTTGTGGCTTTTCGAACACAGCGTCTGGTGCTCCGAGGCACAATTGGGTGAACACTTCTTCAGCCGATTCTTCGGTTTTGAACTCGGTAGGTAGAGTGAATACCATGTTTATACCCATTGGTGGCGTATCATCTCGGATCATCGGAGAACCGGATTCGACCGATTGATCTGAATCACTATCGATCTGTTCCCTCTTTCTCCACTCTTTTTTCAAAACCGGTACTGGTCTTAACTTATTGAACATCCGATCCCTCTCGCTCTCTTTTTCGGCTTCCCTTTCTTCTTGTGTCTTTAATCGCTGAAGCCTCCTGCGTTGTGATTTGCTGAGACCCGAGGGGCACCACCTAGGTTTGGGTTCTATCGGCTTTCTTATTTTTCCAGCTAAATTGCTCATTTCGCTGTCAGATTTCATTCCATTTGTGTTATGAGAAGCCGATAATTCCTGATTTCGGGAGGACTCGCCTTGCTCTGATGTCGACAATCTTTCATATATCGGCCTCCTGCTTCTCACTTCTAGTCGATCGTGTATCGGTCTAGACAACCTGTCTTTTACAGATTGGTTTGGCCGATATGCGCATTTAGTGTTGCATAGGACAAGATACAACTGTTGGTAAGGTCATACCCCTTTCCCAGCAAAATTGCCAAAAGGGACATTGCCGATGTTTCTCTTCTTCAGTGGTCGGTCGATGTGGCATATTTGGTTGCCAATAATAGTCTCTCTCCTGGTCTGGTTGAAAACTCTGGTGTTGTCGAGTGTTACATCTTCGACTTATCCTTTCATACTTCCCCAGGAGTTGTGAGAAAGTCGGCTTTGGTTTGAAATCGACTTTTCTTGGAGCCCTCTCAGCCCGATACCATTTTCCGATTTCCGTGTCTCCTCTTGGTTTTACTGCCCTTGAGTTCTCATCCATTTTTATCGGCTTCTATTTGTATGGAGCCGATAGTAATCTGTACCGTTTCATCTTTTGATCGTGCTTCAAATCTTTTAGTCGGCTTAACATCTTTCATAGGCCCCTTCCCTTTCTGTGAGCACTGCACCATGTTGACCTGGAAAGGATTCATATCTATTTGCATAGCCGATTCTTCCGCAAACTTTAACCTGCCATCGGCGATGGCCGATTGAATCTGTTGTCGAAAAATATTGCAATCGTTAGTGTTATGTGAAAACGAATGGTGCCATTTGCGACTCTTCGCTTTTTAATTTAATCGGCTGATTGGATGACGTGTACGTCTGGTAACCATATGAGTTTTTCTTGTAACAATAAATCAAATATTTTGTCACATTTTAAAACATCATATGAATACTTGACTTCCGCCCTATTTTTCACCGGCTTGAGCAGAGAGCATACGAGTGGCTTTTTAGAACCCTTGGTCCACTCGGCTATGTTCACCTCTGCTTCGTCCTCAGAGGTGTCGCTTGAATTGTAATCTACCATGTTCACTTTGGCCTTTTCATTGCCGTTTGGCTTAAATCTATCTTTAAACCCTTTGCTCTCTACATATCGGCTTTCATGTGCCGATACGCGATGGAGTAGGTGGCCTAAGTCGGGGAACTCCTGGCCCGATAGTTTCTCTTTTAATGGCGGGATTAACCCTTGAACGCTAAATCGCCAATTGATCATCGGGTAATGTTACATCAAGCATCTATTCCGTGACGCCCTAAATCTCTTGATATAATCGGAAACCGATTCGCCGTGATTTGGCTTGGATCGAACTAAGATCGTAAATCCTAAGCTCCATAGTCCTAAAAGAAGTATTCATGGAATCGGCTTTCTAAATCGCTCCATATATGAACTGAATTTGGGGTAGATTAGTGAACCAAGTGAATGTAGCGCTGCATAATGATAAAGGAAACAATCTAATTTTTAATCCATCGGATCGCGGCAAATTTCCCCACATTGAGCCATAAACCGTCCGATATGCTCAATTGTGGTAACAGAATCATCACCGAGAATTTAGCAAAGTCCGTATCCTAAAGTTGTGGGGTATGGCATTCGGTCTATGTAATCGGGATACGGCTTCCTCGTGAGCCGATTATCCTTCCTCCGGTCGTAGTCGAATCGTTTCTCTCAAAACGTTGGCAATCTGTTCTGCCCAGTTGACATTGTCGGCTTGTGGTGCAACCGGACATTGCCAATTTTCATTGTTCGCGTCCTGCCCCCCGAGTGCAAACTCGGGTCTTTGTCCAAATCGCGCCGCAGGAGGTCTTGATACTTGGTCATAATCGTGATTGAAAGCTAACGTATTGGGTATGGGTGCAAGGGGCTCAGCGTACGGCATTACTACGTATGGCGCTTGCCTCATAGTTGTGGTTCCCCGTGATTGTGGGGCCTGGTTGGTTTCAATCGGCTGATAAGCCGATAGACCATTGCTACTGGAGGGTCCGTTCGCCGGGTTTGGTGTGTTTACCTTAGCCCCATCCGTGTGTCCGTGGTAGTGTGTAAACCCACCTTTCTGTATGCTTGGTTTCAAAACAGTAGGCTGAGTCGGCATTATGACAGGTGTTTGAGCCGACACGCTTACTGTATTGGGTTGGGTGTTATGGAATATACTGGGTAAGTAGGGATGGTTTGTGGTGGATCTAGCAGGCTTCCAGACACAGCCAATTCCTGAGCAATTGTTTTCACACTATTTTCTATCACCGGCTTTAATGTGGATACTAGAGCCGATGATCGTTAATTAATGCGTGATGAATGTATTGCTCAATCATATTTGATAAATCGGCTTGAGTCAAGCGTATCGGCCACCGATTCGGGTGATGAATTCCCGATAGGATTGATGCTTGGGAGTGCGCTTTTTGAGTAACGCCACGGCGTGTTTTCCGAAGCACCGTAGCATTATCTCTTCCAAAGCTGCCTTTCGGTCTTCGATTTCTTTTCGCTGTTCAGGGGTTAAATCGGCCATTTGAGGCGCGATTATAGCATCAGTGTTGATATCGGCGGTGACCGCAGGCTTATCGGTTGATGACATTCTCGATTTTCTTTCGTCCCACTGGGCGTGCCAAGATATGTTCGCGCAAAAAAACGTGAAGGAGGGTTTTCGGCCTCGAACACACAAGACAAACGCCGGGTTTGCAGAGCGTGCCAGTCAATTTGACCTGAAATTGACAAGGTAGAGTTTGTAATTTAATCAAAGCCGATAAACAAAGATCTATCGGCTTTTCGCTAGTCGGCAAGAACCGATTAGGGGATAACTAGATCAACCGGTTACAATTGATCCGGATACAAGGTAAAATCGGCTTCGGGAAGGCGATGCGCAACAAAACGAAGCAGATCAAACCTGGGTGAAATCGGCAAAAATCAACAATCGGCGATGCGCAACTATGTTGATTCCGCTGACTGCAGAGAGATCTATGAAGCTAAAACAATGTAAAAGAAAAGCTTGTAAAAAGTAGATGTGTGTGTTGTTGGATTGGTTTCTTCCTCTTCGCTTGACGCCCACCTCCTTTTATAACACGCCTGGCCGATCCGAGTTGTACATGGTTACATTTTTAATCCGTATCGGCCTCTGATCCGGTTTCCTTTTTAGGAACGGAGTTTCCTTCTGATTTGGCCACCTGATCTCTTTTCGTACGAACGTTCTTATCCGATTCAAACGGATTCCACTATACCGAATTCTGGTGCAAACAGTTGTCAACCTAAAAGACCATTCCAAATTGAATTAGATACTAAGGCTGTACCAGATAGCAATGTTGACACGCCTAGATCAAATATGGCATGAACCTAGCACACAGAAGAAACAAGAAAGACAGACCTCTCTAAATGCAGAGCATGATCTAAAATTCTAAATTATTAGAGCTTAGAGGTACAGGATAAAGCCAGAGGAGAAGTACTAACGGTTATGATAGGAAGGTAGGGGCCAAATATTGTTGGATTTAACCACGTCGCATTTGTTTTTCTGTTTACACATAAAACTTGTTTGTTTTTTTAGTCTAGTTGGCACGGCAATGCTCGTAGAGTTTGTTTAGCTGTCGCAAATGGCGCGCTAGGCGTGGCGCAGGGTTGTTGGAAAAATTGATGATTCGCCCTGAAGTTGATCGGCCTTTGATAATTTGCTCTATGACATCTCACTGACATGCGTGTCCTGGAGCCACATGTCAGTGAGATATCACAGGGCAAATCATCAAAGGCCAATCAACTTCGGGGCAAATCAACAAATCCCCCCAAAATTCTTGTCTCGTAAATTCTCTGATCTTGTTTGCGGCCAAGTGATCGCGTAGTGTTGAGCACTTGCTATTGGGTGTGCACGGGGCCTGGGCCCAAGGCCCAGTCTGAATAGCAATTAAAAATTTAGCTATTTTTAATTGGGCCTGGCCTTCTCTACGGCTCTACTTATTAGCCTCCAAATTTCTCCCAACCAAAAGCAGCAGAGGCAGGCAACCCTAGATTCCCAGAAGAACTCCCGAAGTGCCCTGCCCATGTCGCCCGTCGACGCCTAGCCGCCGCTTCCCGCCGGCTTCGCCGCTACTTCGCTAAGATCGCTTTTGCTCGGCGCTACGACGCCATATGCCGCTGGCGCTTCGCTCGGTGCCGCTCTTCACTGGCCAGCTTCCAATGGCCGCCGCCAAGGCTTTCGCCTGCCGGCACTTCAAGACTCCACTTCGAGAGCCTCGCCTCTAACGACAGCGACAAGCCGGCGCCACCCAAAGCCTCGCCGGTGCCCCGCCTGCCGACGCCACCGGCCTCGTCCCACCGGCCGTCGCTTGCTTCAGTGGTGGCTTGCTTCAGTGGAAGAGAGGAAGTGAGCTTAGTGAGGAACAGAGGAAGAGTGCTTGAGCCTTGAGCATTTTGAGCTTCAGTTTTAGTGCTTCAGTGCTTGATGCCTTGATATGAGGAACAGAGGAAGTGAGGGTTCAGACATTTAGTACTTTAGTTCGTAGTTCTATTCTACATTTCTACTTCTACGGATACCGCAAGCCTAGGCGCAAGGTAACTTCTTACCTTCTTCAATAGTTTAATTGATGCACATTTTAGGAACTCTCCATTTGATGCAACTGTGAATCATCAAATATGTATTAGTTGCTATATTTTAATATATTGATTAATCAATCGGATTCAATTTGATGTAATAAAAATATAGGATGAAGAGGTCAAAACCATTGTCATCTTATTTTCCATCATAATCACCGATCGACACACAGTTTTTCCATTGGTAAATAGCCTCATTGAATTGGCTTTGATTTTGCCCGTTGCAACTGCAACAGTAGAGAGAGCTTTCTCAGCTATGAACATTATCAAAACTGAGTTGCGCAATAAGATGAATGATGAATGATAGTATGGTATGCTACATTGAGCGAGATGTATTTGCAAGCATTGAAGATAACAAAATTTTACAACATTTTCAAAGTATGAGGTCTTGTAAGCAACAATTACCTCGTAGTCTCCGTGCTAGTGGTATGTTACATTCTTCTAATGCAATTTGGTTTAATAGTTTCCTTCGTAGTTTTGTGTATCTAATTTACATGTGCAATTTTATCTTTTACAGGTTCAAGTTCTTGTTCTATTGCTGATGAAAATATGTTAGTCTTAGATTCAACAAATAGCCGTTGATTAGGTATTAACTTTTCTGTCACTCCACTATGTTATATTATTTTGACATATTTTATCTATTTTATTGAAATGTTAAGCATGTAAGTTAAATTTATCTTTAATTCTCTATTTGTACGATACTTTGTTATACCAAAATATCCCTAATTTTTTACAAGAATAATAGTCGCTTATTTTCGGCCCGAGGCTTATAAAAATCCTGGCTCCACCATTGCTGGTGTGTGCGTGCATGTGCCCTGGTTCGCCATAGCAAGTGTTATAATAGCGGGTGTTATGCTCCATGTGAGTGCACGCACCTAGACTCCATGTGAGTGCACGCATCTAGATGATGGGGCACGGGTCAAGATCTTCTTTAAAGTCTCCACCGGCACCTAGACTCCATGTGAGTGCTCTAGTTCTAGAACAGTGATTCGAATCATTAATGTTACATTGGACTGGAAATTAGCGCAACCCATAATATTTCTAATCACTTTTCCAAAACTGTACCCAGATTGAGACTAATCAGTCGGCACCACACACGTTGCCAGCGGTCATATGCCAACTGGTTGATTCCAATCTGAGCTTCCCGCATATGTGTCTAGTGATAGTTCCCTAGATCAGTAGCCTAGCACCCGCATAAATTTACCACAAAGATGCATATCATTCCACACACATAAGAGTAATGGTTACATTAATATTGGTTTGATCACAACCGATTAAAATCACAACTTTACAATTCAGCCGATTGGCCGAACTAGCAAAGTAAAAAAGAACAATTCTGCAGCAACGGTAGCGGCGTGCCTTCCCATACCCAAAGGCATCCACACCGACTGGAGAGAAGGGCCTAGACGACCGCTTCAAAACTCGTCGAGCTCCGAATCGTAGAATCCTTCGTCAGGAGCGTCTTTATCATCTTTGGCGCCATATTCTATGCATGTCATCGATTTTAGAGAAAACGATGAGTACACATATGCACTCGCAAGACTTTAATGTTTGCAAGTATAATAGAATATAGGTTATGAGTTCCCTTAAGCTGCTGGGTAAAGCCTGGTCTTCTCATGCTACTGTGCAAATGCAGCCAGTACGCATAATAGGTTTGCATAGTATCTGAAGGTGATCTGCAATCATAAAATGACAACACTTAGCACACCCATCATGAAACCAGTGGTATTCAACATAGTAAAAATAGTATGCACGCAAAGATTACATTCAAAAATAGTATGCACGCAAAGATTACATTCTTCGAGAGCTTCTCAAAATTTTAACCAACCAATAGAAAAGGTAATCGACAACTCGTAACCTAAGCCCTAATATGGTACTATTTCTCCACCCTCCGTGAAATCACCCAGCATCGAATACTAATCGGCAATGGAAGCTTCTTATACCTTTTTGTTCAAATAACTTACAATAAAAACCAATAGGATGCTTACCCCGCCTATGCCTGCATCTGGGGCAGAGCCTCATTTCTTAGCCTGCACTCGCTTATCTTAGCCTTCATTAATGCAAGTGCATTCTTCGCCCATTCACTTATCTTAGCCTTCATTAGTGCAAATGTATTCTTCGCCCATTTAAGCCCAACGATCTGGAGGAAAATAAAACACAAGTATGATCTCTCATTGCTACTTTTTATTCAAATTCAACTATTGAGGATATAATTTTGTGTACCATTGGCTGATGCTGGAAATAAACCCAAACAAGCACTATTGAGAGTTCGAGTAAAACTCCGAAAGGCCATATAACCCATTTGGAGCTCCGCTCAAAACCAAGCAAGATATACAAGTTAGCAAAGACCAAAAATAGCAACATAAAAAACTATCCATGAGCGCATAACAAATCCAGGGTGGTCTCCGCAACTCTATCTCCTTGAAGGATGAAGCCAGAACTTGCTAAAATAATGCAAATTATAGTTGATATTACACCACTCGCGAAAAGGACTTGTATCCAAGCATCCGAAATCCTCAAAAGTGGAGTCGGACCATGGGAGTATAGTACCACTGAAATGATCAGACCACCACTGAAGGTAGTCATCTTGTCCACAATGATGAAGAGGAAAGCCACCATAGCCTGAGTTCAAACAATGCAGAAAGATGAACAAGCGTTAACACGTTTAAGATTTGATTATCTTCCTTACGGGATCTACTGGTCGAAGATCAAACCAATAAAAACATAAATGAATTCCAAAAACATTTGCAGGAACACCACTTGCCGAGCTGTGTGGTTACGAAGCAATAATTTTGGTATGTTTAATGGTAGCCAAGCCAGGGGCAAGAAGAAATCTACCTTATTCTTCTTCTCTTTTTCAGAAGTGTTCGCAACAAAAGTGTTTGGATTACCAGTTGCCCCCTGTAGAGCATCAAAAAGACGCAAGCATCGAAATGGAATAAAAAGGATGGAGAGAGGGAGAGAAAATCGGATAAGTTTCTTACCGCAGCTGTAGTCCACGTGACCATGTTAGAATAATTGTTCCTATTCGACACGGACCTGCTTGCTTCATAATGGGCATGGTTGTTGCAATTGGAGTAGTCAGCCTCTGCTTCCACAAGATTACTAGCCTCCTGTTGATCATCAAGAAGACCTTATTGTTGGAGGATTGATTAGGGCAAAACGAAGGGAACAAAGGACGATTTAAATAGGAGCGTACCATATTGTTGGAAAAGTTAGACACAGGTGGACACTGCAAATTATCCTGATTAAACAAAAATAGCGTCTGTTAGCATATTGCATAGCATAGTGAGCCACAACAAAGAAGTACAAGATACGTTTTTATTTTAGCTCATCTTCGTCATAATAGGAATAGGACATTTACGTATGTGTGTTACTTCTTTTGTTCAAATTTATAAGGCTTATTTTTAAAGGGTATTATTCGTAAATATAAAGTGTATTTTATATTCACCTCTAATAAACATTCATCTTTATTTTACATTATCTACATGCAAGCATTAAGTATGGTGCTTGATGATAATAATTAGGAATAATCGAGTTATTTTCAAAGTCTTCATGATCTATGTGCCAAAAAAAATATGCATAATAATTTGACAAACATTCATCTTTATTTTACATTCTCTACATGCAAGCATTAAGTATGGTGCTTGATGATAATAATTAGGAATAATCGAGTTATTTTCAATATCTTCATGATCTATGTGTCAAAAAAAAAAAATGCATAATAAATTTGACCGAGCGAGTGAAAATTCGTTCTTTATGATAACTAGTTATATGCCCGTGCGTTGCTACGAAAAACAAAATTGATAACGAAAAATAAAAAAAATACTATTTCTTAAGATCAAACATCTATCTTTAACGCTTCGTTTCTTGCAAAAGCTGGCTAATTAAAGCAACGCTTCGTTTCTTGCGTAGGGCAATTAAGTAGGGCAATTAAGCAGGGCAATTAATGTGACGTGGGAAGAAACTCTCACTTTATATAGTAGAGATTAAGATATCTCTACTATTATAAAGCAACAGTTGGTGGCAGTGGTGAGTTCTACCCATGTCATTAATTGCCCTGCTTAATTGCCCTACTTAATTGCCCTGCTTAAAGCGTTGCTTTAATTAGCCAGCTTTCGCAAGAAACGAAGCGTTAAAGATAGATGTTTGATCTTGTGAAATAATTTTTTTTATTTTTTAATCTTTATTTTTCGTTATCAATTTTGTTTTTCGTAGCAATGCACGGGCATGTAACTAGTCAATATAAACTACTAATAAAAGAAAGACGCGCAGCCAGGATCCCAGCTTTCCATCCCATCTACCCAACAAAACCGGTTCCGGTCCCACTGCACCCACACTAAACCACAACGGCGCACGTCCCAGCACACCCTTAAAAAACCGAGTGAACCGACTATTCGCTCCGTGAGTTCGTTGAACCGCAACACCCCACGTCTTCCATCTAGCCTCCCCTCCCCACGTTCTCCGTCCTCTCTCCCCTGCATTCCACTCCCTCCCAACCTCGGCGTCTCCTCCCGTCCGATGCTACCCGGCGTCACTCCTCCCGCACCGCTACAGATGGCGCTCCGCATGAGCCTCTAGGGCTCACCACCCGCGCAGCTCGAGTTAAGCACAGCAAGTGCCCGCCGGAGGTCGGATTCGGCGGCGCCGCGACCGCTCTAATGGGGGTTCGGGAGGAGGAGCTCCGGATGGTGCTCCACATGAGCCTCTACGGCTCGCCACCCGCGCAGCCCGAGCCAAGCACAGCAAGCCCCCGCCGGAGACGGCCGCCGAAGGTCGGATTCGGCAGCGCCGCGACTAGGGACATCTGTATCCAGCAGCGATGGGAAGGACACGGTGATGTATCAGGCGGGCAATGGCGGGCCACAAGCCCACAACCGAGGCAAGCGGCGGATGCGGGGACAGCCACGGTTGGTCAGATCCAGTGGCGGCCCAGCTGCGGCTACACAACCATTCTAGCCCCTACTTGCGCCGCCGCCTTCCCCTCCTCGGTACCGCCTTCCCATGCCGTCGCCTCCCCTTTCCGGCACGGCCTCCCTGCGCCACTTCCTCTTCTCCCCATTGCCTACTCCCTCCCCGGCGCTACCAAGCCCTCAATGTTTGGCTCACTGGCCAGCCTCTTCACCTAGAATCTGCTTCATACTACAACGGATGGTCTCCATGGCTGTAATTGCACGGTTCAGTAATGTCACTGTCTAGCTTCATTTGTGGTGGTGAGAAGGACAACAAGAGGAGATGGAGGCATCTAATGTGAACCTACCTTGCCGTGTGAGTTCCTTCCCTCAACATTGCTATTGTTGTCTAATCTACAACATCTCTTCCTGTACATACGGCTGATTTTGGAGCCTCGCAAGTTGATAGTTACTGCTATGTTGGTGTTTTCTGTGTTCCTTTGGTGCATATTTTTTCAGGGTTCCTCAGCCATGATCCTGTATGTTTTTTTGTCAAAAAGGGCAACAGAAGATGCCCCAGTTTCATATAGAAACAGTATATATTACAACGTCCAACGTGTCCTAAGAAAAGCAACAGAAACATAACCTTCCACCACAGTCATCAAACTTATTATTAGAACTCAACAACAGAACCATATGACATTCAATCCATCAGGTTTTTAAGATATGAAGAGACTAGAAACAATTCTTCCGGAATTTCCTCATCTTCAGGTTTAGATGCAACTGTGTTAGCTATGTTACTCCCAGGTTTATGATCCTGTATGTCTCATTAGTGATGCTTTTTTTGTTGTTGTTGTTGTCTGAATTAGTGGTTTGCTTTCATGCATACTTTCCTGTAGGACATATAAACATAGGGTATGATTAATTTTGTGAAGATTTGTGTTTAGTTAGTGTTAATTTTATTGGTTGGATCTTGTTAATTAGTGCCTTAAGGAAATCAATCACACCAAATGTTTCATGTCTTTCTTGGTGAGGAAATGAGGATGCTTGCAGGTAATTCTGCGCGAGGTGGCAGTCGGCCAGAAGGTTGTGTGGGCATGGGAGCTTTGGACCGAAGCTACACTGCTGGCATCCCTTTTCTTAGGCGATGACCATCCAACGTATTTAGTCAAGCGAAAAAGGCATGAGCTCCTCTGATCACTCTCTAATTACAAACTGCATTGAGTTCTTACAAAGTAGTGAGCTCCTCTTATCACTTCATTCTTCAGTAATCTATATTAACTAGAAAATTGGAGTTGTTTTACAGTGTCGTATTAAATTATTTTGTTACATTTTAGCTGAAAGTTCTGAAAATTGAATCAGATTCACACTGTAATATACTTTCAATTTTGAAATTGTGTTGTGATGGATGCCTTTCGTCATATCATGTGTAAAGGAATTGTTTTATTTATACTTTGAGATACATGTTCATTTTGGAAAAAAAGAAGAAGAATTCTTTTGTGACATAAAGCATGAGATGCCATTAAAAAAGTTTTCTCCAATTGAATTTGTCTAGTGCAATGTTTTTCAGATTGCCTATCTGTTAGCTGCTGTGCTAAAGAAAAGATTTTGTTTGAGAATTTGTTTGTGACTGAGATAATCTTTTCAGAAGTTGTATCCAATATGCATGTACATGTCTGTATTCATTTTTTAATTTGGGTGAATGCTGCCTTGTGGTGTTCAGATGAAAAGATCCATGGTTGTCAAGACGACATGGCAAAGCGAGGCGCCAGCCCACCGCCTGGATGCCTAGGGGCCTAGGCGGATTAGGCGAAGGTCAGCGTTATTAGTATATCACATTATCACCAATACATATATAACATATACACCTTGTGGTCTATGTGGGGAAGGCAATGAAAGTGAAGCTTTTAGAAGGGTGAAGACAAAATTCCTTAGGCAAATGCAAGTGACTGTCTTGAAAAATTGTAGATCACCTGTCTCTCCTAATTCTCAAAGCTGCTGTATTTTTCAAGAAAAACACTCTGTTTTGACCTTTTGAATTTGAGTTGTTTATTTGCAAATATTATTGGAGTGTGATGTTCACTGTTTTGGCCAATTTATCTTTGTAGATAATATTGTATGGTTTATTCATTTTCAGGAAGGCCAAAACAAAAGGAGTTACAAGAGTAGAACTGAACAAAAGAACTTGTGGTAAGGAGAGATTAAGAGCAGAAGCAGAAGCAAAGAAAATGGAAAATCTTTCAAAGGAAATAGACATGTAGGATTTATACTCATATCATTGAGCTCCAAAGAATAGTCTTTTTTTTAGTCAAAGTTTGCTTACACTATTTTGCTATTTTCTGCAGCTTGCCAAATATAATAGATGAGACAGCTAAAGAGGATGAGGAAAAGGAGAAAAGGCGCATATGGCGAACTGTGGCTAAACAGGAAAGGCTCAAGTCAGCCCCACCTTGTATGGGCAGACACAAGTACATTTTTGACGCTAACTACCAGCACATGGTTTGCATGTCGTTTCTCATCACTAAATTATATGCATGTCTTTTACATGGTTTACATTTAAGTTTTTGTTCATACAAACAACTTGAAAGATCTTCCTTTGCTAGCCTATGCACCAAGCAGGCTATTTGACGATGAACTTACTGAGAAAGACACTCGATCTGTCACTGTAGTATCCCACTAACGCTGCCAAACACTGAACATAAAGGTTCTAAATTTGTAAGATTGCAGTCATTAGTTCTTTCATTTTCCCCCTCCTGTGTCATCCACTAATTTTTTTCTTCAAAAATCCGGATGACATTGTTTCCGTGAAAGACTCTCAAACAAATAGTGCAATGCCAGAAAGCAAATTAAAAACAATCGAAATGGCTCTCCAATGTCTGGACAATAAAGGTAAATCAAATTGTGCCCTTTGTTTTATATCTTGTGTTTGTTCAAGGCTTCAAGTTGATTAGTTAGTTTGATATTATGTAAGGTGATTAGTTAATATTTTCTTGTGTTGTGTGTTTGAACTACCAAACATGTACGGCTATTATGAAAACACACTTTATTAGAAACAATTTCTTCGTTACATTTCATGATCAGTGATAGCTCTATGTTATATGATCTTACATATATAGACATCCATGGTTATCATGGCGTCGCCTAGGCGACGCCTAGGCGGCGCCTAGGCGTCCAGTCGGTCCGCGCTCCGCGCCGTGGTGGCTCGCCGCGCCTGGAGGAGGAAAGGCGGTCGCCTGGCCTCTCTAGGCGTCGCCCCGGGCGATTAGGCGCCGGAGCACGCTCGGCGCCGCGAGCGGGCAAACGGAGAGGAGAGACGAGGGAGGAGGCGGCGCGGGGAAGGAGGTGCGCGCTGGAAGGAGCGGCGCCGCTGTGGAGAGGGCGCCGCTAGGGCAGGCGGCGAAGGAGGAGGGCGCCGCTGGGCGCGGGGAGGGGGCGCCGCTGGCGGAGGGGCGCGGGGAGGAGGGCGCCGCTAGGGGAGGGGGCGCGGGGGGAGGGAGCCCATCTGGCGGCGCGGGCGCGGGCTGGAGCAGAGAGAGAGGGAGAAGAAGAGAGAGGGAGCCATCTGGGGGTGCGAGCGGGAGCAGAGAGAGAGGGGGAGAGGAAGAAAGAGGAAGTAGAGGAGGAAGTGTTGGAAAGAATCCTGTGTTGCCTTGTATGGCTAATCCCATTCAGTGATTTCCCTAGTATATAGTTTCTATACTTAGCTAGTTACCATACGTAACCTTTCCTTGTATAGATTTTCCATACATAACCTTTCCTTGTATAGATTTTCCATCTATAGAACTTGCTTTGTATAGCTTCCTCGTATCTGTATATAAATCAAGGAATCCCAGCGCAAGAGTGTGTGCTGTGCATTCCCATCTTTCTCTCCCATACTTCTACATTTTCAGGAAGGGCCCAAGGAGAGGTTGCCTGAGGGACAGGATAACTATAAATAGAGCCATTGATAATGTTCTAATTTATTTGTTTAATACTCATATTTGCTTCTCTACTTAATTGCCATCTTGTTGTGCTATTTATTTGCATTCCTACAAGGTATATATGTTATATACATATATATGATATGGCTGCAAATGCAATTTTATTACTACTATTTTTGGTCGCCTAATTGTCGCCTAGGCGGGCGCCTAGGCGCCTAGGCGTCCAGGCGCCCCGGAAGCGACTCGCCTCGCCGGGGCGCCGTGATAACCATGTAGACATCACAGCGTAAAAATTTGGTTGCTTTAAAAATTACCAATATTCATACACTACTGTCTTAACTTGAATTTTGAGTGCTCAGATTCGTGTAAATTACAAGGCTGCAGTAAATTTTTTGGTTCATTCTGGAATTTAGATTACATCTAGCTACCTAGCTAACTGCTAACGCCAAGGTAATTTTCTTGTGGTATCAAGTCCTACTATTGCATGTACTGTAGCTGATAACTGTTACATTTGTTTTTTTTATTCCAGGAAAAATTTCATCAGGGTAAACATCTACAATATGTAGTACATGATATTGTGGTGAAAAATGCTAGATGCTTGTGATAAGCACTCCAATTTTGCTGATGAAAGAACCATTCTTCAGAAGTATAGTATCAATCTATTTTATAGTGGACACCTCTGCGGCTCTGCTTACTGGATTTGTGTTTGGACAAGGAAATAGCATGTCATATTTTTCGTTCTCTGGTTTTGCAGATCAAGTAGTCGATGACTCGATGCAAGCAATAAACTACACATATATTGTTTAGCCCTAGCTGAACATAGATGGTGACAAACTAATCATTGAGTTGTATTGTAGGATATTTTGTCAAGTGGTATCTTGTCCTATTCTCTTTTTTTAAAAATAAAATAAAAAATAAAAAACATGTAATTCTATGAGATTAAGCTCTTATGTTAATTTGAAGGTGAATGAGTTCCCTGTAAGATTGTAAGATTGGTAATGTCTTTAACTTGAGAACTCTGTTATGATCATTAGGCTGTTGATCTTTGAATTAAAATATGTATTAGTATTTGATTGGAGCAACATTTATGTGCTAACTCAAATACCTGGTTAGTCTAACATATAGTCTGTTGAAATAAACATTTATGTGTTTTTTGGGATTCCATTGCAGCCTTGCAGCGCAACAATTGTGTAATGGGTTGAGAAACGTCTTTGAGATACTTGGCAGAAGTAACAATGGAAAAGAAATAACTGAATTGAAGATGGATAAGGAAAACACGTTTTCTTTACTTTATTTTTGGGTAAAGCAAGTATAGTTTATAATTACACTTTTCTTCCAGCCATGAGATTTAGCCTTTAGTTTCTTTATGATGCTAAAATAAATTTTGTTGTTTTATTCTCTCTTTTTTTATGCTTTGTCTGCAATTATAACATTATTATAATGATGCTTTCTTGATATAAGTTGTTTTTATGTCAATATATTGAAGCATACGTATAGAATCATGTCTGATGATTTGTATCATTCTATTTTAATACTCCGTTGCAACGCACAAGCAGTATCATGTTCATATAGGAGTGCGATTAGTTTCCAACCGATCTGACACCGTACTTTAGTTTGTTCGAATTCGGCAAGAGATTTTGCTAAAAGCCTCTTAATCAATACTTGTATGCATAGTTACACACAAGCGAAATTACGGAGCTGATTGAAGACTCGTACCACGTTCTATGGCTAGTGACTACAGAAGGCTTTAACATAGAAGCTTTTTACGGAGCTGATTGAAGACTCGTACCACGTTCTATGGCTAGTGACTACAGAAGGCTTTAACATAGAAGCTTTTTACGGTACATTAAATTTAATATGAATTGTTTATTTTTTTTATCCAATATATCACATTAGCAGTATTTATTTATACTGGTAGAATAATAAAAATATTCTTGACTGTATACTTGCGCAATATATTGTAAAGTTTTTCTATCATGGAATCAGTGCAGTGAGTCGATAAGGCTTAACATGGAATCAGTGAGGGGAAATTAAAATTTGTAACAAACTAAAATAGAAGAGCATCAAAATTAGATAGCAGATGTACAGTCTAGCACTTCAGAATTCTAAACAGGGAAAAAAGAAGTAAAGAACAAAAAAAAGGAGAAAATGATGATTTTTTTTTCTCTACCTTGATGGCCATGTGCGAGCATGTGTGGGGAGTGGTCGCCCGGTTCTGGCCCAATTGTGTATCCATGCTGATAGCGTCTAGTGAATATAATGTGGTTTTTTATGGGGAGTTTTGCTGTCCGCTTGGGCTGTCCGTGCGATGTGGGATGGGAGGGTGCGGTTAAATAGGCGGCTTGGTGTGGAAAAACCATGGTGAGGCCCGGCACAGCCGTCGGATCGAGGTGCGTGGCGCTATCGCGGGCAAGGCGGTGGGGTTATGTTAGGGCAACCGTGGTTATGCATTGGGTTGAGTTCCAGCCTTCCAGGTAAATGCGAGGGGCACGTAACCCTCCTCCACACGGGGAGCGAATGGGAGATTGGGAGGTGGGGCCACGCGGGTAGCTCTCGCGACGGCTGCCTCAGAATGTGCGTGAGCATGGGGACTGGGGAGGTGGGCAGTGGGCCACGTCTGTCAACCGTGTGGGTGGGTGCATCGTTCGTGTGCAGTGTTGTTGGATCTTTTAGTTAGCGCGGGCTGGTTGGACTGGGAGTCTGGGACTCGGGTTAGAAGTACAATAGTAAAGCCTATTACAGGTTAATCTCTACTATATAAAGTCACACTTTCTTTCAACGTCGTCAGACTGCAAACTAGCATTTATTAGATTTCATTAGGGAGGAGATTCGCTTCATTAGCAGCTTCCCGCTTCATTTTGAAACCACTTCATTTCCAGTCCCATTTCAATAAACGACTGCAAACTAGCATTTATTAGCTTTCAGCAGCTTCCCGCTTCATTTTGAAACCTCGCCATTTGCAGTCCCATTTCAATAAATGAAGCATTATACACAGTAAACGAAGCATCCGACGTCAATTTGAAAGCTAATACCACTTCAATAGTCGGCCAGATTATCATACATTCACAAGAAACGAAGCATTCATTTACATACGAAAATTCAAAATCACGTAATTCCCAGTTCCCGCTTCCAGAAATACCACTTCAATAGTGCCCTACAAATAGTACCACTTCCATCCGCTCTGTACCTTCGCAGCAGACACTTTTCTAATACTCAGCACACACTGGCGCCTTCCATTCGCAGCAGACTGGCGTCTTCCATTACGCAATGTACATCGCAAATAGTTGCAAAGCAGACATCGCCGCAATCAAGTTCGCCCTGGCAAGGTTGGTCATCATTCTTCCTCCCTGCATACAAATGTACCAATTCAACAGGGATACTAAATGCAAACAAGGATACAGGGATGTCAAATGTAGACATCATGATGAACCAATATCAACCATGCAAACCTATCTCACGTAAAGATTACAGTGTTGTAGAGAATAGAGATTATCAATTCAGATATCTTATCTATCTCCTTCCATTCGCAGACGCCTGGCCGCAAGTAGTTCCATCCTTCCATCCGCAGCCAAGACCCTGGCGTCACCCTCTGGCAAGACGCCTGGCCGCAACCTTGTTCCATCCTTCCTTCCCTGCATTTCCACTTGAACGCAAGGTTAATAGTGTTGTTTATTATGCTTCATGGTTTTTCTTGCTTGTTTTGGTTTTTCTTGCTTGTTTTGGTTTTTCTTGTGTATGCATGATTATCATCATAAAATAGAAGTCCTTATGTCTACTATGTGCGTACTATATGCTTATGCAGGAACATATATCACAATCTGGTGGAAATACATGTCTACAACAGTGAAATAGTGAAAACAAAATTTGTATAGCCTATACTAATGCATCAAACCCTTGTTTACACATAAAAAGTTCATATAATTCACAAAAAGAATGATTTTCTACTATTTTCAAATAAATATCCATAATACATGTATACAGCTTTTTTGTACTGTCCTCGGTTTCACAATCTGTGGAAATTTCCATATTAATCGAATCAACACAAAAGAAAAGCAAGTTACCTGCTGCATAGATTTAAACTTCAAGAGGTAGCCTTTTAAAAGGGGAAGTTTTTTTGCTTCAGGCAAAGAAATCCAAGTGTAGATAGTATTATCCAACAGATAGCAACAAACAAGAAAATAAGGAACAGAAGGCCAAAGAGTTTATAAGTTATAACATACCTTGTCTACTTTTCTTGAAGCTAACATCTACCCTTTCCCATGGAATTGTATTCAGACATTTGAGCATCACTTCTGAAGTTGAAGGCAGGAATAGTTAAGTTAATAAGAAGATCATACTAATAAAAGAAGGATACACATACTGTGAAAATGGGTTAATTGTTGCAAATGAGTGAAAATGAAGTATGAAAGTTCTCAAAAAATATTACAAGATATAGGGGGATTGATTTTGATCTTAAATTTTTGCATGGCTATAGAACATACTGTCGACGATCTGTTTCGCCGGCAATGAGATTTGTGATTCTAGGGGATTTGTGCGGGATCTGAGCTTGATGGTAACACAGGATGCGAGGGCAATCTGTTTTAGACAGGTTCGGGCTCTCTCGGAGGAGATAATACCCTAGTCCTGTGTTCTTGGATGTATTGTCTCTCTTTTTCTTGTTTCTCCCTCCTCCTTATATACCGGGGAGAATACATGATAGTTGGGCGCCACCGGCCTGAACATGGTGGCACGAGCGACATGTCCCTTGTCCTTATCCGCCTTCACGCTCTACGTCTGGAGAGGTGGTTATGCTTTCTCCGACCCACGCTGCCGCTTTGTCGTCCAAAGATCCGCAGCTCTGGCGTGTCGAGTCGCATGCTTTGTTCTCGGCGGGTTGTTAGGGCGGGGCGCCAAGCTTCCGTGGAAGGATCGGGAGTTGTCTTGGGGAGCAAGTCGAAGGTTTCCTCTGCCCGCCCGTTGCGCTCGGGCTTTGGGCTTTACTGTTCCGCTGTCGAGGCCCGGTCAGGTGTAGGCCCCTCTTGTGGGGCCCTGTCTCGACATCCCACAGCAGCCCCAAGTGCTTTAGGATCGACTTTCCGTCCCTTGCCCTGTCATGAGGATTATGCGGGAGAGATCATAAAGAACTTGTAGTATGAAGCCACCGTGGTTAGTTAGCTCGTGGTCGAGTGGTACCCGCGCTTGATTTACGGTCTTGTGCAACCGCTTTGTCGCTCGGTGACCCTCATGGGGCGTACCTTGGTCTTTGGCTCGTGGCCGAGTGGTACCCGCGCCGGTTTACGGTCTTGGCGACAGCCGCTGTCGCTCGGTGACCCTCATGGGGCGTACCTTGATCTTTTGGCTCGTGGTCGAGTGGTACCCGCGCTCGTTTACGCGCTTAACCGGCCTGTCGCTCGGTGACCCTCATGGGCGTACCTTGGTCTTTTTGGCTCGTGGTAGAGTGGTACCAGCGCTTTTCACGGCTTGTGACAACCGCTGTCGCTCGGTGACCCTCATGGGGCGTACCTTGGTCTTTGGCTCGTGGTCGGGCGGTACCAGCCACGCCCGTTCACGGTGCTTGACAACGGCACTGTCGCTCGGTGACCCTCATGGGGCATACCTTGGTCATACAGAGTAATGCTGTGCTTCGCTGCCAAGACCGCTTTAGACCCTCATGGGGCGCATTCTCAAGACCGTGTTGGTTGTAGATCCTCTCGCGACACCCAATCGCATTATGAGGCAATGACCAGCAATTGACCCCAAATTATGGGGCGTGCCATCGAGGATGTTCGGAAAGTGCCCAGCCCCAAGCTTAGTGGCGGCGGCGTTCAGGCCCATCGTGGGGCGCACTTTATCCCAAACTTTGGACCAGATTTGACACTGGCGCGTTTTCTTGCGACGCGGCTATTGGCCCGTCATGGGGCGTGCCTGATCTCGCCCAGACTGAACAGAGGGCCCTCGTTTCTTCCCACCATAAGGTGGAAATTGGGGCCCATTTCTTATAAGTCGAAGGACCCTCGGCCGAGCAACGGCCTCCTTGCACCTTCCCCACCACGGCTGCGAAACCTTCAAACCTCCTTTGGCGATTTAGGGTTTCCGGTTTCGCGCCCTTGGCTTGCGGCGGTTCCTCCCACCAGGTCTTCTTCTTCGCAATGTCTTCTTCCTCGTCATCGGAAGGTAGCACCGACCTGCGGCGAGGTGGGAGACCTCCATCACGACGACGTCCCGCTTGAGGGATGGTCGCCGCCGGCGTCCTCCCTCCGCTGGAGTTGATCTCCGCCCGTCCCGCCGCAGGTGACCCTTACCCCACACCTCAGGAGAATGAGATTGTGGTGTTTGAGTCCTTCTTCTGGCGGGGATTTAGCATCCCTGGGAGCGCCTTCCTCCGGGGGCTCCTCCACTTCTACGAAATTGAGTTGATCAATTTGAACCCCAACTCGATTCTCCACATTGCCATCTTCGTCCAGCTCTGCGAGGCGTATCTTGGGATACGTCCTCATTTGGATTTGTTCCGCTCCTTCTTCTGGATGAAGCCTCATCCGAACCGGGCCGCTCCCAACGTCGTTGGGGGCGCCGGACTCCAGCTGCGGGAGGGCTCGAAGAAGCAGTATTTTGTCGTTCCTCTCAAAACCTCCCTCAAAGGTTGGAGGCGGGAGTGGTTCTATTGTGCCAATGTTGATCCCTTCCTCGCCCCCTTTGCCGGCCGTGCTCCTAAAGCTTCCCGATGCTGGAGCGACGCCCCGGACGGAGGAGGTTTGGCGCAAATCCCCGAGCTTAGGCGTTGATAGACGATCGAAGAACCGAGGGCTGACGGGTCCCAGATCGCGATCGCTTTGTGAAGCGCCGGGTGCAGCCCTTGAAGGAGAGAGTCCATTTGGGGTTCCAATACAACGGGCCTCTGGACCCCACGCGGGAGTCGGACGTGGCCCTGTCGATGGAGTCGCTGGCAGCATGGGTAGTTGATTTCTTCGTGCCTGGCACAATAATCACCAACAGGGGCTGCCCTCATAAGTTTTCGACGGCTAGGCCTCCCCCTCCTGTGAGTGCACTATCCTTTCAAAGCGGTTCCATGGTTTCTTCGGCGATGTGTGATTCAAACAGGGTGCGATCGTTTCCTTTTTCAGAACGCGTCCTTCATTTCGATGCTCGGTTGTCGGCTTCTCTCGGCTGAAACACGCCAGCGAAGCGAGTGGTCGACACATCGGTCGACGAATCTGCGCCGGAGTCGGCGGAGGAGGTCGTCGATCTTTCGTCAGTACGGACCTTCGACTTCCGGTGCACCCGGATCATAAGCGCGGGGCATCGACCTTCGTCCCAGGGTAGCCCGATCGCAGCGCTAACTTCCCTCCGAGTGGTCTTTGGGTCTCGGATGAGACCTCAGGATGAAATTCAAGAAATCCAAAAGGTATTCTTTTGGGTGATCCTTGACTTTTTATTCTGCTGTCTTTGAGGTGTCTTCCCTTTTTCTTGATTCAGACCCTCGCTATGGGCGTCCTCGTGGAGGGTCTCTGAAAGGAGCCCAGGCGGAGGCTAGGTCGCCGTTGCCGCCGACGCTGCCGGCGTCGCCACCGGCGCCGGTGGGCCAACTGATCGAACCGTCGGATGGTCCGTCCGTCGACGAGATCGACCGGCACACCGTCTCCGTCGTGGAGGAAGTGCCGAGCCACCGCCGCTCGGCCCTCTGCCAAAGCCCCGAATCGGACCGTATGGTGGGAAGGGGTTCACCGAAAGGGATGGAAGAGGACGACGAGATGGAGAGAGCGGCTCGGACGGAGCTTTATGAGCTCACCGTCAGTGTAGCACGCTTCGTCGAGGTGAGCTTCTTGTCTTCCATCTGTTGCTCGACTTCTCCCTGAGATTACGCCTGTTACCCCAGGACATGGGGGCGCTGAGCAAAGATCGCGGTTTTTCCGTATAGGTGCTCCCGAAGCTCAAGGAGCGAAGCATGCAGGACAAACTCAGCGAGATCAGCGCGGCGACAGTGGAAAGAAGTCCACGAGCTTCGTGGCGAGTGTATGAGGATCCGGAGGAGAAGACGGGGCTTGAGCATATGCTCGAAGGTGAGATTCTCCCTGGATTCGGTTTAGATGTCTTTTGGGTGGTTGGAGAGGATGATGACACTCTCGTGTTTGAGCGACTCAACCGTTCTTTGGTGAGGGCCCGACCGAGGTTTCAGAGAATTCGGCCTCGGCTCGAGTCGGCTTGAAAGGATGCGGAGGTGAAGGGTAAATTTATTTGACTTGGGTTGAACATACTTGGAGTCGGGTGTGCTCTTGATGGCCGTTTGACTTTGTTGCGAATGCAAGGAGAAGATGGTCATTTGTCGAGCAAGGCCGACTGAATCGCTGTCGTCGCTGCGAGCCGCCCTGCACCTTCTGCGTATTGAAGGAGTCACGCCGGGCCAGGGGCGATGCTGTTCCACTTCTTACGGGAGGAGCCGACAGATCGAGCTTACGCCAAAGAGTCCGCAACAATGAGTGCGAACCAGGCATTGGCGGTGGTCAAGTCTCATTATCCGAGAATTGACCTCGAAGGCTGTGAAAGAAGGCTTTGCTGTGATGAAGACAAGGCCAACGCGCTCCTTGAAGAGGTGTCCGTGCATCGCAGCCTTGTTGGAGAATCTAGAATTCTCGACTTCGATGTAGGCCTTGATGCCGAGTGCTCGCCCTCCTTGTCTCGAAATATTGTGTCTTCTTACTTCAATATGATTTGCCTGTATTGTCTTCCTCTGAGTGGTCTTGAGACCTCTTCCACTTTCTTCTCTGGTGAGTTGTTAGAATATATGCCCGCAGCCTTTTGGATCTGTCGCTGCCTTTTCCGGTGAGTTTCACCGGTGGTATGGCTCCCAAACGCCAGGGCCTTGGCCCTTGGCTTTCTTGCCCTGCATCAGGAGTTCAAAATCTCGCCAAATTCGGCGAAATTTCAAGAGATTTCGGATTTCTGACCCTCCGAAGTTTCATAATCCGTGAAATGAAAAAACCTAGAATTTTTTGAAGTGCTACTGATGCATTAAAATCTCACGAAATTTCGGTGATTTGGACCGAAATTCGGTTAAACGGACCGAAATTTGTATAAAAGTCGACCGGATTTGGCCAGTAATGGCGGATTTGACCGGATTTTGACCGGATTGGGTTCTCCACGTCATTTCCCATGTGGAACGATCGGTAGATCATAATTTCGCGAAGTTGAAAAAACCTAAAAATTTGAAAGTTGGAAAACCTAAAAAATTTGTAGAGATTTCGGTTTTGGACGAATTTCGTCATTTTTACGAAATTTGGATTTCGGTTTAAAAACCGGATTTGAATTTTGGTTTTGAATTTCGTCCGATTTTGTCCGAAATTTCCGAATCTCGCCGAAATTTGGATTTCGCCAGGCCCGAGATGGAGTCCGAAACGAAAATTGAATCCTTGCCCTGCACACGCTTTTCCGAGAGGTCGACGTGCAGCTCTCAAGCGCCGGGACTTACGCTGTGTGCCACTGGTGAGTGGTTTAGCCCCGGGCTTGCATCGCTTGCTAGCTCTCCAAACGCCAGGGCCTTGGCGCGGCTTTCTTGCCCAGACACGCTTTTCCGAGAGGTGGCGTGCAGCTCTCGGCGTCGGGACTTACGCCGTGGCCACCTGGTGAGTGGTTTAGCCCGGTGGCATCGCTTGCTAGCTCTCGGCCCGGGCCTTTTAAGCTTAATTTGGTATAATTAAGCGGGAAGGCCGAATGAGCTTGAACTGCCATTTACGTGTCTGGTGAAATTCTCCTTGATTTTGTTCAATCGTCTTTGATCTTCTTCGGTATTCGCCTTGCCGCTTTGTTTTTGCGCTTCATTGATTGTGAGGTGGCGCGTTTTGATTGCCTTTGAGATGCTTCAATTTCCGAGGTCGGGTGGCTTATAAATGGGGCGCCACCGCTAATGAGCGATCGCCCGTTTCTTCTTGCCTTGTCCTTCGTCTTCCTCTTCCGATTTCCTTCCATGTCTATTACGGGAGGTTCGTTGGTCCCTTCGCGGCGTTGTTTCGCCATCGATTCTTCGGGATGTTGCACAACCGGGAGGAGGCGGAAGCATGGGAAGACCTTGACTTTTTCACACCGAGGCGGAGGCGGAGGACGGAGCGGCGAGGACGCCACGCCGTGGCCACCTTGTTGGAGGTCGCACCGGCTCCACGAGGTGGCGGAGATCATCCTCGAGATGGTTGGTCGCGATCGTCGCGGCGACCTTGCCGTCGGGGCCCTCGTCGCCTTGTACCCCCTTGTGGGTGGTTGACGAGGAGATTCTCGCGGCTTTGGGTCGCGTGGAGTCGCGACTAACCTCAGCGATCTCGCCTCGGGTCTCCCACAAGTCGGCACCAAGACACCGGCACACCGGTGGCGGGAGTACCAACAAAGACCGGTAGTTTTTTTTTTTTTTTTTTAGCGAGAGAAAAGAAAAAGAAAATTAGCAATGTAAATTATTAACATTATGGAATGAAATGCGAAATTTTATCCAGTTCGTGCCTATCACATTTAACCCGAACTTAGTGGTTCCGCGATCAACTCATTCTAGTCGGTTGCTCGATTACGACAGCGAGGGTGGGGCTCAAGCTTTTGACGGTTAGAAATTCGCGACCAGGCAAATCTTGGTTAAATTCTCGCGCTAATTGCAGTCCCGAGTGGTTAGTGCTTTCTACCCGTTCCGTTGTGCTTGTATTTGGTACAAACCGCCGAGGCTTTGTGCTCATCAGCGGCTTGTTATTTCCGTGCATTCTATATCGGCACGACGAGTTAGCGCTACAGCGATCGGGTAATAACCACTCGGGGCTAGCATTACACAACTTCAGGAAAATAAGACGAACCACCATTTTATTTAATGTGTAAGAGTGGGATACATAACTCATGCGTAGAAGCGACGAGCTGTTCGGCGTTCAAGTATTCGCGAACCTCGCCGATCTTCTCGTGCAGTCGATAAGCACCGTAGGGTTGTCTTACGGGCGATGTATGGACCTTCCCAAATTGGAGAGAGCTTGTGCTCGCTTTTAGTTCCTCCTCGTGACCAGATCTCCTTCGAAAAGGTTACGCCGGCGTTCGACGCTATGAGTGGTAGCGCCAAGTCCCTGGAGGTACTTAGCCGACCGAGGGCGACAACGTTAGAGCCTCCTCGAGTTGATCAAGCTCCACCATTCGGCTTCCCTCGGACTCGGCCGTTGTAGTTCCGAACCCTCGGGATTCGAATCGGCTCGATCGGCAGAACCGCCTCTCGCCATAGACCAGGAAAAAAGGGGTTTGGCGGTCGCTCGGTGGGGTGGTTACGAGTCCCAGTGCTTGACGGTAGCTCCTTCACCCATCGGGCGGCGTATGGTTTGAGGCGGTCGAAGATCCCGGCCTTGAGGCCTTGAAGGACCAGACCGTTAGCTCGCTCGACACGCCCATTGCTTCGTGGGTGAGCCACCGAGGCGGCAGATCTTGATCCCGACGCCTTCGCACCATTCTTGGAATTCTTCACTCCTGACCGGGTGCCGTTGTCCGTGATGATCCGGTTGGGCACTCGAATCTGACTACAATATCCTGGAAGAACTCCTTGGCCTTAAGCTGCGGTGATAATTCTGGCCCGGCTTGGCCCGATCCACTTGGTGAACTTGTCAATGGCCACGAAGAGGTAAGCGAAACCGCCTTGAGCCTTCTTGAGCGGGCCCACTATGTCGAGCCCCGTGACCGCAAAAGGCCAAGAAATGGGTATAGTCTGTAGCTCATGTGCCGCAAGTGTGTCTGTCTTGAATAGAATTGGCAGCCCTCGCAAGTTCGAACTATCTCCTTGGCGTCGGGTTACCTGTAGTTGGCGAAGAAAAACCACAGCCGGTAGGCTTTCCCAACCAAGGCGCTTGATGCCGCGTGATGGCCGCACATCCCCGAATGGATTTCTTGGAGCAGCTCTCTTCCGCTTTGTCCCGAAATGCACTTTGAGGACACCCGAGGCACTTTTTCGGAAGAGCTCGTCGCCCACCACCACGTAGGATTTGGCTTGTCGGGAGATGCGCTCTGCCAGATTGGCTGCTTCCGGGAGTTTGTCCTTCAGGAGATAATCAAGGTACGGGTAGTCCATCTGGATCGATGAGCGGGACCGGTTCCAGGACCTCGCTTGGCTTTTGCCGCTTTGTAACGGTTGGCTCGTGAAGATCCTGTACGAAGATATCACTTGGGACATCTGCCCGAGTGGCTCCCATCTTAGCCAACTCGTCTGCTGCCTCATTATTGCGGCGGAGGACATGAACCAGCTCCAGGCCGTCAAACTTGCCTTCCAATTCTCGGACTTCTTTGGCGGTATGCCGCCATATTCGATCCACGCACAACCAGTCCTTCTGTACTTGATTCACCACCAATCGAGTCGCCTCGAACCGCCGGTAGTCGGATTAAGTGATGTGGCGATACGAAGCCCATGGATGAGGGCCTCGTACTCGCGGCATTGTTTGAGGCCTGAAGTGAATCCGAAGGACATACTTCACTGTCACCCTTAGGCGAGATAAGGAGGATTCCCGCCCTGCTCCTCCAAGCATGAGAGATCCGTCGAAGTGCATGACCCAATATTCTCGGCTCTTCTTCTGCGAAGTGCAGGATTCGGTCCACTCGGCCGTAAAGTCAGCCAAAGCACTGGATTTGTGGCGGTCTTGCGCGGCTTGAATGAGATGTCGAAGCTCCAAGCTCAATGCCCACTTTGAAATTCTTCCAAAGAGCTTCCCGATTTGCGGAGGACCTCTCCCACGGGAAAGAAGTGACTACCAAATCGAATGTCCTTGGAAATAATGCTTCACTTAGTGGCGAGATCAAAATGGCGCATGCCAGCCTTCCTGGATTTGAGGATATCTTGTCTTGGATTCGCCCAAGATTACCGACGAATAAATCAAGCGTTGCACGCCGTGGCGGTGTCCAGATTCCTCCCGCTCCACAACTATCACGGCACTTACTACATGAGATGTTGCCGCTATGTAGAGCAGAAGAGGTTCACCTGGCGCCGGTGATACTAAGACTGGGGGAGTGGAGAGAAACACCTTGAGTTCTTGAAGGCTCTTTGTGCCTCTGCCGTCCAATCAAAGCGATCTTGCTTCTTAAGGAGCTTGAAGAAAGGCATTCCCGGACCCCGATCGTGAGATAAACACACAAGCGCTACCATGCATCCGGTGAGCTTTTGGACCTCCTTTTGGGTGGTAGGCGGGGCCATTTTCATAATGGCTCCAATTTTCTCGAGGTTCGGCTCGATCCCACGACGGAGACGATGAACCCGAGTAGTTTCGGAAGACACTCCAAAACGCACTTCTCGGGGTTTAGCCTCATCCTAACGCCCTTAGACTCTCGAACGTCTCGGCCAGGTCGGAGATAAGGCTATCTTGTGTCTGCGTTTTAACTACCACATCATCCACATAAGCTTCCACGTTGCGCCCGAGCCGATGGTGAAAACACCGCTGCATTGCGGCAAGGTACGCTGGCATTCTTGAGCCCGAACGGCATGGTGATATAGCAATATGCTCGAATGGAGTGATAAACGAAGTCTTCTCGCGATCTTCCTCTCGAAGCCGAATTTGATGATAGCCTGAATAGGCGCCCGTAGTCGAGTAGCCGAGATCCCGGCGATGGAGTCTACCACCTGATCAATACGAGGAGACCAAAGGGATCTTTCGGACAAGCCTTGTTGAGGTCGGTGTAATCAACACACATGCGCCAGACTTTATTCTTCTTACGGGCCGAGTACAGGGTTCGCCAACGATCGGGATGATACACTTCTTTGATGAAGCCTGCAGCTAGCGACTTTGTGATCTCCTCTCGATGGCTTCTCGGCGATCTTGAGCAAACCGTCGTAACCTTTGCTTGACGGGCCTGGCGGATTGGTTTACATTCGGTCGTGCTCGATCACCTCCCTGGGGACCCGGGCATATCGAGGCGGCTTCCAGGCAAAGACGTCTTGGTTTGCCGCGTAAAGGTGACGAGCGCGTTTTCCTATTCATCCCGAGCCTTGTCCCGATCGAGACGGCTCGCGCGGATCAGACGGGTCGAGGAGAATCCTCTTGGTGCCCTCCTCGGGCCGATCCCGGAGTTCTCGCGGCTTGCGGGTAGGGACAACGCCTTCCGCTTGTCGAAATCCGCCTCTTGACGAATCCTTTCCCGTCCGCTTGGCGCCTCCAGAGACTTCGGCCATTTCGCAACTCTCTCTGTCGCAAGAGAAAGACGCTTAACATCGCCACGTAGAGTGATAATACCACTCGGACCCGGCATCTTCAAAGATCGATACGCGTAGTGGGGCACCGCCATGAACTTGGCCAGCGGTCTCCCCAAGATGGCGTGATACTGTTGTCGCGAAGTCTGGCCACCTCGAAGCTAAGGCTCTCGATCCGGTAGTTGTCCCTTGCGCCGAACGTGGTGGTAGAGTGATTTGTCCGAGTGGTACCGCCGACGTTCGGGTATCACTCCATGAAAAGCGACGACCGCGTTTGAGGTCGACTGCGGGATTCCCATATCGCCGAGTGTCTTCACGAAGAGGACGTTGAGCCCACTCCCACCGCCAATCAACACCCTTTTGAGCTTGATGTCGCGGACAACCGGCGCCAAGACCACGGGTATCTGCCGGGAATGGGGCCGCGATCTGGGTGATCCGTGCGGTCGTAAGTTATTGCGACCTCGGACCACCGGACATATCGAGGGGTCTCTCGGCTCTCTTGCATAGATGTCCCGAGCGGTGAGCTTTTGCTTCCGCTTGGACTCATATCTTGGTGAACCCGAATATGTAGTTAAGCTCGAGGTCGACTTCACGATAGTCTTCCTCGGCCGAGGAGGCGGTTTGCAGGCGGCATGACCGCCTGACCTTGTCGGCTTTGCCTCTTGCTCTCGGGCGAACCTCTTTAGGGTGAAACAATCCTTGGCGGCATGCCTCCCCTTTGGATGGAAAGGGCGAGTGAGTTCATGACCTTATCATATCCATCCTCTTTGAGAGAGCGCGAGGATGAGTTGGCGCTGGCGGCGCCACTAGCTCTTCGCCCTTGCGCTTCTTTTCTTTCCGCCGAGGGGTTCAGACTGATCCTTCCCTTCATCACGTCGTTCGCCAGAGCCTCGGAGGCTGAAGCGTAACGGTCCGCTAGGGCGAACAGCTCCGGACCGACGTGGGTGGCTTCCGGACATCTTCTTGATGAGGTCGGGTCGCCGACTCCTTTCTGGAAGGCAGCTATCACAACCGCATCTGTGACGTCGAGCGGTGCTTTTCCTGTTCATGAAGCGCTTGACGAACTCCGGAGGGATTCGTTCCTCCTTTGGTGTAGCTGATATAGGTCCCAAGGGGTGCACAGGCGCTCGTAAGTGCCTTGGAAATTTGAGATGAACTGCTCACACAGATCTCCCCGAGGAATCTATAGAGTTCATTTGGAAGTCCGGTGAGCCATGCTTGGGCGAGGCGAGAGGGTAACCGCAAGTAGTTTGCCATTACTTTCGATCCCCGCGGCCATTTGACCGCAGAGCGTATACTTGTAGCCAAGCCTCTGGGTCTCTCTCACCGTCAAACCTAGTGATACCTTTAGGATTAAATCCATCAGGCCAAACCACTCGGCGTAGGTGAGGAGTAACGCACGGACCCCTTCGATGACTCCGCGATACCCCCCGGGAGGTGATCGACGCGGAGGGGATCGCACTTGGCGTATTTCGCGGCCTCGCGGAAGGATGCCGAAGCGCTCATATTAAATCGGCTTGGCCCGGCGTTGTTCCTCCTTTCGATCGCGGCGCTGGCGTCGAGGTTCGAACGGAGGTCGCGGTGATGCTATGTCGCAAGTCATCTCCGCGAGGTAGAACATGATGTATCGACGGGCTTCGGCGACCGGCCATTGGCGGCCGTCTGGTCCTCGCCGGACCACGTGGCAGCTCCTTCGCCGGCTGGTCGGTTTGAGTATGCTTTGGATAGCTGCCATTTGTCACCATGGCCTTTACTTGGGCCATGATCGGGCAAGCGGATCATCTGCCCCCAGATAGGGGTCGAGGTATCCAGGAGTGTCTTGGAAGGCGGCGATATTACTGGCGTACGAAAACGACTGGTCCCCCATCTTGGCTTGCAATGTCTTCATTGACAGCGGCGCGGTCGGAGAAATGCAGCGCCAGCGCGTCGAGGCTCGATCCTCGGCCTCCTTCCAAATCGGCGGCGGCGAGGTGTCGGCCGCTGCTGAATCTGCCGCGAGCCTTCGATCACCACAGACTCTCTGAAATTCCAGCGACTCTCTAGGCTTTCTTCGACTCGGCCACGAGGTGGGTGAGTCTCGAGAAGACAAACCTAGGCGCCTGGGGTGCCGAGTGGCTTGGCGGTGAGAACTCCCACCCTTCGTGCCTCGGCGTCCTCGAGCGACTCCACGGTGGAACTGTCTTGGATCCCCTTCGGTACTTTAGAGTACGAGACAGGGGACCTTCCGACGGCCGCGAAGTCGTGACGATGGATCGCCGGAAACTTCACCGCTAAGCGCGGTTCCCTTGAGAGAGAGAGGCTTCCGAGGTCGTTGGAGATGAAGGTCAAGCTTAAAGCGGAAGACTGGCCCGGCGAAGAAGCTGTGGAGACTTAAGCTCGTCGCGACCATCAAGCTTGATGAAGATGTTGACACAAGCCCCTACAGCGCGCCAACCGCCGACGATCTGTTTACCGGCAATGAGATTTGTGATTCTAGGGGATTTGTGCGGGATCTGAGCTTGATGGTAACACAGATGAAAGGGCAATCTGTTTTAGACAGAGTTCGGGCTCTCGGAGGAGATAATACCCTAGTCCTGTGTTCTTGGATGTATTGTCTCTCTTTTTCTTGTTTCTCCCTCCTCCTTATATCTTGGGGAGAATACATGATAGTTGGGCGCCAGGGCCCTGAACATGGTGGCCTGAACGACATGTCCCTTGTCCTTATCCGCCTTCACGCTCTACGTCTGGAGAGGTGGTTATGCTTTCTCCGACCCACGCTGCCGCTTTGTCGAGTCCCGGCATCCGCAGCTCTGGCGGTGTCGGTGCATGCTTTGTTCTGGCGGGTTGTTAGGGCGGGCGCGAAGCTTCCGTGAAGGATCGGGAGTTGTCTTGGGAGCAAGTCGAAGGTTTCCTCTGGGCCCGCCCGTTGCGCTTTCCGGGCTTTGGGCTTTACATTCCGCTGTCGAGGCCAGTCAGTGTAGGCCCCTCTTGTGGGGCCCCTGTCTCTGACATCCCACACATACCCTCACTCGATTTTCATGGAATTTGCAACATTTATCACATTTTCACCATATATGTGCCCATAATAGTGATGTTTATTATGCTTCATGGTTTTTCTTGCTTGTTTTGGTTTTTCTTGCTTGTTTTGGTTTTTCTTGTCTCTGAGTATCATGCATTATTATCATCATAAAAGAGAAGTCCTTATGTCTACTATTTGGTTTGCAAATTTTTGCAGCTCTCGTGAGGTTTGAAGAGGGTCCTCCATTTAAAGCGCAAAGGCTTTGTAAGGTGATCACTTTTTCCTTTTAATGCCTTCTAAAATTTTTCTTTGTGATCCAATGTCGGTGATGCCGTTATTCACAAAAAAGGTTATGTTGTTTTTCATTTCTGTTTTGTACTTGTGTTTCTTCCCGTGAAAGTCTTACATTGGTTTTCCATTGTGATTTTGTTGGATCCAAAAGGAACATATACAAAATTGTCAAAGCTTGCTTTGGCCTTGGAAAAAGGTTTGTTAACTGAGCTTTGACCATCATGTAGACAGATGTCAGTGGTATCTTTTTCTTTGCTATGTTACTCTGCTGCGATATCTGAGTTTAACTTGTTGATCTGGAGCCCCAAGTTTCTCCACTTGTCGGACTACCTCTTGAAATACTAGCTAATATATTACAATCTGTTTTCAAACCAACTCAAATAGATCTTTTTCTCTTATCATGCTTGCATGCAAAAGAGAACTATTGGACTATTTGTGGGTGCATAAAATATAAATTTTAAAGTTGAAATTGCCATCTCCCTCAGGTTTCCCATTTATGTTCCCTCTAAAACTAATGAGAATCTAAATAACTGCAATTACACTTTGCATCTTTTATTTAATTAATTTGTTGTCATTGGATTCGGTGTGTTCATTTCGATTACATATCATACTCCCATTTTTTCTCTCGATTATTTCAGCTATTCAAATGAATTACTTAGAAGTTGTGCATATTGTTTAATTTTCTTATTACATTTTGCATGTGCTTGTCTAATGCTTTGCCTGAATGTGTGCCCACTCTATCATCATATCCTGATGGAAGTTGTTAGCCATCTGTATGAGGTTATTGTTGTCTTACCACCCATTTATGCATGCGAATTATGGACTTTCTATTACTAGATGCTCATATCATGTAGAAGTTGATCATCAAACTATTGAGTGCGTATGCGACAATAGGTGCAACATACTGAGAAATACTCAAATACATGTATTTTTTTTAAAAAAAATGTTCAATTGAACTTATAATTTTTGAAGTCAATGTACAATATGTTTGGTTGAGATTTGACTTAAACAATTTTGAGTTGGGCCTAATAATATCACATAGCTCACTGAATTTAGACTCAGGAATCCAAATCTGTTATAAGCAAGGCAGATCGAATGAGATTTCTCCTGCCTTAGTGCACATGTACAGATATACTTGAGTAGATCTGTTCCGAACCTGTTTTTTCCTTTATCATTTTATGTTCATACGATGGCATTTGCACATGCTTTCGTGCGGATTATTATTGAGTGCCTGAGAGCTCTGTATCAACAATTGCTCTCTTATTTGCATGAAAGATCCATTTAAGCATGATCATAGTGAGGACTCAGCATTAATTGCCCTACTTAATCATTAGATCCATTAGAATCATAGTGAGGGGCAATGAACTCAGCATTAGAATCATTGAAAACATGATCATAGTAAAAACATAGTTTCAGCATGAAAGATCCATTTAAGCACATAATTATCTTTCAGTGTTGTATAAACCAAAGACAAAGAAACCCGATATGCATAGACATACGAGAGGTCAAGGAAAAAACAACTTGCATTTGGAATGCAACAAACAAGTCTAAATTAACCGTGTCTCATATACTCACTGTTCGAATTACCAACTACGAATTTACATTCACCGTCGTAATAAGAAGGCAAAGTGTTAATATAGTACTCGCCCATCGACAATTATCAACAGAACATGGTATTGTCTCGCCACTTTGCTCCACAATGGTCATAGCCATCTCAATAATTGGTGCAAAGGATGTCGGTCTGTTCAAAATCAACACTACAACTTAGAATTAACACACATACGTAACCTAATTGAAAGACACACAATGAGGATAACATCAGCTTACGACTAAGCGCAAATGTGGAACAAGTTCCTCAGTACGCTCTAGAGATTACGAGAATCCATTGCAAGGTCTCTCACCAGGATAAAAGCAGAAGACGTCTTGGTCATGTGTTGATCTTTGAAAAAAAGCACAGTTGGGTTATGATTTAGGAAAGTTATAATATAGTGTGAGAAATGGTTGACTATTTAGGACTGATTAGTGCTCATGAAAGTCGTAGCTTAATAATGGACTGATTAGTGCTCATGAAATTCAATAGAAAGAATGCATGTTTTGTAATGTGTAGACTTTGTATATATTATACTTGTCATATTTTGTTCTTCAATAAGGTGTGCATGTGCATCTTTGATTTTTTGCAACAATGAATGGACAGATTAACAAAGAGCAATTAATGGACTAATTAGTGCTCATGAAATTCTTCAGAAAGATTGCATGTGTAGACTTTGTATATATTATACTGGTTATATTTTGTTCTTCAATAAGGTTGCAGTCTAACATATTTCCTAAATATATATTTTTTAGATAAATGGAAGCAATGAATGTTAGTGTTGTTGGTTGACACAAGCAACAAGTTTTTCTTGTACTTATTTCGTGCAAATAAAAAATGACTAATTTTTGTATGACGTTATTATTTTTGTAATGAAGTACTTAAAGGATATTTCTATGGCACCAATTAATCAAACAAGAAAGAGAACGTACGCGCTATTTTCTGAAAGCCCCGTGGTGCCTAGGTGAGTTTACTACACTATCTCATCCATCTAATTACACATATACCAAAAGCGTAAATATACTCCTTTTTTTATTAGATTCAAGGAGTTCGACAACATTGAATTCGGGGATATATTCAAGACTTGGAGCATCTGTGTTTTAGTAGATGTCAAATTCCCTGTTCAAGATAACGGTGATATGCTTCGATTTATCTTAGTGGATGAGACTGTAAGTCCAACCATAATTCAATTCAACCCCTAATGAAATAATTTTTATTGCTATCTAATATGGTTTATTCGAAACTTAAAGGGATCCAAAATGGAAGCTATTGTCGAAGCGAGAAATGTTAATAGATTTAACTTAGCACTCGGTGAAGGCCATAAGTACAACATTCATCGTGTTCGGTTCGGCCTAACTCTGAGGAAGTCCAGTTTCAGAACATTCGGAACTCTTATGAGTGCACTCTAACTGACCGCACAACTATCGACCATTCTGCGGTCTTAGTTGATTTTCCTCTCTACCCAAAGCATTTCATGTCATTTGAGGATGTGTATGGACGTCGAGACGTAACTTTGTAGGTATGGTTCAAAATTTCTTTTTATCAAATATAATATGATATTAAATGAGATTTTGAAGCCAAAAAAATAAACATACAACCTTTTCCAGATATAGTTGGAGTGGTGGTCCATTTTGGTGATCTGGAGTACTACGAAACCTTTCCACGCCGTATAGTCCATAGAGAGGTGATATTGCTAGACACAAGGTAAATATATTTTTCACAAAGTATATATTGATTCAAAGCAGTTAGTGCACAATATTTATAACATCCTTCTTATGTTTAATTGTAGGTTCAACTTGTTAGTTGTTCAAGTATGGGATGAGCATTTAACCCAACATATTCTCGATTGGTCGGATGCTAAGGCCAATCACCACATCGTTCTTGCAACAATGCTGAAAAAAGATAACAGATATGGTAACTAATTCATCAACCTATAAATAATGTAACAAAGACTATAGTCAATGTTAATTTAGAAAAACTTGTACTAATATGTATGTTCATTTTCAAAACAGAATGTGTGGAGACTACACAATACACAAAACTAGCATTCGCCTCCAGATCTTCCCATAACACAATGGCTTCAAAGTAAGTGTATTTAGTTTGGATAAGAAACAAACCATGTACAAAATAAAACTTTTAACTTATCTTCACTAACACATGTCTTAAATTATTATTATTGTAGACTTTCGACACCCTCTCAGTAGCAGGAGCATTTGATCTCACATTCCTAAAAAAATTTATTGAAAGGAGGTGGGCGTACCTCGCTCGTGTGGTTACTAGGACTACCGGTCGACGCCTTTTGGATTGGTAGAGATTAGGCTAATATGATAGGTTATGTAACTGGATGCTGGATAGGTTTTATTACTATGATCACCTGCATATTTGTCTCTATGCTGTATATTTGTCTTTATGTTGAAACTATACTATCGTTTGTTTATGTTGAAACTATACTGTCGTTATTTTATTGTGATGTTTGTTTGTGTTTATCAATATCTGCGTTACAGCATGCTTAGCATGTGTGCACTACAACATTATGCATTGCATCATTCACAAAGTACATGTCACACGTTCACAAAGTATATTTTAATCAGGTCTAGCTTGCTAGCCCCTATAGATGTTCTCCGGTTAATGATTACTTTTGGACCCAAGCTGCACCAGTGTACAGTGTATAATACTTAAAATATCAAACAATGTACATGTCACACGTTAAAGCAATAATTGAATTTGCACATAGAGTTCACTGATTTTAAATGGTACAGAAAGCATTGCACTTAGTGCCATGTACTGCGCATCTAACTCAAAAGCTATTCTTAAGTGTAGCAGTCACCAGTGTAGCAGTCAAAGTTCGGGTACTTATTCAGAGTAGAAAGGAAGGGGGTTGAGTTCGGTACTTAGCTCATGGGAATGTCCGTGAGGCCGGTGGCGGCGAGGATCACTTTTACGGCTTCCTTTATGCATGCATTACATAGCATCAATTGTGTACTGTAAGCGGTCGGGTAGTGTGGTCCAACGAAATATTAATCTTGGAAAAAATGAGTTGAATAAAATTAATTAAGCTTTTCACCGAAGGTATGATCATCTGCAACATCAATAAATACCCAAATAAATCAATATCTGCAATATCTATTTAGAGCCTTTTTACGGTACACTAAATTCAATATCTGCAATATCAATAAATACACCAAAGTTGAGCAGATTATTTCCTAAACACAACCAAGATTACCAACACAGACTAGACGCTAAGTTGAGGGATCGATCTAGCTAAGACACGTCCTCATGCAAGGCTTAGGGGGAAAAAAGGTTCAGATCTCACAGTCGTGAGAAGACCAGATCCAACTAAAGTAATCTGCTAAACTAATTGTTAGCTCCACTACAAGAACAGTCAGAAAACTATAAAGTAATCCTAGATTTACAAAATGCGGGCTAAAATAGCTCTCTGTTCCCATCGTAAATCAATTCATGCACAAGAAAAAACAAAAACCCAAATCCGGTGGAGGCTAAAACCAGAAAATACTACAAAAATCACTCATAAAAAATGCGAATCAATAAAAATCTTGATAGAAAAAATGCTAGCCAACTGCAAAATTTTGTTCTCACAAAATGGCTCGCAACATGGCATGGTAAACCACATGGTACTAAATCGACCGGACTTTGTGTGGCGACATGGCCTCTGCAATTACTATGGCCGGTTCCTCCAGATTAAAATTATATTTGTTGCTAATGCCAACATTATGGTGAACACAAGGCAAGAAGAAACTCATTGGTCCAAACTTTTCAGACATAGTGCCAGTGGTTTGTCTACCACCAGATCCCAACATTGATAATTTGATATTTTTGCACAGGAAATAATTATTAAAGATCCTCAGCGTTATGGAATCGCAGTAAAGCTTGGCGTGCAAATAAATTCTCTTAGAGGGTCAATATGAATTAAACAGCTCTAATGTATTTAGCACAAATCATATCACTCAGCTTTAATATATCCTCCAATACAATAAGATATTTGGATGGCGCACCTGCAATAAGCACAACAACATTGAACTGACATAGTAGGTGTCTAAAAGAGGAGAGAGAGAAAAAAGTCCACCCAACCGAACCGACAACATATCCTCCAATACAATACAGAGTGCTAATTCTGTAAGAAGTCCATGGAAAGCAAGTCATAAAAAAAATAAAAAAACAATTGGTGAAAATTGAACAGAGTATAGAAAGTACATCATTTGTAATCTTTGAGATATAACACCATTATTATTAAATCTGCTATATGCAGAGTTTTTCCCCTTTTTATTTTGTCTATACTTTATTTTAAGACTTGATTGTTTACCATCACAAACTTTGCTTTAATCTGTTGAAGTTAGAGTACTACAGGCCATCAAGAATCTTAAAGATCAAAATTAGTAACTTACCGTCCGTAATCTCTTAACACCATTCGACCCGGCAACCAAGTGCACATCACGAGGATTGCTCACACAGAGAAAAAAATCGACACAGGCGATCCATCATCCTGGAGAAGACAATGGCATACGTATGTTACAAAATTAAGGTAATCAGTGATCCTTTGGGAAAAAGAACAAGCTTCTTAAATAATCAAAACTGCGCAACATAAAAATTTGAACTGATGCTTACAACCAGACTAACAAACCTCCTAGAATTGTGATCAACATCACAGTGATAATCACTTGGGTGATAACACGATGCACAAACGTTCTACACTTCTACATATTGGATGATAAATGAAGGACCACTGTAATTTATGCAATAGTTCAACCATAACATCCTAAAAGGTTTTAACATAACTCAACAAAAGCAATGAATCAGTGGTTTTTTAGCTCATTGTGAGGCCTCGAACTATGCTTCCACATTAGCATTAACCACCAGATGCCTCCGTAGTTGAATGAACTGACAGGATCTCATTAGCATCAGCATGAGGCCTCCCATGCTGCATCTATCATCAGCAATGTGAAAGCCGACTGCACATAACCACCACATAGTTCTCACATCCGTATCAGAAAAGATGATAAAGACCTTTCCCCCGACCAATTCACCAATCACTACCTCCCTCCACAAAACATAATTAAGCTTTTTTTTGACATAGTGACACACGATGAGTCATGACTTCAGTTTATAAAGCCCCCAAAAAGGAGTAAAAGGGTATGAGCACGAGACAATTGAGCCAAGCCCTCACCTCACCGAGACGCCGCCACGGGCCAGATCCCAGCCACCGTGGCCGGCCGCCTCCATCCGGCGCCCAGCACGAGCGGCTCCAAGAAACTGCGGCGGCTCAAGAAACCTGCGAGCACGGACCACAAGAAAAAGCGGTTACACTGAGCGGCACCGAAACGAGCCACCGCAGCAGGGAGGAAATCGGCGGGCGGCGTCGCCACCCGATCTGGCGGCGGCGATGGCGAGGGGAGGAAGGGAAGCAGGAGGGGAGGCGCCAGAGAGGAGAAGCAGAGAGAGAGAGATGGAGAGGAGAGGTACTTAGCTCGGAGGAGGCGTCGGGGCGGTAGGGACCGCCGTGTCCACTGGCCTTGTGGCCTTGATAGAGGATGGGAAATCGGCGGTCGCCACCTCTGGCGGCGGCGATGGCGAGGGGAGGAAGGGAAGCGGGACGGGAGGTGCCGAGAGGAGAGGCGTCGGCGTGTGAGAGAGAGAGGAGATGAGGGAGAGGCGGCGTGTGAGATGGTGTGTCGGCAGAGTGCTAGGGAGGATAAGGCTTAGGGTTAGGAGATTAGGGATCGGGACTAGAGGAGGGAGTGAGTCGGGCGGTGGGCGAGAAGTCTTTGGGCGAATAAGGCATGGGATGGAGAGAAAACAGATAAAAGAATAATAGGTCAATGCTTATATGAACATTAAGAAAAATGTTAATAAAATAAATGGGATCAGAACATTTATATGGATACATAAACAAGTATAATAATAATAATAAAGCATTGATAATTTATCTGGTTAGTTGTTCTTTTGCTTTTCTCTTTTCTTAAAATAGAAGTTTAACAACTTTAATGATAAAACCATTTGTCATTGATTGACTGCAATTCGTTATGTGAGTGTGTTATTTGTCATAGAGTTGACAAATTAGTGCTATTATTACATTTATGCTACCATCCGAGTATGTATATATATTTATGTTATAGGCTTTAACACATGACGAAAAGAAATTGCTAGCATGCTTGGATAAGAACAGGAGGACAAGAAAAGGAAAAGAAGGTTTCTATTTTAACTTACTTATTATATTATTTGCTTTATAGTCCTATGCTACATCATTAAACTAATATACTAATAAACACATGTGTGATACTTTTGATTTATGTTTTTCTAATAGTTGTTGATGAACATCGCAAACGAAAGAGATCTAGCACCGATTATTTGTTATACACCCTTCCGAATTTCTATTCAAGAAACATCCTATGACTGACGATGAGCCACTCCATCTAACTTCCTCATTTGCAATTCCTACACAAAGTACGATCACATCCGATGGGTTATTACAAAGGCGAAAGTTCTAATGGTAAAAATCTACTTTACAAATTGTGCAAATACAATATATCATAAATAACCTCTCTACAAAAAATGATGAAAGCGTCACGAAGCAAGAAGACAACGTGATGAGCACGCCCGCGCAAGCATGGACGCCCGAAGCAAGTTGCAATTAGGCGGGCACGTGATAGGGATTATTATGCAAATCGGACACCCGAGCAAAGGGTAGCAAGGAGATATCGGCAAAACCAACGAAATGCGACAAGACGTATCACTCCCAATGCAGATTGTGTTGTGGGTTCAAATATCTCTGTTGCTACAAATGGCACTGGGGTTGGCTCCAACAACCCTGATACAACAGATGTTATCTACTGCAACCTACCAGATAGCACTCATATATTGAAGCCTCAACCAGATTGCCGCCATTGTGGTGCAAAAAGGTTTGAATATGAATCATTGGGATTTTGTTGCAGTAATGGGAAAGTCAAATTAGAGATGCGAGAACCACACGAAGAGCTTCATTGCTATACATGAGTGTGGGACTGAATCACGACATTTTCGTGAAAATATTAGATATTTCAATGGTCATTTTTCTTTCACCACGCTCTGTGTCCAACTTGACCATGACCTCGCAAGTTCAAGAAATGGAGTGTACACTTTTCGAGCTCACGGATAAATGTACCACAACATACACTCGTTCGGACACCGAGATGATAACCCGAGCCACTTGCAGCTATACTTCTATGATGATGATCCTACCTTGTCGCATCGTTTTCGATGCAGTAGAGATAAGTCATACAAAGCAAGAGACAGGAACATCATTAGAAGTCTGGTCAACATATTAAGAGGCAATCCCTACTCCGAAACATTCAGGAGCTTAGGGCAAGTTGAAGACATAGATGAATATCGTATTCTACTAAATACAGAGTACAAACTAGACCAAAGAACCTATAATAGACCAATAACATCAGAGGTGGCTGCTATATGGGTCGAGGGGAACGAGTTGCATAGGCATTTTGATCGCAACATAACTCTTTTTGGTAATAACAACACGTATTATTCAATCAGGCCTCATCATGGGTGCTATGACCCTTTGTCATATCCTCTCTTCTTCCCACGAGGGGAGCTTGGTTGGCATACTGATATACCAAAAGTAGGTGTCGATATCAACCAAGTAATCTTGATGTCGGAAGTCGGCAATGGTGGCAACCAGGTTAGAGAAGTGATATAACTACGCTTTATTCATTTTGTCATGGTATGAGTCAATTTATTAATTGTGTGTCCATTTTACTCTTTTTTGGCGGACACTAATAGCGGTTGTGTGTTACGATCTGAGAATACTATTGCTATAAATTCCAAATGCGTTGTGCAATCTTCAACACTGTCTTGCATGGGAAGCGCTTATTCCAAAGAATTTGCGATTGATACCTACATAAAGCTAGAGACAACACGCTTGAACTACATCTTAAACAACCAGGCAAAAATACGCGCAGATCTTTACCAAGGCCTAATGGATAGCTTGTCTCTGGCCGGGAAAATCGAGCGTTGCGATGGGCAAAGATGGGTCCTCCCAGCATCGTTTATTGGTGGTGGGAGGGATATGAGGCGTCGATATATGGATGCTATGGCTTTGGTGCAAAAGTATGGTAAGCCAGACATCTTCCTCACCATGACTTGCAACCCAAATTGGGAAGAAATAATCAGGGAGCTCGAACCTGGCCAAACACCACAAGATCGTCCTGATCTTGTTGTCCGAGTAGTTAGAGCCAAACTAGAAGATCTCAAGTGTCAGCTATTCCATAATCACATCCTTGGTGTTGTGGTAGCACATGTCCATGTCATCGAGTTCCAAAAAAGAGGTCTACCACATGTTCACCTTCTCCTTATAATGCAATCAGGCTATAAACTAACATGTCCAGAACAGTATGACACAGTCATCTCAGCAGAACTTCCAAATAAGGATAGCTATCCAGAGCTTCATGCAATGGTAGTCAAACATATGATGCATGGCCCGTGTGGTTCGCTAAACCCCAAGAATGTATGCATGATAAACAACAGCTGTAAATGTTATTATCCACGCCAGTTTACCAATACAACTCTCCAGGGAAGGGACTCCTACCCCATCTACAGAAGACGAGCTGACAATCAGACTGTACATGTAAGAGGGAATGATTTGGACAATAGGTGGGTCGTGCCATACAATCCTTTTCTCCTAAGAAGGTATGACTGCCACATCAACGCTGAGGTTTGCTCAAGCATTAAGGCCGTCAAGTATCTTTACAAGTACATCTACAAGGGGCATGATAGAGCATCTGTTTCTGTCAATGAGGCCGATAGCAGTGGTGAAATTGATGAGATTAATGACTTTAGGGAAGCTAGATGGGTAACCCCACCAGAGGCATTATGGAGAATCTTTGGATTCGATCTCAGTGGGATCTCTCCGTCTGTGCTACAACTGCAACTTCATCTCCCGAATATGCATCTCGTGTCCTTCCGAGAGAATGCAGACGTACGTCATGTCTTGAACCAACAAGGTGCCTCAAAAACCATGTTGGTCGAGTATTTTAAGGCAAATCGAGACTTTCTGTGGGCACGAAGCATACTATATAGGGATTTTCCAGCATATGCAGTTTGGCAAGCACAGAAGAAGGAATGGAAAGTGAGAGAACAACGCACACAAATTGGGAGGATCATCTCGGACATCCTGCGGAGGGGAGAGAGATATTACCTAAGAGTGCTATTAAACCACATGGCGGTGTGCTACTTCATATGAGCATCTAAGGACTGTGGATAGTGTTGTATACCCTACCTTTCGAGAAGCCGAGAAAAGAGGACTTATCGAGGCCGACGATAGCCTCGATGATTGCCTCACGAGGCTGAAGTCTTCCATATGCCATCGTCTCTTGAAGGCTATTCGCTACAATATTGGTGTTACGTGAACCTAGCGATGTTCGTGGACTCTGGAACAAACACCTAGAAGCAATGCCCGATGATTTTCGGCGATCACAAATGAATTCACATGCGGTTGAGCAGATGATGGTACTGTTGGATATTAGAAATATGCTACGATCGATGGGTAAGGATATAACATCATACCCTCTTCACGATATCGAAGAGTCACATGACACCATGTCCGTGAGGTAAGGGAGATATTTGAAGAGAGCTCTATTGAGGTAGATCATGAGCACGCCTCGGCGCATCATCTCTCAATCCTGAACAACGGTATGCTTATGACAAAATACTATCATATGTTGATAACGGCATGGAGGTGTATTCTTTGTTGATGGCCCTGTGGGACCGGAAAGACATTCCTGTACAAAGCTCTGCTTAGCAAGAGTTCGTAGTGAGGAAAGATAGCTGTTGCTCTTTGCAACATCCGGTGTTCTTTGCGTCCATCATGCCGGTGGCGAGATCGCACACTCAAGATTTAAGATACCACTGAGTGTACAAGGCAGCGGTGTGTAACTTCACCAAGCGAGTGGGGCGGCTAAGCTTCTTCGATTAGCTTCACTTATATTATGGGATGAGGCTTCCATGACAAAAAGACAAGCAATCGAGGCACTTGATAATAGCATGAGAGACATCATGGAAAAGCCTGATGTACCGTTTGGAGGAAAGACAATAGTTTTCGGTGGTGACTTTAGGCAGGTCCTTCCAGTTGTACGAAAGGGGACAAGGGCACAAATAATAAATGCAACTTTACGTAGATCTTACCTATGGGAAAAAATGCAACAACTGAGGCTTGTTCGTAATATGAGGGCCCAATCAGATCCATGGTTTTCTGACTACCTCTGCGTATTGGAAATGGCACTGAACAAACAGTTAGAGATGATTACATACAATTACCTAATGAAATATGTGTGCCTTGCAAAGGTGTAGAATCTGACATTGAAGATCTAATTGATAGAGTCTTTCCAATGTTAGCAACAAACATGTCCAATCCGGACTACATAACATCACGAGCTATTTTGTCGATGAGGAATGAGGACGTCGATGGCATAAATATGAAGCTTATTGAACGCTTTCCTGGAGACGAGATGGTCTATCATAGCTATGATTCTGCAGAGGATGATCCTAACAACTACTATCCCCCAGAATTCTTGAATTCTCTCACACCAAATGGACTACCACCTCATGTTCTCAAGTTAAAGGTTAATTGCCCTGTGATTTTACTTAGAAATCTTGATCCAGCTAATGGGTTATGTAATGGGAGAAGGTTGATAGTCCGAGCATTCCAAAGAAACACCATCGATGCTGAAATTGTGCTGGGACAACATGCTGGAAAGAGAGTTTTTCTTCCACGGATACCTTTGTGCCCGTCTGACGATGAACTGTTTCCCTTTAAGTTTAAGAGGAAACAATTTCCTGTCAGATTGAGTTTCGCCATGACCATCAATAAAGCACAGGGTCAAACAATCCCACATGTTGGGGTCTACCTTCCTAATATGTCGCCCTATCACGAGCAACCGCTAGAAGTAATCTTAAAATACTTGCTGCACCAAGTAATGATGGGAGCTTCAATTCGGCCTGCACAGTAACCAAGAATATAGTCTACAAAGAAGTCCTCACCTCGTAGATGAGTTTTGTAATGATATGCTACACTAAACAATGGAGAATATCGTTATGATGTATGTTACATTTGATTAATGTATTATTTGCACAACATATTTTTTTCTTGTTTCATGTTATCGTAATAGCAGGACAGCCGTTCAAAATGTAGATACCGTTGCAACGCACGGGCACCTTACTAGTAGTAAATTAAAAGTCAGTTTATACAATAACTGTCTCTAAAAGTTGTCTCTACCTTTTCTCTTTTGTACATAAATGATTTACCTATGCATCTGTGCAAAGTTGGCTACTAAATAAGAGCCAGCTATCTTCTCTCTTATCGTTTCTCACTCTTTCACATAGACTAATGCTGATATGTACATGTTAAGAGCCAGCTGACGTGGCCTTATTGTACTTGCTCTTAGGGCGGGTATTTACTTTGGTAAGTGGACGTGGTTGGTTCTGCTAGATCACATGGCAAGATACCTAAGATCGGACGTGGTTTTGCCAGCCGGACTTGTATTGTTGACCAAGCATATCAGTCAATTAGAACCAGGGTTCGCGTTATCGACGATAATCGCTCGATTATCGTCGATAATCGCTTTATCGACGGCGGCCGAAATCAGTTACCGACCGGTAAACCGAAAAAATTCAAAAAAACAATTTTAAAAATTAAAAAATTCAAAAAAAATTATATGACGCAAATATCGCTATTATCGAGACATATCGAGCGATTATCGTCAAATATCGTCGAAAATCGCTACAAAAATCGACCGCACAAAAAAGTTCAACATGGTTGTCGATTTTCCACCGATAATCGTCGATTTTCCACGATAATCGTCGATTTTCCACCGATAATCGTCGATTTTCCACGATATTTGATTTTTTTGAAATTTTGAATTCATGCGATTTTTTGCGATTTTCGACCGATTTTCGGCTCGATTTTTGCGATTATCGATTTTTACTGTTCATCCGATAATCGCGTGTTCGATAAGGTGAACCCTGATTAGAACACAGGAAATCCCATTAGAAGTACATTTTAAATTTCAGATACCAAAGAATGGTCCTCATCGGGCAACTGAATGCAAGAATCAATTCCCACCCAAACCACATATTTATTAACCTACAATATTCCCCTTTTTCCTTGAATGTCTTTGTGGCCCCCTTTTTTTCTATTAGGAGCTTTGTTGGTACATAAGTTGTGACGGACCGTCTTTTCAGGGGTGCGTTTAAACTCCGAAATGACTACCCAGGAAGTTTAGTCATCGGAAACCAAGTTGTACATTACCCGTAAAAGAACGATACAACTGTTTTTACATCACATAAGGCCTAACGGCCAGAGTTTCAAAGGAAGCGGCGAGTTTTAAGGTATATATTACATCACAAAAGAGAGTCAGCGCAAAAGTAAAATCCACAGGCGAGTCGAGCGGAGACTGAGACTTAGAACCACACTGTGTCGCCATCTACGATCTCTTGGAAGTCACCAACATCTTGATACTCTAAAATGGGTTAATTAAGCAAGAGTGAGTACTACAACGTACTCAACAAGCCACACAGCGAAGCCTGATTATCACATGCAAGGATAACAAGAGATAGCCATATGTCTCATCTGGTGTATGCAAGTTTTCATAATGTTTGGCATTTCATTTAAAACGCAAATCATAATAATAATATGAATAAGGGGGTTTTCCAAAGTTATCTATTTCCATACTGGTTTATCCAAAAAAAAAAACTACTTGAGCTTAGGTTCGGGATTCACCCCATTTTAACTTAGCTTCATTTACCGGAAGCACGGCATATTCGAATACCATTTGATTACACTCTGCAGAGGTGTTCAGCTTTACCCACAAGATTCCACGATCGTTATGCCACGCGATTAACATGCAACTTTTATGCATGCGGCCGGATCGAGGTTATCATAGCTTTTCGTTGGATCTTTCCCCTTTAGCCCCTATCCGGTAGAGTTTCGATCCACATTAACCCGGGGTCCCCACTGGCCAGAGTGGAGTTCGCGGTCCCGCTTACTGTGGACACCTACCCGTAATGCCACACTTTCCTGTGCACATTCCCGTTCCACCCCCATAACTGCGGACCATCTCCCATACCGGGAAGGTAACCCTGCTCCTATAGGTATTCCGGGGAAAGTACAATGTACCGAGCTACGTTGAGTCAAGCCAACGAAGTTGACCGGCCCAACCTGTGGTTGAACGATTTCTTAAGTTATTTACTTTTGCCCAAGGTTGTAAGTCCTTACTTTGTCATAGACCAAACCATTACATTCCACAGCCCCTGGTATCCAACGTACCAACATCCATCAATTCCTTGGTAATAGTCCTCGGCTGGGGATCAGAAATATTCCAAATCAATATTCCATCGACATTTCATGTTTTCATAAAAACGGTGAATAATTATAGTAGTAGCATCTAGCTGGATACTGACAATAGTATTTTCTTAGGGTTACAAAGGATTATTAGGTTTCAATATTTTTCAAGGAAGTTCCATGAGCCTTTTTGGCATTAACTAGTTATCATGTCATTCAAACATACCGACTTTGTGATATTTCAACATATAGTTCGGAAATAATGCGGTAGAAAATAACTATGAAATATTTTAGGGAATATTAGGTTCAACATGATCAATGGAGTATGGCTTGCCTTGCGAGGCGGAGGGGTTCCCTAGTTCGGAGTTGGTGTAGTCGAGCTCGGCTTCACGCTGGTCCGGCTCCTGTTCCAAGTACTGCTCCTGCTCCTGTTCCGGGAGTTGGTACTGTTCGGTCATCGATTCTATCGTAATCAAATACCATAAAATAACAATAAATAATACGAAAAGAAAGAAGAGAAAAGAAAAGAGAAAATCGAGAGAGAAAATAAGCCGGAAATGGGTCGGAGGGGTGTTTTCGGAATTTTGGAAACTTGGTTTGGTGAAACGGAGGTCATTTTTGAACTCAGTGGCTCGAAAGGGTTTGGAATATGTATTTTGGGCTTTTTTTGGATTTTCTGGGATTTTTGGATATTTTTGGAGTATTTTTGGGTATTAAAATGATTTAAAATGGATTTCTGAAATAAAATCCGAAAAAGAAATGAAATGGGGCACTGTTCATTTGGGCCGTCGGCGACTGGTTTCGGCCCAGGTTCAGCGCGCGTGTGGGCGAAGGCCAACGGGCCGGCCCAAAACTCGTGGCCAGGCCACCCGACAGGTGGGCCCGGGTGGCAGTGAGAGAGAGGGAGCTGGCGGGTGGGGCTCGCGTGGCAGCGAGCGGGGGAGGCTGCAGGTGGGCCACGGGAGTGGGGGAGGCTGGGACTGGCAGGTGGGGTCGGGGTGCGGGGGACTGGCGGGTGGGGTTGCTTGTCAGCGACCCGTGGGGGTGTTGGCCGGAGCGGGGCGGCGTGAAGTCGCGCGGAGCGCCGGAGGCGGGGAAGAAGAAGGGGGCAGGGGGATTCAGGGCACGGAAGGGCACGGGACTTGGGGGAGAAGGGGAAGGGGTTTACCCTGGTTCTAGAGCGCAGCTCAAGGGAGGCCGAGCGGCGGCGGAACGGCCGGCGATGGAGGATTGCCGGGGAGGAAGACGAAGGGCGCCGTGAGCGGGAGGGCTCGAGAGTGAGGGAGAGAGTGAGGAAAAGAGGGAGGAGGTGGAGGCGATCTCGGTGGGCCAAAAATGGCGGTCGGAGGGGGATTAAATAGCCGGGGGAAGCTCGGGAAATCGTCGTCTTCATCATTGCGGCGGAGACCGGCGGCGCGGCGATGGGACGGGGCAGCGTGGGGCTCGGGGCGGCGCAGCGCTAGTGCGGCGGGAGGTGGAGTGGGCTAGGGGCTAGGGCGGTGACGGCGACGGATTTGCCAGAGTCAGTAGCCATGGTAGCAGCTCACGGGGGGAGAGAGGAAGAAGCACAGTGCGGAGGCGCACCGGGCGCGGGCGCGAAAGCGAGGCGTAAAGCGGAACGCGGCAGCGCGCGCGCACGGAGGCGGCGCGAGCGGCGAGGCGCGGGGGCGAGGCGGAAGCGCAACGGCCAAAAAAGGAAGGCGTAAAAGCGTCGAAACTTTCCAAAAACGGCAAGAATCCGTAATTTAATCAAATAAATTCAAATAAAATCCAAAAAAAAATCGGAAAAATTTAGAAAACGCAAATAGAGTCTAATTTAAACCTGTTTTGCAAATTTTTGGGTATTTCATAAGCTCATCTGAATTACATGTTCTTCACTCTAATTGAAATGACATACACTGGTAGCCTAGTAATGTACCCATGAAAGCGGACTCCTGAACTGGCTGGAAGCTTACACAAATAGGATCTCCGGCTGCCGTGCCCTGTTCCCTCTTTGTGCCATCCAGGGTTCGCAATATTGGTGAAAATCACGAGAAAATCGCGATTTTCAGCCATATCGGTAGGGCAAGACTTTTAAAACCGATCGATAAATCGGTTAAATTCAAAAATTCAAAACAAATTATGGGACGTAAATATCGCGCCAATCGGTGAAAATTGAGAGAAAATCGGTTAAGAAATCTGCTTCGAGGAAGTCAATTGGCAGATGAAAATCGGTCAAAATCGGGAGAAAATCGGTCAAAAATTAGAAAAAATCGGTTAAGAAATCAGCTTTGAAAATCATTCAACTGGACGGTGAAAATCGGGAGAAAATCGGTCAAAATCGGATTTTTTTTTAATATCTTGGATTTCAAAACCATGCGATATCTAGCGATTTTCTACTAAATTTTGAACAATTTTTTCGATAATCTAAAAACAAAAATCAAGCGATTTTCTGAAAAAAGAAAAGTTGAACCCTGGTGCCATCTTTGCCGTGCCAGCCTGCCAGCTGCCAGGCGTAATATGAAGTTCCAGCCATGCATCTTTAGGCGGTTTTGCAAACAGATTAAGCAGCGAAAATGACCGCTTGACCAGGTTTTCGATGCTTGATATGGCTAGTAGGGCTTCAATTTGGTCTGATTTGGAAGCCAACTAGTAAGATTTGCGTGCTCCTCTGCGCCGGGCGAAATTTGATTCAAGTTTTTTTTTCTGAAAAAAGGCAGGAATATCCAAGCGTTTTTTTTGTTTGCATGGGTTTTTTTGAAAAAAATATGCTAGGTAAGAACCGTCAATGAATCTGCAAAACAACGAGCCTTTTTGGGAAAAAAAATAATACATGTTCCAAAAATATTAGATTTCGAGTTGAAAAAAAACTATAGTGCTGAGTTTAACACCCTATGAGTTCACCGGGTAATAATACATGTTTTGAAAAATATTAGAGATCGTTCTAGACAATATTAGATTTTGAATTGACAAAAAAATTATAGATGCCGAGTTTAACGCCCTATGCGTTCACCGGGTAATAATACATGTTTTAGAAAATATAAAAGATCGAGTTGCAAAAAAAAAAATTACAGATGCCGAGTTTAACACCCTATGTGTTTACCGGGTAATACATGTTTTGAAAAATATCAGAGATGCCAATCTTCTTTTGTCGACTTTAACACTCTATGCGTTCACCGAGTAATAATACATGCTTCGAAAAACATTAGAGATCGAGTTGGGGGCAAAAGTCTAAAGATTAGACGCCGAGTTTAACACCCTATGCATTCACCGAGTAATAATACATGTTTTGAAAAATATTAGAGATCGTTCTAGACAATATTAGATTTTGAATTGACAAAAAAATTATAGATGCCGAGTTTAACGCCCTATGCGTTCACCGGGTAATAATACATGTTTTAGAAAATATAAGAGATCGAGTTGCAAAAAAAAAAATTACAGATGCCGAGTTTAACACCCTGTGTGTTTACCGGGTAATACATATTTTGAAAAATATCAGAGATGCCAATCTTCTTTTGTCGACTTTAACACTCTATGCGTTCAGCCGAGAAACAACACGCAGCGTTACCACTGCGCTAGGCGGCCCGCGTGGACGAGCGAACGGGACACAGCCTCCTTTTATGGGTTCGTTTGGCGGAGGGCGACATTGCACGATCTCGGCCGTCCGGCGCAAGGACGGACGGCGAAACGGAGGCGACGTGGGACGCCTGAGGAGCTCTCAAACCTCCGGATCTTAATATAGTTATAATTTGTGAAGTTTCTCTCGTTTGTGTTTGAATTGATTTATTTGCCAAAGGGGAGTTTTGTTTTAATGTCAAAGGGGGAGTTGCCAAAAAGGGATAAGAATTTTGAAAATATTGCATTAGTTCTTAAATTCTCCTTTCATATAGAGTTTTTCATCAAAACAGGGAATTAATAGTGGATTTGTCATCAATCACGAAAAAAAGGGGAGATTGTAAGTTCAAGCTCCATTGGTTTTGATGATTGGTTTTAGATTAATGTTTAATCCTTGTTCAATGAAAAATTCAATCTTTTATGAGACTAACATGTTTATTAAGTTTGTTGTTAGTAGTCTCAAATTTGGATGGAAAATGAAAAACCTGATGTATGTACTTGTATTCATTCTAGTATCTTATTGCATACTTTGGATTTAAATTGTATTATGAATTCCTTCACCGTATTAACCTCAAAATGTGCATTATGTTTCTCTTTCTATATACTACATGGATGCGAATATCTAGGGTGAGTTTATAATTTAACTTGATATTTTCAATTGTATTGATCTAATTCGTCTTGCCACATATATTAAAGATCAAGATATTGAAACAAAACCCTTGAGTATATATAACTTGTGTATATATAGTATACTCATGTCAATATAGGATAAACTCATATGCTTTTTAAGATTGATTATGTGCATATTGATTTTAAGATCAATTATTTATATGCACATATCTAGGGTGAGTTTATAATTTAAGGGGTGTTTGGCAAAGCTCCAGCTCCACCAAATTCGTGGAGTTGATGGAGTTAGGAATACCTAGCTCCACCTGATTCGTGGAGCTGGAGCTGTGGATATATTAAAAGAGTGTTTAGGTGGGTCATCTTGTTTACTTTTTCGAATAAAATTATAAACTTAAGTCACTTTATTTTAGTCTACAAGTTTTAGCTCTGAGGTGGAGCTAGGATGCAGAGCTCGCCAAACAGGGCCTTAACTTGATGTTTTCAATTGTATTGATCTAATTCATCTTGCCACATATATTAAAGATCAAGACATCGAAACAAAAACCCTTGAGTATATATAATTTGTGTAGTTGTAGTATACTCATGTCAATATAGGATAAACTCATATGCCTTCTAAGATTGATTATGTACATATTGATTTTAAGATCAATTATTTATATGCACACATCAAATGGAATTTATTCTGTAGTTGATGGTATAGAGTATTGATCCCTGTCCATATATTCCATATTTTATGGATCACTACAAACCATCAACATGAGTATATGAAAACTTGTGTAGTTAATATATACTCATATCAGTTTAAATGAAAATTTAAATTGAGTTTATTTGTCATATTAATCATTAAAGAACATTTCATCATGTGTTGATGGTGTTTTTGATTAATTAAGGATAAATGGATAGCTCTTGAGTATAACGAAGCATTAGTTGTATCATTGTACTCAAGGCACATTTAATTCATTCAAATTGATAAGGGTTATGCTCAAATCGATCTTGGAGGCATTCATTAAAGATCACTCTTTCGAGTTGGTGTTTTTGCATAGGGCTAACTATTTGGCATGTGTTTTGAATAGGTAAAGCTCATACATTGATTTTTGCATGATGCTTAGATTTGTATGTGTTGTAAATAGGAGAAACTCATACTTGCTTCTTATTAAATCTTATTTAATTTGGTTGCTTAGATCTAAAGATTTCCATGTATTGCAAAAAGAGAGCTCAAGCATTTGAGATAGTTTATGCGTTTTAGTTAAGTTGGCTTTTGCATAGAACTACGAGATGTGTATGTATTGCAAATAAAGAGAGTTCACGCAAGTTGCTATAAATTGGTTTAGTTGCTATTTGCAAATGCGTTTTGGAAATAGACAGGATGTTTATGAGATTGGGATCCTAGAGCATGTGAAGAGGGCATTTACAAATGTATTTGCAAAGTGCCATGATCTCGTGTTGATCATCTCATAGCTAAGAGGATTAATCTCATAGACTATTGTGCCATTTGTGAATGTGTTTTGCAAATAAACTGATGTATATGAATTTGTCTTTCGAGCATATGATTAGGATTTGTAAATGTGTTCTACAAATTGTTTTGATCATGAGTTGATCATCACATGGCTCAAAACTTAATATTGTTGACTCTTACTAGCTTTGTAGTTACGCTTTTGATCAAGTCTATGTGAGGAATTTTGAGAAAATCTGATTTAGACTTGAGTGACTATGTTAGAGTTTTTGTTATTTTTGAATATATATATATATATATATATATAATATGATTTATTAAATCTTGATCCTTAAATCGGACTTTAGAGTAAAAAATTATGACCATTTTAGTTTGAAAAATACGGCACTACCACTCCTAGATAGCGGTAGTACCGCCCTTGGAGAGTGGTAGTGCTGCCTGAGCGGATACTACCGCTGTTTACATGCCAGTAGTTATTTTCCAGAAAAGCTGTTCTGGAGGTAGCCTAAGGCCGGTAGTATCGCCCGTGGGGCCGGTACTACCGTTCCAGTAGTACTACCAGGCTTTGCCTGTGGTAGTACCGTGAGTATAGCTGTTAGCTGACCGTTAGGGTCGAGGCTGATATTACTGGGCCTCAAAGAGCGGTAGTGCCAAATTTGCTGATTTTTGCCCATTTTGCCCCTAACGGCTAGTTTTTGTGTGAGAGGTTATAAAAGGAGCCTTAGGGGCTGGCATTTAGGTTTGCTGCTTTTGAAGAGTGTTTGGGATTAGGTATTTTCTATTTTAATCTCAACAATTTAAGATGTGTGTATTTGGTCTATGTACCATCTTGTTGGGTTTAATGTAGTGTATTGATTTGAGACAAAAAAAATTTTACGCAGGTTCAAATTAAATTCTTTTGATATATATTTGTTCCTTTTAAATTTGTGTTATTCTTTTGATTTTCTTTGATGATTAGTTAATTGATATTTGAAACATAACACATATAAGTGTGAAACAATAAAATCAGATATCATGGCCCATTATTTTCTTGTAACACGGATTCCAATTTTTTTTAAAAACATAGTTTGATGATTGGGATAATGATATTTGAAATAAGGTATAATTATAATAATCACAAATCTTCAAACATAATGTCCTTATTATTCTTTATTCTTCCTTATGACGTGGATTTTTGTGATATTAGTTCATATTTCTTTTTTATCATGCATGATGCATTCTTATGTGTCGTTGAATTTCCACTGTTTCACCATGTCATCTAGCAATGCGGTTTCTTTTGGAGATGATGCCTTCGACCGTCCACAGGGGTCGTTGATTGGTGCTTAAATTTTTGTTTGGGAACGGTGTTGAAATTTTGAAACATGTTATTTATCTCTACTATATAAAATGAGAGTTTCTTCCCACGTCATTTCATCAAAATTACCAGTTCTGTCATTCTTTAATTACCCACCTCTTTAATTAATCACTCCAGGTGTGAATGGAAGACAGCACACAAGACCATTCTTTAATTACCCACCTCTTTAATTAATTAACCACTCCAGACGCAAGAACCGAAGCGTCAGAACGCTTCATTTACATAGAAATATAGAAATACTGCTTCAATAGTGTCCTACTGTATAAGGTATTATTTGCACAACATATTTTCTTGTTTCATGTTATCGTAATAGCAGGACAGCCGTTCAAAATATAGATACCGTTGCAACGCACAGGCACCTTACTAGTGTACATCTATTTTTCATTTGTCACATTGAAACTCGGCACACATGAAAGGACTGGATTGCCGACAACAACACTTAAAGCAACAGAGACTACTACAGACTGGATTGGCGACTAACTGGATTGACTACTACAGACTGGATCGGTTGTGTGGTGGCCAAAGTTACTTGGATTGCAATTTGTGAATTTTTTGGTGTCAATATCGGGTCTAATTATGAATCGATAGCTCATTTTTGGCTAAGTAATAAGAAAAACATGGTTCTGAATACTGTTTGTGCAGCTACCTTGTGGAGTTTGTGGTTTGTTAGAAATAATATGATTTTTTATTCGCAGAGATGGTTGAGTATGAAAACGATTTGGAAGAAGGTTATATACAATCTAAAGAAGTGGTCTCCGATGTTCAAGGAGGAGATGATGTACAGAATGACGCAGTTTTGTACTTGGTTGGATGCCAAAATTCAAGCGCCTCTTATGCTGGAACTATAGAGCGGATGAAAAGGGGGGAAAGCTTTGGATCTGCTAGCTAAAAGGAAGATCTCTTTTGATGAGTTGAAGTCTTTTTCTGTGTATTTTGATTAGTGGGTGAAAGACAAGATGTAATCTGCATTTTAGCTTGTTTTCTTAGTGGTCTTCGATTTCTGGTTTGATGAGTGGTTGAGTAGAAGATTAAGAGATTTTTATATGAACCGAATGCTATTCGCTGGTTTCAGCAAATGGAACTGGGACATCCTCTGGTGTCCTTTTGATCTAAAAAAAACTGGAGCTTAAGGACAGGAATTGAAACTAGTGCCCTTCTTCTTTGTTCAACATCTTCTTTGTTCAACATCTTTTTGTGCAACATGTAGCTTCGGTGCCGTTAGCTTCCTTCCTCATGTGCAAGTACTGGTGCTGTAACTATAGTTACTTTACCGGTGTTGAAATTTTGAAACATATTGTTTATGTACATCTATTTTTCATTTGTCGCATTGAAACTCGGCACACATGAATGGAATTGGATCCTGCCTTGCATTAAAAGTAGAAAAGGCAGAACGGCAGATGCTCTGCCTTGCATTAAAAGTAGAAAAGCAAGTTTTGACAACTAGTCTAAATATTTAGTTCTGTACAAGGAGCTTAAACAAAACAACAACACTTAAAAGGCAACAGAGACTGGATTGGCGACTAACTTGAGCTTATGAACAGGAATTGAAATTAGTGTTTTTTATTTAGCTTTCGGGATCAGAATCCAGAATCAAAAACAAAAACAAACATGATCTAATTATGTTTGCAGTCGATTGTGGTGCAAATTTTATAGTGTTGTCTCATTTTGTTGAGAGATAATACAATGGATAATTGTGCACACCACAATTCTGGTGAGTAACATTCTTTCTGGATAGTACTGCTTGACAATGAAGATACGTGGGTATTGCATGAAGCAAATTCTTTTATAATGACATATCTTTTGATTTTTGGTAATCAGAAGACTAAAACATTTTGGTGTAACATCAAAAAATAATGTTCTGGCAAAAAAGCTAAACTAAAGTTTAAGAAATATAACCAGTCTTTTAAATGCCAATTTGACTTTTTTGATCTATTCTTAGGTTTATACACGTAGGATGTGCATATATTGTAAGAATGCTATGAGACATTAGGTAATGCAGATATACTATAATATTTTCTAGAAATCACAGTATTCCTAAAAAAAACTTCAAAAATACGTAGTATCCAACAAGACCCTAAATAATACCTATCCTTATGCTGGGAGAGATTGCCGCGCGCTCGCTCTCGCCATGTCAACTTCGCTCCCCTTCTCGACCAATCAGCGCCTTGACATGTTGGCGCTATTGGATCGAGCTCGTGTCTCCTGTTCGATGGATCTTTGCGCCTCGTAGGATCGGTCCTTCCGAGCCCTTCATGCGACGCGGCACCTTTCCCCGTTCCTATCCACGGCTAGCCACCTCTGTCTCCTCCTCGCCTTCTCCGCTCGCCCTCTCGGATCCGACGGCAATGTCGTGTTAGAGGACGAGATCAGCCGCTTCGGCCTTCTCCCCAAAGGAACGGAAGATCCGGTGGGAGGTCTTAAATGAACGACGAAATCAGCCCAGGCGATGGCCATCTCCCCAGTGCGTTTGGTTGCCTGGATAAGGCTGGATGGGATATGACCATCCAGCCTGGTAGGGATGGAGCCATCCAGATACTTGTTTGGTTGGAATATATATAGGATGAGTCAATTTTTTGTTTGGTTGGATGGATGAGATGAGCCAATTTTTTATTTGGTTGGATGGGTTAGTTGTGATCAAGGTTTTGAATTTTAGTTTGAAATTTTTGGACAAAATTCAACCAAAATTTGAATTTTCGAACAAAATTTGACCGAAATTAGAATTTTTAGACAAAAATTTACCACAATAAATTGTATGAGCCTGTCCATCTTTTTTTAAGATAATTCTATTCAGTGTCTTGAAGGAATATTTTTGAAAACTAGACGATTATATATCTCATCTACCCAAAAATAATTAGATGACATCCATAAATAGTACTCCCTCCCCTCTCCTATTGAGTGTTGCTGTGACCATTGACTCGTCCTACGGAGCTACCTCGCGGTCGATTCATTGACGACGCTTCCCCATCGCTCCTCCGGCTAGGCTTCCTCACAGACAGGTAATCCTCCTGCCCTTAATCACTGGAATTCGTTTGGATCTGCCTGTTTCTCCACACGAATTGGAGGGTCCTACATTTGCTATTCGATTGGGTCTAGGATTAGTAGTGGCTGCCTGATTTCTTGCGTCTAATTGGGGGCCAGATTTAGGACAATTGGCTCCTTTGGGGCATTCACCTGATGGAATTGGTTGGAAAAGATCCGCCTCTAGGCCAGCAGGAATCTCAATTTGCCAAATTAGCGCCCAATTCGCTGATTTTTATCTCAGAAGCTGTGCCATCAGGATGAGTTTGGCTTGCAAGTTACGTAGTGTTTTCAAGTTTAATTGACCTCCCCCCTTGAAGTATGTCACTGAGCTTGGAAATCCAGAACCTATTAATGATTTATCGAACAGCAAATTATTTAGCATGACTTGTTCTATGTAAAGATACTTCGGTTCTTCCATGCGCACTATTGAATAGTTTCTCTTTGAAAATAATACTGTGTTGCGGATTGTCATCCTGACCCTGAAGCAGCAGCAGCAGCAGCAGCAGCAGTAGCTGTGCATCAGGATGAGTTTGGCTTGCAAGGATGCGCCCTTGGCGCTTAATTGTCCTGCTGCGAATTAGTTTCGCAGTGGAAATATCTGGTTTCTTTGAGTTGTGCTCCTATGAAGCTTCTAACACTTTGTCGCTGCTGCAGATTGGGGTAGATAGTTCTCTAGAATGTGTATCTGCTAACCGATTAGGTTAAGGTAGTTTTGGTCAGGTCTATGTTGGTCGAACGTCCCTGTCATGGTGCTGCTCGCATTGGTCCAGATGCCTGCGAGGTTTGTTAGTTTGTAAATTATTATTGTGATCTAAACTTGCATGCTCGAGTATAGAAACATTGGTTTGTTAATGGTTATTGTAGTCCCAAATTGCATGCATAGCTGTTTGTGCAAATTGATCCAGTTTTAGCATCTAGGACCGTTGGGAGCTGGTTTGAAGGTGTGGGTCATGATTTACCATTTTGTATCTTTTTTCACGGGATTTAGGCTTCATAAAACTGCCTCCTGCTAATGATGGTTGTTTGGATCCAAAATATGCTGCTTTGATTTTGTAGTGTTCTTATAGTTAGTGCAGCGTAGTGCGCTTACTCGATTGCCCGAAACTGCCTCCTGCAAAGGACTCGCTTTTCTGACCTGCACTTCCAGCTTGTGCTGGATACCTCTACTGCCATCAGGTTCTCATCTATTCTCTTTATGCCTTAACAGAACTGCATTGTCTTTGATAAAAGTTGTTGTGCAGCCCCTAATTCTCTCCATTGTTCTCATGGATTTTTTTATATCTTTTTTCATATGTTGAAATCAAATGGTCATTTGTCACTATAAAATGTTTTGTTGCCTATCCTTGTTTTGAAGTAAAGATGATAAAAGAATGCGATTTATCTGTTACTTTGTTAGGTATCATAAAGCAACCATTTTAGTTTTGTGCTCACGTAAATAATATCAAAATCATTTGGAGATCATCAGGTATGTAACATTTTTGTGCTCAAGTAAATAATAAGAATGCTATGATTCTGACATTAATATCTACTGAGATGGCTGCAAATCCACATAAGGTATGTAACATTTTTGGTCGAAGTTCTATGATTTCCCCCGTTCCCGTTGGTAACCGCCTGCCATACAAGCCATTGGTTGAAGGATCGAGGCTGCAGTTGCAACCGCAGATCAAACATGCGCACATAGACTCATGCTGCTACACATGACACATCCAGAGGGGCCAGGACCATACTTGTTCAAAAAAAGTTTTAAATGTGATTTTCACGGTTTCACGCCAAGATCCTAAAAAGGCTATATCACCTATTGCTGGCTATTGCAGAAGCTGTCTTCGTCTTGTTTTTAGTATTAAAAAATAAGGTACTTCCCGGTTTTAGTATTAAAAAAATAAAGAGGGAGACTAGGGAACGGTATACCGTTCTTATGGTATAGCCATGAAACTTATGAAACTTATTAGTTTCAATGCTGGTTTCATGAGTTCTAGTATTTAGCTTCATGAGTTTCATGTTTCATCAGTGTTTAGTGCTAAGTTTCATATGTTTCAGTGTAAAAATTCACGAGTTTCATGAGTTTCAGAGGTATACCGTTGGAATGGTATACCGTAGGTTAGTTTTTCTGAAAAATAAAAATACTAATATGAATGCTGGAATCAACAAAAATGTTAATATATGTCCAAAAGATCATAAAATGGTAACCATATCATAATCTTCTTATTAGCAAGTATTTTAATCACTAAGAAATATAGATACTAGAGTATTGAATTAGGGCGAGACGAGGTCTATTGCTAGGTCTTCTCATTGCGCAAGCTTATAATAAATGCATTTGGGCTTTATAGTAAGAAAAAATTTCTTATTTGCCACTGATAATTGGCCGGATCTCTAGAATACCATCGCTAAACTGTTCGTCCCTTCATTGCCACCGGATCTCAATTTGCTTTCCTTTTTTGCCACTGCCGTTCATCTCTTGTCAACGAACTGTTAATTGAGCCGTGAAAAGACCAAAATGCCCTATTCCATCTCTTCTTCAAGACCCTACACTCTAGCGCTGACAGCCTCCTCTACCCCCTCTTCTTCCCAGTTGCCGATGAACACTATTTATTCAACTAAGCCATTCACATGCACAAAACATACACAAGAAAGAGCATAGCGATGTGGAAGCAATCGGCAAAATCTCACTCATCGTCGAGCGCTCTAATAGCTGACCTTCACCTACCACCATGACCCACAAGCTCGATCTCAATGAGATCCTCCAAACCCTAGTGTCTTTCTCCTCATCCTATGACACCTTTATACCAGTGTTGTGCCTCCTCCACATCAGCGGTGACGGTGGCATTCGACAGTGTCCGCCGCCAGTTCCTCTTCGTGGAGCCTGACCTCTTCCATGACGCACTCGCTGCGCCCAGGCCCGATCACCTTGGGTTCCCTGAGGGTGACGACAATGAGGAGGCCTCGATCCGTTGGGATTGCCTCTAATTGGACGAAGACGATCCGGATCTGCCACTTGAGACCTCCACCGCGATCGACGAATTCAATTGGGAGAAGGTAGCGTTAGCCTTCGGCATCGGAGTGGAGTTGTCGGAGCCGAAATGGGAGGTACTCAACGACGTGCCACTCCCTATCCCCGTTGACTCCAAGGAGGGCTTCGTGTACACCTCCGACCGGGAGTGTATGGTGGCTTGTCATCGGCATGGAGGGGTTGTTCCTCAATAACAAGTCTTCGATGGCTGTGGTCGCCGAGGCGCCTTGCTTTCCATCAAGCGCCGGCGAGGAAAGGGAGGGGCGGAGTGCCCGATGTGCAGGGACAAGGTTGCAGCCGGTGAGCTTGTGAAGTGGTTGCCTTGCTCATATCGGTACCAAGAAGAGTGCATTGTGCCGTGGCTCGAGGTGCGCGGCAATGGTGATTGGGGAGGTGGAGATCGGCATCAGAGACTGGGGAGGTGGAGATCGGCAACTGCAACTGGTGAGGTGGAGATCGACGTGGGTCGGGATGGGACAAAGAAAGGAGGAAGAAGGGAAGAGAAGATAAGAGGAAAGAGGAAGAAGGGGTAAAAATGTCATTTGTGCAAAAATTTGACAACCTCAAGGGACTTAACGGTAGCCCTCTAAGGTTGTCTAACAGGAGTGGCAAAAAAAGGTGCAAATTGAGATTCGATGGCAATGAGGGAGGAGCAAATTCATGATGGCATTTTATGAATCTGGCTAACTTTCGATGGCAAATAAGGAATTTTCTCTTATAGTAATGTTGGTTTCAAAATTGGCCTATTGTTTTGTTTAAGCTATCACTAGCTACAAGTTATGACAAATAGTGGTGCTATTTGGAGCTAGCTTGTAGCTAATATAGCATAATATTTGCCCATAGTTTCGTATTTGGGGTAAAAAAAAGCTATATGGCAGTGTAGAATCAAGGATAGCCGAGTAGCAGGGGTGAATAGGAGGTTTTAAAATTCTCGTCTCTAATTGCAACAATATGAAAAGTAATACTAGAATTGAGAATTTTAATAATTAAAATCTAAACCGTCTAGATTTCACTAAGTGTACCAACAAGCTAAGTTTAAGCAAATACACAATCCTAGATACAAGATCAAGAATAAATGAACTAAGAAAGTAAATTTGCATAAATAGAAAAGAGAGGATCAAACCACAAAGATGAACACAAAATTTACCCCGTGATCTCGGAGACTTGCCGATCTTCCTTAATATACGTTCAGGGAGGTTAACCAACTCAAGCTGGCTCCTTGAGCAAATGAGCCTCTCTCGATCACTAGTGGTAGCTCTTCCCCGCTCCGAGTAGGCGAGCTCTAACCTTCACAAATCACTGGGACTCCTCACAAACTTCTTTGATGAGATCACCGATTCCACCTCCAAGCCATCTAGGAGGCGACAACCTCCAAGAAAATAGAGTGATAGCGCTTGCTTGAGGTTGATTCAAGTGTCTAATTAGCTCAAACTAGAAATATGCACTTGAATGCTCCTAACTCCCTCAAAGAGTGAATTTAATGCACAATGGAAGAGATGAGACTTGCTAGAGCTCACAAATTATTCAATGAGTGTCCAAGAAGCTCCCTTGATGCAGGTGTGAGGGTATTTATAGTCTACATCCGTAATTTCAACCGATGGAATCAAAAACCTTAAAAAAATTAGGAAACCTGGTACTACTAGTGTGCAAAACCCGGTAGTACCGGACCCCTTCCAACGGTCAGAAAAGTGCATTCAATGCACTAGGCAGTGACTATTAAATGAGGTTTGGCACTATCGGCACACAAAGTGGTAGTGCTGACTTTGCTGATCTCGTTTGACTTCAAACATGTCCACTTTGTTAAAAGAGTACGTCTTGAAATTTGCCGGGCTTCGAAATTCAGAGAATTGACAGCAGAAATACTCTTTCTGTAAAAAGAGTACCAGAGCAAGGTGGTGGTACTGCCAATCCTGTAGTATCGATTTTATCAAGTCGATGTTTCGGCTAGACTGAATCCCACAAAGGGGTACTTTTGTAAATAAGTACCGAACCAAAAATGTGGTAGTACTGCAGTAGCACGACGGTACTGCCAGCCCAGAGAGATCAAACACTACACAAGAAGATTACTCTAGTATAAACCTACCGGCATGTAAAGCTCGATACTACCACCCTTGTGGTAGTACCGGCCATACTATGGCGATAGTACCGATTTTTCTAAACTTGCAACTAAAACTTTAGAAATGCATGTCCAAATGCAACTGAGATTATTTCAATTTAGTTTGAGCCAATTTGACCTTAAGCATACTAAGCTACAAGACATCACTTCCTCTTAATAGTACGACACCGATTCTAATAGTTTGTTCTTTTACTTCTAACTCCGAGATCGGTTAAACTACACAAAAAGTCCTTAACACAATTATACCTTGACTTCGAGCTTTTAGGCTTCTTTGCTTGACCTTTTACTTCATGAATTTTCTTTTTCATGTGTCGAGCCGAAGACCAACCTATTCTCACGTACTCAAGAGAAATTGTTAGTCTTTTAAATATGATTGTCATTAATTATCAAAACCTAAAATAAATTAGGGGTCTAGATGCTTCAGGCAGCTATAGTTATCTATTTAGAACATTTCTTGTCAATATAATTATGGAGGCTATATTTGTCTTACATTTTGGTACCGGCTCATAGATGCATATCCGAAGTTAATATAATAATATTTATTTATAAGTATATGTAGTATGTTTACTTATATGCACATCAAATTGCATTTATAATATTATACCAAATACATAGTAATATAATCAAATATAACATATAGTTCAATAAGTTTAATAGACGGTATTATAAATTCCTTTGGTATAACCGGTATTGTCGAGTATTATCCCTCGAAGCCGGCACGAAACACAGATCTAGAAATGGTAGTATTGATAAGTACATATAATCATCAACAGAAACACACGACAATAACCACACCACGAATTGATAGCTTATCGTTGGACCGCACCAGGCAGCGAAATTATAATCACTTAACTATATACAAATAATGATCGTATCACTTTTAGTGGTAATAGCACCCTGCCTCCCCTCTCAACAACAATCGCAGCTGGCTGTACCCACCTCAGTCTTATAACAACTAGGTAGTTGTACGCGGCGGCACGCCGCGTAAGGGGACATGTATGATCAATTTAGTAATGTAAGAAATAAGAAAGTAAGATTGTTTGTTTTGTGGGGTATCATTGAAGTGCAGCGGTAACTTACAGGTAATATGCAACAAGCGATCTCAATATACGAAGAATCTGACATGTAGCGATGACGGTAGACAATTCATCAAAGAAACACCACAGCAAAAGTTGTTTCTGTATCGGTCTTGCGCAGCGAAAAAGCATCTATATGAAAGAAGTATTATACATATTATTTGTACAGAAGGAAGTTCATATATGACGCTGGAGTATAGATAGATAAGAGTTTAAGATTTAGTTTTACAAACTGGACGCAATTTGTAGGACATCGTTTTGGAGTAATTTCGTACTGATCGATCACGCTGAGACAAAAGTAGGAATTGTAGAGGTTTATGGGATCTGTTTGTTTCTTCGTATCATTGGTTGCAGCAGATGGTGATGTGTTCATTGCTTTGTTAGATCTTTAGGAAACATTTAGATATGAGGCTCTTTATAGGCGATGAGGTCCTGCAGAAATGTCAAGCATAGTAATGTAAGTTGGCAGAAGGGCACGATCTAAGGTAAATACACTACAGAAAGCACAGTGCAAGAAGGCAATATAGATCTCAAAAATAGAATCAGTGAAAACCTATGTAAGCGAGAAGGTAAAGGAACGGTATAAAATACACTGATAGAAATGCTTTTTATTTTATTGGGAATCATACGTTCTTTTAAATACGACTGAAGACCGCTTTGAAACCAAGCTTATTGATTATTTTTGCAGTGGTATAAATAATTGGTTAGATCAACAAGGGATAAGTACACTAAAATAGGAGATCAATAAGGCTATTCACAGTAGGAGTTTTATTTTCATTAAATGATGTGATACATCATCATGTTTGATGACATGGCAAGATAATTATGAATAGAGAGATAGAAAGAGTTTTATAGGAGGTGTGTGAGTTTCATCTGGATGAAACTTGAGATACACGGTTACCTAGACAAAAGCTGATGTGACACTCTTGGAAACTGGGAAATAAAACTATGCACTGAGAATGGCCTAATAGCAGACGGTAAGGTACTGAGCAGTACTAAACGGTAAACAGAGGCAAATTGTGGCTGTTATACAATATGGGGCGCTCTAGCGTAGTAAATCTTATGGTTATTTTTAATTAACATCTTTAGTCTTTGATGTGTTAAAATGTAGGATTGTTTATATTTCTAGTCTGTTTTTATTCAGAATGCGATGAAATCATGAAGTAAAAGAGTTTAGAGCGGCAGCGTGCAGTGTTCTATTAAAGAAGGGTTGTATCAGTTGGCAAGATAGTACTAATAACGAAATGTTGTTTGCGTCTTTGTAATTGTTTGCATTGGTCGGATAATGTGTTAATAAAATATATAATATCAATTTGCCATATGCGTAGAGTAAAAGTGATTATCACACAAAGAAGCAAGAAGAGTTGCATAGACAGTGTAGATAAAGCATTGAAGCTTTCTATAGTTCACCTGTGTTAGTCCTACGGGAAATCAGTTTAGAGCGTAGCGTTGCTTGACAGATAGGCACAGAGGAAACCACCAATAGAAAAGTATAAGAAGCGTTTTCGCTGAAGGCAAACGTAGTGGGCACCAGTAAGTATCTATGTACAGAGCTGTCAGTGTAGGTGTAAAAATAGTTTTCACGTTGTTTGATATGGGTGGGCTGAGTGCAAAAGAATGTGTTGGTTAGTGAGAAAGCTGTCAGTAAGGAAAAAGCTATGTCAGTGGTTAATAATAATTGATAAAATAGTGGAATACATGATTGGTTACTTTTCTGTATGGGAAGCAGTTTTATCAGTATTCTAACTGAAGGTAAAGAAATCCTGATTTGTGTTTTAATTTATATTGTGGTTGATTATTATTGTTTCTTTGCTAGTAGCTTGTAAACATCTGAATAAATTGGATTAATTAAGGTAAAAGATCGAAAGTTTGCTAAGTTGAGCAATCAAAAGGTCGTCATACATAATAAGACAGTACATCGGGCTAAAAGCAAAATGATGAGACAGAAATCTAACCAAAAGTATACAGATCAGAATTTGCATGCCTCTTTCGATAGCTGATTTGTAATGCAGGCAGCAACCTGAAAAGGGGGGGGGGAATTTATGTTGGCGAGACGTTTGAAAAAATAGGTTAGTTTTTGAGAAAGCAATAAACATAAACAGACTCGCTGAATAGATAATATTCTACATGTGTTATCGAATTTACTTTTATTAAACGGGAAATCATGTAATGGAACCCGGGATGTAGAACAGTAGCAAGAGCGATATGACATATGAGATGACAGTGGTGGAAATCAATGATGATTGCGCACTCTAAATAAGAGAAATGGGTTGTAGTGTGATAGCATCTTTATAGTGCTGTGGATAGATTTTACACGTCACGAGAACAAAAGTCAGAACAAAAATTGTTAGCAAAATGAGCGAATGAGTATGGAGTAAGCAGTAAGCAATATGAAAAGAAAGCAGCAGAGGGTATAGGTACAAAGAACAGACGAAACATGTCTCCAATAGGCAAGATGGTAGTATTCACTTCACATAGAGGTAAAATATTCAATCTTGAGCAGCATAGCTGGAGCGGCTAGAGAAGGTGAATGTATAAAAATTTAGCAACACATTTTGCAGTACTATTTTACGAAGATAGAACATCTGAGTGATACATTACTAAACTGACACTTTTGTAGCTTTACGGAGCTTTTTTTCTTATTAAGAAACAAAAGCTATTGAAATACAAATAAAAAGATATCTAAAACATGTATAATGCTCCTGAGTTATGCTCCAAACAGGTATCGTCTGTCACAACCTATGATGGAAGGAAATGTTCGTATCAGAAAGTGGGTTTATACAATGAGAAAACTCCACTTGCAAAATAAATCAATTAGCAGCAACCTGTATTTTTACACTTTTAGAATACAGGAGTAGGCTATTCGAAATCGATAGAAAGCAGTGATATACAATAAGCAAGCCGTACTCGCAAACGAAATCAATTAGTAGCAAATTTAATTGATATCCTTGACACTTCAAAAACACAGAGCTATAGATATGTGTCCTATATTCCTCTACAGAAGACTTTAAATGCATTTTTGTAATTCCCACTTTTCTATTTTCCTTATCAAAAGTGAAAGAACAATGGATTAAAATCATTGTATTAAGCGAAAGGGTAAGCACATAGAAGGACAGTAATACCCAGCCAAACAGATAGTTGCAAGTCTTTTTTGGTACATGTGGGTATGAGCTGAAAGATTAACACTGCTAAGGGAAATAGTTTAGACAAACCGCGATTCAATGCTTAGACTAAACTAATTAAAGGGAAAAGGCATTAGTATACCAAATAAAAACTGATAAAAAGGTCATGTTTACCTCATCTTGAAGCTCTGGATTGAGCATTGGGTTATACTCTTTGTGAGCGAATCCTAGTAAACAAAGCCGCTGCTCAAAAAATAGATGGAAGAAAATGAGGATTAGAGCACTCAGTGTTGTGCGCTCAGCTAACCAAAATCATACACAAAAAAAAAAATCACAGCTTTGACATCTAGCGGACTTATTACAAAGATCAGAATAACAACAGGAAGCATCAAAAATTGGCTTGTCATCCGCTTTTCCGAGAAAGCATCATGGTAATGCAGACTGCTCCCAACCTGATGAGACACAATAAAATTTTGAATGAGAGAACATATGATAGGGACATTATACTGAAGACGCACTTGTTACTCGAGCTGTATAACCAGACAAAAAACGAATGAGAAAAAAATTGTAGCATAAGGCGTACCAGTCTGACATAAATGTAGCGCAGTGCTATCCCACTGAAGCATGAAAATTGACTTCCCCCAGAAAGCAGGACGGCTATATACCACAGAACAGCGATAGCTAATAGCATAATTACGTAACTAAATCGACAACCACTGAAATCTAAGAAAGGAAATGACGAAATCGGGCACAAAACAACTATAGCGCTGTGCCAAACCGACGTAAGTACGCAAGGTGATGAAGGGATCGTTGACAGAGGTGAGGTCGACATCCTTGATCTGGAGGGCAACGCTGACGGCGACCAGGTTGATATCCTCACTTTAGAGAGCGACCCTGGGTAGGAGCCTGCTGATCCTTCCAAAACCCCCATCTTAATCGTTGCACGAAGCCACCAAAATAGTACAAAATCCTAGCAAATCACAGCAAAAACGCACGAATCATTAGATCCATTTAGGAACCCACCGTTGATTCCAATCTTAATCTTGTTTGCACCTCAAAGTGCACCATAACTGCATCTCAAAGCGCACCATAAAAATGAAAAAAAAAACAGGGAACAATCTCAAAACGGAAGGCAGGGGGAGATGAACCAATGTCAGCTTCGAGGCCATTGAATCCAGAGCACATCGGCGGCAAAGAGCCGCCACATGCTCTCTCACTTGCACACCGTGAGCTGGCTGCTGTGGAGATCCTCGTTAATCTCCGGCGTGACCCCATTCGGATTCCCACGGCCGCCTCGCGTCGCACAACCCCGCAAGCGGCTACTGGCCGAATCCCCACCTAACCCTATTGGCCTCCCCACCGGCCCCAGGGTCTCTTGGTGGAAGCATGAGAGCAAGGCCTGCGCGCGAGGCAAGGCGACGGCGAAGGAAAGGAGGAGAGCGAAGGAAATATTCGACGAAACGAGAGCGCGTCCGCGCGTATGGGCTTTGGATTCCTGAGACATCGCGAGGAGGCTCTAGAAGGTGGGTAGCGTGGAGGTGCCCGGTTCATGCAGCGATGGACATGCGTACGAACAAGCGAAGAGGCTCACGCGAGGCTCCACCACGCGGCACAGCGATGCGGTCAAACGGTTCGGATGGATCAAGAACCCAAATGGAAAACCGGAACAAGCGGAGGGCCTCTTTGCAGATTCGCTGACGTGGATGCCCCAGGAGCTCTTCAAACCTCCGGGAATTAATAAAGGTATAATACCGATTGACTCTATTCTATTTTGTAAAACACGCTATGCTCAAGGGGTGAAAGGGCTGTATGACAATGTTGATACCTCTAAAGGATGGTAAACAGTATCATAATTTCCGAGTTTCCTTAACCTGCTGGGTAAAGCCTGATCTTCTCACACTACTATGCAAATGCGGTCAGTACGCATAATAGGCTCGCACAGTATCTGAAGATCTGCAACCATAGAACGAAAACGCTTAGCAAACCTGCCATGAAACCAGTGGTATTCAACGTAGCAAAATAGTATGCATGCAAAGATTACATTCTTCAAGAACATCTCAAAATTTTAATCAAGCAATAGAAAAGGTAATGGACAACTCATAACCCAACCCAAGGGACCATCCTAATATGGTACTATCTATTTGTCCACCCTCCCTGAAATCACCCACATCGAATACTAATCGGCGATGAGAGCTCATACTTTTTTTGTTCGAATAACTTACAACATATACTTACAATGAAAACCAGTAGGATGCTTACCCCGGCTAGGCCTGCATCTGGGGCAGACCCTCATTTCTCAGCCTCCACTCGCTTATCTTAGCCTTCATTAATGCAACTGCATTCTTCGCCCATTCACTTATCTTAGCCTTCGTCCATTCAAATGCATTCTTCGCCCATTTAAGCCCAATGATCTGGGGAAATAAAGCACAAATATGATCTCGCATTGCTACTTTTCATTCAAATTCAACTATTGAGAACAGAATGTTGTGTACCATTGGTTGACGCTGGAAAGTAACCCAAACCAGCACTATTGAGAGTAGGAGTAAAACTCCAGCAGGCCATATAAGGTATTTGGAGCTCCGCTCAAAACCAAGTAGTATTATACAAGTTAGCAGCACCAAGAATAGCAACTTGAAAAAGACCATCATTGAGCAGACAACAAATGCAGGGTGGTCTGGCGACTCTATCTCCTTGAAGTATGAAGCGCAACCCGTCAGAATAATGCAACTAATAGTGTATATTACGCCACCCGCTATAAGGACTTGTATCCAAGCATCCGAAATCCTCAGGAGCGGAGTGGAACCATGGGAGTTCACTACCGCCCAAATGATCAGACCAACACCAAGGGGAGACATCTTGTCCACAATGATGAAGAGGAATGCCACTGTAGCCTGAGTTCAAACAATGCAAAAAGATGAACAAGGGTTAACACATTTAGGATTTGATTCTCTCCCTCAGGGGGTCTGCAGGTCGAAGATCAAACCAATAAGAGCGGAAATGTATTCCAAAAATATTTGCGGCAACACCACTTGCCGAGCTGTGTGGTTACATGAGATGGTTTTGGTATAGTTTAATGGTGGCCAAGCCACGGGGGCAAAAGGAATTGAAGAAATCTACCTTGTTTTTCTTATTTTCAGGATTGTTGGGATTATCGATCACTCCCTGTAGAGCATCACAAAGACGCAATCATCGGAAAGGGGATAAAATGGACAAGGAGGGGAGAGAGAACTAGATAAATTTCTTACCGCAGCTGCAGTCGTAGTGATCATGTTAGAATATTGTCCTGATTAAACAAAAAAAAGAGCGTCTGTTAGCATATTGCAAGGCATAGTAAGTCCCAACAAAGAAGTACAAGATACGTTTTTTTTTTCAGCTCATCGTCGTCATAATAGGAATAGGACATTAACACGTGTGTGTTACTCCCCGTTCAAGTTTATAAGGCTTTTTTTAGGAATATTGTATATAAATATAAAACGTATTTTATATTCCAATGCAAAATTAATGTGATGTTCCCTCTATATCCATAATAAATATTCATCTTTACTTTACATTCTCTGTATGAATGCATTGAGTATGGCGCTTGGTGATAATAATTAAAAGTAATATAGTTATTTTGAATGTCTCCTTGGTCTCTATGTCAAGAAGAGATTCGCACAATAAATTTGGACAGAACGAGTAACATGCTTAACAAATCGGTTCTTCACGACAACTGGGGGTATAAATATCATGTTCATAGGAGTGTGATCAATTTCCAACCGATTTGGCACCGTTGGTTCTTATTTGGCAAGAGATTTTGCTAAGAACCCCTTAACCAACACTTGTATGCATGGTTACACACAAGCAAAGTTACCGAGCCGATTGAGGACTAGTGACTGCAGAAGCCTTAACATGGAAGCTCTTTTAAGGTACATTAAATTCAATATGAATCTTTATTTTTTTGCTCTAATAGATCACATTAGCAGTATTTATTTATATTTCATTCGGTAATAAAGTAATAAAAATAAATTACCCTTAACAAATTAATAAAAGTACCTTGATGACCACGTGCGAACATGGGGCCGGAGCGGTCGCCGGCGAGGAAGGTGCTCATTTGAAGCCGGCAACTGGAGCAGACGGCGCAACAAGGCGTTGTGGAAGAAAATGATGATGGATGGGCAACTAGACAAACAATCACAGGCCGGGGCTTATTTCATATTTGAATCAGTTTGGATTTCTTATATAGTAGGCAGCAACAGGGCGTGTGGGAGTGTGCGCCGCTGGCTGACCAGGCGAAGTTGCTGGGGTTATGATGTACTTCCTATCAAGTCCTGGGTCCTCGTCAATCGCTGGTAATCGCCCCGTGCCGCCGGACCGACTCCATGCGCTCCCTTATTAGTCCCTTTCGATAATATCGGTGGCTGGACTGTTTTGAGCGGATGTGATAATATTAGTCGATGGAGACGCGTGCATACAGTTGCATTTTAAATTAGAATATTTAAATTTAGAAAATTTTAAATATGAAGTTTCAACTCGAAAAAATTAAATTGAAAAATTTTCAAATTAGGAAATTTCAACTCAGATAGTTTCAACACAAAAAGTTTTAAATCAAAAAACTTCAAAATTAGAAAAGTTTCAACTTAAAAAATTTCAAATAAAAAAGTTTCAACTCATAAAACTTTCAATTCAAAATACTTTTTCGATTAAAATAAACTTTTGATTTAAACAATTTCGAATTAAAATCCAAGTCGATGCCGCCTTTTGCAATGCATTTTGCCTGCCCGTGTTGTGGGTAGTAGTTGAGGATAAGTCATCTGATTTGTTGTAATTCAAGATTGATTATTGGCATGTTGAGATCCACACTCCTTTTCATTTCCTCTTGTAATAATTGAAAATTTCAACTAAAAGAATTAAATTAAAAAAATTCAAATTAGGAAGTTCCAACTCGAAAATTTTCATATATGGTAGCATAGCATGGCTTATATGGGTAGCATAGCATGGGAGTGTGTGTAGAAATCCTATGAAGTACGGCGGTATGTTTAGAAACTGGCAGTTTGGCAGTTTGACTGTCTCTTCCCAACCTGGATGTTCCCACCGTTGCTGTCAGACAGAGTGGTTTTGATATCCGGTCAGAATAATAAGAAAGAATCAAAGTTCAGGTTGCTTGGTTCAGAGAGCACGTGTAAGGCAAAGAGCGAGGAAGTCTACAAGAGACAAGCTAGTCACAATTGGAAGAATTGATGGCTGCCATATTGAGGTGCAATCTACTAGAAAGCTTTGCACGGCGCACGCCTCGTGCGTCAACGTTTGATTGATGAAAAGGACGCACAATTTTTCTCTAGTTTTTTTTAACGTAATTTTGGATATTTTGATGATTTTTTCGTAAAAGCATAGGGATCTTTTCATTAAAGATAGGACTTTTTAACGTAATTTTGGGTATTTTAATGTTTTTCCTGTAATTTCGAGCATTCTTAGCATTTTTTCGTAAAAAACGGCGCTCCTAAGGGTCCTTTTCGTAAAAAGGAGGGCCTCTTTGTAATTTTGAGTTTTTTTAGGCTTTTTCGGGAAAGAAGCCGCGCTCCCGCGCGCCACGCGTCAGCGCGAAAAATCGCAAGCACGCGAGAGGGCGCCGAGGCTCGAACCTGGGTTGCGCGCGTGGGAGCGAAGCGCTCTCCCACCGCGCCACCCGGCCCGCTCGGGCGAGAGGAAGGGCGACAGGTCCCTTTTATGCTTAAATCTGGCGGAAGGCGACGTGGTACGATCTCATCCGTCCGTGCACGCAATCCGACGGCCGAGAATCCGAGGCGACGTGGCCACGGTGAGGGAGCCGGAAACCTTTGAGGAATGTTTATATAACTATTACGATGACAACCTTTTTCGACAAAATTTTCTTTCAGGTAAGTGTATTGTAAATAGAGACTAGTAAGGTGCTCGTGCGTTGCAACGGTATCTACATTTTGAACGGCTGTCCTGCTATTACGATAACATGAAACAAGAAAATATGTTGTGCAAATAATACCTTATACAGTAGGACACTATTGAAGCAGTATTTCTATATTTCTATGTAAATGAAGCGTTCTGACGCTTCGTTTCTTGCGCCTGGAGTGGTTAATTAATTAAAGAGGTGGGTATGGTCTTGTGTGCTGTCTTCCATCCACACCTGGAGTGGTTAATTAAAGAGATGGGTAATTAAAGAATGGCAGAACAGGTAATTTTGATGAAATGACGTGGGAAGAAACTCTCACTTTATATAGTAGTGATAGATGTTTGGTGCGGCTCTGATTCGGCAACCCCGGGCGTTGCGGACGGGCTTCATAAGGATATTCCATTGGGGCCAGGCAGCAGGTGAGGCCGTGCAGGGGGGTACGCAAAGTTTGAAATAGTATTTCATTTTCGCGGGGCATAGCATACATACAAGTTTTCAGGAAACCGTGTCTCCTCTCCGGTATCGAGCAAAGTATCCACCTCTTTGTTCCTAGCAATTTGTGTATGTGAACACCCTTTCCCGCTCGTGGCCCAAACGTTTTGCTCTTCACAATGGAAAATTTTTAAATTAAAACATTTAAACTTTGAAAATTTTCAAATTAGAAAGTTTCAGCTCAGAAAGCTTCAACTCGAAAAGTTTTAAATCAAAAAATCTCTACTAAAAAAGTTTCAACACAAGAAGTTTTAAATAAAAAAAACTTCAAAATCAGAAAAGTTTCAACTCAAAAAATTTTAAATAAAAAAGTTTCAACTCATAATTCAAAATACTTTTGGTTAGAAAAGTTTCGATTAAAATAAACTTTTGGTTCAAAAAAATTCGAATTAAAATCCAAGTCGATGCCGCCTTTTGCAATGCATTTTGCCTGCCCGTGTTGTGGGTAGTAGTTGAGGATAAGTCATCTGATTTGTTGTAATTCAAGATTGATTATTGGCATGTTGAGATCCACACTTCCTTGCATTTCCTCTTGTAATACTGGAAGGCCATTCATGGGCCGACCAGAAGGCATAATCACACTTAGGCTGACATTCGAAAATTTGTAGCAGAGGCCGGTACGTATATTGGGCCTAAATGGGCAGACGAGTAAATATTTTTATCCTAAAATGGGCAGACCAGTAAATATATGGAGCCGAACATGGGTCAAAAAGCACTTGAACGCTATTGGGCATTAAATTAGGTCGAAACGTACACGATTCGGGAAGGATGGGCCGGACTGCATTTATGGGCCAGTCAAAAGATATTTATGCTGATCGTTCTAATGATCCCAGCAGGGGATGTTTTCAGGCACCGAATGGGTTGGACGGTAGACATTTCGGCCTTTAAATGAGAAGCAAGCTATGTGCAAAAATGGGTCTTAAATAGGAGGCTTGAGGAACTGAATGGACTGGCCGACACATTAGGGCCTTAGTTTAGGGCTTTTTGAAAACTCAATTGGACCTTAAACACTGTTCCGTTTGTGCCCCAAATAGGCTGATCAGTCGTCCGTTCTTTGCAGGACCTCTACTGCGTGGTGTTTATTGTAAGCAGCAATCGGAGCTGCGACGGGCGTAGCCATCCCTGCTCTCTGCTGTCTTGATTCGATGGGACGTAATGTAATCAACCGTCTATGGATTGCACTACTAGTCGCGCCGCCACCGTAGGGCAGAGAGATGGGCCGTGGCCAGCACGCACACGCAGCCCACAGGCCATATACGGCCCAATTGTTTTTTAGAAATGAAACAAAAAAATAATAATTTTGCCTTTTAACCCTCAAAGTTATTGTTACTAATGGTCGGTTGTTGAAATTTGTATTAGGGACCGTAAATTTTTTCGTAATTATAAAAAATAGTCAATACATTATGAAAATTTATATCAAATCTTATAAATTGATCTTCTAGATATATTGGCTTCCGTAAATTGTGAACCGAATAGAGTTAAAAACCTAACCGAATTAACTAAACTAATTCGGTTCGGTTAATTCAGTTTTCGGTTAATCGAATCTCAGCACAACACAGCAACAATGACTCGTGAGCTCCATCTGGTGGCATAGCCGAAGAAGGTTAACTGATGCATCACTCAAATGTGAACGACAGAAATAATATGCTGTGAACCATTTGTTAATAAACACATCACAATAGTAGTATACGAAATGTCGAACTTCCAAGTATGAATGATTGCGTTCATGTTATAGTTTACAAAAAGACAACTTGAAAAATTTAGAAACATCCTATTGCCAATGCCAGCATTCCCCTTACAGCAAAAGTTCAAAAGCAATAAATAGAATCGCTTATAATAACAGTAGCATCAAAAGTTTGCACATTCCCAATTTGATGACAAAATGCTGGGTACAACTACTCTTTCAGGTTTCAATCATCCATCATGTCAAGAAATTTCACAAATACTGGTATCAGAACAGTTAGGAATATGTAATTACCTGGAATCCAGTAAGAAGAGTTTCCATTTGTGAAAAATATTATCACAATCACGAATCTGATCATGAAGCGATACTAGATTTTTCACTTTCTTTAATATAATCCTACAAAAAGAAGAAGATAGAGTTGCATAAATCAAACATCACAGCCACAGGTAAATTGTAATTTCTATTTCAGCAGCACCAGATCAGGGAAATAATATGCATCATTCAAATGTGAACAACAGAAATAGCAATGATAAGTAGAAGTAGTTCAAAGCTAGTGACGTGAGATGTGGGGGCCTAACCTGTTTGTGTAACAGACAAGGGTAACTAGAAACGCAAGCGCGGCGCACGCCGCGCGCGTGAACGGAAAACATTTTTTGTTTTTTTTTTCCGAAGAAAAAACAGACCACGGAAATATTTTTCCCATGCTCCGAAGAGCAAACGGACCACAAAAATATTTTTTCCAGGAAAAACGGAGAAAGGACCTGAACGAAAAATGCAGGAACCCATTTGTTATAATTTTGGACCTGTTCGCTATTTCAAATAAGTAAGAAAGGGCTCGTTCGCAATTCGTATTTAACGGGAGGCTCTTTGTGTAAAACGGCGAACGGAGGACATAAACGCGAACTGGGAAAAAATATTTTACACTCCCAGAAAATTACAAAGGACTTATTTGTAAATAGAAAGGACCTATCCGTAATTCCAAAGAACCGGAGGGTTTTTTTGCAAGAAAGGGAAAGAGAGTGTGTGGGGTGCGGTGGCAGCATGAGCTTCAAAGAAACCTTCAAGGAATATAACATTGAATATTGAATACTAGAAAAGGAAGCGCGGCGCACGCCGCGCGCGTGTACGGAAAATATTTTTTGTTTTTTTTTCGGAGAAAAAACAGATCACGAAAACATTTTTTCCATGCTCCAGAGAGCAAACGGACCACGAAAATATTTTTTTCGGGAAAAATGCCGCGCGCGTGAACGGAAAATATTTTTTGTTTTTTTTTTCTGAGAAAAAACAGACCACGGAAACATTTTCCCCATGCTCCGGAGAGCAAACGGACAACGAAAATATTTTTTCCGGGAAAAACGCCGTGCGCGTGAACGGAAAATATTTTTTGTTTTTTTTTCGGAGAAAAAACAGACCTCCGGAGAGCAAACGGACCACGAACGTGAACGGAAAATATTTTTTGTTTTTTTTTCGGAGAAAAAACAGACCACGGAAACATTTTTCCCATGCTCCGGAGAGCAAACGGACCACGAAAATATTTTTTTCGGGGAAAACGGAGAAAGGACCTGAACGAAAAATGCAGGGACCTATTTGTTATAATTTTAGACTTATTCGCTATTTTGAATAAGTAAGAAAGGACTCGCTCGCAATTCGTATTTAACGGGAGGTTCTTTGTGTAAAATGACGAACCGAGGACCTAAACGCGAACCGGGAAAAAATATTTTACACTCACAAGAAATTACAAAGGACCTATTCGTAAATAGAAAGGACCTATCCGTAATTGAAAAGAACCTGAGGTGTTTTTTGCAAGAAAGGGAGAGAGAGTGGGTGGGGTGACGTGGGGGGCTGAGGAGCCCGGAAACCTTCCGCTGGTGTTTAGTTGAGTATATGCTAAAGCATGAAGAGGCTTAGGTTAGAGGAAGCAGAAACCAGAGGAGGTGTGTTCAATAGCAAGGTGTGCGTGTTGGGTTTGTATCGAAGAGAATAGTATTTGAGGACCGGTTGTCAGTGTCTGTCTGGGAGAGTTTACATGGCTCTATCGCGGACGAAACGGACCACGACAAAAATGAATGAGAGAACAAATTATGTTCACGGGTCAGATCCCATGCAGCGGCCCCCTTCTCTCGCTCTTCACGGCTCCAGCGCATCCGCGTCGCCCCCCGCCGGCCCCCGCCTTCTCAAGCACCACCGCCTACTTCCTCTCCTAAATAGCCGAGGTGAGATTTTCTTTTTACTTTTTGTTCTCGACTTTGCAAGATTGGATGCTCGTCTTGGTCATGGAGATTTAGTCTTTTTTGCGGATTAAACTCAGTACCCTGGATTTCTCTTTGTTTCCTCGCTTTTCTTGGTCACAAAGATTGGATTGCAATATTAATCTTTGTTCTTGGTCACAATGATTGGATTGCAAGATTGATAGGGCAGGTTTGTTCAATCTTTCCAACTGATAGGTATAATTTGTTTGCTCACTAAATTGCATGTTTTGCTCTGTCAGTGGCAGTGCTATTGCTTTAGCCTTGCAGATGTCAAATCGAAGCTTTGTGGTTGCCCTCCTTGTGTAGTTGCAATGGGAGAGCTTTTCATAAGTTGATGAGCTAATTGATGAAATTAAAAGAGAAGGAAGCTGGATGTTATCTTCGAAAATGAGCAGGAAGCAGTGGTGGAAGTTTTCCTGTAAGTACAGAGATCATATGCAACATTTCAGAAATACATGACTTGATTGCACATTTTCTGAGAGTATAGGAACTATTCCTTCCAGCAAATAGCCCTTTTGTGCAAGTCGCCCGCGTGTCAAGCGTCTTCCAGGGTGACTAGGCGTCGCTGCCACAGCGTCTAGTCGTGCATCAGATGGAGATGAGCTGGGTAAAAGAGGAGTAGAGGACGGGCTGCTGCAGACCTAACCAGTTAAGTTGGCACTGACCTAGTGCGTGGAGAGGAGACGACGACAAGGGAGCTTCGCCCGTCCGTTGCCACCTCCATTGCCTCCACCGCATACGCCTAGATCTGGTAAGATTATGTCGCCTCCGTGAGCCAAACCTTGGAGCCTCCGTCGCTTTAGGTGGGTTCGCCTCATTGGCGTTCGGGATGCAGGGGCTATGCGAGCCCCGGGAGCAGAGATTGTTGGGCGAGGAATGGCACCAGGAGTGGAGGCCCGGCCATGGGAGTGACGAGGTAGCAGAGGCGCAAGCGGCAGTAGCGAGGAGGTAGAGGCGGCGGTAGTAGCGAGGAGGCAGAGAGTGAGCATCCGCCCGGTGAATTGGGTGATGTCGTCCGTTTTTTTAGCTCAGAACCAGCGAAGTGCGTATATGGTCGGTGAATTGGCATTTTGTTTGGTCACCTGGACATCTAGGCGCCTAGGTGTCCAGGCGCCTCGGAGGCGACACACCTCGCTGGGCGCCATGATAACCATGATATCACCTATTGCTAGCTATTGCAGAAACTATCTTCATCGTGTTTTTAGTATTAAAAAAAATACTAGTATGATTGTTGGAATCAACAAAAACGTTAATATATGTCCAAAAGATTGTAAAATGGTAACCATATCATAATCTTCTTAGGTCCTGTTTGGCAACTTGGAACCGAGTCGTTTTTACTAGATTCTGGAAGAAACCCAACAAAACGGGCTAAAGCTTGAAACGATTTTCCTCAGATCGTTTCTTCTTTTTCCACTCTGTGATCGAATCGATCTCAACCCCGTTCCACCCGATTCACAGAATCCTACTTGAAACGTTTCTACCAAGAATCTGGAACTGTTTCTATTTCTACTAGAATATGAAACCGTACCAAACAGCAGTGGCGGAACCAGAAAACTTGCAAGTCCCGGGCTAAACTTTTAAGCATATAACTAATAGCAATTTTTTTCCACACTACGACAATAGTTCAATACAAATGCATTGTTGACATAACACTTAAACAAAAGGAAAATATGGCAAAACAATACAGCATAAAAAAAATTAGTACCTCAATAACAAAGATTTGTCCCAACCTAGCTTGTCATCTCTTCATCAATGTTAGGACAAGAACCAGAACCTATGAAGACACATACAAAGACACAAAGTAAATGAAAACGCCGATGTATACAAATGCAAAAGACATGACTTTAAATTTGCAAGAATTGAACTTACCGCTAGCAACAGATAATTGTCTCTTACGTGATCTCATCCCTTGAAAACGTTGTAAAATCTTTTCATCTTTAATACTTGCAAATATGTCACGCTCAATATAGCATACCATACTATGATTCATCCATTCATCACTTATCTTATTCCGCAAATCAGTCTTAATAATTTTCATAGTGAAAGCTCTTTCTATCGTTATCATTTGTTGCCCTTTGGCAATATCAAGGCCAATTCAATAAGACGATATACCAATGGAAAAAATGTGTATCTATCAGTCTCAACCATCTTCACAGCAAGATTTCCAATGTCATTACAACTTGAGAAATCCACATCACCTCTTACATCATCAATAAATGTTCCAAGTTGGTCCCTAAGCACCAGACAATCATATTGGGAGAAGTCGGTAGCATACATCTTAGCAAGTTCAATTAGTTTGTCTTCATCAAAATTGGCAAAAGAATTTCTTGGATCAAGACAAGCAATGCACCTCAATAATTGAGTAGATCTTTCAGCAAAACGGTTATTGAACTCAACAATTATTTGGTCATGCACCACATTAAATATTTCATGGTGGAAATGATGGTAGTAAGTTACCAATTGACCACCGCGACCTCGTGAACGACCCCTAACTGTTATTGTATCTGACATACTTGGCATAATGACTGAATGTTGAAGACAAAAGGTCTTCACCTCTTCAAATAACTCGTCCCAACCATGATTTCTTATGTACTCAACTTTCTTCAATGTGGTATCAATCAAACCAATAGCACGAACAATATTTTGGTCTTTCTTTTGCAAACACTGTGATAGATCATTAGTCTTGCCCAATATTCTGATCATAAGATGAAGTATAAATATAAATTCAAAACTCTCCATTTTTTCTAACAAACCTGAAGCTGTGGTTTTTTGTGTTGCATTAGTAGCATCATCACTCACATTCTCTAAAACTTCTAGGACCGAGTCCCACATGAGTAGTACACGACACAATGTTTTATGATGTGAGCCCCAACGGGTATCACCGGGTCTTGCAAGATTAGTTTGTTGATTTTTCCCTCTTCCTGTGGAAATTTCACCACTATCCAATTTGTTAACAATGTTATCATGGTGTTCTTGAGCCAATTGATCTCTTCTCTTGCAAGAAGCATTTACTGTATTGACAATCAATGTGATGTAGTTGAAGAAATCTAAGACAGGAGAACAACATTTGGCAATAGAAACAACCACTAATTGCAACTGATGGGCAAAGCAATGGATATAAAAAGCATATGGATTTTCATCCAATATACGTCTTTGCAAGCCATGAAATTCTCCTCTCATGTTTGATGCACCATCGTATCCTTGTCCACGTAATCTAGAGATAGATAGGGCATATTTATGAAGCATACCATCTAAAGCTAGCTTTAGCGAATAAGATGTTGTGTCAGAAACATGTTGAACACCAAGAAATCTCTCTATCACCTGCCCTTTATTATTAACATACCTACATAGAGCAAGAGATGAAAGTTAATATTCTTCACACTTGTTGAAACATAAAAAATTATAAGTTGTAAGTACTAACCTCAAAATAACTGCCATTTGCTCCTTGATAGATGCATCTCGAGACTCATCAACAAGTACGGCAAAATATCTATCCCCAATATCTTCAATAATGGCATTGACAGTCTCTTCAGCACAAGATTTGCACAACTGTTTTTGTATTAGTGGTGAAGTCAATAAATGGTTGCCCGGAGCATTATCTAGCAATTTGGCAATGTTTCTATCCTTCTCTTTATACCATTTAATCATCTCTAAGAAGTTCCCCCTATTGTTTGAGCTAGGAGATTCATCATGTCCACGAAAAGCAAGAGCTTGTAATAGAAGAAATTTTGCGATACCTAACATAATACTTAGGCGAGCTCTATATTCTTCCTCCTCCTTCTTGCCTACACGAGCCATCACATAATCCACACCTTGTCTTTGATTTTTGAAAGCCTCACAATGTTTTCTTGCTTTATTGTGCAAACTATTGACTTTGCCAACATGATCATCAAAAGTTTTAGTTGCATTCTTCCAATTAACAAACCCTATCTTCGTGAATGCATCGATACCATAGTTTTCAGCTCTTGGTTGCTTAAAGAGGTAACAGTAAAAACAAAAGGCAGCATCTTTAGCAATGCTATATTCCAACCAATCATATTTTTTGTACCATGATTCCTGAAAGCTCCTATTCTGATTTCCAAACACTCTCCGTGGAAAATTATGATTAACTGGTTGACATGGACCCAATTGCAAATACTCCCTTCTAGCAGCATCTCTAACATCTACATCTAAATCCTCAATTTGTTTCCTAAGCCCAGGATCGGCAACTATGTCATCCGCATTAAGTACGACACGAGGGGTATTTTGCATTGTGTTACTAGCAACAGTTTCAATTGTTTCTGCAGTAGATTGTTGCTCATGTGTTTGTGTTGGAAAGTAAGATGATAACAGGTTTGTCCTCTTCATTATGTATTTCAAACTCCTGCGCATCAAACAAATTACAAATTGTTACTACATAAATTAGTAACAATTACTAATGCACTTATGCACAATTCATAATTCCTAACTTCTGTTTCAAACCTAACCTTGCAAATGTACAATTCCTAAGGTACAATTCCTATGCACAATTCATAACAAGTAATTCCTAATGCAAAATTGCAAATATACATCAAACTTGCATCACATTTCACAAATACAAATATTTCACAAATACTTAGTTAACAGAAAAGCAACAGAACACAAAATATACCGAGAGAGGCAGAGTCGCAGATAGCCAGAGACAGAGAGGAGGCTCCGTGCGACGGGCGGGCGGGCATCTGTGGCGAAAGCATGAGGCCGGAGAGGAGGCGCCGAGGCCGGAGGCGGAGGCCGGCGGAGGCGGAGTCGATGCGCCGAGCCGAGGCGGAGCTGCGATCTGCGCGCCGAGGCGGAGCCGTCTTGCCGCCGAGGCCGGAGGCGAGGCCGGCGGAGGCGGATCTGCGACGCGCCGAGCCGAGCCGGAGCCGGAGCCCGAGCCGGAGGCGAAGATGCGCCGCCGAGGCGGAGGCGTCGGAGGCGAGCTGCCGCCGGACGGCCCGAGGCCGGAGGCGGAGGCTGCCACGAGCTTCAGTGGGAGAGGTGGCTGTGCTGGCGCGGTGGCCCCTGGCGGCTGGGAGTGGGAGGTGGCCAGGTGGGAGTGGGTTTAGGGTTTTCTTTGATTGGGTCACTGTATTGTTTGGTTGGGCCAAAATGGTATGGGCTAAAGATCATTTCTATGACCCAGGCTGGGCTAGATATACCTGGGCTATACACTGTACTAATTTCTAAGCCCAGGGCTGAAGCCCGGCCTGCCATGGGCCCAATTCCGCCACTGCCAAACAGGGCCTTCATAGCAAATACTTTAATCACTGAGAAATATGAATGTTAGAGTATTGAAATAGGGCGAGATGAGGTCTCTTCCTAGGTCTTTTCATAGTGAAAGCTTATAAGAAATGTATTTGAGCTTTTTAGTAATGTTGATTTCAAAATTGGCCTATTGTTTTGTTTTGGCCTATGAGTATTTATGTAGGATAATGGAGCTATCGCTAGCTACAAGCTATGACAAATAGCGGTGCTATTTGGAGCTATAACGCTTGTAGCTAATATAGCAGAACATTAGCCCAATAGTTTTGTATTTGGGTAAAAAAAGCTATATCATAGCTATAGTTATCTATTTAGAATATTGTTTGTCAATATAATTCCAAAGGCTATACTGGTTTGGCTTACATTTCGATACCAGCCCATAGCTGCCAGTTTCAAAGATAATATAATAATATGTATTTATAAATATATGTAGTATGTTTAATTATATGCACAGCAAATTGCACTTATAATATTAGACCAATACAAGGATCAAATATAAAATATATTTCAATAGAAAGGATTATAAATTCCTTTGAAATAGTCAGTATTGTCGAGTACTAACCAGTATTGAAGTCGTATGAAACATAGCGCTACCCTGTACCATTTATTTAAATGGTGAAATGGTTGTATTGATAAGTACATATAATCATCAACAGGAACACATGACAATAACCACACCAGGAGTTGATAGCTAGTCGTTGGACTGCCGCACCGGCAACGAACAAGAATTTATAATCACTTAACTATATACAAATCATGATCGTATCACTTTAAGTCGTAATAGCACCTTGCCTGCCCTTTTTACAACAATAGCAGCTGGCTGTACCCACCTCAGTCTTAATACAATCCCGGTTGACAAATTTGAGGAATTATCTCAGCACATTCAATATCATCCCATCAACCAAACACACCCTTAGTTTCCTTAAGCAGCTTGGGTAAAACATGGTCTTCTCACACTACTATGCTAATCACACAGTATCTGAAGGTGGTCTGCAATCATATAAGGACAATGCTCAGCACATCCGCCATAAAACCAGTGGGCATTCAACATAGCAAAAATAGTATGCACACAAAGATTTACATTCTTCCAAAGCATCGCAAAATTTGAACAAAGCAATAGAAAAGGTAATTAACAACTCGTAACCTAAAATCTTCCTGAAATCACCCATCATTGAATACTAATCAGCGATCGAATCTTCTTGTACTTCTTTGTTCAAATAACTTGCAATATAAACTAGTAGGATGCTTACCCCACTTAGGCCTGCATCTGGGGCAGACTCCCATCTCTCAGCCATCGTTCGCTTATCTTAGCCTTCATCCATTCAAATGCATTCTTCGCCCATTTAAGGCCAACGATCTGGGGGGAAATAAAGGACAAGTATGATATCTCATTGCTACCTTTTATTCAAATTCAACTATGGAGTACATAATGATGTGTACCATCGGCTGACGCTGGAAAGAAACCCAAACAAGCACTATTGTGAGTAGGAGTAAAAGTCCAACAGGCCATATAACGTATTTGGAGCTCTGCTCAAAACCAAGCAGTATTATACAAGTTAGCAGCAGCAAGAATAGCAACTTGAAAAACACCATCATTGAGAAGACAACAAATGCAGGGTTGTTTGGCGACTCTATCTCCTTGAAGTATGAAGCGGAAGCCGTCAGAGTAATGCAGCTGATAGTGTATATTACGCCACCCGCTATAAGGACTTGTATCCAAGCATCCGAAATCCTTAGGAGCGGAGTGGAATCATGGGAGTTCACTACCGCCCAAATGACCAGACCAACACCAAGGGGAGACATCTTGTCCGCAATGGTGAAGAGGAATGCCACTGTAGCCTGAGTTCAAACAATGCAGAAAGATGAACAAGCGTTAACATGTTTAGAATTAAACCAATAAGAGTGGAAATGAATTCCAAAAACATTTGCGGAGCGATGGCTTTGGTATAGTTTAATGGTAGCCAAGCCACCGGGGCAAAAGGAATTGAAGTAATCTACCTTATTCCTCTTCTCATTTTCAGAATTGTTCGCAGCAAGAGTGCTTGGATTATCGGTCTCTCCCTGTAGAGCATCAAAATGATGCAATCATTGGAAAGGGGAAAAAGAGGACAGGGAGAGTGAGAGAAAACCGGATAAGTTCCTTACCGCATCTGTGACCATGTTAGAATAATTGTTCCTGGAACATTTAGTCATTGCAACGCTATTCGGCACAGACCTGCTTGCTTCATATTGGGCATGGTTGTTGCCATTGGTGTGGTCGGCCTCAGCTTCCACAGGATTACTAGCTCCCTGTTGATCATCAACAAGATCTTATTATTGGAGGATGATTAGGGCACAAAGAAGGGAATGAAGGAGAAGGAACATAGGAGCATACCAAACTGTTGAAAAGTCAGACACAGGTGGACACTGCAAATTCAGAACTTATGATGGGAATACTACCCACCATATTACCGGAAGAGTTCCTGAGACCTCAGCCCCCCACGTCACCCCCACCCTCTCTCTCCTCTGTTTCGCGAAAAGGCCCTCAGTTTCTTCGAAATTACGTATAGGTCCCTGGGCGATTTTCTGTGAGAGGAAAATAAATTTTCCCTGTTCGCGTTTAGGTCCCTCGTTTGGTATTTTACAGAGAGAGCCCCCATTAAATGCGAATAGCGAACGAGCCCTTTTCTAATTATTCAAAATAGCGGATAGGTCCAAAATTATAACAAATAGGTCCATATGCTTTACGTTCGGGTCCTTGCTCCGTTTTGCCCGGAAAAAATGTTTTTGTGGTTCGTTTTTCCTCCGGAGCATGGAAAAAATGTTTTCGTTGCCCGTTTTCGCTAAAAAAAAAACTTTCTCCGTTTTGCTCGGAAAAAATGTTTTTGTGATCCGTTTTTTCTCCAGAGCATGATTCTTTCCCCGTTTTGCTCGGAAAAAATGTTTTCGTGATCATGGAACAATTTTTTCGTAGCATGGAAAACATTTTCGTTGGCCGTTTCTCCAAAAAAAAGGAAAAATCGTTTTCTTTCTCCGTTTTGCCTGCGAAAAGTGTTTTCGTGATCGGTTTTTCCTCCGGAGCATACGAAAGATGTTTTCATCCCCCGTTTTTCAAAAAACGAATTATAACTTTTTTTTCGTCCGTCGTTTTTCCGCGAAGAATGTTTTCGAGGCCTGTTTTTCCTCGTTTTCCACAGGAAAAAATGTTTTCGTTCTACTTTTTCCCTCCAAAAAAAAAAACTTTTCGTTTTCCCCCCAAAAAATTGCTTTCGTGGTTCATTTTCCCTTGTTTTTCTCGAAAAAAAGTTTTCGTATTCCGTTTTTCTCCGAAATAACAACATAATTTTTTTCTCCCGTTCGCGTGCGCGGGCGCTCACTTTCCTAGTTTGACAAATGTTGAACAGATGTTACTCTCTCTCTCCGTCCTTCTCTTCTCAGTTTGCACGTAAGCGTGGCCGCGTGGGACCAGGATGGACTTGTTCCCTTATGTCAGGCATTCACCAACTTGTTTCATTTTGTAATTAGCTGCCTCTCTCTGTCCCATCAATCGATCTCTCTGTACTGCTTCAAATTAATGCACATAGGTCCGGACCGTCCGGTTCACTGGCTCGCTTTAGTCGCTTGACTCGCTTCCAGGGTTAACAAAACCGAAACCGAAAAAACCGATGGAAAACCGAAATTGGAAATTCGAAAATATCGAGCCAAAAACCGCTCGAAAATCGTTAGAAACCGAAGAGTTTCAAAACCGAGCATTTGAACAAAAAACATTCAAAACAAATTTTAAAAAAACGAAAACCATTCGGTTTTCTCGAAAACCCATCGGTTTTCTCGAAAAACCGGTCGGTTTTCTCGAAAAACCGATCGACGAGGTGAACGTTTTAGGCTATCGGTTTTTGGAGCGATTTTCGTCGGTTTTTTCGAAAAATCGCTCGGTTTTCACCGGTTTTCGATCGGTTTACATCGCATAAATTTTTTCAAATTTTTTGATTTTTTTGAATTATTTTTTTAATTGAATCGGTTTACCGACCGGTTTAGGATTTCGAACCGGCTCGATACGGTCGAAAACCGCGATTTTCGAGCGATTTTCGTCGGTTTTGTGAACCCTGCTCGCTTCATAGGGCCATGGCAAAAGTCCTGGCCCGGGCTGACGTTCATAAGTACTTGCCATTTGCGACTTGCGAGGGAGCATTAGGCGTTCTACTCTTCCATCAGAAAAGCAGAGAGCCAAGAGAGGAACACTGAGCGAAGGGAGAAGAGATGGCCGGATCCATGGTGAGCACTTCCAGTGGAGCCATCAACTCCTTACTTTGCAAGCTCACCACACTGATGGGGGAGGAGTATGGCAAGCTCAAAGGCGTTCGGAAGGAGGTGGCGTCCCTCGTGGACGAGTTCAGGAGCATGAAGGCTCTTCTTGAGAGGCTCGCAGACATGGATGAGCTTGATGGCCAGGCCAAGGAGTGGAGGAACCAAGTGAGGGAGATGTCCTACGACATTGAAGACTGCATCGATGACTTCTTGCACCACCCTGGCAAGAACGATACAAGCGCTGGGTTTGCCAAGAAGACTGCTGGGCTTCTAAAGAAGCTGAGGGTGCGCGATCAGATTGCCAGCAAGATCGAGGAGATCAAGGCTCGTGTAAAGGAGGTCAGCGAGCGGCGCACGAGGTACAAGCTTGATGAGTATACCTCCATGTCCAGCTATGTGCCTGTTGATCCACGAGTGGTCGCAATCTATGCGGAGGCTGCTGGTCTCGTGGGCATCGATGCCCCAAGAGACGACCTTGTCAAGTTGCTGATGGGTGAAGAGCAAGAGTTGAAGGTGGCGTCTATTGTGGGATTTGGAGGCCTAGGCAAAACCACTCTTGCCAATCAAGTGTATCGCAAGCTTGAAGGGAAATTTGATTGTCAAGCATTTGTGTCGGTATCTCAAAAACCTGACGTACCAAGGATTCTCGGTAAGATACTATCGAAACTTATGCATCAACGTTTTCCAGACACTTCAGAGGTGGACGAGCTTCTGGACAATCTAAGAGAACATCTTCGGGGTAAAAGGTGATTATGATTTGCTTTGCTCACAGTATACTATATATTTTACATTTTCTGTAACATGTTATAATAATTGTTTTCAACATGGAAACCATACGTTGAAAGCCTCGTAAAATATAAAACACTATAGTAATACTCCCTTGGTCATAAAAAAAGTCATTTTTGACTTTTCAAAGTTAACATGGTGTCACTTTGACTACTGAATTTTATCATTTCCAACGGACGTACTATAGATAATTTCTACAAATGCTACACCAAAACAAATATTAAAGTTTGGAGCGAGCTCAAGGAGATATGCCACGTGCCGCCCTCCCATGAAAGCTCCTTAAAAATATGTAATTACGTTTAGGTCCTTTGGTCGTTGTGAGAGAGTCCCTTAAAATGCGTAATTACGTTTAGGTCCTTCTTTGTCCATTTTACCGTCTCAGTCCATTTCTCACCAAAAAAACGTGAAAAAACCCTCCGAAAATTTAAAAAATGCGTCTTTGTCCTTTTTGTTCGTCCCGATCTATTTCCCCTCCCAAAAACACATTTTCCCTCCGAAAAAACGCTTGTTCGTTATTCGTTCACGCGCGCGATGTGCGCCGCGCTTATCTTATATATTAAAGTTGGGAGCTTTGGAGCTCAAGGAGATATGCCACGTGTTGCCCTCCCATGAAAGCCCCTTAAAAATACGTAATTACATTTAGGTCCGTCGGTCGTTGCGAGAGTCCCTTAAAAATGCGTAATTACGTTGAGGTCCTTCTTTGTCCATTTTACCGTCGCGGTCCATTTCTCACAAAAAAACACGAAAAGACTCTTCAAAATTTTAAAAAATGCATCTTCGTCCATTTTTTCGTCCCAGTCTATCCCCCTCCGCCCAAAAAAAAACATTTTCCCTCCGAAAAAACGCTTGTTCGTTATTTATTCATACGCGAGGCGTGCGCCGCGCTTATTGATCTAGTAGATATTATACCAATACTGTCTACCCATTTTTATTGTCCTGCTTTCTAAAATAGCATCCTATTCAAGGGTTCAAGTTTCGATGATATTTGCGGAGTGGATCTCATCTCCGTCATAATACGAATATGGCATTAAAACGTGTGTTAACATGCTTAAGAGAATTGGCGAACGTCCCTTCTACTAGATATGATAGAACGGCCACACAAAACTCCCAAAGTCCAAACAGAGCTAACCTGAACGCTATAGCCATACACTAATGAGGAGAAATTGAACTTTGTATCAAACTAAAATAGAACAACATCAAAATTAGATACGCAGATGTACAATCTAGCACTTAAGAAATCTAAACAAGAAAAAAGAAGTAAAGAAAAAAGATGATTATTTTTACTCTACCTTGATTACCGTGCACTCCATGGGGAGCTTGAGCTTGAGCACCCAAGTGGTCGTCGGCGAGGAAAAGGGACCAGAGCCTTCACCACCGCGTCCAGGTTCGGCGGCAGGCTCTCCAGCTTCAGAGCCTCCCTCCAGCTCACCAACGCGTCTTTCCATCCCCGCTGCCGCCTCCGGCCTCTCGATAAGAGGTTCGAAGGTAGCAGGGTCTATTTATAGGGTGGGGGAGCCCGCAGGGCGCACGTCATGACTGCACCTGTCAAGAGCGCAGAGTATGATTTGGAAAGTCGATGCAGAAGCAGCAAAGCTTGCTTGGCACACGTCATGTTTGGCGTTATTCGGGAAGGGCGCACGAGTTGGGGGAGCTCTCGAGCTTCTGCTCCTGCTACGAACAGAGCCTCCCTCCACGCGTATATTCAACTCCCGAGAACAGGTTCGAAGGTAGCAGGGTGCATTTATAGAGGGGGGGGAGGCCGGAGGGGCGCAAGGCGGCGCACGTATATTCAACTCTATTATCCGTGGAATGCAGAGCAGCACAGTTTGGTTCATTTTCGTCAGCAAGTCATGTTGGTTGTTGGCGTTGTGGGAAAGCGCGCACGTCATGTTTGCCGTCCATCCACGCGTCATGCTGCATCTGGCTGTAACGAAAGGGGTCAGTTTTTGACCGGTTTTTCACGACCTGTGCACACTGTTTAGTTTTTCACGACCGTTTTTCGCGAAAATCGATATTGCTGGACTAACGAAATTCGAGTTCGAAATGGTTTTATGAACCCTAGTTGGGATCAAGAAATGAGTTCCATTTTCCATGCCCTGTTCTCGAATGCTCTTAGCTTTGTATTGCTAAGTTCCAACTCTTCCTTGCGTTTAAACGTTTACATGGGCTCAGCCCTCCACACACACAGCCTACACGGCCCAAATACTCCTCAATCCAATACACAGGGTTCTTAACTACAAGTTATACATGACACTGGCAAAGTCCACCGCGCACGTCAAGCTACACAGAAGATACAATGTTAATATAAAGGGTGTCAAAGGAAGGCATAATATGGTTATTTTGAGCATGAAGTCATTTTTCAAATACAATAGGTAATTTCAAAGACATAGTTAATATAAGAAAAACTTGGTTTTAGCTAAATTTTCAACGCGGAATGAAACCCAAAGCCAACCAAATTTCCCATGATGGAATAACTCCATCCAAAACTTCATTCTTCTGAAATCATGATTAAATATCAAAGTCTAATTTGTGAAAGGCCAGTTCGGTATGTCCATGACCGCGGGTGCGGCTAATCGATTAGTTTTATACTCTGTAGAGGTTGTACAACTTTACTCACAAGACATGATTGTCTCTTTTTGCTAAGATACACACTTCCTTTGGTGTGTATGACAGAGAAAATCGTGATAAGACCTTTACAATGCATCATTCCAAAGCAGTCGTGCCTCGCTAAGGTTCCACTGCTGAAAGGCTCGCTCTAATTCAGAAGCCCCTCTTACGCCATAGAAACAACCAATGACACGACCGTTAATGGATTGCAAATTAGTTAACCAAATATGTCCCATACCAAGCTTTTGATAGTACGGTTGTGCTTTATATTCAACAGCTCACAAACTGGCCCTTAAATAACTAGACGAGCTTTCAACAACCAAACAATCACCAATCTAACCAGTCTCGCCCAATCTAAGCCACGTTTTCAATTTTATCAGGACATAACATAGAACCTCATAGCACAGTTTTCAATGAACCTCAAAACATAGTTTTCAATTTTAATATAATCATCATTTGGCACAAAATTTCCAAAATAACCTAAATTCAGGTGTAAGCATGTTTAAGCACATACCTAATTATTTTGATAATCATCGTACATCATAAATATATTTCTAGGGTGATAATGGCATAAGGATTTCAACTATCAAATGTGGCTTTAAACAATATGAGCATAACTATTTAATTTAAAATTGGGATTAAAATATAATTGTAAAAATTACGCATGCAATAATTTAAATTCAATATAGAATTTCAAAACTGAGTTCAACATGATTAAGGATGTAACTTGCCTTGCTTGAAGCTCTAAAGATCGGAATCATCAATCGGACACTCATTCGTCACTCCGAAATCTAAACGTTGAAAAGATGCAAATTCAAATAAATTTAAATAAAATACAAAACTAGCATAAATAAGTATTTTAATATTTTTGATGGATTTAGGAACAGAGTTAATCGGAGTTCGAATGGAGAAGAACAGACTCCTGAAAGATTAAAAAGAATTTTATTATTTTTTATTTATATATATTTTTTCCTTCCCTTGCCTTTTCTCGACGGTTGCCTCGGCCTGGTACTGTATCCTAGAGGTAGGGGTGAAAACGGGTCGGATATTTCTCGCCCGATCCGGAACCCTATCCAGAAAAAACCGGATCCGGGAAGATGTTTCTATATCCGGTCGGATCCGGATAGTCAAATACGGATACGGATTCGGGGCGTCCAATATCCGTCGGATACGGATAATTCCCGTATTTATCTGGATATTATCCAGTAACCAAAACCGGATATCCGGTGGACCATGAGATGATCAGATGAGACCAACGACTCCTAGCCTAGGGCACGACCGCATCCTAATCCTCGTTCGGTCATTCTCCTTCCTCTTGTGAGTTGTGACTCGGTGACTCCTCTTCAATCTTCCTCTCAGATCTGAATGCCCCGCCGCCACCGCCGAGCCGTCGTCCACAGCGCCAGCGCGCCCTCGTCCACCGCCCTCCGCCCTCGCGCCCTCCACCGTGCCGAGCCTCGCGCCCTCCACGGCGCCGCCGAGCCGTCATACGGATCCGGTTCACCGGCCGAGCCCTCGCGCCCTCCACCGCGCCCTCGAGCCATCGCGCCGGATCCGGTTCACCGCTGAGCCCTCGCGCCCTCCACCGTGCTGCCAAGCAGCCGCGCTGGATCCGGTTCCTCGCGTCGAGCCGTCGTCCACCTCGCCGGGCGCCCTCGTCCACGGCCGAGCCCCCGCACCCTCGTCAACCGCCGGGTGCTGTGAGACCCCCCTTTTACGCTACAGTGTAACATAAAAGAGAGGTTCTAAAGTGCATACTGTGCTAGTCCCATGATCAGTAGCTACCACGCACAAACACAATTTGAGATCACAACCATGCAAAAAGTTTCATATTTTATTTCAGCGGAAGTATTATTACAATATGACCGATGATGTCGATTAAAATATAACAAAAGAAGCAAATGACTTGTAGTTTGCCACATAATCCACAGACAACTGACAAGGTAAAGCCTTTGAAAGAACCGTCGTCAATAATCCCGTTTTCCTGCGTCAGAGTAACTGTCGAGGTTTCCTACCTAAAAACAATAATAACAGCAAGGGTGAGTACATTGCGTACTCAGCAAGACTTGTAGTGTTTTGCGAAACCTGAAATATATGTAGGCTGAATAGAAAGTGGGTTTCTACGGTTGTTTTGCATAAAGCGAAATTTGAATTGTAAATAATGAATAATAGATTGAAAGCAAAAATTGTAAAAGTACATAAATAAGTAAAGTAACAAGTATGTACATAAAAGTAATAAGAAGAGATAGATAACTCACAGCCCTTCGTGAATAAAATGTAACAAAATACCCACATCCCTTCGTGAGTGATAAAACGTCCAGACCCATCTTATGAAGTATTATCTGAAGATTAAATTTTTGTCCACACATGGCACAACAGCTGAATTCAACATTGCCAACGTAATGTCAAGTATTGAATCATCTGTAAGGGTAAGCTCACCAAAACATTTATAAAAACAACTAACTAATGCTGGTTCACCAAGTCATCCATGACCGTGGATACGGCTAATCGATTAGTTTAATCTCTGCAGAGTTGTACAGCTTTACCCACAAATAATGACTTCCCTTTTTGCAATCGATAATTACACACTTCCTTTGGTGTGTCGCCAGGGAAAAATCATATATAACCTTTACATTACTAAATCCCGACTTTGCACCAGCCTAGTAACGACTAACCCTTACTAATGGCGGCCGAAGAACATCGTATGCACGGATCATTTCTCCCCATTGGAAAATGGCAGTAGAAGAACATCGTATATACGGATCATTTCTCCCCATTAGCAAGGTGTATACTATTGCATTGGTAAGTGTCTGATCCACACCTTCGTGTGGACACCCCTACGAGCAATCCCGCAGGAACAACCTGTGCTACTACGGCCTTCCAAAATGCAAAGTCAGTTTTTAATAACTTAATTGGTTATAGCCGTCACCATACCGGCATTGTGGTTGTACGGGTAATCTTGGATCATGCAACACTACGCTTGGTCCTTAAGGTGATATGGGCGATACTTCACCCTATCTACATATACGTTAAAACATGTACATCCGGCTATTGCCAAAAATCACCCACGTCGAAACAATAGTTTTATTTTCATTTTTATTAAAATATCGGTATCCTTTATTGTTTAAATAAACCATAAAAAGATTCATAAAGAATAGTGAGTGTGTGGGTGTAAATGTTCCCGACATTGATCTAGAGCAATACTAAGCATATGCAGATTAATAAACGATTATACCCAGTTCAATGAGCTTAACCATTTCTATGGTTGTCATGGATCACATGTCAACATGAATTAAGGGAATCCATCAAATTGGGTTATAGCTGCTAGACAACACAAAATAAGGATTTGGTAGAATATAAGGCATGCAGGCAGATTATTAATCACATTTTAGTTGATTATGAAATATGGGTTCAAAATGCTCAAAGGGGGTGCTTGCCTTGCTATTTGTTTTCTTTAACGACGAAGCCGAAGACGTAATCTTGAAGTTGAAGACGACGAAGTCCGAGACGTCGGATTCTACACGTTGTATAACGAAAAAGAATAACAAAAGGCAAATAACACTTTCAATAAGGGCAAAAGGAAATCAGATGAAAATTCAAATAACAATCATTGTACAAACAAGCATGGTTGCAGTTAGGGTTTTGTGATCGTATAACTGAGCATACTCCTTCCACGTTGGAGTTTTATCACTGATTAATAGATTGAGGAGTATGTCGCACACGACACCTATTCATTATGATTTGTCTTATTTTATTTTACGAATTCAAGAAGCTAAGATTGTTTATGTTATTATAAATTAATACACAAAACAACAAGGGTGAAAGCAAGTATTAAGTTGCATACTAAACTTAAGTGATTACTATATATTATCAATCCCTCGCTAATGCATGTAGCGCTCAACTTAAGGTACTAGTTATAAGTTCATGACTTTTAGGAGGGTACTGGTGACAATATTTTAGTTACTAATTCCTTAAGTGCATGCATCTGTATGGACTTTAGGGTTATAACACATAGGGTTATGTTTTTGATAGGATTCAGATGCAAAGCAAATTATAATAGAATTATTTCTACATAATGAGACAATCTAGCTTTAGGAAATATTCTAGAGTTGTTCCTATAGGTATCAGTGCTCGTTTATTAAATTCTTGAGTATGTTATATTTATCATATGAAAACATATGTCGACTAGGGACTAAATGTATACTATGGCTAGGGTCAATCTTACAAATGGGAAATCAATGCATGCTAGGGTTAGGTCTAATTGTTTTGCGGTATTTAATGGTTCTGTCTTATAGATCATTTATAACAGGTTTTATACGCACTATTACCTATATGTATAAAGATATATTTGGAATAAATGTTTCATAAGACTTACATACTTAAGGGCTTAATAAAGACAAAGACTGATCTACTTAGGCTTTACTTTAGGTTCTGACGTTTGAACTTAATAACTCATTAAATTAAGTTAAGTTTACTAAGCCAATAGCAGGTTAGGGATTCTAACTAAGCTAAACATAATTATGAACATACCTGTTTTAATTGAGATAAAAGTTAATTGATTTATGTTAACCCTAGGTCTTAATACTCGAACTCTTTTATGTTAAATATTAACAGAGGGTCATGCGTATTCTATTCCTGTTTCCAATTTATCATTTTAAAGTTCATGTGGGAATTTTATATGGTACACAGGCACATAGATATAGCTGGATTGAGGGTTTACATGAGGTTTTACACGCATATAGGTTCATATTAGGACAAGGTTTTGTCTATTTTGTCACTGATTAACGAACTGGAAGATTAGATGTTAATTGAATGCATAAACTAGTTGGTCAAGTAAGTGGCCAAATCTGAATACCTACATAGTATCCATACGCATGGAACAAATGCACACAGAGCACCCTTTACACAATATCTAAAACTACACCCATTAGCTAGTGATGTTTGTATACATACTGGCCCCACCTGTCAAGACAACAAAGAGTACTAAACCAGTCTATTTTACCTTCAGCTAGAACAGGTAACATGTGAGAGATGAACATTAGTTCTAAAAACTAGCGTCACATAACCCCAAGAGTCATGCCTAAATTTATATAAGCATGATTACGAAGATGTTAACTTCAACCTTAAATCAAATGGTTGTAACCAATCAATACATTTATATGTGTACTATACATTTGTAGTTCATGTATGTGTATTTAGGACAGATATTGCATAGCTCTAACTTCTGAACTTAAAATTAAGTTAAAGATGCTTAGTATTTACCTTGGGAAGGAATTATCAGTCAATCACAGAACCAAGAACAGGATGGAGCCACATAGCTACAGTGCTTGGGCTACAGTACACGCCATGGAGGAGCTTTCGGGCATGCCTTGGCAGACAGCATAGCTCAAACGCATTTAATCGGGTGGCCAAATCACGTCCAGATTTTTGGTGGATTTTTCTAGAGAATAATGGTTAAGTTATATTGCTACTAAACATTTGATAAGATAATTCAATGCAATTATTTAATTACAATTCTGACAATCAAGACTGTACAGAATTTCTATTTCGGAATTTGATTTTATTGAGGGACTAATTCAGCTTATTAATTTTTGAAATTTTTACACAAGGTTTAGAATGTTGTCAGGGACCTTCCATAAAAATTTAAAATCCAAATTCCTATTATTTATTTTATAGTAATTCTTTTACTACGTTTTGCAGATTTCCAGGATTGGAATAAACAAATAAGAATAAATAGTAAAACTAGTTATTTATTTTTGTAAATTTTCTTAGACAAGGATAAAGTAATTGAGCTCACTTAGTAAAAATACTAGGTGCTGGAAAGGTCTAGGATTTTCCTAGAAATTCTGACATGGGTTGGTCAAGGATAAGGTTTCTCATTTAATTTACTCTATCAACTTGCAAAATGATTTCACACCTACTTTTGACCAGCCAATGGTGTCTTCTAGGGTATTCCAAGGTTATCCAAAATTTACTATGGTAATTTTAATCTTTTACTATTTTACCATTTTATCTTTTACCTCTTTATCTTTTACTTCTTATCTTTCTATCAATTCCCTTTTCAAAGAAGGAAAATCAATAAATGATTTTATAAATTTAGAAAATATGTTTATTCAAAATTAAGATCATCTCTGATTCTCATCTTAATAATTTGTTCTTTTGAAAAAGAATTTCTAAATTAAAGTTATTTGTTTACTAGAATTCAAGAAAATGTAGTGTAATCAATAAATGTTAAATGAAATTTTGATTCCAATCAAAATTTCTATTTGATTTTATTTTTAAATTCTAGATTTTCATTTTTCTTATTTTTGAAAATGTTGGGATGTTACAGGTGCCCAGATCTGAGGTAGGTGAACCATGAACCATGAATGCTATGTTGCCATGTTGGCTTGTTGGCACAATGCTGGTGATTGCTAAACTGAGAGGAAGATGGATAAACTCAGAGCAATCTTCCATCTTGTGACATTGCTCGATGGTTTGCAATTCTATATCAAGATTGTGAAAGGAGCTCCTGGTTAATGACCGGTTGATTTAATTGAGATGTTGTACGTTCGACATTCATGTGCTTATATTACACTACGTTTCGTTCGCTTCTATGTATGTAAACTGATTAAAGCAACCAAGACATTGCCATTATGTTGGTATGTTCAGTGACAATATGTATGACTTATATAGTCATATGTGCTACAGTTATTAGCTAAGCAAAGAAGATGATTTGCCTTTGCCACCATGTCACCTGCAGCTTTCTCCTAGCTCTTTCCACCTTTTTTTATTTTCTAATTAATTTTTTTATGAGGTACGGCCAACAAGGTTATAATGATCTTCGGATGTTTCATAACTAGAGGCCATAGAGAGCTGCTAAAAATCAGATGGGTGTTCAGAAACACTAACCAGCTGGGGCAAAAAAACTTATGGCTGGGTTTACTTTGGAGTATGCATGCAATTGCTGTGCACAACATCAGAATTCAGAACACAGGCAACAGTAAAAGATGATGGTTCTTTGTCTAGCTGGGACATCAACTGCAGAAATATATTTTGACATCTTTGTACACAAGGTTGATAATATACAAAAATAATTGTTTGGAAAATATATACTACAAAAATAACCGCTCACATCAGCTACTAATGTGTACAAATAATGTATAAGTGAGAAAACTAAGGGTATTGTTGACAAGTTACACACAATCCTTCCATTCTAGAATTTGGAGTCAGCCTTCTAGCCAAACACTCCTACAGACAGCTCCAGATTCTCAAAGAATCCACTCCACTAAGAATCTGAGATTTGGAGCTGTGCCAAACAGGCCCATAGTCTCCATGTCTGAGTGCTTATCTGATCTTCAGACTTAGCTGTTCATGTGGAAGTTTCTATTTCCTTGTGATGGAATGCAGCTCAATGCGAATTCATCTTTCGGGCAATGATATTCACTTTAATGTTATTCTTGATCCGTGCCAATGTAGTGGCATAGCATCAGTAGGAAGAGTAAATTCCAGTAGATATTGTGCAATGTTGTTTGAACCATTTGTTCTTATCCATCTTGAAAAGACTATACGTGCATTTTTGACATTTTTCCTGGGTCAACCAGTAAACTTAGAACTTTCATTTTTCCGTACGTATTCAACAAATATTCACATGTAGATCCAGCCTCAATAGTTCTCATGTAGGCTGACCAAGTTGTATATGTTACATTGCAAACATAATGTTCAGGTGTGCCTACCAAGCTCATAACAAATATGATTAGCATCCTTCAATAAAGCATGATCTGCTGGTATTGAATGATCACATGTGTCGTCGCGGCGGTTGGAGGGGCTCGCCAAGGTTGCTCGTCTTGACTGGAGTGGAGGCGGCGGCCGACGGGCGGCGCTCGGCGACAGAGGAAGCGAGGGGCGGCCGACGGGCGATGGATCGGAGGAGGAGGAGGCCTAGATCTGCCGTCCCCGCCGCAAGATCGTCCATCCCCGCCGCCAGATTGGCTGTTGATTCTTCTTCTGCCGTCGTCGAGCGCCATCGCGCGTGTCTCCCCGCTGTCGCGCGATCTCGGCGAAGAGCGGGAGGCGGGCCGTCGAGGAGGCAGAGGGCGGGAGGCAGTCGGAGGGAGGCGGAGAGCGGGAGGCGGTCGGAGGGAGGTGGAGGCGAGGGAGGCGAAGAGCGTGAGTCGAAGGCGACGGAAGCAGAGAGCGAGAGTCGTGAGACGCGCTTAGAAGTAGTACTAGTAGTCTAGTATTGTAGCAGTAGTATAAGTATTGCTGCTTAGTAGTAGTAGTAGTAGTGAGTGTACTTAGTAATAGTACAGTAATAGTTAATTCCATATCATACTAGGACTACTTATTTTCTTGCTTGTCATCTCTAATTTTCTTCATATAAGGTATATTTAGTTCATCGTGTAATCATCGTCTAGGCAGGCGCCTAGGTGCCTAGGCGTCCAAGCGGTCCGAGCTCGCCGCGCCTAGCCAGACCGTCATGACAACTATGCATGTGTGCCTTAATGATGTGAATGCTAAGTCTCTTCTATGTCCAGATCATAACTCAAGGGTGGAGTGGTGGAAGGAGGACCACTTCAATGCTACAGACATGGATGGTGATGGCTTTCTAAATCTGATAGAGTTTAACGAGTATAACTTTCTCTCTGACCATCTTTTTTTTTTTACCTCTTGAGTTTCTTTCTTGTTTTACCAAGTATGTACTTTGATTTACTGTGTGCAGCTTCTTACATCTAGCTGATACTACCAGCCTAAAGCTAATACATACATGGGTTGTGCAAAGAAGAAGTCAGCTGCGATTTATTCTCTCCAAACATCTTTTACCTTGCGCATTAGTCATTCAGGCTTCAATAACATCCTTTTGCATGGTATTATTAGTATTTCAGTTCTGCACGACAAAAATGAAGATGAAAGAAACCTTTCCTTACAGGAATTACAGTGGTAGAAAAATAGATATAAATAGAAGAAGAATGTTTATGAAACTTGTGGTCATACTCTTAGGTTCCTTCAGACTGATATTAGTGACAAATCACTTCCAGTGATATTCTAGGTTTATCACATTTTTCATACTCTGTGCAGCGCATATAATAAAGGAATCAACATTTTTTATTTTTTATCAAATTTTTTTTTTCTTATTTATGAAATGGTGATGTTAATACTTGATACTACATACTGGCTTCATTGTGATCACGGTACCACACAACGGTTACAACTGAAGTAGATTATGACTACAAATTTGTGATGGTGCCATTTAATATCCTTTAAATTACTACAAATTTGTGATGGTGCCATTTAATATCCTTTAAATCTTGATACTTGATTAGTCAACTACGTAAACAGTTGTATGCTTAATCTCACCAAACATTGTATATATTTTCTCAATAGTCAAAATAAGTTGGTTTGTGAACTCAACTCTACGGCTTTAATGGGAGATATACTCTGAATTTGGTTTCATTATGGCCAATTTATGCAAATTCTTGTTGATTTTTACATCATTTGTGCATGTTAACATATTTCTTAAAAAACTGTGATTTTAATGAAGAATCATGAACCCTACCCAGTTGCACTGAAGACCAATTAAGACAAGTTAGTTCATTCCTGGGTAGTGGATAGTGCAAATTCTTTACAATAGTGTGTCAGCCAGTACTAAGCTGGTTATCCAGACTAAAATTATTTTAGGAAGTATCAAGCTGGTTATACAGAATAAAATTATTTTACCCACCCTGCCGCAATCACATCTATGTGTGCTTGTTTGGGGGTGTCAGATGGAGATTTCAACAAGATCAACATTTTAAGATAGACTTTTGTTGACTATTTAGGGAAAGAGATAGAGACAATAATGGGAAGCACAATTTTCAAGAATTTTATAATGGATCGTTCTACTCAATTCGACATTATGATGATGAAGCTTCAGCAGATGATTCCAATTGTTCTGATGCACCGGCTACCGGGTAGAAAATCATTTTCATAGCTTGATCTGGATAATGATGGGTAAAAATTACAATTCGTACTTCATAGTGTTTTCTATTGATCATATTCATTGAAGAGCGAACTTGTGAGTTTGGAGGATTCCAACATTTTGTAGGCTTTTGTCAGCAGATGAGATAAAACTTATAATTGGAAATCTGCATCCAGCAGAACACTTCTATGCCAAGCAACAAGCTGACTATGTGATATCGCAGGTAATGCTAGCAGACTATCTCATTTTATTTTTCAGAAAATGTTGGCTGACCTCTCTGTGTACTGCGTGTTTTTGCATGTTTAACAACACGAAGTATTCGGGAATCACCTTTAGAACACTCTGTTAGACACTGTTGTAGATAGATAACTTCCATGACCTGTCGGTTTCATCTACTAGCTGCAAGCATGTTTCACAGTAAATCACTTTAACTACCTTGTTAGTTCTTATTCATTTGACTAAAGTCTTGATCCGATGATTTCCTTTTTTGGCAAGTGGTTCCATATCTCTACTCTTCTAAAGCACCAGTTGGTGGCAGTGGTGCATTCTACAAGTCTTCCCCCTTCCAGTCATTTTGAAAAACTTGGTAACTTGCCCTGCTTAATTACCTTGATCAATTGACGCAAGAAACAAAGGTTAATTGCCTTGGTAACTTGCCCTGATTAATTAGCCAGCTTTCACATTAAAACTTCAACGCATACGGCCGTGCCTCCCCGCATGCTCCATCACCTTCCTCTCCATCGCCCGCTGGCCACTCGTGCACAGCACTCCTCGAACCACCACCCCCACGATCTCCTTCGCCAGTTCTTCCCTCCCCTCTCTCCTCTCTCCCCATCCCCCCGATGCCCTCCCGGCCTTACCTCCTTCTCCCCAACATCGCTGCCTCCACCCCCTGCGCCGTTGCGTCTTGTTCCAGAGTTCGCCGGACTAGCCGTTCCTCGCTCATCGATGTTACGGGACCTTTGGGCCTAAGCGAAGGGGCAGCAGCAGGACGAGGAAGTCCAGGAGGCGATACGCATGGCTACAAGGCACTAGCGCGCGGCTACCGCTCTACAGCCGACTAACAGGGGTGAGTAGTAGTCGGATCTTGGGATCTGACGCTGCGTGGGTTCTTGATTTTATCCTGGTTTGCATTGTGGGGTTCTTGGGGGGCAAGATTTTGGGGGTCTGACGCGGATCGGATTGTTAGGGTTCATGCTCTTCTTGATCTGCTCAGTGTTTTGCTTCGTTCGATTCCTGGGGAAAGATTCGGTTTTAAGGCAATCCATCTTGAGTTGGTTGGAGTTATTGATCTGTTCGCTGCACGTTTGGTTTGAATCCTTCCCAGAAACGTTTTTTGATGTTGCCAGGGCCATCTGATACGAGTTCCTGATCTTTCCCTGCCCTTGTTGCCCAATTCGTGCATCAAGAATGGATTCCGATGTGGCCCAGCCTATTTTTGAGTCGATTTCTCGAATTTTTCCCCCCTGATTTTCTATTGTTTATCCTTAGTCGAGATTGCGTTTCGCATGTCTAATGAAGTAGAATTTGATGAAAGTTCGCATCTTTGCTCTTTTGTCGATGTTTTCCAGAGCCTTTTAGGTTGATTTCATATGAGACTTATCCCGTGCAAATGCCATCATATTCTTATTTCTCATCGGAAATCACCAGGTGCTGCAGATTGCGTTTCGCATGTCTAATGAAGTAGAATTTGATGAAAGTTCGCATCTTTGCTCTTTTGTCGATGTTTTCCAGAGCTTTTTAGGTTGATTTCATATGAGACTTATCCCGTGCAAATGCCATCATATTCTTATTTCTCATCGGAAATCACCAGGTGTTGCAGTCCCGGCGGGAAAGCAGAAGGCCGCCGCCGCCGTCGTCCAACCTGATGCAAGACACAGGAAAGCCCTCGGTGATATCGGCAACCTTGTGAACACCCAAGTGGTCTACAGGTAAGAAACAAGAAACAACAGCAGCCTTTTGTAGCATTCCCTTCTGAAACCTATCTTATTCGCTGTAACAGGAAGATCGAAGTGCCAGCGGGGATCAATCGCCCCATCACCAGGAGCTTCCGCTCCCAGCTCAATGGACCCCACAGGTAGGCATGTCTAGAGGATGTACTCACGTAGTTAACTAGCTGACCAATTGAATGCAAAAATGCCTGATTCCAATTTTTCTTAGAGACTTAACTCAGTAGACTTACTATGTTTTTTAGAGCTCTCCCTTTTGTCATATAGGAGTGATCCTTCTGTAACCTTTTAGGTGCCATGCCAGTTTGGCGACGGAACTATTCTTACAAACCAGGATGCTAAAATTAGCTGTTTCTTACTCTCCCCTAAATTATCTCCTTCTCATTTTGGTTGTTGTTATTTGTGTAGTGTGATTTTTTGATGGATGCAACAATGCAATAAAGTGATTTGGACATTACAAGAGTTACCACAGGATCAAGGTGTGCATTATCCCCCATTATTTTCTTTTGACCTATTTCAGAATCTTCTCCTCCAATTGGTTTAAAGAAGGACAATAAAGGAAACTAATTGAGGGAGGTTTGGACTGCAGTCATCTAGAAAAAAAATTCTTTGATTCATTTTAAAGGAAATACTGCTATCGTTGTCATGCCTTCCTTTAGAATCAATCATCTGAGTTTGTAACTTCTGAGAAAATAAGTAAGAATTGGCGACTTGATTCAGGAGCAGTAATTAAGTTATCTATAATGGATATGTTTGGCTAAGAAATGGTACCGCTTGGGTGATGGCTTGGGCGTCGGCGGTGAGGTCATGCAGGCTATCTGCAATTTGGAGTAGTGTATAAGGTCAACAATGCACTGCCACTTCATATATATTTCATAGATTACATAGGCTATATGTAGCAATGGATAGAAGCTGATTTAGTCATATAAATTTATTTCCTGATGTAGGCATTCTCCCCAGAATCTAATGGTCTCATGGCAGCAAAGGGTGCTTATGCACATGATCTTAATTTGTTTCTTGAAGTAGGTTGTCTGCCCTGGATCAAATGGTCACATTACACCAAAGGATGCTTATGTGCATGATATTATACTTGAACAAATCTGCTTCTTAGCTTCTATATTCTAAGTATAAAAATAAGCACATTGTTTCTCTGAAGAAATTGCCATGTTATTGTCACTTCAAGTAAGTTTCCATCATTTTTTTTTTGTTATTGTCACTTCTTTGGGAAACAACATTTTAAATCCAAACGATCAGAGAGAGACAGAAAGAGAGAGAGGGGGGGATAGTTGATCTGTTGGGCATCTGTATCCCATTGAGAAATATTGTACAATGAATCAGTGGTAGTAGAAATGATTGCAGAGAAGTTAAATAAATGGCTCGCGCCATGCTTATCTTTATTTCAATTACTCGCTCATCCAATAATGGCGTGTTTTAGATGCTGCCGTATGTGCATTTTCGGATCGGATAGTGGCATGGCATTGATCTCATACTTGAACATGATAGTGCCTCTCTGTCCCTTGGCAATATCAATATGGGGCAATCATTACCCTTGGTATCTAACGATCTGCATCTTCCTGTCTGCCGCACCACTGGATGCAGCAGCAGACGATACTGCGCCCATGCACTGCAGGTGTTTTTAGACGTCGGGTTGGGTTTTGAGGCAGCAGCGAATACGTTATGTTTTAAAAAAAATAATAAAAAAAGAATACGAACCTGAGCAAATTGTGGCTGCTGTGAATGTCTGTTTAATAGATAGGGAAATGCTTAGTCCAGTGAATCGCTTAATAATATTGAAAAGAGTAAGAGACAAGCATCCAATGAAACAAAATAATCTGATGTAGACCATCCTGTTTTACATGGTTCAAGGAGCAGATGACAGCATGCCTTGAACAATGTTGTAACTTTGTTGCACTCGATGCTACCTTGGTTGCTTTGCATGTCACAAATCGAAAAAATGTTTTTTTTTTGTTTCCATCTGCTTTTCTTGAATCTATTTTCTCATTTACATATTAACATTCTGATGACAGCTTCAAATGGACACACTTCAGAGCCGGCTTGATGCTGAGTTCCTTCTTGCTCATATGTGTTCTGTCAAGTTTAAGGAATGGATCGTGGTGCTAGCAAATTTATTGAGACGTACAGAGGTAATACTTGTATAGTTCTATTTTTTCACATGTTTAACAATCCTTGTACACAAGCTAAATTTAAGTAGCTTAGCTGACTGGAAGCTCTACTATACTGTGTAAAATTCTTTACACTTTTTAAATCCACTGTTTGTAATGTATGTTTTGTTTTTTACGTCTGTTTTCAGATCCTATTTCTTTGACTTCTTTTAGTTTGTCCTGCTATAGTTCATCCCTGACTGAAGTGTGTTCAGGATAAATTATGAAGAATTTGATGTGTTATCTCGAAGCTTCATACACATTATACTGTTATCTTTTTTGGTCTTGTGCAGGAAATACAACAGTGGATGTCAATATATTGAAGCAAATCAACAAGCCTCTTTACCGAGCACCGTTTAGGCAACATCATGGAGCTGGGGAGAAGCGTGAACTGATTCTTGGGATTGCAAAGGAGTACAAGGAAAGACATAACCTGAGCCAAGAATCTCTGAGCTCAAGCAAGACAGCAAGGCAGATGCTTGGTGTGACATCTTTTGCTGACTATGAAAACAAGAAGAAGCTAATAATTCAAAACAATTCACTGATTGGGGACAGGAAAGAAGTGATGAAAAAGTTGAAGAAGCAAAAGAAGAAGTTCCATAAGTTGGAAGTGAAGGAAACATTGATTAGGGTAGCGCTTCCAAGTAAAGATGTGATTCAAACTTGATTTAAATTTTGTAAATTGCTTGAATCTTGATTTTTTTTTTTTTTATCTTCTAATTTAGATTTCAAAGAGCTCTGAAAGTACAGGTGATCTCACTGGAAAGAAGAAAGGGTAGGTGTAAAAAGTTGTTTTGTAGATATATCCTATCATACTTTTCTGTAGGTTCAGGGAACAACCAACTTCGATCCTGAGTCATTTTGTAAGAGTTTGGTACGAAATCTGAAGTCTGAACAGCCCACTAAGCGTAAACTGCTTGCAGGAAATACTTGATAACGTATATGTATCAAGGACGACAAGAGCACTCTTTCTGTGCATGTGCACATGTAGTTGATTCAATCCCAGTGTGCTTATTAAACCCATAAAAAGGGCTCAAGGAGTTGAGCCACCAGGTGACATCAGCAAATTTGTGTAGAAACGCTTGTTATGTAAAATACGGTATGCCACAGGTTAATTGCTACTGCTATCTGAATAGGAAATTGCTCTGGTAGTTGTGCATAAAAGTCTGAATGATGGAGGTCCCTGAATGATGGAGGGGACGAAATAAAAAAGCTAAAGAAAAATCTGCATTTTCGCTTGGTTTGGTTGTCCGGATCTGAATTGGGAGAGGGAGACCTTCCAACATTATACCCACACAACAAAGTGCGCAGTACACCTTTTATGTTTTTATTTAAACAGCTGTGAAGATCGTTAAACAATCTTAATGTGATATTTGCTGAGAATACATGTATTTGTCACTTGATTAGTTGATTCATTTGACATGTTTATAAAAGAAAGTAGGATTCCGTTGCAGCGCACGGGCACCTTACTAGTATAACACAAGTGTGTATTTTTCATGCACCCATTTTAGAACCAGGGCGTTCTTTTGTAACATTAACCTTTGTTCAATCAATTTTCTTCATATATACGGTGAAATATTGGTTCTTTCCTCTTTTTTTTTTTTTTTGCAAAACAGATATAAAAGCTAGCAATTAAAAAAATCTTGCTAATTAAGCAGATGTGATTGACCTGTCAAGGAGAGCAGCCGTCTGACCCCAGGACCCTGGGGCCAAGCACATGCCTCCGTTGCCCTTGCGCGGCGTGACTCCGCACGGGCATCGCATCGCTGGTATCTCTACTATTATAAAGCAACAGTTGGTGGCAGTGGTGAGTTCTACCCATGTCATTAATTGCCCTGATTAATTGCCCTACTTAATTGCCCTGTTTAATTGCCCTACGCAAAAAACGAAGCGTTGCTTTAATTAGCCAGCTTTCGCAAGAAACGAAGCGTTAAAGATAGATGTTTGATCTTGTGAAATGATTTTTTTATTTTTTAATCTTTATTTTTCGTTGTCAATTTTGTTTTTCGTAGCAATGCACGGGCATGTAACTAGTAAAATCCTATACAGTTCTTATCGACACCCTCTGCACAGCTGGACAGTTAAATGATGGTCTGTCATATTTTAGGCAATTAACAGAGTTGGGACTTCTGTTTTTTTAAAAAAAACAGAGTTGGGACTTGAGCCTGACATTATTACTTATAACTTGCTCATTGATGGTCTTGGAAAATCTGAAAGATTAGAGGAAGCAGTCACTCTCTTCAATGAAAGGCAGAAGAAGGGAGTTGTTCTGAACCTGTACACTTAGGAAAAGCAGGGAAGGCTGCTGAGGCTGGAAAGATGTATGAAGAACTACTAACAAAAGTCTGGAAGCCTACTGTTTTCACATATGACGCTCTTACCAAGGGGTACAGTGTTTCTGGCAGTACTGATAATGCCTATGCTTCCTATGGTCGGATGATTGTCGGAGGGTGCTGACCTAACTCGAGCACTTACATGCAACTTCCAAGTCAATTTCGACTAACAAGTTAGTTACTGTATGTACTGCTTCTGTACAGTTTTGCATATATGGGAAAGGATCAACTGTAGATAGTAGTAACCTATAATTCCTTCAGCACTCTGATGGTCCTTCTAGGTATTACACTACACTGTAGTTTCATTCATGGTGGCACATATATTGAAATCATGTGTTCCGTTTCGCTAATTCTTTGAGTTATACAACCGGTAACACCTACCAAATTCATCTATATGCTGTTGGTAATACTCTTTGGCTGCTAGGTTAGATATGATTGGCTCTATAGAATATACAGATTTTACTTCTTTGCCAATTATTTATCATACTTCCTGTTACAATAAAGTGCTCTCCATAATCTGTATTAAAGCTGATTACATATGCACCTTCAGTTTCTCTATGAAGTCCCGAAGGTGTGAAAACAAGTCTGCAGCAACAAACAAGTACTGTTTTACTTGTCGTTTTTGTTGCAATTTCATGCTATGAAGTTCCTTGGAAATCTAGCAACAAATGGTTGCCTGATTCTCTATCTCTTCAATGATATTTCTTAAACCACTGCCAAAGCATCACTTCAGAAGAAACTTCTATATATATTGGACATAGAAGTAATCCTTGTGGATTTACTTGTTTGGTAAAACAACCAACCAGTAATCCAAGATTACGTTGGAACCTAGATTACCAACAATTGAAAGAATCTATTTCTCGTATAATGGCGCTTTTAGAACCCAGAAATTCTAAAGGAAACCGTTCACGTTCCAAACGGGGACTTGTAAAGGGTGTCTATCTTGGATTACCGATGTGAAGAAATCGTTCTTGTTGCACTTTTATTAATTTTTTAATTTTTAAAGGTAAATTTTGAACTTTTAGAGATAAAAATCAAAATTATGATTTATTTTACTATTCAGATATTTGGATTATGAATTAAAATATTGAATTTTCACAATGTGAATCTCAAAATCCAAAATTTCAAAGTTTGAGTTCTGAATTTTGGGATTTTAAATTCCGAGAATTTAAATTTCAAATTCAAATGTCCAAAACTTGAATTTCAAAACATCTAAATATATAATCTTAAAAATTGAAATTTTGAATCTCAAAATATTAAATTCTGATAATTTAAAATTAAAATTTGAATTTCATAATTTTGAAGCCTGATAATTTAAATTTTGAAGCCTGATAATTTTGAAGGTCTTAATTTTGAACTTCCTGAATATTAAAATTGAAATATCAAATTTCAATGTTTGAATTTTGGGACTTTTTTGGGATGAGCTCGTTCGGCCTTTTTTTAATTGCTTTATCCAACATCTTGAGAGAATATTCTAAAAAAAATGAATGATCATATTCAATTCATTTACTCATCCAAACAATTAGATAAAATCAAATCCATAAGAGCATGTACAATGATTCACATTTAGCTGTCTATAAGAGATGATAAGTAGGATTTTATGTGATGTGGAGGAGAGAGAAGATTGTTGTCTACTATTTAATAGACAGCTTTATATTTTATATGCCATTGTATAAATAGGCCGTTAATTAAATAAGATACCATTATAGACAACTATATAGACAATTGATTGTATGAATTATTTTTAGTGTTATTTATAAATAATATAAAGCTATATTGCTATCTAAAATAGCTATATCCTATCATCCTTGTCCCAACCAAACGCCACCTAAAGCTCTGCCGTCTAACTGCTTTAGGTTGGTTGTGGGCAGAGCAAGCGAGAGAGGGGATCGGAACCAGAGCAGGACGGCCTAGGCGGTGGCGATGGAAGCGTAAGGGGCAGCCGTCGTGGTGAAGGAGCGCCAGATTAGAGGCTTCGACTGGTCCGGTTTCTTCAGTGTAAGCATGCCCTAGCTTGCGGATTTCAAACCATTTAATTTTGTTTTACCCTGGTTGCTATATATCTGAAGTTGAAGGAAACCTCATCATGAAATTGCCTAGCCAACGCCGGAAGATTCATGCTAATTTTCGTTTTGGCTCCGTAAACCAGATAATCTGGTCAAACGGAAATGGTGGCTTTAGGGTTTTCGTTCCAAAAATTCCCTCTTCAGATCTACAAAATTCGCGTGGTCAAACGGAAATGGTGGCTTTAGGGTTTTGACACCGTTCTTCGTCTCATCATCTCTCCTTTCTCAACAAATCTTCTTCTAGACATCTAGTTGCTGGTCAAGTGACTTGCCTCGATTGGGCGACTTGATAATATTCCCAGTAGGGGTGGCAATGGTTGTTGGAGTTGGTGACCTCAGCGGGTGGGATTTGACGAGATGCCTTGTGGAAGAACTGAGAAGACTGGTGAAGCTGTGGACATGGTGCTCAAGAGGACTCAGCAGCAGCGTTGCCGGCGCCGTTGTGTAGGGTGTCCCTTATCTTCTATCTTCACCTTACCATTTTGGATATCCTTGGAGCAATCAGGCACATGTTGTGCTACGCAAACACTGTGAAACAATAACAGATAACTCCAGATCTTCCTGTCTTCCTAATTCTAACTGTTAGTCCTCTACATCATAGAAAATAAACTCGAGGAAAAAGTCTATTTGACACCCCCGGAACTCTTCCAAAAGTATGAATTTCAATCCTCAACCACAAAACCAGACATTCGATACAAAACCAGACGTTCGGCATCGTCAAACTCTTTAAACTGTCAACTTTACCCCCTAAGATCAAAACCGCCCCAGTGTCGTTGATGTGTCATCTACATGTCTAGGCTTTGTTTGACATGGCATCCACATGTGCATGTATAGCTACGGGTGGGGCCAAAGTGGCAAAGAGCCGGTTACACCACACTACGTTGAGGAAGCGAAAGAAAAAGTGCAACAGGTAGCTTTGGTGCAACATGTGCAGGTACAGGTTCTGCAACTCTAGTTGTTTTATAGGGGTTTATGGATTATGACTATTTCTTTTATTTAGCTAGCCTCTGGTGATGTATGATGATCTATGAGTAATTTGTGTTATACAACTATGCATCGTGCTATGGATTGTGTTGGATTTGGTGTTTCACTGGAAGGTACTAAATGTTTTTGTGATTAATTTGAAAAAATTCATCTGAAGGCTTAATTATGTTTGCAGTCAATTGTGGTGCACATTTTATAGTCGTTATCTCATTTTGTTTAGAGATAATACAAAGGATAATGACATTTTGTGCACACCACAAGTCTGGTAAGTATTGCATGAAACCAATTATTTTATAATGACATATCTTTTGATTGCCCACATAGATACAATGAGAATACTTAAAAAGTATATTTAAGTAGTCATGATGGCTATACCATAAGGTTAACATTTGGCATGCAGAAAGGCATCTTTTTTGGCTAAAACATTTTGGTGTAATATCAAAAATGATGTTCTGGTAATAAAGTTACACTAAAGTTTAAGAAACATAAACAGTCTTTTACATGCAAGTTTGAGGTGTTTGATCTATGCTTTTGGGTTTATGCACAGTAGGATGTGCATATATTGTAAGAATGCTATGAGACATTAAGTAATGCAGGCATATACTATCGTATTTTCTAGAAATCATGGTATTCCTAAAAAACTATAAAAATACTTTGTATGCAATCAGGCCCTAAATGGGTATCATAAAGCCACCATTTTGGTTTAATGGTATCATAATGAAAGTTTTGTGCTCAAGTAAATAATATCAAAATCATTTGGAAATCATCTGATATTTTTTTGAGAGGTGCTTCTATGCTGTTCCTTTTAAAAGTTGCACAACTATTAAAGCATAAATGAAGGGTAGATAGTGATTACTTACCCCCTTCGATTGCTTCAAGATTTGTCCAACTTGTACTAGAAGGAAGAGCATAGAAGCACCTCTCTTTTTTTATTCTGACTTTAATGTACACTGAGATGGCTACAAATTCACATAAGGTAACAATTGTTATGAAACTAGATCGTTCACCCACGCCAATGCAAGCACACAAACAGAAGAAAGAGCGCACACAATATGAGAGGAAAAGCTTTCTTTTTATTAGATTGATTTCTCTGTACAAGGCAATGCCCCTATATATATATATATATATATATATATATATATATATATATATATATATATATATATATATATATATATATAGGCAGCATATTTGGTGCAAACCCCCTCTACTGTGAAAACTCCGTGCAAACCACGTGTAAAAATTTTGAAAAATTCTCAAAAAATTACCATGCATAGGGAAGGTGTGGTTCTACAACCCTGTAAAATTTGAAGACAAAACTCAATTGCATTTGGAAGATATGAAAAAGACAAATTGCAAAATGAATAGTGCTAAAGAGTGAAAAATCACTATTCATACTGAATTTGTCTTTTTTTATATCTTCCAAATGCAATTGAGTTTTGTCTTCAAATTTTGCAGGATTGTAGAATCACACCTTACCTATGTATGGTAATTTTTTGAGAATTTTTCAAAACTTTTAGACGTGGTTTTCACGGAGTTTTCACGGTAAAGGGGGTTTGCACCAAATATGTTGCCATATATATATATATATAGAGGACGCCTTTTCTGTACTCTTGGGAGTACGTACTCCCACCTTCATTATACCACTTAAACGAATGTGTTATACTCATTTATCACTTTCAATATACTCAAATAATAATTCTAAGATACTACAATGTGATATTGTTGAAAAAAATTCATCGGTGCTCTTTATTTTTTGCTATATACCCTTTTATATATGTAAAAGGAGTATATAAACAAATTATGCTATATTAGGTGTACTTTGACGAATTTTTTTGTGGAACTCACTTTGGAGTATCTTACAATCAGTATTAGAGTATACTCAAAAGGATAAAGAGGTATAACAACATCATTTAAGCGGTATATTGAGAGTGAATTACATACTCCTGGTATGGAACCATTTTCATATATATATATATATATATATATATATATATATATATATATATATATATATATATATATATAGTGGAGGTCCCCTGGAGGTTAATTCGAATTCGCCCACCAGTCGATAGAGTCCTTCCATACAGGGACACGGACTCTAACCATATCATAACAACAATTTCTTTTTTTGTCGAGCATCAAACGGAGCATACAAAGGTAGTATACATATGCATACTGGAGTATTGAAAAATGGCTACATTAGTAGTTCCCAAGTTTCCTTAAGCTGGGTAGAGCCTGCTCTTCTCACACTTTTGTTCTGTGCAAATGCCATAGAATTTCTTTCGCAAATGTGGCCAGTACTTATAATAGACTCGCACAGTTCTGAAGTTGGTCTGCAATCATAGAACAACAACGCTTAGCACATCTGCCATTAAAACTGGTGGGCATTCAACATAGCAAAAATAGTATGCACACAAATATTTACATTCTTGCAAAACATTGCAAATTTTGAACAAAGCAATAGAAAAAGGTCATCGACAAATCATAACCTAAGCCAAGGGACCATCCTATGGTACTATCTATTTGGCCATCCTCCCTGAAATCACCCAGCATCGGATACTAAAGGTGTATTTGGTTGATAGGATGAGGTTGAATGGGATAGGATGATCCTGTACCATTTGGTTCCATTATTTTGCGTGAATGGAATGGTTCATCATCTAGAGGGAATATTTCTTAAATTTGTATGACTTGGTTCAGAATGTGATGGTTCCATTCAAGCAACTGAACACATGGATAGCTTTTTTCTTGAACCATTTCATACATGTACCACTTGATACAGGCAACCAAACACATCCTAAATGACGATCGAAGCTTCTCATACATCTTTTATTCAAATACCTTAACAATGTAAACTTACTTACTTGATGCTTACCCCGCCTAGGCCTGCATCTGGGGCATAATCTCATCTCTCAGCCTCCAATCGCTTATCTTAGCCTTCATCCATACAAATGCATTCTTGGCCCATTTAAGCCCAATAATCTGGAGGGAAATAAATCACAAGTATGATCTCTCATTGCTATTTTTTTTATTCAATTCAACTATTGATAATGTAATGCTTCGTACCATTGGCTGATGCTGGAAAGCAACCCAAACAATCACTATTGAAAGTAGGAGCAAAACTCCGAGAGGCCATATAACGCATTTGGAGCTCCGCTCAAAACCAAGCAGCATTATACAAGTTAGCAGCACCAAGAATAGCAACTTAAAAAGCACTATCATTGAGCAGACAACAAATCCAGGGTGGTCCGGTGACTCTATCTCCTTGAAGTATGAAGCGGAACCTGCCAGAATAATGCAGCTGATAGTGTATATTACTCCCCCTGCTAAAAGGACTTGTATCCAAGCATCGGAAATCCGAGTCAGACCATGGGAGTGCCCCACCCCCGAAATGATCAGACCACCACCACCACTAAGGGTAGTCATCTTGTCCACAATGGCGGAGAGGAAAGCCACTGTAGCCTGAGTTCAAACAATTCAGAAAGATGAACAAGCGTTAACATATTTAGGGTTTGATTATCTTCCTCAGGGGCTCTACTGGGCGAAGATCAAATCAATAAGAGCGGAAATGAATTCCAAAAACATTTGCAGGAACACCATTTGTCGAGCTACGTGGTTAGTGAGAAAAAGAATCGAAGAAATCTACCTTATTCTTCTTCTTTTTATTCTCATTTTCAGAAGTGTTGACAACATGAGTACTCAGCTTATCGGTCACGCTCTGTAGAGCATCAAACATACACAATCATCGTAAAAGGGGATAAAGAGGACAGGGACAGGGAAAGAAAACCGGATAAATTCCTTACCGCAGCTGCAGTCGTAGTGGCCATGTTTCGTGAGCCGGCCGGTTACCCCTCCCACGCGAGCTCCAAAACGCACAGGCACGGCGCTGTCTCCGGCGAGGAGGCTAGAGCGCTGTGCTCACTTCCCGAATGGCAGAGGAGGATCTGTTTGACAAAAGGATGAATATTTTTTTCGGATTTGCTTGGTTGGTGACAGGAGGAGCTGCGCGGTGCAAGGGGATGGACGCGCGGCGGGGGCTTATAAAGGAGGAGGGCAGTCGCGGGCGCTTATATAGGTCACCACAACTCTTATGTGAAGGACGCGAAACCTCGTTTCAATAGAGTTTTGGATCGGCCTTGTCGTTCGATTTGGCTTGGATGCGTTCGTGTTGACCCTTAATACAATTGATTTGCCTCTCGACAGCGATGTTGTTGATTTTGTAAAGATAAAGTACGTTTTTTTGTAGGGATATGATGGATAAATAACTCTATAAATATGTACAGCAGTAGAAACAATACAATTAATTCTAGAGCTCTGTTGTTCATACCAATAGATATATACTACATGGATTAGAGGCTTCATATCACAGAGAAGATAGACTATGTAAGAGACTGATTATAAGTTTTTCATGGATATATACAACGGTCACACAAAGCTAGATATTAGAAACGAACAGCAGCTAAGGATTTTTTACAGGTTATAATACAACAATCGCTAAAAGTTGTGTTGGTTATGTCCGAGGATCAGCAGTAGCAGAAGGTAACGGTGAGGCAACAATGACACGACCATTGTTCATTGCACAGCACAACGTCCCACAACAAAATCCAAAATGTTTAGGGTTGCATATATCACATCATAGGTGCGTTGGTTGCTGGAATATACCGACGGAGTAAACTGCAACAAAAGATAAAACAAAAAGCTTTTGTTGAGCAATGGCGTAACTATACACAACGGGGGAAAAAATTCTAGAGAGATGCCCAAACCCTCCCCCTCTCGTAGAGATGGCGAAAAGAGCAGCTCGACATGGCACAGGCTGTTTGGCGTGCAGCCCGACCTATTTAGGCACAGCCCATTTAGGCCTGGATAATAAATGGATCGTACTATACCAGCCCACGTGCTGAGTGTTTCCACGTCCCACATGAAGTTGCAGCACAATCATTAGATTACCCCCCACGTTCACTAATCCATCCCTTGTAGGCTTGTAGCAATTGTTTCATAATCTAAGCCAACGTCTTTACCAACTACTTGAGAAATGAACTTGTAGGCAACTTGTGCAATAGGATCGTAAAACAAGATGCATAACTGATTCCTTCCCATTACATAATAAAAAAGCATGTTTTATCCCTAGTCAGACTTGTATTATTGACCAAGCATATAAGGCAATTAGAACACTCCCTAGTCAGACTGGTATTATTGACCAAGCATATAAGCCAATTAGAACACAAGAAAACCCATTAGAAGTACATTTTAAATTTCCAATACCAAAGAACGGTCCTCACCAGACATGCGACAACTGAATGCAAGAGGCAATTCCCACACAAACCACATATTTATTAACCTACAACAAAGACATCTCGTACGGGTAAGCTTCAATTCAGAACCACTCCAAACTTGGCAAATAAGGTAAGCTTCAATTCAGAACCACTCCAAACTTCAATTCAGAATCGTCCTCACCAGACAACTGAATGCAAGAGGCAATTTCCACCCAAACCACATATTTATTAACCTACAACAAAGACATCTCATGCAAGTAAGCTTCAATTCATAACCAATCCAAACATCGCAAATAGTGTAACGTTCTTCTCATTTAAATGAATAACCTGTCGAGCTATAAAACCATTTGAGAAATGTGTCACATTAAGAGAAGGGAAGGATAAAATATTACAGCTTCAATACTTATGACCAATAACTTGCTTCAATATCTTGCGACTATCAAGATCATATCTCTTAATTAACCCAGGAAGCTAGTAAGTAGAAATTACGATTTCTCAAATAGGGGGATCACTATACCTCCAAATTCTTTCTTAAAGCAAATAGAACCCTGATTAGTTTAGAGGTAGTTATGCTTCTGCCTTCTTGTGATGCCCTCATAAGAACGAAGCCCCCTTGATTGATGCCAATTGACACAGTTATATCTACACAGTTAATTGAATTATCCCTACCTGGAAGGGCGGTATCGATTTCTTCTGTGGTGATTTGGAAGGCCAATAATCTTCCCCTTTTTCCTTGCATGTCTTTGTGGCCCTTTTTTCTGTTAGGAGCTTTGTTCGTACATAGTTTGCACACTGATAGTATTCAAGATATATAAGTTCAGATGAATTAAATGTTCTTCACTCTAATTATCCCTCCCTTACACTCGGGAGGTTTGAAGCCCTCCTAGAGCATCCACCTCACCTCCACCTTCTCTCTCCTCTTTTTGCGAAAAAGCCATCCCGGTTTTTGAAATTACGGATAGGTCCTTTTGCAATTTTTTTGTGAGAGGGAGATTTTTTCCTCGGTTCGCGTTTAGGTCCCTCCTTTGCCATTTTACGTAAAGAACCTCCCGTTAAATACGAATCGTAAACGAGCCCTTTTATAGTTTTTCAAAATAGCGAACAGGTCCAAAATCATAACAAATAAGTCCGTGCGCTTTTCGTTCAGGTCCTTTCTTCGTTTTGCCTCAAAAAAATGTTTTTGTGGTCCGTTTTTCCCTCTGGAGCATTGAAAAAATGTTTTCGTTTCTCCGTTTTGCCCGAAAAAAATGTTTTTGTGGTCCGTTTTCCCTCCGGAGCATGAAAAAAATGTTTTGTTTCTCCGTTTTACTCGAAAAAAATGTTTTTGTGGTCCGTTTTCCCTCCGGAGCATGGAAAAAATCCGTTTTGCCTAAAAAAAACCGAAAAATATTTTGGTGGTCCGTTTTTCCTCCGGTGCATGGTAAAAATGTTTTGTTTCTCCGTTTTACCCGAAAAAAAAATGTTTTTGTGGTCCGTTTTCCCTCCGGAGCATGGAAAAAATATTTTCGTTTCTCCGTTTTGCCCGGGAAAAATGTTTTTGTTGTCCGTTTTCCCTCCGGAGCATGGAAAAAATGTTTTCGTTGACCGTTTTTCCTAAAAAAAACCGGAAAATGTTTTTGTGGTCCGTTTTTCCTCCGGAGCATGCAAAAAATGTTTTCGTTTCTCCGTTTTGCCCGGAAAAAATGCTTTTGTGGTCCGTTTTTCCTCCGGAACATGGAAAAAATGTTTTCGTTTCTCCGTTTTTCCTAAAAAAAAACCGAAAAATATTTTGGTGGTCCGTTTTTCCTCCGGAGCATGGAAAAAATGTTTTGTTTCTCCGTTTTACCCGAAAAAAATGTTTTTGTGGTCCGTTTTTCCTTCAGAGCATGGAAAAAATGTATTAAAGTATTCTCGTGGTCCGTTTTTTTTATGAAAACATTTTTTCAATTTTTTCGTTCACGTGCGCAGCGTGCCGCCGCGCTCAATTTTCTAGTTGAAATGACATACAATGGTAGCCTGGCAATGTAGATAGATATATAGATAGATGGCTGCGTCAAATCGACGGTCTGGACAGACAGATATATAGATAATAGATGGTTACAAACTACTACAGAAACGTACATCACAATCGGTTCTTTTTGGTCATCACAGTCGGTTTTGGTGGCGATACAAAGTCCAACGACAGTGATAAGGTAGATATATCACAGTCGGTTTTTAACCGACACTAATAATACATTATCACTGTCGGTTCTCAACAGGAACCGACTGTGATATTACACTTATCACCATCGGTTTTATCTTAGAACCGATTGCGATAAGTATAATATCTGTCGGTTCTTTTCGAACCGATACAAATGATTACATTATCGCAATCGGTTCATTTGTAGAACCGATGGGGATAATAATAATATCACAATCGGTTCATTTGTAGACCCGATTCAAATTATTACATTATCACCATCGGGTCATTTGTAGAACCGATGGGGATAAGAATAATATCACAATCGGTTTATTTGTAGAACCGATTCAAATTATTACATTATCACAATCGGTTCTTTATGCAAACCGATTGCGATCTGAAACATATCCCAATCGGTTCGGTAAGAACCGATTGTGATGATGTTACCGCCCATCGTCCAAAATGGCCTCGCATTGACAATATGACACATTCATGACAATCCACGTAATCACGTAACATATACATCACAATCTACACACATTACATTCAAATTAATATTGTTTTCGATCCAGAATGCATCACATTCACATTCAGATAAATTTTGTTTACACTTTATGGACTAGTATTTGCTTGAATTGTCTCTATATCTACCATCATCTGCTATAACTTCCATCGGTACCACTGGCATAAATAGTCTCGTAATTTCTTGAGATCAGTGTTGGTTAGGCTCTTCCGGATGATATCAAGGTCCTGCAAACTAGATCGTAGTGCACTAATATATTTAAGGCTTAAATTGGTATTGTAACATGCTGATAGTATTATGCTTGTAAACAAATATCAAATAGACGATGTGCAAATAATCTGCTTTATACCTTAGGGAAAACATGTGAGCGACCAATCAAATTCGGCATGTGATGCATCACGTAAAAGCCACCTGAGATCATCGCACCCTTGTTGATGACACTGTGAACAAAGAAACTTAAATTAGGAGACGAATTAAAAATAGGTGCAAGAAAAATCCTATGATAGACACTTGTACCTTGAAGCGCTTCCACTCGAGTTTGGTGCCTTGTTTATCATTGTATGGGCCACGTTCAGCAACGTAAGACATGAAAGCCCTATACATTGGAGAGATGCCATGCATTGAGGTTAAAAATACCTAACGTAGTTCAATATGTAAAGTGTTAGGTTAGAGGAATGTACTTACTACGCAAAAGCAGGCTCGATCGCATAGTCCATCGGTCTATTTTGAGTGAGTTCAACGTGTAGACCTTGTTTTGACTCGAACAACCACAAGTAGAACCCAATGGTTGCTTATTAAGCGGTACACAATGCAAGAGAATAAGTTAATAAAAGGTTGAAGTGTTTACATGTAATTGAATTGTAAAGAAGTACATACTCCTGGTGGTATGGGAAGAGAATGAAGTCCTTTTTTGCCTCCTCATGCAATGCCTGCTTGATGTATCCTGCAAGGAACTCCGATTGATACTTAGCCATGGTCGCAGACACCATCTCGGGGTCGACAAACCCGACAGGGTGTTGACCCGTCACGGCTCGCTGCCTCATGAACCTGCAATTCATGTCAATTGTTAAAAATATAATACAAAATCAATAAATAGTCATCGATTGAGTATGGTGCGAGACTCACGGCGTCGAGGATCGTATGGTAGAAATATCGACGGCTTTCAAGCTATACATAAAGTCTGAGATCCTCAAAGCGACCGAAAGGTCCCATCCTCCTTGCGGTGGAATTGGCCCGCTCGATACTTCACTATGAAATCGTGGCGAGACTCGGCCTCATGTGACCTATCGATGTACCATCCATGTAGGTGTCGACTGAACAAGCCCAAAGAATTCAATTCTTGGCTTGGGAGAAAGGGCTTTCCATGTATGTACCGCTTGTGATCATCAGGGTGCTCTGTGCCCTCTGACAACTTTGCCTTCTTCACGGAGGGACTCTCTGAACTCTGCTTTGTATCTTTCGTCATCGTGGTAGAAGTCCTTTTGCGCCCCACCTGCGCACCAACATTTGTAGCTGCAGGCGTAGGTGCAGGAGGTGCAGCTGCAGGCGTAGGTGCGAGTTGTGTAGCGAGGCGAGAGCATGTGCGGCAGGCGAGGAGCATGTGCGGCGAGGCCAGCGATAGTTGGAGGAGCGGAAGCGGCAGAGTAGGAGGAAGCGAGGCGGCGGCAGGAGTAGTACCAGGAAGCGGCGGCGGTAGTACCAGCGATAGCGATATGAGGCGACATCGATGGTACGAGGAAGCGATAATGAGGCGATAGCGATAACGAGCGACACGATGCGATGCAGTACTAGCGATAGCATAGTAATGCGGCAATAGCGATGCTTGATAGCAGCGATACCCGATGCTTGATAGCGATAGCGAGCATACCGGTAGTAGCGATAGCAGCGATAGCGGCGGTTGTACCAGCGATAGCGAAGTGGCAGCGAGGAGGAGGTGCTTGCACTACGACACCGTCGCGGGCCACTTGATGAACGACATCCGTGCTTGCCCGAGAGTGGTGATATCTTCGTTCGGGGGGAACTCCAGGGCATGAGACATGTAAACATCGTGGACATAGTCCACCTGCACCCTCATGTAGCCCATCCCCAAAGGTATACCATGCACCGTGTCATCCTCCTTGCTTGGAAATGCAACCCCGCGCGCAGCCTCAATTTGTATTCCGTCGTCGACCAGGACTAGCCGGCACTTGGTAGGACCCTGCAAGAAGTGATCAGCATCTTCATCATAATCTGTGTTAAGCTTACTCATGTACCTTTTGGTCTGAAACAGTTATTACCTTGAGGTGTGGAATGCACAGTTCCTTATTGGAAGCGGCAATGCTAGGGCGTAGCATAGGCGATGGTTGAGGAATCGATTCTGCGAGAACATCGCCATCATCTCAGCCATCATCTCAGCCTTTAACTCCTCCTTCAACTCCTCCTTCATCTGCAAACGGATCCGCGCCTCACGTGCTTCCCATGATCTTGCCCGGGCACTGGACGCGCTCTCCTCTACAAAGAAGGACCTCTTCGTATACCCCGCACCTGCGGCAAGCACCCGCCCCTTATGATCGGGCTTCCGATTGCGAAGACAGGATGTCCCGTGACCCTTGGCTTTCAAATGCTCCTTGCTCTTTCCGCGAGCTTACCTCCTCTGCAAAGCGCCAAATATAAATTATTACTAAAATACAATGGGAATATAATATGCAATGTACTATGTTAGATATCTTACGATGGTCGTGACGATCAATGCGATCGCGGGTTTGGAATGACAATCGACCATCGATGTTTTCTTCGTCCTCGCTAATACCCGATCAGCGTGCCGCTCCTCGCATATGTGGGAGTAAGGCATCGTTGTCCCAGAGGTGGCACACTCAGAGGCTAGTCGCACCCACTCTGCCTTCTTCCCTACGTACCCACCGGAACCGAGGTGGTGCGCGTGTGTGTTACGCCTCTGTATAGCGATATTCTTCTCTCTCAGCTCCTCCGCCTCGGGCGTACTCCTCATCCTTGCGAACTCCTCCCAAACCTTGGGTGTAACAAAAGGATACCTTTGGAAGGGAGTACGGTCTTTCAACACGAACTCGGCATGCATGGTCACCCTGAAATGCCTCAAAGCCACACCCATTCTCTTCAAGGCGTACTGCCTCGCATTGATTTCATCTTCCTCTGGTATAATCCATTTTCCCTTAACCCGTCTCACGATCGGTTCTTACGCTCGTAAACTTACGTCCTTCCTCCAGTCCTTAATTGTGATCGGCACTCGCTCCCTCACCAATTGGCCGATAAAAGAGGAGTAGCGCCCCTTAAACGGGCCAGGACCCGTGCAAACCCCCCTGGCATTGAATTGGAGCACTTGCGGCGTTCTCCTGTGGCTCCTTTATTCGGTCCTCTGGCCTTTCTAACCTTCCTCGAAGGGGTAGCGGGACCTTCTCTCTCTGGCGTTGAGCCGGTGCTCTCTCTTTGCGACATTTCGAAGTAAGTACGTATATTGTCAAACCTAAACTTCATGAGAGGAAGCAATTCAAATTTCACATAATAGAAAGCATTTCACATGTCTATCTGTAGACCGACTAAATGCGTGCATTACCAACGATGACTCCTAATCTCTAATTAGGTTAGGTCCTAATCCCATTCGAGGATATGTGGTTCGAGCAAGTTCCTAAGCTGTTGTACAACTCTAGAGAAAATTTCGGCAGCATCTCCCCGCTGTTCTCCAAATACACGTCTCGACAACAGGTCAAGAGGGTGTGTATTCGAAGAACACCAGGGAGATGCTGCCGAAACTTTCTAGAGTTTGTACAACGACTAAGGAACTTGCCCTAGCCACATATCCTCGAACTATCCAAAAAACGTGGACAATTCGAGACTGCTTATTTATAAATATGCCATTTTAGCATACTTATAAACAAGCACCCTCGAACGGGAGACGCATAGGTTACGCAACTAAACTCGATAATAAAGTGCGATAATATAGCATGTGTTACAAGTTTCAAATTGCAATGATGGATTGCTCTCAGATTGCTATAGAAGGGTTGCTAAATTAATTAGCCGTCCAACTTCTAGATGGCCAATATATCACCGGCTATTACATCTTCAAATTCAAGGATTACACAACCCTAGAACAGCACTGCTCTAGCACAGAAAACAACAAGTACAGCATAATATCAGAATGAATATAGCACTAATCTAACCCTACCACAATGCATTAAGAGCAAGTGCCACCAAATTGTCAGCTAAGAGCATAAAGGAATAAGCACAGCACTGCTCTGACCCTAGAACAATGCATTAAGAGCAAGTGCCACCAAATTGTCGACTAAGAGCAGTGTTGTTCTAGGTCTAGCAAGTTCCTTTAATGATCAGATTAATCAAGCCTCATTCAAAAGCAATCATCATCGAGCTATTTACAACCAATTACAGCCCACAGTCCGAAATGCATCTTACAAGGTCGCCGAACCTAGTCGGCAATGGGGAGGAGCCGATGGGGGCCAGCCGATGGGGGGCAGCCGGAGGAGGCGCCGGGGAGGACCAGAGGAGGAGGCGCTGGGAGGCGCCACGGGTACCCGCCACCGGGAGAGGAGTTGGGGGAGGCGCCACGGGTAGGCGCTGTCGGGGAGGTGGTCGAGCTAGGGTGTGGGAGGAGCCGGAGGGGAGGCGCCACGGGTACCCGCCATGGAGAGGAGCCAGGGGGGAGGCGCCCACGGGGTAGGCGCCGGTCGGGGAGGTGGTCGAGCTAGGGTGTGGGAGGAGCCGGAGGGGGAGGCGCCCACGGGGTACCCGCCGATGGGGGAGGCGCCGGGGGGGAGGAGGCGGAGGGGGAGGCGCCGGTGCGGGAGGTGGTGGAGCTAGGGTTGTGGAATGAATTGAAACGAAATCGGTCTTGGCGAAATGAAGCGAGTGTCTTGGCGCCGAAATGAAAATGCTCAGGTTTTATCACGGTCGTTTCTATAGAAAAACCGATCGCAATTATCTTGAGTATACGTGTCGGGTTATATAGAAAAACCGATCGCAATTATCTTTGAGTATACAGTAATGGTTCTATAGAAAATCCGTTCGCAATTTGTGTAGTCTCTGTGTCGGTTCTTTAAAAGAACCGATCGCAATTATACTATCTGTGCGGTTTCCTAAAGAACCGATTGTGATAACTATGATCCAATTTCTAAATTTAATTTAAAAAAGAAACTTCAATCAAATTTGCTATACTATAAGAACCATTTGACATATATATTCTACAAAATGCCACAATATACAGGGAATACTAACAACATAATATAATTAAAATACAACCCTTCTTGATGATCTACACGCATGTAATGTGTTCAATGTGTGCCGTCGTCACAGTAGACATGCCCCATCTGCAAGCGGAGGTGTTTCATCAAATTGGTTGTACTCTTCTTCATCTACGACATTTTCAACTCCAATAATCCTCCTCTTGCCATGAAGTACGACGTGCAACCTCGGATTGGCGGGTCACGCACGTAGAAAACTTGAGTTGCTTGCTTTGCGAGGACGAGCGGTTCATCTCTGTAGGCGGTCTATTCAGATCAACAAGTGTAAAACCTGTCTTGTCGACCTTAACTCCGTGAGGAAGTCTCACCCACTTACATCGGAACAATGGAACTTGGTATATTCCGTAGTCGAGCTCCCATATTTCTTCGATCATCCCGTAGTAACAGTTCATTGCGATTGACGATCCTCTAATTGAGTGATCATCGGACAAAGCATCTATGCTCACACCACTGTTTTGCTTTGTACTCTTTGCATCTTGACTTTCAGTATAAAATGTGTAGCCATTAATATCGTGAACCTTGCCATGTCTCAGATATTAAATCTTGGTCCATCACCAACCATTTGACATCCTCGGTACTAACGGAGACCTTCACCTTTTCTTTGAACCATGTGAGGAATCGATCGTTGTGTTCTCGTGTGATGGAAAGCTCATCCATAAGTGGATTCTCTTCCCGTAATATCAACTTGTGCTGTTCGATGTATGGATGAACTTCTGCGCTGTGTTGCAAGGCTGTGAAATGCGCTTTACAAGACATATCAAATTGTGGGCTCATTAGATTTGACCCAATGGTTCCTTTGCCACCAAGTCTGCCCTCATGACGAGATATAGGAACACCAATCGGTTGTCTTTTACCTAGGTAGTCCACGCAGAACTCAATAACCTCTTGACCCCATAACCTTCAATAATACTACCCTCAAAGCCGACCTATTCTCGACGTATGACTTTAATATACCCATGTACCTCTCGAGCGGATACATGTAACGCAGAATGCGGTCCACAAATCTTAATCACTATAACAAGGTGAACAACGAGGTGGACAATGACGTCGAAGAACGAAGGCGCTAAATGCATCTCAAGCTCACAAAGAGTCTGCACCAACTCACACTGTAAGTTGTCCAAAGACATCAGGATCAATAACCTTGCATGAAATCGCATTGAAGAAATAGCATAACCGTGATTGCCAACCTGGCGTCATCTGGTAGGATATTTCGATTGCAACAGGAGCATTTGGGTCATCAAGACATGACAGTCGTGGGACTTCATACCGATCAACTTCAAATCATCCATAGACACAAGCTTCTTAATGTTTGCGGAGTAGCCCGATGGAACTTTAATATCGTGGAGACACTTGCAGAGGTCTTCTTTCTCTTTCTTGGATAAGGTGTAGCATGCAGCGGGGATGTACGGCCCTTTTCCATCCTCCTCCATCACTGCAAGCTTGGGCCGGATCCCCATGTAGGTCATATCAGTGTCGGTTCTCAAAAGGAACCGACTGTAAATCAAGTCAACATCACAGTCGGTTCTTGATAAGAACCGACACGGATATCCATTCGCCCCCTCGTCTTCCCCGCCATTTTGACGTTCAAACAATACTAGCATTGATCACACCATATAACTCCTTTCGTTCTCTGCATCCTGGTCACATCGGTACAAGTCTTCCTCCTTTCGTTCTCTGCATCTTCGACCGGCAATGGCAGCGCCACCACCATCTCCCGCAAGTTCTGACGACTCCGTGGAGTCGCCTCTCTTCCATCCTCCTCCACCGTCCTCACCGCCGCCGGTAGCGCCGCCTCAGCCTCCGGCGCCTCACTCCGACATGGCGCCCGGCGCCCGCTGTATCCGTCGTCCCTCCCGGCTTCTCACCCCATCCGGGCGCCTCCAAAGGCAGCAAGCGCCCCAGAGATGACGACGACGACGAGGAGGAGGAGGAGGACGACGACTACGAGGGGGACGACGAGGAGGACGACGACGACGACGAGGAGGATGACGAGGGGGACGACGACGACGACGACGACGAGGAGGAGGAGGAGGAGGAGAAGGAGGAGGAGGAGAAGGTGGAGGAGTACTACGCGCCGATCACCATAGGGACCGGCGCGTCGTCTAGATCGGGTTCATCATCGGAGGATGAACCATCACTAGTCCGCGTAGTCTCCAGCGACTCTGGCGACTCGGGTGACTCGGGTCACTCGGATGACTCGGTTGACTCGGGTTACTCGGGCTAGAGCCGCGAGTAGTAAATTTAATATATTAGGTGTAATGCAGTCCCCCTTTATATGTTTACTAATTATAAACAATGGATGTGGTGATATATTGTAATGAAATACAGCTTGTTTAATATATTAGGGTTGTTGGCCTAGTGCAGATGAAATCTATTCGGCTGCCTTTACACTATTTTGAATCTCTTTTATATTTTTGTGCATTGTATCTTTCTAATGTTCTGTTGTTCCAAGTCAAAATGTTTCATGTCCCTCTTGATAAAAAAACAAGTATAATGTGTGGAATGGTATATATATTATTATTATCTGCTGCATGCATGCTACTATAATGTTATATATAATTTGCATCACTACATGTGTCTATATAAATTGTCTCGAGAGTTGAACCATGAGTTGGGATTCTAGCAGACAGTGCTTGTTCATCGTCCGAAAATACAAGTTTTGCACAAATATTAAAGCATGAATGAAGGGCACAAGAGGTGCGTGTTGGGATTCAAGCAGAGCGGGCTGTGTTGGAGTTTGTTTTTCTTCTTCCCTGAAGGGGAAATGTGTGAGTGGAGGATCTCACAAAAACTATGTTTCTAATGAATCAGACGTTCTTGGTTGCACGTGGTGTTGCCAAAAATCATCACAATCGGTTCGAAAAGAATCGATTGTGATAACCCCTGTGCTCATCACAATCGGTTTCTTCCCAAAACCGATTATGATAATACCTTCTCATTACAATCGGTTCTGGAAAAGAACTGATTGTGATAACCCCTGTGCTCATCACAATCGGTTTCTTCCCAAAACCGATTGTGATAATACCTACTTATTACAATCGGTTTTAGATAAAAACCTGAAGGATCATTGTTTTTGATCCATGTGTTTTTGATGATGAGTATTTGAATATTCGAAAAGATTTGAATTTGGTTTAAAGATTTGAAAAGAGCAGAAATCAGGTTGGTTATCCAAAAGATTTGAATTGGCGAACTCATTTTTCCCATGTATGTGAGACCAAACTCTTTGGTCCATCATACACATGTTTTAAGTGAACTCATTGAGCCAAACTCTTTCTTTCCAAGAAACCAAGAAGTTCCACATCCACAGGACAAGTTTTCTTTTCTGCATCGTGAATGTGTTTGCTTTAAGGTCTCGTTCGGATCATGTTGTTTTTGAAACCGAGTGTGGCACATTTGCGCCGGACAAGATTTTTTGTCCGTCGTGAACATGAATTTGAAAGCGTTTTTGAACCGAGACTTTTGCATGTACGACGGACTGATTTTGGTTGTCCGTCGTAAACATGTTTTCGCCGGAATGTTTTTTCTTTTGGAACTAAGAATTTTCCTTGTACAACGGACAGACTTTGTTGGTCCGTCGTGAATCGCTTTCTAGGGTTTCACTTGGCATTTCTTGGCGGACTTGTTTTGTTGTCCGTCGTAAATAGGATTTGCTCAATCAGGGTTTTGAGCGATTTTGAGATTGAAATTTGAATTTGATTTTGAGATTATAAAATTTGTGATAATTTCATGATACTTGTTTTGAAGTGGACTTTATGCAATACTCGAGTGAGTATTTGCATGGATTGATGTGAGTCAGTCGTGGACTTGTACTCGGAATTGTTTTGTGTTTTTGATTCATGTGCAGTGTTGCTTGAGGTCGAACATGGTCGATGACGGACCGAGACTAGGTTCGTGGAGGAACCGAGGTCGTGAAGGTCAAGGATGTCATGCGAGATGTTTGGACTAGAGAACGATTACCGCGTGTGGTTGAGATCGTTGCGGCTTAGCGGCGATGAGCCGTATGGGTGCATGCCGCATGTGTGTGTGCATGCAAACTTGTGTCGTGTGTATGCAGGTCTACTGAGTCGGTCAAGGACACAGCAGAGCCACCGGTCGCGAGTTGTCCGAGAGATGTCCTGAGCAAGTCAGTCCGATACGTTATCCGAGAGGTTTTCGGCTGGATGGTTGCTGTCCGGTTTTTACATGAATACTGATTGTTTGATTCGAATACAAGATGGAAGCGGTGGCTGTGGATTCCTTTAAATAGAGGGTTCTAGGGGTTTAGAACTCATTCAATCCAAGGAAAAGGGCAAGAAGCAAGAGGTGCCTACAACAAAGAAGAGATTTTGTGTTTTCTTTAGTTTGTTTAAGGTTTTCTAATCTTGTGAGATTAGAGATTTTGGTGGTTTTTCTAATCTTGTGAGATTAGAGATTTTGGTGGTTTTTCTAATCTTGTGAGATTAGAGATTTTGGTGTCCTCCCGGAAGGAGTGGCTTTGGAATAAAGAAAAGGTTATGCAATTCTTTACATACTCTTTTGCTATGATTCTTGATTAGAAGGTTTGTTCGAGTTTTGATAGAACTAGTTTTGATTTTTGTTCGATTTGTCTCACTAATTAATCTAGGGTTTTAATCTCTACGATATTAAATATTTCTTCCGCTATTTAGGGGTCTTTAAATTTTCTGAAAGAAATAGTTGAATTTTATTCGGCATCTATTCACCCCCCCCTCTAGTTGCCTACTCGGTCCTACAAGTGGTATCAGAGCAAGGTTCTACTAATCCATCTTAACAGGTGATTAGTAAACGGTAAGATATGGCAACAGAGAAATATTCAAACAAGCCGCCAATCTTCGATGTACAGACTTCCCATTTGGCGGATCCGAATGACTGCATATCTTCAAGCTCAAGGTAACGCGATTTGGCGCAAGGTAAAGATTTCATACAAGCTTCCTTCTAATGATGATATTGATAAAATCGAGTTTGAAAAGGATGTTGAAAGTAATAATAGAGCTAGAAACATATTGCTTCAAGGACTTGCTAGAAAAGAATTCGATAGAGTCTGTCATTTACTCACCGCTCATGAAATTTGGAAATCTCTTCAAGATTATCATGAAGGCAACCTTGACTCACAAAGAGGCTAGGCAAGATCAATTTAAAAGGAATACACTAGATTTGAAATGAACTCGAGAATCATTAGATGATTGTTTTGCTCGTTTTAATAGAATCTTAAACAATCTTAGAGTCGTTGATGTACAATACACCGACTCTGAAAATGCTAGACATTTCTTATCATCTCTTGATCTTAAAATCGGCAAATGAAAGTAATCGCATTTAGGAGGCTCACAAGATGAGTGAAATGACATTGGATAAATTATATTCTAGTCTCAAAACTTTTGAGATAGATATTGTTTCGAGAACATCCAGTGATAACTCTTTGGCTCTTAATGCAAATTCTTCTTCATGTGATAATGCTACTAGTGCTTCATCATCATATTCCATTCTTGCCTTGAGTGCTCTTAGTGATGAACAACTAGATCAAATACCGGAAGATACACTTGCTCTTCTTTCCAAGCGTGTCAATGCAAATTACATGAGATCAAGGGAGAGAAGAGGAGCCTCCATCCCCTTTGCTACAATCAAGGGCAAGGCGGGACACGTCCGTGCTAATCGCTTCAAGAACAAAGTTAGAGACGAGAAGGATCAAAGCAACTCCTCCAAAACCTTCCGGCCAAAAGAGAGCAAGGACAAAAATAAGCAGCGGACGAAGAAAATGCTCAACAAAGTCTTCATCGCAATTGGTCGCTTAGACTTAGCGACATTGATGATTCAATCGACGATGAGAAGGAAGCAAAGCAAACGAAGGTGAGCGAGAAAGATTTCACCTGATTGTGCTTCATGGCAAAAGGAACACTAGTGATTCTAGTAACAACGACAAAGACTTCCAAATGATCGTGATGAGGTAATGCCTTCATATAATGAGCTTTGTGAAGTTTTAGTCATATTGAGAAAATCTTTAAGAAAATCTTCAATCAAAATAAAAATTTAGAGAATGATTTGTCCATGCTGAAAACTGAAAATGAAAAACTTAGAAATTCTATTTCTAACAATGATGCATGTGATAATTGTGAGGGGTTCTCATTAGAATTGCAATCACTTAGAGCTGCTCATTCTTGCAAAATAAAAGAGCTAAATTTGCTAAAAAGTGAAGTTGATAAGTTCAAGCAAACTTTAGCTTTTGGTTCAATAATGCATTTTTATGTGTTGCGAGAATTGTTTGTCACTAGAGAGAATTTAAGGAAAATACGAGCAACTTGTTTCTTTGGACACATCATCTTTACTCACTCTCTTGTCATCTCAAAAGAAAAGGCTAAAAATGTCAAGTTGATCCATGTCAAAATTGCCCTGTTGTACTTAGAGAAAATGAATATTTAAAATCAACTTTGGAAAAATTTCTTTGGAGGAAAGAAAAACTTGAATCGATTCTTGATAAATCAAAATAAGTGTTAAAAGCGATTAGGATAGGCTTTGATCACTTTGAACACTTGAAAAACAACCCTCCTGTAATTGTGAAAACAATTGGTGCTGGTAAAATTGAAATCCTCCCTCCTAAACCAAGTGAAACAAAATTCAAATCTCTTTGGATCTATTGATTTTTCTCGAAAAACTCAACCCACTCAAAGTGAAGGAGCAAGTACTTCAAAACTCGTACAAATGCACTTTTTGTCACAAAGATGGTCATCTAGAAAACTTCACAGAAAGCTAAAATCGACAAGGGAAAGAGAATTAAAAATTCTAAAATGACTGGAGAAATTAAAAATTTTGAAAAGCCCAAGTCATACCGTCATAAACCATCTAATAGGGCCTTTACAATCTATGACAATAGAAGAAGCAGGTTTAGGTTACAAAAAGAAAACACCTTCCACTTCTTTGTATGTACATAGACATGGTCATAAAAGCAATATTGTGACAGGCTCTGTGAAAGCAAACAAAAATACATTACTCTCACAAGTTTTTATGCGATCACACCTGTCGTCGAGTGATTCGATCTTTGGATACCTAAAGCATGTTTTTCTAACCCCAAAGATCGAATCCTCGGCATCTTCTGTTCATAACATGTAGGTGGTACGAGAAGGGAAGGAGAACATCTGGGTTGTTGATTCAGGATGCTGCCAACACATGACGGGCAACACAAGTTGGTTCTCCTCCCTAACAAAAGCATCTGGGAACGAGGCGATCACTTTTGGAGATGCTACTCTCGGACGCTGGCCACCTGCAAAAGGTACAAAGGAAGGTAAATGAACACTTTACTTTGAAGAATGTCTCTCTGGTGTCTAAACTGAAATTCAACCTTACATCGATTATCACAATTGTTGGATGAAAACTTTGAAGTGAGCTTTAAACCTAATGCATGTAGAGTACTCGATGCTTCTGGAAACTTGATTCTTGAGATATCTAGACTTGGAAAAATTTTCATAGCAAATTTTAGTAATGCTTCAAGTTCACATTGTTTTGTTGCTTCAGAATCTAGAAATCTCAATTTTTGGCATCGTCGATTAGGCCACATGGGATTTGATCTGTTGTCGAGATTGAGTAGTCTAGACTTAATTCGTGGCTTGCCGAAATTAAAATCTTGCAAAAATATTGTTTGTGCTTCCTGTCGACATGGTAAGATGGTTGGAGCGCCTCATGCTCCTATCTCTCTCTGTAATGACCACTTGGCCCAGGTCAACTTCTTCACATGGATACAGATGGGACCATCTAAAGTACAATCGTAGGAGGTAAGTGGTACTTTCTAGTAATAGTTGATGATTATTCGAGATACTCTTGGGTGCATTTTTCTGTCTTCAAAAGATGAGATTTTTGGTCTCTTTCATGTCTTCATTAAGAGATTGATAAATGAATTGCCTAACTCATTGAAAGCCATAAGAACAGATAATGGTACAGAATTCAAAAATGCCTTGTTTAAATCTTTTGTGAAACTAATGGGATTGAACATCAATTTTCTTCGCCATATTCTCCCTCACTGAGAATGGTGTTGTAGAAAGGAAAAATAGAACTTTGATTCAAATGGCTAGAACTATGCTAGATGAATACAACACTTCAAGAAAATTTTGGGTTGAGGCAATTTCTTACGCTTGCTATATATCAAATAGGGTCTATCTCGTAGCTTTACTTGGTAAAACATCTTATGAACTGAGATTTGATCGTAAACCATCTGCTTCTCACTTACGAGTGTTTGGTTGCAAATGCTTTATTCTTAAACATGAAAATCTTGATAAATTCAAGCTCGTAGTACGGATGGTATTTTCCTTGGCTATTCGTTGCACTCTCGTGGATATCGTGTACTTGATTTATCGACTAACAAATTGTTGGAGACATGCGATGTTACTTTTGATGAGGCTAGCCCTGGAGCTAGACCCGACATTTCAGGTTCACGAGAAGATTTAGAGCCAATCTTTTGGATAAAAGATTCAAGAAAATGATGAAGATAATGATGATGATGAGCTCATACCTACAGAGCGGAAGTTGTTTGAACAAATTGATGTGACTACTACTTCAGATTCTCCTACACCTCCCACGACGACTGAAACAACTGGACCTCCCCTTACTGTTTTGAAGAACCATCCTCCTGAACAAATTATTGGAAGTCTTCATGAAAGGTTTTCCGAGCTGATGTCCAGGGAATTCGAGATGAGTATGATGGGAGAGTTGACATACTTCCTTGGATTTCAAATCAAGCAAGCGAAAGAAGGGATCTTCTTGCACCAATCCAAGTATACAAAGGAGCTACTAAAGAAATTCGACATGGGAGAAGGAAAGTCAGTATCTACTCCAATGAGCACAACAACAATTTTGGATCTTGACGAGAATGGTGTCGAGATGGACCAAAAGAATACAGTATGATTGGATCACTACGTATTTGATCGCTTCGAGGCCTGACATACATTTTGCAAGATGTTTGTGCGCTCGATTTCAAGCCTCTCCTCGAGAATCACATCGACAAGCAATTAAAAGAATTTTCAGGTATCTTCGCTCCACTTCTGAATTTGGCATTTGGTATTCTTGTTCTTCTTCGCTTACACTCCTAGGATATTCTGATGCTGATTTTGCGGGGTGTAGATTAGATAGAAAGAGTACTTCTGGCACATGTCATTTTCTTGGCACTTCACTTGTTTCTTGGTCTTCTAAGAAACAGTCCTCGATTGCTCAATCTATCTGAAGCCGAATACGTTGCGGCCGCTAGTTGTTGTTCACAAATTCTTTGGATCACTTCAACTCTTAAAGATTACGGCATTAACTTTAATAGTGTTCCACTTCTTTGTGATAATACTAGTGCAATTCACATCGCTAAAAATCCTGTTCAACATTCAAGGACTAAACACATTGATGTTCGATATCATTTTCTTAGAGATCATGTTGAAAAAGGAGCTATTGAACTGAAATTTGTTGATTCGGATGCTCAAATTGCTGATATTTTCACTAAGCCGCTTGATTCTTCTCGCTTTGCTTTCTTACGCGGTGAACTTGGGATCATTCATCCCCATGGGTTGATTTGAGGAGTCTTGACTTTAACTCTTTCATCTGTGTTACTTGGCTTTAGTTATTACAAGGAGCTATTTTGCCGTTACACTTAAAGAAAACTCCCCTGTTTTCATTGCATCATGTAGTACAAAGCTTTGTTGACTATTCTTGTGTATATAGTCAAATTATTGCTACATTGCTTCACTTCTTATTAAAAGACTAAAAGACTAAAAGAACTCAATTTGAGATGCTTTTCGAGAATATTTTGGCTCTTGTACATTATAGTATGGCATTTGTGAAATAGACTTAAAAGTTTCTTGTCATCTGTTGAAAGGCTAGAGCTGATTAGAAACTATGTGTGAGCTTTTGTTGGACTTCAAATGATCATTATGAGTCTCAAGCAAAATCAGTGTTTTAAATGATAAAAGCAAGTTGAAAAGATGCAAGCAAAGCTACTTGGCTAAACACAAGTTTAGTACAATGTGCAGCTTCCTTGCCAGGATTTAAATTCAAAAGATGCAAGCAAAGGCTACTTGTCTAAACAAAAGTTCAGAACAATGTGAAGCCACTTGCCAATATAAACTAAGAAAGATACAAGAAAGAACTACCTACTCATACACAAGTATGGGCTAGTGTGCGATTACTTGTCATCCTCGTTGATCACAAAGCAAAATTGTCAAACTTGCTAAAAGAGAAAAAGGAAATTCAATTTTTGAAAAAGGCTTGAGATAAATATTAGTGAATTTGAAAGTCTCTCTTTGCTCATGATAGATTTCTTTTTAGCTTTGGCAAAATCAGTTTATGACATTTTACTTGTTTGCTCTAATTTGCATATGCGACAACTACTCTATGTGTTAGAGCCTTCATATTCTCACGATTTGCCTTCTCATTGGATAAATTGACCAAATGCTTTATTTTGATTATATACCTTGAAAATACTTCAAAGCTTGAGATACTGCATTCATTAAGGGGGAGTTTTGAGATCTTGATGACTATTTTGTCAAAAAGGGGGAGAGTAAGATAAGAAGAAGAAAAATATAAAGAAAGGAGAAATTCAAATGCTGTTTGAAAATTTGGGAATTTGGATTTACTTGGTCTTGGAATCTTTTTCTATACCTTTGTCAAATCTTATATTATGTTTTGTCAAATTACTCATCAAGGGGGAGATTGAAGGATCATTGTTTTTGATCCATGTGTTTTTGATGATGAGTATTTGAATATTCGAAAAGATTTGAATTTGGTTTAAAGATTTGAAAAAAGCAGAAATCAGGTTGGTTATCCGAAAAAGATTTGAATTGGCGAACTCATTTTTCCCATGTATGACAGACCAAACTCTTTGGTCTGTCATACACATGTTTTAAGTGAACTCATTGAGCCAAACTCTTTCTTTCCAAGAAACCAGTAAGTTCCACATCCACACCGGACAAGTTTTCTTTCTGTCTGTCGTGAATGTGTTTGCTTTAAGGTCTCGTTCGGATCATGTTGTTTTTGAAACCGAGTGGCACATTTGCGCGGACAAGATTTTTGTCCGTCGTGAACATGAATTTGAAAGCGTTTTGAACCGAGACTTTTGCATGTCTGACGGACTGATTTTGGTTGTCCGTCGTAAACATGTTTTCGCCGGAATGTTTTTCTTTTGGAACTAAGAATTTTCCTTGTACAACGGACAGACTTTGTTGGTCCGTCGTGAACTGCTTTTCTAGGGTTTCACTTGGCATTTGCGCCGGATCGGGTTTTGTTGTCCGTCGTAAATAGGATTTGCTCAATCAGGATTTTGAGCGATTTTGAGATTGAAATTTGAATTTGATTTTGAGATTATAAAATTTGTGATAATTTCATGATACTTGTTTTGAAGTGGACTTTATGCAATACTCGAGTGAGTATTTGCATGGATTGATGTGAGTCAGTCGTGGACTTGTACTCGGAATTGTTTTGTGTTTTTGATTCATGTGCAGTGTTGCTTGAGGTCGAACATGGTCGATGGCGGGACCGAGACTAGGTTCGAGGAGGAACCGAGGTCGTGAAGGTCAAGGATGTCATGCGAGATGTTTGGACTAGAGAACAAAGCACGTGTGGTTGAGATCGTTGCGGCTTAGCGGCGATCGGCCGTATGGGTGCATCTTTGCATGTGTGTGTGCATGCAAACTTGTGTCGTGTGTATGCAGGTCTACTGAGTCGGTCAAGGACACAGCAGAGCCACCGATTCGCAGTTGTCCGAGAGATGTCCTGAGCAAGGCTGTCCGATCACGTTATCCGAGAGGTTTTAATTTGGATGGTTGCTTTGTCCGGTTTTTACATGAATACTGATTGTTTGATTCGAATACAAGATGGAAGCGGTGGCTGTGGATTCCTTTAAATAGAGGGTTCTAGGGGTTTAGAACTCATTCAATCCAAGGCAAAGGGCAAGAAGCAAGAGGTGCCTACAACAAAGAAGAGATTTTGTGTTTTCTTTAGTTTGTTTAAGGTTTTCTAATCTTGTGAGATTAGAGATTTTGGTGGTTTTTCTAATCTTGTGAGATTAGAGATTTTGGTGGTTTTTCTAATCTTGTGAGATTAGAGATTTTGGTGTCCTCCCGGAAGGAGTGGCTTTGGAATAAAGAAAAGGTTATGCAATTCTTTACATACTCTTTTGCTATGATTCTTGATTAGAAGGTTTGTTAGAGTTTTGATAGAACTAGTTTTGATTTTTGTTCGATTTGTCTCGCTAATTAATCTAGGGTTTTAATCTCTACGATATTAAATATTTCTTCCGCTATTTAGGGGTCTTTAAATTTTCTGAAAGAAATAGTTGAATTTTATTCGGCATCTATTCACCCCCCCCTCTAGTTGCCTACTCGGTCCTACAAAACCGATTGTGATAACAAAATTATTATCACAATCGGTTCTTATCTAGAACCGATTGGGCTTATTATCGTATCACAATCGGTTCTCTCTCAGAACCGATTGTGATAACCTGTTACCAAGATTTCCAAATGGAATATGCTTATCACAATCGGTTCTGAAGTCAAAAGTTTAGAACCGACACAGATGAAGCGATAGTAATGTGTCATTCTGTAGTAGTGAAGTGCAAGAATATTTAGTTTTGACTTCGAGCTTAGCATGTGATTGTAACGTCTCAATTTTTTGCTTTTCTTGGCTTAATGTGCCTTTTGAATTTTTGAGAACTTTCTGGGATTTATTTGAATTATTTTGAATTTATTTGCATTAAGCCTTTTGTTAAAAGTATTTAACAGTTTAAATAAAATTTTGTTGGAAATATTTTATTTAGGTTAAAAATGTTTTAAAATATTTTTCAGAATTTGTATGGGTTTTTTTTTATACTTGTACTATTTACATTGGCTTAAACTATTTTCTAGAATTATTTTAAATAAGAAAATTAGTGAATAGTTAATAGGCTGTCGGGCCGAAACCCACCAAAACCCAATCCGATTTGGGCCTAGCCCAGTCAGCCGAACCCGCACATCTAGGCCGTGAAGCACGTCCACCGAAACCCTATGCCACATGAATCTGCACCGTGGGATCTTGATCCAACGCTCCGCATTATGCAGCGTTATTGCGGGATGTCAGTCATTCGATCAGGGTCGCATGGACCACCAGGATTGCGCCACGTTGTCATCAGCTCTGAGCAGAACTCGGACTTCGCCACCATAAGGTCATGGGATTCCTCCGCCATGTAGGGCTCGAACGCTGAGGCTAATTAATGCCTGGAGCCCGTGTGAGGATCGTCATCTCGCGCCACATTGGATGCTCTAAGTCTTCGAGTTCGAACAGCAGCCATCTTCGCGTAATTGCTCGCCATAGTTGAGAACGCCACCGCAAGCCGTTTCATCTTCTTGCCGTCTTCGTTGTGCCTGGGATGAAGTCGAGGACTTCATTGGGCTCGTCGTGAGCTGCTGGTTTGGATCCTTGCAAAACCGAAGCAAGATCGACAAGGAAACACCGCCCATGAAGTCTTCGTCCCCATCACCGATGAGTAGCCACCGTCTTGCGCCACCGTGCTTCGCTTTGTCTCATAGTAGTCCGATCTAGGATCCACGTGCTAGATTTCGCCACATTTATCATCGCTTTGTCACTTTGCGTACAATCGTTTTGTCACGTTTATCATCACTTTCATTATTTGTACTTCATCCAAAGGATACACATTATGAACACTATGACATAATATTATAAACTAATTTATAATATTTAATGAATAAAAATAAGCTATTTTCATGATTAAATAGTAAAAAGTGATGATTAATTGGAAAACGACCGATTAATCGGATTACGTGATCAATTAATTATTCGACTACGTTAATTTTATGTTGATTAAACTATTTGTGACGGTTTAGACACCATCATCGATTATTCGGTCGACTAATCGGTCAATTGTTCTGAAACTAGATCATTCACCCACGCCGATCAACGACATGCCAATGTAAGCACACAAATAGAAGAAGGAGCGCACACAATATGAGGGGAAAAGCTCTCTCTTTATTAGATTGATCTTTCTATACAAGGCAATGCTCTTATATATATATAGTGGAGGTCCCCTCGAGGTTAATTCGGATTCGCCCACCAATGGATAGAGTCCTTCCATACAGGGGCACAGACTCTAACCATATCATAACAACAATTTCTTTTTTTGTCGAAGTCCCTCCCCTTGGTAACCGCCCGAAGCATCAAACGGAGCATACAAAGGTAGTATACATATGCATACTGGAGTATTGAAAAATGGCTACATTATTAGTTCCCAAGTTTCCTTAAGCTGGGTAGAGCCTGCTCTTCTCACACTTCTGTTCTGTGCAAATGCCATATAATTTCTTTCGCAAATGTGGCCAGTACTTATAATAGACTCGCACAGTTCTGAAGTTGGTCTGCAATCATAGAACAACAACGCTTAGCACATCTGCCATTAAAACTGGTGGGCATTCAACATAGCAAAAATAGTATGCACACAAAGATTTACATTCTTGCAAAACATTGCAAAATTTGAACAAAGCAATAGAAAAAGGTCATCGACAGATCATAACCTAAGCCAAGGGACCATCCTATGGTACTATCTATTTGTCCATCCTCCCTGAAATCACCCAACATCGGATACTAAAGGTGTATTTGATTGATAGGATGAGCTTGAATGGGATAGGATGATCTTGTACCATTTGGTTCCATTATTTGGCGTGAATGGAATGGTTCAACATCTAGAGGAAATATTCTTTAAATTTGTATCACTTGGTTCAGAATGTGATGGTTCCATTCAAGCAACTAAACGCATGGATAGCTTTTTTCTTGAACTATCTCATACATGTACCACTTGATACAGGCAACCAAACACACCCTGAATGGCGATCGAAGCTTCTTGTACATCTTTTGTTCAAATACCTTACAATGTAAACTTACATGCTTGATGCTTACCCCGCCTAGGCCTACATCTGGGCCATAATCTCATCTCACAGCCTCTATTCGCTTATCTTAGCCTTCATCCATACAAATGCATTCTTCGCCCTTTTAGGCCTAATAATCTAGAGGGAAATAAATCACAAGTATGATCTCTCATTGCTACTTTTCATTCAAATTCAACTATTGATAACATAATGCTCTGTACCATTGGTTGTTGCTGGAAAGCAACCCAAACAATCACTATTAAAAGTAGGAGTAAAACTCCAAAAGGCCATATAACGCATTTGGAGCTCCGCTCAAAACCAAGCAGCATTATACAAGTTAGCAGCACCAGGAATAGCAACTTAAAAAACACTATCATTGAGTAAATAACAAATCCAGGGTGGTTTGGGAACTCTATCTCCTTCAAGTATGAGGTTGAACCTGCCAAAATAATGCAGCTAATAGTTGATAGTACACCACCTGCGAAAAGGACTTGTATCCAAGCATCGGAAATCCGAGTCAGACCATGGGAGTACCCCACCCCCGAAATGATCAGACCACCACCACCACTAAGGGTAGTCATCTTGTCCACAATGGCGGAGAGGAAAGCCACTGTAGCCTGAGTTCAAATAATTCAGAAAGATGAACAAGCGTTAACATATTTAGGGTTTGATTATCTTCCTCAGAGGCTCTACAGGTCGAAGATCAAATCAATAAGAGCGGAAATTAATTCCAAAAACATTTGCAGGAACACCACTTGTCGAGCTACGTGGTTAGTGAGAAAAAGAATTGAAGAAATCTACCTTATTCTTCTTCTTCTTTTTATTCTCATTTTCAGAAGTGTTGACAACATGAGTACTCAGATTATCGGTCACGCTCTGTAGAGCATCAAACATACACAATCATCGTAAAAGGGGATAAAGAGGACAGGGAGAGGGAAAGAAAACCGGATAAATTCCTTACCGCAGCTGCAGTCGTAGTGGCCATGTTTCGTGAGCCGGCCGGTTACCCCTCCCACGCGAGCTCCAAAACGCACAGGCACGCGCTGTGACGGACCGCCTTTTTAGGGGCAGTGCGAAAACTCACAACAGTTACCCAGGAAGACTAACTGTTGGAAAACAAGAGTAAAATTGCCTGGCAAAAGCCAATTCAATACTTTTATTCAATATAGATGGTCTAACGACCGGGTTTTTACAAGGGAAGCATCCAAGCTTCTAGACTTACAATACCAAAAGAGAGAAACCACAGGCGGGGCCTGAGCGAAGACAAAGACCTAGAACCAGACTAAATCGCCATCTACGATCTCCTGGTAGGCTCCGGCATCTTCGAACTCTGAAGGGGGGGGGTTTGCAAGGGTGAGTACAGAGTACTCAACAAGTCGTACGGAACCACTTAATACTATATGTAGGGGTATTCAAAGGGATGGCAATAGGATTAAGTATCTGGATGCAGTTTTATTTTCTAACTCATTTTACATTTGAAGCACAAACTATAAAATAAGGTAGTAAGGGGTTTTCACAAGTTCAACAACACTTAACCAACTTATCAAAATTTCAAAACAGTTACTTGAGCTTAGTTACGGGTATCACCCCAGGTTCAAACTTAACTTCATTAACCGGAAGTACGGCGTAATCGATTACCATCAAGATTAACTCTGCAGAGCGGCTCAACTTTACCCACAAGATATCTATAACCTTTAATGCCAATCGCGAGTTTTCATGCAACTTAAATGCATGTGGCCCAGTTTAGATTATCACAGCATTTCGTTTAATCATTTCTGTTCTTTAGTTGTTAACCGATAGATACCGCTATCTTGGACTCGTAGTCCCCATTAGCGTCTACCGTTGTGAGAACCAAGAATGTCACTCCGGACCATTCCCGTTCCACCTCCGTACACTTCCTGTAGGGAAGGCCCGGTCCCTATTCTCTCCAGAGAATAGTACCACCAAAACAGTCCAATTATTATCTCAGGAATGACTAACTTACTGAGCTATGTCGGATACGGGTCCACCGACCAGTCCGACCTGTGGTTGAGCGGGAACTAAGTTATTTACTTTGCTCAAGGGGATTATTAACCTTACACTTGCCAAAGACGAAGCCTTCAATCCACAAACCCAACCCGGTACTTACAGCACCGGCCACCAGACAAACCAAGGCATTAATCATTAGTCGGGGATCGGAATCTCATCCACTCCGGGATTAATCCGATACTGTCCCCCAGACTGTAGCACTTTTACAAACATCCGAATCAGAGATTCGGCAGCATTTTATTTTAAATTCCAAGTTTTTGAACTAACCTAGCAGTATAATCTAACCTATTCATGGCAATAAGCAATTAACTAGGGTTCCAAAGGATTTAATAGGGTTCAATATTTTCAAGGAAGTTCCATGAGCAATTTCGGCATTACCTAGGTATCATGTCATTCTAAAATACTGTTTTCAATAATTCAACATACAGTAAAATAATGCGATATAAAAATAATTACTACTATAGCATGGCATGGTTGGATCAACATGATCAAGGGTGTACGGCTTGCCTTGCTCGGCAGCTGGATCGGATGAATCGTAGAGGACGTAGTCGCATCGCGGCTCCCGCCTGGTCCAACGCCTGGCCTCGGAATCGCCTCCGGCTCCATGGATCGCTTCTCGCTTCCATCGGGCGTCTCAACGGTCGGATCTAGCGCGGAAAAGACAACCAACATAAGTAAACGACAAAACAACAACTGGAAAAAGAAACTGAAACTGAAACGGAAACCGAGAACCGAGTCGGAAGAGAACAGAGGGCAAAACTGGGATTTGGGAATTTTCGGAGTTTTGGATTTGGGAACGGACAGCATTTCTGGACTCAGGGGATCGAAACGGTTCGGTAAATGTATTTGGTGGAGCTCTGCGTTTTTCCGGGATTTTTCTGGATTTTCTGGGCTATTTTTGGAATTAAAACGAATTTTCGGAAATTAATAATTAATTAAAAACCGAAAAATCCTTTTCTTGTTCGGCGGAGCAGCTTGGCCAGACCCATCGAGCCACGCCACCCGAAGCGGCTTGGGGGCAAAGGCTGCTGGCCGGCTTTGTGTGGCGAGGAGAGAGGAGCGGGGCCACGCAGGCGGGGCGGGCTTACTGGGTCCGTCGATGAGAGCGAGGCGCGAGGAGGTTAGGAGCTAGAGTTCGCCACGGGAGGCGAGGGGCGGGACTTGGCCACGAGCGAAGAAGGGACGGAGGGAGGAAGGAGGCTCACCACGAGAGCAAGGAAGCGAGTTGGAAACGAGAGGAGGCCGGCTTTATAGCCGCCGCTGAGGCAAAGCCGGAGCCAGGCGGGCGCTGTGGCAAGGCGTGATCGAGCGACCACGCTGTATGGAGGCGCTAAGCGGCGGCATGTGTAACATAGGAGGCGTCTGTGTGGCGCGTGTGGCCGGGCGCGAGGCGACACGGCGCCGGTCAGCGAGGCCGGCCGAGGAGAGCGAGCCGGGAGTAGGCCGCACAGGCCGAAGGAGAACGGGCCGCAAGGCCCAAAAGCAAAAGAGATTCGGCCCAAAACGAGGTAACAAATTCAAACCGGTTCCCAATTTCAAAATCAAATCCAAATGCAAATTCAAAAGAAAATCAAACAAATTCATTTTGAATTTGAGATTGTTTCACGCGCTGTCTCCGGCGAGGAGGCTAGAGCGCTGTGCTCACTTCCCGAATGGCAGAGGAGGATCTGTTTGACAAAAGAATGAATTTTTTTTCCGGATTTGCTTGGTTGATGACAGGAGGAGCTGCGCGGTGCAAGGGGATGGACGCGCGGCGGGGGCTTATTATAAAGGAGGAGAGCAGCTGCACTCGCGGGGCGCTTATATAGGATTATAGGTCACCACGAGTCGACAGATACGCGGCGCAGCTGTGTGAACGGACGCGAAACCTCGTTTCAATAGAGTTTTGGATCGGCCTTGTCGTTCGATTTGGCTTGGATGCGTTCGTGTTGACCCTTAATACAATTGATTTGCCTCTCGACAGCGATGTTGTTGATTTTGTAAAGATAAAGTACGTTTTTTGTAGGGATATGATGGATAAATAACTCTATAAATATGTACAGCAGTAGAAACAATACAATTAATTCTAGAGCTCTGTTGTTCATACCAATAGATATATACTACATGGATTAGAGGCTTCATATCACAGAGAAGATAGACTATGTAAGAGACTGATTATAAGTTTTTCATGGATATATACAATGGTCACACAAAGCTAGATATTAGAAACGAACAGCAGCTAAGGATTTTTTACAGGTTATAATACAACAATCGCTAAAAGTTGTGTTGGTCATGTCAGAGGATCAGCAGTAGCAGAAGGTAACGGTGATTAGAGGCTTCATATCACAGAGAGGAATTGAAGAAATCTACCTTGTTTTTCTTATTTTCGGTTTTGTTCACACCAAGAGCGCTGGGATTACCGATCACTCCCTGTAGAGCATCACAAAGGCTCAATCATCGGAAAGGGATAAAATGGACAGGGAGAGGGAGAGAAAACCAGATAAATTTCTTACCGCAGCTGCAGTCCTAGTGATCGTGTTAGAATATTGTCCTGATTAAACAAAAAAACGTCTGTTAGCATATTGCAAGGCATAGTGAGTCCCAACAAAGAAGTACAAGATACGTTTTTTTCAACTCATCGTCGTCATAATAGGAATAGGACATTAACAAGGGTGTGTTACTCCCCGTTCAAGTTCATAAATATAAAGCGTATTTGATATTTCAATGCAAAATTAATGTGATGTTCCATCTATATCTATAATAAATATTCATCTTTATTTTACATTCTCTACATGCATACATTGAGTATAGCGCTTGGTGATAATAATTAAGTGTAATCTAGTTATTTTGAATGTCTTCTTGGTCTATATGTCGTGAAGAGATACCCATAATAAATTTGGACAGAGCCAGTAACATGCTTAAAAAATCGGTTCTTCACGACAGTTCTTCATAGGAGTGTGATCAGTTCCCAACCGATTTGACACCGTTGCTTCCAATTCGGCATGAGATTTTGGTAAAAACCCCTTAACCAACACTTGTATGCATGGTTACACACCAGCAAAGTTACCGAGCCGATTGAGGACTCGTAAGTATCACGTTCTATGGCTAGTGACTACAGAAGCCTTAACATGGAAGCTCTTTTAGGGTACATTAAATTCAATATGAATCTTCATTTTTTTATCTAATGGATTATATTAGCAATATTTATCTATACTTCATTCGGTAGTAAAGTAATAAAAATATTCTTAATAAATCAATAAATATACCTTGATGACCACATGGGAGCATGGGGCCGGAGCGATCGCCGGCGAGGAAGGTGCTCCTTCGAAGCCGGCAGCTGGAGCAGACGCCGCAGCAGAGCGTTGTGGAAGAAAACGGTGATTTGTGGGCAACTGGATAGAGTCATGCCGCAGCTTATGGCCATGTTTGGATGGGCTAAAACTAATTGTTAGCTGACTAATGGCTAGAGCTAATTGTTAGCTAGCTAATAATTAGTTCATCTAAAATTAGCCTAGGGCTGTTTGGATACATGGCTAATGGTTGGGCTAATTTCTTAGAAAAGTCATGTTTGCCCCTCATAACGGACTGGGGAGTGGACGCACGGGTGAGGAAGTGAGGATAAGACAAGCGCGAGGGTATTTCAAACTTTTTTCAGCGTGTTACCTACTGTTAGCCCAAATTAGCTCTCCTCCACCAGCTAATGGACTAATTGTTAACTGAGGGGTTGGCTAAAAATTAGCCCACCTATTAGTCTTCCTGTTAGATAGACTAGGACTAATTTTTAGCCGGCTAACAATTAGTCCAGGATCCAAACATGCATGACTCTCACATGGTCACATGTCAACTGGAGCAGGCAACGATTTGGTTTCTGCTGTTGACATGCAAGTTTTCAGGAAAGCATGACTTCCACTCCGGTATCGAGCACAGTTTCACCAATTTATCTACCCTTTCCCGCACGTGGCACAAACTTTTTGCTCTTTACAGTGGAAAAATAAATAAATTAGAATATTTAAAGTTTGAAGTTTGAAAATTTTAAATATGAAGTTTCAACTTAAAAAATTCAACAAAAAAATTAAATTAAAAATTTTCAAATTAGAAAGTTTCGAATCGGAAAGTTTCAACTTGAAAAATTTTAACTCAGAAAGTTTCAACATGAGAAGTTTTAAATTAAAAAACTTCAAAATTAGAAAAGTTTCAACCCAAAAAATTTCAAAAAAAAAAAGTTTCAACTCATAAAACTTTCAATTCAGAAGCTTTCGATTCAAAATACTTTTGGCTAGAAAAATTTCGATTAAAAAAACTTTTGGCTTAAAAAAATTTCGAAATAAAATCAAGTCGATGCCGCCTTGTGCAATGCATTTTGCCTCATGGACCACTCAAAAGCCAAAAGGTCTTTGGATTGATCGTTCTAATAATCCCAGCAGTCCGGGACTCGCAGGCCGACTGCCAAAAATCGTTTTCGACGGAGAAACTGGCAAGAGAAGAAAGAACAGTATACAAGTCTTCACGAAAGCGTCTACTCTACGGTTTCGAGCACTGTATCCACCTACTTGTTCCTAGCACAGTACCCTTTCCCTCATGTGGCTCAAACTTTTTGCTCTTTACAGTGGAAAATTTTTAAATTAGAACATTTAAAGTTTGAAAATTTTAAATATAAAGTTTCAACGCAAAAAATTCAACAAAAAAATTAAATTGAAAATTTTCAAATTAGAAAGTTTCAACTCGAAAAGTTTCAACTCAGAAAGTTTCAACATGAGAAGTTTTAAATTAAAAAACTTCAAAATCAGAAAATTTTCAAGTAAAAAAATTTCAAAGAAAAAGATGAGAAAGAAACAAGGGTAAGACGCGACGATGATTCGGGAAGAAGCAGGGGACTTGTTTTGCGAGGTGCTGGCAATGGCGTGTGTAAAAGTGGACTTGATCCAGAGAATTCAATCACACAAATTCATATAAGACTTTGTCTAGCTTGCAGACAAATTTATCCTCGAATAACAGACTCTCGATGCTTGTTTTAATTCATATAAGACTTTGTCTAGCTTGCAGACAAATTTATCCTCGAATAACAGATCCGTCAGATAGGAGTCAGGACAAGGCAGCAAGGAATCGCACTGGTGCGATAGCTACGTAGTGCATACGCGTTTTGCGGATTAAACCGTGGATGGCTCCTTCTTTCCTCTCTGTTCTTTTCTTTTGCTGTTGGTTGGTGCTCTCGCTGCATATTTTTTTGACGATTAGCTGTTACTGCATCATCGGATTGGTGCTACATATAAATAATCACTTTACTTTGGAAGTGAAATCACGGGCAAGGGCATTACTGTTCTGGGAGACATTTGGATGGAAGCTCGTCATCATTTTGACCGCCTAATCCCCACCCTCACCCCCACCCCAAAATAAGATACGTATTGTGTTTCCTTTTATATTTCAATTTAATGGAGAATTCTGGTCAATCTCAACCGGCTAGTACTGCATACAAAGAAAAAGACGAGAAATATGCAGGGGAAAGACACGACGATGATTCGGAAAGAAGCAGGGGACTTGTTTTGCGAGGTGCTGGGAGGGGCGTATGTAAAAGTTCTTGACTTGGATCCAGAGAATTCAATCACACACCAATTTAGCCTTGAAAGGTCGCCGGAGGAAAGGAGTAGGCGCGAGGAGCAAAACAGAGGAAGAAAAACATGATTTGGTAGCCAGCTTCCTAAAATCACCCGCAAAACCAGGGTAAAGGTGTTATTTTTACCGGTATTAGAAGTTGAGAAGGTTAAATAACCAGTTTTATAGAATAGGAGGTTATTTGGATTTTTATGATAGTTTAGGGGTGTAAAATAGATTTATTCCATTCTTTTATAATCACATCTTTTGATTACCCACATAGATACAATGAGAATACTTACAAAGTATACTTAAGTAGTCATGGTGGCTATATACCATAAGGTTTACATTTGGCATGCAGAAAGACAACTTTTTTGGCTAAAACATTTTGGTGTAATATCAAAAATGATGTTCTGGCAATAAGCTTAAGCTAAAGTTTATGAAATATAAACAGTCTTTTACATGCCAGTTTGAGGTGTTTGATCTATGCTTGGGTTTATACACAGTGGGATGCGCATATATTGTAAGAATGCTATGAGACATTAAGTAATGCAGGCATATACTTTGGGGTTTTCTAGATATCACGGTATTCCTGAAAAACTCTAAAAATACTTAATATCCAACCATCCCCTAAATGGATATCATAAAACAACCATTTTGGATTAATGGTATCGTAATGAAAGTTTTGAGCTCAAGTAAATAATATCAAAATCATCTGGAGTTCATCAAATATTTTGATTCTGACTCATGTATACTCAGATGAGATGGCTACAAATCCACATCAGGTATGTAACATTTTTTCGTTGAAGTCGTCGTATGATTTCCCCCCTTCCCCATCAAGTATGTAACATTTTTTTTTTTGTCGTAGTCCTCATATGATTTCCCCCCTTCCCCTCAGTAACTGCCCAGAGCATCAAACATAGCATACAAGCGGTTGGTTGAAGGATCAAGTGTGCAGTTGCAATCTCAGATCAAACATGCTTGCATATGATCAAACTCATGCTGCTACACATGACACATCCCAGGGGGCCATGATCATACTTGTCAACTAGATTTTAAATCATGATTTTTTATAGTTCGCGGAGGTTCTCTAAAAGCTACATTTGATATCGCTAGCTATGGCAGAAGTTATCATTCGTCGTATTTGCAGTATTAAAAAAATAAAAAAAAAATGCTAACATCAATACTAGAATCAACATAAGTGTGGCACCAACAAAATGCTAATATATGTTCAAAAGATTGCAAAATGATAACCATCACATAATGTTCTTAATAGAAAGCATTTTAATCACTAAGAAATATACATGCTGGTGTATCGAAAAATGGCTACATTATTAGTTCCCAAGTTTCCTTAAGCTGCTGGGTAGAGCCTGCATTTTTCACACTTCTATTCAAATGCCATATAATTTTTCTTTTCATAAATGCATCCAACACGCATAATAGACTCGCATGGTATCTGAAGTTGGTCTGCAATCATAGAACGACAATGTTTAGCACATCCGCCATAAAACCAGGGGCATTCAACATTGCAAAAATAGTATGCACTCAAAGATTTACATTCTTCCAAAACATCACAAAATTTGAACAACGCAATAATACTAATTGGCGATCGAAGCTTCTCATACTTTTTTGTTCAAATAACATATAATATAAAATAGTAGGATGCTTACCCCGCTAGGTCTGTATCTTGGGCAGAGCCTCGTCTCTCTGCCCCCATTCGCTTATCTTCGCCTTCATCCATACAAATGCACTCTTTGGCGATTTAAGCATCCATTCAAGTGCCTTCTTCGTCCATTTAAGCCCAACAATCTCGAGGAAAAATAAAGCACAAGTATGATATATGTCACTGCTACTTTTATTCAAATTCAATTGTTAAAAAAATAATGCTCCGTACCATTGGCTGATGCTGAAAAGAAACCCAAACGAGCACTATTGAGAGTTGTAGTAAAACTCCGAAAGGCCATATAACCCATTTGGAGCTCCGTTCAAAACCAAGCAGTATTATACAAGTCAGCAACACCAAGAATAGCAACTTAAAAAGCGCTATCCATGAGCAGACAACAAATCCAGGGTGGTCTGGCGACTCTATCTCCTTGAAGGATGAAGAGGAAGCTGCCAGAATAATGCAGCTGATAGTTGATATTACACCACCTGCGAAAAGAACTTGTATCCAATCATCGGAAATCTTCATAAGTGGAGTCGGACCATGGGAGCTTACTACTACCCCCGAAATGATCAGAGCACAAAGGGTAGCCATCTTGTCCACAATGGTGAAGAGGAAATCCAGTGTAGCCTGAGTTCAAACAATGCAGAAAGGTGAACAAGCGTTAACATGTTTAGGATTACATTTTCTCCCTCAGGGGGTCTATAGGTCAAACCAATAAGAGCATAAATGAATTTCAAAAACACTTGCAGGAACACCACATGCCGAGCTATGCGGTGACGGAGCAATGGTTTCGGTATAGTTTAATGGTAGCCAAGCCCGAGGCAAGAAGAAATCTACCTTATTCTTCTTCTCATTTTCAGAGGTGTTCACAACAAGAGTGCTTGGATTATCGATCGCCCCCTATAGAGCATCAAAAAGATACAATCATTGAAAAGGGGGAAAATGACACAGAGAGGGAGAGAAAACCGGATAAGTTCCTCACCGCAACTGCAGCCCTAGCGACCATGTTAGAATAAGTGAAATTTTACAATGTATTATATTGGTATTATACGGTGAGTAGTAAAAATCAGTTATAGCTGTTAATTTGTTAAGTGTGTTTCTACTACTCTACTATCTGAGGAAGTATAAATAAATTCTAGCTAATATGATTTATTGGATAAAAAACTAAACGGCTTATATTGAATTTAATATACCATAAAAGAGCTCTAGAATAATTGTTTCTGGGATATTCAGCCATAGCAACCCTATTCGGCACTGGCCAGCTTGCTTCATATTGGGCATGATTGTTGCCATCGGAGTGGTCAGTCGCGGCTTCCACAGGATTAATTTCACAATAATATTTACTAGGCAGATTTGCGTGCTCCATCGCGCCGTGTGAAATTTGATACAAGTTTTTATTTCTGAAAAAAGGTAGGAATATCCAAGATAATACACGATTTGAAAAATATTAGAGACCGCTCTGTACAATATTAGATTTCGAGTTCCAAAAAAAAATTATAGATGCCGAGTTTAACACCACATGCGTTCACCGGGTAATATAAGAGATCGAGCTGAAAAAAAAATCTCTCTTGATTTTTCACTGGGAAAAGCGAGGGAAAACGGGAAAAAACGAAGAAACGACAGACGAAAAAATGAATTTTCCCTTTCATTTTCTGGGGGAAAATGGCCAACGCAAACATTTTCCCATGCTCCGAAGAAAAAACGGATCACGAAAACATTTTTTTCCAAGCAAAACGGAGAAAGGAACGGTTTTCCATTTTTTTTGGGTAAAACGGCCAACAAAAATATTTTTCGCATACTCTGGAGAAAAAATGGATCACGAAAACATTTTTTTTCAGGCAAAACGGAGAAAGGACCCGAACGTAAACCGCGGGACCTATCTACTACAATTTTAGACATGTTCGCTATTTTGAAAAATTAAGAAAGGGCTCGTTCGTGATTCGAATTTAATGGGAGGTTCTCCCTGTAAAACGTCAAACCAGGGACCTAAACGCGAACCGAAAAAAATATTTTACTCTCACATAAAATCGCACAGGGACCTATTCGTAATTTCGAAGAACCGAAGGGGGGTTTTGCAAAAAAAAGGGTTGCCACGTGGGGCACCCGGTTGGCCTCCAATTCCATCCGCTATAATAGAGGTGATATATATATATGTGCTAGAATAATTTATTTATATAAAGCTAAAGTATTGTGTTACAGACAGACGATGCGGCGGACGAGTGGACCGTATATTCGTATTCACGCAGCAGGGGACGTGCCGGTCGTGGCATGGGCTCGCGGTGTCAGGCCGCCCAAGTTGCTGCGCGACCGTATGGCGGTGGAGCGGCGCGTGGGCTCAGGGGAGAATTTGGCCATGCGTCCAAAGCAGCCCCACACTCGTACGTTTCGGACGTTCCTGAGGTTGCGGTTGCATAAATAAATAGCTACTATGTGACAGGTAGCAGGCTAGCAGCAGCCAGCAGATTTGTTCTAGCGCAGCAGAAGCGCGGCTGCAGTGAAGAAAAGGATGAAAAATTTGATAGATTTTTTAGGAACTGTGCTTTTATATAAATGGATTTTTTATGTATCTTCTGTAATTCTAATTTATGAAATAAATTGGTGAGTATGAATTCTGATATACTATTTTTTGTTCTTCATGTTTTCGTATAATTTATTTCTAGTTTGTTTGCGTTACCTAGTTTTCTTTTATGGTCTTAGATCGATCTATCATCCTAGATTGATTTTTTTAGTTTGATCTTTATTTTATTAATTTCTATAATTGATAAAAATAATAAAAATTATGTCTAGATATTAATTTGCACTAATTCATCATCTCAATTGGTGCGTCTCGATTCTTTAATAAATATCATGTTCATATAAGGGTGCAGTTCCCAACAGATCCGACACCATACCTGAATTGGCTCAAATTCGGCGAGAGATTTTGCAGTTAGCCATAGCCTCTTAATCAATACTTGTATGCAGAGTTTTAGACAAGCAAACGCACAAGACAAGCATGCCAAACTAAGTATATCGAGCTGATTGAGACTCGTAAGTACCACGTTCTATGGTTAGTCATTAAAGAAGACTTAACATGAAAACTCTCTACGGTATACTGGTCTTAATATGAATTTTTCATTTTTCATCTAGTAGTAAAGTAAATGTACTGTAAGGTTTCTTTAACATGGAAGCAGTGCAGTGAGTCCAGAAGGTTTATCATGGAATCAGTGATGGGAAATTAAACTTTGTAACAAATTAAAATACAAGTGCATCAAACTTAGATACACAGATGTAGAGTCCACCACTTCAGAATTCTAAACTGGTAAAAAGAAGTAAAGACAAATGATGTCATCATTTTTCTTTTTCTTAGTCCTTTTGTAAAAAAAAAATGAGAAAATGATGATTTTTTTCTCTACCATGATGAAAACGATGTCGGAGACGCGCTCCATGGCGAGCTTGGGGCGGGAGTGGTCGCCGGCGAGGAAGTCCTCCTTTAAGCCCGGCTACTGGAGCAGACGCCGCACGATGCAAGGCAGCAGGGGGCCTCTCGACTTGTACTTATAGCAAACTGGGGTCTTTCAGGATGCCGGACCGTTTTTTTTTTTTTTTTTTTTTTGCACCTTGGCTTTCATCCTAATTAACATTATTTTCAAAAATAGAAAACGACTAAAACGAGGGACCACGTGGTTTCAAAAAATAAAGCAAGGGGCTTGAAAAGAAACTTCGTTTGTCTAAAATCCATCCACTGAGTTATCCGACCTGGTTAACCATATCGCCAAAGCGAATGCTTCGCGCACGTCGTATATCGCCAAAGCCGGCGTCGCCCTGCTCACCGTCAACTCCGCTCTCGCCATTTACCGCTCCGAAGGGGACGCCGGCGCGGTCGCCATGGAGCGCACCTACGCAAGGGTGTACACACCTACACGGGGCTTGCCAATTTGGAAAAGTTGAACCCTGCACCGCGGCCCAATCTAGAGAGCCCGTGTCTGAATATTGACGGTTAGCCTTACAAGGAGGGCTAGTTATCAATATTTCAAAAGGACTGTCTCTGGATATATGGACTAAAGAGTGTTGACAGTTAGGGGGCTTACGGCCTTCTCGTTGTGCTCGGCGACGGCGAAGCGGGCGAGGTCGAGGACGTGGAGGTCGTTCTCGCGGCCCCTCGGCGCGTCTTGGATGCCACCCACCAGCGGCCCTTGGTCGTCCGCCATGGCCAACTCCTCTCCTGCGCTCTTGGTCTCGATCTGAGTGGACGACACAGGGTGGGCTTGCAGCGCGAGAAGGCGGAGGGCCGGGATTTATAGCCGCGAGATGGTATAACTCTGGGTCCGTAGGAGAGACGCTATGTGGCGTCCACCTGTCGCCGACCAGGGTTTCACTTTCCGTTGAATTCCGAATGGATTTCGCGAAATCCGTCCGTACTGCTCGAAGCCGAAAAGAGAAACCGTTCTGAAATTCGCTCAAATTTATATTTGAATTCAAAAATTATAAAAAATTTGAAAAAATTTATCCAAAATTTCTCTATAATTAGTATTAATAGCCCTGTGACCATTGGTGTAAATATCTTTTGAAAATACGGATTTTAGAGATGTATTTGAGCAATTGAAAATGTAGATAATAGAAAAAAGAAGAAAAACTCGGCCTACAGGCTTGAATTTATTTAGTAGCAATATAAAAGAAGAAAAACTCGGCCTGCAGGCTTGAATTTATTTAGTAGCAATATTTGTTAAAGTATATTTAGTATAAATATTTGTTGAAGTATATTTAGTTGTCATATTTATTGAAGTATATTTAATTCCAATATTTTTTTGTAAAAACCAACAGCATGAGACAAGAAGAGCACTATCCATAAAATCATGACCTGTATTTAGAACGTACATCTGAGTTTTTCTTAAAATCACATATAAACTGCTAAGAGATCATTATACTAAATCAAAATCCCCAGTTTAACTTGTTAACAATCAATATAGAATTATATGAGACCTATAGTAATAAACCGTCTATCATTTTTTCCTATTATTTTGAGAGAGAGCCATATCATAACTAAATATTCAACACGAATGCAAGTATTAAATCCAGCACATATATTTGAAATTTGCTAAAAGTACAATACAAATAGTTCTAAGGTCTTAAAAATCACAAACCACTAAAATTGAAACCAATTCGAATCTAGTCTATTGAAGAAGTGATCTTATAGGGTTTTTCAAATTTTTGGGGGGTGCTGGGTATGCTCCGCTCCTGACTCGCACGGTATCTGAAGGTGGTATGCAATCATAGAATGACATCACTTAGCACATTCGCCATAAAACCAGTGGCATTCAACATAGCAAAAATAGTATACACGCAAAGATTACGTTCTTCCAAAACATCTCAAAAATTGAAAATAGCAATAGAAAAGGTAATCGACAACTCATAACCTAAGTCAAAGGACTATCCTAATATGGTACTACCTATTTGTCCACCCTCCCTGAAATCACCCAGCATCAAATACTAATCGGCGATGAAAGCTTCTTGTACATTTTTGTTCAAATAACTTACAATATAAAATAGTAGGATGTTTGCCCCGCCTAGGCCTGCATCTGAGGCAGAGTCTCGTCTCTCATCCTCCATTCCCTTGTCTTAGCATTCATCCATGCAAGTGCATTCTTCGCCCATTTAAGCCCAACAATCTGGGGGGAAAAGCACAAGTATGATATCTCATTGCAACTTTTTATTCAAATTCAACTACTGAGAACAGAATGTTGTGTACCATTGGCTGACGCTGGAAAAATACCCAATCAAGCACTATTAAGAGTAGGAGTAAAACTCCAACAAGCCATATAACGTATTTGGAGCTCCGCTCAAAACCAAGTAGTATTATACAAGTTAGTAGCAGCAAGAATAGCAACTTGAAAAACACCATCATTGAGAAGACAACAAATGCAGAGTGGTCTGGCGACTCTATCTCCTTGAAGTATGAAGCGGAAGCAGTCAGAGTAATGCAACGGATAGTGTATATTACGCCACCCGCTATAAGGACTTGTATCCAAGCATCCGAAATCCTCAGGAGCGGAGGGGAACCATGGGAGTTCACTACCGCCCAAATGATCAAACCAACACCAAGGGGAGACATCTTGTCCACAATGATGAAGAGGAATGCCACTGTAGCCTGAGTTCAAACAGTGCAGAAAGATGAACAAGTGTTAACACGTTTAGGATTTGATTCTCTCCCTCAGGGGTCTGCAGGTCGAAGACCAAACCAATAAGAGTGGAAATGTATTCCAAAAACATTTGCGGCAACACCACTTGCCGAGTTGTGTGGTTACATGAGATGGTTTTGGTATGGTTTAATGGTGGCCAAGCCACGGGGGCAAAAGGAATTGAAGAAGTCTACCTTGTTTTTCTTATTTTCAGGATTGTTGGGATTATCCATCACTCCCTGTAGAGCATCACAAAGACGCAATCATCAGAAAGGGGATAAAATGGACAAGGAGAGGGAGAGAAAACCAGATAAATTTCTTACCGCAGCTGCAGCCGTAGTGATCATGTTAGAATATTGTCCTGATTAAACAAAAAAAAACGTCTGTTAGCATATTGCAAGGCATAGTGAGTCCCAGCAAAGAAGTACAAGATATGTTTTTTTTCAACTCATCGTCGTCATAATAGGAATAGGACATTAACACGTGCGTTACTCCCCGTTCAAGTTTATAAGGTTTATTTTTTTGAAGAATATTGTCTATAAATATAAAACGTATTTTATATTCCAATGCAAAATTAATGTGATGTTCCCTCTATATCCATAATAAATATTCATCTTTACTTTACATTCTCTATATGAATGCATTGAGTATGACGCTTGGTGATAATTATTAAAGGTAATATGGTTATTTTGAATGTCTCCTTGATCTATACGTCAAGAAGAGATTCGCATAATAAATTTGGACATAACGAGTAACATGCTTAATAAATCGGTTCTTCACGACAATTGGGGTATAAATATCATGTTCATAGGAGTGTGATCAGTTCCCAACCGATTAGACACCGTTTGTTCGAATTTGGCAAGAGATTTTGCTAAAAACCCCTTAACCAACACTTGTATGCATGGTTACACACAAGCAAAGTTACCGAGCCGATTGAGGACTCGTAAGTATCACGTTCTATGGCTAATGACTACAGAAGCCTTAATATGGCAGCTCTTTTAGGGTACATTAAATTCAATATGAAACTTCATTTTTTTTATCTAATAGATCACATTAACGGTATTTATTTATACTTCATTCGGTAGTAAAGTAATACAAACATAGGCGGAAATGCTGGTGGGGCATAGGTGGGCTGAAGCCCCACCCGTGACCCACCGGGCCTCTTATACGGATCACATAATACATGTATGCAGCCTATCTATGAATGAATGAAGAATCGCCCGGCTCTATGTATGTTGCTTGCCCTCCGTGTATGCGGAGTCGCGGCCATCCGTCTGACCCCGTCAGCCGTTCCTGAGAGCCTGAGACCAATCTCCCTCCTTGTTGGCTCGTTCTCTTTCCTGGTAAGACGACACTGCTGGAAGGAGCTTGTAGGTTGTTGATTGATGGCTGGTAGCCTGGTACTGAAATGTTTCAAAAGGCTGGAATAGCCTTGCAAGATGTCTTTGCTGACTGCTTTATTCCTGGTACATCTAGTAATCTAGTATTCCAAAAACAACGTCGGAGGCCTTGTCAAGAACTTGACGCTGGAGGAGCAGATTCGAGTAAAGCTTTTAGATCTAAACAGAGATAGTAAAGCTTCACTGGAATGCCCCGAAGGTAGTTCTTGTTTGTTTCAGTTTGTTCGTCTCCCTCTTAGGTTTGTCTAATTGATGATTTTTTATTGAGCAGAAAAGAGTCAATAGACAACGATGAAGAGATGTTTTACACTCAGTTTTAGCCCCCCTCATTTCAATTTTCTGGATACGCCACTGAATACAAATACTCTTAATAAATCAATAAAAATACCTTGATGACCACGTGTGAGCATAGGGCCGGAGCGGTCGCCGGCGAGGAAGGTGCTCCTTTGAAGCCGGCAACTGGAGCAGCAGGGCGTTGTGGAAGAAAACGATGATCTATGGGCAACTGGATAGAGTCAGGCCGCGGCTTACATAAGCAGCAACAGGGCGTTGTGGGAAAGATTTTGTCACGTACTCGCGGACGTATGTGCAGGCAGCAACATAGCCCAAAGCTGTTGGAAAACCCAAACCAGCCAGGAATTAGAGAAAGAGAAACCGTATTCGCGGACGTATGTTGGACAACAATCCACTTGTCAGACGCGCCAAAAGAGGCGTTTTGGGCGGTACACGACGTCTTCTGCGTCCCCGTCAGGCCAGCTAAAGACATTAGAGCATCTCCAGCAATGGCCCCTAAAACAGGGTCTCTATTTTTGATTTAGGGACTCCCTCTATTTTTGAGTCACTGCTTTTAGAAAGCATGTCCAAAGAATGACCCTTAAATCTCAGCTCCTATTTTACTTTTTCTCCTATTTTGACATATCCGCTATGTATAATCTTCATTTGACACCACTAAAATTCAATCAAAAATATTTGTAATACATAAAACATAAGCATATTAACATTTACAATTTAAAAACATGATATTTCAAATTTAAATTTAAAATTTTCAAAATATGATAAAATTTTCGAAGCCTCTCATGTATTTCCCTATCTTCAATAATAGGGGTTGTACTTGTATCCCTGGGAATTGGGGCTGAGGAGGTAAATTTAGCGGCCTCTTTGAGTTGGGGCCCCCTGGGAATTGGGGCTGAGGAGGCAAATTTAGGGGCCTCCTAAATTTAGGGGCCTCCTAATTTGTGAAAGGCCAGCTCGGCATGCTCATGATCAGGGGCGTGGCTAATCGATTAGTTTTATACTCTGCAGAGGTTGTACAACTTTACTCACGAGACATGATTGTCTCCCTTTGCCAAGATACACACTTCCTTTGGTGTGTATGACAGAGAAAATCGTGATAAGACATTTACAATACGCAATTCCAAAGCAGTCGTGCCTCGCTAAGGTTCCACCGTTGAAAGGCTCGCCCTAATTCAGAAGCCCCCTCTTACGCCATAGAAACAACCAATGACACGACCGTCAATGGATTGCAAATTAATTAACCAAATCTATCCCATACCAAACTTATGATAGTATCGTTGTGCTTTATATTCAACGGCTCACAAACCGGTCCTTAAATAACTAGACAAGCTTTCAACAACCCAACAACCACCAATCTAACCAGTCTCGCCCAATCTAAGCCACATTTTCGATTTTATCAGGACATAACATAGAACCTCATAGCACATCATCATTTGGCACAAAATTTCCAAAATAACCTAATTAAATTCAGATCTAAGCCTGTCTAAGCACTGTTGGGTTGATCTCTGGCACCCTGATCGAGGGTGCAACCAACCGAATGGTTGTGGCCCCCTGTTGTACCGTGTGCTATATAAAGGGAGGGGTGAGGGACCGTACGAACCAACGTTCCTACGAACGACACCCCTGAAATAGACTCAAAACCGTCCGATCTATTGGCGCACGGGAACAACGGGAAGGCCCTGCCGTTCTTCATCCTCTTCACCGCCACTGCTCTTTCTTCGACATTGGCAATGGCTTCATCATCCTCTAATCCCGAAGGTAACCCTAAGTCCCATTCCTCTAGGTGTTGATCTAGGCATTAAGATCCTTAGAACTCTAACAATGTATCAGAGCGTCGTTACTTGGGCCTAGATCTAACCCTAGAAGAGTTACCCTTTTCGGGAAGATGCTCACAGCAATTAGAAGGAGATGAAATCGCTTAGAACCGGATGAAGAAAAATAAGAATAGATCCTTACCGTGCTCGTCACGGGAAGAGGAGATCGGGGCCGCCAGTGGGTCGGGCGCCCGCGCTGTATGCGCCGCCTCGAGCCGTGCCTCACCGCATCGTCCCTGCGCACGTCGCCCTCGGACACCGTAGTGGCTGCGTCCAGCTGCTGCCCCCCCATTCGCGCATCCGCGCCGCTCGAGCCCGCCTCCAAGCGAGGCGACGCGCCCCTGGGGGTCCACGCCAGCCGCGCCTTGTGCCCATGGGGGTTCGTGTGCCGCAGTGAGCGCGAGGGTGGCGCCCACCCTCCACCGCCTCCGGATCGTCGCCGCCGCCGCTGTGCAACCGTCGGGCATGCGCGCTCCCTGGATGCGATTTTCATGGGAGAGGAGAGGAACGATTTAGGGTTTGTTAGGGAGCAGCGAAATTTTTGTTTTTATTGCATCTAGAATCACTTCCGTGCGTCCGATTTGATCGTACGGCTGAGATGAGGGGCGCGCCCTGCCCTAATTTACTTGGGCCGAAAGCGGCCGAAGGCCCACGCAGGGAGGAACTTTGCTCCAGGCCCAGGGCGCGCCATGAGACAATTCTTTGGGCCTTTTCAGCCCGAATTGATTAGCATTTTATTTTATATATATGTTTATTTGAAGTCTAAGTTTAATATTTGCTTATGCATAATTAGATTAAGCATTGAGTTAAGTTATATTTTCCGCCGCTAAAGTTTAAGTTTTATTTTCTGATTAAATTTGATCCAACGTGAAAGTTTAATTGGAGAAGTGTATTAAGTCTATTAACATAATTAGTTTGAGCACTGAATTAATTTATTTTTCTTCCGCTGCCAAGATTAAGTTTAATTTTCTGATTAAATTAGATCCAATGTGAAAATTTAAATCAGAAAATTGTATTAAGCTTGTTTCATTAGCATGGAAATTTTATCTTCTGACCAACGTTGATGATAAAATTTGACATAATTAAGTTTAAATTTTTGTTCTATTCTAATTCTGCCCAACAGTGATTTAGAAGCAGAACAATTTTGATTAAGGGCATGTTTTTAATTGAACCAACGTTAAATTAATTCATGCATTTATTTTAAGTATTCTGATTAAATTGTTTTTTTCCTTTCCAAAGGTTCAAACACTTCCAACATACTGAGTCTGATCTCTGCGATTGAGCCCCTAAATGGGGGAAATTATCCCTCTTGGAGGGAGAAGATTGAGATGGCACTTGCTCTCTCAGACATTGATTATGCAATTACGCATGATCGTCCCACTGAGCCCCAAATGAGCCTTGCTGGTCAATCGGGTGCTGAGAATAATCCAACCATAAGAATGGCATACGACCTTGAGCGTGTGAAGTGGGAGAATTCCAACCGTAAGTGCATGATGGTGATTAAAAATTCCATCATGGAAGGAATAAGAGGTGCCATCCCAGAATGTGCTGATGCTAAGGAATACCTTAGCAAAGTTCAGAGCCAATTCACTGGCTCTACTAAGATGTATGCGAGCTCTCTCATGAAAAAGCTTTCAAATGAGAAGTTCGATGTGCAAAGCAACATAAGAGAGCATATTTTGAGAATGAGCAACATAGCTGCCAGACTTAAGACCATGGAAATGGAAATGTCAGAAGGGTATTTGGTGCAATTTATCATGAATTCTTTACCCAAGGAATATGAGACTTTTGCAGTCAATTACAACTCCATGAATGACATGAATGAAAAGTGGAGTATAGAAAAATTGATGTCTATGTGTGCTCAAGAACAAGAAAGGCTTACAGCTCAAAGACTTGACCATATCAATCATCTCAAGTCATCTCCAAAGAAAATGAGCAATTTTCAGAGCAAATCTAAGCCTTCTTTTAAGAATAAGGGCAAACCTCACAATAAAAAATTTTCCTTGGACAAGAAGCCTTTTGAAGGCAAGGGCAAGGCTCCAGCAGAGGTGGATAAGGATACATGTAGGCATTGCAATCAGAAAGGGCACTACATGGAGGATTGTGTTCAGTTTCTCAAATTGCTGAACAAGAATGGTAAGGATAAGATTACATTCATAGATGAATCCCTATACTTAGATTTTCCCACTCATACATGGTAGATTGACTCAGGTGCAACTGTTCATGTTGCAAACTCTTTGCGAGGATTAAATACGAGGAGGATCCTGAAAAGAGGAGAAAGAAGCATTAGAGTCGCCAATGGCATCGAAGTTGAAGTCGAAGCTATTGGAGAACCCCCTTTAGAATTACATAGTGGCTTCATTCTTCATTTGCATAATGTTTTAGTTGTACCCTCCATGAAGAGGAATTTGATTTCAGTATCCTGTTTAGATGATGATGACTATGCATGTCATTTTGCGAATAAGAGATGTTTGATTCAATTCAATAATATTGATGTTGGACTTGCTTTCATGCAAGACAAGCTTTATTTAGTTTCCCAAAGTAATGATGTGAATGATGTAAATGTTGTGAATGCCTCTTCATCTGTGAATGAATGTAATAAGCGTAAGAGAATAGCAAACGAGACGTCTTCGAAATTATGGCATTGTTGTTTAGGCCATATTTCGAGTGGGGGGATTGAGGGATTAATCAAAGAAGAAATTCTCCACCTGTTCGACTTCTCAGATACAGAACATTGCATTGATTGCATTAAGGGCAAATATGCTAAGCAAATTAAGAAAAATGCCTAACGAAGCACACGACTTTTAGAAATCATTCACACAGACATATGTGGTCCTTTTCCTGTGAAGTCAGTGGATGGTTTTGATTCATTCATAACATCCACTGATGATTTTTCCCGTTATGGTTACATCTATCCAATCAAAGAACGATCGAAAGCTCTAGATAAGTTTAAGATATTTAAAGCTGAAGTAGAAAATCAGCATGATCTAAAGATTAAAATAGTGAGATCAGATCGTGGAGGGGAGTACTACGGTAGACATACCCCTTATGGCCAAGTTCCTGGACCCTTTGAAAGGTACTTACAGGAGAATGGCATAGTAACCCAGTATTCAACACCGGGCAAACCTCAGCAAATGGAGTAGCTGAAAGGCGTAATCATACCTTAATGGATATGGTACGAAGTATGATAAGCTACTCCACCTTACCGGTTAGTTTATGGATGGAGGCATTAAAAACCACTGCCCATATTCTTAATCGGGTCCCCAGTAAGTCGGTGCCTAAAACACCATATGAGTTATGGACTGGGAGGACACCCACCTTAAATTATTTACATGTGTGGGGCTGTCCAGCTGAGGTTAAGATATTTAATCCAAATATTGGAAAGTTAGATGCTAAGACTGTCAGTTTCCATTTCATTGGCTATCCTGAAAGATCAAAAGGGTACCGTTTCTACTGTCCTGACAGACAGACTAAGTTTGTAGAAACGAGATACGCTGTGTTCTTAGAAGAAGATATGATCAGTGGGAGCATGGGAGCATGGTATCCCGAGAAATACCTGTTGTTGTTGCACCTCCAGTGGTTGCAACATCTGCTGTCGGCTCTCCTAGTGCAGCTGTTAACATTCCTGAGGTTCCTGTTGTTTTGGAGCCCCAAGAATCTGTTACAGCTGCACCTGAAGAGCCACAGCAGCCTCCTGTATCGAGCAACGTACCTGCTCAAGAACCTCTTAGGAGGTCGCAACGGAACAGGAAATCAGCTATTTCTGCTGATTATGAAGTTTATATAAGTGAAGATTTAGAAACAGAGGGTAATCCCACCTCATTTGAAGAAGCCATGAGAAGTCCCCATTCATCTGAATGGTTCGCAGCCATGGAAGATGAAATGAGGTTCATGAACACCAATAAGGTATGGGACCTAGAAGAAATTCCTAAAGGAGCCAAAACAGTAGGCTGCAAATGGGTCTACAAAGCTGAGCGTGACTCCAGAGGGAATCTCAAAAGGTTAAAAGTAAGACTCGTGGCAAAAGGGTTCACTCAGAGAGAAGGAATCGATTATAATGAAACCTTCTCGCCTGTTTCGACAAAAGATTCTTTTAGAATCATCATGGCGCTTGTAGCACATTATGATTTAGAATTACATCAGATGGATGTTAAGACGGCATTCCTTAATGGAGATCTGTATGAAAATGTATACATGGCTCAACCCAAAGGTTTTGTTGTGGAAGGGAAAGAAGACATGGGATGTCGACTGAAGAAATCCATTTATGGACTAAAACAAGCGTCCAGACAGTGGTACCTTAAATTTGATGAGACTATAAGAAATTTTGATTTTAAGGAAAATGAGGAGGACAATTGCATTTATACTAAGTTTAAGAATGGAAAATTCATTTTCCTAGTCCTGTATGTAGGCGATATCCTGCTGGCAAGCAGCGATAAAAATCTACTTCTGGAAACTAAGAGTTTCTTGTCCTCAAATTTTGATATGAAAGATCTCGGTGAAGCATCTTATGTCTTAGGAATTGAGATTACCGAGATAGAACAAAAGGGGTATTAGGCTTATCGCAAAAGGCATACTTAGAAAAAGTTCTAAAGAAATACAGTATGCATGCGTGTAAGGCTTCGTCTGCTCCAATAGTTAAGGGTGATAAGTTTAGGAATTTTCAATATCCTAGGAACCAATATGAGATCGATCAAATGAAGTCGGTTCCATACACTTCAGCTGTCGAACGTATAATGTATGCTCAAGTGTGCACTCGCTCTGACTTAGCATTTGTAACAGGAAGACTTGGCAGATATCAGTCAAATCCAGGAATAGATCACTGGAAAGCAGTTAAGAAAGCCTTGTGGTATTTGCAAGGAACTAAAAGCCTCATGTTAACATATAGAAAGTCGAGTACCCTCGAGATTGTGGGATACTCTGACGCAGATTTTGCGGGGTGTGTAGACACTAAGAAATCCACATCAGGTTATGTATTCACCCTCGTAGGGGAGCTATTTCGTGGAAAAGCTCCAAACAAGCGATCCTTGCATAAATCGACAATGCATGCTGAGTTTGTAGCTTGTTATGAGGCAACCGGACAGGCACTATGGCTTAAGAAATTCGTACCGGGATTAAGACTGGTAGATAGCATTGAAAGACCACTCACATTATACTGTGACAATGAACCAGCAGTATTTCACTCCTATAACAACAAGTTAAGTGGGGGCATTCACACAGATGACACTCTTTAAAATTCGCATTTCAATACTTGACACTCTGGCCCACAGTTATACACACAGATGACCCCACATGTCATACACACAGCTAGAAAAGCATACAAATTGAGTGTCGTGTGACGAATTTTCCCAATCAAGTGGTGCTGCCAAACACATTGACATTAAGTTTTATGTTGTGAAGGAGAAAATCCAGGATTAAACTATAAAAATTGAGCATATAAGTACCAAGCGAATGCTTGTGGATCCGTTGACTAAGGGCTTACCACCACATGTGTTCAGAGAACACGTAGCTGGCATGGGATTATTGGAAAGCCTATGATTTTGGATATAAGGGATCAAACAAACAACCATCTCCCACAAGATTAAGTTTCCGTTTTGAAATAGAAAGGTGTATTATAATCATTGAGTTCAATAGCACGTAACTGGTTGTTGTAACACTTTGGCCTTGATGCACTAATCTATTAAGAAACGGAGTTAATATTTAGACATACTAATTTAGCCTCGAGATCAAGGGGGAGAATGTTGGGTTGATCTCTGGCACCCTGATCCGGGGTGCAACCAACCGAATGGCTGTGGCCCCCTGTTGTACCGTGTGCTATATAAAGGGAGGGGTGAGGGACCGTACGAACCAACGTTCCTACGAACGACACCCCTGAAACAGACTCAAAACCATCCGATCTATTGGCGCACGGGAACAACGGGAAGGCCATGCCGTTCTTCATCCTCTTCACCGCCACTGCTCTTTCTTCGACATTGGCAATGGCTTCATCATCCTCTAATCCCGAAGGTAACCCTAAGTCCCATTCCTCTAGGTGTTGATCTAGGCATGAAGATCCTTAGAACTCTAACAAGCACATCCCTAACTATTTTGATAATCATCGTACATCATAAATATATTTCTAGGGTGACAATGGCATAAGGATTTCAACTATCAAATATGGCTTTAAACAATATGAGCATAACTATTTAATTTAAAATTGGGATTAAAATATAGTTGTAAAAATTATGCATGCAATAATTTAAATTCAATATAGCATTTCAAAACTGAGTTCAACATGATTAAGGATGTAACTTGCCTTGCTCGATGCTCTAAAGATCGGGATCATCGATCAGACACTCATTCGTCACTCCGAAATTTAAACGTTGAAAAGATGCAAATTCAAATAAAATCCAGATAAATTTAAATAAAATACAAAACTAACATAAATAAGTTCTTTAATATTTTTTGATGGGTTTAGGAACAGAGTTAATCGGAGTTCGAATGGAGAAGAACGAACTCCGGAAAGATTAAAAAGAATTTTATTATATTTTATTTATATATATTTTTTCCTTCCCTTGCCTTTTCTCAACGGTTGCCTCGGCTTGGTCCTGTATCCTAGAGGTACTGTAGCACAGAACTGAACAGCATACACAGAGCAAATCAAGGGCATGGCCGGCCAAAGACAAGAAGCAAGGGCACAGGGCTTCGGCTAAACCAAGGGAAGCATGGGAAAACTCGTCACGAGGCGAACTCGTTGAAGTCCACGACGACGGATGAGAGGCACGGCTCGTAGTGCAATGGCACAATGTACACAGGTCGACCAGCAATGAGAGACCACAAAATTCATCACACACGATGTGGGAACCTCGAAATTGATTGAGGCTTAACCTTCGCGACGATCGAGAACACAACATGACATGAATGGTTTGAGAAGAGGAGATTCGAGGAGTCAGGAAGCTCCCGAGCATGGCCGGCCGACATTTGGTTCACGCTCTAGGCGTCACGGCGTTCCGAGCAAACGAGGGCACCAAAATGAAGAACAAGCAGATGAACAGGTTGAGCAATAATAGGAGATCACGGTGCTCTTTTTAAATAGGTTCAGGGAGGCTCGGAGAGATAGAAATCAATTCGATTAGAGAAGAGTCGAAACCGAAACAAACTCGAATTCTTCGCGAATAAGGAAAGAATTAGGCCAGTAAAATAGGGGGATTTGATGAGGATAAAGTAGCATGCGTATTGTATACGAAATCGGGATGGGATTCTTGTTGGACCGAAGTTTCTATTTGTGTTATGGAGGGAATAGAGAAGTTCGTGTTGCTGGTAATGCCGTTTTGTATGGTCTTGCTAAATCTGGTAGACTTGGAATGGCAACAAGGTTCTTCCATGAATTAAAAACTATTGGGGTTTCTCCGGATACTATCACCTACTCTATGATGATCAAGTGTTGCAACAAGGCATCAAAAGCTGATGAAGCTGTGAAAATTTTCTGTTATATGATTGAAACCAGTTGTGGTGAATTCTCTGATTGGTGCGCTCTACAAGGCAGGCAGGGATGATGAAGCCCGCCAAATCTTCTATCAACTAAAAGAAATGAATCTTGAACCCACAGATGCGACTTACAATACACTTTTGGCAGGATTAGGAAGAGAAGGGAAAGTCGAGGAGGAAATGATGTGCTTGAAGAAGTGTACTGCAGTAGTTACCCTCCAAATTTAATAACTTACAAGTTACAATACGGTTCTTGATTGTCTCTGCAAAAATGGAACGGTGAACTTTGCACTGGACATGCTATGCAGTATGACTATGAAGTGCTGCATACCTGACCTTTCATCTTACAACACTGTCATGTATGGCCTTGTTAAAGAGGACAGATTTAACAAAGCATTCGGTATGTTTTGTCAGGTGAAGAAGGTTCTTGTTCCAGATTATGCAAAATTGTGTAGTATTCTCCAAGCAGGTTCTAGAATGGATAGGTCTTCATGCCATTCACTAATGGAAGGGATTCTGAAGAAGGCTGGCACAAAAGGTCAATTCAGTTTGCTGAAAACATAGCATCAAGTGGTATTCTCCTGAATGATTTTTTTCTGTGCTCATTAATTAGGCATCTCTGTTAGCACAAGAAAGCACATGAACTTGTCAAAAAAGTTCAAGAAATTTGGAGTTTCGCTGAAAACTGGATCATATAATTCTCTTCTTGATGGGCTGTTAAAAGCTGGAAAGATAGAACACGCAGAAAATCTTTTCAATGAAGGGGCGGGCGATTTTTTTTTACCAAGAATAAAAAAACTGAATCAAGCCTAACCGAATTGACTGAAAAATTCAGTTTTTTTTGGTTTTCAGTTTTTTCTAGCACTGTTCAGCTTTCGGTTTTCAGTTCGGTTTTGTATTTAGAAACCGAATACCCAAATAAACCGACTTCCCCGTTAGTCCATAAGTCCATTACGGCATTACACTTTCCCCATTCGGAATTTCCGCATCCCCATCCCCATCCCCATCCCCATCCTTCGACTCTGTGTTCCCTATTCCAATTTCCACATCGCCAATCCACATTCCCAAGCTTCGGGCACCACGACCACCAGTCCTCTCCATCTTTGGCCGACGGTGCTGCTGCTGTGACTAGCTCTCGCCTTCTGCCTCGCCGTCCTCTCCATCCAATCCTCCTTCACCACCTCGAGTGCGCTCCAGTTCCCAAATCCCCACGCTTCCGCGCTCACCCGCCGCTTATCCTCTCCTCCACGCCATGCCTCTCTCGCGCGCACTGATAAGCCTTCGCTTCCCTACAAGGCATATACCTTCTGTGTAGACCTGGGAATTGGGCCGGGTGGCACGGCCCGATTGGCGTGCCGGGCCGGGCCTAAAAACCTGGTACGATGGGCCACCCGGCACGGCCTGAATTGAAGCTCAAACCTGTAATTTATATTTTTCAGGGTCTTCCTTTGCTCATATGAATTTATATTCTACATGAAAGTTGTAGATAATTTCGAGACACATCTTTTTCATGTAGACAACTTTTCCATTTGAGCAACGTATAAATTTATATAAAAAAATATTTAGTATGCCGTGTAGTTTCGGACCGACGCCACATCTTTCGGTAATCTGGATGTTTCAAGGTCTCCTTTTGCTCATATGAATTTATATTATACATAAAAGTTGTAGATAATTTCGAGACATATCTTTTTCATGTAGACAACTTTTCCATTTGAGCAACGTATGAATTTACAAAAAAATATTTAGTGCAATGTGTAGTTTCGGATTGACGCCACATCTCTTGGTAATCTGCATTTTTCAGGGTCTTCCTTTGCTCATATGAATTTATATTCTATTTGAAAGTTGTAGAGAATTTTGAGACACATCTTTTTTATATAAATAACTTTTTCATTTGAGCAGCGTATGAATTTATAAAAAAAATATTTAGTGTGTTGTGTTCTCTTCCGTGCCATGCTTGGGTCGTCCCGGTCCGACAGTAGACCGGCGTGCCTTTGGACCGTACCGAACCTTGATTTTTACCGTCCGTGCTGGTCCGGCCTGGCACAAAGAAACAACTGGACCATGCTAGCCCATTTCATAAAGGCCCGAAGCACGATGGGCTGAGCCGTGCCGGGCTGGCATGGCCCAAGTCTCACCTCTAGTTCAGTGGAGCCACTAGCTTCCTCGTATTCCCTTCCTTCCTGATCCCAAATTTGCTGGTTGCTGTGTTCTATCGCCGTTTCAGTGGATCTTGATAGGCTCGGTGTGGTGCTTAGGTAATCTCATTGCGTGCGCATTAACTCACTATTTGGTCAGTTTTCAGTGGGGCAATCCGTCGAGCACTTTGGCTGCGTTGCTCTGGCTGGCGTTGAGCCATCTGACGCCATGTTTTCTTCAACTTCTACTTTAATTCCGTTGGCTTCTTTTGATCCATTGTGATCTGTATTGTACTGTTTGGGTGCATTAGCGTCTATACTTAATTCAGTTTTATTAATCTGTATTAACTTCCATCCTCTCCTCATATCTATTAGTCATGTCTTCTTCAAGAATTATTTTACATAGTGTTAATTCCTGATCTAAGGTATATGCTAGTGTTTGTAACTTCTCAAAACTTCCACGCTCAACAGTAAAGGATTTCTCTCTTCACTAGGTGTTGCTTAGGCATCGCTCTACTAATTTGGTAGTCTCCACTCTCCAGGGGCACATTGCCCTCCAATGTGACATCAGAAACTTCTGTAATTGTAAAGCTCAGTATGACAGTATTCCGCGAAGAAACAATAGATAATTTATTAACAGCAACATTGTATGGGATATCGATCTCGCTCAGGGCGTGTCTGTTTTTTCTCGTCGTTGGTTAGACTGAGATTGGATGTTGTCTGAATTTATTTGCTTCATTGCTCTCTGTGTTACTTGATGTTGTCTGAAATCCGGTGAACCGAATTAACTGAATTAAATTAATTTGGTTAGTTCGGTTTAGTTTTACGATTTAAACCAAAATTTTCGATTTTCACTTTACAAAATCAATTTTTTTTAAATCGAAAAAAAACCAAAATAACCGTATAGCTGACCCTATATGATGGAGTACGGATGCAAACCTAAATGCACCATTTACAATATAGTATTTTCTTACCGTCGTAATTAATAAACGAACGCGCGGTGTAGCTGGTAAAGCTCTTGCTTCGCATGTGTGAGGTGCAGCGAGTCCCTCACCAACTGCAGGGCCTGTTTGGCAGCAAGGTTTTTTTATAGTTTATAGAAAAAATCATAGTTTTGAAAAAAAACTCTGTTTTAGAAACCAAGATGTGTTTGGTAGTCTTTCAAAAAACTTTGTTTTAAAAACTATGGTTTTTACAAAACCATGGTTTTTTCTCTGTTTTGGAAACTTTGGTCTTGGGCAAATTTTTCTGAGCAATAGCGTTAAAATAACTCAAAAACTTTGTAGCCAAACAGTTAGGAGTTCAAAAAAAACCATAATTTTAATAGGATTTGATAAAACTTTATTTTTTATGTCAAGACAATTCTCAAACAGGCCCGCAGTCTTTTTTTAGCTCCCACCATCCTCCTGCGCACTGACCTGGGGCTACGCTGGCACGCGGCGAGAAGCGGATCGCCTGCGCGGCTGCGAGCGGCCCGATCTAGCAAGAAATCTGCCAGCACGGAGCCTTCGAGATGGTGCTCCCGTTTTCCCTGCCGCCCTCACGATGCCCGCCCGCGCCGCCCCGGCAGGCTCCTCTCGCACTCTCTTCGCCCTTTTTCCACGCCGCCACCACTGCCGCTCTGCCTATCGTTTGTCCTCACGCCGCACCGACGACGACACCGACAAGGACTACATCAACGACGCCGCGAAGTTCAATGTTACGCGTCGCGTGGAGGCGCTGTTCCCCAAGATCGATGTCAACCCCGCCGACATCGCCGTGACGGGCGCCGACCTGACTGCGTGGAACCTCGCCTCCGCGAGGCGCGATGTGCTGCACCACACCGCCCGGGAGCTCCACCTTCACGACCGCGAACACGACGGCGGCGTCGCCTTCTCCCAGAGGTGCTGTTTTCCCAGGACATTGTGGATGTCTTTTCACCCAAATCTCCCGAGGCGAGCTTACATGTAATGTTTTTTTTTTTTTATCAAATTCTTAGTTCTATTTTTCTTTTTACCTGCGATGGAATACAGTCTCCATGTCTGAGAGCTTATCTGATCTTCAGACTTAGCTGTTCATGTGGAAGTTTCTATTTTAGGAACATATCAAGTTGGTTATACAGAATAAAATTATTTTACTCACCCTACCGCAATCACATCTATGTGTGCTTGTTTAGGGGTGTCAGATGGAGATTTCAACAAGTTCAACATTTTAAGATAGATTTTTTTGTTGACTATTTAGGGAAAGAGATAGAGACAATGACGAGAAGCTCAATTTTCAAGAATTTTATAATGGATTGTTCTACTCAATTTGACATTATGATGATGAAGCTTCAACAGATGATTCCAATTGTTCTGATGCACTGTCGGACCCCGGAATAACACCTCCGAAATCCTCTATGTATTCTGTACTAGTCCAGGAAAAGCTAGTACACACAGTAGAAATGAAACCATAGCATATCCAGCGTTCTTTATTAATAATAATTATTCAAAGATACAAATGAAATGGCACGCAGGCCAACGAATAAATAAACGAATAAATGAAAGCAGCGGAAATGAAGATAAATAGATAGAGCCCAATTAATTTGCCACAGGCAATCGACTGGGGACGCGGCCTAGTCCAACTGTTCCTCACCATCGTGGTACTCCTCCTCTGAAGTGGTAAATTAAGCAAGGGTGAGTACATACGTACTCAGCAAATCACACTAGTAAATGCAATATAAATGTACGGGTAATCAAGGATGGCAATATGGTTTGTTTAAGCATAAAGCAACAGTTTAATAACATTTTCAATAATTTTATAAGGCATACTTTAATCCAAAATCAAATCTATACAATTTTAGCTCAGGAATCTCTCCTGGAATTGGCTAAGTTATACCCATGATGGACTCCCTCCATCCAACATCATTTTGGAAACCAAATTTTAATTTACCAAAGTCTAGTCTGAAAATGGCTTGCTCGGCATGCCCATAACCGCGAGCGCGGCTAATCGATTAGTTTGACACTCTGCAGAGGTTGTACAACTTTACCCACAAGACATAATATTTCCCTTTTATGTCAGCACACTTCCTTTGGTGAGTGACAGAGAAGATTATGACAAGGCCCCATTAATAAATCATACATGTAGTCATGCCCGCTAAGGTTTCACCGCTGAAAGACTCCCTCTAATCAGAAGCCCCCTCTTGCGCCAGAGTGGCAGCATCTCGCTTTCACCACACCACTACCACCATATGGCATGACTGTCCATGAAATGATTTAATAAGGATAGCCAGGTCTGTCCCATTCCAGACTCGTGGTAGTACGGTTAGGCTTTACATTCAGCGAAACTCAGACCGGTCCTTAATCGACTAGGCGAGACTTTCCACAAACCCACTGAGATAACCACACCACTTTCCATCCGTTTCTCGCCCGGTCTAAGTCATTTTCATTTTAACCGTACTATTCTCCACATTAATACTAACATTGATCACTATAAGTTTCCAATTGAACATGATGTCATTTTGGCATAAAGTTCCCCAAATTTTCCTAAGTTTAGTTCTAAGCATGGCTAAGCAATGTCTAACTATTACCATAGTCATAATTCATATTTTTACTAAGGTTACAAGGGTATCGGAATTCAAATGTCAAAGGTCGTATGTCAAAATTTGGATATAACTATCATTTAAAACTAGGTCGAAAATTAATGTTTATAATAAATAAGCATGCAATAATTGTAAATACAACATACAAGTTCATAAAACTGGGAGCAACATGGTCAAGGGGGTGTGACTTGCCTGGTTCGACGAGTTGCTGCTCGAAATCGTCGTTCGGGAATTCCTCGGACTCTCCGTAATCTAGCGCGAAAAACAACTAAATTCAAATAAGACTCAAACGAATACAAATAAACACAAATTGAACTTCAAACTAGCTCTAAACTGAAGTTTAAGATTTCTAATGAATTTAGGAAGAAGAATGGAGCCAATCGGAGTTCGAACGGGCGAAAACGGGCTCCCGGAAGTTTAAAAACAAATAAAACGGGTTTTCTGGAATTTGTAAATCATTTTTAAAAGAAAATCCGAATTTACTGCGTCATGCTGACGTCAGCAGTCCAATCGGATTTTTTGGATTTATTTTAAAAACAAAAACCCGATTTATGACGTCATCGCTGACGTCATAAATATTTTTTTGAAATTCCTTTTTTTTCTTTTAAACTGACAGGTGGGGCCGCTGGCGGCGGGGCAAGGCACGCAGCGGCGGCGGAGCGGAGGAGGGAGAGGCAGCGGCCGACGGTGGGGCCGGAGGAGGCTGGAGGGAGGCGGCGGGCGGCCGGGCGCGGGTGGGCTCGGCTCGGCCACGAGCCGGGACGGCGGGCGGCAGGGCGGCGGCCAGCGCTAGGGAGGAGGAGCAGAGGGAGAGGGAGTTTGGAGGCTATTGGTCATATTCATTGAAGAGCGAACTTGCGAGTTTGGAGGCTTCCACCATTTTGTAGGCTTTTGTCAGCAGATGAGATAAAACTTATAATTGGAAATCTCCATCCAGCAGAACACTTCTATGCCAAGCAACAAGCTGACTATGTGATATCGCAGGTAATGCTAGCAGACTGTATCTCATTTTATTTTTCAGAAAATGTTGGCCGACCTCTCTGTGTACTGCGTGTTTTTGCATGTTTAACAGCACGAAGTATTCGGGAATCACCTTTAAAACACTCTGTTAGACACTGTTGTAGATAGATAACTTCCATGACCTGTCAGTTTCATCTACTGGCTGCAAGCATGTTTCACGGTATATCACTTTAACTACCTTGTTAGTTCTTATTCATTTGACTGAAGTCTTGATCTGATGATTTCCTTTTTTGGCAAGTGGTTCCATATATAACATAAGTGTGTATTTTGATGCACCCATTTTTGAACCAGGGCGTTCTTTTGTAACATAAACCTTTGTTCAATCAATTTTCTTCATATTTATGGTGAGATATTGGTTCTTTCATTTTTTTAATGCAAAACAGATATCAATGTAGCAATTAAAAAAAACTTGCTAATTAAGCAGATGTGATTGACCCGTCAAGGAGAGCAGCCGTCCGATCCCAGGACCCTGGGGCCAAGCGCATGCCTCCGTTGCCCTTGCGTGGTGTGGCGTCGTGCGTGCGCATCTAGTTCTACCGAATGGGCACCGCATAGCTGGTAATACAGAAAAATTTTGTTAGGGAATAAACACAGATATAAAAACCTATACAGTTCTTATCGACACCCTCAGAACAGCTGGACAGTTAAATGATGGTCTGTCATATTTTTAGGCAATTATCAGAGTTGGGGCTTGAGCAAGCGGTCACTCTCTTCAATGATAGGCAGAAGAAGGGAGTTGTTCCAAACCTGTACACTTACAGTTCACTAATTCTTCACTTAGGAAAAGCAGGGAAGGCTGCTGAAGCTGGAAAGATGTATGAAGAATGGAGATTTGATCATTTGCATTCTTTTTTATGGTGCAATTGATTATTACCTTATATGTCTCACTTATATGTGGCCATATAATACATATAAGTGAGAGCAAATCATCAATTGTTTATACGAAGAACTACTGACAAAAGGCTGGAAGCCTAATGTTTTCACATATGACGCTCTTATCAAGGGGTACAGTGTTTCTGACAGTACTGATCAGGGTTCAACTTTCCGAACGAATTTCGCAAAATTTCGCGAATTTCGTTCGTACCGCTCGCATGCGAAAAGAAAAACTGGTTTAAATTTCGCTCAAATTCAAATTTAAATTCAAAAAATTTGAAAAAATTTATCCAAAATTTCTCCATAATTAGTATTAATAGCCTTATGACCTCTGATGTGAATATTATTTAAAAAAAATAAAGTTTGAAGACGTTTTTGAGCCATTCAATTTATTTAGTAGCAATATTTGTTGAAGTATATTTAGTATAAATATTTGTTGAAGTATATTTAGTTGTCAAAATCTCCAGTTTAACTTGTTAACAATCAATATAGAATTATATGAGACCTCTAATGATAAACCATCTATCATTTTTTTCTATTATTTTGAGAGAGAGTCATATCATAACTAAATATTCAACATGAAAGCAAGTATTAAACAATCAACTGTAGTGCATAAAAAATAAATGAAAATACATTGTTACAGGATTTACTACAACTTACAAAAATCATAGTTGATCAAATAAGTGCAACATTTGAATCAGAATTTTAGATTACACCTCCACAACACACTGCATATTTCAATATTTATTCAATTATATTTAGTAGCAATATTTGTTGAAGTAATTCTTCAAATATTATTTTTGGCCTTTAATGGCCTTTTCCAAATTTTACAACAAAATTTTTTACAATTTTTCCATATTTTTTGAAGTCTTTCCGAGCGGTTTTCGAACCCAGCGGTTTTTCAAGCTTTTCGAGCGAATTTCGAGCCTTTTCGAGCGAATTTCGAGCCGTTTCGAGCGAATTTCGCTCGGAGGTTTCGAGACTTTTCGACTAGATTTCAAATTCATTTGACTTTCGAACCAAGCGGTTTTGAGTGAATTTCGATTCGAATTTCGCGAATTTCGATACCGCCTGGATGTCGAAATTTGGCTTCGAAACGGAAAGTGAAACCCTGGTACTGATAATGCCTATGCTGCCTATGGTTATGCCTACTGCCTATGGTCGGATGATTGTCGGAGGGTGTTGACCTAACTCGAGCACTTACATAGGGGTGCAACCGGCTCGGATTCGGTCGGATATCACTCTTTCCGTAACCTAAACCATATTTTTTATCGGATTTAGAATCGGATTTGGATAGTGTCGGATACGAATACGGCACGATAATATAGGTCATGGATTCGAATCGAATACAGATCGAAATCGATACGGTACCAGATATTTTTTGTCGAATAACACACGAAAACAGATACCACACAGAGCACACATATAACACTGATTAACTAATCATATGAGTTTAACATGCAACAAGATTATCGCAGTCTAACAAGTCATTTTATCGGGTAGTTTAATAAAGTTGCAAAATACATTCAATTTAAACGGTAAACATACGAAAAGTTATGAAATATAGAACGATACATAATAATATCACGATAACATAAGCATGACTTCACGTCTTTATGAAAGAGACAATAAGACAAGTTAGTAATATTTGGATTACATGTCACATACTGAAGGATCATGTGGAGGTCCATCCTTGCTTGTGATGAGTATTTGACTTAATTTGAGCTTGGGTTGCTCAGGTTTGAGTTCGATTTAAGTTTGGATTTGAAATGGTTTCATTTGGAAGCATTTTGATTTGTGTTGGCTTGTTAGGTTGCGGCGGACCTTAGGTCCAGTGCTTAGTGTTTATGTAGGACCAAGGGGACCAAGTAACACAGAGTTTCTCATTTGCGCCGGACCGAGTTAGAAATGACTTGTGTTTGAGCCGGACCGGTTTGGAGTAAGAAAATCTTGGAACAGAGTGTTTTCCTTTAGGCCCGGACCAAGGAGTGTTGAAAAAAAAAGAGTTTCATGTTTGTGTCGGACCAAGGCGTGTTCCAAACAGAGGAAACCACGTTTGCGCCGGACCGATTTTTTCGCGTCGGACCGACTCTGATAGGTTGCCGTAATATTCATTTTTGGAGGTCTTCTCATGCTCAAAAAATTATTTGATCTACATGAAAGTCGTAGAGAATTTCAAGGGCGCATCTGTTTTATGTTGACAAGTTTTTCATTTGAGCAACATAAAAAATCATAAAAAATCGGGAAAGGGAGCAATGAGTTTCATGTTTGCGGCGGACCAACTTTGACAGCATGCAGTAATTCACATTTTTGGAGGTCTTCCCGTGCTCGAAAAATTTTGTGGTCGACATGAAAGTTGTAGAGAATTTCGAGACACATCTTTTCTATGTTGATAAGTTTTTCATTTAAGCAACAGAAAAAATTATAGAAAATCAGGAAGATTTCTGCTGTATTGGAAACAGGAAGTTTGCACTCAGTTGAAGTGTTTTGGTCCAATCCGGGCCGTTCTAACCTCGATTCGTGATCGGTTTGATGCGATGGGTTCGTGGTGGAACCAAGAAGGGCTTTCTTGTCTTTTTGGATGCAGGGCTTCGTTTGGTGGTCGTGGTGAGGCGAAGAATGGCTGGAACTAGGCACGGGATGGCCGGAGATTCAAGTTGGCTGGAAGTTCGCCGGAGGATGGCCGTAGACGAAGCGGGTGCAGTCCAAGGAGGCAAGGAACCTTGTGGGTGCTAGCTTGAAGCTTTTTGGGTCTAGAAGACCAGTGGGTTGTTAGTCTTTAGAGCTAAAGTGGTGGTCAAGTTAGCTTGTGAGAGGGTTGTTGGACTGATCACTTGAAAGCATATAGGCCCCTCAAATTCTTTGAGTATGCTTAATAATGGTTTTGGTGTTGATGATCAAGATATATACTATCTGCGAAGTGAAGGCTTGTCAGTACGAAGGCAAAGGCTAAGGATTCTTATTTCTAGTTTTGACTTGGGAACTGTCTCAAGTCATATAGCTAGTTTTATTTTGTTTTAGCCATACTATTAAGAGGGATTATGCACAAGGAAGTATCTTGGTTTCTAGGTCAAAATTATCAAGATTACTTGGAGTAAAAGTCACTTCATTTCTTTTCCCTCGGAATCAAAAGTCCTTCACTCAGTAAGACTGAAAATATTTCACGCCGGACCGACTTTTTCAGTCCGGCACTGAAACTCTTCTTGAAAAATCTTATACCGAGCGTACACAGTTCACGCCGGACCATGTTTTTCGGTCCGGCGTAGAAAAACTAAGTCAGTTGAAAACAAACCGAGCGTATGCCTTTCACACCGGACCATGTTTTTAAGCATCCACTGGACTAAGTTTTTCGGTCCGACGCTAACACAAAACTCTTTGGAAGTCCTTTGTTGTTCAGTTGGTTCAATTGATAAACTTCAAGTGAGGTTGACATGTATGCCGGGCCACTTTTTTGGTTCGGCGCAATTGATACTTTGAATACTTCACGACGGACTAACTTTCGCAAAAAGCATGTATACGCCGGACCAACTTTTTCGGTCCGGCGCAAACGCTGTCTTAAGATGGACTGAATTTTTCGGTCTGACGTAAATGGGAGTTATTCTGAATCTGGTCCATCGTGCATTAATCATATTACAAATCTTTGCAATCTTTGTCCGTGGCACATTGAATTTATTTATTTTGTCATTCTGACACGGTCCAACGGCTAGTAAATGCTGTAACGGTAATTTTTCATTTTGAGGACTATATAAGCTATGCCAGGACCTTCTTTTATAAGAACTTTTGCATCTCTTTGACGTTTAGCACTATTGAGCTCAAAAGCATTCAAAGAGACTGAATTTCACTGTTCATCCAAAATTCAGAAGTGATTTAGCTCCAAGCTTAGTCTAGACAAATTGTGAGCTTGTGAACCAAGAGTTAGGACTTGTGCTTAGTCTATTACTCTTGGAACTGTGTGTTCCTAGATGGCTTGTGAGTGATTTGGTGCGACCTATCCAAGTGTTTGTGGAAGGCCACCATAGATTGTGAGAGGTTTGGAACTCACCTCACCGTGTAGTGAAAGAGTTATCCCAGTAGATACCAAAGCTATTGAGCACAGCTATTGGTGGAGCAATAATTCTGGTGAAGTGCTTTAACAGGGACGTAGGAGACTTTCTCTGAACCTCAGTGAAAAATAACTGTGTCTCCTGTTCTTCTCTCAGTATTGACTTTGTCGATTCCTGTTTCTTGCACATCTTTTCTTGATTTGTTGTGTACTTTTCGTTGCACTAGCAGAGCTTAGATACTTTAGGCCTTCTTTGTCAAAAATCAGTTTTCTTCTTAGCTATCTCTGTGTTTTCTGCTGTAAGGTTGTTTTAAAGCCCTTTTTAGTATTAGAATTTTTGAAAAAGCCTATTCACCTCCCTCCAGGCACATCCTCGATCCTTCATCACTTAAAGATGCTTTGAAAAAGCACGTGTAAGAGTGGATCAGTGTAACCCATGTGTGTGAAAGTGTGGGATCAAATCTTGGCCCTTGGAAGTTAGCTTAGGATTGAAGCAAGACATCCAAGGGTGAGAATTGATCCTAGAACACTACAAATATAGGAGTAGGGGTAGCATCCCCTTCTTGCAGTTTGAGTGAAGATTTTGGTGCTTCTTTGAGCTTTGCCCAGATAAAGTGGGGCTTTGTAAAATCTTCCAAGGAAAAGAAATACAAAAACATTCTCTCTATTCTGAATTTAAATTTTGCATTTACATTATGTCTTTACTTTACGCAATTTAAATTCAGTATTTACATTCTCGCATTTACTTTATGCAAGTTGGATTTGCCTCCTCTCCTTCTACTTGCTTCTGGATTTTGTTGCCAATGATGAGAGATTGATTGGATGAGTCTTCACTTAGATGATATCCTAATCTTCTAGGCAATCCTTGTTTCGAGTCTTGCGAGAATCCGGTCTTTTATGCCTCTATTGATGAATTCTTGATTGATCGTGTTTTGATGAGTTTCTTTGTGACCTCTAGCTTGCTGTGACTTATGGGAAGGTATCCAAGTCCATCTTGATCATCAAAATCCCATGAGTAAGCCTAGATCACATATTGCTCTTTTTTCGTGTTCTTGGTACATTTCCTCTTCAAATAGTTAAAGGTTGGAACTTCGACATCAATCATTGCGATTGATGGTTGGAATAAGTTCCTGACATCCTCAAGAGGTTATCTACCAAGTTTCATGAACTTTGGACTTTTGGATCAAAAGATTCATCATTTTTTATTTTAAGTTCGGGTTGTTCTTATGCCTTGTTCTAGGAGAGAGTTTTTGCTCCAGATTTTTATCCTTTGCAAGAGAGGTTTCATTTGGATGTTATTTGTCCAGTAGGTGGGGAAAACTTTATTTTGGGATCATTCACCCCCCTCTGATCGCTATTCTGATCTTTAACATACATACATACATACATACATACATACATACATACATAAGACTCAACAATAACACAATTTTATAAGAGTTTGAAGACCGAAGTAGCTAAGGCAGACTGACAACATCTCAAGGAAGGAGTGAATAAGTTCACGACCATGACTACTTGTCCTCGACCAAACGGCGAGAACCAACAATATCCCGACTTCAATGCACATCGACGATACTTTGAACTCTAACTGTATCCTGACTTCAATGCACATTGGCGGTACTTCTAATACCAACTGTATCCCGACTTCAATGCACATCGACGATACACACAATCTAACGGTGCCCTGACTTTAATGCATATCAGCGTCACTGTTCGCCGACTTCAATGCACATCGACAGAACCCTTAACTTGTACCCCAACTTCAATGCACAACGGCAATACTTCGCATTCTAATTGTTCCCTAACTTCAATGAACGTCGGCCATACTGGCATTCTAACTGTTCCCTAACTTCAATGCACATCAATGGAACTCCTAAACTCATACCCTGACTTCAATGCGCATCGGCGATACTTCGAATCTAACGATGCCCCGATTTCAATGCACATCACCGGCACTGTTCCCCGACTTCAATGCACATCGGTGAAACCCTTTCATATATATCTACATATATATGCGTACACATCATCTTTCCACCCCCAGTTCAACTTTCCAACCACATCCAATTTAGGATTTTCTTAAAAGAGTTTTTCAATGCATCGGTGATAGCACATATAACCAAATACATTTGATTAGGAATTATACGACCAAGGAAACTTGCCTGAATTTTATTGAAAATTAACGTCCTTACACGTTGGTTTAAGAAGATCACTGGATGTATTTGATTTAACTTCTGAAATTATAAAAGACTATATTTTAGGTATTTAATAGATTTATATATATTTTCATGGCGTCCAACCCGTTCTTGACTTAATTTAAATTAATGTAGATAGACTGCGTATTTTAATTTGGAACAAATTAATTCAATGATCTTGACTTAGCACGTTTTAGATTTGGGGTAATTTAAATTTGTCGTATTTAAGTTTGGATCATTTTACTCTGCGCGATTCATTAAAATTTTTGGGTTGTTATATTATTTTATTAGTGACATTATTTTCTCTTTTTAATTATTATGGTGATTGTTAGTTTATAAGTTTCTTTATTTATTTATTCACTCGCATTTATTCTCCTATGACATTTATTTAATTTCCTAATATCAGCATTATTTTCTTATTTGCTTTAATTGTTATTTCTCTGTTATTATGATTATTGCCATCACTTTATTTCCTTATTTTCTTTCCCCTTCTTCTTATTTTTCATCTCTTCTTTTTTCCTACGTTCTTTTCCTTTGCCTTTTTTTTCCTCTGTCTTTTTCCTTTCCTGGGCATTCTTAACCCTTCTTGGTTTCTCTCCTTTCTCTGCTCCCCCTCTCATCTCCTCCCAAATCCCTCCTTGGCACCGCCCCTGGTCCCGCCATAGCCACCGCACTGACCCCTCGCCACTGACTGCGTTGGTTCCTCTTCCTGCACCACGGCGGGACCCCACCCTGGCCCCTTGCGCGTGGCTCGGCCTAGGCACGCCTGGCCAGCATGCGCTCGCGCCTAGGCCGCCGTCGCACCGGCGCTCAAGGCCACGCCCCCACGCCGTTTGGGCTGCGCTACCAGCTTGCTCGCACCCTCACGCGCATGTGCTAGTCCACCGGCTCTACCCCTAACCCGATCGCTCCTTGGTCCTCCAGCCTCTGGCGCCGCCACCTCCACCCATGAGCCGGTCCTCAGCCCTTGTCCCGCCAGCTGCCCCTGCCGGTTGCGCCCTCGGGCTTGTCCCCACCTGCGCGCGCATGCCTAGGCCACTGACCCTGGCTTCCCCGCACCTTAGGCCGCGCTCGGCCTCTCGCCGGGCTCCGCTCCGGCATTGCTTGCCCCAGCCCTTCCCCCTCAATTTGGTCTAATGGTGGTATGTGGGCATTTTTGGATATCCGAAATTATTTGGTTCGGATATATCCGAAAAAAAATCTTGAAATATACCAATTCGACGGATAATAATCTACCGAATCCAAATCCAAATCCGAAACAAAATATCCGAATCCGAAAATTATTAAATTATCCGAATCCGATCTGAAGCTATTCGGTTGGTCAGCCGGAAATTATCCGATCCGATTGCACCCCTACTTACATGCAACCTCCAAATCAATTGCGACTAACAAGTTTGTTACTTTATGTATTGCTTTAGAGTTTTGTCTATATGGGAAAGGATCAACTGTAGATAGTAGTAACCTATAGTTCCTTCAACACTCTGATGGTACTTCTAGATATTACACTACACTAAAGTTTCATTCATGGTGGCACAAATTTATGTAATACACAATCTATATATTGAAATCATGTGTTCCGTTTCGCTAATTCTTTGAGTTATACAATCGTAACACCTACCAAATTCATCTATATGCTGTTGGTAATACTCTTTGGCTGCTAGGTTAGATATGATTGGCTTTATAGAATATACAGATTTTACTTCTGCTGACAATTATTTATCATCCTTTCTGTTACAATAAAGTGCTCTCCTTAACCTGTATTAAAGCTGATTACATATGCACCTTCAGTTTCTCTATGAAGTCCCGAAGGTACAACCTCAGGTCTGCAGCAACAAGCAAGTACTGTTTTACTTGTCTTTTTTGTTGCAGTTTCATGCTATGAAGTTCCATCGAAATCTATCAACAAATGGTTGCCTGATTCTCCATCTCTTCAATGATATTGCTTAAACCACTGCCAATGCATCACTTCAGAAGAAACTTCTATATATATTGGGCATAGAAGTAATCCTGGTGGATTTACTTGTTTGGTAAAACAACCAACCAGTAATCCAAGATTACCTTGGAACAACAATTGGAAGAATATATTTCTCGTATAATGGTGCTTTTAGAGTGTAGAAATTTTAAAGGAAACCGTTCACGTTCCAAACAGGGCCTTGAAAAGGGTGTCTATCTTGGATTATCGTTGTTGTTGCACCTTTATCAATTTTTTAAATTATTAAATGTAATTTTTGAATTTTTAGAGTTAAAAATCAAAATTATGATTTATTTTAATACTCAGATATTTGGATTATGAAATTAAAAATTTTGAATTTTCACAATGTGAATCTCGAAATTCGAAATTTCAAAGTTTGAGTTATGGATATCAAGATTTTAAATTCTGAGAATTTAAATGTCAAATTCAAATGTCCAAAAATTGAGCTTCAAAATATTTAAATATATAATATTAAAAAATAAAATTCTGAATATCAAAATATCAAGTTATGAGAATTTAAAATTAAAATTTGAATTTCATAATTTTGAAGCCTCATAACTTAAATTTTCAAACTCTAATTTTGGAAATTTAATGTCAAAGAACATAATTTTGAACTTTTGAATCTTAAAATTGAAATATCACATTTCAAAGTTTTGAATTTCGGGACTTTAAATTCCAAGAATGTTTTTTTAAAGGAATGCAGAAGCTCTACTTTTCATTTGTTGAAGATTAGGGAAACAATAAAAAAAACCTAGAGGCTCCAAAATTTTAGTTTGTAATTTAAAATTTATGAATTTATCCTTAAAGATCTGAATTTCCAAATCACATAATTTATTTTTTAGACTTTTTTAATCGAGTTACAAAATATTTGAACTATTATAAATACTATTTTGTAATTTCCTTCAAACCAATCAAAAGTGGGAGCAGTATTGTGTTTGGCAGTACGCAGATGGATAAGGCCAATACATACTCCACAACAAATATACTACTTAAACGAACGTGCTATATTTCTTTGTCACTTGCAATATGCTCCCTCCTTTTATGAATACATGTGATTCTAGCTTTCAAATTTTGTTCCTAAATGCGTGTCATTCTATAACTTTAAGATAGCTTTTAACTTTTTTTCGTATGCACACCCCTACCATTCATGATTTCCAATGTTATTTTTTTACTGTGAAGCAGAGTAACATACAACATCCAAGAGCGAGCGATAAGTGAGTTAGGCCCTGTTTGGAAGCAAAGTTTTTCAATACCATGGTATTAAAAAGGCATGGTTTGAAAATTGTTTTAGCCTAAATACCATAGTTTCACCTACCACCATTGAAACATGGTTTTTCTTGGAACTACAAGCTGTTTGGCTACAAAATCTTTTGCACGGTATTTTCAAAGTATTGACACCTCTCTCTCTACACTAGCCCCAAAAGCCCAAAACTCAATACTCCAAAAATACTATGGTATTGGCAATACCATGGTTTTCAAAATAGAGTTTTTTTAGTTGCTTCCAAACACCTTATGGCCAAAAATATCATGGTATTCTCAAAACCATGGTTTTGTCTAGAAACTATGAATATACTTTGTTGCCAAACAAGCCCTTAGTGAAGAAGGATGACTTGATTATTTCTACACGTGCCTTGGTTGAAGTGCAAAATCCTAAAATATCATATATTCAGGAATGGAGGGAATACTCAAATATTAATTTTTGAGATACCCTAAAGCGAATTTCATAAAAAAATTCATAGTAGCCCATAGTTTTTTTATATACCCTTTCTCCCTGCATTAAAGGAGTATATATACAAATTATGCTAAAAACTATGGACTTTCAAATTTGCATAGAATTCACTTTGGAGTAACTCATAATTACAATTGGAGTATATATACACCTACGTATAAGTGGTATGTGCGAAGTGGGAGTAGTACTTAGTATTGCAGAATTAATATTGAGTACAGATATTGCAAGTTATAAAGAAATATAACACATTTTTTAAATGGTATATCCAATGTGGGAGTATGTGCTACCAATAGTACCAAAAATAATCTTGTAAGACCATATCTTAATAATGTACTGAGGCTAACATAGTAACGGAAACAAGGTAGAGAAATTTTCACATTTTTGGCTCTTCATGATCATGCACTTTTTTCATGATCGCCACTTCACCTACTGCGCAACACGAGCTCTAAAGCAGGGATAAGCCAAATATGCCAAGCTTGGTAGGCTGGTGCATGATTAATTAGTGACATAATTAAGTGATTAAATAATTAAAGTGATTAATTCAGTGACTAATCAAGGTGATTGATTGATGAACAAAGGAACGTTCGCTCACTAGAAAAACTTGCCTAAATTTATTGCGACATATACTATCTGTCGCATTTTTTGCGGTCATAAATTTATTGAAAAAAGTTGTATTTGAAAAAAAAATGTGCGACAGAAAAAGGCTTCAGGTAACGACAGAAAAAGGCACCCCAAAGGCCCTATCTGCAGTCTGCTCACCGGCGCCTTCGCCGTTATCCAACCTATCTGCAGTCTCCTTCGTCCGGCGATGGAAGCGGAAGGGGCAGCCGTCGTGGTGAAGGAGCGCGAGACTAGAAGCTTCGATTGGTCCGGTTTCTTCAGCGTAATTTTTTTTACCCTAGCTTGCGGATTTCAAATCTTTTAATTTTTTTTACCCGTCCGCCTCCTTCTCTCTAGCGATGCGCCACCGCCTCCCTCCAGTCACCACCGCCACCCGCCACGCTCCCCTCCTCCTAGACTCCCCTAACCGCACGCCGCCGCTCAGATCTGGGAGAGTGGAAGAGGGGAAGGCCGCTCGCGACCACCGTGGAGTCCGCCGCCGAAGAGGGAGGAGGACGATGTGCCGTGCCCGTGCCGGCACGGCCCAACGGCGGCCTGGCGTGCCATCGTGCCATGCTGGGCCTCGCCGGCGCTGTCCGTGCCGGCACGACACGGCCTGGCAAGCTCGCCGTGCCGTGCTGCCGCAGCTTTTCAACTACTTGGTGACTCCCATCCCGCGTACACTGGAATGGATTCAGGTCTTTTTTTTTTTGCTGGATTCAGATCTTATTTCTGAAATTTCTGGTGCATCCTTAGCGGCACTGCGGCAGTCCCTGCCAGTTATTCAGCAGACTATTTCTTAGTCTCCACAGCATTTTTCATACCTGCCAAACATACATTGCGATTATTTCTTAGTCTCGACGTCCCACATGAAGTTGCGGCACAAGCATTATTTTACCCCCCACGTTCACTAATCCATCACTTGTAGCAACTGTTTCATAATCTAAGCCAACATTTTTACCAACTACTTGAGAAATGAACTTGCAGGCAACTTGTGCAATAGGACCGTAAAAGAAGATGCATAACTGATTCCTTCTCATTACATAACAAAAGAGCATGTTTTATCCCTAGTCAGACTTGCATGGTTGATAAAGCATATCAACCAATTAGAACACAGGAAAACCCATTAGAAGTACATTTTAAATTTCCAATACCAAAGAATCATCCACACCAAACAACTGAATGCAAGAGGCAATTCCCACCCAAACCACATATTTATTAGCCTACAACAAAGACATCTCATACAGGTAAGCTTCAATTCAGAACCACTCCAAACGTTGCAAATAGTGTAACGTTCTTCTCATTTAAATGGATATATAACCTGTCGAGCTATAAAACCATTTGAGAAATGTGTCGCATTAACAGAAGGGAAGGATAAAATATTACAGCTTCAATACTTATGACCAATAACTTGCTTCAGTATCTTGTGACTATCAAGATCATCTCTCTTAATTAACCCAGGAAGCTAGTAAGCAGAAATTAAGATATCTCAAATAGGGGGATCCATATACACCCAAATTCTTTCTTAAGGCAAATAGAACCCTGATTAGTTAAGAGGTAGTTATGCTTCTGCCTCCTTGTGATGCCCTCATAAGAAAGAAGTCCTGCTTGATTAATGCCAATTGACACAATTATATCTACGCAGTAAATTTAACTATCCCTACCTGGAAGGGCTGTATCCATTTCTTCTGTGGTGATTGGAAGGCCAACAATCTTTCCCTTTTTCCTTGCATGTCTTTGTGCCCCCCCCCCCTTGTTTTCTATTAGGAGCTTTGTTGGTACATAGTTGGCACATTAATAGTGTTCAAGATATATAGGCCAATGTTAGTAAGTCGTCGACTAGACAACATCTAGACGTCCAGTCGGCTTGCAGCGCTCGACTGGAGCCACTGACTCGACTAGTTGAGCAAGTCGAGCGACTTGTTGTTGACTGGTCGACATGGACTGACTAGTCATCGACTAGGAGAGACAAGTCGGGCGAGTACGAGAGTGTACGTGGTTTGGCTTGCTTTTTCTGCGACGTGGTGCGTGATTTGAGTTGGCCTAGCGTCAAGTTGGAAACTAAAGAAGATAAGGGATATTGGCACTCAAACCCTAGCAACTAGCAAGCAGCTGCCATTGGTTCTTGCCTCCATCCTGTTGGTTCCCTACCTTCTGGCCGTCTCACATCACCCGTCACCTTTGCCCCTGGCTCAAGCTACCGTTTGCAAGCGTCGCCTTGGCCTTTGGATTTGTCTCCTAATTCTAACTATCTACTCCTCTACATCATATAAAATAAACTAAAGGAAAAAAGTTCATTTGACACCCCCAAGGTTCAAAAAAGCGCTAGGTGGTAGGCGGGCGGAGACCCACTGCCTAGCGCCTAGCCTGCCTAGGCGGCGCCTAGGCGGAAATCGCAAAACATAGCCCAAAATATTAATTTTCACACATAATAGTCACAAAACACATAATATAGTCACAACTCACAAATATAAGTCATAACATAGTCACACATAATATAGTCACAACTCACAAATGACAAAACATAGTCCCAAATATAACTATGTTCCACAAAAGAGTGAATAACATGCATAAAAGATAGAATATGACATATGAGCCAATGATCATGAAATGATCAATCCTCTAAAGGATAGAGCTTTCGTGGCAACACTTCATCTTCGTCATCCTCGAACTCAACAGCCGCCTCTTCCTCCTCATTGTCCTCCTCTTCTTCAGATTGGAAATCATCATCATGAAGCTCTCTCACTCTTGCACTCCTACGAAGTTCAAGTTGTTCACTAGTACCCATAGCTTCATCAAGTACTCCCCATGGTATACCGGGCACTACCTCTTCCTCATCCTCATCCCTAAAAACAACCAATGCATGATTATCCCCTCCCTCATATAGTAATCCTTGAGCTTCGGAAGCATCGCAACATAGGAGGACATCAATGTTCTTCTTTGCCATGATCCTTTCTTTTTTGGCCAACATTCTAGCATTGAATTGTATGTAGACTAGACTGTTGAGGTGGGCAGTGGTTAGTCTATTTCTTCTTTTGGTATGTATCTACGAATTGCAAAGTAGATTTAGACATTATGACATTATGTTATATTGTGAATTGAGACTTTATTGAATATTGAGACTCAAGAGTAGAGACTAACCGATTCAAAAGTGCTCCAATTTCTTTCACAACCAGAAGAGCTTGAGGTTAATGAGAGGAGTCTTAAGGCCATCTTTTGTAAATCCGGTGTTTGGCCTCCATATAGCCTCCACCAAGATGCTATCAACAAGAAAAGCAAGAATGATTTAGTATATGTTACTATGTTAGCATGCATTGCAAAATGAAGGCATAAATTAAGCACAAGTTTACCCGGATTATAGTCGAAGTTTTGACAACTCCTTGCAAGCTTCTTTCCAAAGGGACCTTCTTTATTTTGAAATTTGATCAACTCTTGATTTACAACCCGATATTGCTTGTCATCATCATCATGATAAAAAGTCTCAACACAAGACATGAATGATTCCGTAATGTTTGAATCCATGAAGATTGCATCATTAATATAACTATAATATGGATTCAACATGTATGCACTCAAGTGCAATGGAGAATCAAGTCTACCTTTCATTTTCTTCTCAACAATGGCCATAGGATCTTTGTAGTTCTCTACATTTCCAAAAGCATCCTTGATCTCCTTCTTCGCCTTAATTAGTTCTCCATATAGAAAAGCCATAGATGGCTTGGCATCCCCATCAACCAAACGAAGAACTTGTACCAAAGGCTCAAAAACCCTCAAGCATAAAGCCACACCATTCCAAAAGGCCCTATTTAGAACCGTCGCCGTTGCATCCTTGCCCTTTTTGGTTTTCACATGACTCAAAGTTTTCCCACTTTCTATCAACCACCATCTTCTTTAGTTCTTCCTTCTTCTCAATCAAGCTTTGCAAAGTGAGAAAAGCGGAAACAAATCTAGTCACCCCCGGCCTTATGATATCTCTCTTTTTTGTGAATTGCCTCATCAATGCCAATGTCTTGTGGTGCGAATAAATGAAGATAGTGAATGCCTTTGCTTGGTCAAGTGTCTTCTTGAACTTTGGCAAGTTGCCAATTCCTTGGAGCATCAAGTTGATAGTGTGAGTTTCATAAGAGCTCCAAAAGATATTTGGCCTCTTAGCATGCAACAATGCCTTAGCTCCCATGTTGTTAGAAGCATTGTCCGTCACTACTTGCACCACATGTTCCGGACCTACTTCCTCAATTGCTTCATCCACTATGTTGAATATGACTTCACTTGTGTGTGGCACATCCGACATCTCCTTTGATTTTAAAAATTTTGTTCCCGTGCTACAATGTGTGCACAAATTCATTATGCTCCTCCTCTTCATATCCGTCCAAGCATCGGTCATAATTGAGCAACCATGCTTTATCTTTTCCTCCTCACGTTCCTTAAGCAAACTCTTGGTTCTCAAGAATTCCTCACTCAACAAATTCTCCCGAAGGTCATATTGGGTAGGTGGTTGAAATCCGGGGCCAAATTGACCAATGGCTTCACACATTTGTTTAAACTCATCGTTGTCAAGAGCATTGAACGATATACCTATCAAATAAGAGATTAGTGAGATAGCAAGCAATGGAACTATGGAAGGTAGAAGATAGAATGATTTACCATGTGTATACACCCATCTAGCAACATATTGCCGCACTTGATGTGTTCTCTCTTTCCAAAGTGCCTCGGTAATATTTTGTTGCCGCTTGGCTTCAGTCGGGCTTGTTTTAGGATCAATAGGACGTGCAAACTTGTCCATATGGCCTAATTTGTTAGGTCCCGAGCTTCCATCCTCCTCTCCTCCAACCGACGAAACATTCACATCTTTTCTAACTTCATCATCACGGTCTTGCTTTTGTTTCTTCTTTCGTTTTGCTTCTTCAAGAGATTTCTTGCACTTGTCTTGAGCTTCTTCTGAAGTTGTTTTGCATTTAGCAACATGGATCCAACTTTTCCAATGTGTTGCTTAAGACGATAAATCCCTCCTGAGCTCACATGGCCACAAAAAATGCACTTCACTCTATCCAAGTTGGACGGATCAACTAGAACCCCATAAGCCCATCCTACGTCATCCGACTTCCTCTTAAGAGTCATTGTGGTCTCATTAGTTGCCAACGCTGATCCAGTTGACGACATTCTAGTGTAGGAAATGCGACTATAGTGTAGGATTCAATTATCAATAGATTCAACACTCTACAAGAATAGATCCAATAATCAATAATCGATGATCATTGATCAATCAACTAGTGTAGGATTTAAAAAGTGTAGTGTATCAATAATCCAATAATCGATGATCAATCAACTAGTGTAGGATATGTAAAACAGTGTAGTGTATCTATAATCCAATAATCAATCAACACTCTACAGACTTCACTTCTAAATCAATAAACCAAAGAATCGGCATTTACCGAACCGAGCCGTCGATCGAGCCAGAGACAGAGTCGGAGAGGAGACCAGGTCCAGAGGGCGTCTCGGCGGGGAGGAGCGCGGCGACCAGAGGGCGTCTCGGCGGCGGCCTCCTGCACGTCTCTGCGGCGGGGAGGAGCTGTGTCTCGGCGGCGGGGAGGGTCGCCTCTCGGCGACCAGCACGGCGGGGAGGAGGCACGCAGAGGCCTGAGCAGCGCGGGGAGCAGCTTCGGTGGCGGGGAGGAGGCGCGCGGCGGAGAGGAGGCGCGGGGAGCAGCACGACGCACGGGGCGGCGCGAGGACGCGAGCCGGCTTCGGTTTCTTTTCAGCTCTCAGGTAACCCTAGCTCCCCCCTTTCTTCCGTTTTCCCTCCCTTTTCTTCTCCCATCGACCGCCTAGGCGCCGCCTCCTCCACCCAGACGCCGCCTCCGCCCGCCTGGGCGTCCGTTGAGCGCCGCCTGGGCGTCCGCCGAGCGCCTAGAGCACGCTTAAGTGCCTAGGCGAGGCGGAAGCATGTCGCCGACCGCCTAGGCGGCGCTTAATACCGCTTTTTTGAACCTTGGACACCCCTAAACTCTTCCAAAAGTCTAAATTTTAACCCTCAACTACAAAACCAGACATTCGACACCGTCACACTCTTAAAACTATTCATTTTACCCCCCTGAGATCAAAACCACCCCTGTGTTGTTGACCTGTCATCTACATGTCCAGGTTTCATTTGACATGGCATCCACATGCGCATGTATAGCTAAGTCTGATGGGTTGGGCCTCATGGGGTAATGCCTGGGAGGTGGGTCGCAGATGCAGCGGCTCGGCGGCGAGTAGTGGGCGGCGGCATGGTTTGATCTATGGTGCAACGGTGAGGCAGTGTTGTCTCGGTGAAGAAGATGCGAGCACGGGGTAGAAGATCACAGAGGATCAAGATGATGGGGTCGCCGATAGCAGGGCTCACCAACAAAGTCGAGTTTGATGATGTCGGCACTCAGATGACAACAAAGAAGCGAGATCGAATCCGGAGGACTATTGGAGAAAATCCCAAATTAAATGAGGGAACGATGGATAGGAAGGTGGAACACATTGTGGCGGGGTTAGTTTCATGAGGAACTCACTGGAGTGGCGGATCGGGTCAAGGGCTCGACGGCCGGACTTGGAGAAGACAATGGGAGGAAGAGGACTAAATCTGTCCATGAATGAGGGCTTGTCTAGATCTGGCCACATTAGAGCTGGGGTGGTTGATGTCGGGAGTGGTGGCGGACATAGAGGCAGCGGTGGAATGTACTTGGTGGCGGGAGGAAGAGGTGGAGCAGCAACTATCCCATGTTTGCGGTGGATGAGAGAGAGAGAGATAGAGAGGAGTGGGTGCACACGACGTTCGTTGTGGAAGGGCCATGGAGGCTGCAGGCAACGTCGATGGCCGCGGCGACAACTTGTGCAGAAATCTTTGGGGGGGGGGGGCTGAAGAGAGGTGATTTGGCAGCTGAGGTAGCGAAGATCCAATGACATGGATGCTAACGTAGATGACACGTCAGCGAAACCAGTGTGGATGTCTGTTTTTGTAGTTCAGGGTTGAAATTCAGATTTTCGTAAGAGTCTAGGGGTCTCAAATGGACTTTTTCCTAAACTCAATAACTGTCCACTTCAGTAAATTATGGCGATTGCAACGAACAACAACTTATGGTCCTTGCTTGTGTTTGGCACAGCTATTGCCCTACCAGAAGGAAATGTTTTGTTATAGTTGATATCACAAGATTCAGCTCCCTAGAATTACCGTATGTAGTATTTTCCCTTTCGATTGTCATTGCTTCTCCATTGTCACAAATTTCATAGCTAACCTTTTTGTTTCCCCATTGTTGTTTTGCAGAATCGTTACATTTTGCTACAAATCCTTTTGTATGCCTATCTGTTTTACACATACCTGCCTGGCCTTGATGAGGTGGGCCCATTTGTTAGGCGTGGCTCTTTGCTTCTTTTGCCAATGTGCGTGTTGAATCTGATAGGAACCCATAAGTTGAAGGAATGGGCTGCGAGACATCAGAGACAGGATTAACAATGGACTTGGTGGAGTGCCGGAAGCACCCCGCCGGCCTATCATGGCCTGGTCAGTGTCGGGAAAAGAACTGGTGGGATTTCCTCCTGTACAAACGCTGGAGAGCTGGGGGAAAAAGAAGGGGAAAAAAAATCAAAATTTGTGTCCAAAGCCAGGATTCGTTCCCAAATCATAGATAGTGGTACTTGAGTGGCCGGTCACACCACACTAGGTTGAGAAAGCGAAAAAATATGCAACGTTGTAGCTTCGGTGCCGTTAGCTTGCTTCCTCACGTGCAGGTACTGGTGCTGCAACTCTAGTTATTTTACATGGGTTTGTGGATTGTGACTATTTGCTCTTATTTAGCAACCTCTGGTGATGTATGATGATATATGAGTAATTTGTGTTACGCAACTATGCATCGTGCTAAGGATCGTGTTGGATTTGGTGTTTCATTGCAAGGCACTAAATGTTTTTGTGATTAATCTGGAAAAATTCATCTGAAGGCTTAATTATGTTTGCAGTCAATTGTGGTGCACATTTGTAGTCGGTCTCATTTTGTTTAGAGATAAAACAATGGATAATTGTGCACACCCCAATTCTTTTACAATGAAAATGAAGATATGTGGTTATTGCATGAAACCAATTCTTTTACAACGACATATCTTTTGATTACCCACATAGATACAATGAGAATACTTATAAAGTATATTCAAGTAGTCATGATGGCTATACAATAAGGTTAACATTTGGCATGCAGAAATTAGGCAACTTTTTTGGCTAACACATTTTGGTGTAATATCAAAAATGATGTTCTGGTAATAATGTTATGCTAAAGTTTAAGAAATATAAACAGCCTTTTACATGCCAGTTTGAGGTGTTTGATCTATGTTTAGGTTTATACACAGTAGGATGCAAGGATCAAAATCCGACGAAATCTTGGATCCCCCCCTCAAATACTGGTTGGATAAAAAATCAATATGCTACAGTATTTTTTTGGAAATCTCGGTTTCGGAAATTTTGACTATATTTTAAGTCTTTTGGGTTGGATTTGACTGGTTTTGGGGTTAGGTCTGTCCATAAAAATTTTCTAACATAGTTTGAATCATTTTTCGCTCGGTTAGGCTTCTAGAGTCATGTAGTATAATGCGCATATAAATTATGTATAATTAACATGTAAGACCCTTCAGTCTAGTTGGCTAGCATGCTTTGCTTTCACTCGGCAGAACTGATTCGAGTCTTGGGATTGGCAACAAAATTGGGAATTTTTTTGATAGTTGAACCACACACCAAAAAATTTCACAATTTAATGTTGAGAGTGAGATTTGAGCCACCCTCGGGAGACCATTTCATAGGCTTTTAGCACTGCCAGAATGTTTCAAAATTCTTAGACTTGATCATCATTTGAAAATTTTATATGAACATTAGTGATGCGTTAGAATCATCTACAAAAAATTTTCAAATTTTTCAACATAGTTTTACGTTCGGTTGAAATTTGCTGAGATCTCGAAAATCCTAATAAAAAAAAACAAGGCTTGAATTTTACCTTTTGAATTTTGTTCGATTTTTTCTCTCGAAATTATGAGATTTCACCGAGATTCAAATTTTGGTCCACTCTAAGGTTTCATTTGAAACGGAGATATGAAATCTTGGTAGGACGTGCATATATTGCAAGAATTCTACGAGACATTAAAGTAATGCATACATATACTATGGTGTTTTCTAGAAATCGTGGTATTCCTAAAAAAACTCTAAAAAATACTTAATATCCAATCAGGCCCTAAATGGATATCATAAAGCAACCATTTTGGTTTAATGGTATCATAATGGAAGTTTTGTGCTCAAGTAAATAATATCAAACTCATTTGATTCTGACTTTAATGTATACTGAGATGCTACAAATCCACATCAGATATGTAACATTTTTTTTGACGAAATCCTCATATGATTTCCCCCAGTCCCCTCGGTAACCGCCCGGAGCATCAAGCATTGCATTCAAGCGGTTGGTTGAAGGATGCAGTTGAAATCACAGATCAAACTTGCTTTCATAGACACGCTGCTGCACATAACACATCCCAGGGGCCATGACCATACTTGTCAACAAGGTTTTAAATTGCTATTTTTGCAGTTTCACAGCAAGATCTTAAAAACTATTGCAGAAACTATCATTCTTCTTGTTTTTAGTATTAAATAAAAATAAAAATGCTAATATAAATATTGGAATCAACGTAAGTGTGGAACCAACGAAATGCTAATATATGTCCAATAGATTGTAAAATGATAACGCTATCATTGTGTTCTTAATAGAAAGCATTTTAATCACTAAGAAATATTATATATATTAAAGGGGAAGAATTGCTGGCCTGAGAGGTTGGCCACGCCACCCCCATGGCGTTTTGCAAATAGGTCCTCCCGTTTTCTCTAAATTACGAATTGGTCCTTTTGCAAATAAGCCCTTCCACTTTCTCTAAATTACGAATTGGTCCTTGCAAATTACGAAGAGGTCCTTTGCGATTTTTTGTGGGTATAAAAAAATCTTTTCCAAACAAAGTAAATTTTAAACGGTGCCGCATTAGGCGCACATTTTGCCTAGTATTCATACTGGAGTATCAAAAAATGGCTACATGATTAGCTCCCAAGTCTCCTTAAGCTGCTGGGTACGGCCTAGTCTTCTCACACTTTGTGCAAACACCATAGAAAATTTTTTCCGCACATGCATAATACTATAATAGACTCCACTGGTGGCCGAACTAGGAAAACTTGGATGGAGGTGCACACTTCGCATGTATAATCTATAGCCTTGTACAATGATTTTGTAACATCATAGATCTATCACATATATTTGAAATTTCCTAAAAGTACAATACAAATAGTTCTAAAGTCTTAAAAATCACAAACCACCACAATTGAAAACAATTTAATCAATAAATTTGATCTATTGAAGAGCTGATCTTATAGGGTTTCTCAAATTTTTGGGGGTGTCGGGACATACCCAACACCCCATGCTCCGCCCCTCACTCGCACGGTATCTGAAGGTGGTCTGCAATCATAGAACGACTACTCTTAGCACATTCGCCATAAAAACAGTGGCATTCAACATATCAAAAATAGCATGCACGCAAGGATAAGCCAATGAACCATCCTAATGTGGTACTATCTATTTGTCCACCTTCTCTGAAATCACCCAGCATCGATTACTAATGAGCGATGAAAGCTTCTTGTACTTTTTTGTTCAAATAACTTAAAATATAAACTTACAATATAAACCAATAGATGCTTACCCCACCTAGGCCTGCATCTGGGGCACGCTTATGATCTTAGCCTACATCCGTAGAAAAGCATTCTTCGTCCATTTAAGCCCAACAATCTAGAGGGAAATAAATCACAAGTTGATATCTCATTGGTTGATATTACGTCACCTGCGAAAAGTATTTGTATCAAAGGATCGAAAATCCTCAGAACTGGAGTTGGACCTTGAGAATATACTGCCCCCGAAATGATCAGAACACGAATAAGGGTAGGCATCTTGTCCACAATGGTGAAGAGGAAAGCCAATGTAGCCTGAGTTCCGACAATGCAGAAAGATGAACAAGCATTAACATATTTAGGATTTGATTATCTTCCTCAAGGGCTCTACAGCAAGGTTCTAAATTTCATTTTCAGTTCATATCTCGTCATCCTCCGAAATCTGAAATTTCGGTGAAATCTCATTACTTCGGATGAAATCCAAACGAAATCCAAAAAGCAAAATTCAAATCCGGTTTTTTTGACCGAGGTTTTCGAGATCTCGGCGAGATTTACCGAGATCTCAATGATTTTTAACCGAACAAAAATTAGTTCAAAACGAGCCAAAAAATCTAGAAATTTTTTGTGGATGACCCTCACACATCACTAATATTCCCATAAAAATTTCAGATGATGATAAAGCATGAGGAATTTTTGAAAATTCTAATAGTGCTACTGTGCTGTTAAAAGGCTGGCCAGCAAATTTCAACTGAATGGAAAATGGTGCAAATCACGTTAGAAACTTTTGAATTTTTTTTATGGTCCTGGCACATTCATAATATTCTCATAAATTGTTTATATGATAATTAAGCTTGAGGAATTTTCAAAAATTCGAAAAGTTCCACTAAAGGTTGACGGACAAATTTCAACCGAATGAAAAATGGTTGAAACCGCGTTAAAAAAAATTAAATTTTTTTGTGGATGGTCTTGATGCATCACTAATTTTCTCATAAAATTTTTAGATGATGATAAAGATTGAGGAATTTTCAAAAATTGTGATGGTGCTATTGTCTTCATAAAAGCCTTACGGTGCTATATTTCTAATTCTATCTCAATAAAGCTCATGATAAGTTAATCTGATGGGCTCTAATTATGATAGAAATATAGCCATTAGATATAATTAGAGATATATTACTTTTTTAAGAGTAGAACTGCGATGGAGCTCGATTTGGCCGGATCCAGTGACGGTGTGGCTCGGGGAGGCTAGAGACAACGGTGAAGTGCTCGAGGAGGATGGATCCAGCGATGGCGAGGCTCAAGGAGGTCAGATCTGACGCCGACGAGGCTCGGGAAGGCTGGATCCGGTGGCAGTGGAGACACTAGAGTTTGGGAAGAAAGGGAGGGGCGGTGGAGACGAGAGGGCAACTAAACACCATGCCTTGCACCACCACAGCCTGGCCCTGGGTAGGCTAGCTGGCTCAGCCAGGATCGGCCGAGGTCGAACGGCAACCAAATAGCACCTTATTGTTTGTTGAACAATATACCTCGATAAATCAATACATGATGGACAGACTGAACTCGCATATCCGGTTAAATCTGGTCAAAAAACGAAAATTTTGGCGAAATTTACCAAAATTTTAGGTTACTATAGCACTTCGATTTTTTTTAATTTTTTAAATTTTGCTAAGATTATGAAAACAGGGGGGTCCGAAATCCTAGATTTCGTCGAGATTTTGCGAAAATTCCCTGTGATTTTGAACCTTGCTCTACAGGTGCAAGATCAAACCAATAACAACAGAGATGTATTCCAAAAAAATTTATAGGAACACTACTTGTAGAGCTGTGTGGTTATGGAGCGATGGTTTTGGTATAGTTTAATTATAGCCAAGGCGCCAAGCAACGGAGACAAAAGAAATTGATGAAATATACCTCCTCCTCCTCCTCCTCCTCCTCCTTCTCCTTCTCCTTCTCATTTTCAGAATTATTCACAGCAAGAGTGGTTGGATTATCAGTCACCCCCTGTACAGCATCAAAAAGACGCAATCATCAGTGAAGCGAACAATTAACCACAGAAGTAGGAATGTACCAAACCCGTAAGGCTAATTGACCGGCGAAAGCTTCTACCAGATAACCCCGAACAAGCTAAATTGAACGCTATAGTCATACACTAATGAGGGGAAACTAAACTTCGCAACAAACTAAAATAGAAGAGCATCAAAATTAGATACACAGATGTACCACCACCTTCCGACGGTATGTTGCCGCTGCAGCTTCCCAAGAATAGGTTGCCATAGACGGCCTCGCCGCCTGAAGGTAGCTAGGCTGCCACGTACCGCCACCTCCCGAGTGGAGGTTGTCATAGCCGCTGCTGGAGACTCCAGAAGGTTATTTGTTGCCACCGCCGCCGCCTCTTGGGTTGTCATAGCAGCCACCACAGTCTCCCGAGTGGAGGTTGCCATTGTCGCCGCTGCCAGCGCTGTCTCCCGAGTGGAGGTTACCCTCGTCGCCGCCGCCGCACAGAGAAGCACGGACGAGGCGGTAGGTAACGCGGACGGGTCGGGAGCCGGTGGAGGGATTGTTGGAGCGGTGATGGATGCGGCCAGTGGCGGACTAGGAAATTTTTAGAGCTCGGGCACGCTTAAAAAGGTCAACAAGTCTTATGCTATTTAAATTTTAGTTGCTAACTTTTTATACAATTTAGGATATTTTTTGCAAGACGCTAGTAAAGCTTGTAGATTCAGGCTCTATATTTTCGTTTCTGATTTGAAGTTGTACTTGCCAGGTTGCGTGAATATGAGATTTAAGATGTTTGTTACATGGGCTGAGCCCGGGCCTGGGCCCAGGCTGGCCGAGCCTTGGGTCCGCCCCTGGATGCGGCTGTGGAAGAGAGGGTCTAGCCGGTTCTCCTCATACAAGTGCGAGGCGCGCTCTAGCTCTCGTACAAATGAATGCCTATTTATAACACTAGGAACGTTAGCGCGGCATACGCCGCGCACGCGACCGGTTAACCAGGGCGAAAAAATGGAACTTTTTTTAGGAACAGGAAAATAGGCAAAAACATATTTTTTCGGATTTATGAAATTTTTTTTGTGTTTTTTCAAGTATTTTTGAGCGATATTTTTCAAACAAAAAAAGTTTTTCCGGTTAAAAATGGGCCGAAACGAAAAAAACGGGCCAAAACGCATTTTTTCGGACTTTTTGAGGTTTTTTTGCATTTTCCTGGGATGTTTTTTCGATATGGAGCTTTTTTTTTGGAAAAAGCAGGAGCAATACATAAATTTTAAAACTTGCAGGGGCTTTTCGGCAAAAAATCAGCGCGGACACGCATCGCGCTGGAAAAAAAACACGCACCACGCGCGCGGGGGCTCGAACGCGCGCCGGCTGCGACGGAAAGAGCGACGTTACCGCTGCGCTAGGCGGCCCGCTTGGGCGAAGTAACGGCGTGCGATGCCGTTTTATGTTTTTGTTCGGCGTGAGGTGATATGGTGCAATCTCGTCCATCGGACGGCGCGATCGGACGGTTCAAAAACGCGCGTGACGTGGCTGCTCCCGGAGCTCTCCGAACCTCCGGATTGTAATGAAGTAATAATTTGGTTATAACATTTGGTTATTAGGGGAGTGCACGAAGGGGCCATGCATGCATCTGTAGTCGGCAGTCGCGGAGCAGGCTAGGTGCTGGTATGCATGATGCGACAGCACCCCAAATGACATCTGTTCAGTCTGAACAACCGAGCCACGAAAGTTGTTGTCGTTTGATTTCATCTGTCAACTATCTGTATTCTAAGAATGACAAAAAGAACACTGTAGCTCAACGTTGTAGAAACCAAATTGTTAATTTTTTAATAAAATTTTTTAGAAATATTTCTTCAAATTTTCTTAAACATATCCTCAAGAAAACTGAAATTTGTTTTTGTGAAATTTTTTCAAAACAATATTCATTTTAAGAAGTCTTAAGAAAACTTAAAAACATTCCTTTCAAAATGTCTAATTATCAAAACTGATCGTTTTTGTAAAATTTTTTATCAAAATATTCCTTTTAAAAAGTCTTAAGAAATATTTTTTAAAAGAAATTAAAAATCGTTGTAGCTTCACTGTAGATCATAACTGCATAAAGCACAGTAAAAATCTATCTATATTCTAAGAAGCAAAAAAAAAAAAGTTACTGTACCTTGGCATCGTAGAAACCAAAGTGTTAAATTTTTTAGCATTTTTAAAGAACTAAAAATCGTTGTAGCTTCATTGTAGATCATAACTGTATAAACCACAGTAAAAATCTATCTATATTCTAAGAAGCAAAAAAAAAAATTACTATAGCTTGGCACTATAGAAACTAAAGTGTTAATTTTTTATTAAAAAAAGATCTGAAAATATTTCTAGATGCTACACGGCCCGCATGTTGCTACGGGAAGGAATACCTCCAAAAAAATAGGGTAGGAGAAATTTAACACTTTGGTAAATTTCGTGACGTTGACATAGGGGAGAAATTTTTCAAAAAATAATAAATAAATAAAAGTACCGTAGCATCGTCCCTTTAGAACTGCAGTGGACTGCCAGACAAAGTCAAAGGACTTTCAATCCGAACAAAAAGAAGTGCTGTAGCAAGTGTACTGTAACTGCAGTGGACCGAGACAAAGTCCATGGACTATGATTCTATGAATTAATCCGAACAAAAAGAAGTACTGTAGCATGTGAACTGTACTGCAGTGGACCGAGACAAAGTCCATGGACTATGAATTAATCCGAACAAAAAGAAGTGCTGTACCATCTGAACTGTAGAACCGTAGTGCTCTAATCAACCGAGCTGCCAAAGCAGTTGTTATCTGATTTTATTAGCCATCTATGTAGTGTGAGGAATTGAGGATGAGGCCGAGTAGCCAGGATGACAAATGGTTCAGGAAGAAGGAAACTCTGCAGTTTCTGCAGTACAAAAAGCACGCATGGGTGAGAAGGCGAATGGGCAGCCGTACATCACTAAGATTACTAGTATATATAGATTTTAGATATACTTTTGCTAGTACATATTCTCTGTTAGTTTCTTAGTTCATCAGCTAACCTAATCACATGAACACATTACACATAAGCGGGATAATACCTTGATTCGGCGACGCCATTAATCCGTGCGTGAGGGATTTGGTCCTGCAATCGGCAAGAAGGAAACGCTTGTCAATAGATCGGCTAGTAAACCGATCTAGGTTCTCGACGGTAACCGGATTTGATCGACCAAGATAGCTTGAGTCAAATCATTGTAAAGATCTAATCAACTCGTGAGAGTCAATCAGAGGGGTAAAGGTCGCTTTTCCTGAAAAAGGCGATTCGCAACAAGATCGGAGAAAAACTAAACCTGATTTGGTGTAATACAACAATGATCAACAATCGGCGATGCACAACTTTATTGATCAGCGTGTATTATAGAGGAAAGATTTCAAACTAGATGTCTACTCTTATGCAAAAGAAATAAAAGTAATGCTGGGTTGTGTTGATAGTTGATTCTTTTTTCCGACGTAGTCCGTCGTCCCTTTTTATAACCTTTGGTTTGATCGTATCCGTCTTGGTCTCTCCGATCGTTCGTATCAACCTTGAATCTGTCTTTCCATCTTGGACAAGGTCGTGCCCGATCCTAATCGTATCGGCCTTAGTTTCCTTTTTAATATTACGGCTTACCATACAGTTGTAATCCCTCAATCTGACGTCACGTGAGCTCTCATTAGTCTGAAACTATACCGGATTTCTTACGCCGAATCTGCACCTGTTTCGGCCAACCTCTAGCCATCAAATTTTGGGTGCTAACAGAAGCTAATAAGATTGTTGCTAGTCGTGATGTCAAATTTGATGAAGAAAAGAAATGGAATTGGGATTGGTGGATAGTGATAAATCAGTGTCGGTTAGATTTACTGTTCACAGTCCGGCAATTCATGAAGGAGACGATATGGCACAAGGAGGAACTTCTGGAGATTCGCAGCAGCAAGATCTAAGTCCAAAGCTACCTGCTGCAGTGGATTCTTCATTACAATCTCCTTCACCATCTGTTCCAGGAGTAGGGACAGCAGCAATTTCACCTTCTGTCTCAATAGGTGCTGGCTCTGAATTGTCATCGACATCATCTCCAAGCACTTCCACTCAGTACACGCCATGCTCTACCTCTTCTGAAGTAATTACATTAAAGTACAGATCTTTGGCAGAGATCTATGAAGACACTGTAGGTAGTCACTTGTAGAACTGCGCCTAGTAGCTTTAGATGAACCAGCAAATTACTTTGAAGCCGCTGGCGACAGAAATTGGGAAAAGGCAATGCAGCAGGAGATTGATTCAATTGAAAAAAAATCAGACTTGGACTTTGACAGAGCTACCAAGTGGAATCAAGCCAATTGGTCTCAAATGGGTTTATAAACTAAAGAAAGACGCAACCGGGGTAGTTGTGAAGCATAAGGCAAGAATAGTTGTGAAGCATAAGAGAAGAGCTCTTTTACGGTACACTAAATTGAATATGAACCGTTCATTCTTTTCGATCCAATGGATCAGATTAACTAGAGTTTATTTATACTACACCTGGTAGTAGAGTAGTAGAAACACCCTTAACAAATCAACGGTTAGATGTGATTTATATTACACATTTTATACTACAAGTATAATCCACCATAAAATTTCTCTAAGAGAAATGTGTCAAATTAAGAGAAGGGAAGGATAAAATATTACAGCTTCAATACTTATGACCAATAACTTGCTTCAAGATCTTGTGACTATCAAGATCATATCTCTTAATTAACCCAGGAAGCTAGTAAGCGAGAAATTAAGATATCTCAAATAGGGGATCCATATACATCCAAATTCTTTCTTAAGGCAAATAGAACCCTGATTAGTTAAGAGGTAGTTATGCTTCGCCTCCTTGTGATGCCCTCATAAGAAAGAAGCCCCGCTTGATTAATGCCAATCGACACGCTTATATCTACAAAGTAAATTGAATTATCCCTACCTGGAAGGGCGGCCTTGATTTCTTCTGTGGTAATTTGGTAGGCTAACAATCTTCCCCTTTTTCCTTGCGTGTCTTTGTGGCCCTTTTTTTTCTATTAGGATCTTTGTTGGTACATAGCTGGCACATTGATAGTGTTCAATATATATAAGCCAGTGTTATTAAGTCATTGACTAGTCGACGACTAGCCGTCCAGTTGGTTGGTAGCGCTCGACTCTAGCCATCGACTCGACTAGTTGAACAAGTCGAGCGACTTGCTGTTGACTGGTCGACTTGGGCCGACTAGTATAGACTAGGAGAGACAAGTCAACCGACTTGTGGGCGAGTACAGGAGAGGCCGTGTGGCTTGGCTCGCTTTTTTGCGACTTGGCGTGATTTGAGTTGGCCTAGCATTAGGTTGAAAACTGAAGAGGATAAGAGATCTTGGCACTCAAGCCCTAGCAACTAGTAGGTAGCCGCCTCTGGTTCTTGCCTCAGCCCTATTGGTTCCCTACCTTCCAGTGTCTCAAAGACTGTTGCCTTGCCCCTGGCTCAAGCTGCCATCTGCAAGTGTCGCCTTGGCCTTTGGATTCGTCTCCTAATTCTAACTATCTACTCTACATCATATTAAATAAACTCAAGGGAAAAGTTCATTTGACACACCTAAATTCTTCCAAAAATCTAAATTTCAACCCTCGACTTCAAAACTAGGCATTCGACACCGTCAAACTCTTAAACTGTTCACTTTACCCCCCCTGAGATCAAAACCACCCCGGTGTCGTTGACCTATCATCTACATGTCTAGGTTTCGTTTGACATGGCATCCACATGCGCATGTATAGCTAAGTCTGACGGGTGGGGCCCATCTGCAGAGAGAGAGAGAGAGAGAGAGAGAGAGAGAGAGACAGCAAGGAAGCATCTGCCTGTGAGGTGGGTTGCAGATGCAGCGGCTCGGTGGCGGGTAGAGGGCGGTGTCGCGGTTTGATCTATGGTGCGATGGCGGCGGTGTCTGATGAAGAAGATGCGAGCACAGGGTTGATCATCACACAAGGAACAAGATGATGTGGTCATCGATAGCAGGGGCTCGCCAGCAAAGTCGAGTTTGATGATGTTGGTGCTCAGATGACAACAAGCGAGATCGAATCCGGAGGACTGTTGTAGAAAATCCAAAATTAAATGAGGGGAACAATGGATAGGAAGGTGGAACACGTTGTGGGGGGTTAGTTTCACGAGGAACTCACTGAGTGGCGGATCGGGTCAAGGGCTCGGCGGCTGGATTTGGCGAATACAATGGGAGGAAGAGGACTAAATCTGTCCACGAATGAGGGCCTGTCTAGATCTGGCCACATTAGAGCTCGGGAGGTGGATGTCAGGAGCGACGGAAGGTACTTGGTGGCGGGAGGAAGAGGTAGAGCAGCAACTATCCCATGTTGGCGGTGGATGAGAGAGAGATAGAGAGGAGTGGGTGCATGCAGCGTTCGTTGTGGAAGGGCCATGGACACTGCAGGCAACATTGATGGCCATGGCAACAACTTCTTGTGCAGAAATTGGGGGGGGGGGTTGAGGGGGGGGGAGATTGAAAAAGAGAGGTGATTTGACAGCGAAACCAGTGTGGTTTGTGGTTTTAGTCTGGGGGGTGTTAATGTGAACGGTTTTAGGAGTTTGAGGGTGTCGATGTCTGGTTTTGTAGTTCATGGTTGAAATTCAGATTTTTCGAAGAGTCTAGGGGTGTCAAATGGACTTTTTCCTAAACTCAATAACTGTCCACTTCAGTAAATTACAGCGATTGCAATGAGCAACAACTTATGGCCCATGCTTGTGTTTGGCACAGCTATGGCCCTACCAGAAGGAAATGTTTTTGTTACGATTGATATCACTAGATTCGATGTAATATTTTCCCTTTCGATTGTCATTGCTATTCCAAAGGTCACAAATTTCATAGCTAACCTTTTTGTTTCCCCATTGCTGTTTTGCAGAATTGTTAAATTTTGCTACAAATCCTTTTTTATGCCTATTTGTTTTACACGAACCTGCCTGGCCTTCGTGAGGTGGGCCCACTGTTGGCGTGGCTGCTGCTTCTTTTGCCAATGTGTGTGTTGAATCTGATAGGAACCCATAAGTTGAAGGAATGGGTTGCGAGACATCAGAGATAGGATTAATAATAGGCTTGGTGGAGTGCAATGGAGCGCCTACCACCTGGCATGGCCTGGTCAGTGTCTGGAAAAGAACGGGCGGGATTTGCTCTCGTACTGGCGGGATTTGTTTAAATGCCAGTTTGAGGTGTTTGATCTATGCTTAGGTTTATACACAGTAGGATTCAAGGATCAAAATCCTAGCGAAATCTTGGATTTAGCCCTCCCAGATTCCAAATCCTGGCCAGGTAAAAAATTAAAAAAAGATTCAAATTGCTACAGTAATTTCAAAATTTTGACTGGATTTAGGGTCAGGACTATCCACAAAATGTTTTAAAATTTTCTAATATAGTTTGAACCATTTCTTATTTGGCTAGGCTTCTAGAGTCATACAGTATAATGCATATATATAAATTATGTATAATAGCTTACCAAGTAAAACCCTTCGGTCTGGCTGGCAAGCATGCTTTGCTTTCACTTTGGAGACCTGGGTTTGAGTCCTAGGCTTGCCAATAGAATTAGGAATTTTTTTTGAGTTGGACCACACACCAACAAATTTACGATTTAATGTTGAGAGTGAGATTTGAACCCACACCCTTCCAAAAGGGGGAGCTTAGCCTTGCTCCTTAAACCGACTAAGATAACTCAACTTCATGCCATTGAGTCATTTTGCTAATTTTTTATATACTTGGGAGACCATTTCACATGCTTTTAGTACTGTCAGATTTTTTTTAAATTCTTCAGGCTTAATCATCATCTGAAAATTTTACGAGAATATTAGTGATACGTTAGGACCATCCAAAGAAAATTTCAAAAATTTTCAATATGGTTTGGACCATTTTTCGTTTGGTTGCAATTTACCGAGATCTTGGTAATTTTGGCAGAGATCTCAGAAATCCATGTAAAAAAACGGATTTGAATTTTTCTTTTTGGATTTCGTTCAAAATTTGTTTGAAACTTTGATATCTCGTTGGGATTTCGGATTTCAGTCCCCTTCCAGATTTAAAACCTTGGTAGGATGTACATATATTGTAAGAATGATATGATACATTAAGTAATGCTGACATATACTATGGTGCTTTCTAGAAATAGTGGTATTCCTAATAAAACTCTAAAACTACCAGGAGAGAAGGACCGCGGGGGTTCACCGGATGGAGAGGGCCAGTGGGGGCGAGTGAGAATGGGGGCTGGGGGATTTATACCATGCAGGAAGGAGACAGAGAGCTCGGGCGCGAGCGCGGCCAGAGCTGGAGGCGGCGGCACACGGCGCGGGGCATGCGGCAGGCAGCGGGGCACACGGCAAGAGGTGTAGCATAAGCCTGAGCGCCATGGCCGGGGGCGTGGGCGTAGGCATGAGCGCTGCGCGGGTGGCCCAAGGTGGTGGCGTGTGCGGCGGCGTGGCCGAACACGGCGGTCGGCGACTAGGCCGAGCGGAGCAAACCGGACGGAGGGTGATGGGCCAGGAAAAAGGCCCAAAGCGAAAAAGAAGGTCCAAAAAATCAAATAAAAACCAAAAAATAAATTCAAACCAAATCATTTTGAAATTTTGGGTTATTTCAAATATATACTGAGATGGCTACACAAATCCACATCAAGCATGTAACATTTTTTTTTTTCAAAATCCTCGTATGATTTCCCCCCTTCCCCTTGGTAACCGCCCGAATCATCAAGCGTTCTAAGATATTAAAAATTACAAACCACAAAAATTGAAACCAATTCAATCAATAAATCTGGTCTATTAAAAAGTGATCTTATAGGGTTTCTCAAATTTTTGGAGTGCCGCGACATAGCTAGCACCCCCTAGCTCCACCCATGACTCGCACAGTATCTGAAGGTGGTCTGCAATCATAGAACGACAACGCTTAGCACATCCGCCAGAAAAACAGTGACATTCAACATATCAAAAATAGTATGCACGCAAAAGATCATATTCTTCCAAAACATCTCAAAAATTGAACAAAGCAATAGCAAAGGCAATTGACAACTCATAAATTAAGCCAAGGAACCATCCTAATGTGGTACTATCTATTTGTCCACCTTCCCTGAAATCACCCAACATCGAATAGTAATCAGCGATGAAAGCTTCTCGTATTTTTTTTTCAAATAACTTACAATATATACCTGAAGGCTGCTTCCCCACCTAGGCCTGCATCTAGGGCATAGTCTCATCTCTCACAACCTCCATTCGCTTATCTTAGCCTTCATCCATTCAAATGCATTCTTCGCCCATTTAAGCCCAATAATCTGGAGGGGAAATAAATCACAAGTATGATCTCGATCTCATTGCTGCTTTTTATTCAAATTCAACTATTGAGAACAGGATGTTGTGTACCATTTGCTGACGCTGGAAAGAAACCCAAACAAGCACTATTGAGAGTAGGAGTACAACTCCAACAGACCATATAACGCATTTGGAGCTCCGCTCAAAACCAAGCAGTTTTATACAAGTTAGCAGTAGTAAGAATAGCAATTTAAAAAACACTATCCATGAGCAGACAACAAATCCAGGGTGGTCTGGCGACTCTTTCTCCTTGAAGTATGAAGCGGGACCTGCCAGAATAATGCAGCTGATAGTTGATATTACGCCACCTGCGGAAAGGGATTGTATCCAAGCATCGGAAGTCCTCAGAACTGGACTCGGACCTTGAGAGTATACTACCCCCGAAATGATCAGAACACCAGTAAGGGTAGGCATCTTGTCCACTATAGTGAAGAGGAAAGCTACTGTAGCCTGAGTTCCAACAATGCAGAAAGATGAACAAGCATTAACATATTTAGGATTTGATTATCTTCCTCAAGGGCTCTACAGGTGGAAGATCATAACAACAGAGGTGTATTCCCAAAACATTTGCAGGAACACCACTTGCCGAGCTGTGTGGTTACGGTGTGATGGTTTCGGTATAGTTTAATGGTAGCCAAGCCATGGAAACAAAAGGAATTGAACAAATCTACCTTATTCTTCTTCTCATTATCAGAATTGTCCACAACAAAAGTGCTTGGATTATCGGCCACCCCCTGTACAGCATCAAAAAGACGCAATCATCGGTAAAGCGAACAATTAACCACAGAAGTAGGAATCTACCGAGCCAGTAAGGCTAATTGATCGGCGAACGCTTCTACCAGATAATTCCAAACAAGCTAAATTGAATATATATTGTCATACACTAATGAGGGGTAATTAAACTTCGCAACAAACTAAAATAGAGGAGCTTCAAAATTAGAAACGCAGATGTATCGCCATCTCCCGACGGTATGCTGCCGCTGCAGCTTCCCAAGAATAGGTTGCCATAGCCGGTCCTGCCGCCCGAAGATCGCAAGGCTGCTGCCACGTACCGTCGCCTCCTGAGTGGAGGTTGCCATGGCCACCGCTGCCTCCTCAAGGTTGGTTGCCACCGCCGCCGTCTCTTGGGTTGTCATAGCAGCCACCGCTGCCTCCCGAGTGGAGGTTACCCTCGTCGCCGCCGTTGCACAAAGAAGCGCGGACGAGGCGGTAGGTAACGCGGATGGCTCGGGAGCCGGTGGAGGGATTGTTGCAGCGGTGATGGATGCGGGAGAAGCTAGGCGGCTGTGGAAGAGAGGGTCTAGCTCTCGTCCAAAACTCCAAATGCCTATTTATAACTTTTGGTTATGCTTGCTTCTAGTCCACGAAGGGGCCACGAATCTGCATGCACTGCGCCTCAGCGCCTGTCGGCAGTCGCGGAACAAAGCTGCGACGTCGGTATGCATGATGCGATGGCACCCCAAAAATGTTTTTAAAACTAGTTAAAATCCCGCAACGTTGCTGCGACAGATATTCTGGTAATTTTAATCGAGAGAAAGTCTTTAATAAAACTAAAAAGAAAAAGAAAACTGATTTTCTTAAAAAAATTAGAGTTTTTTTTTTTTAAATTGCTCTTGTCGAGACTCAACCTTAGAACCTCTTGCTTACTACACGTGCGGTCTGACCAACAAGCCACAAAAGCTTTTATTGTTTGATTCCATCTGTCAACTATCTATATTCTAAGAACGACAAAAAGAATGCAATATAGCTCAACGTCGTAGAAACTAAAGTGCTAATTTTCTTATAAAAAATTTAGAAATATTTCTTTAGATTTTCTTAAAAAAATCGTTAAGAAAAGTTAATTTTTTTTCAAAAAAATATTCATTTTAAGAAGTCTTAAGAAAACTTATAAACATTCCTTTTAAAAAGTCTTATGACAACTGATCTTTTCGTAAAATTTTTTAACAAAATATTCCTTCTAAAAGTCTTAAGAATTTTTTTTAGTATTTAAAAAAAATAAAAAATCGTTGTAGCTTCACTGTAGATCATAGCTGTATAAACCATAGTAAAAATCTATCTATATTCCGAGAAGTAAAACAATTACTGTAGCTTAGCATTATAGAAACCAAAGTGTTAAATTTTTATAACAAAATTTGGAAATATTTCTAGATGCTACATAGGTTCGCAGCGAACGGAAGGAATACCTCAAAAAAAAAAATTCGTGTGTTGCCTCTGGGCAAGTTCTAATTTTTGAGAGAAAAATTTCTTAAAAAATAGAAGTACTGTAACGTGACGTTAACATAGAGGAGAAATTTTTTCAAAAAATAATAAAAGCACTGTAGCGTTGCCCCTGATAGAACTTCAGTGGACGGAGAAAAAGTCATAGGACTGTAGAGTCCGAACAAAAAAAGCGTGTGCTCTAAAAGTCAAAGGACGTTAACATATAACCGGTGTGGACCGACAAAACTTGCGTTCAAACTAACCGAGCTACCAAAGCAGTTGTTATTTGATTTTAGAGAAAGGCTGAGAAGCGAATAGGCAGTGGTACATCACTAACATTAGTAGTATACTAGTTATATGCTCGTGCGTTGCTACGAAAAACAAAATTGATAACGAAAAATAAAGATTAAAAAAAAAATACTATTTCATAAGATCAAACATCTATTTTTAACGCTTCGTTTCTTGCAAAAGCTGGCTAATTAAAGCAACGCTTCGTTTCTTGCGTAGGGCAATTAAGCATGGCAATTAAGTAGGGCAATTAAGCAGGGCAATTAATGTGACGTGGGAAGAAACTCTCACTTTATATAGTAGAGATATATAGATTATAGATATACATTTGCTAGTACATATTCTCTCCACTCACAAATAGTTATCGTTTTGGATGTAGATGTAATTAAACTTTTAAAATTTTAACTATCAATATCTTTTTAAACATTTAAATTGAAAACATAAAAATCATATGTGTAGATTATTTGTCTTGAAAAGTACTTTCATAATATTATAATTTTATTGGGTTTTATAAATACATTATAATAGAAATTAGTGGTCATAGTCGTGTTTTGGAGACCGTATCGATGTCGAAAATGATAACTATTTGTGATTGGTGAGAATATTACAATATATTTGGAATTCAATGTAATTTGGTAATACTTAAAGGATTTAGATAATGATCATGCCTCTCAGATGTCGCCGATGGCCAGAAGTATGAAGATGTCGCCAATGCCCCTGTGGTCGTCGTCACCATTGAGGAGAGGAGATCGTCGTGCCGTCCCTCGCGGCCGTCGTTCCCCTTGTGTCTCAGATCTAGGCTCGCAGCCGCTGTCGTCCCCCTCGCTGTCGTCACCGCTCAGATCTGGGAGAGTGAAAGAGGGAAAGGCTACTTGCGGCCACCGTGGAGTCCACCGCCGAAGAGGGAGGAGGACAATGTGCCGTGCACATGCCGGCATGGCCCGACGGCGGCTCGGCGTGCCATTGTGCCATGCTGGGCCTCGCCGGCGGCTATCCATGCCAACACGACATGGCCTGACAAGCTCGTCGTGCTGTGCTGTCATGGCTCACTGAGGCCTGATGCCCTGCTGGCCAAACTCCCAGGTGACATGTGCAATAGGACACAGGAAAATCCATTAGAAGTACATTATAAATTTCCAATACCAAAGAATCGTCCTCACCAGACAACTGAATGCAAGAATCAATTCAGAACCACTCCAAACTTCACAAATAGTGTAACGTTCTTCTCATTTAAAAGAGAAGGGAAGGAGAAAATATTACAAGTTCAATACTTATGACCAATAACTTGTTTCAATATCTTGTGACTATCAAGATCATCTCTCTTAATTAACCCAGGAAGATAGTAAGCAGATATTAAGATATCCCGAATAGGGGGGGGAGGGGGGTTTACCTATACCTCCAAATGATTTCTTAAGACAAATAGAACCCTGAGTAATTAAAGAGGTCGCGGAACAAGCTAAATACTCAACAACAAACTACAATAGAAGAGCATCAAAATTAGATACGCATATGTACCGTCACCTCCCGACGGTACGCTGCCGTCGCAGTTTCCCAAGAATAGGTTGCCATAGCCGGCCCCGCCGCCCGAAGGTAGGTAGGTTGCCACGTACCGCCGGGAGATCTTCGGTCGCTCGCTATGGATGGTTGCAGTAGCCAAAAGCTACCTTTTCACACAACACTTAAATGAGTCACTGACTGGTTTTGACGTACATAATACTTAACCTTACAATTGGCATTGCCCTGAGCGGAGGTTTCCATAGCTGCCGCTGCCACCGCCGCCTCCTGACTCAGTATTGGAGTGCGACTCCTGCGTTGGCCAGTGGGGTCCCAAGAACAGTGGGTCCAAGGACCTATCGGGTAGGAACTATCATGGGGATGTCCAATCAAAAGGCTGTGATGGTCTCGGCCCGGCCGCATGCATTTAAGTTGCATGTAATCGCGTGGCATTAACGGCCGTAGATATCTTGTGGATAAAGCTGAGCAGCTCTGCAGAGTCATGACAGAAAGGTATTCGAATATGCCGTGCTTCCGGTAAATGAAGTTAAGTTTAATTGGGGTGAATCCCGTAACCTAGCTCAAGTAGATCTTGGAGCATTTTGAGAATGTGGCTAAATGGTGATAACTTTGTGAATTACCCCCTTTTTACTATTATTATGGTTTGTGCTTCAAATGTAAAATGATATTGTAAATAAAACTGCATCCACAAATGCTTAAAACTTATGCCAAATTATTATTAAACCCTTACATGTAATATTCAGCTTTTTCCCGTGCGACTTGTTGAGTACAGTTGTGTACTCACCCTTGCAAACCCCGACACTTTCAGAATTGCAAGAAGCTGGAGCATATCAAGAGATCGTAGATGGTGAGTTGGTTTGGTTCTAGGGTCTTGGTCTTTTGCTCAGGCCTGCCTATGCGGTGGCCCTGCTGCGCCTCTTTTGTAAAAACTTGGCCGCTAGGCCTTATATTCTATAAAAGCAATTGAATTTATCTTTTGCCTGGCAATGTATACTTGTTTTCCCGACAGCTAAACATCCTGGGTAGCTGTCGTGGCATTTAAACGCACCCCTAAAAAGGCGATCCGTTACAGCTGCCGCTGCCACCGCCGCCTCCTGAGTGGAGGTTACCCTCGTCGCCGCCGTTGCACAAAGAAGCGCGGACGAAGCCGTAGGTAACGCGGACGGCTTGGGAGCCGGTGGAGCGATTGTTGGAGCGGTGATGGATGCGGGGGGAAGCTAGGTGGCTGTGGAAGAGAAGAGAGAGTCTCTAGCCGGTTCTCCTCGTACAACTGCGAGTCTATAGCATTTGGTTACGCTTGCTTCCAGATAGATTAGAAGTCTTTAAAAAAACTAAAAAGAAAAGAAAACTGATTTTGACCTCCTGCTTACTACACATGCGGTATGACCAACCAAGCCACAAAAGTTTTTGTTGTTTGATTTCATCTATCAATTATCTATATTCTGAGAACGACAAAAAAGAATGTACTATATAGCTCAGCATCGTAGAAACCAAAGTGCTAATTTTCTTATAATTTTTTTAAAATATTTCTTTAAATTTTCTAAAAGATATCCTTAAGAAAACTGAATTTTGTTTTTGTGAAATTTTACAAAGAAATATTCATTTTAAAAAGTCTTAAGAAAAATTAAAAACATTCCTTTTAAAAAGTCTTATGAAAACTAATCTTTTTTGTAAATTTTTTTTAACAAAATATTCCTTTTAAAAAGTCTTAAGAAATTGATTTTAGTTTTTTTTAAAAGAAATTAAAAATCGTTGTAGCTCCACTATAGATCATAACTGTATAACCACAGTAAAAATCTATCTACATTCTAATTAAGAAGCAAAAAACATTACTGTAGTTTGGCATTGTAGAAATCAAAGTGTTAAATTTTTATTAAAAACTCTGAAAATATGTCTAGATGCTATACGCACTACTACAGAACCGGGCATCACAAGCGGTTCGAAACCGCTTTCAGAAACGGTTTTAGGACCGCTTGTAAGCAACCGGGAGTGATACCCTTCGGGGTATCACAAGCGGTTCGGCCAACCGCTTGTGGTGAGACACCACAAGCGGTTCGAAAGGTGTCCAGGAAGGCTCGGGGGGCCGTCACGTGGATCGTCTTCACAAGCGGTTTGTGTTATAAACTGCTTGTGAAAACGCTATCTCCACAAGCGGTTCGTGTATCAAACAGCTTGTGAAGACGATCTTTCCACAAGCGGTTCGTGTTAAAAACCGCATGTGGAGGTGCTCTCCACAAGCGGTTGGAGATAATAACCGCTTGTGGAGAGGCATTGTTTAATTATATTAAATATATAATATGTTTGTGAGAAGGGTATCAATATATATGGATTTTGACATAAAAAATAAATAGAAATATATGGTTTTTGTATACAATTAAATATATATTACTCATGCGTACTCATTCAAATAATCACAGATCATTTACAGAAAAGTATGAACTTAATAGACTAAAAGATGGACAAGTTTGATTGATACATGAAATAATGAGCACTTTTACAAGTTTGATTGACACATAAGCAACTTTTACAAGTTTCAAAGAATAAAAGGGTGAATCTCGAGCTCATTTAATTGTTGTGTGCATCGCTCTGTACATCCTTGGTCGACGTTGATGTCAGTTTACCTGTCCTTATAGAAGGACAATCTCTCCAACCCGGTTTGTGGAACTCGCCATTAGGGGATACAATCTAAATGCGACAATGAAGCCAATGAGTTGTTCTTGGAGTGCTTCAACCCGGTGCGGCGGGATCACATCTTGCACATCGATGTTGGGCTGACAAAGCGCAAAATTAATAAATATCTGAGCATGCATGTAATTAAAGTGTAAGTATTAATTGACATATGTGCACTCACCTCGTTGTCGCTTATGGGCACATCGCCGTGGGTAATATTTTGCATGTAGTGGCACACATAATAGCCACATAAGTTGTTTTCAGCTGTCTGTTTTAATACTCGAGTGCTTATTTGGACATTGAATACATTCTCGAAAGCTCCTTGTTGTTTCTTGCGAAACCTTGCGAATGCCCAGTGTGACGCATTATTATGAATAGCAATTATCAGAGTTTGAATTAGCAAGGTATTTCAATATAATAAGGAAACTATTGTATATATATTTGCTATATACCTGTTTAGGACGTCAATGATATATTGATAATGTTCCACCGGTCCCCTTTTTGAGTCTTGAACAACGATCTTGCTACTATCAAGCTTGATGACCAAAAGGATCCAGTGAAACCTGTTCATATATTGCGACATATATATAACTAGCTAGCAGTATTATCAATGCCTTGGAAAAGATAAGTTTATCAATGCGTTCTGAGAACACGTAAATATACGTACATGAAGTTGAAGGGAAGAAGTATGTATGGTTTGTAGTGCTGTGCCAAGAATGCATCTAGAACGTAATCCTCAAGAGCCTTAGCGTTGTATCGAAAGACGAGCTCATTGACAATCTCTGGATCGATGAAGCCCACGTTGAATATGTTCTGTTTTCTACATCGTTGTATCTCCATTCTACGTAGAAATGGATAAGTTATTAGAGTTGCACTTCTATGGTACAAGGAAGTAAATGGTAAAGTTATGAGATCGATACTTACAAGCACTAGCAGCTCATGAGAGACACGTTCATGGAGTCGCGATGGTAAAAATTGTATATGTCTTCGAATTCGAGCCATACGGTGTTTTTCCAAGCTTGGTTATGTCGTCGCCTCCAGCAATATCGAGCAGTAGTTCTTCAAATCCGCTCAGCACCTCCTCCACTGCGACCTTCGAGTAACCCATGGGTATTGTGTTGAAGTGGAAGGTGCGGCCGGTGATACCGGCAATGCCATGCCGTAGGCCACCTTGATGGAGAGGTTGCGTGCATCAACGTGTAGCTCACACTGGCGGCGAACCTTTATGTCATCCACGGGGTAATGGGCTTGCAAGTCTTCGTCCGCTTGAGGGGCGCCGGTGGACGCGCAGCTGCTCCGTCGCGCTGAGGGGCTGATCGCGGCGTCCGGTTGATTGCTCGGACCTGCTCCCTGAAGGTTACTCATGGCTCTCTGCACTTGTTGCGCAACTTGTTGCGCAACTAGGTCGCCGATGCTAGCCTGCGTTGCTCTAAGCTCCCGTTCCAATTGGCGCATTTTATTTGCTTCTTTTGTTCTGCTTCTCTCGCGGCTCCTGTATGAATGTACATCCTTGGCAAAACCGTACCTCCATGGCGTCTTGCCCTAACCTCGTGTCTGTCCCGGGTGCTCAGGGTTTTGGAGGGCAAGTGTTAGCTCATCATTCTCCCTGTCAACCACAAAAGAGCCTGACGCGGACTGCTCGACGGCTTGTACAATTCTCTGTCCAACATCTTGCACAGCTGGTAGCATCAGCAAACTGCCATCATCTGCAAGGCCCCCCCGTGACCCATGAACCAATTACGCAGGCGGTCTTCCCACAAAATAGTAGCCGGTGTGATGTCCTTGGCCATTAATTCTTCTTCTTTTTTTCCCATTTCGGTACAGCCTTCAGGTAACCACCGGTGCCGAGATGGTGGTGGTATTTCTTCATCTGTGCATTGGTCTTATTCTTCTGACTTGCAGACTGGCCTTCAGCTGACAGCTTGTACTCCTCGAATGCTTCCCAGTGATCGGCAAGATTAGGAAATTGGTTGAAGTCAGGTCTTTCTCCCTTCTGCACGTACTTTTTGCTTAAACCCGACTTCCATGACTGAAATGAGAGTGCCATCTTCTTCAAAGTGTAATTCTTGGCCTTGTCTCTGGACCCTTCAGGAAATGTGAAATTTTCCATAATATCTTGCCAGAGGAGGTCCTTGGTAGCTTGAGGAACTTCGGCCCCATTTCTTGATGCTAATTGGGACGTGATCCCTTACGTGGTAACCGCAAGCGTTGTTGAACGGCCCAACTGCTGACAGAGAGGCAATCGGCTTCCCATCATTGCCAACGTCGGTAAACACATGCTTTGTGGACGGCTTCTTGTTAGGTCCCCGATTCTTGGATTGGTTGCTCGATGTACTAGGCTTTAAATACACAAACACACATATATATATATATATAACATGTCAGAGTGTATTATAATAATGAATTGCGATTAATTAACATGCCCACGGGGATTATATTCTTCTCACAATACCTCGGTGTCAATGGTATCTACGTTCTCGCCGGAACCAAGTGTTTCCCGAGCGGCCAGATCGCCAATAGCCACATCGGCAGCCGCATCAACATCGTAGCCGCAGATGGAGTCTAACAGGAACTGTTCTTCCTCGTCGAAATTAGGGTCACCACGTGTTGGTTCTGCCATCTATCCTAATTTCAAAAACGAATGCACATCACCACCCACAAGAACACAGGTATTCAACTGTACTTCAAAGTAGCAAAAAGTATGCCAGGGGCAAATACATATCAATAGCATTGGAACTACTTAGCAGGCAACAAGAGCTAGCAACGTATGAAAATTTTAGCAAAAAGCATTATAAGGAATTTTGTCGGATAAAGCCCCATTGAGATATTGTAGTGGAAGAAGATCCCTGTGAGATCCAGCCAGTGAAATTTCAATTAGTCAAGTAACGCTGACGTCCTCGTATTGGGCGGCAAGGGAGGGAGAGGGAAAGGAAGGGAGGAATGGAGGAGGCGGGGCGAGGGCTCGGCGGGAGAGAGGCTACGGTTGCGACGGGAGGAGGAAGAACAGCGCTTGTCTTGTGGCGGGGGTGAGGCCTCGCGGAGCTCCGATTTCATCGCGCTTTGTCGGCCGATCGGGACACGCAGGATGGGAGGCGAATGCAAATACGAAATACCATACATATACATCATACATATACCATCACCAACCCACATATACCATCATACATATACCATCACCAACCCACATATACCATCATACATATACCATCACCAACACACATATACCATCATACATATAACATCACCAACATACTATATATGTCAACATACATACCAATATACATACCAACATACATATACCATCATACATATACCATCACCAACACACATATACCATCACCAACATACCAACATACATATACATACCAATATACATACATATACCATCACCAACATACCAACATACACACATATACCATCACCAACATACCAACATACTATATATGTCAACATACATACCAATATACATGAAAACGCCTTGTGGGCATTTCGTCGAACACCTTAGGGGCAACAGTGAGAGAGCGAGCTGGGGGTGTAGAGACGTCGGTACCTAGCTCCTCCGGGGTGGGGTGGCGCAGGGCGACGTCGGCGTGGTCGCGGAAGAGTCTGGCGCAGTGGCGGAGGCGGCGTCGGCGCGGTGCGCAGAGGAGGCGAGCAGGGTGCGCACGGCGTCAGGCGTCGACGGCGCGGGACTTGGCGAAATTTGGAGTTGTGACCAAGTGTGAGAGAGCGCAAGTATATATATGGGAAACCACTTTTACAAGCGGTTCGTAATTTTAACCGCTTGTAAACGTGACCAGTACAAGCGGTTCGTAATTTGAACCGCTTGTAGAGAGTTCTACAAGCGGTTTGTAATTCAAACCGCTTGTAGAGAGAGAGTTCTACAAGCGGTTCGTAATTCAAACCGCTTGTAGAGAGAGTTCTACAAGCGGTTATTAATTGGAACCGCTTGTAGAATATATCTCCACAAGCGGTTTGGACTACGAACCGCTTGTAAAAGGACCGACAAGTAAGACTTAAAACAATGAGTTGCCTACTTTGTTTAACAAGAACTCTCCTCTCCCCCCTGGCTAGCGCGGGCGCTTGAGTGCGGTCTCGTGGCCAGCCGACCGGTGTTCGAGCCCCACTCGCGCCCCGCAGGCCATTCTTTTTTTTAAAATTTTTTTCTCTACTCTATATACATATATAACAACATGTATTCTTTATTTTCTTACATACAACATATATTCATTATTTAAAATTGTTTATGTACAACATATGTACTATGACACATATAAGAACATGTATTCTTTATTTTCTTCTTTATTTCTTTATTTCTTTATTGTTTCTCTATTCTTTATTGTTTACTTAAAATTGTTTATTGTTGATTTCATGACATCAAATGTTTATATTCTTTATTTCTTTATTGTTTATTGTTTCTCTATTCTTTATACTCAATTTAAAATTGTTTATTGTTTATTTCATGACTTCAAATGTTTATATTCTTTATTGTTTATATTGTTTATTGTTTATTGTTTATTGTTTATTGTTTATTTCTTTATTGTTTATTGTTTCTCTATTCTTTATACTCAATTTAAAATTGTTTATTGTTTATTTCATGACTTCAAATGTTTATATTCTTTATTGTTTATTGTTTATTCTTTATCGTTTTTTGTTTATTGTTTATATTCTTGATTTCTTTATTGCTTCTTTATTGTTTATTGTTTATTTCATGACGTTTATTTCAAATAAGCACGTAATGCATTAGAGGACACGTCTAAAAATGATCACACAAGTTCAAATAAATAAGTTTATACAGTACTACTACATTTAAAGTACTACCATACTATGTCTTTACAAGTCTTCCTTCGTTATGATCGCGACGTATGTAAGGAGCATCCACGTCTGTGTCATTCAGGAGGCTTATGTCAACATCCACCGCAAAAGGAGGGAGCTCGTCGAACTGACTATACTCTTCCTCATCTGTGACGTCCTCAACTCCGACAATCCTTCGTTTCCCTAGGAGAACAACGTGTCGCTTTGGCTTACTATTATTATCTTTCTGCTTCCTAGGTTTGCTTGACATGTCTATTACATAGAAGACCTGTCTCACATCATTTGCAAGGACGAACGGTTTGCGCCTATAGCCGACTTGCGTGAGGTCTACTGTTGTCATGCCGTATTTGTCGACTTTTACGCCGTCTGAAGTCAGTTTGACCCATTGGCACATAAATAGAGGGACCTTTAAAGGTCCATAGTCAAGCTCCCATATCTCTTCTATGAAACCATAATATGTGTCCACCTTGCCTTTGTTGTCTTCGGCATCTATACGGACACCGTTGTTCTGATTGGTGCTCTTGTTATCCTAGGATCTCGTGTAAAATGTGTAACCATTTATCTCGTACCCCTTGAATGTCACGATTTCAATAGAAAGTCCCCGTGCCAATCGTTGCAACTGTTCATTGTCTGACCCTTTGAAAAGGATGTAGTTTTGTAACCAAGCGCCGAAAGAATCCACGTGCTTTAGTGTTATCCAATCCTCAGACCTCCCAGGGAATTCACGGCGTATAATACTCTTGTGCTCGACAACATATGGGGCAACCACCGTTGATTGTTTCAAAACAATGAAATGTGCTTGCTTAAATGTAAGAAGATCATTGCATGCAAATGCTTTCCTTCCTAGTGTCCCTTTTCCACGTAGCCTCCCCTCATGACGTGATATAGGGACGCCGATCGGATTTAGATCATTAATGTAATCGACACAAAATTCAATCACCTCCTCTGTCCCATAACCCTCGGCAATGCATCCTTCTGGACGAGAACGGTTACGAACATACTTCTTTAGCACACTCATGTACCTCTCGAAAGGGAACATGTTGTGCAGATACACGGGTCCGAGAATACCTATCTCTTTGACAAGGTGAACAGTGAGATGAACCATAATATCAAAGAACGCAGGAGGAAATATCATCTCAAGACAAACCACACTTTGTACCACATCATCCTGCAGCTTACTTAGTTTATCTGGGTCGATGACCTTCTGCGAGATCGCGTTGAAAAAATAACACAGCTTTGTGATTGTCCCCCGGACCCACTCGGGCAGTATACCTCTCATAGCCACTGGGAGCAACTGTGTCATCAACACAAGACAATCATGGGATTTCAGGTGTACGATTTTATTCTCTTTCGTGTTTATGAGTCTCTTTACATTCGATGAGTATCCGGAAGGGACCTTCACACTATTCAGACACTCTATCATGCTTTTTTTCTCTTCTTTGCTTAGAGTGTAGCTCGCAGGATGTAGGTAATGTTGTCCTTTTTCTCTCTTTTCCGGATGTAGGTCGTTCCTCAGTTCCAAGAGTTTAAGGTCCTTCCGAGCTTGCAGTGTATCTTTTGATTGGCCGTACATATCTATGTAGCCTAGCAGGTTCAAGCAAACATTCTTCGTGATGTGCATGAAGTCAAGTGAGTGACGAACCTCCAAGACTTCCCAATAAGGGCCTGGCCATCCTCATTCTGCACAGGTTTGCTTCTAGGACCCTTTCCGAATACTACTTTCAGATTCTTAACCATGGCAAGCACATGTGGCCCACTACGATGCTGAGGCCTAGCACGAAGGTCTAGTTGCCCGTTAAATTTTCTGCACTTCTTCCGCCATGGGTGATTCGTAGGAAGAAACCTACGGTGACCCATGTACACAACCTTTCGAGAATTTTTCAGGTACATGCTGTCCGTTTCATCAAAGCATTGGACGCAAGCTCTATATATCCTTTGATAGTTTGGCCGGACAGGTTACCGAGAGCAGGCCAGTCGTTGATTGTTACAAATAACAATGCACGTAGGGTGAAATACTCCCTTTTGTACTCATCCCATACCCGTGCACCATCCTCCCACAACGTCACAAGATCTTCAACCAATGGTTTCAGGTAGACATCGATGTCATTTCCAGATTGCTTGGGGCCTTGGATCAACAACGGCATCATGATGTACTTCCGCATCATGCACAACCATGGAAGAATGTTATACATACATAGTGTAACAGGCCAGGTGCTATGGTTGCTGCTCAACTCTCCGAAAGGATTCATCCCATCGGTACTAAACCCAAACCTTATGTTTCTCACCTCTTGTGCAAAGTCTGGGTACGATCGATCGACTTTCCTCCACTGTGAGCCATCTGCAGGGTGTCTAAGCATACCGTCATCTTTACGCTCTTCTTTGTGCCAACGCATCATCTGGGCATGCGCTTTGTTAGCAAACATACGCTTCAATCGGGGAATCACAGGGAAATACCACAACACTTTAATCGAGGTCTCTTCTTCTTACGCTCCCCACCTATTTCATCTGAATCATCTCTCTTAACCTTATACCGTGATTCTTTGTACACTGGACAAACATCCAAATTGGCATACGCATTGCGATACAGGATGCAATCGCTACGACATGCGTGTATCTTCTGTACTTTCAATCCCAAATGACAGACGACTTCCTTTGCTTCATATGTAGATTCGGGCAGAGTGTTATCTTCTGGAAGCAACTTCTTTATGAGTGATAACAACTCATCGAATCCCTTGTCTGACACACTATTTGTGGCCTTCCATTGCATAAGTTCAAGTGTGGTACGCAACTTTTTGTGGTCCTGCCCACAGTTTGGGTACAAAGGAGTTCTGTGGTCCTCTAACATGCGCTGGAACTTCTCAAACTGTCTTTCCTCTGTGTAGTCTCCCTCTCCATCACGAAGCATCTGGTCCAGCTCATCATCACCAAAGTCGTTGAGTGTATCTCCGACGGAATAGCATTGCGTGGCGTCCGGGATATTGTTGAATCCCTCTTCTTCTTCCTCGTCTTCTTCCTCGTCTCCCTCTTCTTCGCCATGGTTGGTCCAACAGGTATAGTTTGGCATGAAACCTCTCATCATCAAATGGTTCATAACCTGCCATCGCTGTGAGTGCTCCTTCTCGTTCTTGCAATCTACGCACGGACAACATATGAAGCTGCCTGGAGGCAGGAATGCAATGGCCGTGATCGAGAAAAGCCTGCACGCCATCAATGAACTCTCTCGAGCGACGGTCCGCATTGTACATCCATTGCCGGTTCATCTACACCAAGTTATAATTTCATATAAATTTTTCTTCTCCAAGAAAAACAACCCCACCTACACCTTCATGCAATTAAAGATCTACCTTTCTAATTATTTTTTTATCCCTTCCTACCTTTGTAATTATTTTTTTATCCTTCACATGTTTCCCTATTTTATTTTATACACCACTAATTACTTCATTGCAATGCCATACTTTGAATTAGATCTCCACCATACATGTTCATACCATAAAAAAAGCAAGCATACAAAATATATTTTGGGGCACAACTTCACACCATACACAATTCAACATGTTCTAGAGTGACCTAGCAAAGCAACCACATTTGAACATGAATAAATCATGATTTCTCCACATCCAATGCATAAAAAACAGCAATATGTAAGTGAGAAAGATGCTAACATGCTCTTACTGACCTTGAAACACTTAATTTGAAGCTAAATCACCAGCAATTTAAAAAGTAAAAATTTGGCCAGCACCTCCCCGGAAGAACAGTGCTCGGCCCTTCTTTCTTCGACTGTTGGCTCGGGGAGGAAGAAGGGTTTAAAATGCGCTGGGCGGGAGGGCTTTTAGAAGCGGTTTGAAACACAAACCGCTTCTGATGGTTGAATTCTAGAAGCGGTTCGTGTTTCAAACCGCTTCTGACTTTCCAGAAGCGGTTTGGTACACGAACCGCTTCTACAATTCAGAAGCGGTTCGTGTATCAAACCGCTTGTAAAAGTCCTCTCCTACCCCTTGCCATGAACCGCTTCTGGTGCGCACATTACAACCGGTTGGCATGAAACCGCTTGTGATAGACCGGTTGTGAAGGCCGGTTCTGTAGTAGTGACGAGCCCGCACGTTGCTGCAGGCGGAAGGAATACCACCCAAAAAAAGAAAATCGTGCGTTGCCGCCGGGCAAGTTCTAAATTTTAAGAGAGAAAAATTTCTTTAAAAAAATAAAAGTAATGTGACATGACGTTAACATAGAGGGGAAATCTTTAAAGAATTAAATAAATAAAAGCACTGTAGCATCGCCCCTCTAGAACTGCAGTGCACCTAGAAAAGGTCAAAGGACTATGAATCAGAGAAAAAAAAACGTGCTGTAGCATGTGCACTGTAGAACCGGAGTGGACCCAGAAAAATTGCTCTTCGAAAAGATTTGATCCCGGGAATACCCGAGCTGTCAAAGCGGTTGTTATATTTACATATATTATGTGGGAGAGATTTGGAGAGACCTCCGGCATGCTACGTCACTCCCCCTGGTATTTTGCAAAAAGTCCATCGGTTTCCTCTAAATTACGGATAGATCCCTCTAAAATTACAAAAAAACCCTCAGAATTTTTTTTATAGTTTTTTACCCCAAACTTGTGAGAGTGAAAAATGTTTTTTTCTTCAAAATAGGCGTGTATTCTTTCGATTTGCGTTTAGGTCCCTCCTTCGTTATTTTGTGAAAAAAAACTTCAGTTAAATACGAATCTCGAACGAGCCCTTTTATAATTTTACGGAGTAGCGCTTAGGTCCAAAAAGATAACAAACATGTCCCCATCCTTTGCGTCCAGGTCCTTTGTAGGCCCCCGGATCGGCTATCCGGAATCCCCGGTGTATTTCTGTACTAGTCCCACATCAGTAGCTAGTACACACAGTCAAAAAGTGATGAATCAACAACCATATCACGAATACATATAATAATAACACCAAATAAAAGCAAAGACCTTATGTTCAAGGTTTACCATTACGACCTTAATAGGCAGAACAACTTGAACAACTGCAGCGGAAAACGAAAACACTAAGGCGACCCATCCAAATGCCCACAAGCAATCGAGTGGGGAGCGCGTCCTAGTCGTTGGAATTCCTTGACAGCTTCTTCCACTTCTGAGATATGATTAGAATGTAGCACGTGAGTACATAAAGTACTCAGCAAGTCTGGGAAGTTATGCACAATGTAGGCTATCCAAAGATGGCTTAATAGGGTTCTTTTGCATAAAGCCAAGTTTCATCAAATCATACTTGTTAATAAGTTTCACAAAGCATATTTGAGCAATTCTTTTTAATAATTGAATTATATAATATTGCAGTGAAGGTTCTAACCACCACTCACTAATATACAGGCTCTATCCGCCACATCTCAACAAGATCAGGGTTCAATCCATCCACATGGCTCTATCTGCCACGGTTCACAAAATCAGGTTCCTTCCACCTACCTAGCTTTAGCCGCCAGAAGCACACCCGAGAGTTCTAACCGCTCCCGGATCCCAAAACAAACCATTGTTTAGTTTGAAACCAAAAACTAAAGTCTACCAATATGAAAGCATTCAGCAAGCTTTGCCTTTGACCGTAGGAACGGCTATTCGAATAGTTTTAACTCTGCAGAGGTGTACAACTTTACCCACAAGACATGATATTCCCTTGATGCCAAGCTATTAGCACACTTCCTTAGGTGTGCCGGCAGGGATATCATGACAAGGCCTTTACAGTGTATACGCCTAACCTGACCCACCCGCTAAGGTTTCACCGCTGTTAGGGTTATATCCACCCAGTACAGAAGCCCCCTCTTGCGCCGTGTGAGAAAAACAACAACATTGCCTCTATCTGGCGCTCACATTCCACCGTTTGGTGAGTCTAAGTTAGGTTTCTACAAATTATTCAGCCAGGTCGTGCCCACTTTGACATGTGGTTGTACGGTTATGCTTAAAATGGAGACAGTCATAAGCGTCGATCCTTAACTGACTTGGGGCGGTACTTGCACAATGAAAGCTAGCGCTCCATCCGCACCCACCAGACAAACCATTCCGCCCCAGTCCAAAACCATTTTTCGTTTTAAATTTTTATTTTGTAAACCATCGTCAATACTCCTTGCCTATAACTTCCAACACAAGTTTTCAAGAGTTAAATGAAATACCCACCCCTAGGTGAATACTGACCGATAGCGAGTCTAAGCATTTCTACCGTACTATTCTATTCCACCAATAGTTTAGTTTATAAAATACAAATCTTAGGGTTGATAAAACATGATTATCATTAAATCAGTACTTTCCAAAATTCATGAGACCACCAAGATTCTCCCATTCTTATCATGGTACTATATAATCCAGTCCAATTTAGTACTTCCACCATGTAAAGTTGATATCATGTGCCATCATAACTCCAACATCATACCAAGCCATTATCAGCATTTTATATGAAACAATCTCCTCAAAATGTGAGTCTCCTTATTGATTACCCATCATCCACACACCGATTGGTCTGTTAATCTACTTGATCCCCTGAGAATAATTCATAATCTTATCCCCGAGCATATTTCACGGAAGATTCTACAAATCCAAGCCTTCATTAATTCATTGCCTAGAGCTGTTCCCATACACAATGACACCAAGGTGACTAAGCAAATCACACCCAATCCACATTATTCATAAGCCCACACAAATGGTTAGCGCAAAACCATATTTCCCAAAATCATCTACTAAGCCACCGAATACGATTCTCAGCATTTTCCACTTAATACATCGAGTATATTTGATAATATCATTGATTAAATCATCGAGTATCATTCTCCACATCACCTATTGTAACTCTTCATATTGTCATCGCTAAATCATCTACATTTTATCCACCAAAAATACATAATATTATCATTTACTAAACCACCAAACATTCTGGCTTATTCACAATTCTCCATAAATGATTATCACATAGTGTGCTGGTTAAAATTCACCGAAATATAAGTCACCAATTATTCTATTTAATCCACAAGTATGCCACTCGATATCATTTATTTACTTTTACCGACTATTATTCTTGACATCATACATCTGCCAATACTCTCCCAATCCACATAAATTATATGGATTACCATTCATAGATCAATTCCATAACGACTACCCCCACATCGTTAATATTCACAAAATCGCCAATTTACATTTCATACCACTTGTTCCACCGATCGTGTCCTCCCAATAGTCCTTTTTCCCTAATTAAAGATTATTTTTCCAAAAACGTTTGTGTTGGTGGATTACTATACTAGGGCGACAAAGGATCATGGATAACAATATCAAGGAGGGATGGACAACAGGTATAACTAACAACCTAACGTTAACATCATTCTTTAATATAAATAGCGATGCAATTTGTAAAACATGGTAAAACATTTAGAAAGCATAGGATCAACATGCGTCAAGGAGACTTGCCTCGGTCACAGCGAGAATGTCGAACACTTGAAGTCCGGTGGCGGGGTCGGCGGACTCGGCGGGATCGTCGTCTACGCGCAAAACGGAACAACAAATAAATACAAGAAAATAAAATAAATCTAAAAATTATAAAATTAGTACTGGCAGATAGAGGGTGATTTTAGATGAATTTAGAAATTTGAATCACTCGATTCGGAGGTACGACGGAAGAGAACGAGCTTTTCGAACCTCCCACGGACTAGGAAAAGAAATGGCTGCCGGCGGAGCTCTGGCAATCAAATTGAAAATCTGATTTTACTGAAGGTAGAGGACAACAAGAGGGAGCTCTAGTAAAAATTTCAGGCCGAACGGAGGTCGGAGTGACCGGGAGAGCTCGCCGAAGTTTTGGAAAGAACAGCTTCTACAGGGAGATCCGTAGGTCGGATTGGAGAAATTCCAATTGGGTTGTGTAGGGAATGATGAGAGTGTTCTGGGGTTCAGATTGTAGGACAATCGTACTAGCGGATCATCGGAAAAAGCTCGCCGAAGTTATGACTGGAAGCACGCGCGGCGGCGCTCGGGTTGACATGCGGTGCCGGCGACGCATAGGTGCATGCGGGCTGGCCGGCCAGGGGCGGCGCGAGGTGGCGGTGGTGCGGGCGCTGGAAGCCGGTCGGTCGGGGGGGCTCGGCGGCGCGGCAGGAGCCATATGGCGCCTGGCGCCGGCTCGGCATCGGCGCGAGCGGCCGAGGACCGGGAAAGGAGCGGCACAACACGAGGAACATGATGCTCACCCCGGTTCGGCCGGAGTATCGCCGGAACGGCGGCGGTCATGAACGAGTTCGGCCAGCGGCCATGAATAGTGATCCCAAATAATAGAAAAAATTTCGGAACACGCAGCGACAAAAAGGAAGTAAGCACCGCGTAGGTCTCGACGAGACAAATTCAACGGTGTGGTCGGATTCACGAGGAACTCACCGGATTGAGAGTAATCGACGAAAAACCGAGCTCCCAAAGAAGATTTCAACGGCGAAATTTGTCGTCGTCCTACAACGAAATGTGAAATTAGTTGAGGGCTTTTGCTCGGGACGTTGACACGAACACAACGACACAATCGGATTGGAGTTTGGCTTATCGGAACAAAAGATATGACGAAGAACGCGAAGAACACGAAAAACGTGTCCCGGCGCCGGTTTTCTCGAGATCCCGGCCGAATGGAGAGGAGTGGCAGTGGGAGGGTGTGAGCACTGGAAAGAGGGCTCCGAGACGAAGAGTTGAGAGGTGGAAGCTAGTCGTTTCGTGGAGAAACGGATGAGATAAGGAGGAAAGAATGATTTTCAGTTTTTGCTTACCTGTTCAAATTCCGGCGAGATTGAAGGCACAAGATCATGAGGAATGGGATCTCCTCATCGCCCCCTTTCAAACGCAACTGGCCGTTCGCGAATTTGAGGTTTGTAGCAAAAGTTATAGGTAATTGAAGGAGGGAGGCTATGGAAGGATAGAAGAGAGCTCCTCACAATGGAGAGATGAACAGTGCTCAACGCTACAGTACCCGCAACGCAACAGTACTGGCGCTACAGTACCCGTAACGCTAAGTACTGCCACGTGGCAGCGCGTCATTGGCCGAAAATTTAAGACACAACAGCGCGCGAGATAAAATAGCAAAAAGGGTCTAAAAATTCCGGAAAAATTTCTAAAAATATTAGGGAATATTTGGAACCCAATAAAATTAGTTTCGCGGAATTTGCATGAAATTTGTGGAATTGAATATTCAGGCGCGAATTGCGAGCATCAAACGAAAGCCGCGCGAGATAAAATAGGAGCGAAGGTCCAAAAATCTGGGAAATCATTCCAAAAATCATTTTGGAATATTTGGGACATAATTGAAGTGGTTTTGGGATTTTTGGAGCATTTTTGGACTCGGGTGAAATTTCGGGTACCGACGGGAATCTTGAAATTCGATTTTTCAACCGGAAGGGAATTAAATCCCGATTTTGGATGAAAAAGGATGCCAGGTTAATATAAACACCAATGAAACTCCAAATTTGAATTTAATTAATTTAAATTAGATTTTTTCCCCAGAAGGCAAAAACTAGAGCGTTACATCATTTCTCCGTTTTCCCCGAAAAAGATATATTCGTCAACAGAAAATATGTGTGTAGTTATATCTCTAGACTTTTTTTTTTCAATTCTATCTCTAATGTTTTTCGAAACGTGTATTATTACTCGGTGAATGCATAGAGTGAAACTCGACAAAAAAAGTTGACATCTCTAATATTTTTCGGAACATGTGTTATTATCCGGTTAACACATAGAGTGTTAAACTCGACAAAGGAGGGTTGACCACGTAATAATAGAGTGTTAGCCAACTTCGTCAAAAGAGATATGTGTATTTTTTTTGTAACTCCATCTCTAATATTTTCCGGAAAAAGAAATATGTGTGCAACTGTATCTCTATAGCCTTTTTTGCAGCTCGATCTATAATATTTTTTGAAACGTGTATTATTACCCAGTGAACGTATAGTGTTAAACTCGGCAAAAGAAGCTCTTTTCTCCGTTTTTTTGAGAAAAAATAGATTTGCCAAAAGAAAATGTGTGCAACTCTATCTCTATAATTTTTTTGTCAACTCGAAATCTAATATTTTCGGAACATGTATTATTCATTTTTTTCCCAAAAGGTCCGTTGTTAAACTAATTTGTCGACGGTTCATGCCTAGCGTATTTTTCAAAAACAAAAATCAAGCGAACTAAAAAAAACGCTTAGATCCTCCTACTCCTTTTTAGAAAAAAAAAAACTAGATTAGATTTCACACGGCGCGACATCGCGCGCCACATCGCCTAGTAACTGTGACTCGTGAATGCTATGGCATCTGATTCCATTCCGTCTGTCGTCCGATAGAAGAGAGAATTGCAGGCTGCCTGGGTCATTTGACGACAGCATGGGATCGATTGATCCGTGATATTCATGCCACACAATCCAAGGTTCCAATCGATCGAATTAGGACTACTGCGTTGAAAGCAAATGTGCGTACAAAAGAAGAATCAGATTTGTACCGTTTCAATTTGGAAAATCGCCTACCATTTGGCACCAGTTTTGTTTTATCGAAAACCGGTAGAAACCACTAAGCGAAAAAATTACAAGTCGATTTTTGACCGATTTTTCACCGGTTTTTACTGATTTACGTCATATAAAATTAGGAGAGGTGCTTCTATGCTCTTTCTTTTAAAAGTTGCACAACTATTAAAGTACGAATGAAGGGTAGATGGTGATTATTTACCCCTTCGTTTGCTTCAAGATTTGTACAACTTGTACTAAAAGGAAGAGCATAAAAGCACCTCTAAAATTAGACCGGTTCCGTTCGTTCTCGCCGCGGGCCCGCCCCGCCCCCGCGCGTCGGCAGTGACCAGTCGTCTGCTGCCCCGGCGGCTCTCTTGGCCCGTTGGCGTGCCGGTGTGAATAGAGTGGCCTGTGCGGCGGTCGCCGACCCAAACACCGCGACCTTTCCCACGTTCCTGCAGTCTCCTCGCTCGCGGCCCCAAATCCGTCGTTCCACCCGACCGCGCAAACCGACGAGGCCCTCGCCTGCGTGACTACGACTTCGCCTACCAATCCAAGGCTGCTGGCTACAACCAAGTGCGCACACTCGCTCGACGTGGATTGTTTGCTTCGTTCGTGCAATCAACCATAGCCATGAGATGACACGTACCGGGCATGCGCTCAAGGCGTTCGACTAAAAGCGATCAATGGAGGAGCTTCCAACCGTAGGCCTGCGACTGAAAAAGATCACGTTAGCATCCCTCATTTGCATTCGTCAGCGATGTCTGTCACTAGTTCGATTTTATTAGCCATCAATATAGTGTGAGGATGAGCTGGATGATGACCGACCAAACGGTTCAGGATGAAGGAAACTCCCCTAATGAGCAGCCGTATGTCACCAAGATTAGTAGTATATACAAATAGTTATCGATTTGGATATAGGTGTAATTAAAATTTTAAAATTTTGACTTTTAATATCTTCTTTGCAAGAATATTGTTCTGGTTCCTCTTGTGCTTCCTTGTCCCTTTGCAAGATTGTTCTGGTTCCTGCTCTTCTCAAAACATAGCATCTTGCAATTGACCGGCTCAACTGACTCCACCCAAGATACAAATTTCCGACTGGTGGCACCGCTTACAGTCGGCCGCACCAAAAGAGGCACGACGCGGTTTGAATAGTGCTATCATATATGGCTTCTGGAACCTGTGGAAGGAGCGTAATGCTCGAATTTTTAATAGCAAGCACACCTCCGTCCAGAACGTCGTGCACACTGCCCTTCGAGACCATTCTACCTTTACCGTCGCCTCGACAAGAAACGGCTGAGATTTAGCTTTTCAACTTAGCTCTTCTCCCCCCTAGTGCTCTAGTTCTTCTTGTATTCTCTTGCGGGACTGCTCCGTGCTATTGTCGCACCGCGTTGTTGTTTTGGATCTCCCTCTTGTACGATTACCCTTTTCTCTCACCTCTCTGAAATGAATTGGCAGAGCTCTTGCCGCTCTTTTCAAAAAAAATATATCTTTTTGAACATTTAAATTGGAAACATAAAATTCATGTGTAGATTTGTTTCGAAAAGTATTTTCATAATATTATAATTTTATTGAGTTTTATATATACATTACAATAGTAATTAGTGGTCACGGTCATGTTTTTGAGACCGTATCGATGTCCAAAATGATAACTATTTGTGATTAGTGGGAGTATTACAATGTAATTTGGTAATCCTTAGAGATCTAGATAATAATTATATTTCATGCCTCCCCGATGTTGCCGATGGCCAGAAGTACGAAGATGTCACTGATGCCCTTGTGGTCGTCGTCACTGTCGAGGAGAGGAAATCGCCGTCACTGTCCCCTCGCTGTCGTTGTTCCGCTGTCCCCCTTGTGGCTCAGGTCTAGGCTCCCAGCTGCTGCCACCAGTCAGATCTAGGAGAGTGAAAGAGAGGAAGGCCGCTTGCGGCCATCGTGGAGTCCATCGCCGAAGAGGGAGGAGGACAAGGTGCCGTGCCCGTGTCAGCACGGCCCAGCATGCCATCGTGTCATGCTAGGCCTCACCGGTGGCTCTCCGTGACGACACAACATAGCCATGCAAGTTCTCCGTGCCGTACCGTTGGGGCTCGCCGAGCCATGCCCATCGTGCCCGTGCCGTGCTGGCCGAACTCCTAGGTGACCTGTGCAATAGGACACAGAAAAATCCATTAGAAGTACATTTTAATTTTCCAATACCAAAGAATCGTCCTCAACGGGCAACTGAATGCAAGAGGCAATTTCCACCCAAACCACATATTGATTAACCTAACAGGTAAGCTTCAATTCAGAACCACTCCAAACTTCGCAAATAGTGTAACGTTATTCTTTTTTAAATGAATAACCAGTCGAGCTACAAAATATTACAGGTCCATCTACATGGAGCTCGATCGGCAAGCGGATGTCTCCTGATGTTCCCTTTGGACGATCCACGGCAATTAACCTCTGGCTGCGTCAAATCGACGGTCTGAACAGATAGATATATAGATAGTTACAGAATCGACGTGATGCTTGACTTCGAGCTTTGCACGTGATGCTGGCCTCTGATTAGGAGTGGACGAATGAGGAACGCTAGTCGCGCGTTCAGGTCAACTGGTCCAATTAGATGATGGCAACACAGATTTCGTAATGCTAGCTGCTTTCTTTCTTTCTTTCTTTTCTTATTTCCTTTTAGTTATAAGTACTCTTTACCGTCATCGGAAGATCAAAATTTACATTAAATTAGTACTGAGAGATACCAAATATTTAAAGGATGGTGTTTGCACCAAAATTCGGTACAGTGAAATCAGTTTGAATCGGATAAAAGCATTCGTTTGGAAAAAGATCAGGTGACCGAATCAGGAACAAGAATCCGTTTTTAAGGAAGGAGATCAGATCGGAGGCCGATACGGATAAAGCATACCGTGTCCATATACAACTCGGATCAGCCGGGCATATTATAAAAGGGAGCGAACGTCAAGCGAAAAATAAATCAATCCAACACACATCTACTACTTTTTACAGTTCCTTTTACATCGTTTTTCTTAGATTCAGAGACCTCTTTGCAAGTCGACGGAATCAACATAGCTGCGCATCGCCGATTGTTGGTTTTAGCCGATTTCATCCAGGTTCGATCTGCTTCATTTTGCTGCGCATCGCCTTCTCGGAGCCGATTTTACCTTGTATCCGGATTAACCGTAACTGGTTGATCTAGTTATCCCCTAATCGGTTTCTAGCTGACTAGCGAAAAGCCGATAAACATTGCTCTATCGGCTTTGATCAAATTACAAATTCTACCTTGTCAATTTCAGGTCAAATTGACTGGCACGCTCTGCAAACCCGGTGTTTGTCTTGTGTGTTCGGTGAGATCCTGCTTCACATTTTTAGCGCGAACATATTTTGGCACGCCCGGTGGGACCAAGAAAATCAAAATGTCATCAACCGATAAGCCTGCGGTCACCGCTGATATCAACGCTGATGCTATAATCGCGCCTCAAATGGCCGATTTAACCCCTGAGCAGCGAAAAGAAATCGAAGACCGAAAGGCAGCTTTGGAAGAAATGATGCTACGGTGCTTCCAGAAAACACGCCGTGGCGTTACTCAAAAGACGGGACTCCCAAGCATCAATCCTATCGGGGGTTCATCATCCGAACCGGTAAGCCGATACGCACCCGCTCAAGCTGATTTATCAAATATGATTGAGCAATCTGTTCATCACGCACTAATTAACCAGTCATCGGCTCTAGTATCCACATTAAAGCCAATGATAGAAAATAGCGTGAAAACAATTGCTTAGGAATTGGCTGTGTCTGGGGGTCTGCTAGATCCACCACAAACCATCCCTACGTACCCAGTATACTCCATAACACCTAACACCAATACAGTAAACGTGTCGGCTCAAACACCTATCATGATGCCGACTCAACCTACTGTTTTGAAACCAAGCACACAGAAAGATGGATTTACGCACTACCATGGGCACACGGATGGAATTAAAATAAACGCACCAAACCCAGCAAACGGACCCTCCAGTAGCAATGGTTTATCGGCTTATCAGCCGATTGAAACAGATCAGGCTCCACAATCACGGGGAGCCGCGACTATGAGACAAGCGCCATATATGGTAGTGCCGTACGCTGAGCCCCTCGCACCCATACCCAATACATTGGTTTTCAATCATGATTGTGACCAAGTGCCAAGACCTCCTGTGGCACGATTTGGACAAAGACCCGAGTTCGCACTCGGGGGGCAGGGTGTGAACAATGAAAATTGGCAATGTCCAGTTGCACCACAAGCCGACAATGTCAATTGGGCAGAACAAATTGCTAACGTTTTGAGAGAACAATTCGGCCTACAACCCAGAGGAAGAGTGATCGGCTACAGAAAGCCGTACCCCGATTACATAGATCGTATGCCATACCCACACAACTTTAGGATACCAGACTTTGCCAAGTTCTCGGGTGATGATTCTGTTACCACAATTGAGCATATCGGACGGTTTATGGCTCAGTGTGGGGAAGCTGCACAATCCGATGGGTTAAAAATTAGGTTATTTCCTTTATCATTGTCTGGTACTGCATTCACTTGGTTTACCAATCTACCCCCAAATTCAGTTCATATGTGGAACGATTTAGAAAGCCGATTCCATGAATACTTCTTTTCGGGGACTATGGAGCTTAGGATTTCTGATCTCGATTCGATCCGACAATCTGGCCGAATCGGTTTCCGACTATATCAGAAGATTTAGAGGCGTACGAAATAGATGCTTCAGCGTAACATTACCCGATGATCAATTGGCCGATTTAGCATTCCAAGGATTAATCCCGCCGTTAAAAGAAAAATTATCTGGCCAGGAGTTCCCCGATTTGGGCCACCTACTCCATCGCGTATCGGCACATGAAAGCCGATATGCAGAGAGCAAATGATTTAAAGATAGATTCAAGTTAAACAATAATGAAAAAGCCAAAGTGAACATGGTGGAGTATAATTCGAGCGACACTTCCGAAGACGAAGAAATAGAAATAAACATAGTCGAGTGGACTAAGGGTTCCAAAAGACCACTCGTATGCTCTCTGCTTAAGCCGACAAAAAATAAGGCGAAAATCAAGTATTCATATGACGTGTCGAAGTGTGACAAGATATTTGATTTATTATTGCAAGAAAAACTCATAAGGTTACCAGAAGGACACGTCATACCGTCGGCCGAAGAAATTAAAAAGCGCAGGTACTGTAAGTGGCACCATTCATTTTCGCATAACACTAACGATTGTAATATTTTTCGACAACAGATTCAATCGGCCATCACAGATGGCAGATTAAAATTTGCGGAAGAATCGGCTATGCAGATTGATGTGAATCCTTTTCAAGTTAACATGGTTCAATGCTCACGGAAAGGGAAAGGACCTGCAGAAAGTAATGAGCCGACTAAAAGAGTTGAGGCACGGTCAAAGGGGGACGAAACGGTGCAAATCACTATCGGCTCTATACAAATAGAAGCCGATAGAGACGGACAGAATTCAAGAATAGTAAAACCAAAAGGGGATTTGGAAGTCGGAAAATGGTACAGGGCTGAAAGGGCTCCAAGAAAAGTCAACTTCAAACCAAACACAACTTTCTCGCAACTCTTGGGAAAATATGAAAGGATAAGCCAAAAAACTTATGCCAGACAAAACCAAAGTTCTCATCGACCGGATCAAAAAAGAGACGAATATTGGCGGTCAGATATGCCACGTCGGCCAACTACTGAAGAAGAGCGACATCGGCGATGTCCCTTCTGGCAATTTTGCTGGGAAAAGGGGATAACCTTACCAACAGTCATGTCCTGTCCTATGCAACACTCAACCGCATATCGGCCAAACCAATCGGTAAAAGACAGGTTGTCTAAACCGGTACACGATCGGCTAGAAATAAGGGATAGGAGGCCGATTCACGAAAGATTGTCAACATCAGGTGATTCCCGAACCCAAGAGATATCGGCTTCTCGTGACACACTCAGAATGGAATCTGATGGTGAAATGAGCAACTTAGCTGGAAAAATCAGGAAGTCGATAGAACCTAAACCAAGATGGTGCCCTTCGGGCCTTAGCAAGTCACAGCGCAGGCGACTTCAGCGACTAAAGACACAAGAAGAAAGGGAAGCCGAGAACGAAGGAGAGAGGGATCGGATGTTCACTAAGTTAAGGCCTATACCAGTGTTGAAAAAGGAATGGAGAAAGAAGGAACAGACCGATAGTGACTCAGATCAATCGGTCGAATCCGGGTCTCCGATGATTCGAGATGATACACCACCAATGGATATAAACATGGTATTAACTTTACCTGCTGAGTTCAAGACCGGGGAATCGGCTGAAGAAGTGTTCGCCCAACTATGCCTCGGTGCACCAGACGCTGTGTTTGAAAAACCACAAGATATGCATCGGCACCTGAAACCGTTATACCTAAAAGGGTATATTAATGGCCGACCGATATCTCGTATGTTGGTCGATGGTGGAGCGACAGTTAATCTGATGCCGTTAAGTACTTTCAGAAAATTGGGTAAAGCCAATGAGGACTTGATCAAAACCAATATGGTGCTAAATGACTTCACGGGAGACCCTACTGAAGCTAAAGGCATGATGATGTCAGAACTGACGGTCGGCAATAAAACTTTGCCGACTGCATTTTTCGTGATTGAAGCCAAAGGCAATTATAGTGTGCTCCTTGGATGGGACTGGATCCACGCCAATTGCTGAATACCGTCAACGATGCATCAGAAGTTGGTACAATGGAACAATGATACAGTTGAAGTCGTACCAGCCGACACATCGGCTCATATCGCCATGGCCAGTCCTGATACCAATTGGCCACACGAAGAAGCCGAATGTATATCATGAAAAGTCTTGGACGATTGCGATTTATCTGCATCGAGAAGTCAGGATTCAGGCCGATCAGCGTCAAACCTAGTACGTTTGATCGGACAGACGAAGTAGTGAGAAGATGGAGTCCAAGACACTAGCAAAGCTACAAGAAAAGGCAAGAAGTTATCGGCAAGAAGAATACGAGGAGGCTGTTGAAGATTTTGAAGAGGAAAGAAGAGGTTTAGGATTTACCTCTGCCGATTTGCTCGAAGAGATCAACATTGGGGAAGACGATAGTAAAAGACCAACATTTGTAAGTGCTAAATTAGAACCCAGTTATAAAGCAAAGTTGGTCGAAATACTCAAGAAGTACAGAGATTGCTTTGCATGGGAATATTATGAGATGCCAGGTTTAAGCCGACAACTGGTTGAACATCGGCTACCTATAAAACCTGGGTATCGCCCATTCAAACAGTATCCTAGACGGTTTAATCCTACGTTGTATGACGCCATAAAAGAAGAAGTGGGATGATTGCTAGAAGCAAAGATTATCCGGCCGTGCCGATATGCTGAATGGGTCTCGAATATCGTCCCTGTGAAAAAGAAAAATGGCAAACTTAGGGTATGCGTTGATTTTAGAGATTTAAATAAAGCCACACCAAAAGATGAGTACCCGATGCCTATAGCCGATATGCTTATCGATGCTACGTCTGGGAATAAAATAATAAGTTTTCTGGATGGAAATGCCGGATACAATCAGATATTCATGGCAGAAGCCGATATCCCTAAGACAGCCTTCAGGTGCCTAGGAGCGTTAGGACTATACGAATGGAAGGTTATGACCTTCGGTTTAAAAAATGCCGGCGCCACTTATCAGCGTGCTATGAACCATATTTTCTATAATTTAATCGGCAATACTGTGGAAATATACATTGACGATGTGGTAGTAAAATCCAAAGAGGACTGGCAACATCTAGCCGATTTGGAAAAGATGTTCGAGAGCACGAGATTACATGGATTAAAAATGAACCCGCTCAAGTGCGCTTTTGGAGTATCGGCTGGACAATTCCTTGGGTTTACCGTACATGAAAGGGGAATTGAGGTATACCAGGCCAAAGTAAAAGCTATAGCCGATACTAGCCCGCCGACAAACAAAAAAGAGTTGCAAGTATTGATAGGGAAAATCAACTACTTGCGACGTTTCATTTCAAACTTGTCAGGACGTATTCGGGCCTTCACACCGCTGCTAAAAGTTAAAGACGACCAAGAGTTCAAGTGGGGAGGCGATCAACAAAAGGCCTTCGATGACATAAAAGGTTATCTGATGAGTCCACCAGTATTGGCCGCACCAAAGCATGGTGTACCTTTTAAACTATATATATCGGCTGAAGGTGATACAGTAGGGGCAGTCTTAACACAGGAAGCTGATAGGAAAGAACGAGCAATATTTTATCTAAGCCGACGTCTTTTAGATGCAGAAACCAGGTATCCCCTAGTAGAAAAATTGTGCTTATCTTTGTATTTTGCTTGCACTAAATTAAGACATTATATGCTGGCATCAAAATGCGTCATAGTCTGCAAAACCGATGTATTCAAATACATATTATCAGCACCAATCTTGCGAGGTCGGCTTGGTAAATGGGCATACGCCTTAACTGTGTTCGATTTAACCTATGAATCGGCTAAATCTATAAAGGGGCAAGCTGTGGCCGATTTTATTGCAGGGAGTGAAACGTTAATAGGAATGGCCGATGTGACCCCTTGGCAGTTATATTTCGATGGATCCGTGTGCCAAGAGGGCGAAGGCATCGGCGTAGTATTAATTTCACCCAGAAGACATGAGTACGAATTCATGTATCGGCTAACTAGCCGATGTTCAAATAATCAAGCAGAGTATGAAGCGTTATTGAGGGGACTACAATTGCTAGATGGCATCGGGGTAAAAGACGTCGAAGCTTTTGGAGATTCAATGTTAATTGTACAACAAGTCAAGGGGGAGTACCGGTGCAACGATGGTGCGCTAACCCAATATTTACAGCAATGCCTCCGGATTATCGAGATGTTTACTATGTTCTCTATAGAACATATCCCCAGAGAAGCTAATGACAAAGCAAACCGATTGGCACAATGCGCATCAGGGTACAGGATTGAAAGCCGACAGGAACTAATCGAGCTAAACGTTTGGCCGATTTTATGTGCCCACCCTGTCGACTGGAGAACAGAAATAAGGGATTATTTATCAGATCCATCTAAGCCGACTGAGCAGAAGGTCAGGCGCAGAGCACTCAAATATGTTCTGCTGGAGGATGTGTTATACTTTCGAACCATGGAAGGCTTACTGCTAAGATGCTTGGGGACTGAAGAAGCCAAAATAACGATGGGAGAAATCCATGAAGGAATTTGTGGATCACATCAATCGGCCCATAAAATGAAATGGATACTGAGACGAACGGGATATTTTTGGCCGACAATGTTAGAAGACTGCTTCAAATATTATAAAGGGTGCCAAACATGTCAAAAGTTTGGTAACATACAGTCAGCACCAGCATCGGCTTTGCATCCAATCATCAAGCCATGGCCATTTAGGGGATGGGGTATAGACATAATCGGCCAGATATTTCCGTCGTCCAGCAAAGGGCACAAATTTATTCTCGCAGCCACAGATTATTTCTCAAAATGGGTTGAAGCTGTACCGCTCAGGAAAGTTACTAGCAGAGAGCTGATCGACTTTGTAAATGAACACATCGTCTATCGGTTTGGGATATCGCAAACGATCACTACCGATCAAGGGACTGTGTTCATGTCAAAGGAGTTCAAAGACTTTGCAAAAAGTCTTGGGATAAAACTACTTAACTCCTCCCCTTACTATGCTCAGGCCAATGGGCAGGCCGAGTCGTCGAACAAGACATTGATAAAACTAATAAAAGGAAAATTGAGGAAGAACCAAGGAAATGGCATTCAATGCTGTCGGAAGCTTTATGGGATTATCGGCTATCTCATCACGGATCAACTAAATTATCACCTTTTCAGTTGGTATATGGACAAGAAGCCGTTTTACCCGTTGAGATCAACATCGGCTCAGCAAGATTATTTAAGCAAGATGATTTGCCAGCCGACGAATACAAACAGACAATGCTTGACAATCTAGATGACTTAGCCGAACTAAGGCTAATCACGTTAGATCGGCTCAAAAAGAACAAGGAAAGGGTTGCCAGGTCATATAATAAAAAAGGTGATTTTAAAATTCTTTAATCAAGCCGATTTGGTATGGAAAACCGTGTTGCCGATCGGGTCTAAGGATAATCGATTCGGCAAATGGTCTCCAACGTGGGAAGGGCCTTATAAGATAAATCGACCGATTGGCGGGAATTCGTATATACTGGAGTCCTTAGACGGATTCGTACTACCTAAAGTAATCAATGGAAAATATCTGAAGGCATATCACCCAAGCATATGGATTGGGTCCTAACTACAGGAAGAAAGCATCAGGGATTGATTACAAAAACACGCGCATATAAAATCGGTCATACAGCCGACCGAGTCAGTCGTTCAAACAACCATCACGGATTAAACATCGTTTACAAAAAATCGGCTACATGGCCAGTACTACATATCAGTTCATCAAGAAAAACAACAACGCTCTGTTTTCAAATCAATGGAGCCCGGAACCAGGCAGATGAGCTCCCAAAGCCGATAGTGCTGCTGTCGCCCTGCCAATAGTAGCTTGGACGCAATCTATTAGTTGTTGATCGGCACCTGCATCACCCGGAACTGGAACTATCTTGGCCGATTGGTTCTTGACTTGAGCAAAAACCTCGCCAATTTGCCGCCTCTGAACCGCCAGTGAAGACGTCGCGTTGGTGATGCCGATCTGGCATTCTGCAAGTTCTTTCGTGGATCAAGCCAATCGTTTCTTCAAGTTTTTTCTTGGTCGACTCCAGATCTTGAGCCCTATTCTTAGCCGATTTAAGCGTAGCAGCACCCTGGTCAAATGTTCCCTTCCGAAGTTTGGCGTCCGCTATGAGCTTGTCCAAGATCTGTTGGTCGGCTTGCTGGGCCTCCCTCTGTTCAACCCTTAATTCGGTTGATTCTACGTCCAGCCGACGAGCGTCTAAGTGGCATACCTCTAGCAAAGCATTCATAGCTGCAGAAGGAAGATCGGCTTGCATGGCCGCCATAGCGTTTCTCAAAGGTTGGGTGTTGGCCAGAAGGGCCGCCTCCGGCTGCATCACTTCGTCCAGGAGGCGGTTGAGTCGCTCTTGCATGCCCGGCTCAGCGAACGGCACCGATGTCGGGCGCGAGGCCGCTATAATGCGTTGAATATCGGCTGGATAGTCATCAGTAGCCATAACCTCTGGGTCATCAAGCTCGTCCAAAGTGAAGCCCAGGAGATCGGCCATATCCGTTGATAGCGCTGTGGGGTCAAGATCAGAAATATCGATCGTCGGAGGTGGTACTGCCGGTGGCGATGGAAGGATAGCCGATGTAGCACCCTGGGGATCGGCTGTAACCCCCGCTATTTGTACTGATGGAGACTGCTAGAGAACAAAAAGCAAGTCAGCAATACGAAACAAACGCAAAGCAATGTTACTCTAAACGGACAAGACTCACATCAGTAGCCGAGTGCTCCGGAGAACCATCGGGTTGGCCCCTCACAGGTTTGGGCGAGCGCCTAGCAGATTTCTTCCTCCTCTCTGCGGTAACTTCCAAGTTAACATTGATAAAAACAAAGGACATAGTAGCCGATACAAGAAAAGTAACTTACTCGGAGCACGCTGACGAGCTAGGTCCGATAGGGATGGACCTTGGATACCCAAGGTACCCGAAGTGTATCCTGTAGTACCGACAGATTGACCCGGACATCTCTATCGGCCACTGCTGGTGGAAACATGAGGATCGGCTATTTGCTCGCCAGCAGCCGTACCACCCTGAAAGGATCAAAGACATTTTTTAACAAAAAGTCGATAGCCAACATGGAGACAGAGATAAAACAAAAAGACACCGGTACCTCTACAGCTACTGAGGAGTCGCTATAACCAGAGCTCGTGCTGGACCCAGAAGCTACCGTCGGCTCGTGAAAATCGGGTAAAATTAAATGGATTATAGCCGACGGAGTCCTGTCCATGAGTACGGCTTCTGATATTCTAGCCCACCATTGCGAGAATGCAGCTGACCGACGGGAATTAAGGACAAAACGTGGTGTCGAGAGGATTTGCGATCCATCGGCTACCTCAAGAATAATCTCCGCAGCGACGCTGTTAGAGACTCGAGCTCGAGGTTCGACACAAGATAGTAGAGGAAAGGAGGGGATGGTTTGCCCAAAACCCAATTGACGGGCATAGATTGAAGGGTGATAAAATTCATAGGATGGCTGAAAAGTCCGATTGCGTGTATTCAAACCGGCATGAAGAATGCAAGGGGACAGGATGATTTTGTACAAATCTAAAGTGGACTGAGGCATTGAAGAGCTATCAGCATCTAAGTGAAGGAACGATGGGTATGGGCAATCGGCTACATCAGTATATCGGAAAAAGTCTTGTTGGCCGAAGGAAGTCCTGTCTAGGGTAAGGAAAAAGCTGAGGTATTTGTGCAAGCCGACTGGATCTATTTTTAGTTCACCAGCCGAAGACATGATAAATCTCTCCCCTTAAGATCGGCTAGCTCTATATTGAGGGACTACATGTTCTAAATAATCTTCTCTAGGGAAGTTTGAACTCCCCGAAGGTTCAGATAGAATGGATCGGCTGAACATACAATGAAGCCACGACTAGATAAACCACAAGGGTCCCCCTATGTTGCCAACAACATGTTTGGCAAAACCAGAAAAGAGTCGGCTGCGGATTACGTACATCATTTGATATACCGCCCCCAAAAACGTCTTACCTAGAGCAAGTCGATGCCCCGCTACCAAGCGTTCCGCTATTAACTGAAAAGATTGGGTAGGGCCAAGGGAAGCACCACAGAACAGGTATCGGTCCAACCAAAGGTTAAGAAAAGCAACATGCTCTTCAGCCGATACCGAACCGGTAACTCTATTGTTATTCTGGATGTATTTGTGCCAGCCCTCGCCTTTCTTGCGGATTAATTTAAAAGAAGGTTTTCCGCTAAAAGCCGATAGCTGAACCCCGTCTGGCCTAAGGCAACACAATTGGGCTACATCGAGCAAAGTAGGGCCGATTGGGCCAGATGGGAATAAAAAGGCATTAAAAGAATCCGACCAAAAATAACAGGCTGCAGCTACCAAGGGTTCGTTGGCTTCAGGGTCGGCTAAACTCAGAGATAAAGATTCGGCTATACCCATTCTCTCCCATTCTACCCTCTTCTGAGCCGACACCCTAATAAACCAAGATCTCCATCCCTTCAGGTTTGTAGGCCAGGCCCTAAAACTTTTTCCCCACTCGGAAGTATTATACCCAGCAGCCGACAATGGGAGTCTAGGTATCTCGTCGTTGATAACTGTGTCGGCCGACATGGTACCTACCGGTCCTAAGTAGAATTGATCTGAACTTTGAGGAATTGGGATGAATACCTGCGAAGGGTCCATTTCAGCCGATTTCGAAAGAATGAGAGAAAGATGACGAAAGCCGATGATGCGTGAGTTGAGAGCTTGAAAGCGTGCAAATGACCGTGGGGGGACCCCCATATTTATACCACGGTGAAAAGAAGGTGAACGGGCGGGAGCAGTTGTGCGTTTAAAACGCACCGAGGTTTTTACGGCGCAGTTAATGGGGTGGTTCCCGAAAAAGATTCTCCTATAAAGCCGATACGGACGAAAAGCCGATAAATTCTTTTTGGAAAATAACAAGTTATCTTCCAAAAACGGAGGGCATATGTTTGCACCAAAATTCGGTACAGTGAAATCAGTTTGAATCGGATAAAAGCGTTCGTTTGGAAAAAGATCAGGTGACCGAATCAGGAACAAGAATCCATTTTTAAGGAAGGAGATCAGATCGGAGGCCGATACGGATAAAGCATACCGTGTCCATATACAACTCGGATCGGCCGGGCATATTATAAAAGGGAGCGAACGTCAAGCGAAAAATAAATCAATCCAACACACATCTACTACTTTTTACAGTTCCTTTTACATCGTTTTTCTTAGATTCATAGACCTCTCTGCAAGTCGACGGAATCAACATAGCTGCGCATCGCCGATTGTTGGTTTTAGCCGATTTCATCCAGGTTCGATCTGCTTCGTTTTGCTGCGCATCGCCTTCTCGGAGCCGATTTTACCTTGTATTCGGATTAACCGTAACTGGTTGATCTAGTTATCCCCTAATCGGTTTCTAGCCGACTAGCGAAAAGCCGATAAACATTGCTCTATCGGCTTTGATCAAATTACAAATTCTACCTTATCAATTTCAGGTCAAATTGACTGGCACGCTCTGCAAACCCGGTGTTTGTCTTGTGTGTTCGAAGCTGAGGATCCTGCTTCATATTTTTAGCGCGAACAGATGGATATCTATTGGTACTATTTTAATGTAGATTTTGGTACCTCCCATGGATGGTAAAAAGCCAGTTAGTTTCAGTCCCATACCAAACGTTCTTAGCGTATACTGAAACAGCTAGCCAAGAGGATGGGGATACAAGGCCATTATTTTTTTAAAAAGAGGATGGGGATACCAATGTTAGTGGTGATCTCATGTACCCTAACTGATTCCGAAAATTTCGGATCTAATCACCACGGTTGTTGAAGCGCTTTAGGCCATGTTTGGATCCTTGGACTAATTGTTAGCTGACTAAAAATTAGCCCTAGTCGATCCAAACAGGAAGACTAATAGGTGGGCTAATTTTTAGCTAACCCCTCAGCTAACAATTAGTCCATTAGTTGGTGGGATGGAGCTAATTTGGGCTAATAGCCCGTAACACATTGGAAAAGACAGAACAACCCTTGCGCTGGCTTATCTTCAGACCGATCTTCTGATTCCTCTTCGTGCGACCTTGCGGCGTGAAACCTACTCCAGCGTCCCGCCGCCGCTGGCGGCGTCTCGCCGCTCGCCGCGGCAATGACCTGCTCGCCCAAGCGTCCTGCTCGCCTGCGCCTCGCCGCCGCACATACCTCTCCGTCGCTGGCCTTCTCCCGCAGACAGGCATCGCATCAATCGCCCGGTCCACCGTCTATCGTCGCCGCAATCTCCGATTTGCCGCTGGACCTCTCGGATCCCGCGCCTCCCATCAGGTATTTCGTCAATCTCCCCCCCTCCCTGAGCTCTGTCCTCCTTCCTTTGCCAGGGCTCACAATTTTTGGTGCCTCTGCGTAGTTCGTCCGTGATGGATGGTGCTGGCCAGCAGGGATTGTTCAATTTTTGCTCGCAATCCGACTCCATCGCGCCAACCGCCGCACCCGCTGCACCCACCGCACCCGCCGACATGGACTTCTTCTCACAGACGCAGCCTTTCGAGGATGGGCGCGGCGTGCCTACTTGACTGGGTTCATTTGACATCGACCTGTCAGGACCCGAATTTGCAAATCCGGACCCTCTGTGTATTCAGCACTAGTCCAGGAACGTGCTAGTGCACACAGTCTCAACATTGGTAAATATCACAATCATACCACTCGATACTAATAAAGTACTTTAATTAGATAATCAAACTGGTTGCTTGACCTTAAGGTCAAGTTACAAATATACGCCACGCAGGGCGAAACTTATTAAAAGAGAAATAACTGCAGCGGAAAAAAGATAACTTCGTGGCGCCATCCAGTATACCACAGGCAACTGACTGTGACTCGATCCCTAGCTAGACGGTTCCTCTGGGAGCTCCTCCTCCAAAGCTGGTGTAGATTCTTCTTCAACTGGTGTTGTTTTGTGGCAAGGGTGAGTACTTGGTACTCAGCAAGTCATGCACAGAATGCAAGCTAATATACTATATGCATGGCTTGATACAAAGGAATAGCTCAAGGTATATTTGCAGTAAACAACATTTAACAAGTATCATAAGTAGATTCGAAAGCAGTAGAACAAACATAAGATCAATAACTTTTCCAAGAGTTTAATAAACATCTTTCCCATTCCTAATCCACATTTCCATCAACATCATTATTAAACCAAACTCTTTTTCCAAGTCCAAGTTGTTTTCATGAAAGTCTAACCCTTAACTATAATCCCCGAGCAATGTCCAATGCCGCGGACACGGCTATTCGAATAGATTTTACACTCTGCAGAGGTTATGCACTTTACCCTTCCATTAGCGAAGGCGAAGTTTAGGCCAAACCACCGTTAGATGGGTACCTGGCCGCAGCCCCGGTACGCTCCCCCGTACAACTACACAAAAGGTATAGTTGACACCCAGAGGTCCCACAGGTACGTCATTAGCAACTTAATCAACTAGGTCCGTCCCATTATGGACATGTGGTTGCACGCTTGACTCAGTTCAAAGGCTTGCATGGTTAAGTCCTTAGAGTGACCAGGGCAAGACTACCCGAAGAACCAAACCAACGTTCCCGGTGCCACAACTGGCCCGCCCGATCATTCTTGCCACATGCCCCGGTCAAAACTATTTATCAAACCCTCAGTTGATTACCATGCACCACGTGCCATCAACATCACATGATACCTTCCCAAAACAGGTTCAATATATCATTAAGTCAACATTAACATTTGATTGTCTAAAATCATGTCATGAGCACGTAGCAGGTCTAAGCAGTATACTACAGCGATCTAAATTCCCAAGTTGGCGATTTAGTAATGTCCAACTATTTAAACCTCAACTAGGGTGACAAGGGGTCATGGCACATATTTAATTAACCAAGGTGTCATACAGCAGTTTGGCATTTATCTAATTCCCCAGAATTAAATAAAGTATTTTATAATTAAACTAGCATGCAATAGTTTTAAATCGAAATAATTTGAAATTGGGATCAACATGGTCAAAGCACAACTTGCCTTCAAAAAGTACTTGCTCTTGGTCCTGAGCTGGCTCCTGGGTCAACACTTCTCCCTCGAAGCCTTCGGGCACTTCAACGTCTACTCGTAAAGCGTGTAAATAGCAATAAATAAACAACGGTAGACAAAAAGTGTCGAAACATCCAATCAAAGTTCACAAACAGAGAGAGCATAATTTTATGAATTTTTAGAAACAGGAATCGTCAAATTCGGAGTTGAATTGCAAAAGTTATAAGTATTTAAAGTTTAATTAATCAATTAAATAATATTACAGAGAAAAAATTTAGTCCAAAAATTAAATAAAATTCATCATTAGGTATATCTCAATTTTATACAAATTTAGAAATTTGAATCACTCAAATCGGAGTTGAAATGCAAAAGTTATAAGCGTTTGAATTTTGAATCAAATTCTGAAATCAATAATTCGAATTAATAAATCATTTTCTTTTTCGGAATTCATTTATTGCGTCAGCAGTGACACGTGGACCAACCAGGAGTCGCCACATCGCCTCGGGTCCATGGACCCGGCGCACGGGCGCGGCTCGGTCCACCGTGGACGCGGTCCACGGTTCACGTGTCTCGGCCGACAGTGGGCCTCGGATGACGCGTCGGCGATGGCGTCATCACGCGCTGGCCGAGGGCGGTGGCGGTACCGGGCCCCACGTGGCGTCGTCAGCGGTGACGTCATGGTGCGCTTGGCTGAGACGCTGACGCGTGGGCCCCACTGACACGCGGGCCCCGCGTGTTAGAGACACGCGCCCATCATGGCGGCCATGACCCGATCGCGACGGTCGGCCTCCCGGCCACGTGGTTAGATCTCGGCCGTTGATTTGAAAATCAATGGCCCAAATCGGATCCGGCTTAACGCGTTTGGAAAACAACTCGGCTGATCTGGACCGTTCGATCTTGATCGGACGGTCAAGATCTAATCTAAGGATTACAACGCGGCTAACCCTAACCGTTTGATCTAGATCTAACGGCTGAGAATGGATCTGGGATTCAACGTGGAAACTCACCGAGGTGACGTGGCGTGATCTGTGCCGTTGGATCCGGATCGGACGGTTGAGGGAGTTCGCGAGGCGGCGATGGCTTGCGGCAGCGCTGGCTTACCGGAGATGAAGACGACGTCACGCCCGACGGCGCTGCGGGCCTCCTCCGGCGAAGTGAGAGGTCCTCACCGACGCGGCTTGACCCCGCGGTTCTGGAACTGGGCTCAACGGCGGCGGAGGACGGCGGACGGCGGCGGAAACAGCAATTAACCGCGGCGGAGCGCTACGGCAACTACGGCGAGCGATTGCGGCTAGACGGCGGCGGCTCAGGCGGCGTGAGCTAGGGCTACGGGTGCGCACGGAAGTCGGCGTCACGGCACGGGTAGCAGCGCATTAAATAGGGCCCTCGGCGTCCGTGAAACGCGCGAAAACCGAGGCCCACTCCGTTGCGGCGGCGGAGTCCGACGGCGACACGGAGAGGGTGACGTGGCTCAACGTCAGCCGTTGGATCAAGATCCAACGGTGCGAGGGTTTGGGTTCGGGTCTGGCTCGGGCGAGCTGGCTAGCTCGGTCGGGCTCGGGCTCAGGTGACGTGGCTCAATCTCGGTCGTTCGATCTTGATCGAATGGTCGAGAGGGTTAGGGTTCGGTTGGGTTCGAGTCGGACTCGGACTCGAGTCTGACTCAGGCTCGGTCGGTGGAACAGTATAAACCGGTAAGGTTTTTCCAGCGATTAAATAATCCAATTAATTTCTCAGAAATTCATTTAATTCATTAAAAATAGCAAAAGACTCAGAAAAATTCCAGAAAAATTCTGAAAAATATTTTGGAACATTTTGGACTCAAATAAAATATTTTCAACAAAATTTTATTTGCAAAGTTAAATTCTTTAATTAAATCAAAAGGGAATAAATTCAAATAAATTCCAAATAAACTCCAAAAAATTCCAAAAATTCACCAAAGTGCCAAATCACATATGAATTTAAGAAAAGCAAAATTTTGGGGTGTTACACGACCTCAATTCGCAGGCAAATGAATTCGTGCACCTCTCGACGTACCAAGAGATCCTTCAATCGGAGGTGGGGGGTTCAGATGTCGCCGGTGCACACCGAGGTCGAGGTGGTCGTCGAACCGGCAAATCACCCCGTGGGGGTGCGTTGGCAGGCACTCGATCTGATGGAGATGCAGGCGGCTCGGCCGTGCCGCCATTCCGCGCTCCTCGCACAACCAAAGTGGGTAGCAGAGGCGGTCGTGGAAGCACTAGGACCACCTCCACCACTGCTCAAAGTGCTGCTCTACCTCGGCAGGCTGCTGCAAGTGCTGCAATACGCATTGGCGCTGAAGGTAGTGGAGCAACTCCTGCAACAAACGATGGAGGAGATGGCCTAGAAGAAGAGGAGGATGACTTATTGCAAGAACATTTGGTGAGCACCATTGACTGCTTGTGATGCCTGATGGATGCTGTTTATGCATTGCTTAAGTTATTGTTAGTATTTGCCAATGTCTCATGGAAAATGAACAGCACAACTCAAAATTTTCATTTTTTTTGTGTGCACTGAATCCTTAGTACAGCAGCTTTGGTGAGCACCATTGACTCCTTAGTACATTAGCTGGATCATGTATTGCAATCCACAAATTCAATAGATTACATTCCTGACAATAAAAAATTTATTTTTTTTATGTTAGAAGACATCCTCTGTTAATCGAATGAAGTCAGAATCTGTCTGGATATGGCTGCAGATTTTTTTCCCATACCTATCACAACCTTCCTGATTTGTGGTAGTAATAATAGTATCTTCTCTTTGCCACTCCGAGTGTATTAAACTATTATCTACGTATCTACTCTCTCCAGAACCTTACTCTGATTTTTCCTCATTCTGATGGTGGAACAGATGTGCAAGAAAGCTGTGTTTCATCTCTGTGTTTGTATACCTTGACATTAGACCTTTCATGGGTGCTCCCATAATACTGCTTTAATCTTGATTGAGAGTGGAGGGAGTGATTTGCAATGGAGCGACAACGGAAGTAGGCACTCCACGTGGGTGATTTTTTAGTGCTCTACTATCATGTCCATGAGATCAATCAATGCTTTGCAATTTGGATTTTACTATTTTTATTGCTGATAATAAAAATAGTAAAATGTTTGGGTGTCACTTGGATTGGGTGGGAATGTTGCTTCATGGGTTGGGTGTAGTAGATTGGGTGGCCGGGTCACTGAATTTTACACAGTAAAGCACGTTGTTATGCTACACAAAATAATCTTGTTTCTTCCATGAGAAACTAGACAGGTAAAGTTAGGTATCTTCATTCTTTTGGATGATGAATACCAAAATAATTAACATCTAGTAGTATATGGATAAAAAAATTTGTAATGTCAAACAAATTAGCATTTAGTATTATATGACTAGATCAGTACAACAATTTATGGAGCAACAATCAGGGGAAAAAATACATGCACTTACTCAGTATGCAATGCTACTTGCATTCTAGATACCATCATGCTAGCTATTATCAGTCAAGTTAACTGGAAAATAACTTCTCTTGAAAAAAATAGACACATATATATAGTGCAACCTAGGATGAATTGAAGTGCATGCTGCATACATACTGGAGGCCATCACACTATTGTCAATAGAAATCACATGAAGAAAACTTTTCTTTAAGAAACTTGACAGAGATAGTGTGCTAATACAATTAGCTCTCCAACTGCATTTTCATGATAATGCGCTGATACATTTAGCTCTCCTTCCTGTTTTGACATGAATAGGCATGGTGCATGTTTTTAGTGTGCTGATACATCAGCTTACATGTATTTAATTGCCTTGTATGTAATATTATACACTTCTATACTAGATGGATCAGGGATTTGACAAGGCAAATTGGACCTCCGAGAACACATTTGTTTTCTGCGGCATTTGGCTTGAGGAAAAACGGGCAGGAAATACCAACAATGGTTTCATGACCAATAGAGGCTACAAGAACATAGCTGAGAAGTATTTCATAAGCGTTAAACTGCGACACTCTAGAAAGCAATTGAAGAACAGATGGGATCAACTAAAGGGGTTGTACCAGTTTTGGTTGTGGCTCAACAAGCAAACTGGATTGGGACGATCTAATGGCACTGTGGTGGCTGATGACAAGTTCTGGAAAGATCACACAAAGGTAAACATGCGATTTTTACAATGCATACAACTTGTTTGCTTGTTCTGTTATGACACAAACTAATATCAATTTTTTATTTTATTCAGAATAAATCTGAGTGGAAGAAGTTAAGGTATGGCCCCCTGGAAAATCTACATCTTCTTGAGCAGATGTTCAAGAATTTGTCCATTGATGGTTCCTCTTCTTGTATTCCTGGACAAGAATGCGATGAAAGGGACAATGGTGACGAAAACGATGAGTTTGACGGGAGCCCTATGACTACAAGTACCCTTAAGAGGGCTGGTAGCACTAATACAACTGCCACTAGTCCATGTAAGAAGATAAAAAGTCCAATGGTCAAGATCATGAAGAGCCTGGTTGACAATTTTAAGACTGATAGTGTTGTTACACAACAAGTGCTGCAGGGTGATCATATGGCTGAATCCATGGATAAAGTGTTGGATTTGGCTGTGGAATGTGGGGCACCAGAAAATAGCATCGAGTATTTCATGGCTACACAGTTGTTTTTGAAAGTTGAAAACCGTCAGATTTTCATTAAATTCAGTACAAAAGAAGCAAGACTGGTTTGGTTGAAGAGGTGGTGCCAGATGAAAAAGTTGTACTAGTTTTCATAGAAAAAACATTAGCATGAGTACCTATCATGTCTGAACTAATACATGAGTCTGTCAAGTATAAGTCTGTGAACCGGTAGTATGAACTATGTGTTGACTTGTGTTTGTGAACTTATCTTTACCTGTGTTTGTTTACATGTCTGTCATTTTACTGAATGCACTTGTTTGTCATGTGCTTGCTTCTACTATATGTTCTACCAACACTTGGGTTGTGGCTGAAACATGTTTGTGGCTGTTTGTAGATGGAATTTTCAAGTGATGAGGAGGATAAAACAATTGAGTTGGTCCGGGAGCATCAGAAGAGGAAACGTCGATATATGGCCATTGCATGCATGATTGGTATGTACTATTATGATTCTTTTATGAATAAAGCTCCAATGAGGAAACCAGAACTGAGTGGATATGATTGGGTTAGAAGAGCACTCAATAATCCCACATCTTGTTACAACATGTTTAGGATGAGTATGGCACTATTTGAAAGGGTACATAATTTGCTAGTCTCATCATATGGCTTGAAGTCGTAAAAAAAGATGTCATCTACAGAGGCTTTAACCATGTTCTTGTGGATCATTGGTGCCCCTCAATCAATTAGACAAGCTGAAAATCGTTTTGAGAGGTCAATAGAGACGGTTAGTCGAAAGTTTGACCAAGTGTTGCAGAGTGTTTTCAAGCTCTCAGCAGACATTATCAAGCCTAGAGATCCAGAATTTCAGTCGGTGCATCCGAGATTGCAAGTTCCTCGATTTTCACCATATTTTGATAATTGCATTGGAGCAATCGATGGAACACATGTACCTGTTGTGGTGCCGGCTTCAAAAGTCCTTCAACATGTGGGGCGCCACGGATACTCTACTCAGAATGTGTTAGCTATATGCGACTTTGACATGAGATTTACCTTTGTTGTCGCGGGGTGGCCAGGCTCAGTACATGACATGAGAGTGTTTAATGATGCCATTAGCAAATATGGTGACAAGTTTCCACATCCACCAACAGGTAAACTTAGTTGTTGTCATCTTACATTGCATCTTACGTAGTTGAATGCATAAAAGTATTTCTATTTACACAATTACTTATGTTTTTAGGCAAATTTTATCTTGTGGACTCCGGGTACCCTAACCGACCGGGCTATCTTGCACCCTACAAGGGAACGAAATATCATTTACCGGAGTTTCGACAAGGACCAACACCCAGCGGGAAAAAGGAAGTATTTAATTTTGCCCATTCTTCTCTTAGAAATGTCATCAAGCGTTCTTTTGGGGTTTTGAAGATGAAATGGAGAATCTTATTGGACTTGCCAAGGTATCCAATGGAGAAGCAAAGCAAAATAATTCTTGCTTGTATGGCCCTTCACAACTTCATTCGTGAAAGTGCAATGGCAGATCAAGACTGACTTGTGTGATCGTTACGAAGAGTATGTTCCATTCCCGGCATCCTCATCGTCTCATCGAAGTGGCGCTACGACTCATCTAGGAGATGAAGATCAAAACATGAATGGTTTTCGAGATAGTATCGCTAACGCTTTGTTTGCTAGGCGAGAGTGTTCGAGGTAGTCATGTTGTGAACCATGGATATTCTCATTTTTCCCAACATGTGTACTGGATTTTATCAAGTTGTCAATGTTGTTCCTGTGTTAACGCTATATAATATCATCACTTGCATAATATTGCAGAACGCTAGATAATATCATCACTTGCATAATATTGCAGAACGAGTCCTTCAACATGTGTAGATGAGTATCCAAGTGATGATCAACAAGCTAGCGAACAGCCTGCAGGCATGAAACGCAAATCCAAGGGTAGTACGAATTCTGTAGTGTCAATTTGTAACATCCCAGGAATTTACTAAACAGTAAAAATAAAATATTAAAATATAAATTTGATTTATTATTGTTTCTCCAAAAATTTAAATGCATTTGTGGGAAATCTTGCTAAAAGATAATTGGACGTTAGAATTATGATGAGAAATTTACTTAACAAGACATACTGGAAATAGTACATACACAGATAAAGTGAATCAATTATCATTCATAATCAGAAAACATTCATTACGTGAGAACAAGATACAACACTCAATTTTATTGATACATTGTAGTCTGCAATTACAATAAATAGGAGATACAAAAATATTTGTAACGACATACAAGTCACAGGAGTTACAACTCATACAAATGATTCGATTACATATGAAAATCACAATTACATAAATGATTACATTCTAAGAAGTAAATTACAAAGCTATAAGCTATGGCCTCTATGCTGTCTTGATCCGCTTCTGTAGACCTGCATATTCAATTGCATTTGTATCAGTAAAAGAATGAACTAAATGCGTTAAATTAGATACAATAAATAAAAAGGAAAGGAATTGCCGTCAGCTAATTAATTGCTTGATCGCTCAATGAGGTACCCTAGATTGTCCGGGGGCCAATCTGGCTCCTCTCGCGATTAGTTTTGCATCATCCGGCAATATACAAACCTGTTAGGCCGTAGACGCGAGTAATTAGAAAATATCGTAAGGTAGAAATGTTTTACCACCGTAAAGTAGTAAAACTACAGTGGAAAGGGATAAGCCACGGCACTGTGCAAGGGACATCACAACTCGTTCCAGAACCAGCCGAAATCACCAGAACATTTGAGGCCAAAGGTTAAGACCAAGTCCAAGCAGCCGGCCACTCAGGACATCCATTCAACCGAAATCTCCATAGCATGCCCGGACCAGGTCGGCAGCCACAAGGAGGTCATTTAGGCCACAAGATTAAACATTTTATATGTTTCAATCTCAGCTGAACCCTCCAGGATAGTCCCCCAGCCGAACTCTCCCCAGAACAAACCAACCGACCATCCAAGCCACAGCAACATAAAGATAATTCTAATCTTTCGTGCACTGACTAGATAATTAATACATATACTCATTACAGCCGCAAGAATAAGGGCCATTCAAACCCTATTGCAACTACACCAATAAGTCTATAAAAGCCACCCAAGCTCATATATCACCATCACAACCCCTCCTTTAACCCAAGCAAGCCTCAGGAGCGTTCCTGCCAGGAAAACCAAAGCCCTAAGAGCTAGAACAAGAAAACAGGCCAGCCGAGCTTAAGACTCCAAGAAAGCTAGGAAAGACAAGATTCAGAACTGGCGTAAGAAATAGCTAAGTTGGGAGCCAGGGGAAATGAATTCTAGAAGCAAGAAGGGAAAACCAAGACGAACTGATATCCATTCATCTACTCCTTTCTGCACAAGTAAGTTCCCACGAGTTCTATTCCATTAGAAGCATCTAATTGTATTCAATTAGTATGGACATGAGCTAGATTAGAAAATGACAGTGGAAGGCTAAAGGAGAAAAACATAGATGTGGTCTCAGACTAATGTTGATATTGTGGGGGTTGCACCGTGCGTTCCCTAAGCCTGTTCGTGCTCCCCCGGCGCACAAGCAAGCCTAGGGCATCGTCGCGATGCCATCCAACCCATGAATCATCCTTTACTCAATGTTATCATTTGCATCATCGACCGTAAGTGGATCTAAACCAGTCTCGATTAGTGGTTACAAATAAGCGATATCATACGTCCCTATGGTAATGTCTCACCCCCCCGGCGTGTGACAATAACCACAGGTATCGCCATGATACCGTTATCTGCCATTCAACTAAAGTTAACCAACATAATCCCACTATTTGGCTTAGTATCAATTTATCATTTACTAAGCCAATCTATTCATGATCCATCAGTTTATAACCAATGGCATTAGGATCATCTATCATATAAACTATCCAAAGTCTCTGTTAGTATGCCCTAAATCCATATTTGAAAATCATTCCAGACCTTGGCAATTAATCAAACCATTCAATTAAGGCAATAACAAACATGAAAGGATCTCATGTATTCTAGTAAAGAACTTTAGCACTTTTTTTGTTTTCTAACATGAGCATATACAGCAAGCACAAATAATACTCACCTATTTAGGATTTCATATATCAATAGCTCCATAGATTCAATATACTTATGATGCCTCAATAACTCAATTGCCTAGCATAGTATCGATCCCATCATTTACCATATATATAATTTAAAATCGAAGTTACTGTCTTTATGCCTTAATCAAGTGTTAAGAACATTAGAGCAGAGCATAGCATCAATTCTTCCTAAACTAAATCCATCTATGCTCTAATAACCTCACAGTGCAAATATTCTCCATCAATATCCCAGTTTACCACAGATCACAATAGAATGATCTCAGCACAAATACATTTATCACAATCTCAAAATCATAAGCAATCCGTGCAATCAGTAATCATAGTCATTCGTTAAGGATCGGGAATGGGAAAAGAAGTAGGGAGAACCAATCCCTAATAAGAGATTAGAGAAGAAGGAAATAAGAGGATACCGAACCCTAATCCTGAACCCGAGCCAAAGTCGAGGCGGCGCAAGTGGAGAAGTAGCGCAGCAACCGTAGAGGATCGGAGTAGGAGAGGAAGACCAGCGCCGGTGGCGGTCGGCCGATGCAGCCTAGGGGCGACCGCGCTCGCGCACGTGAGGATGCAGCCAAGATCGACAGGAACCAGAAGGTGGGGGCGAGAGTCGGGCGCGCCAGGGCCAGCATCGGTAGCCATCGGCGGCCGACGGAGTTAGAGGTCTCGGGACCGCCGAGCGGAGGCGTCAAGATGGCGACGAAGCCGGATCGCAAAGACCAAAGAATTGGGGAAAAGAGAAGAGGAGAGAGAGAGTAAGGCAGCCGAATAAGAAAAAGAGAAAAAGGGGGGAAAGGAAATGGGAAAGAAAAAGGATAATGAAGAAAAACAACATTCATTTAGAATTTAAATTATTCCAAATATGTGTATATATATATTGGAACGCTTCATGATTGATGCATAATCATACTATTATAATATATATGCTTAATCACAATACATATATAAGTAAGCATGCATATTGATTTGTTTTATATGATCCTTAATTCATAACCGTAACCTATACTCGTTTCACTTATAAATCAGTTTCTAGACATGGCCTACACTCAGTTAAATTATACTTTCATTTGATAAATAAAATCATTAACAATAAGTACTAATGTATATAGGATTATCATCAGAATACTTCATAAAGCATAAGCAACTAATTCATGTAAGAACCTTTCCATTATAATCTGCTTTGTATCTGAATCCTATTAAAGACATGACCCTGCGGAAGGTAAACCCTAAAGTCTGTAATACCAATGCATGTACTTAGGTTTAACCGTGTAATTTCTATTAAAAATAGTCAAACTACTTTATGCACTAATTGATATTAGTACAAACAACTTCATACCCTAAAAATGAATCTTAGTTTGTTTAATCACACAATCTTAGCTTCCTGAATTCGTAAAATAAAATGAAATAATTTGTAAAGAATAAATGATGTGTGTTGTTCAACCCATACCGTTAATAACAATAAAGGTCGCAACGAAAGATATTATACACGCGCACGAAATCACGAACCAACCATGCTTGTTTGATGTAATGTTTTATATTTGATTTTTCCATCTGATTTCCTTTTGCCCTTATTAAAAGTATTATTTGCTATTTGCTATCTTTTCCGTTATGCGACGTGTAGAATCCGACGTTTCGGACTTCGTCGTCGACAATCTCAAGATGACGTCTTCGACTCGTCGCTAAAGACAACAAGTAGCAAGGCAAGCATCCCTTGATCATATTGATCCTAATTTTTCATAATTAACTAAAATGTTGATTAAAACTTGCTTGCATATGTTATGTTCCATAAAACTATTTTTGGGTACTGGTAGATATACCTTATCATTGATAAATTTCCTCAATTGACATTGATATGTGAACCTTGATAACCCTAGCTCGTGAATAGACACTTGATGTCAAAATGGGTATATTCGATTATTACATGCATATGCTTAGCCATGCTTTAGACTGGGAACACGAACAGATGGTTATACTGCTCGTGAAGAACTTAAATTGTAGACATGATGAACTCTATTCATGGACATGTTGGAATATTGTGATTATTGAAACTTTCATTTTCTGGAAATAAAACTATAACTTCGATGTGGGTGATTATTGGCAATAGCCGGCTGTACATGTTTTAACGTGTACGTAGATAGGGTGGAGTTATCGCCCATGTCACTTTAAGGACCGAACAAAGTGTCCCGTGATCCAAGATTACCCGTACAACCACAATGCCGTATGGTGACGGCTATAACCAATTAAGTTATTAAAAACTGATCTTGCATTATGGAAGGTAGTAGTAGTACGGGCATTCCGGATATAGGTTTGCTCGAAGGAGGTGCCATCACCGAGGTGCTGACACTTGCCGATGCAACAATATACGTCTTACTAATGGGGAGAAATGATCCGTATACACGATGTGCTTCTACCGCCATTTTCCAATGGGGAGGAAAGATCCGTGCATACGATGTTCTTCGGCCGCCATTAGTAAGAGTCAGTCATACTGGACTGGTGCAATGTCAGGTTTTAGTAATGTAAAGGTTATATATGGTTATTCCCTGGCGACACACCAAATGAAGTGTGTTAATAACGTTTGCAAAAAGGGAAGTCATTATTTGTGGGTAAAGCTGTACAAACTCTGCAGAGATTAAACTAATCGATTAGCCGTATCCACGGTCATGGATGACTTGGTGAACCCACACTAAGTTAGTTGTTTTTATAAAATGTTTTGGTGAGCTTACCCTTACAGATGATTCAATACTTGACATTTCGTTGGCAAGATTGAATTCAGCTGTTGTGCCCTGTGTGGACAAAAGTTTAATCTCTAGATAATATTACATATGATGGGACTGGATGTTTATCACTCACGAAGGGATGTGGGTATTTCATTACATTTTATTCACGAAGGGCTGTGAGTTATCTATTTCTTTTTATTACTTTTATGTACATACTTATTACTTTACTTATTCATTTCCTTTACAATTTTCGCTTTCACTCTATTATTCAGTATTTATAATTCAAATTTCGCTTTATGCAAAACAACCGTAGAAACCCACTTTCTATTCAGCCTGCATATATTTCAGGTTTTGCAAACACTACAAGTCTTGCTGAGTACGCAATGTACTCACCCTTGCTATTATTGTTGTTTTTAGGCAGGAAACATCGATAATTACTTTGACGCAGGAAAACGGGATTATTGACAACAGTTCTTTCTAAGGCTTTACCTTGTCAGTTGCCTGTGGATTATGTGGCAAACTACAAGTCATCTGATTCTTTTGCTATGTTCAGTCGACCTTGTCGGTCATAATTGTATCATTACTTCCGCTGTAATAAAATATGAAACTTTTGTATGGTTGTGATTCCAAATTGTGTTTGTGCGTGCTAGCAACTGATCATGGGACTAGCACAGTATGCACATTAGAACCTTGCTTTTATGTTTGCACTGTAGCATAAAAGTGAGGGTCTCACACAATTGAATCCAGGGGTAGACATGACTTTTCTAACAAATTAGTCCAATCATTAGTAATGTATCCAAACAGCCCTGGACTAATTTTAGATGGGCTAATTATTAGCTGACTAAAAATTAGCTCTACCCATTAGCCAGCTAACCGTTAGTTTTAGCCCATCCAAACATGGCCTTAATCGGGAGCGTGCCAAACTGATTTTGGGTTGTGTCCCGTTAGCCAGCGCAATATTTAGAGGGAGATAGACCGGGACTCATGGCTGGTTCATCTGGTTCTTGAGCTCACTAGTCTCCTAAAAGTCCCTTCCGATCTAGGGTTTTGCGCACAGGCTATCGAAGACCTACGCCACCACCGTGAGGATCACGGTGGACCTCTACTGCTTCTTCTTCACCGACATCAAGAACATCACCGAGCGATCTCCTAATGGCGTCATCCACTTCACCGGGTTAGTGCCTAATGTTGTATTCCGCACTTAGTCTTGTGATCATGACCTCAGGCTAGAAGACTTAGTCCTTAGAATTAATCTAACAACCAAACGTTCTTAGCATATACTAAAATAGCTAAGAGGATGGGGAATTCACATATCTTCTGAATACCTTACAAGGTAAACGTGTGTTCAGCCTATTTTTTTAGAGCAGAACTAGCCAACAACGGTATACCGTTGCAACGGTATACCTGAGTTTCATTAGTTTTAGTGATAAGTTTTATCTGGTTTTATGAGTTCTAGTGTTTAGTTTCATCAGTTTCATGTTTCATGAGTTTTAGTGCTACGTTTCATGAGTTTTAGTGTAAAGAGTTCACGAGTTTCATGAGTTTTAGTGCTATACTGTTGCAATGGTATACCGTAGAATATTATTTCTGTTTTTTTAGCCATCCTTGAGGCTTGCGGGAGCCTCCGACGCTGGAGTACGTTTCAGCCGGCTGCGGCCTGAAACGAACAGAAGCTTCGCGCGGTTGTACCGACTGGAAAATGCCGCTTAAGAAAGCCTGGTTATTATGCTTGACTTCGAGCTTTGCACGTGATGCTAGCCTGCGCGTTCATGTCAGCTGGCCCAATTGGATGATGGTAACAGATTTCGTAATGCTACCTGCTTTCTTTCTTTTCTTTTACCCTTTCTTATTTCCTTTTAGTTATACAACACTTTTAATAATCCTTAGAAGGTACCAAAATTTATATTAAACTGGTACTGAGAGGTACCAAATATTTAAAGGATAGGTATCTCTTGGTACTAATTCATTATAACTTTTAGTACCAATCAAGGATGGTAAAAAACCAGTTAGTTTTAGTCCCATACCAAACGCTCTTAGCATATACTGAAACAGCCAAGAGGTTGGGGATACAAGGCGATGAGTGCTGCAATAGCAAAGCATACCTTTCTCCAATTTCAATTTTGGTTAGGATCAGGTGCAGTATATGCTTTTATCAATTTGATATCTGATATATGGGCTACGCTCTAGAGCATCAACTTGAAATTAAATTTATTTTTTACGAGGAAGAGAGTGCAGCGCAATAGCTATTGGGGCTCGGTTCATACATGTTCTTATTGAGGAGGCTATTTAAAGGTGTAAGTACCTGTCGACTTGTACTTGTAGCAACTACGTCGCTTTCAAAAAATTATGTCTCGTTATTCTTACACCTTTCAGCCGGGATTGGTCTGCAGATAAAATCTTGGTCCATTCAGGCGAATTCCGGCTGTAAATATACCTCGGTCTTGTTTGGAAGGCCTATTCCCGGCCGAGATCCATATGGATGGATCGGGATTATTTTAGGAATTGGACCATACTTATCTTAAGGAAAATAGAACCCTGATTAGTTAAGAGGTAATTATGCTTCTGCCTCCTGTGATGTCCTCATAAGACTATCTCCAGCAGCTTCCCTTTCCCTTCAAATCCTTTCGCGAACAGATCCCAAGTGTTCCAGCGGCTTCTCTTCACGATTCCCTTCGGAAGGGATTCAAACAGTGAATCTCTTTAGAAAGGGATTCTCTCTCCAATCCCTTCACAAATCCCTTGAGGTGATGCTGCTGGAGATAGTAGGAAATAAAAGGGAATGAATATGGGGAAGGGAATGGGGAAGGGAATGGGGAAGAGAATGGAATGAAGAAAAATTGCTGGAGATAGTCTAAGAAAGAAGCCCCGCTTGATTGATGCCAACTGACACAGTCATATCTACACAATACATTGAATTATCCCTACCTGGAAGGGCGGTATTGATTTCTTCTGTGTTGATTCGGAAGGCCAACAATCTTCTCATTTTTCCTTGCATGTCTTTGTGGCAATATTTTTTTTCTATTAGGAGTTTTGTTGGTACATAGTTGGCATATTGATAGTGTTTAAGATATATAAGCCAGTGTTATTGAGTCGTCGACTATTCAACAACAAGTTGTCCAATCGGCCGGCGACACTTGACTGAAGCCACTGACTCGACTTGCTGTCGACTTGGAGAGACGAGTCGGGTGACTTGTGGGTGAGTGCGGGGGAGCGCGTGTGGCTTAAAAAACTTTTTCTGCGATTTGATGCGTGATTTGAGTTGGCCTAACGTAACGTTGAAAACTAAAGAGGATAAAGGATCTTGGCACTCAAACCCCAGCAACTAGAAAGCAGCTGCCGCTGGTTCTTGCCCCCGCCTTGTTGGTTCCCTCTTCTCCTATCTTATCACAGCACTTGTCTCCTTTGCCCCTTGCTCAAGCTACGGTTTGCAAGCATCGCCTTGGCCTCCAGATTCGTCTCCTAATTCTATCTATGTACTCCTCTACATCATATAAAATAAACTCAAGGAAAAATTCCATTTAACACCCCTAAACTCATACAAAAGTCTGAATTTCAATCTTCAACAACAAAACCAGATATTCGACACCGTAAAACTCTTAAAACTGTTCACTTTACCCACCCCTGAGATCAAAACCACCCCGGTGTCGTTGACCTATCATCTACATGCCCATGTTTCGTTTGACATGACTCCACGTGTGCATGTATATCTAAGTATGATTGGCAGGGCCTATCTGCAGAGAGAGAGAGAGAGAGAGAGAGAGAGAGCAGGGAAGCATATACAGGAGCATGGAGTAATGCCTGGGTGGTGGGTCACAGATGCGGTGGCGAGCAGAGGGCGGCAGCGCTGTTTGAGTTTGATCTATGGTGTGACGGCGAGGCATTGTTGTCTCGGTGAAGAAGATGCGAGCATGAATGATGGGATTGAGGAAAGCAGGGCTCACCAGCAAAGTCGAGTTTGATGACATCGGCGCTTAAATTATAACAAAGATGCGAGATCGAATTCGAAGGATTGTTGGAGAAAATCCTAAATTGAATTAGGGGAACGATGGATAGGAAGGTCGAACATGTTGTGGCGGAATTGGTTTCACCAACTCACTGGAGTGGCGGGTCAGGTCAAGGGCCTGGCGGATTGGTGAGCTGCGTTGGAAACAGGAGTATCTTTGTGGGCAGATTTTACTTCAAGAGTTTCAATGAGGCAGGGCTTACATGTAGGGCATCATCCTTTACCAGCATTCCTCCTGCCGGAACACTTGATACAAACTCGTTTTGCAGTTTCCTGTTCTTGGTGAAAAGATAGGATGCAAGTGGCTTGGTCCTGGAGTTGATGAAATCAATGCTTTCTTCAATCTTGTCAACCTAAAAAGACCATTCCAAATTAAATTAGATACTAAGGCTGTACCAGATAGCAATGTTGACACACCTAGATCAAATATGGCATGAACCTAGCACACAGAAGAAACAAGAAAGACAGACCACCATATCCAACCGTGTCTCTTTCCCTCTTCCTTTCCCTCCGCGAAGGGATTCCCATTCCCTTCAACGCTTCAACGGATTCCCTTCAGCATTCCCTTCGTAAAGGGATTCTCTCTCCCATTCCCTCTAGCAAGGGATTCTCTCTCCTTTCCCTATACAATTCCCTTTAAAGGGAATCTGTTGGAGATGAGGGCAAATAAAGGGAATGGGAATGAGGAAAGGGAACCGGGAAGGGAATGAAATGAAGGGAATATGGTTGGAGATGGTCAAGTGCAGAGCATGATCTAAAATTCTAAATTATTAGAGCTTAGAGGTACAGGTACAGGATAAAGCCAGAGGAGAAGTACTAACGGTTAAGATAGGAAGGTAGGGGCCAAATATTGTTGGATTTAACCACGTCGCATTTGTTTTTTCTGTTTACACAAAACTTTTGTTTTTTTAGTCTAGTTGGCACGGCAATGCTCGTAGAGTGTGTTTAGCTGCCTCAAATGGCGCGCTAGGCGTGGCGCAGGTTGTTGGAAAAATTGATGATTCGCCCTGAAGTCGCGTTATGATATCTCACTGACATGCAGGTCCTGGAGCCACATGTCAGTGAGATATCACAGGGCAAATCATCAAAGGTCAATCAACTTCGGGGCAAATCAACAAATCCCCCCAAAATTCTTGTCTCGTAAATTCTCTTATCTTGTTTTGCGGCCAGGTGATCGCGTAGTGTTGAGCACTTGCTATTTGGTGTGCAGGGGCGGAGCTGGGCCTCGGGCCACTGGGGTCTGGACCCAAGGCCCAGTCTAAATAGCAATTAAAAATTTAGCTATTTTTAATCGGGTCCAAGACCTTCGGCGGTTCGGCCCATTAGCTCCCAGAATCCCAACCAAAAGCAGCAGAGGCAGTCAGGCAAAGGCAGGCAGCCCTAGATTCCCAGAAGAACTCCCAAAGTGCCCTGCCCACGTCGCCCGTCAACGCCTAGCCCCGCTCCCGCTCGGCGCGCCCCCGCCCGCCCCCTCTCGGCGCCGCCCTCGCTTACCGCACGCTCGCTACCGCTCGCCCAGCGCCGCCTTCGCTGCACCACCCTCCCCGATGCGCCCCCACCGTCGCGAACCCGCCCGCGCACCCCGCTCGGAGGCTCGGCCGCCGCCCTCGCCGCGCCCACTTGCTCGGCGCCCCGGCGACCTCACTCAGCACCCCCCCATCACTCCAGTCTCCAGCAGCCTCGCCCCGGCAACAGCAAGGCGCCCGCCGACTCCGCCCGGCGCCCCGCCCAGCTCCGCCTCACCCCGCCGTCCGTCGCTTGCTTCAGTGGTGGCTTGCTTTAGTGGAAGAGAGGAAGTGAGCTTAGTGAGGAACAGAGGAAGAGTGCTTGAGCCTTGAGCATTTTGAGCTTCAGTTTAGTGCTTCAGTGCTTGATGCCTTGATCTGAGGAACAGAGGAAGTGAGGGTTCAGACATTTAGTACTTTAGTTCTTAGTTCTATTCTACATTTCTACTTCTACGGATACCGCAAGCCTAGGCGCAAGGTAACTTCTTACCTTCTTCAATAGTTTAATTGATGCACATTTTAGGAACTCTCCATTTGATGCAACTGTGAATCATCAAATATGTATTAGTTGCTAAATTTGAATATATTGATTAATCAATCGGATTCAATTTGATGTAATAAAAATACAGGATGAAGAGGTCAAAACCATTGTCATCTTATTTTCCATCATAATCACCGATCGACACACAGTTTTTCCATTGGTATATAGCCTCATTGAATTGGCTTTGATTTTGCCCGTTGCAACTGCAACAGTAGAGAGAGCTTTCTCAGCTATGAACATTGTTAAAACTGAGTTGCGCAATAAGATGAATGATGGATGGATGAATGATAGTATGGTATGCTACATTGAGCGAGATGTATTTGCAAGAATTGAAGATAACAAAATTTTACAACATTTTCAAAGTATGAGGTCTCGTAAGCAACAATTACCTCGTAGTCTCCGTGCCAGTGGTATGTTACATTCTTCTAATGCAATTTGGTTTAATAGTTTCCTTCGTAGTTTTGTGTATCTAATTTACATATGCAATTTTATATTTTACAGGTTCAAGTTCTTGTTCTATTGCTGATGAAAATATGTTAGTCTCAGATTGCCGTTGATTAGGTATTAACTTTGCTGCCACTCCACTATGTTATATTATTTTGACATATTTTATCTATTTTATTGAAATGTTAAGCATGTAAGTTAAATTTATCTTTAATTCTCTATTTGTACGGTACTTTGTTATACCAAAATGTCCCTAATTTTTTACGACAATAATAGTCGCTTATTTTCGTCCCGAGGCTTATAAAAATCCTAGCTCCACCACTGCTGGTGTGTGCGTGCATGTGCCCCGGTTCGCCACAGCAAGTGGTATAACAACGGGTGTTATGCTCGATCTAGATGCTGGGGCACGGGTCAAGATCTTCTTTAAAGTCTCCACCGGCACCTAGACTCCATGTGGGGGCTCTAGTTCTAGAACAGTGATTCGAATCATTAATGTTACGTTGGACTGGAAATTAGTGCAACCCAAAATATTTCTAATCACTTTTCCAAAACTGTACCTAGATTGAGACTAATCAGTCGGCACAACACACGTTGCCAACGGTCATATGCCAACTGGTTGATTCCAATCCGAGCTTCCCGCGTATGTGTCTAGTGATAGTTCCCTGGATCAGTAGCCTAGCACCCGCATAAATTTACCACAAAGATGCATATCATTCCACACACATAAGAGTAATGGTTACATTAATATTGGTTTGATCACAACCGATTAAAATCACAACTTTACAAATTCAGCTGATTGGCCGAACTAGCAAAGTAAAAAGAACAATTCTGTAGCAACGGTAGCGGCATGCCTTCCCATACCCAAAGGCATCCACACCGACTGGAGAGAAGGGCCTAGACGACCACTTCAAAACTCGTCGAGCTCCGAATCGTAGAATCCTTCGTCAGGAGCGTCTTTATCATCTTTGGCGCCATATTTTATGCATGTCATCGATTTTAGAGAAAACGGTGAGTACACATATGCACTCGCAAGACTTTAGTGTTTGCAAGTATAATAGAATATAGGTTATGAGTTCCCTTAAGCTGCTGGGTAAAGACTGGTCTTCTCATGCTACTGTGCAAATGCGGCCAGTACGCATAATAGGTTTGCATAGTATCTGAAGGTGATTGCAATCATAAAATGACAACACTTAGCACACCCATCATGAAACCAATGGTATTCAACATAGTAAAAATAGTATACACGCAAAGATTACATTCAAAAATAGTATGCACGCAAAGATTACATTCTTCGAGAGCTTCTCAAAATTTTAACCAACCAATAGAAAAGGTAATCGACAACTCGTAACCTAAGCCCTAATATGGTACTATTTCTCCACCCTCCGTGAAATCACCCGGCATCGAATACTAATCGGCAATGGAAGCTTCTTATACCTTTTTGTTCAAATAACTTACAATAAAAACCAATAGGATGCTTACCCCGCCTATTCCTGCATCTGGGGCAGAGCCTCATTTCTCAGCCTGCACTCGCTTATCTTAGCCTTCATTAATGCAAGTGCATTCTTCGCCCATTCACTTATCTTAGCCTTCATTAGTGCAAATGTATTCTTCGCCCATTTAAGCCCAACGATCTGGAGGAAAATAAAGCACAAGTAAGATCTCTCATTGCTACTTTTTATTCAAATTCAACTATTGAGGATATAATTTTGTGTACCATTGGCTGATGCTGGAAATAAACCCAAACAAGCACTATTGAGAGTTCGAGTAAAACTCCGAAAGACCATATAACCCATTTGGAGCTCCGCTCAAAACCAAGTAGTATTATACAAGTTAGTAGCACCAAAAATAGCAACATAAAAAAAACTATCCATGAGCAAACAACAAATCCAGGGTGGTCTGGCAACTCTATCTCCTTGAAGGATGAAGCCGAACTTGCCAAAATAATGCAGCTGATAGTTGATATTACACCACCTGCGAAAAGGACTTGTATCCAAGCATCCGAAATCCTCAAAAGTGGAGTCGGACCATGGGAGTATAGTACCCCTGAAATGATCAGACCACCACTGAGGGTAGTCATCTTGTCCACAATGATGAAGAGGAAAGCCACTATAGCCTGAGTTCAAACAATACAGAAAGATGAACAAGCGTTAACACGTTTAAGATTTGATTATCTTCCTTAAGGGATCTACTGGTCGAAGATCAAACCAATAAAAACATAAATGAATTCCAAAAACATTTGCAGGAACACCACTTGCCGAGCTGTGTGGTTACGAAGCAATAGTTTTGGTATGTTTAATGGTAGCCAAGCCAGGGGCAAGAAGAAATCTACCTTATTCTTCTTCTCTTTTTCAGAAGTGTTCGCAACAAAAGTGTTTGGATTATCAGTTGCCCCCTGTAGAGCATCAAAAAGACGCAATCATGGAAATGGAATAAAAAGGATGGAGAGAGGGAGAGAAATCCGGATAAGTTTCTTACCGCAGCTGTAGTCCATGTGACCATGTTAGAATAATTGTTCCTATTCTACACGGACCTGCTTGCTTCATAATGGGCATGGTTGTTGCAATTGGAGTAGTCAGCCTCTGCTTCCACAAGATTACTAGCCTCCTGTTGATCATCAAGAAGACCTTATTGTTGGAGGATTGATTAGGGCAAAACGAAGGGAACAAAGGATGATTTAAATAGGAGCGTACCATATTGTTGGAAAAGTTAGACACAGGTGGACACTGCAAATTGTCCTGATTAAACAAAAATAGCGTCTGTTAGCATATTGCATAGCATAGTGAGCCACAACAAAGAAGTACAAGATACGTTTTTATTTTAGCTCTTCTTCGTCATAATAGGAATAGGACATTTACGTATGTGTGTTACTTCTTTTGTTCAAATTTATAAGGCTTATTTTTAAAGGGTATTATTCGTAAATATTGTAACATCCTCATTTTCGCCTTCTGGAGAAAAACCTAATTTAAATAAATTAAATTCAAAAATTTGGAGTTTCCATGGTGTTTATATTAACTTGGCATCCATTCCTATCCGAAATCGGGATTTAATTCCCCTCCGGTCGAAAAATCGATTTTCCGGTTCCCGCCGGTACCCGAAATTTCACCCGAGTCCAAAAATGCTCCAAAAATCCCCAAATCACTTCAATTGTGTTACAAATATTCCAAAATGATTTTAGGAATCATTCCCCGGATTTTTGGACCTCCGTTCCTATTTTATCTCGCGCGTCTTTTGTTTAATGCCTGCGATCTGCGCCCGAATATTTAATTCCACAAAAATCATCCAAATTCAGCGAAACCAATTTTATTGGGTCCCAAATATTCTAAAATGGCTCTAGGAATTTTTTTCGAAATTTTTAGACCATTTTTCCTAATTTTTCTCTAGGGCGGATTATTCGCGTAAAGGAGGACCAATGAGGAGGTGCCACGTGGCGTGAATAGTACTCTTTCTTCTACCTTTGGACATGGCAAACAACAGAGAAGGCTCAAGCTCTCTCCAATGGCTAGGGTTCCATTCAAATCCTCATAACTCCCTCAAATCAACACCAAATCGCGAAGCGCCGGTTCCGTTGGATCCGTATCGTCGCCCTCTTGCCATTCCCCACCATCACTCGCCGCTAATCTCGCCGGAAACGGCCGCATTAATGGAAAACCGAAATACAATCAAATGCCATTATCTCGGCCGTTTCAACTCCAAACGGCGCACCACCACCTCCAATCTCTCCGTATAAGAACCCCATCCCAGTGGTATGAACCCCCTTTGGCCTCTCCCCTTCGTTCATCCACTAGATCGAGAAAACCGACGCCGGGTGCACTTTTTGGGAGTTCTTCGCGTTCTTGCTTGTAGATCTCTCTCCGGTGAGCCATTCTTCGTGCCACTTGATTCCTTGTGACCGTGATTGAGTCTAGAGTCTAACCCAACAATCAATTTTAGGTTTCATCAAGATTTGGCGACGAATTTCTCGGTTTTATCATTTCGGCCGGAGCTCCGTTCGTCATCAAATTCATCGCCTCTAGTGAGAATCAACTCAATTCTATCCTCCTATGTGTTCCTAAGGATGTAATCTAGAGATCCCATGCTTTTATTTGATCCAAATCCGTGCGAAAATGAGTTAAAAATCGGAATTTTGGGGTTAGGCGTGCTCTTTGTCATTTTTGGAGCTCATCGTGCACAGGCTCGCGCTGGCCGACCGCCGGCCGGCGCCGCCCGCGCCGTGCCCGCCCCGTCGCCGGCGCCACCGCCCCTCGCCCGGCGAGCCCCTCCCCACTCTCCCCCAAGCTCCCTCCTTCACCATTCATGGCCATGGCTAGGCCAAAGGATGAAGAAGCCATTCCACACAATGACAAGTGGGACCCACTTGCAAGAGACCCATTCATTTTCCAAAATTGAGAATAGGAAAAAGAAAATGGAAAAGGAATATTCCAGGGAATATTCCCGATTTTCCAATTTTTCGAATTTCAAACTTCGGAAGCTCATAACTTCTCCGTCCGAACTCCGTTTGACTCCATTCAAATTTCTAAATTCATCTAAAACCAAGATCTACCTGCCAGTATTATTTTTATAATTTTTAGATTTTATTTATTTTCTGGTATTTATTTAGTGCCTCGATTTGCGCGTAGCCGAGGACGCCGACGCGACCGCCGATCCCGCCGCCGGACTTCCCGCGTACGAAGACCTTCCCGCGACCGAAGGCAAGTCTCCTTGACGCATTTTGATCCTATGATTGTGAAATGATTTAAATTGTTTACAAAGTTGCATGGCTATGTTTAATGAAATATGTCAAATATAAGTACTAGTTATTCCGAAATTGTTGATTCCTCCTTGGCATTGTTAACCATGTCCATTGTAACCCTAGGACATTGCTTATACCATGCTTATGCTTATATGGTATCCTTTGCTACATAGTACGGTAGAACTGCTTAGGACCTTTTCCGATGAAAACAACCCATGTGTGGGATTACTCAAAAAGAATGATTTCAAATATGATTTGAAGGTTATTATTATGATTTTAGTACTGTTTTCTAAAATAAAAAGAAAAGGAAAATGGTTTGGACTTGGGCGGATTGGATTGTCGGGTGGGTGTGGATGGAGCACTAGTTGTCTTGTGCAAGTACCGCCCCAAGTCATATAAGGACCGACGCTTGTGATTGTCCATTCTAAGCATAACCGTACTACCACATGTCTATAATGGTATGACCTGGCCAACTAATTTGTAGAAGCCTAGCTTAGACTCACCACTCGGTTGAATGTGAGTGCTGGATAGAGGCAATGTCGTTTTTCTCACACGGCGCAAGAGGGGGCTTCTGTACTGGGCGGATGGAACCCTAATAGCGGTGAAACCTCAGCGGGTGGGTCAAGTTAGGTAGATACATTGTAACGGCCTTGTCAGGTTATCCCTGCCGGCACACCCAAGGAAGTGTGTTAATTGCATGGCATCAAGGGTATATCTTGTCTTGTGGGTAAAGTTGTACACCTCTGTAGAGTTAAAACTATTCGAATAGCCGTGCCTACGGTCAAAGGCAAAGCGAAGAATGCTTTCATATTGGTAGACTTTGATTTTGGTTTTAAAAACTGAAAAGTGTTTTGTTTTGGGATTCGGGAGTGGTTAGAACTCTCGGATGTTGTTTGGCGGATAGAGCCAACCAGGTGGATAGAACCTGTTTTGCACTTGACGGATGGAGTCGCATGATTAACCCTGATCTTTTAAAAGTTGGTGGATAGAGCCTTTATATTAGTGATGGTGGATAGAACCTCACTGCAATATTACATAATTCAATTGTTAAAAAGAATTGTAAAAAGATGCTTTGTGAAATATTATTATTTAAATATGGTTTACTAAAAGGTGGCTTTATGCAAACAAACCCTATTAAGCTTCCTTTGGAAAGCCCCACATGATCATACTTTCCCCGACTTGCTGAGTACTTTTGTACTCACGTGCTACATCACCATTGTCATCATCAGAGAATTTTCAAGACGCGGCCGAGGAAGGCGAGTTCTTCCAGGAGGAGTACGAGGAGGATTGCCAGGAGAACTAGTTGCGTTTCTAGTCGTCGCCTGTGGCGTTGTGGCGTTCGCTTGTTATTGTCTTTTGTTTTCCGCTGCTTTGTCTCCGGTCGTTGGACCGAGTATTGTAATAAGTGGCCATGTGGTCCATACTTGAATATTTATATTACAATTTTCGTTATGTTCGGCAATGAAGTATCACTGTGACTGTGTGTACTAGCTACTGATCTGGGACTAGTACGGAAATGCACAGGAGATTTTGGATAGCTAATCCGGGGTCTCACAGCGGTGGTATCAGAGCCAGGTTGACTGTAGGACGTGACCTAGTTAGCATGGCAAAGTCTTAAGGACTTATATTTTATAAAAATATACTTACAAAAGTTTAAGTTCCTTTGCTTCTATCTGTCCTATCTTAGTGTCTTGTGCTTATCCTATCCTTTGTTTAAAATTTGGTTACTAAGGGCATGTACAGTGGTACAGACAGCTGCTGTCTATAGTATTATGCCATGTCATTTATAGACAACAATAAAGACACAGTCTACAATGGGTTGTCTGTAAGTTGTCTATATAAATCACCACATGTGCACTACACTTGGAACCATGGTGATCAATAGAATATCATAACTTTGTAGTCTCTTGTGTTGCTTTCTTGATAAAACATAACTAAATATGTGTAATAAATATTATGGATGCCTAACAGCACCAAAATATTAGCGTACAAGAAACATTTGGCAAAGAGAGAACTACATGGGTGTTTGGTGAACTTTTTTTTTAGAAGCATGTTATGCTATGTACATTTTTTTGGTACAATTATATGTCTAGTAATTGTAAATTTAAGTGAAATATTCAAAATATGATAGAATTTATTCGGGATATAATTTATCAGAATAAGTACATATGGAAATTATGGACCAACAGAAGAAAAAAACTGCATAATAAAGCTACTCAAATTGTGATGAACTAATTTGACTTATTCCTAAAGTTTTCCCATATATGATCGACTAAATCTCTCTTTAGTTGTGTATGTGTTGGGCGAGCCCGAATTGTTGAATTCCTTCGTAGCACACCCGCGAAGCAAATGTTAGGGCCATTGTTGACTTCCGGTGGAAGAACAAAAGATGTCCCTGGAATCTCATTCAAGTCTAAAGGAACTGTTGCCAATTCTCGTTCATCTTCGACAATCATATTATGAAGAATAATGCAAGCTTCCATAATTTTCCCGACAGCGACTCGTTTCCACAACCGTGCTGGACGCCGGACGATGTTAAAACGAGATTGCAATACCCCAAATGCCCTCTCAACATCTTTCCGTGCCCCTTCTTGATGTCGTGCAAATAATTTATCCTTCTCTATTTGAGGGAGCGGTATAGTCTTCACGAAGACAGCCCATTCAGGGTAAATTCCATCGGCAAGGTAGTAACCTTTGTCATATTGCCTTCCATTTACGGTGAACTGCACCCGTGGAGCTCTACCTTTCAACTCTTCTATGAACAATGGCGACTGATTAAGCACGTTTATGTCATTGTTTGACCCGGCAACACCGAAATAAGCATGCCATATCCGAAGGTCATGTGAAGCAACTGCTTCAAGGATCATAGTAGGAACACCATGATCACCACGTGTGAATTGGCCCCTCCATGCGACAGGGCATTTCTCCCACTGCCAATGCATGCAATCAATGCTCCCTAACATGCCAGGGAAGCCACGAGCCTCGCCGATTTCAAGCAAACGCTCCACTTCGTCACATGTAGGATGTCGCAAATACTCATCACCAAACTGCTCAATCACCCCTTGCGCGAACTTGCCCAAACATTCCAATGCAGTGCTTTGACCAATCATTAGTACCTCATCAAGTTGGTCGGCAGGGGTACCATACGCTAGCATACGAATTGCAGCCGTACACTTTTGCAGCGGTGACAGCCCCAGTCTATTTGTGGCATCGACCCTATAAGTGAAATATGGATCCCACTCTTCAAGAGCACTCACGATTCGTTGGAATAGAGGTCTTCTCATTCGGAACCTTCTACGAAACATTTCATCGGTGTATAGAGGATGCTCAGAGAAGTAATTTTCTACGAGCGCCTTATGGCCGGCTTCATGGTCCCTTGATATGTATCTCCTAGTAAAACTTTGGCGTCGAGATGGTTCAACATTTTGTGACTCAAGTTTGGCATTCAACTGTGCACCAATATGCATGCCGAATTGGTCCAAAAATTCTTGCTCGGCAATGAAGTCTTCCATCATGTAATCTTCGGTTGGGTCACAAATGTCGGTTTCATCCACATCGTCGGAGCCAGAAGATGAGCTTGATTTGTATGACATGTTGTGTCAATGAGGTTCTACAAAAATAACCTTGTAGTTATATAAATTTGTTTAAAAAAAACTAAAAAAGCCGAAATTACATTAAGGTTCCACTATATTTTTACAAAATGGATATATGATTCCGCAGTTCCGCGAAATAAGCCTCCTAGCCAGCCTCTTTTTTTGAAATAATTACATCTACCAGAATTTTCAATAAACAACATATATAGTTTCACACACATAAGTATTTTTTTCTGCATGTCCATCAATAGCCTAGCCAGCGGGAAAGCTAGCATTTTTTAAGGAAATGTTAGGCGTCAGACGCAATGAATCGAAGTGTGCGCGACATTCTTTGTTTCTTTTTTGAAGGATGAATATGCGGCGGGGATGAGACGAAATGACTATACATATCCTTTTCATATGTACAATCAAACAATTTAAAAAACGAACGATGCAAGCTTAATTGAAGGTATACTTTTCAAGCAGAGGATGCACACTCACATACCTCACACACATATATACATGTGTGCGCTCTGTATTGGGTCCCAGAATCAATTACAAGTGCATGTACCGCTCTATGACAGCCACAACCACTGAGCCGTAGCTCAGTTCTCATTTGAAGGAACACTTAAAAGTAGTACAAACACAGTGGTAATCGAAGGGTTGAATAAAAAACTCACATGGTTGGCGATATCAGCTAAAGCAACGTGATTAGCTATGTCATCGACTCATCTAGCAAGCACATAAATTTGGAGCCGATGGTTGTAGTATTATAGTTAGGCGTTACTTTTATAAGTAACTTTAGCTACATGATCCTAATCACATGCCAAAGAATAGGACTTCCACCGTTGTTTTTTTGACTGAGCACACAAAACAATAAAACAGCAATGTTTGACCCAGAATTGGTCTACCAGCGGGCAGTTTTTGACTGACAGAACATTGAAGCTAATATTAGATAATGGATATAAAAAAAGCTTCAGCCACGGTCGGGCCAGTGACCATAAAAAAGAAACTAACTTCATAATCTGAAGTGCGTAACTAATAGATTCTTGACATGATAGAGCATGCAAATAAATCAAATGAATGAAATTACAAAAGCTGTGGGACAGCGCAGGTAGTTCTCCACAAACTCCGGCAAAGTATCACACCATGACTTCTCTAAACAGATACATTTTCTGATCAAATCCATCTATTCCCTGTGCAATAAACAGTTTAACAATTAGATTATGAATTGCAAAGGTAGATATCTGTATGTATAGCACAATGACTATTGAATATCACAACATGCAAATTTAAACCTTAATGTACTTATTCTTGCAAACCTCATGTACTATGAATCGCAAAATAATCTAGTGAGCTAGAAATGAAACTCATGCATAAGTAATTTACCCACTCACTATATGCTAGGGAGATGTCTGTTAAATGAATGCAACATTGTTGTGTGTTTCCTGTCGAGTGCAGTGCATCACTCAATCAATCATATTTATCATAGAAGGTCATACGTCAAAACAGAAAGTGCAAAGCCAACTTTTGGATTGCACAGAGAATAAAGATGTCTAAAATAATTTATAGTTTGCATTCAGAACAGTTCAAAGCGGTCGATTATTCAAGTATAATAGACAAACATACTAGGAGTAGACGATAGAATCTTACTGAGTGTTGCCAAACAATCTCTCTCTCATAGTCTTAAGTGCCTTAACATGCTCATTCTTCATTTCTTCCGTCATCACTGTTGTATCTTGCATAATCAACGCTCTATACGTTTTCATCATTTCAGACTCCTTTCGTAGTTTTGTAGCCTCTTTCTTGTCCTTTGCTGCAAGGGCAGATATTTTTGCCGATTCAAGCTTCTCGGCGGAGAGACGTTGTTGCAATTCTAGCATCCCACTACGATTGTTTTTAGCATCAACCTGAGCAGCTATGAACTTGTCGAGCACTTCCATATCCATTGTAGTTGTCTTCGCCTTTCCTTTGCAATTGCGTTCAGCCTTTGCTTTTTTTGTTCCTATTGGACGCGGGATATCATCGATATCTATAGGGGACGACGTTTGTTCACCTTTCTCCCATTCTTCTGAAACCTTTCTCTTTTTTATTTTCTCGAGCCACTCATTGTATGACTGCCACTTGGGTTGTTCTCGAACTGACTTCCAACAATTAATCAGTTGGAACTGCCCCACCTTGTAGTCTGCCTCATAGAATGCATGTGCCTTATCCAGTAATTGATCATCAGACTGCCCACTAGTATAAATGTTGAAGGCCTTGGTCCAAGAGCAATGAAACTGGTAAACTAGCTTGTTAACACTGTGCCAACGGTCCTTAACTTGCTTCGCTAGTCTTCTCCGAGTTTTGGGAGTGGTGCTGTTGAATACACTAGCAACATCTCCCCAATATCGATCATTCTTCTTGTTATTTCCATTGATTGGGTCATTAGAGTTATTTAACCAAGAGCTCATCTATATATGTAAGATTAGATGTTATTGACATTCTGCAGTTAAGCAATAATTTGTCAGAAAACTAGGTATGACTACATAACAAAATTACCAATCTTAGATCCTCCTCTTTAGTCCATGCAAGCCGCTTATGGGTCCTAATTTCGCCATCCTCGTCGCCACTGTCAACATTAATGTGTGGTTGGGATTGCAAGTTTGATGGTGTTAGTGGAATGCTCGAGTTTGAACAATCTGGCGATGGAGTCCCTATAGGAACCGATGGCCTTGGTGCAGGGGTATCAGCATATTGTATAGGACCACCAGCAAAATGGCAATATTGAGACTGATGAGGAATTTGTCCAAGATTTGGGAAAGTAGCTGGATTTTGGAAATAGCTAAGGAAACCACCTGGAGGACGAGAATACATAGCCCTGGAAAAAAAAACAGAAAAAACATGCAAACTTGGTACTGAATCTGACAATGTGCTGTAAATATATTAATTCATTGCTTAGATGACAGTGTCAATGATGTCTGATGCTCTAAAATTGGTGGTTGATGTATTACTCCATAAGTCCTACAAACCAAAGAAAGAAAATATAATCACAGGATAGTGTGCATACAAGCATGAGTTCATTCAGTGAGCGTTTTTCTGTTATTTCCAAGATAATGTTTATTGTGGATTGCTTATAACATATTGACCAACAATTCCTTTTTCTTTTACTCAAAGGAAAGCAATCTGCGTCACTCTTGTACAAAAGGGATTATTTGTCATTGTTGTTGATTTGTCTGAAGATAATGGAAAAGAAGTTGCCTCAATAGTTCAAAAGGAAAACACAAGTTGTCCTGGAGATCATGAAGTTCCATCTGCTACATTGATTAACTGATATGACTGAACAAGTAATTTACCCAATCACTATATGCTAGGGATATGACTGATCAAGAAGCTGCAAAATGATTTAACATGCCTTTATTCTTACTTTGTCATGGAAACTAAGAAATCGTTTTCCAAAAACCTCTTTTGTCTGGAACTCAGGACAATTTCTTGTGCAGTTCGACAATTGTGATTAATGTATTCATTGGATATGCAGATTACTATATATTCAGCTTCTCAAATAATTGTTCAATAACTGTTAGTGCATATGGTAATATATAGCTAATATTTATTAGGCATTTAAATCATCTACCCGATTACCCGGTCATATACAAGCTGTATATACCTTACTAGCTCCATTGGTCATAACTAACAAACATTACAGAATGATAAAACTGCATTGTGAATTATTAAGTATCTCAGTTCCATTGAGTATTATTCCGACCAAGCAAAAAAGCTAGGTATGCCATGTTTCTGTATCAACAAGTTGCATCATTTGCCCATTATACAGTTCATAAAACAACCCTAACGAAACACGTATTCAGGATAGTATACTAATTGAGTTAAAGAAGAAACCCAGGAAAAAAACGGATGATAAACTGGAAGATATTAATCCATTAATTATTACTTCCCCAAAGGTATACATAAATTCAGCATTTCTTGAGAGATAAATTCTGCATTTCTTAGGTTACTTCAAATTACCTACCCTCAAAAAGAACCAAATCTAGCAATCTTTTCAGCCTGCAATAATATCAAAGGCAACTCACAATCTGTGAAGTCTACTCAAAGCTGAATAAGAACCTATGAACCAAGGAAGGATTGCAATTAGGATGAAAGATCTGATACCATTGTGCTGGATCTGAGGATGGGGGTGAGAGCTCGGGTGCAGTGGCTTGACCTTCATGCTTGTTCGTTGCGAGTGCTTCAGATCCGCTTGACCAGCCAGTTGCGGCGCCGGCGAGGGTGGCAACATCCACATGCTCCACGGAAGAGGCCGGAGGAGATCCCCATGGCGACAGCGGCGGCGGATCCATCCGTGTCCGGCGGCAAGGGACCTTCCCGTGCGGTGCGCCTCGTCGGGGAAGACCGAGACTGGACGAGGAGTGAGTCGAGCTCATGAAGCTAGCAGATTTGGAGTCGAAGCCGAACTGGTAGATCGGCGTGATGAGGAAATTGCGGGAAATGGTGGATCGTGGAGGGAATGTCGCGCACGACGGAGAAGAATACGCGCGCGCCGAGGCAGGATAGCGCGCGCGTCGGGTCAGGAAGAGAGTGAATCCCGCGCGAAGGGGAGGATTTTGCGGCTGTGCCACGGGAGTCGGTGGAGATAGCAAGACGGGGAATTTTGTGAAAGCACAAAAGATCGCTGTCGGGGGCGTCTAGTAGACGATTGGCGTACAACGGCAGCGAAGTCGTCGATTTGAGTCGGTATCGACCGTCTGTAATTTTACACACGACCTCCTTCTCTCTCTTTCTTCTCTTTCATCCAGCTCAGCAAAATTCTTACCTGGCAATTGTTACAGACAGCAGACTAGGCACCATTGTACATGCCCTAATCCCATCTTATTTCAAAAATTGTAGATGCCGGCTTTCACCACCTTTGCCGCCCAGGCTGGAGGCTTTTGCGAGGAGCTGTCACTGATGCTTCAGGAGTTGGGGTTTCCCCATCGCCCTGAGTATCGCTACCAGTCGGTTCCTGGTCTTGGCCAGGACTTGTGGCAGGTCCGCTTGCTAGTCTTCGCGAGGAGCCAAGTTCGCGATGGGGACCGGCCGTTCTACTTCACGGCCGAGCGGTCGATTCTGGCATACGCGCTTCAGGACGCGGCCAGAAAGGCTATCCTCATGTTGGGGCATAGCTACCGCGATCTGTTGGAGGACTCCCCGTACCGCCTGTTTCCCCGCTTCCAGGTTGGGAGGATGTACAGCCAGTTCAGGAGTCTGGAGCAGGAGGCGGACCCGACCGTGCGCCGCCGCCGCTTCGCTGCCTCGTGTCCCACCTGCGTGCGCCAGACGCTGCTGGCGCCGCCGCTTCACCGTCGCCGGCCGGCGCCACACCTGCCGGCAGCCCCATCGCCACGGCGACCCCCGCCACCCTCACCGGCCCCCTTCCCCCACCTCCCCCAAGCTCCCTCCTCTTCATCCATGGCCATGGAGATGGCAAGGCAAGAAGACAAGCTCACTCAATGACATGTGGGGCCACCTTGCCATAGAGATAAGACTAAGTCAAACTTCAGCACAGTCAACATTGGAATATTCCGACAATATTCCCGATTTTCCAATTTTTCGAATTTCAAACTTCGGAAGCTCATAACTTCTCCGTCCGAATTCCGATTGACTTCATTCAAATTTCTAAATTCATCTAAAATCAAGATCTACCTACCAGTATTATTTTTGTAATTTTTAGATTTTATTTATTTTATTTTATTTATATATTGCCTCGATTTGCGCGTAGCCGAGGACGCCGACGCGACCGCCGACCCCGCCGCCGGACTTTCTTCGTTCGACGACCTACCCGCGACAGAAGGCAAGTCTCCTTGACGCATTTTGATCCTATGATTGTGAAATGATTTAAATTGTTTACAAAGTTGCATGGCTATGTTTAATGAAATATGTCAAATATAAGTGTTAGTTATTCCGAAATTGTTGATTCCTCCTTGACATTATTAATCATATCAATTGTAACCCTAGGACATTGTTTATACCATGCTTATGCTTATATGGTATCCTTTGCTACATAGTACGGTAGAACTGCTTAGGACCCTTTCCGATGAAAACAACCTCTGGGTGGGATTACTCAAAGAGAATGATTTCAAAATATGATTTGAAGGGTATTATTATGATTTTAGTACTATTTTCTAAAATAAAAAGAAAAAGAAAATGGTTTGGACTTGGGCGGATTGGATTGTCGGGTGGGTGCGGATGGAGCACTAGCTGTCTTGTGCAAGTACCGCCCCAAGTCATTTCACTACAAGATAACATGGATTTCACGGCGTTTATTTTACACGGCGTTTAATCTAAACGCCCCTAATAAGGCTAAAGCCAGCGTTTTTTATCATTCGAGGCATTTTATTCCCCGGCATTTATAAATGCCGGGTTAGAGTCTACCACGACGCTTATAAATGCCAGGGAATTCCACTCTATACCGGCGTTTATAAATGCCGGGTTAGAATCTTCCACGGCGTTTATAAACGCCGGGGAATTCCACTCTATACCGGCGTTTATAAACGCCGGGTTACAGTCTTCCACAACGCTTATAAACGCCGGGAATTCCACTCTATACCGGCGTTTATAAACGCCGGGTTACAGTCTTCCACGGCGCTTGTAAAATAATTTCCCGGCGTTTATTAGTTTTAGCGGCATATAAATGCCTTGGCGTATATATATGCCGGTATACATGTTACTACGGCGAATATATGTGCCTGTAAATCTTAATAGTCTAGGGCGTTTGCAAATGCCAGAGTAGACTTTATTACCGGCATTTGTTAATGACTCAAAAAGTTGGATATTGATGGCATTTACAAACGTCGTGGTATACTTAGCAAGGCATAAAGAAACGTCGTGGAAAACTCATGCAATTATGGCTTATACAACTGCCAGGGTACCATATCACGGCGTTTCGATGAAAAAAGGGCGCGCAGATGAAAAAAAGGGCGCGTGCACCATGCGCATGTCCATATATCTACCACGCACACGCCGGCGCCGTAACCCTGAAAAAAATCCCCATTTCTCCCCCCATCTAAAACCTAGCCGCGGTCATGGCCTAGCTCCGCGCGCTGACCCTGATCGATCTCGCCAGGACGCGTCTCCCACACGCATCTCGATCCTTCCGTCTTGGCAGCGTCCGCGCTAGATCTTGGGCGACAGCAGGGCTAGGGCGGCGCCGCGCCGATTCCTCCCTCAGGTCGCCGCCCCTCGCGATCGCTCTCTCCACAACGCCAGCCACCGCGTGCGTCACCTCCCGTAGGCATCTCCTTCCCGGTCAGTTGGTAGCGTCAGGGCCGCGCAGGACCTTTGGCGACAGCAGCAGCTAGCTTGGGCGGCGTCGCATCATCTACGCCAGCCATCGCGTGCATCATCTACGCAAATCCCGGTTAGTTATAATTTGTTCTTCCTGCAATTACTCCTGGCCAGCACTAATTAGTCGCCAGCCGCACTGATCAATCGCAGCAGGTGATTAATTGTTGAATGATTTGTTCTTCCAGTGTCTCGGCTGCCGGCGACCTGAATGTATGTTATGCTCTGTGCAGGCCTTGATTAATTAGCAGGCGTCCTAATCATTGATATCTATGCATGTGTGTATGTGTTGTGCATGTCATTCTTTATTTCCCTTTTGCATATGGACGTGATTCCACCTATTTAGGCTTAATCAGATTTTTTCTATTGATCTATTCAACCTGCTGCAAGCAATATGCTATAAGCCTACAACGCTGATTGATCTACCTCTAAGTGCTACTAAGTAATTCAATTCTTACCTTTGTTGCTTGATTTTCTCAGTTAAGACACACTGTCAAGAAAGATAAATCAGCATTTGAAAATAGAACCAATACATAGGAGGATTGGAAGAAAAGATCAAATTTTGTTACTTCACCAGCTTCATAAAAAGGACTGAACGTAGCATAACTAAAATCTACAACATTTAGATACCATGTTCAGTTTTTTGAAATTCGTCAGCAGCATGTTGTGTAATGGCTTCATTCCCATGGTACTCTTCCTATTTTGGGAGGATGCCATATAGGGGTGGAAAAAAGGAACTATTTGAATCTAAAATTGCTTTTCTCAAAAAACAGGTAATGATACATCTACACTACATGACTGTAACTGGAGTTTGTCGACCCTTTCTCAAAGAAGTTACTATTCAAATATTCGATGTGATAATCTGATATATCATCCCAGGAACTTTTAGATTCATTAGGCTATCACTAGTCTGTTGTCAAGAACTAATGTCAACATTTGGTTGCTAGACAAGTGCAGCTATGTGCTCCTTTTCTTTTGGATAAACTACTCATAAGACACTGTTAATTGTTTCTAGTTCAAATGTGCTGACCATATTATGGATATCTGCAGCTAAGGAATCTTGTGTGGGCAACATCCAAGTATAGTGTTTAGTGTTTACATGATGTAGAATTATTCAGTGATCTCAGGTTTGTGTTCTAATTGATTTCATTTATATTTTTGGGAGTTCTTAATCATGGCTAAGAGAAAAACAATCTATTCATTTTTCAGGAGAAAAGAATAGACAGTTGTTGTGGTCCAATGGTAGCGTGCGGAGCATGTAGGACTAGCCTTAAAACAATCATTTGGGAAGGTCTACCTCAAGTTCAAGAGCCACATTATTGATTGCCTTTATTGTGTCCTTGTCGGTCCCTCCATCATCAAGCCAAATCATTTCTCTATGCCTTAACAACTTCCATTGCTACCAGGTGAGCAACATGCTACATTTACTCATGTTAAAACTATATATATATATATCTATATCTTTGCTGGTTGAAATGAATATTTGATGTGCATGTTCATTAGTTCTCAATTAGCTACTGATTAGCAATCATGGAGAAAGCGTGGATGCATTCTCTTAGGTAATTATCTCGAAATTCATGGTCTAAAATTAGTTAATTCTAAAATATTAGATGCAGTGTAATTAATTGTATCTTCTACTATAGGTACACAGATGATTACCAAAATGGTCTTAAGAATTTTATTGAGTTTGCTTTTTGCAATTCAGCAAGGGGAAATAAAATTCTCTGTCCATGTAAAAAATGTGTGAATCAGTTCTGGTTAGAGAAAAATATTGTCCATGATCATTTAACTTGTGATGGTTTTATACCTGGATACACTACATGGATTTATCATGGTGAGGATTGGTCTTCTCCGATGGCCCACAATGAAACTCCACATATTCACAATGAACATGCTGATGAAATAGATCCCATGTTGAGAGAGGGGCTTGGTTTTTTTGATGCCAACATAGATGTGACCTATAGCGACGATGATGAAGAAAAGGATGTGGATTCTGAAACATACTATAGATTAGCTAATGAAGCTAGCCAAGAATTATACCCAGGCTGTCAAAGGTTTTCTAGACTTCAATTCATTGTGAGACTCCTGAATATTAAAAATTTATGGAACGTGAGTAATGCTTGCTTTGATGAGCTTCTCTTACTTTTGAAAGAAGCATTGCCTAAAGGTGGAAATTTGCCTAAAAATTATCATGGTGCTAGAAAGTTTGTTAGAGAGGTCGGAATTGGTTATGAGAACATCGATGCATGCATAAATGATTGCATATTGTATAGGAAAGAATATGCCAACTGTACTTCTTGCCCAACTTGTAAAGCTCCTAGGTGGAAATCAGAGAAAGTGAGCGGTGATGGGAAGCACATTCATAGAGTTCCTGTAAAAGTTGTTCGTCATTTCCCTCTTAGAAGAAGATTGCAAAGACGATACATGTCTTCAAAAACAGCAGTAAATCACAAATGGCATAGTGAATGTCGAACTGAGGATGGATTAATGCGGCATCCAGCGGATTGTACTGCATGGAAGAACTTTGACTTTAGATTTCCAGATTTCAGTTCAGATTGTCGCAATATTAGGCTTGCTTTAGCAACCGATGGCTTCAGTCCATTTCGTACATTAACTGTCTCTCACAGCATATGGCCTGTTGTTTTGATACCATATAATGTCCCACCAGGGGAGTGCATGCAACAATCAAATTTCATTCTCTCTGTACTTATCCCCGGTCCATATTCTCCTGGAAATAATATTGATGTGTATTTACAGCTGACTATAGATGACCTTTTAGAATTTTGGCATGGAGTTCGAACTTATGATGCATCTCGTGCAGAGTGGTTTCAGTTACGTGCTGCACTTTTCTGGACAATTAGTGACTACCCAGGTCATGCATATTTGTCAGGAAGAAAAACAAATGGGGAAGTTGGTTGTGCTAATTGCTTTCTTGAAACCAGCTCGCTGTATTTGAAGCATGGCCACAAAACATGCTACATGGGACATCGTAGATTTCTAGAGAAGGACCATAAGTTTCGATTTGAACTACATCTATTTGATGGTACTGTTGAGCTGAGAGATGAACCTATTCCTCTAACTGGATATGATGCATCAAACCAAACAAAAGATTTGCATGTCACTTTTGGAAAGGCGCTAGAAAAGGAACCTAGAAAGAAGAAGAGCCCTGAGGAAATAAAAATGGAGCCTAAGTGGAAGAAACGGAGTTGTTTCTTTCAATTACCTTATTGGGAAACTCTTCTAGTACGCCACAATTTAGATCCAATGCATATTGAGAACAATGTATTTGCTAATATAGCGAACACATTACTAGGTATTAAAGATAAAACCAAGGACAACCTGAATGCTCGTCTTGATCTTAAAGAAATGGGAATAAGGCCAGAGCTTCATCCTGTAGACAAAGGTGGCAAGACCGTTCTTCCTCCAACAATTTTTACGATGAGCACAACAGAGAAGAAACTTTTTTGTCAAACATTACAACAAGTCAAGTTTCCAGATGGATATGCATCTAACTTGGGAAAAAAGGTTCTAGTTGATCAGAGAAGGCTAGTTGGTCTTAAGACCCATGATTGTCATGTCATTATGCAATTGCTCCCTCTAGTTGCAAGAAGAACTTTACTCGAAAAGGTTTGCACACCTTGGTTCGCTTGAGCAATTTTTTCAAGCAAATTTTCTCCCCAGTTATTTCTGTTAGTGACATGCAAAAGTTAGAATATGAGATTGCTGAAGTTCTTTGCCTATTGGAAAAGATTTTTCCGCCAGTCTTTTTTGACGTCATGGTTCACTTGTGTGTCCATCTTCCAACAGAGGCTAGGCTTGCTGGACCTTCTCAATTTAGAAATATGTACTCTATTGAGAGGTATTGGTCAAAATTAAAATCTATGGTTCGTACTAGAAGTCACCCTGAAGGATCAATAGCTGAAGGATATGTCCTTGATGAAAGTATTACTTTTTGCTCACGTTATTTGCATGGCTGTCAAACTAGATTCACTCGTGGGGAACAAAATGGTGATAATATGACATATTCTAGTGAAATGAAATACTTGAGAAGACTTGGGCGTCCATTGATGGGCCATTGCATTATTGAATTGGACCATATTTCTTGGATTCAAGCTCATCGATATGTGCTGGTCAATTATGACGGCATTGCACCTTATACTCAGTATGTTCTAAAAAACATAATTTCAATTTCATGTTTTTTCAGTTGACTATGTCACTAATGATACCCAAACATGTGTAGAAAACATTGTCAATTACTTTCTATGGAAAAACGCCTACGAAAAAGGGACGTAGAACGCATTCATCATGAGACGTTTCACATATGGTTTGAGGATCATGTAAGTCTGTAGAAAGGATTACTATGTCGTATAGTAAATTTTTATAGAGTAACCAACTCACCTATGTATTTAAATATCTATAGAGTTACCAACTGACCAATGCATTCCAATGTTAGGTTCGGACCTTACTAGCAGCAAGAAATGAAGTTCCTAAGGAAATAGAAGTGTTGGCTAGCAAGCCACACAAGATTGTGTCAAAGTACAATAGTTATTATATAAATGGGTACAAATTTGAAACAGAAAGCTACGGCAACGGGAAAACCACACAAAATTTTGGAGTAACCATGGTTGCAAGAACGTCAAGCTTCTCTAGTGCAAAGGACAAGAATCCAACTGTAGGTGATGTAACATATTATGGCATCATCAAAGAAATCATTGAATTAAACTACTCGAACAAAGGTTCAGTAGTGCTATTTAGATGTGATTGGGTTGATCTTGCTCAAGGTAGAGGTATTCAGAAAGATAAGTATGGAATAACACTTGTGAATTTCAATCACCTACTAAATACTGGAGATAGGCTTTGTCATGAGCCATTCATTCTTGCAAGTCAAGCTCTGCAAGTTTATTACGTGCAAGATCCTATCGACAAAGAGTGGCATGCTGTGGTATTTTCTAAGCAAAGAGGTGTTTATGACTTGGAATCTAGAGATGAGGAAGAATACGAGAATGCAAATGCGTTCAGGGAGCCTATTGAACCAGTAAATGATGAATTGCTTGCTAGAGTTTGTGATGATAACACTTATGTTAGGACTGGTATAAATGGTGTGACAGTTGATGAATCTGTAGATAAAGCAACAAAGTCTAAACGGTAAAAATTTCTAGTTCTGTTTTCCTAATCAGAATGTATAGATATGTTTGTCTAAAATTCCTTTTCTAATCCTAGTTATAATATTATTCTTATCGTAAAGGTTTATTGTCTCCTTGCGAAGTAAAAATGGCAGGAAAAGGCGGAGGTGACGAACTTCCATATGACATTGTGCTTGAAATCGGATTGAACGTAACAATGAACTACTTAAGAAGCTTAGCCTTCGTCCTATACCATTATCAACTAATGTCCCTGAGAAGCTACCATTATCAAATAATGTCGCTGAGAAGCAAAACAAGAAAAGAAAGGTATTTTGTTGAATTTGTACTGAATTCATTTTTTATTTCTTGTATCTTGCTGCATACATATAGATAGCTTGCATTTGAAATTGATCTTTGTATATTAGCTGCCTTGGATTTTATGGTGCATGCATTATTCAACATTCTAAAAATGTGTCATGCTAACTAGTTGCTACATATAGAGAATCACACTAGATGAAACGGATGTTGATGGATTAGAAGATCCTGACTATGCAATGGATGATGAAGATGAAAGAAATGGTGACTACGATGACTATGGCAATGACTATGATGATGTGGGTGATGGCGGTAATGATGATGTAGAGGTTTATCACCCTGTGCCAAATATACGTTCACGTATGCTCCTATCTTTTTTAATATATACTATCACATCAGCCGCATATAGTATCTATATCCTAACTATACATTGTATCATTCAGCTAAGAAAAAGAAAGGTAGGGGCCCAACAAGAATGCTATATATCTGGGAAGGGAATAAAGGTGTCAAGATTCATGTTAAGGTCAATAGATATGGCCAGCCATGTGGAGTGACAACTTGCAATTTCACCAACTTCATTGCTAGTCTAGTTAAGGGGGGACACTTAACACTGAAGAGATCGGATTGGAGATTGGTGGAAGGCAAACATAGGATATGTGTAACACCCCAAAATTTTGCTTTTCTTAAATTCATGTGTGATTTGGCACTTTGGTGAATTTTTGGAATTTTCTGGAATTTATTTGGATTTATTTGGAATTTATTTGAATTTATTCCATTTTGAAATAATTAAAGAATTTAATTTTGCAAATAAAATTTTGTTGGAAATATTTTATTTGAGTCCAAAATGATCCAAAATATTTTCCAGAATTTTTCTGGAATTTTTCTGAGTCTTTTGCTATTTTTAATGAATTAAATGAATTACTGGGAATTATTTTAAATATTAATTCGCTGTAAAAGGACCGACCGGGTCGATTCGTTTCATCCGATCGAGCCCGAGTCGGACTCGAGTTCGAGTCCGACCGAGCCACGTGACTCGACCGAACCCACTCCTAACCCTAATCAATCCCAACCGTTGGATCAAGATCCAACGGTGAGATCCGCCTGCACGGTTCGAGCCGTATCCGGCCGGATCCGATCGTGCCCGGCGATCGTGGCCGTCGATCGTGCCACGTGGGCGGCCACGATTTCGTCGTCTTCGCCGAGTCCGAAGCTGGACTCGCCGCCGCGCCCGCGCCGTAACGAACTAGGTTTCCGCCTAGGGCACGAACGCCGAGGCTATTTAAAGCGTGAGACGTCCCCGAGGTTGCCCTCATCCTTGCGCACCGTTTCCCGAGCCATCTACTTTGAGCCGCGCCGTTGAGCCGCAATCGCCGCCGGAGTTGTCTCTTCCCTCCGCCGCGGTTTGCGCCGCTTTCGCCGTCGTCCGTCGTCTTCCGCCGAGAAGGAGCCCGGATCCGAGTCCGCGACGAGGCGCACCGAAGGAGGTTTCATCTCGCCGAGAAGCCCCGTAGCGCCGCGCCCTTGGTCGTCGCCCGTCTCCGGTCAAGCCCGGCGCCAGTGAAACCATCGCCGTCCATGAAGCTCGGAGGACCGTCAGAATCCAGATCGGACGGTTGAGGTGAGATCACGTGTTCCAAACCCGATTAGATCTGGACCGTTGGATCAAGATCCAACGGTTCACAATCGCCACGTGCCGTAGCAGTGCGATTATAGGATTAGATCTGGACCGTCCGATCTAGATCGAACGGCTCATGATCATCGAGTAGTTTCAACGCGTTAACCCTGGATCCAATCCGCGCCGTTGATTTTCAAACCAACGGCCGAGATTGCGCCACGTGTCGGGAAGTTGGACCGACGCGGTCGGCCGCCGCCCACGCAGCGCTGGCAGTAGGACGCCGACACGCAGCCCGCGTGTCGAGGGCCCGCATGTCGCTGGCTAACCCAGCCAGCGCCGACGTCACCCATGACGTCACCTGTGGACCCCACCGCCGACCGTGGCCGAGCCTCACGACGCCGGGCCGATGACGCTACCCGAGTGGGTCCACATGTCGGCGACACGTGAAGTCGTGGACCGAGTCCACGGTGAGACGAGCCGAGCGTGGACCAAGTCCATGGACCGGCTGACGTCAGCCACCCCCCCCGAGGCTGACACGTGTCCATGTGGACGCAAGAATTAATTTCCGAACAAGAAAATGATTTATTAATTCGAAATATTGATTCAAATTTAGATTCAAACTTCAAACGCTTATAACTTTATGCGTTTCAACTCCGATTTGAGCGATTCAAATTTCTAAATTTGTATAAACTTGAGATCTACCTAAATATAAATTTTATTTAATTTTTGGACTAAAGTTTTTCTCTGCAAAATTATTTAATTGATTATTTAAACTTTAAATAATCATAACTTTTATGCTTTAACTCCAAAATTGATTTATTCCAGTTTCTAAAAATCCAGAAAATTATGTTCTCTCTGTTTATGGATTTTATTTGGAGTTTTGGGATCTTTTTGCCTAGTGTTTATTTGTGTATTTGCTATTTGCACGCTTTACGAGTAGACGTTGAAGTCTGGGAAGGATTCGAGGAGAAGTGTTGACTCAGATCCAACTCAAGACCAAGAGCAAGTGCTTTTTGAAGGCAAGTTGTGCTTTGACCATGTTGATCCTATTTGAAATCTATTTTGATTTAAACTATTGCATGCTAGTTTAATTAGAAAGATACTTTGTTTAAACATGGGGTTAGATAAATACCAATTTGCTATATGACACCTTGATTACTTAAGTATGTGCCATGACCTTTTGTCACCCTAGTTGTGGTTTACTAGTTGGACATTATTAAATTGCCAACATGGGTTTAGATCGTTGTAGTATGCTGCTTAGACCTGCTCGTGCTCATGACATGATTTTGGACAATCAAATGCTAATATGGACTTAATGATATATTGAACCTGTTTTGGAAAAGTATCATGTGATGTTGATGGCACGTGGTGCATGGTAATCAAGCGGGGTTTGATAAACAGCTGATCGGGGCATGTGGCAAGAGTAATCAGGTGGGCCAGTGTGGCACTGGGGATGATGATTTGGTTTTTCGGGTAGTCTTGCCCTGGTCACTCTAAGGACTTAACCTTGCAAGCCTTTGAACTGGGTCATACTTGCAACCACATGGCTGGAATGGGACGGCCCTAGTTGACTAAGTCGCTAAGGACTCACTTGTGGAGCCTCAGTGGTGTCGATTACACCGTTTGTGTGATTGTGCGGGGAGCGTATCGTGGGCGTGGCCAGATACCCATCTAGCAGTGTGTTGGTCCCATACTTCGCCTTAGCTAAGGGAAGGGATGGTGTAGAGCACGAACCGGAGAGGACCACTGTGTTGTTTGAGGCTTCCAAAGGCTTTGTTACTGAACTCGCCTTTGTGGTGTTTGACTGTATCTTGTGGGTAAAGTGCATAACCTCTGCAGAGTGTAGAATCTATTTGAATAGCCGAGTCCACAGTCTTTGGACAATGCTCGGGAATTACAGTCAAGGGTTAGATTTTCTGAAAATAAATTGGATTTGAAAAGTTGGGTTGGTTTAACAATGAAGATGATGGAAATGTGGTTTAGGATGGGAAAAATGTTTGTTAAACTTCTTGAAAAGTTATTTATGCTTTACTTATTTCTACTGCTTTCGAATCTACTTTTATTACTTGTCAAAAGTCAATTTCTTTGCAAATATACCCTGAGCTATTCCTTTGTACCAAGCCATGCATATAGTATATTAGCTTGCATTACAGGCATGACTTGCTGAGTACCAAGTACTCACCCTTGCCTCAACACAATACCAGTTGAAGAGGAGACTATGCCAGTTTCGGAGGAGGAGTTCCAAGAGGACCCGTCTACTTAGGGATGCGAGCCCAGTCAGTTGCCTGTGGTATACTGGATGGCGCCACGAAGTTTATTTGATTTTCCGCTGCTATTGTTTCTCTCTGAATAAGTTTCGCCCTACGAGGCATACATTTGTAACTTGACCATGAGGTCAAGTAACCATTTTGGTTATTTAAATAAAATACTTTGATAATATCGATTGGTATGATTGTGATATTTACCGATGTTAAGACTGTGTGCACTAGCGCGTTCCTGGACTAGTGCTGAATACACAGAGGGTCCGGATTTGCAAATTCGGGGTCCCGACAGAGGTGGTATCAGAGCCATACTTGACTGTAGGCTCAACCCTAGCTAGAATGGTCGTAGTGAGGATAAAACCTATTTTCTAAAGCTAAAAGTTGTCAAGACAAGAAATGACATCTCGACTTATCCCCTTCTCTCTTTTCTTGTCTCTTGCTGAAATTTTCCCTTACCTTGTCACAATTTAAAAATTCCGAGTTCTTACGTAAAGCACTCTTGTGACAGATGGAGGAAGAGTTCAACTACGTTGATCTGGGAGTTGGTCACGCCACGGAACTTTGGCATATGCTACAAACTCTTGGAGATTTTGAGAAGCCGCAATACCAAGTGGAAGTGATCGGACAAGCGAGGATTGATCAAGGCTTGTGACGTGAAGATTGAAGTACTGCTAGGAAAAGGGCCCAGGCAATCGCCCGATACACCTGCCTTGCCGGAGATCTACAATGCGAGATGGGTATCCAAGAGGTATCACGACGAGCAATGCGGCACATTACCCGTATTCACGCCAGAGAATTGGAGAGTACGGTGTTCCGTTACCATCCGCGCGGCGATAACCTTCTTGACCGAAGGAGATTCAGGATGAGGATGCCACGGTTACCACGGTTGGCACGATTTGTCGTCGCCAGGAGGATGTACTAGATAATACAAGCAAGGAGCTACGAAGGCCCGCAAGGAGATCACGGCAGAGAAGAACAGATGGCGGGAAGCTCAAGAGTATGTGGCACACCTTCTACGAAGGATTGACGAGTTGAAGATGACTTTATGCGGACCGGACCGAACCCGATTACTCGAGCTACGAGCGAGATCCGGAGGAGTCGATCTCGATGAGGACACCGCTTCTTCGACTACCACAGAGGACACAGATTCTTTGGACATGGCAATCGTTTCGCGCCTATGCCACAAAGACCTGCACTCCGTGCCGTGGAGGTTTTCTCGATGAGTGAGCATAGGTTCTATAGTGAGACTCCTTCGCCGAGTCGAGTCATAGAATAAAGAGTCACCCTTTAGGCGTTAGATTCCAGAGTTAGTTCGATTTGGATTTGCTTTGTTTGCTGAGTGTGCAGTATGTGTTGCAAGGCCCTTAGGCATTGTAAGCAGCCATACCAAGTTATTAATAATAAAGATGGACCTTAAAGTTACCCCTTTCGCCCCGCATAAGTTCCATATTACTTGTCTATTCTTGTTTCCCTCTCATCTCTAAACCTAGAGCAAATCAACAGATGGTGAACACCCGTGGAAACTTTGGAAGCAATGGGAGTGGATCTCGCCCAGCAGAAAACCCCAATGATGGAGCACCGACCGCCATCGATATGCAGAATTTCGGAGCGTTTCTTGCTGCTCAGACTCAGTTGATGCATGCTATGATGCAACAAATGCAGCACGTCACTGCTCAGGCCACTGCTAATCAAGTTAATCAGGGACCACGCCAGAATACAAGGCTGTCGGAGTTCATGAGGACTCACCCACCCACTTTCTCTGGGAATGCCAATCCATTGGAGGCCGACGATTGGTTAAGATCAATTGAGAGGAAGCTACACATAGCTCAATGCATAGGGAATGAGAAGGTACTTTACGCTTCTCATCAGTTGGAAGGAACAATTGCCGAATGGTGGGAGAATTTACGTGCACGCAGAGAACCCTCAAGAAATCACTTGGGAAGAGTTCACAATGCATTCCGACAGATCACGTGCCTGAAGGAATCATGGACCTTAAGAAGGAGGAGTTCAGAGCATCAAGCAAGGTAATCACCGGTGGCCGACTACTGAACAAGTTCACACAGCTAGCACGCTACGCTTTTGAGGATGTAGCGACGGATAAATCCAGGCAGTCTCGTTTTATGAAGGGACTTAACTCGGGATTGCAAGTAGGGTTGATCACCCACACCTTTCCGCATTTCCAAGAGTTGGTGAATAAGGCACTTATTCTTGAGGACAAGCGCAAGGAACCGGATGAGAACCTAAGCGCAGGATGCAACAGCCAAGGATCACGCCGAGAACGCATAGCGGCGCTTGAGAGTTGCACCAAATCAATTCTTGATTCCAACCACGAGAATGCAACAAGGACACCATCCTCAAAGACCAAGACCGCCAATAACTACTGCACTTCACCGCTAGAAACGCTACCCCAGCAACAAGAAGGAACAGAGACGCTGCTACAACCGCAACGAGCCGTGACACTTTGCCAACAGCTTGTCCAAAGAAGACAGCAGGAGCGACCCGCCGCTTCAACCTAGGAACCACCCAGCTAGGACGCCAAAGACAGGAGCCACACCCCAGGCCGTGGTGAGAGGCCGAGTCAACCATGTCACCGCAGATGCACCTTTGCAAAATGCTACTGACGTCAGTCTTGGGTAAGTTACTTGTTAACTCGATACACCTGCAGATTTTGTTTGACTCGAGCTTCGCATTCGCTTGTTTCGCAAGGCTTTGCTACTAGAAATGACTTGAGAATTGCAAGACTTAAGTGCATGCTTTTAGTTCAAACCCACAGTTCCGAACTCCGAACGGAAGTAGGATGTTCCGGTGAGAATACTAATAGATGGAATAGAGTTCCTAGCAAACCTTATAATTTTGGAGACCCGGACCTTAGATGTTATATTGGGAATGGATTGGTTATCCAAGCACAGTGTATTGGATTGTGGACGAAGAACTATCTCGATTGAGAGCCCGTGTGGGAAGAAAGTGGAATTTCAAGCCACTGCAGCTTAGAGATGGACAGTTGATGGTTAACAGTACCAAGGCAATCGCATAGAGGATGTCCCGGTAGTGAGTGATTACCCCGATGTTTTTCCCGAGGATCTACCGGTATGCCGCTGCACAGGGACATAGAGTTTGTGATAGAGCTTGTACAGTACAAAGACCGATAGCAAAGAGACCCTATCGGATGTCTACCGAGGAGTTGGTAGAAATGAAGAAACAAATAGAAGAGTTAATGGAGAAAGGATTTATCGAGACCAAGTTAGTCGCCGTGGGGAGCACCGGTTTTGTTTGTCAAGAAGAAGGACGGGAGTTTCGGGATGTGCATTGACTACCGTGCACTCAATGAAGTCACCGTGAAAAATAAGTATCCGCTACCCAGGATTGATGATTTGTTTGATCGATTAAGAGGAGCCGAGTTTTCTCCAAGATTGATCTCGAGATCGGGATACCATCGATTGAAGATCCGATCGTAAGATATTCAAGACCGCATTCTCGTCAAGATATGGACATTACGAGTTCTGATTATGTCCTTTGGTGCAACGAATCGCCCGGCTTATTTCATGAATATGATGAATAAGGTGTTCATGGAATATTTGGACAAGTTTGTCGTCGTGTTCATAGACGATATCCTAATCTACTCCAAGACAGGAGGATGAACATGCCGAACACTTAAGGCGAGTTTTGGAAAAGCTGAGGAACAAAGAACTTTTCGCCAAGTTCAAGCAAGTGTGATTTTTGGAAGGACAAGGTGGAGTTTCTTGGACATGTAATGACTGCAGAAGGAGTCGCCGTAGATCCAAGCAAAGTAGAAGCCGTGTTACATTGGGAGCAGCCAAGATCGTGACCCATTCGAGTTTCCTTGGAATGGCAGGATACTACCGCCGTTTCATCGAAGGCTTTTCGACAATTGCGAAACCTCTTACGCAATTGCTGAAGAAGGAAAAGAAGTTTGCATGGACGCTTGAGAATGTGAGAAAGGATTTCAGAGTGAAGAAGCGATTGACATCAAGACCGGTGTTAGTTCCACCGGATGTTGCCCAAAGCTTCGATATTTATTGTGATGCATCGCGCCAAGGACTTGGATGTGTCTTGCAGAATGGAAAGGTAAATCGCCTATGCATCAAGGCAGTTGAGGCCGCATGAGGAAAATTATCCGACACATGACCTAGAGTTAGCTGCCGTAGTGCATGCTTTGAAGATATGGCGTCACTATCTGATTGGAAACAGATGTGAAGTATATACGGATCATAAGAGCCTTAAGTACATATTCACCCAGTCGGATCTGAATATGAGGCAGAGGAGATGGTTAGAGTTAATCAAGGACTACAATGTTGGAATCCATTACCATCCCGGGAAGGCCAACGTAGTAGCCGACGCTCTGAGCCGGAAAAGCCATACCGTGAGTACGTTGCTAGTTACAAGTCAGGATGAGTTGTGTGAGGATTTCCAGAAAATGAAGATTGAGGTGGTACCTAGCGGATTCTTGGCCGCATTGGAAGTAAAGCCTACTTTAGAGGACCAGATCCGAGAAGGACAGAAGGATGATGACAGGATCCGTAGGATTAAGTCCAAAAAGGAGGAAGGCAAGGCAGAGGACTTCAAATTGGATGAGCAGGGCACGTTATGGATGAAGGATCGCATTTGTGTGCCTAACAAAAAGGAGTTAAAGCAGCTGATTTTGGAAGAAGCCCATGACTCCAAGTACTCGATTCATCCTGGAAGCGCCAAGATGTATCAGGATCTGAAGGAGAGATTCTGGTGGCCGAGTATGAAACGTGAAGTTGCCGAGCATGTTGCATTGTGCGACGTATGCCCGAAGAGTCAAGGCAATGCATCGAGACCAGCGGGATTGCTACAAATTGAAGATACCTGAGTGGAAGTGGGAGGAAATCGAATGGATTTCATTACCGCTTGTCAAGACTCAAGGAGGTTATGACTCCATATGGGTTATAGTGGATCGCTTGACTAAAGTAGCCCATTTTATCCCCGTGAAGACCATTTACTCGGGAGATAAGTTAGCGAGTTGTACATGATCGATTGTTTGTTTGCACGGAGTGCCAAAGAGGATTGTATCGGACAGAGGTACCCAATTTACCTCAAGGTTCGGAATAAGTTGCATGAAGCCATGGGAACCCGTTTAAACTTCAAGATGTACCTTATCATCCACAGACGGATGGACAGACCGAAAGAGTCAACCAGATTCTGGAAGATATGTTGAGAGCTTGTGCATTGGCTTATGCTACCTCTTGGGATAAGAGTTTGCCGTATGCCGAGTTTAGTTACAACAATAGTTATCAGGCTAGTTTACAGATGTCACCTGTTGAGGCCTTTGTATGGTCGACCCTGTCGGACGCCGTTGAATTGGAATGAGACCGGCGAGCGCCGTGTCTTTGGGCCTGATATTCTTCAAGAGGCTGAAGAGCAGATCGCTATGATTAGGGAAAGGTTGAAGATAGCCCAATCTCGACAAAAGAGTTATGCTGACAATCGTCGCCGGGATTTGAGTTTTGAACCAGAAGACTTTGTATACCTCAGAGTTACGCCTCTCAGGGGAGTTAAGAGGTTCCATGCCAAAGGGAAACTCGCACCCCGTTATGTTGGACCATTTAAGATTTTGAGCCGCAGAGGCGAAGTTGCTTATCAGCTGGAGTTGCCACAGTCGTTGGCAGGAGTGCATGACGTATTCCATGTGTCCCAGTTGAAGAAGTGTCTCCGAGTTCCTGAGGAACAGACATCGCTGGAGTCAATCGAGTTGCAAGAGGACTTGACTTATAAGGAGTATCCCGTGAGGATTCTAGACACAATGGATCGAGAAACTAGAAACAAGTCAACCCGATTCTGTAGAGTTCAGTGGAGCAACCATGAAGAAAGTGAAGCGACTTGGGAGCGCGAAGAGGATTTGAAGAAAGAATTTCCAAACCTATTCCTTTAGTAAGCCCTGAATCTCGGGGACGAGATTCTATTAAGGGGGGGAGGTTTGTAACACCCCAAAATTTTGCTTTTCTTAAATTCATGTGTGATTTGGCACTTTGGTGAATTTTTGGAATTTTCTGGAATTTATTTGGATTTATTTGGAATTTATTTGAATTTATTCCATTTTGAAATAATTAAAGAATTTAATTTTGCAAATAAAATTTTGTTGGAAATATTTTATTTGAGTCCAAAATGATCCAAAATATTTTCCAGAATTTTTCTGGAATTTTTCTGAGTCTTTTGCTATTTTTAATGAATTAAATGAATTATCGAATTATTTTAAATATTAATTATTTGGAAAAGGACCGACCGGGTCGGATTCGTTTCATCCGATCGAGCCCGAGTCAGACTCGAGTTCGAGTCCGACCGAGCCACGTGACTCGACCGAACCCACTCCTAACCCTAATCAATCCCAACCGTTGGATCAAGATCCAACGGCTGAGATCCGCCCGTACCGGTTCGAGCCGTATCCGGCCCGGATCCGATCGCGCCCTGCGATCGTGGCCGTCGATCGTGCCACGTGGACGGCCACGATTTCGCTGCCTTCGCCGAGTCCGAAGCTGGACTCACGCCGCGCCCGCCGCCGTAACGAACTAGGTTTCCGTCTAGGGCACGAACGCCGAGGCTATTTAAAGCGTGAGACGTCCCCCGAGGTTGCCCTCATCCTTGCGCACCCGTTTCCCCGAGCCATCTCGCCTGAGCCGCCGCCGTTGAGCCGCAATCGCTCGCCGGAGTTGTCTCTTCCCTCCGCTGCGGTTTCTTGCGCCGCTTTTCGCCGTCGTCCGTCGTCTTCCGCCGAAGGAGCCCGGATCCGAGTCCCCGCGACGAGGCGCGCACCGAAGGAGGTTTCATCTCGCCGGAGAAGCCCGTAGCGCCGCGCCCTTGGTCGTCGTCCCGTCTCCGGTCAAGCCAGCGCCGCCGTGAAACCATCGCCCGTCCGCGAAGCTCGGAGGACCGTCGAGATCCAGACGAACGGTTGAGGTGAGATCACGTGTTCCAACCCCGATGAGATCTGGACCGTTGGATCAAGATCCAACGGTTCACAATCGCCACGTGCTGTAGCAGTGCGATTATAGGATTAGATCTGGACCGTCCGATCTAGATCGAACGGCCCATGATCATCGAGTAGTTTCAACGCGTTAACCCTGGATCCAATCGCGCGTTGATTTTCAAACCAACGGCGAGATTGCGCCACGTGTCGGGAAGTTGGACCGACGCGCCGCTGGCCCACGCACGCGCTGCGTGCAGTGACGCCGACACGCCGCCCGCGCGTGTCGAGGGCCCGCATGTCGATGGCTAACCCAGCCAAGCGCCGACGCCACCCATGACGCCACCGTGGACCCCACCTGCCGACTGCGGCCGAGCCCCGCCGACGCCGGGCCGATGACGCTACCCGAGTGGGTCCACATGTCGGCGACACGTGAAGTCGTGGACCGAGTCCACTGTAGACCCGAGCCGAGCGTGGACCGAGCCCATGGACGGTGGCGTCGGAGGCCAATCAGAGGCTGCCACGTGTCCATGCTGACGCAATAATTAATTTCCGAAAAAGAAAATGATTTATTAATTCGAAATATTGATTCAAATTTAGATTCAAACTTCAAACGCTTATAACTTTTTGCGTTTCAACTCCGATTTGAGCGATTCAAATTTCTAAATTTGTATAAAATTGAGATCTACCTAAATATAAATTTTATTTAATTTTTGGACTAAAGTTTTTCTCTGCAAAATTATTTAATTGATTATTTAAACTTTAAATAATCATAACTTTTGCGTTTTAACTCCAAAATTGACGATTCCAGTTTCTAAAAATCCAGAAAATTATGTTCTCTCTGTTTATGGATTTTATTTGGAGTTTTGGGATCTTTTTGCCTAGTGTTTATTTGTGTATTTGCTATTTGCACGCTTTACGAGTAGACGTTGAAGTGCCGGAAGGATTCGAGGGAGAAGTGTTGACTCAGGATCCAACTCAAGACCAAGAGCAAGTGCTTTTTGAAGGCAAGTTGTGCTTTGACCATGTTGATCCTATTTCGAAATCTATTTTGATTTAAACTATTGCATGCTAGTTTAATTAGAAAGATACTTTGTTTAAACCTGGGGTTAGATAAATACCAATTTGCTATATGACACCTTGGTTACTTAAGTATGTGCCATGACCTTTTGTCACCCTAGTTGTGGTTTACTAGTTGGACATTATTAAATTGCCAACATGGGTTTAGATCGTTGTAGTATCTTTGCTTAGACACGCTACGTGCTCATGACATGATTTTGGACAATCAAATGCTAATATGGACTTAATGATATATTGAACCTGTTTTGGAAAAGTATCATGTGATGTTGATGGCACGTGGTGCATGGTAATCAAGCGGGGTTTGATAAACGCTGATTTCGGCGGGGCATGTGGCAAGAGTAATCAGGTGGGCGGTGTGGCACCGGGATGATGATTTGGTTTTGGGTAGTCTTGCCCTGGTCACTCTAAGGACTTAACCTTGCAAGCCTTTGAACTGGTCATACTTGCAACCACATGGTCGAATGGGACGGCCCTAGTTGACTAAGTCGCTAAGGACTCACTTGTGGAGCCTCAGGGTGTCGATTACACCGTTTGTGTGATTGTGCGGGGAGCGTATCGTGGCTGTGGCCAGATACCCATCTAACGGTGTGTTGGTCCCATACTTCGCCTTAGCTAAGGGAAGGGATGGTGTAGAGCACGAACCGGAGAGGACCACCTGTGTTGTTTGAGGCTTCCGAAAGGCTTTGTTACGGGAACTCGCCTTTGTGGTGTTTGACTGTATCTTGTGGGTAAAGTGCATAACCTCTGCAGAGTGTAGAATCTATTTGAATAGCCGAGTCCACGGTACTGGACAATGCTCGGGAATTACAGTCAAGGGTTAGATTTTCTGAAAATAAATTGGATTTGAAAAGTTGGGTTGGTTTAACAATGAAGATGATGGAAATGTGGTTTAGGATGGGAAAAATGTTTGTTAAACTTCTTGAAAAGTTATTTATGCTTTACTTATTTCTACTGCTTTCGAATCTACTTTTATTACTTGTCAAAAGCTGTTTACTGCAAATATACCCTGAGCTATTCCTTTGTACCAAGCCATGCATATAGTATATTAGCTTGCATTCTGTGCATGACTTGCTGAGTACCAAGTACTCACCCTTGCCTCAACACAATACCAGTTGAAGAGGAGACTATGCCAGTTTCGGAGGAGGAGTTCCAAGAGGACCCGTCTACTTAGGGATGCGAGCCCAGTCAGTTGCCTGTGGTATACTGGATGGCGCCACGAAGTTTATTTGATTTTCCGCTGCTATTGTTTCTCTCTGAATAAGTTTCGCCCTACGAGGCATACATTTGTAACTTGACCATGAGGTCAAGTAACCAGTTTGGTTATTTAAATAAAATACTTTGATAATATCGATTGGTATGATTGTGATATTTACCGATGTTAAGACTGTGTGCACTAGCGCGTTCCTGGACTAGTGCTGAATACACAGAGGGTCCGGATTTGCAAATTCGGGGTCCCGACAATATGGGACAATGTCACTGTAATCCTCTTCTATTCTATTCATTTTGGTGTAATTTTCTTATTCTGTCTTATTGATGTAATCCTCTTTTACATTTCACATTTCATTTGTTGTGTAGAAATTTTTTGACATCAATCCAATATGTGAAGATTGGGTGTTGAGATCTGCTGGGAAGAAATGGCGTGACTTTAAGAGCACTCTAAAGAAGACATACTATGATGAAAATCTGTCAATGGAGGAGAATATTGCCAATGGATGTAAGGGAAGAATTCCTGATGATGAGTGGGAGTGGCTTGTAGAGCATTGGAGTAAAGAAGAATCAAATGTAAGTAAATTTTACTGCATGGTCTATGTGTACATTGGTATGTACACTATTAAGACACTTAAGTTTCCTCATTTAGGTTAGAGCAAGAAAGAACAAGGAAATCCGTTCAAATCAAACAAATCTTTGTTCATACCTCTGGATCAAGAAGCTATGTGTAATTAACAATATATTGGTAAGCCACATAGAAATTAAATAGGTTTAATTTAATCTACTATGCATTAATTTCTTTTGGTGTTGTTAGGAAGAAACGACTTGGGCGTGAACCATGTAGAGTCGAGACATACCTTGTTGTAAACAAGAGAAAAAATGGGGAAAATTTGTTAGTGTTGCTAGCAAAGAAAACATAGTAAGTCCAGATTTGACATACTCTTATATTTGTGCTTATTATATTCTTTTCTACATATAGTGATTCAAATTTGTTCATTAGGATGCGATTGAAAGGCAATTTGGCGTAAGATGAAAACCTACGCTTGAAATCAATTGATGATGGTGATGACTTGTATGGTGAAATATATCCTGATGAAAGGAAAGGCAGAGTGCGTGGCTTGGGGCTGCTAGGAGGGTGCAAATCAAGAACTATTGCAAAGCTGTCACCGCATTAAAGAATGTTGAAGAAGAAAATGCACAACTTAAAAGCGAGTTTGCGACATATAGGGATAAGTCTGAACAACGATACCAAGAACTTAAGAGCTTATTGTTTAACCTTCAAGGAAGCCTTCAAGGAAGCATTTGTACTTTGGACAACAAAATGGAAGGGAACCAATCCAAAACAACTTACAGTTAGCATGTCATGTTTAATTAATTATTTTGCATCTTTGAGTCATGAGCCTTTAAAGTAATTTTTGCATGAAACCATCAATTGTATTAATTGAGCCATTCTTAGGTGGATGGTATGGAAAACGAGCAACCACAAGAATCATGTTCTGAAAGTAGAGTAAATAATATTGTCCCAGCAAAAGTTCATAATGTTCAAGAGAAGGAGAAGGTTCCACAGAAGGAGAAAGTTCCACAGGAGAAGGTTCCACAGGAGAAGGTTCCACAGAAGGAGAAAGTTCCACATGAGAAGGTTCCACAGAAGGAGAAGTTTCCACAGAAGGAAAAAGTTTCACATGAGAAGGTTCCACGAAGGAGAAGTTTCCACAAAAGGAGAAAGTTTCACATGAGAAGGTTCCACGAAGGAGAAGGTTTCACAGATGAAGGTTCAAGTTCCACGGAAGGAGAATCTTCCACAAAAAGCAGAAAGTTCTACCAAGAACACAATCATTTGGGGTATGATATACTTTCAATTTAGAATTATGATATGTAAATTCTTTTATGAATATGAAGTCATATTTTTCTATAGGTTGGAAAAGAAGTTTCTTTATGTTCTATTGGCGGTTCCAAAATAGTGGCACATGGAAGACTTCATCGCACGGATGCGACATTCATATGTGTAGATGGATTGCCGTTGGGAGAATACTATGAGGTTCTAGTTGATGTCGTTCTTGACAACAATGTCATACTCCCTCGTCCACAACACAGAATCATGAAGTTAGGTTCTGCTATTGGCTTGTGTATCCCTTGGCCACTTCACAATGTATGAAATTTAGCTCCATATTTTTATATTCATTTTCTTGTGTTCAGATTGAATATTGAAGACAATGAATTGAACTTTTGAATGTGTAGGTAATGGAACGTGATGGCTCACTTCTAAATCTAACCAAACGATCATTAGGTAAACTTCACTTCCCCACCTCATGTACTTGTCTATTCATGAAACTAGAGAACTTGTCTATTCATGAAACTATGCATTATAACTTTGTTTCATAATTTCAGATTTCGGCAAAAGGACATGAAGCTTGGTTGTTGGATGCATGTGCAATATGAAGTGACATATTACTAACTAGCCTTTTGATATACTTTTGCAAGTGGGAAACTACTCAAAATACAAAGACCCATGTACTTTTGCTAGTGGGAAACTACTCAAAATACAAAGACCCATGTACTTTTGCTAGTGGGAAACTACAAAAGACCCATATATTTATGCAAACGTAAAACTGTGATGACCTATGTTGGCAACTTAGTATATGTTTTCATATCTCTTTTGTTGACCCAGAAGCAAATTGGGATATAACTACACTTCATGGATGTCTTGTGCTTGTCTTAGGATGGTTCAAGGTCTACACATATTGGAATATTTATCTCTACTTTGCTCAGTTAAATTCTAACATTTTCGCTCTCCTATGTGATTGGCACTGACACCTTGGATATTTGCATCAAATTCAGCATTAATTCGTTGCTGGTAAGCTCTCCATCTTATTTTTGAATTAGATGAAACAATAAGGTAGAAGATGTACTATCTGAGGACTATATTAGATCCTTAAAGTGCCTATCCATGGCTCATTTCGAGTCACAAATCTGGAGCACATTTGGTCACAAGTATATAGCAGCTTCAGATAGAGCAAAGGTTATAGAATATTAGCCCTCTTGTTTCTCATATTTGTACTACTGATTTATTTAAATTTGATCTCTTTCCTGAACCACATCTATTTGATGCCTCTGTAAATACAAACTTTTGAAGCTACTATAACTTGAATTTAATAATCAAGCTTGATGACTTCTCTAATTCTAATAAGTTTCGACTTATTCATGCATTCAATCATCATCTGCCTGCTAATGCCTTCAGTTCCCCGTACAATGACAACATGAAAATTCAAACAGACCAGCATGTTGTATAACTTTTAGAAGTATTCTTGCTATGTTGTATTGCATGCAGCACTTTTCAACTAATCAGTAGTACTTCGGAAACTTGTTTTGCACTAGGAATGCTGTGATGTTTACAGGAAGTGGATATATGGTTAATTAGCAGCCCTCTTTATCTAATCATTTTTGTTGCATGTTGTTTTGATGTTTTCAGTTTGTCACTAGTTATGTTGTGTATGTTTTATGAGTGATTGCGTCAGGGGAAAAATGCATGGTTGTACTTATTGACTAGTTATCTTTTATGGATGACGGTCTAGAAAAGATTTCGGAGTTGATGGCTTCTTAGAGTTTGCTTTAAGATGTGAAATTTGGCCTGGTAAGAATGCATTTGTACTGAAATGTAATTTGGCTTGTTATGTAATTAGATGTGATATTAATTTGTATTCGCCTTGGAAGAGATACATAGGCGCTTATAAGTGCCACGCCAGTAGAAACCCCTACGATTTCAAACGCCATGAATAGAGGGATCCTCGGTGCTAGTAAACGCCATGAATAGGGGGAATCCTGACACATATAAGCGCCATGACAGTTGAAACTCTGATGCTTGTAAACGCCATGAATAGAGGGAACTCCGGCGCTTATAAACGCCATGAATATAGGGATCTCCGGCGCTTATAAACGCCATGAATAGAGGGAATCCCGGCGCTTATAAACGCCATGAATACAGGGATCCCCGGCGCTTATAAATGCCATGAATAGAGGGAACCCCGGCGCTTATAAACGCCAAGAATAGAGGGATCCCCGGCGCTTATAAATGCCATGAATAGGGGGAACCCCGGCGCTTATAAACGCCATGAATAGAGGGAACCCCGGCGCTTATAAACGCCATGAATACAGGGATCCCCGGCGCTTATAAACGCCATGAATAGAGGGAACCCCGGCGCTTATAAACGCCACCGTATGGTGGGAAATAACGGCATATAGAAACGCCGTGGATAATTAAGCGCCGCGAATTACTTTTCCTGACGCCATTTTTCTTGACGCCATGTAAACGCCATCTAAAATCTTTTTAAGGCATTTATAAGGTTTTAAAGGCATTTATAGACGCCATCGGAAGCCTGACGTGTTGTAGTGTTTAAGGACCGACGCTTGTGATTGTCCATTCTAAGCATAACCATACTACCACATGTCTATAATGGTACGACCTGGCCAACTAATTTGTAGAAGCCTAGCTTAGACTCGCCACTTTGTTGAATGTGAGTGTCGGATAGAGGCAATGTCGTTTTTCTCACACGGCGCAAGAGGGGGCTTCTGTACTGGGCGGATGGAACCCTAACAGCGGTGAAACCTCAGCGGGTGGGTCAAGTTAGGTAGATACATTGTAACGGCCTTGTCAGGATATCCCTGCCGGCACACCTAAGGAAGTGTGTTAATTGCATGGCATCAAGGGTATATCTTGTCTTATGGGTAAAGTTGTACACCTCTGCAGAGTTAAAACTATTCGAATAGCTGTGCCTACGGTCAAAGGCAAAGCGAAGAATGCTTTCATATTGGTAGACTTTGATTTTGGTTTTAAAAACTGAAAAGTGTTTTGTTTTGGGATTCGGGAGTGGTTGGAACTCTCGGATGTTGTTTGGCGGTTAGAGACAACCAGGTGGATAGAACCTGTTTTCCACTTGACGGATGGAGTCACATGATTAACCTTGATCTTTTAAAAGTTGGCGGATAGAGCCTTTATACTAGTGATGGTGGATAGAACCTCACTACAATATTAAATAATTCAATTGTTAAAAAGAATTGTAAAACATGCTTTGTGAAATTTATTACTTACGTATGGTTTAATAAAATGTGGCTTTATGCAAATAAACCCTATTAAGCTTCCTTTGGAAAGCCCCACATGATCATACTTTCCCCGACTTGCTGAGTACTTTTGTACTCACGTGCTACATCAACATTGTCATCATCAGAGAATTTTCAAGACGCAGCCGAGGAAGGCAAGTTCTTCCAGGAGGAGCACGAGGAGGATTGCCAAGAGAACTAGTTGCGTTCCTAGTCGTCGCCTGTGGCGCTTTGGTGTTCACTTGTTCTTTCTTTTCGTTTTCCGCTGCTTTATCTCCGGTCGTTGGACCGAGTATTATAATAAGTGGCCAGGTGGCCCATACTTGAATATTTATATTACAATTTTCGTTATGTTCGGCAATGAAATATCATTGTGACTGTGTGTACTAGCTACTGATCTGGGACTAGTACAGAAATACACAGGAGATTTCGGATAGCCGATCCGGGGTCTCATACTCGCTCTCGCCATGTCAACTCGCTCCCCTTCTCGACCAATCAGCGCCTTGACATGTTGGTGCTATTGGATCGAGCTCGTGTCTCCCTGTTCGATGGATCTTTGCGCCTTGTAGGATCGGTCCTTTTGGAGCCCTTCATGCGACGCGGCACCTTTCCCCATTCCTATCCACGGCTAGCCACCTCTGTCTCCTCCTCGCCTTCTCTGCTCGCCCTCTCGGATCCGACGGCAATGTCGTGTTAAAGGACGAGATCAGCCTGCTCAGCGGCCTTCTCCCCAAAGGAACGGAAGATCCGGGGGGGAGGTCTTCGTGAACGACGAAATCAGCCCAGGCGATGGCCATCTCCCCAGTGCATTTGGTTGCCTGGATAAGGCTGGATGGGATATGACCATCCAGTCTGATAGGGATGGAGCCATCCAGGTACTTGTTTGGTTGGAATATATATAGGATGAGTCAATTTTTTGTTTGGTTGGATGGATGAGTTGAGTCAATTTTTTATTTGGTTGGATGGGTTAGTTGTGATCAGGGTTTTGAATTTTAGTTTGAAATTTTTGGACAAAATTCAACCAAAATTTGAATTTTCGAACAAAATTTGATCGAAAATAGAATTTTTAGACAAAAATTTACCACAATTTGACCGAGTACACTTCGGCGAAATTTAAATTTGACCGAGTACACCTCTTCATGCAATAAACTGTATGAGCCTGTCTAGCCTTTTTTAAGATAATTCTATTCAGTATCTTGAAGAAATATCCTTAAAAACTAGATGATTATATATCTCATCTACCCAAAAATAATTAGATGCCATCCATAAATAGTACTCCCTCCCCTCTCCGATTGAGTGCTGCTGTGACCAGACCATTGACTCGTCCTACGGAGCTACCTCGCGGTCGATTCATTGACGACGCTTCCCCATCGCTCCTCCGGCTAGGCTTCCTCACAGACAGGTAATCCTCCTGCCCTTAATCACTGGAATTCGTTTGGATCTGCCTGTTTCTCCACACGAATTGGAGGGTCCTACATTTGCTATTCGATTGGGTCTAGGATTAGTAGTGGCTGCCTGATTTCTTGCGTCTAATTGGGGGCCAGATTTAGGACAATTGGCTCCTTTGGAGCGATCACCTGATGGAATTGGTTGGAAAAGATCAGCCTCTAGGCCAGCAGGAATCTCAATTTGCCAAATTAGCGCCCAATTCGCTGTTTTTTATCTCAGAAACTGTGCCATCAGGATGAGTTTGGCTTGCAAGGATGCGCCGTTGGCGCTTAATTGTCCTGCTGCGAATTAGTTTCGCAGTGGAAATATCTGGTTTCTTTGAGCTGTGCTCCTATGAAGCTTCTAACACTTTGTCGCTGCTGCAGATTGGGGTAGATAGTTCTCTAGAATGTGTACCTGCTAACCGATTAGGTTAAGGTAGTTTTGGTCAGGTCTATGTTGGTCGAACGTACCTGTCATGGAGCTGCTCGCATTGGTCCAGATGCCTGAGAGGTTTGTTAGTTTGTAAATTATTATTGTGGTCTAAACTTTCATGCTCGAGTATAGAAACATTGGTGAATGGTTATTGTAGTCCCAAATTGCATGCATAGCTGTTTGTGCAAACTGATCCAGTTTTAGCATCTAGGACCGCTGGGAGCTGGTTTGAAGGTGCGGGTCATGATTTACCATTTTGTATCTTTTTTCACGGGATTTAGGCTTCATAAAACTGCCTCCAGCTAATGATGGTTGTTTGGATCCAAAATATGCTGCTTTGATTTTGTAGTGTTCTTATAGTTAGCGCAGCGTAGTGCGCTTACTCGATTGCCCGAAACTTCTTATCACAGTCCTTTATTCCTTATTTTACTCAGACCAAGAGTAAGATTTAGCACTGGTTAAAAATTCTCTGTTAGATGTTCATTCATTCTGTTGCCTATTCATTAAATGGTTTACAGAGAGAATAGGATTAGTGAACTAGTTATCACCTGCAAAAAGGACTTTTATCCAAGCATCTAAAATCCTCATAACTAGAGTCGGACCATGGGAGTATACCACCCCCGAAATGATCAGACCACCACTGAGGGTAGTCATCTTGTCCACAATTATGAAGAGGAAAGTCACTGTAGCCTGAGTTCAAACAATGCAGAAAGATGAACAAGCGTTAACACGTTCAGGATTTGATTATCTCCCGCGGGGGGTCTACAGGTCGAAGATTAAACCAATAAGAGCGGACATGAATTCCAAGAACATTTGTAGCAACACCACTTGCCGAGGTGTGTGGTTATGGTGCGATGGTTTTGGTATAGTTTAATGGTAGCCAAGCCAAGGGGGGCAAAAAGAATTGAAAGAATTGAAGAAATATACCTTATTCTTTTTGTCATTTTCAGAATTGTTCACAACAAGAGTACTCAGATTATCGGTCACCCCTGTAGTGCATCAAAGAGATGCAATCGTCGGACAGGGTGAAAAGAGGACAAGGAGAGGGAGCTCGAGAGAAAATCGGATAAGTTCCTTACCGCAGCTATAGTCCTAGTGAACATGTTCGAATAATTGTTCCTGGAATTTTCAGTCATAGCAACGTTATTCGGCACGGACCTGCTTGCTTCATATTGGAGTGGCCGGCCTCAGCTTCCTCAGGATCACTAGCCCCCTGTTGATCATCAACAAGACCTTACCTTTGAAGGATGACTAAGGCAAAAAGAAGGGAATGAAGGACAAGGAAAATAGGAGCATATAGTTGGTTCGAATTCGGCAAGAGATTTTGCTATAAGCCGCTTAATCAATACTTGTATGCACAGTTACACACAAGCGAAATTACCGAGCTGATTGAGACTCGTAAGTAATTGACACTCAAGCGATTGAGACTCGTGTGTTTGAGACAAGCGATTGAGACTCCCCAATACTCGTGAGTGAGTACCGAGCTGATTGAGACTTCTATGGCTTAACATGGAAGCTTTTTACGGTACACTAGAAGGAGAAAATGATGATATTTTTTCTTTACCTGGATGACTATGTCTTCTTAACCCTATCGACATCTTATTCCTTTCAGATATAAAATCTTGAGCCTTGTCCAGATTCCGGCGGGGGATGGTCCAAGCAAGGCAACACGACATCTTGAGCCTTTTTCAGATTCCGTCCGGGGATGGTGCAAGCAATTCAACAGGGGGCGATCGATTTAAAGGTGCAAGTATCATAGGGTAAATGATCAAATACCGATCAACTTTGGAGCAAATCATTCCCTCCTCCTAGACTCCCCTATGCTGGATTCATGTCTTCTTTCTGAAATTTCTGGTGCATCCTTAACGGCAGAGTCCTGTGCGATTATTCAGCCAGACCGGATCTTCCACCACAAAGATTTTTCATACCTGCCAAACATACATTGCGATCATTTCTTAGTTTCCACGTCGCACATGAAGTTGCAGCACAAGCATTATTTTACTCCCCACGTTCACTAATCCATCGCTTGTAGCAACTGTTTCATAATCCAAGACAACGCTTTTACCAACTACTTGAGAAATGAACTTGCAGGCAACTTGTGCAATAGGACCGTAAAAGAAGATGCATAACTGATTCCTTCTCATTACATAACAAAAGAGCATGTTTTATCCCTAGTCAGACTTGTATTGTTGACCAAGCATATCTGCCAATTAGAACACAGGAAAACCCAATAGAAGTACATTTTAAATTTGCAATACCAAAGAATCATCCACACCAAACAACTGAATGCAAGAGGCAATTCCCACCCAAACCACATATTTATTAGCCAAAAACAAAGACATCTCGTACAGGTAAGCTTCAATTCAGAACCACTCCAAACGTTGCAAATAGTGTAATGCTCTTCTCATTTAAATGAATAACCTGTCGAGCTACAAAACCATTTGAGAAATGTGTGGCATTAAGAGAAGGGAAGGATAAAATATTACAGCTTCAATACTTATGACCAATAACTTGCTTCAATATCTTGTGACTACCAAGGTCATATCTCTTAATTAACCCAGGAAGCTAGTAAGCAGAAATTAAGATATCTCGAATAGGGGGATCCATATACATCCAAATTCTTTCTTAAGGCAAATAGAACCCTGATTAGTTAAGAGGTAGTTATGCTTCTACCTCCTTGTGATGCCCTCATAAGAAAGAAGCCCCGCTTGATTAATGCCAATTGACACAGTTATATTTACACAGTAAATTGAATTATCCCTACCTGGAAGGGCAGCCTCGATTTCTTCTGTGGTGACTTGCGTGTCTTTGTGGCCCTTTTTTTCTATTAGGATCTTTGTTGGTACATAGCTGGCACATTGATAGTGTTCAAGATATATAAGCTAGTGTTATTAAGTCGTCGAATAGTCGACGACTAGCCGTCCAGTTGGCTGGCAGCGCTTGATTCTAGCCATCAACTCGACTAGTTGAACAAGTTGAGCGACTTGCCGTCGACTGGTTGACTTGGGCCGACTAGTCATCGACTAGGAGAGACAAATCGACCGACTTGTGGGCGAGTGCAGGAGAGACAGTGTGGCTTGGCTCGCTTTTTTCCGACTTGGCGTGATTTGAGTTGGCCTAGCATTAGGTTGAAAATTGAAGAGGATAATGGATCTTGGCACGCAAACCCTAGCAATTAGCAGGTAGCCACTTCTGGTTCTTGTCTCAGACCATGTTGGTTCCCTCCCTTCCAACCATCTCGCAGCACCCGTTGCCTTTGCCCCTGGCTCAAGCTGCCATCTGCAAGTGTCACCTTGGCCTTTGGATTCATCTCCTCCTAATTCTAACTATCTACTCTACATCATATAAAATAAACTCAAGGGAAAAGTTCATTTGACACCCCTAAACTCTTCCAAAAGTCTAGATTTCAACCCTCAACTACAAAACCAGGCATTCGACATCGTCAAACTCTTAAAACTGTTCACTTTACCCCCTGAGATAAAACCACCCCGGTGTCGTTGACCTAACATCTACATGTATAGGTTTCGTTTGACATGGCATCCACATGCGCATGTATAGCTAAGTCTGACGGGTGAGACCTATCTGCAGAGAGAGAGAGAGAGAGAGAGAGCAAGGAAGCATAGGAGCATGGGGTAATGCCTGGGAGGTGGGTTGCAGATGCAGCGGCTCGGTGGCGAGTAGAGGGTGGTGTCGCGGTTTGATCTATGGTGCGATGGCGAGGTGGTGTTGTCTCGATGAAGAAGATGCGAGCACGGGGTTGATCATCACACGAGGAACAAGATGATGGGGTCGCTGATGGCAGGTAGATATGGGGAGAAGTCTCCATTTCTCCTCACGTCTCGTCTGTTGGCGGATCAGATGACAACAAGCGAGATCGAATCCGGCGGACTGTTGGAGAAAATCCCAAATTAAATGAGGGGAACGATGGATAGGAAGGTGGTACACGTCGTGGTGAGGTTAGTTTCACGAGGAATTCACTGGACTGGCGGATCGGGTCAAGGGTTCGGCGGCCGGACTTGGAGAAGACAATGGGAGGAAGAGGACTAAATCTTGAATCTGAATTGAACTATCTAGATTCCGCCTCAAATTCGGCTAGATATCTAAATCTAATCCCGAATCCAATCCCAAATCAGACGGGAAAATCCATCCTATTTTCATCCGCGCTGAGAGAATCGATGAACGCCCCTTATACAAGATAGACAGCATGGCCACACAAAACTCCAAAGAAAGCTAACCTGAACGCTAGTCATACACTATTGAGAGGCAATTTAACTTCAGAACAGCATCAAAATTAGATACGCAGATATACAATCTAGCACTTCAGAAAAAAAAAAGAAGTAAAGAAAAATGATGATTATTTTTATTTTTCAGCCCCTATTTTACTTTTTCTCCTATTTTGACATATCCGCTATGTATAATCTTCATTTGACACCACTAAAACTCAATCAAAAATATTTGTAATACATAAAACATAAGCATATTAACATTTACAATTTAAAATTATGATATTTCAAATTTAAAATTAAAATTTTCAAAACATAATAAATAGATAAATAGAAACTCCGAACAATTAATCGAACTATGAAGCGCTGTGAATTGCCCACAAATGCTCAATAAGATCATCTCGAAGCCTCATGTATTTCTCTGTCTTCAATAATATGGGATGTACTCGTGTCCCTGGGAATTGGGGCTGAGGAGGCAAATTTAGGGGCCTCCTAATTTTAGGGGCTTGAGTTGGAACCCTGCTGGATCTATTTTTTTTTTTACTACACTCCCTGTTTTAAAGTTTAGGAGCTGATTTAGGGGCCTTGCTGAAGATGCTCTAAGGCCGGAAACTGGACCAGAGCCTTCACCACCGCGTCCAGGTTCGGCGGCAGGCTCTCCAGCTTCTGCTAGCTACCTGCTGCGATAGCACGAACGGTTGGTTACTTGGTTATATAGTTTAATAGTTGGGCGAGGGTGGGAACGCGGGGGCTGGGGAGTGTCGAAACGGTCGATGTCCTACGATTCCTACGTGTGCACCGGTCCTACATGTGCGCCGGTCAAGGACAAGGACAAGAAGATTTGTGATGCTGGGCTCTGATTTGGACAGTGGAGAATGGGCCATGCAACTCTGGTCATTCCGGTGGCGGCCCAACTGTCCTAATTGGGTGATGGCCATAGATTTCGTAATAATACCAGCTGCATTCTTTCATTCTTTTCTTGTTTCCCTTTTAATTGTTATTCTAGTTCCGTTGTAATTACCAGTTGCTTTCTTTCGTAATAATACCAGCTGCACGGCATCTGATCATCCATTCAGATGTAATTACCCCATACTAATAGCTGTTATTATTATTACCCTGAGCTAATAATGTGGGTCGTCGCATTATACAAGTTCACTGTGATGCTGGTCGGCTTAGGGTGCGTTTGGTTGGGTGAATAAGGATGGTGAGATAGGATGATACAAGATGGATGGGATGATCCTAGATTAGATGGTATAGGGAGGGTGTTTGGTTGATTAGATGGTATAGCAATTTTCGACGATTTTTGATGAAAATCGATCAATTTCCACCGATTTTTGATCGGATTTTTACACGTAAATTTTTTTGAATTCTTGATTTTTTTTTTTGAATCGTATCAATTTATCGTCCGGTTTTTAAGATCAAACCCCAACGATACAGGTGATTTTTGCCAATTTTCGACGATTTTCATCGATTTTTGAATCCCTGCATGTCGCTTTATATACTTGTTAAATCCACCCCACGCGCCATCCTAGGTAAAAATCCCCCAGACGCAAGTACGCAACGTCGCAACACAGGTAAAAATCCCCCAGACGGAAGTACACAATGTCACAACTAGAGGTGGGCATCGTGTCGTACCGGGTCGGCCTGGCATGGGCCCATCGTGTTTCGTGCTTGAACCGTGCCGGGTTGTGACGGCCCATTGTGCCTACCGTGTCGGCCCGGCTCGCCTTCGACGAGCCCAGGTCTGGCCCATTTGCGCTTCGTGCCTGCTTCGTGTTGTGCCGACCCAGGCCCAGCCCATTTACACTATTACGACGAGAGGAAAGGAGACGGAGGCACACATTGCTCAATCTTTCAGTTCTCACTCGCCCGTTGCTCCCTCTCTCTCTCTCTCTCTCTCTCTCTCTCTCTCTCTCGTTGTTCCCTCTCTCTCGACCGTCCCTCTTAACTCTCTCTTGCATGTTGCCTCCCTCTCTCTCGCTCATTAGCCGACGAGAGACAAGAGATGGTCATCTGTACAAAGCCCAACAGTACTTTTTCTCTCGAAAAAAATCATCACTCATAACCTCGACAATATTATAAATCTAGTGAAATAAAACCATTGTAGATAAGTGATATAATATAGCCATCAACAATAATAAAATTGTGACAGTAGATTTGTGCCCATACCTTCGCCGTGCTGCCTGTGCCTCCGTCGTGCTGTGTCGGCACGGGCCCGGCCCAAACGGTCATGCTAGGCCGTGCCGCCCATCGTGCCCTGATCTCAGGCCCGGCCCGGCCCGGCCCATGCTATAGTGTCGTGCCGGCCCGGCCCATCTCGTGCCGTGCTGTGTTTTAGACTGGGCTGAATCACCGTGCTTCGAATCGGCCAAGTGCCCACCTCTCGCAACACCGGCTGTTGACCTCATCGCTACTAGTCAGCCGCACATGCCGCCCGGACCACGACCATATTCGCCGCTAGCCTGCTGCCTGCCCCAACACGCAACACCTGGCGAAAATGTTTGTAGGAAAGCGTCTCCTCTCCGGTATCGAGCACAGTATCCACCTATTTGTTCCTAGCACAGTACCCTTTCCCGCTCGTGGCCTAAACTTTTTGCTCTTTACAGTGGAAAATTTTTAAATTAGAACATTTAAAGTTTGAAAATTTTAAATATGAAGTTTCAACTTGAAAAAATTAAAAAAAAAACTAAATTAAAAAATTTTAAATTAGGAAGTTCTAACTCGAAAAATTTCATATATGGTAGCATAGCATGGCTTATATAGGCCCTGTTTGGCACAGCTCCCACTCCAATTTTTTAGCTCCAGATCTCAGATTCTTAGTGGAGTGAATTCTTTAAGAATCTGGAGCTGTCTATGGAAGTGTTTGGCTAGGAGGCTGACTCTGGATTCTTGAATATGAGGATCGTGTGTAAATTGTCAACAATACCCTTGGTTTTCTCACATACATTTTCCGCTCTTTCATTCATTTTTGCAATACTAGCATTTCATTTTCGCACTACTAGCATTTCCTTTTTGCACTACTAGGCATTGGGAAATTTCCGTTGGTGTTTCTTTTGCACAACTAGCATTCTTTTTTGCACTCATTACAATTTTTGCATTCTGGGTGCTTCCGATCCAAAATATGATCTAATCATTCTTCCTGTAAGTTGTTTTGCATTTAACATTTTTATACGCATAATCATAAATGCACGTCTAATGTCATGATCAACCCAATTTCCTTGCACAGATGTTGACCTGCAAACCAAATTGAGATACAATATGTTTGGAAGAAGAATTAAGCTTATTGTTGCATCAATATTTTTTAGCTACATGAAGTTGGAATGCACTAGTCATAACGAATGCTTGTGGTTCATATATAAATTGCAATATACAGTACTGAGCATTTCTTAATTGCAATAAAATATCACCAAGCTAGAGAAATTTCGGTTGCCATTTCATCACGAAAGGTATCCATAGACCGTTCATTAGAATATTGTGTTGCCCCATCGGAAGCTCCTTGAGAAATGGCATACTTGTGGTATCTCGACGGGATGGTAGGCACATAATTAGGATCTCGATCACACCTATGAAAATGCAAATCATCAGTGGCATGCTCACGTATGAAGTTGTGGATTGCCATAGTAGCCGCGACAATCATCTTTTGCTTAGGTAGGGGATAATTTGGCATTTTGAACAATATTGGCCATCTCATCTTCCATACTCCAAAAGCTCGCTCCACTACATTACGCACAGATGAGTGTACTCGATTGAACCTCTCCTTAGGAGTAGTAGGTTCCATGCCTTTATGAAACTCAGGAATATGATAACACTAATGCAGTCCCTATTTTGGCCCTTTTGCCTTTGTCAACAACAACATTAGGACCTCTCTTGTTGTTTCGAGGAGTAACCACCTCAACATCCTCCTCCAAATCTATAGTATCATCCTCCAAGTTGATAGTGGGGCTTGCTTCTATTGGAGTTGTTGGCATGTTGCCCACCGCAGGAGACCAATGATCCCCACCGTTATTGGTGATGTCAGCAAACATCTTAATAAGCAAATCTTCATTTTGAATACCTCGCTTCTTGAACTTCATGCAACCTGGAATATCCTGCAATATTACAAAAAGAGCATTTAGTGTCATTGTGACCATATAAAAATGTTAGTTGAACAAGAAAGAAAAATATTACAACGCTTACTTCTTTTGCTTTCTTCCACCAATCGTCGTCCATCTTGATAGTCTTTTTCACCTCATCCCAACCACAACCTGTCTCCCTCCTCCTGAAAGTGCATCTAGGCCCCTCAAATTGTTTTGGTGATTAATGATGACACAATTAAAGAGATCTAATGTTTTATCCAAGAATACTGCAGAGATCGAGATCATATCGAGCTTGGAATGACATTGGACGCCCCTATGACGACTTAAAAGAAAAAAAAAGGGCGGCATCAAGACCCAAGTTGTATCATTTTATTTATTTGTGTCTTAAGGATAGCCGTACTATTAAGAGGGTACGACGAGAAATCGACTTTAGGATGTGCATGTGCTCAACATCAAATACTGCATCTCAAATTAGCACTAATTCACTTGGTTTTGAAAAGTATCAAATTAAAACCGAACTGGGTAACCCGGAGTATCCGGACTTTCAGTCCGGAGTCTCCGGATTCAATCCGGAGTGTCCGGACATTTGGTCCGGAGTCTCCGGGTTGGACCTCTCGGTTGCTTTTGGTTCCAGCTGGTCCGGAGTATCCGGACATTTGGTCCGGAGTCTCCGGATAACCCGGAGTCTCCGGGTTGTTTGTCCGGACACTCCGGCCTGTTCAAAAACGGGAGTAACGGCTAGTTTTCAAAAAGGGTATTTAAAGCCTCCACTCCACTCCAACGGCTAGGATCTCTATTGAGCTCATTCATAGCAGCATTCAAGCCATTCCTAACCATCTCTAAGCATTCAATAGAGCCCCCACTTCCTCCCACCAATTAATTTGGTTGTTGATCCTTTTGGTGAGGAGAGGAAGAAGAAAAGTGCTAAGTGCATTCATTTCATCTTGTTGAGCACTAGTTCATCCTTCAAGCGATTCTTCGTGGTGCTATTTCTCTTGGAGGTTGAAGGTCTCCTAGACGGCTAGGAGTCACCGGGAGCTACCAACTTGTGTGGTGAGCCCCGGTAGTTTGTGAAGGCAAGTCTCGCCTCCGAAAGGAAAGAGACAAGAAGTGAAGCCGGCGAGTGCATTTGTGCAACACCGGGAGGAAAGCGGGTTGAAAAAGACCCCGGCTCAAGTGTGACCGAGCCACCTCAACGGAGACGTAGGATTCCCTTCAAGAATCCGAACTTCGGTGAAAAATCGTGTCTCTCGCTCTCTCTTTTACGTTCTAGTCTTGCTTATTTGGATTTGAATTTGTGAAGTTAGATCTAGCTCCTAGAATAGCTTTAGTTCAAATCCTGTCTAGCAATTGTTCTAGGTTGCTTTTGCTTTCTACTTCTAGTAGTTTGTTGCGCTTGCTAGAGTAGTTTTTATTGCCCTCCCGAGCCAGCTAACCCGGAGACTCCGGACTCAATACCGGACACTCCGGACAAGCCGGAGTATCCGGACCTAAACCCGGAGACTCCGGGTTGACCAGCTCGGCCCGTCTTATTCCGCTGCTTAAATTTTTATCCGCCTATTCACCCCCCCTCTAGGCGACATCGTTGGTCCTTTCACCTCCTCAATTTATTCTAAATGGTAAATTCATTCTTTAGCTTGTCCCATTTATTCTTAAATTGCAACTTTTTGTAATCAAGACCGGTTCTTTCTTGGAACCTCTTTGCAACCTCACTAAAGCCTACACTGTTCAAGTGGGTGTTTGGCCGATTCCCCCTCTCAACTTGTTCAGCAAACAACTCACAAACTATCTGTGTGTGTTCATCACTCCACTCGGCAGCCATCTGGGTATTGTATTACAAAGTCTATTCAGATAACAATGTCCAAAATCAAGAAAGAATGCCACTGAATTTAGACTCTCTAATATCTTGACAACATATCTAAGATGCTATGTTGAGTCTTCATCCAGTGAAGGTCTATCACAGAGAGAAAAACTATACAGTCAAGCAAATAACCCCCATATTTCAATTGTACACAAAAAAGTTTAGATGTTTGGAAGCAAATAACCAGCCAAGGACTATTAACCATCAAAATTTCTAGCTCTCCTTTATTAGCAGAAGAGGCGGCTCTCCTGCCGGCTTCCATTTCAAAAAACAACATTAACCATCAACTATCAACCATCAAAATTTCTAACATCTCAGCATTCTAACATCCTTTACTGAAGCTCATGACAAATGTCTCAGCATTCTAACATCTCAGCATTACAAATTTCTACATTAAAACATTAACCATCCTTTACTGAAGCAAATGACAGATGTCTCAACATTTCTAACATCTCAAAATTTCTAACATCAACATCAACATCTCAACAGATCATCTGCATACTTGTTTTATCAGTGAAACCTCTCAAAATTTCTAACATCAACATCAACTGAAGCTCCCAGAAAAGAACATCATCAACCATCACAACAGACATCATCAACCATCACAACATACTGCCACAGAGGGCTCCATAATCATCAACCATCACAACGGACATCATCCAAAACACATCAATGCGTGCAGGGATATTGCTCAACCATCACAACAAATGAGGAATATTGCTCAATGATCACAATTAACCAACACAACAAGAAAAGCAGTCAATTCGTGCACACATCAAAACACGAGAGAGGATGTGGCTACCTGCAGAAGATGGTGAGCACGGCCGGGGGGGGAGCAGGGTCGGATCGCCGGCGTGACGAGGCAGAGCAGGGTCGGATCGCCGGTGAAACGAGGCGGAGCCGCCGCCTAGGGTTGGGGGGAGGAGCCGGAGCCGCCTGAAGGGTTTCGTAGCATGGAAAACAAAAATTTTTCCTACGATTGCAACCAAACACCAAGATCATATCTAGGAGATGCAAGTAAACGGTTTCAGAAGGACTCACCCTCGAAGACCGAAAGCGGGAATAACGTTCCCGCAAACAAACGTGGTTGATGTAGAGGTACACTCCCGACTTCAAAGTCGCGAAGATGAGCGCCACTAACGGCAGCGCCCGCATTTGGTCACACGTGCGGATCAACGATGACCTCCAATCCCTCGTTCGGTAGGCAGCGGAAGTAGTGGATCCTGAAAACTCCAACAACACTACGACTTAGTGGTGGTGGTGGTGAAGAAATAATTTCAGCGGCCGCTTAAGCCACGGCTAAAAGCGGATCGGCGGGAGGAGGGAGAATGGACCAACCAAAGGGTCATGGATGAACACCAAAGAGAGGAGCTCCTCCTCCCTTTTATAGGAGGAGGAGGAGGCATGCCAAGGGGTGGGGTGGCGGCGCATGGGGGCTGCCCCTTGCCCTCCCTCTCTTCATGTGAGTGATCTCTCCACTCACAAATTAACCACATTGAGCTCCATTAAAACCCCACTCAAGAAAATGAAAGGTTTTCTCCCATAAACATTTTTATTTCAGATTTAATATTTGTTAATTCTTTTAATTAACAAACATTAACATATACCCTTTAACTATTCCGATATCCCGAAACTATTCCGCGATACTCAAACAGTCCTCAGATCATCCATATTTTTCTCCGGTGTTTCAGTATCCACTCAAATGCATCGATGAACTTTAAGTGTGTCACCCTACGGTTCGTGAATAAAATGGACATGATTGAGACTCCTCTCGGATCAATAATCATCACGGGATCCGAGATCCATAATGACTCCCATTCACTCAACGATGAACTAGTGATCGCGTAAACCGTAAAACGACATAACCAATTCCTTTTGTCTCACGATATTTTACTTGTCCGGATCCGATCATCAGTATCAACTATACCTAGTTCGATCCCGTTACCGCAAGTACTCTTTACTCGTTCCGTGATATAACATTCTTGTGACCTAGTCACATGCTTGCAAGCGATGTCAATGTGATATCACCGAGAGGGCCCAGTATATCTCTCCGTCATCCGGATGGACAAATCCCACTCTTGATGCATGAGCCTCAACTAATACTTTCATAGTACCCAAATCCATCTTTATAGTCACCGTGTTACGGAGTGACGTTTGATGTCATCAAAGTACTCTTCCGGAATTAGTGATTGACATCATCTCATGGTCTAAGGAAAAAAGCTATTTCGAATGTGTTTGATACAGCAACAAACTAAATGACTTGATCGTATTTGCTATACCAACTTGGGTGTGTGTTCATCACATCATTCTTCTAATGACATGACCCGTTATTAATAACATCCAATGTTCATGATCGTGAAACCTTGATCATCGGTTAATCAACGAGCTAGTTTAAAAGAGGCTTTACTAGGAACCTTTTGTTTATTAAACACACATGTATTAACGCTTCGATTAATACAATTTTAGCATGAGAAATAAACATCTATTATAAACATGGAATATGATAATAAACAATTTATTATTGCCTCTCGGGCATATTCCCTTGATCTCCCACTTGCACTAGAGTCAATAATCTAGATTACATTGTGATGATTCTAACACCCATTGAGTTACGGTGTTGATCATGTTTTGCCCTTGGGAGAGCTTTAGTCAACGAGTCCGCCACATTCAGATCCGTGTGCACTTTGCAAATCTTTATATCGCCATCCTTGACATGTTCACGGATGGAGTGAAACCGACGCTTAATATGTTTGGAATTCTTGTGTGACCTTGGTTCTTTAGCATTGGCTATGGCACCATTGTTGTCACAATAGATAACCATCGGGTCCAACGCACTCGGAACCACACCTAGTTCGGATATGAACATCTTCATCCAAACCGCTTCCTGCGCCGCTTCAAGCGACAATATATTCCGCCTCTGTTGAAGATCCCGCCACCACAGATTGCTTGGAACTTCTCCACTCACCGCTTCCTCCATTCATTTCAAAAATGTACCCGGATTGAGACTTAGAGTCATCCGGATCGATTGTCAAAGCTAAGCGTCGACGTAACACTTTGCGACGAGCTCTTCTTCACCACCATATATGAGAAACATATCCTTAGTTCTTCTTAAGTACTTAAAGATATTCTTGATCCGCGTCCAGTGTTCAAAACCTGGATCGATCAGTACCGCTAGTCAAACTAATAGCATGTGCCACATCCGGTCTTGTACACAACATAGCATACATGATAGAGCCTATGGGTGAAGCATAGGGAATCTTATTCATTACTTCTCTATCTTCTGCTTTGTAGCTGGACTCGAGTCTTACTCAACGTCTTGCCTTGCATCATAGGTAAGAACCCTTTCTTACTTTCGTCCATTCTAAACTTCTTTAGAATCTTGTCAAGATATGTACTTTGTGATAGCCCAATTAAGCGTCTCGATCTATCTCTATAGATTTTGATGCCTAAAATATATGCCACTTCACCAAGGTCCTTCATTGAAAACTTCTTTGTTTAAGTAATCTTTTACACTTTTCAAAAGTTCTATATCATTTCCTATCAACAATATGTCATCCACATATAATATCGTAAATGCTATAGAGCTCCCACTCACTTTCTTGTAAACACAAGATTCTCCGTAAGTTTGGACAAATCCAAAACCTTTGATTACCTCATCAAAACGGAGATTCCAACCGTGATGCTTGCTTCATCCATAAATGGATCGCTGAAGTTTGCATACCTTATTAGCATCCTTAGGATCAACAAAACCTTTGGGTTGTATCATATACAACTCTTCCTCAATGTTTCCATTAAGGAACGCAGCTTTGACATCCATCTGCCAGATTTCATAATCGAAAAATGCACGCAATTGCTAACATAATCCTAACAGACTTTAGCATCGCTACGGGTGAGAAAGTCTCATCGTAGTCAACTCCTTGAATTTGTCGAAAACCCTTTGCGACAAGTCGAGCTTTATAGACGGTCACATTACCATCAGCGTCTATTTTCTTTTGAAAATCCATTTGTTCTCAACGGCCTTACGGTCATTGGGTAGGTCCACCAAAGTCCATACTTGGTTTTCATACATGGATCCCATTTCGATTTCATGGCTTCTAGCCATTTGTCGGAATCTGGGCTCATCATCGCTTCATCATACGTTGCAGGGTCATTATTCTCAACTACCATGACATTCATAGTAGGAACATAAAAGTCGAGGAGCGATAGCGCTCTTGTTGACCTGCGAGGTGCGGTAGTGTTCTCTTCTGAGTTTCATGATCCTTATCATTAGTTCCCTCTTCATTTGGTGAAGTCAACTCCGAAACAACTTCCGCGCCGCTGCACTTGCCATTCCATGAAGAGAAGGTTCAACAACCTCGCCGAGTTCTACCTTCCTACTACTCACACCTTTCGAGAGAAACTCTTTTTCCAAAAGGATCCATTCTTGGTAACGAAAACCTTGCCCTCGGATCTGTGATAGAAGGTGTACCCAATTGTTTCTTTAGGGTATCCTATGAAGACGCATTTTTCCGCTTTGGGTTCGAGTTTATCAGGTTGAAGTTTCTTCACATAAACATCGCATCCCCAAACTTTTAGAAATGATGACTTAGGTTTGTTGCCAAACCATAATTCATACGGTGTCATTTCAACGGATTTAGATGGTGCCCTATTTAAAGTGAATGCAGTTGTTTCTAGTGCATGACCCCAAAATGAAAGTGGCAAATCTGTAAGGGACATCATAGATCGAACCATATCCAATAAAGTACGATTCTGACGCTGGATACACCATTACTGTGTGGTGTTCCAGCGGAGTGAGTTGTGAAACTATTCCACATTGTCTCATGTGTGTGCCAAACTCGTAACTAAGATACTCTCCTCCACGATCAGATCGTAGAAATTTGATCTTTCTGTTACGATGATTTTCTACTTCACTCTGAAATTCTTTGAACTTTTCAAATGTTTCAGACTTGTGTTTCATTAAGTAAATATATCCATATCTACTCAAATCATCCGTGAAACTAACGGCTAACGATATCCACCACTCATTGACACACTCATTGGACCACACACATCGGTATGTATGATTTCCAATAAGTCGGTTGCCCGCTCCATTGTACCGAAAACGAGGTTCTAGTCATCTTGCCCATGAGGCATGGTTCACATGTCTCAAATGATTCATAATCAAGTGATTCTAGTAGTCCATCGTAATGGAGCTTCTTCATGCGTTTAACACCAATATGACATAAGCGGCAATGCCACATATATGCAGCAATATCATCATTCAACTTAATTCTTTTGGCATTCACATTATGAACATGTGTACTATTATCAAGATTCAAAATAAACAAACCATTCTTTTCGGTGCATGACCATAAAAGATATTATTCATATAAATTGAACAACCATTGTTCTCGGACTTGAATGAATAACCGTCTCGCATTAAACAAGATCCGGATATGATGTTCATGCTCAACGCAGCACTAAATAACAATTATTTAGGTTTATAACTAATCCCGATGATAATTGGATAGGTAGCGTCCGACGGCGATCACATCAACTTTTGATCCATTGCCGACGCCGCATCATTACCTCATCCCTTGCTAGTTGTCGCTATTCCTTAGCTCCTGTTTCGAGTTACATATGTTAGCAACCGAACCGGTATCAAATACCCAGGCACTATCATGCGAGTACTAGTAAGGTACACATCAATAACATGTATATCATATATACCTTTGCTCACTTTCCGTCCTTCTTATCACCGAGATATTTTGGGCGATTCGCTTCCAGTGCCCAAAGGTTCTTGCAATAAAAACATTCAAGATGTCGACTTAGGGCCAGCCTTGGTCTTCTTCTCGATGTAGCAACAGACTTGCCCTTCTTCTTGAAGTTTCCCTTAGACTTACCTTTCTTCTTGAAACTGAAAGTCTTTTGGACCATCAACACTTGATGTTCCTTCTTGATCTCCTCTTCAGAAGTATTAAGCATTGATAGAAGTTCGGGAGAGACTTCTTCATGCCCTGCATGTTGTAGTTCATCACAAAGCTCTTGTAGCTTGGTGGCGGATCGGAGAACACGATGAATTCCTAGCTCAATGGGGATCGTTATTCCCAAAGCTATGAGTTTATCGGCGTACTGCACATTTTGAGTACGTGCTCACTAACGGAGCTATTTTCCTCCATCATGAAGATAAAGAACTTTTCTGAATCTTCATAACTCTCTACTGCGGCATGGGTGTCGAAGATCATTTTCAACTCCCTCATTGTATCAAAAGCATTGCTTTGTGCTCAAACGTTTTAGCGGCTCGGGCTCAAGGCCATACAAAATGCCGCATTGAACTAAAGCTGTGGTCCTCCTGCGAGTCAAGAAAACATTTTCTCCTCCTCGGGGCATCATCGTGGGCGGGTCACCTAGCGGTGCTTCTAGCACATAGCTCCTTTGAGCAGCGTGGCGAGAGAATCCTCGAGGTTAAGGGCCCGATTGGTAAAGTTGCTACCATTGGTGGCTAGTTTCTCTTTCTCCATGAACAGTTGAAATTGAAAATAGGGGTGCCATCTACAACATATTTGCAAAGTTATTTAGACTAAGTTCATAATAGATTAAGTTCAATGTTAATTCAAAATTAATACGAGAACTCCCACTCAAAAACAACATCCTCTAGTCATCTTTAGTGATTACATGAACCAAATTCACTATACCGAAACCGATCATCACGTGAGACGGCATAGTTTCAAAGGCGAACATCAATATGTTCATCATATCATCCATATGACTCATGCTTTACCTTTCGGTTCGTGTTAGAGGCCATGTCTGCAGACATGCTAGGCTCGCCAAGTAGAACCAAAGTATTTGCATGTGTAAATCTGGCTTACACCCGTTGTATGCGACGTAGAGTCTATCACACCCGATCATCACGTGGTGCTTGAAGCACGAACTTTCTTAACGGTGCATACTATGGAAGAACACATTATTATCTTGATATTAATTTGGAGGGATCATCTTATAGTGCTATCGACGTGATCATAATCAAGCAAAATAAGATGCATAAAAGGATTAACATCACATGCATGAATAAAGTGATATGATATGGTCCTTTCAAAGACTTGATCTCCATCTTGTGCGACATGGTATGATCTCCATCATTCCACCGCATGGCACCAAGGTCCATGATGCTGCCATCTTGATTGTCTTCCTCCATTACAATATATCACATGGACATATATTTAGCACGCAGGCCATAAAAGAAAAACAACCAAATGGCTCCTGCCAGGTTGTTTAAATTTACAATAAATTTCATTTCATACAACAATCTTTGTATCAATGACCATATCACATCACAAGCCCTGCAAAAACAAGTTAGACGCCTCTAATTTATTTTTGCATATTTTACGTGGTTTTGGGCTTTCTAGGAAAAACTATTCTTACCTACGAACAAGAACCACAACGGTGATAAAAACATTATTAGCAAACCGTTGTAAATTAGATCATGACTATAGTGGGAGAAAGCGACACCCATAAAGCCACTTATGCAATACTAGTTGCATGTCGAGCGTGGAACAAGTCTCATGTGCGAGGACATGTAAGGTTAGTCCGGGCCGCTTCAAATCCCACTATGCCACCATGATCCAAAATACACGAAAGTATGCAATAACATGATCATCAACGCCCACATCCACATGTGTTTTAAACCGTACAAAACATCTACGCATAGACCTGGCTCTGATACCACTGAAGGGTTTCGTAGCATGGAAAACAAAAATTTTTCCTACGATTGCAACCAAACACCAAGATCATATCTAGGAGATGCAAGTAAACGGTTTCAGAAGGACTCACCCTCGAAGACCGAAAGCGGGAATAACGTTCCCGCAAACAAACGTGGTTGATGTAGAGGTACACTCCCGACTTCAAAGTCGCGAAGATGAGCGCCACTAACGGCAGCGCCTCCGTACTTGGTCACACGTACGGATCAACGATGACCTCCAATCCCTCGTTCCAGCGGGGCAGCGGAAGTAGTGGATCCCCGGAAAACTCCAACAACACTACAGCTTAGTGGTGGTGGTGGTGAAGAAATAATTTCAGCGCTTCGCTTAAGCCACGGCTCGAAAACGGATCGGCGAGGAGGAGGGAGAATGGACCAACCAAAGGGTCATGGATGAACACCAAAGAGAGGAGCTCCTCCTCCCTTTTATAGGAGGAGGAGGAGGCATGCCAAGGGTGGGGTGGCGGCGCATGGGGGCTGCCCCTTGCCCTCCCTCTCTTCATGTGAGTGATCTCTCCACTCACAAATTAACCACTTTGATTTCCATTAAAACCCCACTCAAGAAAATGAAAGGTTTTCTCCCATAAACATTTTTATTTCAGATTTAATATTTGTTAATTCTTTTAATTAACAAACATTAACATATACCCCTTTAACTATTCCGATATCCCGAAACTATTCCGCGATACTCGAAACAAATCCTCAGATCAGCCCATATTTTTCTCCGGTGTTTCGTATCCACTCAAATGCATCGATGAACTTTAAGTGTGTCACCCTACGGTTCGTGAATAAAATGGACATGATTGAGACTCCTCTCGGATCAATAATCATCGGCGGGATCTTGGAGATCCATAATGACTCCCATTCACTCAACGATGAACTAGTGATCGCGTAAACCGTAAAACGACATAACCAATTCCTTTTGTCTCACGATATTTTACTTGTCCGATCCGATCATCAGTATCAACTATACCTAGTTCGATCCGTTACCGACAAGTACTCTTTACTCGTTAGTGATATAACATTCTTGTGACCTAGTCACATGCTTGCAAGCGATGTCAATGTGATATCACCGAGAGGGCCCAGTATATCTCTCCGTCATCCGGATGGACAAATCCCACTCTTGATGCATGAGCCTCAACTAATACTTTCATAGTACCCAAATCCATCTTTATAGTCACCGTGTTACGGAGTGACGCGTTTGATGTCATCAAAGTACTCTTCCTGAATTAGTGATTGACATCATCTCATGGTCTAAGGAAAAAGCTATTTGAATGTGTTTGATACAAAGAACAAACTAAATGACTTGATCGTATTTGCTATACCAACTTGGGTGTGTGTTCATCACATCATTCTTCTAATGACATGACCCCGTTATTAATAACATCCAATGTTCATGATCAGGAAACCTTGATCATCAGTTAATCAACGAGCTAGTTTAAAAAGAGGCTTTACTAGGAACCTTTTTGTTTATTAAACACACATGTATTAACGTTTCTGATTAATACAATTTTAGCATGAGAAATAAACATCTATTATAAACATGGAATATGATAATAAACAATTTATTATTGCCTCTCGGGCATATTCCCTTCACCGCCGCCGCCTAGGCTTGGCGAGAGGAGCTGAGCAAGGCCGGGAGGAGGAGGCGGAGTCGCCGCTGCCGTCTAGGGTTGGGGGGAAGATCGAACCAGGGCCACGGGAGGAGGCGGAGATGACGCCGCAAGAGGGTTAGGGGGAGGAGCAGCGCGGGTCCTGGGAGAGGAGGCAAAACGAGAACGGCTGGGGCGATCGGTTCGGGCGCTCGGCTGGGGGGTATACCCCGATGGCAATTGCGGGTAATTTCTACCCAACTCCGAGGGTAGTTTCAATTTTTTTATCCCGCTCCAGATGAGAGTTGGGGAAAGGTCACTCCAAAAAATTGCATTACAAACCACTCCAGATCCTCCCCACTCCCACTCTGAAAAATTGTGGAGTTAGAGTGTTTGGCACAGCACCACCCAACTCCTATTAGAATTCGAGAGTGGGAGCTGTGCCAAACAGGGCCATAGTTATATGGGTAGCATAGCATTGGAGTGTGTGTAGAAATCCTATGAAGTACAGGGGTATGTTTAGAAACTGGCAGTTTGGCTGACTCTTCGCAACCGGGATGTTCCCCCCGATCCGTTTTCCTTTCAGATTTGAGACATACCAGTTGCTGTCAGACAGAGATAGCAAACATGGAGAGACCATTTCCAGGCAATTCTATGTTTTTCCTTCCAATATAAATTGCACAAATCTTAAAGCAAACGAAGATGTAAGTAATTATCATATACCCTACATTCATACTTTAATATTTGTGTAACTTTTAAACAAAAAAGCGTAAAAACACCTCTCACAACAATTCTTATGGTTTGGATATCCGGTTAGAATAATAAGAAAGAATCAAAGTCCAGGTTGGTTGATGAGCCTAGTGATGGAGACTATATTCTAGCTTGGTTCGGAGAGCACGTTTTAGGCAAAGAGGAAGTCTAGAAGAGTACAAGTTGGAAGAATTGATGGCTGCCATGTTGAGGTGCAATCCCTATTACGATGACAACCTTTTTCGACAAAAATTTTTTTGAGGTAAAATAGAGATAGATGTTTCGTGCGGCTCTGATTCGGCAACCCCGGGCGTTGTGGACGGGCTCCGTAAGGATATTCCATTGGGGCCAGGCAGCAGGTGAGGCCGAGCAGGGGGGTACGCAAAGTCTGAAATAGTATTTCATTTTCGCTGGGCATAGCATAAATACAACTATACAAGTTTTCAGAAACCGTGTCTCCTCTCCGGTGTCGAGCAAAGTATCCACCTCTTTGTTCCTAGCAATTTGTGTATGCGAACACCCTTTCCCGCTCGTGGCCCAAACTTTTTGCTTTTCACAGTGGAAATTTTTTAAATTAGAACATTTAAACTTTGAAAATTTTAAATATGAAGTTTCAACTCGAAAAAATTCAACTAAAAAAATTAAATTGAAAATTTTCAAATTAGAAAGTTTCAGCTCGGAAAGCTTCAACTCGAAAAGTTTTAAATCGAAAAATCTCTACTCAGAAAGTTTCAACACGAGAAGTTTTAAATCAAAAAACTTCAAAATCAGAAAAATTTCAACTCAAAAAAATTCAAATAAATGAGTTTTAACTCATAAAACTTTCAATTCAAAAGCTTTCGATTTAAAATACTTTTGGTTCAAAACATTTCGAAATAAAATCCAAGTCGATGCTGCCTTTTGCAATGCCATTTTGCCTGCCCGTGTTGTGGGTAGTAGTTGAGGACAAGTCATCTGAGTTGTTGTAATTCAAGATTGATTATTGGCATGTTGAGATTCAAACTCCTCTAGTCCTTTCATTTCCTCTTGCAAATTGCAATATTGGAAGGCCATTCATGGATCGACCAGAAGACACCTAGGCTGACATTCGAAAATATGTAGCAGAGGCCGGTGCGTATATTGGGCTTTAGTGGGCAGACGAGGAAATATTTTTGTCCTAAAATGGACCGACTAGTAAATATTTGGGGCCGAACATGGGCCCAAAAGCTCTTGAACGCTATTGGGCATTAAATTAGACCGAAACGTACACGATTCGGGAAGGATGGGCCAGAAACGATATTTGGGCTGATCGTTCTAATGAACCCAGCAGGGGGTGTTTTCAGGCACCGAACGGGCTGGACGGTAGACATTTCGTCCTTTAAATGAGCCACAAGTTATGTGCAAAAATGGGTCTTAAATAGGAGGCTTCAGGAACTGAATGGACTGGCCAACATATTAGGGCCTTAGTGTGCATAATGCTATGATGGTCAAATCGGTAGTTTAGGGAAACGTAAGTCTTTAGCATAGTTAACTCTAATAGCACATAGATTGCTAAGAATTTTATTAAAGCGTGCAAAGAAATCATGTAATGATTCACCAGGCTTCATCTCAAAACACATATATTCTTTCTTATAAATATCTTGATGTACCTCTTTGACAGTGTTTGAACCCTCATGGTAATTACAAAGAGATTTTCACACCTCATATGCGCATCGAAGATGAACCACTCGATCAAAATTGCTGCGTCCCAAGCTTTGGATGGTCAAGTTGCGCGCCTTGCTATTTGTTTCAACATGTGCGCGATTGACGTCGTTGACGTTGTCGTTCTCAGGAACTTCATACGACTTGTAAACCTTCTCCCAAATTGCGAAGTCCTGCGCCTGGATGAACGCCTCCATCTTTGCTTTCCAAAACTGAAAATCAACACCATCGAAGACACAAGGTTTTGTCGTATACATATCCATTGCTATGATTTCTAATCACTGGTTAAGATTAATTAGAAAAACCTTGCTCTGATACCACTTGTAGGATTGATATAGACTAAAATAACAATAAGATGGGGTGAATGATTCCGCGGAAGCTAAAATCAAATTTTTAGTGATTATCAAAACACCCCCAAACAAAATATAAAAGATTGCTTCGGTTTAACGCAAAAAACAGATTTATAGATGTTCACTAAATCATGAATTCCCGATGATCCAACCATTCGATTGATGTGAAAATTTAACTGTAGAAACTAGATTCAATTTATAAACTAACCCAATAAGAATCAACTCAATCGGATCTATGGATCAAAAGTTATAAACTTCGCAAGTTAACTGTACCATCGATTTCAATCAAAACAGATTGATAGACGTTCGGTAAAACACAGATTCCTAGAGATCCAGCCGTTATATTGACGTGAAATTTTAACAGAAGAAACTAGGTTCCAATATAAATCTAACAAAAAAAGAATTACCTTGATCGGACCTACGTATAAAAAGTTATAAGCTTTGCAAGTTGACTATATCAATAATAACGAGAATTGATTAAACCCTAATTTCTTGATTAAACAAAATCTACAAGGAATTAACCAATCAAACTTTTTAGATAACTAACTTGATGCCCTAGGAAGGTTTGGAATACATCAAATCAAAATTATCACATAAAACGATGAATCAATCTAAAAGCAAAAAAAGCATGCAATCGAGGAGAGAGAAAATAAGAAATATTCGTAGTGATTACTGTAGCAGTCGTGGCACTGCAGTGATTTTCCTGTAAACGCGAACTGTAGCAACCGAAATACTGTAGAAGCACGGATTACTGTAGCGTTGAGGAAGATCGTTGTTCTAGCGCCTTTTTCCCTTTGCAGCTTACGGCTTGATGAAGAAATCAATCTTTATTTCTTTTAGTATTGTCTAATTATAGTACTCCAAACAAAGGAGTACAAACCCTAAAATCTACGCTCTCAATAAACAGGGGACACCTCTCCCTATTTATAAGAAGTAAACCCTAGAAGAGTTTGTATACAGATACATTGCATGCATATCCACCTGGGCCAATATATGCACACATCCCAAAATTCACGCATGTACGCGTACGGCCCACCTGCCACTACCGCGTGACTCACTCGTCTTCACGTGAACCGTTCTCTAGTCCGAACGCTCCGCATGACATCCTCGACCACTAGGACCTCAGTTCTTCCCTGAACCTAGTCCTGAACCTCAGTTCCTCCACAAACCTAGCTCCGGTCCCATCATCGACCACGTTCGACCTCAACCAACACCTGCACATGAACAAACACGAAACCGTGTACGAGCACAAGTCCACGACTTGACTCAAAATCAGTCCATGCAACCACTAAAACGAGTGCATTGCATCAAACAAAACAACTACCATACTATCACAAGCATATCAATTAATCTTCTGAAATAACACATGCACATGCACCACACATGCCATGAGCACAACCATCTTCGTGTTTGTATATCATATAACCTATGTAGAGGGTCCTACTGGCTACTCTTCTCATCGGCGCCCTCTACCACCATATATAAAAATACGTCACCACCATTTTACATATCAATATTCATACCATTTCATAAATTCATCTCCATACCATCTTCCCAACTGCATTTGATTTAGAGTTTCATTTTATAAGATAGTTTTCCAATGCATTGATGATATCTTGAAAGCATTTAAAACAATTTCAAAGCCGTGATCAAGAGAATCTTGCCTGAATTAGGGTTGTAATATTTGGCCTCACCTGGAATTTGAAGGTGGTCTCTTGATGGATTTAATTCAATTCTTGATATCAAGGAATATTAAATTTTCATGGGACAATTAAATTATTGTGTGTTTTATGGCATCCAACTATTTTGAACATATTGAAATTAGTAAGGATGTGCTGCTCAAATAAATTAAAATTTATTAATTTGTTACAAAATTTTAATTTAGTGAGGTATTAAAATCACCATTTTTAGTTATTACAGGATTTGCAAATTTTATGTACTCATTACTTAATTCATCACGATTATTTGAGTTTTTTTTAATTTTTTGACGTACTATGAGGCGATTAATTGAATCTAGCGCTATTTGCGATGATCGACACATTTTCTATTCCCCCATTTTTTTCCTTTTTTTCTTTCTTTTTTTTCCCTTTTTCTTTTCTCTCAGTCCTCCTCTTCTCTTTTCTCCCTCTCCTCCTTTTCTTCTCTTGGACCGAACTCCTCTATGGCTCTCCTTTGGTTTCCCTTTCTTCTCCCTCTCTTCTTCTCCTCTACTCCCACTCCCTCTAATCTTCTCCTCTCTCCCTCCCTATCCTACCTGAATGGGGTCCTCCCTCTATTTCTCTACAAAATCTCCCCACTTGCCCCTGTCTCGCTGGCTCGCCGCTTCCTCGTTGAGACTAAGGAAACTAATCAATCTATTTGCTATCTACCCGATCTGCTCCATCTATGTATCATACATTTCTAATATTGTACTACTATGATGGTGCACCTGCTGGGTTGGGTTTGATGGTGCTGGAGCTAGTTTTGGTGTAGGGATGTCGATGGTGAAGGTGATGAGGAGGTGGCCTAGGTCCCAGTCTTGATATGGGCCTTCTCCTCCGATCTCCCTCCTCCTGGCTTGGCTTTGGCTTGGGCTCCTCTGGGTGTGCTCTGGTTTCTTGCTTTTTGTTTATGGTGTCTCCGGTTCCTTCCTGGCTTCGACTTGTGCTCCTCCTAGATTGCTCCAGTTCTTGCTCTCGGTGGGAGTGTGGAATGGAAATGGGCAATGGATGGTTGTGCTCTGGTGTTGGCTCTCGTTTGGAGTGAGGAAAGGGGGGAATGAAATGGGCTGTGCTAGTTGCGGCTTGGTCTTATCAGAAGTTATGGTGGTCAAAACTACCTTTTTACCCCTGGCCTTTTACTAATTTACTAAGGGGTAATTGCTACTATTTACGTTTTTTTTGTTATGGATTCCTGCAATCCTGTCAGGTTTGTATAACTTGCCGTGTGATGAAACCCAAGAATAGCGAAAGGTGCTGACCTGCCCCGGACAAATCTTGTATCTCAGTGAGCGATATTCTCGCCTACGGGTCTGACAGCAATCCTCAAATATTTTAACTTTTTGCTACTCTTACATTATGGATTTTCCGCGTATGTACCTTTGTTAATAAGCAAAATTACCGATTACTATATTGATTGGTTGCGTAATAATTTTACTCGCTTAATTAATTCTTTAGGTTGTTTCAGTATTTCCCTGGAATAACAAGATGAGACCACCCGTTCAATTGGTCTCTGGAATTTGGAGAACTAGCCAGAATGTGCGGCGCACGCCGCACCGTGTAAAATGTACTCTATTTTTTTCTTTAAAAAACTGCAGGAGAAACTAAACATATTTTTTTCCGGAGCGATCTTAACACTCTATATCCGGTGCGATCTTAACACTCTATACGTTCACCGGTAAATAATACATTTTCCGAAAAATATTATAGATCGAGTTGCAAAAAAAAAAAATCTAGAGCGAGCTGCACACATATTTGCAAATCCTGGATTATATGCAAGCTGAATAGAAAGTGGGTTTCTACGGTTGTTTTGCGGAAAGCGAAAATTTGAATTATAAATACTGAATAATAATGGAAAGCATAACTGGAAATTTAAAACAGTTTGCTAAGTAACTGAAATAACAAGTGATAAAAAAGATAATAACAACCTACTCACGGCCCTTGTGAGTAAGATAACGAACAAGACCCTCCATGGTCTTAAATGAATCAATATAACAATAAGTGACATTAAACGGATATGAATCATTTCCCAAATCGTTTAATCATCTTTTTAGAAAAATAGAAACAACTAACTAGTGTCAGTTCGCCAAGTCATCCATGACCGTGGATACGGCTATTCGAATAGTTTTAGACTCTGTAGAGTTGTACAGCTTTACCCACAAGATATGTTCTCCCTTTTTGCAAGCTATAAGACACACTTCCTTTGGTATGTCCGCGGGGAGTTCATAACGAAACCGTTCAATTACTTGAATCTTAACTTTGCACTAGCCCAATGACGTTACTCCTGACTACGATGGAAGCTAAAAAGTAAAGAAATTCATTCCGGAGTCAACGACCCACCAGGAATAACAACAACCCCAAATTCGTAGCCAGGCGTACACCGTTACAACGGCAGATGCCAACACCTCGGTGATGACACCTCCCTCGAGCAAACCTATATCCGGAATGCCCGAGCTACAACTGCCTACCAATGTGCAAAGCTAATTCCCAAGTAATTTAATAAGTTAAGACTGTCCCAGTCCAGTACTTGTGGATGTACGGTTATACTTGGATCATGCAACACTACGTTCGGTCCTTAAAGTGACATGGGCGCGTACATGTTAAAACATGTACAACCGACTATTGCCAATAATCACCCACGTCAAAACAGTAGTTTTATTTTCATTTTTATCAAACTACCAGTATCCTTTACTACTTAAATAAACCATAAAAGATTTCATAAAGAAAGGTGTGTGGGTGTAACTGTTCCTGACATTAATCTAAAGTAGTGCTAAGCATATGCAGATTAATAAGCGATTGTACCCCAGTCCAAAATCATGAACTTAACCATTCCTAGGGTTGTCATGGTTCACAGATCAATAGTGATTAAGGGATTCCATCAATATGGGTTGTAACTACCAAGTAACACAAAATAAGGATTTGTCGAAGTATAAGCATGCGGGAAGATTCTTAATCACATTTTAGTTGATTATGAAATCTGGGTTCAAAATGCTCAAAGGGGGTGCTTGCCTTGCTCCTCAGCGGTGTAGGCTGGATCGGTGTAAATCGGCGGTGAAGTCGGTAGTCTCAACGTCTATACGTCGATCAAGAACATAGCCAATAGAATACTTCAATATCGACAAAAGAGGCAAATATATAAATGACGATGATAGCAGTTGAAAGATTCAAATGAAATCATTCTAAAACAATCAAGACGGCAATCAACCTCGTCATTTCATGCATTAGCTAAGTTATAAAGTTATGGTCCTAAGGATTAAAGCTTAGGGACATACAACACGACTACTTTTTTTTATGTATTATTTCATTTTAATTTACGAATTCAGAAAGCTAAGATTGTAAAATTGAATTTAATAAAGTTCATTTTCAGGATGTAGGATCAATTGTACTAATATGAATTAGTTCATAAAGCATCCCTAATCATGTTAAATACAAGTAACATGGTACAACCTAACTTTTATTTCTCCAACTGGTTCTATTTAGTATAATTAACACAATAAAACAAGTTTCATTCAAATTGAATGATTTTTGATCAAGTTATAGTAAATATATTAATGTTATGTATTAAATTCAATCCTAATAAGAAATTTTTACAAACTAGCTCCAAATTCAAATCTAATCACACATTTGGACAGTATTTGACATAAGGATTCAAACAAAATTGGTTTCACTCGATTTGGACTTAATTTGCAAAGTTTCTATATGGAGCATATTCAAATTCCTCTCTTTAAATTCAAATTGTTAAACAAGTTCAAAATATTTTTGCAGATTATGAAACTAGGGAATTTATTATGAATTTAGAAATTTATTTCATTTAATTTGGAGCTATGGTTTAAAAGTTATAAGCTTTTGATTATACTCGGGTTTCTAAAATTCAGAAAAAGGTGAAATACGTTTTCCTTAAGGGAAAGTGCATTTCTCAATTTTGCGGGCGCTCTGGTTTAAAAACCGGTTACATTCATCGACGGCCAGGGGCCTTGCCCGTGGCGGGGGCTCTTCTTGCGCATGGCCAGCGGCCCGACTTGTGGGACCGGCTCGGCAGTGGGGGTGTCTTGTGTGGCGATCTAAACTGACATGTGGGGTCGATCTGGCAGAGAAAGGAAAAAGGCACCGCACACAGCGCGAGCGACTGACACCCTGGCCCCATGGAGCAGTGACCCAGAACAGGGCTGCCACGGTTTTGGTTCGCCGGCGGCAAAGCACGGCCGGAGTGGACGAATGGTCCTCGCGGCTAGCTTCAGCATGGCCTAGCGAGTACAGGGAAGAGGTCGACCGAGCTTAAGCACGGCCGAAACATGGTGTCCCACGGCGATTGGCGGCGTTTCTATGGTGAGCTTGGGCGCTATGATGCTATAGTTCAATTCGGGTCAAATGATCATTTGCATAGGTCTTAGAAGGTCCTAAGGACTCTATTAGTGCATTCAATTTGAATGGAAAGGGTGCGGGTAAAGCTCTCACCGGGCTCGGCAATGGCGAAGAGGGTGTCACATGGCGCGAGATCTCCTCGGAGTATTTCGGGCTGGAAGAAAATGCGCAAAAGCTTTGTGAGTACCCACGGATGCTCTAGGGTCATTCAATTTGGACGTCTTCTTACCGAATCGCACGAATTCGAGTTTTCCCCCAATTCAGGTTTCGCCGGCAACGGAGAAGACAAGCTCGGTCCGGACAAAAAAAAGATGATTGTGTGCGTGCTCCGGGTTTGGTTGGGTTTGAACGTGCTTCTCGTCCCCTTAAATAAGCACGGGAGGCGGTAAGGTCTGGTTTTGGCGGCCGGCTCGGGGAGCTCTCCTTTCGGCTCAACCAAAGGTCAAGGATCTTCGTGGCAGCAACTGGCCAGGGCAGCCTCAAGGCGAGCGAGGAGTTGCGGCGCGCAAACGACAAGAATGGAGGCGGTTTCAGTGGGTTTTGCCGACATTGCAGAGAGAGAATGAGAGGGATAGAGTAGAGGAGAGGAGGAAGAAGGGTCTGGCTAGGAGGGCCCACGCGCAGAGAAAGAGAAGGAGGGAGGAGGTTGACGTGCGGGCCAGGATATTTCCGGACCCCTTCAGCAGCGGCTCGGCGCTTGGGTCGCTAGACGCGTGGACCCACACGTAAGGGCTAAGGAGAGAAGTCTAGCCCTTTCCCCTGGACAGCGCAACAAGGAAATAAATTCATGGGTCATCTCACCTCAAGATTTTTCGAAACTTTTTGAACAAGCTAAGGGCTAAGATATATACCTCCAGTAAAATTTTGGGGTTAAAAATATTTTCCATTTATTTATTAAAATTCTGACACTGCCGACTGCACAAGAAATGACTTTCGGTTTTGAAATTAATTAACGATCTAAATGATCATATTAATTTTTGAAAATTTTATTGAGAGTGTGATTATTTACCAGGGATCTACCATAAAAATTTCAGAACTAAAATCATAATATTTATTTTTCTAAAATTCTTTTACTGATTTATGCAGAATTCCAAATCTTTGTTGTTTAATTGGTAATAAATAGTTAAACTACTTATAAATTTTTGCAGATTTTTGTGGATGAGGGTAAGTAAACTAATATCACATGGTAAAACTTTGGAGGTCTGGAATGCACCACGCATTTCTCTAAAAATCTGACAATGATTTGGTCAGGGATAGAGTTTGCTAGTTTAAAATGGTTTTCTCAACACTTAAATGCTTTCACATGGTCTTTTGACCAGCTAAGAGTGATTCTAGGACTGTCCAAGGTCAGGTGTAAAATTTACTAAGGTAATTTTCATTTTTTACCATTCTATAATTTCCTTTCTTTTCTGTGACCTTAAAACATTACAAATAACAGTCAATTCAGCAAGTGCACATAAAATCAAGAAATGGATAGACAATTGATTTCACTCATGATAATATTTGGTTTTAAACTTTTTAAAGTTTTGAGGATGTTACAAGGTTCAAGCTCAATTTCAACCACCGTACGTAGTCCTCTTCAGCCACTCCACTACAGTACCTTCCGTGAGGTGAAATATCCCCCCAGCCACCCATTCATAAAAAACCGCACCCATTCATCAAAACAACCAAAGCTAATTGCCACCATTTTCATTAATGGAGCAGTGCTTCTTACAAATAAGAAAAGGAATGAAACACAGAAGATGAACCGGAAAGAAAAGATGGTGACAATATAATTGGCTTTAGAATAAACAGAAACATGCCTTTGTAACCACAAGGCCACAAGTGGGCATTTGTATACTTGTAAAAATGATTGTAGCACTTCATTGCTTGCCGACATTAGGTGGTTGCTCGAAATTCATGAACAGGCATATGAGCTGCACATTCCTTCTTATGGCATTCAATTCCTCGACTACATCGCCCATTTTCATTCTTTGCCTTGGGGAGTCCTGGCAGCACGCTAGAGCAAGTCTAAAAATAGGATAAATGATTAAATCTATGATATCTTGGGTGTTTCCACTGTAGGTTGCATTAACATCCAATATCTCCGGTAGATTGTTTGGATATGCCATCTTGACGTAGTTCACAAGACCTGTCATACCATGGACGAAACTGTCTGTCGGCCTTCTCCCAGTAAACATCTCCAATAGCATCACCCCGTAGCTATATATGTCACCAGCCGTGGAGACTTCAGATCCTGAGCCATACTCTGAGTAAAGAAAAAGGGCGGGTTTGACTCTACAATTTGACTCGGATGAATAAAAGATTGATATTATATTGTTTTTTTTTGCCTATTTAGGTCACACTAATTAAAATACCATATTAATCATCAATTTATCAAATGAATAATCTTTAGAGGGGACACAATTATATATTGAGATGCATCAGCAATAGTTCTAATTAATTAAACAATAATCGCTGACCTGGCGCGACGTATCCAATTGTGCCTTTAATTACAAATGTGCTGCTTTCATTTCGGCCATGAATTTGCTTGCATGCTTCAGCGTGCATTATCTTTGCTAGACCAAAGTCTGTAACATGCGCAACCATGTCATCATCCAGAAGGATGTTGCTTGGTTTAACATCACAGTGAACTATGGGTGGCTCAATATGATGGTGAAGATATTCCAATGCCTCTGCAACATCAAGAGCAATGTATAGCCTTTCCATCAAACTCAGCCTTCTAAAGGTCATGCTATTTGTTGTTGTGTTTGGATGCAGCCACTCATCTAATCTTCCGTTGCAGATAAATTCTAGGACAAGTGCCTTGAATTCGTCACCATTATGATCTAAGCCACTGCACACCGTGATCACCTTGACAAGTTTTCGGTGTCGAATCCTCCTTAGGGCATCACACTCGTTGAAGAAGCTTCTACTGGCTCCTCGTTGGCCAAGATTGAGAACCTTGATTGCTACAGTAACTAAATTCTCATCAAGAATTAAAGTTCCTATGTATACATTGCCAAAGCTTCCAGAACCAATCAAATTTGCCGATGAGAATGACTCCGTTGCGGCATGTAACTCAGTATAGGATATCCTCTCATGCTTCTTATTGAGACTTAGGTTCTCTTGATCAACAACATTGCCTTTGATTCTTTTCTTGTTGACGCAGTATGCACTTATAGAGGTCATGATCAAGAAGATCAAAGTTCCAATAATGCAAAAGATTAGGACATGCAGTTGATGCTGTGAAGCCTGGTGAGATGGGCATGAAGGGAGTTGCAGGAATGGAGGGCCACCGCATAGCATGCTATTACCTGTGAGCGATAATATAGTGGCATTGCAAAAGATCCCTGTATTTGGCACTGGACCAGATAGGTTGTTGAAGGAGAGGTTTAGATGAGTTAGAAGTTCGAAGCTCTCTAGGAACTCAGGTATGGGACCTGATAAGTTATTGTTAGAGAGATCCAACTTTTCAAGGCTTCTCAATGTATTTAGGCCTTTCGGGATTAGTCCTTGCAAAAGATTTCCTTGCAAGTACAAGAAACGCAATTCGACACAACCACTGAGAGAGTATGGGATTTCACCAGACAGCTTATTCATTGAGAGGTCAATTGTGCCGAGGTTGTTCAAGTGCCCTATCTGTGACGAAATAGAGCCACATAAATTATTGTTGGATAGGTTGAGAAGTATGGACAGGAGTGCATCCTAAGTATCTCCTGTGGAATTTGGCCCTTCAAGAGGTTACTAGAAAGATCCATTAAGTTGACATTTGTCAGATTACCAAGGCTTGCTGGAATGCTGCCGCCCAGAAAGTTATTAGACAGAGTGAAGTTGTTCATTTGCGTGATGTTGCCTAATGACTGTGGAATCGACCCATCAAATCTATTATGTGATAGGTCAAGATAGAGGAGGTTAGGAAGCTGGCCAATATCCAGAGGTATGGTGCCTGTGAAGAGGTTATCCCTAAGAATGAGCTGTGTGAGTTTGTGAAACTTCCTTAACCATGCGTGCATGGTTCCAGCTATTTGGTTTCCACCAACTGCAATACGTGTGATCTCTTTAGATAGGTTGGCGATAGTTATTGGCAGTACACCTACAAGGTTGTTTTGTTCAAGGTCTAGAGAATTCAAGTTGCTACAGTTGGTTAAGGATTTGAGGAAATTCCAATCCCTATGCTCTGTGGCTTTGAACTCATTGTACCCTAAAGAAAATACTTCCAAATGACCATGGATGCCAATATCCCGTGGAATTAGACCACTGAAATTATTTCCACGAAAATACAAGAATTTAAGGACCGATGCATTTGACAAGGAGGCTGGCATTGTGCCTTCGAATTGGTTATGATTTGTGGCAAAGTACTTTAGCTTTGGAAGCTTAAAACCAATATCAAGCGGAAGGGAGCCTGACAGCTTGTTAAAACCAATATGCAACATTTCGATGGAAGAAATATTCATGATTGATAGAGGAAAAGGACCTTCCAATTGGTTATCTTCGATATGTAAGAAAACGAGATTAGTCATCTTACCTAGAGCTGCAGGGATATTGCCACTGAATCCATTCTCGCCAAGATTTAAGTGTGTCAATGATATTGTTAGGTTGTTCAGCCAGCTCAGGATTTGACCATGGAAGAAGTTCCGCTCAATGCTAAGCATCGTGAGGGCTGTGAGGTTAGAGAGTGACATGGGAGTATGACCAGTCAGATTGTTGTGGCCAACATTGAGATAGGTGAGCTTTGAGAGGCAACCCAGAGGAGCAGGGATGGTACCAGACAGGTAGTTCATACTCAAGTTCATGGCACGAAGATTTGCGCAACCGCCGAGGGAGACTGGGATATCACCATTCAGGTAGTTGGCTGACAGATCAAGGACGCGGAGGCGGGTGAGGTTGCCGAGCTGTGGGGAGATGGTGCCGACCAGGCCAAAGCCTTGCAGAAGTATGGTGGTGACACGACCTGGATGCCGGCGATCGTTGCAGGCCACGCCGGTCCATCGGCAGAAATCAGTTGTCGGCATGTTGGTGCCATTGCCGACGGCATCCCAGGAGGACAGTGCCTGTCTTGGGTCATTGGTTATGTGGGATTTGAACGACAGGAGCACTGAGAGGTCACCGTCATTAATAGAGTGAGAGCTGGATGTGAGCAAGAGGAGGGTATGGGTGAGAAGAGAGGAGAGCATCGAAAGCTGCCATGTCCTCTTGATCGTCATTGCTGAGCAAGGAGGTGGAGGTGGTTCTGTACTTCTGTGGTGGCCGTCTACAATATATTGCATGGAAGCCTTTATATAAGGCACAGAATTTTGGAACAAAACACAAAAAAATGTTGAAGGAGCACAAACACAACTAATACTCTTTATTAGCTCTTTATTTGTTTATTGCTTGCTCACAAACAAAACTCAAGACTATATCTGAATTTATACTCAAACTATAGCCTAAAAAATAGAATAGGATTCTACTTCCGTGTCCTAATTGACTCCTCATCCTAATCGGACTCTAACCAAAATTGATATTGAATATATAAACTGATTACAAAATTATCTCTAACATTCACCTCATTAATCTTATAACACCTACTCTTACTCATTGAGTCAATCGGGTTATGCTTGCATTTGTTGCTTTATTTGACTTGGAATTAGAGCAACTTGATGTTAAAACTGCTTTCTTACATGGAGACTTAGAAGAAGAGATTTTTATGACACAACCTGAGGATTTTGCTACTCCTGGAAAGGAGAATTTAGCTTGTCATTTGAAAAAGTCTCTCTATGGTTTAAAACAAGCTCCAAGACAGTGGTACAAAAGGTTCGATTCTTTTATGATTGCACAACAGTATTCTCGCAGCAATTATGATAACTGTGTTTACTTCAAACAGTTTCCAAGTGGTTCATTTATTTATTTGCTGCTCTATGTTGATGATATGCTCATTGTTTCTCATGGCAAGTCACTGGTTAAACAGTTGAAGGCTCAACTTAGTCATGAATTTGAGATGAAAGATCTTGGTCCAGCAAAGAAAATTCTTGGGATGGAAATTCAGCATGATCGCAAAGCTGGTACATTATTTCTATCTCAGAAAAGTTACATTGAGAAGGTACTTGGCAGATTTAATCTCAGTGATTGCAAACCTGTTTCTACACCTTTTGCCTCTCACTTTAAATTATCTTCAAGTCAGTGTCCTACTAATGAAGAAGACAAAGACTATATGTCTCGTGTTCCTTACTCTAGTGCAGTTGGTAATCTTATGTATGCTATGATTTGCATCAGACTAGATTTGGCTCATTCTGTTAGTGTTGTTAGCAGATTTATGCATAATCCCGGCAAAGAGCATTGGAATGCAGTTAAGTGGATTCTTCGTTATTTAAAAGGCACTTCAAATTTTGGCTTGATGTTTGATAAGAATAAAGTGAAGACAAAGGATGTTCTTGGGTTTGTTGATTCTGATTATGCTGGTGATCTTGATAAATGAAGATCAATTTCTGGATATATCTTCTCTTTGTGTGGTTCTGCAGTCAGTTGGAAGGCATCCTTACAGCCTATTGCCGCTCTTTCTACTACTGAAGCGGAATATATTTCAGCTACTGAAGGCGTTAAGGAAGCTATTTGGTTGCGAGGTCTGGTTTCTGAACTTGGCATTAAACAGGATACTCTTACTGTTTATTGTGATAGCCAGAGTACTATTTGTTTGACCAAAAATGATATGTATCATGCCAAGACCAAGCACATTGATATTATTAAGTACCACTTTATTCACGACATTGTTGCTGAAGGACATATTGTTGTGGGAAAGATACACACTGATGATAATCCTGCAGATATGCTCACCAAGTCTCTCTCTAATACCAAGTTCAAGCATTGTCTTGACTTGGTTGGTATTCATGTTGCTTAATTGTCCTTTGGGGTTTTTTGGAAACAAATTTTCATTATGAATTTTGAGTTAAGGCGAGGTTTGTTAGGAATATGACTCATCAATCTAATCTTAACAAATATGGAGTCCTTGCTTTCTACAACACGGACTCATTGGTTATATAAGCCACCCCCATGTACTTGTAATCCTTGAACCTCTATAGTGGATTTTTGTCTCCCGTGGTATTTTCCCGCAAGGGTTTCCACGTAAATCTTGTATCCACCATTCCAATCTATTGTGTGCGTGTGTGTGCGTGTGCAACCCTAACCCTAACAAATCTCATTTCTTACTCATTTCAATCTTTGATTTACTTGACAAAGACAATCAAAATTATATTTGTAATATCACTCTAGAGATTCCCAGATCTAAAACATCGACAAGAAATAATACGTACAAGATGCAAGCTAAGATGCATATACTGATCTTACACGTAGGACTCGTACCCATAGCTTACATTGAAGACTGAGCGCATGCCTTCGGTCTGAGTTGAGTTGACCAAGGCAGGAAGTCGGCTCTTGCCCAACGCATAATGAAATTGAACTGAGCTTGAAAAAGATACGGTTAATTTGATCAAATTACTACATGGCAATATAATTACAATAACTAACAGAGATTCTAGCCTGATGATAGTGGTATAATAAAAGGCGTTAAAGATCATATTTCAACTACATATTTATTTGATTTACACTAGAACAGTTTATCCTACTTAATCTGTACGTACAAAACATTTTGAGCTAATTTGTACTCGAAAAACCTCTTCAACTATTACAAAGCCCAGAAAACCTAGATTTACGATAACTTTTCAATTTCTCCCAAGTGTTTTTTTTTGTAAAACATTTGAATTTATGCCAATTCTGTCATCTCTTCTTTGATTTGACAGTTCAAACAAGACTGGACCAGAGCTGTGAACGAACGCATGCAGTACATACTATCCCTGCCTGATTGATGAACCGGTAGCAGCTTTGACTGGAAGCACATACTATGACTCTGAGATTCCAGGGAGAAGTGCGCGCGGCTCAGCCAGACGGAATGTTTTTCACAGGAATTACATGAGTCATGTTTTATCTAACTTTGTACTTGTTGCTCCTCTTCCTTAAAGCATGACAGAGCTCTTGCCGTTTCTTTAAAAACAACATGCATGCATGTGTATTCTGAATGAATAAAGCACACCATGTTGATCGTATAAGGAGCAAAGCAACTACCGCTGGACCGCTGGCCCATCCTTGTGAAGATGACAACTAAGTACTGTGACATATGAGCTGCCTGTGGGCATGTGGTTATCAATTGCATTAACGTTTGAAAATAACTTTTGTGGGAAAAACAAAGTCTCAAGTCATCTCACTGTCATTATCTTTGACAAAAGAAAACAGTATAGTGTGAAATTGACTTGAATTTCCTTTAATGTTTGTATTTGATTCATGTAAAACTAAAGAAGATGTACCAGTTGGAATTAGGAGGGAAAGCATAGAAGCACTATTCTTCATGTAAAGCGTAAATTTGGCAAGATTTCCGAATAGAAAAGACAGCATGCATTGAGTGGAACATGAATTCATTTTTTTCTAGATGTGCCTCTATGTACCTCTTTTTAAAAATTACACAAATATTAAAGTATGAATAAATGATAGATAGTGATTACATACCCCTTTCTTTACTTCAAGATTTGTATAACTTGTATGAGTTTTTTTTTCTTTTGTTTGATGGGAAACAACATGTATATATACTATATAATCCGTAAGAGGCTCGTGAAAGGTGCTGATGAGTGATGGCGGAAGTTAACGTACGCGGGGATTGAAAATTCAACTTGTGTGTCATTTTTTTTTGAATTATTCACAAGAATTCTGAGCTCCAAATTCTACAGTTGGTGTCAGTGACAACCATGGAAAATATGTGAGGCCTGACGCGACCAAGGACTAACAGGCCACAAACGCTTTCATCCAAATGAAGACGATGCGGATCCCTAACCTTCCAAGTCCAACTTTTTCCCCCTTCCACACACCCAATCATCATCTCCAGCATTTGTAATTACCGATATTCCTGTGAAGAAACATATATACTCGATGCTCAACGGATCCGTATGTTGCTGCGAGCGGATTAAAGAATTATCGACATAGATAGAAATTTTAACAAAGAAATAAAATATTTTTTAGAAATTCCTCCAAAAAAACAAAAAACTCTAAAAAGATTTTAATATCTAAAAAATATATAAATTTCTTTTGAAATAAATTATTTTTTTATTCCCAACGCCTCCCATGCCGATAGTGTCTACCAGAACAAACCTAAACAAAATGCTCCTGTAGGTTTGCTGTCTATTAAGATAAAATTGAACATCATTGGCAATGCGACCACAATCCTCTTAACAGTTTCTTTGGATTATCCCAGGAATCCAAGTCTAACCAGGGTTCACTTTTTCAATAAAATTCACATGTACTGCTCCCCCTCGAAAAAGAATTTTGTTTGGTTTAATACTTAAATTCAAATTTAAAATTAATAAGATGAAAATTTTGAAAAATTTATCCAAAAATTCCTAAAATTAGTATTAATAGTTTTATGACCTCTGGTGTGAATATATTTTTTTGAAAAAAAAAAGTTTGGAGACATTTTTATGCCATTCAAAATGTAGAAATTAGAAAATTCAAAAAAAGAAATTAGAAGTATTTTTAGTAGCAATATTTGCTCAGGTATGTCAGGTAGAAATATTTACTCCAACTTATTTTAGTAACAATATTTGTTCAATTATATTTAGTAGCAATATTTGTTGAAGTATGTCAAGTAGCAATATTTGTTCAGTTATGCCAAGTAGCAATATTTGTTGAAGTATATTTGGTAGCAATATTTGCTCAATTATATTTAGTAGCAATATTTGCTGAAGTATATTTAGTACCAATATTTATTCAATTATATTTAGTAGCAATATTTGTTGAAGTATATTTACTAGCAATGGCCGACACCCAAAAATGGTACTATTTATTCAAGTAGCATTTTTTGTATGCACAAAAAATATCTTGCCATAGTATATTTTAATATGTTAATGCTATCCAACATTGAAAATCTTACTTCTCATTGTATGTACGCATGATCTACCAAAACTTCTTGTTTCATTACTTTTTTTTTTACATTTTAAATTTACATTAAATTTTATCATTTCCCATCTATTATTATTTGACATGTCTATTAATAACCTGATATAGCTATATTACTAAGTGATCTAGTTATATTGATTAATTTTCTTATAGATGGTCAAAACGGTATTGTTAACTCTGTACAGAAAATGATATGTAAATGGTCGGTAAATGGCGGTTCCATTTCCGTTTTCACTTTTTTTTTACTAGTAACGAAAATGAAATAAAAAACCCCAGAAATGGATAGTGACGGAAACGAATGCGAAACAGAATGGAGTGGATACAGAAATGAAAGCGGAAAATTTCATAAGAACATAGTACAGAATCACAATATACATGACCACAAGAATAATGTAACTCATTCCACCTTCAAGGTAGATACAAGAATAGTATTATGTTCACTGGTATGACTGGAAAAGTTTTTTTTTCTCAAGTTTGTTAGCTGAAGGCTCGTTATTTGTCCCCCATATTAGACCATCATGTCCTCCTCCATGTTATTATTATTGACATCCTTTTACTCCACCAACCACAAAGGTGTAACACATTAAAATTTGTATATTATTGTTCGATGTTCATTTATGATTTTTTGAGATTTATCCTGGATTTTCTGGAGTTTATAAATACCATTTTTCTATTTTTAGATTTATAAAATTAATTTATTCATGAAAAGTAAAAACAAAATTATGCTTAAAATAATTATCCTAGGTTCAAAATGTTCCAAAGTATTTTTGAGATTTTTTTTGAAAATTTTGAACTCTATTTGATATTTTATATAAAGCCATTTGTATTTATAAAATTATTTTAATTTGAAAATAAATGTAAACTCTCCCTTATTCTTTTTGGGCCAAGCCATTTTCCCTTTCTGGCTCGTTTCTATTTTAATTTCCGATTTAACTTATATGAAATTTTTGTTTCTGTTTTTGTCAGAATTGACTCTCCCGTTTCCATTTCTGACAAAAAATTTCTATTTTCGTTTTCGTACTGATATTTTTTGTTTCCAAAAAAGGGCTTCTGTTTCCATTTTTCTTCGAAACAGTCAGAAACTTTCCATTCTAATTTCAACCCTACTTGTCACAAAGTATAGATATGTGACAACATCTAATGCTGAATGGTATTTGTTTGTGATTATGTGAATGCCTATTTTTGCACTTGTATTGATATGTGACAACTTTCAATTATCAAAAATATAGCAAAGGTTATGCCAAAATTTTTCCAGATTTAGGAAAGATCATGCCGAATTTTTTTCGTGTTTTCCATATTTTTTATATATTTTTAACATTTTTTCTATTTTTTCGCTTTTAATGGCCTTTTATAAATTTTACAACATTTTTTTTTGCAATTTCCATCTTTTTTACATTTTTCTTAATTTTCAACCCGTCGCCCGATTTTCGAGAAAAGCTCTCATCTTTTCGAGTGAAATTTGACTTTTTTCGTTTGAATTTCACTCCACTGTTTGACTAGATTTCAAATTCGTTTGGCTTTTGATAAACTTTGGTTTTTCTCGAATTTTGTTTGGTTTTTCGTGAATTTCCCTACCATCTAACGCTTTGAACACACACAATTATTGCATTAGGGTCCAACTAGTTAGCGACAAACATGGAAATATCTACGGCTTGATGAGACCAAGGGAACAAATAGTGAAGGATGGTATCCTTCTTTGCCTTGTGGTGCACTGGTGTCCACTAGGAGTCCAGGACTAACAAGGTCAAGAAAGAGAAGGCCACCAACACTTTCATCCAAATTAAGAAGATGAGGACGCCTAACCTTCCAAGTCTTAACTTTTTTCCCTTCCACACACCCAATCATCTCCAGCATTGTAATTACTGAGATTCCCGTGAAGAAATATATACATGCCTTTTATTATGCCTTTTTGTTCCATCTAAGGGTGTCCAACCCTGACTTCTCGGTCATGCAAATATCCAAGTAGATTTGCTGATCTTTCCTGTCAACGTTGCATTGATTGACAAAAAAAAAATTGCTACTACTAGGCTACAACACTGCATCCATGTAGAATTCTTCAAGGTTGATACATATTTGTAAGATGTGACCTCAAGGATTATTAATCATTCTTTTGGTCTCTTCTCCTGCCATGCTAACAAGAGGATTAATTTCGACGAAAAAGGGTCTAAAATTAAGTTTGAAATCTAGCAAATAATGCGCACAAATAGTATTTCCCTGGAATAACATGAATGAGACCACCGTTCAATTGGTCTCTGGAATTTGCAGAATTGGCTTAATTATTTCTTTCTAAACAACAGTAGCACTCACGGATGGTTCTTGGAAGAATGGGTGCTAATGTACCACAAATATTCCCGACGCCTAGCTCCCATACATGCCGATAGTGACTACTAGAACAAACGGCTGAACCAAATGCTCCTATAGGTCTCCTATCTATTAAGCTCAAATTGAACATATCATGCAAAAATGTAGGTAGTTCCTTACTGAGATCACATGGTCTCTTTAGTTTAATTTCTGCACATGGCATGCTACCAGAGCAAAACTCTTATATTTTCTTCCCGAAATCAACGCATGCACCACCAAAAGAAATCCTAACAAAAGAGCTACTAAAGCTCCAATGAAAAATATGAGAATGATGTTCCTGTTGTATTTAAATTTCTTAAAATCATGGAAGCAGAAGAGAGCCATGCTGGAAGTAGCATGCAACTTAATATTTCTTCCCTTAGAGCTCACTTGTTATGGCGAAAGGTGAGTGATCGTTGTGAGTGACAATACCGTAATTAGTACCAAATAGATGCTATTTTACTAGCAAGATAGTTTTGGTTTGATAAAACTAGCTGGGTCGTTGCCTCGGTTTTTCTAGGCAACATTTTCCACCAAAAACACCCACCCATACGACAGCTAGATCCATAAAACGCCATCTAAATGAGACAAGAGGACCTATTATGATCCAAGAATGGTTGTGGGTCAATCTTATTACATGATAAACTTATTAAACACGCACAATTATTGCAGTAGGGTCCAACTAGTTAGTGACAACCATGGAAATATCTACGGCTTGATGAGACCAAGGGAACAAGGTCAAGAAAGAGAAGGCCACCAACACTTTCGACCAAATTAAGAAGATGAGGACCCCTAAACTTCCAAGTCTTAACTTTTTTCCCATTCAACACACCCAATCACCCCAAGCATTTGTAATTATCGAGATTCCTGTGAAAAAATATATATGCGAGTCTTTTATTATGCCTTTTTGTTCCATCTAAGGGTCGTACCCTGACTTCTCGGTCATGCAAATATCCAAGTAGATTTGCTGATCTTTCCTGTCAACGTTGCATTGATTGACAAAAAAAAAAATTGCTACTACTAGGCTACAACACTTCATCCATGTAGAATTCTTCAAGGTTGATACATATTTGTAAGATGTGACCTCAAGGATTATTAATCATTCTTTTGGTCTCTTCTCATGCCATGCTAACAAGAGGATTAATTTCTAAGAAAAAGGGTCCAAAATTAATTTTGAAATCCAGCAAATAATGCGCACAAATAGTATTTCCGTGGAATAACATGAATGAGACCACCGTTCAATTGGTCTCTGGAATTTGCAGAATTGGCCTATTTCTTTCTAAACAACAGTAGCACTCACAGATGGTTCTTGGAAGAATGAGTGCTAATGTACCACAAATATTCCCGATGCCTCCCATGCATGCCGATAGTGTACGAGAACAAATTAACCTGAACCAAATGCTCCTATAGGTCTCCTATCTATTGAGCTCAAATTGAACATATTATGCAAAAATGTAGGTAGTTCCTTACTGAGATCACATGGTCTCTTTAGTTTTCTGCACATGGCATGAAAAAATCATGGGAGCAGAACAGAGCCATGCTGGAATTAGTATGCAACTTAACTATGAATCAGAATCAGTCTTCTCCCAGTTTCTCCCACCAAATCGCTTGGCCGGGCGCCCGAGGCGCACGACGAGCACGAGGCCGGTTGCCGCTTCTGATTATCAGATAAGCTGTCAAGAATCTTCCTATTCGGTAAATAATCTACTTTTATTTTAAACAGAAGTTATGCAAAAGCTGAACGGGGCCTATATCTTGTAGTTTTAAGCTGCATGCAATTTCAAAATTGAAAATTAAATAGAAGAATTCTAAAATATAGTATTAGAACTAATAAATTTCTAGTTCTAGTTTCAAATTTAAACTAAAATTTTATGTAGTTTGCATATCTTATGACGTTTCTTTTTCTTCTTTTTCTATGATTAATGTGATAATTTCTAGCTTTTTGACCCTTCTAGGATTAACGTGGGAGCTTCTAAGAGAGTATCCAATTAGTATAGATAGATATATATATTGTTACGAACAGAAAATTCAATCTACAGCGTAACACAAAAATAGAGCCACAGCCCACAGGTGCCTTTAAATTTGACCAAATGTTGTGGGCATAAGCATGATATTTTCTCCTTTTCTCTAATTAATGTGAGAATTTCCAACTATTTTTCTTTTTTATTTTGCATCAATGTGGGAATGTATAACTTTTACTTCTAGGATTAATGTAAGGGCTTCTGGAGGAGTCTCAAATTAGTAAAAATAAATATATAGATGACATGGATTAGTTTGATTCTGACTGTGTGCGCATGTTCCCTTTTTTTAGTTTGATTCATATGCGTATTGTAACATCCCAAAAATCTCACAAATTGAAATACAAGTAGCCAAGTTGGATTTTTGAACCTAATTTGAAATTTTGGCATTTCCTGATGTTTTTGGAATCTTTTTGCATTAAAGGAAAATGCTTCTAAATAGACTAGTTGTGGTTCCTAATTTTCAAACCCCAAGGTTTAACCATCCCAAAGTCTAGAAACATTTTATTTAAATATCAAATAATCCGCAAAACGTCCCCAAAAATTTTCAGGAATTTTTTAAATCATTTGATGCTTCTGGAAAATAAAAAACTACATATCTTCAATAGGACAGAAACACTAAATGATTTTTCAAAAAATCCACAGAGCTGATCATGCTCTGAATTTTTTATGGAAATACTAGTACCACCTCAAGATCATACAAAAAGATTTCGTAAAATTTTGAATTGATCGAGTAACTCTAGAAATGCTTCAAACTCTCAGCTACAAATTTAAATCTTAATTAAATCAGGAATATGCCTGAAAAGGAAAGAGCCTTCTCCAAAATCCGTATTCGCTGTAATGAAGGAGCAAAGCCAAGAAATTCCCTTTCCCCAGGATGCTCTAAATCCCTTTGATTGCATTATCTGCTCTGATTCAACAAAATTTGCAGCATAGCCCTCTGGATCAGCTCGTCATGTCCACATCTGAATACCTTCGGCAAAAACAGTGTCAAAAACTTTTAATCAAGCAGAGGCCATTCCATATCTTGAAAACAAATGGCTGGGAAATAAGTACAAACTGATCAACTAATGTAACAACGTGAGGTAACAATTAATGAAAGGAAACCGATGAACAAACTTATTTTGATGCTTGAGAACTCTCACATATCCTCCGTGTGCACCTACGTGCAATCAGGGTCACATTTACATTCTCTGACCCAACTTATGCATGGATATTCTGAAACCTGATATTTAGTTAAGTTGCAGCAACTCAAATTGACATATGACCCTGCATGGATATTCTGAAACTTGATATTTAGTTAAGTTGCAGCAACTCAAATTGACATATGACCCTCATAGAACAGGTAACTAAAGTGTAAACTAATAATATATCATTTGATATCCAAGGGTACGTCCTTGAATGGCTGGTAATAAGTACTAAACAAGAAGGTTACAATGAACCAAGGGTACGTCCTTGAATGGTTGGTAATAAGTACCGGTCCAGATGTCAGGGAAGAAAGGAGCAATTAAAATACTTTGCAAATATTGGTTCTTAGATCCTTTAAAACTGGAAATTAAATAAATAACAAAAGTAATCTTACTTTGTTCTCAATTAGAGTATCCAACAAGTAACAATTCCGTAGAAATCTTGGTTCTGCCTGCAAAGAATGTAGTAAATTGATCTGTGCAACACTAATCAGGAAAGCATAGAAGAGCTGCCATCACATGTTCAAACATCAAAGTATTGCAAATTTAGTACAAGCAACTCTTAACACTTGGAGGCTCAATTTAGCAGTGATATATACCATTATAGTTTCACTTAATCGAAGAACAATTACCATCTATCATGAGCAATGCAGATTCATCAAAACTTTGCTGAAGGGTGTCGGCAACACGGCAACAGGGCAACAGGGGAGTTCCAATCTACGCCAGCCACCCCCAGGCCCCAGCGCTGGCCCCATCTTCGCGCAAGGCCTGCCTCCATGTAACATTCCAATTTTTTTTTTGGCCTTCAATAAATTTAATGTCTTTTATAATTTTGTGGATTTTTTTGAAATATATGTCGATTTTAATTGATACTTTTGAATTAAACCTTTTTCAAATGCTATTTAAAGTGTGCAAAGTTTAAACAAAACATGATTGGAAATATTTTATTTGAGTTCAAAATATCTTGAAAATATTTTTAAAAATTTTCTTGGAAATTTTTTTGGATATTGTTGCTACCTATTTGGCATTGTTTTATTTTTTGAATATTTTAATTCACAAAAGTTTGAAAATTAGTCCATGGCTTATGGGCCGAATCCCTAGCCGGCCATTTATTCGGCCCGTTGCCCCGGCCCGGCTCTCTTCTTCCTGGGCAGCCTAGCGCGGCTCCTTTCGCCCAATCGGGCGCGGCCTCGGCCGTTGCCGCACAGGCCGCCGCCAGTGGCCCACGTGGCAGCAACAACTTGACTTCGAGCCTGCGCGTTCATGTCAGCTGCCCCAATTGGATGATGGCAACAGATTTCGTAATGCCAGCCGCTTTCTTTCTTTTCTTTTCTTATTTCGTTTTAGTTATGCAAGACTTTTAATCATCCTTGAAAGGTATCAAAATTTATATTAAATTGATACTGAGAGGTACCAAATATTTAAAAGATGGGTATCTTTTGGTACCAAACAAAATTTATATTAAACTCAGATCTTGAGCGGTACCAAATATTTAAAGGATGGGAATCTCTTATTACTAACTCATTATAAATTTTATTACCAATCAAGGATGGTAAAAGCCGATTAATTTTAGTCCCACACCAAACTTTCTTAGCATATACGGATATACTGAAACAGCGAAGAGGTTGGGGATACAAGGAGATGAGTGCTGCAATAGCAAAGCATACTTTTCTCCAATTTCAATTTTGGTTAGGATCAAGTGCAGTATATGTTTTTATCAATTTGATATCTTCTGATATAAGAGCTACGCTCCAGCGCATCACCTTGATATTAAATTTATTTTTTACGAGGAAGAGAGTTCAGCGCAATAGCTATTGGGGCTCAATTCATACCTGTCGACTTGTACTTGTAGCAACTACGCCGCTTTCAGAAAATTATGTCTCGTTATTCTTACACCTTTCAGCCGGGATTGGTGGCCTGCAGATAAAATCTCGGTCCATTCAGGTGAATTCCGGCTGGAAACAAAGCATTATTTCCTGGGACCTGGGAATTGGGCATACTTATCTTAAGAGGTAGTTATGCTTCTGCCTCCCTGTGATTCACTGATGCCCTCATAAGAAAGAAGCCCCGCTTGATTGATGCCAATTGACACAGTTATATCTACACAGTACATTGAATTATCCCTACCTCGAAGGGTAGTATGGATTTCTTCTGTGTTGATTTGGAAGGCCAACAATCTTCCCATTTTTCCTTGCATGTCTTTGTGGCAATTTTTTTTTCTGTTAGGAGTTTTGTTGGTACATAGTTGGCACATTGATAGTATTCAAAATATATAAGCCAGTGTTATTGAGTCGTCGACTATTCGACAACAAGTTGTCCAGTCGACCGGCATCACTCGATTGAAGCCACTGACTCGACTAGTTGAGCAAGTCAAGCGACTTGCTGTCGACTGGTCGACTTGGAGAGACAAGTCGGACGACTTGTGGGTGAGTGCGGGGGAGTGCGCGTGGCTTAAAAAGCTTTTTCTGCAACTTGGTGCGTGATTTGAGTTGGCCTAGCATCATGCTGAAAACTAAAGAGGATAAAGGATCTTGGCACTCAAACCCCAGCAACTAGCAAGTAGCTGTTGGCAAGTAGCTGCTGCTGGTTCTTGCCCCCGCCTTGTTGGTTCCCTCTTCTCCTATCGTCTCACAGTACCTGTCTCCTTTGCCCCTGGCTCAAGCTGCCGTTTGCAAGCGTTGCCTTGGCCTCCGGATTCATCTCCTAATTCTAGCTGTGTACTTCTCTACATCATATAAAATAAACTCAAGGAAAAAGTCCATTTAACACCTCTAAACTCATACAAAAGTCTGAATTTCAACTCTCAACAACAAAACCAGATACTCGACACCGTCAAACTCTTAAAACTGTTCACTTTACCCACCCCCGGAGATCAAAACCACCTTGGTATCGTTGACCTGTCATCTACATGCCCATGTTTCGTTTGACATGGCTTCCACGTGTGCATGTATAGCTAAGTCTGACTGGTAGGGCCTATCTGGGGAGAGAGAGAGAGAGAGAGAGAGAGAGAGCAGGGAAGCATATACAGGAGCATGGCGTAATGCCTGGTGGTAGGTCACAGATGCGGTGGCGAGCAGAGGGCGGCAACGCTGTTTGATCTATGGTGCAATGGTGAGGCATTGTTGTCTCGGTGAAGAAGATGCGAACATGGCACACGTGGAATAAAATGATGGGGTTGACCAGGAAAGCAGGGGCTCACCAGCAAAGTCGAGTTTGATGACATCGGCGCTCAAATTATAACAAAGATGCGAGATGGAATTCAAAGGACTATTGGAGAAAATCCTAAATTAAATTAGGGGAACATGGATAGGAAGGTTGAACATGTTTTGGCGGAATTGGTTTCACGAACTCAGTAGAGTGGTGGGTCGGGTCAAGGGCCCGGCGGATTGGCGAGCTGCGTTGGAAACAGGAGCAATTTCAGCACCTTACAAATATGCCATTTTTGTGGGCAGATTTTACTTCAAGAGTTTCAGCGAGGCAGGGCTTACATGTAGGCAACATCGTTTACCAGCATTCCTCCTGCCGGAACACTTGATACAAACTCGTCTTGCAGTTTCCTGTTCCTGGAGTTGATGAAATCAATGCTTTCTTCAATCTTGTCAGCCTAAAAGACCATTCCAAACAAAATTAGATACTAAGGCTGTACCAGAAAAGCCAGCATATGATAGCAATGTTGACACAGCTAGATCAAATATGACATGAACCTAGCACACAGAAGAAACAAGAAAGACAGAGCTCACTTAATGCAGAGCATGATCTAAAATTCTAAATTGTTAGAGCTTAGAGGTACAGGTATAGGATAAAGCCAGAGGAGAAGTCATATTGTTGGATTTAACCACGTTGCAATTGTTTTTTCTGTTTACACATAAAACATGTTTGTTTTTTTAGTCTAGTAGCACTACTATAGAAAAGCTTATATCAGACGCACCATCACAGACGATCTTCGAAAACAGTCTGTAATATGGAACAACACTGACGGTTCTATAGTCTAACCGTCAGTATACCTATCATAAACGGTTGTTAATTATACCCGTCTGTAATGTAAAAGATATTAAAACCGACTATGATATAATCACAGACGGTTTTATCTTAAAACCGTTTGTGATGTAGAACGATGAACACTTAGCTAAAATTTGGAGCACCCAAGTCATGGTAAATTCGGAGTATGAGAATACTAAAATCAGTGTTGAGTGCTTTGTGAGGTTAAGGGAAGGGGGACACGTTATATTTCAAATGCAATCATACCAACACTATGGTACTAGATTATGTAAGAACTCCAAAGTTAAGCATGCTCGGGCGAGAGTAGTACTAGGATGGGTGACCTCTTGGAAAGCGCTCGTATTGTGTTAAAATCGGTGATAGAACTCATTATTTAAACGTGTTTGGGTGAGAGTAATACTAACTAGGACGCATTATTAGTAGTGCTGAATCAGTATCAGTTTTGTGCATAGAATCGTCTGTGATATGCAACATGTTGAACCGTCGTCAATGCCAGAGTTTGTTTAGCTGCCAGGCGTGGCGCAAGAATCAGGCAATTTTTAGCCCATGTTGGTTGTTATCCTTCTTTGGAGATGAAAGAAAACGCCGCATGATGATTTGCGTGGCACAAAATTCTTATCTTGTAAATTCTCTGACCTTGTTTTGCGTCCAGGTGATCACGTAGTGTTGAGCACTTGCTATCTGGTGTGTGCGTGCATGTGGTCCGGTTTGCCACAACAAGTGGTATAAGAGCTAGTGTTATATATGCTCGATCCAGATGATGGAGCATGGATCAAGATCTTCTTTAAAGTCTCCACCGGCACCTAGACTCCGTGACCATGGCAGTCGCAATGAAGGAAGCGGCAAGGGCACAATCGTTTGCAAGCTCATGGACTCTGGGAGACCATCTAGCCCAAGAATGCTGGCTACCGCAACGATTGGATGGCTTTGGTAGCAATCCTGCGTGCTCTGCCGTCCGAGATGCTGGCCACACTCGCCATCAAAGACACGGCGACGCAGGCCCGGGGCGCTGAGAGGGTACGCGAGGCGAAAGTTCAATCGCTGCGCTCGGACTCTGAGTCTAGGGGCGGATCCAAGCCCGGGGCCTGGTACCAAAAGCCTACTAAACTTCTACGAAAAACTATTAAAAAATCATTGAAAACAGATATTTAATCTAAGATCAGATGGTCCAGCCCGGGACTTGAGCCTAGGCTAGCTCGGCCCCTGTCTGAGTCCATGAAGTTCGAAGATGGGGAGACGGTGGATGATTTTGCAATGCGACTCACGTGGGGCGGCAAACCTAGTGGCGCAAGATGATTCACGGCGCTGCTTGTAGCCGAGCACTTTGAGCTCGTGCAAGTGGAGGTGGAACACAGACCTGTAGTCTATCTTGAGGTAATTCTTTGCGTTGAAATTTATGAGGAGATATGGCTCTGTGAAAGTAATACGTTAGACTTTAGTCACACATGCTTATTTTTAAGGTGAAATATGTGTAGATTAATTTTTGTGCTGATCTCTGTTCCGAGCAAGCCAGGAGTTTCTTGTGTTGGGAAGCCAGCTCCTTATAGATCTTAAGGACGATATTTACTGTTTGACTGATAAGTTGACGGAGGTGGCCAGGCAACATGATCATTCTGGCTATTTTCTTATTGCGATATTTTTTTTGGGGTGAAAATTCAGGACACGTTCTACAATGACACGAAACATTATTCTGCCATTGATTAGGATTAAAACTTCCAGTAATGAGGTGGCAGAGAAGTGGGATGCCATAACTTCTGGTGAGTTAAAGAAACGTCAAAAGGACTTACGGAGTGGTTTGAATATTTTCAAATGTGCCTGAGTTTAAATCTGCAAAAATGCAAATCGTCATTCGTGCCACTTCCAGCTTGTGCTGGATACCTCTACTGCCACCAAGTTCTCATCTATTCTCTTTATGCCTTGACACTTTAACCGAACTGCATTGTCTTTGATAAAAGTTGGTGTGCAGTCCCTAATTCTCTCCATTGTTCTCATGGATTTTTTATATCTTTTTTTCATATGTTGAAATCAAATCATCATTCGTCATTATAAAATGTTTTGTTGCCTATCCTTGTTTTGAAGTAACCATGGTAAAATGACAACCATATCGTAATCTTCTTAGTAGCAAGTATTTTAATCACTGAGAAATATAGATATTGGAGTATTGAAATAGGGTGAGACGAGGTCTCTTGCTAGGTCTTCTCATTGTGCAAGCTTATAACAAATGCATTTGGGCTTTATAGTAAGAGAAAATTCTTTATTTGCCACTGAAAATTGGTCGGATCTCTAGAATACCATTGCAAAACTGTTCGTCCTTTCATTGCCATCAGATATCATTTTGCATCCCTTTTTTGCCACTGTTGTCCATCTCTTGTCGGCAAACTGTTAATTGAGCCATGAAAAGACCAAAATACCCTCCTTCCATCTCTCTTCTTCAAGATCCTTCACTCCAACACTGATAGCCTCCTCCACCCCTTCTTCTTCCTGTTAAATATAGCATGTATATATTTGGATAGGTTTTGTATGGCAACCAATCCCGTCCAATCCCTTGTAATCTGTACGTGCCTGATTGCCTTCATACAATATATATACACTTCGGCCAGCACCGATTATGCTTGAGCCAGTACACAAATCATCTCTCTCTTGTTTAGTTTACATGGTACCAGAGCAATCATCTTGATCCTCTTCCGCTGCTTCTCCCCTTTTCTCCCACCAATGGACGCTAGTGGCAACAACATTTCTTCTCCCGGCGATGGGGACGTTCCTTCTGTGCTGGCGAGTGGTTCGGCGCTTGCACCACCCAGCGTCATCACAACTCCGGCCACTGCTCCTGCACCGATCACGACGGCGCTAAGCGTCGCCAGCGTCCGGACGCATGTGCTTCTCACCCTCGACCTCAAGAACCCGAATTACACCAAATGGCGCATATGTTCTTCGTCGCGTTTCTTGAGAAGTTTGGCCTTCTTCGTTGTCGGGACCCCGAATTTGCAAATCCGGACCCTCTGTGTATTCAACACTAGTCCAGGAACGCGCTAGTGCACACAGTCTTAACATCGGTAAATATCACAATCATACCATTCGATACTATCAAAGTACTTTTATTTAATTAAGCAAACTGGTTACTTGACCTTATGGCCAAGTCACAAATGTACGCCTCGCAGGGCGATACTTATTAAGAGAGAAATAGTAGCAGCGGAAAATCAAAGAAGGTAACATCGTGGCACCATCCAGTATACCACAGGCAACTGACTGGGCTCGCTCCCTAAGTAGACGGATCCTCTTGGAGCTCCTCCTCCAAAGCTGGTGTATTCTCCTCTTCAACTGGTGTTGTAGGGTGGCAAGGGTGAGTACTTGGTACTCAGCAAGTCATGCACGTAATGCAAAGCTAATATACTATATGCATGGCTTGGTACAAAGGAATAGCTCAAGGTATATTTGCGATGAAACACATTTGAAAAGTAGCATAAGTAGATTCGAAGCGGTAAAAACAAGTAAAGCATAAATAACTTTTCAAGAAGTTTTAGTAAACATTTTTCCCATCCTAAACCACATTTCCATCAACGTCATCATTAATCCAACCCAACCTTTCAAACCAAGTTATTTTCAGAAAATCTAACCCTTGACTGTAATTCCCGAGCGATGTCCAATACCGCGGACACGGCTATTCGAATAGATTCTATACTCTGCAGAGGTTATGCACTTTACCCACAAGATACAGTCAAACACCACAAAGGCGAGTTCAGTAACAAAGTCTTTCGGAAACTTCTAACAATACAAGTGGTCCTCCCCGGTTATTGCGCACTAACCCTTCCCTTAGCTAAGGCGAAGTCTAGGCCAATCAACCGTTAGATGGGTACCTGGCCTCAGCCCTGGTACGCTCCCCCGTACAACTTACACAAAGGGTGTAGTTGACCTCCGAGGTCCCACAGTGCGTTATCAGCAACTTAGTCAACTAGGTCCGTCCCATTACAAACATGTGGTTGCACGTTAGACCCAGTTCAAAGGCTTGCAAGGTTAAGTCCTTAGGGTGACCAGGGCAAGACTACCCGAAAAACCAAATCAACATCCCCAATGCCACAACCGCCCAATTGATTACTCTTGCCACATGCCCCTGGCCGAAAACTATTTATCAAACCCCGCTTGATTACCATGCACCACGTGCCATCAACATCACATGATACCTTTCCAAAACAGGTTCAATATATCATTAAGTCAATATTAATCATTTGTTTGTCCAAAATCATGTCATGAGCACGAAAGCGTGTCTAAGCAAAGATACTACAACGGTCTAAAACCCATGTTGGCAACTTAATAATGTCCAACTAGTAAACCACAACTAGGGTGACAAAGGGGTCATGGCACATACTTAAATAATCAAGGTGTCATACAAGATTGGTGTTTATCTAATCCCCATGTTTAAATAAAGTATTTTCTATTTGAACTTAGCATGCAATAGGTTAAATCAAAATAGATTTCAAAATAGGATCAACATGGTCAAAGCACAACTTGCCTTCAAAAAGTACTTGCTCTTGGTCTTGAGTTGGATCCTGAGTCAATACTTCTCCTTCAAATCCTTCCGGCACTTCAACGTCTACTCGTAAAGCGTGCAAATAGCAAATACACGAATAAACAATAGGCAAAAAGTGTCCAAACATCCAAATAAAATCCATAAACAGAGAGAACATAATTTTATGAGTTTTTAGAAACTGGAATCGTCAAATTCGGAGTTAAGATGCAAAAGTTATGATTATTTAAAGTTTAAATAATCAATTAAATAATTTTGCAGAGAAAAACTTTAGTCCAAAAATTAAATAAAATTCATATTTAGGTAGATCTCAATTTTATACAAATTTAGAAATTTGAATCACTCAAATCGGAGTTGAAACGCAAAAGTTATAAGCGTTTGAAGTTTGAAAAAAAATCTGAAATCATTATTTCGAATTAATAAATCATTTTCTTTTGAAATTAATTATTGCGTCGGCAGGACACGTGGCAGCACTGGATTGGTCTGGCGACGTCACCGGTCCATGGACTCGGTCCACGCTCGGCTCGGGTCTACAGTGGACCCGGTCCACGGCTCACGTGAGGCGACATGTGGGACCACTCGGGTAGCGTCATCGGCCGACGTCGGCCAGGCTCGACCACGGTCGGCAGTGGGACCCGCCGATGACGTCATGGGTGACGTCATGGTGCGATTACGGCTAAGCCGGCCGACATGAGCGGCGTGTCGGTGACCACTGCCGCAGCGTGGCGCGGCGGCTTTCGGCTTCCGGACACGTGGCACGATCGTGTCCGTTGATTTGAAAATCAACGGCGCGATTAGATCCAGGGTTAACACGTTGAAAAGTACTCGATGATCGTGGGCGCTCGATCTAGATCGGACGGTCGGATCTAATCCTACATTAACACACTACTACGGCGCGTGGCGATCGTGGGCCGTTGGATCTTGATCCAACGGTCCGGATCTAATCGGGTTTGGAAACACGTGAACTCACCTCAACCGCACGATCAAGATCGGACGGCGCCTGAGCTTCGCGAGGTCGATGGCGGCAGCGGGCTGCGGCAAGCCGGAGAGCGGAGACGGCAGCGAGCCCGACGGCGCTTCGGGGTTTCTCCGACGGAGTGAGAGGTACCCACGGGTGCGCCTTGACTTGAGGACTCCGGAACTGGGCTCCAACTCGGCGGAAGACGGCGGACGGCGGCGAGACGAGGCAAAAACCGCGGCGGAGTGGCGCTCAACTACGGCGAGCTATCGCGGCTAAACGGCGGCTGCTCTGCCTTGGTGAGTAGGGGCTATGGGTGCGCAAGGTCAGGGCCGACCTCGGGGTGTGACCCGGGCCTTAAATAGCCTCGGCGTCCGTGCGGAAAACGGAAACCTAAACCTACACGGCGGCGGACGCGGCGGCGGAGTCCGGCTCGGATCCGGCGGAGACGACGACGGCCGTCCACGTGGCACGATCGGCCAGTCCGCGATCGCGTGGAGTGCGATCGGATCCGACCGGATCGGTCGCGGCTCGATTTCGGCCGTTGGATCTCGATCCAACGGTTCACCGGGTTAGGGTTTGGACTTGATTCGGTCGAGTCACGTGGCTCGGGTCGGGTTCGGGTCGGACTCGAACTCGAGTCTGACTCGGGCTCGGTCGGGTGAATAGTACAAACCCACTCGCATTTTCCAGCGATTTAATAATTAAAATAATTCCCAATAATTCATTTAATTCATTAAAAATAGCAAAAGACTCAGAAAAATTCCAGAAAAATTCTGGAAAATACTTTGGTTCATTTTGGGCTCAAATAAAATATTTCCAACAAAATTTTATTTGCAAAGTTTAATTCTTTAATTATTTCAAAATGGAATAAATTCAAATAAATTCCAAATAAATCCAAATAAATTCCAGAAAATTCCAAAAATTCACCAAAGTGCCAAATCACACATGAATTTAAGAAAAGCAAAATTTTGGGGTGTTACATTCGTCACGTCCTCGACGTCGTCCCGACTGCCGGCACTCCAGCTCCTCCTGTCGTCGACGCAGTCACTTGGGCGCAAGACGACTTCGCCATCCTCACCGCCCTCTACTGCTCCAGCGCCAGCGACGTCCTCGACATCATCATGGAGCCCGACCAATCTGCTCGTGCTCTTTGGGACGCCGTCGAATCTCTCTTCCGCGACAACCGCGAGACTCGTGTCATCTACCTCGAGACCGAGTTTCGTAGTCTACTTCAGGGCAACATGTCCATCACGGACTATTGTCGCCGTCTCAAGACTCTCGCCGACAGCCTCCACGATCTCGGCGAACCCGTCTCCGACCGCACGCTCGTCCTCAACATGATTCGCGGTCTCAGCCCATATTTTATGGATCACTACAAACCATCAATATCAGTTTAAATAAAAATTTAAATTGAGTTTATTTGTCATATTAATCATTAAAGAACACTTCATCATGTGTTGATGGTGTTTTTGATTAATTAAGGATAAATGGATAGCTCTTGAGTATAACGAAGCATTAGTTGTATCGTTATACTCAAGGCACATTTAATTCATTCAAATTGATAAGGGTTATACTCAAATCGATCTTGGAGGCATTCGTTAAAGATCACTCTTTCGAGTTGGTGTTTTTGCATAGGGCTAACTATTTGGCATGTGTTTTGAATAGGTAAAGCACATGCATTGATTTTTGCATGTTGCTTTGATTTGTATGTGTTGTAAATAGGAGAAACTCATACTTGCTTCTTATTAAATCTTATTTAATTTGGTTGCTTAGAGCTAAAGATTTCCATGTATTGCAAAAAGAGAGCTCAAGCATTTGAGTTTATTTGGATATTGCATGAAGCTATGGATTTGCATGTGTTGCAAAAAGGAGATAGCTTATGCGTTTTAGTTAAGTTGGCTTTTGCATAGAACTACGAGATGTGTATGTATTGCAAATAAAGAGAGTTCACGCAAGTTGCTATAAATTGGTTTAATTATTATTTGCAAATGCGTTTTGGAAATAGACAGGATGTTTATGAGATTGGGATCCTAGAGCATGTGAAGAGGGCATTTACAAATGTATTTGCAAAGTGCCATGATCTCGTGTTGATCACCTCATAGCTAAGAGGATTAATCTGATAGACTATTGTGCCATTTGTGAATGTGTTTTGCAAATAAGCTGATGTATATGAATTTGGCTTTCGAGCATATGATTAGGATTTGTAAATGTGTTCTGCAAATTGTTTTGATCATGAGTTGATCATCACATGGCTCAAAACTTAATATTGTTGACTCTTACTAGCTTTGTAGTTACGCTTTTGATTAAGTCTATGTGAGGAATTTTGAGAAAATCTGATTTAGATTTGAGTGACTACATTAGAGTTTTTGTGATTTTTGAATATATATATATATATATATATATGATTTATTAAATCTTGATCTTTAAATCGGACTTTAGAGTAAAAAATTATGACCATTTTAGTTTGAAAAATACGGCACTACCACTCCTAGATAGCGGTAGTACCGCCCTTGGAGAGTGGTAGTGCTGCCTGAGCGGATACTACCGCTGTTTACATGCCAGTAGTTATTTTCCAAAAAAGCTGTTCTGGCGGTAGCCTAAGGCCGGTAGTATCGCCCGTGGGGCCGGTACTACCGTTCAAGTAGTACTACCAGGCTTTGCCTGTGGTAGTACCGTGAGTATAGCTGTTAGCTGACCGTTAGGGTCGAGGCCCGTATTACTTGGCCTCAAAGAGCGGTAGTGCCAAATTTGCTGATTTTTGCCTATTTTGCCCCTAACGGCTAGCTTTTGCGTGAGAGGTTATAAAAGGAGCCTTAGGGGCTGGCATTTAGGTTTGCTGCTTTTGAAGAGTGTTTGGGATTAGGTATTTTCTATTTTAATCTCAACAATTTAAGATGTGTGTATTTGGTCTATGTACCATCTTGTTGGGTTTAATGTAGTGTATTGATTTGAGACAAAAAAATTTACGCAGGTTCAAATTAAATTCTTTTGATATATATTTGTTCCTTTTAAATTTGTGTTATTCTTTTGATTTTCTATTTGATGATTAGTTAATTGATATTTGAAACATAACACATATAAGTGTGAAACAATAAAATCAGATATCATGGCCCATTATTTTCTTGTAACACGGATTCCAATCTTTTTAAAAAACATAGTTTGATGATTGGGATAATGATATTTGAAGTAAGGTATAATTATAATAATCACAAATCTTCAAACATAATGTCCTTATTATTCTTTATTCTTCCTTATGACGTGGATTTTTGTGATATTAGTTCGTATTTCTTTTTTATCATGCATGATGCATTCTTATGTGTCGTTGAATTTGCACTGTTTCACCATGTCATCTAGCAATGCGGTTTCTTTTGGAGATGATGCCTTCGACCGTCCACAGGGGTCGTTAATTGGTGCTGAAATTTTGTTAGGGAACGGTGTTGAAATTTTGAAACATGTTGTTTATGTACATCTATTTTTCATTTGTCACATTGAAACTCGGCACACATGAAAGGACTGGATTGGCGACAACAACACTAAAAGCAACAGAGACTACTACAGACTGGATTGGCGACTAACTGGATTGACTACTACAGACTGGATCGGTTGTGTGGTGGCCAAAGTTACTTGGATTGTAATTGGTGATTTTTTTGGTGTCAATATCGGGTCTAATTATGAATCGACAGCTTGTTTTTGGCTAAGTAATAAGAAAAACATGGTTCTGAATACTGTTTGTGCAGCTACCTTATGGAGTTTGTGGTTTGTTAGAAATAATATGATTTTTTATTCGCAGAGATGGTTGAGCATGAAAACGATTTGGAAGAAGGTTCTATACAATCTAAAGAAGTGGTCTCTGATGTTCAAGGAGGAGATGATGTACAGAATGACGCAGTTTTGTACTTGGTTGGATGCCAAAATTCAAGCGCCTCTTATGCTGGAACTATAGAGCGGATGAAAATGGGGGAAAGCTTTGGATCTGCTAGCAAAAAGGAAGATCTCTTTTGATGAGTTGAAGTCTTTTTCTGTGTATTTTGATGAGTGGGTGAAAGACAAGATGTAATCTGCATTTTAGCTTGTTTTCTTAGTGGTCTTCGGTTTCTGGTTTGATGAGTGGTTGAGTAGAAGATTAAGAGATTTTTATATGAACCGAATGCTATTCGCTGGTTTCAGCAAATGGAACTGGGACATCCTCTGGTGTCCTTTTGATCTAAAAAAAACTGGAGCTTAAGGACAGGAATTGAAACTAGTGCCCTTCTTCTTTGTTCAACATCTTTTTGTGCAACATGTAGCTTCGGTGCCGTTAGCTTCCTTCCTCATGTGCAAGTACTGGTGCTGTAACTATAGTTACTTTACCGGTGTTGAAATTTTGAAACATATTGTTTATGTACATCTATTTTTCATTTGTCGCATTGAAACTCGGCACACATGAATGGAATTGGATCCTGCCTTGCATTAAAAGTAGAAAAGGCAGAACGGCAGATGCTCTGCCTTGCATTAAAAGTAGAAAAGCAAGTTTTGACAACTAGTCTAAATATTTAGTTCAGTACAAGGAGCTTAAACAAAAAAACAACACTTAAAAGGCAACAGAGACTGGATTGGCGACTAACTTGAGCTTATGAACAGGAATTGAAATTAGTGTTTTTTATTTAGCTTTCGGGATCAGAATCCAGAATCAAAAATAAAAACAAACATGATCTAATTATGTTTGCAGTCGATTGTGGTGCAAATTTTATAGTGTTGTCTCATTTTGTTGAGAGATAATACAATGGATAATTGTGCACACCACAATTCTGGTGAGTAACATTCTTTCTGGATAGTACTGCTTGACAATGAAGATACGTGGGTATTGCATGAAGCAAATTCTTTTATAATGACATATCTTTTGATTTTTGGTAATCAGAAGACTAAAACATTTTGGTGTAACATCAAAAAATAATGTTCTGGCAAAAAAGCTGAACTAAAGTTTAAGAAATATAACCAGTCTTTTAAATGCCAATTTGACTTTTTTGATCTATTCTTAGGTTTATACACGTAGGATGTGCATATATTGTAAGAATGCTATGAGACATTAGGTAATGCAGATATACTATAATATTTTCTAGAAATCACAGTATTCCTAAAAAAAACTTCAAAAATACGTAGTATCCAACCAGACCCTAAATAATACCTATCCTTATGCTGGGAGAGATTGCCGCGCGCTCGCTCTCGCCATGTCAACTCGCTCCCCTTCTCGACCAATCAGCGCCTTGACATGTTGGCGCTATTGGATCGAGCTCGTGTCTCCCTGTTCGATGGATCTTTGCGCCTCGTAGGATCGGTCCTTCTGGAGCCCTTCATGCGACGCGGCACCTTTCCCCGTTCCTATCCACGGCTAGCCACCTCTGTCTCCTCCTCGCCTTCTCCGCTCACCCTCTCGGATCCGACGGCAATGTCGTGTTAGAGGACGAGATCAGCCCGCTCAGCGGCCTTCTCCCCAAAGGAACGGAAGATCCGGTGGGGAGGTCTTCGTGAACGACGAAATCAGCCCAGGCGATGGCCATCTCCCCAGTGCGTTTGGTTGCCTGGATAAGGCTGGATGGGATATGACCATCCAGCCTGGTAGGGATGGAGCCATCCAGGTACTTGTTTGGTTGGAATATATATAGGATGAGTCAATTTTTTGTTTGGTTGGATGGATGAGATGAGCCAATTTTTTATTTGGTTGGATGGGTTAGTTGTGATCAAGGTTTTGAATTTTAGTTTGAAATTTTTGGACAAAATTCAACCAAAATTTGAATTTTCGAACAAAATTTGATTGAAATTAGAATTTTTAGACAAAAATTTACCACAATTTGACCGAGTACACTTCGGCAAAATTTAAATTTGACCGAATACACCTCTTCATGCAATAAATTGTATGAGCCTGTCCATCTTTTTTTAAGATAATTCTATTCAGTGTCTTGAAGGAATATTTTTGAAAACTAGACGATTATATATCTCATCTACCCAAAAATAATTAGATGACATCCATAAATAGTACTCCCTCCCCTCTCCTATTGCGTGTTGCTGTGACCATTGACTCGTCCTACGGAGCTACCTCGCGGTCGATTCATTGACGACGCTTCCCCATCGCTCCTCCGGCTAGGCTTCCTCACAGACAGGTAATCCTCCTGCCCTTAATCACTGGAATTCGTTTGGATCTGCCTGTTTCTCCACACGAATTGGAGGGTCCTACATTTGCTATTCGATTGGGTCTAGGATTAGTAGTGGCTGCCTGATTTCTTGCGTCTAATTGGGGGCCAGATTTAGGACAATTGGCTCCTTTGGGGCATTCACCTGATGGAATTGGTTGGAAAAGATCCGCCTCTAGGCCAGCAGGAATCTCAATTTGCCAAATTAGCGCCCAATTCGCTGATTTTTATCTCAGAAGCTGTGCCATCAGGATGAGTTTGGCTTGCAAGGATGCGCCGTTGGCGCTTAATTGTCCTGCTGCGAATTAGTTTCGCAGTGGAAATATCTGGATTCTTTGAGTTGTGCTCCTATGAAGCTTCTAACACTTTGTCGCTGTTGCAGATTGGGGTAGATAGTTCTCTAGAATGTGTACCTGCTAACCGATTAGGTTAAGGTAGTTTTGGTCAGGTCTACGTTGGTCGAACGTACCTGTCATGGAGCTGCTCGCATTGGTCCAGATGCCTGCGAGGTTTGTTAGTTTGTAAATTATTATTGTGATCTAAACTTGCATGCTCGAGTATAGAAACATTGGTTTGTGAATGGTTATTGTAGTCCCAAATTGCATGCATAGCTGTTTGTGCAAACTGATCCAGTTTTAGCATCTAGGACCGCTGGGAGCTGGTTTGAAGGTGTGGGTCATGATTTACCATTTTCTATTTTTTTTCACGGGATTTAGGTTTCATAAAACTGCCTCTAGCTAACGATGGTTGTTTGGATCCAAAATATGCTGCTTTGATTTTGTAGTGTTCTTATAGTCGGTGCAGCGTAGTGCTCTTACTTCGATTGCCCGAAACTTCTTATCACAGTCGTTTATTCCTTATATTACTCAGATCCAAAGCAAGATTTTGTGATGTCCAAAGGTTCTAAGGCATCGGCTGAGAAAATTACTATGCCAAGATCTCTTAAATACATCAGTGCGCCTTGGAAGGTTTGTATTAGGAATTTCATTTAATTTCATTTGCAACATCTCTTTACACAAGCTCTTTTTTATCCTAGGAATTTTACTCTTACAATTTTTTTGGTCCTATAACAAAGTTTTGAAATCTGAGGAACACAGACCTGTAGTCTATCCTGTGGTAATTCTTTGTGTTGAAATTTATGAGAAGAGATATGGCTCTGAAAGTAATACGTTAGACTTTAGTCACACATGCTTATTTTTAATGTGAGATATGTGTAGATTAATTTTTGTGCTGATCTCTGTTCCCAGCAGAGCCAGGATTTTCTTGTGTTGGGAAGCCAGCTCCTTACAGATCTTAAGGACGACATATACTGTTTGACTGATAAGTTGATGGAGGTGGCCAGGCAACACGATCATTCTGGCTATTTTCTTATTGAGGTATATTTTTTGGGGTGAAAATTCAAGACATGTTCTTAAAGATGCGTTGCAACTTTGTTAATCTCCCATCTTTGTCAGGACACGTTCTACAATGTACGAGAGATTATTCTGCCATTGATTATAGTAAACATATACTTGGATTAAAAATTCCAGTAATGAGGTGGCAGAGAGGTGTGATGCCATAACTTCTGGTGTGTTGAAGAAACGTCAAAAGGAATTACTGGGTGGTTTGAATATTTCAAATGTGCCTGAGTTTAAATCTGCAAAAATGAAAAGGACTCGCTTTTCTGACCTGGACTTTCAGCTTGTGCTGGATACCTCTACTGCCATCAGGTTCTCATCTATTCTCTTTATGCCTTTACAGAACTGCATTGTCTTTGATAAAAGTTGTTGTGCAGTCCCTAATTCTCTCCATTGTTCTCATGGATTTTTTTATATCTTTTTTCATATGTTGAAATCAAATGGTCATTCGTCACTATAAAATGTTTCGTTGCCTATCCTTGTTTTGAAGTAAAGATGATAAAAGAACGCGATTTATCTGTTACTTTGTTAGGTATCATAAAGCAACCATTTTGGTTTCGTGCTTACGTAAATAATATCAAAATCATTTGGAGATCATCAGGTATGTAACATTTTTGTGCTCAAGTAAATAATAAGAATGCTATGATTCTGACATTAATATCTACTGAGACGGCTACAAATCCACATAAGGTATGTAACATTTTTGTGCTCAAGTAAATAATAAGAATGCTATGAGCCTATGATTCTAACATTAATATCTACTGAGATGGCTACAAATCCACATAAGGTATGTAACATTTTTGGTCGAATTTCTATGATTTCCCCCGTTCCCGTTGGTAACCGCCTGGCATACAAGCCATTGGTTGAAGGATCGAGGCTGCAGTTGCAACCGTAGATCAAACTTGCGCGCATAGACTCATGCTGCTACACATGACACATCCAGAGGGGCCAGGACCATACTTGTTCAAAAAAAGTTTTAAATGTGATTTTCACGGTTTCACGCCAAGATCCTAAAAAGGCTATATCATCTATTGCTGGCTATTGCAGAAGCTGTCTTCGTCTTGTTTTTAGTATTAAAAAATAGGGATAATCGGATATATGCCACTACAGGAACCGCTTATTCGAGATTTGCCATCGTTCCTTTGCTTCTTCGAACGATGCCATTATGAAACCGTGTTTATTCGAAATATGCCACCGCTCGTGTCCGGTCATGACACGTGTCCCGTCCGCGATGGCAAATCTCGAATAAGCAGTTCCTACAGTGGCATATATCCAATTAATACAAGACACGTGTCGTGACCGGACGCGAGCGGTGGCATATTTCGAATAAGTACGGTTTCATAATGGCATCGTTCGAAGAAGCAAAGGAACGATGGCAAATCTCGAATAAACGGTTCCTGCAGTGGCATATATCCAATTAAATAAGGTACTTCCCGGTTTTAGTATTAAAAAAATAAAAATACTAATATGAATGCTGGAATCAACAAAAATGGTAGTATATGTCCAAAAGATCATAAAATGATAACCATATCATAATCTTCTTATTAGCAAGTATTTTAATCACTGAGAAATATAGATACTAGAGTATTGAATTAGGGCGAGACGAGGTCTTTTGCTAGGTCTTCTCATTGCGAAAGCTTATAATAAATGCATTTGGGCTTTATAGTAAGAGAAAATTTCTTATTTGCCATTGATAATTGGCTGGATCTCTAGAATACCATCGCTAAACTGTTCGTCCCTTCATTGCCACCGGATCTCAATTTGCTTTCCTTTTTTGCCACTGCCGTTCATCTCTTGTCAACGAACTGTTAATTGAGCCGTGAAAAGACCAAAATGCCCTATTCCATCTCTTCTTCAAGACCCTACATTCTAGCGCCGACAGCCTCCTCTACCCCCTCTTCTTCCCAGTTGCCGATGAGCACTATTTATTCAACTAAGCCATTCACATGCACAAAACATACACAAGAAAGAGCATAGCGATGTGGAAGCAACTGACAAAATCTCACTCATTGTCGAGCGCTCTAATAGTTGACGCCTCACCTACCACCATGACCCACAAGCTCGATCTCAATGAGATCCTCCAAACCCTAGTGTCTTTCTCCTCGTCCTACGACGCCTTTATACCAGTGTTCTGCCTCCTCCACGTCAGCGGTGACGGTGGCATTCGACAGTGTCCGCCACCAGTTCCTCTTCGTGGAGCCCGACCTCTTCCATGACGCGCTCGTTGCGTCCAGGCTCGATCACCTTGGGTTCCTTGAGGGTGACGACGATGAGGAGGCCTCGATTCGTTGGGACTGCCTCTAATTGGACGATAACGATTCGGATCTGTCGCTTGAGGCCTCCACTGCGATCGACGAATTCAATTGGGAGGAGGTAGCGTTAGCCTCCGGCATCGGAGTGGAGCTGTCGGAGCCGAAATGGGAGGTACTCAATGACGTGCCACCCCTATCCCCGTTGACTCCAAGGAGGGCTTCGTGTACACCTCCGACCGGGAGTGTATGGTGGCTTGTCATCGGCGTGGAGGGGTTGTTCCTCAAGAACAAGTCTTCGGTGGCCAGGTCGGCTGTCGAGGCGCTCTGGTCCACTATTGTCGCTGCCGGCGAGGAAAGGGAGGGGCGGAGTGCTCGATGTGTAGGGACAGGGTTGCAGCTAGTGAGCTTGTGAAGTGGTTGCCTTGCTCGTACCGGTACCACGAAGAGTGTATTGTGTCGTGGCTCGAGGTGCGCGGCAATGGCGATTGGGGAGGTGGAGATCGGCATTAGAGACTGGGGAGGTGGAGATCGGCAATTGCAACTGGTGAGGTGGAGATCGACATGGGTCGGGATGGGACAAAGAAAAGAGGAAGAAGGGAAGAGAAGATAAGAGGAAAGAGGAAGAAGGGATAAAAATGTCATTTGTGCAAAAATTTGACAACCTCAAGGGACTTAACGGTAGCCCTCTAAGGTTGTCTAACAGGAGTGGCGAAAAAGGGTGCAAATTGAGATCTGATGGCAATGAGGGAGGAACAAATTCATGATGGCATTTTATGAATCTGGCCAACTTTCGGTGGCAAATAAGGAATTTTCTCTTATAGTAATGTTGATTTCAAAATTGGCCTATTGTTTTGTTTTAGCTTGTGGGTACCTATGTAGGATAATTAAGCTATCGCTAGCTACAAGTTATGACAAATAGCGGTGCTATTTGGAGCTAGCTTGTAGCTAATATAGCATAATATTGGCCCATAGTTTCGTATTTGGGGTAAAAAAAAAAGCTATATGGCAGTGTAGAATCAAGGATAACCGACTAGCGAGGGTGAATAGGAGGTTTTAAAATTCTCGGCTCTAATTGCAACAATATGAAAAGTAATACTAGAATTGAGAATTTTAATAATTAAAATCTAAATCGTCTAGGTTTCACTAAGTGCACTAACAAGCAAAGTTTAAGCAAATACACAATCCTAGATACAAGATCAAGAATAAATGAACTAAGAAAGTAAATTTGCATAAATAGAAAAGAGAGGATCAAACCACAAAGATGAACACAAGATTTACCCCGTGATCTCGGAGACTTGTCGATCTTCCTTAATATACGTTCAGGGAGCTTAACCAACTCAAGCTGGCTCGTTGAGCAAATGAACCTCTCTTGATCACTAGTGGTAGCTCTTCCCCGCTCCGGGTAGGCGAGCTCCGACCTTCACAAATCACTGGGACTCCTCACAAACTTCTTTGAGGAGATCACCGATTCCCCCTCCAAGCCATCTAGGAGGCGACAACCTCCAAGAAAATAGAGTGATAGCGCTTGCTTGAGGTTGATTCAAGTGTCTAATTAGCTCAAACTAGAAATATGCACTTGAATGCTCCTAACTCCCTCAAAGAGCGAATTTAATGCACAATGGAAGAGATGAGACTTGCTAGAGCTCACAAATTATTCAATGAGTGTCCAAGAAGCTCTCTTGATGAAGGTGTGGGGGTATTTATAGTCTACATCTGTAATTTCAACCGATGGAATCAAAAACCTTAAAAAATTAGGAAACACTACCGGTGTGCAAAACCCAGTAGTACCGAACCCCTTCCAACGGTTAGAAAAATGCATTAAATGCACTAGGCAGTGACTATTAAATGAGATCTGGCACTATCGGCACACAAAGTGGTAGTGCCGACTGTGCTGATCTCGTTTGACTCCAAACATGTCCACTTTGTTAAAAGAGTACGCCTTGAAATTTGCTGGGCTTCGAAATTCAGAGAATTGACAGCAGAAGTACTCTTTCTGTAAAAAGAGTACCAGAGCAAGGTGGTGGTACTGCCAATCCCTGTATTATCGATTTTATCAAATCGATGTTTCGGCTAGACTGAATCCCACAAAGGGGGTACTTTTGTAAATAAGTACCGAACCAAAAATGTGGTAGTACTGCAGTAGCACGACGGTACTGCCAGCCTAGAGAGATCAAACACTACACAGGAAGATTGCTCTCTAGTATAACCTACCGGCATGTAAAGCTCGATAATACCACCCTTGTGGTAGTACCGGCCATACTATGGCGATAGTGCCGATTTTTCTGAACTTGCAACTAAAACTTTAGAAATGCATGTCCAAATGCAACTGAGAGATTATTTCAATTTAGTTTGAGCCAATTTGACCTTAAGCATACTAAGCTACAAAACATCACTTCCTCTTAATAGTGCTACACCTATTCTAATAGTTTCATCTTTTACTTCTAACTCCGAGATCGATTAAACTACACAAAATGTCCTTAACACAATATACCTTGACTTCGAGCTTTTAGGCTTCTTTGCTTGACCCTTTACTTCATGAATTTTCTTTTTCATGTGTCGAGCCAAAGACCAACCTATTCTCACGTACTCAAGAGAAATTGTTAGTCTTTTAAATATGATTGTCATTAATTACCAAAACCTAAAATAAATTAGGGGTCTAGATGCTTCAGGCAGCTATAGTTATCTATTTAGAACATTGCTTGTCAATATAATTCTGGAGGCTATATTTGTCTTACATTTTGGTATCGGCTCATAGATGCATATCCGAAGTTAATATAATAATATTTATTTATAAGTATATGTAGTATGTTTACTTATATGCACATCAAATTGCATTTATAATATTATACCAAATACATAGTAATATAATCAAATATAACATATAGTTCAATAAGTTTAATAGACGGTATTATAAATTTCTTTGTTATAACCGGTATTGTCGAGTATTATCCATCGAAGCAATCTAGAAATGGTAGTATTGATAAGTACATATAATCATCAACAGAAACACACGACAATAACCACACCACGAATTGATAGCTTATCGTTGGACCGCACCAGGCAGCGAAATTATAATCACTTAACTATACACAAATAATGATCGTATCACTTTTAGTGGTAATAGCACCCTGCCTCCCCTCTCAACAACAATCGCAGCTGGCTGTACCCACCTCAGTCATATAACAATACCGATTAACTCGATTCTATTTTGTAAAACACGCTCTGCTCAAGGGGTGAAAGGGCTGTATGACAATGTTGATACCTCTAAAGGATGGTAAACAGTATCTTAATTTCCGAGTTTCCTTAACCTACTGGGTAAAGCCTGATCTTCTCACACTACTATGCAGATGCGATCAGTACGCATAATAGGCTCGCACAGTATCTGAAGATCTGCAACCATAGAACGACAACGCTTAGCAAACCTGCCATGAAAGCAGTGGTATTCAACATAGCAAAATAGTACGCATGCAAAGATTACATTCCTCAAGAACATCTCAAAATTTTAATCAAGCAATAGAAAAGGTAATGGACAACTCATAACCCAACCCAAGGGACCATCCTAATATGGTACTATCTATTTGTCCACCCTCCCTGAAATCACCCAGCATCGAATACTAATCGGCGATAAGAGCTCATACTTTTTTTGTTCGAATAACTTACAATATATACTTACAATGAAAACCAGTAGGATGCTTACCCTGGCTAGGCCTGCATCTGGGGCAGACCCTCATTTCTTAGCCTCCACTCGCTTATCTTAGCCTTCATTAATGCAACTGCATTCTTCGCCCATTCACTTATCTTAGCCTTCGTCCATTCAAATGCATTCTTCGCCCATTTAAGCCCAATGATCTGGGGAAATAAAGCACAAATATGATCTCGCATTGCTACTTTTCATTCAAATTCAACTATTGAGAACAGAATGTTGTGTACCATTGGTTGACACTGGAAAGTAACCCAAACCAGCACTATTGAGAGTAGGAGTAAAACTCCAGCAGGCCATATAAGGTATTTGGAGCTCCGCTCAAAACCAAGTAGTATTATACAAGTTAGCAGCACCAAGAATAGCAACTTTAAAAAGACGATCATTGAGCAGACAACAAATGCAGGGTGGTCTGGCGACTCTATCTCCTTGAAGTATGAAGCGGAACCCGTCAGAATAATGCAACTAATTGTGTATATTACGCCACCCGCTATAAGGACTTGTATCCAAGCATCCGAAATCCTCAGGAGCGGAGTGGAACCATGGGAGTTCACTACCGCCCAAATGATCAGACCAACACCAAGGGGAGACATCTTGTCCACAATGATGAAGAGGAATGCCACTGTAGCCTGAGTTCAAACAATGCAAAAAGATAAACAAGTGTTAACACGTTTAGGATTTGATTCTCTCCCTCAGGGGGTCTGCAGGTCGAAGATCAAACCAATAAGAGCGGAAATGTATTCCAAAAATATTTGCGGCAACACCACTTGCCTAGCTGTGTGGTTACATGAGATGGTTTTGGTATAGTTTAATGGTGGCCAAGCCAAGGGCAAAAGGAATTGAAGAAATCTACCTTGTTTTTCTTATTTTCAGGATTGTTGGGATTATCGATCACTCCCTATAGAGCATCACAAAGACGCAATCATCGGAAAGGGGATAAAATGGACAAGGAGGGGAGAGAGAACCAGATAAATTTCTTACCGCAACAGCAGTCCTAGTGATCATGTTAAAATATTGTCCTGATTCAACAAAAAAAATGCGTCTGTTAGCATATTGCAAGGCATAGTGAGTCCCAACAAAGAAGTACAAGATACACTTTTTTTTTTCAGCTCATCGTCGTCATAATAGGAATAGGACATTAACACGTGTGTTACTTAAGAATATTGTACATAAATATAAAAACGTATTTTATATTCCAATGCAAAATTAATGTGATGTTCTTTCTATATCCATAATAAATATTCATCTTTACTTTACATTCTCTGTATGAATGCATTGAGTATGGCGCTTGGTGATAATAATTAAAGGTAATCTAGTTATTTTGAATGTCTCCTTGGTCTATATGTCAAGAAGAGATTCGCATAATAAATTTGGACAGAACGAGTAACATGCTTAACAAATCGGTTCTTCACGACAATTGGGGTATAAATATCATGTTCATAGGAGTGTGATCAGTTCCCAACCGATTTGACACCGTTGGTTCGAATTTGGCAAGAGATTTTGCTAAAAACCCCTTAACCAACACTTGTATGCATGGTTACACACAAGCAAATTTACCGAGCCGATTGAGGACTCGTAAGTATCACGTTCTATGGCTAATGACTACAGAAGCCTTAATATGGAAGCTCTTTTAGGGTACATTAAATTCAATATGAATCTTCATTTTTTTTTATCTAATAGATCATATTAACAGTATTTATTTATACTTCATTCGGTAGTAAAGTAATACAAATACTCTTAACAAATCAATAAAAATACCACGTGCGAGCGTGAGGCCGGAACGGTCGCCGGCGAGGAAGGGGGCTCCTTTGAAGGCGGCAACTTGAGCAGCAGGGCGTTGCGGAAGAAAACGATGATTTATGGGGCGTTGTGGGAGTGTGCGCCGCTGTCTGACCAGGCGATGTAGCTGGGGCTGCTTATATGGTACTTTGAACAGGAAGCAACAGGGCGTTGTGGATTCCTGGCAAGACTTGACTATCTGAGTCCCCTCTTCTGATCTTTAGCGACCTCATCGCTGCTACCCTGCTACAGAGCGGGATAGCGACCTCATCGCTGCTACCCTGCTACAGAGCGGGATAGCGCGGGATAGCGACCTCATCGCTGCCAGCTGCTACAGTAACTGCACTTTGCAGTTGAGTCATTGTACGATGGGTCCCACGACGTGTGAGACCCACCGTGCAGTGACTAGCACAGTATCAACCTATTTGCTCTTAGCACAGTACCCTTTCCCGCTCGTGGCCCAAACTTTTTGCTCTTTACGGTGGAAAAATTTTAAATTAGAATATTTAAAGCTTTAAAATTTTAAATATGAAGTTTCAACTTGAAAAAATTCAACTAAAAAAATTAAATTGAAAATTTTCAAATTAGGAAGTTTCGACTCGGAAAGTTTCAACTCAAAAAATTTCAACTTAGAAAGTTTCAACACGAGAAGTTTTAAATTAAAAAACTTCAAAATCAGAAAAGGTTCAACTCGAAAAATTTCAAATAAATAAGTTTCAACTCATAAAACTTTCGATTCAAAATACTTTTGGTTAGAAAAGTTTCGATTAAAACAAACTTTTGGTTCAAAAAACTTAGCCTCACGGCGATCTGGCCTCTAATGGTGGTACTCCGAGCCTCCCGGCGTCTGGGTCTCAAGTCCCAGAGTGCCGACTGGCCGAGAACGAAACGGGTGCTCTCTAAAAAAAAGGTACCAGAGTGCTACGGTGGTAGCTCCGGCCACCCGGCAGTACCGGCCCAGAGAGGGCGGTAGTGTCGGCCTTAGGGAAAATTAGGGTTTGCAAAATTGGGATTTTGCGCAAACAGATTTGAAACTTCGAGACGATTGCACGGCTAGGTTCCTAGCGACGCCAGGGACCCATCCACGCAGGTCTCACAAAGTTTCGATTTCGTTTAACCTAATTTTCACATTTTCGAACTCGAGAACCCTAATTACTGTTAGAATTCGATTTTCAACTCAAATCAAATTTAAATTTGATTCTCTTCGTGAGAATCGAACCCTAACAACATCGTATATAGTCTAGGGTCATTTTGTTGGCTTTTGGACCTAAGGTTCAAGGGAAACTCCAAAAATCAGGAATTTGACCTTTAGCGAATAAATCCGACAAACCTCGAATTAGGGTTTTTGACTCGGCCCTTTTCCAGAACTAGAGCATTTATGGCACTAAGTACTAATATGAGCCATTCTTGTGATTTTTGGAACTTCGAAACTTGAAGATACTCCAAAAAGCACAAAAATGCATTTTTGCAAATCGAATCGGGACGAAGGAGTTGCAACTAACATATTAATTCTTTTTGCACATCAAGGTTCCACAAGGCTAAACTCGCGTCTAAGAACTTAGTCCACGATGACTGAACTCTTCAAACGTGAAAACTCTAATTGGAACCAAACTCGATTCCAGACCCGAATCGAGCTCAAACTCAATTCTTTTGCGGGAATCGAACTTCAGCGGCGTCGGATTTACTTGAGAGTTGTTTTCTCAACTTTTTCAAGCTAGAGCTCAAGGAAAACTCCAAAAATTTGGGAAAAATACTTTTAGACAATTAATTCCGACAGAGAGCCAATTAAGGTTTTCGGATTCATTTTCGGATTCATTCAACCGTGCTAACTAATTCTTCTAAGCCTGACCTAGGTCTAACAACTCAACGAAGCAACGGTCTACCACTAGAACAACGATTTCTAGGGCTAAACTAAAAGAGAAAAGAAAAGAGAAAAAAGAAGAACTAGGGTTTTGAGATCAAAACCTAATGGATTGATCCCGGGTTTGATTCCGCTGGTTGAGAAACTTGCTAGGGGCTTGAGGAGGATGCTCCACACCTTGGCTTGCCTCCCACCTTGCTCCCACTTTTGCAGAATAGTAGGCTACCCACCAGTTGCTAGGGCCATGCAGTATCGCACACCGCGATAATAATTCAACTCAGATCAAGTGCATATTATGGAATTTCTCCGTTGCAGACAGTGTGTAGAAGAGAATTAAGTATTTCCCATCTGCGAAATTTTGGTTGTGTTGTATACATGCTAATCTCTCCACCACAGCGTACAACCATGAGACCTCACCGGAAGTTAGGGATCTATTTAGGTTATGAATCTCCGTCAATTATTAAAAACATAGAGCCTATGACAGGGGATCTAAACACGGCTCGGTATGCTGATTATACTAAGAAAAAATTTTGGCATCAGGGGGAGATAAGTACCACATTAAATAATGCCGAGTTCTTAGATCCACGCACTAAAGAGACCGAACTTGAAGATCGGAGAGCAATAAATCTGCAACAAATAAGCTAATAATCTGCCAAATAGCTTCACTGATCATAAAAGGAGTGGAAAGATCTCATATACCTGCAGTATATGCACCTGAAAGAGTGAAAATATCCTGGAAGGATATTGAACCCACTTTTGACCCTCATGATAAAATCAGGGGGAGGCCTCCAGGTGCACAGGACTCAATTCCGCGGAGACGTTCACAAAAGTAGAGAACCAAAGAAATGATAATACTACTTGTGACAATGGCAGAAGTTCAACCTGATGTTGAGAAAATCCCTGAAGTGAGCCATCTAGGAGATGGTAAAATCCCTGAAGTGAGCCATCCTGAAGATGATAACCCAGTGTATATTTGTGCGCACAATCCAACATTGGAAGTCGGAACACCCATACTCCATCGTTGTAGGAAATCACGAAGAGCTAGAGGAAATTAATGAAAAGATATTCCTGAAGTTATGCAGGAGAACTGTATAAAAGAAAGACAACAATTGTTTACATATTTCGCCTCTAAATTTGCCAAAAACTAGATCCAAAACCAAAGTCCATGGCAGAGTGACATAAGCGCTCATATAGGGTCAAATGGAAAAGCAATTGAGGCAGCGCTCGCTTAAGAGGAAAGTTTTGGTCTCGTTGGCCGAACATCTCCGAAAATGTTCCCTGTAGGATCAAATGGATTTTTCATCTAGAAGAGAAATGAAAATATCCAGGTGGTGAGATATAAAGCGAGGCTTGTAGCACAAGGGTTCACGCAGAGACCCGACATTGATTGCAATGTAACCTATTCTCCTGTAATGAGTGAAATAATATTCCGAAATTTAATATTAATGGCAGTAAGCTTAAACTTATCAATACAGTTGATGGATGTAGTGACTGCATATTTATATGGGTTACTGGATACGGATATTTACATGAGTCCCTGAAGGTGTCAAAGTTTCGGATCCTAATAATCGCAACATGTATTGCGTCAAATTGAAGATATCGCTATACGGATTGAACAGTCGGGGAGAATGTGGTACAACTGACTTAGTAAGTTCCTCCTGAAGAAGGAATATTGTCCCTGTGTGTTCATTAAGAAATGAAATAATTAATAATTTGCCACTTCAAACATTGACATTTTGATTATGATGCCACTTGAGCCAATGACATATGGGACCATCTGAGTCAATGAAATGTGGGTCCAGTGGCAAATTTATGAAGTGTCAATGTTTGAAGTGGCAAATAATTAAATCTCCCTTAAGAAATCCCAAAATGGATTTTGTGTCATCTCAATATATTTTGATGATTTGAATGTCATCGGAACCATAATGGAATTAAAGGAAGCAAGTACTTACAATACGACGGAGTTTTGAAACGAAAGATTTGGGTAAAATCAAATATTGCTTAGGCTACAGCTAAAGCATTTGCTTGAAGGAATTTTTGTGCACAGTCTATACCAAGAAGGTATTGGAAATATTTAATATGGATAAATCTCATCCTTTGAAAATCCTCATGGTTGTGAGATCCCTTGAAGTGGATAAAAACCCTTTTTCAGAACAAGGAAGGAAAATGAGAAAGTCTTTTGGACCTGGAGTCCCATACTTATGTATCTTGCGAATTGCACAATGCCTTATATTACATTCGCAATAAATTTGCTAACATGAAACAATATAGTCCCAACCAGAAGATATTGGGTTTATATCAAGACTTTACTTATATACCTCTAAGGTACCCAAGATTTTGGATTGTTTTTCCTGAAGAACTAAGACTTAACCATGGTGAAAAATATTGATGTTGGCTATCTGTTTGATCCCCACAGTGCCAAATTTAAGACTGATTTTGTATTTCTCTACAGTGATACAACTATTTTTTGGCGGTCTTTTAAGCAGACCATGGTAGCTAATTCTACCAACCACTTAGAGATTATAGCCTCACGTGGGTGTGTTTGGCTGAGATGTGTAATTAACTATATCCAGGAGTCATATGGCTTTAATACCGTCGTTACCCCTACGATTATCTATGAAGATAATAATACTTGTGCTACACAAAATGCAAATGGGTTATGTAAAGAGCAATATCACGAAGTATATTGCTCCTAAAATTTTCTATCCTCACGAAGTCCAGAAGAATAGTGAGGTAAAGATATTACAAACTAAATCATGTGAAAATCTAGCAGATTTATTCACTAAGTCCTTGCTAAAGTTATTAACATTGGAATGAAATGACTTAGAGATATGCATAGTTCAGGGGGAGTAAACCCTGAACCATAACCCCTTTTGCTTGATCCTGAAAATCATAGTTTATATCCTGAAGATTATAAGTTGTGCTTTTTTTCCCTTCGTGAGTTTTTCTGAAGTTTTCTCACATGAAGGTTTTTAATGAGGCAACTAGTGTAACACGTAGTGCGAGTGTAATGTACTCTTTTCTCATCATTTTTTCCCACTGGGTTTTTAGAGGAGTTTTTAATGAGACGTGCATTACGCGGTATTCACCCAAGGGGGAGTGTTATGATATGGTTAGAGTCTGTGTCCCTGTATGGAAGGACTCTATCCATTGGTGGGCAAATCCGAATTAATCTCCAGGGGTTCTCCACTATATATATATATACAGAAAAACTAAGAAACGGTATACCGTAGGAACGGTATACCTCTGAAACTCGTGAAACTTATGAATTTTTACACTGAAACTCATGAAACTTAGCACTAAAAACGGATGAAACATGAAACTGATGAAATCAAACACTGAAACTCATAAAACCAGCACTGAAACTGATAAGTTTCATAAGTTTCACGACTATACCGTTGGAACGGTATACCGTTCCCTAGTCTCCCTCTATATATAAGGCATTGCCTTGTACATAAAAATCAATCTAATAAAGAGAGAGCTTTTCCCCCATATTGTGTGTTCTACTTGCACTTCTACTTCTGCTTAGATGATTCCATTGGCGTGCCGTTGATTAGCGTGGATGAACGGTCTCGTTTCACAACAGATCTATGGTGCGACGGCGAGGCGTTGTTGTCTTGGTGAAGAAGATGCGAGCATGGCACACGAGGAATAAAATGATGGGGTTGAGGAAAGCAGGGGCTCACCAGCAAAGTCGAGTTTGATGACATTGGCATTCAAATTATAACAAAGATGCGAGATCAAATTCGAGGGACTGTTGGAGAAAATCCTAAATTAAATGAGGGGACGATGGATAGGAAGGTTGAACATGTTGTGGCAGAATTGGTTTCACGAACTCACTGGAGTGGCAGGTCGGGTCAAGGGCGAATTTTTATTTTAAATAATACTTTTTCAAAAATGTATTGCGATATTAATACGCGGGGAAAAAATTGCAAAAATAATACATATTCGCCGAACCGTATGGCGAAAATAGAGTAATAGCCATACCGTATGGCGAAAATAGGGTAATAGCCAAACCGTACTACGAAAATAGAGTAGTCGCCATACCGTTCGGCGACTACTACTTAATTATGCATTTAACCAAATTTGACAGGAATTATGGTTGTTGCCGCCATACGGTATGGCTATTACTCTATTTTCGCCAAACGATTCGGCGAATATGTATTATTTTTGTAATTTTATTCCCCGCGTATTAATATCGCAATACATTTTTGAAAAAGTATTATTTAAAATAAAAATTCGGTCAAGGGCCGGCGGATTGGCGAGCTGCGTTGGAAACAGGAGCAATTTCAGCACCTTGCAAATATGCCATCTTTGTGGGCAGATTTTACTTCAAGAGTTTCAGTTAGACAGGGCTTACATGTAGGGCAACATCGTTTACCAGCATTCCTCCTGCCGGAACACTTGATACAAACTCGTCTTGCAGTTTCCTGTTCTTGGTGAAAAAAAGGGCTGCAAGTGGCTAGGTCCTGGAGTTGATGAAATCAATACTTTCTTCAATCTTGTCAACCTAAAAGACCATTCCATACAAAATTAGATACTAAGGCTGTACCAGAAAAGCCAGCATATGATAGCAATGTTGACACAGCTAGATCAAATATGGCATGAACCTAGCACACAGAAGAAACAAGAAAGACGGACCTCACTAAATGCAGAGCATGATCTAACATTCTAAATTATTAGAGCTTAGAGGTACAGGCACAGGATAAAGCCAGAGGAGAAGTACTAACGGTTACGATAGGAAGGTAGGGGCCAAATATTGTTGGATTTAACCACGTCGCATTTGTTTTTTTTTTTTTTTTCTGTTTACACGTAAAACATGTTTGTTTTTTTAGTCTAGTAGGCACGGCAATGCTCGTAGAGTTTGTTTAGCTGCCGCAAATGGCGCGCTAGGCGTAGCGCAGGTTGTTATCCTTCTATGGAGACAGAATAAATGGAGATGAAAGAAAGCGCGCATGATGATTTGCGCGGCACAAAATTCTTGTCTGGTAAACAGTGGCTTATCCAGAAAATTGGAATGAGGGGGGCTAAAACTGAGTGTAAAATATCTCTTCATCGTTGTCTATTGGCGCTTTTCTGCTCAATAAAAAATCGTCAATTAGACAAACCTAAGAGGAGGCCGAACAAACTGAAACAAACAAGAACTACCTTCAGGGCATTCCAGTGAAGCTTTACTGTAATCTCTGTTTAGATCCAAAAGCTTTACTCGAATCTGCTCCTCCAGCGTCAAGTTCTTGACAAGGCCTTCGACGTGGTTGTTGGAATACTTGATTACTAGACGTACCAGGAAAAGAGTAGTCAGCAAAGACATCTTGCAAGGCTATTCCAGCCTTTCGAAACATTTCAGTACCAGGCTACGAGCCATCAATCAACAACCTACAAGCAACTTCCAACAGGGTCGCCTTACTACCAGGAAAGAGAACCAGCCAACGAGGAGGGAGATTGCTCTCAGGCTCAGTGACGGCCGGGGTCAGACGGACGGGCCACGATGCCGCGTACACGGAGGGCAAGCGATGTACTCGGAGCCAGGCGATTCATTATTCATTCACAGATGGGCCGCGTACATGTATTATACGGTCCTTCAGCCCACATGTGCCCCACCGGCGGTTCCGCCTGTGCTCGTAAATTCTCTGATCTTGTTTTGCGTCCAGGTGATCGCGTAGTGTTGAGCACTTGCTATCTGGTGTGTGCGTGCATCAGTGCATGTGCTCCGGTTTGCCACAACAAGTAGTATAAGAGCGAGTGTTATGCTCGATCCAGATGACGAGCACGAGCACGGATCAAGATCTTCTTTAAAGTCTCCACCGGCACCTAGACTCCGTGACCATAGCAGTCGCAACGAAGGAAGCGGCAAGGGCAGCCGTGACTGTTGGAATAATCCTGACCTGGCCGAGTTTGCCCGAGTCTTGCGGATTGTGAGACAATGCAGTCAGCTGGGCGGCGTGGTTAACTGAAGCCTGAAGTTTAGCGCGGTGGGCGTGAGTATTTTCAGTAACGTGCTCATAAACAACTCAACTTTATGAAATGTGCTCATAAACAAGCAGTATACATCGAAAATCAACTTTACGACTGGAAGAGCACAGGAGGAATGGCCTTTTACATCGAAAATCACCTTGTGTCCTGGGCTTCGCAGAAGCATAAGACAGTTGCTTTATCCTCGTGTGAGGCCGAGTTCATAGCAGCTACAGCAGCAGCATGCCAGGGTGACTGGCTCAGAAATTTGATGGAGGAGCTAACTGGACATGAGGTGAAACCAGTGAGACTACTTGTCGACAACAAATCAGCGATTGCGTTGATGAAAAATCCTGTGTTTCACTGGCGGAGCAAGCATATTGATACACGGTTCCATTGCCTGTGGGCATATGGATAGGTCACCACTTGGTGTTATCGTCTTCCGTTGCAGTTATTCAAGTTGTTCAGCCTGTAAAGGCAGTAATGGTAAACATTGACCGTAAGGTCTTTGCTTTTATTTGGCGTTATTATTATTTGGTTATATGTAATCGTGATATGGTTTTTGATTCATCACTCTTTGACTGTGTGTACTAGCTACTGATCTGAGGTTAGTACAGAAATACACAGAGGATTCCGGATAGCCGATCCGGGGGCCACACATACTGGAGTATCGAAAAATTGCTACATGATTAGCTCCCAAGTTTCCATAAGTTGCTAGGTAGACCATGCTCTTCTCACTTTTCTGTGCAAATGCCATAGAATTTTTTCCGCAAAAGCGGCCATTACGTATAATAGACTTGCACAGTGTCTGAAGCTGGCCTGCAATCATAGAACGACAACGCTTAGCACATCCGCCATAAAACTAGTGGGCATCCAACACAGCAAAAATAGTATGCACGCAAAGATTTACATTCTTCCAAAACATCGCAAAATTGAACTAAGCAATAGAAAAGGTAATGGACAACTCATAACCTAAGCCAAGGAACTGTCTGTTTGTCCACCCTCCCTGAAATAACTCAACATCGAATACTAACCGGGGATCCAAGCTTCTCGTACTTTTATGTTCAAATAACTTAAAATATAAACCAATAGGATGCTTACCCCGCCTAGGCTTGCATCTGGGGCAGACAGCAGACTCCCATCTCTCAGCCTCCATTCGCTTATCTTAGCCTTCATCCATTTGAATGCATTGTTTGCCCATTTAATCCCAACAATCTGTGGGAAAATAAAGCACAAGTATGATCTCTCATTGCTGCTTTTTATTCAAATTGATTTATTGAGAACATAATGCTGTGTACCATTTGCTGAGGCTGGAAATAATACCAAACGAGCACTATTGAGACTTGGAGTAAAACTCCGGAAGGCAATATTGTTGGGGAACGGGTAGGCTACTCTAGCGTGAATTCAAAAATTTCTACCACATATCCCAGGAACCACTTCAAATAATAGATCATAGAATTACCACTAGATGCGCAGAATCGTAGCGGAAGTAGAGTCGATGTAGCACGTCCCTCGCTGACCAGTCCCAACCAATCCCAATCAGTTCGCCAAACAGATTCGATCAGCATTGACCAACTCGCCAATCAGGATCGGATCAACAACGACCAACCTGTCGACCAGACCTGATCTGCTCCGACCAGCCTGCCGATCAAACAAAGTAGACTTACACCTCCTTCACGAACCTTTCGTGATGAACTTAGGTGTAACACCCCGGCATTTAATATGCCCGAATGCTACCAAACATAAGCTAAACAACATCTAAATACCATAATTAAACATAAATTCCAGCAAAGGCGCACATGCTAAAAATCGAGATTTCGACAGCATCTCCTTTGTTTTAACATGAATTGAAGCAACAACAATAATAACATGTCAATTTAGCATAATGAATAATAACAATAACATGATCAAACGGAAAAACAGCCACCATACCACTAAGGATAGAAATTCTATCCGTCACATGACAAATATGGACTAATCATTTACTCATAACGACCAACGAATCATCGAAACCACAGTTTAGCTCAAAGACTTAACTATAACCATAAAGGAAGGAACATGTCATTGTTCAAATGTGTGATGCTAAGTGATGACGTGTGACTAGCTCCCTTTCCCGTATGTCGGATTCATGGTACCTAAAAGAAAACAACATAAACACAAGCGTGAGTTCATCACTCAGCAAGTATATTGCAATGGAACAAGAAAACACATTCCAATACCTTCATCACCACTTTTTCACATACAACATCATACACATCTCATATTCATAGTGTAAGCATATCATTGACATCATCATAAATCATCCTCATATAATGCAATGCAATGCGATGCACATATCTCCTTGGAAACTCATACCGGTATGGTTGAGTACACACCCGTCGGTGTGCACCCTTTTCCCCCCTTCCATCCCGAAGATGGAGGGTGCCTACTCCTCGCTTCCGTTCACCGCGGTGAATGGAATCACGATGTAGGACTTACTCATTGGCTCTCCGGATTAGTCATAACTTTCTCACCGACCTTCCCGGACTAGTTATGACTTTCTCACCGCCCGGGCCATATATCTTGCCATGTATGCAAATATGCCAACATCATGAATCACTTGTACATTAACACATGGCATCATCATGGATAACTTGTACATTAACACATGGCATCATCACATAATAAACATATTCATCATAACAATGGCAAACATTAAAGCATGGCATGTGAACATATCATATATTCGAACTTCAATCTCAATCAATCAAACAACCTACAATCGCTATCCATTACAATACACTTGCCTCAACCACGGGCGACGGATTGGCGAGAAGTAGAAGGCCCTCCCGGGGTCACACCACCTGCACATAGGGACCACACACTCACAATCAAGCCCACAAAACAGTACGCAAACCCTCATCTACCCCGACATGGCCAACTACTTGCAAAACCCGAAAACAGCGGTTCTGTCCCGTCGGGACAGCAGCCTTCCAAAAGGCATAACTCGGGTTCTAAGATTCCAAATCAATTAAACGAGTACATCCTCGCGTAGCTTAGGAAATTTTCCAACTTTTTTCTAGGTATAGGGAAAGACTGATTCGGACTCTAAAGTTGTTTAATCTACAAAATACCGTGATCTGTTCCAATCACGTCACAGATTTTAATACGCTCGGTAAAACATGCATAACTTTCAAACGGCTAGGCGAAATTTAAAGTTCTTTATACCCACTGAAAGGTATTGAAATTACCTACAACTTCTTCAACATCCGTACGACCAAATTCCGACTCTAAATTGGCGAAAAACCGAACCCTAGGTCGACTGCTCATGCTGTCCGAAACAGAGAACGTGGCAACTTCTAGATCTAATCCAATCTACTCAAATCCAGCACCACCAATTGATCTAAAAACTTGATAAACACCCTTAGAACAGTACCTAGACCAACCCCAAGGGTTCCCATGATCATACCTTTGCCCAACGCACGAAAACTGAATGGATCTCCTCCCGGTTCGCTCCTCGCTCCCCGCTCCTCGCTCCTCGCTTCCAATGGATGGATCCTCGAGGTGCAGGGGTGGGGAGGCTACCCTAGGGCAGCAAGGGGTGGAGGAGAGGTGGTGGAGAGGTGGGGAGGCAAGGGGGCAAAGGGGAGGGGGCGCACGGCCAAAAGGAGGAGAGCAAGGGGGCGGCTAGGGCTTTCTCCAAGAGGTGGGGTGTGAGACCCTCATTTTTATGTCAGTAAATAACATAAATATGAGGCTCTTTTAAGTGCATCCTGTGCCATTCCCATGATCAGTGGCTGGCACGCACAAACACAATTTGGATATTACAGCCACACAGATACACATTTTTATTACATCACAAGTTTTATAGTGATATTACAATACCAAAAGTTGCAGGAAATTAAAACCATGTCTCATAGTCTGCCAACTATTCCATAACTCCACAGGCAACTGCTGAGATGAACCTAGAAAGATCAGTCGTCGCTAAAATTCGCAGGTTCCTCAAATTCATTCCCGTCATTATCGTAATCTTGCTCTTCACCTAAAAACATTGTTGAAGCAAGTTGAGTACATTGGTACTCGCAAGACTTTGTAGTGTATGCAATTCCTGGAATATATGCAGGCTGAAATAGAAAGTGGGTTTCTACGGTTGTTTTGCATAAAGCGAAAGTTTTGAATGAGATAATACTGAATAATAGTGGAAAGCGTAAATAAAACTTTAAAGACTGTTTGATAAGTAATTGAAATAACAAGTAATAAAAAGATAATAACATTTTACTCACGGCCCTTTGTGAGTAAAATAACGAACAAGACCCTCCATGGTCTTAACAAGTCCAAAATGACTGTAAATGACATTTATACAGAATTGAATCATTTCCCAAAGCATTTAAACAAGTTTTTGAAAATAGAAAACAATTAACTAGTGTCAGTTCGCCAAGTCGTCCATGACCGTGGACACGGCTATTCGAATAGTTTTAGACTCTGCAGAGTTTGTACTGCTTTACCCACAAGATATGTTCTCCCTTTTTGCAAGCTATAAGACACACTTCCTTTGGTATGCCCGCGAGGAGTTCATAACGAAACTGTTCGATTATCTGAACCTTAACTTTGCACTAGCCCAGTGACGTTACCCCTGACTATGATGGAAGCAAACAAACGGTGAAGCAATAGTATTCAGGAGCCCGCGGCTCAAATGGTACAACAACAGCCCCAAATTCATAGCCAGGCGTACACCGTTACAACGGTAGATGCCAACACCTCGGTGATGACACCTCCCTCGAGCAAACCAATACCCGGAATGCTCGTGCTACAACTGCCTACCAATGTGCAAAGCTAATTCCCAAATAATTTAATAAGTTAAGACTGTCCCAGTCCAGTACTTGTGGATGTACGGTTTACTTGGATCATGCAACACTACGTTCGGTCCTCAAAGTGACATGGGCGATACTCCACCCTATCTACGTACACGTTAAAACATGTACAACCGGCTATTGCCAATAATCACCCACATCAAAACAGTAGTTTTATTTTCATTTTTATCAAACTACCAGTATCCTTTACTGCTTAAATAAACCATAAAAGATTTCATAAGAAAAAGTGTGTGGGTGTAAATGTCGCTGACATTTTCTAAGCATCACTAAGCAAATGTAATTAATAATCGTTATATCCCATCTATGGAATGAATCTACCCATACCTATGGTTATCATGGAATTCCTGTCAACATGATTGAAGTATTTCATCAATTTGGGTTATAGCTACCAGGGACTTAAATAGACATTTAAATCATAAGCATGCAGGAAGATTCTTAATCACATTTTAGTTGATTATGAAATCTGGGATCAAAATGATCAAGGGGGTGCTTGCCTTGCTCCTCGGCGGTGTAAGCTGGATCTGTGTCGTCGATAGCGTAGTCGGCAGTCTCCGCGTCTATACGTCGAGTACGAGTATGGTAAAAAGAATACTTCAATACCGATAAAAGAAGCAAATACAATAACAACAAAGAATAGAGGTTGAAAGATTCAAATGAAATTAGTTCAAATCAATCAATGATAACAATCATTTCATCATTCCATGTATTAGCTAAGTTATCAAATTACAGTCCTAAGGATTAAAGTTTTAGGGTATACAACACGGCCATCTTTTTTGTGTATTATTTCATTCTAATTTACGAATTCAGGAAGCTAAGATTGTAGGTTTATTTTTAACAAAGTTCATTTGTAGGGTGTATGACTAATTGTGCTAATACAAATTAGTATATAAAGCAACCCTAATCATATGTAATGAAAGAACATGGTAAATCCTAACTTTTATCTTACTAAATGGTCCTAATCAGTGTAATGAGCACAAAGAAACAAATTTTATTCATTTTGGATCATTTTTGATCAAATTATTGCAATCATATTAAATTTATACATTAAATAAAGTCCTAATGTGAAATTTTCACAAACTAGTTCCAAATCCAAATCTAATTACATATTTGGACAGTACTTGACCTAAGGATTCCAACAAAGTTGGTTTCATTCAATTTGGACTTTATTTGCAAAATTTCTATATGCTACATATTCAAATTTCACTCTTTAAATTTAAATTCAAGTTTAAATTGCTAAACAAGTTTCAAATATTTTTATATATTATAAAACTAGATGATTTATGATGAGTTTACAAACAAGTTTCACTTGATTTGGAATTACAGATAAAAAGTTATATGCATTTTAATCCATTCGGTTTAAATAATTCTGAAAAAAAAGAAAAATACGTTTTCTTTAGGAGAAAGCGTATTGTTGAATTACGCGCGGGCTAGGGTTTTGAAATGGGCTGCGGCCGCTGGCAACTGGGCCCGGTCCGTCGCTGGTTTATGGCGAACGCACGCCAAGAAATAGGGCGATCGACAGGGTCGCCCACACTAGTTGAAGCTTGGCTCACCGCGGCCTTGCATGGCGTGAGGCTGACCTCCGGCCCGCGCGTGATGTAGACACGGCGCAGGGGAGTTGGCCGTCGACCTCGCCGGCGGCTCTCCGGCGGCGTCGATCGAGTTTGGAGGGTTCCTACGGCATCAGTGGACCAAGGTGAACCTAGGGATGTGCTTGGTTATGGGTGGTGTTCGGAGCTTTTGGGCGTTCCGCGATGGACGGCGGCGAGCTATGGTGAAGTTCGGCACGGCGGTGCTACAGGGTATCTAGGGCTTGATGGTTGAGCGCACAAGCTTCAGTAGACCTTAAGGATGCTATTACACGAGTTGCTTGAAAGGGAAAGGGTCTGAGCCGAGTTCTCACCGAGCGCAGTAATGGCGGAAGGAAATCGCACGGTGCGGGGTGGCTTCCGAGTTGCTTCGAGCTACAAGATGATGCGCAACAGCTTTGTGAGTATCTATGGATGCTCAGAGGTCCATCAATTTGGACATTTTCTTACCAAACTGCGTCAATTCGGGTTTTCCCCCAAATTTGGCTTCGCCGGCGACGAAGAAGAAAGGTTTGGCCTGGGTGGTTTCGGGCGCCAGAGGGGGAATAGGTGAGTGCTCTGGGTTTAGTTCATCTCAAGGGTGCTATTCGTCCGGTTAAATAGATAGGGGAGGCTCTAGGGCGTGGATTGAATCGGCCGAGCAAGGTGGCAGCGAGTCCCGGTACTTCTCGAGTTCTCCTCGCACAGTACCGAGCATGGGCGAGGGTCTCCTGGCAACGGCCGACTAGAGCTCCTTCGGGGCGCGCGAGATTGCGGCGCGGAAGAGACAAGGAATGAGGCGGTGCTTGGTTTGCCGACAATGCAGAGAGAGAGCGAGAGAGACAGAGAAACGAGAGAAGAGGAGGAAGAAAGATCTGGCCAAAGGGGTCCACACGACAGAGAGATAGAAGAGATAGGGAGGAAAGGGAGAGATGCTGACGCGTGGGGTCGAGGTGGCCTCGGGTCCCGTCGGCAGGGACGACTTCGCCCAAGCCGCTGGAAACGTGGCCCCCACGTGGAAGAGAATGAGAGAGAGAGAGAGAGTTTCTAGGTTTCTCCTCTGGACAGCGCACAAACCCCATTTAATTCAAGGGTCAAGTCATCTCAAGATTTTTCCAAACTTTTTGACTAAGCTGATGAGTAAGTCTACTAGCTTCAGTAAGATTTTGGAGTTAAAATTATTTACCATTTATTTATAATAAATCTGACAATGAATTCTGTACAGAAAATCCAATTTAGTTTTTGAATTGATTGAGGGACTAAATCAACATTTTAAATTTTGAAATTTTTACTGAAGGTTTGGTTCTAAACAATGGACCTATCATAAAAATTTCAACATTAAATTCTCACTATTTAATTCTCCATAAATTTTTTTATTGATTTCTGCAGAATTCCAATTCTGCCTAAATTAAATGCTAAAACATAGTAAAAATACTTATTAATTTTTGAAACTTTTTGTGGGTGAAGATGATATGTCTAAGGTCTTATGGTAAAAATTCCAAAGTCTAGAGTGCTCCACATTTATCTCTAAAAATCTGACATTGATCTGGACAGCAATGGAATTTGCTAATTAAATTATTTTCTTTACTTCTAAATGCATTCACATGGTCTTTTGACTAGCTAGAAATATCTTCTAGGGTTTGGCCAGGTTATACAAAGATTTTTACCATGGTAATTTCATTTCTTACCATTTTACTATTTTCTCTTTTCTTTTCTCTTCTTTCTTAAATTCCATTATTCATTTCAACAATTAATTCAACCAATAGATCAAAAATCAATAAATGCACATAAAATCAAGAAATACATCACAAAACTGATTTCACATTTTTAATATTTGATTTTTATTACTTTGTAAATTTGAGGATGTTACATGGGGGGCGCAAGGGCAGAGGTGGGGGCGCATATAGGGGCAGGGGGAGGCCTCTCCACCAGCCCAAACAGGATCCTACTCCCATATGGACTCAAACATCTTCCCACCAAAGCCCACGGTCCTTTTCCCTTAGGCCCAAAACTCCCCGGAAAGGCCCAAACTCCCGGAAACGGCCCCGAAACGCGATTAAACCTCATAGCGTATGGTTTTAACCTTAATTCCACATTTTATAATGTTTTTGACCTTAACATCCACATTATATAAGGTTACGACACTCCGTGGTGTCACATCCTCCAATTTCACCTTTTACGATGTTTCGACATCCCGTAGTGTCACATTAGGTTGCGAATCGTCCTAGCATTGAAGCCTTGCAGCAACGCCTCCAAGGTATTCACACGTACATGGAGGAACACCACACGTAGTTCCGACCATGCGGATTAGACAAGAAGGGAGAGCAGTGGCTATGGTTTTAGGAGTTCCGAATTCCTGATGTGTATAACACAATTATGATCTGATCAACTTCCCTCTCCTTTTCCAGACACCACCCCTCCCTTTATATAGATGTCCCATAATGGGCACTACATTAGAAGCCCATTATGAACTATAAACTCACACAAACTCGGATCACCATCCGAGTTCGATTCCAATTCTGATCACCATCAGAGTTTGGTTCCAACCTCTTAAGCGTGTGACCCAAAGTTTCACGTGTACTTGGACATAGCCGAGCACTCTTACTCGACCAATAATCGGTAGCAGTCCCTAGCAGAACGTGCCAACTCCTAAATATACATAAAGATCACATTGGACGAACATTAATAATGTTTAGTTATATGCATTTCCCTTTGCCTCACGATATCGGTCAAACTCAAGATGAGTATATGTCATCCTCATTTAGTTAGCTCGACCACTCTTTCTCGATCATGTGACTCAGAATCCCCAACTATGATTAACTCTTTAACTGCAAGTAGCATGGCCATACATTTTCGGAATCCGATCACTCAAGAGGCCTAGAGATATCTCTCCCATTGTATGGAAGGGCAAATCTCATCTTGACTGATCACGTTTTGCAGCATACTTTATGACAAACCCAAAAGCCACCTTTATAACACCCAATTATGGAGTAGCGTTTGGCAACCCCTAAGTAAGTCACTACACATCTCAAGTACATGCGTCAATCTCAAGTCTAAGAATATAGCATACACATTATATATGAGATCAAATGATGACAGGAAGAATACAACGTTCTCGCAGTGTCTCAAGGTGGGTCGATCTAACTCCATGTTCTCTAACATGAGTCCATATTATTGGTTTGACATCTCTATATTTATGACCCATGAAACATGGTCATTAACCAATACATATGCTAGTCTATACATATATGTCCTCATATGATTATCGAATAGAGATCCCTTTAGAATAATCATCACAAATTCATTATAGAGTTTCAATAACAAGTCACATACTTGCTAATAAATAATGATGATATTATTCAAGGAACAAAATGATAAATCATGAATATAAGGAAATATAATCATCTTTATAATTGCCTCTAGGGCATATTTTCAGCAGTCTCCCACTTGCACTAGCGTCAATCATTTAAGTATCTAATACCCATAGCTCTTGTGTGCGCCTCATGCTTTGGCTGTGTAAGAGGTTTTGCGAATGGATTTACAATATTTGAGTCCGTGTGTACTTTGCATATCTTTACATCTCCTCTATCCGTAATATCGCGGATAAGATGAAATCGCCTGAGTATATGTTTGGACTTTTGATGAAATCGCGAATAATTAAGATGAAAGTCATGATGAGCTTTTGGAGGAGGCTAGTACGACTACAACCGCAACGACGCACTACATCAACTATACTTCTGCTACGGGTATGCGTGTCTAGTGGTAATTCCATGATTTGTAACTTGCAGTGGTTCCTTGGTTATGCGGAAGAAAATTTTAAATTTATACTAGAGTAGTCTATCCGTTCCCCTTCATATATAATGATTGTTTTTATTTATACTTTAATATTTATATAATTTTTAGATAGTGTTGTAGAGAAGCACCTTCCAATTTCATACGTTGTGTCCATCGTTTTCATTTTATTTTTTAAAGGCACATAAATTTTGGTTTAATTGCACGTGGCTTTAGATGTTTACTGTATTATGCGGTAAACCGGGCAAGTCCTTGGCATAGTTTTAATTTACTTCCGGCTTGCCGGTCGGCTGATTGAAAATCATTCCGACTCAATTTTTCAACTGCAGTTTCGCCACTTCAAAAGTTGTCGACTTGCATGTCCAATCTAGTAGCAAAATCGGGAAATGTTTCGATTGTTTCCCGATTGAGCCCTGATCTAATCTGGTTTGTTAAACTATGATATTATGTCTCCAGTTTGGCATCTACGAATTTCGTAGGATTTCTAAAGAAACTCTGATATTATTTGCAACCTTTCTAGAACTCCTGACTTTAAAGTAGGCGCTACGTTGAATCTTGATTCTGGCTCTATGGTCTTTTGCACATGGAGACGTGGGAGAGGAGCATTGCATGGAGCTGGCTGCCCCGAGTCAAAGTTTAGAACAAAGATTTGCTGGTCTTGTAAGCAATAAAGACAGTTTTGATTCCCATGACCTACGCCTAGACCAGGGGTGTGGATTTTGAAGGAAAATTTGATTATTTGCCCTGAAGTTGAGTGGCATTTGATCATTTGCTCAAAGTTGATTGGTATTTGATTATTTGCCCTATGATATCTCGTTGACACGTGGGTCTTAGAGCCACATGTCAGTAGCACATCGTAGGGCAAATGATCAAATACCAATTAACTTTGGGTAAATGATCAAATGCCACTCAACTTCAGGGCAAATAATCAAATCCCCCGATTTTGAAAATCCATAAAACTCATGTTTTCAAATTTTTCAAAAATTCAGTAAAAATAATATCATATCTAGAGGACATTATGTTCTATAACCATGCAAAATGTCATGATCAAATTCAACCTTATTTACAAGATACGATAAAGATAAATCCTACATAAATAGTGATTTGTTACTTTTTATGCAGAGTTTATGGTACTGTAGAGTAGTTAAACTTGTCTAAGACATATAAACCTATTTTGATTGGTTATGTAAATAATACCATTATTTTTATAAAATATATTTTTATAATTATATATTGAAGACTATGTTAATATCCAAAATGATATATTCAGTGTGCTATACGTGATAAAAAATCCTCCGTGCCACATATCACCTTAGAATATTTTGTAGCGTGGCACCAAATCGATCATAGAGATGGGTCCTCAATGTGAGATCCATCATCGTAAGATAAATATTGCGGATACCATCTCAGCGGGTACTAACTGTTGTAGGACTATTAGCAAAGAGATTATTAACACAAGAGAGAGTTTCTATTGATTGATTTGCCTCATCTTTACAATGAGCAAAGCCCCTTTATATACACATGAAAAGGTGCTACTAAAAGGCACATTTTACAAAAGGTGTCTCCTCATGTATATAACTACATGGTAGTTTATGTCATAGACACAAGTGAATTTGTCCACAATTAGCACATGCTAATAAATCTTAACACTCCCCCTTGGACAAATTATGTTCATCTTTGTGTTCCTTTAAAAACTCCTTCCAAAAACCCTGTGGGAAAAACGGATGAAGAAAATAGGAATATATGTATATGCCTCATTAAAAACTATCCCAAAAACCCTATGGGAAAAATGGATAGAGAAAAGAGTACATAACATATTTAGCTTGTATTATATTGCCTCATTAAAAACCTTTATGGGAAAAATACCATGTAAAAAGAGTACAATATATCCTTTTAAAAACAGGTTTAAAGTTCAGAGGACTCTCCCCCTGATCCTTGCAACATACAAAGTCTCTTCATACCAATTCCATTAACACATTTCTGAAATGTGGATTTTGGTAAGGACTTGGTAAATAAATCAGCCAAATTTTCACAAGACTTTGTTTGCAAAATTTCTATCTCACCACTCTTTTGGAGCTCATGAGGATAGAATAATTTAGGAGCAATATGTTTCGTAATGTTGCTCTTTATATAACCTGTTTGCATTTGAGTAATACAAGCCGCATTATCTTCATAGATAATGGTAGGGGATTCAATTGTATTTATACCACATGCTTTTTGTATGTGATTAATCATTCTACGAAGCCATACACACTCACGTGATGCTTCATAAAGTGCTATTATTTCAGAATGATTAGTGGAAGTGGCCACTAAAGTCTGTTTAATAGACTTCCATAAAAAAGCTGTTCCACCATATAAAAATACAAACCCAGTCTGTGATCTGGCATTGTGGGGATCAGACAAATAGCCAGCATCTGTATAACCCACTATGTTCATATCTTGGTTTTTCTTATAAAATAGACCAAGATCTTTTGTACCTTGGAGATACCTGAAGATATTCTTAACGCCAGCCCAATGTCTCTTCGTTGGTGCTGCGCTATATCTAGCCAATAAATTAACTGCAAATGAAATATCAGGCCTGGTGCAGTTTGCTAGATACATCAGTGCCCCAATGGCACTAAGATATGGAACCTCTTGTCCTAAAATATCTTCATCTTTACCTCTAGGTTTAAATGGGTCTTTATCCCTATCTAGAGATCTAACAATCATAGGGGTCTTTGATGGATATGATTTATCCATATTAAATTTACTCAAAATCTTTTGAGTATATGCAGATTGGTGCACAAATATCCCTTCAGGGAGATGCTCAAGTTGTAAACCTAAGCAAAATTTGGTTTTACCCAAATCTTTCATTTCAAATTCCGTCACTAGATGATTGCTAGCTTCCTTTATATCCCTTGGGGTTCCGATGATATTCAAATCATCAACATAAATGGAGATTATACAAAATCCATTTTGGGATTTCTTTATAAACACACAAGGACAATCATCATTATTTGAGTATCCTTTCTTCAAAAGAAACTCACTTAGTCGGTTGTACCACATCCTTCCCGACTGCTTTAATCCATATAGTGCCTTTTTCAATTTGACACTATACATGTTGCGATTTGTATTTGGATTCGGAATAGATATCCCCTCTGGGACTTTCATGTAAATATCCGAATCAAGTGACCCATATAAATATGCAGTCACCACATCCATCAACTGCATGGATAAATTCTTGTTTGCTGCTAATGATAGTAAATATCGGAACGTTATTCCACTCATTACCGGTGAATATGTTTCATTGTAATCAATGCCGGGTCTCTGCGTAAACCCTTGTGCTACAAGTCTCGCTTTATATCTCACCACCACATTATTTTCATTCTTCTTTCGAATGAAAACCCATTTATTTCCAACCGGAAATATTTTAGGAGGTGTGGTCATAACTGGACCAAATACCTCTCTTTTCTTAAGCGAGCTCAATTCAGCCTCAATTGCTTCCTTCCATTTGACCCAATCTGAGCGCTTCATGCACTCTGCTATGGACTTTGGTTCTGGATCCAGTTGAAGGGTTTCAGCAATCTTAGAGGCAAAATAAATGTCGATAATTGTAGTGTAACACCCCGGCATTTAATATGCCCGAATGCTACCAAACATAAGCTAAACAACATCTAAATACCACATTTAAACATAAATTCCAGCAAAGGTACATATGCTAAAAACCGATATTTCGGCAGCATCTCCTTTGTTTTTCCATGAATTAACACCATATCAATATCATGGCAAGATATATCATAGCACACGACATCTAAAACATCAACATAAATGGATATATCATCAAATTACGCCAATAATACCACGCTCAACCACTTCATAAACTAAAACGAAGCAAATAAGGAATCACTAGCATGCTAAATTAAACCATACATTAAGTTTAAGGCACAACTCTTAATATCATGTCTCCAAGTGATTAATTATGGACTATGATGGTGGAGCTACGTGTAGAAGTGTAGCTAGACCCCTTTTCCCGCATGCCGATCTCAAAGTACCTAAAAACAACATAAAACACAAGCGTGAGTTCGAAAACTCAGCAAGCATATTGTAATGGACAACAAGATCATTTACAAGACAATAATACCTTACATCACATATAACATCTCATACTTGAGCACATAACAACATCATCATCATTAAATATGTATTGCAATGCAATGCAATGCAATGCAATGTTATGCTCATATCTCCTTGGAAACTCATACCGGTATGGTTGAGTACACACCCGTCGGTGTGCACCCTTTTCCCCCCTTCCATCCCGAAGATGGAGGGTGCCTACTCCTCGCTTCCATTCACCACGTGGATGGAATCACGATGTAGGTCTTACTCAATGGCGTTCCGGACTAGTCATAACTTTCTCACCGACCTTGCCGGACTAGTTATGACTTTCTCACCGCTCTCGCCCTATCTCATGTCATGCATGCAACTATGCCAATTATCATATTTCACATGTACATAAACATATGGCATCTCATCATGACAAATACTACACATGGCATCGAATCATGATAAGTATAGACACATAGCATCATATCATGATAATCATACTCAATATATCATTGGAAAACAGCAAGCAAGGCAAGTAATCATAGCAAGTATTCAATCTTTCATCCAATATCAACAAGCAACCTACAATCCGCTATACATTACAACACACTTGCCTCAACCGCGGGCGACGGATTTGTGGGAAGTCGAGGGCACTCCCGGTGTCACACCACCTGCACATAGGCATCACACACTCACAATCATGCCCACAAAACAGTACACAAATCCCCATCTAACCCGACATTGCCCACTACTTGCAAACCTAAAAACAGAGGTTCTGTCCCGGCGGGACAGCAGCCTTGCAAAGGCCATAACTTGAGTTCTGGGACTCCAAATCGATTAAACGAGTACACCATCGCGAAGCTTAGGAAATTTCCTACATTTTTCTAGTTATACGGAAAGACTGATTCGGACTCTAAAATTGTTTAATCTACAGATTACTACGATCTGTTCCAATCGCATCACAGATTTTAACACGCTCGGTAAAACGGCCATAACTTTCAAACGGCTGATCGGATTTTAACGTGCTTTATGTCCACAGAAAGATAATTAAATTATCTACAACTTCTTTTAAGTCCGTACGGACATATTCGGACTCTAAATCGACAAAAACTCGAACCCTAGCCCGATTGCTCAATCTGCCCGAAAACAGAAACGTGGCAACGTCTAGATCTAACCCAAAGAACTCCAACCCAGCACCACCAATTGATCTAAAAACTTCATAAACACCCTAAGAACATTACCTAGATCAAACCCAAGGATCCCCATGATCATACCTTTGCCCAACGAACGAATCTCCAATAGATCTCCTCGCGGATCGCTCCTCGCTCCACGCTCCTCGCTCCTCGCTCCTCGCTCCTCGCTCCAACGGATGGATCCACAAGGTGCAGAGGTGTGGAGACCACCCTAGGGCAGCAAGGGGGTGGAGGAGAGGTGGTGGAGAGGTGGGGAGCAATGGGGCAATGGTGGGGGCGGCGCCCGGCCACGGGTGGTGGGTGGCGGCTTGGGCATGGGCATGTGGGGGGGAAGGGCGCACAAGGGGCAGGGGTGAACGCCCAAGGGCTGGTGGGGAGCCCTTTTACCAGCCCCCACACCCAATCCTAGTCCGTTACGGAGACCTACTCCATCCCACCAAAACCCACTTAAGGCCCAAACTCCTCTGAAGGCCCAAAACCCAGCGGCCCTAAACGCCCGAAACGTTATTAACCTCCATACCTTATGGTTTTAACCTGCCATACCATATTTCATAAAGTTTTTGACCTTAACATGCACCATTTAAAAGGTTACGACACTCCGTGGTGACACATCACTTCAAACGGCCCAAAAACGCGAGTAAACCTCAAGCCGAAAGGTTTTATTCTCTAATTTCACATTCTATAATGTCACACCATACCGTAGTGTCACATGTAGTCTTTCTATTGTATGATTCTCTTGAATCAGTATAATTAGTGGAAATTTCTTCATCCAATAATTCTTTATTTTTGCCTTGTGACTCATCATGATTTCCCAATACGATTGAGTCCAAGGGTTCCGATGTCCCAACATTGAAGTTTGTGCGCACAATTATGTTGGGTTTACCAATCACTAGAGGACTTCCAACCTCTTTTTCATTTACTGACATAGGTAATTTACCTTTATCGGTCTTTTGTTTCTGCGGACGTCTCCACGAAACTAAGTCTCGTGCATCCGGAATTCTCCCCCTCTTATTCACATTAGAGGCAAGAGTAGTTTTCTTTGGTACCTCTACTCTTTCCGGAGCATTAACAGCAGGTATATGAGATTTCATAACCCCTTTATAATCAGTAAATGCATCTGGCAAATTGTTTGCAATGTATTGCAAACTTATAATCTTCTGAACCTCTTATTCAGATTCTTTTGTACGTGGATGTAAGGACTGAATGCCTGTGGCATTCCAATCAATTTCCTAGCATTCATTGTGGTACATATCTCCCCCTAATGCCGGGAAATTTACCTCATCAAATATACAGTCAGCGTACCGAGCCGTAAACAGATCCCCTGTCAATGGCTGAAGGTATTTTATAATTGACGGAGAATTATACCCCACATAGATCCCCAACTTTCTTTGAGGACCCATCTGTGTGCGCTACGGTGGTGAAATCGGTACGTATACTGCGCAACTGAATTTTCGCAGATGGGAAATGCTTTGTACATCTCCACGTACTAACTGCAATGGGGAGACCGTATGGTATACAGTTGGTCTAATTTGGATTAAAGCTGCGGCATGTAAAACCGCATGCCCCCAACAACTTGTTGGTAATTGACAATTTTGCAACAGAGGTCTAGCTATAAGCTTTATCCTCTTTATCAAAGACTCCACTAAGCCATTTTGTGTATGTACATATGGTACTGAATGCTCTACATTAATGCCTAAAGCCAAACAATAATCATTAAATGCCTTTGAAAAAAATTCAGCGGCATTGTCCAACCGAATGGACTTTATCCTATCATCAGGATGATTGGCTCTTAAATTTATTATTTGGGCAATTAATCTGGCAAAAGCATGGTTCCTTGTAGAGAGTAAACATGCATGGAACCATCTTGTAGATGCATCAATTAACACCATGAAATACCTAAACGGCCCAGACTAAGGCTGGATAGGTCCACAAATATCTCCTTGAATCCTTTCAAGGAATTTTAATGGCTCATTTTTAATTTTAAGGTATGAAGGCCTCAAAATTAATTTCCCTTTTGCACATGCAGTACACATGAATTCATCATATTTTGGGAAATCTGAATTTTTAATATTATGGCCAACAGAACCTTTGATAATTTTATGCATCGTACCCAAACCTGGATGACCTAAACGGTCATGCCAAATCTTGAACTTATCAAGATGAGAGAAAATTATCTTTAACGCAACATGTGGTTCGGGTTTAATATATGTGTAGTATAATCCTGATGAAAAAGAAGGAAGCTTTTCAATCACTTGTTTTTCGCATCCATGACTTTTAGTTAATAGCAAATACTCAACATTGCTATCTTTACTAGTCTCCACATGGAAACCATTGATGCGAATATCTTTAAAGCTTAGTAGGGTACGTGTAGATTCAGGATACAACAAAGCATCCTCTATCACGATGTTTGTACCCATAGGGAGTATAATGATGGCTCGTCCCGAACCAACAATTTGAGCATCATTACCAGTGATAGTCATAATATTTCCTCTCCTCTTAGTTAGAGTTTGGAAATACTTTATCTCCCTTAATATAGTATTAGTGGTGCAATTGTCAACAAGACATAATTCTTCCTCCATCGGATTGTCACCAAGATCTATAAACGGAGAAAATAAAATTAACTCTAATATAGAAATAATACACACATATATTATATGTCATGTCAATATACAATATACATATGCTCTTTACGAGCCATATGGACATGTTTGACACTAACAAACATGTATATGGTCTTTATGAGCAACAAATAAGACCTATACACAAACTATGAAATATACAACATTTTATGAAGATAATTACATGCTGATTACAATCATAAGGGATAATGAGAAACTAAATAGTATCTCCATACAGATCTTGGGTGGCATATTCCACCATCATATCATGGATATCTTGAAGTTCATCTTCCTTCTGTTGAACCATCACATGGTCATCAACAGTCTTGACAGGATCATTCTGTCCTTTATCCAGACTCATTTCTGGATTTTCAGCAAAATGAACTTCAACCTTGCCCTTCTGATTGTTGCCCTTGCCAACTGATTTGAGGTATAACTCAACCATATGTTTAGGTGTACGGCATTCTCTTGCCCAATGACCCTTACCTCCACATTTATGGCAAAGTCCAGTTTTCTCCCTAGGAGAATTATTTTTGAATTTTCCTTTCCCATAAATTTTTGATTTGCTCTTCTGCATTTTGGACTTCCACTTTGCATTATTTCTTTTGTTATTTTTATCCTTCTTTTGATCATGGTATGCACTAGTACTCGAAATATTGGCATGTGCTTCCGGCACTGCCATTGCCCCTGTCGGGCGCGTATGATGATTCTTCATAAGAAGTTCATCATGCTTTTCTGCCTGAAGCAGAGTATAAATTAAATCAGAGTACTTAGTATATTTTTGTTGACGATATTGTTGCTGCAATATCGTCATAGAAGGATGAAAAGTGCAAAGCGTCTTTTCAATCATGTCCTCATCTCAGAATAGCCCTTGTCACGAGAATCTCAATTTGGAATTGATCTTGTGTACGCGAGAATTGTATTCGAATGCACTTAAAGTCTTGAAAGCGTAACATAGACCATTCCCTTTGAGCTTCAGGCAACATGACCGCCCTATGTTGGTCATATCTGTCCTTTAAGGACTTCCACAAACTTAGTGGATCCTCCTCCAATAAATATTCAGTTTTCAAGTCTAAATGGAGGTGATGCCTGATGAAATGCAGAGTTGTATACTTGAAATTTTCAGGTACAGGAGCTGCACCCTGAACAGGATCATTGATGCAAGCAGATAAACTTTTTGATGCCAAAGTGATTTTTACATCCATGGCCCAAGTTAAATAATTACTGCCATCCACAGCAAGTTCAGCAAACTCCTTTTTGGAGATATCAGCCATATCTACATATTGTTAAAATATGTTCATTAATTTACTTAGACAAAGTAAATATGCTAAGTATGAACATAATCAGTAAATAAATGTCTATATATAAAATTCCCATAAAAATCCTTTTCAATTGTGTAGATTTTCAATATAATACAGGCAACAACGTTGCTGCAAATATCTTAGATTCCATCCTATAAGGGCGACGCGCTACTGATCGCAACTAAGAATATTGACTCTGTATTAACAGGCGTTGGTTCAAAAATGATGAAGGTAATCACAAGTTGTTATAACAACAAGTGTAGACCTCACAATAATGGGCGAGTTACTCGCTGCTATAGATATGGACTTCATCCTCGAAAGAATGAGCGACACTACAGTCGCAACCAATACTATAGTCTCCATCAAATGTGTTTATTACCAACCCATAGAAAATAATCACCAAATTTCAAGACCAATGTACAAAGAAAATGCTAAAAATAAATACAGCAAATATAAGTACTCCAAATAATAGTAATGTACATATGCATATTTATTAATGCATCTTTGTACAAAGTATAAAACATGCACTTATTTGCTTTATTCTAAAACCAAAGTACTAGAATGCAAATATAGATGTTAAAAAGAACCCATAGTTCTTAAGTGGCTGGATTAATTTGCAATTGCTGCATTGCTTAAGGGCTCAATTGGAAAAATCCATTTTCCTTAAAAATCCATCCATTGGGCCTTAGCCCATTTAGTACTCCCATCCATGGGAGGCTAGGGTTTCCAACCCTAGCCCCCACAGCCGCCGCCTCCTGGGCATGGCGCCTGCAGCCGGCTCGGCCCCGCCTCCACACCGCCGCCAGCGCGCTGCGGTGGCGCCGAAGCGGCGAGGGGAAGGGCTCGCGCGCGCTTCGCCCGGCCACTATGTGCCGCTGCTGCCTCGCAAGGCCGGCGACGCCGGGCCACACACCGACGAGGGCGCCGCCAAGGACCGACGGGCGCGAGCCGTCGCGATTGGCTCGCCGGCGCCACACGCTAAGCGTCGCCGCGCGTCGCGCGCTGCGCGTCTGCGCGCCGCGCCGTTGCCGCGCTGCCGACGCCGCCCGGCGCTGCCGCTGCGCCAAGCGCTTAATGAGCCGCCGCCGGATCTGGGCGCCTTGCACCACCGGTCGACGCATCTCTGCTCTTCTCCATGTATGTAATGGCCTTCTGCGCCTCCAGCGGCTATGCCTGTGCCTCGGCGCCATGATGACGGAAAACAAAACTTCTGGAAACCGCCACCATGGAGTGTTTGGTGGAAGAGGCACTGGGCATAAAGCACTAGGAACTCTCCACCATGGACGAAGCAGTGACATCCTTCCTCTCCCTCTCTGATTGTTTCTCTCCATTCTATCTTTTTAATCGTTCTTGGAGAAGAAGATTAGGACTAGAGAGTAATCTTACCAAGAGATAGTGCAATAACGTATTGTAGGACTATTAGCAAAGAGATGATTAACACAAGAGAGAGTTTCTATTGATTGATTTGCCTCATCTTTACAATGGGCAAAGCCCCTTTATATACACATAAAAATGTGCTACTAAAAGGCACCTTTTACAAAAGGTGTCTCCTCATGTATATAACTACATGGTAGTTTATGTCATAGACACAAGTGAATTTGTCTACAATTAGCACATGCTAATAAATCTTAACACTAACAAAAGATAAAGTCTACAGTGAGAGCAACCTTTGTTTTTTTTTCCCGTGTCATTGTTTCCTTTTTCGAATACTGTGAATTTTGTTTCTCTCAGCGGTAATTGGGTTTAAACTCGAAATTTTTATACGACATTTACAATATATTCAGTACTATTTCCACGAATTTTGTTAGCATTTCTAATAAGAAGTGATATCCCTCTTCCAAAAGTAAAGAAATTATGATTGTGCGTCCTTCTTGAATTTTTTTTAAAAAGAAATTGTGGGAATTTTTGCTGCTCTGATTTGATACTCTAGCGAATAAGGCATGTGACCGGCATAACTGCCATCTGTCCAGCTGTCTACTTGTTGACCCTACCATAGTACCATTGTATCTGTGCACGGAAGGAGGACAGATAATCATTGACATTTGACACTTTTTTTTTTTCTGGAGGAAAAACAGACCACGGAAACATTTTCCCATGCTCCGGAGAGCAAACGGACCACGAAAATATTTTTTTTGGGAAAAATGAAGAAAGGACCTGAACGAAAATTGCAGGGACCTATTTGTTAGAATTTTGGACATGTTCGCTATTTTGAATAACTAAGAAAGGGCTCGTTCGCAATTTGTATTTAACGGGAGGCTCTTTGCGTAAAACGGCGAACGGAGGACCTAAACGCGAATCGGGAAAAAATATTTTCCACTCACAGAAAATAAAAAAGGACTTATTCGTGAATGGAAAGGACCTATTCGTAATTCCAAAGAACCGAGGTTCTTTTTGCAAGAAAAGGAGAGAGAGTGGATGGGGGTGACGTGGGAGCGTGAGGGCTCAGCAAACGAATATGGTATTGAATATTTCTTATGGACAGGAGATACGGAACGGTTTCACATTTCCGTCTCATGTATGGAGTACTAAAATTGCACGGGATCTTGTACGAAATTGCTCTATTAAACTGCTGTTCAGGACACTCCCAATGATTTTGTGTCAGCAATGTCTATAATATACCATGTTGATAGAAGTTTGAGGTAGAACAATATTTAAAAAAGAAAAAAAATAAGAGTAACTAGTTGCTCCGCGGGCTCGTGCGCTGCTATGGGTGGAAAGAAGTGCCGAGACAGGCATGAGATTTTAACCATGGTTCAAAATCCTGGTGAAATTTCGAAAATCTCATCCGAGATCTCGGATTTCAGAACGCCCAAGATACTAAATCTCGGTCGGATAAAGAAATTAAAAAAAAAATCAAAATTCTACAGTAATCTCAAAAATATCGGGCGAAATCTCTGCAATTTCAGGACTGGAGCATACGCCGCACGATGCAAGGCAGCACTACAGCAGGGGGCAATTTAATGGTGGAGGTACCTCTCGGCTTGTACTTATAGCAAACTGGGGGCTTTCAGAAATGATGCCTGGACAGTTTTTTTTTACACCTTAGCTTTCATCCTAATTAACATTATTTTAAAAAAAATAGAAAACGACTAAACGAGGGACCACGTGGTTTCAAAAAATAAAGCAAGGAGCTTGAAAAGAAACTTCGGTTGACTCAAATCCATCCACTGACTTATCCGACCTGGTCAACCATATCTCCTGACTTATCCGACCTGGTCAACCATATCACCACTCACGCTGCTCAAGGAGTATATCGCCACTGAATAAAGCAAGGAGCTTGAAAAGAAACTGCGCGCACGTCGTATATCGTCAAAGCCGGCGTCGCCCTGCTCACCGTCAACTCCGCTCTCGCCATTTACCGCTCCGAAGGGGACGCCGGCGCGGTCGACATGGAGCGCACCTACGCAAGGGTGTACACCTACACGGGGCTTGTCAAGTGTACACCTACACGGGGCTTGCCAATTTGGAAAAGTGGAACCCTGAACCTTGGTCAGGTGAGCGAATCATTTTTAGGAGCGAAAATGATGTCTCGAGTTATTCTTACGCCTTTCAGATGTACAGTAGCACTTCAGAACTCTAAACTGGAAAAAAGAAGTACAGAAAAATGATGTCATCATTTTTATTTTTCTTTGACTTTTTGCTTATAAAATGAGAAAATAGCACTTCAGAATTATAAACCGGAAAAAGAAGTAAAGAAAAATGATGTCATTATTTTTTGACGATGATTAAGGCCCTGTTTGGTACGGTTTCAGATTCTAGTAGAAACGGAAATGATTCCAGATTGTTGGTAAAAACGTTTCAGGTAGGATTCTATGAATAAGGTGGAACAGGATTGAGATCGATTCGGCCATAAAGTGAAAAAAGAAGAAACGATCCGAGGAGAATCTTCCAAGCTTTAGCCTATTTGGTTGGGTTTCTTCCAGAATCTAGTAGAAACAGCCCGATTCCAAATTACCAAACGGGGCCTAAAAAGGCCAGTACTCTGTGTCGACGATTGGGGTACGGACCCCCGCCGAGCTTACTTATTGAATGAGGGATCAACCGAGGCCCCTTCACCCATGAAGGATTGGCGTCCAAAGGATGCTTGAGCAATGGGAGACACGGGGGATTATCCTGGTTCAGGCCTCTCACAGTGGATATAATAACCCTACTACAGTGGTATTGAATATTGGTATGTCTGTAATCAGGAGGTTGTTCTCTCCCCCCCCCCCCCCCGGTCGGGGGAGAGATTAAATACAAGGTATCCTCATTTACATGTGGTAACCGAGCCCTATAATTACGCCCGTTGCCGTTCTTGACATGTCTTTGATTCTCGCCATGCTTGATTTTTTGGCATAATTTCCTTGGATCCCCGACGAACTGGTCGCCACTTTCTTGTTAGTGGGTGAACCACGTTCTTTGGCCATCGTTGAGCATTTCCCTTGGTCTGGTTCGACCAACCTGTGCCTTCCGAGCAAGGTTGCTCGTATTCGTCTCCGAAGCCTCTAGCCAAACATGTTTTGTTGAGGGTGGGCGAGCATACCCGTGGCCGAGCATGGGGTCACCCGAGGTCCTTTCTCGAGCACCTCGATCAAGGGCGTTCATGGTCGACCGTCGGGGCAAAAAGGTCCTTGTGGAAAATAATCCAATCCCCGATAGCTAGCCTCCGAGGCTTAAGTGGAAAGCTACTTGGCCGGGTTTTCCCCTTGAGCCTCAAAAGACTCATAGGGGGGATTGGTATCTTGCAGCGAAGGACTGCTACATCATTCGAGCATGCCGCGGTGGCGGACGAGCTTGGCGGGTCACGAACGACCATGTGGCTCCGCCCCCTACCAGGCAGAATGCTTGGGCAAAAGATCAAAAGGACGCACCGATTCCTTCCTCAAGAAGCATCTTCGTAACGGTCCGAACAGTTTCTCAGGAGATACATTTTTACTAACCGTTACGGCTGTAACGGACACGCGTCGGTTCGTGAAAGGTCACGGTGTCATTAAATGCGGCTTTTCGCTGCCTTTTTAAGCTCGAACAGTGCGGCGGAGAAATCTTAGCGCATTCTTGCTCGTTTTCGCTTGAAATAAGATCCCCAAACTTCATGCGTCTTGCCCCCTTCATTCCTCTGCATCAATGGCGAGATTCGGTGTCAGCCAGATGAGCAAGAGAAGGCTTCAGTTGATCGTCGACGATGGCCACCTCGACGAGGGTTCGGTGCGCGCGCCCGGCAGCGATACGGAGCCGACGCCGCAGGAGGGGGAGATCGTCTCCTGCGAGCTCTACGCCATCAACGGGCTTCGGATGCCTGAGAGTGAGTTCCTCGCTTTCGTACTTGCCATCTGTGAGTGCGAGATCTCTAACTTAAACCCCAACTCCATCCTTTTCCTGGCGATCTTCTCGCACCTTTGCGAGGGATGCGTGGGCGTCGTGCCCACGGCCAGTCTTTTCTTCCATTTCTATTCCTCGTTCCGCACCGGTGGGAATACTCCCGCCGGTTGCATCTATTTTCGGCTTAGGTACAACTGACCATACGACTACCCGATCCTCTCTCTGAAGGACTCAGTGTTCGGTTGGGCCGAGCATTGGTTCTACTTGAAGAAGGCGGAGGGGAGCGACCTTCGCTATACCGGGGAACCAGCCATGGTGGTCGGGACGCCACGCCCGCCCGTGCAACCCGAAGAAGAGAGGACACTGGCGATGATCAGTGAGCTCACCCAGATGGGGCTCACTGGTCAGGACATTGCCCGGGACTTCCTCAGGAACCGGGTGTCCCCGCAGCGAAGGAAGGAGCATCCCTTCTTCGAGATTATCGGGTGGCAAGACCTCACTCGTGAGGCGGACTCAGGTAGGTTGTTCAATTCCTTTTGGATTCTGATTTTCTTTGGTCTCTACCTACTCAGTTCTCACCTTTTGCTTATGTTGCAGCCCCGCGTGAGGACTAGGTAGAAGAACGGGTCCTTGAGATGTTCGGGACCCCAAACAGCAAGGAGTTAAGGCGCGGGCACCAATTTGTGCGGAACATGTTTGATCGCAGTGAGGAGGTAAGTGCTCTTTGCAAATTGCGTTGGAGGGATTTCGCTCCGAACATTTCTGATGGCGTTGTTGACCATGAAACAGGAGATGATTGCCCTCGAGATCACGATGGCTGTGATCCAGCCACTGCCACGAGGGGATCCTCCCGCTGCGGCGGGCACGAGGAAGAAGGTGACGACCAAACGTCGTTGGCGAACCCCCCTGCTTCCCCTGCTTGGTGCTCCAAGAGGCGGGTTCTGAACAAGCCGTCGACCAAGCAGCACCTGGAGTACGCTGATAGACAAAAGGTAAGAGAGCTAAGGTGGTGGTTTGCCGACTTCAGGAACAAAAGACTTGCTTTGACGGCTCGCTTGCAACAACTGGCCGAAGAGGCCAAGAGGGCCGAAGCAGCGGCCACCACTCCTGCGAGCAAGGAGCAGTTGGAGGAGCAGATCGCATCCCTCCAAACTCGGCTAGCGCACGTGGTCGCGCACCCTGCTAAGGCGGCTGACGAGGAAGAAGAGGAAGAGGACGTAGCGCCCCTTGTCAAGAGGCGCCGGAGGTCACCGAGTGCAAGACCGGCGCACCCGACCTTAGCCATCGAGGGTGTTGACATGGAGGATGTCGACCCTACGATGGCGTGGGCCAGCGACGCATCCAAGGAAAGAGCCGAGGCCGTCATCGAGGCCTATGTTGCCGCGAGCAAGCCCTCCGCGAATGACAGCGAAGGTACCGAGGATGAAGCCACAAGGCTTGACGAAGGTAAGGTTACTTGTCCCGCATGCATGCTTTTGTCCGAGGGTGAAGGCGCTCCAGCTCGCTGCTGACCTGGTGATGTCCGAGGGGCTTGAGGAGCTTCCTCATGATGATTCTCCGAAGGTTGCAGAGGCTCACGCGGCGATGGAGGAGCAAAGCTTCTAGGGGAGCGGGCAACCTAGGACCCCAAGTCCTGAAATCATCGAGGTCTCGCCTAAGGTTTTGAGCATGGAGGTTGCTCGGGACGATATCCCGGGGGCCCTGGAGCAGGGGATTCCTCAGGAGGAGCTCGTCCCCGAGGAACAATCTCCACGCGGAGAGCCTGAGTTGGAGGAAGTGCATCCCCAACCGGAGCCCGTGGAGCATCCGCTGGAGGAACAAGTCTTGGAGGAAGATCGTCCCCAAGAGGAGCAAGGTCTGGAGGAAGATTCTCTCCAGGAAGAGAGGGACCAGCAGGCCCTCGCTCTCATTCCCCCGAGCATGTCGGATGCTCGGGGTGATGACAGCCCCCAACCGAGCGGTTCGCCTGCTCAGGACGGGGGAGATCCTGCTCAGGCTAGGCCCGGGTTCCTAGTCCCGACTCTTAACCGTGAGAAAACTAAAAACAACATGATCTGCCGCGCCCTCTTGGTAAGACTTGGTCTTTTTTCCATGTTTACCTTTTTCTCCAACGTTCGTACATCCAACACGTTCGCTTTTGCAGTTTGTCGCTAAGTCCATGGAGGACTTCGACGCGGCGACCATCTTCGAGGGTGAGTTTGACAAGTACCATGGCGAACAAGAAACCCGGATTGCTGAGCTCAAGCGTCAAGTGGCCGAGCTACGAGCTTCGGACAACACAGAGCTGTGTCACGCCAAAGATTTTGCCGTGTATCTTCGGGAAAAGATTTTCTAGAGCACCCTAGACAAATCAATCCTGGATTCCAAATACGTCGACTTGCAGGAGGAGGCGGAGAAGCTGAGGCAGGAGGTCTCCGAGCTTCGACGGGCCGCGCAAGAGGCTACCGAATCGACCGATGCGCACTAGAAAGAAGTGCAGCGTCTTCGCCAAGGTGCCGCGGAAGGCCGCGTAGCTCGAAAGCGGGTCATTGACCTCGAAACCGAGCTTGACTCCATTAGGGAAGAGCTTATTATTCTCCAGGCTGAGCGACGGGGCAAGGCATAGTCGCCCACAATGTAATCTTTGTAAAGCAACTTTTGAGTAAACTTCACCCTTTTCTTCTTTTGCTCTGAATGCCTTTTGGTCATGTACAAAGACAAAGAAAACGAAGAAAATAGAGAAAGCAAAAAACTTCCGAGTAACAAAAGAACGAAAGAACTGAAAACGCGTTTTCGCAAAAAACACGTTTGTTCGTTGTTCGTCCCTACTAGCCCCCGCTTTGAATGAAGGTCATGCGCCTGAATTGCGAGCACGAGCTCGTTCATAGGAGAGTTAGATAACTATGCGCATGCCCTTGCACACACAATTAAACACCAACTTTCCGAGTGGCGAGCATGGGTTAAGTCGCGAAAGGAACATGCACGCGGCTCCATCCCCTCCACGCGTCTTAAGCCATGCCCCTGATTTTGCGAGCATAGTTATCTACGTGGTAGGGATAAATGTGCGCTATAATCGGTAATGGTCGTGACTATCGAGCACGTGTAAGTCAAGTCCAAGCTCTGGACCGTCCAAGAGGGTGTCTATGTGCGATCGTTTCCATGCAGCGAAGATCTACTGCTGATGATGATCAGCTTATGTAGACTGGGTCCTCTGGCGGTGAGCTTAGTGACGTGGCACTGGTGCACATATATTATCACTTTTGCGCTCGTTTGCCAAGTTTAATAATAGCGGAATTGGAGCGAACGTTCTTGCCTGTGCATGCTCATTCCATCGTCAAGATTGTGAGGAAGGAAGTGTGCCAATGGGCAGGGACTTTGGGGTATTCACAAATCTTGGAAAGGAAGGGAATCACAAAGGTGAAAGAACCGAATTTTATAGAAAAATTTTGCTGTAGAAGCGTGAAATGTACTGAAATAAAGGCTTTAAATGTAGAACTTACGTAATTGATCGATGTTCCAGGTGTTAGTGAGCTCTCGACCATCTTCCATCGCCAGGCGAACAGCTCCTGGGTGTGTTGCCGAAACGACCGTGTAAGGACCCTCCCACCTGGGGGTCAGCTTGTTGACCTTTGATAAGTCCTGAACTCGATGTAGGACGAGGTCACTTGCCAACTTGCAGGGTCCTTGGCCGTACCGATTTGGCCGCGTGCCTACGGAGAGCTTGTAGGTATACCGCGGATCGGAGCAAGGCCCGTTCTCGTGTTGCCTCAGCGAGGTCCAGGTCCACGAGATGCTCAATCTCTTGGTCGGTGGAATCGACTAAATGCACCCATGGGGACCCGAGCACAATTTTCGCAGGTAGTATGTCCTCTGCACCGTAGATGAGCTTAAACGGGGTCTCGCCCGTGGCTCTGCTTGTCGTAGTGTGAACTGACCAGAGGATGGCAGGAAGCTCGTCCACCCAGTTCTGTTTGTGCTGGTTGAGGTTCTTAAAGATCCTCTTTTTCATCCCTTGAATGATTTGCCCATTCGCTCGCTCGGCTGCTCCGTTGCTCTGTGGATGTGCCACAGAGGCGAAGCAAACTTTTGTCCCTCTCTCTTCGCAATAAGCTGGAACAGTTCACTGGTGAACTGGGTTCCATTGTCCATGATGAGGCGATTGGGAATCCCAAAGCGTGTCACCACATTGCCTCGGAAGAACCTCTTGGTTGTTTGGGCCGAGATGGTTGATATGGGTTCAGCCTCGATCCACTTTGTACAAGTGTCTATGGCCACGAGCAAATACCTATAGCCTTTCTGTCCTCGGGGGAATGGTCCGAGTATATCGAGCCCCCAAGTCGAGAACGGCCACGAAAGCGGGATGGTTTGGAATGCGTATGCCGGTTGGTGGATCTTGCGAGCATGGAACTGGCACGCTCGACAAGTCATCACGATTGACCGAGCATCGTCTATGGCAGTCGGCCAATAGTAACTCAATCGAAAGGCTTTGCTCACAAGTGTCCTGAAAGACGAGTGAGCTCCACACATTCCTTCATGGATATCTCGAAGAAGGTACTGGCCCTCTTCTTGAGAGATGCACTTGGAGAGGACTCCAAGTGCTCCCTTGCCGTATAGGGCGTCTTCGATCAGTCTGTGCTGAGAAGATCGCCTTATAAGCCGGGAACGCTCGGCTTCCTCCTTGTACAGTGTCCCATGCGTGAGATATTGGACGAATGGCATCATCCAACTCGCGCCCTGCTCAAGGAGAGAGACCCGATCGCAAGTCTCTAATGCCTCCTCTACAGAGGGAATGGAGGGCTTGTATAGATGCTCGACAAGCACCCCCGCCGGAGCTGCAGTTTGGGAGGAACCGACCTTGGATAGTTGGTCGGCCAGGGTATTATCCTTCCTGGGGATGTAAAGTACCTCGAAATTCTTGAAGTACTTCTCCATCTTCCTTACTTCGACCAGGTAAAGCGCCATTGAGTTATCAGAACACTGATACTCCTTGTTAACCTGTTTCACGACCAACTACGAATCGCCCTTCACAGTAAGCCGTTGGACTCCGAGCGCTTTGCACGCGCGTAGCCCGACCAAAAGGCACTCATATTCTGCTGTGTTGTTGGTTGCAAAAAAGTGTAAATGAACGGAATACTGGAGTTGCTCGCCTTGTGGGGAAACTAGTACAACTCCATCCCCCGAGTGTTTGTATGCACGGGACCCGTCAAACTACATGGTCCAGCGATCTTCTTCAGATTCGGTGGGCTCGGAAATAGGTGGGGCTGGGTTTGTCCACTCTGCCACGAAATCCGCCAAGACCTGGGACTTGATCACCGTGTGAGCTGAGAATTGGATATCAAACTCAGCGAGCTCCATGGCCCATTTGGCTATGCGACCACTGGCGTCTTGATTTCTTAGGATCTCCCTAAGTGGGAAATTGGTCTGGACCATGATCTTATGGGCCTGGAAATAGTGCTGTAGCCTTCTGAAAGCCATCAACAGTGAGATAACAGTTTTTGGACCTCTGGGTAACACACCTTTGGTCCGTGCAACACCTCACTAACATAGTAGATATGTCGTTGTGACCCATCCCTTTCCACTGTTAACATAGTGCTCACCGCTTGTGGGGTTGCTGCTAAGTACAAGAGCAAAGTTTTCCCCACTTTGGGCATGGTCAGGATGGGTGATTTGGACAGATACTGTTTTAACTCTTTGAAAGAGCGATTGGCTTCTTCCAACCAAGTGAACCCATCGTGTTTGCATAGGGCCTTAAAGAAAGGTAGTCCACGTTCGCCCAACCAGGAAATGAAATGGCTCAGGCAGCCATTCATCCGATCAAGGCCTGCACCTCCTTCACCCTGGTAGGAGGCCTCATATTTTCGATGGCCTAATTTTTTCTGGATTTGCACCAACACCTTGTGGACCAACGATGTAGCCGATCACTTTGCCCGCCCTCACACCGAAAACACATTTCTCCAGATTCAATTTTATTTGATGCTTATTGAGGTTACAAAAGATTTCCTCAAGATCGGAGACATGACCCGAAGCGAGCTTGCTCTTGACGACTATGTTGTCCATGTAAACTTCTAAATTTCGACCTATCTGATCTGGGAAAGTTTTCTGCGTGAGGCGTTGGAAAGTTGCCCGGCGTTCCTCAGATCGAATGACATGGTCGTGTAGTAGAAAGTCCTGGAACGGGGTGATAAAGAAAGTCTTCTCTTAATCTTCAGGTGATATGCTAATCTGGTGATACCTGAGTAGGCATCCAAGAAGCTCATCACTTGGGACTCCTCCGTTGCGTCGACCAACTGGTCTATGCGAGGCAGCGGGAAGTTATCCTTTGGACATGCGGCATTCAATCCCGTGTGATCGATGCACATGCGCCACTTGCCCCCCTTCTTCTTAACGATGACGGGATTGGCCAGCCACTCCGAATGATCGACTTCCCGAATGAAGCCGGCCTTGAGGAGCTTATCGAGTTCCTGCCGGATGATCTGTTGCTTTTCTGGGGAGAAACATCTAAGCTTTTGGTGCACTGGTTTTTTATCAGGCTGGACCGCTAGCCAGTGCTCGACCACTTCCCTTGGGACCCCGGGCATGTCAAATGGTTCCCAGGCAAACACATCTGCATTCGTTCGGAGGAAAGTGATGAGCTCGAGTTCCTATTTAGGATCCAAGGAAGACCCTAAATGTACGACCTTGGTTGGTTCTACTTCGTTTAGCAGAACGGCCTTGGTCTCCCCTCCAGGCTGGAGGGTTACTTTTGGCCGGGAATGCTTCGACTCTTGATCAGGGCCTCGCGTTGGTAGCTGCCCGACCATATCCAGCGCTCTTTCGTCGCAGTTCAATGCTGACTTATGGTTCCCCCTCACGGTTATCACCCCGTTTGGGCCTGGAACCTTTAAGCACTGGTACGCATGGTGTGTGGCGGCCATGAATTTGGCCAGAGCTGGCCTACCGAGAATAGCATTGTAGGCTGACTTGAAGTTGACTACTTCGAAGGTGATAATCTTCGTTCGAAAGTTGCTCGGATTTCTAAAGGTTACGTGCAGAACGACCTAGCCAAAGGGTTTGACCGAAGTGCCCGGAATGATCCTGTAGAAGGGAACCGCAATGCTCTTGATCTTGGATCGAGGAATCTGCATCTCATCCAGGACCTTCGCTGAGATTAAATCCAACGAACTCCCACCGTCAATGAGAACCCTGCCCACCGTGGTGTTGCTGATGGTCGAGCTCACGACCATTGGGAGCTTCTGTGGTTTGGTCATTCCAAGGGGACAATCATCCTTGAAGAAAATGAGGGACAGCTCGGACCACTTGAGTTGCTGCACAGGAGGTTTACCCTACGTGACGTGATAGACTTCCCGTGCGGCCTCCTTCAAGTCCCTACGGGACTTGTAGGCGGAGGAGCCCCTGAATATCACCACGATGTGGTTTTGGGGTTCCTGATATTCCATGTCGTCATCGTCGTCAGCAAGTTGCTTGCCCTTGCTGTTCTCACCCTACTCCGGGAGCGTTGGCATGGGCCCTTTGCATTGTAGAACTGTTCCAGGTGGAAGGCCCACGTTCGGCAATTTCGCAGGCTGTGCCCGTGCGCCTGATGGAGCGGGCAGAACTGGTTGTTTTGTGGGGGGACCTAATTGTCGTGTGCTTGGTCGTTGCGACGCTGAGGTGGTTGCCCACTGCCTCGAGCATTGAATCCCTGACGCTGTGGAAGGGACGCCCGCGGCTGCTGTTGCTCGACCTCGACAACTATATTTGGAACATGATGTTTCTTCTTCTTCTTCTTCTTGATCTTTTTCTCCACCGAGTTTGAGCCTTTCTTGGTCGAGGAGGCCTCCAACCCGGGTTGAGGCGGTAGCTTGCCTTCGTCCAGCATCTTCTTCTACTGGACGGCTTCGTCGGCGTTCGCATACTGACCGGCCATGCGGAAAAGTTCGTTGGCTGTCAGATCAGGGTGTATCTCCAAATCCTATGTGAATCAAATGTGTCGCACCCCGAACTTGAAAGCTCGGATGACAGCCTCGTCCAAGGTGTTCAGGATCGAGTTTCGAACCTGAATGAATCTCTGAACGAATTGTCGCAAAGTTTTGCCCTCTGTCTGAATTAATTGCTCAAGGTCGTGCTCTTTCCCTGGGCGAACATAGCAGCTCTGAAAGTTTGCTTGAAGCGCAACGCTGAGCTGCCTCCAGGAGCGGATTGACCCTTCTTTCTGATTCAAAAACCAAGTTCGAGCGGCCCCGTCGAGGATCGTTGGGAGAAAGTTTGCCATGACTCCCTCATCACCCCCTGCTGCCAAGATCGCAGTGGTGTAGATCGAGAGAAATTCATCCGGGTCCTGGGTCCCATTGAATCTCTCGATGTGTCTGTGCTTGAATTTGTTCGGCCACGAGACATTTCAGAGGGAGCTTGTGAACGCCCGGCATCCAAAAACTGGAGTGTCCTAGCGATTCCTTCAGGCGCGGTGATCGTCCCGACCATCGCTGTTTCGCAGGCTAACGCGTGGGCTAAGCCGAGTGAAAATTTCCCTAGGCCAACGCGTTGAGGAGTGTTCCGTCGTGGAGTGCTCAAAATGCTCACGGTCAAGGCGAACATCCCCACGATATCTCGAGGTTGCTCAGGAACTTCTCCGAGAGTCCTCGTGATGCAGGTCGATCATCCTACGTTCCTTCCGATCAAGACTCCGAGACTCCTCTCGGTGGGAGCGGATCGGGGTGCGCTGCCGGTGTCCCCGGGAAATGCTCCTAGCACCCTCGTCACAGGGCAGATTTGAAATCTTCAGGTGTAACACTACGGAATGACGGTATGAGTCATTTTTATTTCGACATTTAGGTACGACTTTTGTACCGTGTTTTTGGGCCGTTTCCGGAGTTTGGGCCTTTCCGGGGGAGAGTTTGGGCCTTCCGGGGGGAGTTTGGGCCTTGGGGGACCTAACTCGGGCCTTGGGGGACCTTCGTGGGACGGAGGTGGGGGATATCTAGCCCATGTGGGGGAGTTTAGGGCAGCAAACCTGCTGCCCCTACCCCCCATGCGCCCCACACCCCACAACCCTAGCCGCCACCCCCCTTGGGCGCCTCCCTCCCCCTTGCGCCATCCCCTCCCTCACCTCCCCTACCACCCCTAGCCAGCCCTAGCTTGGCCCCCTTCCCCTCCTTTGCTGCCACCTCGTCCCCTCCGTCGATCCCCGCATTGCGAAGGCTTGCAACCGAGAGGATCCGGCGATTGGAGGGAGTCCGTGGCCGGGAGAGGAGTTTTCGTCGGTTCGTCGCTTGTCGGGGTGAGGTATGATATGGTGTCTTTAGATCCTGTTTTTGGGTGGTTTTGTGAGGGCTTAGGAACCCTTGTTCATGGCAGATTCATTGGGAAGAAGAGGCTAGGGCAGATTCCAATCTCGAGACGAAAAAAACAGGAGTTCGGCCCGTTCTGGCAACAGGCTTGCGCAGCGTTTTTCAGCAGGTTAGATACGTTTTGTCTTTCCTCCTTTTGCGAAAGTTGTAGATAATTTAATTAACTTTCAGTGGGTACCAAGAACGTGAAATTCAGATCATCCGTTTAAAAGTTATGGCCATTTTACCGAACGTTGTCAAATCTGTGACGTGAATGGGACAGATCGTGTTCATCTGTAGATTAGACAATTTTAGAGGCCGAATCAGTCTTCGCAAATACTTAGAAAAAGCTAGGAAATTTCCTAATATTTGAGAAAATGTACTCATTTACTCTATTTGGAGTCTTAGAACTCAAGTTATGCCATTTGGAAGCCCGCTGTCCCGTCGGGACAGATTCTCTGTTTTCGGGTTTTAGGAGTAGTTTGCGAAGTCGGGGTAGATGTTCATTCTTGTACAGTTTTGTGGGCAAGTTTTGAGTGTGTTGAACCTATGTGCAAGTGGTGTGACCCCGGGAGTGCCCTCAACCTCTCGCCAATCCGTCGCCCACGGTTGAAGGCTAGTGTATTGGAATGGGTTTGGGTGTTGTATGATTGCTAGACCTGCTTAGGTGCCATATGATTACATGATATGCCAATGTGCCATGCTTGGTATTTGCTTATGACATGATGAACGTGGTTACATATTAGTTATGAATTCGTTGTATTACATGTTCATGTCATATGTGCATTCATAATGGAAGAGACGTCCCATTCTGATGCGGGCCTCTGTGTTCACATGTAGTGAACACGAAAGACCTACCTCGTAGTCCCATCCACGGATGTGTATGGGAGCAAGTCAGTAAGAGTAGGCACCCTCCATCTACGGGATGGAAGGGGAAAGAGGGTGCACGCCGACGAGTGTGCACTCGGCAATACCGGTATGTGTTTCGAGGAGACATGTGCATTGCATTGCATATATGTTGATGTTAATGAGGTGTGTACAATGAGATTATGGCATGGTTATGATGATGAATATGAAATTATGCCATGAGTATGATTTTAAGTATGAGAGGTAGTGATGTTAGCATTGAAAGCTGTTTCTCTTTGTCCCATTGCAATATGCTTGCTGAGTGATGAACTCACGCTTGTGTTTTATGATGTTTTAGGTACCTTGCAACTGGCATGCGGGAAAAGGGTTTAGCTACACTTCTTCACGTAGCTCCACACATTAGACAGTTTTTATCATTTGGCGTTATGATAATAAGATTAGTGCGATGAAACTTGGATTATGGTTTGATGGTGTGCTTGATTTCATCATTTGCTTCGTTATAGTTTGTGAAGTGGTTGGATTCAGTATTTTAGACTTAAGAGGTTGCTATATCGACTGTTATTGTTGTTTTAGATGTCGTTTAATATGTTATATCTTGCCATGGTATTGCTAGCTCAAGAAGAGATGCACTACAAGGGATTTGAATCAACTTATGTCACTTATAACACAATCATTTCAGGTCTTTTAAAGACAAGAAGGTTGAACCAGGCTATAGACTTGTACTACAACGGTGGGGAAACGGATCGCTGCGCCACGACGCTCGAGCCGCTGATGGTGCTCCCGTTTTCCCCGCCGCCCTCACAACTATTTCCAGATCATAACTCAACTAATGATGGGGTGGAGTCGTGGAAGGAGGACCACTTCAATGCTACAGACATGGATGGTGATGGCTTTGTAAATCTGAGAGAGTTTAACGAGTATAACTTTCTCTCTGACCATTTTGTTTTTACCTCTTGAGTTTCTTTCTTGTTTTACCAAGTATGTACTTTGATTTACTGTGCAACATCTTATGAAATGACCCCAAAAATTTTTCAGAAGAATTTGAAAATTTGATTTTATTTGGAGTTTAATCGAATTTCGGTTTGGATTTGAAATTAGAATTTATTTGAATTCGTTTTCTTGCTTTTGGGCCAATTCCTTGCTCATGGGCCTCCAGCCCACTTCTCCCTAGCTTGCTCCACGGCCCAGCCACTGACCTAGCCCACCTGGCCGAACGTGCCCGTCTCCCCCACCTCCGGCGTCGCCACCGCACGCTCGCTCGCGCAGCCGCGCCGACCGCGCGCGCGCATGTCTTGTGCCGCCCCATGGTCCCCACCACGTCCCCCGCCGCCCTCACAACTATTTCCAGATCATAACTCAACCAATGATGGGGTGGAGTGGTGGAAGGAGGACCACTTCAATGCTGCAGACATGGATTGTGATGGCTTTGTAAATATGATAGAGTTTAACAGTTTAACTTTCTCTGTGACCATCTTTTTTTACCTCTTGAGTTTCTTTCTTGTTTTACCAAGTATGTACTTCGATTTACTGTGTGCATCTTCTTACATCCAGCTAATAATACCAGCCTAAAGCTAATAATACATGGGTTGTGCAAAGAATTCAGCTGCAATTTCTTCTCTCCAAACATCTTTTACCTTACGCATTTGTCATTCAGGCTTCAATGACATCCTTTTGCATGGTCTTATTAGCATTTCAGTTCTGCACGAGGAAAATGAAGGTGAAAGAAACCTTTTCTTACAGTAATTAGAGTGGTAGAAAATAGATATAAATAGAAGAAGAATGGTTATGAAACTTGGTGTCATACTAAGTTTCCTTCTGACTGATATTGGTGACAAATCACTTCCAGCGATATTCTAGGTTTATCACAACTTTCACACTCTGTGCAGGGCATATAATAAAGGAATCAACATTTTTTATTTTTTATCAACTATTTTATTTTTTCTTATTTATCAAATGATGATGTTGATACTTGATACTACATACTGGCTTCATTGTCATCACGGTACCACACAACGGTTACAACTGAAGTAGATTCTGACTACAGATTTATGATGGTGCCATATAATATCCTTTAATGGGAGATATACTCTGAATTTGGTTTCGTTATGGCCGATTTATGCAAATTCTTGTTGATTTTTTACATCATTTGTGCATGTTAACATATTTCTTAAAAAATTGTGGATTTTAATGAAGAATCATGAACCCTACCCAGTTGCACTGAAAACCAATTAAGACCAGTTAGTTCATTCCTGGGTAGTGGATAGTGCAAATTCTTTACAATAGTGTGTCAGCCGGTATTAAGCTGGTTATCCAGACCAAAATTATTTTAGGAACGTATCAAGCTGGTTATACAGAATAAAATTATTTTACTCACCCTGCCGCAATCACATCTATGTGTGCTTGTTTTGGGGTGTCAGATGGAGATTTCAACAAGTTTGTAGGACCCCGGATCAGCTATCCGAAATCTCCTGTGTATTTCCGTACTAGTCCCAGATCAGTAGCTAGTACACACAATCACAGTGATACTTCATTGCCGAACATAACGAAAATTGTAATATAAATATTCAAGTATGGGCCACATAGCCACTTATTACAATACTCGGTCCAAAGACCGGAGACACGACAGCGGAAAATGAAAGCAGAAACAACGGACACCAAAATGCCACAGGCGACGACCAGAAACGCGGCTAGTTATCCTGGCAATCCTCCTCGAACTCCTCGGGGAAGAACTCACCATCTTCAGCTGCGTCTTGATAATTTTCTGATGATGACAAGTTGATGTAGCACGTGAGTACAAGAGTACTCAGCAAGTCGGGGAAAGTATGATTATGAGGGGCTTTCCAAAGGAAGCTTAACAGGGTTCATTTGCATAAAGCCAGATTTTATTAAACCATACTTAAGTAATAGATTTCACAAAGCATCTTTTTACGATTCTTTTTAACAATTGAATTATTTAATATTGCAGTGAGGTTCTATCCACCATCACTAATATAAAAGCTCTAACCGCCAACTTTTTAAAGATCAAGGTTAATCATATGACTCCATCCGTCAAATATAAAACAGGTTCTTTCCACCTGGTTGGCTCTATCCGCCAATCAACATCCGAGAGTTCTAACCACTCCCGAATCCCAAAACAAAACACTTTTCAGTTTTTAAAACCAAAATCAAAGTCTACCAATATGAAAGCATTCTTTGCTTTGCCCTTGACTGTAGGCACGGCTATTCGAATAGTTTTAACTCTGCAGAGGTGTACAGCTGTACCCACAAGACAAGATATTTCCTTGATGCCATGCAATTAACACACTTCCTTGGGTGTGCCGGCAGAGATATCCTGACAAGGCCGTTACAATGTATCCACCTAACCCGACCCACCCGCTGAGGTTTCACCGCTGTTAGGGTTCCATCTGCCCAGTACAGAAGCCTCCTCTTGCGCCGTGTGAGAAAAACGACATTGCCTCTATCCGGCACTCACATTCCACCGAGTGGTGAGTCTAAGTTAGGATTCTACAAATTAGTTGGCCAGGTCGTACCATTATAGACATGTGGTATTACGGTTATGCTTAGAATGAACAATCACAAGCGTCGGTCCATAACTGACTTGGGGCGGTACTTGCACAAGACAACTAGTGCTCCATCCGCACCCACCCGACAATCCAATCCGCCCAAGTCCAAGCCATTTTTTCTTTTCTTTTTAATTTAGGAAAATAGTACCAAAATCATAATAATAATTTCCAAATCATACTTGAAATCATTCTCTTTGAGTAATCCCACCCATGGGTTGTTTTCATCGCTAAAGGTCCTAAGCAATTCTACCGTACTATGTCACAAAGGATACCATATAAGCATAAGCATGGTATAACAAATGTCCTAGGGTTACAAGTAACATGGATGTCAATCACAAAGGAGGAAATTATAATTTGGATTAACTACGCACTTATATTTGACATAAGATAAAACATAGCATGCAAGTTTGTAAAACAATTAAAACAGGTTTATAAACGTAGGTTCAATATGCGTCAAGGAGACTTGCCTTCAGTCGCGGGAAGGTCGTCAAAAGTGGAAAGTCCGGCGGCGGGGTCGGCGGTCGCGTCGCGGTCCTCGGCTACACGCAAATCGAGGCAATAAATAAATACAAGAAAATAAATAAAATCTAAAAATTACAAAAGTAGTACTGGCAGGTAGATCTTGATTTTAGATAAATTTAGAAATTTGAATGGAGTCAATCGGAGTTCGGACGGAGAAGATATGAGCGTCCGAAGTTTGAATTTTGGAAATTGAAAAAACGAGGGAATATTCCCTGGAATATTCTTTTTCCTTTTTCTGATTTTTGGAAAATGATTGTGTCACTTGCAAGAGGGACCCACATGTTATTGACTTGGGGTCTTCTTCATGCTTGGGCCATCGGCACGGGTGGTCGGCGGCGGCGCGGCGGCTCGCCGACGAGCGCACGCACGAGCACGGGCAAAGCCCAAAAAAACAGAGAACGCGAAAAACCCGAAAATCCGGATTTTCCACCATTTTTGCATGGAATTGACCCAAATAAAAGCTTGGAATCTCTAGATAACATCCTTAGGGACTCATAGGAGGAAGGAATTGGATTGATTCTCACCGGAGGCGGCATTTAATTTGGCGATTTAACGGAGCTCCTACGAACCGACAAAAACGCGAAATTCGTCTCCAAAACTTGATGAAACCTAAAATCGATTGTTGAGTGAGATTCTAGACTCCCTCACGGTCACAAAGAATCAAGTAACACGAAGAATAACCCACCGGAGAGAGATCTATGGCCAAGAACGCGAAGAACACTGAAACTCTAACCCGGCGTTGGTTTTCTTGCTCTAGTGGATGAACGATTGGAAGAGGCTAAAGGAGACTCATACCACCGGGATGGGGATTCTTATACTGAGAGGATGGAAGTGAAATCACGCGGAACGGAGTTGAAACGACCGAGTTATGAGTGTTTGAGTGCATTTTGGTTTTTCTTTAATGCGACAGTTTCCGGCGAGATTAGCGGCGAATCAAGGTGGGGAATGGCAAGAGGGCATCGATACGGATTCAACGGAACCGACCGTGATCAATTTGGAGGTACGTGGAGGAAGATATGAGCATTTGAAGAGAGAGGCCACCATGGGAGAGGAGCTTGGAGCTCTCTCTCTTCTTCATGGCTAGAGGTTGAAGAAGGGTACTGTGCATGCCACGTGGCACTCCCTCATTGGCCCTCATTTACGCGAATAAACCGTCCTAGAGAAAAATTAGGAAAAATGGTCTAAAAATTCCGGAAAAATTCCTAGAACCATTTTGGAATATTTGGGACCCAATAAAATTGGTTTCGCTGAATTTGGATGAAATTTGTGGAATTAAATATTCAAGCGCGGATTGCGGGCATTAAACAAAAGCCGCGCGAGATAAAATAGGAACGAAGGTCCAAAAATCCGGGGAATAGTTCCTAAAATCATTTTGGAATATTTGGGACACATTAGAAGTGGTTTTGGGATTTTTGGAGCATTTTTCAACTTGGGTGAAATTTCGGGTACCGGCGGGACCGAAAAAAAAAATCAATTTTTCGACCGGAGGGGACTTGAATCCCGATTTTGGATAGAAAAGGATGCCAGGTTAATATAAAAACCATGGAAACTCCAATTTTTGAATTTAATTTATTTAAATTAGATTTTTCTCCGGAAGGCGAAATTGAGGATGTTACAAAGTTCAACATTTTAAGATAGATTTTTTGTTGACTATTTAGGGAAAGAGATAGAGACAATGACGAGAAGCTCAATTTTCAAGAATTTTATAATGGATTGTTCTACTCAATTTGACATTATGACGGTGAAGCTTCAACAGATGATTCTAATTGTTCTGATGCACCGGCTAGAAAATCATTTTCACAGCTTGATCAGGATAATAATTGGAAATCTCCATCCAGCAGAACACTTCTATGCCAAGCAACAAGCTGACTATGTGATATCGCAGGTAATGCGAGCAGACGGTATCTCATTTTATTTTTCAGAAAATGTTGGCTGACCTCTCTGTGTACTGCGTGTTTTTGCATGTTTAACAGCTCGAAGTATTCAGGAATCACATTTAAAACACTCTGTTAGACACTATTGTATAGATAGATAACTTCCATGACCTGTCGGTTTCATCTACTAGCTGCAAGCATGTTTCCCGGTATATCACTTTAACTGCCTTTTTAGTTCTTATTCATTTGACTGAAGTCTTGATCCGATGATTTCCTTTTTTGGCAAGTGATTCCATATATTACACAAGTGTGTATTTTCATGCACCCATTTTAGAACCAGGGCGTTCTTTTGTAACATTAACCTTTGTTCAATCAATTTTCTTCATATATACGGTGAGATAATGGTTCTTTAATTTTTTTTATGAAAAACAGATATCAATGCTAGCAATTAAAAAAATCTTTTCTGGGACTTGAGCCTGACCTTATCACTTATAACTTGCTCATTGAATGTCTTGGAATATCTTCAATGAGAGGCAGAAGAAGGGATTTGTTCCGAACCTGTACACTTACAGTTCACTAATTCTTCACTTAGGAAAAGCAGGGAAGGCTGCTGAGGCTGGAAAGATGTATGAAGAACTACTAACAAAAGTCTGGAAAGCCTAATGTTTTCACATACGACGCTCTTACCAAGGGGTACAGTGTTTCTGGCAGTACTGATAATGCCTATGCTTCCTATGGTCGGATGATTGTCGGAGGGTGCTGACCTAACTCGAGCACTTACATGCAACTTCCAAGTCAATTTCGACTAACAAGTTAGTTACTGTATGTACTGCTTCTGTACAGTTTTGTCTATATGGGAAAGTATCAGCTGTGGATAGTAGTAACCTATAATTCCTTCAGCACTCTGATTGTCCTTCTAGGTATTACACTACACTGTAGTTTCATTCATGGTGGCACAAATTTATGTAATACACAATCTATATATTGAAATCATGTGTTCCGTTTCGCTAATTCTTTGACTTATACAACCGGTAACACCTACCAAATTCATCTATATGCTGTTGGTAATACTCTTTCGCTGCCAGGTTAGATATGATTGGCTCTATAGAATATACAGATTTTACTTCTTTGCCAATTATTTATCATACTTTCTGTCACAATAAAGTGCTCTCCATAATCTGTATTAAAGCTGATTACATATGCACCTTCAGTTTCTCTATGAAGTCCCGAAGATGTGAAAACAAGTCTGCAGCAACAAGCAATTACAGTTTTACATGTCGTTTTTGTTGCAATTTCATGCTATGAAGTTCCATGGAGATCTAGCTACAAATGGTTGCCTGATTCTCCATCTCTTCAATGATATTTCTTAAACACTGCCAAAGCATCACTTCAGAAGAAACTTCTATATATATTGAACATAGAAGTAATCCTTGTGGATTTACTTGTTTGGTAAAACAACCAACCAGTAATCCAAGATTACGTTGGAACCTAGATTACCAGCAATTCGAAGAATCTATCTCATATAACAGCGCTTTTAGAACCCAGGAATTTTAAAGGAAACCGTTCACGTTCCAAACGGGGCCTTGAAAAAAGTGTGATTACCGATGTGAAGAAATCGTTGTTGCTGCACTTTTATTATTTTTTAATTTTTAAAGGTAAATTTTGAACTTCTAGAGATAAAAATCAAAATTATGATTTATTTTAATATTCAGATATTTGGATTATGGAATTAAAATATTGAATTTTCACAATGTGAATCTCAAAATCCAAAATTTCAAATTTTGAGTTCTGAATTTTGGGATTTTAAATTCTGAGAATTTAAATTTCAAATTCAAATGTCGAAAACTTGAATTTTAATACATTTAAATATATAATCTTAAAAATTGAAATTCTGAATCTCAAAATATCAAATTCTGATAATTTAAAATTAAAATTTGAATTTCATAATTTTGAAGCCTGATAATTTAAATTTTGAAACTCTAATTTTGAAGGTCTTCTGAATATTAAAATTCAAATATCAAATTTCAATGTTTTGAATTTTGGGATTTTTTAGGGATGAGCTCGTTTGGCCTTTTTTTAATTGTTTTATCCAACATCTTGAGAGAATATTTTGAAAAACTGAATGATCATATTCAATTCATTTACTCATCCAAACAATTAGATAAAATCAAATTCTTAGGGCATGTACAATGGTTCACATTCAGCTGACTATAAGAGATGACATGTAGGATTTTATATGATGTGGAGGAGAGAGAAGGAGAGAGAAGATTGTTGTCTACTATTTAATAGACAGCTTTATGTGTTTATATGCCATTGTATAAATAGTCTGTTAATTGAATAATATACCATTATAGACAACTATATAGATGATTCATTGTATGAATTATTTTTAGTGCTATTTATAAATAATATAAAGCTACATTATAGACAACTACTATCTATATCACCGTACATGCTCAAAAATCAAAATAGCTATATTCTATCCAGCCTTGTCCCAACCAACCGTGAGTTTTCAGAATTTGACACACTTTAAAATTCACATTTCGGAATTTGACACTCTGACCCACTGTCATACACACAGACCGTCCCATATATCATCCAAATGAGCTGAAAGACTTGCGAACGTCAAATTCTAAAATAACTCCACCTAACTGCTGTCCGCCGTCTAACTGCTTTAGGTTGGTTGTGGGCAGAGCAAGCGAGAGAGGGGATCGGAACCAGAGCAGGACGGCCCAGGCGGAGGCGATGGAAGCGGAAGGGGCAGCCGTCGTGGTGAAGGAGCGCGAGATTAGAGGCTTCGACTGGTCCGGTTTCTTCAGCGTAATCATTTATACCCTAGCTTGCGGATTTCAAATCTTTTAATTTTGTTTTACCCTGATTGCTATATATCTTAAGTTAGAGGAAATCCCATCATGAAATTGCCTAGTCAACGACGGAAGATTCATGCTAATTTTCGTTTTGGCTCCGTAAACCAGATAATCTGGTCAAACGGAGGTGGTGGCTTTAGGGTTTTCGTTCCCTTTTTTTTTCTTTAACAAAAATTTCCTCTTCAGATCTACACAATTCGCGTGGTTTAGCATTGTTAGGGAGCCTTTAATCGCAACTTTTTTTTGTTGCTTGGTGTTGGTGTAGATCAATCCATAAGTCTGGTGTACCACTCCTTACTCTCGAATAGGTGGTTCTCTCGGACTCGCGGAATCCCCCACCTCGAGCAAGATAGAGATGTCTATTTTTTTTTGAAAGAACAAGATAGATAGAGATGGAATTTTTTTTTAAATAATAATATTTTAATCGAAATTTACAGAAATAATATGCCGAAAAAGAAAATAGCAAAACTACCCCCCTGTGTCCATTTGAATTGGCGACAGGGTCCTGTCGCCATTTGAATTGGCGACAGGGCTCCTATGTCCATTTCAAATGGCGGCGAAGGCATCCCATCTTTGCTGTGTGGTGCACCTATTCCGATTTTACCCCCTGTCGCCATTTCAAATGGCGACAGGAGCCCTGTCGCCAATTGAAATGGCGACAGGACCCTGTCGCCAATTCAAATGGACACAGGGGGTTAGTTTTGCTATTTTCTTTTTTGGCATATTATTTCTGTAAATTTTGATGAAAATAATATTATTTTAAAAAAAAATTCGATAGAGATGTCTATGAACATTCCTTTTTACACGAACTAGTACAGGATATTGAATTAATGGAGTAATGGCCAGCTATTCTGAGCGCATGCGCAATTTACTTCCTTTTCTCTCCTTCCAAAAATAGGAGACTCCGATTCCTCGACAGCCCACACCGTTCTTCTCGGTCCCATCATCTCTCCTTTCTCAGCAAATCTTCTTCTGGACATCTAGTTGTTGGTCAAGTGACTTGCCTCGATTGGGCGACTTGATAATATTCCCAGTAGGGGTGGCAATGGTTGTTGGAGTTGGTGACCTCAGCGGGTGGGATTTGACGAGACACCTTGTGGAAGAACTGAGAAGACTGGTGAAGCTGTGGACATGGTGCTCAAGAGGACTCACCAGCAGCGTTGCTGGCGCCAGTGTGTAGGGTGTCCCTTATCTTCTATGTTCACCTTACCATTTTGGATATCCTTGGAGCAATCATGCACATGTTGTGCTACGCAAACACTGTGAAACAATAACAGATAGCTCCATATCTTCATGTCTTCCTAATTCTAACTGTTAGTCTTCTACATCATAGAAAATAAACTCAAGGAAAAAGTCTATTTGACACCCCCGGAACTCTTCCAAAAGTCTGAATTTCAACCCTCAACCACAAAACCAGACATTCGACACACTCTTAAAAACGTTCGCTTTACCCCACCTGGGATCAAAACCACCCCGTTTCATTGACGTGTCATCTACATCATGGGCGTATCCATAGGGTATGCCGGGTGGGCCACGGCATACCCTGCAGATTCGGTTCAATATAGTCCATACAATCAATTTCTGTTATTATTTTATTCATTCAACTTGTGAAGGTTATAACTTTAGATCCGTATATCCGATTGAGTTGATTCTTGTTGTGTTAGTTTCACAGTTGAATCTAGTTTCTACAGTTAAAATTTCACATCAATCCAACGGTTGGATCTTCGGGAATTACTATTTTAGTTAACATGTGTCAATCTGTTTTTGCTGAAACCGAAGCAATTTTTTATAATTTGTTTAGGGGTGTTGAGAGGGTATTTTCTGCAATGAGTTTAGTCAAAAATAAGTAGAGAAATAAGATGGGTGATAGTTTTTTGGATGATTGTCTAGTCACGTTTATTGAGCAAGATATTAGAAGGCAGAGGCAAGACAAGAAGGACAAGAAGTAGTATTGTATTCTTTGAACTATTGTAGGTGTGTAAACTTCTTTTATGCATATTTCATATTTAGAATGTTCGAATTATTTATATTGTAATTTATACTTATATTATCATGTTTCTAATTATTTTATTTTATAATTGTATACTAAATTTCTCGATAATATTTGTAGTTGTTTACCGAATTGTTCATTGGATTTTACCGAATTGTATATTACAGTATTAGGTTGGCATACCCTAACTTAAAATCCTAGATCCGCCACTGATCTACATGTCCTGGTTTCATTTGAGATGGCGTCCACATGTGCATGTATAGCTAAGTCTAACAAGTGGGGCCTATCTGAAGAGAGAGAGAGAGAGAGAGAGAGAGAGAGAGAGAGAGTAGGGAAGCATAGAAGCATGGCGTAATGGCAATGATGAGCCATTACGGGAACAGGTGTGTGGGGCCACAAGGATGCACTGGGAGGTGGATCGCCAGATGCAGCGGCTCGTTAGCCACCGATGGTAAGCATAGGGTGGCGGTGCTATCTGATCGATGGTGTGACAGCAAGGCAGTGATGCCCCATGAAGAAGATGCGAGCATGGGGTAGAAAATCACACGAGGAACAAGACGATGGGATCACCGATAGCAGGGGCTCACCGGCAGTGGCGGAGCCAGCCCAGGCCCAAGACCCGGGCTGGACCAACTGATCTTAAATTAAGTCTCTGTTTTTAATCATTTTTTAATAATTTTTTAAAAAAATTTAATGGGCTTTCGGTACTAGGCCCCGGGCTGCAGCACGGGCAGCCCGGGGCCTGTATCCGCCCCTGCTCACCGGCAAAGTCGAATTCGATGACAGCGGCGCTTGGATGACAACATAGAAGCGAGATCGAATCCCTAGGACTGTTTGGGAAAAAAAACCAAATTAAATTAAAAGAATGATGGATAGGAAGTTGGAACATGCCGTGGCGTTGTTGGTTTTACGAGGAACTCACTGGAGTGGCGGATCGGGTCAAGGGCTCAGCGAGCGACTAGACTTGGAGAAGATAGTGGGAGGAAGAATTCGTGCAGCAATTCCTCTCCTCCAAATCTCTGCATGAATGTGCACACTCGATGAGAGGGCCCATCTAGATCTGGGCGCAATGGAGCTAGGGAGGTTGATGTCAGGAGCAGTGGCGGACATGGATTGGAGGCAATGGCAGAAGGTCCTTAGCGACGGGAGGAAGATGTGGAGCCAGAGGCAGAAAGTTGGAACGAGGGGGGCTAAAACTAAGATCTTCAAAGCTAATACACACACATAACGTACTCCTGAGAGTACGTACTCCCACCTTCAGTATACCACTTAAACTAATGTATTACTCCATCCAGTTTGATAATAGATGTCGTTTTGAACATAGTGATGGTCAAACTACTAAAACTTTGACTATCGATATATTTTTAAATATTTAAATTGGATATATGAAATTATATATGTAGATTTGTCTCGAGAAGTACTTTCATAATATTATAATTTTATTGGGTTTTATAAATATATTATAATAAAAATTAGCGGTCAAAGTTGTGTTTTGAAGACCATGTCGATGTCCAAAACGACATCTATTATTAAACTGGAGGGAGTATACTCCTTTATCACTTTCAGTGTACTCCAATAATACTCCAATAATAATTATAAGATACTACAATGCGATATTGTTGAAAAAAATTCATCGGAGCCCTTTATTTTTTGCTATATATCCTTTTCCATATGTACAAAGAGTATATAAATAAGTTATGCTATAAATGATGGACTTTAATGAATTTTTTTGTGAAACTCATTTTGGTGTTTCGAGCACCGGCAATACGATTTTTTGGTCTAGGAGGGTCGCGCGTTCCCTCTTCTCGAATGGCCTGACTCAAGGGAGCCCAAAGTGTGTACTGGTTCGGGCTGAATATCCCTACTCCAGTTTGTTCGCTGTGTATATGCCCTTCTGAGGTATTACAATCGCCACTTCTAGGAGGAAGTTAGGGTTTTTTCGTTGTAAGTGTTCTCTCAAAATGTTCTCACACACACTCTCTCCCTCCTCCCTTACACCCCCTGCTCTCCCTTATATAGACGGGAGCGGCGGGTTACACGTGAGCTCCTCTAAAGAAAGGAGAAAAAAAGGAGAAGGGGTGTGTTGTCTCGGGGTTTGGTCTTTTGCCCTGGCGTCCGACCGGCCTCCACCTCCCCGTGTGCTTGGTCGGTCGGCTTGCGGTGGAAGGAAGATCTCGTCCTGTTGGGGGATGTGACGCGCCGTCCCGTAAGCTTGTCAGGCGGCTGGTTTTAATGGCGAATGACCTTTGAGACCTTGGAAGGGAACGTTCCCTCCTGTTGCATGTCAGAGCGATGGGACCGAAACCTGATTTCGCAGGCGGCTCCCCTGACACCTTGGGAAGGAGCCACCTACCCTGACACCGACGTCCCGGGACGTCGCGTTTGGCAAGGCAGGTACTCGAGTGTCGGGACGCCCAACCGGGGGGCTCTCCGACCCGGGCGGTGGGAGAAGGTCGGACGGGGTGCTTGAGCTAGAGCCTGGTAGGGGACCGAGCTTGTCTGCGGCCCACAGGCCTCCGGCTGGAGCTGGGCCTTGACGGCAGCCCGCTCGAGGTTCCGGGCTGTTGGGAATACCCAAGGTATAAGTATTCGTCAAGTATCTTATAATCAGTATTAGAGTATACTCAGAAGGATAAAGAGGTATAACAACATTATTTAAGCGGTATATTGAGAGTGGGAGTACATACATCTAGGGGTATGGAACTATTTTTCTATATATATATATCAATATATATATTGATATATTATATATATATGGAGGAGCCGGTGGGCCACGGGTGGGGCTTCAGCCCACCTGTGCCCCACCGACAGATACACCTCTGTGTGGAGCAGCAACTATCCCATGGCGGTGGTGGATGAGAGAGATAGAAAGGAGTAGGGTGCACGCGATGTTTGTCGTGGAAGGGCCGTGGAGGCAACAAGCAATAGTGATGGCTGCGGCGACAGCTTCTTGTGCAGGAAATTCGGTGGCATGGATGCTAACGTAGATGACACTGTAGTGAAACTAGTGTGGTTTTAGTCTTGGGGGGTAAAGTTAACGGTTCGAAGAGTTTGAGGGTGTCAAATGTCTGGTTATGTAGTTTAGGGTTGAAATTCAGACTTTCAGAAGAGTTCAGGGGGTGTCAAATGGATTTTTTCCTGAATTCAATAACTATTCACTTCAGTAAATTACAACGATTGCAAGGAGCAACAACTTATGGCCCTACCAGAAGGAAAAGTTTTATTATAGTTGATATCACAAGATTCAGCGCCTTAGAATTATCGTATGTAATATTTTCCCTTTTGATTGTCATTGCTTCTCCATTGTCACAAATTTCATAGCTAACCTTTTGGTTTCCCCATTGTTGTTGTGCAGAATCGTTACATTTTGCTACAAATCCTTGTGTATGCCTAGGTGGGCCCACTGTTGGCGTGGCTGCTGCTTCTTTTGCCAATGTGCGTGTTGAATCTGATAGGAACCCCTAACGAGGTTTTAAATCTCATTTTCGCAATTTTGCGACGCTAGATATTACAGAGGCTATCATTCATCGTATTTTTAATATTAAAAAATAAAAAATGCTAATATGAATATTGGAATCAACATAAGATTGGAAACAACAAAATGCTAATATATGTCCAAAAGATTGTAAAATGATAACCATATAATAATGTTCTTAATAGCAAGTATTTTTAATCACTGAGAAATATGCATACTGGACTATTGAAAAATAGCTACATGAGTAGTTCCCAAGTTTCTTTAAGCTGCTGGGTAGAGCATGCTCTTCTCACACTTTTGTTAATTTTTTCACACATGCGGCCAGTACACATAATAGACTAGCACCAGTGGTAGAACTAGAAAATTTTGGATAGAGGTGCACACTTTGAACGTATAAATCTATATATAGTCCTGTACAATGATTTTGTAACATCATAAATTCAGCACATATATTTGAAATTTGCTAAAAGTACAATACTTGTTAAAAGTACAATACAAATAGTTCTAAGGTCTTAAAAATCACAAACCACTAAAATCAAAACCAATTCAAATTTGGTCTATTGAAGAAGTGATCTTGTAGGGTTTTTCAAATTTTTGGGGGGTGCTGGGCATGCTCCGCTCCTGACTCGCACGATATTTGAAGGTGGTCTGCAATCATAGAATGATATCACTTAGCACATTCGCCATAAAACCAGTGGCATTCAACATAGCAAAAATAGTATACACGCAAAGATTACGTTCTTCCAAAACATCTCAAAAATTGAAAATAGCAATAGAAAAGGTAATCAGCAACTCATAACCTAAGCCAAAGGACTATCCCAATATGTTACTACCTATTTGTCCACCCTCCCTGAAATCACCCAGCATCAAATACTAATCGGCAATGAAAGCTTCTTGTACATTTTTGTTCAAATAACTTACAATATAAAACAGTAGGATGTTTGCCCCGCCTAGGCCTGCATCTGGGGCAGAGTCTCGTCTCTCCGCCTCCATTCTCTTATCTTAGCCTTCATCCAAGCAAGTGCATTCTTCGCCCATTTAAGCCCAACAATCTGGGGGGGGAAGCACAAGTATGATCTCTCATTGCAACTTTTTATTCAAATTCAAGTACTAAGAACAGAATGTTGTGTACCATTGGCTGACGCTGGAAAAAAACCCAAACAACCATTATTAAGAGTAGGAGCAAAACTCCAACGGGCCATATAACGTATTTGGAGCTCCGCTCAAAACCAAGTAGTATTATACAAGTTAGCAGCAGCAAGAACAGAAACTTGAAAAACACCATCATTGAGAAGACAACAAATGCAGGGTGGTCTGGCGACTCTATCTCTTTGAAGTATGAAGCGGAAGCAGTCAGAGTAATGCAGCTGATAGTGTATATTACGCTACCCGCTATAAGGAATTGTATCCAAGCATCCGAAATTCTCAGGAGCGGAGTGGAACCATGGGAGTTCACTACCGCCCAAATGATCAGACCAACACCAAGGGGAGACATCTTGTCCACAATGATGAAGAGGAATGCCAATGTAGCCTAAGTTCAAACAACGCAGAAAGATGAACAAATGTTAACACGTTTAGGATTTGATTCTCTCCCTCAGGGGGTCTGCAGGTCGAAGATCAAACCAATAAGAGCGGAAATATATTCCAAAATATTTGCAGCAACACCACTTGCCGAGCTGTGTGGTTACATGAGATGGTTTTGGTATAGTTTAATGGTGGCCAAGCCACGGGTGCAAAAGGAATTGAAGAAATCTACCTTGTTTTTCTTATTTTCAGGATTGTTGGGATTATCGATCATTCCCTGTAGAGCATCACAAAGACGCAATCATCGGAAAGGGGATAAAATGGACAAGGAGAGGGAGAGAAAACCAGATAAATTTCTTACCGCCGCTGCAGTCCAGATTAAACAAAAAAAAGTGTCTGTTAGCATATTGCAAGGCATAGTGAGTCCCAACTCCCAACAAATAAGTATAAGATACATTTTTTTTTCGGCTCATCGTCGTCATAATAGGAATAGGACATTAACACGTGTGTGTTACTCCCCGTTCAAGTTTATAAGGCCTTTTTTCTGAAGAATATTGTCCATAAATATAAAACGTATTTTATATTCCAATGCAAAATTAATGTGATGTTCTTTCTATATCCATAATAAATATTCATCTTTATTTTACATTCTCTACATGAATGCATTAAGTATAGCGCTTGGTGATAATAATTAAGAGTAATCTAGTTATTTTGAATGTCTCCTTGGTCTATATGTCAAGAAGAGATTCGCATAATAAATTTGGACATAACGAGTAACATGCTTAACAAATCGGTTCTTCACGACAATTGGGGTATAAATATCATGTTCATAGGAGTGTGATCAGTTCCCAATCGATTAGACACCGTTGGTTCGAATTTGGCAAGATATTTTGCTAAAAACCCCTTAACCAACACTTGTATGCATGGTTACACACAAGCAAAGTTACTGAGCCGATTGAGGGCTCGTAAGTATCACATTCTATGGCTAATGACTACAGATGCCTTAATATGGAAGCTCTTTTAGGGTATATTAAATTCAATCTGAATCTTCATTTTTTTTATCTAATAGATCACATTAACAATATTTATTTATACTTCATTCGGTAGTAAAGTAATACAAATACTCTTAACAAATCAATAAAAATACCTTGGTGACCACGTGCGAGCGTGAGGCCGGAGCAGCAGGGCGTTGTGGAAGAGGCAGCAACTGGAGCAGCAAGGTGTTGTAGAAGAAAACGATGATTTATGGGGGCTTTGTGGGAGTGTGCGCCGCTGGCTGACCAGGCGATGTAGCTGGGGGCTGCTTATATAGGCCCTGTTTGGCAGAGCTCCAGATCCCAGCTCCACCTCAATACTGAAACTTGTAAACTGAAATAAAGTGACTTAAGTTTATAATTTTATTCTAAAATGTAAACAAGATGACCCATCTAAACACTTTTAATATACCCACAGCTCCAGCTCCACAAATTTGGTGAAGCTAGGAATACCCAGCTCCACCGACTCTAAAAATTTGGTAGAGCTGGAGCTCTACCAAACACGCTCATACTGTTTGGATCCACCCCAACGCATAGCATGGCCAGCTGACCTCATGTTCAACACACGACACATCCCGTGCGGTCAGTACCCCATGCATGCGGTGCATCGCGGGACCCACCGTGCCCAACACGCAACAGTATCCACTTATTTGTTCCTAGCACAGTACCCTTTCCCGCTCGTGGCCCAAACTTTTGCCGACCAGTAAATATTTGAGGCCGAATGTGGGCCCAAAAGCACTTGAACGCTATTGGGCATTAAATTAGGCCGAAACGTACAGGATTCCGGAAGGATGGGCCGGACTGCATTTTTAGGCCTTACATGGTCCAGTCAAAAGATATTTGGGCTGATCGTTCTAACGATCCCAGCAGGGGATGTTTTTAGGTACCGAGTGGGCTGGACGGTAGACATTTTGGCCTTTAAATGAGCCGCAAGTTATGTGCAAAAATGGGTCTTAAATAGGAGGCTTGAGGAACTGAATGGACTGACCGACATATTAGGGCCTTAGTTTAGGGCTTTTTGAAAAGTCAATTGGACCTTAAACATTGTTCCGTTTGTGCCCCTAATCAAGGATTCAAATTTCGGTTTCGGGTTTTATCTCGGGCCTAGCCGGACTGCGAAATCTCGGCAAAATTTCGGAAATTCAAACCAAATTCAGTGGAAATCCAAAATTCAAATTTGAAATCCATTTTTTTTTCTACCGGTATATCCGAAATTTCGGCCGAAATTACCGAAATTTATGAGATTTTGGCACAATTTGAACCGACCGAAAAATAGTCAAAACTCATCAAAAAAATTTTGAATTTTTTTTGTGGAGGATCCTGACCATAAATCCAATCAAATGCAATGCCCAAAAACTAAAATCCGATCCGAAAACCCGAGATTTCGGCCGAGATGCTCGAGATTTTGGCGAGATTTTAGTAGTTACTGTAGCAAATTAATCTCGACCGAGATTTCTATCCATGCCCCTAATACGCTGATCAGTCGTCAGTTCTTTACGGTACCTCTACTGCGTGGTGTTGTTTATTGTAAGCAATCGGAGCTTTACGACAGAGCGAGTAACCTGCTTAATAAATTTGGACAGAGCGAGTAACCTGCTTAATAAATTTGGACAGAGCGAGTAACATGCTTAAAAATTCGGTTCTTTACGACAGTTGGGATTTAAATATCATGTTCATAGGAGTGTGAACTGTTCCCAACCGATTTCACACCGTTGCTTCCAATTCGGCAAGAGATTTTGCTAAAAACACCTTAATCAACCCATAATGTATTGTAAAGTTCCTCTAACATGAAATCAGTGCAGTGAGCCCAGAAGGCTTAACATGGAATCAGTGAGGGGAAATTGAACTTTGTAACAAACTAAAATAGAACAGCATAAAAATTAGATACGCAGATGTACAATCTAGCACTTCAGAATTCTAAACAGGAAAAAAGAAGTAAAGAAAAAAAAAAGGAGAAAATGATGATTTTTTTTCTCTACCTTGATGACCAGGTGCGAGCATGGGGAGGGAGTGGTCGCCGGGGAGGAAGGTGCAGACGCCGCAGCAGGGCGTTGTGGGAGAAAACGATTATTTACGGCAACTGGAGCAGACAGGTCGGGGCTTATATAGGCAGCAGAGGGGACGCCGGGTGTTGCGGGGGGAAACGATGAGATCATGAGACATGGGGTTAAGGCTTACGCCCTAGCGCCTAACCTTGATATTAAATTTATTTTTTCGGGGAAGAGAGTTCAGCTCTAGCTATCAGGCATCGTACAGTACGGCACGCTGCCTCGCTGCCTTGATATTAATTTTGTTGTCGGGGGAGAGTCCATGCTATATATTGGGGCTTTCCGTTTGCTAGTTCTTGAACTATTGCTTGGTAGTTTATTTCCTATATTTTGATAAAACTATGTCTGCAACAATTCACCTTTCATTTTTTTTGTACCTACCTTTGCTTTTCTATTATTCCATTGTTCAAATTATTGTCTGTATTTCCAAATGCAGAAATTTAACAAAAACCTATAGGTGACATGCATGGTTATTTCCTCTCACAAAAACTCTATTAAATAGGACCTTACTTCCAGCTTACTAGACTTTATTTGGAACATATGATACCTAAAATTTTTATAGGGACTGTATTGTTTTAAAAAGCAATATGAAATTCATACATTCCAAACATGCCATGAATAGTCAATGAAACAATGATATGTGGACACAATGGGTACTAATGATCATGGCCACCACCGCCATCTACCTCAAAGCTGAACTATCCCTCGCCACCCGTGATGTGGCCACTGTCCTCGCTGCCAGGCCCTTGCCTCCATCTCCACAACCCATTTTAAACAGTATTGGAGTTCAAGGTGTAAATTAGAGGGTGTTTGGGAGAGCTCTGCTTCTCAATTTTCAGCTCCACTCCGAATTCGTGTAGCCAAACACTCCAGCTTTACAGAACTCCGGCTTCAGGAAAAAAATGCGAATCTAGGGGGCTGCTCCATGGTTTTTGTGGAACTCATCAAGGGGTACTCCAAGAAACACCATTTCAATATACCCACTCGTGAAGTTCCTAGGTAATTACCCACATTTGCCACTGGTTACACATATGAGGCATAAATGGGCTCAAACAAATTCACAAAACCTCCATTCAACATCCAAGGGCATAAATGGGTATCCACACTAAAACCATATATTCTTGAAGCTGGATCTAATTTGCAAGCCAAATACCCTCCTTCCCTACTTCAACTCTATGGTGGAGCTGGTGGAGTGGAGCTCTCCCAAACAGGCACTTAAACCAAAGCAAGAGTTGAGAGACCCAATATGGGCTTTTCCCTATAGATAAGTACTTACCAAGACTCTCAGCTCCAAATTATGGGGCCTAACTTCTACCTTGCTAGACTTTATTTGGAACAAATGATAAAGGATTTCACAGGGGGCTGTATTGTCTATACTAACATAAAAAAGGGAATTTTTCTTTGCTACATCCACCCTATTTTGTGTAGACAATTAATTTATCACCATTTGATTAGACTAATCTAATGTCTTAGATTTAAAGTTGATCCATTAAATGATCGAATGATCGGGAGCATCATGGCCCCTAGAGTACCCTATGGCGTTCGGCGGAAGGGGAAGCCACCGGTGAGCAGCGAACCCTGGCTGTGGGTGGAAGATGGTGTCCTGTGTGGTTGCATCTAGAGGAGGATGGCGACGGTGCATCACCGGTGTTCATCACCCAGTTGATTGCTAGGCATTGCCTACCTGAAAAGCCACCATCCACTGCAACCAAAGAGGATAGGTGGGCCCGGTGGCATTGGCAGCAATAGGGAAGCTAGCTAGGGGCCATGGCAAGGGAGTTCTGGCTGTTGACTTTGTCGTTTGGAATAGGATTATACTGCGAAAGAATCTGTAGAGTCACTATTGTCTATTGTATACCTAGATACCTATCATAATGATTCTGTTACAGATTATTCAACTACTATAGGATCGATTTTCGTTCAAGTTTACCCATCATCGATGTGACGGACCGCCTTTTTAGGGGCAGTGCGAAACTCACAACAGTTACCCAGGAAGACTAACTGTTGTAAAACAAGAGTAAAATTACCTGGCCAAAAGCCAATTCAACACTTTTTATTCAATATAGCCGGCCTAACGACCGGATTTTACAAGGGAAGCATCCAAGCTTCTAGACTTACATTACCAAAAGAAGGAAACCACAGGCAGGGCCTGAGCGAAGACAAGACCTAAAACCAGACTAAATCGCCATCTACGACCTCCTGGTAGGCTCCGGCTTCTTCGAACTCTGAAAGGGCGGGGTTTTGCAAGGGTGAGTACAGAGTACTCAACAAGTCGTACGGAACCACTGAATACTATATGTAGGGTTAATCAAGGGATGGCAGTAGGGTTTAGTATCTGGATGCAGTTTTATTTCACAATTCATTTTACATTTGAAGCACAAACCAATTAAATAAGTAATTTGAATTTCTCAAGATTAACAACACTTAACCAATTCATTCACAATTACCAATACAGTAACTTGAGCTTAGTTACGGGTATCAACCCCGATTCCAACTTAACTTCATTAACCGGAAGTACGGCGTAACCGATTACAATTAAGATTAACTCTGCAGAGCGGCTCAGCTTTACCCACAAGATATCTATAACCTTTATGCCAATCTCGAGTTTTCATGCAACTTAAATGCATGTGGCCCAGTTTAGATTATCACGGCATTTCGTTTAATCATTCCTGTCCTTTAGTTGTTTACCGATAGTACCGCTACCTTGGACTCGGGGTCCCCATTAGCGTCTACTGCTAGAGAACCAAGAATGTCACTTTGGACCATTCCCGTTCCACCCCTCCGGTCCATTTCCCTGCCGGGAAGGCCCGGTCCCCATTCTCTCCAGAGAATGGTAGCCACCAAGACAGTCCAATTATTATCTCAGGAATGATTAACTTAATGAGCCGTGTCGGATACGGGTCACTGACCAGTCCGACCTGTGGTTGAGCGGAAACTAAGTTATTTACTTTGCTCAAGTGGATTATTAACCTTACACTTTTGCCAAAGACCAAGCCTTCATTCACAAACCCATTCCGATACTCGCAGTACCGGCCACCAGACCAACCAAGGCATTAATCACCAGCCGGGGATCGGAATCTCATCCACTCCGGGATTAATCCGATACTGTCCCCCGATCGCAAAGACTTTTATAAACAATCCGAATCGGAGATTCGGCAGCATTTTCTTTAAATCCAGGTTTTTATCTAACCTAACAGTATTATCTAACCTATTTATGGCAATAAGCAATTAACTAGGGTTCCAAGGGATTAATAGGGTTCAATTTATTCAAGGGGGTTTCAGTAAGCAATTTCGGCATTATCTAATTATCATGTCATTCTAAAATACCGGATTTCATTAATTCAAATACAGTAAAGTAATGCGATATAAAATAATTACTACTATAGCATGGCATGATAGGATCAATATGATCAAAGGTGTACGGCTTGCCTTTGCGGCGGTGGATCGGATGAGTCGTCGAGGAAGTAGTCGTCAAGGCCTCGTCTGGTCCGACGCCTGCTCCGGAATCGCTCCGACTCCAGGGATCAAGCTCCGGCTCCACCGGGCGTCTCAGCGGTCGAATCTAACGCGAAAAGACAACCAACATAAATAAACGACAAAACAATAACTGAAAAAGAAAACGGGAACTGAAACGGAAAACCGGAAATCGAGTCGGAAGGGAACGGAGGGCAAAACGGGGATTTGGGAATTTTTGGAGCTTCGGATTTGGGAACGGACAGCATTTTTGGACTCAGGGGATCGAAACGGTTCGGGAAAAGTATTTGGTGGGGCTCTGGGATTTTCCGGGATTTTTCTGGATTTTCTGGGCTATTTTTGGAATTAAAACGAATTTTCGGATTTAATTAATTAATTAAAAATCCGAAAAACCGTTTTACTGTTCCCATGGGAACGGGCCGAATTCGGCCGGCTAATCGCCACGGCCACTCGCGCGCGGCGAGACGCTGGCGGGCCGACCGGCCAAAGACGGCTGTTAAGGGCGGGGCCACGCAGGCGAGGAAGGAGAGGGAGCGACGGGCGGGGCCCGCCGATTAGGCGTAAGGGCAGGAGGGGCTAGGGCACGGGAACAGGGCGAGGCGAGGGCGAGGGCGAGGCGGCGGCGCGGCGCAGCAGCGGGCCGCCGAGGCGAGGCGGAGAGTGGGAAGGGGCTCACCACGAAGGGAGGAGGCGGGCGAGTTGGAGAGGTGAGGTCGGGCGGCTTTATAGCCGAGGCGGGGCACAGCGGAGCGGCGTGGCGGGCGCGCGGCGGCGCGAGGCGGCGGGACGGCGCGGGGTCGGGAGAGGACGGGCAAGGTGGCGAGCGCTGGCGCGGTCGGCGACCACGCGGCACGGCGGGCGGCGAGCGGCGTGGCAGCGAAGCGGCGCGGAGCGGCCGACGCGAGGGCGACGCGAGGCGGCCACGGAGGCGGCGGCCACGCGAGCCGGGCCGGCCGAGAGAAGCAGGCGGCAAAGCAGCGAGGCGGGCCAACAGGCCGAGGGGAGGCAGGCCATCGGGCCGGACGGGAGCAGGCCGACGGCCCAAGAAGCAAGGATTCGGCCCAACGAGGTTAGAGATTTCAAACTCGAATTCCAAATTCAAAAATCCAAAATCCAAATGCAAATCAATTCAAATTCATTTTGAAATTTGAGGTTGTTTCAACCTACCCCACTTAAAATGGAATCTCGTCCCCGAGATTCATTTCGCCTGGGAAAATAGGTTGGGAAAATTCTGCTGCAATTCCGATTCCTTCTCCCAAGTAGTTTCCTCGAGTGTATGATTCTTCCATAGCACTCGGCAGATCCTGACATTCTTGAACTTGAGTTCTCTTTCCATTGTCTCCACAATTCTGACTGGTTCCTCACGATATGTCAAATCTTCCTTCAGGTCTATCCCTTTCAACTGTACTTGCTCTGACGGCTGACGGAGGCATTTTCTTAACTGGGACACATGAAAGACATTGTGTACCCTTGATAGCTCTGAGCTTAGCTGTAACTTGTAGGCCACTTCTCCAATTCTGTCAGTCACGGGGTATGGTCCAACATACCTCGGAGCTAACTTCCCTTTTATCTGAAAACGGCGAACAGGCTTGAAGGGTGTCACTTTCAGATAAACGAAGTCTCCAACATGATAACTTATATCTTTTCTTCTTGTATCCGCATAACTCTTCTGCCGGACTTGAGCTGTTCTCAGGTTCTTCCTTATGATCCTCACATGAGCTTCTGCATCATGAACTAGCTGAGGTCCAAAAAGCTGTTTCTTTCCGGTCTCGGTCCAATTCAACGGGGTTCTGCACTTCCTTCCATACAAGGCTTCAAACGGTGACATGTCCAGACTGGCTTGGTAACTGTTATTGTACGAGAACTCCGCAAACGGCAAACACTTGGCCCACGAGGCTCCATATGCTAGAGCGCAGGCTCTCAACATATCTTCCAGTATCTGGTTAACTCTTTCTGTCTGACCATCTGTCTGAGGGTGATAGGTCAGATCAAATTCAAGTCTGTACCCATAGCTTCATGCAGACTTTTCCGAACTTTGAGGTGAATCGGGCTCCACGATCGACCACGATCTTCTTAGGGATTCCATGTAATCTGACAATCTGGGTCAGGTACAACTCTGCCAACTTGTCTCTTCCAACAGTCTGCTTTATAGGGATGAAATGGGCTACTTTGGTCAGTCTATCAATGATTACCCAAATGGCATCATATCCTTGCTGAGTCTTGGGAAAACCAGTGATAAAGTCCATTCCAATCTCTTCCCACTTCCATTCTGGCACTGGAAGGGGTTGCAGCAATCCTGCCGTCTTCTGGTGGTCTATCTTGACTTTCCGACACACGTCACAACACACCACGTGTTCGGCTATCTCTTTCTTCATTCCATTCCACCAGTATTCCTTCTTCAAGTCTTGGTACATCTTCGTACTGCCAGGATGTATTGAGAATTGTGACGAGTGAGCCTCTGTCAAAATCAATCCTCTTATATCCTTATCCTTCGGAATGCATATACGATCGCGGAATCGTAGTATGCCTTGCTTGTCTTCCGAGAACTCCGAGGGACTAACTTCCTTCATCAACTTTCTGTATTCCAGTATATCTTCATCTGTCTGCTGGGCTGCTTTGATCTGCTTCATGAGATCTGACTGTATCTCAAGAAAGTGTACTGATCCTTCTGACACTATCTGCAGGTTCAACTCCTGTACTTCTGACTTCAGCTGGGGAGAGATAGTCTCAACTAGAGCTAAGTGATGGCATGCTTTTCGGCTCAAAGCGTCTGCTACCACGTTAGCTTTTCCTGGATGATAAAGGATCTCTAGGTCATAATCCTTAATCAACTCCAACCATCTTCTTTGTCTCATGTTCAGATTGGGCTGGGTGAACACGTACTTCAGGCTCTTGTGGTCTGAAAACACTTCACAACGGTTCCCCAACAGGTAATGTCTCCAAATCTTCAATGCATGCACTACTGAGGCTAGCTCCAGGTCATGGGTCGGGTAATTCTCTTCGTGCGGTCTGAGTTGTCGTGACGCATACGCAACCACTTTTCCCTCTTGCATTAACACACATCCCAATCCTCTTTTGGAAGCATCACAGTAAATCTGGAAGTCCTTATCCGGGTTTGGGAGAGTGAGGACTGGGTCTGAGGTTAACTTGGTTTTCAGCTCCTGGAAACTTTTCTCACACTTCTCAGTCCAAACGTAGGGGCTGTCCTTTTTGAGAAGTTGAGTCATCGGTTTGGCTATCTTGGAGAATCCTTCGATGAATCTTCTGTAGTATCCTGCCAATCCGAGGAAACTTCTGACTTCTGTCACTGACACAGGCTGTTTCCATTCCAACACTGTTCTGATCTTCTCGGGATCCATCTTCACACCATCCTTGGTGATGATGTGTCCTAGGAAAGCGATTTCATCCAACCAGAAATCACATTTAGAGAATTTTGCATATAGCTGATGTTCTCTAAGCCTTCCCAGAATTAGATGTAGATGCTTCTTGTGATCTTCTTGATGCAGGAGTAAATGAGTATGTCGTCTATGAACACTACGATGAACTTGTCCAAGAACTCCATGCACACTTGGTTCATCAGGTTCATAAAGTAGGCCGGGGCATTTGTGAGACCAAATGGCACCACGGTGAACTCATATAATCCGTACCGAGTAGCAAACGCTGTCTTCTCTCTGTCTTGTTCTCTGACCTTTAACTGATGATATCCTGTCCTCAGATCTATCTTCGAAAAGATCTTGGCTCCTTTCAACTGATCGAACAGGTCATCTATCCGGGGTAACGGGTACTTGTTCTTGATTGTTGCATCATTCAGGGCTCTGTAATCTATGCAGAGTCTCTTGCTTCCATCTTTCTTTCTGGCAAATACGACTTGCGCGGACCAAGGTGAGATACTTGGCCGTACAAATCCTTTGTCCAGCAATTCATCCAATTGCTTCTTCAGTTCCTTCAACTCCAAAGGCGACATTGGACGTGATCGCTTATGGATAGGAGCTGTTCCAGGGACTAACTCTATTGCCAGTTCTATGCCTCTGTTCGGAGGTTTTCCTGGTAACTCTTCTGGAAAAACTTCAGGGTACTCCCGAACTACGGGTATGCTGTCTAATCCACGGGCAACTGCATTGATGATGCTCTGACTTCTCTTGATCAACCTCGGATCATTCTGAACTGTCACTTTCTGACCATAACCATTCCTGAGTGTCACTGTCTTCTGAGAACAATCCAACTGAGCATGGTGTCTAGATAACCAATTCATTCCCAATATGACATCTAGACCATCCATCTCTAACAACAACAGGTTGGCTCTGAACTCAATCCCTTGGATTTCTATCCTCGACATCTGCAAATTTGAATCTTGCCATTAACCGACTGCCAGGGGTGTGGAAAACACAGGGAGAGGGCAAGGGAGAATAGGGCAACCCACTTTTGCAAGCAAAAGCCAAAGAAATGAACGAATGGGTTGCACCTGGGTCAAAGAGGGTTAAGGCCAACTTGGTTTGGACGGGAAACTTACCAACGATAACATCTGTGGCTTCCGCTGCCTCTGCTGCTGACACATGGTTGATTCTTCCTTGGGGGTTCCTTGGCGGATTGGGTCCGTGGTTGTTCGAGTATCCTTCTGTCTTAACTGGCGCCTTCAGATAACCATGATGGGGCGGCTGAGGTTGGCGAGGTGCTGGCTGTCTGTTGGCGGAAGCTGACGCCTGAGCTTTTGCCACATCACTCGGCAAGTCCTTCTTTGGGCACTGCTGCCTGAAGTGTCCGGGCTGTCCGCAATGGAAGCAGGCTGAACCTTTCTTGGGACACACATTAGAGTAATGGTTCCCGTTGCAGGTAAAGCATCGAACGTTCCCGGGCTGAGCATTGGGCGGAACAGGTCGGGATCCTCCCACTGCTTGTCTCTTATTTGGGACGTTGGGGTTGAAGGTATAAGTCCTTCCCTTGAACTGACTTGCTGCTGACATTCTCTGTTGCTGTGCCTTTCTCTTTCTAGTATCCTCCAGGTCATTCCTTGTCTCTTCTGACACAATCAGCCTATCTACCATGGCTGAGAAATCCTTGAACTCCACTGATGAGATATGGAACTTGAGGTTCTTCTGCAGTCCTTCATAGAATCTTTCTATCTTCTTTTCCTCTGTGTCTACTTCCCTGGGTGCATAGCGAGAAAGGTTGTTGAAGTGGTGCAGGTATTCCATCACAGTCCTTCCTCCTTGATGGAGAGACAGAAATTCCCTCCGCTTGGAGGCCATCAAACCTGCTGGAATGTGAGTCTTCCGGAAAGCTTCTTCAAACATCTGCCACGAAATCTCTTGTCCTGCCTTCAGAGTCTGAAAGTTAACCCACCATGCTGCTGCTTGTCCTTGCAGTTGGTGAGAGGCATAGAGCACTTTCTCCTTCTCGATTACCTTGCACAAGATTATCTTCATTTGGATAACAAAGTGAGCCAATCATCTGCGATAACGGCTCGATTGACATGGAGAAAATAGGGGCCGGGTCTTTTGGAAGTCGCACGGTGTGACCCACCTAATAATCCTTCCTGTCCAAAGTTATTTCCTTGGGGGTTCATCTGGGGTCTTGCAGCAAACTGTGCCATCATCATCTCAATCATCTGATTCTACCTCTGTTCTGACTGGTATCTGTTCCTTTCTATATCTGCTAGTACTTGAGCTATGTTAACTGGATTTCTGGCTGGGTCTGCCTCATTCTCATGACCTTGGAATTGCGATCCTTCACCTTGATCCATTCTGACTAACTCTTAAGGTCTTGCTGCAGGGTTTTGGGGTAAAGCAGAAGATAAGTAAGATTTAGACATGGGGTAGAGAGAGATAGAATAGATGAGAGGCGAGACGAAATGGGAAAGAATTAGTGGAATTTAGGCCGAAGATATAAGGATAATAGAGCAAACAACATACAGAGATAGGAAACTTAATTTTACTGATACATAGATTGTTTACAATACCGTCATACTAAGGTAGGAAACAACCTATTTTACATTACAAAAGACTACTCCAAAAGGGTAAAGCCAACTTCTAGGACTAACGCCCTATTCTAAGACTGGAATCTTCAATCGTAAATCGGAGATGTAGATGATGCGCTCCTCTGGATCTTCTTCCACATCTTCTGCCATGGATGCGTCCACCACCTCTGATGGACCATCCACGGACATCTCCTCTCCGGGCTCGTACTGGGGCTGCAGCTGGTCTATCTCCTCGCGAAGCTCGTCGATCTCCATCCAAGCATTGCCCAACTGTCGCTGCAGATCATCTCGCTCGCGGAGAAGGCGGCTGTACAGGTAGTCCTTGTTCACCATCAGATCAGCAGCTTGGTCGACACGCGGGTCTGTATCGTCATCCGGGACGGTGATGATCACTGTGCCGGGGGCATCCCCTCTCATAGGGATGAGCTGGAATCGACTGCCGTCAAACTCAGCATCGAAGAGACGACGCAGGTGCTTCACTGCCCGACGGGCAGAGTCCTGGATAGCGTCTGACTCGGAGACGCGGAATCCTTGGAAGCGGCGTGGAATATCGAGATTGTCCTGCAGAGGATTAAGATCAACCCAGGCTTTCCATTCGTAACGAACGGCACCCTGGAAGAGTTCTTCTGTGTGGAAAACTGGGGCTTCATTCTGGCCTGCACCAACATGCTGAAGCATCCTCCACAGTAACTCAGCCCATCCCCCGAAAGCTTCGGGGAACAGATAATCATGCTGAACCATCTGCCAAAACGAGAAAACTTTTTCAAGTCAGATGAGCGGAAAGGTTTTAAGTGAGTTTTAAAGGAGAGAAGTGAATCTTAAGGAAAAGGTGGGAACAGAGAGGAGAGAAACAGGATTATAAGAATAATACTTACAGTTTTCGAAACTCATTTTGTAGTTTGAAATAATCTTTCGAAAAAGACTCCTTAAGCCAACTTAGGTCTCAGTCTATGGTCAAGCCTAGGCTCTGATACCACTTGTGACGGACCGCCTTTTTAGGGGCAGTGCGAAACTCACAACAGTTACCCAGGAAGACTAACTGTTGTAAAACAAGAGTAAAATTACCTGGCCAAAAGCCAATTCAACACTTTTTATTCAATATAGCCGGCCTAACGACCGGATTTTACAAGGGAAGCATCCAAGCTTCTAGACTTACATTACCAAAAGAAGGAAACCACAGGCAGGGCCTGAGCGAAGACAAGACCTAAAACCAGACTAAATCGCCATCTACGACCTCCTGGTAGGCTCCGGCTTCTTCGAACTCTGAAAGGGCGGGGTTTTGCAAGGGTGAGTACAGAGTACTCAACAAGTCGTACGGAACCACTGAATACTATATGTAGGGTTAATCAAGGGATGGCAGTAGGGTTTAGTATCTGGATGCAGTTTTATTTCACAATTCATTTTACATTTGAAGCACAAACCAATTAATATAAGTAATTTGAATTTCACAAGATTAACAACACTTAACCAATTCATTCACAATTATCAATACAGTAACTTGAGCTTAGTTACGGGTTTCAACCCCGATTCCAACTTAACTTCATTTACCGGAAGTACGGCGTAACCGATTACAATTAAGATTAACTCTGCAGAGCGGCTCAGCTTTACCCACAAGATATCTATAACCTTTATGCCAATCTCGAGTTTTCATGCAACTTAAATGCATGTGGCCCAGTTTAGATTATCACGGCATTTCGTTTAATCATTCCTGTCCTTTAGTTGTTTACCGATAGTACCGCTACCTTGGACTCGGGGTCCCCATTAGCGTCTACCGTTGTGAGAACCAAGAATGTCACTTTGGACCATTCCCGTTCCACCCCTCCGGTCCATTTCCCTGCCGGGAAGGCCCGGTCCCCATTCTCTCCAGAGAATGGTAGCCACCAAGACAGTCCAATTATTATCTCAGGAATGATTAACTTAATGAGCCGTGTCGGATACGGGTCACTGACCAGTCCGACCTGTGGTTGAGCGGAAACTAAGTTATTTACTTTGCTCAAGTGGATTATTAACCTTACACTTTTGCCAAAGACCAAGCCTTCATTCACAAACCCATTCCGATACTCGCAGTACCGGCCACCAGACCAACCAAGGCATTAATCACCAGCCGGGGATCGGAATCTCATCCACTCCGGGATTAATCCGATACTGTCCCCCTGACTGCAGCACTTTTATAAACAATCCGAATCGGAGATTCGGCAGCATTTTCTTTAAATCCAGGTTTTTATCTAACCTAACAGTATTATCTAACCTATTTATGGCAATAAGCAATTAACTAGGGTTCCAAGGGATTAATAGGGTTCAATTTATTCAAGGGGGTTTCAGTAAGCAATTTCGGCATTATCTAATTATCATGTCATTCTAAAATACCGGATTTCATTAATTCAAATACAGTAAAGTAATGCGATATAAAATAATTACTACTATAGCATGGCATGATAGGATCAATATGATCAAAGGTGTACGGCTTGCCTTGCGCGGCAGCTGGATCGGATGAGTCGTCGAGGAAGTAGTCGTCAAGGCCCGCCTGGTCCGACGTCTGCTCGAATCTGCTCCGACTCCAGGGACTGCTCCGGCTCCACTGGCGTCTCAACGGTCGAATCTAACGCGAAAAGACAACCAACATAAATAAACGACAAAACAATAACTGAAAAAGAAAACGGGAACTGAAACGGAAAACCGGAAATCGAGTCGGAAGGGAACGGAGGGCAAAACGGGGATTTGGGAATTTTTGGAGCTTCGGATTTGGGAACGGACAGCATTTTTGGACTCAGGGGATCGAAACGGTTCGGGAAAAGTATTTGGTGGGGCTCTGGGATTTTCCGGGATTTTTCTGGATTTTCTGGGCTATTTTTGGAATTAAAACGAATTTTCGGAATTAATTAATTAATTAAAAATCCGAAAAACCGTTTTACTGTTCCCATGGGAACGGGCCGAATTCGGCCGGCTAACTGGGCCACGGCCCACTCGCGGGCGCGGGCGAGGACGCTGGCTGGGCCGACCGCCAAAGACGGCGAGTTAAGGCGGGGCCACGCGAGGAAGGGAGAGGGGGAGTCGACGGCGGGCCCGCTCGTCGGGCGTGGGCGAGGAGGGGCTAGGGCACGGAACAGGCGAAGGCGAGGGCGAGCGCAGGGCGAGGGCGAAGCGGCGCGGCGGCGCCGACCATGCCGGCGGCCGGTGAGGGCGGAGGTGAGGGAAGGGGAAGGGGCTCACCACGAAGGGGAGGAGGCGGGGCGAGTTGGAGAGGTGAGGTCGGGGCGGCTTTTATAGCCGAGGCGGGGCACAAAGCGACGGGCGAGCGGCGGCCGCGCGGCGCGGGCGGCGCGAGGCGGCGCGGGACGGCGCGATCGGGAGAGGACGGGCAAGGTGGCGAGCGCCAGCGCGGGCGACCACGCTGCACGCGGGCGGCGAAGCGCGGCGTAATGAAGCGGCGCGAGCGGCCGGACGCGAGGGCGACGCCGAGGCGGCACGGAGGCGGTCGGCCACGCTGAGCCGGGCCGGCCGAGGAGAGCAGGCCGGCGGGCAGGCCGCGCGGGAGCGGGCCAACGGGCCGAGGGGAGGCAGGCCATCGGGCCGGACGGGAGCAGGCCGACGGCCCAAGAAGCAAGGATTCGGCCCAACGAGGTTAGAGATTTCAAACTCGAATTCCAAATTCAAAAATCCAAAATCCAAATGCAAATCAATTCAAATTCATTTTGAAATTTGAGGTTGTTTCAATCGACTCCACCGAAAAATCGGCCGGCACATCGCATACAAAGCTAATTAAAGAATACATATGTTTTCGTAGAGGACGCGGTGCTGCTGCGAGTCCCCCCCCGTGTGCTCCCACCAAACCCTGAACCACCCCTGGGCTTGGAGAATATTAGGCAACAAAGCTGCTGATGCATCATGATTCATGCATGCAGTTGCGCGCGCCCACTGTGGCCGTGACGGCAGTAGCCAGGCACCAACAAAAAGTCGTCGGCCATCGAGTGCCAGAGTGTAGCGCCGCCCACCACGCGGCCGCAGTCTCCTCTTCCCTTGCCACGCCCAAACGTCCAAACAAACCGGTGCAGCCTCCTCTCCCGGTTCCTCGTGTGATCCGTCACTTCCACCCCACATGCTACTGCTACCTCGTCTCCTCCTCGTCATCCTCTCCTAGTCATAGCCATTCCAACTCCCACCCTGCCGTACGTACATCTTGCAGGCTCCCTGGCCGCAAAGATCGAAGCGATGATGGCGGCGGCAAGGGCGGAGGAGTACTACGACCCGCGGGGGGAGCTGTGAGGGAAAAAATGCTTGAATATACAACTGATAAACTGTAATTATCAAAAATATATGTGAAGGAAAAAAATTGCAAAAATACCACTGGCTGACGCCGCGCCACGTGGCGGCCGCCACCCCCCATGACGGTAGCCTGGCTGCCGCCACGCCACACGGCGGCAGCCAGCCTCGCCGCGCTGCCACATGTCCCCTTCATCTGTTTTTTTAGTTTTTCTCTGATTTTTGGAAAAATCGGAATCCTATACAACATATGACACGTATTTAAAGATGTACACAACATGTTTGCATATTTACGAAAATCTCTACTATTCCCGAAACCTCAAATTTCGTTTATACTGTATTTGAAACTTCAAATTTCGGCATAGGCTGTAATTGAAATCTCAAATTTCTGGTATGAGGTGGCACCCTATAGCGAATACAGGGGGGCCTACCCATTGAACTGCAGCTATACACGGCAATGCACACTCACTACAACGTCGCTTTGATGGATGATTTGGCGCTTGATGCTTTCATACGAGGCAGATGCAAACTCACTGCAGTCATGTCTCCCAAGAGCAAGATCATAATCAATTGTGTGTATATATAGCGATTACAAGTATTTGAAGCATGAGGTAGCGAATACAGGCTGGCTTCCTTTTTTTGTGTGTTTTTTGATCGGAGCCGAATACACTGTATTTTTTTATCGCAAAATGAAATAGTCTGAAATACTATACAAATTGTCCATCCCTTATACAAATCTGAGAACATAATCGTTTATTTACAGAAATCGCAGTCATATCCGAAATGTGCAAATTCGTTTATTCTTTTCCGAAACATGGAATATTGTATAACATGTATTTGAAAAATCAAATTTCAGTAAGTCTAGTGCAATAACCCTAAGTATAGTCGACAACAACTCATGTTATGAATAGTTCAGCTTATTGAGACAGAAATAACGATATTGCAACGGAGAGCCCTTCTAGCGAACGTGTGAGACCCTCACTTTTACGCTACAATGTAACATAAAAGCAAGGTTCTAGTGTGCATACTGTGCTAGTCCCATGATCAGTAGCTAGCACGCACAAACACAATTTGAAATCACATCCATGTAAAAGATTCATAATTTATTTCAGCGGAAGTTTTGATACAATATGACCGAGAAGGTCAACTAAACATAGAAGAAGCAACTGTCTTGTAGTGTGCCACATAACCCGCAGGCAACTGACAAGGTAAAGCCTTAGAAAGAACCGTCGTCAATAATCCCGTTTTCCTGCGTCGGAGAAATTGTCGATGTTTCCTATCTAAAACAACAATAATAGCAAGGGTGAGTACGTTGCGTACTCAGCAAGACTTGTAGTGTTTGCAAAACCTGGAATATATGCAAGCTGAATAGATAGTGGGTTTCTACGGTTGTTTTGCATAAAGCGAAAGTTTGAATGGAATAATACTGAATAGTGATGGAAAGCATAAATTGAAATTAAAGCAGTTTGATAAGTAATTGAAATAACATGTAATAGAATGAACAATAGGAATTTACTCACGGCCCTTCGTGAGTAAAAGAACGAAGAAGACCCTCCATGGTCTTATACGAATAAATATACCAACAACTGACATTTAACAAATGTGAATCATTTTCCAAGTCATTTGATCAAGAGTTTTTAGAAAATAGAAAACAACTAACTAGTGTCAGTTCGCCAAGTCGTCCATGACCGTGGACACGGCTATTCGAATAGTTTTAGACTCTGCAGAGTTGTACAACTTTACCCACAAGATATGTTCTCCCTTTGTGCATTGCAAATTAACACACTTCCTTTGGTGTGCCGCAGAGAGTTCATAACGAAACCGTTCGATTATCTGAAGCTTGCTTTGCACCAGCCCGATGACGTTTAGCCCTAGTTATGGTGGAAGCCAATATATAATAAAGTAATGATTGTAATAAGGAGCCAGTGGCTCAAGTAGAATAATAACAGCCCCAAATCATAACCATGCGTACACTGTTGAACCGAATATGCGTTTACCCACAAGTCCATGTGGCAGCCCCTTATAAGCAAACGCAAAAGGGTTTACTGCTTTTGCTACTCCAGCCTACCAATGTGTAAAGCTAGTTCCAAATAATTTAATAAGTTAAGACTGTCCCAGTCCAGTACTTGTGGATGTACGGTTATACTTGGATCATGCAACACTACGTTCGGTCCTTAAAGTGACATGGGCGATACTCCCCATATCTACGTACACATTAAAACATGTACATCCGGCTATTCACTACTACAAAACTGCAAATAGGAGACGCCCTATCAGTGGCGGTTTGCTTGGAACCGCCACTAATAGGATTGTCAGTGGCGGTTTTTTAGTGCGAACCGGTGCCAGGGTCATCAGTGGCGGTTTCTATTCCGAACCGCCACAGATAGTTGAGTATCAGTGGCGGTTCTTACTAGAAACCGCCACTGATACTTAGATAGCTATCAGTGGCGGTTCGAACCATAAACCGCCACTGATGATCTAACTATCAGTGGCGGCTGGAGGAACAAACCGCCACTGATACTTGGGTACTATCAGTGGCGGCTGGAGGAAAAAACCGCCACTGATAATCTGACTATTTGTGGCGGTTGTAGTTTACAACCGCCACTGATATGATTATCTGTGGCGGTTTGAGTTTAGAACCGCCACAAATAACATCCACTATAAATGCTAGTCGCTACATCACTCTACAGAAGCTCCTGGTCATCTTCCTCCCCGAAAAAAAGAGCAAAGTTTCAGATTTCAGATTTTGTTTGCAAGGAATCTTGAACTTCTACCTCCTAGGGTTGTTACGAGGTGAGTAATTTGTTCCCCTCTCTTCATTTTTGGTGATTTAGTTGCAATTTAATGTTTAGATCTATGATTATCCTCTCTTCAATTGCAAAGCTTAGATTCAATTTTTTTTATTTACCTAGCATTTTGTAGATTAATTTATATCTAGATGATGAATTTATTACCTTGCTCCATTAGATTAATTGTTGTCTACCTTTTTGGGATGACAAATTATGGCAAGCATATATTACATGGGTTTAATTAAGATTGTTGGATATTAATAAACATTAAATTTAATTAATATGGTTGCCTTGCATTTTGAGATGATGAAGTTGCCTTGCATTTTGAGATGATGAAGTATCTAGCTCCTTGAGAGGAAAATTTTAATTTTGGCTATGCATAGTACCTTAGATTTGTTTGTAATTACCATTAATTTTCTTACCGTTAGTGCGTGCGTGTACATCTTGCTCCATTAGTGGCTATTGTTAGCTCATTTTTATCAATGATGGTTTAATTAAGGTTGTACTCTCTTCAAATGCAAAGTTAATAGTTAATTTATATGTAGTTGCAATTTAATGTTTATATGTACTCTTTTCAAATGCAAAGTTATTACCTTGCTCCATTAGATTAATTGTTGTCTACCTTTCTTAGATGACAAATTATGGCAAGCATATATTAATGAACAATAATTTTATTAATATGGTAGATAGGTGATAATGAAGTTGCCTTGCATTTTTATTAACCTAGCATTTTGTAGATTAATTTATATGTTGATGATTTATGTAATTAAGGTTATTGCATAATAATAATTTTTACTTTAATTAATTGTAGATGGACCGGAGATGGATGTACAATACGAACCGTTACAGCCGAGAATACATGGACGGCGTATCTGCTTTTCTAAGAGCGGCTAAGGAGAACAAATTGCAAAAGAAGACGAAGTACATACATTGTCCATGCATTGATTGTAAGAATGAGAAGATGTTTTCGGACAAAGACCAAGTCCACTTGCACTTGATTCGGAGGGGCTTTGTACCTAGCTATACATGTTGGACAAGGCACAGTGAAGTGGAGATCATACTTCAATGTGATAATGTCGACGACGACGGAGCCGACAATATGGCAGCTGACATCGGGTTTAGATCCGATGAGGATAGGTTGGTCGTTGATGATGACAATAATCTGGCTCAAATGTTGCGCGATGCAGAAGGAAACTACAGTAGTTAGAGAGAGTTTAATCAGTTCAAGGGTTTGATGGAGGACTCGGAGAAACCTTTGTTCACGGGTTGCAAGGAGGAATACACAAAGTTGCACATCGTTCTTTCACTACTGAAATTGAAAGCCAGCAATGGTTGGTCCGACAAGAGTTTCACAGCGTTGCTACGTCTCTTAGCGGACATGCTTCCAGAGGGCAACCTGTTGCCTAAGACCACGAATTTTGCCAAGAAGGTTGTATGTCCCTTGGGATTGGAGGTAGAAAGAATACACGCGTGTCCAAACGACTGTATACTCTATCGCAAAGACTACGCAGACACGCATGTATGTCCGGTGTGTAAAGCATCGCGATACAAGCGTAAGGGCGAGGACAACGAAGGCATAGAGGTGAAGAATGGAGCTCCCGCTAAAGTGGTGTGGTATTTGCCAGTAATACCTCGTCTAAAGCGTTTATTTGCAAATAAAAAGCATGCCAAGCTGATGCGATGGCACTCAGAAGAGCGAAAGAGGGATGGCAAGCTGAGACACCCCGCTGATTCTGCCCAGTGGAGAACCATCGATAGGCTCTTTAGGGAGAACTTCGGAAATGATCCGAGGAATATAAGGTTTGGGTTGAGTACGGATGGAATGAATCCTTTCGGCAACATGAGCAGCATTCATAGCACCTGGCCTGTGACTCTCTGTACCTACAACCTTCCTCCTTGGTTGTGTATGAAGCGAAAGTACATTATGATGTCGCTGCTTATTCAAGGGCCGAGACAACCTGGCAACGATATTGATGTATACCTACAACCATTGGTGGAAGATCTTGTGCTACTGTGGAATGAAGGTGTACAGGTATGGGATGAGTACAAACGGGAGTACTTCACTCTACGTGCATTGTTGTTCTGCACCATCAATGATTTCCCGGCCCTGGGTAACCTTTTCGGACGTACTATAAAAGGAGCTAAAGCCTGCCCCCAATGCCTGGATGAAACTAGTAGTGTGTGGCTTAATAACTCGAGGAAAACAGTCTACATGCGTCACCGACGGTTCCTTCGAAGGAATCACCGTGCAAGCAATATGAAAAAACAATTCGACGGTACGAAGGAGGATGGTTCAGCTCCAAGGCCTCTTACCGGGGAAGAGCTATATGATATGGTTAAGGATATCAATGTTGTTCTTGGAAAGTGGGGTACATCGAGGTCTCGTACTGAGAAAACCACGTGGAAGAAGAGATCCATATTTTGGGACTTGCCCTATTGGAAGGACTTAGAGGTTCGACACTGCATCGACGTAATGCATGTAGAGAAGAATGTATGTGACAGCGTGCTTGGCCTTTTACTGAATATTCCTAGCAAAACAAAGGATGGACTGAAGGCCCGTCGGGATCTGGAAGATATGAAGATCAGAGCTGAGCTACGTCCTCAAGACACCCGGAAAGGCCGACTTTACCTTCCCCCAACATGCTACACTCTGTCCAAGAAAGAGAAAACAGAGCTCTGCAAGTGCTTGCACGGTGTGAAAGTTCCGTCCGGTTACTCTGCAAACATCAAGAAACTGGTATCGATGAAAGATTTAAAGTTAACTGGCATGAAGTCTCATGATTGTCATGTGATGATGACACAAATGCTCCCTATTGCAATTAGAGGTATTTTGCCTGACAAGGTTCGAGAGGCAATTATGAGGTTGTGTTTCTTCTTTAACACGATTTCACAGAAGGTCATCGATCCCGTTGGACTCTACGAACTGCAGGCTGATGTGGTCAAGACTCTGTGTCAGCTAGAGATGTATTTTCCTCCATCATTTTTCGATATCATGGTCCATCTCATTGCTCACGTTGTGAATGAGATAAATATTTGTGGCCCAGTATTCCTGCATCAGATGTACCCGTTCGAAAGGTACATGGGTGTTCTGAAGAAATATGTGCGTAATCGATCGCGGCCGGAAGGTTCCATTGTAGAAGGTTATGCAACTGAGGAGGTTATTGAGTTCTGCATCGATTACATGCACGAGTTTGAACCGGTAGGAGTGCCTGTATCACGCCATGAGGGGAGGCTAGCTGGGAAAGGAGTAATAGGAAAGAAATCCACAAATTCTTATGATCATTTTCTGTTCGAACAAGCTCATTTCACAGTCTTGCAACAGTCAGTGGAGGTGTCCCCGTATATGGACATGCACAAGGATAAGTTGCGGAGGGAAAATCGTGGACGATCAGAGGTTTGGATAACAAAAGAGCACAATCGTGTGTTCAATCATTGGTTCAAGGAGCACATGTCTGGTGAAGAAACCAATGTTACGTTGAGGTGGTTGGCAAAAAGGCCGTCAGGTACAATCGTGACATGGCAAGGATACGACATAAATGGATATACATTTTACACAAGAGCTCAGGATAGAAAAAGTACTTACCAAAACAGTGGTGTCCGTACAGATGCCTACGACAACACAGGCAGCAAGAAGAGCAGCTTCTATGGGGTTATAGAGGAGATTTGGGAGCTCGACTACTGCATTTTCAAGATCCCGGTGTTTCGGTGTCGTTGGGTCCAACTCCCAAAGGGTGTCAAGGTGGACAAATACGGCTTCACTACTGTGGACATCGAGCAAGTCGGATATAGAGACGAACCATTCGTTCTTGCGAAGCAAGTAGCACAAGTCTTCTATGTAATCGACCCGGCAGATAAGAAGCGTCATGTAGTTCTTCAAGGAAAACGAAGGATCGTCGGAGTTGAGAATGTCGTGGATGAAGAAGAGTACAACCAGTTTGATGAGTTGCCTCCTTTCGTAGATGGCAGCATCAGGCTCGAAGAAGAAACTACTCCGGAAGCCACCTATCATCGCGATGATCATGAAGAAGGCCAAATTGTGAAAGAAAATAATTAGGTAGGAGTAATGGCAAAATGTGTGTATTTATGTGGGGTAATAGAAATTTAATGTCAAAAATATGTATTATGTGGAGTAATGGCAATTTTTGGTATCTGTAATACTCTTTTATTTTGACATGTGAGATAAGTAAACACATACATCCACTAGCAATTAGTAAATTTAGTAAGAATATATATTTAATCATCATAGATAAATTAATTAAGAATAATTAGTAGTTAATATATATTATAGTTACATTAATACATCAGGTCATAGCTTGATAGCAAAAGAAAACCTTAAAAATAGTATCTGTGGCGGTTCTTAATAAAGACCGCCACTGAAAAGTACTATCTGTGGCGGTTCTTAATAAAAACCGCCACTGATACTCACTATCTGTGGCGGTTGGTAATAACAACCGCCACTGAAAAGGACTATCTGTGGCGGTTCTTAATAAAAACCGCCACTAATACTGCCCCATATAAATGTCCACACTTAACCCTAAAAACACAATGCTCCTCCCGCAAAGGTCTCTCCTCCCGCCGCAAGGTCTCCCAGCGCCCCCGTTCGACCCGTCCCCTCCCGGCGCCCTCGTCCGGCCCGGCCTCGCCCGGGGCCCCCGTTGGCCACCTCCGCCCCGTCAAGTCGTCCCCACGCGCCGTCCCCGCCAGGCACAAGATCTCCCGGAGCCCACGCCGACGCCGGATGTCGCACCCACGCCCTCCCGGTGACGCCCGCGACCCCGCCGCCGTGCGCAACCCCGCCCCGCCCGATGCTCAACTCTGCCTGCTCGGTTAGTGCTACATGTGTTGCTATGATATACATGTCAAGTCTGGAGAATAGGATGCAATATGTAGGTTCTTGTCGTAGTTGTCAATTAACGTTGCTAGCATTTTCCTAATTGCCATGTTTATATTCTCCTAATTGCCATGTTTACAGAAAGATAGGATACATTATGCTGTAGAGTTGCAATAATGTGAGCCTGATTGCCATGTTTATATTCTCCTAAACGTAGCAAGATCACATTTCAAATATACTGTTATGTTTGTGTTTTCTGAATGCTATATAATTATGTTCTGTTTCAATTTTCTGTTGTGCTAAATATGCTTCGTGGTAGCGCCTTTTTCATTTCTTTTTCAGATGAGACGAATCAATATATAGTTGGATATATTGGCTATTTCGTTTTATAAGTGGTAGTTCTTGACATTATTTATGTATATATATTGCATCATATGATTTGGATGAGAACATACTGTTTGTCCTGAATAAATTGGTATGAAGAAGTGATCAATCAGGTTCAGGTCACCATCAGATGAAAATCATACGGTGGTGCTGAACTTTGAAGATATTATTGCTCTTTTCGAATTCATGATGGAATTAATGCGATATTTTTGTAGCTGCTAGCTAGAAATTTAGACCCATCATATTTAGTCTAATTGACATCACTATGAAGGAATCCATGGATTCTGCACTTGATGACGAGCTCAGCATGTATCATGCCTTATCAGTCAAATTGCATGTTTTGTCAGTCTTTGTTTTCATTAACCTAGCACGCATGAAAGTATAATAGTTGAACAGAGAATATCAATTCTCAAGCAGATCAAAATAACACATCTAATAAAATCTCTGAAAAAAAGGTGCAAATTAAACAGAGAAACCTGATGTTGGATAGAGTGGTACACAACAACAAAGCTCATCAAACTTAAGTTATGTTACATACTGTTACATACAAATTTATCACAACAAATATGGCATCTGGATTTAGAGTACATTATCAGCAAGAATAGTCACATGTCATATGTCATCATTTATAACAGAGGAAGAACAATAGCATGAAATTAGCTTAGTTGCATTAGTTGCCTTCAAAGAAGAATTAAGGTGTCTTGCAAGTATTGCGCGGTGGCTATTGTTAGTCCAGAATCCAGATGCATTTGGTAAATGAAAAGCATGCTCAAAGCTACATATACAATTGTCCAATTGACAACTGAATCAGTAAAATCTCTCCAGTTTCCACAGCACAATTGCTAAGACAAAGGTCCAAAGCAAACTATGTCGATTCTATTAAGTCCATAGCAACCATATTTTGAGCATCCAATCTGCAGGCACTGTTTAAGATTATATTGTCGAAATTCCATCTGTCCATTTGGACAATTGGACCATCTAGCAGACATGCATTACCCATTATCCCAACAAGAAATATTAAACCAAGGCATCTTGTAGTCCATTGTGTCCGTAAGGCACATCATTTTACCATCTTTTGTCATCATAAGATGCAAATGCTTCAATGTTTCAATGTACATGTCAATGCTTCAATGCTTCAATGTTTTCTTTTGCTTTTTCTTTTTTTGCTCGATGATGCAAATTGGGTCAAATGATGAATTAGACAATTAATGTTGTGAATTAGGCCTTCAATCAGTAGACTTACATGGTAAAAATTGTTTACTTCATTTCATTGTTGCAAAGCTTGTTCATTATTCTTTACCTGTAGTTGTTCTTTTTTGAGTACTGTATGTGTTACTATATTTGCCAATATGCACTGCTATATATGTTGGTTCGGTTGATTAAATAACCTAAAATCGGTATATATGTATTATTCCGATGGTATGATCATAAGAACAGTGAAATTGATTAACTAATACCTTAAACTGCATGATTAGGAAGGTAAGGATTGAAGGCCTTATTTACATAGTTAATTGTCTACTTCAAATGAGATAAACTTGACCCAGGTGTAGATGAGGTAGGAGCTAGTCTCTAGCATTCCTACACCAAGTGCCTGAGAGCAATATCAATCAATTAACTTGCATTCTCTTAAATCTAATGTGCTCAATCTGTTTGATGTGTAATTAATTAGTAGTGCCAATGGTATGTATGAACTACATTTTGCTACCTTTAAAGTCCTCCTCAACCCGTCCGTCATAATAACCTACAATCTGTATATATGTAGTTCGTATGGAGTCTAAGCCCCAGCCTGGGTTAGAGGATGGTTCCAACCCTTCGCCGAACTCAAGCCCAAGCAGATACCTTAATATCCATCGAACCACCTCAGATGCCGAGGCCTCCCCCGCTGATGCTCCTGTTGCAAGACGTCGAGGCCGAGGGAAAACTAAGAAGCCTGAAGGCCGGCATACCATAACGATGGTCTCAGATGCTGGAGTCCCTGTTTAACCGAAAAAAATTGCATCAAAATATAGGTCAACATGCGGGTACATCGCAAGGGATAAAGTTCCAATCACCTATTTGGATTGGCACAAAGTGCCCGGTGCCACAAAAATGGATCTATGGACAGAGCTGAAAGAATCTTTTGAATTCCCCGAAGATGCCGAAGAGCTCGTGCGTCGAAATGCGTTGATAACTATGGATGTCGCATGGAGGAACTTCAAGTCCAGGCTGAATACAAACTATGTGATGAAAGATCACCACCATCGAGATTATCCTAATGTAGAGCCATATTGGGAGGAATTTGTTGCGATGAAGCAAGATGAAAGCAAGAATGAAATCCAAAGAAGACCACCGACAGATTGCAAGGTTGAACACTCACCCCCACAGACTAGGCACGGCGGCTACGGGTAAAATTCCCTTGTGGGAGAGGCAAGAATCGAGATGCAGATCCGATCGACCGGGCACAAGTCCCTTGGCCGGATTACCGGATCGAGTTAAGCATTATGTGCTAGCAAGGGCATCTATCATGTCTGATGGGGGCTTAGTCTTCAAAAGCAGCACTGATGAGGCAATCTCCCAACGAATTCGGGAGGCTGCGTCGAGTCCACCCAAGGAAATTTTCACGGGGATAGGGAGAAGGGCGAACTAACGGCCTTGGGAAACAAAGAGCACCACAGTCGGACACGAGGCGTTGGGGTTAAGGTTCCTTGGAAGATAGGTTTCCCGAGCATGAAGACTCTTATAGGAGCCGCAAGAGAGCCAAAGAAGAGCGTATGAACGGGATTTGGAATCGATGAAGGAAAAGGTGCTTCGAGAATTACAAGGCACCATAGCACAACAAGTTCAGCAAAAAGTACAAGAAGCTATGAGCCGCCGCAAGGACACAACACTGTTCTCGCCGACCCTACGAATCATTGTATGCATTCTTGGCGTCCACACCATTGGAACAACCGGATAACACCCATTATCCTGTGGATGACATACAAGACCCCACACCCTGCCAGCTCAATGTACCTGTGATGAACATATTTTTACAGGCTGCTACAGGGATAGCTTATCCATACCAACAAGGGGATGTTTTGCACAACTCTCTGATAGCTCCGGGTTATGCAAAGGTCCAGGTGGACACGGTGCTTCCACATTTTGGTAACATCGGGCTGGAAATGCCCTGTAATGATGAGGTTACAACTCTAGGAAGTGCCGTTCACACATTCATCCAGTGGCGTAAGCGTGACATCGTCTTGGACCATGTGGTGCCAGACTCTCATGCAGTAGAACTCGCCCATTCATCACCAACACCTGAGCGTCAAATTGCTAGTGCGCCCACTTCAAAGGAGCCTATTCCAGGAGCCAATTCGTCACCAGCACCTCATCATGAAATGCTTAGTGCGACCACTTCAAATGATGAACTTACAACACCTGATCCAAAGAAATGGCGCAATAGACAAGCCATATCAGTTAGAGCAGGCGAAGCCAGAATAGAGTATGATGTTATCTTGGGAAAAAGAAAGGGCAAGGCGAAATCTAAAGGACAGGATAATCAGGAAAGGCTGAAATTCGAGATGGGGAAGACATTAGTCACCGAATCAAAGTTTAATAGCCTAACACTCATGATGCAGCGATTACATAACTGGTACATGGAGCGATCCAACCAAGATGTACTCCCGAAGGTGATCACTGCCATTTTCCAGGAGGAACATTTTCACCATGAGGGTCTTGGCTACTTCCTGATAGACTTCGCTGACTTGCACAACCTGTTCTATCACGACGCCCTCGACGTCTGTTTTTTGAGATCTTTGAGCCTTTGTAAGTGGGTAATATATAAATCATGGTTTACATTCATGTAATACCGATAAATATCATGTCTAACTTTTTCCTTATCTAGATACGAGTTGATTGAACTGAGAAGAACCAAGGGGCCAGTGGGATTCCTCGACCAGGAGCAGTCTGGTCAGGATCGAAATCACGACAACACCAAAGGAGGTCGAGGAATACGTATACAGGGCGTTGGTAAAACTACAAGATAAGGACTTCATACTTCTTCCATACAATTTTAAGTAAGTTTCTCGCTGGCTAGTTAAATTATTCGTTGAATTCGTTCATCACTCTGATCCTAGGAGTAATGACTATAGCATCATACGTGCGTATGTAGGTTCCACTGGATTCTCGTAGTAATTACTCCTGAAAAGAGCAAGCTGCTGATCATGGACCCACTGGACAAAGACAAAAAAGAGTACGAAGAGCTGTTAGGACTAATGAATGAGGCGTTCAAAAGATATTGTACAAAAAGCTTGAGATACCGGCCATTCCAGAAATCCTTTTCAGTTCGTACTAAATTTCCGGTACGCACGCAAGCAATATTCTTATATCGCATTTCATAGTAAATAATTCCTTCAATATTCTGATATCGCAAGCAATATTCTTATATCGCAGTGCCACAAGCAGTCGCAAGGCACAAATTTGTGTGGGTACTTTGTGTGCCAATACATGCACGAAATCTTAGGTTCTACAATAGTAGACAATGACGTAGAGGTTTGTCATGTTCACTTCACGAATTTATTCGCACCATTCAATTTCCCCGAAGATGAACTCTGAGATTTTATTTTCCTACTTGTAGCGCCTCAAATTGCCTACGGCAGGATTGCTTCCTGTTGAAATCCAAGCCATTCAGGGACAGCTCGCCTACTTCATCATGAGGGAAGTCATCAACAAAAAGGGCGAGTTTTATGATGAAGACAACAACGATCCATTGATCCATACTCTTCTTACACGTCCTTCGCCTCCAAAGAACTCTGAAGGCTCGTAGGCTCGTAGCTTAGGAAGTAGTTGGTTCGTTAGTAGATCTGAAGTCTGTAAATGTGGTTAGGATGTAGTGATGATGGTGCTCATCTTTGTATTCCCCGAAGATAACTATCATTGTTGGTTTATCATTTGTAATGTGTTGAATGGGTTGCCACTTATAGTTCACTTCGAAAACTGTCCAAAATGGATATGAGAGCATTATGTGGGTGGCCATGGCTAGCAATTCCTGTTTGCATTATGTTGCTACAAAAGTTTTAGTATGTTTGAATTTTGGGCCCCACATCTCCACCATTGTTTTGGTATGTAATGTGTCTTTTCCAGATCTGCCACCACATCGGGAAATTGGGATGCCATCGCTCTCTCCTACAATGACTGAGGTATTTGTTACCCACATCGGGAACTTGTTTGAATCCTGAGGTATTATGCTTACATTCTTTGTCTTATGCAGGCTATGTTTATTGATTTTGGACTGGCTAAATAGCGAAATGGTCATTGTTACCTTAGGTAATAAGATTTTCATTTGGAACAGTTCCTCCTGCCACCTTACCATTCTTATAAGCATTCCTGTAATGTCAACACTGCTTTAAGGGTATTTTTGTATCAGATATGATTAGAAGCTTCCCTTTCATCTAATTTGTTTTATGTACTCATTTCTGTATAGATGATATATTGTAGGCACAAGGGTGTTTGAATTTAATGTGGTTGTAGGTCCTAGTTTGTGCACATTTATTGGTTGTAATATCTCAAACTTGCAGCTATGTTGCCTGGGCCTGCTATTCCTATACTGTCCAGTGTGGCGGTGGTTGAATTCGGCTGTAGCATGGATTTATCTTTGTTAAATTCAGTTACATACACCGGTTCTTTTGTCTCACTTTTCGTTAATCCTTGGTTAGAATGTTTCATCATGTATTAAACATTTCCTTATCTGTTAAAGCCAGGTTATGTTCAGTTACATCTACATACTTTCATTAGTCATGAGCCATTTGATGTATAATCTAATTAGTTACTAGATTTACATGAAAAGGCTCATAGTGGCATAAGGTATCATGTTTTCTTATGCTTTGTCTTGGATGACCAGGCTGAGCTGAGAGCGAGTGTGTTTGAGGCCATTGAAGATGAGGATCGGGTGGTAGAGAATGACGATGGTGGGAATCCTGCTTTGCTTGTGTAACACCCCAAAATTTTGCTTTTCTTAAATTCATGTGTGATTTGGCACTTTGGTGAATTTTTGGAATTTTCTGGAATTTATTTGGATTTATTTGGAATTTATTTGAATTTATTCCATTTTGAAATAATTAAAGAATTTAAATTTGCAAATAAATTTTTGTTGGAAATATTTTATTTGAGTCCAAAATGATCCAAAATATTTTCCAGAATTTTTCTGGAATTTTTCTGAGTCTTTTGCTATTTTTAATGAATTAAATGAAGTACTCGGCATTATTTGAATTATTAAATCGCTGGAAATCCAACTCGGGTCAAGTATCGTTTCATCCGACCGAAGTCGGAACCAGTCGGACTCGAACCCGACCAGCCAGCTTGACTCGACCGAACCCACTCCTAAACCTAATCAATCCCAACCGTTGGATCAAGATCCAACGGCCGAGATCCGCCTGCATCGGCTCGAGCCGTAATCGCCGGATCCGATCGCGCCTGCGTCGATCGTGGCCGTTAATCGCGCCACGCCGACGGCCACGATTTCGTCGTCTTCGCCGAGTCCGAAGCCGGACTTCGCGCCGCGCCGCCGCCGTAGCGAACTAGGTTTCCGTCTAAGGCACGGACGCCGAGGCTATTTAAAGCGTGAGACGTCCCCCGAGGGTGCCCTCATCCTGGCGCCCCCGGTCCCCCGAGCCATCTCGCCGGAGCCGCCACCGTTGAGCCGCAATCGCTCGCCGGAGTTGTCTCTTCCCTCCGCCGCGGTTTGCGCGGTTTCGCCGTCGTCTGTCGTCTTCCGCCAGAAGGAGCTCAGATCCGAGTCCGCGACGAGACGCACCGAAGGAGGCTTCATCTCGCCGAACCACGCCCCAAACGCCGTCGGGCTCGTCGTCGCCCCCGTCTCCGGTCAAGCCGCCGCCGTGAAGCCATCGCCGTCCGCGCGCTCGGAGGAGCGTCGGATCCAGTTCGGACGGTTGAGGAGAGCTCACGTGTTCCCCAACCCGATTAGCTCTGGATCGGTGGATCCCGATCCAACGGTTCACAATGGCCACGCGTCTTTGTAGCAAAGGCGAATATAGGATTAGATCTCGACCATCCGATCTAGATCGAACGGCCCACGAGCATCGAGTAGTTTCAACGTGTTAACCCTGGATCTAATCCGCCGCTGATTTTCAAACCAACGGCCGAGATTGCGCCACGTGTCGGGAAGATGGACCGCCAGCGCTAACGCCGCCCACGCTGGCAGTGCAGTGACGCCGATGCCGCCCGTGTCGAAGGGGCCGCATGTCGCTGGTCGACCCGCCAGGCGATGACGTCACCCATGACGTCACAGTGGACCCCACCTGTCAGCACCGTGGGCTGAGCCCCGCTGACGTCAGCGATGACGTCACCCGAGAGGGCCCACATGTCAGCGACACGTAGAGTCGTGGACCGAGTCCACGGTAGACCCAAGCCGAGCGTGGACCAAGTCCATGGACCGGCTGACGTCAGCAGGCCAATCAGGAGCTGCCACGTGTCTATGCTGACGCAATAATTAATTTCCGAAAAAGAAAATGATTTATTAATTCGAATAATGATTTCAAATTTAGATTCAAACTTCAAACGCTTATAACTTTTGCGTTTCAACTCCGATTTGAGCGATTCAAATTTCTAAATTTGTATAAAATTAAGATCTACCTAAATATGAATTTTATTTAATTTTTGGACTAAAGTTTTTCTCTGTAATATTATTTAATTGATTATTTAAACTTTAAATAATCATAACTTCTGCGTTTTAACTCCAAATTTGACGATTCCAGTTTCTAAAAATCCAGAAAATTATGTTCTCTCTGTTTATGGATTTTATTTGGAGTTTTGGGATCTTTTTGCATAGTGTTCATTTGTGTATTTGCTATTTGCACGCTTTACGAGTAGACGTTGAAGTGCTTGGGAAGGATTCGAGGGAGAAGTGTTGACTCAGGATCCAACTCAAGACCAAGAGCAAGTACTTTTTGAAGGCAAGTTGTGCTTTGACCATGTTGATCCTATTTCGAAAATCTATTTTGATTTAAACTATTGCATGCTAGTTCAATTAGAAAGATACTTTGTTTAAACCTGGGGGGTAGATAAATACCAATTTGATATATGACACCTTGATTACTTAAGTATGTGCCATGACCCTTTGTCACCCTAGTTGTGGTTTACTAGTTGGACATTATTAAATTGCCAACATGGGTTTAGATCGTTGTAGTATCTTGCTTAGACACACTTTCGTGCTCATGACATGATTTTTGGACAATCAAATGCTAATATTGACTTAATGATATATTGAACCTGTTTTGGAAAAGTATCATGTGATGTTGATGGCACGTGGTGCATGGTAATCAAGCGGGGTTTGATAAACGATTTTCGGCCAGGGGCATGTGGCAAGAGTAATCAGGTGGGCCAGTTGTGGCATTGGGAGTGATGATTTGGTTTTTCGGGTAGTCTTGCCCTGGTCACTCTAAGGACTTAACCTTGCAAGCCTTTGAACTGGGTCATACTTGCAACCACATGGCTGGAATGGGACGGCCCTAGTTGACTAAGTCGCTAAGGACTCACTTGTGGAGCCTCGTGGTGTCGATTACACCTTTTTGTGTGATTGTGCGGGGGGCGTATCGTGGGTGTGGCTGTACCCATCTAACGGTGTGTTGGTCCCATACTTCGCCTTGGCTAAGGGAAGGGATGGTGTAGAGCACGTCTTAGGAGAGGACCACCTGTGTTGTTTGAGGCTTCCGAAAGGCTTTGTTATGATCGCTCATTCGCATACTCTTGTATGGCGATTCACGGCTGACGTGGTGAGTGGATTGTATCTTGTGGGTAAAGTGCATAACCTCTGCAGAGTGTAGAATCTATTTGAATAGCCGAGTCCACGGTACTGGACAATGCTCGGGAATTACAGTCAAGGGTTAGACTTTCTGAAAATAACTTGGATTTGAAAAGTTGGGTTGGTTTAACAATGAAGATGATGGAAATGTGGTTTAGGATGGGAAAACGTTTGTTAAACTTCTTGAAAAGTTATTTATGCTTTACTTATTTCTACTGCTTTCGAATCTACTTATATTACTTGTCAAAAGCTGTTTACTGCAAATATACCCTGAGCTATTCCTTTGTACTAAGCCATGCATATAGTATATTAGCTTGCATTCTGTGCATGACTTGCTGAGTACCAAGTACTCACCCTTGCCTCAACACAATATCAGTTGAAGAGGAGATTACGCCAGCTTTGGAGGAGGAACTCCAAGAGGACCCGTCTACTTAGGGATGCGAGCCCGATCGGTTGCTGTGGTATCTTGGATGGCGCCACGCAGTTTATTTGATTTTCATTCTTTGCTATTTCTCTTTTAATAAGTTTCGCCTTGCAAGGCATATATTTGTAACTTGGCCATAAGGTCGAGTAACCCTTTGATTATTTAAATAAAGTACTTTGATAGTATCGTATGGTATGATTGTGATATATACCGATGTTAAGACTGTGTGCACTAGCGCGTTCCTGGACTAGTGCTGAATACACAGAGGGTCCGGATTTGCAAATTCGGGGTCCCGACAGCTTGGTAGCTGCAATGACCGAGCTAAGCAGCTGCATGCTTCACCATCAGGTTCGTGGTGTGTATGTGGTGGGCATTTGATCAATACAAATATCTCTGTTACCCATAACTTGTTTGGGGTGCTTCTGCAACTTTTTGTCAGATATATACACCCTCTATAAATTTTTTATACTGCTGTTTGAATGGATGATACCATGTTGCATGATAATTTTTTTCTCTGCTGGATATTCTGGCAGCTTTTAGCATATTATACTTAATAGAGGAACTCAAATTTATTAAGCTTGTAGTGTCCTTTTTCTTTCTCTTCTACACTTAAACCTTAAAGATCTATCTTTTTTGTCCTGAGTGGTTACTAGTGAGTCTTTGGCATTAATGCTTCTGCACTGATGTTAGTTCGAAGAAGCATTTGTATAATATCATTGATTGCCTTTGTTTATGTTGTTTTAAGTATCATCATAGATGTCTTCAATGTTTAAGATCTCCTTGGAAGGTTAAAGTGATTTTTAGTAGTTAATGGTTAACTGTATGCGAATACTTGGAGTGGGCCCAGCTAAGTCACACGATGAAAGTGTATTTGCCAGAATGTAATCTGGTAACCATTTGTTATATTTAATGTATCCTGGTTGTGTTTGTCCAAAATCAACATCCACTAATTTGGATTCTGTGTTGCTGGAAGCTAATCAAGGCGTTCCTTTTGGGCGATGGTTTCGCGAATTGCAGACGGACAAAGCCTCCATGCTGGACAACGCCATCGAGTATCTGAAGCAGCTTCAGCTGCAAGTGCAGGTGAGCAAAATAATGCTGCATTGCTAGTTTGCCACTGCTACTCGGTGTGAATTCCAGATATTCTGGTTAGCACAATTGGATCGCAAATGTGAATAGATTGCTGGTAGCTTGCAACGTTTGATGCCCTTATTTAGCATTTCACATGCTAATTGACTTGGCTAGTAGTTGCTGAAGCCAATTGACACCAAAATGGATATGTGTAGCTTGCAACGTTTGATTCCACAAGCGATTATTTAAGTGTTTGGTTTTTGTCCTTCGGCATGTATCATCTTGTGTTTCTTTTGTAATTCCTGTGTAATGGTGAAATGGATGGACAGACGATAGCTATATAGTTCTTTCTGTATCTTGTTTCAGAGGGCATGGCTAGCAATTCCTGAGGCTAGCCAGAAATACGTATTTTTTTATACTGGACGGGGATTATCAGTGGCGGTTTTATCCACAAACCGCCACTGATAATAATAAAGGCGGTTTTACTTTTAAAACCGCCACTGATAAGGCAATAACAGTGACGGTTTTACCCACAAACCGCCACTGAAAAGGCAATACCAGTGGCGGTTTTACCCACAAACCGCCACTGATAATGGCAATATCAGTGGCGGTTTTGACCACAAACCGCCACTGATAATGGAAATATCAGTGGCGGTTTTGCCCACAAACCGTCACTGATAATAATATTTGTGGCGGTTCTAAAACCGCCACTGATAATCGCCGAATATTAGTGGCGCTTAATCTGTGGCGGTTCAAAAACCGCCACTAATGTGAGTTTAGAACCGCCACTAATGTGCTTCTCTATAGCGGTGATTGCCAATAATCACCCACGTCAAAACAATAGTTTTATTTTTATTTTTATCAAACTACCAGTATCCTTTACTGTTCAAATAAACCATAAAAGATTTCATAAAGAAAAGTGTGTGGGTGTAAATGTCGCTGACATTTTCTAAGCATTACTAAGCAAACGCAATTAATAATCGTTATATCCCATCAAGTGTATGAATCTCCCCATACCTAGGGTTATCATGGAGCACATGTCAACAATATTCAGGAAATCCTCCAATATGGGTTATAGCTACCAGATAACACAAAATAGAGATTTACCAAAATATGAGCATGCAGGAAGATTCTTAATCACATTTTAGTTGATTATGAAATCTGGGTTCAAAATGCTCAAAGGGGGTGCTTGCCTTGCTATTTGTTGTCTTTAGCGGCGAGTCGAAGACGTCATCTTGAGATTGTTGACGACGAAGTCCGAGACGTTGGATTCTACACGTCGTATGGCGGAAAAGATAGCAAATAGCAAATAACAACTTTCAATAAGGGCAAAAGGAAATCAGATGGAGAATCAAATAACAAACATTACATAAAACAAACATGGTTGTGGTTAGGGTTTCGAGACTGCATAAGCGAACGTACTACTTTCACATTACAGTCTTATTACTGATTTAAGGGTTTGAAAGTCGCATCGCATACTACATCTATTCCTTATGTTTCATTCTATTTTATTTTACGAATTTAGGAAGCTAAGATTGTAAGATTTAATATACTATAATTCGTTTTCAGGGTGTGAAGTTGTTTGTACTAATACGAATTAGTGCATAAAACAACATGGGTGAGAGAAAATATAGATTACATGATTAAAAATTAAGTACATGCATTGGTATTATAGTTCTTTAGGATTTATGTTCCGCAGGGCCGTGTTTTTAATAGGATTCAGATGCAAAGTAAGTTGTAATAGGAATGTTTATATAGATTAAGACAGTCATGCCTTAGGAGATATTCCAAGATCAATCTTACAGGTATTGGAGCCCATTGCTAATATTCTATTTATTAAATAAGAGTATATGTCAATTGAGGGTTAGAGATATATTAGGCATAAATTTTATTTTACCCATGAGAACAAAATGGACTAGTGTTTAGTCTAATTATCACCATAGCATCGAATGATCGTGTTTTATGGATTATATCTAAAACAAGTCAAATATGTATGTTTATCCATATAGGTACCGTGATTATATCCTAAGCGTATTTATATTTTATGAAAGTATGACTATTTACTAACTTGATTTAATCTTAATCAATTCTATAAAGTTCTTGTACACTTGGAATACTCATTTTCCTCTTCTCCCCCTTTTTTTTTTCTTTTTATTCTTTTTCCTCCTCCCTTTTTCCTTACCCTTTTCCTTTCCTCATTCCTTCGGCCGACTGGGCTCTCCCCCTTCTAGCGTTTTCCTTTCCCCTTTTCTTCCCGTTCCTTCGATCTTAACGACCCCTGGCTCTCCTCGATCTGCCGATTGACTCGGCACCGCCGGCTCACTGGTCTCTCATGGCAGCTTTGGCTCCGGTCGGTCCTCTCTTCACGAGCTTCAGGCCAGCTTCTGCCCCAGCCGCCGCGCCCTAGGGTTCCTACCACGATCTCCGGCCCGTCTGGATCTGGCCGATTCGAGCGAGGTAAATCATCTTCCCTTCTTTTTCTCTAATCTTTCTCGTTTGCTACTCAATCTCACCTCTACTCTCTTTTGCCCTAGGCCGGTTCCAGTGGTCTAGCTTCGAGGGTTCTTCCCCATTTCAGTGGCTCTGCCGTGGCTAGGGTTTATCCCGCCTTCCTGAGCTAAGTAACCCCCTTTCCTTTCCAATCTTTATCTTGATGGTTGGGTTGATTTTCCATTTGTAATTCACGAGGTGATAAAGTGTAGAAGTGGATGTAGCGAGTAATGAATCCATTCTGTGCGTGGTGGTAATGGGCTTTATGAGCTTTTTATGATAAGCATGCAGATATGAGTAGCTTATATTTAGATTTATCGCTAATGCATCATTATCTTCATCTAGAGATTCTACTGGTTTCTTGAAAACCTTATGTGCTGCTAATTTTGCATCTCAGGAGCAGGTAGTAGATGTATATGTGTTGCCTGACTCCTATATGAAACATTATCTGAATGTGCAAAAGCTGTAATATGCTAATCCATATTATGCATGGGTCTAAGAGTATTATAGCCATATTTGGGCAGAGAATGAATCAAAGTGGTTTATGCCTAATCACTTAGTTGCTCTTCACTTTTCGATCTGAGTATTGTATCAATAATCTTAATCTTGCATTAAATCTTTAGAAGTCTAAATATCAGGTGCTATTAGATCAATATGCAATTTCCACTCCTGTTAGATATTCCAGTTATTAAGCAGCCAATCCGACATATACTTTGGTTAAGTACGAAATCCTGAAATGATAAGTAATGTTTGTGCCTGCTATTCACATGCTTATGCTTAAAATGGAGGGGGGTTAAAGTCATGTCACTGGAATAAACGAGACCCTTTTTTGCTTGTTTCTGCCCTGTCTAAATGATTGAGTTGTGCTATGCACTGATGCATTGGAAGTCGGTTATATGCGTAGTTGGCTTACATAGATTAATTTCTTGCCATAGTCTGTAATTACTCTTGAATATAGATTCAGGGTGTGTTGATAGTGGCTTTGATTCATTTACATGGCAGATGATGGTTTTAATACCACTGATCGCTTAATGGCCATGATTTTATACTGATGGATCATGATCTGGAGATATCTGAGAGGTTTCACCGTACTTTGTTTGAAGGTAGATTGGCTTAGTAGATGATAAATTGATTGATACTAAGCTATACTTAAAAGTCTTTGAATGCTTAGGGAAAGCATAATGATAGAGGCTTCCTAATGACTTGTTTACATGGTAAATGATAATTTAATGCCATGTCTTAAGAGTTGGCTATTTCCCTTTTGGTTTGGGATGATTCGTGTACTTTTCAAATCTACGGGTAGGATGGCGTCATAGTGATGACCTTGTGTTGGTGTTTTGTGCACCGGCAATACGAATTTTTGGTTAGTGGGGGTCGCGCGCTCCCTCTCCTCGAATGGTTGACTCAAGAGGCCAGGGGTTTATACTGGTTCGGGCTGAACGTCCCTACTCCAGTTCGTGCTGTTGGTGTGTATTGTTTCTCGAGGCGAACGATCGCCAAGGGGTTACAGATGAGGCAGGGTTTCGATCGGTCGATCCCCCTACCCCCGGGTGTCCTGCTTCTCCTTATAGACTCGGATGGGGCAGGTTACATGGGAGTTTGGAGAGAAAAAAGAAGGGGTACTATACGCCTAGGAGTCCGGTCTTCTGTCTTGTCGTCCGACCGGGCTCCGTCTACCCCCATGCCGGGTTGGTAGTCCCGCGGCAGGGGGTCCTCGGCCGGGCTGGCGGGGTGACGCACTACTTCGTACGGCCGTCAGCTCCGGCAATTAATTGTATTTGACCTCAGCGTGGCCTCGGGAGGGTGCGCTCTCCTCCATGACGTGTTAGGATGACGGGACCGGGGCTTGACATCTTGGTGAGTCCTCTGACATCCTCGGGAAGGGATCGCCTAACCTGGCGCGGACGTCACGGGACGTCGTGTACACAGGGCAGTTGGCCAGTCGCCAGTCGCGGGGCTTGACCCCCCGACTGCTGGCGGAGCCGACCGGCTGTGTGCTCCAACCTAAGGGGATGGAGCCCGCAGGGCGCCCGGAGCTGGTCCAAATCAGGGCCAAGTCCCCTCTTTACGGCCCATGGGCCCTTCGCCAGAGCTGGGCTTCTAAAGAGGTTAGCCCGTTCGTAGTCCTGGGCTGATGGGGGTACCCATGGTATGTGTACTCGTCACCTTGATTTGCAATACGCCGGGGGAGTATTTACCACTCAAAGGGGACATATGACGTAACCCTCGCAGTTTTGATAAGCATGAAAACTGAGGCCACTTCTCCTCTGCTTTTCCTTTGTCTTTCTACTATCCCTTACATTTTGTGAGACCCCGGGTCAGCTATCCGAAATCTCCTGTGTATTTCCGTACTAGTCCCAGATCAGTAGCTAGTACACACAGTCACAGTGATACTTCATTGCCGAACATAACGAAAATTGTAACATAAATATTCAAGTATGGGCCACATGGCCACTTATTACAATACTCGGTCCAAAGACCGGAGACAAAGCAGCGGAAAACAAAAGAAAGAATAAGTGAACACCACAACGCTACAGGCGACGACTAGAAATGCAACTAGTTCTCCTGGCAATCCTCCTCGAACTCCTCGGGGAAGAACTCGCCCTCCTCAGCTGCGTCTTGAAATTCTCTGATGATGACAAGTTGATGTAGCACGTGAGTACAAAAGTACTCAGCAAGTCGGGGAAAGTATGATCATGTGGGGCTTTCCAAAGGAAGCTTAATAGGGTTTGTTTGCATAAAGCCACATTTTACTAAACCATACTTAAGTAATAATATTTCACAAAGCATCTTTTACAATTCTTTTTAACAATTGAATTATATAATACTGCAGTGAGGTTCTATCCACCATCACTAACATAAAGGCTCTATCCGCCAATTTTTAAAAGATCAAGGTTAATCACGTGACTCCATCCATCAAGTGTAAAACATGTTCTATCCACCTGGTTGGCTCGATCCGCCAAACAACATCCGAGAGTTCTAACCACTCTCGAATCCCAAAACAAAACACTTTTCAGGTTTTAAAACCAAAATCAAAGTCTACCATTATGAAAGCATTCTTCGCTTTGCCCTTGACCGTAGGCACGGCTATTCGAATAGTTTTAACTCTGCAGAGGTGTACAACTTTACCCACAAGACATGATCATCTCTTGTTGCCTCCGGATTAACACACTTCCTTCGGTGTGCCGGCAGAGAGATGATGACAAGGCCGTTACAATGTATCTACCTAACTCGACCCACCCGCTGAGGTTTCACCGCTGTTAGGGTTCCATCCGCCCAGTATAGAAGCCCCCTCTTGCGCCGTGTGAGAAAAACAACATTGCCTCTATCCGGCACTCACATTCAACCGAGTGGTGAGTCTAAGCTAGGCTTCTACAAATTAGTTGGCCAGGTCGTACCATTATAGACATGTGGTAGTACGGTTATGCTTAGAATGGACAATCACAAGCGTCGGTCCTTAATTGACTTGGGGCGGTACTTGCACAAGACAACTAGTGCTCCATCCGCACCCACCCGACAATCCAATCCGCCCAAGTCCAAACCATTTTTCCCTTTCGGTTATTTTAGAAAAATAGTACCAAAATCATAATAATAATTTCCAAACCATACTTGAAATCATTCACTTTGAGTAATCCCACCCAAGGGTTGTTTTCATCGGAAAAGGTCCTCAGCAATTCTACCGTACTATGTAACAAAGGATACCATATAAGCATAAGCATGGTATAACAAATGTCCTAGGGTTACAAGTAACATGGATGTCGAGAACAAAGGCGGTAATCACAATTGGGATTAACTAAGTACTTATATTTGACATATGGTTAAAATCATAGCATGCATGTGATAAAAACATTTAAAACACGTTTAGAAAAGTAGGTTCAACATGCATTAAGGAGACTTGCCTTCTGTCACGGGAAGGTCGTCGTACGCGGGAAGTCCGGCGGCGGGGTGGGCGGTCGCGTCGGAATCCTCGGCTACGCGCAAATCGAGGCAATAAATAAATACCAGAAAATAAATAAAATCTAAAAATTATAAAATTAGTACTGGCAGGTAGATCTTGATTTTAGATGAATTTAGAAATTTGAATGGAGTCAAACAGAGTCCGGATGGAGAAGATATGAGCTTCCGAAGTTTGAAAACCCGGAAAAATCGAAAACGAGGAATATTCCCTTTTCTTTATTTTTTGATTTTTGGAAATCTTTTGGCTCTATGACTTGTGGGGCCCTATGGTCATTGAGATGGGGCTTCTTCTCCATGGAGGCAAAGCAGAGGAGCTTCAATCTCCTAGGAGGCTGCCGGCAAGGGAACCAGGCGACAACAACGCTGGCGGAGGCGGGCGGCCGCGGCACAAGGCGGCGGCGTGGGGCACGCGAGCGGCGGCGGCTCGGGTGGCGCGGCGTGCACTACTACAAAACATATCTTTTGTAACACATTTCTGTAACACATTGAATAATGTGTTACACAGTAACATATAATTTGTGTTACAAAGACATGTTGTAACACTTACTTAACAAGATGTAAAAAGTGTTACAGGAAACTACAACAGTAACACATAATATACGTTACAGAGGAACATTGTAACACATGGTTGTAGATGTGAATAATAATACAATAGTAACATATATATAGGCAGATTGTAACACATGACTTAATTTCAATAAATTAATATATATATATATATATATATATATATATATAAACCAACAACATCTCTATTCATAACCAAATTTGTTTGACACTACGCTATGCATCACAACTGATAGTAGTCTCGAATAGAATGACACTTATATGAATATATCGTATATTTTAAACTATCCGTTGGATACAGGGGTGAAAACGGGTCGGGTACTACCCGACGGGTACCCGACCCGGTTCAAGCCGGGTCAGGGAAAACCCGATTTTTTTAGTACCCATCGGGTTCAGGTTCGGATTCGGATATTACCCGTTCGCGTCTGGTCGGGTTCGGATCGAATATGGGACGGTTGATACCGGAAATTTTCGGATCAGGTTCGGATATCCTATCGGTATCCGTTGTTCTACCCGCTCCTACATGTAATACTCCCCCTGCCGTGCGGACCCTACCTGGATGGAATCCACACGCGCTGACCAAGAGTCCAAGACCGAGTCCCTCATCTATGGGCTCTCTACCTCCAGTCCCGTAGCATTTGTAGCAAGCAGCCCCCGCCCCCCAGCTTGTGTCCCAACCCTAGCCGCCACCGCCGGCCTCCCCATCGCCCACCGTCGGCCTCCCCATCGCCCACCGCCTGCGGCTACCCCGTCCGTCGGCCTCCTCATCAACCGCCGCCCCGTCCGCCGGCCCCATCCCGCCCGCCGCCCGTCCCGCCCGTCGCCCGTCCGGCCTCGATCGCCGCGCCCGCCCCGGCCTCCCGATCGCCGCTTGCCGCCCGTCGGCCAGCCTCGTCCCCCGCCGCCCCGCCTGCTTCGGTCTCCCACCAACCGGTTTCTCGTTGCGAATCTTTGTAAAGAGTATGCATCAAGGTTGCCCTTCCTGCATTGCGAATTAGTCTTCCACTATGAGTTTATTGGAACTGTTTGATTCTAGGATGAGATGTAGGTGTATTTGTTCTTATATGCACGTTAAATGTCTTCTTTTACGTTGTTATCAATCATGTTGCATTTTATATCAATCTCAAGTTAGGTGTATTTAGTCTGTACCTTCCTTCAATTTTCTCGGTTTGGTCTATGCATGGAAATTGATGTCTCTGCTCCCTATCCTAAACTTGAAGTCATGCTCGAATGCATATTAGCTTGCACTCTTAAAGGAAAAGATGAAAGCTATTGTTTTCCTAACAGACTCGAGGTGTTTGAATATACCACTCAGGTATTAATTCCAATTTGTCGACCAAATGATTTACAATCATCACTGCCATTACTCATGGCCATAGTGTAAGGCATTAGGTTTATCTTTTGATCAGATTAGATTCTGTATGTCTAATGCTAGGCATTCTGGCTCACATGTGATCTTCACAACTCCCAAATCTATCTTTTCATGTGAACTCTGACCTTTAGAGTAATCCTTCTGTTATTGACTTGAGTTTTAATCTTTCAGGAAACCGTAGAAGTTACATTATCCCAAATAGTTCCATAGCCTTTCGCTTTGTCGAGAGGGAAAGAAATTCAATAGCTGACAGCTTTGTCTTCCTTTCTAGGATAAATGGTTGCCTAGGACAAAATAGATAGGATGATTACATGAAGGCATGCAGTTTTATATTTTTACTAAATCGTATGCTTATGTTGTTAAAACACACATTAATGGTGTATATAGTCTCCTTTCAATCACCTTTGAAGAATCACGTTTCTAATCGGATGATATCATCTCTGACTACTAACAAGATCCTATACAAAGAATCAGAAGTTGCCATTTATGCAATTTACAATACTTTTCCATTCTTATTTTGCATCGCAAATTACAAAGGAAATTGATTTTTTTTAAAGAGCTAGTACAGTACCTAAGATCAGCATAGGCAGAATCAAAACACCAGAGAAATCAGCCGTCGCTTTCATTTCCAAGGAACTGGCATCATAAATCTATTATCTATCATAATAACCAAGGAAAAATCTGGTAAAGACTACAGTATTACCAATGTACCTCCAATTCCAGACCGAAGATTTTGCTAGCAGATTGAAGTAGCCATCAACCAAAGAATGGCAAAAGTAGGCAATCTGTTACTGTACAATACAAGCATAAAAAACTGACCTTTTCCATTTGATTCTATTGTTTTGTCCATAAATAAAGAGAAACGTAATTAATGTTGTGTAATGAAATCTGATATGCTTTCTTCTATGTGTCAGATTGATGATACTTTGAGCTATTGCTGCAGGCTGCACACAGGCCGGCCAAGATGTGTCCATATATAGTTCAGATACACTGCTAAGAGTGCATGCGCATATATATATACATTGCAACAGAGACATACAACACACTAGATCTTCTCATTCTACATTGATTTCTACCAAACATTAGCAATGGTCATGGACCTCGTGCATGGTGGAAAGTAGCGGCGGCGAAGATACTTGGAGTGTAAATCTAACATATTTTGGCACCGTTATTATTTTTCTTGTATACTATTGTGCTTTAATTATACATATTAAATCTGTGATCTCATTCTTATTTGTTTGGTAGTAGTAATTAATTAGAAGCTTTATAACTCTGCATTGCCAGTAAAATTAATTCCATATGGACAAAAGAAGATTCCACCAACAGTTTACTTGTGCGTGTTGTAAGCTGAAATTGTGTACAGTTTAGGATCTCAAAAGCAAATGTGTGTGGGGCTTATGTTTACCCTGAATTTATATTAATAGTCTTTGCAAAAATTTGTTTTAGTCTGCAGGAAAATGGGTAGAAAGAAACGGTTGAATGTACCATGGTAATTCTCAAGAATGTGACATATCCAAATAAATAATGTGTGGCATATGCTCGTTTTTAGTAGTGATCCACATGCAATAGTTGATGATGTTGAGATAGGTAACCAATTTATGAAAGTGGTTATAAATTATCCTGTTGTGGAAAAAGAGGAGTTAGTAAGGCCAATCAAGCGTTGTAAGACAATTGGTGATGCCCATGTGGAAGCAAGACCGATTGCTTGGCCTTCCTTTTGTGTATGTTAATTGTTTGTTGCTTCAATTGTGATGAAGTGTATATATCATATTCTATAATTGCAATCATAAAGGCTAATAATTTCTTTTGTGCAGGTTGAAAAAATAAATGGTTGAAATTCATACATTTGGTTGCTTACCACATGAAGGGATCTAGAAACAAAGAATTTCATGAAGATTAGGCAATATTAGATATATTTTATATTCTTTTTATTTAGAACAATGTATTTTGAACTCTTAGATTAAAGATTTGCCTTCTGTACAAATCAAATCGTTATGTATTCTATCGAATGGTGTGAAATATTTATTTGTTTGATGCAATGCAATATGTTATGATTGTTGTACTGGTGGGCATTTGTGTTTTATGTTGTACAATGTGTTATGCTTATCAGATGATATTTTATGAAACAATTTTAATTTGTACATTCACAAAAAAATAAGAAAATAATAAAGATATTTAAATTTATTTTAGGAGCTCAACATTGTGATGTTGTCGTTCAAAAAGAGTGTTACTAAGTTCAATTATTGTATCTAAATGTGTTACTAGGGTCTATGGAAACACATGATACTATGTTGCTTTAGCAAAAAATAAGGTGTTACTAGGGTCTATGGCAACACATGCTACTATGTTGCTCTTGCTAAAAAAGGTGTTACTGCAGTCTATAGCAACACATTTGATACATGTTGCTGTAGCATGGTTGCAACATCTTTTTTATATACAAGAACGCTTGTTACATGTTACAATAGACCATTCTATAGCAACATAGACTATAGTAACACTAAATAAATATGTTGCAATAGGACTCAGTAACACTTTTTTTGAGCTATAGTAGCACATATGCGTGTTACTATAGGCCCATCCTGACGTAGTGGCGGCGAGCGGCGGCGCCCGCGGGGGAAGCGGATGGCGGCGACAATGGCCGGGGGGAGGCCGGCGGCGGCTCATGAGGGCGCTGGCCACGGCTGGCGCGGACCGGGCGAGGCAGTGGTCGGGCGACGGCGGGGTCGGCCGGCCGGCGATGGCGACGAGCCGGCGGCGGGGTCGCGCAAGCCAAGGGCAAAAACAGAGAACCAAAAAGCTTCCAAAAAAATTGGATTTTTGCAAGAAATTTGAACATGAGTTCACAAATTGATTAATGGCACAATTAGAGGACATTCTAAAGAGTTTAGAGATGGAAGGAATCGAACAAAGTCTCACCAGAGGCGACGAATTCGACGATGATCGGAGTTCCGGCCGAAGTGATAGAACCGTGAAATTCGTCGCCAATTCTTGATAGAACCTAAAATTGACGGATGAATTAGAAACTAGACTCCCATGCTAACATAAAGAGACAACCGGAACGGAGAATGAACCACCGAGGAGGAAGATATGACCAAGAACGCGACGAACATGAAGAACGGCGTTGCCGCGGAGGTTTCTTCGATCTCCCGGACGAATGACAAGGGGAGACAAAGAATGAGTGCGTGCTCTGGAAAGAGGACACCGCCACGGAGGTTTAGGAACCGGCGGTGCACGATTTGAGGAAGAAACGGAGGAGTTATTGCCATTTATGGCAATTTTGGATTTTGAGTAATGGCGCCGTTTCCGGTGAGATTTGGAATGATTCGAGTCCGGGAATGAATTCTCCTTGCCGTTTCCATTCCAACGGACCCGGCCTTGATGGATTTGGAGCATTAAAGAGGAAGTTAGGGGTGATAAAAGTTCATGCATCCATGAATGGCAAGAGAGAGCTTCTCTTCTGGAAGAACAGCACGACCAAAGCTAGGAGATGAATAGTGCCGGCACATGGCATCACCCTATTGGCCGGGTTTAAGTGAAAGGTTACACGCGCGGGAAAAATTAGGAAAAATGGTCTAAAAATTCCGAAAAAATTCCTAGAGCCATTTTAGAATATTTGGGACCCAATAAAATTGGTTCCGCTGAATTTGTATGAAATTTGCGGAATTAAATATTCGGGCGCGGATTGCAGGCATTAAACAAAAGCCGCGCGAGATAAAATAGGAACGGAGGTCCAAAAATCTGAGGAATGATTCCTAAAATCATTTTGGAATATTTGGAACACAATTGAAGTGGTTTGGGCGTTTTTGGAGCATTTTTGGACTCATGTGAAATTTCGGGTACCGGCGGGAACTGGAAAATCCAATTTTTCGACCGGAGGGGAAGTAAATCCCGATTTTGGAGGGGAAAGGATGCCAGGTTAATATAAACACCACGGAAACTCCAAATTTTGAATTTAATTTATTTAAATTAGGTTTTCTCCAGAAAGCAAAACGGAGGATGTTACACATTTCTAGCTCGTTTTCAGTCTTACTGGGTATAACATGATACTTCCAATGGAATCAAGTTTGTGGGAACTTACTTGTGTGTAAATGGGTTGGATGGATATCTGTGCAGCCTATTTTCCCCTTCTTGCTTCCGGGATTTAGTTCTCCTGGCTTCCTTCAACTATGTGGGTATACTTTGGGCAATGGCTTGCTTTGCGTCTCCAAATGTGACTTTACTGGCTATTGAAAGTGTCTTGCTTTGGAGGTTCCTTGAATGTTCTTGGCTGGTTTATATAGTATGGAATTGGAGGTTCAATAGGGTTTGAAAGGGCCCTTGTTCTTGCGGCTGGAATGATTACTTATTTACTAATCTTGTCAGTACATTAATTCTTGGTCTGTGCCTTTTGGTGGTCGGCTGGCTCAGTCGGCATAAATAGTGGTGACTTGCTTTGCTTAGCTTGTTCTGGAGCCTTTTGGTCCCATGCTTAACCTCTGTTTCCCCATGCTTCTAAAGCTTGGCCGTGCATGTCTTGCTGCACCGGTCTTCTGGGATGTTGGTTTGGCTTGTTCTGGCAGTTTTGGCTAGAGGGATGGCTGGGTACTTTGCTCAAGTGGCTTGGTCTTAGCCTTGACCCATGTGCTTGGCCGGCTGGTTATTCTAGGAAGTTCGACTGAGGTTTGGTTAACTCTGGAACGTGTTGATTGCCCCTTGTGCACAGTGTTGTGGCCTTATCTCTATCTCACTATAATTTCACTATTTTACTGTGGTAAAATATTTTTACTATGCGATATTTCTAAATATTCGCGTCTACGACTTAACCAGGTTTGTTTATTGCCGAATGATGCAAACCTAATCGCGAGAGGAGCCAGATTGGCCCCCGGACAATCTAGGGTACCTTGTTGAGCGATCAACTTGGCTGACGGCAATTCTTTTTCTTTTCTATTTATTGTATTTAATTTAATGCATTTATTTTATTCTTTCTCTTATATGTGCACAATTGAATATGCAGGTTCACAAGATGCAGATCAAGTCAGCATAGTAGTTGTAACTTATAATCTTGTAGCCTACTTTTTAGAATGTAATCATTTAGGTAATTGTGGTTCCATATGTAATTGAATGATTGTATTGAGTTGTATTCCAGATAATTGTTGTATGTCTTTGTAAGGATCTTTGTATTTCCTATGTATTGTAAATGTGAACTATGATGTATCAATAAAACTTGTGTTGCAGTTCAATCCTTTGTAATGATTACTTTTGATCAGTAAATGGCAATTGGTTTATTTTATCTTCTTACCATTTTCTTCTATAACTTTTTCCTTCTCTAATTTTAGGAATTCAATTATCTTTTAACAAAAGCTTTTAAATTTGCAGAAAGATAATAATAAATCAAATTCACATTTTAATATTTTATTTTTACTGTTTAGTAAATTCAGGAATTGCTTGCTTCATGTGATTATTCGGAGGCGATCACTGGGGTTTAAATAGCCAGCCACCAGCCATACGAGAGAGTCGGCTAAAGTTTATTGCTGGTATGGTGGTAGTGGATGTCCATCACTCCCTCAGCCGGTTTTTGCATTGCAGTGCTGGTGAGGGGCTTCTTCACATAACTGGAGCATGACTGTCACCCATGATGAAAGCTGCAATGACTGTATGAAAGCTGCAATGACTGTCACGCTTTGTGAAAGCTGCACGAGCTGTCACGCTTAGGAAAAGCTGCACGAGCTGTCACGCTTCGCCAAAGGTGATGGATGCTTTCATTTATGACACACCAATGCTATGTCGTGCATACAGTAGGTTGGAAAAGCAGACGCGGATGTGTTGTGTTCTCACATCGTTTGAGAAAGTAAAAGCGACTGATTGGACAACACTCTGCACACCACCAAGCAACAAAGCACTAGCAATCTCGAAGCAACGCGACAAGGTCAGGTAGAATGCTTTCTACAGTTTTGTGGATGACAAAAGCTGGAAAATGTGATACGACATAAGGTTGCAAAAGCTGATATGACAAAAGATGAAATAGTTGACATGACAATACATTTGGAAAACTGATTTGACAAAAAGCTAGAAAAGATGTCAACACACACGCCCAGCTTTGTCAGAGTGAAATGACAACACGCTGGATACTAATTTATCAGCTCGAATTGAACACACTGGCAGCAGCTTTGATAGGCCACTTACACAACATGTTGGTTGTTATAAATACGGAGGCACCTAGCACATACATTCCACACTGAGAATTTTCATATTCTCTTCTTCCTCTTGCTCAAAACATAAAGCTTCATTATAGTACAGACTCCGAGTAGCTTGGTGAACATAACATAAAGCTTCATTATAGTACAGATTGCATTACAATAGAACCCATAACACATAACAGCATTAGAACTTTCCCGAATCATCACTATCGATGTCAACACCCTCATCTTCGAAGAACTGCCAACGGTCATGTTTGCCGTCATCATCGCTATGGTAGTCAGACGGAAGAACCAAATTAGGATCTACAGCTTCGATGTTTTCTGCTACGGCGCGCTGAAGGAACCTTTCATAAGCTTGAGGGTCATCTTCTTGTTCAGTCTGATCTCCGTCTGATTGCGGTAATTCATGTAACGTTAGCCTATTCATTTCTTGCCCGAGGTTGCTCTACCCTGGGGAGCGTCTTGTCCAGTACTGTAGTAGTAGGATGCTCCCTCGATGTATGCAGGCGGTCTGCCCACTGCAAATATTGGCATCCGGTAGACTACACGACAGTGTGAGCATGATTATGTAAAACTCGAGCAAGAGAATAATCGTCGAAACATGAAGATATCGAAATACATTAAAACGTACGGAGTAATTAGGGCATCTATAATACGCCCGTCCATCATCTGCCACAGTGGTGGAGTACCAGGTTTGAGCTTCCACATGGCAATTAGGGCAAATTACCCGCCCTGCATTGCCAACCGCTGAGCTCGACGCGCGAGACATGGCTGTGACAGGAGCGACGAATGTTGAAGAGGTTATGACCAAGAAAAATATTGTTATTGCACCTTCCATTGTATGCAAATTCTGCTAGTGCAAAAACCCTAAATATAATAGTCCCCAACAAATACGCCAACTTAGGCCTTTTCGGCAGGTCGTAAAATATCACGTTTGAGTCTATTTTTTTGGAGTAATGCAACTGATTTGCTCTTCAGTATACGGACTACCATAATATGGAAAAATATTGTTATTGCACCTTCCGTTGTATGCAAATTCTGCTAGTTCAAAAACCCTAAGTATAATAGTCGCCAACAGACATGCCAACTTATGCCTTTTCGGTAGGGCGTAAAATATCACGTTTGAGTCTATTTTTTTGGAATAATGCAGATAATTTGCTCTTCAGTATACGGACTACAATGTTATGGAAAAATATTGTTATGACACGTTGCGTTTCATGCAAATTAAGCTAGTGCAAAAGGCCTCAGTGTAATAGTCGCGAACAAAGATGACAACTTAAGCCTATTCAGCAGGCCGTAAAATATCACATTTGAGTCTTTTTTTTGCAATAATGCAGATGATTTGCTCTTCAGTATACGGACTACCATGTTATGGAAAAATATTGTTATGACACGTTGTGTTGCATGCAAATTAAGCTAATGCAAATGGCCTCTATGTAATAGTCGCGAACAAAGATGACAACTTAAGCCTATTCGGCAGGCCGTAAAATATCACGTTTGAGTCTATTTTTTTTGGAATAAATCTGAGACCCCGGATCGGCTATCCGAAATCTCCTGTGTATTTCTGTACTAGTCCTAGATCAGTAGCTAGTACACACAGTCACCAGTTAAGTATCATCGCCGAACATAACGAAATTGTAACATAAATATAAAGTATTAGCCACAAGGCTACTTATTACATCACATGGTCACAAGACTAGAGCACGACAGCGGAAACAAAACGAAAAGAAGCGGAACCCAAAAGCACCACAGGCGACGACTAGGAACGTACTAGATGTCCTGGCGATCCTCTTCGAACTCTTCTGGGTAGTATTCATCGTCTTCAACGGCGTCCTGATAGTTTTCTGATAACAACAATTTATGTAGTACGTGAGTACGAAAAACTCAGCAAGTCTGGGAAAGTATGCACATGTGGGGCTTTCCAACGAAGGCTTAATATGGTTTATTTGCATAAAGCTGAGTGTCAACAAATCATACTTATTAATAGTTTTCACAAAGCACATTTTAACAATTATTTTAACAATTGAATTAGTTGATATTTCAGTGAGGGTTCTATCCACCATCACTAGTATAAAGGCTCTATCTGCCACATTTTAAAAAGATCAAGATTATCCACACATGACTCTATCCGTCATGACATAAAACAGGTTCCCTCTACCTTGTTGGCTCAATCCGCCAATAAAACATCCGAGAGTTCTAACCACTCCCGAATGAATCCCAAAACACCATTTATTTTTGAAACCAAAACCAAAGTATACCAATATGAAAGCATTCTTTGCTTTTCCCTTGACCGTAGGCACGGCTATTTGAATAGTTATTAACTCTGCAGAGGTGTACAGCTTTACCCACAAGACATGATCAACTCTTGATGCCAAGCTATTAACACACTTCCTTTGGTGTGTCGGCAGAGAGATTATGACAAGGCCTTTACAATGTATACGCCTAACCCGACCCACCCGTTGAGGTTTCACCGCTGTTAGAGTTCAATCCACCCAGTACAAAAGCGCCCTCTTGCGCCGTGTGAGAAAAATAGTCTTGCCTCTATCCGGCACTCACATTCCACCATTTGGTGAGTCTAAGTCAGGTTTCTACAAATTATTTAGCCATGTCATACCATTATAGACATATGGTAGTACGGTAATGCTTAGAATGGACAGTCATAAGCGTCGGTCCTTAATTGACTTGGGGCGGGACTTGCACATTGGAAACTAGTGCTCAATCCGCACCCACCCGACATTCCAATCCGCCCAAGTCCAAATCCTTTTTCATTTTATTTTTATTTTAGAAAAACAGTACCAAATACTTTGCAATAATTTCCAAGTCACACTTTAAATCATATCTTTTGTATAATCCCACCCATGGGTCATTTTCTTCAATTCGGGTACTAAGCATATCTACCGTTCTAACCAACAAAAGTCACCATACAGAATATACATGACATAGCAAAGGGTCCTAGGGTTACAACTAAACATGGGTATCAATAATCAAGGAGGTGATCACAATTCGGAATAACTAACAGTCTATATTTGACATACGATGATAAAGATAACGATGCATGTTTATAAAGCATTGTAAACACATTTGCAAACATGGGATCAAAATGCGTCAAGGGGCTTGCCTTCAGTCGCAGCGAGGATGTCAAACTTTTGAAGTCCGTCGGCGGGATCCTCCGCTACGCGCAAAACGGTACAACGAATAAATAACAATAAAATAAATAAAAATCTAAAAAATTACAAAACTTATACTGGTAGGTAGATATTGAATTTAGATGAATTTAGGAATTTGAACGGAGTCAATTGGAGTTTAGACGAAAAAGTTATGAGCCTCCGAAGTTGGAAAATGCTGGAAAAAGGAAAATCGAGGAATATTCTCAGAATCTTTTCATTTTCCTGATTTTTGGATTGATTTGAGTCTATTATATGTGGACCCTCACTGTCATAGAGATGGGGGGTTCTTCACCATGCTCCTTGCCATATAAAAACAGAGGGAGCTATGCTCCAAGGGGCGCCGACGAGGGGGACCGAGGCAACGGGCGGCTAGCCGGCGGCGAGCGGCGGTGGCCGGGGCGGTGCGGGCGCGCACGGATGGTGGCGCATGGGGGCGTGCGGCCACGGCGAGCGGCCGGCAGCGAGGCGGCCCAGTGCGGCGAGCGGCGGCGGCGCGGCGGCATGGCAGCCTTGGCGGCGAAGCGCCGTGGGGCCTTGGCGGCGTCGGCGGGCGGGCAGCGGCACACCGGTGGGGCGGCACGGTTACTACGGGGTCGCCGGAGGGGCGGCGACGGCGGCGAGTCACCGGCGAGCACGCACACAAGCACGAAGAACAGAGGCCACCACAAATTGTCCCAAAAATCTGAAAATTAGCAAAAATTAGAACATGGCTCCCCAAATTGAATGGTGGATCGTCTAGAGGACCTCTAGAGGGACTCAAGATAGCAAGGAATCAAACCAAAACTCACCGGAGAAGATGAATTTGGCGAAAAATGTCGGTTCGGCCAACACGATTCAACCACGAAATTCATCGTCCACACTTGAGGAATCCTAAAATTGATTGAGGGATTAGAATCTAGACCTCCATATGCACACAAGGGAATGACGGAATTGGATTCGGCTCAACGGAGAAGATGATATGATGAAGAAACCGAAGAACACGAAAAAACAACGTTCTTCCTCGGTTTTCTCGATCTCGAGGACGAACGGCGAGGAGAGGCTAAAGGAGGATGATACCACCGGGAAGAGGACTCCAACACGAAGTAAAGAGAGGTGGAAGTGCACGATTTGATGAAGAAACGACCGAGTTAAGAACAATAAAGCCATTTTTGGTTTTTGGTTTACTATTCAAATTCCGACAAGATTCCGGGCTGAAGATCATGGGGGATGGAATAGTTTCGTCGCTGCGAATCCAACGGATCCGGCCGTTCGTGATTTGGAGCATTGATGGAGGAATTATGAGCATTTGAATGGAGGAAGGAAAGTATGGAAAGAAGATGTTCTTCCTTGGAAACCATTCCAACGTGAGGTTGAGGATGATGAATAGTGCCACCACGTGTCGCTCCGCGATTGGCCGAGAATTACGTGAATGCAACGCCCTAGAGAAAAATTAGTAAAAATGGTCTAAAAATTCCAGACAAATTCCTAGAACCATTAGGGAAAATGTGGAACCCAATAAAATTAGTTTCGCAGAATTTGGATGAAATTTGTAGTTTAGAATATTCTGGGGTGAATAGTGGGCATTAAACGAAAGCCGCGCGAGATAAAATACCAAAGTGCTTCCAAAAATCTTGGAAAAATTCCCAAAATGTTTTTGGGATATTCGGAACCAAATGCAATAGGTTACAGGATTTTTGGAACATTTTCGAACTCGGGCGGAATTTCGGGTACGGACTGGAATCCAAAAATTTGATTTTTCAAACGAAGGAGAATGGAATTCCGATTTTGGGACGGAAGGATGCCAGGTTAAATTAAACACCAAGGAAACTCCAAATTTTGAATTTAATTAATTTAAATTAGATTTTTCCAGAAGACCGAAATTGAGGATGTTACAATAACGCAGATGATTTGCTCTTCAGTATACGGAGTACCATATTATGGAAAAATATTGTTAGGACACGTTGCGTTGCATGCAAATTAAGCTAGTGCAAAAGGCCTCAATATAATAGTCGCAAACAAAGATGACAACTTAAGCCTATTCGGCAGGGCGTAAAATATCACGTTTGAGTCTATTTTTTGGGAATAATGCAGATGATTTGCTCTTCAGTATGCGGACTACCATGTTATGGAAAAATATTGTTATGACACGTTGCGTTGCATGCAAATTAAGCTAGTGCAAAAGGCCTCTGTGTAATAGTCGCGAACAAAGATGACAACTTTATCCTATTCGGCAGGCCGTAAAATATCACGTTTGAGTCTATTTTTTGGAATAACGCAGATGATTTGCTCTTCAGTATATGGAGTACCGTATTATGGAAAAATATTGTTAGGACACGTTGCGTTGCATGCAAATTAAGCTAGTGCAAAAGGCCTCTGTGTAATAGTCGCGAACAAAGATGACAACTTAAGCCTATTCGGCAGGCTGTAAAATATCATGTTTGAGTCTATTTTTTTGGAATAACGCAAATGATTTGCTCTTCAGTATACGGAGTACCATATTATAGAAAAATATTGTTAGGACACGTTGCGTTGCATGCAAATTAAGCTAGTGCAAAAGGCCTAAGTATAATAGTCGCAAACAAAGATGACAACTTAAGCCTATTCGGCAGGCCGTAAAATATCACGTTTGAGTCTATTTTTTTGAAATAATGCAGATGATTTGCTCTTCAGTATACGGAGTACTATGTTATGGAAAATCTGTGAATGTAGTCCCCGAGCCCATAAGGTCATCGCACACCGTCTGCATGTCCTCCCATGTTTGATGATGCTGGAGGGGGGGTACTAAAAGACTCATGCGCCAATGATGGGGACAGTGACATGTTGATGTGTACTCCTCCTTGAATGTTCGCCCTAGCACCTATTTCAACGTAGCCGCCTCCATGCCCCCGGCCACTCTCATGGCTCGGGACCCAGGACGAAGTAGATGCTCTGGTTGGCTCTTGCTGCCGCCGAGGAGGCACAGGCATTGCACGTCTATCCATGGACATGCTCCTCATCAGGGGGCTGGGTGCAGGTGGTGCCTCGTATTGTACATCCCCATAATCAGGTTGTGTAGATGGCATGTGGCCACCAACATCTCTGACCGCATTTCTGATGCGGTGGCCTGTGCGGCGAAGAAGGTTCTGTAGAGGATTGCTTGAATGACGTTGCTGCGGCTGTGACTGCGTGAGGATCTCGTCCGCCTGGTCATGCATATACTCAGCCTCACGCCTCTACAAATTAACACGTATCGAATGTTTAATTGGGTATACTCCTAGTTTTTTATATGTGATAGGTGCGATCCGTACCGGTGTGTGCATGCGCTCTGCATAGTCCTCCGCATACCCATATTGTAATGGCATCGCCGCAGCCCTGTCTAGAAGCACCGCCCGTGTGCGAGGTCTATACCAGTCAAGGTACCCAAATGTGTCCGTCTCGTGGGCTGGACCTGATGGGTTCCAGACGTCCTGAGTGGTCGCCGAGTTCCACCTCTGAATATGGAGCCTATTCCATGAGAGCCAATTGAAGTTGTGCCCCGATGTGCTCCTCCTACGGATCAATCGAAAACGTTATTAACGGTGTACAAAGTGGAAAAACTAATGTAACAAATAGCGACGTACCCATGGGAGCCTTCTAAGTCCGTCGGAGGCGGTAGAGGGAAAGAATGCTGGTATCCAAATTGGCGTTGAACACGCTCCGGAGAGTACGACTCAACGGCACTCATGCAAAGGATGAAGCATTTTGTCATCCAATATTGAGATTCCCCCGTGCACATATTGGAGATAAGGCCTCCCGTGGCAACCTCCGCCGTGGCCTGGGGGGAAAACGGATCCCATGTGACCTACGACGATGTCAGGAAGTCTAGATCCCCCACGAGACGGGGGTAGGAGCCACAGTCTAATTCCTGGGCCCACCGAAGTCTAGCATGCATCCATTTGTAACCCAAGGTTGGCCTTCCGAATGGATGCATGTTAACTTTATCAACGTGGACTGGGTAGTACCGCCTTGATTGTCTTGGTCGTGCTATGGGTAGGTACGACCAGGAACACAACTGTAGAAGCAGCGAGCAACCTCCCATTATTAAAGTTGGTTGTGACCGGCGGCAGGCCGCACACATCTCGCGATAAGTGTCTGCGAGAACTGCCGAGCCCCAGCTATACATGTCAAATGCTTCATCTTCCAGCACCTGCTCGGCTAGTTCCCGAGCGACCCAAACGAGGTGGGGGGCAACGGAATCACCATTTCCGTTTGTGAACAAAATTCCTGCAAGGAGGAAGTAGAGGTACACCTCGAAGTGCCTATTTATTTGACCAGGGTCAGCGTTGACAGGACATGGTCCAGCCTCCGGGAGACTGTCGAGCCATGTGAACGAGACACCCTGCTCACAGCTCCCAGTGTAGGTTCTGCCGAACCTGCATCCAAGTAAATCATATGTTAGGAAATCACGTTAGCTCCCAAATAAGTGTGGTACATATGCTTTCACATTCAGTACCTTTCCTCTACATAGTTCTTCCATGCTTCCTTAGTGGGCTTGCGCACTACGAGGGGTTTGCCAGAAAGTGGAAGGCCAAATAACATGGCGACATCTTTGAGGGTCACCGTCATCTCGCCGAAGGGGAGGTGGAAAGTATGTGTCTATGGACGCCATCTGTCAACCAGCGGTGATAAGGGCCCCGTCCAGTCTAGGGATCGGGGTCCGCTGGCCGTCTCCGTCGTCGGCTCCCTCCACCGTAAGCGCGAAAGGTAGCAAGCCTGTCTGTCCGAGCGGGTATACGAACTGATCGTCCAATCTCTTAATGTTACGAGACCCACGCATGCGGAGAGCGTTGAGCTGCAACGACAAAGGAAGTAACAGTACTGACCGTAACAGAATATACAAATGTTTTCTATACATGATGAGAGTAAAGTAATGACGTTACCATCTGGCCGGCAGCCCACTTGCGTGCCCTGTGGTCGTCGTCATACTTGGATCGCAATAACTCTGGTAACTCCATCCCAATCCTGCATAATCTCGAGGGAGGGAAACAAGGACATACCAAAAAAATATTGATCAAAAGAAATTACAATACCACACTACATATGTAAGAAATATAAATGCATAACATACGGAACTGACATTTCACGAAGGGAATGCAAAGTTGAAGTATTAAGAAGATATTACATGACTAATGCATATAGTCGAAATATTACATTGGACAACATCACTCTCTATTTGGGCAGCCTCTACGGTCATGCCCTGTCTGCCTGCAGATGCGACAACGCCGAAGGCCATCTCCTCGCTGAGACTGTAACATCCTCATTTTCGCCTTCTGGAAAAAAACCTAATTTAAATAAATTAAATTCAAAATTTGGAGTTTCCTTGGTGTTTATATTAACCTGGCATCCATTTCCATCCAAAATCGGGATTTAATTCCCCTCCGGTCGAAAAATCGAATTTTCCGGTTCCCGCTGGTACCCGAAATTTCACCCGAGTCCAAAAATGCTCCAAAAATCCCAAAACCACTTCAATTGTGTTCCAAATATTCCAAAATGATTTTAGGAATCATTCCCCGGATTTTTGGACCTCCGTTCCTATTTTATCTCGCGCGGCTTTTGTTTAATGCCTGCGATCCGCGCCCGAATATTCAATTCCACAAATTTCATCCAAATTCAGCAGAACCAATTTTATTGGGTCCCAAATATTCTAAAATGTCTATAGGAATTTTTCCGGAATTTTTAGACCATTTTTCCTAATTTTTCTCTAGGGTGGATTATTCGCGTAAAGGAGAACCAATCGCATGCTGCCACGTGTCACTGCTACAGTACCATCTTCTACCTCTAGCCATGGGAAAGAATAGAGAGCTTCAAGCAAGGCATCAATGGCTAGGGTTTCATTCCAATCCTCATAACTCCCTCAAATCAACTCCAAATCGCGAAGCGCCGGTTCCGTTGGATCCGTATCGTCGCCCTCTTGCCATTCCCCACCGTCACTCGCCGCTAATCTCGCCAGAAACGGCCGCATAAAAGAAAAACCGAATTGTGCTTTAATGCCATTATCTCGGCCGTTTCTACTCCAAACGGCGCACCACCACCTCCATTCTCTCCGTATAAGAACCTCCGTCCCGGTGGTATGAGCCTCCTTTGGCCTCTCTCATTCGTTCATCCACTAGATCAAGAAAACCGAAGTTGGGTTGCCGTTTTTGGAGTTCTTCACGTTCTTGGTTGTAGATCTCTCTCCGGTGAGCCATTCTTTGTGCCACTTGGTTCCTTGTGACGGTGGATGAGTCTAGAGTCTAACCCAACAATCAATTTTAGGTTTCATCAAGATTTGGAGGCGAATTTTGCATTTTTCTCGGTTCGGCCGGAGCTCCGTTCGTCGCCGAATTCATCACCTCCGGTGAGATTCAACTCAATTCCTTCCTCCTAGGAGTTCCTAAGGTAGTTATCTACGTGATCCATGCTTTTGTTTGGGTCAATTCCGTGCAAAAATGAGTGGAAAATCGTTTTTGTTTTTGTTTTTGGAGTTGCTTTGTTCCTTGCCCGCGCTTGCGCATGCCGCCGAAAGCCACGCCGTTGTCGCCCTCCGTGGCCGTCGCCACCGTGCAGCGGCTTGCGCGCCGCCGCCCCGCGCCGTCTTGCCGTGCGGTTGCCGGCGGCCAGCCGCTGTGGCGCCGCCGCCTCGGTCCCTGCCCGGCCGACACCGCCACCGCCTCCCCGCCGTCGCATCCCCGACCCTCGCCCCTTCGCTCGCTGCGCGCGCCTGTGCGCCGGACCGCCGCCGCCCCGTCAGACGCCCGCCTCGGTGTGCCACCTGCCGGCGCCAACACCGCCGGGCCTCGCCAGCCGCCGCCCTCGCCGCCGGCCTCGCCGGCCGCCACGCCATGGCCGCTTCACTGGCGCCCCTTATGGCCCCATCTTCCTCTATTCCTTTGCCATGAGGCTCAATGGAGAAGAAGACTCCAATCAATGACAGCTTGGGCCCACCTGCCATAGACACAAAGTAAACCCAAAAATTCAGAAAAAGGAATATTCCGCGGAATATTCCTCGTTTTCCAATTTTTTCGAAATTCAAACTTCGGACGCTCATATCTTCTCCGTCCGAACTCCGATTGACCCCATTCAAATTTCTAAATTCATCTAAAATCAAGATCTACCTACCAGTACTAATTTTGTAATTTTTAGATTTTATTTATTTTCTATTATTTATTTATTGCCTCGATTTGCACGTAGCCGAGGATTCCGACGCGACCGCCGACCTCGCTGCCGGACTTTCCGTGTACGACGACCTACCCGTAACCGAAGGTAAGTCTCCTTGACGCATATTGATCCCATGTTTTTAAACTTGTTTTAATTGTTTTTCAAACTTGCATGCTATGTTTATCATCGTATGTCAAATATAAGTGTATAGTTAGTCCAAATTGAAATTTCCCTCCTTTGTGATTGATATCCATGTTACTTGTAACCCTAGGACAATTGTTATACCATGCTTATGCTTATATGGTATCCTTTGTACACTAGTATGGTAGAATTGCTTAGGACCTTTATCGAAGAAAACAACCCATGGGTGGGATTACTCAAAATTTATGATTTCCAATATGATTTAGAAAGTATTATTATGGTTTTGGTACTGTTTTCTAAAATAAAAAGAAAAGAAAAATGATTTGGACTTGGGCGGATTGGATTATCGGGTGGGGGCGGATGGAGCACTAGTTGTCTTGTGCAAGTACCGCCCCAAGTCGATTAAGGACCGACGCTTGTGATTGTCCATTCTAAGCATAATCGTACTACCACATGTCTATAATGGTACGACCTGGCCAACTAATTTGTAGAAACCTAATTTAGATTCACCACTCGGTTGAATGTGAGTGCCGGATAGAGGCAATGTCGTTTTTCTCACACGGCGCAAGAGGGGGCTTCTATACTGGGCGGATGGAACCCTAACAGCGGTGAAACCTCAACGGGTGGGTCGAATTAGGTGGATACATTGTAACGGCCTTGTCATGATCTCTCTGCCGGCACACCAAAGGAAGTGTGTTAATCCGGAGGCAACAAGAGATGATCATGTCTTGTGGGTAAAGTTGTACACCTCTGCAGAGTCAAAACTATTCGAATAGCCATGCCTACGGTCGAAGGCAAAGCGAAGAATGCTTTCATATTGGTAGACTTTGATTTTGGTTTTGAAAACTGAAAGGTGTTTTGTTTTGGGATTCGGGAGTGGTTAGAACTCTCGAATGTTGTTTGGCGGATAGAGCCAACCAGGTGGAAAGAACCTGTTTTATACCTGACGGATGGAATCATATGATTAACCTGGATCTTTTAAAAGTTGGCGGATAGAGCCCTTATATCAGTGATGGTGGATAGAACCTCACTGCTATATTAAATACTTCAATTATTAAAAATAATTGCTAAAAGTTGCTTTGTGAAACTTATTACTTAAGTATGGTTTAATAAAATGTGGCTTTATGCAAATGAACCCTGTTAAGCTTCCTTTGGAAAGCCCCACATGATCATACTTTCCCCGACTTGCTGAGTACTTTTGTACTCACGTGCTACATCAACTTGTCATCATCAGAGAATTTTCAAGACGCAGCTGAGGAGGGCGAGTTCTACCCCGAGGAGTTCGAGGAGGATTGCCAGGAGAACTAGTTGCGTTTCTGGTCGTCGCCTGTGGCGTTTTGGTGTTCACTTGTTCTTTCTTTCGTTTTTCGCTGCTTTGTCTCCGGTCTTTGGACCGAGTATTGTAATAAGTGGCCACGTGGCCCATACTTGAATATTTATGTTACAAGTTTCGTTATGTTCGGCAATGAAGTATCACTGTGACTGTGTGTACTAGTTACTGATCTGGGACTAGTACGGAAATACACAGGAGATTGCGGATAGCTGATCCGAGGTCTCACAGAGACACATCCATGTCACCCTCAAAGCGCGTCGAACGTGGTCTTTCAGGTTCATCACGACGTAGTGTGGGTACAGGAGCCATGTCGGGGGTTCGGAGGTCTTGTAGTTCGTGCCAATGTTGAATGGTTCGAAATGTCCCGTCCATGTTGCTCTAATGGCATCCATACGGTAGTACGGTGTGACATATTGTGTCCCATCATTACCCCCTAGATCACGGCAGGCTGCAAGCACGTGCGAGCAAGGGATGTGCTCTAGGCGAGGCTTGTTGCATGAGCAGGTCGCCTGATACAGCTCAAGCTGGCATCTCTGGTTGGTGTCCCCCGCGGAGTATCCTGAACGGTGCTTCCGCTTGCACTCGACGAGAAAAATGTTCTGCGAAGGGTCCATCATGCGTGTGCGGTGGAACTGAGCTTTCTGCTTACGACACTGTAACAAAGCCTCGACAAGAGGAGCGAAGGTTGCGTCGCAATTGTACGCCGCTCTTTGACGATCAACAAAGTATTTCGCAGTCCTAAAGAATGTAAGCTCAATGATTGAGCAAATGGGTAGGGAACGAGCCCCTCGCAGCACATTGTTGTATGACTCGGCAAAGTTCGTCGTCATGATGGAGTATCTGCACAAGACATGCATACCTCTTAGGTGCAAAATAGTGTTGTCAAACGATGCGGTACCATACCAGAGATGGCGTTATCTTACCGAGCACCGTTTGTGTCGTGCGTCCAAGCCCATCTCTCAGCTGGTTTTCGAGCTATCCATTGAGTGAATGTCATCTTGTGCCGTACGGAGACCTCCGAGCCACCTATTACATGTGTACCCTCCATGCTCTCTTCCGCCACTAGTTTCTTTGAGCGCTCATTCAGCTGGTTAAATATAGTATCGAACTTGCGCAGTTGGTTCTGCATGTAGAGGGTTTTGAATTGCTTCACCATGTCCTTGTTCCTGCACATGGTGTACAGGTTCGCCCCTAGGTGACGCATGCACCATCTACGCTGTACGTCTCTGCAGGGGTAAGGGCAATCGTCATCTTCCACCATTCTATCAAGGGCGTTCAGCAGGTCGGCATTACGGTCCGATACCACACACACACCACCCTATCCCGCACCACACGGGTCTTTAGCAAGGACAGGAACCAGAACCAACTGTCGTTGCTTTCGCTCTCTACCACGACGAAAGCTAGCGGTAGTAGCTGGTTGTTTGCATCGGCAGCTATAGCAGTAAGAAGAGTGCCATTGTACTGGCCAGATAGGAATGTCCCATCCACGCATATAACCGGACGGCAGTTGCTGAAAGCCGTGATGCATGGGGCGAACGCCCAGAACACCCTAAGGAGATAGTAGTGTTCTGGAGCCACTGTTCCATCAGGAAGCTGCACCGGTTCAACAGCAATAGCATGTTCAGAGCACGGGTTTGTTGCAGCTATCCGCCTCAGTAAGCGTGGAGCCCAATTGAATGACTCCATAAAACCACCAAACAGCATTTTCAAAGCCATCTGCTTTGCTCGCCAGGCCTGTAAGTAGTTTATGGACATCCCTGTCCTATTCTGCATCTCAGCAATTATGGTTGCCGGCCTGAGACTTATGTCGGCCTGCAGCACGCCTAGCAGGATTTGCGCGATGAATTTGGATTTCACAACGCAGCTCGTGTTCCGAACAATCGCCTCGGTGTAGGTGTGCGGTGTGTACCGGCGTATAATGAAACGGTGCTGATGTTTAGGGCGGTTCGCACGAACATAGAAGCCGCACTCCTGCCCTTTCGTGCATGTAAGCTCGAAGGCGTTCGGCTTCGACTGTGACACACGGTGGTCACGCTGGGTCACCACGACGAAATTATTGCAGAAGTGCATCGCTTCGTCCTTCGTGGCAAACTCCTGGTCGATTGCTATGTCACTACAGTCTTGGCCCCACCTTGAAATATTGTCAACGTGTGCTATAACACAGTTGCCCGGGTCCAGGGAGTGCAAAAATGAGATTGCTGGCCCCGGGTCCTCATCTTCGTCACGACCGTCACCATCAACAGGGTCACGGTCATCCCCTAGGGCATCCGCATCAACCTCATGAACGGGCGCATCGGTCTCGCCAGTCCCTGGCAAGCCCCCTCCAGCGAAGACTTGCTGCGAGGTCATGCCAATATCCTCTTCGGGTTGGGGTTGTTCGTCAAAATGAACCTCCATGTCCTCCTCCTGTGCTCGGCTCGTCCTTGCCCCCCCGGCAGAAGTGCGAGGGACCAACCTCACGTGAACACCTAGTGCGAACCCTTCCTGTGCGGCCTTCTCCATGTAGAACCGCCAGGAGCTCGCTCTACGGAGCTCGAATAGGCTGTACACGTAAAGTGAGCTATTTGGCACTACATGGGGTCTAACCCCATCTACCACAAGCGTGTAGGCTGCACGGTCAATACTAAGAGCTCGTGCGACCGCTCTTGCTATTGTGCGCAACTCTATCGGTGGATTTACAGTTGTCTATATGTACGTGCAATTGTGCATGCTGACAAATGTCCCATGCACATTTGCGGGCTCCTCCCCATACCATATGTGAAGCGGGCTCGCCATCGATTTCTGTAGCATTACAATACAACACCATAAATTTATTTTACCGCCATTTTTTTCAAATTTTAATTACGAATGAATTAATCATATGCTTACATACGGTCAAAACATATGACAACATCTAATTATATTGTATGACAACATCTGTAAAATTTTCAAAGTTTGATTCCAATTACATTCCATTATTGATTTTTACCAAATTTACCAGAGATAGACAGGGTGTCATTTCATCTACGTATATTTCAAGTACCCTGCAATGGCTGTTATTTCATGTATGTAATATTACGCCGAAGATTATCATTTTGGCAACTACTCCGTCATTTTGTGTAGTACAAGTAATTCTTATTGTGTACTAATAGCCAATATTTCTTTGGTCATTCCAATAATCTACTCAGTACATTGCTTCTGTCATTTCATCTTCTAATCATCTTGTACTCATTATAGGTTCACCATTACAATTTCTAATGACCATGATTATACATTAACCAAACCTCATGAATGTCAACAATGTCATTTTAAATTTTTATGGAATGCGGGGATACATCTACCATATTCGTAATTTAGGGTGTCTACTCAAAGTAGCGCATGCATACATAGATTGTTCACAACAACGTATGCTAAGTAAAATAGTGGGATCAACATGATTGAACGAGGTGCTTGCCTTGCTCGGAGTTTTCTTGAACGGAGTCGAGGTCGATGGGTGCGGTCTTTGCAACGTTGGAGGTATCTACATGATCGCAAAAAACAACAATAAGAAGAAAATAAAGTAATAAGGCAAAATAACTTACCAAGGTCTAGAACTTCGGCCCACAGATATTTAAGTCTGATTAAGCAGCTACTTTGGTTCGAGTTATTAAGTTCGGAAAGGAGGTCAACTCCTTTCGGGTCCAAGTAGTGATTACGTCCAAAAATAAAAATAGTCCTTCACTCGAGCGAATAATCGTGCAAAATAAATACAATCCAATGGTCCATCGGAGGGTCCAACACCCCGAGACATTTCAACGTTCGAGTGCAAGATCGCCAGAGGGTCCTGACCTCTGAATAGACTCATAGTCCAAAAAAATGGCTCTTATTTATGTAGTAAGAACTAATTGAACTATTTATTCCATTCGAATATTCATACGTGCGTACACATTTTTAAGTGTTACGGTTAATTCATAATCTTTATGGGATGCGGGGATATCATTTAATTTAACTACTCGATTATAATATTTTATGCAAAAATATTTGCCAATTTTAGTGGAATGCGGGGATATATCTACAAGGTTCGTAATAAAGGGTGTTTACCTAAAGAAACGCAAGCATACATACATTTCAGCATAACAACATAAGCTTGGTAAAAGTGTGGTATCAACATGACAGAAGGGGAGGTGCTTGCCTTGCTCCTAGTGTACTGGAACAGCGTCGAGGTCGTCGCGTGCGGTCTCTGCTGTAACACCCCGGCATTTAATATGCCTGAATGCTACCAAACATAAGCTAAACAACATCTAAATACCACAATTAAACATAAATTCCAGCAAAGGCGCACATGCTAAAAACCGAGATTTCGGCAGCATCTCCTTTGTTTTAACATGAATTAAAGCAACAACAATCATAACATGTCAATATAGCATAATGAACGATAGCAATATCATGATCAAACGGAAAAACAACCACAATACCATTAAGGATAGAAATTCTATCCGTCACATGACAAATATGGACTAATCAATTACTCATAACGACCAACGAATCATCGAAACCATAGATTAGCTTAATGGATTAACCATAACCATAAGGGAAGGAACATGTCAAATGTTTAAATGTGTGATGCTAAGTGATGACGTGTGACTAGCTCCCTTTCCCGCATGTCGGATTCATGGTACCTAAAAGAAAACAACATAAACACAAGCGTGAGTTCATCACTCAGCAAGTATATTGCAATGGACAACAAGAACAATATCATGGCAATAAAATCGCCCATCATGTATATCATCTCATTCATGAACACTTAACAATATCATCATCATTATGTATGCAATGTAATGCAATGCTCATGTCTCCTTGGAAACTCATACCGGTATGGTTGAGTACACACCCGTCGGTGTGCACCCTCTCCCCCCTTCCATCCCGAAGATGGAGGGTGCCTACTCCTCGCTTTCGTTCACCGCGGTGAATGGAATCACGATGCAGGACTTACTCATTGGCTCTCCGGATTAGTCATATCTTTCTCACCGACCTTCCCGGATTAGTTATGACTTTCTCACCGCCCGGGCCATGTAACATGTCATGTATGCAATTATGCCAACATCATGTTTAACTCACATATTTAACACATGGTATCATAACATAATAAACATGCTCATCATATCATTGGCAATCATAAAAGCATGGCAAATGATCATATATCATGTAGTCAATTCCATATATTCTCAACAAGCAACCTACAAATCGCTATCCATCACAACACACTTGCCTCAACCACGGGCAACGGATTGGCGGGAAGTAGAGGGCACTCCCGGGGTCGCACCACCTTCACATAGGCATCACACGCTCACAATCATGCCCACAAAACAGTACGCAAACCCTCATCTACCCCGACATTGCCAACTACTCGAAATAACCAAAAACAGAGGTTCTGTCCCGTCGGGACAGCAGCCTTGCAAAAGGCATAACTTGAGTTCTGGGACTCCGAATCAATTAAACGAGTACATCCTTGCGTATCTTAGGAAATTTCCCAACTTTCTCTAGGTATATGGAAAGACTGATTCGGACTCTAAAGTTGTTCAATCTACAGATTACCGTGATCTGTTCCAATTACGTCACAGATTTTAACATGCTCGGTAAAACAGACATAACTTTCAAACAGCTGGGCAGAATTTAACTTTCTTTATACCCACTGAAAGGTATTGAAAATATCTACAACTTCTTCAACTTCCGTACGGACAGACTCGGATTATAAATTGACGAAAACTCGAACCTTAGGCCGACTGCTCATGCTGTCCCAAAACAGTAACGTGGCAACATCTAGATCTAATCCAAATTACTCCAATCCAGCACCACCAATTGATCTAAAAACTTGATAAACACCCTTAGAACAGTACCTAGATCAATCTCAAGGTTTCCCATGGTCATACCTTTGCCCGACGCACGAAAACTCCAATAGATCTCCTCGCTCCTTGCTGCTCACTCCTCGGATGGATCCATGAGGATGCAGGGGTGGGGAGGCCACCCTAGGGCAGCAAGGGGTGGAGGAGAGGTGGTGGAGAGGTGGAGAGCAATGGGGGCAAAGGGGGCGCAAGGAAGAGGAGGAGGTGGGGAGGTGTGGGAGGCGGCTAGGGCACTTGGGGCGCAAGGGGCAGGGGGAGGACGCCCAAAAGGGCAGGAAGAGGCCCCCCAAACAGGACTCCTACCCTAAATGGACTCGAACACCATCCCACCAAAGCCCACGGACCTTTCCCTTAGGCCCAAACTCCCCCGGAAAGGCCCAAAACCCCTGAAACGGCCCGGAAACGGCCCGGAAACGCTATTAACCTCCATACCTTATGGTTTTAACCTCCCATACCATATTTCATAAAGTTTTTGACCTTAACATGCACCATTTAAAAGGTTACGACACTCCGTGGTGACACATCACTTCAAAAGGCCCAAAAACGCGAGTAAACCTCAAGCCGAAAGATTTTAATCTCTAATTTCACATTCTATAATGTCACACCATACCGTAGTGTCACATCTGCAAGACGGTACCTACACGAAGCAAAAGCAACAGCACGAAGTCAAATAAGTAATAAGGGAAAATAGCTTACCACGATGCAGAACTTTGGGCCACAAATATTTAAGTCAGATTAAGCGGCTACTTTGGTTCGAGTTATTAAGTTCATAAAGGAGGTCAACTCCTATTGGGTCCAAGTAGAGATTACGTCCAGCCCCCCGAGACAGTTCAACGTTCGAGTGGAAGCTCGGCAGAGGGTCCAGACCTCTGCAGAGACTTAGAGTCCCAAAAATATGGTTGTTATTTTATGCAATAATATTTAATTGAATTTTTTATTCCATTTGAATATTCTTACCAACGTATATATTTCTAGGTGCTACGATTATTTCACAATTTTTATGGACTACAGGGATATATCTACCAGATTCGCATTGTAGAGTGTTTACTTAAAGTAACGCATGCACGAAAAGATTGTTCACAACAACATATTGTCAGTACAATAGGGGGATCAACATGATTGAAGGAGGTGCTTGCCTTGCAAGGAGTTTTCTTGAACGGAGTCGACGTCGACTGGTGCGGCCTCTTCAACGTTGGTGTCTACACGAAGCAAAAACATCAATAAGAAGTCAAAGAAATAATAAGGCATAGTAACTTACCACAGCCGAGTACTTCGGGCCACCAATATTTAAGTCAGATTAACCGGCTACTTTGGTTCGAGTTATTAAGTTCAGAAAGGAGGACAACTCCTTTCGGATCCAAGTAGTGATTACGTCCAAAAATAAAAACAGTCCTTCGCTCGAGCGAATAATCGTGCTAAATAAATACAGTCCAATGGTCATCGGATGGTCCAGCCCCCTGGGACAGTTCAACGTTTGAGTGCAAGCTCGCCAGAGGGTCCTGAACTCTGGAGAGCCTCATCGTCCCAAAAGAAGGTTGTTATTTTATGCAACAATATTTAGGTGCTACGATTCATTCGTAATTTTTATGGACGGCGGGGATATTCTTTTATTTAACTACTGCATGTTATTTTATGCACGTAATATTACACTGAAATTATCAGATCATCTTCTACTCATTTACCATGTTTTTCTGTACTTACCATAATAGATTGCACAAACGTCAATACTGAAACCTAACAGAACAAGTTGGTCACTAATACTACACTGTAAAAAGCATATTATTATTCATGAAGATTTGTAACTAACCTTTTCGAAGTTGTACAGATGATCAATAAAGATCGAGCAATGTACCAATAAATGTTCCTCAAAAATACCTGCAATATAAAAATCATGAATGAAATAATTCAAAATGATTAAGCTTTGTGAAAATTTCAACAAATTATAACCACCGACTAATTAGTCTCCTGTCTTCGTGCTCTCAATATGCTGGCCTCGCCTTTACGCTCTCTGCTCTCACGCTCTCCACTCTACTATCACTCAGCTCCTAAGCTCCCTGCTCTCACACTGGCTCCCAGGCTCTCTGTTCTCACACTGGCTCCCAAGGTCTCTGCTCTCTTGATCTAGCACACTGCGAAGAAACGAGCAATTCCTCGGTGCCCCTGGCGACCTGGCTTTATAGGAGCCAAGGTCATCACTATGACGTTTACGTTAATCGTGATTTTCTTACGTATAACTATCTTATTTTTTTATAATCGCGTTCATTAGCACCGTTATTACCTGAAATCGCAGCTATTATACGGTTTGGATTCCAACACGAATTGATTTGACGCGACGTTTCTTGCTGTGCCAACCACCGTCTTCTATTCACCCATGTGCATGCATCCATCTGCGCCGAAAGCAGCCAGGCAGCCAGGCATGGAGCAACATCTCCATTATTTCAGCTGGGCCAGCCCCCCTGCGCCCCCCGTGCGACGCCACCTACCCCTCCCTGCGTTGCCCGCCTTCGCCACCTGGCTACCGCCGTTCCATGTGGCGGCAGCCAGGCTGCCGTGGACCCTGTCGCGCGGTGGCAGGAGGCTGTCGTGCTGCCACCTGGCTGCCGCCGACCCGTGTGGCGGCAGCCAGGCTACCGCCGTGCCCGGTGGCGGCCGCCGTGGTATTTCTGTAATTTTTAAAATTTGTTATATATTTATGCAATTTCGATTTTACTGTTGTATATTTCATCATTTTTTCGAGCTGTGACGACCCGTCTTTTTAGGGCAAGTCAGAACTTCACAACAGCTACCCAGGAAGACTAGCTTTTGGAAAGGACAAGAGTATTTTGCTAGACAAAAACGAATTCAACTCTTTTTATTCAATATCGGGCCTAACGAACAAGTTTTTTTACAAAAGAGATCGCAACAGGGCCCGAATATAATACAATCAAAACACATTTTATATTCGTTGTCTCATTTTGTTTAGAGATAATACAAAGGATAATGACATTTTGTGCACACCACAAGTCTGGTGAGTATTGCATGAAACCAATTATTTTATAATGACATCTTTTGATTGCCCACATAGATACAATGAGAATACTTAAAAAGTATACTTAAGTAGTCATGATGGCTATACCATAAGGTTAACATTTGGCATGCAGAAAGGCAACTTTTTTGGCTAAAACATTTTGGTCTAATATCAAAAATTATGTTCTGGTAATAAAGTTAAACTGAAGTTTAAAAACATAAACAGTATTTTACATGCAAGTCTTTTACATAAACAGTCTTTGCAAGAATGTAAAGCAACCATTTTGGTTTAATGGTACCATAATGAAAGTTTGGTGCTCAAGTAAATAATATCAAAATCATTTGGAAATCATCATATATTTTGATTCTGACTTTAATATATACTGAGATGGCTTCAAATCCACATCAGGTAACATTTATTTATTTTCGCCCGAAGCATCAAACGGAGCATACAAACGTAGTATACATATGCATTCTGGAGTATTGAAAAATGGCTACATTATTAGTTCCCAAGTTTCCTTAAGCTGGGTACGTAGAGCCTGCTCTTCTCACTCTTTTATTCTGTGCAAATGCCATAGAATTTTTTTCGCAAATGTGGCCGTTACGCATAATAGGTTCGCACAGTGTCTAAAGTTGGTTTGCAATCATAGAACAACAACGCTTAGCACATCCGCCATGAAAACCGGTGGGCATTCAACATAGCAAAAATAGTATGCACACGAAGATTTACATTCTTGCAAAACATTGCAAAATTTGAACAAAGCAATAGAAAAAGGTCATCGACAGCTCATAACCTAAGCCAAGGGACCATCCTAATATGGTACTATCTATTTGTCCACCCTCCCTGAAATCACCCAGCATCGGATACTAAATGGCGATCGAAGCTTCTCATACATCTTTTGTTCAAATAACTTATAATGTAAACTTACAATATAAACAAGTAGGATGCTTACCCCGCCTAGGCCTGCATCCGAGGCATAATTTCATCTCTCAGCCTCTATTCGCTTATCTTAGCCTTCATCCATACAAATGCATTCTTCGCCCATTTAAGCCCAATAATCTGGAGGGGAAATAAATCACAAGTATGATCTCTCATTGCTACTTTTTTATTCAAATTCAACTATTAAGAACATAATTCTCCGTACGTACCATTGGCTGATGCTGGCAAGCAACCCAAACGAGCACTATTGAGAGTTGGAGTAAAACTCCGAGAGGCCATATAACCCATTTGGGGCTCCGCTCAAAACAAAGCACTATTATACAAGTCAACAGCACCAAGAATAGCAACTTAAAAAGCGCTACCCATGAGCAGACAACAAATCCAGGGTGGTCTAGCGACTCTATCTCCTTGAAGTATGAAGCGGAACCTGCCATAATAATGCAGCTGATAGTTGATATTACGCCACCTGCGAAAAAGACTTGTATCCAAGCATCGGAAATCCTCAGAAGTGGAGTCGGACCATGGGAGTATACCACCCTCGAAATGATCAGACCACCACTAAGGGTAGTCATCTTGTCCAAAATGATGAAAAGGAAAGCCACTGTAGCCTGAGTTCAAACAATGCAGAAAGATGTACAAACATTAACACATTTAGGATTTGACTGTCTCCCTCAGGGGTTCTACAGATCGTAGATCAAACCAATAAGAACGGAAATGAATTCCAAAAATATTTGCAGCAACACTGCTTGCCAAGCTATGTGGTTACAGTGTGATGGTTTTGGTATAATTTAATGGTAGTGAAGCCAAGGGGGACAAAAAGAATTGAAGAAATCTACCTTATTCTTCTTTTCATTTCCAGAATTGTTCACAACAAGAGTACTTTGATTATCGATCACCCCTTGTATAGCATCAAAGAGATGCAATCGTCGGAAGGGGTAAAAGGAGGGGGACAAGGAGGGAGAGAAAATCGGATAAGTTCTACTGCAGCTGTCCTAATGACCATGTTAGAATAATTGTTTCTGGAATTTTTAGTCATAGCAACGTTATTCCGCACAGACCTGCTTGCTTCATATTGGGCATGATTGTTGCCATTTGAGTGGCCGGCCTCGGCTTCCTCAGGATTACTAGCCCCCTGTTGATCATCAACAAGACCTTACCTTTGGAGGATGATTAGGGCTAAAAGAAGGGAATGAAGGACAAGGAAAATAGGAGAGTACCATATTGTTGGAAAAGTCAGACACAGGTGGACACTGCAAATTGTCCTGAATAAAGAAAAATAGCATATGTTAGCATATTGCATAATAGTGAGCCACAACAAGGAAGCACAAGATAAGTTTTTTTTCATCTCATCTTTGTCATAATAGGAATAGGACATTAACAGGTCTGTTAGCATGCCTAGAGAATCGGTCTGTTATCATGCTTATATAGGTGTGCGATCAGTTCCCAACCGATCAGACACTATAGTTCAGTTGGTTTGAATTCGGCAAGAGATTTTGCTATAAGCCGCTTAATCAATACTTGTATGCAGAGTTACACACAAGCGGAATTACCGAGCTGATTGAGACTCGTTAAGTGATTGAGACCTCTATGGCTAGTGAGTACAAAAGGCTTAACATGGAAGCTCTTTTATGGGACACTGAATTTAATTTAGATGTTTATTTTTTTCGATCTAACATATCATATTAACAGTATTTATTTATACTTTATCAGGTAGTAGAGTAATAAAAATGCTTTTAATAAATCAATAGCTACATCTAATTTTTACTATTCACCAAATACTTATTGGTACAATGTATTGTAAAGTTTCTCTAACATGGATCAGTGCGGTGAGTTCAGAACAGGGTTCAAATTCTCGCCGAAATCCCGCGAAATTTCGGCGAAATTTCGGATTTCGGACCCCCTGGATTTGACCGGATTTAAATTTTGGTTTTTGTATTTCGTTTAGATTTCTTCCGAAACAACGAGATCTCGCTGAAAGTTCGGATTTCGAAACCCTGTCCAGGGGCGGGAATGATATGTGCAAGGCAGGGGGGTGGGTCGGGGGTGGGGGGGCGAATGATAGGTGCAGGGCAGGGCAGGGGGGTTGGTATTTATTGGGGGGCCAAGACTACCAAAACGCAGTTTAGCTATCTTACCTTAAACAACTCGCAGTTTAGCTCTACCTTATCTATACGTTAAAAAAACTCAACTTGGAGCGGCGGGCGGGCGGGCGGACGTGGGTTCCTCCCCGCATCAACACCAGGGGATGGATACCGAAACAGGTCAAAGACCATTTCCCCAACCCTCCAGCAAGCATCAAATGCCCGCACGTGCATTGCCAACGCCGCAGCTCCGGGTCGAGCCTCCCACCCTGAGCACGGTGTCGTACATGTGTACTTGCCAGTACGAGATTAACACAGGACGGAGACGGCAAATCAACAAAACAGAGAAGCGTGTTGTGCTCGTGCCAACATATGGAAGCACCATGTGCTTCATGGTTCCCACGGTCCCACCAGGCTGGTGCGCCCTTGGGCCACGAGGCGCGAGGAAACCGACACATGCAGAGGAATATATATATATATACTACCTCCATTAGAGCATCCCCTAAAACAGGGTCCCTATTTTGGATTTAGGGACTTATTTTTGAGCCTGCTTTTGAGCGAAGTCAGCCAATGACACCTAAATCTCAGCCCCTATTTTACTTTTTCTCCTATTTTGACATATCCGCTATGTATAATCTTCATTTGACACCACTAAAATTCAATCAAAAATATTTGTAATACATAAAACATAAGCATATTAACATTTACAATTTAAAAACATGATATTTAAAATTTAAATTTAAAATTTTCAAAACATGATAAAATTTTCGAAGCCTCTCATGTATTTCCCTATATTCAATAATAGGGGTTGTACTCGTGTCCCTGGAAATTAGGGTTGAGGAGGCAAATTTAGAGGCCTCCTAATTTTAGGGGCTTGAGTAGGGGCCCCATGGGAATTGGGGCTGAGGAGGCAAATTTAGGGGCCCCCTAATTTTAGGGGTTTGAGTTGGGGCTCTGCTGGATCTGTTTTTTTTACTACACTCCCTATTTTAAGGTTTAGGGGCTCTGCTGGAGATGCTCTTATAGTTGGGAGAGTTCCCGGCCAGAGAGTGTGCCCACGTCACCTCTTCCCTTTTCTCTCTCTTCTTTTTGCAAAAAAATCCTTCGATTCTTCGGAATTACGGATAGGTTCCTACGAATTTACGAATAGGTCCTTTGTGATTTCCTGTGAGGGAAAAAAATTTCTCGGTTCGCGTTTAGGTCCCTTATTCGCCGTTTTACAGAAATTGTGATTTCCTGTGAGGGAAAAAAATTTCTCGGTTCGCGTTTAGGTCCCTTATTCGCCGTTTTACAGAAAAAGACTCCCGTTAAATACGAATTGTGAATAAATCCTTTTCTACTTTTTCAAAATAGTGATCAGGTCCAAAATTATAACAAATAGGTCCCGCACTTTACGTTCAGGTCATTTCTCCGTTTTGCCTGGAAAAAATATTTTCGTGGTCCGTTTTTTCCCCGGAGCATGGGAAAATGTTTTCATTGGCCGCTTTTCCTAAAAAAAAATGGAAATTCATATTTCGTTTTTTCTCGTTTTTCCCAAAAAAATGTTTGCATGGTCCGTTTTTTCTTCGAAAAAAAAACACATTCGTTTCCATTCACGCGCGCGGCATGCGCCGCACATATTTTCCTAGTTATTTATAAGGGGATGGAGGCTGGAGCGCCTTTCGTGGTCCGTTTTTTCCCCGGAGCATGGGAAAAATGTTTTCATTGGCCGCTTTTCCTAAAAAAAATAGAAATTCATATCCCGTTTTTTCTCGTTTTCCCCGAAAAAAATATTTGCATGGTCTGTTTTTTCTCCGAAAAAAAACACATTCATTTCCCGTTCCAGCCACAAGGCCGCGAGGGAAGCCACGGGATGAAAATGGATGGACACGGAGGGACTATGATTTTATTATATTTATTTTTTTATTTTTTATATAGATATGAATATAGATAATTCGGATATAAATACAAATACAAATAATGTTAAATACATATATGAATCGAATATAAGTCGAATCGGATATGGTTACAAATATTTATCAGAACATAATAACCCTTTAGATTGTACATAAAAAATAAACGAAAATATATAACTAGTTGCTTTGATAAAAATATTATTGAAAATTGAACAAATATAAGTACTTTCATTCGCTTAGATAATAGTTAGATCCTATATCGCAAACAAAATAATGTAAGATTTAGTTCATCCCGTGTAACATCCTCATTTTCGCCTTCTGGAGAAAAACCTAATTTAAATAAATTAAATTCAAAATTTGGAGTTTCTTTGGTGTTTATATTAATCTGGCATCCACTCCTATCCAAAATCGGGATTTAATTCCCATCCGGTCGAAAAATCGGATTTTCCAGTTCCCGTCGGTACCCGAAATTTCACCCGAGTTCACAAATGCTCCAAAAATCCCTAAACCACTTCAATTGTGTTCCAAATATTCCAAAATAATTTTATAAATCATTCCCCGGATTTTTGGACCCCCGTTCCTATTTTATCTCGCGCGGCTTTTGTTTAATGCCTGCGATCCGCGCCCGAATAGTTAATTCCACAAAAATCATCCAAATTCAGCGGAACCAATTTTATTGGGTCCCAAATATTCTAAAATGGCACTAGGAATTTTTTCGGAATTTTTAGGCCATTTTTCCCAATTTTTCTCTAGGGCGGATTATTTGCGTAAAGGAGGACCAATGGGAGAATGCCACGTGGCAGTGAATAGTACTCTTTCTTCTACCTTGGGCCATGGCAAACAACAGAGAGCTCAAGCTCATGCTCCAATGGCTAGGGCTTGGTTCCAACACTCATAACTCCCTCAAAGCAACTCCAAAATGCGAACGGTCGGTTCCCTCGGATCCGCAATGTCGATCTCTTGCCATTCCCCACCTTGATGAGCCGTCAATCTCGCCGGAATTCGCACGAATGGCCAAAAACCGAAATGGACTTAAATGCTCATAACTCGAGCGTTTCTTCATCAATGCGTGCGTTTCCACTTCCATTCTCTCCGTATACAAGTGCTCTTTCCGGTGGTATGATCCACTCTTTGCCTCTCTCATTCGTTTGCCCGTGAGATCAAGAAAACCAACGCCGGGTCGCCGTTTTTCGGTGTTCTTCACGCTCTTGGTTGTAGATCTCTCTCCGGTGAGCTATTCTTCTTGTTACTTGGTTCTTTGTGACCGTGAGGTAGTCTAAAAGCTCACTCAACAATCAATTTTAGGTTGCATCAAAGTTTGGAGGCGAATTTCGAGTTTTTGTTCTTTTGGCCGGAGCTCCGTTCGTCGCGAAATTCGTCGCCTCCGGTGAGAATCAAGCCAATTCTTTGCTCCTCTAGGTTCCTAAGGTTGTAATCTACTTGATCCATGCTTTTGTTTGGTCCAAATCCGTGCGAAAATGAGTTAAAAATCGGAATTTTGGGGGTTAGGCATGCTCTCTGTCATTTTTGGAGCTCACTGTGCTTGGGCTCGCGCCCGGCCGGCCGGCCGCCGCTTGCCACGCTACCGCACCGCCGCCTGGCCTGCGTGGTCACAAGACTGTGTGTCTGCTGGCTACTCACACCGGTGACCCGCCATGCCGCGCCTCGCCGCCCCTTCCCCACCTCCCCAAGCTCCCTCCTTCCCCATTCATGGCCATGGCTAGGCCAAAGCTTGAAGACAAGCCTACCACCTATGACAAGTGGGGCCCACCCTCCATAGACACTAGCTTTTCCTCAAAATTTCAGCAAAAAGGAAAAAGTCAACAATGGAATATTCCGAGAATATTCCTGGTTTTCCGATTTTTCGAAATTCAAACTTCGGAAGCTCATAACTTCTCCGTCCGAACTCCGTTTGACTCCATTCAAATTTCTGAATTCATCTAAAATCAAGATCTACCTGTCAGTATTATTTTTGTAATTTTTTGATTTTATTTATTTTCTTTTATTTATTTATTGCCTCGATTTGCGTGTAGCCGACGATCCCGCCGCGATCGTCGATCCCGCCGCCGAGTTTTCCGAGTTCGACACTGTGAGACCCTCATTTTTATGCCAGTAAATAACATAAATATGAGGCTCTTTAAGTGCTTCCTGTGCCATTCCCATGATCAGTGGCTGGCACGCACAAACACAATTTGAAAATTACAGCCACACAGATACACATTTTTATTACATCACAAGTTTTATAGTGTTATTACAATACCAAAAGTAGCAGGAAATTAAAACCATGTCTCATGTTGTGCGAACTAAAACTCCACAGGCAACTGCTGAGATGAACCTAGAAAGATCAGTCGTCGCTAAAGTTCGCAGGTTCCTCATATTCATTCCCGTCATTATCTTAATCTTGCTCTTCACCTAAAAACATTGTTGAAGCAAGTTGAGTACATTGGTACTCGCAAGACTTTGTAGTGTATGCAATTCCTGGAATATATGCAGGCGGAAATAGAAAGTGGGTTTCTAAGGTTGTTTTGCATAAAGCGAAAGTTTTGAATGAAGTAATACTGAATAGTAATGGAAAGCATAAATAAAACTTTAAGACAATTTGATAAGTAATTGAGATAACAAGTAATAAAAAGATAATAACATTTTACTCACGGCCCTTTTGTGAGTAAAATAACGAACAAGACCCTCCATGGTCTTAATAGATCAAAATGACAGTAAATGACATTTATACGGATTTGAATCATTTCCAAAGCATTTAAACAAGTTTTTTTGAAAATAGAAAACAATTAACTAGTGCTGGTTAGCCAAGTCATCCATGACCGTGGATACGGCTATTCGAATAGTTTTAGACTCTGCAGAGTTGTACAGCTTTACCCACAAGATATGTTCTCCCTTTTTGCAAGCTATAAGACACACTTCCTTTGGTATGTCCGCGAGGAGTTCATAACGAAACTGTTCGATTATTTGAACCTTAACTTTGCACTAGCCCAATTACGTTACCCCTGACTATGATGGAAGCAAACAAACAGTGAAGCAATAGTATTCAGGAGCCCACGGCTCAAATGGTACAACAACAGCCCCAAATTCATAGCCAGGCGTACACCGTTACAACGGCAGATGCCAACACCTCGGTGATGACACCTCCCTCGAGCAAACCAATATCCGGAATGCCCGTGCTACAACTGCCTACCAATGTGCAAAGCTAATTTCCAAATAATTTAATAAGTTAAGACTGTCCCAGTCCAGTACTTGTGGATGTACGGTTTACTTGGATCATGCAACACTACGTTCGGTCCTTAAAGTGACATGGGCGATAACTCCACCCTAGCTACGTACACGTTAAAACATGTACAACCGGCTACTGCCAATAATCACCCACGTCGAAATCAATAGTTTTATTTTCATTTTTACCAAACTACCAGTATCCTTTACTGCTTAAATAAACCATTGATAGATTTCATAAAAAAAGTGTGTGGGTGTAAACATTTCCAACTTTGACCTAAAGCAGTGTTAAGCATATGCAGGTTAATAAGCGATTATACCCAGTTCAAAGAATTTAACCATTCCTATGGTTTTTCATAGATCGTATGTCATCATGATTAAGGGAATCCATCAATTTGGGTTATAACTACCAAGTAACACAAAATAATAGTTTATCAAATTATAAGCATGCAAGAAGATTCTTAATCACATTTTAGTGGATTATGAAATCTGGGATCAAGATGATCAAGGGGGGTGCTTGCCTTGCTCCTCAGCGGTGTAAGCTGGATCGGTGTCGTCGACGGCGTAGTCGGTAGTCTCAGCGTCTATACGTCGATTAAGAACATGGCAAACAAAATACTTCAATATCGATAAAGAAGCAAATACATAAACAAAGAAAGCAGTTGAAAGATTCAAACGAAATCACTCCAAGACAATCAAGATGTCAAACCTCAATCATCGTTTCATGTGCTAACTAAGTCATAAGGTTTTGGGTCCTAAGGGTAAAGATATGAGGGTAACCAACACAACTAGTTTTCTTTATGTAATATTTTATTTTAGTTTACGAATTCAGGAAGCTAAGATTGTAAGATTGAATTTAATGAAATTCATTTTCAGGGTGTATGATTAATTGTACTAATATGAGTTAGTATGCAAAGCAATCCTAATTATATTTAATGAAAGTTCATGGTGCACCCTAATTTTCATATTACCATCTGATCCTAATTAGTGTAATGAGCACAAATAAACAAGTTTCATTTATTTTGGATGCTTTTTGATTAGGTTATTGCAACTATATTAAATATATGCATTAAATAAAGTCCTAATGTGAAATTTTCACAAAGTAACTCCAAATTCAAATTTAATTACATATTTGAGTAGTATTTGACCTAAGGATTCCAGCAAAGTTGGTTTCACTCAAATTGGACTTTATTTGCAAAATCTCTATATGCTACATATCCAAATTTCACTCTTTAAATTTAAATTCAAGTTTAAATTGCTAAACAAGTTTCAAATATTTTTACATATTATGAAACTAGATAATTTATGATGAATTTACAAACAAGTTTCACTTGATTTGGATTTACAGATAAAAAGTTATATGTGTTTTTATATATTCGGTTCTAGAAAACCAGAAAATAAAAGAAAATACGTTTTCCTTAAGGGAAGACGTATTCTTGGCATTTGGCGCGGGCTGGTTTTGAACTCGGTTCGGGGTCACTGACGCCTGGGTCCACTGTCAGCGACACGACGCAGGGGAGATGGCCGACGGCCTCACCGGCGGCAAACCGGCGACGTCGATCGAGTTTGGCTGGCAGCTACGGCTTCACGGGACCATGGTGAACCTAGGGGACTACTTGGATATGGGTGGTGTTCGGAGAAATCAAGCTCACGGCGATGATCGGCGGAAGCTCACGGTGGCGCATGGTGCGACAACACTACGGTTCAATCCGGGATGAATGGTCATGCGTATGAGTTTTAGGAAGTCATAAGGACTCTATTCATGCACTTAGATCGGAGGGAGAGTGAACGGTTAGTGTTCTCACCGTGCGGCGGTAATGGCGGAAGAGGTCGCACGGTGCGGGGTCTCCTCGGGTCGTTTCGGGCTGAAAGAAGATGCGCAAAAGTCTCATAAGCTTCCGAGGATACTTCAATTCAAATGAATTTGAAAGATTTCTACCGTAGCCCAGGAATTTGAAGTTTCCCCCAAATCGGGTTCCACCGGCAACGGAGAAGACGATGGAGGTTTTGGCGGTTTCGTCAGCTCAGGGGAAGAATGGACGTGTTGCCCGAGTTTGGTTGTGTTCGGAGGTGCTAATCATCCCCTTAAATAGGCGAAAGAGGTGGTAGGGATTAGGATTGATTGGGAGGATAAGGCGGTGGTCTCTGGAAGTTCTCCTTTGGCTCGGTCAAGGCATGGGCGAGGTTGGAAGCTGGCAGCGGCTCGCCAGGGTGGCCTCGAGGTGCACGACATTGCGGCGGGGAAACGACAAAGAAGCGAGGCGGTTCGGGTTGGCTCCATCGAGAGTGAGAGAGAGCAGAGAGAGAGAGAGCAAGAGAAGGAGCAGAGGGAGGAAGAAGGAACCGACAAGTGGTCCCCGGGGCCACTTGCAGTGAGACTGGAAGGGAAAGAAAGAAGGAGGGAGAAAATGGACGCGCGAGAGGTGGAGTCCCACCTGGCAGTGACGGGAAGCTACAGGACCCGTCGGCAGCGTCCTTGCACACGTGGGTCCCACGTGTAAGGGATGAGAAGGAAGGAGAGTAATCTAGGGTGTTTCCTTCAGACAGCGAAGCAAACGAATTAATTCACGGGACAAGTCATCTCAGGATTTTTCGAAACTTTTTGACCAAGCTAAGGGATAATATATCTACCTCCAGTAAAATTTTGGGGTTAAAATGAACTATATTTATTTAATTAAAAATCTGACATTGTATGCTGCACAGAATATCCAATTCGGTTTTTGAATTGATTAAGGGACTAAATCAACATATTAATTTTTGAAACTTTTACGGAAGGTGTGTATCTATAATATGGCTCTTTCATAAAAATTTTAAAACTAATTTCACAATATTTATTTTTCTATAATTCTTTTACTGTCGATTGCAGAACTTCAGATTTGCTTTAATTAAATGAAAATAAATATCTAACCTTCTTAATAATTTTCGCAATTTTTTGTGGATGAAGGTGATATGTCCGAGGTCTTATGGTAAAAATTCCAAGGCCTAGATTGTTCCACGTTTCTCTCGAAAAATCTGACATGGGTCAGGGCAACCATTAAGTTTATTATTTAATTTTGTTTTCTTTATCAATAAATGTATGCACATGGTCTTTTGACCAGCTAGGGGTGCATTCTAGAGCTGAGCAAGATTGGTTACAAAATTTACCATAGTAATTTCTTATTCCTACTATTCTACCATTTCTTCTCTTCTTCTTTTATTTGATTCCAATAATCATTTCAATCAACAAACAAATCAACAAATGCACATAAAATCAAGAAATAAAGCAAGGAAACGATTCCACATTTTTAATATTTGATTTTAAACTTTTATAAATTTGAGGATGTTACACCTCCACCACGACCGAAGGCAAGTCTCCTTGACGCATTTTGATCCCATGATTGTGAAATGATTTAAATTGTTTACAAAGTTGCATGGCTATGTTTAATGAAATATGTTAAATATAAGTACTAGTTATGCCGAAATTGTTGATTCCTCCTTGGCATTGTTACTCATGTCCATTGTAACCCTAGGACATTGCTTATACCATGTTTATACTTATATGGTATCCATTGTTACATAGTACGGTAGAATTGCTTAGGATCTTTATCGATGAAAACAACTTATGGGTGGGATTACTCAAAATTTATGATTTCAAGTGTGGTTTGGAAATTATTATTATGATTTTAGTACTGTTTTCTAAAATAACAAGAAAATAAAAATGGTTTGGACTTGGGCGGATTGGATTGTCGGGTGGGTGCGGATGGAGCACTAGTTGTCTTGTGCAAGTACCGCCCCAAGTCATTTAAGGACCGACGTTTGTGATTGTCCATTCTAAGCATAACCGTACTACCACATGTCTATAATGGTACGACCTGGCCAACTAATTTGTAGAAGCCTAGCTTAAACTGACCACTCGGTTGAATGTGACTGCCGGATGGAGGCATTGTCGTTTTTCTCACACGGCGCAAGAGGGGGCTTCTGTACTGGGCGGATGGAACCCTAACAGCGGTGAAACCTCAGCGGGTGGGTCAAGTTAGGTAGATACATTGTATCGGCCTTGTCATGATCTCTCTGCCAGCACACCAAAGGAAGTGTGTTAATAGCTTGGCATTAAGAGTTGATCATGTCTTGTGGGTAAAGTTGTACACCTCTGCAGAGTTAAAACTATTCGAATAGTTGTGCCTACGGTCAAGGGCAAAGTGAAGAATGCTTTCATACTGGTAGACTTTGATTTTGGTTTCAAAAACTGAAAAGTGTTTTGTTTTGGGATTCGTGAGTGGTTAGAACTCTCGAATGTTGTTTGGCGGATAGAGCCAACCAGGTGGATAGAACCTATTTTATACTTGACGGATGGAGTCACATGATTAACCTTGATCTTTTAAAATATGGCGGATAGAGCCTTTATATTAGTGATGGTGGATAGAACCTCACTACACTATTAAATAATTCGCTTATTAAAAAGAATTGTTAAAAGATGCTTTGTGAAAATTATTACTTGAGTATGGTTTAATAAAATGTGGCTTTATGCAAACAAACCCTATTAAGCTGCCTTTGGAAAGCCCCACATGATCATACTTTCCCCGACTTGCTGAGTACCTTTGTACTCACGTGCTACATCAACATTGTCATCATCAGAGAATTTTCAAGATGCAACCGAGGAGGGCGAGTTCTTCCAGGAGGAGTACGCGGAGGATTGCCAGGAGAACTAGTTGCGTTTCTGGTTGTCGCCTGTGGCGTTTGGCGTTCACTTGTTTTTGCTTTCGTTTTCCGCTGCTTTGTCTCCGGTCTTTGGACCGAGTATTGTAATAAGTGGCCATGTGGCCCATACTTGAATATTTATGTTACAATTTTCGTTTTGTTCGGCAATGAAGTATCACTATGACTGTGTGTACTAGCTACTGATCTGGGACTAGTACGAAAATACACAGGAGATTTCGGATAGCTGATTCGGGGTCTCACATCCCGCACATATGATTAACTCATCATACATATAGATCAAAACACAAAATATAGGTTACCCTTACTCAAGAATACAAATGGAAGCAAACACAGTATACATAAAAAGTTTGATAATACCTAGAAGCCATGTCTCTAGAAAAAAATATATAACACTTACATGTAATAACCCAAGATTTATATTCTTTGTGAAATTATGTTTAAAATAATAAATTATGTATTTATGAGTTTTTATGCATTTTTAGCTACTTATTTAAAATATTTTCCTATTAAGGACAACAATTTTTGAATTTTTTAAATTTAATATTTGGTAAAATCTTGAATTTTTTTTTAAGTGATAGACTATGTAAGGAATTTTTCCAAAAATTTTATAATTTTTGGAGCTAGTTTGACAATTTTAATAATTAAAACTTAATTTATGAATTAATTAAATTAAAAATGATTTTAAAATTTAGAAACATTTTTGGCCCAAAAGAGTAGCTTGGCCCAGCCCACATGCATATCCAGATTATTTGAATCCGTATCCGTATCCGATGGATAATACACTACCGAATTCGTATCTGTATCCGACAAAAAAAAATGTATCCGTATCCAATTTGATACTATCCGACAAATATCCGATCTGATAGAATCAATATCGGAAAATTATCCAGATCGATCGGAAACTATCCAATCCATTTGCATCCAGACATGCAAATGCATCGCTGCGATTGCAATATTGAGTCCGCCACCCGCGTACGCGCAAGCCCCGACAGATTTTCCCCCAGCCGAGACGTGGCGAGGACGCTTGGGTGCGTTTTTTTTGCGAAAAGACTCGTAAAAGTTTTTGCAATTACATTCAAATTCTTTTTTTTACAAGGAGACCCATTCAAGTCCTTTTTTGCAAGGAAGCCCCCCAAAAAACCAAGAATTTGTTTTTTTTTGCAAAGGCCCCCAGGATTCAGAAATTGCCCCTAAAACTTCATTTTTTTTTTGCGGAAGACTATCGACATTTTTTGATGTTCCAAATTAGCCCTAAAAATTACAAGAAGCTTCCTAAAATTGCGTGTTAATCCAAATTTTTCGTGGGGACCCATAAAATTCCAAATTTTGTTTTCCTTTGCACAAAAGCTCCTAAAAAATTATGAAGCTTTTTTCAAAATTACTTATTAGCACATTTTTTACCAACGAAGTTTTTTACGTTGGCCACGTAGCGGCTGGCGCGGCGTGCGCCATGCCCATGTGGCTAGTTTAAATCAAGAGCCATCGCCTTTACGGGTGGTTAACTGGTTGGTTTAAAATTAAGTTAATTTATTGGCATGCCCGGTTGTTCTCCCTCTCAAAAGAATGATTAGGTAGTATGCGCACTGTGGCACGCAGCGCGAGGGTGATTTTTCGGAAGTTTTTTGTTGGGCAAAAGGGAATTTCTTCTTTTCAACAAAAAATTATGTGATGAAACAAATTTATTTCTTTTTTAATTGGGTGTGGGAACCTTTTGTTGTGAAAAATTGGGCCACAAAAAGATTTTAATATAAATAGGAGAATTTTTGAAAAAAATGGACCAGGATGAAAATCGGACGTGGAAAGCATTTTTTGTTTTTTTCATGAGAATTTGGGTTTCGGTAAAAATCGGGTCAAAGAAGGATCACTACTACAGAAACCATTTGTACAGGCGGGTGGTAACCCATCTTCACAGGCGTTTTTGCACCCTTCTGAAACTAAAGGTCTGTGTAAATCTGTATAATTGCACAGGCGTTTCTAAGAATCGCCTGTAAAATGAATTTATACAGGCGGTTTCTTAAGTTGACCGCCTGTACAAATACCATTTGTACAGGCGGGAATCTTAAGAACCCGCCTGAAGAAATATATTTTTCACAGGTGTGGGCTTAAGCCGTCCGCCTGTACAAACTGCATATCTTCATTCGGTTGCTTAAGCGAACCGCCTGTATAAATAGTTGTACCACATGCGGCGCCTAAGGTGAACCACCTGTACAGATCCAGAGAATCTTTTTTTAATAATATAAAGATAATTATAATATAATATTAATAAATGCATACATTATATCAATCACATCGCTGTTTAGCACAAATCCATACATAACATGCAATGACAAGGTTATATATACAAAGCACGTATAAATCATAATTGCATTATTTATGTATATATATACAAGGTTATATATACATCAGTGTTCACAGCCCGTCTATCCTCGTCTCCCAATTACTTAGTCTAGGATGTTTTGCCACTTCACCTCCCGAGGAAAAGAATGTACCACTCTCATGGATGACTTCACGACGAATGAACTGACACATGTCCTTTTGCACATTGCAAAGGTCATCATCAGTGAGTGCCAAAAGTGATCTTTTCAATCTTCACCTGCAATAATGACGAGTACACATACCATGGGTATCCCCAGCAGCTCGGCCAAGCACAAATACGGACGCGCTCTGACCCCCGAGGGTCGGGGTGCCCAGCTCGCTCCGACCCAGGCGTGCCGCGGCTCCATCAAAGCATTTGGACACCTGCCCTACCGGCGTGACGTCTCAAAACATCCACACCAGGGTAGGTGGCTCCTTCCCAAGGTGTCAGGGAGGCCGCATAAGAAGTCAAGCTCCGATCCCGTCACCCTGACACACAACAGAGGGGAACGCCCCCTCCCGAGGCCACACTGAGGTCAAATGCCATTAAATGTCAGCGCCTGACAATCGTACGGAGCAGTGCGTCACTTCTCCAACCCGGCCGAGAACCCCCCGCTGCAAGACTACCGACTCGGCGTGGGGGTGGACGAAGGCCGGTCGGACGATAAGACCGAAGACCAGATTTCGAGACATAGGACACCCCTTTCTTTTCTTTTCCCTTCCAAACTCGCATGTAACCTGTCGCTTCCGCCTATATAAGGGAAGGCAGGACCCCGGGGAGGGGGAGAGCAATAGATAGAAAGGGGCAGAGAGGCATATAGATAGATAGATAGAGAGATCGATCGATCGGTCGATCTACACAAAGGAAAAACACCCACACGCTAAGATAGTTCGACTCTTCTTCCTCCCAAAGGAAGTCGCCATTGTAACCCCCCAAAGGACAATATACACTCATCTCACGAACTGGAGTAGGGACGCTCAGCCCGAACCAGTATACATCTTGGGCTCCTTGAGTCAGGCCATTCGAGGAGAGGGAGCGCGCGAACCCCCAAGACCGAAAAATCGTATTGCCGGTGGTCGAAACACTGACAGTTGGCGCGCCAGGTAGGGGGTTTCTCGCGCGTCATCGTCACCATTGTCTCCAGATTCCCATCCGCTTCCCCGATGGCTTCATTCTCACGCGACGGCGCACCAGTGTCAAGGGGCTGGATCCGCTTCGGCGCCCTTGACTTCATCGTTACTACGACGGGAGAGCTCGTGCTCATCCCCGCCGCTGTCCGTGACCAGGCCTCCTCCATGAGCCTAGACGTAGTTGCCGACATCCTCGGCAACCTTCGCCTCGAGGCTTCCGCACGGGCCTCGACAATGGAGCTACTCCACGGTGGCATCGCCTCTGGCGGCGCCATGCGTGTGCAACAGCGGGCGGGAGCCCCGCCCCCCACGGGTTCCCAGCTCGTGGTAATGACCGGCTACGTGCCGGCCTCCCTCCATGACTTGCTGGGGGACTCCTCCAGCCACGGCTCTAGCTCCGATAGGGAGCACCCCCCGCGCAGGCCGCACTCTCGCGAGTGCAACATGGCAAGCGTGACAGACCCGTTCGCCACCCCTGCGAGTCCCGGAACTCTCCCCCCGCGCACCGAAGCGCAAGACGATGAGGACCGGCGTGAAAGCCCCGCGCGCCTCCAAGCTCGCCGCGCTCAGCTCTAGCGGCAGCGCGAGGAGCTTGAGGCCCGCAAGGCCGAGCTCGACAAGCTCCAGGCCGACCTGGAGCAGCGTCGGCTTGACCCACCACTCATATCTGGCGCACGCGCACGCTAGGTACATCACCAGCTCACTGAGGAGTCTGACAGTCTCCTGTTCTTCCCCCATGCAAGCCAAAACGTCGCCGCAGCTGCGATGCTGCTCTGTGGGCTCCCTGAGCCGACGGACCTGGAGGCCAAGGTCACGTACCAAAACCTCTAGGGGCTGGTGGAGCGTGCTGCCGTGCATGTAACATCCCAGAATTTACTAAACAGTAAAAATAAAATATTAAAATGTGAATTTGATTTATTATTATCTTTCTGCAAATTTAAAAGCTCTTGTTAAAAGATAATTGAATTACTGAAATTAGAGAAGGAAAAAGTTATAGAAGAAATTGGTAAGAAGATAAAATAAACCAATTGCCATTTACTGATCAAAAGTAATCATTACAAAGGATTGAACTGCAACACAAATTTTATTGATACATTGTAGTTCACATCTACAATAAATAGGAAATACAAAAATCTTTATAAAGACATACAACAATTATCTGGAATACAACTCAATACAATCATTCAATTACATATGGAACTACGATTACATAAATGATTACATTCTAAAAAGTAGGCTACAAGATTATAAGCTACAACTACTATGCTGACTTGATCTGCATCTTGTGAACCTGCATATTCAATTGTACACATATAAGAGAAAGAACAAAATAAATGCATTAAATTAAATACAATGATTGAAAAGAGAAAGAGTTGCCGTCAGCTAAGAATGATCGCTCAATGAGGTACCCTAGATTGTCTGGGGGCCAATCTGGCTCCTCTCGCGATTAAGTTTTGCATCATTCAGCAATTTACAAACCTGTTTAAGCCGTAGACACGAATATTCAGAAAATATCGCGGTAAAAATATTTTACCGCAGTAGATAGTAAAACCACAGTGAAAAGGAATAAAGCCAAGCAGCAGTACCCACAAGAACAGCTTAGTTCTTTCCAGAACCAGCTACAACATCAAGTCCAGCCGAAACTCCCAGATCAATGCCCAGCCACGTGAAGAGTCACCAAGCCGCCGAAACCTTCAGAACATTACTCGACCAGCCAAGCACATGCTGAAGACTAAACCCATCCCAAGGACCAACCGACCTACCTTTAAAGCTTCAGAAGCATGGGAACCAGAGGATAAGACAAACCTCAGCCGAAACCTCTAGAGCTCAAGCAAAGAATCAGCCACGATAGTCCAGCCGGCCATATAAGCCATACCGACCAAGGTTAATGCACTGGCAAGGAGTAAATGGGTACTCATTACAGCCACAAGAATAAGGGCCATTCAAACCCTATTGCAACTCCACCAATAAGGCTATAAAAGCCACCCAAGCTCATATATCACCATCACAATTCCTCTTTTAACCCAAGCAAATCTCCGAGTAAATCACAAGTGATCAAACAACAAGATAGGAGCTAGCAGGCCACAAACCCCAAATAGAAGCAAAGCAACGTTTAGCCACAGACACAAGGCAGACCAGCCGGAGCCATCAATAAGGAGCAAGCCTGCTTGATTAGCTGCGGACCAGATTCTACCAACAGACAGGTATGTCTGTGCATCTATCCCTTTTTTTAATAGAATTGAAAATAAACTAGAAATAGAGTATAGAAGACGAAGATTGAAATAAAGGAATGGAAAGTAGTTGGCCTCAGTAAAAGGAAACCCACTGGGGTTACGCTACTAGTTACCCTAATTCGCAAATACTCCCCCGGCGTACCGTGAGATAAGGTCATCGTCGTAGCACCATCCAACCGGTGGGATTGCTAAATAGAAATTCATCATAGACCAAAGAAAAGTAGTTCGCTCCCAAGACATGGCATCAAATTATCATTATGCTTTACCTAAGCATTCAAAGACTTTCAAGTATAGCTTAGTATCAATCAATTTATCGTCTACTAAGCCAGTCTACCCTCAAACAAAGTACCGTGAAACCCCTCACAGATATTTCCAGATCATGATCCATCAGTATATAATCATGGCCATTAAGCGATCAATGGCATCAAAACCATTGTCTGCCACCTAAACAAATCAAAGCCACTGTCAACACACCCTGAATCTATGTTCAAGGATCATTACAGATTATGGCAAGAAATCAATCCGCGTAAGCAAATTATGCATATAACCAATTCATGACGCATCAGTGCGTAGAAATCGTTATAGATTATTAAACAGTATCATAGCACCCACAGCCAACTAAGGAATTAAGAAATTCCCAAATCCTTAGTGCACATCACAATTAGTCATTCAATAGAGCTAATAATAAGTATATAGAGATCTCATATATTTTAATTGATTAACTGTAGCCCTTCCCTGTCCTAAAGCTCAAGCATGTAAATAGCAAACATAAACATTACTCCCTGTTTTAAGATTTCACACATCAAGCAGACCAATAGAGTCCAATACGTATTGTCCTTGGAAGCTCAATAGGATCCAACACTAAAGGAAATGTTAGCCACTTATTAATTTAGTAGTGCATATCTGATTAACACTCTCAGTCGCTTAAGCATCCATTGTGAGTGAAAACTATATATATTGATTCAATTGACACTCCCATCTATACATTCATAAAGGACCTAATACAAGATTAAGTATACTATGAAATAGCATATCATAGCTTTGTGCATCCAGACAATGTTTAATATGGGAATAATTGCATTCCAGGCAAGCAATATCTATATATACACTACCTATTCCTAAAAAGCAAAATTAGCAGATCAACTAGACTACTGAGATAAAAATTCAAAGGGAAGAAGAGTACTTAGCTCATGGAAGGGAGGGGTGAACCCTAGCCACGGCGGAGCTACTAGAATGGGCGGAAACCCTCGAAGCCGCAGTACTGAAACTGGCCTAGGGCAAAAGGGAAAAGAGGAGAGATTGAGTAGAAAGTGAGGAAGATAGGAGAGGGGGAAGAGAAGAGAGTACCTCGCACAAGGACGGCGTAGACCTGGGCGCACGAACCATCCATGAGAGCAAGCAGTCGGTGAGGTTAGGGCAGAGGCGACCGGCGGCGCTTGAGGTCTGAGGCGGCACCGCTCGAGTGGAGGATCCGGCGGAGAACCAGCGAGCAGTAGCGTCGAGCTAATCAGTGGGATTGGGAAGGGGCAAGAAGAAAGGAGAAGTATCGGGAGGATTGGGGAAAAGTTAAGAAGACGCTAAGAGGAGGAAGGAGCTCCTGTCGGCCAAACGAATGAGGAAAAGAAAAGGAAAAGGAAAAGGAGAAGAGGAAAAAGGATAATATATATATATATATTAAATGTTTCTAGGAAAATGAGTATTTCTAATGCACAAGAATTGAGTAAGGTTGAATTAAGTTAGTAAATACTCATATTTTCGCTATATATACCCATTTAGAATATAGTCACAATATATATGAGTAAATATACATATTCAACTTATTTCTTATACGAACCATAAAACATGATCATTCCGTACTACAAAGATGATTACATTCAAAATTAGTCTATTATTCTCATATGTAAGTTAAACCTTATGCCTATTATTCCTCTAACTTTTAATTAACATAAACTTCTATTTAATAAATGGAACATTAGCAATAGACTCCATTACTTATTAAAATTAACCTCGGAGTATTCCCTAAGGCATGACTGACTTAATCTACATAAGCATTTTTTTTTATATATATGCTTTGCATCTGAATCCTATTAAAAATGTAACCCTGCGAGATATAAATCCTCAGATCCGCCGTACCGATGCATATGCTTAAGTTCAACCGTGCACCTTCTATTAAAAATAGTCAAACTACTTTATGCACTATTTGGTATTAGTACAAACAATTTCACACCCTGAAAATGAATTATAGTATATTAAATCTTACAATCCTAGCTTCCTGAATTCGTAAAATAAAATAAAATTAATCATAAGGCATAGGTGTCGTATGCGATGCAACCCTTAAACCGTTGATCGATAATAAAGATTATAACGTAGAAGTGACACACTTAAACGTTCACAAACCCTAATCCACACTCATGCTTGTTTTATATAATGTTTGTTATTTGATTTTCCATCTGATTTCCTTTTGCCCTTATTGAAAGTGTTATTTGCTATTTGTTATCTCTTCCGTTATACGACGTGTAGAATCCGACCTCTCGGACTTCGTCGTCGACAATATCAAGATTTCGTCTTCGACTCGTCGCTAAAAGACAACAAATAGCAAGGCAAGCACCCCCTTGATCATATTGATCCTAATTTTTCATAATCAACTAAAATGTTAATTATAACTTGCATGCATGCGCTATGTTTTATAAAGTTGTTATTTTATGGGTACTGGTAGATATACCTTGTCATTGATAAATTTCTTCAATTAGCATTGATATGTGAACCTTGATAACCCTAGCTCGTAAATAGACACTTGATATCAAAATGGGTATATTCGATTATTATATGCATATGCTTAGCCATGCTTTAGATTGGGATACGAACAGATGGTATACTGTTCGCAATGAACTTAAATACTTGACACATTGGATTAAAATACTGAACATGATGAACTTTGATATTGAACCTGATGGAATATTGTGGTTTTAATGTTTTATCCTTTCTGAAAACAAAACTATGATTTCGACGTGGTTGATTATTGGCAATAGCCGGAAGTGCAATTAATTATGCACGTAGATAGGGTGAAGTATCACCCATGTCACTTTAAGGACCGAATGTAGTGTTGCATGATCCAAGTATAACCGTACATCCACAAGTGCTGGGATGGGGCAGCCTTGACTTATTAAATTATTTGGGAATTAGTTTTGCACATTGGTAGGCAGTTGTAGCACGGGCATTCCGGATATAGGTTTGCTCGAGGGAGGTGTCATCACCAAGGTGTTGGCATCTGCCGTTGTAACGGTGTACGCCTGCTATGAATTGGGGCTGTTATTATTCCTAGTGGGTCACTGACTCCGGAATGATTTTTACTTTTTTTAGCTTCCATGATAGTCAGGGTGAGTCAGCATTGGGCTAGTGCAAAGTTAAGGTCCAAGTAATCGAACAGTTTCGTAATGAACTCTTTGGCGGCACACCAAAGGAAGTGTGTCTAATACATGTTGCCACAAAGGGAGGACATTTCTTGTGGGTAAAGCTGTACAACTCTGCAGAGTCTAAAACTATTCGAATAGCCGTATCCACGGTCATGGATGACTTGGCTAACCAGCACTAGTTAGTTGTTTTATAAATATTTTGGTGAGCTTACCCTTACAGATGATTCAATTCTTGACATTTCGTTGGCAAGGTTGAATTCAACTGTTGTGCCTTGTGCTTGGCAAAATGAAATTGATTATAGTTATGATGGGAATGGACGTTTTATCACTCATGAAGGGCTGTGGGTATTTTGTTACATTTTATTCACGAAGGGCTGTGAGTTATCTATCTCTCCTTATTACTTTTATGTACATATTTGTTACTTTACTTATTTATGTACTTTTACAATTTTTGCTTTCAATCTATTATTCAGTATTTACAATTCAAATTTCGCTTTATGCAAAACAACCGTAGAAACTCACTTTCTATTCAGCCTGCTTATATTTTAGGTTTTGTAAACACTACAAGTCTTGCTGAGTACGCAATGTACTCACCCTTGCTATTATTGTTATTTTTAGGCAGGAAACCTCGACAAGTACTCCGACGCAGGAAAACGGGATTATTAACGACGATTCTTTCTAAGGCTTTACCTTGTCAGTTGCATGTGGATTATGTGGCAAACTATAAGTCATCTGATTCTTTTGCTATGTTTAGTCGGCCTCATCGGTCACACTGTATCAATACTTCCGCTGTAATAAAATATAAAACTTTTTGCATGGTTGTGATTTCAAATTGTGTTTGTGCGTGCTAGCTACTGATCATGGGACTAGTATAGTATGCGCATTAGAACCTTGCTGTTATGTTACACTGTAGCATAAAGGTGAGGGTCTCACAGTTTGGTATCAGAGCTATGCTGACTGTAGGAAAACCTTAGTTAGAATGGTCGTTATATAAAACTTTAAAATTTGAAATAGACACTCTATAATTAGGTATGTGAATTTTGCTATTCCTATAATTAAATCTTCCCTTCTCTTATATTATCTGTTGTTAACTTATTTCTTGTCATATTATATTTGTTACTACTCTTTCCTTAAATACTCTCCTTCTCATTGAACATTCTGAACGTTCATTCTTTTCCAATAGAACTTTTTTTTTCTTATTCTTTCTACAAGAATTCTATTTCTTATCTGTGTTCTTATTAAATATTTCTAATGAATTCTTTTCAAAATGATTTAACGGCCTTTGTTGACTGCTAAAACACATAGGGTATCGCTGCCACCAGCTTTAGGATGTCAGGTGATATATCGCTATTCTCCTCTCTATGTACAACCAAGGAAGACTACTCCATCCACACCAACAACCTCTAGAAGACAAACGCAACACTCTGTCAACTTCTTTCATGCAGTGGAAGCTTCGGATTGTCATCCTCAACAAGTGATGCAAGAGTTTGAAGAAACCTATCGCTAAATAGTCTACCTTGAGAAGCAGTATCATCCAGGCTACGAGTAGCTCTGGTGGAATATCAAAACTCTCATAAAAATATCACGTAGGACTAAGTTAATAAGAAAAACCTAGCACTTCTTTGCGTCACAGTTTAAGTGCGCGTTTTTCTTGTTGATGTTCGTTGTTCTTTTTTGTATTGCTTCTCGGGATGCATTCGTGAATGCTTAACATAGTTAAGAATTTCGCGATGTCGCAACCCCTAAACCAACAAGAAGATAAATAAGAAAATTTTGAACAAAATGTTATCTTGTATCAAATAAAGACTTAGAATTAAATCATCTCTCTATATTTATCTTTTCTCTTCTAATATGTAAGAATCTTAACTAAATAAACTACTGTCTAAAGTAATGTGACAACTATTAAACAGAAGATAGATTGGAATTTAAAACCTTCCCATATAACTTGCCTCTTCTTTTTGTGGGACATCTCACCTGTATACTATTCTAGTTACTAATCTCCTCCGATCTTAAGAAATAATAACAAGGTTAATTGTAACAAATGAAAGGTATATACGAACTAAATTATTCTTTATAACCCTCTCATCCCTTCTAAATTGTAGGAATTTTATTTAATAAAATTTTTAGGGAACGAAATGTTGCCTTGTAACCCGATAGATCTTATCTAACCAGTCTTATCGTCATTATTGCAGAATGCCTGTGACAAGATTCCCTAGTAAAATATTTGAAGAAGGAGTCCTGCAAAACTCTCAATCTCTCCATGAACCTCAAGAAACCAATCCAGGAATTTTTTTTGTCATTATCCCAAATCAAAACTCAAACATTCATTATAACGGAACAAAATTATCAGGAGTCCACCCTTCTTCACCAACCAATGAGGCAGAACATTGCCAACATGGACGCGGCCCGTGCCGAAAGAAGAAATTATTCAGATCAGAAAGCCACTCTTACATCTTATTCAAAGCCTAAAAGCTACTCCTTGAAATGTTGCCAACCAAATCAAATTGAAGATCGCGCATGCATTCGCTGCGGAGAGATATGTCATACCGTTGATGAGCATGCAATAAATTGCTCCAATTGTGAAGGAAACATTCTCCGGGAAAATGTCCCATGAATAATATCACTTGTTACCTTTGTGAAGGTCAAGATCATTGCCCTTCTCAATGTCCCCTTGATCCAGTAGTCACCACCGTAGTTCGACTTCAACAAGAAAAATTTCGAGCCTTAATTGCCCAAAAGTTAGCACGTAGAAAAGAAACTGCACAAGAAATGATGGAAGAAGAATTGGAAAATGAGCATTTCTACTCTATCAGCCATCATCAAGAAAGCAGTAATTGGCAATCACCAACAGCCTGTTTCTTATGTGATGAAGAAGGCCACTGGGCAAGAAATTGTCCTAAGCAACGACAAGATAAGATCCAGAAAAACAACAATATAGATCACTCAGTTATACCCAGCAAAGCGTCACGAAAGGCACATAAGTGCTACGTCTGTCGCAAGAAGGATCATATTGCTAAGCAATGCCCCCAAGGAAACCAAACATCTTCTAACACCATAGCTATGCCAGAAATTGCCACAATCAAGATAATAACCCCGAGAATAGGAAAAATGAAATCTGAAGTGATCACCCCAAAGAATCGAGGAATGAAGAGGCGTTTGAGTATAGACACTTGTTCCAAAAAGAATTCCAAGCGACCTTGTCCTCATTCTCAGCCATCAATTGTCCATCCTTCTAACAAAGTTAATGAACAATCCTCTGGCCCTCAAACCAGTTAATCCATGTTATTTGCTTCTGCTGTGGGAAACATGGGCATTATGCCTACAATTGCCCAGAAAAGAAACAAAACCCACCTCGTCCTCAATCCCATGAAATTATACCGTGATCGCAAGGGCAACCTCAAGGATCTAAAGGCTAGCAAATCCCTGGATCTGCATCTACTTCAACTCAAGACATCAACCATGGCATGCCTAATAAAATGCCAGGTACATTCCTCGTAGACACAGTTTCTACTAGAACTTAGTTTAAAATTTTAAATTATCCTGTTTCTTTAAATTATCTTGAATCAACCTTACGCCGGCAATTGAACTTTTATAATCATTCATAAAATCTGAAGTTATATTTATAACATACTCTTCCAGAATAATCATGCCGATCACATTAACACCCAACTCCCACTCACCCTTTTAACCTTGCAAATCTCGGGGACGAGATTCCAGTTAAGGGGGGTAGTCTGTAACATCCCAGAATTTACTAAACAGTAAAAATAAAATATTAAAATGTGAATTTGATTTATTATTTTCTTTCTGCAAATTTAAAAGCTTTTGTTAAAAGATAATTGAATTCCTGAAATTAGAGAAGGAAAAAGTTATAGAAGAAAATGGTAAGAAGATAAAATAAACCAATTGCCATTTACTGATCAAAAGTAATCATTACAAAGGATTGAACTGCAACAAAAATTTTATTGATACGTCGTAGTTCACATCTACAATAAATAGGAAATACAAAAATCTTTATAAAGACATATAACAATTATCTGGAATACAACTCAATACAATCATTCAATTACATATGGAACTACGATTACAAAAATGATTACATTCTAAAAAGTAGGCTACAAGATTATAAGCTACAACTACTATGCTGACTTGATCTGCATCTTGTGAACCTGCATATTCAATTGTACACATATAAGAGAAAGAACAAAACAAATGCATTAAATTAAATACAATGATTGAAAACAGAAAGAGTTGCCGTCAGCTCCTGAGAAAGAGCGGTTGAGGATCTCTTCATCATCCAGTACCTCCCCATCTACCTCGCGAACTCAGCTCGAGCCTGGCTTGAGTATTTGCCCGCAGACAGCAACAGGAGTTGGGCGGACCTGACGAACCTCTTCGTCGTTAACTTCCAAGGCATGTACAAAAGCCCCGGCAACTCCTGGGACCTGAAGAGCTGCAAACAGCAGCCAGGGGAGACCCTCCGGGACTACATCCGGCGCTTCTCCCAGCAGTGCAATGAGCTCCTCGACATCCACGACGCCGACATCGTTGGGGCGTTCATCTACGGCACGACCTGCGAGGCCTTGGTGTATAAGCTGGGCTGCGCCAAGCCCAAGACTACCAAGGAGCTCCTCGACATCGCCACCAACAACGCCTCCGGTGAGGAGGTTGTGGGGCCATCTTTGACAAGAAGAAGGCCAATCGGGCGCCCGGCATTGAAGCCGGCGCCACTTCCGATCGCTCCGACAAGCAAAAGCGGAAGGGGAAGCAAGGCCGCGAAGGCCGCATGGTCGCCACCGCCAACCGCCCTGCCAAGCAGCAGGCCCGGCAGGCTCCTGACCACTTCAAAAATTTTATGGATAGTCCGTGCCCGAACCACGCCTATCCCGTCGAACACAAGTACCGGGACTACGAAGTCCTGAAGCGCTTCCTCTCCGGAAACCCCACGACGTCGCGGGGCAAGGGGAAGAAGCATGACCCGGCACCAGATGCCGGGGCCAAAGGGGAGGAGGCGGACAATGAGTTCCCACAACTCGACGGCTGCCTCATGATCTTCGGCGGAGCCGCGTGCTACACCGACAAGCGTCAGCGGAAGCCCGCCTATCACGAAGTCCACACGGTAACCCCCGCCGTGCCCAACTACCTACGGTGGCCGGAGTTCCCGATCGCCTTCGATCGGACTGACCACCCCGACCACGTCCCGCATCCGGGACGCTACCCGCTCGTCGTCGATCCCATTGTAGGGACGAAGCGCCTAACCAAGGTGCTCATGGACGGCGGCAGCGGCCTCAACATCATGTATGTTGAGACCCTCGATGCCCTGGGGGTCCCTCGCTCTAGTCTACGATCGAGCAAGGCGCCTTTCCACGGCGTCGTCCCTAGCCAACAGGCCCATCCACTCGGGCAGGTCGACCTGCCCGTCACCTTCGGGAGCTCGGACAATTTCCGCACCAAAAACCTCACCTTTGAGGTTGTGGACTTTCATGGCGATCCCCAACTACACCTACCTCAAGCTGAAGATGCCGGAACCACGAGGAGTCATCACCGTGGCCTCGTCTTTTCAGCTCGCCTACAACTACGAGCAGAGCAGTTGCGAGTTGGCATCGACGGTCATTGCGTCCGTCGAGCTCGCCGAGCTCCAGGGAAAGGTCCCTGGATCCACCCCCGACTCCAGCAAGTCAGGGCCAAGCTCCTTCAAGTCCGTGGAGGACACCAAGGAGGTCACGGTCGATCCCGAGGATCCCGCCAAGACAGTGTGGGTCGGAGCCACGCTCCCCGCCAAATAGGAAAGCGCGCTTGTCGACTTCCTCCGAGCAAACCGAGATGTCTTCGTGTGGAGACCCTCGGACATGCCAGGGATCCCAAGGGAAGTCTCCGAACACTCCTTGAACATCCGACCGGGCTCCAGACTGGTCGCCCAATGCCTGCACCGTTTCGATGAAGAAAAGCGCAAGGCCAAGGAGTGGAGATCGCCAAACTCTTGACTGCCGGATTTGTACGGGGGTACGCCACCCCGAGTGGCTCACCAACCCTGTCCTTGTAAAAAAAGAAAACCGGGCAATGGAGAATGTGCGTTGACTACACGAGCCTCAATAAGGCCTGTCTGAAGGACCCGTTCCCATTGCCTCGTATTGACCAGGTTGTCGACTCCACCGCCGGGTGTGAGTCCCTCTTTTTTCTGGATGCCTACTCAGGCTACCACCAGATCGCGATGAAGGAGTTCGACCAGCTCGTGACCTCCTTCATCACCCTGTACAGCTCGTATTGTTACATAACGATGCCATTCAGTCTAAAAAATGTGGGTGCTACCTACCAACGGTGTATGCAGACGTGTTTTTTCGACCAAATAGGCCGTAACATCGAAGCATACGTTGACGACATCGTCATCAAGACTAGGAAGGCTGACGACCTCATCACCGACTTAGAAGAGACTTTTGCGAACCTTTGGCGGTTCCGCATAAAGCTTAACCCCGAAAAATGTGTTTTCGGGGTCCCGAAAGGGAAGCTACTCGGCTTCATCGTCTCCGAGCGCGGCATCGAAGCCAATCGAGAGAAGATCTCTGGTATCATGAAGATGGGGCCGATCAACAACCTGAAGGGAGTCCAGAGGCTGACAGGGTGTCTTGCGGCTCTAAGCCGCTTCGTGTCTCGACTCGGCGAGCGCGGAATGCCGCTCTACAAGCTGCTGAAGAAATCCGACCACTTCACCGATCGCAAGAAGCACAGAATCCTCACCGATCAAGGCATTCCCGACTTCGCCCGTGCATCGTCGCCTAACGCCGGAAGAACCTTTGCTCCTCTTCATCGCCGCCACGACCCAGGTTGTCAGTGCGGCGTTCGTTGTAGAGCGAGCAGAGGAAGGCCACGTATTCAAGGTAGAGAGACCGGTCTACTTCATCAGCGAAGCACTATCCGAGACAAAGACCTGATATCCACATATACAGAAGCTGCTATACGCGGTGCTCATAACGAAGAGGAAGCTGGTCCACTACTTCGACCGACACCCAGTTTCCGTGGTGACTTCATCACCACTCGGCGAGATCGTCCACAACCGCGACGCCACAGGAGGATAGCCAAGTGGGCGCTTGAACTCAATGGCCTCGGCATCTCATACGTCCCCAGGACGGTGATCAAGTCGCAGGTTCTGGCCGACTTCGTCACCGAGTGGACCGAAGCTCAAGCTCCGCCAACGATTGAAAACCCCGAGTACTGGAAAATGTCATTCGATGGATCCTATACTAAGAATGGAGCAGGGGCTGGAGTCGTCATCGTCTCCCTGCTCGGCAACAAGCTCCAGTACGCCATCCGACTACTCTTCGATGTGACCAATAACGTCGCCGAATACGAGGCCCTCGTCAACGGTCTCCGGATCACTGCCGACCTCGGCGCCTGGCGACTCAATGTGCATGGCGACTCCAAGCTCGTTGTCAACCAAGTAATGAAGGCCACGGAGCCTCGCGACTCCCGCATGGCAGCCTATTGCTTGGAGGTACGCAAGTTCGAGGAAAGATTCAAAGGTTTCGAGCTTCACCACAGCTACAGACGCTACAACGGTGAGGCCGACTCCCTCGCCAATCTCACCTCCAGCAAAAGCCCAGTTCCCCCCGGGGTCTTCGTCTCCGATCTGCACAAGCCATCCATCCGGTTGGACTCGACGGTTGAGGCCACATCCAACCCCCTAAAAGCAACTGCCCCGACCGCTGGTCGGTCGGAGGCGGACCCGCCTGGGCAGGACCGAATTGTGCTCACAACCGATTCCGACTGGAGGCAGCCCTTCGTCGACCGACTGACCAACGGATCACTCCCCGCCGACCCAATCGAGGCCCGACGCCTCGCTCGACGGGCCAAATCCTTCGTCCTAGTCGAGAAGGACTTGTGCAAGAGGAGCCCTTCCGGGATCATCCAGAGGTGCGTCCCAGCCGACCATGGGAGGCAGCTGCTACTCGACATCCACGGCGGGATTTGCGAACACCACGCCGCGCCCCGGTCCCTCGTAGGAAAGGCCTTCCGACAAGGTTTTTACTGGCCGACCGCCGTGGCCGAGCAAATCATCCGCACCTGCGAAGCATGTCAGTTCTTCGCTCGGCAGACTCATCTTCCGGCGCAAGCCTTACAGACGATCCCTATCATGTGCCCATTCGCGGTCTGGGGACTCGATCTGGTTGGGCCCTTCAGAAAGGCGTCCGGGGGCTTCACTCATCTGCTCGTCGCGGTGGATAAGTTCACCAAGTGGATAGAGGCCAAGCCGCTCGCGACCATCACTTCAGCGCAAGCGGCGAACTTCTTTCGCGACATCGTCTATCGGTTCGGAGTCCCGAACTCCATCATCACTGACAACGGGTCACAGTTCATGGGGAAGGAGTTCCTTGAGTTCTGTGATGACTTCAATATCCGCGTCGATTGGGCAGCAGTAGCGCATCCCCGCGCCAATGGCCAGGCAAAGCGGGCCAACGGCATGATCCTCCAAGGACTCAAGCCGCGGATCTTCAATCGACTGAAGAAGTTCGCGGGGCGATGGGCGACCGAGTTACCCTCAGTTCTCTGGAGCCTGCGAACCACGCCAACCCTATCGACCGCGTTCACGCCGTTCTTCATGGTTTTCGGAGTAGAGGTTGTCCTCCCGACCGACCTGGAGTATGGCGCCCCGAGACTTCAAGCCTACAACGAGACATGGGGGCTTGAAGCGCAACAGGACGCCATTGACCAACTCGACGAGGCACGCGATGTTGCCATTTTGCGATCCGCCAAGTACCAGCAAGCCCTACGACGATACCATAGTCGTCAAGTCCGCGGTCGGTCGTTCAGTATTGGCGATCTGGTTTTGCGCCAAGTCCAGTCCAATAAAGGCAGACACAAGCTCTCTCTGCCCTGGGAAGGCCCCTTCACCATCGCGGAGGTCCTCTGACCCGGCACCTTTCGCCTCAACGATGCTGAAGGCAATCTGTTCCCCAATGCATGGAATATAGAAAAGCTAAGAAAATTTTACCCTTAGAAAGTTTTTTCTTATCCACGCATTGCTCAGGAGCTGACAGTTCGCAAGCTTGCGGTAGCCCACTCGACACGCCTCCATGCCTCCTCTTCGGGAGTGGACAGCCGCGAGTCGGTGGGAGGATCTGCCATGGCGAAGGAGGAGTGTGAAAAGCGACCACGTTACACTCACCCACCGCATCTCCCTTTGTACCCCAGAGCGTGCAAGGCGAAGGGGATTGAGTGACCGTAGGGACCGTAGGGACCAGAAGTCGAAGTGACCCTACACAGATTCCAACCGAGGCGCGGCCGTCCAAAAAGCTAAGGCGATCCCATCCCTTAAACCTCTTTCGTTCCGTTATGCTCCGCTATCCCGCCTCCGAGTTCAAAGCGGTGCGTGGCGACTGCAACCCAGTCCCCACACACCCCTCGGGGGCTACTCATATCTACACAGGTCAGTGACCTAACCGACCGTTCGGTCCTACTTCGCGGCGACCCTCTCAACCTTGGAGCTACAACCTACGCCCCAGTGGCTACGGTTGCGAAGTAGCGCTCTGCGGAAGAAGGCAGTACCCAAATAGAACTACTCGTTGTCGGTCGGGAACACCCCTTCCCCGTGCATACACGAGTAAACGCTTTGCTCACACGCTCGCCCGGATCGGTGATCCGACCGGCCTTTTGGTTCCCCCTCGCGGCAGACCTTTCGACCCATGTGCTACGGCCTACGCCCCGGTGGCTACGGTTACGAAGTAGCGCTTTGCGGAAGAAGGAAGTGCTCGAGTGGGGCGACCGTTTGCTAGTCGGAAACATTCCTCTCCCGCAAAGTGAGCGGTCTAAGTCTAAGCTCTATTTACGTTTCCCCTGAGGGTGATAAACACGGCAACCCATGCCCAGGTAACCCCCACGGTTCCTATGGCTACGGTCGTCAGGTGTCCATGACGTCGAAAAAATGCAAAAACAGACAAAAATGGCACTTAGATTGGCCCAGTCGGCCAAAACAGCTTGTAACCTCCTAAAAGTTTATTACGTAAGGTCATCGCGCTAAGAAACACCTACTGCCCTTCCTCGCACCTCGCACGGGTTGGTGACCCGACTAACCGTTGGATTCTCCCTGGCGGTAACCCTCTCAACTCGAGTGCTACAGCCTACTCCCTCTGTCCCACAAAGAGTGCATTTCTAGGATTTTTAAGACAGATTAGTGTGCAAGGTAAATGACCAATGTGACCCTCATTACTCCATACACAAGCATGCTGATGCTTCGGTTTCCACAAGCACTTAAATGAGCATGCATACACTTACAGCTGGGCCCTACGGACTAGAAATGCACTCTTTGTGGGACAAAATTTGAACACTAAAAATGCACTCTTTGTGGGACAGAGGGAGTATGCCCCAGCGGGTACGGTTGCGAAGTAGCGCTTTGCGGAAGAAGGAAGTGCCCCTGCGGAACGATTCAAGGTCGATTGGGAACATCCCTTGTAGGATCGAAGTATACGAATATAGCAATCAGAGGGAGGGTGAATGATTGTGCGGAAGCTAAAACCAAACTCTTGATCTACTAAAAGTTCACCCTAAAACAGAACCAAATAATTGCCTCGTATTCGACAAAAATAGAATGATAGAGGTTTGGTAAAACGCGAATTCCCGAAGATCCAACCGTCGGAACGATTTGACATTTGGACACAAGAAACTAGATTCCAATACGAATCGAACCCAAAAAGAATCAGCTCGATCGGACTTACGGATCAAAAGTTATGGACCTCGCAAGCTTGCTGTGACAAAAGATGACGAGAATGGATCTAACTAGAATTGTAGCTCGCCGAAAGATTTGAAGAACTTGATCTTTATTTCTCCTTTCTTTTGTCTAAAGTACTCCAAACAAAAGAGTACAACCCTAAAGCTTGCTCAAAGCTTGATGCCCTTCAACAGGAGACAACCCCTCCTATTTAAAGGAGCAAAACACAAGGAGTCATGAATGCAATTCCTACTCCTAATCCTACAAGGAGTCCCACTCCTAATCCTAGAAAGAGTATGTATTCAACACAACTCCTCTTGGCCCAACCTGGCTGAGTACAAATCTTGCACGCGTATGGCAACCCTACCATACTCACGTGACTAACACTTTGCACGCGAATGACCTCCTGCCATTCTCACGTGACTAACCATTCTTCATGTGCACCATTCTCTTAGCCCGAATGTCCCGCATGACATCCTTGACCACCAAGACCTCAGTTCCCCTTGAACCTAGTCTCGAACCTCAGTTCCTCCATGAACCTAGTTCCGGTCCCGTCATCGACCACATTCGCCCTCGAGCAATACCTGCACATGAACAAACCACAAAACGATTCTGAGCACAAATCCACGACTTGACTCACATTAAACCATGCAACCACTCACAGGAGTACATTGCATTAAATATTCTAAGAACACGATTTCAAAACACGAACCAAAACTTTTGCAAAAAATCAAAAAGCTTTTCAAATAATCAAACTGATTTCAGATCTTTTCAAATAAAGAAACCAAAAAATAAATCTTGTCAAAATATCAAACTGGTTTCAAATCTTTTTCAAATACTCATCATCAAAATCAAATGGATCAAAAATAACGATCCTTCATCCCTATCCCGCGCGATCGCAAAATCAAATTGCTCCAAGGGCTCCTCCAGCCACACTCCTAGTGGCTCCAGAGACTTCGCCATGTTCTCGAAGGCCGGGCGAAGCATGGAGAAGAGGTGCCGACGCGTCATGGCGAGCTCCTCCTCGGCGGCCTCGGCCCGAGCCCGTAGAGCCGATGCCTCCGCCTCTTGCGCGGCGATCGCCTCGGCCTGGGCAGCCAAGGTGGCCTGAAACCTTGACAGCGCATCCGTCAGGGCGGCTGCCCGCGACCTTGTCGAAGAGGGATCGCTTGGGGCTGACGGGGTAGCGTGGGCAGCGAAGCCCGAGACATCCACTCCCCCCGCCCTAACCGCGGCCACCGCCAAGGAAGCCGCAGGCGGTGGACGGGAACCCGGGTCAGAGGCGCTGAAGAAAGCAAGAAAGGCAAGCCAACATCAAGAAAGACTCAAGTTCGCCCTAAAAATCAACGCAAAAACTTACGCCGGGAGTGGGTCCTGCACGCGGAAGGAGGACGAGGGCAGGACGAGCCCGCCCCCCGCCAAGGTTACAGGAGGCCTGGCACCGATGCGAGGCCACCGAGGGTCCGAGCCCCCAGTTCCGAGGACGCCGGGCACTTCCCGGTCCTCCGGTCGACGGTAGAGTCCTCGCTCGACATCTACGCTTTGGGGAAGTTTTTGGAGTAGAGAGACGAGAGAAAAGAAGCGGAAAAGCCGCAAAGTGAATGCAAGAAATCAAGTGAGGCAGTCTCCGCACCCGACGCACTGCATTTATAGGGGCGAGACAGTACGGGAGGACGCCATCTCGGGCGAAGCGCCGCCCGCACCGACGCCGAAACTGCGCCGCGCCTCGGTAACGCGCGACATTTTCCTTCCGCTCCCCCCACTCTGCATTAATGTCATGGTGACGGGAGCCGAAAGGGAGTCGTCTCGGGCAGAGTGCCGCGTGGCTTCACTCACCGGGTCGGTCCACGCTGCAACCGTTCAAGCAAGGGCCAGATGGGCTGTCCAGTCCCCAACGCAAGCACGAGGACACCAGGAGCTTCGTCAAGAGGATTCTGTGCGCCTGCATCAACAGGTTCACCCCCCGACCGGCTCTCCGACCCGCTCGGGGGCTACACCCACTAAGTGCGCTCGCGCGCACCCGGGCGAAAAGACCGGCTGAGAGCGCCCGCACGCACTCAGTCGGGCCTGCATCGACAAGTCCACCCCCCGACCGGCTCCCCGACTCGCTCGGGGGCTCGGGGGCTACACCCACCGGGTGCGCTCGCGCGCACCCGGATGGACCGACGGACGACATCTGACCGAACGGCAAAGCAGGCAAACCCCGACCGCCTCTGGCGAAACACGCTCGGGGGCTCGGGGGCTACTCACGAGTACACATACCATGGGTATCCCCAACAGCCTGGGACAGTGAACGGGCTGCCTTTGAGGCCCAGTTCCGACCAAGGGCCCGTGGGCCACGAAGGGATCTTGTCCCGGCCAAGCACAAATACGGACGCGCTTCGACCCCCCGAGGGTCGGGGTGCCCAGCTCGCTCCGAACACCTGGGTCAGAGCGTGCTGCGGCTCCATCGAAGCATTTGGACACCTGCCCTACCGGCGTGACGTCCCAAAACATCTGCACCAGGGTAGGTGGCTCCTTCCCAAGGTGTCAGGGAGGCCGCCTAAGAAGTCAAGCTCCGGTCATGTCACCCTGACACACAATAGAGGGGAACGCCCCCTCCCGAGGCCACGCTGAGGTCAAATGCCATTAAATGTCGGTGCCTGACAATCGTACGGAGCAGTGCATCACTTCTCCAACCCCGTCGAGAACCCCCTGCTGCAAGACTACCGACTCAGCGTGGGGGTGGACGAAGGCCGGTCGGACGACAAGACCGAAGACCAGATTCCGAGACATAGGACACCCCTTTCTTTTCTTTTCCCTTCCAAACTCCCATGTAACCTATCGCTGCCGCCTATATAAGGGAAGGCAGGACCCCGGGGAGGGGGAGAGCGATAGATAGAAAGGGGCAGAGAGGCATATAGATAGATAGAGAGAGAGATGGATCGGTCGATCTACATGAAGGAAAAACACCCACACGCTAAGATCGTTCGGCTCTTCTTCCTCCCAAAGGAAGTCGCCATTGTAACCCCCCAAAGGACAATATACACTCATCTCACGAACTGGAGTAGGGACATTCAGCTCGAACCAGTATACATCTTGGGCTCCTTGAGTTAGACCATTCGAGGAGAGGGAGCGCGCGAACCCCCTAGACCGAAAAATCGTATTGCCGGTGGTCGAAACACCGACAAATAATAAAGTAGGAAATAAAAAGGTTAAACAATAGTGAAATCGAGAATCAGACAATAAATAATCTTGAATCACCAATTTGTAAATGCTTACGTCCTGGGGGTTGCTTCTGTACCTCCCGTTGATCCTGAGGAACTCGCAGACGTAGTATCCACAAAGAACACTGCCTGGAAGTTGCTTGTGGCACTTCAAATCAAATAATAATGTAAGGAATTAGTACAGTTGGTAATACCCTTCCTTACTAGTGTAAGCATTACAAGTGTCTTCTTACCCATGGGTGGACACAACAAAGCATCTTATTTGACCCCTTTGCAGGATCATGTTGCCCCCCTTTTTTGGTCGCGTAATGCTTGAAAGCCCTACTCGAATGTCAACAACAAGAAGTAACTATCATATCATAAAACAAACTAATTACGTTATGCATGTATTTTTCTTACGTATTTAAGAGGCGGGTGAATTCATTGTAAGATTCCGATGGTGTTCTGGATGAGTCAAGGACCATATATCTGCTCTGCTTCGGGTACAGTATGAAACAAATGAAGTGATCACTGCAACGAAAACTTATGTAAGTTTCACGAATAATCATGGTACGAACTAAGCTTTTAGCAACGATTGACGAGTGAGAAGATTACTTAAAATTGTAGGGAGCCATTATGACGTCCTTGTCTTGCATCTGGAGCATTGCTTTTAATAAGTATAGCGCCATATCTATTCGGCGTTCCCGGGTCAGGGTTCGCCACCTTTCTTCTATTTCCGTTTCTGTCGTCCCCTTATCCTTCAACTCCTTGTCATTGAGTACAACTCTTAAGTTCGGCTGGCTAATGCGTGCGGGGTCAAGGAACCCGACACGTTTTTCCATCTTTTTAGCATCGTTATATTGCATTCTACACACAAGACAATGGTCAATGCGTCACTTTAATTATATGATGAATGCTGGGAAACATGACATTTTGGCAAATATCAGCAGTTTCTCTTTATAGTAAAGGCTTGTTATATAGATCATTCATAAATTGCTAGAATCCATATAATTTTCACTAATTCCTACGTTAGCCGATGTTAGTGGTTTTTCCTTTGATAAGTGAACACTCAAGCTATATATTGATGTACTTTTAGATAAAGTTATCTTAGGCGTTATTTGTCGAAAAAGATAAAGTTAACATGGATGACGTACAAAAATGCATCTTTGCTCACCAGATTTGGCGGAAGTTAACTTCATTTAAAAGTTAACCTATACATAGCTAATTGAGTGTTCATCTATGGAAGGAAACTTTATTTAAAAGTTAACCTATACTCAACTGCTATACATTTGGGGTTTTCTTTATTTATGCTATCAGAATGCAATATAACGATATGCTGTCATAATTTGTTATATCGACACTTGCTACTGCAAGAGCAAGATGAACAATGTAGGGGTAAGTCAATGGCCAACTTACAGGCACCACACGTTGATCAAGTTGATGTCGAGTTTTCCAAAACGGAACATCCATTGCAAGTCACCAAAATCGATCCAGACGTAGTGAGTATCCTTATGTTTGTAGACATCTGGAGGGATGGCGACTTGAATGCCCTTCACCCCAAGACAAGATGCCCTCAAGTACCAGTCATGGAGTCTCTTCATCTCCCATGGTCCTTCGTTGATCTGCTCCATGGGGAGAAATGGCTTGCCATGCTCATAAGTCTCTAGTGAAGGCATGGTCTGTACCCGAGTGGAGTTGGCACTCCTCTTTGACTTGTTTGTACTCTGTTGATTGCAATCTACTTCTTTGTTTTTCTTTGCAACCAACAACATCACCGAAGATGAGGTGCGTTGTGACGGTTGGGGGCAACGGAGGTGATGCATGCGGTGCAGAAGGCGCCAGCGACGGAGATGCGCGCTGTGGTGAAGGCGCCGCCGGCGGAGAAGATGTGGTTTGTGGTGTAAGCAATTTTGGAACAGGTAGGATGTCTTGACTTCCCGCTGGCGTCTCTGACCTCTCTTGTATGAATGCAATATCTTCCTTGGGCCATACAATAAATGACCCAACTGCATCTTGGATGGTCTCTACATCATTAGGGGTGCTAAATGGTAGCTTCCACGAGCCAAGGCACGGAACAAGCATGATGTCCACTTGCACCTTTGCGTGACCAATCGGGACAGGTTGGTTGTGTATCACAGTTCCTGGATATGCCACGCCCTCCGCAAGCTCGATGACCAAGCCCCCTTGCTCCAGATGTGCATAAATCTTGCACTTGGTTGCCTATGTGATATCATCCACAGGATATAGAGGTGTTGGGGATGGCGCGGACCCGACGCTACTTCGGATGCGGGCCAGGCTCAGGTTGTCATCCGACCGCGCTTGTAACGCTTCCTTCTCTTCCCACAGTCTTAAAAACTGTTGTTGGGCCAGCTGTCTTATTGTATCAGCCATGGTCCTCTTATATCTTTGACGCGACTTGTATTGGTCTTGATATTCTGGGAACCCATGCTTGAAGCCCACTCGACTTGCGATGCCACCAGTGCGACCTGGGTGTTCCTTGTTCCCAACGCCGTCGTTAGGTCGTCGTTCTCCCTGTTTGGCACGAAAGATCCCTTCGCTTGCTTGTGCGAGATCTCCTATAGCTTGGCCAAAATTTCTAGGATCGCGGGGTCCACCGTACTTTTACGACCCTTCTTGCTGCTGGGTTGGCGAGCTAGGACCCAATTTCTACCACATTCGCTACAGCTCGTCAATGGGTTCTCTATCCCAGCACGAGCTTCCTCTTCTTCTTTGCTCCTCCACTCAACAATCTTAGGGGCATACCCACCTGTGCCCAGGCAATGGGGGTACTTGTTCTTCTTCACGAGGGCACTGTACACCTTGCTCAATGCTACAGCTTCGCTTGTGGTCTTATGCTGGACAAACTCCGCCCATTCACCCGTGGTGATTTTTCCATATTTCTGGAATGGTGTCCGCTCTGTCTTCACAAAGTACTTGTTCAGCTCATACCTCCAGTTCCGGAAGCTCTTCCCCATCACATCCAAGGCATTCTTCTTAGCGATGGCCTCATACTCTGGGGGGAACCTTATGATTTTCTGCAGCTCGGTCCAAAGGTGCGCCTTTATCGCGTCGGCCACCTTTGTCCAATTATCAATCGTGATGGAGACATTGTCCTTGACAAGACAGCCGCAGCTATTTCGGAACTTGGATAGTGCCTCATGAGGTGCTAGGGGCTCTCTTAAAGGACCGACCTCCGTGATATACCAAGTGCCTTCCGGTAACTTGTTCCTACTTCGTTCCCCCCGTTTTTGTTTATGCAAGGTCGTGCTTGTTGCAGCACAGGAATCCACGGGAACATGCCCGGAGGTATCTTCAATTACCTCTTGAACTGCAGCTAGTCGGCATGATCGCCTTTCCGGCCTCTTCATACAAATAAACACGAGGAATACGCAAACATAAGGAAATGCAATTATGTCCACGCACGCCAAGCTACAAATAAAACAAACTCACTCTGTTGGCTTCCTCTTCATTGGGATCGTAGTCGGAGTCGATTCCCCATGTCATCGTTCTGGTCATGGGCATGGAACTGGGCTTGGGCTCATGTATGATGACGAGGAACCATTGCTGCCCAAGGACAACGATGGGCTCGGTGTTCTTTCCGGCTGCGTGGTTGCATCATCCTTCTCGGCCAAGTCTTGCTGCCTTCCGGCATTGCCCTCATCTTGTAGCGGCGTATTACCACCGAGCTCTGCAAGCAGGCTCCTCTTAAGCACCTTCTTGGCAAACAATTCTTTTTCTCCCATCTTACTACAAAACAGATTGCAATGACATCAATTTGAGCCTATTAATATTTACAGTGGGAATTCATTACGGTTTTATTAGCACGTCAAACTCTTTGGTTAAAATTATATCCGAATCAATTGCAGACATTCAATTTGTACAGATGAGGGGAATGCTTTGTGTACTCATACTGGAACTTACGAGTAAGAATTGCTCTATAATTCACCATCTACTTTAGACATATCTTCCGAAACTTTTTCACCGAGGGCACTTGCCGTGCTAGGCCGAGCGAGGCGGAACGGTCGTAGGAGGCGTGAGCCCGTGGAGAAGAGATGGAGCGCGGTGGAACAGTCATTAGAGGCGTGAGCCCGAGGGGATGTCACCGAGGGCAGCGGCGTGGAGGCGCAAGCCCGTGGAGAGGTCACCGAGAGCGGCTGAATGGTTGTCGGAGGTGCGAGCCCGAGGGGATGTCACCGAGGGCAGCGGCGTGGAGGAGTGAGCACGAGGGGATGTCACGGAGGGTGGCGACGTGGAAGCGCAAGCCCGTGGAGAGGTCGCCGAGAGCGATGAAACGGTTGTCGGAGGCGCGAGCCCGAGGGGATGTCACCGAGGGTATCGACGGGGGAAATTTGGCTTTGCTGCTTTGGACGAGGGGAGCACTCTATCTCTCGCCAATTTATATTTTAGGGCTAGGGATTCCCACAGGCGGTGCACAAGATTTCCACAGGCGGTCCCAACGATTTCTTCAGACGGTGTCAGCACAGACCAGGCACCCACGGTCCTAAATGTACATACCGGACGATCCGCAGGTGCTAAGGATAAACTACCGGACCGTCCTCTCCACGTAGAACTTCTATCGTCGTCCGCAACAAAACTACTAATACAGGATCATCCGATCATTGTAAATATGTGTACACCGGACCATTCTCCCGGCAAAAACCATTACTGATTTAGATTACCGATTGTAACACACAATGCAATGCAGATAACATTACTGATTCTAACACACAAAAAGCATTAGGGCCTGTTTGGCAATAAGGTTTTTTCATAGTTTCGAGACAAAACCATGGTTTTGGAGAAAAACTCTGTTTTAAAAACCAAGAGTTGTTTGGTAGCCCTTCAAAAAACTCTGTTTTAAAAACCATGGTTTTCACAAAACCATGGTTTTTTTCTCTGTTTTGGAAACTTTGGTCTTGGGCAAATTTTCTGAGCGCTGGTGCCAAAACAACTCTTGTTTCAAGACTTTGTCAACAAAATGCGAAAAGCATTACTAATCCAGTGCATGGGAACAATATTGCAATGCAGATAACATTAACATTTTAAAATAGATACAAAATGTAGTACATCCAAAAGGGTGCCAGTAGTAATTCGGAATTTTGCGCCAACTAGATACCTAGCTAAACTACTCTATCTACATCAAGAAATCGTCATCGTCGTCTTCATCCGACGACTCCAGGTTGTTGCCGGAGGAGGAGTCGGAGGAGGAGGAGGTGTCCCAGTGGTAGAGGACAGCGTCATAGTCGTCGGCGTCCTCGTTGCTCACGCCGTTGTCATCGCTCCCCACCCACCTTGCTGGCTCCTCCTCCTCCTCCTCCTCCTCGTCGCCCGGCTCCTCCGAATTCACCTCCTCCTCCTCCTCGTCGCTGTTGCTGCTGCACATACCGCCTCCGCTACCGCTGCCTCAGCGGATGGCCTCCTCCACCCGCCCCTCCTCGGGTGCTCCCAATTGGGGGTCCCAGTTGATGGAGGCAGATGAAGCGAGCGACGGCAATGGCCAAAGTAGAGCCCGCTTTGAGGCAGGCTCAGTCTCCACCGAGATCACCGAGGATCAGGACGAGGACGACGACATTGAATCTTGTCGGAATGGAAGAATTTGTGACCGTCGGGATGAAGGCGACAAGGAGAGAATGGGGGATTTTATTAACCACTAGGAGGCAAAATGTCGCCTCGGTAGGGGAGCTAATTCAACTTACAGGACGATCCGGCTTTGCTTAGGATAACATACCGGATCATCCTCTATGCGTGGAACTTGGGCCACAATAGAACTACAAATCAGGATGATCCGGTTTGCGGAAATATATGTATACCAGACCATCGGACCGACAAAAAGCCTTCGAAGTTACCTTGCATGCATGAACTCCACAAGCGAAAGAGTGCAACGTGAAATGGCCATACCGTTCGACGTACAAATTTAGTGTTGAAGTAATTAATCACCCGCACGGTCCAAAATGTTCACATCATTCGTGGGGGATGCTGCATTTCACATGGATCGATCGATTACACCGAAAGGAACAACTACGAGTGGCGCAACATTCAGATAAATCGTCCTTACATGAAGTTCCGACAAGAGCTAACACCGCTAAAATAAACTCAGCACTACGTGTCCGTACGTTCTCGGGATGGGAATGCCTAAAGATTGGAGCCGGAGCTGGATCAGCGTCGTGCTATGCAACAGAGTCACTGGCAGGCTCGTGGACGTCATGATATTGAAATGGTCTACTCTCATCACCATCGGACTGATGGGCTAGTGGTGATGTCGTAGGAGCAGGCTATGGGTCATGGGCTTGGGTGTCCCGGGAGTTGTCTCTACTGCACTAACAGGGTCTACCCTCGGACCCTAAAAACCCATAGCACCCTTATTCTCTGTGATCATAGCAATCACAACATTAAGTGATTGGCCGGGAGACCAAAGCTCTACACATGTTGCCTAGCCAGGTGCTCTCCCTAGAAGTCGTACCGATTCAACAGACCGGACGATCTGGCAGTGGTTAGGATAACATACCGGATCTTCCTCTGTGTGTGGAACTTTCGCCGTGGGCTACACTAGAACTAGAAATCAGGATGATCTGATATTCGCAAATATAAGTATATAGGACCATCGGACCAACAAAAAGCCTTCGAAGTTATCTTGCGTGCCCGAACTCCACAAGCAAAAGAGTGCAACGTGAAATGGCCATACCGTTCGACGTACAGATTTAGTGTTGAAGTAATTAATCACCCGCACGGTCCAAAATGTTCACATCGTTCGCGGGGGACGCTGCATTTCACATGGATCAATCGATTACACCAAAAGGAACAACTACGAGTGGCGCAACATTCATATAACTCGTTCTTACATGAAGTTCTGACAAGAGCTAACACCACTAAAATAAACTCAGCACTATGTGTCCGTACGTTCTCGGGCTGGGAATGCCTAAAGATCGGAGCCGGAGCTGGATCAGCCTCGCGCTCTGCAATAGAGTCGCCGGTAGGCTCGTTGAGGTCATGATATTGAAATGGTCTACTCTCATCACCATCGGACTGATGGGCTAGCGGTGATGTGGTAGGAGCAGGCTATGGGTCATGGGCTTGGGGGTCTCCGGGAGTTGTCTCTGCCGCACTAATAGGGTCTACCCTTGGACCCTAAAAACCGATAGCACCCTTATTCTCTGTGATCATAGCAATCACAGTAGTAAGTGATTGGCCAAGAGACCAAAGCACTACACATGTTTCCTAGCCAGGTGCTCTCCCCAGAAGCCGTACCAATTCAACAGACCGGACGATCCAGCAGTGATTAGGATAACATACCGGATCTTCCTCTGTGCGTGGAACTTTCGCTGTGGGCTAGAATAGAACTAGAAATCAGGATGATCCAGTATTCGCAAATATAAGTATACCGAACCATCTGACCAACAAAAAGCCTTCGAAGTTATCTTGCGTGCCCGAACTCCACAAGCGAAAGAGTGCAACGTGAAATGGCCATACCGATTCAATGGACCGGACGATTCGGCAATTGTTAGGATATTATACCGGATCATTCTCTATGCGCGGATCTTTCGCCGTGTGCTACAATAGAACTAAAAATCAGGATGATCCGGTCTGCGCAAATATATACCAGGCCATCAGACCGACAAAAAGCCTTCGAAGTTATCTTGCTTGTGCAAACTCCACATTTGAAAGAGTATAAAGTTAAATAAAATTGTCATGAAATGCATCGTTCCAATCTAGACGAACACAGCAAAATCAAAGTATGACATATCAAGCAAGTTACAGTACATAACAACCAAAAAGACAAGTGGCAAAATAAGTAAAGAACTACTCGTCAGTGCTTCGACCGTCGGTGTCATGCTCGTCGAGGTTCTCCTCCTGGGACTTTGTAGCTTTAGTCTCCTCATCAGGGGCCTGTGAACCTGTTGGTAAAGGGGTCGGAGCAATCGCGTGGTCACCGGCAAGGGGGTCTGATGGACTGTCTTTGCCGCACTGTCAGGTTCGGAGCTCAGTCCCACAAAACCCGTGTCAGCAATATTCTCTGTGATTTGAGTAATCACGACAGTGTGTGTTGAGTCCGGAGATTGATGTTCTGTACATGTTGGCGTAGTGTTATCCTCATCAGGGGCCTCAGGGGCTGTAGGTGAACTCACATTAGCACACTCGGAGGCAATGACTGGATCGTCGTCAACTTGAGGAGTCGGCACCGCATCGATAGGTGCAGAACTCAACGATACTACACTCTGATCGACCATCTCGTCAGTCATGTCAGCATGCACAGACGTATGTTCAGTCTCAGTCGAGCATGGGGCAAGCATGGTCAGTGTGGGTGCATCCGCTAAAGTAGGTGGATTAGTGGACAACGGAGTGGATGCCTTATCACCGGCTGGTTTGGAAAACATTCCTGTCAAGACCGTAGGTGCTGGTGGGAACGTGGACACGGGAGTGGGCAGGAAGCCCCCAACAGAAGAAAGTGGGGCAGCAATGCCGGTAGCGGGAGGTGGAACTGGAGCTGGCAGCTCAGGCTGTGCAAGACCGACTGCATTGTACAACTGACCAAAGCAGCCTGAGAAGAAAGTGAACATCTGAGCCATTTACGTCTGACCGTGTAGCAAAGCTACCCGGGTCGTCTGCTGATGCAACCTCATCTCCTCTAGTAATTGGGTCTGTGTCTCCCGCTGTTGGGCAATTGAAGCTGCCTGAGACTTCTGCAACTCAACAATCGAAGTAAGTACGTGAGTAAGCTCGGAGGGCTAAGAAACAGAAGCCGCAGTCACCGGTGTCACATCAGGAGCTGCTGACGGTGCAGCTGAGTCATCTCGATCCTTAGGTACAGAGCATGATCCGCCTGCCTCGTGGTCGTGGCCTTGGACTGGTGGAAAGTACTTGGGGTCTTCCTCCTCCTCGTCGTCGGCATATTACCAGTCAATATCAATGATCTGCGCCAACCCAACATTCTCCTCAGCCTCTGGTAGTGCCTGGTCCTCCCCTTGAGTGGTCTCTCTCAGTTCCTCAGGTATCTGCTCCTGAGCCCTCCTCATGGAACGCTGGCCTCTGCGTCTGTCGTCAAGAGATGGAGGCATGTACTGATGAAGACGAACTCGCACTTCCAGGTACTCCTCATGATGCTCGTCGGGAGCGAAGGTACTACATATGTAAGAAATTATATGCGCAAATGGTTGTTGTCTGGCCAAACTCATAGCATCTGCAATAGCATCTTCAATCTCAAATGATAAAGTCGAGAATGTCGAACGGCTCGTGAGATAGGATCGAATAAAGTAGCCACTGCTGCAAACTAGTGATCGTCTCAGCATTCCCAATCCTCGGCAACAGTGATTTCCTCAAAGCCATGCGGACCGCCTTTGCCTCAGGAGTGAGACAGTTTGGATGGCGAAGGGATCCAACGGGGAACGACTGTTGGAACAGAAAGCGAATCTAGTCATCCATCGAGAAACACCCTCCGGCCTTAGCACGATGAGGCAGTGTGCTATCTGCGTACACCACCTGATGCAAAGTTTGGGGCACCTCCTCAAAACCAAACATCTCAAGCAAAGTGGACATGTACACCCTCTGGGTTCTATGTCGTGCATGAACTGAATGTATCTGTGCTCTAGGTCGATCCAAACTGTGGCGTAGAAGTCTCTGACCCACTTTTCCACTACCATGTCGAACTCTGCCAACAGCCTAGTAAGACCTTTGAAATGGTCGAAGTGTCTCTAAACGTCCACCCTACTCGTGGCCCTCTGCAAAGAGGTGAAGTTGAGCGTCCTGTGCATGCTCAACCGAATCCCGAGCTCTCTGTACGTAGCATAGAGGCTCTATTGAAGAACCGTCCAGAACCTCCTATGGACTCCAAATTCTCTGGCTAGCGGAAACCAGACATTGACATCAGAGAAACGAAGGCTCTTTACCCTTCGGGATGAGAGGTTCCAAAGGTCTCTAAGTATTATCTGAGGGTCAGGATATGGCACATGGTACTCCTCGTCCTCTTCCTTTTCATTGCTGGTCACCTCCTCATGTGGAACTATGTTGGGACGAGCACGCACCTGCCTTGCAGTGTGCTCGGAAGATGTCAAACCACCACGAGTGCGAACGTGGCTAGAACGATGAGGAGGTGTCGCAACACCCTCTATGAATTGAATGCCCCCGCTCCCTCTCTGACCCCTCTGCTGCTGACTCTATGTGTCTCTAATCTGCTGACTCTATGTGTCTCTAATCTGCAATTGGCGGCCACGCCCGCGTGCCTAAGCCAAATTCGCATCTGCAGCCATCTCAGCTCGCTCAGCTGCCTTCTATACCTTGGACTTCTTAGCCTGAGGCACAACAACTTCTTTTCCCTTCCTTTTTCCTGCCATTTGCAAGTTCTACGGTTGAATGTCAAGAACTTGCATCGTATTCATATGCATTTCAATGGAGTCCAAAGAAACCAGAAGGATCTAGATCGTACCACTTACAAAGTGAAGGAGAGTCTATCGCCAGCCAAGGGCTCGGATTTGTCGGTGGTGACAAAACGGGTGGCACGAATTGCCGTGTGGAGGCGTCGAGGCGGGTGGAGGATTGGAGTACGGCGTCGCAAGGCACGGAAACGGGCTGCGGCGTAAGGCGGCGTGGAGGTGTGGAGAGAGGAGCGGTTAGGTGCGGTTGATATTAAAGCATTAGGACAAGGCGGTTCTCTGAATGTTGAAGCATGTTTTTGGCGAAGGTTAAGATCAACATACCGGATGATCCATTATGGGAAACATCACCGGACCGAATTATTGAAGGACAATTGGTGCTGACACGATCGATGCCTCTATTCGATTATGAGGGAGGATGGTCCGGCCACGTGAGGGAAAAATAATCGGATCATCTTGTGTAGCGGTGTGCTAGCAAACCTCAAGGATATGATTCAAATACCGAACGTTCCGTTAAATAGAGAAAGAACCGTATCGGATTATTAACCGGACGAATAGTGCTTAGCTTCCTTGGGCCTCTATTGGCTCACCATACTATCCTGCACTTTCATGCAATAGTTTTACTCAAGTCCAATAAAAAATATAAGTTCTATTACATATTATGTTTTTACACAACGTGTCCCTATTTGCCTTTGACAACTTTTCCGACACAATCATCACGCATATAGGGCATCATTGAAATATCGAGGGTTTCTTCTACAAGTTTGATCCTCTCCGGATCTCCGAAAGGCGGCAGGTCGTCGAATTGATTGTATTCTGCCTCGTCATGCACATTGTCAACTCCAACGATCCTTTGTTTTCTAGGAACAACTAGGTTCCTTTTCTTATTACTAGGGTCAGCTATGTAGAAAACTTGCGAGACTTCAAAAGATAGTATCCAAGGGTCAGTTTTGTGGCCTAAATTGTTGCGGTCAACAGTTGTGAACCCATAGTTGTCCACCTCCACACCATTAGGATGTTTGACCTAGTTGCAGCGAAATACGGGGATCTGCATATCCCTTCCATAGTCAAGTTCCCAAATTTCTTCAATGATTCCATAGTAGGTGTTCTTCTCCCTTGTCGCATCTATGGCTTCTACCTGAACGCCACTGTTTTGGGCCAACGTCTTCTTGTCCTTTCGAATGGTATAAAACGTGTACCCATTGATGTCATACGCTAGCCATGATGTTACCAGACTTGATGGGCCATGAGCCAACATTTTTAATGTTTCTGTAACTTCGTGCTCACCATCTGGTATGTTTTGGTTCTTCAACCATGTGGTAAACATGCACTTATTCTCTTTCAGGATCCAATCAACTTGGCGTCCTGGATTTTCTCTTTCAAGCTCTTCCAGGTGTTGCTCCACATACGGCTACACTATCTTTAGCTGTTGCAAGACGGTGAAATGTGCTTGGTCTACATTCTTGTACTCATGGTCGATGAATCTTTTCTTTCCCTTAGTCCCTTTACCAGTTAACCTCCCCTCATGTCGAGGGACAGGCACACCAATCGGCCTTTTCGTGGGCATGAAGAAATCCGTGCAACACTCAATGACTTCCTCAGTATTGTAGCCCTCAATAATGGAACCCTCTGGGTAAGCACGATTCCATTGTAAGCTCTTAAGCAAGCCCATCCACCTCTCAAATGGAAACATCCAGTGTAAGAATACTGTAAGAATACTAGTCCCAGTACCTTTACCTCCTCAACAAGGTGAACCAAGAGGTGCGGCATGATATCGAAAAAGGATGGAGGGAAGCACATCTCAAGTTGGTTTATAGTCTCCACTATGTAGTTCTGCAGATAGCTCAGCTGTTCATCATCGATTACCTTCTGTGAAATCGCATTGTACAAATGACACAGCCGTGTGATGGCCACCTTTACAAATGTTGAGTTGATACCCCTGATTGCAATTGGGAGCATTTGTGTCATCATGACGTGGCAGTCGTGAGACTTCATACCACTTATCTTTAAATCTTTCATCGAAACTAGGTTTTTGATGTTTGATGAATAACCAGACGGGACTCTGACCCCACGTAAGCACTTGCACACTGAACTTTTCTCCACAGCTATTAGAGAGTAGCTTGCTGGGGGAAGGTAATACTTTCCATGTGTTCTTTCTTCAGGGTGTAGTTATTTCCTGATTTTAAGTACTACGAAGTCTTTACGAGCTTTAAGACCATCCTTTGTCTTGTACTAGATCTCCAACAAGAGACCTAGCACGCTTTCACAGACATTCTTTATGACATGCATGGCATCGATGCTATGGCAAATTTCCAAGTCCTTCCAGTAGGGCAAATACTTGTAGAAAATTGACATCTTTTTGAACAGGACAACAGGCGGAGAAACCTCCTCATCAGTATTCTTCCTCTTTCGACCCCTCTTTTGGCCCTGCACCGGCTTCTTCCAGAAAACCACCTTGATGTTTTGGATCATTTCAAACACTTTTTTCCCGCTACGGCGCTTTGGAGACACACCTTCCTCAACCGTATTGTCAAAATACTTGACCATCTTGCGGTATTTGTGAGTTTTTGGTAAGAAACGGCGGTGCCGCATGTACACCAACTTCTGTGAGCATGGAAGGAACGTCGACACAATTTCATCCATGCATACTACACAAGTTGTCTTCCCTTTAATCTGACCCGATAGGGCCAGCAGGGCGGGGTAATCACTAATGGTAACAAAAATAATGGCTTTTAGTGTGAAGTATTGTCTTTGGAACTAATCCCACACCTGGACCCCATCGTGCCACAACATGTCCATATCTTCCATCAGTGGTTCGAGAAACACATCAATATCTACTCCAGGCTGTCTCGAACCTTGGATAAGAATGGACAACATTAGGTACCTTCTCTTCATACATAGCCATGGAGGAAGGTTGTAGATGGATAGGACTACTGGCCAAGTGCTATGTGTGGCGTTCCATTCACCGAAAGGATTCATACAATCGGTACTTAGCGCGAACCTTTCATTGCTGGGTTCATTGCCGAAATCTGGATACATGCGATCAAAATTTCTCCATTGTCTACCATCGGCGGGGTGTCGAATCTTTCCATCTTTTCTGCGCTTGTCGGAATGCCAACCCATTAGTTTGGAGTCCCTCTCATTCGAGTACAAACGTTTCAGGCAGCCAATAACTGGCAAGGTACCACATCACCAACCAGGGATTTTTTTCTTCTTGTCCGTGCCTGAAGAAGTGTCTTCTTTGCCATTACTAGTAGTACTATTCTTGTTCTTCTTATTCTTCGTAGTGCTGGCTGAAGAATCATCATCATCGTGGGAGTTGTGGGATGTCAGAGACAGGGGTCCCGCAAGAGGGGCCTACACCCGACTGGGCCTGACAGGCGGAATAGAAAGCCCAAAGCCCAGAAGCACCACGACGGGCCCAGAGGAGACGTTCGACTTGCTCCCCAAGACAACTCCTGATCCTTCAAGGAAGCTTCGCGCCCCGCCCCAACAACCGGCCAGGAACAAAGCATGCAGTCTGACACCGCCAGAACCTGCGGATGCTGGAACCTGACAAGGCGGCAGGCGAGGGTCGGAGAAAGCATAACCACCTCTCCAGGACGTAGAGCGTGAAGGCGGATAAGGACAAGGGACATGTCGTCCAGGCCACCATGTTCAGGGCCCGGTGGCGCCCATCTATCATGTATTCTCCCCCCAGCATATAAGGGGAGGAGGGAGAAAAAGAGAGAACACACACACAATATATCCAAGAACACAGGACTAGGGTATTATCTCCTCCGAGAGAGCCCGAACCTGTCTAAAACAGATTGCCCCTGCATCCTGTGTTACCATCAAGCTCAGATCCCGCACAAATCCCCTAGAATCACAAACCTCATTGCCGGCGAAACAGATCGTCGACAGTTGGCGCGCCAGGTAGGGGGCTTGTGTCAAGATCTTCGTCAAGCTTGATGGCTGCGACGAGCGAAGTCTCCACAGTCTTCTTCCCGGGCCAGGTCTTCCGTTTCGGAAGCCTGACCTTCATCTCCAACGACCTCGGAAGCCTTTCTCTCTCCAAGGGAACCGCGCTACAACGCGGTGAGGTTTCCGGCGATCCATCGTCACGACTTCCGCGCCGATCGGAAGGTCCCCCTGTCTCGTACCCTAAAGTACCGAGTGGGGATCCGAAGACCCGTTCCAGCCGCGGAGTCGCGCTCGAGGACGCCGAGGCACGAAGGGTGGGGGTTCTCACCGCCAAGCCACTCGGCACCCCCGAGCGCCTAGGTTTGTCTTCTTCTGACTCACCCACCTCAGCGGCCGAGTCAGAAGAAAGCCTAGAGAGCTGCTGAAATTTCCGTAGAGTCTGTGTAATCGAAGGCTCGCGGGCAGATTCGGTCAGCCGCCGACACCTCGATCGCCGCCGATTTGGAAGGAGGCCGAGTGATCGAGCCTCGACGCTACGGGCGTGCTCTCCGATCGCGCCCGGCTGTCAATGAAGACATTCTCGCAAGCCAAGATGGGGACCAGGCTGTTTTCGTACCCACGCCAGAATATCGCCGCCTCCAAGACACTCCTGGATACCCCGACCCTATGTCGGGGCGGATGATCCGATTGCCCGATCATGGCCCAAGTAAAGGCCATGGTGACGGCGGCGGCTATCCAAAGATGCCCAAACCGACCGGCCGGCGAAGGAGGAGGCATCACGTGGTCCGGCGAGGACCCAGGCGATAGCCGGCCGGTCAGGTCGAAGCCCGCCAGACACATCATGTTCTACCCCGCGGAGACGACTTGCGACACAGCATCAGCCGCGACCTCCGTTCAGACCTCGACGCCAGGCGCCGCGACCGAGAAAGGGAGGAACAACGCCGTCAAGCCGACGAATATGAGCGCTACGGCATCCTTCCACGAGGCCACGAAGTACGCCAAGCGCGATCCCCTCCGCGTCGATCACCTCCCGGGGGGTACCGCGGGGTCATCGAAGGGGTCCGTGCGTTTACCCCTCACCTACGCCGAGTGGTTTGGCCTGATGGATTTAATCCTAAAGGCATCACTAGGTTCGACGGTGAGAGGGACCCGGAGGCTTGGCTGCAAGTATACGCTCTGGCAAATGGCCGAGGGGATCAGTAATGGCAAACTACTTGCAGTTACCCTCTCGCCCCGGCCCAAGCATGGCTCACCGGACTTCCAGCGAACTCTATAGATTCCTGGGGAGATGCAGGTGAGCGATTCATCTCAAATTTCCAAGGCACTTACGAGCGCCCAGGCACCCCTTGGGACCTATACCAGCTACACCAAAGGAGGAACGAATCCCTCCGGGAGTTCGTCAAGCGCTTCATGAACAGGAAAAGCACCGTTCGGGACGTCACAGATGCGATTGTGATAGCTGCCTTCCAGAAAGGAGTCAGCGACCCCGACCTCATCAAGAAGATGTCCCGGAAGCCACCCACGTCGGTCCGGGAGCTATTCGCCCTAGCGGACCGTTATGCTTCAGCCTCCGAGGCTCTGGCGGAACGGCGTGATGAGGGGAAGGATCAGTCTGCACCCCCTCGGCGGAAAGAAAAGAAGCGCAAGGGCGAAGAGCTGGTGGCAGTCGCTGCACCAACTCATCCTCGCGCTCTCAAAGAGGATGGATATGATAAGGTTATGAACTCACCCTGCCCTTTCCATCCGAAGGGGAGGCATGCCGCCAAGGACTGCTTCACCCTAAAGAGGTTCGCCCGCGAGAGCAAGAGGCAGGCTGGACAAGGTCCGAGTGGTCACGCCGCCGGCAAACCGCCTCTCCCTGAAGCTGAGGAAAACTATCAGGAAGTCGACCTCGAGCTTAACTACATATTCGGGGGTTCGGCCGCATATGAGTCCAAGCGGAAGCAAAAGCTCACCGCACGGGACATCTATGCAGTAGAGCCGGAGACCCCCCGATATGTCCGGTGGTCCGAGGTCGCAATAACTTACGACCGCACGGATCACCCAGATCGCGTCCCATTCCCCGGCAGATACCCGCTGGTTTTGGCACCGGTCGTCCGCGGCATCAAGCTCAAAAGGGTGTTGATTGACGGTGGGAGTAGGCTCAACGTCCTCTTCGTGAAGACACTCGATGATATGGGGATCCCGCGGTCTGACCTCAAACGCGGGTCGTCGCCTTTTCATGGAGTGATACCCGGAACGTCGGCGATACCACTTGGACAAATCACTCTACCGATCCACGTTCGCGCAAGGGACAACTACCGGATCGAGAGCCTTAGTTTCGAGGTGGCGGACTTCGCGACAACAGATCACGCCATCTTGGGGAGACCAAATACCGCCAAGTTCATGGCGGTGCCCCACTACGCGTATCTGATGCTGAAAATGCCGGGTCCGAGTGGTATTATCACACTACGCGGCGATGTTAAGCAGTCTTTCTCTTGCGACAGGGAGAGCTGCGAAATGGCCGAGTCTCTGGAGGCGCTGGCGGGTCGGGAAAGGATTCGTCAAGAGGCGGATTTCGACAAGCCGGAAGGCAGTATCCCTACCCGCAAGCCGCAGAACTCCGGGATCGGCCCCGAGGAAGGCACCAAAAGGATTCTCCTCGACCCGTCCGATCCGGCGCGAGCCGTCTCGATCGGGACAAGGCTCGGGGATGAATAGGAAGACGCTCGTCACCTTTCGCGGCAAACCAAGACGTCTTTGCCTGGAAGCCGTCCGACATGCCCGGTCCCCAGGAGGTGATCGAGCACGCACCGAATGTAAACCAATCCGCCAGGCCCGTCAAGCAAAGGTTACGACGGTTTGCTCAAGATCGCCGAGAAGCCATCGAGAGGAGATCACAAAGCGCTAGCCGCAGTTTCATCAAAGAAGTGTATCATCCCGATCGGTCGGGCGAACCCTGTACTCGTCGTAAGAAGAATAAAAGTCGCGCATGTGTGTTGATTACACCGACCTCAACAAGGCTTGTTCGAAGATCCCTTTGGTCTCCTCGTATTGATCGGTGGTGGACTCCATCTTGGGATCTCGGCTACTCGACTTTACGGGCGCCTATTCAGGCTATCATCAAATTCGGCTTCGAGAGGAAGATCATGAGAAGACTTCGTTTATCACTCCATTCGAGCATATTGCTATATCACCATGCCGCTCGGGCTCAAGAATGCCGGTATAGCGCACGGCCAGCGCCGTGCGTGTTTTCACCATCACTCGGGCGCAATGTGGAAGCTTATGTGGATGATGTGGTAGTTAAAACGCAGACACAAGATAGCCTTATCTCCGACCTGGCCGAGACGTTCGTAAGTCTAAGGGCTGTTAGGATGAGGCTAAACCCCGAGAAATGTGTTTTCGGAGTTTCTTAGGAAACTACTCGGGTTCATCGTCTCCCATCATGGGATCGAGCCGAACCCGGAGAAAATTGGAGCCATCATGAAAATGGCCCCGCCTACCAGCCAAAAGGAGGTCCAAAAGCTCACCGGATGCATGGTGGCGCTTGGCAGGTTTATCTCACGGTTGGGAGTCCGGGGAATGCCTTTCTTCAAGCTCCTTAAGAAGCAAGATCGCTTTGATTGGACGGCAGAGGCACAAGAGCCTTCAAGAACTCAAGGTGTTTCTCTCCACTCCCAGCCTTAGTCTTGCCGGCGCCAGGTGAACCTCTTCTGCTCTACATAGCGGCAACATCTCATGTAGTAAGTGCCGTGATAGTTGTGGAGCGGGAGGAATCTGGACGCCGCCACGGCGTGCAACGCCCAGTTTATTTTGTCAGCGAAGTACTGGGCGAATCCAAGACAAGATATCCTCAAATCCAGAAGTCTTGTAAGCCATTTTGATCTCGTCACGGAAAGTCAAGCATTATTTCCAAGGACATTCGATTTCAAGAGTCACTTCTTTCCCGTGGGAGAGGTCCTCCGTGTCGGGAAGCTAATGGAAGAATTTCAAAGTGGGCGGTGAGCTTGGAGCTTTCGACATCTCGTTCAAGCCGCGCACATCCGTCAAGTCCAGGCTTTGGCTCGACTTCACGGCCGAGTGGACCGAATCCCGGACTCCCTGCTCGGAAGAAGAGCAAGAATATTGGGTCATGCACTTCGACGGATCTCTCATGCTTGGGGGAGCAGTGGCGGGAATCCTCCTTATCTCGCCTAAGGGCGACAGGTTTAAGTATGTCCTTCGGATTCACTTCCCGGCCTCAAACAATGCCGCGAGTACGAGGCCCTCATCCATGGGCTTGAATCGCCACATCACTCGAATCCGACTACCGGGCGGTTCGAGGCGACTCCCGCTGGTGGTGAATCAAGTACGTAAGGACTGGTCGTGCGTGGATCGTAATATGGCGGCATCTTGCCAAAGAAGTCCGAGAATTAGAAGGCAAGTTTGACGGCCTGGAGCTGGTTCATGTCCTCCGCCGCAATAATGAGGCAGCCAGGCAGTGGCTAAGATGGGAGCCACTCGGGCAGATGTCCCAAGTGATATCTTCGTACAGGATCTTCACGAGCCAACCGTTACAAAACGGCAAAAGCCAAGCGAGGGTCCTGGAACCGGGGTCCTGCTCATCGATCCAGACTGGACTACCCCGTACCTTGATTACCTCCTGAAGGACAAACTCCCGGAAGCCACCACTCTAGCGGAGCGCGTCTCCCGACAAGCCAAGTCCTACGTGGTGGTGGGCGACGAGCTCTTCCGAAAAAGTGCCTCGGGTGTCCTCAGGCGGTGCATTTCGGGACAAGTGGGAAGAGAGCTGCTCCAAGAAATCCATTCGGGGATGTGTGGCCATCACGCGGCATCAAGCGCCTTGGTTGGGAAAGCCTACCGATGTGGTTTCTTACGCCAACGGCGGTAATGGATGCCAAGGAGATAGTTCGAACCTACGAGGGCTGCCAATTCTATGCAAGACAGACACACTTGCCAAGACAGAGCTACAGACTATACCCATTTCTTGGCCTTTCGCAGTCTGGGGGCTCGACTTAGTGGGCCCGCTCAAGAAGGCTCAAGGCGGTTTCGCTTACCTCTTCGTGGCCATTGACAAGTTCACCAAGTGGATCGAAGCCAAGCCAGTCATCACTATCACTGCAGTTAAGGCCAAGGAGTTCTTCCAGGACATTGTGGTCAGATTCGGAGTGCCCAACCGAATCATCACGGACAACGGCACCCAATTCAGGAGTGAAGAATTCCAAGAATGGTGCGAAGGCGTCGGGATCAAGATCTGCTTCGCCTTGGTGGCTCACCCGCGAAGCAATGGGTAGGTTGAGCGAGCTAATGGTCTGGTCCTTCAAGGCCTCAAGGCCAGGATCTTCGACCGCCTCAAACCATACGCTGCTCGATGGGTGAAGGAGCTACCGTCGGTACTCTGGGGACTCAGAACCACTCCCAGCCGAGCGACTGGCCAAACCCCCTTTTTCCTGGTCTATGGCGCAGAGGCGGTTCTGCCGACCGAGCTGGGATTCGAATCCCCGAGGGTTCGGAATTACAACGAAGCCGAGTCCGAGGGAAGCCGAATGGCGGAGCTTGATCAACTCGAGGAGGCTCGGAACGTTGCCGCCCTCCAGTCGGCTAAGTACCTCCAGGGACTTCGGCGCTACCACTCTCGCAACGTCAGAAGTAGAACCTTTTCAGAAGGAGATCTGGTCCTGAGGAGGAACCAGAAAAACGAGCACAAGCTCTCTCCAATTTGGGAAGGTCCGTACATTGTGCGTAAGACAATCCGGCCAGGTGCTTATCGACTGCACGAGAAGACGGCGAGGTTCGCGAATACTTGGAACGCCGAACAACTCGTCGCTTCTACGCATGAGTTATGTATCCCACTCTTACACATTAAATAAAATAGTGGTCCGCCTTATTTTACGAAGTTACGTGTAATGCTAGCCCCGAGTGGTTATTACCCGACTGGTGTAGCGCCTAACCCTGGTCGTGCCGATATAGAATGCACGGAAATGACAAGCCGCGATGAGCACAAAGTCTCGGCGGTTTATACCAGCGCGCACAACGGAACGGGTAGAAAGCACTAACCACTCGGGGACTGCAATTCGCAGCGCCAGAATTTAACCAAGATTTGCCTGATCGCGAATTTCTAGCCGTCAAAAGCTCGAGCCCCAGCGCCTCGTTGCTGGCACTGGAGCAACGGACTAGAATCAGTTGATCAGGCAGAACTACAAAACTCGGATTAAATATGATAGGCGCGAACTGGATAAAACTTCGCATTTCATTCCATAATGTTAATAATTTACATTACTGACTTTCTTTTTTTCTTTTTCTCGCGCTAAAAAAAAAATATATATATATATATACTGGTGCTGCTGGTGGTGCTACTGGTGCTGCTGGTGCTCCCGCCGCCATCGTGTCTTTAGTCTTCTTTGGTCTTGTGACTTTGGGAGGCCCGGAGGCGAGATCGCTGAGGTTAGACGCAACCCACGCGACCCAAAGCCGCCAGAATCTCATCGTCAACCACCCACAAGGGGGGTATAAGGCGGATGAGGGCCCTGACGGCAAGGTCGTCGCGGCGATCGCTACCAACCATCTCGAGGATGATCTCCGCCACCTCGTGGAGACCCGGTGCGGCCTCCAGCAAGGTGGCCACGGCGGCGGCGTCCCTCGCCGCTCCTTCCTCCTCCTCCGCCTCCAGTGTGGCAAAGTCGAGGTCTTCCCAAGACTCCGCCTCCTCCCAATTGTGCAACATCCCGAAGAATCGCTGGCGAAACAATGCCGCGTAGGGACCGACGAACTTCCTCATGATAGACATGAAGGAATGCTGGAAGAGAAGAAGGGGGACGAGACAAAAGGGAACGGGCGATCGCTCATCGGCGGTGACGCCCTATTTATAAGCCACCCCAGCCCCGGAAATCGAAGCGTCTCCAAAGGCAATCAAATGCGCCGCCTCGCAATCAACGAGGCGCGAAAAACAAAGCGGCAGTACAAATACCGAAGAAGATCAGCGCATTGAACAAAATTAAGGAGAATTTCACCAGACACGTGTCGTAAGCAGTTCAAGCTCGTTCGGCTTTCTCGCTTAATTATACCAAATTAAGCGCAAAAGCCCGGGGGCTGGAGAGCTAGCAAGCGACGCAAGCCTGGGGGCTAAACCACTCAGCCAGGTGGCCACAACGTAAGTCCCGACGCTCGAGAGCTGCACGCCAGCCCCTCGGAAAAGCGTGTCTGGGGCAAGAAAGCCACGGGCCAAAGCCCTGGCGTTTGGGAGCTATACCAGTCGGCTGAAACTCACCCGGAAAGGCGCAACAGGATCCAAAAGGCTGCGGGCGTATATTCTAACAACTCAGCCAGAGAAGAAAATGGAAGAGGCCTGAAGACCACTCAGCGGAAGACAATACAGGCAAATCATATTGAAGTAAGAAGACACAATATTTCAAACAAGGAGGGCGAGCACTCGGCATCAGGGCCCACATCGAAGTCAGAATTCTAGATTCTCCAACAAGGCCTGCGAAGCACCGGACACCTCTTCGAGGAGCGCGTTGGCCTTGTCTTCATCACAGGCAAAACCTTCTTTCACAGCTTCGAGGTCAACTCTCGGATAATGAGACTTGACCACCGCCAATGCCTAGTTCGCACTCATTGCTGCGGACTCTTTGGCGTAAGCTCTGATCCTGTCGGCCCCTCCCGAGAGAAGTGGAACAAAGATCGTCCCCTGGCCCGGCGTGACTCCTTCAATGCGCAGAAGGTGCAGGATCGGCTCGCAGCGACGCAGCTCAGTCCGCCTGCTCGGCGGCGGCCATCTTCTCCTTGCACTCGCAACAAAGTCAAACGGCCATCAAGAGCACACCCGACGCCAAGTATGTTCAACCCAAGTCAAATAAATTTACCCTTCAGCTCAGCATCCTTTCCAAGTCGACTCGAGCTTGAGGCCGTAATTCTCTGAAGCCTCGGTCGGGCCCTCACCAAGAACGGCCGAGTCGCGCGCTCAAACACGAGTGTCATCATCCTCTCCAACCATCCAAAAGACATCCAAACCGAATCCAGGGAGAATCTCACCTTCGAGCATATGCTCAAGCTTCGCCTTCTCCTCCGGATCCTCATACACTCGCCTCAAGCCCGTGGACTTCTTTCCACCTGTCCGCTGATCTCGTTGAGTTTGTCCTGCATCGCTTCGCTCCTTGAGCTTCGGGAGCACCTTCTGGAAAAACCGCGATCTTTGCTCAGCGCTCCCCATGTCCTAGGTAACAGGCGTAATCTCGGGAGAGGTCAAGAGCAACAGATGGAAGACAAGAAGCTCACCCTCGACGAGCGTGCTACACTGACAGTGAGCTCATAAAGCTCCGTCCGAGCCGCTCTCTCCATCTCGTCGTCCTCTTCCATCCCTTTCGGTGGAACCCTTCCCACCATACGGTCCGATTCGGGGCTTGGCAGAGGACCGAGCGGCGGTGGCTCTCGAGGCACTTCCTCCACTCCGAGACGGTGCGGTCGATCTCTTCGGCGGACGGACCACCGGATGGTTCGACCGTTGGGCCGCCGGCGCCCGGTGGCGAAGCCCCAGCAGTCGGCGGCGACGGTGACCTAGCCTCCGCCTGGGGCTCCTTTTCAGGAGACCCCTCCACAGGGACGTCCATAGCAGGAGTCCTGAATCAACAAAAGGGAAGACACCTCGGCCTGCAGAACAAAAGGCAAGGATCGCCCAAAAGAATACCTTTTGGATTTCTTGAATTTCATCCTGTGTCTCATCCGAGACCCAAAGACCACTCGGAGGGAAGTTAGCGCTGCGATCGGGGCTACCCCTGGGACCAGGTCGAGGCCCAGCGCTTTGCGATCCGGGTGCACGGAGGTCGAAGGCCCTACGACGAAAGACCGGCGACCTCCTCCGCCGACTCCCTGCCAGAGCTCGCCGACCGATGTGTCAGCCACTCGCCGCTCGAGCGTGTTTCAGCCGAGAGAGGCCGACAACCGAGCGTCGGAAATGAAGGACGCTGTTCTCGAAAAAGGAACGATCGCACCCTGTTTGAATCACACATCGATCAAAGAAATCATGGAACGACCTTTCGAGAGAATAGTGCACTCACAGGAGGGAGGCCTTGCCGTCGAAAACTTATGAGGGCAGCCCTGTTGGTGATTATTGTGCCAGGCACGAAGAAATCAACTACCCGTCTTTGCCGCCGACTCCATCGACAGGGCCACGTCCGACTCCCGCGTGGGGTCCAGAGGCCCGTTGTATTGGAACCCCAAATGGACTCTCTCCTTCAAGGGCTGCACTCGGCGCTTCACAAAACTGATCGCGATCCCGGGACCGTCGACCCTCGGTTCTTGGATCGTCAATCAATGCCGGCTCGGGATTTGCGCCAAACCTCCTCCGTCAGGCGTCGCTCCCAAAGATCGGGAAGCTTTAGGAGCACGGCCGGCAAAGAAGGGGCGAGGAAGGGATCAACATTGGCACAATAGAACCACTCCCGCCTCCAACCTTTGAGGGAGGTTTTGAGAGGAACGACAAAATCTGCTTCTTCGAGCCCTCCTTGCTGGAGTCCTGGCGCCCCAACGACGTTGGGAGCGGCCCGGTCGGATGAGGCTTCAGCCGAAGAAGGAGCGGAACAAATCCAAATGAGGACGTATCCCAAGATACGCCTCGCAGAGCTGACGAAGATGGCAATGTGAAGAATCGAGTTGGGGTTCAAATTGATCAACTCAATTTAGAGAAGTGGAGGAGCCCGGAAGAAGGCGCTCCCAGAATGCTAAATCCCCGCTAAGAAGGACTCAAACACCACAATCTCATTCTCTAGAGGTGTGGGGTAAGGGTCACTGCGGCGGAGACAGTGAGATCAACTCCGGCGGAGGGAGGGGCCGTGGCGACCATCCTCCAAGCGGGACGTCGTCGTGATGGAAGTCTCCCACCCCGCCGCCGCAGGTCGGTGCTACCTTCGATGACGAGGAAGAAGACATTGCGAAGAAGAAGACACAGTGGGAAGAACCGCCGCAAGCCAAGGGCGCGAAACCGTAAAACCCTAAATCGCCAAAGGAGGTTTTGAGGTTTTGCACCGTGGTGGGGAAGGTGCAAGGAGGCCGTTGCTCGGCGAGGTCCCTTCGACTTATAAGAAATGGGCCCCAATTTCCACCTTACGGTGGGAAGAAACGAGGGCCCTCCTGCTCAGTCAGGCTAGATCCAGGCACGCCCCATGACGGGCCAATAGCTGCGTCGCGCCAAAACGCGGCCAGTGTCAAATCTGGTCCAAAGTTTGGGATAAAGTGCGCCCCACGACGGGCCTGAGCAGCCGCCACACGGAAGCTTGGGGCTGGGCACTTTCCGAACATCCTCCGACGGCACACCCCATAATTTGGGGTCAATTGCTGGTCATTTGTCTCACAATGCGATTGGGTGTCGCGGGAGGATCTACAATCGTCGGGACCCGAATTTGCAAATCCGACCCTCTGTGTATTCAGCACTAGTCCAGAACGCGCTAGTGCACACAGCCTTAACATCGGTATATATCACAATCATACCAAACGATACTATCAAAGTACTTTATTTAAATAATCAAAGGGTTACTCGACCTTATGGCCAAGTTACAAATATATGCCTTGCAAGGCGTAACTTATTAAAAGAGAAATAATAGCAGCGGAAAATCAAATAAACTTCGTGGCGCCATCCAAAGATACCACAGCAACCGATCGGGCTCGCATCCCTAAGTAGACGGGTCCTCTTGGAGTTCCTCCTCCAAATCAGCGTAGTCTCCTCTTCAACTGTATTGTGTTGAGGCAAGGGTGAGTACTTGGTACTCAAAGAAGTCATGCACAGAATGCAAGCTAATATACTATATGCATGGCTTGGTACAAAGGAATAGCTTAAGGTATATTTATGTAAACATTTGACAAGTAATATAAGTAGATTCAAAGCAAGAAAAACAAGTAAAGCATAAATAGCTTTTCAAAAAGTTTAAATAACATTTTTCCCCATCCTAAACCATATTTCCATCATCTTCTTTGTTAAACCAACCCAACTTCTCAAATCCAAGTTATTTTCGTAAAATCTAACCCTTGATCAGTAATTCCGAGCATTGTCCAAAGATCGTGGACTCGGCTATTCAAATAGATTCTACACTCTGCAGAGGTTATGCACTTTACCCACAAGATACAATCCACTCACCACGTCGGTAGTGAATCGCCATACAAGAGTATGCGAATGAGCGATCATAACAAAGCCTTTCTAAGCCTCAAACAACACAGTGGTCCTCTCAGGTTCGTGCTCTACACCATCCCTTCCCTTAGCCAAGGCGAAGTATGGGACCAACACACCGTTAGATGGGTACCTGGCCACGCCCACGATACGCTCCCCGCACAATCACACAAACGGTGTAATCGACACCCTGAGGCTCCACAAGTGAGTCCTTAGCGACTTAGTCAACTAGGGCCGTCCCATTCCAGCCATGTGGTTGCAAGTATGACCAGTTCAAAGGCTTGCAAGGTTAAGTCCTTAGAGTGACCAGGCAAGACTACCCGAAAAACCAAATCAACACTCCCAATGCCACACCGCCCACCTGATTACTCTTGCCACATGCCCTGGCCAAAATCGTTTATCAAACCCCGCTTGATTACCATGCACCACGTGCCATCAACATCACATGATACTTTTCCAAAACAGGTTCAATATATCATTAAGTCAATATTAACATTTAATTATCCAAAATCATGTCATGAGCACGAAAGCGTGTCTAAGCAAAGATACTACAACGATCTAAACCCATGTTGGCAATTTAATAATGTCCAACTAGTAAACCACAACAAGGGTGACAAAGGGTCATGGAACATACTTAAGTAATCAAGGTGTCATATATCAAATTGGTATTTATCTAACCCCTGTGTTTAAACAAAGTATCTTTCTAATTGAACTAGCATGCAATAGTTTAAATCAAAATAGATTTGAAATAGGATCAATATGGTCAAAGCACAACTTGCCTTCAAAAAGCACTTGCTCTTGGTCTTGAGTTGGATCCTGAGTCAATACTTCTCCTTGAATCCCTCCCAGGCACTTCAACGCTCTACTCGTAAAGCGTGCAAATAGCAAATACACAAATAAACACTATGCAAAAGATCCCAAAACTCCAAATAAAATCCATAAACAGAGAGAACATAATTTTCTGGATTTTTAGAAACTGGAATCGTCAAATTTGGAGTTAAAGCATAAAAGTTATGATTATTTAAAGTTTAAATAATCAATTAAATAATATTACAGAGAAAAACTTTAGTCCAAAAATTAAATAAAATTCATATTTAGGTAGATCTTAATTTTATACAAATTTAGAAATTTGAATCGCTCAAATCGGAGTTGAAACGCAAAAGTTATAAGCGTTTGAAGTTTGAATCTAAATTTGAAATCATTATTCGAATTAATAAATCATTTTCTTTTTTCGAAATTAATTATTGCGTCAAAGCATGGACACGTGGCAGCTCTGATTGGCTCGCTGACGCCACCGGTCCATGGGCTCGGTCCATGCTCGGCTCGGGTCCACGGTGGACTCGGTCCACGGCCACGTGGATCGACATGTGGGCCCACTCGGGTGACGCTATCGCCGACGTCACGGGGCTCACTCACCACGGCGCCGAGTGGGACCCATCGTGACGTCATGGGTGACGTCGGCGCTTGGCTGGGTTAGCCATCGACATGCGGCCCTCGACACGCGGCCCGCGTGTCGGCGTCTACACGCTGCGCTGCGGATCGGGCCGACCGCCGCGTCGGTCCAACTTCCCGACACGTGGCGCAATCTCGTCGTTGGTTTGAAAATCAACGGCGCGGATTAGATCCAGGGTTAACACGTTGAAACTACTCGATGCTCGTGGGCCGCTCGATCTAGATCGGACGGTCGAGATCTAATCCTATAATCGCCTTTGCTAAAGACGTGGCGATTATGAACCGCTGGATCTTGATCCAACGGTCCGCATCTAATCGGGTTTCTAGGGTTTGGGAAACACGTGAACTCACCGCTGCCGTCCGATCTGGATCCAACGGTGCACGGCTCGAGGGATCGGCGATGGCACGCTGGCGCTGGCTTGACCGGAGACGGGACGACGACCTTGCCGTTTGCCAAGCTTCTGGCGCGCTCCGGCGGAGTGAGGGGTACTCCCGAACGCGTCTCGTCTTGGGGAATCCGGATCTGGGCTTGATGACGGCGGAGGACGACGGACGGCAGCAATATCGGCGTTTAATCGCGGCGGAACAGACTTCCAACTCCGGCGAGCAATAACGGCGAGACGGTGGGGATCCTAGCGGCGCGAGCTAGGGTTTCCGGGCAGGCGTGGGATGGCGATCCTCGGGGTATGCCCCGGGCATTAAATAGCCTCGGCGTCCGTGCAGAAAACGGAGACCTAGCTCTCCACGGCGGCGGAGTCCAGCTCGGACTCGGGCGGAGACGATGAAATCGTGGCCGTCCACGTGGCACAACCAACGGCCACGATCGCGCGGCGCGACCGGGTCCGGTCCGGACACGGCTCGGGTCTGGGTCGGACGGATCTCAGCCGTTGGATCTTGATCCAACGGTTGGGATTGATTAGGGTTAGGAGTGGGTTCGGTCGAGTCAACTGGCTCGGGTCGGACTCGAGTCCGACTCGGTCGGATGAACAGTACTTGACCCGAGTTGGATTTTCCAGCGAATTAATATTTAAAATAATTCCCAGTAATTCATTTAATTCATTAAAAATAGCAAATGACTCAGAAAAATTCCAGAAAAATTCTGGAAAATATTTTGGATCATTTTGGACTCAAATAAAATATTTCCAACAAAAATTTATTTGCAAATTTAAATTCTTTAATTATTTCAAAATGGAATAAATTCAAATAAATTCCAAATAAATCCAAATAAATTCCAGAAAATTCCAAAAATTCACCAAAGTGCCAAATCACACATGAATTTAAGAAAAGCAAAATTTTGGGGTGTTACAAACCTCCCCCCCTTAATAGAATCTCGTCCCCGAGATTCAGGGCTTACTAAAGGAATAGGTTTGGAAATTCTTTCTTCAAATCCTCTTCGCGCTCCCAAGTCGCTTCACTTTCTTCATGGTTGCTCCACTGAACTCTACAGAATCGGGTTGACTTGTTTCTAGTTTCTCGATCCATTGTGTCTAGAATCCTCACAGGATGCTCCTTATAAGTCAAATCTTCTTGCAACTCAATTGACTCTAGCGGTGTCTGCTCTCGTGAACTCGGAGACACCTCTTTAACTCGGGACACATGGAATACGTCATGCACTCCTCGCCAACGATCGTGGCAACTCCATTGTAGGCAACTTCACCTCTGCGACTCAAAATCTTAAATGGTCCAACATAACGGGTGCGAAGTTTCCCTTTGGCATGGAACCTCTTAACTCCCCGAGAGGCGTAACTCGAGGTATACAAAGTCTTCTCGTTCAAAACTCAAATCTCGCGACGATTGTCAGATAACTCTTCATCGAGATTGGGCTATCTTCAACCTTTCCCTAATCATAGCAATCTGCTTCTTCACCTCTTGAAGAATATCAGGCCCAAAGACACGGCGCCACGGTCTCATTCCAATTCAATGGTGTCCGACAGGTCGACCATACAAAGGCCTCAAAAGGTGACATCGTAGAACTAGCCTCGATAACTATTGTTGTAACTAAACTCGGCATACGGCAAACTTTTTATCCCAAGAGGTAGCATAAGCCAATGCACAAGCTCTTAACATATCCTCCGAGAATCTGGTTGACTCTTTCTGGTCTGCCCATCCGTCATGGATGATAAGTCGTATCAAGTTCAAACGGGTCCCCATGGCTTCATGCAACTTACTCCATAACCTTGAGGTAAATTGGGTACCTCTGTCCGATACAATCCTCCTTGGCACTCCGTGCAAACAAACAATCCTGATCATGTACAACTCTGCTAATTTATCTCCCGAGTAAGTGGTCTTTACGGGGATAAAATGGGCTACTTTAGTCAAGCGATCCACTATAACCCATATGGAGTCATAACCTCCTTGAGTCTTTGGCAAACCGGTAATGAAATCCATTCCGATTTCCTCCCACTTCCACTCAGGTATTTTTAGCGGCTGTAGCAATCCTGCTGGTTTCTGATGCATTGCCTTGACTCTCGCATACGCCGCACAATGCAACATGGTCGGCAACTTCACGCTTCATACTCGGCCACCGAATCTCTCCTTGAGATCCTGATACATCTTGGCGCTTCTGTGATGAATCGAGTACTTAGAGTCATGGGCTTCTTCCAAAATCGCTTGCTTTAACTCCTTTTGTTAGGCACACAAATGCGATCCTTCATCCACAACGTGCCTTGTTCATCCAATTTGAAGTCCTCTGCCTCGCCTTCCTCCTTGATGGACTTAATCCTGCGGATCCTGTCATCATCCTTCGCCCTTCTCGGATCTGATCCTCTAGGGTAGGCTTTACTTCCAATGCGGCCAAGAATCCGCTTAGGTACAACCTCAATCTTCATCTTTCAAAATCCTCACATAACTCATCCCGACTTGTGGCTAGCAACGCACTCACGGTATGGCTTTTCCGACTCGAGCATCGGCTACCACGTTGGCCTTCCCTTGATGGTAATGGATTCAAACAATATAGTCCTTGATCAACTCTAGCCAAATCATTTGCCTCATATTCAGATACGACTGGGTGAATATGTACTTAAGGCTCTTATGATCAGTATACACATCACATCTGTTTCCAATCGATAGTGACGCCATATTTTCAAAGCATGCACTACGGCAGCCTAACTCTAGGTCATGTGTCGGATAATTTTCCTCATGCGGCCTCAATCGCCTTGATGCATAAGCGACGACCTTTCCATTCTCAGACAAGACACATCCAAGTCCTTGGCGCGATGCGTCACAATAAATATCGAAGCTTTGAGCAACATCCGTAGAACTAACACCGGTCTTGATGTCAATCGCTTCTTCACTCTGAAATCCTTCCTCACATTCTCAAGCGTCCATGCAAACTTCTTTTCCTTCTTCAAAGAATTGCGTAAGAGGTTTCGCAATTGTCGAAAAGCCTTCGATGAAACGGCGGTAATATCCTCGCCATTCCAAGGAAACTCGAATGCAGGTCACGCCTTGGTCGCTCCCAATGTAACACGGCTTCTACTTTGCTTGGATCTACGGCGACTCCTTCATGGTCATTACATGTCCAAGAAACTCCACCTTGTCCTTCCAAAAATCACACTTGCTGAACTTGGCGAAAAGTTGCTGTTCCTCGGCTTTTCCAAAACTCGCCTTAAGTGTTCGGCATGTTCATCCTCCTGCCTTGGAGTAGACTAGGATATCGTCTATGAACACGACGACAAACTTGTCCAAATATTCCATGAACACCTTATTCATCATATTCATGAAATAAGTCGCGATTCGTTAAATTTCAAAGGACATAATCAGAACTCGTAATGTCCATATCTTGACGAGAATGCGATCTTGAATATCTTCCGATCGGATCTTCAATCGATGGTATCCCGATCTCGAGATCAATCTTGGAGAAAACTCCGGCTCCTCTTAATTGATCAAACAAATCATCAATCCTGGGTAGCGGATACTTATTCTTTACGGTGACTTCATTGAGTGCACGGTAGTCAATGCACATCCTGAAACTCCCGTCCTTCTTCTTGACAAACAAAACTGGTGCTCCCCACGGCGACGAACTCGGCCTCGATAAATCCTTTCTCCATTAACTCTTCTAGCTGTTTCTTCATCTCTACCAACTCCTCGGTAGACATCCGATAGGGTCTCTTTGCTATCGGTCTTTGCACTGTACAAGCTCTATCACAAACTCTATGTCCTGTCAGCGGCATACCGTAGATCCTCGGGAAAACATCGGGTACTCACTCACTACCGAACATCCTCTATGCTGATTGCCTTGGTACTGTTAACCCTCAACTGTCCATCTCTAATCGCAGTGGCTTGAAATTCCACTTTCTTCCCACACGGGCTCTCAATCGAGATAGTTCTTCGCCCACAATCCAATACAGCCTTGTGTTTGGATAACCAATCCATTCCCAATATAACATCTAAGGTCCTGGTCTCCAAAATTATAAGGTTTGCTAGGAACTCTATTCCATCTATTAGTATTCTCACCCGGAACATCCTACTTCCGCTCGGAGTTCGGAACCAGGGTTTAAACTAACAAAGCATGCACTTAAGTCTTGCCATTCTCAAGTCATTTCTAGTAGCAAAGCCTTGCGAAACAAACGAATGCGAAGCTCCGTAGTCAAACAAAAGCAAGTGCAGTCGAGTTAACAAGTAACTTACCCAAGACGACGTCTCAGAGCATTTTGCGGTGCATCTGCGGTGACATGGTTGACTCGGCCTCTCACCACGGCCAGGGTGTGGCTCCTGTCTTTGGCGTCCTAGCTGGGTGGTTCCTAGATTGAAGCGAATCGGGTCGCTCCTGCCTTCTTTGGACAACTGTTGGCAAAGTGTCCTGGCTCGTTGCTTGTAGCAGCGTCTCACTTTCATTCCTTCTTTGGCTGCCTGGGGTAGCGTTTCTAGCGGGGCTGGGTGCAGTAGTTTTGATTGGCAGGTCTTGGTCTTTGAGGATGGTGTCCTTGTTGCATTACGTGGTTGGAATCAAGAATTGATTTGGTGCAACTCTCAGCCGCTATGCGTTCCTCGACGTGATCCTTGCTGTTGCATCCTGCGCTTCTGTTCTCATCCAGTTCCTTGCGCTTGTCCTCAAGAATAAGCGCCTTATTCACCAACTCTTGGAAATCTGGAAAGGTGTGGGTGATCAATCCTACTTGCAATCCTGAGTTAAGTCCCTTCATGAAACGAGACTGCGGATTTATCTGTCGCTACATCCTCAAAGCGTAGCGTGCTAGCTGGTGAACTTGTTCGTAGTCGGACCACCGGTGATTACCTTGCTTCTGCTCAACTCCTCCTTCTTAAGGTCCATGATTCCTTCAGGCACGTGATACTGTCGGAATGCACCGTGAACTCTTCCCAAGTGATATCTTGAGGGTTCTCTGCGTGGCACGAAGTTCTCCCACCATTCTGGCCAATGTTCCTTCCAACTGATGAGAAGCGTAAAGTACCTTCTCATTCCCTATGCATTGAGCTATGTGTAGCTTTCTCTCAATTGATCTTAACCAATCATCGGCCTCCAATGGATTGGCATTTCCAGAGAAAGTGGGTGGGTGAGTCCTCATGAACTCTGACAGCCTTGTATTCTGGCGTGGTCCCTGATTAACTTGATTAGCAGTGGCCTGAAAGCGAAGGACGTGCTGCATTTGTTGCATCATAGCATGCATCAATCGAGTCTGGGCAGCAAGAAACGCTCCAAAATTCTGCATATCATCCGGGCGGTCGTGCTCTATCATTAGGGTTTCTGTTGGGCGAGAACCGCTCCCGTTGCTTCCAAAGTTTCCACGGGTGTTCACCATCTGTCGATTTGCTCTAGGTTCAGAGATGAGAGGGAAACGAGAATAGACAAGTGATATGGAACTTATGCGGGGCAAAAGGTGTAGCCTTAAGGTCCAACTTTATTATTAGTAACTTGGTATGGCTGCTTACAATGCCTAAGGGCCTTGCAACACATAATCGCACACTCAAAGAAACAAAGCAAATCCAAACCGAACTAACTCTGGAATCTATCGCCTAAAGGGTGACTCTTTATTCTATGACGCGACTCGGCGAAGGAGTCTCACTATAGAACCTAAGCTCACTCATCGAGAAAACCTCCACGGCCTGGGTACGGGTGCTGCGGCATAGGCGCGAAACGATCGCCATGTCCAAATGACTATGTCATCTGTGGTAGTCGAAGAAGCGGTGTCCTCATCGAGATCGACTCCTCCGATCGGCTCGTGTAGCTCAATCTTGGCTCCGGGTCCGTCCGTACAAAGTCATCTCCAACTCGTCAATCCTTCGTAGAAGGTGTGCCACATACTCTTGAGCTTCCCGCCATCTGTTCTTCTCTGTCGTGATCTCCTTGCGGGCCTTCGTAGCTTCTTGCTTGTATTATCTAGTACATCTTCCTGGGCGACGACGAATCGTGCCAACTGTGTAACCGTGGCATTCTCATCCTGAATCGTCTTCGGGTCAAGAAGGTTATCGCTGCGCGGATGATAACGGAACACCGTGCTTTCCAACTCTCCGGCGTGGATACTGGTAATGTGCCGCATTGCTCGTCGTGAAACTTCTTGGATACCCATCTGCATTGTAGATCTTCTAGCGCGTCTGGTGTATCGAGCGATTGCCTGGCCCCTCTTCCTCGACAGTACCTCAATCCTCACGTCACAAGCCTTGATCAATCCTCGCTTGTCCGATCACTTCCACTTGGTATTGGGGCTTCTCAAAATCTCCGAGTTTGTAGCATGTGCCAAAGTTCATGGCGTGACCAACTCCTAGATCAACGTAGTTGAACTCTTCCTCCATCTGTCACAAGAGTGCTTTTCGTAAGAACTCGGAATTTTTCGATCGTGACGAGGTAAGGGAGAATTTCAGCAAGAGGCAAGAAAAGAGAGAAGGGGATAAGTCGGGAGGTCATTTCTTGTCTTCACAAATTTTTAGCTTTAGAAAATAGGTTTTATCCTCACTACGACCATTCTAGCTTAGGGTTGAGCCTACAGTCAAGTATGGCTCTGATACCACCTCTGTCGGGACCCGAATTTGCAAATCCGACCCTCTGTGTATTCAGCACTAGTCCAGGAACGCGCTAGTGCACACAGACTTAACATCGGTATATATCACAATCATACCAAACGATACTATCAAAGTACTTTATTTAAATAATCAAAGGGTTACTCGACCTTATGGCCAAGTTACAAATATATGCCTTGCAAGGCGTAACTTATTAAAAGAGAAATAATAGCAATGAAAATCAAATAAACTTAGTGGCGCCATCCAAGATACCACAGCAACCGATCGGGCTCGCATCCCTAAGTAGACGGGTCCTCTTGGAGTTCCTCCTCCGAACCGGGCGTAGTCTCCTCTTCAACTGTATTGTGTTGAGGCAAGGGTGAGTACTTGGTACTCGAGAAGTCATGCATGTAATGCAAGCTAATATACTATATGCATGGCTTGGTACAAAGGAATAGCTTAAGGTATATTTATGTAAAACAAAGATTTGACAAGTAATATAAGTAGATTCAAAGCAAGAAAAACAAGTAAAGCATAAATAGCTTTTCAAAAGTTTAAATAACATTTTTCCCCATCCTAAACCATATTTCCATCATCTTCTTTGTTAAACCAACCCAACTTCTCAAATCCAAGTTATTTTCGTAAAATCTAACCCTTGATCAGTAATTCCCGAGCATTGTCCAAAGATCGTGGACTCGGCTATTCAAATAGATTCTACACTCTGCAGAGGTTATGCACTTTACCCACAAGATACAATCCACTCACCACGTCGGTAGTGAATCGCCATACAAGAGTATGCGAATGAGCGATCATAACAAAGCCTTTCTAAGCCTCAAACAACACAGTGGTCCTCTCCGGTTCGTGCTCTACACCATCCCTTCCCTTAGCCAAGGCGAAGTATGGGACCAACACACCGTTAGATGGGTACCTGGCCACGACCACGATACGCTCCCCGCATAATCACACAAACGGTGTAATCGACACCCTGAGGCTCCACAAGTGAGTCCTTAGCGACTTAGTCAACTAGGGCCGCCCCATTCCGACCATGTGGTTGCAAGTATGACCCAGTTCAAAGGCTTGCAAGGTTAAGTCCTTAGAGTGACCAGGCAAGACTACCCGAAAAACCAAATCAACACTCCCAATGCCACACTGCCCACTGATTACTCTTGCCACATGCCCTGGCCAAAATCGTTTATCAAACCCCGCTTGATTACCATGCACCACGTGCCATCAACATCACATGATACTTTTCCAAAACAGGTTCAATATATCATTAAGTCAATATTAACATTTAATTATCCAAAATCATGTCATGAGCACGTAGCGTGCTCTAAGCAGTATACTACAACGATCTAAACCCATGTTGGCAATTTAATAATGTCCAACTAGTAAACCACAACTAGGGTGACAAAGGGTCATGGCACATACTTAAGTAATCAAGGTGTCATATATCAAATTGGTATTTATCTAACCCCCTTGTTTAAACAAAGTATCTTTCTAATTGAACTAGCATGCAATAGTTTAAATCAAAATAGATTTCGAAATAGGATCAATATGGTCAAAGCACAACTTGCCTTCAAAAAGCACTTGCTCTTGGTCTTGAGTTGGATCCTGAGTCAATACTTCTCCTTCGAATCCCTCCGGCACTTCAACGTCTACTCGTAAAGCGTGCAAATAGCAAATACACAAATAAACACTATGCAAAAGATCCCAAAACTCCAAATAAAATCCATAAACAGAGAGAACATAATTTTCTGGATTTTTAGAAACTGGAATCGTCAAATTTGGAGTTAAAACGCAAAAGTTATGATTATTTAAAGTTTAAATAATCAATTAAATAATATTACAGAGAAAAACTTTAGTCCAAAAATTAAATAAAATTCATATTTAGGTAGATCTTAATTTTATACAAATTTAGAAATTTGAATCGCTCAAATCGGAGTTGAAACGCAAAAGTTATAAGCGTTTGAAGTTTGAATCTAAATTTGAAATCATTATTCGAATTAATAAATCATTTTCTTTTTCGGAAATTAATTATTGCGTCAGCATGGACACGTGGCAGCTCCTGATTGGCCTGCTGACGTCGGCCGTCCATGGGCTCGGTCCATGCTCACCGTCCACGGTGGACTCGGCCCACGGCTCACGTGGATCGACATGTGGGCCCACTCGGGTGACGCTATCGCCGACGTCGGCCGGGCTCACCACGGCGCGGCAGTGGGACCCACCGTGACGCCATGGGTGACGTCGGCGCTTATTGGGTTAGCCATCGACATGCGTTCCTTCGACACGCTGCCCCGCGTGTCACGGGCACACGCACGCTGCCGCTGGGCGGCGCCGACCGCCGGTCCAACTTCCCGACACGTGGCGCAATCTCGTCCGTTGGTTTGAAAATCAACGGCGCGGATTAGATCCAGGGTTAACACGTTGAAACTACTCGATGCTCGTGGGCGCTCGATCTAGATCGGACGGTCGGATCTAATCCTATAATCGCATCGCTACAAAGACGCGTGGCGATTGTGAACCGCTGGATCTTGATCCAACGGTCGCATCTAATCGGGTTTCTAGGGTTTGGGAAACACGTGAACTCACCGCTGCCGTCCGACCGATCCAACGGCACGGCTCGTGGACGGCGATGGCACGCGGCGGCGCTGGCTTGACCGAGACGGGACGACGACCTTGCCGTCGGCGCTTCTCGCGCTTCCGGCTGGAGGGGTACTCGAACGCGTCTCGCCTTGGGGAATCCGGATGGGCTTGATGACGGCGAGGACGACGGACGGCGAATATCGGCGTTTAATCGCGGCGAATGCATTTCCAACTCCGGCGAGCAATAACGGCGAGACGGTGGGGATCCTAGCGGCGCGAGCTAGGTTTCGAACCGCGTGGGATGGCGATCCTCGGTATGCCGGGCATTAAATAGCCTCGTCCTGCGGCGTAAAAACGGAGACCTAGCTCTCCGCGGCGGACACGGCGGCGGAGTCCACTTCGGACTCGGCGGAGACGATGAAATCGTGGCCGCCCACGTGGCACAACCAACGGCCACGATCGCGGCTGGCCGGTCCGTCGGACACGGCCGTCTGGTCGACGGATCTCGGCCTGGATCTTGATCCAACGGTTGGGATTGATTAGGGTTAGGAGTGGGTTCGGCCGAGTCAATCGGCTCGGTCGGACTCGAGTCCGACTTCGGTCGGATGAACAAGATGCTTGACCGAGTTGGATTTTCCAGCGAATTAATATTTAAAATAATTCCCGATAATTCATTTAATTCATTAAAAATAGCAAATGACTTTAAAAATTCCAAAAATTCTGAAAATATTTTGGATCATTTTGGACTCAAATAAAATATTTCCAACAAAAATTTATTTGCAAATTTAAATTCTTTAATTATTTCAAAATGGAATAAATTCAAATAAATTCCAAATAAATCCAAATAAATTCCAGAAAATTCCAAAAATTCACCAAAGTGCCAAATCACACATGAATTTAAGAAAAGCAAAATTTTGGGGTGTTACAACAACCAACACGGTCTTGAGAATGCGCCCCATGAGGGTCTAAAGCGATCTTGTAGTGGCGAACACGAGCATTACTCAGATGACCAAGGTATGCCCCATGAGGGTCACCAGCGACAAGCGGCTGTCACAAGATCAGTAAACGCGCTGGTACCGCCTCGACCCCGAGCCAAAAGACCAAGGTATGCCCCATGAGGGTCACCTAAGCGACAAGCCGGTTGTCGTGCAATCGTAAACAAGCGCTGGTACCACTCGACCCACGAGCCAAAAAGACCAAGGTATGCCCCATGAGGGTCAGCCGAGCGACAAGCCGGTTGCCGTGCACCGTAAACTGGCGCGGGTACCACTCGGCCACGAGCCAAAAAGACCAAGGTACACCCCATGAGGGTCACCGAGCGACAAGCGGCTGTCGCGGCACCGTAAATCCAAGCGCTGGTACCACTTGGCCACGAGCCAAAAAGACCAAGGTACGCCCCATGAGGGTCACCGAGCGACAAGCCGTTGCTGTCGCAGTGCATCGTAAACAGGCGCGGGTACCACTCGGCCACGAGCCAAAAAGATCAAGGTATGCCCCATGAGGGTCAGCCGAGCGACAAGCCGGTTGCCGTGCACCGTAAACGGGCGCGGGTACTACTCGGACACGAGCTAACCAACCACGGCGGCTTCATACTGCAAGTTATTTATGATCTCTCTCCCGCATAATCCTCATGACAGGGCAAGGGACGGAAAGTCGATCCTAAAGCACTTGGGGGCTGCTGTGGGATGTCAGAGACAGGGGTCCCGCAAGAGGGGCCTACACCCGACTGGGCCTGACAGGCGGAATAGAAAGCCCAAAGCCCAGAAGCACCACGACGGGCCCAAAGGAGACGTTCGACTTGCTCCCCAAGACAACTCCTGATCCTTCAAAGAAGCTTCGCGCCCCGCCCCAACAATCGGCCAGGAACAAAGCATGCAGTCTGACACCGCCAGAACCTGCGGATGCTGGAACCTGACAAGGCGGCAGGCGAGGGTCGGAGAAAGCATAACCACCTCTCCAGGACGTAGAGCGTGAAGGCGGATAAGGACAAGGGACATGTCGTCCAGGCCACCATGTTCAGGGCCCGGTGGCGCCCATCTATCATGTATTCTCCCCCCAGCATATAAGGGGAGGAGGGAGAAAAAGAGAGAACACACACACAATATATCCAAGAACACAGGACTAGGGTATTATCTCCTCCGAGAGAGCCCGAACCTGTCTAAAACAAATTGCCCCCGCATCCTGTGTTACCATCAAGCTCAGATCCCGCACAAATCCCCTAGAATCACAAATCTCATTGCCGGCGAAACAGATCGTAACAGATCGTCGACAGGAGTCATCATTCTTCTTATACCGGCTCGCCTTGCACACTGGGCATTGATCCAAGTCCGCGTAATCTTTACGGAAGAGGATACAGTGGTTCGAACAGGCGTGTATCTTTTGCACATCCAATGACATCGGAGTGATAAGCTTCTTTGCGAAATAAGTGCTCGTCGGCAAGGTGGGCAATCCATTAGCCTTCGGAAGTATTTCTGCCAAGAGCCTCAACAGATTGGTGAAACTTTTGTCCGACCATCCATTGCTAGCCTTCAACCTTAGAAGCATCATCACTGTATGCAACACCATAAAATCTGGAGGACAACCCTTGGATTCCTCATATAACAGATCATTCGCTGCTTTGTGTAACACATCGACATTATCTAAACCTGTCATCTCCTTTAAAACCTGCGGTTCGGCATGGCGCAACATTTTCTCTACATCAGTGATGCGACCATCATCTAGCAAATGAGCATGCACGTGAGCGTCATTTCCCAAACCATTAGTGTCACCTCCGGCACTTCGATCATCCACGAGATCGGGATCAACGTCATCGGTTGTTTGCGATGTACGTTGTTTGCCATGTTTGGACCAACATGTGTAATCCTCTATAAAACCTCTCATGATTAGGTGTGTTCTGATTACACTTAAATCTCCCCACCCTACATTGTTCTTACAGTCATTGCATGGACAAAGTATTTCCGTTTCCTTCTTAGTCCAGGCGTCCTTCCAAGCAGTTTTAATAAAAGTTTCGAGCTCTTTGAGGAATACACCCTTATTTTTTGGGGCATTGTACATCCATGCCCTTTTCATCTTGAACCTAAAACAGAAAATCAGATCAAAATGTCAATTATTCAGATAGAACTGTAACAAAAGAACCCTAAGTTAAATACTGTAAAATGATTTTATTAAAATCACAAAAAATGTAAGGTCCTCTCCCTCTAGAGAGGGGAGGCCAGGTTCTCTCCCTCTAGATCTAGAGAGGGGAACTGTACTCTCCCTCTAGATCTAGAGAGAGGGAGGGATACAAGATCTGTCTATAAATCTAGAAGGTGAGGGTGTAACATCCTTAAAATTTATAAAAGGATAAAAATCAAATATTAAAATGTGAAATTACTTTCATGATGCATTTCTTGATTTTTGTGCATTTAGTGAATTGTTGATTGATGGAAAATGATTATTGGAATTTAGAAAAGAAAGAAAAGGAGAAATTGTAAAATGGTAAAAGATAAAAGTTACCATAGTAATTTTTGGATAAACCTAGAGTGCTCTAGAAACCATCTTGGCTGGTCAAAAGAAAATGTGAAACCATTTGCGTGTTGATAAGGTAAATTAAATGGGAAACCTTATCTTTGACCAAAGCCCTTGTCAGAATTTTGTAGAGAATCCTATACCATTCCAACACTCAAGATTTTTACCATGTGAGATCAGTAACCTTATACTTGTGCACGAAAATTTACAAAAATTATTAACTGCATTTACTATTTATTATTATTTAATCTTTCCAATCCTAAAAATCTGCAAAACATAGTAAAATAATTCTTAGAAAATAAATACTAGGAATTTGACATTGAAAGTTTTATGGTAGATCCCTGATATAGATCCATACCTTCCGTAAAAGTTTCAAAAATAAATATGCTGATTTAGACCCTTAATCAATTCGAAGACTGAAATTCTTTTTCTGTGTAGTCGGCATTGTCAGATTTTTTATAACTTAACCGTAGATCATTTTAACTCCAAAACTTTACTGTAGGTAGTAAACTTATCCCTAAACTCTGTCCAAAAGTTTTGAAAATTCCAGTGTTGATTTGACCCAACGATTAATTCGTGTTACCAGCTATCAGAAGAGGGTAACACGATGAGTTCATTTCCTTCTCTTCTAAATTAGACTTCCACGTGGGCCTCCTTCATTCAATGCGCCACCCAGGATACTTTTGACTCATGTCTCTGTCGGCAGGACCCATTTTCTTTTTTTTTTTTACATATGCCAATTGCCCCACGTAGCAGCCCAATTTCTTTCCTTTCTCTCCTGTCGGTTTCCTTCATCCTCTCTGTCATGTGGGCCGGATGCCCCACCTGTCATCCCTCATCTCCCTTTTCACGCCATTAGTTCTGCCCTCTGTTCGCTCTCAGCCGGTCATTGCCATAGAAAAATATCATTGCACCGCCTCGCCTTTTGTCGCTTCTAGCCGCAACTTCGTGATTCACCCGAGACTGCCCTGACCAGATGCTGCCAGCTCCTGCCTTCGCCATACCCTGCGTGGTGAGGGTCACCGAGGAAGACTCCAGAGCATGCCCGAATCGGCCGCCGTTCTTCTTGCTTGATCAAACCCTGTAGGAACCGCCTCATTTGGCTATTTAAACCCAAAGAATAGCATCAATGTAACCTCACCTCTTTCACAACCGCGCGGAAAGCTTCAAGCCCCAAACCGAGCCTCAATTTGGCTTTCTTCCTTAACTCCGGCCAAAACCCATCCTAGCCAATTTTCAACGCCATTTCTCCCCTTCGGCTTCTCGTTCCAATTCACAGCAGCCAAAGCATCCTCAACCACTCATGATCAAAAGCCCCCAACAAATTCCAACCGTTCGTCAGCCAGAGCTTCCCCGCACCGACGCTCCTCCTCCTTCATCTCCGGTGACTCGCCGAGAGCTCAATCTGAGTATTAGCCGCTCGGTGAGATATCAAAACTTAACCCTTTTGTTCCTTGGATACTCTAATGACCGCTAATTAAGGTTGAATTAGCCAAGCTCGCCGTCGCAACAATCGTGACCGTAGCCCGCCGTTGTTGCATGCCGCGAGCCCATTCGGTTTTCGTCGAAGCTTATCTGAGCCTACCTGTGAGACCCCTAGAACCTCTTTTAGCTCACCGTACCAGCGCTCGGCTCCGGCCGACCTTCTTCGCCCGGGCGAGCCGCAAGGCCGAGCTCCTGCCTTGTCTCGGCCGAGTCGCGGGGCCCCCTGGTCACCGCGTGAGCCAAGCCATCTCCTCGCTAACCGGGCCCACTAGGCAGTCTCCCCTCGCTCTAAGCCTCTGCTGCTCGGCCCGCATGTCACCTCCCCATACAGAGACTGACTAGTGGCCCCGATCGTCGCTGACTCAAACCGAGTCAAGCCAAAGACGCCAAGAAAAGCGAATACGTCTTCAGCTAGTGAAAACGTATTTTCTGATTTAAATTGAATTATATAAACCGAATGAATTCAAATGACTATAACTTTTAAACCACAGGTCCAAATCAAGTGAGACAAATTTATAAATTCATGATAAATCACATAGTTTCATAATATGTAAAAATATTCGAAATTTGATTAATAGTTCAAATCAGTTTTTGAATTTAAAGAATAGGATTTAAATATGTTTCATGTAAATTTTGTGCAAATGATGTCCAAACTGATCACAACAAGTTTTGTTAAAATCCTTATTCCATGATCTCTCTGATTATGCAATTAGATTTGAATTTAGAGTTAGTTTGTATTATTTTCCTTTTTAATTTGATTGCAATACATGGCATATTCAAATTACTATAACTTGTTTAATTTTCATCTAATGATTTGAAACTTGTTCTGTTATGCTAGTTAAACAATATATAATATGATTCTACAAAAATATTTAGGGTGCATCATGCAATATTTAATTGAAATCAATCATGTTGCTTTATGTTCGATTATAATTAATATAAACCATAGCTCTTGGAATCATAAAATGAATCCTAAAATGTTCCTAGGGTCATATAAACATTTCTAGGATATAAGAATATATCATGATTAGTTAAGATTGAATTAAGTTAATAAATAATCATACTTGTATGACATGAGCTTAGAATATGATGTTTAAATATAAGTAGTAATGCATATAAAACTTGTTTAGTATGATTCACAATACGGGACCATTTAATCTTACAAGAATGATTATACTTAACCCTAGCTTTGTCAGATCTCATGTATAAATTAAACTTAATGAACTTTTGGTCCTTAGGTAACATATGTTTCATATAATAGATGTAACATGAATTAATAGACGAACTAATATGATCCAAATGCTATAGACCTACTATTGAAATATTCTTAAGGTCAAAGACCCTATTAATCTGTAAGAATGATTACTTATCATGTTTAGTTGCAAACCTAAGGTATAGCTATCCATAACTTAAAGAATGATTAAGATGTCACCGATAAGTACTAGTATTTATAGAACCAGTTCTAGAATGTCTTCCTAAAGCTAGACTATTTCATTATGTAGAAATAATTTCATTGTAATTTGCTTTGCATCTGAATCCTATTCAAAACATAGTCATACACATTGTGAACCCTAAAAAGCCCATAATATATATAGGTAAATAACTTTGCTCAATAATTAGTATTATAAGTTAAACTCTACATTAGCAGTTAATTGTTGAATGCCTGATGTTTGCTCAAATTGAACCATGCATGCACAAGTGATTAATTGTTGATGACTGTTATTGCTTATGTTCAATAGTGCAAGTTATACTTACACTAACCCTGTTGTTTTATGTATTGATTCATAATTACATATACAATCTTAGCTTCCTGAATTCGTAAAATAAAATAGAATAAATCATAAGGAATAAATGTCGTGTGCGATGCAACCCCCAAACTGTTAATCAATAGTTAAGACTATAGCATAGAATTAACACGTTCGCTTATACGATCTTGAAACCCAAAACCACGACCCATGCCTGTTTTATATAATGATTGCTTATTTGATTTTCCATCTGATTTCCTTTTGCCCTTATTGAAAGTGTTATTTGCTATTTGTTATTCTTTTCCGTTATACGACGTGTAGAATCCGACGTCTCGGACTTCATCGTCGACGACTTCAAGATCACGTCTTCGACTTCGTCACTAAAAACAATGGATAGCAAGGCAAGCACCCCCTTTGAGCATTTTGAACCCAGATTTCATAATCAACTAAAATGTGATTAAGAATCTTCCTACATGCTTATATTTCGATAAATCCTTATTTTGCGTTACTTGGTAGTTATAACCCAAATTGATGGATTCCCTTAATCATGTTGACATACGATCCATGAAAACCATAGGAATGGTTAAGTTCTTTGAAATGGGTATAATCGCTTATTAATGCATACGCCAAGATCGCTTTAGATTAATGTCGGAAACATTTTACACCCACACACTTTTCTTTATGAAATCTTTTATGGTTTATTTAAGCGAAAGGATACCGTAGTTTGTTAAAAATGAAAATAAAACTACTGTTTCGACGTGGGTGATTATTGGCAATAGCCGGTTGTACATGTTTTAACGTGTACGTAGATAGGGTGGAGTATCGCCCATGTCACAATAAGGACCGAGCTAATGTGTTGTTTTCAGGCCAAGATAACCGTACATCCACAAGTACTGAAATGGGACAGTCTTAACTTATTAAATTATTTGGGAATTAGCTTTGCACATTGGTAGGCAGTTGTAGCACGGGCATTCCGAATATTGGTTTGCTCGAGGGAGGTGTCATCACCGAGGTGTTGGCATCTGCCGTTGTAACGGTGTACGCCTGGCTATGAATTTGGGGCTGTTGTTGTACCATTTGAGCTGCGAGCTCCTGAATACTATTGCTTCACTGTTTGTTTGCTTCCATCATAGTCAGGAGTAACGTCATTGGGCTAGTGCAAAGTTAAGGTCCAAGTAACGAACAGTTTCGTTATGAACTCTCTGGCGGCACACCAAAGGAAGTGTGCTAATGTACTGCCACAAAGGGAGAACATATCTTGTGGGTAAAGCAGTACAAACTCTGCAGAGTCTAAACCTAATCGATTAGCCGCGCTCGCGGTCATGAGCACTTGGTAAAGTCATCACATAGTTAAATGTTTTCTATTTTCTAAAAACTCTTGATCAAATGATTTGGAAAATGATTCACATTTGTTAAATGTCACTTATTGTTATATTTGTTCGTATAAGACCATGGAGGGTCTTTTTCGTTATTTCACTCACAAAAGGGACGTGAGTAAAATGTTATTATTCTTTTTATTACTTGATATCTTGATTACTTATCAAACTGTTTTAAATTCAGTTTATGCTTTCCATTACTATTCAGTATTTACAATTCAAAACTTCGCTTTATGCAAAAACAACCATAGAAACCCACTTTCTATTCAGCTTGCATATAATTCAGGTTTTGCAAACACTACAAGTCTTGCTGAGTACGCAACGTACTCACCCTTGCTATTATTGTTGTTTTTAGACAGGAATCCTCGACAGGTACTGCGACGCAGGAAAACGGGATTGTTAACGACGGTTCTTTCTAAGGCTTTACCTTGTCAGTTGCCTGTGGATTATGTGGCAAACTACAAGACATCTGATTCTTTTGGCTATGTTCAGTCGACCTTGTCGGTCATATTGTATCATTACTTTCGCTGTAATAAAATATGAAACTTTTGTATGGTTGTGATTCCAAATTGTGTTTTGTGCGTGCCAGCCACTGATCATGGGAATGGTACAGTATGCACATTAGAACCTTGCTTTTATGTTTGCACTGTAGCATAAAAGTGAGGGTCTCACAGTTTGGTATCAGAGCCATGCTGACTGCAGGCAAACCTTAGATAGAATGGCCGTTAGATGGAACATAAAATTTTGAAATAGACAATTCTATATTTAGGAATGAAAGATTGCTATATCTGTTATTAATCTTCTCTTGTCTCATATTATTTGCTATCAACTCTTTCCTCACCAATTGGAATATCTATATATATTCTTCCCTTCCATAGGAAATTACATTTCCTATCTCTATATACTTTTTCTCTCCTATAGCATTTTCTTTCCTCATCTCATATTGTCTGTTATTAATTCATTCCTCGACACATTATATTTGTTGCTACTCTTTCCTTAAATACCTCTGTTGATATTCTCCCCTTATTATATTATCTAATACTCCTTCTCATTGAACATTCTGAATGTTCATTCTTTTCTTTTTCAATAGAACTTTCTTTCTTATTCTTTCTATAAGGATTCTTCCTCTCATCTATCTTTATGTTAAATACTGCTAATGAATCCTTTTCAAAATGATTTAACGTTCTCTGTTGATTGCTAAAACACATAGGGCATCGCTGCCACCAGCTTTAGGATGTCAGTAATATATTGCTATTCTCCTCTCTATGCAACCAAGGAAGACTACTGCATCCACGCCAACAACCTCAGAAAGACAAATGCAACACTCCGTCAACTTCTTCCATGTCGTGGAAGCTTTGGACTATCATCCCCGACAAATGGTGCAAGAGTTCGAAGAAACTCGTCGCCAGGAGACCTATATTAAGATGTAGTATCATTTAGGCTATGAGTAGCTTTGCTGATATGGCAAAATTCTCATAAAAAGATCACGTGGGATTAAGTTAATAGGAAAAACATAGCACTTCCAAGCATCGCAGTTTAAGTGCGCGTTCTTGTTGATGATGTTTTGTTGTTTACTTTTTGTATTGCTTCCCGGGATGCACTCGTGAATGCATAGCATGAAGCTAAAAATTTCACGATGTCGCGATCCTTAATTGATAACAAATCATAATTAAGAAATCTTAAATAGAACGTTATCTTCTACTAAATAGAAGATAACCCTGGAATTAAATTATTTCTTTATATCCATCTTTTACCTTCCAACATATATAAATTCTAGTTGATTAAAACTTTAAAGAGTAAAACATTGTCTACAAATAATGTGACAACTTTTAAACAGAAGATAGATTGGAATTTAAAATATTCTCGTATAACTTACCTTTTCCTTCTGTAAGACTTCTCACCTGTATATTACTCTAGTTACTAATCTTCCCTGATTCTTTTAGACAAACCAATATCTAGTAAGGTGTTCTGTGACCCCCATAGTCATATTATAGTCGCAGGAGTGTGCCGAAAACTATTTTACCGCTTATGCAAACTCCACCGCATAGATAATAATGCCTTCTTATTCCCATACTACTCACGTTAGACAAAGAAAAGCCTTCTCAGAACATAGCTACAAAGGAATTAATATTATAATTTTCATTATCACCCTAATTATGCTTGAGCCTATGCTACCTATAGAAGAATCAAAACCGAGACTTCGCCATACCAGTAACTGCAAAAAAATACCTATGCTAAAATAAGCTAAGTTACTATCCAACTTCCCCTACAAGTAACAATTGAATACGCCACTAAACCTAAAGAATCTCCATCTTGTCACCTTACTTTGGAAGGGAACCACAATGTGAAGTCACCTCATATAGGACTAGATGTTATTTGGTCACATAAAAGTGTTTGAAAATAGAATAATGATTGGAAACATAAGTATTTCTTTGTGTGTTAAATTTCGAATATGATCTCTTATATTGATATTCATTATGATGAAATTCTGTGTAAGGATTGCTCTCGCGAATATTAAACCTTTGTGTTGAAAATTCACGATGGGACAATCTTAAGAAAATAATACTAATTATATGATATAAACTCTTAATGAATGGAAAATAGACCCTAAATAAGGTCATTCCTTATAACAAACTCATCCTTTCTAAATTATAGAAATTTTATTTAATAAAATTTTTAGAGAACGAAATGTTGCCTTGTAACCCGATAGATCTTATCTAAACAGTCTTATTGTCATTACTGCAGAATGCCTATGACAAGATCCTTCAGTAAAATACCTGAAGAAGAAACCAGGCATAGTTTACAATTTCTCCTTAAACCACAAGAGACCAACCCAGAAAAATCTTTGCCAGTATCCCAAACCAGAATTCAAACACTCTCTATGATGGAACAAAATTATCAAAATTCCACCCCTCTTAGTCAGCCGATGGGGCAGAACGCTGTCAATATGGATGTAGCTCATGCCAGAAAAAGAAAATATTCAGCTCAAAAAGCCACATTTACATCTTATTCAAAGCCTAAAAGTCGTTCCTTGAAATGTTGCCAACCAAATCAAATTGAAGACCCGCGCATGCATTCGCCAAGTGAGAAATAGGTCATACCACTGATGAGCATGCAATAAATTGTTCTAGTTGTGAAGAAAACCATTCTCCGGGAAAGTGTCCCATGAACGACATTACTTGTTATCTTTGTGAAAGTAAAGATCATTGCCCATCTCAATGTCCTCTTGATCCAATAGTTACCACTGTAGTTCGACTTCAACAAGAAAATCTTCGAGCCTTAATTGCCCAAAAATTTTCATGTAGAAAAGAAACTGCACAAGAAATGATGGAAGGAGAAAAGGAAAATCAGCATTCCTACTCTACCAGCCATCATCAAGAAAGTAGTAATTGGCAATCACCAACAGCCTGTTTCTTATGTGATAAAGAAGGCCACTGGGCTAGAAATTGTCCTAAGCAACGACAAGTTAAAACTCAGAAGAGCAAAAGTATAGAACCCCATCTTGTACCCAGTAAAGCATCACGGAAGGCACTTAAGTGCTTCATCTGTCGCAAAACAGATCATATTGCTCAGCAATGCCCCCAAGGAAACCAGACCTCTTCTAACACCATAGCCCTGCCAGAAATCACTTCAGTCAAAATAATAACCCCGAGAATAGGAAAAACAGAATCTGAAGCTATCTTCCCAAAGAAACATGGAACGAAGGGGCGTCTGAACAAAGATGTCAATTCTAATAAAAATTCTGTGCAAACTTATCCTCAATCTCAAACATCATTCATTCATCCCTCCAACAAAATTAATGGCCAGTTTCCTGATCCTCAAAATAAGGCAAATTAATTGTTGAGAAAGGATTTATTGCTAATCTTCAAATGCAACCAAATCTGAAAACCCAAATTAAGATAGCTCAATCCAAAGATGAAGCAATATTAAAAATCCGAGAAGAGTTGAGACGAGGCAAAGAATTGGAATTTTCAGAAGATTCAGAGGGTATACTCCAATTCAAGAATCGAATCTATGTCCCTAATGATCTAGAAGTCAAGAACCTGATCTTGAGTGAAGCTCATGAATCACCTCTTTCTATCCATCCGGGTAGTACCAAAATGTATCAAGATCTGAAGCGGGAATATTGGTGGCCCGGCATGAAAAAGGAAATCGCCGAGTATATCGCAAAGTGTGATATATGTCAGCGAGTAAAAGCCGAGCATCAACGTCCTGCTGGTCTTCTTCACCCTCTCGAGATTCCAAAATGGAAATGGGATGATATAAGTATGGATTTCATTACTGGTCTGCCGAAGACCAGGAAAGGGCATGATTCTATTTGGGTTATCGTTGATCGATTAACTAAAGTTTCCCATTTCATACCAGTCAAAACCACTCACCCTGGAGACAAACTCGCGGAGTTGTATCTTGAAAACATTGTTCGTCTTCACAGAGTTCCCAAGACAATTGTATCTGATCGTGGATCTCAATTTACATCTCGTTTCTGGGAAAGTTTGCATACACTGTTAGGGACAAAGCTAAATTTCAGTACGGCTTATCATCCCCAAACAGATGGGCAGACTGAGCGGACCAACCAAACATTAGAGGACATGCTGAGAGCTTGTGTGCTGTCTTATGGCATGAATTGGGAGAAAAGTTTACCCTTTGCTGAATTCTCCTACAATAATAGCTTTCAAGCCAGTCTTCAAATATCCCCTTTTGAAGCACTTTATGGAAGGAAGTGCCGAACCCCTCTCTTTTGGTCTGAAACAGGAGAAAGGAATTTCTTCGGCCCAGATATTATCCAAGAAGCCCAAGAGCAAGTTGATGTGATTAGAAGTCGACTCAAGGAAGCTCAATCACGTCAGAAGAGTTACGCCGACAATCGTCGACGTGATTTAAGTTTTGTAGTCGGAGATCATGTCTATTTGAAAGTTTCCCCTCTTCGCGGAGTTCGTCGTTTCCAAATCCGCGGGAAACTAGCTCCTCGATATATCGGACCATACCCAATTATCGAAAAGTTGGGAGAAATGGCATATAAGTTGGAATTGCCGCCCCGTTTGTCGGAAGTTCATAACGTCTTCCATGTATCCCAACTCAAGAAATGTCTTCGTGTACCAACTGATCTTACTAATCTCGACGATCTCGATTTGCAACCCGATCTATCCTATCGAGAGCATCCTATTCGTATCCTTGAAGAAATCGAGCGACATACAAGAAACAAAATCCATAGGATGTTGAAAATTCAGTGGAGTAATCATACCAAGGAAGAAGCCACGTGGGAGCGTGAAGATCATCTCATGAATGAGTTTCCAGAATTCTTCTAGATTTCCTTAGCCCTCGCAAATCTCGAGGACGAGATTTTTTGTAAGGAGGGTAGATCTGTAACATCCTCAAATTTATAAAAATCAAAAAATTCAATATTAAAAATGTGAACTCATTTTATTGTTGCATTTTATGCTTGACTGTGCAAATTATTGTTTTGTTGGGTGATTTAGTGATTAATGGAATAAAATAAAAGAAGGAAAAAGAGAAAATATCAATTGGTAAAGTGGTTAGAAATAAAAAAATTTCCTTAGTAAATTTTACATCAGACCTTGAACAACCCTATAGTCATCCTTAGCTGGTTAAGAGACCATGTGAAGGTATTTAAGTGAGATAAAACCATTTTAATTTGGCATCTCTATCTCTGTCCAGACCTATGTCAGTATTGTGGAGAAAAACGTGTTGCATTCTAGACCTTAGGATTTTTACCATGTCATCTTGACTACCTTAAGTTCATCCACAAAAATCTGCAAAAATTTATAAGTAGTTTAACTATTGATTTCCAATTAAATAACACAGAATTGGAATTCTGCAGAAACTAGTAAAAGAATTTTAGAAAAATAAATGTTATGATTTTAGTTCTGAAATTTTTATGGTAGATCCCTGGTAAAGAACCACACTCTCAATAAAAATTTCAAAAATTAATATGTTAGTTTATGTCTCTAATAAAATCAAAAACCGAGCTGTCTTTTCTGTGTCTTTGGCATTGTCTGAATTTTAATAAAAGATGTAGAAGAGATAATCACTCGAAATTTTTACTATAGGTAAATAACTTGTTCAGTATTCATAGTTAAAAGTTTCAAAAATACTTAGCTAGGAGAAGTGCCCTGATTAAATGAATCTTTGGAGAGTTGCCAAATACGTTGAACCCTTTTCCTCTCTTCCCTTTGGCTGACATGTGGGCCAACCTTCATTAATGCGTGTCAGACCAGCCCCCTTTGCCCCCATTCGCTGACCAGTGGGCCCTCTTCTCCTTGGGACCCAACCTGGCAGGAGTACCCCACTTTCTTCTTTGTTTCGCTGACATTTGGGTCCTTTCCCTGGCCGGTCCCACCTGTCATTGTTGCCTCACCTCCTCTCCATCTCTCTCTGTCGTGTGGGGTCGGGACCCACTCGTCAGGGCCTTCTTCTTCCTTTCGCTCCTCTCTGCTCGTGCGTGGCCGAAGCAACCGGAGCGAGGTGCACCGCCTCTGGCCTCTCCTCTCTGGCATCGCCTGGCTCAGCTCCAGAGCAACCACGTCACCCCTCGTCTGACACCACCGCCACCTTGCCTAGCCGGCCATACCTCTCTCTGTTGCAAGCCGCCAAACCCCTCGCCGAGTTCACACCTTGGCCGAAGCTTTTTACCGCCATACTCCGGCTATAAAAGGCATGTTAGCGTTCGCCTTTGAGCAACACCCTTTCCCTTCCACCCATTCATCTTCCAGCGTCCGAAGTCACCCAAAAACCGCACCGTCTTCTTCCTTGCCGGCGAGACTGGATTTGGGGGAAACTCCAAATCTCGGCAGTACGGTAAGGGAACGTCTAAATTGTTTGATCCTATAGCATCCCTGGATACTCATGAAGCCCTTGCGTCTCTTGTTTCAGTCCGAACCTTACCGAGGAACTCCCGCACCGTGCCACCTCTTCCACCATCGCCGCCGCACGGTGAGGACACTACCCATCCATTTTTCCTTCAAGATAAGTGTACCAATAGAATCCCTAAGACCTCCTAAAGCTCGTACGGGTGACCATTCAACCTGGTTTGGGTTGTAGCGCCGCCGAGCCAAACCTCATCTCGAGCTTCCGCCGGTCACCGCCGTGAGCCCGATTTCTCCAAACACCACCCATGTCCGAGTAGTTCCTTAGGTTCATCATGACCCCGTGAAGCCATAGCTACCGGCCAAAGTCGATCGACGCCGCCGGATAACCGCCGGCGAGCTCCGGTCATCGTCTCCCCTGTTTGGTTTCTCTGCCGAGCGGGCCCAACCTGTCAGCGACTGCAGCCCGAGTTCAAACCAGCCCGCGCAAACGTTGAGAATACGTTTTCCCTGAAGGAAAACGTATTTTCCTATTTCTTGAATTTCATTAAACCGAACAGATTCAAATGACTATATCTTTTAAACTATAGCTCCAAATCAAGTGAAACTTGTTTGTAAATTCATATTAAATCATGTAGTTTCACAATATCCAAAAATATTTGATACTTGCTTAGCAAATTAACCTTGAATTTAAATTTAAAGAATGAAGTTTGAATATGTAGCATATAGAGATTTTGCAAATAAAGTCCAAATTGAGTGAAACCAACTTTGCTGGAATCCTTAGGTCAAATATTACTCAAATATGTAATTAGATTTGGATTTGGAGTTAGTTTGTGAAATTTTCCTATTAGGATTCAATTTAATGCATAAATTTGATATAATTGTGATAACTTACTCAAAAATGGTCCAAAATGAATGAAACTTGTTTCTTTGTGCTCATTACACTAATTAGGATTAGATGATAAGATGAAAGTTAGGTTGTACCATGTACTTTCATTAAATATGATTAGGATTGCTTTCCATGCTAATTCATATTAGTACAATTGGTCATACACACTGGAAATGAACTTTGTTAAATTTAATTCTACAATCTTAGCTTCCTGAATTCGTAAATTAAAATAAATAAATACACAAAGAAAAGTAGTTGTGTTGTTTACCCTTATACTTTCATCCTTAGTACCAAAACCTTATAACTCAGATATTACATGAAATGATGAACGTGATTACCATCATTGATTGATTTGGATTGATTTCATTTGAATCTTTCATCTTTTGTCTCTGTTGTTTATGCATTTGCTTCTTTTGTCGATATTGAAGTATTTCATTTGCTATGTTCTTAATCGATGTATAGACGCTGAGACTACCGACTTCGCTGTCGACGACACTAATCCAGCCTATTCTACCGAGGAGCAAGGCAAGCAACCCCCTTTGAGCATTCTTGAACCCAGATTTCATAATCCACTAAAATGTGATTAAGAATCTTCCTGCATGCTCATATTTCTATAAATCTTTAATTTGTGTTACTTGGTAGTTATAACCCGAATTGATGGATTCCCTTAATCATGCTAACATACGATCCATGAGAACCATAGGAATGGTTAAGTCCATTAAACTGGGTATAATCGCTTATTTACCTGCAATTGCTTAGCACCGCTTTAGATCAATACTGGAAATGTTTACAACCACACTTCTTTTTATGAAATCTTTTGTGGTTTATTTAAGCAGTAAAGGATACTGGTAGTTTGATAAAAATGAAAATAAAACTACTGTTTTGACATGGGTGATTATTGGCAATAGCCGGTTGTACATGTTTTAACGTGTACGTAGAAAGGGTGGAGTATTGCCCATGTCATATTAAGGACCGAGCTAATGTGTTGTTTTCAGGCCAAGATAACCGTACATCCACAAGTACTGAAATGGGATAGTCTTAACCTATTAAAATTATTTGAAACTAGCTTTGCACATTGGTAGGCAGTAGTAGCACGGGCACTCCAGATATAGGTTTGCTCGAGGGAGGTGTCATCACCGAGGTGTTGGCATCTGCCGTTGTAACGATGTACGCCTGGCTATGAATTGGGGCTGTTCTATTCCTGGTGGGTCTTTGACTCCGGAATTTCTATTCCTGGTGGGTCTTTGACTCCGGAATTTCTATTCCTGGTGGGTTACTGACTCCGGAATTTCTTTTACCTTTTTTTTTAGCTTCCATCATAGTCAGGAGTAACGTCATTGGGCTAGTGCAAAGTTAAGGTTCAAGTAATCGAACGGTTTCGTTATGAACTCCCCGCGGACATACCAAAGGAAGTGTGTCTTATAGCTTGCAAAAAGGGAGAACATATCTTGTGGGTAAAGCAGTACAAGCTCTGCAGAGTCTAAATCTAATCGATTAGCCGCGCTCGCGGTCATGAGCACTTGGTAAAGTCATCACATAGTTAATTGTTTTCTATTTTTGAAAACCTATTTAAATGGTTTGGGAATGATTTATATCAGTGAAGATGTCACTTATGGTTATACTGAATTGTTAAGACCATGGAGGGTCTTGTTCGTTATCTTACTCACGAAAGGGGCCGTGAGTGGATTGTTATCATCCATCTCATTATTGGTTATTTCAAGTACTATCAAATTGTTTCAAATTCTGTTTACGCTTCCCATTACTATTCAGTAATACTTCATTCAGATTTTTGCTTTCTGCAAAACAACCGTAGAAACCCACTTTTCTTTCGAGCTTGCATATATTCTAGAATTTGCAAACACTACAAAGTCTTGCGAGTACCAACGTACTCAACTTGCTTCAACAATGTTTTAGGTGAAGAACAAGAATACCTCTCGATTTATAACAATAATGAAGATCTCGTAAATTTTAGCGACGACTGTTCTCTCTAGGTTCATCTCGTCTGTTGCCTGTGGAGTTTTGGGTTTAGTAGGCAAGCAATGAGATGTGTGTTTTATTGCTACTTTTGGTATTGTAATGAACTCTTATTGTAATAAAAGTTGAACTTGTGTATGGCTGTAATTTCAAATTGTGTTGGTGCGTGCCAGCCACTGATCATGGGAATGGCACAGGATGCACTTAAAGAACCTCATATTTATGTTATTTACTGACATAAAAATGAGGGTCTCACAAACATCACCACAGGGGGTTCGCTAATTAATTTATTAGGCCGTCAATATAATTAACTAAGGCAGCTTGCTTAACATACCGCCTGTGGAAACTGCGATTTTCTCAATTTCCCCAACCGGTTCCTTAAGAGAGCCTCCTGTCAAGAGTATAGTTTCCGCAGGCGGCATCTAAAGGTCAACGCCTGTGAAAAGATCAATATTTTCACAGGCGGTTTATTAAGAGAGCCGCCTGCGAAGATACCTTTACACAGGCAGTTATTAACCCCTAAGCTCCGCCAGCAGTCATTTGCGGTGGCTATCGTTTTAATCCACCTGTGAAAACAATTCCTTGGTGTCTAGGAAAATCATTTCTGTAGTAGTGGATTTTAATATAATTTTGAAAAATTTCTGAGAGTATTTTTAGGAAAAATTTGGATTGGGACCTTTTTTTGGATTTTTTGGTGAAAAATTGACCTCAAAAAGGATTTTAATAAAAATCTGGCGTGGAAAGCGTTTATTTGAATATTTTTGGGCAAAAAATTGGGTTACAAAATGATTTTAATATAATTACTGAAATTTTTAACAGGTATTTTTGGTAAAAAAAAAATTGGACTAGAACGAAAATCGGACATGGAAAGTGTTTTTTTTTTGAAATTTTTAGATGAGGAAACTATCTTTTGAAAAAATTGGACAGGGTGAAAATCGTATGCAGAAACTATTTTTCTATTTTTCTTGCTGGATGATTAGAACTATCAAAATTTTAAGTTTTTCGCGCTATCCTTAAACAAAGAACTATTGTTAGTTCCTTTACTTGCTTATTTTGTGAGAATTATTGAGCCTAAATTACCTGCTCTCATCCTCATTTAGTCTATGGTATTAGTCAATTCTCTGATATCAAAATGGGAATGCTATGACTATCATCCCTTCATGACCGAGAAAAATCTATTGGAACACTAGTGGTATAATCTGCAGCTAAATGAGGAATCCTTACACAAATGGAAACTGCTTACTTTGTTCACCATGTCTGTGCACACCTCCAGTTCCCCCAGTTACGAAAATTGGTATGCCAACCTGAATTTCAGAATAACTTATTTTGGTATAGAGATCAACAGTTGTGACTAACTACACATTGATAGCATATAAGAACACGAAAATGGCTATCGAATCAAACCAAGATAAATAATACAGTAAGATGATTTTGGGTGTGCTTGTTGGAAAGACCTTATAAGCTAAAAACATAGTGGTAGAAACTGTCGTTGCACCATTGACACGAGAGGCAATCTGACAATCAGGAAAAATCAATATAGAAAGCAACAAAATGATAAGCATATATATATATATATATATATATATATATATATATATATATATATATATATATATATATAAACTGTTTAAACAAAGGGGCTACAAATCTACACATGAGTTGGTCTCAAATTTGGCATGCCATAAATCAGATGTATCCTTACTCAATGCAAGGAATCAAAATTATGCCATGCCACCATTAATGTAGTGATAAATGATAACACAAGGTCGAAGAATGATGAAATCTAAAGTAACTCAGAATTGATAAAGGTCCAGATTATGCCTTCATTGCCATAATTAAGAGCCTATCTATTGAATAATGAAGAAGGAAATTTGTTGACAGAGGAAATGTAGTGATTTGATGTTAAAGAAATTTTAATAGCATCTTTGCTTTTAGTTCACTGTATAGATGTTAATTTCTTTTCGACATATGAAGACCTACTTGATGATAAAATTTTCTATGTTCTGATGCACATAAACAAACAGGAGATGAGATGTTTTGTCAAGAAATGTAAACATAAGTAATGCTCTACATCATGAGATCAAACAACTGAACTAGAAAATTGGAAACGTACCACAAAATAGATCCTTCCATTGGTTTAACAAGGTCACCACATTTAGTGAGTTAAACAACTATGTAGCACCGCGGTGTTTGTTCCCATGGGTTAGCTGTCAGCAGATCTGAAATGAACACCAAAGTGGTAAAGTGGATGTGGACATGTATAAATAGTTGAATGCTCACAATTGTGCCATGAAATGAATACCATAGTGGATGTGGCCATGTATCAATAGCTAAAAGCTCATACCTGTGGCATCCAAAAACGTATAAGCACTCATATAGGCCAATGTGCATGGATGGCAATTGGATGTGGTGGGCACGGGTAGCACTTGCCGATACCCGTGCCCGCGACCCGAAATTTCGCCCGCGGCCACAAAGGATAGTGGGAGAAGAATATCGTTCATATCTGTCACCGCAGCCACGGCTCCAGCGCATCTGCGTCGCCCACCCCCCGCCGTCGACCTCGCCAACCCCCACCTTCTCAAGCACCACCTCCGATTTCCTCTCCTAAATAACTGAGATGAGATTTTCTTTTTACTTTTTGTTCTCAACTTTGGAAGATTGGATGCTCTTCTTGGTCATGGAGATTTAGTCTTTTGCAGATTAAACTCAAATTGTCTGGTTGGCTCTTCTCTCCACTCTTTTCTTTTCTTTTCCTTTGCTGTTGGTTGCTCCTATCGCTGTTTCTTTTTGGCGATTAGCTATCGGATTGGTGCTATATATAAATTAATCACTTTACTTTGGAAGTGAAATCACTGGCAACGGCATTACTGTTCTGGTAGACGTTTGGATGGAAGCTCGTCATCATTTTGACCACCTAATCCCCACCCTCACCCCCACTCCAAAATAAGATATGTACAGTGTTTCCTTTTGTATTTCAATTTAATGGAGAATTTTGGTCGGTCTCAACCGGCTAGTACTGCATAAAAAGAAAAAGACAAGAAAGAAGCTCGGAAAAGACGCGATGATGATTCGGAAAGAAGCAGGAGACTTGTGTTTGCGAGGTGCTGGCAGTGGCGTGCGTAAAAGTTCTTGACTTAGATTCAAGGAATTCAATCACACACAAATTTAGCCTTGAATAACAGACCCTCGGAGCTTGCTTTAATTCATATAAGACTTTGTTTAGGTTGCAGACAAATTCGTTGCGCGGAGAAGCATAGGAGCATATCTACAGAGTACACCAGGCTCTCAAAGCTTATTTTAATCCATACAAGGCTTTGTTTATCTCTCGTGGGGCCTATCTGTAGAGTACAGCTAAGTCTAATGGGTGGGGCCTATCTACAAAGAGGGGGAAATTGAATGAATGACACTCAATTGGACTGCCTCGGACAGAATGACATTAAATTGGTTTGCCTTTCGCAAAATAACACCGTCCACTCTAATTTCTTCGTAGAATGACATTTTGGGTCTTTTCTGGGCATTTTTTATATTTTCCCCCTGATTTAGCTGGTGACGGGACGAAAATGCCCCCGATTTGGTCTTCTTCTTCCTCCCGCCTGGCTCTCTCTCTCCTCCTCCTCCTCCGTCTGCCGCCGATGGCACGCGGCCGCCGTGTCCCCGACCTTCCTCGATGCCTGCGTCAACGTCCGCAGGGCCAGGGCTCAACCCCCCCCCCATTGCCTTCGACGCCACCGATAGCACCTGGAACCCTTGCCGAGCCGCGCCGGGCTCCATGCCGGTGGCCACGTCGGGCGGCCTCGTCCTCCCACTGTGCGAGGAGGGCGGTGGCGACAGTTGCACGGCACTGCGGTGACGGTTGACCTGGGTGGCGGCGCGCGGATAGGGCGGGGACGAGCGACGCGAGGAGCAGGGCGCAGCGGCGGAGCGAGGATAGCGCGGGACGAGTGGCGCGAGGAGCAGTGGCGCGGCGGCGGTCGACCCGGGTGGCGGCACGAGGATAGGGCGGGGACGAGCGACGCGAGGAGCAGGGCGCGGCGGTGGCGCGGCCAATGCGAGGAGGAGGAGGAGAGAGAGAGAGAGAGCCGAGCGGGAGGAAGAAGAAGACCAAATTTTTTTTGGGCAAAAAATCTGGGTGTGACAATGACCGAATTGGGGGCATTTTCGTCCCGTCACCAGCCGAATCGGGGAAAAATACAAAAAAGGCCCAGAAAAGGCCAAAAATGTCATTTCACGAAGAAAATAGAGTGCACGGTGTTATTTCGCAAAAGGCAGACCAATTTAATGTCATTCTGTCCGAGGCAGTCCAATTGAGTGTCATTCATTCAATTTTCACTACAAAGAGAGAGCAGGCAAGCATAGGTGCATGGTGTAATGGCGCTGGGCATGACGGCGACGATGAACGACTGCCTGGGAGGGTGGTGGCCTGTGGCCATGACGGGAGGCGGAGCAGATGTGTGGGGCCACGAGGATGCGCTAGGAGGTGGGTCACAGATGCAGCGATTCGGTAGCCACTGGTAGTGAGAGGGCGGCGGCGCTATTTAATCGATGGTGTGACAGTAAGGCAACGGTGTCCCAGTGAAGAAGATGCGAGCATGGGGTAGAACATCACACGACGAACAAGACGATGGGGTCGCCGATAGCATGGGCTCATCGTTAAAGTTGAATTCGACGACTGCGACCCTCAGATGACAACAAAGAAGCGAGATCGAATTCAGAAAATTGTTGTGAAAAAAATCCCAAATTAAATGAGACGATGGATAGGTAGGTGGAACAACACTCCGTGGTGCGGATGGTTTTACGAGGAACTCAGTGGAGTGGCGGATCAGGTGAAGGGCTTGGCGGCTAGAGTTGGAGAAGAACACGGGAGGAACAGGCCGTGCAGCAATTGTTAGTTAAATTATCTAAGTGCTAAGACTTAATCTCATTCTCTAGCCTATGTCATAATCACAAGTAATGCAGAATAAGATCATTAGGACTAACTCGGAGAAGTAGGTGATGCCATTAGTCATTCTTGTTGCTGGTGTAGAAGAAACAGTAGAGGTTCACCATGATCCTCAGGGTGGCGATGAAGATGAAGTAGTCACTGTGGTCCTCTCCCGGTCCTAATGGAGAGGATGTAAGCACCGAGAGTTCTTCACGGTGGTGGTGTTGATCTTCGTTAGCCTCAGCGCCAGGAACCCTAATAGGATGGGATGTTGGAAGTAGCAGACTCGTGAGCCCCCAAAAGACAACCACGAGTGCCGGCTCCTTCCTACCTTTTTATGGCATTAGCTAACGGGACCAAACCAAATAGGTTGTTGGTGCGTTCCCGATTAACACGCGAGTAGTGGGTCAAACCCTAAAATCTCGGATCGGCAGTTAGCCGAGATCATATCCAACAGCAATTCCTCTCCTCTAAATATCTCCACGAATGTGCACAATCAATGAGAGGGCCCATCTAGATCTGGCCGCAATGGAGCCAGGGAAATTGATGTTAGGAGCCGCGGCGGGCATAAAGGCAGTGCAGAAGATCCTTGGCGACTGGAGGAAGAGGTGGAACAGCAACTATCCCATGGTGGTGGTGGGTGAGAGAGATAGAGAGGAGTAGGATGCATACGGTGTTTGTCATGGAAGGGCCATGGAGGCAACTGGAGATGGTGATGGCTGCGGCGATAGCTTCTTGTGCAAGAAAATCCCATGACATGAATGTTAATGTAGATGACACATTAGTGAAACCAGTGTAGTTTCAGTCTCGGAGGGTAAAGCGAACAGTTAGTTTTGTAGTTCATGGTTGAAATTCATATTTTCAGAAGGGTTCAGGGATGTCAAATGAACTTTTTTCCTAAACCCAATAACTATCCACTTTAGTAAATTCCAGCGGTTACAATGAGCAACAACTTATGGCCCATGCTTGTGTTTGGCACTGCTATGGCCCCTTCCAGAAGGAAATGTTTTGTTACAGTTGATATCACTAGATTCAGTGTCTTAGAATTACCATGATGTAATATTTTCCCTTTTAATTATCATTGCAACTCTCGTATCACAAATTTCATAGCTAACTTTTTTGTTTCCCATTGTTTGCAGGATCGTTACAATATAGTACTGCTTGGCAATGAAGATATGTGGGTAGTGCATGAAACCAATTATTTTAGGAATAAGTCCATTTTACGCCTCTAAACTATGAGAAAAGTCCAAATAACCTTTAATATATAAAATCAGTTTTTTAACCCCCTTAACTTTCAATACCGGTGCAAATAACGCTCTTATGCCAAGCTAACTACTAGGCATCTTCTTCTTCCTATGTCTCCAGGCTGTGCGGCCTGCTCCTCTCCTTTGCCGAGCATTGCTGGGCCGACGTCGCCCATCTCACATGCGAGCCCAACCTTGCCGGCTCTCGGGCAATGCAGGCGAACCGATCACTTTACTAGACGCTCGAGGGTGGGGAGCGCATGGTGGCGCTCAGCACAGCAACTATGGAGTTCTCCGTGCTGAAGCTCCCGCCTCTCTTGTGGCGACTCAGCTTCAACGTCATTGAGAAGAGGGAGGATGTTGATGGCTCTACCTGCTCACCATGCGCGGTTTTGCATTGAGGTGTGGGCCGCTGCAGAGGATGGCACCGGTGGGTTGACATGGACGCGGGTGGAGAAGTCGGTAAGGTTCCACAAGGTGATGGAGGATGCATGGATCGGTAGAGTTGTACCGACATGGGTTGGATGTCGTTGGGGTGGTTGCCGGTGATGTGTTCTTGCGTAAGTGGGATTGTGTGCTGTCCATTGATGTGGAAACTATGAAGCTCAGGAGGTTGTCTGAGGAGAGCTCAGTAAAGCTCGCCGAGGAGAGTATGGTTTATAAGAGTGAGGGAGCACCCCCTCATTGAGCTAGCTTTTTGGGGGGAGATGGCCCAAGAGACTTTGGTCCGCTGCTCGGGTTGGGCCTGACCTGGGATCCAGACACGCTAGGTGTGACGGTCCGGCTAACAATTGGTATCAGAGCCGTGTATGCCCAAGATCCTACGCTACTACCTTGACTCCTTGGCGTTGGTTCCGCAAGATGCCAGGGGAAGCAGCGACGTCTCGCTCGCGTACCCGCAGCTCTCCCCGACGAACTACACCGCGTGGGCTATCAAGGTGGAGGCCATTCTTGATGCCCAGGGCCTTTAGGAGGCCGTGAACCCGGCAGAAGGCGCAGCCGCGGACGCACGGAAGGACAAGACGGCAAGGGCACAACTTCTCCAAGCACTGCAGGAAGACATCCTCTTGCAGGTTTCACAGAAGAAAACATGGAAAGAGGTTTGGGACAGCCTCAAGATAAGATTCGTCGGGGCGGATCATGTCAAAGCGGCGGCGCGCCTGGCAACCTTGAAGGGAGAGTTCAATGCTCTCCACATGAAGGATGGCGAGGTGCTGGATGACTACGTCGACAAAATCAGTGGTATGGCAGCGAGGTATGCCAACCTTGGTGCGACACTCGACGATGCCGCTATGGTCAAGAAGCCCTCGACATTGTCCCAGATCGTCTCTACCCTGTCGTTGCGGGGATCGAGTAGTTCTGTGATGTTGAGATGATGCCGTTTGAGGAGGCGCTTGGGAGGCTAAAGGCCTTTAACGAGCGTTCTCGGCGCCGCACTCAGGCTAGCGAGACTGGTGATAGCCAACTCTTGCTCACTACGGCCGAGTGGGAGGCTCGGCAGAAGAACAAGGATGGTAGGAAGAAGTTCAACAAAACAAAGGTGTGGTGTTTCAACTGCAATGAGTTGGGACATTTCAAATTAGAATGTACCAAGCCCAGGAAGAAGAAGCGGGGGGAGCTGAATTTCACCGATGCTGATGATGAACCGACGCTTCTATGAGTGAGCTCAGATGAACAATGCCAGTATTAGGGGGAGATTGTCATTAATCCTGGCATTTCTTCTAGTCTCAATGCTTTCAGTTCCTGCACGTCAGGACCATTCATGGTAGCAGTTTCTAGTGGTTAATGGTCAGTTACTTGTGACTTAGTGGTAGCAGTTTCTAGTGGTTATTATTTTCAGTTTCCTATTTTTCTTCTATTTAAAGGAAGAGCAGAGGAGAGAGTAGCAAGGAAACAAGAAGAACGACGCTAACTCAAGTCCGTTGTAACCTTGAGTCCGAGGGCATCTCTAAGTGTGTGTTCCTTATATTCTCGATGAGCTAAATGCAAGAATATATAAATGTGTGTTCTTCGTATATAGCTCTTATGTTATCTATCCACTTGTTCATGTATGTTTAATCTTAGGAGTTCTAACAATTGGTATCAGAGCCCAGGTGTGGCCCAGGGGTGGCCCAGGTGGTTCTTAGATAATCTCGGCCTAATGTGTGAGGGGGAGATTGTTGGAATAGTCCCACATTGGTTGTTGAGAGGGCTTGAGCATGGTTTATAAGGGTGAGGGAGCACCCCATCATTGAGCTAGCTTTTTGGGGGGAGATGGCCCAAGCGACCTTGGTCCGCTGCTCGGGTTGGGCCTGACTTGGGATTCGGACGCGCTAGGTGTGGCGGTCCGGCTAACAAGTAGGGCGCGCAGCATGGAGGGGCAAAACAGAGCAAGAAGAAGATGACTTGGCAGCTAGCTTAGCAAAACCACCAGCAAAACCAAGGTAAAGGTTTTATTTGCATTGATATTGAAAGTTGAGGGGTTAAATAACTGGTTTGTAGATTGGGGGTTATTTGGACTTTTATGATAGTTTGAGGGTGTAAAATGAACTTATTCCATTCTTTTATAATGATATCTTTTGATTACCCACATAGATACAATGAGAATACTTACAAAGTATACTTAAGTAGTCATGATGGCTATACCATAATGTTAACATTTGGCATGCAGAAAGGCAACTTTTTTTGGCTAAAACATTTTGTTGTAATATCAAAAATGATGTTTTGACAATAAGCTTAAGCTAAAGTTTAAGAAATATAAACAATCTTTTACATGCCAGTTTGAGGTGTTTGATCTATGCTTAGGTTTATACACAGTAAGATGCACATATATTGTAAGAATGCTACGAGACACTAAGTAGTGCAGACATATACTTTGGGGTTTTCTAGAAATTGCGGTATTCCTAAAAAACTCTAAAAATACTTACTATCCAACCAGGCCCTAAATGGATATCATAAAACAACCATTTTGGTTTAATGGTATCGTAATGAAAGTTTTGTGCTCAAGTAAATAATATCAAAATCATTTGGAGATCATCAATATTTTGATTCTGACTTTAATGTATACTGAGATGAGATGGCTACAAATCCACATTAGGTATGCAATATTTTTTTGTCACAATCCTCATGATTCCCCCCTTCCCCTCAGTAACTGCCCGGAGCCTCAAACGTAGCATACAAACGGTTGGTTGAATGATCAAGGGTGCAGTTGCAATCGCAGATCAAACTTGTGTGCCTAGACTCACTCTGCTAAACATGAAACATCCCATGGGGTCGGGACCATACTTGTCAACGAGGTGTTAAATCATGATTTTTATAGTTTGCGGAAGATCTCAAAAAGATACAGCTGATATCGCTAGCTATTGTAGAAACTATCATTTGTATTAAAAAAAAATGCTCATATGAATACTGGAACCAACATAAGTGTGGCACCAACAAAATGCTAATATATGTCCAAAAGATTGCAAAATGACATTCATATCATAATGTTCTTAATAGAAAGCATGTTAATCACTAAGAAATATGCATGCTGGAATATCGAAAAATGGCTACGTGATTGGTTCCCAAGTTTCCTTAAGCTGCTGCGTAGAGCCTGCTCTTCTCACACTTTTGTGCAAATGCCATAGATTTTCTTTTTCCCGCAAATGCGACCAATACGCACAATAGACTTGCACAGTATATGAAGTTGGTCTGCAATCATAGAATGACAAAGTTTAGCATATCCGCCATAAAACCAGTGGACAAAGTTTACATTCTTCCCAAACATCTCAAAATTTGAACAAAACAATATAAAAGGTTATCGACAACTCATAACCTAATATGGTACCATCTTTTTGTCCACCCTCCCTGAAATCACCCAGCATTGAATACTAATCGGCAATGAAAGCTTCCCGTACTTTTTTGTTCAAATAACTTATAATATAAACCAGTAGATGCTTACCCCGCCTAGGCCTGCATCTGGGGCATAGTCTCATCTCTTATCCTCCATTTGCTTATCCTAGTCTTCATCCATACAAATGCATTCTTCGCCCATTTAAGCCCAACAATCTGGAGGGGAAATAAATCACAAGTATGATCTCTCATTGCTACTTTTTATTCAAATTCAACTATTGAGAACATAATGCTCCATACGTACCATCGGCTGATGCTGGAAAGCAACCCAAACAAGCACTATTGAGAGTTGGAGTAAAATTCCGAAAGGCCATATAACCCATTTGGAGCTCCTCTCAAAACCAAGCAGTATTATACAAGTTAGCAGCAACAAGAATAGCATCTTAAAAAGCACTATCCATGAGCATACGATGAACCCAGGATGGTTTGGCGACTCTATCTCCTTGAAGTATGAAGCAGAACCTGCCAGAATAATGCAGCTGATAGTTGATATTACGCCACTTGCGAAAAGGGATTGTATCCAAGCATCAGAAATCCTCAGAAGTTGAGTGGGGCCATGGGAGTATACTACCCCCCAAATTATCAGACCACTACCACTAAAGGTAGTCATCTTGTCCACAACGGCGGAGAAGAAAGCCACTGTAGCCTGAGTTCAAACAATGCAAAAAGATGAACAAGCGTTAACATATTTAGGATTTGATTATCTTCCTTAGGGGCTCTACAGGTCGAAGATCAAACAAATAAGAGCGAAAATGAATTCCAAAAACATTTGTAGGAAAACCTGCTGAGCTGTGTGGTTACGGAACGATGGTTTTGGTATAGTTTAATGGTAGCCAAGCCACGGGGGCAAAAAGAATTGAAGAAATCTACCTTATTCTTCTTCTTCTTCTTCTCATTTTCAGAATTGTTGACAACAGAATTACTCAGATTATCGATTACTCCCTGTAGAGCATCAATACTCAGATTATCAATTACTCCCTGTAGAGCATCAAACAGATGCAATCATCGGAAAGGGAATAAAAAGGGCAGGGAGAGGGAGAGAAAATCGGATAACTTTCTTACCACAGCTGCAGTCCTAGTGACCATGTCAGTCATAGCCGCGCTATTCGGCACGGACGTGCTTGGTTCATATTGGGCATGATTGTTGCCGTTGGTGTGGCCGGCCTCAGCTTCCTGAGGATTACTAGCCCCCTGTTGATCATCAACAAGACCTTACCTTTGGAAGATGATTAGCGCACAAAGAAGGGAACGAAGGAATATGAAAATAGGAGCGTACATACCATATTGCTAGAAAAGTCAGACACAGGTGGACACTGCAAATTCGGAACATGCATGGGAATAGATCCTATACCAAAGCTGACTACCCAGTTCCATTGTTGTGCTTTCTAAAACGGCATACCTATACAAAGGATCAATTTTCGATCGATATTTGCGGAGTGGGTTTAAAAGATTACTTTTTTTTCCTCATCTCATCTTCATCATAATAAGAATAACTGAATAGGACATTAACACGTACGTGCATTAACATGAGAATCGACGAACGCCCCTTATACTAGATATATAGCACGGCCACACAAAACTTCAAACAAAGCTAATCTGAACGCTGTAGTCATACACTATTGAGAGGAAATTAAACTTCGTAACAAACTAAAATAGAACAGCATTAAAATTAGATACGCAGATGTACAATGTAACACTTCAGAATTGTAAACAAGAAAAAAGAAGTAAAGCAAAATGATGATTATTTTTCATTTTCTTTGTCTTTTTTTTAGAAAAGAGAAAAAGATGATTTTCTTCTCTACCTTGATTACCGCGCCGAAGACGCACTCCATGGTGAGCTTGAGCTTGGGGTGATGGTCGTCGGCGTCTCGAGCTTCTGCTAGCTACCTGCTGCGATAGCACGAACAGAGACTCCCTCCAGTTGAACAACGCGTCGTTCCCGTTCCCGCCGCCGTCCTCGTTACCGCCTTCGTCTTCGCTTCCGTCGCCGCCACCCGGCCGAGAAGAGGTTGCCTTAGGCGCCGCTACCGAGGGAAACCATGGTGTGGGAAACTGGAGGGGGTGCACTCTCCGCCTGTTACGCGGAGCTGGCAGGTTATATAGTTGAGCGGGCCGCGGGCGGTAGGTGGGTGAGCCTTGTGCGGGTTGGGGTTTGGTGACAGTGTCGATATCGGACGTCATTCGTCAGCCGCCAACTGCGTTTTGGCGACGGACAAGGACAAGTGCAAGCACCCATGACGTGGCGATTGCTGCATCAAATCGACGGTCTGGATGGATAGTTAGATTTGGTTATGTTTGTCTTCGAGCATAGCACGTGATGCTGGGCTGTGATTAGGACAGTGGACAATGGGCCATGCAACTCTGGTCATTCGGGCGGCCACCCAATTGGGCCTACTTAGGTGGTGGCCACAGATTTCGTAATAATACCAGCTGCTTTCTTTCTTTCTTTCTTTTCTTGTTTTCCTTTTAATTTTTTTTTTCTAGTTCCGTTGTAATTACCAGTTGCTTTCTTTCGTAATAATACTAGCTGCACTGCATCTGATCATCCATTCAGATGTAATTACTCCATAGTGATAGCAGTACTATTATCGTTACTCTGAGCTAATTATACGTGTCGCCACATTATACAAATCCACTGTGATGCTTAGGGTGCGTTTGGTTGGGACAAGGATGGTGAGATGGGATGGTACAAGATGGGATGATCCTGGATTAGATGGTATAAGGAGGGTGTTTGGTTGACTGAATGGAATGATACAAGATTTTGTTTTGTTACTTGGATGAAATGGTACAGGATTATATGAGATGATCTTTGGTTGGAGGGATGAGATTGGTATGATAACCTTTGTCACTAGTGGTACGGGATAATATAGGATGGTTCGGCCAATTTGGTGGTACGAGATGGTACATCATATTTGAAAAATATTTTTAAAATATGTACCACTTCGTCTTGTACGAGGTGATTTCATACACTCAACTAAACGAATGTATCAAAACCTATCCTGAACCATCCCGTATAGGTTCCACCTCGTTCACCCAACGGCGCAAGGATGCGGAAGATAAAAGTGACTGATCAAAAACCTGATCGAGTGTCGGACCCCGGAATAACACCTCCGAAATCCTCTGTGTATTCTGTACTAGTCCAGGAAATGCTAGTACACATAGCAGAAATGAAACCATAGCATATCCAGCGTTCTTTATTAATAATAAATATTCAAGGTTACATAGGAAATGGCGCACAGGCCAACAAATAAATGAACGAATAAATAAAGCAGCGGAAATGAAGATCAATAAATAGAGCCCAATTAATTTGCCACGGGCAATCGACTGGGGACGCGGCCTAGTCCAACTGTTCCTCACCATCGTGGTACTCCTCCTCTGAAGTGATAAATTAAGCAAGGGTGAGTACATACGTACTCAGCAAACCACACCGGAAATGCAATATAAATGTACGGGTAATCAAAGGATGGTAATATGGTTTGTTTAAGTGTAAAGCAATAGTTTAATAATCATTTTCAATAATTTTAAAAGGCATACTTTATTTCCAAAAATCAAATCTATACAATTTAACTCAGGAATCTCTCCTGGAATTGGCTAAGTTATACCCATGATGGACTCCCTCCCTCCAATCTTCATTTCTGAAAACCAAGTTTTAATTTACTAAAGTCTAATATGAGAATGGCTTGCTCGGCATGCCCATATCCGTGGGCGCGGCTAATCGATTAGTTTGACACTCTGCAGAGGTTGTATAACTTTACCCACAAGACATAATATATCCCTTTTATGTCAACACACTTCCTTTGGTGAGTGACAGAGAAAATTATGACAAGGCCCCTATATTAAATTCATACATGTAGTCATGCCCGCTAAGGTTTCACCGCTGAAAGACTCCCTCTATTCAGAAGCCCCCTCTTGCGCCAGAGTGGCAGCATCTCGCTTTCACCACACCACTACCCCCATATGGCATGACTGTCCATGAAATGATTTAATAAGGATAGCTAGGTCTGTCCCATTCCAGACTCGTGGTAGTACGGTTAGGCTTTACATTCAGCGAGACTCAGACCGGTCCTTAATTGACTAGACGAAACTGTCCACAAACCCAGAACCATGACCTCACCACTTTCCAACCAATTCTCGCCCGGTCTAAGTCATTTTCATTTTAACCATACTATCTCCACACTATTATTAACATTGATCATCATAAGTTTCCATTTGAACATGTCATCATTTTGGCATAAATTCCCCAAAACTTCTTAAGTTCAGTTCTAAGCCTATCTAAGCAATGTCTAAATATTACCATAGTCATAATTCATATTTTTACTAAGGTTACAAGGGTATCGGAAATCGAATGTCAAAGGTCGCATGTTGAAATTGGATATAACTATCATTTGAAACTAGGTCGAAAATTAACGTCTATAATAAATAAGCATGCAATAATTGTAAATACAACATACAAGTTCATAAAACTGGGGGCAACATGTTCAAGGGGGTGTGACTTGCCTGGTTCGACGAGTTGCTGCTCGAAATCGTCGTTCGGGAACTCCTCGGACTTTCCGTAATCTACGCGCGAAAAACAACCAAATTCAAATAAAGTCCAAATGAATTCAAATAAACACAAATTGAATTTCAAACTAGCACTAAACTAAAGTTTAAGATTTCTAATGAATTTAGGAAGAAGAACGGAGCCAAACGGAGTTCGAACGGGCGAAAACGGGCTCCCGGAAGTTTAAAACGAATAAAACGGGTTTTCTGGAATTTTTAATTATTTTTAAAAGGAAAATCCGAATTTACTGCGTCATGCTGACGTCAGCAGTCAAATCGGATTTTTGGAAATACTTTTAAAATGAAAAACGGCTTTATGACGTCAGCATGACGTCATAAAGGATTTTTAAAACTTTTTTTTTCTTTTTAAAACCGGCTGACAGGTAGGCCCTTTGCCACGTGGACCGGGTCCACGTGACCCGTGCGTATCTCGCACGCGCGCCGCGTATGGGCGGGGCCAGAGCGGACTGCGCGCCGGGCCGAGCCGAGTGGAAGGCGGCGGGCGCGGCGCACCGGGCGGCGGGCGAGGCGGCGAGGCGGCGACGCGGCGGGACGGAGGAGGCCAGAGGGAGGTGGCGGAGTTCGGAGGAGCGGCGGGCAGCGGAGCCGGGCGGGCGGCGCTGGCGCGGCTCGGGCTCGCCGGAGCCGAGGAAGACGGCAGCGGCGCATCGGGAGAGGAGCAGAGGGAGGCGAGGGGCACGAGGATGAGGCACCCTCGTGGGGGTTATAGGGGAGCGCTGGGCGGCGCTAGCTCAACCGCCGCGAAATTGCGGCGCGGCGGCGGGAGGCGGCGGCCCGGCGGAAAGGACGGGGCGGCCGTTGGGGCAGCGCGCTGGCGCGGGCTCGAGCGCGGGAAGGGGAAGGAGGAGCCGGGCGTCACATCGAGTGACCTACATTGCTCTCTTAGAAAAGTTTGGTGACAACGGTGACCGCAATCGGTGATAGAAATCTGGAATGCAACGAAAGCTGATGGCTACAACGACAATGTTGTTGCCTATAATGCAGCTGTGGATGCACTGTACCAAGTTGGGAGGGTCGATGAAGTTTTGGATATGTTTGATGAGATGAAACAAAGGGTATATTGCTGAGTAATACTCGTACAACTCCTTGATACTTGGGCTTCTGAAAGCTCGTAGGTTCGGTGATGCTCTGGAGCTGTTTAACCATATGAATATTTATTTATGGACCTAAACCAAATGGTTACTGTCGAACTTGGAAGTAACGTCTCCAAATTCTTCATGTATAACACACTGATTCAGAATCGAGCTAGTGTACATAGTAAACAAAATTAATAACATAACATATCAAACGTACCTTTATTCATTAAATATCAGAATCTTTTACAATATGAATGGCACACAGACTAACTAAAAGTAAAGCATCGGAAATAAAATAGACTGAAGTAAATCCCAACAGAATTGCCACTAGCAATCGACTCGGGTAGCAGTCCTAGTTATCGTGGTCCTCACCATCGTAGGCATATTTTTCCTCTAAAAACAGCAATAAAGTAAGAGTGAGCACTAAAAGTACTCAACAAGTTACATAGGAAATGCAATGTTAATGTAAAGGATGCCAAAGTAAGGCATAATATGGTTATTTTGAGCGTGAAGCCATTATTCAAATACAATAGGTAATTTCGAAGGCATAGTTGATATAAGAAAAACTTAGTTTTAAACAAATTTTCAACACGGGATAAAACCCGAAGCTAACCAACTTTTCCATGATGGAATAACTCCATCCAAACTTCATTCTTCTAAAATTATGATCAAATATCAAAGTCTAATTTGTGAAAGGCCAGCTCGGCATGCCCATAACTGAGGGCACGGGTAGTTGATTAGTTTTACACTCTACAAAGGTCGTACAACTTTACCCACAAGACATGATTGTCTCCTTTTATCAAAATACACACTTCTTTTGGTGTGTGACAGAGAAAATCACGACAATGCATTTACAATGCGCCATTCCAAAGCAGTCATGCCTCGCTAAGGTTCCGCTGATGAAAGGCTCGTCCTAATTCAGAAGCCCCCTCTTGCGTCGTAAAAACAAAAAATGACACGACCGTCAATGGAATGCAAATTAGTTAGCCAGGTCTATTCCATACCAAACTTATGATAGTACGGTTGTGCTTTGTACATTAGCAGCTCATAGACCTGTCCTTAAATGACTAGGTGAGTTTTCAACAACACAACAACCACCAATCTAACCAGTCTCGCCTAATCTAAACCACATTTTCAATTTATTAGGACATGACATAGAACCTCATAGCACAGTTTTCAATGAATCTCAAAACATAGTTTTCATTTTCAATATAATCATTATTTTCCACAAAATTTCCAACATAACCTAAATTCAGGTCTAAGCATGTCTGAGCACATTCCTAACTATTTTGATAATCATAATACATCATAAATATATTCCTAGGATGACAATGGTATAAGGATTTCAACTATCAAATATGGTTTTAAACAATATAAGCATAACTATTTAATTTAAAACTGAGATTAAAATATAATTGTAAAAATTATGCATGCAATAATTTAAATTCAATATAGAATTTTAAAACCAGGTTCAACATGATCAAGGATGTAACCAATTTTAAAACTGGAGTTCGGGATTGTCGATCAGACACTTGTTCATCACTCCGAAATAGGGATGGCAAAATTACCCGTGGGTTCGGGTATCCGTGGGTACCCGACCCGATGGGTTCGGGTATGGGTTTGATTTCAGACCCGCGGGTTTCAAATTTCGGGTTCGGGTTTGGAGTTGGGTTCGGGTTCGGTTCTGCACCCATGGGTACCCATGGGTACCCGAATTAATTAATATAAATTAAAAATAATGAAAAGTTAATTCAAGATTTTCAAGCATCGTTCGAGATGTAAGATGCGGTAACTTTCATGATTATATACACCATATATTTTTCCTTTAAACATAGAAATACAAATAAATTGATTGACAATTGATGGTTGAAAATTTGATTGCGAGGTGAATTTAATTTCGGGTTCGGGTACCCGTTCGGGTTCGGGTACCCATCGGGTTCGGGTATGGGTGTGGGTATGTACCCGTGAGAGATTTCGGGTTTGGGTTCGGGTATGAATTTCGGGTTCGGGTCTGCGGGAGGTCTACCCGCCCGTACCCGCCCGATTGCCATCCCTACTCCGAAATCTAAATGTTGAAAAGATGCAAATTCAAATAAAATACAAAACTAGCATAAATAAGTAGTTTAATATTTTAGATGAATTTAAGAAGAAAAACGGAGTTAATCGGAGTTCAAAAGGAGCAGAATAAAAAGAATTTTATTGTTTTTTATTTATATATTTTTTTCTTCCCTTGCCTTTTCTCGGCAGTTGCCTCGGCCTGGCACTATAGCCTAGAGGTACCGTAGTATAAGCAAAGCAAGGGCATGGCTGGCCAAAGCCACGAAGCAAGGGCGCATGGCTTCAACTAAATCGAGGAAGCACGGGAAAACTCACGACGAGGCGTACTCGTTAGAGTCCACGGCGACGAATGAGAGGTTGTGGGCGCTCCGGTCCTGATACAGTGATTCCATCTCTACTGTTGCGCTGGCCTGGATAATTACGCAACCAGTATAGTTACTGATCACGGCGTCACGATCGACTCAGATTGAGACCACTTGGTCGGCACGACACTCGACTCATGAGGTCATGTGCCACCCAATTGGTTCCAACCCGAGCTTCCCGCAGATATGTGATTATCACTAGTCCCTGGATCAGTAGGCTAGTGTCACATATTGTGTTAAGTAGTACCATTCCATGCAATCACAAGTTAAGAGTAGAAGTAATATATTACAGCGATAGATAACAATATTACAACTTGTTCTTGCTTACAAAAGCCGACTAGCTTAAAGTAAATTGAAGAGAAGAACATAAGAGAAACAAAAGCAAAGCTGCCACGGTGTGCCTCCATTCCCATAGGCAACCGGCGAGCATGTCACTCCGCTAGCCGTCAAACGCACCACCCGCGTCTGGATCACTGAATTCCTGGACATCTCCGTCTTCACCTACATCTTCTACTCCTCACGCAGATTTTCAGAGCAAACGGTGAGTACACGTATGTACTTGCAAGACTTTATTGTTTGCAAGTATATTAATAATGCAGGCTAATCAATGAAGAGGGTTGCTATTCTAGTTCAGATTTGCATGAAGCAGAATTTATTTGCAATAGGCTAATAGATTCGAAATGCTGCACAGTTTATAAAGCATTTAGTAAAAGAAAGTAATTCAACATATAATGCACATTTCATATCATACTCAATTTCCTCCACCATATCCAACTTAACCATCCAACGACATCAAGAATCACCACCAGCACGATCGAATCACCAGTCCAACCAGTCCCTGAGTCCAATGACTCAACATTTCGCTTAATTCAACCCAACATTTAAAAGATCTACCGTTTTCAAATCCTTTTCTGAAAACAAAACCAAACTACTATACTTGACGTCAAATACCCAAGTTGCTCGTGACTGTGAGCACGGCTAATCGATTAGTTTAATTAATCTCTGCAGAGAAGGTACACTTTACCCATATGACACACTCTAGCAATCATGCCAACCATGCCACGCGATACATACCGTACCCGTTTTGCTAGATTGTGACGAAACTTTTCCAATTATCGGTTTCCAGTCCTGCGTCAGCCCCGGCGATGTGCGCTCTTTGCTACGGGTGAGGGCTTCACACACACACATAGTATACCCCCGGGCCGGGCGAGAGTGCCGCAAATTCTTGCAGTTAGGCACCAAAGCTCCAAACCCACTTCACCCACACGGATCCGACGATGGCTAGCGCCCCATCGTGCCTTTTACCCACAGCAAAGCATCCACCGTTGTAACGAAAGTCTCCAACACCTGTGCGAGGTGAGGGAGTATTCTGAACAACATCAGTACGTCGGTGACTGTCCAACTACTTCGACCTACCACGGCGCAAGACCAAATCCCAACTCTTGTACTGGGTTTAGGCTATCCCATACTAGCACATGTGGTTGTACGAAAAGACTCAGTTAAGAGCGTCAAGTTCAGTCCTTAGGATTGCACAGACGAGACCTCCCATCATTCGTCCGGCATAAAATCACCTTTCACCTTTTCCTTTTTCACCTTTTTACCAACATAATCTTTCCTTTAAATCACCAGTTCAGAAATTCCAATAATAGCTCATAAAGGTTTTGATTGACTAAGTCCACCGATCATTAATCAATCAATCTAATGTTGGGCTAAGCGTATGCAACTATTAAACTTATATTCCCAAATGACACTTTATATAGCGTCTAACCTTATCCTAAGGTTACACAAGGTTCTCAGGGCAATCAATAGATCGAGACAAACCATCCAACTCTTAGATTATCTACCAATTCCCACCATTTAAATATTTGTATTAAATTGATATGCATGCATAATAGTTTTGCAATCAACCAAAGTACATTTGCAAATATGGGTTCAATATGGTCAAAGGGGGTGCTTGCCTATTTGCTCTGCTTCTGCGTCACACGTGTTCTCGGGGTCGTAGTCTAGATCCTCGTCAACTGCTCCCGAAGCGTCAACGTCTAATCGAACGCGCAACAAAAGAAACAACGAGAAGACGAATAAGATCCATTGAAAACAAATCATTAAACTCTCAAAATTAGACAACAACCAGATAAATGAACACGAGGAAGAACAATCGAACAAACAAATTTTAAACAGAGCTTGGCAGTACTGCATTTAAAGCCCGGTAGTACCGCCCTACAGTCGACAGTACCGGCCTTGAAAATCGGTAGTGCTGGAACCCAAAGACCGAAGAGGATAACGCACTGGAAAATAGCTACCGGCGTTGTAGGAGCGGTAGTGCCGGCCACTGAACGACTAGGGTTCCAAAAATTGAGTTTTCGCGCAAACGACTTCGGAACTTTGCGGCGATTGCATGGATGGGTTCTCGGCGATGGTAAGGACCCATTCACGCGAACCACTCGAGGTTCCGACTTCGTTTGACCTAATTTCACACCCGAGAAACTCGAGAATCCTAATTCACGCTAAATTTCGACTTTCGATCCGAATCGAATTCAAACTCGATTCTTTTCGCGAAACTCGAACTTCAACGGTGTCGAATATATTTTAGTGTCATTTTCCTAGCTTTTGGAACTAGGGTTACAAGGATCATTTACAAAGGTTACGAAAACGACTTTTAACCAAATATACCCGACGAAAAAAAGAAACTAGGATTTCGCGCTCGGTTTTTGCGCTAACTAAAACTCTAACACCTAGAACAACTTAACCTAGGTCTAAGGATTCAACTAACTAAGAGTTGCGCATCACCACTAGGTTTCCTAGGGTTCCAACTAAAGGAAAAGAAAAACAATGAAAGGATGAGATCAAACACGAAGATTTGCATCCAAACTTGTCTCTACTCACCTCCAAAGGCTGCTAGGGTTTGAGGAAGACGATCTTCATCGTGGCTTGCTTCTCCTCGAGCTCCAGAACACCGGAGAGAGTAGTTTAGATGGAGGGGATCCTTGAGGGAGAGGGAGAGACCTCCATGGGAGTGAGGGAGAGGGAGTGAGAGCTAGAGAGAGAGAGCGTATGAGGGAGTGAGGGAGAGGGAGTCGGCTGGGGCTTAAGGGAGTGAGAGGGGGAAGCCTCTAGAAAAAGGCTGAGGTGGCAGGACAACGGGCAGCAGCGAGGGCTCTGCCCCCTGCCCGGTAGCCTCGGCTGGCAGTACCGGCCTAGGGCCGGCGGTACTGCCGCCCGGGCAGAAAAATCCGCAAAACTTTCCGAAAAGCTCCGAAACTTGGAAATTCTACCCGAAAACTTTTAGGATGGGTTCTAAGATAGCTAGAGAGGGTTTATAAACCAAGGTTGCTAAGAAATTCTAGTCACAACACGATCTAAGGTTTTGGAGCAATTAACTCCAAATCGAAATCCAAATGACTCTCAAGGCAATAAAGAACAATTAAAAAGGCAATTACAAACTCAGGATGTTACAAAGGCACAACCCACAGTGCAATGTCGCTATGAACACAGGTCGGCCAGCAACGACAGATCACAAAATTCATCGCACATTATGCGGGAAACTTGAAATTGATTTAGAGGTTACCTTTGCGATGATCGGAAACACAACATGACATTAATGGTATGGGAATAGAAGATCCGAGGAGTCAAGAAGCTCTCGAGGATGGCCGACCGATGTTCAGTTCGCGCTTCGGACGTCATGGTGTTCCGAGCAAACGAGGGCGTTGAATAATGAAAGGGATCCCGGTGCTCTCCTTAATTAGTCTTAGGGAGTGTAACACCCTGGCATCTAGTATGCCGCGAATGCTACTACAAAGGATACTAGCAATGACCAAAACACAAATTTAACAATAAATTACAGCAACTACGCTATAACTTAAACAAAATTTCGGCATCATGTATTCGCTTAAACAAGGTTTTTAAACATCAACAGTAAGTTCACAACATAATAGCAGGATAACAGATACTATGAGCATGATAACCAAGATTGCATCAACAATTTATACCAAGGATAAATCTAACCATCTCAATCACAACTACGAGTTGATCAAATAGTTAAAACAACCATCACGATATAGTCCACAATTTAGCTCAATAAGGCAAACCATCACAACTATGGAAAAGGGTAGATAATTGTCTAGTTAAGTAATGCTATGTGTAGACGTGAATCTAGCTCCCCTTTCCCACATGCCGCATTCAAGGTACCTAAAAAATCATAAACAACAAGCGTGAGTTCATCACTCAGCAAGTGTATTACAATGGAATAAAACAACAACAATATTCATTAACCACTTCATTAATATCTTATAAAACATCTTCATAAGCATCTCATACATTATCTTTATAAGCATCTCATAAAACATCTTCATTCATGTAATGCAATGCACATGTCTCTTTGCTTAGCACATACCGGTATTGCCGAGTGCACACCCGTCGGTATGCACCCTCTTTCCCTTCCATCCCGTGGAAGGTGCCTACTCTTATTAACTCGCTCCCATTCACAACTGTGGATGGAACTACGAGGTAGGTCTTTCTCAGTGGCGCTCCGGATTAGTCATAAATTTCTCACCAACATTACCAGATTAGTTATGACTTTCTCACCGACCTAGCCTGTTCTCATGCCATGAATACATATATGCCATAAACATGAATAACTTGCATATGTACTCAATTTAACAACTTGCATAACCATAATTAAACACATGATCAAAATCTCATATGCAAGGATCAAACATGGCAAGTTAACATATCACACAGTTATATTGCAATGCTACGAATCCATACAGTCACCCAATTCCTAAACCATCCCAATACACTTGCCTTCAACCGCGTGGGACGGAGTGGCGAGATGTGGAAGTGTAGGAACGGATATGGCGACTAGAGGGGGGGTGAATAGACGCCGAATAAAAATTCAACCGACTTTTGCAAATTAACGAATTCAAACCCTCTTCGCAGCGGAAAGTCCTTCTACTAGTTCAATATGACTTTAATCACCTAGTAGAAGCACCAAAAAGAACCTACACAAAGCCTTAATCAAGGAACCAAAGTTTTTTCAAAAATTTCAGTCTCAAGGCACTACAGCGCTCACGGGGGCGGTACTACCGCAGGTCACGTGAACAGTAAAAATCAGCACGATTTCAAAAACGAAAAACATGCATAACTTTTGATCCGTTGATCCAATTGATCCCAAATTTTGAACGTAGTTTCCTTAGACTATCTAGGTTCTATCCCAATCAAAGATTAAAGAAATTGGATGCAAAAAGATCACGAATTTCAGTTTGATCTACTAAGAGGTAAGAAACGAGCAAAACCCTAAAAACTGAAAATTCGATCAAACAGACCAATAGAAAGGATCCAAATCAATCACGTGATGATCCTTGATGTTCTAGCAATCTAATTCAGGAATCACTTGAACTAGAACAACTCAAATCACAAGATTGAAAGAAACATCCAAAAGCAAGAAAGAAAATCAAGAGCAAACATGAATTGACATCGGAGATTGCCCAAAGTTTGATCCTTTACTCCTTTTGATGGATTACACAACCCTTCATAGAAGGAGGACAGCACCAAACCCTAACTCCTCAAAAGTTAGAACCCTAAAAACTTTCTCTCTTGTCAAAACCCTAAAAACCCTTAGGTTCTAAACCCCTAGAACCTCTTTATATAAGACCCACCAGCCTTGACCACATTACAAGGCCAACACACATCCGACTCGAGTCCGACTCGAGTCCAACACACCCGACTCAACCGCCCAAGTCTTTATGCATCCGAACTCCTGTCGGACCACCTAGCTTGCGACCCGCATTGAATCGTCTCAACTCCATTCATTGATCATGCACCTTGATCCTCTTCAATGCATCCTCATGACATCATTACCGTCACGGACCTCACCTCCTCCCTGAGCCTAGTCCTGGTCGTCGCTGACCTACATCGAACCTGATCCTGCACATCAATAAACGAAAAACTTTTCCGAGCACAAGTCTTTCTCACTTGACTCACATTATCTCAAAAACATCATGATGCATCACATATGTTCATACCCTAACATTATGCATGCATCAAATAATCAAAACCAACAAATTCATCAAAACTCGACAAAACCGGCACTACCGCTTTTACACTTGGCGATCGCCCACCCATCGCCGCTTCACCGGCGATCGCATTTTAGCCGTCGCATCGCCGGCCACCTGACACTTAGCCAAAATTCCAGACATCAACTTTTTGCACCTCTCTGGAAAAAAGCAACCGCTCTCACTAGCGGTACTACCGCTCATCCGGCACTACCGGACTCTAACCTCCGGTACTGCCGCTCCTCCGGCACTACCGGGATTTCAACTCCGGTACTGCCGCTCAACTGGGACTTAGCCAAAATTCCAAAGATCACGTTTTTGCTGCTCTCTGGAAAAAGACAGCCGCTCTCACACACGGTACTACCGCTCCTCCGGCACTACCGGAGTTCAACGCCGGTACTACCGCCTTCACATTTTCATCAACCAAAACTTATAAACTCAGTTTCAAATCAACATTTACTCAGCACAAAAACTTTCCTTTGTCAATAACTTATCATAAACCATTGGGAGCACCACACATGGTCACTCAGGAAGGCACTCCCGGGGTCACACCAACTGCACATAGGTACAATACACTCAAAAACATGCCCACGAAACAACACAAGAACTATCAACTACATCGACTTCGCGACCCACTCCTAAAACCCGAAAAACACAGAATCTGTCCAACGGGACAGTAGGCTTCCCGCAAGCATAAGTTGAGTTCTACAACTCCAAATCAGGTAAACAAGTACATTTTCTCGAACCTCAGGAAATTTCCCAACCTTTTCTAAGTATTCGCGAAAACTGATTCGGCCTCTAAAATCCTCTAATCTACAGTTGATCACAGACTGTACCATTCGCGTCATAGATTGGACAGCACTCGGTAAAACGATCATAACTTTTAAACGGCTAAACAGAATTAAGCATTTTCAGTGCCCAATTAAAGGTATTTCGATTACCTACAATTTTCTCAACAGCCGGGCCTCCAGGAAATGCCTCTAAAATTGTCTAATTCGCGTCTGAAAACCGACGACTTAATCTGTCCAAGGACAGAACGCAAGACCCAATTGCAATCTTCCTAAATCCTTCCAATCACAGCACCTAAACATTAAATTTAACCATGAACTTACCCATCTAACCAGAACCAAAACTCTACAACCAAGATCCCCAAGGCATACCTCTTCTTGGCAGATCACCCGGTCGACGAACATCTCCTCCTCGCAGCCCGATCTCCCCTCCAATTGCCGGGAACGCCGGAATCGCCGGAAACGTCTGATCCTCTTGGACGGAGAGCTCCCGGACAACGAGATTGGAGTGGTGCTAGGGCCGGCTAGCGGTGGAGAGGGAGGGGAAGGGGGGTGGCGTAATGGGGGAGGGGTGGTGCGGCTAAGGGAGAAGAGAGCAAAAGGGGGGGGCGGCTATGGGGAGGGGAGGGCGCACCAACAAGGGGCTAGGGGGGTGTGGGGCGCATGGGGAAGGAACCCTATGGGGGGGTGGCAGGAATTTCCCCCACATGGGCCAAGGAACCCCCCACTGACGGCCCAAATAATTCCCCCAAGGCCCAAACTGACCCACAAGGCCCAAACCCCCCCGAAGTGGCTCAAATACCCAGAAAAGCCCAAAAACACGGTATAAAGTCGTACCGTAATGCCACATTTTATAATGTCATAGGGAAGCTCGAAGAGATATAAATCAATTCGGTTAAAGAAGAGTCTGAACCGAAACAAACTCAAATTCTTCGTGAATAAGGAAAGGATTAGACTAATAAAATAGGGGGATCGGATGAGGATAAAGTCGCACATGGATACGAAATCGGGATGGGATTCTTGTTGGATTGAAGTTTCTATTTGTGTTAACGGAGGGAATAGAGAAGGTCATGTTTTGTTGGGCTGAAGCTTGAAGATGCACTGTTGTTGTGCTGACAGGTGGGCTCTTCTTTTATTTTTTTTTATTTTTCAAATTAATTAAGGGCTGAAAATAAAAAATATTTTTAGAACATAGCAAATAAGGTTCAAAAATTCTGGAAAAATTCTCGAAATTATTTTGGGACATTTGGGACTCAATAAAATTATTTTCATATATATGTGAGTTCTTATTTTTCTGCAGCAAATCATTTTTATAAATCCTAAAACAGAAAAAAAAAAATAGTTTTTAAAATCCAAAAATTCTAAGAAAAATCTTAGAAAATCATAATTAAATAATTAAACCAAAACAAACAAAATTTGGGGTGTTACAGCTACACACATGTACTTTTCATAAATTACTATGGAAAATTTGGTGAATCTCTGAAAGCCATGCAAAGATACCAGCTTGTGAAGAGCAAAGGGATTGTTCCAGACGTTGTTGCTGGTAATGTCGTTTTGTATGGTCTTGTTAAATCTGGTAGACTTGGAATGGCAAAAAGGTTCTTCCATGAATTAAAAGCTATTGGGGTTTCTTCGGATACTATCCCCTACACTATGATGATCAAGTGTTGCAGCAAGGCGTCAAAAGCTGTGAAGATTTTCTCTGATATTATTGAAACCAGTTGTGTTCCTGATGTTCTTGTGGTGAATTCTTTGACTAGGAATAGAAGAGAAAGTCAAGGAGGTAATGCATCTGCTTGAAGAAATGAACTCCAGTAGTTACCCTCCGAATTTAATAACTTACAAGTTACAATACGGTTCTTGATTGTCTCTGCAAAAATGGAGCGGTGAACTTTGCACTGGACATGCTATACAGTATGACTATGAAATGCTGCATACCTGACCTTTCATCTTACAACACTGTCATGTATGGCCTTGTTAAAGAGGACAGATTTAACAAAGCATTCGGTATGTTTTGTTAAATAGGTTCAGGGAGGCTCGAAGAGATAGAAATCAATTCAGTTAGAGAAGAGTCCAAACCGAAACAAACTCGAATTTTTCGCGAATAAGGAAAGAATTAGGCCAATAAAATAGGGGGCTTGGATGAGGATAAGTAGCACGTGTATTGGATACGAAATCGGGATGGGATTCTTGTTGGACTGAAGTTTCTATTTGTGTTAATGGAGGGAATAGTGAAGTTCGTGTTGCTGGTAATGCCGTTTTGTATGGTCTTGCTAAATCTGGTAGACTTGAAATGGCAAAAAGGTTCTTCCATGAATTAAAAACTATTGGGGTTTCTCCGGATACTATCACCTACTCTATGATGATCAAGTGTTGCAACAAGGCAGGCAGGGATGATGAAGCCCGCCAAATCTTCTATCAACTAAAAGAAATTAATCTTGAACCCACAGATGCGACTTACAATACAATTTTTGGCAGGATTAGGAAGAGAAGGGAAAGTCGAGGAGGAAATGATCTGCTTGAAGAAATGTACTCCAGTAGTTACCCTCCAAATTTAATAACTTACAAGTTACAATACGGCTCTTGATTGTCTCTGCAAAAATGGAGCGGTGAACTTTGCACTGGACATGCTATGCAGTATGACTATGAAATGCTGCATACCTGACCTTTCATCTTACAACACTGTCATGTATGGCCTTGTTAAAGAGGACAGATTTAACGAAGCATTCGGTATGTTTTGTCAGGTGAAGAAGGTTCTTGTTCCAGATTATGTAAAATTGTGTAGTATTCTACCAAGTTACGTGAAAAATGGACTGATGAAGGATGCTCTGTATACTGTCAAGGCGTACATTCTCCAAGCAGGTTCTAGAATGGATAGGTCTTCATGCCATTCACTAATGGAAGGGATTCTGAAGAAGGCTGGCACAAAAGGTCAATTCAGTTTGCTGAAAACATAGCATCAACTGGTATTCTCCTGAATCATTTTTTCTGTGCTCATTAGTTAGGTATCTCTGTTAGCACAAGAAAGCACATGAACTTGTCAAAAAAGTTCAAGAAATTTGGAGTTTCGCTGAAAACTGGATCATATAATTCTCTTCTTGATGGGCTGTTAAAAGCAGAAAATCTTTTCAATAAAATGCTGGTAGGGGCGGGCGATTTTTTTTTACCAAAAATAAAAAAACTGAATCAAGCCAAACCGAATTGACTGAAAAATTCAGTTTTTTTGGTTTTTAGTTTTTTCTAGCACTGTTCAGCTTTCGGTTTTCAATTCGGTTTTGTATTTAGAAACCGAATACCCGAATAAACCGACTTCCCCGTTAGTCCATAAGTCCATTACGGCATTACACTTTCCCCATTCGGAATTTCCGCATCCCCATCCCCATCCCCATCCTTCGACTCTGTGTTCCCTATTCCGATTTCCACATCGCCAATCCACATTCCCAAGCTTCAGGCACCACGACCACCCAGTCCTCTCCATCTTTAGCCGACGGTGCTGCTGCTGTGACTAGCTCTCGCCTTCTGCCTCGCCGTCCTCTCCATCCAATCCTCCTTCACCACCTCGAGTGCGCTCCAGTTCCCAAATCCCCACGCTTCCGCGCTCACCCGCCACTTATCCTCTCCTCCACGCCATGCCTCTCTCGTGCGCACTGATAAGCCTTCGCTTCCCTATAAGGCATATACCTTCTGTGTACCTGGGAATTGGGCCGGGCCTTAGTGGGCCAGCACGAGCACGGCCCGATTTTAATGGCCCGAAGCACGATCCGGGATGAAAAAAATGGGTCCGGCCTTAGTGGGCCAGCATGAGCACGGCCCGATTTTAATGGACCGAAGCACGATCCGTCCTCTCCGTCCTCTCGCCTTCTGCCTCGCCATTTCAGTGGATCTTGATAGGCTCGGTGTGGTGCTTAGGTAATCTCATTGCGTGCGCATTAACTCACTATTTGGTCAGTTTTCAGTGGGGCATTCCGTCGAGCACTTCGGCTGCGTTGCTCTGGCTGGCGTGGAGCCATCTGAAGCCATGTTTTCTTCAACTTCTACTTAATTCCGTTGGCTTCTTTTGATGCATTGTGATCTGTATCGTACTGTTTGGGTGCATTAGCGTCTATACTTAATTCAGTTTTATTAATCCGTATTAACTTCCATCCTCTCCTCATATCTATTAGTCATGTCTTCTTCAAGAATTATTTTACATAGTGTTAATTCCTGATCTAAGGTATATGCTAGTGTTTGTAACTTCTCAAAACTTCCACGCTCAACAGTAAAGGATTTCTCTCTTCACTAGGTGTTGCTTAGGCACCGCTCTACTAATTTGGTAGTCTCCAGGGGCACATTGCCCTCCAATGTGACATCAGAAACCTCTGCAATTGTAAAGCTCAGTATGACAGTATTCCGCGAAGAAACAATAGATAATTTATTTGAGCAGTGCTTCTATGCTTTTTCTTCTGATACAAGTTGCACAAATCTTGAAGCAAACGAACGCGCGGTGTAGCTGGTAAAGCTCTTGCTTCGCATGTGTGAGGTGCAGCGAGTCCCCCACCAACTGCAGTCTTTTTTTAGCTCCCACCCTCCTTCTGCGCACTACTGACCTGGGGCTACGCGCGGCCGCGGCGGGGAAACGGATCGCTGCGCCGCGGCGCGCAAGCCGCTGATTTAGCAAGAAATCTGCCAGCACGGAGCCTTCGAGATGGTGCTCCCGTTTTCCCCACCGCGCTCACGATGCCCGCCCGCGCCGCCCCGGCAGGCTCCTCTCGCACTCTCTTACCCCTTTTTCCACGCCGCCACCACCGCCCTCTGCCTATCGTTTGTCCTCACGCCGCACCGACGACGACACCGACGAGGACTACATCAACGACGCCGCGAAGTTCAATGTTACGCGGCGCGTGGAGGCGCTGTTCCCCAAGATCAATGTCAACCCCGCCGACATCGCCGTGACGGGCGCCGACCTGGCCGCGTGGAACCTCGCCTCCGCGAGGCACGATGTGCTGCACCACACCGCCCGGGAGCTCCACCTTCACGACCGTGAACACGACGGCGGCGTCGCCTTCTCCCAGAGGTGCTGTTTTCCCAGGACATTGTGGATGTCTTTTCACCCAAATCTCCCGAGGCGAGCTTACATTTAATGCTTTTTTTTAATATCAAATTCTTAGTTCTATTTTTCTTTTTACCTGCGATGGAATACAGTCTCCATGTCTGAGAGCTTATCTGATCTTCAGACTTAGCTGTTCATGTGGAAGTTTCTATTTTAGGAACATATCAAGCTGGTTATACAGAATAAAATTATTTTACTCACCCTGCCGCAATCACATCTATGTGTGCTTGTTTAGGGGTGTCAGATGGAGATTTCAACAAGTTCAACATTTTAAGATAGATTTTTTGTTGACTATTTAGGGAAAGAGATAGAGACAATGACGAGAAGCACAATTTTCAAGAATTTTATAATGGATTGTTCTACTCAATTTGACATTATGATGATGAATCTTCAACAGATGATTCCAACTAGGGAAAATGTGTGTCTAACGCCGCACTATTTAGTCTTTTTTTTCCCGAGAAAAAACGGATCACGAAAACATTTTTTCCGGGCACCGGAGAAAAAACGGACCACGAAAATATTTTTCCTGACAAAAACGGAGAAAAATGGACCACGGAAACATTTTTTTCGGGTTCGGGAAAAAAACGGACCACGGAAATATTTTTTTCAGTAAAAACAGAGAAGGAAAGTTTTTTCCCAAGAAAAGAGGATCACGAAAACATTTTTTCCGGGCACCGGAGAACAAACGGAACATGAAAATATTTTTCCCGGGGTTCGAAGAAAAAACGAACCACGAAAACATTTTTTCGGACAGAAACGGAGAAAAATGGACTACGAAAACATTTTTTCCGGCAAAAACGGAGCAGGGAAGTTTTTTTCGAGAAAAAACGTACCACGAAAATATTTTTTCCAGGCACCGAAGAAAAAACGGATCATGAAAATATTTTTCTGGGGTCCGAAGAAAAAATGGACCACGAAAACATTTTTCTTGACAAAAACGAAGAAAGGATGAACGAAAAACGAATTTGCCCTTTTTTTTTTAGAAAAAATGGACTACGATTTTTTTTTTGAGGTTCCGGGGGAAAAAGGACCACGGATACATTTTTTCGGGGAAAACGGAGAAAGGACCTAAACGTAAGAAACAGGGACCCGATTGCAATTTTTTTGGACCCGTTCGCTATCCCGAAAAATTAGAAAAGGGCTAACCCGTGATATGTATTTAAAAGAGGGTCTTTGCTGCCAAGTAACGAATCAAGGACCTAAACGCAATACAAAAAAGTTTTTTATACTCACAAAAAATTACAAAGGACCTTCTTGTAATTTCCAGGGACCAATCTGTAATTTAGAGAAAACGGGAGGACTATTATGCAAATCGGCCAGGGTGGCGACGTGGCCGGCCTCTCAGGCCGGCAATTCTTCCGCACATAATAGGAGTGATATTGTTCTGATGCACCGGCTAGAAAATCATTTTCACAGCTTGATCTGGATAATGATGGGTAAAAATTACAATTCGTACTTCATAGTGTTTTTTTTGAAACTTAGGACAGGAGCTCTGTCATTCATTCAGAAGAAAGAAAACCTCCGAAGAGGAAAATACAAAGATTAAAACACCTCAGCCCACTAAACAACGCAACCCTCGGCTAATGCCGCCGAGTTCACCCGCTAGCATGGCTTACAACCCGTACACGACGCTGCGTCGGCCACGGGCGTAGCACAACCACGAACACCACCCTGCCGGCGCCAAGCGCCACATCATCACTACCGCGTCACTGCCGCGGAGACCCATGGAGAACTTTTCTGCCTCCTCTAGCTTGGTCGCCCAGCCCCAAGCCTTGCACGCCTTCTGGAGCTCCCTGGAATCCAGCGAAACGTGCCGCTCGCTGTACCTCAACCTCCAGCTCCGACGACCTCCCCTCGCCCTCCTGCTCCTCCTGCTCAGCTCGCCAAAACGCCGAAAAAACTCACCAACCGACAGCTTCCCGTCTCACCAAACTCGGCCACAACCCTCAGGGCCCGCCGCAGGCTACGACCGACTCACCGTCAGAGCCGAGGAGCCTCGTCGTCCACTAAGTACGACCCTCGGGACAGAGGATCCTCGCCGTCGCCCAACGCTCGACTGCCACTCCCGTCGCCAGGGAGAGAGCAAAGCGCTGTCCAAGGAGGGAGTTGACAACACCGGCCCCAACTCATGATGCCCAAATCAGGTAGGGGAACTCACCGCGCAACCGCATCCTGCCCAAAACCGGCGGATCTTGAGGGGAGAAAACCTAGATCTGGAATTCGAAACCCTATTCTCCGCCGCTCGACGCTGAGCCAGAGCAACATCCACACCGCCCCGTTGATCCACCGCGCTGCCTCCGTCGCGTCGTCTTCACCAGCCCCGGGCCGGCAACGAAGAAGACGACCGACCGCCTCCTCCTCCCTCGCCAGCAAAGATGGTGGAAGAAAAAACGCCAGAGGAACAAAGGAAAAAAGAAAAAAACGAATGGAAGACCCCGCCGCCACCGCCGATGAGCCGAAGGCCACCAGCAGTGGCGGTGAGGGAGCAGGTGAGGAGGGAGGCTCCCTTGGCTGGCTCCTTGGTGTCACCTCCGTAGTCGCCTTTGGGCGACTGCGAAGGCCCTCTCGACAGCCTTTACTTCATGTGGAATATTGTATTACTCCTTCATAGTGTTTTCTATTGGTCATATTCATTGAAGAGCGAACTTGCGAGTTTGGAGGCTTCCACCATTTTGTAGGCTTTTGTCAGCAGATGAGATAAAACTTATAATTGGAAATCTCCATCCAGCAGAACACTTCTATGCCAAGCAACAACCTTGTCTGAGCTTGCCTCCACGACGGCCTTCGCGTCGGCCCGTGACCCAAGTCGGCTGCTTTCGCGCCAGTCCCTCCGCGAGCCGTCATCTTCAGAGCCTGGTAATTCGTTCCTGGCCATGCACGGCGGATCGCGAAGGACACATCTTACAACTCGTCGGAGGCGCTCATCGAGTTCAGGAGTTTGTGCAGCTGTTCGTGGACGCGAAGCACTTCATCGGCGACCCGCATGTGTGCATGCATGTTTCCTCTTCCGCATGCATGTCACACACCATGTTGCTCCCGCCCAACAATTCTAGAGGCTGACGCTGCTTCTTCTTGATCCCAATTTCAACAAGGCTGACAGCATGGGCTGAGGTGGATTTCTTGTGATCTCATGCAGTGGAGTTTCAAGCTTTCTTGCCGACTAGTATTTGGGCAATTTATTCGACAATTTATGGTTTATCGATGTTTTATCATCGATTTATTATTGGAGGTTTATTTGACGTTTCATCGTCTGCTTTGGAAAAAAAAATATTAGTTAAGGAGACAATTGATTTGGTGTTTCATCACCGTTTGTTTGGTGTTTCGTCACCGTTAATTTGGTGTTTATTCACCGTTTGGATACGTTGACCATTATGAAGGTTTTGGCAACGTTCATTTGGAATTTGACGACACCCTAATGGTAGTTGTTTTATTAGTGAAGGTTTTGCTCCAATGTCAGTTTGAGATGAATGTTTGATGTGCAAGAGGGAGTTTGTTTCTGCGTGGATATACTACAACGTTGTTTTGTTGTCTTCGCTCAATATGAAGGATCTACTGCAATTTATACTCCATTGACAGCACGAGAGTTCTTTTCATCTTGACTGTTTTTCAGGAGCAGTTTCAACCATGTTATGGATTTTCAGTAGGCAGTTTGCCGAATTTTATGTTCTAGGTGGAGCATGTCAAAAGTCCGTGAGATGAGTTCTTCGCTATTTATGAAGCGCCACAGGTGATGTCTTGACTTATGCCATTGATGATTGTGCATTTATTCAGGAGGTCAATTGCACAGACTCAGACTTTACTGGGGTTATGAATTGAAGACCCATATTCTTCGTCTGCTTTTTTATAGCTGTGTATTGGTTTGACTGTTCCAGTCGTTCTCTCGACCTACTGGTGATTTGCTCAAATTTTGCTTCGCAAGAAGTGTTTAGATTGACTGTTCCAGTCTTTCATATTGCACTATCCTTTGGACTTTCAGTGCTTAATTACCCTTTGGGTTTTTCGGAAACAATTTCAGTATGGATTTTGAGTTAAGGGGAGGTTTGTTGGAGATAACTCAAATTCTCTAACTACCATATCTTTTAGTATTATCCAAATAGATTGTTAGTCCTAGTCTTCTACAACTCAGACTCTTTGGCTCTATAAGCCAGCCCCTTGTACATGTGATCCTTGAACTGTATCTCATTTTATTTTTCAGAAAATGTTGGCCGGCCTCTGTGTACTGCGTGTGTTTGCATGTTTAACAGCATGAAGCATTCGGGAATCTCCTTTAAAACGCTATGCTAGACTAGGGATGTGATCGGATCGGATACGGTCGAATATCGTCCTATTCATACCCGTATCCGTATTTTTATCGAATACGAATAGTATCGAATACATAATCGAATACGAATTATACAGGATAATATCGGTTACGAATACAGATCGAATACGGATCGGAATCAACATGGATACGAATAATATTAGTCGGATATTTTAAAATCCAATTTCAGTTTTTTTCCAAAATCGGTCCAAATTTAAATTCAAAATTCCAAAAGAAATATATTTGTATGTCTTTTTTTGACTTTTTATCCCTAGCTTGTCATACATGTGACTCTGTGAGTAACAATGTACCCCATTGCAATAATTGAACCAAATGATTTGCAGCTGGCATATCTTTCTTGAATCCTAAGTAGCCCTCTGAAACGCCACTTGCCAATTTACGTACCACCTTTACCCAAATATCTCCAAATTAGCATCTAGCACACATGAACACATTATATCTTGTCATCCAATGTAGACCCAGATCTCAAAAGCTGAAACATGTTAAATTGTTAATGTGTTATTCTGAAACGTGTTATTCGGATAATATCCGTATGTCATATTCGGTTATTATCCGAACAAAAACTCGAATATTCCGTATCCATCGGATAATCAGTGTTCCATATCCGTATCCGTATCCATGTAAATTATCTGTATCCATATCCTTATCCAAGAAATCAACTGGATATCTGTGAAACTATCCAAATCATCATCCAAATCAATTCGGTCGGTAAATATCCGTACCAGTTCCATCCCTGTGCTAGACACTATTGTAGATAGATAACTTCCATGACCTGTCAGTTTCATCTACTGGTTGCAAGCATGTTTCACGGTATATCACTTTAACTACCTTGTTAGTTCTTACTCCCTCTGTCCCACAAAGAGTGCATTTCTAGTGTTCAAATTTTGTCCCACAAAGAGTGCATCTTTAGTCTGTAGGGCCCAGCTGTAAGTGTATGCATGCTCATTTAAGTGCTTGTGGAAACCGAAGCACCACCATGCTTGTGTATGGAGTAATGAGGGTCACATTAGTCATTTACCTTGCACACTAATCTGTCTTAAAAATCCTAGAAATGCACTCTTTGTGGGACAGAGGGAGTATTCATTTGACTGAAGTCTTGATCTGATGATTTCCTTTTTCGGCAAGTGATTCCATATATAACACAAGTGTGTTTTCATGCACCCATTTTAGAACCAGGGCGTTCTTTTGTAATATTAACCTTTGTTCAATCAATTTTCTTCATATATACGGTGAGATATTGTTTTTTTTCATTTTTTTAATGCAAAACAGATATCAATGCTAGCAATTAAAAAAAAACCTGCTTATTAAGCAGATGTGATTGACCCATCAAGGAGAGCAGCCGTCCGATCCCAGGACCCTGGGGCCAAGCGCATGCCTCCGTTGCCCTTGCGTGGTGTGGCGCCGTGCGTGCGCATCTAGTTCTACTAAATGGGCACCGCCTAGCTGGTACTCAGAAAAAGTTTGTTAGGGAATAAACCCAGATATCTCTACTATTCTAAAGCAGCACTTGGTGACAGTGGTCCGTTCTTTCCACGTCATTAATTGCTGCTTAATTGCCCTGCTTAATTGCCCTACGCAAGAAACGAAGCGTCGCTTTAATTAGCTAGCTTTCGCAAGAAACGAAGCGTTAAAGATAGATGTTTGATCTTGTGAAATAATTTTTTTATTTTTTATTATCAATTTTGTTTTTCGTAGCAACGCACGGGCATATAACTAGTAAAATCCTATACAGTTCTTATCGACACCCTCAGCACAGCTGGACAGTTAAATGATGCTCTGTCATATTTTTAGGCAATTATCAGAGTTGGGACTTGAGCCTTACGGCCCTTACCTTATCACTTATAACTTGCTCATTGAATGTCTTGGAAAATATGAAAGATTAGAGGAAGCGGTCACTATTTTCAATGAGAGGCAGAAGAAGGGATTTGTTCCGAACCTGTACACTTACAGTTCACTAATCTCTACTATTCTAAAGCAACACTTGGTGGCAGTGGTCCATTCTTCCTACGTCATTAATTGCCCTACTTAATTGCTCTACTTAATTGCCTGGCTTAATTACCCTACGCAAGAAACGAAGCGTTGCTTTAATTAGTCAGCTTTCGCAAGAAACGAAGCGTTAAAGATAGATGTATGATCTTGTGAAATAATTTTTTTTTATTTTTTAATCTTTATTTTTTGTTATCAGTTTTGTTTTTCGTAGCAATGCACGGGCATGTAACTAGTTCTTCACATAGGAAAAGCACGGAAGGCTGCTGAGGCTGGAAAGATTTACTATGAAGAACTACTTACAAAAAGTCTGGAAGCCTAATGTTTTCACATCTCTTCAATGATATTTCTTAATCCACTGCCAATGCATCACTTCAGAAGATACTTCTATATTGGACATAGAAGTAATCCTGGTGGATTTACTAGTTTGGTAAAACAACCCACCAGCAATCCAAGATTACCTTGGAACAACAATTGGAAGACTCTATTTCTCGTATAATGGCACTTTTAGAATGCAGAAATTTTAAAGGAAACCATTCACGTTCCAAACAGGGCCTTGAAAAGGGTGTCTATCTTGGATTACCGATTTGAAGAAATCGATATTGTTGCACTTTTATCAATTTTTTTAAATTATTAAATGTAATTTTTGAATTTTTAGAGTTAAAAATCAAAATTATGATTTATTTTAATACTCAGGTATTTGGATTATGGAATTAAAAATTTTGAATTTTCACAATGTGAATCTCAAAATCCGAAATTTCAAAGTTTGAGTTATGGGTATCGAGATTTTAAATTCTGAGAATTTAAATTTCAAATTCAAATGTCCAAAACTTGAGTTTCAAAATATTTAAATATATAATCTTAAAAAATAGAATTCTGAATATCGAAATATCAAATTATTATAATTTAAAATTAAAATTTGAATTTCATAATTTTGAAGCCTGGTAACTTAATTTTTGAAACTCTAATTTTGGAAATTCAATTTCAAAGAACTTAATTTTGAACTTTTGAATCTTAAAATTGAAATATCACATTTCAAAGTTTTGAATTTCGGGACTTTAAATTCCAATAATGTTTTTGAAAGGAATGCAGAAGTTCTACTTTTCATTTGTTGAAGACTAGAGAAACAATAAAAAAACCTAGAAGCTCCAACATTTTAGTTTGTAATTTAAAATTTATGAATTTATACTTAAAAATCTGAATTTTCAAACCGCATAATTTTCTCTATGCAAAAATGGAGTATATACACAAATTATGCTAAAAACTATGGACTTTCAAATTTGCATAGAATTCACTTTGGAGTAACTCATAATTACTATTAGAGTATATTCAAAGTGATAAAAGAATATAACACATACATATAAATGGCATGTGAGAAGTGATAGTAGTACTCTGGGATTATCGCAAAATTAATATTTGAGTATAGATATTGCAAGTTATAAAGAAATAGAACATATTTTTTAAGTGGTATATCCAATGTGGGAGTATGTGCTACCAATAGTACCGAAAATAATCTTGTAAGACCATATCTTAATAATGTAGGTGAGACTAACATAGTAAGAGAAACAAGATAGAGAATTTTTTTTTTTTTTTTTTTTTTTGCATTTTTGACCCCTCATGCACTTTTTTTTTTTTTACAAATCTGGCATCCTTTTGTCACCTCCTCATGACAGACGCCATGTATCACTTATCGCACTCCTGTCTGCGGCAGCAGTAACTTTGGGCCCGGCAGCAACAACTTTGGGCTCGCCACGTCACCTAGTGTGCAACACGAGCTCTAAAGAAGGGACAAGCCAAACATGCCAAGCATGGTAGGCAAGTGCATGATTAATTAGTGACTTAATTAAGCGATTAATTCAGTGACTAATCAAGGTGATTGATCGCTCACTAGAAAAACTTGCCATGCCATAGCAGTGCGACATATATATCTGTCGCATTTTTTTGCCATCAAAAAAGAATTATTTTTATAAATTTATAGAAAAAGTTGTATTTGAAAAAAAAATGTGCGACAGAAAAAAGGCTTCAGTATCACCACAGACGCACGGCCTTGGAGTTTTTTTTTAAATAATATTATTTTAAAAAAGATTTCCGACATTAATATGTGATTTTTAAAATTTGCAAGAATAATACATTGTCGCCAAACCATTTGGCGAAAATACTATTTTCGCCACACCATTTGGCGAAAATACTATTTTCGCCAAACCGTTCGGCGAAAATTTGTTAATCCATGGTTAGGAAGCAATTCAAACACTAAATACCCATATCAGCCTATTTTCGCCAAACCGTTTGGCGAAAATAGGCTGATCTGGCTATTTACGAAGCAATTCAAACCGATTCAAACACTAAATACCTGTATCAACCTATTTTCGCCAAACCGTCTGGCGAAAATAGTATTTTCGCCAAACGGTCTGGCGAAAATACTATTTTCGCCAAACGGTGTGGCAAAAATAGTATTTTCGCCAAATGGTTTGGCGACAATGTATTATTCTTGCAAATTTTAAAATCCACGTATTAATATCCGAAATCTTCTTTAAAAAGATATTATTTAAAAAAAAAAATTCACGGCCTTGGCACCCCAAGGTCCAATCCGGCACCCCAAAGGCCCTATCTGCAGTCTCCTTCGTCTGGCGATGGAAGCGGAAGGGGCAGCCGTCATGGTGAAGGAGCGCCAGACTAGAGGCTTCGACTGGTCCGGATTCTTCAGCGTAATTTTTTTTACCTAGCTTTCGGATTTCAAATCTTTTAATTTTTTTTACCCGTCCGCCTCCTTCTCTCTAGCGATGCGCCGCCGCCTCCCTCCAGTCACCACCGCCACCCGCCCCGCTCCCCTCCTCGTAGACTCCCCTAACCGCTTCCGGGGCTCCGTATCTGCCCGTATCGCCTCCTCACGGAGCCTTGCAATCAGCGGGCGGAGGGACGACGGCCATAAAAGTATGAAGATGTCGCCGATGTCCCTGTCGTCGTCATCATCGAGGAGAGGAGACCGCCGCCGCCCCCCTCGCCGCCGCCGCCACCGCCACTGAGATCTGGGAGAGTGGAAGCGGGGAAGGCCGCTCGCGACTGCCGTGGAGTCCGCCGCCGAAGAGGGAGGAGGATGTGCCGTGCTCTTGCCGGCACGGCCCGACGGCGGCCCGGCGTGCCGTCGTGCCATGCTGGGCCTCGCCGGCGCTGTCCGTGCCTGCACGACACGGCCCGGCAAGCTCGCCGTACCGTGCTGCCGCGGCTTTTCAACTGCTAGGTGACACCCATCCCGCGTACACTGGATTCAGGTCTTTTTTTAATTCTGGATTCAGGTCTTCTTTCTGAAATTTCTGGTGCATCGTTAGCAGCAGAGTCCCCGCCAGTTATTCAGCAGACTACCTGCCAAACATACATTGCGATCATTTCTTAGTTTCCAGTCCCACATGAAGTTGCAGCACAAGCACTATTTTACCCCCCACGTTCACTAATCCATCACTTGTAGCAACTGTTTGATAATCCAAGCCAACATTTTTACCAACTACTTGAGAAATGAACTTGCAGGCAACTTGTGCAATAGGACCGTAAACGAAGATGCATAACTGATTCCTTCTCATTACATAACAAAATAGCATGTTTTATCCCTAGTCAGACTTGTATTGTTGACCAAGCATATCTGCCAATTAGAACATAGGAAAACCCATTAGAAGTACATTTTAAATTTCAAATACCAAAGAATCGTCCTCACCAGACAACTGAATGCAAGAGGCAATTCTCACCCAAACCACATATTTATTAGCCTACAACAAAGATATCTCGTACAGGTAAGCTTCAATTCAGAACCACTCCAATCGTTGCAAATAGTGTAACGTTCTTCTCATTTAAATGAATATATAACCTGTCGAGCTATAAAACCATTTGGGAAATGTGTCGCATTAACAGAAGGGAAGGATAAAATATTACAGCTTCAATACTTATGACCAATAACTTGCTTCAGTATCTTGTGACTATCAAGATCATATCTCTTAATTAACCCAGGAAGCTAGTAAGCAGAAATTAAGATATCTCAAATAGGGGGATCCATATACATCCAAATTCTTTCTTAAGGCAAATAGAACCCTGATTGGTTAAGAGGTAGTTATGCTTCTGCCTCCTTGTGATGCCCTCATAAGAAAGAAGCCCCGCTTGATTAATTCCAATTCACACAGTTATATCTACAAAGTAAATTGAATTATCCCTACCTGGAAGGGCAGCCTCGATTTCTTCTGTGGTGATTTGGTAGGCCAACAATCTTCCCCTTTTTCCTTGTGTGTCTTTGTGGCCCTTTTTTTCTATTAGGATCTTTGTTAGTACATAGCTGGCACATTGATAGTGTTCAATATATATAAGCCAATGTTATTAAGTCATCGACTAGTCGACGACTAGCCGTCCAGTTGGTTGGTGGCACTCGACTCTAGCCATCGACTCGACTAGTTGAACAAGTCGAGCGACTTGCTGTTGACTGGTCGACTTGGGCCGACTAGTATCGACTAGGAGAGACAAGTCAACCGACTTGTGGGCGAGTACGGGAGAGGCCGTGTGGCTTGGCTCGCTTTTTTTGCGACTTGGCGTGATTTGAGTTGGCCTAGCATTAGGTTGAAAACTGAAGAGGATAAGAGATCTTGGCACTCAAACCCTAGCAAATAGCAGGTAGCCGCCTCTGGTTCTTGCCTCAGCCCTGTTGGTTCCCTCCCTTCCAGCTGTCTCGCAGCACCTGTTGCCTTTGCCCCTGGCTCAAGCTGCCATCTGCAAGTGTCGCCTTGGCCTTTGGATTCGTCTCCTAATTCTAACTATCTACTCTACATCATATTAAATAAACTCAAGGGAAAAGTTCATTTGACACACCTAAACTCTTCCAAAAGTCTAAATTTCAACCCTCGACTTCAAAACCAGGCATTCGACACCATCAAACTCTTAAACTGTTCACTTTACCCCCCCTAAGATCAAAACCACCCCGGTGTCGTTGACCTATCATCTACATGTCTAGGTTTTGTTTGACATGGCATCCACATGCGCATGTATAGATAAGTCTGACGGGTGGGGCCCATCTGCAGAGAGAGAGAGAGAGAGAGAGAGAGCAAGGAAGCATTTGCCTGTGAGGTTGGTTGTAGATGCAGCGGCTCGGTGGCGAGTAGAGGGCGGTGTCGTGGTTTGATCTATGGTGCGATGGTGAGGTAGTGTTGTCTCGGTGAAGAAGATGCGAGCACAGAGTTGATCATCACACGAGGAACAAGATGATGGGGTCGTCGATAGCGGGGGCTCGCCAGCAAAGTCGAGTTTGATGACGTTAGCGCTCAGATGACAACAAGCGAGATCGAATCCGGAGGACTGTTGGAGAAAATTCAAAATTAAATGAGGGGAACGATGGATAGGAAGGTGGAACACGTCGTGGTGGGGTTAGTTTCACGAGGAACTCACTGGAGTGGCGGATCGGGTCAAGGGCTCGGCGGCTGGATTTGGAGAAGACAATGGGAGGAAGAGGACTAAATCTGTCCACGAATGAGGGCCTGTCTAGATCTGGCCACATTAGAGCTTGGGATGTTGATGTCAGGAGCGGCGGAAGGTACTTGGTGGCGGGAGGAAGAGGTAGAGCAGCAACTATCCCATGTTGGTTGTGGATGAGAGAAAGATAGAGAGGAGTGGGTGCACGCGGCGTTTGTTGTGGAAGGGCCATGGACACTGCAGGCAACATTGATGGCCGTGGCAACAACTTCTTGTGCAGAAATTGGGGGGGGGGGTTGAGGAGGGGGAGATTGAAAAAGAGAGGTGATTTGACAGCTGAGGTAGCAAAAATCCAATGACATGTATGCTAACATAGATGACACGTCAGCGAAACCAGTGTGGTTTGTGGTTTTAGTGGGGGGGGGAGTTAAAGTGAACGGTTTTAGGAGTTTGAGGGTGTCGATGTTTGGTTTTGTAGTTCATGGTTGAAATTCAGATTTTTCGGGGTGTCAAATGGACTTTTTCCTAAACTCAATAACTGTCCACTTCAGTAAATTACAGCGATTGCAATGAGCAACAACTTATGGCCCATGCTTGTGTTTGGCACAGCTATGGCCCTACCAGAAGGAAATGTTTTGTTACAGTTGATATCACTAGATTCAGTGTAATATTTTCCCTTTCGATTGTCATTGCTACTCCAGTGTCACAAATTTCATAGCTAACCTTTTTGTTTCCCCATTGTTGTTTTGCAGAGTCGTTACATTTTGCTACAAATCCTTGTGTATGCCTATCTGTTTTACACAAAGCTGCCTGGCCTTCGTGAGGTGGGCCCACTGTTGGCGTGGCTGCTGCTTCTTTTGCCAATGTGCGTGTTGAATCTGATAGGAACCCATAAGTTGAAGGAATGGGCTGCGAGACATCAGAAACAGGATTAACAATGGGCTTCGTGGAGTGCAGCCGGAAGAACCCCGCTGGCCTGGCATGGCCTGGTCAGTGTCGGGAAAAGAACTGGTGGGATTTGCTCCCGTACAAATGCTGGAAAGCTGGGGAAAAAGAAGGAAAAAATCGGAATTTGTGTCCAAAACCAGGATTCGTTCCCAATCATAGAGAAAGAGTGGCACTTGAGTGGCCGGTAACACCACACTAGGTTGAGAAAGCGAAAAAATACGCAACATGTAGCTTTGGTGCCGTTAGCTTGCTTCCTCACGTGCAGGTACTGGTGCTGTAACTTAGTTATTTTACATGGGTTTGTGGATTATGACTATTTGCTCTTATTTAGCTAACCTATGGTGATGTATGATGATATATGAGTAATTTGTGTTATGCAACTTGAGTCGTTGTCTCATTTTCTTTAGAGATAATTGTGCACACCACAATTCTGGTGAGTAACATTATTCCTGGATAGTACTGCTTGACAATGAAACCAATTCTTTTATAATGACATATCTTTTGTTTACCTACATAGATACAATGAGAATACTTATAAAGTATACTTAAGTAATCATGATGGCTATACAATAAGGTTAACATTTGGCATGCAGAAAGGCATCTTTTTTGGTTAAAACATTTTGGTGTGATATCAAAAATGATGTTCTGGTAATAAGGTTAAACTAAAGTTTAAGAAATATAAACAGTCTTTTACATGCTAGTTTGAGGTGTTTGATCTATACTTAGGTTTATACACAGTAGGGTTCATCTATAAATTTTATGGGAATATTACAAGCTATTTGGTTGCCTGTATGCATTGAGTTTTGCATCTGTAGATGCAAAATCAAATTGTTTAGTTGCCGGACATCCATCCTAGCTTGGCCTGAGTCGTGCAATTCCCCCCTCCTAGCTAGGCCCGCAGGGAACGAGAATTTTGGGTGTATCCACGTGACCAAGCTCGCTACGTGCAGTCGTTGCTCCCACCCTAACGAAAATTACTCCCGCCACACCCACCCTAGCGCGTTCATGCAACCAACCAAACATCATCCCTTCATAGCAAGGCTTAGCTTATGCAGCTAACCAAACAACATCCACATGCATTAGCTTGGTCTGCCTCCAATTAGTCAGGATGACCTCGTACGGGCCAGGTTGAGGAGATTCAGCAACCAAACAGCCCCTTAGTGATGCGTTAGGACCATCCACAAAAATTTTCAAAATTTTTCAATATGGTTTGGACCAGTTTTCGTTCGGTTGAAATTTTTCCAGATCTTGGCAATTTTGGTTGAGATCTCGGAAATGCCAGTAAAAAAACGGATTTGAATTTTGCTTTTTGGATTTTGTTCGAAATTTATCCAAAATTCCGAGATCTTCTTGGGATTTTGGATTTCAGTCCCCTCCAAGATTTGAAACCTTAGTTGGATGTACATATATTGTAAGAAAGATACGAGACATTAAGTAATGCAGACATATACTATGGTGTTTTCTAGAAATCGTGGTATACTGAAAAAACTCTAAAAATCCTTAGTATCCAATCAGACCCTAAATGGATATCATAAAGCAACTATTTTGGTTTAATGGTATCATAATGAAAGTTTTGTGCTCAAGTAAATAATATCAAACTCATTTAATTCTGACGTTAATATATACTGAGATGGCTACAAATCCACATCAGGCATGTAACATTTTTTTTTTGAAATCCTCGTAGATTTCCCCCTTCCCCTAAGTAACCGCCCGAAGCATCAAGCGTAGCATACAAAGCGGTTAGTTGAAGGATTGAGTGTGCAGTTGCAATCGCAGATCAAAACTTGATTTCATAGGCACGCTGCTGCACATAACACATCCCAGGGGCAGGACCATACATGTCAACGAGGTTTTAAATCGTCATTTTTGCAGTTTCGCAACAAGATCTTAAAAAAAAAACTATAACGGTTATCGCTAGCTATTGTAGAAACTATCATTAGTTGTGTTTATAGTTTAGAAAAAAAATGCTAATATGAATATTGTAATGAACGTAAGTGTGGAACCAACAAAATGCTAATATATGTTCAAAAGATTGTAAAATGATAACCATATCATAATGTTCTTAATAGAAAGCATTTTAATCACTAAGAAATATGCATACTGGACTATCAAAAAATGGCTACATGATTAGCTCCAAGTTTCCTTAAGCTGCTGGGTGGAGTCTGGTCTTCTCACACTTCTGTGCAAACACCATAGATTTTTTTTTCTGCACATGCATAATAGACTTGCACTAGTGGCGGAACTAGGTAAATTTGGACGGAAGTGCACACTTCGCACATATAAATGTATAAATCTATAGTCTTATAAAATGATTTCGTATCATAGATCCATAACATATATTTGAAATTTGCTAAAAGTACAATACAAATAGTTTTAAGGTCTTAAAATCACAAACCACCAAAAATCGAACCAATTCAGTCAATAAATTTGATTTATTGAGGAGATCTTATAGGGTTTCTCAATTTTTTGAGGGTGTCGGGACATAGCTAGCATCCCCTAGCTCCGCCCCTGACTCGTACGGTATCTGAAGATGGTCTGCAATCATAGAACGATAACGTTTAGCACATCTGCCATAAAAACAGTGGCATTCAACATATAAAAAAATGGTATGCACACAAAGATTATATTCTTCCAAAACATCTCAAAAATTGAACAAAGCAATAGCTAAGGTAGTCAACAACTTATAGCCTAAGCCAAGGAACCATCCTAATGTGGTACTATCTATTTGTCCACCCTCCCTGAAATCACCCAGCATCGAATACTAATCGGCGATAAAAGCTTCTGGTACTTTTTTTTGTTCGAATAACTTACAATATATACCAGTAGGATGCTTACCCCACCTAGGCCTGCATCTGGGGCACAGTCTCATCTCTCAGCCTCCATTGGCTTATCTTCGCCTTCATCCATTCAAATGCATTCTTCGCCCATTCAAGCCCAACAATCTGTGTGTGGGGGGGGGGGGAATAAAGCACAAGTATGATCTCTCGATTCTACTTTTCATTCAAAATCAACTATTGAGAACAGAATGCTGTGTACCATTGGCTGACGCTGGAAAGTAACCCAAACGAGCACTATTGAGAGTTGGAGTAAAACTCCCAAAGACCATATAACCCATTTGGAGCTCCCCTCAAAATGGAGTTTTATACTAGTTAGCAGCCCCAAGTATAGCAACACAAAAAACACTATCCATGAGAAGACAACAAATCCAGGGTGGTCCGGCGACTGTATCTCCTTCAAGTATGAAGCGGAACCTGCCAGAAGAACATAGCTGATAGCGCCACATGCGTAGATGGCTTGTATCGAAGCATCGGAAATACTCAGAACTGGAGTCAGACCATTGGAGGATACTACCCTTGAAATGATCATAACACCACCAGCAAGGGTAGGAATCTTGTCCACAATGGTGACGAGGAAAGCCACTGTAGCCTGAGTTCAGAAGTTGAACAAGCATTAATATGTTTAGGATTTGATTATCTCCCTCAGGGGCTCTAAAGGTCGAAGATCAATCCAATAAGAGCGGAAATAAATTCCGGAAATATTTGTAGGAACACCACTTGCGCAGTTGTATGGTTACGGAACGAAGGTTTTGGTAGAGTTTAATGATAGTCAAGCCACGGGTGGCAAAAGGAATTGTAGAGATCTACGTACCTTATTCTTCTTCTCATTTTCAGAATTGTCCACAACAAGAGTGCTTGGATTATCTGTCACTCCCTGTAGAGCATCAAACAGAAGCAATCATCGGAAAGGGGATAAAAAGGGCAGGGAGAGGGAGAAAAAACCGGATAAGTTTCTTACCACAGCTGCAGTCCTAGTGACCATGTCAGTCGTAGCGACGCTAATCGGCACGGGCCTGCTTGCTTCATATTGGGCGAGGTTGTTGCCGTTGGTGTGGTCAGCCGGCTCAGCTTCCTCAGGATTACTAGCCCCCTGTTGACCATCAACAAGACCTTCTTACCTTTGGAGGACAAGGAAAATAGGAGCGTACGTACCATATTGCTGGAAAAGTTACACTGGTGGACACTGCAAATTCGGAACATGCATGGGAATAGATCCTATACCAACGCTGACTACCCAGTTCCATTGTTGCGCTTTCTAAAATCACATACCTATACAAAGGATCAAGTTTCGATCGATATTTGTGGAGTGGGTTTAAACGATACTTTTTTTTTTCTCATCTCATCTTCGTCGTAATAAGAATAGGACATTAACACGTACGCGCGTTAACATGCATGCTTAGAGAATCGGCGAACACCCCTTATACAAGATAGAAAGCACCGCCATACAAAACTCCAAACAAAGCTAAACTGAACGCTATAGTTATGCATACACTATTGAGAAGAAATTAAACTTTGTAACAAATTAAAATAGAACAGCATCAAAATTAGATACGCAGACATACAATCTAGCACTTCAGAATTGTAAACAAGAAAAAAGAAGTGATTATTTTTCTTTTTCTTTGTCTTTTTTTAGAAAAGAGAAAAAGATGATTTTCTTCTCTATCTTGATTACCGTGCCGAAGACGCGCTCCATGGCGAGCTTGAGCTTGGGATGGTAGTGGTCGTCGGCGATGAGGTTCTCCTTTAAGGCCGGAAACTGGACCAGAGCCTTCACCGCTGCGTCCAGGTTCGGCGGCAGGCTCTCGAGCTTCTGCAACCTGATCCAGTTGACCAACGCGTCGTTCCCGTCCCCGCCGCCGCCCTCGTTACCGCCTTCGTCTTCGCTTCCGTCGCCGCCACCCGAGAAGAGGAATTGCCGTAGCCACCGCCCAAGATGAGGTTGCCTTAGGCGCCGCTGCCGCCGCCGCGGGTGACCATGGTGCGGTGGGAAACTGGAGGGGGTGCAGTGGAGAGCATTCTTACGCGGGCACCGGGATTGTACGCAGGTGGCCGGCCGTCTGTTTTCTTGGTGGTGCCGTGTGGTAGACTGGTAGTTACTCGCGGGGCGGGGCGTGGGGTGTCATGGCAGGAACGATAGTGCTGTGTGTGATGTGACCGCGAAGATGCAAAGACTTACTCGCGGGGCGGGGCGGGGCCGCGGGGGGTGATTTGGTAGGTTCAAACGGTAGTGCTGTGTGTGATGTGACCGCGAAGATGCACGGCAGAGGGGAGGTCCAACGCCCATTGGACCAACACTTGTCCAATGTCTCTTCCTGGTCATTGGATAAGGATCCAACGCTCAGAAACAGATCCAAGTCTAAACTTTTGTTATTTTTGTATACCTGCGTATAAATTCGGAAAAATTTCATAAAAAATATTAATATTATCTAATGTACACCAGATTGAACATATATTATTTTCAATTTTTTTATGAAAGTTTTTGGTTCAGTTTATACTTTAGAACACTTTTTAAATAAAAAATATTAAGCTAAAAAATATGAAAATAATATATGTTCAATCTGGTGTATATTAGATAATATTAATATTTTTTGTGAAATTTTTCCGAATTTATATGCAGATATACAAAAATAACAAAAGTTTAGACTTAGATCTGTTTCTGGGCGTTGGATCCTCATCCAATGGCCAGGAAGAGACATTGGACAAGTGTTGGTCCATTGGGCGTTGGACCTCCCCTCTGCCGGAAGACGCAAAGACTGAAGAGTTGGGGGAAGGGGGGCGGTCAAAAAGATACGAGGGAGTTTATATTTATTTTTAAATTAAAATAATTTTACAAATATAAATAGTTTTATATAAAATATCAAATAGAGTTTAAATTTTTTTTAAAATTCTCAAAGATACTGTAGAACATTTTGAAGCTAGGAAAAATTATTTTTAGTATAATTTTATTTTTACTTTTAATGAATAAATTAATTTTATAAATCTAAAAATAGCAAAATGGTATTTATAAACTTCAGAAAATTTAGGATAAATCTTAGAAAATCATAAATGAATATCGAACAATAATATACAAAATATTAGGCATTACACCTTTGAAGTTGGTGGAGAAAGAGGACGTCGATAATAATGATATGGAGGAGGACATAATGGTCTGATATGAAGGACAAATAACGAGCATTTAGCTGACAAACTTGAGAAAAAACTTTCTAGTGATACCAGTGAACATAACACTATTCTTGTGTCTACCTTTGAGATGAAATGAGTTACATTATTCTTGTGGTCATGTGTATTGTTATTATGTACTATGTTTTTGTGGAATTTTTTGTTTTTGTTTCCGTATCCGCTCTGTTCTGTTCTATTATGCATTGTGCAAGTTGGGAGGGTCGATGAAGCTTCAGATATGTTTGATGAGATCAGACAAAAGGGTATATTGCCTTAGCAGTACTAATACAACTCCTTAATACCTGGGCTTCTAAAAGCTCATAGGTTCGGTGATGCTTTGGAGTTGTTTAACCATATGAATATTTATGGACCTAAACGAAATGGTTACTATCAGACCCGGAAGTAACATCTTCGAATTTTTTGTGTATAACACACTGATTCAGAATTAAGCTAGAGTACACAGTAAACAAAGTTAATAATACAACATATCAAACGTACCTTTTTATTCATTAAATATCATTATATCAAACGTACCTTTATTCATTAAATATCATAGTCTTTTAAAATATAAATGGCACACAGGCCAAATAAAAGTAAAGCAGCGAAAATAAAATAAACTGAAATAAATCCCAATAGAATTGCCACTAGAAATCGACTAGGGTAGCGGTCCTAATTATCCTGGTCCTCACCATCAAATACATATTCTTCCTCCAAAAACAACAATAAAGCAAGAGTGAGCACTAAAAGTACTCAGCAAGCCACACAGGAAATGCAATGTTAATATAAAGGATGCCAAAGGAAGGCATAATATGGTTATTTTGAGCGTAAAGCCATTTTTCAAATACAATAGGTAATTTCGAAGGCACAGTTGACATAAGAAAAACACAGTTTTAAACAAAATTTCAACACGGGATGAAACCTGTAATAACAGCTAACAAACTTTCCCGTGATGGAATAACTCCATCCAAACTTCATTCTTTTGAAATCATGATCAAATATCAAAGTATTATTTGTGAAAGGCTAGTTCGGCATGCCTATGACCGTGGGAGTGGCTAATTGATTAGTTTTACACTCTATATATAGAGGTTGTACAATTTTACCCACAAGATATGATTATCTTCTTTTGTCAAGATACACATTGGTGTGTTTGTGTGTGTGTGTGTGTAATAGAGAAAATCACAACAAGGCCCTTACAATGCGCCATTCCAATGTAGTCATGCATCGCTAAGGTTCCACCGATGAAAAGCTCACCCTAATTCAGAAGCCCTCTCTTGCGTTGTAGAAACAACCAATGACACGATCGTCAATGGATTGGAAATTAGTTAGTCAGGTCTATCCCATACCAAACTTATGATAGTACAGTTGTGCTTTATATTCAGTAGCTCACAGATCGGTCCTTAAATGACTAGGCGCGCTTTCAACAACCCAACAACCATCAATCTAACCAGCCTCGTCCAATCTAAGCCACAATATTTTCAATTTTATCAAGACATGACATAGAACCTCATAGCACAGTTTTCAATGAACCTCAAAACATAGTTTTAAATTTCAATATAATCATCATTTGGCAAAAAATCACAAAATAACCTAAATTCAGGTCCAGGTCTAAGCATGTCTAAGCACATCCCTAACTATTTTGATAATTATCATACATCATAAATATGTTCCTAAGGTGACAATGGCCTAAGGATTTCAACTATCAAATGTGGCTTTAAACAATATGGGCATAACTATTTAATTTACAACTGAGATTAAAGTGAATAGTATTTGGATGAACAGTACCCCCGACTTGTTGTGGTTGGATGAACAGTGTTGGGGTGAATCATAAAATCAACACGGTCTCAAAAACAAGAATCGATGTAACTTTTGATTAGTTGGGCCAAAACTCGCGAAACTTCACATGCACCTTCTTATGGAGGTCATGAACCTATTCCAACCTTATGTCTATGGAATTGATGTCAAAGTTCTGATATTTTCTTGATTGAAGGAAGAGTGCACCAAGTTTCCTCAAAAACCAAAATCTTGGTCTTGGTCTTACTTGTGGGGTTTTAATGATCAAAATAATCTTGGGCTACCTCCTGCACGTCAAAGCAAGTAAGAACTCAAGAGAAGAACTCCAAGAACACAATCTCCAAAGATTTCTCACGAATGCAACAAAAGATTGGTTCTATAGTGAAAAATAAGAGAGGCGATGCTTAGGTCATTGGGATATGGTTTAAAAAAGATTCATTCGTCAATCACTCATCATTGGCACAAAAATTCACAAGCATTTAGAAGGAGGGGAGTCAAATCCAAATGTAAGGAATTTAAATTGCCAAAAAGTAAATACTGAATTTATATTGCGAAATGTAAAGGTATAATGTAAACACTAAATTTAAATTCAGAAGTAAATGAACATGAATCTTTGTTTTTCTAGATGGAAGGTTTATAATGCCTCACAACAAGGTGGGCAAAGCTCAAAAGAGCAAAAAAAAACCTTTAAGAGGAGAGACACCCCTCTTCCCCTCTATTTATAGCACAAGGGAGTCAATGTCCACCCTTGATGACCTTCTTGGCCCTCTAGAAACCTCATTAAGGGTTGAGATGCACTCCCTCTCTCTTACAGGGGCTAACCCGCAACTCAACAGCATAACAGGTTTTGCATACTTCTCAAAGCGAGCTAACTTAGCCACTACTCCACTCTCTAAACCGCAATCCAACGGCTCTCCTTGATCCGAGCAGCTCCAAGATAGCATCCCTGTCATTCCCTTGCCTCCATGGCTTGCAGCGACAACGTCTCTAGTCATCCTCCAGCAATCCCCGACTGTCTGGACCTCTGGCACACCTCACCTAGTTCCGGCATTCTCCGCCTCACCATGACCTCGTGCTGACGTCCTACAACCATTAAAAACAATGAAACCCACCACATAGCGTTGTCCAATAATTTATGCACATTAATCAATCACATGAAGGATATTGCATTTATTTCGGATCATGTCTCGTAGTAAAAGCCGGCACTACTGCCCATCAGGATCGATAGTACCGCTCGGCTGGCACTACCGCTCCCGAGAGGCTGGTAGTGCAGCTCACGTTGAAGTCCGTGCGAGAACACCTCTCTGAAAAATAACTACCACCGTTCTACGGCCGGTAGCTCCGATCGACAAGCTGGCACTATCGCCATCCCTGGCCGGTAGTGCCGCCCTACACTGACAGTACCTCAAATTGCTTCCTTTTCTAAATCCAATTCAAATCCAAACTCGAACCTAGGCAAACCTAGCTCAAATAAAGTCAAATACTCATCACAAATATGGATAGACCTCCACATGATCTTTCAATCTCTTCCTAGATGTCTTTTCTATGTTTTCTTCCTCTTTTGGCAATATAGACATCAAGAGGGCATGTATGCATAAAATGCATTCTACAAGAGCTTTAAAGATTATCCAAGTGACCATTTAGACAAAGTATGGCACCAAGCTACTTAAATTCAGATTATGTTAAACTAAGTCAAATCCAATTGCATATTTCAATATCCTTGCTAGCAAGCTTTTAAAAGAAATTTGCTATTCTGCATGATTTCAACAATAGCAACACTTAGCATAATTTCAAAACTAGAAGCAACGACAAGTCATGGATTAAATGGATATACTAGAGTTCAACCTAGTCAACACTTTGGGAAGCTACAAGTGCATAAGAGAATCCTATTGCTTAATCATCTTACAAATGCAAATCTTTGAATTTATCGCACTCAAAGTGGTTTAGATAGATTATCCTAGTGAAGCACATCCTTGACTAGGAGCCATCGACAAAGGCTTTCTAGGCTTCACTCTCTTCCACATTTTCTTTTGAATTTATTTGTATTTATCAATCTTGATTGACTCAAGCTAAGCATGATACTTCAAAGAGTGGTCTTTGTAATACACAATACATCCCAAGTTCATCCCGAGTGCAATGGGAAGCACACTCGTGAATATAAGATGTTTAGATCAATTATAGCACACACAAGTCAATTTTAACCATTTTTTATTTTTTAGCACTTATGTTCATGAGCATTTTGAGAATTCTAGAATAAAACAAACTAGCTTAATCCAAGTTGCTCTAGGGACTCTAGTAAAAATTCAAAATTTCACAAAACATATTATAAGTACCTAGTGAAGAAATATAGCAAGTAAAAGCTACAATTGTCATCAAGTTTTTAGTAAAGCCTAATGACGAGTACACACACCATGGGTACCCCCATCAGCCCGGAACCACGAACGGGCTGACCTCTTTAGAAGCCCAGCTCTGGCGAAGGGCCCATGGGCCATAAAGAGGGGACCTGGCCCTGATTTGGACCAGCTCCGGGCGCCCAGCAGGCTCCGTCCCCTTAGGTCGGAGCACACAGCCGGTCGGCTCCGCCGATCGAGGGTCAAGCCCGCGATCGACGATCGCCAATCGCTCTGTGTGCGCAACGTCCCATGACATCCACGCCAGGGTAGGCGGACCCTTCCCAAGGATGTCAGAGGACTCGCCAAGAAGTCAAGCCCCGGTCCCGTCATCCTAACACGTCACCGAGGAGAGCGCATCCTCCCGAGGCCACACTGAGGTCAAATACAATTAATTGCCGGAGCTGACGGCCGTACGAAGTAGTGCGTCACCCTGTCAGCCCGGCCGAGGACCCCCTGCCGCAGGACTACCAACCCGGCATGGGTAGACGGAGCCCGGTCGGACGACAAGACAGAAGACCAGACTCCTAGGCGTATAGTACCCCTTCTTTTTTCTCTCCAAATTCCCATGTAACCTGCCCCCTCCGACTCTATAAGGAGAAGCAGGACGCCAGGGGGCAAGGGAGAGAGAGACCGATCGATCAAAACCCCGCCTCATTTGTAACCCCTTGGCGATCGTTCGCCTGGAGAAACAATACACACCAACAGCACGAACTGGAGTAGGGACGTTCAGCCCGAACCAGTATAAACCCCTGGCTTCTTGAGTCAACCATTCGAGGAGAGGGAGCGCGCGACCCCCACTAACTAAAAATTCGTATTGCCGGTGCACGAAACATCGACACCTAATTTTAAATTTCAGCAAACTTAGCATGATTAATCAATAGCAATTAGACATTAGTAAGCTAGCATGTTCCTCAGAAAAGTAGCTAGGTGCATAGCATTATAATTCTATCAATTGCATACTAGACAAAGATCAGAAATAGAAAATAAGTCTAAATGCAATGCATGAAGATCAGTTTCAAAAAAATCCCCTCAACACGTGAATCAATTTTAAGCATGATTCCGATTCAGGTTGAGTTATTAGCATATTAACTCGAAAGAAACAAATGAACTCAACTGAACTCAGAAAAACAGAGTGAGAAGAGAAAAACGAGAAACTGACAGCTGGGTGAATTGATAGCATAGAAAAGATGGTGGACAACACTACGGCTCAGACTCGCTCTCATCTTCCTAATATGACTAACATAGTAAAAGCTGACTCTACAAACTCGAGCTAGGGAATACATACAGACCCTATCTATGAATTTTTTTAAATAATATTATTTTAATAAAAATTTACAAAAATAAAATGCCGCTTTAAAAAATAACAAAAATATCCCTCTGTCGCTGTTTCAAATGGTGACACTCTCTATCGCCATTTGAAATGCCGATAGAGGGTAGAACACGAATAGTTGCTTCTCTGTTGCTAGTTCAAATGGCGACAGAGAGCAAATCCCAATGGTTGCATCTCTGTCGCCATTTGAAATGGAGACGGAGGGCAAAATCGAATGGTTGCCTCTTTGTCGCCAATTGAAATGGCGACAGAGAGGCCTAAAAAGCCTCATCGGGCTACGCCGGTGCCATTTCGCCAAGCGAGCCAGAAAACCAATAGCGATCAGAGAAAGAAGAAAGAGAGGAGGAGGAGGAGGAGGAGGAGGAGGAGGAGAAGAAGAAGGAGAGGAGGAGGAAGAGTGGAAGAAAAAGAAGAGGGAGAGGAGGAGGAGGGGAAGAAGAGGAAGAAGGGGGGCGAAGGAAGAAGAAGAGGAGGGGAGGAAGAAAAGCCACAATTTTTGTAGGTAATTGTTTGTTCATTTAAATTAAAATTTAGTGAGTAGATTAATTAGATTGTAAATAATTAGCATGTAGAGTTGCACTTATTATTTATATAGACGACTTAGTGACTAGATTAATTCGGTGTGTAGAATAGCAATAGTTTTTTTAGGTACATGATTTAGTGACCAGATTAATTAGGTGTGTAATTAGTTAGTTGTGTAGAATAGTAATACTTTTTTAGATGGTCGATTTAGTGACCAAATTAAATAGATGTGTAAGTAGTTAGTAGCAGTAGCTTTTTAGGATCTTACCGTGAAACTACAAAAATAAAGATTTAAAACCTTGTTGACAAGTATGGCCCTGGCCCCTGGCATGTGCTGTGTGTAGCAGCGTGAGTCTATCGACACAAGTTTGATCTGCCATTGCAACTTCACACTCGATCCTTCAACCAACCGCTTGTATGCTACGTTTGAGGAGGGGGGGGTCATACGAGGACTTCAACAACAAAAAAATGTTGCATATGTGATGTGGATTTGTAGCCATCTCAGTATACATTATAGACAGAATCAAAATATCTCATGATCTCCAAATGATTTTGATATTATTTACTTAAGCACAAAATTTCAATATGGTACCATTAAACAAAATGGTTGCTTTATGATATCCATTTAGGGCCTGATCGGATAATAAGTATTTTTAGAGTTTTTTAGGAATACCACATATCTAGAAAACACCATAGCATATGTCAACATCACTCGGAAGGTCCTTCTGCGCTACGGTGGCGGCGCGACTGGTGCGCGGGCATCAGCGGAGCGTAGCTAAGCTTTGTCCCGTGCTGCAGACATGCCTTTTGTTGGCGTGAGCGAGCAATCCATCAATAGACGGTTGATTAACATTACGTCCAATCGAATCAATCAAGACAGCGGCTAGAGCACGGATGGGTACTTTACGCCGACACCAGAGGGGAGAATTTATCTTCCTTTCCACCAAGGCGTGAGGCGTCGTGAACTGAGTTGGCAGAAACGGCTCGGAGGCGCGGAGATGCCGTGGCCCGGCCGAGAAGCGACGATTTTACGCGCTATATGATAGGTAATATGAATATAATATTAATATACTAGATGGTCACATGGTCGTCCAGGCCTCTCATGTTTTGTGATGATCAGCAGTCCTACCTAGCGGACGACTATAGATGGTGACTGCTTGATGTGACCACCTCTATGTGTGTCGATGCCATTTCCGGCCGAGGGAGAAATCTTCGTAAGAACTGTCTCGTTCGGTCGCCATCGTCTCCACCCTCCGGTTTCAGCAGCGCCTCCTCCCTCGGCTGGAAATGGCATCCACCAACGTAGATTTCACCATCTGTAGTCGTCGGCTAGAAATGTTGATCGTCACATAACACCAACGTAGATTTCACCATCTATTATATTAATATTAACCCATCACTCGACACGATTTCTTCCTACTGTCTCGTCCGGTCGCCATCGTCCACCCTCCGGTTTCCGCAGTGCCTTCTCCCTCGGCCGGAAATGGCATCGACACACATAGAGGTGGTCACATCAAGCAGTCACCATCTATAGTCGTCCGCTAGGTAGGAATGCTGATCATCACAAAACATGAGAAGCCTGGACGACCATGTGACCATCTAGTATATTAATATTATATTCATATTACCTATCATATAGCGCGTAAAATCGTCGCTTCTCGGCCGGGCCACGGCATCTCCGCGCCTCCGAGCCGTTTCTGTCAATTCAGTTCACGACGCCTCACGCCTTGGTGGAAAGGAAGATAAATTCTCCCCTCTGGTACCGGCGTAAAGTACCCATCCGTGCTCTCCGCTGTCTTGATTCGATTGGACGTAATGTAATCAACCGTCTATTGATGGATTGCTCGCTCACGCCAATAGAAGGCATATCTGCAGCACCGGACAAAGCTTAGCTACGCTCCGCTGATGCCCGCGCACCAATCGCCACTACTATACAATCCCTCATCACAGACGGTTCGCAAATCACATGTCAGATGGTTTTCCTACCGTCTGTGTCAGACTGTCAGCGATAACTTTATAGTCATCACAGACGGTTTTCCGACTGTCTGTGAACAATCTCATCACAGACGGATCAAATTACAACCGTCTGTAATAATCAATTTATCACAGACGGTTCTCTACAACAACCGTATGTGATGATTCATATATCACAGACGGTTCTATTATATAACCGTCTGTGATAATCCATATATCACAGACGGTTCTTATCTAGACTGTCTGTGATGATCCATATATATATCACAGACTGTTCTTACTAGGAACCGTCTATGATGTTGATTTTAGATTTTGTACAATTTCAGTTAATTGGCTAGCATTAGGAAATGCTAGCCATACCCTCTGAAACAAACTACAGTGTAGCATCACCAATATATATATATATATATATATATATATATATATATATATATATATATATATATATATATATATATATTATGACATACATTTCTGAAATGAACTCGATCAGGGCACTCAATACAACATACAACGCATCCATTTTAGAAATCAACTTTGATCCCACATTACAATGTACAATGCATCCATTTCAGAAATAAACACATATTCGCCAATTGAATTCGGAACTACAACCGACAAATTCACACCACGAGGTTCAGAAATTAATCCAAATGGAAGTCTTGCAAATTCACAACTCTTCAAGCTTGGTTTGCATGGAATTCGCCGGTTGGATTAATGACATCACGATTCAAAAAGGCACAGAGTTGTCCTCGAATACTTAGCAGGTCAGCCTGTTCCAATGCAAGTTCAGCGCATTGCCACCTCTGGCAATGGGAAGAGTAAATTCTTTGCGTGTTCCAAAAATAAATAAGTGGAAACAAATGGTTCAAGATTGACAAACCTCTAAGTCATTGGTCTTCTTTGTACCAACGAGGAGTTGCATGTTGTGGCAAACGTAGAACCCACATAGGTTAGTGCCTTGTAACATCCTCAAAATTTACAAAAGAATAAAATGAAAAATTAAAATATAAATTTGATTTAAAATTGTTTCTCCAAAAATTTAAATACATTTGTTAGATATCCTGCTAAACAAATATTTGAGTTTTAGAGTTTCGGGAAAAGAAATGGATAAAAGGGATAAGAAGGTAGAAGTGAAAAACCTTAGTTTAAGAATAATATTGATAAGAAAGAAATTAAAAAGATTGCATTGATAACTAGCAAGATAACCATGGCCTTATGAAAAGAATTTAGTTGATATATTTTTCTTAGACTTTGAGTAGTAGTGAGTCAACATTGAAACTGATAAAGTTATTTATAATCATTAGGTGTATTATGAATACACTGAATAATAGGATTTGCTTATTAACAATAGGATAATAGATAATATGAACCATTATTGTTCCTGATCGGAAACAATCATTGCACGGGATTAAACTGCAACACTAATTTTATTGATATGATGTAGTTCATATTTATAATAAATAGGAAGTGCAAGAATTTTTATAAAGACATATAACAACTATATTAATTACATCACATAAGACTGTTCGATTACAAAGTCCGATTATAAATTACATCATAAGAAAATAAATTACAAGATCCTAAACTACAGCTCCTGTGCTGTCTTGATCTGCATCGTTAGACCTGTATAATCAACTGCACGTGTATAAGTATAAGAATAAAATAAATGCATTAAATTAATTATAATATATGAAAAGAAAGAGTTGCCGTCAGCTAAGAATGATTGCTCAATGAGGTACCCTAGATTGTCCGGGGGCCAATCTGGCTCCTCTCGCAATTAGGTTGCATCATTCGGCAATAACAAACCTGTTTAAGCCGTAGACGCGAATATTTAGAAAATATCGCAAGATAGAAATATTCTACCACAGTAAAACAGTGAAACCAGTGTGAAAAGGGATAAGGCCACGGTTCTGTGCAAAAGGGACAACTCAACCGAGAACTCCAGAACAACCCAGCCAACCAGCCGAGACCAGGACAAAGGCCAGCCGGCCAGGTAAACTACTTTAATAAAAAGATAAGTATGGAGGCAAGAAGAGGATGCCGACCAAGAATTCTTAAAACAACCCAGTCGAACCCTCCAGGGCAATCTCCAGTCGAAACCAAGGTAAACAACTAGCCGGCCACTTAAGCCACCAAAGCTAGTCACCAGACCACATAAGAAGGGCCCCAGATCAACTTAACCAGCCAGCCAAGCATGAGTCACAAAACTTAGATGAATGCACTGACCAGGACAATTAATGTGTGTATTTATCCCAGCCGTAAAGACCATTCTACCGAGCTCCCCTTTCAAACCCTGCTCACACCGCCATTGCCATGCTATATATATATAAACCAGCCAAGCTTCAGTCAGGAAGTCACAAAGCAAGCCTTTTCCAGTGAACAACCCAAGACACAAGAACGTACAAAGCAAGCTAGTGCCAAAGGCATAGCTCCTAGAGTAAAACTCCCAGTAGTACTTGGCCTTAGAGTAAAACGTTCAGGCAGACCAGCCGGAGCCATCAATAAGGAGCAAGCCTGCTCAATTAGCTGCGGACCAGATTCTACAAACAGACAGGTATGTCTGCATCTGTTCCCCTTTTTAATAGAATTGAAAATGAACTAGAAATAAAGTATAGAGGTAGAAGATTGAAATAAAGGAATGAAAAGTAATTGGCCTCAGTAAAAGGGAACCCACTGGGGTTACGCTACTCGTTACCCTAATTCGCGAGTACTCCGTGCATCAGCGAGATAAGGTCATCGTCGTAGCGCCATCCAACCGGTGGGATTGCTAAATAGCAAATCATCATAGACCAAAGAAAAGTAGTTCACTTCCAAGACATGGCATCAAATTATCATTTACCATGTAAACAAGCCATTAGGAAGCCTCTATCATTATGCTTTACCTAAGCATTCAAAAACTTTCAAGTATAGCTTAGTATCAATCAATTTATCATCTACTAAGCCAATCTACCCTCAAACAAAGTACCGTGAAACCTCTCACAGATATTTCCAGATCATGATCCATTAGTATATAATCATGGCCATTAAGCGATCAATGGCATCAAAACCATTGTCTGCCACCTAAACAAATCAAAGCCACTGTCAACACACCCTGAATCTATGTTCAAGAATCATTACAGATTATGGCAAGAAATCAATCCATGTAAGCCAACTATACATATAACTGATTTCCAATACATCAGGGCACAGCACCAATCAATCATCCAGACAGGACAATAACAAGCATAAAAGGACCTCGTTTATTCCTGTGACACAATTTTAACCCTTCTCCTTTTTAAACATGAGTATATAGATAGCAAGCACAAAATTAAATCTGGTTACCCAATAGAAGCAGTTCCTTAAGATTACCCAATTACGCATGCTTTTATTAATAAGGTACCGAAAGCCCTCTTTCTGAAACTCTACCACAAAATACTCCAGAGCATGTAATGCAAAGAAGCAAAGATCAAGGTTACAAGAAGTATTTACATTAAAATTTAATATGTACAGATTTACACTACTACGTGATTCTTATTTGCCGAACATCAGTACTTACCTCAGTATATAAATACATGCATCTTATCAATTCTATTTCTTAATAGACAGACTAGTATCAGTTCAGTATGTGCCAAACTCATTCATCATAAGTTTAGTATGAATATTACCCATTAATCTGTTTAGCATCATAGACCAAGAAATATGATCCCAGAGCAAATTTATCTAGTATGATCTCAGACCACAATATCATGTCACCACCCTTTAATCATAGGTTCAGAGGAATTAGCATCCAGAGGATGGGAAAGGAGAAAATAAACCAAGGAATTATCAAACCCTAACCAAGATTTAGTACAAACCGAATCGGCATAGATTGGGGGCAAAGTAGAGAGATGCCGGTGGAACAAAGAAGTAGTAAAATTAGGGATTTCCAAACCCTAGCTAGAACCGAACCAGGCGCAGAGGTGAAGAGGGAGTTACCAGTAGAGGAAGGGAGAGTAGAAGACCAGAGAACACCCGGGGCAAGCGTCGGCGGCGCAGGAACCGTCGGCCGAGGAAGACCCGGCGACGATTGGTGATCGGCTTATGGGGCAACGCTGGAGAAGAGCCGGCGGAGGCGAAGTCGGCGAGGAGGCCGGCGGAGCTAGAATTTGGGAACCACCGGGCGGAGTAGCCGGACTAAGGCAGCTGATTTGGGGAGAACAGGGAGATCGTTGAGACCCAGAGGATAAGGGCGCCATTGGAAGGGAAAAAGAAAAGAAAGAAAGAAATAAGAAAAGGAAAGGAAAAAGGAGAAAAATGAGTAAATAAATATATATATATTCTTAACATATTCTTTGTTAAGGATAAAAATCATTCTAGGTAATTGAAACTTAGTGAATCGTCATATCACTCTTATCCGATGCATATCTAGATGCTATCTAGGTGTTATATTTAAAACCCGGATACAATCCATTGATCCACGAAACAGATTTCAAAAATCTACGAAATCTTCAATACTCCAAACATGCAAAATTTTGGCAGAATTGATCAAGGTTAAACTAAGTCAACAAGTAATCATGCTTTTATAATATGCATGCTTAGAATATAATCGCAATACATATATAGATAAATGTACATATTTGACTTATTTCATATGCAATTTATAAAACACGATCATTCAATGCTACGATGATAATTAGGTTTAATATTAGCCTATTCTATTCTCTTATAAAGAAGCATTTTTGTCATAATATGTTTTGCATCTGAATCCTATTAAAATGTGACCCTGCGAGAAATGAACTTTGATATTTCTAACACCAATACATAGGCATAAGCTTAACCCTGCAATTTGCAGTTACTTTTACCCTTATCGTTTTATGTACTCATTCATATTAATCCAAACAACTTCACACCCTGAAAATGAATTTTAGTATATTTAATCTTACAATCTTAGCTTCCTGAATTCATAAAATAAAATGAAATAATCCATAAAGAATAAATGATGTGTGTTATTCAACCCATACCGATAATAACCATAAAGGTCTCCACGTAAGATATTATACACGCGCACGAAATCACAAACCAACCATGCTTGTTTCGTGTAATGTTTGTCATTTGATTTTCCATCTGTTTTCCTTTTGCCCTTATTGAAAGTGTTATTTGCTATTTGTTATTCTTTTCCATTATACGACGTGTAGAATCCGACGTCTCGGACTTCGTCGTCGACGGCTTCAAGATGACGTTTTCGCCTTCGTCGCTAAAGACAACAAGTAGCAAGGCAAGCACCCCCTTGATCATATTGATCCTAATTTTTCATAATTAACTAAAATGTTGATTAAAACTTGCATGCATATGCTATGTTCCATAAAATTGTATTTGGGTACTGGTAGATATACCTTATCATTGATAAATTTCCTCAATTGGCATTGATATGTGAACCTTGATAAGCCTAGCTCCGGGATATACATTTGAGAATATCAAAATGGGCATATTCGATTATTACATGCATATGATTAGCCCTGCTTTAGACTGGAAACACGAACAGATGGTTATACTGCTCGTAAAGAACTTAAATTGTAGACATGATGAACTCTATTCATGGACATGTTGAAATATTGTGATTATTGAAACTTTCTTTTTCCGAAAACAAAACTATGATTTTGATGCGGGTGATTATTGGCAATAGCCGGAAGTGCAATTAATGATGCACGTAGATAGGGGGAGATCTATCGCCCGTGTCGTATAAGAACCGAGCTGATGTGTTGTTTTCAGGCCAAGATAACCGTACATCCACAAGTACTGGAGTGGGACAGTCTTAACTTATTAAATTATTTGGGGATTAGCTTTGCACATTGGTAGGCAGTTGTAGCACGGGCATTCCCGAGATAGGTTTGCTCGAGGGAGGTGTCATCACCGAGGTGTTGGCATCTGCCGTTGTAACGGTGTACGCCTGGCTATGAATTTGGGGCTGTTGTTGTACCATTTGAGCCGCGGGCTCCTGAATACTATTGCTTCACTGTTTGTTTGCTTCCATCATAGTCAGGGGTAACGTCATTGGGCTAGTGCAAAGTTAAGGTCCAAGTAACAAACAGTTTCGTAATGAACTCTCTGGCGGCACACCAAAGGAAGTGTGTCTAATACATGTTGCCACAAAGGGAGGACATTTCTTGTGGGTAAAGCTGTACAAACTCTGCAGAGTCTAAACCTAATCGATTAGCCGCGCTCGCGGTCATGAGCACTTGGTAAAGTCATCACATAGCTAGACATTTTCTATACTTTTATAAAACTGGACAAGATAATTTGAAATTGGTGAGCTTACCCTTACAGATGATTCAATACTTGACATTTCGTTGGCAAGGTTGAATTCAGCTGTTGTGCCTTGTGCTTGGCAAAACTAATTGATTACATTTATGATGGGAATGGACATTTTATCATTTTACTCACGAAGGGATGTGAGTCTCTTAATTCCGTTTATGTTATTCTTACATATTACTTTTGTATTTACATACTTGTTACCTCCTTTTCTTTACAATTTTCGCTTTCACTCTATTATTCAGTATTTACAATTCAAATTTCGCTTTATGCAAAACAACCGTAGAAACCCACTTTCTATTCAAATTTGCATATATTTCAGGTTTTGCAAACACTACAAGTCTTCTTTGAGTGCATAGCGTACTCACCCTTGCTATTATTGTTGTTTTTAGACAGAATCCTCGGCAGTCTTTGCGGCCAGAAAACGGGATTATTGACGATGTTTCTTTCTAAGGCTTTACCTTGTCAGTTGCCTGTGGATTATGTGGCAAACTACAAGACATCTGATTCTTTTGGCTATGTTTAGTCGACCTTCTCGGTCATATTGTATCAATACTTCCGCTGTAATAAAATATGAAACTTTTGTATGGTTGTGATTCCAAATTGTGTTTTGTGCGTGCCAGCCACTGATCATGGGAATGGTACAGTATGCACATTAGAACCTTGCTTTTATGTTTGCACTGTAGCATAAAAGTGAGGGTCTTACATGCCTACTGGCTGCTGGTGGCACTGAAAAATATAAATAGATTAATCAATTTGAAGGCTCCATTATGGACTGTGTGAAGGATTAATTATTGCGTACTAGCGGATATCGGAAAGTTATGAATATGCTTCAGCTTCGTTGTGTCCGGCTTGCATGGCCCTCCGCGAGCTTTGTAGATATTGAATGACGTGCCGAGTAATTTTTTAATAGGCACCAAGTCGTGGGTGCCGCCCTTTCTGGAATCAAGGTAAATTACCTTGTTCTTTCTTTCTATAATTACAAGTATAACCTAGTGAAACCTACACAGGTATGTTGCCATGGTCATTGAAACTAACTTCAAGCCGCGTTATATAGTACAAATTAACATGTATAGCATCTGGATGAAGCTTTACCCCGTGTTGTAGGGTAAAATTAAGTAGCTTTTGTCTCAATGAGCCATCATTACTTTTTCCACATACTCATGAACAAATTGCTCATCTTGGTCCATGGTTTGCTTCGACACCATGTGTGGGTCGAAGAAACCCACCGGTTCATTCCTTGCTTTTGCCTCCATCATCATGTATCTACATACATATACAAAATCAAGGATCATATATATATGCCATTTATCGGTACGACACGAATCTATATCGTGATTGCACACACTTACAATGTCCAACATCTGATGAGTGAAGCGTCGAGGGCGTTGAGGTTGTACAGATCGAACAAGTCATTGAAGCCGACCACGAAGCAGCCACCTGAATTCTCGTGTAAGAAATGCTGCTCCTTGAAGCGAACCGTGATACTCGATGCCTGTTCTGGCAGCGGCCTGGTGGCCTGGAATATGCACCAATCTTGCAATCTAACGCAGGCTAATGAAAGCGTCGTCGGGTTCTCTTTCAGTACGAACGGCTTTCCCAGCTCAAATTGCCGCAGCAACGGGGCAAACGGAATTTGCAACAAGCCTGAGTTGGTCTTCTTTTTCAATTTGCCCTTATCGCTGCCTCGTCATCTACTAAATGTTGTCTTCATGGGAGACGACGCGAGCGACTGTGGCTCATAGGACACCATAGGCAAATTGGTGGGCTCTGCTGGTGCTAGCATATGATCCGGCGCACCATGTGGCTTTGGTATTGCTTTTATCGTTGGTGTTGCTTGGCAGGCATCGAAGGAGAAGGACTTCTTTGGCCATTGGATGAATGTGTCGACAGCATCCCCTATTGTCTCGATCTCATCGTTTGGAGGCATCTCCAACGTGATGCCCTTGCAAATTTCATGTACACCGTCGACATGAACCTTCGAGTAGCCCGAAGTTAAGGAACGACCGTGCACAAGTGCCCCTTCAACGGATGGATATGCGCGCCCCCAAGCAGCCTGCAAAGGAATAGAGGCATCGCCAAGCCTCACTTCGAGATTGAGATTGCACAGCATGACCTCCTACATAACGATACATAATTACTTAGCCTACACACAAAACAGGTCCATTTAAGAAGCACTGCAGAAATAACATGTATATTACCTTGGTGTTGTCGGGAGGAAATCTGACTTCGTCCACATCCGTCTGAGGAACAGACGCGCAGCTGCTCGGACGGTTAGTTGGGCTGACTTGTTCATGTGCTTCTCGGCCTTGCACGTTCTGTTCATGCCTGTCCGCAGCGTTCATTTGTGTCATCTTTTCCTCAAAGCATTTTAGCTGAATTTCTAATTGCGCTTTCACCCTTTCCTCAAACTTTTCATTTACCCTTTCCTCAATCATGGCTACTAGCCGTGCCCAGGGGTCCAAATTTCGGCGAAATTCGGCGAGATCCCGGCGAAATCTCGGATTTCGGACCCCTCCGAGATTTAAAATCCTGAAAAATTCAAAAAATTCAAATCTCGGATTTCTCGGCGAGATCTCGGTAATTTCGGGCGAGATTTGGTAGTTTTTTGCCGGATTTTGATTTTTTGTGCATTGTATTTGCTTGGGTTTAGGATCAAGATCATCCACAAAAAATTTCAAAAAATTTTAACATGTTTTTGGCCATTTTTTGGTCAGTTCAATTTGTCGGTTAGGACTTGCCGAATTTTTTAAACTTTTTTAAGATTGATCATCTTCTGAAAATTTTATGGGAATATTATGGATGTGTTAGGACCATTCAAAAAAATTTTCAAAATTTTCTAAAGTGGTTTGAACTTTTTTAATACATAGGAACTTTTCTAGTGCATTGAAACAGTAGAGAGAAATGATATCTGATACAGACATTGATAGTTGAAATCAATTTGTGTATGACTATGAGAGAGAAGTGGAGTGGAAACAGTGGTACAAAACCATTTCAAAATTATTGAATGACATATATTGAAAAACAAAATTTAAAACCTAAGATAACATGTATTTATAAATGGGTACAGTACTAACACACCTATGTATATATGGCATTGATCAGGCCTTCATCAATTCAATCGCATGCACGTCATGCTAGGTCTGCCTTGAACTTCATATCACCAAACCTGGAGTAGAGCTCAATAGATCTTTTCTTACTGGTCAAAACTCAAAACTGCAGGTGGTTTCAAAGAAAGAACCTCCCTCAGAACTGCAGGTGGTTTCAAAGAAAGAACCTCCCTCAATACATATGAACATATATAAAACTTTTCAAATGACTTGAAGTTCATTTGTTACATTTGAAAAATCAAAAACTGATTTTATATACGGTTTTTACCATGACTTTACCACTGTTAGATTTTTTAAAAATTCCTCATGCTTGATCATCATCTCAAATTTTTATGGGAACATTAGTGATGTCTGAGGACCATCCAAAAAAATTTTCAAAATTTTTTGACGTGTTTTGGATCATTTTTCAGACGGTTAAATGTGGACCGAGATCTCGGTGATTTAGCCCGAGATCTCGGATTTCCCGGTTGAAAAAAAACCGGATTTGAAATTTAGTTTTTGCATTTCGTCCAGATTTTGCCCGAAATTTCCGAATCTCGCCGAGATTTTGGATTTCGGCCACCTCCGAGATTTTTCCAAAAACGAGATTTGTAACCTTGGCCGTGCCTCACGCTCGGCTTTGCTTCTCTTCCTACTCCGATATGACTCGGAGTCCTGTGGGAATCCTATTTTCCAGGGAAAGAAAACACCTAGGCCTCGGGTCCGACCCGGGTGCTCCTTGTTTCCCAAGGCCGCAGAGAGTATATCGTTCTCTCTGTCTGGAGCGAAAGAGCCCTGGGAAGATTCTGTGCTCAGCGACATTAAGCGTTGTGACACTTCCTCGTCAGCGGCGTTGGCAAATGACATCTCGCCCGAAGACGTGGGACATGACCTCGCTCTTACCCAGTTTCGAGCGCGCGGGTCCAATATCGAGGCAAATGGTGTTGCGACCTCTTTTTGTATTGCCTCATTGTCCTCCCTTGTCCATTGCTTCACCTTGCCCGTGTACCCAGTGGAGCCGAGTCTGTGGGGGTGGGTGTTTTTTGACTGGATAACCTTGTGCGCCGTACTTATGCTCACGAACTCTTCGGTCTTCTTCATTTCAACAAATTGTTCCCACACGTCTTCAGTGATGAACCCATACTTGTGGAACGGAGTCATTTCCTTATTCACGTAATGAGTGACAAGGCAGCTCTTGAAGTTCTTCCACGCCTTTCCAGCCACTAGAAGCACGTACCGTCACAGTGCGTTCAGGGAGTCTTGTGGGAGCTCGAACGACCCAAAAATTTCTGTCACCAGGCTGTCGCGCTCCTCATCAGTCAGCGTCTTCCACGACGGATACGTGATGGGGACCCTTTCACGCCCAACGATCCCGCACAATGTACGGAATGCTTGCACGGCTTTAGCAGGTGCGGTAGGGGACCCATCATGCGGATCGACCGCAGTAATGGTATCTCGGCTCTGCGGCCTTTTACTAAGCCCTCTTGGAGCGCGCCTCTGTTTTTCTACGTTGGGCGCCTCATCCGATCCATTCGGCGATGAAGAATGCGGAGACGTCGACATCTTGCAGTGAAGGTCATAGAAGAGAAAAGAAAGTTGAGATCAGCATGGCTAGGACAAGTGGGTCATAGAAGAGGAAAGAAAGGTCAGTATCATAGAAGAGGAAAGGAAGGTTAAGATCAGCATTTTTTAAGTATCATAGGAGAGGAGGAGGGCGAGGTGGTCGATCGGAGGACGAGAAAGTAATTGCGGTATTACCAAAATATTCATCAGGTTAATTTCGTCAATGAAGAGGACACATTGGTACTCAAATGAAGTATGTAACAGCATGAACAATACAACAAATGATTGGTCATCTTCCAATTTTAACATACAACATATTGTGGCATATAAAGCATTAGAAATCATGTGTTCGGCCATAATCAAATGGACAACTTAAATATAAAACTCAAGAGGTCTTCATTACTATTTCTCTCAGATATCGGCTTGCTTAACCAAAAGGTTAGCCTTAGCTTCCTCGCCACTAGGACTTGTGATCATTGACTTGTTGTGACAGTAACCAAAATCTTAAATTCAGTTCTCAACTGACCAAAATCAATTTGCCTGTTCTCAGCCTATCAACTCACAATGCCGAATCCTCACACAGTCCAGCCACTATGCAAATTAAGTAATTGAATTTGACAAGAATGCAATAGCAAACTAAACTCAGTTTTCTCCTACACTGTCACAACCTATCTCACAATGCCGAATCCTTACAGAGAATGTAACTCCACAGCCACAACAATTTATTCTAACCCTAAACCACAGGTTATAAGATTACCGTGGGAGGAGAAGGATGAGGCGGTGGCCTATCGGCAGGGCGTCGGGGCGGCACGGCGGCGGCTTGGAGGAGAGGAGGAGGACGAGCTGGTCGATCGGGGGGCGTCGGGGCGGCACGGCGGTGGCTCGGAGGAGAGGAGGAGGATGAGGTGGTCGATCGGGGGGGCGTCGGGACGGCACGGCCGGGGCGGTGTCGGGGCATCGTGGTCTTGAGCCGTCGCCAATGGGAAGTAGGGTTTTACCGCCAACGAAAAAAGGTTTGCCGCCAAGGGTGGGGGTATTGATATTAGGGTGGGGGTATTGATATTAGGGTGGGGGTATCACAGACGGTTTATAATTCAACCGTCTGAGATGAGTATATCACAGACGGTCCAATATTTAACCGTCTGTGATATAGTGGTCATCACAGACGGTTCATTTTATGAACTGTCTGAGATGAGTATATCACAGACGGACCAATATTGGACCGTCTGTGATGACCATCTGTGATGACCTGACCAACGAAAAACAAAACAAGCATAATTATAATTATGATTAATTGTAATACATATGTACACCCCATTACTTATGACCCGAACATATTTGATTACAAGTACACATACATTTGGAATATAAATAAGGATCTCATCATTAATCGGCCTTGCTTATTATTTTGTACAAAAATTAGGCCTTCACGATGATCAACGCGTGTGTAGCTAGCTTCCTCAGGTTGCTCTTCCTGGACCATGATTCCAGTACCAATAGGAGGCAACTCATCGAACTGATTGTACTCTTTCTCATCTACCACATCTCGACTCCGACAATCCTTCTTTTTCCCTGTAGAACCACGTGGCGCTTCTTGTTCAATGGGTCGGTTATATAGAAGACTTGAAAAACTTGGTTAGCAAGAACAAATGGTTCGTCTTGGTATCCGACACATTCAAGGTCCACAGTAGTGACACCGTACTTGTCAACCTTCACATGCTGCAGGTGAACCCAACGGCACCGAAATAGGGGGATCTTGAATAGTATGTAGTCAAGCTCCCAAATTTCCTCAATGAACCCATAGTACGACCTCCTCGTCGACCCAGCAGTATTCAACGCATCTATGCGAACACCGCTATTCTGGTTTGTGCTCTTCATGTCCTGATCCCTCGTGTAAAATGTGTATCCATTTATGTCGTATCCTTTCCATGTTACAACCATAAATGCTGGCCCTTTTGCCAACCATGTCAGCGGACCTTCGGCCGAGCTTCCACTGAGGGGTAGTCGCTCCTTCAGCCATCTGTTGAATTGAAGGTTATGTTGTCTGATGATCCAGGACTCCAACCGCGATGGATTCTCTTGCCGTAGCCAGTTCTTGTGCTCGTCGATATACAGGGCCACAATAGCCATGTGTTGCAAAACCGTGAAATGGGCTTTAGCGCACACAGCTGGATCATGCGTGATTGATTTTCTTCCGATGGTCCCGGCACCCTCGAGCCTTCCCTCATGGCGAGATCGAGGCACACCTATCGGCTCGACCTGTGCCATGTAATTTCAGCAGTTCCAGCACACATGACAACCTTGTATATTTGGACTTGCAGCCTGGCAACAAAGGTCTCTCTGAGTCATCCATCAAACCCCGGAATTTTACATACTCCTGCCCATCACGGTTCCCTTCTGCATTCCGTAGCATCTGATCCAGATTGTCATCGGGAGAAATATCCTTATCGAAGGTACAGTTGATATCATCCGGTGTATTATTGACTTCGTCGACGATGCATTCACTAATTGATGCTTGCATAATCTGCTCTTCACCATGACTTGTCCAGCTTGAATACCCCCTTTTGAAACCCCGTAGAATCAAGTGTGCTTCGATTTGGGATGGGTTTTGAAACATCCTCATATTCTCGCAGTTAATGCATGGACAAGACATAAATTCCACCCCCTTGTTCAACATATCTTCCTCTGCAGCTCTTATAAAAGCAGAGACGCCATTAATGTACTCGGCGCTCGCACGGTTGTCAGCGTACATCCAGCTTCGGTCCATCTATGCTACGTATATAACAATATGTGTTAGATAATGAATGAAGTACACTTAAATAATGACAAAGAACAAATGGATATATTCTCCTTACATAGCATGCAAATTTGAACCAATTACGAACCTTGGATAACTTAGAACGTAAGTATCTACAATCACACTGAACTCACAATGCCGAATCCTCACAGAGTCCAGCCACTATGCAAAGTAATTGAATTTGACAAGAATGCAATAGCAAACTAAATTCAGCTTTCTCCTACACTATCACAACCTATCTCACAATTAATGCCGAATCCTCACAGAGAATTAATGTAACCCCACAGCCACAACAATTTATTCTAACCCTAAACCACAAGTTATAAGATTACCGTGGGGAAACAGCTAGATATGGCCGGAGGAGCAGGACGTCGGGGCGGCCTATCAAAAATTGCTCGGAAACCCTAAAATAACAGAGGAGGTCGATCGGGCCAGGGGGCCTCTTATTAAGCATCATCACAGACGGTTATTTACAACAACCGTCTATGATAGGGAAACATTTACAGACGGTTTACCTTTATCAACCGTCTGTCATGACATAATTTACAGCCGGTTTTAAATTGAAAACCGTCTGTGATGATATGCTTTGCAGACGGTTTTGAAACTAAAACCGTCTGTGATGACTGCACAGATTAAAAGGGAGTCTCAATGTCTCCCGCGCGTGCGCCTTTCCAACCATCTTCGTCTTCATCGCAATTAACTTCGTCTTCATCTTCTCAGGTCGCAATTAACTTCGCCACTGCCTATATATTCTTCCTACACCGGCGCAGTACTACTACTCGATCATTCTCCACACACAGATCACTCTCCATCCATGGCAGCTCTGCCTCCATCTCCCACCGGGTCCTCTGACTCATTCTCTGCCCCTCCATCACCCCCTCTGCCGCCATGCCAGTGCGATCCTCCCCCCCAATTCCCCGGGCAATGCCCAACATGCGGCCACCTCTATTATTCCCCCGAGGAGGACGAGGACGACGACGAGCATGAGGAGGATGAGTACGAGGACGAGGAAGAGGAAGAGGAGGAGACCTACAGCCGCTGGGGCCGCGGGAGCAGGACCACCACCTCCTCCGATGGCGGCGATGACGACGATGACTACAAGTGGCCAGTGGACGACCCTTATCACAGATGGTGGATAAAACCGTCTGTGATAAGCAAATCATCACAGACTGTTCATAGTTACAACCGTATGTGATGTTCCTTCGACTCATCACAAACCGTGAATTTATAAAACCGTCTGTGATGAGGTGTCTAATATGAGCCCTTCTGTAGTAGTGTGCGCCGCTACCTTAGCCGATTAGGGGATAACTAGATTATCCTATTAAAGCTAATCCAAGGATAAAGGTAGATTGGCTTTGAGAAGCAATGCACAACAAAACAAAATAATGTAAACCTGAGGTGAAATCGGCAAAAATCAATAAATTGGCGATGCACAACTCTTTATTGATCTCGTCGACTTACAGAGGAAAGTATACGAAAACTAAAAAGAAACGAAAAAGATGTAAAAGTATGTTTGTGGTTGTGTTGGTTTTTTTGCTTCTCCTGGCTTGACCCCTTTTTATATGCCTCGGCCAATCCGAGTCCTCCATGGACACGGCCACATAGTCCGAGTCGGCTACGATCCAATCTTCGGTTTCCAAACCCATTTATGGCAACTGAATCCGTGTCGGCTACGATCTAATCTCCGGTTTCCAAATCCCAGCCGTCGTATGCTTATCAAACTCTTCCTATTCCGTATTGGGCCGATGCTTTCCATACGTGTCGGATTTTGGTGCAAACATATGACCCCCATTTTTGGAAGATAACTTGTTATTTTTCAAAAATCGTATTGGCTTTTACCATCGGCTTCTTTTCTCAATCGGCTTCTGAGGAAAAACCTCCTCGATAACTGCCCCATTAATGGAGCCGTAAAAACCTCGGTACGCTTTTAATGCACACGCCATGTCAAAACTGCTCCCTCCTTTTCACCTTTTTCACTGCAGTATAAATATGCGGGTCCCTCCACGGTCATTTTCACGTTTTCAAGCTCTCGAATCAGTAGCAATCGTTTTTCTTTGTATTCTCGCCAAGTCTCAAACTTCCTCCAAAATCGGCTAAAATGGATCCGTCCCAGGTATTATTCCAATTTCCCAAAGCACTGATCAGTTTTTCCTAGGGCCAGTAGGGACCATAGAAGCCGAGACGGTAATCAATCAGGAAATCCTTAGACTCCCCTTATCAGCTGCTGGATACAATATAAAAGAGTGGGAAAGAAGCATTAGAGCCTGGCCTACAACACTTAAGGGATGGCAATTTTGGTTTATTAGGGTACCGGCCCTGAATGGAGAAACGAGGTTGCCAGTGGGCACAACCACGATAATGCCACCCTCACTGTTTCCGGGCATTTGGTTATTGATACCAGCGACAGTACCTGAAAAACTTCCTTGTCCGGCAAAATTTGCCTAGTTTCCACCACCACTTGTTCCTCCATGCGGTCCTTGTCCGGCCAACCTTCCCATCCCGCTGCCACAACCAGAACCAACACCTTGACCCCGAAGAACCGAAACAAACGAGCGGTGGTCACCTGACTTCGTCCCTGGCCAGAAAGAGCTGTTAGGAAACTTTGTTTCCTATCTCTTATGGACTCTTCCTTATCTCTAGCAGAACCGCTATATATAGGAGGCAGGGGCTACCCCTTTGTACACACAAGCAATGAGAATAATAAAGCAGAGCAGTTCCTCCTCATATTGTCTCTCTCTCCCTCTCTCTCTATTCTCCAGTTTAGATCTATTAGGCAACCCCGGACTATTCGATAGCGAGGTTGTCTAACACGTTATCAGCACGAAGCTCTACCGAAGAAAGATTGAAAGGTGAGAAAAGACAAGAAGTGAAGGATCGTCGACAACGACGAACGACTACTACCGGCGATTGATCGCCCGATCCGATCTGCAATCAACTCGCCATCAAGCCGGCATCCACTCGGATTGCCGAAAGAAAAAGTCCTACGCGACTCTATCCTACGCGATAGCCTACCGAAGAATAGATTGGAAAGGTGAGAAACAGAAGATTGAATCTAATAGCTCGTTCAATTCTTTACGCGCATCTATGTGGCACGAAGCTACGAGTTCGCGGTGTTTCTCTAGTACATAGTATGAATGCATCTAATCGTGGCACTAAGCTACGAGTTCGCGGTGTTTCTCTAGTACATAGTATGAATGCATCTAATCGTAGCATGAAGCTACGAGTATGTATCTAATCTACACATCTAAGTACCGTGTTCTTCAACGTGGCACGAAGCTACAAGTTCACAACAACTTTCGCAGATCGTAGCATGAAGCTACAGATCGCTATAGTACATCGGCACGAAGCCCTATCACGAAGCAACAATACGTGGGCACGAAGCCATCACATACCCCGGATGCCCAGAAGGCACCTCACCGGATCTGGCCAGAACCGCCCGTCGCCACGCCCGTAGGCGTCACCGCACCTGGAGCCGCCCATCGCCGCGCCAGTGCTCCCTTCGCGCAGCGAAGCCATCGCCGCTGGCTGCGTCATGGCCTCACAGACTGCTGCTGTATATGCGCTATGCATGCGTGTTTGCATCATCATGAACTAGTGCATACACGATCAAGATTCAAGAAGAATCAAGGCATCTGATACGCACTGTGCATGCATGCTCTTCCTGGATGCAACCGAATTGCCTCATGCATGCATGTGGGTGGACGTGAGGAATTGAAGGACATGCATGTTTGCTTGCATTGCATGCAGCCGTAGCATGCGGCCATGCAACCGAAGCGGCCGCCGACGCACGGCATGCAGCCACCGGCCTCGGCTCGTAGCCGTCGCCGGCCGCCTCGCGCTCGGCTCGAGCCGCCCCGTCGCGCCCCGTCGAACCGTGGTTGTCTTTGGGCTGTTTGGACCACTTGGGCCGGCCTAGGTCACAAATAATTATTTGGGTCACTGAGAAAATGACATTTGTGCCCCTCTGTTTTCAATAAATCTAGAAATCAGTAAATGAATTTAGAAAATTGTTATTAAACTAGAAAATTGGATATTTGGATATGTGGACTTCCGAAAAATTTTGAAAATTATTGGAAGCTCCAAACCCTGGGTTTTATTTTCTAGATGTTGGCCATGTTTAATATGTGGTAAATTATTTTCTATTACACAAGCAATTCTGAAAATTGCTTAGAAATTAGCAGAAATTATGAAAAGTGCTAGGAAAATTCCAGAATATTTCATACAACATTTTATGAGAACCTGAGTGGTTGGGATTTGATTTTGGTAATGAATAAACAGGACATGAGACAATTGGTGTCTAGGAAAACACACATGAGGCTTGGTTCTTTAATTGGCACCCGAAACGGAAGTGCTCCCTCCTCATGTGAGCCCTAGGGGCAGGTTGACCTGGCCAAGAGTCGAATTGACGGAGATATTCGTTACTGCTTTCGCTCCCAACCAACGAGTTACATAAGTTGTAATTAGCATTACATCGCATTTAATTTATGTTGGAATTTATTTTCTGTTATCAAGTAATGATGAAAAATTACCTTAATATAATTCATTGGAAATTCAAACATGCCGCACGAAGCGGCCACCGTCGCGCCAAGAAGGCCGACGCGTGCATGGAACCGACAAATAAGCATGCATGAAGCCGCTATGCTGATCGCGACGGCCGATCGTGCACACAAAGCCGATCGCGACGTATGAATCCGATCGCCGCGACGGCCGATCACGCACATGAAACAGATCGCATGAAGTCGATCATGCATATGAATCCGATCGCATGCACGGCCGATCGTGCATATGAAACAGATCGCACGGTCGATCATGCACATGAATCTGATGGCATACATGAAGTCGATCAGCGCATAAATCTGATCGCATGCACGAAGCCGATCACATACATGCACGAAGCTGTATTTATGAATCTTTATGAATATTTATGAATCTGTGTATATATGAATCTTGCATTTATGAATCCCGTAATTATGAATCTTGTATTTATGAATCTTGTAATTATTGTTTTCTTTTAGTTTACTGGAAATTCATGAGAATTTGTTTTATGCATTTATGAATTTTTGCAACCACTATCTATTAGATTACATGAAGTAATCTAAAGAAAGAATCTTGTGAATATGCAAATACCTGGTATTGTCAAACGTGATTTTGAAGAACTGACCCCGAATGGACAGAACTATCTCACATGGGCATCAAATTTGAAGATCATGCTTGCGAGCAAGAATCTCCAAATGTGGCTTAGGGTCCTCGTAGGACGCACAACCTAATGCCGAGCAAAATGATCAAACTTTGCCCTTTCTCAGACATCACCTTTCAGCCACTCTGAAGAATGAATACATGGCTGGGGTGAGTGTACTTGAGTTATAAACTGCACTTCAGAAGCGGTTCGAGAAGCTCAAGTCCACCATCTTGCTCTAAGCACAACAAGATTGAATTCGCCTGAAATTTTGCAGACTACAGAACAGTGGTTGTTAATGAATTTTGAATAATGAATTGTAAGCTCTCGAAGAGCATACATTTTCTTTTCTCATGAATAGAATTGCAATTTATTCTTTATTCCAGTATTCTATATTTGCAAGTAATGTTTTTGAATTACTTTGCCACTGTATGATTAGAATTATATTTCTTTTCATTGAGAAATTGTGTAGCGCCCAAATAGAGGAGATATGCATTGTTGATAGTAGACAAAGCTAATACCATCATAAGAGAGTCGAAATACTTCCCGACGATCACGAAGAACGCTGGAAGGATTACGAAAATCGCAGGAAGCGATACGCATATAATAGGCTCTGGAAAAGCCACAATTATATTGCCAATGGGTACAACTTTGGTAATTGAAGAAGCCCTTTTGTACCCTGAATCAACACGCACTCTCTTAAGTTTTCAATGATATCCGCGCCAATAGTTTTCACGTAAAAACCAATGAAGAAAATGGCAAAGAGCATTTGTGCATTGTGAAGCACGCGGAATATGAAAAAAATGGTATTAGAAAAATATCCCTAATATGAATCTTGGTTGTACTACACGAGAATCAATACACACGTTAAAGGTATACTTCTTTAGAAGCTCTGAATTATTTTCCTTTATGGCATTGTATATTTAGGTCATCTTGGTCTTAGAATGATGAGAAATATAGTTAACAACTCATAAGGTCATGACATTAATGTTAAAATTTTTTCGAATCATGAAGATTTTGTGTGCCATGCATGTGCCACCGGGAAATTAATAACTAGACCCTCTGTTATGAAAGTGCAAAAAGAAATCCCTGTATTCCTGGAACGCATTCAGAGGGATATTTGCGGCCCGATTCAGCCCTTGTCGGGGCCGTTTCGATACTTTATAGTGCTCATTGATGCTTCCTTGAAATGGCCGCATACATGTTTGCTGTCAACAAGGAATCATGCATTCGCAAAGCTGATCTCGCAGATCATCAGAATTAAGAATGCTTTACCTGATCATCGCGTGAAGTCCATTCGAATGGACAATGCCGGCGAATTTACATCCAAGGCATTTGATGATTATTGCACAAAGAATCGAATAATCGTTGAGCACTGCATCGCATGTCCATACGCAAAATGGACTAGCTGAAGCACTAATAAAGAGGATTAAGTTCATAACCCGACCGCTCTTGCAGAGTTGTAACTTGCCCAACACTTGTTGGGGACACGCAGTCCTGCATGCAGCAGCACTCATCAACTATAGACCATCGGCCTACAACATCCATTCACCAATGCAATTAGTGCAAGGGGTCATCCCGAAGATTTCCCATCTTAGAAAATTTGGTTGTATGGTATATGTACATATACCACCCCCACAGCGAACTGCAATGGGCTCTCTCCGTAAGTCTGGGATATACGTTGGTTATGAGAGTGCATCCATAATCAGGTATTTTGAACCCATGACTGGAGATTTGCATACAGCCCGATTCGCTAATTGCATCTTTGACGAGGATCGTTTTCCCGTCATTAGGGGGAGGAAATGAACCATTGGATGAAAAATGCCGGAAAATCATATGGCATTCCTTTGGGATCCCCGCGTATGACCCTCGCACTAATGAAGCAAATCAAGAAGATTTGCAGTGTTTAGCAAATGAACTGCCTGATCATTTTTGTGATCTGAAGAGCGTGGTTAAGTCGCATGAACCAGCAAGAAATGCACCAAAGAGGGCTGAAATACCAAAGAAAGTAGAAAGTATCCTCATCCTGTTTAGAGGCCTCAAAGAAAAAGAACAGAAATCGGCTTCTCAAACCCAAAGTACCGGAGACGTCTGGGAAAATCGGGCAAGAGGACTTACCAACACCAATCACGAAAATGCCCCAAAGCAAGAAGGGGAGCCAGTTGAGACCTGCACTGAAAAAGCCTGTGATTAAGGCAATTCCAGATCTGAACCTTCCATTGGAAGAAGCCACCAGAAATAATGTGTGCGCACACATTGGCGGAGAAAAACTAAAGGAACTTGCTCCTGGAATGGGAAATAGCAGTGAAGAGCAAGTAGAAGTGCATGAAGCACCCCATGACGAAATGGCCATAAATTTTGTAATAATTGGAGAATCTATGAATAAAGCAACAACCATTGCAAGGCTTGTTGTTCAAGGTTTCACTCAACGTCCTAGGGTTGATTATGAAGAAACCTATTCTCCGGTCATGGGAGGAATTACCTTTAGATACTTAATCTCAAATGGCAGTCAACTTGAAGTTGAGAATGAAGCTAATGGATGTTGCACATCATATTTGTATGAAAACTTGGATTCGGAGATATACATGAAAATACCAGAAGGTATCCCTATCCCGAACCAAGACAGAGCAAACAGAAACCTATACAGTGTGAAATTGGAGAAATCACTGTATGGACTGAAGCAGTTAGGAAGAATGTGGTACAATCGCTTGAGTGACTTTCTTTGCAAGAAAGGCTACACAAACAGCGAAGATTGTCCATGTGTGTTTATACAACGATCCCCGAATGGATTTTGTATAATCTCCGTCTATGTAGATGACTTGAACATCATTGAGACGGATGAAGAAATTGAAGAAGCATGCACATACTTGAAATCTGAGTTTGAAATGAAAGACTTGGGTAAAACCAAGTTCTGTTTAGGCTTGCAGCTTGAACATGTCCAAGGCGGAATCTTGGTACACCAATCATCCTACACGCAGAAAGTGTTGGAGAAATTTGGTTTTGAGAAAGCATATCCCGCAAAGACCCCAATGGTCGGAAGGTCACTCCAAGCGGACTCTAGACCCGCAGGCCTAGAGAAGAGGGAGGAAGTCCTGAGAGCAGAATTCCCATATTTGAGTGCAATTGGAGCACTTATGTACCTTACGAATAGCACTAGGCCGGACATTGCGTCATTTGTGAATTTGCTAGCACGGTGCAAAGGCGTAACCCACCAAAAGGCATTGGAAAGGGGTGAAGGACATCTTCCGTTACCTCCAAGGAAGCAAAGATCTTGGCTTGTTTTACAGAAGAAACAATGAATTAAATTTGGTTGGCTATGCCGATGCTGGATACCTGTCAGATCCGCATACTGGCAAGTCACAAACCGGGTATGTTTTCCTTTGTGGTGGAACTGCAATATCTTGGAAGTCGTCTAAGTAGACTCTTGTCTCGACGTCGACAAACCACTCAGAAATCATTGCATTATATGAAGCTTTTCGAGAATGTGCATGGCTTCGAAGAATGGTTCACCACATCCAGAAGTCATGTGGTTTGAACATGGAACAAACCCCCACCATTATCTATGAAGATAATGCAACTTGTGTTGCTCAAGTGCAAATGGGGTATGTGAAGAGTAATCTTACAAAGCATATCAACCCCAAGTTCTTTTATGCTCATGAAATGCATAAGATGAACGAGATAAAAATACTGCATACTAAGTCATGTGAAAATCTCAGATTTGTTCACTAAGTCACTCCAGGCATCTTCCTTTGAAAGAAGAATTATATGAATCGGTATGATGAGACTTAGAGAAGTGCAGATTTCATGGGTAGAATTTTAACATACTCCTACATAAATCTCAAACATGAAGTTTGAGTACCCAACGTGAATCTAGAAGATTAACATTGAAGTTTGGGTGGATTGTACTCTTTTCCTTAAGTAAGTTTTTCATTGAAGTTTTCTTACATAAGGTTTTTGATGAGGTAATCCGTGCAACACAGCAAGCGTATGCTATGTACTCTTTCTCCAAGTATTTTTCCCACTGGGTTTTTCTGGAGTTTTGATGAGGCATATGCATTTCGCTGGAAAGAGTCCAAGGGGGAGTGTTAGGAAACTCTGTTTCCTATCTCTTATGGACTCTTCCTTATCTCTAGCAGAACCGCTATATATAGGAGGCAGGGGCTACCCCTTTGTACACACAAGCAATGAGAATAATAAAGCAGAGCAGTTCCTCCTCATATTGTGTCTCTCTCCCTCTCTCTCTATTCTTCAGTTTAGATCTATTAGGCAACCCCGGACTATTCGATAGCGAGGTTGTCTAACAAGAGCATCCACCAATCTTGGGTTCCCAGGTATTTGAATCAGCAATATCCTTAACAATCTGCTGTGATTGTGCCTTGAATAATGGACGATCCGTTTTGCTGTTGCTGATCCGGATTGCCTGTGCCAATGCATCTCCAAAAGTGACTGAAGGTGATACTCGAGGCGCCGGCAATGGCCCCTGCCATGGCCGCACGGCAGGCACCCGGGCATGGCTTCGTACAGCCAGAGTGAGAGCAAATTTGTCAGCAACAGATGACAATTCAGCCACCAAATATCCAGCATCAAGGGCATCTTGAACCAGCTGTGAATTCATCATTGAGTCGGCCACAACATTATCAACACAGCCATCAAACCAGCTTGTCGGACGATGAATATTGCTTATGACTCGAACTCTGAGGGAAAATCACGCAGCAAATCGACTGGCAGATTAGAATAGTTCACTGGACCTGTTGGCTGATAACGAACAATGCTGCTAATCTAAACACTTCAGAAGAAGAGAAAGTCTGAAGATATTGAAGATCTGGAAGTAGCACAGATGGTCCAGATCCAGCGAAAATAAGATGTACGGAAGAGTGCACCGTTGCCGGTTGTTGAACAGACCAATTGGATCCCACAGCAATTGCAAATTCGCGAGGCAGATCAGTAGTGAGGGAAAACGAAGAACCTCACCAGTGCAAATTCGCGAGGCAGATCAGTAGTGAGGGAAAACGAAGAACCTCACCAGTGCAAATTCGCATCTACTCATCTGTTTGCCTTGAGGCTTCAGTCAGGTTGCATCCCTTTGGCTTCAGGGAGCGAAATTTCCTTTGTCTGAAGTGCTATTTCTAACCCTGTATATCAGCAAACAAGAAGAACGGCATTTGCAAAGACTGAAACTATTAACACATCAACATACGGCCTAGTTGAAACGCAATCCCTAAAGCTGAAATCAGCACATTGGCATATCTAATCGAATTGAGTATCAACGCCAACTAAATCACAAAAAAAAAAAAACTGGCAATTGCCAAGCAAATTTAAGAAGCGGCAGCGGTGGATTGCTGAAGAAAATTTCCTTGTCAGGACCAAAGCAGTGCTGAAGAAAATTTCAGAAACTAAGGCCCTGTTTAGTATGGTTCTAGATTCCAGTAGAAACGGAAACGGTTCCAGATTCTTGGTAGAAACGTTTCAGGTAGGGTTCTGTGAATCGAGTAGAACGGGGTTAAGACCGATTCAGCTACAGAGTGGAAAAAGAAGAAACCATGCGAGGAGAATCGTTCCGAGCTTTAGCCCATTTGGTTGGGTTTCTTCCGGAATTTAGTAGAAATGACCCGGTTCCAAGTTGCCAAACGGGGCCTAATTGTTGTGTTTGCTGTCATAGGGAAGTCTGAAATTTCAGAAAATTTAAGATATGTACTGTGTTCCCTTTTATATTTCAATTTAATGGAGAATTCCAGTCAGAGAGTAGTACAGAGACTACGCCAGACTGAATTGGCTACTCACTGGACCTTATGAACAGGAATTCAATCTAGTGCCCTTCTTCTTTGTTCGACTCTTCTTGGATCCTGTGAAACGCACGGTGAAGATTGCAGTATTTATATAAAAAATTGCTCTTTGTGAATCCCCTTCCGGAAGCCCTTCCACGCTTCTTTGAGTTTGCCTTGATGCTGCGAAATTATGGTGTGCCACTCTGGGATATTAATCCAATTTTCGACTAGACTCCGAAGATGTTTGACAAAGGGGCATTCAAGTAGAAGGTGCACTGCAGTTTCAACCACCTGCCCACATAGAGAACAAAGGTGACTATATATTGTCAGCCCCTTGCCATCAATTTGTCAGCTGTAAGATTTTTTTACTGCAAGGCTTGCCAAGCAACTATTTTACATTTATTCTCTACACCAGCCTTCCAAATTATTATTATTATTATTATTATTTGAAATAGCCGGAGCTAGTATTAAAAAGAAGTCTGAAGTACACAGTGCAGGAGACTGCACTAGAGAAGAGAGGAGGACAGAATGCTAGAAGACTCTTATTATACTAATCAAAGCAGCACCTTTTTGATCCCTCATGCACCAGCATGAAGCCTCGTCCTTAATATCTTGGAGTAATTCCTCGTGTGATTTCCACACGCGTTGGAATATTCTGTTGTTCCGCTCTTTCCACCACAGCCAGCAAGTAAGAATAATTAGGCTTTTAACCTTCTTTCGGCAACCGGAATGGCTATCAACATGTTGTAGAGTCCACTGTTCCAGGTTCGACGCCGGTTTCCAATATTCAGGCCTAAGTAGCGGCAGGCGTGCCCATTTCGCAATGGCCACCCAAAGCCGTCGGAACTGAGGACATTCTACAAAAAGATGAAAGTTCGTTTCCAGGGTTTGATAGCACATTTGACAAAAGTATTGGTTTGGCCATCCTCGAATCTGAAGACGCTGAGCTGTCCATAGGCGGTTTTGCTGCACGAGCCAAAAGAAGATTTTGGAGCTCATTGGTGCCCAGGCTGACTAGATTGTTGTGTTATACGATTTGTGCAAGCTACCCACGAACTGCATGCGGTATGCTGAAGCGGCTGTGTAGTCGCCATTGGAAGTCCGCGTCCAAATTATCTCATCTGCAATTTGTGGCCTCAGATTTACTTGCTGAAGGGTGATCCATAGTTGTACATACTCTGAGATGAGTTGGGCAGTGAGGCTGTGTCGGATGTCACGGATCCAGTTGTTGTCTTGCAGAGCATTCGCCACAGATCTAGTCTTTCGTCTTGAAATCTTGAAGAGACCTGACGCTAGCTGAGCTGGTGCTTTGCCCTGTATCCATCTTGAGCTCCAAAAAATCGCCTTTTGGCCATTGCCAATTGTTATTTTTGTGGCCGCAGAGAACATCATGTGGTCAATTTGGTCGCAGGGCGTTTGCATTCCCCTCCAAGGTCTTTGTGTGGAAGTCCACTCTAGCCATAGCCATCGGAGTCGGAGTGCTCTGGAGAATCTATGCAAGTCCAGGATGCTAAGTCCTCCTAGTTCGAATGGTCGACAGGCAGTTGTCCATCCCACTTTACATTTGCCGCCGTTGCAGTCATCATTCCCTGTCCAAAAAAACCTCCTCCTGAGCTTGTCTAGATCGGTAATGAATTTTTTTGGGACCTTGATTGCTGTCAGGAGGTAAATAGGAATTAAGGATAGGACCGATTTAACCAATGTGAGACGACCTCCCATGGTCAGGTGGCACGCCTGCCAGTTCGCCATTCGTCGCACCGCTTTGTCTTGGATGTGTTGGAGGTGGACATGACGTATCCAACCAACAGTTAGTGGTAGGCCCAAGTATTTCATCGGGAAGCACAAAGTGTCCCCAGGAAAGGATTCAAGGATGTTTTGGAGATCAAGCCCTTGGCATTAGATTGCAGTTATTGAGCTCTTTTGCAGATTGACTCGAAGTGTCCCTAGCCTTCCAAATTATGTGTTGTAACTTGAAAACATTCCATGGAATTTAATGTTGCATGCTCATGCATCCCCTGATTAATCCCATCGGAATAAAAAAAATTCAAATTATTACAGTGATTTTAGGAATTTCGGTGAAATCTCAGTTATTTAGAGTGAAATTGCCACAAGAATGGACCGGATATGAGTTTTGAGGACCGACTTGGCTTCAAGTTTTTTGTGGAGAATTATAACGCCATTTACAAGGAATACTGTAACATCCCAACATTTTTAAAAAAATTAAAAAATTAAAATCTAAGATTTAGAAATAAAATTAGATAGAAATTTTAGATTGGAATCAAGAACTTAATTTTAAATTTGATATCCTCATATCTTTTTCCTAAAAATTGATAAAGAGTAAATTCAATTTGGAAAATTCTTTTCCAAAAGAAAAAAATTATTAAAATGAGATTCGAGGATGATCTTAATTTTGAATAAACATCTTTTCTAAATTTCTAAAATCATTTATTGATTTTCCTTCTTTAAAAAGGGAATTGATAAAAAGATAAGAGGTAAAAGATAAAATGGTAAAATGGTAAAAGATTAAAATTACCATAGTAAATTTTGGATAACCTAGAAGACACCATTGGCTGGTCAAAAGTAGGTGTGAAATCATTTTGCAAGTTGATAAAGTAAATTAAATGAGAAACCTTATCCTTGACCAACCCATGTCAGAATTTCTAGGAAAACCCTAGACCTTTACAGCACTTAGAACTTTTATCATGATCTCTTATTAACCTTATAATCGTCCACAAAAAGTTATAAAAATAAATAACAGGTTTTACTATTTATTCTTATTTAATCTTTCCAATCCTGAAATTCTGCAAAACGTAGTAAAAGAATTCTTAGAAAATAACTACTAGGAATGTGAATTTTAAATTTTTATGGTAGCTCCCTGATACTAATTTAGACCTTGTGTAAAAATATTAAAAATTAATAAGCTATTTTAGACTATCTGATAAATACTTTTCCGAATATAAATTCCTGTGCATCCAACATTGTCAGAATTTCTATAGTTAAACCGTAGGTCATATTAACTCCAAAATTTTACTGGTGGTAGGAAACTTATTCAGGACTCTCCAGAAAAATCTACCAAAATTCTGGAGGAGGTTTGGCCACGCGATTAAATACATGTGGTCGGTGCTGTGTGGAAAACAGATTTACTTTGCCTTCTTTGAGTCACTTCCAAGTGGGCCCACCAATTAATGAACCAAACCGACCAAGCTGAATTACTTCTCTCTGCTGAACGCCTGGTGGGATCCATCCTTATCCTTTGACCCACATGTCATCCTCTTGTCCTTCTCCATCTTTCTCCAATCTTCTTCTCTTCTCTCGGTAAAACAGAGAACTAATCCGCCACTTCTTTTGCTGCCATTCACACCTAGTCAAGAGCCACAAACACAGGAAATACTAGAGGAAAATGTAGTCACAGACTCACAGCTGATATTTCTTTGGTCCTCACTGCCACGGCAAGAAATTCAGCCGAAACCTCTGGTCGCTACTTGTTATTACCTGCTTCATTTCTACACTACAGCCGAGATCAATGGTTGTTCAAGTCACTGTCACTTCTCTCCATTTTAACCAAGGCAAGAGAGCTCACCATCTAATCCTCCTTCTGGCCGAGACCTCCACCGCTGGCTAAAACCCAATTAGTACCTTCATCCCCAAGTCCGGCCACATGGTGCTCGGCCGGTACAGCTAGCCCCCGTTGCTGCCGGCTACTTCTTGAGCTTCGCCTCAGCCTCCTGATGCTCAGAGCATCGATTCCCCGCCGGTTCCGACTTGCCTCACCGTCAGCGACAATCACATCGCTGTCCTCCCGCATGGCGCCGCCGCGAGAACTGCCAGGCCGTCGTCGAAGCCCAACTGATTGGTCCCCTAGCTTCGCCATGATCTCCTGATGCTTCTCCGCCAACCCGTCAGCCAGCTACGGCCTTCCTCCGCCCCCGCGTCTGTCACCTCCGTCGAGCTCCGCAGGATTTCGTCGCCGGCTTGGTAGAGCGCCGTCGAAGGGCTTCTGAGTTCTGCCCTGAGCTCCCCTTGGCCTCCTGCCACTCGTCCAACCGTTGGCCGCCGACCTCCGGTCCTCCTCGTCGCCGGCGAGGCCACGCCGTGCGCTTCCTCTGCTTCTTCCACTGACCCGTGGGCCTCCCTTGTCAGCCAGCGCCAAACAACAGACAAACCAATTGGAGAAAATGCGCTTTCTGAGTAAAGAAAGCGTATTCTGATTTTGGGTAATTTTTCCAAGTCGAATCACATTTAAATCTTTATAACTTTTGCTATGTAAATCCAAATCTAGTGTAACAACTTTCTAAATTCATATTAAATCAGCTAGTTTTAAAATATGCAAAAATATTTGAACTTTGATATTTGTTTTGAATTCAAATTCAAATTTAAAGTATAGGTTCGAATATGTAGCATGTACAACTTTTGCAAAACTTGTTTGAATTGAATGAAACTAATTTTGTTAGAATCCTCATATCATAAGTCCTCCGAATGTGCAATTATATTTGAATTTAGAGTTAGTTGTATTAATTCTCTTTTAAGTTTAATTTCAATGTATAGAATATATAAATTGCTATAACTTGTTTATTTTTCATCTAAATGATATGGGGCTGTTTTGTTATACTAGTTAAACAATATAGAACATGATTCTACAAAAGTACTTAAGGTGTATCATGCAATATTTAATTAAAATTAATCTTGTTGCTCTATGTCCGATTATAATTAATATAAATCATAGCCCCTGGAATCATAAAATGAATCCCAAAATGTTCCTAGGGTCGTATAAATATTTTCAGGATATACAAATGTTTCATGATTAGTTAAAATTGAACTAAGTTAATAAATGAACATACTTGTATGACATGTACTTAGAATATGATGCGTAAATATAAGTAGTAATGCATATAAAACTTGTTTAGTATGATTCATAGTACGAGACCATTTAAATCTACAAGAATGATTATACTTAACCCTAGCCGTATCGGTTTTCATGTATAAATTAAACTTAAATGTATTTTCGGCCCTTAGTTAACATATGTTTTCATATAATAGAAATATCATAATGGACTAATATGACCTAAGTGTTATAAGACTAATATTGATATATCCTTAAGTTCAAGACCCTATTAATCTGCAAGAATGATTGCATATCATCTTAGTCGCAAACTTAAGATAAGATATAACTGCCCACGACTTAACAAACTAATTAGGATATCACCCATAAACACTAACACCTATAGGGTCATCCTTGGAATATCCCTTAAGACCTGACTGTCTTAAGCGATAAAAGCATTTCCATTATAACTTGCTTTGCATCTGAATCCTATTAAAAGCATAGCCATGCGCGTTATAAACTTTAAATTTTATGAGATGAATGCATAAACTTAAGTAATAAGAAATTAATGATTAAAACGTTGTTATCACCAGTGCCTCCTTAAAGTCGTAAACTTATAAGTAATACCTTAACATTAAGACATACATGCATTAATAATTGATTGCTAGGATATCATAATCATCTAAGTTTAACCACACACCTTGTGCTTAGTTTCACTCCTGCTACTTGGTATTAAGTACAAGCAGCTTCGCGCCCAAAAAAAAAATAATGAATTTTAGTATATTAAATCTTACAATCTTAGCTTCCTAAATTCATAAAATAAAATGAAATAATTCATAAAGAATAAATGATGTGTGTTGTTCAACCCATACCGTTAATAACAATAAAGGTCGCAACGTAAGATATTATACACGCGCATGAAATCACGAACCAACCATGCTTGTTTTATGTAATGTTTTATATTTGATTTTTCATCTAATTTCCTTTTTCCCTTATTGAAAATGTTATTTGCTATTTGATATCTTTTCCGCCATACGACGTGTAGAATCCGACGTCTCGGACTTCGTCGTCGACAATCTCAAGATTACGTCTTCGACTCGTCGCTAAAGACAACAAATAGCAAGGCAAGCACCCCTTGATCATATTGATCCTAATTTTTCATAATTAACTAAAATGTTGATTAAAACTTGCTTGCATATGCTATGTTCCATAGAATTATTTTTGGGTACTGGTAGATATACCTTATCATTGATAAATTTCCTCAATTGGCATTGATATTTGAACCTTGATAACCCTAGCTCGTGGATAGACACTTGATGTCAAAATGGGTATATTCGATTATTACATGCATATGCTTAGCCCTGCTTTAGATTGGGATACGAACAGATGGTTTACTGTTCGTGATGAACTTAAATACTTGACATATTGGATTAAATCTTGGACATGATGAACTTTAATCTTGAACCTGGTGGAATATTGTGGTTCTAATGTTTTATTCTTTCTGAAAGTCAAACTATGATTTCGACGTGGGTGATTATTGGCAATAGCCGGAAGTGCAATTAATAATGCACGTAGATAGGGTGGAGTTATCGCCCATGTCACTTTAAGGACCGAACGTAGTGTTGCATGATCCAAGTATAACCGTACATCCACAAGTACTGGACTGGGACAGTCTTAACTTATTAAATTATTTGGGAATTAGCTTTGCACATTGGTAGGCAGTTGTAGCACGAGCATTCCGGATATAGGTTTGCTCGAGGGAGGTGTCATCACCGAGGTGTTGGCATCTGTCGTTGCAACGGTGTACGCCTGGCTATGAACTTGGGGTTGTTATTATTCCTGGTGGGTCTTTGACTCCGGAATGCTTTTCTTTACTTTTTAGCTTCCATCATAGTCAGGAGTAACGTCATTGGGCTAGTGCAAAGTTAAGGTTCAAGTAATCGAACGGTTTCGTTATGAACTCCTCGCGGACATACCAAAGGAAGTGTGTCTTATAGCTTGCAAAAAGGGAGAACATATCTTGTGGGTAAAGCTGTACAACTCTGCAGAGTCTAAAACTATTCGAATAGCCGTGTCCACAGTCATGGACGACTTGGCGAACTGACACTAGTTAGTTGTTTTATAAAATGATTTGGTGAGCTTACCCTTACAGATGATTCAATTCTTGACATTTCGTTGGCAAGGTTGAATTCAGCTGTTGTGCCTTGTGCTTGACAAAATTAAATTGATTACAGTTATAATGGGAATGGACGTTTTATCACTCCCGAAGGGATGTGGGTACTTTGGTTACATTTTATGCACGAAGGGCTGTGAGTTGTATATCTCTTCTTATTACTTTTATGTACATACTTGTTACTCTACTTATTTATGCACTTTTACAATTTTCGCTTTCAATCTATTATTCATTATTTACAATTCAAATTTCGCTTCATGCAAAACAACCGTAGAAACCCACTTTCTATTCAGCCTGCATATATTTCAGGTTTTGCAAACACTACAAGTCTTGCTGAGTACGCAACGTACTCACCCTTGCTATTATTGTTGTTTTTAGACAGGAATCCTCGACAGGTACTGCGACGCAGAAAAACGGGATTATTAACAACGTTTCTTTCTAAGGCTTTACCTTGTCAGTTGCCTGTGGATTATGTGGCAAACTACAAGTCATCTGATTCTTTTGCTATGTTTAGTCGACCTTGTCGGTCATATTGTAACAATACTTCCGCTCTAATAAAATATGAAACTTTTGTATGGTTGTGATTCCAGATTGTGTTTGTGCGTGCTAGCTACTTATCATGGGACTAGCACAGTATGCACATGTGAGACCCTCATTTTTATGTCAGTAAATAACATAAATATGAGGTTCTTTAAGTGCATCCTGTGCCATTCCCATGATCAGTGGCTGGCACGCACAAACACAATTTGGAAATTACAGCCACACACAAGTTCAACTTTTATTACAATAAGAGTTCATTACAATACCAAAAGAAGCAATAAAAACATGTCTCATTGTTTGCCTTCTAAACCCAAACTTCACAGCAAATGCGAGATGAACCTAGAGAGAGCAGTCGTCACCATAATTTACGAGATCTTCATTATTGTTATCGTCAACAGGGTAATCTTGTTCTTCACCTAAAAACATTGTTGAAGCAAGTTGAGTACGTTGGTACTCGCAAGACTTTGTAGTGTATGCAATTCCTGGAATATATGCAGGCTGAAATAGAAAGTGGGTCTCTACTGTTGTTTTGCATAAAGCGGAAAATTTGAATGAAGTAATAATGAGTAATAATTGAAAGCATAACTAGAAATTTAAAAGCAGTTTAATAAGTAATTCAAATAACAAGTAATAAGATGAAATATAACAATCTACTCCACGACCCTTTGTGAGTAAATTAACTAAAAGACCCTCCATGGTCTTATATGAACAAATGTAACAATAAGTGACATTGAAGGGGTGTAAACCATTTCTCGAATCATTTAATCAAAGGTTTTTGAAAACAGAAGCAGCTAACTAGTGTCAATTCGCCAAGTCATCCATGACCGTGGATACGGCTATTCGAATAGTTTTAGACTCTGCAGAGTTTGTACTGCTTTACCCACAAGATATGTTCTCCCTTTTTGCAAGCTATAAGACACACTTCCTTTGGTATGTCCGCGAGGAGTTCATAACGAAACTGTTCGATTACTTGAACCTTAACTTTGCACTAGCCCAATGACGTTACTCCTGACTATGATGGAAGCAAACAAACGGTGAAGCAATAGTATTCAGGAGCCCGCGGCTCAAATGGTACAACAACAGCCCCAATTCATAGCCAGGCGTACACCGTTACAACGGCAGATGCCAACACCTCGGTGATGACACCTCCCTCGAGCAAACCTATCTCGGGAATGCCCGTGCTACAACTGCCTACCAATGTGCAAAGCTAATTCTCAAATAATTTAATAAGTTAAGACTGTCCCATTACAAGACTTGTGGATGTACTGTTATACTTGGATCATGCAACACTACGTTCGGTCCTTAAAGTGACATGGGCGATACTCCACCTAACTACGCATTACGTTAAAACATGTACAACCGGCTATTGCCAATAATCACCCACGTCAAAACAGTAGTTTTATTTTCATTTTTATCAAACTACCAGTATCCTTTACTGCTTAAATAAACCATAAAAGATTTCATAAGGAAAAGTGTGGGTGTAAATGTCAACGTATCATTCTAGTATTGCTAAGCAGATGCAATTAATATTCGTTATAGCCCATCTTTTAATTGAGTATCCATTCCTATGGTTATCATGGGGTTTATGTTGATATGATTAAGACAATATATCAACATTGGGTTATAACTACCAAGAGCTTGAAATAGATAGTTAGAATATAAGCATGCCGGAAGATTCTTAATCACATTTTATCTGGTTGTAAAATCTGGGTTCAAGAATGATCAAAGGGGTGCTTGCCTTGCTCCTCGACGGCGTAAGCTGGATCAGTGTCGTCGATAGCGTAGTCGGTAAACTCAGCGTCTATACGTCGATTAAGAACATGGCAAATAGAATACTTCAATATCGATAAAAGAAGCAAATACATAAACAACAAGGATAGCAATTGAAGGATTCAAATGGAATCAATTCAAATCAACCAATGATAGCAATCACTTCAATCATCATTTCATGTATTAGCCAAGTTATATGGTTTCGGTCTAAAGATTAAAGCTTAAGGGCATACAACATGGCTACTTTTCTTTATGTATTATTTCATTTTAATTTACGAATTCAGGAAGCTAAGATTGTAGAATTAAATTTAACAAAGTTCATTTTCAGGGTATGGGATCAATTGCATTAGATTTGATTTAATACCTAAAGCAACATTTAACATGACCAATAGAAACAACATGGTACACCCTAACTATTATATTACCATTCGATTCTAATTAGTGTAATGAGCACAAAGAAACAAGTTTCATTCATTTTGGACCATTTTTGAGTAAGTTATCACAATTATATCAAATTTATGCATTAAATTGAATCCTAATAGGAAAATTTCACAAACTAACTCCAAATCCAAATCTAATTACATATTTGAGTAATATTTGACCTAAGGATTCCAGCAAAGTTGGTTTCACTCAATTTGGACTTTATTTGCAAAATCTCTATATGCTACATATTCAAACTTCATTCTTTAAATTTAAATTCAAGGTTAATTTGCTAAGCAAGTATCAAATATTTTTGGATATTGTGAAACTACATGATTTAATATGAATTTACAAACAAGTTTCACTTGATTTGGAGCTATAGTTTAAAAGATATAGTCATTTGAATCTGTTCGGTTTAATGAAATTCAAGAAATAGGAAAATACGTTTTCCTTCAGGGAAAACGTATTCTCAACGTTTGCGCGGGCTGGTTTGAACTCGGGCTGCAGTCGCTGACAGGTTGGGCCCGCTCGGCAGAGAAACCAAACAGGGGAGACGATGACCGGAGCTCGCCGGCGGTTATCCGGCGGCGTCGATCGACTTTGGCCGGTAGCTATGGCTTCACGGGGTCATGATGAACCTAAGGAACTACTCGGACATGGGTGGTGTTTGGAGAAATCGGGCTCACGGCGGTGACCGGCGGAAGCTCGAGATGAGGTTTGGCTCGGCGGCGCTACAACCCAAACCAGGTTGAATGGTCACCCGTATGAGCTTTAGGAGGTCTTAGGGATTCTATTGGTACACTTATCTTGAAGGAAAAATGGACGGGTAGTGTCCTCACCGTGCGGCGGCGATGGTGGAAGAGGTGGCACGGTGCGGGAGTTCCTCGGCAAGGTTCGGACTGAAACAAGAGACGCAAGGGCTTCATGAGTATCCAGGGATGCTATAGGATCAAACAATTTAGACGTTCCCTTACCGTACTGCCGAGATTTGGAGTTTCCCCCAAATCCAGTCTCGCCGGCAAGGAAGAAGACGGTGCGGTTTTTGGGTGACTTCGGACGCTGGAAGATGAATGGGTGGAAGGGAAAGGGTGTTGCTCAAAGGCGAACGCTAACATGCCTTTTATAGCCGGAGTATGGCGGTAAAAAGCTTCGGCCAAGGTGTGAACTCGGCGAGGGTTTGGCGGCTCTCCACGAGAGGAAGGTATGGCCTACCGGGAGAGGTGGCGATGGTGTCGAGGGAGGGCGACGTGGAGGCCTTGGAGCTAAGCCGAGCGATGCCGCAGAGGAAGGCCAGAGGCGGTGCACCGGCTCCGGTTGCTTCGGCCACGCACGAGCAGAGAGGAGCGAAAGGAAGAAGAAGGCCCTGACGAGTGGGTCCCGACCCCACGTGACAGAGAGATGGAGAGGGGAAAGGAGGTGGGCAGATGACAGGTGGGACCGGCCAGGGAAAGAGCCCAAATGTCAGCGAAGCAAAGAAGAAAGTGGGGTACTCCTGCCAGGTTGGGTCCCAAGGAGAAGAGGGCCCACTGGTCAGCGAATGGGGGCAAAGGGGGCTGGTCTGACACGCATTAATGAAGGTTGGCCCACATGTCAGCCAAAGGGAAGAGAGGAAAAGGGTTCAACGTATTTGGCAGCTCTCCAAAGATTCATTTAATCAGGGCACTTCTCCTAGCTAAGTATTTTTGAAACTTTTAACTATGAATCCTGAACAAGTTATTTACCTATAGTAAAAATTTCGAGTGATTATCTCTTCTATATATTTTATTAAAATTCTGACAATGCCAAAGACACAAAACATTCATTTCGGTTTTTGAATTGGTTAAGGATCTAAATCAACCTATTTATTTCCGACATTTTTATTGAGAGTGTGGTTCTATACCAGGGATCTACCATAAAAATTTCAGCACTAAAATCATAACATTTATTTTTCAAAAATTCTTTTACTAGTTTCTGCAGAATTCCAAATCTGAGTTGTTTAATTGGAAATCAATAGTTAAAATACTTATAAATTTTTGCAGATTTTTGTGGATGAAGTTAAGGTAGCCAAGATGACATGGTAAAAATCCTAAGGTCTAAAATACAACACGTTTTTCTCCACAATTCTGACATTGGTCTGGACGGAGATAGAGATGTTAATTTAAAATGGTTTTCTCAATACTTAAATACCTCCATATGGTCTCTTGACCAGCTAAGGACGATTATAGGGTTGTCCAAGGCCTGATGTAAAATTTACTAAGGAAATTTTCATTTCTAACCACTTTACCAATTGATATTTTCTCTTTTTCCTTCTTTTATTTTATTCCATTAATCACTAAATCACTCAATCAAAAACAATAATTTGCACACATCAAGCATAAAATGCAACAATAAAATGAGTTCACATTTTAATATTGGATTTTTGATCTTTATAAATTTGAGGATGTTACAGCACATTAGAACCTTGCTTTTATGTTTATACTGTAGCATAAAAGTGAGAGTCTTACAAATACATATAAAATTTTTGCAAGATACTTAGCAACCGGCTTCAGCTCACTTGGCAGAGCTCTTCTAGCACGCGAGAGGTCTCACGTTTCGATCCCCCTCCTTCCCATTTAATCCTCTTTTGGCAGCAGGAGGAAAAGGCTACATGGACATGCTTGTTTGGCAAATATGGATAAATTCACTTTGAAAAGGTATCTTAGAAATTCTTTTGGAACTACTCTCAGAGCTAGCATTTATCAGGTATGCTTAGACCGGGAAAACCCGATCAGATACTGTCAGCTAGCCTCAGAAGGAACTGAAAGTAGGGCTGTAAACGGGCCGAATTCGAGCGGGCCTGGGGCTGTCAGGCTCGAGCTCGGTAAGGCTCGAGTCGAGCTCGAGCCGAGCTCGAGTTGGGGTCCGAGCCTAGATCTAGGCTCGAGCTCGGCTCGGTCCAAGCTCGAGTAGGTTCGAGCTCGGCTCGAGTAAGCTCGGTAAGCTGATAAGCTCGAATAAGCTCGGTAAGCTCGAGTAAATTCGGTTAATCTGGTAGGCTCGATAGGCTCGGTAACAAGCTCGAGTAAGTTCGGCTCGAGTAAGCTCGATAACAAGCTCGAGAAAGTTCGTTTCACGGAAGCTCGATCCAAACTCGAGTAGGCTCGTGAGCTATTCGAGCTCGGCTCGGTGAAGCTCGCGAGCTTGAAGGCAGGCTCGAGCTCGGTTCGTTCCAGGCTCGAGCCGAGCTCGAATCGAGCCTGGAACGAATCGAGCTCAAACAGTTTGCGACCCTCGAGCTTTTTTTACAGCCCTAACTGAAAGCAACCATAGACCTAATTAGTCAATTCAAGAAACCAATGAAAAGGCAAGAGAAAAGCGTCAGGAATACTTTGATTAGTTTGTAGGTCAAGAGGAAAGAGTACTACTAGAAACTACAACTGAAATCTCAAACCTCTTTAAATACACGACAAGTTGATAAACACATGAAAAACTCGTGACGCACAGAGGAGCACTTTTCCTCTACCTGTAGCTAATTGGAAACATAATGATACAAAACAAGAGAGAACAACCATGAATGTGTTAGTGTGTGTTATGTAGTTTGGTTATCAGGATATGAACACTTGATGTATGAGTATGATCACTTGAGCAGCAAGCATGCATGCATATAGTTATGAACTGAGCATGTATATTGTAGCACTGGTAAAAATTTTAAAAAAATTTCAAGCATGATCATCATCTAAAAATTTTATGAAAACATTAATGATGCATCAGGACCATCCACAAAAAAATTCAAAATGTTCTAACATGGTTTGAACCATTTTTTATTTGGTTGAAATTTACCGGTTAGTTTTTCATCAGGACAGTAGCACTATCAGAATTTTTAAAAATTTCTTCGGCTTGAGCATTATCTGAAAATTTTATGGGAACAATAGTGATGCCTCAGGACCATCCACAAAAATTTCAAAATTTTCTAACATTGTTTGAACCATTTTTTGTTAGTTTAAAATTTGGAGAAATCTCGATAAATCTCAGCAAAATCTCTATCAATCTCAATGAGATCTCGGTTCAAAAAATTCCAGATTTGAATTTTGCTTTTTGGATTTCTTCCGAAATAACGATATTTCGCTGAAATTTTGGATTTCGGAGGGTGACGAGATGTGAACCGAAAACGAAATTTGAAACTTTGGCGTCAGCAACTCTCTCAACCCAGCTGTTAGTTTTTGTCACTATCATTTTGAATGGAATTAGAAGAGAAAACTGCTAATTTTATTTATTCACTGCCATTTTGATTGGAAATGAGGCCGGTGTAGCCCGTGCACTCTGGTTCTCAAGTGTCACTATCATTTTGAAACAAGATATATTGTGCATTACACGTGCACGCTTACTAGTTTTCAGAAAGTAATGTAAAATTCATATATTTCAGACATGCCATGAATAGTCAACGAAAGAATAGATACGTAGGCACATTACACCATGACCAATTTTAGCACTTGTGATGGCAGGTGCCATCAAATTACAAGTGATTGATCACGCACATTGCAGGCATTAGAGGATAAACGGATCAATCGCCCTAAAAAATCCTTTAATGATTGGTATATAGAAAATTTTGTAAGATTTCTTCAGGTGAACAATCTCAAATATAACAAAAATATCATCACATATGATCGATAAGAAGTGAACGAGAAAACTCCGCATTTTTAGGGCTGTGTGTCCCTGACCCCCGACTGATATGCATGTAACCTTGCAAGAAAACTCCGAATGGGCCGTGTGCGTCACTCTTTCGATATAAATTATATAAATTTTAAAGTAAAACAAAAGAATGAATAATAATTGTTTATTTTTATTTATACTTTAATATTTATACAATTTTTAAAAAATGATGTACAAAAGTACCTTCTAATTTCAAAAGTTGTGTCCATCGTATTCGTTTTATTTTTTGAAGGTACGCAAATTTTGGTGTAGTTGCGTATGACTTTAGATGTTTACTGTATTACGAGTAGTTTTGGCAAGTCCTTGGCCTAGTTTTAGGCCCCGTTTGGTACGGCTCTAGATTCTAGTAAAAACGGAAACGGTTTCAGATTATTAGTAAAAACGTTTCAGGTAGAATCAGAATCACTTTCTGCAAACCGTTTGGTACGGTTCCAGATTTTAGTAGAAACTAGTAGAAACGGGGTTGAGGGTGATTCAGCCACGGTGTGAAAAAAGAAGAAACGTTCCGAGGAGAATCGTTCCGAGTTTTAGCTTGTGTCACGCCCTGCTCTCCCGGCCCCAGCGCGCCGCCGCCCAACGGCCGGCCCCGCCCTACGCGCGTGTAACACCCCAAAATTTTGCTTTTCTTAAATTCATGTGTGATTTGGCACTTTGGTGAATTTTTGGAATTTTCTGGAATTTATTTGGATTTATTTGGAATTTATTTGAATTTATTCCATTTTGAAATAATTAAAGAATTTAATTTTGCAAATAAAATTTTGTTGGAAATATTTTATTTGAGTCCCAAATACCCTAAAATATTTTCCGAATTTTTCCGAATTTTTCCGAGTCATTTGCTATTTTTAATGAATTAAATGAATTATCGAAATTATTTTAAATATTAAATCGCTGGAAATTCAACTCGGTCGAGTATCGTTTCATCCGACCGAAGTCGGAACCCGAGTCGGACTCGAGTCCGACCGAGCCACGCGTGACTCGATCAAACCAATTCAAAACCTAATCGATCCCAACCGTTGGATCAAGATCCAACGGCCGAGATCCGCCCGTACCGGTTCGAGCCGCGTCCGACCCGATCCCGGTTACGCCCGCGCGATCGTGGCCGTTGGTTGTGCCACGTGTACGGCTCCACGTCTTCGTCTCGGCCGGATTCGCGCGGACTCCGTTCGCCGCCGCCGTCTCGGACCACGGACTCGAGGCTATTTAATGCATGGAGTCGCCCCGAGGTTCGCCGTTCCATGTTGAGCTCGCTGCCCTAGTCCACGCCTACAGGAAAACCCTAGAGCCGCCGCAATTTCTCGCCGGAGCCAAAGAGCGCCGCCGCGAGTTCTTCAACTTTCGCCGCAAACTACCGCGTGCTCGCCGCGTGGCGGTCGGAACCCCCGCGACGAGACGAACCTGGGCTCATACTTCATCTCGCCGGGACTGCGTCGGAACGCCGTTCGGGACGTCGTCTTCCCCGGTTCCGGCCGCAGCAAGCCGCCGCACGCCATCGCCGTCCTCGCGAGCTCCGTGGACCGTCCGATCAAGATCCGACGTCCCGGATTGCGCCACGTCGTTCCACGGTAAGCACCATGTGCGATTTCCAGATTTAATCCTCGCCGTTGGATCTAGATCCAACGGTCTAGATTGACCACGTTCACCCCAAACGTGCGTCATCAGATCCGATCGGGACCGTTGATTTTCAAATCGACGGTCGAGATTGCGCCACGTGTCGGGAAGTTGGACCGACGCGTCGGGCGCCCACGCAGCTGGCAGTGTAGACGCCGACACGCGGGCCCGCGTGTCGAGGGCTCGCATGTCACCGGGCCGATTCAGCCGGCGCCGACGCCAAGAATGACGCCATCGGTGGGACCCAATTGCCAAAGACTGCGGCCGAGCCCCCGGCCGACGCCAAGAATGACGCTACGGTGGGGGCCCGCTTGTCGCCTGTCCCAAAGAAGCAGGCCGACGCCGAATGACGCCATCTCAGAGGCCCCACCGTCGGCCGATCGTGAGCCGTGGACCGAGTCCACGGTGGACCGAGCCGAGCGTGGACCAAGTCCATGGACCGGCTGACGTCAGCCAACCAATCAGAGGCTGCCACGTGTCACCGATGACGCAATAATTAATTTCCGAAAAAGAAAAATGATTTATTAATTCGAAATATTGATTCAAATTTAGATTCAAACTTCAAACGCTTATAACTTTTGCGTTTCAACTCCGATTTGAGTGATTCAAATTTCTAAATTTGTATAAAAATGAGATCTACCTAAATATAAATTTTATTTGATTTTTGGACTAAAGTTTCTCTCTGTAAAATTATTTAATTGATTATTTAAACTTTAAATAATCATAACTTTTGCGTCTTAACTCCAAATTTGACGATTCCAGTTTCTAAAAATCCATAAAATTATGTTCTCTCTGTTTATGGATTTTATTTGGATGTTTGGACACTTTTTGCCTATTGTTTATTTGTGAATTTGCTATTTGCACGCTTTACGAGTAGACATTGAAGTGCCGGAAGGATTCGAAGGAGAAGTATTGACTCAGGATCCAACTCAAGACCAAGAGCAAGTACTTTTTGAAGGCAAGTTGTGCTTTGACCATGTTGATCCTATTTCGAAATCTATTTTGATTTAAACTATTGCATGCTAGTTCAATTAGAAAAATACTTGGTTTAAACATGGGGGTTAGATAAGTACCAATTCGCTATATGACACCTTGATTATTTAAGTATGTGCCATGACCCTTGTCACCCTAGTTGTGGATTACTAGTTGGACATTATTAAATTGCCAACATGGGTTAGAACGTTGTAGTATCTTTGCTTAGACTCGCTACGTGCTCATGACATGATTTTGGACAATCAAATGTTAATATTGACTTAATGATATATTGAACCTGTTTTGGAAAAGTATCATGTGATGTTGATGGCACGTGGTGCATGGTAATCAACTGGGGTTTGATAAACAGTTTTCGACCGGGGCATGTGGCAAAGAAGTAATCAGTGGGCCGATTGTGGCAGGGATGTTGATTTGGTTCTTCTGTAGTCTTGCCCTGGTCACTCTAAGGACTTAACCTTGCAAGCCTTTGAACTGGTCATACTTGCAACCACATGGTGGAATGGGACGGCCCTAGTTGACTAAGTCGCTAAGGACTCACTTGTGGGGCCTCAGGTGTCAATTACACCGTTTGTGTGATTGTGCGGGGAGCGTGTCGTGGTCGTGGCCAGATACCCATCTAACGGTGTGTTGGTCCCATACTTCGCCTTGGTTAAGGGAAGGGATGGTGTAGAGCACGAACCGGAGAGGACCACCTGTGTTGTTTGAGGCTTCCGAAAGGCTTTGTTACGGGAACTCGCCTTTGTGGTGTTTGACTGTATCTTGTGGGTAAAGTGCATAACCTCTGCAGAGTGTAGAATCTATTTGAATAGCCGAGTCCGCGGTACTGGACAATGCTCGGGGATTACAGTCAAGGGTTAGACTTTTTGAAAATAACTTGGATTTGAAAAGTTGGTTTGGAGTAATAACGAGGTTGATGAAAATGTGGATTAGGATGGGAAAAAGATGTTTATTAAACTTCTTGAAAAGTTATTTATGCTTTACTTATTTCTACTGCTTTCGACTCTACTTATGTTACTTTTCAAATGTTGTTTACTGCAAATATACCTTGAGCTATTCCTTTGTACCAAGCCATGCATATAGTATATTAGCTTGCATTCTGTGCATGACTTGCTGAGTACCAAGTACTCACCCTTGCCACAATATAACATCAGTTGAAGAGGAGACTACGCCAACTTTGGAGGAGGAACTCCAAGAGGATCCGTCTACTTAGGGAAGCGAGCCCAGTCAGTTGCCTGTGGTATACTGGATGGCGCCACGAAGTTATCTTATTTTCCGCTGCTATTATTATTTTTCTCTGAGTAAGTTTAAGCCTTGCGAGGCATATATATTTGTAACTTGACCATAAGGTCGAGTAACCAGTTTGGTTATTTAAATAAAGTACTTTGATAATATCGAATGGTATGATTGTGATATTTACCGATGTTAAGACTGTGTGCACTAGCGCGTTCCTGGACTAGTGCTGAATACACAGAGGGTCCGGATTTGCAAATTCGGGGTCCCGACAGAGGTGGTATCAGAGCCAGGTTGACTGTAGGCTCAACCCTAGCTAGAATGGTCGTAGTGAGGATAAAACCTATTTTCTAAAGCTAAAAATTTGTGAAGACAAGAAATGACATCTCGACTTATCCCCTTCTCTCTTTTCTTGTCTCTTGCTGAAATTTTCCCTTACCTTGTCACAATTTAAAAATTCCGAGTTCTTACGTAAAGCACTCTTGTGACAGATGGAGGAAGAGTTCAACTACGTTGATCTGGGAGTTGGTCACGCCGCGGAACTTTGGCATATGCTACAGACTCTCGGAGATTTTCAGAAGCCCCAATACCAAGTGGAAGTGATCAGACAAGCAGGATTGATCAAGGCTTGTGACGTGAAGATTGAGGTACCTGCTAGGAAAAAGGGCCCAGGCAATCGCCCGATACACTGCACTGCCAGGAGGTCTACAATGCAGATGGGTATCCAAGAAGTATCATGACGAGCAATGCGGCACATTACCCGTATCTACGCCAGAGAGCTGGAGAGCACGGTGTTCCGGTATCATCCGCGCAGCGATAACCTTCTTGACCCGAAGGCGATTCAGGATGAGGACGCCCGCGGTTACGCTTGGCACGATTTGTCGTCGCCCAGGAGGATGTACTCGATGATACAAGCAAGGAGCTACAGAAGGCCCGCAAGGAGATCACGACAGAGAAGAACAGATGGCGGGAAGCCCAAGAGTATGTGTCACACCTTTTGAGAAGGATTGACGAGTTGGAGACGGCATTGTACGGACCAGAACCAGAGCCAATACTCGAGCTACACGAGCCAGATCCAGAGGAGTCAGATCTCGATGAGGACACTGCTTCTTCGACTACCACAGAGGACACAGTCGCTGGACATGGCGATCGTTTCGCGCCTATGCCACAGCACCCGTACCCAGGCCGTGGAGGTTTTCTCGATGAGTGAGCGTAGGTTTTATAGTGAGACTCCTTCGCCGAGTCGCGTCATAGGATAAAGAGTCACCCTTTAGGCGTTATACTCCAGAGTTAGTTTAATTTGGATTTGCTTTGTTTTCTGAGTGTGCAGTATGTGTTGCAAGGCCCTTAGGCATTGTAAGCAACCATACCAAGTTACTATTGACTAAGATAATAAAGTTGGACCTTAAAGTTACACCTTTCGCCCCGCATAAGTTCCATGTTACTTGTCTATTCTTGTTTCCCTCTCATATCTAAACCTAGAGCAAACCGACAGATGGTGAACACCCGTGGAAACTTTGGAAGCAATGGGAGTGGTTCTCGCCCAGCAGAAAACCCCAATGGTGGAGCACCAGCACCGCCACTGGATATGCAGAATTTCGGAGCTTTTCTTGCTGCCCAGACTCAGTTGATGCATGCTTTTAGTTCAAACCCCTGGTTCCGAACTCCGAACGAAAGTAGGATGTTCCGGGGTGAGAATACTAATAGATGGAATAGAGTTCCTAGCAAACCTTATAATTTTGGAGACCCGGACCTTAGATGTTATTTTGGGAATGGATTGGTTATCCAAGCACAAGGCCGTATTGGATTGTGGACGAAGGACTATCTCGATTGAGAGCCCGTGTGGGAAGAAAGTGGAATTTCAAGCCACATGATTAGCGATGGGACAGTTGATGGTTAACGATACCAAGGCAATCAGCATAGAGGATGTCTCGAAGAGTGAATGAGTACCCGATGTTTTTCCTAAGATCTACAGTATGCCGCGACAGGACATAGAGTTTGTGATAGAGCTTGTATGCACAAGACCGATAGCAAAGAGACCCTATCGGATGTCCACCGAGGAGTTGGTAGAGATGAAGAAAGCTTGACTAGAGGAGTTAATGGAGAAAGGATTTATCGGGCCGAGTTCGTCGCCGTGGGGAGCACCGGTTTTGTTTGTCAAGAAGAAGGGCGGAGTTTCGGGATGTGCATTGACTACCGTGCACTCAATGAAGTCACCGTGAAGAATAAGTATCCGCTACCTAGGATTGATGATTTGTTTGATCGGTTGAGAGGAGCCGGAGTTTTCTCCAAGATTGATCTGAGATCGGGATACCATCGATTGAAGATCCGATCGAGAAGATATTCAAGACTGCATTCTCGTCAAGATATGGACATTACGAGTTTACGGTTATGTCCTTTGAAATTTAACGAATCGCCGACTTATTTCATGAATATGATGAATAAGGTGTTCATGGAATATTTGGACAAGTTTGTCGTCGTGTTCATAGACGATATCCTAATCTACTCCAAGGCAGAGAGTGAACATGCCGAACACTTAAGGCGAGTTTTGGAAAAGCCGAGGAACAAAGCAACTTTTCGCCAAGTTCAAAGCAAGTGTGATTTTTGGAAGGACAAGGTGGAGTTTCTTGGACATGTAATGACCGCAGAAGGAGTCACCGTGGATCCAAGCAAAGTAGAAGGCTGTGTTACATTGGGGACCCAAAGGCGTGACCCAGTTCGGAGTTTCCTTGGAATGGCAGGATACTACCGCCGTTTCATCGAAGGCTTCTCGACAATTGCGAAACCTCTTACGCAATTGCTGAAGAAGGAAAAGAAGTTTGCATGGGCGCGAGAATGTGAGAAAGGATTTCAGAGCTGAAGAAGCGATTGACATCGGCAGGTGTTAGTTCTAGGATGTTGCTCAAAGCTTTGACATTTATTGTGACGCATCGCGCCAAGGACTTGGATGTGTCTTTGTCTGAGAATGGAAAGGTCGTAAACTTATGCATCAAGGCAGTTGAGGCCGCATGAGGAAAATTATCCGACACATGACCTAGAGTTAGCTGCCGTAGTGCATGCCTTGAAGATATGGCGTCACTATCGGGAACAGATGTGAAGTGTATACGGATCATAAGAGCCTTAAGTACATATTCACCCAATCGGATCTGAATATGAGGCAGAGGAGATGGTTAGAGTTAATCAAGGACTACAATGTTGGAATCCATTACCATCCCGGAAAGGCCAACGTAGTAGCTGATGCTCTGAGCCGGAAAAGCCATACCGTGAGTACGTTGCTAGCCACAAGTCAGGATGAGTTAAGTGAGGACTTTCGGAAAATGAAGATTGAGGTTGTACCTAGCGGATTCTTGGCCGCATTGGAAGTAAAGCCTACTTTAGAGGACCAGATCCGAGAAGGACAGAAGGATGATGACAAGATCCGTAGGATTAAGTCCAAAATGGAGGGAGGCAAGGCAAAGGATTTCAAGCTAGATGGGCAAAGCACGTTATGGATGAAGGATCGGATTTGCGTGCCGAATAAGAAGGAATTAAAGCAACTGATTCTGGAGGAAGCCCATGACTCCAAGTACTCAATTCATCCTGGAAGCGCCAAGATGTATCAGGATCTGAAGGAGAGATTCTGGTGGCCGAGTATGAAACGTGAAGTTGCCGAGCATGTTGCATTGTGCGACGTATGCCAGAGAGTCAAAGCAATGCATCAGAGACCAGCAGGATTGTTACAACCGCTGAAAATACCTGAGTGGAAGTGGGAGGAAATCGGAATGGATTTCATTACCGGTTTGCCGAAGACTCAAGGAGGTTATGACTCCATATGGGTTATAGTGGATCGCTTGACTAAAGTAGCCCATTTTATCCCGTGAAGACCACTTACTCGGGAGATAAATTAGCGTAATTGTACATGATCGAGATTGTCTGTTTGCACGGAGTGCCAAAGAGGATTGTATCGGACAGGTACCCAATTTACCTCAAGGTTCTGGAATAAGTTGCATGAAGCCATGGGAACCCGTTTGAACTTCAAGATCTGACTTATCATCCACAGACGGATGGACAGGCCGAAAGAGTCAACCAGATTGGAGGATATGTTAAGAGCTTGTGCATTGGCTTATGCTACCTCTTGGGATAAGAGTTTACCGTATGCCGAGTTCGATTACAACAATAGTTATCGAGGCTAGTTCTGAGATGTCACCTTTTGAGGCCTTTGTATGGTCGACCACTGTCGGACGCCATTGAATTGGAATGAGACCGTGGCGAGCGCCGTGTCTTTGGGCCTGATATTCTTCAAGAGGTGAAGAAACGGTCGCCATGATTAGGGAAAGGTTGAAGATAGCCCAATCTCGACAGAAGAGTTATGCTGACAATCGTCGCCGAGACTTGAGTTTTGAACCAGAAGACTTTGTTTACCTCAGAGTTACGCCTCTCAGGGGAGTTAAGAGGTTCCATGCCAAAGGGAAACTCGCACCCCGTTATGTTGGACCATTTAAGATTTTGAGTCGCAGAGGTGAAGTTGCTTATCAGCTGGAGTTGCCACAGTCGTTGGCAGGAGTGCATGACGTATTCCATGTGTCCCAGTTGAAGAAGTGTCTCCGAGTTCCTGAGGAACAGACGTCGCTAGAGTTAATTGAGTTGCAAGAGGATTTGACTTATAAGGAGCATCCCGTGAGGATTCTAGACACAATGGATCGAGAAACTAGAAACAAGTCAACCCGTTTCTGTAGAGTTCAGTGGAGCAACCATGAAGAAAGCGAAGCGACTTGGGAGCGCGAAGAGGATTTGAAGAAAGAGTTTCCAAACCTATTCCTTTAGTAAGCCCTGAATCTCGGGGACGAGATTCTATTAAGGGGGGGAGGTTTGTAACACCCCAAAATTTTGCTTTTCTTAAATTCATGTGTGATTTGGCACTTTGGTGAATTTTTGGAATTTTCTGGAATTTATTTGGATTTATTTGGAATTTATTTGAATTTATTCCATTTTGAAATAATTAAAGAATTTAATTTTGCAAATAAAATTTTGTTGGAAATATTTTATTTGAGTCCCAAATACCCTAAAATATTTTCCAGAATTTTTCTGGAATTTTTCTGAGTCATTTGCTATTTTTAATGAATTAAATGAATTACTGGAAATTATTTTAAATATTAAATCGCTGGAAATTCAACTCGGGTCGAGTACTGTTCATCCGACCGAGTCGGAACCCGAGACGGACTCGAGTCCGACCCGAGCCACGTGACTCGATCAAACCAGCTCAAAACCCTAATCGATCCCAACCGTTGGATCAAGATCCAACGGCCGAGATCCGCCCGTACCGGTTCGAGCCGCGTCCGACCCGAACCCGGTTACGCCCGCGCGATCGTGGCCGTTGGTTGTGCCACGTGTACGGCTCCACGTCTTCGTCTCCAGCCGGATTCGCCGCGGACTCCGTTCGCCGTCGCCGCCGTCTCGGACACGGACTCCAGGGCTATTTAATGCATGGAGCTGCCCCCGAGGTTCGCCGTTCCATGCTGAGCTCGCTGCCCTAGTCCACGCCTACAGGGAAACCCTAGAGCCGCCGCAATTTCTCGCCGGAGCCAAAGAGCGCCGCCGCGAGTTCTTCAACCTTCGCCGCAAACCAGCCGTGCTCCGCCGCTTCCGTGGCCAGATTCGGAACCCCCGCGACGAGACGAACCTGGGCTCATACTTCATCTCGCCGGGACTGCGTCGAGCGCCCGTTCGGGGCGTCGTCTTCCCGGTTCCGGCGCGACAAGCCGCCGCACGCCATCGCCGTCCTCGCGAGCTCCGTGGACCGTCCGATCAAGATCCGACGTCCCGGATTGCGCCACGTCGTTCCACGGTAAGCACCATGTGCGATTTCCAGATTTAATCCTCGCCGTTGGATCTAGATCCAACGGTCTAGATTGACCACGTTCACCCCAAACGTGCGTCATCAGATCCGATCGGGACCGTTGATTTTCAAATCGACGGTCGAGATTGCGCCACGTGTCGGGAAGTTGGACCGACGCGGTCAGCGCCGTCCACGCCGCGTGTAGGACGCCGACACGCCGGGGCCCGCGTGTCGAGGGCTCCGCATGTCGGCCGATTCAGCCGGCGCCGACGCCAAGAATGGACGTCATCGGTGGGACCCACTGTCGGACTGGTGGCGAGCCCCACGACGCCAAAGAATGACGCCACGGTGGGGGCCGCTTGTCGGCCAAATTGTCCCCAGCAGGCCGACGCCAAGAATGACGTCATCTGTAGGCCCCACCTGTCAGCGACCGTGAGCCGTGGACCGAGTCCACGGTGGACCGAGCCGAGCGTGGACCAAGTCCATGGACCGGCTGACGTCAGCCAACCAATCAGAGGCTGCCACGTGTCACCGATGACGCAATAATTAATTTCCGAAAAAGAAAAATGATTTATTAATTCGAAATATTGATTCAAATTTAGATTCAAACTTCAAACGCTTATAACTTTTGCGTTTCAACTCCGATTTGAGTGATTCAAATTTCTAAATTTGTATAAAAATGAGATCTACCTAAATATAAATTTTATTTGATTTTTGGACTAAAGTTTCTCTCTGTAAAATTATTTAATTGATTATTTAAACTTTAAATAATCATAACTTTTAAGGCCTTAACTCCAAATTTGATTTATTCCAGGTTCTAACAATCCATAAAATTATTTTCTCTCTGTTTATTGATTTTATTTGGATGTTTGGAGACTTTTTGCCTATTGTTTATTTGTGAATTTGCTATTTTCACGCTTTACGAGTAGACGTTGAAGTCTTGGGAAGGATTCGAAGGAGAAGTATTGACTCAGGATCCAACTCAAGACCAAGAGCAAGTACTTTTTGAAGGCAAGTTGTGCTTTGACCATGTTGATCCTATTTCGAAATCTATTTTGATTTAAACTATTGCATGCTAGTTCAATTAGAAAAATACTTGGTTTAAACATGGGGGTTAGATAAGTACCAATTCGCTATATGACACCTTGATTATTTAAGTATGTGCCATGACCCTTGTCACCCTAGTTGTGGATTACTAGTTGGACATTATTAAATTGCCAACATGGGTTAGAACGTTGTAGTATACTGCTTAGACCTGCTACGTGCTCATGACATGATTTTGGACAATCAAATGTTAATATTGACTTAATGATATATTGAACCTGTTTTGGAAAAGTATCATGTGATGTTGATGGCACGTGGTGCATGGTAATCAACTGGGGTTTGATAAACGATTTCGGCCAGGGGCATGTGGCAAAGAGTAATCAGGTGGGCCGATTGTGGCAATCGGGATGTTGATTTGGTTCTTGGGTAGTCTTGCCCTGGTCACTCTAAGGACTTAACCTTGCAAGCCTTTGAACTGGTCATACTTGCAACCACATGGTCGAATGGGACGGCCCTAGTTGACTAAGTCGCTAAGGACTCACTTGTGGGGCCTCAGGTGTCAATTACACCGTTTGTGTGATTGTGCGGGGAGCGTATCGTGGTCGTGGCCGGATACCCATCTAACGGTGTGTTGGTCCCATACTTCGCCTTGGTTAAGGGAAGGGATGGTGTAGAGCACGAACCTGAGAGGACCACCTGTGTTGTTTGAGGCTTAGAAAGGCTTTGTTACTGAACTCGCCTTTGTGGTGTTTGATTTGTATCTTGTGGGTAAAGTGCATAACCTCTGCAGAGTGTAGAATCTATTTGAATAGCCGAGTCCGCTGTACTGGACAATGCTCGGGGATTACAGTCAAGGGTTAGATTTTCTGAAAATAACTTGGATTTGAAAAGTTGGTTTGGAGTAATAACGAGGTTGATGAAAATGTGGATTAGGGTGGGAAAAAGATGTTTATTAAACTTCTTGAAAAGTTATTTATGCTTTACTTATTTCTCTGCTTTCGACTCTACTTATGTTACTTTTCAAATGTTGTTTCTTGCAAATATACCTTGAGCTATTCCTTTGTACCAAGCCATGCATATAGTATATTAGCTTGCATTCTCATGCATGACTTGTTTGAGTACCAAGTACTCACCCTTGCCACAATATAACATCGATTGAAGAGGAGACTACGCCAACTTTGGAGGAGGAACTCCAAGAGGATCCGTCTACTTAGGGAAGCGAGCCCAGTCAGTTGCCTGTGGTATACTGGATGGCGCCACGAAGTTATCTTATTTTCCGCTGCTATTATTATTTTTCTCTGAGTAAGTTTCGCCTTGCAGGCATATATATTTGTAACTTGACCATAAGGTCGAGTAACCGATTTAGTTATTTAAATAAAGTACTTTGATAATATCGAATGGTATGATTGTGATATTTACCGATGTTAAGACTGTGTGCACTAGCTGCGTTCTGGACTAGTGCAGAATACCTGAAGGGTCCAGATTTGCAAATTCGGGTCCCGACAGAGGTGGTATCGAGCCAGGTTATTTGTAGGCTCAACCCTAGCTAGAATGGTCGTAGTGAGGATAAAACCTATTTTCTAAAGCTAAAAATTTGTGAAGACAAGAAATGACATCTCGACTTATCCCCTTCTCTCTTTTCTTGTCTCTTGCTGAAATTTTCCCTTACCTTGTCACAATTTAAAAATTCCGAGTTCTTACGTAAAGCACTCTTGTGACAGATGGAGGAAGAGTTCAACTACGTTGATCTGGGAGTTAGTCACGCCTTGGAACTTTGGCATATGCTCTGAGACTCTCGGAGATTTTCGTAAGCCCCAATACCAAGTGGAAGTGATCGGACAAGCGAGGATTGATCAAGGCTTGTGACGTGAAGATTGAGGTACTGCTAGGAAAAGGGCCAGGCAATCGCCGATACACCCTTTGCCGGGAGGTCTACAATGCAGATGGGTATCCAAGAAGTATCACGACGAGCAATGCGGCACATTACCCGTATCTACGCCAGAGAGCTGGAGAGCACGGTGTTCCGGTATCATCCGCGCAGCGATAACCTTCTTGACCCGAAGGCGATTCAGGATGAGGACGCCACGGTTACACAGTTGGCACGATTTGTCGTCGCCCAGGAGGATGTACTCGATGATACAAGCAAGGAGCTACAGAAGGCCCGCAAGGAGATCACGACAGAGAAGAACAGATGGCGGGAAGCCCAAGAGTATGTGTCACACCTTTTGAGAAGGATTGACGAGTTGGAGACGGCATTGTACGGACCAGAACCAGAGCCAATACTCGAGCTACACGAGCCAGATCCAGAGGAGTCAGATCTCGATGAGGACACTGCTTCTTCGACTACCACAGAGGACACGATCATTTGGACATGGCGATCGTTTACGCCTATGCCACACGCACCGTGCCAGGCCGTGGAGGTTTCCTCGATGAGTGAGCGTAGGTTTTATAGTGAGACTCCTTCGCCGAGTCGCGTCATAGGATAAAGAGTCACCCTTTAGGCGTTATACTCCAGAGTTAGTTTAATTTGGATTTGCTTTGTTTTCTGAGTGTGCAGTATGTGTTGCAAGGCCCTTAGGCATTGTAAGCAACCATACCAAGTTACTATTGACTAAGATAATAAAGTTGGACCTTAAAGTTACACCTTTCGCCCCGCATAAGTTCCATGTTACTTGTCTATTCTTGTTTCCCTCTCATATCTAAACCTAGAGCAAACCGACAGATGGTGAACACCCGTGGAAACTTTGGAAGCAATGGGAGTGGTTCTCGCCCAGCAGAAAACCCCAATGGTGGAGCACCAGCACCGCCACTGGATATGCAGAATTTCGGAGCTTTTCTTGCTGCCCAGACTCAGTTGATGCATGCTTTTAGTTCAAACCCCTGGTTCCGAACTCCGAACGAAAGTAGGATGTTCCGGGGTGAGAATACTAATAGATGGAATAGAGTTCCTAGCAAACCTTATAATTTTGGAGACCCAGACCTTAGATGTTATTTTGGGAATGGATTGGTTATCCAAGCACAAGGCCGTATTGGATTGTGGACGAAGGACTATCTCAGTTGAGAGCCCGTGTGGGAAGAAAGTGGAATTTCAAGCCACCGCAGTTAGCGATGGACAGTTGATGGTTAACAGTACCAAGGCAATCAGCATAGAGGATGTCTCAGTAGTGAATGAGTACCCCGATGTTTTTCCGGAAGATCTACCTGGTATGCCGCTGCGAGGACATAGAGTTTGTGATAGAGCTTGTACCGGGTACAGCACCGATAGCAAAGAGACCCTATCGGATGTCCACCGAGGAGTTGGTAGAGATGAAGAAACAGCTAGAGGAGTTAATGGAGAAAGGATTTATCAGACCGAGTTCGTCGCCGTGGGGAGCACCGCTTTGTTTGTCAAGAAGAAGGACGGGAGTTTCAGGATGTGCATTGACTACCGTGCACTCAATGAAGTCACCGTGAAGAATAAGTATCCGCTACCTAGGATTGATGATTTGTTTGATCAGTTGAGAGGAGCCGGAGTTTTCTCCAAGATTGATCTGAGATCGGGATACCATCAGTTGAAGATCCGATCAGAAGATATTCCGAAGACTGCATTCTCGTCAAGATATGGACATTACGAGTTTACGGTTATGTCCTTTGGGCTGACGAATGCGCCAGCTTATTTCATGAATATGATGAATAAGGTGTTCATGGAATATTTGGACAAGTTTGTCGTCGTGTTCATAGACGATATCCTAATCTACTCCAAGACAGAGAGTGAACATGCCGAACACTTAAGGCGAGTTTTGGAAAAGCTGAGGGAACAGCAACTTTTCGCCAAGTTCAGCAAGTGTGATTTTTGGAAGGACAAGGTGGAGTTTCTTGGACATGTAATGACCGCAGAAGGAGTCACCGTGGATCCAAGCAAAGTAGAAGCTGTGTTACATTGGGGACAGCCAAAGACTGTGACCCAGATTCGGAGTTTCCTTGGAATGGCAGGATACTACCGCCGTTTCATCGAAGGCTTCTCGACAATTGCGAAACCTCTTACGCAATTGCTGAAGAAGGAAAAGAAGTTTGCATGGACGCCAGAATGTGAGAAAGGATTTCAGGAGCTGAAGAAGCGATTGACATCAGCACCGGTGTTAGTTCTACCGGATGTTGCTCAAAGCTTTGACATTTATTGTGACGCATCGCGCCAAGGACTTGGATGTGTGCTGATGCAGAATGGAAAGGTCGTCGCTTATGCATCAAGGCAGTTGAGGCCGCATGAGGAAAATTATCCGACACATGACCTAGAGTTAGCTGCCGTAGTGCATGCCTTGAAGATATGGCGTCACTATCGGGAACAGATGTGAAGTGTATACGGATCATAAGAGCCTTAAGTACATATTCACCCAATCGGATCTGAATATGAGGCAGAGGAGATGGTTAGAGTTAATCAAGGACTACAATGTTGGAATCCATTACCATCCCGGAAAGGCCAACGTAGTAGCTGATGCTCTGAGCCGGAAAAGCCATACCGTGAGTACGTTGCTAGCCACAAGTCAGGATGAGTTAAGTGAGGACTTTCGGAAAATGAAGATTGAGGTTGTACCTAGCGGATTCTTGGCCGCATTGGAAGTAAAGCCTACTTTAGAGGACCAGATCCGAGAAGGACAGAAGGATGATGACAAGATCCGTAGGATTAAGTCCAAAATGGAGGGAGGCAAGGCAAAGGATTTCAAGCTAGATGGGCAAAGCACGTTATGGATGAAGGATCGGATTTGCGTCTTAATAAGAAGGAATTAAAGCAAGCGATTACGGAGGAAGCCCATGACTCAAGTACTCAATTCATCCTGGAAGCGCCAAGATGTATCAGATCTCAAGGAGAGATTCGGTGGCCGAGTATGAAGCGTGAAGTTGCCGAGCATGTTGCATTGTGCGACGTATGCCGGAAGAGTCAAAGCAATGCATCGAGACCAGCGAGGATTGTTACAACCGCTGAAAATACGAGTGGAAGTGGGAGGAAATCGGAATGGATTTCATTACCGGTTTGCCGAAGACTCAAGGAGGTTATGACTCCATATGGGTTATAGTGGATCGCTTGACTAAAGTAGCCCATTTTATCCCCGTGAAGACCACTTACTCGGAGATAAATTAGCGTAATTGTACATGATCGGGATTGTCTGTTTGCACGGAGTGCCAAAGAGGATTGTATCGGACGAGAGGTACCCAATTTACCTCAAGGTTACGGAATAAGTTGCATGAAGCCATGGGAACCCGTTTGAACTTCAAGATCTTATCATCCACAGGCGGATGGACAGACCAGAAAGAGTCAACCAGATTCTGGAGGATATGTTAAGAGCTTGTGCATTGGCTTATGCTACCTCTTGGGATAAGAGTTTACCGTATGCCGAGTTCGATTACAACAATAGTTATCGAGGCTAGTTCTGAGATGTCACCTTTGAGGCCTTTGTATGGTCGACCACATCGGACGCCATTGAATTGGAATGAGACCGGCGAGCGCCATGTCTTTGGGCACGATATTCTTCAAGAGGTCAAGAAACGGTCGCCATGATTAGGGAAAGGTTGAAGATAGCCCAATCTCGGCAGAAGAGTTATCTTGACAATCGTCGCCGAGACTTGAGTTTTGAACCGAAGACTTTGTTTACCTCGAGTTACGCCTCTCGGGGAGTTAAGAGGTTCCATGCCAAAGGGAAACTCGCACCCGTTATGTTGGACCATTTAAGATTTTGAGTCGCAGAGGTGAAGTTGCTTATCACCGGAGTTGCCACGATCGTTGGCGAGGAGTGCATGACGTATTCCATGTGTCCCGATTGAAGAAGTGTCTCCGAGTTCTGAAGAAACAGGCGTCGCTAGAGTTAATTGAGTTGCAAGAGGATTTGACTTATAAGGAGCATCCCGTGAGGATTCTAGACACAATGGATCGAGAAACTAGAAACAAGTCAACCCGTTTGTAGAGTTCGATTGGAGCAACCATGAAGAAAGCGAAGCGACTTGGGAGCCGAAGAGGATTTGAAGAAAGAGTTTCCAAACCTATTCCTTTAGTAAGCCCTGAATCTCGGGGCGAGATTCTATTAAGAGGAGGTTTGTAACACCCCAAAATTTTGCTTTTCTTAAATTCATGTGTGATTTGGCACTTTGGTGAATTTTTGGAATTTTCTGGAATTTATTTGGATTTATTTGGAATTTATTTGAATTTATTCCATTTTGAAATAATTAAAGAATTTAATTTTGCAAATAAAATTTTGTTGGAAATATTTTATTTGAGTCCCAAATACCCTAAAATATTTTCCAGAATTTTTACGGAATTTTTCTGAGTCATTTGCTATTTTAATGAATTAAATGAATTCTTGGAAATTATTTTAAATATTAAATCGCTGGAAATTCAAATCGGGTCGAGTACTGTTAATCCGACCGATTCGGAAACCGAGACGGACTCGAGTCCGACCGAGCCACGTGACTCGATCAAACCAAATCAAAACCCTAATCGATCCCAACCGTTGGATCAAGATCCAACGGCCGAGATCCGCCGTCTGCGGTTCGAGCGCGTCAGGCCCGAACCCGATTCGCCCCGCGCGATCGTGGCCGTTGGTTGTGCCACGTGTACGGCTCCACGTCTTCGTCTCCAGCCGGATTCGCCGCGGACTCCGTTCGCCGTCGCCGCCGTCTCGGACACGGACTCCAGGGCTATTTAATGCATGGAGCTGCCCCCGAGGTTCGCCGTTCCATGCTGAGCTCGCTGCCCTAGTCCACGCCTACAGGGAAACCCTAGAGCCGCCGCAATTTCTCGCCGGAGCCAAAGAGCGCCGCCGCGAGTTCTTCAACTTTCGCCGCAAACCAGTCGTGCTCCGCCGCTTCCGTGGCCAGATTCGGAACCCCCGCGACGAGACGAACCTGGGCTCATACTTCATCTCGCCGGGACTGCGTCGGAACGCCGTTCGGGACGTCGTCTTCCCGATTCCGCCGCGGCAAGCCGCCGCCGCGCCATCGCCGTCCTCGCGAGCTCGTGGACCGTCCGATCAAGATCCGGCGTCGGATTGCGCCACGTCGTTCCACGGTAAGCACCATGTGCGATTTCAGATTTAATCCTCGCCGTTGGATCTAGATCCAACGGTCTAGAGTGACCACGTTCACCCCACACGTGCGTCATCAGATCCGATCGGGACCGTTGATTTTCAAATCGACGGTCGAGATTGCGCCACGTGTCGGGAAGTTGGACCGACGCGGTCGCTGGCCCACGCTGGCGTGGACGCCGACACGCCGGGCCCGCGTGTCGAGGGCTCGCATGTCGTGGCCGATTCAGCCGGCGCCGACGCCAAGAATGACGCTATCGGTGGGACCCACTGTCACCGTGGCCGAGCCCTCACGACGCCAAGAATGACGCCACGGTGGGGCCCGCTTGTCGCCACTGTCCCGAGCAGCCGACGCCGAATGACGTCATCTCAGAGGCCCCACCGCCGTGGCCGATCGTGAGCCGTGGACCGAGTCCACGGTGGACCGAGCCGAGCGTGGACCAAGTCCATGGACCGGCTGATGTCAGCCAACCAATCAGAGGCTGCCACGTGTCACCGATGACGCAATAATTAATTTCCGAAAAAGAAAAATGATTTATTAATTCGAAATATTGATTCAAATTTAGATTCAAACTTCAAACGCTTATAACTTTTGGCGCTTCAACTCCGATTTGAGTGATTCAAATTTCTAAATTTGTATAAAAATGAGATCTACCTAAATATAAATTTTATTTGATTTTTGGACTAAAGTTTCTCTCTGTAAAATTATTTAATTGATTATTTAAACTTTAAATAATCATAACTTTTGCGTCTTAACTCCAAATTTGACGATTCCAGTTTCTAAAAATCCATAAAATTATGTTCTCTCTGTTTATGGATTTTATTTGGATGTTTGGACACTTTTTGCCTATTGTTTATTTGTGAATTTGCTATTTGCACGCTTTACGAGTAGACGTTGAAGTGCCGGAAGGATTCGAAGGAGAAGTATTGACTCAGGATCCAACTCAAGACCAAGAGCAAGTACTTTTTGAAGGCAAGTTGTGCTTTGACCATGTTGATCCTATTTCGAAATCTATTTTGATTTAAACTATTGCATGCTAGTTCAATTAGAAAAATACTTGGTTTAAACATGGGGGTTAGATAAGTACCAATTCGCTATATGACACCTTGATTATTTAAGTATGTGCCATGACCCTTGTCACCCTAGTTGTGGATTACTAGTTGGACATTATTAAATTGCCAACATGGGTTAGAACGTTGTAGTATACTGCTTAGACCTCGCTTTCGTGCTCATGACATGATTTTGGACAATCAAATGTTAATATTGACTTAATGATATATTGAACCTGTTTTGGAAAAGTATCATGTGATGTTGATGGCACGTGGTGCATGGTAATCAACTGGGGTTTGATAAACAGTTTTCGACCGGGGCATGTGGCAAAGAGTAATCAGGTGGGCCAGTTGTGGCACTGGGGATGTTGATTTGGTTCTTCGGGTAGTCTTGCCCTGGTCACTCTAAGGACTTAACCTTGCAAGCCTTTGAACTGGGTCATACTTGCAACCACATGGCTGGAATGGGACGGCCCTAGTTGACTAAGTCGCTAAGGACTCACTTGTGGGGCCTCAGGGTGTCAATTACACCGTTTGTGTGATTGTACGGGGGAGCGTATCGTGGCTGTGGCCAGATACCCATCTAACGGTGTGTTGGTCCCATACTTCGCCTTGGTTAAGGGAAGGGATGGTGTAGAGCACGAACCGGAGAGGACCACCTGTGTTGTTTGAGGCTTCCGAAAGGCTTTGTTACGGGAACTCGCCTTTGTGGTGTTTGACTGTATCTTGTGGGTAAAGTGCATAACCTCTGCAGAGTGTAGAATCTATTTGAATAGCCGAGTCCGCGGTACTGGACAATGCTCGGGGATTACAGTCAAGGGTTAGACTTTTTGAAAATAACTTGGATTTGAAAAGTTGGTTTGGAGTAATAACGAGGTTGATGAAAATGTGGATTAGGATGGGAAAAAGATGTTTATTAAACTTCTTGAAAAGTTATTTATGCTTTACTTATTTCTACTGCTTTCGACTCTACTTATGTTACTTTTCAAATGTTGTTTACTGCAAATATACCTTGAGCTATTCCTTTGTACCAAGCCATGCATATAGTATATTAGCTTGCATTCTGTGCATGACTTGCTGAGTACCAAGTACTCACCCTTGCCACAATATAACATCAGTTGAAGAGGAGACTACGCCAACTTTGGAGGAGGAACTCCAAGAGGATCCGTCTACTTAGGGAAGCGAGCCCAGTCAGTTGCCTGTGGTATACTGGATGGCGCCACGAAGTTATCTTATTTTCCGCTGCTATTATTATTTTTCTCTGAGTAAGTTTCGCCTTGCGAGGCATATATATTTGTAACTTGACCATAAGGTCGAGTAACCAGTTTGGTTATTTAAATAAAGTACTTTGATAATATCGAATGGTATGATTGTGATATTTACCGATGTTAAGACTGTGTGCACTAGCGCGTTCCTGGACTAGTGCTTGAATACCTGAGGGTCCGATTTGCAAATTCGGGGTCCCGACAAATACGCGCCACGCCGCCGCGCCCTCGCTCGCAATCGCCGCCCGCTATCCGCTATCATGCGCCGTTGGCCGCGCCGCCTCCCCACCCCTATAAAACCCCCCGAGGACCCCTCCCTTCTCTGTGCCCTCTCTCTCTCTCTCTCCGCTCTCCTCCCAGCCTTGCCCGTAATGCCGTCCCGGCTCGCGGCCGAGCCCGCCAAAACGCCCGGCCGCGCGCCTCCCTCCGGCCTCCTCCGGCCCCCGTCCGCCGCCGCCTCGGCCTCGCCGCCGCCGTCGCCGCCTCCTCCTCCGCTCCGGCCGCCCATGCCCGTGCCGCCACGCCCCAGCGTCGCTCCACCAGCGTGCCTGTGCGCAGATCGCGTGGACCCGATCCACACCGGCCGGAGCCCACTGTCGATTTTAATAAAAGAAAAAAAAAGAAATTCCAAAAACATTTATGACGTCAGCGATGACGTCATAAATCGGGTTTTTTGTTTTAAAAATAAATCGAAAATCCGAAAATTGCTGCTGACGTCAGCATGACGCAGTAATTCGGATTTTCCTTTTAAAAATGATTTAAAAATTCCGAAAATCCAGAAAAAGTCCGTTTTATTTGTTTTTAAACTTCCGGGAGCCCGTTTTCGCCCGCTCGAACTCCGATTGGCTCCGTTCTTCTTCCTAAATTCATTAGAAATCTCAAACTTCAGTTTAGAGCTAGTTTGAAATTCAATTTGTGTTTATTTGTATTCGTTTGAGTCTTATTCGAATTTGGTTGTTTTTCGCGCGTAGATTACGGAGAGTCCGAGGAGTTCTCGAACGACGTTTTCGAGCAGCAACTCGTCGAACCAGGCAAGTCACACTCCCTTGACCATATTGCTCCCAGTTTTATAAACTTGTATGTTGTATTTACAATTATTGCATGCTTATTTACTATAAACATTAATTTTCGACCTAGTTTTAAATGATAGTTAAATCCAATTTTTGATTTGCGACCTTTGACATTTGAATTCCGATACCCTTGTAACCTTAGTAAAAATATGATTTATGACTATGGTAATAGTTAGACATTGCTTAGCCATGCATAGAACTGAACTTAGGAAATTTTGGGGAACTTTATGCCAAAATGATATCATGTTCAATTGGAAACTTATAGTGATCAATGTTAGTATTAATGTGGAGATTAGTATGGTTAAAATGAAAATGACTTAGACCGGGCGAGAATTGGTTGGAAAGTGGTGAGGTCATGGTTCTGGGTTTGTGGAAAGTCTCGCCTAGTCAATTAAGGACCGGTCTGAGTTTATTTGAATGTAAAGCCTAACCGCATTACCACAAGTCGGAATGGGACAGACCTGGCTATCCTTATTAAGTCATTTCATGGACAGTCATGCCATATGGGGGTAGTGGTGTGGTGAAAGCGAGATGCTGCCACTCTGGCGCAAGAGGGGGCTTCTGATTAGAGGGAGTCTTTCAGCGGTGAAACCTTAGCGGGCATGACTACATGTATGATTTATTAATGGGGCCTTGTCATATGTTTCTCTGTCGCTCACCAAAGGAAGTGTGTTGACATAAAAGGGAAATATTATGTCTTGTGGGTAAAGTTGTACAACCTCTGCAGAGTGTCAAACTAATCGATTAGCCGCGCCCGCGGTTATGGGCATGCCGAGCAAGCCATTTTCAGACTAGACTTTGGTAAATTGAAATTTGGTTTCCAAAATGATGATTGGATGGAGGGAGTCCATCATGGGTTTAACTTAGCCAATTCCAGGAGAGATTCCTGAGTTAAAATGTATAGATTTGGTTTTAGAATAAAGTATGCTTTTTAAAATTATTGAAAATGTTATTAAACTGTTGCTTTATGCTTAAACAAACCATATTGCCATCCTTTGAATACCAGTACATTTATATTGCATCTCTAGTGTGATTTGCTGAGTACGTATGTACTCACCCTTGCTTAATTTACCACTTCAGAGGAGGAGTATCACGTTGGTAAGGACCAGTTGGACTAGGCCGCGTCCCCAGTCGATTGCCTGTGGCAAATTAATTGGGCTCTATCTATTTATCTTTATTTCCGTTGCTTTCATTTATTCGTTTATTTATTTGTTGGCCTGCGCGCCATTCCCTTTGTAATCCTTGAATATTTACTATTAATAAAGAACGCTGGATATGCTATGGTTTCATTTCTACTGTGTGTACTAGCTTTTCCTGGACTAGTACAGAATACACAGAGGATTTCGGAGGTGTTATTCCGGGGTTCGACAGCCTGTTTGGCTGGGTTTCTCCCAGATTCTAGTAGAAACAGCTCGGTTCCAAGTTGCCAAACGGGGCCTTAATATACTGTATTTCCAGTTTCCAATCTAATTCCCCGCCCCTTCTCTCGCTCTTCAGTCTTCACAGCTCCAGCGCATCTGCGTCGCCCGCCCCCGCCTTCTCAAGCACCACCGCCTATTTTGTTAGGATACTGGAAACATGGAGTCCGAATTCATCAGGAAGAGGAAACATTTCAGAGTTGGATGGTTGAGATTTGGCGATACAGGTTTGTTTAAGGAAATTTAACGGATGAGGTGTTATGAAGATTGATGGCGCTTCAAGCAATCCAAGGGTGGTAGTCTTTAATAGTAACTACTATTAGCTGTAATTGTTAATTTCAGGATTTACTATTCACGGTAATAGAACACTGTCATTTTGCCAACTTGTGGCGTTAGGAAGGACCAGAGGAAGTACAAAAGCTGCGGGTTGTAATAGAACACTGTCACTGATGTTGCTTTTGCATTCATGTTCTACTTTCCTTTACGTTCTTCCTCTGAATATTTTATCGATTCTGTCTAGTTTCCTTCTCTGTTTGATTCTTCTTGATCGATTGGTGATTGGGATATCTAGTTGGATCTTGCTGGGTCCTGACAGATTTCCTCTCCTAAATAACTGAGATGAGATTTTCTTTTTACCTTTTGTTCTCAACTTTGCAAGATTGGATGCTGTTCTTGGTCACGGAGATTTAATTAGTCTTTTGCGGATTAAACTCATATTGTCCTATGTACCGTGGATGGCTCTTTCTTTCCTCTTTTCTTTTCGCTATTGCTGTTGGTTGCTGTTCTCGCTGCATTTTTTTTCGATTAGCTGTTACTGCGTTATCGGATTGGTGCTACATATAAATTAATCACTTTTGCGTTGGAAGTGAAATCACGAGCAAGGGCATTAATATTCTGGGAAACATTTGGATGGAAGCTCGACATCATTTTGACCGCCTAATAGATTCCTAATAGACATTCTTTTCTCAAGCTCGTCATTACTGTTCGCGGGCAAGGGCACGGCGACGATGAGCGGCTGCCTGAGTGGTGGTGGCCATGACGGGAACAGATGCGCGGGGCCACGAGGATACGCTGGGAGGTGGGTCGCAGATGCAGCAGCTCGGTAGCCATGGACGGAAACCCGGCACCCCAAAAAATTTAAGAAGTGCTAAGCCAAAGGTGACTACTGGAGCTGGTCGCTGCTGTCGTCGACGGTGGTCATCTGGGGCGGAGCCGCGGCGGCAGGGCTCGCTGGCATCTTCCTCTTCGGCGGCAAGGTGCCTTCTCTCACCGTCGTCTTGTTCTGGTTAGCCGGTTAGGGGATGATTTGTTTCATCCAATTCATCGTTTGCTTACACCTAATCTCTGACACCGCGGGCGCAGCACCAATGGTTTCCTCCAGGCGTCCCACCTCGACCACCTCTGCCTCAGCAACCACATCGACATCAGATGCAGACTCCGACAGAGAGCTTTCATGGGCAGACATCAGATGCCAACCAATCTCAAGATAAAGGTAAACTTTCAAAAGACCTGGGTGCTTTAGACCCTCCGTATGTGAAGTCTATATGCTATAATTGTGGGGAGCCGGGACATCTGGTTGGGAACTGCAAAAATCCAAAGTTATGTTTCATTTGTGAGGAACCGGGTCATCAAATTGAACTGTGCCCGATGCGTTTGCAACCTCAAAAATCTGCAAGGTTCATTGGTAGTGCTGCAAATGGTTTGGGGTTTTTTCATATTGAAGTGCCTGAATCCAGTAAAAGCTCCACTTTCAGATTCAAAAACTGTGGAATTATCACTATTGATCAGGGGGAAATAACTTTAGAAGAACTTGAGAAAAATTTGTCTGACATTTTTGATGCTCAGTGGCCTTGGCAAGTTAGGCAATTGGAGAGCTTTAGGTTTCTTGTGAGATTCCCTCCTCAGAAAAAAGTCTCTGATCTAGCCTTGCTTCCTAGTTTCAACTTGAATAAGCCTGGTGTTACTGTTTATATTGAAACATGGAAAGGAGATCTGGATGTGTTTGATGAATTGCAAGAGGTTTGGATACAGATTAGAGGTATCCCTCCTAAATGGTGTACGTGGAAGGTTTTTGAACAAGTCGCATCTTGTTTTGGGTTATTGGTTAATGCTGATTGGACTGGTATGTTCAAGAGTTTTTATGAGGTGGTGAGAATTCGAATTGCGTGTAGAGATCCCTCTAAGATTCCGCAGCAGAGAATGTTGGGTGCAGAAAAGAATTTGTTCATGATAAACATAACTGTAGAGAAGAATGATACTCAGGGAGCAGTTGGCGATGAAGACAATAATGATGATGATAATGATGATGATATTGATGATTTGAATGATGATGAGAAAAAAGAAGGTGATATTGGTGATAATATGGAAACTGAACAAAATTTCTCTGCAAGTGGAAAAGCTATCCTGGGATCTTCTGTTAAACATAGTATGAGTAATTCTTCAGGTAAGAGTGCTGAATCAAAAGGAAAATCCAATGAGAATATTGATTTTGGATGCTGTGAGATTGATGAAAGATCAATTGTAATTTCTGGGATCAGTGAACAGAAATCCTGGGTGAAAATGCTTCAAGATAATGTTCAGGATAGATACAAAGATGAGATTGTGGATAGCGAAAGATGTTTTAAGTTTCTTAGAGAATTGGAGATGATTGATTCTGATGAAGAACTTGTTGAATCTGCTGGAAAGGACATTGATTTTCAGGATTATTTGAGAGTTCTTGGTTCTGATTATAAAAATAAATCAATTGAAGGAATTGATTTGGATTGTCATATTGTGGCTGATCAAAATGTTTTGGGAGATAAACATAGTACTCATTCTGAGTCTAAAGATGGCAATTATCCTGATCTGTTACATGATAGTGAGGTTCATAAAAAACAAAAGCTATGGGGTCCAATTCCATGTAAGAGGAAGAGTAAGAGAATAGATGACCAAGGCAAAACTGTTTTACAAAAGGCTCAAGAGCTGCAACGGCAAAAAAATTTAGAAGGTTGCCCAAAACCGAAAGGTATTTCTTCTAAGAGCTCCTTTGATTCCTTTTCTATTAATGATTTAAATAATCTATCTAGTAAAGTGGACATTATGATGGGAAGCTCGGATATTGAAAAAATTGAAAATGTTATAGTATGTAAAGAAAGTGATGCTGTGAGAGTTGCCAATTTTGAGCGAGTTATCTCTGATGGAGATTGCTCAGACAATAATAGTAATGTAGCTTTGGAAAATTCTGTTGATAATGCTAGTAAGCTTAGTCCTTCGGTTATTCCTCTGAAGGAGGATTGTGAGGAAAAAAATGAGTTAGAAGGATGGACTACTATTGGAAAACACAAACGGGGCAAGCACTCCAGGAAAAATAAACTTAAATGAGAGGTGTATTCTGGAATGTTAGAGGTTTAGGACAACCGGGAAAGACTCAATGCATAAAAGATATTATTGAAAATCATAAGTTAGATTTCGTTGGTTTCCAAGAAACTAAGAGAGAGAGTTTTAATATGTCCTTCTTAAATAACATTAGTGGTTCTAGAAATTTAGAGTGGCAATGGTTACCAGCTAAAGCTACTGCAGGTGGCATTTTGGTTGGTATTAACTCGGAGACTTTAGATATTTTGCATGTTGAACTAAGGGAGTTTTCTATCCAATGCACAATTAAGAGTAAGGAGAATGAGTTTGTCTGGAGACTAGTGACAGTGTATGGGTCACCCTATGAAGAGGGAAAGCAGGCTTTTATTTCTGAGCTTCATGAAATCCTGATTGCTGATGATCACACCCCGATTATGTTGGGAGGGGATTTTAATCTGGTTAGATCTATCTCTGATAAGAGTAATAGAAAGATTGATCACAATTGGTGCGATAGATTTAATGAATGGATCAATATGTGGGGGCTTATGGAAATAAAGTTGACTGGGAGACATTTTACTTGGACCAATAATCAAAGTACCCCGATTATGTCAGTGATTGATAGAATTTTTTGTAGTACTTCTTTTGAAGAAAAGTTTCCTTTAGCTGTTGTGTCATCTCTTCCTTGAATTGGAAGTGACCATACTCCTATTCTTTGGGATTCTGGAAATATTTTGTTTCAGAATAAACAGAGTTATAAATTTGAAAAATGGTGGCTTCTCCATGACGATTTTAGGGATATTGTTTATAAAGCCTGGAATATTTCGGTTAAAGGTATGAGTGCTATTGATAAATGGCAAGCCAAAGTTAGGAATATTAGAAGAATTACAAGAGGATGGAGTTATAATGTTGTTGCTGAGATTAAGAAAAAAAAAGATGCTCTTGGATGAATATGTTGAATTAGATACTCTCTCGGAGTCTAAAATTCTGTCGAATGATGAGGATAACAGATTGGCTTCTATTAAGGAAGAAATAGAGAAAATTTGGTGTATGGAGGAGATAAAAGCTAGACAGAGGGCTAGGGAAAAAGATATTAAAGAAGGAGATAGAAACACTAAATATTTTCATGCGGTTGCTAATCAGAGGAGGAGGAAAAATTTTATTACTTCTCTAGAGGGGCCTGACGGGCTTGTTCATGATACTGAAAGCATGCTTAGTATAGCTTGTGACTACTACAAAAATCTTTTTGGCTTTGAAGCTAAACCTAATATTAACTTGAGTGATAATTTCTTCAGTCATGAGGAAAAGATTTCTAACTCTGAAAATGCTTTACTTGAGGCCCCGTTTATTGAAGAAGAGGTCAAACAAGCAGTTTTTGACTCTTATGCAGATGGTGCTCCTGGTCCTGATGGTTTGTCTTTTATTTTCTATCAGAAATTCTGGAATATTGTGAAAGGTGATTTGTTAGATTTGTTTAGGGATTTGGAGAAAGGTGTTTTGGATTTGTATAGACTTAATTTTGCGATGATCTCTCTGATTCCTAAAGAGAATAATGCTAAAACTGTAAATCAGTTTAGACCTATTAGTTTATTGAATTGTAGTTATAAAATCATTACTAAAGTGCTTACTAATAGAATTAGTCATATTTGTAATAGAATTATCCTTCATAATCAGACTGCTTTTATAAAAAATAGATATATTTTAGAAAGCGTGGTCACGGCTCATGAAGTTATTCATAAAATCCATTATGAAAAAGTAAAGGCTTGGTTCTGAAACTTGACTATGAGAAAGCTTATGATAGAGTGAACTGGAGTTTCTTATTGGATATTTTATCCAAAAGAGGTTTTGGGATTAAGTGGCAGTCTTGGATCTGGTCCATTTTGGACAAAGGCTCTGTGGGAGTCAAGATAAATAATGTAGAAAGTAATTTCTTTCAATCTGGTAAAGGTTTGAGGCAAGGTGACCCTCTTTCCCCAATTCTGTTTAATTTGGTTGCTGTTGTTTTTGCCAGAATCTTATATAAAGCAACTAATATTGGTTTAATAACCGGGTTATGTGAAGATTTTCGTCCTGGAGGGATTATTAGTTTGCAATATGCTGATGATACTTTACTTTTTATTAAAGATAACGAGCGTAGTGTTTTACATCTGAAATGGTTTTTGACTTGTTTTGAACAAATGTCTGGTATGAGAATTAATTTCCATAAAAGTGAGTTGATTTCTATGGGCTGTGAGCATAATGAAACAAAGAAGTTTGCAAACATCCTCAGCTGCAAAACAGGGAATTTCCCTATTAAATATTTAGGTATTCCTCTTCATTATGACAAAATTAGGAGAGAAGATTTTCAGCCGCTTGTGGATAAGATGTTGAAAAGAATTGCAGGTTGGAGGGGGAAATTACTCTCGTACAGTGGTCGTTTAATTCTCATAAAATCTTGTTTAGCTAGTATCCCGATCTACTTGCTTTCCTTTTTTAAATTTCCTAATTGGGCTCTTGATCTAATTAACTCTCATATGGCCAAGTGTTTGTGGAACAACTTTGAAGGGCATAATAAGCTCCATCTTGCTAATTGGCAATTGGTTTGTATGGACAAGAAATATGGTGGTCTTGGCTTATTCAACATTAGAGATCTTAATCTGTGCCTATTAGCTTCTTGGACTAGAAGATTCTATTGTAAAGAGACGAAAATCTGGAAAGACTTAGTGAATTTCAAGTATAATATCAACAATCCCAATTTGTTTGCTAATGATCATGAACATGCTTCTACTTTCTGGAAGGGGGTTTTATGGGCTATGCATGCTACTAAGTTTGGTTATAGATGGAGTGTTGGAAATGGAAGGAAGATTAGATTCTGGGAAGATGTTTGGTTTGGCTCTTCTTGTTTGGCTATCCAATTTTGGGATTTGTATTGCTTAGTTAATGAGAAAGGTTTGGTTATTGCTGATATTTGGGATGGAGATAATTGTAAATGTACTTTTAGGAGAACTTTTCCTGAAAATCTGATGATAAGATGGTTTGAATTAATGGAGGTTGTGAAGAGTATAAAATTTATAGAGGATGATGATGCCTTGATTTGGGAGTATGAAAATAGTGGAACTTACTCGGTTAAATCCTTATATGCAATTATCAATTTTAGAGGGGTGGTCCCTGTGTTTATTCCGGCTGTTTGGGAACTCTTTGTTCCTCCTAAAGTGCATCTTTTTCTTTGGTTACTTTCTCATAATAAACTCATGACTAAAGATAATCTTCGGAAAAGGGGGATTGACAAAGGTGGTGCTTGTAGTTTTTGTTTGGAAAATGAATCTATTATTCATCTGTTCTTTAACTGTGTGGTTGTTAAGAATATTTGGGATATAGTGGGAGAGTTTTTTGATATCAATATTGGTTATGATTTTGATTCGGTTGCTCGGTTTTGGATTAGTAATAAAAAGAATGCTGTTTTAAATATAGTTTGTGCTGCTACTTTATGGAGTATTTGGAGATATAGAAATAACATGATCTTTCGTTTTCAGTCTTGGATGAATATGAAAGCAGTTTGGAGGCTGATGCTTGTTTCTTTAAAAGATTGGAGTCTGTTGCTCAAGGAGGAGATGCTAGTCAAAGTGAATTTATTTTGCACGGTCCTGGTTTCCAGACTTCAATCCCCGTTGATGCTGACGCTTTGAATGAATTGACAGATAAATCTCATGAGATAGATGACACTATTGCTGTTCCAATTTCGGTTGAAATGACTTCCTTGTTTGATGATCTAGCTCGGCTTCAGAAGAAGAATGCTGGTTGTAAGAAGTTGGAGAAGAAATATTTTCCGGTCTGATGAAGCTGGAAGCTCTGCTCTTCGTATAGCTGCTAGAGTTTGACTGGAAAGCAGTTTTTGCTGGAAGTGCTTAGTGTTAGATTTGGTTGTGTTTTTGCTTTTGTGGCTAGTCTGTGCACTCTGTGTTGAGGCTTTTGGGTTTAAATCTGCTCTCAGACTTGTGACGCTGGCTTTGCTGCTTCGTCTAGCATCCGGTTCCCTGGAATTTGCTTCACTGGAAGGTTTTGAGTCTTAGTTCTGGTTGTTGTTTTTTGTGGTTGGTGTGTGCCCTCGGTGTTGAGGTGCTTTGGAGTCTAATCTGCGATCAGATTTGTGTAATATCTGATTGATGTACTCTTGTCTGGCTTCAGTTTCAATGGAACTGGGATGTCATTGACATGATATCCTTTTCATCTAAAAAATCTCTGACACCACTGCATTTCCATGGATATGCAGAGTCTTAGCAACGTTGCAGTGCCCGCAGCTAAGAATTTTATTGAAATCGTTGCAACTTACTGTAAATCAGGCGGTCTCGATTGAATTTGGGGGCAACATAGATCGATTCTTGTTATTTTTATTTTTACTTTCGCCGTAAAGAAGTTCTTATTAGGCTAGGTGATTGGAAGCATTACAAATTGCATGCAGCATCTTTTGCAAGATGGTGCTTGATTGAAGAATAGTTTCTTTTGAGGAGCAATGTGTTGATCAGTAGGGTTTTTGTTCCTGCCTTGTGGAGGAAATGTTGTTAGCTACCGTGTCATGACATTGAGAGAGTTGGAATTACTATTGATAGAGCAGGTTATCTTTTCAACTGACTAGTAAGGTGCCCGTGCGTTGCAACGAAATCCTAAATCAGAAGCAGTAGCCAAAAGAAGTTATTGTGTTTTATTCGACGCACATTCCTCAAGACCATCAGAAGCATTGCTAAACTTGTATAGTTCCAATTAGCACATTGTAAGATCTTGTGGAACAACATTGTCCATTACCCCCAATATATATCCTTTCACCACAAACATTGTCCATTACCCCACAATATATATTCTTTCATCTAGTTGTGAAGATAGTTGCAGGTGGGTAATGATTTATGAAACTATGTTAAATTGAATCACTTGTCCTAGTGAGGAACTATGATTTTTCGAGATAAACCCAAGGTACTAAGTCCGACAAATATGCTATCTCAGAAATGTCCAAACAAAAAACAAAACAAAACTTAATGTTACCCACGGTTAACACCCTATCACTATCTAGATTTCTTACAAACCTATCTTAAAAACAATTGAACAACACTCAGATTATATATTCTACAAAATGGTATCAAGAGCATCAGATAAAATGAAGGTAGGTAGTTTATTATTCGTCTGTTATTGACAAATCATATAATCAATGCTCTTCGACCTCACACGATAATGAATTGTCATTTTATTAAGTTAATCCTTAACATGTCCATGGTTCACCTTTTTCGTATTAGATTCGCAATTTGAAACAATATGTGCTACAGACATTATCAATTTAGCACATGCACACACCTCTTCAATGTCATCATTGCTATATATCCCATATCGGAATTCCTGGCTCAAGTTATTAGCAAGAGCTGCCACATCATAATCCATGTCTCGGAAGTCATCATCATCACTATCCCTACCACGATCATGTAGTGATGTTGGGCGCCTGTAGCAACAAGATATAGGCGCAGAAATGCTTAGACAAAATGAATGCAAGGTATAGCATGCCAACAAAAGGAAAAAAGGGGGGAACATACCCACAAGCCCAATGATAAACAGTCTCCACCTCATTGCACTTGACCAAAACATCTGTCTGCCATTCGACACACTCGCTATTCTCCTAATAAAAAATGGTCAAGTCTGTTATGAATAGCACTTGTATTCATAATGAGGCCAAGGGGCCAATATATATACATGTACAAGAGGTACAGGGAAACAGGACTCTATCTCTAACCAATAGGTATACAAGAGTAACAGGACTATCTCTAACACCCCCCCTCAAACTCATGGTGGATCAACAACACTGAGTTTGTAGAGGAAAAAGTTATGATAAGCTCTAGTCTGTGTCTTCGTGAAGAAATCTGCTAACTGGAGCTCTGAAGGCACATACTGAAGAGCCACGACCTCATCCTGTACCTGTGACCTCATATAAGAAGCATCAACTCCAATATGCTTGGTGAGTTCATGCTTCACTGGATCTCGAGCAATGCTGATAGCCCTGTACTGTCAGATAAAAGAGGAGTCGGTGTAGAAACAGAAACACCAAAATCCTCAAGTAACCACCGTAGCCAAGTAACCTCTGCTGTCAAAAGAGGCATAGCCCGCAACTCAGCCTCAGCACTCAAACGAGAGACTGCTGTCTGCTTCTTAGTCTTCCAAGCAATGAGAGAACCACCAAGAAAAACACAGTAAGCAGAAAGGGACCAACGATAGAGTGATCACTAGCCCATGTAACATCAGAGTATGCCTGGAGCTGTAAAGAGCTAGAGCGTGGAAAGAAAAGACGGCGAGAGATGGTTCCACGAAGATATCGTAGAACACGAAGAAGATGACTATAGTGGAGCTGAGTGGGAGCAGAAACGAACTGACTCAGGATATGGACTGTGAGGAGCCGCCCAAATCGTCCTCGGATTATCGAATGTCCTGTCGTCCTTATCGGATTTGAAGGCTAGCAACGGACCGCCGGTGGCGCTCACAGTGCTAGCACCCAAACCCAACTGAGACGACAGCAACCCACTCGATTAACCCGACAACAATCCCGGTATTCCCCCGGTATGCGACTCGAAACACGCCCAGGATCCTCACATACCGGTTAACAATGCCGTTATCAATTCAATTTGCATAAAGGGGGCAACGAACTCGAAACAGTCACGACCAAACGCGCAAGCGGAAACACCACGCACAAAGACAAACCAAGACGACCACCGACTCAACCGAAAAACAGCCCACAAGGACCCACGACTAGCCAAAACCCGAAAATCAACCAAGCCATCAAAAACTAGAAAATTACGGCATGACCTTCCTAGAATATACGGACATCCACAGCACCACAGCAGTAACAACAGTCAAAGAAAACGCATACGGAACCCGACATACACCTAAACGTCTATTGCCAAATCCAAAAGCCCAACAAACAGCATCTATCTATACAACAAAAGGATGCATTTAGCAAAAGTAAGACAAATCCCGGAAGTGTTCTGCCCCTGAACACTCCCAGGAGCAAACGGCGTCGGCAAGCCTCTACTCGGTGCCCCGCCCAGTCATCGACGAGAGGCAGTACGGGCAGAACTCGCATCCACCCACCTGATCCTCACCTGAAAACCACAAAGCAGAAGCATGAGTACAAAAGGTACTCGCAAGACTTACCCGGGGGTCCATATATGACCGACTCCAAAGGATTATGCATTTAGTTGTAGCAAGGATTAAGCTTAAGGTAAAGGTGCGGAAAAGCATTAACATTTGTAGTATAAGTGCGACAATTGGACCAATTACAAATTTAAAGCAGTTATAGACCGCACTTACTTCTAATGTGAGGTTGAAAGCAACAACAATTAAAGTAGAGCAATGCATAACCATTTTAAGGCTCAAGCCCAACGGCGAGCTGCAAGTTCAAGTTATTTACTACACAGAAGAAGTTCGGATCAAGCTTGCTCATATCCGAGAGGGCGGCAATTCGAATCGCTTAATTAACCCTGCAGGGAAGCATTGATCGCACGACACGTACCACGAAGGGCCTCGTGTCAACCCCCTCCCATCCATACCCAATCGCTGAAGCGTCCCCTTGCGGTCCGAAAACCTAGCACCCCCTCGAGCTGCCCCAAGCCCGGCTTGGCGCTCGAGAGCCGGCCTAAGCCTCGCCCTCAACCACGTCCAACCACAGGAAGTTACGGTCCATCGATTCAATATGAAAGAAAGAGTGGCTTACCGTACCATAATCGGGCATGCGACCAACCGGGGTGTGCTCAATCTTATTCCACTTACGGATCGGTCCTTAACTGACACAGACGGGGCTACACATTTGAGTCTCCATACCCAAATGAACCAACTCCCCGCCCGGTCCACAATTCATTTCTTTCCAAAACCTTTCCCAATTCCAAGTCCAACATAATGTAGTATGTGTGTAATAATAACAACCACAAGTGACAGAACCCTCCGTCACTTGGCCCAACCCACTTTCTAAGCGAACTAAGCATGGACTCAATTATATTACCCATAGCCTAGCTCCAAAGGATGTGTTCAACAATTACCAACGGATGTATGTGCAGCAAATGGGATCTAGACCTATCCCTCAATTAAATTCCTAATGCATCACTTAACCAATCATGTAGCAGTTTATTCACAAAAATACATTTACATAAAGGTTGAATATGCTTAGGTGCTTGCCTGATGCTTCTGCCGGATCCTCAACAACAACTTGCTCACCGTGATCACCCTCGATCGCGGCCATGTCACCCTCCGCGGGATCGTTCGCTACACGATACATATGTATGAAATGAGATGAATGCTATGCATAAGGATGAGTTGATCAATGCACAAGCAAAGCGAGTTTCAAACATGCAACAACATTACATTTCACAACTAGCGACACGGTTCTACCATTCATTTCAACCTAGAGCAAAGAAAACCGAAATTAGAGACAACGCCCAAAAATTGACTTATTTCAACCTAAATGACCAAAATAGGATAATACCTCTTTATTACTCATTTACATACTTGTTGAATGGACCAAAAGCTCCTAATCTGAAAATTGAACACAAGAACTGAAATTGGACTTTTTTGAAATTTTTAGAAATCTGGCCACTACTTCAAACCGGCATAACTTATTCTAAATTCATCCAAAATAAGCAAACAAATACATTTTTGAAATCTCCTCGAAATTCCCTACAAGTTCTCAGTCAAAATTTTTTCCAATTTCGGCCTCCAATTAATCCTAATTCGCAGCTCAAAATCCAATTCACCAATTTCGTCCATTTCGGACAGCCGAAACTAAAAATGGCATAACTTTCTAATGGAATGTCCAAATGGAGAAATTCCAGCTGGAGATGCTAGATAATTTCACCCTCTACAACTTCCTAAGCAAATGTAAACTCCAATTTGGCCTCTAAATAGCTCGAATTCGCAGAAAACTGAGAGCCAAAATCCTGCTCGAAAATGACAGATTTCAACTCAACCCTAACTTTAGCTTCTACAACATTTCTCCCCAAATCTAGGCACTAGAACTCAACCAACAGCAATGGGGGACTTCATGGAGGTAGATCCAAGCATTGGGAAGGTCCTCACCTAGCTCATTCAAGAGATGGCCATGGAGGAGAGAGATGGAGCTTGGAGGAGATGGGGGGAGATCGTGTGCAGGTTGGGGGAGCTGCTGGGGTGGCACGCCGGAGGAGGAGCAGCCGAGGGGTCGCCGGAGCTGGGGTGGAGGTCGCCGGAGTTGGAGCTCCAAGGGGAGAGCACGGCATGGAGGAGCTCCAATGGAGGGCACGGTTGGAGAAGAAGATGGTGGCTGCTGTTTTTTTGCTTGGAGTTGGCTGCCACAACCCCCATTTGACCCACATTTTCATCTCCCCAAAATGCCCCTCAAGCAACCAACAAATTGGCTAAGTCCTCCAACACAAAACCGCACTAGATTCGCTTTTTGAACCAAGTTTAAAACTAGCGTTTGACACCGGATTGGCAAGGTAACTCCACCACTAGGTAGAGAAATGTTTTTACTTCGCAACCATGCAACTCGCGCACTCTAGCCCTTTCTAGATTGCAAGTTACAAGCCTCCAAACTTCGATAAAAACCACATTTGCGCTCGGAATTTTTCGGCTCTAAACTTTTGATTAAGTTCATAATTCTTCTAAGTGGCAGTTCAGGAGTTTCACGGAAGCCGGAAATGACCTCAAGAGCGGCTAAAACTTAGTTGGCGCGAAAATTAGCCGCTAGAATCGAATTCGAATTCGGGACCGTGACATGGACTGGATAAGAAATGTCAGGACGAGTGACACCAAGGTAAACAAGACTCCCAACAAGATGGCGATAGCGAGTAGGATCCTCAAGAGGTTCACCATCAGTAGGTCGAAGGTGAACATTGAGCTCCATGGGAGTCTCGGCTGTACGCTCATCAGTGAGAGAAGCACGATCAAGAAGATCCTGGATATACTTCTCTTGGGAGAGAAAGAAGCCCTCAGAGGTGGAAGAAACCTCAATCCCAAGAAAGTATCGGAGAGGACCAAGATCGGACATGAGAAACTGCTCACTGAGACGGGCCTTTACAAAGGCAATATACTGAGAATCATCGCCAGTAATGATCATGTCATCAACATACAGAAGGAGAAGAGTCCGACCACGAGAAGAGGTGTGAACAAAGAGCGCAGGATCATAAGCACCGCGTAAAATCCAGCGGCAAGATCACAGAAGAAAAACGCTCAAACCAAGCACGAGGGGCTTGCTTGAGCCCATAAAGAGAGCGACGAAGCCGACAAACCATGCCCTCAGGAACAGAATACCCCGGTGGTGGCTGCATATAGACCTCCTCGTGCAGCTCACCATTAAGAAAGGCATTCTTGACATCAAGCTGAGAGATGGACCACTCTCGAACAGAGGCAACAGCAAGAAGAGTGCGAACAGTGGTCATGTGAGCCACAGGGGCAAAAGTCTCATCATAATCACGACCATGCTCCTGCTGAAAACCACGCGCCACAAGACGAGCCTTGTAGCGCTCAAGAGAACCATCAGAGCGAGTCTTAATCTTATAGACCCACTTGCAAGTAATGGGACGGACACGTGGAGGAAGTGGAACAAGATCCCACGTGCCAGTGCGCTCAAGGGCAGCAATCTCCTCCGCCATCGCATGCTGCCATTCCTGATGAATAACAGCATCACGGTAAGAAGTCGGCTCGGCCAGAGCTGCACCAACAAAAGCAAAACGCTCAGGAGGCCGAATAGATTGTCGATCGCGAAGAGCATAACGAGGAGGAGACACTAAAGAAGATGGTTCATCAGAAGAAGAAGATGGCACATCAAAAAAGTCCTCAGCTGGCGGTCGACGAGTGTAGTGGAGAGGATAGGGAGAAACAACATCTGAAGAGACTTGTGTAGGAGAGGACGATGGTGAAGAAACCGGCGCTAAAGGAGACGCCGATCGTGAACGAAAAGTGACAACTGGAGTATCAGGAAAAGTCAGAAAAGACAGTGGCTCAACAAGGGAAGTAAGAGAGGAAGAAGAACGAGGGTAGAAGGGACGAGACTCATCAAAAGTGACATCTCGTGAGATCCGTATCCGTCGGCCAACAGGATCCCAACAGCGATATCCCTTATGCTCAGCATTGTATCCCAGAAAAACACACTCAACAGACTGAGCAGTAAGCTTGGTGCGTTCACGAGGTGCAAGAAGAACATAGCACACACACCCAAAAAGACGAAGTCCAGAATAATCAGGAGGCATGCCACAAAGACGCTCAACTGGAATACCACCCTTCAGAGCAGAAGAAGGTTAGATATTGGTCAAGTGGGTAGCAGTGGAAACAGCCTCAGCCCAGAAGTGAGGTGGAACAGCGGAAGCAAGCATAAGAGATCGAGCTGTCTCATGAGCACCAGGACAAGAAAACTGAGAAAGAGTGCCCTGTGTGGCAAGAAAAGCTCGAAGAGCTTCGGACAGATACTCCCCTGCCGAGTCAGCACGAAGAACACGAATGGGAGAATCAAACTGAGTGTGAATCATGGTGGTAAAAGTCTTATAGATGGATAAAACCTCACTACGAGAGGACATAAAATATATCCAAGTGTGGCGAGAAAAATCATCTATAAAAAGAATATAATACCGATGACCCCCTTTTGAAACAAAAGGAGCCGGACCCCAAACATCAGAATGAACAAGATCAAAAGGACGTTGTGAGATAGACTCACTAAAATGATAGGGGAGTTGTAGCTGTTTGCCAAGCTTACAACCCGTACAGTGTAAAGAAGCATCACCAGACACAGGGCCTAAAAGACCACGACGAACTAAAGAAGACAGACGCGAGCCACAAAGATGGCCCAAACGGTGATGCCACTGAGCGAAAGTCCCGGTAGAAGAAGCAACGGATGCTGACGTGGTGGAAGAAACGGAGAGACTGACAGAGGCAGCGAAAGGTAGATGAAGCCAGTCAAGCTCCCAAAGACGCTGAGAGTCACGACGGCGAGGGCCAGTCCCAACCAGGGCCCCCGTGTTAGTAGCACAATTCTTACTATCATTGAGATAGGATGACAATAGGAGTTGGGGCAATTTTTCTGGTTTATTTCTCACACAATGCCATGCCAACCTGAGGGATTGGGGTTACATATTTATAGCTGTCAGGGCAGCCAAGCATATGCTAAGATGCTAGTCTAAGATGCCGTCCTAAAGTAGTCTAAGATGCTAGTCTAAGATGCCTAAAGCTGCCTACAAAGACCACAAGGACAATAAAGCTCCAAGGACAAAGACTACAAGGACAAAGACTTATTCCATCATTCTCCCCCTAAGTCTTGTCCGTCGTCTTGTGGGAAAGTTGGACCATGCCGATCCTGGAGCGTAGCTCAAGAAACTTGATCCTCCCAAGGGGCTTGGTGAGCAGGTCCGCCAGCTGGTCCTTAGTGTTGATGTAGCGCGCCTTGATGCTTCCTTCGTCCAAGCAATCCCGGATGAAATGGTACCTCACCCGGATGTGCTTGCTCCGTTCATGAAAAACGGGGTTCTTTGCCAGGGCCAGAGCGGACTTGCTGTCCATCCTGAGTTCCACCGCCTCAGTATCTCTGCCGAGGAGATCACCAAGCAGTCGAGCAAGCCAAAGTGCCTGAGTCGAAGCGGTGGAAGCCGCTATGTACTCGGCCTCGCAGCTGGACAGGGCCACCACTTGCTGCTTAACCGACTGCCAGCCAACGAGGCACTTGCCGAGGAAGAAGAGAGTCCCGCTCGTGCTCTTGCTGGTGTCGATGTCGCCGCCGTGGTCGCTGTCGCTGTAGCCGACGAGGTGTGCCTCTCCAGGGCACCTCGGGTAGTGGAGGCCGTGGTCGAGAGTCCCCGCAACATAGCGGATGATCCTCTTCACAGCCTGTTGGTGCTCCGTCGTCGGTCGCTGCATGAACCGACTAACGTAGCCGACGGAGAAAGCCAAATCCGGCCGTGTGTGGACGAGGTAACGGAGGCTCCCCACAAGACGCCGATACTGCGTAGCGCCCACCTCTTCCGTCGTGTCGTCGCGGCTCAGCTTCAGCCGCTCCTCCATCGGAGTGAGTGCTGGGTTGCAGTCGGTGAGCCCAGCCAGCTCAACGACACGCTTGGCGTAGGCGGTCTGTCGAAGCGTGATTCCGGAGTCGTCCTGGTGCACCTCGATCCCCAGGTAGAAGGAGAGAGACCCCAGGTCACTCATTTGGAAGGTGGCCTTCATCTCCTCCTTGAATACTGCCACCTCCACGTCCTTGGTGCTGGTGATCACCAAGTCATCGATGTAGACACACACCAGCATGGCGTTTCCACCATTGCCCCGCCGGTAGATGGCCGCCTCGTGCGGGCTTTGCTCGAAACCCATCCTTTTGAGCGTGGAATCCAACTTGGCATTCCACGCCCTTGGTGCCTGTCGCAAGCCATAGAGGGCCTTGCGCAGGCGTAGCACCTTACCCTCCTTGCTGGGAATCTCAAAGCCCGGCGGCTGGTGCACGTAGACCTCCTCCTTCAAATCGCCGTTAAGAAACGCCGATTTAACGTCCATGTGATGAACATGCCAGCCTTCCTGGGCAGCCAGCGCAAGGAGAAGTCGCACGGATTCCATCCGTGCCACGGGGGCGAAGGCATCGTCGAAGTCGATCCCCTCCTGCTGCACGAAACCGCGTGCCACCAAGCGAGCCTTGTGCCTGACGATGGCGCCGGCTTTATCCCTCTTTATCTTGAACACCCACTTAAGAGTGATCGCGCGGTGACCACAAGGGAGATCAGCAAGCTCCCAGGTGCGGTTCTTCTCAACCGCATCCATCTCCGATTGCATAGCGGCACGCCATGCCGCGTGTCTCGCGGCTTCTGCGAAAGAACGAGGCTCGCCATCGTCACACGTAAGATGCAACTGCGCCTCCAGATCGCGAGGCACCAGTCTTGGCATCGGCTGGTCGCCGAGAAGATTCCCCATCGTACGATACCGCAACGGCTCGCCGTCATGGCATGCGTCGATGCGCTCCGCATCGTGGGAGAGCGGAGTAGCGAACTCCACCGGGCCGTGGTCGACACTAGCTGACGTCGGAGTGGACGTTGGTGCTGGAGTGCGTGGAGTTGCCGGCTGTGGTGGTGTTGACGAGGAACTCGCCGCAGCCGAGGTTGTGGCAGGAGAACATGATGCTGGAGTCGGTGGAAGCTCGGGAACTGGGGTAGGCATGCTTGATGAAGGGAAGCTGCCTACTCCCCCAGCTCCCTTGAAACGGACGTACTCGACAGTGAAGTCGTTGTACGTCGGAGTCGAGCCGTCGTCCACCGCCTTGTCCCATGCCCAACCTCGCCCTTCGTCGAACACTACGTCGCGCGCCGTGCGCACACGCTGTGTCCCTGGGTCAAGAATGCGGTAGGCCTTCAAGCCCTCCGTGTAGCCGAGGAACACCCCTGGAGTGCTTCTGTCGCCGAGCTTGCCGATGTGGCTAAGCTCTTTGACTAACGCGAGGCAGCCGAAGACCCATAGGTGAGAGACCGCCGGCTTGCGCCCATGCCAAGCCTCGTACGGCGTCCTGCCATTGAGGGCCTTGGTGGGCGAGCGGTTGAGGATGTAGACTGCCGTCACCACCGCCTCTCCCCAGAAGATAGCCGGCATCCCCCTCTGCTTGAGGAGGGCCCGAGCCATTCCCACAACCGTCTGGTTGCGCCGCTCGACGACGCCGTTCTGTTGCGGGCTGTACGGCGCGGAGTAGTGGCGCTGAATGCCTTCATCCGCGCAGTACGACGCGAACTCAGCTGTTGTGAATTCGCCGCCATTGTCGGTGCGCAGCACGCGCAGCTTGCGGTCGCATTCCGCCTCCGCAGCGGCCTGCGCGCGCCTGATGGCATCCGCAGCCTCTCCCTTGCTACCGAGAACCATCACCCACATGTAGCGGGAGAGGTCGTCGACGAGTAGCAGAAAGTAGCGTCGTCCTCCTGGTGTGGCTGGTGTCACCGGGCCACACAAGTCCCCGTGCACGAGCTCGAGCCGCTCCTTGGCTCGGAAGCTCGACTGCTGGGGAAAGGGGAGCCGCCTCTGCTTTGTCAGAACGCAGATGTCGCAGAACTGCTCCACGTGGTCGAGGCACGGGAGGCCGCGCACCATCTCGGTGGTACTGAGCCTCTTCAGGGCCTCAAAGGAAAGGTGCCCAAAGCGCTCATGCTACTGCCACGCCTCGTCGTCCCGACGAGCAGCAAGGCAGAGAGGTTGTGCCATCTGCACGTTGAGGACGTAAAGTCGATTGGTGCCTCTGGTCACGTTGGCAAGAAGGCGACGACGGTGATCCCAAATCTTCATGACTCTGCTCTTGATCGCCACGTGCGATCCGTTCTCATCCAGCTGTCCCAAGCTGATGATAGAGTTCCTTAACGCGGGGATGTAGTAGACTCCGGTGAGCAGCCTGTGCTCTCCAGACTTGGCGGTGAAGAGGACAGAGCCGACGCCCTTGATCTCCACGCTGGAGGCGTCCCCAAACTTGACGGAGCCTCGGACGTTGGAGTCAAGCTCGGTGAAGAACTCTCGTCGACCGGTCATGTGATGGGTAGCGCCAGTGTCGAGGCACCACCCGTCAATCTTGTCGTTGCTTGAGCTGTCGCCAAGAAAGGCGTGTGCTCTCGGCTCATCAAGGTGGAGGAGATTTGCTGCGGCCGATGCTGCTGGAGATAGCTCGATGTTTGCGTGTGCCAGGAGCAGAGCCGGCTCTTCTTCCTCCACCTGCGCGACGTGGACCTAGCCACGTCGTGGCTGGCGGCACTCCTTGGCCTAATGACCAAGCTTGCCACAGTTGCGGCAGGAGTCGTCTCGTGCCGGCTTTTGGTTGCCGGTGGCGCCGCCCTGGGCGCCTCCGCGGAGAACACCCGCGGCACGACCACGCGCCCCAGCCTGGACGCGTCCGCGCTCTTTGCGCGGCTTGGCGCGCTTGCGGCCGCCTGTTGTGGAAGAGAACTCCCCCTTCTTCCCGACACCCTGGCAGGCCTCCCACTGTTCCCGAGTGAGATACAGCTTCCCGCCGATGGTGATAGGCCCCGAGGGGGACTGTGGTTCGTCGCTGTCGACGACCTTGAGACGACCTATCGCCTCCTCGATCGACATCGTGGAGAGATCCAGCAGAGACTCGATCGAACGAGCGATCTGCTTGTACTTCTCGGGGATGCAACGGAAAAGCTTCTGGACGGCTCTCTCCTCGTCGTAGGTGTCGTCGCCGAACTGCACCAACTTTTGCAGCAGAGTGTTGAGACGGAGAGCAAAGTCATCAACATCCTCACCTGGCTTGAAGGCCAGGTTTTCCCACTCCTTGCGAAGTGCCTGCAGGGTGGTCTTGCGGGCGCGGTCGCTGCCGATGCGTGCCGCAGCGATGGCATCCCAGGCCTCCTTGGCAGTTCGCTTTTTGGAAAGCGAGAACTGCATCTCGGGCGGGACTGCAGCTATGAGTGCATCCAGCGCCCGTCGATCCTCGTAGTAATCGACGTCGCCGTACCGAACTGCTTCCCACATGTGCCGCACCTGAAGCCGTACCCGCATCACCGCAGCCCACTCGACGTAGTTGGTCTTGGTGAGGGTAGGCCATCCACTGCCGGGACCGACGTCCCTGACAATGGCCTGGATCCCGTGGTGACCATCGTACCGATCCGGGGAAGGAGAGCCGCGCCGCCTGTAAGGGCCGCGATCTCCGTCGACCCGACTGCCGCCGCCGGGAGCGCCGTTGGCGCGTTCGCACCTGTCTGGGCTGCCACCGCGCTCATGGGGATGTGCGACAGCCCACTGCGCCGCCCGCTCACGCGCTGCCTCCCTCGCCGGCTTGAGCCCCACCTCGGTGCCACTGTCGGCTGAGGCAGAGCTGCTGGAGCTACTGCTGCGCAGAGCCTCGAGCTCTGTTGCCGCCGCACGCGCTGCATCCGCCGCCGCTGCTGCTTCCACTTCTGCCCTTGCTGCTGCCAGTTCCGCCGCCGCCAGCTTTGCCGCCCTTGCCGCAGTCTCTGCTGCTGCTCGCTCGCGGTCCTCTGCCGCGGCAACCTCGGCCTCCTGCCGGTGCCGCGCGCTCGAGGCGACCGAGCGCTGAGACTGTCCTTCGGACATGGCGCGCTAGTGGGGGGCTGCTGCTAGGGGAAGAAGCTGCCTCGAGCAATTTCGCTCATTCGCTCGTAAGATGAAGGATGAGCAGAAACAGCTGTTGGCTGAGTGCAAGGGGGAGCGTGGGAAGGAGATGAACAAGAGATGTTTAGGCTACAAGAAAGAACAGCTCTAATACCACTTGTTAGTAGCACAATTCTTACTATCATTGAGATAGGATGACAATAGGAGTTGGGGCAATTTTTCTGGTTTATTTCTCACATAATGCCATGCCAACCTGAGGGGTTGGGGTTACATATTTATAGCTGCCAGGGCAGCCAAGCATATGCTAAGATGCTAGTCTAAGATGCCGTCCTAAAGTAGTCTAAGATGCTAGTCTAAGATGCCTAAAGCTGCCTACAAAGACCACAAGGACAATAAAGCTCCAAGGACAAAGACTTATTCCATCACCCCGTGCGGAGATCCTGAACTCAACAAGAGTCAGAATCAAGAATAACGCGACAACCGTGATCAGTGAGCTGGCCAGCGGATATGAGCTGCATGGTCAGTTTGGGAACATAAGAGACAGCAGGAACATGAAAAGAGGATGACAAAAGATTTCCTCGTCCTGCAACAGGAAGGGAAGTACCATCTGCAGTATGCACAGTGATAGGAGCAACAAGAGGACTAATAGTATGAAGACTCGAAGGATCAGATGTCATATGAAAAGAAGCTCCAGAATCAAGGATCCATGGTATGATACCTGAGGAGGGTGGTGGTTTCTCATTAGAAGACTGAGTAGCAGAACCAGCGGAACCTGTCGGTGTAGTGGCAGCCATACGATGCAGTAGCATAAGAATCTCCTGAGTAGAGTCAGAACCAACAGAAGTCTGCTGAGGTGAGATGCCCAAGAGTCCAGGACCCTTAGAAGGACGTCCACCTTGACGAGCAAGATCCTTCTTCTTCCTGTAGCAAAACTGTTCCACATGTCCGTTTTTATTGCAGTAGGTGCAGTGAAGGCCCCCCCCCTTAGTGGCTGGAACTGGAGCAGGCGTCACTGTCGGAGGAGTAGAGCGTGGTGCAGCCAAAACTGAGGGAGACACCAGTAGGCCAGCGCCACGAAGACGAGTCTCCTTAGTGCGAATAGCAGCAAGGGCCTCCAACAGAGTCACACGAGGATGACGAGCAAGCAGCTGGGCACGAATCTGCTCAAACTCAGCCCGAAGACGTGTCAGGAAGTCGTAGATGCGGGGAAGCTCCAGATGAGAGTGCTGACGCTGACAACACTGGCAAGTGTGGCAGACCTCCGGTCCCAAGGAATCAATCTGACGCCACACAGAAGATAGCTGCGCATAGAACTCATCAACAGTAGAATCACCCTGCTGTAGCGACTACTCCTGTCGCACAACAGCAAGGTAAAGGGAGTCACCAGCAGATTCATAGCGATCGCGAAGATGTGCCCACATCAGCTGTGCGGTAGACAAGGCAACAATGTCTCCAGTAAGATGCACCTCCATGCTAGCAACCAAAATAGCAGAGGCACGAGCATCTTCATGCATCCATGTCTTGTGAGCAGCAAACTGAGTCTGAAAAGACTCCACAGCATCAGTGTAATCATCGGTGATCTTCTGGCGAGCAACATCATCAGCCTCCTTGGGAATAACAGGCGTGGCAGGGGGAGTTGGACGAGGCGGACAGGATAGCTCGCCAGTAAGAAACTCCCACAGACGCTGACCACGCATGTGAAGAACCCAGTCTCGATAATTGAGACCATCGAAAATAACCGGGCATCGAGGAACAGAGACAGTCCCTGAAGAACCAGAAGATGACACCATTGTTTTTTTTATCGAACCACTCGAAAACCGCGGATGTGAGAACCGGACTTAAGCAAATGAGCCAACCGCGGCAAACCGAAACCAACTGCAGTCAACCGGATTGGAAGCAATAGTTCAAGTCCAGGACTTGAAAACAAAGCCAACGGCAGAGACGACCCGGCCCGGCGCTCGGCCCTGCGACGGCTCCGGCGGCGGCTGCAGCGGCGGCTCGTCAAAGTGGAAGACAGAAGTATTTAGCAAAAAGGTAAGGAAAGAGAGAAGGGTAAATCGAGAATTCATTTATTATCTTGACAAATTTTTAGCTTTAGAAAATAGGTTTTATCCTTACTACGACCATTCTAACTAAGGGTTGAGCCTACAGTCAACCTGGCTCTGATACCACCTCTGTCGGGACCCGAATTTGCAAATCCGGACCCTTTGTGTATTCAGCACTAGTCCAGGAACGCGCTAGTGCACACAGTCTCACATTGGTAAATATCACAATCATACTCAACGAAATAATAAAGTACTTAAAGTAGTTAATCAAACTGGGTTGCTTGACCTTAGGGTCAAGTTACAAATATACGCCTCGCAGGACGAAACTTATTAAAAGAGAGATAATAGCAGCGGAAAACAAGATAACTTCGTGGCGCCATCCAGTATACCACAGGCAACTGACTGGGCTCGCTTCCTAATTAGACGGCTCCTCCTGATATTCCTCCTCCAGAGCTGGCGTCGCCTCTCCTTCAACTGGTGTTGTTTTGTGGCAAGGGTGAGTACTTGGTACTCAGCAAGTCATGCACAGAATGCAAGCTAATATACTACATGCATGGCTTAATACAAAGGAGTAGCTCAAGGTATAATTGTAGTAAACAACATTTGACAAGTATCATAAGTAGATTCAAAAGCGATAAAAACAAGTATAATATCAATAACTTTTCCAGGAGTTAAATAAACATCTTTCCCATTCCTAGTCCACATTTCCATCAACATCATCATTTAAACCAGACCAAACCTCCCAAGTCCAAGTTGTTTTCATGAAAGTCTAACCCTTGACTGTAATTCCCGAGCGATGTCCAATACCGCGGACACGGCTATTCGAATAGATTTTACACTCTGCAGAGGTTATGCACTTTACCCACAAGATACAGCCAAACACCACAAAGGCGAATGATCATAACAAAGCCTTTCGGAAACGGCTAACTACGCAAGTGAACCTTTCCGGTTTTTGCCCTACACCATCCCTTCCCTTATCAAAGGCGAAGTATGGGACCGACATACCGTTGGACGGGCACCATGCCTCAGCACTGGTACGCTCCCCTCTCAAGCTACACAAAGGGTGTAGTTGACACCCGAGGTATCACATGCAAGTTATTAGTAACTTACTCAACTAGGACCGTCCCACTCCGGTCATGTGGTTGCACGTTTGACTCAGTTCAAAGGCTTGCAAGGTTAAGTCCCTTATGCTGACCAGGGCAAGACTACCCGAAGAACCAAATCATCACTCCCAATGCCACGACTGGCCCACCCGATCATTTCTTGCCACATGCCCCGGTCGAAAACTATTTATCAAACCCCCAGTTGATTACCATGTACCACGTGCCATCAACATGTCAACACACGATACCTTTCCAAAACAGGTTCAATATATCATTAAGTCAATATTAACATTTGATTGTCCAAAACCATGTCATGAGCACGTAGCAGGTCTAAGCAATACTACAACGATCTACTACCCATGTTGGCAATTTAATAATGTCCAACTAGTTAATCCTCAACTAGGGTGACAAGGGGTTCATGGCATACAGTTATTTATGTCAAGGTGGCATACAACAATTAGGCATTTAACTAATCTCCCAAAATCAGTTAAAGCATTTCATAATTGAACTAGCATGCAATAATTTAAATCAAATTAATTTTTAAAATGGGATCAACATGGTCAAAGCACAACTTGCCTTCAAAGAGTACTTGTTCTTGGTCTTGAGCTGGCTCCTGGGTCAACACTTCTCCTTCGAAGCCTTCCGGCACTTCAACGTCTACTCGTAATGCGTGCAAATAGAAATAAATGAATAAAACAGTAGACACAAACTATCCAAACATCCAAATGAAGTCCATAAACAGAGAGAGCATAATTTTATAAATTTTTAGGAACTAGAATCGCTCAAATCGGAGTTAAAATGCAAAAGTTATGATTATTTTAAAGTTTAAATAATCAATTAAATAATATTACAGAGAAAAACTTTAGTCCAAAAATTAAATAAAATTCATATTTGAGTAGAGCATAATTTTATAAATTTTTAGAAATTTGAATCGTTCAAATCGGAGTTGAAACGCAAAAGTTATAAGCGTTTGAAGTTTGAATCTAAATTTGAATCAATAAACCGAATTATTAAATCATTTTCTTTTTCGGAAATCATATATTGCGTCAGCGAGGATACGTGTCAGCATCTGATTGGTCTGCTGACGTCAGCCGGTCCACAGACTCGGCGCACGTTGCGGCTCGGTCCACCGTGGCCCCGGTCCACGGCTCGGGTCACTGACAGGTGGGACCCCTCGGGTGACATCATCACTGACGTCAGCGTGGCTCAGCCGAGGCGTCTGACAGGTGGGACCCACCGATGACGTCGTGGGTGACGTCACGGCGCGGTCACTGACATGTGGGCCCGCCTTGTCAGCGGCTGGGTTCACGCGCGCACGGCGTGGCTGACAGGTGGGCCCTCTGACACGCGGGCCCCGCGTGTCAGAGACACGCTCCCACGCGCGGCGCTGACCGCGACGGTCAGACTTCCAGCCACGTGGCGCGATCTCGGCCGTTGATTCGAAAATCAACGGCCCAAATTGGATCTGGACTCACGCGTTTGGGGTGAACGCGTTTAATCTGGACCGTTGGATCTAGATCCAACGGTTGAGATTGGATCTGGGGTTTGGAACGGGATCTCACCGGTGGCGACGTGGCGCGATCCTAGACGTGCGATGGAGATCCGACGGTTGAGAAGCTTCGAGGTCCGGCGATGGCGTCTTGGCGCGGCGCTGGCCGGGCCGAGGATGGCGACACGAACAGCGGCTGCGGGGCTCCTCCGGCGTGAAGGCTTGCACTCCCGAACGCGTCTCGACGTGGGGAACTCGGATCTGGGCTCGATGGCGGCTGAGGACGACGGAGACGGCGGCAAACGGCAAGGACGCGCGACGGAGACCTAAACCAACTACGGCGAGCTCGCGCGGGCAACCAGCGGCGGCTCGGGCAGCGTGAGCTAGGGCTACGGGTGCACAATGAAGTCGGCCATCCGACACGGGTGGCGGCGCATTAAATAGGCCCTCGACGTCCGTGATACGCGCGGAAAACGAGGCCCCACGCACGGGCGGCGGCGGAGTCCGACGGCGGCACGGAGAGGGCGACGTGGCTCATCGTGAGCCGTTGGATCCAGACCCAACGGTCGCGTTAGTTGGACTCGGGTCCGGTTCGGCGAGTTGGCTGGCTCGGTCGGACTCGGGTCCGGCGACGTGGCGCGATCGTGGCCGTTGGATCAAGATCCAATGGTCACGCGGTTAGGGTTCCAGGTGAGCGGGTTCGGCTTGACCACGGGCGCGGTCGGGTTCGGGTCGGACTCGGACTCGAGTCCGACTCGGGCTCGCTCGGATGAACAGTGCAAACCGATTCGCATTTTCCAGCGATTAAATATTTAAAATAATTTCCAGTAATTCATTTAATTCAAGAAAAATAGCAAAATACTCAGAAAAATTCCAGAAAAATTCTAGAAAATATTTTAGGGCATTTGGGACTCAAGTAAAATATTTCCAACAAAACTTTACTTGAAAATTTAATTTCTTTAATTATCTCAATATGGAATAAATTCAAATAAATTCCAAATAAATCCAAATAAATTCTAGAAAATTCCAAAAATTTACAAAAGTGCAATATAATATTTAATTTCATGAAAAGCAAAAATTGGGGTGTTACACTGAGGTGGAAGCCGAGGCACTCCGATCAGGCAGGCTGGCCAGTTGGCGTGAGCCGGCAGCAGCGGCGATTGTGGCGTCTTGGCGTGTGCATAGCAGGCGCCTCGTGAGAGCGAAGTGGGGACGAGATGCGGAAGGGATCGAGATCCGCCCATTTCAAGAGATGGTGGTGGGGAATAACGGGAGGTAGGTGGAGGAGTGGTGGACGGTTAGGCATGGGATGCAGCCGAAACAAGAGAATGAGGAGAAGCAGTTGTTATGCGTATGTGAAGAGCTGTTGGACGACAGGGTAAACTCTTTCTTTTATTAGTTAAGATAGGTATAACTAGTTTGCTCACTAAATTTTTATATTTTGCTCTGTCAGTGACAGTGCTATTGCTTCCCTCCTTGTGTAGTTGCAATGGGAAAGCTTTTCATAAGTTGATGAGCTTATTGATGAAATTAAAAGAGAAGGAAGCTAGATGATATCTTCGGAAATGTGCAGAAAGCAGTGGTGGAAGTTTTCCTGTAAGTATACGGATCATACGCATCATTTCAGGAATACATGACTTGATTGCACATTTTCTGAGAGTATAGAAACTATTCCTTCCAGCAAATGGCCCTTTTATGCAATTATTTTAGCTCTTAGGTGTTATTATATGCGCATCACGGTAATCTTCCCATGAACAAGGTGATATAACCTCAGCTAAAGCTTCAAGGAGTAAGGCCCGCTGATGGCTATTTGGTATTGACTTTTGGGGGTTAGAAACCACATGATCTGTCTCATATCTATGTAGTGTTCGCAGACAAGAGAGTTGACAAAAAGGTGATGATTTGATCAATTGAATTGGTACAAGATCGTAATTTACCAGCAAAACTTAGTATATCTGTCTTGTAAAGCATAGATATATTTTACCCCTCAAATATACGTGTTGGATTTATGATGTTATGAAATCATTGTACAAAACTACAGAGTTGTATGTGTGTAGTGTGCATCCTAACGAAAATTTTCTAGTTCCGTGACTGTCAGTAGCCACTGGTGGTAAGAGGGCGGCGGCGCTGTTTGATCGATGGTGTGACTGTAAGGCAACAGATGTCCCAATGAAGAAGATGCGAGCACGGGGTAGAACATCACACGACGAACAAGACAATGGGGTCGCCGATAGCAGGGGCGCACCGGCAAATTCGAATTCGATGATGGTGGCGTTCGGATGACAACAAAGAAGTGAGATCGAATCCGAAGGACTGTTGGAAAACTTCCCAAATTAAATGAGGGGACTGATGGATAGGAAGGTGGAACAACATGCAGGGCATGGATGGTTTTACGAGGAACTCACTGGAGTGGCAGATTGGGTCAAGGGTTCAGTGGCTAGACATGGAGAAGACAACGAGAGGAACAGGTCGTGCAGCAATTCCTCTCCTCCAAATCTCCCCACGAATGTGCACACTCAATTAGAAGGCCTGTCTAGATCTGGCCGCAATGGAGCTAGGGAGATTGATGTCAGGAGCTACGGTGGGCATGAAGGCAGTGGCAGAAGGTCCTTGGCGACGTTAGGAAGAGGTGGAACAACAACTATCCCATGGTGGCGGTGGATGAGAGAGAGAGAGAGTGCATGCGGTGTTTGTCGTGGAAGGGTTGTGGGGGTGGGGGGTGATGGCTGCGGTGACAGCTTCTTGTGCAGGAAATCCGGTGACATGAGTGCTAACGTAGATGACATGTTAGTGAAACCAATGTGATTTTAGTCTTGGAGGGTATGTGGACGGTTTTAAGAATTTGAGGGAGTCAATTGTCTGATTTTGTAGTTCAGGGTTGAAATTCAGATTTTTAGAAGAGTTTAGGGGTGTCGAATGGACTTTTTGCTAAACTTAATAACTATCCACTTTAGTAAATTACGGTAGTTGCAATGAGCAACAACTTATGGCGCATTGCAACAACTTATGGCGCATTGCAACAACTTATGGCCCAAGCTTGTGTTTGGCACTGCTATGGACCGTCCAAAAGGAAATGTTTTGTTACAGTTGATATGAATGGATTCAACGCCTTAGAATTACCATGATGTAATATTTTTCACTTTTGATTATCATTGCAACTCTCGTGTCACAAATTTCATAGCTAACCTTTTTTGTTTCCCATTTGTTGATTTGCAGAATTGTTACAATGCAGTACTGCTTGACAGTGAAGATATGTGGGTATTGCATGAAACTAATTATTTTATAATGACATCTTTTGAATATCCACATAGATACAATGAGAATACTTATAAAGTCATGATGGCTATACCACAAGGTTAGCATTTGGCATGCAGAAAGGCAACTTTTTTGGCTAAAACATTTTGGTGTAATATCAAAAATGATGTTTTGGTAATAAAGTGATAATAAAGTATAAGAAATATAACAGTCTTTTACATTACAGTTTGAGGTGTTTGATCTATGCTTAGGCTTATACACAGTAGGATGTGCATATATTGTAAGAATGCTATCCAACATTAGATAATGCAGACATATGCTATAGTATTTTCTAGAAATCACGGTATTCCTTAAAAAAAACTCTAAAAATACTTAGTATGCAATCAGACGCTAAATGGATATCATAAAGCAACCGTTTTGGTTTAATGTTATCATAATGAAAGTTCTGTGCATCCCTAAATGGATATCATAATATGAAAGCCTAAATGGATATCATAATGACAACCCTAAATGGATATCATAATATGAAAATCATTTGGAGATCATCAGGTATGTGACATTTTTGTGCTCAAGCAAATAATAATAATGGTGTGCAAGGTTTGCGATTCGCAAAGTCGAGTCGAGTCGCTAGGGTACCGACTTGTAGACTAGTCGTGACTAGGTCAGACTAGTCGCTGACTAGTCGATACAAGTCGATGATTATACTTTATAATTTTCTATAAATATACCAACATACTGCATGCCAATGCATACCAAAAACAGAGAACATAGGAGTGGAGAAGAAGTGAAGAACCTGGAGTTGTGCTCTTCTATTAGTCTGTAATCAACTAGCAAAGCAGTAGCAGGGATAAATTTGTGCTTTGTTCTGCGCTCGCCCGCTCTGTGCCAAAAACCAACTTCGCCCGCTCTGCTCTCCTCCATCCGCGGGCTCCGCTCTTGCGCTCCTTCGGCCGCTCCGCTTTGCTCTCCTCCGCCTGCTCTGCTCCTCCGCCACCTCATGGCTCTCTGCTCCTCCGCCCGCGCTCCTCCACCCGCGATCCCTCCGCCCGCTCTGCTCCTTCGCCCCCTCATGGCGCTCTGCTCTCCTCTGCCTGCTCTCCCTCCGCCCGCTCGAGAGGAGAGTTGGAGAGGAGAGGAGTAGGGAGATGAAGATGTACCTGCGTGATGGCGTCCGACGATGAAGCTCTGACGGCGACGGCTCCGCTCCCACCAGGCGGCGGCGGCATCAGCAACTAGGGTTTCTTCAGTCGAGCGCGGTTTTCTCAGTCCTCAGATGGGTCGCAAGCAAGACACTGGCTTCTTCACCATCTCGGTCTGGGTTTTAAGCCAAGTAACCAACAAAGTGGGGCTGAGTTGGGCGACTAGGCACCTCCGGCTAGTCGCGATTAGCCACCGACTGGTCAGCTAGTCGCCTGACTAGCACAGCTAGTCGAGTCGGGTGCAACGACTAGGTTTGCTGCATCGACTTGTTGGCTAGTCGTGACTAGTTGCGCGACTTTAAAACAGTGATGCTGTGATTATGACTTTAATGTATACTGACATGGCTACAAATAAATGTCAAGAATGTAACATTTTTCGTCGAAGCCCTCCTATTATTTTCCCCATTCTTGTCGGTAACCGCCTGGCATACAAGCGGTTGGTTGAAGGAACGAGGGAGGGTGCAATTGCAACTACAGATCAAACTTGCTGCATAGACTTATGCTACTGCACATGACACATCCCAGAGGGGCTAGGACCATACTTGTCAAACAAGGTTCTAAATGCGATTTTCACAATTTACGGCAAGATCTAAAAAAGCTATTTCACCTAGGCTTATCACGGTGTCAACTAGCAACCTAGGCAGCCAATCGTCGGGCACTGGCCGTTAGGGGGGCTCGTCTCGCCTGGAGACAGCTATAGTTGTAGTTATCATAGCTATAGTTATCTATTTAGAATATTGCTTGTCAATATAATTCCGGAGGCTATATTGGTTTGGATTACATTTCGGTACCGGCCCATAGTTGCATATCGTTTCAAAGTTAATATAATAATATGTATCTATAAGTATATGTAGTATGTTTAATTATATGCACATCAAATTGCACTTATAATATTATAGCAAATACATAGTAATATGATGAAATATAACATAATTTAATAAATTCCATAGCTGGTATTATAAATTCCTTTGGTATAGCCAGTATTGTCGGGTATTAACTAGTATAGAAGCCGGTACGAAACATAGAGCTACTCTGTACCATTTTAGAAGATAAAATGGTAGTATTGATAAGTACATATAATCTTCAACAGAAACACACATGACAATAATCACACCACGAATTGATAGTTTATCGTTGGACCACACCAGTCAGCGAACTATATCCAAATCACTCTAAGTGGTAATAGCACCCTGCCTCCCCTCTTTACAACACTCGCAGTTGGTTGTACCCACCTCAGTCTTATAACAATCCCAATTGACTCGATTTTATTTTGTAAGACATGCTCTGCTCAAGGGAAAAAGGGCTAGTTCCCGAGATTTTTCATCATTCTTAGAAGATGATATTAATAGATATCAACTTTAAAAGGTGGAAGTACCAACTATTTTACATTGATAGTATTAATAGATGTTAAACTTAAAAAGATGGAGGTACCAACTTTTAATACTTCTAGTACATTCAAAAGATGGTAAAAAGTATCTTAGTTTCCTTAAGCACTGGGTAAAGCTTCGTCTTCTCATACTACTATGCAAATGTGGCCAGTATGCATAATAGACTCGCACAATATCTGAAGGTGGCCTGCAATCATAGGGTTGACAACGCTTAGTACATCCGCCATAAAACCAGTGGGCATTCAACATATCAAAAATACTATGCATGCAAAGATTTACATTCATCCAAAACATCGCAAAATTTGAACGAAGCAATAGACGAGGTAAACGACAACTCATAACCTAAGCCAAGGGACCATCCTAATATGGTACTATCTATTTGTACATCCTCCCTGAAATCACCCAGCATCGAATACTAATCAGCGATCCAAGCTTTTTGTACTTTTTTGTTTGAATAACTTAAATATAAACCGGTAGGATGCTTACCCTTCCTAGGCCCGCATCTAGGACAGAGTCTCACCTCTCGGCCTCCATTCTCTTATCTTAGCCTTCATCCATTCAAATGCATTCTTTGCCCATGTAAGCATCCATTCACATGCATGCTTGGCCCATTGAAGCCCAACAATCTAGCGGGGAAAAAAAATAGAGCACAAGTATGATCTCTTGTTGCTGCTTTTTATTCAAATTCAATTATTGAGACCATAATGATGTCTACCATTGGTTGACGCTGCAAAGTAACCCAAACCAGCGCTATTATGAGTTCGAGTAAGACTCCGAAAGGCCATATAACCCATTTGGAGCTCCACTCAAAACTATGCAGTATTATACAAGTTAGCAGCACCAAGAATAGCAACTTAAAGAGCACTATCCATGAGCAGATAACAAATCCAGGGTGGTCTGGCTGAGCCTCTATCTCCTTGAAGTATGAAGCGGAAGACGTTATAATAATGCAACTGATAGTTGATATTACACCACCTAGGAAAAGGACTTGTATCCAAGCATCGGAAATCCTCATAAGTGGAGTCGAACCAAAGGAGTATACTACCCCCGAAATAATCAGAGCACAAAGGGTAGCCATCTTGTCCACAATGCTGAGGAAGAAAGCCAGTGTAGCCTGAGTTCAAACAATGCAGAAAGGTGAACAAGCGTTAAAATGTTTGGGATTACATTTTGTCCCTCAGGGGGTCCACAGGTCAAACCAATAAGAGCAGAAATGAATTCCAAAACTGTTTGCAGGAACACTACTTGACGTGGTTATGGTGCGATGGTTTTGGTATAGATTAATGCTAGCCAAGCCACGACGGTGTTGACATCATTATCTGCCCTATAGCCGATTTGGCAAGGTTAATTAGTTATTGAGATGAATTATGGAAAGTTACAACCGATATAGGTTACAACTTACAAAATTGGAATAAAGTCGATCGAAATAAAATTGATGGGTTTCAAAGAAAGTGTTTTTTGGGAGGTTGAAACCAATACGAGCTGTGTTTTACGAGTATAAGGAGGACACAGTTGGTCCAGGCGTTATAAAAGAAGATGATGGGTAATGTAAAGGGGCATAGACAATTAATCAAACAACTCGCATTACTTTTTTACTTTTTCAAAGACTAGAAGTAGTATTTTAGATTTATAGTCCTTCCTCTGTAATTCATCTAAATCAATAAAGTTGCATATCGCCGATTATTGGTTTCGTCGACTTACTTTATTCAGGTGTGCCTTTTCTCCGATTTTATTGCGCATCGCCTTTTTGGGAAAAGTCTACATTTATCTTTATCTAATCAACTAAATCAAGTTGATTAAATCTATCGGTTACGTCTATCTAATCGGCTTGAATAGCTGATTGGATCGGATCATTACTGAAAAATTTACATCGGTTTAAGGCCCGATAGAATTAAATCTTCCTCTTACCAGGATTAAATTGGCTGGCACGTTCGCACCCAGAAATAAAACCGGTGTTTGAGTGTGTTGATTATCGATCGACCCTTTTTCACGTTTTTTTGGTGTTAACTGGGGGCAAAAAAAATTGAAGAAATGTACCTTATTCTTCTTCTCATTTTCAGAATTGTTAACAACATGAGTGTTTGGATTATCGGAAACTCCCTGCAAAGCATTAAAAAAACCGCAATCATCGGAAAGGGGAAAAGATACAGGGAGGTAGAGAACCGGGGAAAGGAAAGGGGCATTTGGATATTTGTCACTCTAGGAATTGGAAATTCGATGGAATGTTGAAAATCATACCATTGAGTGGCATTTTTTACACATGCCATCGAATTTTCAGATTGAGGAGTGGCATATATCAGATTATTCATTTTAGAATTAATTGTTACCAAAATATTCGGTCATAGAAAAGCTATAGGGTGCGATCAGTTCCCAACCTATCTGACACAATACTTTAGTTGGTTCGAATTCGGCAAGAGATTTTGCTATAGTTACACGCAAGCGAAGTTACCGAGCTGATTGAAGACTCGTAAATATCACGTTCTATGGCTAGTGACTACATATATCCGATTATCCCAATTTTTTTAGGTACACTAAGATTCTATTTAGCAGAGTTCTCTATTTTAGATTTGAAACTTGTAAGCTAAAATGAAGTGAATTACGTTTATATTTGTAATTCTAAAATATAAACAAGATGACCCATCTAAACACTCTAATATATCCATGCTACAGCTTCACGGATCTGGTGGAGTTAGGAATACCTAGCTCCACCAAATCCACTAATCTGGTGGAGCTGAAGCTTTGCCAAACATGGCCTAAATTTAAACCCCATTTGGTACGGTTCCAGATTCTAGTAGAAACGGAAACGGTTCCAGATTCTTGGTAGAAACGTTTCAGGTAGAATCAGAATCACTGTCTGGAAATCATTTGGTATAGTTCCAGATTCTAGTAGAAACGGGGTGGAGGGTGATTCAGTCACGGCGTGGAAAAAGAATAAACGTTCCAAGGAGAATAGTTCCGAGTTTTAGCCCGTTTGGCTGGGTTTTTCCCAGATTCTAGTAGAAACATCTCAGTTCCAAGTTGACAAACGGAGCCTTAATACGGAAATTTCAAAAAAAAAATTGATCCAATAGATCACATTAGCAGTATTTATTTATAATTCATCCAGTAGTAGAATAATAAAAATATTCTTAATAAATCAATAGCTAGAGCTGATTTTTACTATCTACTATATATTTACTTGTGCAATATATTGTAAAGTTTTTCTATCATGGAATCAGTGCAGTGAGTCAATAACGCTTAGCATGGAATCAGTGAGGGGAAATTAAACTTTGTAATAAGCTAAAATAGAAGAGCATCAAAATTAGATATGCAGATGTACAGTAGCACTACAGAATTCTAAACAGGAAAAAAAAGAAGTAAAGAAAAACGATGTCACAGTTTTTCATTCTTTTTTTCTCTACCTTGATGGAAACGACGTCGGAGACGCACTCCATGGCTGGTTTGGGGAGGGAGTGGTCGCCGGCGAGGAGGAGCAGACGCCGCACGACGGGGAATGGTTGACCGTGTGTTGGGACCTGGGGGCGATTTAAGGTGACCACTACTCTTATTTATACTCCATGGGTGAAACCGTGAAAGACCCGTCTTTATCCAGACGTCAAATTGGTAGCAGTCGTCGGCCGAAATCGTCAAATCGGTAGTAGCTGTCGGCTGGAATCGTCAAATCGGGGACAGACGATGCGGCGGACAGTGGAATCAGTGCACTGAGTCCAGAGTGCTATTACCATTGATAGTTTATCGTTGGACCACACCAGTCAGCGAACTATATCCAAATCACTCTAAGGCCCTGCTTGGATGAGTGGTAATTTCTTGGGAGGTTTTGGGATTTAGTTCAAATTTGAACTAAATCCTAAAACATTCCAATGAAATACCCCTAATCCAAGCACCCCCTAAGTGGTAATTGCACCCTGCCTCCCCTCTTAAAAACACTTGCAGTTGGTTGTACCCACCTCAGTCTTATATGGCCTGTTTGGATGCCTTCTCAACCGAGCCAGACTGTATGAGCTCAGCCAGGCTGGTGGGAGCCAGGCTGAGTAGATACAAGAGATGTTGTTTGGTTGGTTGTATGAAGTAGAGATGTTGTTTGGTTGGCTGCATTGCAAGAGAAGTGTGATGAACAAATTATAGAAAATCAACAAATTGAAAAACAAAATTTTTAATCTTTTGAGATTTATATGGCAAGTGTGGTCTAGTTTTGTTCGAAAAAATGTCAGGAACGCAAAGATAAAATCGGTTCGGTGATCGGAGATAATAATCAAAAGATATTGGTAAAAATGAAAAGAAAAATAGGTGAAATCTTGTTTAATCACCATGCATGCATGAGCACATTTGCCGCCTGCTGGTTGCTTGCGCGCAGGCTCGCTGACGGTGGCCCCGCCAGCATGCAATGTCGCTTAGCGCATGCTGCATCGCCAGAAACGCTGAAAATTCTCGTTTCCGCAGGGCCTGGCTCCAGGAGTAGGTTGCATCAGCAGAGCCTGGTTCAGTGGTATGAGAAACCAACCAAACAAACCTCGCTTGCATCTTCAGAGCCAATTCTCTTTAGATGCAGCCAACCAAACAGGCTATAACAATCCCAATTGACTCGATTTTATTTTGTAAGGCATGCTCTGCTCAAGGGGAAAAGGGCTAGTTCCCGAGATTTTTCATCATTCTTAGAAGATGATATTAATAGATGTCAACTTTAAAAGGTGGAAGTACCAACTATTTTACATTGATAGTATTAATAGATGTTAAACATAAAAAAGATGGAGGTGCCAACTTTTAATACTTCTAGTACATTCAAAAGATGGTAAAAAGTATCTTAGTTTCCTTAAGCACTGGATAAAAGAAGATGATGGGTAATGTAAAGGGGCATAGACAATTAATTAAACAACTCGCATTACTTTTTTACTTTTTTAAAGACTAGAAGTAGTATTTTAGATTTATAGTCCTTCCTCTGTAATTCGTCTAAATCAATAAAGTTGCGTATCGTCGATTATTTGTTTTGTCGACTTACTTTATTCAGGTGTGTCTTTTCTCTGATTTTGTTGGGCATCGCCTTTTTGGGAAAAGTCTATATTTATCTTTATCTAATCAACTAAATCAAGTTGATTAAATCTATCGGTTACGTTTATCTAATCGGCTTGAATAGCTGATTAGATCGGATCATTACTGGAAAATTTACATCGGTTTAAGGCCCGATAGAATTAAATCTTCCTCTTACCAATTGCATAATTAAATCGGCTGGCACGTTCGCACCCAGAAATAAAACCGGTGTTTGAGTGTGTTGATTATCGATCGACCCTTTTTCACGTTTTTTTGGTGTTAACTGGGGGCAAAAAAAGTTGAAGAAATGTACCTTATTCTTCTTCTCATTTTCAGAATTGTTAACAACATGAGTGTTTGGATTATCGGAAACTCCCTGCAAAGCATTAAAAAAACCGCAATCATCAGAAAGGGGAAAAAGATACAGGGAGGTAGAGAACCGGGGAAAGGAAAAGGGCATTTGGATATTTGCCACTCTAGGAATTGGAAATTCGATGGCATGTTGAAAATCATACCATTGAGTGGCATTTTTTACACATGCCATCGAATTTTCAGATTGAGGAGTGGCATATATCAGATTATTCCTAGAATTTTATTTTAGAATTAATTTAGAATTAATTGTTACCGAAATATTCAGTCATAGAAAAGCTATAGGGTGCGATCAGTTCCCAACCTATCTGACACAATACTTTAGTTGGTTCGAATTCGGCAAGAGATTTTGCTATAAGCCCCTTAATCAATACTTGTATGTATAGTTACACGCAAGCGAAGTTACCGAGCTGATTGAAGACTCGTAAATATCACGTTCTATGGCTAGTGAGTACATATGGCTTACATTAGAATTTTTTTAGGTACACTAAGACTCTATTTAGCAGAGTTCTCTATTTTAGATCTGAAACTTGTAAGCTAAAATAAAGTGAATTACGTTTATATTTGTAATTCTAAAATATAAACAAGATGACCCATCTAAACACTCTAATATATCTATGCTCCAGCTTCATGGATCTGGTGGAGTTAGGAATACCTAGCTCCACCAAATCCACTAATTTGGTGGAGTTGAAGCTTTGCCAAACATGGCCTAAATTTAAGCCCCGTTTGGTACGGTTCCAGATTCGTAGAAACGGAAACGATTTCAGATTCTTGGTAGAAACTTTTCAGGTAGAATCAGAATCACTGTCTGGAAACCATTTGGTACAGTTCCAGATTCTAATAGAAACGGAGTTGAAGGTGATTCAGCCACGACGTGGAAAAAGAATAAACGTTCCAAAGAGAATAGTTCTGAGTTTTAGCCCGTTTGGCTGGGTTTCTCCTAGATTCTAGTAGAAACAGCTCAGTTCCAAGTTGACAAGAGGGGCTTAATACGGAATTTCAAATTTTTTTGGATCCAATAGATCACATTAGCAGTATTTATTTATAATTCATCGAGTAGTAGAATAATAAAAATACTCTTAATAAATCAATAACTAGATCTGATTTTTACTATCTACTATATATTTCCGTGTGCAATATATTGTAAAGTTTTTCTATCATGGAATCAGTGCAGTGAGTCAATAAGGCTTAACATGGAATCAGTGAGGGGAAATTAAACTTTGTAATACGCTAAAATAGAAGAGCATCAAAATTAGATATGCAGATGTACAGTAGCACTACAGAATTCTAAACAGGAAAAAAAAAGAAGTAAAGAAAAACGATGTCACAGTTTTTCATTCTTTTTTTCTCTACCTTGATGGTAACGATGTCGGAGACGCACTCCATGGCTAGTTTGGGGAGGGAGTGGTCGCCGGCGAGGAGGAGCAGACGCCGCACGACGGGGAATGGTTGACCGTGTGTTGGGACCTGGGGGCGATACTAATGGGCTGTTGTGGGTTGTTTGGTTGGCTGCATCTAAAGAGATTTGCATCTGCAGATGCAAAAAATGGGTGTTTGGTTGTCTTCTCATTCAACTCAGCCTGGCTCTACAGATGCAAAACACCCCTTTCAGCTTGGCTCCAGGGAAACGAGAAAATCCACCGTTTCCCCAGAGCCAGGCTCTGCTGAGCCATGCATGCATGCTGACATCAGCATTTACTATCTAGTTTTCTTCTTTTCTTTGCTATATCTTTTGATTATCATCTCCGATCAACGAACCGATTTCACCTATGTGTTCTTGATATTTTTTCGAACAAAACAAGACCATACTTGCTATATAAATTTTAAAAGATTAAAATTTTAGTTTTTCAATTTATTGATTTTCTAGAATATATTTTAAAACTTTTTATTTTTGTTTGTGAAATTATTGATTTTCTAGTATTTTTAAATTTTGTTTCACCCATTTCTTGAATTTGCTTATCACACTTCCATTCCAGTGCAGCCAACCAAACAACATCTCTGTGCAGCCTGTCTAACCTCATACGACCAGCCAAACAATATCTCCTTGCATCCACTCAGCCTGACTCCCATCAGCCTGGCTGAGCTCATGCAGCCTGGCTGAGCTAAGAAGGCAACCAAACAGCCCATTGGTTGCCTTCTCTCTCGTCAAATAGGTCGCATGAGCTCGCATAGCCGGTGAGTCAGCCGAGCGGATGCAAGGAGATGTTGTTTGGTTGGTCGATGAGGTTGGACAGTCGCACAGAGATGTTGTTTGGTTGGTCAGACCGAATGAAAGTGTGATAGACAAATTCAAAAGAGGGATGAAATAAATTTTAAAAATACTAGAAAATCAATAATTTCACAAACTAAAATAAAAATTTTAAAATATATTCTAGAAAATCAATAAATTGAAAAACTAAAATTTTAATCTTTTGAAATTTATATAGCAAGTATGGTCTAGTTTTGTTCGAAAAATATCGAGAACACATAGGTGAAATCGATTCGTTAATCGGAGATGTTAATCAAAAGATATAGCAAAGAAAAGAAGAAAATTAGATAATAAATGCTGATGTCAAGATGCATGTATACAGAGCCTGGCTCTGAAACGGTGGATTTTCTCGTTTCCTGAGCCAGCCTGAAGTGCTGTTTTGATCTCAGAAAGCACGAGCTGAATGAGTAAGACAACCAAACACTCCATCTTTCGTGATCTCAGATGCAAATCTCTTTAGATGCAGCCAACCAAACAGCCCATAAGGCGACCACTAGTCCACTACTCTTATTTATACTCCATGGGTGAAAAACCCGTCTCTATCCAGACGTCAAATCGGTAGTAGCTGTCGGCTGGAATCGTCAAATCGGGGACAGACGATGCGGCGGACGAGTGGACCGTATATTCGTATGCACGCAGGCAGGGGACCGTATGGTGGTGGATCGGCTCGTGGGCTCTGTGGAGAATTTGGACATGCGTCGAAAGCAGTCCCACCACACGCGTACGTTTCGGATGTTCGCTGTGGTTGCGGCTGCATAAATAACATTTCCTATAATGGAACACTTTCGCGGCTCCTCGCGATGGCCAAGTCATCGCTTTGAGCGAAAAGGCCCTCCCGATTTTTCCCTGCGTGCAGGTCCATCTCCTGTGCTGACGCTACCGTCCGTCTTCTGGCTACCGTCCATCATCCTGGTGCGAGTTCGGCCATCCGCGTGTCCCCGACCGTTGCCCGTTAGTCACCATGCAATCGCCGCCTGCGGAGCCCTCGAGGCCAGCCCCGCTTTTCTCCATCATCGTCGCGGAGCCCTCCGTCCATTCCTCTCGCACACCCGCGACACCGGCAGGTCTCCGCTGCCCTCCGATCCCGCCCCCTCCGTCCATCTCCACCAGCTCTTCCGCTCCTGTCCCCACCGCCTTCGCTCCCATCCCCATGGAGTTGGCGGCGGAGAGGAAGGAGGCCGAGCAGGAGGAGCAACAGCAGCCGTCACAGGCGGAGGAGAACGACGCGGAGGCAGAGGATAACGAGCGCCGCAACCGAGAGCTCAAGGCTGGCCTCCACCTCCTCAGGGTAAGACCCGCCGCCGCTAGATCTAACCCTTCTCCCTGGCCCTCATTCGAAAAAAAGGGGAAGCTTTGCATCTGCAGTGCGCATGGTCGTTGAGATCGAAGAGTTGGATGTAACCACTCTGTTCTTTTGTTGTGCGTCCGCAGCGCAAGTTCGTGTTCTGGTACACACGCCGAACGCCTTCTCAATTTTGCTTTTTTTTTCCCTTTCCCAGTCCGCCCCTGAGGGACAAGGCCCTGATTCGCTCCGCATTAGGGCATGTACAATGGTATAGATGGCAGCTGTCTATAATGTAGCTCCACATTATCTACAAGACAACACTAAAAATAATTCATACAATGGATCGTTTATAGAGTTGTCTGTAGTGGTCTCTCATTCAATTAACAGACTGTCTATACAATGGTACACAAAATGTAAAGCTGTCTATTAAATAGTAGACAGCAGTCTTCTCTCTCCTTCTTCTCTCTCCTCCACATCATTTAAAATCCTACGTGTCATCTCTTATAGACAGACAGCTAAATATAACCATTGTACATGCCCTTACCCACCGAACCGAAGCAGCAAGAGAGAGAGAAGGTCGTGGAGCCGCCGGCCGCCGCCATCACCGGAGAAGCCACAGCCGCCTCCCCGGCACCTGATAGAGCGCCCGGTTTTGCACTGGCCCTCCTTCGGAATCCGCCCCTTGGTGCTGTGAGTTACGTCTCTGGGCGCCCTCTTGCAGTCTTGCGCTCTTCCTCTTCTACGACTACAGACAGGGGCATATCCAGCAGGGGGCTCCGTTAGGCTGGAGCCCCCCCTCCAGCCGCTAGACATTAAGTATTTTTTAGTATCGGTGTTTAATTTTTAAGTATTTTTACGATATACTAAATTTAATATAGATCGTTTATTCTTTTTCATCCAATGAATTAGATTACCTACTATTTATGTATACTTCTTCTGGTAGTAGAGTAGTAGAATTTCTTCGATAAATTAATGGTTTGATTTGATTTTCCTATCTATTATATACTATCAGTATAATGCATTATAAAATTTCTCTAATTTTTGGCATAGCGACAACGAATGCACACGCGCTCGGACGTGGCATAAGAAACAAGAAGCTTTGCTAGGTGGATGGGTTGCTTCATGTACCATGTGGCTTGGTGGGCCATAGCTTATTAGATGTCTAATTTGACAATTGGTAACTTTGCTTGCTGCACAACTAGACTCGAATCCTAGATGCACACAAAGAACATAGAACAAGGGAAAGAGGGCACGGTTCAACGTCTCTGCTTCACAAGGACATGGCAGCTCATCTAGTCAAGGGTGCTTAACGCGCGTCGCGGAGAGCAGATGCTGGGAAGCCAGCGAAGGCGCGAGCGTGTGGCGACAGTTATGAAAGATAGCGTTTTGTGCTTGACCAGCTAAGTGAGCTGACCAAAACAACAAATAGACCGTGTGAGCATTTCTTCTTATTTACAATTTTGTTTGTTAATTACAACTATATAAATGTTTTGAATAGAGACAATAGCCGATTTGTTTGATTGATTGGATATTTAAAAATGTTTGACAAGTGAATGTTGTACAAGTTTTTATCAAATAATAAAGTATTATTAGTAACACTTGAACCGATAAAAATACAACACAAACTATTTAATATGTTTATTTTAGTCTAGCTCAACTCTTTGAGCCTACCCTCTATTTTATTCCTGGATTCGCCACTGACTACAGACTTAGCCTATGATAGTGATTTATGTGGTAGTTTGTTGTTGATGCACGAACATGTGTCAGCTTAAATTCACTGAAAGTTTTAGCAATTGCTGTTAACAGTGAAGTATTCCTGCATCATTGGTCACTGAAAAAGAAAACTGAAATCATGGAAACTGATTGATGGCGATTTGGCTATATATCGAGTTAACAGCTGCATATTGGTCTCAACTATTCTCACATGGATGCAACCGTGACGGCCACAGGACATATTTTTTCCCTGATGCGGATTTAGTTGTTAGTGCTAATTAGGGTTAGAATCCAAACATCTGTCATCTCAAAAAGAAAAGGAATCCAAACATCTGTTATCAGGCCCTTAGGCTGTGTGCATTATGAGGATTTGTTTGAGGAGTAATTGCTGGCGAATTGAGATCGACGCTTGCAAGAAGGCTATGTATATAGCTACAAAGATGTACTGCATGAGTATCATTGCACCATCTCTGGCTTAAGGTGTAACCAAAAGAAGAAAAAATAATAAAGGGGAAAAAGTTCTTGAAACTTACTCTAAAGTCCAGACATCTTTGCGTGATAAACGTGACAAGAGTCATCTTCAAATGAATGTACTTTTTGCAAAGCTAATATTCGATTCTAGCTGTTCAATGAAGTGTGCAATTCTATTTTTCAAAGTTGTAAATATCACTACATTTATAACTATTGATATGGTGCCATATATGGTAAACTGAAAAGAAATCCTTTTGAACATTGCGGCCATAGAATTTGGTCCGTTGGGTTGGTCCGTTGTGTGATCATTCAGCTATGTTTTTTTTTTGTTCACAACCCATCTTCAATCGGCATTGTGGCCATGTGGGATGCATGGTGGTGGAACAACCACTCCATTTGCTCAAGTCCAACAAGAAGATTAGCTTCGCAGGTAGGATCAGATGAACCGTTTCAAGAATGGACTGGGTTGACCCTTCACAATGCCATTTCTCATGTCCACAATGCCAATAGACAATGAGGAATAGGGCCATGCCAAAAAAAATATAAGTGCATAAGAGGCCATTGCTTAAACCAAACAGGCCCTAAATAGTGCATAATGTCCTGCTACTCTGGTATTTATTACTGACACAAATATGATGGTAGTACTGTTACAAATTTCGTGTTTACAGTAATGCACTTATGCAATAGGCAAGTGGTTCAGCAAAGAACATATTTGAAACTAATACAGAAATGAATTAGCAGTCTTCCAAATGTGCATAGCATACTTTGGCTGTTACCAAATGCGTTATGGGCTGGATTGCCAAAACCTATAAATGCTCACAGTTTCTGTTACTTTGGTTTCAGTCTTCTGAAAAGAATAATAAATTGTTTTAAGTTTTTTGATCTTTCAGGAATTGATGGAATTGGTTTAGAACTGATCGAACACCAGGAGTGATTAAAAATGTAAGAGCAATTATATGGGATTTATTATTGCTTTTATTCACTGCAGATAATGATCGTTCTGTTATGCAGGATGTTCTAGCTATCTGTGCTGCTTGCATGCATTCGTGGGAGACCAAATGTCCTTCCAAGGTGCGTGTTTTCCATTTGGATTTTGTCGGAATGATGTAAGTTGGATCTTTTAGGAATTGATGAGGTTGGCTGGATGATAATATGATACCTTATAAACCCCACAGATCAGAATAAACCCATTGTTTTACACTTTTCGTTATAGTTTTCGCACATAGTTCTTGCATATTTTACTTTCTGCTGCTGAATCAATAAGAGCTCTACGATATTACTAGCAATGCTAGCGGTCAGTGTCTTCAGCTTCTTGTGCTTGGAATAGTGGTGTTGTTCGGTCAAATATCCATAGCTAATGGAATAATTTTCTTTTTTCTGCTCCGTATGTGTGTTTCTGTATTTGGAATACAAATAAAAAGCCTTTTTATTGGACTGCTCTGAGTAAAGTAACGGAGCTTTCAGATTTCTAGCCTTTGCTTTTGTATCTGGCATCTTTTTTTTGGTAGATTATTACTCTGTACCATCACATGGCTTTAGGATTATTCCTGATGGGTACACATTACAGATCCGATGTGAACCACTCCTATACAACACTTGAGTCTGCATCTGCCCATGCATACTATATTTATGAGGTACTTCATATTCGGCAGGTTTAAATTTAAGAGGCTGTATTTTATAGCAGCTGTGTTGGATTGGATGTCTACATTTTAATTCTACATTTTATAGCAGCTATGTTCGATTGGATATGTACATTTTAATTCATATAATTTAAATATCGCTCAGACTCTGCACGACTACAGAGAAGTTATATCCTTTTGTGTGAGGTCACGTTGAAGGTCCCAATGCCAGTTGATGATCAACAGTTGGTTCACAACAACCATTCAGAATTCCTGAGTTGCATGTCTGATGCTCTGCATACAACAGCTGCTCATGATCACCTTGTGAGACCACTCATAGCAATAAACAATAATTTGAGTGATTTGAAGGTATTTAATTTGTGGATTGAGTTTTACAATGTTTGAACATTAAATAACATTACTAGGATGCAATTATTTCCATTACCGATTAATTCATATGGTTGTGTATTCTGTTATCGAAAGTTGCAACAAAATCTAGAACAGCAGAAAAAGAAACAACCACATAAGAGGCAGCAGCAGAAACAGCCGAAGGATTATATCCAAAGTCTGATTGCCTTGCAGGGTGAAGTTAAGAATAAACTGTCCATTCTTGGTCTGATGCCCCCATCATCTTTGGCTGAGGTAATGTTATTAGCCATCATATTATTGTTCTTTGTTGTTGTATTTGCTCAAAACATGGTTAGAGTTTGCCCGCCTACTAAATAAATTTACAATTTGATAGGTACTGAAGCAGCTGAAGGACAAAGCATTGAAGCAAGCAAAAATGACTGAGGGACAATTACAACAGCTGACTGAACTGATAAATTTTGTCAGGGAGAATAGGGAATTCACAAAATCTGACCAAGTCAAAATAAAGCTCGCTGCTCTCAGTGAGTAAACTCTATGAAGTACTTTCGCTGTTTATGTTTTGAGAGTTACATATATTTTACATATACATACACATTATATAAGAATTAAATCAAGCTTTAGAGAATTGGATAGCTAAACCATGAACTGAAATACTAACATGATCATCGCTTTTAGTTTTATTTGCCCGCAGTTTGAGCTGCAATTTTTATATTTACATTGGTGTTCGGCTCCCATTATTGAAGCTTCTTATTGTTCGATGCTTACCGTAGTTATTAATCATGTACAATTGGATATGCTAGACAGTTATAGTTAAATAACTTTTGTAAGCGCCTCTAGGATACCAGGTATGCGCTGACCAATACAATGATCCGCACCAGCGCAATACAAAAAGCATGGGCCTATGTACGATACTGGACCACTCAGTCGGTGTTCAACCAATGCTAATTACCGATATATTGTGCATGTCCACATATATGACAGACAATAGATTTGTCCGCACCATACCTTGCTAATCCTCTTATGTATGTGATTATTATATAGCTTATCTCACCCAACATTACCTTACTGTATATCGTCAGCCTCAAGCCATACGGCACGGCGTAGCGCGCAACCCACACTAGTAGCTCCTATGTGACGGGTTACGGGTAGCAGCAGATTTGTTCTGGCGCAGCAGAAGCGCGGCTGCAGTAAAGAAAAAGGGGATGAAAGATTTAATAAATTATCTGGGGGTTGTGTTTTTATATAAATAGATTTTTATGTATATTTGGTAATTTTAATTTGAGAAATAAATTAGTGAATATGAATTTTGATGTACTATTTCTTGTTCTTTATGCTTTCGTACAATTTATTTCTAGTTCGCTTGTGTTACATGGTTTTCTTTCATGGTCTTAGATCTATTATACTAGATTGATTCTTTTAGTTTGATCTTTATTTTATTACTTTCTAGAATTAATAAAAAACAATAAAAATTATGTTCATGTATTAGTTTGCACTAATTCACTCTCTCCAAGTACGCCTCAATCCTTTAATAAATATCATGTTCATATATAGGGATGTGATCAGTTCCCAACCGATCTGACACCATACCTGAGTTGGTTCGAATTCGCTGAGAGATTTTGCAGTTAGCCACAACCCCTTAATCAATACATGTATGCACAGTTTTACACAAGCGAACGCACAAGACAAGCATGCCAAACTAAGCGTATCGAGCTGATTGAGACTCGTAAGTACCACGTTCTATGGCTAGTCATTAGAGAAGACTTAACATGGAAACTTTTTTACGGTATACTAAATTCAATATAGATTTTTTATTTTTTCGATTCAATAGATCACATTAGCAGTATTTATTTATACTTCATCTGGTAATAAAATAATAAAATACTTTTAACAAATCAATATCGAGATTTAATTTCTAATACCTATTGTATACTTACTAGTACATTGTATTGTAAGGTTTCTCTAACATGGAATCAGTGCAGTGAGTCCAGAAGGCTTACCATGGAATCAGCGATGGATTAGATACACAGATTTACAGTCTAGCACTTCAGAATTCTAAACTGGAAAAAAGAAGTGAAGACAAATGATGCCATCATTTTTCTTTTTCTTAGTATTTTTGTTATAAAAAAGAGAAAATGATGATTTTTTTTTCTCTACCTTGATGACCATGTCGGAGACGCTCTCCATGGCGAGCTTGGGGAGGGAGTGGTCGCCGGCGAGGAAGTCCTCCTTTAAGCCCGGCTACCGGAGCAGACGCCGCACGATGTTGTCCTAGCGGGGACGATGCAAGGCAGCAGGCGGCAATTTAATGGTGGAGGTACCTGTCGACTTGTACTTATATAGCGAACAATTTTGAAATGGGCAATCTTTCAGAAATATATGTAATGATGCATTGACCATGCAACCATTAGAAACCCTCAGGTTCTCATCTCATCTCACCGAGAAAAAGTTTACTTTCCTTTTGGAGCCTACCAAGAGTAGGTGAGATGAGATGATGGAGCAAACTATACTTTTTCTTAGTGAGATGAGAACTGTGACGCCCGGCTTCTTCCTCCCCGCGCCCAACGGCCTCGCCACCGCTAGGGGTGAAAACGGATCGGATACAGACGGATAATAGCTTTACCATATCCGCTCACATTTTTTTTACCCGGATGCGGATACGGATACGGATAATTTAAAAACGGATCGGATATTGAATCGGTATCGGATAATAATAAAACGGATAGTAATCGGATTCGGATCGAAAACGGAAACGAAACCGAATATTTAGTCGGATATTATGTAAACGCCAAAACACAAGTTTCAACATAGAATCTCATTATTTAGAATGGAATGATTCTATCTAAACAACAAAACACATTGATTATTTTATATATATATATACATATATATGCACCCCACTTGATACAACCGACCAAATACACACTTAAGTTTTCATTCTCATACACAGCAGCACATATCACAGCAGCACATATCGTCGTGGGACATCGCAATTGTCAAGCACTGTAAATCTGTAATAGTTCAAGCAGCAAAATAAGGTACAACATAACATCCTGACATTCTACACATTTGACGCTGGACATCCTGACATTCTACACATTTGCTAATCTGCCCACATAGAAATGCTTGAGTAACCTAAACTTCATGTTCAGAGAACTATCAGTCTATCACTAATACCAGAACTCTATATCATCCCAAACAAAACGGTCAACATAACATCTAGTCTGGATCACTACATAATATATGATAAAAGCTAAAGCTCAGACGAGCTAGCAACACATGTACACAATATTAAACTGGGCTCAATACTCAAAGGGTTTTAGCATGCAAAGTGCCCCTACTACAGGCATCTAAAATCACAAGACAAACTAGGAAACTTGTAAAGATTATTAAGCTCAATCCTTCCAATGCACTTCCTATCATCAATATGGGTGATATCGGCCTGAACCACCAGCAAAGCTCCCCCTATTCCTGTCAGGTGTGCTACCAGATCCATAACTGCAGAATCATATGCCCCACCGTACATAGCGCCACCAAATCTAGAACTACCGGGGCGCCAAAGCTCTCATCACCACCACGCCTGTAACCACTTAAATTCCCTTCAGGGTAAGCACCTTCAAAACCTCCTCCATATGACCCAAAGCGAGGTTATTTTCTACGCACCAGTGGACGGAGAGGGCTGTGAGGCGGCGGTGGAGCAACGCTTGGTGCGGCCGTGCGGCGGGGCGACGCTTGGTGGGGCGGCCCACCGGCTAGGGTTGCGGGTGTCGGCGGCTCGGAGTCGGCGCAATGGAGGCGGCGGCGCACTGACTAGGGTTGCGGCGGGTGTCGGGGCAATGGCGATGAGCTCTGCTCGACTGCTCCTCAGCTCCTCTTGGAGTCTTGGTCTTGGACTCTTGCCTGGAGTTGTCGAGTAGGAGAGGTGCAGTGTTGGGCATTGGGCGGCTTGGGCGATCACTTGATGGGCGGTGGCGGCTGTTGTTGGCTGATACGATCTGGTCTAGTCTCTACACTGAATACCCGGATATCCGGTACTCGGATATCCGTATCCGATCCGTATCCGTCGGATATCACCTCTCCCATATCCGCTCCGTATCCGGCTGCCCCGATCCGGATAATATCCGTATCAGTATCCGTATCCGAAAAATATCCGATTTTTTTGTCATTTCTTTAAAAACGGATACCGGATACGGATACGGATACGATCCGGATATTATCCGCTCCGTTTTCACCCCTACTCGCCGCCCTTCCCGCGCGCCGCCGCCACGCAACCCCCTCCCGCAGCCGCCGTTGCGCCGGCTGCGCCGCCTCCCCCCGATAAAATCCCCCCCGAGACCCCTCTCTCTCCCCGTGCCTCCCCCTCTCTCCCTCTGCTCCCCTCTCCTCCCAGCGCCGCCGCCGCCGCGTTTGTCCTCGGCTCCGGCGGCCCGAGCCGGCCGTCGCCGAGCTCCTCTGCAGCCCGGCTTCCCCCTGCAGCTCGTCGCTGCGCCACCGCCTCCACCTCGCCCCGCCGACGCCGGTGTGTGCCGCCCTCGCCTCTGCTCCCTCCGTAGTCGGCTGCCGCCCCTGCCATACGGCCCCCGCCCGCTGCTGCGTCTTGCCAGGTGCACCGCTCACGTGGACGCCGTCCACGAGTTGAGGCTGGCCCCACCCGTCAGTTTTATGAAAGAAAAAAATTCTAAAAACCCTTTATGACATCATGCTGACATCATAAAGTGGATTTTCTTTTTAAAATAATTCAAAAACCAAATTTTGTGCGCTGACGTCAGCAATGCGCAATAATTCAGGATTTCCTTTATAAAAGTAATTCTAAAAATTCTAGAAAATCCGTTTTAATTGTTTTTAAACTTTTGGGAGCCCGTTTTCGCCCGTTCGAACTCTGTTTGGCTTCGTTTTTCTTCCTAAATTCATTTAAAATCTTAAATTTTGGTTTAGTGCTAGTTTGAATTTCAATTTGAATTTATTTGAATTTATTTAGATTTTATTTGAATTTGGATGCTTTTCACGCGTAGATTACGGAGAGTTCGAGGAGTTCCCGAGCGACGAATTCGAGCAGCAACCCGTCGAACCAGGCAAGTCACACCACCTTGATCATGTTGCCCCCAGTTTGTGAACTTGTATGTTGAATTTTAAATTATTGCATGCTTATTTGTTATAAATGTTAATTTCCGACCTAGCTTTAAACGATAGTTATATCCGACATTGATGTGCCACCTTTGACATTTAAACTCCGATACCCTTGTAACCTTAGGAAAATTATGAACTATGACTATGGTAATATTTATACAATGCTTGGACATGCTTAGAACTGAACTTAGGAAGTTTTGGGAAACTTTATGCCAAAATAATGTCTTGTTTAAATGGAAACTTATGATGATTAATGTTATTGTGGAAATAGTATGGTTAAAATGAAACTGACTTAGACCGGGCCAGAAATGGCTGGAAAGTGGTGAGGTTATCATATTGGGTTTGTGGAAAGTCTCGCCTAGTCAATTAAGGACCGGTCTGAGTTTCACTGAATGTAAAGCTTAACCGTACTACCACGAGTCTGGAATGGGACAGACCTAGCTAGCCATATTAAGTCATATCATGGATAGTCATACCATACAGGGGTAGTGGTGTGGTGAAAGCGTGATGCTGACACTATGGTGCAAGAGGGGGCTTCTGAATAGAGGGATTATTTCAACGGTGAAACCTTAGCGGGCATGACTACATGTATGAATTATTATAGGGGTCTTGTCATAATTTTCTCTATCACTCATCAAAGGAAGTGTGCTGACACAAGGGGAAATATTATGTCTTGTGGGTAAAGTTATACAACCTCTGCAGAGTGTCAAACTAATCAATTAGCCGCGCCCGCGGTTATGGGCATGCCAAGCAAGCCATTCTCAGATTAGACTTTAGTAAATTAAAATTTGGTTTTCAAAAATTATGATTGGAGGGAGTCCATCATGGGTAAAACATAGACCATTCCAGGAGAGATTCCTGAGTTATAAAGAAAATGTATAGATTCGAGTTTCATTATAATCTATGCCATTTAAAATTTATTTAGAATGTTTATTAAACTGTTGCTTTACGCTTAAATAAACCATATTGCCATCCTTCGATTGCCCGTACATTTAAATTGCATCCTCGGTGTGATTTGCTGAGTACGCTAGTACTCACCCTTGCTTAATCTGCATCTTCAGAGGAGGAGTACCACGATGGTGAGGATCAGTTGGACTAGGCCGTGCTCCTAGTTGATTGCCTGTGGCAAATAAAATGGGCTCTATTTATTGTTATTCATTTCCGCTGCTTTTGTAGTCGTTTATTTATTCGTTAGCCTGCGCGCCATTTTCTTTTGTAACTCGAAATATTTATTATTAATAAAGAACGTTGGATATGCTATGGTTTCATTTCTACTGTGTGTACTAGCATTTCCTGAACTGGTACAGAATACACAAAAGATTTCGGAGTTGTTTTTTCAGGGTCCAACAAGAACCTGAGGGCGCTTTTCTTAATGGAGCTTTTTCTCCATCCTTTATTTCTCATTTTCAGGAGTGAATCATTTTTAGGAGCGAAAATATTGATGTCTCGAGTTATTCTTACACCTTTCAGATGTTCAGTCTAGCACTTCAGAACTCTAAACTGGAAAAAAAGTACAGAAAAATGATGTCACCATTTTCTTTTTCTTTGTCTCTTTGCTTAAAAAAATAGAAAACTAGCACTTCAGAATTCTATACCGGAAAAAAGAAGTAAAGAAAAATGATGTCATTATTTTTTGACGAGGATTAAAAGGCCAATACTCTATTTGGGCCCGCAACTTATAAAGAAAAACCCATAAAAAAATAAGGCTCACGATCAGTTTCGACTCCGTCACTCCGACCAATTTGCTGATGTGCCCTCTATTTTGCCTCATACTTGTCGTCCCCAACCAGTAAAGCAACCGTCCCGACGAGTGATAATGGTCAGGTAGGTAGTTATATTTACACATATGTACCATGTGAATAGTTTTTGTTTCCTAACAGGCACGAATAACTACTCGGAAGTTATCCCGAAAAGGCACCCTTTGGCGAGAAGACATCACTCGGGTATTGGATCTCGACCTCAACTATGCTATGGCGGAGTGTGATAAAGATTGTCACGCAATCGCAAGGACCCCCTGGATCCACAGCGCATGGCCTAACACAGAGATATACGAAGATTTCGAAGGCAAACAGGTGCAATCTTTATTGAAAATTGGAGTAAGAGCGTTACACATAAAACATTCGAAGTTGGTCAATATTCCACGAGTTTGCGAACTCCTTGCCATCGGGCATCGCCAGCCAGTAAGCCCCCGTGCGATCTGTTGAGACAACTCTGTAGGGGCCCTCCCACTGTGGAGATAACTTGTTGGTGTTGGACGAGCTCTGGATTCGCCATAGAGCCAGGTCTCCAACAAGGAGCTCCCTAGGTTGTACCGATCTAAGCGCATGTCTGCGAAGAGTTTGCAGGTAATGCGACGATCGCAACAGCGTTCGGCACCTTACTTCTTTTGCTAGGGTTAGGTCGAGAGACCGTTCTTGCTCGAAGTCGACTTGGTCGACCAAGCTGACCCTAGGAGAGCCCAGCGTTACCTCCGGAGGCAGGACGGCCTTCATACCGAAAACGAGCCGGAAGGGTGTAGACCCTGTTGGGCGGCTCACCGTGGTACGGATTGACCACAGGATGGTGGGAAGTTCGTCCACCCAGGACCGGCCATGCTGCTCGAGCTCCTGAGAAACCCGCCTCTTGATGCCTTGAACAATCTGTCCATTGGCGTGCTCCACGGCTCCGTTGCTCTATGGATGGCTTACTGAGGCGTAGCACACCTTGGTCCCCATGTCTTCACAAAATTCTTGGAATAGCTCGCTAGTGAACTGAGTTCCATTGTTAGTAATAATTTTGCATGGGACTCTGTACCTAGTTACCACGGAGGAACGGAAAAACTTGACCGCTACTTGTGCAGTGATCGCAAAGACCGGCTCGGCCTCCACCCATTTGGTGAAGGTGTCGATGGCGACGAAGAGGAACCTCTTCCCACCGACAGCTTGCGGGAAAGGACCCAGGATGTCCAGCCCCCAAGTCGAGAAAGGCCAGACGAGCGGGATGGTCTGGAGAGCGTTGGCCGGCTGATGTGACTTTCGAGCATGGAATTGGCAAGTCCGACAGGTGTGGACTATATCCCGTGCGTCTTGGAGTGTTGTTGACCAGTAGAACCCCATGCGAAATGCCTTCCCGACCATTGTCATGTAGGAGGAATGCGCACCACAGAGGCCCGAGTGGATATCGTTTAGCACGAACTTACCCTCCTCCGGGGAGACGCATTTTGACAGGACGCCCGACACGCTTCGATGGTACAGCTGGCCTCCAACGATCTTGTACGAACAAGCTCAGCACTTGATTCTGCTCCTCTCTGTGGGGTCATGTAACACCCCAATTTTTCCTTTTCATGAATTTAAATAAGATATGGCACTTTTGTGAATTTTTGGAATTTTTTGGGATTTACTTTGATTTATTTGGAATTTATTTGAATTTATTCCCTTTTCAAATAATTAAAGAATTTAATTTTGCAAATAAAATTTTGTGGGAAATATTTTATTTGAGTCCAAAATGTTCCAAAATATTTTCTAGAATTTTTCTGGAATTTTTCTGAGTATTTTGCTATTTTTAATGAATTAAATGAATTTCTGGGAATTATTTTGAATATTTAATCGCTGGAAAAACCAAACCGGGTTTCACTGTTCATCCGACCGGACCCGAGTCCGAGTCAGACTCGAGTCCGAACCGGACCCGACCATGCCAGTCGTCTCGGTCGAACCACGTCACCTAACCCCAGGGTCGCGACCGTCGGATCTCAATCCAACGGCCACGATCGCGCCATGTCGCCCATGTGCGGGCCGAGTCAGACCCGGTCACGCACGTGCAATCCCGACCGTTGGTCATGCCACGTGGACGGCAGGGATTGCGCCACGTCGCTCGGCCGTGTCCGAGCCGGACTCCGCCGCCCGTACTGGCTCCGCCGCGATTTCCGCGTCGATCTCGACGTTGGGGCCGACATTTAAAGCCCGGATGCGTGCCCAAGGTTCGCCTTTCCCTCGTGCGCCGTTTGCCCCACTTGCCCTAGCCCTAGCCGCCGCTGTCTGCCCGCTATTGCTCGCCGTAGTTGCCTAGGGCATTGCTTTGGTTTTCCTCACCTTCCGCCGACGTCCGCCGTCGCCCGAGGAGAAGGAGGTCAGATCTGGGATCCCCGAGCCAGGGCGATTCGAACGTGACCACGCACGTCGCCGGAGGAGCCCCATAGCGTCGCGCCCTTGGTCGTCGTCTCCGTCTCCGGTGCCCTGTGCTCCGCCGCGCGCTATCGCCGCCTCACGAGCTCCATCAACCGTCCGATCAAGATCCGAGGGTCCAGATTCGTCCACGTCACCACGGTAAAATTCCACATTGTAATTTCTAGATCTATCTCCAACCGTTGGATCTAGATCCAACGGTTCAGATTGTGCCACGTAGCTAGAATCGCACCGTGCTTGGATAGATGTCAGCCGATAGATCTAGATCGAACGGCTAGGGTTAGCCACGTTGTAAACTCTAGATTTGATCTTGACCGTCCGATCAAGATTGAACGGTCCATATCAGCCGAGTAGTTTCCTAACACGTTAAACCAGATCCGATCTGGGCCGTTGATTTTCAAACCAACGGCCGAGATCTAGCCACGTGGGCGGAAGTCTGACCGCCGCGGGTCGGGCCGCCGCCGTGCCGCCGTGGCGACGCACGTGGCGTCGGCCGGGCCATGGGACTCAGCGCGGTCACGGCTCGACCAAACCGCACCATGGCGTCGCATCGCCGATGTCACGGTGGGGCCCGGTATCGGCCACCGCCCTCACCAAGCATGATGATGTCACCGCTGACGTCATCCGATGGGGCCCACATATCAGTGAGACATGTACTCGTGGACCGGGTCCACGGTGGACCCAAACTGAACCGTGGACCACGTCCATGGACCGGCTGACGCAATAAATCGATTTTTCAATAGAAAAATAATTCGGTGGAAAATCAAAATCCATGCTGACGTCATTATTCGGTTTTTCCGTATAAAAATAAATGAATTAATTAGGATTATTGATTTATTTGAATTTTGAAACTTCAAACGCTTATAACTTTTGCATTTTAACTCCGATTTGAGTGTTTCAAATTTCTAAATTTTTATAAAATTAAGATCTACCTAATGGTGAATTTTATTTAATTTTTGGACCAAAGTTTTTCTCTGTAATATTATTTAATTGATTATTTAAATTTTAAACGCTTGTAACTTTTGTGTTTTAACTCCGATTTCGCCGATTCAAATTCCTAAAAATTCATAAAATTATGCTCTCTCTATTTATAGACTTCATTTGGATGTTTGGACACTTTTTGTCTACTGTTTATTTATTTATTGCTTTTTGCACGTTTTACGAGTAGACGTTGAAGTGCCCGAGGGCTTCGAAGGTGAAGTGTTGACCCAGGAGCCAGCCCAAGACCAAGAACAAGTACTCTTTGAAGGCAAGTTGTGCTTTGACCATGTTGATCCCATTTTGAAATTTATTTGATTTAAATTATTGCATGCTAGTTCAATTATAAAATGCTTTAATTGATTTTGGATGATTAGTTAATTGCCTAGTTGTTGTATGCCACCATGGCATAGATAATTGTATGCCATGAACCCCTTGTCACCCTAGTTGGGGATTAAATAGTTGGACATTATCAAATTACCAACATGGGTATTTAGATCGTTGTAGTATATTGCTTAGACCTGCTACGTGCTCATGACATGATTTTGGACAATCAAATGTTAATATTGACTTAATGATATATTGAACCTGTTTTGGAAAGGTATCATGTGTTGCGATTGTTGATGGCATGTGGTGCATGGTAATCAACTGGGTTTGATAAATAGATTTCGATCGGGGCATGTGGCAAGAATGATCGGGTGGGCCAGTTGTTGCATTGGGAGCGTTGGTTTGGTTCTTCGGGTAGTCTTGCCCTGGTCAACATAAGGACTTAACCTTGCAAGCCTTTGAACTGAGTTAATCGTGCAACCACATGTCCGTAATGGGACGGACCTAGTTGAGTAAGTTACTAATAACTTGCATGTGATACCTCGGGTGTCAACTACACCTTTTTTGTAGCTTGAAAGGGGAGCATACCAAGGCGATGGAATGGTACCCGTCCAACGGTATCTCGGTCCCATACTTCGCCTTTGTTAAGGGAAGGGATGGTGTATGGCAAAAACCGGAAAGGTTCACTTGTGTAGTTAGCCGTTTCCGAAAGGCTTTGTTACGATCACTCGCCTTTGTGGTGTTTGGCTGTATCTTGTGGGTAAAGTGCATAACCTCTGCAGAGTGTAAAATCTATTCGAATAGCCATGTCCGCGGTATTGGACATTGCTCGAGGATTACAGTCAAGGGTTAGATTTTCTTTAAAATAACTTGAACTTGAGAGGTTTGGTTTGGTTAAATGATGATGTTGATGGAAATGTGGATTAGGAATGGGAAAGATGTTTATTTAACTCCTGAAAAAGTTATTGATATTACACTGATTCTATCGCTTTCGAATCTACTTATGTTATTTGTTAAATGTTGTTACTGCAAATGAACCATGAGATATTCCTTTGTATTAAGCCATGCATGTAGAATATTAGCTTGCATTATGTGCATGACTTGCTGAGTACCAAGTACTCACCATTGCCACAATACAACATCAGTTGAAGAGGAGTCTACACCAGCTTTGGAGGAGGAGCTCCAAGAGGAACCGTCTTTCTAGGCAGCGAGCCCAGTCAGTTGCCTGTGGTATACTGGATGGCGCCACGAAGTTATCTTATTTTCCGCTGCTATTATTTCTCTTTTATTAAACTTTCGCCCTGCGAGGCGTACGTTTGTAACTTGACCTTAAAGGTTAAGCAACCAGTTTGGTTACTAAAATTAAGGTACTTTCTATTTCGTTGAGTATGATTGTGATATTTACCAATGTTGAGACTGTGTGCACTAGCGTGATCTTGGACTAGTGCTGAATACACAGAGGGTCCGGATTTGCAAATTCGGGTCCCGACAGGTCATCTAGCAGCTAACCCCGCTCGAGGTAGTCGTAGATCAGTTTGGTCCAGGTCGGGCCCCTTCGAGAAAGGCTGCCAAGGGCTCCGATTCTGAGATCGAAGGGGCTGCCAGGGTGTTGAGGATGACATCTGGCGGTATCTCATCATCGAAGGATCCGAGCTTGTCCAGGAGGTCAGTGCTGGTGTTGTCCTTTCGAGGCACGTGTCTGACCACCAGGTTCTGGAACCACTTCTCCGCTTTATGTACCTCCGCGAGGTACTTGCCCATCGAATCCTCCGTGCACTGGTAGTCCTTGTTGTACTGGTTGACGACGAGCTGCGAGTCGCCCTTTATGACCAGACGGCGTACGCCTAACACCTTGCAGGCTCGGAGTCCGGCGAGAAGGGCTTCATATTTTGCCCTGTTGTTAGTGGCCGTGAAGCCAAAATGGATCACGAAACTCAACTTATCTCCCTTTGGTGTGATGATGAGGACGCCGGCCCCTGAGCGCTCGAAGGATCTTGAACCGTCGAAGTGCATTATCCAGGGCTCCTTGTCGACCTCGAGCTTGGGAGCCAGCTGTGGGGTTTGCTCGACTACGAAGTCCACCAGCGCTTGTGATTTAATGGTTGTGCGCGCCACGAACGTGACGTCAAATTCGGCCAACTCCATGGCCCATTTGGCAATCCGACCCCCAGCCTCCGGCTTCCTTAAGATCTCGCCGAGCGGGAACTCGCTCGGGATGATCACCGAGTGCGCCTGGGAGTAGTGTCAGAGCTTGCGCGAAGCCATGAGAAGGGCGTATAACAGCTTCTGGACCTAAGGGTAGCGTTCCTTGGGTCCTTGAAGCACCTCGCTAACATAGTAGATCAGTTGCTGCCGACCATCTCGCTCGGCGGCTAGAACGACGGTCACGGCCTGAGCTGTAGCCGCAAGGTAAAGCAGCAAGTCCTCGTTCGGCCACGGAGTCATGAGCAAGGGTGGGCTCGAGAGTTAAGCCTTCAACTCGTCAAAAGACCGCTGCGCCTCGGACGTCCATTCGAAACCCCCTTGCTTGCGCAATGTCTTGAAGAACGGCATCCCGCGCTCGCCGAGTCTTGAGATGAACCGGCTAAGCGCGGCCATGTGGTCGGTGAGGCTTTGCACTTGTTTCACCGAGGTCGGGGGCGCCATCCTCTCTATAGCTTCGATCTTCTATGGGTTCGGGCCGACTCTTGACCCACCGATCATGAAGCCGAACACCTTCCTTGAAGCGGCACCGAATATGCACTTTTCAGGGTTGAGTTTGATCCCGTGCTTGTTCAGGTTGGCGAAGGCCTCAGCGAGGTCTCGAGCATGGTCGCGTTCAGAGGAACTCTTCACGATGATGTCATCCACGTAGACCTCGCGGTTGCGACCAATCTGTGGGTCGAAGGTTTTGGCCATGAGGCGCTGGAATGTCACGCCTACATTGCGAAGACCGAACGACATGGTCATGTAGTAGTATGTTCCGAAGGGGGTGATGAAGGCTGTTTTACTCTCATCATCGACCGCTAACTTTATCTGGTGATAACCAGAGTAGGCATCCAGGAAGTTCAGTATCTTGGCGTTTGCCATGGAGTCAACAATCTTATCTATCTGTGGGAGGGGAAAGTTGTCCTTCGGGCACGCCAAGTTCAAGCCTATGTGGTCAACACACATCCTTCACTTCCCACCTTTTTTTGGACGATCACAGGGTGGCCAACCATTCGGAATAGTCGATTTCCCGAATGAAGCCGGCCTTCAGGAGTTTATCCAGGTTCTCCCTTATTACAGCCACTTTCTCGTTTGAGAAGCGGCGCAACTTCTATCGTACGGACCACGAGCCGGGCCGTACTTGCAGTTTGTGCTCGATCACCTCCCTAGGGACGCCCGGCATGTCTGCTGGCTCCCAGACGAATATGTCTTTGTTAGCTCGAAGGAAGGTGATGAGCTCAAGTTCCTATTTGGGATCCAGCTCGGCCGCGATGTGGGTGCACCTGCTCGGATTGTTCTCCTCGAGCTGCACGGCCTTTGTTACGCCATTGGGCTGGATCGCTGCCTTCTGGCAAGCGTTCTTCACGGTCGTCTCCGGGCCCGGCTGGGGCAGCAAGCCGGCGAGAGCCAGGGCTTTACTCTCGCAACCATGCGCGGCCTTAAGGTTGCCCCGTACCGTGATGACGCCGTTAGGTCCCGGAAGTTTCATACAGCGGTGGCCGTAATGGTTAGCCGCCATGAACTTGATCAAGGTCGGGCGCCCGAGGATGGCATTGTATGGGAGATCTGCATCGACCACTCGAAGGTGATCAGTTTGGTGCAAAAGTTGTCAGAGTCGCCGAAAGTGATGGGCAAGACCGCCTGCCCGAGGGCGGTCGTCGAGCTGCCCGGGACGATCCCGAAGAAGGGAATCGCGATGTTCTTGATTTTCGACCGGGGGATCTGCATCCGGTCGAGCGCGCTTGCCAGCAGCAGGTTGAAGGAGATGCCTCCGTCGAGCATGACTCGGCCGACCATTGTGTTGCTGATGGTCGGGGTCACGACCAGGGCGGTCTTGAGATCCTTCGACATTACCTGGGGGCGTCCTCCCCAGTGAAAGCGATCGTTGTGCCAGCCCATTTGCAGAGCTGGTCGACGGGATTTCCGGTGGCAGTGTGGTAGACCGTCCGGGCGGCTCTTTTGAGCTCGCACTGGGATTGATATGCCGACGAGCCACCGAAGATGACGTCTATCCGCCGTTCGCCCTGTTGAAATTCCAGGTCAAGGCTGTCGAGGTCCTTTCCCGCATTGACTCTGTCAGGATGCTCGCCTTCCTTTGGGAGCGTGGGCATTTCACCGCGCCCGTTGTAAAAGGCGTCCATCTTGCCCAGCCAAGCCCTGCAATTACGTAAATCATGGCCATGGGCCCTGTGAAAGGGGTAGTACCTGTTATCATCGTACTTCGGTCGCTCCTCACCTCCTGCAGTCGGGCGTCGTCGCGCTGAGGCCCAGGCCGGTGATTCCCTGGTTGGGGTAGGCGCGCGGCCTGTTGTGTTCGTGCTCGACCTTGCTGAGGTCGAGGCTCTCCTTGGGCCGGCCATCGGGCCTCCATCACTTCGTGCTCATTGCTCGATGCCGTGAGCACCCACGGGCGACCAGCTTTCTTGTGATCCCTTTTCCGTTTGTTAGAGGTTGGTACAGGATCGTTACCTTTGGTGTCGGACGGACCAATCTCGCCAGGGTTGGGGGTGAGCTTGCCTTGGTCGTAGTCGCGTTTTTGTGCACCGCGTCGTCCGCATGCGCGTATCGCTCCGCTAGATGGAACAGTTTGTTAACACTGAGCCTTAGCGTGATCTCCAAGTCCTTAGTGAGGCACCGATCGCGGACGCCGAACTTAAAAACTTTGATCACAGCTTCGTCGGAGACACTGGGGATCGAGTTCCGGGTGCGGATGAACCGCCGCATGAAGTCGCAGAGGGGTTCTATCCTGCCATGGATAACCCGATCCAAGTCCTTCTCCCTCTCGGGTCGCTAGTAGCAACTCTGGAAGTTGGATCGCGGGGCGTTCTGGACTTGGCGCCATGATCAGAAGGAACCGGGCTTCTGATTGAATAGCCAAGTACGGGTAGCTCCATTTAACATGGTCAGGAGGTAATTGGCCATTATGGCCTCATCCCCCCCAGCCGTCAGGACTGCCGTCGAGTAGATCGATAGGAACTTGTCGGGGTTTTGGGTCCCATCAAACCGCTCGATCGGAGTGGGTTTGAACCGGACTGGCCAACGCACCCGGCGGAGGTCGTCGGTGTACGCCAAGCATCCATAGGCCAACACAACATATCGACGGGAATAGCCTCCATCGCTGGATCCGGAACTTCGGCTGTCACGACGATCCAACGCGCGATAGCTCCGGTCGTGACGACGAGCGCGGGCATTGCTCGGTTAGTATCATAGACGCTCGTGGACCCTACGGTACCTAGACGGGGCATCTGGAGATGGACCCCCAGATGCAGTATTGTTCAAACGAGTGCTGCTGTGACTCGACAGGCGCAGTCGTTTCCCCAGGTCGCGCTCGGGGAGCGGCGTCGCGGGGGTGTCTGGGATACGTCCTGGGCTCGATGTCGTGGCGGCGACCGGCAAGAGCGCTGGCGCCTGCGCGAGGAGCTACCATTGCTCGTTAGAGAGTGGGATCTAGAGTGCTGGCTCCGACCCGGCTGGGGGGGGCGTTGCCCCGTCGGCAGCCTTGTCCAGCTCTTCGGTCAGCGCTCGGTCGAAGAGGTCCAACCTTACCCGAGTGGGATCGGTCATGACCCTGGTGATAGCGCGCAGACGTTCGGTGGAGCGAGGGTGCTTGGAAAGCCCGGAGGAGGCACCGATCTCACCCCGCTCCTCCTGTCGGAGGGTGGTTATGGCCTGGTTGATGGCGACCTAAGCAATTCGACGTGCGTCTTCGGGGGTCTTCGGCTCGCGGTCTTTCGTTTCCGCGTTCGCACCATGGCTGCCGGCCATGAAGACGAATTGATCACGGGGGGCGGCGACGGGGAGAATAGGGACATAGAGCCCCCGCACTTGGGGATAGGGCTCACCCCCAAGTTCACTGAAGGTCTCCCAGAGCCACGCGCCATGTCCTTGTCAAAGTTGTCGAAGCAGCGTTGTTCCTCCAGAGGTTTGAAGTCTTCGGGGCCCACGGTGGGTGCCAGCTGTCAATGATCGGGATCACCTGATCGCGGAGATGAAACTTAGGGGGTGTGAGAGCAGGGACCCGAAAGCTAGTTTCGTCCCTCGAGAGGTCGGTGTCTGTTGTTGTCACGATCTAAATAAGAAGAGAACAAAGCACACCAGGAGTTATACTGGTTCGAGCCCCCACATTGGGTAATAGCTCTACTCCAGTCTTGCCTTGAGGCGGAGAAATTGATTATGCCTGAGTACAAGCGGGTGTCTATTGCTCTATCTCTCTCTTGTCTTAGGCCCCCCACGTACTTGTATATAGATTACAAAGTCCCTCCTTCCCGTCATTTGGCCATCGGTCAGGAGTAGTTTCCAGAAAAGGTGGCCCGCGTACGCTTCAACCGGATCGCAACTGCCCCTGGGTCCTACGCCCACGTCCGCATCACATCCTATTCTTACGGATCTCGGTAACCACAAGCCTCTGATCAGGTCTCCCCGAGCTTCAGGCCTTGGTCGCGTGATAGCCTCCAGTCCCCTTGCTCAAGGTCGCGCGGGTGCCACCTGGTCATCGGAATAGCAGGGGGCCCAAGCTTGGGTTACGAGCTCGAGCTCGGGCTGGGCTCCGTTGACCATGCTTATGACCAGGCAGGATATCTCAGTCCCCGATAGCTCGGTTTCAAAACTCTTCGTTTTTTGACGATTTTCACTCGGTTTTCGCGAAAAACCGGTACCGCCGGCACCTCGATTTTCAATTCGAAAACGGTTTTGTTAACCCTAGCTTTCAGAAAAGGTGTTATTCTAGCACCTTCCAGTTGCACATTCTAGCACTTCAGAACTCTAAATTGGAAAAAAAAGTACATAAAAATGATGTCATCATTTTTCTTTTTCTTTATCTTTTGCCTAAAAAAACAGAAAATAGCACTTCAGAATTCTAACCCAGAAAAAAGAAATAAAGAAAAATGATGTCATTATTTTTGACGAGGATTAAAAGGCCAATACTCTATTTGGGCCTGCAACATATAAAGAAAAACCCCATAAAAGAATAAGGCTCATGATCAGTTACTTAGTGTTGACAAAAAAAAACTTGACGAAAGGTTTATCGCAGTCAACATACGCAAACACCAGGTTTAGTTTCGGGTGCGAGCGTGCCAGCCAATTTGATCCTGCAATCGGCAAGAAAACAATATATAATTCAATCAGCTTAAAACCAATCTAATATTATAAGAGATTCAATCCAATCGGCAAATTGAGCCGATTAGGATAAAGGGTAACCGATAAATCTAATCAATATGATTGAGTCAATTATATAGGGTAAAGGCCGTTTTCCCCCAAGAAGGCGATGAACAATAAAATTAGAGAAAAAAACGAACTTGGATTGATGTTAGTCGACAAAATCAATAATCGGCGATGTGCAACTTTATTGATCAATCAAATTACAGAGGAAGGATTACAATGCTAAAATTCTACTCCTAGTCGATGAAAAGTTCAGAAATGAAAAGTAGATCTTGTTGTTTGGTTGGTTGTCTGGTCTGATTCCGCCCATCATCTTCTTTTATAGCATTTGAACCGATCGTATTCTCTTAGAACTCTCTGTGACTATCCATATCGGTTTTAACTTTCCCGACGATACTTTCCTTGTCATTACAAACCATAATCTGATAAACTTGTATCGGCTTATAACTCTCAATTTGATATATTCTTAATTAAATTTTCAAACCAATTTTTACCAAATCGGCCACGCGCCAAATTCTAGTATCAACATATGCCCCCATTTTTGAGAGATTATATGAATCTCACAAAAAACACTATGCAGTCGGCTTAAACAAAGAATATCAACCGACTTCATTGAAACCTACCGTTTTATAAAAATTGTTACCGTCGGCTTAAGCAAATAATAGCAACTAGCTCTATTGTTAATCATCACTAATTCCCCGCCGTCTTTCACACCACTCGAAAAGATTCTCTCGCGTAAACTATGCAGACGCACGATCTCGTGCATTAACTGCCGTAAAAAAGTTCAAGGGAAATTACCCGCTGATGCCATTCCTTAACCCTCTATAAACACAACGCTTTCACTCGTCATTTTCACCCCTCCAGGCTCTCTTCACTTTCATCATCAGCTTGCTCTTTGCCTCCTTAACAATCTTTGTTCTGTCGGCTCAAGCACTTCCCTAACCAACTCATGGATCCTAATAACTAGGTATTCATCTCTGCCACTGACTCTGATGACCAATACCACTTAGGTCCGATAGGAAACCTAGATCCATCAGCTATAGTAGAACAAGAAACTCCTAGGCTCCCTGTAAATACCTCAGACTTTAACTTAGACGGGTGGAGCAAAATCTTCCGCGCTTGGTCGATCGACTTAGCAAGCTGGTGCAATTGGTTCAATCGGTAGCTGCCTAGAAACTCCTAGTTTGGGAACGGATGGGTATAGCCAAGTGCCTCCCATTATCCTTAGCCACTTCTCCTTCTATTGAACCCTTAGTGGCCATGTATTGCTATTTTTGGTCTGATACTTTTAACGCTTTTTTTTCTTTCCAACTGGACTTATCGGCCCAACCCTTATGGATATTGCTCAACATTGTTGCCTTAGGCCAAATGGTGAGCGGCTATCGGCCTTTAGCGGACCTCAACATAAGCTAGTGTCCACCAAGGGAGAGGGATGGGGGGAATACATAGAAGATAACATAGGAATCGGCCCAGTATTTGATAAGAAACATGTTGCCTTCTTAAACATGTCGCTAGATCGGTTTGTGTTTTTGTGGTGCTTCCTTAGGTCCCACCCAAACCTACCAACTTATAGCCGAACAACTAGAAGATGGTCGTCGGCTTCCATTAGGGAAACTATTCTTAGGAGCAGTTTTTTCAGATGATGCGCGAGATCCGCTATCAACTATTCATAGCAATGGGATCTCATGCAGTAGGCAACATTGGAGGTCCCCTATGGTTCATCCAATTGTGGCTCTACTGCATGTTTAGCCGATCATTCCAAATTGACTTGTTTGAAATGTCTCCCTTCCCCCACGAAGAAATTGTAGAAAGCCAACCTATAGACTTCAGACACAGCCGATCCTTTAGTGATAGACTTTTCCTTTGTTCTGGCGTAGAAGCCAAGTTGAACCTTGAAGGCGCCAGAAAATACCTTTCTTTTTTTTTCCACCTTAACCAAAACTCTTTCAATTCCTCTGACTTCTTTTGTTACTGGGAAGCCGATAGCTACCCTTGCCCTTTCTTCTACACCTTACAGGCGATAGCGATGATATGCTTGATGAAACACTAGAACTATTTAAACATTTCCTATCCCCAAGCATTCTCTCAGTCGGCCTGCATGCAAAAGGTCGGACATATTAGCCTTCATACGAATTTTACCACCCTTGCATCTATTCTCGGCAACTTGGCTTTGGCCAAGTTCCTCCAAAACTCCAACTTCTTGATTGGCTTAAACCTAGTGAAAGGCTCCGCCGTATTTCCTTGGCCAACCTTGTCCTTCATCTAGCCGATGATCTCTTCCTCCATGAACACCCTCATTTTGCTCTTCACACCCAAAAACCACCCATCTACTCCACTTGATGGTCGGCCATATCTTCATCACTGTTCCCACCAGAATGGCCTCCATTGACCATAATTTCAGAATTCTTTCCAAACTTATCACCAGAGCCGACAACCAGAACTAATACAGTAATCCAGAGCCCTTGCAGTTCCAACACATGCTGTTATACTAACTCAAGCTTAGTTGGAAGCATTAGCAAGGTACTTAGGATATTCTTTATTCCATATCTGAATAATATTGATCGGCTTTTGTCTAACACATTCGTTTTTCCAGACTAAGGCTGCTGGAAAGAGGCCGGTGGAACCATTGGCCGAAGCTTCAAAATGGCAGCGATCCATCGGACTCGCTGGCCATTCTTCTGGGACACTCGGAGTCCAGTCCCCCCCCCTCTCCGACCTTGAACAGCAACAACAGCCGGGAGGATTTGTCGGATAGTGAACAGGAGTTGGATTTAGGTAGGTAATTGTATTTGGGTATGACCGTATGAGAGATGTGATCGAGAGGGTCCATGTTGATGTCTAGCAAGTGGTGGACCCATTTGTAACGACATGATTTTGGAAATGAATACACCTCTTTCTTCGTTCCTCTTTCGTTCTTCTACTTCTTCTAGATGATATTCCGAAAGAAAGATATCGATTGATGAGTGAACTAATCCGATCTCACATCGCGGTGATCGTCCTTGGCTAGGGGATCACACCGTGCGCCCTCCAACTCCGTTGTTTGCCGATGTTGGCTCCCTGCCTCCTTTGTTCTCCTTCTTCCCCACCACCTCCCCGGGGGCCGGGGATGAGGTGCCGACGGATTACCTCCACTCGTCCGGCCGGCCGCACAGTCCACGTCGACCTGGGCCAAACGCGTGGGCGCGGGCTTCGCGTGAGTGCCGCCCCGCGCCAGATCCCGTTCGATCCAGTCATCTCGGACCTCGAGCGCCACCGCGATGACCGCGAGAGGGAGTGCCTAGCCGCTGCGGGGCTACATGCACCGGGCATGGACGCGGCCCCTGTCCCCGAGGACCTCTCGGACGCTGATGTTGACACCGACGAGGACTACATCAACGACACCGCGAAGTTCAATGTTACGCGGCGCGTGGAGGCACTGTTCCCGAAGATCGATGTCAACACCGCTGTGACGGGCGCCGACCTGGCCGCATGGAACCTCGCCTCCTCGAGGCGCGAGGTGCTGCATCGCACCGCCCGCGAGCTCCACCTTCACGACCGCGAACACGACGGCCGCGTTGCCTTCTCCCAGAGGTGCTGTTTTCCCAGGACATTGTGGATGTCTTTTCGCCAAAATCTCCCGAGGCGAGCTTACATGTAATGCTTTTTTTCCCTTCAAATTCTTAGTTCCATTTTTCTTTTTACCTGCGATGGAATATAGTCTCCATGTCTGAGTGCTTACCTGATCTTCAGACTGAGCTGTTCATGTGGAAGTTTCTATTTCCTTGTGATGGAATATAGCTCAATGCCAATTCATCTTTTGGGTATTGATATTCATTTCAATGTTATTCTTGATCCGTGCCAATGTAGTGGCATAGCATCAGTGGGAAGAGTAATTCCAGTAGATATTGTGCAATGTTGTTTGAACCATTTGTTCTTATCCATCTTGAAAAGACTATTCGTGCATTTTTGACATTTTTCCTGGGTCAACCAGTAAACTTAGAACTTTCATTTTCTGTACATATTCAACAAATATTCACATGTAGATCCAGCCTGAATAGTTCTCATGTAGGCTGACCAAGTTGTATATGTTACATTGCAAACATAATGTTCAGCTGTGCCTACCAAGCTCATAACAAATATGATTAGCATCCTTCAATGAACCATGATCTGCTGGTACTGAATGATCACATGTGTGCCTTAACGATGTGAATGCTGTTATGAATATGACTTGTATTGAATATGAGGGCCAAAGGCCACAATATATAGAGTACATGAGGGAAATGAATAGGAATAGGACTCTATCTATAACAGGAACTTATCTATAACTATAAGAGATAATATATCCTTAACACCCCCCCCACAAATGCAAGGCGTATGCAATAGCATTGCATTTGGAAGGGATGAACTAAAATAGGAAAAATCCAAAGTCATAGTCCTGAAGAAGCCATCGTAGCATGTAACTCTTGAAACATCGAGCTGACGAAGGATAGCCAACGAAGAACCCAGTCGATGATGAAAAGTCGACGAAGAAGCCAAATCGACGAGCCGAAGTCGAATGTAGGGCCGAGTCGACGAAGAGAAGTCGACGATGAAGCCAAATCGATAAACGGAAGTCGAAGGTAGGGCCGAGTCGACGACGAAGAGCCGACGGTACGAGTCGACGAAGAAGAACCGACGAAGCCGACAAAAAGAGCCGAGCCAAGGTAATACAAGTTGACAAAATGAGTCGAGCCGATAAAAAGAGCCGAACGACGACAGAATCAAGATGCTAAAGACTTGGATGGACGCAATGGAAGACTAAAGAAAATCAAAGACTTGATGGAGAGCTGAAGAGCTGGAGCCGAGCCGAAAAGCCGAAGCCAAAAGGTTGAGCTAAGACTGGAAGCCAGAGCGAAGCCGAAAACTGGAGCCGAGCCAATAACCAAGCTGAAAAGCCGGAGCTGAGAGAGCCACAACAAAAGCCGGAGATGAGAGCCAAGCCGAGACCTCTGAAGGCACGTGGCCGCAGCAGTCGAAGGGCGAGCTCAAAAATATCAGCACCAAAAAGCTGAAGAAGCCTACACCGTAGAAAAACAGAGAAGCCAAAGAGCCGAAGCCAATTCGGGTAAAAGCCGGAACCAGAGCTGCTAGAAGGGGAACTTTTAGCTTTGACCGGACTTGAACTGACCGGACTTGAACGTTCTTCTTGCGGGAGAAGAACCAAACGGGAGCCAGCAATGTTCATCACGTGAGTCTCACTCACGGACATGAACAAGTCTCCACACACGGACATGAACAGCACGCACGCAGCAACGTCCTAAAAACTTGAAAGTACTTCACGTGAAGGGACTTGCTCAGCCTGAGATGATCGGGCTGTCGACACGCAGGGAGGCGACGCGCAGATCCGGCCGAGGCGAGAGCCAGCTGCGGAGATCCGGCCGAGGCGACGGGCTGCGAGGCCTCCGGCGACAGCAGCGGCAGCCCGAAAGGTGTCCTGAGGCAGCGCGGCGACCGGCAGTAATGCGGCGGCCGGAGCGGCGCGGCATCCGGAGGTGGCGCGCGGCCGGATGAAGGGCGACGGTCGGAGGCGGCCCGACGGCAACAGCCGAAGCTCAAGCTATCGTGGCTAAGGAGGAGGACCGGCGGCCGGATGCAGGGCGATGGCCGGAGGAAGCGGCAGCAGCCTGGCGGCGTCGCAGAGCCTGGTGCCTTCAGGTGCAGCAGCCTTCAGGGGTGGCGGCGGCGGCAGCTCGGCTCCGAGCGGCCGACGGCGGTAGCGGAAGACGTCATCTCCAGCCGGCCCGCCTGCAGCGTCTTCCGATGCAGCAGTAGATGAGAAGCGCTGGCTGTAGATGAGAAGAGCGGCGACGGCAGGACCAGCAACGAGAACAGCAACGCGCACCGAGCCGAACGAAGAAACCGGCCGGCGGGAGGAAGATCAAAGGCGGCTACGCAAGTGCAACGTGCGGCCGATGCAGGAGCCGCCCCGGGAGTCTCCTCCTCCCGGGGTAGCGGATTAGATCTAAAACAACGGAAGAATAAGCTAGGAGAAAAACCTAGGCTCTGATACCATGTTATGAATATAACTTGTATTGAATATGAGGGCCAAATGCCACAATATATAGAGTACATGAGGGAAAGGAATAGGAATAGGACTCTATCTATAACAGGAACTTATCTATAACTATAAGAGATAATATATCCTTAACAAATGCTAAGTCTCTTCTATGTCCAGATCATAACTCAACCAATGATGTGGTGGAGTGGTGGAAGGAGGACTACTTCAATGCTACAGACATGGATGGTGATGGCTTTCGAAATCTGAAAGAGTTTAACAGTATAACTTTCTCAGTGGCCATCTTTTTTTTACCTCTTGAGTTTCTTTCCTTTTTTACCAAATATGTACTTTGATTTACTGTGTACAGCTTCTTACATCTAGCTGATACTACCAGCCTAAAGCTAAATACATACATGGGTTGTGCAAAGAAGAAGTCAGCTGCAATTTCTTCTCTCCAAACATCTTCTACCTTACGCATTTGTCATTCAGGCTTCAATAACATCCTTTTGCATTGTCTTATTAGTATTTCAGTTATGCACGACAAAAATGAAGATGAAAGAAACCTTTCCTTACAGGAATTACAGTGGTAGAAAAATAGATATAAATTGAAGAAGAATGGTTATGAAACTTGGGCTCATACTCTTAGGTTCCTTCAGACTGATATTAGTGACAAATCACTTCCAGTGATATTCTAGGTTTATCACAACTTTCATACTCTGTGCAGTGCATATAATAAAGGAATCAACATTTTTTTATTTGTTATCAACTATTTTATTTTTTTTCTTATTTATCAAATGATGATGTTGATACTTGATACTGGCTTCATTGTGGTCACGGTACCACACAACGGTTACAACTGAAGTAGATTTTGACTACAGAATTGTGATCGTGCCATTTAATATCCTTTAAATCTTGATACTTGATTAGTCAACTATTTAAACAGTTGCATGCTTAATCTCACCGAACATTGTATGTATTTTCTCAATAGTCAAAATAAGTTGGTTTGTGAACTCAACTCTACGGCTTTAATGGAAGGTACTCTGAATTTGGTTTCGTTATGGCCGATTTATGCAAATTCTTGTTGATTTTTACATCATTTGTGCATGTTAACATATTTCTTAAAAAATTGTGGATTTTAATGAAGAATCATGAACCCTACCCAGTTGCACTGAAAACCAATTAAGACCAGTTGGTTCATTCCTGGGTAGTGGATAGTGCAAATTCTTTACAATAGTGTGTCAGTCGGTAATAAGGGCTTGTTTGTTTTTGCATTGGATTCTCTAAAAGCTGATTCTAGATTGTGGTTATAGAAAAACTGATTCTCCAAAAGCTGGAATCCAAAAACATATATGAATTGGATTGTGGATTCTAGTGTATATGGATGGGCTGGATTGTGAGAATCGAATTATAGAATTGGACTGTTTGTTTTTTATTCAGCTTTTGGGATCAGAATCCAGAATCAAAAGGAAAAACAAATAGGCCCTAAGATGGTTATCCAGACTAAAAATATTTTAGGAACGTATCAAGATGACTATACAGAATAAAATTATTTTACTCATCCTGCAGCAATCACATCTATGTGTGCTTGTTTAGGGGTGTCAGATAGAGATTTCAACAAGATCAACATTTTAAGATAGATTTTTGTTGACCATTTAGGGAAAGAGATAGAGACAATGACAGGGAGCTCAATTTTCAAGAATTTTATAATGGATTGTTCTACTAAATTCGACATTATGATGATGAAGCTTCAGCAGATGATTCCAATTGTTCTGATGCACCGGCTACCGGGGAGAAAATCATTTTCACAGCTTGATCTGGATAATGATGGGTAAAAATTACAGTTCGTTGTGATGCCCTCATAAGAAAGAAGCCTCGCTTGATTAATGCCAATTGACACAGTTATATCTACAAAGTAAATTGAATTATCCCTACCTGGAAGGGCAGCCTCGATTTCTTCTGTGGTGATTTGGTAGGCCAACAATCTTCCCCTTTTTCCTTGCGGGTTTTTGTGGCCCCCTTTTTTTCTATTAGGATCTTTGTTGGTACATAGCTGGCACATTGATAGTGTTCAATATATATAAGCCAGTGTTATTAAGTCATCGACTAGTCGACGACTAGCCGTCCAGTTGGTTAGTGGCGCTCGACTCTAGCCATCGACTCGACTAGTTGAACAAGTCGAGCGTCTTGCTGTTGAATGGTCGACTTGGGCTGACTAGTATCGACTAGGAGAGACAAGTCAACCGACTTGTGGGCGAGTACGGGAGAGGCCGTGTGGCTTGGCTCGCTTTTTTTGCGACTTGGCGTGATTTGAGTTGGCCTAGCATTAGGTTGAAAACTGAAGAGGAATTGGCCTAGCACTCAAACCCTAGCCAATAGCAGGTAGCCGCCTCTGGTTCTTGCCTCAGCCCTGTTGGTTCCCTCCCTTCTAGCTGTCTCGCAGCACCTGCTGCCTTTTCCCCTGGCTCAACCTGCCATCTGCAAGTGTCGCCTTGGCCTTTGGATTCGTCTCCTAATTCTAACTATCTACTCTACATCATATTAAATAAACTCAAGGGAAAAGTTCATTTGACACACCTAAACTCTTCCAAAAGTCTAAATTTCAACCCTCGACTTCAAAACCAGGCATTCGACACCGTCAAACTCTTAAACTGTTCACTTTATCCCCCAGAGATCAAAACCACCCCGATGTCGTTGACCTATCATCTACATGTCTAGGTTTTGTTTGACATGGCATCCACATGCGCATGTATAGCTAAGTCTGACGGGTGGGGCCCATCTACAGAGAGAGAGAGAGAGAGAGAGAGAGAGAGCATCTGCCTGTGAGGTTTGTTGCAGATGCAGCGGCTCGGTGGCGAGTAGAGGGCGGTGTCCTGGTTTGATGATGGCGAGGCAGTGTTGTCTCGGTGAAGAAGATGCGAGCACGGGGTTGATCATCACAAGAGGAACAAGATGATGGGGTCGTCGATAGCAAGGGCTCGCCATGACGTTGGCGCTCAGATGACAACAAGCGAGATCGAATTCAGAGGACTGTTGGAGAAAATCCAAAATTAAATGAGGGGAACGATGAATAGGAAGGTGGAACACGTCGTGGTGGGGTTAGTTTCACGAGGAACTCACTGGAGTGGCGGATCGGGTCAAGGGCTCGGCGGCTGGATTTGGAGAAGACAATGGGAGGAAGAGGACTAAATCTGTCCACGAATGAGGGCCTGTCTATATCTGGCCACATTAGAGCTTGGGAAGTTGATGTTAGGAGTGGTGGAACGTACTTGGTGGCGGGAGGAAGAGGTAGAGCAGCAACTATCGCATGTTGGCGGTGGATGTGAGAGAGAGAGATAGAGAGGAGTGGGTGCACGCGGCGTTCGTTGTGGAAGGGCCATGGAGACTGCAGGCAACATTGATGGTCGTGGCAACAACTTCTTGTGCAGAAATTGGGGGGGTTGAGGAGGGGGAGATTGAAAAAGAGAGGTGATTTGACAGCTGAGGTAGCAAAAATCCAATGACATGTATGCTAACATAGATGACACGTCAGCGAAACCAGTGTGGTTTGTGGTTTTAGTCGGGGGGGAGTTAAAGTGAACGGTTTTAGGAGTTTGAGGGTGTCGATGTCTGGTTTTGTAGTTCATGGTTGAAATTCAGATTTTTTGGGGTGTCAAATGGACTTTTTCCTAAACTCAATAACTGTCCACTTCAGTAAATTACAGCGATTGCAATGAGCAACAATTTATGGCCCATGCTTGTGTTTGGCACAGCTATGGCCCTACTAGAAGGAAATGTTTTGTTACAGTTGATATCACTAGATTCAGTGTAATATTTTCCCTTTCGATTGTCATTGCTACTCCAGTGTCAGAAATTTCATAGCTAACCTTTTTGTTCCCCATTGTTGTTTTGCAGAATCGTTACATTTTGCTACAAATCCTTTTGTATGCCTATATGATTTACACATACCTGCCTGGCCTTGATGAGGTGGGCCCACTATTGGTGTGGCTGCTGCTTCTTTTGCCAATGTGCGTGTTGAATCTGATAGGAACCCATAAGTTGAAGGAATGGGCTACGAGACATCAGAGACAGGATTAACGATAGACTTGGTGGAGTGCAGCTGGAAGCACCGCGCTGCACTGACATGGCCTGCCCAGTGGGATTTGCTCCCGTACAAATGCTGGAAAGCTGGGGGGGATCGAAATTTGTGTCCAAAGTGGCAAAAGACAGGATTCGTTCCCAATCATAGAAGAAGAGTGGCACTTGAGCGGCCGGTCATACCACACTAGGTTGAGAAAGCGGAAAAAAATGCAACATGTAGCTTTGGTGCTGTTGGCTTCCTTCCTCATGTGTAAGTACTGGTTCTGCAACTCTAGTTGTTTTACAAGGGTTTATGGATTATGGCTATTTGCTTTTATTTAGCTAGCCTCTGTTGATGTATGATGATCTATGAGTAATTTGTGTTATGCAACTACGGATCGTGTTGGCTTTGGTGTTTCATTGGAAGGTACTAAATGTTTTTGTGATTAAATTGGAAAATTTCATCTGAAGGCTTAATTATGTTTGCAGTCAATTGTGGTGCACATTTTATGGTCGTTGTCTCATTTTGTTTAGAGATAATACAAATGATAATGACATTTTGTGCACACCACAAGTCTAGTGAGTATTGCATGAAACCAATTCTTTTATAATGACATCTTTTGATTGCCCACATAGATACAATGAGAATACTTAAAACCAGACATCAGGCCCTAAATGGGTATCATAAAGCAACCATTTTGGTTTAATGGTATCATATTGTAAGTTTTGTGCTCAAGTAAATAATATCAAAATAATTTGGAAATCATCAGATATTTTGACTCTGACTTCAATGTATACTGAGATGATATGGCTACAAATGCACATCAGGTATGTAACATTTTTTTGTCGAAGTCCTCATATGATTTCCACCCCCCTCCCTTGGTAACCGCCCGAAGCATCAAACAGAGCATACAAACGTAGCATACATATGCATACTGGAGTATTGAAAAATAGCTACATTATTAGTTCCCAAGTTTCCTTAAGCTGGGTAGAGCCTGCTCTTCGCACACTTCTGTTCTGTGCAAATGCCATAGATTTTTTTTGGCAAATGTGGCCAGTACGTATAATAGACTGAAGGTGGTCTACAATCATAAAACAACAACGCTCAGCACATCTGCCATAAAAACTGGTGGGCATTCAACATAGCAAAAATAGTATTAGGCCTGCATCTAGGATGCTTACCCTGGCCTAGGCCTGCATTTGGGGCATAATCTCATCTCTCAGCCTCCATTCGCTATCTTATTCTTCATCCGTAGAATGCATTCTTCGTCCATTTAAGCCCAACAATCTGGAGGGGAAATAAATCACAAGCATGATCTCTCATTGCTACTTTTTAATCAAATTCAACTATTTAGAACATAATGCTCCGTACATACCATTGGCTGATGCTAGAAAGCAACCCAAACGAACACTATTGAGGGTAGGAGTAAAACTCTGAAAGGCCATATAACCCATTTGGAGCTCTTCTCAAAACCAAGCAGTATTATACAAGTTAGCAGCACCAAAATTAACAACGTAAAAAGCACTATCCATGAGCAGACAACAAATCCATGGTGGTCTGGTCACGACTCTATTTCCTTGAAGTATGAGGCGGAAGCTGCCAGAATGATGCAGCTGATAGTTGATATTACGCCACCTGTGAAAAGTACTTGTATCCAAAGATTGGAAATCCTTATAATTGGAGTCGGACCATGGGAGTATACTACCCCCAAAATGATCAGAACACCGGTAAGGGTAGGCATCTTGTCCACAATGGTGAAGAGGAAAGCCAGTGTAGCCTGAGTTCAAACAATGCAGAAAGATGACCAAGCATTAACATATTTAGGATTTGATTATCTTCCTCGAGGGCTGTACAACATGGTTCCAAATTTCGTTTTCAGTTCATATCTCGCCATCCTCCGAAATCCGAAATTTCGATGATTATCTTCCTCAAGGCTGTACAGCAAGGTCCCATAAGTTGAAGGAATGGGCTGCGAGACATAAGAGACATGATTAACAATAGGCTCGGTGGAGTGCAGCCGGAAGCGCCCCGCTGGCCTGGCATGGCCTGGTCAATGTGGGGAAAAGAACTGGCGGGATTTGCTCCCGTACAAACGCTGGAAAGCTGGGGAAAAAGAAGGGAAAAAAATCAGAATTGGTGTCCAAATTCAGAACAGTGGCACTTGAGCGGCCGGTCATACCACACTAGGTTGAGAAAGCGAAAAAAAGGCAACATGTAGCTTTGGTGTCGTTGGCTTCCTTCCTCATGTGCAAGTACTGGTGCTGCACTCTTAGTTATTTTACAGGGGTTTATAGATTATGACTATTTGCTCTTATTTAGCTATCCTCTGGTGATGTATGATGATCTATGAGTAGTTTGTGTTCTGCAACTATGCATCGTGCTAAGCATCGTGTTGGTTTTGGTGTTTCATTGGAAGGTACTAGATGTTTTTGTGATTAATGTGGAAAATTTCATCTGAAGGCTTAATTATGTTTGTAGTCAATTGTGGTGCACATTTGTAGTCGTTGTCTCATTTTGTTTAGAGATAATACAATGGATAATTGTGCACACCACAATTCTGGTGTGTAACATTCTTCCTGGATAGTACTGCTTGACAATGAAGATATGTGGGTATTGCATGAAATTGAGTCTTTTATAATGACATATCTTTTGATTACCCACATAGATACAATGAAAATACTTATAAATTATACTTAAGTAGCCATGATGGCTATGCAATAAGGTTAACATTTGGGCATGCAGAAAGGCATCTTTTCTGGCTAAAACATTTTGGTGTGATATCAAAAATGATGTTATGGTTATAAGGTTAAACTAAAGTTTAAGAAATATAAACAGTCGTTTAAATGCCAGTTTGAGGTGTTTGATATATGCTTAGGTTTATACACGGTAGGATTCAAGTATCAAAATCCTAGCGAAAATCTCGGATTTAGCCCTCCCAAGTTCCAAATCCTGACCAAGTAATTTTTTTAAAAAAGATTCAAATTGCTACAGTATTTTCAAAATTTTGACTGGATTTAGGGTCAGGACTATCCACAAAATGTTTTAAAATTTTCTAATATAGTTTGAACCATTTTTTATTTGGTTAGGCTTCTGGAGTCATACAGTATAATGTATAGATATAAATTATGTATTAGCTTACCAAGTAACACCCTTCGGTCTGGCTGGCTAGCATGCTTTGCTTTGACTCAGGAGATCTGGGTTTGAGTCCTAGGCTTGCCAACGGAATTGGGAATTTTTTTTGAGTTGGACAACACACCAACAAATTCACGATTTAATGTTGAGAGTGAGATTTGAACTCACACTCTTTCGAAAGGGGGAGCTTAGCCTTGCTCCTTAGACGGACTAAGATAACTCAACTTCATGCCATTGAGCCATTTTCCTAATTTTTTATATACTCGGGAGACCATTTCACATTCTTTTAGTACTGTCAGAATTTTTTAAAATTATTCAGGCTTAATCATCATCTGAAAATTTTATGAGAACATTAGTGATATGTTAGGACCATCCAAAAAAAAATTCAAAATTTTTCAACATGGTTTGGACCATTTTTTGTTTGGTTGAAATTTATCGAGATCTTGGCAATTTTGGTAGAGATCTCGGAAATCCAGGTAAAAAACGGATTAGAATTTTCCTTTTGGATTTCATTCAAAATTTGTTTGAAACTTCTATATCTCGTTGGGATTTCGGATTTCAGTCCCCTTCTAGATTTAAAACCTTGGTAGGATGTACATATATTGTAAGAATGATATGAGACATTAAGTAATGCTGACATATACTATGGTGCTTTCTAGAAATAGTGGTATTCCTAATAAAACTCTAAAAATACTTAGTATCCAATCAGACCCTAAATGGATATCATAAAACAAACATTTTGGTTTAATGGTATCATACTGAATGTCTAACTCAGTTAATTCTGACGTTAAAATTGTAGCGGACCGCCGTTTTAGGGGTTCATTTAAATACCTCAATAGCTACCCAGGAAGATTAGCTGTCGAGAAACCAAGTGCACATTGCCAGACAAAAGGCGAATTACAAATGTTTTTAAGGAAATTAAGGCCTAACGGCTGGAGTTTTTACAGAAAGGAGGCACGTCGAGCCTCGAATAGATTACATCGCAAAAGAAAACCGCACAGGCAAGCCTAAGCACAGACCAAGACCCAAAACCAAATTGAATCGCTATGTACGAACTCCGAGAACTCTTCAGCTTCTTGAAACTCTACTCGGTTGGGAAAGCAAGAATGAGTACACAATGGTACTCAACAAATCGCATAGAAAATACTGAATACTATATGCAAGGGATTGACAAATGATTGGTACAAGGTTCTAATTATTGTGGATGCAGTTTTATTTGCATGTTCAATTTACATTTGAAACACAAACCATAAATTAATAGTAGGGGGGTAAACACAAAGTTAACACAATTAATCAGATTCTTTAAACTTCGAAGGACTACTTGAGCGAGGTTACGAGTATCACCCCAAATCAAACTTAGCTTCATTAATCGGAAGCACAGTGTATTCAAATACCATTTTATTATGACTCTGAAGAGCTGCTCAGCTTTACCCACAAGATATCTACGACAATTAATGCCAACCACTAATTTACATGCAACTTAAATGCATGCGGCCAGGTCGAGATGATCACAACCTTTTGTTGAATTTTCCCCGGATAAGCCCCTACTCGGTAGGTCTGTAACCACTCCCCTAAAGACCCACTGACCTGAGTGAGTACCTACCATTGTGAGAACCGGCAAAATGATAGCATCCTACTCGATACTTCCCATTTCCGTTCCACCCCATCAGTCATTCCCCTACCGGGAATACTGCTCCGCATTCTCCCTCTGAGAATGGTAACCACCTTTGCAAGTATTTCTAGGAAACGAACAATCTACTGAGCTATGTTGGAAAACGGTTCAACTGAACTGACCGGTTCCCAACTTGTGTGTCGGGATCCGAATTTGCAAATCCGGACCCTCTGTGTATTCAGCACTAGTCCAGGATCACGCTAGTGCACACAGTCCCAACATTGGTAAATATCACAATCATACACATCGTTAATAATAAGGTACTTTATTTAATATAACCAAACTGGTTGCTCGACCTTATGGTCAAGTTACAAAGGTACGCCTCGCAGGGCTAAGACTTATTCAGTAAAATCTGCAGCGGAAAATATAAAGAAAACGCGTGGCGCCAATCAATATGCCACAGGCAACTGACTGGGACTCGATCCCTAGTTAGGCGGCTCCTCCTGATATTCCTCCTCCAAAGCTGGCGTCGCCTCATCTTCAACTGGTGTTGTTTTGTGGCAAAGGTGAGTACTTGGTACTCAGCAAGTCATGCACAGAATGCAAGCTAATATACTACATGCATGGCTTAATACAAAGGAATAGCTCAAGGTATAATTGCATAAAACATCATTTAACAAGTATCATAAGTAGATTCGAAAGCAGTAAAAACAAGTATAACATCAATAACCTTTCCAGGAGTTAAATAAACATCTTTCCCATTCCTAATCCACATTTTCATCAACATCATCATTTAAACCAAACCCTTTCCAAGTTCAAGTTATTTCCATGAAAGTCTAACCCTTGACTGTAATCCCCGAGCAATGTCCAATACCGCGGACACGGCTATTCGAATAGATTTTACACTCTGCAGAGGTTATGCACTTTACCCACAAGATACAGTCAAACACCATAAAGGCGAGTGATCGTAACAAAGCCTTTCGGATACGGCTAACTACACAAGTGAACCTTTCCAATTTTTGCCCTACACCATCCCTTCCCTTATCAAAGGCGAAGTATGGGACCGACATACCGTTGGACGGGTACCATGCCTCAGCCCTGGTACGCTCCCCTTTGAAGCTACACAAAAGATGTAGTTGACACCCGAGGTATCACATGCAAGTTATTAGTAACTTACTCAACTAGGACCGTCCCATTCCGGTCATGTGGTTGCACGATTGACTCAGTTCAAAGGCTTGCAAGGTGAAGTCCTTATGTTGACCAGGGCAAGACTGCCCGAAGAACCAAACCAACGCTTCCGATGCCACAACTGGCCCACCCGATCATTATTGCCACATGCTCCGGTCGAAAACTATTTATCAAAACCCCAGTTGATTACCATGCACCACATGCCATCAACATCACAACACATGATACCTTTCCAAAACAGGTTCAATATATCATTAAGTCAATATTAACATTTGTTTGTCCAAAATCATGTCATAAGCACGTAGCGAGTCTAAGCAATATACTACAACGATCTAGATTCCCATGTTGGCAATTTAATAATGTCCAACTATTTAATCCTCAACTAGGGTGACAAGGGGTTCATGGTATTCAATTGTCTATGTCAAGGTGGCATACAACAACTAGGTAATTAACTAATCTCCCAAAATTAATTAAAGCATTTTATAATTGAACTAGTATGCAATAATTTAAATCAAACTAATTTCAAAATGGGATCAACATGGTCAAAGCACAACTTGCCTTCAAAGAGTACTTGTTCTTAGTTTTGAGCTGGCTCCTGGGTCAACACTTCACCTTCAAAGCCTTCGGGCACTTCAACGTCTACTCGTAAAGCGTGCAAATAGCAATACATAAATAAACAGTAGACAAAAAGTGTCTAAACATCCAAATAAAGTTCATAAACAGAGAGAGCATAATTTTATGAATTTTTAGAAACTGGAATCGTCATATTCGGAGTTAAAATGCAAAAGTTACAAGCGTTTAAAGTTTAAATAATCAATTAAATAATATTACAGAGAAAAACTTTGGTCCAAAAATTAAATAAAATTCACCATTAGGTAGATCTCAATTTTATAAAAATTTAGAAATTTGAATCACTCAAATCGGAGTTGAAACGCAAAAGTTACAAGCGTTTGAAGTTTGAATCTATATTTGAAATCAATAAACCGAATTAAATAAATAATTTCTTTTTCGGAAAATGATTTATTGCGTCAGCATGACACGTGGACCAATCAGAGGCCGCCACGTCGCCTCGGGTCCATGGACCCGGCGCACGGTTTGGCTCGGTCCACCGTGGACCCGGCCCACGACTCGTGTCTCTGACATGCGGGCCCCACAGGTGACGTCAGCACACGGCTCAGCCGTGTGGGCTGACACGCGGCCCCCACGAGTGATGTCAGCATGACGTTAGCACACGGCTCAGCCGAGTGGGCTGACACGCGGGCCCCACCGTGATGTCAGCGTGACGTCATGGTGCGGTTTGGCTGGGCCGCTGACACGCAGGCCCCACGCTGACGTCATACGTGACGTCAGCGGTGACCGGGCGGCGACCGCGCTGACCGCGGCGGTCAGACTTCCGCCCACGTGGCTAGATCTCGGCTGTTGATTTGAAAATCAACGGCCCAGATTGGATCTGGCTTAACGTAATAGGAAACTACTCGGCTGACCAGGACCGTTCGATCTTGATCGGACGGTCAAGATCTAATCTAACGCTATCACGTGGGTTAACGCTAGCCGTACGATCTAGATCTAACGGCTGAGATCTATCCTAACACGGTGCAGTTACGGCTACGTGGCACGATCTAAACCGTTGGATCTAGATCCAACGGTTGGAAATAGATCTAGAGATTAACACGTGAGGTTTTACCGGCGATGACGTGGACGATTCTGGGCCCTTGGATCTGGATCGGACGGTGGAGGGAGCTCGAACGTCGGCGATGGCGCGCGGCGGAGCTAGCTCACCGGAGACAAGGACGGCGACACGCCCGACGGCATTTGGGCGTGATTCCGGCGAAGTGAAAGGTCCTCTCCGACGCGGCTTGTCCTTGCGGTTCCAGATCTGGGCTCAACGGCGGCGGAGGACGGCGGACGGCGGCGGAAATGGCCATTAACCACGGCGGAACACCAAAACAACTACGGCGAGCTCGCGCGGGCAAACGGTGGCGGCTCAGGTGACGTTGTCTAGTGCTACGGGTGCGCACGGAAGTCGGCTTCTCGGTGGCGGCGGCGTCGCATTAAATAGTGGCCTCGGCTTCCGTGAAAAGCGCGGAGACCGAGGCCCACACGCGGGCGGCGGCGGAGTTCGACGAGGACTCGGAGAGGGTGGCGTGGACGCACGGGAGCCGTCCACTTGGCGCGATCGACGGCCCGGATCGCCGACAGCGCGACGGACCGCCACGAAGCAGGCTCGGAGTAGCGTAAGCTACTGATTCAGTTGGGCCGGATCGGCTTCGGACGCGGCGCGGGTTGGGTTCGGGTTGGACTCGGACTCGAGTCCGACTCGGGCTCGGTCGCATGAACAGTAAAACCGATTAGGTTTTTCCAGCGATTAAATAATCCAATTAATTCCCAGAAATTCATTTAATTCATTAAAAATAGCAAAACACTCAGAAAAATTTCAGAAAAATTCCAGAAAATATTTTAGGGCATTTGGGACCCAAATAAAATATTTCCAACAAAACTTTATTTGTAAAATTAAATTCTTTAATTATTTTAAAAGGGAATAATTTCAAATAGACTCCAAATAAATCCAAATAAATTCCAGAAAATTCCAAAAATTCACCAAAGTGCCAAATCTTATTTAAATTCATGAAACGCAAAAATTGGGGTGTTACATTGTGGTTGAGCGGAAACTTAAGTTATTTACATTGCTCAAGAGGGGTTTAACCATATATTGCCAAAGACCAAGCCATAGAACCAACTACAAACCAAACCCGCTACTTGCTCGCACCAGCCACCAAACCAGACATGGCTTCCATCATCGGCCGGGGATCGGACTAGCATCCACCTCGTGGTCAGTCCAATACTATCCCCTGGCCGTGCATCAGTTTTAAAAGAGACCGAGCCAACTGCTCGCCACTGTTTTAAAAAGACTAAGTGGTGGAATTAATAAGACTAAATAATTAAATGCAACGGTCCATAATTATTAACTAGGGTTGATCAAAAGTTACTTATGATTTAACAATATCAAGGAGGCTAAATGAGCAATTCGGTTGTAACTAGCATCAAGTCATTCTAAATTATCCATTTTCAAATAATTAAATATGAGTAAAATAATGCATCAGAAAATAAATAATGATATTTTATGAACAGTTAGGTTCAATATGTTCAGGGGTGTGCGGCTTGCCTTGCTGTACTGATGGTTCGTCTAAGGCGTAGTGGTTGTAGTCGTACTCGACTCCTGTCTGGTCTGACTCCTGCTCCTGGAACTACTCCTGCTCTGGGAAGTGCTCGACGGTCGGATCTAACGCATAAGAACGAAAGACGACAAATAAATGATAAACGAAACAAACATAGAAAACAAAAACGGAAAACAGAAATGGGTCGGAGGAGAATCGATGGGCGAAATGGGTATTTAGGAAATTTTAGAGATTTTATTTGGTGGAATGGAGGCCGTTTTTGGACTCTGTGGCTCGAACGAATCAAAATAGTATATTTTGGGATTTGGGGGGCTTTTTGTGAATTTTTGCAATTTTCTGGGATTTTTCTGGATCTTTTGGGAATTTCTCGGATTAATTAAATTTGAAAAAGGGAAAAGAAAAAGGGAAAAACAATGAACAGTGCTGGGCCGAGCCGAGGAATGGCCCATTGGCACGAGACGTGCGCGTGACCACTAGGCTGGGCCAATCGTGCAGCGATGGGCTGACAGGTGGGGCCCGGCCCGAGGGTTTACGGCCAGGGCTCCCGCGGCGGCGGCGGAGCAGTGAGCGCGATGGTGAGCATCGCCGGGAGAGAAAGACCAGGGGGCTCACCGCAGGGAGAGGGCCAACGAGGGCGAGTGAGAATGGGGACTGGGGGGAGATTTATACTGTGCAGGAAGGAGACAGAGAGCTCGGGCGCGAGAGCGGCCAGAGACGGAGGTGGTGGTGCACGGTGCGGGGTATGCGGCGGTGCACTGCGTGGGGCACGGGGCAAGCGGCGGAGCACGGCGCATGAGCGCCGTGGTCGGGGGCGTGGGCGCAGGCATGCACGCTGCGTGGGTGGCGTGAGGCGGCGGCGTGTGCAACGGCGTGGCTGGAGGCGGCGGTCGGCGGCTAGGCCGAGCGGAGGAAACCGGACGGAGGGTGATGGGCCGGGAAAAAGGCCCAAAGCGAAAAAGGTGGTCCAAAAAATCAAATAAAAATCAAAAATCAAAAACAAAAACAAAATAAATTCAAACCAATTCATTTTGAAATTTTGGGTTATTTCAAATATATACTGAGATGGCTACAAATCCACATCTGGAATGTAACATTTTTTTTTGTCGAAATCCTCATATGATTTCCCCCCTTCCCCTCAGTAACCGCCCGAAGCATCAAGCATACAATACAAGCTGTTCGTTGAAGGACCAAGGGTGCAGTTACAATCACAGATCAAACTTTCTTTCATAGACACGCTACTGCACATAACACATCCCAGGGGCCATGAGCCCATGACCATACTTGTCAACAAGGTATTAAACTGTGATTTTTGCAGTTTCGCAGCAAGATCTTACAAACTATTGCAGAAACTATCATTCGTCTTGTTTTTAGTATTAAGCGTAGCAGTTCGTTGAAGGATGCAGTTGCAATCGTAGATCAAACTTGCTTTTCATAGACACGCTGCTGCACATAACACATCCCAGGGCCAGGACCATACATGTCAACGAGGTTTTAAATCGTCATTTTTGCAGTTTCGCAACAAGATCTTTAAAAAAACTATAACTGATATCGCTAGCTATTGTAGAAGCTATCATAGTCGTGTTTTTAGTTTTTAAAAAATGCTAATAAGAATATTGGAATCAACGTAAGTGTGGAACCAACAAAATGCTAATATATGTCCAAAAGATTATAAAATGGTAACCATATTATAATGTTCTTAATAGAAAGCATTTTAATCACTAAGAAATATGCATACTGGAGTATCAAAAAATGGCTACATGATTAGCTCCAAAGTTTCCTTAAGCTGCTGGATAGAGTCTGGTCTTCTCACACTTTTGTGCAAACAACATAGAATTTTTTTTTCCACACATGCATAATAGATTCGCACTAGTGGCGGAACTAGGAAAGTTTAGATGGGGGTGCACACTTCGCACGTATAAATCTATAGTCTTATACAATGATTTCGTAACATCGTAGATCCATAACATATATTTGAAATTTGCTAAAAGTATAATATAAATAGTTTTAAGATATTAAAAATTACATACCACAAAAATTGGAACCAATTCAATCAATAAATCTGGTCTATTAAAGAAGTGATCTTATAGGGTTTCTCAAATTTTTGGGGTACCGCGACATAGCTAGCACCCCCTAGCTCCATGACTCGCACAGTATCTGAAGGTGGTCTGCAATCATAGAACGACAACGCTTAGTACATCCACCAGAAAAACAGTGGCATTCAACATATCAAAAATAGTATGCACGCAAAAGATTATATTCTTCCAAAACATCTCAAAAATTGAACAAAGCAATAGCAAAGGTAATCGACAACTCATAAATTAAGCCAAGGAACCATCCTAATGTGGTACTATCTATTTGTCCACCTTCCCTAAAATCACCCAACATCGAATACTAATCAGCGATGAAAGCTTCTCGTATTTTTTTTTTCAAATAACTTACAATATATACCAGTAGGATGCTTCCCCACCTAGGCCTGCATCTGGGGCATAGTCTCATCTCTCAACCTCCATTCGTTTATCTTAGCCTTCATCCATTCAAATGCATTCTTCGCCCATGTAAGCCCAACAATCTGGAGGGGAAACAAATCACAAGTATGATCTTGATCTCATTGCTGCTTTTTATTCAAATTCAACTATTGAGAACAGGATGATGTGTACCATTTGCTGACGCTGGAAAGAAACCCAAACAAGCACTATTGAGAGTAGGAGTACAACTCCAACAGACCATATAACGCATTTGGAGCTCCGCTCAAAACCAAGCAGTATTATACAAGTTAGCAGCAACAAGAATAGCAACTTAAAAAGCACTATCCATGAGCAGACAACAAATCCAGGGTGGTCTGGCGACTCTTTCTCCTTGAAGTATGAAGCGGGACCTGCCAGAATAATGCAGCTAATAGTTGATATTACGCCACCTACGAAAAGGGATTGTATCCAAGCATCGGAAGTCCTCAGAACCGGAGTCGGACCATGAGAGTATACTACCCCCGAAATGATCAGAACACCAGTAAGGTTAGGCATCTTGTCCACAATGGTGAAGAGGAAAGCTACTGTAGCCTGAGTTCCAACAGTGCAGAAAGATGAACAAGCATTAACATATTTTGGGATTTGATTATCTTCCTCTCAGGGCTCTACAGGTGGAAGATCAAACCAATAACAGCAGAGATGTATTCCAAAAACATTTGTAGGAACACTACTTGTAGAGCTGTGTGGTTATGGTATAGTTTAATGGTAGCCAAGCAACGGGGACAAAAGAAATTGATGAAATATACCTTATTCTTCTTCTTTTCATTTTCGGAATTGTTCACAGGAAGAGTGCTTCGATTATCGGTCACCCCCTGTACAGCATCAAAAAGACGCAATCATCAATGAAGTGAACAACCACAGAAGTAGGAATGTACCGAGCCCGTAAGGCTAATTGACCGGCGAACGCTTCTACCAGATAATTCCCAACAAGCAAAATAGAACGCTATAGTCATACAATAACGAGGGGAAATTAAACTTCGCAACAAACTACAATAGAAGAGCATCAAAATTAGATACGCATATGTATCGTCACCTCCCGACGGTACGCCGCCGCCGCAGCTTCCCAAGAATAGGTTGCCATAGCCGGCCCCGCCATCCTCGGGGCATTTGATCATTTGCCGAGAAGTTGATGCGCAATTGATCATTTGCCCCGTGTATCTCACTGACATGTGGCCCCAAGACCCACATGTCAATGAGACATCATGGACAAAATGATCAATTGACACGTCAACTTCGGGGCAAATCATCAAATATTCCCCCATCCGAAGGTAGGTAGGCTGCCACACGTACCGCCGGGAGATCTTCCGTCGCTCGCTATGGATGGTTGCAGTTGCCAATAGACTATCTTTTCACACAACACTTAAATGAGTCACTAACTGGTTTTGATGTACATAATGCTTAACCTTACGATCGGCATCGCCCCGAGTGGAGGTTTCCATAGCCGCCGCTGCCACAGCCGCCTCCTGAGAGGAGGTTACCCTAGTCGCCGCCGTTGCACAAAGAAAGCGCGGACGCTCGGGAGCCGGTGGAGGGATTGTTGGAGCTAGCGGCGATGGATGCGGCCGGGGGAAGGCGGCTGTGGAAGAGAAGAGACGGTCTAGCCGGTTCGCCTCGTACAACTGCGAGGCGCGCTAGCTCCCGCTCTCGTACAAGCCATCTGCGAGGATTGCCTGTTTATAACATTTGGTTATGCTTGCTTCTAGATAGATTAGGGGAGTGCACGAAGGGGCCACGAATCTGCATGCGCTGCGCCTGTAGGCATGCAGGATGCGACAGCACTCCAAATGTTTTTAAAACTATTTAAAATCCCGTGCGTGTTGTTGAAGCGGATATCCTGGTAATTTTAACAGAGAGGAAATCTTTTTAAAAAAAAACTAAAAAGAAAAGAAAACTATTTTTTAAAAAAAAAATTAGAATTTTTTTTGAAAAATTGCTCGGACCTCCTGCTTACTACACATGCGGTATGACCAACCAAGCCGCAAAAGTTTTTGTTGTTTGATTTCATCTATCAACTGTCTATATTCTGAGAACGACAAAAAGAATGTACTGTAGCTCAGCGTCCTAGAAACCAAAGTGCTAGTAATTTTCTTATAAATTTTTTTTAGAAATATTTCTTTAAATTTTCTTAAAGATATCCTTAAGAAAACTGAATTTTGTTTTTGTGAAATTTTTACAAAGAAATATTCATTTTAAGAAGTCTTAAGAAAAATTAAAAACATTCCTTTTAAAAAGTCTCTTATGAAAACTGATATTTTTTGTAAATTTTTTTAACAAAATATTCCTTTTAAAAAGTCTTAAGAAATTGTTTTTAGTAATTTTTTAAAGAAATAAAAAATCGTTGTAGCTTCACTATAGATCATAACTGTATAAACCACAGTAAAAATCTATCTATATTCTAAGAAGCAAAAAACATTACTGTAGTTTGGCATCGTAGAAATCAAAGTGTTAAATTTTTATTAAAAAATCTGAAAATATTTCTAGATGCTATACGAGCCCGCTCGTTGCTGCGAGCGGAAGGAATACCAAAAAAAAAAAGAAAATCGTGCGTTGCCGTCGGGCAAGTTCTAAATTTTAAGAGAGAATAATTTCTTAAAGAAAATAAAAGCAATGTAACGTGTCGACGTTAACATAGAGGGGAAATCTTTAAAAAAATAAATAAATAAAAGTACTGTAGCATTGCCCCTTTAGAACTGAGTGCATCTAGAAAGGTCAAAGGACTGTGAATGATGACGGACCAAACGGTTCAGGATGAAGGAAACTCGGTAGTATATATAGATTTTAGATATACATTTGCTAGTACATATTCTCTACGCTCACAAATAGTTATCGATTTGGATATAGGTGTAATTAAACTTTTAAAATTTTGACTTTCAATATCTTTTTGAACATTTAAATTGGAAACATAAAAATCATGTGTAGATTTGTCTTGAAAAGTATTTTTACAATATTATAATTTTATTGAATTCTATATATACATTACAATAGTAATTAGCGGTCACATTCATGTTTTTGGTCTGATATGGCAATTGGCAAGTTCTGCTTCGATTTGGTCTGAGTTGGAAGCCAATGCAGGAGCAGCACACCAACTGTGACTAAAAAGATATCAACGTTATTCGCAAATGCCATCTGCTGTCACTGTTACAGAATCGACCAAATGCCTCCGGCGCTGGAGTAAGTTTCAGCCGGCTGCGGCCTGAAACGAACAGAAGCTTCGCGCTTGACTTCGAGCTTTGCACGTGATGCTAGCCTGCGCGTTCATGTCAGCTGGCCCAATGGGATGATGGCAACAGATTTCGTAATGCTAGCTGCTTTCTTTCTTTTCTTTTACCCTTTCTTATTTCCTTTTAGTTATACAAGACTTTTAATAATACTCGAAAGGTACCAAAATTTATATTAAGCTGGTACCGAGAGGTACCAAATATTTAAAGGATAGGTATCTCTTGGTACTAACTCATTATAATTTTTAGTACCAATCAAGGATGGTAAAAAACCAGTTAGTTTTAGTCCCATACCAAACGAATGTTGGATTTAATCTCGGCTAACTAACTAACTCCCGAGATTTCTGCACCACGATCGAAGGTGCAACCAACTCAAGTTTGGTGCGGTCCCGAGTCGTACGTGCACACATATATAGGGAAAGCCGGCTCTCATTTGTTCGTGTGATGATCAACCTGAGAAGACGCAAACCCAACATAAGTTTTCCGTCCCCATCCTAAGAGGCGCACGGATCGGCCCGAAGACCTCACCGTCGCTTTCACTCTGCCTTCTGGACGCACAGTGACTCCTTCACTACGGTTGTGACGTCTATGGCCTCGACTTTCTACGTCATCGTCGACAACCACTGTCACACCATCTCCACCGAGCCTACCGATCTACTGATGGCCTCGCCGAATCAAGGTCGGATCATATGTTTAATTTCCGCATTAGGTGTTCATGTGAATGGCTAGTTAATTATTCATAGAACCCAAAGATTTAACAGTTGGTATCAGAGCAACTAGTCTTTTTACATGAACCGATTAGTTTAATGTGTCTTTTGATTCGGCTAAGACCTTGCTAATGATTCGGTAAGCAATTAGAAGGAGATGAATTCAGATCAAGGAAACCTAAGCCCAATGTTTTAAGTTCATCTCAAGATCAAGAAACGGCTCAAGAAATAAAATGGGATTAAAAAAAAGGGGGGGCTTACTTTTTTTCTGTCCCCTGCGCCTTGTGCGTGCGTCGCCGGGTGTAACATCCTCAAATTTATAAAATAGTAGAAATCAAATAATGAAGTGTGAAATTACTTCCTTATGCATTCCTTGATTTTATGTGGCATTATTTAATGGATTAATGGTTGTAATGCTTGTTTGAACCATAACAAATAAGGAAAAAGAGAAAATGTCAATTGGTAAAAGGGTAAGAAATGAAAAATTACCTTAGTAAATTTTACACCTGACTTTGGACAGCCCTAGAATCATCCTTAGCTGGTCAAAAGACCATGTGAAAGCACTTAAGTGTTGAGAAAACCATTTTTAACTAGCAACTCTATCTCTGTCCAGACCAATGTCAGAATTATGGAGAAAATTGTGGTGCGTTCTAGACCTCAGGATTTTTACCATGTGATCTTAGCTGCCTCACCTTCACCCAAAAAAATGTACAAAAATTATTAAGCAGTTTAACTATTTATTTGCATTTAATTAAAGCAGATTTGCAATTCTGCAAGAATCAGTAAAAGAATGTTAGAAAAATAAGTAGTGCAAGTTTACTTTTGAAATTTTTATGATAAATCCATATTGTGTAAACACACCTTAATTAAAAATTGAAAAAATAAATATGTTGATTTGGTTCCTTAATCAATTCAAAAATCGAATTGGGTATTTTGTGCATTAGGCAATATCAGAATTATTATAAATAAATGGTAAATCATATTAACCCCAAAATTTTACTGGAAATATATGACTTAGCCTCTGAGATGGTAAAAAAGTTTAGAAAAAATCTAGAAACGATTTGACCAGTGAATTAATTCGCTTAGTGTGCTGTCTGAGAGGAAGGAACCGGATTTCTCCTTCTCTCTCATTTTCTTCCACGTGGGGCCACGTTTCCAGTGGCTCGGGACGTTTCCTCTCGCTTCCAGGCGCTGCCGACGGGACCCAAAGTCCATCTGGCCCACGCGTCGGCCTCTTTTCCTTCTCCTCCCCTCTTTCTTTCTCTGCCGTGTGGTCCCTTCATGTCAGCTCCGTCTTCCTTCTCTTCTTTCTCGCTCTCTCGAAGCCGGCTGGAAAATCTCGAGCGCCGCCTCGTTCCCTTGTCTTTTCCGCGCCGCAATTCCGTTCCTCGAGGACGCCCTAGTCGGCCACTGCCACGGAGCCCTCGCCCATGTCTTGACCAAGTTGGAGGAGAGTCCCGGAGAACAACCGAGAACCGCCATGACTCCACCCCTCCTAATCGCGTCACCAAAGCCCTCTTTCGCCTATTTAAGGGATCGAATAGCACCTTTACTCCCAGCCAAACTTGGAGCGACCCCTCAATCATCCTTTCACACCCAAAATCAGCCGGACCAAGCCGTTCTTCTTCGCTTCCGGTAGAAGCCGAATTGGGGGAAAACTTAAATTACCACATCCCGGTAAGAGGTAGTTCAAATTAAGTGCTTTTGAAGCATCTAGGGTCCCTAATGAACCTATTGCGCATCATCTTCCAGCTTGAAGTGACCCGAGGAGCTCTCACGCCGTGTCGCCTCTTCCGCCATTGACGCTGCTCGGTGAGACCTCTCTCCGTCTACACTCTCTCCGAACTGAGTGCACGGTTAGGATCCCTAGAGCCTCCCATAGCTCGTGCGCATGACCATCTGGCCCGAGATGCCATGTAGCGCCACCGAGCTGGACCTCACCGCGGAGCGCCGTCGCCCATCGTCGCGGGCACAAATCCTCCAAGCACTACCCCTAACTGGATGTTTCCCTAGGATTGCCTTGGTCCACTGAAGTCGTAGCTACCAGCCAAAATCGATCGACGTCGCCGAAGAGCCGCCGGCCAGGCCAACGGCCACCTCCTCTGCCGCTCACCGCCATGTGGGCGGCTACATCGACCACTACGCGCCAAAATGAACCGCCAGGCGGCCCGCTGCCACTGCGGTTGCTGCGTGCGTCACGCCCGAGTCGCTGACTATGCGGGCCCAGCCGTCAGTGACCGGAGGACGATTTAAAAACCAGCCCGCGTGAAAACTAAAGAATACGCTTTCCTTTAAGGAAAGCGCATTTTTGCCTTTTTCTGATTTTAAGAACCCGAATAGATTCAAATTGCTATAACTCTTTGACTATAGCTTCAAATCCAGTGAAACAAATTTGTAAATTCATCATAAATCCTCTAGTTTCGTAATATGCAAAAATATTTTGAACTTGTTTAGCAATTTAAATTTGAATTTGAATTTAAAGCTTGAAATTTGAATATGTGCCATATAGAATTTTTGCAAACTAAGTCCAAATTGAGTGAAACCAATTTTGTTTGAATCCTTATGTCAAATACTGTCCAAATATGTGATTAGATTTAAATTTCGAGTTGATTTGTGAAATTTTCCTATTAGGATTCAATTTAATGCATATATTTGATATAGTTGCTATAACTTAATCAAAAATTATCCAATTTGAATGAAACTTGTTTCATTGTGTTTGTTATACTATTTAGAACCAGTTAGTGAGGTAAAAGATAGGGTGTACCATACTTCTTTTGCTTAACATGATTAGGGAAGCTTTATGAACTAGTCCATATTAGTACAATTAACTCTACACCCTGAAAATGAATTTCATTATATTCAATTTTACAATCTTAGCTTCCTGAATTCTTAAATTAAAATGAAATAATACATAAAGAAAAGTAGTTGTGTTGTATACCCTTATACCTTTATCCTTAGGACCGAAACCATATAACTTGGTTAATACATGAAATGATGAAGTGATTGCCATCATTGATTGATTTGGATTGATTTCATTTGAATCTTCCAACTTCTATCTTTGTCATTTAAGTATTTGCTTTTTATGTCAATATTGAAGTATTCTATTTGCTATGTTCTTTTATTGACGCGTAGACGCTGAGACTACCGACTTCGCCGTCGACGACACTGATCCAGCCTATACCACTGAGGAGCAAGGCAAGCACCCCCTTGATCATCTTGATCCCAGATTTCATAATCCACTAAAATGTGATTAAGAATCTTCTTGCATGCTCATATTTTGGTAAATCTCTATTTTGTGTTATCTGGTAGCTATAACCCATATTGGAGGATTTCCTGAATATCGTTGACATGTGCTCCATAATAACCCTAGGTATTGGTAAATTCATACATTTGATGGGATATCACGATTATTAATTGTATTTGCTTAGTGATGCTTAGAAAAATGTCAGCAACATTTTCACCCACACACCTTTCTTTATGAAATCTTTTATGGTTTATTTGAGCAGTAAAGGATACTGGTAGTTTGATAAAAATGAAAATAAAACTACTGTTTTTTACGTGGGTGATTATTGGCAATAGCCGGTTGTACATGTTTTAACGTGTACGTAGCTAGGGTGGAGTATTGCCCATGTCGCCTTAAGGACCGAACGTAGTGTTGCATGATCCAAGTACAACCGTACATCCACAAGTACTGGACTGGGACAGTCTTAACCTATTAAAATTATTTGGAACTAGCTTTGCACATTGGTAGGCAGTTGTAGCATGGGCATTCCGGATATAGGTTTGCTCGAGGGAGGTGTCATCACCGAGGTGTTGGCATCTGCCGTTGTAACGGTGTACGCCTGGCTACGAATTTGGGGCTGTTGTTATTCCTGGTGGGTCTTTGACTCCGGAATGTTTTTTATTTACTTTTGGCTTCCATCGTAGTCAGGAGTAACGTCATTGGGCTAGTGCAAAGTTAAGGTTCAAATAATCGAACGGATTCGTTATGAACTCTCTGGCGGCACACCAAAGGAAGTGTGCTAATGATCTGCCACAAAGGGAGAACATATCTTGTGGGTAAAGCTGTACAACTCTGCAGAGTCTAAAACTATTCGAATAGCCGTGTCCACGGTCATGGACGACTTGGCGAACTGACACTAGTTAGTTGTTTCTATTTTTCTAAAAGATGATTACATGGTTTGAAAAATGACTCAGGTTTGATAAATATCACTTATTGTTTTATTGATTCATTTAAGACCATGGAGGGTCTTGTTCGTTATCTTACTCACAAGGACTGTGAGTAGGTTGTTATTATCCTTTTTATCACTTGCTATTTCAGTTACTTAGCAAACTGTTTTAAATTTCCAGTTATGCTTTCCATTATTATTCAGTATTTACAATTCAAATTTTTTGCTTTCCGCAAAACAACCGTAGAAACCCACTTTCTATTCAGCTTGCATATATTCCAGGATTTGCAAACACTACAAAGTCTTGCGAGTACCAATGTACTCAACTTGCTTCAACAATGTTTTTAGGTGATGAGCAAGAACATCCCGTTGACGATAACGAAGAACTCGTTATTTATGGCGATGACTGTCCTCTCTAAGTTCATCTCGTCTGTTGCCTGTGGAGTTTTGGGCTAGTTGGCAAACAATGAGATGTGGTTTTATTTCTGTTACTTTTGGTTATGTAATATTACTATCAAACATCTGATGTAATAAAAGTTTGAACTTGTGTATGGCTGTAATTCTAAATTGTGTCTGTGCGTGCCAGCCACTGATCATGGGAATGGCACAGAAAGCACTTAAGAGACTCATATTTATGTTACTAAGTGGCATAAAAATGAGGGTCTCACACCGGGGGCCATGCGCTGCTGCGCCTTGTGCGCGTGTCGCCAGGGAGCCGCGTGCTGCAGCCCCTTGCGCGCATGAGACGCACGCGTTGCCGCCTCCGCTGCGCATCACCCGCCTGCGCGCTCTGCCGCTCTAGCTTCTGCAGCTCTCGCGCGCCGTCTCGCCCGCATGTGCCGATGGGCCTCAGCTCACGCCGCACCTCGGCGCGCCGTCGCCTCGGCCGCGCATGCCTTGCTCGGTCGCCGCCCTCGTGCGCGTGTTTTTCGGGGAGAGAAGTAGCTAGGGTTAGGTTTTCCGTGTCAGTCACTGTCTTTGTTTCGTTTCGGGTGAATCTCGTCTGTCTGTTCGATCCGACGGCTGAGTCTCAAGTCGCTTGGGCTGCTGTTTTTTCTGGCTGGGCCGAGCTCGCCCTTCTAGGCTACAACAGCTTTTGGGCCGCCTCACGCACCTGGGCCACACTGCGTCGCACGATTGGGCCGAAAAGCCTTATTATGTTTTATAGCCCATTTACTGCTTTAATATTTTATTGACTCTTTTAATTTTTGTTGTATTAGTCTAATTTATTTTAGCAGCAATTATTGTTTATGGTTAATTTCCTGGGCATAATTCCATGACTAATTTTATGAGTAAGTTAATAATGTGGCCATTAATTTTATTTGATGATTATTACTTAGCTCATTTCAACTTTTGTTCATTATGTCTCTTTTAATTCTGCAAATGTTGTTTAAAGTTTATTTCCTGGGCATTAATTTTATTAATTCTATGATTAATTTTATTGAGCAAATTAAATTAATGTAACAATTAATTATTTATGATGATTATTTCTGTATATTGTCTCTGATTAATATGGAACCAACGGGAAATATTGATTAGAGATTTAATAATGCTTTGGGATTACTTCGTGATCATAGTTATATTCTGACCAAAATTGATTATAACTATGCATCATACCTATTTAATTAAAACTGGGATTATGTTATAGCCATGATCATATTCTGACCAACGTTGTTTATGACCATGTGTTACCCATAAGTTAATTTAATTCCTTTTCCTGTCATTAGCATGTTATTAATCAGACCAACGTAGGGTTAATTTCATGCAAGACATTTACTTTCTCCAATATTTACTGATTATATTCTATTTTCTTGATTCAGCCATGAACAACACTAATGTTACCGCTTATTTGAACGGCATTGAGCAGCTGATAGGGACGAACTTTCCTTCTTGGAAGGAAAGAGTTCAGATTATCCTTGGTATTATGGACATAGACTATGCATTACGTGAGGACGCTCCCGTACCTCCTTCCGCTGAAGATGAGAGTTTCGCTGAGAAAAAGAAACTCTATGATTTGACAACGGAAAAGTGAGAGCGGTCCAACCGCATGTCTTTGATGATTATAAAGAGCACCATATCTGTTGCGATAAAGGGAACAATCCCTGATTCCGACAACGTTAAGAAGTACTTGGTCTCAGTCGAGGAGCAATTTAAGGGCTCCTCAAAAGTTTATGCCAGTACTTTGATCATGAAGATGCTCACGAGTAAGTTTGATGGCTCTAGCAGCGTTCGTGAGCATATCATGATGATGAATGATATGGCTGCAAAACTCAAGGGCATGGATATGGCCATTTCTGATAGGTTCCTGGTCCATTTTATTATAACCTCTCTCCCTTCTGAGTACAATGCATTCAAAATTAATTATAACCTCTCTCCCTTCTGAGGAGCAATGGACCATGAGCGAGTTGATCGCTATGTGTGTACAAGAGGAGGAGAGGATTAAAGCTCAAAGCAAGGACCAAGTTTTCCATGTTGGCCATGGAAAAAGGAAATTCCAAGGGGAGGCTAAGTCCAAAAAGAAGTTGCATTTCTCCCCTAAGGCTGAGTCAAGCAAGCCAAAGCAGAAGGAGAAGGTCACTGTTACATCTTCTTCTGATGGGCCCATCTGTCGTTTTTGCAAAACCAGTGGGCACATTCAGAAAGATTGTGCAGGCTTTATGAAATGGCTTGCGAAAAAGGGTAATGATGAAATTTCTTTTATTGATGAATCCCTTTATGCTAATGATTCTCCCAATACATGGTGGATTGACTCAGGTGCCACTATGCACGTTTCCAATTCATTGCAGGGATTCCTTACCGTGAAGACGGTAAGAAAGGGGAGCGAAGCCTTAGAGTTGCTGATGGAAAGGAGGCTGAAGTTGAAGCCGTTGGTACACTATCATTAGTATTAGATAGTGGCTTCACCCTTCTTTTGAATAATGTCGTTTATGTTCCTATTGTAAGGAGAAACCTCATTTCAGTTTCTTCATTAGATGATGATGGATACACTTGTATCTTTGGGAACAATAAATGCATTGTAAACTTTAATTCTAATAATGTTGGTCTCGCAACTCGACGAGACAAACTCTATATGCTTCATCTCTCTGATTCTCTTGTATCAATGAATGTGTGTGATGCCACTAATAAGCAAAAGAGAAGTCTAGGTGATGAGACTTCATCGAAATTGTGGCACTGTCGTTTAGGCCACATTTCGAAGGGGAGAATGGAATGTCTCATTAAGGAAGAGATACTCCAACCTCTAGACTTCTCTGACTCAGATCATTGTATTGATTGCATTAAAGGGAAATATGTAAAACAGATTAAGAAAGGAGCCACACGAAGCACAGGAGTTTTACAATTAATTCACACTGACATATGTGGACCTTTTCCTATGACTTCAGTTGATGGGTATAACTCCTTTATCACGTTCACTGACGACTTCTCCCGTTATGGTTATATTTTCCCCATTAGCGATCGATCTGAATCACTCGATAAATTCAAAATCTTTAAGGCTGAAGTAGAAAATCAGCTCAACTTAAAGATTAAAGTAGTGAGATCAGATCGTGGAGGAGAATACTATGGGAGACATGCTCCTTATGGACAAATTCCTGGTCCATTTGCTAAATTTCTTTCAGAAAAGGGCATAATAGCACAATATTCCACACCTGGTGAACCTCAGCAAAATGGAGTAGCTGAAAGACGCAATCGCACCCTTATGGATATGGTGCGTAGCATGATGAGTTACTCCAGTTTACCAGTTAGTCTGTGGATGGAAGCATTAAAGACAGCTGCACACATACTAAATCGGGTTCCCAATAAATCAGTCCCTAAAACTCCTTATGAGTTATGGACTGGAAGGAAACCGAGCTTAAAGTATTTACGTGTGTGGGGTTGTCGTGCTGAAGCTAAAGTCTTTAATCCACATCTTGGAAAATTGGATCCTAAGACAATAAGTTGCCATTTTATTGGATATCCTGAAAGGTCTAAGGGATATTGATTTTATTGTCCAAATCATATCACTAAGTTTGTGGAAACCTACCATGCTGTATTCTTAGAGAATGATGAAATCAGTGGGAGCTCTGAGGCTAGGAAAATAGATCTTGAGGAGGTTCGGACTTATGTACCATTGCCGATAATCCAAGAGACTATCGTTCCTTTACCTCATATAGCTATACCTCCAGCTGAGAATCCTGGAGTTGACCCCCCATATGAGGATTCAGCTATCAACAGTACAGCACCTAACGATAGCCTCAACAGCCTCCTGTGATAACTAATGAACCACTAAGGAGATCACAGCGGGAAAGAAGATCAGCCATCCCTAATGATTATGTTGTAAATATGAATGAAGATATATGTGACATAGGGAAGGTAGATGATCCTACATCATTTAAGGAGGCCATGATGACTAAAGATTCATCCAAGTGGCTTGAGGCCATGCAGGATGAAATAAAATCTATGAGCATTAATGACGTCTGGGATCTAGTAGAAATTGCTGATGGAGTCAAAACAATAGGCTGTAGATGGGTCTATAAAACTAAGCATGACTCTAAAGGAAATGTCGAAAGATTCAAGGCAAGGCTTGTAGCAAAAGGGTTTACACAAAGAGAAGGGATAGATTATATTGATACTTTCTCTCCCGTCTCAAAGAAAGATTCACTAAGAATTTTCATGGCGCTTGTTGCTCATTATGATTTAGAGCTACATCAGATGGATGTTAAAACTGCATTCCTTAATGATGACTTGCATGAGGATGTTTACATGGCTCAACCGGAAGGTTTTGTCGTGGAAGGCAAGGAACATATGGGATGCAGACTTAAGAAATCCATCTATGGACTAAAACAGGCGTCTAGACAGTGGTACCTTAAGTTCGATGAGACCATAAGAAATTTCGGTTTCAAAGAAAATGATGTGGACAATTGCATATACATTAAGATTAAGGGGAGCAAATTCATTATCTTAGTACATTATGTGGATGATATCTTGTTGGCTAGTAGCGATACGGATGTGCTGTATGAGACCAAAAGATTTCTTTCGGCTAATTTTGACATGAAGGATCTTGGTGATGCCTCTTATGTTTTGGGCATTGAAATTCACCGAGATAGGTCCAAAGGGATATTAGGCCTATCCCAAAAAGCATACATTGATAGAGTGCTTAAGAGATATAATATGCATAACTGCTCTGTCACGCCTGCTCCTATTGTAAAGGGCGATAAATTTGGAACATTCCAATGTCCAAGGAATCAATTAGAAACTGATCAGATGAAGGGGATTCCTTATGCTTCAGCTGTTGGAAGCATTATGTATGCTCAAGTTTGTACTCGTCCTGATTTAGCATTCGTAACCGGGATGCTTGGCAGATATCAATCAAATCCAGGGTTGAACCACTGGAAAGCCGTTAAGAAAGTCTTGCGTTATTTGCAAGGTACTAAGCACTACATGCTTACATATAAGAAGTCTGATGACCTTGAGGTTGTGGGTTATTCAAACGCTGACTTTGCAGGTTGTGTAGATACTAAGAAATCCACATCAGGTTATATCTTCACACTTGCGGGAGGAGCCATTTTGTGGAAAAGCTCCAAACAATCCCTTACTACATCATCAACGATGCAGGCTGAGTTTGTGGCATGTTATGAGGCTCTTGGGCGTTTGTATGGCTTAAGAACTTTATTCCTGATTAAGAGTGGTTGATGATATCCAAACCACTAACGATATCTTTGCGATAATAAGGCCGCAGTTTTCTATTCGAGTAACAACAAGTCAAGTGGTGCTGCCAAACACATTGACATTAAGTATCATGTTGTGAAAGATAGAATCCAGGATCAGACAATTGATGTCAAGCATATAAGTACTAAGTCTATGCTTGCGGATCCGCTCACTAAAGGCTTACCACCCAGTCTCTTTCGAGAACATGTTGCCGGCATGGGTTTATTGGAAAGCCTCTGATTCTGGAAATAAGGACCATAAGACATACAAACCAACTCCAGTTATGTTTAAGTGGCTATCCTATCGAGATGGAATGGTATACTATAGATGATGGGATTTCAGTGGCATTAATTGACTGCTGTAACGTATTATCTTGGTGTGCTATTTTGTTAAGTGTGGACTTATGTTAGCCGTACGATTAAGTGGGAGAATGTTGGATTTAATCTCGGCTAACTAACTAACTCCCGAGATTTCTGCACCACGATCGAAGGTGCAACCAACTCAAGTTTGGTGCGTTCCCGAGTCGTACGTGCGCACATATATAGGGAAAGCCGGCTCTCATTTGTTCGTGTGATGATCAACCTGAGAAGAGGAAAACCCAACATAAGTTTTCCGTCCCGATCCTAAGAGGCGCACGGATCGGCCCAAAGACCTCACCGTCGCTTTCACTCTGCCTTTTGGACGCACGGTGACTCCTTCACTACGGCTGTGACGTCTACGGCCTCGACTTTCTACGTCATCGTCGACGACCACTGCCACACCATCTCCACCGAGCCTACCGATCTACTGATGGCCTCGCCGAATCAAGGTCAGATCATATGTTTAATTTCCACATTAGGTGTTCGTGTGAATGGCTAGTTAATTATTCATAGAACCCAAAGATTTAACAACCAAACGTTCTTAACATATACTGAAACAGCCAAGAGGTCGGTTGACACATTGATAGTGTTCAAGATATATAAGCCAGTGTTATTAAGTCGTCGACTATTCGACAACAAGTTGCCAAGTCGGCCGGTGACTCTCGACTGAAGCCACTAACTCGACTAGTTGAGCAAGTCAAGCAACTTGTTGTCGACTGGTCAACTTGGAGAGACAAATCAGGCGACTTGTGGGCTAGTGCGAGGGAAGGCGTGTGGCTTAAAAAGCTTAATCTGCAACTTGGTGCATGATTTGAGTTGGCCTAGCGTCACACTGAAAGATAAAGAGGATAAAGGATCTTGGCACTCAAACCCTAGCAACTAGCAAGCAGGTGCCACTTGTTCTTGCCTGGGCCCTATTGGTTCCCTCCCTTCCTACCGTCTCACAGGACCTGTCGTCTTTGCCCCTGGCTCAAGCTGTTGTCTGCCAGTGTCGCCTTGGCCTCCGAATTCGTCACCTAATTCTAACTGTGTACTCCTCTACATCATATAAAATAAACTCAAGGAAAAAGTCCATTTGACACCCCTAAACTCATACAAAAGTCTGAATTTCAACCCTCAACAACAAAACCAGACATTCGATATCGTCAAACTCTTAAAACTGTTCACTTTACCCACCCCATGAGACCAAAACCACCCTAGGGTCGTTGACCTGTCATCTACATGCCCATGTTTCGTTTGGCATGGCTTCCACGTGTGCATGTATAGCTAAGTCTGACTGGTAGGGCCTATATGCGCACACGCGTGCGCACACACAGAGCAGAGAAGCATATACAAGAGCATGGAGTAATGCCCCTTAGGAGGGTCACAGATGCAATGGCGAGCAGAGAGCAGCGACACTGTTTGATCTATGGTGCGACGGCGAGGCATTGTCGTCTTGGTGAAGAAGATGCTGGCACAGCACACGAGGAACAAAATGATAGGGTCGAGGAAAGTAGGGGCTCACCAACAAGTCAAGCTTGATGATGTCGGTATTCAGATGATAACAAATTAAGATGCGAGATCGAATCCCAAGGACTGTTGGAGAAAATCCCAAATTAAATGAGGGGAATGATGGATAGGAAGGTGGAACATGTCGTGGCGGGGTTGGTTTCACGAGGAACTCACTAGAGTGGCAAGTCGGGTCAAGGGCCCGACGGATTGGCGAGCTGCGTTGGAAATAGGAGCAATTTCAGCACCTTGCAAATATGCCATCTTTGTGGGTGGATTTTACTTCAAGAGTTTCAGTGAGGCAGGGCTTACATGTAGGGCAACATCGTTTACCAGCATTCCTCCTGCCATAAATAAATATAAGGAATATTCTTTATAGATGTTGAATCATCTTTTTCACCCAAAATAATTAAATCATATAGTATAAGACCATCCCATTCTATTCAACCTCGTCCTACCAACCAAATACACTCTAACTGCCCGTGAACCTAAATGTCAGTAATCTTCTGGTCTGTATCGAAATGCTAAGAGCTATCGCAGATGCACCCCAAATCCTCGATTCGCTGCACCTCATCTTCAAAGTCCTCTTCGCGTTGCTGCCACCAACATCTCTGCAGTCTGTACCATCCTGCTTGCCTCACCGGCGCCTCCATACTACCGGGGTAATCCAATAAAGCTCTTTCTACCATCTAACTAGTTTAGCTCGATCGGTTGTAGGGATTCTCCCTCTACGAGAGAGCGGGAACAAATGAGAGGGGATCAGAACCAACACAAGACGACCGAGGCGGAGGCGATGGATGCGGAAGGGGCTGCCGTCGTGGTAAAGGAGCATGAGATAGAGGGTTCGACTGGCCCGTTTTCTTCAGCATAAGTATGCCCTAGCTGGCCGATTTCAAATCTTTTAATTTTGTTGTACCTTGATTGCTATATATCTAAAGTCAAAGGAAATCCCATCATGAATACATGTCATTCTAGATTTCATGAATATATGTCATTCTAGCTTTCAAATTTTGTTTCTAAACACATGTTATTATACAATTTTAATATAATTTTTAACTATTTTTCCTTTGCATACCCCTCCCATTCATGATTCCAAATGTTATTTATTATCGTAGAAAAGAGTCATACACACCATCTAAGAGCAACAAGTAAGTTAATGAAGAAGTGCAATTTGATCATTTTTATGCATGCCTTTATTGAAGTGCAAAACCCTAAAATATCATACATTTAGGAACGTAGGGAGTACTCAAATATTAATTCTGAGATACCCTAAAGTAAATTTCACAAAAAAATTTCATCAAAGCCCATAGTTTTCTATATACTTTTTCTCTATGCATGAAAGGACTATGTACACAAATTATGCTCAAAAGTATATATGAACTTTCAAATTTTTCATAGAATTCACTTTGGAGTAAATCATAATTACTATTGGAGTATATTCAAAGTGATAAAGAATATAACACGTACTTATAAGTGGCATATGAGAAGTGGGAGTGGTACTCTAGGAGTATCATAGATTTCATATTTGAGTATATTGCAAGTTATAAAGAAATATAACACAATTTTAAGTGGTATATCCCAGTGTTGTGGAAAAGGTACGCGCTCGTTGGTTGGACGTGACACCACTAAGCAACTAATCGCAATATGGCCGATTAATCGGAATTTAACGGATGATTATTCGTTCTTATTAATATATTTATTTACATTTATAATTAATTAGAAATATTTTAGTTAACCAAAGTTATTGTAGATTATCACTCTACAAAACATGTTTTACATTTTATTATTTTATTTTGTCCAAAACATACATATTATGAACATTATGATATAATATTATAAACTAATTTATCATATTTAGCGAATATAAATAAGCTATTTTCATGATTAAACGGAAAAAAAACGGATGATTAATCGGCACGTGCATCGGTACCCCAAAGGCCAAAATCCTCAAAATGGCGGCCACCCCAAAGGCCCAACATCTTTGCGCGAGAGCAGGAACAAACGGGAGGGGGGATCAGAACCAGGGCAAGACGACCTTGGCGGAGGCGATGGAAGCGGAAGGGGCAGCCGTCGTGGTGAAGGAGCGCCAGATTAAAGGCTTCGACTGGTCCAGTTTCTTCAGCGTAAGCATGCCCTAGCTTGCGGATTTCAAACCTTTTAATTTTGTTTTACCCCGCCGGAAGATTCACTCTATTTTTCGTTTTGGCTCCGTAAACCAGATAATCTGGTCAAACGGAGGTGGAGGCTTTAGGGTTTTCGTTCCTTTTTTTTCCTTTAACAAAAATTTCCTCTTCAGATCTACAAAATTCGCGTTGTTTAGCATTGCTAGGGAGCCTTAAATCGCAGCTTTTTTTGTTGTTTGGTGTTGGCGTAGATCAATCCGTAAGTCTGGTGTGCCACTCCTTACTCTCGAATAGGTGGGTGGTTCTCGGACTGGCGGAATCCCCCACCTCGAGCAAGATAGAGATGTCTATTTTTTGAAAGAACAAGATAGATAGAGATGTCTATGAACATTCCTTTTTACACGAACTAGTACAGGATATTGGATTAATGGAGTAATGACCAGCTATTCTCAGCGCATGCGCAATTTACTTCCTTTTCTCTCCTTCCAAAAATAGGAGACTCCGATTCCTCGACAGCCCACACCGTTCTTCTTGGTCCCATCATCTCTCCTTTCTCAACAAATCTTCCTCTAGACATCTAGTTGCTGGTCAAGATTATGGGGTCGCTGATAGCTTGGCCCACCAGCAAAGTCAAGTTTGATGACATCGGCGCTCAGATGACAAATAAGAAGCGAGATCTAATTCGGAGGAATGTTGGGGAAAATCCCAAATTAAATGAGGGGATTGATGGATAGGAAGGTGGAACACGTCGTGGCGTGATTAGTTTCAAGAGGGCTCGGCGGCCGGACTTGGAGAAGATAATGGGAGGAATAGGTCGAGCAGCAACTCTCTAAACCTGTCCAACGAATGCGCGCACTCCATGAGAGGGCCTGTCTAGATCTGGCCGCATTATAGTTGGGAAGGTTGATGTCAGGAGCGGCGGCGGGCATAGAGGCATCGGCAAAAGGTCCTTGGTGACGGGAGGAAGAGGTGGAGCAGCAACTATCCCATGGCGGCGTTGGATGATAGATAGAGAGGAGTACGGTGCACGTGGCATTCGTTGTGGAAGGGCCATGGAGGCTGCAGGCAACAGTGATGGCCGCAGCAACAATTTCTTGTGTAGGAAATCTTTTTTTTTGGGGGTGCAATTGAAAAAGAGAGGTGATTTGGCAATTGAGGTAGCAAAAATCCGATGACATGGATGCTAACGTAGATGACACGTCAGCGAAACTAGTGCGGTTTTAGCCTCAGGTGGGGTAAAGTGAACGGTTTTAAGAGTTTGAGGGTATCAAATGTCTGATTTTTGTAGTTCAGGGTTGAAACTCAAGACTTTCGCGACTTCAGTAAATTACGGCGGTTGCAATGAGCAACAATTTATCGCCAATGCTTGTGTTTGGCACAAGTTGTGGTCCATGTTTGTGTTTGGCACAACTCCATTGTCACAAATTTCATAGCTAACCTTTTTGTTTACCTATTGTTGTTTTGTAGAATCGTTACATTTTGCTACAAATCCTTTTGTATGCCTATCTGTTTTACACGAACCTGCCTGGCCTTCGTGAGGTGGGCCCGCTGTTGGCGTGGCTGCTGCTTCTTTTGCCAATGTGCGTGTTGAATCTGATAGGAACACATAAGTTGAAGGAATGGGCTGCGAGACATCAGAGACAGGAGTAACAATAGACTTGGTGGAGTGCAGCAGCCGGAAGCACCCCGCTGCCCTGGCATGGCCTGCCCCTGCCCAGTCGGAATTTGTTCTAAAGTGGCAAAGCTAGGATTCGTTCCCAATCATAGAAGAAGGGTGACACTTGAGCTGCCGGTTACACCACACTACGTTGAGAAAGTGGGAAAAAATGCAACATGTAGCTTTGGTGCAACTTGTGCAGGTACTGGTTCTGCAACTCTAGTTGTTTTATAGGGGTTTATGGATTATGACTCTTTCTTTTATTTAGCTAGCCTCTGGTGATGTATGATGATCTATGAGTAATTTGTGTTATACAACTATGCATGGTTCTGCAATTCTAGTTGTTTTATAGGGGTTTATGGATTATGACTGTTTCTATTATTTAGCTAGCCTCTGGTGATGTATGATGATCTGTGAGTAATTTGTGTTATACAACTATGCATGGTGCTACGGATTGTGTTGGCTTTGGTGTTTCACTGGAAAGTACTAAATGTTTTTGTGATTAATTTGGAAAAATTCATCTGAAGGCTTAATTATGTTTGCAGTCAATTATGGTGCACATAGTCATTGTCTCATTTTGTTTAGAGATAATACAAAGGATAATGACATTTTGTGCACACCACAAATCTGGTGAGTATTGCATGACACCAATTCTTTTATAATGACATATCTTTTGATTGCCCACAAAGATACAATGAGAATACTTAAAAAGTATACTTAAGTAGTCATGGTGGCTATACCATAAGGTTAACATTTAACATGCAGAAAGGCAACTTTTTTGGCTAAAACATTTTGGTGCAATATCAAAAATTATGTTCTGGTAATAAAGTTAAACTAAAGTTTAAGAAACATAAACAATCTTTGCAAGAATGTACAGCAACCATTTTGTCGAAGTCCTCGTATGATCCCCCCCTTGGTAACCGCCCGAAGCATCAAAGGGAGCATACAAACGTAGTATACATATGCATACTGGAGTATTGAAAAATGGCTACATTATTAGTTCCCAAGTTTCCTTTAGCTGGGTAGAGCCTGCTATTTTCACTCTTCTGTTCTGTGCAAATGCCATAGAATTTTTTTTTCGCAATTGTGGCCAGTACGTATAATAGACTCGCACAATATCTGAAGTTGGTCTGCAAGCATAGAACAACAAAGCTTAGCACATCCGCCATAAAAACCGGAGGGCATTCAACATAGCAAAAATAGTATGTACACAAAGATTTACATTCTTGCAAAACATTGCAAAATTTGAACAAAACAATAGAAAAAGATCATTGACAGCTCATAACCTAAGCCAAGAGACCATCCTAATATGGTACTATCTATTTGTCCACACTCCCTGAAATCACCCAGCATCGGATACTAAATGGCAATCGAAGCTTCTCGTACATCTTTTGTTCAAATAACTTACAATGTAAACTTACAATATAAACAAGTAGGATGCTTACCCCGCCTAGGCCTGCATCCGGGGCATAATCTCATCTCTCAGCCTCCATTCGCTTATCTTATTCTTCATCCATACAAATGCATTCTTCGCCCATTTAAGACCAACAATCTGGAGGGAAATAAATCACAAGTATGATCTCTCATTGCTACTTTTTATTCAAATTCAACTATTGATAACATAATGCTCCGTACCATTGGCTGATGCTGGAAAGCAACCCAAACAAGCACTATTGAGAGTAGGAGTAAAACTCCGAGAGGCCATATAATCCATTTGGAGCTCCGGTCAAAACCAAGCAGTATTATACAAGTTAGCAGCACTAAGAATAGCAACTTAAAAAGCACTATCCATGAGCAGACAACAAATGCAGGGTGGTCTGGCGACTCTATCTCCTTGAAGTATGATGCGGAACCTGCCATAATAACACAGCTGATAGTTGATATTACTCCACCTGCGAAAAGGACTTGTACCCAATCATCGGAAATCCTCAGAACTGGAGTGGGACCATGGGAGTATACTACCCCCCAAATGATTAGACCACTACCACTAAGGGTAGTCATCTTGTCCACAATGGCGGAGAAGAAAGCCACCGTAGCCTGAGTTAAAACAATGCAAAAAGATGAACAAGCGTTAACATATTTAGGATTTGACTATCTTCCTATAGGTCGAAGATCAAACCAATAAGAGCGGAAATGAATTCCAAAAACATTTGCAGGAACACCACTTGCAGAGCTGTGTAGTTAGTGAGCAAAAAGCATTGAAGAAATCTACCTTATTCTTCTTCGTCTTCTTATCATTTTCAGAAGTGTTGACAAGAGGAGTACTCAGATTATCGGTCACCCCCTGTAGAGCATCAAACAGACGTAATCATCGTAAAAGGTAAAAAGAGGACAGGGAGAGAGAGAGAAAACCGGATAAGTTCCTTACCGCAGCTGCAGTCCTAGTGACCAAGTTAGAATAATTGATCTTGGAATTGTCAGTCATAGCAACCCTATTCGGCACAGACCTGCCTGCTTCATATTGGGCATGGTTGTTCTCATTGGTGTTGTCAGCCTCAGCTTCCACAAGATTACTAGCCCCCTGCTGATCATCAAACAAGACCTTACTGTTGGAGGATGATTAGGGCAAAAAGAAGGGAACGAAGAAAAATGAAAATAGGCGTGTACCATACTGTTGAAAAAGTCAAACTCAGGTGGACACTGCAAATTGTCCTTATTAAAGAAAAAATAGCGTCTGTTAGCATATTGCATAGCAGAGTGAGCCACAACAAAGAAGTACAAGATATTTCTTTTCAGCTCATCTTCGTCATAATAGGAATAAGACATTAACACATGTGTGTACTCCATTCGGATACTAAATTTAATATGGATCGTTCTTTTTTTTATCCAATAGACCACATTAGTAGTATTTATTTATACTATATCCGGTAGGAGAGTAATAAAAATATTCTTAACAAATCAATGCAGTGAGTCCAGAAGGCTTAACGTGGAATCAGTGAGGGGAAATTAAACTTTGTAACAAACTAAAATAGAAGAGTATGAAAACTAGATACGCAGATGCACAGTCTAGCACTTCAGAATTGTAAGCAGGAAATAAAGAAGTAGAGAAAAACGATGTCATCATTTTTCTTTATATTTGTCTTTCTGTAAAAAAAAAAGGAGAAAATGATGATATTTTTTCTCTACCTGGATGACTGTGTCGGAGACGCACTTCATGGCGGGTATGGGGAGTGAGTGGTCGCTGGCGAGGTGCTGCTCCTTTAACCGGCAACTGGACCAGAGCCGCGGGAGCTATTTATACGTGGCCTGGGGGGGAGGTATGTGTGCGCGTGACATCACCGCCCCACAAAGTCAAGGTCCGACTGTCCGGCATGAATAAATGTTTTTTTTATGTGTTTAGTTAACTACCATCCCGGCGGGTCACGAGGGATTCAAGCTGCGGGGGCGTTTGTGCAAAATGGTCGGTAAATGATTATTTCGTTTTCGTTCATATTTTTTATCGGTAATAGTAAGGGAATCGAAAACTTCGGAAATGAATAATGATGGAAATGAATACGGATACGAAAACGAAAAATTGCACAAGAACATAGTAGAGAATCACAATATACATTACCACAAGAACAATGTAGCCCATTCTACCTTCAAGGTAAACACAAGAATAGTGTTTGTTCACTGGTATCATTAGAAATTTTTTTCTCAAGTTTGTTTGAAGGCACGTTATTTGTCTCCCATATCAAACTATCATGTCCCCATCCATATAATTATCATTGATATTCTCTTGCTCCACCGACTACAAAGGTTTAATATACTAAATTTTTTATATTATTGTTCGATGTTTATTTATGATTTTTTGAAATTTATCTTAGATTTTTTAGAGTTTATAAATACTATTTTGCTTTTTTAATTTATAAAATCAATTTATTTATAAAAAATAAAAATAAAATTATGCTGAAAATAATTTTTCTAGGTTTAAAATGTTCCAAAGTATTTTTTAGATTTTTTTCAGAAATTTTGAACTCTATTTTATATTTTATATAAAATCATTTGTATTTATAAAATTATTTTAATTCAAAAATAAATATAGACTCTCTCTTCTCATTTTTGGGCCAATTCTTTTTCCCTTTTCGGCATGTTTCCGTTTTAGTTTCCGGTTTCACTTATACGGAATTTCTGTTTCCGTTTTCGTTTTCGTCGGAATTGGTTCTTCCATTTCCATTTCCGTTTCCGACAAAAAAAAAAAATTGTTTCCATTTCCATACCGGTATTTTCCGTTTCCAAAAAAAGACTTCTGTTTTTATTTTTTCTTAGTCGAAAACTTTCCGTTTCGTTTTCACCCCTACTCTGGAGACACAAGATCACATGTGCGCCTTTATAGAGCAAAGCTGCGGGGGATTTTTTTTTACTGCATTTATAAATCTTGTAGTCGTGTAGTAGTTTTTTATATCCGGAGCAGGTTCAGTTGGAACCTCACACACGTAGCACCTTCAGCGGCAGGCTCTTGCAAGTTGGAAGGAATAGTAATTTTTGTTACGATATAGATAGAATATCAGTTCTTGTTTGTAAGTACTCTATTTATTTGTGAGCGAATTCGAATCTATCTATAGTTAGCTTTGCTATATATTAGGCATCTCTTATACATAAAAATTAATATAATAAAGAGAGAGCTTTGCCTTTTTACTTTGTGTGTGCTGCTATTTTTGTTGTATGATTTCGTTGGCTTATTATTGATCGATTGTGGATGAACGACTACGTTTTACAACAGTTTATATCCTGTGTTTTTTACATGGGCTCTTTCTGAGTTTTTTATCCGGCGGCTCAATGTGGCGCTACTGAGTTATACATATACTATATATTAAAAGGGGAAGAATTGAAGGCCAACCAAGGGTGCCACCTCACCCCCATGTCATTTTGCAAAAAGGTCTCTCCCTTTTTGTAAATTACGGATAGGTGTCTGTAAATTACAAAGAGGTCCTTTGCGATTTTTTTTTAGTATAAAAAATTCTTTTCCAAATTGCGTTTAGGTCCCTGGTTCGTTACTTTATGGCAAAGCTCCCGCTAAATACAAATATCGAACGAGTCCTTTTCTAATTTTTTATAATAGCGATCAGGTCCAAAAATATAACAAACAGGTCCCAGCCGTTACGTCTAGGTCCTTTCTTCGTTTTTCCCGAAAAAATATTTTCGTTAAAGAAATATGTGTACAACTTTATCTCTAGATCCCCCCCCCCCCAACTCGATCACTAATCTCTACAAAAAATTTCCCAACTCGAGCTCTGATATTTTCCGAAACGTGTATTATTACTCGATGAACGTATAGAGTATTAAACTCGATAAAAGAGGGTTGACATCTCTAATATTTTTTGGAACACGTATTATCACCCGATTAACACATAGAGTATTAAACTCAACAAAAGGGGATTAGTCGGGTGATGATAAAGAGTTAACCAAATTCGTCAAAAGAAATTTGTGTCTAGGTTATTTCTTCGTTTTTCCCGAAAACAATATTTTCATCAACAGTTATATGTGTACAACTCTATCTCTAGATTTTTTCTCGGTTATTTTTCAAAAAAAGACCCGTCGTTTCGTAGATTCGCGACCGGATCCTTCACGTCACCTTTTTCCAAAAAAAAAAATTACGACTAGATCCTTTCTCCGCCGTTTCCTTGCAAAAAAGAATTCCGAACCAAATTTTGCGCGGTGCGGCATTGCTGCACGGTTCTACCTAGTGTATCCTATATTTATACGTGTATAGGAGGGCAGAGTTACGTTTGACTCGTAGCAATCACTACGATAATAGTTCGGAGGATTATTTTTGTGTCTCCTATAATAGTGATAAAAAAAATTGGGAGGGGGATTGTTTCACTTACCCATGGCTTATCTGCGAAGGAATAAATGGTTGATTATAAATTTTGTCATATGCTAAATAATAGATAATATCATCTAATTGTTTTACACAATCTTGGCTTATGTTTCTTCATTGAAGTTCAAGATTTAGTGATTTTAGTGCCATACAAACAGGTGATGTGAATGGATAAAGCATAAGTAAGTGCATAGCTACACACGAAGATAACTGTATGCTGCAGAAGCATAGATTGTCTAAGGCACCAAATGAAATGTTGACCAGTTGCAGCATTTAGACTTGTTGGAGCAAACAAAACAGTATTGCAAAAAATATGTTAATCCTGTTCAAACGGCGTATCATTAAATCTCTTAACTCATGCTTAGATAACATGGGACTGGAAAACAGAAAACACTACCATGACACAGCATCGCACTTAAATGGACTCCTGACAACAAATTCGAAATAACACAGTTCAAGCGCCCCTACACCGCGACTGATATGCAGGTAACCCTGCGAGAAAACTCCAAATTATGGGCCATGTGTGTCATTCTTTCAATACAAATTATATAAATTTTAAAGTAAAACAAAAGAATGAATAATTATCATTTATTTTTTTATTTATAATTTAATATTTATGTAATTTTTAAATCGTGATATATAGAAGTACCTTCCAATTTCAAAAGTTGTGCCCATCGTGTTCATTTTATTTTTTAATAGTACATAAATTTTGGTTTAGTTGTGATGACCTTGGATGTTTACTGTATTATGAGTAGTTTTAATAAACCAGGCAGGTAGTCACCGGTGGTGAGCAGAGGGCGGCGGCGCTGTTTAATCGATGGTGTGATAGAAAGGCAGTGATATCCTGGTGAAGAAGATGCGAGCACACGGTCTAGGTTTTGTTGATGTGTGATCTACATATCCAGGATTCGTTTGAGATGGCGCCCACATGTGCATATGTAGCTACGTCTAATGGGTAGGGCCTATCTGGAGAGAGAGAGAGAGAGAGAGAGAGAGAGAGAGAGAGAGGGAGGGAGCATAGGAGCATGGCGTAATGGCGCTAGACGTGGCAGCGACGATGAGTTGCTGCCTAAGAGGTAGTGGCATATGAGGATGCACTGGAATATGACGGTGATAGAAAGGCAGTGATATCCTGGTGAAGAAGATGCGAGCACACGGTCTAGGTTTTGTTGATGTGTGATCTACATATCCAGGATTCGTTTGAGATGGCGCCCACATGTGCATATGTAGCTACGTCTAATGGGTAGGGCCTATCTGGAGAGAGAGAGAGAGAGAGGGGGGGAGCATAGGAGCATGGCGTAATGGCGCTAGACGTGGCAGCGACGATGAGTTGCTGCCTAAGAGGTGGTGGCCTATGAGGATGCACTGGAATATGATGGGGAAAGAAGCAAGATCGAATCTGGAGGACTATTGGAAAAGATTTCAAATTAAATGAGGAGAATGATGGATAGGAATATGGAACACACTGTGGTGTGGTTGGTTTTACGAGGAACTCACTGTAGTGGTGGATCAAGTCAAGGGCTCAGCAGTTAGATTTGGAGAAGTATAACATCCCAAAATTTTGAAAATAATATTTGTTTACTTATTTATAATTTTATAAGATTTTTATTGTATTTTTTAGAATTTATAAAACTATTTTTCTATTTTCTATTTTTTTAAAATATTTACGGTAGCTAAAATATAACTCAAAAAAATCTAAAATTTTTATAGTAAGTTAAAAATATTCCAAAATTTTTTTGAAATTTTTTTCAAAAATTTTGAACTTAATTTACTATGGTTTTAAAGTCTTTTTATTTTTAGTATTAATTAATTTTGAAAATAATTTAAAAAAGTGGGACCCACATATCATATCATCTTCAACCTCTAGCCAACCAGTAGCACATTGTTCTCTCTCCTATCCTCCATGGCCAAGATTTCGGAGCTCCAACATTCACGATTTTCTTTCGAATTCTTGTCCAACACGTGAGCCACCTTATCCTCAACCAAACCCCATGATTATTCCATCCTAATCCCCTCTATTTTGGGATAAAATTGAGTTTTCATTCGGTTTGGACTTTTCTTTACAACCAATCGTATCTATCTTTAAGAGGCCTCTTGAGCCTATTTAAAGAGAGCACCAAAATCCCCTCTCATTGTTCTACCCGTTCCTCAACTCATCCCAAACTCTTATGCCTTCGTTTGATCAGAACATTCCAATGTTCGGAGCGCAAACTGAATGCCGCCGCCGTGCTCTTGCAAGCTTCCTGAGCTCTGGAGCGTCTCTTCCAAAACCGTTCGCGTCACTTTGTATTCCCAGTCATCGCGAAGGTAACCCCTCAAATGATTTCAAGTTTGATGCACTATAGGCGACGAATTTTATGTTTTACCAAAGTATGTTTGTCGTTATTCATCGTGTTGTTGCGTCACCATCCATGCTTCCCCGCCGTAATCGTGGACACCATTGAGTTTGTTGCGTCGCGAGCTTTCCGATACGTCCCTCGATTTGGTTGGAGCCTTTGTTCCCTTGTTTCTTTGCCCTAGCTTTTGCTTAGCCCAAATCATGGCTGTCTCTGTGGTTGAACAGTAGTCATGGTACTCTAGTAAGTTAAGGAGAGAGAATGTCAGTCCAATGGAAAAAAGAACAATGGAAAAATATATAAATTTATTTTGAAATTTAAGATTTAGGTTGCTGGTATTTTACTATGATTTTGATTATTGTTTCTCTTTATAAAAAATAATTTTAAAAATTCAAAAATCATTTCTTTATTATTTTATGTGACTTAAACATTCCAAAAATTCGTTCTCCCTCATATGAACTCCGATTGAGGTGACTCTAGAGCCTAAAAATTTGTAACATTATGCTCTATTTAATGGTAATTTTTATTAAATTTTTGGAATTGAGTTGCGCTCTGTTAGTTGTATTTATTTGCATTATTCTCGTTACGCGTAGACGTTAAAGTGTCGGGAGTGTTCGAGATCGAGGATTCAACTCAAACTCAAGGCCTAGAGCAAGAGCAATGGTGATTCTAAAGTAAGTTGTACTTTGACCATGTTGATACCATGTTTTAAAATTATGTTGTTTCAAACTATTGCATACTATTTCAATTCAAAATGATTTCGACTAATTTGGGAATAGTTAATCAACCTATTTGATTTATGTCCACCTTGTCATTATTATTTGTATGCCATGATTTATTGTCACCCTAGAATGATTCATTACTAGTTGGTAACTATTAATCACCAATGTGGGTTAGTTAGATCGTGTCTAGTCTGCTTAGCCATGCCACAGGTGTTTTCATATAATGATGACTGAGTTGTAGCAACCTGTGAGACGAAATGATATTGACTTGTTGATGGCACGTGGTGCATGATGATTAATTGGGGTGGTAAAATAATTTAGACTGGGGCAAGTAGAAAGAGTTGTGAGCTATGGTGGGCCAGTGTGGCATTGAGTTGATATGGTAATATGATATATGAGTGATGATGAGATGATTTTTTATGAGTGATGGTGAGATGATTTTTTATGAGTGATGTGATGGAAGTTTGCCTCGGTCAATTAAGGACTTAACCTTGCAAGCCTTTGAACTGGGCCAAACATACAACCATATGTCTTGTATGGAACAGACCTAGCTAACTAATTTGTGATGTCTAGATTTTGGTACTATCGTGGTGGTGTAGGTTCTAGGGGTACGGGTTGACTCACATGGCGCAATACGGGGGGCCCTGTAAGTACAACCTCTATTAGGTTGATCCATTAAGTTGGTTTTGGTGATTAATGACAAATCCTAATATGAGACTAATGTTTAGGTAATTACTATTTTCATCTCATCAAGGATGATTGGTGATCATTGACAAATCTAATTTTTAATGAGACTAACATATTTATTGAGCTTATGTTTAGTAGCCTCACATTTGAATGGAAAATAGAAAACCCAATGTATGCATTGTATCAATGTTCATTATTTTACTGCATACTTAAGATTTAAGTTGAAGTATGAATTTTTCCACTGCTTTAACCAAAAATGGTGTATCATGTTTCCCAATCTATATATTACATGGATGCACACATTTGGGGGAGTTCACACTTTAACTTAATGTTTCATTGCATTGATCTATTTCTCATTACCACATATAAAGGATCAAAACATTGAAACTAAATCTTTGCGTATATATTTAACACGCCTAGTTGTAGTATACTTATGGTATCGTAGGATATGCTCCAAAGCAGTAAAATTGAATCTGTGCATTTTGGTTCAAAGTCAACTATATGTATGCACATATCTTTGTGGAGTTCATCTTATAGTTGATGGCTTAGAGTAATGTAACGCCCTAGTTTTCGCCTTCTGGAGAAAAGCTAATTTAAATAAATTAAATTCAAAACTTGGAGTTTCCCTGGTGTTTATATTAACCTGGCATCCTTTCCCATCCAAAATCGGGATTTAATTCCCCTCCGGTCGAAAAATCGAATTTCCAGATTCCCGTTGGTACCCGAAATTTCACCCGAGTCCAAAAATGCTCCAAAAATCCCAAAACCACTTCAATTGTGTCCCAAATATTCCAAAATGATTTTAGAAACCATTCTCCGGATTTTTGGACCTTCGCTTCTATTTTATCTCGCACGGCTTTTGTTTAATGCCCGCAATCCGCGCCCGAATATTTAATTCCGCAAATTTCATCCAAATTCCACGAAACCAATTTTATTGAGTTCCAAATATTCCAAAATGGTTCTAGGAATTTTTCTGGAATTTTTAGACTATTTTTCCTAATTTTTCTCTAGGGCGGATCATTTGCGTAATTCTCGGCCAACTGGAGCCCGCCACGTGTCGCTGCTACAGTGCCTTCTTCAACCTCTAGCCATGAAGAACAGAGAAGCTTCAAGCAAAGCCTCTCATGGCTAGGGTTTGATTCAAATCATCATATCTTCCTCCACGTAACTCCAAATTGATCGCGGCCGGTTCCATTGGATCCGTATCGACGCCCTCTTGCTATTCCCCACCTTGATTCGCCGTTAATCTCACCGGAAACCGTCGCATTAAAGAAAAACCGAAATGCACTCAAATGCTCATAACTCGACCGTTTCAACTCTGTTCCACGTGATTGCACTCCCATTCTCTCCGTATAAGAATTCCCGTCCCGGTGGTGTGAGCCTCCTTTGGCCTCTCCCATTCGTTCATCCACTAGAGCAAGAAAACCGACGCCGGGTCCTCTTTTTGGTGTTCTTCGTGTTCTAGGCCGTAGATCTCTCCACGGTGGGTCATTCTTTGTGTTATTTGGTTTCTTGTGACCGTGAATGAGTCTAGAGTCTAACCCTTCAATCAATTTTAGGATCCCTCAAGTTTTGGAGACGAATTTCGCGTTTTTTCGGTTCGGCCGGAACTCCGTTCGTCGCCAAATTCGTCGTCTCCGGTGAGAATCAATCCAATTCCTTCCTCCTATGAGTCCCTAAGGTTGTTATCTAGTAATTCCATGATTTTATTTGGTTCAAATCCATGCGAAATTGGGGCAAAAATCCAATTTTCGGATTTTTTTTTGGGCCTCTATTGTTTTTGGAGTGTACTGTGCTTGGGGCCTCGCCGCCGCACTCTCCAGTGGCCGCCGCCGCCACGCCTTCACGCACGCTGGCTGAGCGCACTCGCCCGCTGCCTCGCCACGGCCGCCGCCGGCCGCCTCACGGCCATGCCCCACCTCCACTCCCTCCAAGCCAAGCTCCAACCATAGCCATGGCAATACCCAAGCTTGAAGACAACCCCATGTCAATGACATGTGGGGCCCCTTTGCCATAGACACAATCAATTTCCAAAAATCAGAAAAAGGAAAAAGAATATTTCAGGGAATATTCCTCGTTTTCCAATTTTTTTCGAAATTCAAACTTCGGACGCTCATATCTTCTCCATCCGAACTCCGATTGACTCCGTTCAAATTTCTAAATTCATCTAAAATCAAAATCTACCTGCCAGTACTATTTTTGTAATTTTTACATTTTATTTATTTTCTTGTGTTTATTTATTGCCTCGATTTGCGTGTAGCCGAGGACCCCGACGCGACCGCCGACCTCGCCGCCGGACTTCCAACGTTCGACGACCTTTTCGCGACTGAATGCAAGTCTCCTTGACGCATGTTGATCCTATGCTTTGTAAATGTTTTACAATGTTTTACCAATTGCATTGTGTCGGCGTATTTTACGCCAGGGTGCCCACGCCCCCGCAGTAAATACGATCGCCGGGCGAGCAGTGCGCTTCCGGGCCCACCGCCACGACGAGCAGCAGATCCCCAGCATGGCCGCCCAGTGGACAGGTGGCAGTCAGGCCACACCACTGGGCGCCCGGCAAGGTGGTCGCCCAATGAACAGGTGGCGGTCAGGCCACGCCTTTGGGCGCCCGATGGGCAGTGGCGGCGAGCCACTCACTGGCGCCAAAGAAGGTGGTCGCCCAATGAACAGTGGCGGTCGAGCCACGCCTTTGGCGCCAATGAGGTGGTCGCCCGATGGGCGATGTGGCGGCCAGGCCACTCCACTGGGCGCCCGGCAAGGTGGTCGCCCAGTGGACAGGTGGCGGTCGGGCCACACCCCTGGGCGCCCAGCCAGGTGGTCGCCCGGAGGACACGTGGCATGCTGGCTACTCCCCTGACGCCCATCCCCGAGGCGGCAGTGCCGGGTCAAGGACATTTAACACTACAGGAATCAGGGGAAAATTCGTGGGCCAGAAACCCACGAATTTAGGCCAAAACCCACGAATTTACTATAAATTCGTGCGCAAACCGTCGAATTTAGGCCACGAATTTAACTCGACGAATTTAATCAATTAAATTCGTGGGTGCCCACGAATTTAAGTTAAATTCGTGGGTTTCTCTCGACCCACGAATTTAATTATTAAATTAGGTAGATCAAGAAACTCACGAATTTAACTTAAATTAGGTGGGTCAGAAAACTCACGAATTTAACTTAAATTGTGGGTCAAAAGAAACCCATTTAATTTAACTTAAATTCGTGGGCCAGGAAAACCCACGAATTTAACTTAAATTCGTGGGCCAGGAAAACCCATGAATTTAACTTTTAAATTCGTGGGCCAGGAAAACCCACGAATTTAACAGTTAAATTCGTGGGCCAGACAGAAACCCACGAATTTAACTGACGCTTAATATATATCCATATGCATCACACTCAATACATTCAATCAAACTTATTCAACATTCAACCAAACACTCAATATATATATCGACCACGCATCACAATAAGTCCATCACAAGATTCAAATATATATCGATCAAATATATATCGATCAAATATATATCGATCAAACATTCAATTAAACTTATTCAACATTCAATCAAACACTCAATATCTATATCGATCAGACACTCAATATATATTGATCGGTATGCATCTCAACATTCAATCAAACACTCAATATCAATATCTATACATTTAATCAAACAATCAATATATATCGATCGCTATGCATCTTATTCAACATTCAATCAAACACTCAATATCAATATCTATACATTCAATCAAACACTCAATATATATCGACAACTCAAGATTCAAGAGTATTACGAACAATTCAAGAGTATTACCAACATGATTCAAGAATCAAACTCCACAACGAATAACTAAGTCACCGAAATGTACAAAATTTCGGCATGACCTCTCTAGTAAATAGGACATCCACTCGTAGACAAAAAAATATTTGCAGTGATAATATATATATCAATCTCTCAAACCAGAAGGAGACATTCTAGCAGATCCTTAGATAATCAATCACACATCCAACGACAATTTGTAAACTACGGATTACATGTTACAATCTATCCATCACAATACAAATCCGACGACGAAGTCATAAAGTCCAACAGTAATACACCAATCCAGCTCACAATGCAATTCATTTCTCGGGGTTGTTGGAGTTGTGAGCGCTACCACCACCGCCGGAGGCCGAGACTATGACGTCTTCTATGATGTAAATGCGTTAGTACGTCTTTGGAGGGCGTGACCCAGAAACCTGCAAGTTCAAGACTAGGTTGTGTTACAAGTAACATATCGTCGAACTTAGCAAATATCGAAATGATTTGTGCTAAATGTCCTAGGATCGAATCAGTTTTGCACGAATAGGCAAATTTCGTCAAGTTGACTAAGTTTGGATCACAATTGTGTAATTACCTTGTTTCGCAAACTTAGCAACCACTGAGATGAATTTGATAAGATTTAAGTTATATTTGGCTAAATGTGGTAGAATCGACTCAGTTTTGAACGAATGCCTCAATTTGACTAGGGTTTACATGTTAATTATCAATTTGATAAGAATCGAATAATTATTGCATAAATACCTCAAATTGCAGGATTTGACTAGTCTTGACTCATAAATAACAAAGTTAACTCAATTCACAAACTTAGCAAACATTGAGATGATTTGTGCAAGGTTTAAGCATGAGTTGCCTAAGTGTCGTAAAATCAACTAAGTTTTGCACGTATAGCTGAATTTGCTCAAGTTGACTAAGTCTGGCTCAACTTTGACAGAATTGAGTTTTATTTGCCTAAATGTGATATAATTGACTAAGTTTTGTGAAGGTAGCTCAATTTACTCAATTTGACTTGGTTTAGCTCACAATTGACAAACTTAGCTCATTTCGCAAACTTAGAATGTTTTTGACATCCATACCTGTGGTGTCGTCTGAGGTGGCTGCATGGCCCAATGGTTGAAGTACATAGGCATTCCTTGGCCTAGCATAGGTGGTGGGTACATGTAGAACGGGTTTGGAGGCTGGGAGCCCTGTAAGGCATAGTTAGGTACATTATGCCACATTTAAATCTTTCGTTCAAATTTTGAATATCGAATTGAACCGATCCATCTTTACCTATGGTGCCTCTCCTACAGAAGGTAGCTGCATCTGTGGGGTGAACATGTAGAAAGGATGAGGAGGCTGGGAGCCCTATGGATCATAGTTTCTGATATCAAGTATACAGAATAGAGTTTTTTAAAAATAAAGAATGCATGAGAATTTCATATAACCTGAGGTGCATCTCCTAGGGGTGGTGCCTGCATCCCAAGAGGGTTTATGAAGGACGCCAGGGAGGCTGAGCACCCTGTGATGATTCTCCTTGTGGTGGTGGCTGCATGTGAGGACAAAACATGCAGAAAGGAGGTGGCTGGGAGCCCTATGACATAATAGTCAAGTTTGTGAGAAACGCGATTTTATGAGCTAAGTGAGTTAGAGAGTAATGAACTCAAGTATCTTTACCTGGGGCATAATAGGAGGGCGAAACACTGGCACGTTAGGTCCAAGAGATTGTGACAGTTGCTGCATATAGATTGTTTGTTAGATTTTAATCACAGATGTACAAATGATCGATTTGTTCAAAGTTGAGATTGTACCTGCAGATACATTTTCATGTATTCTGAGTCTTCTCGGCTTCTGCGAGCTTCCTCTCGTGCTTGACGAGACTCTTCTCGCGCTTGACGAGCCTCCTCTCGCGCTTCACGAGCCTCCTCCCGCGCTTGTGCTTCCCGTGCGGACCTCGACGAGTGAGCACTCCCCTGTGAGGAAACCGAGCCTCGTGGAAGACGATCGCATTCAACAACTCCGTCCCCCATGGCCCACCTACAAACGATATATACTGAAATGTGACCGTGCAACATTTTTTTATTCATAGAGCAAAAACAATTAAAATCAGTTTTATTAACGAACCTCCCATGCTTTAGGCCCCCTCCAGCGTGGTACAAGGCTTCCACATCGACCGGCGCGGCCCTCCAATCAATCTCCGTCCCATGACGTTGTGTCATTTGTTCTGCATATGACGCCTTTGCAAAACAAAGATGTTGGTGCTCCGGATTTAAATTTGCACAAAACATATTGTTTCATTTATACTTACCATCCTCTCACTAGCCCGCTGCCGCACAAAACATCCGGGTTCTGTGGATCCTCACCTTTGTGCCCCCGGATGTAAACTTCCACAAAAGAGGGAGTACTCCCACTTTCAGCCTCCTACGGTGCAAAGTTAGAAACATAGTGACAAATTCACTAACAATTATAATACCGATACTTACCATTCGTTGCTCTAGGCCAATGTGTCCGTCTGCGCCGTATTTGTGCTTCCCCAATCTACTTCTTCTGTTCCCTCGATTTCTATTTGATTTTTCTTGAAAATCCTCCGACGCCCAGTACCGGCACATCCACCTCCAAGCCTCCATGTCCTTCATTATCCAATCGACCGAGCTCTCGAGATACTCTTGTTCTGTCAGGTGTATACTCCTCGCCTCTGGTCCTCTTCTCATGTTCACCTTCTTCACCCTCTTGTAAAAATTGATGACAGCTTGAATCCGTGCATTGCTAAACAAATCTCCAACAACCTTTTGTGCCGCCCTGTTGAAGACGCTTTTGGCCTTCTTCAAAAGGTTGTAATCGTCTTCGTTCTCAAGCCGAAACCTCTCCTACATATAATCACATTGTCAAATTGTATTTACATTTAAAGCAATACTCAAATAGAGTAAATACATAACGCAAACTCACCCAGAAGCCAGCCCACACTGCGCCCTGACATGTATGGCTGTCTTCGCCTCCTTCCACGTTCTCCTTCAACGCCCAGTGCTTCCGGGCCAGGGGTCGCGAATCTATCCTCCTCGACTCAACCATGCCAGGTAGTAGTAGCGGCTAAGGGCTCCCAAAGACGGGCGTTAACCTTTGTAATGTGGCCCATCCTACCCAACCCGGCTCTTTCCACGCCTACAACAAAATACAAGACAAAGATGCATCAAAAGGTAGCTCTATCAACCTCCTATCGGCCACGCAGGCGCTTGTCACTTATCTAATGCTAAAAGAAAAGACATGAAAGATATAATCATACTGCTCCCATGTAGCTCTATCAACCTCCTATCGGTCGGGTTGCATCTCGGACAAACTGAGACGGTTTTACGAAACCTAAAATGCAAATCATTAGTTTATAGACATTACAATGTAAATATGGACATTAAATGATAATCCAATACTACACATATACCTGATGGTACCCGAAGAAGACCCGCCCTCTTCAACTGGGTCTAAGGTCGCCGCCAAGTCTGCATCTGCCGCTGCCTCGGCCTCGGCGTCTGCATCTGTATCTGTCGTCCCACCGCCACCACCCCCAACGTCGACCTCCTCGTCGTCCGCCTCACCCATGTCCTCATCCTCACATCCCACCTGCCCCTCGTCCTCAACCCCACTCCGCCTCGTCCTCCCGAGGTTGCTCCTGCGCTTTGTTCGTGCTCGCTCATCGAAGCACCTCTGGAGCTGCTCCTGCCATTGTCTAATCTGCAAAGCCCGACAAATATGGCCTTTGCCCATTTGCCGAGTCCTGAGCATCAGAACCCCAGCTCCTCGACCTTCTGGAGGACGACCCGCTGAACTTGCCTTTAAGCTTGTCAACTTGATGCCTGAACATGCTCATCTGTTCAAATTTGACAAGAGTTAGTGAAGGAGACAACAGTAACTTGTAAAAAATGAAGGAGACAACAATAACTTGCAAAATGAATGAGACAACAATAACTTGTAAAAAATGAATGAGACAACAATAATCTTACAAAATATACATATAAAAAGTCGCGTCGAATGCTTGCGACTCGTATTTCATTGAGACGTGCTTGAAGACGTGCAATCCTTACTGACTTTTGAGGGCGTTTTCGTGAAGGGCCTGGTTCATCTCTTATTAAGTCTATGGCATCGGCAAGTAATTGATCGAGTCCTGCCCCGTCGGAGACAAGGAAAGAATCCCCCATAGCTTCTTCTTGATATACATCACCCACATCATCTTCTACGTTGCTTTCCACATACGAAACATCCTTACGAGGATATACTTCAGGATTAACTTTAAATACAACCCACCAAGCCTTCAAGCTAGGGTGAGGATAGCTAAGGTAGTACACCTGCTCAACCTGATGTGCAAGCACAATGTTATTGATGTTACCCTGAAGCCGCGAACTATGCTTCACCTCCACCATCCCAAAGTCATCAACACGTGTGCCGTTGTGTGGATCGAACCAATGGCAATCAAAAAACACAACCTTCAGATCTTTGGCACCCCCAAAGGTATACTCAATTATGTTTTGTACAACACCGTAGTAGTCTAATATATCACCGCTGGAATCGGATGACGTTGTGACTACTCCGCTGTTTGAAGTGGCCGCAAGTGGACGGCTAGCTTCTAATTTCGCTGTTCGAAAACGAAACCCGTTCACATCATAGCGACTATAGCTCCTTGCCGTCACATCACCATGCGAGAGCTGTCGGAGATCCTCAGGGACGGAGGCATCACGCATACACTATATAGCAATATGCATCATCAAGTTAGTCTAATATTAGGTTACTACAACAATTCATTTTAAAAAATGAATAAATAGTCATATTACATCTTGTGGAACCATTGCACGAAGCTTGGGCCGCCTTGCAACCCATCACGACGTAGGTTATCCAATTGCTTAGTTGTGGGTTGTCGAGTTGACTTCCAATTTTCTTTGTCAAACACTCTGCGTCATTTATTCCCGGATTAAAAACGATATATACTGAAATGTTGAAAACATAATTCAGAAAGTCACTTACTCAAAATATTTTTCAACTTCTACCATGTTAGTGAACATGTAAAGCATGGCAAGGTTCCACTCCTTATACTCAACATGGTGTGCAGTGTACGACCCAACAGGTTGACCTTTGCATTGAAAAAGCTTAAGTTCGCACAACGGTTCTTCTTCCACGGCACGGTACCGATTCGTAGGGGCATTCACGTTGTGCTTGAGTGCGAAATACTTTGTTGAGAAGTTTGTGATCTCTTTACTTGCATAAGCCTCTGCGATACACCCCTCTACCCTTGCCTTGTTGCGCACTGTAGCTCTAAGCTTTTTCAACTCCCTTTCCTGACTATACATCCATCTGAACTGCGCAGGACCTCCAACCTTCGCTTCCCAAGGCAGATGCACCAGAAGATGTTGCATCACATTCATAAAACCAGGTGGGAAAGTTTTTTCCAACTTGCATACAAGCAATGGAATTCCCTTCTCTAACTTCTGCATCAACGTCTTTGAGATTTCCTTAGCGCATATCTGCCTGTAGAAGTAACTGAGCTCGGCTAACATCCTCCACAACTCATTATCAAAATAGCCACGAAACATTACCGGAACAAGTCTTTCCATGATGATATGGTAATCATGACTCTTTAGCCCATTCAGCTTACGGTCTTGACATTCACACTCGCTTTATGTTAGATGCATAGCGATCAGGAAACTTTAGAGTTTTCAACCACCTCAAAATCTGTTTACGGTCTTACGGCTTCACACAAGATGGAGCTCGTGGCGGCTCTCATTTCCATTTAAACCAACTTTAACCTCGAGCCACGGCCTAGCACAATGATCACCCATGTCTTTCCTAGCACTCACGTTATCCTTTGTTTTGTCGGTTACATCAAACACCATGCTTATGATGCTTTCTGCCACATTGCGTTCTTGGTGCATCAAATCTATGTTATGCGGCAGAATCAAAGCTTTCGCGTAAGCGGCTCCCAAAGAAAAGAAACATGAGTCGATTGTGCTCCTTTCCATAGCGATGAAACCCACTTAGTAGATCGTTCAAGGCGACTATGCCATTCAGCTATCTCTTCTCCTGTGAGTCGCTTCGGCGGCCCTTTTTTAACTTTCTTTCCTTTTCGAAATGATTTAACGTCGTTCCTGAAATGGTGCCTCGCCGGAAGCCACCGTCGATGGCAATCGAAGAATGTGAACTTCTTACCGTCGTGAGCCTGAATGCATCAGTCGACCATACAAATTGGACAACACAGCGACCATGAACACACCAGTAGGCCCAAATGCCATATGCCAACAAATCATGGACCGACCACGTGTATGCGGCTCGTAAGGTAAATTCTCTACCCAACGCTGTCGTATGCCTTTTCCCCTCGCCACAACTTTTTCAGCTCGTCAATTAAGGGCCGCATGAACACATTGAGATCCTTCCCTGGATGCTTAGGACCTGGAATGACAAGAGCAAGGAATATGAACCCCTCTTTCAAACAAATCTCAGGTGGAAGATTGTATGGCATGATGAAGACCGGCCAACAAGAGTAGGGGCTAGCGCTTGTCTTTGAAAGGTGTGAAACCGTCAGTGGACAAACCAAGACGAACACTCCTAGGGTCGCTTGCAAATGCAGGATCGAATCGGTCCAATGCCTGCCATGCCTCGCCATCAGACGGATGCACCATCATATCCGGGTCTTGGTCCTCACGTTTACCTTCTTTGTGCCACCGCATATGTTTCGCTGTTTGTTTTGACATGTACAGCCGTTTAATCCTATCCGTGATCGACATGTACCGAAGCTGTTTAGTCGCGACCTTTGTAGTCACTGATACCCCTTCCTCATCTACCACCTCAACGAATCTACACTTACCACAATGCATACAATGAGTATCCTTGTCATGATCCTTCCAGAACAGCATGCAATTATTCGCACACACATCAATCTTCTGGTAATTCATCCCGAGGCCGGCCATCAACTTTTTCGATTGGTACAAATCCTTTGGCATCTTGTGGTTAGGTGGAAGGACATCATTCATAAATTCAAGCAAAGCGTTGAAGCATTTGTTCGAAAAGTTGAACTTCGACTTCATCGACATAAGCCATGTAACCGCCTGCAGGACGGTCACATTGGTCAAGTCATGCAGCTTCTCATCCGAGGCGTCAAGGAGCCTATAGAATTCCTTAACCTCCTCCGGCTGTGACGCCTCCCCCGAGTTAAATTCAATCCCCCTGCCAAGATCATCCAGCATCTCTTCCATCCGATCGTGATCCTCCCCATGGTCCGACTCAATGGCCTGCCCTGCGGCCTCTCCATGATGGTGCCACACCAAATAGTTAGGCATGAACCCGTTTTTACAAATGTGATACTGCACTATATCCTTGCTGTAGTAGCTGTTATTCTTGCAGAGGGTACATGGGCAATACACATATTCAGCTCCTCCAGCGAATGCTTGCTTCAAGAAAGCATCCGTGATCTGCCCCCATTCCCTTGAGTGCCCCCCATCACTCCTCCATCCGTCATACATCGCCCTTCGATCGTCACCCATTCTCAAACCTAAACAAATGAAACGATGTAAACGTACGACCGTGGCTTAGGTGACAAAGACAACCCTATTAGGAAAGATGTGTTCTAAACCCACCCAAGAATGGAGGCCGTTGCATGCGACCTGTGACGTCGCTCTGAGCCGAGCGAAATTTGGCGGCATAACCCATTGTTCTCCATACGCACGCTGATCTTTGGTGCGTCGGAGAACAACAGGGTTATGCGGCCGAAATCACGTTCGGATCGCTCTTGCGTCACAGGCCCCATGCAACAACCAACACTCTCGAGCTGTCCAAAATACGCTGGACAATTCCGGAACCGCGCACCTCACAAGCAAATGTGAGATGCGCCGTTCCCGAACGGGTGACGCCTAGGCTCTCTATTGTTCGACGCAAACCCTAAACTCTAACATTATATACAACGGCAGCGAGAGAATAAAAATATATATACCATAAGCAATGAATATAAAATAAGATGAAATAACTTCAAACGAATTAATCATTTCACATTGAGCTTAAAGTCGAAAGTGAAGAATGACTAACTGAATGCCTCCTAACTATATAAAATATCAGTATGGCTGTATTAATCCATCTAGTACTTTAGTTTCACCCCAAAACTGCAAGTGGATCTCATATGAAGACAGGGGGAAAGGTTGTGCACGTGTTTGATAATTGAAAACAAGTATGCAAACTTTGAGCTCACCTCAACATCACAGATAAATTAAACATCACATATCATAGATCAACTAAGAAATCACAATTATAGCAGCACAATCTCAGATTCCAAATCACCTTGCAACCATTAATCACAACTAACAAGGTTTACACTTTAGGACATCTCCTAGGCATTTCATCAAACATGTAGCATGCACATTAAATCAAATCCCCATCCCATTAATTTAAGGTTGAAAGCTCACCACAAAGGGGCGTTTCTGTCGGATCTGGGAGGAGGCCCACGGCGGCCGTGGAGGGTGGCGCTTGGTGCGATGGCTGATGAGGCGCTGGCCGGCTCGGGGAAGGCGCTGGCCGGCTCGGGGAGGGAGCGGGCGGCGCTGGCTCAGGGAGGGAGCTGGCCGGCTCGGGGACGCGGTGACCAGGGGCGGCGACCGGGGGAGACAGCGACGGCGGCTGGCCGAGGGAGGAGGCGGCGCGCGGCAGCCTCAGGGATGAGAAGAGGGCGCGGCGGCGTCGCAACGAGCAGGGAACCGGGGAGAGCGATGGTGGCGCTGAGTGAGACGAACAGGGAACAGGGAGAGGCGTCGATGTTCGGGCTGCAGGGCCGGTGTAGTGAAGAGAGAGACCGAGAGAGACGTCGGCCGCACAGTTTAACCCCTCAGTTAAATTCGTGGGCTTTTTTCTGGCCCACGAATTTAATTAAATACGTGGGTACTTTCTATAACCGACGAATTTAACTATATAAATTCGTGGGTGAGTTTTTGGCCCACGAATTTAATTAAATACGTGGGTTTTTTATGAACCGACGAATTTAAATGTATAAATTCATGGGTTTTTTTTGGCCCACGAATTTAAAAAAACCCACGAATTTTTCACTGTTTCTTGTAGTGTAATGCGAATCGTGCGCATTAAATACAAAGCGTGGAGGATACAGTATGGCGGCGCGTCTTCCCCAGGCGTGCATTAATTATGTGTGACATCACGGCAGAACCTCACCCCCTGACGGAACGGGTGGCGTTGGTGGACGTGGGGCCCGAGGCGAGGGTGTGACGGCTGCGGCAGACGTTAGTGGGGTGTAAGGGCAGTGACGGACGCATTAAATGCGTCCGTCACAGTGTAATGAGTGTGGCTTGTAGTGTAAGCCTCCCATGCGCCCCAGTCAGCCCAAGTATAAAAGGGGGCCGGGGTGCATGGGAGAAGGGGTTGGCTTTTCATTGGTTCGATCAATAGTCTGTAGATCTCATCCTCTCAAGCTAGAACACAAGCAATAGCAAGAAAAGCAGGACTAGGGCTATTACTCTCCGGAGGGCCCGAACCTGGGTAAAAATTCTTGCGCCCCCCTGTCCCTCTGAGCTTCCCGATACTCCGATCATCTTCTTCCTTTCCCCGGCAATTGCCCCGAAAGCCCCCCGTCTGAACCTCAAAAGCACCCGATTCGGAGGTGCCTGTTGGCTAGTACGCCGATAGTGGCGCGCCAGGTAGGGGCTATTGGTGGTTAGATTGCCCTCTCCCTTCCGTTTCCAGCTCGAAGCTCAGCAGAAGTAGGGGCGCTTGTCTGCATGGCGGAGTCGCACTCCAAGTGCAGCAATCTGCCTGAGGAAAGCGGCGCCCGTAGCCGGTCCCGGCGTTCGGGGGGGAGCCGGGCCACCCGGGTCCCTCCGTTGCGAGAAGGGCGCGCGTGGCTCCCACGCCCGGGGGTCGACCGTCAGCGGCGCTTTCTTGTTGAGGACGACACCCCCGCGCGAAGCCTTCATGCGGCCCGGCTGCTTCTCGATCATCCTCCAGTAACCCTGGGGGGCGACACCCCCGCCACTCCATGGCTGCGGGATATCGTCCACCTGGTTGATGCCGCTCAACAGCAGGTTGAAGCGGCGACCCAGCCGGGGGCTTCCGGCATGTGGCGGCAAGGAGCGCGCGCAACCGACGCGCAAGGCTCCAGCCGCCACACGACTTTTCCCGGTATCAAGGGCCGGGACAAGGGGAAGGGAGTCCTGGTTGCAGCCCCCTCTGTTACAGGGGGACGTGCACGTGACTCCGCTTCTTCTCGCGGTCCCCCGAGTCAAGGAGGGATCACGAGGATCTCAAATCGCGCTTGGACGAGAGGCAGCTCCAGCGCAACGGCGACCTACGACACGTTCTCAAGGGGCGTCGCGAGAGCGCCCAGCGGCGTGCCAATCCCCAGATATCCGCTGGGCGACAGGGGGCTTCCCCCTCGGACTCCGGGGAGAGCGCAGGGTCGCACTCCTCGTCCTCTCCTCAGGATCGAGGAGCTGGCGAACAACGCTGCTCCCCTACAACGTTGGATGCCAGGCGTTTTCTCTCCGCCTCCGGCAAGCCGCGTGGCCGGAGAGATTCCGCCCGGCCTCCATCGAGAAATACGATGGCACCACCAACCCGGAGGAGTTCCTGCAAATCTACACCATGGTGGTGCGTGCGGCGGGAGGGTCCGAGAAGGTTATGGCCAACTACCTCCCGACGTCGCTGACGGGCTCTGCCCGGTCTTGGCTACTTAACCTCCTGCAAGGCTCCGTGCACTCGTGGGAGGGGCTGTGCGACATCTTCGTCGCCAACTTTCAGGGCTCCTACGCTCAACCAGGCGTGGAGGATGACCTCCACGCTCTGGAGCAGACAGAGGGGGAGTCCCTAAGAGAGTTCATCCGGCGGTTTAGCCACTGCCGCAATACGATCCCCCGGATCTCTGAGCAGTCGGTGATCATCGCTTTCCGGAGGGGGTCCGGGACTAGAAGATGCGGGAGAAGATGGCTACCTGCATCATCTCAACCACGTCCGAGTTGTTCTCCCTGGCGCACAAGTGCGCCAGGGCGGCCGAGGCTCAGAAGTGTGCAACAAGGCCTACCGACACCGACGACGCCGGCACCTCGAAGTCCTCCGACCGCAAGAAGAAGAAGAAGAAGCGAAAGGAGGCCACCGGTAGGGAAGTCCTGGTTGCCGAACCAGAGACCAAACCCCGGCGTCGCGACGATCAGGACAGGAGGGACGAGCGCCAGGACCAGCGCGGCGACCACAGAAAACGCCGCTCGCCCCGTCGCGAAGACGATGGGGGCAAACCCTACTGCCCCATCCATCGCACGAGTGGACACGACTTGGAGGACTGCCAAGTTGTGTCCAAACTGGTGGACAGGCGGCTCAAGAAGCGCCGCGAAAAAGACCACGGAGACAACGACGACGAAGACCCGGCTCCACTGGCCTTCCAGCAGGCCGAGCACACGGTGGCGTTCATTCACGATGGCTCAGCCACTTACTCGTCGAACTCGCAGTACAAGCGGGATCTGATGCAGGTCTGCGCCACCGTATCGTCCTCCGGGGCGAGTAGGCTGCTGGAGTGGTCGGAACAACTGATCACTTTCAGCCGGGCCGACCACCCGGAGAACGTTTCCGGCCCGAGCCATTTGCCGATCGTGGTCTCTCCCACGGTTCGCAACGCGAAGCTCGGGCGGGTCCTCGTTGATGGAGGTAGCGCCATCAACCTGCTATCAATCGGGGCGTACCAAGCACTCCAGGTATCGTATGAGGAGCTGCACCCGGCCCCACTCTTCTACGGAATCGCCCCCGGGGTGGGCCTCTTGCCCCTGGGGCAGGTCCGGTTGCCTGTGACGTTCGGAAGTGCGGAAAACTTCCGAACGGAGCTGGTCGACTTCGAGGTCGCCGACTTCGACCTTCCTTACAACACCCTGCTTGGCCGTCCGGCCTTGGTCAAGTTCATGGCGGTCGCTCACTATGCCTACATGCTGGTGAAGATTCCCGGGCCTGGGGGTCCAATTACGGTGAAGGTGGATAGACCGAAGCCTGCGTCTCGCCAGCTGCAGGACCTGGCCGGCACCACCTGCTCGGCGCGCGATAAGGACGACAGCCCGAGCTCCCCCTCGGTCAGGACCCGCGCCCCGCCCAGGCCTTCGGGCGAGGCAAAGGCGGTCCCCGTGGGCGAGGACGGCTCGGGCAAGATCGTCAAGATCGGCACCGACCTCAGCGCCAAATAGGAAGGCGCGCTCGTCACCTTCCTCCTGTCTAACCTGGATGTGTTCGCTTGGGAACCATCAGAAATGACCGGGGTCCCTAGGGAGGTGATCGAGCACCGATTGGCAACGCTCCCTGGAGCGCACCCGGTTCGGCAAAAGATCCGGCGGCAGGCGCCAGAGCGGCAGGACGCCATTCGGGACGAGGTGGAGAAGCTTTTGTCTGCCAAGATTGTGCGGGAGGCCGCCTGTCCGGAGTGGTTGGCCAACCCCGTGCTCGTAAAGAAGTCCAACGGGAAGTGGCGAATGTGCATCGACTTCACCGACCTCAATAAAGCCTGCCCCAAGGACCCGTACCCCCTGCCACGGATAGACATCGTCGTCGACTCCACGGCGGGGTGTGAAGCCCTGTGTTTCCTCGACGCCTACTCCGGGTATCATCAGATCAGTATGGCGCAGGAAGACGAAGAAAAAACCGCCTTTGTGACTCCTCTCGGTGTATACTGCTACGTCAGGATGCCCTTCGGGCTGAAGAACGCTGGTGCCACCTATCAGCGGGCCATGCACATTGTGTTTCGGCCCCAAATAGGGAGGAACCTCGAAGTGTATGTTGATGATCTGGTAGTAAAAACAAAAAAGGCCGATGAGCTTGTCCAGGACCTGGATGAGACCTTTTCCCGCCTCAGAAAATACTGCATAAAGCTGAATCCCGAGAAGTGCGTGTTTGGTGTCTCATCCGGGAAGCTACTCGGGTTCTTGGTCTCCAGCCGCGGGATCGAGGTCAACCCAGAGAAGATAGAAGCAATTGAGTGGATGCAGCCGCCTACCCGCCTCAAGCAACTGCAATGCTTGACTGGCCGGCTGGCCTCCCTTGGCCGGTTCATAGCTCGGCTAGGGGAGAAAAGCCTGCCGATGTTCAAGCTATTGAAGAAGACCAACTCGTTTGAATGGACCCCAGAAGCCCAGCAGGCGTTCAAAGGCTTGAAGCAGTACCTCTCCTCTCCCCCGGTGCTGGTCGCCCCCGAGCCGGGTGAGTCACTGCTGTTGTATGTGGCGGCTAGCCCCTCCGTAGTGAGCGCGGCGCTGGTGGCAGAGCGAGAAGGCGTCCAACGGCCAGTCTACTACATCAGCAAGATGCTTCACGACGCAGAAACAAGGTACCCTCAGGCTCAGAAGATGGTCTATGCTGTGGTGGTGGCGTCAAGAAAGTTGCGGCATTATTTTCAAGGGAGAGAAATCACAGTAGTCTCCTCATACCCCCTGCGCGAGATCCTTCACAACCGAGAAGCAGAGGGCCGCATCACAAAGTGGTCCGTAGAGCTGGGGGAGTTCGGTGTCAAGTTCGCTCCTCGTACCACGATAAAGAGTCCAAGGCTGGCGGACTTCGTCGTCGAGTGGACTCCAGCTGAGTCCGAAGCCGATGAGGTCCCCGCGCCCTCCCCCTGGACGCTCTTCTTCGACGGGTCCTTCAGGCTTGAAGGCGCGGGTGCTGGGGTTCTCCTGGTCTCTCCGACCGGGGACCTCCTCAAGTACGTGGTCGTCCTCGACTTCAAGGCCACTAACAACGTCGCCGAGTACGAGGGCTTCTTTGGTGGGCTCGGGCGCGCGACCATCGGTGTCCGGCGCCTGCAAGTAAAGGGCGACTCTCTGCTGGTCGTCAATCAGGAAAGGAAAGATTTCTCCTGTCCTGACCCCGTCATGGCGGCGTACCTGGCGGAGGTCAGGAAGTTGGAACGTCATTTCGAAGGGTTGGGGTATACTCACATCCCCCGGCGCGACAACCATCTGGCGGACGAGCTCGCCCAGCTCGCCTCAACCAGATCTCCTGTGCCGGTCGGGGTCTTTGAAGAAAGGCTTCCGCGACCGTCCATCGCAGCCCCCGTTTCTGGCGAGGACGATGGCGTTGCCGCTTCAGCCCTCACCTCTGGAGGGGAAGTGGTTCCGGTGGAAACGCCCGGCCAAGCGGAGTATCCGGGCGACCATCTCGTGGTCGCTGTACTTGACCGGGAAGGCACATGGATGGATCCAATCCTGGCCTACCTGCGGGATCAAGTGTGCCCCAACGATGATGCATCAGCAGAGAAGGTAGCACGAAAGGCCAAGTGCTATACCCTAGTGGGCGGGGACCTGTACCGCCGGGGTAAGAACGGAATTCTTCTGAAGTGCATCACTCGGGAAGAGGGGAGCAGTTTGCTCTCGGATATCCATGGAGGCGTGTGCGGGAGCCATGTGTCCGGACGAACGATGGCGGGAAAAGCTTTCCGCCAAGGGTTCTATTGGCCAACCGCCCTCCAGGATGCCTGCGAGTTGGTGAGGAGGTGTGAGGCGTGCCAGTTCCACGCCAAGCAGATCCACCAACCAGCCCAGGCCCTGCAAACTATCCCGCTCTCTTGGCCCTTCGCGGTCTGGGGGCTGGATATCCTGGGCCCGTTCCCGTGGGCCACAGGGGGATACACCCACCTGTTCGTCGCCATCGACAAGTTCACTAAGTGGGTGGAGGCCGAGGCAGTAAGATCCATCACCGCCGCAGCTGCGGTCAAGTTCATGCAAGGGATTTTCGCCTGCTTTGGGGTCGCCAACCGCATCATCACCGACAATGGCACGCAGTTCACCAGCGGGGCCTTCTTAGATTTCTGCGGAGAGATGAGCACCAAGGTCTGCTTTGCCTCGGTCGCCCACCCCAAGAGCAACGGCCAAGTCGAGCGGGCCAACGCGCTGGTACTGAAGGGCCTCAAGACACAGGCATTCGATCGACTCCACAAGCGTGGGGCCTGATGGACTGAAGAGCTCCCGGCGGTGTTATGGTCACTTCGGACTACCCCTAGTCAGGCCACCGAGGAAACCCCTTTCTTCCTGGTCTACGGCACGGAAGCTGTCCTCCCTTCGGAACTGGAACTGGGATCACCACGCGTTGCTGCGTTCGTGGAAGAAGACCAGGAAGATCTGCGTCAGGACGACGTCAACCTCCTGGAAGAGGCGCGAGATCGGGCGGCTCTGCGCTGCAAGGTACCAGCAAAGTCTCAGGCGGTACCACGCCTCCCGGGTCAATGAGTGAACACTGGAAGCGGGCGACCTGGTCTTGCGAAGAATCCAGTCGCATGCCTGGTCGCATAAACTGTCTCCCTAGTGGGAGGGACCCTTCGAAGTGGTCTTAGTCTCTCGTCCCGGGGCGGTCAGGCTGGCCACTGAAGACGGCGAGGAACTGGCAAACTCCCAGAATATAGAAAATCTGCGCAAGTTCTACCCTTAATCGGTTGTAAGTCCCAGGCTCCGTTCCCCGACCGGCCGGAGTGTGTCTTCCTCTCCGCTGAATTGGGGAGGCCTTCTGTTTAAAATTAAATATTCACTCTCCTTATCCGAAATGATTGTTCTTCCTACCCTCTTTTCGGTCTCTTGCCCACTGTCGGGCAGTGCCAGGGCCCTTGCCTCTGGTACCCTGCAGCCCTGCAAAAACCCAATAGCAAAGGCGGAATCGCTGAGTGAGAGCGGTGTGCGGGAGTGGGTGATTGGATGGCTAGTTCAGCACGATCCCCAGCACGGTCATGACACTCCGGGTGTCCCCGTGGGGGACGGCGACTTGAACACCATTACCAAGAACCTAAGGTCCTACCCCGACTCGCTAAGCGTTCATTCCCTAGAGGCTATCTGGGAGGCAAAATTTTGTTAAGGCAAAGGGTTCGAGGGAAGTGATTCCTTGGCGCAAGGCCTTAAGCCTTTAAGCGGTCATATGTTTGTTTGCGCGGAACCGGGAAGATTAGGGTAAAAGCGGACTCCAAGTGACATAGTGGAGAGCCTGTGCTTCCGTTTCATTTAAAATATTTTGCATCCGAAGTCTTTACAGGAAAAAGCAAAGAAAACTACACTACTGGGGAGCTGGGGGGGTCCTCCTCGTCCTCCGCTGCCGCCTCGGCAGCCGCCACGTCCTCAGCAGTCGGGTCAACGTCCAGCTAAAGCGCCACATCTTCCGCTGCCGCCTCCATCTGGGGGTTCTCCATCGCCAGCTGTGCAGCAACCTGCTCGGAGGCGTCATGGACCCGCTCACTGCGCCCGATGCTTTCAACCCCGGACGGCCAGCGAGATCGAGATTAGCGTCGCGGCTAGCGCGCGCAGCCAGCACGTGCCAGCGTGGCCGCCCGCAGCTGCGCGCCCTCTGGCGGACCGGGCGGCAAGGTCGACGGGCAGGGGCGTGAGGAAGTCCGCGGTTCGGCAAAGGCAGAATGCATAATTCTGCAGCTTCTCCTCCCGCGGATCCGGCTGCTCCAGCCCCAGTGGAGCAAGGCTGGCCACCGACCGGTTGAAGGCGTGGCGCAGCATCCTGAGGGTGTCCGCCTCCGACTGGGCCCGATCGACCCTCTCCGCCTCCAACTCTACGGAGAGCCCCTCGGCGCGGCGGAGGCTTTGCTCCCGCTGCTCCCACTCCCGCCGCAGCTGCAGCTCCAGCCCTGCCCCCGTTCGCGCAAGTCTTCCACCTCCTTGCGGAGGCGGTTGACTTCGGCTCCAGCCTCCGTCAGCCGCTCCCTGCTCGTCGCCAGACGACTGCTCGTGCTGGAGTAGAGCTCGCCAAGAGCCGCCAGCGTCGCGTCTTTGAAAGGCAGGGGCGGAGGAGCTCGAGGGTAGGGGCGGGGCAGCGGGCTGGAGTCATAACGGCGGCGGCACCCGCGACCACCTAGGGATCGCCCCCCTCCATCTGCTCATCCTGGGGCTCGGCGACCCCGAGCGGCACAGCCACGGCAGCCGCGACGCCTTGACCATCCCCTGCTTGGGCAGCGGGGTCATCCGGAGCAGGAACCCTGGAAAAAGGGAAGAAGCAATGGTAAGACACGATCCGAAGGGACTTAACTCTTATATTACATGTGCGTTTTTGAATAAGTACCTACGTGACGGCCTCAGAAATCGAGGCACGCTCGGTGTGAGGACCAGTCCCCCGCGAGGTGCTGTCGGTGCCGGTCCTAGCGGCCTAGGGACCGGCGCTGGCGGCGGGGGACGAAACGCCGTTGTTGGAGGCGGCGACGGAGGAAGAATCGCCGCTGCTGGTGGCGGTGGCGGCGGCGGTGGCCGTACCGCTGTCGGCGAAGCCGACGGCGGCAGCCGCTGCCCCACCATCGGAGCCGGCGGTGGCAGAAAATGAACCGGCGCTGGAGTGTCCAGTGTCACCACCCCAGCGGGGGTGAGGGAGGACGAAGTCCCGCCGGTCGACGAACCCCCCGCCACCATTGAGGAGCCTGCCGCTGCAGCGGAAGAAGTCCTCGCGGCCGCTGCGGAAGATCCCGCCCCGGTCGGACCCAGAAGGCGGGGCCTTTGGGAACGACCACCGGCGGCATCGTCGTCGTTCGGACGCCTGCGTCTCCCTTGGTCACCCCCCTGGCCACCGGCGGGAAGAGGGTCCCGGATTGTCAAGGGCGCCTGGTGTATCACAACGGGTGTGCCCATGGCGTCCATCGACGGCATGGCACGGATTATCGTCGCGCGCTACCCTGGCGATAACCGGCAGAGCGGAACCGCACCCTCCGGAAATGGCGGGACGGGGCCGAAAAAGCCCAGCTGCACCATCCACCTGTCAAGCACATCGGCAGCCAAGTTCTCGGCAGCTGACAACGCAAAAAGAAAAGGAAGCCCCAGGAGACAGAAGTGCTGTCAGAACCAGATTCAGTCAAAAAAAAAAAGAGGGACGAACGATGATCCAAAGTGAAGCGAGTTACCTCCGGTGGTACTCCGGGTCCCGTCGCCTAAGCCCATATACTGCCAGGCCAGGCCAGACGGCGGCGCGAGAGGGCACGACCTCGGGAGATGAAGTCGAGGAAAACCATGGGCCTGTCCAGTCGCCCGTCGCAGCTGGTCAACACGGGTTAGCATCGCCTGGAGCTCGGGCGTCTCACTCACCTGGGCCCCCCAGTTGGGGTTGCTGACCGCCGGATCAGACGGAAGCTCCAGCACTTCAATGCCGCTGTCGTCCTCGACGTACAGCCACTCCTCGCGCCAATTCCTCCAGCTGGACCGGCAGTCCAGTGGAATGTAGCGCGACATGGTCCCATCGCGGAGCCGCAGGTGGCAGCTCCCGGTGACGGGCGAGTTGCCGCCCGCAGCGCGAAGGGTGTAGAAGAAACGAAAGAGCAGGAGATTGGGTAACACTCCTACGAACATCTCGCAGAAGTGGGCGAAGGCAGAAAGGAGGATGACGGAGTTGGGGGGAAGATGGATGTGGTGAATAGCGTAGAAATTAAGAACGGAAAGATAAAAATATGAGACTGGCGGCAGCAGGCCGGCAAGAAGCTGCCACCCGAAGAAAACCACTTCCCCAGGCCGGCAGCGGGGCTCGACGGTCCCGGCGCGGACGCGGAGGGCGCCCGCGGTTATGTTCCGGGAAAACCTGGTGGCAACCACCTCCTCGATGGACGAGGAGGGGAGAATCGGAGCCATCGGACGTAGAAGAGTGCCGGAACGCGTCGGGGAAGAAGGAGAAGCAAAGGGCTCCAAAGCGGCAAGGAGAAACAGAGCGAGGGAAGTTGGAAGGAGGAAGAACCCCCCCCCTCGGTCGACCTCTTATAAGGCTACGAGGGCAGGCTCGGCGGGAAAACCGAAGGGGCGCGGCGGTTCGCAAAAAGGAAGTTCAAAAGCCCCATTAAGAAGGCGCGTCCCGAGGGTCGTGCGGCGGTTACAAGGCGGGAATAACTACGCAAACCGCCTTGAAAACCGGGAGAAGGAGAAGATCTCTTGAAAGCTGCGGGGCGTGTGGGCTTTTAATGGTCCCACCCGGGAGACTGGGCGGTTCCCCGAAGGGCATTTAAAAGAGAGAAAAAGAAAAGATGGTAGACCAAAAAACACTCCTGGGTGGGCCCAGGGGCTACTGTCGGCGTATTTTACGCCAGGGTGCCCACTCCCCCGCAGTAAATACGATCGCCGGGCGAGCAGTGCACTTCCGGGCCCACCGCCACGACGAGCAGCAGATCCCCAGCATGGCCGCCCAGTGGACAGGTGGCAGTCAGGCCACACCACTGGGCGCCCGGCAAGGTGGTCGCCCAATGGACAGGTGGCGGTCAGGCGGCGGTCAGGCCACGCCTTTGGGCGCCCAGCGAGGTGGTCGCCCAGTGGACAGGTGGCGGCCAGGCCACTCCACTGGGCGCCCAGCAAGGTGGTCGCCCAATGGACAGGTGGCGGTCAGGCCACGCCTTTGGGCGTCCAGCGAGGTGGTCGCCCAGTGGACAGGTGACGGCCAGGCCACTCCACTGGGTGCACGGCAAGGTGGTCGCCCAGTGGACAGGTGGCGGTCGGGCCACACCCCTGGGCGCCCAGCCAGGTGGTCGCCCGGAGGACACGTGGCATGCTGGCTACTCCCCTGACGCCCATCCCCGAGGCGATGCGAGTCAGAGACATTTAATGCGAATCGTGCGCATTAAATACAAAGCGTGGAGGATACAGTATGGCGGCGCGTCTTCCCCAGGCGTGCATTAATTATGTGTGACATCACGGCAGCACCTCACCCCCTGACGGAACGGGTGGCGTTGGTGGACGTGGGGCCCGAGGCGAGGGTGTGACGGCTGCGGCAGACGTTAGTGGGGTGTAAGAGCAGTGACGGACGCATTAAATGCGTCCGTCACAGTGTAATGAGTGTGGCTTGTAGTGTAAGCCTCCCATGCGCCCCAGTCAGCCCAAGTATAAGAGGGGGCCGGGGTGCATGGGAGAAGGGGTTGGCTTTTCATTGGTTCGATCAATAGTCTGTAGATCTCATCCTCTCAAGCTAGAACACAAGCAATAGCAAGAAAAGCAGGACTAGGGCTATTACTCTCCGGAGGGCCCGAACCTGGGTAAAAATTCTTGCGCCCCCTGTCCCTCTGAGCTTCCCGATACTCCGATCATCTTCTTCCTTTCCCCGGCAATTGCCCCGAAAGCCCCCCGTCTGAACCTCATAAGCACCCGATTCGGAGGTGCCTGTTGGCTAGTACGCCGACACATTGCTATTTACATAAAATGATGATGTTAATGTTAGGCAATTAGTTATACCTGTTGTTCATCCCTCCTTGATATTGTTATCCATGATCCTTTGTTACCCTAGTACAAATCCACCGTAATAAATATTTTTTTGATGAAATATTCTTTAATTTGAGGAAATGATTATGTGGCAGACATTTTATATGGAACAAATGATATGGAATGCAAATTGGAGTTAGATGACTATTAGTGATGATGCGGGGGTAGTCATTATGAAATTGATCTATGAATGGTGATGGTTGAAATGTCGAGGGGTTGGATTATGATAGCGGGTAGCAATATAATTAGTATGGATTGGGGGAGTGTTGGAAGATGTACGATATTAAGAATAATAGTCGGTAAAAGTAAATAAATGATATTGAAAGTCATACTTGTGGGTCAAATAGAGTAAGTGGTGAATTATATTTCGGTGGATTTTAACAAGCGTACTATGTGATAATCATTTATGGAGATTGTGAATAATCCAGAATGTTTGGTGGTTTAGTGAATGATCATATTACATATTCTTGGTGGATTAAAGTAGATGATTTAGAGGTGATAATGTGAAGGATTAAGTACCTGACGTTATGAAGTGCTATCGGTGGATTGTAGCCTAAATGATTAGAGTTGATATTGTGAAGTATTCTCGATGATTTAGTCAATGATATTATCAAATATACTCGATGGATTAAGTGAATAATATTAAGAATGTACTCGGTGGTTTAGTAGATGATTTTGTGAAGTATGGTTTCGCGATAATCATCTCGGTGGGATTATGAATAATGGGGATTATATGTGATTTGTTTAGTCCACTTGGTGTCATTGTTTAGGGAAACAGCTATAGGCAATGAATCAATGAAACCTTGGATTGGTAGAATCTGTCATGAAATATGCTCGGGGATGAGATTATGAATTATTCTCGGTGGATCAAATAGATTAAAAGACCAATCGATGTGTGGGTGATGGGTAATCAATAAGGAGACTCATATTTTGATGAGATTGTTTCATATACAATGATGATAGTAACTGGGCATGATTTTGGAGTTATGATGGCGCATGATATCGACTTTACTTGTTGGAGTACTAAATTGGATTGGATTATATAGTGCCATGGTAATAATGGGGGAATCTTGGTGGTCTCATGAATTCTAGAGATGATAGAACTGATTATCATAATTTTTATCAAACACTGAGATTTTAAAACTATAAAAATAAACTATTGGTGGAATAGAATAGTTCGGTAGAAATGCTTAGACTCGCAAACGGTCAGTGTACACCTATGGGTGGGAATTACATTTAACTCTTGAATACTTGTGTTGGAAATTATAGGCAAGGAGTATTGCCGTTGGTTTACAAAATAAAAATAAAATGAAAAATGGTTTGGACTTGGGCGGAATGGTTTGTCTGGTGGGTGCAGATGGAGCGCTAGCTTTCATTGTGCAAGTACCGCCCCAAGTCAGTTAAGGACCGACGCTTATGACTGTCTCCATTCTAAGCATAACCGTACAACCACATGTCAAAGTGGGCACGCCCTGGCTGAATAATTTGTAGAAACCTAACTTAGACTCACCAAATGGTGGAATGTGAGCACCAGATAGAGGCAATGTTGTTGTTTTTCTCACACGGCGCAACAGGGGGCTTCTGTACTGGGTGGATATAACCCTAACAGCGGTGAAACCTCAGCGGGTGGGTCAGGTTAGGCGTATACATTGTAAATGCCTTATCAGGATATCCCTGCCGGCACACCCAAGGAAGTGTGTTAATAGCTTGGCATCAAGGGAATATCATGTCTTGTGCGTAAAGCTATACACCTCTGCAGAGTTAAAACTATTCGAATAGCCGTGCCTACGGTCAAAGGCAAAGCTTGCTGAATGCTTTCATACTGGTAGACTTTGGTTTTTTGGTTTCAAACTAAACAATGGTTTGTTTTGGGATCCGGGAGCGGTTAGAACTCTCGGGTGTGCTTCTGCGGCTAAAGCCAGGTAGATGGAATGAACCTGATTTTGTGAACCGTGGCAGATAGAGCCATGTGTTTGGATTGAATCATGATCTTTTTGGAATGTGGCGGATAGAGCCTGTATATTAGTGAGTGGTGGTTAGAACCTTCACTGCAATATTACGTAATTCAATTATTAAAAAGAATTGCTAAAATATGCTTTGTGAAACTTATTAACAAGTATGATTTGATGAAACTTGGCTTTGTGCAAAAGAACCATATTAAGCCATCTTTGGATAGCCTACATTGTGCATCATTTCCCCAACTTGCTGAGTACTTTATGTACTCACGTGCTACATTCTAATCATACCTCAGAAGTGAAAGAAGCTGTCAAAGAAGATTCCAATGACTAGGACGCGTTTTCCACTCTATTGCTTGTGGGCATTTGGATGGGTCGCCTTGGTGTTTTCGTCTTCCGCTGCGGTTGTTCAAGTTGTTCAGCCTGTTCAGGCCGTAATGGTAAACCTTGACCATAAGGTCTTTGCTTTTATTTGGTTTTATCCTTATTTAGTTATATGTATTCGTGATACTGTTGTTGATTCATCACTGTTTGACTGTGTGTACTAGCTACTGATCTGGGACTAGTACAGAAATACACAGGGGACTCCGGATAGTCGATTCGGGGGCCTACAAGTAATGATCATTTTCATACATTCCACATATTATGGATCATTACTTTCCATCAACATGAGTATATGAAAACCTGTGTAGTTATTATATACTCATATCAATTTAAATGAACATTTAAATTGAGGTCGTTTATCTCTTAATCATCAAAAAATGTTCATCATGTGTTGATGGTGTTCTTGTGATCGATTAAGAATAATTGATAGTTCTTGAGTATAACGAAGCATTAGTTGCATCAATATACTTAAGACACAAATATAATTATTCATTTAAATTGATTTAGGTTGTGCTCAATCATTATGAAGGCATTCATTATGTGTTAATGGAAGTGCAAGGTTGATTGAGACAACCATGCATCTTGGACTAACTATTTTCATTAGTGATGATTGAGCCAGGTTAGGTCCAATGATGGTTAAGATGAAGAATCGGAACAAGGACGACATCATGAAGTGATGAACGTCAAGAGGAGATTCCGATAAGAAGAAAAGAAAAGAAGGTTCATCAAGAAGAGATGAACAGGATGTTGTGAGAGCCGGGTGATGATCCGATAAAAGAGAAGTAGAGCTGGGTGACGATCTTGAAGAGAAGATGATCGTAAATCATGAGGACTTCAAGAGAGAGCAAAGTGACAATCCCGGGGAAATGAGGTATGATTGAAGATCATAAAGACCCCAAAGGGGATTGATCGCATGCGGCGTCAAAGGTAACTAGATAGAGTGTCTAGTTATAGGGTTGCGTACTATCAAGAGGGAAGCAACGTTGGTGATTTAGAAATGTATCTGTGCTCAAGTGTTATCTATCCTTAAATAGATGAGAGACACAATACACATCACGTACACTGGGAATGTTTGTCTTTTTGTCTGGATCGGATGTTCCGATCAGTGGATCGGATGTTTCGATCCATCGGTAAGTTCGGTGGTTTGTTGGTGAGAGTCTAGGACCTCTCTGTGTTGATGTGAAGTTCCGATCAGGGGATCGGAAGGTCCGATCCCTCGGAAAGTCCGAGGGTAAGTTGTCTAAGTCTCAGGTGCTCCTCTGTGAGGATCGGAAGTTCCGGTCGGTGTGATCGGATAGTCCGATTAAGACTTAGGAACTTTTCGAGCTGGTTCTAGAAAGAGTACCTCTCTGTGAGGATCGGATATTCCGATGAGGACTTGGATGATTCTCCTAGAGTTCTCTGTTTTGGGTACTCTCTGGGCAGATCGGAAGTTCCAATCTTGGATCGGACGATCTAGTCTTAGAAACTTTTTGAAAAGTTTCTACAAAGGTGCTTCTCTGCCCAGATCGGAAGTTCCGATGCAAGTTCCGATACATCGGAAGTTCCGATCTTAGTTCTGATGTGTATATTGGATTGAGTTTGTTCTGGAGTTTTTGCTTGATCGGAAGTTCCAATGTTGGGATCGGAAGTTCCGATGTGTGTAAAACGGCTAGTTTTCTTGCTCCAACGGCTAGTCTTTGGATGTGGGGTATAAATACCCCCCTTGGCCGGTTGGGAGAGGATGTTGAGGATATTGTTGAAGGGCTAAACAAGAGGTTGAGCTAGTGGAGTAGAGAGAATACCTTATGATGCATTTGTTGCTCCTTGGTAATCTCATTAGCTAAAGAGAGCTCTAATGACAAGTGTTGTGATTAGGAGTGGATTGAGTATCCTCCTTGTCTCCATCCCTTTGATCTTAGTGATCCCTCTTTGAGTAAGGTGTGGGAAGTGAGAGTTAGTGCTAAGAGTGAGATAGATTGAGATACATCTTGAGCACTAGAGTTCATTTCCAAGATCATCCATTTGTTGGATTTGTTACTCTTGGAGTTTGAAGACTCCTAGATGGCTAGGCGTCGCTCACGAGAAACCAACGAGTGTGGTGTGCCGTGAGAAAGTTTGTGAAGGTTCGATTTCGCCTCCGAAAGGGAAGAAATCAAGAAGTGAAGCCACATCTCAAGTGTGACCGAGATTGGCGAGGAATAGGGTTGGAAAAGACCCGGCTCAAGTGTGACCGAGCCTCCTCAACGAAGACGTAGGAACCTCCGTGGAGGAAGTCCGAACTTCAGTAAACAAATCATCGTGTCAATCCTTTACTTTTGCTTATTGCTTTACTTTGCTATCTTGTATTGGATTGATCTATCTAGGGTTGATTATTTCTCTAGCTAGCTTTACTTCAAGTTGTTGATACTTGCTTGTGCTAGCTTTGAGTAGAAATCATTTTGTGTTTAGGCATAATTCGTTTTGCAATTCTCTAGCCTCTGAACTAATCGGACATTCCGATAGTCAATTGGAAGTTCTGATCAGTATCGGAAGTTCCGATCTATTTTTTCGCTGCGTTGAACTAGAGAATTTTAAATCGCCTATTCACCTCCCTCTAGGCATCCATCCTCGATCCTTTCAACCCCGAAGGTGGTAACCAGTCCCCTCAGTGTTGAAACCTCAGCGGGCAGTACTGGGTTTACACGAAGCATTATAAAGGCTATGTTATGATCGCTCATTCGCATATTTTTGTATGGCGATTCATGGCAGACGTGATGAGTTGATTATATCTTCTGGGTAAAGTGTATAACCTCTGTAGAGTGTCAAACCTATTCGAATAACCGTGTCCACAGTATTGGACAATGCTCGGGGATTACAATCAAATATTATATTTTGGTAAAATAAAAATGGGAATGGAGGCAGTGTGCCTATGGAAATATGGAAATCGATTTAAGGATGTGAGACGGTTTGTTATGAGGATGAGGACTGGCAGCCACGGTGTTGCAATCAGGCGGGCGTGCGGCCATGACGGGCAAGCGCTCGGCCTCGATGGCCTCGGCGACCTCGAAAGACAGCAAGTAACCCCCACCCCCTACCCCTCTCCTCTCCTTGACGTGGCCAGCGTGCCCTGCCGCGGGCCAGCAGCATAGCCGTCGTGCCTGGTCGGCACGGGCACAACCCAAAAGGCTACGCCGGGCCATGCCGCCCACTATTCCCAGTTCCTCGAGCCGGCACTACTCGAGGAACAGTGACGGGCAGTTCGAAATGGCTCACGTCGTGCCGGGCCGTGCTTTAGATCAAGCTGTGCTACCGTACCTTGGGTCGGCTCACAAAGGCATGGCTCAAGTGCCCACCTCTAATCTAACCAAACAAAAAAATGGCTCATCCTATATCCACCCAAACAAACAAAAGATTGGATGGCTCCATTCCTATCAGACTGAATGGTCATATCCTATTCAGCCTCATCCAAACAATCAAATGCACCCTAAACTATGATACCATGTAGGTAGAAAAATAAGAGTAGTGTCTCAAACAAAATATTATCGCACTGGTGTGATAGCTACGTCGTGCATACGCGTTCTATGGCCCCTGATCCTTTCCTGCACAGGTACTTTGCTCCGGATCAGATGATCACATCCCTCCATTTCCAGTTTTCAATCTAATTCCCTACCCTTTCTCTCGCTCTTCACTAGGGATGAAAATAGATCGGATAGTTTTCGATCGATCAGGATAATTTTCGGATGCGAATTCTGTCGGATCGAATATTTGTCGGATAGTATCATCAACATGCTCATGAATCTAAGTGCTGAAATGATAAAAATTGATTTGTTTGTGCTAAAACTGAACTCAACACTTTTCATTCTCCAGACTGCTTCCCATTGCACTTGGGATGAACTTGGAATGAATTGTGTATAACCAAAACCACTCTTTTAAGATTTTTTGCTTGAGATGGTTGAATATGGCTTGAGTCAATAAAATTAAAAAAAATGTAAAATAGGCTAGAGGAAGAGAGTGACGCCAAGGAGACCTATGTCAATGGCTCCTAGTCGAGGTTGTGTTTCACTAGGATAAACTCTCTATACCTCAAAGGTTTGCGGAGGAAAGTGAAGCTTAGGAAGCCTTTGTCGATGGCTCCTAGTCGAGGATGTGCTTCACTAAGCCTAACTCTCTGAACTGCTTTGTGAGCATTAATCTAAAAATTTGTATTTAAAGAGATGTTTGAGCATGAGGGTTTTCTAATGGCCTTGTAGCTTCCCAAAGTATTGACTAGGTTAAACTCTAGTATATCCATTTGCTCGTTAGATTGTTTTGCTTCTAGTCTTGAAATTATGCTAAGTATTGCTATTGTTGAAATCATGCAAAATTAGTATAACTTCTTTTGAGCTTGTTAGCAAAAATTAAAATATGACATTGGATATGACTTAGGATGATATAATCTGAACTTGAGTAGCTTGGTGTCATACTTTGTCTAAGTGGTCACTTGCATAATCCTCAAAGCTCTTCTAGGTTACATTTCATCCAAAAATTGCTCTCTTGATGCCTATATTACAAAAAGGGGGAGCAAACATAGAAAAGGCATCTTAGAGGGACGAAAATTAAAAAAATGCATTTTCGTGATCATGTTGAACAATTGTTCTTGCATTTGGATCATAAGTAATATTGAGCTTTTTGGAGGATTTCTTGGTTTTTAGAGCTTTTATAGAAAAATTGCTCTTTCTTGTGTTGAGCTCTAAAAATCTTCTCATCTATTTGATCATGAGCTTTCTTTTTCTTTCAATTGGACCAAATATGATTTTTTGCAATCAAATTGATTTTCTTGTTTTATTTTCAAACTCAAATTATGCCCTTTATGTGATTTATCAATATACTCATCAAGGGGGAGATTGAAGGACCATGTGGTGGTCAATCCATATTTGTGATGAGTATTTGACTTTATTTGAGTAAGGTGTGCTCATGTTTGAGTTTGATTTGAATTGGATAGTGCGGTGCTACATAATGGTTTGCTTGTCTGTGTGATTGCAGGACTTCGATGCTAGGTCGTGGTGAGGCACGCCAAAGGTGGAGGAGGCCAAGTCTGGATACCGTGGTGGGGCATGTCGTTAGACGGGTAAGGCCAGCTTGGCTTCTCCATGGTGAGGTGAAAGGCCGGGACTAGGCTAGGAGAGCTGAGGTCCAGAACGGTCAAGTGCCGAAGACGGTTAAGGCCAAGAGGTAGCTATGACTAAATCGGCAAGGGATCGAAGCGGAGCATTTGCACATGTGGATGGCTTCCATAGCTATTCCACTAGACTGGGATCCGATAGCACCGGACTGTGTCCAGTGCGATTTGGTCCATGTGTTACAGGTTATTGAGGCAGTTGTGGTCGTTGGTGAGTATCGGGACTAGGTTAGGAGAACCGAAGTCTGAAACAGTCGAGGATGCTGACGATATGGTTGGGCTCAAACCGGGATCACTTGTATGTCATGGGAATGGACTTGAGGTGGCTCAAGGTTTCCGATTCGGGTTGGAGGCTCGAAGAGGCAGAAACGGAGCGGTCAAGTCCGGTGAATGAAGGCCCGTTACATCGGGTTGACCGGGTTTTGTTTAAAACCCATGTATGGCCTATGTGGCCCATGTAAAGCCCATGTGAAGGATCATTGTTTTTGATCCAATTGTTTTTGATGATGAGTATTTGAAAAGAGTTGAAATTGATTTGATTATTTGATAAGATTTGAAAGTGGTTTGATTATTTAGTGGTTGTATGGTTTAATGTGAGTCAAGTCGCGGACTTGGGCTCGGAAATTGTTTGTGTGTTTTTGTTCACGTGCAGGTGTTGCTTGAGGTCGAACGTGGTCGGTGTGAGGCCGAGACTAGGTTCGAGGAGGAGGCGAGGTCGTGAGGGTCTAGGATGTCATGCGAGATGTTTCGGACTAGAAAACAGTGCACGTGAGATCAAGATCGTTGCAGCGTAGCGGCAGGCGGGCCGTACGCGTGTATACGAATTTTTTGTGTGTGCTGCATGTGTGTGTGCATATGAGTGTGTGTGTGCATGGCGTGCGTGCTGCATGCATGTGTGTGTGTGCATGCTAGTGTGTGTGTGTGCATGGCGTGAGTGTGTGCATGCATGTGTGTGTGTGTGCATGTGCATCGTGTGTGTACGTGCATGCAAGAGAGTGTGTGTGCGTGAGTACATTGGCGTGTGTGAGTGCGTCGCGTGTGTGTGCATCGGCGTTGTGTCCGAGAGAAAAGAATCCAGTAGTGATTTGTGTCAGAGAAAAATCCAGCCGTGACGCTGTGTCAGAGAAAAAAGCCAACCGAGTTGCCGTGTCCGAGAGGAGACAGAGCCGGTGATGTCAGAGAGGAGTGCAGCTCGGCTAGTTCCTGTCCGATTATGGCATGATGACTGATTGTTCAATCCGAATACAAAAAGGAATAGGTGGCTGTGGAGTCCTTTAAATAGAGGTTGCAAGGGCTTAGAAAACACCATGTGTGGGGGTGGAATGAGTGGGTTAATACTAGCCCTTGGTGGAGTGCTCTAGGTTTTGGGACTCATCCAAGAGTAGTAGGCGGCCCAAGAGTAGTATAAATAGAAGGGGAGGAGTGCCCTCCCTCACTCGAGGGTTTGAGTTGCTCCTTAGAGCTTTTTTCACATCAAGTGAGGCTTATTAAACCCTCCACCCAGAAAATACAAAGATTATCTTCACTATTCTTGTGAATTTAAATTGCGCATTTGCATTATGTCTTTACTTTACGCAATTTACAATCAGCATTTACCTTCTCGCATTTAAATTCCCGCAATTTACTTTCTCACGATTTGGATTTGCTTCTTCTCATTCTAAATGTAATTGATCAAGGATGTCTTGAGGGTGCTCATTTGGTTTTACATCTTTCTTGCACTCTAGGATAGACTAGAGATCAAGTTTCTTTCAAGATTGCAAATCTGTTCTGAACTTGTTCGTCGCGCAGCAGTCAGTTTTCTATTTTTAGGAAATTCTAGAAAAATACTTTTTGAGTGATAATTATTGGATAAGGTTCGTGACTCATATATCCATTGGTGGAAACATTTTGGAGTCCACTGGTTGCACCATTTTGGAGCTATGAGGTGAAAACCAAGCCCCAAACTTTATGATCAAAGTTCCTGACTATCTGTGGTTTTTTATTTTTACTGATTTTTTCACGAGGCTTTTCAAGATGGTTTTTGGTGGAGTATTTTAGTACTCATTTTATAATAGGCAAAAAAAGTTTTAAAAATTTTAGAGCAACAGAAATCCACCAACCACCTGTTCCAAGTGAGGACAATTCCTGAAAAATCTGCTTTTGCTTTTTCTAAAAGAGACTTTTATGATTTGGCTTGATCTCTTTTAGAAAAGAAGTATTTGAATTAATTCCTATTTGTTTGGGCACTTGACAACCAGGATTGTGATTGAAAAATCCCTCACATGTTTTATGGCTCTCATCCGTGCAAGCTAGGGGTACACATAGTTGTTTAGTCGTTCCGATTTTTGCGTGTTTTGAGAATTTGAGCAGCACCGGTTTCCTTGCGGGATTGTTTGGAGTACTTTGAGTGGGGGACAATTTTATTTGGGATCATTCACCCCCCCCCTCTGATCGCCATCTCGATCCTTCAATTGGTATCATAGCCGATTTTGCTCTCTTTAGATCTTGACCGGTCTCGAGAGCCATGGCGACGGACAAGTACTCAACGAAGCCTCCAGTTTTTGCTAGAGTTGATTATCCATTTTGGAAAATACAGATGAAGTCATACATCACTGCCTAGTGCTTCCCGATATGGCAGAAGGTGAAACTCTCGTATGAGGTTCCTGCCGATGAGAACGTCAATGCCGCAAACATGACTGACGTTGAGGCAAACGCTAAGGCTAGGAACATCCTCATACAGGGACTTAGCCGCAGTGAGTATGACCAGGTCTCCCACCTACAATCCGCTCATTAGATTTGGGTGAACCTCGATGATTACCATGAGGATACAACCTAGATCAAGACGGTGAGGCTGGACCAGTACAAGCGTGACTACAACAAGTTTGAACAGCACGCTGGTAAGAGTCTCAACGAGTGCTTTGCTCGCTTCTCCGAGATCCTTAGCAATCTCTGATCAATTGGTTGCACATATCCTGACTTGGAGAATGCTAAGCACTTTCTGACAGCACTCGATTTGAGAGTTTGGGAGATGAATGTGACCACCATCAAGGACTCCACTGATTTGTCGACTTTGACTCTTGACGGGCTTTATTCCCGACTCAAGACTCATGAGATCGACGTCGTCTCTCGTCAGACAAAATCTCAGTCGATAGCCTTGGTCACCAATCCCATTGGGTCTTCCTCTGGACCTTCTCTTAACTTTGCCTCTGGTTTTTCTCTCTTCGTTCTTTGCGACGTAAGCAATGAAATTCTGGAACAATTTCTAGAAAATGAGTTTGCTCTTGTCGCTCGCAAATTTTTCAATATCTATAAAAGAGTGAGAGAGAGAGGAAGAGAGGTGGCACTGTCACTTGCTTAGAGTGTGGTGGCCCCAACCACATTCGAGCAAACTGCCCCAAGCTGGAGAAGGGCAACAACGAGCAAGGCGGTTCGAGCAAGAACGACTACACCGACAAGAATCACAACAAGAAGCCTCCAGTTCGCGATCTGGCGCGAGAGAAAAAGTACCGCAACTTCGCCAAGAACAAGAAGCTCTTCCACCGTGTGCTCACCGCTCTTGATGAATTCGACTTCTCTGACCCAGAGACATGGAGCGATGATGGCGAGGATGAACCACAAGAGAAATCTCGTTAAGGTTTTGTGTTTTTTTTTTTTTGCCGAGATTGCTATGTTTTTTGCCAGATTTGACACTAATTTTTTTTGTAGAGAATTAGAATGTCATTTATGAGGAATACATGTAAAAATTGTGCTATATATATACAAAATATATATATGCATGTGATGTGATGTGATGTGATGTGATGTATTTTTTGTTAATGAAGAGCAGGTGCATGCTATGTTTCAACTAAAAAAATGATAATTCTATGACTTATGTTATCAAGTTATGCTTCAAATATATTTGTTAATATGATTGGGACTTCGAACGAAAAGTAGTTTACTTAAGTGAAAAATGTGCACATTGATTTCATGAAAACACTTGAAGGGCCCAAATCAATTCCTTTTGTGCCAGATAGGGAATATAAAGAAATTCTTTCATGATTTTTTGAATATTTTCTCATTTTTTCTAGCCGTGGAATACCATTTTACAGTATTTGTATTGTAACAATTTTTAAAAATTCCTTAAGCTTGATCATCATCTGAAAATATTAAGGTGACATTAGTGATGCGTCAGGACCATTCAAAAAATTTTAAAATTTTCTAACGTGTTTTGGACCAATTTTCATTCAGTTAAAAATCACCAAGATTTTGACAAATCTCACCGAGATCTCAAAAATCTCAGTTAAAAAAACAGATTTGAATTTTGCTTTTTGAATTTCGTCCAATTTTTGTTCGAAATTGTCAAATCTCGCCGAAATTTCGGATTTCGGTCCCCGCCGAGATATAATCCAAAAACAAATTTGAAATCTTATACTATATATAAATTAGCCACTTGTACTTTGGAAGTGAAATCAGGGGCAAGGGCATTACTGTTCTATGAGACATTTGGATGGAAGCTCGTCATTATTTTGACCGCCTAATAGATTCCTTGGGCTCCTTTTCCCCCTCCATTTGCGTTTTACTCTTGCAGTTTCTTCCATATATTAACGCTTGTACGTGTTTCTTTCGAAAATAAGATATGTACTATGTTCCCTTTAATATATATATTTCAATTAGTGGAGAACTCCGATCAATCTCAGAAAGACGAGACAGAAACGTATGCTACTTCGGAAAATTTTACGGCAAACGTCAGGGAGGAATACTGATGGTTAAATGGGCTGTGTCACTTTAGCCGGCCCGTGTCACGGTTATTATGGGCACGGGTGAGATACAGCATGCTCAAACACTAAACGGGCTGTGTTTCAGCCACCGCCTCGGCCCGACGTGCTGGCACGACACGGCACGGTAAACACAATACAATCCTAATTTACACAGATTTTTAAAAGTTTTTTACATTTTCTGTGTTTCTCTAATTATTTTAGATTTTTTTTAAAAAATTTTCATGCATTTTTTTGAAACATTTACAACTTTCAAATTTTTAAATTTTTTTCTAATTTTTTGAAATTTTTTGGTGCTAAATGGGTCAGCCTTGGCTCGGCATGACATAGCCATTGGGCCGTGGGCTGACTCGGCACAACTCGCTAGCTAATTGTGCCTTAGCAGGCCGTGCCGCATGCTAAATAAGTCGTGCCAAGCGACCCGTTTGACCATCACTAAGAGCAAGTACAATAGTAAAGCCCACTGCAGGCTAATAGTAAGCTAAAAGTCAGTCTATACAATAACTGTCTCTAAAAGTTGTCTCTACAGGTTGTGCAATAACTATCTCTTCTCTCTTGTACGTAAATGATTTATCTATGCATCCATGCAAAGCTGGCTACTAAATAAGAGCTAGTTATCTTCTCTCTCCTCTTTTCTCACTCTGCCACATACTCCCTCTGTCCCACAAAAAGAGCATTTCTAGTGTTCAAAATTTGTCCCACAAAGAGTGCATCTTTAGTCCGTAGGGCTCAGCTGTAAGTGTATACATGCTCATTTAAGTGCCTGTGGAAACCGAAGCATCATCATACTTGTGTATGAAGTAATGAGGGTCACATTAGTCATTTATTTTGCACACTAATCTGTCTTAAAAAATCTAGAAATGCACTCTTTGTGGGACGGAGGGAGTAGACCAGAGCTGACATGTATAATGTGAGACCCCGGATCAGCTATCCAGAATCTCCTGTGTATTTCCGTACTAGTCCCAGATCAGTAGCTAGTACACACAGTCACAGTGATACATCATTGCCGAACATAACGAAACTTGTAATGTAAATATTCAAGTATGGGCCACATGGCCACTTATTACAATACTCGGTCCAACGACCGGACACTCAAAACAGCGGAAGCCAAAGAAAGCAACGAGCGAACGCCACAACGCCACAGGCGACGACTAGGAACGCAACTAGTCCTCCTGGCAATCCTCCTCGAAGAACTCCTCTTCTTCCTCGGCATCTTGATAAATTTCTGATGATTACAATGTTGGTGTAGCACGTGAGTACAAAAGTACTCAGCAAGTCGGGAAATTATGATCATGAGGGGCTTTCCAAAGGAAGCTTAATAGGGTTTATTTGCATAAAGCCACATTTGATTAAATCATACTTAAGTAATAAATTTCACAAAGCATATTTTACAACTCTTTTTAATAATTGAATTATTTATTATTGTAGTGAGGTTCTATCCACCATCACTAACATAAAGGCTCTATCCGCCAACAATTTTAAAGGATCAAAGTTAATCATGTGACTCCATCCGTCAAATGTAAAGCAGGTTCTATCCACCTGGGTTGGCTCTTTCCGCCAAACCACATTCGAGAGTTCTAACCACTCCCGAACCCCAAAACAAAACACTTTTCGGTTTTAAAATCAAAATCAAAGTCTACCAATATGAAAGCATTCTTCGCTTTGCCTTTGGCCAGTAAACACGGCTATTCGAATAGTTTATACTCTGTGAGGTGTACAACTTTACCCACAAGACAAGATAGACCCTTGTTGCCATGCAATTAACACACTTCCTTAGGTGTGCCGGCGAGGATATCTTGACAAGGCCGTTACAATGTATCTACCTAGCTAGACCCACCCGTGAGGTTTCACCATTGTTAGGGTTCCCTCCACCAGATCTGAAGCCCCTCTTGCGCCGTGTGAGCAAAACAACAACCACAACAATGCCTCCGTCCGGCTCTCACACAACAACCGAGTGGTGAGTCTAAACTAGGCTTCTACAAATTAGTGAGCCAGGTCGTACCATTATAGACATGTGGTAGTACGGTTATGCTTAAAATGGCAATCATAAGCGTCGGTCCTTATATGACTTGGGGCGGTACTTGCACAAAAGGATCAAGGCTTGATCCGCTTCCACCCGACATTCCAGGCCGCCCAAGTCAGAATCATTTTACTTTTCTTTTATTTTAGAAAACAGGACCAAAATCATAATAAAAAAAACCTTCAAATCACATTTAATAACATTCTTTTTGAATAATCCCACCCATGGGTTGTTTTTGTCGGAAAAGGTCCTAAGCAATTCTACCGTACTACAAAGCAACGGATACCATATAAACATAGGCATGGTATAAACAAGGTTCTAGGGTTACAATGGATATGATTAACAATGTCATGGAGGAATTAACAAATTCGGATTAACTATCACTTATATTTGACATATTTCATTAAACATAGCCATGCAACTTTATAAACAATTTTAAATCTTTTACGCAAACATAGGAGCAAAGTGCATCAAGGAGACTTGCCTTGATTCTTGTGGCGGTGTCGAACTCGAAAGGCTCGACGGCGAAATCGTGATCATGGCGGGATCGTCGACTACGCATAAACGAGGCAATAAATAAATAACAGAAAATAAATAAAATCCAAAAATTATAAAATTAGTACTGGCAGGAAGGTCTTGATTTTAGATGAATTTAGAAATTTGAATGAGGTCAAAGCGGAGTTCGGATGAGAAAGTTATGAGCTTAGAAGTTGGAATTTCGAATAAATCGAAACCGGAATATTCGGGAATATTCCTCTCGGGTTTGACTGGGTCAAAGTTTGACCGCGGACTTTGACTTTGACTGGGCTGGTAGGAGTGGGTCTATGACAATTGGGGTCCAATGTCATAGGGAAGGAAGAAGTGGCTTCTCCATGAAGCTTCCTTAGGCCATCCATGGAGAGAGAGAGATTGAGAAAGAGGAAGGGAGAGAGAGGAAGGAGAGGCGGCGGCTGGCGTGTGGCGGCGGCGGGCTCCGGCGAGCTTCAGCCGTGAGCGGCTTCGCCAGGCCTTGGCAGCGGCCTTGTGGCCATGCCTGCGTCTTGGCGGCCGGCGCTTCGGCGGCCAGCGAAGCGGCCCGGCGGGCCGGCCGGTGGCAACTCCGGCGAGCACGGGCCCAAGGCCACCAAGAACACAGTGCACTCCAAAAAAAAGCGAACGCCCTTCTCCCTAAAAACTTGATTTTACCTCATTTTTGCATGGAATCAATCCAAACAAAAAGCTAGAACCTCAAGAGGACCTCCTTAGCAACATCTAGGATGAAGGAATTGAACCTAAACTCACGGAATTGAAGAAATCGACGACGAGCGGTTCGGCGAAAGCGAGCAAAAGCGAAATTAAGTAGCCCACGATCGATGAAACCTAAAATCAATGGAAGGATTAGAATCTAGACTTCCTCACGGAGTCAACAAAAGAATCGGAATAGAAATTGAACCACCGAGGAGGGAGATATGAGCAAGAACACGAAGAACGCGAAGAACACGAGAGTTCGTCGGTTTTCTTGATCTTGCGGCCGATTGGGTTTGAGAGGCTAACGAAGGGTTACACCAACGGAAAGAGGACTCTTATACGGAGAGATGAGAGGTGGAATCACGCGGAACGGACTAGGAACGGCCGCGCAATCTCCAAAAGAGTCGGTTTCGGTTTCCACGCAACCGTTCAAAAATTAGCGAGATTTCGGGGGTATTATCCCCATGGATAGGAAGAGGAGTTCGTTGTGAGTCCAACGGATCCGGCCGTTCGCGATTTGGAGTTGTATAGGAGGAGCTAGATGGATTTAAAGAGGGCATCCACCATTTTTGCTTGCTTTGAGCTCCAAAATTCATGCATGGCTAGAGGAAGAAGATGATGAATAGTGACTGCCACGTGTCACTTTCCTATTGGCTCTCTTTTACGTAAACGTGCCACCCTAGAGAAAAATTAGGAAAAATGGCCTAAAAATTCCGGAAAAATTCCTAGAGCCATTTTAGATTATTTGGAACTCAATGGAAGTGGTTTGGTTGAATTTGGATGATTTTTTGTGGAATTGGATATTCGGGCGCGGATCGCAGGCATTAAACAAAAGCCGCGCGAGATAAAATAGGAACGGAGGTCCAAAAATCCGGGGAATGATTCCTAAAATCATTTCGGAATATTTGGAACATTTTAGAAGTGGTTTGGAGATTTTTGGAGCACTTTTGGACTCGGGTGAATTTTAGAATGCCGTGATCGAAAATCCGATTTTTCGCCGGGAGGAATTAATTCCCGATTTCGAAGGGGAAAGGATGCCAGGTTAATATAAACACCAAAGAAACTCCAACTTTTGAATTTACTTTATTTTAATTAGGTTTTTCTCCAGAAAGCCAAAACGATGATGTTACATATAAGCTTAGAGCTAGCTGACATGGTCTTATTGTACTTGCTCTAAGGAAGAAGTAGGCGACACGTTTTGTGATGTGCGGGCAGTGGCGTGGGGCCTATGTACAGAGTATAGCTATGTCTAATTGGTGAGGCCTATCTGGCTATCTGCAGAGAGAGAGAGAGCGCAGGAAAGCATACGAGCAAACAAATAGAACACACAAAACAGAACACAAATAAATAGAACACATAAAATATATGAAGGTAAACTTTTTTTCTCTTTATTGATAATTGATTTTCCTGTACTGTGGGTATATAACCTTTATTACAATCGGGAGGAAGGGCCGGCAGAGGGCTTGCCCACGTGTCCCATCCCCTCTCTCTCCTCTTTTTGCGAAAAAGCCCTTCCGGTTCTTAAAATTACGGATAGGTCCTTTTGCAATTTTTTGTGAGAGGGAGATTTTTTCCCCGGTTCGCGTTTAGGTCCCTCCTTCGCCATTTTACGTAAAGAATTACATTTATAGAGAAAACCCTTCACGCGTGCAGAAGCAGCACAATTTGCTGTGACTGATGAGTACACGAACCAACGTTATTCGGAAATGCCGTAACCTACATGGAGCTCGGCAAGCGGATGTCGCCTGCTGTTCCATCTAGACAATCAACGGCAACTAAACCTCTCTATATACAGAGTGCTCGTTTATCTAGGGGACACTACATGGCGATGGCTGCATCAAATCGACGGTCTGGATCGATAGATACAGCAAGAACATATTCGGTTTTGCTCGTCTTGGAGCTTAGCACGTGATGTTGGGCTCTCATTAGGATTTTGGTCAATGGGCCATGCACTCTGGTCATTCGGGTGGCGGCCAAACCGGCCCAATTGGATGGTGGCAACAGATTTCGTAATAGTACCAGCTGCTTTCTTTCCTTCGTTCTTTTTCTTGTTAGAGCATCTCCAGCAGAGCCCCTAAACCAGCCCCTAAACCTTAAAATAAGGAGTGTAGTAAAATAAACAGATCCAGCAGGGCCCCAACTCAAGCCCCTAAAATTAGGGGGCCCCTAAATTTGCCTCCTCGGCCCCAATTCCCAGGGGGGCTCCAACTCAAGCCCCTAAAATTAGGAGGCCCCTAAATTTGCCTTCTCAGCCCCAATTCCCAGGGACACGAGTACAACCTCTATTATTGAAGATAGGGAAATACATGGGAGGCTTCGAAAATTTTATCATGTTTTGAAAATTTTAATTTTAAATTTTAAATTTCATGTTTTTAAATTGTAAATGTTAATATGCTTATGTTTTATGTATTACAAATATTTTTTATTGAATTTTAGTGGTGTCAAATGAAGATTATACATAGCGGATATGTCAAAATAGGAGAAAAAGTAAAATAGAGGCTGAGATTTAGGGGTTGTTCTTTGAACATCTTTCACAAAAGCAGGCCTTAAAAAATAGAGAGAGTCCCTAAATCCAAAATAGAGACCCTGTTTTAGAGGCCCTTGCTGGAGATGCTCTTACCCTTTTAGTTTTTGCCCCCATACTGAACGTTCTTAGCATGTACTGGCGATGAGTGCCGCAAGAGCAAAGCATACATTTCTCCAATTTTGGCTAAGATCAAGTGCAGTATATGTTTTTATCAAATTGATATCTTCTGATATAAGAGCTACGCTCCAGCGCATCACCTTGATATATTACATTTATTTCTTCGCTGGGAAGAGAGTTCAGCGCAATAGCTTGCTAGCTGCTGGGCTTCTCATATGTCGGACGTCGTTTAGGTCTATAACGCTAGCTCGCTGCCTTGATATTAATTTTTTTTTTCTTGAGGGGGTAGGTAGAGAGTCCATGCTGTGGGGCAGGGGCACTCACATTGCCTAGTTCTTGCATTATCGCTTGGTAGTTTCTTTCCTACATTTTGATGAAAACAATGTCTGCAATAATTCACCTTCCATTTTTTTTTTTTTTACCTACCTTTTCTTTTTATTATTATTTCTTTGGTGAAATTAAAGTTTGTTTTTTATTATTTCATTGGCCAAATTAAAACTATTTTTTTCCAAATTAAATGGGACCTAACTTCCAGCTTGGTAGATTTTATTTGGAACACATGATGTGTAAAACATTTATGGGGACTGTATTGTTTAAAAAATTAACGTGGAATTCATACAGTCTAAACAAACCATGAATAGTCAATGAAGAATATATATGTAGACACAGTAGGGCCTATCTTCAAAAATTATTAAACCTACTAATCAACCTCTCTTTTCCTCTTCTTCCGTTTCTCTTCTTCGCTGCTCCTCTTCCATCGCCATAGCCTCCCTTGTCACTAGAGGTGGGCCCGAAGCACGGCGAGCATGGCACGGTCCAAGCCCGGTCCGGTATGTAAGAGGGCCGTCTTGGCCGACATCAGAGTAGCTAGAAGTCTGGTGCCGGGAACCGAAACGACGGGGGCCTGACGCGACACACGGCAATGACATGCCGACACACCAACGGCCCGTGGGCCGCCGCCACTGCCCCTCTTAATTATGCATTCTTTGAAAATTCAAACTTAAAGTTACGGTTTATCGGATCCAGAAACTGTATTTTCAAACCTTTTGTGTTTACGGTGCTAGTCCCACAATCAGTCTTTAGCACATTGGCGAGAAAGAGAGCAACGGGCGAGAGACAAAGAGGGGGAGATATGGGCGAGAGAGAGAGGGGGGGCAACAGGCGAGAGAGAGCTGAGAGAGACGGGCGAGAGAGATGATAGAGAGAGTGAGCAGTGGATGAGAGAGAGGGGGAGAGATGGGCGAGAGAGAGAGAGCTGAGAGAGACGGGCGAGAGAGCTGAGAGTGAAAGTGAGCAACGGACGAGAGAGAGGGAGAGAGATGGGCGAGAGAGAAGAGCTGAGAGAGTGAGAGAGAATGAGAAAGACACGCGAGAGAGAGGAGAGAGCTGAGAGAAATTGAGAGTAATGGGTTAGAGAGAGCGAGCAACTGGCGAGAGAGAGCTGAGAGAGACGGGCGAGAGAGATGATAGAGAGAGTGAGCAGTGGATGAGAGAAAGGGGGAGAGAGAGAGCTGAGAGAGACGGGCGAGAGAGCTGAGAGTGAAAGTGAGCAACGGACGAGAGAGAGGGAGAGAGATGGGCGAGAGAGAAGAGCTGAGAGAGTGAGAGAGAATGAGAAAGACACGCGAGAGAGAGGAGAGAGCTGAGAGAAATTGAGAGTAATGGGTTAGAGAGAGCGACTTCTTGCAATGTACAATAGTACAAGTTTTTATACTAACTACTAAGGAGTATCGTGCGTATCTGAGTCCTTTTCGTCTCGTCACAATAGTGTAAATGAGCTGGGCCTGGGCCGGCACGACACGAAGTAGTCACGAAGCGCAATTGGCCAGGCCTGGGCTAGCCAAAGGCGAGCCGGGCCAGCACGACATGACACGACGGGCATGATGGGCAGTGACGGCACGACACGGTTCAGGCCCGAAACACGATGGGCCCGTGCCGGACCGGCCCGGTACGGCACGACACCCACCTTTACTTGTCACTTATGTCTTCGCCATCCAAGGTATCTCCGCCTAAACCCTACCAATGATCACCGCATCCACTACCATCCACCTCAAAACTGAACTATCCTTCTTCAACCGTGATGTGGCTAATGTCCTCGCTGCCCTGCGCTTGTCGTTATCTCTCCATTCATTCTTCCCTATGCAGTTTCCTCGTCTCCCTTCCTTCGATCTTACACAAAATTTTCAAATTAGAAAATTGTAACTTTGAAATTTTTAAACAAGAAGTTTCAACTTGAAAAATTTTAATTCATAAAATTTCAACTCGGAAGTTTCAACTAAAAAAAAATAAATAAAAAATTCACAAATTTAAAAGTTTCAACTCAGGAAATATCAAATCAAAAAAAGTTTTAACTCTGAAAGCTTTCAATTCAAAAAACCTTCGGTTCGAAAAGTTTTGATGCAAAAAACTTTCGGTTCAAAAGATTTTAATAAAGAAACTTTCGAGAATAGTTAAAAAATACTTCTAATTCAAAAACTTGGGGGATTTGAAAAACATAAACTATTTTGAGTTTGAGGGGATTGGGATGGAGGGGGAAAGGGGATTAAGGAGATGGCATCAAATGTTGTGACGAGAGATCATTTGATGGGGCAGGGAAGTGGGGAAAGAAGGAGTTGTTGCCACTTATCACAACGAGAGGATATTCTCACCAAAGATTTGATGAGAACGCTTTCAAATTAGTAATTCTGTTAAATTAAGGCCATGTTTGGATCCCTGGACTAATTGTTAGCTGGCTAAAAATTAGTTCTAATATATCCAAACAGGAGGACTAATAGGTGGACTAATTTTTAGCTAACCCCTTAGCTAACAATTAGTCCATTAGTTGGTGGGAGGGAGCTAATTTGGACTAATAGCAGGTAACACGCTGAGAAAAGTCTGAAATACCCTCGCGTTGGCCTTATCCTCACTTCCTCACCCGTGCGTCCGCTCTCCAGTCCGTTATGAGGGGCAAACATGACTTTTCTAAGAAATTAGCCCAACCATTAGTCATGTATCCAAACAGCCTTGGGCTAATTTTAGATGGACTAATTATTAGCTGACTAACAATTAGCTCTAGCCATTAGCCAACTAATAATTAGCTTTAGTCCATCCAAACATGGCCTAAACCAAAGCAAGAACTGAGAGGCCCAATATAGGCTTTTTCCTATAGATAATACTTACAAAAAAAACTCTCTACTCCATATTAAATGGGGCCTAACTTCTAGCTTTCTACACTTTATTTGGAACAAATGATAGGGAAGGACTTTACAGGGTGTCTATATATACTAACATAAAGTTCGGGAGTTTTTCTTTGCTATTCTCTCCATCCAAATTTATAAGTCTTATTTTTTTAATAGTCTTGTTCATAAATATACGACGTATTTCATATTCTAATGTAAAATTAGTGTGATATTTCCTCGATACTCGTAATAAATATCTATCTTTATTTTAGTATTCTCTACATGCTTGCATTGAGTGTAGTGCTTAATGATAATAATTAAAGATAATTTTAGTTATTTTTAATGTCTTATTGATCTATATGCCAAGAAAACATACGTCTTATAAACCAGACAGAGGGAGTACATCCATCCTATTTTGTGCTACACAATTGATTTATGACCATTTGATTAGCTGAATCTAATGGCTTAGATCCAAAGTTGGTCCATTAAATGATTGGATGCTGATCCGGAGCATTGTTGCCATCCATCCTTCTTTATCCTACGGCTGATATGCAAAGCTGTTCCCCACCCCTAAATCATGCCTTATATTTAATTTATCCCTTAATTGCAATTCCATCCCACACAATTAACTCATTAAGGCGTCATTAACGGCTTAACGCCCCATCATCAAGACAAACAGGTCCCTCCTCCCTCATCCTCTTCCCCGAACAGGCCCTATATGTGTCTCCTCTCCCTCTTCCTCATCCGCCGCTCACTCTCTAACTGTTGAGCAGCGAACCCTAACTGTTGGAGGAAGACGGTGTCCCGCGTAGTCGCATCGATCCAGAGGAGGATGGCGATGGCGCATCACTGATGTTGGTCACCCTGTTGAATGCTAGGTGTAGCTCCTGCATCGTGGAAATGGGACAGGGATCCTTGGCGGTCCTGTGGGGATTGCAACTTAAGCAATTCCCATAGGTATGAGCCGTCCAATCGAGCAACCAACAGTCCAGATCGTTTAGAAAAGTTTGTTACAGTGTTTTGCTACAATAACTGCTACAATACTTTTTGCTGCAGTGCTTCGGAGTCGATCTGAGCCATCTCTTTCCGATCCAACGGCTGGCACGCAACTGTTTAAGTTGCAGTTATAATAGCAACTGCATGTGATCCCTGTCCGTGAAAATAAGTGTAGCTCCTGCAATGTGCGTGGTTCTCGAGCGTTCGGATTAATTAAAGGTGATATCATTCTGAAACAGGATATATTGGGGGAAATGGCGCTTACTAGTTTTTGAAAAGTGATGTAAAATTTATATATTTCAAACATGCCATGAATGGTCAATGAAAGGATAGGTGCGTACCGTAGACACGTTACACTATCACAAGTTTTAGCACTTGTGATGACGGGCGCCATCAAAAATACAAGTGATTGATCACGCACGTTGCAGGTATATATTAGAGGATCAACGGATCAATCGCCCTAAGAAACCCTTTATTGATTGATGTATATATAGAAAAGTTTGTAGGATTTTCTTTGGGTGAGCAATCTCAAATATAACAAAAATATCATCGTATTTGACCAATAAGGAGTGAGTGAGAAGATGAACCCATCCGTACTCGGTCTTAAAAAGGACATAGTGTATGTAAACCAAGCATGGACGGATCGGTCTTGGTTAGCTAGAAGTCGCATTCGACAGAATTTTTTTTTTAAATAATATTATTTTAATCAAAATTTACAGAAATAATATGCCGAAAAAGAAAATAGCAAAACTACCCCCCTGTGTCCATTTGAAATGGCGACAGGGTCCTGTCGCCATTTCAATTGGCGACAGAACTGTCGCCAATTCAAATGGCGACGAACAAAACCGAATTTCCTCCGTCACGTCGCCAAATGGAATGGCGGCAGGGGCATTCCAGCCTCTGGCTGCGTGGGGCAGCAGTGGAAATGTCGAGTTTGCCCCTGTCGCCATTTGAAATGGCGACACCCCCCCTGTCGCCAATTGAAATGGACATAGGAGGGCAAGCTCAATAAATTAAGGAAAAAACATATTTAGCTGTGATAATTCTTTGTTATCTTGTATAAAATTACAATTATGAAGGAAAAGTAATGTGAAAAGGCTGAAAAATATTATTGAATCAGATATACTTTAATATATATATATGCAGCACATGTATAAGCAAATTTTGGAATTCTATACACAATATTTACTGTATTTTAAAATCTGTACAACATTTTTGTGTAAGAGTGAAAAACCCAACCGCATTCGCTCTGCTTTGCCTTTGCGAAAACACGAAATTGCATCTCCGGTATATGCAAAACCAGACATGTTTTATTCGGTCAACGCTAAACCGAAAATCGGTGTATTTGTCACACCGAAATGACAATAGTGAACAGTACCTTGTCGGGTTCACCCGGAACAAGGCCAGGCAATCTATTTTTTTTGTTTATTTCGGATTTTTGAAACCGAGTTCAAAAAAATGTTGATAAACCGAGTTGAAACCGAGAATTCTGAGCTCCTCACGAAGGTGTTACATTTTACGTATATGTCAAGAAAACCAATGTCAAGAACCAAAAATTGCAAATCCAGAGGGTTGTACAACTTGTACATGCATGGATAATTGCAGTCTAATAGGCTGGCTTTCATGGCTCAACAGGAAAGGAAAGGAATCAATGAAAGAAGGCTACCAATTGATGACTGATTTTACGAGCATTGTGCAAAGCACGTATATGCAGGTAGTAACCTTAGGAACAAAACTCAACGTTAGTAGTGCACATGTAACGAAAGTTTAGATGATGAAAGGAGCAACAGATTATATTACAATGACATTACAGCAGTGACGATATTTCTAAGAGAAGTGACGATAACACTGGTTGTCATGGTGGAACAAGTGATCGTTCCGTCTATGTTCGTAGAGTGGGAACGATGCCATACATTTTCTACATATTACATCACCCGTCATTCTTTTGCGATTTGTTCTCGGACACCGCTCAATCTCTCTTATGAAAGAGCTCCATGGCCGTCGGCGCATGCTCCCAAATCGCCGAATGGGTAGCCTATGCCATACGTCTGCAGGGTGTAAGAAGTAACTTGTTTGTGTGCATTCTGTGAGTCCTGCCCTCCCATATGGGCATGCCTTCCCGATTTCCGGCGCCCCTATGTTAATACCGCTCGGGTTCCCCGATGGTCTCTGTAACCCGGCAAGGATTTCTTCCGTTGTGCGCATCTCGGCCATTGCTTCCCCTTGTCCCTACTTAGAGTGGAGGAACCCTCTTCCACTTAGGTTCCTTGCGAGACGTCTTCTTTGTTTTCGCTCGCACTCCACTATATGGTGCAGGAGGTGCGTGTTGGGCTTGTCCTTGTATAATCGGAGCGTGCCACTGCAGTCCATACAGTATGTATCTTTGTGGTCGCTGCAAAATACCTTGGGCGTACTCGAGTGCGGCACCGGGGCGGAAGTAGCACCACGGAGAGGGTTGCTCCCAGCTTATCCCATATGGGAAGTTTGAGACGTGGGTGGTACTTCTCCGGATCCACCCAGTTGAAGTAGGCGCACCATTCATCCTCGGCCAAGGGGCACCGGTAGAATCTCCGGTCCGCTAGATCCCCTTGGCAGGTATCAACGACTGCTTCCAGGTCGTGATCGCAAAATTCGGGGCTTTCGGGTGCGGGCCCTTGAGGAGGTTTCTCCTTTGACTTTATCCATTTTGCAAGTTTCTTCTTGGAGTCCTGTATGCGAGGAAGCAGTTTAGAATTACTACTTTGTGACTGCGTAACTGCGTAACTGCGTAACATTAGCATGTTGCATGGAACTCACCGATTGGTTGCTCTCTTGCCCACCGGCCCTAAACTCCGGTCGATCTAGAAGGGGGACATATCCCGGCGGCCTCTCCCACCGGGTGAAGTTCTCGGGCGAAGTGGGGTAGGCGTCGTGGCAGTTGTTGAGAAATTCGTAGTCACGTCGTTCCGGCCCGTCGATCCATTGGAAGAAGCAACACCGGTCCATGCGCTACAAAAGAAAAACGACGCATGAAATGGTAGTGGTACCCTTAACTGTAATGACACCAGTAGGTTTACCTCATAGCCGTGTGCACAACAGTAATGAGCGCGGGCGGCCGTAGCTCCGTGGTTAGACTGCATCATCTTCGCCGGAAGGTTGCAGGCGCAATTAGGTCGGGGCAACTCCGGAAGAACTGGAGCGTCAACACAACTCGCATCCGGTATTCGGGGTTAAGTTTAAACTTCTTTGAAGAGGCGACGGTAGAACGACATCGTAGCCTAATTCGTGTGAAGTGTGCAGAAGTTGATTGTCAGTCTGTTGGTAATGGAAGTGCATCCCTCCACCGGTTTTATAGTGGTGGCGAGCTAGATAGCCTGTCATCCACTTGGCAAAGATGCATGAACTGTCTCCCCTCTCCGAAAGCTGCACAACCTGTCACATCATTAGCAAAGCTGAACGACATGGCACGCCTTCGCAAAGCTGCATCACTTGTCACGCCGTGAAAGCCGCCTGACGTCGTGGTCCAATAAGTCTGAGAAAGGCGATAGTAGCGTGTTGTCAAGTCGCATTGAGGGTGACCGGTCGTGCGGCTTTTATTGAGGGTGGCAGTCGTCTGACTTTTATTGAGGGTGGCAGTCATGCAGCTTACATTGAGGGTGACTGGTCGTGCAGTTTTGATTGACGGTGGTAGGTCGTGCAGCTGAGGGTGATAGGTCGCGCAGCTTTGTGTTGTCTCGTGGTCCAATGCATGTTGGAAGTTATTTTTTGGGCCGGATGTACCAGATGTGCTATTTGGTATACGGACTACCATATTCCTTAAAAATATCTCAGTTACAACTCTCTTCGCATATAAATTCTCAACGCCCAATAACCCTAAGTATTACATTCGCGCACGAACCCTAACGATGAAGGATTTTCGGCGGCCCGTAGAAATGCATGTTGGAAGTTATTTTTTGGACCGGATGTACCAGATGTGCTATTTGGTATACGGACTACCATATTACGTAAAAATATCTCAGTTACAACTCTCTTCGCATATAAATTCTCAACGCCCAATAACCCTAAGTATTACATTCAATCGAACCCTAACGATGAAGGATTTTCGGCGGCCCGTAGAAATGCATCTTGGAAGTTATTTTTTGGGCCGGATGTACCAGATGTGCTATTTGGTATACGGACTACCATATTCCGTACAAATATCTCAGTTACAACTCTCTTCGCATATAAATTCTCAACGCCCAATAACCCTAAGTATTACATTCGCGCACGAACCCTAACGATGAAGGATTTTCGGCGGCCCGTAGAAATGCATGTTGGAAGTTATTTTTTGGACCGGATGTACCAGATGTGCTATTTGGTATACGGACTACCATATTCCGTAAAAATATCTCAGTTACAACTCTCTTCGCATATAAATTCTCAACGCCCAATAACCCTAAGTATTACATTCGCGCATAACCCTAACGATGAAGGATTTTCGGCGGCCCGTAGAAATGCATGTTGGAAGTTATTTTTTGGACCGGATGTACCAGATGTGCTATTTGGTATACGGACTACCATATTCCGTAAAAATATCTCAGTTACAACTCTCTTCGCATATAAATTCTCAACGCCCAATAACCCTAAGTATTACATTCGCGCACGAACCCTAACGATGAAGGATTTTCGGCGGCCCGTAGAAATGCATGTTGGAAGTTATTTTTTGGACCGGATGTACCAGATGTGCTATTTGGTATACGGACTACCATATTCCGTAAAAATATCTCAGTTACAACTCTCTTCGCATATAAATTCTCAACGCCCAATAACCCTAAGTATTACATTCGCGCACGAACCCTAACGATGAAGGATTTTCGGCGGCCCGTAGAAATGCATGTTGGAAGTTATTTTTTGGACCGGATGTACCAGATGTGCTATTTGGTATACGGACTACCATATTACGTAAAAATATCTCAGTTACAACAATTGAGATAAAACATACGAAAAGATAAACCAGTTGAACAAAGTCACTGTTCCACAGAATGAACTGATAGTACTAAAAGATAAAACTAAAGCAAAAACTAGCTACGGCCCCTGCGAGGTAAGACGCCACGTGTGGCCCCTGGCCTCCTCCGACGCTGAACATGCCCAGCTGAATATGTCAACGGGTCAGCAGGAACTCCGCGAGAACTCCTAGTAGTGCGACGTGGTGGAGTCGGAGTAGTGAAGGGGTCTGCGTCGACCGATCGGGTCCGGCGCTGGTCGACTGCGTCGGTGGCCGGGTCCGGCGCTGGGTCGACTGCGCTTACCGACCGGGTCCGGCGCGGAGGCGAGCCGCGAAGGACCAAGGATATCCTCCATCGTCGCTCTTTGGGGGTGAAGCCAATCGTGAAGAACATCGGTGTCGCCAGCGGGGCTCGAGCCGCCAGAGTGGAGTCGCGCTACGGTCATCGACGGCCGTTGAAAAATGTTTCACATTAGCACACGTAATGTAAAAATGTAGTTGATAAGGGCGAGCGAGAAAGGTGTACTGTAGTGAGGCTGCCGCCACTGGAGCTCCGGGTACATCGGGAGGAGGGGCTAGTGGCGCAGTTGCTAGTGGCGGTGGCGAACCCGTCGCCCACGTCATGGACGAACGGCCCGGGACTGTGCCGCCACATCGTCCCTCAATCTCGTGCCCGACGTAAGGTAGACGATGCGACCGGTCTTGTCGACAACACCCTGCAACATCGCTCTCACCTGATCCATGGTCGCGTTGCCCGTGTCGATAGCTGCCACCATCGAGGCCGCGTCGTCATGCACCTCCCGAGCAATGTCACACTGTGAAAATGGCTTGTTAGTTCTATGCCCAGGGTATACAACTTGTGGGAGCAAGTACTAACCACGCGGTGAAAAGCAGAGTCCGGCTGTGTAGGGTAGGTGTCCGCTGTGGAGGGAACGTGCCTCGGAGGTGACTCCACCACACGCACAACTCGAACGCGTGTGCGCGGCCTGTACCACCGGATGTAGTCGTCGTACGTGGCGTGGTCGTAAGGGGCAGTCTCCTCGTGCACGTCTGCCAAAGCTGCGCCCACTGCTCAATATGAGGAATCATGCGTGTCGCCCAGCTCGTACCAGGGCCTAAGCCCTTGCGTGTCAGTCTGCATTAGTCGATTTGCAAAGAAAACTTCATTAGTTAAATATGCAATTAAATAAGATATTAAATAATTGTAACAGAGATGGAAAGCAATACTAACGAGTGGACGCTAGCCGGGACGATGGCACCTGCAGGCGGGGGGAACTCCTGACGGAGGCCAAACTGCCGCATGACGCGGTGGGCCGCGTACGTCTCAACGCACACGTCGAAAACCAAGTGACGCCCGTGTGAGCGATTATCTTGGCGTCAACTGCCTTTGCAGCGAAAGTCCCTGAGGAGCTCGCGGCGTCGACAAGCTCGAAGGTAGGGCCGCCAAATGACGCGGTCATCTGTCAGCTGGTCAAACATCGCTACGTACTCAGGGTACGAAGCGTGCGACGTAACTGGGGCGAAAGTGGGCTGCAAAAACAAGGAATACACCAACGTTAGTACAGAATAGTATTGATAAAAATTATTTCACAAACAAGGCAATATATTATGTGGTACTAACCCGTCGGCGACACCACAAAGACCCCATGGTAGGGCGGTCGACCTCATCTCCAACTGCCCGGTAGAAATCGTCGCCATACGGCTCCAGGTCTATATGTGGACGTCCGATCTGGAACCTCTCGAACGACCACAAGCCGAAGCGATGGCGGACACCAGCGAGAACGGATGAGTCAGGAGTGCGGCGGCACCCATCGCAAAGAGCACGGTAGGTGGCCGCCAGTACTGCCCGGTCTCCAAGCCAGCTGTGGGATATGATCCATGTCGTTCTCCGCGATCGACCTGGCGAACTGGATCAAGTGCTTGTCGACGGAGTCTCCGTGGCTCGAGCTGAACATGACCCAGCCGAATAGCCAGATCAGGTACGCCTCGAAGTGGCGGGTGACGACGTAGTCCTCCGCTCCGGCCGCCATCCTCTCGGGCTGCAAAAGGCTATGGTTAGCGGCGGGCCGAAAGCGGATAAAAAACTACAAAATAAAGCGCAACTTACATAGAATCGAACGGCCACTTCGCGTAGGGCGTGCGTAGAAGTGAAAGTGTTGTACGATTCTGCTGGTATCACACTGCGAACCGGTCAGAGGTCCGTCCGCCCGGTCGAGTCGGCGTCGGCCGCACCATGCGTCCCCCGAGCAAGGTAGGCCCGATGGGTAACTCACGTCCTCAAGTGTGGGCGCCATCTCGCCCGCGGAAGGTGGAACGTGTGCGTCTCGAGGCGCCAACGGTCCACCAAAGCGGTCGATGAGGACTGGTCGTACGGGAACCTCCTGGAGGAACCTCGCTGGTCCTGGGCGTCAGCACGGTAGCCTCCACCATCCTGGCTAATGGAAGCAACCCCGCTGCCCTCAACCTACATGAAAATATTGTAAGTACGACGATTGCATTGAACTTATATAACCCTGTGATTAGTGTACTAACCTCGGAAGCCATCGCGGGTCAATCCTCCATGCTCTCATGGGGGTGCGCAAGCGTAGGGCGCCAAGCTCAAGAGGTAGATGCCCCGGCTGCGGCGGCGCGGTGGCCAAGTGGCTCCGGTGAGTCGCATCTATCACCGGGTCAAGCAACTCGTACGCCATACCTGCAATGTGTAACCCGACAATAGGAAAATAGAAGAACATATCGTTACAAATTGAACACAACAATTACATAAAGAAAGTGCAAACAATCATTCCATAATAAATTTGAAGTACAACAATTTAATAGTAAGTACATACATAAACGACGAACAACAATTCAATTGGAAAGTCCATACATTAATACATAAACGACGTACAACAATTTAATTGTAAAGTTCATACATAAACGACGTACAACAATTTAATTGGAAACTCCATACATAAACGACGTACAACAATTTTACTGCCTCTGAACCGTGGGACAATACTTGAAAGTGTGGCCCGTCTCCTTGCAAACTGAACATTTCTTCACACGACGTCCACTTTCCGCTGCATCCATATCGTTCCTTATACGCCTTGTCTGTCGTCGCCCAACACCCTTGACCTACTTAAATCCGGAACCCACCGTGTCGCCTCCCAGGTATGATGCTCCGTGAATAAACCCACCACTCGAAAACCGTACATTTCCCCACTCCAGGTTGCCATCACTTCTTCCTTGTTGAAGAAATGAGACAAGAATATACCTGGATCCATTCGGATCGTTGAGCAGGCCGCCATGACATGTGCGCATGGCACGTGTAATGCATTTGAGGCTTGTTGCAGTGCATGCACATGTTTGTCTATGCATGGTGCATTCATGTGTAACTCTCCGCCGGTTTGTCCCACGCCTGATTTATCTTTACATAGTACCTCAAATCGGAGCTCCTCGTGCCCATCTTCAATGCTCTATGCATCTCCCCCTTCTTGCCCTTTTCCTCCATGTACGTACAAATCATCTCGGAGTACTTCACATCAGGGGCATTCATGCGGGCGACGGCCCTAGCATAGCGATCCACAAAGTACTTCGTTATGCCACGAAGAACACCCTCCACTATAGCAACCAGGGGAAGTGGCCTCAACCCCCGCATGACCCAATTGTAAACCTCAGCCAAGTTTGTCGTCATGACCCCATACCTGGCGCCATCGGTGTCATAAAGCTGAGCCCATTTCTCCTTAGGCTCATGCTCTATCCATTCGGAGAAGGATTTCATAGCCCTTCTATTCCTCCGAACCAGGTGTGGAGGGTCTGTTGGTAACTCTGCAAGCGCTACTGGGGCCTCCCCTGCGGAAGCTGTTGGCTTCTTCGCTGCCTCGGCTGTATGCCTTGACGTTAGCTCGTCCAACTTCTTCCATAGTCTCTCAAATTTTCTTTCCGATTCTGGTCGCACAGCCTCTTAAAAAGCTTTGTCGGCTCTTTGTTCTGAATCGCTTGTAAAATTGGCGCCCATGTGCCGCTTACACCACCTACTACGCAAATCAGGCCATGGATGTGTCTCATCTTCACCTTGCTGCAATTGCACGATCGCCTTTAGCAACCGGGATGCCGATCATGTATGACACACACACCAGGCCGCTGTTCCACGACCCGACTTTCACGTTCCTTAGAAACCATAGCCAACTATCGGTGTTCTCACCCTCTACGAATCACGGCGCAGCGGGAAGAACTCGATTATTGCCATCGACCCCTATGGCGGTCAATATCGGCCTTTGTACTTCCGGTCAGAAAAGTCCCATCCACGCATAACAACGGACGGCAATGTCTGAATGCGTTGATACACGCACCAAAGCAAAGAATGCCCGCTGAGCAACATCTTCCCAGGGAAACGCCGTGAAGGTTGCTCGAAAATATCGACATAAGTCCCAAAGATTCCTTTCCTTGATCACCTGAAGCAACCCTGGCAGGTCGATAGGAGTCTTAAATGCGTGCCAAACCTTGCTTCCAATGCCTTCGCCGCTCTCCATGCCTTCGCATAGCTTATCGTGTCTTGATACCTCTGCTCTATTGCAAGTATGATGGCACGTGGCTCTAAATCCAGGTTGCCCACAATCTCCCGTACATTACATTGGCAACAAAGCCGAAGATATATTTCTATGCGATTGTGTAGACTCTGTCAAGACACATGCATGCGGCACTACTATAGAACACTTCCAAATTGTGTCCCATTTAGGTTGGTAAGCATGGACACGCCATGGGCAACCTTCCATCTTGCATCCGACATCATACACCCGTTGATCGACTTAGCAACCCGGAAGGGTCTACGCAGTGACATCTTGCCCATCTTTGTGTTGCTTCTGCACCTCACCTTTATCCTTGTAAATTGCATCTTGCCGCACCTCATTCCGATCGTACCCCATTGGACATCTTCACCCTCGTTGACCATCGATCTGTCGAATCGACACTCATCCCAATCCGCGGGGAAAGGTTCTTCATCCTCTTCATCGTTACTTAAATCCTCGTAGTCCGGCTCTCTGCGTCCATTGATATCACCAGCGATTCAATATGTTCTCCCTCGTCTGCCACACCCATTGGTTCCTGCACGTCTGCCACACCCATTGGTTCCTGCACATCTTCCATTGGAACACCAACTTCCTCACCTTGCACTGCCTCCTGAGCCGAACTAACATCATGCCTCACTGAGTATTCTCTTGCTTGGCTGCTCTCCCCAACTTCCTCCTCTTCGTCACCAACAACCTCCTGCTGTTCCTCACGGATGCCCTCTGCTTTCTCAAATGCTTGCGCCAACAACACTAATGGCCATCCTCTCTCAATCGCTGCTCTGACATACGAACTCCATGATTTCGGACCTGTAATTTCAACTAACTCCCGATGCATGATTCCGTCTCCGACACCCTACTCCGTGCGACTTCACACCATGCAACTCACGGTCCAACGAGAATATTTGGTATAACCATCTTCTAATCGTGCTCCATGAACGCTCATTTGGGCGTGACGGACCAACTACGACACTTGGGAAATGACTTAGTTCCACCCTTCCACACCCATGTTGAATTCCCTCTCCGTAATATATTGTAAAGCGCACTCGTTCATCCATACCTGTCAAACATTTCATGAAATTCTTCTTGTACGACACAAACCTTTTAGACAATGTACTTATGCTACGTATAGACTTTCGATATGTGAAAAAACTATTTTTCGAGTCTTTAATACCAATTTTCTGAATTTATTTACTGATTTCTAAAATTTAGGAAAGAAGGAAAGGCAAAATCATAATTTTACCTATTTTTAGGAAATTGTTCATGGCATTTTCGGCCCATGCAATCATCGCCGTGCAAAGCGTCGAGGCAAGCTCGTCTTGGCCGGCGGTGAGCCAAGACAAGTGTGATACAGCGGGGCTGAGGCGAGCAAGGCCGAGGCAAGCGCGGCAAACACGGCCAACGGGGCCAAAGGCGGTCGTGGCCGAGGTGAGCACGGCGAGCAGGGCCGGCGCGGCGGGAGGTTTGTTCCTATATCGCGAAAACATCGCGAAGTCGCTAAACTAGGCGAGCAAGGCCAAGGCAAGAGCGGCAAACACGGCCAACCGGGCCAAAGGCGGTAGTGGCCGAGGTGAGCGGCGAGCGTGGGCAGCGGCGGGAGGTTTGTTCCTATATCGCGAAAACATCGCTAAGTCGCTAAACTAACGCTAAGTAGCATGGACATTTCTTCCTATATCGCGAAAACAACGCTAAGTCGCTAATTCGAAAACAACGCTAATCGCTAAATTTTTGCTAAGTCACTAAGTCGCGAAAACATGACAATACTACTCGCTAAATCAATAATTAATCAATCTAGTCACTAAATTAAGCGAAACATACAAGAAAGAAAAAATTTACTGTGCAGACGCGATCTTCTTCTTCCTCCTCTCCCTCTCCTTCCTCCCTCTCCTCCCTCTCCTCCTCTTTCTCTTCTTCCTCTCCCTCTCTTTCTTTTCTTCTTCTTCTCCCTCTCCCTCTCTCTTTTCTCTCGCTCTCCCTCTCTGCGCGTGCAAATGGCGAGGATTCGGGCGTCGCCGAGCAGGGTAAATGGCTCCTGTCGCCATTCCATTTGGCGACAGGAGCCTCGCGCATGAGGTATTGAATGCTGTCGCCATTCCATTTGGCGACAGGACGGAGGAAATTCCGGTTTTGCCCCCTGTCGCCATTTGAACTGGCGACAGGAGCTCCTGTCGCCAATTGAAATGGCGACAGGACCTGTCGCCAATTCAAATGGACACATGGGGGTAGTTTTGCTATTTTCTTTTTCGGTATATTATTTCTGTAAATTTTGATTAAAATAATATTATTTAAAAAAAAATTCGCATTCGACATGTACCTGTCAGCTTCTTAAATAGAGGGTGCGCCGTACGATTTGGAAAATCCTTTCGCGTGAAGAAATACATGCTTCTAGCTAACTTATAATATATAATACACGTTAAGATCCCGTGCGTTGCCGCGGACGTACATTTCGGTAATTTTAATAGGGAGTAATTTCTTTAAAAAAAATTAAAAATAAAAGAAGACTGATTTTCTTTTAAAAAAACTGTAGAATTTTCTTTTTAAAAAAATTGCTCTTATTGAGACTCGATCTTAGGACCTCTTGCTTACCATAGGTGCGGTCTAACTAATCGAGCCACGAAAGTTTTACGGTTTTATTTCATCGGCCATCTGTCCATAAAAAAAGAAAGAAAAAGTGCTAATTTTCTTATAAAAATTTTTGTAAAGAAAATGTTCTTAAGAAAAATTGTTTTATTTTAAAAAAAGACTTTTTGTGAAAAGTGTTTTATTTAACGATATTTTTTGTGAAAATTGTTTTATTTAAGAATACTCCTTGTTAAAAGCTCTTAATAAAACTTTTTTTTTTTTGCAAAAATTGTTTTTAAAAAATAAGGGGAAAATAGTGTAGCTTTACTGTAGATATGCATTGTAGAAACCACAGTGCCAAATCACCATGTGGCAGCCGCCCGAGTTGAAGCACCAAGATTATATATATATAATATAATATATCGCGGAAGAAGTAACACGTGTCACTGGAGATGATGTGATGTTGCATGAGGTCCATTCACACAGGAAACATACCAACTAACCATCTACTACGCTCTCATTCTATAGCAGGTGACCTGTTGTGCTCCTATGTTGCATTAGGCTACTTGCTGCATGGCATACTACCATAGGAGAACGTAGTAGACCACCAATTGCTCCACGTTTCCGTACTTATAAATCTAATATGGTACCATACGTATTATGTAATACGTGTTATTTCTTGGATATGTTGCGGTGAGAGATGAACTATTTTTTAAAAAAGATTTGAGTAAGAAGGAGCAACTTTTATTAGAACGACCGAAGAGGAGTCTATCCATCGTGACGTGACAGCATGAGCATGGGCTTCTAGAAGTGGAAGTGAGGGCCATGGCCGTTGGCGCCATGCGCCCATGCATGAACGGAATGGATGCCCGCCATATTATTCCTTACAAACTGCACGTACTCGCGTACTAAGAATCTATAGAAACTTTCAAGTAGGAAATTGAGGGTTGTTCTGCTTAATTTGTAACTCAAATGCCAACGATCAACTAGACCATCCATGCATGCGGTACTTCAACATTAGAATTGAAAGAAACGAGTACATAACTTAATTAACTACATCAAAAGAACTTAAACCAAATTGAAAAGATGCCCATCGAGAATGCATGCATATTCCTTTCGGATTGCATAAATTACTTTCTTTGATCATAAATAATAGTTGTTTTGGATATCGACACAGTCTCTAAAATTTAACTTTGATCATTAATTTCTATTGTAATATTTTTAAAAATCCAATAAAATTATAATATTATGAAAGTACGTTTCGAGACACATCTACACATATAATTTTTATCCATCCAATCTAAATATTGAAAAAACATCGATAGCTAAACTTTCAAAAGTTTGACTGCATACATCCTAAACCGACTATTATTTATAACCAAGTGAGTAATTCACGTACGATTAATTTGTCCATGGCACGTGCATCGATCAACGCAGCAACATACCATCCATCATATTTTTTAAAGAATAAATCGAACAAAAGCTTTGGTATTCATCAGAGAAGGAGGATAGGCATCGAATTCGATCCTATCTAGGATACGCGACCCTTGCCGCATCATTCGCCCATCGATCGGCATGTTCCCATGCATCCATCACCCTCTTCGCAGTAATCATCGACCAGTACCAGTAGCTGCCTCCATAACGTGATTCCCTATCTGCAGGGTACTGCACTACCGTACCTACCTACTGGCCCTACTAAGTACTGACAAACTAACCCATTCTGCGACGTGTCCTACATGGGTTTTGATAAGTTTCATCCGGATGTTTTCTTTAGCAACCATTATCCAAATTCTGAGCTATTGGATTTGCTTTCAGATCGATGCACACCCCCTGAATTCGAGGTGGGTTGATTCTACGGATATGTGTTTTGGTCGTACGGTCCAAAGTTTAAATGATTTTTAGGACAAAAACATCCGGATGATACATATACACTCCCGTCCTACATATCTATGCATGTGCAGATGATGCGCTCGAGCAATCGAGCTTCACCAAAGTACAGTAGCTAGCTAGGAGCAAATTGGTAGGAGATGAGGCATAATTAATGTTAAGCTATATACTCTATCCAGTCACAGAAGAATGTCGTTGAGCTGTGTACTCTGTACTCCGTACTTTTCGAAGCCAGAGCCCCAATGTTGATTCAATCGATGTGAACAGTGCTAGACAAGCCAGAAGGTTGTTGGGTTAATCCCCACAATTTTGTCGAGTTGAATCGGTCGATCGTATCGCTAAATTTTAATTCCTACCAAAGTTGACGACCTCAGTGCCTGAAGAGAAGATGAATGAAAGCGTCCTCGATTTGATGCATTGCACGGCTCGGTCGCTAGCTACTACTCGCTCCAGTTTGGTAATATATGTCGTTTTGCACATAGTGATGATCAAACTTCCGAAATTTTGACTATCGATATATTTTTAAATATTTAAATTGGATACATGAAAATTATATGTGTGGACTTGTCTCGAGAAGTATTTTCGTAATATTATAATTTTATTGGGTTTTATAAATATATTATAATAAAAATTAGCGGTCAAAGTTGTGTTTTGAAGACCGTGTCGATGTCCAAAACGATAGATATTGTTAGAAATAAAGGCACATTTAGGTTTAATTTAATCCAAAAGTAAATCATGAACAACATGTGATTGACTATCGGTAACGAATAACAGGAGCATACCATAGATGCATATGCTAGAAGACTACACATATATCCATCTAATGTGCTCACAATCAATAGGTTGAAAATAAACAGTAGAAACATTGTAACGTACTGTTCGCGTGCGAGATGGAAGCGATGGTCGTTGTAAGCGCGTCTGATGCCGAGGACGGAAGCGCGCGCGATCAGCGCGATGCCGAGCGGCCGCTCCTGAGCGTCGAGGAAGACGAGCCGTGGCGGTGGCGTGGAAGCGATCGCGCCGGCGCTTCCCAAAAACCGATTCGTCCTCTCCGGTGCAAGAACGCGAGGACGGACGGTTTCGAGACACCTTTCCGTTATTTGGTGCACGCCGGCGTACGGGACGGGGTAGACTTGATGGCAGCGCAGCGAGAGGAAAATAGCAAAACCCTAGACGTGGTGTGTATCGCACTCTTCCGGACGGCAGCGGCGCAGTATATAAAGGAATAGCCTGGTAATACCAGAATCGAACCACGACTTGAAGACGTGCCACGATCGGAGTCTATTACGGAGTCGGTTACGGTTTCCTTATCCCTTCTGCAACCGTGACGATCTCGAGTAGCAAAAGAATAAACTGCAAAAGGAGGCTGCGCCTACGCAAAGCCCTGGACCGGATTTCGGCGGACCATTCAGTGCAGTGCCGCGCCCGCGCCCGCCCCGGCCGAGCCGAGCCGGCCCGGCCCGGCGAGCGGCGAGGCGGCGTCTTGGCGTGTGTATTCTTTCTCCCTTTCTCCACATGGTTCTACCATGGTGGAGCACACTCCACTATTTAAACTAGTGTTCACCACTTTAGGCTAGCAATGTGGTACTATTGCTAGTGCACATGCCTCTTCATGAGGTGGGCCTTTGAGATTTTCTAGGATTTATTGTCTCAATTAAATGGGCTTGGCCTAAATAATCCAACAATCCCCCACCAGATCTCAAAGTCCCACTGACAGTTTTGCCTATTCCAAAGCTGTTGATATACCAGCGTTTCGGTGACAATGGACTATGCCTTGAATTGCACCTAGGACTCCAAATTACACTCAGCCACAACTTGAACAATGGACTAAGCCTTGAATTGCAAGTTTTGTGCGACTGAGTTTCATTTAGAGCCTTAGCTGATACTAAGGTCGCCAATAGGCTACCCCTCGGGTGGAGCATATAAGTCGTACTCCATAGTCTCTTCATGAGATTATTAGAGATTACCCAAGTCTCATAGACTGCGACTTTCAACAGTCAATCTCATATAGGTGTGTTCTTTCAAGATGCTCTGTAGGATGACATCTTCGCTAAATAAAGCCAACAGAACACATTAAGGCAAAAGCCAACCTGCCATACAGATTTCGAGAGTATTGCATCTTCACTTGGAACTAGTTAGAAAATTACTCTCCTCCAGTTAACCAGCAGCTTGTTTTCCCTGTGTCCTAATTCACGGGATCTCCGATCACATAGGTTGGAGTTCTTGCTATGGTATAACTCACATGGGTCTCATGCCTAGTTCCTTTGATGCGTTATCTATCACATTCCGTGATAGCCCTTTAGTGAAGGGATCTGCCAGGTTTTTAGCCGTCTGGATATAATCCAATGCTATCACTCGAGTTTTTCAATTTCTGACGGACTTCAAACGTCTTTTCACATGTCTTGAGGATTTCAAGTTATCTTTAGAACTGTTCACTTTAACAATAAGCTGTTTGATTGTCACGATTCATAAGAATGGCCGGTATTGGTTTTTCAACCATCGGAAGATCCATCAAGAGTTCACGTAGCCATTCTGCCTCAACGTTGGTCGTATCCAATGCGATCAATTCTGCCTCCATAGTTGACCGTGTCAAAATAGTCATTTGCAAGACCTCCACGACACAACGCCCCACCAAGTGTAAACACATATCCACCGGTGGCCTTAATCTCATCGACATCGAGATCCAATTTGAATCACTATAACCTTCTAGTCTTTGAAGGGTACCGGTATAGTGTATTCCATAATTTCTTGTACCCACCAAGTAACGCATAACTCTTTCGAAAGTGCACGCCAATGATCATCTCCGGGTTAGAAGTAAATGGCTCAATTTGCTTACAGCAAATGAGATATCGAGCCTTGTTGCTCTAGCCAAGTACATGAGAGATCCAATGATCTCGAGAGTATTTCATTTGATCTCTAGCAATTCTCTTGTTCTTTAGAAGAATCACACTTGGATCATAAGGTGTTGGAGAAGGCTTGCTATCCGAATAGCCAAACCGACTCAAAACCTTTTCCACATAATGGGATTGAGAAAGACTAATCCCATCCTCACCTTTGACTAACTTGATGTTCAAGATCACGTCAGCCTCTCCGAGATCTTTCATATCAAAATTTCCAGACAGGAAAGACTTGACCTCATTGATCACATCAAGGTTTGTTCCAAAGATCAAAATGTCATCCACATATAGGCACAGAATAACTCCCTCACCCCCACCATGGCGATAATACACACACTTGTCGGCCGTTCTGTGAAGCCAAAGATATGTCAATGTTCTATCGAACTTCTCATGCCATTGTTTAGGTGCTTGTTTAAGGCCATAAAGAGATTTCAAGTAACTTACACACCTTGCTCTCATGTCCTGTAGCACAAATCCATCTGGTGATCCATGTAGATCTCCTCATCTAGCTCTCCATTAAGAAAAGTCTGTCTTCACGTCCATTTGATGGACAATGAGACCATGAGAGGCAGCCAAGGATAAAAGTACCCGGATGGTTGTGATCCTAGCAACAGTGAATAAGTATCAAAATAATCCTCTCCTTCCTTTTGCGTATAACCCTTAGCCACAAGTCTAGCCTTGTACTTTTCAATAGTACCATCAGGCCTTAGTTTCTTTTTGAACACCCACTTACAGCCCACGGGTTTGCAACCATAAGGCGATTCTGTGAGCTCCCAAGTTCCGTTAGACGTAATAGAATCCATCTCACTACTGACTGTCTCCTTCCGATGAGTCTGCATCGGAAGATGCATAAGCTTCGAAATAGAGGTGGGAGTATCATCCACAAGGTACACAGTGAAATCATTACCAAAGGATTTAACCATCCTTTGTCTCTTGCTCCTCCTAGGAGCCTCACCGCCATCCTCCTCGAGGATTTTGCTCGGGTATCTGTTCGTAATCCTCGGTTTGTGCAATAGGTTCGGGAATTATCTCGGGGTTTTGACTAGAAACGCTTATGCAAATCTTTCATGGGAAATATGCCCTCAAAGAAGGTGGCATCTCTGGATTCCATGATTGTACCGACGATCATGTCGGATACCTCGAGACTTTACTACTAAAAATCTATAGGCAATGCTCAGATGAGCGTATCCCGAGAAAGACACAATCCACTGTCTTAGGTCCAAGTTTGCGCTTTTTAGTTATGGGCACATTGACTTTTCGCCAAGCAACCCCACGTGCGCAAGTATGAAAGTGATGGTTTTCTCCTTCCCATTCTTCATATGGGGTTTTCTCCTTATTCTTAGAAGGAACTTTATTCAAAATGTGACAAGAAGTCAACAGGCCTCCCCACCATTCCTTAGATAGACCCGCAGTTGTCCAACATGGCATTTACCAAATCGGTTAGAGTGCGGTTTTTCTTTCGGCAACCCCATTAGACTCGGCGAATAGGGAGGTGTCCTCTCATGAATAATTCCATGTTCCTTACAGAATAAGTCGAACTCAGAGAGAAGTACTCACCGCCACGATCGACCTAAGCCTTTTGATTTTTCTTTCTAATTGATTTTCAACTTCACCTTATAGACTTTGAAGTAGTCTAAAGCCTCATCTTTAGTTTTCAACGAGATAAACATAGCAGTATCTAGATGCATCATCAATCAGAGTCATGAAATATCTTTTTCCTCCTTTAGTCAACACACCATTCATCTCACAAAGATCTGAATGTATGAGTTCTAATGGTGCCAAGTTTCTCTCCTCCGCTGCCTTGTGAGGTTTGCGAGGTTGCTTTGATTGCACACAACTTTGGCACTTAGAACCTTTGTGACAAGAGGGAATTTTTGGAATTAAATTCATACTAGCGAGCCGAGTCATACAACCAAAACTTAAATGACATAACCGTGAGTGCCAAACATCGGCTTCACCTCCATTGGAAATATCACAAATATGGTTCACAACTTTATTGCAGAAATCGAAGGGAAAAAGCGGAACAAGCCTCTGCACTCATAGCCTTTACCAATAAAAAGTCCATGTTTAGACACGACTACTTTATTAGACTCAAACACCACTTTGAACCCTTCTCTACATAGAAGGGAACCGCTGACCAAGTTTTTATTTATTGAGGGGACATGCTGCCGCGTTCTTTAGCCGCACGATCTTTCCCGAAGTAAACTTCAGATCTACCGCCAACACCAAGAACGAAGCATTCGAGCTATTTCCCATCAACACGGAGCAATCCATACGACCTGGTAAGAAGAGAACAAAGAGAGATCAGCACACACATGAACATTAGCTCCAGATCAATCCACCAATCGGTGGTCTGATTTCTTGAAAGAACAATAGGTGCGTTACCATACCCGTAAGTTCCTCCTCCAAGGTATTGCCAATGGTCACGTTGGATGCACTTTGAGTTACGTCCTTGCTCACCCTTCTGCTCTTGCGATTTGGACCTTTGTTTGGCCCAGTGTCCAATCTCACCGCAAACAAAGCAGGGCTTCTCATCTTTGTTCATTGACTTCTTCTTCTTGAAATTAGTGGTTTGTTTGGCTTTATTTTTCCCTTTGTTCTTGCCATGTGAGAACTGTTGCACCACATTGGCGCTAGACTGCCCCTCAGTTCCTTTCACAGGTGCATCCTTAGCTCGAGCTTTCTCCTCAACATCTAGAGACGCAATCAGATTCTCAACAGAAATCTCTTGTCTCTTATGTTTCAGAGATGTGGCAAAATTCCTCCATGAAGGAGGTAATTTGGCAATAATGCCCCCAGCCACAAACCTGCCAGGTAACTAGATTTTGAGAAGTTTGAGTTCCCTGGCGAGAACCTGTATCTCATGAGCCTGCTCAACTACAGAACGGTTATCCACCATCTTGTAGTCATGATATTGCTCCATGATATACAGTTCACCGCCAGCATCGGAAGCACCGAACTTAGCATTCAAAGCATCCCATAGTTCCTTCGCCTCTTTAATGTGCATATACACATCGCACAGACGATCGGCAAGAACACTAAGAACGGCTCCCACAAAGAGTGTGTTGGCATCCCGATATGCCTTCTCCTTTTCAGGAGTTGGTTCCATATCCTCTGGTTTGCCGTTCGACACCCAGAACACGTTCATAGCTGTAAGCCACAAGGTGACCCTTATGCGCCATCTTTTGAAGTGCACAGGTGAATTTTTCGACCTCGGTGCCTCGGCAAAGCCAGACCATTGATAAACCTAGCGCCTATAATCAGGTTTTTGGATTGTTAGAAATAAAAGCAAATTAAGGTTTAATTTAATCAAAAAGTAAATCATGAACAACATGTGATTGACTATCGGTAACGAATAACAGGAGCATACCATAGATGCATATGCTAGAAGACTACACATATATCCATCTAATGTGCTCACAATCAATAGGTTGAAAATAAACAGTAGAAACATTGTAACGTCTTGTTAGGTATGCGAGATGGAAGCGATGGTCGTTGTAAGCGCGTCTGATCAGAGGGCGAAGCGCGCGCGATCGGCGCGATCTTAAGCGGCCGCTCTCTGAGCGTCGAGGAAGGCGAGCCGTGGCGGTGGCGTGGAAAGCGATCGCGCCGGCGCTTCCCAAAACCTGATTCGTCCTCTCCCGGTGCAAGAACGCGAGGACGGACGGTTTCGAGACACCTTTCCGTTATTTGGTGCACGCCGGCCAGACGGACGGGCGAACTTGATGGCGGCGCAGCGAGAGGAAAATAGCAAAACCCTAGACGTGGTGTGTATCGCACTCTTCCGGACGGCAGCGGCGCAGTATATAAAGGAATAGCCTAGTAACAGCTCGTAACCGAACACGACTCGAAGACGTGCCACGATCGGAGTCTATTACGGATTCCTTATCCCTTCTGCAACCGTGACGATCTCGAGTAGCAAAAGAATAAAGTGCAAAAGGAGGTTGCGCCTACGCAAAGCCCTGGACCGGATTTCGGCGGACCATTCACGCAGGTGCCGCACGCCCGCGCCCCCCGCCCCGTGCCCGAGCCCGGCCTGGCGAGGCGAGCGCGCGCGTGTGTATTCTTTCTCCCTTTCTCCACATGGTTCAACCATGGTGGAGCACACTCCACTATTTAAACTAGTGTTCACCACTTTAGGCTAGCAATGTGGTACTATTGCTAGTGCACATGCCTCTTCATGAGGTGGGCCTTTGAGGTTTTCTAGGATTTATTGTCTCAATTAAATGGGCTTGGCCCAAATAATCCAACAGATATTACCAAACTGGAGGGAGTAAGTGATCTTTTTCTAAATCGCGAGTAGTTTAATTTTGAGCGGTTGTACGTGTTGAGGTGCAAGCATATTTTTTTTCTCTACATCTTTCAAGTTTTTTTTTTCGTGGATTGGCTGGATATAGTTGTCTGAGACAAAGGTCATGGGTTCGAGAAATGGCTAATAAAACAAAACTGGGTTGACAATGAGTCAACGTCATAGGGCTAATGGAGGCTAAGCATATACTATTCATCATGGCCATTGTTATTTATTTATTTATCAAGAGGTCATTCTATACCTTTTTTTTTGAAAGTCATAGTGATTACTTACCTAATTCACTTGCTTTAGGATGAGAAGATTATTATTGCCTACTTATCTGATTTTGTAAGGCAAGATAGAGCAAAGGACCTAACCTCCGGATCATCAATTCCTCAATGAAGCAGAGAGAGAGAGAGAGAGAGAGAGAGAGAGAGAGAGAGAGAGAGAGAGAGAGTACCAACGTGGAGACAGAGCTAGGGTTTAATTACAGAGTAACTAACACAAAATTAGCCCCAAAAGAGGTGTTTTTAAGTTTCCTCAATGGAGCAGCTTATTTTGGTGTATAGATACGACTGTCACGGAGTGTACCCAAGTTTTCCTATAAGCCATCGTATGTGCGGTTGAGACTGTAACTCTGTAAGCATTGTAAAATCTCTTGCACCGTACAGTTTGAAGTTAAAGCTTATGAAATGGATCGTACCGTGGTTGGCTGGACACTCTACTAGTAATATTTTGTTAATAGTTGTATTCTGCTAAGAGCAGTAGTAGTACGCATTTTTTATGTAGATTAATATGATATTAAAAATAACTAAACTGTCCATAATTATAATCTATAAGCACTATATTCAATATTTGTATGTAGTGCATATTTATTAGAGGTACAAAGGTAACATCATACTATTTTTTTATTAGAACATAAAATACATTATATATTTATAGACAAAACTATTATAAAATATATATCTCATGTAAATTTGGACGGAGTGAGTACTTGTTTGGACATAGTACTGCACGGTTGTAGATTGCTTAGTAAGTAAGCCATGATCGATCTGTGTGTGGTAAGTGTTGAGATACAGCATGACTCTTCATCCTAGTTGTTCAAATATGATAGGACTCTATCTCATTATGCGCGAATCTAAATATAATTCTAATAGGTTTTCTCGTATAAATATGGCACCCTATTGTACAAGAAAACAAGACTTAATGGAAAAGTAAAGGTAAGGGACTAGAGAGTTTCCATAAGCGAGACTCAGCCAACAAGTCTGCAACAAATAGGACAATCTCCCAACATTAGGGGAGGAAAGTATGACACTTGCTGATACACTTATTGTATTTTTGATAGGGGATTTGTATACGAATCAGTATGCTGATTATATATGGCTCTATATACAATTCAATACGATGATTGTATTTTTTATCTGGACAATCTCTCAGTATCAGGGGAGGAAAGTATCACACTTCCCGATAAATAAATTGGTTTGTCATTGGCATTTAGTCCTTAGACTGATGCACTAAAGAATCCAACCTTGAAGTTCAAAGAATAATAAATTTGGAACAAATAGCTGATAATATGCCAGACGTCTTCACTGATCATAAGAGAGTGATAAGATCTCATATACCTGCAGTAAACGCACCCAAACGAGTGAAAATACCCTAGAAGTATATTGAGTCCACTCTTACCCCTCATGAGAAGAAGGGGGAGCCTCCAGGTGCATGAAACTCAATTATGCAGAGACATGCCTAGAAAGAAAATTGAACAAGTGATAACACTATCCAAGATAGTGGAAGAAGCTCAATCTAGGAATGAAAACGGAATGAAAATGGTCGATAAATGGCTATTCCATTTATGTTTTCATATCTTTTACCGATGGCGAAAACGAAATCGAAAACCCCAGAAACGGATACGAAAATAGATAGTGATAAAAACGGATGCGGAACGGAACGAGGTCGATACGAAAACGAAAGAGGAAAATTTCACAAGAACATAGTACATGATCACAATATACATGACCATAAAAATAATGTAACTCATTTCACCTTCAAAGCGAACACAAGAATAATGTTATGTTCACCGGTATCACTAGAAAGTTTTTTCTCAAGTTTATCAGCTGAGGCTCGTTATTTGTCCCCCATATTAGACCATCATGTCCTCCTCCATATCATTATCATCGACATTCTCTTGCTCCACCAACTATAAAGGTGTAATGCCCTAAAATTTGCATACTATTGTTCGATGTTCATTTATGATTTTCTAAGATTTATCCTGGATTTTTCTGGAGTTTATAAATGCTATTTTTAGATTTATAAAATTAATTTATTTATGAAAAATGAAAACAATATTATGCTAAAATAATTTTCCTAGGTTCAAAATGTTCCAAAGTATTTTTGAGAATTTTTTTCAAAATTTTTGAACTCTATTTGATATTTTCTATAAAGCCATTTGTATTTATGAAATTATTGTAATTCGAAAATAAATGTAAATTCTCCTTTCTCCTTTTTGGGCCAAGCTTGTTTCTCTTTTCGGCCTGTTTTCATTTATAATTTTTGGTTTCACTCATACGGAATTTCCGTTTCCATCAGAATTGGTTTTCCTGTTTCGTTTCCGTTTTCGTACCAGTATTTTCTGTTTCCATTTTCCTTCGAAACATCAAAAAAATTTCGTTCTGTTTTCAACCCGAGCTCAACCTGATGTTGACAAATTCCTAAAGTGAGCCTGATGATAGTGCCCACATCTCTGAGTGAGCTATCCTGAAGATGATAACCAGTGAATATTTGTGCGCACAATTTGACGTTGGAAAGGTAGAACACCCAGATTTCATCATTGTGGGAAATCACATGGAGCTAAAAGAAATTAATGAAGATATTTTCACTAATTATATGTATTCAGGAAAGTTGTATAAAAGAAAGACTACAACTATTGATATATATTTTGCTTAAAAATTGCTAAAACTCTTGAGCTAGATCTAGAACCAAAGTCCATAACAGAGCAGCAAAAACGCTAAGATTGGGTCAAATGGAAAGAAGTAATCAAGGTAGAATTGCACTCGCTTAATAAAAAGGAAAGTATTCAGTCATGATGATTGAACACCTCCTAAAGTGTTCCTTGTAGGTTTAAAATAGGTTTTCATCCGGAAGAGAAAAGAAAATAACCTGACGATGATATATAAAGCGAGACTTGTAGCACAAGGGTTCACACAGAGATCCGACATCGTTTAGATGAAACTTATTCTCCTGTAATGAGTGAAATAACGTTTTGATACTTGATATCAATGAAATCTAGCTTAACTTATCAATGCAATTGATGGATATAGTGATTGCATATTTATATGGATCACTGGATATGGATATTTATATAAGAGTCTCTAAAGGAGTCAACATTTCAGATCTTAGTAAAGGAAATCACAACATATATAACGTCAAACTGCAGAGATCGCTATACAAATTAAAACAGCCAATGAGAATGTGGTATAACCAACTTAGTGAGTTCCTCCTGAAGAAGGGATACTCTAATAATGATGACTATCTCTGTGTGTTCATAAAGAAATACCCGAATAGATTGTGTATAATCTCATTCTATGTCGATGATCCGAATATCATCAGAACCACAGAGGAGATAAAGGAATCAAATTCTTATGTTATGACAGAATTTGAAATGAAAGATTTGAGTAACACAAAATATTGCTTAGGCCTGCAGTTAGAACATTTCATAGAAGGAATTTTTTTACATCAGTCTACCTATACCAAGAAGGTATTGCAAAAATTTAATATAGATAAATCTCATCCTTTAAAGACCCCATGGTAACAAGACCCCTTGAAGTGGATAAAGACCCTTTCAGACTAAGGATGTTTTAGGACCTAAAGTCTCAAACTTAAGCATCATTGGAGCATTTATGTATCTTGTTAAGTGCATAAGGCCTGATACTGCATTTGTAGTAAAATGCTAGCTAGACACAGTGCAGCTCTAATCAAAAGACGTTGGACTGATGTCAAGACTTACGTAGATACCTTCAAGGTACTCAAAATCATGGCTTATTTTACCGGAAAGATCAAGGCTTAACTATGGTGGGATATGACTGGGTTTATGTTTCTTTACGGTAGTATAACCATTTATTGATATTCTTTTAAGCAAACATTGGTAGCTACTTCTATCAAGCACTAAGAGATTATAGCATTATGTGAAGCCTCACATAAATGATTAGCCATATCCAGAAGTTATATGGCATTAACACTGTTGATACCCCCACAATTATCTATGAAGATAATGTTGTTTGTGTTGCACAAAAGCAATATCACGAAGCATATTGCCCTTAAACTTTTCTATCCTCATAAACTCCATAAAAATGGTGAAGTAAAGATTCTGCAAACTAAATCATATAAAAATATAGTAGATTTATTCACTATATCTTTGCCTAAATCCCTGAATTAAAACTCTTAACATGATCTTGAAGATATTACTTTAATCCAAAGGATTATAAGTTGCACTCTTTTTCCTTTAGTGAGTTTTTGTGAAGTTTTCTCATATGAAGGTTTCTAATGAGGCAACAAGTGTAACATAATATATGAGTGCAATGTACTCTTTTTTCATTAATTTTTTTATTAGATTTTTAAGAGGAGTTTTTAATGAGACATATGGATTAGGCGGTATTCACCTAAGGGGAGTGTAGATATATAGCAGAACTCTTCGTGATGGTTGTTCAAATGTGATGAGACTATCTTTTTGTGAGCGATTTCGAATATATCACTAATGTGATGAGACTATCTTCATTGTACAAGAATCTATCTGTAGCGTGCTATTCGTAATTGTTCTTATGATTCAAGTGATACATTTTATTTGATAATACTGTGATCATCGTCCTTTTACAACCTTATAATGAACGGCTGGCTAGGTGAAAATGACCAAGGCCCTGTTTGGTAGCAAAGTTTTTCAATACCATGGTATTACAAAATCATGGTTTAGAAATTGCTTTAGCATAAATACCATGGTTTCACCTACCACCATTGAATCTATGATTTTTCTTGGAACTACAAGCTGTTTGGCTACAAAGTCTTTTGCATGGTATTTTCAAAGTATTGACTAGCCATGTAAACCTCTCTCTCTGTACACCAAGTCTTCGATACACCTTATGGCCAAAGGCTACACCAAAACTTAGATCTAAGTGGAGTTTGCAATACTCCAAAAATACTATGGTATTGGCAATACCATGGTTTTCAAAAGAGAGTTTTTTTTGTTGCTTCCAAACACCTTATGACCAAAAATACCAAGATATTTTCAAAAACCATGGTTTTCTTAACTATTATAAGAATGAGTTGGTGGTGATGATGAGTCTAGCATGCCGTTTTTGTACCAGAACAGTAGGGGGTCCAAGGCCCAGTAGGTGAGGAATTATGTAGCTATTTACTGTTTGTCTAGCCTTATTTGCATTTCATTGTATTCTCTTGTTCAGTGATTCTTCAGTAACGGATCTCAGATAAGTGATAGCTCAAGTTTTAAATTCTCGTTTTTTTTGTTTTTAAGGCCATTCCTAGTGCATAGTTTTATTTCCCAGTTTTCAAGAGTGTCACATCAGCTTTTGTCTAGGTAACCGTGTATCTCAGGTTTCATCCAGATGAAACTCACTCACCTCCCATGAAACTCTTTCTATCTCTCTCTTCATAATTATCTTGCCATGTCACCAAACATGATGATGTGTCACATCATTTAATGAAAATGAAACTCCCACTGGGAATGGCCTAAGAGTTTAGAACTTGTGATGTCATCATCTATTTAGGATCCGTTACAACGCACGGACACTTTACTATATCTAAAAACTATGAAAATACTTTGTTGCCAAACAGCCGTATGTTCCTTAGCTTGAAACAGGACTTATCCTCCTGCGTCCATCCGTCGCTTTGTCGTCCGTCGTGTCGCGCCGTCGCATCTCTTGTGTCTGTCGCGCCGTCGCATCTCTTGTGTCTGTCGCGCTCGCCTCGAGATCCACGCCGCGCGTGCCTGACCTGGCTGGCCCTGACCGCCGAACGGCTTTACGTGCAGGGCTCGACGGTGGAGACAAAAAAGAGTCAGCAGCGGCTCGCGGGGCCCACCGCTTCAGGCTGGCCTGCCACCTCATCCAACGTGCTAACGCAAGCGAGCAGCAACCTTGCCCTGGGGCCTGGCTGACACGGCAGGTGGGCCCACCTTGACAATGGTCCCCGCCTGTCAGGAAGAGTTTCCGGGGGCAAACTCACTCACGTGCAAGGGAAAGGCGATGACGATGCATGCGAAATAAACGAAGCACTGGGTTTTCGGCTTATTTCCCCTGGGAGGCTGGGACCAGTATCTTTTCAAAGTCTGGCTCAACTCTAGTCCCTTCTTAACCACCAAAGAATCTAAGCAGAATTACAGTAGATCTACCTATCATAGCATAGAAGCACGGTAGATACTGACCACGGTATAAAAACATGGTAAATGTTTGTCGCAGTAGAGAAAGGAGCCAGATTTATAAATTTATTGGGATAAGGATCGAACTTGAAACAAAAAAATTGAGCAAAGAGGGGGGAAAAAAAGGTCTCCCAGGCTTTGGCCAATGTGAGTCTATAAGAGCATCTCCAGCAGAGCCCCTAAACCAGCCCCTAAACTTTAAAATAGGGGGTGTAGTAAAAAAACAGATCCAGCAGGGCCCCAACTCAAGCCCCTAAAATTAGGAGGCCCCTAAATTTGCCTCCTCAGCCCCAATTCCCAGGGGGCCCCAACTTCAGCCCCTAAAATTATGAGGCCCTTAAATTTGCCTTCTCAGCCCCAATTCACAGGGACACAAGTACAACCTCTATTATTGAAAATAGGAAAATACATGAGAGGCTTCGAAAATTTTATCATGTTTTGAAAATTTTAAATTTAAATTTGAAATATCATGTTTTTAAATTGTAAATGTTAATATGCTTATGTTTTATGTATTACAAATATTTTTGCTTGAATTTTAGTGGTGTCAAATGAAGATTATACATAGTGGATATGTTAAAATAGGAGAAAAAGTAAAATAGGGGCTGAGATTTAGGGGCTGTTGCTGGACCTGTGCTCTGAAAACAGGGCCCCAAAAAATAAAGGAAGTCCCTAAATCCAAAATAAGGACCCTGTTTTAGGGGCCCTTGCTGGAGATGCTCTAAGGTAAAGGCGATGAAGTCGTATGCAAAAATTTGTGCGTTGCTACAGGGTCCTATATATATAAGTACTATGGAATTTTTAAAAAAATAATATATTATTAAATAATTTTGTAAAAATAGTATGTCAAAAATAAAATTACAAAAATACAACTCTGTCGCCATATGAAATGGTAACAAGACCTATCGCCAATTCAAATGGCGAAAGAGACCTCAGCTTTGTTGACTAAATGAATCCATAGCAAAATAAGCCGTTGGCCAAATTCAATCTACGATAAAAATAGATATCTATCGTCATTTGAAATGCTGACAAAGTCTATATTGCCATTTTAATTGGCTACAAAGACTCTATTACGATTTTAAATAATGATAGAGGTGTATTTTTTTAATTTTTCTTTTTAGCGTATTGATTTTTGTAAAATTATTTTAAAAAATATATTATTTAAAAAAATCGAAGTACTATGTGTGCTACCCGACGGGAGTACGGGACCTTGAGGTCCAGCTAGCCGTCCGGGAGGATCGCGACGAACAGATAGGAGGAACCGAGGAACCTGACGATGGAGCTTGCAATGCAAGTACCGATCGAGATTGCCGGCGCTTGCGTGTTGGAGCATTTGGGATTCCTTATCGTGTGTTTGATTTCTGGGTTGAGGTGAGATACGGTTCTATTGTTTTCAATGAATACGACGGTTTAACATCTATCTCAACTTTTTTGGGTCCGATTATTCAAGATAGGATGTTTTTTTTTTTCTTCATAAAACGACTAACTTGATAGAAGCAACTAGGCATCCTAAATTATGTCGCCAAACTTGACTTTACCAAATATATAATTTCATCCGGTACTACTATAAAAAAATATCATCTGTTACTTACTTATACTGCTATCTTTTACAAGTACTCCTATTACACATTTCGTCGATTCTCTTGGCGCAAAACCAATATAATATTAATTGATCTGAGAATTGGTTCCGGTACTAACGATAGTAGATCACAAGCGGGGATGTGTTTTCAGATCAGCCCGCCCGACAAGCGGATAATTGATCACATAGTATCAATGCATTTTTGTAGAGATAACTTAGAGAAATCGTATGAATGAGTTACTACATTCTAAAAGAGATACGTAATCAATTAGGGATTAAACTATTAGTGTGTATATACATAGTTTATACGACGTATTTTTTAAATAGTACTATCCATAAATATAAGAAGTATTCCATATTTTAATATAAATTAGTGTAATATTATGTTTATATTACTAATAAATATCCAGATTTATTTGATATTCTGTACATTAAATATAATTATTATAGATAATAATTAGAGATAATATAATTATTTTTAATATTTTTTTAGTTTATATATAAAAAACGTTAAATAAACGGAGGGAGTAACGTGATGAACGGAGATAAGATACCCGTCCAAATAATTTATTTTCGTGATTTTTTTTATCCCGAGCGTCGTGGGCGTGGCGCGCATGGGCTCCTCGTCCCGTGCCGAACTCCGCTGACTTCGCCGGCAAAAACGCCGCGCTTACAGACCCTTCCAGACGATCCTGTCAAAATCCCACAATGACAAGTGGACCACCGCACAGAAATCTTCCCCACGTGTCAGTGACGTTCTAGAATATAGCATCTTCCCACCAGCCGCGCGCGTAGCAGCCGCTCCCGGGAGGCAAGGTTCACATGCCGCATCGAGGGGGATCCTTTCGCACGAGACCTCACTATCTGTCGTTGACCGACAGGTGGGTCACGATCACCTCACCCCCACGTTGACCCTCCTGTCAGGCTCACACCCTATGATGTTGCGCGGAGAGAGACGGCACGTCGGGACGGGATCAACACTGTGCACCTCTGCGGCAGCAGCTTCCCCACAAGCGGCCGGTGACACGTAGGGCCGTCGTAACAACGCCGGGCCCACCGCTCAGGTTCCTTTCCCGGAGCACCTGCGAGGCTGGCGCAACCGACGAACGAACGAGGAGCGCCCACTCGCTGTTCCATGGGGCCCACTTCCCATCTCCTTCGGACAAGAAAATCCTATAGTAATTTTATAAAAAAATCTAAAATTTCTCAAAAAGAAAAGATCTTCATCGTTTATTTTGGTGGACTAAATTATAACAGTGCAGATTAATCATATATAGATATTAGAGTTATATACAAATACAATTGTATTTTAATTATAGGAAGTATAATTGTATATCAAATACAACGGTACTCCCTCCGTTTCTTTTTATAAGGCGTATTTGGTTTCGTTAGGACAAGGCTTTGACCAACAATTATTCTATTAGCATATAATTTTTATGACACAAAATTGATATTAGCATATTTGTATTCAAAAGTACTTATATATAGTTATGATTTTGTATTGCATAAATGATATATTAATGAAGTAATCGTTGGTCAAAGTCTTGTCCTAACGAAACCAAATACGCCTTATAAAAAGAAAGGGAGGGAGTATCATACTATCGAGTCGTTTAGTTGCCAGAGCTATGTAACAAATACACTTGTATTTTAATTATAAAAAACTATAGTTGTATATGAAATGCAACAGTATCTGATATCTAGATGCCCCGCTGCGCCAGTAAATCTACTATCTCAATTTAATTTACAAGTAGTACTCCCTCTGGTCTTAAAAAACTGACGTTCTAGACATTAACACGGTCTTTAAAACACAACTTTGACCACTAATTTTTATTATAATATATTTTTGAAACTCAATAAAATTATAATATTATAAAAGTACTTCTCGAGACAAGTCTACACATATAATTCTCGTACATTCAATTTAAATGTTTATAAATATATCGATAGCCAAAATTTTAAAACTTTGATTATTACTGTGTGTAAAAGTTAGTTTTTTTTAAGATCGAAGATACTCCCTCTGTCCCACAAAGAGTGCATTTCTAGTGTTCAAATTTTGTCCCACAAAGAGTGCATTTCTAGTCCGTAGGGCCCAGCTGTAGGTGTATGCATGCTCATTTAAGTGCTTGTGGAAATCGAAACACCAGCATGCTTGTGTATGAAGTAATGAGGGTCACATTAGTCATTTACCTTGCACACTAATCTGTCTTAAAAATCCTAGAAATGCACTCTTTGTGGGACAGAGGGAGTACTCCAGTACCTAAATGATTTAATGTGTAAAGCGGTCGGTTCAGTTTGGGATTGGCTCCCGTGCCTATACGTGGAGCGATGTGGACGGCGCAGCAGCAGCAGCAGCCGGGGACTTCATTTACTGCGATCCCACCCCGATTAGCCCGGACAAAAGGCGCGGTTTTATGTTCAGTGAAACCGAGCTCATTTATTACTGGCCTCTGACTGTCTAGAAGCGAACAAATAAACCGTGGATGCAGGCGTCCAAAGACAATCTCTCGAGGTGAGAAGAAAATTTGGCCAAGTTAGTCGTCGATCGGTTAGTTCATGAACAGCACCGTGAGAAAACAAACACTCCAGATTTACACGTATGAAGAATTGTTTTTGAGTGTATAGGCATCTTCCGGATATTTTTTATCTTAAATAACATTTAAATTTTGGACCGTAGGATTAAAAATTTAACCGTTAGATCAAATTATAGGATCGGATGTAATCGATACTCCCGAATCTCAACAATGATCCAATGCTCCCAGATTTGAATGATTTCAGCAAACAAAAACATCCGGATGATGTTTATCAAATCCCTTATTTTTTTATATGTTTTATATAAAACGGATGCACACCACAGTTACACATCACACACACACACACATGTATACATTATCTACTTACGTTAAGAAATTAATTAGAGGCTCTATATCTTCGGAGCATGGGTTCATATTGTTTTACCGAATGCGCACGTATGTGTACCTAATTTTTTAGTCGGTGAGCACGAGCGTCGAGTTAGATTCAAACGCTAGTGGGCACAAAGCAACACTGGCTCTTGGTCAACTGAGCTACGCTAACTTCTTGACACAGGACCACTTATGTAGGGCTGGAAACGAGCCGAGCCGAGCCTGGCTCGGCTCGGCTCGATGTGGCTCGGTCTAGTGGCGAGCCGAGCTAGGCTCAGCTTGGCCCTGAGGTGAGCCCAAAAAACCGGCTTGGCTCGGCTCGGGGTCGGCTCGCCGAGCCAGGACATTTTATTAGGAAATTAAGTATTTATACAATAATTCATGTATTTGCAGTGAATAATATTAACTTACTAGTTACTACTAAATAATAGTAGTTGCTTAGTTGCTCTCTATCACACTTGTAGGAAATGGAATTGTCTCAACATCATCTTTTTCCTAAAAATATAAGTCATTAGTCATACTAAATTCCCTGCATGGGCTGGGCCATCGAGCCAATTTGGCTCGCGAGCCGAGCCGAGCCGAGCCGGCTCGGTGTTTTTGCGAGCCTAAAAAGTAGGCTCGGCTCGAGCTCGGTCTGAGCCCGAGCCGAGCCACGAGCCACGAGCCTGTGCGAGCCGAGCCAGGCTCGGGCGAGCCCTCGCCCGAGCCACGAGCTTATTTTTTAGCCCTACACTTATGCCTCCGGAGATTTTCATGTGATTTTTGACACGGTGACGAACAAGTCGCACTCGTTGTTCACCATGTGATTCTAGAAAAAAAAAGATACATAATTTTAGAGAAATTTTATAAAGCATTATACTGATAGTATAGAGTGGTCAAGTAAAAATAAAAAAATAACCATTGATTTATTAAGATATATTAACTATTGTACTATTAAAAAAGTATAAATAAATACTAGCTAATATAATCCATTATATCAAAAATAATGAGCCGTAAAAGAACTATAATTTTATCCCCTCTCTCTAGTAATCTGTTATTTTTTTATCTTCTCTCTTACACATTATCTCTAAGTCGAGGTTTATTTTCTTCTTTAAAAGAAAGAATTCGAACCCAACAAGGTAACGAACCAACCAGGCAGGCCGGTGTATATATAGGCTAATAGGCACAATGAATCTCTGCATAGTTTCTCTCCTACCCCATCTGCCTTTTCTTGCTTCCGTATTATCTCCCTTTGCTGCGCGCTGCCGGGCAAGAGGAGCCAGCCGAGAGAGGGAAGGAAGGAGTCATGGCGGAGGAGGTGGCGGCGGTGGCGCGGGAGCTCCGCGCGAGCTTCGCGGCCGGCCGGACGCGGCCGGCGGAGTGGCGGGCGGCGCAGCTGCGGGCGCTGGTCAGGATGATCGAGGAGAGGGAGGGGGACATCAGCGACGCGCTCCACGCCGACCTCGCCAAGCCGCGCATGGAGTCCTACCTCCACGAGGTATGTACGCGTAGTTTCCTACACGTTACGTGCCCATACATCTGGTTCTTGCTGTTGAATCGGCGGCGGTGCTTCGTGTAGAAACAGGATTGCTGTCTTGTCCTTTTTGCTTAGATTCCTGGATTGGTAAGTACTGGAATTTTATCTCTGCATACGTGATTAGTCGCCTTCTTCCCCATGTCATCGTGTATGATTGCATCCAGTAAGAATTTTAGTTTTGACTTTTGACTAATCCGAGTTTGTGTTCAGCATACTGGTGCTGGCCGGATTAGTAAAAGTTATTTTTGTTATGCGGGCTCTGTCTTCTATTTCTTGTTATTTTGATTGGTGTCATGTTTGCCAGATGCGGGGTTATACTTTTTTCTCATAAATTGGAGTCTCCTTACCTCTGTTAATTCATGTTGGATCGATAAATACTCAATTTTTCGGTACCTTTCCCCTCTTGTGGGTCAAATTTTCTTATGGTGTTGGATTGATTAGGCTACTGTGTTGATCGAATCCTTCTTGGGGTTGTGGTCGGCAGTGAATTGGGAAAGTTGAGTTCTGCTTGTCGTTAGAATTCTTTAAAGTGTTGCGTGCCAATTAATTCCTAGTGGTCAAACACTCCACTTTGGCGTTGATTCCACGAAGCCCTCTTCTGTGTTTGGTCTCAGATCGGTTCAAAGCTTGCGCCTTGGTCAATTTCTCGGTTTGCGCAAAGATTTTACACTTTTCCTTTTGGGCAGATGCAACTTTGCATCAGTTTCAACTTGCTCTGTTATTACATTTTTCTTTCTTCAGTTTATTTATTTAAATCTGATGTCAGTTCAAGCCACGAATGCTTAAGTCAAGAAAGTTCGGCTCTTTAGTTATTGAAGCACTACACTGTTACTTTGAAGATAGTATTTGATTGGTCCAGTTGGTACTGCATCCTTGTCGCTGATTGCAATCTGCCTCTGTAGCAAAAATGAAATTTTGTTGGCTAATTACTTCACAATTTATGCTAACTTATCGGGAAAGAAAATATAAAAGCTGTGAGATTGTTTTCACCTGTCACTTCCTTATGCTAACTTATCAGAAAAGCAAGAATAAAAGCTGTGAGATTGTTTTCGCCTGTCACTTCCAGATTAATTCTTTCCTGACTGCGTAATTGGTAACCACATGTTGCTGCCCTTTTCTTCTGTTCATGACTTAGATTTCGCTGGCGAAGGCGGCCTGCACATTTGCCTTAAAGGGGCTGAAGAATTGGATGAAACCTGAGAAGGTAGGCATTCTGTTTGCACGTCCAGCCTCCAGATGTGTTTCAGCCTTCTTAAGACATACTGTTTTGTTTATCTGGGCTGTAACCTCTACTATTTTATATCCAGGTACCTGCTGCCATAACTACATTCCCATCCAGTGCGCAAATTGTGTCGGAGCCCCTGGGTGTTGTGCTCGTCATCTCAGCCTGGAACTATCCTTTCTGTAAGTTGATGATGCATTTGCAATCGTAGATGCAGTTTAGTAGGGATTTAATGCAATTTGTGTGGAAGAGATTTTGAGGATATAGTAGCTATTGATTAGTTCACAGTATGATGGTGCTGGAAGATTGAGGCATGAGTTTTGTATGCTCCCCTCTCCTTTGCTTGAGGATTGGTTATATGTCATAGTTGTTATCTTTCCCTTTCCTCAGAACAAACTTTGCATATTTGTTTCCTGCAGTTATTCTCTACTGCAACATACCTTGTGTCCCAAGTCTTGATTTGTTGTTCAACATTTGAGCATTAGGAGGTCATGTTTCAGCTCTATTCCTCTAGAAGTGAGGATCCTTTGAAGTTTGAACGTTATTTGCTGTATTAGACTTTTATGTACTAAACACCAACTTTTAAAGGTATTTGTACTATCTTAGCACTTTGACTAGTCGATTTGAACTAAAAGTAACCAGATCATTTTCGACCCTCCTGCCTGTCTATTATGAAGTATAATTTGGCGTGCTAGTCTTCTTGCTGAGTGTTCAAAAAGAAAGACAACTAATACATTTATTGTAGTGCTCTCAATCGAGCCTGTCATTGGAGCAATCGCTGCTGGGAATGCTGTTGTTCTGAAGCCATCAGAAATTGCGCCAGCCACCTCATCATTGTTTGCAAAGCTGCTACCTGAGTATGTTGATAACTCCTGCATAAAAGTTGTGGAGGGAGGCATTCCAGAAACAACCGCACTTTTGGAACAAAAATGGGACAAGATATTCTACACAGGTCAAGTTCTTACCTGTGAAATTTTCATGCTTGAAATGTTTTTCCTGTGTAGTAATTCATTGATTGTTTTTCCATTTTTGCTGGTTCTTGTACTGAATGTCTGAATTGTATATCGATCCTCCGTTGTGTATAACTATATGTTAGGCATGTAGTAATATAAAGATTCTAAAGTGCATATATTCCTGTGAAATTGCAGGTAATGGAAATGTAGGCCGCATAGTGATGGCAGCAGCTGCAAAGCATCTAACCCCAGTGGCTCTGGAGCTCGGTGGAAAATGCCCTGTTATTGTTGATTCTGATGTTGATCTTCATGTAAGCCATCCCCTCGTAAATTGTCAAGACTCTTTTGAAAAATCTTGCTTTTTTGGTTTTTCCTAATGGATTTTTTCCCTTCAAGATTGCTGTTAAGAGGATTGCTGTTGGCAAATGGGGCTGTAACAATGGCCAAGCATGCATTGCTCCGGATTACATCGTAACTACGAAATCATTTGCTCCAGAGCTGGTACAGGCAACCATAAGCATCACCGCTAAAAATATCGTCGTGCAAACTAAACTCCTATTTTGCTTACCCATGAAACTCTCTACAGGTGGACTCTCTTAAAAGTGTTTTGGAGAGGTTCTATGGGAAGGATCCTTTGCAGTCCGCAGATTTGTCTCGTATTGTGAATTCTAATCATTTCCACAGATTGACAAATCTGGTTGAAGACAAGAAAGTTTCTGACAAGATCGTGTACGGTGGCCAGACAGACGAGAAGCAATTGTGAGAATTTATAATGTCAACCATGCACTCACTATTGGGTTTGTGAAAGGAGTCTGACTGATTGTTAACATCTGTTTCTTGCATCGCAGGAAAATTGCTCCTACGTTGTTGGTAGATGTTCCTCTTGATTCAGCACTCATGACGGCAGAAATATTTGGCCCCTACCTTCCCATCGTAACCGTCAGTACTCCTCCTCTGGCTTCATCCTGTACCCTACCTCTAAGCTCCAGTAACTCAGAATTTTAGATTAGTGATGTCTGTCTATCTTGTCTCTTCTGTGTGCTATGTTCATTACCATATTTGATCTAGATGTGTCAACATTGCTGCTATCATATGCTGGCTTTTCTGGTACATCCCTAGCATCTGATTCAGTTTGGAATGATGGTCTTCTAGGTTGACAAGATTGAAGAAAGCATTGGTTTCATCAACTCCAGGACCAAGCCACTTGCAGCCTACCTCTTCACCAAGAACAGCAAACTGCAAGACGAGTTTGTGTCGAGTGTTCCGGCCGGAGGGATGCTGGTAAACGACGTCGCCCTACATGTAAGCCCTGCCTCACTGAAACTCTTGAAAGTAAAATCTGCCCACAAATATGGGGGGAAAAACGATGATTTGCCTCAAAGTTGATCGGCATTTGATGATTTATCCAACGATATCTCACTGATATACGGATGCCATCGTCAAAGACCGATCAACTTCGGGACAAATCATCAAATCCCCCCAAATATGGCATACTTGCAAGGTGCTGAAACCGCTCCTGTTTCCAACGCAGCTCGCCAATCCGCACCTGCCGTTCGGCGGAGTCGGCGACAGCGGGATGGGCTCGTACCATGGGAAGTTCGGCTTCGACGCCTTCAGCCACAGGAAGGGCGTCCTGATCCGCGGCTTCGGAGGGGAGGCCACCGCCAGGTACCCGCCGTACACGCCGGAGAAGCAGAAGATCCTGAGAGGCCTGATAAACGGAAGCTTCGTCGCCCTCATCCTCGCCCTCCTTGGATTCCCGAGGGAGAGGCGTATGTGAACGTGTCTCGCGTGCTTGCCATGCCGGCAATGCGAGACACCTCGGCGCGCGTGTGCGCGCCGCACGTGTGAATAATATTTGTGCAACTTTCAAATAGCGATGCGTAGAAACACCTCGCTGTGTTTGTTGGACTTTCGGGTGTAACTCGGTTGAATTCTACATCAAGGAGTCACATATTTTCGGGTGTAACTCGGTTGAATTCTACATCAAGGAGTCACATATTTTCGGGTGTAACTCGGTTGGATTCTACATCGGGGAGTCGCATGAATAAGTATGATTTTGTCAGGTGTGGAAGAAGATGATGTGTCTTGTCTAGCGACTAACAGCTCTCCCTGATAATTCCTCTTCATCGCATATGAACTGCTCGTGCAACTACGTATCTGACTCTGCTCATCATTGCCCGTATTACACACGAGAGGATTTTGATCTAGAATACAGAGTAGTAGCAGAGTGCAAAGCATCAGAGGGGATTTTGATCCGCTCCGGTGATCCCGCATTAACTCTCGTGATGTTGAATAAAAATTGAGCTCTGCGCCATATTAAATATTAGCCGTCCATTCCATTTAATCTAACGAATCAGATTAGTTGGGTGCCGTCCATTCCATTTAATGTTGGGATTTAGTTTTACCTCCTTTGGTAGTAGATTCTACTACACCTTCAAGTATATAAGCAAGTATTGTTCTCTTAGGTGCAAGAATGTAACTTCATAATTCTCCCAAAGGTCTTTTGACGAAGGCGCGGCGCACTTCCTCTGCAGCACACTATCAACGAGCCCCTCTGTTAATTGGTGCCCCTGTCCTGGTGCATGCAGTGATTGGAAAATTACCTATTGCATGTTTTACAGAATGGAAAAGATCGAGAACTGATTGGATCTATATGCAAGATCCTAATTAGATAGTGAATTAATCCGTTTGATCTTGTGTTACCCATACATATAAGAACCTGCCACGAACAGCTGCTTTTGCATCACGTTAATGCATGTATCCTTTTGATTTGGATCATCCATTCACTACCAGTAGGATTTAAGGTTAAATGTCCAAATTACCTCGTGTAAATCAATAGTTAGATTTGATTTCTACTACCATACATTACTACCAGTTACCTAAGCATTTGGACATAAAAATAGGACCGAAACAGTGCTACATGATGCTTAAACAAGGCCTTCAAATTCTTATAGTTAGTTCTTTATTTTCTGGATATCACCAAGCATGGCCTCAAAGAAGACATGCATGAATGGACAGACATTGCAAGAGACCAAGCTTTTTTTAGCTCTTTTACCGTACACTAAATTTAATATAGACCGTTAATTCCTTTTTTATCCAATTGATCAGAATAGCTAGTATTTATTTATACTTCCGTCGGTAGTAGTCATAGAAATACATTCAATAAAACAATGACTAAATCTATCTACCCTATTCTACCAGTTTCTTCAACACACTGGTTCTCTTCTCTGCCTTGTTTTTGCATGGTGCAACAAAACCGGGGAGTGGCCTGTGTGGTGTCTTCTTCCCCGCTTGTCTCCTCACTCCCCGCTTAATGCTCCCTTCCCTCCATCCAAAATTTGCCTCCCATGGCGCCCTTAAAAACACGCACTAATGGCAACCCCCTTTTCAACAGGAACAGAGCCTTAACACCAATGGACATGGATGGATGCTTGTTGTTAGGAAACTGGTTGAAATAAGTTGGTTGGATTGCATCATCTCCTCCCCTAGAGAAGCCACTCTTGGAGGTATGTATATCTTGGCTCTGTTTAATTTCGTGTCCTTGTCTTAAAATCATCCAAAACACACATCTGTAGGATCAATTCACCTCGAATTCAGGGAGGTGTGCATCGATCTGAAAGCAAATCCAATGATCTAGAATTTGAATGATGGTTGCTAAAGAAAACATCCGGATGAAACTTATCAAAACCTCTTCAGTTAAATCCATGAGTTGATCATTAGAAAACATTACAACCTACTGTGTTTTTCAATCTACACGTTATTGAATTTCTGGTTCGCCTTTAGAATTGCATTTTGGGACAGACAAAGATGGTGGATCTGATATAGATGAAATGCCCTAGGATGATTTCTAACTACGTCGTTAATTTCCTGTTGTTTTGATTGATTAATCTGTAGGAAAGAAAAATTCCGTATTAAGAATCGTACAGAGTTGCATGAGCTGAAAGGTAAGGATGGCATTGTTCGATCGGAACCAAAGGCAGCGGTCGTCGCTCTGCTCGACGGCGACCATCGTCCTGTTCGTCGCGCTCTGCCTCCTCGGCCTGTGGATGATGTCCTCGCCGGAGAGTGTCCCGGCTGCCATGTCGTCCGATGTTAAGAGGGCGGAGGTCGTCAAGGAGGAGGACAGCTCCATCGACGCCACCAACAACGTCAAGCAGCGCAGCGCCAACGTCGTCGCGGAGACGACCACGACCACCAATGACGCCGCCGCCGAGGCCGCGGAGGTCGAAAACACGAAGGGCGGGGTGGAAGGTGACGGCGGAAAGCAGTCGTACAAGAACCAATCGTTTGAAGACGAGAACGGCACGACGGAAGGCGGGGTGCTCGTGAAGCCGGAGACCGGCGAGACGGACGGCGCCGCCGCCCGTGGAAAGAGCGTGGAGGAGACGCCGATCGACGTGAAGGAGACCGGCGGCCAGGAGCAGGAGGCGACAGACACGAAGGAGAGCGGCGGCGGTCAGGACGTGAGCACCGAGCAGACGCCGACTGACACGAATTGGAGTGTCAGCAAGGACAAGAACGCCGAGGAGACGGCGGCGACCGACATGAAGGAGGCCACCGGAGGCTTGCCCAAGAACCAGACGTTCGACGATGAGAACGGCAAGATTGACGGCGTCGACCTGGTGCAGAATGTCGACAACAAGACGTTCTCAGACGAGAATGGCAACGCCGAAGGAGCTGTATTACCGGTGAAGCCTTTGGCCGAGGTGACAACGACCACCACCATGGACAACATGGAGGCCGCGGCGGTGGTTCCAAACGAAACCACCACCACCATTCCTGAAGAGAATAAGCTGCCGGCGGCGAATGAGGCGCTGCCGAACGGGCAGGCGGAGTTGCTGACGGAGCGGGCGGCGCAGAACGGGTCGTTCACGACGCAGGCGGCGGAGTCGACCAAGGAGAAGAAGAACCGCACCGATAAGAAGAACAAGGGGAAGCACAAGAAGAAGGCGGTGGCCGAGGGTGGGGACGGCGTGGCGTCGCCGTCGCTCAGCTGGAAGCTGTGCAGCTCGAGCGCCGGCGCAGACTACATCCCGTGCCTGGACAACGACGCCGCCATCAAGAAGCTGAAGACCACCAAGCACTACGAGCACCGGGAGCGGCACTGCCCCGCCGACCAGCCAACGTGCCTTGTCCCGGCGCCGGCGTCGTACAAGGAGCCCATCCGGTGGCCGCACAGCCGCGACAAGATCTGGTACCACAACGTGCCGCACACGAAGCTGGCAGCGTACAAGGGGCACCAGAACTGGGTGAAGGTCTCCGGGGAGCACCTGACCTTCCCCGGCGGCGGCACGCAGTTCAAGCACGGCGCGCTGCACTACATCGACCTGATCCAGGATGCTCTCCCGGACGTGGCGTGGGGTCGCCGTAGCCGCGTGGTGCTCGACGTCGGCTGCGGCGTGGCCAGCTTCGGCGGCTACCTCTTCGACCGCGACGCGCTCACCATGTCGCTGGCGCCCAAGGACGAGCACGAGGCGCAGGTGCAGTTCGCTCTCGAGCGCGGCATCCCGGCCATCTCCGCCGTCATGGGCACCCGCCGCCTCCCCTTCCCCAGCAACGTCTTCGACGTCGTCCACTGCGCGCGGTGCCGCGTTCCGTGGCACATCGAGGGCGGCATGCTCCTCCTCGAGCTCAACCGCCTGCTCCGCCCCGGCGGCTTCTTCGTCTGGTCCGCCACGCCGGTGTACCAGAAGCTTCCAGATGACGTGGAGATCTGGGACGGTCAGCCTCTTCTCGAATCCTTCTTCTCCTCCGTTTCTTACCTACTTGCAGAGTTGCATTATTCATGGCTGATGCGATCGTGTGGGTGTGCAGAAATGGTGAAGCTGACGAAGGCCATGTGCTGGGAGATGGTGAAGAAGACCAAGGACACCGTCGACCAGGTCGGCCTCGTCGTCTTCCGGAAGCCGGAGAACAACGGCTGCTACGAGAAGAGGAGACAGAAGGAGCCGGCCCTGTGCGAGCCCTCCGACGATCCCAATGCAGCTTGGTAAGGATCGTCCCGGCCGGAGTCGGCGCCATTGGTTTCTGATCAGATCCTGAACAGCTTAAGCATGTGGTGTGCACGCAGGAACATAACGTTGCGGGCGTGCATGCACCAGGTGCCCGTGGACCCGTCGGTCCGCGGGTCGCGGTGGCCGGAGCAGTGGCCGGAGAGGCTGGGGAAGGCGCCCTACTGGCTGAACAGCAGCCAGGTGGGCGTGTACGGCAAGCCGGCCCCCGACGACTTCGTGGCGGACTACGAGCACTGGAAGAAGGTCGTCCGGAGCTCGTACCTCACCGGCATGGGCATCGACTGGAAGACCGTCAGGAACGTCATGGACATGAGAGCCGTCTACGGAGGGTACGTACTCCCAAAGAAGAAACCTAACTAATCCATGGTCGATCATGCATGTCTAGCTAGAGATTCGGACATGACTGATCTGCCTCCGAATTATTTGCTCAGATTCGCCGCGGCGCTGCGGGACCTGAATGTGTGGGTGATGAACGTCGTGACGATCGACTCGCCGGACACGCTGCCGGTGATCTACGAGCGCGGGCTGTTCGGGATATACCACGACTGGTGCGAGTCGTTCAGCACCTACCCGAGGTCCTACGATCTCCTCCATGCCGACCATCTCTTCTCCAAGCTCAAGACAAGGTACTAGAAAGTAGAAACCAACTCATCAACAAAATCTCTCCCAATAGCTGCTCATTGCCACGCGTGTTCAAAGGCTTCGAGGACGCATCGATCACCGATGTTACGATCAAATCTGGGTAAACTCGTGGTTCTTTCTGCTCTCTCAAATGGTAGGTGCAAGGCGTTGCCGGTGATCGTGGAGGTGGACCGGATGCTGAGGCCGAACGGCAAGCTGATCGTCAGGGACGACAAGGAGACGGTCGACGAGGTGCAGAGAGTGGTGAGGTCGCTGCAGTGGGAGGTCAGGATGACCGTGTCCAAGCACAAGCAGGCGCTGCTCTGCGCCAGGAAGACCATGTGGCGGCCCACGGAAGTCGAGGCGAGATAGCCGTGCGTGCGTGTGTTCCGGCTAGCCGCCTCCGGCCGGCCGCCGTGCGACGGTGTAGCAAGGCAAGGATCGAGTTGAGCCGTCGCCGCTTTGGAAGATTAATTAGTACAGTAGTGCTCACTTAGCACGTATGTGCAAGTATGACGGACACTTGGGGCCGCATGCTTGGATGCATGCAGCTTTGCAATAATAACTGATCCAAATGCTGTATAGACTTGTTGTAGTCTTGTGAGAGTTTTCTGATCTGATCATCACCCATCGGCAAATTGGGATGTGTATTTCAGACTTGAAGTGCAGAGATTTTTGTATGGCGCATATCTATTATATATACAGATGTTCTTGTGTCGGTGGCAATGAGCTAGCGCTGGGCATTCCTGATTTGGAAGACAAATTGCAGACAGGTAATCATATATGCTGAAACCTGAAACAAACGAATATTCAGTGTTGGTGACAATCAGTGTGTTTCTTCGAACAGCCTTGCCGAGACAAATGAATAATCATTTGTCCATGAACATCACAGATAAAAATTCACACGAAAATGGAGAAATTCTATAAAACGGTATAGGTTAAACTTGTTGATGAATTTATTTTGATTTTAATAGTTTGAGATTTTTAAAACCTTAGAACTATTTATATTACTTTTAGCAAATTTCAAATATATATGTTGTATTTATAATATTACAAAATGATTATACAAGACTATAGATTTATATATATGAAATGTGCACATCAAGGGATTACAATACTATTTTGAGCTCGAAAATCGCCATTGCTCATCACCGATTTTAACATCGCTAATGAAACTTATCGTTGAAATATCATGAAATCAAACTTTTAGAACTTATCGGTAAAAAAATGACTAATTTTGCCGAATTTATCCGTTTTCTTCAAAATTCGTGAAGCATTATGAAACTAATCCGTGAAATCTAATTAAACTTTTTGATTGATTTTGAGCAATTTTCACCAATGAAACTCTTTGAGTGGTTTACATCATAAATTTTTCTAATTTTTAATAAAACTTATATATATAGTTTATTGAGCCAGCTCCATACGATCGAAAATCATGATTTTTGTTAATATTTAAAACTATGTGCACACCCATCGAATTTTTTCTAGTTCCGCCACTGACTGGCATTCCTGATTTGGAGGACAAATTGCAGACAGGTAATCAGATATGCTGAAACAAACGAATAATCAGTGTTGGTGACAATCAGTGTGTTTCTTCGAACAGCCGTGCCGAGACAAATGAACACATTTAATACCTAGTGAAATATGCTATACCGTTGGAATCACTTCCAACGGCATAGCGTGCAATAGCACTACTCCGAAAATGGGCGTGCTTCTCAGCCTTTGAATTATCTCAGTCATAAGTTGCTCTACCTCATAGCAACCATCTGTGACTTCGTTAGTTGTTGCTGGCAGCATATACAAATTTCATACCAAAACTAGACAAGCATACAAATGAACCGTACAACGAGCCTGTCGGTCATTCCAACTCGAAGGGTGTCTCTCAGTGATGTTTCCGCAATACGTGCGAAAATGCGAGCTGCCAGAGTGAGAGGTCTCAGAAGTCCCAGCGATCAAGCTGCAACCTAGCTTCAGACATGTCCTTCTGCGCCTTCCTTCGCCGGTAGAAAATAGGGCAATCCCGACTGATGATTGCAGCAACAGAAGTTTTAAGCTTGTGTGATTGAAGAAGTTTAAAGATTGAAATGCGGTGATCAGAAAGTGTTGCATGGAAGAAAAATTGCAAACCTGGTGCAGAGAACATCCTGGTGTAGGGAGCCTTGGCACTCCTGGCACTGCGTCCATAGCCTCCCAAAGAGCATCTCCAGCTCGGAAACTGCCGATGTAAAAGATAAACCAGTCCAATCAAACGCTTCGGAGACACAGTATTTCAACACTCAAGAAACATTTGAGAGGATATAAATTCTACCGTTTGCTACAGTTTTGCAGTATAACTCCGCTTCCCTCCCCTTGCAATGTGAACAGAGTGTTTGACTGGAACCACTGCAGGGTGAAAATGCAGCGGTTAAAACACTGGGTATTATGTTAGACATGGAATCTCCTCTTTACAGTAAGAGGGAATCTATTAGAAATGAAATCTCCTCTTTAAAGTAAGAGGGCATCTACATTGTGATATTATAAATTTTAAAGCAAATGCTCAACACAAGTCTAATAGAAGAAGAACAGAGTGAATAGATTATTGCATTTGCAAGATGGTGGGAAAGTTACCTTATAACTGCTTTGCATCCAAGACAAGTTAATTGTTTCGTTGCAAATTTCATTATCCCACTATTTGAAGGAGTTGAGATGGAAACAGCTCTGGTGTGACTTCCATGAAGCAGCTCTCTACTGGCATTCTTCAGAATTGGTTCAAAGATCCTCAAAAGTGGCTGATGATTTAGATCACATGGTTAGTTAGAAGGAAAATAAGAAGAAGCTTTGAATATCACCAAAGGTGTTCCGGACAAACTTTGCTAATTTGGTTCTCAAGGTAGTACTGAGGATCTATGGGTATGTTATTTTCCAAAACATAAATCGGATCTTCTGACTTCTCATATGCCTGCATGCAGAAAGACAAATGTATACAATAAAACAAATACTGTCACACAAGCAACATAGGACTCCGCAACTGAAAGTACAGATAGTTTACCTTTGCCCCTTTGGCTGCTTTAATTATGACATAAGGGACCCGGTCACCAACAGTGGGAGCAGTAGCAGCATCCCTCTGCTCAAGAAAACCAGAATTTATTTCAGTAATGCTAGTCATGCATATCCTATCTTGACAAGAAATGAACCCAAGATCAGCACCAATCAGCAAAAATATCAAGGGTTCATACCTTTCTCATCCTCTCAGCAAGCTCTACATGGGCAGCTTTTACAGCATAATCTTCTCCTGTTTTAGTCAAACCCTGTGTAAAAACAGTTCAAAAATTGCAACACAGAATAGAACAGTTCTGAGTAACCAGAGGAGGATTCCAATCTTTGTGGTATTTTTAGGCAAATTGCACACTGATTCACCTTTGTTATAACTAGAAGTGACAAGTCCACACGGTTCATCAATAGATCAGATATCGTGTTCTTGACATATTGAACTGCGCCAGGAACATCTCGGTCCACTAGTATTTTATGAAGGCACTCAGTTACCAGGTTCTTTACCAACAAACAATTGTCCCTTCTTACCGTTTCAATACCTGTACGCAAAGGTAGAAGAACGCATGTTAAAGCAAGAAAGTAAGGTGACATGTCAGACAAGTAATACAAAAAAAATACCTTTTGTATCCATTTTGTCAAATTTCTCAGGATTTGTCCAATACAAACCGGCGTATCTCTTCTTGCTGATCAGTAGATATGGGAAATAAACCTTCTCGAACTCTAGCTTGATGGGCTGCAAGACAGATGTCAAAATCATTTAGGTCCGTTGAAGTTTTAAACATGTGCCAATAGAGGAAACGAAAATGCAAAGATTATGCATTTTTGAGGCTCAATTATAGGACCAGTTAAGGGATGAAAAAGCTAGGTGCTTTGTAAGACACCAACAATTCAGGACGATTTTTGCTCTTGAAAAAAATTTCTGTGCAGTTTTCACATTGTACTGGAATCATAACATAATTTGAAAAGAACGCAAAAAAAAAACCTGCAAAATTTCCAAGACCCTGCCTAGCTGACCAAGTTGGAGCAAGGACTAGAGTAAAACATGTATCCACAAAAAATTGCTGGAGATTGATACCAGTAACCTGGAAGGGTTCGCTACATTTTTAAGAATACTGGTAACATGGGTGCTAACAGGTTTGATAAAATCATTGGTGGAACCTCAATTACAATGATTGTACACCAGGGACACACTTGATAATGTGATTCAGTTGCATGGTGTATATGCTCATGGGGTCGTGTTTAGTTATGCCAGTGGGCCAAACATTGACCCATTCCACCTACTGGGTGGTTCATTTTGTATACATAGACCTTGCACGAGGAATAAAGCAAATGAACTAGGGTTGACCGTTGGGTTGGCCCGACCTGACCCACTCATGTTACAATAACAATGCTTACACAAGTGTTAATGTATTTACCTTATTAAATGTTCCACTAATATGGTCTGCAGCTTCTCTTCCTAACTTCATTGCATCCTCAACTGTAGAAACACCAAACTGTACCATCACAGAATCAGTATCTCCATAAATTACCTGTGATGTCAAAAATTTTGTTGTGTCAACCATTGGAACTGAGGGTAAAAAGCATCCAAATAATAATAAATAGATAAATTAAGCAAATATAACAAAACGATACAAAGAAAGAGCTCTTACATTCAGACCAAAAAGTGATTGAATATCTAGCACGCAAAGTGATTGAATATATGGGAAGACTTAAGCAAGATATCATCAGAACAAGGTCCCAACTAGTTCTGGCACTGCTTCATGTGCTGATATCTAGCCAAAACTACTAGAATGTAGTAACCCAGGGCCCAATATAAATAGCAATTCTTGAATGATGGCCCAAGAGGGTTAAGTCGTTAATCAATTTGTGTGTCTTTGCGAAAGCTAAAGGCTGACTTGCTAATATCGAGCAGACAAGTGAACAGAAAATATTCCAAGTTTGTATCAAGTATCAACAAAAAAATAAGGCAACCAACACTTCACCTCTGCATTATGCTCATAGCCTCCTAGTGTTGTGAATTTATCTTCAACAAGCTTTTTAGTATGTTCAATCATCTGTCGACCTGTGTGATAAAAAATGCTTCCGTGTTACATAATTCAACATTTTTTCAAATTTGTTAGCGTATTACACAGTGAATTCGTTCATTATGTTAATTGCAGAATTAATGCTGTCAACCTGTGATAAAATGCTTCAGTGTTACACAATTCAACATTTTTTCAAATTTGTTAGCGTACTACACAATGAATTCGTTCATTATGTTAATTGCAGAATTAATGCTCACCGTAGCTTGTCACACTTGAAGAAATCTCTAAACAAGGCAATTGACCAACAGTCGCGCCAGTAAAACCATAAACTGAGTTTGCACTTATCTGAAACAAAAACCATTCAAAAATATCATGATTCAAGGAGTTGAATAGTTTGTGTATCACTGTTTTCAGGGAATCGAGAGGAAAAAGATATGGACGTACTTTCAGGGCAAGCTGACGACCATCAAGAACCGCCTTTTCGAATGGGTCCTTTGCTTCCTGAATAAGTAATTGATGTGTTTAACATAGGATTAAAGACCTGGTATTGCACGAATATCCTGCACTTGCAAGTGTAAAGGATCGTGACTACAATTTAATCACAGTAACAAGATGGGAGAAAGATGCCTTCAAATCCGCTTTTGCCCTTTTCCGAGCAGCTAACAGTTCTTCAAGGATTTCAGGAAGTATACCCTGATATCAGAGACATCATCTTGGTTAGGGAACACTACTTCTGTCAACAACAGCTTTTACCATGCCAGGAAGCAATTACCTTTTGCAGCTCTGGTTTCACAAATGTGTCACCAGATGGGGTTTTATTGAGGTTTTCTGGAGGCAAGTTGAGTTTACGAGCATCCTCAGGGGGCACCTTCAAAAAGAAAGTAAAACGTTGTTTGGACACTCATTAATTTCAGAGAACAAATGTTTTATCACAGTATGCAAGTCCAGAGCATCAGAAATTGACAAAAGTATCTTTACCAAAGTACAATAGCATAGGTTATATGCCATCATGATGGATGGATACAATGAAGCAAAGTCCAAAGTCGCGATAGGCTTCTCATAAAACCCAGCCCTTGCCTCCAAAACCTAAAAATTGAATGTAGACGTAACGGCAAAATAAAAACCAGGGAACAGTTACAACAGTATAAAGGAAAAGAAGCTAAATTGAACGACCGATTCAAAAATGGGAAATAAGAACTAATGGATGCTTGCATGCTCCCCATGTGGGAACATAATGGTATACACAAATGTATGTTTCCTAGTAAACCCTGAATTTGTATCCCACATGCATCAAGGATAGGTTTTGCATGAACTGGAAAAATTCCTTAGCTTATCAGGACAAATATTTAAACCCTCATTTTGTGGCAAGCAATACAAAGGGAATCTTGTGTGCAGTACAAAGTTTGTGTCATGATAAATAGATATCCCAGTAAGTGCAGTAGCTATAAAAGCAACATGAGAGGAAACAACCAATGAGCTAGAAAAATGAAGAACATGTCCACCAACTTACAGTTGCACCCTCAAAGGTATCTTGTCCAGACCCTTGACCCTTTATATTTGGTATAACAAGGTTTTTTTGTTTCGCTTTCCTGAGTAGCTGTGAGAGGACCTGAGGAACAAATGAAATCTTTGTTAGAATGCTAGAGTGGACTATGTTCATTAGAAAGATTTGCTGTTGCTGTCACCTTAATGCTTTGTCCCCTTGACAGCAAAAATGAAATGGGAACTCCAGTGACCCTTGCCATCTCTACATAGTTGTAGATATACATCAATTTATCTAACAGTCGCTGTGGAAGATAAGCATCCTGTGTTTACAGCAAACCCAAAAGTTAAAATAGGTTGAAAAATAGGCTTTGAGAAAAGGCTACTAATCAACCCACACATCTAAATAAAAAACGACACTCCTTTGAACTACAAATCCTTTTGCAAAAGTTTGATGCTAGCTTATAATTAAGCCACTGGGAGACCTACTAGCTGGTAGCAAGTTAGAAGGCAAATGCTCTGAGATACTGCAACCATTTGAAACATTTACTGTATTGCTTATCATTGTGAAAAATTACAAAGCTTTCGTGAGAAATTTCCAAAATGCACCTCATATTGCAGTTCGGCAAATAACATGAGGTTAGTTCTTAAGTGAAAGAAATTATTAGAAAAATAGAATACGCAACATTTTTTATTGTGCCCCAAATCATGCTTTACATGATATTTTTGCCATTTTGGTCTCAACTGGAAACTCTAGGCTGATGACAATATTGCCTTAAAAAACAACTACATACACAACACAATCATTGCCATCAGTGAATCATGGTGATGCCAAAACATTGACAAGGGCCATATTATATATGTGGAAAGTGTGATGCACAGAGAAATGTATAATTATTTCTTTGGACGAATTGGTATTAATGCTTCTGAGAAGCTACAGGAAGGACATCATTTAGAAAAAGGGCACCATCTAGAAGCTCCATCAGTAATGTAGAACAAAAGACAACTTCCTTCAAAACTTCAGTAGTTTATTAGCAAATAACACAAAGGGAATTTGCAGTTGACCTTCAAGCAATAAACTGCCAACCGTCTTCGTGTCTCTGAGTTCCCATTTTGAAGATCAGATATAATTGAATGATGAACGTCCTCTTTCTGCTCATAAAATAACCCAACATCAGAAAAAGAAAAGGAAAGAAAACTATGTAAATAAGGTTAGCAACATTTTAGTAAAACAATTTAGTTACAGATAAAAGATTCAATAGAAAGCCATTCATTAGATAAGTAACTTCGCAACAGACAATCAATTTTCCAAAAGACAAATGTGATGCGATCTTAAGTATAGACACAAATTCCAAAAAAGAATACCTAGTATAATCAAATACAATCTCCCATTTATAGAGATAGATTAATCACAACAAGAGCATGAATGAAAAGGTTTGAGCATGATAAGTACTTGGGGTGTGCTGACAGCAACTAAGGGCACTTGAAATGTTTGGACTTACTTGCTCCCCAAGAAAGTGTGCAGACACAGAGTTCAATGAATAAGAACTCAGCTTGTAATCCCTTTGCATAGCCTGCATTATACACAGATAGTAAAGATAAAGGAACCGATGAAATAATGTGATGTAGTTCAAGAAAATACTAACTACTGGTCTAACTATTATGTAAAACAGTAGATCACAACCTGCAGAAGATCGAATTGCACTCTTCCCTCCACTGTTACATCTTTACTTTCACGCAAACCATATTGCCTGGGTAAGGACAATGACAGTATTATTAACTTTGATTTTTTACATCAGAGAATAGTAGTTCATTTGCCATGTTCTACACGGAGGAAATTTGCATCATTGCACTTTGCAGATAGTGGTGGATGTGGCCTATAACTTGGGGGCAACTAACCCAAAAGGATTTTTTTTTTTGCAAAAGCCCTATTATTATTATTATTATTATTATTATTATTATTATTATTATTATTATTATTATTATTATTATTATTATTATTATTATTATTATTATTTCGAAATAAGTTCATGAAAATCTGAAGATTTCATAAGACTTGACCTGACAGGGTTTGAGTCCTGGATCAGCCGCTTGCTTGCAGGTAACGAAATTTTGTTGCATTAACACGCGATGATTAAAGCAAGATAAGAAATTGGAAAGACTTTTGTAAAGCTCACTTTATCGTCGTGTTTCCCTAATTTTTCATGGGAAAGAATGGCACATGTACAGGAAATAGGTTTTTCACTTAATGGCACATGTACAGGAAATGTAGATCCTCTAGTATCCAAGAGCCCTTTATACATCGTAAATCTAAAAACTAGATGGTGCTAACAGCCATAGAAAAACAATGGATATCTAGGTATGACCTAGAAAAAATATGACTCTACCAGAAAATTGTGGATGCAATTTTTGAAAACGACAATGCTAGAAGTAATCATAGGATGCTATAACTTCTGAATAGTGAGAATCTGTACTCCGTTAAGAAAAAAGAGGAGGATTTGCAATATTTTGCATATTGTCAGCTAAATCAGATTACGAAATAGTTACATGCATCATAAATTAGCAACCAGCAATTATGCACCACTAGAATGAAATAAAACACAAATACCAAACATCAAGAAAAGACGGGCTGCACATGTAAGCACACGGTAAAACTAAAGGAAGCAGTAAGATAATGTCTCAATGAAAAGAACCAAACAAAACTTGGAAATTGTACAACTATTTGACCATAAAAAGACTATTGCAAATATGCTGAATGTTTAGTCGGCCAAAATGTACTCTGGATGATTTAAAAACTAATCTGGAATAGAAAGGAAAATATCAAATGCATAGAGACTAGGACTGCAGAAAGTAACCTTGAGGAAAAGGTCGCATCGCGGACACGAACACGACTATTTCTGATTCGACCAAGTATTGGAAACTCCACTATCTTAAGAACCTCAGCTCTCTGCAAATGTGGGAAATCATATCATACTGAGATATGTCAAATTGCCAAGTGGACCAAAGAGTAAGAATGTGTAAATTGCAAAAGTTCGTGTACCTCAATAAGATAGGGCAAGTCAAATTTGCAGATATTGTACCCAATTATAATATCAGGATCCACTTCACGTATGAAATCCTGCAAAATTCCAAAACATAATCATCTCATTCTCAATTAAACTCTTTATCTTTGATCAGAAACTGTATTTAACTTCAGTAAAAAAAAATAACACCATGGTATATAGCAAGCGAAAAGAAAACAAATGTAAACTGTAGATACAAGGGCAAACAGATAATAAAGCATCAAGACTGAAGCATGATGTTATGTATACATAGCGTAAATTCAACCAGAGCTGACAGCTCCAAATACAGCATGACTTACCCTCCAAGCAAGTAGAATATCTCTCTCTGTGTCAAATGACATTACATCGACTCCGACAATGGGAGAGCATGATTTAAGAGTCATGACATTCCGTACAAAAGGTTGGCTTTCTCCTTGAAGTGTGACTAAGTTAGCTATCTATTAGAATTGAAAGAAGTAAGTCAAGAAATTGTGCACATAAAGACATTTGCATTTTAAACTAAATGATATCAAGTATCAAATATACAAAGATAATGAAATCAACCTGAATAACAGGATCATGAGTTGGTTCTGGGAAGTGACCTTTTCGACCGGCACATTCAATATCAAAACTTAATATGCGAAACGGGGCCATCTTAGAATATCCCCCTTCAGCAGCATGGCTTACCAAATCTGAGTATCTTTTAGTTGACTTATTAAGGAAACACGAAGAATATTACAGTTTAGTAATACGGATGAAATCTTTGAAAATATAGAAGGATACAGGCAATCCAACTCTAGCTGACAATAGGACATGATGCGAGCTGCTTTCCTATACTTCCCAGCAGGAAGTTCAATCCAATTACCACCAACAACGTTGCAATCAATCATGAAGCGAAGGGCAAAAAGAATGTTGCTTTCATACGTCAGGAAACTCTTCGAACCAAGGCCTTCAATGGTTATGCCCCTTTCCAGGATGCCTGTAATGTGCAAACATATGCCAGTTGTGGTGAGCCAGGAAAAAGTAAGAAAATGAACAGCAACAGCCTATTGGAAGATCAGAAAAGTGAGCACAAAGTAAAGATCTTCTTATCACACAATAATTTATTTCCATGCAACTTAAAATGTTCTTTAGGCTATCCATTTGAATAAAAAAAGATAGTGAAGTCAATCAACAAGAGTGTACGATAATTGCATTCTCTTAAACTACCACTGACCGCGACAACTAGCAACCATTGTTGGCAAGGCGACTACTATCTTGAGGAAAGACTGAGACTGGTGTGGTTGATAATGCATAATTGTCTGCTTCTGCACAAGTTCAACTCTCTTCACAAACCTTGGCACATTGTTCTTCCTATTTGAGTCCTTCATCCTCCCCTGTAGCACATTATGAAGAAAATGTAAGGGAAAAAATGTATTGCCAGTGTAGCAGGTTTGCGTAGAAGGCTCAACTTAAGATACAACAGAGTAAAAACCTCTAGTGTTTGGTGGAAGTGTGAAATATCATCAGGGCCCATCCCTGATGGGCAGCTGATATAGAAATACGGCTCAAACCCATGCACCTGACAGCATACACTGTGACCTGAAAAAAGGTTAAAATGATAACATAACACATCAGCAAAAACCATATGAAAAACTAATTCTTTGAAAATAGAAGCATCCAACCTTCTCTGGTGACACCAAAAATTCTGAGTATTGCTGCAGGACCAGATGAGTTGGGAAGCAATTCTTTGTGGTTCTCACCAATAACGTAATCTATCTCCAGCTGCTGAAAAGCTAGAAAATCCAACAAAAAGAGAAGAGTATTCTAATAAGATCAAGCAAGATATCCAACATACAACTTTATCCCAATTAGATTTAACAAATCAGCTAGGACTGTTATGGCAAGCGATCCTAATAAAACACAACTATCACATAATTAGTCTGTCCCTTGAAACTATATCTGTCATTTCCTCCTCCTGCCCCCATGTAACTAGTGAAATTATAGAAACATTGAACAATCAGTGCAGCATGTACCAACTGCAAAGGTTAATGAAGCAATCCCTGAGTTTCAAAGTTCATACGTGAGTCAGTTTATATCTGAACAACTGTATGTATGACAGAAAATAACCAATTTTTGAGGAAAAATCCACTTCAGAACCCAATTTAAAAGCTTTAAACTTTAAGTAGTCTCCATAGAAAAACAATTAATGGTCATACACACCGGCAAATCAATATTTCAATAAAAAAATGATAATGATTCTATGATCAATCTCATTTTCGAAAAGTACAAGTATGATCAAACCAGGAATCCATTTAAGAACCGCCTCACAGAACTGCGAAAATATGATCCCTCTTGGAATGCAGAAGTTCTACTAATCTCAAAAGCACAAAGCACTTCATTTGAGTACCGCCGCACAACCCATGATTCATCCATTACATGTTTTAAATTTAGTTACCAATGGAAAAACAAGCACACCTTCAGAGTTAGCGCAACACACAAAAAAAGGTCCCGTCCTCCTGACCCAAATTGGCTAAGAGACCAGAAATTGTAGAACTTTTAGGCTTCACCAATCCAACTAAAACACACATCAACAAAAAAAAAAAATCCTATTGCCCAAATTGCACCAAATTCTAAAGCACTGAACACTACATTTCAAAAGATAATCCCACGCATCTGCACAAAAAATGCCTGGAATACCTGAATTCCAGAGCTCCAGAGTCAAGCCCTCATCAAATCAATTCAATTAAAGGAGTATTGTGAACAACACTAAAACCCTATCCAATTGATAGTTGCTTTGAGAGCACAGTACTGAATCCGCCCCAATTACGCCTCCCTCACAAACCCCAACTAACCCAACTTGAGACCCCAGAATGACCAAAGCATAGATCGAGGAAGCGTGGATTGGGGGGAAGGGGGCCGTACCGACGCTGCGGGAGCAGCCGGAGGCGAGGTCGGCGGGGAGGGCGGGGCGCTTCCACCGGGAGAGGCGGGAGGCGAGGGTCTCGTCGCGGTGGAGCAGCAGCAGCGCCGCCTCGTCCTCCGCCAGGATAGTCTCGTCCAGGAACACGTCCTCGTCCATCATGTCCTCCTCTTCCGCCGGTGGAGGCGGCTGCGGGGTGCCGGGCATGGGGTGAGCCCGCTTCGCCGCCGCCGCGGAGGGCGCTGGGGGCGGCGCCCCCCGCCGCTTGCCGCCGCGTCCGCCTGAGCTCATCGCCGGAGAGGAGGAGGGAGCGGGAGCTGGAGTGGGAAGCGGGAAGGCCAGGGTGCGGAATTGGGGTTCCCGCCATTGCTGGGGGTGTAGGGCTTTATAGGGGAGGGAGGGGATTTCGGAATACGCCGCCCTTGAAGGTATACGTAAATGCGGTGACGTGACGTTCCGTCGCGGTAAGCGCTCATGGCGATGCCATCATGCCAGCGAGCGGAGAGGGTTAGTGGAAGTACGTCTTAGAATGTCGTTTGCGTGTCCTGTCGGTCACTTATTTCTTTACTTCTAACTCGTTTGCTTAGGAATCCGGGAGCCAAAACATACATCTATAGGCTTTCTTTGGAAGTTTTATTCTCAGCTAGAATTTACATAGATAGATCAGGATTTTAGTCTAAAATTCTGGTTTATCTATATGGATCTCGGGTCGAGAATAAACCTTTCAAACAAAATCTTAAAGTGATGGTGTCTAGATACTCGCTCTATCCCAAGCTTATTAGGTGTATTTTTGAGTGGTCTTGTCAATAAATATATAATGTATTTTATATTCTAATGAAAAAATTATGCTGACATTCCATTTATACCTCTAATGAATAGCCAAATTTACTCGATATTCTCTACATGTACGTATTAATATAGTGCTTAAAGATAATAATTAGAGGTAGTCTAGTCATTTTTAATATCTCTTTGGTATATGTGTCAAGTGAATATATGTCATATAATTTTAAACAGAGGAAATATCACACTTCAAAATTACTGAGTTATAGTTTTAGTTCCAGAAACACGTTACAAAAAAGTGTACAAAAGGTTACAAAGTCAAACAATTAGGGGCCTGTTTGGGAGGGCTGCGGTTGGTGGTGAGAAAATTTGTTTTTGACTTCTTTGTCTTTGTTAGCACTATAGTTAGCGGTATTGTGGCTTTTTTTGATATACCGTTGGCAAACCAACCTTTTTTTGGCTTTTGAGGTAGGAGTGATCGGGCGCAAAGGAGGAGGCCGAGCTAGGAGGAGACCGGGCGGGAAGGAGGAGGTTGAGCTAGGAGGAGACCTGATCGGAGGCGGCGAAGGGTTGGCGAGGCGGCGGAGGGCCAACAGGGCGGAGGCGGGGAAGCGGAGGCCGACCGGGCGAGGAGGAGGTTGACAGGGGAGGTGGATGGCTAGCGGGGCGGAGGAGTAGGCCGATGAGGAGAGGAGGATGTCCAACGGGGCGAAGGAGGAGGCCGACCGGGAGAGGCTGAGAGCCAGAGGTGGCAAAGGGCCGACGAGGCGGCAGAGCGGAGGCACCGAAGGGTGGCGGGTCGAAGGCTGCAATGGTACCAGGGACACAAAACACTCGAAGCCGTCTTGAAGTATTAGATGGCTGGTTTGAGCTTTTGCCTCAGCTTTTCTCCGAGCTCTTGTTTTCAAGCGGTTGTGCAGCCGAGCGTGTTTGGGGGGGCGCACGCTCACAGCCGCAGCGCAGCCCCCAAACGGGGCAGGTCTACGAAGGTTTGGATTGTTTCGTAAGACAAAAACAGTCAGATTTCAGGCCACATTGGTCAGAAAATGAACGGACCGGATTGATAGCTACAAGACAGCTTCAAATTGCTTAACGGGCTCTGAAATATTTACTGGGCCTACTTCCCGTCATCTCTGTGGCCCATTTTCGCTGTACATAAACTGCAGTAAAACTATTTCTGTAACTTTTGTTCTTGGTAACTGTAATATTATCGAAAGTCCTAACAATTCTATTTTCATCACATGATTTAAAATCTAACATATACCTTGACATGAGATCGAGTCAAAAGGACAAAGACGAAGAAAAAAAAAAAAATTCTATACCAACAAAATATGGCTCGAAAGACGCACCGAGCCTTGCAAGCTCATGTGCTAGGATGTTACTTACCTGTCGTTTTGGATATAGTGATGGTCAAACTTTCGAAACTTTGACTAACAATATATTTTTAAATATTTAAATTGGATATATAAAAATTATATGTGTAGACTTGTCTCGAGAAGTACTTTCATAATATTATAATTTTATTGGGTTTTATAAATATATTATAATAAAAATTAGTGGTCAAAGTTGTGTTTTGAAGACCGTGTCGATGTCCAAAACGACAGATATTACCAGACCGGAGGGAGTAATTACAACTTCTGAAACAAAAACGAAAAACAAACTCTACTAAAACCAGCTAACATAAGCCACGTTGTTTATTCCAAAATAACACCATATGTTCTTCTTCTTCACGTCCGTTCAAAGATGTACACGAGCTTAACACGATGCTATTGAGGTTAATTGTGCCTCTTGAGGCAGAAATAAACACGGCTGATCCTACCTAGCTAGTGAGAGCGCCATTACATAAGACTATGAGAATCTTATCGTACAGGGGAAGGCTTTTGTTTCCTGATAAGATAAGTTTCGGAAAAAGCAATTAGAGACTAGGCAATATTATATTATTCATCCAGTCTGATGGTGAATGAGATTAACATTGTAGGGCCACAAAATACACTTCTCTTCTTGTAGCATTTCATTTGGGATTTTTTTTTATTGTACCGCATCAGTCCTCCTTTTTTTAATTTTGTGGGCAATACCATTTTCTTTGTTTTTTTTCGAAACTGGTGGCAGGAGCTCTGCATATTCAATTAAGGGGAGAAATAAAATACAAAGCAAAGTCACAGCTTTTAGCGAAACGCAACAAAGAGAGTTCCTAGGAAACAGCCTGGAAAAAACACCTCCACCTAGCCTACTCTCTTAGAAGCTAAATTAAACTCCATCACATTTTCCTTGGCTCTACTAACTACTAGCTGAACATTGCTCGCCGTCACCGCTTTCTTTGTTAAGTGGAGCAATTTTTTATAGAAAAAGATGAAAAATAAAAACGGTGTATATGCATGGTCAAGCAACATTTGTATTCACTGTCACCACAGGATTACTTATCCTCACAAATGTGAGCTATGGCACCGCTATTGCAAGCAGTAGTACGGCTTGAAATTTGAGTAGCTACCGAGTCTACCGATCCCTAATATTCGCATGGAAAACTACTTTTCCAAGCGGTAGTTACTTTCCAACCAGTGGGTTCCGTAGCAAATAAGTTGGATTATTCCTTGAAAATACATCTGAACAGGTTTTTCAGGTCTTTTACGGTACACTAAATTTAATATGAGCATTTCATTTTTTTTATTCATGAATCAGATTAGCTAATACTTATTTATACTTCATCCGGTAGTATAGTAGTGGAATATATTTAACAAATCAATGACTAGATCTGATTTCTACTAACACATTATGTACTAGCAGTATAATGCACCGTAAAATTTCTCTCTTTTTTAATATCGATTAGAACAGGCTGTAGAAACATTTGAGTAGTGCACTGCATTGTTACTGGGCCATTCCGAATTTTCGATCTTTTATGTTTCCCTATTTTGTATTACGTATTATTGGGAATCCCGTATACATATCATCCTAGATGGATCTATCATGGATTCATGGCCATAGCTGCTGATGCCCTGTGCGAAATTCGTAGGTCAGTAGACCGACTGAACAAAGTGGTAATTAAGCTAAACTTGCCTTGAGAGGGTACAGATTTGTGCTTCCTTCCGCAAATTTGTCTAAAAGCAGCTCAAAAAATTATGTCTACTTTTACTTCAGCTCTGTAACAACACTATTCACATTACATTTTTCCTTTTGACAACTCTTGTCAAGATTATGCTTTGGATGATTTCAACTAATTACATCATCACATTGCTTGTACACACACACAAACAGATTTAGTTTTTGATCTGTTCTGCTATGTGAAGAAAACGAAATGATAATATCCAGTCAGGCAACAAGGGCACAAGGCATCCAGTGCAGTCATTCCAATAGACACCATGGATTGTTTGGGTTTGCAGCTTCCTACATTTCCCCTACCCAAATAAGCACATATATATATCTCTTCGATTTATACATTCTTATGCGGCTGAGTATTTCACCTGAGAAAAAAATCATTGAACCTGCATACCTCCGCGCCTACAAAGCATTTTGATTGCATAGTCTAGAGACCGTAATAGCGCGTATTTACCAGTGGATTACCAGCCTTTCACCTTTGACATCCAACAACCATTTTGTGCTAAATTTTCCATGGGTTATTAATGATACCGATCTTGTAATATGGTGGTTTGTAGGAAGACATAATATTGCGGAATTACTAATTTGAGGGCGTCCTCATCAAAGATTTGGAGAGGATGCGCTCCCGTTGTGACAAGTGGTAGCAGCCTTTTGCTTCCCAACTTGTCTTCCTCCGCAAAGGCTCTCTCGTCATGACACTTGGCGCCATCTCTTTATTCTCCCCTTTCCTTCACTGTTCTCTTACCCTCAAACTCAAAATAATTTTTGTTTTTCAAATTTTCCCTAGGTTTTTGAATAAGAAGTATTATTTAACCATTTCGGAATTTTTTGAATCAAACTTTTCAAACCTAAAGTTTTTTGCATTGAAGCTTTTCAAAGTGAAAGTTTTTTTAATCGAAAGATGTCAAACCAAAAGTTTTTTAATTGAAAAAGTTTTTGGAGTTGAAACTTTATAATTTAAGAATTTTTTATTTAATTTTTTTGAGTTGAAACTTTCTAATTTGAAAATTTTTAGTTGAAACTTTTCATTTGGAAATTTTTATGTTGAAACTTTATGATTTGAATTTTTTAATTTAAAATTTTTCAAGTTGAAACTTCGTATTTAAAACTTTCTAACTTAAAATTTTTGTATTAAAGAGGAAGAAGGTGGTGGAAGTATGTAGAGAAGAGAGAAGGGGGAAAGGTAAAGGTGGGTGGAGAAGATGATGATACATAATATTATAGGAGGGTATCATTAAATTTTTTAGTTTGAGAGTAACATCAAATTAATCATTTACATAGATTGATCTTGTGGTGTCTGTGTTATACATGCATACTGCTTATTTTGTTGTTTCAAATATTTCTTGAGATGCTTCCAATTAACTAAAGATTGTCATATTTTCCCACATGTGATGGCTGCATTAGTTTGTATGAAGCATATTACACTTTGATATTCCTTCTTATATGCAGTAGCATCCGGATCAGAGCAATATTTGGTAAGATACGATATGGGTGTACACGGTTTTAAGAACAAAAAACATAAATCTCATAGAGAGAACCAAAGAATGGCGACGAAGTAACCACGATGAGAACGAAAGATTTAGTGAAAGCGATCATAAATTCTTTAAACACAATTCAAAAGAGTATTGTCTCTCGCATGGACTACAGGACAAACTTTCCCAGCACAACCCTTCCCATCTCGCACCTTGACATGCATGCAATAGCACTGATGCAAATATGTAACCACATACAAACTGCATCCGAGAAACTCAAATATGAATTATTGCAAATTATATAAAATTATGAGTTTTCAATCTTTCTCCTATAACTCAAATATGAATTATTGCAAATTATTCACTACTACAAAACAACACATAGGTGACACTTTATTTTTGGCGTTTTTTTGGAACCGTCACAAATAGAATTATTAGTGACAGTTTTAAAATTCAAAATAATTTATTTTCTGTGATGGTTTTTGGTTAAAACCGCCACAGATAATTTTGAAATTATCTGTGACGGTTTTAGCCAAAAACCATCACTCATATTCATATTATCGGTGATGGTTTTTGAATAAAATCGTCACTGGTAATGGTAAGTACCTGTGTCGGTTAAAACCGTCGCCGACAAAGAGTATCTGTGATAATTACACTATAAAGCATCCCACCCTCCGCTCCGCCTCTTTAAAACCGGACGCATCGGCTCGGGTCTGCATCGTCGTTAGGGTTTAGCCGCGCAGAGAAGAGAAGGCAATCGAGATCTCCTCCACCTCCCGCCGCGTCTCTCCTTCGGGCCGCCGCTATGAGCCGCTCGGGGCAGCCTCTGGATCTCAAGAAGTAAGCATCCGTCCGTCGTCCTCCTCCGCGCTAGATCTCGATTTGTTTCTTTACACGCGCGGTGCGGTTTCTCGCCCGTATTTGATGAGGGGGGGTACTAATTTGGGTTTGTCTTTCTTTGGTGCGTCGCAGGTATATGGGCAAGAAGCTCCAGAGTAAGTGAAAATCTCTTGACTTCAAATCATCCTATCTCTGTTTTATAGTTGTATTTCTGGTGGATTTCTTGTATATGCATCTTTAATCCCATAAGATGGAATATGATTGAAGTGATAATTAGGGCGGCATCCAAGTATCTGCGTATGATGTGTAATTGTCAACTACAATTTGGTTCTTCTCACAGCAATAGCTCAGATTTTTTTAAAAGGTTCATTCACTAGCTAGTAGTATTATTTGAGAAATTTGGACCATTTCCTTTCATTTACTTGATGCATCTCAACCAATTGAGCAGACAAATGTGAGCTGAAATTAAACCTCAAAATTTTTGATCCGGTAAGTCTTTCTGCGGTTTTTGTTAGGCATCTTGGTTTCCATGTGCATATATTAGTTGTTCCAGTTGGTTCTGACCTCTTCAAGCTACTTTTATGCGCTTTTTAAATTTTTTGATATATATATTCCCAATGCCCTACATGATGAACTTTCTAGCTTGCAAGCCAGCACATCTTTTCAAGGGAGCAGAATAGCTGCTCTACTTACACCCAGGAGCAGGGATTCAAAAATCATCGAAATTCGTCGAAAATCGACCATATCGCTAGGGTTCGACGTCAAAAACCGGTCCGATTAAAAAAAAAATTTACGTGTCAAAAAACGGCTGAAAATCGGTGGAAATCGGTCGATTTTTGTCGAAAATCGCTACCAAAAGTCGACCGCACAAAAAGTTCAACATGGCTGTCGATTTTCCATCGATATATCGTCGATTTTCCGTCGAAATCGTCGATTTTCCACGATTTTTGAAATTGTTTAAAAAAAAACCAGGTTTTTAAATTTATGTGATTTTTACGATTTTCGGCTCGATTTTAGCGATTATCAAATTTCACTGTTCATTCGAAAATCGCCAAAACGAAAAGGTGAACCCTGCCCAGGAGTCCAAAATCAGCTAACGAGTTGTTTCCTAGACGAAAACCTGGGATCGAATCGGCCTGCTAAATCTAGGATCGAATCGGCCTGCTAAATCTAGGATCTTAAAATCTTGAGATTCTAAGTCTCAATTGAGATTATGACAACCTTGGTGATAATCACTTGTTAAATAGTAAAGTGATGTGTGCCCATAGACCATTGTTTTTAGTATTACTGGCCAATTCAATTTGTTTGAATTATTTTATTGATTGTTAGGCATTAATATCTTGTGCACTGCCTTTGTGGTACCCGCATAATTGTTTTTGAAACTCTTTCTACTAGCTTATGGCTTGGTATTAGGAAAGTGGAGTCCTCCGATATTTGAATATGTCAAAACTATAAATTCAGAGCCTCAATTTTTTGTATGAAAAAACACTTCCTACACATTTGGACAGGGCTCATAACCTAGCACTTACAAGTTCTTTTTTTTGGGTCACAAGGGCATGCTCTGGGCTGTAGCATCCCCAATTTCGTTTTTTTTTTTTTTGCCAAAAGTTAATTTAAACTAATTAACCTCAAAACTTGGGTTTTCTTTGGTGTTCTAAATAACCTGACATCTTGGTCATTCTGAAATTGGAGTTCAATCCTTCATCGTCCGCAAAGTCGAAATTCTAAATTCCGGTCCTTACTCGAAATTTCACCTGAGTTCAAAAATCCTTTAAAAATCCCGAAACCAATTGCATCGGGTTCCAAATATTCTATAATTTTTTTGATAATTTTTTTGGAATTTTTATACCCTTTTTGCTATTTTATCTCGCGCGCTATTGTTTCAACACTATTCATAATCGAACCAATGGGAGTTGGACACGTGTCCTGGTACTGTAGATCGTCTTCTCCAATCGGTTCTTTCAAGAGAACACGATTTCTTTTCCCCGTGCATGGCTTCCAAGATTCAAATCTCCATAACTCCTCATTTACTCCACCAAATCAATCACGGTTTGATCCGTTGGAAAGGTAGTGGCGAGGAGGTCTCATTCCCCACCTTCATTCGTCCTAAATCTCGCCGGAAACAGTTTATTTGAGTGGAAACCGAAATGCATTCATTTGGCTATAACTCGGCCGTTTCTTGAGCAAACTGCGAGCCACCACTTCCTACATCTTCGTCTTGGCGTCCCCTACCCGGTGCTCACCTCCCCACACCATTCCTCTGCTCCAATCTCCCGGAATCGTGCAACAACCGTCGCCGGACGTCGTTCGTCGACATCGACGCGGCAACTTTTGATCTGGTGAGGCGTTTGCAAATCCGTTTGCGTCATCGTGTGCGTGTTGTCGCCACAATCAAAAGCCCTCAAAAATTTTGGGTTTTGTTGCAGGACGGTGACGAATTTTGTGTTTGAAGTTGCCGATTGGAATACCAAAGGGATTCTATAAATCTTGAAAAATTCTTAAAAATATTATAGAATATTTGGAACCTAATGCAACAGGTTTCGGGATTTTTGAAGGATTTTGGAACTCGGGTGAAATTCCGAGTAAGGACCGGAATTTAGAATTTTGACTTTGCGGACGATGAATGATTGAACTCCAATTTCGGAATGACCAAGATGCCAGGTTATTAAGAACATGAAAGAAAACCCAAGTTTTGAGTTTAGTTAGTTTAAATTGGGGATACTACATGGGCATTAAAGAGTAGTATTCATATATCTAATAATACTGAAGTGCGCGGTTATGAACCCCGTATCTGTTGTGTCCTTTGACAGTGACATTACTAAATTTATAACTGAAATTTTCCATAGTGTCATTATATATGTGACATGCACTGTAGACTCCTTGGTCTTCTTGACCGTAGGACAGGGGAGCATTCATATTTGCTTCACTTTGAGTTAATTTCGTTAAAAGCAAAGTCTATAGCTAGAAAAGGTCTCTGCACTTCAACCCAATCCCGTTTTGTCGTTTTGTTGCTGCTGCTCATGATCTCAATGAGGTGGTGGGCAGTTCAACTTTAATATTTTTTGCCATTGGTGCTTAAGAAGATGATAATATAGCACCACACCTTGTCCAAATGTTTACAAATTCATAATTAGATGCTTATTACATATTAGCAACAATAGTGATAAATTTTAACTTTGTTGATATTTTGAATTGCCTTCCAAAAACTTTTAGCCTTGTTTTAAATCTTTCTGTCTATCTTGTATTTTTTCTGATACATATGAAGTGTTAGAAATTTAGCAAGTACAAACTTTCGAAGCTTAATTTGAAACAGAAAAGAAAAAAATGCTAACACTAGAGGCACTTCATGTTGAATATTGTGCAGGAGGTGATCTGAATGCACACTGTTTATTTGACATTCTCTTCTTGCTTTATATCAAGTTCCACTGCATGGTTTTCACAATTTAATATCATCAATGTACGCTATAATTACTGAAATCAATGAGAAGAATGTAGGCCACAATTAAGAATTAGGGAAAATGTTTCCTCTTATTTGTGCATCAAGTTATAATCATTTGCATTAAGTTTCCCGCATAAGTTGATTAAGAAAACATTGTATTATTTTTTCTACTTATAGCGCCTACGGTGGGATTGCTTTTTATTGAAATCCAAGCTATTCACGGACAGTTTGCCTACTTCATCATGAATGAAGTTATCAACAAAAATGGCATACTCATCTTACTCATCTTACGCGCCATTCGTCTCCAACTAACGCCGAAGGCTTGTAGGCTTGTAGTTTAGAAAACTGATTTAAGCTTTTATTATTTAAATTTTGTTTCATTACAAAGTGTAAATTGATGTTTCATTTTAGCTAATCTTATGCTACTTTGTGTATACATCTGTTACAATGTGTATGGTATTTCTGTTCTTTGTGTATGCTATTTCAAAGAGTATGGCTAGCGCTTCCTAAGGCTAGTCCGAAATGCCGGATTTTTATTTTATGGTCTGGAATTATTTGTGGTGATTTTTTGCTAAAACCGCCACTAATAATATGAGTATTTGTGGCGATTTTAGCTAAAAACCGTCATTGATAGTATTATCTGTGGCGGTTTTTTTGCTAAAATCGCCACCGATAATATGAGTATTTGTGATGATTTTAGTCAAAAACCGCAATTGATAGTATTATCTGTGGTGATTTTTGGCTAAAACCGTTACTGATAATATTATCTATGGTTATCAGTGGCATTTAATATGTGACAGTTTAAAAACCGTCACTGATGTCATTTAAAAACCGTCACTAATGATAATTTTTGTACCAGTGATCTGAAATTTTGAATAATTTAAGTATCATGTTAAGAATATACTATATATTAGAAGTCGATGACAGGTGCTTTACAACTGCTAAGAAAAAAAAAATACTAGAAACTCTGAAAAAAAGGGGGGAAATCCGATCCATAATTTGGTAGACCCTACGATAGTTAACCACGGTAGCCAATGGACGTTGTATGTTGTCAAGTTACCAGCGTAGCACAAGAAAAGATCCATTGGCCATGGAATCGTCTTGTGCATGACGCATCGACCTATGTTTTAGTCAATCGGATATAAATAAAAAACAAGCTCTTTCCGTTGAACAATAAATTGATCATTGTAGATTAATCCTATTACCAATCAAGAAATCAAGAATATTGAGAATACCGAAGAACAATTAAAGAATAGATAAGCATAAGATACAGAGGATTTCAAATCTGTCCTCTTTATTGATTGTAGATTGGTTCTCTTATACAGTGAGGTGATGTATTTATACCCAAAACCCCTCAGGGGTAGTTTTGAAATTCGTCCACCAAAACAAGAGTCCGATTATATCTCAACACCCTTTGACGAATACCGTGTAATGCATATGCCTCATCAAAAACTCCTCCTAAAAACATAGTGGGATAAAAGGGATGAAAAAAAGAGTGCATTGTATCCGTATGTTATGTTACACTTGTTGCCTCATTAAAAATGTTTATATGCAAAAATTTCAAGAAAACTCAAATAAGGGGAAAAAAGAGTGCAAATTATAATCTTCTAGACCAAGGTAGTATCTTCAGGATCATACTACGGGTTACGGTTCAAAGATTTAGTCTCCTTGAAGTCTGCATATCTCTTAAGTCATCTTATTTTAATGTCACGAACATATCTAAAACTGGATGTTAGCAAAAATTTAGTGAATAAATCGGCTAGATTTTCACATGACATAGTTTATAGGATATTTACCTCATCATTCTTCTAGAGTTCATGGGGATATAAAAGTTTAGCGTCAATATGCTTCATGATATTTTTGCTTACCCAACCCATTTGCATTTGTGCAACACAAGCAGCATTATCTTCATTGATAATTGTGGAGTATCGATGGTATTAATGCCAGATGACTTATGAATATGGCTAATCACTTGTCTTAGACAAACACATCCACATGGTATATAAGAACTTGGTATATTTTACCAAAAGGACAAAGACTCAATTATGGTGGGAGCTGCATTTTGTATAGCTAGCAAATTTACAACGAATGCAATATTAGGTTTGGTGCAATTCACAAGATACATAAGTACTCATGTGGCACTTAAGTATGAAACTTCAGGCCCTAAGACTTCCTTATTTTCCATTATCAGTTTGAATGGGTCTTTATCCACTTCGAGAGATCTTACTACCATGGGGTCTTCACAGGATGAGATTTATCCATGTTAACATTTTCCAATACCTTCTTCATATAGGTAGACTAGTGCACAAAAATTCCTTCGAAATGCTCTAGTTGCAAGCAAAAGAAAATTTTGGTTTTACCCAAATCTTTCATCTCAAACTCCGTCATAAGGTAATAACATATTCCTTTATGTCCTATGTGGTTCTTATGATATTCAGATTGTCCACATAGATTGAGATGATACATAATCTATTCTAGGACTTCTTTATTAACACACAAGGTCAATCATCATTATTGGAGTAATTCTTTTTCAGGAGGAACTCACTAAGTTGGCTGTATCGCCTTCTCTCTAACTGTTTTAATTTGTATATCAACCTCTACAGTTTAACGCTATACATGTTGCAATTACTTTTAATAGGATCTAAAATTTTAACTCCTTCAAAGACTCATAAATATCCGTATATAGTGGCCCATATAAATATGCGGTTACTACATTTAGCAACTACATTAATAAGTTCATGCTAGCTACCATTGATATTAAATATTGAAACGTTATTCCACTTAGTACTGGAGTAAGTTTCATCGTAATCGATACCAATTCTCTGTGTAAACCCTTGTGCTACAAGCCTCATTTTATATCTTACCACCTGGTTATTTTTATTTTTTATTTTGGATGAACGTCCATTTGGATTATACAGGGAGCACTTTATGAGATGTTCAATCAACGGGACCGAATATTTTTCTTGTGTTAAGCTAGCATAATTCTATCTCTATTGTTTCTTTCTATTTGATCCAATTTGAGCACTCCTAGCACTTTGCCGTGGATCTAGATCAAGAGTTTTAGCAATTTTTGAGGCAAAATTTATGTCGATAATTGTATTTTTCTTTAATACAACTATATGAATTCACAAAATTAGTGGATTTTTTTTATTACTCCTCGTGATTTCTCACAATGATGGAGACTGAGTGTTCTGATCTCCTAGTGTTAGATTGTACGTGCAAATATTAGCCGGAGTTACTATATTTAGGATGGCCACTTCGGGGATTCTCTCAACATCAAATTGAGTTTCTTTTACTGTCTTGGGGAGTGTTATGACTTATTCTGTTATATGTTTATGCGATCATCTCTACATAATTGAGTCCTCTGCGCTCGATGGTCTCCTCTTCTTATCACGAGGGGTAACAGTGGACTCAATATCTTTATGGAGTATTTTTACTCTTTCCAATGCGTTTACTGCAAGTATATAAGATTTTGTCACTCCATTATGATCAGTGAAGGAATCTGGTAAATTATTAACTATTTGTTGCAGATTTACTATCCTTCAAATTTTAAGTTCGGATTCTTTAGTGCGTGGGTCTAAGGACTAAATGCCCGTTACATTCCAATCTATTTTGTTGTATTCTTTAGAGTGGTACTTTTCTCCATCTAATGCTGAAAAGTTGTCCTCATCAAAGATGTAGTCAGCGTATCAAGCCGTATACATATCCCAGTTATATGCTTTAGGTATTTAAGAATTGATAGAGATTCATAATATACATAGATTTGCAACTTCCTATAAGGCCCCATAAATATACACTATGGTGGTGAGATTGGTACGCATTCATTACAATGAAATTTTCGCTTATGTACGCTATGACGGAGATTCTATCATGATTGTTTATTGATAATCTAGATTACACTTTTCTATATTATTTGCGTGTGTATTGCACACCTCTGTTTTGTACTTTCAATTTTGGTCGTTATCGTGTTTATTCAATCTAAATAAAGCATGATCGCATATTCCATTAGTTTTTAAATACTTAGCACTATTGACTAAATCACACTTACAGATGAAATAAATTTTTAGACAATTTTTTCAAACAAAAGTTTTTGGATAAAATGTGAACAAACAACCCTTCACTATTATCAATAGCATAAATTATCAAAACGATAGGAAAGAACATTGTACTATTTTTTACTATTTTCATGTGCATTTTTGTTGAGACCCTCTATTCTGACGAGGAATACTAGAGAATCTCATGTGCACACCGTACTAGTCCTATGATCAGTAGCTAGTACGCATATTCACAACATTGTCATCATATCTATACAACGTAACATAGATTATATTTATTCAAGGGTGTAATTGTTCTTACAATAAAAGAGCTTTGGCCAAATAAAACACAGCAAAAAATAGTAGGGTAAAAGTCAAAGCCCTGTGGTATGCCTTGACCCAAAATATCCAAAAGCAACCGACAAGGATCAAGGCTAGAAGAACTCATTGTTGTATTCCTGTATCCTGCGTCAAAGTATGAATCTTCAGGGGATTGTGATTTCTTCGCCCATTGAATATTGACAAGTAAGGGTGAATACATTTGTACTCAGCAAGCTTAATGTATCACAAGTATAAATATATACTCAGCTATGTTGGAAATGGCTGTCCCACCATATTTTTTTTTTGCATAAAGCGAAATTTAATTAAAAATAAAATGTTGTAGATGGCATACATAATTTGTAAAGGACAGTTCACAAGTATGTAAATAATAAGTATATAAATATTAAAAATATGAACAAGTCACAACCCTCCATGATTGTGATCAATAATCCATTCCCTGCCATACTTGGCATATCATTTGAAACCATAGATGCCCACCATTTTTCCAATACAAGTTTTTGTATGAAAGTTCAAAAGCTAACCGGTGTCAAAGCACCAAGTCTCTCATGACCGCAAGAATAGCTTTTTGAAAAGTTTTACACTCTGCAGAGGGATACAACTTTACCCCCCAAGACATTGCCAACTCATGTTATCGCTACTTTTACACTTTTTTGGTGTGTGGTAGAGAGATCATGTCAATAACCGTTACATCATCTAGACCTAACTTCGCACCAACTCGATAATATTTGACCCTTGCTATGGCGACGGAAAATATTTGTACACACGGTACCAGCGACAACTTATGCCCTGTCGTGACCATGCATCCCCATCATAACAAGGCATGCACCGTTGTATTAGCAAGCGTTATTCCCAACACTTCGGTGAGGGCATCACTACTTCAGTCTTCCAATGTGCAAAACTAGACCTAAGACACTTAATAGGTTAACATCATCCCATAATAGTATTTGTGGTTGCACCGGAATATCTTGGATTATAACAACACTATTTGGTCCTTAATCGACCCGGGCGAGAACTCCCCCCCGCACTACATGCAACTCCATGCAATTCACACATTATATTAATAACTTGTCCATACCAAAATATAGTTTTCAATTTTTATTTTATACCAAAATAACAGAGGTAACTCCTCCACATCTCAAAATTCCTTCCCAAACAAATGTTATAAACCAACCATTTGCTCCCCCTAATTCTTAAGCATATGTAACGCCCTAGTTTTCGCTTTCCGGAGAAAATCTAATTTAAATTATTTAAATTCAAAAGTTGGAGTTTGTTTGGTGTTTATATTAACCTGGCATCCATTCCCCTCCAAAATCGGGAATTAATTCCCCTCCCGTCGAAAAATCGGATTTTCCAGTTCCCGCCGGTACCCGAAAATTCACCCGAGTCCAAAGATGCTCCAAAAATCTCCAAGCCACTTCTAAAATGTCCCAAATATTCCGAAATGATTTTAGGAATCATTCCCCGGATTTTTGGACCTCCGTTCCTATTTTATCTCGCGCGGCTTTTGTTTAATGCCTGCGATCCGCGCCCGATTATTCAATTCCACAAAAATCATCTAAATTCAACCAAAACACTTCCATTGAGTCCCAAATAATCCAAAATGGCTCTAGGAATTTTTCCGGAATTTTTAGGCCATTTTTCCTTATTTTTCTCTAGGGCGAATCATTTGCGTAAAGGAGGACCAATGAGGAGGTGCCACGTGTCATGCACTGTTCATCATCCTCAACCTCTAGCCATGGCATGAACTTTGGAGCTCCAAGTCAACGAAAATGGAGATGCTCTCTTTAATCACTCATAACTCCCTCCACGCAACTCCAAATCAATCACCGCCGGATCCGTTGGGATCACAACGGACTCCTCTTCCTATCCATGGAGTTGTTGCACCAAATCGCGTTGGTTTTGAGCGGTTGCAAGAAACCGAAATCCACTCTTTTGGAGATTGCGCGCCGTTCCTAGTCCGTTCCGCGTGATTCCACCTCTCATCTCTCCGTATAAGAGTCCTCTTTCCGTTAGTATAACCCTTCTTTAGTCTCTCAAACCCAATCGGCCGCAAGATCAAGAAAACCGACGAGCTCTCGTATTCTTCGCGTTCTTCGTGTTCTTGCTCATATCTTCCACTCCGGTGGATCTTTCTTCCTCCCGTTCGTTTCCATGTGTTAGTATGGATGTCTAGTCTCTAACCCATCCATCAATTTCAGGGTTCATCAAGTTTCCTCGACGAATTTCGCGTTTTGCTCGTTTCGGCCGAACCCGTGTTTTTCGTCGAATTCATCCGTTCCGGTGAGTTTCAATCCAATTCCTTCCCCCTAGAGGTTCTTAAGGATGTTCTCTAGAGGTTCTAGCTTTTTGTTTGGATCGATTCCATGCAAAATTGGGTTCAAAATCGTTTTTTTTGGAAAAACCGGGTTCTTTTTCGTTTTTGGGGGCTCTCTGTTCTTGGCATGGAGGTGGAGCTTTGCTCTCTTGAGTGAGCCAGCCGCCAGCCCCGGCCATGCCGCCGCCATGCATGCCGCTTCCTTGCCCTTGCTGTGTCATCTTCATGCCGCCAGCCATGCCTCGCCGCCGGCCGTGGCTGCCATGCCAGCCGCGACCCGCCGCCGCCCCCTCCCGGCCACGGCCACCCCTCCCCTTCCCTCTCTCTCTCTCCCTCAACCTCTCTCTCTCCTCCATGGATGGCCTAAGCAAGCTTCCAGAGGAAGCCATCTCCTCTTTCTCTCTCTCTATGACAAGATGGGCCCCACTGTCATACTCTCAAGACCAAGTCAAGCTAGTCAACGCCAGTCAAAGCTCGGTCAAACTTTGACTCAGTCAAACCCGAAGGGAATATTCCCGGAATATTCCCGGTTTTCGATTTATTCGAAATTCAAACTTCGGAAGCTCATAACTTCCTCATCCGAACTCCGATTGACTCCGTTCAAGTTTCTAAATTCATCTAAAATCAAGATCTACCTGCCAGTACTAATTTTGTAATTTTTGGATTTTATTTATTTTCTTTTATTTATTTGTTGCCTCGTTTTGCGCGTAGTCGACGCTTCCGCCGAGTTCGCCGACCCCGCCGGACTTCAGAGTTCAACCTTCTCGCTGTGACCGAGGCAAGTCTCCTTGACGATCTTGAACCTATGCTTTATAAATGTTTTACCCTGTTTTACAAACTGCATTGCTAATTACATAAAATGGTGATGTCAAAACGTTAAGTGGTTAGTTATACCAGTTGTTTATACCTCCTTGAGATTTGTTATCCCTGACCCTTTGTCGACCTAGAACAGGGATCCACCATAATAAATATTTTTAATAAAATACATTTTGATGGGGAAAATGACTATTTAGCAGATAGTTTGAATAGAGTTAATCGGGGACAATGTAATTGGGAGACGGATGGATATTAGTGATAATGTGAGGATTGTTATTATGAAATTGATTTATGGTGGTGATCATTTAAATGTTGAGGAGTTGGATTGTGATAGTAGTTAACAATATAATGAGTATGGATTGGGGTGGAATGCAAATTGGAGATAGATGAATATTAGAGTTGATATGGGGCTTGTAATCATAACATTGATCTATGAATGGTAGTTCATGTATTTTGGTGGATTGGGAGGATGTTGGAAGATGTATAATGTCGTGATAATAGTCGGTGAGAGTAAATGAATGTTATTGAGAGTCATATGTATAGATCAAATAGAACAAGTGGTAAGTTATATTTCGTGGATTTTAACTAGAATGCTATGTGATAATCATTTAGGGAGATTGTGAATAGTTCAGGATGTTTGGGGGTTTAGTGAATAATATTATGGCGTATTTTGGTGGATTAAAATAGATGATTTAAGGGTGATAGTGTGAAGGATTAAATATAGGGTGTTATGACGTATTATCGGTGGATTGTATTCGAAATGATTAGAGATGAATTTGTGAAATATTCTTTGTGGATGATCTGACGATCGCTATAAGAATGATGGTCAATTCATTAATACAAGTCATAGTTCAAGGGAAATAGACACACCTAATTGGGGTTTAATATGATTTTGAGAGTTAGGATATTACCATGATATACTTATTACTTGATGGACACTAGATTGAATCGGATTATTCATAGGATTGTACCATTAGGGCAATTTAATGATTATTGGAGATCACAGGATGGAATATAAGGATTGTCATCAAAACCCTGAGCTTTGTATTTTATAAAATAAACTATTGGTGGAATAGAATAGTTCGGTAGAAATGCTTAGCCTCGCAATCGGTCAATGTACACCTATGGGTGGGAATTTCAACTATATCTTGAAAACCTGGTGTTGAAAGTTATAGGCAAGGAGTATTGCCGTTGGTTTACAAAATAAAAATAAAATGAAAAATGATTTCGACTTGGGCGGCATGGAATGTCGGGTGGAAGCGGACCAAGCCTTGGTTCTTTTGTGCAAGTACCGCCCCAAGTCAATTAAGGACCGACGCTTATGACTGTCTCCATTCTAAGCATTACCGTACAACCACATGTCAAAGTGGGCACGACCTGGCTAACTAATTTGTAGAAACCTGACTTAGACTCACCACTCGGTGGTTGTGTGAGAGCCGGAAAGAGGCATTGTTGTTGTTGTTGTTGTTGTTTATCTTACACGGCGCAAGAGGGGGCTTCTGTACTGGGTGGACATAACCCTAACAGCGGTGAAACCTCAGCGGGTGAGTCGGGTTAGGCGTATACATTGTAAAGGCCTTGTCATGATATCCCTGCCGGCACACCCAAGGAAGTGTGCTAATAGCTTGGCATCAAGGGAATATCATGTCTTGTGGGTAAAGTTGTACACCTCTGCAGAGTTAAAACTATTCGAATAGCCGTGCCTGCGGTCAAAGGCGAAGCTTGCTGAATGCTTTCATATTGGTAGACTTTGGGTTTTGATTTCAAACTAAACAATGTTTTGTTTTGGGATCCGGGAGCGGTTAGAACTCTCGGGTGTGCTTCTGGCGGTCAAAGCCAAGTAGGTGGAAAGAACCTGATTTTGTGAACCATGGCGGACATAGCCATGTGATTGGATGGAACCCTGATTTTGTTGAGATGTGGCGGATAGAGCCTGTATATTAGTGAGTGGTGGTTAGAACCTTCACTACAATATTACATAATTCAATTATTAAAAAGAATTGCTCAAATATGCTTTGTGAAAATTATTAACAAGTATGATTTGTTGAAACTTGGCTTTATGCAAAAGAACCATATTAAGCCATCCTTGGATAGCCTACATTGTGCATAATTTCCCAGACTTGCTGAGTACTTTATGTACTCACGTGCTACATTCTAATCCTCTCTCAGAAATGAAAGAAGTGGTTCAAGATTTCCAACGACTAGGTGCGTTTCTCCACTCGATTGCTGTGGGCATTTGGATGGGTCACATTGGCGTTTTAGTCTTCATTACTTGATTGTTCAAGTTGTTCACTGTTCAGCCGTAATGGTAAACCTTGACCATAAGGTCTTTGCTTTTATTTGGTATTATTCTTATTTAGTTATTTGTACTCGTGATATGGTTGTTGATTCATCACTTTTGACTGTGTGTACTAGCTACTGATCTGGGACTAGTACAGAAATACACAGAGGACTCCGGATAGCCGATCCGGGGGCCCACAGCATAGTAAGCAATAGTACATGTAATCAAATATACTCAAGATTGATATTACTTATTGCCCCTTACCCTATGGTTTTCAAGGTTTAAGGTTACGTATTTATCAAAGAAGTTTCATGCAACAAGTAGTAATTCCTACTAATACCCACAATATAGCCATTTTACATAAAGTACACATATGTATACATAAATTTTTGAAAGCAATATAATTTAAGTGAAATAATATGATTAACATGGTTAGAGGAGGTGCTTGCCTTGCTCGTTGATTTCCTAAGTTGGTTCAAGGTCAACATGGTCAGAGCAAGTTCTAAGTTGGTTCAAGGTCAACATGGTCAGAGCAAGTTCTAAGTAGCATCACGATGTGGCTGGCGCGAGGGGGCATGGAGGATGTTGGCGGTGACAGCCGATCAGGGTAGCGAAGTGGTAGTGAGGCTCTGCTTGCGCGTGGCCTAGATCACAGGCAAGCGTGTTGTGGGCGCGACCTGGGCATGCTCTGCCCCTAGAGGGGCTGACAAGCGGGCTCATCACGTCAGAGAGAGAGGAGGGGAGAGAAAGGCCATGAAGGGAAAGCGTATTTGGCCAAAGTACATTTTCTTGATGGAAATTGCAAGTTTCAAGCCGAGCGCAATTTTTTTGGGATTTAAAATGATTTTTCATTAAGCTTTTAATTAGCGCTAGGGATTTATGGAATTTCTAGATTTATCAAATAAACTTCAAAATTTATGAAATTTTTTGGGGATGTTCACAAGGTGGCACTATTGTTTAAGTAAAATTTCCAATATGTCAATATCTTCATGATTTTTTCATAAATTCTTTTAGCGCTTCAGATTTAATGACAAGTGAGATTTTCAATTTTTCAAAAAAATTAATTTAGCTCAAAAATTCATAAAACTTTTTGGAGATGCTCTCCAAACTATTTCAAACTTAAGTAAAATATTTTCATGCTTTTTTCTAATTTAAATTTGGAGGTCAAAAATTTAGAATTAGAAACTAGGAAATAAATAGTGTTATCTTTAATTGCCAAATTTTCCAAAAAAAGTCAGAAAAATTCTTAAAAGTCACAATAAACTCAGAAAATAACTTAACGTCATAATATTTCAATCTGGCGCAAAATTGGAATGTTACAATTTTGTAACTCATTTCATTATTATTTTGTCCCCAGGTCATGTATTACCGTTTACAGCAAAAAAGATTGATCAAGAACAAAATTGACTTAATTGAATTGAACCATTATACATCAATATTCACTGCTCACAAATGATTATCCCATCTCACATATTTCTCAGTTCCTCATTCACGCAGAGAAGAACAGACGTCTACCTAAAGACTATGGAGCTAGTCATGCAACATCACGGCGACTCGTCAAGGAGGCGCTCGTACCCCCGCGGCGGTCGGGGCCACCTGCCGCCGAGGTGGCAGAACGGGAGGCTGGGCCAGAAGCGCAGGCAGCCGTGGAGCATCGGCCTCCAGCTCTGACCGCGCATGGAGCCGCGGTACCTACGCACCTCGTCCACCAGCCACCCCTGGGCGCCGGCGTCGCCGTCCAAGGCGGCGAGCGCGCGGCCGAGCGCGGCGAACGCGCGGTCCTCGTGGCCGAGGCGCAGCTCCGCCTTGGCGCACTTGGCGTGCACCGTGGCGTCGCGCGGGCAAGCCGCCACGGCCGCCTCCGCGACGGCGCGCGCGCGCCGGGCGCCGCCGTGGTCGAGCTCAAACGCGACGTAGTGGCACCAGAAGCCGCCGTCCTTGCCATCGCGGGCGCGCCACTCCTCGAAGAGCTCCCGCGCGGCGTCGGCATCGCCCTCGTGCTCCGCCTCCATGGCGATCCACGCTCTGTAGATGGAGGGGTAGTCGGTGACGGCGGCGCAGTCGAGGGCGCTGCGCAGGAGGAGGCGCGCCTCCTTCATGTCGCCGTCGGCTCTGTACATGTGCAACGCCTGCTCGCACCACCGCACGGCTCGGCCGCGGGCGGCGTCGGCGGAGTCAAGTAGGTCGTAGACGCGCCGCCGCCGCAACACCTGGGCCTCGCCGGCAGACACTGCCGCTTCAGTCGACGTCCCCATGCCGACAGACTCGAGCTACGGCGGGAACGGAAGCGGAGAGATTTGCTTTCTCGGAGAGGAATGGGTAGCAATTGCCAATTTATAGAGGATTAATTCCCTTCCCGAGTTGTCCGTATTCTCTTCGGAGATGGCTTCTGTTTCGGAGATGGTTTCTGTTTCGGAGTGCAAGCGCAGACTTCCTCTCGGTTTCCGAAAAATAGAAAACGCTGACTTCCATGCTCGAGTTTGGTAAAATTTTAAACCAAATTTGGGTTAAGATGTAAGTTCAGATTTAAGTTTGAGCTTGGTTCAATTCAAGCTCTCAGTAAACCTAAAAAGGTTAAACATCGACTGTTCTTGACAAACACGATCAGAGTGCATGACAGTAGTTCCAGGTCATCCTTTGTCTTCAACAAATATGTTACTCTGCCGTGGACCTGCAAAGTTTGATTACTTGGTGTTAGTTCTCTCTCTCTCTCTCTCTCTCTCTCTCTGAAGATTTCAATTGCCTGTCATATGTTATTTCCTAATTGCTATTAGGAAGTAAATTGGATTCAAACTTGAATGAAAGGGAGATTAACTCCCGTTTGCATTCAACTAAATTTGCGGTCAGCTAGTTAGGACAATCTGTGAAAGTTATTCCTTATAAATCATTAATTACTAACAACATTCGATTGAGAGTATATATTAGTCTTAGCGTTAACACAGTAATGAGTATATTTTTTCTCTTCGTTGTGTGGATCATAAGAGGGGAGATGCAGCAGACTGATACAAGCACAAATGATTATTATCGAAAAAAGGTAGAGTAAGCGATCGAAATGGAATTTTAGAATGAAGATATAGCATATGAGTATTACAACATGCATGCAGGACATGTCGGTTTTAGTCTTGGGAAATTATGGCATGATAGATCTTCGATCAACTATTGTGATTAGGACCAAGAAAATTTGTATGCTCAAGGGAAGGTTTCAACAAGAGGAAGCCAGCAGATACAAGAGTTGGTTGTATGGCCGGCAGATATGACCATCAAAATCACTTATAATGGAAAATATGCTGTAAGCAGCTTTAATTTGAAGATAAACACATAATCATGAACTCGTTACTCCAAGCAAGGCTCATATAATCATATGTCGCAATCGCAGAGAAGAGTGATAGAAGCGCAGAAGGTCCAAATTGACATCTCGAATGATTCGGGTGTTAGACCGAAATATGGCCATGAGATGATGCGTAGACAAGTAGGAGCTGGTCGACAAAGTCTTAGCTTCACTCGAAAAGATTATAAAAAACTATCTCTGATCAAAGCGTATGAAATTATTCAAAGAAGGAGATACTTGTGCCATTCTTCAGTACCTACAAAACAAGCAAAAAGAAAAATCCTTCATTTTTTATGCAATACAAGTAGATGAAGATGAGATGATGACTAAAATGTTTTGGGTAGATGCAAGATCACTATACAAACAGTTGAGTTTGGAGCAGCATTATTTTATGATGAAACAACAACTACGTGATCTGGATGGTCATTAATTTGAAACATTCAAAAGGGCCATGTCAGGGAAAGAACCAAAGACAATGTTGACTTATCAATGTGCTGCCATTATCAATGCCATGGGGACAATTTTTTTCCTAATTCAACTCATCGTCTATGTATTTGGCACATGTATCAGAATGCCGCGACATATTTGAGCAAGATTTTTCGAAGTTCTAAAACATTTCAGAAAGATTTTGGAAAGTGTGTTTTTTATTTTTGGAAACAACTTCGAAATTGTTGAATTCATATCAGTTTGAAACCACATGATAGAGGACTACCATTTGAAGGATAATGGGTGGTTACGTAGATTATTTGAGAACAAGGAGAAATGGGGTTTGGTTTACGGTCGGCAAACATTTTGTGCAGATATGAAATCTACGCAAAGAAATGAGAGTCTAGGGTGCGTTTCATTCATGGGATGATGTTGAATGGGATGGAATAGTCCTGTATCATTTGATTACATTATTTTGGATGAACGGAATGGTTCAACATCTAGAGAGAATATTTCTCAAATTTGTACCACATAGTCTAGGATGGGATGATTTCATTCAAGCAACCAAACACACCCTAAATGCACATCTGAAAAGATACTTGCATGTTCAACTCGATCGATCATTTAGATTTCTTCAAGCATTTTAAGAGAGCAGTGGGTGATAGAAGTCATCACTACTACAGAAATGCTTATATTAGACGCACTATCACAGACGATTTTCAAAAACCGTCTGTAATATATGATATCACAGACGATTCTATAAACCAACCGTCAGTGAAATTATCACAGACCGTTATTAATAAAACCCGTCTGTGATTAGATAAATATCACAGACGGTTTTGTATTAAAACCGTCTGTGATATTATCACAAACGGTTCTATAAAAACACCGTCTGTGATATAAAGTAATATCACAGACGGTTTTACTATACAACCGTTTGTATAGTAACCACAGACGGGTTGTGTTTATAAACGTCTCTGATATTGCTTATATCACAGACGTTTTGTGTTGATAACCGTCTGTGCTCTGCATTATAACATTTTGATGTTTTTATCGAACTACGTATTTTCATCGAAGGCCATAATTCGTTCATAGATAGGACGAAAAATGGTAACAGCCATTTTATAACATAATGAAATTCGAAATTGCTAGTGATCGGACGTCAGTTTTTTTCGCAACATTTTCTTTGTACGTGTGAAACATTTGTCTTCGACAAACAGTAAAAAAATTGTTTCATACATTCAAAAAAAATCTTGCAATGCGTCCGAAAAAAAAAACGAGAATCAGACGTCCGAGTGTAAGTTTCTCCCAATGAAATTTGATAACAATCAGAATAAATGACCATTTTATAACATAAAACATTTCATTACATTACTACATTATATATATATTATTACTTATAAATTAAAATATTCATCGTCGTCCGGAGGAGGTGGCGAGCTGCCATCGTCGTCGTCATCGCTCCCCGGTGGGCTGCCATCGTCGTCGTCGTCGCGCCACGGTGGGCTACCGTCGTCGTCGTCGTCATCTGAGCCCCCCGAGTGCATGACGTGGTCGTCTTCCTCTGACTCTTCCTCGTCCTCCTCCCGCTCCTCCTCCTCCTCCTCCTCCTCGTCCTCCTCCCGCTCCTCCTCCTCCTCTTCCCGCTTGCGTTTCCCGCATAGCGGCGACGCCGGGGGAGGTGATGGTGGAGCGGCGCCGGGGGAGCTTGCGGAAGGAGGTGATGGTGGAGGCGACGCCGGGGGAGGTGATGGTGGAGGCGACGCCGGGGGAGGTGATGGTGGAGGCGACGCCGACGAAGGAGAGCTCGCGCATTCCATTATCAGTAATGTACGTGTTGATCGAATTCGATCAATAGCGGTGATTTTATAGGTGGCCGGAATTGAAGACGAAGCGAGAAACGAAGAGTTCTCATTCAAAGGCGCGCAGGAAACGAAGAGACGAAGACGGACCGTCGCTATCACAGACGATTCTATAAACAAACCGATTGTTGACTATCACACACCATTCCTCGTCTGCCTTCACGGACGGTTTTTTAAAATAACCGCCTGCGTGATATACCTATATATCACGAGGCGGTTTAGTTTACATAATCGTCAGAAATATCACCGACGGTTGGTACACATCGCCGTCTGTAATCTTACTATATTACAGACGGTTATTACATAGAACCGTCTGTGATAAAGATTACACATCGCCGTCTGTAATCTTAGTATATTACAGACGGTTATTACATAGAACCGTCTGTGATAAAGCTTGCCTATATATAGGCCCGAGCGCAAGTTCGATGTTGTGGTCACCTGTTGGGATAGAATGCTAAGACCGTTATATCACCGATGGTTTGGCAATACAACCGTCTGTAAGCCTATATAATAGGTGATTCTTGTGATGTAATTAAGGTTAGTAATGGATAATTGCATTATATATATTAATTCAGATCTAAGGTTAGTATTGGATATAAAATTGCCTTATATATATTAATTCAATATCTAGCTTGGTTATGTAAGAAATTTAAGATTGTTTAGATCTAGCTTGTAGATCCATGTTTTCGTGGTGATAGTAAATGGACGTTATAATTGCAATATTATTTTGAAGCTCTAACTTGTTAAGGAAAGTGTACTTAATCAGTTGAAAAGAGAGTTCTAATTGGATCGAATATTACATGTGTAGCATAGATGGATCGAAGCTGGATGTACGCTGGGGACCGTGCAGTGTGGAGTACATTAATGGCGTCTCCACTTTTAGAAGAGCTGCGAGAGGAGGACATGTTTAATAAGGAGTGCAGTATATGCCTTGTCCATGCATCGATTGCGAGAATATGATGATGTTTGAAACTCAGCGGATCGAAGCACACTTGATTATGCGAGGTTTCAAAAGGGATATACATGTTGGACCGATCCACGAAGAGCGAGAATATACAAGAAGCGTGGTATGTTAACATCTTCGACGAAGTCAACGATATGCCGGATGATCACATTGATTCTGCTTCCGACGAGGATATGTTGCATGATGACAATCTGGACCAGATGCTGCGCGACGCAGAAGGGAACCGTGATGAAAGGGAATATGAAAAATTCGTGGGTTTGATGGAGGACTCGAAGAAACCTTTGTTTGCTGGTTGCAAGGTGAAATACACAAGGTTGTCGTCTGCAGGCTTGAACTGCTGAAATTGAAGGCAAGCAATGGTTGGTCAGATAAGAGTTTCACAGCGCTTTTACGTCTATTGGCAGACATGCTTCCAGAGGGAAACGAGTTGCCGACAACAACCTACAAAGCCAAGAAGGTTCTTTGTCCCTTGGGAATGGAGGTAGAAAGAATACATGCATGTCCGAACGATTGTATCCTATACCGCAAAGAGTATGCAAACTTGCATGTATGTCCGGTGTGCAACGCATCCCGGTACAAGCGTAAGAGTCATTCAAATGAGGAGGTGAAGAAAGGAAGTCCTGCTAAGATGGCATGGTATCTGCCTCTAATTCCCCGATTGAAGCGTTTGTTTGCTAACCCAAAGGAGGCCAAACTGCTGTGTTGGCATTCCGAGAAGCGTAAGAACGATGGAATGCTAAGACACCCTGCTGACTCCACCCAGTGGAGAAACATCGATAGGAGGTATGAAGAATTCGCTGCAGAGATGAGGAATATAAGGTTTGGGTGAGTACAGATGGAATGAATCCTTTCGGTAACATGAAGCAAAAGCATAGCACTTGGCCCGTGAATCTCTGTATCTACAACCTTCCTCCTTGGTTGTGTATGAAGCGAAAGTACATTTTATTGTCTCAGCTTATCCAAGGACCGAAACAACACAGGAATGATATTGATGTGTACCTAGCTCCATTGGTGGAAGATCTAAAAACATTGTGGGTTCCTGGGGTACAGGTTTGGGATGCATACAAACGAGAGAACTTCACTTTACACTGCTTGTTGTTCTGCACCATAAATGATTACCCTGCACTTGCTAACCTGTCGGGCCAGAGTACAAAAGGTGCCAAGGCTTGCACTCACTGCCTAGACGATACTGAGAGTGTGTGGCTGAATCACTCGCGTAAAACCGTGTACATGCGTCACCGTATGTTCCTTGGGAGGAAACACCCATACCGCAAGATGAAGAGACTATTCGATGGGACGAACGAAAACGGTTCAACTCCAAGGACTTTTAGCGGGAGAGATGTTCATGACTTTGTAAAGGATTTGGATGTTACGTATGGAAAGGGACGTAAAGCAAGGTCGACCCGTGAGAAGAGCTTGTGGAAGAAGAGATCAATCTTTTGGGACCTACCTTACTGGGAGCACCTAGAAGTTCGCCACTGCATCGATGTCATGCACGTGGAGAAGAATGTCTGTGATAGCCTGATTGGTCTCCTACTAAACATTAAGGGCAAAACAAAGGATGGTATCAACGCACGATTTGACTTAGTCGATATGGGCATAAGACCTGAGTTAGCACCAAAAGAGACCGTTAAAGGTGGTACGTATTGCGAACGACTTGTTACACTCTGTCAAAGGCCGAAAGAACTGAACTTTGCGGTGCTTGCATGGTGTGAAAGTTCCGTCCGGCTACTCGTCCAACATGATGAGACTTGTTTCAATGCAAGATTTAAAATTAATTGGCATGAAGTCTCATGATTGTCATGTGTTGATGACACAAATGCTCCCAATTGCAATTAGAAGTATTTTGCCAATAAAGGTCCGAGAGACAATCACGAGGTCGTGTTATTTATTTAACACAATCGCTCGAGAAGGTCATCGATCCCGAAGGACTAGATGGTCTGCAGTCGAGGTGGTGATGACTCTATGTAATCTTGAGATGTATTTCCCTCCGTCATTTTTCGATATCATGGTCCATCTCATTGTTCACCTTGTAATAGAGATAAAGATGTGCGGGCCTGTGTTCCTCGTAGCATGTACCCGTTCGAGAGGTATATGGGAATTCTTAAGTCTTATGTACGAAATCGATCTCGTCCGGAGGGTAGCATTGTCGAAGGTTATGCAACCGAAGAGGTCGTCGAGTTCTGCGTCGATTACATGGCTCAGGCCCAACCAATAGGTGTGCCTCGATCTCGCCATGAGGGGAGGCTCCAGGGTATCGGGACCATCGGAAGGAAAGCAATCACACCTGATCCAGTTGCGTGTGCTCAAGCCCATTTCACGGTTCTACAACACATGACTGTAGTGTCCCCGTACATCGTCGAGCACAAGCAATGGCTAAGGCAAGAGAATCCATCACGACATGAGTCTTGGATCATAAGACAACATAACCTTCAGTTCAACAATTGGTTCAAAGAGCGACCCATCACTGGGAGCTCGTCATATGACACCCTGAAATGGTTGGCAAAAGGCCCAGCTTTTACAGTTGTCACGTGGAAAGGATACGACTTAAATGGATACACATTTTACACGATAGATCAGGATTTGAAGAGCACAAACCAGAACAGCGGGGTCCGCATAGATGCGTTCAGATGCCTGGTCAACGAGGAGCTCCTACTATGGGTTCATAGAGGAGATTTGGGAGCTTGACTATGTACTTTTCAAGATCCCACTATTTCGGTGTCGTTGGGTCCACCTCCAGCACGTGAAGGTTGACAAGTACGGCATCACCACTGTGGACCTCAAACGTGTCGGATACAAAGATGAACCATTCGTGCTCGCAAACCAAGTTGTTCAAGTCTTTTATGTTACCGATCCGTCTGACAAGAAGCGCCACGTAGTTGTTCAGGGAAAAAGGAGGATTGTCGGAGTTGAGAATGTAGTAGATGAGGAAGAGTACAATCAATTTGATGATTTGCCTCCTATCGGAAATGCCAGGACAGGAGGGAGGGACGTCTCGGTGGCAAACCAACCTTTCTATTTTACTATGATCGTGTCGTGTGTCTGCGTTTGGTTGGTGCACTCACTCCCTTCTTTTAGATCCTGGACGGCAGCATTCCATCACCCACAATTTTGTTAATCCCTTCTGAGTCTAGACGCAAAATCACATTGTTGGGAATTTTATTACTCCCTCTAGATACAAAATAAAGTCGTTTTAGACTAAAACTTCCAGTGCCAATATATATTTTTATGGATGTATTAAAATATTGAAATAATGTTTGCACCAGTATGTTCTAGATCAAGTGAATAGTTAGGTTCATTTATTTTATTTTTCTTTTCATAGTTCCCTCTCTCTCTCTCTCTCTCCTTTGTTCTTTACATCGGGCCCATGGTCGTGGGCGTCGGGTGGCAACTTCGGCTGCGCTCGTGTGACGGTGGATGGAAGCGGCTGCGAGGATGAAGGGGACAACGGGAACCCGAGGGCGGCAAAGGAGTAGCGGCGCGACATTGTTGGATGTATTTGAATTTTGATTGGATATCGTCGGAATTTTGACCTGATCACCCACATTTCTTCTTTTCATGTGATGAACACATCCAAACAGTTCCCATCGAAATAATGATGGAATAACATTATTTCAATATTTTCTATCCACCTTAGGACCAACTGAAGGATCTGTTCAGCCGAGTCAAGTCAAACCAACTCGCGCTCCAAGAAAAGCAAACAAAAGGCCAACAGGCCGATATAGCATCACGGCGATCGATCCGAAAGATGGGTCCCCTACCGGATGTAAAAAGGTAGTGAATGCGTTACGAACAATGTGCGGGATAGTTGTTCGCGAACGGGTTCCCATCACAATTGTATCCTGGAAGTCACCGATCGACGAGGGCATAACGACACCTTCACGTAAATCCTTTCCTCCTTCGATATCCCGTAAGAACTCGAGGCCCCGGTCGACGGCGGTAGGCATTGCTAGTGGCAGGAAAGGCGTGGAAGACCTTTAAGAGCACACTTGTCAAGGAATACGTCAATAAGGACATGACTCCCTACTCTAAGTACGGGTTCATTACTGAGGATTCATGGCGACGTTTTGTTCAGATGAAGACGACAGATCAGTTCGTGCTTGAAAGCGAAGCCCACAAGGCCCTGCAGGCAAGGAACACCCACCCCCACAGACTCGGCACCGCTGGCTACGCGGGGAAGAGGATGCAATGGGACAGGGAGGACGAGGGGGACTCCGCGCCATTTGAATCGATTGTTGACCAGCGCGCCAGAGACTGGCTAAGAGCGAGGTCATGTGCCACACCATCTGGCACCATATCCTTTACAAACCCTGCGGACGAGGAAGTCTGCCAACGTTTGGTAAGATATCGAACCACCATTTTGGTACGTATTTAGTTCCTAACTTCATCAGTGAAATAACTTGTTGGGATCTTGCGTAGAGTTGAGTGCACAATCTTCGGTGGATCTTTTGTCCCGAACAGGAGAGAGATGCACTCTCCACGGCATTGGGAAACAAGGAACACCCTGGTCGCACGCGAGGCAAAGGGGTTTTCGTTCCTGGAAGACGGGCCAAGACACCGACATGTACCGGAGTAAGAAGAGAGGTAGAGACGAGCGTGAGAAAAAGATCGTGAAGGATCTTGAGGACAGGCTGAGAGAAGAATTCAATGGTAAGATAAGAAGCCTCGAGGAAAGGCTCAATGCTCAAAACACAAATCCTGTGCAAGACCTAGGGTTTAGCCCCACTACACGTAAGAGCAAATTGTCGTCCACCCTCGACTGTGGTAAACACCCGGCAGATTCACTGTCTGTGACATCAAGGTATACTAAGTATGATCCCTTGAATGCTCCATAGATATATCTTTTGGCACATTAGCTAATTGGGTACCGTTGTGTAGGAGCCCACGCGGTGCAATCTCCAGTGAGAGTTGCCAATTGCTCCCTTCCTATACAGTCGCTTGGGGCCTCGCGTATCCATCCATTGAAGGGGCGATGGTGCACGGTACCTGCTAGCGCCGGTTTCACGAAGGTCAATGTGGACGGCGTTCATGACATTTTCAAGATCATCACACTACAATTGCCTCCAAATGACGAGCTTGAGACACGGGGATGTCATCGGCACATTCATCCAAAGGCCCAAAGAAATGACATATCTCTAGACATCCATCCTCCACTGAAGTACCTCTACTTCCTCCGCGAAGTTGATCCAATTCCCCAAATCGCTTATCGTGCCCTCCCACCCAAAAACATTGACCATGAGTTTGATATTGACTTTGACTTTGATTGCTCTCTACTCCCTCGTCTCCCGAAGATTTCCGTTCCAACAAAGAAAGGGAAGGGCAAATCGAAAAGATAGCGAAGGCCTTGGAGTACTATCCGATGGCCCCGCTGGCCCGGTATTCAAGCTAGGAGAGCCTTTATTAACGGAAGATCGCATCAAGACATTGACTTACTGCTGCAAAGCCTGCATACATACTACATGAGAGAAGCTAACAAGCCGTGAGAACGAACGCATAACAAGTATCATGGTCCGCTACAAGCCTAAGCATCACATTCAACGAGTCGGCGGGGCTACTTCGCGGTCGGCTTCGAGGACTGTTCGATCTCTTCAACCTCGACGCCTCGACGCCGCTCTTAAGATGCCGGACATTGTGAGTGTGTCTTCCTGTAATACGGATAAATGTCATATATATTTTAAGTGACACTTTGCCTAACTTTTGTATATATAGATTCATGATACGCTGCGAGAGCGAACAATACATCGGTGGGTTTCCTCGACCCACTCTTAGTCTCGCAGCCAACAATGAACCAAGATGCAAAAGCGAGAGGAATACGTCATTTACATGCCTTGGATGCTCGTAGAAGATAAAAGCTTCATACTTTTACCCTTTAACCCAGGGTAAGTGCTGCCCGACTTGGTATACTCTCATTTGTAATGTGCACACAATACTTTGGTGCTAATTGACCATGGCAACATACCTATGCAGGTTTCACTGGGTTCTAATTGTAATTCATCCGCCAAGAACCGGTTATTTACGTTGATTCCTCACATACCGGCAACCACGACTTGAACTCCTATCGCACGGTTAATCACCAGGTAACCACGTTGTTTAAGGAGCTTGTTGCTCCTGGAATAGCCGAGGCTAACCTTTCAAATCACGTAGGACGGTCAAAGCTTTGCGAGATCCTTCGCTCAAGGCGAGGATAAGGCGTTGCAAGACGATTTCAAGTTTCCAGATCCTCTATACAAGATAATCCTATTTCAAACTCCGTAGCCATGATTCTCGAACTAAGCAATTCTATTTTTCCAAAGTGCCACCAACAAGGACAGGCAATAACCGATGTGGATTTTACGTTTGCCATAACATGCATCTCCTCGTCAATGCAACACAAATGAGTAACGATAAAACTTCGTTTGCAAGACAAGGATCTGGCGTCCCTTCGAGGAAAACTTTGTTTTTCTAGTCACCAAGTCATTAGTAAAAAGGCGAGTTCTACGCAGGTGCCTAATCGCAAGAGTTAGGTTTATCTCTGTATTGCCACTTGTACTGTCATTCTAATTTTCCGGTTTATTTGCTGAAATGGATGTACGGATAGTGCTTGTGATGATCTGTGATCGCTGAAATGGATGTAATGTCTCTGTCTCGATGAACTGTGAAATGGATGTAATGATGCTTGTAATGTCTTGATGATATTCGATGAAATGGATGTAATAATGCTTCGTGCTGATCTTCGCTTGATGGGCATGAAGGAGTCAACATATCTCATATCAAGAGCCATCTTCGTGTAATACATAGGATTTTCCAAGTATACATATGCCATACTATATCTTACCACTAGTGCGGACATATATCTTGCCGTATATCTGTGCTTTCTTTTCAGATACATATCCCTAATAGGTCACTAGTGTGCAACCTTCTTCTTTTTCTAAAAATGTTGAAGTCTATGCTTTTCTTCTAGTGCCTAATCCTGCTCTTGCACGATCAAATACAAATGAAATAGAGAAGGTTAAGAAAAGAAGAGAGGAAAGAGCAATTGAAAAAGCACACCATGAGGAGGAAATGGTATGTATATATCCCTGGTTATCATAAATCATATATTAGTTTCAAGTAATATTGCTTGTGGAACTAAAGGTCTAATTTATTCTAGTTGTGGTTATTTTCATTGTGTGGATACTATTTCATCCAATAATAACTTGTATATAGTAATGTGGCTGGAAGTGCATCATTTGATAACTTTATTTAACGCTTTCAGTAAAGGAAATCCTCAATCTTTGCACACATGAGACATTGTTGTCTCTGTACAAGGTGCCGACCTTTACTTGATTGATGATTTCCTTCGTAAAGTTGCCACACTCGGGAAATTGAAAAAGGGTGGTATAGTGGATGTTGAAGTCTGCTGCAAGAATTGTGCTTCATGACTGGAATGAGGGTAGGATATACTCTCTCCCATATCAACTTTGTTGATTCTTTATTTTTTCCGAGTCACCTGAAAGGCCCCTGTTGTTTTAGGAAGCTGGGAAAGAATTTAATATTGATGAAATTTACACAGCTGAGTCTTCATTTGCTGAAATGGATGTAATGATAGTGCTATAATCAGCTTGGAACAATTGCTAAATGAATCCCATATCTGTGATCGCTGAAATAATGCTTGTCTAATAACTGCAATGTAGCTTCTGTGTTATGTCTGCTTGCAGGGCATGGCTAGCATTTCCTGAGGCTAGCCAATAAACAGAAAAAGATGTATGTATGAAAACCATATCACAGACGGTTCACAACTAAGCACCGTCTGTGATATAAATATCACAGACGGTTCATATTACAAACCGACTGTGATATACACTAACACAGACGGTTGGTATATGGAACCGTTAGTGATAGGATTTATATCACAGACGGTTCATATTACAAACCGTCAGTAGATTTAATATAGCACTGACGGTTGGTATATGGAACCGTTAGTGATAGGATTTATATCACAGACGGTTCATATTACAAACCGTCAGTAGATTTAATATAGCACTGACGGTTCTAAATAAGAACCGTCTGTAAAATTATTATCACAGACGGTTAATGAAACCGTCTGTGAAGTGCTTATATTATCACTGACCCATTGTTAGAGGCGGTTCACAAAGCCGTCTCTGATGATATTTGTGAACCGTCTCTAATGGTCTTTTCTGTAGTAGTGCATACTGAATTGGGAAGTGATTTCTACGCAAGCCAAACATCTCCAAGAGTGCCACAAGTGCGGATGCTGATGCATGCTTCAAAAGCATACACGCCTGCAATGTTTGAGATTTTTTTTAGATAATGGAAGATTAAATTTCCTGGCTCTACATCAAAAGATGCACATAGCCAACAATTTATTATAAGATAACAACAAAAAAATCCATAAAAAAAAACACACTAACCAAATAGTTGCAACAATCCATGACAAACATGGAACATAAAGCATCACTCCGTACACAATCCGTTATTAAAATGGCATCCATGGCTGAAGAAGAGATCCTTGACCATGATCTCCAACATGTTGCAAACCGATAATACATCCTCTCGAACCTCCTGACGTTGAAGTACAGACCATGATCGCAACCAGTTGTTACACAAATAAATCACCTGCATGGGATTAGAGATTTTTTCCCTATTAAAAATTACACTATTTCGACATAGCCAAATTGACCAACATAAAACGGTAGCTTCGACCAAAAATTGAGCCCTTAAATCTTTTCCAAACCCCAACAACCAATTCCCACACATATTGATCATACTTCTAGAAGAATTCAGATTAGAAGCTACTTGTACAACGCGCCAAGCAAAACGAGAAAAATGGCAGTCGAAAAAAGATGTTATATAGTTTCCTCATTGTTGCAAAAACAACAGATTTGGCTACCATACCAATTTCTTTTTGCAAGGTTATCTTTTGTCAAAATTACCCCACGACGTGAGTATCAAAGAATTTTTTATTTATTTTTAAAGGCAACTTAAGTTTCCACAATTGTCGATTTGTAACTGGGACATCTCGATGCATTAAGGCTGTATACATCGATTAAACAAAAAAATGTCCATTCGGCTGGAGATTCCATCGAAAAGTATCCCGTTATGGAACTAAGAGCGAATCTACAATTTTTGTAACAAGCTCATGCCATGCCATGAAATTATGTCCTTAAACAACTCGACGGAAGGACACATTGAGTGGGACAGAGCACAATACTTTAGCCACTGTAGCTTGTTTTTTCCGAACAATGTTATAAAGTCTAGGGTATTGTGCACTGAAGGGGTTGTTCCCAAGCCAAACATCATTCCAAAATCGAATTTGAGATCCATCACGAAGTTGAAAATGACCAAATCTAAAAAAATGATGTTTGACTTTCATTAAGCCAGCCCAAAAATGAGAATCCCCTGGTTTCCTTTCTGCTTGAGAAAGAGTATTGTTGCCTAGATACTTTCTTCTAAGGATAGTTTGCCAGACACCATCATCATTAGCATCTTGAAAAGTCGTTTGCTAATGAAGCAGATATTTGTGACACCAAGGTCTTGAATGCCCATACCACCTTGATTCTTAGGTCGACATAAAATATTCCACTTGGCCAACCTGTATTTTTTTATAGGTGTCACTTTGCCAGAAGAATCTAGATCTAAAATAGTCCAATCGTTTAAGTACCCATGAGGTATCTCAAAAAACGATAACATAAACATGGGTAAACTGCTAAGCACGGAATTCAAGAGTACTAAATGACCTCCAGCGGACAAAAGCTTACCCTTCCAACTGCTCAATCATTTTTCAAATCTTTCTTCTACCCTCTTGTAACACCCCAAAATTTTGCTTTTCTTAAATCTATGTGTGATTTGGCACTTTGGTGAATTTTTGGAATTTTCTGGAATTTATTTGGATTTATTTGGATTTTATTTGAATTTATTCCATTTTGAAATAATTAAAGAATTAAACTTTGCAAATAAAATTTTGTTGGAAATATTTTATTTGAGTCCAAAATGATCCAAAATATTTTCCAGAATTTTTCTGAGTCTTTTGCTATTTTTAATGATTTAATTGAATTTCTGGGAATTTAATTGGATTATTTAAATGCGAGTGGGTTTCTTGTTCATCCGATCGACCGAGTCCGAGTCGACTCGAGTCCGACTTCGTGCCGAGTTGGTCCAAATTAACCCGCTCGGCCGAACCCAAACTCGATGTGACCGTTGGATCAAGATCCAATCAGAAGACCCTCACTTTTATGCTACAAAGGCAAACATAAAAGCAAGGTTCTAATGTGCATCTTGTACCATTCCCATGATCGATGGTCGCACGCACAAAACACAATTTGGAATCACAACCATACAAAAGTTTCATATTTTATTACAGCGGAAGTATTGATACAATATGACCAGAAGGTCGACTAAACATAGCCAAAAGAATCGATGTCTTGTAGTTTGCCACATAATCCACAGGCAATCGACAAGGTAAAGCCTTAGAAAGAACCGTCGCCAATAATCCCGCTTTTCTGCGTCGCGATGCACATCGAGGATTCCTGTCTAAAAACAACAATAATAGCAAGGGTGAGTACGTTGCGTGCTCAAAGAAGACTTGTAGTGTTTGCAAAACCTGAAATATATGCAGGCCGAATAGAAAGTGGGTTTCTACGGTTGTTTTGCATGAAGCGGAATTTGAATTGTAAATACTGAATAATAGAGTGAAAGCGAAACTTGTAAAGAAAATGAAATAACAAGTATGTAAATACATAAATAATATGTAAGAATAACATAAACAGAATAAGAGGCTCACATCCCCTCGTGAGTGAAATGAAACGTCCAGTCCCATCATATGAAATATTATCTGAAGATTAAACTCTTGTCCACACAGGGCACAACAGCTGAATTCAACCTTGCCAACGTAATGTCAAGTATTGAATCATCTGTAAGGGTAAGCTCACCAAATCATTTTATAAAACAACTAACTAGTGTCAATTCGCCAAGTCGTCCATGACCGTGGACACGGCTATTCGAATAGTTTTAGACTCTGCAGAGTTGTACAGCTTTACCCACAAGATATGTTCTCCCTTTGTGCAAACGTTATAAGACACACTTCCTTTGGTGTGCCCGCAAGGAGTTCATAACGAAACCGTTCGTTACCTGGACCTTAACTTTGCACTAGCCCGATGACGTTACCCCTGACTATGATGGAAGCAAACAAACGGTGAAGCAATAGTATTCAGGAGCCCGCGGCTCAAATGGTACAACAACAGCCCCAAATTCATAGCCAGGCGTACACCGTTACAACGGCAGATGCCAACACCTCGGTGATGACACCTCCCTCGAGCAAACCTATCTCGGGAATGCCCGTGCTACAACTGCCTACCAATGTGCAAAGCTAATTCCCAAATAATTTAATAAGTTAAGACTGTCCCAGTCCAGTACTTGTGGATGTACGGTTTACTTGGATCATGCAACACTACGTTCGGTCCTCAAAGTGACATGGGCGATACTCCCCCTATCTACGTGCATTAATAATTGCACTTCCGGCTATTGCCAATAATCACCCACGTCGAAATCATAGTTTGACTTTCAGAAAGAATAAAACATTAGATTCATAATAATCCATCAGGTTCAAGATTAAAGTTCACCAGGTTCATCATTTTTCTTCAATATGTCCAATATTCATTACGAACAGTAAAACCATCTGTTCGTACCCCAGTCTAAAGCATGGCTAAGCATATGCATGTAATAATCGAATATACCCATTTTGACATCAATTGTCTATCCACGAGCTAGGGTTATCAAGGTTCACATATCAATGTCAATTGAGGAAGTTTATCAATGATAAGGTATATCTACCAGTACCCAAAAATAGTTTTATGGAACATAGCATATGCAAGCAAGTTTTAATCAACATTTTAGTTAATTATGAAAAATTAGGATCAATATGATCAAGGGGGTGCTTGCCTTGCTACTTGTTGTCTTTAGCGACGAGTCGAAGACGTCATCTTGAGATTGTCGACGACGAAGTCCGAGACGTCGGATTCTACACGTTGTTTAACGGAAAAGAATAACAAATAGCAAATAACACTTTCAATAAAGGGCAAAAGGAAATCAGATGGAAAATCAAATAACAAATATTACACAAAATAAGTATGGTTGGTTCGTGATTTCGTGCGCGTGTATAATACCTTATGTTGTGACCTTTATTGTTATTAACGGTATGGGTTGAACAACACATATCATTTATTCTTTATGAATTATTTCATTTTATTTTACGAATTCAGGAAGCTAAGATTGTAAGATAAAATTCATTTTCAGGGTGTGAAATTGTTTGTACTTAATATTGATTAGTTCATAAAACAACAGGTGTGAGAGTAATTACAATTTACATGATTCAACCTATGCACATGCATCGGTATTACAAACCTCTGGATTCATTGCTCGTAGAGTCATATTTTTAATAGGATTCAGATGCAAAGCATATTATAATGAAAAGGTTTTTACGGATTAGGAGAGTCTTACATTAAGAAATGCCCTAGAACTTGTCTAATTGTGTTTGATTAATAGTAAGTGAAATAGTTTGGTTTAAAATTAAATTAAACATTGTATAAATATATACATTTAAAATCAAATAATATGGAAGTTGGTGACCTATTTTCAAAAAGGGTTTTCGAAGAATGGATCTAATGAAGAAAATTTCAATCTATTATTTCTTTCTTTTCTCTTCTTTTCTTTTCTTTCTCTTTCCTTTCTCCTGGCTATTCCCCCAAACCGATACTTTACTGTTTTCCCCTGGGTCTCATCGATCTCCTTATTCTCCCCCAAATCTACTGCCCTAAACCGGCGACTTCGCCCGGCGGTTCCCAATCCCTAGCTCACGGCCCGATGGCTGCCTACGCTGGCCTTGGCGCGCTCGATCCTCTGGTTCCGCCGACCTCGGCGCACTCTCTCGCATAGCGGCGCGGCCGCCCTAGATCGCCGGCCGACCACCACCGACGCTGCACCGACTCCACCGGCTCTTCCTTCCTTCTCTACGGTTTGGTTTCCTACCCTTCTCCATTCCCTTAGGGTTGGTAACCCTAAATCTTTACCTCCTCCTTCCTCTCTTCTTTGGATGTCAATCCCTTTTCTATTTGTCTTTACGCCGACTGGTGTTGGCTCGGTTTGATCTAGGGTTCGGTATCCTCTAATTACCGAATCTTGATTGTGGTTGGGGAACGATTTCATGATGCTTGTCATTAGGGTTTCATGATATTGGAGGCTAGTCCCGAAATTCTTCTGCCTCTATCCGATCTGTGATGTGCTTATAATGATCTGATGCAGATCGGTTTACTGATTTTCAGAAGAAAATGGGAATGCTTATTATCTTGTCTCTGATTGATGATGTACTTCAATGATTTAGTTGGGAATCCGATTGTATTGAGATCACTCTCTAGTTTGTGATGCTTAAAGAATTAATTGGAGGTCCCTTGCACTGATTTTTGTGTGATGTAACAAGGCTTAGTGGATGATAAGTTTGCTACTAAGTCATTTGCATGATTCTCTGAATGCTTATTTAAAGCGTGATGACAATGACTTAAAGAGGTTTATTGCATGGCAAATGATGAGCTGATGCCATGACTCAAAGGTGAGCTATTCCTTTGGTCTGTGATGTAAGATTTTCCTCAAATCCTGCAAGTTGGATGGTATCTATGTCCATTCTAAATGTCAGTACGCCGGGGGAGTATGTTTGGCTAAAGATGGTCATGATGCAACCCTTGCATGCTTTACTTCTAATTACTGAGACCAAAACTTCTTCTAGCCCTTTACTGTCTATTCTTGTTTCTATCTCAATTTCATTCTTGCTATCGATTTCTATTTCGATTTCCACACTTTTTGTTCTTGTTGTCTCTAGTATGCTACTTTGTCTGGAATTTGTGTTGTGGGGGAACTTACTTGTGTGAGAAGAAAATGATCGGGTATCCGAGCAGCTTGATGCCCCTCTGTTCTCCTGGCTTCTTGCTGTGCCTTGCTCCAACTTTGTTCCTCCTTGCTTCTGGGGTTTCGTTTACCTGGCTTCCTCCTCCTTACTGGTTCGGTGGTAGCCTTTCTGGGGTTTTGTCTTGCATAGAAGCTTTACTCTTCCGGGCTTTCACTGATAGTGTGGTTGATGAGGCTCAAGTGGTTTTGCCTAGGGCCATGCTTCTAAAGCAACGTATTCTGGGAGTAATACTTGTAGTGAGGCTTATAGAGTTGGTGTCCTTAATGGCTGCCTACTATTTGTGTTGGATGGTGATTCTGGAGGTAGCTGGCTTTGTGGAGTCTTCACCATGGCTTTTATAGCCGTGGTAAGGGAAGTTTAACAGGGTTTAAATAGGCCCTTATTCTTGCGGCTGAAATGAGTGCTCATTTACTAATCTTGTCAGTGCATTCATCCTAGACTGAATGGTTTGTTTATATGGCTTGATTTTTAATGAATGCATCCCATCATCTTATCGGTGCCATGATTTTGGTTTTGTGGCTTATATGGCCGGTTGGCTGAGAATTCTCTGGAGTCAGTTTGCCTGCTTTACCTGATCTTTCCATGGTTTTTGTCTTGTGATCGGGATGGTTCCTTGTACTGCCGACCTAGGCTATTTTACTCTAGAGGCTTAAGTGGCCAGCTAGCTTGGTTTCTGGAGGCTTCTTATGTGGTCTGGTGACTTGCTTTAGTGGCTTAAACTTGTCCCATGCTTGGCCGACTGGCTTGAGTATACTCTGGGGTGTTTCGGTTGAATCTAGAATTCTCAGTCGGCATGGATAGCCTGGTGGCTTGCGTGGGTTCCCAGCTCTAGAGATCTCGGTTGGGTGGATAGCTTGGCAACTTGGTTTGGCTCACCTGTTTACGAAGATGGTTGAGAAAATGGCTGGGTTGCATTGCTTTGATGGTTTGACTGACCGGCTGGCCTTGCTCTAGCAACTCCCAGTTGGGTCTGGAATGGTGTGAGCTGTCTTAAAGGCACAGTGCCGAGGCTTTATTTCTTTCCACTGTGTTCTTTACTATTTTACTGCGGTAAAACATTTTTACTACGCGATATTTTCTGAATATTCGCGTCTACGGCTTAACAGGTTTGTAAATTGCCGAGTGATGCAAAAACAAATCGTGAGAGGAGCCAGATTGGCCCCCGGACAATCTAGGGTACCTCACTGAGCGATTCAACTTAGCTGACGGCAATTCTTTCTCTATTCATTTATTGTATTTAATTTAATGCATTTGCTTTATGCTTAATCTCATACGTAAACAATTTAATTTGCGTGTTCTCAAATGCATCAACTCAAGACAGAGCTGAAGCTTGTAGTTTTGTAATTTACTTTTGAGATGTAATTTGTAACCAAATATGTAATTGGATAGTTATGTGAGTTGTAATTGTAATTGCATATGTAATCGAATGATTGTAAGAGTTATATTCCATATAATCATTTGTATGTAAAGATCTTTGTATTTCCTGTGTATTGTAAATGTGAACTATGATGTATTAATAAAGTTTGTGTTGCAGTTCAATTCTTTGATTCAATCCTTTGCAATGATTATTTCTTGATCAGCAATTGGCAACTGGTTTATTTTATCTTCTTACCATCTTTGTCTATAACTTTTTCCTTTCCTAAATTCAGGAATTCAATTATCTTTTAACAAAAGCTTTTATATTTGCAGAAAGATAATAATAAATCAAATTTTCATTTTAATATTTTATTTTTATTATTTAATTAATTCAGGGATGTTACACCAACGGCCACGATTGAGCCACGTCACCGAGCCTGAGTCCGACCGAAAGCCACAATTGGCCGAGCCGACCAGTCCAACTCACGCCGATCGTTGGATCGAGATCCAACGGCTCACGTTGCGCCATGTCGCCTCTCCGTGCCGCCGTCGAATCCGCCGCGCGGCGTGTCGACCTCGGTCTCGCGTGATTCACTAATCCGAGGCCGCTTATTTAATGCGCCGCCGCCATCGGGTAACCCGTTTCGTGCACACCCGTAGCTCCTAACCCACGCCGCCGAGCCGCCGCCACCCCGCTTAGAGCTCGCCGTAGTTGATCTAAGGAGCCGCCGCGTTTTTGCTTGCTCGCCGCTGCCCCCCGCCGCTGACCCAGATCCGACTCACCGCGCGCGAGACGCACCCGGCGGGAGAACTCACTCGCCGGAGGAGCCCGCAAACGCCGCTGTTCGTCGCTGCCCCGCCCCGGCCACCTGGCCAAGACGCCATCGCCGTTGCTCGAAGCTTCTCAGCCGTCCGATCAAGATCCAACGTCCCAGATCACGCCACGTCACCGCCGGTGAGATCCCAATCCAAAACCCCCAGATCCAACGGTCCAGATCAAACGCGTTAACCCAAACGCGTGAGAGCCAGATCTAATCTGGGCCGTTGATTTTCAAATCAACGGCCGAGATTGCGCCACGCGTCGGGAAGGCTGACCGCCGCGCCGGGCCCACGCCAGCAGGCGTGTACGCCGACACGCTGGGCCCGTGATGTCGCCAGCCAGCCCACACATCGCACCATGACGCCACGCCGACGCCATGGCGGGCTCAAGATGTCGGCCGGCCGTCCCGAGCGCCGACGCCAAGAATGACGCCAGTGGGTCCCACCTGCCAAGACTGCGGCCGAGCCTCACGACGCCGCCAGCGACGCTACCCGAGGGGACCCACCGCTGCGACATGTGGAGTCGTGGACCGAGTCCACGGTAGACCCGAGCCGAGCGTGGACCGAGTCCATGGACCGGCTGACGTCAGCAGACCAATCAGAGGCTGCCACGTGTCCAGGCTGACGCAATATTTAATTTTCGAAAAAGAAAATGATTTATTAATTCGAAATAATGATTTCAGATTTTGATTCAAACTTCAAACGCTTATAACTTTTGCGTTTCAACTCCGATTTGAGTGATTCAAATTTCTAAATTTGTATAAAATTAAGATCTACCTAATTATGAATTTTATTTAATTTTTGGACTAAAGTTTTCCTCTGTAATATTATTTAATTGATTATTTAAACTTCGAAATGTTATAACTTTTGCATTTTAACTCCGAATTTGACGATTCCAGTTTCTAAAAATTCATAAAATTATGTTCTCTCTGTTTATGGATTTTATTTGGATGTTTGGACACTTTTTGCCTATTGTTTATTCGTGTATTGCTATTTGCACGCTTTACGAGTAGACATTGAAGTGCCGGAAGGATTCGAAGGAAAAGTATTGACTCAGGATCCAACTCAAGACCAAGAACAAGTACTTTTTGAAGGCAAGTTGTGCTTTGACCATGTTGATCCTATTTTGAAACTTATTTTGATTTAACTTATTGCATGCTAGTTCAATTAGAAAATACTCTATTTAAATATGGGAAATTAGATAAATGCCAAATTTCTGTATGACACCTTGATTAATTAAATATGTGCCATGACCCTTGTCACCCTAGTTGTGGTTTACTAGTTGGACATTATTAAATTGCCAACATGGGAAATTAGATCGTTGTAGTATACTGCTTAGACCTGCTACGTGCTCATGACATGATTTTGGACAATCAAATGTTAATATTGACTTAATGATATATCGAACCTGTTTGGAAAGGTATCATGTGATGTTGATGGCACGTGGTGCATGGTAATCAACTGGGGTTTGATAAATAGTTTTTGACCGGGGCATGTGGCAAGAATGATCAGGTGGGCCAGTTGTGGCACTGGGGATGTTGATTTGGTTCTTCGGGTAGTCTTGCCCTGGTCACCCTAAGGACTTCACCTTGCAAGCCTTTGAACTGGGTCTAACGTGCAACCACATGTCTGTAATGGGACGAACCTAGTTGATTAAGTTGCTAATAACGTACCTGTGGGACCTCAGGAGGTCAACTACACCCTTTGTGTAAGTTGTACGGGGGAGCGTACTGGGGCTGAGGCCAGGTACCCATCTAACGGTTGATTGGCCTAAACTTCGCCTTAGCTAAGGGAAGGGTTAGTGTGCAATAACCGGGGAGGACCACTTGTATTGTTAGAAGTTTCCGAAAGACTTTGTTACGGGAACTCGCCTTTGTGGTGTTTGACTGTATCTTGTGGGTAAAGTGCATAACCTCTGCAGAGTGTACAATCTATTCGAATAGCCGTGTCCGCGGTATTGGACATCGCTCGGGAATTACAGTCAAGGGTTAGATTTTCTCAAAAATAACTTGGATTTGAAAGGTTGGGTTGGATTAATAATGATGTTGATGGAAACGCGGATTAGGATGGGAAAGATGTTTACTAAACTCCTTGAAAAGTTAATTATACTTTACTTGTTACTACTGCTTTCGAATCTACTTATGATATTTGTCAAATGCTGTTTTACTGCAAATATACCCTGAGCTATTCCTTTGTATTAAGCCATGCATGTAGTATATTAGCTGCATTCTGTGCATGACTTGCTGAGTACCAAGTACTCACCCTTGCCACAATACAACACCAGTTGAAGAGGAGACAACACCAGCTTTGGAGGAGGAGCTCCACGAGGAACCGTCTACTTAGGGAGCGAGCCCAGTCAGTTGCCTGTGGTATACTGGATGGCGTCACGAAGTTATCTCATTTTCCGCTGCTATTATTTCTCTCTTAATAAGTTTCGCCCTGCGAGGCGTATATTTGTAACTTGACCATATGGTCGAGTAACCAGTTTGACTATCTAATTAAAGTACTTTACTAGTATCGAGTGGTATGATTGTGATATTTACCGATGTTAAGACTGTGTGCACTAGCGCGTTCCTAGACTAGTGCTGAATACACAGAGGGTCCGGATTTGCAAATTCGGGGTCCCGACACCTCTTCCACTCACTGATCCTTAGTTGTCTAAAATGCAATGTTTGAGATATTCCGAGAATTAAGAAATTGACATGGTGATGGGATGTTGTTTGTACAACAGTGGTCACATTGTTTCTACCACTGAATCCAAGGTTTATTGATCCAGCTAAACGTGAAGTGCATAGCTATTTGGAGAAGTTCGATCCTATAATGGAGCAAAAGTTTCATATATACTCATGCAAAAAGTTTGAATTTGTTGAGATACTATGTCGTCATGCATTGATCGAAGGTGCTAGACCATAACAACATCAAGGAGTTGCCAACGGAGTATATCTTAAAAATATGGACAAAGCATGCAAAGATAGGACCACCACAGGCTAATCAAAAGTGGCGCTACTGATGAAGAAATTAGGGTTGCACCAGCCAAATGGTATGGATCATTATGCCATTCTTACGATAGCATCTTGAACAAAGCAGTGGAAAATGAAGAGGCATGTGCACTACTAGAAATAGCTTCATTAATTAGATTTGATGGAACAAGTTAACTAAATCATGTATGGAAACAACCCAAAAGGTATCTCAACTCGTCATAAACCAATAAAGAAGCTGTAACATCCCGAGACATGAAATGATGAAATAAAGTGACTCTTTGCATGATGAGATGCTTCATATGAATTATACTAGGTTCCCATGCTTAAGGGTCAAATGCTCAAATTGAAAGTTGAAATTCAATCCTTTAAAGCACAAGTTTCTAAAGGAACTGTTTGCACCAAAATTCGGTATGTATTGGAATCGGTCTAAAAATAGAAGAAGTATTGTACAGAAAGGAATCGGTAATCGGCTCGGAAAAAGAATCCGTTTCTAAAGGAAAGGAAATCGGATAAAAGGCCGATACGGATAAATACACCGTATCCATGTACAACTCGGATCGGTCAGGCGTGTTATAAAAGGGGGAGGGCGCCAAGCGAAAAAGAAGAATCAATTCCAACAACACCTACTTTTTACAGCCTTTTTCTTTTACATTGCTTTAGCTTCATAGATTTCTTTGCAAGTCGACGGAATCAACATAGCTGCGCATCGCCGATTGTTGATTTTAGCCGATTTTACCCAGGTCTGATTTGCTTCGTTTTGTTGCGCATCGCCTTCTCGAAGCCGATTTTACCTTATATCCGGATCAATCAGAATCGTTGATCTAGTTATCTCCTAATCGGTTCTTGCCGACTAGCGAAAAGCCGATAGATCTTTGTTTATCGGCTTTGATCGAATTACAACTTCTACCTTGTCGATTTCAGGTCAAATCGACTGGCACGCTCTGCAAACCCGGTGTTTGTCTTGTGTGTTCGAGGCCTAAAACCCCCTTCACGTTTTTCGCGCGAACATATTTTAACTGCGCCGGTGGGACCCAAAAGAATGTCGCCAACCGACAAGCCCGCGATCACCGCCGATATCAACACCGATGCCATAATCGCGCCTCGGATGGCCGATTTAACCCCTGAGCAACGGAAAGAAATCGAAGATCGAAGGCAGCTCCGAGGAAATGATGCTACGATGCTTCGGAAAACACGCCGTGGCGTTACTCAAAAGATTGCACTCCCAAGCATCAATCCTATCGGAGATTCAACATCTGAATCGGTAAGCCGATACGCACCGCTCAAGCTGATTTATCAAGTATGATCGAGCAATCATCCATCACGCATTGATTAACCAATCATCGGCTCTAGTATCTACTTTAAAGCCGATGATAGAAAATAGTGTGAAAACAATTGCTCAAGAATTAGCTGCGTCTGGAAGCCTGCTAGATCCACCACAAACCATCCCTACGCACTCCAAGATATTCCATAGCACCCAACACCAACACAGTAAACGTGTCGGCTCAAGCACCTATCATGATGCCGGCTCAACCTACTGTTTTGAAACCAAGCATACAGAGAGATGGGTTCGCACACTACCATGGGCACACGGATGGAGCCAAGATAGGCGCATCAAATCAATCAAGTGCGCCCTCCAATAACATCGGGTTATCGGCTTATCAGCCGATCGAAATGGGACAGGTTCCACAGTCACGAGGGGCCACAACCATGAAACAAGCACCATATAGGGTGGTGCCATACGTCGAACCTTTCGCGCCCATACCCGATGCATTAGGTTTTAATCACGATTATGACGCAGCACCAAGACCTCCTGAGGTGCGAGTTGGACAAAGACCCGAGTTTGCACTCGGGGGGCAGGGCGCAAACAATGAGAATTGGCCATGTCCGGCTGCACCACAAGCCGACAATGTTAATTGGGCGTAACAAATTGCCAATGTTTTGAGAGAACAGTTCGGTTTACAACCCGGAGGGAGAGTGATCGGCTCTGAGGAAGCCGTGCCCGATTACATAGACCGAATGCCATACCCCACAACTTTAGGATACGGACTTTGCTAAATTCTCGTGATGATTCTATTACCACAATTGAGCATATCGGACGATTCATGGCTCAATGTGGAGAGGCTACCGATCAAGCGGATTAAAAATTAGATTGTTCCCTTTATCATTATCCGCACGCTGCGTTCACTTGGTTCCACGAATCTACCCCAAATTCAGTACATATGTGGAACGATTTAGAAAGCCGATTCCATGAATACTTCTTTTCAGGGACTATGGAGCTTAGGATTTCTGATCTTAGTTCAGTCCGACAGAAGTACGGTGAATCGGTCTCTGATTATATCAAAAGATTTAGAGGCGTACGAAACAGATGCTTCAGTGTAACATTACCCGATGATCAATTGGCCGATCTAGCGTTCCAAGGGTTAATCCCGCCGTTAAAAGAGAAACTATCGGGCCAGGAGTTCCCCGACTTAGGCCACCTACTCCATCGCGTATCGGCACATGAAAGCCGATATGCAGAGAGCAAAGGGTTTAAAGATAGGTTTAAGACAAACGGCAATGAAAAGGCCAAAATAAACATGGTAGATTACGATTCGGGCGACACCTCTGACGACGAAGCAGAAGTGAACATAGCCGAGTGGGCCAAAGGTTCCAAAAAACCACTCGTATGCTCTCTGCTTAGGCCGACAAAGAATAAGGCGGAAGTCAAGTACTCGTATGATGTGTCAAAGTGTGACAAGATATTTGATTTATTACTACAAGAAAAACTCATAAGGTTACCAGAAGGGCACATCATACCATCGGCCGAAGAAATTAAAAAGCGAAGGTATTGCAAATGGCATCATTCATTCTCCCATAACACTAACGATTGCAATATTTTTCGACAACAGATTCAATCGGCCATCGCCGATGGCAGGCTAAAATTTGCGGAAGAATCGGCTATGCAGATAGATATGAGCCCTTTTCAAGTCAACATGGTTCAATGTTCACGAAAAGAAAAGGGGCCTGCGGAAGAAGATAAGCCGACTGAGGGAACTGTATCACGAAACGAGATGGTGCAGATTACTGTCGGTTCTATACAAATAGAAGCCGATAGGAATGGACAAAACTCAAGAACGGTAAAACCAAGAGGGGATTTGGAGGTCGGTAAATGGTATCGGGCTGAGAGGGCTCCAAGAAAAGCCGATTTCAAACCAAAGCCGACCTTCTCACAACTTCTGGGGAAATATGAAAGGATAAGTCGGAGGTGTGACACTCAACACCACCAGAATCCTCATCGACTAAGACAAAAGAGGGACGAGCATTGGCGGCCAGATATGCCATGTCGGCCAACTCATCAAGAAGAGAAACATCGACAATGTCCTTTTTGGCAGTTTTGCTGGGAGAAAGGGATGACCTTACCAACAGTTATGTCTTGTCCTATGCAACACTCATCTGTATATCGGCCAAACCGATCTGTAAAAGATAGGTTGTCTAGACCGATATACGATCACCTAGATATGAGGGGTAGTAGGCCGATCCGTGAAAGGTTGTCAACATCAGAGCAAGGCGAATCCTCCCGAAATCAGGAACTATCGGCTAACACAAGCAGGATGGAGTCTGACAGCGAAATGGGCAATTTAGCTGGAAAAATAAGAAAGCCGATAGAACCCAAACCTAGATGGTGCCCTTCGGTCTCAAAGAAGTCGCAACGCAGGAGGCTTCAGCGATTGAAAACACAAGAAGAAAGGGAAGCCGAAAAGGAGAGTGAGAGGGATCGGACGTTTGATAAGTTAAGACCAGTACCGATTTTGAAAAAGGAGTGGAGAAAGAAGGAACAGATCGATAGTGATTCAGATCAATCGGTCGAATCCAGTTCTCCGATGATCCGAGATGATACGCCACCAATGGATATAAACATGGTATTCGCTTTACCTGCCGAGTTCAGGACCGAAGAGTCGGCTGAAGAAGTGTTCGCCCAATTGTGCCTCGGAGCACCAGACGCTGTGTTTGAAAAACCACAAGACATGCATCGGCATTTGAAACCATTGTATCTAAAAGGATACATTAATGGCCGACCAATATCCCGTATGTTGGTCGATGGCGGGGCGACGGTCAATCTGATGCCGTTAAGTACTTTCAAAAAATTGGGAAAAGCCGATGAAGACTTAATCAAGACCAACATGGTGCTAAATGACTTCACCGGAGACCCAACTGAGGCTAAAGGCGTAATGGTGTCGGAACTGACAGTCGGTAATAAAACTTTGCCGACTGCGTTTTTTGTGATTGAAGCTAAAGGCAATTACAGCGTACTCCTTGGGCGGATCGATCCATGCTAATCGTTGTATACCATCAACTATGCACCGTAAATTGGTGCAGTGGAACGATGATACAGTAGAAGTCGTACCAGCCGACACATCGGCTCATATCGCCATGGCTAGCCCTGACACCAATTGGCCACACGAAGAAGCTGAATGCATATCAGGAAAAGCTTTGGACAATTGCGATTTTATCTGTGTTGAGAAATCGTGATTCAAGCCGATCAGCGTTAAACCCAATACGCTTGATCGGACAGGCGAAGTGATAAGAAGATGGAGCGCAAGACAATAGCAAAACTGCAGGAAAAAGCAAGGAGCTATCGGCAGAAGAATACGAAGAAGTCAAGTGAAGATTTTGAAGAAGAAAGAAAGGGGTTAGGATTTACTTACGCCGATATGCTTGAAGAGATCGATATTGGGGAAGGGGATAGCAAAAGACCAACGTTTGTAAGTGCTAAATTAGAACCCAGTTATAAAGCAAAGTTGGTCGAAATACTCAAGGAATATAAGGATTGCTTTGCGTGGGAGTATTATGAGATGCCAGGTTTAAGCCGACAGCTAGTTGAACATCGGCTACCTGTAAAACCTGGGTATCGGCCGTTCAAACAAGCACCTAGGCGGTTTAATCCTACGTTGTATGACGCTATAAAGGAAGAAGTAGGACGATTGCTAGAGGCAAAATTTATCCGGCCTTGCCGATATGCTGAGTGGGTCTCAAACATCGTCCCTGTGAAGAAGAAAAATGGCAAACTTAGGGTATGTGTCGATTTTAGAGACTTGAACAAAGCTACGCCAAAAGACGAGTACCCGATGCCCATAGCCGATATTCTTATCGATGCTGCATCCGGAAATAAAATCATAAGTTTTTTGGACGGAAACGCCGGATATAATCAGATATTCATGGCCGAAGCCGATATACATAAACGGCTTTCGTGATGCCCAGCGCTTTAGGGCTATACGAGTGGAAGGTTATGACCTTCGGGTTGAAAAATGCCGGGCGCCACTTATCGGTAGCGCTATGAATCATATTTTCCATAACCTGATCGGCAATCTTGTGGAAATATACATTGATGATGTGGTGGTAAAGTCCAAAGACGACTGGCAACATTTAGCCGATCTGGAAAAGATGTTCGAAAGCACAAGGTTGCATGGGTTAAAAATGAACCCTCTCAAATGCGCTTTCGGAGTATCGGCTGGACAATTTCTTGGGTTTACAGTGCATGAAGGAGGAATTGAAGTAAACCAAGCCAAAGTAAAAGCTATAGCCGATACTAAACCGCCGACAAGCAAAAAGGAGTTACAAGTATTGATAGGGAAAATCAACTACTTGCGACGCTTTATCTCGAACTTGTCGGGGCGTATTCGGGCCTTCACCCCCCTGCTAAAAATTAAAGACAACCAAGAGTTCAAATGGGGAACTGATCAGCAAAAGGCCTTCGACGACATAAAAGGTTATCTGATGAGCCCACCAGTGTTAACCGCACCAAAACATGGCATACCTTTCAGACTATATATATCGGCTGAAGGAGACACAATAGGAGCAGTCTTGACACAGGAAGCCGATGGGAAAGAGCGGGCGATATTTTATTTAAGCCGACGTCTTTTAGACGCGGAAACCAGGTATCCCCTAGTAGAAAAATTATGCCTATCTTTGTATTTTGCTTGTACTAAGTTAAGGCATTATATGCTGGCATCGAGATGCGTCATAGTCTGCAAAGCCGATATAATCAAATACATACTATCTGCACCGATTTTGCGAGGTAGGCTTGGTAAATGGGCGTACGCCTTGACCGAGTTCGACGACATATGAATCGGCTAAATCAGAAAAGGGCAGCGATGAGCGATTTTATCGCAGGAAGTGAGACATTAACAGGATCGATCGATGTAGCTCCTTGGCAGTTATATTTTGACGGGTCCGTTTGCCAAGAAGGTGAGGGCATCGGTATAGTGTTGATTTCACCTAAAGGACAGGAGTACAACTTCATGTATCGGTTGGATGACCGATGCTCGAATAATCAAGCAGAATATAAAGCATTGCTAAGAGGGCTGCAGTTACTGGACAGCATCGGGGTAAAAGACGTTGAAGCTTTCGGTGACTCCATGTTAATCGTACAACAAGTCAAAGGTGGATACCGATGCAATGATGATGCGCTAACCCAATATTTGCGGCAATGCCTCCAGATTATCGAGACGTTTACTACATTTTCCATTGAACATATCCCCAGGGAAGCTAATGGCAAAGCAAATCAAATGGCACAATGTGCATCAGGGTACAAGATTGAAAGCCGACAGGGACCAATCGAGCTAAACGTTTGGCCGGTTTTATGTGTTCACCCTGTCGACTGGAGAACAGAGATAAGGGATTATTTGTCAGATCCAACCAAGCCGACCGAGCAAAAGGTCAGGCGCAAAGCACTCAAATATGTTATACTAGAAGACGTATTGTACTTTCGGACTATGGAAGGTTTGTTATTAAGATGTCTGGGAACCGAGGAAGCCAAAGTGGCGATGGGTGAAGTTCATGAAGGCATTTGTGGGTCACATCAATCGGCTCATAAGATGAAATGGATACTGAGACGAACAGGATATTTTTGGCCGACGATGTTAGAAGACTGCTTCAAATATTATAGAGGATGCCAAACGTGTCAAAAGTTTGGTAACATACAACAAGACCAAAGATCGGCTTTACATCCGATCATAAAGCCATGGCCATTTAGAGGATGGGGTATAGACATAATCGGCCAGATATTTCCGTCATCCAGCAAAGGACATAAATTCATCCTTGCAGCTACGGATTATTTCTCAAAATGGGTTGAAGCTGTACCACTCAAGAAGGTTACTAGTAAAGAGCTGATCGACTTTATAAATGAACACATCGTCCATCGGTTTGGGATTCCACAAACAATCACTACTGATCAGGGTACTGTGTTCATGTCCAATGATTTCAAAGGTTTTGCGGAAAGTCTTGGGATAAAATTACTCAACTCTTCCCCTTACTACGCTCAGGCCAACGGGCAGGCCGAATCGTCAAACAAGATATTGATAAAGCTGATAAAAAGGAAAATTGAGGAAGAGCCAAGGAGATGGCATTCAACGCTGTCGGAGGCTTTATGGGCTTATCGGCTATCTCATCACGGATCAACTAAATTGTCACCCTTTCAGTTGGTATACGGACAAGAAGCCGTTTTGCCTGTTGAAATCAATATCGGTTCAATAAGGCTACACGAGCAAGATAAGGTATCAGCTGATGAATACAAACAGGCGATGCTTGACAATCTAGATGATTTAGCTGAACTAAGGCTGATCACGTTAAATCGGCTTAAAAGGAACAAAGAGATGGTTGCCAGGTCGTACAATAAAAAAGTGATTTTTAAGTCATTTAATCAAGCCGATTTGGTGTGGAAAACCGTGTTGCCGATCGGGTCTAAAGATAATCGATTCGGCAAATGGTCTCCAACATGGGAAGGACCTTATAAGATCAATCGACCGATTGACGGAAATTCATATATATTGGAAACCTTAGACGGGTTCGTCCTACCTAAGGCAATCAATGGGAAATATCTAAAGGCGTATTACCCAAGCATATGGGTCGGGTCATAACTACATAAAGAAGAACAGTAAAGATCGATTACAAGAACACATGCATATAAAATCGGTCCTACAGCCGACCAAGTCAGTCAAACATTCAACCACCACAGTTTACAAAAAAATCGGCTACATGGCCGATACAGCACCAAGTTCAAGAGTTGCCTTCAAGGAAGTCCAGAACCAGGCAAGTGGGCTCCCAAAGCCGATAGTGCCGCTGCCGCCCTACCAATGGTAGCCTGGACACTATCAATCAATTGTTGATCAGCCCTTGCATCGCCGGAGGCCAGGACTATTTTAGTTGATTGAGTCTTGACTTGTGCGAAGACCTCGCCAATCTTCCTCCTTTGGGCGGCCAGTGAAGATGTAGAGTCTGTAATACCAATCTGGCATTCTGCTAGTTCTTTTGTGACCAAGGCCAACTGTTCTTCAAGCTTGATCTTGGTCGACTCCAGCTCTTGAGCCCTGCTCTTGGCCGATTTCAGTGCCGCAGTACCTTGGTCAAATGCACTCTTTCGAGACTTGGCATCTGCTATGAGCTTGTCCAAGATCTCTTGGTCGGCTTGTTGGGTTTTTCTCTGTTCAACCCTCAGCTTGGCCGATGCCACGTCCTGCCGACGAGTGTCCAATTGACATACCTCTAGCAGTGCATTCATAGCAGCAGGAGGAAGATCGGCTTGCACGGCCGCCATAGCATTTCGCAGAGGTTGTGTATTGGCCAGTAGAGCTGCTTCCGGCTGCAACACTTCATCAAAAAGACGATTGAGACGCTCTTGCATACCCAGTTCAGCAGTGACCGCAGCAGATGCTGGCGCAGAGGCAGCAATAATACGTTGAATGTCGGCTGGATAGTCGTCGGTGGCCACAATCTCTGGGTCGTCAAGCTCGTCCAAGGAAAAGCCTAAAAGATCGGCTAAGTCCATCGACGGAGCCGGTCCAGAAATAGGTTTTGGAGGTGACGAAGCGGATGGCGGAGCAGGAGCCAAAGCTGGTAAGATAACCACGTCCGTCTGGGTCTTCTCTGCATCGGCTTCTAACAACTGAACGGAAGGGGTTTCCTGAGGAATGCGTTACGATAAGATGCGTTACGATAAGATAAGGAACAAAACAAGGGTCAAGATAAGGATCGGAGCTAACCGCAGTAGCCGATCCAGTCGGGGATGCTGCTGCATCACGACCCGCAGGTTTTGGGGATCGCTTGATGACGACTCTACGGCTCTTCTTCTCTGAAAAATTATAAACATGGGGTTAGCCGACAGCAAGCATGAAGACTTCGCCTACAAAAGAAGTCTGAACAGAATTGACGTACTTTTGGTGCGCTGGACGGCAAGATCAGACAGTGATGGGCTATTGACCCCCAACGTGCGGAAGATAAACCGCAAGAGGGGTCGATGACCTTTGCCGTTTTAAGCGATCGTCGGCCGATGCGGCTTGCGCTGGGGTTGATCTCTTGCTGGTCTGAAAAGGGTAAAAATATGGTTAAGCCGATGAAAATCTTATTCTAATAAAATATCAAAATGAAAATACCTCTAAAGACGAGTTAGCATCGCTCGAACTCGAGCTAGACCCAGCGACGGTCTCCGTCGGCTCGAAGCCAGGAAGAAAAGAGGACAGACCTCGGGAATAGTACGCCTCCGCAAAAGTGCCTCACTATGGAAGCCCACCATGTGGTAAATTGGCCCGATCGACGTGTGTTTAACACGAGGAATGGCAAGTCTACCACATGGAGTTCATCGGCTAGCTCAATAATAAGATCCGCCGCAGTAGAGTTGGTTACTTTGTTTCGTGGTTTAATCATCCTAAGCAAAGGAAAGCAAGGAATGGTTTGTCCAAAACCCAGCTGGCGTGCATAAACTGAAGGATGATAGAATTCATAGGTCGGCTGAAATGTTCTGTTTCGAGTACTTAAGCCGACGTGAAGGATGCAAGGAGAAATCAGCAGGGGAAGCAGATCGAGAGTGGATTGGGGCATTAGGGAGTCGTCGAGTTTAAACGAAGAAAAGAAGGCCACGGAGATCGGCTAATTGACTGTATGAAAAGAAATCTCTACGGTTGAAAGAGGCTTGGTTAAGATGCAAGAAAAAGGACAAGTATTTATGGAAGCCGGCAGGAGAGATTTTTTGTTCATCGGATGAACACATGGTAAATTTTTCGCCTGGGGATCGGCTAGGTTGGAATACAGGGACGGCACCCTCAGGAAAGTCTTTCGTTGGGAAAGCCGATTCTTCCGAAGGGTCCGGATAATGAGGCGGCCAAAAACACAAGAAAGCCAAATCTGGATAAACCAAAGAGGGCCGCCAACATTACCGATTTACATAGGAACCATTGCCAAGAAAAGCCGACTCTCGATGATATGCATCATATGGTATACGGCACCCAGCAAGGATTTCCCTAAAGATAGCCGATTTACCCATAACTAGTTGCTCGACATAAATTGATAGACCTGGGTTGGTCCTAGGGAAGCGCCACGTAAAAGGAATCGGTCTAACCATAAGTTGATAAAGGCTACGTGTTCTTCATCCGATACAGAGGGCGGTTACTTTGTTGTTATTTTGGATGTATCTGGACCAACCTTCTCCCTTTTTTCTGGTCAATTTGTACCGAGGTTTCCCACTAAAAGCCGATATTTGTTCTCCATCGTGCCTAAGACAGCATAATTCAGCCATATCTAAAAGGGTTGGGCCGATGGGACCGGTTGGGAAAAAGAAGGCGTTAAAAGAGTCCGACCAAAAATAGCAGCAGCAGCTACTAAAGATTCGTTGGGCTCGGGCAGCTAAGGCGAGAGGATACACTCAGCGATGCCCATACCTTCCCACTCTGCTTTCTTTTGGGCCGATACTCTAATGTACCAGGACCTCCAGCCCTTGAGAGCTGTCGGCCAAGACCTAAAACTTTTGGACCACTCGTTCATGTTGTAACCAGGAGCCGATAAAGGGAGTCTAGGGATTTCATCTCCAATGACAGTATCGGGTTCTATGGTTCCTATAGGACCTAGGAAGTACTGATGATCGCTATCTGGGATCGGAACAAGTACCTGAGATGCGTCCATTTCAGCCGATGCTATGAGAAGAAGGGTTGAAGCGGAGGAAAGCCGATTTCAGGATTAACGAGAGCACGCCAGGGTGAAAATGACTGCAGGGGGGAGCTTCATATTTATACCTCGGTGAGAAGGTGAAAAGGCGGGAACAGTTGCTGCATTGAAAACGCACCGAGAAGATTGCGGCGCCATTAATGGGGGAAGTTACCGAGGTGAATCCTAAACAACAAGCCGATCACAGAAAAGACGAAGGGATTTTTGGAAGGGATTTTTGAAAGATAACAAGTTACCTTTCAAAAATGGGGGGCATATGTTTGCACCAAAATTCGGTATGTATTGGAATCGGTCTAAAAATAGAAGAAGTATTGTACAGAAAGGAATCGGTAATCGGCTCGGAAAAAGAATCCGTTTCTAAAGGAAAGGAAATCGGATAAAAGGCCGATACGGATAAATACACCGTATCCATGTACAACTCGGATCGGTCAGGCGTGTTATAAAAGGGGGAGGGCGCCAAGCGAAAAAGAAGAATCAATTCCAACAACACCTACTTTTTACAGCCTTTTTCTTTTACATTGCTTTAGCTTCATAGATTTCTTTGCAAGTCGACGGAATCAACATAGCTGCGCATCACCGATTGTTGATTTTAGCCGATTTTACCCAGGTCTGATTTGCTTCGTTTTGTTGCGCATCGCCTTCTCGAAGCCGATTTTACCTTATATCCGGATCAATCAGAATCGTTGATCTAGTTATCTCCTAATCGGTTCTTGCCGACTAGCGAAAAGCCGATAGATCTTTGTTTATCGGCTTTGATCGAATTACAACTTTTACCTTGTCGATTTCAGGTCAAATCGACTGGCACGCTCTGCAAACCCGGTGTTTGTCTTGTGTGTTCGAGGCCTAAAACCCCCTTCACGTTTTTTGGCGCGAACAGGAACCTACATAAATTCCAAACAACATGCCCAAAGTAATTTTTTTGTAAAATACTACAATGTCTAGGGTGAATAAATATAGAGCTCTTCTACTGTTTGCACAGCCATAAGGCACTCTAAAAATTCAAACAAAGCTAAAAAACAGCACACTTTCATGAATTTTCATTTGAAATCCACACCACCAATCTGAGTGAACTCAAATCCATTTGAAACTTCATGTATTGGGCTGACATCATGAATTTTTGTCAGATTTTTTGGGCTACAAAGAACCTCCTTCGGACAGCCCTAACTACCCCAAACGAAATCGGCAATAAATGCACTAGCTACAGTATGCTCGCGAGCCGCTCGACGAAATGCCAGGCTTCGCCGTAGGATGCCATTATGCCATCGCATGCCATGCCCATCATTTCACTCGTACCCAAACCACCATGACGCCGTTAACCGTCTCACACCGTCGCTTCTCGGCTGCCCCTCCTCTCCGCCCGCACTTGCGACGGAACACGATAGGACACACGGGCGCGCGCGTCAGAGCGCGCAAGCCATGCGGCCATGCCTCGTCTCGCCTTAATTGCCTGCTCCGCCGAGCTGCATCGCGACCTCGCTTGCCTCGAACTCGTCGTGCCTACGCGAAAACGCCGAGTGCTCTGAACCAGACTGGCGAGTGCACCACCGAGCAAATCCGACACCTGGTAAGCTCGCCGCCCATTCCTATCTACCACTAGTTGCTGCTATGTTGGAATCCTCCCTTTTTGGTATGGAATACTAAGAGGGATCTTTATGTGCATACTGTCGGACAACGGAATAACACATCCGAAATCCTCTGTGTATTCTGTACTAGTCTAGGAAATACTAGTACACACAGTAGAAATAAAACCATAGCATATCTATCGTGTTTTATTAATATAAATATTCAGGGTTACATATTAATTAAATGGCGTGCGGGCCAATAAACAACTTAAATAAAAGCAGTGGAACCGAAGAATGGAAGATATGACCCAATTAATTTGCCACAGGCAATCGACTGGGGACGCGGCCTAGTCCAACTGGTCCTCACCATCGTGGTACTCCTCCTCTGAAGCACAGATTAAGCAAGTGTGAGTACAAACGTACTCAGCAAATCACACCGGAAAATGCGATATAATGCACATGCAGCAAAGGAAGGTTATATAGTTCATTTTAGCATAAAGCAGTAATTTTCTAAAATTTATAAGTAATTTCAAATGGCATAATTTTAAGAACATTTACAATTTAATAAGTCTCAACACTGGAATCACTCATGTACTTGTCCAAACATTTCCCATGATGGACTCACTCCATCCCAACATCATTCTTGTAAACCAATTTTTGAAACACCAAAGTCTAATCTGAGAATGGCTTGCTCGGCATGCCCATAACCGCGGGCACGGCTAATCGACTAGTTTTACACTCTACAGAGGTTGTGTAACTTTGCCCACAAGACATGATATATCTCTTGCGTCAGTACACTTCCTTTGGGGAACGACAAAGAAAAATCATGACAAGGCCCCTATAAAAACTCATACATGTAGTCATGCCCGCTAAGGTTTCACCGCTGAAAGAATCCTTCTATTCAGAAGCCCCATCTTGCGCCAGAGTGGCAGCCTCACGCTTTCACCACACCACTACCTTCAATTGGCATGACTGTCCATGATATGATTTAATACGGCTAGCCAGGTCTGTCCCATTCCAGAACTTGTGGTAGTATGGTTAGGCTTTACATACAGCGAAACTCAGACCGATCCTTAATTGACTAGGCGAGACTTTACACTAACCCAGTCCCACACCACTATCCAACCATTTCTCGCCCGGTCTAAATCGCATTTCATTTTTAACCATAACATCAACATCATAATCCTCATTTTTAATGAAATACCATTTTGGCATAATTTCCCCCCAAATCTTCCTAAGTCAGTTCTAAGCATGTCTAAGCCTTTGCTAAGTACCAACATATAATAATTAATAATTCCCTTAAGGTTACAATGGAACAACTATTCAATTTTCAAAAGTGACATAACAAGTATGGTATAACTATGCATTCAAAAATTGAGACAAATTATATTCATAATAAATTAAGCATGCAATAATTTAAATACAACATACAAGTTCAAAAATTAGGATCAACGTGATCAAGGAGGTGTGCTTTCCTGGTTCGACGAGTTGCTGCTCGAATTCGTCGCTTAGGAACTCCTCGGACTCTCCGTAATCTACGCGTAAAAAGCACCCAAATTCAAATAAAATCCAAATAAATTCAAATAAATTCAAATTGAATTTCAAACTAGCACTAAACTAAAATTTAAGATTTTAAATGAATTTAGGAAGAAAAACGGAGCCAAACGGAGTTCGAACGGGCGAAAACGGGCTCCCGGAAGTTTAAAAACAATTAAAACGGATTTTCTGGAATTATTTTCTAAAAGAAAATTCTGAATTTACTGCGCATCGCTGATGTCAGCGACCGAAATTCGAGTTTTGAATTATTTTTAAACGAAAAACCAGAATTACTGCGTCATGCTGACGTCAGCGGCCGGTTTTTAATTTTCGAATTTTTTTTAACAAAAAGGGCTGACAGGTGGGGCCGGTCCGGCGTGGATCACGGCCCACGCGACCGCAGACCGGCGCGCGTCGCTTGTGGACCGTGGCGCTGGCACCTGAGCGGCGGCCGCGGCCACCGGGCCGGAGGGGCGGGGATTGAGGCGGCGCCGACAGTGGCAAGCGCAAGGCGAGGCGAGATTTAGGCGGGGTGTCGAGCCGAGGAGGCGGGCGCGCGGCGACGAGGTCGCCAGCGGCGCAGCAGCCGAAGAGGGCGGCGGCGGCGCGCGGGACCGGAGGAGGACGGAGCGAGGCGGGCGGTGGTGGAAATGGCCGGCTTGGGCGCGGTCGGTGCCGAAGAAGATGGTGGCGGCGCGGGGCGTAGGAGGGAGGAGAGCGAGGGAGAGATGGAGAAGGAGATGCGGGAGAATGAGGGGAGCTCCGAGGCTTTAAATAGGAGGGAGGAGAGGCGCCGACCGGCGAAACGGCTCGCGCAAATCGCGCGGCTGGTCGGAGATGGCGGCGGCGGTTGCGGCGCCGGCCTTTGTGGGCGTGGGGGCGGGTAGCGGTGCAGGTGCGGCGGCGGCGTCGAAGCAGAGAGAGAGGGAGTCATGGCCGGAGGTTGAAGAAGACCTTTTTTTTTGCTTCAAAAACTGGGTGTTACACATACAATACTAGTCCCATGATCAATGGCTAGTACGCACATGTACAACATTAACATCACATCCATACAAATTCATAATACAATAATAGAAACTTAGTCCTTACAATATGGCCTATCGGCCAAATTAAAATTTTTTGCAGCGGATGATACATTGCTTGATAGTATACCTTTTACCCAAAATACCACATGTAACTAATAAGGATAGACCCTAGAAAAACTCGTTAGTAAAGTCCTCGCAATCTGCTTCAAAGTTGGCAACTTCGGTTTCCTTATTCTCTGAATATCAACAATAGCAAGGTTGAGCACTCGTATGTACTCGCAATACTTGTAGTGTATCACAAATATATAATAAATGCAGGCTATGTCATGGAGAAGGCTACTAAATTCATTTGTATAAAGCTAAATTGAATTGTAAATACTGAATAGTAGATTGCAAGCGCAATTTGTAAGAGCAATTTGACAGGTATATAAACAACAAGTATAAATAGCACAATATGACAACTCACAGTCCTCCATGATTATGAGTAACAATTCATCCATTGCCAAAACCTTGGCACCAAATTCAAAACAAAGATTTTTCAACAACCAATCCCATTCCTAGCCCATTTTATGAGAATACCAAAAACTTTAACTAGTGTTGGTGCACCAAGACTCTCATGACCGTGAGAACGGCTTTTTGAAAAGATTTAAACTTTGCAGAGGTGTTGGAGTCGAGATCGTCGGTGACAGTATCCGAAACGTCAAGGTATACACGTCGTTTTTTGATTTTCTAAATGCAATAAACCAATTCAAATATTTTTGAAAATTTGTAGGGTGGTTTAAATGCTGTTTAGGACTCAATTAGATTTTTTTATTTAATTTTAATTTTAGAGTCAGGATCTTGTTCCTAAGGCTATTCCCAATGGGTAGTATCATACTCATTAATTAGATGCCACATAGGATTTTTTGCTGATGTGTCAAAGCATTAAATAGGAGGGTGAAGAAAGCTGTATCTTGAGCTGCTTTGGCACGATATCTTAGGCCGTGGCACAGAATCTAACGCCCTGGGTCCACTTTTATAGACACAACATTACACCAATTAATTATTTTAAACATAGGGTTTTGATAAGTTTCATCCGGATATTTTCTTTAGCAACCATCATCCAAATTCCTGGCTATTGGATTTGCTTTCAGATCAATGCATGGCCCCCCTGAATTCGAGGTGGATTGATCCTACGGATGTGTGTTTTGATCGTAGGGTCCAAAGTTTGGATGCCAGATGATGCCTATACACTCCCTTAAACATATATGGTACTATGCATTGTAGAGAGTGTTTCTTCAATGCAGTATCATACTTTTCATCCTATGTGGCATTCTTGGATATTGGAGTATGACACTTTGCACTGGGAATAGCCTAAGTCATACAAAAAGAAATTTTATGAAGTCACCATTTCCAAGAAAAATCACAAAACATCAGAACTCAATTTAAAGACTCAACCCAAACCGTGAATAAAATTTTTATTTTAGGTGGTGGATGTTATACTCTCTAATCCCTTAGGCCATGTACAACAGTCCAGACGGCTGTTGTCTATTTGAGTAGTCATGTCACACGCAGACGGCAATACAGACAATGTGTACAGTGGGCTGTCTATTTAGCTGTCTGCAAAGTGTTTAATGCATATAAAGCATACATGATCAAGCATACATTAGATCTATATGTATCGTTTTGTTGTTTCTTCAATACAAATGATATCAAACATACATAAATAAGATGAACATGAATACACATATAATAATTTCTATTAAAAGCTCAAATATAATATGTTTTATATCAATATATATTAATAATACAAAATATGATGTAATAAATGCATATAACGATTACATCATGTAGGTCTAATTTTCATCATGTCCGTAGCGTTGCCATATATGCTCAACTAAATCCTTCTTGAGTTGTTTATGTGTAGAGCGAGCACGGATTTCGGAATTTCTTTGTAGTACTTGCACAAAATCAGGTGAGGATTATCACTGGTATTCACCTCTGGTGGTAGCACAATCGATGCACTTGGATTCTCATTCAAGTCCAAAGGAATTGTAACCAATTCCTTTTCATCTTCTACTATCATATTATGAAGGATAATGCAAGCTTGCATTATGTTCACAATATCCTCTCTCTTCCATAAGCGTGCTGGACGTTTGACAATATCAAAACGGGATTGCAACACACCAAATGCACACTCAACATCCTTCCTTGCCCCTTCTTGATGCTTTGCATATAATTTATCTTTCTCTGATTGAGGAGAAGATATTGTCTTCACGAAGACTACCCATTCTGAATATATTCTATCGGCAATATAGTACGATGTGTCATATTGTGTCCCATTTACATTGTATTGTAGTCTAGGAGCTTCCCCTTTTAGCCTTTCAATGAACAGTGGTGACTTATTCAGCACATTGATGTCGTTATGAGACTCGGCAATACCAAAAAAAACATGCCATATACGAAGATCACGTGATGCTACCGCTTCAAGGATCATAGTAGGAACGCCCTTGTCACCACATGTGAACATGCCGGCCCAAGCTTTCGGGCAATTCTTCCATGCCCAATGCATACAATCAGTACTTCCTACCATGCCTGGAAAACCCCGGGACTCATTATCTTGCAGCATTTTTTTCTAGTTCACCACTTGTAGGAGGACGTAAATACTCTCCACCAAAACATTCAATCACCCCTTCAGCAAATTTTCCCAAACACTCCAAAGATGTGCTCGCGGCAATATTTAGTACCTCGTCAAGTTGGTCAGCCGGCGTGCCATATCCTAGCATTCGAATTGCCACAGTACACTTTTGAAGAGGTGAGTGTCCTTCTCTACCAGTTGCATCAAGTCTTCGGGTAAAATAAGGAGACCAACCACTGAGGGTGTCCACGATTTTAAGGAATAGCGACCTTGTCATCCAAAACCTCCTACGGAACATCTCGTCGGTGTAGATGGGATTTGCGGAGAAATAGTTGGCAACAAGATCGTCGTGACCAGCTTCGCGATTCCTTGGTACATACCTCCTAGGTCCACTTTGGCGACGGGGGCGGCAACGAGGTGGACTTGATGTTCCTCCATCGATCTTGGCCTTCATTTTCTCTCCAATCTTCCTTCTATATTCTTCTAAGATTTCATCCTTTTGCCATAAAATCTTCTGCAGTGTACACCTCAGTAGGGTCAAAGTCTTCAGAGATTAGAATTTCACCAGGGGGATGTGGGTTGTTGTCCCTGCAAAAATAGATGAAGAAATGAAATGAGATATATAGTCGATTTCATGGAAATTTTAAGCTAACCTCCAAAAATTATACCAATCGGACAGACATCGACACACGAACTCAATAAAAAGGAGAGAATAAACTAGTGCAAATCACCTCCTGCTGCTTGCTTTCACCATCCAGAGATTAGAATTTCTAGCTAGTACTGAATTGCATACTGAATTACATACACGCGTACACAATGTGGATTTCCATACCTCACTCAAGAACTGTCAAATACTAACATATTGGGAAGCTATAATTAGCAAGTATATTCCTTTCTTAAAAAAAATAGTACACGACAGATTCTACTGCTTATTGGACTAGCAACATTAGACTTGTCTTCCAACAATTTCATTGGTCAAGTTCCAAGTTCTCTTGGTAAGCTTAGGATGTTGAATTATCTAAACCTTCAGAAAAACAAGCTTGAAGCAAAGGATAGGCAAAGCGGGAACTCATAGACACGTTGAGCAATTGTAGTTCTCTGCAAGTGCTCGTACTAGATTATAATCAGTTACAAGGAGCTATAACAAGTTCTATTGGTAAGCTGTCAACCAAACTTCAACAGCTAGGATTGGATGCAAACAACTTGTCAGGGACAGTTCCCACCACCATCCTCTATTGGTAATGTTACTAAATTGACATCGTCCTCTCTATCAAAAAATGAATTTGAAGGTCCGATACCAGCCAGTTTTGGTAAACCTTACCATCTCGCATTGTTGAACCTTAGTTATAACAACCTACAGGGTAACATTCCTAAAGAGATCTTTCACACTGCCTCCACATTGACCAAATGTGTATTATCCTATAATAATTTAGAAGGTCCAATGCCTCCAGAGATTAGCAATCTTAAACAGCTAAATGAACTATATCTTTCGTCCAATAAGCTTACTGGGGAAATTCCAGCTACCTTTGGACATTGTCAAGAGTTACAGATAATCAAAATTAACTTGCCATTGTGATATGTGATAGTAATTCATCAGTCATGACTTTTGTTTTAAAATCTATTTCTGTTGTTTACTTATTTTAACTGCATCACATTTCCTTTCATTTTGGACCTGTCACTTGACTGAATTCTTTTGTTTTCATATGAATTCTTTTGAATCAAAAGCGCGGGAAGAAAGTCATGAGAAAATACATTGCATAATTAGAAATTTGTAAGCTTTCGACCATGAACACATAAGCATATCACTACAAATTATACTAATCAGACACACAACTACACAAAAACTATACTAATCATCTCCTGCCTCGTGTTATCACCATTCACAGATTAGAACCATTAAGAAAAACTTCAGTACTACATAAAAATTGATGTGTAGTTGATCTTTAATTAAGTATCTCTAGTTCAAGCTTGGTTCTTCAATGTTGAACCTCAGGATTGACATGAACTGTCAGGTAAAGTACTCCTTTGAACAGATCAGAAGAAATAGAGGAAGCATCGGTCACCATTCCTTCTCAACAAATCAGCAAAATAGAGGAAGCATCCAATTGGGAAGGAAGTGGTTACCATGCTGCCGGATCGGAAGATAGAGGAAGCATCCATGGAGGCATCGGTGATGCTGGTGACAAGCCAGCGATGGAGTTCCAGTCTACCGGCGCCGCCGCAGCATCTCCCCTCCGATTCGGCGCCGCCGCAGCATCTCCCCTTCGATCCGCCGCCGCCGCAGCAGCGTCCCTCCAATTCGCCGCCGCCACCGCAGCGCCCCTCCGCTTCGCAGCTCCCACCGCGCCCCTCCGCTCCGCCGCCTGGGCACCCCTCCACTCCGCCGCCTCCACGCCCGTGCGCACATGCGGCGTGGCTTGATCTTGCGATTCGTCCTCCATCTCAACAAACTGGGGGCATATGTTGTGCTCTAGTGGGGGAAGAGATGGAGAATGGGGGAGGGGAAGATTCCTGGTCGAGGCGCGCATGGGGGAGGGGAAGATTTCGACTTGGCGCGCATGGGGAGGGGAAGATTTCTGGACCATCTCGATCTTTCGTGCGCCCGCCGCTCCGGATCCACGGAAGACATCGCCAGGAGATACAACGGTGGAGAATGGCGTCGCTATGCCTGGGAGCACGAGCGGGTGCCGTCGCCTCGCGAGAAGACGGTTCTCTTCTCTCTGCTCATTTAATTGTGTCCACGTAGGACTAAAATGCTGGTGTGGCACTATATAGACAGCAGTTGTCTCACTGTTGTACATGCTCTTAAATCGCATGCGCTCATTGATTGCAGATTGAAGTCGACCAAAGCGTCGTCGTTCTTCCCCAAATCCGGCCCGATGTCGTTAGCTAGACCTGGGCTAATTCCTCCCCTCCGTGTTACCTCACCCACTTCCCCTACGCTCCTTAATGTGATTTCCCTCATCTAACTGAGCACATTTGCCGTCTACTTCCTCATGGCAGTCGCCGCTGCCGCACTCCGCACGTCGCCGTTGCGAGCTCTCATCGCCGCAACTCGACCTCAGCCGACGGTACCCCAAGGTCCGTGTCCTTAGCCTCGAACTCCCCTCGCCACCGCCTGAGCCCTCTGTCGTCCCCTCGTCACCGGTGAGCTTGCCATCGCGCCCCTCTGCCACGTGAGTACACTACTACAAAAGGGATTAGACACCTTTTTTTATTTTATAAAAATCATCAATGATGAGTCTCAGACATATCATAGATGATTTTATTCAAATACTGCCAGTGAAGAGGATGGACACATCTCATATGATTTTAACCAAAAACTATCTGTGATGACTATTTTTAGTAAATAAGAATAGAGAGCCTTGACCTTCTCTGTAATTTTAAGGTTTCCCTAGTTATTTTTGATGTTGTTGCGATTGAGAGGTGATATGGTGGAAAGAGACTCTGGATTTAGAGGTGTGATTGTAGATCTTTCTGTTCTATGTCATTCAAGGTTAGTAATTAGTTCAAATTTGCATTATATTTAAGATCTAGCTTGATAAAGTGGAAAATAAAGATGATTTCTAGATCTAGCTTGGTGTAGATCTATTTGTTCTCTGTAATCTAAAGTAGTAATTCGTTTTAATTGTATTATACTCAAGATGTAGCTATCTATGTAAAGAGAGAATTGAAGATGCTGAGTTTAAATGTAGCTTACATATGTTTATATATTCATTTGTTCTTTGTGATGTAAGGAGCTATATCAGTTAATCGGCAAGTTTAAATGTATCTTATATGTAGTATATGTGTGCATGTGCACTCCTAGTGTATTTAATTCATTATTTAACATCTATTGTTATATACGTAGTGTAGATAGACCGAAGCTGGATGTACACTGAGAACCGTGCAAGCGTCGAGTACATTAATAGCATATCCGCTTATAAAAGAGTTGCAGAGGAAGATATGTTGAATAAGGGGTAGAATTTATGCCTTGTCCATGCATTGACTGCGAGAAGAATCTGAAGATGTTTCGAAACCCAGCACAAATCAAAACACACTTAATTCTACGGGGTTTCAAAATGGAGTATACATGTTGAACCAGTCACGGTGAAGAACAGATTATGCAGGAAGCAAGCAGTACTAACATCGTCGATGAAGTCAACGATATTCCGGATGATATCGACTGTGCTTTCGATAAGGATAGGTTTCACGATGATAATCTGAAAATTTATGACACAGAGGTAAACTTATTATCATTGTAATCATTCCAATTCTGGAGCTTCAATATTTCTGTTGATCAAACTAAGATTTTTGCAGCTAAGCTAAGATTCATGCATGAACTGAACCAGGGTCAGCAAGTTTAGATCAGGAGGCAGTGGTAGTAGGCCTCTTGAACTGGACCAGTATGACTGTCATGTTGTCGATTCCTGGATGCTCTTGACGAGGTGCCAAGCAATAGTCAAGAAGCGCCTCACATATGACCTTCAGATCAGTCTCCCCCTGTAGTGTTTTATGACATCACACGCAGATATATGTCAAGGCAAGCGAAATAACAATTCCAATAACAGACCTATTGCACAAAGCAAAACATGTTATGCTCTTTAAATGTAGAATTATAATGTTAGTCAGTTAGCAGACTAACATTATGCAGCCACACACATAAGCTGCATATGATATTTTGTACTACCATGAGTCCATGACCTAAGATCGAAGGTTTAGAGGTTTTATTGATTTTTATTGGGCTTCATTTCTTGCCTTACCTAATTTGTTTGGGACAAAAAGGTTGGTTGTTTTTGTTGTACTATGTTACATTTAATAGCACATATTTGCAAGCCTTTTTTTTTCTGTCAGCATGAAGTATGAAGTAGCCATTTTAAAACAACATTACACACTGTCAATAAATGTTTCTTCATCTAATTGTGGTATTTATTTTTAATGTATAGATCAGTATTAAGGCAAGCAAACAAGGTGGGATAAAAAATAAACTCACTTCTACTAACAAGCGATGGCGTACAAAATCTACCACATGCTGGCATATCATGCAATCCCTACAAAATAAATACAACAGGTGTCATAAATTTAACATGGAAATTATAAAAGCAAATGGATGAGATAAAAATTAAGTGTGTCAGTGCCTAGCTACTGCTTAGGCTGTGCCTTCCTGGGCCATATAAGTAACATTGTGTAAGCTGAGCTGCCTTATTAGCATTATCCCTATTGACTATGGAGCTGCAAAACTATGAGAACTACTCTATCCTAGAGCTTAGCAGTTGGCAGCGTTAAACGTTTCCTATAAGTGTGCAAGATCCGCTTCATGAAATGTCAAATACAAGCAGTCCTAGAAAGCTAAGATTGATCAGGTTGTTCAGGAGAGTTCTTGCAAGACGAATGGAATATATTTCATGGTCATTCCCAACTAAATAGGGCAAGCAGAGATAAGCTATCAATTAAATAATTATCTTGACATTAGGATACACTACCTAGCACAGGCATTGGCAGATATTCATTTACTCCTATTATGCAACTTCTATCTCCCCACGTAGGCATTAATTTTTTTTTCCCGAATGGATCACAACCATTAAACTGAATTCCCTCAAAATCCACCGTTACAAGATACCATGCAAAAATGAACTATAAATGGTGAAGTAGCTCTGAAGGTACCAGTCCAGACGATGCCAAATTTAACCGAACCAAATTGTATATATCCCTGACTGAATACTGTTTTGGAACAAACAAGTGGAGATTGACAAATTCTACATGGAATTTTGGACTTGGGAGCAATTAATACATGTTGAAATAATCAATCCTATTGTCTTCAGTTGAGGATTTACCATATGCCATCACTTGCTATGACAAGAAACTCGATGTCATCAGTTATGCGAACCTAAACAAGAAGAAGGGCCATATTTCATCAGTCCATTTCCAGTAGACAAACATATAATCGTTAACGCGACATAGCTACACTTACACTTCGAATGTTAGGATTACATGTCACCACTTGCCGGTCATTAGTCAAATGTTTGTTCTGCTTGTATTCCATATAACCTGAAAGATAAGTAAGTAGAACAATTACAATGCAATAGATTGTGTATCCCCCAACCAACCGTACATAACCAGAAAAAGATCTGATAAGGCTAATACCAATAGCTCTGGAGAGAGATATTCTTCCGTCAATTCGACCACCATTCAGTGTCTGGGTAACATTTCCTCCTGCATTTTCAATTCTTGCTCTTTCAAATGGAACTGTTGGTTTGTGGTCGACTGATAACTCAAGTGCCTTTGGATAGAATAGAAATAAGCATAGCAGTTAGGCACCATTTAGATGCATTTGCTGCAACACAAGAACATCATGCAACAAATTAAATAGCCACTACATGCACCTGGCCATTCCTTGAGATTATGCAACGAGTATCGCCAACATTTCCAATAGTGATTAGGTTGTCTCTGATGACAGCCACACAAACGGTGCTTCCTTCTTGTCTTGGTCCAACATAATTAGAGGGTACGAGTTCCTGCTAACCAGAAAAAAATTTGAAGCTGAAGTATATATAACATGGTAACAAACATTTTCAAATCCTATAAAATAAAAGGCTACAAAAACTTGGTCAGTAATATAAATTCTACAAAAATTGTATGCACCATTCCATAAAAACAACAAAAGAAAGAAAACATGAATTAGAAAATCTGAAATCAGACATGCATGGTTTTTGAAATGACGAAATATAACATAGTGCCTTAATTTGAGGATATTGCAACAAGCAATGCATGGGAGCTTAAGTAGCTCTTTTTTTGCCTTCACCTCATAGGTAGGTAAAACGAAATGCCTATGAGGTATTACTTATGACAAATAATTGAGGAACATCTCAAAAGGAACAACAGAACCTCTACATCGCAGCACTTCCAATTCCTTTTCACTGATAATAACAACATAATACTTTGGCAATAAAAAATCGATCAATTTCAACAGCGTGAGCACATTGTTGCTCCGCAATAGATGAAGTGCGAACATGTGATAGCAATGGAAGAGGATTGCTTAAAGGTTGGCATTCCATATTATGCAGTGTTAACACCAAGAATATACATGTAAGGTTGTATCCTCATTTTAGTGTTTAAAGAATATGCATGAGTACCTCCCCAAAAGACCAAAGTTTAGCATAAACACTAGTCTTGAAAAACTGTATCCAATTGCTTTTAGCATTATAGTTGGCTAATTCCCTCCATCCCTCCTGTCCTTTGGTCTTCTCATCCATTCTGCAACAATTAAGTAGGAATAAGATTACTAATATCATATTTGTGCATGCAACAAGTGCAACAATGAACAATTGGGTAATGATGTCCCCTTCAGGCTCTTTCCCTTCTGATTTAAAAATAGAGACATTCTGTAACCCTAAAATATAGAATACATGAATTAGTTATCTACAAAATAACCTGGAAAACGCTCTCCGCACTGCATTAGGCAAATTATTAAGATAAGCTTCATCATTGACAACCTCAGTATGAAAGTGCTTTGCACAAAACAATGCTACTGTGTCTCCTGAAAGAGAACAAACAACTCAGTATGGTCATCTATGTATTAAAAAAACTGTATTAAATGTTACCTGTGAAAATAATAGGATGAATCAACAATACTAGTCCTGAATGTGCATCATCTTATATATATCTAAAGAATTTTGTTGATACCATTAGCCGAATATCCCTTCAATTATTACCATAGAAAATAAAACTCATATTGGGAAGTCGACATAAATGCTTAATATGAATCCTATCCAAAAAGCAGAATATTCAGGTATCCTATGATAATCCCCTTAACTATAATGACTCTACCTCCAACTCTCATCCATAAACATGATTCATGTGACCCATGTTGACATTATGCATAAAATTAGTTAGGTTTATTTCTGCAGGAAGAAGCTTATGTAGCACCCTGAACATTGGTCGAAAGTTCATCCAACACCCCGAAATATCAAACCAGACATTTGACCCCCCGAGCTTTGTAATCAAATAACATCATGATCCGATTTTGCATAGTGGTATTGCCAGTGTGGTGTGATGAGTTTGTGCAATTTTGCCATGTAGGATAACACACTGGCCAAGTTAGGTCACTGACAGATAGGGCCCACATGGGCTTCTCCCCGCAAAGCTCTCAATCATACTTCCATGGCCATCGACTCTTATAATTCCTCCCTCTCTATTTTGATTTGGAGGAGAAGCCCCTACGAGCCCCACTTGTCATTCACCTAAACATGCCTAGCATGTCAACTAATATGGCAAAACCACTCACTCATAACACCACGCGGGCAATACCACTATGCGAAACTAGATTAGAATGTTATTTGAACTATATTGCAAAGTTTGGGGGGTCAAATATCTGGTTTTATAGTTGGGGCGCTGGACAGACTTTTGAGCAAAGTTTGAGGTGTTATATGTACTTTTTTCCTATCTGTATGTATGGGGACATAATAGCATGAACATGAAGAATTTTGTAATTGTGATTGTATGAAATATTGTCAGCTGAAAAATACAGCATAGATACTACAGTGCTCAAAGGATGCATGCACACACACAAATGGCTCTTCTTTTCGTCGAAGAATACATATTTTGTGAGATTTTAATTATTACACGAAGTGATCGGTTGAATAATCTGAAATTTGTTTTCATATGAAGATGAGAATCGAGATCAAACCTCCATGGCCATCATAAACACCAAAGAATGATGTGGAGGTGTCATTATCAAGATCTAGCAAAGCTGCACACTGGAGAATAAGGATACATATTAGGCTTAGTATTTCACCACAACTACTTGCTGAGTTCATCATGTTTTCTGTAGAGCTATACTAAAAATGATCTTTGAGCAGACTGGAAGGCTATGGAGTACTCACGGCATCATCCATTGTATCACACCATCCTTGCATAGATGACATGGCATACTTAATTCTGTCATTCTCGCCTTCCTCAGAAGTTTTTGATGTCAGAGGAAGGTTCTGTCTGCTGCTAGATGCACCCATCGCTGATTTGCTTTCCTGAAATATACTATTATGAATAAATCTACAAGGAATCGTAAATTTAAGGTACTGACACTGGATGAGAGTACATGAGGGTACAAGAGATAAGGCAAATGACAAGAGATAAGGCAATTATCTATAACAGACAATATATCCTTAACACCCCACCACAAATGCAAGGCGTATGCAATAGCATTGCATTTGGAAGGGATGAACTACAATAGGGAAAATCCAAAGTCATAATCCTGAAGTAGCCGTCGTAGCTTCTTGAAAATCGAGCTGACGAAGAACAGTCAACGAAGAACCGAGTTGGTGAAGAAAAATCGACGAAGAAGCCAAATCGACGAAACGAAGTCGAAGGTAGGGCCGAGTCGACGAAGAAGAGCCGACGGTAGAGCTGAGTCGACGAAGAAGAACCGACGAAGCCGACAAAACGAGCCGAGCCGAGGTAATAAGAGTTGACCGAAGGAGTTGAGCCGATAAAAGAGCCGAGCGACGACAGAATCAAGATGCTAAAGACTTGGATGGACGCAACGGAAGACTCAAGAAAATATTAAAAATACTAGTAGTGGATACCAGCAGCAGCAACAACTAGCAACACTAAAAAGCAGTAGCCCAAAAGCCATCGAACCAACGAAAGCCAAGATGACCGAGCCAGAGAAGAACCGAAGCCGAGCCGAGCCAGAAAAGAACCGAAGCCGAGCCGACCAAACTGGTGCCAAGCCAGCCATGTAGAGCTGGAAGCCAGTTCGGAAGCCGATTCGGCTAGACCAAACGCCAGCCGGAACCGAAGCAAATCCGAGCGGAGAAGGCCAAGCTCAGAGATCGACGATCCAGACGAGGAGATCAGCTCGGCACTGGCGCTGGATCAGATCAGCTGTAGGCGAGCCGGTGTCTGGCCACGGAGGACGCGGGCGACAAGAGACGGCCGACGGCGTCCTCGGGCGAGAGCAGCTGGGGAGTCGACGGCGTCCTCGGGCTGCTTCGTCGGAGATTACGTAGGAGACGCCGACCGTGGCAATCGACGAGCACAGCACCGCAAGCGGGCGATACGGGGAGAAAAAGGATCACGATCGACCCTCGGCGACCACGAAGGCGGCCGCTGCAGCGGCAGAAGCCCAGCAGGAGCCCGACGCAGATAATGTGAGAGGAGGCCGGAGGCAGAGCCGGCTGTGGCGGCGCAGAAGAGGGTTGACGGGGAAAAACAGGAGCATCGGCAGATCGATCTCCTCCAACCAGAGGCGACGGAAGATGGAGAAAACCAGAGGAGAAAAGGTGGAGATCCAAGTGCGTGGCCACCCCCGGGAGCGGAGATTGCTCCTCCCGGGGGCTGCAGCAGCGGGAGAAGATGGGAGGCTAGGGTTTCAACCTTGCTCTGATACCATGTTATGAATTGGACTTGTATTCAATATGAGGGCCAATGGCCATAATATATAAAGTACATGAGGGTACAAGAGATAAGGCAAAGGACAAGAGATAATGCAATTATCTATAACAGACAATATATCAGACAGATCGTATTAGTACCAGAGAACGTTGATTAAATATGAATTAAAGAGGTTCACTGTAAAACAGGTACTCCTTTTGCCAAAGTGCAGAAGGTTTAACAGTAAAACAGGTACAACCTTCACAAAGTTGTAGAACGAAAAATTCCAAGGCAAGAATAATTAAAATCAACAAAAATTAGTAAGAAACCTCAAGGACTAAAACTATTTGTCCAATTTCTCCAACCGAAGTGGAAACAAAAGGGATATAGTGGTGATGGACGAGAAAGCTGTAGTATTCCATCTTGGAATAACGAACCGGTTGGTCCGACTGAAGAAACTCGATCACAACAAGAAATGGCGGCCGCTCCTTGGACACCACAGCCCAAAATGGAAACCAAAAGATAGTTTCAACCAATAAATTAAGAAACGCGAACAGACAGCACCGGGCTTGCGATGCACGTTAGCAACATTCAGCAGCAAGAATCGAAGAACAAAAGGAGGGGGGAAATTAAATATCATCGCATATATGGACAAAACTTCAATCCTGCGAAATTGCAAGCACTGTTCCATCTTGCAGGTACCAATCGCTCGGTTAGGAAGACGACACCCACATCATGTAATGGGCACCACTACTTCGGCATGTCAAAACCAGGAAAAGAGAAAGCAACAGAAGGTACTCTTCACGGATAGAGACGAACAAACATCGACCATCGAGCTTGCGGCATTCGGCAGCAAGATCGATCGTATAAGCCGCGTCGACATCAAGAAACGTACGGCCGCTTCGCTTACAAACCAAATCAGGAGATTAAAGACAGAGAACAAGCAAAGGAGGACGTACGGATGGTGAACAAGCTAGAGAACCAAGAACAGCAGGTGGAGGAATTAATCAAGAAACGGATGGTAAAGTTCGACGGAGATCACACGTCGATCGATACCGCAACAAGAAAAGGCGAGTTCGATAGAGCAGCAAGAATTAACGAAAGGGGCGTCAAGGAGAGGATCGATAGGCGAACAGCTAGAGATCGGGGAATCCACTCCCCCCACGGAGCAGCCGCAGCTAGCACAGCAATCCCCCGCAAGAAACGGGTGCGACCGAGGGAAGGCGACAGGGCGAAGAGAAGCGAGGAGGAGAAACCTTACGGGCCGGGCTGCGGAGGCGGAAGGATTCCGGCGGTGGAGGAGGCGGCGGACGAAACCGAGGGAAGAGAAGACAAGCGGCGATCTTCTTCCTCGTCTCCGCTGCTCTCCAGTATATCGAAGTAGCAGCAGTGAGCATGCAGGGGGGGGGGGGGAGGGAGACGATCCAGTGGCCGCTCCGCTTCCCTTCGATCAGGAACGGACGGCTCGGATGGATCCTGGCGAGGAAATCCGGGGGCGTGGTAGAGAAAACCGGGTTTTTTTTTTTTTTTTTTGGAGTGTATAGGCATCATCCGGATGTTTTTGTCCTAAAAATCATCCAAATTTTGGACCGTACGATCAAAACGCACATCCGTAGGATCAACCCACCTCGAATTCAGGGGGGTGTGCATCGATCTGAAAGCAAATCTAATGGTCCAGAATTTGGATGATGATTGTTAAAGAAAACATCCAGATGAAACTTATCAAAACCCTTTTTTTTTGTGTGTGTAATCTAATGGTCCAGAATTAGCTCCACGGCCGGAACGGTCCACTTCCTATCCAACGGTGATCTTTTAATGCTTACTATTATTTTAGGGAAACAGCAGGGAAATAAGTCCAATCTACTTGTCTTTTTGTTCTGTATATGCATAGACTGCGGGAAGCATAGATGTTTTATTTCGCTTCAGATGATGCCTGTATTAATTGAACATTAATATCTTTTTTTCTTTCTAGGGAAACATTAATATCCTTTGCACTCCGCCACAAATACATTTCGTTTGGATATAGATATAGATAGACTTTTGAAATTTTAATTGTTAATATCTTTTTAATATTTAAATTGGATACATATAAATCATTCGTGTAGATTTGTGTCGAAAATTACTTTCATAATATTATGATTTTATTGGATTTTATAAATATATTATCATATAAATTAGTTGTTAAAGTTTTTTTTAAGACCGTAGCGATGTCCGAAACAATATGTGCTTGTGACGGAAAGAGGTACAATAAGCAATAAATAGAGAGCCTTACCAGAACCAAAATGATAAGTATGGAAATCATTTGATAATGTAGGAACTTTCGAACAAAGACTCACATGATTAACGAAACACACATTAATAATATATTAAGAGTAAGAACTTTCAAATAAATTAAGAACAAGTACGTTACCAATCAATTAACCATAGGTTGCCCAGTTTACGTAACAAATGGTTTTGTGCTGGTCAGCATTGTTACATGCTCCTACTGATCCCTACTGGTGGTTATACGAGGCTCTGCTAAAACTAGGTACCGAATGGAGTGCCAAAATAGGATGGATCCATATGCGGTACGTAGACTTGCATGTTAATCACTTTAATATTTATATAATTTTTTAAAAAATACATAGAAGCATCTAGAAAACTTTAGTGATTCAGAGTAGACCTGTTCATAGGCGGCCCAACTTCGTCTGGCCGACCGGCCCAACTTCGTCTGGCCGACCTAACTTAAAGTTCGAAACAGCCAGATGACATTAACAAAGTAATAAAAAGATAATATTTTTTGAGGAATAATTTAATAATATACATTAGGAAAATAATTCAAAATTAGTTTTTAATTGGAAAACAGGAAAATGGGCCTTTTTGGGCTTCGGTCTGGGCCTTGGGTTTCCCCGGTCCCCACCTTCGTTGCCAAGCTCTCTCGGTGAGTATCTATCGCCAACAAACCCCAAAACGAGACAACATCCCCTAAAGCTTAACCCTCGCTCAATTGAGTACCCTCACCTCTGTCCTTCTTCCTTCGCTACCTGCCATGCCCATCGCCACTAAGCTTAGCCGCCAGCCCACTCCAGGCATCCTTGGCCACCATTGATCAATCCCTTGGATTCCCCTTAGCCCCTCTAGCTATTCCGACCATCCACGCCACATAAGCCACCACCGTTAGCCGCTAGCAAGCCTTGCCCGAGCCATTGCTCTGCCTTGAGTCGCTGATAAGTGGGCCTCACCTGTCAAACACCATCACACAACTCTCTCTCTCTCTCTCTCTCTCTCTCTCTCTCTCTCTCTCTCTCTCTCTCTCTCAGAGACACATGTTGGTTTTTCTTCTAAGTCGGAAATAAAAACTCTCTTGCTAACAAGTAGGCCTAGGTTAAAAATAAAAATTTATTTCGTAAATCAAATCGATATTGAAACATAAGTCACTGACATGTGGACCTCATATGTTAGTCATTTTTTTTGAAAAATAATAAAACCTGACAGATGAACCCCACATGTCAGCCTCTGTAAAACTGTAAAATAGGTTTAAAACCTCAAAAAAGGGAAATGAGCTTTCAATTCAAAGAAGAAGATGTCGTCTCTGTTGGAAGTCGTAATTTCCAAGAGATACGCCTTCAATGTCACCTTCTTTCTCATTTTAGGGAATTTTTAGCAGATTTAGATTCAAATGCTCATAACTTTTGCAAATGAACTTCAAATTGAGTGAACCAGTTTCTAAATTTTTATAAAATAATGTTCTTTCTATTTTTGTAAAAAAAACATTTGAATTTGTCTCTATTTGAATTCATTTAACTCATATTATTGTTTTATGATATTCTACATGTAGATACCTATGCTCCAGAAACCTACCTCGTCGACCCCGAGCCTACTCAAGAACTTAATGAGCAAGGCAAACACCTCTCGTTGACCATGTTGATCCTATTTTTTTACTTAAATTATGTTGTCTTTACAAATTTATGCATGGATGCATGTAAAATGAGCAAGGCAAACACCTCTCGTTGACCATGTTGATCCTATTTTTTTACTTAAATTATGTTGTCTTTACAAATTTATGCATGGATGCATGTAACTTCAGTAAAAATCGCTATATCGTGGGTATCAGTAGATTTTCCTACTTGATGCATGAGACTTCCTCAATACAGATATAAATGTCAATCTTGAAATCCATAAGGTAGGGATTAGGTATTATATATTGTGAAACTTAGGTACACTCAAATATTTATGTACTCACTATCCGTTGGATGCGAATAGATAATGGCTCTACCATATTTGTTTTCATATTTTTTTCTCGGATGCAGATACGGATACCGATAATCTAGATACAAATATGAATACGGATAATATCAAATATAGATACGAATTGAATACGAATCGAATCAAATACGGTTACGAATATTTATTGAAACATGATAACCTCTTATATTGTACATAAAAATCAACGAGAACACATAACTAGTTGATTTGGTCAAAACATTATTGAAAATTGAAAAAATATAATCATTTTCATTCACTTAGACAATAATTAGATACCATATTGCAAACAAAATTATGTAAGACTTAGTTCATCAACACGTATGATTAGTTCATCATACTTGTATATCAAAATACAAAATAAAGGTGATCCTTGCTCAGAGATACAAATGAAAGCAAACATAGAACACATTAAAAATTTGATAATATTTAACTATCATGTCTCTGGAAAATATATATAACAGTTACATATAATGACCCAAGATTTTATTATTTATTAAATTATGTTTAAAATAATAAATTATATATTTTATGAGTTTTTGTGCATTTTTATCTACTTATTTAAAATATTTTCATATTAAGGACAACAATTTTTGAATTTTTTAGAAAATTTAAAATCTGATAAAATCTTGAAAATAATTTTTTAAAATTAAAGACTATATCAGGATTTTTTTTCAAAAACTTTCATAATTTTTGGAGCTAGTTTACCAATTTTAATAATTGAAACTTGATTTATAGATTAATTAAATTATAAAACGATTTTAAAATTTAAAAATCTTTTTTTGCCAAAAGAGTAGCTTGGCCTAACCCACATGTATACCTGGATGTCTAACCCATCACTATCCGGATTATCCGAATCCGTATCCGACGGATAGTGAGTTACCAAATCCGTATCCAACAAAAAAAATCTGTATCTATGTCCGATCCGATACTATCCGATAAATATCCGATCCGACAGCATCCGTACTCAAAAATTATTCGAATTGGTCGGAAACTATCCGATCCGTTTTCACCCCTAGGTGGGATGCCCAACAACAAAAGATCGGCCAACGAGCTCAAGCAAACAAAGAGAATGCATGCCAAGCTTTGCTGAGCACGAGGATATGCTTAAGTAGACAGAAAAATGTAATGTTTAGTCCCATAAAACCACAAATAAAACATCAAATAGATCCTAATAAATGAACCTGAAGCAGGTTTACAAATTGCCAACACCAACCAACAGGAGAAAAGATCAAAAAGAACAATACTTTTCGCTACTCTAAACTAATTAATGGTTCAAAATATCTTATCTATTAAAACCCAAGAGATTACTGAGCAACCAGGCCGCCCATGTGTCATGCTTTTTGCAAAAAGACCCTCCATAAATTCTAAAACTATATTTAGATCTTTCCACCGGTTATTTTGCAAAAAAGACCCTGTAGTTCTGTAGATGCGTGAACGGATCCTCCACTGATTGTTTTTTTTTAAAAAAAAAACAAATTAAGTTTAGGTCCTTCCATCGGTTATTTTGTAAAAAAACCCTGTAGTTCTACATATTCGTGAACGGGTCCTCCATTTGTTGTTTTGTAAAAAATGAAATCACATCTAGGTCCTTCCACCGGTAATTTTTTAAAAAGATCCCGTAGTTTTGTATGTTCACGAATACACCGATAATTTTTTTAGAAAAGACCACACATGGTTTCGTATATTCGCAAACAGGTCCTCCACCAGTTGTTTTTGAAAAAAAAAAGGACCCCTGTGGTAATGCAAATTTACCATCAGCTCCTAGTCAGCCAATTTTTTTAAAAAATCCCTGAGAAAATAGAAATTACGTTAAGATCCTCGTACCATTTATTTGCAAAAAGAACCAACGAACCAAATTTCGCACCGAACGGTGTAGCGCGAGATCCTATCTAGTAGGACATCAAGCCTTAGAGAATCAAGGTAAAATGGGTTCGATGAATATAATACCGGAACTATGAAAGCTTCTACATAGCTAACCCTCGGTAGCTTAATACGAAATTACATCCGACGTGGCTTACATTCATTGACACCCTGGGCCACAATGGAAAAGAGATCAACCATAGGTACAGCGACCACAATCACAACAAACCAAATAAACCATGTATCTCCGCCTGTGTGATTGATCACATGTCTTTTCATGGAATCGAACAAATGCACCCACAGTAAGATTAACAATCCCTGCAAACCAGGTAATGTTTCAGTTAGCATACATCTTTCCAAAAAAAAGTATCACTTAGCATACTCCCTCCATTACATTCCGAAGGTTCTCAGGCTCCTCAAGCATCTACCTGTCACCCCGCAATTTTTGCGAAAAGCCCTTCCGTTCCTTTAAATTACAGTTAGATCCCTACAAAATTATGAAAAGGACCTTCGCGATTTTTTGTGAGGGCAAAAAAACTTTTAGGAATCGCGTTTGGGTCCCTCGCTTGTTACTTTACGGAAAAAGCCTCCTGTTAAATACGAATTGCGGGCGAACCCTTTTCTACTTTTTTGGGATAGCGGTAAGGTCCATCTGGGTCCTTTCTCCGTTTCCTTGAAAAAATATTTTCGTCAACAGAAATATATGTACTTTTTTCAGCGCGATCTCTAATATTTCTCGAGCCTCCAAAATTTTTGAAAATACATCTAGGTCTATTTTTCCTCCGGAAAAAAAAATCGTGAGATCATTTTTCGCTCACGCGCGCGGCGTGCGCCGCGCTTATTGGCCTTTTATGAATATAACCCAAATAGAATAATAGGCCAACAAAAGAATAAGGGAAGGACTATTTAGAACAGAGGAAAAATACACAGGTTTAGGGAATAGAGGAATCAAATGGCAGATCCAATCTAATCTACATGAATCGTAGAACATGCAACATTTGCCAAAACTGTTGTCTGGATGGTTATTGCGAAAAATGCAGGAAGGTAAGGGAGAATTAATTATTTGCCACTCCATAGAGTAGCACTTTAAACCCAAGGATGGCCTGGAAAATCAGGCCTCTACGAGCCCTCAATAGTGCAGCCTGTATTCGATTTGAGCCTTTATATTGGATCAATTCCCAATCATGGCCTGGACTCTCCTTCGCACATAGCACACGCGAGAACAGCCTCTACATATAGGGATGAAGCCCTCCGGCCTCTTTGATAGAGACACACATAGCACGCCCCCTTGGGATGCTACAGACCTGAATAGGCCCCTAAATATCCAAAAAGACTGTTTTACAGGCCATCCTTGGAGAGAGCCTTAGCATTTACCATTTCATAGGATGCAATTGTTCATTTGCCACTCTGTACGTAGGGTAATTCAGATTTTGCCATTTTCGTGTTTTCCCAACATTTTCTATTATTTCCGTGATTTTAGCCCACTTGAAAAGACTGTTTTGCCCTCTGGTCGAAGCTCGGACGTCGTCTGCTCAGCGCAAGAAAAGGACTCCTCTGCACCCAAAACCTATTCCTTTTTTTTTTTAACACCGAGCTCAAACTTGTGCTATAAATGAAATTTTCTCAGTTAGATTCTACAGAGTGGCAAATAATAAAGTATCACTCTATGGAGTAGCAAATACTAATTTTCCCTTTAAGATAGAATTAAAGGTTTAGAGGATTTGTTTGCTATGGGAACCATGAGATTAGCCCCTTTTTCTTGGCCCCAAATTTCAGATAAAAAAGCTCATATTTTTAAAGGAGTGGAAGATATATAAGGATTTTTGTGTGCTTATCACTCCATGTGGGAAACTTTCTATATAGTGACTCAAATCGTCCAAACTCCAAAATTAAACTGTTCTATTTAAAGCAGATAATTACAGTACTGTGAGTACAACGATTAGTTACTGGGGCATTACCAGTTTACAGTAATGACCAGATGCATACAAGAAGCAACAACATGAAGCAAAAAACTAACACCCTAACCCAATGCCAGTGGTCACCACCAAAAATACCAGGATACTAAAACCGCAGTCTAACACAATAAGAATTTGGCAGAGCTTCTCCAAAATCCAAACACTGACATCCACATCCAGAAAGAAAAAAATATCCTTTGGTCTAACATTCATCTGTTCACCCTAGCATCGCATGCACTTGGCATGGGCTCTTTCAATTTGTACTAATATGTTTGTTCCTACCACTCTTGCACTAAACAAAACTACCCATATAACAAATAAATTAAGTAGTTCAAAACTAACAACATTTCAAAAACAAGTAGTTCAAACAATTTTACAGGAACACACACTAGTCGATAGCCAATATTGTGTTACGAACCAAACCATGCATCAAATTGAATGACAATGTCATAGTGAAGAATTGTTCAGCCTTTCAAAAGGATTTTTTTTTTAAAAAAAATAACTTCCAAAAGGATTTTTAACGGAACACTACGAGCAATCGTACAATATAATTCAAATCATCCATGATTCCATCATGCTCTGCCTATACAAAGGCTATATATATACCGAAACTTCACTAATAAGTTGTTTTTGTAATTGGATAATTGTTGATGACCATTGGAATTAGTTAGACCAACATATAGTAGCATCGTTTGCTCGAGGTATATATACACACACACACCTAAATTGTGTATTTTCTATAACCTTCAAAGAAAACACCGAAGCAAGTAGATACTATCGCTCGAGCTGTCGAGCATCGATTGATAAAAATTCATCAAATTAAACTTCAATGTCGCTGGAAGAACTAGCGTGTACATTCCTTTAACATGCCAATCGACGCATGCAGGGTTCGTTCATATGCAAAGCCAAACCGTCAATCCGATTTAACAAACCAGGGATGCAGTACGTATCCGGAAGACGAACTTGGCCATCCCATCAACAATCCTCTCCTCCATCTCCGGCGGCGCCGTGGTGTGATCGGGTCCCATCTCGATGTCTAGCAGTGGCGCCTCTGGCTAGCTCCTCCCTGCTTGCCTCGCCGCCGGCGTGGCAAGCGCAGCCGCATGTGTCGCACGGCATCATGATCCGATGAAGAGCAACAACAATGACAAGCGAGCGAAGCCTTTTTTTTCGTAACCCTAATTCTTGTTCCAATCGTGGAACGCTCGGCTGCTATATGCCGCGCATGCACAGGTGGTGTTGAGAAGTATGCAATGCATACTGATTGATGCTTCAAAATAAGTGGAAAAGTTACATGAGCTAGATATTATTTTAAAAAGTTTCTAGCATGAATTACTGTACCATGCTTCATGGTAAAATAGAGAAATATCTAGAAACTAGGTTTTAGTGAAGAAGAATGCAGAGACTTAGATATTTTGAGAAGAGAATTTTAGAGAGGGGATATTTGTAGTTGTGGCTTTGGATGGTTGCCACTTGGTGCCAATCCAATATGGCTATGCAATCTTATAAATATGGGTGCCCTCCTCCCCCTTCATGGGTGCTAGATGAGTGTGCCATGATAAACCACTATATGGTATTTGGAGCATGATAGAAGTGTGAGTGTAGGATAACCACCAAAAAAGTGTGTGTACACTCTTGTATAATAGTGTATGTATTTTATTTAAATAAACTAGCATTTTATAATTGTAAGTTTTCTAGTTAGGCCGTGGTATTTCTAAGTATTTAGTGCATTGTTAAGTTTGATTCAACGTGATGCACACGATCCACCAAAAAAGTCCCCTGAGCAAGTGAAGCACCTAAAGATAAACACCTTAGTTATCACTATTAGCTTCTACTACTATTATAATGAGTCAATTGTAACATCCGAAACTTTGTGAGTTTAATGAAGTTTCATTTCATGCCTTTCCTGATTTATCCTTGCATCATAAGTTTGAGTAAATGCTTACATTTGGGAACCCAATGGCTCAAGTGTTCCTTTTTCTGTTGGCCCAACCATGTGTTGGAGTTGGCAACTCAAAGTATCAGTTAAAGCTTAATGCATTGTCTGAAACTTCGTTATCCAAATGAAGCCCTGTTTCATTTCCTTCCAATTAAGCTCTTCGAATTAGAGCTTTTCAGATTGTGCAAGTGAATGGTTAATTTCAGGGTTTCATTCCCAAACCATCTAGCTCAGAGATCATAAGATCACTTTGGCCAATCCACTGCTTGAAGTCTGACGACCCAGTGTATCAAGCGAGTATTGCATTGTCTCAACCTTTGTTAACTGAATAAAGTTCCTTTTCTTGCTCTTTCAAGCTAAGCATCTCATTTCCATTTGGAGCAAGGGATGAATGCTTTTAGGATTTTACTTCCAAATCTACTAGCTCAAGATTTCCAAATCCTTTGGGTCGATTCAATGCACGAGCTAGACAACTCAATTGCAGTAACTCCAGTTACTGTTCATGACTGAACCGACACTGTAGAAGATCACGGCAATCTCCCACTGAATTCGATGGTTGTTTTTACATCTGGGTCCTTTCTCCGTTTCTCCGAAAAAAATATTTTCGTCAACAGAAATATATGTACTTTTTTCAGCGCGATCTCTAATATTTCTTGAGCCTCCAAAAATTTTGAAAATACATCTAGGTCTATTTTTCCTCCGGAAAAAAAAATCGTGAGATCATTTTTCGTTCATGCGTGCGCCGCGCTTATTGGCCTATTATGAATATAGCCCAAATAGAATAATAGGCCAACAAAAGAATAAGGGAAGGACTATTTGGAACAGAGGAAAAATATACAGGTTTAGGGAATAGAGGAATCAAATGGCAGATCCAATCAAATCTACATGAATCGTAGAACATGCAACATTTGCCAAAACTGTTGTTTGGATGGTTATTGCGAAAAATGCAGGAAGGTAAGGGAGAATTAATTATTTGCCAGTCCATAGAGTAGCACTTTAGCATTTACCATTTCATAGGATGCAATTGTTCATTTGCCACTCTGTACGTAGGGTAATTCAGATTTTTGCCATTTTTGTGTTTTCCCAACATTTTCTATTATTTCCCTGATTTTAGCCCACTTGAAAAGACTGTTTTGCCCTCTGGTCGAAGCTTGGTCGTCGTCTGCTCAGCGCAAGAAAAGGACTCCTCTGCACCCAAAAGCTATTCCTTTTTTTTTGACACCGAGCTCAAACTTGTGCTATAAATGAAATTTTCTCAGTTAGATTCTACAGAGTGGCAAATGCTAAAGTATCACTCTATGGAGTAGCAAGTACTAATTTTCCCTTTAAGATAAAATTAAAGGTTTAGAGGATTTGTTTGCTATGGGAACCATGAGATTAGCCCCTTTTTCTTTGCCCCAAATTTCAGATAAAAAAGCTCATATTTTTAAAGGAGTGGAAGATATATAAGATTTTTTTTGGTGCTTATCACTCCATATGGGAAACTTTCTATATAGTGACTCAAATCGTCCAAACTCCAAAATTAAACTGTTCTATTGAAAGCAGATAACTACAGTACTGTGAGTACAACGATTAGTTACTGGTGGATTACCAGTTTACAGTAATGACCAGCTGCATACAAGAAGCAACAACATGAAGCAAAAAACTAACATCCTAACCCAATGCCAGTGGTCACCACCAAAAATATATACCAGGATACTAAAACCGTAGTGTAACACAATAAGAATTTGGCAGAGCTTCTCCAAAATCCAAACACTGACATCCACATCCAGAAAGAAAAAATATCCTTTGGTCTAAAATTCATCTGTTCGCCCTAGCATCGCACTTGGCATGGGCTCTTTCAATTTGTACTAATATGTTTGTTCCTATCACTCTTGCACTAAACAAAACGACCCATATAACAAATAAAGTAGTTCAAAATTAACAACATTTCAAAAACAAGTAGTTCAAACAATTTTACAGGAACACACACTGGTCGATAGCCAATATTGTTTTACGAACCAAACCATGCATCAAATTGAATGACAATGTCATAGTGAAGAATTGAAACCTTTCAAAAGGATTTTTTTTTTAAAAAAAATAACTTCCAAAAGGATTTTTAACGGAACACTATGAGCAATCGTACAATATAATTCAAATCATCCATGATTCCATCTTGCTCTACCTATACAAAGGCTATATATACCGAAACTTCACTAATAAGTTGCTTTTGTAATTGTATAATTGTTGATGACCATTGGAATTAGTTAGACCAACGTAGTAGCATCGTTGCTCGAGGTATATATATATCTACACCTAAATCGTGTATTTTCTATAACCTTCAAAGAAAACACCGAAGCAAGTAGATACTATCGCTCAAGCTGTCGAGCATGCATCGATACAAATTCGTCAAATTAAACTTCAATGTCGCTGGAAGAATTAGCGTGTACATTCCTTTAACATGCCAATCGATGCAGGGTTCGTTCATGCAAAGCCAAACCGTCGATCCGATTTAACAAACCAGGGATGCAGTACGTATCCGGAAGACGAACTTGGCCATCAACATCCATCTCCGGCGGCGCCGTGGTGTGATCGGGTCTGAAGGATCGTTGGCGCTAAATACCCCTAAACATAGTCTAGAAACGCTAATCGACACTAAGCAGTGGATGAAATAAATAAAACAGTACTAAACCAAGCGACTAAACTATGAGAATCAATCACAATAATTAAACTGAAATTCACACTTTTGCATTAAATCAATCAACGTGTCAAAGTATGAATTTCATCATATAAAATTCAATCTAGAATGTATACCCTCGTGTGCTGCCGCCGCTGCTGCGCTTTCGTGCGCTCACGCTTGCCGCTTCAGCTCGTCGCCGGTGATGCCGCCGCTGCCACACCTGGCACCGCTGCGCCCGCTGCACCTAGCCGAACGCCGTCCCGCCGCACGCGACTCCTGCGTCACACTTCGCGCCTGTCTGCGCTCCAGCCGATCGCCGATCCCCGATCCAAGCACTCCAGCCGACCACTAATCACCGTCGCCCAACTGCTCTGCAATCTCCTGCTATTTCTTTATGCTGCGCCGCCCCCGACCAATCTTCTTTTTCTCTCGTCTGTGGATATTGCGCCGCCCCGTCAATCTTGTGTCATCTGTGCGCCATAGCTCCTTTTTCTGGTCATGGAAACCCTCTTTTCTGCTCTTCCTTGCGCCGGCCGTCGCCTGGACACCCTACTTTTTTCGGTAATTAAACCCTCACGTATGCATCCCTTTTATTGCTGCAGAAATCGCACCGCCGCCTACAAGTCTTCGGAAACCTGCTCGTTCTCGGAAACCTGCTCGTAGTTGTATACGTAGCCGATCCTGTCTTATGTTCATGGGCCTGCCCGCCTTGGGCCTTTGTGCGTCCATGCATGCACCTACTGCCACCTGCACACCACAAGCAAGCAACGCAATACAGAAACATGCATACTCCTCGCATGCAGCACTAATGCAATCAACCTGATTTCCTTAGGGTCTGTTTGGTTGCTTGCATGGAGGTTGTATGGCATGAGTGGATGCAATTAAATCACAAATGCAACTGTTTGGTTTCCTGTTTGTTGAAGCAGTCTTGGCCCAGCCCATGCAGCATTGCACCTCACATCCGGGCTGGCGGAAACGCGGAGAGCAGCCGTCTCTCGCATCCAGGCCCGTGACAACCAGCTCCGCTCCGCTCGCCTCTCGCGTTAGGGTTACCTCCGCTCGCCTCCTCCATCCGCCCCTCCGCTCGCCTCCTCCATCCGCTCGACTCCGCTCCGTCCTTCCGCTGGACTCCTTCGGTCGCCTCCCTCCGCTGGATCCCTCCGCTCGCCTCCCGCCGCTGGACTCCTCTCGTCGCCTCCCTCCGCTCGATCTCTCCGGCGACAACCGCAGGTAAGTCCATCTCTAGTGGTCTTCGGTGGGGTTCTGAAGACCACAAGGTGCTTCTCCTCTCCTTCTTCCCATTCTTCTCTTCTTTGGCTTCAATTTGGTTTGATTTAGATCTGGGATTAGTACATCTGTGCATGAGAAATCAGTAGACTGGCTCTTCGATTTGTGCTTAGGACCATGGGTTTAGGTCTAAGTTCCCATAATCTGTAACAACCATGGGTTTAGGTCCTCTTCGATTTGTGCTTAATTTCCCATAATCAAACCAATATCATGTCTAGGGTTATTATTCTGTTCATAAGATCTGGGATTATTATTCTGTACAACCATGGATTTAGGGAACTTGAATCAATGTAGATAATATGGTTGATTAGTTCCAATATCATGACTTCTTAGATGCACTGGTAACAGTTTTTTGTGACTTGTGAGGGCCATTAACAGATAAGAGCTAGTATACTATTGTTGTGCATAATCATACGTTTGATTCAATGACGAATGTTGAAGGTGTCTATGTTTGGCTGTTGTGACATACTTTATTTCATAATATGTCCCTTCCATCATTGTTCTCGTTGATAGGTGTAAGGACCATTAAGCACTTTCTGTATCATCATGTGATGATGTCTCTAATGCTCCAAATATCCTTCTTTCTAACCAAGTATTTGATGGTTATTATTCTGTTCATAAGTTCTTTTCTAGATTCTGAGCAAAATTGGTTATAAGTGCTTGTATTGGTTATAAGTGCTTATGAACAATGCTTCTATTGGTTATAAGGGCTTGTTGGTTATAAGTGCTGGTCTTGCTAAATTCTGAGCAATGCTTCTATTGGTTGATGCTACACTTGAGGATACTTTGGCATTAAACTAGTGACAACACCATCATGTCTTACTATTTCTGAAACTTTGGCATTATGTCTTATACATAGATGAATGAATTGGCGCGTGAACGTCATATGGTAATCATTAGATGTGCTGGTTTAGTGGCTGTCATGTGTGCCTACATGGTTTGCATCCTACGAAGAGCTAGGGAACGTAACTCACGCATTACCTATGGTCCTATGGTAGAAAGGGACATAATTAGGCAATCCAACCTAAGATGGATATACCATTCAGATGACATCCATTGCTTGGAGCAGCTTAGGATGAGGAGGGCCCCCTTTTTTCAGCTATGTAGTCTGTTTCGTGAAAGGCAAATGCTGCGAGACACCATTCATTGCTATGTTGAGGAACAAGTCGCCATGTTTCTCCTAGTTGTTGGCCATAACCATAGATTTAGGGCTCTGCAGCCTATCTTCAGGAGATCAATTGAAACCATCAGTCGTTACTTTCATGAGGTTTTATATGCTATTGGTGAGTTGCGCAATGAGATGATTCAGCCACCCTCAAATGATGTGCACCCTAAAATCCTTAATAGTAGAAGGTGGTACCCTTACTTCAAGGTATAATGATTGTCACATTATGTTTAGTTAATACCCAAAATTTAAAAAATTAATTGCAACAATAAATCAAACTATTTTTCTTTATTAGGATTGCATTGGAGCAATTGATGGGACCCATGTACTTGCAAGAGTCCCACGATCAATGTCTGCGGCATTTAGGGGTAGGAAGGGCACTACTACCCAAAATGTCATGGTTGCCGTTGACTTTGATCTTAGGTTTACCTATGTCCTTGCTGGGTGGGAGGGATCAACCCACGATGCTCTCATACTTGCAGATGCATTGGAGAGAGATGATGGTCTTGTGGTCCCACCAGGTAAATATTGTTGGTTAGAAATTTGTAATGGCAACATTGAATTTTATAATAATAATGGTACTTGGGTTTTGGTAGGCAAATTCTATCTCGTCGATGCTGGATATGCTGTTCGTCCGGGGTTCCTTCCACCATACCGTGCCACTCGATACCACTTGAGGGAGTATGGTGGAAGGAATTACCCTCAAAACAAGAAAGAGTTGTTCAATCTACGTCACTCTAGTCTTAGAGTATCAGTTGAAAGGGCCTTCGGCACGTTCAAGAACCGATTCAAGATTGTTTACAACAAACCTTTCCACCCATACACAACTCAAGTGAAGCTAGTCCTTGCATGTGCTATCTTGCACAATTGGATCCTGGATTATGGAATGGATGAGTGTATCCCACCGGAGTCCACATGGATTGCAAACCCTGTTGAGGTGGAAGCCCACAATGACCTTGCACAAGATAATGGAACATGGGCTCAGAAGAGGGACAATTGGGCCAATCTTATGTGGCAGAATAGGGGGTCATCTCATGTGTAATCTTATGTGGCAGGATATGATGGTGTTGCACTAGTTAAGTTGCATCATGAACATTTGAATTATGCATCCTAAGCTCAGACTAATGGTTGCTTGCAATGATGATTAAATTTCTACATCCTCTGAATTTCATTTCATGACTTACTTGACTTGTACTTAATTATAGTTGGCTGTCTTGGTTGACTTGGGTGATTTATGCATTAGGGGGATGGCTGACTTGGGTGATGAGGTAGGAGGTAGGCATGCACTGCGCTGGACTAGCCATATGTCTAGTTACATGCTTCGTCGATTGGTCGAGATCATTGGGCAAGGGGTTAAGACTGACAAAGGATTTAAAGAAGTCCATCTTAATCAAGTTGCAAGGGCCATAACTGAACACATTGGTGTTGAGGTTACTGGCAACCAGGTGTACAACCACCTGCGCAAGTGGCGTTCTAGGTGGGTGAAAGTTTGCAGGCTCAGGGATCTTAGTGGTGCTCTTTGGGATGACAATCTGAACATGATAGTGCTCGATGATGAGCACTACAAGGGCCACATCAAGGTTTTCTCTTAACATATTGTCAACTAAACATTCTTTTGTTCTTATACTAACAATTGACAACCTTCTTGCCATTATTTAGGACCACCCTAAGGATGTTGACTTCCTCAATGTGGCTATAGAGAACTATGTTGAGATGGCCACAATCTTTGGCAGTGGACAGGCCACGGGGAGGTATGCCATGGCTTCCAATGAGGCCTTAGGTGTCCCATCTGAGGTGGCTGATAGCTCTGGCAAGATTGGTACATCTGTTGGAGCTGATGGTGTTAGCACTGCTGCTGATGGGATGGATTGGCATGATGGTGTGACTTTTGGTGTTGCTGCTGATGCCTTTGGTAGTGGTGCTCCTGCTAATGTTGCCGGTTCTTCTGAAGGAGGTGGCAGGGAAAACTCCAGCACAACTGGGAAAAGGAAGTGGACTCCTCTTATGACCGAGGACGAAGCAATGCTGCTAACCAAGATGTCTGATGCAGTCCGTGAGATGGCAGCCGCTATAAAGGAGACTGTGCATGGAGAGGCTCATCCGGTGTTATACAGTGCAGTCATGGACCTGCCTGGGTTCAGTGAGGAGTCTCTAATGGCTGTCCTAACTTACCTTGCTGCGCACAAGGCCATGAGCTTGGTATTTCTACAGATGTCTGAGCCTAGGCGTGTGTTGTGGGTTACATCCTTCTTACGGTCCAACCCTACTAACTGAGTGCTAACTATTTGGGTTGTTTTTTTGTACTAAGGTGTTAGATGCTCACCTATAGAACACTCTAAACATCTAACTATTAATGCATTGAGGTGGTCTATGGAAACCCCTCAGGTGGTAGTGGGACACCATTTTTTTGTCATGTAATATGAGGTGGTAGTACTTTGACATACTTTGTTGGAAATGTTGGATATTTGGCTTAATCATGTTGGATGCTTGGATTTTATCGTGTTGGATACTTGGATTTTATCATGCTTCAGTTATGCTGTATCATGTTGGATGCTTGGATTTTATCATGCTTCAGTTATGATGTATCATGTTGGATGCTTTCGTCCTGGAACTCCACACATAAGCTTACTCACATTAGCAGAAATATACCTTGATCGTTCTGTCAAGTTCTATCAAGTTCTATGAGAAGGTATTTTCTTGATCGTTCTATCAAATTCTATGAGAAGGTATTTTCTTTCCTTGGATAATTGTAGGCTATTCCATAAGTTAGAAGTGCTTGAGTATTTCTTCTGTAATTCCTCAATAATAGTAGTCTCATATGTGATATTGTGTTGTTTGTCTTAATGCAGGCCGTTGGGATGAAGCTTCAACATTTTTATTGTCTGCTGGTCATATTAGAACTGTCCATATTTTTGTGAATTTGAAAATTAATCAATCGAATTTATTTATGCTTGAAACTTGACTTGCTTTGTGGAATTGGATTGCAACATTAGGTATTATCTGTAAATTCTCTCTGAAAACTCCATTCTTTCAAGATGGAGAATCTGGCTGGCAGGTGAAGTCAAGGATCCAACATGAAGTCAAGGATGTCGAGTGACACACTGAGGTTCGATATTTGCAACATGTTTTTTTTATCCACAACTTTTAACTCTTTAGTCTATATTCGATATTTGCTGCAACTTTTAACATGTCACATCTCTAGATTTTCATCCAAAGAAGACAGACATGTTGTGCTCTTGTGATGGTAATGGTTAAATCCGGTTTTGGAATGTGACTCAGCCTTCCTGTATGCGTGAGAGTTGACAGCCTTCAAAATTTCTGTATGTGGCGAAACGTGCAGGCCCAGATCATCACAGCATGTGGCGAACTGATGATGCAGATGAGAAGTATTAGATCAGAGTCAGGCTATGGCATCTTTATGTAGCAAGAACTTCACACGAGATGCTTGCGTCATATTTGCATTCTTCAGCGTATATTCCCAGGATGAAATTGAGATGGCAGAGCATGGTTGTGTAACAGTACATGTCTGCATGACCGATTCAGAGCATAATTGATACCCTTTTTTGTATCCCCTTTAAAATTTCTGTATGTCGTGAGAGTTGACACCAAGGGTGTGTGTTGGACTGGCCATACTTTGATGGATCAGGGATTGAAAAAATAAATCATATCATATTTCAATATTTGTATGCCAATGTCTATGCAACCTGTACCAGTATCATCAGATTTCAATTATGTCTGTATCATCTATTGCAACTTGTCATACAATGGTTGCTAGAAGCGATTCTGGACTAAGCCATATTTATCACCTAGAAGCGGTCAGCAGATTCAGGCATGCATGCAACCAAACAGGGTCTCTTGTGTCCATGCATCTATAATGCAATCAACTAAACAGTTGCTCATCACAACCAGCCTCAACATAAACAGGCAACCAAACAACCTAACTTGTATCCACTCATCCAGGTTAGGACTAGCCTGAATGGCTCATACAGACCAGGCTACGGTGGTGCAGGCAACCAAACAGACCCTTAATGCACACATGCATGCAACCCCACGCACACACACATGCATGAATACTCTAATATTTTTATATAATTATCATTATTATTATTATTTTCTTTTGGCAAATCACTCAACACAAAAATATAGATCAACAGGGTCCCATCTCGATGTCTAGCAGTGGCGCCTCTGGCTAGCTCCTCCCTGCTTGACTCGCCGCCGGCGCGGCAAGCGCAGCCGCATGTGTCGCACGGCATCATGATCCAATCGTGGAACGCTCGGCTGCTATATGCCGCGCATGCACAGGTGGTGTTGAGAAGTATGCAATGCATACTGATTGATGCTTCAGAATAAGTGGAAAAGTTACATGAGCTAGATATTATTTTAGAAAGTTTCTAGCATGAATTACTGTACCATGCTTCATGGTAAAATAGAGAAATATCTAGAAACTAGGTTTTAGTGAAGAATGTAGAGATTTAGATATTTTGAGAAGAGAATTTTAGAGAGGGGATATTTGTAGTTGTTGCTTTGGATGGTTGCCAGTTGGTGCCAATCCAAAATGGCTAAGTAATCTTATAAATATGGGTGCCCTCCTCCCCCTTGATGGGTGCTAGATGAGTGATAAACCCCTTTATGGCATTTGGAGCATGGTAGACGTGTGGGTGTAGGATAGCCACAAAAAAAGTGTGTGTATACTCTTGTATAATAGTGTCTGTATTTTATTTAAATAAACTAGCATTTTATAATTGTAAGTTTTCTAGTTAGGCCGTAGTATTTCTAAGTATTTATTGCATTGTTAAGTTTGATTCAACGTGATGCACACGATCCACCAAAAAAGTCCCCTGAGCAAGTGAAGCACCTAAAGATAAACATCTTAGTTATCACTATTAGCTTCTACTACTATTATAATGATTCAATACACACTTAAGACACATACTCATAAATCCTGTGCGTTGAATGCCCAATAAATAATGAAGAGGACGTATGTCACGGTAATAGAAATGTAAGTATTCTAGGGATTAGGATAGTACTTCATTGTTCAGCAGCCTAGGGCCTCCATCCTTCCTGTTCTATCTTTTCTCCTCCTATCTGCACTATTATTTCTAACATGTTGCCCTATGAAATGAACATAAGAGCAAAAAGTTAAAAAAATAAAGAGCAGGAGAATGGTCATACTTATGTAAAATAAAAACAATTATATACAAAACATGTCAAATCTCTAAACTTTAAGGATACAAGTACGTACCTACTGCAAAGTATTTTGATTTATCTCCCTCTTAGATGCCTACAGTAGACAAAACAATGGAAAATGATTTATATAAGAGAGTAATAATGCTGCTCCTAATATGTTTCAACAATCATGATGAAAGAAAAAAATAATAAAAATAGAGAAATTTGACATGATTTTTAGGAACACACCTTTATAATCCTTTGTGTTTATTCAATCCTTTTCAGGAAATTTGTGTGCTATGAAAGCTTGCATTCTCTCAGTCACTTTAGTAATATTATTCATTTGAGTTTTCATTACTTGAAGTTTTCTTGAACCCTTGCTTCACTCGATGACTGTTCCACAGAAGTTGATTCTTGATGAAACCTTGCATTGCCCCAATACTTCTCATCATAGTATCCACCAACTGTTGACTCTTTTGCAATAACATCAGCAAGGACTTCATCAAAATCCTTTGATGAAAGGTTCCCTTTTTTCTTTCTCTTATGATTTGCTAATTCATTTTGAGCTTTGTCCTTCCAAATAAAAGCAAAGATGAAATGATGTAATAAATTGCATTGGTAAGATTAACCATGAGAAACAGGATAGTACCATCAGTTGTTGTACATTCTCATTTTTATAATTGCCATCCTTTTTCTTAAGAGATTCATCCCGCAGGTCAATTCTGTGTACAGGACCTTTCTTCTTGTCTTCCTATACAACAAAGTAAAGTTTATTGCAAAAAAAAATACCAAATTAATGAAGTTTACAAAGAAAATAGATATAACCATTTGTTTTTTGAGTCTAGCATGGCTTTTCCTTCCAGTAGTATGTGGATGCCTTTGTTGCTTTCCAGATTTAGAGTTCCTCTGACATGTTTTCTAGAGAATGCAAGTTCAGTTAGTGTTGACACAACTAATTATTTGTTATTTGATTCAAACATATGCAAAATGAATAAATTCGTAACCAAGTGCTGCTCTTGGCACCAAATCCCAAGTAGTGCACCCCATTGGTGTTCATTGACAGTAGGTGGATTATTTTTCTTGATTTGCTCCAATGACCTCTCATTAGGATTGTAATACTTTTTCTTCAGGAAAGACTTGTAATCCCTCCATCTTTTGTTGATGACCTTCAAGATCCAGTCTCGTGTAAAGTCTTTTGTCTCCTCAGGATACACAAATTTTGTCTAACAATAGAAGCTAGAGTTAGTACAAAAGTGCAATAAATGTCTATGAACATTATGTTTGATAAGTTGTACCTCAACATATTTGATTAGATCTTCCTTTGGTTGGTTAAATAACTTGTTATCCCATCGTGGAATATGCAATGGTACATATGAAGATTTCTGAACCAGAAGCCCAAGAAATGAACAAAGAAGACCTCCTGACCTTGGGTTTGGAACACCATTTTCATCAGTCTCCACAATTACTTTTCCAGAATTCATGTTCATCAGGTTTGATACTTCAAAATGCCCCATGACCTCTCTCACAAATCCGTTGGGCCCTGCATGTTGTTGAGTAAAAACAAGAGCCAATTGTATGTATGATAAAAAACTGAAAACATCTCACGAGAGAATGAAAAATACAAATTAGTTTTATTGAGCCCATGGGTTCTGGACGCATGTCAGTAAGTGTAGTATCAAGTTCTTGAGGATCATGTAAACTCTCCCCATCTTTCTCCTCTTCTACAACTGAAGGTGCATCCTGTAAATTGTCCTCATCTTGCTCCTCATTTTTTTTATACTCCGATTCTAATCTCAAGTTCCGCAGTCGCTTAAGTTTCCTCAACATTTTCTATTAAATTAGAGCATCATGGTCAAAGAAGAAAAACAATTCACACTAATCATGTTGTATTCACTGTATTCATCCACTTCCCCTGATCACAAACACAAACTTATATATAATTATGTGTGCAACCAAGAAATAAATCCAGTGCTTATTACAATTTGGAAAGAAAACCAATCCCATTCATGCGTAAAACTAGTTGTCCAACACCCGTTCAACAAGTACATTAGTAATAATTTGTAAAATCAGCTATCGAAACCCAATATGAAAGACAAAATATGAAGATCGGATTCTGTTAAAGTGAGAAACACAAATTTATCCAATAGATTGAAAAGACTTGACATTACCTGAGTGCAGATGCAGTTTGCAAGATACAACAGCAAAGGCGTCTGAGATAGAGCAAGATGACAGCACCCGAAGAGCTAGAAGAGAGGAACGACTCTGTAGTAAGTAGATTGGTGGGGAGGAGCTACCAGCTGAACCTTAGGTGGCAGAAGGAGCCTAAAATGATAATGTGCAGTCCCATTCGTTAAGTGACAGGGAGAGGCAATGCAAGAAAGGTCTCACCTGAGAGGTCTTACATATATAAGAAAAGGCCCAGTATAATAAATAAAACATACAGTTCATGCTGAATGTCAATATGTAGCTAGATCTCAATCATTCACATCTCATTTTACATCTACCATAACTAATCTGCATCATCCGAATGTGCTTCAGTACCCAAGTCAAAAAGATCTCCTGGCCTGACTCGCATAACTACATGCCATGCTACCTTTTTTTGGATCTTCCACGTAAAAAACTTGCTCAACTTGAGAAGAAAAAACAAAAGGATCATGCTATATAATATCAGACAATCTGCCATAGTAGTTAATCCCATCATCTGACTTGTTCACTACACCACTATTTTGTGTCTTGCGTCTATTCTCACGACAAATAGTGTGGAATCTGAAACCATATTGATAATAAAACCACTGTAACGCATCCCACAATTGTTGGGTTATCTTTTTGCTGAAATTTGACCCATCATCCAGTAACACCTATAAAGGAACATACTTACAGTTTACTCATAGGATATTAAAATGGTTGACATTAAGTTTACTGCATTGTACCTTTTGTTCAAACCAATCAGAAAAGTGTCCATTAATGAGCTGCTCAATATTCTGAGGCGTTAGATCTTCTGGGAAACCTCGTTGAAATTTCTCCATGTCCACAAATTCCCTACAGGAGTAAGATGAATTATTAGTAGCATTCAACAAGTTGTGTAAAGTAAAAATATAGCCGACTTATGACTGTCCACCTCCGAAGCTCCTCAAGTTCATCACAATGTCGCAAAACATAGCAATGTGCTTGAATGAGCAATTGGTTACCAAACCGGTTCACACTAACAATTTTTCCTATGGGTTCACCACCACTTCCAAACATGTATAAACATCAATTTCTCCAATTCAGGTATACGAAATCTTCAGGTCCAAAGCTCAGCTCTCGGCGTTGGTTATCGGCGTAACTCTTTTATCTTGACTGAGCTATTTTCAATCTCTCCCGGATCATGGCAATCTGCTCTTCAGCTTCTTGGAGAATGTCTGGTCCGAAGACATGGCGCTCACCTGTTTCATTCCAATTTAATGGTGTTCGACAGGGTCGACCATACAATGCTTCAAAGGGCGACATCTATAAACTGGCTTGGTAACTATTGTTGTAGCTGAACTCGGCGTACGGCAAACACTTGTCCCACGAGGTACGGCAAAGAGCTACCGCTAGTGATCGAGGAAGGCTCATTTACGAAAAAGAGCTAGTTTGAAGTGAGTCAAGCTACCTCAACGTGAATTAGAGGAGACCAGCAAGTCTCCGATACCACAGGATAAATTCTTGTGTCATCATCTTGTGGTTTGCTTCTTTTTGTGCTCAATTTAATGACTAGCAATTCTAATATACTTTAGTGTGATCATTTATTTAAATTAGATTCATTAGAATTAGCATTGTTGGTGCACTTTAGCAAAACCTAGAAGGATTTAGGCCTTGATATAGATAAAATTCTCTTTTCTAGTATTATTTGCTTACTTAGTAAAATTAAAGCCAAGAATTTTAAAAACCTCCTATTCAACCACCTCTAGTCGGTTATCCTTGATCCTACATAAGTACTTCATTTAAAGATCACATCAGTATTAAAGTTTACCTGATGAAGTAGAAAGTCTTACACATGATCCATTGGACAAGTCTTCCGAACAAGTGAAGCACATGAAGATAAATACCTTAGTTATCACTATTAGCTTCTACTTCTATTATTATAAGTCAATACACATTTAGACACATACACAATGCTCTATAAATGCTAAAGAGGACATATGTCATAGCCATAGAAGCATAAGCATTCTAGGGTTTAACATAGTCCTCCACTGTCCAGCAACCTTGAGGCCTCTGTCCTTCCTGTTCTATCTTCTCTCCTTCTATCTATATGCACAATCAGAGAGCCTCTGCAATATAGAGAAATTGAAAACTCAAATAATTGTTCAAGCAGAAATCAAAATGATGAAGGGATTATAATGTACTACTCGTACATATACCCTTCTTTAGCATTTAACAAGAGTGTATAGCCTAAGGTTCGTGAGGATTTTTTTGCATGAGTTGTTGGCTACAATTAATGTGAATAACAAGAAAATATCATCATTGTTAGACTTAACATTGATGTTTTATATTTTAGTGTGTGTTAGTGTTGTCGAAGCTGTGCGTGTTCGAGCTGCTGCTAGAGTGCCGAATGGTGCGGCAAGCAATAGCTTGATTAGTGTGTGGGCATTGTATGTGTAGGTGCACCTGTGAGGCTGTGATGGTGTGTGGTGTGTGACGAGTCCGAGATGCATGCTGGTGCATTGTGGAGCAGTGGACGCGGCCGTCGAGTGAAGGCCGGGTCGTGTGGATCGTTGCAGAGCTGCGCCGTGGAGACGTTGTGCATGCATGCAGTGGCGACCGGTTCTTGCGGCCAGTGGGCATCGTGGAACGACATCATATGTGCGTGCATGTGTGTTTAAATGCAGAGCTGTGTGCGAGGTCTGATGGGGTGTGCGTGCATAGAGCAATAGAGTGTTGTGCTTGCCGAGTACAGGTGTTGTGCGTGTGTTGTGTTGAGATTATTTAGTGAATAAACAAAGGAGTGCTAGTGTGTGTGAATCGCATGTTTGCTTGCTTCTTGCGTCTCCAGTTCGTGAGAGTGTTATATGAGCTTTTTTTCATCCACCAAGTGACCAGGAGTGAGTGAGCTGGGCCAACAATTGGTATCAGAGCTAAGGGTGAGTGTTTGGTGTTATGACAGGTGACGGCTCTGTAGTGTACACGCCGCCGGGTCGCCGCATTAGTGGTAATGGCGGCAACGGCAGTGATGGCGGCCAAGATGGGGTCGTGCAGCAAGTGAAAGAGGCGGGGGTGACACTCCGCTACTCCATACTCTCGGAGAACAACTACGGGGTGTGGGCCGTGAAGATGAAAATTTTCATGCGCGCACAAGGCGTGTGGGCGGCCGTGGAGGGTAAGGCGGTCGACGAGAAGATGGACCAAATGGCTCTTGCCGCCATTGTCCAAGCCATGCCGGAGGCCGTGGTGATGGCCATATCTGAGAAGGAGACGGCGAAGGAGGCCTGGGACACTCTCCAGAAGATGCACATCGGTGAAGAGCGCGTCAAGAAGGCCCGAGTACAAACCATCAAAAGGGAGCTTGATGGTATGTACATGGGTGAATCTGAGAAGGTTAATGATTTTGCTTTGAAGGTTACCACGATCGTGAACGAGATACGCTCTCTCGGCACGAAAGTGGAGAAGACAACCGTCGTCGAGAAGCTCATGCGTTCCGTCCCCGACAAGTTCGTACCCATCGTGAGCACCATCGAGCAATGGGGGGATGTGACGGAGATGTCAGTGGCGGAGATTATTGGGCGCCTGCGGGCATTCGAGGAGTCCTCAAAGGGTCGGCATCATGACAAGGAGGGAGGTGAGCACCTGCTGGTCGCGCACGCCGAGCCACAGCTCACGCGCGCCGAGTGGGAGGTCTTAGTTACCGAAGAGAAGCTGAGCGGTGATGGTTTCGGCAGCGGCGGCAACAAGAGTGGTGATAAGAAGAAGTACCGTGGCAGGTTCGACAAGTCCAAGATCGACTGCCGCAACTGTGGTGAGTATGGCCATTTCGCTGATGAGTGCGAGAAGCCGAAGAAGATGACCAAGGCAATGGCACAACTTGCCATTGCGGACGCGGAGGACAAGCCCGCACTGCTGTGAAGCCGTGTGGAGGTGAAGGAAATAAATCTATCAAGATTAGGGGGTGATTGTTAGACTTAACCTTGATGTTTTATATTTTAATGTGTGTTAGTGTTGTCGAAGCTGTGCGTGTTCGAGCTGCTGCTAGAGTGCCGAATGGTGCGGCAAGCAATAGCTTGATTAGTGTGTGGGCAGTGTACGTGTAGGTGCACCTGTGAGGCTGTGATGGTGTGTGGTGTGTGACGAGTCCGGGATGCATGCTGGTGCATTGTGGAGCAGTGGACGCGGCCGTCGAGTGGAGGCCGGGTCGTACGGATCGTTGCAGAGCTGCGCCGTGGAGACGTTGTGCATGCATGCAGTGGCTACCGGATCTTGCGGCCAGTGGGCGTTGTGGAACGGCATCATATGTTCGTGCGTGTGTGTTTAAAGGAAGAGTTGTGTGCGAGGTCTGATGGGGTGTGCGTGCATAGAGCAATAGAGTGTTGTGCTTGCCGAGTACATGTGCTCTGCGTGTGCTGTGTTGAGATTATTTAGTGAATAAACAAAGGAGTGCTAGTGTGTGTGAATCGCATGTTTGCCTGCTTCTTGCGTCTCCAGTTCGTGAGAGTGTTATATGAGCTTTTTTCATCCACCAAGTGACCAGGAGTGAGTGAGCTGGGCCAATAATCATCAAACTCCATGAGTGAAAAGAAACAATATTACTCTGTTTTTACCTAGGAGTGTGTGCTTCTGTATAAGGTAAACAACTCCTATCTTAAGTTCTTTGAAGAGCCAAATAACAACTTCATAGACGAACAATGCGAGCCACAAAAAAAACTGATGATATGACAGATGAAGGAGACATCTAAATACTTCATTTAAAGATCACATCAGTATTAAATAGAAAGTTTATATGATGAATCAGAAAATCTTGCACACGATCCGCTAGATAAGTCTCCCAAGCAAGTCAAGCACCTGAAGATAAACATATTAGTCATCACTATTAGATTCTACTACTATTTTATAATAAGTCTATGCACACTTAGACGTATACCCATGGATCTTGTGCCCTGAAAGTCCAGTAAATGCTGAAGAGGACCGATGTCACGGTCATAGAAACATAAGCATTATAGGGCTTGGGGTAGTACTCTATTGTTCAGCAACCTAGGGGCCTCTGTCCTTCCTGTTCTATCTTCTCTCCTCCTATCTATATGCACAAACAGAGAGCCTCTGCAATACAAAGAAATTGAAAAATCAGATAATCGTTACAGCAAAATCAAAGTGATGAAGAAATTGTATTGTACTACATCTACCTATACCCTTTCTTTTGCATTTACCTAGAGTGTGCATCATAAGATTGGTGAGGATTTGGTTGCAAGAGTTGTTGGCTGCAATTAATGCAAACAACATGACAATATTATCATCAAACTCCACAAGTGAAAAAAAAACAATATTACACTATTTGTACCTAGAAGTATGTGTTTCTATATAGACATAAACAGTTCCCTTAGCCAAACAACAGCTTCATAGACGAACAACGTAGCTTTGGATGTGTGCAACCAAAGAAAACTTATGATATGACAGATAAAGGAGATATCTAAGTACTCCATTTAAAGATCACATCAGTATTAAATAGGAAGTTTACCTGATGAAGCAGAAAGTGTTGCACACGATCCACGGATAAGTCTCCCGAGCAAGCAAAGCACCTGAATATAAATACCTTAGTATCACTATTAGCTTCAACTATTGTTATAATGAGTCAATACACACTTAGACGCATGCCCATAGATCCTGTGCGCTGGATGCCAGTAAATGCAGAAGAGGATGGATGTCACGGTTATAAAAACATAAGCATTACAGGGCTTGTGATAGTACTCCATTGTTCAGCAGCCTGAGGGCCTATGTTCTTCCTATTCTATCTTCTCTCCCGCTATCTGTATGCACAATCGGAGAGCCTCTACAATATATAGAAGTTCAAAGATCAAATAATCATTCAAGCAGAAATCAAAGCAATCAAGAATTATACTATACTCCATGTACCTATACCCTTTCTTTTGCATTTAAAGTGTGTACAACCTAATGTTGGTGAGTATTTGGTCGCATGAGTTGTTGGATGCAATTAATATCAACAACATGAAAATGTCATCATAAAACTCAACGAGTGAAAAAAAATATTACATTGATTGTACATAGGAATGCGTCCTTCTGTATAGAGGTAAACAACTCCTCTCTTAAGTTCTTTCCAGAGCCAAACGATAGCTTTATAAATGAACAACATAGCATTGGATGTGAGCCACCAAAGAAGACTGATTATATGACACATGAAGGAGGCATTTAAGTACTTCATTTAAAGATTACATCAGTATTAAATAGAAAGTATACCTGATGAAGTAGGAAGTCCTGCACATGATCCATCGTACAAGTCTCCCGAGCAAGTGAAGCACATTAAGATAAACATATTAGTTATCACTATTAGATTCTACTAATATTATAATAAGTCAATGCACACTTAGATGCATACCTATAGATCCTGCGCAATGAATGCCCAATAAATACTAAAGAGGATGGATATCACAGTCATAGAAACATAAGCATTCTAGGGCTTGGGATAGTACTCCATTGTTAATAGCCAAAGGGCCTCTGTTCTTCATATTCTATCTTCTCTCTTGCTATATGTATGCACAATCAGAGAGCCTCTACAATACAAATCAGATAATTATTCAAGTAGGAATCAAAGGGATGAAGAAATTGTACTATATTGCATGTACTGATACACTTCTTTTCGCATTTAACAAGAGTGTACAACCTAAGGTTGGTGAGGATTTGATTTTAGGAGTTGTTGGATGCAATTAATGTGAACAACATGAAAATCTCATCATCAAAGAATATTACACTATTTGTACCTAGGAGTGTTGCTCTTCATTGGTTCATGATATCGTGCGACACATGTGGCTACACTTGCTGCGTTGGATTGATTTAATGGCAATGAGCCACTTCTGGGAGATCATTAAGAATGATTTAATGGCAATGTTCCAAGATTTACACAATGGAGACTTACTCTGTTCAGACTAAATTTTGGAATAATCGTGCTTTTGCCAAAGAATAAAGATGCAAAATAAATACAACATTACTGATCAATTTATCTTCTAAATGTTAGCTTTAAATTTTTTACCAAAGTTAGCACTAACAGGATAACAAGTGTTGTTAAAATGTTATACATCCTACACAGTCAGCTTTCATGCCAAGTAGGAACATAATGGATGGCATGATTATTCTTCATAAAACAATTAATGAGATGCACAAAAAAATTGGATGGAGTAATTTTTAAAGTGGATTTTGAAAGGGCCTATGATAAAGTTGAATAGCCTTTTCTACAACAAACTTTAAGGATGAAAGGCTTCTCCCCACAATGGTGTTCATAGGTTGAAAGCTTTGTTACTGGGGGAAGTGTTGGCATCAAGGTCAATGATGGCATTTGTCGGGACCCGAATATGCAAATCTGGACCCTTTGTGTACTATGCACTAGTCCAGGATCACGCTAGTGTACATAGTTCCAACATAGATGAATATCACAATCATACACAGCGGAGCATAAATAAAAGACTATCTATCAAACATAAACCTGTTGACTGACCTTATTATTGACTTACATAAATATGCCACACAGGGCTTAACCTAAGAAATAACTAAAACTGCAATAGAATAGAAAACTCGTAGTAACCATCAATTTGCCACAAGCAACTGACAAGGTTCGAACCCTAGATGTTTGCCTCCTATTGGAACTCCTCCTCAAAGGCTGTTGTAGACTCCTCCTCCACTGATGATTTTGGGTGGCAAGGGGTGTAACATCCTCAAATTTATAAAGATCAAAAATTCAATATTAAAATGTGAACTCATTTTATTGTTGCATTTTATGCTTGACTGTGCAAATTATTGTTTTGTTGGGTGATTTAGTGATTAATGGAATAAAATAAAAGAAGGAAAAAGAGAAAATATCAATTGGTAAAGTGGTTAGAAATGAAAATTTCCTTAGTAAATTTTACATCATACCTTGGACAACCCTATAATCATCCTTAGCTGGTTAAGAGACCATGTGAAGGTATTTAAGTGAGATAAAACCATTTTAATTTGACATCTCTATCTCTGTCCAGACCAATGTCAGAATTGTGGAAAAAAACGTGTTGCATTCTAGACCTTAGGATTTTTACCTTGTTATCTTGACTACCTTAAGTTCATCCACAAAAATTTGCAAAAATTTATAACTAGTTTAACTATTGATTTCCAATTAAATAACACAGAATTGGAATTCTGCAGAAATCAGTAAAAGAATTTTTGAAAAATAAATGTTATGATTTTAGTTCTGAAATTTTTATGGTAGATCCCTGGTAAAGAACCACACTCTCAATAAAAATTTCAAAAATTAATATGTTAGTTTATGTCTCTAATAAAATCAAAAACCGAGCTGTCTTTTCTGTGTCTTTGGCATTGTCAGAATTTTAATAAAAGATATAGAAGAGATAATCACTCGAAATTTTTACTATAGGTAAATAACTTATTCAGGATTCATAGTTAAAAGTTTCAAAAATACTTAGCTAGGAGAAGTGCCCTGATTAAATGAATCTTTGGAGAGCTGCCAAATACGTTGAACCCTTTTCCTCTCTCCCCTTTGGCTGACATGTGGGCCAACCTTCATTAATGCGTGTCAGACCAGCCCCCTTTGCCCCCATTCGCTGACCAGTGGGCCCTCTTCTCCTTGGGACCCAACCTGGCAGGAGTACCCCACTTCCTTCTTTGTTTCGCTGACATTTGGGCCCTTTCCCTGGCCGGTCCCACCTGTCATCTGCTCACCTCCTTTCCCCTCTCCCTCTCTCTGTCACGTGGGGTCGGGACCCACTCGTCAGGGCCTTCTTCTTCCTTTCGCTCCTCTCTGCTCGTGCGTGGCCGAAGCAACCGGAGCCGGTGCACCGCCTCTGGCCTTCCCTCTCTGGCATCGCCTGGCTTAGCTCCAAGGCCTCCACGTCGCCCTCCCTCTGACACCATCGCCACCTCTCCCAGCCGGCCATACCTTCCTCTGTGGAGAGCCGCCAAACCCCTCGCCGAGTTCACACCTTGGCCGAAGCTTTTTACCGCCATACTCCGGCTATAAAAGGCATGTTAGCGTTAAGCCTTTGAGCCACACCCCTTCCTTCCACCCATTCATCTTCCAGTCAGAAGTCACCCAAAACCGCACTGCCTTCTTCCTTGCAGCGAGACTTGATTTGGGGAAACTCCAAATCTCGGCGATGCGGTAAGGGAACGTCTAAATTGTTTGATCCTATAGCATCCCTGGATACTCATGAAGCCCTTGCGTCTCTTGTTTCAGTCCGAACCTTGCCGAGGAACTCCCGCACCGTGCCACCTCTTCCACCATCGCCGCCGCATGGTGAGGACACTACCCGTCCATTTTTCCTTCAAGATAAGTGTACCAATAGAATCCATAAGACCTCCTAAAGCTCATACGGGTGACCATTCAGCCTGGTTTGGGTTGTAGCGCCGCCGAGCCAAACCTCATCTCGAAGCTCACGGCCACCGCCGTGAGCCCGATTTCTCCAAACACCACCCATGTCCGAGTAGTTCCCCAGGTTCATCATGACCCCGTGAAGCCATAGCTACCGGCCAAAAGCGATCGACGCTGCCGGAGCTCCGCCGGCAAGCATGGAGTCGGAGGACTCTGCTCGGAGACACTGGCAGATGGACCCAGGTGTCAGTGACCCCCGAACCGAGTTCAAAAGCCCAGCCGCGCAAACGATGGGAATACGTATTCCTTTAAGGAAAACGTATTTTCTAATTTTCCTGGATTTATTCAAACCAAGCACCTTTAAACATGCATAACTTTTAATCTACAAGGCCAAAACAAGTAAAACCAGTTTCTAAATTCTTTATAAATCCTCTAGTTTCATAATATGCAAAAACATTTGAAACTTGTTTAGGAATTTAAATCTGTTTTGAATTTAAAGTTTGAAATTTGATTATGTTCCATGTAGGGTTTTTGCAAACTAAGTCCAAATTAAGTAAAACTAATTTTATTTGAATCCTTACATCAAGTAATGTCCAAATATGTGATTAGATTCAAAGTTGTAGTTGAATTGTGAAATTTTCCTATTAGGATTCAATTTAATGCCTAAATTTGATATAATTGCTATAACTTACTCAAAAATGGTCCAAAATGAATGAAACTTGTTTCTTTGCGCTCATTACACTAATTAGGATCAGATGATAAGATGAAAGTTAGGTTGCACCATGTACTTTCATTAAATATGATTAGGATTGCTTTCCATGCTAATTCATATTAGTACAATTGGTCATACACACTGGAAATGAACTTTGTTAAATTTAATTCTACAATCTTAGCTTCCTGAATTCGTAAATTAAAATAAATAAATACACAAAGAAAAGTAGTTGTGTTGTTTACCCTTATACCTTCATCCTTAGTACCAAAACCTTATGACTTGGTCGTACATGAAATGATGAAATGATTGCCATCACTGACTGATTTGGATTGATTTTATTTGAATCTTTCATCTTTTGTCTCTGTTGTTTATGCATTTGCTTCTTTTGTCGATATTGAAGTATTTCATTTGCTATGTTCTTAATCGACGTATAGACGCTGAGACTACCGACTTCGCTGTCGACGATACTAATCCAGCCTATTCTACCGAGGAGCAAGGCAAGCAACCCCCTTTGAACATTCTTGAACCCAGATTTCATAATCCACTAAAATGTGATTAAGAATCTTCCTGCATGCTCATATTTCTATAAATCTTTAATTTGTGTTACTTGGTAGTTATAACCCGAATTGATGGATTCCCTTAATCATGCTAACATACGATCCATGAAAACCATAGGAATGGTTAAGTCCATTAAACTGGGTATAATCGCTTATTTACCTGTAATTGCTTAGCACTGCTTTAGGTCAATACTGGAAATGTTTACAACCATACTTCTATTTATGAAAACTTTTATGGTTTATTTAAGCAGTAAAGGATACTGGTAGTTTGATAAAAATGAAAATAAAACTACTGTTTCGACATGGGTGATTATTGGCAATAGCCGGTTGTACATGTTTTAACGTGTACGTAGAAAGGGTGGAGTATTGCCCATGTCATATTAAGGACCGAGCTAATGTGTTGTTTTCAGGCCAAGATAACCGTACATCCACAAGTACTGAAATGGGACAGTCTTAACCTATTAAAATTATTTGAAACTAGCTTTGCACATTGGTAGGCAGTTGTAGCACGGGCACTCCAGATATAGGTTTGCTCGAGGGAGGTGTCATCACCGAGGTGTTGGCATCTGCCGTTGTAACGATGTACGCCTGGCTATGAATTTGGGGCTGTTCTATTCCTGGTGGGTCTTTGACTCCGGAATTTCTATTCCTGGTGGGTTACTGACTCCGGAATTACTTTTACCTTTTTAGCTTCCATCATAGTCAGGAGTAACGTCATTGGGCTAGTGCAAAGTTAAGGTTCAAGTAATCAAACGGTTTCGTTATGAACTCCCCGCGGACATACCAAAGGAAGTGTGTCTTATAGCTTGCAAAAAGGGAGAACATATCTTGTGGGTAAAGCAGTACAAACTCTGCAGAGTCTAAACCTAATCGATTAGCCGCGCTCGCGGTCATGAGCACTTGGTAAAGTCATCACATGGTTAGCTGTTTTCCTATTTTTGAAAACCTTGGTAAAAGACATTGGAAATGTTTCACGATTATTAAATATTTCTTGTCATTGTATTATCTCATGTAAGACCATGGAGGGTCTTGTTCGTTATCTCACTCACACAAGGGTCGTGAGTAGATTGTTACCGTCTACCTCACTATTTGTTATTTCAAGTACTATCAAATTGTTTCAAATTCTATTTACGCTTCCCATTACTATTCAGTAATACTTCATTCAGATTTTTGCTTTCTGCAAAACAACCGTAGAAACCCACTTTTCTTTCGAGCTTGCATATATTCTAGAATTTGCAAACACTACAAAGTCTTGCGAGTACCAACGTACTCAACTTGCTTCAACAATGTTTTTAGGTGAAGAACAAGAATACTCTGTTGACGATAACAATAATGAAGATCTCGTAAATTATGGCGACGACTGTTCTCTCTAGGTTCATCTCGTCTGTTGCCTGTGGAGTTTTGGGTTTAGTAGGCAAACAATGAGACGTGTGTTTTTATTGCTACTCTTGGTATTGTAATGAACTCTTATTGTAATAAAAGTTGAACTTGTGTATGGCTGAAATTTCAAATTGTGTTGGTGCGTGCCAGCCACTGATCATGGGAATGGCACGGTATGCACTTCAGAACCTTATTTTTATGTTACACTGTGGCATAAAAGTGAGGGTCTCACAAGGGGTGAGTACATAAAGCACTCAACAAGTTATGCACAGAATGCAAATCTATTATACTACATGCAAGGCATATTCCAAATTAATGGTTGACATGGTTATTTTGCATAAAATAACATTTGCAAAGGAATAATGTATATAAATTGAAATGACAGTAAAACAATTAACAATAATAAGTAAATCTTAGGTATTTCATAAGTAAAAATCTAACCCAATTCCATCATTACCATTGGCACAAAGCCTCCCTTCCCAAGTTTTATTTTTCAAAATCTAACCCTTGACTGTAATTCCCGAGTGTCCAATTGTAATATATCAAATGAACTTTAGGAAGAATATATGTTATATTCTAGGGAAAAAAATCTGGAATTTAAGGTTGTAGCTCTTTTGTTGGGCTTTAGGAGGTCCCGGTAGAGAGTTTTGGGCCAAAGGGAATCAATCCGGGCCTTAGGGGGTGTCTGTTGGCCCATGTGGAGGGGGGAGGACCACCAAAACCCTAGCCCACAGCCTCCCCCCCTCATGCGCCCCGCCCCCTCCTGGCAGCCGCCACACCCTCCCCTTTGCGCCCCCAACCTGGCCGACTCCTCTCCCTCCCACGTCACTCCCTCTCACGCCCCCTCTCCTCCCCCAAGTTCCTCTCCCTCCCACACCCTCCCTTGCCCCTCCTAGGTGCCTCCATCCTGCCAAGATCCCCCTCTCCCACCTCCTTGGTGTGCCCTAGGATCTATGGGAAGGTACTGTTTTATGGCTTGTTTTTGTTGTTAAAGGGTTCCATGGGGGGTTGCTAGGCTGTGATTAGGAGTGTTTAGGGGAGGTTTGATGGTTGTAGAGTTGGGGGAAATCATGGATTAGGCGATTTGAAACTCGTGCTGAATTCTGTGCTTTGGGACAGATTAGACCCCTCTATTAGATCGCGAATTTGAGAATTTTATATTCGTTTTCTGGGGGACAAGCTGTTGCGAAAGTTATAGATAATCAAATTATCTTTCAATGAAGACAGAAATCACTAAGTTTCGTTCAGCCGTTTAAAAGTTATGGCTGTTTTACCGAGCGCTGTCCAATCTGTGTCGCGATTGGTACAATCTGTGTTCATCTGTAGATTAGAAGAACTTAGAGGCTGAATGAGACTTTTAGAATACTTAGAAAAAGATGTGAAATTCCTGTAGTTTGAGAAAATGTATTTGTTTACTTGTTTTGGAGTTGTTAAACTCAAGTTATGGTCATTAGAAGATTGCTGTCCCGTTTGGACAGATTCTATTTTTTCGGGTTTTAGAAGTGGGTTGCGAAGCCGTCGTAGTTATTAGTATTGTGATGCATTGTGAGCATGTTTTTGAGTGGATTGTATCCATGTGCAGGTGGTGTGACCCCGAGAGTGCCATCAACATCTCGCCACTCAGTCTCGCGAGGTTGAAGGCAAGTGTATTGTGGTGGTTGTGGCTTGGGTGGCCATATAGTTTCATAGTATTGCAATATAACCATGTGATATGTTAAATTGCCATGTTTGACTCTTGCATGTGATATGATGAATATGAATGGTTAAATGGCTATGCAATTGTTAAATTGAGTATTTATGCAAGTTCATTCATGTTTATGGCATATGTGCATTCATAATGGAAGAGGCGACCCATTCTGATGCGGGCCTCTGTGTTCACATGTAGTAGACACGAAAGACCTACCTCGTAGTCCCATCCACAGTTGTGAATGGGAGCGAGTCAGTTAGAGTAGACACCCTCCATGGGATGGAAGGGAAAGAGAGTGCACACCGACGGGTGTGCACTCGGCAATACCGGTATGTGCTAAGCAAAGAGGCATGATGCATTGCATTGCATAAAAGAGAATATGATGAAGAGGTTTTATGAATGGTTCATCATGGTTTATGTTAATTGTTAATAGTTTATGTCCATCGCAATACACTTTGCTGAGTGATGAACTCACGCTTGTTGTTTGATGTTTTTTTAGGTATCATGAATTCAGCATGTGGGAAAGGGAGCTAGATGCACGTCTTCACTTAGCATCACTCATAATAAACAATTGCAAACCCTTCCCTTAGTTGTGATGGTCACCATTTTGAATTATCTCGTGGGTTAATTGCCTCGTTGGTTGTCATAAATAAATGTGTATTCCTCATTGGTTATGTGACAGTTAAATTATGTTTTGGACTTGAATTGTTGCTGAATGCCTTAGTTGCCATGTTAGAATTGTCTTCAATTATGCTATCTTGCTATGCCTCTATTATTGATGCTGAAAATCATTGAAAAACAAAGTACATGCTGCCGTAAATATGTGATTTGGTTATTGCTAGTATCCTTTGTGGTGACATTCTGGGCACATTAGGTGCCGGGGTGTTACACCAATACCACGAACATGGCTATTCGAATAGGTTTGAAACATTATGTAGAGTTTATACACTTTACCCACAAGTCATGATCACGTCACAATGTTAAGCTATTATCACACTTCCTTTGGTATGGTGACTGAGTGATCATGATAAAATCTTTCGGAAAACTTCATCTTAACACTGACCATCCTAGTAAATCCTCACTATCTTGTCCCTCACTAAGAGCTGAAGCATAGGATTGACATACTGTTGGACAGATGTGAATATCACACCCGAGTCCCCCTCATAACCGCACACTAAGTTTGGTATCACCTTCACGAGGCTTCCAAAATCTTACTTAGTTCAAAGATTTGCAAGGTTAAGTCCCATTCCATACATGTGGTTATGTTTGGCCTAGTTCAAAGATTTGCAAGGTTAAGTCCTTAATTGACCGAGACAAGATTTCAATCACTCACAGTAACCAAAGGCACAAAGCCCTTACATCCACTCATCAACCCATTTCCACTAAGGCCCACCATGGCACAAAGCCTATTGCCACTTGCTTCCGGCTAAATCATTTACCACTCAGTTGATTATTGTGCAACATAGGCCAACAACAAGTCAACATTATTACAGGACAACACATGTTTTTACAACTCAACATCATCGTGTGACAACGCATGGCACACCATTTCATAAACATGTGCCATATTCCATTAGTCAAATTGAATTTGCATTTTCAAAATGATATTAATGACCCGTTGTATGGCTAAACATACTAATCTTGTTCTAACCAACCCACATTGGCATTTAATAGCTACCAGCTAGTAGTGAACCATCTTAGGGTGAAAATGATTATGGCATACACATGACAAGGTAGGTGTACTTAAAATAGGTTGAATAACTAATCCCAAATTAGTTGAAACATTTATACTTTGTATTAGCGTGCAATAGTTTAAAACAATACAACTTTTAAAACATAGGTTCAACATGATCAAAGCACAACTTGCCTTGAAAAAATTCTTGCTCTAGCTCTGGACCTTATTCCTGGATTAGCACTTTACTCTGAAATCCCTCGGGCACTTCAACATCTATGCGTAATAAATAAATAAAGTAAGAAATACCAAAAACATAGATCATCCGATGACCGAAAATGCATGACTACTTGTCTCAACCAATGCCCCACGATCAAAACCCAACGGCCCACAATCTAGGGTTGGGGTTTGCGCTGAGCAACGGGCTACACGGGGTGGCGGTGCGGGTTGGGCCAGCACGACTGGGTTGGGCCCTAATGGATTCAGCCCAAAACTAATGAATGTAATTTCAACCTTTTTCTAATAAAAAATAATTCTAGAAATTGAATCAAGCTAAATAAAATAGCAAAAATATCATAAAAATTAAAGAAAAATTCTGGAAAATATTGTAGACATTTTGAACTCAAATGAAATATTTTTAACCAAAGCTTATTTCAACTTTTCAAATATTTAAATAATTTTTTACAAGAGACTTATTGAGGTTATTGAGGCTACGCTTATTGAGGCTAGATTAAGCTCTTCCGCTTCAGGTTTAATTGGAGGAAGGAAGTGACACAACTCCTGATAAATCAGCTGCACCTATCCAGGTTGGATCAACCTCTTCAACCGCAATAGAGAGGATCCCAAGTCATCCCTATGTATGTTGCCTGAGTTACTGGCTGCCAATGTGTGTCAATCGATCAGCTCCACTTGTCACTACTCCGCCTACACCTGCCAAAGAGACGAGCCCAATTCACGAGGTTTGTGTTTGCTCATCGTTCCTGCCATGCTGATTGCTCAAACTAACTTGTTGTTTTTCTAGTGTTAGCAGCCGAATGGAAGGCCATACCTATCCTCCCATCCCCTATGGCTATTGACGTATACCTCTCTCCCATCCCCAATGGCTATTGACGTATACCTCTTCAGATCGTAGACATACTTCCCAAATATAATTACTTGAACTATCGTGTTACGCCTTTCTAGACAGGGGCGGAGCCAGCCCAAGCCTAAGCCCCGGGCTGGACCAGCTGATCTTAGATTAAATCTCTATTTTTAATGATTTTTCAGTAGTTTGTTAAAAAAATTTAATGGGCTTTCGGTACTAGGCCCCGGGCTGCAGCCCGGGACCTAGATCCGCCCCTGTTTCTAGATGTTGCAACACCTCAATGATGGGCTATTGGACTAATTGTCTGCCTCACTTGGGAAGACTGGACATAAACGGGCTGCCCCTGAGGATACACCAACTCCTTTTACTCCTGACTGTGATACCTTGCCCGTTGCCATATACATGGTAGTTTGAATATAACTATTCAACGTCAATCCAGAATTAAGCAAACATAAAAATACCTTGCCAGGTTCATACGTCAAGCAATTTCTATAAATAGATCTAAGCCATGGATGAAAATAATTAAGGAGATTGGACGGCCAAGATTTTCTATTTTTTTAGAATAATGTTGATATTTGACCTGAAACCTGATCATCTAAGTAAGTCTCTTTCGGACCCTAAATTTTAAGTTAATCTTCTATGCTTTATCTTTTCCATTGGAGGCATTGACTAAATCCTGCTTCTTGTGACTGTGTGATGCCATTAGGCTAGAGTTCTCTCCCTGTTGCTTCTGAAGTGAGACCTTCTCATTCATCTTGCTAACATAATTATGCAGCACAATAACATATGTTATGGTATCGAATTGCTGAAATTGTTATATTCTGTTACGGACTAGCAGCAGCATGCGCTCGAGGCGTGCACAGCAATAGAACTAGCTGGCCGGCCATATTGGCCCAAGGATAAGCCACGGCCAGCACGCCCAAGTCCTGCAGCATTATCTTACCTCTATTTGTGAATTTTGTTTTAATAGATGCATATGGTTTGTGTTGAGACAGTACTAACAAGTTCATAGATGCAGCATTATCTTATCTCTATTTGTGAATTTTGTTCATAGATGCATATGGTTTGGGTTGGGACAGTACTGTTAGAGATAGAGTCCTGTTATTCATTTCCCTCATGTACTCTATATATTGTGGCCATTGACCCTCATATTGAATACAAGTGCTATTCATAACATGGTATCAGACATCTAGGGTTTCTTTTTCCTTCCTGGCGTCGCACTTACGCTTCTAATCTCTCTCGTCTGTCCGCCGGTTCTTCTTGTCGGCGTGATGCCTTGATCCTCCGTTCGATCTCTGCATTGGCCGGACCTGCCTTCGTCGTCGCCACCCTTGACTTCACCGTCGCCTGACAGATCTTCGTCTGCGCCGCATCCAAGTCGTTCGACTTCCTCTGGGCCGGCGCTGCTCAGGCTATCGCGTCGATTCCGGCCGCCGCGCTGTCACTTGCGGGCAGACGCAGCGCCGACCGAGTTGCCTGCCATTGCCGCTCGATGCCGCCAACGCCGACCTGCATCATCTTCTGCCGCGCCGCCGACTGCGTCGCTCGTCCTTGCCGCCGACTGCGCCTCTCGTGCTGCTCGCCCGGAGGAGTCTGCTACTGCTGAAGCGCCGCCGCAGCCGGCTCTCGCCTCGATCGGCTCCACGTTGCTGGCCGCACTGGCTCGAGTCCGGCCGCCGAGGCCCCACCGTCCTGCCTTCCACGCGTTTTCCTCTGGCCGGTCACTTCCTTCACGTCCGTGAGAAAGACAGAAGCAACTTTTTGCTTTGGTGGTGAAGACTTCAAGTTGTTTAAGACTCAAGTCCCGTGACTTTTCAAGTCTTCAAGTCCGATTTCTTTTGAAGTTCACGTCAAATGGTTTCACGTCCGTGACTTCTTCAACAACAAAAAAAACAAAAAAAAAAACGTCCGGTTTTCAAGTCCAGCCAAAGGTTTCGACTTTGGGCAGCTTCGGTTTTGGCTCCGGCTTCTTGGATCTGCTATAGCTCCTGGTCTTCTACATGGCTGGCTTGGCTCCAGTTTGGTCGGCTCAGCTTCGGTTCTTTTCAGCTAGGCTCGGCTCATTTCAGGATGGTTTTGCTGTCTTGGCTCTTTCGTTGGCTTGATGGCTTTCAGGCTACTGCTTTTAGTGTTGCGACTAGTAATTCTTAATATTTCTTTAGTCTTCCGTTGCGTCCATCCAAGTCTTTAGCATCTTGATTCTGTCGTCGCTTGGCTCTCTCATCGGCTCGGCTTATTCTGTCAACTCTTATTACTTCGGCTCGGCTCGTTTTGTCGGCTTCGTCGGTGCTTCTTCGTCGACTTAGCTCTACCGTCGGCTCTTCTTCATCGACTCGTACCGTTGGCTTCTTCGTCGACTTTTTCACCGACTCGGTTCTTCGTTGGCTGTTCTTCGTCAGCTCGATTTTTCAAGAGTTACAAGCTACGACGGCTACTTCAAGATCAGGACTTTGGATTTTCCTACTTTAGTGTCAATCTTTTCCAAATGCAATGCTATTGCATACGCCTTGCATTTGTGGGGGGTGTTAGAGATAGAGTCCTGTTATTCCTTTCCCTCATGTACTCTATATATTGTGGCCATTGGCCCTCATATTGAATACAAGTGCTATTCACAACAAGTACTAACATGTTGATGGATGCAGCATTACCCATTAATACAGAAAACCTTATTACAGACGGTTCACAAACGTCATCACAGACGGTTTTGTGAACCGTCAGTAATAATGTGTCAGTGATGAAAGAGATCATCAGAGACAGTGTTTTACCCGTATGTGAAAATAGACATCACAAACGGTTCTAAATAGGAACCGTCTGTGATTATTTTTATCACAGACGGTTTTTATTTAGAATTGTCTGTGATATTAATGTCATAACCGATTTCTATTTAGAACCGTATGTGATATGCATAGTTCAGCACTACATAATATATGATACATTGTTTAGATCTCCAAATTTAGCTAAGTCTCCAGATTTATCATGATATGGATGCTACAAATTTTAGCTAAATCTTCAAATTTATCATGACTTGGATTTAACTTCCCGAGAGGTCACATATCCTAGTACTACTCTTACCCAAGCACGCTTAACTTCAAAGTTCTTATAGGATCCAATGCTTTAGTGTTGGTATGATTAGATGTGACGTGTAACGCGTCCCTCTCTCATTAACCCTGCAGAGAACTCGAACACCGATTTTAATGTTGTCATACTTCGAACACGGTTTGAGCTATATTTTAGTGTTGTCATACTCTAAAATGGGTACAAAACATCGAAGGCCGTTTTGAGGCCCTAAACGATGTTTTTTTTTTGGAATTTCGTCGCCGCGCAAGCACTCGCATAAGTATTCAGGGAATGACCTGCTGATTTTCTAACTTCTAAGCATTTTCGAATGAAGCTTCTCGTTACCTTTCCAACGAGCCAAAGAACACCCCGATCGGAGTTACGAGTCAAAAGTTATGGCCGTTTTACCAATGCAGATAATAGGACTACTATTTGTGTCGGTTCCAATTTAGAACCGGCACAAATGTATTTGTGTCGGTTTTTAATGGGAACCGACACAAATAATGTATTATTTGTGTTGATTTCAATTAAACACCAACGCAAATAGCCATTTTAATTATTAGAACCGACACAAATAATGTATCACATACGGTTTATAGCTAGAACCATCTATGATAATAATATGTCACAAACGGTTCTATTTTAAAACCGTCTGTGATATCTACAGAAGTCATCACAGAGGGTTTTATAATAAAACCGTCTGTGACATTGATGTATATATCTACAGAAGTCATCACAGAGGGTTTTATAATAAAACCGTCTGTGATATTGATGTATATCATAGACGGCTTTTAAATAGAACTGTCTGTGATGTTCCTCATCATAGATGGTTTATTAAAACTGTCTGTGATGTTCCTCATCATAGATGGTTTATTAAAACTGTTTGTGATGAGGCACCCAATATAATCTTTTGTTCATATGTGTGAATTGCTGAAATTTGGAATGAAGCATCCATTGTGTGACAATGAACAATAACGCCCCCCGGCGCCCCCACCCACACAAAAAAACCCTGCCCCCTTTAAGCGGATTGATTCTTCCATGGTATAAATGAAAACCCAGTAATCAAGTGGAGAGATTTGATAGAAAAAACCCTTCCTGATCGGAATGCCAAGCACAAAAATCCTTCATTACGATCTCTCATCTCATTGGGATCAGAGGCAGAATAACCGCGGCATCATCTAGTGGTTGAAAGTCTGCCACACTGGCCGGTAGCCGGTACGCTCTAATCTCATCGTTGGCGCAAGAAAATGAAGACAAGAATTAATTAAGGCGTACAGTTAGCTAAGGGTGAGTTTGGTTATCTGTACCAAATGGTACATATATGAGATGGTTTAAAAAAAATCATCCATATGTTTGGTTGCTTGAATGGAATCATCACATCCTGGATCAAGTAATAACAATTTGATGAATATTTTCTCTAGATGCAGAACCATCTCATTCACCCAAAATAATGGAACCAAATGGTACAGGATCATCCCATCCCATCAACAAAACACACCCTAACTCTTACTGTGTAGATTGTGAGGCAAACAATCTTGGCATGGAACACATTTGGAGCATTAGTTGGGACAAATGAAGAGGTACTACTAAAATTGAATTGACATTCAGAGTAGTGAAATACTGCACTGCTTGTTTGGCACACAGTGACACACAAATGACTAAGCCTACAAGAGAGTTGGCACATAGTGACACACAAGTGACTATGCCTAATATGATGCAAGTACTGAGTTTTAGAGTAGCGGATCAGAATCATACAAAAGAGCATTTTCCTTCAATCTCTACTATTATAAAGTCTAAATCAAAAGGAAAAACTGAATTTACTCATTTGTTCAGCTGCTACAGACCTCTATCTTCTCTCTTCCTATCCGTATGCACAATCATAGAGCCTCTGTAATATGGAGAAATTAAAAAAAATCAGATAATCGTTCAAGCAAGCGATGAAGAAATTGTACTATACTTGTTGTACCTCTATCCTTTGTTAAGCATTTACCATGAGTGTACAGGCTAAGGTTGATGAGGATTTGGTTGTAGGAGTCGTTGGTTGCAATTAATACGAACAACATGAAAATATCATCATCAAAGTCCACAAGTGAAAATAAACAATATTACACTGCTTGTACCTAAGAGTGCATGCCTTCGTATAGAGGTAAACAACTCCTCTCTTAAGTCCTTTACATAGACTAATGGTAGTTTCATAAACGCCCACCACAGCTTTGGATGTGAGCCACCAAAGAAAATTGAAGATATGACAGATGGAGACATCTAAGTACTCCATTTAAAGAATACATCAATATTAAATAGAAAGTTTACCTGATGATCCATCAGACAAATCTCCTAAACAAGTGAAGCACCTGAATATAAACAACTTAGTTATCACTATTACCTTTTACTACTATTATAATAAATCAATGCACACTTAGACGCATATCCATGGATCCTACACGTTGAATGCCCAATAAATACTGAAGATGACGGATGCCATGATCATACAAATGTAATCATTCCAGAGCTTTGGATAGTACTCCATTGTGTCCAAATGAAAAACCACTAGCATGAAAATGGCCGCTTGCCACGCCTCTAATCCAGAGAAGAACATAGAGACAGGTGATGAGCTCAGAAAGGTTGCAGAGGTCACACCAATCACCATCATTAGCAAAGCACAGGCAAAGTAGAGGATGAAGATATGAGCTTGATCTGACTTATTTCTGAGCATCTGCGCCAGCACTTTAGTGGCACAGCCCCAAAACACACTTCCCAGCCCCAGTAAGCAAAGGCTGAGGTAGCCTTTAATCCTGGCGTTCTTGTTCTCCTGGATCTCCTGCTTCGTCTTGTTGATGTTGTCGTTGTTGTAGTCCTTCCTCATGAGGAAGTCTCGAACCGCAACGAAAAGTGCCATCGCCACTGAAACAATTCAGACTTCAGAGTTCAGATTATATCATCAACTGGCTAATATCCAATCGAGCCACGCGCACTGACTCGACACTGCACCTCCTCACTCAATCTCCCGCCCTCCTCCCACGCAGTTGCGGTCGCCGATAATCGCCCAGCACCACCACGAGACTCTGCGCGGCGGCTGCTCTATGTTCCTACTCCTACCATGAGCTATGCTAAGACCGTCTCGACATGCGCCTGTTCCATTGGACACGAGATTGGCGACTGGTCGACCTCCTCCTACTCGCTCCTCCGCCTCCGCCTACTCCACTCGAGCGAACTACTCGGACTCCTCAACTCAGACCCTCCGGCTCCACACCACACCACATGTTGTTCAACGCCAGGCTCAAAGGCTACCTCAGCCTTTGCTTACTGGGGCTGGGAAATGTGTTATGAGGCTGTGCCACTAAAGTGTGTTGCGCAGATACTTAGAAACAATTCAGATCGAGCTCATATCTTCATCCTCTACTTCGCCTGTGCTTTGCTAATGATCGCTGCAACCTTTCCGAGCTCATCACCTGGCCCTATGTTCTTCTCTAGATTAGGGGTGTGGCAAGCGGTCATTTTCATGCTAGTGGTTTTTTATTTGAACACAATGGAGTACTATCACAAGCTCTGGAATGCTTACATTTCTATTATCATGACATTCCTCCTCTTCAGTTTTTATTAGTCATTCAGTGCGCAAGATCCATGAATGTGTGTCTAAGTGTGCATTGACTTATTATAATAGTAATATAAGCTAATAGCGATAACTAAGGTGTTTATCTTTAGGTGCTTGACATGCTCAGGAGATTTGTCCGGTGGATCATTAGGTAAACTTCCTATTTAATACTTATGTGATCTTTAAATAGATTACTTAGATGTCTCCTTCATCTGTCGTATCATCAGTTTTCTTTGGTAGCTTGGATTCAAAGCTGTGGTGGACGTCTATGAATCTATCGTTGGGCTCTGCAAAGGACTTACGAGAGTATCTGCTTGCTCTATACGAAAGCATGCAGTCCTAGGTACAAACAGGGTAATATTGTTTCTTTTTACTTGTGGAGTTTGATGATGATGTTTTCATGTCATTTGCATTGATTGCAGCCAACGACTCTAGCAACCAAATCCTCATCAACCTTAGCCTGTACACTCATGGTAAATACTAAACAAAGGATATAGGTACAAGAAGTATAGTACAATTTCTTCATCCCTTGCTTGAATGATTGTCTGATTTTTCAATTTCTCTGTATTGCAGAGGCTCTATGATAGTGTATACAGATAGGAGAGGAGAGGATAGAGGCCCCTAACAGCTAAACAAATGAGTAAAATCGATTTTTTCACTCCAGTTTATACTTTAGAATATTAGAGATTGAAAGAAAATGCTCTTTGTATGATTGTGATCTGCTACTCCAAAACTCAGTTCTTGCATCATATTAGTCTCAGTCACTTGTGTGTCACTATATGCTAACTCTTTTGTAGGCTTAGTCATTTGTGTGTCACTGTGTGCCAAACAAGCAGTGCAGTATTCCACAATTCACAACTTTGAATGTTTTAGTAGTACCTCTTCATTTATCCCAACTAATGCTTCAAAAGTGTTCCATACCAAGATTATTTGCCTCACAATCTATCCAGTAAGTGATTAGCTAACCGTATACCTTAATTAATTTTTGTCTTCATTTTGTTGCGCCAACGGCGAGATTAGAGCGTACCGGCTAGCGTGGCCGACTCACCCTGCGCGCTGCAGCAGCCCAACTTGGCCTGCACCCACCTCACCTCGCCGCTCCGCTCCTCGATTCACCACCGCGACCCCGGCGAACTCCACCAACCGATGACGCCGTCCTGCTTCGTCGTGCGCGCTCTCTGGATTGGGCGCGCTCCCCGTTCCCACGACATCCCAGTCCAATCCAAATCCGTCGCTCGGCTACACGCCGCTCCGCCTCCAGTCCAGGCTACACCACCGCCTCCGTCGCCCCGGCGATCACCACGAGCCGCAAACGGCGCCATCCCGAGACCACTGGAAGCCGCAAGCACCGTCCCGCGGCATCCCAACGAGCAGCAGCCGCCGCCGCCGCAACCACCGCCCCACTCCGCAACCCGCGGCCAGCATTGTATTTCGTCATGGATTCAACCCGAAAAACATAAAAATGCCAGAAAATTTGAGCCAAAACCTAACCCGAATCGATCAATCGCAGCCCACTCGTGAACCAGACGACCGAGGAGGAATCGCAGGAGAAGCCAGTGGGGAGATGGTTGGAGCCGTACCTGCAATGGAGGGCGGCACCGTTGGGGGAGACGGGGACTCGCGGCCACCGGGACCGTTTCGAGGCGGAGATGAGAGGAAGGACCTTATGAGAGGCAAAGATGGATGCAGGCGCCTCCATCCCCTCCTCTCCCAGATCGTCGCCGACGGCGGTCGGCTGCCCGCCCCGTCCCGTGCCGCCCGCAGTAACTCCTCCTCCTCCAGCTCCTCTGCGCCGGCGCCTCTCCCCTCCTCGTCTTCCGCCTCCCCGTCCGCTTCTTTGCCTTGGCCCCCATCCCCAACCCCCTGCCCGGCCGGTAGCCGGAGGAGTCACGAGTGTTCCGTCGTGGGGAAGGAAGGCCAATCAGGTGTATCATGTATGGTCGTTTCTCGCCTGTACTCTATTTGTTTGCACACGTGTTCCGTTCATATTCGATCATGTTTACATAGCTTATCATGCTTGGTGATTGTATAGGGCTGAAAAAAAAAAGCTTATTTGTGGGGCTCGTTGGCTCGGTTTAAAATTGTTTTTTGATTAATCATTGAATGAGTTAATTTTGAATGAATTTGGTTTTGCTCTGTCTCAGCTCGGCTCGTTGGCTCGACTCTAAAATTATTTTCAAATTGTAAATAAAATTATATTAAATCAAACCGTCTCAATTTCAAAAAAAGCTCAAAAAACAAAGATTAGGCTCGATTTCCATCCCCATGATTGTATGGAGGCGGCTTCATGGCTTTGTTTGCTTTGTTGGTTCTGCTATCATTCATGTCTGTAGAACTCGTCGTGCTTCCTGCTTCCTGCTTATACGAAAGCTGACGTGCTCTACTTATGTCTGTAGAGTTGATGATGATGATGCCTGGTGCTTGTACAGGAACGAGGTGCCTTCGTTTGGTTACTTCTGCTACCGCTCATGCCTGTGAAATACAGAGACAAAATGCCGCTCATGCTTGGTTCCGCTGCCTGATTTGTGCACATTGGTGTTGGTACAATTCATCAGGTTCAGCAATTATATAGAGGCCAAATGTCTTTGTTTATTTAGATCTGTTTGACAGAGTTTCAGATCCCAGATCCATCTTACATTTTTATATTCTAAAATGAAAACACGATGACCCATCTAAACCAGCTCTAGCTCTACAGATTTGGTGAAACTAGAAATACCTAGCTCCACCAGATTCTATAACTCTGCCAAACACCGCCTTAGTTGCAATGTCGTGCCCAAGTATGTATGGTGTATGCTGTGTTGGGTCTGTTTCTCTGTAGGTTGCCGTTACATTGATCCCTTGCTGTCCGTTCGTCGGCTGTCGTTTTCGGCTGTTTTATTGTTTATGTAGGTGCGTCATCTGTGCTTTCCAGTGTATGTATGCTGGGTTTTTTTTTTCCTGTAGGCTGTGCTTTCATGTACCAGAGAAACATAGCATGCCATTGTGTCCTCTCTACGACGAACCTGAAGACCCTGTGTTAGTGCATCAAGTTGGAAGCAAGCTCATTTTATTTCTGTTGGATGGATGCTTATTTTGTTGCATATTGCTATCAATCTATCATGCCCCCACTGGCCATCCTTTGGCATAATTTGTCCTGTTTATATTGAACCATATATTGATATGGATGGTAAGCAGGGGCCATTTTGTCGGCAGTAATCAGCTGTTTACAATTTGGACCTGTTATAACGCCTTTCGGAACTGCGGGTGTTTTGCTACAGTTGCTTCTTATTCTTCTTCCCTATTTTGCAATTGAATTGTCAGTATTTAAGGGGTATATGACATGTAGAAGGTCAACAGAAACATTAAACCTCGAAAACATACAAGGCAAAACTAAAAAAAATGCAGTCCGGAGCCACAACACACACCGAACTGACCTTATGTAAGATCAGTCCAGGCAACCTTGGCTGCATATATGCTTAAGCAAAGGTGAAAATGAATAGATTAAATTTTCATTAGGACGTGGATAAAGCAACAGTTGGGAGACAACAATGATGTATATCAAGTGCTTCTCATGCACTGTCAACTTCTACTAGGCCCAGCAACAGAGCAGATAAAATACAAGAACTATCAATCGTATCGTATGCTGTCAGGTCAAGAAGCTGAGGAGCTCCTTGTGTGCTGTGATACATGTTGCAGGTATTATGCATGTGATCAGAAAAAATATATATATCTATGTGCACAGCTACGTATGAACAGGGGCAAACTAGGATTCTAGTGTCTATAGCGACTTCTGGTCCAATCTCTCGTTCCAGTTCAGGCACCTGATCAAGCTGCGGAACCAGTCGCCAGTTTGGTCGGACTTATTAACAGTTGGTAGCGGGTGCTGACTCATGGATATATGAACAGAATCCCCTCTTGACAACTGCTGCCTCCTTTTGCCGTCGAATGATACCCACGCGTTACTTCTTGCATCATCTGGGATCTGGTAAAATTGCAAATGCAATGGCAGTTCCTCAGCATACAGTGCAAAATAAATCAGTCAACAAAGCAAGGTCATGATATCGTCGGATAAAAACCAATGAGATGAGATAGGGAAGTTCAGAATACATGGGCATACTAAACATTCATCTTTAAGGATAAGATAATAATATTACATGAAAACAATAGACATTTCAAATGTCTCTATTGGAGATCAGCTGTTGCATACCTTCAATTCAAGCCATGCGGAGTCAGGAAGGATGACAGGCCTAAATGACAGCGAGTGTGGGCAGATTGGAGTGAACAGCATACATGGAACATTTGGATGGACCTAGACAGCAAAAAACCAGTCATCATAGTAAATAAATTCTGTTCGATTGATACATGCAAGCATGCATGGGAAACGAAATGGTTGACTTTGCAAAAATGGTTACCAAACATACATTATGCAAGTGTATAGTGCCCAAAAGTACACTTCATGTAATTCATTTGAATGCATCATTAGTTCACTACACTAGAAAAGCAAACAAACAAGCCATAACAACATTTCTCATTATTCAGTTTTGAAATGCTACATTGGATTCTTTAGTGCAGAGTCACCCCAACTTCTTTTATTTATTTATTTATTTTAAAAAAAAAGATCTTCAGTTCAGCAACCACATTGAATATTAAATATTGTGGAAGACAAATTAAGAGAAAACTGTTAAGTTAGTTCATAGTTATGAGGGACTGATTGTTTGTATTATTCTTAAAGTAAATGGATAAATGATGTGTTTACAAACTGAATGGGCTATTCTATTGAAGCTTGGTAAAAAGGTTCAGGGAACCATTTAACCAGTAGGCAATGGAAAGCAAGAATAATTCCAGATGTTCCTCGTCCATGCTTCTTGAAACATGTACAGGATGCATGACAAGATAGAAGTTTTATTTGTATAATTATAACAAAAATATCATCTTTTCGTAGAGGCATGTGCTTCATCAATGAGAAATATCCATTTGTCACATGGAATGAAATGCAACAGAAGAAAGAGGCATTATGTAACACAGGATGCTATGAATACAGCTTAAGTAAATGCCTCCTAGGATATGAAGATTGCAAGAACTAACTTACCATTGAGCCTCCTGCAGCAGTAGAGTATGCCGTGCTGCCAGTTGGTGTTGCTACTATCACCCCATCTCCTTGAACCTAGATATAAATTTCCAAACGGAAGTAAGAAAAAAAATCACATTGGTCACAGTTCTCAAGCAAAAAGGCACAAAGAGAGAGAGAGAGAGAGAGAGAGCTGGCTTTCTAAGATTTCTGCATATCTTACCTTAGTGATAAGGTGGTTATGCTCGTAGCATTCAATTTTCGAAAGGTATGGATTAGAACCCCGATCAACAACAACTTCATTCAGAACATCAAACACTTTTCCAGGCATTGCTCTTCCATTGCGAAAAATCTCACAGCGCAGGCGCATTCTAAGGGTTATATAAACACCAAGCGTATTATTCCCATAGATGACAGCTCGCAAGTCTTGTCTGAAACCTTCAAACTGAGGTGAAGCAAATAATAACATGCTTAGATTTGACAAAACAAGAGGTTATAATGATGAATTTATTTCTAAGTGGAGCTTGAACATACAATGTGTGAAGTCAGAAATCCAAGAGATCCAAGATTGAAAGAGACAACAGGAGGAACATAAGTTCTAAATAGGTTTGATGCGTGCAAAATGACCCCATCACCACCCAAGCATGTGACAAAATCAACTCTCTCATGAAGGTCACTGATTTTAGCACAAAGTATCGTTAGTAAATAACAATATGGAAATTAATATACAGCTTATCACTCATCACGAACTTAAATATATTTTAGTTGTACCTAATATCTTGAGTATAGAAGGTTTGCACAAAACCATAACCAGGAATTCTTGCAAATATATCATGAACATCAGGCTCCACAAGAACATTCATCTTTTCTTGATGATGCAGAAATGAAGCAACCTGAAAAGAAGGTGATTGTAAGTGTATAGCAGATCAAATGCTATGTCCATTGCCAAACAAAGAAGCGAACTAGGTAGAAATACATGAAATATACAGCCTAAGTGATTAGTAAACAGTCGAGTAGTAAAGCAAGCGAAAGGGTAAGTCATCACCATATACTCTTCATTTATACTTTGGTATTTGTGCAACTGTTAAAAAGAAAAGCATAGAAGCATGTCTCTAAACAGTTTTAAGAAGAGAACTAAATCTCACAAACATCTTCAACACTTCCAAAGATAAGTTGCCAAAGAACATACATTGCATGAGTCATACATATTGTGAAATGTTTAGCAGTAACTTTAACCACAAATTTCTAAAGTTGCACCCGTGATTATTCCTACCATTAAATGAGACCTACCATGAATCCAACTCATATGACAAAAGGATATGTTCTCCAGCCAATTCAATAACTGGCCAGATATCCCCATCAGTGTATTCCAGAACTTCATATAGTTTATTTAAATTTTGAAGCAAACCCTTAATTGGCACTTGTTGATCAATGGAAATCTTTCTACAACGTAGACTCAAAGAACATTTCCAAACTATGAGAGAAATTATTATATTATTTCACTAACTATTGTTCCCTCTGATATAATACTAAAATGCTTTTAATTTAATTTTATGTAGTCCCACATCCTACTTCAAATTCATGCTGTACTCAGTACTGCACAACTAATAAAGGTAAGTGCCTTCTGAACATCAAACATTCATTTTTCAAGTAAATATCTCTCTAGCTCTAAATTCATTATATGTGCAAACAATACATCATTCACGTGGAGGAACTTTAGACTTCAAGTCTTTTTTCAGACAACTAAACTACATTTTGCTACCAGATACAAGAAAGAAATACGGACTATGTTGATATCTGAGTGATACGCAATGCATATGCACTTGAAAAAGGAATTCAGTATGCACCTCTTTAGCCTCTTCCATGAGCTCGTCACCTAATTTTTTCAATAGTAAGACAGTCTTCGGAGGAGATTTCCACATGAGCATCTGTTGCTGGGTGCTAGGATGAGTAAAAGCCAAAGATGATTCTGTTACTTTTTCTCTAGTGCAAGAGAATCCGTCTGTACGTACTAGAAACATCTCTGCTTTTCTTCTCGATTGAAGTCTAACAACACCAGTTGAAGAGGCACACATATTACCATCAACAAGATCTGATGAGTTTGTCTTCAGATAAGAGGCACCATTCTTTTCAGCAGATTTTTGTGATCCAAGCAGTACATTCCCATTAGAGTTGCTGGCATTAGATGTTCTAGGATCAACAGTTGTCACTGAGGCTGCCCTTTCCTTTTCCTCAACAGGTGTGGAGGTTCCACCGTCGGATGGTTTTCCATTAGTAATACCTGAAGCAACTGATAGCATATAATCATTGTCAAATGGTACCCCATTTGAACTTTTCAGAACTGTAAACTCTGCAGCTTCATAGTCAATAGCTCCATTGTGTTCAGCACTAAGATTTTGTTTTCTCCTCGAGACCAGCAAGCTACCCGATCGTTTCCGAGAGTTCAAAACAGATTTTGGATAAACTCTTTTGCTTCTAAAAAAGTTGGTCATCTCCTTTCTGGAGAAAACATTGCAAGAAGGAAATTGTGCCCTAAGGGGATTACTCTCCAGTCTAAAGTCTGACAGAAGTTCTGTCCTGGTGCCATGCAGTTCACCATGTTCAGTGCTTTGATCATTGGGAAGGGAATTAGTGACTTCCAGATTATGCCGTGCTATTTCTATGTCTATGTCACATGTTTCCCCGTTGTTCATGGTTTTATCAGATTCCACTGGTGCATCGTTTTCACTACTGTTTGAGGAGGAACTTGGGCTGCTTGTGTGCTGCTCCGTCAGATCATTCTTCAGGACCCTACCATTCCCATTCAATGAGCGGTTTTGGCTAATCAGCCTCTCAGCACGAGTGACATACTGCTTCCACCTGGAGACCATTGCCGATGTCCTACTAACCCCTTCCTTGCTGTGAAGATAAATGGGCTTCTTCGTATCATCTGACACAAGTGCCGCGAATTGCTGAACCTGTTCGGCAGAGGGTGCAGTCCCGATTTCAACCGGCATATTCACCACCTCTATCTTCCCAGATGAGACAGCTTCCCCAACTGCTGAGAGGTATAAATCATCTTTAACATCTTCCTCCCGGAGATCAACAATAGTTCTGAATCCCTTTGCCAACAACCATGCCAGTCCCTCCTCACTGACTTGCCCTCCCCTCCAAAATGCAACCTCCAACTCATCAGTTGCTGAATCATCTGGCACAGTTGAAAAGTACACGGGGAACCAATTTGCAAACAATGTCGGACAGGGATGACCATCAGCCCTTGGGAAACCCACATCGTAGCAAGCGTTCTTCAACCTCTGCAGCCTCCTCCATATCTCCAATCCCTGGGCCTCACTCGGTACGAGGTAGCTGGCAAGCGCAACCTGCATACTCTCACAGCACCGCTTCATATCTCCACGGAACAAGGCGAGTGGCGGGATCCTATCCATCGTGCTGTCCTCAGATCCCTGGAACGCGCTTGCAACATCCGACCGCCCAGAGAGCACCTCCGTCCTGCCCCGGTTCAGCAATGCCAGCATGCAGCCGAGCACGGCAGCGACCTTGTCCTCCAGCACCGGCAGGTCATCCAACTGTACATCGTAGCGCGCGGGGCACTCACCTGTCTCTGGATCACAGAGCGCCGACATGACTGTGGTGTGGAGCTGCTCTGCGGCACGGAATATGCGGCAGTATGCCTCAATCTCAGCGATGTCGCCAGGCACCGGACCCACCCACAACAACTTGGACAAGTCCCTCGTGTGAAAATTCTACAAGAAACCATTTGACCAATCAATATAGAATCATTTAATATAAGCCACAACGAACTAAGTCACTAACACTAAAATTTCATATGGAGCAATAGATGCAATTAAACAAGAACCAAAATTCTAGTCCATTCCTAGCGTCTTACTAAACAGTTCGATGAATTGGCCCCAAGGCAACATGACAAACTACAGGGTGAACAGGCACTTGCCACTAGCCATCCATTCTGGAATTTCCCAACGAAGACTAAGAACTAGACGCCGCTAAGACGCGTCCCGAGCCGCACCCAACTGTTCGACGGAATGCTCAAGAACGGCGAGGGAGCCAACGAACCTGCGAGTCGAGCCCGATCCGAGAATTGAAGAACGACGCCCGCGCGGCGACGCCATGGCGCGCCGCCGGCGGGGACGGGCGCCACCACCACCTGCCGGCGACCCAGGCGGCTCGTTCCCCGGCGAGCGGCGCCGGCGCCGGCGGATGCGGGAGCTTGGCGGGCCCGTGGCGCGCGCAGACGGCGAGCATCAAGCGGGAGGGGCGCGCGCGGAGCCACCGAGGAGGAGGGCGAGTTCTTGGCGAGGAGAGGAAGGAGAGGGAAGGGGGTGCGTTGCTGTCGAGGCGCCGGTGCTCTCGACGTGCCCTTCGATGGCATCCACGGGTAGAAAGCAAGAAACTAGAGATCAGAGTTGCCGCTGATGCTGTGCGTCAAAGACTGGCTTTTTTTGGGAGAACAGAAGTAGTAGTCGGTTGGGTCATGCTGCCACTAGGGCTAAAAAACACTCCTTATAGCTTAAATCAAAATTGAACTGATTATTTTAGTTAATAAATTTAAAACTGAAACTAGGTTAAATCAAAATTGAATTGATTATTATAGTTGATAAATTTAAAACTGAAATTAGCTTAAATCAAAATTGAATTGATTATTATAGTTAATAAATTTAAAACTAAAATAGTCACTTTGAATGAAAAAAAATATGAGATTCAGCTCAACAGTAGCTTGTAAGCTCGAATTTGAAATTACACTTAAAAATGGTTAATAAAATAATTTTATGTTAAATTATATCAATTTCAAAACAAGCTCGATAATATCTCGTTAAACTCGATAACTAGCCTAGGTGCCGTTGTGATTGCGTGCACAATTGTTCTTGCCAACGCCATATGGAGCGCTCACATACACAAAAAAAAATTTGGGATAAAAATGCACACACACAAAAGTGGGAAAACAAACAAGAAAGAAAGAAATGTTGGAGTCTTGGTATGATTGGAGGGTTTTTTTCCTCCGAGATCGACATCCTTGGAGGTTTGCTAAATGGATGAGGATCAAGTTGGGGATAGATTTCATGGACCACAATTTGTGGTTTGAGTTTCAGGACTGTTGTATCTTTCAATTCTGTTGATGTGAAAAAAAAGGGAGAAAAGGAAATGGTGGTTTGTGTTGTCGAGGGTTTGGGATGCCGAGAGCAATTTGTCTGTTTGCTTTTGTACCGGGGGAGATATAGAACCATGATTAGGTTTGGTTTTATTTCGTGCTTCGGGCTCAGGGATTAAGGGTATTCTAGAAACAACAGCAGTAAATTTTGTTGTTGTCATTAGGGACTTGATTGATTGTTTTAGTCAAAATAAAGGGTTGAAGAAGAATAAATTACGGAAGAAATGTAGGCTCTGTTTAGTGGAGTTCCAGATCCAGATCTCTATTTTAGATCTGAAATTTATAGGTTAAAATAAATTAAAATTAAGTTTATATTTTTATTCTAAAATGTTAACAAGATAACCCATTTAAACACTCTTAATATACTCATAGCTCCAGCTCCACAGATTTGGTGAAGATTCACGAATCTGGTAGAGCTGAAACTCTGCCAAACACCCCCGACAATGATAATGGGAGTCGTGAATTTTTTTTTTCTCTCGGTTGATCAAAGGTACCTCATTGACAAGACTATTAGGCTTTAGTAGGCTTTTATCTATCGTTTCGTTTATCTTTGTTTGGATGTGAATATTATCATTCTTAGAAATGAAACAAAAATATTTTACTAACACTTATATATATTCTTTTAGCTAATTTAGGTTCCATAATGTAGGACAAAACAACACCATAGCGCCTAAAGCCATGTTAAGTTCTCCTAATCATGTCATCACCAGCTTCATATTGTAACCCGTGGAGTGAAAATAATTTCTAGGAGGACAATCCCCATGTGGGGATGCAAGATGCCCTTTATAACCGTCATGATCTACGGATTTTAGTGCAAGATCAGACAGTTACGATTCAATTCGCTATTCGTTATCGTTACATGGGGACCGTCCCATAAAAATTCTAAGCACCTCGTTTTTAAATTTGCATAAATATTAAAGTATAAATGAGTCGTGGATACTGATTACTTACCCTTTCGTTTGTTTTAAAATTTTATGCAGTTTGTATTGAGAGAGAATGCATAGAAACACCACTCAAATTTTAAAAATCCTCTTTAACTTGCTTCAGCATGTTCAAACTAGAGAAGAAGCTCCTATCAACCAATTTTGGCCAATGTTCAAAGTTCAAAAGTCCTATAAGCTGAAACCAACGCCAATCCAAGTCTTCTTTAAATCTCCCAGCCAATCGTTGCAGGCCAAACAGCTCGTGTGGTTGACCAGAAGGGGTAAGCAACTATGCCCTGCTACGGAGGATTGCTTGCCTGTGTTAAATTTTCTGCTGAATTCTCCGATGCAGCCAAGTTATGGTTCAAACAAAATTCGGAATTCTCCGATGCAGCCAAGTTATGGTTCAAACAAAATTCGAGCCTACCGTACGGGATTGCATATCTGTTTTAGACGTCCAGCCGTCCAGGCATCAAACAAGAAATGACCAAAAGTCGCCTTAGATTGGGAACCAAGCGATGCAAAGTTGGCAGGACGTGGCACTGAGTAGAGGTGGGTGTCGTACCGTGCCGGGCCGGTCCGATACAGATCTATTGTGCTTCGTGTCTGAACCGTGCCGGTCATGCCGGCCGGCTCAGCTCACCTTCGGCGAGCTCAGGTACGGTATATTTGCGCTTCGTGCCTACTTTGTGATGTGTCGGTCCAGACCCGACCAATTTGCACTATTGTAACAAGAGAAAAGAAGCCGTAGACGCATAGAATTAAGGCAGTGGACACAAATATTATGAAAAAAGAACTAAAATTTATTTATTCTTGAACAATTACAGAGAGCGAGGGGGGTGTGCTGAATACGGGCGAGAGAAGGGGCAATGGGCGAGAAAGAGAGTGAGGGAGGCATATGAGAGAGATTGAGAGAAACGAGTGAGAGATAGAGACATTGAGAGAGACAGGTGGGAAAGAGAGCTGAGAGAGATTCGAGACAGTGGGCAATGGGAGAGAAAGAGAGTGAGGAAGACGTATGAGAGAGATTGAGAGAAAAGGGTGAAAGAGAGTGAAAGTAACCGAAGTTGGATTGAAAGGGTGAGGTATCTATGGTGATTGACGAGGTTGATGGGGAGGGAGAACAAGAGGATAACATAGGCGAGGGAGCTTGGTGCCAAGAAAGACAGAGGAGATGCTATCACGATGAGAGAGGGACTGAGAGAGTGAGTATGAACCAAAGAGAGTGAGTTAGAGAGAGTGACGGAGAGTTGGAGGGAGAGAGAGGGATTAGGAGAGTGAGCGTGAGCTAGAGGGAGTGACATAGAGAGTCAAAGGGGGAGATAGTGGCATAAAGAGTCGGAGGGAGAGAGAGTGACGGAGAGTTGGAGGGAGAGAGGGACTGGGAGAGTGAGAGTGAGCTAGAGACAGTGACGGAGAGTCAGAGGGAGAGAGAGGGATTGGGAGAGTGAGAGTGAGGTGGAGAGAGTGACATATAGAGTCTGGGGAAAGAGAGAGTGGCATAGAGAGTAGGAGGGAGAGAGAGACTGAGAGAGTGAGAGTGAGCCATAATTTTACTTAATTAAGGAATTTCATGATTTTATTTTTTTCTATTTTTTTTTCTTTTTTCGCCCTTTTTATTTTTTTTTTCCTTTTCCTCTCATTTTTTCCCATTCCCCCTTTTTCTTCCTTTTCCCCATTTCCCTCTTTTTTTTCATTCCCCCCTTTTTTCCCACCAAATCCCCCACTGCGGCTCGGCTTCTCCCCAGTCCCTGCTCCCTCAACTTCCCCATCGCCTCCCTCCACCGTCCTCTCCTCCCCACCGCCTCCCTCTCCACGCGTGGTGCGCCTCCTCTTCCCTCCACTGCCCTTTCCTCTCCCCGCCTCTTCCCCACTCTTGGTTGGCCCGCCTGCCTCCTTGCTTGCCTCGCCTCCGTGCCGCCCACCACGGCACACTGCCCCCTCCCTCTTCCCCTCCCCACCACGGCAACCCCGCCCCCTCCCCTCTCTGGCTGCCCTGCTCTCGACCCCACTCCTCTCCGCCTCTCTCCGCCCCCATCGCGGCCGCTCCCCTCCTCGACTCCTCCACCGCCGCCTCCTCCGCTCTCCTCCTCGCCACCTCCCTATTCCCCTCCTCGGCTCTCTTCCACCGCCCCCTCCCTCTTCCCCTCCCCACCACAGCAACTCTGTTGCCTCCCCTTTGTGGGGCGCTGCGGTAGACAAAATGGCAGCGGTGGCCCGTAGGCAAGGCGCGACCTCGGCGATCGGGCTGGGGAGTCGAGGCGACTCAGCGCGGCCACGACGCATGAGGTGGCCCAACATGACGGCACAGTGGTGCGGTAGCTCGGTGGCCCGGTGCAGCGTCTCGGTAGCACGGCGGCTCAGTGGCCCGACGCGGTGGCTCCCCAGGTAATCCCTTGTCCCTCTCTCACTCCCATGCTGCGCCCAACCGGCATGCCCTGCCGCGGCAGTGCCTCTTTGTTGGGCCGTGCTGCCCACCGTGCCTGGTTGCTCAGCTCGGCCCGTGCCACAGTGCCATGCCAGCACGACACGGCCCACACTTGTGCCGGCTGGGTTTTGGTCTAAGCTATGTCATCGTGCCTCGGGCCGGCTCACAAAAACCTGTCCCGAGTGCCCACCTCTAGCACTGACACCATACCCACTGGGCTTGAACCCAGATGCCCACTCCTTGCAGCGAATGCTCAGGCTCTTAGCCAAATTTTTCTCTCTCTTTTTTTTTTTTAAAAAGTTGCCTTAGATTTCTAAAGCCCTATGCAGTGTTAACCAAACCGAAACCGAAAAAACCGATGGAAAACCGAAATTGAAAATTCGAAAATATCGAGCCAAAAATCGCTGGAAAATCGTTAGAAACCGAAGAGTTTCAAAACCGAGTATTTGAACAAAAAACATTCAAAACAAATTTAAAAAAAACAAAAACCATTCGGTTTTCTCGAAAAACCGATCGGTTTGCTCGAAAAACCGATCGGCGAGTTGAACGTTTTGGGCGATCGATTTTTTGAGCGGTTTTCGTCGGTTTTTTCGAAAAACCGCTCGGTTTTCACCGGTTTTCGATCGGTTTACATCGCATAAATTTTTTCAAATTTTTCGAATTTTTCGAATTATTTTTTTAATTGAATCGGTTTACCGACTGGTTTATGATTTCGAACCGGCTCGATACGGTCGAAAACCGCGGTTTTCGAGCGATTTTCGTCGGTTTTGTGAACCCTGGCCCTATGCTTCATCGTCTCCCAAAAGTAGGATACACATTACACCTACATCTAATTAGATTGGTACATTGTGCAGGCTTTTTCACATGCTTGCCAGTTACATCAAAGCCACTCGAAGCCACAAAACTCAAGAAAAAAAAAAGAATATCGTACATCAAGCCACTCGAAGTCGAAGCCACAAAACTTAAGAAAAAAGAATGTCGTCAAGCCTTTGCTACTCTTGCATCTGATGTTCTTGTTAATATATACAAGATCCGTTACAGCCAACATACAGGTTTGAGTCTCTGACCAAGTTCTCCAAGCAGGGAAGCACAACAGGGTTTAGTTGCTATGCATATTGAGGTACAAGAGAACAGAATCTTCCGCAGTTGTAGACTCCATCCAGCGAGCTGACATAGATGCAAACAACGAAAGGCAAGCAGATTTGACAATACTTTTCCTTCCATCGCAATCAAAACTTATTAGAATTAGGGAGTCATCCAGCTTGATTAATGCATTCGAAGTTATAGTAGCTCCGGAAGTTCAAATTTACAGAGGCATGCATTACCCATGTAGTTGCACGCTTTAAGGAATTGTACACAAAAAGAAAAGATTTCAACTTTTGCAGAGTGTAGGCATGTAAAGAAGTGAATAACTACCAACTTACATGTTCAACCAGCGCCTTGAAATGCCAAAGGAGTGTGTATTTCCCTGATCTTCACCAACTACAGAAACATCAGGTGCAAAAATCTGCATTAGCAGTTAAGGATCCCAGGGGTGGTGCCTTTGTAAAGTATGGAGAAAGAACATTAATAACAAAGCAAAAGCATATATCTCAAGAAAAAGAACTCACTCCTAGGAGGTTGCACATCCTGAGTCTGCAATTAAAAAAAATGTCAAGTTGCCATTTTTAGACAATGTCCTATAAACATGTCCATGTCATTGCAATAGTAAAGTATATGGATCACACTACTGTTTGCACCAAAATTTGGCAAGGCTGATCTCGTGGAGATCGGTTTTGATAAGGGATATGTCAGTTATAGCAACCTGATACCGTTTCGGATTGGAGGGCCGTGATTCAAAGGAAAATGAGTCCGATACGGGTAGGATAAGAGATTGAGTCGGATACGATCTACCTTCTCCTTATCTGTTACTCAGGTCAAACAGATTGGTACGTCCGCGCGAACCTCAAACCCGGCGTTTGTCTTGTGTGTTCGAGGCTAAGAACCCTACCTCACGTTTTTAGCGCGAACAACTACCTTGGATGACTGAACCAGTAGGTCCTCTATGACAGAATGCAGTCTTATGCTTGATGTGCATTTCTCTTAGCAAACTACAAGTCAAATTAAATCTGAGTTAACCCGAGAGTATACTGACTTGCTGAGCATTTTTCTCACTGCTAATTTAACACTAGCAGGCTATGATTTCTTCGACCTGGATCCAATAATTTCTTTTGATCTGAGGTTCAGAGCTAAGTTATGTGTCCCTTTTTGGGGCACAAGGCTAAGTTTGGCGCCATTTCAACGAAAGCTTCTTGTATTTCCTATGCGCTAGTGCATACAAACTTGCATTTGTTTACACGGCATACTGATAATTAGTGTGCTTCTTTATGCATGATAGTGTGTTTTGCCAATATTGCTATGGCATAAATGCCACAATTTCTAATTGTCGGGTTAATTAAAAAACTGTTGAGTGAGTTGAATCAGCTGTGGTTAAATCGTTGTATGCGATCACCCGCTGTAATTCAGTTGTCTGTCATTTTGTTTTTACTGTATGTTATTCAGAGTACATATTGAGAGAGGGAGGGGAGGGCTGTCAAAAGTTTACTGGCTTTTATGACGCTCAGTTCTTCGATATCATAAATATGAAAAAGTTCCATGTGACGGACCGCCTTTTCAGGGGTGCGTTTAAACTCCGAAATGACTACCCAGGAAGTTTAGTCACCGGAAACCAAGTTGTACATTACCCGCAAAAGAACGATACAACTGTTTTTACATCACATAGGGCCTAACGGCCAGAGTTTTCAAAGGAAGCGGCGAGCTTCAGGGTATATATTACATCACAAAAGAGAACCATCACAAAAGTAAAACCACAGGCGAGTTGAGCGGAGACTGAGACTTAGAACCACACTGCATCGTCATCCACGATCTCTTGGAAATCACCAACATCTTGATACTCTAAAATGGGTTAATTAAGCAAGAGTGAGCACTACAACGTACTCAACAAGCCACACAGTGAAGCCTGATTACCACATGCAAAGGATAACAAGAGATAGCCATATGTCTTATCTGGTGTATGCAAGTTTTCATAATGTTTGACATTTCATTTAAAACACAAACCATAATAACACGAATAAAGGGGGGGGGGTTTCCAAAGTTATCCACTTCCATCCTTGTTAATCCAAAAACTACTTGAGCTTAGGTTCGGGATTCACCCCATTTTAACTCAGCTTCATTTACCGGAAGCACGGCGTATTCGAATACCATTTGATTCACTCTGCAGAGGTGTTCAGCTTTACCCACAAGATTCCACAATCATCATGCCACGCGATTAACATGCAACTTTTATGCATGCGGCCGGATCGAGGTTATCATAGCTTTTCGTTGGATCTTTCCCCTTTAGCCCCTATCCGGTAGAGTTTTGGTCCACATTAACCCGGGGTCCCCACTGGCTAGAGTGGAGTTCGCGATCCCGTTTACTGTGGACGCCTACCGTTGTGAACCCGTAATGCCACACTTTCCTGTGCACATTCCCGTTCCACCCCATAATCATGACCATCTCCCATACCGGGAAGGTAACCCTGCTCCTATAGGTATTCCGGGGAAAGTACAAAGTACCGAGCTACGTTGAGTCAAGCCAACAAAGTTGACCGGCCCAACCTGTGGTTGAACGAGTTTCTGAAGTTATTTACTTTGCCCAAGGTTGTAAGTCCTTACTTTGTCATAGACCAAACCGTTACATTCCACAATCCCTGGTAACCAAAGTACCATCCACCGTTCATACCTCGGTATTAGTCCTCGGCTGGGGATCAGACTAACACCCATCCGGTAGTTAGCCCAATACTGTCCCCCAGACCGCAACATTTCATAAACATTCCAAATCAATATTCCATCGACATTTCATGTTTTCATAAAGACGGTGAATAATTATAGTGGTAGCATCTAGCCGAATACTGCCAATAGTATTTTCTTAGGGTTACAAAGGATTATTAGGATTCAATATTTTTCAAGGAAGTTCCATGAGCCTTTTGGCATTAACTAGCTATCATGTCATTCAAACATACCGACTTTGTGATATTTCAACATATAATTTGGAAATAATGCGGTAGAAAATAACTATGAATTATTTTAGGGAATATTAGGTTCAACATGATCAATGGAGTATGGCTTGCCTTGTGAGGCGGAGGGGTTCCCTAGTTCAGAGTTGGTGTAGTCGAGCTCGGCTTCACGCGGGTCCGGCTCCTGTTCCAAGTACTGCTCCTGCTCCTGTTCCGGGAGTTGGTACTGCTCGGTTGTCGGTTCTATCGTAAACAAACATCATAAGATAAACAATAAATAATACGAAAAAGGAAGAAGAGAAAAGAAAAAGAGAAAATCGAGAGAGAAATAAGCCGGAAATGGGTCGGAGGGGCATTTTCGGAATTTTGGAAACTTAGTTTGGCGAAACGGAGGCCATTTTTGAACTCAGTGGCTCGAAACGGTTCGGGATATGTATTTTGGGCTATTTTGGAATTTTCTGGGATTTTTGGATATTTTTGGAGCATTTTTGGGTATTAAAATGAATTAATAATGAATTTTTGAAATTAAAAATCCGAATAAAAATTGAAAAAGGTCTGTTCTGTTGAGCCCACGCTTAAACCGGTTCGCCCATGACAGCGTGGGGGGAAGCGGTGGGCCGGCCCGGCTTTATGGCCAAGATCGACGTGTGGGCAGGCGGCGATGAGAGAGGAGGAGGAGGTGGCGAGTGGGCCATGGGAGCGGGAGGTGAGAGAGAGGGCGCAGGTGGGGCCGGGGCACCGGGGCGTAGGCGGGGCTGATCAGCGGGGCCAGTGGCAGGGCGCGAGGGCCGAGCGGGTGGAGCCGGCGGCGCTGGCCGCCGGAGTTGGGGGAGATGAGGTACATCCCCAAGTTCTAGGGCACGGGGATCGCACGGGTTAGGGGGAAAAGAGAGGAAAGCTCACCCTAGAGCTAGGGCACGGCCCAGAGAAGACCAAACGGCAGCGGGGAAGGCTGGCGGCGGCGTTCGGCCGGAACGGAAGAAGAAGCTCGTGGGGCGAGCGCGAGAGAGTACGGGAGTTCACGGGAGAGAGGGGAAACAGAAGAGGAGGGGGCGGCGGGCTCGACGAGCAAGAAATCGAGGCCGGCGGGGATTATATAGCCGGGAAAGCGGCGGGGGTCGTCGGCTTCATCATTTCGGCGGAGAAATGAGTGGAGCAATGGCGACGGATTCGGCAGAAGACGGCTGGCGAAGCGGCGGCGTGAGCAGCGGCGGGAGGTGGAGAGCTCTACGGGAGCTAGGGCGGCGTGAGGTGACGGCGGCGCAGCCGACGCCAAGACGGAAAGCCGCCATGGCAGCCGCTTCACGGGGAGATGCACAGGCGTAAAGCGCCTTTGTCTTGAGTCTTGCCGGGAGGGAGGCGTCTGTGGTTCGCAGCGGCGCGGCGCACGCGGGGAGGCGGCCGAGCGGGCGAGGCGCGGGCGTGAGGAGGAAGCGCATTAGCCGAAAGAGGAAAGCGCCCGAACGACGAAAACTTCCAAAAACGGCAAGAATCCAAAACACAATCAAACAAATCCAAATAAATTCAAAAAAAATCCAAAAAAAAAATTCAGAAAAATCATAAAATGCAAATAAAGTATAAATTAAACCCATTTTGAAAGTTTTGGGGTATTTCAACCTACCCCCCTTAAAATAAATCTCGTCCTCGAGATTCATTCCGCCTGGGGAAAAAGGTTGGGAAAATTCTGCTGCAATTCCGATTCCTTTTCCCATGTGGTTTCTGTAAGTGTGTGATTCTTCCACAATACCCGGCAGACTCTGACATCTTTGTTTCGAAGTTTCCTTTCAACTATCTCAATAATCCTGACTGGTTCCTCTGTATAGGTCAGATCATTCTGTAGGTCGATTTCTTCTAACGGTACTTGTTCTGTAGGTTGTCGAAGACACTTCCTTAATTGTGACACATGGAAAACATTGTGTACTCGTGACAATTCAGGACTCAATTGCAGTTTGTAGGCTACTTCTCCAATTCGGCTTATGATCTTGTATGGCCCAACATATCTTGGTGCCAATTTTCCTTTAATCTGAAACCTATGCACATGCTTGAATGGTGTCACTTTCAGATATACGAAATCTCCAACTTGGTAACTGATATCCTTCCGCCTGGTGTCTGCATAGTTCTTTTGTCGTCCTTGTGCTATCTTCAAGTTTTCTCTGATGATTCTTACATGGGCTTCTGCATCCTGCACAATCTGTGGCCCTAATAATTGATTTTCTCCCACTTCAGTCCAATTCAGAGGGGTTCTGCACTTTCTTCCGTAAAGTGCTTCAAATGGTGCCATTTGTAAACTGGCCTGATAACTGTTATTGTAGAAAAATTCTGCAAATGGTAAACAAGTGACCCAAGATGCTCCGTATGTCAGAGCACAGGCTCTCAACATATCTTCCAGTATCTGGTTGACTCTTTCTGTCTGTCCATCTGTCTGTGGGTGATATGCTGTACTGAAGTTCAGGTCTGTCCCCATGGCTTCATGTAGACTCTTCCAGAATTTTGATGTGAACTGGGCTCCTCGGTCTGACACAATCTTTTTGGGAATCCCATGTAATCTGACTATCTGTGTTAGGTATAGCTCTGCTAGCTTATCCTTGCCATAGGTCTGCTTGACTGGTATGAAATGTGCTACTTTAGTCAATCTGTCAATTATTACCCATATGGAATCAAATCCTTGTTGTGCTTTGGGTAGTCCTGTAATAAAGTCCATTCCAATTTCATCCCACTTCCATTCAGGGATTGGTAGGGGTTGTAACATTCCAGCTGTTTTCTGATGATCGATCTTAACCTTGCGGCATACGTCACAACATAATACGTGTTCGGTTATCTCTTTCTTCATGCCTTTCCACCAATATTCACTCTTCAAATCATTGTACATCTTTGTACTGCCTGGGTGTATGGTGAGTTGAGATGAGTGAGCTTTTGTCAAAATCAATCCTCTTATATCTTTATTATTGGGAACACATATACGAGCACGGAATCGTAATATGCCTTGCCCATCTTCCGAGAATTCTGATGGTCCGTTTATATTCATTTCTTTACGGTTTCGCTGGATTTCTTCATCTTCTTGCTGGGCTGCTTTGATCTGACTGAGTAGGTCTGACTGAATTGTAATGGAGGCTAAAAATCCTTACTCCACTATATGTAGGTTCAGACGTTCCATTTCAAATTGTAGCTGCTGTGAGATGTCTGTTGTCATGGCTATGTGGTGGCATGACTTTCTACTTAATGCGTCTGCTACCACGTTAGCCTTTCCGGGGTGGTATTGTATCTCTAAGTCGAAGTCATTGATTAGTTCTAACCACCTTCTTTGTCTGATATTCAGGTTCGGTTGAGTAAACACATACTTCAAGCTTTTGTGATCTGTGAATACGTCGCAGTGATTTCCCAATAGGTAATGCCTCCAGATCTTAAGTGCATGCACCACTGAAGCTAATTCCATGTCATGAGTTGGGTAGTTCTCTTCATGTGGTCTTAACTGTCGAGAAGCATAAGCAATTACTTTTCCGTCTTGCATCAGAACACAGCCTAATCCTTGTTTTGATGCGTCGCAGTAAATCTGAAACTCCCGGCTTGGGTCTGGAAGTACAAGTACTGGTGCTGAGGTTAATTTTGTCTTCAAGGTCTGAAAACTCTTCTCACATTCTTCTGTCCACCGATAAGGTTTATCCTTTTTGAGAAGCTGGGTCAGAGGTTTGGAAATTTTGGAAAATCCTTCAATAAACCTTCGATAATATCCACCTAGTCCTAGGAAACTTCTGATTTCCCTTACTGTCGTGGGTTGCTTCCATTCCATCACTGCTTCTATCTTTGTTGGATCCACTTTCACTCCTTCTTCGGTGATGATGTGTCCTAGAAATGCAATTTCTTTCATCCAAAAGTCACATTTGGAGAACTTGGCATACAATTGATGTTCTCTGAGTCTCCCTAGAATCAGATGTAGATGTTCTTGATGCTCTTCTTCTGTTTTTGAGTAAACCAATATGTCATCTAGGAATACTACGATGAATCGGTCTAGATAGTCCATACATACTTGATTCATCAAGTTCATAAAGTAAGCTGGGGCGTTGGTGAGTCCGAATGGAACTACTGTGAACTCATATAGTCCGTATCGGGTGGTAAACTGTCGACGATTGGAGAACGGGCTCTCGCCGAGCTTACTTGTTGAACGAGGGATCAACCAAAGCCCCTTTCTGCCAAAGGTTGTAGCATCGAAGACGCGGAAGATGGTCCGTTAGAACAGACAGGAACACAAGGATTTTATCCTGGTTCAGGCCTCTCATGATCGAGATAATAGCCCTACATCCGATCGCTGGTGGCGTTTTTCTCTATTGAAATGATGGATACAAGTACATGGATCTCACCCCGGGATCCCCCTTTCACGTGTGTTTTCGGGGGGATTAAATACAGAGCCTCACGCTGTACACAAGGTAACCACCCCCTAGATTTACGCCACGTTTCCATAACCGTAGTGCCCACGATCCGAGGCCCTTGATCTGCGCAATTAATTTGAATTTGTGGTGGATTGATTGCCATCTTCCTTTCTAGTGGCATGACCGGGTCCCCGACCATCCACCCGGGTAACGGCGTGGCCTTCACGAGCATGGTTGCTCGTGATCGTCCTGATATGGTCATAGGCGAATGGGTAGACACACATGCTCGGGAGTTATGTTGCTCGGATGGTTTTCCGAGCATCTTCTGCTGTCTTTGTATGGTCGGTAGCTTCAGGATCTTCTCGGGGTACAACGCTCTTTTATCGATAGTCAATCCCGACAGCCTTGAGAATGCTTGGGGCTCGCGCTCGGAGTATCGCATCCGAGCTCATGGTTGGGAGTTGCTCGGCCGTCGAGGCGAGAATGGTCCTTATAGAAAATAGTCCAATCCCCGACAGCTAGTCCCCGAGGCTCAAGTGAGATAGGTTATCTCCTTGAGACTGAGAAGTCCAAGGAGGGATTGAATTCTTGATGGTGAAGCACCTACCTCGGCATCTGGGCATGAAATGACCAGGAAAAAGATTTGACAGATGAGGCAGGCCCACGCTATCACATCCCGAGCGAATCATGCTCGGGGAAAAAGGTCGGCACAAGCTGCACCGAGAGGGAAAATAAAACGCGATCGAACCTCGTCCCGAGTATGGATCAGATGCCCAGGGAAAAGGTAACTAGCAGACTGTGAAAAAACACATGCTGCCGCATCCCATGCATGGATAAGATGCACAGGAAAGGTAACTAGCGGCGTGAAAAACACATCTTTGCCGCATCCCATGCATGGATAAGATGCACAGGAAAGGTAACTAGCGCATCGTGAAAAAACACATCTTTCAGCATCCCATGCATGGATCGGATGCACAGGGAACTAGGCATGGATCAGACGCCTAGGCTACTAGCGGTGCGAGCGGACTCACATTGCCACATCCCGAGCATGGGTCTAATGCTCGAGGAACTGACAGACGAGCCAGGCTCGAGCTGCCGCATCCTGGACATGGACCAGACGTCCAGGGAAATGTAACTAGCAGACTGTGAAAAAACACATGCTGCCGCATCCCATGCATGGATCAGATGCACAGGGGAACTAGGCATGGATCAGACGCCTAGGCTACTAGCAGATTGCGAGCGGACTCACATTGCCACATCCCGAGCATGGGTCTAATGCTCGAGGAACTGACAGACGAGCCAGGCTCGAGCTGCCGCATCCTGGACATGGACCAGGCGTCCAGGGAAATAAACTGTGAGGACCTGTGCTCAAACGCCTAGCATGCTCGGCGCAGAACACAAACCGTCTCCGAGCGTAACGCGTGCTCGGAGGAACAGACTCGCGCCCGAGCGCAGTGCGTGCTCGGCGCGGAATAGGAACAGTCCCCGAGCGAAACGCGTGCTCGGAAGGAGAGACTCGCGCCGAAAGCACGTGCCGGCGCGAACAGAACGATCCCAGCCGAAACGCTGCGTGCTCGGAAGGAGAGACTCGCGCCCGGCGAAATGCACGTGCTCGGCCGAACAGAATAGTCCCCGAGCGAAACGCGTGCTCGGAAGGAGAGACTCGCGCCCGAGCGAAGTACGTGCTCGGTGCGGAACATGAATAATCACGAGCAGTCCCCGAGCGAAACCAGCACTCGGAGGAGAGACTTCGCGCCGGCGGCACGTGCTCGGCGCGAACACGACTAGTCCCCGAGCGAAACGCAGCGTGCTCGGAGGAGAGACTCGCTACCGAGCCGGGCACGTGCCGGCGCGAACAGAACAGTCCCCGAGCGAAACGCGTGCTTGGAGGGAGAGACTCGCGCCCGAGCGAAGTACGTGCGCGGCGCGGAACAGCAAGAGACAGCGAGCGAAACGCGAGCTCGGAGGGAGAGAGTCGCGCCGAGCCGGCACGTGCCCGGCGCGAACACGACTAGTCCCCGAGCCGAAACGCTGCTCGGAGGAGAGACTCGCGCCGAAAGCCGTGCACGCGGCCGCGAACAGAACAGTCCCCGAGCGAACGCTGCTCGGAGGAGAGACTTCGCGCCCGAGCCGGCACGTGCTCGGCGCGAACACGACTAGTCCCCGAGCCGAAACGCGTGCTCGGAGGAGAGACTCGCGCTGGCCGGCACGTGCCCAGCCGCGAACGAGAATCCCCTAGCGAAAGCAGCGTGCTCGGAAGGAGAGACTCGCGCCCGGCGAAATGCGTGCTCGGCGCGAACAGGAACAGTCCCCAGCGAAGCAGCGTGCTCGGAGGAGAGAATCGCACCGGCGGCACGTGCTCGGCGCGAACACGACTAGTCCCCGAGCCAAACGCGTGCTCGAAGGAGAGAATCGCGCCCGGCGAAATGCACGTGCTCGGCGCGGAACACGACTAGTCCCCGAGCCGAACGCTGCTTTCGAGGGAGAGACTCGCACTGAGCCGGGCACGCGCCCTGCCGAACAGAATCCCCCGAGCCGAAACGCTGCGGCTCGGAGGGGAGAGAATCGCGCTCGAGCCGGCAGCACGTGCTCGGCGCGGAACACGACTAGTCCCCGAGCCGAAACGCTGCGTTTCCGGAGGGGAGAGACTCGCGCCGAGCCGGCACGTGCTCGGGCGCTGAACACGACTAGTCCCCGAGCCGAAACGCTGCGTGCTCGGAGGGAGAGACTCGCACTGAGCCGGCACGTGCCCTGCCGCTGAACACGACTAGTCCCCGAGCGAAACGCAGCGTGCTCGGAGTGAGAGACTTCGCGCCCGGCGAAATGCGTGCTCGGCGCGGAACATGAATAATCACGAACGATCTCCGAGCGAAACGCTGCCTCGGAGGAGAGACTCGCGCCGAGCCGGCGAACGTGCTCGGCGCGAACAGAACAGCCCAGCGAAAGCAGCGTGCTCGGAGGAGAGACTCGCGCCCGAAGCGTCTTTGCACTCGCCAGCGGAACACGGCCGCCTCCGAGCCGAAACACGTGCTCGGAGGAATAAGAGCGATTTTCGAGATATAACAAGATCAATTCGAGTGCAATGCCCGTCCGATGTGAAGAACCACCCGTCCGAGCCTAATCTTTACTCTGTGCTGAGTCGAGCGTACCGCCTGCTCGGGCATGAGGATGAAATTTGCGCCCGAGCGAAGAACTTGCCCGGCACAAACCCGACACGACTCGCCTAAGCACTGTTTGCTTGATGTAACAAACTTTTCTTTTTTACGCATCTTACCTTATCATAAGTTGTGCGATGCTCGGTCATCGAGATGTGGAAGATGACGTCTTGAGATTCCTTTGGCAAGGAATACGCCGATCCCCACCAGACGGCGCCACTGCCGGCGATTGAGAACGGGCTCTCGCCGAGCTTACTTGTTGAACGAGGATCAACCAAAGCCCCTTTCGCCAAAGGTTGTAGCATCGAAGACGCGGAAGATGGTCCGTTAGAACAGACAAGAACACAAGGATTTTATCCTGGTTCAGGCCTCTCATGATCGAGATAATAGCCCTACATCCAGTCGCCTGGTGGCGTTTTTCTCTATTGAAATGATGGATACAAGTACATGGATCTCACCCCGGGATCCCCCTTTCACGTGTGTTTTCGGGGGGATTAAATACAGAGCCTCACGCTGTACACAAGGTAACCACCCCCTAGATTTACGCCACGTTTCCATAATCAGTAGTGCCCACGATCCGGCCCTTGATCTCGCAATTAATTTGAATTTGTGGTGGATTGATTGCCATCTTCCTTTCTAGTGGCATGACCGGGTCCCCGACCATCCACCCGGGTAACGGCGTGGCCTTCACGAGCATGGTTGCTCGTGATCGTCCGGTATGGTCATAGGCGAATGGGTAGACACACATGCTCGGGAGTTATGTTGCTCGGATGGTTTTCCGAGCATCTTCTGCTGGTGCTGTATGGTCGGTAGCTTCAGGATCTTCTGGGGGTACAACGCTCTTTTATCAGATAGTCAATCCCCGACAGCTTGAGAATGCTTGGGGCTCGCGCTCGGGTATCGCATCCGAGCTCATGGTTGGGAGTTGCTCGGCCGTCGGGGCAGAATGGTCCTTATAGAAAATAGTCCAATCCCCGACATAAACGCTGTCTTTTCCCTGTCCTGCTCTCTGACTTTCAACTGATAGTATCCGGTTCTTAAATCTATTTTTGAGAAAATTTTAGCTCCTTTGAGTTGATCGAATAAGTCGTTAATCCGAGGTAAGGGATACTTATTCTTTATAGTTGCGGCGTTCAGCGCTCTGTAATCCACGCAGAGTCTTAAGCCTCCATCTTTCTTAGGGACAAATAAGACTGGAAAGGACCAGGGTGATATGCTTGATCGAATAAATTCCTTCTCCAATAATTCGTCCAGTTGCTTCTTGAGTTCTCTTAATTCCATTGCCGACATTGGGTATTGGCGCTTGGTGACTGGTACTGTCCCTGGTGCCAGTTCTATGGTTAACTCTATGTTCCTGTCTGGGGGTCTTCCTGGCAATTCTTCTGGGTATTCCCGAACAATGGGTACTTGGTCTATGGTTGGGGTTATGGTATTAAGACTTCTTCTTTTGCCCTTTTCTAAATCGGGGTTGGTCCTTACAGTTACCCATTGCCCTTCATTGTTGATAACTGTTACCAACTTCTTTTCACAATCCAATGTTGCTTTATGTTTGGACAGCCAATCCATTCCCAGGATGACGTCTAGTCCGTTTATCTCTAATAGCAATAGCTCAGCAGTAAACTTAACTCCTTGGAGTACTATTTCTAACTTCTCGCTCTTATATCGAGCCATTAATCTACTGCCCGGCGTTTGAAACGCACAAGGGTTTTGTAATGGTAAATACGGAAAACCATGCTTGCATGCAAAAGCCATTGAAATAAAAGAGTGTGTTGCTCCAGGATCAAATAATATCAAAGCTATCTGAGATTGGACTCGAAATTTACCGATAATCACGTCGGTGGTGGCTGCAGCATCCTCAGCTGACAAGTGGTTGATCCTGCCTTGGAAGTTCCTGGAGTTGTTTGGGTTGGAGCTCCCTTCGCTTCTGGCGGGTGCTCTGCCTTGCAGTATCCCTTGTTGCTGGGGTTACGGTCGGTAGACTGTTGGCTGACGGTTTACCGAAGCTGCTGTCACTTGTGATTTGGCCACCTCAGCTGGCTGATTCTTTCTCGGGCAGTTCTGTTTGAAGTGTCCCTCCTGACCACAGTGATAACAACCTGTAGTCCTCTTTGTGCAGTTATTGGAGTAATGGTTTCCGCCACACTTGAAGCATTTCTTTGTTCTGGTGGCTTTGAGCAGGAACGGGTCGAAATCCTCCTACTGCTTGTCTTTTAGAAGGGAATCCGGGTATAGGAGCTGGAGCTCTTCCTCTGGGTTGGTTGGGGGCCTGAAACCTCATATGTTGAGCTCTCCTCTTCCGGGTGTCTTCCAAGTCATTTCTGGCTTCTTCTATCATCATTAACTTGTCGACCATCGTGGACAGGTCCCTAAATTCTAGGGCAGCGATATGGAATTTTAGGTTCTTCTGTAATCCTTCAGAGAACCTCTCCATCTTCTTTGCTTCTGTGTCCACCTCAGTTGGCGCATAGCGAGCTAACTGGTTGAATTGCTGAAGGTATTCCATAACAGTTCTTCCTCCCTGTCGGAGGGCTAGGAATTCTCTCCTTTTTGAGGCCATTAGTCCTGCAGGGATGTGGGCTTTGCGAAAAGCTCCCTTGAACTCTTGCCAGGTGGTGTCTTGTTCATTCCTGGTGGCTTGGAAATTCATCCACCAGGCCGCTGCTGGACCTTGGAGTTGGTGTGATGCAAATAGTACTTGTTCCTTATCCGTGCACTGGATGGTATCCAGTTTCCTTCTTATATCGCGGATCCAATCATCAGCCGCTAACGGTTCTGTTGGTGTTGCGAAGATAGGAGGTCTAGATTTTTGGAAATCCGACCACTTGGTTCCTCCAATGTGGCCTTCTTGTCCGTTGTGATTTCCCTGCGGGGGTCCTTGTGGTCTCGCTGCTAGTTGTTCCAGGACTCTTTCCATGAGCTGGGTTTGGTGCCTTTCAGCTTCATATCGGTTTCGTTCCATCATTGCCATGACTTGGGCCAGGCTAGTTTGTTCAGCGTTGGAGTTGCCCTCCTCGCTGTTGTTTCCTCTTAAGTTAGGTCTCACCATGGTTGCTTTAGGTGATCTTTACGGCCTGCAGCAGTGTTTTAAGGGAAGTGAAAGGTAAGTAAGAGTTTAGAGTTAGGCAGGGGTAGAATGATCAGATGAGGGCTTAGATGAGAAAGGGAGAGATTTCTTTGAGTTAGGCAGGATTAGTTTAGATAATAAATACAAAACAAATTAGAAGGATAGGAAACATAACACTTCATTCATACCATAGATCATACACAAAACCATTTAAGGTTCGGCACAATCTATATTACAATACCATAATGTTCTAATACACGGGGCTACATTGCTAAATTAACGACTGCTAGACGCACGACTACTAGACGTTAACGAGACGACCTTCTAAGGAATCCATCCCTGGTCGGGACCATAGAAGTACAGCTCCTGGGGGTCTTCCTCATCATTCATATCTATATCTGAAGGCGGCGGAGGCTCGTTGATCACCATGGAGGGTCCATCCACTGAAGGTTCCTCTGCCGGGGGCGCGACCGGTTGCTGCACAAGTTCGATTTCCATGATCTGATTCATCAGCTGATGCACCTGTTCTTGGAGTTGAATTATCTCGTCTTGCTGCTGATCTACCAGGTCCCAAACCTGATGCAAGTGCTGATGTTGCTCCCTATTCTCTAGAAGCGCACGGGAGTACTGGCGCTCCATCATCAACACGTAGTCCGAAGTCTCTTGTATCCTCGGGTCTTCTTCTTCATCCGGAAAGGAGATAGTAAGTCCGTAGGGGTCATCCCACCGCTGGGGAATCAGCTGGAACTCGCCGTCCTCGAATTCTTCATTGAAGTGGCGCCGAAGGTGGTGAACTGCTTGCCTAGCGGCATCTTGGATTGCGGCTGGCTCATGGAGGCGTCCTCCCTCAAACCGATGAGGGCCATCAGGGCGGAGTGGCAAGGGTTGCAGATCGACCCATGCCCTCCATCGACAGCGAAAACCATCCCTGAGCACCTCTTCTATGTGGAACTCGGGGCGATGGTGTTCGTCCGCTCCAACTTGTTGCATCATCCTCCACAAAGAAGCGACTCCATCCTCCGAATCTGATCGGGTCCGGATAAACACGGTGAACCATCTGCGATCAACGCGAAATTTGAAGTAAGTTAAGGAATGGGAAATATTAAAATAAAACCAGAAATAAGAATTCTAAGAGGGTTGAGATAGAAAAAGGTAGAAGAGGACAGCAATAATACTTATATTTTTCATCACTCATTTTGTTTATAAGTTTAATTAATTTTCTGTAAAAGATCCTCAAGCCAATCTAGGTCTCAATCTACAGTTAACATAGGCTCTGATACCACTTGTGACGGACCGCCTTTTCAGGGGTGCGTTTAAACTCCGAAATGACTACCCAGGAAGTTTAGTCACCGGAAACCAAGTTGTACATTACCCGCAAAAGAACGATACAACTGTTTCTACATCACATAGGGCCTAACGGCCAGAGTTTTCAAAGGAAGCGGCGAGCTTCAGGGTATATATTACATCACAAAAGAGAACCATCACAAAAGTAAAACCACAGGCGAGTTGAGCGGAGACTGAGACTTAGAACCACACTGCATCGTCATCCACGATCTCTTGGAAATCACCAACATCTTGATACTCTAAAATGGGTTAATTAAGCAAGAGTGAGTACTACAACGTACTCAACAAGCCACACAGTGAAGCCTGATTTCCACATGTAAAGGATAACAAGAGATAGCCATATGTCTTATCTGGTGTATGCAAGTTTTCATAATGTTTGACATTTCATTTAAAACACAAACCATTTTAACTCAGGTTCGGGATTCACCCCATTTTAACTCAGCTTCATTTACCGGAAGCACGGCGTATTCGAATACCATTTGATTCACTCTGCAGAGGTGTTCAGCTTTACCCACAAGATTCCACAATCGTCATGCCACGCAATTAACATGCAACTTTTATGCATGCGGCCGGATCGAGGTTATCATAGCTTTTCGTTGGATCTTTCCCCTTTAGCCCCTATCCGGTAGAGTTTTGGTCCACATTAACCCGGGTCCCCACCGCCGTGAGTGGAGTTCGCGATCCGTTCTTGTGGGCGCCTACTGCTGTGAACCCGTAATGCCACACTTTCTGTGCACATTCCGTTCCACCCCCATAGCTGCGGACCATCTCCCATACCGAAGGTAACCTGCTCCTATAGGTATTCCGGAAAGTACAAAGTACCGAAAGAGCTACGTTGAGTCAAGCCAACAAAGTTGGACCGCCCAACTTTGTGGTTGAACGAGTTTCTGAAGTTATTTACTTTGCCCAAGGTTGTAAGTCCTTACTTTGTCATAGACCAAACCGTTACATTCCACAATCCCTGGTAACCAAAGTACCATCCACCGTTCATACCTCGGTATTAGTCCTCGACTGGGGATCAGACTAACACCCATCCGGTAGTTAGCCCAATACTGTCCCCCAAACCGCAACATTTCATAAACATTCCAAATCAATATTCCATCGACATTTCATGTTTTCATAAAGACGGTGAATAATTATAGTAGTAGAATCTAGCCGAATACTGACAATAGTATTTTCTTAGGGTTACAAAGGATTATTAGGATTCAATATTTTTCAAGGAAGTTCCATGAGCCTTTTGGCATTAACTAGCTATCATGTCATTCAAACATACCGACTTTGTGATATTTCAACATATAGTTCGGAAATAATGCGGTAGAAAATAACTATGAATTATTTTAGGGAATATTAGGTTCAACATGATCAATGGAGTATGGCTTGCCTTGCGAGGCGGAGGGGTTCCCTAGTTCAAAGTTGGTGTAGTCGAGCTCGGCTTCACGCGGGTCCGGCTCCTGTTCCAAGTACTGCTCCTGCTCCTGTTCCGGGAGTTGGTACTGCTCGGTTGTCGGTTCTATCGTAAACAAACATCATAAGATAAACAATAAATAATACGAAAAAGGAAGAAGAGAAAAGAAAAGGAGAAAACCGAGAGAGAAATAAGCCGGAAATGGGTCGGAGGGGCGTTTTCGGAATTTTGGAAACTTAGTTTGGCGAAACGGAGGTCATTTTTGAACTCAGTGGCTCGAAACGGTTCAGGATATGTATTTTGGGCTATTTTGGAATTTTCTGGGATTTTTGGATATTTTTGGAGAATTTTTGGGTATTAAAATGAATTAATAATGAATTTTTGAAATTAAAAATCCAAATAAAAATTGAAAAAGGGTATCTTGTTCTGTTGGGCCGCGCTAAACCGGTTCGCCCATGAACGCGAGCGCAGCGTGGGGGAAGCAAGTAGGCCCGGCTTTATGCGTCGGCCAAGATCGACGTGTGGGCAAGCGGCGATGAGAGAGGAGGAGGGTGGCGAGTGGGCCATGGGAGCGGGAGGTGAGAGAGAGGGGCTGGCAGGTGGGGCCGGGGCACTGGGGGTGAGGCTGGCGATCAGTGGGGCCCAGTGGCAGGCGAGGGCCGAAGGCGGAGCCGGCCAAGGCGCCGCACGAGTTGGGGAGGCAGGTACATCCCCAAGTTCTAGGGCACGGGGATCGCACGGGTTAGGGGGAAAAGAGAGGAAAGCTCACCCTAGAGCTAGGGCACGGCCCAGAGAAGACCAAACGGCGGCGGGGAAGGCTGGCGGCGGCGTTCGGCCGGAACGGAAGAAGAAGCTCATGGGGCGAGCGCGAGAGAGTACGGGAGTTCACGGGAGAGAGGGGAAACGGAAGAGGAGGGGGCGGCGGGCTCGACGAGCAAGAAATCGAGGCCGGCGGGGCTTATATAGCCGGGAAAGCGGCGGGGGTCGTCAGCTTCATCATTTCGGCGGAGAAATGAGTGGAGCAGCGGCGACGGGACGGGGCGGCAGCACGGGGCTCGGGGCGAGCGGCGGCGTGAGCAGCGGCGGGAGGTGGAGAGCTCTACGGGAGCTAGGGCGGCGTGAGGTGACGGCGGCGCAGGCCTGACGCTAGCGCCAAGACGGAAAGCCGCCATGGCGGTACTTCCGGGGAGATGCACAGCGATCGCGTAAGCGCCTTTGCGGGGCGCCAGCGGGAGGCGTCTGTGGTTCGCGGGCAGGCGCGGCGCACGCGGGGAGGCGGCCGAGCGGGCGAGGCGCGGGTGTGAGGAAGAAGCGCATTAGCCGAAAGAGGAAAGCGCCCGAACGGCGAAAACTTCCAAAAACGGCAAGAATCCAAAACACAATCAAACAAATCCAAATAAATTCAAAAAAAAACCAGAAAAATCATAAATGCAAATAAAGTATAAATTAAACCCATTTTGAAAGTTTTGGGGTATTTCATTCCAGTAATTCTGGCACCGTTGTCTATTGAAGATCACTTTTTCTATTCTGTTTTCAGGGATGCTCGGGATGCTTTGGGCCTAGTGTCCGTTACTGCCGTAGGCGAATGCTGATGACGCATGTCGACCTCATCGAGAAGCTGCTCAACTACAACAGTAAGTTGATTTTGTTTGGATCTGCGGTATGCGGTCTTCACTTGTGACTGGTTTTCTTCTCCCAGCATCTGATTTGTTTTCTTCTCCCAGCATGTCACTAACATTGTCATTTACTGCCAGCTCTGGGGAAGACTGAGGCCAGTTAAATGAACCGGGCAGCACTTCTTCACTGCACTTAGTACCCTTCAGTCGAGTGCTATGCTGTGTGTGACATATCTGGAAAAACTTAGTACAGTTTCTGCTGATGCAAAACTTGTTTCTGCACATGGATGAGTTTCAAAGGACTGTTCAGGCTCCAGTGTAACCAGTGGTGTTCCTGCTGTATTTCAGCTCTGTAAACGTTTCCTATGACTGACACTGAAGGAGACACGAGTACGATCAAAACACACATCCGTAGGATCAACCCACCTCGAATTCAAGGGGGCGTGTATCGATCTTAAAGCAAATCCAATGGCTAGGAATTTGGATGATGGCTGCTAAAGAAAACATCCGGATGAAACTTATCAAAACCCAACCCCCAAAAACTATCATATTGCGGTATTGGCATGCCCCTTTCTTCATTCGACCAAGGCATCTCAATATCTCGTTTCGTTTCACTTTCATGCAAATTTTCCATGGTTCATCGGTTGCTTTACTTACGCACAGACTATTTGCGAAAGTGAAATACTTCATGCCTTGCACCTGTGGCTTCCATTGTAAGAACTCGACGAGGAAATCCTGATCATGACGGTGGTAAGTACTACTTTTGATGGGTAGCTTATGCTGTTATACGATACATGTCCATCACCGACTTCCATACTTTTCCTCTCAATACAAATTGCATAAATCTTTCTCTCAATACAAGTTGCATAAATCTTAAAACAAGCGAAGGGATAAGTAATCTTCATATATCCTCCGTTGATTCTGTTAGAATTAAAGGCACATCTAGGTTTAATTTAATCCAAAAGTAAATCATGAACAACATGTGATTGACTATCAGTAACGAATAACAGGAGCATACTATAGATGCATATGCTAGAAGACTACACATATATCCATCTAATGTGCTCACAATCAATAGATTGAAAATAAACAGTAGAAACATTGTAACGCATCGCTCGTGGTGCAGATGGAAGCGATGAAGCGTTGTAGCGCGTCTGCGATCTGAGGCGGAAGCGCGCGCGATGAGCGCGATGCCTAGCGGCCGCTCTGAACGTCGAGGAAGACGAGCCGTGACGGTGACGTGGAAGCGATCGCCGAGCGCTTCCCAAAAACTCGATTCGTCCTCTCCGGTGCAAGAACGCGAGGACGGACGGTTTCGAGACACCTTTCCGTTATTTGGTGCACGCCGGCGTCTGGACGGGCAGACTTGATGGCGGCGCAATGAGGAAATCGGCAAAACGCTAGGGCGCGAAAACTCTATTTTACCTGTGATGACGGCGACGCGATATATAAAGGAGCCACAGTAACGATCAGTAATCGAACACGACTCGAGGGCGTCCCACGATCGGAGTCCATTACGGATCTGGCATTACGGTGTCCTTATCTCATACTACAACCGCGATTCCGAGTAGCAAAAGAGTAATCTGCAAGGAGAGGCTGCGCCACGCAAAGCCCTGGACCGAATTCGGCGGACCATTCACGCAGTGCCGACGCCTGCGCTTCGCCGCCCCGCCTCGCCTGCGTGCGAGCCCGAGCCCTGAGGCGAGGCGAGAGCGCGTGTGTATTCTTTCTCCCTTTCTCCACATGGTTCTACCATGGTGTAGCACACTCCACTATTTAAACTAGTGCTCACCACTTTAGGCTAACAATGTGGTACTATTGCTAGTGCACATGCTCCTCATGAGGTGGGCCTTTGAGATTTTCTAGGATTTATTGTCTCAATCAAATGGGCTTGGCCCAAATAATCCAACAATCCCCCACCAGATCTCAAAGTCCCACTGACAGTCTTGCCTGTTCCCAAAGTCATTAATATACCAAAGATTTCCGTGACAATGGACTATGCCTTGAATTGCACCTAGGACTCCAAATTACACTCACCACAACTTGAACAATGGACTAAGCCTTGAATTGCAAGTTTTGTGCGATCGAAGTTTCATTTAAAGCCTTAGGCGATACTAGGTCGCCAATAGGCTTCCCCTCGGGTGGAGCATATAAGTCGTACTCCATGGTCTCTTCATGAGCTTACTAGAGATTACCCAAGTCTCATAGATGCGACTTTCAACAATCACTCTCATATAGGTGTGTTCTTTCAAGATGCTCAGTAGGATGACATCTTCGCTAAATAAAGCCAACAGAACACATTAAGGCAAAAGCCAACCTGCCATACGATTTAGAGTATTGCATCTTCACTTGGAACTAGTTAGAAAATTACTCTCCTCCAGCTTAACCAAGAGCTTGTTTTTCCCAGACCTAATTCACGGGATCTCCGATCACATAGGTTGGAGTTACCGCTATGGTATAACTCACATGGGTCTCATGCCTAGTTCCTTTGATGCGTTATCTATCACATTCCGTGATAGCCCTTTAGTGAAGGGATCTCGCCAGGTTTTAGCTGTTTGGGTATAATCCAATGCAATCACTCTCGAGTTCTTCAATTTCCTGACAGACTTCAGACGTCTTTTCACATGTTTTGAGGATTTCAGGTTATCTTTAGAACTGTTCACTTTAACAATAATTGTTTGATTGTCACATTTCATAAGAATGGCCGCTATTGGTTTTTCAACTACCGGAAGATCCATCAAGAGTTCACGTAGCCATTCTGCCTCAATAGTGGCTGTATCCAATGCAGTCAATTCTACCTCCATAGTTGACCGTGTCAAAATAGTCTGCTTGCAAGACCTCCACGACACAGCACCCCCACCAAGTGTAAACATATATCCACTGGTGGCCTTAATCTCATCAGCATCAGAAATCCAATTTGAATCACTATAACCCTCAGTCCTGAAGGGTACCCGGTATAGTGTATTCCATAATTTACTGTACCCACCATGTAACGCATAACTCTCTCGAGTGCACGCCAATGATCATCTCCCAGATTAGAAGTAAACCGGCTCAATTTGCTTACAAAGAAATGAGATATCGAGCCTTGTAGCGCTAGCCAAGTACATGAGAGATCCAATGATCTCGAGAGTATTTCATTTGATATCTATCAATTCTCTTTTTTTTCAGAAGAATCACACATGGATCAAAAGGGGTTTGAGAAGGCTTGCTATACTAATAGCCAAACCGACTCAAAACCTTTTAAACATAATTGGATTGATAAAGAAAAATCAAATCATCAATTTTGACTAACTTCATGTTCAAGATCACGTCGACCTCTCCGAGATCTTTCATATCAAAATTTCCAGACAGGAAAGACTTGACCTCATTGATCACATCAAGGTTTGTTCCAAAGATCAAAATGTCATCCACATATAGGCACAGAATAACTCCCTCACCCCCACCATGGCGATAATACACACACTTGTCGGCTTCGTTTACAACGAAGCCAGCTTGTGTCAATGTTCTATCGAACTTCTCATGCCATTGTTTAGGTGCTTGTTTAAGGCCATAAAGAGATTTCAGTAACTTACACACCTTGCTCTCATGTCCGGGTAGCACAAATCCATCTGGCTGATCCATGTAGATCTCCTCATCTAGCTCTCCATTAAGAAAAGCTGTCTTCACGTCCATTTGATGGACAATGAGACCATGAGAGGCAGCCAAGGATAAAAGTACCCGGATGGTTGTGATCCTAGCAACAGGTGAATAAGTATCAAAATAATCCTCTCCTTCCTTTTGCGTATAACCCTTAGCCACAAGTCTAGCCTTGTACTTTTCAATAGTACCATCAGGCCTTAGTTTCTTTTGAACACCCACTTACCCACAGGTTTGCAACCATAAGGCGCTTCATGAGCTCCCAAGTTCCGTTAGACAGAATAGAATCCATCTCACTACGGACTGCCTCCTTCCAAGAGTCTGCATCGGAAGATGCATAAGCTTCAAATAGAGGTGGGAGTATCATCCACAAGGTACACAAGGAAATCATTACCAAAGGATTTAACCATCCTTTGTCTCTTGCTCCTCCTAGGAGCCTCACCGTCATCCTCCTCGAGATTTTGCTCGGAGTATCATTCGTAATCCTCGCTTGTGCAATAGGTTCTGAATTATCTCAGGATTTTGACTAGAAACGCTATGCAAATCTTTCATGGGAAATATGCCCTCAAAGAAGGTGGCATCTCTGGATTCCATGATTGTACCGACGATCATGTCGGATACCTCGGACTTTACTACTAAAAATCTATAGGCAATGCTCCGATGAGCGTATCCCGAGAAAGACACAATCCACCTGCCTTAGGTCCAAGTTTGCGCTTTTTAGTTATGGGCACATTGACTTTCGCCAAGCAACCCCACGTGCACAAGTATGAAAGTGATGGTTTTCTCCCTTCCCATTCTTCATATGGGGTTTTCTCCTTATTCTTAGAAGGAACTTTATTCAAAACGTGACAAGAAGTCAACAGGGCCTCCCCCCACCATTCCTTAGATAGACCCGCAGTGTCCAACATGGCATTTACCAAATCATTTAGAGTGTGGTTCTTTCTTTCGGCAACCCCATTAGACTGGGGCGAATAGGGAGGTGTCCTCTCATGAATAATTCTATGTTCCTTACAGAATAAGTCGAACTCAGTAGAGAAGTACTCACCGCCACGATCTGACCTAAGCATTTTGATTTTTCTTTCTAATTGATTTTCAACTTCAGCCTTATAGACTTTGAAGTAGTCTAAAGCCTCATCTTTAGTTTTCAACAGATAAACATAGCAGTATCTAGATGCATCATCAATCAGAGTCATGAAATATCTTTTTCCTCCTTTAGTCAACACACCATTCATCTCACAAAGATCTGAATGTATGAGTTCTAATGGTGCCAAGTTTCTCTCCTCCATTGCCTTGTGAGGTTTGCGAGGTTGCTTTGATTGCACACAACTTTGGCACTTAGAACCTTTGACAAGAGGGAATTTTTGGAATTAAATTCATACTAGCGAGCCGAGTCATACAACCAAAATTTAAATGACATAACCGTGAGTGCCAAACATCGGCTTCACCTCTATTGGAAATATCACAAATATGGTTCACAACTTTATTGCAAAAATCAAAAAGGAAAAAGCGGAACAAGCCTCCGCATTCATAGCCTTTACCAATAAAAAGTCCATGCTTAGACACGACTACTTTATTAGACTCAAACACCACTTTGAACCCTTCTCTACATAGAAGGGAGCCGCTGACCAGGTTTTTATTTATTGAGGGACATCTTGCCGCGTTCTTTAGTACACGATCTTTCCCGAAGTAAACTTCAGATCTACCGTGCCAACACCAAGAACGAAGCATTCGAAATTGTTTCCCATCAACACGGAGCAATCCCAAGACGGCACTGGTAAGAAGAGAACAAAGAGAGATCGGCACACACATGAACATTAGCTCGGTATCAATCCACCAATCGGTGGTCTGATTTCTTGAAAGAACAATAGGTGCGTTACCATACCCGGAAGTTCCTCCTCCGATGTGCCAATGGTCACGTTGTGCCAGGACTTTGAGTTCTCGTCCTTGCTCACCCTTCTGCCCTTGCGATTTGGACCTTTGTTTGGCCCAGTGTCCAATCTCACCGCAAACAAAGCAGGCTTCTCATCTTTGTTCATTGACTTCTTCTTCTTGAAATTAGTGGTTTGTTTGGCTTTATTTTTCCCTTTGTTCTTGCCATGTGAGAACTGTTGCACCACATTGGCGCTAGGCGCCCCTCGATTCCTTTCACAGTGCATCCTTAGCTCGAGCTTTCTCCTCAACATCTAGAGACGCAATCGATTCTCAGCAGAAATCTCTTGTCTCTTATGTTTTGAGATGTGGCAAAATTCCTCCATGAAGGAGGTAATTTGGCAATAATGCCCCGACCACAAACACTCGAGTAACTGGATTTTGAGAAGTTCGAGTTCCTCTGGCGAGAACACGTATCTCATGAGCCTGCTCAACTACTGAAGCGGTTATCCACCATCTTGTAGTCATGATATTGCTCCATGATATACAGCTTCACGCCCGACATCGGAAGCACCGAACTTAGCATTGAGCATCCCATAGTTCCTTGGCGTCTTTAATGTGCATATACACATCGCACGCAGACGATCGGCAAGAACACTAAGAACGGCTCCCACAAAGAGTGTGTTGGCATCCCGATATGCCTTCTCCTTTTCGTGAGTTGGATCCATATCCTCTGGTTTGCCGTTCGACACCCGTAACACGTTCATAGCCGTAAGCCACAAGGTGACCCTTATGCGCCATCTTTTGAAGTGCACACCGGTGAATTTTTCCGGCCTCGATTGCCTCGGCAAAGCCAGCCATTGATAAACCTAAGCGCCTATAATCAGGTTTTTGGATTGTTAGAATTAAAGGCACATCTAGGTTTAATTTAATCCAAAAGTAAATCATGAACAACATGTGATTGACTATCAAGAATCGAATACAGGAGCATACTATAGATGCATATGCTAGAAGACTACACATATATCCATCTAATGTGCTCACAATCAATAGATTGAAAATAAAGCGATATAAATATTGTAACGCATCTTGTTGCGTGTGCAGATGGAAGCGATGAAGCGTTGTAGCGCGTCTGATCGGACTAAGCGCGCGCGATCAGCGCGATGCCTAGCGGCCGCTCTGAACGTCGAGGAAGACGAGCCGTGACGGTGGCGTGGAAGCGATCGCCGGCGCTTCCCAACTGATTAAATCCTCTCCGGTGCAAGAACGCGAGGACGGACGGTTTGAAGACTGCTTTCCGTTATTTGGTGCACGCCGGTCTGACGGACGAAGCGAACTTGATGGCGGCGCGGCGAGAAGCGGCAAACGCTAGGGCGCGAAAACTCTATTTTACCTGGATGGCGACGCGATATATAAAGAGCCACAGTAACGATCAGTAATCGAACACGACTCGAGGGCGTCCACGATCGGAGTCCATTACGGGATCTATTACGGTGTCCTTATCTCATACTACAACCGCGATTCCGAGTAGCAAAAGAGTAATGCAAAGGAGGTCGCGCCTTACGCAAAGCCCTGGACCGAATTGGCGGACCATTCACGCAGTGCCAGACGCTCGCGCCTCGCCGCCGCCCTACTGCGTTCGAGCCCGAGCCCCGGCCGGCCCTGGCGAGGCGAGGCGAGCGCGCGCGTGTGTATTCTTTCTCCCTTTCTCCACATGGTTCTACCATGGTGTAGCACACTCCACTATTTAAACTAGTGCTCACCACTTTAGGCTAGCAATGTAGTACTATTGCTAGTGCACATGCTCCTCATGAGGTGGGCCTTTGAGATTTTCTAGGATTTATTGTCTCAATCAAATGGGCTTGGCCCAAATAATCCAACAGATTCATGCTTTAATATTTGTGCAACTTTAGAAAAGAAGAAGAGGCATAGAAGCATGTCCATCACCGTTCGGTGAGACCTGTTGCAAGGTGTTGACTATTATCCATGCGTAAGTGTCACCATTATTGTTTTTCCTGCTTGGCGACAAGTAGGGCGACCATGGCTTCTTGATGTCGGTTTGCTCGTGTTAGCATGTACGCGCAGGACGCTTTCCAAGATCCCTGCCATTGTCGGATGCAGATGCAAACATCTAGAGGTTGGTCCATGTGATGTAACATGTCCCAGCTGGGCGCTTATGAGATGGTTAAGCTTTCGTTTTCCATCGTCGTCTTAGTGAATTCGTTGGACCGACCTGCTCCGATCATTCGACGTCATGCTGCAGATGACGATTGCCCGTGAAGCCGACACTGATTACTTAATAATTTGAGTCTGTCTCCTAGTTGTTTAATGGTTGGACAAGCATCCTCGTGAGGCACAGCTTGGATTGATGTGATCACATCTTACAAGAATACCTTCCACAGATCCTGATTTTATGTTGGAGCAGTTTGATGAAACATACAAGGCATTGGGCGCAGTTGAACATATTCATTTAAATTCAGCAGCATTTTATTGTTCACAACAGACATACTGGCCAGTTTGAGCTATATTAGCTCATAACTAGAATGTACCTTCATCCTACAAAGCGAGCAAAGTCGCAGAGGGTAATATCAAACTCCATTGATTTGGGTGTGGGCAACAATCTACAATTACATTCTTCCTACCTTATTTGTCATCCTTTGGATGAGAGAACTGGGGTGTAACAAAGGAAATGCATCCTTCTGAGATCAAAGGACAGACACTCGTGAGATGGATAAGAACTATGACATAATCAAAAGATAGACTTGGAGGAGGGCATTGCGCGTGACACCTCTCATCCAAGAGCAAAAATTAACTTAAAAAGAACGAGGAAAAGGGATCTATACAGAAGGGGGTAACTCTGCCATGGATCGGTCAATCGAAGCTTGACGATCGGCTCCATCTTCCCCGCAGGTACTCTTCCAAGGACGTGTTGGCAGTGATGAAATCATTGCTGCTGACTGAGGCAGAGTCATCGTCGACATCAAATGCCAGTTTGATGTAGGACTGGATGTTGGTGTTGTTCTCCGGCAGTGTAACCACACCTTCATCACCATCACTCTCGTATGACAATCCGACTTGTGATCTAGCCCACTTAAGAATATCATGGTCACCATCAAGTATCTTCAGAATCTGATGTTTAAACAAGGATGCTTTGTAAGGTACAGCACAAAGGAAATACGCAACATGACAACTTACACAACCTGTGAATTAGAAATAAAATCTTACAACTGCAATGTGAGGACGGTGTTGAGGTGTTGGTCTGATGCAGAGCAAAGCAGCAAGGGTCATCCTCTCTACTTCATTGGTATGGCATTCAGTAGGCAAGCTAGGATCTACTAGCTGCGTAAGCTTTCCTCCTTGTACGATGGAATTCGCCTATACAAAACAAACCGCCGTTAATTATCTGTTCAAACAAAAGAAAAGAACCGTTCTATACCAAAATTAAGTCAACTTTAGATTCAAACAAGAAATTGACACATAATGATGCATACAACATGACACCTACCCACATCACTAGGCTCTCCTGGCCTTTTGGACAACCAGTGCACAGCGGTTTCCTGCCTGAGATTAATTCAAGAAGAACAACACCAAAAGCGTACACGTCAATTTTGTCATTCACTTTGCCATGCATGAAGTATTCAGGCGCTAAGTACCTGGTGGAAAGTAGTCTACATCAGTAAGGCAAATGTTGCAACGAAGCACGAAAAAGGTAAAGCTAGTGAACAAATGATGAGCTAATTACCCGAAAGTTCCTGCAACATCATTACATGTGATCTGGGATGTTGCATCAGTAGCCCAGAGTGCGAGGCCAAAGTCCGATAACTGCATCACACGAAAACAGAAAACTTGAATTCATTTACTTCGATGTTGCACAAGAACTGAAGCATTTCTTGCTATTGGATGTTGGAAGGTTACCTTTGGCTCAAAATCCTCTGAGATGAGAATGTTTGACGACTTGATGTCCCTATGGATCACTGGATGACTGTTGCCATTGCCATGGAGATAATCCAGTGCACAAGCAACTCCCACCGCCATGTTGAACCTCTCAGTCCAACCAAATACGTTCTTGCATTCTTTCTCACCTACATCACATTAACATTAAGACGAGTTTTCACATGGCAATGGCACAGGGAGAAAGCAGTTCGTAAATGATCCGAAACACACCATGCAATATCTCTTCTAGGCTGGCTCTTTGCAAGTACTCGTACACCAAAAGAAGGTCATTGTTCTTGAAGCAGAATCCGATGAGGGAAATGATGTTCTTGTGGCTGAGGGAGCTGATAATCTCAATCTCCGAGATGAACTCCTTCAGAATCTCATCGGAATACTTTAGGATCTTCACTGCCAACTCCTTGCCATTTGCCAAACAACCTTTGTAAACTTGGCTTGTGCCACCTTGTCCAATTATACACTCTGCACAAAACAAACGATGTGATTGCCGAACATAACATGTCTAAAAAGTTGGCAATAACAGACACAAATCTGAAATTCATACCAAGTGAGAAATCAGAAGTGATCTTTGCAAGCTCACTGTAACTGTACGAAGAATAAATGGACGAGAATTTCTCTTTGAGTGAGGTCAACTCTGGAATTTCCTTATCCAATTCCTCGATCGCCACAGAAGACATTCCTGAATTGTTTCTGGACGGGACAGCCACCCGGTCACACAAAATATGACTGGCACTGGTGGTCGAGTCTGGTCTTGTGGTTCTGTGTTCTAAATGGACTGGCGAAACTGCTGAATACCTGCTCGGGAGCTGCTTTGCCCACTGCACCACAGACATCTTGGACTTGTCAGGCAAGGCAGATTTTCGGTCCGGCAAGAGCTTCTTTCTTAGGAGGGACCAGCCGGTTGCGACTTCCGGCGATTCAAGACGGCAACCCTTCACCGGAACCAATGCTAATGAAACTTCCTTTGGTGGTGTGTGAGACCCCACTGGCATGGTGACAGCCCGAGAAATGGACCTGTTGTCCTTTACACATTCGTCCCGAAGTTTCTCTCCTATCATGGAAGTCAGGAGCTTCCGGTAGCTCCTCCTTGGTGTCTCTGCCACTGCATTCCAATTCCAGACTTAAGCATACTGAATTCATAGCCATTACAAGTCAGGAAATGGGAAAAAAATGCAAATTAAACTGTTTAATCGACATACTTGTGCTAACACTATGGTACGGTTCTTGTTGTACAGCATCGCTGTGGTAAACAATCTTGCCATTGTCCACTGCAAGAACCAAGCAACTCGTGGGAACTCTCTTTGCGCAGTACTTGGCGACCGAAGTGGAGGAGGATCTATATTTGCAGTGAACAAAACTAGCAGAGTCAGAGAACAAACTACTCTCGATTAAGATAGCAGTACGGAGTGGAGAATTTGTCAAATTAAGTACCCAAAAGACCGGGAATTCTTTGCGACACCAAGGATCAGATGTGCGGCATCACAACAAGCCGCTTCTTTCACCAGAGTTTTCCGGACAGGCGTTCCTCCACAGACCTTGAGCTCCAAATCGATCTGGTGCGTGTAAACGGAACAACAAAATGGTGAGAAATTTGAGGCGCCCTTGCACTAAAGATCAGTGAGCGGCAGTAAAAAAAAAAAAAATTAAGGGTGACCAAATTGCAAGGCGTCGAAAAAAGTAGAGACAAAAATTGGACCATCCAGTAGGAAAAAAAAATGGTAGCATGAGTGTTACGGCAAAGGTGTAAAGTTTTAACCAAAATTGGACGGACCAGTGACGGTACTCGCGACGAGAAGGCCACCATTGAATAGAATCCACAAGCAGCTCATAAACAAAGCAGAAAAGGAGAGAATTTTCTTCTGCAGTTGAGAGCTGGGACGACTGACCTGCTTGAGGTTGCAGAAGCCGTCGTACACGGCGAGCACAGACGCGAGCGAGTCCGCGGCCTCGCTCGTCCCGTCCAATCCCAACCCTCCTCCTAAACAAGGAGGTAGAAACAAACAAAAAAAAAAACGGGATTAATCTCACAAACAGATCGATTCAGCAAGAACAACCACAGGGACAAACAGAGCAAACAAGGCCAAATTTAGCAGATTAGTACTCCGAAGCGGCAGCCTCAAGCACAAATCAAACCCGGACCATAAGGCCGAGCAGTCGGCACCGATGGGTGCAGGGAGCGGGGGAACGCACCGCCGGCGGAGACGTGGAGGGCGACGACGCGTTCGCCGGCATTGGCGACCTTGACGAGGGCCCAGGTGAGGAGCTCGCGGCTGGCGGCGTCACTCCTGATCCCCACCACGATCGTCCTCCTGCCCCCCGCCGGCGCGGGGGACGGCGGCGGCTGCAGCGCCGGCACCTCGGACGGGCGGCAGTGGTGCTGGCGCGCACCGTCGGGGACAAGGAGCCTCATGGCGGCGGCGCTCCCCTCTCCCTCCCTCCGCTCCGTTCCTACTTCCGCCCTTGGCTTCGCCGCGGAGGAGAGAGAAGAGAGAGAAGAGGAGAGACAGAGAGAAGTGTGCGTATGTGTGTGGAAGGACGGACGGTCCGAGGGAGGCTGCGTTTTATGCGGCTTCTTTTTTGTTGGGTGGGTCGCCTGTATGGTACGAGCCTATGAGGGCAAGTCTGTAATACATCTTTTATCTCGGTACTAACCGATAATATTAAACTATGTAAAGAATTGTTTGTAATAATTTAAAATAATTAATATGTTGTCTATATACAATGATATATACAATGTAAAATCGTATATAAAATTATCTGTTAAATAGTAGACGGTTAAGATGTAGTAGGATTCTTACTTCTGGATGTTCAAATATGTTTAAACTCTATCTTACTGTGGGCGAATTCGAATCTGTTTTAATTGGCTTGTACTATAAATTTGATACCCCCTTCGAACAAGAGAATCAACCTGTATATTGTGTCTTTTCTGTGTCTGTTCTTTCTATTCGTTTGGTGCATTGTATTTAATCTACGGTGATTGTCATCGTTTTACAAAATAACATCTATCTGTTTTCCTTATCTCTTTTTCACATATCTAAAATTCTATATAGCACGATGTGTAGGTTAAATCTCAAAACGATTAACGGTAACGCCTCGTTGGGTTTTGTTAAGCTGCTGCTGCCTCCTGCTTGGTTTGCTTCGGTTACCCTCTTTGATTACTTATTACGCCTTGCTGCGAGGCTTTGGAGCCGGGGTCACACATGCAAAGATGCCTCGAGCATATGCGTCGTCTCCCATACTTCGTGTATCGTATATTAAGCTTTAAGTGTGTGTGTCTATATATATACGTATATAAAGGTATTTGCAAAATATGCTAAAAACTATGTACTCCTTGCAATTTTTTCATGTGGATCTCATTAGAATGTCTTATAATTAGTATATGAGTGTATACAAACTGATAAATGAGTATTTCAAGTACGTTTGGGTGGTATTTCAAAGTAGGGAGTAATTACTCCCGGGAGTACGAAGTATTTTTCCTATATATATATATATATATATATATATATATATATATATATATATATATATACGTACGTATATATATATATATATATACGTACGTATACATATATGTATGTATGTACGTATATATATATACGTACATACATATATATATACTTACATATATATATATATGTATACGTACGTATATATATATATATATATATATATATATATATGTACGTATATCGTATATTAAGATCGGGAGAAACGCCGGCAGGAGGGCCTGCATACGTGGTGTCTGGCGGTTTCGCGAAAGATCCCCTCTATTTCTTCAAATTACAGATAGGTTCCTGCGAATTTACAGAAAAGTCTTTTGCGATTTTTTGTGAGGGAAAGATTAATTTTCCCGGATCGCGTTTAGATTCCTCGCTCGCTACTTTACAGAAAGATCCTCCCGTTAAATATAAACCGCGAGCGAGCCATTTTCTACTTTTTCGGGATAATGGTGAGGTCCAAAACTATAACAAACAGGTCCCCGGTTTTTACATCCAGGTCATTTCTTCGTTTTCCCCGAAAAAAATATTTTTATCAACAGAAAGATGTGTACTTTTTTTTAGCTAGGTCTCTAAGGTTTCTCGAGCCTCCAAAAATTTTGAAATTACGTCTAAGTCTATTTTTTTCTCTAAAAAAAACGCAAAATCATTTTTCGTTCATGCGCGCGCCGCACATACGGGCCAGGCCCTTTCTCCGTTTTCCCCGAAAAAAATATTTTCGCCAGCAGAAAGATGTGTACTTTTTTTTCGGCTCGGTCTCTAAGGTTTCTCGAGCCTCCAAAAAATTTGAGAATATGTCTAAGTCTATTTTTTCTCCAAAAAAAACATAAAATCATTGTTCGTTCATGTGCGCGACGTGCGTCGCGCTTACGGGCCTAGTTGTTTCAAGGACCTGGAGGATTAAGCTGGATGAGCATGCTCGTGGATGAGTTGTGTTCATCGATGATCTATTGTCAGGTTCCCTCGCGCCTCAATCCGTTTACATTAGGGGTGTGCTTGCTTGTCGTAGATTTATGTGGTTTAGTATTTGAGTATTGACTGCTTCGGATTTTCTTTGTTTGGTACTTCCTTCTTGTAAGTTTATAAGTTCTATTTGTTTATAATCTTATTTATAAATATAGGGTGTATTTCATATTCTAATGCAAAATTAATAGAGATGTGCTTCTATATATGCTTTTTTTTTTGAAAGTTGCATAAATAATAAAACATAAATAAAAGGTAGATGATGATTACTTACCCCTTCGTTTGCTTTAAGATTTGTGCAACTTATATTAAGAGGGAAAAGGGTATAAGCACTGCTCAAATTAATATGATGTTCCTTTTTATAGCCCTGATAAATGTCGAGTTTTACTTCATATTCTGTGTATGCATGTATCTAAAATAGTGTTTAAAGATAAAAATTAAAATTAATCTAGTTATTTTTAATATGGTATTAGTCTATATGAAAAAGAAAACGCTAAGCCCGTATTCCCGTCGTAAAAATTAGCCGATCGATAGCTGCGGCTCATGTGCTAGTGTACGTAGGGAAGATGTAAGAGCATCTCCAATAGTTCCCTATAATTTGACTCCCAATAACTCTGGATTGGGAGCTTCCTAAAATTTTTAAGCCTTAAAAAAAAGAACATTCTCCAACAGTTATCATTTTTCCCCCTAAAAATAGTTATTGGGAAAGCACACGAGCGTCCAATATCTGGCCACTTCGGCAGGAGTTTTTGGGCTTGCAGAGATATTGGGATTCCGACAGGGTAACTGTTGGAGCGGTAATTTTTCCATTTGTTCCTAAAAAATGATTTTGGGAATAAGTTTTGGGAACTGTTGGAGATGCTCTAACGAGACAACAAGGGAACCGGTGACGACGTCGACGATGCCATACTAACTTAAACCGTCGTTGATTAATGGAGAAACGCTAGATTAATTGCTGGATGCAGCAGAATGCTATTTAATTTGTCTTCGTTTAGAAATAGCACTAAGATCTCCGAAGTCAAATGAAAAATGCACCCTGACCATATGACACATATATGTCAGCATGTGTTACAAATTACAATTGAGTAGGTAGCCGGCGGAAGCTTAACCCCGGTCTGTTCCGGACACTGGACTGTGGACTCGATCGCTAGATCAATTTGACCGCCGACCAGACGTGGTCAGGTGACAAATTTTTGCTTATTCGCCTTTTTTCCTTTTTGAAACTAGCTTTTATATTATCGAAATTGCAAAAACGGCTCCCGGGTCAACTACGGAGGCCACAACAGCAGGTGGCGCATGCCACCTGCCGTGTTGGCGTAGCTTGGTAGGTCATCGAGTGTGCGATAGGTCGGCTAACCGCGCCAACTGGTAGGGCCCAGCACGGTACTGTGCAGGGTGTGCTCGGTAGCATGTCATGTCGTTGCTTCGTAGGGCTAGCACACAGGCTAAGCTCGGCAGGACGTCGCGTCGTGTCGCACAATGCGCCGCACTCCTGGCATGCTAGGCGTGCTCGGAAGGTGGTGGGTGTGGGGGCATGCCTATTACATTAACATACTTGTATTTAAAATAAGTCATTGCATAGGTAATTCCATTATCAGCCGGGGCCTTCTGCTGCACTACCTGAGTTCGGCTGTGTTGCTGCACTGCCGTGACTCAAAGCATCGAAGACCTACCAAGCTACCCAGTACCCAGGCACCGCAAGAGACATATATCCTATGCTACGCTTGCCACGCTCGTGAATGAGACCATTTTTACAAAAGCTTTAGTACCGAGGCTAAATTTGAAGAAAAAAAAAGACGCTAAGGGGCCGCGAAAGCGACGGCCTCGTATGCTTAGGGCCTGTTTGGGAGAGCTCTGCTCCTCAATTTTTAGCTCCACTCCAAATTCGTGTAGCCAAACACCTCAGCTCCATAGAACTCTAACTCCAGGAAAAATGTGAATCTAGGGGGCTGCTCCATGGTTTTTGTGGAGCTCCTCAAGGGGTACTCCAAGAAACACCATTTCATACCCACTCATGAAGTTGCTAGGTAATTACCCACCTTTGCCACTGGTTACACATATAGGTAATTACCCACCTTTGCCACTGGTTACATCAACACCCAAGGGCATAAATGGATATCCACACCAAAACCATTTATTCTTGAAGCTGGATCTAATTTGCAAGCCAAACACCTCCCTTCCTTACTTCAACTCTATGGTGGAGCTACTCAACGGTGGAGTTGATGAAGTGGAGTTGATTTTTTTGGAGTGGAGCTCTCCCAAACAGGCCCACTTAGCTAGCTGCTCTGTCTCTGTTCAAATGCGTGTTAGGCTATAAAGCCTCCGTTTCAAATTACATTGAGATCTAACGATTTTCATGCTAGGTCGATCGTAAAGAAAACCATGAATTTGTGCGCATCAGCATGCTGGGAGAAGTAATCCAGGCCAAGGTTTCAAATTTTGTTTTCGGTATATATCTCGGAGGTCGCCGAAATTCGAAATTTCGGCAAGATTTCAGAATTTCAGACAAAATTCAGACGAAATCTAAAAACTAAATTTCAAATCCGGTTTTTTTTCAATCGGGATTTTCGAGATTTCGACCAAAAACACCGAAATTTCGGCCAAAATCACCGAGATCTCGGCCAAACTACCAAGATCTCGGCCTAAAATCATTGAGGGTTCAAAAAAAAGTATTTGTGGCGGTTTTTAAGAAAAACCGCCACTGATAATATTACCTGTGGCGGTTCTTGGCTAGAACCATCACTAATAATATTTTGAATTTTTTGATTTTTTTTTATCCGATCGAGATTTAAGATCTCAGAGGGGTCCAAAATTCAAAATCTCGACCGAAATTTCTAAAATTTCGCCGAGATTTTAAACCTTAATCAGGCTCCAGGCAGCCTAGCTAGTCCTGGACGAGGTATTTCAGCGAATTCGATGGTCAGTCTTGGCCACTGCGATCACACTCGTACGACCGTGGACGGTAAGGCCATTCACAGTGGGAGTTTCATTTTCATTAAATGATGTGACACATCATCATGTTTGGTGACATGGCAAGATAATTATGAAGAGAGAGATAGAAAGAGTTTCATGGGAGGGGAGAGGGTTTCATCTGGATGAAACCTGAGATCTGTGATTCTGCAAAAGCTGATGTGACACTCTTGGAAACTGGGAAATAAAACTATGCACTGTGAATGGCCTAAAGGGCGCTTGTTGCTCTGTTCCTCTTTTTCAGGACAGCAGGAGCACAGAAATCCAAGCTCCTCGCATCCTCTGTGAATGAACGATCACATATGTATTTGCACGAAATTTGGGAACGATTTTGACTCTGTTGCCCTGTCAGCCTCGTGTCCTAACGAATCTTTTTTTCGCTGTTACTTTTTCTTTTTTTTTTCTGAACTAGCCTTCGCGTAAGTGATTTTACAAAAATAATGCTTACCACAGGAGAGACGATCTGCACGGCGCTGCACTGACCGGCTGCTAGCCTTCTTGATTAAGGTCCCGTTTGGCAGAGCTTCAGATCCCAACTCCACCTTAAATCTGAAACTTGTAGGATAAAATAAAGTGAATTACGTTTATTTTTTTTATTCTAAAATATAAATAAGATGACCCACCTAAATAAATACTTTTAATATACTCATAGCTCCAGTTTCATGGATCTGATAGAGCTAAGAATACTCAGCTTCACCAGATCTATCGATATGATAAAGTTAAAGCTCAACTAAACAAGGCCTAAAGTGATGGCGTAGACACGATGCGGGGCGCATTGAAAGAGGAGACGACGGAATAAGGCACAGCTAGTACGTGGATCGCAGCGATGCCTGATTAATTAGCTTCAGTACCTCATAATATCAAGGTGGTTTAGGTTAGTTTGGAGTTAGGACGGCGCATGCATGATTAATTAACTTCAGTACGCGTTCGCGCCATGGGGTTTGCATGCAGGACGGCATGCTCAAGTCCGATACTTGCTCACTCCCGTAAATTTAAAAGCGTACATACAAGTGAGACAGCGTATATCTATACTTCGAAGATCTTAGAGGCAAAAAAAAATTATAGTGTATAAAAGATGCGCACATGTCACATGTGTGCTTCCGTGTGAGGGGTGTGTGGTATAAGTGTGTAATGTGTGTCATTGTACCCGTAAAAAATCGCATAACAGATCTATTTGTCTGTGTGTTTATTTATATCTTATACTAATTGGACTCTTATAGAAACTTCTATGTCAATCCTATGAGGGGTAAAGAAGCTAAAAATTACCATATTAATCACAGAAAAATTCCCACATTAATAAGAAAAAGAAAATTCTTGACCATGTAATCAACGGTTAGATGACCATATTGTATCGAAATATAACACAAAACTTGCTATCTAATTTAAAGAAAGAATTAACCCATGTCATAATTCAAAATCCAAGTTAAATAGAAATGAAATTAAATTCAGGATTAAAATAGTATTGATACCAAAATTTAGTTTGTTCTGAATATAAATTGTGAACATAAACAACCGCTACAAAAATCTGTTCGTCCCGCTTGCCTTCAGCATGTAGTCCCTCCAGTTTGATAATCTCTACTATATAAAGTGAGAGTTTCTTCCCACGTCACATTAATTGCTCTGCTTAATTGCCCTACTTAATTGCCCTGCTTAATTGCCCTACGTAAGAAACGAAGCGTTGCTTTAATTAGCCAGCTTTTGCAAGAAACGAAGTGTTAAAGATAGATGTTTGATCTTATGAAATAGTATTTTTTTTTTTTTTTTTAATCTTTATTTTTCGTTATCAATTTTGTTTTTCGTAGCACCGCACGGGCATATAACTAGTAGATGTCATTTTGGACATCGACACGGTCTTCAAAACACAACTTTGACCGCTAATTTTTATTATAATATATTTATAAAACCCAATAAAATTATAATATTATGAAAGTACTTCTCGAGACAAGTCTACCCATATAATTTTCATATATCCAATTCAAATATTTAAAAATATATCGATAGTCAAAGTTTTAGAAGTTTGACCATCATTGTGTCCAAAACGACATCTGTTATCAAACTGGAGGGAGTATAATGTAAAATTTGAAAATTCAATTTTCAAAAATACCAGCATTTGTAACCAAAATTATGCTACTAAATTTGCAAGAAAAAAGAGAGAGAAAGAATTAATGCTTGTCATAATTCAAAATCCAAGTTAAATGGGAATGAAATTAAATCCAGGATTAAAATCATATTGATACCAAAATTTAGTCAGATCTGAATATAAATTTTGAACATATACAGTTGTTACTACAATTCATTTGTTTAGTTTGCTTCATAACGTAAAATATAAAATTTTAAATTTTAATTTGTAGAAATTCAAGCATTTGGAATTAAAAATAATGCTACCAAAATTTCTATAAATTAGTACTAAATTTGCAAAAAAAAATATATAGAGAAAATATGTAGTCCAAGTGATACACGGGCTGATGACTCTCCTATAAGCTCACATGTCAATGCTACTAGGAGAGTGAAATGCTAGAAATTACTATATTAATCATGGAAAAATAAAAAAATCTAGAAATTCGCATATTAATAAAAAAATCTTGACCATGTAATGAATGGCTAAATGCCCATGTTGTACCCAAAATATAAAAACAAAACTTGTTATCTAATTTATATAACATTAGTGCTAAATTTGCAAAAAATATAGAGAAAATTTGTAGACCGTGTGATGTACAGGCCAGTTGATGACTCTCCTAGAAGCCCCATGTTAATCTATGAGTGTGAAGAAGCTAGAAATTATCATATTAATCATAGAAAAAGAAAACATCTTGAAATTCTCATATTTATCGGGAAAAGAAAAAAAAATATTGACCATATAATGAATGACTAGACGACCATGTTGTACCCAAACATAAACACAAAACTTGCTATCTAATTGAAATTGTTCATGAAAGAATTAACACATGTCATAATTCAAAATTCATGTTAAATGGGAATGAAATTAAATACAACATTAAAATAAGAAGCTCCCATGTTAATCTAGGTGGGTGAAAAAACTAGAAATTACCACATTAATAACATAAAAAATTCCCACAATAATTAGAAAAATAAAAAATATTGATCATGTAATAAATAGCTAAATGACTATGTTGTACCCAAACATAAACACAAAACTCTAATCAAACAGGAAAGAATTAACGCATTTTATAATTCAAATCCAAGTTACATGGAAATGAAATTAAATATATAATTAAATTAATATTGATACCAAAATTTAGTTAGTTCTGAATATAAATTTGAACATAAATAATTAAAGAGAAGGTACATCGATGCATACAGACAAGTTCAACGGCTCTTAGTCCTAGCTACCATACTCGTGTCGGCCACTTTCATGAGGAAGGCTGGCAGCCGGCTAGTGCAGCGTCGTGAGGGCGTTGCATATGGTAGTGTAGCGCCACTCAGCCGTTGTACATTGTGCAACGTCTTTGGCCCGCTGCACTAGCCAGTGTAACGCGCTCCAATTGGTCGGTGCAGCGCCCCTCCTTTCGTGACAAGTGTTATTTTTATAAAATAAAATACTTCCACAGAGGCTATTTCTAAAAAATATATATTTTTAAGCGGTTAGAACAGTAAAAAATTCTGTCCTAGCTAGTCAACCATATATATGCACGAAATAGGGAAAGTGCAGATCATTTTCTTCCATGATGGACATTAAATAAATGTCGCTAGCTTTAATCTCGAGATTAATCAATTCTCTCGGCCAATGATTGGATCTGAATATCTGATCTACCAGCTCGTGTAAGTAGGGATGCAAATGGGCCGGCCCTAGGGTCATCTTTGACCCACTGTAGTTCATTTGTTTGCACTAAAACTTAAAAGGTGGAGTATAAATTAAGTTTTTAGTGCAAACAAATGAACTAAAGTGGGCCAAAGAAGACCCTAGGGTCGGCCCATTTGCATCCCTACGTGTAAGAGATGATGATGCGCGAGATCGACCGTCGATCCGGTGCGCTCGTGCACGTGAGCTCAAGAGAGATCATGTGCCATCAAGATCGATTAAATCTGTGCCGTGCATCACGCCGACAGGCTTATATTTCCCTTATGTATCACGTGTGAAAGATTTTGAATTTTTTTTGGATGTTAAATTTAACCAGTTTACTGACTAGTTCAAATAAGTTTGAGCTAAAATTCAAACTAGAGTTGCCCTTCTTATGATAGTTTAATTGTAGATATTTGTTGATTTTATATATAACCCAACAGAGCATGTGACCTAAATTCGTTCAGAATATTTGAATTCAAGTATATTTTTTAAAGTCATGCATTTTATTTGAATTGTTATGGATGTGTATATGCTCTAAAACTGATATTTTTGAAAAATATACCTGAATTTAACAAAAATTCATGTATTAAAATAATTGTGTCCCATTCCCCCTCTCTGTGTGTCTATATATATATATATATAGTTCATTACTCATAGGTGTGCGTACTCATATTTTCCATACACCACTTAAACAAGCAAGTTATACATATTTATCTTTTTGAGCATACTCTAATAATAATTATAGCATACTCAAAAATGAGTTCTATGAAAAAATTTCGTCACAGTTCACTCTTTATAGCATAATTTGTGTATATACTCCTTTTATATGTGAAAAAGGATATATACAAACAATATAGTGTTCTGATAATTTTTTTCCAAACATGTCGCATCACAGTATCGTAGAATTATTATTTGTGTTCCGAAAATGATAAAGATGTATAACACATTCGTTTAAGTGGTATATTAAAAATGAAAATATGTACTCTCGGGGTACGAAAAAGGCTTCCTCTATATGAAAATGATATATGTGCGTAGTAGTACGTCCCCATTTTCCAAGCCAAATCACTAGGGGTGGGGCATTCGGTTTTTTTGGTTAAAAATATTTTGATTTTTGAAATTTGGGTACCAAAATTTTTGGTTCAAATCTAAAAACTGAACTGAATTAATTCAGTTTTTCAGACTGCCTTTGCCGATTAGATTTCAAGACTGGAAGCGCTTCGGTTTATCGGGCTATCCGGTTTATTCGGTTTTCAAAATTACAAAACTGAACCAAAAAACAAATAATACTAAAATAAAAACCAAACAATAAACAGAAAACCAAAAAAACTAATTTTTTGGTTATTTCAATTCCGTTTAGTTCGGTTTTCGATTTCGGTTAAAACTTGCCCACCCTACAAATCACTTCGATTTCGGAAATCGCCCCCTCCCCCGACGAAAATCGGTAGAAACCAAACGAAATTCAAAGTCAAATTTTTTGAATAGGGATGGCAATTGGACCCGCGGGTTTGGGTACCGGCGGGTTTTGCACCCAATCGGGTCAAGGTTGGGTTTTAATTTTTACCCGCGGGTTCTTTGGGTCGGGCACCCGAAATGAGTTCGGGTTTTAATTTTGACCCGTGGGTACCCGTTGGGTACCCAAAATGCCGCACATACCCATTGGGTAACCGTTGGGTTTCGGGTATCCGCCGGGTTTGGGGTCAGGTTTTGGGTACCCGCCGGATTTGGCTCAGGTTTTTGGGTTCAGGTTTCTTATCGGGTCGGATTTTGCAAAACCCACACCCGACCCAACCTATTACAACCCATACAACACAAACCCGTCGGGTTTCGGGTACCAGCCGGGTTCGGGTTTGGGTATAGTTTTTTACCCGATAGGGTATTCGGGTTCGGATCGGGTTTTGGGTCGGGCGACCCGACCCGTTGCCATCTCTATTTTTGAACTTAGCGATCAAATAACGGCGAAAAAAATGAAAACCGATCGGTTTTACGGTTTACATCGAGAATCGGACACTTAGCGAAAATTGTTTTTTTTTTAAATCGGTTTTTCAAAAAACAAAATTCATGCTAGTTGTTTAAAAGCTATTAATACTAATTATACGGAACTTTTGGGTAGATTTTTTTTCAATTTTTCAAAAAAAATTGAATTTGAATCGGACCGATTTATCGATCGGTTCAATTTCTCAAGCCAGACGGATACGGTTGAAAATCATACATGATTTTCGAGCGATTCCGTCGACATTTCAAACCCTGCTCACATTGTTGATCAAATTAAAGCTCGTCGTAGAGGCATTCCACTTTAAAAAAGGAAAAAAAAGGCAGAATGCTCACACTGTCCTTGCGACAATTTCACGGAGCTAGCTGGTAGTGTTTCTTTTTCTCTTTTTCGTATAAGGAGCTACCGGCCAACATTACTATATCGACTTTGTGCTGTGATCTCGCATCCAAATCCTTGCGATCTTGAAAGCGAAAAGTTGGATTGTTTGTGGCCGATCAGTTTTTGATGGCTCTCCTTTCCGAGCAGAAAGTAGCGGCCTCTCATGATCATTTCGGTCGTGATCTCGGAATGTTCTTTTCTTCCTAAATAAAGGCGAGAAACCTACCTAGTAGCTAGCTAGAGAAGCATCCGCTCCTTGAAGTGATTCTGTACCTGCCGAGGGGCCATGGTGATCACAATATTGGAACAAGGGCTCATGTGGTGTATATATATATATATATATATATATATATATATATATATATATATATTTGGAGCAATTACGTAACGCTATAGCAACAAGTTTAAATATAGTTTCGGCCGGTTTCAAGAAAACATTTGAAAAAGTTTCATACTTCGGTGAGTTTCGCGTGTTTTTAGAAGTTCCTAGAAGATTTCAAACCAAAGTTTTAACGAGTGAAGATTTTCGAATTCAAGTTTTACCGAGTTTTAACCAAAAGTTTTAATAGATTTCGAGCCTCCATCTTTCTATCCCAGCTTGTAACATGCCACCACACCCACCCGCGACTACTCCCGCGAGCCCAATCGGCGTTGAGGCCTTCCTTAATCGAGCCACTGTAGCATCAACCCTCAACTCGCCCTAGCCATTCACCAGCGTCAGAGAGAGAGAGAGAGAGAGAGAGAGAGAGAGAGAGAGTGAGTGGATGGGATAAGAGTTGTGCGGATTCCATTGTGTCAAGAACAGAGATAATGCATGATAGATAGATCTTGAATGTCAATTAATTAATGGGTTAAAAATCGGGTAATTGGATGGTTTTCCGTTCGATTTGATTTGATTTGATTTGCACGGTATGGCCCTGTTTGGCAGAGCTCCAGATCTCAACTCCACCTCGGAGCTGAAACTTGTAGACTGAAATAAAGTGACTTAAATTTATAATTTTATTTTAAAATTAAACAAGATGATCTACCTAAGACTCTTAATATACCCACAGCTCCAGGTCCACAAATTTGGTGAAGCTAGGAATACCCAGCTCCACCAACTCCAAGAATTTGGTGGAGCTGGAGCTCTGCCAAACACCCCCATAGTTTTTCTCATATATTTTGTGAAGGAATGTCATTGTCTTTTTATTTCCATACCTACGCATGCAGATGAATTCTATCTCCCGTAAGAAATATTGGCACTTTCGTTTTACCTTCTACCGTCCGTGGAGCCCAATTTTGACCATTGTTTTGCATCGCAACAAAATTCTGGTGTCTAAAAAAATATTTTTTAACATTGTAAAAATCAAATTTCATGCATGACAAAATATACCAGTTTTGATTTCTCCCCCTTTTTTTTTGCGAGGAACTACTAGTTTTGATACAACAAGTCTGACCACGTACTTTAGAACTTATACTATTGGCAAACAAGATAAAAGGCCTTGATTATGCGTATCCCATTGTGACATCAAACTTAATTTGATGGAGGGACGGTGAGGGTTGCTAGTCGAATGATTATCGGGAGGAAAAGGAATGGAAGTAGAATTGTTTAGGCTATCTCTAATAGTATCACTTTAGTTGTCTCTTTGAGCAAGTACAATAAGATCATCTTAGTTTAATTTTAGTCTGTACATGTGAAGTTTGTCCTATGTAGAAGGATGAGAAAAGAGGAGAGATAAGAGAGTTGGCTCTTATTTAGTAGCCAGCTTTGCATAAGAACATAGGCAGATTAGTTATATACAAGAGAGAAGAGATAATTATTGCACAGCATCTAGAGATAACATTTAGAGACAGTTTTGTACAAGTTGGTTTTTTGCTTACTTTAGAAGATATGGATGAGAGATGGAGTAAGTAGCGGACTTTGCTATTGTACTTGCTCTTAGACCATGTTAGTAAAATCCTACATGGATGAGAGATAAATGAGGAAAGAGAATGTATCTCTTACGCAAGAGATATTTTGATAACACAAACCAACACAAATGGCTATGTAATGTAAGGAGAGAAAATATGATGAAAATAATATAAATAATTAGATGAATAATTTTAAAACTATTAAAGTTATTATTTCTAATTTTATCTTTATATGAGTTGAAATACTTAGAGACAATCTTAAAGAGAACATCGCTCACTCCCTGGAGCAATGTGTCATGTTAGGTGTTGGAGTCGTTCAAGAAAACTGGGAAAATTTTGAATACAGTACAATTTGTCATCCATATTTATAGATCGATACAATACATTTGCATAATTACAAAAAACACAATCATAAACGAAATTTGAAAATTCGTTTAGGCTTTACCGAAATTTCAAATTTCGTTTTCAGTGTATTCAAAACCTGAAAATTTAGGTATCCTTTAAATGAAATCTGAAATTTCGGGTATGAGGTGGGGCCCCCATACCCGAAAATTAGAGCTTCGGGTAAGCCTTTTTTTTTTTTTGATTTTTTCTTCAGTGGTCAGTTCATGCATGGGAGCCTTAACCGAAGCATGGTGGAGGCCCTTGATCCCTTCACGTATAACCGAAGCTCCAAGTTTCGGGTATGGGGTCCCACTCCATACCCGAAATTCGAATACCCGAATTTTCAGGTTTCGAATACACAGAAAACGAAATTTAAATTTTTGGTAAAGTCTAAACGAATTTTCAAATTTCATTTATGATTGGATTTTTTGTAATTACGCAAATGTATTGTATCGATTTGTAAATATAGATGAAAAATTATACTGTATTTAAAAATTACCAGAAAACTGCAGAATCTGCCTCTGGTGGAGTACGTAGCATTGAAGTCTGCAACGGCTTGGTCGGTTCAATCAGTTGGCAGTTTATTTGGCGCCGGATCCAAGACGTACGCCATATTACTCTACTAGTATCAGGGCATGTTATAGTAAGACTATCTTAGTTTAATATGTACTATCAACTTTAATCTATATAGAAGAGTGAGAAAAAAGAAAATAGTACGTACAATAAGGCCATCTTAGCTTACTAGCTATTAGTACGTACGTATCAACTTTAATCTATATAGAAGAGTGTGAAAAAAAGAAATAGAAGAGAGCAAGTACAATAAGACCATCTTAACTTACTAGCTATTAGTTTGAACACGTCAGCTTTGCCCTATGTGAAAAGATGAGAAAAGAGGAGAGAAGAAAGCTGACTGTTATTTAGTAGCCAACTTTGTACGGAAATATAAGTAGATTATTTATGTATAAACGAGAAAAAAATACTTATTGCATAATATCTAAAGACAAATTTTAGAGACACTTATTGTACAAGCTAATTTTTATATTACTATTAGTTTATAGTGAACTTTACTATTGTACTTACTAGTATAATAATCAGCTTAGTCGTGTTTCGTACATAGGGATGGGGTGTTCCCATACGTACGTGACTGACTACTGCCTTTACCTAGGTATGGTCGTTACACATTTGAGGGTAAACATCATCTGTTTATACGATGCCATTTCAAGACAAATAGATACGTGGGTATAGTGCACGCTGCAGGCGTAATATGCTAACACGTTAATAGAATAATTTTTAAGGGTTTTTTATAATTCTAAAAATTTCGCAGGCTTTTTACCAAAAATCGGTGAAACTTGATTTTTGGGGTCTTTTTGGGAAGAAAGGAGCTATGTGTAATTTTTCAAAATATTTTCTAAAAATCGGTGAATCTGCCCTGACAATCTCTGCACGGGTTCACACCGTTTTCCGTGCATGAATTGTAACATCCTCAAATTTATAAAAGTTTAAAATCAAATATTAAGTATGTGAAATCATCTTTGTGTTGCATTTTATGATTTCTTGTGCAATTACTTATGTGATGGTTGAATTAATTGTTGAAATGAATAATGGAGTTAAGAAAGAAAAGAAAGGAAAAGAGAAAATGGTAAAATGGTAAGAAATGAAATTACCATAGTAAAAACTTTGGATAACCTGGCCAAGCCCTAGGAAATATTTCTAGATGGTCAAAACACCTTGTGTATGCAATTGTTAGTCAAGAAAACAAATTAAAATGTTGAATCTTATCTCTGGCCAGACCCATGTCAGATTTTTGGAGGAAGTTGTAGAGCAAACTAGGCCTTGAAATTTTTACCATAAGACCTCATACTTATCACCTTCACCCACAAAAAGTTTCAAAAATTAATAAGCAATTTTGCTATGAGTTAGCATTTAATTTAGGCAGATTCGAAATTCTGCAGAAATCAGTAAAAGAATTTTAGAAAAATAAATAATGCGATTTTAATGTTGAAATTTTTATGGTAGGTCCATTGTATAGAAACACACCTTCAGTAAAAATTTCAAAAATAAATATGTTTATTTAATCCATAAACCAATGCAGAAATCGAAATAGAATTTCAGTGCAGCCGACATTGTCAGATTTATTATAAATAAATGGTAAATAATTTTAACTCCAAAATTTTACTAAGGCTACCTAACTTACTCATCAGCTTAGTCAAAAAGTTTGGAAAAATCTTGAGATGACTTGACCCATGAATTAATGTGTTTAGTGTGCTGTCTGGGAAAGAACTGGAGTTCTCTCTCTCCATAGCCTTACGTGTGGGTCCACGCGTCCAGCCAGCCGTGCGCTAGCACCACTGCCGACGGGACCCAGAAGCTTCCCGGCCCACACGTCACCCTCTCGTTTCTCCCTCTCTTTCTCTCTTCTCTCTCTCTGCCGGTGGCCCCAGGACCCACTTGTCTGCTCCTTCTCCTCCCTTTGCTTCCTTCTCTGTCTCTCTCTCGCACTCTCTCTGTTGTCGACAAAGCCGCCTTACCGCCTCCGTATTTGTCGTCTACCCGCCGCAATCTCGCGCGCCCCGAGGTCGCTCTGCCACGCCGCTGCAACCCCATACCGCGACCGCCCCGCTTTGGACCGAGCTGGAAGGCGACTTCCGGAGAATGCCTGAGTCGGCCGCCAACCCCATCTCCTAGAGCAGCTTCGCCCCCACGGCCTCCTTCACCTATTTAAAGGATTGAATAGCACCGTTACTCCCAGCCAAACCTGGAGCAACCCCTCATTCACCCTCACACGCCCTAAACCACCTGAACCGAGCCTTTCTTCTCCGTCTCCGGCGAAAGCCGATTTGGGGGAAAACCCGAATTGACGCAGTTTGGTAAGAGAATGTCCAAATTGATGGACCTTTGAGCATCCACAGATACTCACGAAGCTATTGCGCACCTTCTTGCAGCCCGAAGCAACTCGGAGACACCCCGCGCCGTGCAACCTCCTCCGCCTCCGCCTCTGCACGGTGAGAACACCACCCCGGCCACCCATCCTCCAGTCCAAGAACTCGAATAGAGTCCTTAGGTCCTCTAGATGCTTTCGCGCATGTCCTGCCAGCTCGAAAATCCCCATAGCGTCGCCGCACCTTGCGCCACCGTGGAGCGCCCAAAACCTCCGAACACCACCCATAACCGAGCACACCCCTAAGTCCATCATGGTCCCGTGACACTGTAGGAGCCATCCAAACTCGATCGACGCCGCCGGGAAGTCGCCGGCGAGCTCAGACTTGACCTCCCCTGCTCGGAGTCGCTGCCAAGCGGGACCCCCGTGTCAGCCGGCTCGGCCTGCTCTCAGCCCAGCCAACCTCGCTGCCATGCGGGCCCAGTTGTTCAGCCGCGTGCACTCGCACGTGAGCGTGACGGCTGGACCAGTGTCGTGATAGCGGATTCAAATATCAGCCCGCGCAAATGATAGGAATACGTATTCCTTTAAGGAAAACGTATTTCCTAATTTTCTGATTAAAATGAACCGGTTAGCTTCAAATTGCTATATCTTTTAAACTATAGCTCCAAATTGAATGAGATAAATTTCTAAATTCATATTAAATCATGTAGTTTCATAATATGCAAAAATATTTGATACTTGTTTAGTAAATTAACTATGAATTTAAATTTAAAGAGTGAAATTTGAATATGGTGCATATAGAAATTTTTGCAAACGAAGTCCAAATTGAATGAAACCAATTTTGCTGGAATCCTTAGGTCAAATACTACTCAAATATGTAATTAGATTTGGATTTGGAGTTAGTTTGTGAAATTTTCATATTAGGACTTTATTTAATGCATATAGTTAATATGATTGCTATAACTTGGTCAAAAATTATCTAAACTGAATGAAATTTGTTTCTTTGTGCTCATTACACTAATTAGGATCAGATGGTAAGATGAAAGTTAGGATGCACCATGTTCTTTCATTAAATATGATTGAGGTTGCTTTGCATATTAATTCGTATTAGTACAATTAATCATACACCCTGAAAATGAACTTTGTTAAATTCAATCTTACAATCTTAGCTTCCTGAATTCGTAAATTTAAAAAGAAATAATACATAAAGAAAAATAGCCGTGTTGTATGCACTAAGCTTTACTCTTTAGACCAAGACATTATAACACAGTTAATTCATGAGATAGTGAACGATGTTGATGACTTGATTAATTTGAATTGATTAAGTGATTACCATCATTGGTTGATTTGAATTGATTTCATTTGAATCTTTCAACTGCTATTTTGTTGTTCATGTATTTGCTTCTTTTATCGATATTGAAGTATCTTATTTGCCATGTTCTTAATCGACGTATAGACGCTGAGACTACCGACTACGCTATCGACGACACAGATCCAGCTTACACCGTCGAGGAGCAAGGCAAGCACCCCCCCCCCCTTGATCATGTTGATCCCAGATTTCATAATCCACTAAAATGTGATTAAGAATCTTCCTGCATGCATATGTTTTGATAAATCCTTATTTTGTGATACTTGGTAGTTATAACCCAAAGTTGATATATTGTCTTAATCATATCAACATAAACCCCATGATAACCATAGGAATGGATACTCAATTAAAAGATGGGCTATAATGAATATTAATTGCATCTGCTTAGCAATGCTTAGAATGATACGTTAACATCTACACCCACATACACATTCCTTTATGAAATCTTTTATGGTTTATTTAAGCAGTAAAGGATACTGGTAGTTTGATAAAAATGGAAAATAAAACTACTGTTTTAACGTGAGTGATTATTGGCAATAGCCGGTTGTACATGTTTTAACGTGTACGTAGATAGGGTGGAGTATCGCCCATGTCACAATAAGGACCGAGCTTATGTGTTGTTTTCAGGCCAAGATAACCGTACATCCACAAGTACTGAAATGGAACAGTCTTAACCTATTAAATTAATTGAATATTAGCTTTGCACATTGGCAGGCAGTTGTAGCACGGGCATTCCGGGTATTGGTTTGCTCGAGGGAGGTGTCATCACCGAGGTGTTGGCATCTGCCGTTGTAACGGTGTACGCCTGGCTATGAATTGGGGCTGTTGTTGTACCATTTGAGCCGCGGGCTCCTGAATACTATTGCTTCACCGTTTGTTTGCTTCCATCATAGTCAGGAGTAACGTCACTGGGCTAGTGCAAAGTTAAGATTCAAGTAATCGAACAGTTTCGTTATGAACTCCTCGCGGGCATACCAAAGGAAGTGTGTCTTATAGCTTGCAAAAAGGGAGAACATATCTTGTGGGTAAAGCAGTACAAACTCTGCAGAGTCTAAACCTAATCGATTAGCCGCGCTCGCGGTCATGAGCACTTGGTAAAGTCATCACATAGTTAGCTGTTTCTGTTTTCTAAAACCTTTGATTAAATGATTTGGAAAATGGTTTACATCCTTTAATGTCACTTATTGTTACAATTGTCCATACAAGACCATGGAGGGTCTTTTCGTTAATTTACTCACAAAGGGCCGTGAGTAAAACGTTATTATCCTTTTTATTACTTGTTATCTCAATTACTTATCAAACTGTCTTAAAGTTTTATTTACGCTTTCCATTACTATTCAGTATTACTTCATTCAAAACTTTCGCTTTATGCAAAACAACCGTAGAAACCCACTTTCTATTTCAGCCTGCATTTATTCCAGGAATTGCATACACTACAAAGTCTTGCGAGTACCAATGTACTCAACTTGCTTCAATAATGTTTTTAGGTGAAGAGCAAGATTACGATAATGACGGAAATGAATATGAGGAACCTGCGAATTTTAGCGACGACTGATCTTTCTAGGTTCATCTCAGCAGTTGCCTGTGGAGTTATGGAATAGTTGGCATACTATGAGACATGGTTTTAATTTCCTGCTACTTTTGGTATTGTAATAACACTATAAAACCTGTGATGTAATAAAAATGTTTATCTGTGTGGCTGTAATTTCCAAATTGTGTTTGTGCGTGCCAGCCACTGATCATGGGAATGGCACAGGAAGCACTTAAGAGCCTCATATTTATGTTATTTACTGACATAAAAATGAGGGTCTCACATGAATCCACCCCGGCCTCCGGCTTCTCCGTCCGCCGCGCACATGACCGGCGGCGCGGCCGCCGCTGCCGGCCATGTGCGTGTGCCTGCATGCGGGCTGTCTGCGTTCTGGCCCCACCTGCAGGCATCAACTGGACTAGGGGACATGCAGGCCGGCCACGCAGTCTCAAATTTCCCGCCGTTCGCATGTGCGTGCGATGGCGCGTGCCTGTCGATTTCATCTTCTTTTATTTGTGGCTAATTGAACTTGCAACTAATGCAGAATTTTCCATTGGACGCTGAGATGTTGGTATTTACTAGGACCCAAGCTAGTCCGACAACACGATGGAAACAAAATCTCCACGATTTGAGACAGAACAAGATAGTAATCGTGAAGAAATCAGACAGGAACTAGGGTTCTACGCTATTGTAACTGAAAGATACTCCAGGAAATGCAGAATTAATATGTCCTTCCATTCGCACCATAACAGGATTTATATCCGAACGTTTTACAGAGATTAATCTGATACACTACAGTAAGTTCTGAAATAACAGCATACTTGAGATGAAAATGGGAATAATGACAAAAGTTGAAAACCACAGTATTATTGGTAAGAAGTTTTGCTGTAGGCCCCGTTTGGCAACTTAGAACTGAGCCGTTTCTACTAGAATCTGGGAGAAACTCAACCAAACGGGATAAAACTCGGAACGATTCTCCTCGGAACGTTTCTTCTTTTTCCACACCGGGGATGAATTGTCCTCAACCCCATTCCACCCTGATTCACAGAATCCAGACAGCTAGCCAAACGGTTTCCAGACAGTGATTCTGATTCTACTTGAAACGTTTATACCAAGAATCTGGAACCGTTTCGTTTCTACTAGAATCTGGAACCGTATCAAACAGGGCCGTAATCTAGTCATTGGATTCTCCTTCCTAGATCTACGGTCATCACCAGCCGTTGATCTTCACTTATTGGAAGCCACCGAACCGATATTCTCAATGCAGACTCCACTGTTTCTCTTCTTCCTCTTGCTAGCTCTAACTATACCCCCTGTAAGCAAGCACTTGTCCTCAAGGCTTGAATTCAGGAAATGTCTTTTTGTATAAATGCAGCATCTTCCCATGTAGCATCATTCTCTGGCATATTCAACCAATGGATTAACCATTGAGTCACAATGATACCTTTTTTTGGGAATGATGCTTCGATCCAAAACAGCGATCGGCTTAGTTTTCACTTTGCTGTCTGCATCCACCAATGGTAATCCAGGTAAAGGAATTGCCTTAGACCCCATATGCTTCTTGAGTTGACTGACATGAAAAATTGGATGAATGGTAGCTTCTAGGGGAAGTTGAAGTCGATATGCCACTGCCCCCACTTTGCTGATGATTCTGAAAGGCCCATAATGCTTAGAACGAAGTTTCAATGATCCTTTCAAACCAAAACATTTTGTCGGTATGCATGGTTGCATCTTGATATATACTATATCTCCCACCTCAAACTTCCTTTCAGTTCTCAGCTTATCTACAAAGTGTTTAATTCTGTTTTGTGATGTTAGCAAATTCTCCCTCAACTTCTTTAACATTTCTTCCCTTTCCTCCACAGTGACCAAGCCTCAGCAGATACATTGCAAGGTATAGTTACTCGGCCATCTGTGGTGGGTGATATCCATATAAAGCCTGAAATGGTGTCAATTCAAATAGTTGTGGTAAGTGATGTTGTACCACCATTTAGCCATAGTCAACCACATCAACCATTTCTTGGGTTCTTGGAAAATCATACTCCTTAAATATACTCTAAGCATTGATTAACCCTCTCGGTTTACCCATCCGTTTGTGGATGATATGAAGTGATAAATCTCAAGGACACTTCGATGAGTTTGAATATTTATTGGAACAAACGACTGGTGAAGACTCTATCTTCTTACATTTCTTGTCTCTAGAGGTGGGCGTCATGCCGTGCTGGGCCAGCTAAAGCATCTAGGCCCCTAAATTCGATTAAGGTTTTGGTAATTAATGACAATCATATTTAATAAACTAACAATTTAAAAGTTAGTATGAGAACAGGTTGGTCCATGTGGATGCACGAGAAAATATAAAAATATGATGGTCAAAATCAAGAAGTACAATGTATTCAAGCTCAAGGCCAAAATATAAATGTGTTAAGGACCTTTATAGTTTTTGCCGATCTCGATGTTTGGAGAAAAGATCAGGTTGCTAGATTAGGTGTTGTTTGGATAGGTGTTGCTAGAAAAGCTCAAGGTACTATTAACAGGGAAATTTTCTGACTAGTAGCTTGAATTTGGATAAGTGTCTTGGCTCAAATTCATGCTCATATTTTAACTCATGCATTTACTTATGTTTTTAAGAAAAGTCTGCTAGCATGGTTGTACCGCCTATATGGGAGTGGTGCTATCGGGCTCCGGTAGCACCGGCCCTGAGGGCGGTAGGTCTTTTCCAGAAAGGTGTGTTTTTCTGAAGTTTGGGATATCGGTACTACCGCCCATGTGGGAGCGATGCTACCGGTGGTACGGTAGCACCAGCTATTTTGAGCTGTAGTTATTTCTCAAAAAATGCACCTCATGCATTGCTCCTGGGAGGCTAGTGCTACCACCTATATAGGAGCGATACTACCAGAGCTCCGGTGGTACCGGCCCCCTTGAGCGGTAGCTATTTTTCAAAAAGGTGCATTTTTGCACGATTCCGATTGGCTGGAGGTATCGCCCATCTAGGAGCGGTACTACTGCAAGTCCGGTAGTATCGGCCCTTAGAGCATTACCTATTTTCAAAGAGAGCGCCAAAATTCTTAGCTAGTCATTCGAAGACCGGTGCTACCGGTCCTACATGGGTGGTGCACCGAACCTCTGAGTAACGACCTCACCTATTGCATTTAATGCTGTTCTGATCGTTGGCCAGAGAGGCCGGTGTTACCGGTCCTACATGGGCAGTAACACTAGACTTGTTGATTTTTTATGATTTTCTCCTCCAACGGTTGGATTTGTGGGTGGGAGCTATAAATCACCCCCACCAGCAACAAGGTCATACTCTTGGACATTTATTGCATACTTGTGGGCCCTTGCATCACTCTCATCACCATTTGAGCATTCAATTTTCAATTTACATTTGAGGGGTGGTTGAGCTCAATTCAAGTGTGAGCATTAATTTCGAGCCATTAAACACTTGATCAACCTCAAGCAAGCGTTGAGTTTCTATTCTTTTAAAGGTTGCCGCCTCCTAAATGGCTTGGAGAACCAATGACCTTCTCAAAGGAGCTTGTGAGACGGTCCGATGTGTGTGAAGGCCGGAGCTCACCTACAAGGAGCGGGGAAGAGCTACCAATAGTGATCGAGGGAAGGTTCATGTGTGCAAGGAGCTGGCTTGATTGGATCAAGCTTCGTCAACGTGGAGTAGGGTAGACTAGCAAGTCTCCGAGACCACGGGAAAAATTTTGGTGTCAATCTCTCTTGTGGTTTTCTTTTTATTATTTACTTGTGCAATATTACATTCCTAGTTCATTTAGTGATAGATTTTTGCTCTAGAATTGTATAATTTCCTTAGACTTAGGTTGTTGGCGCACTTAGTGAAACCTAGTGTTTTTAGGCCTTAATTGATAAAATTCTTAATTCTAGTTTCACTTATTCATTTGGTACAATTAGAGCTGAGAATTTTAAGAACCTCCTATTCACCCCCTTAGTCGATTATCCTTGATCCTACACTGGACCGACACGAGCCCATCGTACTTTGTGTCTAAATCGTACAGTGTCGCGATGACCCATCATATTGTGTTGTACCTGCCCGGCTCGCCTTCGGCGAGCCTAAGCACGACCCATTTGCACTTCATGCTTGCTTCATGTCATGCCGGCCCAGGGCCAGCCCATTTGCACTATTGCAATGAGAGGAAATAAGCTGAAGATGGACGGAGCTGAGGCAATGGACATAAATATTGAGGAAAAACTAAATTTTATTCATTCTTGATAGTGACATTGCCGTGCTTGCATGAGTACACAATGCTTCTTAGTACAAAGACTTGTACCTTGCAAAAAACTGCTCTCTCTCACCCATCTCTCAATCTCTCTCAGCTCTCTCTCTCTCTCTCTCGTCCGTTGCTCCTCTCTTAGCTCTCTCCCTCTCTCTCTTTCTCTCGCTCATCTCTCTCAATCTCTCTCGCCCGTTGCTCGCTCTCTCCTCTCTTGCCCGTCTCTCTCAACCTCTCTTGCCTATTGCTCCCACTATCTCGCCCGTCTCTCTCAATCTCTATCAGCTCGCTTTCGCCCGTTGCTCGCTCTCTCAGCTCTTTCCCTCTCTCGTCTGTCCCTTTGAATCTCTCTCGCTTGTCTCTTTCAATTTCTCTTACTATCTCTCTCGCCTATTGCTCCCTCTATCTCGACCATCTCTCTCAATCTCCCTTAGCTCTTTCAGCTCTCCCTTGCTCATCTCTCTCAATCTCTATCAGCTCTCTCAGCTTTCTCTTGCCCGTTACTCTCTCTCAGTCTCTCTTAGCTTTGAGCTCAAAGAGACGGGGTCTAACTTTGTACATCGATGGGATGGGGAAAGATATGCTAACTTTCGAGCGAAGAGTGCCGAATCTACTGAACTAGTTGTTCCGTTGACCAATGACCAGCTAAGAAAGAGGACTGAAAAATAACTAACAAGAGCTACTAATTTCCAAGACGACGTTGCGATGTCTGTACAAACTGCATAGTTCTCCCTTTCTTTTCTTTTACTTTTTTTTTCTTTTTCCTTTTCTCTTTTTTCTTTCTTTTTCTCTTTTCTTTTTTCCCATTCCCTTTTTACTTCTTTTCTTTTTGTTTTCCTTTTTTTTGTCTTCATTCCTCTTTTTCTCTATCTGCTCTTTCTTTTATCCCCTCAGCTCCCAGATCTGTGTGCAACTCATCGCCTCCCTTGCTACCTCGCCCATGTGTGTGGTCCCCCGCCCCCACAGTCCAATCGCCTCCGTTGCCTCTCGCCTCCCCTGCCGTCCCCCGCCGTCCCCCGCCTTCCTTGGCACCGGCTCCTCGTCGCCGCCTTGCCGGGCGCCCAACGCTCCTCCGCAACCTCCTGCGACTCCCCCTCCTCGTCGATGTGGGTGATGTCCACGACGCCCTCAACCATGTCGACCACCTCAGCCGCCGCATCGCGCTCTCCTGAACCCACCTCCTCACCATGCTACTCGCAGACGGCACGACGCGTCCTCGGCGGGCGGCGCAGCGGGCGCGGTCTCGACGGTAAGGCGGGCGGAGGCATCGGCCAGTGGCGGCCATAGGTAACCCCCACGGCCCACCTCCCTAATGTGGCATGCCTCCATGCCCAGGTGTGCCTGCATGCTACTGTCGTGCCGTGCTGGCACAGATCTGATCCAAATGGCCGTACCGCCCACCGCGTTCGGTTTTTGGATCCAACACAATCTGAACAACAATACCATACCGACACGACACATCCACTTCGTGCTCAACCAAGTTTTGGGTAGGGCCGTGCCCACCCACCGCCCACTTCGTTGCGTCGCCGCCTCGGGCGGCCATCCGTTGATCCCGCCACCGCGCTCGCCTGTTTTGTGGTACCTTAGCTCGCCGTCCCCATCAGCCGCGACATTACGTACGTGTCACATCCCACCATGCGTTTCGCCTCAACTAATTGATTGATCTCGCAAACCACGGCCTCTGCCTTCTCCACGTACGCAGTTAGTATCAAAGAATCCACTTTTATCGCTATAAAGTACCACGAGTGTCCAATTGACCATATATACTTTTAAACAGTCTACATGACCTCCATCTTGTAGTATGTGCCCTGGTTTTCGGAGTCCTTCCCTTTAGTCCTTGTGAAATCATGTGATGAAAAATTGGCTTGGTGATAAATTTGGTATTGCAAAGTGGTTGTGCTCATGGTATGTGTGGTGCATGTGCATGTGTTGTTTCAGATGATTAATTGATATGCTTGTGATAGCATGGTAGTTATTTTGCTTGATGCAATGCGCTCGTGTGAGTGGTTGCATGGACTAATCTTGAGTTAAGTCATGGACTTGTGCTCGGAATATTGTTTTGTGGATTGTTCATGTGCAGGTGTTGCTCGAGGGCGAACATGGTCGATGACGGGATCGGAACTAGGTTCATGGAGGAACTGAGGTTCGGGACTAGGTTCAGGGAGGAATCGATGTCCTAGTGGTCGAGGATGTCATGCGGGACGTTCGGGCTAGAGAACCGTGCACATGGAGGCTAGTTAGTCACGTGAGTATGGCAGGTGGGCCGTACGCGTGCAGTTGTAATCGTTTGGGGTAGTTTGCATGTATTGGGCCATGTTGGGCCAAGTGGACATGCATGTGAATTCCTCAGGGTTTACTTCTTATAAGTAGGAGGGGTTGTCTCCTATTTATTTGTGTGTGAGGCATTAGAGTTTGTACTCTTTTATTTGGAGTACTGCAACCAGATTAGACAAAAAGAAATAAAGATTAATTTCTTCAGCGAGCCGTACAAAGAAAAAAGGAAGAACAGAATAGCGCGTTTCGGTAGAAGGAAAGAAGGGCGACAAAACAGCGATCGCTTCCTCGATGCTACAGTACTGTGCGATTTTCTACAGTACCCGTGCTACAGTACTTCACGATATGCTACATTGCGTGATGAACAGTAATCGGCTGCTACATTGCGTGATGAACAGTAATCGGCTGCTACATTATTTCTATTTTCTCTCTCTTCGTTTGCACGTCTGATTCGGTTCTAGATTGATTTGTTTTTTCACCATGGTAATTTTGATTTGATATATTCCAAACCTTCCTAGGGCATCAAGTTAGTGATCTAAAAAGTTTGATTGGTTAATTCTTTATAGATTTTGTTTAATCACGAAATTAGGGTTTAATCAATTCTCGTCATTATTGATATAGTCAACTTGTGAAGCTTATAACTCTTGATCCGTAGATCCGATTGAGTTGATTATTGTTGGGTTAGTTTCTAAATTGAATTTAGTTTCTACAGTTAAAAGTTCACATCAATCCGACGGGTAGATTTTTGGGAATTAAGGTGAGATCTATTCTTAGTATAATCTGTCATAGCAAGATTACGGAGTTCATAACTTTTAATCTGTAAGTCCAATTGAGCTGATTCTTTTTTTTATGCGTACTGGAATCTAGTTTCTTGTGTTACAATTTTAGGTCAATCCAACAGTTGGATCTCCAGGAATTTGTGATTTATCGAACGTTTGTCAATCTGTTTTTGTTGAATACGAGGCAATTATTTGATTCCGAATTGGGATGAATTTTTAGTAGATCAAAAATTAGATTTTAGCTTCCACGCAATCATTCACCCCCTTTGATTGCTATACTAGTATATATCGATCATACAGTCCTCACAAACTTTTTTTTTAAATATGTTCTCTTTCCAAATTTATTGAGAAGAGGCTATATTTAGGAAAAAAAACATATGTGAGGAGCTAGAAAAGCCAATGACTTAGTTTTGGGAGCCATTTTTGTGAAATCGTGTGCTGAAAAATTAGGTTAGAATTGAATTTGCAAAATGTGTCGTTTCAAATAATTAATTGGTATGCTTGTGGTAGCATGGTAATTATTTTGCTTGATGCAATGCGCTCGTGTGAGTGGTTGCATGGACTGATCTTGAGTCAAGTTGGAAGAACTTGTGCTCGGAAAATTGTTTTGTGGTTTGTTCATGTGCAGGTGTTGCTTGAGGTCGAACGTGGTCGATGACGGGATCAGAACTAGGTTCTGGGATAAATCGAGGTTCAGATGATCGAGGATGTCATGCGGAACGTTTGGGCTAGAGAACAGTGTATGTGAGGGAGAGTGAGTCACGCGGTATCGGCAGAGTGCCGTACGCGTGCATGCGAGATTTTTGAATTACATGCATATATTGGGCCATGTGTTTTTGGGCCAGATAAATATGCATATAAATATTTAATTAGAGATGAAAGGTTAGAAAGTTTGTGTTGTGTAGAGTTCGGCTGTCACCTTGTTCGCGTGGAGCTGCCGGCCAGCGCATCGCTCGTTGACTCGGTCTCGGACACGGCGTCCGGCCTCCGGTCTTGTGCGAGTTGCACTCGGACGCGGCGTGCACGGACTCGGATTCTGTGGATAGCATAAAAGGAGCAAGCAACGCCTGGAGGCAGAGAGAGGGAGCCAGAGCGACAAGGCGAGGCAGACGGAAAAATACATCAAGGAGCGACGTTGTTGGAGGGAGATCGCGCGGCACAAGAAACCAGACACACAAAAAAAAAAGAGGGCTAGCGCTTCGGTGGAACAAGTAACGGACGGAGAAAATTATTCGGCGTGTCCTCCAACCGAACCAAAAGGAGAGGTGGCAGTCGTTGTTTTGCTGAAGACCAGAAAAGCACGGTGGACAGAAGCATGTCACCAACAGTCCAATACTCATTTTCGTAGCTACAGTACCGCTACAGTAATCACTGTTTATGCTACAGTAAAGTATTGTTTTCCTTCGCTTAATTTTCATGCCTTTTTGATCTGAGATTGATTCATTATTTTAGCATAATAATTTTGATTTGATTCATTCAAAATCTTTCTAGGGCATCAAGTTTTTGATCTAAAAGTTTGATTGTTTAATTCCTCAAAGATTTTGTTTAATTACAAAGTTAGGGTTTAATCAGTTTTCGGTTTTATTGAATCAGTCAACTTGCAAAGCCTATAACTTTTGATCCGTAGATCCGATTGAGTCGATTCTTGTTGGGTTAGTTTCTAAATTGAATCTAGTTTCTACAGTAAAAATTTCACATCAATTGAACGGTTGGATCTCTGGGAATTCACGATTTAATGAACATCTGTTAATCTGTTTTTGCGTTAAACCGAAGCAATATTTTATATTTTGTTTAGGGGGTTTAAAGAATCACTAAAAATTTGTTTTAGCACTCACTCAATCATTCACCCCCCCTCTGATTGACGCCATCCGATCCTACAAGTGGTATCAGAGCGAGGTTAAGGTATGGCGTCAGATAAGTATGTTAATCGTCCTCTTATGCTTAATGATTCAAATTTTTCTTATTGGAAGAGTCGCATGCAATCCTATATTGAAGCTCAAGGTAATGATGTTTGGCGCAAAGTTTCTACTGTTTTTGATGTTCCTGATATAGTCACCAATGATAACAAAGTAGACGTTGATTTGAATGCTAAAGCTAGAAACTTGATTTTTCAAGGAATTTCTGAAAAAGAATTTGATCGAGTTTCTCATCTACGATCTGCTTATTCTGTTTGGAAGACATTATGTGACTATCATGAAGGTTCTACTAAGATTAAGAAAGTGCGCAAAAATATTTACCAAAAAGATTTTTCTGATTTTGCTATGAGACCAGGTGAATCAATTGATGATCTTTTCTCCCGATTTGAGAAAATCTTGTGTAATTTGCGTGGTGTTGGAGTTACTAATTCAGTTGAGGATAACGCTAGTAAAATTTTGAGATCTCTTAGTCCTGAATGGCGCATGGTTGTTACTGCAATTAATCAAACTGTTGACTTGGATACTTTGACCATGGATGATCTTTATTCTAGACTGAAAACTTATGAGATGGATTCTTTGTCACCTAGTGATAATAAATCCTCTACACATGCACTTGTTGCTAACCCCAGCACTTCGTCTGGATTACCATCTTTTGGTTCCTTGTCTGCATTGGCTTCTTTTTCAGATGAACAGTTTGAGATGCTTCCTGAAGAAGATCTTGTGCTCATCTCCTCACGTGCTTTTAAAGCACTCAACAATTTGAGGATGAGGAGGCGTGGAGGCACAACTTCGAGGTCCTTCAACTGTTTTGAGTGTGGCTTTCCCGGGCATATCAAAGCAAATTGTCCCAAGTTGAAGAAGAAGGAAGAAAGGGAACCGGCACAACGCAGCTCAAGACACACTACCCCTAGGCGCCCCAATTTTCGAAAAGTTGCAAAGAAAGTCTTAGCCGCCATAGAGGAGTGTGATCTTAGTGATGTGGACTTTGAGAGTGATGATGAGCCACATGACAAGAAGAAGGACAAGAAGGGAGATCCTGATGATGACTTCACCGGGATGTGTTTTATGGCTAGAAGGGATAGCGACAACGACTCCGACCTTGAAGAGGTGAGACCTTCTTATGATGAGCTTGAGTATGCCATGGTTAAATTAGCTTCAGAACTTAAAAAATCTAAGAAGGCTCTTAAAGAAAAAGATCTAGAAATTGATAGTTCCAATTCTGAAATTGCAAGGCTTAGATCTTTAATTCCTGATGATGATTCTTGCAAAACTTGTGATATGCTACAATCTGAAGTTATTGCTTTAAGGAATGTTCATGCTTCCCTGTTGCATCAAAATGAGAAACATATTAAACATGCTAGCTGTTCCACTGATGATTTGCATGGTTTAATTTCTTGTCCTAAATGCTCAATTCTTGAATTGAAATTGAAAGATGCAAATGCTAGAGTTTCTCATATGACTAATGATATGCTCACTCATGAGGTTCTTTCATGCTCTACTTGTCGCAAACAGAAAGAGAAAGTTGATATTCCTTGCAATAATTGTCTTGTGCTCTCCCGAAAAGTTGATTACTTGGAAAAGTCGTTAGAGCGTTTTACTAAAGGAAAGAAAAACCTAAATATGATTTTGGATCAATCAAAAGTCAGCACTCATCACAAAGGTTTAGGTTTTGATCCTTATGCTCATCACAAATCACATGCTCCTACTGTTGTTAAAGCTCTTGAAAGTGGAAAGTTTGAAATTGTCAAAGAGCCTGAAAACTGTTTTTAAATCTGCTGGAATTTTATCTTCTACTATGATGAGTGCAAATGTTTCTTCTACTTCTAAAGCTAAACATCATATTAAATACTCTTGCACTCACTGTGGTAAAGATGGCCATTTAGTTCAGTTCTGCTTTAGACTAGCTAAACAGCAATGGAGAGAAAAGTTCAATGCTAAGTCTAATGTCAGAAAGGCACACTCTGCTTCTCATTATGATAAAAATCCTCGTGTTATGTCTACTGGTTTCATTGGTCGTATGTCTCGATCTTTGGATTCCTAAAACTCTTTTATCTAACCTCAAGATTGAGACATCGACATTCCCTTTTGTGTAGGTTGTGCGAGAGAGGAAGGAGAACATATGGTTCATAGATTCTGGATGTTCACGTCATATGACTGGAGATTCAAAATGGTTCTCCTCCCTCACACAAAGTTCAGGTGATGAGGTTATCACTTTTGGCGATGATTCAAAGGGACGGATTCTTGGAAAAGGAATTGTGCGAGTCAATGAAAACTTCGTTCTCAAGGATGTAGCTTTGGTAAGTAAGCTCAAGTATAATTTGCTCTCAGTCTCTCAGTTGCTTGATGAAGATCTTGAGGTGAGATTTAGGAAAAATTCTTGTCGTATATTAGATGTTTCTGAAAATCTAGTATGCAATATCACTCGCATTGGTCGCTTGTTTAAAGGTGATTTTTCATATCCAACATCTGAAACTACATGTCTTGTCTCCCAAGTTTCTAAAGATTTAACTTTTTGGCATCGTAGACTTGGTCATATTGGTTTCGATCATCTTTCACGCATAAGTAAATCAAACTTGCTTAGAGGTTTGCCTGAATTAAAGATTGATAAAACAAGTAATTTGGTTTGCTCCTCCTGTCAACATGGAAAAATGACTGCATCTCCACATTTTCCTATTTCTGCTGTTATGACTAATGCTCCAGGTCAGCTTCTACATATGGACACTGTTGGACCTGCTAGAGTGAAATCTGCAGGAGGTAAGTGGTATGTTCTTGTTATTGTGGATGATTACTCTAGGTACTCTTGGGTATATTTCTTGTCTACCAAAGATGAAGTTTTTGAATGTTTTCAAGAGCTTGCATTAAGGTTGTTTAGGGAATTGCCTGAAGCACTTAAAGTAATTAGGAGTGATAATGGAGGAGAATTCAAGAATACTCTTTTTTCTTCCTTTTGTTCCAAACATGGTATTGAGCATCAATTTTCTTCTGCTCGTGTTCCTCAACAAAATGGTGTAGTTGAGAGGAAAAATCGTACATTGGTTGAGATGGCTAGGACTATGCTTGATGAATTTTCAACTCCTAGGAAGTATTGGGCTGAAGCTATATCTACCGCTTCCTATGTTTCAAATAGAGTATTTTTGAGAGCAAAGCTACATAGAACTTCCTATGAACTTCGTTTTGGTCGTACCCCTAGCATCTCTCATATGCGTGTTTTTGGTTGCAAATGCTTTATTCTCAAACATGGAAATCTTGATAAATTTGAATCTAGATGCTCGAGATGGACTTTTTCTTGGTTATGCTCTTCATACTCGTGGTTACCGTGGTGCTGAATTTAGAGACTAACAAAATTGTTGAGACTTGTGAAGTCACTTTTGATGAGGCTAGCCCCAAGATTAGACCCGACTCTTCAGGACACAGTGACTTGCGGTTACGAAAGTATCTTTTGGAAGAAAGTGATGATGAAGATGAAGATGACAATGGCAATCAAGTTGACAACCCAGCCCAGTCAGACTAGCCACAGGAAGAAACTCAAGCAACTACAGAATCCTCACATGGTACTATACATGAGACTCCAGAAGTTTCTGCACCAATGCACATACAACGTAGACATCCTCCTGGACAGATGATTGGTGAGTTAAACGTGCGTGTACTTCGAAACAGGTACAATACTAATGCCTCATATGCTCATACTGCTTTTGTTGCATCGTTTGAACCCCAAGATGTAAGTCACGCTTTATCTGATGAGTCTTGGATTAATGCCATGCATGAGGAACTTGAGAATTTTGAGCGTAATCAGGTTTGGGTCTTAGTTCCACCTCCTGTAGGTCATAATATTATTGGAACTAAATGGGTATTTAAGAATAAACAAAATGAAGATGGGGTTGTTGTAAGAAATAAAGCTAGGTTGGTTGCTCAAGGTTTTACTCAAATTGAAGGACTTGATTTTGATGAAACTTTTGCACCTGTTGCAAGACTTGAAGCCATTAGAATTTTGTTGGCCTTTGCTGCATCTAAAGGTTTTAGATTGTATCAAATGGATGTTAAAAGTGCTTTTCTTAATGGCTTCATCAATGAGGAGGTTTATGTTAAGCAACCACCTGGTTTTGAGAATCCCAAGTTACCAGATCATGTTTTCAAACTATCAAAAGCTTTATATGGTTTAAAACAAGCACCTCGGGCTTGGTATGAGCGTCTTAAATCATATTTGCTAAAAAATGATTTTGTAATGGGCAAAGTGGATAAAACCTTATTTTCACTCAAGCATGGCAATGATCTCTTACTTGTTCAGATTTATGTGGATGATATCATCTTTGGAGGTACATCTCATGCTCTTGTTGCCAAGTTTTCAGACACTATGAGCAGGGAATTTGAGATGAGTATGATGGGTGAGCTCACATACTTTTTGGGCTTACAAGTCAAGCAAACAAAGCAAGGTATCTTTATTCATCAAACGAAGTACACAAAAGATCTCCTTCGACGTTTTGAGATGGATACATGCAAACCAATTTCCACACCAATTGGTACAACAACTGTTTTGGATCCATATGAAGAAGGAGAAACGATTGATCAAAAGGAGTATCGAAGGATGATTGGGTCGCTTCTTTATCTCACCGCTTCAAGGCCAGATATACACTTTGCTGTGTGCTTGTGTGCTCGTTTTCAAGCTTCTCCACGTACCTCTCATCGACAAGCGGTAAAACGAATTCTTCGCTATTTACAATCCACTTTAGAGTTTGGCTTATGGTACTCTTCATCATCTTGTTTATCACTTAGAGCCTACTCTGATGCTGATTTTGCGGGTTGTAGAATTAATAGGAAAAGTACATCTGGAACATGTCACTTTATTGGTACATCTTTAGTTGCTTGGTCATCTAGAAAACAAGTTTCTGTTGCTCTCTCAACTGCTGAATCTGAATTTGTTCTTTCTTTCTTTGCATGTTGTGCACAAGTGCTTTGGATGATTTCAACTTTAAAGGATTTTGGATTATATTTAGATAGTGTTCCACTTTTCGTGATAACACTAGTGCTATCAATATTGCTAAAAATCCGATTGCAACATTCTCGAACAAAGCACATTGATATTCGCTATCATTTTCTTCGAGATCATGTGGAAAAGGGAGATGTTGTTTTGCATTTTGTTGATTCTGAGTTGCAACTTGCTGATATTTTCACAAAACCACTTGATGCTTCTCGATTTGCTTTTCTAAGAGGAGAATTGGGAGTTGTGCATCCCATGAGCCTGCTTTTGAGGAGTTTCCTTGCCAAGTCCTTTAGTTGATGAGCTTATTTTATCATATTTCTTTATATATTATGTAATTGAGCTGATATACGACAATCTAAATTGCTTTACTTGAACTAAAAGTGACATTTGCGGAATTCCTTGGTTAGATTGTCTATAGCTAAATACTCTGTGATATCTTACTCTTCTAGGCTTGATATTGAATCTTCTTGACAAATTTGGGCTATGGAGCAAGTGTGTTTTCAGCTTTACTCTTTCAAAAGGCCTTTTAATCTCTATGCATGTTTACAATCAAAGAAAAAGAAAAAGCAAAGGGAATCAAGAAAAAGGGTTGTTAAAAGCAAAGGTCTTAAGTTGTGCGCTTCAGACTTGCTTTCCTCTAAAAGATAAGATGTATGCTTCAAGCATGCCATTCCCTAAAAGACAAGATGTATGCTTCTAGCATGCCACTCCGTTAAAATAAACGAAGGATGCTTCATGCATGCCACATGCAGTTAATCGTTTTTAAAAGATTAAATTGGCCTACTAGATTGGAGTTGAAACTACTTGCTCGCCCTGAGTTGTTAGTTGCTTCAGCTTTGAGTCTTGCTTTTCTGCTAAGGTTTTACTTAGTACTTGGCTATAGTAGACTGAACTAGGGTTGAGATGCATGTCATTCCCTAACTTGTTAAAATCACATTAAGTTCATGTATTTTGCGTATTATATGATATATAAGGTTATATGATCGAATGAGCTCATCTTTTCCTATCTTGGCACTCCTTGGTTTCTCTTTTGTGAATTCATTGTTAAAGAAAAAAATTAATCATGTTGTTCTCTCTTTTGTATTCTTGATGAATCCATTGTCAAAGGGGGAGAAGTTTGGGAGAAGTTTGGAGAATTTTGAAATTTTGGGTACATTGCACATTCTTAGGGGGAGATTTTTGTGTTTTTCTCCTTGGCCCTTGATTTTAAACCTTTTGATTTCAAAAACTTTTCTTGTGAACTGATTGTCAATTGCAAATGTTCAATTCTATGTGGTGTTGCCAATGTTTTCATCAAGGGGGAGATTGTGAAATCGTGTGCTGAAAAATTAGGTTAGAATTGAATTTGCAAAATGTGTCGTTTCAAATAATTAATTGGTATGCTTGTGGTAGCATGGTAATTATTTTGCTTGATGCAATGCGCTCGTGTGAGTGGTTGCATGGACTGATCTTGAGTCAAGTTGGAAGAACTTGTGCTCGGAAAATTGTTTTGTGGTTTGTTCATGTGCAGGTGTTGCTTGAGGTCGAACGTGGTCGATGACGGGATCAGAACTAGGTTCTGGGATGAATCGAGGTTCAGATGATCGAGGATGTCATGCGGAACGTTTGGGCTAGAGAACAGTGTATGTGAGGGAGAGTGAGTCACGCGGTATCGGCAGAGTGCCGTACGCGTGCATGCGAGATTTTTGAATTACATGCATATATTGGGCCATGTGTTTTTGGGCCAGATAAATATGCATATAAATATTTAATTAGAGATGAAAGGTTAGAAAGTTTGAGTTGTATAGAGTTCGGCTGTCACCTTGTGTTCGCGTGGAGCCGCCGGCCAGCGCGTCGCTCGTTGACTCGGACACGACGTCTGGCCTCCGGTCTTGTGCGAGTTGCACTCGGACGCGGCGTGTGCGGACTCGGATGCTGTGAACAGCATAAAAGGATCAAGCAACGCTTGGAGGCAGAGAGAGGGAGCCAGGCGACAAGGCGAGGCAGACGGAAAAATACATCAAGGAGCGGCGTTGTTGGAGGGAGATCGCGGCACAAGAAACCAGACACACAAAAAAAAAGGGCTAGCGCTTCGGTGGAACAAGTAACGGACGGAGAAAATTATTCGGCGTGTCCTCCAACCGAACCAAAAGGAGAGGTGGCAGTCGTTGTTTTGCTGAAGACCAGAAAAGCACGGTGGACAGAAGCATGTCACCAACAGTCCAATACTCATTTTCGTAGCTACAGTACCGCTACAGTAATCACTGTTTATGCTACAGTAAAGTATTGTTTTCCTTCGCTTAATTTTCATGCCTTTTTGATCTGAGATTGATTCATTATTTTAGCATAATAATTTTGATTTGATTCATTCAAAATCTTTCTAGGGCATCAAGTTTTTGATCTAAAAGTTTGATTGTTTAATTCCTCAAAGATTTTGTTTAATTACAAAGTTAGGGTTTAATCAGTTTTCGGTTTTATTGAATCAGTCAACTTGCAAAGCCTATAACTTTTGATCCGTAGATCCGATTGAGTAGATTCTTGTTGGGTTAGTTTCTAAATTGAATCTAGTTTCTACAGTAAAAATTTCACATCAATTGAACGGTTGGATCTCTGGGAATTCACGATTTAATGAACATCTGTTAATCTGTTTTTGCGTTAAACCGAAGCAATATTTTATATTTTGTTTAGGGGGTTTAAAGAATCACTAAAAATTTGTTTTAGCACTCACTCAATCATTCACCCCCCCTCTGATTGACGCCATCCGATCCTACAATTTTGTCACGGGGTTACCACTACACCGGTTAGTTTTTGCCACATCTGCATATTGCCATTAGATTTCCCAGTCTTTGTTAAAATTGGTGTTAAAATTGGTATTTTGTCAAACACACTTGTATAGAAAATTTTATCACAGACAATTCAAAAACATCATTATAGATTGTTTTGTGAACCGTCAGTAACAATGTATCAGTGAATAAGGGCACATCACAGATGGTTTGTGAAACATCCTTGAAAATAGATATCACAGACGGTTCTAAAGAAGAACCATTTGTGATGTTAGAACCGTTTGTGATATTATTTTTTATTGATCATGCCTTTTCTATTTAGTAGCTAGCCTTTGGAAATGTTAGCCATGCCATCTGAAATAAACATATTATAGATTTTACATCACAAGCATATTATCACATAGATTTAAGAAATCAACTCAGATTACATATTACACCACGTACACCATATCCATTTTAGAAATCAACTCAGATATATTAACCAATTGATTGCATAACTACAATTCACAAATTCACAGCAATAGGTTCAGAAATTAACCCAAGTGGTAACTAACAAATTTACAATTCATCAGGTCAGGCTGAGTAGCCCTCGCCTTCTAGATTTATGACCTCACGCAACAAGAAGGTGCAGAGTTGTCCTCGAATCCCTAACAGATCGGACTATTCCAACGCAGATTCAACAAATTTCCAAGCCTGTCGATGGGAAGACTAAAGTCATGCATGTATATAAAGTGATAAGTACGAAACAATTATTGCAAGATTGACAAACCTGCAGGTAATTGGTCTTCTTTGTACCAATGAGGAGTTGCACGTTGTGGCAAATGTAGAATCCACACTGGCAAACATAGTCTCGTTAATAAACAATAATTTTTGCTGGCTGGTAACAATGTTACTACATCTATGTATAAAATTTACTACATTTATATATAGATTTTACTCATACAGTAGTAAATTGGTTGGATAGGTTACTGATTCAGTAGTAAATTTATTCGTTGTTCTATAGTAGAATGTAGTAAACAAGATAGTAAATATTAGTGTATTAAATAGTAAATGAGGGATTCGTGATTTACTATTGGATTGCAATTCTCGGTACGGTGGTAAACCAACTAGTAAATGTGTTTATTTGTTTGTACATGAATCTTTTTTATTTGTTTTAGTCATAACTTTTTATTGGTAGCTTCGATTCTCAAATGGTTTTCACCAGTAGGTTAATAATGATGAGATGAATAGAATGATATAAATCTTGCTAAAAACAGTAATTTTGCTGGCTGGTAACAAATTTTACTACATCTATATATAGATTTTACTACATTTATATATAGCTTTTACTATCATACAGTAGTGATTTATGCGATGTTTATTAGCTACACTTATATCATATTGTTTCTCTCACCGTCAGTAATCTAATGGTGAAATTGGTTCATGAATCGAAATTTCCAATAAAAAAGTTAGAGATAAAAAAAGAAAAAAGATTCATGTACAGACTAGGAAACACATTTACTAGTGGTTGGCCACATAACTGATTACTGATGACTTGTAAATGCGTTTAGTCAAGACACGAGTCTACGCGGGATGCTTTGCATGCGCTTCTCCGACTGGGGAGCAGAATAGCTATTTTACGCTTGGGAGTAGAATAGCACTAACGTGTATGTGTATATATGAGAAAATTATTTATTTACCACTAAAAGTTAGCTGGTCCTTAAAATACCATTGCGAAACTGCTCCTCCCTTCATTGCCATCAGATCTCAACTCTCATCCTATTTTTGCCACTGCCTTCTATCTCTCATCGATGGATTGTTAATCGAGCCTTGAAAAGATGAAAATACCCTTCTTCTTGCTTCTGTATTCTTCAAGCTCCTTCTCCCATATCAACAGCCTCCTCCACCCCCTCTTTTCCCCGGTTGCCGATGAGCACCATTTATTTAATCAAGCCATTCACATGCGCACGCGGCACGCACATCCACATCCACATATACACGTATAGATACACAAGAAAAGAAGAGAGATGTAGAAGTAATTGGCGAAATCTCATCTATTTGGGAGGAAATTGTGAGAGAACAAATTAAAGCACCTCCAGTGGGCGGATCTAGTGGAGATCAACGGTGGCATAGACTGGGAGCAGTGGGGATTTGCGGCGACATCAGCTACAGGTGGTGGAGATCGATGACATTACTGGGAAGGTGGGGATCGAGGGCATGGGGAGGCAGCATAATCGAGGGCAGTGGGGATGAACGACGTGTCGATCGAGGGCGGTGGGGATTGGTGCTGAAGGCGGTGACCGGGGTGGTGGCCATCCTCACCAGCCTCCCGCCTCTTGCCCACCCGCCGCTGCCGGCCGCTCGCCCACCCGCAGTCGCCGCCTGCCGCGAGGCCCGCCTCCTAGCTTCTGTCTCCATGGCGCTCGTCCGACGAGACATGCCCGGGGGGACACCGCACTCGACTCGACTAATGACTCGGTGCGAACTAGGTGAGTCTCCTCCGCCGCATGTAGCTCCCCTTTTGCCGCCCCCTCCGTCGAGTCTCCCCCAGTGTTGCACTTTCGCTTCCGCTTCCGCTTCCACTCCCTCTCCCTCTCGTCCACTGCCATCAAGCTCGATGTGGATGCCGCGGGGGCGGAGGCTGAAGGGAGGGTGGAGGTCAGATGAGGAGAAGGAGGCGAGAGCGGCGCTGGAGGCAGGGTGCCGCCTGGAGGAAGGTGGAAGAGGAAGGATGAAAAGATAATGAGGAGGAAGAGAATTGAAGAATATATCTGGCATATGGGAACAAGGGCAATTTAGGTAGACTGGCAAAAATTTGACAGCTTTTAAGTGGTTAACAGCAATCGGACTTAATAGAAATAACAGGAGTGGTAAAAAGGGATAAAATTTCGGATCTAATGACAATGAAGAGAGGAGCAATTTCATGATGATATTTTAGGAATCTGGCTAACTTTCAATGACAAATAAAAAAAATTCTCTCTCTATGTACCCATACACCGGCACGAACGATATATAATATATAGTTTAAATAAAGAATTATCTCTCTATGTACCCATGCGCCGGCACGAACGATATATACTATATAGTTTGCAGATGCAATCGAGCCTAGGTGTACAAACAAACTCCGCCGTACAATATTATCAATTAATTAATCCACTTTGACACCACAAATTAATCAGTACTCTTTCGTTGAATCACGATATGTACAAACTGATTGCAGATGCCATTGATTATTAATGAACATGATCTGTACGTGCGAAATTATTGTAACTTAATTCCCTCTGCCAGGCTGATCGCGTATTAAACAGATCAGCGACGTAACGTACATGCATGCATGCATCTGTTTTGCTTGCTTGAGTTGCACGGCCACGGCGTAATCACGAACAGAATAAACTTGGTACTCCACTCCGCTATTTAAGTTTGTTCTGTTCATGCTCTCCATATGATGGAGACGTTCGTTACATTCTAGAGTACTAATGCCTCGGTTGAAATGCATATAAATTAATCGAGCTGTTTTCTGTGAAATTATGTAAGAATTTAAGGATTAATTGCTGTTTGGAGTTCATGTAAGAAAGGATCGCTGCCCGTTCCATCTTGTGAGGCAAACTGCACTTGGCCCCCCACCCGGTGAGCGACACGTCGCCGGTCGCGCCACGCTGGCGCGACACACCGCCAATCGCGCTTACATGGCGCGACGCGAGGTCATTCTTGTAAAAAAATTAAATGCATGTATATTACTGCAATACATGAATAAAAGTTGATTATTTTAAAAAAAAATTCCACACTCAGGCTAGTCTTAAGGGAGCGTAGAAGCTAGCACTACTTGTACAGTTCTAGCAAATTTTTATATGCATGGAGTTGGCACAATATCACCGAGCTAGTTGCATATATCTTTTTGAGAGGATTAATTAGTTGCATATATCTGCGTAATACTTATTGGTCACACTCCACCTGAGATCTCAAAATATTGACGTTCGGCACAGCTAGCTTGGAATTACAGCTAGTCGATGATCTCTAATTCAAGTTACACAGATCTCTGGATGCGTTGACTTGCCGTTAGGTCAGGATGCAAGTGAGATGTAATGTGGGTTAACTGTACATTATCCACATTAACCACAAACATTTATATGGGATATCGCGACAACCCGCGAAAGGTTTATGCGAGCAATACGGCGCCCACAAAACCTACAAGAAGAAAAGTGATATAGAAATCTATCAGGTTTCGATGTTCAGAAGAAAAACTATATTTAGCATGCTAGTTAATTGGAGTTTCGATTCACCAAAATCAAGGATACAGACCATAACCGCTGTACAAGATGAAGGTAATAGAAAATAAATGATATCCTTGGCCTCTTCTTCCTCCTTGTTTTCATAGAAAATTATCTCTCATACTGATTATAGATACATCTCAGTAGTCATCACCAACATCCATATCCTCTGTTGACGTGTTCTTTTGGTGAGAAAAGTCTAAAACATTAAAAAGTCAAAAATCGACATATGATTATTATCAAGTAAACTAAAAAGTTAGAAGCAATTAAAAAAAGTTTACTAGTTGCTTTATGTCAATCTTAAAGACAAATCAAAGCCTTTCCCTGCGTCGAGTTCGGCATCAAAGCGGGAGAGGAGGAGGACAGGGAGGGAATAGGTAAAGGAGAGGTGGCACCTTCGGCGGCGTCGAGAGGAGAGGCGGGCGGCAGCAACGTGTGGCCGGCGTGTGAGGATTCTTCCGCTCTTCGTGTGACCGGCAACCCGGCGTGGGGGAGGCGGGCGGCACCCTCTTGTGGCCGTCGTAGACTCGGTTGGGGAGGAACAATTAATGCAGACATGACGCGGGCTACATGTGACGGCCGCAAAGCCCGCAAACGCTATCAAAGTGGGTTGTGGGTGTCCGCTTTAGATTTTATACAGATTAAATTAAATGGGTTGACGGACAACCTACATCCACTTTCATCGCTACCATTAGGGTTGGTTGTTGAGTTCGACCATTAGCTGTATGTGGACGTGTGTGCGCAATCGCAACGAGGTTTCCTTTTTTTATTTCTTTACTCGGATAAGATCATATAGGGGACAGCAACAACGTACTCACCTCAGCGTATACGTACGGTGACGGCTACTTGGACCTTATGTACCATGCATGCAAAGCATGATTCACCAACTAAGTACGTTAAACATTTGTTTTTGTGCCTATGATTGATGCGCATATACCTGAACCAGATAGTGCTCCGATCTCAAGGTTGGTCGGTTAGTTCCATGGACAGTAACATGCATGATTAATAATTTATGGGTCACAAAAGCAGGTACGTAAGTATATATATATATAGGGACACGCTGTGCCGTGTGTGGTCGTGTGTTGAAAGGGACCGTGCGAAATGCGCACGTAACACTATGGTTCAAAATCTCCTTGAGATTTTGGTTATCTTGGCTGAAATTTTGTTCTCTGGTCTGGACTAGATTCTAAATCTTGGCTGAATAATTTTTTTAAAAAAATATCAAATGCTACCGTACTTTCAAAATCTTGGCTGAGTTCTCGGTGATTTCAGCTGAAATCTCGGACATTTTGACTGGATTTTAGTTTTTTGTTGGCCAGATTTGATTGGATTTGAGGTCAAGACCAACCACAAAAATTTCAAAAAAATTTGACGTGTTTTTTATCATTTTTCAAAAGTTCAAAAGTTGACCAAGATTTCGGTGATTTCGCCCGAAATCACGGAAATCCCGGTTGAAAAAAATCGGATTTGAAATTTGATTTTTAGATTTCAGCCGAATTTTATTTAAAATTATGAGATCTTGCTGAAATTTTGGATTTTTACCACTTTCGAGATATATCCCGAAAACAAAATTTGAAACCTTGTATAACAAACTGCCAGAGTACCAGACCACCGCGTGCGCTGTGTCTTTGTGAAGCAGCTTCTTAAAGGAGAGAGAGGTTGAATGGGTTAGGGAAAGGATTAATTTCTAGTATGTTATTGTAATTTGGAGAAAATATATGAATGTGCTACTAACATATGAAGTCACAATGAGTGATATATAAAAGACAAGGCAAACTTTCACTAGTATATAAGGAATGGCCCCTTAGGCAAACATACGCAGAGACTATATACGACACAAAGTTCATACTTGTTCATCGTTTTTCTATAAATCATATGTGTATATATTATATGTATATACATACATGGTAACATATCCAGTGAAAACCCTCTTTACCGTGAAAAATTCGTGAAACCCACGTATAAAAGTTTTGAAAAATTCTCAAAAAATTACCATACGTAGAGGAGGTGAGGTTCTACAACCCTGTGAAATTTGAAGATCAAACTCAATTGCATTTGAAAGATATGAAAAAAACAAATTGCAAAATGAATAGTGCTAAATAATGAAAAGTCACTATTCATACTGAATTTGTCTTTTTTATATCTTTCAAATGCAATTGAGTTTGGTCTTCAAATTTTACAGGGTTGTAGAACCTCATCTCCCCTACGTATGATAATTTTTTGAGAATTTTTCAAAACTTTTACACGTGGGTTTCACGGAGTTTTCACGGTAAAGGGGGTTTGCACTAGATATCTCCCCTACATACATACATATATATAGAAATTTTTTTTTAAATATATTATATTTTATTCCGAATTGCAGAAATAAATGTCTTTCGCAAGAAATTACACTTTTATACGTCGGTCGCCTGTCCATCGGGCGATATAAGCCTGTCGCCCGATGGACGAGCGACAGGAGACTCCTCGTGTTTTCTGTCGCCCGTCCATCGGGCGATATAAGCCTGTCGCCCGATCAACAAAGCGACAGTTAAAAATCCCGATGGGACGGGCGACAGATAGCATGCGGGGTCTCCTGTCGCTCGATGGACGCGACGGTATATTTTATATACCTCGAGCGTTCGGCCGGCCTTCAGATGCAACAGAACGAGAAAAAAAAAAGAAGAGAGAAAAGAGGAGAAGAAGAGAGGAAAAAAGAGAGAGGGAAGAAAATTTCTGCGCGATTTTTGAGCCCGTCACTGCATACTCAGGTAATTTCTCGTTCTTTAGTTTTGGTATTTGTAGATCTAGAAAATCTAGTTAAGAAATGTAGTTAGATGTAGAAAGATTTAGTAAACCTAGTTTGTAGTTATATGTAGTACAGACATAGCAAATTTAGCAAACCTAGTTTGTAGGTATGCAGTAGTCGTTCTAATTTTTGTAGCAGTAGGTTATGATTTAGTAGAAATGATTTTAGATCTTGGTTTGTGTGCGTTGATATATCGAATGTAGATACTTTGAACGGATAGAAGTATTCATTTCTTACGAATGCAGTTGGGTACATATAGCGAAAGTAGTTTGATGTATATCGAGTAGAAATTAATCGTACAGAATGTACTTACAGTAGTTGTTCAATTCTTTAGTAGTAGATCTATTGAATGTAGTACGGCAGAGATAGCGATTGTTACGAATGTAGTACGGCAGAGATAGCGATTGTTACGATCGTAGGTATGTATTGTTAGAAATGTTGCAAATTCTTGTACGATTAAATAAGTAATTTTGTAGCATATAGATATACCAACGCAAAGTTGGGGGTCGTAATATTTTTACTGAAGTATTTAATTCGTGGGTGAATGAATGGATTTGCAGATATGGCAGAACGAGTTCAATTTAGAATATATTATGGCGAAGGGGTTGTAATGTATGGTTCGGAGGGTGCAGATCTAAGTAACTTCCAGTATGTAGACAGAAGTTTGAGTAGGGTCGAAGAGCGCACATTTTCTTCAGTGATGAAGTGGTTGTATTATACTTTTCGGATGGAAGAAGAGAAGTGGCAGCTGAAGGTATTTTGCCTCTGTAGTATGCAGAACAATCCATTTTGTTGGGAGCTAGTTGAGTTGAAAGGAACCGCATCGTGGAGATCATATGTGAGGGGGACAGAGCAACGGGGATGGAACCGGGTGCTTTTAGTGCAAGCCTATGCCCGGGATGTAGCCCCCCAGCAGCAGCCGGACGGTGGGGAGTGTAGTCAGGCTCAAAATGAGTTAAGTTTTGGTGACACCGAAATTGGGGGATCTAGCCGTGGGCAGTACATCCAGACAGCGAACGAGGACATTATTTGCGAAAGTGGCGAACAATCCGAATTTGGGGAGGACGAAGCAAATGTTGGACAAGTAGCGCTGGGAGTAGCAGACGAAGGTGAGCAAATTGATGAAATAACAGTTAGGATGGAAGAGGAAGACCTTGAGTACGGCATAGCAGAAGTGGAAGACGACGATGAGTCCGACGAGGAAGATGGAGGTACGGAGCCGCCTGTGCCAGCCGAGTGGAGTACACATCAATTTGATAGGTTGGTTGTTAATGAAACCAACGACATACGTTAGCGTCTGACCCCAACGAGGTTAGGCCTGACAAGATGTACGCCGACAAAGGAGGTCAGGCAGATGCTTTGTGAAAGATTGGGCCTTATCATTAAGAAGGACTTTCGAGGTTAAGAAATCCACGCCCGACACCTTTCGACGTGGTGTGTGAGATCCATGGCTGTCCGTGGAGAGTGCACGATACAAGCCGGGCGGGCCACCCATTGGTTATGCTCGAAGGTTGAAGCGACAAATTGTATGATTGAGGAAACAATGATGGCTCACAGGAACCTGTCATCTGGGTTTGTCGCGAATCTCATGTACTCAGAGATAGTGGAGAACCTGGCTTATGAGCCCCGTGCTATTATCCGAGCTCTCGAGAACAGATATCAGTACACAATTAGCTATGGGAAGGCTTGGAGGGCGAAACAGAAGGCCTTAGAAACGAGGTTTGGGAAGTTTGAAGACTCGTACCACAATCTGCCCGCACTGCTCAGTTGCATTCAGGGAAGAAATCCCGGCACTTACTATGATTATCAAGATTGTCCGTCAATCAAGTGGCCAACTAAAAGGCATCTGAGGAGAGTGTTCTTCGCATTCGGAGCTTGCATTAAGGCGTTCTACCACTGTCGTCCATTGCTGTGCGTGGACGGCACATTCTTGACCGGAAAATACAAAGGGCAAATTTTGACAAATTGTGGGTGTTGACGGAAACAACCAGATTCTGCCTGTTGCATTCGCCTTCGTAGAAAGTGAGAACTATGAGAGTTGGCTATGGTTCCTGCGGAACTTGAAGATTGGGGTGGTCAAAACTCGTCAGGATGTGTGCGTGCTGCACGACAGGCATGCTGGTCTGCTTAGTGCGATCAACCAGCTGCAAACAGGGGCAGAGGAGCCATTTCCATGGCCTGACTTGCAGAGCCGATGGTGCATGAGGCATTTGGGCGCAAATTTCTACAAGCAATTCAGGAACAAGGAACTCATGAACATGTTCAAAAGACTATGTAAGCGTAACTGTGAGAGCAAGTTCCGGACTCTGTGGAAAAATATCGATGAGCTGACAAGAAAACACAAAGAGGAGACGGCGAACAAGAGTACTGCCAGCGAAGGCCACGATGAGGCGGAGCCTCTTCCCCCACTGCCAACAGAAGATGACGCGACTAATCGTCGTCGAAGGCAAAGGCCAATCAAATGTTTCTGGTGGATCAAGCACGAACCGATGGAAAAGTGGGCATCGTTACATGACACACATGGTGCCAGATACGGTGTGATGACCAAGAACTTTGCGTAAGTTTACAATCGGGTAATGAGAGGGATGAGGTGTCTCCCATTGGTGGGAATTGTTGAGGAGTCTTTGCGGGGCACAACCAAGTACTTCGTCGACAGACATCAAGCTGCACAGATAGTGCTGAGAGATGAGAAGCTCCTGTACTCCTCCATGATCAGTAAATACATGGAAGAGAAGAGTCAGAAGGCGGCCAAGCATAGAGCTATTAAAGTTGGTGCACGAACACTGCGCTTCGAGGTGATATGTAAGGATAAAGGACGGCGTGGAACCAACCAAATGGGTTGTCTTTCAGGAGTGCGTATTACAGGACATCTGCAAATGCTCGTGTAACAAGCCCAACCTTTTGCACAGGCCGTGTTCTCATGTGATAGCCGCATGTGCTTTATTTGGAATGCAACCTGGTACCTATCTATCTGAATATTTCAGGAAGGAAAGGGTGATGGCAACTTGGAGCGAGGAGTCAGTATGGTTACGGTGTTGTGGGTTCTTTCACGGCAACTCCTAGTGCCGATGAAAGGTTCTGGGTCCCAGATTTTAATGCAGTAGATGGAAAGCGGGCGTCGGAAGACAAGACGATCGTAAAATGACATGGATGAGTCGGAAGTCGGCAAGCGCGTGAAGAAATGTTCATTGTGCAAGCAAACAGGACATACGTTCAAGAATTGCCACGCACAAAACGAAGGAGATGAAGGAGGAGATGGCAATCCGACGGTGGCGGTGTGGATCGCCCTGCGGCGACGAGTGTCGCACGACGCCAACGTACCACATGAGAAGCAATTTAATCGCAATGTAATCGATGTGACGTGTGTTGTGTGAACCACTGTGTGGACCTTGTGTGTAAGCCTGTTGCATGTGGTCGTGAGTGTTGTGCATCAAAAATTATTGTAATCAAGTTTCGAATATTTATGATGCTTGAACAATTTTACGTGAATGTTTGTTTGAACACATTGTTGTGAGAAACCTATAGTATTCGGACGATTTTCTTTTGATATGGTTTTGAAATGTAACTCACAATTTGTTATTTACAGTATGGTGACCGACCAGGAGATGACGAGTGGCCATTCGAGTTCTTGGATCCGGTGGTCGACGGTAGTCACCGTGCCCGCCAGCCACCGGTTTTCCAATGAGGGAGGCCAGCGCACACGCTGGGCGCCCTTCGTCCGAGGACACCGCAAAGACGGGCCGATATCGATCCTCGTTGGGTCCCTGTAACATATTACAATTCAGATTTCTTTATATGTTTGAGGTATTGTTCTTATCGTGTTGTACCGAAAAAATAACATGTTTTTCCTTTCGTAGGCTTCGAGCTTCGTGGTTGCTCCCTTCGGCCGGATGGTGCGGGATGTGGGTCGGCGGTTTCCGCTCGACAGTCCTCGATCACCGCTCTGGTGGATCGGTGGAGGCCAGAGACCCACACCTTCCACCTACCCGTCGGGGAGATGGCGATCACCTTGCAGGACGTGTCGTACCTGCTCGGCCTCCCGATCGCCGGCGACGCAGTGGTGCCACACGACGTCGACCTGCGTGGCGCCGCAGCCTACTTCGCCAGTTGTTGGTGTGCTTCGACACCAGGCTACACGGGCCTTCACCGACACACGGTCCTACGCTGCGGTGGCCGGATTCGTGGTACGCAACTACACTATGAAAAAACAAGTACTCTTCAATTACAACTTACAACAACATGTAATATGTGATCTTCTATCTTGCAGCCTTCGCAGCTCGCCGAGGGGGCGGACGACTACAGGGTCAGCCGCCACTTGGAGGCGTACTGGCTGGTCGTTTCTACCGGTGCTTGTTCACGAGCTCCCATGGGGATAGCGTGGATGTGCACCTCGTCGGTCATGAGGGAGATAGCGGACGCCCCCCTCGACGACGTGCCGCAGTACTCCTGGGGGTCCGCTGTCCTCTGCAGCACGTACCGGGCCCTCTGCGATGGGTGTACCCGGACCGGCGCCGAGTCGACCTTCACTGGATGCCCGCTGCTGGTACAGCTGTGGGCATACGAGAGGTTCCAGATCGGGCGCCCCGCCATCAGCCTGGAGCGGGTTGACCCTACAGGCGATGGCGACGTGGACGGTCCGACCATGGGCACCATCTGGTGCCACCGACGGGTAAGATATTTGAACTGAAAGTTTGGTACTATTGCTTGTACATTTTTTAATACTAACGGTAACGCTTTTGTTTCATCAAGCCTAGGTGGGCACACCAGGCGGTGCGCCAGGGCTACCCGCAGCTCGTCGCGGCGTTCGACCACCTCACGGACGACCACGCGGCGCTGGACGCCGTACACTCAGGAGCAGTACAGCCGTGTGACCGCCGCCGCGTGTCGACCACGCCGAGACGCGGCGTCTTGGCTCACACGCCGGTTCCTGGTGTTCGACGTCCAGGTCGAGGCCTACGCTGTCCATCGAGTGATGAGGCGCTCGCCTACGACAGAGTTCCCGCCGCGGCCGCCGTCTGCTTCCCACACGCCGCCCACGCGTAAGTTCCCTCAATCGATGTTCCATAATTACTATCGTGTGTTGCCATCTAATATTTATACATTCATTTCTCATCCACAGCCCAGACTAGGAAGGGGTGCATGGGGCCACCCACGGCACGTCGCGGATGGCGCCATGGATCGAGGAGTGGGCCGGAGCCCTCGAGGACGCCCATGCCGACGATGCGCCATACGATCCGAGACTTACCAGCGCATCGACAGCGATGGTTCACCTCTCGCACACGCAGCGCTGGTACGCTGGCCGACCCGATCCTCCAAGGCACGCCCCGGCCCAGAGACACGTATCCCGCCCATACGGACGCGGCTCTGCGACGCCGCGATGCGTTGTATCCGGATATACGCTTAACGATTTTCAAATCGGTGCTATCTAATTTGGCGATGTATTTTCCAGATCGACATGCTAGGCCGCTTCTACGAGGAGTCGCCGAGGATGTCGCCGCGATTGACCAATGGCGGCCGTGGTGACCAGAGCGGACGTTGCCACCGCTTCGGTAGGTTCCGAGACGACTCTGCGACGCTACCGGAGTTACCGGATCACCCTCGCCTCGTGGTGTGGTCCCCGACGCACCGCCGCGCCACGGAGGGGACCGCGGCCGGTGCAGCGGAGACACCGAGTCGCTTCTTCTTCACAAAGACGGTGGAGGTGCAGGCTTCCACCGGAGGTGCCGCAGTGTGTGTTTTTTCATGTTTTGCATTCACTTTTCATGCTTTGCACTCACCAAGTCACCGGTCTTAACATTTCTTCCCTTTCGTGGTACCGGAGGTCCTGCAGTGTCGGGCCACCCGTGGTTGCCGATCGCTCCCGATGACTACGACGGGCGGGGTGATGACCTTGACGACTACGAGGACGACACTGCGGTGGAGGTACCTCGTTGATCCACCCCCGCTCAGCTTGGTACCGCACGCCAGAGTGGGCGCCACGACCGACGCAGCCTGGGTCGTCGCAGTGGGTGCCGCCACCTCCACCGACCCAGGATGCGTCGACGCAGAGGGTGCCGCCACCTCCACCCACCCAGGCTGGTTCATCGCAGTGGGTGCCGCCACCTCCACCGACCCACCGCGATGGGTGTCGCCACCTCCAGCCTTCCCACGCGATGGGTGTCGCCACCTCCAAATGACCCACTGAGTCATTGGTGCCGCCACCTCCAAATGACGCAGTTGCACCGACGCAAAGACCAGACACCCCACCACCACCGCAGACAGCCGACCCGCCTGGTACGCCACACCTCCAATGAGACCACGAGGGGCCCGCCACCGCCGACGCACCTGACGTACTCCCGAGGTCAGATCCGGAGGAGGACTACACACCAGCGAGGAGGCGACGCGAAGAGGGGCCGGCACTAGTTTCTTTCATTTTTCAGTGTTTGTAATTTTTTGTTTATTTTGGTTGGCAGTTTCGATTACGGCGGTGATTGATGGTACTATGTTATGTAATACCATCTATTTTGTGTACTTTGTCATATTACGTGGTTCATTACATATTTCTGTCCGCTTTTCCAGCTTTTGTCATATCATCTTTTTCAGCTTTTGTTAGATGACCTTTTGAAGCTTTTGTCATATCACCTTTTACAGCTTTTGTCGACTTCCTCGTTTGAGCGCGAGAGAATACAGGAGTATAATACTTAGGGTTGTTGGGCGTTGTCGTGCGCGAGTATAATACTTAGGGTTGTTGGGCGTTGAGAATTTATATGTGAAGAGAGTTGTAACTGAGATATTTTTACAGAATATGGTAGTCCGTATACCAAATAGCAAACCTGGTACCTACGGCCAAAAAAATAACTTCCAACATGCATCTCTACGGGCCGCCGAAAATCCTTCATCGTTATGGTTCGTGCGCGAATGTAATACTTAGGGTAGTTGGCCGTTGAGAGTTCAAATGCGAAAAGAGTTGTAACTGAGATATTTTTACAGAATATGGCAAATCAGTATACCAAATAGCAAATCTGGTACCTCCGCCCAATAAATAACTTCCAACATGCATTTGTATGCGCGTAGAAAAACCTTCATCGTTAGGTTTGGTGCACGAATGTAATACTTAGCGTTGTTGAGCGTTGAGAGTTTAAATGCGAATAGAGTTGTAACTGAGATATTTTTACAGCTCTCTTCGCATATAAATCCTCAACGCCCAATAACCCTACGTTTTATAGTCGCGCACAAACCATGTAGTCATTTTCTTTCCTGTTGAGCCATGAAAGCCAGCCTAGATTGCATCTGCAAAGCTGTGTACTCCACTGCCATGACCCGTCGATGTCATCTGCAATGATGTGTACTCCACTGCCATGACCCGTCGATGTCATCTCAGAAGTCAGTAAAAGCGGATGCATCCTGCCGATGTCAAGCACACCATACCGCAAGGGAATCCGATGCTCTTGGATTTTTCTTTCTTGTCGGGACCGCGGAAATTAATTTCAAAATGAAAAACCGCAACGGAAAGCCACGGTTTTGCGATGTTATCGCTCAGCCAGGCCCCACCTCGCGCTTAATGCTCGCCAAGGCCAGTTGCCACCGCTGAGACCCCCTGAAGCGCACGCAAACGCCGCCACGTCTGGAATTTTACATCTTGGCCCTCGCCCGCGACGATGATGTGCCGCCAGCTGCCTCGTTTCTACCTCGCTCCCTGCCTATAAATTGCAAGGTCGCCTGCACTTATATCAGGCAAAAGCGATACATTGCTCCGAGTTCATAAAGTTTGGATTGAGTTGAGAAAACCCAAAGCGCAAAGAGGAGACCTGGTAGTTTAGCTTTCCTTTTTTTCCAAGATTTTATTTCTGCCTTGTTCCACAGTATTATTTACAAAAGTTATTTTGTACGGTGAGTCACATTGTTGTGTTCTTGGTTCAAGACACATTGATTTGTACTTTTATGCTTCTTATTGATGTTTTTGCTTCGTGTAGACACCGACTTAAGTGTTCGTCCGTTCTGTGAAAGCCATGTCGAAGGCGTCGAGCTCAGTGGTTGCCAATGCAGGGCGGGTAATTTTCCCTAACTGCCATGTGGATGCTCAAACCTTCTACATCACGCCAAATAACGGACGAGCGTTCTATAGATGCCCAAATTTCTTTGTACGCCTAAATGTATTTCGATATCTTCATATTTTGATGATTATTCTCTTGCTCCAGCTTTAAATAGCCATGCTCACACTGGCCGTAGTCTACCTGATGCCAATATCAGCAAGTGGGCGACGGTATAAATACACCGACATCTTTAAACAGACGCCTTCCAATGGTAGAGCAGAGGACGGATCTCGCGCAGAACTTAATGTGCTAACGGCACGAGAATTACCGCAAAGAGAGGGAGTTCGGCCTGAACAAAAGAAAACCGTGAAGCGTATGATCGCTTACTTGAGCACGCCGTACAAGATAACCACGGCCGTAAGCCCCGATTTGGTTGTTCCTCTTGACGGCCCTAGCGTTGAAGACTACAAACGTGACCGTTGGGAGTTTTTCAAGAAGAGGGTGTTGAATTCTATGATAGTGATGATTCCGAAAGTTCTAAAGCCGCTCAACCTTGCATCCATTTGTATGTTAGTTCTTATTCACAAGAAATGCTGGTTGTAGTTGTTCTCCTATTGTACTGTAATATGAATGTCATGCTTCTTGGTAACTCAGATTTGTCATCGATTCGTTGCACACCAAACAATACAAGGAAGAACGAATTTTCAATTTTTAAAAACTGCAGTGATTATTATAAACAAACAATGACAACAAAACAAACAACAAACCGTAGCAAACGACGCTTACCATCGCAGTCATTATTATAAACAAACAATGATATTAGCACTTAGTCCATACACCATGAGTTTTCTCATCCCATTCATTGTATTTTATAATCCAAGCAAAGGCTGCCTGGTACGCCCTGTGAAAGCATTGTCGGGCAAAGCCATCGACATATCATGTCGATCGGTTCTGTCCGAAATGTCATGTCAAATGCATGTGTGCCGATATTGCCTGAAGTCGTCCGTCAAAGCATAGCCGCAAAGCTTTACCGCACCTCCCTCCAAGATACAAAGCTGCGTGCATATGTCGGTATCAAGCACAGTGCAGAGCTGCAAAGGAATCCGATGCTCGCGATTCCTTTTAAGCTTCAAGTCCTGCCGCTCTATCTCGCTATTTAACCCCTTCATGCCTTCGCAGCGTTGCATCGACCAAACCACTCGCCTCCAATACAACAAAGAGAACCATCACCGCCAACCCAAACGAAAGCAAAGACCAATGGAGTTCCTCGCCCCAAGGCACAACGTTGTCGAAACAATCCCGAAGGCACGGAGGTCCCCATGTGCCTATGCGGGGATCCTTGCCGCTCGGCGATCAGAGACAACTCATACACTTACGGTATGAGGTAATCGAGCTGCCGCAACCACGACTCCGAGCCAACGCTGGGATGCGGATGCGCGGAGAAGCCCGGTATGTTCATACTCACATTTGGTGCTGCTCCCAATTCATACGTGTTGTAACACCGTGTGATGTGACTAATTGCAGCCTCCATCAGGCGAGTTCATCCGATTCTACGACGCGCAACAAACTCCCGAGATGGAGAGGAGGCTGAATCTGGAGTACTCGCATCAGAGGGCTATATTGGAGCAGCAGTGGTGTGAGCAGTATGAGTAGGAGAAGCGCCAACAGAATTTGGAACATATTCATGCACAGAGGGAGTCCGAAAGACAGCGCCATGCAGCGGAGAGGGAGGCTAAGCGCGAGAGAAAGCGTGAGATGGCAGCTAGGGCCAGAGCGGCAGGAGCTGAAAACTTGCGTAAGGGAAAATATCCTCGTTGCACTCAAGAAAGCCCAAGAGAAGGGCCCTTATTATCAAGCTTCCTCCGCCTAAGGCATGTTACGTTTAGTCCCGTATACTCGGTAGAGTGTGCCGTACATGCCATTGTTGTTTAGCATTTCTAAGCCGTATGCAATTCAAGATTTTCTTATTGCTCCCCATCTATCTGATAAAGGTACCGTATATATATTTCACATCTTTGAAGATAACTACACGAAGTCTTCAAAAATAATTACGAGTTGACCGGGAGTGAAGAAGGGCCACCTAAAACCAGACATCAGATTTTCTCCTGCTCGCATCGAAATGGCTTCTAAACTGACAGTTTTAAAACTGAAATTTGTTGCGATATTTATTTATGCAATTTGGAATAAAATATAATATATTTTTAAAAAAAATTCTCATAAAAACTAACAAAAATATCAAAAATGGTATATGTCGCCCGTCCATAGGGCGACATCAATAATGTCGCCCGTCCATCGGGATTTTTAATCTGTCGCTGTTGATCGGGCGACAAGTCTGTCGCTCGCCTAACGCATGTAAAACACGAGGAGTCTCCGTCGCCCGTCCATCCGCGACAGTTTATATCGCCCGATGGACAGGCGACAGACGTATAAAAGTGTAATTTCTTGCGAAAGACATTTATTTCTGCAATTCGGAATAAAATATAATATATTTAAAAAAAAAATTTCATATATATATATAGGGGGCATATTCAGTGCAAACATCCCTTACCGTGAAAACCATGTGTAAAAGTTTTGAAAAATTCTCAAAAAATTATCATAGGTAGGGGAGGTGAGGTTCTACAACCCAGTAAAATTTGAAGACCAAACTCAATCACATTTGAAAGATATGAAAAAGACAAATTCAGTATGAATAGTAATTTTTCACTGTTTAGCACTATTCATTTTGCAATTTGTCTTTTTCATATATTTCAAATGCGATTGAGTTTGGTCTTCAAATTTTACAGAGTTGTAGAACCCCACCTCCCCTACCTATGATAATTTTTTGAGAATTTTTCAAAACTTTTACACGTGGTTTTCACGGTAAGAGAGGTTTGCACTGAATATGCCCCATATATATATGTATGTATATATATAGTTCAATTTGTATCTCTTTGAAGATCTATATGATTAGTTTAACAAGAACAAGATTAAATATGTTTTAGAGCATATTGACTGTTTCTTAGCTAGCAACTATATAGTATAACTCTTTTTGGCTGCTCGACATTGGTTGTTAACAACTCTAGATACATGTTACTAGCAAGTACCATGTAGAGCCCCAAACAAGAAACATGTAAAGCTAGTAGTAACTAACGTAGAGTTCCTAGCAATTAATATATAGCGACCACTAGTACTCAAATTGCACAAAGTAGTTGGCAACAATATCATCGTGAGATGCTAGCAAGTAAAATGTAGAGCTCGATAGCAACTAATGTTGCAACTAACACATAGAGCTAGCAACTCATAATATGTAAAGCTAACACTGATATCACGGAGCTAGCAGCTGATGTAGAGGTCCTAGCAACTAGGCAACATATCTTGTGCACAGGATATTTGGTAGTTCAGTTGCACGATGACTACACCGGGTCGAAACTTAGGCCCCGTTTGGTACGGTTCCAGATTCTAGTAGAAACGGAAACAGTTCCAGATTCTTGGTAGAAACGTTTCAGGTAGAATCAGAATTACTTTCTGCAAACTGTTTGGTATGGTTCCAGATTCTAATAGAAACTAGTGAAACGGGGTTGAGGGTGATTCAACCACGGTGTAGAAAAAGAAGAAACGTTTCGAGGAGAATCGTTCCGAGTTTTAGCCGTTTGGTTGGGTTTCTCCCAGATTCTAGTAGAATCTGCTCGATTCCAAGTTACCAAACGGGACCTAATTGCACAGGATGTCTTGCCTAGCAACTAACGTAGCAAATAACTAGTAAAGCTAATAACTAATACAGCAAATAACATGTAGAACACCAGAGACTTGACGGCTGCATGCAGCGACCACAATCATTCAGCTGAACCAACAAGAACACCAGAGGGCCGGACGCATCGGTCGGTCAGCTTCGATCGATCGATCGATCGCAAAGCATCAAGCAATCGTTGGCTACCTCGATGACGATGACCCCAGCTGCTTGTACCTGTCACCGCTGGTTGAGAGGCAGCGCAGAGCAGCGTGCGGCCAACGCAGATTCCACATGTCGGACCCCTGTTGATCGAGATCCACTTAATTAATTAATTAATTAATTAATTAATTAAACACCCACTTAATTAATCACATATGCTAGCCTACCCGAGGTATGATTGCTCGGTAAGGACCGGCAAGCTCCTGGCATGCAGCAGCTTGTCTGCTACGGCTTTGGCGATGTGCTACGATATGAAAGCGTGATAGGTAGTATGTGGTGTTTGTTTTTGTTTTTGCAGCTAAGTTTAGTTTTTGCGATTTCGTTGTGTACTGGGGCTAAATAATTTTTTAAAAAAAATAATGTGTTGGGGAAAAAAAAAGCTTAGACTATACGTTGTTAGCTGCATCGATCACGAGGGCAGCAGCAACTTGTACCTGTGACCGCAGGTTGAGTGGCAGAGGGCAGCACAGAGCAGCGTGCTGCCAACGGAGATTCCGCGTGTCGGGTTTAAACTCGTACGCACGCATCACCTCAGGCGTTTATCAAACAGCTGCTTCATAAATGACCAGTTACTAGTATATTAAACAACAAACGGCAGCGATTTTAATCTAGCTAATTCGTCACTGTTTCTTAATCTACCTATATATTGATTAATCAATATATATATCCACTACAACAAAATAGGCACATGGAGACGTTTTGCTTAAAACACTTTAAAATTCGTCTCTACATTCAGAATTAGATATGAAATAAAGACGTCTTTTGAGACACTATTAAAGCCGTCACAAGATTAAATTGTATAGAGACGAAGCTTGAGACGTTTTAAATACATCTCACCTGTAGGGATGTATATTGAGACGTCTTAGAATATGTCTTATATGTAGTCTTGCATGCTTTAGAATTCGTTTCACCTGTAGATATGAACCGAGTGACGTATTAAATATTTACGAGATGTGAAAAATATTTGTTGAGTACCCACACCTTGCAATGTTATTTTGAAAATCTTGTAGTAGCATTATGATTGGTAATGTAAAAATTAAAACCATATAACACAGCTGCACATTAGAAATTATATAATGCCACGATTAAAAATGCAATAGCAAAACTAGAACTCACGATCGTAGTGTACCCCTAACAAATTGGTAATTCACATTGTTCCGTGGATCGCTTTAGGGAAGTATAATATTAAAATTCCCTGCTTCTTCCTACCGTAAAAGAACAAGATCAATCCCCAAATCTGCGCCCCGGGCGATCGCCCTCCTCCTCCTCCTCGCTGCGTCCCTCCACTGTCACTATCGCCACCTCCGCCGCCGCCATCACTCCCCTCGCCCGCTCGTGCAGCGTGATCCCTCTCGCTCCACCTCCTCGTGGCGCTGCTCACCGGCCGTGATTTCTAGGTCACCCTATTGATGTGGTTTGCACCATTTTATCGATCTAGGGGCATGTATATCTACTTACTGTTAGCTTCGGGGTTTTCTATTTCTTATGGTTAGCTTTCCAGATCCATCCAAGTTTTTCAGAATTGCTAGATCATTTTGTTGTCTGTCACTAAATAGTCTAATTCTCAAAATAAATTTACATGCAAATCTGAAAAAAAAACTGGGGGCAGCCGTGTGAAGCATCGGGCTTACTTTTTGGCACATTATCTGTCTTTCTCTGTCATTTTTGTGTTAGTAGCAGTAGAGGCATTGAAGATATATATGTTAGCTCATAGGATGTAACACCCCAAAATTTTGCTTTTCTTAAATTCATGTGTGGTTTGGCACTTTGGTGAATTTTTGGAATTTTCTGGAATTTATTTGGATTTATTTGGAATTTATTTGAATTTATTCCATTTTGAAATAATTGAAGAAATTAATTTTGCAAATAAAATTTTGTTGGAAATATTTTATTTGAGTCCAAAATGATCCAAAGTATTTTCCAGAATTTTTCTGGAATTTTTCTGAGTCATTTGCTATTTTTAATGAATTAAATGAATTATCGAATTATTTTAAATATTAAATCGCTGGAAATTCAACTCGGTCAAGTATCGTTTCATCCGATCGAAGTCGGAACCCGAAGTCGGACTCGTGTCCGCCCCGAGCCACGTGACTCGATCAAACCAAATTAAAATCCTAATCAATCCCAACCGTTGGATCAAGATCCAACGGCCGAGATCCGCCCGCACGGCCGAGCCGTATCCGCCCGGATCCGATCGCGCCCGCGCGATCGTGGGCCGTTGATCGTGCCACGTGGGCCAGGCGTCGCCGTCTCCGCCGAGACCGAAGCCGGACTCGCCGCCGCGGCCTGGCCGCGGAAACTAGGTTTCCGTGTCCCGCGAACGCCGAGGCTATTTAAAGCGTGAGACGCCCCCGAGGTTGCCCTCATCCTTGTGCACCCGTTCCCGAGCCATCTCGCTCGAGCCGCCGCAATTGATTCGTGCGAGCTCGCCAGAAGTTGGAGGAAGTGACCGCCGCGGTTTTGCTCGATTCCGCCGCCGTCCGTCGTCTTCCGCCGAAGGAGCCCAGATCCGGAACCACCGTGACGAGACGCACCCGAAGGAAGGATTCATCTCGCCGAGCAACCCCCAAACGCCGTCGGGCTCGTCATCGTTCGCCTCCGCCCAAGCCTCGCCGCACCATCGCCAGGACTTCGCGAGCTCGGTGAACCGCCGGATCTAGATCGGACGGTTGAGGTGAGTTCACGTGTCCCCAACCCGATTGGATGCGGACCGCTGGATCAAGATCCAACGGTTCACAATTGCCACGCGTCGAGTAGTGTTATTATAGGATTAGATCTCGACCATCCGATCTAAATCGAACGCCCACGATCAACGAGTAGTTTCAACGTGTTAACCCTGGATCTAATCCGCGCCGTTGATTTTCAAACCAACGGCCGTGATTGCGCCACGTGTCGGGAAGTTGGACCGACGCGGCCGTCGCTGGCCCACGCACGCTGGCAGGCAGTGACGCCGACACGCGGCCCGCGTGTCGAGGGCCGCGATGTCACGGCCGCCCCAGCCGAGCGCCGACGCCACCCATGACGTCACAAAGGTCCCACATGTCGGACTGCGGCCGAGCCTCGCCGACGCCGGGCCGATGACGCTACCCGAGTGGGCCCACATGTCGGCCTCACGTGGAGTCGTGGACCGAGTCCACGGTGGACCCGAGCCGAAGCGTGGACCACGCCCATGGATCGCCGACGCCACCGACCAATCGAGGTCGCCACGTGTCCATGCCGACGCCATAATTAATTTCCGAAAAAGAAAATGATTTATTAATTCGAATAATGATTTCAAATTTAGATTCGAACTTCAAACGCTTATAACTTTTGCGTTTCAACTCCGATTTGAGTGATTCAAATTTCTAAATTTGTATAAAATTGAGATCTACCTAAATATAAATTTTATTTAATTTTTAGACTAAAGTTTTTCTCTGTAATATTATTTAATTGATTATTTAAACTTTAAATAATCATAACTTTTAAATCTTAACTCCAAATTTGATTTATTCCAGTTTCTAAAAATCCGTAAAATTATGTTCTCTCTGTTTATGGATTTTATTTGGAGTTTTGGGATGTTTTTGACTATTGTTTATTTGGGTATTTGCTATTTGAACGCTTTACGAGTAGACGTTGATGTGCCGGAGGGATTCGTAGGAGAAGTGTTGTTTCAGGATCCAACTCAAGACCATGAGCAAGTACTTTTTGAAGGCAATTTGTGCTTTGACCATGTTGTTCCTATTTCAAATCTATTTTGATTTAAACTATTGCATGCTAGATCAATTAGAAAGATACTTTGTTTAAACATGGGGGTTAGATAAATACCAATTTGTCGTATGACACCTTGATTATCTAAGTATGTGCCATGATCCCTTGTCACCCTAGTTGTGGATTACTAGTTGGACATTATTAAATTGCCAACATGGGTTTAGATCGTTGTAGTATACCGCTTAGACACCTTTCGTGCTCATAACATGATTTTGGACAATCAAATGTTAATATTGACTTAATGATATATTGAACCTGTTTTGGAAAAGTATCATGTGATGTTGATGGCACGTGGTGCATGGTAATCAAGCTCGGGTTTGATAAACGCTGATTTTGGGGCATGTGGCAAGAGTAATCAGGTGGGCCAGTGTGGCACTGGGGATGTTGAGTTGGTTTTTCGGGTAGTCTTGCCCTGGTCACTCTAAGGACTTAACCTTGCAAGCCTTTGAACTGGGTCATACTTGCAACCACATGGTCGAATGGGACGGCCCTAGTTGACTAAGTCGCTAAGGACTCACTTGTGGAGCCTCAGGGTGTCGATTACACCGTTTGTGTGATTGTGCGGGGAGCGTATCGTGGTCGTGGCCGATACCCATCTAACGGTGTGTTGGTCCCATACTTCGCCTTGGCTAAGGGAAGGGATGGTGTAGAGCACGAACCGGAAAGGACCACCTGTGTTGTTTGAGGCTTCCGAAAGGCTTTGTTACGGGAACTCGCCTTTGTGGTGTTTGACTGTATCTTGTGGGTAAAGTGCATAACCTCTGCAGAGTTTAGAATCTATTTAAATAGCCGAGTCCACTTGATCGACAATGCTCGGGAATTACAGTCAAGGGTTAGATTTTCTCAAAAATAACTTGGGTTTGAAAGGTTGGGTTGGTTTAATAATGAAGTTGACGGAAATGTGGTTTAGGATGGGGAAAAATGTTTGTTAAACTTCTTGAAAAGTTATTTATGCTTTACTTATTTCTACTGCTTTCGAATCTACTTTTATTACTTGTCAAAAGTCATTTCATCGCAAATATACCTTGAGCTATTCCTTTGTACCAAGCCATGCATATAGTATATTAGCTTGCATTCTGCATGACTTGTCGAGTACCAAGTACTCACCCTTGCCTCAACACAACACCAGTTGAAGAAGAGACTACGCCAGCTTCGGAGGAGGATTTCCAAGAGGACCCGTCTACTTAGGGATGCGAGCCCAGTCAGTTGCCTGTGGTATACTGGATGGCGCCACGAAGTTTATTTGATTTTCCGCTGCTATTATTTTTCTCTGAATAAGTTTCGCCTTGCAAGGCATATATTTGTACCTTGGCCATAAGGTCAAGTAACCCTTTGGTTATTTAAATAAAGTACTTTGATAATATCGATTGGTATGATTGTGATATTTACCGATGTTAAAGATCGTGTGCACTAGCTGCGTTCCTGGACTAGTGCTGAATACACAGAGGGTCCGGATTTGCAAATTCGGGGTCCCGACAGAGGTGGTATCAGAGCCAGGTTGACTGTAGGCTCAACCCTAAGCTAGAATGGTCGTAGTGAGGATAAAACCTATTTTCTAAAGCTAAGAATTTGTGAAGACAAGAAATGACATCTCGACTTATCCCCTTCTCTCTTTTCTTGTCTCTTGCTGAAATTTTCCCTTACCTTGTCACAATTTAAAAATTCCGAGTTCTTACGTAAATCACTCTTGTGACAGATGGAGGTTTTCTCGATGAGTGAGCATAGGTTCTATAGTGAGACTCCTTCGCTGAGTCGCGTCATAGGATAAAGAGTCACCCTTTAGGCGTTAGACTCCAGTGTTAGTTCGATTTGGATTTTCATTGCTTGCTGAGTGTGCAGTATGTGTTGCAAGGCCCTTAGGCATTGTAAGCAGCCATACCAAGTTATTAAATAATAAAGTTGGACCTTAAAGTTACCCCTTTCGCCCCGCATAAGTTCCATATTACTTGTCTATTCTTGTTTCCCTCTCATCTCTAAACCTAGAGCAAATCGACAGATGGTGAACACCCGTGGAAACTTTGGAGGCAATGGGAGTGGTTCTCGCCCAGCAGAAAACCCCAATGATGGAGCACCAAAGACCGCCATCGGATATGCATAATTTTGGAGCATTTCTTGCTGCTCGGACTCGCTTGATGCATGCTATGATGCAACAAATGCAGCACGTCATCGCTCAGGCCACGCTAATCAAGTTAATCAGTGACCACGCCATAATACAAGGCTGTCAGAGTTCATGAGGACTCACCCACCCACTTTCTCTGGGAATGCCAATCCATTGGAGGCCGATGATTGGTTAAGATCAATCGAGAGGAAGCTACACATAGCTCAATGCATAGGAAATGAGAAGGTACTCTACGCTTCTCATCGCTTGGAAGGAACAAATTACGAATGGTGGGAGAACTTCGTGCCACGCAAGAGAACCCTCAAGATATCACTTGGGAAGAGTTCACAAAGATTCCGACAAAGATCACGTGCCTCGAAGGAATCATGGACCTTAAGAAGGAGGAGTTCAGAGCATCAAACAAGGTAATCACCAAAGGGCCGACTACTGAACAAATTCACACAGCCTAGCACGCTACGCACCGAGGATGTAGCGATAGATAAATCCAGCATACCTCGTTTTATGAAGGGACTTAACTCAGATTGCAAGTAGGGTTGATCACCCACACCTTCCCAGATTTCCAAGAGTTGGTGAATAAGGCGCTTATTCTTGAGGACAAGCGCAAGGAACTGGATGAGAACAGAAGCGCAGGATGCAACAAAGAAGGATCACGCCAGTGGAACGCATAGCGGCGCTTGAGGGTTGCACCAAATCAATTCTTCGCATTCCAACCACGAATGCAACAAGGACACCATCCCCAAGCACCAAGACCTGTCAATCAAAACTATCGCACCCAGTCCCGCTTAGAAACGCTACCCCGTGCAACAAGAAGGAACAAGTGAGACGCTGCTACAATCGCAACGAGCCGTGACACTTTGCCAACAGCTTGTCCAAAGAAGACAGCAGGAGCGACCCGATTCGCTTCAACCTAGGAACCACCCCAGCTAGGACGCCAAAGATCAGAGCCACACCCAGGCCGTGGTGAGAGGCCGAGTCAACCATGTCACCGCAGATGCACTGCAGAATGCTACTGACGTCAGTCGGGTAAGTTACTTGTTAACTCGATACACTGCAATACTTTGTTTGACTCTGGAGCTTCGCATTCGTTTGTTTCGCAAGGCTTTGCTACTAGAAATGATTTGAGAATTGCAAGACTTAAGTGCATGCTTTTAGTTCAAACCCCTGGTTCCGAACTCCGAACGGAAGTAGGATGTTCCGGGGTGAGAATACTAATAGATGGAATAGAGTTCCTAGCAAACCTTATAATTTTGGAGACCCAGACCTTAGATGTTATATTGGGAATGGATTGGTTATCCAAGCACAAGGCTGTATTGGATTGTGGACGAAGGACTATCTCAGTTGAGAGCCCGTGTGGGAAGAAAGTGGAATTCCAAGCCACTGCAGTTAGAGATGGACAGTTGATGGTTAACAGTACCAAGGCAATCAGCATAGATGATGTCTCAGTAGTGAATGAGTACCCCGATGTTTTTCCCGAAGACCTACCTGGTATGCCGCCAGACAGGGACATAGAGTTTGTGATAGAGCTTGTACCTGGTACAGCACCGATAGCAAAGAGACCCTATCGGATGTCTACCGAGGAGTTGGTAGAGATGAAGAAACAGCTAGAAGAGTTAATGGAGAAAGGATTTATCAGACCAAGTTCGTCGCCGTGGGGAGCACCAGTTTTGTTTGTCAAGAAGAAGGACGGGAGTTTCAGGATGTGCATTGACTACCGTGCACTCAATGAAGTCACCGTGAAGAATAAGTATCCGCTACCCAGGATTGATGATTTGTTTGATCAGTTAAGAGGAGCCGGAGTTTTCTCCAAGATTGATCTCGAGATCGGATACCATCGATTGAAGATCCGATCGTAGGATATTCAAGACCGCATTCTCGTCAAGATATGGACATTACGAGTTTACGCTATGTCCTTTGGGTCGATTTAATGCGCCAACTTATTTCATGAATATGATGAATAAGGTGTTCATGGAATATTTGGACAAGTTTGTTGTCGTGTTCATAGATGATATCCTAATCTACTCCAAGACAGAGGATGAACATGCCGAACACTTAAGGCGAGTTTTGGAAAAGCCGAGGAACAAACAACTTTTCGCCAAGTTCAGCAAGTGTGATTTTTGGAAGGACAAGGTGGAGTTTCTTGGACATGTAATGACCGCAGTAGGAGTCGCCAGAGATCCAAGCAAAGTAGAAGTCGTGTTACATTGGGAGGCGGTAGAGACTGTGACCAGATTCGGAGTTTCCTTGGAATGGCAGGATACTACCGCCAGTTTCATTGAAGACTTCTCGACAATTTGCGAAACCTCTTACGCAATTCTTTGAAGAAGGAAAAGAAGTTTGCATGGGCCTTGAGAATGTGAGAAAGGATTTGGGAGCTGAAGAAGCAATTGACATCGGCCGTGTTAGTTCTCTGGGATGTTGCTCAAAGCTTGATATTTATTGTGGCCTTATCACGCCAAGGACTTGGATGTGTCTTGTCACGAAGGAAAGGTCGTAAGCTTATGCATCAAAGCGATTGAGGCGCATGAGGAAAATTATCGAACACATGACCTAGAAGTTAGTCAAGTAGTGCATGCCTTGAAGATATGGCGTCACTATCGATTGGAGCAGATGTGAAGTATATACGGATCATAAGAGCCTTAAGTACATATTCACCCGGTCGGATCGAATATGAGGCGAGAGAGATAGTTAGAATTAATCAAGGACTACAATGTTGGAATCCATTACCATCCGGGAAGGCCAACGTGTGGCCGAGTGCTCTGAGAGTCGGAAAAGCCATCACAGTGAGTGCATTGCTAGCCACAGAAGTCGAGGATGAGTTATGTGAGGATTTTCAAAGATGAAGATTGAGGTAGTACCTAGCGGATTCTTGGCGCATTAGAAGTAAAGCCTACCCTAGAGGATCGGATCCGAGAAGGACGGAAGGATGATGACAAGATCGCAGAGATTAAGTTTATCAGGAGGAAGGCAAGGCGAGAGGACTTCAAGTTGGATGAGCAAGGCCGTTATGGATGAAGGATCGGTTGTGTGCCTAACAAAGGAGTTAAAGCAAGCCGGATTACGGAGGAAGCCCATGACTCCAAGTACTCAATTCATCACAGGCGCCAAGATGTATCGGAGATCACGAAGGAGAAGATGCGGTGGCGAGTATGAAGCGTGAAGTTGCAGAGGCATGTTGCCTTGTGCGATGTATGCCAGAGAGTCAAGGCAATGCATCGAGAGACCAAGCGGGATTACTCTGGTAGCTAAAAATACGAGTGGAAGTGGGAGGAAATCGGAATGGATTTCATTACCGGTTCTTAGAAGACTCAAGGAGGTTATGACTCCATATGGGTTATAGTGGATCGCTTGACTAAAGTAGCCCATTTTATCCCGTGAAGACCACTTACTCGGGAGATAAATTAGCGAGTGTACATGATCGAGGATTATCTGTTTGCGAATGCCATAAGAGAGATTGTATCGGACGGTACCCAATTTACCTCAAGGTTGGAATAAGTTGCATGAAGCCATGGGAACCCGTTTGAACTTGATGACTTATCATCCTGACGGATGGACAGGCCGAAAGAGTCAACCGGATTACGGAGGATATGTTGAGAGCTTGTGCATTAGCTTATGCTACCTCTTGGGATAAAAGTTTGCGTATGCTGAGTTCGGTTACAACAATAGTTGCTCGAGGCTAGTTTACGAGATGTCACCTTTTGAGGCCTTTGTATGGTCGACCTGTCGGGACGCCTTTGAATTGGAATGAGACCGTGGCGCGTGTCTTTGGGCTGATATTCTTCAAGAGGTGAAGAAGCGGATCGCCATGATTAGGGAAAGGTTGAAGATAGCCCAATCTCGGAGAGAAGAGTTATCTTGACAATCGTCAGCCAGAGACTTGAGTTTTGAACGAAGACTTTGTATACCTCGAGTTCGCCTCTCGAGGAGTTAAGAGGTTCCATGCCAAAGGAAACTCGCACCGTTATGTTGGACCATTTAAGATTTTGAGTCAGCGGCGAAGTTGCCTATCATTTGGAGTTGCCCGCAGTCGTTGGCGGGTGCATGGCGTATTCCATGTATCCGTTGAAGAAGTGTCTCAGAGTTCCGAGAGCAGACACCGTTAGAATCAATTGAGTTGCAGAGGATTTGACTTATAAGGGGTATCCGTGAGGATTATGGACACAATGGATCGAAACTAGAAACAAGTCAACCCGTTTTTGTAGAGTTGATGGAGCAACCATGAAAAGCGAAGCGACTTAGGGGCCTTGAAGAGGATTTGAAGAAAGAATTTCCAAACCTATTACGTAGTGAGCCACGAATCTAGAGGCGAGATTCTATTAAGGGAAGTTTGTAACACCCCAAAATTTTGCTTTTCTTAAATTCATGTGTGGTTTGGCACTTTGGTGAATTTTTGGAATTTCTGGAATTTATTTGGATTTATTTGGAATTTATTTGAATTTATTCCATTTTGAAATAATTGAAGAAATTAATTTTGCAAATAAAATTTTGTTGGAAATATTTTATTTGAGTCCAAAATGATCCAAAGTATTTTCAGAATTTTAAGAATTTTAGAGTCATTTGCTATTTTTAATGAATTAAATGAATTCTTGGGAATTATTTTAAATATTAAATCGCTGGAAATTCAACTCGGGTCAAAGTACTGTTCATCCGACCGAGTCGGAACCGAGTCGGACTCGAGAGTCGACCGAGCCACGTGACTCGATCAAACCGGCTCAAAACCTAATCAATCCCGTTGGATCAAGATCCAGCGGTGAGATCCGCCGTCACCGATTCGGCGTAGTGATCCCGCCCGGATCCGTCAGCGCCCGTCGCGATCGTGGCCGTTAATCGTGCCACGTGGACTCGGCTATCGTCGTCGTCTCGCCGAGACGGGACTCGGACTCATGCCCAGCGTCCGCGTAGTAGAAACTGAGGTTTCGTGTCCGCGCTGACAGAGGCTATTTAAAGCGTGAGCGTCCCGAGGTTGCCCTCATCCTTGTGCACCGTTCCCAGAGCCATCTCGCCTGAGCCGCCGCCCGATTGCCGTCGCGAGCTCGCCGTAGTTGGAGAAGTAGACACGCGCGGTTTTTGCCGGTCCATGCCCGTCGTGCGTCTTCCGTAGAAAGGCCCGAATCCGGAACCACCGTGGCGAGGCGCACCGAAGGAAGGATTCATCTCGTGAAGCAACCCGAAAGCAGCCGTCGGGCTCGTCATCGTTCACGTCTCAGGTGCCCAAGCCTCGCGCCACTATCGCGGACCCTTCGCGAGCTCGGTGAGCAAGTCGGATCTAGATCGGACGGTTGAGGTGATTCCGCGTGTCCCCAACCCGATTGGATGCGGGCCGTTGGATCAAGATCAGCGGTTCCTGAATTACCACGTCTTGGGAGTAGTGTTATTATAGGATTAGATCACGACCATCGATCTAAATCGAGCGACCGCGATCAGCGAGTAGTTTCAACGTGTTAACCACTGTAGATCTATCCGCGTTGATTTTCAAACCAGCGGCCGTGATTGCGCCGCGTGTCGGGAAGTTGGACCGGCAGCGGTCGGCGCAGCCCACGCCGCGTGCGTGTGTTTCTGCAGCGAAGGCAGCGTGTCGAAGGGCCGCATGTCGGCCGTAGTCGGTAGCCGGCGTCACCCATGGCGTCACGATGGGTCCCACATGTCGGCCGTGGTGAGCGGCCGACGTCGGCGATAGCGTCACCGAGTAGGCCACATATCGATCTCACGTGGAGTCGTGGGCCGAGTCACGCGGTGGACCAGCGGCGTGGACCACGTCCATGGACGCCGTGACGTCGGTAAACCAATCGGAAGGCGCCCGCGTGTCCATCTTGTAATAATTAATTTCGAAAAAGAAAATGATTTATTAATTCGAATAATGATTTCAAATTTAGATTCGAACTTCAAAGCGCTTATAACTTTTAGCGTTTCAACTCCGATTTGAGTGATTCAAATTTCTAAATTTGTATAAAATTGAGATCTACCTAAATATGAATTTTATTTAATTTTTAGACTAAAGTTTTTCTCTGTAATATTATTTAATTGATTATTTAAACTTTAAATAATCATAACTAATCTTAACTCCAAATTTGTGATTCAGTTTCTAAAAATCAGAAAATTATGTTCTCTCTGTTTATGGATTTTATTTGGAGTTTTGGGATGTTTTTGCCTATTGTTTATTTGGGTATTTGCTATTTGCAGCTTTAAAGTAGGCGTTGAAGTCTGGGAGGGATTCGAAGGAGAAGTGTTGATTGGATCAACTCAAGACCAAGAGCAAGTACTTTTTGAAGGCAAGTTATTGCTGACCATGTTGATCCTATTTGAAATCTATTTTGATTTAAACTATTGCATGCTAGATCAATTAGAAAGATACTTTGTTTAAACATGGGGGTTAGATAAATACCAATTTCTTTGTATGACACCTTGATTATCTAAGTATGTGCCATGATCCCTTGTCACCCTAGTTGTGGATTACTAGTTGGACATTATTAAATTGCCAACATGGGTTTAGATCGTTGTAGTATCTTTGCTTAGACACACTCGTGCTCATAACATGATTTTGGACAATCAAATGTTAATATTGACTTAATGATATATTGAACCTGTTTTGGAAAAGTATCATGTGATGTTGATGGTACGTGGTGCATGGTAATCAAGCTGAGGTTTGATAAATGATTCGGCGGGGCATGTGGCAAAATGTCAATTGGGCGGTTGGCATTAGGGATGTTGATTTGGTTTTTCGGGTAGTCTTGCCCTGGTCACTCTAAGGACTTAACCTTGCAAGCCTTTGAACTGGGTCATACTTGCAACCACATGGCTGGAATGGGACGGCCCTAGTTGACTAAGTCGCTAAGGACTCACTTGTGGAGCCTCAGTGGTGTCGATTACACCGTTTGTGTGATTGTATGCGGGGAGCGTATCGTGGGCGTGGCCAGATACCCATCTAACGGTGTGTTGGTCCCATACTTCGCCTTGGCTAAGGGAAGGGATGGTGTAGAAACCTGACAGGAAAGGACCACCTGTGTTGTTTGAGGCTTCCAGAAGGCTTTGTTACTGAACTCGCCTTTGTGGTGTTTGACTGTATCTTGTGGGTAAAGTGCATAACCTCTGCAGAGTTTAGAATCTATTTAAATAGCCGAGTCCACGGTACTGGACAATGCTCGGGAATTACAGTCAAGGGTTAGATTTTCTCAAAAATAACTTGGGTTTGAAAGGTTGGGTTGGTTTAATAATGAAGTTGACGGAAATGTGGTTTAGGATGGGGAAAAATGTTTGTTAAACTTCTTGAAAAGTTATTTATGCTTTACTTATTTCTCTTGCTTTGAATCTACTTTTATTACTTGTCAAAAGTCATTTCTTCGCAAATATACCTTGAGCTATTCCTTTGTACCAAGCCATGCATATAGTATATTAGCTTGCATTCTGTGCATGACTTGTCGAGTACCAAGTACTCACCCTTGCCTCAACACAACACCGCTTGAAGAAGAGACTACGCCCGGCCGGAGGAGGATTTCCAAGAGGACCCGTCTACTTAGGGATGCGAGCCCGGTCGGTTGCTGTGGTATACCTGGATGGCGCCACGCGTTTATTTGATTTTCCGCTGCTATTATTTTTCTCTGAATAAGTTTCGCCTTGCAAGGCATATATTTGTACCTTGGCCATAAGGTCAAGTAACCCTTTGGTTATTTAAATAAAGTACTTTGATAATATCGATTGGTATGATTGTGATATTTACCGATGTTAAAGACTGTGTGCACTAGCGCGTTCCTGGACTAGTGCTGAATACACAGAGGGTCCGGATTTGCAAATTCGGGGTCCCGACATAGGATCACATAGATATTTTTATTGAAGTATATCAAGCTTGTTGTTGTATCGAAAAAAATCCAATGTCTGATGTATATTACCTTTTGTGCTTCCCGTTTATATATAGTTGTATGAAAATTGCAGTTGGTTAGATACATATGTAGTTTCAAACTACTCTGCTTATAGTAGTTTTCTAAGACGGTTCAAGTTTGAGATAATTTTGATACATATTATGATAGCTTGATTTTACAATATGGAAGCAGTAGACATGGGCCATTCCTGTTGCTAAAATTTCTTCTACCAATATACATTAGAGATAAAATGCCTTCCTTTCTATTGAAGTGTTTTTATTTTACTAAGGAATCTTTTTGGGCTTGTTTTTCAAGTGAAATTATAGTGAACGGCACTTATTAATCATTGATCAATGATAAATATAATATGAAGGGACTTTTGGAGGATATTTAAGCTCTGTGATAAATTATACTTGCCTTTTTTTATCTTCAGTACTCCTCTGTGGATTCGGGAACAAATAAAGGCAGCCTTCTTCCTAAGGTCAGTGTTTACCCTTATTAGTGATGCTCTTCAGGACTTAATCTTTTGTATTTCTTAAAAGGCGTCCGTCAGCGATCTGTGCATTCTCTCTCAGAATAATAGGACCATTCGTAACGATCTTTGAAGAAAAGAAAGTTTCTTTCAACCCTCGGCCTTATTTTCGACTCTTTATAAATTTGCTAAGTGAGCTTACTACTTCTGACCAACATGGTGGTGCTAATTTTCAGGTACATGCTCTGTACATTTAACTTGGCTGCACCAATTTTATGTGTGGTAGTGCATCTCAAAATTGTTTAACTTATTTGCACCACCTATATAGTGAGTCGTTTGGCGTGAGGAGTGGTCTAGTCCTAGAATCACAGATCCTAATTGTGAACCTAACCTTCTTGTTTTGTTTGAGATATAATATGAGTTGGTCCATCGCCATGCCATTCCAATTTCCATAGGGTCATAATGCCATTAGAAGATGATGAATAAGTCCACGCAACAAAATTGTGGATGATCCCATGATGGGCGAACCATCCTAAGATGACTTTAGTCCCTAAATTTATTGAAAACTTGTACAGCTCTTGAAAGAATAATATAATATTCTGATTTTAAAAACTTGAAAAAACGCAGTTTGCTACGTGGATCAGTGCAGTGTGATATGTTAATGTTTACATAATCCTCCTCTCCCTGATTCTCTCCCACACATCCACTTATTTGTTCTTTTAAAATTTTGAAGTTACGAAATCGGTGTGGTAATTATGATATTTGTGTCTGTTAACTCTATATCACTATAAAGTTTTGTTGCTCATTAACTAATTACATATTTTTACTGTAGTTTTGCTTGGCTTGAGTTGGTAAGCCACAGAAGCTTCATGCCAAAGTTATGGATGTGCAATTCACAAAAAGGCCGCCATTCGTCATAGGTTGCTTGTTGATTTGTTCAAATTCATGGAACCGTATTTAAGAAATGCTGAATTGGGACAACCCGTAAGTCTGGTTCCTGCATTTTCAACTTGTGCTACCGCATGATTTTCCTGAATTTCTTTGTCATTATCACTTCAGTTTCTGTGATGTCATTCCCCCAAGCTGCATTCAAATGCGTAATGTTATTCTTAGTGCTTTTCCACGCAATATGAGACTTCCAGATCCCTCTACACCTAACTTGAAGGTGTTTGCTTGCTATGAAGGCATAATACTAGCAAACTCTCACATGCTTTTATATGTTCAATCAGCTTGAGCTGCTTCTTTTAACACATATTGATCTGCTAGCTGAGATTTTGATAGCTCCAGGAATCATGTCTGATGTGGAAGGTGTGTTGAAGGTAAAACAAATGAAGGCTCAGGTTGACGAGTACCTCAAGGTGAAAATTATCGCTGCTGTTGTACTGCATGCACTTATGAAACTTCTGCATTTCTCTGTCATAAGGATGGGTTAATGTGTAGAAAACCCTGTATTTCTCTAATTTAAGTTGACACTAGGCAGTGTTGTTAGTCTACTTCTAAACTGACTTGATAGAGTATAGTGTCGATAACTCATAAATACCAGGATGGTGTACATAATGTTTCTCTCATTTGCATTCTTACAGAGACCAGAAGGCTCCTCCTTAACTGATTTAAAGCAGAAGTTACTGCTACCTCAAAATGAAGCAAATGTTGCTGGGACTAGTTACAATGTTCCTCTGGTTAATTCTCTTGTCTTCTATGTCGGCATGCAGGTCAGTTTGTAAATTTTCCACTTGATTGTGATATTCTTCTAATGATTTTCTTTGTTTAGATTCTATAAAAAGATAGGTCTAATCTGTACCTAGGATTTTAAGTTTGCTTTTGATCAACATAACCGTTTTTCCTATTGTTTCTTATTCTGTATCATGTTATTAATAGTTCGTCAATCTTATGGAGAAACCAAACTGTGCTTGACATGTTTGAAGACACTAAGCTGTTATGTAAATTATAAATGCAGGCTGTGCAACAATTGCAGCATAACAAGTCGAATGCATTAGCATCGGGCAAGAAGAAAAGAACCAAAGCCCTTCATTAGATGTTTTTTAGATTGAAACAGCTACTGAGGTCTTCAAAAATCTTATAATGAATATGGATACAGAAGGCCACTACCTCGTCCTCAATGCGATTGCCAACCAGCTACGCTATCCAAACAACCACATGAGCGCGATCATACAGTAAGAGATGAAAAGTTTACTTTTCGGTGTATAATATTTATTTATATCATGTTACTCATATAATATCTATCTCTGTTCCGGTAAAAAAGCTTAAGAATAAAACTTCCACTGGCACAAGTTCGTATGTCACTTCAAATTTCATTAATTAAACTAGTGCTTTATTTCTCATAAGCGCTGATGCCAAATTATAGTTTCTTTAAATGGGTGCTTTTGCAGGATAATGGAGGACTATAAAAAGAATAGAGGGCAGAGTGGAAGACATGCACATGTTTCTACTTGAAGAAAGCTTGTAGATGGATTCCAACAATTGAGAAGAACTGATGCACATTCTTTTAATAGGATGTTTTATCCATATGTTTCTTTCATATTGATTTTTCATTCAGATATGAATTGTTATTTTATATGGATGTTTGATTTAGTTGGGAACTCCACTACTCTTAATACAAGTACATGTTGTTGCTATGGACTATATTACTTCACTACTTTCTATATACTTTGAAAATATGATGGTACCCATTAAATAGCTACATAATGGAGAAAAAAATATATGGAATACTGACTTCATACGGTAATACACATTCATATAAAGTACAATGCATTGACCAAAATAACAAAAATACGCATTAGATAGGGCGTCTAGAAATATGTGTGTACATAATATGTATACGTCATATAACGTCTCTATAAAATACATCAATTGAGACGTGTTGTACATGTTTCTACAAAAGCATCTCTAAGTTCATAGAGATGCAATTTAACGTCTCTATACATCAATTAAGACGTCTTGTAGATGTTTCTACAAAAGAGTCTCTAAGTTCATACAGATGTAATTTAACGTCTCTATAGAACGTCTTAAATTATGTAGACATGCTTAACAAAACGTCTCTATATTTTTGAGACGATCCATATGGAGACGCTCCTACGACGCTTTATAAAAATGACTCTATGGTCTTGAGGAGATGAAATAAAACGTCTCTAGCCTACAAAGAAAATGTCTCTACAGGGATGTTGTGTTGTAGTGATCTAGCTAATTTGTATTAATCAAAATACAACAATTAGGATGTTACAAAACACATCAGTCACAAGTACCATAGTTGTACAGTATGAGCTGCTTAATCAATATATATATATATATATAGATATATATATATATATATACATATATATGAAGCCTTTTCTGTACTCTTGGGAGTACGTACTCCCACCTTCATTATACCACTTAAACGAATGTGTTATACTCCTTTATCACTTTCAATATACTCAAATAATAATTCTAAGATACTACAATGTGATATTGTTGAAAAAAATTCATCGGTGCTCTTTATTTTTTGCTATATATTCTTTTCTATATGTAAAAGTAGTATATAAACAAATTATGCTATATTAGGTGGACTTTGACGAAATTTTTTGTGAAACTCACTTTGGAGTATCTTACAATCAGTATTAGAGTATACTCAAAAGGATAAAGAGGTATAACAACATCATTTAAGCGGTATATTGAGAGTGGGAGTACATACTCCCAGGGGTATGGAACCATTTTCCTATATATATATATATACTAGTTATATGCCCGTGCGTTGCTACGAAAAACAAAATTGATAACGAAAAATAAAGATTAAAAAATAAAAAAATACTATTTCATAAGATCAAACATCTATCTTTAACGCTTCGTTTCTTGCAAAAGCTGGCTAATTAAAGCAACGCTTCGTTTCTTGCGTAGGGCAATTAAGCAGGGCAATTAAGCACAGCAATTAATGTGACGTGGGAAGAAACTCTCACTTTATATAGTAGAGATATATATATATATATATATATATATATATATAGAGAGAGAGAGAGGAAGCCTTTTTCGTACTCTTGGGAGTACGTACTCCCACCTCCAGTATACCACTTAAACAAATACGTTATACTCATTTATCACTTTCAGTATACTCCAATAATAATTCTAAGATACTACAATGCGACATTGTTGAAAAAAATTGATCAGAGCTCTTATTTTTTGTAGCTATATACTCTTTTTCATATGTAAAAAGAGTATATAAACAAATTATGCTATAAAGGGTGGACTTTAATGAAATTTTTCATAGTATATATATATATATATAGGAAAATGGTTCCATACCCCTAGGAGTACGTACTCCCACTCTCAGTATACCGCTTAAATGATGTTGCTATACCTCTTTATCCTTTTAAGTATACTCTAATACTGATTATAAGATACTCCAAAGTGAATTCTATGAAAAATTTCATTAAAGTCCACCCTTTATAGCATAATTTGTTTATATACTCTTTTTACATATGAAAAAGAGTATATAGCTAAAAAACAAAGGGCTCTGATCAATTTTTTTCAACAATATCGCATTGTAGTATCTTAGAATTATTATTAGTGTATACTGAAAGTGATAAAGGAGTATAACGTATTCGTTTAAGTGGTATACTGGAGGTGGGAGTACGTACTCCCAAGAGTACGGAAAAGGCTTATATATATATATATATATATATATATATATATATATTGATTAATCAATGAAAAAGACAAACTGCAAAATGAATATTGCTAAACAGTGAAAAACACTATTTATACTGAATTTGTTTTTTTTATATCTTTCAAATGCAATTGAGTTTGGTCTTCAGATTTTACAGGATTGTAGAACCTCACCTCCCCTACGTATGGTATTTTTTTGAGAATATTTTAAAACTTTTACATGTGGGTTTCACGGTAAAGAAGGTTTTCACTTGATAGCACCTATATATATAATTAATTTCATTAAATACGGCCGGAAATGCATATATGTTGCAGATCAGGATGGTAGTTATAGTCCAGTAGGCTGGGCAGACATCCGTATTATTGCAAATTAAGCAGCTCATACTGTACAACTATGTTACTTGTGACTGATGTGTTTTGTAACATCATAATTGTTGTATTTTTTGAATTTATTGTGCTTGTTGGTTTTTTGAGAATTTTATAGAATTTATTGGAATTATTTTGAATTTATTTGAATTAAGACTTTTTCTAAATCTATTTAAATATTTAAAAATTTTAAATAAAGTTTATTGAAAATATTTTATTTAAGATCAAAATATCTCAAAATATTTTTCAGAATTTTTCTGATATTTTTATTATTTATGTTGGTTTAATCTAATTTCTAGAATTATTTTAAAAAGAGAAAAAAAAATCAAAAAATGAGTTAAAACCCTAGTGAGCTGAATCCCCTTTGATCCAGCCTGACCCGGCCCAAATCCACTTTGCCAGCCCGCCGCAAACCCTAGCTAACCTTAGGATCAGTACCGTCTGATCTTAATCGTGCGGCTGTGATATTTCCGAGTTGCCTTGCGTTGTGAACCATCAGATTCGGGCCGCGTTGACGATCACGATGAAGCCACGTAGACTTCGCCGCGTCGCCTCTAGACTCCGCCGCTGCGTCGGTTGCACCGCGGAATCCGCGCCGAATGTGCTTGTCGAGGCGCTATAAATAGTCTACTGCCCTCGCCATCTCGCGCCGCATTAAAAGCCCTATGAATTTATGCTAGAACCATCGCTGTTGCACCGCAATTGCTCGCTGTAGCTGTCTAGCACCGCCGCTGTTCTTCTTCAATTACGATGCCGTCGAGGCATCTCCATCGTGCTTGGGCCCTGCTCCGAGATCGCGGAATCACACCACGTTGGATCTACCATCCGTGGTCACCGGAGAAGTCGTGAAGTGCCGCACTGGTGGTTATCGTCTCCAAGTCCAGTGAAGACTTCGTTGTCGAGCACCGTCGTCCTTCGCGAGCTCCCTCATCCGTCGGATCTAGGATAAGCCGTTGGATGCTCGCCAATCGTTCTGCACGGGCCAGCCGCGTCATAATTTCGTGTCGCGGGTTGCTAGCCATCTGATCTATCGTGTAAGGTTTAGATTAGACGCGTGTCCTCGTCGTCGCCACTGCCGTCGCCGAGTACAGGCTGTTCAATCTGGAACGGGCGGGTGAGATGCTGCCATGCGTCGCGCGCCGGATTATGCCACGTAGTCACCGTAGTCATCGTCGTCACCGTATCATCGACCATCAGATCTGATGTGGATGGGCAAGATAGAGCCACGCATCGCCAGCCAAAGCCCACTGCGTGTGGCCGCTTATGTCAGCACTTGCGTCAGCTTGATCGACAGTCAACCTTCTGTGAGCCGAGTCCACCGTGGACTTATGTTGAGTCGTGGACTAGGTCCATAGACCCGGGGCCCACATGTCAACCTAATAGGGGTTTTTCCAAAATAGTTTTTTTATTAATTCGGTTTATGATGTAAGCAGTGACATCATAAATATATTTTTCATAGAAAATTTATTCGGTCAAAAATCAAAATGATCAGTGACGTTAGCATTCCATCATTAATCTTATTTTCCAGTAGAAAAATAATTCAATTAATTAAGTTTTAATCCTTTTCTTTTGTTTTAAACTTTAGAGAGCTCGTTCTCTCTCATACGAACTCCAATTAAGGTGATTCCATAGCCTAAAAATTTGTAAAATCAAGCTCTATTTGTTGGTAAATGTTTTAGTTTTTGGAGTCTTATTTGCTTTCTATTTTTTGTATTTATTATTATTTATTCGTTACGTGTAGATGTTGAAGTGCCCGAAGGATTTGAGGGTGAGTTGCTACTGCAAGAACAAGGTCCAGAGTAGGGGCAAGAACTTTTTCAAGGTAAGTTGTTCTTTAACCATATTGATACCATGTTTTAAAAGCTATATTATTTTAAATTATTGCATGTTAATTCAAATTAAAACAATTTTAATTAATTTGGGTTTAGTTAATCAACCCAATTGCTTTATGTCTACCTTGTCATTTGTATGTCATATTTCATTTGTCACTCTAAGATGTTATTTACTAGTTTGTCGCTATAAATTACCAATATGGGTTGCTAGAACGTGAATAGTGTGCTTAGCCATACAACATGCTATTGATATTATTTTAGAAATGCAAATTTAATTGATTAATGGCATATGAAATGTGTTTCTGAAATAAGTGTGCCATGTGTTGCCACACAATGATGTTGAGTTGTAGATACATGTGGTATCCTACAAGGATGTTGACTTGTTGTTGGTATGTGTTGCACAATAATCAACTGGGCTGGTAAATGATTTAGATGGAGATAAGTGGTAAGAGGGTTTATGCCATGGTGGACCTGAGTGGCACCGGGTTGATGAGTGAAGGTAAGGGGATGTGTGCCATTTGAGTGAAGGCTATGTGCCATATGAGTGGATGTGCGGGTTATGTAGTATTTGAGTGACTAGAAGTCTTGCCTCGGTCAATTAAGAACTTAACCTTGCAAGTCTTTGAACTAGGCCAAACGTATAATCGTATGTCTGGAATGGGACGTACCTAACTAAGTAAGTTTACCGAGTCTTAGCATTAGAGCCTCATGAAGATGATAACCAAACTTACTGTGCGGTTATGGGGGATTGGATGTGCTGTCGTAGCCTCACATCAGTCCAACGGTATACCGGTCCTATACTTCGCCTCTGTATGAGGGAAGTGATTGTGTATGGCATTAGCGGAAGGGTCAATGTTAAGATAGAGTCTTCTGAAAGGTTTTATCGTGATCACTCAACCATCACATCAAAGGAAGTGTGATAATAGCTTAGCATTGTGATGTGATCATGTCTTGCGGGTAAAGTGTATAACTTCTGTAAAGTGTATCAAACCTATTCGAATAGCCGTGTCCGCGGTATTGGACAATTCTCAGAAATTACAGTCAAGGGTTAAATCTTGAACAATAAAACTTGGGAAGGGAGGCTGTGTGCCATTGAAAATGATGAATTTGGTTTAACTGTGTGCTAGAGTTACCTTGTGAAATAAAAGAGAAAGTTACTTATTAATGATATTTGGTTTACAATTATTTCAATCTAATTACTTTATTTCTTTGTAAATGTTGCTTTATGCAAAATAACCATATCAGCTATTCACTTGATGTAAGCCATGCATGTAGTTAATAAACTTGGATTCTGTGCACAACTTGTGGAGTATTTTATGTATTCACCCACTTGTAAAACTCAAATCACCAGTTGAGGAGGAGCCTACACCAGCTCTCGAGGAGGAATTCCAGGAGGAGACGGACAATTAGGGTGCGAACCTTGTCAGTTGCCTGTAGCAAATTGATGGTTTACTACAAGCCTATTTTTTTTCGCTGCAGATTTATTTATTTCTTAGTTCGATTCCTGTATGGCTCATTATTGTAAGTTGACCTTAAGGCCATTCAACAGGTTATATTTAATGGATAGAGTACTTTATATTATTTTATTTATGTTGAGACTATGTGCACTAGCGTGATTCTAGACTAGTACTGAATATACAGAGAGTCCGAATTTGTATATTTGGATCCTGACATGATTCGTGTGTGGTTTTCTTTACTAGTATCCGTTTTCATGTGGTGTGTAGATGTATAGATCAGTTTAAACACAATCGCATTTGCAAGTACGAAAAAGACAGATTCTATTTGAATTTGCTGCTTTTCAGTTTCATGCCTTCAAAATACGATTAGGATTGATCTTGAATTTTTGCATAGCTATTAAATAACATTCCATCCTATACATATAGATCTTTTTTACTAGAACTTTTGCAAACCTTTTTTCCACCCGATTTTCATAGAGTTCTACGCGGGGATAGGGTATTTAATTTCCACCAGACATTTTACACGGGGATAGGGCTTAAATTACGGAAGCAGAGTTTAATGGCCGGATACATACGTGCATGATCGTTGTGCAGGTTGTTTATCTTGCCGTCCGGATCGACGTCCGTACTCACAAACTAAGTTATTTAAAAAAATGCGTTACTAGGTTGGGTGTGTTCGGTGTTTCGTTTGTGTTTCTGCGATTAATTGTGTTTTTAAAACAAGTGTAGACAAGATGTACAAAAAGCTTGAGTAGCTACTCGAGCTCGGTATACTCTAGGCTCAATCGAGCTTGATTCAAACTTTAAATGAGCTAGGTTTGAGTTTGATCTCAAGTTCGCGAGCTTCAACGAGCCGAGCTCGAATACCTCACAAGCCTCGATAAATTTACAGTTCACTTAATAAATATTACTGCATGTTAATTTTTACAGTGTATACTCAAGCCGAGCTCGAGTTTTTCTTATTGTTGAAAATTAGTGTACGTTGAATTGTTTATTATTAAAAATTACTCGAGTTGAGTTCAAGCCCACTCAAGTTTGGACTGAGTCGAGGTCGAGCCTAGATCCAACTCAAACATAAACTTAGGCTCGCTCAAGGAATTTTACTGGGCTTGAGTTTCAAAAAACCGGTTCACTTAAGCTTGCCTCGTTTGCAGCCCTAGGTGTAGAACATGTGTATTGCTTGCTGTCTAGTAAGTAACTAGCATGGACACATGAAATAAACTGAGAGCTAGGCTAAGTGAACAGCAAACAATTGATAAAGATTGACAACGACAAATCACAAAGAAGAAAGAACGCTTGAGACAAGTTTTATTCAGAATAGTTGCCGTTGTGAAATATCTTAGTAAACGCAATTTGACTTTTAGAGGATCCAACTAACAGCTTTACAATGAATAGAAATGTAATTTTTTAGTTTGTGTTGAGATGATTGCAGAATTTGATTTGGTAATGCAAGATCACCTTAGTGTATTGAAAACAAGAAGATCCATTTATTTATCGGTAATAATTTCTATAATATATTGAATATTGAAATCAGTTAGATAGATAGATTTAGATCTCGCCTCTTTGCGCTCTCCCTCAATGGATTCGCCAACAAAAAAAAAATATATCAAACAACAGGAAGGGGAGGAATCGATGGATACGGCGGCCGCCTGCCAGATCGCGCGCTTGCCAGAGGAGCTCATCTGGGCGGCGATCTCCCGCACCTCGCCGCGCGACGCCTGCCGCGCCGCCGCTGTCTCTCCGGCCTTCCGCGCCGCGGCCGACTCCGACGCCGTATGGTCCACCTTCCTGCCCCGCGACCTCCCGCCGCTTGCCGACGGCGAGCTCTCGCCCGCGCCGACGTCCAAGAAGGGGCTGTTCCTCCGCCTCTCCGACCGTCGGCGTCCCTTCCTCCTCCAGGACAGACCCTGGGTATGTACGGACACCCAGACCAAACTACTCAAAATAAAGGGTGTAGGCTTGGCTTCTCCATTGATCGGCTAATCGGTTGCGGTGTGCTGTGATGCGCAGAGTTATTGGTTGGACAGGGAGACGGGCGCCAAGTGCTACATGCTGTTCGCGAGTGCGCTGCGGTTTTCGTGGTCGGAGAAACACCGGGAGTACTGGGACTGCTATCCCCTCGACGATTCTAGGTTCGTTCGCTCTTTCCAACTCGGATGCAAATTATATGAATGATATTTTAACTTGTGTTGTTGAATTGCAATTGATGGTTGATAGTTGCAACTTTCAAATTTCAAGTATATTTGGTGGAAATAACCCTCTCACATAGTATCCAGAGTAGGGATTTTGGCCTATGTTGATTTTTGTGTACCATAAAAGAGCTCTATGAAAAACTTGTCAACGCTGAGTTATGGAATTTGCTGCTCAAATAAGTGTGAGTAGTGCTGGATTGTTCCTGCAACTTATCCGTATCCATTGTTCTAACCCTTTGTTTGCGGCAGGTCCTCCGAAGAAATTCAAGTCTTGGGTATTTGTGCGCTAGATATCTGTGGCGTGATACATAGCGAGATGCTCTCCCAAAACTCAACTTATGCCGCCTACATGGTGTCCAGGATACCTGATCTCTTCCCTGATACCACTTTTACAAACATGGACGCACACGTCAGAGTTGGAGAGAGCAAATCAACCCGCCGAGTTATCCTCGCAGACAAATCAACCTCCCCAGTCATCCCCGGAGGCAGCAACGATTATTACAGGAATGAGGATACGCTGCTCCCTGAGGAAAGGTCTGACGGTTGGGTGGAGGTGGCGCAACTTCAGGAAAGGTCTGACGGTTGGATGGAGGTGGTCAGGTGGAGATGGGTGAGTTCTACAACGACGAAGGTGTCGATGATGAGGTTCACATCACGCTGATGGGGGATGAACATGGCGCGAAGGAGCCAGGTCTTATTGTGCAGGGCATTGAGATCAGACCTAAGAAATCAGGCCAGGAAGCATCAGTCAGCGACGGAGAGAGCAAATCAACCCGCCGAGTTGTCGTGAGAGACGACAATTCCGACGACGATTCCGAAATGTCTGGCGATTGACGCCCATCTACGGCGAGGAAGGTAACGTTTCCTTCAGGCAAGTGGAGGATGAAGAAGCAGAGTCACTTGGTATTACTGTGGCCTCTTTTTTTCTTTTTTTGAAACAGACGAGCTGTATTAATTATAGAGAGAAAAAGTACAGAGTGCAAGAGAATGCACTAGGAGAAGAAGAAACGCACAAACGCAAAAGAAAGAAAGGAGAAAAAGGAGGAGGCCAGAGAAAAGAAAGAAGAACGGAGAAAAAAAGAAGAAAAAAAGTTCAATTCAAGTTTGTTAGGAAATTAATCTTGTTGTGTGAGTGTTCATGTTTTTTAGTTCATGTTGCTTGCATGGAGCGAATAACCTGCACTGCGTGGAGGCGCGTGGCCGGAAGATGCGGACAGGCCGAGTCCTCAGAAGTGCCCAGTCGTAAGGAGTGCACTGCGTGGAGGCCCGTGGCCAGAAGATGCGATCAGGCTAGGTTCTCAGAAAGTGCACGGCGTGAAGATATTGTGTTAGTTTTGCATGCATGTACTTCCATGCGTGTGTGCATGCAGTTTATTTAGATAAGCACGTAGTTGGATAATGCATGGAGTTTGTTAGTTTGTTGCATGGGATAAGGAGTTTGTTAGTTAGTGCGTTGAGTTCCGCCGTATGCATTGAGTTGCTTATTTAAGTCATGTACTTAGTTTTTATTGATATAGAACGACGAGAAGAAAATCGGCAAGTTGTGCCGTCGAGCCAAAAAAAATATGTTCGCGTGTGTTCTTCCCGTGTGTGTGCTCGAGAGTGAGATCTAACATTTGGTATCAGAGCGAGTACGATCCTGCGGCAGCAATGTCTGATGCTGGTGCGAGGTCTTCCCCAGCTGGCGGCAATGGCACCGATGGCAATGGTGGCCGTGAGCTCATCGTTCAGCATGTGAAGGAGGTGGGGGTGACCGTGCGTTACCCCATGCTCACGAGTACCAACTACATCGAGTGGGCTCTCTTGATGAGAGTCAACCTACAGGCTCAAGGAGTTTGGGGGGCCATCGAGCCTGGCGGTGTGGAGTACCGGCTCGATAGGATGGCAATGTCAGCCATCCTTCAAGCGGTACCGGCAGAGATGCTAGGGACACTAGCAGCCAAGGAGACTGCCAAGCAGGCATGGGAAACCGTGTGCACGATGCGCATGGGCGTTGAGCGTGTGCGCGAGGCAAAAGCGCAAACTCTACGCATGGAGTTCGAGATGATCCGCATGAAGGATAGCGAGTCCGTGGACAACTTCGCTATGCGCCTAATGGGTCTCGTCAACGACATCCGTATTCTCGGCGACCCATTGGAGGAGGAGAAGGTGGTGAAAAAATTTCTTCGTGTTGTTCCCTCTAGGTACATGCAGGTAGCCATCGCAATCGAGCAGTTGGTCGATCTAAAGAAGATGTCCATCGAGGAGCTCATTGGGCGTCTCAAGTCCATAGAAGAGCGGTACGAGGTTGGTGACAAGGGCGGTGATCGTGATGGTGGACGCCTGCTGCTGACGGAGGAGGAATGGCTAGCTCGTGTGAAGGACAAGCGCAATGGTGTCGGCAAAAAGTATGGTACTTTTGACAAGTCAAAGGTGCGGTGCTACAATTGTCAAGGGTATGGACACTTTGCTAAAGAGTGTCGCAAGGCGAAGAAGGAGGAGGCACTCCTTGCTGCTGCGGATACCGACGATGAGCCGACTTTGCTGTGAAGCTCGGCACGGAGGTGTTCAAATAAAAGACCAACAAGATTAAGGGGGTGATTGTTAGGAAATTAATCTTGTTGTGTGAGTGTTCATGTTTTTTAGTTCATGTTGCTTGCATGGAGCGAATAACCTGCACTGCGTGGAGGCGCGTGGCCGGAAGATGCGGACAGGCCGAGTCCTCAGAAGTGCCCAGTCGTAAGGAGTGCACTGCGTGGAGGCCCGTGGCCAGAAGATGCAATCAGGCTAAGTTCTCAGAAAGTGCACGGCGTGAAGATATTGTGTTAGTTTTGCATGCATGTACTTCCATGCGTGTGTGCATGCAGTTTATTTAGATAAGCACGTAGTTGGATAATGCATGGAGTTTGTTAGTTTGTTGCATGGGATAAGGAGTTTGTTAGTTAGTGCGTTGAGTTCCGCCGTATGCATTGAGTTGCTTATTTAAGTCATGTACTTAGTTTTTATTGATATAGAACGACGAGAAGAAAATCGGCAAGTTGTGCCGCCGAGCCGAAAAAAATATGTTCGCGTGTGTTCTTCCCGTGTGTGTGCTCGAGAGTGAGATCTAACAAAGTTAACCCCAGAAAAACACCCTCTTAGACGATGTGGGCCCGCAAAGGACCAAAGTCGAAAGTCATCCTGAGTAAAAGTCAGACTGAGTAGCTTCTAGCCTTCTAGGATATATAGGCGCCTGGCTGGGAGTAAATAAGGAAAGCGGATTTGTGATGCGTGTTTTGTAATTTTGTGGCACTCGGTGTTTTCTGCCTCTTCCATCCATCCATCCCTCTAAGGCTCTCTCCTCTTCTTTCTCTGAAAGCAATCATTTGGATGCCCATTTCTTTAGGAAATAATTGATAATTTGCCACTTAAGATTGACCCTTTGGATATGATGTCACTTGAGTCAATAAAAGAAACAGAGATTAAGTAGAGGAGGAAAAGAAAGGTGATAAAATTCGACAGGGTTAAAAGAGGGCTTGAAATATCCTAGTACAAGTGTATGATACGGTGTCGAAACTCGGAAGACTGGGTGGCCCAAATAATGTGATAGAAGATGGGGCGAGAGAGGCTCGATATTTATATTATTTTGTTTTAGAGTTTAAAACGTGTGTTGTCATCTACACTCTGCTAGTTACCAAAAACCCGAGAACCTACTTCCTTCTGGGGTTCTTCCTCTCTCTCACCGAAGGTATTGAACCCATTTCCGCTATGTGTACGTACTTTATTGTCAATCTTTGACTAAAACATTAGTAGTCAATTTGGTGACCAAGTTTTGATAAGATTTTGTAAGGCAAATTTGTCATCAAATCAAACAGGCCCCAACTAATGGATGTGCCTAGTCTCCAATTTACATATCACTCCTGTTGTTTTGCATTCTGGCATCATATGGCATTGCTAAAACTGAAGCAGTTGTTTTGTTTTTGTTTTCCTTTCTAAATAGCATCTGTTGATTAGAGATTCTCACTGAAACAGATGCACGTTTCTTCATGCCTAAAAATGCTTGCCATGACTTCATGACTTTCAGATATGTATTTCTTCATTGCTGTTATGCCATAAGGGATTCTATCATAATCACTCATTTCTGGCATATTATTTTTGTTCATAGTGTCCTTCTGTTGGATGCATGGATGTATAATTTTTTCGAAGGTGCTAGATGAGCGAACTGAAGCATGATGGTGGTTCGATCTTTTTTGTTTTTCAGGAGCTTGCATGACCCTAATTTTTACCAGGATTGATCTACAATGTGATACAAGTTTCAAATTTGTTGTGCCAGTGTAGGGTTTGATTTCAGGCTTTTCAGCCCATACGAAGTGTACAAGTTATTTGTGTTATTCATACTTACACAGAATTACGGTGTTAGATTGTTTTTTCCTGTGTCGATGGATCAGTATAACTAGGAAGTATTTGCGCGCTACGCCGCGCCGTTAATGATATTATTGATCCGGTAGAAGCGAGGTATAAAATAATATAGGAATGTAAAGATAAGCTTAATTCTTTTTAACTGAGTGCTAAAGTTGGAGGGAAGATGAAATATGATATTTGTCAAGTATGTAATTCAATGGTGGAATGATATCGAATTTATGGACCAAGGAATTTAAACAATTTATTCGAATTTCAGTGTTCCATTTATTAATTCAACAGTTAATCAGTTATAATAGGCTAACGCTAATAATGGCATAGCCAATCATTTTAGGTCCTGTTTGGCAGAGCTCCAGATCCCAGCTCCACCTCAGAGCTGAAACTTATGGACTGAAATAAAGTGACTTAAGTTTATAATTTTATTCTAAAATATAAACAAGATGACTCACCTAAACATTCTTAATATACCCACAACTCCAGCTCCACAAATTTGGTGGAGTTAGGAATACCTAGCTCCACCAACTCTAAGAATTTGGTGGAGCTGGAGCTCTGCCAAACACCCCCTTAATAACGCTTGATTAGGTAGTCACGATAAAGGTAATCTATCATGGTAAGCAATTGAATGTTAGATAGTTTTGTTAGAATTCTGATATGAAACCTATTCGGTATGCATCTAGAAGTTCAATTAGTTTCGTAAAGCATGGTAAAGATTGGCCATGCTCTAACAAATAAAAAAATAAAATTACGTTCTTGCTTCTACAATCCAGATACGGTATTATCAGTGTTATTAGTGTTGGAAAAAGTAATGATGGAAGGAGAAATATGTCCTAGTAATTTTCGATAGAAAAATATGTCCTACTAATTTTCGACAGAAGGAAAAACATAAATGTGAAGCGTTTTATTAGAGTCAGAAAGGTTAGTATATATCTTGTTGAGGAAATGCGATAAAGAGCTCTCCGAAACAATGCGAATTAAATAGCATTCGAATCGTCAATAAACATGTGTGTTAATAATGTTTAGACAGCAGTGATGTGCCGATGTTAGATCGTTACGTATTTTGATTAGCTTGTCTTATCTTTAATATGTCGAAACTGTTTACATTGGAGAGACAAACATTATGGAATGCGAGGGATAGAAATACTTACATCCGGTACAACTATGACAGACATTGTTGGTGGGAAACAATCCGTTAGCAATAGAAGTTCTCGAGTTATGGTATGAATGAAACTGTAAGGATCTAAAAAAAATATTACGTGTCGATATGATAGAACCAAAAAAAGAAAGCAATATAAATACCTGTAACACGGAATGATAGAACCAAGACGACGATAACCATGGCGGCGCATCGAAGGGCGAAGGACGCAAACACGGAACACAATGATCCACAAAGCATCGCGTTTTCGCAGCCATGCATGGAGGCGCATCGAAGGGCGAGGCGAAGCGGTTTGGTCCCTCTATAAGATAGTTTATATTAAAGAGCATCTATGGTTGACAAGTTATGTTTAGACGACGACGTACTACGTTGTGGGTGTTCTCTGGTATTTTTCTTCTTTGATAATAAGAGCCTGTCTCTAAAGGAGTATCATTTTAGTAGTGTCGAATATCTAAATATGAGATATGAGCGTGTATAGAAAACTCAACAATCATACCGTATATGGTAATGCAAGCATTTTGGAAGCTCCAGATATCACAGGTCCGATCCTACAGGATAATATATGCAGGGGGTATCTTTATGTTCATGTTCCCATTACGAGGAAACCAATTCGAGTACGCTGAACATTAAAGGAAGTTTAGATACAAAGATTTCAGAGTGGTGGACTCTTCATCGGATACGATTTGGTATCTCAAACCGACTACGACCCGTGAAGGGGTGACCTCAGCTATATAAGACCAGAGGCACGGAGGAGAACGAGGAGCTAAGGGATCAATGGACTACGCTTCGATAGTTCATAAGTTAGGTCTTAGCACATCCCAGAGACAATTAATCCTCATTGTAACTAGAGGCTAGGCATCCTGCGTTGTACTCTGTTTCGTCGACTTCATACTACATCTATATAGGAGTAGGGTATTACTCTGATCAGAGGTTCGAACCTATCTACATCGTGGGCCATCGTTTGCGTGTTTAACTCTACACATTCGAAGATCCCAAACATATAAGTTTATTATTGATTCACCGTCCTTCGACAAGTAGAAATCTAAATTTCACGTGTCCGTCCTATACTCTTTTTTTCCCCTCAACGGCTTAAGTTTTTGGTAGATTTGTCAGTGCATGTACTAAATATGGTATATCAGAGTGTTAGGTAACAAAAAAAATATATAGTATACTATTATTCCACATCTCACACCCAAAGAAGGCTACACATAAGGAGAGTGTTAAAGTTTAGTATATTAATTGGCCACCTTTCTATAACTTAAGCTTCTAAGTGAGTAGGTAGATACATATATAAAACAACGCCGATTACTATCAACGGTGAGCCCATCTATCCCAAAGAGGAGTCCAAGGCAACGATCAACGGCAAGCCTATCTATCTATCTATCTATCTAAAGGCATGCATCCATGCTGGCATGGCATGCTAATTAATTAGGAACAAGGCGAGGACGTACATACGATCCGTGATCTGGTCGATCTGAATGGTGGCGCTTGTGACTTTACAATTAATGGAGTGCTAGCTAGATATGAAGATTAATATTGTGGCCGGTACAATCAAAGCCATGGATAATAAGCTAGAGACCCTCTTCTCAGCACTATGAAGGCTATTTTTAAAAATAGAATAAAAGATGACCAAAATGAGCTCTTGTCTTCCTGATATGAAACCAAATTAATGCTCAAGGCCCGCATGATGAGGGGTTTCTAGAATATCTTAGAACACATCATTGGGACGAACCAATATGGTGAAAAAAATTGATGAAGCTAACAAACGTACGTGAGTTTCTTAACTAATCTTTTAATGCATGTTGTAATCATGAGTGCTTTCTGTCCATTGTGCTATAGTATATGATTTAATCATTTCTCATGTTCTGATACTTTTACACTGGAAGTGCTCAATGAAAAAAGAAACGCATCAGCGTAGATTAAAGAGTGGCTTTGTTTACTCCTGTATTTCAGTTCCTTTTATTTATATTAAATGAGTCTCTAACTTAATTTGTTGCTAATATCTCAGGGTGGTCTTTAATACTTTGTTTGAGCTTAGTGCCAACTACTATTGGATTCTGGTTGTATAAACCTGGACATTTATTTCTTTTGTGATGTTCCTTAATTTATTTCTTAGCACATTAGATCTAGAGACCTGTTGAGCTTAATCTTTTCTGATGACATCATTGGCATTTGACGTAATATACTTTGGATGATATGTACGTATATGAATTTTCAATCCAGGATGTAGTTTTTCTTTGGATCAGCTTGGGTAATCTGCTGATGATAGGGTTTGCCATTATGCTAAAGTGGTGCAAAGATTAGCTGTTATCCACCTTTAATCCATGATATTTTTTGTTTACTTTTTTAAGGGTAGGCAGTACACAACTTGCAGTGCTTATATACAGTATATAATAAGTTATTGTTGGATGTTCATAGGGCTGAGACTTAAGATTGGCAGATGAGTTGTTCAGTGAATTACTTCTAGTTTAGCACACATAGTATCCGTTGTTTTCTATATCCTTTACATATGATATTGCTCTTGTGATTATGCTATTAGTTCTTTTGTTTAAAATATACAATTCGGACGATGTATATTAAAATATGCAATTCTAATATAAAACCGATTGTGATGATGAGAGTCATCATAATTGATTTTTAGCTAGAACCGATTATAATGACCATATTATCACTATCACTGACTACAGGCTTTGTATCATCACCAAATCGACTGTGATGACGAAAAAGAACCGATTGTGATGTACATTCCTGTAGTAGTAAAATTTCGTCGAGATTTCAGAATTCGATCGAAATCCAGCCAAAATTTAAAAATGAAATTTCAAATTGGGTATTTTTGAGGCCAGCAAAACCAAAATTTCTGCTGAAATTACTGAAATTTTGGTCATTTTCAATCCCCTGTGAAATGGTCTATCGAGGCTAGAAAAAAAATCATGCATGCATTTATCTACATTTCTTATCTATTTGAATGCAAAATACTAAATATTTGCATGTAAAATACCCTAAGTATCTACATTTGCACTTGTGGTAGAACTCCTTGAGCTCCAGGTAGGGTTTCAAATATCGACGAAAATCGCCATTTTCGATCGTATCGAGCCAGCTCGATAAATGGAACCGATCGATAAACCGGTTCAATTCAAATTTAAATTCAAAAAAATCAGACAATTTTATGCGATGTAAACCGGTAGAAAATCGGTAAAAACCGGTGGAAAATGATCGAAAATTCGATGCAAACAGGTCAAAAATCAGTAAAACCGGTCGATTTTTGATTTTTTTTTTCGCTGCTATTTAACCGCTGAGTTCAAAAAATTTGACTTCGAACTTGTTTGGTTTATACCTATTTTCGACAAAAATCGATATCGCAGAAGGAGGGGTGCGATTTTCAAGCTCGATTTGGTAATGCAAATGCTGCTCCAGCGTCTGAGCAGACGCCTTCCTCGGCATCTCACGAGCTGAATTCCGCAGAGGCTTTGCTGAGGCCGAGGCTTCTCGATCGTAGCATCACGTCGAGGCCTTCTTTTGAGGTGTCGTACGTAGACCTTGAAGCTCTCCCGGAGCACAATGCCGAAGGCCGATCGTACGTGTGGCTTGGCTTTGCTATCGTACGATTATCCCTTTAGGTGAGATGGAGCGAGACCGGTGAATCTGAGCACGGATCATGCCATGTGCCGCCGGCAACACCGGTCTCCGTCCGTCGCCTTCAGTTTCCGGCCGGGTCGGCGCGGCGCCTCAGACTTGATTCAGAGCGTTGCGAGTCCAGATCCGTGAGCCTAACTCCTGCCTAACCGTCACCCAAAGCATTCATTTGGAGTCGAGAGAACAATTGGAGTGGAGAGTGGTCAGGATACTAATGTGATCATGGGGCAATGGTATGTATGTATACCACTCACCACCACAAGAGTAATTAGAGAGAGAGAGAGAGAGAGAGAGAGAGAGAGAGAGAGAGAGATCATGCATGCAAATGCAGCAATCATGGTCGCACACTGTAAATTTGTAAGGACATGTACAATGGTATAGATGGCAGTTGTCTATAATGTAGTTCCACATCATCTACAGACAGCACTAAAAATAATTCATACAATGGATCGTCTATAGAGTTGTCTGTAGTGGTCTCTCATTCAATTAACAGACTGTCTATACAATGGTACACAAAATATAAAGCTGCCTATAAGCTGTCTATTAAATAGTAGACAACAGTCTTCTCTCTCCTTCTTCTCTCTCCTCTACATCATTTAAAATCCTACGTGTCATCTCTTATAGACAGCTAAATATAATCATTGTACATACCCTAATGAACCCAAAAAGAAAAAGAAAAAAAATCTTCTCATGATTAGGCAGTATTTACATGCAGAACTAGATAACCACACCTAGCTCTCAGGTATCGCATCAAATTAGGTCACAAAAGAAAGAAAGCAGATGAAGATGTAAATGTGTTACACTTACACAGCCATGTGCTGCCTGCCTGGCGAAGAGTTGGTCAGATGTAAATGTGGTACTTACATAATTTTTGTATGTATTTTTTTTTTGTTGCAAATTTTTCACATGCATTTCTTGTAAAAGGCATTATAATTTTTCACAAAAAATTTGATGCAAAATCTGGTCCAAAAACATGGACACCGATTGAATTTGTAGCAATTTGGATCCAAAAGATTGAAATCTCGGCAAAATTCACTGAAATTACTGAAGTAATTTGAAAATTTTCAATTTGTTTATCCGCTGATATTTGGAATCTCGGTCCGACCAAATGATTTTGAACCTTGATAGGAGTATGCCTGTGGTAATTCAATCGTGGGGGTGGGTTGATAGGCTTCAGTTTGGGCCATCGGGGAGGCGGAGGCCATGTGCGCTGGCATCCAGCAGTGGATGCGGTTCCGAAAGCCCATGGCTTTTTTAACGCATGACATTTTTTTTTAAAGAGTTTGACTATTTTTTAATAAAAATTTACAAAAACAGCACTCTCTCTCATCACGCAAGGCGCGGCACGTGATATGTGTCATCTATCGCTCTCCCATACCACCGCAAGGTGCTTGTCGACTTTACTTTCATCGGTAGGCAAATCAGTTAATTAATCGCTAAATTAATCGGTTTAATATCACTTAATTAACCGGTCTATTTAATTATGATGATTTCCTAGCCTCCGAGCATTCCCAGCTCGGCAAGTTCCGCTCCTAATCACCTGCTACTCGGCAGCAGCCTCTGCTGAGTGGTAGCTTTGGACCCGCTCCGTCTATCATAATGGACTGTAATGCTATGGTACGAGAGTGCAGGAGGTGACATGTGTCGCCTATCATTATTTTCACGATCGAAGATGAGGCTAGTTTTGCAAATCGGTTCGAACTAGATTTGAAAGAAAAAAATTGTCAGGGCCGAAGATGACGATTGATACGATGGCCTCCAGGGTCCAGGCTCCATCCCTTCGCGCCCATTGCTATCAATTCAAGGCCGAACGAACGAGGGAACCGGATGGAAAGGCCCACGGAGCTAGCGTAGCAGACCAGCAGCAGCAGTACTGCTCTTTGTGAGGAGGTTTTCAAAGAGTGCATGCGTTGCCGCCAAATTTAGCAATTCATGCCGTCTGACGTGCGGCTTATGTAATTACAGTATATATAGGGCCTGTTTGTTTCAGCTTTTGATTATCTAAAAGTTGATTCTGGATTGTGGTTATTGAGAAGCTGATTCTTCAAAAGCTGGAATCCAAAAGCACATATAAAGAGGATTGTGGATTCTAGTGTAAAGGGGTGGGTTGGATTGTAAGAATCGGATTCTAGAATCAAGCCGTTTGTTTTTTATTCAGCTTTTGAGATCAGAATCCAGAATCAAAAGCTAAAACAAACAGGTCCATAATTTAAGTTCGTGCTAGAGTCGGGTTTAATCTGCAAGCTTATCACCAAGTATGGAGGGGGAAAATGTCAAGATGGTTGGCCCACCTGCCATCCTCAAGTCTGCTAGTAGTTTTAAAACTACCTTGATTTTATATATATTTTTAGATAGTAGAAGAATATATTAATCTACCGGCTTCTGCACCTTGAGATGCACACAACCAAACCTAGATTTGCTATATGGAAATCATATCATTAGATTCCTCATTAAAAATAATTTCATAATATTATGTTTTTATTAATGTACTATCTTAATGTAAAGCTATAAGAAGCAGGGGCGGAAGTAGTGTATGTTACCCGGTGTCACAGGACACCGGGTCAAAAAAAATTAGTGTATATTAGTTTATATATATAGTATATATATGTGAACCCCTTGATCTAAATCTTGCGATATCGGGAGGCAGATAACAAGCAAATGGTAAGAATAATAAGTTGTTATCATATATACGATGAAGTGGTGAATCCTGATGATTTTTTCTCTAGTTCCGCCTATGATAAGAAGCAAGGTTAAAGTTGTATCTCAGAGACCGTCGGTAAAAAAGGAGGACGGAGGGAGCAATCCTCTTGGGGAAAAAAACGTTAATTACCACCGATTTCCACCGCCAGTCGCCACTAGTTGATTACCGTTGGCGTGAGGCAACAGGGCAAAGCTACGATACGTCGATCGTACGCACGCATTGCCATTGGCGATCACGTCTTCTCCTCGTCTTGGAGTTTCTTTGGGAAATGAACAACTGGAAGGAACTATACAATATACATACCATGAAGTTAATATCAGAGCTCTTTTACGGTACACTAAATTGAATATGAACCGTTCATTCTTTTCGATCCAATGGATCAGATTAACTAGAGTTTACTTATACTACACCTAGCAGTAGAGTAGTAGAAATACTCTTAACAAATCAACGGTTAGATGTGATTTCTACTACCCATTTTATACTACAAGTATAATCTACCCTAAAATTTCTCTAATATTAATACCCTGATTCTGTAGCCCGTAATAATTCAAGAGAAAACTTCAGGCAGGTCATATTAACACCACCACATTCCCCAGCGCAGTTTGTGACAATCATAGTAAATAGTATAAACATGAGTGCATTTCAAGTGATTGTTGTCACCGTGGACATATGCTTCTTGTTCGTGTTCAGCGATCCGAGAAAACTACGTTTACTCAAGGTTGAATTGCTGAGATTAGCTAATACACTGACCCACTTTGCACATTTCTAGAGTTAGGCTCTAGTTAGCCCTTCATGTCCTTAATTTCTTCCCACTTCTTCAAATCTTATAAGCGCTGTGATCCTTTTTTCGGTGGTGACTGTAAATGATTATTTGGCGCAGCGAGATGCTGAATGGATTGGACGTGTTCATCGTTTTCTTGGTCTTACAGTGGGTATAATTCAGGTATTTGCACTATGGTGAACAGTCACTCTGTTTCTTCTGTGACCTGTGCATAATACATTTTTAAAAATATGTTACAAAAATAATATGCCGAATAAAAAATTACAAAACTACCTACCTATAGTCATTTGAATTGGCGATAGAGACTTGTCGCCAATTGAAATGGCGATAGAGACTCTGTCGCCATTTCAAACGGATGGTTACAAAGGTTTGTTGCCAACGCATGCAATCTCTGTCGCCATTTCAATTGGCGACAGAGACATGTCGCCAATTCAAATGACTACAGGTGGGGTACTTTTGCGATTTTTTGATTCGGCATATTATTTCTGTAAATCTTTTTAAAAAAGATATTATTTAAAAAAATAATTCCATTTGCGGGTATGAAGTCTGATGAGAGAAGAGCCAATTATAGGTGTGACATTAATTACATACACTAACAGCTAGGTAAGATGCTCACTAGAACAACTTTTAATTAATCTCATCATGTGGATATTAAACTTAGAAGAGGCATTTTTTTCTTCTTCTTGTTGTAATTTGGTGTGAGCTTTGTATATTTGTTGAAGCTCGACTTTGAATCTTTTATGCGATGCTACTTGTGACCGACACATACAAGTACTTGTTAATGGATCATTTACTTGCTTATATTCGTTATGTGGTAGTATTATAAAGTGATATCTCCATATATATAGGTTCTCAAAGACTGCTTATAACCTACAGGAGCTTGGATTTGACTATCTTCGTGACAGCTTATCACGAAACGAAGAACAGCTTGTTATGAGATGGTACATTTGAGTCTGTACTCTCTCACTTTTCAGAATTGTGGTTTCTCTCAATTTGTTAATTTTCTGCATAATACATGATCGTATAGGCCAAGACCTTTCCATTTTGCTATTGTGGATGAAATGGACTCAGTGCTTATAGTTGAGGGAAGAAACCCATTGTTAATAAGTGGAGAGGTTATCGCTAATTCTTTCTCTAACCTTATGCCTCCAATGCCATTTGGGTTTCTTGACCTGTCCAAATGCAAGGTATTCACCAACTTTTCCCATCTTGTTAATAGGATAATAGAAACGCAGCAAGGTATCCAGTTTCTGCTAAAGTTGCAGACCTTCTCGTGTTGGGTGTTGTACTGTTGTTAGTATTTTCTTGTTTCTTGAAAGTAAATGTTACTAGGGGTCACGGTTCCCTAATATTTGTACTTAAAATGATTATGCTGATTTGTTCCTGCAGCATTATACTGTAGAACTGAAGGGCAATAATATAGATCTAACAGAGGATGGAGTTACTTATGCTGAGATGATTCTAGGGACAACTAATCTATGGGATGAGAATGATCCATGGGCAAGGTACCATCCCTGTTTATTTCTTTTGTAACTTCTTGTCTTATTGTGGTCATCTTGCTAGGTGCAAGTGTTGATAGTCTACTCAATTTTTGGAATGCAGTTACGTTAATGTGTTAAATTTGCATACCAGCAAGTCAGAAATGTCAGCATATCACAATTCCTCTATGGTAGTCTTAAGTTGTTAAGATGTCATTTTGATGCTTGTGCACTTCCTTTGTCACTGTACATTAAATAATCTACTACTACATGATAGGTGCAACCAACTTGCTAACAACTTGGACATGAGTTGAAAGGTATCTAACCTTAAACTTCTCAAATGCTACAGATTTGTGATGACTGCATTGAAGGCCAAAGAGTTTTACCGCCGGGATATCCAGTATATTGTCAGGAATGGAAAATCTCTCATAATTAATGAGGTACTACCTCGGTTTCAGTTGTCTTATTTGCCATAATATAATGACTTAGTTGGCCATTACTTTTTAAGTTTTGGATGGAGGGTGAAACTCTAGGTTTTATTTCAAAGAAACAACTTGATAGATGTTAATTGCAAAACAAGATTTCTTCTCTCAAGAATTATACAATTACAAGCAAGATTAGATGGTCAGCTTTGCACCAGCAAGGTTTTTCAAGTAGACTGAAAACGGGAAACCTGCATATCTACACCATATCATCCTGTAGCAGTCCCAAACAAATGTCAGTGCACTAGAAAAAAAATCATGCGACCACCCTAGAAAACCTAATAGAACATCCGAGAATATCATAATCCTCGCTTAAATCCACTAGCTACAGTGCATTCAGGATGTCGTTTTCGGTTTTGGGATCCCTTCCATATTTGACAATCTTGGGGGCACATCTTCTCCACAATAGTTTACTAACTAGTTCAAACAAGTTTGAACTGAAATTCAAACTAGAATTTCCTTTTTTGACGACAATTCGATTTGTTGGTATGTGCTGATTTTATATATAAATCAGCAAAACATGTGATTTAAATTCATTTAAATCTTTGAATTCAAGTATATTTTTTCAAAGGAATGTGTTTCATTTAAATTGTTATAGATGGGTATATACCCTAAAACTAAAAGTTTTAAAAAAATATATCCAAATTTGACTTGAATTCATGCATTTGAAATCATGGTGTGTGTGTGTAAGGAAAAAAAGTTTATGTATAAAGGCTAAAAGGTTTAAACGAAAATTACAATCTCAATCTATGATAGAAATCAAGATAGAGTCTCTAACCAATCTAATAATCGTTGTTTATATTGTTCCTTCACATGATGCATATACATTGTGAGCTCATTCTTAAATAATCTTTTCTAGTTCGATATATTCGGGGCAATATTCTGAAATATCCAATCATTTCTTTGTTTTCATATTTCTCAAGCTGTAATAGTAATAATTTCCATGTAAAAGATAGAATCAAAATTGTTCTTGAAACGTTCAACCTTTAAGACAATATTCTATGTATTATCCCATAGTATCCCAATAATATTCCAGCATGTGACACTGAAGGAGCAATTAAAGAAGAGATGGTGTGCTGTCTCCACATGTTGATCTTGGCATAGAACAAAATAATGGCTGTCGTCTATATGAAAATGTTTTCAACGAAGCATATCTTTAGTGTTAATATGTCCATAAGCAATAACCAAGCGAATAGTTTGAGCTTCATCACACATTTACTTTGCCAAATCCACTTAAAAGGTTTTGATACTACCATTGCATGAAACGAATATCAATAGAACTTATGTGATTGGTATAAGTGTTTATTCCAAATGTATGTCCAAGCATCCGAGCAATTATTCATTGGTAATAATCTTTGGATGTCGTCAATTAGTATATTGTACTCTTGAAAGGCATCACTAGAGAGCGGCAAATTGAAGTTAAAGTGCTATGTCTGGGTTATTTAGAAATTGTGATACTGAGCTCTGTTTCTTTTTGGCAAAAGTGTATAAGGCTGGAAATATCAGTCAATAAATATTGTGATTCCAAATGTCTGTCCAGAATAATGTTGATATTCCTGTCCCCGCTGAAACCATAGCAATACATCTATAAGAATTGATATATTTTATAATATCTCTATACCAGAAAGATCCTTGAATTCTTGAACAATGAGGGATTTTATCTCTATAATAGGTTGACCAAATCAAATTTACCCATGGAAGATCGTGTCTATTATAAAATTTGTGGAGCTTTTTCAATAAGAGAGCCTCGTTTTGAGTTTGAAGTTTAATAACGCCTAGAGCTCCTTTGTTCTTTGGTCAGCATACCAGTTCGTATGTTGCTAGACTTCCTCCCCTTTTGTTGAGATCCGAGCCACGCCATAGACAATGTTTTCTTGCTCTATCAATAATATTTATCACTGTTACTGGAATTCTCATCAAGCACATGTAGTTGGTGGGAGTGCTGATAGAATTGAGTTAATCATTTGCAATCGGCCACCATAAGATAAGTAGTATGCACAACTTGACAATCTTAGCTCAATTCTATCTATTAATGGTGAGAAATCACATATTCTTAGTCTTGTAGACCTAGAGGTAAACCCAGATAAGTAAAAGGCATGGTTCCAATTTGGCATCCAAAAGTTTGAGCTAAAACTGATAATTTCCTTTCATGAATATTTATTAGTACCAAAAATGATTTATTATAATTTACCTTCGTACCAGAGGTATATAAATAATTTATAATTGCTTTCAAGCATATTAATTGCTCAACACTTGCCTCCATAATTACTAAAATATCATCAACATACTGTATAATGAGGAAGCCATTGTCCATTGAGGATGGAATCGATAGAGAAAATAATCTCTTTTGGCGTACCTTGCTCGCTATTGATTGTAAAAAGATCAGCTGCCAATACAAAAAGGAGGGGAGATGGTAGATCACCTTGTCGAACTCCTCATTTACATTGGAATTATTTGAATTTTTTTTTAGATAATGGAAGAATATATTAATCTTCTGGCTTCTGCATACTGGGATGCACACAGCCTAATAATTATTACAGAGTTCAGAGTACCAGCTAAAAAGCTGTCAAGTAGAAACTCAAACGTAATAGCTTAAGAAAGAACAAATTTTGCAACAAGTAATGAAAGAATAAAAACGCTCAAGCTGAAGACAGTCTTCTTTGAAATCTCCAGCCTTGCCCAACAAATAAGTCCCTAGCCACAGCATATAGACAATTGCATGCCGTAGAAATCGTCTCCTGAGCCTCCTGGCGCTGTAGTACTGACCATGAGCGCAACCAATTGATGCACATATAAATAACCTACAACGGATTAGACATTTGTTTTCTATCAAATACAACATCATTTCGGCATAGCCAAAGAGACCAACATAAAGCGGCAGCCCCAATTAAACATTGAGTCTTTAACTCTTTTTCCAATCCCACTAGCCAAGTCCCACTAGCCAATTAAACATTGACTTTACCATTAGTCCCCTTAGAGGCTAGAAAAGCAGTTAGAATCGCTAGATTTGCATTTTAGCACTTTGCATTTTGTTTTAATAATTATAGGCCTCACAAGCCGTTTAAGGCATTTAGCTTTGTTTAGCTTTGTTTAAGGCCACTAAGGTCGATAGCATGCTTCCCGCGTGTTTTGGATCGCATTCAAGTCACTTTTCGGACTTTTGCCGTTTCTCGGGTAATTACCGGAGTTAAGCGGGCAATTGATCAAAAGTCAGAGAAGATTAAGTCATCCATGCTGGGGAATGGCTCCGATAGTTCGTAAGTATCCCTAAGCAACTAGCCGAGGGCTTAAAACAAGTCTCGCGGCATTTCAGCTCAAAACGGCCCTTTTGGGCGAGATTGCTCGTTTTCGAGCAAAATAGCCATTTTGGCCATATTCCACATTTAGGGGTTTCTTCGCCAGTTAGCTGTCGGAATGAGTCATTTAGGGTCATTTAGACTTAGTAGAGTCGAAAACGTGCTCCTCGCGCAAGTGGAATCGAGTTTAAGCCGTTTTCGGACCCTGTGCGAATCGAGGCGTAAACCTCGGCTTAATTTGCACTTTCGATCGGATTTCGATGCAAATTAAGTGAATTTTCAAGGGGCAAAGTCCAGATAGGTCCTAGACATCCTAAAGTACCTAGTGGAGTCGCTGGAATCGGTCGCAAGTCGTTCGAATGGATTCTGGACAGAAATGGCTCTTGCGTTACGGTGAATAGTGCCGTTTTTCTTTTTTCTGATTTTTCAGCATTTTGTGTATTGATTTTCACTGTTTTGGCTTCCGTTTGTTCGTTTTAAATCCAAACGAGTTCCCGTAAGTTCCATTAGGTGTATTATACCTAATTCTAGGTGTTTAACAAAATTTAGTTGAATTTTAAATTATTTTGCGCATTTTGTTCAAGTTGGCGAGAAATTCGCCGAAATCGCCGTTTCGAATCGCGATTTCGCCATTTTTCTCGCTTGTTTCGTTTCTTTGCTTTCTTAGTGTCTAGATGAGTTCTATTTGATGTTAAGTTGGTGTTTATGCTTCTAAAGTCACTTTTTGCTAATTTATTTCTCTGTTCGCTGTTTTTGATGTTTTTATTCGATTAGAGGCGAGTGAGTCCGGAGTCGCCTCGAACAATCCTGAGTTCGTCCCGGATCCATCAGAGCAGCAGCAGACAGGCAAGCACCTCCTTTGATCATCTTGATCCAATATTTTACGATGTTTACTTTGATTTATCAAACTATATGCATGCGTTTAATTTCAGTAAATGTGCTAGTTTGTGGGAATGGTAGATATAACCCAAATTGGTGGTTTTCCTTAATCTATTTCCCATGGTCACATTGATAGCCCTAGTAGAGGTTAGGCAACTTAATAAATGTCACTTGGGTATAAAATGTTAATAAATGCATATGCTTAGTCAATGCAATAGATTTGAGTCTAGTCCTTGGCAGTTACACTCATCAATCAAAATATGATTTCAAAATGAATTGAGTCAAAATGGTTAATGGTTAATTGATAAAAATGAGTGGTGTGAATGACTCGGGGAGGAGGTATAGAATGTGAAGGTGATGGTGTGGTTAGGATTGGAGTCCTTGCCCGAGTCAACAAAAATATAAGGATTGAACTCAAAGTTAATGCTGGGTGAGTCTCGCGCAACCACATGAACTGAATCAAGGGAATGCCTATGTACCGACTTCGGGATAGCCGATTTGTTGGTAGGCCGAAGAGCAAGATGAGAACTTGCAGCTTGATAGGTCTCAGCAATGGCGGGGTTCTCGGAAGGACTTCATCATCCATTGGATGACGAAGAAGGGGGTGTTGTGGGTTCCCGCTGCAACAATAGTGCCACTCGTGGGGTAATGGGGCCCAGGGCAAGGGATACCCCGTGTTGCGCTGCAGCGTACGGCTGCCTAAATCCGCCAGGGTGGGATCACGCTATTGTGCTGATGTCTAGCTGACACCGATGATGGGAACAAAGATGGTCCTTCTGCAAGAGTCGGGTCGTGAAAAGTATCGCGCGTCGTGGCAACACGCTTGCTAGATAGACCCATGTGGGGAATGTGTGCAACTTCTGCGGAAGTGTTAAGTAAAACTAATCGATTAGCCGTGCTCACGGTTAAGAGCATCTAGCCCAGATAAGTATGGAGAGTATAGAAGTTTGGTTTTGTGTCTTCTTCTGAAAAAGTGTGAGTCTCGAACGGAAAGGAAGTGTTTGATGGATAGAGTCAACAATCTAGCCCATCGGTTGCATTCGAGCGGGAATGGCGAACCGGTTGGGATAATATACATTATACATATACTGTGAAATATGTTTTATGTCAAATGCTCTTTCAATTACTAATGCTATCGGTTGTTAAATGTTGTTTACAAATAAATGCTGCTTTATGCAATCAACCTAGTATAGAAGCTTATTCCTGTTGAAATAGCCTGCATTTAACTATATTTCCATACACTAAAGACTTGCGAGTACATACGTGTACTCACCGTTGCTTTGCTGTTGTTTACTAACCTTGTCTCAGAGGATGGTTCCGATGGTGATCCGGATGGCTCAGGTGGTCCTCTGTTCTGCGAGCTGTGCGGCGGTTGTGGTCCTTCCTCCAGTCAGTATCCTGTGGGGTTGTCAGGCCAGCTGCGCTGGTTTAGTGTTTCTTTTGCTTCCGCTATTATTCCACTTTTGGATTTTGTAATGTGTATGTACAAGATTTACCCCCAGTTATGTAATTTAACTTTAGTTCATTACTTTGTGCATTGATACTCGTGTTGTTGGTACGCGATCTTGGAGCTCTTGATCCAGTGGAACCGGTATCGGATGCGTCTGTGCACCGGTCTGGCTAAGGGTTCGATCCCGTCGATCGATTTTTTTTAGATTCGGATTTTCGGTGTCGAGGCTTCTGTTGCTATACGGTGCTATACGCCACAGTAGACGGCGTACAGTACGGTATAGGAAGAGGGATCCTCACAGTTCTTTGGTCAGCATACCAGTTCCTATGTTGCTATACTTCCTCCCCTTTTGTTGAGATCCGAGCCACGCCATAGACAATGTTTTCTTACTCTATCAATAATATTATCACTGTTATTGGAATTCTCATCAAGCACATGTAGTTGGTGGGAGTGCTGATAGAACTGAGTTAATCATTTGCAATCGGCCACCATAAGATAAGTAGTATGCACAACTTGACAATATTAGCTCAATTCTATCTATTAATGGTGAGAAATCACATATTCTTAGTCTTGTAGACCCAGAGGTAAACCCAGATAAGTAAAAGGCATGGTTCCAATTTGGCATCCAAAAGTTTGAGCTAAAACTGATAATTTCCTTTCATGAATATTTATTAGTACCAAAAATGATTTATTATAATTTACCTTCATACCTGTAGAGTATATAAATAATTTATAATTTCTTTCAAGCATATTAATTGCTCAACACTTACCTCCATAATTACTAAAGTATCATCAACATACTGTATAATGAGGAAGCCATTGTCCATTGAGGATGGAATCGATAGAGAAAATAATCTCTTTTGGCGTACCTTGCTCGCTATTGATTGTAAAAAGATCAGCTACCAACACAAAAAGGAGGGGAGATGGTAGACGTTGGAATTATTTGACTTTTTTTTAGATAATGGAAGAATATATTAATCTTTCGGCCTCTGCATACTAGGATGCACACAGCATAACAATTATTACAGAGTTCAGAGTATCAGCTAAAAAGCTGTCAAGTAGAAATTCAAATGTAATAGTTTAAGAAAGAACAAATTTTGCTACAAGTAATGAAAGAATAAAAATGCTCAAGCTAAAGACAGTCTTCTTTGAAATCTCCAGCCGTGCCCAACAAATAAGTCCCTAGCCACAGCATATAGACAATTGCATGACGTAGAAATCGTCTCCTGAGCCTCCTGGCGCTGTAGTACTGACCATGAGCGCAACCAATTGATGCACATATAAATAACCTGTAACAGATTAGACATTTGTTTTCTGTCAAATACAGCATCATTTCGGCATAGCCAAAGAGACCAACATAAAGCGGCAGCCCTAATTAAACATTGAGTCTTTAACTCTTTTTCCAATCCCACTAGCCAAGTCCCAAACATATGGGTTATGCTATTAGGGGGATGCAAATTAGAAGCCACTTGTACAACACGCCATGCAAGTCAAGCAACCGGACAATCAAAAAAGAGATGTTGAATAGTTTCCTCATTATGACAAAAACTGCATTGTTTGCTACCAGTCCAGTTTCTTTTAATTAGATTATCTTTCATCAAAATCACTCCTCGACGTAAGTACCAAAGAAAGATTTTTATTTTTAAAGGTACTTTAATCCGCCACAATTGTCTAGTTGTATTTGGGATATTTTGATATAATAAAACTGCATACATCGAGTGAACAGAAAATTGCCCATTTTGATGGAGATTCTAGCGAAAAGTATCTCTTTCAGATGACAACTGTATACCGATAATCTTTGTAATAAGCTCATGCACAGCTTGTAAGTTAGTTCCCACAATGGCCCTACGAAAAGACATATTAAGAAATCCGGAGTTCAAAACTTCAGCCACTGTGGCATGTTTTTTCTGAACAATATTAAATAATCGGGGGTATTGAGTACTAAGTGGTTGGTTCCCGAGCCAGGTGTCTTGCCAAAACCGTATTTGCGATCCATCATGAAGTTGAAAAGATCAAAATCTAAAAAAGTGTTGTTTTACCTTCATTAGCCCCGACCAAAAATGCGAGTCTCCTGGCTTCTTTTCTACTTGAGTAAGGGTCTTCTCAAATATTTCCTAACGAAGATATGTTGCCAAACACCCTCTTCATTTAAAAGCTTGAAGAGCCATTTACTAAGTAAACATATATTTTTTATGTTAAGGTTTTGAATACCTAAACCACCCTGATCCTTAGAGTGGCACAAAATATCCCACTTGGCAAGTCTATATTTGTTCTTATGGTTGTCATTCTGCCAGAAAAATATAGATCTGAAATAATCTAATCTTTTAAGAATCCCATGTGGTATCCTGAAAAAAGATAACATAAACATGGGTAAACTATTGAGCACAGAATTTATAAGGACTAATCTACCTCCAACTGACAAATGTTTTCCTTTCCAGCTACTCAATCTCTTTTCAAAACGTTCTTCTACCCCCTTCCAATCACTATTCCTCAGTTTTCGGTAATGAATTGGTATGCCAAGATATTTAAAAGGTAAACTACCTAACTCACACCCAAAAAGTTGTGTGTAATGGAGTTCAAACTCCTTAGCAGCACCAAAACAAAAAGTTGTGTGTAATGGAATTATTTGACTTGGACTCCATTTATAAAAACTTTAGATGTGCCTGAGTTGAGCAAAGCTTTTATCCAATTGATCCATCTTTTAGGGAAACCTATTTTTTTTTTGCATTACTTCAATACAGGGGCGGATATGGGCCCCGGGCTGCCCGTGCTGCAGCCCGGGGCCTAGTACCGAAAGCCCATTAATTTTTTTAAAAAAGCTATTGAAAAATGATTAAAAATAAAGATTTAATTTAAGATCAGTTAGCCTAGCCCAGGGCTTGAGACTGGGCTGGCTCCGCCCCTGCTTCAATAATAACAGTATGTTCCACAGTATCAAAAGCTTTTCAAAATCTAACTTTAGGACTAGGATTTCTTTCTTGGATTTTTGGCATTAGTGTATGTACTCAAAAGCCCAGGCCAGGCAATCTTGTATTGTTCTACTTCTGATGAATTGGATAAACAATCTAGGAAGGTCAATCTACTTGGCAAACATTTTGGGGATTTTCCAATAACCACCTACTTGGACACTGTGCAAGAGTCCCTTTATGATGATGCATGCATTAGCGGAATTGAGGTTTGCTTCTCTTATGAATTTGTTTATACAGTCTTGTCAGGAGATAAAGCCTAACTGAACTCTATATGTTTGCTGTGGAGGTCAAGGTCATGTTCAGTCTTGGGCACTTCGCAAGTGTTGTTGCAATCCGGACTGCGTTTACTCTGTGTTCTCACTTTTGAGTCCTGCGCAGTTTATCATACGCGCTGTTTGTTAAATATGATTATCTTCCAAGCTAGCATATGATTAAAATTTATAATTAATGGATCTTAAACTATGGCCTTATGGGAATGCAGAATAATGGATAGTTTTGCGTTTCTTGACAAGTTACATGTCTGGTCATGACTCATGTCTATCTTTTTTTGTTTTGTTTGAAGTCAATGCATATTTGTCTTATATTATCTTCAACTCTCTGTTGAATTGCAGAGGGAAATACTTCTGAAGACACTTTATACTTTGTGGAAGGACCATTTGGTGAACATGAACAAGCTTAGTTCTGCGTTAATTTCAATATTTCCCCTTAGATGTCTTGCTTCCGCTTCTATTGTCGGTTTTCTGGTGTTGACTCGATTTTGAAACTTTTTGCTCGGTGAATGTTCGACATAGGAATCCTCTAGAAGCACAATTACCTGCTGTTGGAACGTGTTTTTGGTCAAGATCACCCTCTTTATCCCTCATCAACATCAAAGTGGGCTCTCAGATGAGTCTTCCCATGGGTCTAGAAAGGTTAGGCAGGCACTAACATTTTTCAGTAGATTACTCCAGCAATACGACGACGCAGTAGCACCACTTGTTAGGGTTAGGGTTGCACAAGCACACGCACACAATAGATTGGAACGGTGGACACGGGATTTTACGTGGAAACCCTTGCGGGAAAAAACCACGGGAGACGAGAAATCCACTATGATGGTTCAAGGATTACAAGTACATGGGGGTGGCTTATATAGCCAATGAGTCCGTATCATAGAAGGCAAGGACTCCAAGATTTGGTAAGATTAGATATTGAGTCATATCCTAACAAACCTCCCCTTGACTCAAAATCCATAATGAAAATTTGTCTCCAAGAAACCCCGAAGGGCAATTAAGCACCATGAATACCAACCAAGTCAAGACAATGCTTGAACTTGGTATTAGAGAGAGACTTGGTGAGCATGTCTGCAGGATTATCATCAGTATGTATTTTTCCCACAACAATATGTCCTTCAGCAACAATGTCGCGAATAAAGTGGTACTTGATATCAATATGCTTGGTCTTGGCATGATACATATCATTCTTGATCAAACAAATAGCACTCTGGCTATCACAATAAACAGTAAGAACATCCTGTTTAATACCAAGTTCAGAAACCAGACCTCGCAACCAAATAGCTTCCTTAATGCCTTCAGTAGCTGAAATATATTCCGCTTCAGTAGTAGAAAGAGCGGCAATAGGCTGTAAGGATGCTTTCCAACCGATCGAGAACCACACAAAGAGAAGATATAACCAGAAATTGATCTTCGTTTGTCAAGATCACCAGCATAATCAGAATCAACAAACCCAAGAACATCATTTGTTTTCACTTTATTCTTATCAAACATCAAGCCAAAATTAGAAGTGCCTTTCAAATAACGAAGAATCCACTTAACTGCATTCCAATGCTCTTTGCCAGGATTATGCATAAATCTGCTAACAACACTAACAGAATGAGCCAAATCTGGTCTGGTGCAAATCATAGCATACATGAGATTACCAACTGCACTAGAGTAAGGAATACGAGACATATAGTCTTTGTCTTCTTCATTAGTAGGACACTGACTTGAAGATAATTTAAAGTGAGAGGCAAAAGGTGTAGAAACAGGTTTGCAATCACTGAGATTAAATCTGCCAAGTACCTTCTCAATATAACTTTTCTGAGATAGAAATAATGTACCAGCTTTGCGATCACGCTGAATTTCCATCCCAAGAATTTTCTTTGCTGGACCAAGATCTTTCATCTCAAATTCATGACTAAGTTGAGCCTTCAATTGTTTAATCAATGACTTGTCATGAGAAACAATGAGCATATCATCAACATAGAGCAGCAAATAAACAAATGAACCACTTGGGAACTGTTTGAAGTAAACACAGTTATCATAATTGCTGCGAGAGTATTGTTGTGCAATCATAAAAGAATCAAACCTTTTATACCACTGCCTTGGAGCTTGTTTTAAACCATAGAGAGACTTTTTCAAATGACAAACTGTCGGGGATTGGCTATCTGGCAAAAGACCACAGTACCCCCGTGAAAAGCTAAGCCCACCGACCAGGCAATACTAAAAGAAGATGCTCGGGAGAATGAAACGAGCATCCCTCCTTCTCCTCCGAGCGTACGCGTCCGCACCTTTACTCGCAGAAGTACCAAACACGCCCCCCCCACGAGCAAGCATGCTCGTAGAGACCACGACCTACTCAGGTGTTTGGTCGGAGGGCCCGGCGAACGCTACGAGGAAGGAAGGGGACAACCAATCAGCCGAAGATCAAGGGAGATCATACCCGAAATTCAAACAGCGCACGAATCAAGGACGGCGGGTCACGGATATGGATACATAGCGTGATCCCAGGAGGTAGTTGCCTTTTTTGTACCTATAGTCGTATTATTTAAACCCCCCCTGAAGATCTGTAACAGGGGAGGGGACGAAGAGATATAACACAATACACTGGAGTAGGGCTGTTATCCCGGCAGAAGGAGGCCCGAACCAGGAAAAACACCGCGTCCCCCTTTCTTCTCCCGACCTCGCATCGCTCGAACGACCTCCTCGGTCCGTACGACGGGGCTCTGTTGATCCCCCATTCAACAAGTAAGCTCGACGGGAGCCCGTTCTCCAATCGTCGACAGTGGCGCCGTCGTGGGGGCAACGGCTTGATTCCCGTGCAGATCAAGATCCTCGAGGATGCCAAACTCGGAGACACTCGGGACCTTTGCGTTTTTGACCACGTTGAAGATGACGACATGTACTACGCCCGGCAGCGTGGCCAATGTGACCGATCCTATCGGTCACACTGAGTCTGGGAGCCCTTCCCTGGACACGGGAATGCGAGGACAGGACCTCCATTCCCCAGACATTACCCTCGGGGACCCCGAGGATGACTGCGACGGGCTCTACGATGGCCTGGACATACCGGACGACCTAGAGCTCGACCGAGAGACTGCATCTCAAGGGGATACAATGATGTCCCCATCGCTTTCATCCCGCTCTCGTCAAGTCAACATGGCCGGGAGCCGTGCCGAGCCCGGGGAAGGGTCCTCGGACGCTGCTAAGCGCGACCACTATGAGGCGGCCAGACTCCACCTGGAGGCGTCTTTGGGAAAGACCCTCGCGAGCATTCGCCGCCAGCGAAGGGAGGCGCTTCATGAAAGGAACTCGCGAGTACCAAACCCCGATCGCGTCACAGAACGCCGCCATAGCTCGCCACCGCCAATTCACCAGAAACGAGAACGGCTGCAGGCCTTGGCGGCGGTCGTACGCGACCTACGCAGTTTCCCCGAGCAAGTGGACCTAGAGGCCGTAGGCAAGGTCGTGGCCGAAGATCTGGAGAGGCTTGCCGCCGAACTAAAAGTCTCGGATCCTCCCCGTGACCGGGATGCCCGGAGTGTTTCCCGGGACCATCGCAAACGCTCCCCCATGCGCTCGCACAGAGGTGAATCTCGGAGCCATGCTCGGAGATCGCCCCAGACCGCTAACCTGATCCGGGAAAAACCCCGGAACAGTTCCAGAGCAACCTCAGAGCGACACCTCTATAATCGCCCGGATTACGAGCGCTCTGAACGCTCCACGACCAAGCGGTCGTCGGCACGACCGTCGCATGAGGTCTTCTCTCGACTCGGCCCGCGCACGGGGCGTTGGGTGGAAGACCCGCGTGGAGGCCGCTATGACCGAGGGTTTCACCGCGAAACCCCGAGCTTCGGTTGCCAGGCCTTCACGAGCTCCCTCCGGAATGTCGCATGGCCGAACAAATTCAAGCCCGGCCACATCAAAAGATTCAACGGGACCCAGAACCCGGACGAATTTCTCTCAATATATACTACCGCCATCCTCGCCGCCGGAGGCGATGAGGGGGTGATGGCGAATTATCTGCCGACGGTTCTGGACGGAGCCGCTCGTACGTGGCTCTTCAATCAGAAGGAAGGATCCATACGATCCTGGGGGCAGCTCAGCGCCGCGCTCCGAGCAAATTTTCAGAGCTGTTACATCCGCCCGGGAAAGGAGCGCGACCTGGAGCGCTTGATACACGGACGGGAAACCTCGCGATAGTTCGTCGAGAGGTTCATCCAGGTCGAAACTTCGATCCCGAACATATCGGACGAGGCCGTCGTCCGAAGCTTTCAAGTTCGGGTGCAGGGCGTGCGCTTCACGCAGGACCTGGAGATCCACCCGGATCTAACGGCGAACGAGCTCTTCCGAATGGCCGATCGATACGCCAACGCAGATGAAGCCGTCCAATGGAAGAAAATGCTGGATGAAGGGAAGCTGCCGCCTTAGCCTGGCCTAGAGACCTCGGCTAGCAAAAAGGGCTCAAATTATGTGGACAAGAAGATCAAGAAGAAGAAGAAAAAGCAACCCTCGCCAGCCATGGTTGCCGCGGTGGAACAACAACAGCCCCGAGCAACCCAGCCGCAGCGCTGGGGGTTTAACGCTCGGGGAAGAGGACAACCACACAGGCCTCGAGAACGAGGCGACCAAGCAGACCAACGGGGCGACCTCTACTGTCCGCTTCACTAGGCGCACGGGCACGACCTACGGAATTGCCGAACGTGGACCTACCGCCTGGAGCAGTTTTACAGCGGCAGGGGTCCCATGCCGACACTTCCAGAGCAGGGTGAAAATGGCAAAGGTAAACAGCCCGCCGAGGAAAGTGAGGATGACATGAAATACCAAGAACCACAGAATCACATAGCGGTCATCTTCGGGGGCTCCTCCGCCTACAAGTCCCGCCGGGACTTAAAGGACGCCGCAAGGGAAGTGCACCATGTTACCCAGGGTAAGCCTCCGGTGCAGCAGCTGAAATGGTCTGAGATGTCCCTCACCTTCTCCAAGGACGATTGTCCCCTTGGGATGACCAAACCACAGAGGCTTCCGATGGTCGTGAACCCCACCATCAGCAATACCGTCATCGGTCGGGTCCTCATAGACTCCGGGAGCTCTTTGGACCTTATTTCAGCCAAGGTTTTGGACGAGATGCAGATTCCTCGTTCCAAAATCAAGAGTGTAGCCGTGCCCTTCTTCGGAATGGTCCCGGGCACCTCCATCAAACCTCTGGGGCAGGTCGTCCTGCCCGTGACTTTCGGTGGCCCAAGTAACTTCAGAATGGAGCTAATCACCTTCGAGGTGGTAGACTTCGAGTCGGCCTACAACGCCATCCTCGGCAGGCCAGCCTTGGCCAAGTTCATGGCCGCCTCGCATCATGCGTATCAGTGCCTGAAGATTCCCGGACCGAACGGAGTTATAACCATCAAAGGGAACCACAAGTCCGCACTCAATTGCGACGAAAGAGCGTTGGATATGGTCGGTCAGTTACCCACTCGCGGCCCTGACCAAGAGCCGAAGCATTCCCGGCCTAAACTTGCCCTCCAGCCTGGAGGAGAGACCAAGGCTGTTCCGCTCAACGAGTCGGAACCGGCCAAGGTCGTTCATTTGGGATCTTCCTTAGATCCCAAATAGGAACTCGAGCTCATCACCTTCCTCCGGGCAAGGTCGGATGTGTTCGCCTGGGAACCATCCGACATGCCCGGGGTCCCAAGGGAGGTGATCGAGCACAAAGCTAGCGATTCACCGACAAAAAACGGTGAGACAGAAACTTAGACGCTTTTCCACGTAAAAAGCAGGCAATCATCCGGAGGAACTCGACAAACTCCTAAAAGTGGCTTCATCGGAGAGGTCGAGCACTCCGAGTGGCTAGCCAATCCAGTTAGTCGTGAAGAAAGGAGGCAAGTGGCGCATGTGCGTCGATCACACGGGTTTGAACGCGGCATGCCCAAAAGACAACTATCCGTTGCCTCGCATAGACCAATTGGTGGACGCGACGGCAGGGTCACAGACCATGAGCTTCCTAGACGCCTATTTGGGCTATCATGCCTATCGCGCGAAGACGAGGAAAAGACTTCCTTCATCACCCCATTCGGTACCTTCTGCTATACGACCATGTCTTTCGGTCTGAGAAATGCGGGAGCAACCTTTCAACGCCTCATGCAGAAAACTTTCACAGACCAAGTAGGTCGAAATTTGGAGGTTTATGTCGATGACATAGTTGTCAAAAGCAAGAGTACTTCGGGTCATGTTGCTGACTTGGAAGAAACTTTCTGTAACCTCAATAAGCATCGAATAAAGCTAAATCCAGAAAAATGCGTGTTCGGCGTGAAGGCTGGCAATGTGCTCGGCTACATGGTCGGGCCACATGGCGTTGGGGCAAACCCGGAGAAAATCGAAGCCATTGAGAACATGAGGTCGCCCACGTGCGTGAAGGAAGTACAAGCTCTGACCGGAAGAATGGCCGCCTTAAGCCGGTTTATCTCCCGGCTGGGGGAGCGAGGACTACCTTTCTTTAAAGCCCTCCGCAAGCATGATGGCTTCACGTGGACGGAGGAAGCTGATCGCTCGTTCGAAGAGCTAAAACAGTACATCTCCAAGCCGCCCGTCCTCGTCACACCCGCAGCGGGGGAAGAATTGCTACTATACCTGGCGGCAACCCCGCAAGCGGTAAGCGCGGTGTTAGCAGTAGAGAGAGATGGTACCCAGCGACCTATCTATTACGTCAGCGAAGTACTTCATGGACCAAAGGAGCGTTACCCCGAGGTCCAGAAACTTCTGTACTCGTTGCTGATGGCCTCCAGGAAGTTGCGCCACTACTTTCAAGCACACAAGATCGTGGTGCCAACCGGCTTCCCACTCAGGGAAATCCTGAAAAATCAAGACGCCAGTGGTCGCATAGCCAAGTGGGCAATGGAGCTCGCCGAGTTCGAGCTGGTGTTCTTGGCCCGCACGGCGATAAAATCACAAGTCTTGGCTGATTTCGTGGCAGAATGGTCGGCTCCGGCACCACCAGCCAGCGGAACCAATGATTAGAGGGAAAACTCCTGGACCTTGTATTTTGATGGATCTCGAGCATACGAGCGCTCGGGGGCTGGCGTCGTCTTGGTCTCCCCGGATGGAGAGCAACTTCAGTACGCCATCCAACTGCATTTCGCCGCGACCAACAACGCGGCGGAGTACGAAGGCCTTTTGGCCGGACTTCGGGCATGTAAATCGCTAGGAGTCCAACGGCTCACTGTGAAGGGCGATTCACAGTTGGTCGCGAACCAGGTCAACAAGGAGTATCAGTGTTCCGATACCTCAATGGCGCTGTACCTGGCCGAAGTAAGGAAGATGGAGAAATACTTCAAGAATTTCGAAGTAATCTACATCCCCAGGAAGGATAATTCCCTGGCCGACCAAATGTCTAAGGTCGGTTCCTCTCAAACCACCGCTCCGGCGGGGGTGCTTGTCGAGCACCTACATAAGCCCTCCATTCCCTCTGAAGAGGAGGCACCAGGGACCGGTGGTAGGGTCTCCTTCCTCGAGCAAAGTGCAAATTGGATGACGCCATTCATCCAATACCTTGAGCATGGGACATTGCCCGAGGAAGAAGCCGAGCGTTCCCGGCTAACAAGGCGATCTTCTCAGTACAGATCGATCGAAGGCGACCTATACCGGAAAAGCGCGATTAGGAATCCTTTCCAGATCGTCTCTCGGGAGGAAGGCCGATGACCTTCTTCGTGATATCCATGAAGGAATGTGCGGAGCTCACTCGTCTTCGTAACGTTTGTGAGCAAGGCCTTCCGACTAGGATACTCGCCCACGGCCTTGGCGAACGCCGCGGTCGGTCGTAATGACTGCCGAGCATGCCGATTTCATGCTCGAAAAGCCCGTCAACCAGATATGCCCCTGCAAACCATACCACTCTCGTGGCCGTTCGACACTGGGACTCGATGTCCTTGGACCCTTTCCCGAGGTCGAAGGCTGCAAGTACTTGCTCGTGGCCATCGACACTTTCACTAAGTGGATAGAGGCCGAGCCCGTCTCAACCATCTCGGCCCAGGCGGCCAAGAGGTTCCTCCGTAGCAATGTGATAACTCGGTTCGGGATACCCAGCCGTCTCATCACAGACAATGGGACCCAGTTCACCAGTGAACTATTCCAAAGTTACTGCGAGGAGGTCAGGACCAAGGTGCCTTCGCCTGCATGGCGCATCCACAGAGCAGCGGAGCGGCCGAGCGAGCAAATGGGCAGCTAGTCCGGCATAAAAGAGGGTCTTCAAGACCCTCAACCAAAGCACAAGCGGCGGTGGGTGGATGAGCTTCCCGCCGTTCTTTGGTGCATCGCACCACGACAAGTCGAGCCACAGCGTAAACGCCTTTCCAACTCGTCTACGGTGCGGAGGCCATTCTGCCCGCCGAAATCGTCTTTGGGTTCCCCAAAGGGTGCAACTGGTCGATTCCATCGATCAAGAGGTTGAGCGCCTCGTCGACCTGGACCTCGTCGAAGCAACACGCGAACGGGCGTTGCTCCGGTCTGCGGTTTACCTACAGGCTCTTCGTAGGCACGCAGCCAAGACAGTCCGACCTAGGGTCCTACAAGTCGGCGACATGGTCTTACGAAGAGTTCAAGACACAGCCGAAAGCCAACAAGCTGACCCCAAGGTGGGAGGGACCCTACACGGTCGTGTCTACAAAGACGCCCGGGGCTGTTCGCCTCGCGATGCCGGATGGTCGGGAGCTCACCAAAGACTGAACATCGATCAACTACGTAAGTTCTACGTTTAGGCGCGTACCCCTGTCTCGCACCTCTTGCGTTTTTTCCTATAAAACATTTCCCTTCCTTCTCATGTTTTATCCTCGCCTTTTTCGAACGAGCATCGTCGTCAACCAACACTACAGGCGAGCTTATCCGACAAGTATGTGCGCACCATTTCCCTTGGCCCCCGGCCGGATGCTCGCCCAATCGTCCACTTTCCACAGTAGCTCTTCACTGTATGCATGGTCGGGCGCGGGCATCCACTCTAAGCCCGGTTCAGTGACCACTCGGGTATGGCGGCTCTACGTATTGTTGGTTTAAAGCTCGTCTACTCTGTGCTCGTACTTCTCTCGACACAACCGACCTGCTTAAATCATCCAAAAATCGTTACGACCAAAGCATCCCTTAACTTCCCCATGAACAAGCTCGTGCTCGCAACAGTGAGGCCACGACCTTTGTCCATGGCGGGGGCTCCGTACGATAGGAACGTTTCGTCCTTCCTTCCAAGGATTCTTTGCTCATATATGTGTTATGTGCTCTTATGCAGGGACTTGTTTTTCAAGAACTAAGATCATGTAAGCGTATATTGGAGACGAACTTGAGAAAAACAGGCAAGGACCCAAACACCTACGAGTTTGCTCATTTAACCCAAAAGGTTGTTTTCTTTTTTACAGGATTTACACGAGCTAAAAATAAAAGAAGAGCTAAGTCCTACGCTCGGCCTGAAGGGCAGCAAGCTCCTCCTTAAGGGAGTCGACCTCTGCCTCCAGGTCCAAAACTTTCCGCCGAGCAGCACGACCCTCAGCCGCGCTGTCCCGAAGGCGTTGCACCTCCTTGAGCTGGGCCTCTTCGCGCTCCCGAGCTCGCTGGAGGTCGGCGCGCAGGTCGGGGACCTCCTGCCGCAACTTCCCCAGCTCCTCTTCGAGGTCGGCACACTTCTGTTCCGAAGTGTTCTTCGCCGTCTCGCTCTCAAAGAGCTGGTCCCGAAGCCCGACGATGAGGCTCTTCGCCGACTCCAGCTCCTTCAGGTCGGCCTCGCGCACCTCGGAGACCCGACGCTCGAGATCGGCGATCTTGGCGTCTTGCTCGCGATGGTACGCCCAGAACTCCTCTGCTGGAACTGCGGAGGCATCGATGTCCTCCATAGCCTTCGCAAAGCAAACTTGGAGCAAAAAGAAGAAAAGGGAAGGAAGGTCAAGAAGAACCCTTGAAGATTGCTCGCCTCATGTAAAAGTTAGAAGCGAAGCACTTACCAAAAGAGCCGGTGACCGGCTTGTCTTGAAGCCAGGCGGTCGGTAGCACCAGCTCGGAAAAGGGGTTAACCCACGCAGGCCATCGATCCCGAGCCGCACGTCGAGATCTTGCCCCTCCTGGGCACCTGGTGCTCCCAGGAGGGCAGCAACGTTTCCTCCTTCGACCAACCCCAGGACGCCCTGAGGTTGGTCTTCTGCGTCAACAGGCAGCTCGTGACCGCCTTCCTCCTACCCGGCCGCTGCGCTCGGGGGCTGGACGCCGACTGCAGGCGCTTCCGCCCCTTGCACTTCCGCGACCGGAAGCGATTGGAGCTCCACGCCCGGAGGCGATTGGTCATCAACGACCACCTCCTCTCCGTGGTCCGCGGACGGAGGCAGCTGGTCGGGCTCGGCGATCACTTCCGCGGCTGGAAGTGGCTGGCCGATCATGACCGCATCTCCCCCTTGGTCCGCAGTTGGAGGTGGCTGGCCGGCAGCGACCGACTCCTCCTCTTGGCTCGCGGCCAAGGGCGGTGGGTCGAAAGCCACCACCCCTTGACCATCGGAGCCCGTCGCTTGGGGCTCGCTTGCGCTTACCCCTTCGCAAGGGACCAAGGCCAAGGCTTCTTGGTCCTCAGCCCCCTGCGGCTCTTGCTCCTCCGCGGCTGGAGTAGGTTCCACGTCCGCTGAAGGAAGCTCGGGCCCCGCCGAGGGAAGCTCGGACTCCGTTGAGGCCGAAGCTGGCACCGACTCCTCCCCCATCTCGGCCATTACTTGGTCGACGACGCGGTCGAGCTCGGCGTCAACTGCAGAGTCGATAATCTCCTCAGCCATCTGACGGAAGTCCAAAAGCAACATCCGAGCTATCACGCCCACGCCAAACAGGGTGGGGTTAGCCCGAAGAAAATCGCAAGACAAGAACAGAACAAGAGAATGAAGTAGGAGCTTACCTTCTGCCCGGCGAGCAGCGCCATCCTCCTCGGCCTCCTCGCTTCGGGCCACGGGCGACCTACCCGCGGCGGCCTCGTAGGCCTCGGCCACGACCACGACGCGCTCCTCCGCAGCGTCGCTGGCACGTGCCATCGCCGGGTCGACGTCGTCCGTGTCGACCTCTTCCGGTACGAGGTTGTTTGAGAGGTCGACCTCCTGCTCCTTCTGACCAGAGCATAGGTGGCCTCCTCTTCTTCCTCCTCCTCGGGGTCATCGACCACCCGAATAAGCTGGTCCTGGAGGGCCTTGATCTGCCTCTCCAGCCGCTCCTTGGTCGGGAGGGACCTGGCCTCCTCCTCGGCCTTCTTCGCCTGCTCGGCGAGCTGTTCCAGTCGGCCCATCAGCTCCGGCCTCCTCCGTTTGAAGTCATCATACCAGATTCGAAGTTCGCTTACCTCCCGGCGGTCGGCGTACTCAAGGTGTGGCGTGGGGGTCCTGGTCGAAGCTCGGCGCTTCGACCGCTTGGCGCGGGGAGGCGAGGCGGATGCTTGGCGGCCTCGACCCGCCGACCTCTTGCGGGAACCCCTGGCCGGGGTGCTGGCTTGCGGCAGCGCTGCAGCGCTCGACACAGCAAGGTCAAGGGCGACCTTCTCCTGCAAACAGAAATAGGGAGAAATAAGCTCGGAAAACATACCCTCGGACGGAAGCAGGATGATGTACTTACCGCGTCACCGCGGTCAAAAATGTTCTTGGGAATCTGACGATTGGGCGTCAGCTCCTTCTCCTTCGGGGCACCGAACATCTCGGCGACCCTCTCGTCAACCCAGTCCGTCCTCGGAGCTGCGTCACGACCGAAGATTAAAACAAAAAAAAAATATAGCACCGATCACCAGAAAGCAACGATGCTCGAGAAAGAGGTCCAGGAACATACCTGCATTGTCCTCACGGGTGAAGTCATGCCACCCGGTCACCTCGAAGAAGGGGTGCTCGCGGCGCCTCAGGGGGGACACCCGGTTGAAGGTAAAGTCCCGGGCGATATCCCGACCAGTGAGCCCCATCTGGGCAAGCTCACCGATCGTCCTGAGCACCCGCTCTTCCTCAGGTTGCACGGGCGGGCGGGCCGTCTCAGTAGGCGGAGCGTCCTCCCCAGTATAGACCAACTGGGACCCCTCCGCCTTCTTCTGGTAGAACCAGAGGTCAGCCCAACCCGACACCGAGTCCTTCAGAGCAACGAGGGGGTACTCGTATGGTCGGTTGGGCCGGAGGCGAAGATAAACGCAACCGGCGGAGCCATCCCGGCCGGTGCGGAAGGGGGAATAGAAGTGAAAGAAGAGGCTAGCCGTGGGCACTACACCCACGTAAGCCTCGCAAAGATGGGAGAATATTGCGAGAGAAAGGATAGAGTTGGGGTGGAGATGAGAGATCTCGCACCCGCAGAAGGCAAGCACGGAGGCGAGGAAGTCGCTCTCGGGCAGACGAAGCCCGTTGATGGCGTACAACTCGCAGGAGACGATCTCCGTCTCCCGCGGTACCGGCGCCGCATCGCTCCCAAGCACTCGACTCGAGCTTGGGTCGACGTACCCCTCGTCCGTGAGCACCTGGAGCCTCCTTCGGGTCATCTGGCTAACCTTGAAATGCGCCATGGCCAAAGAAGGAAGGGGAGCGAAAAGGGTTCTTGGGCGCTAGGGCTCTTGGAAGATTTTTTGCCGAAGACGAGCAAAGAGATACGGTGTAACTCCGACCTCTCCCGGTAGAAAGGGTTAAAAAGACAGTGAAGGGACAGGTTAAAAATCGCCGCCTATCACGTAGCGACACCTGGCCGGAGAAAGCACGCTATCCAAGAAACTGCCGTACCGTTGCAGGGAGGCTTCTCAGAGAAGGAACCGCAGAACAACCAAACGACGCGCCCACGCGGAGCAAGCACGCGGCGGGTAAAGAGATTCGTCTCCCGACGTAAAATGGTCGTAAGCCACGACCAAAAGAAATTCAATCCCCCCTCAAGTCTTCTTAGGCTCAAGGGGAAGCCCGAGGGTTCCCCGCTTGAACCTCGAGGGCTAGCTGTCGGGGATTGGCTATCTGGCAAAAGACCACAGTACCCCCGTAAAAAGCTAAGCCCACCGACCAGGCAATACTAAAAGAAGATGCTCGGGAGAATGAAACGAGCATCCCTCCTTCTCCTCCGAGCGTACGCGTCCGCACCTTTACTCGCAGAAGTACCAAACACGCCCCCCCACGAGCAAGCATGCTCGTAGAGACCACGACCTACTCAGGTGTTTGGTCGGAGGGCCCAGCGAACGCTACGAGGAAGGAAGGGGACAACCAATCAGCCGAAGATCAAGGGAGATCATACCCGAAATTCAAACAGCGCACGAATCAAGGACGGCGGGTCACGGATATGGATACATAGCGTGATCCCAGGAGGTAGTTGCCTTTTTTGTACCTATAGTCGTATTATTTAAACCCCCCTGAAGATCTGTAACAGGGGAGGGGACGAAGAGATAGAACACAATACACTGGAGTAGGGCTGTTATCCCAGCAGAGGGAGGCCCGAACCAGGATAAACACCGTGTCCCCCCTTTCTTCTCCTGACCTTGCATCGCTCGAACGACCTCCTCGGTCCGTACGACGGGGCTCTGTTGATCCCCCATTCAACAAGTAAGCTCAACGGGAGCCCGTTCTCCAATCGTCGACACAAACTAAAGTCTCCTTTCCAGGAGTAGCAAAACCCTCAGGTTGTGTCATAAAAATCTCTTCTTCTAAATCTCCATGTAAGAAAGCAGTTTTAACATCAAGTTGCTCTAATTCCAAGTCAAATAAAGCAACAAATGCAAGCATAACCCGAATTGAAGAGTGGCGAACAACAGGAGAGAAAACTTCATTGAAGTCAATACCTTCCCTTTGGTCGAAACCTTTTACCACTAAGCGGGCTTTCCATCTTGCAGGTTCAATTCCAGCAATACCATCCTTCTTCTTATAAATCCATTTGCACTTTAAAGGTTTCTTACCTTTTGGAAGCTCAACCAAATCCCATGTTTTGTTCTTATGAAGGCTCAAAATTTCTTCATCCATAGTCACAACCACTTAGAAGAATTTTCACATGAGATAGCTTCAGAATAAGAAGAAGGTTCAAAGGTATCACAAATATCTTGAGCAGCAAGAAGAGCATAACAGGCCATATCATCAGTGTCACGATATCTAGCAGGCAATTGAATATTTCTTCGTGTTCTATCTCTAGCAATACAAGGATCATTAGTACTAGGAGATGCTGAGACTGGCTGTGAAGTAGGACCACTTGGTGCTGAAATTGATTGTAAAGTAGAACCACTAGATGAATCATTATCAATGGTAGGTAAAACTACCTCAAATTCTGCATTTCTTGCATCAACTTCAGAAATTTCAGATTCGGTTGTAGATGAAATTTCAGATTCATTTGTGGATGAACAACCATTACTATCACTACCAGATGAAAGTAAAGCATCTTCATGAAAAGTAACATCACGACTAATGAATAATTTGCGAGCATCAGAACACCATAAACGATATCCTTTGACACCTGAACCATATCCAACAAATATGCATTTTCTTGCTCTAGGCTCTAATTTTCCATCACTCACATGAGCATAAGCAGGACAACCAAATATTTTCAAGTTTGAATAATCAACTGGTTTACCTGACCAAACCTCTTCTGGAATCTTAAAATCAATGGCTGAATTTGGAGAGCGATTTACCAAGTAAGAGGTCAGGGAAACAGCCTCAAATTTCACAAAGCACGCTTGTCCCATAAACTTGCATTTGAAAGCATGCAACGGGCTCTTTCCAGAAGTGTGCGATTCATACGCTCTGCCACACCATTTTGCTGAGGTTTACCTGGAATAGTCAAATGTCTTGCAATACCATGATTAGCACAAAACTGATTAAACTCACCACTGCAAAATTCTAATCCATTGTCAGTTCTAAATTTCTTGATTTTTCTGCCTGTTTGATTTTCAACCAAAGCTTTCCAATTCTTGAACACTGAAAAAGCTTCATTCTTATGTTTCAAGAAATAAACCCAAACTTTGCGAGAAAAATCATCAATGAAGGTAATCATGTAACTACATCCTCCAATAGAAAGAAATTTAGAAGGACCCCAAAGATCAGAATGAATATAATCAAGAATTCCTTTGGACTGATGAGTTGAAACAGAAAAACTGACCCTTTTTTTGTTTGCCAAAAACACAATGTTCACAGAAATCAAGTTTGCCAATATCATCTAAATGTCCTTTCTTGCATAAAAGATGCATACCTTTCTCACTCATGTGACCCAAGCGCATATGCCAAAGCTTGGTGATATGAGAATTTGATGCAATCGTTGAAACAGCTGCAGAACCTGTAACTGTGGAACCTTGCAAGTAATAAAGACTATTGATTCGATTGGCTTTCATGACAACAAGATTGCCTTTAGAAATGTTAAGAACACCATTTTCACCGGTATACTTATAACCCAAAGATTCAATAGTGCCTAAAAAAATAATATTTCTTTTCATTCTGGGAACATGGCGAACATTTGTGAGGGTTCTAATAGTGCCATCATGAGTTTTGATTTGAATAGAACCAATGCCAATAATTTCAAGTGGAGACTCGTCAGCAGTCACAACATCACCACTACCAACAGAATCATAAGTAGAGAACCACTCTTTAAATGGACAAATATGAAACGTGCAAGCTGAATCAATAATCCAAGCAGTTTGATTCCTCAAGTTGGAAGTGCTAATTAGAGCCTCACCATCATATTCATTTTGAACAAGACTAGCCTCAGCAGGTTTATCAGATTGTGGCCTTTTATCTTTATCTGTCTTATTTTTCAGCTTGTAACAATTGGAAACATCATGACCATAATTCTTGCAATAATGGCAAAAGTTGTTGGGTTTACGTCCTCTTGACTTAGATCTAGACTTCGATATATCAGAATTGCCTTTATGATGTGATCTACCTCTAACAATTAAACCCTCAGCCTTAACTTCAGAACGAGAATCAATATCAAATTTCTCCTTTGACAACAAATTTGATTTAACATTCTCAAAACTAAGGGTGTCATGATTACCATAAAGCATAATCTCCTTGAAATGTTTAAAGGTAGCAGGCAAAGAGACGATCAACAGAATAGCCTTATCTTCATCATCAATTTTTACCTCTAATTTCTCAAGATCAATGATGAGTGAATTAAACTCATTAAGATGAGACTGAATAGAGGTACCTTCCGCCATACGAATTGTGTACAGACGTTCTTTGAGACGCAATTTGTTGGCAAGACTTTTCTTCATGTACAAATCTTCCAACTTTTTCCACAACTGTGCGGCAGTGGTCTCGCTGATGACTTCACGCAAAACATCTGTAGACAAACTGAGCTGAATGGCAGAAAGGGCTTTCTGGTCAAGTTCTTCCCATTGTTCATCTGTCATTGTCGCCGGTTTAGCTGTCAATGCTTTTCTGGCACCCACCTGTGTAAGAACGGCTTTCATCTGAACCTGCCATATTGCAAAACTGATCTTGCCATCAAACTTCTCGATGTCAAATTTAGTGGACGACATAATGAGAATAAAAATTGCAGATCAAACAATATAGTAGATTCTGAAAAGTAAACTCCCTGATGCGTTCTGGATGCGCGAAGAAAATTTTACTGCTGTTCTGATACTGTGCGGGGTGCACTAAGCAAAATCTGCCGAATGCGAACGTGAACCTAAACCTCCAAGCCGGACTTAAAAATTTGAGAGCACTTCACGTGAAGTCTCTAAGTCCAATGAGGTGAATGAGCACAAGAGTCAAAGTCCAATGACTCAAAGTCCAATGAGTCCTTCCAGTAGCGGAGGATGGGAAAAAATTCTGATATGGCGAAATTATTATTTTTATATACCTTTATTATCCGTTATTGTTCTTTGAACATGTGCATCTCCTATCCTAATCTTAACATCAATTTTAAGGTAAGGTAATAGGATATCATCCTATTCTCATTTCGATAGTAGGTGTATTATAATGGCGGAGGACGGAGTAAAATTATGATGCGGCAAAATCGGTAGGATGGAATATTAAACAATATCGTAATGCCAAAAAAATTCATACAGAGTATATAAGGAGCAAAGTATTCGAGTTCAATCTACTGGACATCTTGCTAAAATAATTTTTCAAATCCACACATGAAATCATCAAGGTAAATATTTCATAAATATTTTGTATTACTAACAGAACATGTGCTAAAAGTACTAAGAATCTACGAGGCAGAACAGAAGGACAGAAGGACTGTCCTTCTGTTCAGGCTTCACGGACTTGAAACTGAGCCTTATCCTCTGTCTCTGGTTGTGGAAGCTGAGCAGGCGAGCAGCCAAAAGAATCTCGAGGCTGTACTCCAGGGGAAAATTTGATAATTTGCCCTGAAGTTGATGGGCATTTGATCATTTGCCCAAAGTTGGTGAGCATTTGATCATTTGCCCTACGATGTCTCATTGACATGCGGGTCCTAGGGCCACATGTCAGTGAGACATCGTAGGGCAAATAATCAAACGCCTATCAACTTTGGGCAAATGATCAGGTCGTTCGACCGGATGCGCAAGCGTCCGACGAGCAGGAGACGGATCGGCGCGCGAGGCCGAGTCGCAGGAAGCCGAAGGGAGCCGCGCACGGGCGAAGCAGCGTGTGGTGCAGTGCGCTGCCGAGGAAACCGAAGAGGTTGCGGAGGCCGGTCAAGCGCCAAGGCGGGCGCCGACGTGCGAACCGAGCGGCCGCGACGGAGACCAGCGGCAACCGAAGATGAAGGCCAGCAGGCGACGGGAGCCGAGGTCGTGGTGCGCGACGAAGACGAACCGGAGGCCGACGTCACGACGCTGGCGCTTCGAGACGGCGCCGGGCATCGAAGCCGATGAAGTGCAGCGACGGCGGCGCGATCCAGAAAACCCAGGTATGCTCTGATACCACTTGTTAGGGTTAGGGTTGCACACGCACACGCACACAATAGATTGGAACGGTGGACACGGGATTTTACGTGGAAACCCTTGCGGGAAAAAACCACGGGAGACGAGAAATCCACTATGATGGTTCAAGGATTACAAGTATATGGGGGTGGCTTATATAGCCAATGAGTCCGTATCATAGAAGGCAAGGACTCCAAGATTTGGTAAGATTAGATATTGAGTCATATCCTAACACATGGGAATTACAAGGCCCCGTGTTTAGCCCTGTAAAACAGAGGTGGGCGTCGTGCCGTGCCGTGCCGGCCCGGCCCGGGCCCATCGTGCTTCGGGCCGAAACCGTGCCGTGCCACGACGGCCCATCGTGCCATCGTGCCGGCCGCGTCTACCGACTCACTTTTGGCGAGCCCAAGCCGCCCATTTGGCGCTTCGTGCTGCCGTGCCGTCACGCCCAAGCCCGACCCATTTTTACTATTGTGACGAACAAAGAAATAAAACAAATCACTACTACTAAACTACCTATTTTAATTACATAAGAGACTAATAACATCAACAAAATGTCAAACATAAATGCAATGCTTGAAGATGCCCTGAATCAACAATATCTACCAACTTTTAAGCCTTAATCCGTGATTTCGTGCCCGTTCGTGCCGTCTTGCACGCAGCCAAACAAGCGTGCCGTCTTAGTGCGCCGTCGTGCACAGTTCCGGGCCGGCCCGTCCGTGCTACTGATTCGCGTCTTGCGGCCGCCCGGCCCGGAACCGTGCCGTGCCGTGCTTTGCACCGTGCCATACCATCGTGCTTCGGGCCGGCCCAAAAAAGCCCGGCCCAATGCCCACCTCTACTGTAAAACTCAAAAAACTTGCTATGGAATCCCTTTTGTGTTATGCTAGCTTTACCAAATTTGACTTGGGCTCACATCTTAAATTCTTCAATGCAAAAGAGAGTGGATTTTAGACCACTGCATTCAGCTGGTGATTACACATCAACTACACAATAGTGTTTCACGTAACACTATTTAAGATTAGAGCTTGGTTGTACGTTACAACTTGGAAGTAAATCATTTCGTCCGCATTGTATTTACCCATAGTTGCCGTATTCACGGCTAAACCTCCGTGAATCTAACCAAATTCGTCGAACCCGAACCGGTTTAGTACATGGAGTTCGTGTTTGCAGTAGAAATTAGAAGAAAAAGCAGCGAACCCTAAACCCGAATATTGTACCGCGGCTCAAACAAACCGCGTTTCTAGTAACTATAGTATTATCCTTGTCACGACTCACGATTGTTATCCCATAAGTCCACTATGTACTTTTGCTACGAGTGAAATGTTTACCGACCATGGCTGAATTTCATGCAGTGAGGCGCTGAGATAGACCTCTCGCTTATCTCTTGTCAAATGGGAATGCATGTGCAATTTCCAACTTGCGGACAATGAACTCTTAAAGTACTAGAGGGCAATATTTGACACTGTGAAGCTGTTGCTTTTCATGATAATGACAAGTCAATCGACGGGGGCATGTGCGACAAATTTCCAGCTTTGCAAAATCTGTTCGTACCTACAATAATATCGGGGATCCATTCTCAACATTAGCATTGGTATCGGTAGTTTTTCATGGTGTTACTGTAAGTGTTTGCATTATCGTTGACCAGTACTGTCACACAATTTAATACGCATTTTTTTGTTTGAGAGGTGCTTCTATGCTCTTCCTCTTTAAAGTTGCATAAATATTAAAGCATGAATGAAGGATAGATGAGGATTACTTACCCCTTCGTTTGCTTCAAGATTTGTGCAACTTGTATTAAGAGGAAGAGCATAGAAGCACCTCTCTGTTTGTTTTCATTCGTTGATTCAATTGCTACCCACTTAGATTAGATGTGCCAAAATGATGAAGCCTTGGGGTTGAGATGCTTCCTGACGATGACCCCTGGCAACATGCAGTTCTGTTGTAGTGTTGTGTTTTTGGGGATCTTTTGGTGTGGCTATCAGGATTTATTCAGGCACCAGCAGGCATCTGTGCATATAAAGGCAGTAGAGTGTTTTAATTTCTTTCCTTTCACGTGTTTTCTTTCGCGTGGGCGGCTTCTCAAATATTGAGGACGCTTTGGGGTTTTTTTTCTTAATAATTCTTTTTGCAAGTTCCGTCTTTACCTGAATGAAATTATAAATTTGATCATCCGTCGACTGTGGCAGGAACATACTGAGCTCTCATACCACGGCATATGGACATGTCGCGCTTCAATACTGTGGCAAGTACCACAGTAAGTGACACATGCATGTTGCCTTCTTATCCTTCGCGATCAAAAAGTGAAAATATTTGTAATTTATAAAAACCAAACATAAAAAAAATAATTAGATGAAAGAGCAAACAAAATAAAAACTCTCTATTGAGTCACCACCTTTTCAATATGATACATATAATATATATATATATATATATATATATATATATATATATATATATATATATATATATATATATATAGGAAAAAATCGTATTTAGTACAAGTTTGATCTCGTATTTACAATATGATACAACAGTTTGAAATATTTACAAAAAAATCACTCATTTACGGTTCCTGATTTACCATCAATGCATCTATGGTTTATAGGGAACCGGCCAAGGGCTTCTACCGCAAATGGGGAACCGGCCATGGCATCACCGGTTTATGGGGAACCAGCCATGGCATCTATGGTACCCCATAAATCGGCCAAGGCACAAATTAATGTTTTTTTTTTGCTTTTTTCGAATTTTCAAACCGAGGTCATTCGAAATGCAAATAACTTTCGGTATGGAACTCAAAAATCAATGAGATAACTTTCTAAATGTGTGTAAAATTATTTAGATTATGGATATGCAAAAATATTTTAGTTTTGTTTATTGTGCAACAAACTATGTTCAAGTCACGGTAAATTCAGATTTTTTATAACGGGCTATTGCTTACTCGAATTTTCGAAAACCGGTTGCTGCGTATTTACGAAATAGAAATTTCATGCATGGTTTAATTAGTTTGGTTAAATTCACTCGCTCAAATTTTATATTTTAATGCTGGAGAATTCGGAGGAACCACCGAATTAATTATTTCCATTTTAATTGCGATAATTCATATCGAAAGCTAAGAACCTCCAAATGGAAAAAAAAATATGTAAATTTTTATTACGCTATAAGCGTTCATAGTATATCACGAAAAGTAGCATGTTTCATGCAAATTTAAAATGTTAAAATCAAGTTTAGTTAAAGACCATACTCTTTATTACGGCTTAAAACTAAAAGCGGTACCATGTACAAGGAAAATAACAGTCACAACATAACAGTCCAAGCGCCGGCCCTCTTCCTTTGCTTTCCCTTTTCCCTTTCCACTTGCACGCCTCGGCATTTTTTCCTCCCTCGTATTTTCCCTCTTCTCCTTCCCTTGTCTTACTTTTCATTTGGTGAGAATGAAGGCAGGAGGGCATGTCCCTTCTATAGGCCGATCGACCCATATTGGCCAAGCTGCATGGTCTGTCACGCTTTGACAAAGCTGCACTGTCTGTCACGCTTTATGAAAGTTATGCGCCCTGTCACGCTTTATGAAAGTTATGCGCCCTGTCACGCTTTGGCAAAGCAGCACGCCCTGTCACTATACCACAAAGGCTCGCGCCAATAATACCTTTCAATCGGATGCACCTCCCCATAAGGACGATTTGGACGTCCGGCTAGGTCCGAGTAGGCAAGGGCCATCACAGGCCGCAAGACCGAGGTCCACACATCCCCAGATGCCTTTACCCCTGAGGAATTCATGAGAAGGCAAGGTGGACGTTGCCATCGAGGCCGTTAATAATGTAAAATCACTTTATTTAGGGCCTCCGTGTCATGTAATTTTTCATATTGCAGATGCATGTCTTAGTATGTTGTTCTTGTCCTATATTGTATTTAAAATATTTTACTCACCTTGTATTGTTTCAAAATTTTGTAGATGCCTGTCTTCACCTCGTTCGCCGCTGATGAGGGAGGATTTTGTGTGGAGCTGTCTTTGATGCTCTAGGAGCTGGGCTACACTCATCGCCCGGAGTACCGTTGCGTTTCTGTGCCCCTCTCTTGCATGAACAGTTGGAGAGTGAGACTGCTCATCTTCGCAAGGGCTCATCAGGAGAATGACCAGCCCCAGTACTTCACGATGGAGCGGCTAAGGCTTGGTGATGCTATGCAGGATGTGGCCAGGCAAGATCTCCTTCACTTGGGTGAGAGCTATCGTGACCAGTTGGAGGACACTCCGTACTGGCTCTTTCCCTCTCATCAGGTGGGGAGGAGTCACAGCCGGTTCCGGAGCTGACAGTTGGAGTCAGACCCCACTGTTGTGCACATGGGTTCACTCATTCGGGCGCAGGATGATGCCTATGTCCACATTTCCTGTGAGCTCGAGAATGTTTACAGGGATCTTGCTGCGGCCAGGCAGGAGATCCTTCAGCTGAAGGAGTTGCAGCGGGGAGCCGCTCCACCTCCACCAGTCCCTATGTAGGAGGCGCAGCAGGCAGCCCCACCACTGCCAGCCCTAGTCCAGGAGGACCTTACATGTAGAGGGTTGGTCCCAGACGACGCGAGGGTCAAGCGCCGTCGAGGTCCGGCCGCTCGTAATCAGGCGCAAGTCGATCGCCGGCCGAGCAAAGTCGTTCCATGAGTCCTTGGCCGCTGGGGGGGAGCCAGGACCTTCACAGGCTGCAGGTGCAGTTTGCGTCAAAAGCGAGGAGCCCAGTGAGGAGGATCCTTCTCCTCGTGTATTCGAGGAGAGCGAGGGGAGTAGTTAGTATGGGCCAGTAGTACCCTTATTTTTTCACGTTATAACTTTTAATAATCGTGTGTGATGGAATGTATCGCACTAAGCATTTGCGATTAAGCTATTTTGTTTTAATTGGAAGTTCTAAACTTTGTTGTCGACTACAATACTTGGGGCTTTTGCACTAGCAGAATTTACATGCAACGCAAGGTGTAATTACAATATTTTTTCCAGAATATGGTAGTCCGTATACCGAAGAGCAAATTAGCTTCGTTATTCTAAAAAATTAGACTCAAACGTGATATTTTACGGCCTGTCGAAAATGCTTAAGTTGTCATCTTTGTTGGTGACTAGAATACTTAGGGCTTTTGCACTAGCAGAATTTACATGCAACGCAATGTGTAATTACAATATTTTTCCAGAATATGGTAGTCTGTATACCGAAGAGCAAATCAACTTCGTTATTCCAAAGAATTAGACTCAAACGTGATATTTTACGGTTTGCCGAAAAGGCTTAAGTTGTCATCTTTGTTGGCGACTACAATACTTGGGGCTTTTGCACTAGCAGAATTTACATGCAATGCAAGATGTAATTATAATATTTTTCCAGAATATGGTAGTCCGTATACCGAAGAGCAAATCAGCTTCGTTATTCCAAAGAATTAGACTCAAACGTGATATTTTACGGCCTGCCAAAAAGTCTTAAGTTTGAGTCTAACTGGAGGGGTAGAGGTTCACCCAGTACAGCTGCAGCAGAAAGTTCAACACGAGTTTCAACCGCCACCGAAGGAAGGCTTAATCCTAACATTTCAAATGATGATGACAATGACGACGATGATTTCGTGTCACCACCACCTCGACGTTCAAGCACGTCTCGTTTAAGCAACAATGCAAGAGGACGTTCAACCAGAGGGGTAGCGCCTAACCATAGAAATGACGACGACGACGACGATGATGATGATTTCATGTCACCACCACCTCGACGTTCAATCTCATCCCGTTCAAGCAACAATGCAAGAGGACGTTTAACCAGAGGGGTTGCTCCTAACCATACAAATGACGATGACGATGATGACGATGATTTCGTGTCACCACCACCTCGACGTTCAATCTCGTCCCGTTCAAGCAACAATGCAAGAGGATGTTCAACCAGAGGGGTTGATCATAACCATACAAATGACGATGATGATGATTTCGTGTCACCACCACCTCGACGTTGAAGCACTTTCACAATAGGCCGTTCAACCTTGCGTCAATTTGTATGTTAGCTGTTGTTCACAAGACATGCTGTTGTAGTTGTTGTACTTACTGTACTTTGTAATATCAATGTCAGGCTTCTTTATAACTCTGATTTGTCATCAAATTTGTTGCGCACCAAACAATACAGGGAAGACAGCAATGATTATTATAAACAAACAACTACTACTACAACAAAAACAAACAACAAGCCGCCATGTGCTGCTTTCCGATCTCGGCCCCTCACCACGCACGCTTACCACTGCCCGACCACTGCAAGCTGCAGTTGCGCTGCAGCCATCCCCCAACCGCGCGTTGCAAACGCTGCCATGTGCCGCTTTCCTGTCCCGGACCCTCGCCTCGCGCGCTAATGTGCCGCCAACTGCTGGCTGGCGACTGCCAGGCCACTGCCAACTGCAGCTTCGCTTCAGCCAGGCCCCCACCGCGCGCTGCAAACGCTGCCACGTGCCGCTTTCCTGTCCCGGCCCCTCGCCTCGCACGCTAATGTGCCGCCAACTGCTGTCTGGGCACTGCCAGGCCACTACGAGCTGCAGCTTCACTTCAGTCAGGCCCCCCCGCGCGCTGCAAATGTTGCCACGTGCAACTTCACTTCACTTCGCACACTAATGTGCCGCCAGCTACTGGCCACTCCTAGATGCAGCGAAGCTGCAGCCAGGCCCCCCACCGCGCACTGCAAACACTGCCACGTGTTGCTTTCCTGTCTTGGCCCCTCGCCCCGCGTGCTGATGTGCCGCTAGCTGCCTCGTTTCTCCCTCGCGCCCTCGCTATAAATTACAAGGCGGCATGTATTTTTATCAGGCAATCGCAAGACATTGTTTCGAGTTCAGAAAGTTGCGAGTGAGTTGAGAAAACCCACAACGCGAAGAGGAGAACTAGTAGTTTAGCTTTCCTTTTTTCTAATATTTGATTCCAGTTTAGAAACACTCGAAGGATTGGTACTACCAAAGGCAATCAACGGAAAATACCTAAAGGCGTACTACCCTAGCGTGTGGATCGGAGCATGATCGCGGCAAGTCATTAAGAACAAATGCGCCCGGTTTTAAAAGCCGATTAAAACATGAATGTGAAAGTATTTACATCACCAAAATCGGCTACATAGCCAATGATAATAACAAGTTTACAACCAAGTGCTCCAACATTCAAAACATTGTTCACAGCCAGCATCAAGAAAATTACAGCCCTGATCCGGGCAATCTAGCTCCCAGAGCCGATAGCGCAGCTCCCGCCTTGCCAATAAGTTGCTGGATGCCATCCACAGTGCGTTGATCATCGGCTGCGCTCCCAGGAATAGCCTTTAGCTTGGCCGACTGCCCATTGACTTTGGCAACCACTTCACCAAGATAGCGCTTCTAGTCTGATAAAGAAGCAACCGATGCGGTGGCGCGCATTTGGCAATCGGCCAGCTGCTTGGTAACCATAGCCAGCTGCTCCTCAAGGGATTTCTTAGCCGACTCAAGCTCCTGGATTTGCGCCTTGGCAGACTTGAAGCTGGAAGTGTCTTGATCAAACTTCTGCTTCTTCTACTTTGCCTCGGCTACCAGCTTGTCCAGAAGATCTTGATCGGCTTGTTGAGCAGCCCTTCGGGCTATCCTTGCCCTTGCATCTTCCACCGCCTCCCGCTGGCCATCCAAGTGACAAACATCCAGAAGGGCCCTCATGGCCTCCGAAGGTAGGTCGGCTTCAACTGTGGCCATAGCCGTCCTCAGGGGCTGCGTGTCGGCTAGGAGCTGTGACTCGGGCTGCATGACTTCGTTAAAAAGGCTGTTGAGCCGCTCTTGCATGCCTGGTGCAGAAATTACGGCAGCCGATGCCACCGCAGATGCGCCGATTATCAAGCGGACATCGACTGGGTAATCATCCGTAGCCATCACCTCCGGGTCGCACAAATCGTCTAAGGAAAAGCCCACAAGAGATCGGCTGGGTCCGCCAGTGGCTCCGAAGTAGGCTCAACTGTTGTCGGAGGTGGCACCACCGAGAGCGTTAGCGACAGTGACGGCGGGATAGCCGATGTACCCTGTATGTCGGCTAGGATTTCGGCCATTTGAACTGACGGCGAGGGCTGATTCAAGATGCACAATTAGTACTATGCTTGGATTTAAGAGAAGAAGAGCCAAGATATAAAGGCTAACTCAATAGCCGATCGGCCTGGGGAGGTTTCGGCTGTACGCTCTACAGGTTGAGGGGATCTCTTTGCTGCAGCCTTTGTTTTGTTTTTTTTTCTGAAAAATAAGATCAGCTAGAGTAAGTATCGGCCAAAAAGGGTGCTAACTGGAATTTATCTGGAGGACTTACTCGTGGGGCGCCTCTTTTGAGCGAGGTCGGACAGGGATGGGCTATGGATGCCCAGATTGCCTGATGAATAGCCAGCCAGACCTGTTGCTTGGCTCGCCCTCTTCTGGCGTATGCTGCCTGATGGAGCAGATAAGATTAGGGGCTTGGGCGCCTGCTGACCAGCATCTTCGGCCTTATCCAACAAAAGAAGCATGAGGAACTCAGTCAAACCGATCGCAGATAAAACGTTCGAAAAGGAAATATTGGGAGGTCAAACCTCTACAGCTACTAAGGAGTTGGTATAACCTGAACTCTCGCTGGAACTGTTGGTAGAAACTACCGTCGGCTCATGGATATCAGGCAAAAACAAGGAAATGATAGCCGACGGAGTTCTGTCCAACAAAAGGGCCTCCGCCACAGAAGACCACCACTGCGAAAATGGACTCGATCGACGAGAATTGAGGAAAAAGTGTGGCAATGAGAGAAGTTGGAGATCATCGGCTACTTCGAGCACGATTTCCACAGCGGTCTTGTTGGTCACCCGAGATCAAGGCTCGAGGCGATTAAGCAAGGGGAAGCAAGGGATGGCTTGTCCAAAACCCAATTGTTGGGCATAGACAAAGGGGTGGTAGAATTCGTAGGATGGCTGAAATGTCCGATTCCTGGTATTTAAACTGACATGGATTATGCTAGGAGAAATGAAGAGTTCGTAGAGATCTAAAGTCGATGGGGGCATCTAGGAACTGTCAGCATCCAAGTTTAGGAAGGAGGGCCACGGGTGATCGGCTGCGTCGACATAACTAAAGAAATCCTGCTGGCCGAAAGCGGACTGGTCTAGGTTCAAAAAGAAGTTAAGATACTTGTTCAGACCGGCTGGAGTTATTTTCAGTTCGCCAGTAGAACACATTATGAATTTTTCCCCATAAAATCGGCTAGCTCTGTATTGGGGTTTGGCGGTCTCCGGGTAATCCTCCCGGGGAAAGACTGAGTTTCCTAAGGGCTCAGGAAGGATAAATCGGATAAACATGCAATATAGCCAGATCTGAATGAACCACAAAGGTCCCCCTATATTGCTAACAACAAATTTGGCAAAACCGAAGAAGAGCCGACTACGGATAACATGCATCATTTGGTATATGGCCCCTAAGAATATTTTCCCCAGCACAAGCCGATGGCCTTCTACCAATTGCTCTGCTATCAGCTGGTAGGTTTGGGTGGGGCCAAGAGAGGCTCCGCAGAATAGGTATCGGTCTAGCCATAGGTTGAGAAAAGCAACGTGCTCTTCGTCCGATACCAGCCCGTTAACCTTGTTGTTGTTTTGGATGTACTTGCGCCAGCCCTCCCCTTTGGATCGGATCAGTTTGTATCCGGGTTTCCCACTAAAAGCTGATATTTGATCACCATCCGGCCTAAGACAACATAATTTGGCTACATCAAGAAGGGTTGGGCCGATGGGACTGGTTGGGAAAAGAAAGGCTTTGAATGTATCGGACCAAAAATAGCATGCCGTGGCCACCAAGGGCTCGTTGGCTTCAGGATCGGCTAGGCTCGGTGGGAGACATTCTGCTATTCCCATCCTCTCCCACTCTACTCTCTTTTGGGCCGACACCCTAATAAACCAAGACCGCCATCCCGTAAGGGCTGTCGGACAGGCTCTAAAGCTTTTTCCCCACTCCTTTATGTTATACCCCGCAGCCGATAAGGGGAGTCTTGGGATTTCTTGATTGATTATTGTGTCGGCTTCTATGGTACCTACGGGCCCTAGAAAAAATTGGTCATTGCTTTGGGAGATCGGAATAAATACCTGGGACGGATCCATTTCAGCCGATTTCGGAAAGATTGGGACTTGAGCGAGGAAGCAAAGAAAGCCGATTACTGATGATTCGAGAGCTTGAACGCGTGAAAATGACAGTGGGGGGACCCGTATATTTATACTACAGTGAAAAGAGGTGAACGGGCGGGAATGGTTTTGACATGACGTATGCATTAAAAGCGCACCGAGGTTTTTACAGCGCCATTAATGGGGCAGTTGCCAAGAAGGTTTTTTCTTCAGGGGCCGATTGAGGAGCCGATAAGAAGGCCGACATGATTTTTGGAAGACAACAAGTTATCTTCCAAAAATGGGGGGCATATGTTTGCACCAAAATTTGACACGTACGAAAAGTATCGGCTCAAATATGGAAAATTTTGACGTATAGGATTTGGAAGACTGAAGATCAGATCGTGACCTACACAGATTCTGTTACCGCAACGGATTTGGAAACCAAGGATTGGATCATGACAGATATGGACTTGGTTGTCGTATTTACAATGGGCTTGGATCGGCCAAGGCATATAAAAGAGGGGCGAGCCAGGAGACACAGGAGATCGATCCAACACAATTACACATCTACCTTTACAGTTCTTTTTTGTTATTTTTCTAGTTCTGTAAGCATTACTCTGTAAGTCGACGAGATCAATAAAGAGTTGCGCATCGCCAATTTGTTGATTCCGCCGATTTCGCCTCAGGTTCGATTTTTCTTTGTTTTGTTGCGTATTGCCTCTCAAAGCCGATCTGCCTTTACCCTTGGATTAACCGTAATCGATTAATCTAGTTATCCCATGATCGGCTTTTAGCCGACCGGAGTTACGCCGATAATTATCCGTCATCAGGCTCTGATTAACTTTACAACTTTTACTTTGTCAATTTCATGTCAAATTGACTGGCACGCTCAAACCCGGTGTTTGTCTTGTGTGTTCAAGGTTAAAGACCTTACCTCACATTTTTTTAGCGTGAACATACGCTTAATGAAAGAAATGTTATATCAGGCTAGTGTTTGTTTTCTAGGGATTTCCTCTTCTTTTTTTCCCAACATGCTGCATATCATCTGTGGGATGGATATTAAGGGGGTGTTTGGCAGAGCTCTAGCTCCACTAAATTCTTGGAGTTGGTGGAGCTGGGTACTCCTAGCTTCACTAAATTCGTGGAGCTGGAGTTGTGGGTATATTAAGAATGTTTAGGTGGGCCATCTTGTTTACATTTTAGAATAAAATTATAAACTTAAGTCACTTTATTTCTGTCTACAAGTTTCAGCTCTGAGGTGGAGCTGGGATCTGGAGCTTGTTTACATTTTAGAATAAAATTATAAACTTAAGTCACTTTATTTTTGTCTACAAGTTTCAGCTCTGAGGTGGAGCTGGGATCTGAAGCTCTGCCAAACAGGGCCTAATACTCTCAGTAAGTAATGGCTTTCTTTCAGGCGAGATAATACCATTATTCAATTATATAAGCTCCAGCGTATCTATGGTGAATCATCGTTTATTCCATGGAGAGTAGGACTAAATCAATGGGCAAGAATTCCTCCCATGGTTCTTCCTTCTGTCATCTTCTGTTACTGGTATAACCGGATCAAAACTAGACCTCGGTACATCGGTCCAGAGAAGATGAACTCGAGTAAACGTAATGCGAATTGACTGGGATTTAGCCTACTACGAGACAAGGATTGCATCATTTTATTCCCAGCACCACCAACAAGAATGTGAGAAATAATATAGGTTACTTTACTAACAGGGAGTTAATTGTGTCCACAATATATATGTGGATGTGCTGTTCAAACACTGAAGACTTCAAGTGGACTTAGACTAAGACTTTTTGTTTTGGTGGGACCGTGCTCACCTATCAGAGGCTATACCGGTTTAGCTTTTAAATTGATATATTCTGGTGGTTCATACCGACGTATCATTTTGGATTTAATATAATAATATATATTTATAAGTATACACATATTTAATTTAGTTATGTGCACACCAAATTTCAGTTATAATATTACTGAAACCGTACGTGTATTATCAAATATAACATACAATTCAATAGATAATATTATCAATTCCGTTGGTATGGCTGTTATTGTTTAGAATGGGAGCCGGTATGACCAGTATTGAAATCGGCATTAACCGGTATCAAGCCGATATGATGAGTATTGATCGGTATCGAAATCGGTACGGTACATATGGCTCCTTTATACCGGTTTGGATGACGAAATGGTATATACTGATCATAACAACCGATATCTGTATGGTGTTAACACTAGTTGGGACACATGTAGGGATGGAAATTTTACCTGATTACCCTATTAGGGTATGCTCCTCTTTTGTTGCCCGCGGGCATATTTATGTGGGCTAAACTTTACCCGATGGGCAAATGGGTATAGGAATGGGGAAGCTTCAACCGTACCCGTTCTACCCGATTACCCGCCACCTTTGTTGGCCCCTTGATCTCAATTTGTGGTACCTCATATTTGTAAATTGTGATTGGTGATACTGTGATGAGCGATTTGTAATGTGTGTGATGATTGATGAATTGATCTATTTTAATTGTTGAACTCGAGGAAGTGCGATGATTGATGAACTATTTTCATTTTAATTGTTGAACTTGAGCATCTGTGCATTATTTGTTTACATGTGTTATTTTAATTCTTATTCCCATATGCATTTAAAATTTTAAATCATTGATAATTATTTTTCAATTCACATAATGTAGCTAATTTCCTTAATTTTATGAAAAAGATTGTATCGGTACCATAGCTCATTAGCTCCTTAGTGCCATTTGATTGAAAGGATTGTTGATGGTGATGGGTAAACAGGTATATCCATGAACGACAGATATAGACTAGATTATTTGCCCGTCACCTTCGTAAGTATACCTGTGAAAAAAAAATTAGTTAACAAATATAGATATGTATCTGTATTTGTATTTGCCGCACACGATTACATGCTAGACACATGACTATGGTATGTGTCCCGTCACTCCTGGTCTTCACTGCTGTCATTATTCTTCACGATATTGACCGGCTCTGTCCTTAGCCGTGGCACCGACGCCACTCAAACCGAACCAAAGCTACCCGCGTTGCTCTCACGAGTTTACATGGAGTACAATCTCCTGGATTCTTATCCTCTGCCATGCCAACCAGGGTTTATAAAATTATTTTGAGGTTGAAAATCAGATCCTGCTCGGCACCAATTTCTGATGAAAATCGGTTGAAAATCATTAGAAACCGAAGAGTTCCAAAACCTAGCATTTGAAAAAAAAATCAAAACAGATTTTTTTAAAAAACGAAAATCGGTTGGTTTTATCGATCGGCGTGTTGAGCCTTTTGAGCGATCGATTTTTTGAGCGGTTTTCGTCGGTTTTCTCAAAAAAACACTCGGTTTTCACCGGTTTTTGACCAATTTACATAGCATAAATTTTTCCAAATTTTTTGAAATTTTTGATTTCTTTTAATTAAACCGGTTTACCGATGGGTTTAGGGTTTCAAACCGGTTCGATAGGTCGAAAACTGTGATTTTCGACCGATTTTCGATCGGTTTTTGACGATTTTGTGAACCCTGAGCCAACGATTTTGTGAACCCTGAGCCAACAGCGTCATTACTCATTACTTTTATTTGGAACGGTTTGATCACAAGTTAATGCTATGGAGCTAAACGAAAGAGGAAGGAGTGATCACAAGATGGTGTGAGATGGATGGTTGAAACGTCTCTTCTCCGTCCTGAACCGAGCCATTATTATAGGAATGTGGCAAAACTAGAAAACATAAAATGGATGCACATATTTTATATGTACAATTCTATAGTCTTGTACAGGATCATACCTAAGTTTTTGAGGCCTAGTGTGAAACATAAAACGGAACCCTATACTAGATAAATACAAATAACCAAAATATGATTCCATTATATAACTATATATTTTTTCCCAATACTTAGAACTGCAATAGGCATTAATGTTAAAAGAGTAAAGGGCGAATCTTTCTTACCAATATCTTTTTAACTTCTAGTAAAAAGCATCATACGTCTAGTGCTTCGAAATGAAATCTTCAATTATATCTTCATATTTAATCTTCTCCTGAACATCATTTTCAAGTGCAATTGTTGCCAATCCATTGAGTCTTTCTTGTGTCATAGTACTGCGCATGTAGGACTTTACCAACTTCAATTTTGAAAAGCTTCGTTCTGCAGATGCAACGAATAGTCAACAAAATTCTATATGCAATAAGGGCATTAGGAAAGCAACTCAACCATTTCACAAACTTCAGAATATCAAGATGGCCCATGTCTTCCTTAGGAATAAAATCTTTGAGGAATTTTAACCCCCACATGTAATTATTTGCCGTCAATATCAGAATGTGCCCATGTCTCCCTGTTTCATGAATAAATCAGTTAGCGCATCAATTCAATTCTACAGCAAATGTGATTAGATCACTACAAGATGAAAAAAGGTGATAGAAGAAAACAACAAATGGCAATTGTTAATTTTACCTGTTTTAGATTGAAGAGGAAATTTTTCGTCAGATATGCCTGAACAATAGCTCTAGCACTAAGGAATAGTAGTTGATAACCATTTTCCTGGTTGGGAAACAAAGGGCTCATCAGAGACTTACGTGCACAAAACTGGGTACAATCTCGTCCTAAAATGAAGAAAAGCTGAAACTAAAAAGGAAAAAAATTGTGCACAAAGCTGGATCGTTGGCGCTGACCTGCTACTGTTGACGAATGGCAATCACGCCTTGGCGGACGGCGGCGGCACACCCCGTCACGGCGGCTTCGTGCAAGACGCGAGTCACGATGAGTCGCAGAATATGTAGAATACGATGCGTTGTTAGAACTTGAAAATCTTCGTAGGCCATTTACATAAGAGATTATAGTAGTGCAGCATATGTTGGGGGCCCTGTGCGGTCGGCCCACTTGCGCTGGGTCTTAGACGGGTCTGGTCTTGTATAATAATACTATAGTATCATTAATTCAACACATATTATATAGAATTTGGTAAAAGTACAATACAAATAGTTCTAAGGTCTTACAAATCTCAAACCACAAATATTAGAATTAATTTAACAAACAAATTTGATCAATAAAAAAAGATGATTTTAGAATATTTTTCAAATTTTTTAAAGCGTCAGTGCATACCTACACTCAACCTAGATCTGCCTATGATATAGGCTAGTTTGGAACATAGGAACTTCGCTTAAAATAATTTAATTTCTGTAAAAATAAGGAAAATTCCTGCCAACAGACTTAGGGTCTATAAGCCGAACGAACGGCTTAGATGGGAGCTCGCATTATACATTGCAGAACCGGTCGGTGAGGGTACATTGATATTCTGAACAAGGTTTACATTATTTATTTGATCTTGAAAATCACCCACCGGTTGGTATCGATTTTCGTCGATATCAATTGAAAATCGTCAAAAATTAAAGGGTTTTGAAATCTAACTTCAAAAAAATAATTAAAAAATCGATTTTCACCGATAATCAGTTGATATTCACCGACTGACCAAGTGAACTTTTTAGGTGGCCGATTTTTTGAGCTTTTTTCGTCAAATTTCATCGATAATCGCTTGATATTCATTGATTTTCGATCGGTTCACAAAGCATACATTTTTTTTAAAAAAAATTTAAATTTTTTGATTTTTTTTTTTGAATTAGATAGATTTATCAAGCGATTTATGATTCCTTAGACAAGTACCACGTACATTGCAGGTTAGGACTATCTCCAGTGGCTTCCCGTACATTTTATGATTCCCTTTATCGGACTATCTCCAGTGGCTTCCCGTCCCCTCCAAATCCCTTCGCGAACAGATCCCAAGTGCTCCAGCGGATTCCCTTCACGATTCCCTTCAGAAGGGATTTGTACAGTGAATCCCTGTAGAAAAGGATTCTCTCTCCAATGCCAGAGAGAAATCCCTTCGAGGGGATGCTGTTGGAGATGATAGGAAATAAAAGGAATGAAAGTGGGGAAGGGAATAGGGAAGGGAATGGAATGAAGTAAAATAGATAGTCTAAGGAACAATCATGTGTGCCCTTGCTTTGAGTTTTCGCTGTTTGACGTTAACTTATTAGTACCCTGGAGTCATCGCCGAGGGAATGACAGGCCGGTAGCGGTTGTCCCGTCCGGCATCAGTAGCTTCTGAACGAAGACTATGACCATGTCTGCCTCTGGTCAAATGTTTTGAAATTCAGCTGTCTTGTAGTTTCACTATTCAGGGTAAAATAAACTGAAATGGGCAATTGTATGCCGCTCATTTGCACGGGAATTTTAAAGAATTTCAGTACGAAGCAATTTAGGGTCTATTTGCAGGCTGTAATTTTTCTAAAAAGCCGATTTTTTATTTTTTGAGTTGAAAAGTAGCTGTAGTTTTTTTTTTAATAATAAACTGTTTGACGAATAGCTAATTTTCTTCAGCAATAAACTACAAAAGCTGATCCAACTTAATTTTCAGCTTTTGGCTTTTATATGTAATTTCTAGATTATGCCAAAAACCCCTTAAAAAACGAGGTATTTGGGACACTTGCTATCTTTTTAGAAATTAAAACCGGCTTAAAACCCCAAACAAGAACTTAACTCTGGAAGGATGCGTAAACCAAGTAACCATGGTCTGCTCGTGGCAAGGCACATAGAATTTTTTTAAAGTAATATTTTTTTAATGAAAAATTACAAAAATAATATGTCAACTTAAAAATAACAAATATACCACTCTGTCGGCGTTTGGAATGGCGACAATCTCTTGCCATTTAGAGTGACTATAGTTTCTCTGTCACCATTTCAAACGCTGACAGACTTTTTGTCGCCATTTGAAATGGCGACAGAGAGCTTATCGCCAGATGGTCTAGCTCTCTATCACCATTTTAAATGGTGACCTAGAGTTATTTAGGCGTCGACCGCGTGGCCAGATCACCATTTCGTAGTGAGAGAAAGAGAGAGGAGAAGAAAGAAGAGGAGAGAGAGAGAGAGGAGAAGAGTCCGGTTATATCTCAACATCACCTACTTTATCCTGTGAGGCCAAAATCATCTCCATTTTGCTAATGTGGCACCAATGTGGACAAGTTTAATTAATAATAGGCAGAATGTGTGGCGCACGCCGCACCGTGTAAAATTTACTCTGTTTTTTTTCCCTAAAAAAGACTGCAAGAGGACCTAAACATATTTTTTTCGGAGCGATCTTAACACTTTATACTTCACTGGTGAATAATATATTTTCCGAAAAATATTATAGGTTGAGTTGCAAAAATAACTATAGGGATACAGCTGTATACATATATTTCTTATTCCGAAAAATATCAGAAATCGAGTTACAAAAAAAATAGAGAGATAGAGTTGTACACGTATTTCTTTTGATGAATTTGGCTAACGCGTTATTATTACCCGATCAACCTTCTTTTGTCGAGTTTAACACTCCATGTGTTAACAGGGTAATAATACATTGTCCGAAAAATATTAGAGATGCCAACATTCTTTTGTCGAGTTTAACAATCTATGCGTTCACCGAGTAATAATACATATTTCGAAAAATATTAGAGATCGAGTTGGGGAAAAAAGTCTAGAGATTAAAGATCGAGTTGGGAAAAAAAAACTCTAGAGATAGAGCTGTACACATATATCTATTGATGAAAATATTTTTTTCGGGAAAAATGGAGAAAGGACCTAGGCACATATTTCTTTTGACTAATTTGGTTAATACTTTATTATTACCCGGCTAACCTCCTTTTGTCGAGTTTAATACTCTGTGTTAACCGAGTAATAATACATGTTCCGAAAAATATTAGAGATATCAACCTTCTTTTATCGAGTTTAACATTCTATGCGTTCATCGAGTAATAACACACGTTTCAAAAAATATTAGAGATGGAGTTGGAAAAAAAATCTAGAGATTAGAGACCGAGATGAAAATTTTTTCTAGAGATAGAGCTGCACACATATTTCTGTTGACGAAAATATTTTTTTCAGGAAAAACGGAGAAAGGACCTGGACATAAGGGCCGGGGACTTGTTTGTTATATTTTTGGGCCTGATTGCTATCCTAAAAAATTAGAAAAGAGTTCGTTTGAGATTTGTATTTAGCGCGGGGTTTTCCGTAAAGTAACAAACCAGGGACCTAACCGCACTTTGGAAACATTTTTCTTTCCCTCACAAAAAATTGCAAAAGACTTATTTGTAATTTACAGGAACCTATACTTAATTTAGAGAAAGCGGGAGAGTTTTTTGCAAAATAAAGGGGGGTGGGGGGGAGGGGGAGTGATGTGGAGAGGTTGAGCTCTCTCCAAATTTTCCCCATATAATAGAGTAGATATTACATCCACATAAGATCCTCATTCTTCTCTTTGCTCTCCTGTCTTAGATCCTTTTCTCCCACATCCCATCCATGTTCAACGGCCCACAGGTATCACCAGATTTCGTGGGGGAATCACATATTAGGCACCGTCATGGGTGTAGTCCTCCGGCTATTGGCTGTTCATGATTGGCAGCACAACATATATGCAAAGTCAGATAGTGGGCCTTCACTTTTCTAGCCTCGTAATGATTTTTTTCCCCCAAACCTAGCCATCTTCCAAATAAATTTGTAAATACGGTCTTCTCTCCGATCACAAAAGATGCGATAGGTAAGTGATATGTGTCACCTGCTGCACTTCTATACTGTGAAAAGGCGCTAATAACGCTGCAGGGTGAGGCCCACTGGCATGTTGTGCCATAGGGACATGGTAGGTTCCTGTTGAGCTCCCCTTCATAAGCAAGAATGTGTCCATCAAATTAATTAATTAATCATTTACTTAATTAATCACTCAATTAAATTTGCTATGATGTAGAGGTGTGCATGCTCGGTAGGTCCCTACCGAGCGAATGGACAGCAACAGCTATGTTACCGTGCTCCAGTTGCGCGGCAGCTCAGCTGGCAGGGTGCTACGGTATGAGAGCACGATAGATAACACATGTCATATACCGCTGTTTTTGCGGTCGAAAACAAAGATACTTTTTCAAATTTGTTCTGGGCACCAAGTGCACTCACACACGGACATATGCATCAAGAACAGAAAAGCCAAGGAAAGAGCTAGAGTACCGGCCGCTCAATGGCCAACTCCGAACAGGGCATGCAAGTTTACTCCACCGTGCAGGCCTTAAGAGGTTAGTGTTCTCTGCAAACCAAATTCCCCATTTCTGCTCACCGGTCTCCTCAAATCGCCCCTATTACGATTTACGAACCAAGCATTCCCTAATTCCTACTCCCATCGATCCAACTCGATTTCGTAGAGCTCCCATTGGTGTTTCTGAAGCTAGATAAATAAATTTAGAGGACGACATGTGAGCTCCGTGAGGAAGAGGAAGAAGAAAGTCAAGAAAATAAATTTAGAGGACGACATGTGAGCTCCGTGGGGATGGAAGTTTTTTTTTCTATTATTTTTTGCAGCTAGTTATGGCGCTAGAAGGAAAACATGTCAGCAGGTGTTCCATGTAAATGAAATTTGAACAGGTACGTACCATGTTAAGAAAAAGGGAGGTGCTTTTATGCATTAGTTTTTGAAAATTACATAAATATTAAAACATAAATAAAGTGTAGATGATGATTACTTACTTCTTTGCTTGTCTTAAAATTTTTTGCAGCTTGTATCGGGGGTGATGTATAGAAACACTACTTAAATGGTGATTCACGTGAAGGGGATGCTTGGTCGGTTTTGAGAGTTCAATGATATCAAACTAGTTACATGCCCGTGCGTTGCTACGAAAAACAAAATTGATAACGAAAAATAAAGATTAAAAAAAAATTATTTCACAAAATCAAACATCTATCTTTAACGCTTCGTTTCTTACGAAAGCTGGCTAATTAAAGCAACACTTCGTTTCTTGCGTAGGGCAATTAAGCAGGGCAATTAAGTAGGACAATTAATGATGTGAGAAGAACGGACCACTGCCACCAAGTACTGCTTTAGAATAGTAGAGATGTTTGGTTTTAAGGTTGAAGGTTGATTTTCAAACTCGGACAAAAAGTTAAGAGTGTAATATGGACTTTTCTTTTTTAATATTAGTTTCTTGCGGTTAATTTTATCTCTCACCTGTACTGCGACTTTTATATTTTTACAGTTGACATAGAGTTACATAATTATTCCCACTGTTTCATGATATTTGTGCACACTATAAAAAACGGTGGTATTTCTGACGGGCGACAGTACTCGTGACGGGCTTATTCACAATATTTGTCAGTTGATGGAAAAAGAGTACCAAGGACACAGGAAATAAGTGTTTAATCTTAGTAACAAAAGCAATTTTGTCATTTCATCCTCTTGGTAGTATAGTAAAATAAAACAGAGATATGGCTCGCATCTGAATAAATCGCAATAAAGAAGTCACCAAGAAAAATCAGGTTCAGATGTGGTCTCAATAATTTACCCATGTGTACTGTCCTCGGGAAAAAAAACCATATGTAGGATGAGATAAAATATTACATTTTTGTCATGTCAAACTCCATTTACGAAAGCTCACCGAGAGAATCTGTTCATGTGTTTAGAGTCCTAGGCTCCTAGCTCACTTACTAAGAAACTTTATGGTCAAAGGCCTAACAACCTTAACTAGCCTAAATTTTGTTCAATAGCCGTAGATTAGGATTTGCAATTTCTTTTTGGGAAAAGGACAACAATTTTGACCGTCACTTGGGATGACAAGTATATGGCCCACGCTCACGATCATGGTGAAATCACAGCAAGAAACCTTTTCCATATCACACCTGAAAAGAAGGGAAATCTTTGTATTTGATGCAAGATTTGACCCGTATTCATAAAACAACACAACACTTTCGTGTATTTACGGAAAACCTGCTCATACCCGGAATTTGAAATTCCGTTTTTGAATATTCAGAATTTCAGAACGTTTTTCATGTATTTAGATTTTCAAATCTCGAATATTGCGTGTTTTGACCCATACCCTGATTTTGAACAACCGGTTAAGCCATACCCGGTTTTTCAAAAACCAGGTATGGGGTAAATTTTTTTGCTTATTTTTTCCCTTTTTTTATGTCCGTAGTTTTTTTATAGCGGATCCTGTGTGCTTGGTAGTGTAAGACTCTTACTTTTATGCTACAGTGCAAACATAAAAGTAAGGTTCTAATGTGCATACTGTACCATTCCCATGATCAGTGGCTGGCACGCACAAAACACAATTTGGAATCACAACCATACAAAAGTTTCATACTTTATTACAGCGGAAGTAATGATACAATATGACCGAGAAGGTCAACTAAACATAGCAAAAGAATCAGATGACTTGTAGTTTGCCACATAATCCACAGGCAACTGACAAGGTAAAGCCTTAGAAAGAATCGTCGTTAACAAACCCGTTTTCCTGCGTCAGAGTAATTGTCGATGATTCCTGTCTAAAAACAACAGTAATAGCAAGGGTGAGTACGTTGCGTACTCAGCAAGACTTGTAGTGTTTGCAAAACCTGAAATATATGCAAGCTGAATAGAAAGTGGGTTTCTACGGTTGTTTTGCATAAAGCGAAATTTGAATTGTAAATACTGAATAATAGAGTGAACGCGAAAATTGTAAAGAAAAGGAAGTAACAAGTATGTAAATACATAAGTAATATGTAAGAATAACATAAACGGAATTAAGACTCACATCCCTTCGTAAATAAAATGTAACCAAAGTACCCACACCCCTTCGTGAGTGATAAACGTCCAGTCCCATCATAACTGTAATCAATTTAATTTTGCCAAGCACAAGGCACAACAGCTGAATTCAACCTTGCCAACGAAATGTCAAGTATTGAATCATCTGTAAGGGTAAACTCACCAATTCCAAATTATCTGGTCCAGTTTTATAAAAGTACAGAAAATGTCTAGCTATGTGATGACTTTACCAAGTGCTCATGACCGAGAGCGCGGCTAATCGATTAGTTTTAGACTCTGTAGAGTTTGTACAGCTTTACCCACAAGATATGTCCTCCCGTTGTGGCAATGCATATAGACACACTTCCTTTGGTGTGCCGCCAGAGAGTTCATAACAAAACCGTTCGATTATCTGAACCTAACTTTGCACTAGCCCAATGATGTTACCCCTGGCTATGATGGAAGCAAACAAACGGTGAAGCAATAGTATTTAGGAGCCCGCGGCTCAAATGGTACAACAACAGCCCCAAATTCATAGCCAGGCGTACACTGTTACAACGGCAGATGCCAACACCTCGGTGATGACACCTCCCTCGAGCAAACCTATATCAGGAATGCCCGTGCTACAACTGCCTACCAATGTGCAAAGCTAGTTCCAAATAATTTTAATTGGTTAAGGCTGCCCCATCCCAGCACTTGTGGATGTACGGTTATCTTGGCCTGAAAACAACACATCAGCTCGGTTCTTATACGACACGGGCGATAGATCTCCCCCTATCTACGTGCATCATTAATTGCACTTCCGGCTATTGCCAATAATCACCCGCATCAAAATCATAGTTTTGTTTTCAGAAAAAGAAAGTTTCGATAATCACAATATTCCAACATGTCCATGAACAGAGTTTATCATGTCTATAATTTAAGTTCTTCACGAGCAGTATAACCATCTGCTCGTGTTCCCAGTCTAAAGCATGGCTAAGCATATGCATATAATAATCGATTATACCCATTTTGACATCAAGTATCTATCCACGAGCTAGGGTTATCAAGGTTCGCATATCAATATCAATTGAGGAAGTTTATCAATGATAAGGTATTTCTACTGGTACCCAAAAATAATTTTTTGGAACATAGCATATGCAAGCAAGTTTTAATCAACATTTTAGTTAATTATGAAAAATTAGGATCAATATGATCAAGGGGGTGCTTGCCTTGCTACTTGTTGTCTTTAGCGACGAGTCGAAGACGTTATCTTGAGATTGTCGACGACGAAGTCCGAGGCGTTGGATTCTACACGTCGCATAACGGAAAAGATAGCAAATAACAAATAACACTTTCAATAAGGGCAAAAGGAAATCAAATGGAAATTCAAATAAACAATCATTACATAAAACAAGCAAGGTTGGTTCGTGATTTCGTGCGCGTGTCTAATATCTTATGTTGCGACTTTTACTGATATTAATGGTATGGGTTGAACAACACGCAACATTTCTTCTTTATGAATTACTTTATTTCATTTTATGAATTCAGGAAGCTAAGATTGTAGGGTTAAATATACTATAATTCATTTTCAGGGTATGAAGCTGCTTGTACTAATATGAATTAATACATAAATCGATAGGGGTGAAAGTAATTGCAAATTGCAAGATTAAACTTATGCTTATGCAGGTATTACAAACCTTAGGGTTTATCTCTCGCAGGGTCATGTTTTAATAGGATTCAGATGCAAAGCAGGTTATAATAGACATGATTTTAGACAAAATAAAATCGTAGTGTTTTAAAGAGTATTCTAGGAATGATTCTACCAATATTAATATATTTATTGTTAAATGTTCTATCGACCGATTGGAAGTATGTGTCAATTAAGGGCTAAATATTCCATATGCATAAAGTTTAGTTTATAAAAACAGATTAGGCTAGTAGTAAATCTAATCATCATCGTAGTATCAAATGATTGTGTTTTTATGGATTGCATATAAAGTGAGCTGAACAAGTATGTTTATCCACATATGTATTATATTATATTCTAAGTATATAGATTGGGAGAGAAGGACTAATTTAAGCGGTTATCAAACAATAATAATCAATCCCTAATGGGTGCAAAGTTTGTATAGCTACTTTCTCGTCGGGCTTTAAGTGAATAAATTGATTGGCTGAAACTATTGCTTATACAAGTTGTGATTAACTAAATTTTTGGATTATTTGAAATAACATCTCCAATTGCATAAGAAATACTTTTTCTTCAAACTTCCTTTTCTTCTAATTTTCTTTTCATATTTCCCTTTTCTCCTTATTCTCCTTTTTCCTTATTTCTTCTCTCTTCTTTTCTTTTCTTATTACCCTTTTCTTTGCCCTATTCTTTTCATCCTCTCTCTCTCTCTCTGTCGACTGAACTCTCCTCCTTCAGTCCTTCTAGCGTCTTCCCCAATCTCCCCAAAACTTCTCCTTTCTTCTTGCTCCTTCTCAATCCCACCGATCGGCTCGGCGCTGCTACTCGCTTGTTCCTTCGCCGGATCCTCCACTCGAGCGGCGCCGCCTCAGGCCTCAAGCGTCGCTGGTCGCCTCTGCCCTAACCTCACCGACTACTTGCTCTCATGGATGGTTCGTGTGCCCGGGTCTACGCCGTCCGGCCTGGCTCGAACAAGCCTACGGCTCGCATCGCCCGGCTGCTGGTGCTCTGGCCCCGCCGCCGACCGCTGTTTCCAGATCCCCTCCTGGTCTCATCTGGCTAACTCGGTTAGATCTTTCTCTACTCCCTTCCGCCTTTGCCGAAAGCAACTCAAGGTGATGCATACGCCCTGCTACTTCACAGTAGGGTTAGTTTTGATCTAATTCCGAACCATTTCTTATACTTGTTTCTAGAGTGATTGATTATTTTGAGTGATCTTCATTATTCACGAATGACTATTGTTGCCTGGTAATTGAGGTAGTTGTGTATAAACTGTAGTTTTGCCTGATTTTGCATGATCTGATGGTTTCCTAAGGATATGGGTTAATATTCGTTTTCTGAGTATTGGAATGCTATGTTTGAAATAAAGGAGGGTTAGAGTTGTTCAGCTAGAATGCATAACAACCCTCCATGCTGGCTACTGCTTTTATTGAATGATGAACTGAGGGTTAGGATATACTAAGCTTCATAGTCGTCTGTGGGTGCTATGATACTGTTTAATAATCTATAACAATTGCTACACACTGATGCGTCAGGAATTGGTTATTTGCATAATTTGCTTACATGGATTGATTACTTGTCAGGGTCGGTGATGATTCTTGATTATGGGTTTAGAATATGTTAACAGTGACTTCATTTAGTTTTAAATAGTAGACGATGATCTTGATGCCATGAATTTCTTATTAGATGCAACCACATACTAATGAATCAAGATCTGAAAGCATTTGCGAAAGTTTTTACAATACTTTATTCATGGGTGGAATGGCTTAGATGATGATAAATTGATTATATGCCATGCAGGGGGGTCATTTTTGGTTAGTTTAGTTGGATGGCAAATAACGGAATCATGGCGATACTTGTGATAATTGTCACACACCGGGGAGTGAGACATTACCATAGGGACGTATGATACCGCTTATTTGCAACCACTAATCGAAACTAGTTTAAACTAGCTTATGGTCGATGAAGAATATAATGATGTTGATTAAAACGAATGATCCACGGGTTGGATGGCTCGCGACGATGCCCTAAACCTTGCCGTGCGCCGGGGAAGCACGAGTAGGCTTAAGGGAACGCACGATGCAACCCCCAAAACATCAAAATTAATCTGAGACCAACCTTTATCTAAAGTATCTAATTGCCTCGAGTTGGTGTTACTACTTTTGATTCTGAAGATGAAACTATAGCAAAGAATGCGAGTGACTATCTTGGTGGTGATGCTGAAAATAAAAGGATGGTTACCTTGTTTTGATTCGGAGTTCTAGGTCTTCTAGCTCCTATTCTGATGCTGAATGCTTAAGGTCTGCTCCGACGTTGGCTTAAATGGGGTTATGCTCTTGATGTCTTGCATTTCTGGGAGCTCAACTTGAAAGCTTTGTTTTTTGGGATATGTCTTGCTTTGGGGTTCCTTGAATGATACTTGGTTAGTTTATATAGCATGGCAATGGGAGGTTCAATAGTGTTTGAATGGAGGGATGATCTTGCGGCTGGAATGAGTACACGCATTTATTTGTCCTGTCAGTATTTTGATCTTAAGCAGGGTGGCTTGCGTGGGTCTCTAAGCTCTGGAGATCTCGGTTGGGCATCCTACTTATCTTGTCAGTGTAATGATTTTGGTTTGTGTAGCTTATATGGCCGGCTGGCCTTAGCCCATGCTTCGCTTGCTGGTTAGATTGGTCTGGGGCTTTCTTGTGTAGCCTGGTCTCTTGCCCCAACTTGGTTTCTTATTTATTGTCCCTTGTCAGAAAATATGGTTGAGCTCTTAGCCTTTGCCTTGACCGATGTACTTGGCTGGCCGACTACTCTGAAGGTTTCGGTTTTATTTGTATTATCTTAATAAGCACTAGTCCAATCTTGTGGTTGAGATTGTTTTGGAGCTTTTGGTTGGCATGAGAAGCCTGGAGCCTTTTGGTCCCATGCTTATCCCTGATTTCCCCTGCTCCTGAAGCTGGGCACTGCTGGTTTCGGCTGGACTGTCCTGGAGAGTTCGGCTGCGATTGTCCTATCCTAATCATATAAAATACTTCAATTCTTGTGGCCCAAATGACCCCTTGTGGCTGCCGACCTAGCCTGAGGATGTTGTGGGTGTTCCGGTTGAATCTGGAATGGGTTGTGCTATCCCTTATGCACAGTACCGTGGCCTTATCCTTTTTCACACTGGTTTCACTATTTTACTGTGGTAGAATATCTCTATCTCGCGATATTTTCTAAATATTCGCGTCTACGGCTTAAAAGGTTTGTATATTGTCGAATGATGCAAAATTAATCGCGAGAGGAGCCAGATTGGCCCCCGGACAATCTAGGGTACCTTACTGAGCGATCAAACTCAGCTGACGGCAATTCTTTCTCTTTTCTATTTACTGTTCTTAATTTAATGCATTCATTCTATTATTCTTATACATGTGCAGTTGAATGTGCAGGTTCAAAGAATGCAGATCAAGTCAGCATAGAAGCCACAGCTTAAGATCTTATAGCCTACTTTTTAGAATGTAACCATTTATGTAATTGTGGTTCCAGATGTAATTGAATAATTATATTGAGTTGTAATTCATGTGACTGTCGTATGTCTTATAAAGATCTTTGTATTTCCTCTGTATTGCAAATGTGAACTACGATGTATCAATAAAACTTGAGTTGCAGTTTAATTCTTTGTAATGATTCAATCCTTTGCGATGATTATTTCTGATCAGCAATTGGCAAATGGTTTATTTTTATCTTCTTACCATTTTCGTCTATAACTTTTTTCCTTTCCTAAATTCAGGAATTCAATTATCTTCTTAACAAAAGCTTTTAGATTTGCAGAAAGATAATAATAAATCAAATTCACATTTTAATATTTTATTTTTACTGTTTAATTAATTCAGGGATGTTACAGGTAGCTATTTTACTAGTTAAGGTTTTGCTCTAATGTCAGTTTGAGATGAAGGTTTGAAGTGCAAGAAGGAGTTTTGCTTTTGAGTGGATACTACAACGTTATCTTGTTGTCTTTGCTCAATATGAAGAGTCTACTGCAATTTATACTCCATTGATGGCACGAGAGTTTTCTTCATATTGACATTCTTTGAGCAGTTTCAACCATAGGGATGTCAATCGGGTGGGTACCTCCGGGTACCACCGTTTCATACCCAAACCCAAACCCAAACAAAGTGCCACCCACCCAAACACATTAAGCTTTTCGGGTACAAATCTGTACCCATACCCAAACCCAATGGGTACCCGATACCCAATAGGTACCCATGGGTATCTATAGCAACAAACAAATATGCCTGGCCATAGTCGCCATAGCCACCGGAGGGGAAGGGCATGACGCAACCGAAGGTGGAATCGGGGAAGGGGAAGCGGAGAGGGTAACTATACCTGGTTGAAGAGGGAAGTGAGGGACTCATCAGCGCCACGTAGTCGCGCAGGCACGATGGTGGGATCGGCCCTCCCACTGGTAGCACCGCCATGCGGATGGCCGACCCCAAGGGAGGGAGCCGGAGGGAGCTGAGCCACCAAGGTGGGGGTGATGGGGGCCATGGGGACGAGGAGGTGAAGAGGGTGGGGGATGGGGCCAAAGGGAGAGGCGGAGGCGGTGGTGGGAGGGAGAGCCGACTACCGAGAGGGAGGGGTGCGCGAGGGATTGCGGCAGGGGATTCCGAAGGAAGCGAGAATATTGTGGTGGCAAATTAGTAAGTTAGGGTTTTGATTTTCTAATATATATATTATAAAAAGTGGGGTCTGTTTGTCATAGGATACCCATCGGGTACCCATGTGTACAAACTGATACCCACACCCATCCTGTGACCTTATCAGGTACCCAAACTCGAAAACCTATGGGTTTAAAATGCTACCCGTACTCATCCTTATCGGGTTGGATACCCATGGGTAAAACTGCCATCCCTATTCAACTATGTTACGGATTTTCAGTAGGCAGTTTGCCAAATTTTATGTTCCAAGTGGAGCATGCCAAAAGTCCATGAGATGAGTTCTTTGCTATTTATTAGTGCCACAGGTGATGTCTTGGCTTATGCCATTTGGTGATTGGGCATTTATTCAAAAGGTCATTTGCACAGATTCAAGCTTCACTAGGGTTATAAATTGAATACCTAGATTCTTCGTCAGCTTTGTTATAGCTGTGTGTTGGTTTGACTGTTCCAGTCGTTCTCTCGACCTACTGGTCATTTGCTCAAATTTTGCTTTGCAAGAAGTGTTTGGATTGACTGTTCCAGTCTTTCATATATCGCATTGTCCTTTGGACTTTCAATGCTTAATTACCCTTTGGGGTTTTTCGGAGATAATTTCATTTTGGATTTTGAGTTAAGGGGAGATTTGTTGGAGATAACTCAAATATCTCTAACTACCATATCTTTTGGTATTATCCAAATAGATTGTTAGTCCTAGTCTTCTACAACTCGGACTCTTTGGCTATATATAGCCAACCCCTGTACATGTAATCCTTGAATCAAATAGTAGATTGTTTTCCGTGGGTTTTTTCCGCAAGGGTTTTTCCACGTTAAATCATTCTCTATTATTTTGCCGTGCTCTAAACCTAACAGGGCTTATTCACAATATTTGGCAATTGATGGAAAAAGAGTACCAAGAACACAGGAAAAAAGTGTTTAATCTTAGTAACAAAAGCAATTTTGTCATTTCAGCCTCTTGGTAGTATAGTAAAAATAAAAGAGAGATATGGCTCACATCTGAATAAATCGCAATAAAGAAGTCACCAAGAAAAAAATCAGGTTCAGATGTGGTCTCAATAATTTACCCATGCGTACTGTCCTCGGGAAAAAAAAAAACATATGTAGGATGAGATAAAATATTACATTTTTGTCATCTCAAACTCCATTTACGAAAGATCACTGAGAGAATCTGTTCATGTTTAGAGTCCTTGGTCCTTGGTCACTTACTAATCAACTTTATCATCAAAGGCCTACCAACCTTAACTAATCTAAATTTTCTTCGGTAGCCCTAGATTAGGATTTGCAATTTCTTTTAGGGAAAAGGGCAACAACTTTGACCATCACTTGGGATGCATGACAAGTATATGCCCCACGCTCTCGATCATGGTGAAATCACATCAGAGAAACCTTTTCAACATCCACACCTGAAAAGAAGAAGAAGAAGAAACAAGATGCAGAAAAGAAAAAAGGGAAATAAAAAAAGAAAGAAAGCTTTAGCAGGTCCACAAACAAAATAGGATTCAATGCAGTAACTGTCAGCTAAGTATATGCCTTCACCCCACTAGTCCCCTGATACATCAATTAATTAATTAATCACAGTGTAATCTAGAAGGTAGAGTTATTTCAACCAATAAGAAGATTGATTCAAGCAGAAGCAATGCAGAAACAACAGTTTGATGGTTGGTACAAGTGCTGAGGATCACATTGTTTCCTGAGACTTGTGAGGCACAGGGAACCTTAATGCCAAAGGATATGGGTTTTCACCTATGTTGTTTGAACATAATATGGGCTTGTTTGAAGCATACGACCAACTCATTCTTATAATAGTTAAGATGATCGGTTGAAGAAAAGAAAATCATCAATGCTTTAGGGAGACAACTTTCCCATGATCAGTAGAAGACATTTTCGACTAAACAAAAGCAAGATTCGGAGATATATTTTATTCAGTGTTATTATTTTGTTCGTACATAATACGACCGAATGGTATTTAAGAACAACATGTGCCTCAGGTGATAATCCCAAAAGAACATAAAAAATATATCTAGTGACCAACCAGAATGCAGTCCTTGTCATTGATTAAAAAAAAATGCTTTAATACAGGGGCAACATGTGGTAGTATTGACCACAGATTAAAATAGATACTATACATACGTAGTTTTTACCCTATTTATAAAATAAGTCCGTACAACTTGGGAGTTTTTCATAAAAGTACCCAAAAGTTGGGACCTTCACATCCTTCCTGCATTGGGTGCATGCACATATAGTGTTCAGTGTTCACAAAGCATATTACAAAGGTTAAATTGCTCAACATAGGGGTTGCAATTTGTAAATGTTACTTTTGCTCATTTGGACTACCAATGTTGGTAAGAGCAAGATGTGGTGGCCACTTAGACTTCCACTCTATATAATTGAAGCCAGATTGCATGCTCACACATGAAGATTAACACATGCACAATGGAGGAAAAAAAGGTTCAAGGTGCATGATGTATGGACGATAGACCAGTAAGCACTACGAAGATCTAGCTTTAATTCTTTATCGGCAATAAAGTGCATAGAGCACACAACTAAGTTGTGCCAAATTTGTTGTGGTATTTCATCTTGTCTGGAATACGTCGTCTTTTGCTCTCAATAAAAATCAACTATGATGCTCGATCGGTTCTCGTAAATTAGAATCCAAATGTTGCAATGTGCATTATACATATGGACTAGTTATATGCCCGTGCGTTGCTACGAAAAACAAAATTGATAACGAAAAATAAAGATTAAAAAAAATACTATTTCATAAGATCAAACATCTATCTTTAATGCTTCGTTTCTTGCAAAAGCTGGCTAATTAAAGCAACGTTTCGTTTCTTGCGTAGGACAATTAAGCAGGGCAATTAAGTAGGGCAATTAAGCAGAGCAATTAATGTGACGTGGGAAGAAACTCTCACTTTATATAGTAGAGATTAACGGTTCGATAATAATGGGAATAAAGCACATAATTTTGATGCAAGATCCTCCTCAGTGCCTGCAAATGTAAGTATGAAAGGTCAATTTATAAACCTTAAACATCACATACCATGATTTACAGCGTTAGTTTTCAATGGAACGGTAAAACATGGCCCAAGCATGAACTCATAATACCGTAGCCAGGGTTTAAAAAATCGACAAAAATCGCTCAAAAATCGTGAATTTCGACCGTATCAAGCCGGCTCGATAAACTATATCGGTCGATAAATCGGTCTAATTTAAAAAATCCGGGAAATGTTATGCGACGTAAATAGGTTGAAAATCGGTGAAAATTGCTCAAAAAATCGGATGTTAAAAAAGTTCGCTTGGACAATCGATTTTCAAAGAAAACCGGTCGATTTTTGGTAAAAATTGATAAAAACCGGTCGATTTATGATTTTTTGGACCGCCAAGTTCAAAGAATTTAAATTCAAAATCAATCGATTCCTATTAATTTTTGACTGATTTTCAATGATTTTCAGTGCTAAGCTCGAAGCGATTTCTGACCTCAAACCAAAATTGTAATCCCTGACCGTAGCACAGTTAGTAACCCAAGAGGACTTGTTTTAGAACGCAAGAGGATCTTTGGGAGGACTACAAAGTGAGCAACTTAATTCTAGGAGTCCCTTGATGCAAAATCGACCATATTATTTGACTAGAGTTGCTATCAAAACACACTAGTAAGTAGTAACCCCAAGAGTAGAAAGGCCACCAAATTTAACTTGACCACTTCCTCTCTCTCTCTCTCTCTCTCTCTAGCCACCATTTCTGGGAAGCTCAGCTCAGCAGCCATGGAAGATGCCAGGGGAGAAGAAGAAAATTCCATGTAAGTTCCTCTCTCCCAAGTTTTTCCATAACTTTTCTCACCTCTCATCTGCATATAAATACTTACTGCATGCATGAACCATGCAAAAAGTTCGTTACTTTCGCTTCTTTTCGCGCCCAATTCGAGTCACCGACGAAAAGAGGAGACGGAAAAAAAAAAATGGTAAAATAAAGAAGCTCAAATGCTTCTCCCCTTTCAAGGTTCGAGACCAGTCATGTCCTCGGGGCCCTGCTGGCCTCCTCGCCGCTGCTGGCTCGCGCCTGGGACCGGTGCTTGGCCGCCACCGCCGCGGCCGGCGCGTCAGGGTTCGTGCTCGGCGGCGGCGGGGACGGCGGCACGGTGTACGTGGCCTTCTCCGGGGTGCAGGCCGCGCAGTCGGTGGAGGGGGCGGCGGTGGCCGGCGGCGCCAACGTCTTCGCGCCGGTCGGCCTAGGCGGGGATGCGGCGGGGCCGCTCTTCGCACCGCTGGTCGCCGCCGAGCCGGAGGCTACCGCCGGGGAGCCGGTCGCCGTGCAGGCGCTGGCGCTGCAGTGGTTCTTGAAATTGTGCAGCTCCCCTGAGTTCCAGGTAATTAATTAGCCAACTGAAAATTTCTGGTTAAACAACATTTAATTGGGTGTTTATCTCGTTAATTAATTTGCTTATAATGTAATTTGGTCTTGTGATCTGGGGTGTGCATGTGTGATGATCCGATATTTTCCTTTCTTGTTGGTTTGGGCAAAAGTTATGGTGATGTTGATGTGGCCGTCTTTAGTTGGTTGCTATGTCCTTTGTGTTCAGACTTCAACAGATGAAAGAGATGCATTTTGATTTATTATTACAGTGTCAATGGTTTGGTACTCCAGTGGTCAATAATGTAACACCTTCATTGGGCCAGGAAATGCAAGAACATTATGGGATGAAAACAAGAACAAAATCTTTCTTTCGAAAAAAAAAAACAAATTAAAGGTTGCTATGAGGATTGACTTTTACCCCTTTCCCCCCTCTCCCTCATTTCCCCTTTCATTTTATTTATGTATTTAGCAAGTCGCACTTTATTTTGTTTCTTATTCTCATTTGAAGTTGAGATTTGTGTTCTGATGGACCCAGGGGCAGAGCCAGTCCAGGCCCAAGCCCCGAGCTGGACCAACTGATCTTAAATTAAATCTATATTTTTAATCATTTTTCAATAGTTTTAAAAAAAAATTAATGGGCTTTCGGTACCAGGCCCCGGGCTGTATCCGCCCCTGGATGGACCACTTTAGTGTCTGTCTTGTTCTTTCTCTGCGATTTGTTTGATTAATTTGGTGCCTTTTGACATAGAGTTTGTATGATTGAGTTTATCTTAAAGCTCAAAGGAGGGTGTGTGTGTGTAAAGGTGCGATCCCTATCAAACTTGGCGGCCAACTTGAGATGCCGTGCACCTGTCCATTCGTGTCAATGCAAACAGAAAGTACAGCACAAATGACAAGTTGCAAATTTTCACAACAAACCAAAAAGTTTGTCGCTATTGCTCATTTGTTGTCAATTGCATTTTGAGGCATTTGTGGTGGACCATGGCAACAGATTATGATAAAAGCATATAGAATGCAATGCTGCACTTCATGATTGAGACGGTGGCAATTGGCAACATTATACTTGTTGGGCTCTGAACAAATTAAGTGGTCATTTCTGTGCATCCATGATGTTTCATAGTGTCTCTAGATGCTGAGAATGAAAGGATTGGTTATTGATGGAATGGAATCTGAATATGTTAGGAACAGAAGGACATAATTACTGTCAATGCCAGGGTTTAGACTGCTTTTAATGGGATGTGATCCTATGCTGTTCGAGAACAAACAAGTTGGTTGGTTAGCTTAAGATTAACTAAGAGTATAATAATTTCAGATGATCCTTGAAATCTGTGATCATTTTACTTGCTACCTACTCATTCAGACCTACGACCTTAATTCCGCTCTTCAGTCCTCAAGTAACTGAAGAAATGGAAACGTCAGCATTTCTTGATATTTCTTTTACTTTTTGCGAATAGAATTTCTTGATTTCAATAATGTTCTGGAGAACTGCACCTTATCTCTATTGGTGCTGTACTTTCTTGTGGTGCTACTGCCTTGCTGAATTGAATATATGACCTAATTTGAGTTCAGTAATCTTTCTACATGCTCATCACTTTCTCTTCAACATATATGAGTAAACATCCACACATATTAGTCCCTCTTATTCCCAAGGCATTAACTACTGGGACATTGTGGTCATTTTCCTCAACCATTCTCTTGGTTTCACAGCTTTTATTTCAAAAAGAAACGGAGGGGGTACTTTCTTGTTCTTGCAGTATCTTCATTGCCTTTCTAGATGGAATATGCAATCTGATTCTTGTTCTCGTTGTTTATATTCTCCTTGATCTTTCTTTTTTATTGAGGTATGAGCAGTATATATTGCTGTCTGCAGCTTAATATTTTGCTTCTCTTCAATCATACATTTCATATTTCTCGGCTCGCACTAAAATCAGCCTAGCTTGATGCTGCAATGTTTTGCCACCACGAAAAATTTGTATTTACTCATTGCATTGCGTTGCTTGCGTTAACGATGCAGATGCTACTGAATCAGATCAGGGGCAAGGCAGTAGTGTTCACGGGCCACTCCCTCGGTGGCGCCATAGCCGCCCTCGCGGCGCTGCACTACCTCTGCATCTCGTCGTCAAGCTCGACATGCGCCCCGGCTCCTCCGGTGCTATGCGTCACCTTCGGGAGCCCGCTGCTCGGCAATGAGGCCCTGTCCAGGGCCATCCTGCGCGAGCGGTGGGGCGGTAACTTCTGCCACGTCGTCTCGCAGCACGACATCGTCCCGAGGATCCTCTTCTGCCCCCTCGACGCCGTCCCCGCGCACGTCATCGCCGGAATGCAGCTGCACCAATGGGTGGCGCGCGGCGGCCACGTGGGCGCGGTGCCCGCGGTCATCGCGCGCATGGCCGACACCGACCAGGAGGAGCTGCGGCAGCTGATACAGACGCACGTCGGCGCGGTGGCGATGGAGCAGAAGCTCGCCGCTCCGGAGACGCGGGGCGGGAGCCCGTACCGGTCGTTCGGGACGTACGTGCTGTGCTCACCGGACGGCGCTGCGTGCGTTGACAGCCCGACCGCCGCGGTCCAGATGCTCTACGCCACGTTCGCCGCCCGGCGCGCACCGGGCGGCGCGGCATCCCCGGAGGCCGCGCACTCCTGCTACGGCGACCTCGTGCTGAAAATGCCGCAGCACTTGCTCCGCAAGCGGCACCTACGCGGCGCCGCCGCCGCCGACGCGCCGTCCGCGTCCAACTACGATGCCGGCATCTCCCTTGCGCTGGAAGCATCCGGCATCAACGGCGAGGCGACGGAGACATCGACGGCGCGGCACTGGCTGAAGACGTCGAAGCGGGCGGGCCGGAGCCCTAGCCTGAACTGCGCCAGCCTCGCGACGCGGCTGGGTCGGATCACGCCGTGCCGGGCCCAGATCGAGTGGTACAAGGCGTCGTTTGACGGCGACACGGGGTACTACGACGCGTTCAAGCAGCGGCGGTCGCCCAAGAAGTTCAGCAAGGCCAACATGTACCGCATCAAGCTGGGTCAGTTCTGGGACGATGTGCTCGCCATGCTCGACACCAGCCAGCTCCCCCACGACTTCCACCGCCGCGCAAAGTGGATCAACGCCGCCCGCTTCTACCAGCTCCTCGTCGAGCCGCTCGACATCGCCGACTACCACCGCAACAACCTCCACAAGACAAGAGGCAGCTACATCGCCCACGGCCGCGAGAGAAGGTAGTGGCATAGCGCCATAGTTCATGCTAGATCATTGTGTTCGCAGAGCTTATGTACATACCTGCATTGCGTCTGCACTGCACAGGTATGAGCTGTTCGATAAGTGGTGGAAGGAGAAGGCCTTCACCGGCACCGGCGCCGGCGCCGGTGACAACTCGGCTATGGTGAGTAGGAGGAGCAAGTTCGCCGGGCTGACGCAGGACCCGTGCTTCTGGGCGAGGGTGGAGGAGGCGAGGGAGCAGACGGAGAGTGCCACGGCCGAGCGCGAGGAGGCGGCGCTGGTGATGAAGCTGGAGAGCCTGCGAGAGTTCGAACGGTACTCCGACGAGCTGGTTGAGAGCAAGGACGTGTCCATCGACGTCGTTGCTCCGCAGTCGAGTTACACCCTGTGGGTGGAGGAGTGGAAGGAGCTCAAGCTCAGAGATGAAGTCAGGACAATATTGTTTCAATTTTGAAGTTGGAACAACTAGCTGAAGAAATTTAATTAATTAGGTAAACATTTTGCGAGTAGTTTAGATACAGATCATGGATGGGTGCTAGTACATTGGTATAGGTGATTGTAGATATACATAGGCTTGTAGAGGCACTGCATTATGATGTACTCTTTGTTCTTCATGTTGTACCTTGATGCTGATTCAGTTAACATTATTCTCTTTTTCAAGGAGCTCTTTTACGGTACACTAAATTGAATATGAACCGTTCATTCTTTTCGATCCAATGGATCAGATTAACTAGAGTTACTTATACTACACCTGGTAGTAGAGTAGTAGAAACACCCTTAACAAATCAACGGTTAGATGTGATTTCTACTACACATTTTATACTACAAGTATAATCCACCGTAAAATTTCTCCATGTGAGGGATGTTGGGGCAAATCCATGAGTTTTTCATATACATTCGTAATCTCTCTGATACTTTACTATGCACAATCGCAAAGGATAAAGCAAGCTCACATCTAACCGTTGATTTGTTAAGGGTGTTTCTACTACTCTACTACCAGGTGTAGTATAAGTAACTCTAGTTAATCTGATCCATTGGATCGAAAAGAATGAACGGTTCATATTCAATTTAGTGTACCGTAAAAGAGCTCCTCACAGGGATTGAACTGTGTTGATATATCAAATAGTCACTGTTTAACCGCTAGATACAGATTGTTTAGATTACAATAGAAACAATCTGTAGGATAAGGATGTTGACAACAAGTGTTTATCGCCTCTAATACGGATAGCACAATCTATTTTAATACACCTCCTCAATCTCAACTGATAGATATCAAATTGAGATTGCGATTCAGCTGTTCAAACGCGCTTGTGGTAGAGCGTTTGTGAATATATCTGCAACTTGATATGAGGAAGAAACAAACTGCACCTCCAGCATTTTCAGTCCAACCGTTCTGGAACAAAATGGAAATCCAATTCAATATGTGTGGGATGTTAGAAACAGGGGTCCCGCAAGAGGGGCCTACACCCGACTGGGCTTGACGGGCGGAGTAGAAGGCCCAAAGTCCAGAAGCACCACGACGGGCCCGGAGGAGGTTTTCGACTTGTTCCCCAAGGCAACTCCCGATCCTTCGGGGAAGCTTCGCGCCACGCCCGAACAACCCGCCAAGAACGAAGCATGCAGCCTGACACTGCCAGAGCCTGCGGATGCTGGAACCTGACAGGGCGGCAGGCGTAGGTCGGGGAAAGCATAACCACCTCTCCAAGACGTAGAGCGCGAGGGCCAATAAGGACAAAGTACATGTCGGCCAGGCCACCATGTTCAGGGCCCGGTGGCGCCCATCTATCATGTATCCTTCCCCCAGTATATAAGGGGAGGAGGGAGAAACAAGAAAAGGAGGCTCACAATATATCCAAGAACACAGGACTAGGGTATTATCTCCTCCGAGAGAGCCCAAACCTGTCTAAACGCAGATCTCCCTTGCATCCTGTGTTACCATCAAGCTCAGATCCCGCACAAATCCCCTAGAATCACAAATCTTATTGCCGGCGAAACCGATCGTCGACAGTTGGCGCGCCAGGTAGGGGCTTGTGTCAAGATCTTCGTCAAGCTTGATGGCTGCAACGAGCGAGGCCTCCACAGCCTTCTTCCCGGGCCAGGTCTTCCGTTTCGGAAGCCTGATCTTCATCTCCAACGACCACGGGAGCCTTTCCCTCTCTAAGGGAACCGCGCCGCAGCGCGGCGGGGTTTTCGGCGAGCCATCGCCACGACTTCCGCGCCGATCGGAGGGTCCCCCTGTCTCGTGCTCTAAAATGCCGAATGGGGAACCGAAGGCCCATTCCGGCCTGGGAGTCGGACTCGAAGACGCCGAGGTGCGAATGGTGGGGGTTCTCGCCGCCAAACCACTCTGCACCTCCGAGCGCATGGAGTCATCTTCTTCAGGCTCACCCAGCTCAGCGGCCGAGTCAGAAGAAAGCCTAGAGAGCTGCTGGAATTTCCGTAGAGTCTGCGTAATCGAGGGCTCGCGGGCGGATTTGCAGCAGCGCCTCGATACCTCGGCCGCCGCCGACTTGGAAGGTGGCCGAGCAACTGAACCTGACGCGCGGGCGCGTACTCTCCGGGACCGCGCCCGGGCTGTCAATGAAGACATCCTGCAAGCCAAAATGGGGGACCAGGCTGTTTTTCGTACCCCACAGCAGAATATCGTCGCCTCCAAGACACTCCTGGATACCCTGACCCCTATGCTGGGGGCGGGTGATCCAGTTGCCCCGATCATGGCCCAAGTAAAGGCCATGGTGATGGCGGCAGCTATCCAGCAGGCCCAGACCGACCAGCCGGCAAAGGAGCTGTCACGCGGTCCGGTGAGGACCCAGACGGCCAGCAGCCGGTCAGGTCGGGAAGCCCGCCAAACACATCATGTTCTACCCCGCGGAGACGACTTGCGACACAGCATCAACCGCGACCTCCGTTCAGACCTCGACGCCAGGCGTCGCGACCGAGAAAGGGAGGAACAACGCCGTCAAGCCGACGAATACGAACGCTACGGCATCCTTCCGCGAGATCGCGAAGTACGCCAAGCGCGATCCCCTCCGCACCGATCGCCACCCGGAGGGTGTCGCGGGGTCATTGAAGGGGTTCGCGCGTTTACCCCTCACCTACGCCGAGTGGTTTGGCCTGATGGATTTAATCCTAAAGGCATCACTAGGTTCGACGGTGAGAGGGACCCGGAGGCTTGGCTACAAGTATATGCTCTGGCGTCGGGGCAGCCGGGGATCAGTAATGGCAAACTACTTACCGGTTACCCTCTCGCCCCTGGCCCAAGCATGGCTCACCGGACTTCCAGCGAACTCTATAGATTCCTGGGGAGATCTGTGTGAGCAGTTCATTTCAAATTTCCAAGGCACTTACGAGCGCCCAGGCGCCCTTGGGACCTATACCAGCTACACCAAAGGAGGAACGAACCCCTCCGGGAGTTCGTCAAGCGCTTCATGCACAGGAAAAGCACCGTTCGGGATGTCACAGATGCGATTGTGATAGCTGCCTTCCAGAAGGGAGTCAGCGACCCCGACCTCATCAAGAAGATGTCCCGGAAGCCACCGACGTCGGTCCGGGAGCTGTTCGCCGTAGCGGACCGTTACGCTTCAGCCTCCGAGGCCCTGGCGGAACGGCGTGACGAGGGGAAGGATCAGGCTGAACCCCCCCGGCGGAAAGAAAAGAAGCGCAAGGGTGAAGAGCTGGTGGCAGTCGCTGCACCAACTCACCCTCGCGCCCTTAAAGAGGACGGATATGATAAGGTTATGAACTCACTTTGCCCTTTCCATCCGAAGGGGAGGCATGTCGCTAAGGACTGCTTCACCCTAAAGAGATTCGCCCGCGAGAGCAAGAAGCAGGCTGGACAAGGTTCGAGTGGGCATGCCGCCAACAAGCCACCTCCCCCCGATGCCGAGGAGGACTATCAGGAAGCCGATCTCGAGCTCAACTACATATTCGGGGGCTCAGCTGCATATGAGTCCAAGCGGAAGCAAAAGCTCACCGCCCGGGACATCTACGCGGTGCAGCCGGAAACGCCCCAATATGTACGCTGGTCCGAGGCCGCGATAACCTACGACCGCTCGGATCACCCGGATCATGTCCCGTTCCCCGGCAGGTATCCTCTCGTCTTGGTGCCCGTCGTCCGCGGCATCAAGCTCAAGAGGGTATTGATCGACGGCGGGAGCGGGCTCAATGTCCTCTTTGTCAAAACCCTTGACGATATGGGGATTCCACGGTCGGAGCTAAAGCGCGGATCGTCGCCTTTCCACGGCGTCATACCTGGAACTTCAGCGACACCACTCGGACAAATCACTCTGCCGGTCACTTTCGGCGCAAGGGAGAATTACCGGACAGAGAACCTTGGATTCGAGGTGGCAGATTTCGCAACAGCATATCATGCCATCTTGGGGAGACCAGCGCTGGCCAAGTTCATGGCAGTACCCCACTACACGTACTTGACATTGAAGATGCCGGGCCCGAGTGGAATCATCGCTCTGCGCGGTGACATGAAGCAGTCTTTTTCCTGTGACAGGGAAAGCTGCGAGATAGCCGAGTCCCTGGAGGCGCAAGCGGGTCGGGAGGGGATCCAGCGAGAAGCGGATTCTGAGAAGCCAGAAGGCGGCGTCCCCACCCGCAAAGCACGAAACCCCGGGATCGGCCCCGAAGAAGGTACCAAAAGAATCCTCCTCGACCCGTCCGATCCGTCGCGAACAGCCTTGATCGGGACAGGGCTCGGGGACAAATAGGAGGACGTGCTCGTCACTTTCCTGCGGGCGAATAAAGACGTCTTCGCCTGGAAGCCGTCGGACATGCCCGGAGTTCCCAAGGAGGTGATCGAGCACGCATTAAATGTAGACCAATCGGCCAGGCCAGTCAAGCAAAGGCTGCGGCGATTCACCCAAGACCGCCGACAAGCCATCAGGGAGGAGATTACAAAGCTGCTAGCCGCAGGCTTCATCAAAGAAGTGTATCATCCCGACTGGTTGGCAAACCCTGTACTTGTCCAGAAGAAGAATAAAAGCTGGCGCATGTGTGTTGATTACACCGACCTCAACAAGGCTTGTCCGAAAGATCCCTTTGGTCTCCCCCGTATTGATCAGGTGGTAGACTCCACTGCTGGATCCCAACTACTTAGTTTTCTGGACGCCTACTCAGACTATCATCAGATCCGGCTTCGAGAGGAGGATTGCGAGAAGACCTCGTTTATCACCCCGTTCGGAGCATATTGCTACATCACCATGCCGTTTGTTTGAAGAACGCCGGGCGCGACTTATCGCCGCGATACTGATGTTTTCACCATCAGCTCGGATGCAACGTGGAAGCTTATGTGGATGATATAGTGGTCAAAATCAAGGCAGAAGACAGTCTCACCTCTGATCTGGCCGAAACGTTCACAAGTCTGAGGGCGTTCCGGATGAGGCTAAACCCCGAGAAGTGTGTTTTCGGAGTTTCCTCCGGGAAGCTACTCGGGTTCATTGTCTCTCATCGCGGGATCGAGCCGAACCCGGAGAAAATCGGGGCCATCATGAGGATGGCCCCGCCTACCAGCCAAAAAGAGGTCCAAAAACTCACTGGGTGCATGGTAGCGCTTGGCAGGTTTATCTCCCGGTTGGGAGTTCGGGGAATGCCTTTCTTCAAGCTCCTCAAGAAGCAGGACCGCTTTGAATGGACAGCGGAGGCGCAGCAAGCCTTTGAAGAGCTCAAGGTGTTCCTCTCCACCCCTCCAATTCTAGTCTCGCCGCAGCAAGGTGAACCTCTCCTGCTCTACATAGCGGCGACAACTCATGTAGTCAGCGCCGTGATAGTTGTAGAGCGGGAAGAATCGGGACACCGCTACGGCGTGCAACGCCCGGTTTATTTTGTCAGCGAAGTGCTGGGCGAATCCAAGACGCGATATCCTCAAATCCAGAAGCTGCTGTACGCCATCTTGATCTCGTCGTGGAAGCTGAGGCATTATTTCCAAGGACATTCGATTTCGGTAGTGACTTCTTTCCCCGTGGGAGAGGTCCTCCGTAATCGGGAAGCTACTGGAAGAATTTCAAAGTGGGCAGCCGAGCTTGGAGCTTTCGACGTCTCGTTCAAGCCGCGCACCGCCGTCAAGTCCCAGGCTTTGGCCGACTTTACGGCCGAGTGGACTGAATCCCAGGCTCCCCGCACGGAAGAAGAGCCAGAATATTGGATCATGCACTTCGATGGATCTCTCATGCTCGGAGGAGCAGGGGCGGGAGTTCTCCTTATCTCGCCTAAGGGCGACAGGTTGAAGTATGTCCTTCGAATTCATTTCCCGGCCTCGAACAATGCCGCAGAGTACGAGGCTCTCATCCATGGGCTCCGTATCGCCACATCACTCGGAATCCGACGACTGGCGGTTCGGGGCGACTCCCAGTTGGTGGTGAACCAAGTACAGAAGGACTGGTCGTGCGTGGATCAGACCATGACGGCATACTGCCAGCAAGTCCGAGAATTGGAAGGCAAGTTTGATGGCCTGGAGCTGGTTCATGTCCTCCGCCGCAATAATGAGGCAGCTGACGAGTTGGCTAAAATGGGAGCCACCCGGGCAGATGTCCCGAGTGGTGTCTTCGTACAGGATCTTCACGAGCCAACCGTTACAAAATGGCAAGAGCCGAGTAAGGGTCCCGGGACCGGAGTCCTGCTCATCGATCCCGACTGGACTACCCTGTACCTTGATTATCTCCTGAAGGACAAACTCCCGGAAGCGACCACTCTGGCAGAGCGCGTCTCCCGACAAGCCAAGTCCTATGTGGTGGTGGGCGGTGAGCTCTTCCGAAAGAGCGCCTCAGGTGTCCTCCGGCGGTGTGTTTCGGGACAAGTGGGAAGAGAGCTGCTCCAAGAAATCCACTCGGGGATGTGTGGCCATCATGCGGCGTCAAGCGCCTTGGTTGGGAAAGCCTACCGACAGGGCTTCTTCTGGCCAACAGCAGTAACGGATGCCAAGGAGATCGTTCGAACCTACGAGGGCTGCCAGTTCTATGCAAGACAGACACACTTGCCGGCGCATGAACTGCAAACTATCCCCATCTCTTGGCCCTTCGCAGTCTGGGGGCTCGATTTAGTGGGCCCGCTCAAGAAGGCTCAAGGTGGTTTCGCCTACCTCTTCGTGGCCATTGACAAGTTCACCAAGTGGATCGAAGCCAAACCAGTCGCCACTATCACTTCAGTTAAGGCCAAGGAGTTCTTCCAGGATATTGTTGTCAGATTCGGAGTGCCCAACCGGATCATCACGGACAATGGCACCCAATTCAGGAGTGAGGAATTCCAAGAATGGTGTGAAGGCGTCGGGATCAAGATCTGCTTCGCCTCGGTGGCTCACCCACGAAGCAATGGGCAGGTTGAGCGAGCTAACGGTCTGGTCCTCCAAGGCCTCAAGGCCAGGATCTTCGACCGCCTCAAACCATACGCTGCCCGATGGGCGAAGGAGTTACCGTCGGTACTCTGGGGACTCAGAACTACTCCCAGCCGAGCGACTGGCCAAACCCCCTTTTTCCTGGTCTATGGTGCAGAGGCGGTTCTGCCGACCGAGCTAGGGTTCGAATCCGCGAGGGTTCGGAATTACAACGAAGCCGAGTCCGAGGGAAGTCGAATGGTGGAGCTTGATCAACTCGAGGAGGCTCGAAACGTTGCAGCCATCCACTCGGCTAAGTACCTCCAGGGACTTCGGCGTTACCACTCTCGCAATGTCAAAAGTAGAACCTTTTCAGAAGGAGATCTGGTCCTGAGGAGGAACCAGAAAAGCGAGCATAAGCTCTCTCCAATTTGGGAAGGTCCGTACATTGTGCAGAAGACGGTCCGACCGGGTGCTTATCGACTTAGACGTGAAGACGGCGAGATTTTGGCGAATACGTGGAACGCCGAACAGCTCCTTCGCTTCTACGCATAAGTTATGTACCCTACTCTCACATACTGAATAAAATGGTGATCCATTTTATTTTCTGAAGCCCAACTGTGTAATGATAGTCCCGAGTGGTTATTACCCGACTGGTGTAGCGCCTAATCCTGGACGCGCTGGTACAAAACGCACGGAAATAAAAACCGCGATAAACACAAAACTCCGGCGGTTTATACCAACGCGCATAACGGAATGGGTAGAAAGCACTAACCACTCGGGGACTACAATTCACAGCGCCAGAATCTAACCGAGATTTGCCTGATCAAGAGTTTCTAGCCGTCAAAAACTCGTTCCCCAGCGCCTCGTTGCTGGCACTGGAGCAACCGACTAGAACAGTTGATCAAGCGGAACCCTAAACTTGGAATAAACATGACGGCACAGATTGGGCAAAATTCCACATTTTATTCATAGTATTAGTAATTTACATCACTGACTTTCTTTTTTTTCTCTTCTTTTTCTCGCGCAAAAAAAAAGGGGGGGGGAAGGCGGGGCGGCTCCTACCGCCAATCCTGCTGCTGCTGCTGCTGGGAGGCTCGGGAGAGAGGTCGTCGGGATCAGACGCGACGCGACCGACGTAGCGCCGCTAGGATCTCGTCCTCAACCACCCAAAGGGGTGGTATGAGGTGAACGAGAGTCCTGATGGCCAGGCCGTCGTGGCGCTCGCGCCCGATCATCTCCATGATGATCTCAGCCACCTCGTGGAGCCCCGGAGCCACCTCCAGCAAGGCGGCCACTGCGGCGGCGTCGCTGGCGGCTCCTTCCTCCTCCTCCGCCTCTAAAGTGGCGAAGTCGAGATCCTCCCAAAACTCCGCCTCCTCCCAGTTATGGAGCAGCCCGAAGAATTGCTGGCGGAAGAATGCCGCGTAGGGGCCAACGAATCTCCTCATGCTAGCCATGGAGGAAGGCTAGGAGGAAAGAAAGAGGAAGAAGAAGAAGAAGAAGAGGGAGACGATCGCTCGAGAGCGGTGACGTCCTATTTATAAGCCACCCCAGCCCCGGAAATCGAAGCATCTCCAAAGGCAATCAAATGCACCACCTCGCAATCAATGAAGCGCAAAAAACAAAGCGGTTGCGCGAATACCGAAGAAGATCAGCACGTTGAACAAAATTAAGGGACATTTCGCCAGACACGTGTCATGAGCAGTTCAAGCTCATTCGGCCTTCCCGCTTAATTCGCTCAAATTAAGCGAAAAGCCCGGGGGCTGGAGAGCTAGGAAACGACGCAAGCCTGGGGGCTAAACCACTCAGCCAGGTGGCCACAACGTAAGTCCCGACGCTCGAGAGCTGCACGCCAGCCTCTCGGAAAAGCGTGTCTGGGGCAAGAAAGCCACGGGCCAAGACCCTGGCACCTAGGAGCCAAACCGGCCTGAAACCCACCCGTAAAGGCGCAGCGGGATCCAAAAGGCTGTAGGCCTATATTCTAGCAACTCGGACAAAGGAGAAGCGTTGAAAGAGGTCTGAAGCTCATTTAGCAGAGGACAACACAGACAAATTATATTCAAGTGAGAAGACACAATATTTCAAACAAGGAGGGCGAGCACTCGGCATCAAGGTTCACATCGAAGTCAGAATTCTAGATTCTCTAACAAGGCTTGCGATGCACCGGAGACCTCTTCGAGGAGCGCGTTGGCCTTGTCTTCATCACAGGCAAAACCTTCTTTCACAGCTTCGAGGTCAACTCTCGGATAATGAGACTTGACCACCGCCAATGCCTGGTTCGCACTCATTGTTGCGGACTCCTTGGCGTAAGCTCTGATCCTGTCGGCTCCTCCAGAGAGAAGCGGAACAGCGTCGTCCTCCTGGCCCGGCTCAACTCCTTCAATACGCAGAAGGTGCAGAACTGGCTCGCAGGCGACGCGCAGCTCAGTCTGGCCCTGTTCGGCAGCGGCCATCTTCTCCTTGCATTCTGCAACAAAGTCAAACGTCCATCAAGAGTACACCCGACGCCAAGTATGTTCAACCCAAGTCAAAGAAATCTACCCTTCAGCTCCCGCTGCATCCTCTCCAAGCTGACTCGAGCTTCGAGGCCAGAGTTCTCTGAAGCCTCCAGTCGGGCTCTCAGCTCAGCAACGGTCGAGTCGCGCTCTGAAACACGAGAGCGTCATCATCCTCTCCAACCATCCAAAAAGACATCCAAACCGAGTCCAGGGGAGAATCTCACATTCGAGCATATGCTCAAGCTTCGCCTTCTCCTCCCGGATCGCCATACATTGGCCCTCGAGCCCGTGGACCTCTTTCCATCTGTCCGCGGTGATCTCGCTGAGCTTGTCCTGGTACTGCTTCTGCTCCTTGAGCTTCGGGAGCACCTTCCGGAAAAACTGCGACCTTTGCTCCGAGCGCTCCCCCATGTCCTAGGTAACAGGGCAGAATCTCAGGGAGAAGTCAGCAGGCAACAAATTGAAAACAAGAAACTCACCCTCACGAGCGTGCTACACTGGACGGTGAGCTCATAAAGCTCCGTCCGAGCCACTCTCTCCACCTCATCGTCCTCTTCCATCCCTTTCCAGTTGGAACCCCCTTCCCACCATACGGTCCGATTCGGAGGCTTCGGCAGAGGACCGAGCGGCGGTGGCTCTCGGGGCACCTCCTCCACTCCGGGAGACGGTGCTGGGTCGATCTCGTCGGCGGACGGACCACCGGATGGTTCGACCGTCGGGCCGCCGGCACCCGGCGGCGACGCCGGCAATGGGCGGCGAGGTGACCTAGCCGACGCGGCGAGGCTCCTCGAGGAAGCTGCGCTGGGGCTCCTTTTCAGAGATCCCTCCACCGGACGCCCATAGCGAGTCCTGAATCGGCAAAAGGGAAGACACCTCAGCACAGGCAGTAACAAAAAGACAAGGATCGCCCAAAAGAATACCTTTTGGATTTCTTGAATTTCATCCCAGGTCTCATCCGAGACCCAGTACCACTCGGAGGGAAGTCAGCGCCGCATGTTGGCTGCCCCGGGACAGAAGGCTGGCTCAGCCGTGATCCGGGTGCATCAGAGGCCGAAGGCCCGGCTGACGAAAGACCAGCAGCTTCCTCCGTTGATTCCCGGCGCAGCTCATCGGCCGAGGCGTCAGCCGCTCGCTTGGCCTGAGCATTCCTCAGCCGAGAGAGGCCGACGACCGGAGCGTCAGAGAAGAAGGACGCGCGTCCCTGAAAAAGGAACGATCGCACCCTGTTTAAGTCACACATCAGTCAAGAAATCGTGGAACAGTTTTTCGAGAGAATCGTGCACTCACAGGAGGGGGAGGCCTTGCCGTCGAAAATTTATGAGGGCAGCCTCTGTTGGTGATCACTGTGCCAGGCACGAAGAGATCAACTACCCGTGCTGCCAGCGCCTCCATCGACAAGGACGTATCCGTTTCCCGAGTGGGATCCAGAGGCCCGTTGTACTGAAACCCCAAATGGACTCTCTCCTTTAAGGGCTGCACCCGGCGCTTCACAAAGCTGATCGCGATCCCGGGACCCGTCAGCCCTCGGTTCTTCAGATCGTCAATCAATGCCAGAAGCTCGGGGATTTGGTCCGCACCGCCTCCATCCGGGGCGTCGCTCTAGCATCGGGAAGCTTTAGGGGCGCGACGAAGAGGCGAGGAAAGGGTCAACATTGGCACAAGAGAACCACTCCCGCCTCCAACCTTTGAGGGAGGTCTTGAGGAACAACGAATATCGCTTCTTCGAGCCCTCCCACAGCTGGAGACCGGCGCCCCCAACGACGCTGGGAGCGGCCCGGTTCGGATGAGGCTTGAGCAAGAAGAAGGAGCGGAACAAGTCCAAATGAGGACGTATCCCAAGATACGCCTCGCAAAGCTGAACGAAGATAGCGATGTGAAGAATCGAGTTGGGGTTCAAATTAATCAGCTCGATTTGTAAAAGTGGAGGAGCCCCTGGAAGAAGGCGCTCCCAGGAACGCTAAATCCTCGCCAGAAGAAGGACTCGAACACCACAATCTCATTCTCCAGAGGTGTGGGGTAAGGGTCACCTGCGGCGGGGCGGGCGGAGATCAACTCCAGCGGAGGAAGGACGCCGGCAGCGACCAGTCCCTCCAAGCGGGACGTCGTGGTGATGGAGGTCTCCCACCCCGCAGTCGCAGGGTCGGTGCTACCTCCCGACGCTGACGAGGATCCCGAAGAGGAAGACATCTCTGTGAAGGAGACCTGGAGGGAGGAACCGTCGGGGGCCTTGGGCGCGAAATTAGAAACCCTAAGTCGCCCAAATCGCCGAAAAAGGCTTAAAGGTTTCTCAACTGTGGTGAGGGAAGGGCAGAGGTACCTTCGCCTAGCAAGTTTTCCCTCATTTATAAGGAACAAGCCTTAATTTTAAGCCTTCTGGCCCGGGAGAGCAAGGAGCCTCGCTTTCGATTGGGCCGAGATCTAGGGCACGCCCCATGTTGGGCCGATAGCTGGAGTTGCGCATAAAGCGCGACCAGTGTCAAGTCTGGTTCGAAGTTTGGGATAAAGTCGCCCCATGATGGGCACGAACGCCGCCGCCACGGAAGTTTGGGGCCGGGCACTTTCCGAACATCCCCAGCGGTATGCCCCATAATTTGGGGCCAATTGCTGGTCACCGCTTCTTAAGCGTGATTGGGTGCCGTCTGAGGATTTTTCACTAAACCGGTCTTGAGAATGCGCCCATGAGGGTCTTGGCAAGGCGCCGTAAGCGAGCACAGGCATTACTCTGATGACCAAGGTATGCCCCATGAGGGTCGGTTGGGTCTCACAAGCCAATCGCCGCACACCGCAGACGGTGCGGTACCGCTTCGACCCCGAGCCAAAGACTACGATGCGCCCCATGAGGGCCAGCCGAGCGACAAGCCGGTTGCAGCGCCGTAAGCGGTAGCGCGGTACCACTCGCCACGAGCCAAAAGACTACAGATGCGCCCCATGAGGGCCAGCCGAGCGACAAGCCGGTTGCCGTGCAATCGTAACGGGCGTGGGTACCACTCGCCACGAGCCAAAGACTACGGCGCCCCATGAGGGCCACCGAGCGACAAGCCGGTTGCAGCGCCACCGTAACGGACGCTGAGTACCACTCGGCCCACGAGCCGAAGACTATGGTACGCCCCATGAGGGCGGTAGAAGCGACAAGCGGTTGCAGCGCCGCGTGAGCGGGCGCGGGTACCACTCGCCACGAAGCTAACCAACCGCGGTGGCTTCACACTACAAGTTCTTTACGATCTTTTTCCGTATAATCCTTATGACAGATAAGAGACGGAAATCCGATCCTAAAGCACTTGGGGCTCGTGGGATGTCGAGACAGGGTCCCGCAAGAGGGGCCTACACCCGACCGGGCTTGACGGGCGGAGTAGAAGGCCCAAAGTCCAGAAAGCACCACGACGGGCCGGAGGAGGTTTTCGACTTGTTCCCCAAGGCAACTCCCGATCCTTCGGGAAGCTTACCACGCCCGAACAACCCGCCAAGAACGAAGCATGCACTGACATCGCCAGAGCACTGCGGATGCTTTGGAACTCGACAGGCGGCAGGCGTAGGTCGGGGAAAGCATAACCACCTCTCCAAGACGTAGAGCGCGAGGGCCAATAAGGACAAAGTACATGTCGGCCAGGCCACCATGTTCAGGGCCCGGTGGCGCCCATCTATCATGTATCCTTCCCCCAGTATATAAGGGGAGGAGGGAGAAACAAGAAAAGGAGGCTCACAATATATCCAAGAACACAGGACTAGGGTATTATCTCCTCCGAGAGAGCCCGAACCTGTCTAAACGCAGATCTCCCTTGCATCCTGTGTTACCATCAAGCTCAGATCCCGCACAAATCCCCTAGAATCACAAATCTTATTGCCGGCGAAACCGATCGTCGACAATATGCTTCGTGCAGGCATGACAAATAGGATTTGCTGATAAGTACGTGGCACCAAGGCGATCGCACCATAGCAGTGGGGGTCTTGACTGATACAAGGATTGTAACTAGATCAATTCAGCCGTTGCATTAGCCAAGGCTTTGTACTCTACTTCAGTACTTGTCGATGGTTGTTGTCGGCAATAATGAATTTAGGGCTATGTGCTGAATCCAAGCTCAATGGTAACACGAAATAAGGGTTTATACAGGTTCAGACCCTCGACGTTGGAGGTAATACCATAGTCCTGTGTTCTGGGATTATGAGCAGTATGCTTCTCATGTATTGTGTCTTGCGTAAGATGTGTTCCTTTCAAGGACCCCTGCCCCCCTTATAAAGGGAGAGGGCGGAGAGTCCGAGTTGATTACAAGGGGGAATCCCAATCAAATACGGGATAGGTTCTATCTCTAACCTTTCTTCTGGGATTACAATCATATCTTTTCTAATGAGGGTCGGTTACCATCTTTTACTACTCTTTGTCGGATATAGCGAAGATAGCTCGGATAGCATTTGGCCTCGGGCAACTGGTTCGGCCCCGTCCCCTCTTAGCTGGTCCTTGCGGCCTTTCACGTAGATACCCATGGTCCACATATTCCACAGTACTTGACCTTGAAACTGTTGGTTGCTTGTGTGAACTCCTTGACACTAAATTTGAACCTTAGTAAACTGCAAAACCGTTTGTAGAACGGCAATCATCAGGACAACCGGCTCAATCTGCATATGAGAAGGCACTCAGAAGAAGTGACTGTTTTCTGAATCTTCAATCCAGTTGAGCAGGTACCTTTTACATAGTGCAATATCCTTTTAACAGCTGCCCAATGTGTATTAGTGGGGCTTACATGAACTGGCACACACGATTTACCGCAAAAGAGATATCTGGTCTAGTCAAGTTTAGATATTGTAGAGCACCAACTACACTTTGATACTGAAAATTTTTGTCTTCAGAGAGTGGTGTGCCTGTATCCCATGTAAATTTCTCACAACTGGACATTGGAGTGGCAACCGGCTTGTAGTGCTGCATATTAACCATGTTCAGAATATCTGAGATATGCATGCTTTGTGCCAAGATAATTCCGTTGATATGCCGATGGATTTCTACTTCCAGAAAATAGGCTAAATACCAAGATCCGTAATAGAAAACTCTGTAGCTAGTTTATGTAGGACTTTGGTAGTAGCTTCAGCCAAAAAACTGATAACAATGATGTCATCCACATAAACCAGCATATGCATGGTAATTTCAGCTTTACTAAAGACAAACAGAGAGGTGTCAGACTTGGATGGAGAGAAACCAAGTGTTTGCAACTTTGAGCTTAGACGAGAATACCAAGCTCTAGTCGCCTGTTTTAATCCATATAGAGCCTTCTGAAGGTTTCATGCATAGTCTGGCTGCTGAGCATCATCAAAACCAGCTGGTTGCCTCATGTAAACATCTTCTGCAATAGTTCCATGTAAAAACACATTACGAACATCTATTTGCCTCAAGTTTCACCCCCTAGCAACAGCAATGGAAAGCACTGTGTGTAGTGGGTTTGACAACTCGACCAAAAGTGTCATGATAATCTATTCCATGCTGTTCACTAAATCCTTTGGCGACAAGCCGTGCCTTACCTGCCTACTGCACCATCCGATTTTTTTGCTTTACTTTAAACACCCATTTGCAATCCACAATATTTTTCCTTGACTACTTAGTACAAGAGTCCATGTGGTATTCTTCTGTAATGCTGAAAACTCAACATCCATATTCTCTTTCCAATGTGGATCTTTAAGTGATTGCACATGAAAATGTTGGAGCACAATTAAAGAGGACCTGCTTGCCGCTACCGAACACTTCTTTCTTGGACACAGAAACTGCCTTGAGCTCCTCAATTCGGCAAGGATCGTTCTAGTTCCAAAAAGCCAAGAAGCTAGCGCGGTCTCAGACATGCACCCATAAGCCTCATCCACAGCTTCGCGAAAATCATTTCAAAGATCCTTGCCAACAGACTCGCCCCGTTCCTGAATGCTTTAATCTCGCCAAATCAAAACGCTTTTATAGCAGGAAGGGCCATTCATGATAGCTTCATGGGTGTCCAAACTACCCTAACAGAGCTACATAGAAAGAAATGCCCGGCTATCTTCATCAAACTTGACCTAACCAAAGCTTTTGACTCAGTTAGTTGGGAGTTCCTCCTCGAGTTGTTACAAAATTTCGGTTTTGGACAACGGTGGAGGGACTGGATCTCGATTTTACTTTCCACATCCAAATCCAGGGTTCTGCTCAACGGCAACCCCGGAAAACCTTTTATGCATAGGCGAGGCCTGCGACAAGGTGATCCGCTTTCTCCCTTGCTCTTCACCATGACAATTGAGCCCCTGCTTCTACTTTGGTCGGCCGCGGCACACAGGGAGCTACTCATGCCGATTGCCCAGAAGCTGGTTCAAAGCTGCATTTCATTCTACGCAGATGATGTTGCACTCTTCCTAAACCCGGTGGAACAGGAAATCAACACCCTTAAGGCGACCTTACAGGTGTTCGGGGAGGCTTCAGGTCTTATCACCAATATTAACAAATCGGAAATCTTCCCTTTAACCTTCGATGCTTCACTCTTGCAAAGCATGCTGCTAAACTTCCCGGCTAAGGTCAATAACTTCCCGACAAAGTATCTTGGTCTACCTCTAAGACCTACAGCACTTCGGAAGGTAGACTTCCAACCTCTAATTGACAAGATTGGCAGTAGACTCGTAGGTTGGAAAGGGAAGTTACTTTCAAGAGCGGGCAGGCTAGTATTGGTGAGAGCTGTGCTCTCGGCAATCCCAGTACATTTCCTCACAGCTTTCAGGATTCCAAAATGGGTGACCAAAAGAATTGACAGATTGAGAAGAAACTTCCTTTGGAAAGGGGAAGAAAACTGCAGCTCAGGGCATTGCTTGGTCAACTGGAGAACAGTCTGTCGCCCGAAGAGTCTGGGAGGCCTTGGCATTCCGCATATCACCACCTTTGGAAGAGCCCTCAGGCTGCGCTGGCTTTGGCATCATTGGAAAGATCAGCTACCTTTGGTCCAAGGATCGACATCTTCCCTTCGTGGGCCGGATCTTGCACTCTTCGATGCGAGTACCACCATTGTTTTAGGGAACGGGGAAACAGCCAAATTCTGGAGCAGTAACTGGCTTCAGGGGATAGCGCCAAAGGACTTAGCACCCCAGTGTTACAGGTTGGTGTCCAGGAGAAACAACTCTGTCAAACAGGAACTCTTCAATAACAGATGGATGAAACCGCTAAGGAAAATCAACTCCGTGCAACAGCTGGCAGAGTTCTTGACACTTTGGATTAGGCTACAAGGCGTACAACTCCAACCGCAGAGGCCAGACTCAATCATTTGGCGTTGGATGTAGGATGGAGGCTACTCTGCAAACTCGGCTTATAAGGCACAGTTCATCGGCTCGGTGCCAGGTCACTCACCAAGTTCAATCTGGAAAGCAAAAGCGGAAAACAAATGCAAATTTTCTGCGTGGCTCATGGTACAGAACAAAATCCTCACGGTAGACAACTTGGACAGAGGAGGATGGCCGCATGACCCGACTTGCCGCTTCTGTCACTCAGTTGACGAATCGGCTCTCCACCTTTTTCTGAGCTGCTCTTTCGCCCAGTCCTTCTGGTCGGGACTTACTTCTCAGGTCGGTTTGCCACCCCTCACTGCTCCCGGAACAGGAAACCTCATCTCAGTCTCGAATTGGTGGATTCGAGCAAGGGAGGATGCTACGAAGCAGGCCCGAAGAGACCTCGACGGCCTAATTATTTACGGCTGTTGGAATCTTTGGAAGGAACGAAATGCTAGGATTTTTGAAGATGTCTCAAGCTCAGCTCTAGTGGTGATACAGAAGACCCTAGATGATTTCAAGATGTTTAGCTTGGCCGCTAGAACATCGATTTAACTGGCCTTCCTTGGTCTTTAGCCGAGCTCTCGCTCTTTCTAGGTTAGGGTAGTTGTGCTGCCTTAGCGCTGCGCTTCCTTACCTGTGGTCTGGAAGCGTAGTTTCTTCCCCTTTCCTTTTTCCTTTTTGTACAGACTTTCCCTCTTCTTAATGAAACGGCAGAGCGCCTGCCTCTTTTTTTTTTTAAAAAAAAAAAAAGCACAAAGATCGAGTGGATATCTCACAGTACCATCAATATACTCTTTAGGTTGATGCACATTGTTGCAAAGTCGGGTTTGCATTGGATGCACCAAGTGATTACATACTTCATTTTCAGATCTGGTAACTGAATGTTCTGAACTTGGCCCTGTATCTCTTGACCTCACACTTGTACCATTAGTACTCTCTACAGAAATAGGCTCAGAAACTCAGAAATAGATTTAGTAGCACGAGTATTAGTTGTATCACACCTCTCTTGGTTATCAATTTCTTCTAGCGCTTCCTGAACAAGAGTTGAGAGAGATATATTTATAGATGCAAAAATAGTGAGCTCAGAATAGCTATGTGATTGATCTAGGATAGAATATGAAGCAAAGGGAAATTTAATTTCGTCAAATGTTACATCACGGGACAAGTAGATTCAACCAAGACTTATCAAGACATTTGTATCCTTTGTAATTAGGACTGTATCCAACAAAAACACATTGTTTTGATCTAAAATCTACTTTTGTGTATTGTAGGGTCGTAAGATGGAACGCATGCACAACCAAAGATGCGCATCATGGAATAATCATGGGTAGTTTTGAAAAGACACTAAAAGTGTGTAGAATTATCAAGCACTCGACTGAAAGCGCTCCCGGATTTCTCTCTCTCTCTTTCTGCCTCACGAGCTCTCTCGTCTACTTGATCACTCACGGATTGGCACAAGCAAACTCAGAACTAAGGACACAGAGAAAAGTTTTTGTGCTGCGTACTACCCATACAGCATTTTCTGTTTTCTTCTTCTTAAATAGCAAATCAACATGCAGACTAAAGAGTACAAACATGCAGTAACTGAAGAAAGTAAATGCGTAGAAACTGAAGAGTAAAAACATGCAGACTAAATACTAGAAGAAACGGAAAATCATGCAGCCTGAAGCAGTAACTGAAGAAACGTAAAAACAAATAAGTTGGCGCAGGATTATACGTTTGCTAACATCGACTAGGCAATCGATTAATAAGATAGCACGACGTCAAGAAGGCTTCATCCCAAAACCTGATAGGCATGGATGATTGGGAGAGCAAAGCTAAACCAGTTTCATCAAGATGATGATGTTTTCTTTCGGTAACACCATTTTGCAGCTGTGTGTGAGGACATGAGATATGATGAACAATAACAGTTTGGCTAAAATGCTTATGCTATTTTATGTATTATCCTCCTCCATTAGACTGAATTGCACGAATTTTATTATTAAGGAGTCTCTCAGCATAGGACTGGAATTGACGAAAAGCTTGTTCAATATCAGATTTATTTTTGAGAAGATAAATCTAGGTGTAGTGATTGTTAGCCGGACCGCCACCCTAGCGCGTCCGGATCCCAGGTTGTTGGGCTGCAGCACACACTCGCAGGCCCAACCCGAGCAGCGGGCCAAGGTCTGTTGGGCCATCTCCCCCCAAAAAGCTAGCTCAATGAGGGGGTGCTCCCTCACCCTTATAAACCATGCTCATGCCCTCTCCACAACCAATGTGGGACTATTCCCAACAATCTCCCCCTCACACATTGGGCCGAGATTATCTAGGAACCACTGGGGCACCTAGGCTCTGATACCAATTGTTAGCCGGACCGCCACCCTAGCGCGTCCGGATCCCAGGTTGTTGGGCTGCAGCACACACTCGCAGGCCCAACCCGAGCAGCGGGCCAAGGTCTGTTGGGCCGTCTCCCCCCAAAAAGCTAGGTAATCATCAATAAACACAGACATAATAATGATAACCGCCAATAGAGATTTTTGCTGAGCTCCATACATTAGTATGAACAAGTTCAAGAGAACAGGAAGAAACTCAACTATACTTCTAATAAGGAAACTAATAAATTTTTGCTTGTTGACAAGCATCACAAACAGAAAATTCTTTATTTCAACTATCTAGACTAGTAGACTCAAATATGGTGTGAATGAGTGCTGATGCAATCATGACAAAGCCTCATATGCCATTGCTCCTTTGTTGATCTGATTGTTGAAAAGGAAAACTTTTGTGCATGAGGAAGAGGATAGAGTCCTCCCTCAGTCTTGCCATGAAGAAGCACTTTCATAGTTGTACGATCCTTAATAAGAAAATATGTGGGATGAAATTTAAAGAAGACATTATTGCCTGAAGCAAATTTATGGACCAAAATAAGATGCTAATATTTAGAACATGAATGATATTTTTCAGGTATAATGAAGGGCCAGAGTTACCGACAATAATTGAATGACCAATGTGATAGATGGACAAACCTGAGCCATTTGCAGCTTGCACTTGATCTCCTTTTCTATAGCGCTCTTTGATGGTTAGCCAATCCAGATTGTTGGTTAGATGATCAGTGGCACCAGTTTTAACATACTAGTTCAGGTCGACCTTGTATGATGCTGCAGCAGCAGAAGCAGACCAATTTTGATCCTCAGGTTGACATGAGTGATTGAATCGGTGGTAGCACCACAAGGAGTCATGTCCAACCTTGTCACAAACTTGGCAAGTTGGATGTAATCCACTGTTATTTGATCTTCCTCTGGAGTTGCAGCCTTGACCCCGCTCTTGCCTCTGTAAACCATATCCATCCCCTCCATGATTGTCTTGATGTACTACATTGTTTGCAGAGGAACTGACCTATTGGCCTATTTCATTATGATCCTGTTGCAACTCATTGTTGATGAGGTGAACATATAGTTATTCAATCTGATTGGATCTGATCGAGTTGAGACAGAGGTGACCACTGAATCATACTCAGGACCTAAACATGTGAGCATGTAGGATACAATTTCTTCCTCATGCATTGGATGACCTACAGATGCAAGTTGATCAGCCATCCCCTTCATCTTATGGAAGTAGGCAATAGTTGTCATATTCTTTTTCTTCAGATTAGCCAGTTGGATTCTAATATGCATTGTTCTTCCTTTGGTCTGTGAAGCAAAAATGTCTTCCAAAGCTTCCCACACTGCTGATAACATGGTGAGGAAGAGTACTTGGCTGAGAATTTCCTCAGTCCATGATGAGAGTAGTGCCCTTAGCACCAATTGACCTTGCTTAAACCATACAAGATAAGCAGGATTATGAACTTGGCAGATTTCTCCTTCAGAGTTCTCGGTAATAAACCGAGGTGGCTCATTTGTTGATCCGTCAACAAAGCCAATCAAATTCTTTGTTGCGCAGATAAGGAATAATATGTGCTTTACAGAGTTATGGTTTTCTAGGTTGAGTTTAACAGTGATGAAGTAGCTAAAAGAAGGTGGTGCGAAATCTGAAGAACCAATAGATTCATGGAAGGAAGGGATGTGATGCAGGTTGTCAATGAGGAGCCCAAGGTGTTCGGCATAGTGCTCACTGAGTAAGGGGGTGTTTGGCAGAGCTCCAACTCCATTAAATCAATGGAATTGTTGGGGTTGGGTATTCCTAACTTCACCAGATCCGTGAAGCTGAAGCTATGGATATATTAAGAGTGTTTAGATGGATCATCTTGTTTACATTTTAGAATAAAATTATAAACTTAAATCACTTTATTTCAGTCTACAAGTTTCAGCTATGAGGTGGAGCTGAAATCTGGAGCTCTACTAAACAAGGCCTAAGTCTTATACCATGGAAAACTCAAGGATTTGCCGCAACATCCCTCATGGGGATTGAACTGTATTTATATATCAAATATTCACAGTAACGCTAGAGCACAATCTATTTTGTGAGTACTTCTCTAGTTCTCTATTTTTTGGATTTTTTTTTGAAGCAGGTCTCTATTTTTTGAGTTGGGACAATTGGGGCGTGGAATGGGTCTTTTGACTCTCTTCAGACCATCATCTGCACGAGGAACAATTTGTCATAACTCCAAAAAAACAATTTATTGTTTCTTGAAATCTTCAATGAAAGCTACCCACTCCTAGTTTGCTTATGATGAGATGAATATTCTGCACTATTTATTATACGTTTCTTATGTGTTCATTCTAAAAAGTATATATACTCGTCCACTGCAGAAATTTTGTGTGCAAGCCTGGTGGGCAAAAGGCTTTATCAAGAGCATGAATTTGTCCATCCATGCCATCAAATGTTCTTCCTTCTAGTTCTAGTAGCCTTATTGCCACATGATTGATTGCTAACTACTAGTAGTACAAGTTATAAATTGCAAATCCAGTTACGAGTTTAATAAAGCGCGGAGTCTACTGCTGAAAAATTCTCTTGAGAACTAAGAGAGTGCGCTCGACGAAAACCTATACGGTTCCCTCGAGCCATCCTCTATGTCCATAAGAGTAGCTTTGTGGGCTAGTTTATGGGAAGCGTTGGTTAATTGTCAGTGACATAGTGTCTTTTTTTTGTGGTCACGGATCTAGGAGTGGGTATTCAGTTTTTTCGTCTAATCGGTTCGGTTTTTTTAGTTTTAAAATAATTCGGTTTTTGAAAAGTATCAACCGAATTTCTCAGACTAAAATGAAAAACTGGACCGAATTAACCGAAATATTTCTGTTCGGTTAATTCGATTTTTCGGTTAACCGAAATATGAATAAACACTATGTACATTAGATTTATCCTTCTCACATTGCAACATAGAGTAGATATAAACCCACACAATATCATAGATCATTACAATATAAGTATAGTAGAACATATGAACATACCACATGTATGCATAAAGGTATTAGAACATAATAATTGTTTCGTAGATTAAAGAAGAACATTATAAAAGTGAAATTGTACATAGGTTATTCGGTTATTTTGGTTTTTGAAAACCAAAAACCGAACTGAACACCAAAAATCGAATTATACCAAAATATAAACCGAACCAAAAACCGTAAACCAAAAAAACCGAAATAATCAGTTAATTCGGTTCGGTTCGGTAATTCGGTTTCGGTCTAAAAATACCCACCCCTACACGGATCTGATTTACTTTTGTCTTGCTAATTTCTACGCGGTCAAGATCGAGCCACCCCTGTGCAAACTCTTTCTACTTGGCATGTGCACATCAACCAGGTACTTCTTCTGACCCCGGCCTACTGATGGGACATGATTATATGCATCACAATTTAAAAGTTAAATAAATATTAAAGTATGAATAAATAGTAGATAATGATTATGTACCCTTTCATTTTCTCTCTGTTCTTGGTAGCTCGAAAGGCGAAGAGTGCTGAAGAAAAGCAAATGAGAAGGAGTTGCCTGACTTGGACCTAGTGTGGGAGGCAGAGATCAGAAGCGGCATTGCCCCTGTGATTTGATGTGGTTGTCCTTGGAACAACCCCGCCTTCCTCACCGCCCTATCCACGTCCTGAGTCGTCCTCAGGTCCGACGCTCCAGGGGGCCGCCGCTTGCTCTTCCCCTCAAGTGGAGGAGATTCCTCGAGGACCGCGCGCTGTCCCATGCTCCAAGCTCCCTCTTCTTCAAGCCGCATGGGACAGCGGGGCGGAGGAGTGGGACGATGTCGACGATGCGGCCGAGGAGAAGGATAGGGAGGAGCTGCGTGAGCACACCATCCACTGCGCCCGACTGATCCGGGTAAGTTTTTGGTTCCTTCCTTTATCCGCCTCTGGCCGTGCATCTTTTTTACCCTTTCCTACCGTTTTCAGAGCCTGGGAGACCGCTCCGAGAGGAAATCAGAGTTCCTCTGGCGAGTCCTCCCAGAAATCAAGACACGCAAGGAATATAATGATGAACTGGCGCGGGTCCGAGCCGAGCACTAGGCTGAGCTTCCGGGGCTTCGAGTCGAGGTTCAGTCCCTGCTTTTGGAGAAACTAGACATTTCTGGCTCCCTTCAAGGTAAGCATTTTTTCGATTGCCGTAGTTAGCCATTCATCTTCTGACTTCTTCTGCTTCTGCAGCTCGGGATTCCGTCCTCGCGGAACTCTAGGATCAACTCAAGGCATCGGAGGAGCAGCGCAAGATGTTGGAGGAGAAGCTCAAGGCATCGGACGACCGAGAATTCCAAGCTCAAGCCAACCTAGAGAGATTGACATCAGAGCTAGCCGGTATGTTCCCGGTATTCCTTTGTTTTTTGCAGCACTCAGAATGCTTGGGTTGTTGATCCACTTCGCTTGTAAATTATCGAATGAGGACGCGGGCCCAATTTGATGTTCTTGAGCAAAGGATCAAGACTATGGAAGCATCATATGCTGCACTCCGTTAAGCCTCCGAGCCGATGCTGTCCTTTCTGCATTCCGGTGACTCGAGTGGTGGGAGCCAGGCCCTTCAACGCCTGTAGGAAGCGCCTGAGAGGCTCAAGTCTCACATGAGGGATAGGGCGTACCACAAGTGCTAGCCAAGTGTTGGCAATTGTAAAGTCGCTCTACCCCCGAGTGGATCTTGAGGCCATCAGGAGGGCTTCGCCTGCACGATGGACGACGACCAAGCCGCTGCCCTTCTCGACGAAGTCAAGGATGCTTCCGAAGCTTTGGTAGAAAATTTGGATCTGAATCCTCTATAAACATCAGTAGGAACTTTAGGCATTTGTAAAACATTCTGTCATGTATGCATGTATCTAATTGCTTGATTCCGGTGCCTCTTATCTTTTTTTATTCCAAATTTGTCCGAGTAGTTTGATCCCCTCTTTGTTAAGCACTCTGCCCAACTGATCCAGCCCTCGAGCGTCGGGGTTCAGCTCATGGCCCTTTGCCCCGAAAATGCTTTTCTAAGTGGATGGAGTTCGTTGTTTAAGGGATTAGAGTTTCACTGTTCGGGGCTTGGTGTGAGACCCCGGATCGGCTAACCGAAATCTCCTGTGTATTTCTGTACTAGTCCCAGATCAGTTGTTAGTACACACAGTCAAACAATGATGAATCATTATCGAACAGAACGAAATAACAAAATAAATATAAAGTACCAGCCACATGGCTATTTATTACAACATAAGGTCACATTACCAGAGTTCACGGCAGCGGAAATAAAACAACAAATAGTAAAATCCAAATAACACCACAGGCGACGACTAGGAACGCGCGCTCAGTTATCCTGGCGTCCTTCATTGTACTCCTCGATGTAGAACTCACCGTCTTCAATTGCATCCTGATAGTTTTCTAATGACAAAGTTTGCGTAGCATGTGAGTACAAAAGTACTCAGCAAGTCTGGGAAAGTATGCACATGAAGGGTTTTCCAAGGAAGGCTTATTATGGTTCTTTTGCATAAAGCCAAGTTTCATCAAACCATACTTAATAATAATTTTCACAAAGCACATTTTTAACAATTATTTTAGCAATTGAATTATTTAATAGTCTAGTGAAGGTTCTATCCACCATCACCAGTATAAAGGCTCTATCCGCCACATTTTAAAAGATTATGGTAATCCAATTCATGACTCTATCCATCATGATCAAAATAGGTTCCATCTACCTGGTTGGCTCAATCCGCCAAAGTAAACATCCGAGAGTTCTAACCACTCCCGAACCCCCAAAACAAAACCTTATTTATTTTCAAAACCAAAACCAAAGTCTACCAGTATGAAAGCATTCTTCGCTTTGCCTTTGAACGCAGGCACGACTATTCGAATAGTTTTAACTCTGCAGAGGTGCACAACTTTACCCACAAGACATGATATTCCCTTAGCGCCATGTACAATTAACACACTTCCTTAGGTGTGCCGGCAGGGATATCATGACAAGGCCTTTACAATGTATACGCCTAACCGGACCCACCCGCTGAGGTTTCACCACTGTTAGGGTTCTATCCACCCAGTACAGAAGCCCCCTCTTGCGCCGTGTGAGAAAAACAGTCTTGCCTCTATCCGGCACTCACATTCCACCATCTGGTGAGTCTAAGTTAGGTTTCTATAAATTATTCAGCCAGGTCATACCCATAATGGACATGTGGTTATACGGTAATGATTAGAATGAGAACAGTCATAAGCGTCGGTCCTTAATTGACTTGGGGCGGTACTTGCACAAACCAAGACCAGTGCTCTATCCGCACCCGCCCGACATTCCATTCCGCCCAAGTCCAAATCATTTTTCATTTTATTTTTATTTTACAAAAACAGTAGCAAATACTTTGCTAAAATTTCCAAATCACACTTTGAATCAAAATTTTGACATAATCCCACCCGTGGGTCATTTAATCACTTTTTGCACTAAGCATAACTACCGTTCTAATCATCGAATGCTACAATATAAGATAGGCATGACATAGCAAAGTATCATAGGTGTAACACCCTAGTTTTCTTTTTCTGGAGAAAAACCTAATTTAAAGAAATTAAATTCAAAACTTGGAGTTTCATTGGTGTTTATATTAACCTGGCATCCATTCCCCTCCAAAATCGGGGATTAATTCCCCTCCGGTCGAAAAATCGGGTTTTCGGTTCCCGCCGGTACCCGAAATTTCACCCGAGTCCAAAAGTGCTCCAAAAATCCCCGAACCACTTCTAAAACGTCCCAAATATTCCAAAATGATTTTTGGAATCATTCCCCGGATTTTTGGACCTCCGTTCCTATTTTATCTCGCACGGCTTTTGTTTAATGCCTGCGATCCGCGCCTGAATATTCAATTCCACAAAAATCGTCCAAATTCAGCGGAACCAATTTTATTGGGTCCCAAATATTCTAAAATGGCTCTAGGAATTTTTCCAGAATTTTTAGGCCATTTTTCCTTATTTTTCTCTAGGGCGGTTCATTCGCGTATTAGCCGGCCAACCGGAGGTCGCCACGTGGCAGCTACAGTGTCATCCCTAACCTTGGAATGGTTTGCACGATGGTTGCTCCCATGGAAAAGAACAGAACACCTCCATTCTTGCTTCTATGGATTCAAATCTCTCTAACTTCCTCATTAATCACTCAAATTGCGAACGGCCGGATCCGTTGAATCCGTATCGACGAGCTCTTTCCATCCCTAGTATCCTTTCCGCTTCCACCTCGCCGCAATATGCGCAGTTTACAAAAAACCGAAATGGCTTTAATCCTCATTATCTCGGCTGTTTCTCGTCCAAACGTCGCACCACCACCTCCATTCACTCCGTATAAGAGTCCTCTTTCCGGGAGTGTGCTCTCCTTTCCCTCTACTCCACGCGTTTGCTCGTGAGATCAAGAAAACCGAAGCCGTGTCACACTTTTTCGGTGTTCTTCAAGTTCTTGCTCATAGATCGTTCTCCGGTGAGCCATTCTTCATGCCACTTGGTTCTTTGTGACCGTGGATGAGTCTAGATTCTAACCCAATCATCAATTTTAGGTTTGATCAAGAGTTGGCGACGAATTTCAAGTTTTTGTTCATCCGGCCGAAACTCCGTTCGTCATCGATTTCTCCGAATCCGGCGAGGTTTGGCTCGATTCCTTCCTTCTCTAGGTTCCTAAGGATGTAATCTAGAGGTTCTAGGTTTTTGTTTGGATCAATTCCATGCAAAAATGAGAAAGAAATCAAGTTTTTGGAGTGGTGTGTGTTCTTTTCCTTTTTGTGGCCTTCTCTGTTTTTGGGTGGGGTTGGGCCCGTGCGTGGCCTCCGGCCGGCCGCCGCCGCCTCCGCCTTGGCCAGCGCCCGCCGCCCGCCGGCCGCCGCCTCGCCCGGTCGGCGCCATGCCCGCCGGCGACCCATCGCCCACTGCCCATTTGGCGAGCCCCTCACACCCTCCCTCAAGCTCTCTCTCTCTCCCATGGTGGCCATGGCCAAAAGCTTGGAGAAGAAGCTTCTCTACCCTATGACATGTGGGGCCCAAGTGCCATACTCACAATCCCAGTCAAAGTCAAAGTCAGCCATTGACCAGTCAAACGCGGAATATTCTGAGAATATTCCCGATTTTCCAATTTCTCGAATTTCAAAGTTCGGAAGCTCATAACTTTCTCATCCGAACTCCGTTTGACTCCATTCAAATTTCTAAATTCATCTAAAATCAAGATCTACCTGCCAGTACTAATTTTATAATTTTTGGATTTTATTTATTTTCTTTTATTTATTAATTTGCCTCGTTTTGCGTGTAGTCGACGATCCCGCCGCGACTGCCGATCCCGTCGCCGAGTTTTCTGAGTTTGACACCTCCGTCGCGACAGAAGGCAAGTCTCCTTGACGCATGTTGATCCTATGCTTTATAAATGTTTTACCCTGTTTTACACATTGCATTGCTATTTATATAAAAGAATGATGTTAACGTTAGGCTATTAGCTATACCTGTTGTTCCTACCTCCTTGATATTGTTATCCCTGATCCTTTGTCGCCCTAGTATAAGTACTCCACCAATGTACATGTTTTGGAAAAATATTCTTTAAAAAGGGGAAAAGCTATTTGGAAGGCACGATCGGTGGAACAAATAGTATGAAATGCAAATTGGAGATTTCCTGAATATTGATGAGGTGAGGGTAGTAGTTATGGAATTGATCTATGAATGGTAACCCATAAAATTTGTGAGGATTGGGAGAATATCAGAAGATGTATGATGTCAAGAATAATAGTCGGTAAAAGTAAAGAAATGATATCGAGAGGCATACTTGTGGATTAAATAAAATACGTGGTGACTTATATTTCGGTGGATGTTAACAAGCATACTATATGATAATCATTTATGGAGAATTGTGAATAATCCAGAATGTTTGGTGGTTTAGTAAATGATATTATTACGTATTCTTGGTGGATAAAATGTAGATGATTTAGCGATGACAATATGAAGGGTTACAATAGGTGATGTGGAGAATGACACTCGATGAGTTAATCAATGCTATTATTAAATGTACTCGATGTATGAAGTGGATAATACTGAGAATCGTACTCGGTGGTTTAGTAGATAATTTTGGGAAATGTGGTTTTGCAAGAACCATTTATGCGGGATTATGAATAATGTCGATTATGGGTGATTTGTTTAGTAAACGTAGTATCATTGGTTATGGAAATAGCCGTAGTCGATGAATTAATGAAGTCTTGGATTTATAGAATCTTTCTTGAAAGATGCTTGGGGTGAGATTATGAATTATTCGTGGTGGATTAAAGTAGATGATTTAGAGGGGATAGTGTGAATAATTAAATATATGGTGTTATGAAGTATTATCGGTGGATTGTATTCTAGATGATTAGAGATAGTATTGTGAAGTATCCTCGATGGTTTAATAGACGATTTTGTGGAGTCTTCCTAATGTGTGATAAGATGGATCGTCGTATGAATGATGGATAAATCAATAATACAAAGTATAGTTCAAGGGAAATATTTCATATATGAACATGATTGTGGTTCCATAAGATTTTGGAGTTATGATAGTACCATGATGTATTTCCTACTTGTTGGATACTAGATCGAATTGGATTATTCTTGTGATTGTAAAGTTATGGCAATAGAGGGATTATTGGAGATTATAAAATTGATTATAGGGAGTGTAATCAAACCCTGAGCTTTGTATTTTTTTTTATAATAAACTATTGGTGGAATAGAATAGTACGGTAGAAATGCTTAGCCTCGCTATCGGTCAATATTCACCTATGGGTGGGAATTTCAATTATCTCTTGAAAACTTGTATTGGAAGTTATAGGCAAGAAGTATTGCCAATGGTTTACAAAATAAAAATAAAATGAAAAATGGTTTTGGACTGGGGCGGAATGGTTTGTCTGGTGGGCGTGGAGGGAGTGCTAGCTTTCATTGCGCAAGTACCGCCCCAAGTCAATTAAGGACCGACGCTTATGACTGTCTCCATTCTAAGCATAATCGTATAACCACATGTCAAAGTGGGCACGACCTGGCTAACTAATTTATAGAAACCTGACTTAGACTCACCACTCGGTGGAATGTGGGAGCCGAAAAGAGGCATTGTTGTTGTTGTTGTTTTTCTCACACGGCGCAAGAGGGGGCTTCTGTACTGGGTGGATAGAACCCTAACAGCGGTGAAACCTCAGCGGGTGGGTCAAGTCAGGTAGATACATTGTAAAGGCCTTGTCATGATATCCCTGCCGGCACACCCAAGGAAGTGTGCTAATTGCATGGCATTAAGGGAATATCATGTCTTGTGGGTAAAGTTGTACACCTCTGCAGAGTTAAAACTATTCGAATAGCCGTGCCTACGGTCAAAGGCAAAGCGAAGAATGCTTTCATACTGGTAGACTTTGGGTTTTGATTTCAAACTAAACAATGTTTTGTTTTGGGATCCGGGAGCGGTTAGAACTCTCGGGTGTGCTTCTGGCGGCTAAAGCCAGGTAGGTGGAAGGAACCTGATTTTGTGAACCATGGCGGACAGAGCCATGTGATTGGATGGAACCCTGATTTTGTTGAGACGTGGCGGATAGAGCCTGTATGTTAGTGAGTGGTGGTTAGAACCTTCACTACAATATTACATAATTCAATTATTAAAAAGAATTGCTCAAATATGCTTTGTGAAAATTATTAACAAGTATGATTTGATGAAACTTGGCTTTATGCAAAAGAACCATATTAAGCCATCTTTGGATAGCCTACATTGTGCATCATTTTCCAGACTTGCTGAGTACTTTATGTACTCACGTGCTACATTCCAATCCTCTCTCAGAAGTGAAAGAAGCTGTTCAAGAATTCCAACGACTAGGACGCGTTCTCCACTCGATTGCCTGTGGGCATTTGGATGGGTCGCATTGGTGTTTTCGTCTTCCGCTGCAGTGGCTCAAGTTGTTCTGCCTGTTCAGGCCGTAATGGTAAACCTTGACCTTAAGGTCTTTGCTTTTATTTGGTATTATTCTTATTTAGTTATTTGTATTCGTGATATGGTTGTTGATTCATCACTTTTGACTGTGTGTACTAGCTACTGATCTGGGACTAGTAAAGAAATACACAGGGGATTCTGGATAGCTGATCCGGCGTCCTACAATAGGGTTACAATTAAACGTGGATATCAACAATCAAGGGGATGATAGCAATTTGGAATAACTAACAGTCTATATTTGACATACGATTATAAACATAGCAATGCATGTTATAAAACGGTGTAAATCATTTGCAAACATGGGATCAAAATGCGTCAAGGAGACTTGCCTTCATGCGTGGCGAAGGTCTCAGGACCTTGAAGTTCGGCGGCGGGGTCGACGAGCTCGGCGGGATCCTCGGCTATGCGCAAAACGGTACAACGAATAAATAACAATAAAATAAATAAAATCCAAAAATTAAAAAATTATACTGGCAGGTAGATCTTGAATTTAGATGAATTTAGGAATTTTAACGGAGTGAATCGAAGTTCGGACGCAAAAGATATAAGCGTTCGAAGTTGGAAAATGATGGAAATTCAAGAAAAAAGAGAAAAGTTACTGTAGCTACAGTAACTTGCGAAATTTTGCCTCCAGAACAGAGCTCACTGGACCTAGGGTTTGAGCATGGGGATCTTGCAATGGAAGGGGTGGCGGGATGGAAGAAGGTAAGCCCCGGAAAGGTCTCGACGATGCGAATCCAATGGTGGTGTCAGATCTTGAAGAGGATTACCGGAGATGACGAATTTGACGATGAACGGCGGTTCGGCCGTAGCGATTCAAACTCGAAATTTGGATTCAAACTTTGAGGAAACCTGAAATTGATTGAGAGGTTATGATCTTGACATCCATACGCACACAATGGTTCAAACGGAATCGAGATTGACTCACCGGAGTGAGAGATACGATGGCAAGAACGAAGAACGGTGGTGGTGGTCGCCGGTTTTCGCAATCTTCCGGGCAAACAATGAGTGGCAAAAGAAGAGTGGTAGCACCGGGAAGAGGACTCCAAAACGAAGGTTTGAGAGGTGGAATCGCGTGCTTTGGAGTTGAAACGGCCAAGTTATGAGCACATTAGTGGATTTTGGTTTTTGCTTGATTGTGCCGTTTTCGGTGGAATTTGGAACGAATGGTCATGGGGAATGGAATCTCCTCGTCTCCCTCTTCGCAACAGATCCGGCCGTTCGTGATTTGGAGCTTTGATGAGGGAGTTGTGGGTGTTTAAAGATTGCATGCCCTAATCGAGAGAGAGCGCTTCTCTGTTCGTTTCCAGCCAGCCAAGGTGGAAGACGATGAACAGTAACGCCACATGTCAGCACCTGATTTGCCGGAGTAAGTGAAGAGTTACGCGCGAGAGAAAAAAATAGCAAAAATGGTCTAAAAATCCCGGAAAAATTCCTAAAAATATTAGGGAATATTTGGAACTCAATAAAATTGGTTTCATGAAATTTGGATGAAATTTGGAATTTAGAATATTCCGGGACGAATAACGGTCATTTAACGAAAGACCGCGAGCGATAAAATACCAGAGTGTCTCCAAAAATCTTGGGAAAATTCCCAAAATGTTTTTGGAATATTTGGAACCTATTGCAATAGGTTTAGGGATTTTTTGGAGCATTTTGGAACTTGGGTGAAATTTCGGGTACGGACCGTAACTCGGAAATTCGATTTTTCGAACGATGAAAGATTGGACTCCAATTTCGGAAGGATAAGGATGCCAGGTTAAGTTAAACACTAAGGAAGAACCGAATTTTGAATTTAGTTTAATTTAAATTAGATTTTGTAGGCCCCCAGATTGACTATCCAAAATCCCATGTGTATTTCTGTACTAGTCCCAGATCAGTAGCTAGTACACACAGTCAAACAGTGATGAATCAACAGTCATATCACGATTACATATAACCAAATAATAATAACACCAAATAAAAGCAAAGACCTTATGGTCAAGGTTTACCATTACGGCCTTTACGGGCGGAACAACTGAAAAACTGCAGCGGAAGAAGATAACACCAAGTGGTAACCCATCCATATGCCCACAGGCAATCGAGTGGGGTACGCGTCCTAGTCCTTCGAATCTCCTTTGACGGCTTTCTTCACTTCTGAGATATGATTAGAATGTAACATGTGAGTACATAAAGTACTCAGCAAGTCTGGGAAAAATGCATAATGTAGGCTATCCAAACATGGCTTAATATGGTTCTTTTGCGCAAAGCAACACTTCCAAAAACTTTACATGTAATATTTTTCACAAAGCCATTTTCACAATTATTTGTACATTTGAAATTATTTATAACTTTTAGTGAAGGTTCTAGCCACCAATCACTAGTATACAGGCTCTAACCGCCACATCTCAAAAAGATCAGCGTTCAATCCATCCACATGGCTCTGTCTGCCATGGTTCAGAAAACAGGTTCAATTCACCTACCTGGCTCTAGCCGTCAGAAGCACACTCGAGAGTTCTAACCACTCCCGGATCCCAAATCATCAGTTTTTTAAGACAAATAAATAAAATCTACCAGTATGAAAGCATTCTTCGCTTTGCCCTTGACCGTAGGCACGGCTATTTGAATAGTTTTAACTCTGTAGAGGTGTACAGCTTTACCCACAAGGCATGATATACCCTGAGTGCCACGCGATTAACACACTTCCTTAGGTGTGCTGGCAGGGATATCATGACAAGGTCTTTACAATGTATACGCCTAACCCGACTCACACGTTGAGGTTTCACCGCTGTTAGGGTTCTATCTACCAAGTACAGAAGCCCCCTCTTGCGCCGTGTGGGGAGTACAACTTGCCTCTATTCGGCACACACATTCCACCAACTGGCGAGTCTAAGTTAGGTTTCTACAAATTATTTAGCCAGGCCGTACCATGTTAGACATGTGGTAGTACGGTAATGCTTAGAATGGACAGTCATAAGCGTCGATCCTTAATTGACTTGGGGCGGTACTTGCACAATGAAAACTAGTGATCTATCCGCACCCACCAGACAAACCATTCCGCCCAAGTCCAAATCATTTTTCATTTTATTTTTATTTTGTAAACCGTCGGCAATACTCTTTGTCTATAACTTCCAACACAAGTTTTCAAGAGATAAATGAAATTCCCACCCATAGGTGAATACTGACCAATTGCGACTCTAAGCATTTCTACCGAACTGTTCTATTCCACCATTAGTTTATTTATAATTTTCAAATCTCAGTGTCGATAAAAATCTATTATAATCAATTCTATAATCTCCAAAGTTCATGAGATCACCAAGATTCCCCCATTATTATCATGGCACTATATAATCCAGTCCAATTTAGTACTCCAACAAGTAAAGTCTATATCATGTGCCATCATGACTTCAAAATCATGCCAAGCTACTAGCATATAAACAATCTCCTCAAAATTAAGTCTCCTTATTGACTACCCATCATCCATACATCGATTAATTTTGTAATCTACTTGATCCACCAAGAATGATTCATAATCTCATCCCCAAGCAGCTCATAACAAAGATTCCTTAAATCAAGACTTTATTAATTCATCGACTATAATGATTTTCATACACAGTGACACCCGATCGACTAAACAAATCACCCATAATCCACATTATTCATACATCCACATAAATGGTTATCGCGAGACCATATTTCACAAAATCATCCACTAAACCACCGAGTATGATCTTCAATATTATCCACTTACTCCATCGAGTATATTTAGTAATATCATTGGCTAAATCATTGAGTATCATTCTCAATATCACCTATTGTAACCCTTCGCATTGTCAGCTCTAAATCACATAGTATGCTTGTTAAAATCCACCGAAATATAATTCATCATTTATTCTATTTGATCCATAAGTAGGACTCTCAATATTATTTATTTAGTTTTATCGATTATTATTCTTAATATCATACATCTTCCAATACTCCCCCAATCCATACCAAATAAATTGCAAACTGCTATCATAATCCAACTACTCAATATTTCAACCACCACCATTCATAGATCAATTTCATAATGACTAATCCCCATCAACACTATTATTCATGTAATCTCCAATCCAGTTGGGTTCCAGCTCCAATCTACATTCTATACTAATATGTTCCTTCCAAACTGTCTTCCAAATAGTCATTCCTCTAATCAAAGAATATTTTATCAAAAGTATTTATTATCGTGGATTACTGTACTAGGGCGACAAAGGATCGTGGATAACAATATCAAGGAGGTATGAACAACAGGTATAACTAATAGCCTAACGTCAACATCATCCTTTTATATAAATAGCAATGCAATTTATAAAATATTGTAAAACATTTATAAACCATGGGATCAACATGCGTCAAGGAGACTTGCCTCGGTCACAGCGAGAATGTTGAACTCTTGAAGTCCGGCGGCGGGGTCGGCGGACTCGGCGAATCGTGACTCACAGCAAAACGGTACAACAAATAAATAACAATAAAATAAATAAAATCCAAAAATTATAAAAGTAGTACTGGCAGGTAGATATTGAATTTAGATGAATTTAGGAATTTGAACGGAGTCAATCGGAGTTTGGACGGAAAAGTTATGAGCCTCCGAAGTTCAAAAATCAGGAAATACGAAATCGAGGAATATTCCTCGGAATATTCTCTTTTTTTGGCTGACTTTTCTGATTTTTGGATGGAGATGAGTCTATGGCCTGTGGGACCTCCTTGTCATTGAGAGGAGAGTTCTTCTCCAAAGCATCCAACGCAAAGAGCAGAGGAGGCCAAGCTCCTCATGGCTGGCCGGCGAGCAGGGGGCTCGGGGCGGCCGACGGCAATGGGCGAGGGCGTCTGGCGGCGAGACCAGCCGGGCGGCTGGTCGGGCGACGGAGGCGGCAGTCTGCGCTGCGCTGGCGCTGCGGCCGATCAAGGCGGGCAATGAGGCGCGGGAGGTGGCTGGCGGCGGCGAGGCGGCCGGGCGACGCGAGCCGCCAGCGCGCAAGACGGCGCGAGGACGCAGCGGCATCGCCTTCGGCGGGGCACCGGTGCGGTGGCGGCGAGCGGGCGGCGACGGCGGTGATCGGCCGGCGGCCTGCGCAAGCACTAGCCGAAAACAGAGGCGCACCAAAACATCCGAAAAATCCGAATTTTGAGGAAAATCGAACCATGACTTCCACAATTAGTTGATGGATCCTCTAGAGCACATCTAGAAGGACTTAAAATAGCAAGGAATCGAACCAAAACTAACCAAATATGACGAATTTGGCGACGAACTCGGGTTCGGCCGAAACGATTCAACTCCGCAATTCGACTTCAAATCTTGATGAAACCTAAAATTGGTTGATGGGTTAGAATTTAGACATCCATACGAACACGAGGGAATGAACGGAATTGAGTTTGGCTCATCGGAAACAAAGATATGACGAAGAATGCGAAGAACACGAAAAACGTGTCCCGGCGCCGGTTTTCTTGATCTAGTGAACGAATGGCGTGAAGAGGCAAAAGGAGAGTGCTACCACCGGGAAGAGGGTTCTAATACGAAGTAAATGGAGGTGGAACCGCGCGATTTGAGGAAGAAACAGCAAAGTTATTGCCATTAATGTGATTTTCGGATTTTACGTTGCAGCTCAAAATCCGGCGAGATTTCGGGCAAATCATGGTGGGGAATGGAAAGGTTTTGCCGCTACGAATTCAACGGACCCGGCCGTTCGCGTTTGGATCAATAATGAGAGATATATGGTGGTTTGAATGGGGGAAATCAAGTATGAACTTCCATGGGAGCTCTAAGTATCGTGCCCAGCCTCAGGTGGAAGAAGATGAACACTGTAGCGCTACGTGTCACTTCCTCAATGGCCAGGGATTACGCGATTGCAACGCCCTAGAGAAAAATTAGCAAAAATGGTCTAAAAATTCTGGAAAAATTCCTAAAACCATTTTCGAATATTTGAAACCCAATAAAATTGGTTTCGCAGAATTTGGATGAAATTTGGAGATTTGAATATTCTGGAGTGAATAGCGGGCATTAAACGAAAGCCGCGCGAGATAAAATACAAAAGGGCCTCCAAAAATCTTGGGAAAATTCCCAAAATGTTTTTGGAATATTTGGGACCTAATGTAATAGCTTCTGGGATTTTTGAAGCCATTTTGAACCTAGGTGGAATTTTGGGTACTGACGGGAATCTGGAAATTTGATTTTTCGAACAGAGGGAAAATGAATTCCGATTTTAGGACGGAAAAGGATGCCAGGTTAAATTAAACACCAAGGAAAATCCAAATTTTGAATTTAACTAATTTAAATTAGCTTTTTGGCAAAAGACCGAAATTGGGGATGTTACAGATTTTAACAGAAAGCCGAAATTGGGGATGTTACACTTGGGTACTTGGACTTATTGGGTGCTATCGCAAAAGATATCTCGAAAAAATGTGTGCGCGCGAGCGTACACTTACTAAGTGTAGCCCCCGGCTTACTGCTTAGTTGAGCAACAACTGAGTCGTAAGGCAAAAAATCTTTATTCACAATAACATAATCGAGTAGGGAGTTTAAGTGTAGAAGCGACGTAGCTGCTATACGTTTCACGTATTGCCGATGACGACACCGTCTTCTCGCCTAAGCCTGTAAGCCCCCAAGTGTGTTACTTCGTCAACAATGTAGGGACCCTCTCAGCTTGGGGAGAGCTTGTGCTCGCCTTTTTGATTCTACCTCAGAAACAAATCTCCTTTAGAGAAGGCGCAGCCTCACACGTTGCGATCATGATAGCGATGCAAGCCCTGGAGGTACCTGGCCAACCGGATTGCGGCAACGTCCCTGGCCTCTTCTAGTCGGTCGATGTCTTCTATTCGGCCTTCCTCCGACTGGTTCTCCTTGTATTTTTGGACCCTTGGAGATCCGAACTCCAACTCGGTAGGTAAGATCACCTCTGAGCCGTACACCAGGAAAAAAGGTGACTGCCGGGTTGCTCTGCTAGGAGAGGTCCTTAGCCCTAGAGTACCAAGGGCAACTCTTTGACCCATCGCCTGGCATATGGCTTGAGACGATCGAACACCCTTGCTTTTAGCCCCCACAAGACCATGCCGTTGGCTCATTCGACCTGTTCGTTGCTCTATGGATGCGCCATAGAAGCAAAGCTGATCTTGATTCCGAGCTCTTCGCACCAGTCATGGAATTCGGCCCACCGGAACTGAGTGCCGTTGTCCGTTATGATTCTGTTTGGGATGCCAAAACGAACCACGATTTCTTGGAAGAAATCCCTGGCTTTGGCTGTCGTGATGGTGGCGACAGGCTTGGCTTCGACCCACTTTGTGAATTTGTCCATGGCAATGAAGAGGTGGGTACAACCGCCTTGTGCCTTCTTCAAAGGTCCGACCATATCAAGTCCCCAGACCGCGAACAGCCAGCTGATCGGAATGGTTTGCAATTCTTACGCTAGAACGTGGCTTTGCCGAGCGAAAAATTGATAGCCCTCGTAGGTTCAGACGATGCCCTCTGCGTCTGTTACCACGGTTGGCAAGAAAAAGCCTTGGCGGTAAGCTTTTTTGACTAGGGTCCTTGACGCTGTGTGATGGCTGCATACTTCCGAGTGGATTTGTTTGAGAAGATTTCTCCCTTATTACTCTGATAGCATCGTCTGAGTACCCCGAAAGCACTTTTTCGAAAAAGATCCTCCCCGACCACTATATAGCTTTTACTCCTGCGTGCGATGCGTTCCGCCTGTGTGCGGTCTTGAGGAAGCTCGTCTCTCATTAAATAATCCAAATAGGGGGTTGTTCAGTCAGGGTTGATGACTAACACCTCTGTATCAGCCGGTGGCTACCCCGGCTTGTCCTTTTGCTACAGGCTGGCCGAAGGTTTATGGAGTCCTTCGACGAATACGTCGGTCAGTACTGCTGTCCGACTGGAACCCAGCCTGGCGAGCTTGTCTGTAGCCTCGTTATCTTGGCAAAGCACGTGGGAGAGTTCTAGTCCGTCGAACCTGTCTTCCAGTTTGCGCACCTTCTAGCAGTACACGGCCATCTTATCATCAACGCATGACCAATTCTTTTGAACTTGGTTGATAACGAGTTGTGAGTCTCCGTGAACCCCCAATCACCGGATGCCGAGCAAAATGGCGATACGAAACACATGGTTGAGTGCCTCGTACTCGGCGGCGTTGTTCGATGCTGAAAAATGAATTTGAAGGACATATCTCAGTTTTCCTCCTTTTCGAAGAGGCAAGCACTGACCTGCTCCCGCGCCGCTGAGTGTGAGTGAACCGTCAAAATGCATTGTCCAGTATCGAGTTCTTTGACAGCTATGGGGCTTTGCAGTTCCGTCCACTTGGCGGTGAAGTCATTGAGTGCTTATTATTTGATGGTGGTCCGAGGTTTAAACGTTATCTCAAAGGCTCCTAGCTCAGCTGCCCACTTTGAAATCCTCTAGATGGCCTTTCGGTTGTGGAGTATGTCCCCGATCGGGAAAGCTGTGACCACCGAAATCACATGCTCTTGGAAATAGTGCTTGAGCTTATGGGAGGTGATCAGCACATCATATAGCAATTTATGTATCTGCAGGTACCGTACTTTGGATTCGCTCAATACTTCACCGACGAAGTAGACTGGTCGTTGCACCTTTTGTAGGTGTCCCACCTCCTCTCGCTCCACAACAATTGTTGTGCTGACTACATGAGTCGTCGCTGCTATGTAAAGCATAAGAGGTTCCTCTGGCATTGGGGAAGCCAACACTGGAGGTGTTGTTAGGAAAGTCTTGAGGTCTTCGAAAACTTGTTATGCCTTGGGGGTCCATGGGAAATTGTTCTGCTTCTTGAGGAGCTTGAAGAATGGTGTCCCCCGCATCCCCAGACGGGAGATGAATCTGTCAAGTGCCACCATGCACCCTGTGAGCTTCTGGATGTCCTTTTGGCCAGCCAGCGACTTAATTTTCAAGATGGCATTGATCTTCTCTGGGTTTGCCTCAATACCGCGGTGGGATACGATGAATCTGAGTAGTTTTCCCGAAGGGACTCCGAAAATACACTTCTCGGGGTTGAGTTTCATCCAGTAGGCCTGTAGGCTTTCAAATGTCTCGGTTAAGTCGGAGATGAGGTTTCCCCTTAGCCGAGACTTGACCATGACATCGTCTACATATGCCTCCATGTTGCATCCGAGTTGAGTGTGAAAAGACCGCTGTATCGCGTGATGATAGGTTGCGCTAGTGTTTTTCAACCCGAATAGCATTGTGATGTAGTAGAAGGCCCCAAAAGGCGTGATGAATGAAGTCTTGATGCAGTCTTCCTCCTTGAGGTTAATCTGATGATACCCTGAGTAGGCATCTAGGAAACTCAGGAGCTCGCAGCCAGCGGTTGAGTCCACCACCTGGTCGATGCGAGGTAGCCCGAATGGATCTTTTGGGCATGCTTTATTGAGATTGGTATAATCAACACATATGCGACACTTTTATTCTTTTTGCGAACAAGGACCGGGTTTGCTAACCAGTCGGGATGATACACTTCTTTTATAAAGCCTGTGATTAAAAGCTTGGTGATCTCCTCCTTGATTGCGTCATGACGGTCTTGGGCGAACCGCCGGAGTCGTTGTTTGACCGGCCTCGCCTTTTCGTCGATGTTTAGGGAGTGCTCGATCACCTCCCTCGGGACACCAGGCATGTCGAACGGTTTCCATGCGAAGACGTTCTGGTTTAACCAGAGGAAAGTGATGAGCGTGTCTTCCTATTTTGGGTTGAGCCTTGTCCCAATCAGACGCATTTTGGTTGAACTGGACGGGTCGAGTGCTATCTTCTTGACCTCTTTGTCAGGCTTGATCCCTAACTTAGCCTGCTTCTTGGCGGGAATGCCTTCATCCTGCAGGGCGGACACCGTCAATCGGAGTTTTTCCAAGTCGGCCGACGCTTGCAATGTCTCGGCAAGTTCACAGCCCTCCCTGTCGCATAGGAAAGATTGCTTGATGTCACTATGGACCATGATAGCGCCCTTTGGCCCTGGCATCTTCAGCGTCGAGTAGGTGTGATGCGGCACCGCCATGAATTTGGTCAAGCCTGGTCTTCCTAAGATGGCGTGATACGCCGTTTCGAAATCGGCTACCTCAAAATTCATGTACTCGGTCCGGTAATTCTCTTTTGTACCAAATGTAATAGGCAAAGTGATCTGCCCGAGTGGTACAGAGGATATCCCGGGGATTACCCCATAGAAAGGCGACGAGCTTTGCCTCAACTCAGAGCGAGGGATCTTCATATCGTCGAGAGTCTTTGCAAATAGGATATTGAGTCCGCTTCCCCCGTCGATCAGCACCTTCTTAAGCTTCACGCTACGGATGACGGGGTCTAGCACCAGAGGGTACCTACCCAGATATGGTATGTGATCGAGGTGATCCGAGCGATCAAATGTGATCGGGACCTTGGACCATCTCAAGTACTGGGGGGTTGCTGGCGTGATCGCATTGATGTCCCGAGCGATAAGCTTTTGGTTCAACTTGGACTCATACGCACCTAAGCCCTCGAATATGAAGTTGAGTCCATGTTCGATCTCTTGGTAGTCATCCTCTTTGGGAGGATCTCCTTTCTTGCTGGCCTCCCCTTTGTCTTTGGGTTCTTATGGCTTGTTGTTCTCCCCCGCGAATCTCTTTAGAGTGAAGGAGTCTTTCGCGGCATGCTTTCCTTTTGGATGGAAAGGGCATTGCACATCCATTACTTCGTCATAGTCCTTGGTCTGTGGTGCCTTTGCCCGGTCGTGATCGGCTGTTGCGACCAGCTCTTTGCTTTTCCATTTCTTGTCCTTCTGTTTTGAGGACTCGGCGTGGTCCTTCTTGTCCTGTTGTGGACGATCCTCTCGGCATTCGACCAAAGCATCTGATGCTGTAGCATATTAGTCAGCTAGGGCAAACATTTTCCTTACCGTGTCCAGGGGCTTTCGGGACATCTTCTTTATGAGATCGGGGTTGATGACTCCTTTCTGGAATGCCACGACAATGACCGCATTCGAGACATCCCGATCTGTGTTCTTTTTTCTGCGTGAAGCGTCGGTTGAATTCCTACAGGGACTCGTTTTTCTTCTGATGAAGCTGATACAAATCCCACGGAGTTCCTGGCCTCTCGTAAGTGCCCTAAAAAATTGTAATAAATTTCTCACAGATGTCTCCCTAGGAATCTATCGAGTTCCTCAAAAGCCCTATAAGCCAGGCATGAGCCGAAGGGGCAAGCATGACTGGTAAGTAATTTGCCATTATGTTGCAGTCGCCTCCGGCTGCTTTGATTGCTAGGGCGTAAACCTGTAGCCAGGCTTCTGGATCTCTTTCTCCGTCGAACTTGATGATGCCCTTGGGTTGAAACCGTCGGGCCACACCACTCAGCGGAGCCGAGCGATGAATGCTCGAACTTTGTCAATGGGTTCCTCATTACAGTGCGGTAGATGACGGCGTGGCGGAGATTCCACTCGGCCATCATCGTTTCCGCGCGGATTGCGGCTTGTACTCTGATCGTCGCGGTGGACGCGGTCGCAACCGATACCGAAGTGCTCGCGGTCATCGTTGTGTCAGCGCTGCTCGTCATCTTCCCATTCTCGTCTCCTGGTGTTGAGGTCTTGGCAGAGATCGTGGTGTTAAGCGCACGTCCTTGTCACAGGAGGATTTACGCCGACTGCTTCCCGTCTGACTACGGTCGGTCCGACTACTAGCAGTGTGTGTCCCTGCATGTATGCGAGGAGGCTTTGTTGCCACCTGATCTCGTAGGTTGTGCTGGATCACTGCTGCCGTCACCATGGCTTTGACTTATGCCATGATCAGGGTAGTTGGGCTATCGGGCTTGAGCATTGGGCCCAATGTGTTGAGCAGCGTCTTGGAGGCGACGATGTTTTGCTGCGGCATGCGGAAAACTGATCGGTTTCCCATTTTTTCCTGCAAGATGTCCTCGTTGGCATTGAGAGCTCTGGTCTGGAGTGACGCATGCTTCTTGGGCCCCACGGCGAAGATGTTCTGCCTCCGTTGTTTCTACGGCCTCCTGTCGGTATTGTGATTCGAATCGTTCATCCCCAATCATGCATACCGTATGGAAATCAGTGCTGGGGGAGTAGAAAAAAGACTCATTCCTGACCGGGCTCTCACTGTGTCCGGGTCGAGTAGAGGGCCACTGGCGCACCATCTAGGGGTGGACGACCGTGGCCTCTCTGGACCCGAGCGTGATTTTGGCTGAAACGGTGTCGGAGTTTCTCCCAGATCGGATCTGATCCGAGTCCGAAAGGATGAGCGTGCTGAGCTTGTTAGCGATGAAGTGGAGACTCCCGCAGCAGAATACCTCGCTGCGAGCGAAGATGACGCTATTTCCGTTGACAGAAGCCATCGAGCTCGTCGAGATTAATCTTTGCGCTCCCCTACCTGGCGCACCAACTGTCGACATTTGTTGTCGGTAATAATATATATTGGGGCTATGCGCTGGATCCAACCTCGTTGGTAACACAAAACAAGGGATTAGACAGGTTCAGGCCCTCAGCGGTGGAGGTAATATCCTAGTCCTGTGTTCTGGGATTATGAGAAGTGTCTCTCTCTTGTGTTCGTCTCTCTTTCTCCCTATACCCCTTGCCCCCTTTATATAGGTAGAGGGCTGAGTGTAGGCCCCCGGATCGGCTATCCGGAATCCTCTGTGTATTTCTGTACTAGTCCCAGATCAGTAGCTAGTACACACAGTCAAACAGTGATGAATCAACAACCATATCACGAATACATAAAACTAAGTAAGAATAACACCAAATAAAAGCAAAGACCTTATGGTCAAGGTTTACCATTACGGCCTTTACAGGCTGAACAACTGAAAAGACTGCAGCGGAAGAAGATAACATCACGTGGTAACCCATCCAAATGCCCACAAGCAATCGAGTGGGGTACGCGTCCTAGTCCTGCGAAGCTCCTTTGACGTCTTTCTCCACTACTGAGACAGGTTGAGAAGGTAGCACGTGAGTACATAAAGTACTCAGCAAGTCTAGGAAAAATGCATATGTGGGGCTTTCCAAAAGAAGCTTAATACGGTTCTTTTGCATAAAGCCAAGTTTCATCAAATCATGTTTGTTAATAAGTTTCACAAAGCATATTTGAGCAATTCTTTTTAATAATTGAATCATGTAATATTTCAGTGAGGGTTCTAACCACCATTCACTAATATACCGGCTCTATCCGCCACATCTCAAAAAGATCATGATTCATTCCATCCACATGGCTCTATCTGCCACGGTTCACAAAAACAGGTTCAATCCACCTACTTGGCTTTAGCCGCCAGAAGCACACCCGAGAGTTCTAACCGCTCCCGGATGCCAAAACAAACCATTGTTTAGTTCGAAACCAAAAACCAAAGTCTACCAGTATGAAAGCATTCAGCAAGCTTTGCCTTTGACCGTAGGCACGGCTATTCGAATAGTTTTAACTCTGCAGAGGTGTACAACTTTACCCACAAGACATGATATTCCCTTGGTGCCAAGCTATTAGCACACTTCCTTAGGTGTGCCGGCAGGGATATCATGACAAGGCTTTTACAATGTATATGCCTAACCTGACCCACCCGCTGAGGTTTCACCGCTGTTAGGGTTATATCCACCCAGTACAAAAGCCCCCTCTTGCGCCGTGTGAGAAAAACAACATTGCCTCTATCCGGCGCTCACATTCCACCGTTTGGTGAGTCTAAGTTAGGTTTCTACAAATTATTCAGCCAGGTCGTGCCCACTTTGACATGTGGTTGTACGGTTATGCTTAGAATGGAGACAGTCATAAGCGTCGGTCCTTAATTGACTTGGGGCGGCACTTGCACCATGAAAACTAGTGCTATATCGGCACCCGCCAAACAAACCATTCCGCCCAAGTCCAAACCATTTTTCATTCTATTTTTATTTTGTAAACCAATGGCAGTACTCTCTGCCTATAACTTCCAACACAAGTTTTCAAGAGTTAAAATGAAATTCCCACCCATAGGTGGATACTGACCGATTGCGAGTCTAAGCATTTCTACCGTACTATTCTATTCCACCAATAGTTTAGTTTATAAAATACAAATCCCCGGGTTGGATTAAAATCATTATAATCAATTGTGTATTCTCCAATAATCCTTCTATTGCCATAACTTTATAATCATAAGAATAATCCAATTCAATATGGTATCCAACAAGTAGGAAGTACATCATGGTACCATCATAACTCCCAAAATCATATTAAACTACACTCATGTTCGTATGTGAAATAATTCCCTTAAACCATAATTCGTATTACTGGCTTATCCAGTAATTATACGGTAATCAATCTTATCATCTGCTAAGAATATTTCACCAAATCACTTACTAAGCCACCGAGAATACTTCACAATAGTATCTCTAATCACCTAGAATACAATCCACCGATAATACTGCATAATATCATATATTTAATCATTCACATTATCACCTCTAGAGTATCTACTTTAATCCTGCAAGAATACGCACTAGCATCCTTTACTAAACCACCAAATATTAGTTCATAAAACTAGGATTGTACTAATTCATCGTCAATAGTAGTTTCCCTTCACACCGATACTAAGTTAAATAAATAAACCACACATATTCTACATTATTCACAATTCTCCAAAAATGATTATCACATATCTATATTTTCATAATCTTCTATTTCTTAATCAGTCCGTTAATAATAATTCCCAACAGACACTAATAATCCAACTAACTCTGATTCTCATTTGATACTATTTTATCAACCCAAGGAATCCAATTCAACATACTATTTTCTTGCAATAATCTATTTAACCCATCATGAATACTTCACAATACCATACATCTTCCAACCTTTCCCCCAATCCATTAACATGTGAACTACTATCACAATCCAACTTCAGAATATTTCAATCATCAACGTTCATAGATCAATTTCATAATTTATAATCCCCATTAACAATAATATTCAGGTAATCTCCAATCAAGTTGGGTTCTAGCTGCCATCTACATTCTATACTAACATGTTTCATCCACAATGTCTTCCAAATGTCATTTCCCTAATAAAAGAATATTTTATGAAAAGCATTTATATTGGTGGATTACTATACTAGGCGACAAAGGATCATGTATAACAATATCAAGGAGGTATGAACAATAGGTATTAACTAATGGCCTAACGTCAACATCATCCTTTTATATAAATAGCAATGCAATTTGTAAAAAAGTATAAAACATTTATAAATCATGGGATCAACATGCGTCAAGGAGACTTGCCTCGATCACAGCGAGGATGTTGAATTATTGAAATCCGGCGGCGGGATCGGCGGTCGCGTCGGGGTCCTCGGCTACCTGCAAAACGGAGCAACAAATAAATACAAGAAAATAAATAAAATCCAAAAATTACACAAGTAGTACTGGCAGGTAGGTCTTGATTTTAGATGAATTTAGAAATTTGAACGGAGTCAATCGGAGTTCGGACAGAGAAGTTATGAGCGTCTGAAGTTTGAATTTTGGAAAAATTGGAAAACCGGGAATATTCTGAGAATATTCCTTTGTTGACTTTTTCTGAATTTTTGGGTAGACTTGGTTGGAGTGTATGACTTGTGGGGCCATGGTGTCATTGAGTGATGGCCTTCTTCCTCATTGGCCTTAGCCATGACCATGGATGTGGGGAATGGAGCTTGGAGGGGTGGGGGTGGGGTGCATGGCCGGGGCGCAGCGGCGGCCGGCGGCGGTGGGCGGTCGGCAGCGACGCGGCCGGCGTGGCTGGGCCCACGCACGCATGAGCACCATCACAGTGAGCTCCCAAAACGAACAGAGCCCAAAACTTTTCCAAAACTCCGGATTTTGCACCCATTTTTGCATGAAATTGATCCAAATAAAAGCATGGATTCTCAAGAGAGCAACCTTAGGGAGCTATAGGAGGAAGGAATTGGATTGATTCTCACTGGAGACGACGAATTTGGCGACGAATGGAGTTCCGGCCGAAATGACAAAAATGCGAAATTCGTCTCCAAATCATGAGGGATTCTAAAATTGATTGAATGGTTAGATTCTAGACTCCCTCACGGTCACAAGGAACCCAGTAGCACGAAGAATGACCCACCGGAGAGAGATCTACGGCCAAGAACGCGAAGAACAACGAAAACGGCGACCCGGCGTTGGTTTTCTCGATCTCACGGGCGCAAGAGTGGAGGAGGCTAAAGGAGGCTCATACCACCGGGACGGGGGTTCTTAAACGGAGAGAATGGAAGTGGAATCACGCGGAACGGAGTTGAAACGGCCGAGTTATGAGCATTAATGTCATTTTCGGTTTTTCTTTAATGCGACGGTTTCCGGCGAGATTAGCGACGAATGAAGGTGGGGAATGGCAAGAGGACGTCGCTACGGATTCAACGGAACCGATCGTTCGTGATTTGGAGTTGAAATGAGGGAGATGGAGTGGTTTAAAGAGAGCAACCACCATGGGAGAGAAGCTTGAAGCTCTCTCTGTACATGCCATGGCTAGAGGTTGAAGATGCACTGTAGCGCCACGTGGCACTCCCTCATTGGCCTATATTTACGCGAATAAACCGCCCTAGAGAAAAATTAGAAAAAATGGTCTAAAAATTCTGGAAAAATTCCTAGAGCCATTTTGGAATATTTGGGACCAGATAAAATTGGTTTCGCGGAATTTGGATGAAATTTGTGGAATTAAATATTCAGGCGCGAATAGCGGGCATTAAACAAAAGCCGCGCGAGATAAAATAGGAGTGAAGGTCCAAAAATCCGGGGAATGGTTCCTAAAATCATTTAGGAATATTTGGGACATAATTGAAGTGGTTTCGGGATTTTTAGAGCATTTTTGGACTCGGGTGAAATTTCGGGTACCGGCGGGAATCTAGAAATTCGATTTTTCGAATGGAAGGGAATTAAATCCCGATTTTGGATGGGAAAGGATGCCAGGTTAAATATAAACACTAGAGAAACTCCAATTTTTGAATTTAATTAATTTAAATTAGATTTTCTTCAGAAGGCGAAAACTAGGGCGTTACACTGAGGGATCCGAGTCGGTTACAGGATGGATTCCTACTCGGTTACATGTTGGAGATTTTGTCTTCAGAATACAATCATATATTTCCTAACAATAGTTAGTTACTACCATTGGTCCTTTCTTGTAGGGCACGACGGTGAGAGTCCGAGTAATACCCAATCTCCCATGGCCCTTCTGGAACGCCCCCTCTTGGTGTGCTTGTGGCCTGTCAAGTAAATACCCAGGGTTTATATAGTCCACACTTTCCCCATCCCATCAATGTATGGAGTTAGACCCCGTTTCTTTGAGCTCAAAGCTTGGAGAGATTGAGATTGAGAGAGAGAGAGAGTGACAGGCGAGAGAAAGCTGATAGAGCTGAGAGAGATTGAGAGAGACAAGATAGAGGGAGCAACAGGCGAGAGAGACAGTGAGAGAGATTGAGAGAGACAGGCGAGAGATATTGAGAGAGATGGATGATAGAGAGGGAGATGAGAGAACGAGCAACAGGGAAGAGAGAGCTCAAAGAGATTGAGAGAGATGGGTGACATAGAGGGAACAACGGGTGAGAGAGATTGAGAGAGACAGGCAAGAGAGGTTGAGAGAGACGGACGAGAGAGAGCTGAGAGAGCAAGAACGAGCGAGAGAAGAGAGCTAAGAGAGTTTGAGAGAGAGAGATGAAATAGAGGGAGCAACGAGCGAGAGAGAGGGAGAGAGCTAAGAGAGGAGCAACGGGTGAGAGAGAGAGAACTGAGAGTGAAGGACCATGTGGAGGTCCATCCATATTTGTGATGAGTATTTGACTTTATTTGAGCAAGGTGTGCTCAGGTTTGAGTTTGATTTAACTTGGAATTGCATGTTTGAATTTATGATAAATATGGACTAACACGTAAGAAGAAAAAGGTAAGAGTGCATTTTGGAATGTACAAAATGGTTTGGTCCTTGTGGTACATGTTATTGAGGCAGCTGTGGACGTTGGTGAGTATCGGGACTAGGTTGGGACAACCGAGGTCCAGAACGGTCAAGGATGCCAACGAGATGGTTGGGATCAAATCAGGATCATTTGAACATCACGAAAATGGACTTGAGGTGGCTCAAGGTTTCTGATTAGGGTTGGAGGCTCGAAGAGACGAAAACAGAGCGGTCAATCCGACGAATGAAGGCCCGTTGCATTGAGTTGACCGGGTTTTGTTTAAAACCCATGTATGGCCTATGTAGCCCATGTAAAGCCCATGTGTGGGCATGGATTGAGTGGGTTAATCCTAGCTCTTGGTGGAGTGCTCTAGGGTTTAGGACTCATCTAAGGGTGGTAGGTGGCCCAAGAGTAGTATATATAGAGGGAGAGAGGTGCCCTCCCTCACTTGAAGGTTTTGAGTTGCTCCTTTAAGCTTTGCCCACATGAAGTGAGGCTTTGTAAACCTTCCAACCAGAAAATACAAAAATTTTCTTTACATTCTTGTGAATTTAAATTCCGCATTTACATTATGTCTTTACTTTACGCAAATTAAATTCAGTATTTACTTTCCCGCATGTAAATTCTCGCAATTTACTTTCTTGCAATTTGGATTTGCATCCTATCCATCTAAATATTGTTTATCAAGGATGTCTTGAGGGTGCTTATTTGGTTTTTCATCTTTATTGCACCCTAGGATAGACTAGAGATCAAGTTTCTATCAAGATTACAAATATGTCCTGAACTTGTTCTTCGCGCAGCAGTTAGTATTCGATTTTTAGAAAAATCTAGAAAAATTCTTTTTGAGTTTGTTGGAAAAGGTGAGGGACTCATATACCCATCTGTGAAAATTTTTTGGAGTCCACTGGTCACACCGTTTGGGATCTATGAGGTGAAAACCGAGCCCTAAATTTTCTGATCGAAGTTCCTAACTATTCGTGGTTCTTGATTTTTTTTTCTGATTTTTTTGCGAGGCTTTTTGAGGTGATTTTTGGTGGAGTGTTTAATGACTCATCTTCTCATAGGGTGAAAAATTCCTAAAAATTTTAGATCAACATAAGTCCACCAACCACCTACTCCAATTGAGAACAAGTGAAAAAAAATCTGTTTTTGCTTTTCTAAAAGAGACTTTTGTCTTTTGGCTTGATCTCTTTTAGAAAAAAAAGCATTTGGATCAATTCCTATTTGTTTGGACACTTGACAAACAGAATTGTGGTTGAAAAATCCCTCACATGTTTCATGGTTCTCACCCATGCAAGCTAGGGATACACATAGTTGTTTAGATGTTCTAGTTTTGCGGGTTTTGCGAATTTAAGGAGCACCGGTTTCCTTGCGGGATTTCTTAGAGTACTTTGAGTGGGGAAATTTTATTTGGGATCATTCACCCCCCTCTGATCGCCATCTCGATCCTTCAGAGAGAGATTAAGATATGGGCGAGAGAGAGAGAGAGAGAGAGAGAGAGCAGTTTTTGCAAGGTTCAAGTCTTTGTACTAAGGAGCATTGTATACTCACGCAAGTACGGCAATGCCACTATCAAAGATGAATAAAATTTAGTTCCTTCGCCCCAATATTTGTGTCAACTGTCTCAGCTTTGTGTGTCTCCAGCTCATTTCCTCTCGTCGCGATAATGCAAATGGGCTAGGCTTGAACCGGCACAACACGAAGCAGGCACGAAGCACAAATGAACCGGGCCTGAGCTTGCCAAAGGTGAGCTGAGTCGGCATAGCACATCACAATATGTACAATGGGCCATCGTGGTACGGTACGGTTCAGGCACAAAACACGACTAGCCTGTGCTGGACCGGCCCGCCTACACACACTATGCATGGTCAATGGGCTTATTTGAGCATCCATAGAAGAACCCTAAGGTTCCATAAAGCTGTGTATTTGAACCCTTCACAAATCTTAGATTTCCTTTGGATTCAATTTCGATAATAATTACCAGTATACGAGAAAGCTTAATTATGTTGTAGTTTGAATTATTTGCTGTCAGGGGAAGGCTATAGTACCAAATATACCTGAATGTTTTAAATATGATATGGCATAATGAGGATGCTGCTTTGATTTAAGAGTAGAATTTAGAGTAACGAATGATATTGTTTAGCTAATTTTTTAATTCCTCTGCTTTCGCAATTTTCTACTTCTCGAATTTCCTGGCTGGATTTTAGGTGGTTTTCAGCGCCCCCCCCCCTCATATACATGTATGTATGTACTAGAAAAATGAGCGCGGCGCACGCCGCGCACGTGAACGGGAAAAAAATTGTGTTGTTTTTTTGGAGAACAAACAGATCACGAAAACTTTTTTTTGGAAAAAACAAGGGAAAATGAACCACGAAAGCATTTTTTTGGGGGGAACGGGAAAGAAAAATTTTGGAGGGTAAACGCAGCACGACGAAAACAATTTTTTCTCGGGGGAAACGAGGAAAAACGGGCTAGGAAAACATTTTTCGCGGACTACGAAGACATTTTTTCTATGGGAAACGAGAAAAACGGACAACAAAAATATTTTCCCAAGAAAAACCGTGGCGCACGCGGTGCGCGTGAACGGAAAATAGATTTATATTTTTTTCGGAGAAAAAAACGGACTACGAATTTTTTTCCCGGGGGAAACGAGGGAAAAAGGACCACGAAAACAATCTTCTCGAGAAAAAGCGAGGAAAAATGGACACAAACGGAGAAACGACGGGCGAAAAATGAATTTTTGTTTTTTTTCGGGGAAGAACGGCAAATGGAAACATTTTTTTCGGGGAAAATAAGGAAAAAACGCAAAAAAAAAACGGGAAAACGATGGACGAAAAACGAATTTACAATTTTTTTTGGAGAAACGGCGAACGAAAATATTTTCCGCATACTTCGAAGGAAAAACGGACCATAAAAAAAAAAATTTAGGGAAAATGGGCAACGAAAATATTTTCCGCATACTCCGAAGAAAAAACGGACCATAAAAATATTTTTATAGGGGAAACGGGCAACGAAAATATTTTTTGTATGCTCTTGAGAAAAAACGGACCACAAAAACATTTTTTCCGAAAAAAACGGAGAAAGGACCTGAACGTAAAGTGCAGGGGCCTATTTGTTATGATTTTGGACCCATTCGCTATTTTGAAAAACTATGAAAGGGTTCATCCGCGATTTATATTTAGCAGAAGTTTTTTTTTTGTAAAACGGCGAACGAGGGACCTAAACGCGAACCGGGGAAAAAAGTCTCCCATCACAGAAAATCGCGAAGGACCTCTACGAAAATTAAAAGGACCTATACGTAATTTTAAAAACTTGAGGGTTTTTTTGCAAAACGAGGAGAGAGAGTGGATGGGGGTGACGTGGGGGGCTGAGGGAGCCGGAACTCTTCCGGAAATTCTCCCCTCACAGAAAATCGCGAAGGACCTCTACGAAAATTAAAAGGACCTATACGTAATTTTAAAAATTGGAAGGTTTTTTTGCAAAACGAGGAGAGAGAGTGGATGGGGGTGACGTGGGGGGCTGAGGGAGCCGGAACTCTTCCGGCTGTAATATATGTAGTATATCCCCTGGCTAGATACTGGGAAAAGTGTTCGTGAGGTATACACAAAATTACTTGCGCATTATATATAGTCACTCCTATTAATTACATACTATTATGTTTTGGGAATTGCTAAATAGCACTCGAGTGTTTTTTTGTTTGTGAGCACTCAATTTATTTTGGGGGGTGTCTAGGGAGCACCTGAGTGTTTTTTTTACTAAATAACACTCAAATTTTGAGCCTTTAAATCTAGATTTAATGGATGAAATCAATTTGCCGTTCTCCTCCAATTTTTTTACATTAATTATATACAAAGTTTTACACAAATTAAATTATGTAAAAAAGATGTGACAATTTGTAAAAAAATTATTCTTTTCCACATGGCCTTTTTTACATCAATTATATACTTATTTACATAGATTAAATTATGTAAAAAATAATATGATAATTTGCAATAAAAAAAGAACAAAACAAACCATAAAGAACACAGCAAACAAAAAATGTGGATTACAAAGTCAAAACGAAGTTGTGGACTGTCTCCTTGCGGACGTTGAAGCTCGTGGAAAGCCTTATTTTCTTGGATGGCTCGTCGGAGTAGAGCTTCGCCTTCTCCTCCGGCGGGAGCCGGAAGAACTCCAGCCCAAAGGCCCTCACCTTCTGCAGTAACTCCTCTGCTATTCCATGGTTTATGACCTAAAAAGAAATTGACACATCGCAAGCAATTAATTGTTATGCATGTCTACTACATCAGGGATAGCTTGGCAGAAGTCAAGGCTGGCTCCGACGTTACCAATCCGCGGCGAACTTGTCTGGAGGAGAAAATTAAAAATTAACAATGCGGCCGCTAAATCATCACTTTTCTAACCCTTTCATAACTTTTTTTTGTTGTTGTAAATATGGCTTCCTTCCGAATGTAATTATAAAAATAGTTCTATCCCTAACTGCGAACTGTCACTTGGTGCGCTTCCATAACTCAGTGATAGGTGTCATCTGTCAACGCTTCTGCGGTTGGAGATATGATAGATTTGAAAAAAATATATTATGAAATGGCTATAAAAGTGATGACATAACAGGTGCATGGACTTACATGTGACACGCGACAGAGCAAATTGTAAAGCGTTGGACGAAGTTAAGCTAGCTAGCAGCCATGTTTGAACTTTGAAGCTAGCTAGCGTTGGAAGAAGTTAAGCTAGTGCGAAGACAAAATCTAGCCAGGGTGCGCGAGAGGGACCCAGGGTTCAAAATCTTGCCGAATTTCAGCGAAATTTTGGATTTCGGACCTCTCCGAGTTTCATAATCCCGACGAAATTAAAAAAACCCTAAAAAAATTTTGAAAGTGCTACAGTACATTAAAATCTCACCGAAATTTCGGTGATTTGGACCGAAATTTCGGTTAAACGGAAGAAGCCGCATGTGCGGCAAGCCTGAGCAATCTCCTCGATGGTTCGCTGCTTGTCCGGCGAGGCTAGGTCGATGAGGGGGATGTTGCTGTCGTTCGCCACCTCGGCGAGCCGTGGCCGGTCAGACTCGGGGCGGACATAGCCCTCCGGTAGGGTCTCGCGGTGCGCGACGGTGGACAGAAGCTGGTGTGCCATCGGCGGCGAGGTTGGGATCTAGGTAAGCTAGCAACGATAGAAGAGGGGGCGAGGGGATCGCGCGAGGGAGTACTTGAAGACTTGAGACGGTGACTACGCGTTGACGCGCGACGCGACGGGCAGGATTATAATTGGGTGAACCAAAATACCAGTTTAACTGCTTGAAGTCGAAGACCAGGTTTATATGCATGCGTAGAGGTGGGTATTTGGGCCGGGCTCTTTTGGGCCGGCCCGAAGCACGATGGTATGGCACGGTGCAAAGCACGGCACGGCACGGTTTCGGGTCGGGCCGGGCCGGCACGCAACTGTAGCACGGGCCGTGCCGGGCCCGGGAACCAGGCACGACGGGCGGCACGGCACGGCACGGCAGTTTGGGCCGGGCCCGTGCCGGCACGGCACGAACGGGCACGAAATCACGGATTAAGGCCTAAAAGTTGGCAGATATTGTTGATTCAGGGCATCTTCAAGCATTGCATTTATGTTTGACATTTTGTTGATGTGATTAGTCTCTTATGTAATTAAAATAGGTAGTTTAGTAGTAGTGATTTGTTTTATTTCTTTGTTCATCACAATAGTAAAAATGGGTCGGGCTTGGGCCGGCACGGCATGAAGCAGGCACAAAGCGCAAATGGGCCAGGCTTGGGCTCGCCAAAAGTGAGTCGGGCCGGCACGGTGGGCACGATGGGCCGTCGTGGCACGGCACGGTTTCGACCCGAAGCACGATGGACCCGGACCGGACCGGCACGGCACGGCACGGCACGATGCCCACCTCTATGCATGCGCAACAATCGAACTATGGTAAAAAAAAAAGGAAGTAATACTCCGCTAGGACGAGAGCATATTGAACTAACGTTTGTATTCAACCAAAGTGTTTTGTAGACGGCGACAAATAATCAACTGCGAATATGTCATTCTAGGGGATGACATAATGTGTTGGCATGAACGAAAGCTAGCACTACTGGTCTGTTAGTTTGTGCATGGTCGGATTGATGCATGCCTCAGCAGGCTAATTGACTCGAGAAGAATTAACATCACCTCAAGCTTCACTCAAGTCCGAGCCTACAACCGGAGCTCTACCCAAGCGCAACGTACATTGATCTAACCGGCCCGGCCCATGCTCAACTGGCTAGACCCATGCATCCAATTATTAACTCATGTACTGGAGAAGATTAATTATTGTAATTAACTTCCTCTCGTCACGTAAGCGGTGGACGAATATGCATGCCGCAGAGAAAAGGGTCAGGCATTGATTTTGGGGTTTTCAGGTAGCATGCAGTAGGACTCCGCGGTGCCTTATCAAATTAAGGGAATTCTTAAACGACACTCGAGTGTTTTTTATATTTATTAATATTTAATTTTTTAAATATGCCCGTGCGTTGCTACGAAAAACAAAATTGATAACAAAAAAAAATAAAAAAAATACTATTTCATAAGATCAAACATCTATCTTTAACGCTTCATTTCTTGCAGAAGCTGGCTAATTAAAGCAACGTTTTGTTTCTTGCGTAGGGCAATTAAGCATGGCAATTAAGTATGTCAATTAAGCAGGGCAATTAATGTGACGTGGGAAGAAACTCTCACTTTATATAGTAGAGATTTATTAATATTTAATTTTTTATCTATAGAATACTTAATATGAGGAGGGGAGACAAATTAATTATATCAATTGGATCTAGAATGGAAGGCTTAAAATTTAAATGTTATTTAACAAAAAAAATACTTAGATTCTCCTGAGACACCCCATCAAATCATCATGACATATATACGCAGACACCACTATAAGTACGATCGCTTTGCACATCCCAAGGATCCAAATCCTGGCTGAAATTCGGAAATCATCTTGGCTGAGATTTTGCATTTTGGACCCCCCCCTCCCCCTGAGATCCTAAATCTCGGCTGGCTAATTTTTTTTGAAAAATTCAAATTGCTACAGTACAATGCAAATATCGGCGAGATCTCGGTGATTTCGGCCGAAATCTCAGGGGTTTTTGCCGGATTTTTATTTTTGTGCATTGGATTTGATTGGATTTAGGGTCAAGATCATCCACAAAATTTTTGGACGTGTTTTTGACCATTTTTTGGTCGGTTCAATTTGTCGGTTAGTTTTGAGTAGCACTGTCCAAATTTTTCAAAATTCTTCAAGATTGATCATTATCTGAAAATTTTATGGGAGTGTTAGGACCATCCACAAAAAATTTCAAAATTTTCTAACGTGATTTGAACTATTTTTCATTGAGTTGAAATTTGTCGTTCCGTCTTAATTAGCACTATCCGAATTTTTGAAAATTCCTCAAGATTGATCACTATCTAAAAATTTCATGGGAATATTACGAATGTGTTAGGATCATCCACAAAAATTTTCAAAAATTTCTAACGTGGTTGACACCATTTTTCATTCAATTGAAATTTACCAATCAGCCTTTTATCAGGACAGTAGCACTGTTAAATTGTTTAAAAAAATTTCCTCAGGCTTGATCATCATCTGGAATTTTTATGGGAACATTAGTGATGTGTCAGGACCATCCAAAACAAATTCCAAATTTTTTTGACGTCATTTGAACCGTTTTTCATTCAGTTGAATTTTACCGAGATTTCAAAAATTTTGGATGAAATTTCGGATTTCTCGGTTCAAAATAATTCGGATTTGAATTTTGGTTTTTAAATTTCATCCAAATTTTAAAATTTCTTAATCTCGCCAAAACTTCGGATTTCGATCGGATAGAGTCCGAAAATAAAATTTGAAATATATAAATATATAAGATGACATATGATATGTGACGTTAGAGTTTTTCTTCGTCGTTTAACTCTAAAAAGAGCTTGTTCTAGAATGACGGCAGTACGGGACTCGTGGCCATCCCGTCAGCAACTATGAGAACTTTTTCCAAGAGAGAGTGCATCCGTTCGATCGATGCGCTAGCTTAATGTACACAGAGAACTTATATATGAGGTTTGCACGAGTGCCATGGATGTATATCCCTTTGATTGCCATGTTTATATATGATAATCAACTAAACAAAATAAATTTGGCAAAGTGAATAGTATAATACTGATCAATGAATATACAACTTTCCTCTTTTTCTCCAAAGAAGTTTCCTCTGTTAAAATTCAAGAGTTTTTAACAATATCCAGCGTTTTTGCATGTGTAGTGGACCGCTACTATTAATTGTTTTATAACAGCAAGATGCAAATCTACTCGGCGGCGTGGTTCTTCTTAGTTAATCGATCGTGCGGGATGCGTCAATGTTACTAGTGAGAGTTGCGCGCTCCGCCGTGCCGTGTGAAATTTGATCCAAGTTTTTATCTCTAAAAAAAGGTAAGAATATCCGAGTTTTTTTTTGTTCGCTTGGGTATTTCTTGGAAAAAATACGCTAGGTAAGAACCGTCGACGAACCAGCGAAACAACGGCTCTTTTTTGGGGGGAAAAAGAATAATACATGTTCTGAGAAATATTAGATCCCAATCTGCAAAAAAAAGCTATAGACGCCGAGTTTAACACCCTATGCGGTCAACAGGCAATAATATATGTCTTAAAAAATATTAGAGATCGAGCCGCAAAACAAATTTTAGATGCCGAGTTTAATACCCTATGCGCTTATTTTCCCTTGAAAAATGAGAAAAAACGGGAAAAAAACGGAGAAACGACGGACGAAAAATGAATTTCTATTTTTTTTTTAGAAACGACTAACGAAAACATTTTCCTCATGCTCTGGAGAAAAAACGGATCACGAAAATATATTTTTTTCGGGCAAAACGGAGAAAAAAAACGGTCTCACATTTTTTTGTTGGGGAAATAGCCACCGAAAACATTCTTTCTCATGCTCCGGAGGAAAAACGTATCACGAAAATATTTTTTCCGGGCAAAACAGAGAAAGGGAACGGTTTTCCATTTTTTTTTTGGAAAAACGGACAACGAAAACATTTTTCCTATGCTCCGGAGGAAAAACGAATCACAAAAATATTTTTTTTTCGAGCAAAACGGAGAAAGGAAATGGTCTCCCATTATTTTTTGGGGAAATAGCCACCAAAAACATTTCCCCCATGCTCCGGAGGGAAAACGGATCACGAAAACATTTTTTTTGGGCAAAACGGAGAAAGGAAACGGTTTTCCATTTTTTTTTTGAAAAAATGGCTACCGAAAATATTTTTCGCATGCTATGAAGAAAAAACGGATCACGAAAACATTTTTTTCGGACAAAACGGAGAAAGGACCCGAACGTAAAGCGCGAGGACCTATTTATTATAATTTTGAACGTTGTCCTGTTTCTGTGTCGTTAGCCTGAACCTTCCCTTTGCTCTCCTTCGTCTTCAGTCTGGACCATCATCTTCTTGACATTACCCCCCCCCCCGGCCCAACAGAGTCTGCTTGACCCCAAACACCGGACGCAGGGAAACGCTGCTTCAGCACATGCAAATCCTCCCAAGTGGCCAACTCCCCTGGAATATTGGTCCACTTAATCAGAACCTGCGGCACTGCTGCATTCCCCTTCTTAACCAGCCTACGATCCAGGATTGTTTCTAGCTCAGTAGTGCCGATATTCAGTTCTGCAATATTGGGAGGTGTGTTGTAGATCGGTGTATAATCAGGCACGAAGGACTTGAGCTATGAAACATGGAAAACCGGATGAATCTGAGCACCCTCCGGCAGTTCCAATTTGTACGCTGCTGTGCTAATTTTCTCCAGCACCCGATATGGCCCAAAATATTTGAACGCCAGTTTGGTAAAAGGTCGATTGACCACTGACGACTGCGCATAAGGCTGAAGCTTCAGATATACTTGCTCCCCTTGTTGAAACTGCCGATCCACTCGCCTCTTATCTGCTTGAAGTTTGATACGATTTTGAGCAGTAGCCAAATGACGCTTCCGCATGGTATTATAAGCCATACGTTCCTGAAGGAAATCAGTCACCAGTTCATTATTGACGCTTGTACTGTCTGGCAATGCTCCATATCGTGGCTCCAAGCCATAGAGTGCCTTGAATGGTGAGCACCTTAGTGAAGTGTGATAACAAGTGTTATACCAGAACTCGGCCATGGCCAACCAGAAGCGCCATTTAGTGGGTGAAGAATGAACAGCACAGCGCAAATACATTTCAAGGCACTGATTGACGCGCTCGCTCTGTCCGTCGGTTTGGGGGTGATATGTTGTGCTGTATGGAAGCTTCGTGTCCATTGACACAAAAAATTCTCTCCAAAACCCACTGGTAAAAATCTTGTCCCTATCTGAGACAATCAACCTCGACATACCATGAAGCTTCACAATGTTCTCCAGGAACTGTCGAGCTACCTGAGATGCAGAAAAAGGGTGCTTCAATGCCACGAAATGTGCATATTTCAAGAAACGATCTACTACCACCATGATCGTATTGTAGCCTTCGGATCTCGGAAGTCCTTCAATAAAATCCATGGTAACATCTTTCCATGCCTCATCTAGAATCGGTAAGGGTTGAAGAAGGCCTGGTAACTTGTTGTGCTCATGTTTGGCTTGTTGACAAACGGAACATTGCTTCACCACATTGATTACATCCCTTTTTTGCCCTGGCCACTCAAAAAATTTCTTCACTCGCTGATAAGTGGCTGAAATTCCGGAATGTCCCCCAATCGCACTAGCATGAAACGCATGAATGATCTTGGTTTGTAATGCAGAGTTCTCCCCAATCCATATCCTGCCCTGATGTTTGATCAGCCCTTGAATCAATTCATCCGGACTGTGTATGGCCAAAGAAGTCAAAAGTTGCTGTGATTTCATATCAGTAATATAGGAGTTCAAGATCTCCTGAACCCATAGTGGTTGATATCCCGAAACAGCCTGTAGCGCCATCAAATGATTGATCCGAGATAGAGCGTCAGCTGCCTGATTCAGTGAGCCTTTCTTGTACTGGATCTTAAACTGCAGTCCCATCAACTTGGTCATTGCCCTTCTGAGAGGAGCCGCCCAGATCGTCCTCGAGTTGTTGGATGAACAGTTGCTCCCATCGGAGTTGGATCCTAGCAACGAATCACCGGAGGTGATCCCGATGCTAATACCCAAGCCCAATCGAGACAACTCTACAAACATCCAAACGACTCGACAACAACCCCGGTATTCCCCCGGTATGCGATCCGAAACTCGCCCAGGATCCCCACATACCGGTTCCCAATGCCATATCACAACAATTCCCACAAAGGGGCATCGAGCCCAAACTCACTACCAGAGACGCAAGAACGCGGAAGCAACAAACACACCACACGACACAAAGAGGCCCAACAAAGACAACCAACAACAACGACCAACGAAAGGTAGACGAATTCCATTGCAGAAGTAGAAGTACAGCTGCTCACAAAAGTAAAACCAACTACTCTATGCTAACAAAAGTAAAACACCTCCGGAAGTGTCATGCCCTGAACACTTCCGGGCGTACAACGTCGACAGCCTCTACTCGGTGCCCCGCTTGATCACCGAGGCAAGACGGGCGTAACTCGCATCCACCCACCTGATCCTCACCTGAAAACCACAAAGCAGAAGCATGAGTACAAAAGGTACTCGCAAGACTTACCCGGGGTCCATATATGACCGACTCCAAAGGAGATGCATTTGGCGGTAGCAAGGTAAACAGGCTTAGGTTACAAGTGCGGAAATGCTTAACTTTGTTTCAATTTTTGTCATCTACTCAAGTTTTTCTCAATATAGTTAGCAGTTGTAACAGCACCTACTTCTAGCAGGATATTGTAATTAACAGAATGTGAAGCAAGTCATCTCATATCAAAATTTAGCTCGAGCCCAACGGCGAACCACAAGTTCAAGTTGTTTACTACGCAGAAGAAGTTCGGATCAAGCTTGCTCATATCCGAGAGCGCGGCAATTCGAATCGCTTAATTAACCCTGCAGGGAAGCATTGATTGCACGACACTTACCACAAGGGCCTAGTGTCAACCCCCTCCCAATCATACCCAATCGCTGAAGCGTCCTCCTGTGGCCCGAAAACCTAGCACCCCCTCGAGCAGCCCCAAGCCCGGCTTGGCACTCGAGAGTCGGCCTAAGCCTCGCCCTCAACCACGTCCAACCACAGGAAGTTACGGTCCATCGATTCCGTATGAGAGAAAGAGTGGCTTACCGTACCATAATCGGGCATGCGACCAACCGGGGTGTGCTCAATCTTATTCCACTTACGGATCGGTCCTTAACTGACACAGACGGGGCTACACATTTGAGTCTCCATACCCAAATAAACCAACTCCCCGCCCGGTCCACAATTCATTTCTTTCCAAAACCTTTCCCAATTCCAAGTCCAACATAATGTAGTATGTGTGTAATAATAACAACCGCAAGTGACAGAACCCTCCGTCACTTGGCCCGAACCCCGACCTCTAAGCAAGACTAAGCATGGACTCATTTATTTTACCCGTAATCTAGTTCCAAAGAACGTGTTCAACAATTACCAACGGATGTATGTGCAGCAAATGGGATCTAGACCTATCCCTCAATTAAATTCCTAATGCATCACTTGACCAATCATGTAGCAGTTTATTCACAAAAATACATTTACATAAAGGTTGAATATGCTTAGGTGCTTGCCTTGATCTTCTGCCTATGGGTCGGTAGTAACTGGCTCTCCGGTCGCACCCTCGGTCACCGCGGCGTCAGTCCCCGCGGGATCGCTCTCTACACGAGTACAATGCATAATGAGATGTATGCCATGCAAATGAAATGAACACCAAAGGAAAAATCCCGACGAAACAATGCGACCGAACAGGTTAACGAAACCGGACAGAATAGCCTAACCCGGACAGTCCGGTTATTTGATCCGGACAGTCCGGATAACCCGGATACTCCGGACCTTGTGTCCGGATACTCCGGCCTAGGGCGGATACTCCGGACTGGGTGTCCGGACACTCCGAACCTGGCGCATCTCACCCTACTACTCAACGGACCGAGGTGCCGCCAAGTCCCACGGCACCGCGGGGACCCGATCTATGACATTCCTACACGCGGCGAGGCCGGAGAAGCTTATAGCTAACCCAACTCCACGAGGAATGACACTAATCTATGAAATCACTAGCCAACTCCAAACGACCATCGGATCGGCATTTCCACTACCCGATCTACCTCACTAGTACCCACATTCATTTAATCCAAGCCCCAACCAACCCTAGAATCACTACACCCAAAACCCTAGAGCTCAAGATCCAAATCCAAACTCCCAATCCAAACCTAAACCCTAACCCACCATGGATAGTCTTAGAACCCAAGAATCCCACGAATCAACCCCCAAGAGAAAGACCTACCTCCAAGGATGATGGAGGAGAACAATACCGGGTGGGGGAAGGAGAAGTCGGCGTGAGGAGGAGTTCCCGGGGATGGAGGAGTCGCCGGGGAGGAGCCACGGAGGGTCACCGGCCGGTGGGAAGCTCACCGGAGTGAAGCTAGGGTGGAGGGGAGTAGCACCAAGGAGTGGGAAAACAACATGGAGGAGAAAGAATGGAGGGGAGCCACGAAATGGGACTTTTATACTAAACCCCCACAATTACCGAACTCTCCAGACGCTAACCCAGAGACTCCGGGTTGGGGTCTTCGGTAACACTAACCCGGACACTCCGGACGTTTGGTCCGGACACTCCGGGTTGAGGCGCTCGGTCAGGCTAATCCGGATACTCCGGACAATATGCCCGGACATTCCGGATTGAGTCCGGACATTCCGGATGTTGATCCGGACACTCCGGATGTTCCAGAACTTTTGGAACTTGGGGCCTTGACAAATCCTCCCCCCTTAAGGGAATCTCGCCCCGAGATTCAGAACAAACGCATATACGGGTTAGGACCCTAACGGACATGCTCTCTAAACCTTGGGAATTGTACGCTCGCACTTACATGGCATCGAAGAATTCAGGGTACTCGGTCTTTAGACGATCTTCGGGCTCCCAAGTAGCCTCATCCTCAGTATGATTACTCCACTGAATTTTATAGAACTTGAGAGTTCTCCGTCGAGTCTTGCGTTCCGCTTCTTCCAAAACCCGAATTGGATGCTCTGGATAGGACAGATCCAGTTCAGGCTGAACCTCGAGTTCATCCACTGCAATCTGCTCGAAGGGAGTACGAACACACTTCTTCAGCTGGGAGACGTGAAACACGTCGTGAACCATTCCGAGCGAAGAAGGAAGCTTTAGCTGATATGCTACTTGGCCGCGCTTTCCAAGGATCTTGAACGGCCCTACGTAGCGAGGTGCCAGCTTTCCTTTAACTCCGAATCGACGGGTGCCACGGAGAGGAGAAACCTTCAGGTAGACAAAGTCGCCAGTGTCGAAGGAGAGGGGTCTCCTACGGCGATCAGCGTAACTCTTCTGTCGCGACCGCGCTATCCTCAGATTTTCCTGGATAGTCCTGACTCTGTCTTCCGCCTCCATAACCAACTCAGGCCCAATCAAGTAGCGTTCCCCACTTTCTGACCAGTTCAGCGGCGCTCGACAACTGCGACCATAAAGTGCCTCGAACGGAGACATCTGGATACTGGTTTGGTAGCTGTTGTTGTACACGAACTCGGCGTACGGGAGACACTCTTCCCACTTCTTCCCGTAGGACAAAATACAAGCCCTCAACATGTCCTCGAGGATCTGATTGACCCTCTCGGTCTGACCGTCGATCGAGGGTGGTATGCTTTGGTATGGAGCAAATTCGTGCCCAAAGCTTCATGCAGGCTTCTCCAGAATCGAGAGACAAACTGAGAGCCTCGGTCTGACACTATCCGTTTCGGCACTCCATAGAGACACACGATCCGAGAGATATATAGCTCTGCATATCTCTTGGTCGAATAAGTGGTCCGGACAGCCAGAAAGTGCGCGGACTTCGTCAGTCGGTCGACAATCACCCAAATTGAGTCATGGCCTGAGAAAGTGGTCGGCAGGCCAGTAATGAAATCCATGGTAACATCCTCCCACTTCCACACTGGAATTGGAAGAGGCTGAAGAGTACCGGCTGGCTTGAGGTGCTCGGCCTTCACTCGCTTGCAGACGTCGCACTCTGACACATAGCGAGCGACTTCGCGCTTCATGCGAGCCCACCAAAACTGCCGTCTCAGGTCTTGATACATCTTGTTGCTGCCCGGGTGAATGGTAAGCAAGGAGTTATGCGCCTCATCGAGAATCCTTCGCTTCAACTCCTGGTCATCAGAGACAACTATGCGATCGCCGAACCACAAGGTTCCCTGATCATCCAGGCGAAACTCAGCGACTTGCCCCAAATCTAATTTATCCCGGATCTGGGCAACTTCTTCATCCTTCGTCTGTGCCTCTCGAATCTGATCGAGCAATGTAGATCTCAACTCGATATTAGCTATGAATCCCTGCTCACCCATCTCCAAACCGAGTCTCTGGAATTCGGCACAGAGGGAAGCACTCCGGGGCTGTAAAACAAGACAACTGCATTGAGCCTTGCGACTCAACGCGTCGGCTACCACATTCGCCTTCCCCGGGTGGTAATGCACCTCCAGACTGTAATCTTTGATCAGCTCAAGCCACCTTCGCTGCCTCATGTTCAGATCGGCTTGGGTGAAGATGTACTTGAGACTTTTATGATCGGTATAAATATTGCACTTGTTCCCCAAGAGATAGTGGCGCCAGATCTTCAAGGCATGCACCACTGCTGCAAGCTCCAAATCGTGGGTGGGGTAATGCTCCTCATGATGCTTCAACTGCCGAGATGCGTAGGCAACGACTCGGCCTTCTTGCATAAGCACACAGCCAAGCCCAATGCCTGACGCATCGCAATACACATCAAAGGCCTGTGGATATCTGGCTGAGTGAGGACAGGAGCCATAGTCAGACGTTGCTTCAGCGTCTGAAAGGCGCTCTCGCAATCCGCTGACCATCTGAACTCAACTCCCTTCTTGAGCAGCTCAGTCATCGGCTTCGCCATCTTTGAGAAGTCTTGGATGAAACGGCGATAATACCCAGCCAGTCCAAGAAAACTGCGGATGTCCGTGACAGTCTTGGGCTGCTCCCACTTGAGTACATCCTGTACCTTGCTCGGGTCAACTGCCACGCCTCGCTCAGAAAGGACGTGTCCCAAGAATGACACTTCCCTCAGCCAGAACTCGCACTTACTGAATTTCGCATACAGGCGGTGCTCCCTGAGTCGCCCGAGAACAATGCGAAGGTGTCTGGCATGCTCTTCTTCATTGGCTGAATATATCAGGATGTCGTCAATGAAGATGACGACAAAGGAATCCAGTTCTTCCATGAAGATAGAGTTCATCAGATACATAAAATACGCCGGTGCGTTCGTCAGACCGAACGACATCACGGTATACTCGTAGAGCCCGTATCTGGTGGAGAAAGCAGTCTTCGGGATGTCCTCCGCTCGGATCTTAATCTGATGGTAGCCGAGCCTCAGATCAATCTTGGAAAATACTCGTGCACCGGTCAGCTGATCAAACAGGAGGTCGATCCGGGGCAATGGGTACTTGTTCTTGACGGTGACTGCATTCAGGGGACGGTAATCAACGCAGAGGCACAGAGAACCATCCTTCTTGGTCACAAACAGAGCCGAGCAACCCCAAGGTGAGGAGCTCGGACGAATGAACCCTTTGTCCATCAGCCCCTTCAACTGAGTCTTCAGCTCGGCTTGCTCATTGGGTGGCATCCGGTACGGCCGCTTAGAAACCGGAGCAGTCCCTAGCTGAAGCTCGGCGGCAAACTCGATATCCCGATCAGGTGGCATTCCCGGTAATTCCGCTGGGAACACATCGGGAAACTCAGACACCACGGGAATCGAGTTCAGCTCTTCAACTTCTGTCCCGTTTAGTGAACACAAGATGGCCTTGTTCTCATTAAGATGTAGAGTGAGTCGGCCGCCCTTCGGATTCCTGAGTGACAGGGTACGACTATAACAATCCAAAACAGCCTGCTGTCGTGTCAGCCAACTCATCCCAAGTAAACTGGTGCCCGGCAGGCTGCATCACCCGCAAATTGGCCCACCAAGCACCAGCAGGGCCCTGGAATCTCAGGGGTTTTTGCCGGATTTTTATTTTTGTGCATTGAATTTGATTGGATTTAGGGTCAAGATCATCCACAAAATTTTTGGACGTGTTTTTGACCATTTTTTGGTCGGTTCAATTTGTCGGTTAGTTTTGAGTAGCACTGTCCAAATTTTTCAAAATTCTTCAAGATTGATCATTATCTGAAAATTTTATGGGAGTGTTAGGACCATCCACAAAAAATTTCAAAATTTTCTAACGTGATTTGAACTATTTTTCATTGAGTTGAAATTTGTCGTTCCGTCTTAATTAGCACTATCCGAATTTTTGAAAATTCCTCAAGATTGATCACTATCTAAAAATTTCATGGGAATATTACGAATGTGTTAGGATCATCCACAAAAATTTTCAAAAATTTCTAACGTGGTTGACACCATTTTCCATTCAATTGAAATTTACCAATCAGCCTTTTATCAGGACAGTAGCACTGTTAAATTGTTTAAAAAAATTTCCTCAGGCTTGATCATCATCTGGAATTTTTATGGGAACATTAGTGATGTGTCAGGACCATCCAAAACAAATTTCAAATTTTTTTGACGTCATTTGAACCGTTTTTCATTCAGTTGAATTTTACCGAGATTTCAAAAATTTTGGATGAAATTTCGGATTTCTCGGTTCAAAATAATTCGGATTTGAATTTTGGTTTTTAAATTTCATCCAAATTTTAAAATTTCTTAATCTCACCAAAACTTCGGATTTCGATCGGATAGAGTCCGAAAATGAAATTTGAAATATATAAATATATAAGATGACATATGATATGTGACGTTAGAGTTTTTCTTCGTCGTTTAACTCTAAAAAGAGCTTGTTCTAGAATGACGGCAGTACGGGACTCGTGGCCATCCCGTCAGCAACTATGAGAACTTTTTCCAAGAGAGAGTGCATCCGTTCGATCGATGCGCTAGCTTAATGTACACAGAGAACTTATATATGAGGTTTGCACGAGTGCCATGGATGTATATCCCTTTGATTGCCATGTTTATATATGATAATCAACTAAACAAAATAAATTTGGCAAAGTGAATAGTATAATACTGATCAATGAATATACAACTTTCCTCTTTTTCTCCAAAGAAGTTTCCTCTGTTAAAATTCAAGAGTTTTTAACAATATCCAGCGTTTTTGCATGTGTAGTGGACCGCTACTATTAATTGTTTTATAACAGCAAGATGCAAATCTACTCGGCGGCGTGGTTCTTCTTAGTTAATCGATCGTGCGGGATGCGTCAATGTTACTAGTGAGAGTTGCGCGCTCCGCTGCGCCGTGCGAAATTTGATTCAAGTTTTTATCTCTAAAAAAAGGTAGGAATATCCGAGTTTTTTTTGTTCGCTTGGGTATTTCTTGGAAAAAATACGCTAGGTAAGAACCGTCAACGAACCAGCGAAACAACGTCTCTTTTTTGGGGGAAAAAGAATAATACATGTTCTGAGAAATATTAGATCCTAAACCGCAAAAAAAAACTATAGACGCCGAGTTTAACACCCTATGCGGTCAACAGGCAATAATATATGTCTTAAAAAATATTAGAGATCGAGCCGCAAAACAAATTTTAGATGCCGAGTTTAATACCCTATGCGCTTATTTTCCCGTGAAAAATGAGAAAAAACGGGAAAAAAAACGGAGAAACGACTGACGAAAAATGAATTTCTATTTTTTTTTAGAAACGACTAACGAAAACATTTTCCTCATGCTCCAGAGAAAAAAGGATCACAAAAATATATTTTTTCGGGCAAAACGGAGAAAAAAAAACGGTCTCACATTTTTTTGTTGGGGAAATAGCCACCGAAAACATTCTTTCTCATGCTCCGGAGGAAAAACAGATCACGAAAACATTTTTTCCGGGCAAAACAGAGAAAGGGAACGGTTTTCCATTTTTTTTTGGAAAAACGGACAACGAAAACATTTTTCCCATGCTCCGGAGAAAAAACGAATCACAAAAATATTTTTTCGGGCAAAACGGAGAAAGGAAATGGTTTTCCATAATTTTTTTTGGAAAAACGGCTACCGAAAATATTTTTTGCATGCTCTAGAGAAAAAACGGATCACGAAAATATTTTTTTCAGACAAAATAATTTCGAAAAAACCCGGGGGACTTTTCGCTAAAATCCAGGTGACACGTGGGGGGCTTAGGGATGGCAGAAATACCCATGGGTCCGGGTCTGGGTCCGAATCTGGACCCATGGGTATTTATGATCGGGTCCGGGTCTGGGTCCGGGTCCGGGTCCAGATATAGACCCGTGGGTACTGTAGACCTGGACCCGAAATAACTGAAATAGACCCAACCCAATTGGGGAATCGGGACGCCTGCTCGGGCCTCGGCAGCCGGCCTGCCATCCCACCGGCCCAAGTCACAAACCAGTATTGGCTTATAAGCTTATTGCCTCAGCAGCTCAGCTTGAGTCACAAAACCAGAAACCTTAGCCGTCCCCCGATCTGGCGATCTCCCGTGTGGCCACTGTCTGCCCCGACCCCGATCCGGCGATCCCCGACCCCGTGTGGCCACTGCGCGCCGGCAGCGGGCGCAGGGAGGATCCATCCGGCCGCCAGTCCATGACGGCGCCTCAGCTGTTCGCCGCCCGCGCACCCGCCTCTCCGACCCGACCGGATCCATGCGTCGGCGCCGCCCTCCGTGACCTGCGGCCTCGGCGGCGATGCCGCCGCCGGGGGCGCCGTTCAGCGCCGCCCGGCTCGGCGCTTGGCCCAGGGGCGTGCGGCGACACCTCCACATCAGGCCCCCGCCCCCGCGCCGCGGCGGCTCCTACACGGTGAGAGCCCCACAACTCCTTCCCCGCCTACTTGATCGTTGTGATTTTTTTCATGCTGTGGTTAGATCGGAGAATTTCGGGTGTTAGCTTGTAAAATTTGTGGGAGGATTAGGGTTCGTAATTCGTCTCGTGCGCGATCCTGTGGATTAACCGGCTGTGGATTAACCTCTGCTCTTCCAATTTTGACGAATACGTCAAAAAATATGCCCTGCTACTCATTAATGGTGCTTCATGATGCATTGATGCTTGAAAATTGGTTGTAAGATGCTTCATGCGTCATGCATCATTCTGTCATTCTTCATGCTGCTTGCAAACTAGTTGTAAGATGCTTCATTCTTCATGCATCATTCTGTCATTCTTCATGCTGCAATGCTGTCCAGACCAATAGGCAAAAGCTTTGATTCTCTCTCTGTTTCGGGTCCTGGGTACCCGGTCGGGTCCGAGTACCCGTCGGGTTCGGGTCCGGGTTCGAGATTGGATCCGTGACTGGCTTTGGATCCGGGTCCAGAGTTCGGGTCTCGGGTCCGTGTCCACGGACGTTGGACCCGGAGGTACTTGGACCAGTTGCCATCCCTAGGGGGCTGGCTGGGCTCGGTTTTCTTCGTGAGGAAGGGTGCTAATATTCTCGAAGATGTGTGGGAAGCAAGCTGCCCACCCACCACGGGTGCGTTTTGCACTATGGTTTCTACAGTAAATCCCTACATAGCTACATATATTTATTCCTCATTCTGTATTACATATGTCTCTTAGCTCGGCTGGTTGAAGCCTTCGTGTGTGTGCGCCAGGACTTGCTTCAAATCCCGGATGCCTCTGATACTGTAGCATCAACAGTACAAATAGCTAAGTGTTTTTCCCTTTTTATTTTTTGATTTTTCCTCGAATTTTTTTTAAAAATAAATTTCCCCAGTTTTTTTGGAAAACATTTAGAACTTCTTTGGGCTCGAGCTAGACTAACTTGAATTTTTCAGAAAATTTCCTCCCCAAATTTTTTATTCCCCAAAAAGTATTTTTGACATTATTTTGAAAAAAAAAATTTCCCTCAATTTTTTTTATTTTCAAAAACATATATTTTTTTGATTTTCTGAAATTTTTTAAAAATAGGTTTCCCATTTTTTTTATTTTTTTATATTTTATTTACGGCAGTTTTCCAAAAAATATAGTAAAATCAATACTTTTTGTTTCTTTTTTGTAATTTCCCCTAAAAATAATCTCTCCTTGTGAACACCGTTCTCGACGGGCTGGACGCTATCCATTGATCATCCAGGATTTTAATTTGAGAGCCATCGCCTACTCTCCATATACCCTTCTTGAAAGTGCAAGATAAGCCCTTTCTTAAGTTGCCCTGACGAAAGATCTCCGGATGGATTGGAGGACGCAAGAGAAGACGCGGAGGGGTTAGAACACCGGTTTCAATAGTCGTGCCATTGGTACTCCCTTGGTCTCGTAGTTCTTTTTCCTAGTGATCAGGCACCGCAGCGCAGGTTCAGGGAGCACCCTTTGTTTTCCTACGTGCGCCATTGGGATCGAACCACTGTAGCAGCAAGAGAGTCCGGCTCCTTAATCAACCTCCAACATTGCTTAGCTAGCATGGCAAGGTTAAAACGATGTAAGTGTAATACTCTGGTTCGATAATGTGAATGTTTATGTGGTCTACGTTGAGCGATAATGAGATTAGTTCCATATTATTTGCATACAGTGAGTTGTAGTAGTATATAATACCTATTGGATCTAAACATAGCACCTCTAAACAGGATGCTATGTGTGCGTACAACTGTCCAACAGGTGGATTAAGCATTAAACAAATTTAAACCACGATGTTACATACGGTGTCAGAACATGAAGCAAGTCTCTGAAGAGGGTCGTGCGTACGCATTCCGCATGCGCATATTCCACCGCCCCAACCGCTCTAACGAAAAACGGGCCGGGGAAAGTATACACAGCGTACTCCCCCGCGAAGACATTGCATAAAAAAAAAAACAATCCACGTAGTATGGGCATAGTCTGTATCAGTGTACTTGAAATATCTCAAAGTAACTCGTGTTGTAAAACGAGTAGTTCACCCACGTTGATCACCGGCAATCAACAAGAACACAAAGAACACACGAACGAAGAACATAAGATATGGGTGGAACTCTCTCTTCTTTATTGATCAATGTGTATAGATACAATGGGAGGCACCCGGTATTTATAGAAGAGGTATTAGGGATTTGCCCACATATTAGAGATAGACTCCTAACCGTATACGGTTAGAGTTATTATCTCATAACACTTCCCCTTGGGCAAATACCGCGTAATGCATATGTCTCGTTAAAAACTCCACTCAAAAACCCAATGGGAAAAAAGAGATTGAGAAAAGAGTACATCGCATTCGCTCCTTATGTTGCATTTGTTGCCTCATTAAAAACCTTTATGTGAGAAACATCAGAAAAACTCACAAAGGAAAAAGAGTACAACTTATGATCTTCAGGATCATGCAAAGGGATTATGGTTCAGGGGTTTACTTCCCCTGAACTATGCAAATCTCTAAGCCGCTTCATTCCAATGCCATTAACATACCTTTGGGAGGTGGATTCGGCAAAGATTTTGTGAATTAATCTGCTAGATTTTCACATGACTTAGTTTGCATTATTTTTATCTCACCATTCTTCTGGAGTTCGTGAGGATAAAAGAACTTAGGAGCAATATGTTTCGTGATATTACTCTTTACATAACCCAATTGCATTTGTGCAACACAAGCATCTTTATCTTCATAGATAATAGTAGGGGAATTGACGGTATTCATACCATATGACTTCTGGATATGGTTGATTACCCGTCTTAGTCAAACATATTCCCGTGAGGCTACCTTTATAATCTCTGAGTGGTTATACCACCACAGAGGAAAATAAAAATCCATTCTGGGATTTCCTCATGAATGCACAGGAACATTATTCCTCCAGGGACCATATTCCTTTTTCAGGAGGAATCTACTTAGTCGATTGTACCACATCCTTATCGACTGAATTTAAAACCGTATTCAGTGACCCAAATACATATGCGGTCACTACAATCATCAACTGTACTGAAAAGTTTAAGCTTGCTGCCATCAATATTAAATTTCGGAACGTCATTTCACTCATTTCAGGAGAACAGATTTCATCGTAATCGATGATGGGTCTCTGCTAAAACCCTTGTGCTACAAGCCTCGCTTTATATCTCACCACCTGGATATTTTCATATCTCTTCAGGATGAAAAATCCATTTGATCCTACAGGGAATATTTCAGGAAATGTTCTGTCAACAAGACCAAGAACTTTCCTCTCATTAAGCGAGCGCTACCTCAATTGCTTTTTCAGGTGAACCTAGATGAGCGCTTCTGGCACTCTGCCATGGACTTTGGTTCTGGATCCAGATTTTAGCAATTTTTAGAGGCAAAATATGTCGACAATTGTAGTCTTTCTTCATATATAATTCTCCTGCATCACTCCAGGGATGTCTCTTTATCAATTCCTTCCAGCTTCTCGTGATTTCCCACAACGATGAAGTCTGGGTGTTCCGACTTCCCAACGTTGGATTGTGCGCACAAATATACGCTGGGGTTATCATCTTCAGGATGGATCACTTCAGGGATGTTACCATCTTCTAGATTGCTCACTTCAGGGATTTTCCCAACATCAGGTTGAGCTTCTTCCACTATCATGGGTAGTGTTCTCATTTATTTGGTTCTCCTTTTCTGCGGACGTCTCCGCGGAATTAAGTCCCGTGCACCTGGAGGCCTCCCCCTCATTTTATCATGAGGGTTAAGAGTGGGTTCAAATCCTTCTAGGATATTTTCACTCTTTCAGGTGCATATACTGCAGGTATATGAGATCTTTCCACTACCTTATGATCAGTGAAGGCATTTGGCAGATTATTAGCTTATTTGTTGTAGATTTATTTCGAACTTCAAGTTCGGTCTCTTTAGTGCGTGGATATAAGGACTCGGCATTCTTTAATGTGGTACTTATCTTCCCCTAATGACGAGATATGTCCTTAGTACAATCAGTGTACCGAGTTGTGTACAGATCCCCAACTTCTGGTGAGGTCCCATGGTGGTACGCTGTGGTGGAGAGATTGGCATGTATACAACACAGCCAAAATTTTCGCAGATGGAAAATACTTAATTCTCTTCCATGCACTATCTACAACGGGGAAAATCCATTATATACAATTGATTTGAGTTGAATTAATATCGCAGTGTGCAGCACTGCATGGCCCCAACAACTGGTGGGTAGCCTACTATTCTGCAAAGTGGTCAAGCAATAAATTTTTTTTATTCCCTTAATAATGACTCTGCAGGGCCATTCTATTATGTGGACATGAAGTATTAAAAGCTCTATATTAATTCACAAAGCCATATAATGCTTTTGAGGTAAACTCGTTAGCATTGTCCATTTGAATGGACTTGATTCTTTCTTCTGGAAAGGAGGTTCACACAAATTGGGCAATTAATTTAGGTAGAAGCATGGTTCCAACAGGGGCGGAAAAAGGTCCACAGATATCACTTCGAATTTACTTCAAGAAATTCAGTAATTCTTCTACAAGTTAGATGATAAGAAATCTTCTGGTCTAAGGAAGCCTTTATGCTATGGCCAGCAGAATTAGTAATTATTTTATCATAATATTCAACTCAAGGTTATTGCAATGCCAACTTCAGGTTTCATAGTATACCAATAACATTTATTGCATTAGGGAAAAACATAGCATAAAATATCAAATATTTTGGAAAACAATTTAATTATCACTGATAATTGCTCAAAAGAGCATAGACCAAATGTTCATGCAGGAACATAATTATTCAAACTGATGAGGCTCTTAAGGAGGCTCAACTAATGGAAATGCGACATATAGAAAAAATGGTATAGGGAGACTATTCCAGATCTCCATATAAGTCAAGTTCCATCTCCTGGGAAACATTGCTATCATTCTCTCCACCTTCTTGCTCAACATCTGGTAGAGCGGTGTAGTGTGTCTCAACCTTCTTTTCTTGATTCTTCTGGAATCTTCTAGTGGATTTCATGTAAAGTTCTGCTAAATGCTTTGGGGTGCGACAATTGCGCGACCAGTGGCCAACACAACCACACCTAAAGCATGTTTGAGACTCGGGTGCTTTATTGACTGGACCTTGCTTCTGGAAGGTTCCTTTACCTTTCCACTGGGATTTGCCTTTTCCCTTTTGATTTCTGTCATTTTTCCATTCATTCCCCTTGTACATTTGGCCCTTTCCGCGGCCATGGCCACTACTAGCTTTGGCGGTAGCATGTGCTTGAACCTTTGCTTGACTTCCATTAGTATTTGCATGATGATTCTTCATCAGGAGTTCATCATGTTTTTCTGCTTCTAGCAGAACACTAATAAGCTTAGAGTACTTCTTGTACTTTGCATGACGGTACTTTTGTTGTAGTATCATCATGTTGGGATGGAAAGTGCACAAGGTTTTGTCGATCTTCTCAGCTTCAGTAACTTTCTGGTTACAAAAGGTCAATTTAGCGACAAGTTTGTGCATTGCAGAATTATAAGCTGCCATAGATTTGAAATCCTAAAAGCGTAGGAGGGTCCATTCGCGTTGTGCTTACAGCAAAGAACACGGATCTTTCTTTGGTTGTAGCGTTCCTTCAGGGAATTCCACAATACCAGCGGGTCCTCCTCCATCAAGTATTCGGCCTTCAGATCCGAATGAAGATGGTGCCTCAGGAAATGTAAAGCGACGCATTTTGTGGTTCAGGCACTTCGATTGTACCGGCTTCAAGCCGAACAATAGCAGCTCCAAGTCCTCGAGCTGTTAGGTTGATTTTGGCATCCATTGCCCAGGTGAGGTAATTGCTGCCATCCAGGGCAAGCACAGCAAATTCCCTTTTTGCAATATCAGACATATCCTGTATGCAAGCAACAATACGAGATTTTACTACAGGTAAAATACTATATTGCATGCATCTTCATTTAATCAATAAAGTTTTGGTCTATATCTATTCAGTAGATAATTATCACACTTTTTCCAGAAATTTTCTAGTATTTAGCAATTTTCAGCATTACTAAATAACAGAAAATAAATTCCAACATCAATTAAACTTGGCATAAGTCTAATTTCAACTCATGTAATTCTTATTGGTTGGGAGCGAAAACGAGTAATGAATATCTCTGTCAATTTGACTCATGGCCAGGTCAACATGCCCCTAGGGCTCACATGAGGGAGGGAGCACTTCCCGTTTCCGGGCGTCAATTAAATAACCAAGCCTCATGTGTGTTTTCCTAGACACCAATTATCTCATATCTGTTTATTCATTACCGAAATCAAAACCCAACCACCCAGATTCTCATAAAGTGTTTGTATGAGAAATTCTGGAATTTTCCTAGCATTTTTCATAATTTCTGCTAATTTCAAGCAATTTTCAGAATTACTTTACAACAGGAAATTAAATTTCAGCAAATATCAACATTACATAATGCTAAGGAAGATAAAACCAGATTCACGGCACATTAAGCAATAACAGCAAAAAGCATGAAAAATATTCATAAATTGTTCATAAATGCAGCAAGGGAATGCAAAAAAGATTAAAACTAGATCCAAATAATTTCTTTTATTTTCTTGCAAATTTCTTTTTTCTCATAATTTTGGCAGTTTTCAGAATTTTCTGAAAAGAAAACAAATAAATAAAAGAATTAAATAATAGGGAGGCAAAGGGGTAATTTCCCCTTTGCCCTCGTGCCTCCAACCAGCTCCTTAACCAAATTGCATTCATTTGCTATTTGGACTTCGAGTCCAATGGAAAGAGGAGCTTCTGGAGGAGCTTCTGGAGGCAAGGAGCTCTGTCGGCTAGTGCTGCAGGTGGCTGGGGGCAGCGGCCATGCGCGCGATAGTCGGCAAGGTGGGATTGGCAGGGGCCCGAGGCACAGGGCCAAGGACTCGGCCGGCCGGAGCGTCGCTTCGTGCGACAGAGGGGCGGCTCCAAGTTCGGGCACTGCTTCACCGCTGCGTGCGCATGGCTGCCTCAGGCCGTCGGCCAAAGATGCTTTTCATGCATGCATGAAGCTACGTAAGCTAGCTAGCATGCAAAGCACTTCTTTTCTGGATACAGAACATGCAAATGTAAGAATGCTAAATATTCTTTGCTTCTATACGCAGTAGTGCATACTATGTAAGAAAGCATGTAGATGCACGCGAAGGATCGCTTCATGCCGTGGGCGCCGTGCAGTCCCAGAGGCCGAGCGGCGGCATCTACGAGTTGCAGGGAGCCGGGCCGAGCGTGGTGGCACTGCGGGTGCTTCATGGCGTTCGCGGGAACGATGGCCGACCGCCGGCAAGACGGGTTCGGCGGCTGCAGGCCAGTGGTGGCCGATGCGGCTTCAGGCCGGTACAGCTTCAGGCCAAACCAATGCGCCGGCGTCAGGGAGGCCGTTAGCTTCTGGCCGATTCCCTTTTTTTTCGTTGTTCGCTATCTAACAGTAGATTAGATTGATTGCTAGTCTGTAAAGTAGCGAGAACAATCTGCAGGACTTGATCACGCGCGATTACTTACAATCTTGACGCCGGATGTGTTGACTATCGCGTAGGATAGAGTCGCGTGGGACTTTTTCGGCAATCCGATTGGATGCCGGCGTGGTGACGAGTTGATTGCAGATCGGATCGGGCGATCAATCGCCGGTAGTAGTCGTTCGTTGTCGTCGACGATCCTTCACTTCTTGCGGTAGAGACTTGTGCTGATAACGTGTTGTAAAACGAGTAGTTCACCCACGTTGATCACCGGCAATCAACAAGAACACAAAGAACACACGAACGAAGAACATAAGATATGGGTGGAACTCTCTCTTCTTTATTGATCAATGTGTATAGATACAATGGGAGGCACCCGGTATTTATAGAAGAGGTATTAGGGATTTGCCCACATATTAGAGATAGACTTCTAACCGTATACGGTTAGAGTTATTATCTCATAACAACTCGAACTATACTTGAAATCTTCAGCCAAACATTAGCGGAAGCTTTCCTGGCCGGAGAAGCCCCCCACGTCACCCCCACTCTCTCTCCATTTCTTGCAAAAAAACCATCCGGTTCTTAGGAATTACGGATAGATCCTTTATGTTTACGAAAAGAACCTTTTTAATTTTCTGTGAGCGTAAAATATTTTTTCGCAGTTCGCGTTTAGGTCCTTCGTTCGCTATTTTACACAAAGAGCCTCCCGTTAAATACAAATTGCGAACGAGCCCTTTCTTACTTATTCGAAATAGCGAACAGGTCCAGAATTATAACAAATAGGTCCCTAGACTTTTCGTTTAGGTCTTTTCTCCGTTTTTCCCAAAAAAAAAATTTCCGCGGTCCGTTTACTCTCCGGAGTATGGGAAAAATGTTTCCGTCGTCTGTTTTTCCTCCAAAAAAAAATATTTTTTGTTCGCGCGCGCGGCGCGCTTTCTCCGTTTTTCCCGCAAAAAATATTTTCGTGATCCGTTTGCTCTCCGGAGCATGCGAAAAATGTTTATGTAGCCTGTTTTTCCTCCGAAAAAAAACAAAAAATATTTTCCGTTCGCACGCGCGGCGCGCTTTCTCCGTTTTTCCCGAAAGAATTATTTTCGTGATCCGTTTACTCTCTGGAGCATGAGAAAAATGTTTTAGTGGCCTGTTTTTTCTCCTGGAAAAAAAAAACGTGTTGTTCACACGCGCGGCGTGCGCCGTGCTTGCGTTTCTAGTTACTCAAAAAGCAAGCACCCCACAAAATCTAGGAAACTTGAAACTGATACCTAGTCTTGCACAGTCTTGGTCAAGCTAACCCGGGAGGCCATAAGCAGCTACGTAATAAGAAATTATTACTCCCCCGTTTGTAAATAGAGGTGGTTTTAGAGAATGTGCAATCAAACTTTTCTAACTTCAACAACTCATATGTAAAAATATCTAGATTGGCGGTATCAAAAATAATATTTAAAAAACACCACTTTCATAGTTATATTCTTATAGCATTTCACGACTATATTGTGATATGAATTTGTGGTCAAACTTCTATCTTGGATTCCATGCCAACAGACAGAACGACACACATACATGATCAGAGAGAATAGAAGTTAACGTAGTAACGTGTTAGCTGATATGCACAGGCAGCAAAGTTCACCACTTCGCTGTGCCTAATGATTTCAATATGGATACCGCAAAAGACCAAGACAAGGCAAAGTAAAAAAAAAAATGTATTAACAAACAAAACATAGCCAACACAACGTAACACTTCAGAACAAAACTGAAATCTAGGTAGCACACCAGTATATCTCCTACATCAAGGAGGTATGAATTGGTGGTAGAATGCACTGGTTTGGACAATTTATTGGTGTATCAAGAGTGTTAGATTTACTAAGAAAAACTAGAAATAGCAGGAAAGGACAACATTAATAATACTGATCTCATAATAAAAGAAACTAAGCTAAGCATTGCGAGTAAAATCCTTTTCCAATATTCCTAAACACCTAAGTTATCAGCATGCAAACTTTATTAATACAGCCACGGAAAAAAAAAACAAGCACATGTGGGATGAGAATGGTTAATGTTAGAGATAGAGTCCTGTTATTCTAGTCTCTATATTAGAGATAGAGTCCTGTTATAGATAGAGTCATATTCCTATTCCTTTCCCTCATGTACTCTATATATTGTGGCCTTTGGCCTTCATATTCAATACAAGTCATATTCATAACATGGTATCAGAGCTTAGGTTTTTCTCCTAGCTTATCCTTCCGCTGTTTTAGATCTATTCCGCTGCCCCGGGAGGAGGAGACTCGGCGGCGACACCACTGGCGTCGCCCGGCTGGCGGCCGTCTCCGCCAGTGGCCATGCGGCGGCCGCGCTCGAGCCCTGAGGAGATCTCGCCGAACCCGTCGCTCAAGCGGCGCCCGTCGCCCTGCCCGCCCGACGTCCGTGGAAACTGTCGCGACACGGTCTGTCGCAAGCCAGCCGGCGGTCGAAGCTCAAGCCGCCTTCACCTCCTGCCGACTCGTGCGACTCGTGCGCGCACATGGGGACTTGGTCTTCTTGCCGCACGCGGAGCCGCTCGACCTGGCCGTCTGTGTCGTCGCGGCACTGGTCGCCGAGGCCCGGCTGTGTGGTCACACGTCGCCCCGCCTTGTGCTGCTCCGACCGGATCGAGGCCGAGGCCGACTTCGCCCGATCCGATTCTGTTTGTGGCTCTCGGCTCTCTGCGAGCCACCGTCGGCTCCTCGTGCAGCTTGATATCAAGCAAACTTCGGTTGGCTTTGGACTTGTTGAAGGCGCCGACTAGAAGCTCACGTTCTATCCCTTCACGTGTGAAGACAAGAAACTAAAGACCAAAGTTCATTCAAGTCTTCACGTCTGGCGCTTGGAGTGCAGGCTGCCGCGTCGCCAGGCGCCTCCCGGCCGCCTCCTCTCGCCTCCCGCCTAATGTGTTGCCTCTTGCGCGACCGATTGGTTCGTCGGACTGAAGTCGAATCTCAACCACTTTTAATTAATGTGTCTTGGTTCGGCTCCGGCTTCGAGTTTGGCTCGGCTTCTCCGACTCTGTTCGGCTTTTGGCTCGGCTTAACTCTTTGGCTCGCGCTCTTCGGTTCTCTTCGGCTTTTCGGCTCGGCTCCAGCTCTTCAGCTCTCCATCAAGTCGTCCTTAGCTTCCTACATTCGACTTCGTCGGCTCGGCTTCGTTTTGTCGGCCTCGTCGGTTCTTCTTTGTCGACTCGTCCCGTCGGCTCTTCTCCGTCGACTCTGCCATACATTCGACTTTCCTTCGTCGATTTGGCTTCTTCGTCGACTTTTCTTCACCGACTCGTTCTTCGTTGGCTATCTTCGTCAGCTCGATTCTTCAAGAGTTACATGCTACGACGGCTACTTCAAGACTATGACTTTGGATTTTCCCTTTTTTAGTTCATTCCTTCCAAATGCAATGCTATTGCATACGCCTTGCATTTGTGGGGGGGTGTTAGAGATAGAGTCCTGTTATTCTAGTCTCTATATTAGAGATAGAGTCCTGTTATAGATAGAGTCATATTCCTATTCCTTTCCCTCATGTACTCTATATATTGTGGCCTTTGGCCTTCATATTCAATACAAGTCATATTCATAACAGTTAATACCTCTGAGGCTGTGACTATAACTTTATATGCATAGGTGCACAAACACAGGTCAGCAGCAACACCAACACAGAATAACAGGAATGCCAGTGACTTGTGAAAAGTGAAAACACGCAGTAACATTGGTTAGTATAGAACAATCTGTTCTGCGCATGCTTATCTAAAGCTTAATGCATTAGGAAAAATGAAGGTAAGAAAATGACCATTGGGCATACAGAACAAAGTTCCCAACTAAAAAAAAATCCTACTTCTTAAAAGATTCCAGCAGCAGTGATCTGATGGATGCCATGCTATTCTGTCAAAAAGAATTTAAAAACCAGACACATCACCCACAATTCTAATATAATTAGAACTACAGTCATAAGCTTGATCCAGACCTTTCACAATAAGCACCTGAGGAAACAGTGCCTTCACCGATGCAGTACAGAATCTACAATAACACGCAAGCATTCACATAAGAGGACATCATCTCATAGCATGGAATAAAAGCACCGTGCACTTTCAAGATATAAGAACATCTCGAAATACCAAACAGCAAAAGCTAAAGCAGACATCTGAACTCTGAAGGAACATTCAGTAGGCATCCATTAGCTCCCTCAAGTAACATAATGATAATATCAAGTCTAAACACCTCCAACATGTAACCATATTAAGAAAACATAGGCAAATCTGAAGTTCACATAGTGCAAATAATAGAACTTGACCTTATAAAAACATAACACGGGAAACATGAAGGCAGGAACCAACAAAAGGATTCTCCATGATAGCTGCTGAAGTTTTGTTGTACGCGTTAACCTGCCAGCACATTGAGATACAAAAATGCTCATTTCTTTCTCCCACCACGCTCCCTCAGCGTTAGATTGATCACCACTCCAGGGCCAACATTGTAGTAAGCAAGAGTAAGATTATCTTTGAGGAAACTAGTCCTAACACTCAGCTTCTGTTTGTTAGCAGGGAGCTGCAACTCTCCAGCAATCTGCTCCTTCAGACTGCCGACCGTGTCTGAGAGTGATTGGACAGGGATCTCCAAAACCTGGCCACGCAAGTTTCCTTCATCAAGATTGGGTACAGACACGGAGATGCGAGCAGGGCCCTGCAGGAAAGAGAATAAATTAGCATGCCATGGTCCTAAAATTGCAATATAACTGGAACAAGATTAAAAAGAAAGAGAAGTAGGTAACTAGAGTTTAGATATATGAAAAGAGTCATTACCGGGTGCTGAGCAAGGAACTGCTCTACTGGGATAAGAGAAGCATCATCTGTTCTTTGCCTCTTAGGTTCTGGTTCATAGGGTAGAGGTGGCTGCTCCTCAGCAGGTGGCTGTGGAGGCAAAGGTGGTTGAGGCTGAAGAACTCCAATGGGATTGACAATGGTCTGCATGTGCGGAGGTGGGGGCATAGGGAAATGGCGTGGTGGGCCAGGCATGAACTGAGTCTGACGACCTGGAGGCGGAGGCGCATTGGACCCATTGGAACTGGCATCCTAATCATCTGCGACTGGCCAGCTGGTATTGGTGGTGGAGGTGGATGCATGGTAGAAACCATACGTGGAACTCCTTGCATATGATGATGTAGAGCCATATTGATGCCACTTTGAGGTGGGACAGGATACGGCATTGTATTAGATTGGAATCGGGGGACATTAACCAAAGGAAGTGGTTGAGGGGGGCGGGGAATTGGCATGCCAGCTGGCCGGGCAAGTGGAGCTGGACCAGGCAGAGTTCTCCCATCAATGTTTGAAGCATCAACCTGTTCCTCACCACCCATAGACAATGCCTGAGTGGCAGTCCGACCAATGCTACCAGAATGACCATCCCAAATAACCTGCTTTGGCTGCTCCTCCTTTTTCTTCTCAATTTCCGCCTTGACAGCATTAGAAACCTCTTCCTCAGTTGTTCCAAAAATATCTGGCCTAGTATCTCAATGGCTAGGAACGGAAAAAGAAATATCTCCATGGCGCTAGGAACGGAAATCAATGTTGTCTCAATGGCTAGGAACGGGGCTAGGAACGGAAATCAATGTTGACTCAATGGCTAGGGACGGAAAAAATCTCTATGGCGCTAGGAACGGGCTAGGTACGGAAAAAGAAATATCTCCATGGCGCTAGGAGCGGAGACCAATGTTGTCAGCATCGGGGGAAAAAGATTGGTAATCAAAACAACCAATGTTGTCTGCAGAAAGGATCGGGCTTACTTTTTCAGACTCTGGCCCCTTCTTGATAGCAAATACAAAGTTATTTGCATATATAACAAGAAGAAATTCCTTCTTTTGACTCAAAATATGAATCAACATAGTATGTTGATGTAAGATGATATTAAAAAAAAACGGAGATACCACTGCCGCCTTACCAGAGTAAGTACCGTGATGCAGTGGTCAGTATTGAGTTTCTACTAGTATATCAAGGACTTATGAGAACTGAAAAGAAAAATAAAACTAGGCAAAAGAATTGGTAGTCAAGGGAAAAAAAGGATGGGTTTTGATAAGTTTCATCCGGATGTTTTCTTTAGCAACCATCATCCAAATTCCTGGCCATTGGATTTGCTTTCAAATCAATGTACGGCCCCCCTGAATTCGAGATGGGTTGATCCTACGGATGTGTATTTTGATCGTACGGTCCAAAATTTGGATGTTTTTTGAGACAAAAACATCCGTATGATGCCTATACACTCCAAAAAAGGATCGGTAGTCAAAACAACCAATGTTGACCGACTTTACCTGAGTACTGTGACGCCGAGGCGGACGGGCACGGTGTGGACGGCGAGCGCGCACATCACCACCGCGGTGATCTGCTCCGGCCGGGGTGCTGTCGCTGCCGTGGGCCATCACGCAGCAAGAATGGGCGGCCGGCCCCGCCGTCACAATTTTCTTTTTTATTACCTTTTTCTTTCTTTACTTCTTCTTACTTACAAAACTTAAAACTATATCTGAACTTATACCAAGCTACAGCCTAATAAAAAAAGATATTTTTCTTGTAGGATTTGGACTCTTCTTTTATTACAAGATTAACTCTAACATCACCCCTTTAATCGTATAACTCTAACACTCACCCCTTAATCTTGGCACACATCTTCGCAAGTTAACTTCGATCTCTTGGGACATCACTAAGGAGTTATGTCTTCTTTTTACTAGCTATACCACCGGTGACACACCTCACCTGCAATTATGACCTTTTGTCTCAGTTCCAATTATCTTTTCACCGACGCAACTGGACGATGACACGCAGACTCGCATTACAACCGAAGATCAGCATACTTAGCTTGTATCTTAATCTCACCTCGATAAAACTTTATTTCACTGTAGCAACCAAGAAATAAAAATTATGCTCTATTTATATATATTTTTTATTGTCTGGTTTACGAACCAAGGTCTCCATCGTCAACAGCGATCTCATTATACTCCGCTAGCCTCTAATGAGGGTAATTGGAATGCGTCTTACTTTTGTTTTCGTGTAATGGGTTCAGAAACATTGTTTATACTAAATAAAACACAAGTCATTTCTTAAATAGACAACCTTTTGATTCAAATGGTGTCCTCTGTGAAGGAAAAGTTGACTTGCAAAACAGAAAGAAACATTGGGGTGTCTAGGGAGCACCTGAGTGTTTTTTTAGTTTGTGAGCACTCAAATTTGTAACCTTTGGATCTAGATCTATTGATCCAATCAATTTGCCATCTCTCCCAACCATCCTCCTCTTTATAGGTCCCCAAGTTGAGTGCTCACAAACCAAAAAAACACTCAGGTGTACTTAGCCATTCTCAGGAAACATTGCGCGCGGTAGAGATCAGGCCGGTGCAAAGCCATCGGATCGCTGGTTTGCGGCAAACTTCTCCAGTTTTGTCGATGGAAGAACCGAGAACGCCGCGACGAACGCTGCGACGATGGAAGAACGCCGCGACAAATTAACTACTCGAGCATTTATTCGTCATTGCGTAAATGGTTAGTGAGCCACCTACCAGGCTTCAAAGCTCAACCGGGAGCCCAACCATTCACTACTCCCCTATATAAACCGTTATCCTCCCATTTCACTGGCAACACGCAGAAGAACAGCACTGATATATCCTACTTCTTCAAGCCGCGCTAGTCTTCTTCTACTCTAGTGTTAGCTAAGCGGCGAGCTTCTTGGAGGTGGGGATGGCAAAGGCGAGCTACGCGGGCGGTGAGGGGGCGATGGCGCCGTTAGAGCTGTCCGTCGAGGAGGGGAACCGGGGGGAGGCCGAGTGGCTGGACGACGACGGGCGGCCGCGGCGGACGGGCACGGTGTGGACGGCGAGCGCGCACATCATCACCGCGGTGATCGGCTCCGGGGTGCTGTCGCTGGCGTGGGCCATCGCTCAGCTCGGGTGGGCGGCCGGCCCCGCCGTCATTCTCCTCTTCGCCTTCGTCACGTACTACACCTCTACGCTCCTCGCCGAGTGCTACTGCTCCGGCAACCCGGCCACGGGGAACCGCAACTACACCTACATGGACGCCGTGCGAGTCAACCTCGGTGGCGCCAAGGTCAGGCTCTGCGGCGTCATCTGGTACGTCAACCTCTTCGGCGTGGCCATCGGCTACACCATCGCCGCCTCCAACAGCATGATGTAAGCTCCATTTCGCGAATCTTCTCCACGTGATCAACCATTAATTCCAGGATGCTACTCCATTGTGATTGCATGATTTGATCGATGTGGATTTCGATTAATTGCGTTATTCTACGGGCATGCAGGGCGATCAAGAGGTCGGATTGCTTCCACAAGAAGGAGCACCAGAACCTGTGCCACAGCTCGAGCAACCCGTACATGATCATCTTCGGCGTCGTCCAGATCGTCTTCTCGCAGATAGTACTGGAGTTTGATCAGATATGGTGGCTCTCCATCGTCACCGCCGTCATGTCCTTCACCTACTCCACGATCGGCCTCTCGCTCGGCATCGTGCAGACCGTCCATAACCGAGGGTTCCAGGGCAGCCTCACCGGCCTCAGCATCAGCGCCGGCGTCACCTCCGAGCAGAAGGTGTGGCGCAGCCTCCGGGCCGTCGGCGATATCGCCTTCGCGTACTCCTCCATCATCCTCATCGATATGCAGGCAAGCAAGCAGCCAGTACTGTACACTAAGTTCTTGATTAATCAATCACTCTGTTTCTTGGTTTCCTCTTGTCCTGATCACGCGTCCTATTTTTTTATGTTCCATCAGGACACGATCAAGGCGCCGCCGCCGTCGGAGGCTAAGGTGGTGAAGAAGGCGATGGTGGTGAGCGTGGCGGCGACGACGGTGTTCTACATGCTATGCGGGTGCATGGGGTACGCGGCGTTCGGCGACAAGGCCCCCGACAACCTCCTCACGGGCTTCGGCTTCTACGAGCCCTTCTGGCTGCTGGACATCGCCAACGCCGCCATCGTGGTCCACCGCGTCGGCGCGTACCAGGTCTTCTGCCAGCAGCTCTTCGCCTTCGTCGAGAAGTGGGCGGGGGCGACGTGGCCGGACAGCTGCTTCATCTCCCGGGAGGTCAAGGTGGGGCCCTTCGCGCTCAGCGTCTTTCGGCTCATCTGGCGCACGGCGTTCGTCTGCCTCACCACCTTCATCTCCATGCTGCTCCCCTTCTTCGGCAAGGTCGTGGTCCTCCTCGGCATCGTCTCCTTCTGGCCGCTCACCGTCTACTTCCCCGTCCAGATGTACATCGTGCAGCGCGGCGTGCGCAGGCGCAGCACGCGGTGGCTCTGCCTCCAGATCCTCACCGCCGCATGCCTCGTCGTGTCCGTCGCCGCCGCCGCGAGCTCCATCACCGACGTCATCGACGCGCTCAAGGTGTACCGGCCGTTCAGCGGCTAGGGGTACGGTAGCTTATGTTGTCTGAAGGGTCAACTAATTAGATGGTTGCTGTTAGTGTTGCCCCTGGATGATACGGTAGCTTATGTACGACACCATGCATTACGCCCACCTAGTATACCCAGAACACACTATTTGAATAAGAGGGGTTGTCTATTTAAGAAAGGGAGTGTGATTTATGTTTTATCAAGTATAAGCAACGTTTCTGAACCATTACACGAAAACAAGCGTAAGACACAAGCATCACAAAGCTTAGGGGGGAAAAATCGACCTACAAAATAGAAAACAAGCATCTCAAAGGTAGTTTACGTAGATAGTTAAACATACGGGAGAAACTAGCAGCCGGACGTCTGATTTTTGTTTTTTTTCGGACGCTACGCAACATTTTTTTGAATGTATGAAATTTTTTTTTGAACGTATGAAATATTTTTTTTACTGTTTGTCGAAGAAAAATGTTTCACTAAGTAGAAAAAAATGTTTCACGTGTAGAAAAAAATATTGCAAAAAAATCAGACGTTTGATCCCTAGCAATTAGGTAAACATATTAGTTATCAAACCAACATCAGAAAGTTTGATATCATGGGTCAGAGACTCAGAGGATGTCACTTAAAAACATACGAGTATGTGTGTGTGTGTGGACACACACAGTGGCGAAGCCAGAAAAAAAATTAAGGGTGGGCTCAAAAAATCGAGTTAGATTGAATAAATATTTTAAACAGCTTATGTTGTATTCTTATCAGTTTAATGATTACTAATAATACTTTATTGTTTGAGAAATACTTGTATAATATTCGCTTGTTAAACTTTTGCAAATCTATAAACAAGTTAACACCAATCAATCAAACAAATTGGTTATGTTTATATTCAACCTATTTACATAGTTACAATTGACAAAAAAAACATAAATCAGAAGTAAGGCTCACACTGTCTATTTGTTGTTTTGGTTAGCACACTTAGCCGGTCAGGCACGCTGAGCTATCTTCTCTGCCCACTCACCATTGCCACAGTTGGTTACTTGTTGCTACATGCTCGCGCTCTCGCTAACTTCTCGACATCCGCTCTCCGCGACGCGTGTCAAGCACCCTTGACTTGGTAGGCTACCATATCCTTGTGAATGAGAGAAATGGAGCCGTACCCTCTCTCCCTCCCTCTATGATCTTTGCGTGCATCTATAGTTCGAGTTTAGTTATGCAAATAGCAAGTGAAGTCACCAATTGCTAAATTAGGCCTCCAACAGTCTGCGGCTCACCAAACCACATGGTACATGAAGTAATTCATCCGCTTAGCAAAGCTTTTTTTCTTCCTTAAACCATACCTTACCATGTGTGCATTCATTGTCGCTATGCCAAAAATTATAGTAGATTTAAAATGCATTATACTGGTAGTATATAATAGGTAATAGAAATCGGATCTAACCAGTGATTTGTTGAGAAATTCTACTATTCTACTGTATAACTAAATAGTAGCTAATCCAATTCATTGGATGAAAAAGGATGAACTGTTTACATTAAATTTAATGTATCGTAAAAGAACTTAATTAAATACCGGTACTAAAAAAATACATATTGTTCAACAACTGGAGGGGGCTCGAGCCTAATGGCGCCCCCCCCCCCCCCCAGCCCTGGACACACACATATACACATACACGCAAAGGCAACGAAACAGTTACTTGGCCCCGCATGTGCACATTATTCACAAAAAGAGGACGAATGGTTGATACGGTAGATAATTGTCGTTAGTAGTATTGGCTCTGGAAGTCTGGATGATACGGTAGCTTATGTACAGTTCCATTTGCAAAAGTTATCTGATTGAGATGAGATGGTCATGTACTATTTAGTTCTATTGTTTTGGTTGGATGAAATAGTTCAACATCTATAGAGTATTTCTTAAAATTTCTGTAAACCTTGTTTCCTATTCTCCTTTAATCCAAAGCTTTTGTTGCTTTCAAACAAAAAATTGCATCTAACCATCCAGGATGAGATAGTTCCATTCAAATAACCAAATACATGAATAATTTTTTTTAACCATTTCATATATATATCATTTGATATAAATAACAAAATACACCTTAAGGCATTCGCACATCATTGACAAATCATGCACGAAAAGATTCGCTTTGTATGCATGCACGGTGCGAATGCTAAGCTAGTCAAACCATGAGCTCATGCCTTGCCATTCCCCGGCAGATCTAGAACATATATGCATGCATAGAAAGCGACAAGACCGCACGCACTTTTGGCTGCATGCTGCCGATTGGCACACAGCCACGCACGTACGCATCTTTGTTTCTGTTGCCTTTAGCAGCGGAGCTGACCAAGTTGCATGCACAGCTGGGAATAACAACAGGGGCCTAGATTTGTTTTTTATAATGGAAAACTGCATTATAAAATACATATAACTAATTATTTATTACATGGTTACAGTCAAACAAGCAACTCAAAGTTAGTTAACATAGATAGTTAAACATATTAGTTATCAAACAAACCTTAGAAAATTTGATAGCATGGATTAGAGGATGTCACTTGAAAAAAACAGGCGAGTATCCGCAAAGGCAAATAAACAGCTACTTGGCTGCGCATGTGCACATACTCCATATAATAAATTCCGAAGGTTTTCGAGCCTCTCGCGATGGCCACGTTGCCCTGCGCCTCCCAACCATTCGATCATGACTTCCAACGGCCTAGATCAGCTTTCCCGATTGATAGCTTAAAAGGATTTCCGCTCCTCTTCGGTTACCCACACGGGCTTTGTGGCGCAGCGTGAGAAGCGCTACCTCTCACGCACGCGACGCGGGTTCGAGCACCTTCGGCTGCGCGCGTGAAACACTCGGCGCATTTTTTTCCGTGCGACACGTGGCGCGGCAGCGCCGGCTGACGCGTGGTACTTGCACATGGGATGCCGTGTGGCACCGTTTTTTTGGTGAAAAGGTCCTTGCATATTTCGGGATTTCCATACAAGTCCTTTATTTTGTGAAAAGATCATTTTTTGCTAAAAGATCCTCCAAAAATTCCTAAAAAAGGTAAAATTACGTAGAAGTCCTTTTTTGTGGAAAGCCCCATTTCTCACCAAAACCCAAAAAAAATTCTTTTCTCACCCGATTGTATTAAAAGTATTTTTTTTTGCGTTCGCTACAAGTCCTTTATTTTGCGGAAAGATCTTTTTTGTGCTTAAAAAAGCTCCAAAAATTCCCCCCCAAAAAATACTAAATTGCATAGAAGTCTCTTTTTTTTGTGTGGAAAGCCCCGTTTCTCACTGAAAATCCAAAAAAAAATCTCGTCTTATCCGTATCTATGCCTAGTACTCATGCTATCGTACTCATGCTACCTAGTTATTCAAAACGGAGCACAGATACGGATGCCTAGTACTCATGCTGTCGTTTAGTACGAATGGTGACGCGGGTTCCCGCCCCTTCGGCCACGCATGCGAGACACCCGGTGCATTTTTTCCGTGCCACACGTGGTAGGGCAGCGCCGGCTGACGCGTGGCACTGGCACATGGGATGACGGGTGGCACCATTTTTTTTTTTTTGCAAAATGGCTCCTGCGGATCACCGGATTTCCATAAGTCTTTTATTTTGCGAAAAGGTCTTTTTTGCTAAAAGATCCTCCAAAATTCCTAAAAAAGGAAAAATTACGTAGAAATCTTTTTTTTGCAAAAAACCCCATTTCTCACCAAAACCCCAAAAAAACCCTTTTCTCACCCGTTGTATTAAAGTATTTTTTTGGCGTTCCCTAAAAGTCCTTTATTTTGTGGAAATGTCTTTGTTGTGCTGAAAAAACCTCCAAAAATTTTAAAGATGTACAAAATTGCATAGAAGTCTTTTTTTGGGAAAAGCCCCATTTCTTACCGAAAATCTAAAAAATTCTTTTTTTTTCACCCGATTGTATTAAAGTATTTCCTATATTAACATGTCCCAACCAAAAATCGATCGCGCGTGCCACGTCATCGTGTCTTGAAGAGATTTCCGCTCAGTCGGCTGGGACACGTCGACTGAATTTTGGGCGCCGTCCATCTCTTCCGTCGGTACCCATCCGTTGGCCATGCATCCCCCGTGGACCTAGCCAGTAAAGCACCATCGAATCCGCCGCCGCGGAGCCCTCCACGCGATCGCATCGCAACCTACCCAGCCCTCGCACCCGACCGCCCCCGTACCACCGCACCTATGCCGCTGTCGCCCTCGAGGCTATGCACCATTCACCCCGTCCCTTCCCCTCCGGTCGTCGCCGCCGCATCGCCGCTGCTCTCTCCTCCTCCTGCACCGCGCCGCGCCATCGCCTGCCCGCGTGCCTCAACAGCCCCGCCGCCCGCAATTCCTCCTGCTTCTCCTCGTGCTGCGCCGGAGGCGACCAAGCGAGGCTAGGGAGCCTTCTTGACGATTCTTAAAGCGTCATCGATTTCCTGCCCTTTCGTTCCCCGCCCTCCTCGCGTGCTCCGCCCGACGGCCTGTACGCCCGGTCGCCCTCTCTCGCTCCTTCCATGCCCCTCCCTCTCGCCCTGTCATGGCATGTACGCCCATCTCGCTCCGCCGACGCACCCCTCCCCTCGCATCGCCCGCCTACTGCGAGCCCATCATCCGCCCCGAATGCGCCATGGCCAAAGGTCTCCCCTACCGCCTCCGAGCCCTCCCCATGTGTCAGGCTCTAGTGTGCTGAGGAAGAAGAACAGAAGAAATCGGCAAGATCCATACCGGTTCGGTGGCTTTGATTAAGAGTCATCTACGATTGAAGATAAGTGGAGAGGGACGATGGGAGATCCAACGGCTAGATAAAAGGAAACAGTAATTACTGGCAGTAGATGAAAACACTTTTGTCGTTTATTTCCTATATTCAGACTTTACTCATTTTACCTACTATCATTTTACCTACTATCACTGTAAAAGGTTAAACCTTGTAAGTGAGGGGTATAAAACCCTGAGTGGAGATCAGAAGAGTATTCTGGACTCTCATATCATATCTCACTTTAGTTGTTAGTTTGTTAGCTAGCAAAGTACTTTTCTGTTTCGCTCTGTCTGCTGAGAGCTTCTACGTTCATCAGTTTTCCAAGTGTAATCGTTGTCCAAACTTTTGGATGATCTATTAAGTATACTTTAGTTTGTGATTCTGTAGCTCTACACCTGCTTCCGATTCCTTCTTGCTGTCAGTTTGATTTGGTGGCTGTTCTTTCTGCGTGAGTTGGATTTCTATTGCTGGTTCGAGGATTCTTCATGGGGTCCTGACAATTTTGGTATCAGAGCATTGATCCTTCCTTGGCGTGTGGATTTTTTTTCCTCTGTGATTGTTGAAGTGGGGTTGGACCATCCGTAAAATCCCCCAATCTTGTTGAATCTTTGCCTGAACTTTTGAACTGGATTGCTGAAGAGTGAATATGGATTATCAAGAAGAAATCGAAAAGATTCAGGTATGTTTATCTGATCTGGAGAGTCTCAAAACTGATGTAGCGGAGATAAAGAACTTGCTACTAAATAGATCGGTTATATGATCAAATCCGGTAGAATCTTATGGTTCGTTGGCGGCTGGAGATGGAAATATACCCCAGGTAGCAGTAGATGCGAACAGGGGGGAAATAGGCAGAACATAGTCTGGAATTAATATGTATGAGTCAGGATTGATTGAGCCTCGTGGATTGGGACACAGTATTTCACCCATATTTACACCAGCCACAAGGACATCATTACCCCAGCATGCAAGAACACCTGGAGAGATGGGAGTTTTGGGGAATACTTCGAATGCAAGTACTCATGTACATCAGCAGTGGAGTTCAGGGAGGCAGTTTGGCCATTGGAATGGGAATTCTCAGGCATCAATATATGTCCATCCGGCACTGTCGCCGAATTATTCCCAGGTAAATACCCATCAGGTCAATGGACCAACTCAAAATCTGCATTATCCGGGAGTTCACTTATTTGATGCACAAAGGAATATTTATCCTTGTTTACAGGTAAATACCCATCAGGTCAATGAACCAACTCAAAATATGGCCAGCAATATGCAGAGGCAGTGATTAAGGGACCCAAATTGGAATTATCCTTGTTTACAGGAGAAAATCCAACAGGGTGGATTGACATGTGTGAAAAGTTTTTCGAGATGGCTGGCACTCCTGTTGAACAATGGGTAAATCTAGCAGTGGGTCACTTGTCAGGGAGAGCGGGTACTTGGTTCAGAGGTATAGGTTTGACTTGGCAGATGCTCACTTGGTCTCAGTTCAGTGCATTGCTTGGTGACCGATTTTCAGATGCGAGTGCCCATGAAGCAGTGGAGAAGTTACAAGGGATCAAACATCTCAGCACAGTGGGAAATTACATTGATTACTTTGAAAAATGCGTGGAATTAGTTAAGGGAGATCATTCATATTTGCAAGAAACCTATCTGTTGAGTTGTTTTATTGGAGGACTGAAGGAGGAAATCAAGTACTCTGTGAGTAGCCACCAACCAAAGGAGTTGTTAGAAGCATATTGGTATGCAAAGTTGGAAGAAAAATCTGCTAATGCAAAAAGAAGCAGCCAAGGAAGTTATAAACCAAAGGAGTATGTGCCACCTAAGGAGTTCAATGCCAAACCCCTTGCTGTTGACAAGAAAGAAGTGCAGAAAGGGCATCAGTTGGAGAGGGGAGGTAAAACTTGTTGGCATTGTAAGGAGCCGTGGATTCCTGGCCACAATCAAATTTGCAAAGTCTGAAATGCACTGCACACGCTTCTAATACAAGGAGAAGAAGGAAATATGTCTTCTGATGAAGTCGAACACAATGGGGAATCTGCTGGTATTGTGATAGTGAGCAGTCCAGAGATGATCGAACCTTCAGAAGAAACAAATCAGTTGATGCAAATTTCGGTATATGCAGCTCATGGGGCATCTGAACCTATCACTTTTTCCTTGGTATTGCATATTAAAAACAAAAATGCAGTTGCACTGGTAGACAGTGGAAGTACCCACTCGTTCATGGATTATGATTTTGCTGTCAAAAATTGTAAGACCCTCACTTTTATGCTACAGTGCAAACATAAAAGCAAGGTTCTAATGTGCATACTGTACCATTCCCATGATCAGTGGCTGGCACGCACAAAACATAATTTGGAATCACAACCATACAAAAGTTTCATATTTTATTACAACGGAAGTATTGATACAATATAACCGACAAGATCGACTAACCATAGCCAAAAGAATCAGATGTCTTGTGGTTTGCCACATAATCCACAGGCAACTAACAAGGTAAAGCCTTAGAAAGAATTGTCGTTAATAATCCCGCAATCCTGCGTCAAAGTAAAGATCATCGGACATACCTGCATCTTCACCTAAAAACAATAATGATAGAAAGGGTGAGTACATTGTGTACTCAGCAAGACTTGTGTTGTGTGTTTGGAATGCAGGCTGATCCTAGAATAAAGCTTCTACGGTTAACTTTTGCTTGGAGCCAAATTGAATTATTAAATACTGAATAGTAGAGTGAAAGCGAAAGTTGTAAAGGAAATGAAGAAGTAAAGTAATAAGTATGTACTTAAAAGTAATAAGAAGAGATAGATAACTCACAGCCCTTCGCGAATAAAATGTAACAAAATACCCACAACCCTTCGTTAGTGATAAAACGTCCAGTCCCATCATATGAAATATTATCTGAAGAATAAACTTTTGTCCACACAGGGCACAACAGCTGAATTCAACCTTGCCAACGTAATGTCAAGTATTGAATCATCTGTAAGGGTAAGCTCACCAAAACATTTTATAAAAACAGCTAACTTAGTGTGGGTTCACCAAGTCATCCATGACCGTGGATACGGCTAATCGATTAGTTTAATCTCTGCAGAGTTGTACAGCTTTACCCACAAATAATGACTTCCCTTTTTTGCAAACGTTATTAACACACTTCCTTTGGTGTGTCGCCAGGGAAACCCATATATAACCTTTACATTACTAAACCCTAACATTGCACCAGTCCAGTATGACAGACTTACTAATGGCGGCCGAAGAACATCGTATGCACGGATCATTCCTCCCCATTAGAAAATGGCGGTAGAAGCACATCGTGTATACGGATCATTTCTCCCCATTAGTAAGGTGTATACCGTTGCATCGGCAAGTGTCAACACCTCGGTGATGGCACCTCCCTCGAGCAAACCTATATTCGGAATGCCCGTACTACTACTACCTTCCATAATGCAAGGTCAGTTTTTAATAACTTAATTGGTTATAGCCGTCACCATACCGGCATTGTGGTTGTACGGGTAATCTTGGATCACGGGACACTTCGTTCGGTCCTTAAAGTGACATGGGCGATAACTCCACCCTAGCTACGTATACGTTAAAACATGTACATCCGGCTATTGCCAATAATCACCCACGTCGAAATCATAGTTTTATTTTCAGAAAGAATATAATATCAAAAATCACAATGTTCCATCAGGTTCAAGATTAAAGTTCATCATGTCCAAAATTTTAGTTTCATTGCGAACAGTATAACTCGCTGTTCGTATTCCCAATCTAAAGCAGGACTAAGCATATGCAAGTAATAATCGAATATACCCACTTTGTGTATCCAACAACAATCTAGGGTTTCATCTATCACTACTGATTAAGGAAAACCATCAATGAAGGTTATATCTACCATTCTTCCCGTAATATAGCAGAGTATACAAAATATAGCATATGCATGCAAATTTTAATTTAGTTCTTCTTGTTAAAGGAAAAATAGGATCTACATGAGTGCTTGCCTTGCTATCCATTGTTTTCAGTGATGAAGCTGAAGTTGGATTCTTGAAATTGTCGACGACGAAGTCCAAGACGTCGGATTCTACACGTCGTACGATGGAAAAGATACAAATAGCAAATAACACTTTCAATAAGGGCAAAAGGAAATCAGATGGAAAAATCAAATAAAATCATTACATAAAACAAGCATGGTTGGTTCGTGATTTCGTGCGTGTGTATAATATCTTATGTTGCGACCTTTATTGTTATTAACAGTATGGGTTGAACAACACACATCATTTATTCTTTATGAATTATTTCATTTTATTTTACGAATTCAGGAAGCTAAGATTGTAAAATTAAATATAATAAAATTCATTGTCAAGGTGTAAGGCTACTTGTAATTATACCAATTAGTCTATAAAATAGCAGGTGTGAGAGTAACTACCAATTGCATGGTTAAACTTATGCATATGCATTGGTATTACGATCATTAGGGTTCATCTCTCGCAGGTTCATGTTTTAATAGGATTCAGATGCAAAGCAGGTTATCATAGAATTACTTTCTTCATAATGAGATAGCCTAGCTTTAGGAAGTATTCTAAAACTGGTTCTATAGATACTAGTACTTGTCGGTGATATCCATTTACTTCTTAAGTTATGGGCAATTATAACTTATCTTAAGTTTGTGACTAAAGTGGCATACAATTATTTCTATAGATTAATAGGGTCTTTGACCTTAAGGATATCGTCAATATTAGTTCGATAGTACTTGGGTCATATCTATTAAATCATGGTACATATATTATATGAAAAATATGTTACCTAAGGATCAAAAGTATATTAAGTTTAATTTATACATGAGAACTAACATGGCTAGGGTTAAGTATCATCATTCTTGTAAGATTAAATGGTCCCGTACTATGAATCATACTAAACAAGTTGTATATGCATTACTATCTTTATTTATGCATCATATTCTAAGCATATGTCATACAAGTATGGTTATTAACTTAGTTCAATCTTAACTAATCAGGATATATTTTTATATTCTGAAAATATTTGTATGAACGTAGGAACATTTTAAGATTTATTTTTATGACTCCAAGAGTCATGGTTTATATTAATTATAATCAGACATAGAGCAATATGATTAATTTCAATTAAATATTGCATGATGCACCCTAAGTATTATTGTGAAATCAAGTTCTATACTGTCTAACTAGTATAACAAAACAAATTTCACATTATTTGGACGAAAAATAATTAAGTTATGGCCATTTGAATATTATATATATTGAAATCAAACTTAAAAGAAAATTAATACAAAGTAACTTAAAATTCAAATATAACTACATAAACAGAGACCTCATGACATAAGGAATCTAACAAAATTGGTTTCATTCAATTCGGACAAGTTTTGCAAAAGTTGTACATGCAACATATTTGAAATCCTTTCTTTAAATTCAAATTTTAATTTGAATTGCTAAACAAGTTTCAAATATTTTTGAGTATTATGAAACTAGATGATCCAATATGAATTTAGAAATTTGTTTTATCTAATTTGGAGCTATAGATTAAAAGTTATTCAAGTTTGAATTGGTTCGGTTCCTTTAAATCGGAGAAAATTGAAAATACGCCTTTATGCAGGGAAGGCGTACTTTCCCTCTCCATGTGCGCGCACGAGTTTGAATTTGAGCCACACCCACTGACATGTGGGGCTAGCATGTCAGCGACTGTGTTCTTGTGTACGTGAAGTGGCTTGGGCTGACCGGTGGGGTCGGCTTCGTAGTGAGACGGCTCAGAATGAGCGGCTGACACGGGGGTCCCGCGCGGCAGTGAGCCAGTGCAGGGGAGACAACGGACGGCCTTGCCGGCGGCTCTCCAGCGACGTCGCCGGAGTTTGGTCGGCAGCTACGGCTTCACAAGACCAAGGTGAACCCAGGGGATGGTTCGGGCGAGGGTAGTGCTTGGAGGTTTTGGGCGCACGGTTACGGGTGGCGGAGGCATACGGTGAAGATTGACACGGCGATGCTATGGCTCAAATCAAGTTGACTGATCATTTGTATGGGTCTTAAAAGGTCCTTAGGACTCTATTAGTGCATTCAATTTGAGCGGAGAAGGCGCGGGTGAAGCTCTTACCGAGCTCGGCAATGGCGGAGAGATCGGCTCACGGTGCGGGAGCTCTTCGCGCTACTTCAGGCAATTTCAAATCCTTCCCTGCTTTTGGATTTTTGTCGGAAATAGGGGGAAACGGGGTTCTTGGTGATCCGCCAGTTTTGGGAAGGAATGGGTGGAGGTTCCAAGTCGTAATGGCTATTATGGACTCATTTAGCTCCTTATCATAGCGTCCTAGCAGGCATGGCCTGATTTCTGGATGATGCACTAAGTGCTATATGCCACATAAAATGATTTTTTCGACTGGGTCGCCCGAATGAATTAGTTGGTACTAGAAATGCAAAGCACGACTTGTCGCGAAGGAGAGATATCCTGCCCGAGGATTGAACCAGATCCTTGAATTGCTTTAGGTTTTGCTTCTGCTTCCTTCGAGCTACCAAACTCTTTCGTCAGGTGTACGGTTCTGTAGAGGGACAGTAAGGGTGACTTATCTGTCGACTTTTCCACTATCAACCCCAAAAAACCCAACTCTGATCTTCCGTCTGATATGCGGGACAAACATCGTTATAAGTTGTCCAAGTTGCCAAGAAAGAGTTCAATGGCACGAGTCAGAAACCATTGCTTTTCTACTATATATATTAGTAAGTAGTAACATCTTTCAGCTTTGCTTAAAAAAGTATCTATATGCGAAGTAATTAAATGCAAATACAGCAAATGAAACCAGTTTATTACTTGGTTTCAGAATATGTTGAATTAACTCAAATGTGATTAAACATACTCCACATTGTTCGAGCTAGTTTCATGCATGTGTCCACGAGTATGTATAACTGACTGGTCGTAGGTTCGAATCCTACTTGGAGAGATTTGATGAATTCATCATTCGAATTGATAGTTATAGGATTGGCTGCCCCCCATGAAAGGGGGATAGCAGGAACTGGGGAAAGTCAAGTCAAGCACTAGTTAGTTGGGGTGGGAGAAGTGGCGGTCCGAATGATGTACTAAATACCATCTCCCTGCCCCACTTTGTATATCTTGAAGGTACTAAATGTAATCTTGAATTTGTTAGTGTACTCTTTTGTCTCAGTACGAGATGGGTTTAATAGCTGTAACTCAAACCATTCAGGAGTTCCTAGGTTTTTACCTACTCCCTTATATTTGATTACATGATCATGATCTTTAGTGGTTATATAATATGATTTAGGAGCTAAAAAGTATCCTTTTGATATATGGTGTTCCAGCTTAAACAGTCCTAAGACTGAAGAAGAAATAACTTTATCTGGTAGTGGTTGACCAAGGACAACTGAGTCAGTGTCCGTGTAGTAGCAGTCATCCCTGGAGATATACTCATACATATAGATTCTAGCATAAGCCGTAATAGCAGCTGCAATTTGTATTGCTGAATTACTTGGTGGTTGCCAAGTATCAGAGTGTTTTCCATCGATATTAATCTTGTACCTGGTGATGTTTATGTCATCATCAAGTTGATTACTATCTATAAATCCTTCTAATCTCATTAATAATGATAATCGATGATTATCGCAGATCTCAGTCATAGTACATTTTGGGTGAATTCCAAATCGACCGTAGAGTGAGTTCATAAGAATCTTGTATACATATGCCAAGGCATCATTCCCTTCTTTCCTAGCCTCAATCCTGCTCTTAGCGATTGTGTTAACAAACTCCTTGAATGGTGTTTCCATTTTCTCAAAGAGGTACCCTTTGATTGGGTACACAAGGTAGCCCTGGTTTACGGCAAACTTCAATTCTTCTGTAAAATACACATCTACATATTTACCGGTAGGGAAAATTAGAGTGCCATCATCCTTTCGATAAGGTAGAAAAGGCCTCTTCATACCAGAAGGACATATAATAAATGCTTTAATGAAGCCAAACATATCATCCAACCTCATTTTTGTCAGATCTCTATGCCAGACAGGCTTGCCACCAGGCATTGGATATTCGTTCATTACAAAAGGATAAAGTGAGTTTACGTCGTAGAAATACAAATTTTGACCATATGGTATGTATGTATCGGTATGCCCACCGTAGTATCCACGTCTAATAAAGTTGTCTTGGTTCCGGTTAGGAATGTAGATAGCATTATTATTCTCATCGTAGTATTTCATCCTAAATATGCTTAGTGCTAGTGAGGATACTATTATCTTACTTTCTATGTCCACGTTAAACATATCATAATAAATAGCTTGGGCTTTTTGCATTATACCACCAAGGATAAGTATATCCTGTTTCAGATAGGCTATATTCTCCTTTTTATTAGATTCTACTATTCTAGGTTGGTTACTGAAACCCTATCATGATCGATAGAGCCTTTTACTCCCAGTTCATGACATAAATTATTGGCTAGGGATTCCAGCTTGCCTGGCAGTAGATGCAAAGAATCTCTGAATCGGAATAACATCCGCCTTCTTTTAGAATAGACTCCTATCTCGTACAGCATATTGTCCCTCATAAGTCCTTTGTATTCGTACTCCTTGTGATTAAGCACAAGATGCCTAAACAGGAAAATACCATCAAATCGAGCAAAGTTGTGTAAATATATGGTTTTCACCTTGACCTTGACCGTCGATTAGCCAAGTCATGAATTTACATTTTTTGTGCTTTTGGCAATTTTGATTTACGACTCTTACCGGTCAAGCTCAATCCCCAGGCCTAAGTGAAAGTGAAAAAGTGAAGTGGTGGGCCTGATTTTCAGGTCAGTTTGAGTTACACACTAAGCTGCTTATTACAAAAGGGCAGGTTCTGGATACACAGCGAGAAGGGAATCTTCCTGTTCGAATGGAAGATTTTTGAGGGGGGCGGAATTCCTAGTCAAAAAAATCCTGGATTCTTCCCCGGCCTGAACAGAGCAGAAAGGCCTTCTATCAGCGCTATATCGCCATAACTAGGGTTTAGTTTAAATAGCCAGGGACGACAATTGGGAAGAGAATTGGCCGGTGAAAATGGGAATGGCGGTAAGAGGCGGGTCGGTTCGGTATTCTCTGGAGAACTCCTCTCCGCTTGGTCAAGGTCACTTGATGGCACGGTGGGAGCTTCGCTGGCAGACGACCTCGAGGCGCACGAGGTTGCGGCGAGTAGCCGACAAGGATAGAGGCGGTGCTGCTTCATCAGCTGGCTTTGCTCGGGCGCGAGACAGCAGAGAGAACGAGTGATAGTGAAGAGGGATCTGACCACTGGGCCAGAGACCCACACGGCAGGGAGAGAAAGAAATGAGCAGAGGGAAATAACGCATGTGCCGGCGGGGCTTCTGGGACCCTCTAGCAGCGCCTCGCATCATAGAGCTGGCCGGCTGATGCTTCAACTTGAGGCCCACGTGTAAGGGATGAGAAGGAAGGAGAGTAATCTAGGCCCTCTCCTTCAGACAGCAAAGTAAAGGAATTAACTCATGGGTCAAATCAACACTGGAATTTTCCAAAATTTTTGACTAGGTGCGGGGATAAGTTTAATACCTACAGTAAAATTTTGGAGTTAAAAAGATCTACGGTTAATTTACTAAAATTCTGACAAAAGCTGTTGCCCAGAAAATTAAATTCGGAAATTGATTTATCAGAGGGACCAAACCAACATACAAATATTTGAAACTTTTACAGTAGGTTGGTATTTAGAAAATAAACCTACCATAAAATTTTCAGATCCAAAATCTCCTTATTTATTTCCTAAGAATTCTATTACTATAATTTGCATAAATTCTGTTCTGCAATAATAAAATAGAAATAAATAGCTAATCTTTTTATTAATTCTTGTAAATTTTTGTGGATGAAGGTGAGGCAGCTAATATCACATAGTAAAAATCCTGAGGTCTAGAATGCACCACGTTTTTCTCTAAAAATTTTACATTGATCTGGACAAAAAGGAATTTGCTAATTCAAATTGTTTTCTTTACTTTTAAATGCATTCACATGGTCTTTTGACCAACTAGAGACGTTCCCTAGGGCCTGGCAAAGTTATCTACAAAGTTACTATGGTAAATCTCATTTCTTACCATTTTACCACTTTATCTTTTACCTCTTTATCTTTTGCTTCTTATCTTTTTTTTATCAATTCCCTTTTCAAAGAAGGAAAAAAAAAATCAATAACTGATTTTAAAAATTTAGAAAAGATGTTTATTCAAAATTAAGATCACCTTTGAATCTCATTTTAATAATTTGTTCTTTTGGAAAAGAATTTCCAAATTGAAGTTATTCTTTATCGAGATTTAGGAAAAAGAAGTGAGGTTAATAAATTTCAAATTAAATTCTTGATTCCAATCTAAAATTGCTATTTGATTTTATTTTCAAATCTTAGATTTTCTAATTTTTGAAAATGGTAGGATGTTACAAAAATGGATATTCATTGGAGAATATATCCTTGAGGAAGATTGTTGTGGCAAGCGGAGGAGAATTGACTTCTAATGCAAAAGTAGTTAATTTGTCATATGAGATCCAAAATGTACCTTTCCATACAACTTTCAGATTATTGCGGTTGGGAAATTATGATATTATATTGGGAGCTAATTGGATCTATGATCACAGTCCTATTGAATTGAATCTCAAGGAAAAATCTTTATATATTCACAAAGATGGAAGATTGATTCAATTTTTTGATTGTACTCAACTGTCTTCTGATGATAAGCAGGCAAGAGTTTCTGAGGAGTTGATATCTAGTTACAACGAGTTGATCAAATCTGCATCAAGAAAGATCAGGGAAGGAGAATCTTCAAAGACACAACAAAAAAAACTGCTTGAAGCTGCAGAAAGGAAACACACTATCCGACAGTCAAAAAATAGCAAATCTCTTGATGGAAGCCTTGTGGGCTCAAGAATCAAAGTATGGTGGCATGATGACAACCAGTTATATGATGGTGTTGTGAAGTCATTGGATGCTTCTTCAAAAAAACACAAGACTGTGTATGATGATGGTGATGTTGAACAACTATTGCTTAAGGGTGGAAAATGGGAATTCATTGCTGAGGAGCAAACAGACAATCCTGATGCAAGCACTACCAAAGCTATTGATGGATCCAAGACAAATGGGCTTTTAACCAAAAGAAAGGCAAGGAAGAGTGAAAACTATACCTATAGCAGTTTTGGACGGACAGATGGTTCCAAGGAAACAAATTGCGGTAGTTCAATGGCTTATTCAGTGAATGATTTTTGCCTTGAGGACAAGGGCGTATTCAAGGAGGGGGAAATGTCAGGCTCTAGTGTGCTGAGGAAGAAGAACAGAAGAAATCGGCAAGATCCATACCGGTTCGGTGGCTTTGATTAAGAGTCATCTACGATTGAAGATAAGTGGAGAGGGACGATGGGAGATCCAACGGCTAGATAAAAGGAAACAGTAATTACTGGCAGTAGATGAAAACACTTTTGTCGTTTATTTCCTATATTCAGACTTTACTCATTTTACCTACTATCACTGTAAAAGGTTAAACCTTGTAAGTGAGGGGTATAAAACCCTGAGTGGAGATCAGAAGAGTATTCTGGACTCTCATATCATATCTCACTTTAGTTGTTAGTTTGTTAGCTAGCAAAGTACTTTTCTGTTTCGCTCTGTCTGCTGAGAGCTTCTACGTTCATCAGTTTTCCAAGTGTAATCGTTCTCCAAACTTTTGGATGATCTATTAAGTATACTTTAGTTTGTGATTCTGTAGCTCTACACCTGCTTCCGATTCCTTCTTGCTGTCAGTTTGATTTGGTGGCTGTTCTTTCTGCGTGAGTTGGATTTCTATTGCTGGTTCGAGGATTCTTCATGGGGTCCTGACACCATGCCTTCCTCACCTCCACCCCCTCCTCATCTTCCTCTTCCTCCCCATCCCTCCCCATCCCCACCAGGATTTCTTTTTCCCCATTCTGTTGTTATGGGACATTGCTTTGGTTAGTGCTTGAGGATGCTCTGTTTTTCAATTACCAACTGCGGTGGCGAATCCATGAGAACCCAGAGCTTGGGTGCGATGAGTTCGCCACGAGCGAGCTCTGGCGCAGGGAGTTCGATGCCATGTCCGAGAGCCGCCGCGTAGCCCTCCACGCGACCCACTGCCCAGGATCCGCTACAGGACCCCTTCGCTATCACCAGCGTCGTCGCCACCGTCGGCACCAGCGGCCCAGCCTTCGTCGCAATCCGCGTCGTCATGGACACGCTCCCCATGCATGTCGCTGCCTTCTTCTTTGGTTTCCCCTGTCCTTCTACGCGACCCATGCCGACATGGACACGCTCCCTATGCAGGTCGCTGCCTTCTTCTTTGGTTTCCCCTGTCCTTCTACTGTTTGCAGATAAACGGCTCCGTGAAGACGCACAACGGTTCCAGCTTCCAGATCGAAGTGAGCCCCGCCGACAAGGTATCGTCGTTTTCGCCCCCACCCGCCAATCTATCTGTCACGAGGGTTAATCTTTTGGGCTGTTTCAGGGCTGGGTTGCTCGCGAGCTGTGTGATGCAAGAACACCCAATCTGTGGTTTCATCCTTGAGTTCTAACTTCTGAGTGGAGCAGAGAGCAGTTGTGGTGTTTGCCTATGTTATCGTCGCTTGCTTAGGTTATGGTTTTTTTTGGCGAATAAAGGGGTCACGTACTCATGTCGTGGAGAATTTCTTTGATTACACTGATTGGTGTGTTACCAGATGCAGAACCAACTCGAATCCCTAGCAAATGCAGAAGTTAGTGTCGTTCTTTTCGGATTTTCCCCCCTACAGGTGGCACAAATTGATGACAATTTGGATAGCTAATGCTTATTTGCCGCTTTTATGTTGTGGCTGGAGGTCTCATTATTATGAGCTATGTTTCCACAACTGTGGAGATTTGTTTTATGCAACTTTTAGAATGTAATGCTGGTCAATTTTGCCTGTCTGGTAATGTAGTCGGATGGGAGTAATTGAAGCTCTAGAAATACATGCATGCGTTGCCTGTTGTAAAAGAAAGCTTCAAAATGTGCGAGCTTGTTTGTTCGCATCATTTGGTTTTGTTGGCAAAATAGATTAGATCTGTGTGACTAGAGGTAATCATTCGTTTTAGAATGTTTGATATTGAACAGAAGGAATAGTATTCTGTCAGCAATCTGATAATTCGGGATTTACTGAATTCTATTAAAGCCATTTCGCACTCCATGGTACAAAACAACAAGATGGTTGATTCAGTGCAAGTTTGTTCCATGATTGTTTCAAGAAGGTAAAAAAGTGGGCCTTTTCTTATATACTTCTAGATTTAGTATGACTGAATCATTGCAGGGCCAAGGAACTACCTAATCCGACGAATACGATGCGTATTTGTGAGCAAGGAGGTAAGCATTGTATGTCAGTTTGATTACCACACTTTTTTTATTATTTCATGAATATGGGGTATAATAATTTTAGATAGAGTTCCTGATGGTATGAGGAAAAAAAGTAAGTGCAACTAAGAGCAAAATTTTTGGATTGTCTCACGCAGAGGTCACAGAAGCCATACTATAATCTGAGAAAAAATAACTACTCTTATGCTGGAAGAAATCCTGCTAGATTGTGGCCATTTCATTCGTATGATTGTATGTGTTTGACTGAAAAATCAGTATGGATTAACAGTTTCTATGCAGCATGCAGTAGTATTCTACGATATTGCTTAAAATAGTTGATGTGTCTAACATAGATGCTACATATGTATATAGCCATTTTTGACACTATTGTTATTGTTTACTTGTGTCAGTTTTTGGTTCACTTGAGTGAAGTCGTTGACAAATGATCGAAGCTGCTCTGGTGGGTGCAGCCGTGCAAGCAGCAAGAGAACTACTAAATATAGGCCAGTCTTTTGTCTTTTGTCTTTGTTTTTTCCAACTGCCATCATGTAGATTAATACTGAATTCATTTCTAAGCTTATTTCTTTTTAGAAATTTCTTCCATTGGTCCATTGCCCCCTAACATTTCTTATTCACTTGCATGAAGGGTTTACACTTTGGACATGTGCAGTTCTGGAATAGATCCTTTTGTGAGCACTTAGCCCACAAAATTGTTCCTACATCTGCTGAACATGATACCTCCTTGGGCTTAATAGACTAGACCGAAAAATCTAATCCCTCCTAGCCTGGTGCTAACAGATTATAATATTCCCGTTATGATGTATGTTGGTAATGATGGCCTGGTCTGATTAGCTCAGCTAGCTGTTCAAGGCCACGCTGGGACATAGTACAATATGAAAATTGCGGTTTCGTATAGTTATTTCATTGAAAAAAATTGGTATGAACCAATATATACAGATGTTCCTTCTATAGTTAATGGATTGTGTTGTTAGCTTGCACTAAATCCATTTGATGTGGATTCGTGAAGAAATGAGCCAATCGAGTTGCATCATTGAGTGAAAGTAGTGTTTATACATTGATTGAGGTCATTAGGTATCTTCTGTAAATCGCGCTTCAATTAACCATTGGTATATAGTCTTCAGCCTGTTCTTTTTATGCATTGTTCTATTCACTTTTTTCCCTTTTAACTTCCTGTAGCATTGATCTTCTGAAGATATGGTGTGTGCTTCGGGAAAGAGCATTGTTAGTGTGCTTCTTTAGCTACACTTTGTTTTGTACCAAGCCCAGTGAATCACAAGGAAGTAGTTTTGTTTAGAGTATGCATCGTGCGTGTGCTTCTGTGTCATAGATCAGTCGGTGTTCGCCACTCTGACTACTGATGTTTCACTGTTGCTGCTAACCTTCATACCGGTTTTACGGATTAGTATCTGCTCCTCTGCCCAGCTGCTACTTCTGTTGTCCAATTCCTAATGCCTATTCTGTGATCAATTTGCTGCTACTATGATCAATGAGTTGTTTTCACTACTTATATGTTTTTCCTCTACTGTTTGGTATGCGTACATCAACTATTGTGCCTATTCTTTATTTTTCAAGTTCTGAGATTTCATCGGCATATTTTACTCAGGTCAGGTTTGCCTAGCATTTAGCTATTTGGTTCGCTTCTTGTTGCTCTAGCTATTTGCTGCCTCACTATAAGACATTTGTTTTCTCTAAACCATCTTGCTTACCATTGTGTTAGTTGCTTCTGTTTATCAATTCTATACTGATGTACCTCTTGGTTCTACTTTTGGTATGGATCTCCAATTTTGTTTTTGAGAATATTGAGCTTTTACGTTTAGGTGTTGCCAGATCAAAACCTAGGATATTAAAATTCCAAGATTGCAGTTTGGAAATAAAGATACACATTACATGTGTTGTCTTTGCGATTTTTTTTTTTGAACTTCTTCAATCAAAACTTGAACAATAGAGATCTCCAGAATTCGAACACATCCCATAATGGCCTTTTGCCACCATTTTAAGCTGGTGTGTACATATTCTCAATGATATGTCAAGTATTCTACTATGGCATGCGTATTTCTTGTTTTTTCATTATTGTTTCTTTATATTCAAACATGTCAAAATGCTTTCGCTAAATGTATTTTAGAATCTGAGCACTGTATCAAAATTTAACCGGCGCAGCGTAGCGCGCAATATCTATCTAGTATTACCTAGTTACTAGTATATTGCCCGTGCTAACGCTACGGCGATATTTGGTAATACAATTCAAATAAGCAAAATGTGCTATATGTTTTGGTAATCAAGTGTCGTAAGATGTGCACAAAAGAAAGATAAAGAAAGCTATTATATCATTGATTACACAAGCAGCTGTTTATCATTAAAAACCATCTAACACGTTTCGACAACGTCACAAGGTACAATAGAAGTATCAGTGCAGCCTAGTTTTCAAAACAAAAGAATAACTGATCCAATATAATGTGAGCTAATGTCCCCACAGAAGACACAAAAATAAGCGGTGCCTTGAGCATCTTGTTATCTAATTTCAAAATAAAAATACACATCAACCCATACCTGAACTCCATCATCCCCCAGTCAAACAATTGTTTCTCAGGATATGCACATTTCTTGTGTAATCAGATTCTCAGATCGATATCGCATCGCACTTTCTTCCGTAAGTCCAAGAATCGCAAAAGTATATGAATAATCAGCAACCATCAATACGATAACTCACTGCCAATATTATACTTATAAATATAGACCTGTGAAAGTCATACACTTGTTAAGCTTGGCTTCATATGTGATAGTTTCAAATAGACATAGTGTGTGACAAAATACAAAGCATCTGTCTAAAGGCTACTTTGCAGTTGATACTACTACTTCAGGTCCAAATTACATTTTTTTTTTAGCAAACGAGATTTGGTGCACAACTACTTGCCGTATTGCACTTGATATGTAACTCATTCCCAAAATGGCCCTGTTAAGTAATGACAGCTATAAATGTCCTCTATACCAACTCTCAATTATTTTACTATTTTTCCTTTGCCTACAATCCGATTCTACTTTCAGCCTTCTTTCCAATCAGCATCTGTTGGAAAGAATCAATCATGCCTCTCTTTCTATCTTTCTTACTTTCTTAATCGCAAGACCTTGCAGTGAGGAATGGTGTGTGTGTGAGAGAGAGAGACAGAGAGAACCTTGCGCACAAATATTACCAGAGAAATATCCTCTTCATAACCTACTTCAGAGCATCCTCATCCTCATTGCACTTCGGACTCTGAGAGAGCAATAACACATAAAGAAAGACAATCACATGTGATCAGAAGATGACACCCTCGAAAGCAATAATGAGTTAAATCTAAAATCAAAAGAACAGATTAAATGATTTTCTGTTCCTACTTCCTAGAGAGAACCTGAATGTCTCTGATCAGCAGTAGTGTAGCAAGGGACCTCGAATCAACTTGGATTGCTGAATCTTCCACAGATTCATCTGCCAAAATCAAGATCTGCATTTTTGCTTTCAAGCATCAGTCCTATGAAAGAAACAAACAATTGTATTCACAGGAAGTTCAATAGTACATGTTTTCCCCCCGGAATGACAATCTTATTTTCGCAGAACTTACAGAATCAAACGATTCTAAAGGGAGGCTTTCCAAGTGACGGCGAATAACAGCATTTCCTTCACGATGAACCAAAGTAATATTTTCTAGACGACCAAAGTCAAGGCCTCCGTCAATTAGCTTTCTTTCTCTGTCCATCTCAGGTACATCATTGAACATCCACAACTCTAACCCTGGCGCTAGGAAAGCATCCAGTACCTGAATATCTAAAACCAAGTTACAATATGTTGTTCTAGACAAAAACTAAACGCACTATGCCTGGAATTGAAAAAAAAAGATCATGTGTTGCAACTTGCATATGCATACATAGTTTGATAATGCTATGTTGGTGTATAAACTTCTTACAGTACTTACAGCTTTGAATTGCACATTCAGTACAAGCAGGTAGGTCATACAGTTAGTACGACAAAGTTCTAAATTTAGCAAACTTTACTTTCCTTATGTTCAATTTTGTTCAATCCAGACTTGAAAAGTTAAATGAAATGTACACACTGTTTGCAAAATGTGCAATATGCATATATGTTAAAAACTCAAAATAGAGTGTATCCCATGTGAAAATGATGCAAAATACGTGGGAATTTCTCCAAAATTAGAGTTATCCATGGACATTGAAAGTTAGAAATACAGTATAAAATAGGAAATGCCAGGTTCTATTTTCCAAAAGCAACAGCAAGAGTACATCTATAAAGAAGACAATAAGACAGTAAAGGCTCATTGCCTCTCATTCCATCAACTATGCTGCTGTGGCATTAATTAGCCATAAGCAAAGTTCATAACAGGAAGAAGTGCTCTAATTTTTACTCCCTCCATAGAAAATTGTAAGGCACCGTTTGACTTTCTGCAGTCTCCAAAATTACGCTTTGACCATTAGAGTCTTTTACAATACTTTGTTCATAGCTACAAAATCATAATCATAAGAAAGTACTTTTAAATATGAATCCAACGGTATCACTTTTGTGTCATATAATAATAATATGTTGTTGGACCAGATGTTGATCAAAATTTACAAACTTTGACTCTCGGGCGCCCTATAATTTTCAACGGAGAAGTATAGTTTTGACAGAGACAGATTTTGCCTCCAAATCATTTTGCTACAAATGACTACATTATAGCCACATGAATATTCCAGTAGAGGGTGAGAATTTCATTTTGGATCCATCATCAAGTTACCATTATCATATCTTCCATATCACGCCGCCAACCACAAAACAATATTCTTTTTGGAGACTTTGGAACAACAAAATCTTTAGGCAGATAACCTCTTCTAACCTGCACAATTTTACAGAGAAAAGAGATTAGGAGATTCAACAAAAGGGCTTACCACAATCATATCATCTAAATCCCGTCACCATCCACAAAGAAGAATCTTCAGAGGATTTCTTTCAGGGTGAACAATGTCTATGTACACAACTTCTTTAACCTGAATAATAAAATTGACTTTGCCTTTGTAAGCTTCATTATAGGATGTTCTATGTATGAGCTATTTAGATAATATTGTTTCATAAACAAAATACCACCAATGATTTTCCGTCTCTGTTAAGCAGCAGACCTGTCCGACGACACGAAGATCGGCTGATGTTTTGGTGCCATTTCCTTCCGATGGTGAGGGACGTAGTTCTCATTTTACTGATTCAACCATTGTTGTCAATGAATGGGTCATGAGTAACCCTCAGTATCAAATACTTCACAGCACCTCCTCAAACAAGGCTACTGATAAAGGGTCTCATTAATTGTTTGGGCAAGACAAATCTACTGATAGAGGGACTCATTAATTGTTTGGTATACCTTAGATCACATGAAAATGAGTAAGGCGTTCCATGCCCAGCGATTTCCTTCAATTGTTCAACCTTTATAGAATGAATTAGCTGCTGATTAAGAGAATGACATGTTCTTTTTGGTTAGAATGCAACCTGCAGTCTGTGACGGATACTACTTCATCAAACTTTTGTTTGGGGTTAATAAACGAATGGAGTAAGCATATACCATTGCCAATTTCAGCTATAGTTTGGAATATGTTCTAAAAAAAAAATCTTGGAACGCCAACCCATAACATTTACAGTGCATGTTTAATGTATACACAATCCAAAGGTTTCTAACTTGCAAATTGAGGCAACAAGACCTTAACTGAGCATACATAATAGATATCAAGAACCAAACAGAAACAAGAAGAGAGGGCAATAGAAATCTTACGCCTTTCAATAGGCGAGCCCTTGAGTGCAGCCCAGCGATCTCCTCGTCAAGATAGCCGTGCATCGGATTGATCCGCAGCTGGATTTCATAGGTATCGACGCATTCCTGCAACTCCAAAAGAACCCTCCAACAAATGACGCCGTAGCAATGAGCCCGACAGGGTAGCACCAAATGATCGAACGAGGTGTTCCGAGACGCTGATTTCTTCAATAACAAGAGGGATCGAAATGAAGCAAGAACTCGTCGATACCTATCAATGGAAGCAAGCCCGAAGACATCGGCCGCCCCCTTGTTCCCCACCGCCCAGATGCGGAGCTCCTCCTCCTCGGCGTCGACGCTGCGGTCAAGGCCGAGGAGAGCGAGGCAGCGTGCAAGGAGGTGCGGCGGCCACTGGTGCGCCGGCCGCAGGGAGGGAGGCGCCGGGAGGGAGGCGCACAGGAGTAGGGCGAGTAGGCCACAGGTGCAGAGCGATGGGATTGGGAGCTGGGTTAATTGCGATAGGCGCGATTGGGGGGACGAGGTGGGAGGAAAGTTTGAGGGGAATGAACCGGATGATTGCGTCCATCAGATTTGATGAAGTGATGTTTCAGAACATCTGAGTGCTTGATTATGAGGAAATAGAATTTCTGTGTGCACGTGTTAGGATGAACAAAGCAAAGTACCCTCTGTGGGGGCAGAACAGTGTGTGCATGTAGAAAAGAATTAACTGGTGAATTATAAAGGGGTAAAGATTCAAAACGGAGGACGAGATGGCTGAAGGATCAAATGGCTGAAGAGCATAGATGCGTGTAAGACCCTCACTTTTATGCTATAGAGCAAACATAAAAGCAAGGTTCTAATGTTTGCTCAGTGGCTGGCACGCACAAAACACAATTTGGAATCACAACCATACAAAAGTTTCATATTTTATTACAGTGGAAGTATTGATACAATATGACCGAGAAGGTCGACTAAACATAGCCAAAAGAATCAGATGTCTTGTAGTTTGCCACATAATCCACAGGCAACTGACAAGGTAAAGCCTTAGAAAGAAACGTCGTTAATAATCCCGTTTTCCTGCGTCGGAGTAATTGTCGAGGTTTCCTGTCTAAAAACAACAATAATAGCAAGGGTGAGTACGTTGCGTACTCAGCAAGACTTGTAGTGTTTGCAAAACCTGAATTATATGCAAGCTAAATAGAAAGTGGGTTTCTACAGTTGTTTTGCATAAAGCGAAGATTTGAATTGTAAATACTGAATAGTAATGGAAAGCATAAACTGAATTTAAAACAGTTTGATAAGTAATCAAGATATCAAATATTGACGGAAATAACAACAAGTTACTCACGGCCCTTTGTGAGTAAAATAACGAAAAAGACTCTCCATAGTCTTATATGAACAAATGTAACAATAAGTGATATTAAAGGGTGTAAACCATTTCCCAAATCATTTATCAAAGATTTTGAAAACAGAAACAGCTAACTAGTGTCAATTCGCCAAGTCGTCCATGACCGTGGACACGGCTATTCGAATAGTTTTAGACTCTGCAGAGTTGTACAGCTTTACCCACAAGATATGTTCTCCCTTTGTGGCAGATCATTAGCACACTTCCTTTGGTGTGCCGCCAGAGAGTTCATAACGAAACTGTTCGTTACTTGGACCTTAATTTTGCACTAGCCCGATGACGTTACCCCTGACTATGATGGAAGCAAACAAACGGTGAAGCAATAGTATTCAGGAGCCCGCGGCTCAAATGGTACAACAACAGCCCCAATTCATAGCCAGGTGTACACCGTTACAACGGCAGATGCCAACACCTCGGTGATGACACCTCCCTCGAGCAAACCTATACCCGGAATGCCCGTGCTACAACTGCCTACCAATGTGCAAAGCTAATTCCCAAATAATTTAATAAGTTAAGACTGTCCCATTCCAGTACTTGTGGATGTACGGTTATACTTGGATCATGCAACACTACGTTCGGTCCTTAAAGTGACATGGGTGATAACTCCACCCTAGCTACGTACACGTTAAAACATGTACAACCGGCTATTGCCAATAATCACCCACGTCGAAATCAATAGTTTTATTTTCATTTTTATCAAACTACCAGTATCCTTTACTGCTTAAATAAACCATAAAAAGATTTGTAAAGAAAGGTGTGTGGGTGTAAACATTTCCAACATTGATCTAAAGCAGTGCTAAGCATATGCAGATTAATAAACGATTATACCCAGTTCAAAGAACTTAACCATTCCTATGGTTTTCATGGATCGTATGTCAACATGATTAAGGGAATTCATCAATTTGGGTTATAACTACCAAGTAACGCAAAATAAGGATTTATCGAAATATAAGCATGCAGGAAGATTCTTAATCACATTTTAGTTGATTATGAAATCTGGGTTCAAAATGCTCAAAGGGGGTGCTTGCCTTGCTATCCGTTGTTTTCAGTGACGAAGTCGAAGACGTAATCTTGAGATTGTCGACGACGAACTCCGAGACGTCGGATTCTACACATCGTATAACGGAAAAGGATAACAAATAGCAAATAATACTTTCAATAAGGGCAAAAGGAAATCAGATGGAAAAAAATCAAATATAAAACATTACATCAAACAAGCATGGTTGTAGTTAGGGTTTCGAGACCACATAAGCGAACGTACTACTTTCACATTGTGGTCTTATTACTGATTCAAGGGTTTGAAGGTCGCATCGCATATAACATCTATTCCTTATGATTCATTCTATTTTATTTTACGAATTCAAGAAGCTAAGATTGTGAATTTAAATACGTTAAACTCCGAATTCAAGAAGCAAAACTTGTTTGGATTAATAGAAGTATACATTGGTTACAAGTTTCTCAAACTTTACTATTCATAATATTCCTTTCTTGCAACTTTATTATGAACGGGTTTTGCTCTATTAGGATTTAGATCCTAAGCAAGATGAAATAAGAATATTTTTCTATATTACTGCAGATCATATCCTAAAGACCATTTCTAGGCTATTCTTCACAAAATTTGTATTTAGACGAGATGTTTTACGGGCTACCGAACAGGCTTAAAGTAATTTAGTTTCCAACACGACTAGCTCACGAAGGGTGTTTGCAGGAAAGAGATTTATATACAGAATAAGTTCTAAATAAAATATTTCTCTTGATTATAGTAATACATATTATGTAAATTATTTCTGAGATATTCCTTTTAGCTTTTACAATTAGACGAGGCATTATATAGATTGTTGAAAATGCCCAAGTGTTCACAATTTTATTCACTTTACACATTATGGAAACATTAGCACTTTAGGTTATTGCGCTAACATGTTTAATATATAACAAATGACAAAATGAGATTCTATCTTTATAACATCGCAGTACAAACTTTGTAGAATGTTTCTAAACTAGTTTCCCCAAATTTATCATCTAGACGAGATATTCTACAAGTTACCGAAAAGGCTTAAGTGTTATTAAAGTTTACGCGATAACAGTTCAGTTTTCGTTTTATGTTTGCGGCTGCAACTTAAAGAATTATTTATCCATTTCTCAGGAATTAGCTGGGGGTATCACTAAGAGTGTTTCAAAGTTATTTCCGCAACATTCCACTTTTATCCGCGATGTTTTCAATTAAAAGAGCATTACGGCTTTAAACAAAATGTCCTAGATTGCATGCATGTGAATTATCATTGCAAGATTAACTAGTATTGAACTAGAGGTATTTAAATACAGATTTTACAAGTGTTAATACTAATACTTACATCTTTCATCGTAACTTATATTCTGGTCAGAGGCACAGGAAAGGTAAGGTTATGAGCAAAATTATTTTAAATCTAATTAAAGTTTATTTTACTTTTGAGTATGACATCTTATGCCGGAATCTTGATTATTATCGTAGGGCTATGTACTTCCTATTTTTATTTTCAAAACACCAACTCATACAGGGTTCCCTATATTACTTTCATGTCGGTAAATCTATTCGGGATGATTGTTCCAATCAAAACTTATGTTAGAGTTTAGTAAATTTTCATTAAAACTAATTGTCTGAACCAATGGAAATCATTCAAGGGTCTAACTTATATTCTTTTACCCGATGACTAAAAGTTCACCAACCATGTGACTGGATGGCTCTACTTTGTCACGTACATTGTTAAACCATTATTTTAGTTTACAATTTACTGTTCAAGAGCTTTCATGGCGCAATACCAGTGGACTACAATGTTGCTTGAGTTAAGAAAGCTAGATTATTTCTTTGAGGTATTAAGCATGACTGCAATAGGAGTTTTTATTTCAGTCTAACAAGTTTGTAACTTACCTATTATTCTAAACTAGACAACCAACCATGTTTATTTCCTAATGGTCTCTCTGCTACACCTCGTTAATTGCAAACTTAGTTGAAGATTTTATATGATACACATGCACATAGATTTAACTAAGATGGAAATCTTCTACTTGGTTGAACAGTAGCTCGAAGCTACAGTACCGCCATGGGAGTAAGCTTCAGGTGGCGTAGCTAGCAGTCAAGGCAAGCATGGGAAAGAAGAGGTGAAGCCAAAAATGGGATGCTGTGTGAGACCCTCCCTTTTTGCAATACGATGCTATCACAAAAAGGCAGGTTCTAAATATGCATCCTGTGCTGGTCCCTGGATCAGTAGCCAGCACGCATATACACAATTTGCCATCAAGTCCATACATTACCAAAATATTACAGAGTTTGCTAAGTAGTTCAACCACATAATATTACAAGTCCAAAAGTACTAAACATTCTTATCCCTCAGATTGCCACTACCCAAACACCATAGGCATCTGACTAGGTAAGACACTAGGTAGAAGAACGGTAGGAGACATCATAACCCGCGTCATAGTACGGTTCATCAGCATAATCTAAGTCTGCACCTAAAAACAACAACGAGGCAAGGGTGAGTACATTTTGTACTCAGCAAGACTTCAAGTGTTTGCAAACCTAAATATATGCAAGTTGATACAAGGTGGGTTTCTACGGTTGATTGCAGAAAGCAAAGTTTAAAGTAGATACTAAATAGTAATTCAAAAGCATAAGTCATAAAACATTTGGTAAATAGTTAAAGTAATGAGCATCATTATCAACATATCTCAACAGATCATAATCATATCCACTATCCATCCAAAGGCCAACACATGGCACAAACCACCAATATCGACCTAGACATAAAGACCGCTATATTTGCCCACACAGGGCACAACAGCTGAGACCAACATTGCCAACAGATGTCAAATGTTGGCTCATCTGCGGGGTAAATTCTATTCCAAATTTTATCTTCATATTTTAGCAAAAATTATTAAAACATCTTCTAACTAGTGCAAGTTCACCAAGTGCTCATAAACGATAGATCGGCTAATCGATTAGTTTTTAACTCTGCAGAGTGGTACAACTTTACCCACAAAGAATGACTTCCCTTTTTGCAATGCATAATTACACACTTCCTTTGGTGTGTCGCCAGGGAAAAATCATATATAACCTTTACATTACTAAATCCTGACTATGCACTAGCCCGGTAACGTCTAGCCCTTACTAATGGCGGCAGAAGAACATCGTAGCACGGATCATTTCTCCCCATTAGTAAGGCGTATACCGTTGCATTGGTATGTGTCTAACCCACACCCGCGTGTGGACACCCCTACGAGCAATCCCGCAGGAACAGCCCGTGCTACTCCGGCCTTTCCCCGTGCAAAGCCAGTCCTTAGTAACTTAATTAGTTATAGCCGTCCCATACCAGCATCGTGGTTGTACGGTAATTCTTGGATCATACAACACTGAGTTCGGTCCTTAACTGACCCGGGTGACAATCTCCCCTAGCTACGGGTGAGCACACCTCACACAACCTGGCTATTGCCAATAAGTCACCCGCCCAAATCATAGTTTTATTTTCATTTTTATTAAACTACCAAGATCTTTTATTGTTATATTCAACCTTTTAAGTTTTTCAAGAACTAAACGTCTCATTCTAAGCATGGCTAAGCATGAATAATTATTAAGCTGCCAGATACCCATTTCACATATTCATGTGTCAATCCATGTCCTAGAGTTATCAAAGGTTCACATGGCAATATTGATTAAGGATATCCACAATTGATGGTCATAACTACCATTATCCACAAATTAGCATTTTACTAACATAATGCATGCATGTAAAACATTGATGAAATCATTTCAAAATCTGGGATCAACATGTTCAAAGGGTGCTTGCCTTGCGGATCGTTGTCGTCGAACTGAAGTTCAGGTTCAAAGACGGAGTCGTTTACTACGTCGGATTCTACCCGTCGTCACGCGGTACATAACATCAAATAAAGATCCAAATAAGGCAAAAGAATACAGATAACGAATCAAACAACAAATCAATCATACACATCAACATTCGATCCTAAGGTTTATCTAGTGTTTCACATGCTATTAGGTTTTCTACTAAAGAAGGTTACTTAAGTGAGGTCATCAACTAGTTAATGGAGCAACTATAATATGACCGAAACACCCTAAGCAATTTCATGCTAACAGATTTTAGGCTGTTTTACATCACAATTAAAGTGGTTGCACTAAGTTTCCAAGATTTAAACTCATTACATGCATAAATGGAATTGTCACACCTAGAGCATGGTTCCAATTAATAAGAGAATTTAAAGCATAAGCAACCCTAAATGTTTTTACATATTCAGGTTATTTACAGTACATGGAGTCTAATAAAATTGGTTTCACGTGAATCGGAGTTCGTTTGCTCAAATTCCACTTAAAGCACATAATCAAACCTAAAGTCAAATTTGAATTTAAATTTAAACCAGTGAACAACAATTCAATATTTTTGCACAACTAAACACTAGAGATTAAAATATGAATTTAGGAATTTATTTGGTTGAATTTGGAGCTTCCTAGCAAAAGATATGAGGTATTTAATCTAGACCTGGCAAAAAAAAGGAAACCTAAGCATGAGCAACTCTATATGTTTTTGAATACATGCATCAAACACAGTACTTGGAATCTAACCAGATTTTGTTTATGCAAATTGGAGTTTGTTTGCTCGATTTCCTACTTTAGGCACATATCAAGCATACATTTCAAATTCGAACCCTAAGCTATCCTAGCAAGCAACTTAAAATGTCTGTGCATAAGATGAAACTAGATATCTAAACTCGAATTTAGGAAGTGGTTTCACTGAATTTAGGTTAATGGATCAAAAGATGTGGCAATATAATTTGGTTCGGTTTGGTTTAAAAACCGAAAAAGACAAAATACGCTTTCCCGGTTGGAAAGCGTACTCTTCCACGCGCAAGAGAAAAGAAAGGGGAGACTGACAGGGAGGGGTCCCGCCGTCAGCCACCCGGGACAGGGGAGGAGGAGCCGGAGCTCACCGACGGCGGAGGAGAGGCGGAGCGGATCGGGCGAGGGGTGGAGGAGCTCGAGGGCGTCGCGGGGATTCCGGAGCACCGGTCAAAGAGGCTTCGACGCGGACGGAAGGGGGTCGTCGGCGGAGAGGGGCGGAGCTCGTCGGCGCCGACCGTGGGGAAGACAACCGACGGCGAGGCAACCTAAATCGAGGAGGGGAAAAGGATCAGTGGCATCCAAGGAGCATTCCCGCAAGGGGAATTGAGAGGAGAGAGCTTGGAGGTGGAGAACGGCCGCACGGGGAGGCGGCGGCGCTTCCGACCGGAAGTAAGGAGGAAGACGCGGTTAGTCTCAATGCTGCCTCGACTGAGAGTGGGGGAGGGCCTAAAGGCGAAAGGGGAGCAAGGAAGGGGGCTCGGGTGGCTTTATAGCCGGTTCAATCAAGGTTTACCGAGAGGGGGGGGAGGAGTGGCAATGCGCGATTTGCGGCGAGTCGGCAGTGGTCTGGAGGCTTCGGCGGCAGGACGTGGGCGGCAGTGCACGGGTCATGTCGTTGCAGGGCATGGTCGCGCGCCGGAGTCGGTGAGGCGAGGACACTCGGGAGCAGGTGAACGACGCCGGCAATGACGGGGCAAGGCGGCTTCTGTGCTCGTGCGACAGAGAGCAAAGAGAAAGGAGAGAGGAGAAGGAAGAGAGACTGGAGCGTGGGGCCGAGCCCACACGGCAGAGGGAGAGAAGGAGAGGGGCGGTTTGCTGTTGAATTCTCCCGTCCGACAGTAGCAGAGAGGCAAAGCAACAGGTATCGGTCAGATCAAATTTGGAATTGCTTTGACCCTAAAGAAATCTCTAAGTCCCAGTAAAATTTCTTTACTGAAGCAACTCCTTAGGTTACCCTTCCCTCTTGGTTTACTATTTTACCCACTTACTAGTTTATTAATTGCTTCACCTATTCAACTAAATTCATGAGATTAAGTAATGAGGCTTTCAAATTCAGATTTTCAATTTTTCCAAAGCATTTTTCATTGAACCCTTGTTTCAAGATGTTACATGCTGGGGTCTCACCGAGTCCATAGGAAGCGACGGTCGGAGTTACGACGGCTTGTAGTGGTGGCGCAACGGTGAGGAGCGCCGGTGGCAGGGGAGCTCCGTGGCAGTAGCCGCACGGCTAAGGGAAGGACCAATGGACTTGGGGGTTTTGATCAGTGATGAGTGATGATGCTCTCAGAACAAGGAATTGAAGAATGGCATGGTGGAGCAGGAGTTCATCCATGGTGGCCGGCAATGGAAAAGTTAGCCGGAGCATGGCTAGAAGCAAAGGTGTCCCAAATTGGAGCCTTGTGCGGCAGTGGTGAAGTTCTGGGGAGCGAGGTGATGCTCCAAGTGCAGTTCTAGTTGCTTAAATAGGCATCAATGGCAGTGGCTACAGGGTGTGAATTCGGTTTGGTTGCTGCTGGAATAGCGGCTCGATTTTTGCGATGGCACAGGGCAAGGTCGGTGCTGCGGTGGCCGGGTTTTGGTAGTATACGGCAGCTCATTAAATTGGTCAATTCCTCACTTGGTTTTGCTTGGACAGAGGGAAGGAATGGCGTAGCTGATTCTGGAGCCGTGGAGAAGAAGAGAGCAAGGAAGAGCTGACTGGTGGGGACAAGGGCCCATTTGTCGGACACAGAGAGCAAACCAAGTTCGTTTCCCCCTCTAAAACAGTACGGCACAGAGCAAACGAATTTCTTTGAGTGGCCACATCACATCCAGATTTTTCTAAAATTTTTGTGGACAGTCTTGGATAAGTTTTCTACCTTTAGTAAAAATTTGGGATTAAAATTCGCAGTACATATTTTATTAAAATTCTGACAATAAGATTATACAGAATTCCTAAATCCGGAAAAGGATTTATTTGAGAGCTTAAATGAACTTAATAATTTTTGATATTTTTACACAAGGTCTAAATTAGTGTAAGGGATATATAATAAAACTTTCAGAACTATAACCTTAGCATTTATTTTATTAAAATTATTTAACTGCGTTTTGCAGAATTTCAGGATTGGAAAGATTAAATAAGGAGAAATAGTAAATGCAGTCAATAATTTTTGTAAATTTTCGTGGACAAGGATAAAGTAACTTATCTCACATGGTAAAAATATTAAGTGCTGGAACGGTCTAGAATTTGCTACAAAATTCTGACAAGGCCTGGTCAAGGATAAGTTTCTTCATTAAATTTATCTTATCAACTTGCAATTGGATTCACATCTACTTTTGACCAGCCAAAGGTGATTTCTAGGGTATTCCAAGGTTATCCTAAAATTTACAGTGATAATTAAATAAAGTGTTTTTCCAAAATATTTGATATTTTGTGCTATACTTGTTCTATATTCTATAATTTTTCCTGATGCAATAATTGTTTGATTGTTATACTATGCAACCTGAAGTCGGTATTGCGATAAAACCCAGAAATATTTAAAGATCTTGTAGATCGACTGGGCAATCTTGAGTTGAATATTATGATAAAATAATTAGTAATTCTGCTGGCCATAGCATAAAAAACTTTCCTAGACCTGAAGATTTCTTATGCCCTGTTTGTGCTATAGGAAAACTTACAGTTAGATCATCTAACTTTTAAAGGAATAACTGAATTTTCTGGAGAAAATTCGAAGTGATATATGTGGACATTTTCAGCTCCTGTTAGGACCCTTTAGATATTTTATATCTCTTATCTACTATGAACCTGCTTCTGCCAAAGTTAATTGCCCAAATTCTTTAAGAGCCTCCTTTCCAGAAGAAAGGATCAAGTCTATTCAGTTAGACAACGGCTTCAACATGTACATATTATCTCTACAGGGAAGAATCCGTAAGTGAGACTCTAAGTTATACTTTCAATAAGGATAAAATCTTTCATCATGTTAATTATCCAAAGCTCACTCCAACACAACATGTTAAAATTTTCCTCTATTTTAACCATGGTTTTCCAACGAGTAATCTAAACAGTTACCACCACTACTTAGTCATCAATAACAACAAATGGGCATGTTCATCAACCAACAATATTACTTTTAGCAACCCTATACAAAGGTGATAACAAAAACTACCACCACACAACATACTCCAACTATTTAAAATAGATTGAATACTAGCATTAACACTGCCTTTAACAACATCATTAGCAATAAGTCTTATGTCTTCTCAATTGATATCAATACTAGCATTGTAGAGACACAACTGCATACTTCCAAATATACTAGTAGTTTGCAACAACGTAAATAGCAACTCTAATCAACTTCCAAATTAAAGTCGCTAGGCAACACGATTAAATTTCTCTATTAATCCATTAGATTAGAACATCTTTAAACAACCAGCAAGGTTTCTTTATCAATAACAGCAGTCTACATCATCTTAAAGTTTTAACTATGCATCAGGGTTTAAAACTTTAAACATTAACAAGGATCATAAGCACATTTAAAGCAAGGCAACAGATTCTAAGCATGTACATCAACCCATTTAATCATTCCCGCTACAGAGTAAACTACAAACACTAGTAGTCTATTTATTCTCAAGCTAGAGATGATAATCACATTGAATTGTTTCAACTCACAAATTAACTTAACAATGCATCATCCCATAAATCACATTGGTACATGCTACATAACATGCTAAACAACAATTCTTACTAGGGACAAACGATTTCAGTCAAAAGACTACTCACTTGTTTGCAGCATTTTAGTTTTAAAACTCAGCCCAAAATCATACGAAAACTTGACTCTCAAAATTGCAATGACACAAACCCAAACTTGGTCATGCAAAAGGAATTCTCCAAAACACTTTTAAATCTCAAGGACTCCCATAGAGGAAAATGGTTGAAAGACAATTTTCTCGAAAGGGAACCAAGCGCTCAATTAAACCTTTGCAATTAAAACCTTAACACCAAACCCCAAATTTTCACGAAACAAGAAGGGTTCTTCAAAGATGATTTCTTAAACCAGCAAAATAACGAAATCAAACACCACTTACTCCTACAAAGCCACAGAACTTCAGTCCTAACAGCCAGTGTCCGCACAACTCCGCAATAACTCCTTTATCCTCGGAGAAAGACAAACACAGAAATAAATTTGAATGCTTCTTCCCCATAAAGCAATCAACAAACTAGGCATCAAAACTGGGAAGGCGCCCAAAAGAAGCGCAACACTAGACTCCTCTTCTTTGTCTTCAACCAAGGAAGACAAAAACCACACACCACATACGGAACGATCCGCGAAAATCCAATACCAAACACTTTTCTTTTGGTTTCCATCAACTAAAACCAAGAAAACCAACCAAGACCGACCACAGAACGATAAAGAACATCCGAAGGAAACCACCATCAACTCTTCTATTTGATTCCAGTCAACTACCCGATCAAGGACAGAAGGGATAAGCACTCTTCTCCTATAGGGGTTAATAGTTCTTCGGTGATGGCGCTAACCGGCCACACCGTCAAACCTCACCCTTACTATGAACAAAAAGAGGTGACCGAAACCCTCCGGCACCAAAACCCCACTTTTATCACCACAACAGGAACAATTCAATCATTTATCTCATTGACATAGCATCATGCATTGTCAAATGAAGCATTCAACATCAAAGCTTAAATACAATATTTAAGCGTAAGGAAACGATACCCATACCCTTTCCTACTGTGCATCCATTGTGTGTCAAATTTTAGATTAGTTATACCACTTTTGCAAGTTTTAATGTTGCTATCTTATAACAAAATTTTAGTTAAGACCTAAGCCATGTTTCTAAGTTATTCCACATCATATTTTAGTTGCAACCTAAGGTATGACACTAAAAATACATATTCCAAGGACCTACAAATTTCGCTCGATACCAATCAGAAACACCCCGGCATTTACTATGCCTAAATGCTACCAAACATAAGCTAAACAACATCTAAATACCACAATTAAATATAAATTCCAGCAAAGGTGCACATGCTAAAAACCGAGATTTCGGCAGCATCTCCTTTGTTTTAACATGAATTGAAGGAGCAACAACAGTATCACAATTATATCATAATGGAAAGCATCTAAAACAGCAATAACATATGACGTAGCAACAATATAAGTCCAGGATAAAGCATTCAACCACTTCATGAGCTAAACGAATCAAATAATAAGATTGAGCACACGGTTAAGCAATACTCCAAGTTTCATGGCAATACTTTCATTATCATGTCATTGTTTTAATGTGTGATGCTAAGTGATGACGTGTGACTAGCTCCCTTTCCCGCATGTCGGATTCATGGTACCTAAAAGAAAACAACATAAACACAAGCGTGAGTTCATCACTCAGCAAGTATATTGCAATGGTACAAACATAAACAATTACATAACAATAATATCTCACATCATGTAAACCATCTCACTCATGGTCACATATTATCATCATCATCAATATGTATGAAGTGCAATGCGATGCTATGCTCATGTCTCCTTGGAAACTCATACCGGTATGGTTGAGTACACACCTGTCGGTGTGCACCCTCTCCCCCCTTCCATCCCGAAGATGGAGGGTGCCTACTCCTCGCTTCCGTTCACCGCGGTGAATGGAATCACGATGTAGGACTTACTCATTGGCTCTCCGGATTAGTCATATCTTTCTCACCGACCTTCCCGGATTAGTTATGACTTTCTCACCGCCTGGGCCATGTAACATGTCATGTATGCAATTATGCCAACATCATATTTAACTCACATATTAACACATGGCACCATAACATAATAAACATGCTCATCATATCATTGGCAATCATTAAAGCATGGCAAGTGATCATATATCATGTAGTCAATTCCATCTATTCTCAACAAGCAACCTACAACTCGCTATCCATCACAACACACTTGCCTCAACCACGGGCAACGGATTGGCGGGAAGTAGAAGGCACTCCCGGGGTCGCACCACCTGCACATAGGTATCACACACTCACAATCATGCCCACAAAACAGTACGCAAACCCTCATCTACCCCGACATTGCCAACTACTCGCAAAACCGCAAAACAGAGGTTCTGTCCCGTCGGGACAGCAGCCTTGCAAAAGGCATAACTCGGGTTATAAGACTCCGAATCAATTAAACGAGTACATCCTCGCATAGCTTAGGAAATTTCCCAACTTTCTCTAGGTATATGGAAAGACTGATTCGGACTCTAAAGTTGTTTAATCTACAAAATACCGTGATCTGCTCCAATCACGTCACAGATTTTAATACGCTCGGTAAAACGATCATAACTTTCAAACGGCTGGGCGGAATTTAAATTTCTTTATATCCACAGAAATATATTGAAATTATCTACAACTTCTTCAACATCCGTATGGCCAAATTCGGACTCTAAATTGGCGAAAAACCCAACCCTAGGTTGACTGCTCATGCTGTCCGAAACAGAGAACATGGCAACTTCTAGATGTAATCCAATCTACTCAAATCCAGCACCACCAATTGATCTAAAAACTTGATAAACACCCTTAGAATAGTACCTAGATCAATCCCAAGGTTTCCCATGGTCATACCTTTGCCCGACGCACGAAAACTCCAATAGATCTCCTCGCTCCTCGCACCTCGCTCCTCGCTCCTCGCTCCTCAGATGGATCCATGAGGATGCAGGGGTGGGGAGGCCACCCTAGGGCAGCAAGGGGGTGGAGGAGAGGTGGTGGAGAGGTGGAGAGGTGGAGAGCAATGGGGGCAAAGGGGGCGCAAGGAAGAGGAGGAGGTGGGGAGGTGTGGGAGGCGGCTAGGCACTTGGGGGCGCAAGGGGCAGGGGGAGGACGCCCAAAAGGGCAGGAGGAGGCCCCCCAAACAGGACTCCTACCCTAAATGGACTCGAACACCATCCCACCAAAGCCCACGGACCTTTCCCTTAGGCCCAAACTCCCTAAAGGCCCAAAACTCTCGAAACGCCCTAAACGGCCCGAAAACGCTATTAACCTCCATACCTTATGGTTTTAACCTCTCATACCATATTTCATAAAGTTTTTGACCTTAACATGCACCATTTAAAAGGTTACGACACTCCGTGGTGACACATCACTTCAAACGGCCCAAAAACGCGAGTAAACCTCAAGCCGAAAGGTTTTATTCTCTAATTTCACATTCTATAATGTCACACTATACCGTAGTGTCACAAAACTAGAAATAAGTTTGCTAAATACGCATGCCCTCCTAAGCTATCTCACTTCATTCCAAATAATTCGCTTGGGAGGAATAATAATAGCAAACCTAGTTCTAGTTATGTTAGTCAAGTTAATAATGCAAATATTAGGGCCATTTGGGTTCCTAAATCTATGGTGACTAACATTAATGGACCCAACAAAGATTGGGTAACAAAAAGTGCCTAAAAGGATTATTAGGTACTAAGAGATGGATTGGATGCTTGATCTCCACAAGAAGAAAAATGAACTATCAATTGCAATCGGAGCCAAGCATGAAGATAATCAAGTCTATCTTAAGCCAATGCTATCTCGGTAACAAGTATTTAAATTGATTACGTTATTGCTTCTAGCCTTGTGTAGGTTTACATGCATTAGTTTCATGCAAATTCAATTTAATTACTTGTTGTGAGTACTTGCTCTTGCTTATTAGAATTGTGCTTTTAATTGTAATCTTGAGCAAGTTAATAGTGGCACATTTAGGGGGAGTGCTAATTCATATTCATGTGTATCACATCCCTACAAGTGCCCATATGTATATAAGTGCATAATATATAATTTCAAAATCAACCTTTTAGCCAAAACTCAAAATTTGTGTACTTACTAGAATTCTTTTTGGGAAAACTAGTTGAAATTTGTATACAAATGTCTTTGAAATGTTTTCCAAAGGTTTTGGCTTCCCAAAATTCTATTTTGAAAAGAAAATAAGTTTCAAGCCCAAAATCTAGATAGTAGTATCTTGTTTTGGATTTAAACTTATAATTTTCATAGAATTAAAAGTAAAAGGATTTTGAAAATAATCTTAAAGAAAAACTCCTAGAGTTGGTCATTCTTAATATCTTTTGTGTTCAAAAGTTTTTCAAAAGACCAACCAAACAAAAGCTATTCGCTTTCGAAATTCCCCGAAAATCTTAGTTTGACCTATATCGGTCAAAATATTGCACTTAATGAGTATTGCCATTTGGACCGGATCCTTTGCTATATCTAAGTCCAAAATGGTATTTCAAACTCATACATAAAGTTTCAAATATCTAACTCTGATCCCATTCTCTTAAGATGGATTTGATTCTTTGTGTTAATTGAATTTGACTTTGTTGGTTTTCATTTGGTTCTTCAAAAGGACCTTCTTTGGACAAAAGTCAAAATCTTGTTTAAAAAGGCCTAAATTTGCAAAAAGGTTTGTAAAACTATCCTACTTTGTATTCGAAAGGTTTTACAAGCTTTGAAAATAAAAATTCCTATTCTAGAAAATATTTTGGCCTAAAACAATTTGTTCTTTAACTCAAACATACCTAATATAGGATTTTGGCTTTCAAATCGGATTCTATTGTTTTTATAAGTGGTCATGGCTTCAAAAAAGTATTTCAAATCCTTCAAGCCATGAGGGTTCAATTGTTGATGAAATCCGAGTTGAAATTGCACTTTGAGGACTTTTCGAGTTTCGATTTCATTTTTATGCCTTAAAGCGCATTTCGCCAAAATTGAGTTAAAATAAAATTCTTTTAAAGCAAAACTTGTTTCAAAACCTTCAAAATGTCCAAAGTTAGTTCCCTAAAAATTTCAAATCATTTGGACTTCATTTGAATCAAATTTGACAATTTGCAAAAGGTTTCAGTTCAGTCGTGCCAAAGTCGGCACTACCGCACCTGACAGGCGGTAGTACCGGAGGTTGGCACTACCGCACCTGAATTGCGATAGTACCGGATCCCCTGGCACTACCGGCGTTGTGTCTTGTGGTAGTGCTTGGCCTGGCAGACAAGACTGAAAATTCTGAAAATTTCGGATTTTTCGAATTTGGTTTTGGGATATCTTTAATTTGGTACTTCCTTTTTCAAGAATTCTTTTTGGAAAAAGATTCTTGCAATCCCAAAGCATCTTTTTGCACAAATTCAAATGTTTTTGAAAATATTTGAAGGAGTTTACTAGTGGTATCAGTTTTGAAGTGAGTTATTTGGTTGCAAGGGGATTTGTTCTTTTCAAGTGGTTTACTTGTACCCCTTTGCTTGTTCTCAAAATTTTTCAGCTCTGATACCTTTCTAAATCTTTATGATTTAGATATTCTTGTGTTTGCATTTGCCATGTTACCTGTCAGTGTTTATTGCTCTGATACCCTTCAAGCTTATCGATTTTCTTTTAAGTGGTACCATTGGCTAGACAAAACTTGAGCAATTCAAATGCAAAATAGCTCCATGATTCTTTTATTGAATATCTTGAGGAGCGTATTTCTGTCAAGTTTTGGGCATTTACATGTTTTCAAGTGGTATCCTCATTTGTTTGACTCTAAAGTTTTCAAGTTGCTCTTTGATACCCTTAAATGGTTAATTGCTCTGATACTTATCGATTCAATCGAATATCTTTTTTTTCTTTTGGTATCAATATCTTTGTGATTTGATCCAATAAGAAGTATCAAGAGAGCGTTATTCATTTATCGTGTTTCCAAGGGGTTTCATCTTATTTGATTTATCCAATTGGTATCAATGAACTTCAAGTTTCCTATAAGTGGTATATGTTGCCTCTTTGTAGCATTGTTTTGATACCTAAAGTCTTTTGAGGTGGATTCTCCATAAGCTTAAATTGTAGGTTCAATCGCTTAAGAACTCTCTATGTGAGGTTCTTTATGAATTGAAATACATAAAGAGGAGAAATTCCATTTGAGCATTGTTCGTTAATGAAAATTTCTTTATGCTCTTTCTCGAAAGAAGTTCTTCAAGCATCTCCCTTGAGATAGTTTTTTTTTCAATTGGTATCTAATTTCTCAAGTGGCATTTGCGTTGGGTTTCTCGCTTAACCCTATTAGGCAATAGTTTAGATTCTGCAAGAGAATCACGATGTTTATCGTAAAGCCTAATAAAATGAAGTGAGTTATTTGAATTAGTTTCAAATAACTTTGAGATACCTTCCTTTGCTTTGAGCTTTAGTTCTTTCATTTGGTATCTTGGCAAGCCTTTCAAGGATGAAAACTAAGTGAGCTTTTTCTTTGTTCCAAGCTTTTGAGTGGAGCTTATCTATTTAAGTTTTCATTCCATTGAAAGTGCATCCTTTGGCTAAGTTCTTTTAGAAACTGGACTTAATTGTATCTTAGCCTCAAAGTGTTTCCTTTTTTGAATGAATTGAAGTTTTATTGCTAAAAGAGGATTTCAAAATTGAATGTGTTTCAATCCTTCTTGTAAGTTAATCTTACAAGATCTTTCTTTGGGTTCTTAAATTTGAAAAAATTGCATGCAAAAGGTACTATCATGCTTATCATCTTTATCTTGCATATTGCACTTAGACATTATCAAACTAACTTGGGTCAAGTTGAAAGATACTTGTTCCCGGAAATCGTGTGCTTGTCTGTTGATGTTCAAGGTTTCGGAAAAGGTGTCAACTTCGACGGTGAGATGAAGGAAAGGAGTGTAGCTCCAAAGTCCGAGGGATCCGAGGCCGTGCGACTTGACCATGACCGATTCGAACATGCAATAGACAAGAACCGACTGAAGGGACATATTTATTTCTGACCATATTTAATAATGTCTTTCTACACCATTATGCTAATTGTCTTAAATTTTAAATGGTGTAATGTTTATCATGTTAAGTCTTCCAATTGATATCAATTCTTTCAATCATTATGTATTTCAATTGGTAATTAGATTGCTCTGATACTACTTCAATTGCTTATCAATTGGTATCCTCTCATTATAAATTGCATTTTCTCTCTATTTAAGTGTCATCTAACTTTTTGTCATATTAGTATGATTGGTATGGATGACACCATGCTTAAGGAGAAGGAAATGTAAGTTGAAGAACACATTAGTAAGAGGTATACCTTACTCTTTAAATTGATCATAAGCATGTAATTCACTTCCATACAGTGGCTATATGATATTGATAGTTATTATGCTCTGACACACATATCTGCTATATGATCTTTGTCATGATTTAAGCATCTTTTACATTCTTGTGAATCATGACTTCATTTTAATTGGTATCATCGATTAGTATCTTATTCAATTGTCATGTTTGAGCTTCACTTTATCTTGTTAATCATGACAACTTTAAATTTGTTCAATTGGAAATATCAATCACCTAAATCTTGGATATAATTGATATCATATCTTGCCTGGATTTAGGGGGAGCTTAATATCATTGATATCATTGTCTTATTACTAGCTCCTTTGTTTTATTTTGTTCTTCCTAAGCTTTTTATTGAGTGTTCAATCTAGAGGGAGAAAAGGTTATTCTTTTTGGGATTAATGACAAAGGGGGAGAATTTATGGATTTATCAATTGCCCCCTAATCGATTGACAAAACGAGGGAGAATATTTGGGGAGAATTTATGGACTTATCAAATGCCCAATAATCGATTGACAAAAAGGGACAATGAAAAAGAGGGAGAATATTTGTAAGTATGATCTCTTACTCATTCTCCGTATTCATTTTTATGCTAAATATCTTTATATTGTCCTTTGGTGCATTTGTTAAATCGTTTGTCATAAATCACCAAAAAGAGGGAGATTGAAAGTGCATCTAGGCACTTATGTTGTTTTGGTGATTAATGATAAACGATTAATGACAAACGCATGTAATGTCAATCAATGTAATTGTACAAATGCTTAGCTTAGTGCTTAACAAATGACAAACCTCTAATATGTTTATATTGTTATGAGACTAACATGTTTATTGCCTAGTTGAATATTAGTCTCATCTATTTTAGAGGAAAATCAATTGGGATGGTTAAGCAAAAATGAGGTATGCAATCTCGGTATTCCTTCCATATTTGTCATTGCATTCCTCTTTAGCAAATGCATATTGAACTCTAAGTAACTTGTTGATTTCATATGTGCACATTGATTCATGTCATAATTGCTTGTGCATATATATATTCATTTGAGTTTATTATGTGCTTTGTTTTTAATATGTTTGTGTTAACTAGAGTTAACCTTCATTGCTTCATATTGACTTGGTGCATACATGTCTTAGTTGTGTATCTTCTAATGCACCTCTTTTAGTGAAGTTTAATCTAGAATTGGATCACATTATTTACTCTCATTCCAAATATTGTTTGCACATGTGTAATTCGTGTATATTCTATCATGTGCTTCATTTAAGCAAAGTCTGTGGTCCTTGCCATGATTTAAGTGATTCTTCATATTGGCAATTATCTCTCTAGTGCAATTAGATCAATCATATATTCATCATAATGCACTTAGTAGAGAATATTCCTATTGTCAAGTGTTTCCATTCATATTGTGCTTCTTGATATGAAACACTTGTTATTATCAATCTATTCAATATATCTTTTAAGCTTGTGGGACTAATATGTTTGCTGAGTGCTTTGATAAGAATTAGGTCCCAAAGTTGTGTGTATGATGACCAAGTGGTTTGAAGGATGATAAGCGAGTCAAAGTCAACAAGACGGCGGTGTCACCAACAGCTGAGGACTAAGTCAGATTCGACTTGATGGAGGATCGTCTTGGTGATGATCAAGGTCAAGGTCGGAGAGGACGAGAGTCTCATGAGGTGAATCGCGTCGAGGTTGACAAGACGAAGGGCATCATCAATCTTTGTGGAAGCGTCATCATGCACCATTCATCCGGAAGAAGTCGGCATGTAAGCTTAGTGAAAGACTTAGATTTTGTGTTAAATTTGAGTCTAAGGATTGCCGTACTATTAAGAGGGATGCAATCGTTGAAATCACTTAGACATGTATCAAGTGCTCAAAAGTGGTCTATCCTTGTCTAAGATTGAGAAACCCAAGTCACACCTTGTTCACCTAGGTGTAGGTGGGTTGGTGTGAGGGTTAAAAGTGTTGGTGGTGCTGGAAAGTGAGGGTTGTAGGTCTCTCTTGGATTCCTTGTGATGTAAATTTTTATCCTTTGGGATTTGGGTAGTGAGACCTTGTTAGTTGTGTAGCCCTCGTTCTTAGCTTTCCAAAAAGTCTGAATTCGTCGAAATCGGAGTCCGGGATCAAAAGTTATGCCCGTTTCGTCAGGCCTGCGTCTTTGCTCGAGATCCGGAGTATCCGGACATTTAGTCCGGAGACTCCGGATGATCCGGAGTGTCCGGATGATCCAGAGTGTCCGGGACGATCCGGAGTGTCCGGGTTAAATATCCGGAGTCTCCGGGTTGCCCAGTTCGGTCCCAACGGCTAGTTTTTGGGGTTCCTCTATTTAAGACTCCCTTCTTGCCCACTTCAAAGTAGCCGTTGGGGGATATTTTGCTGGTGCTTTGAGGTGTTCTTTGTGAGTGTTTGAGTCCCCAATACTCCTCCCTACTCCTTAGATCTTAGTGATCCCCTTTTGTGAAGGGTTGGGTAGTGGAGAGAGGTGTTTTGGATTGAGGATTGATTTGAAGAGTGGATGGTTGGGAGACAATTTACTTGGTGCTTTGAGGTGTATTCTTAGTGATCTTGAGCTCCCAAAAGCCCCTCTAACCCTAGATCTTAGTGATCCCTTTTGAGTGAAGGTTTGGGTGTAAGAGTGGGTAGTGATCGGATTGAGTGTGATTAGTGTGTTGAGCACTTGAGGTGGACTCTAAGTGGGTTCTTCGGGAGCATTTGTTGCTCTTGGAGGTTGAGGTATCCTAGACGGCTAGGAGTTGCCGTTGAGCTTCCAAGCTTTGTGTGGAAGGCCACCGAAAGTTTGTGAAGGCCGATTCTGCCTCCGCAAGGAAAGGAATCAAAGAAGTGAAGACCGGCGAGTGCATTGTGCAACACCGGGAGGAAGAGGGTTGAAAGAGACCCCGGCTCAAGTGTGACCGAGCCGCCTCAACGGAGACGTAGGATCCCCTCAAGGATCCGAACTTCGGGATAAATCTTCGTGTCTCCTTCCTTACTTCGGTTTACTCTTTTGCTCATCCGCTTAATTTGCTTTCGATTCTTGTGATTAGATCAATTAGATTGTATCTATTGCATCTATTCTTGCTTGTATCCTTACTTTGTTGCAGTAGAGTAATTTGTATCTCTTGAATCGAAGAAGTAATTAATTTTGTTGCACTCTCTCTGTTCTAACCGAAACAGGCAACCCGGAGTATCCGGTATATTGATCCGGAGTATCCGGACATACCGGAGTATCCGGACTAAATATCCGGAGTCTCCGAGTTGACTGTCTCGGGCTGAATTGTTTAAGTTGAATTGTTTAAGTTGCAAAACTTAATTATCCCAATTGCTTCCGCATTATCTCTGTTAGATTAATTTAAATTGGGTATAATTTTGTAATCGCCTATTCACCCCCCCTCTAGGCCGACATCCCGGTCCTTTCACCTACAGTGCCAAAATTAAGACTGGTTTTTGTATTTCTCTGCGGTGGTACAACTATGTCTTGGCGGTCTTTCAAACAGACTTTGGTAGCCACTTCTACCAACCACTTAGAGATTATATCTTTGTATGAAGCCTCACGGAAATGCGTTTGGCTAAGACGTGTAATTAACCACGTCCAGAAGTCATGTGGTATGAATACCGTCGATACCCCTACTATTATCTATGAAGATAATGCTGCTTGTGTTGCACAAATGCAAATGGGTTATGTAAAGAGCAATATCACGAAGCATATTGCCCCTAAGTTCTTCTATCCTCACAAACTCCAGAAGAATGATGAGGTAAAAATAATGCAAACTAGGTCATGTGAAAATCTAGCCGATTTATTCACAAAATCTTTGTCAAAGTCTACCTACCAAAGGTACGTCAATGGCATTGGAATGAGGCGACTTAGAGATTTGCAGAGTTCAGGGGGAGTAAATCCTGAACCATAATCCCTTTTGCTCGATCCTGAAGATCATAGTTTATATCTCGAAGATTATAAAGTTGTGCTCTTTTTCCCTTAAGTGAGTTTTCTTGAAGTTTCTCACATCAAGGTTTTTTAATGAGGCAACTAGTGTAACACGGAGTGCGAGTGCAATGTACTCTTTTCTCCATCCCTTTTTCACACTGGGTTTTTGGGAGGAGTTTTTAATGAGACATGTGCATTATGCGGTATTTGCCCAAGGGGGAGTGTTATAATATGGATAGAATCCGTATCCCCGGAGAGATGGACTCTATCCATTGGTGGGCGAATCCGAATTTATCTCCAGGGGTCCTCCACTATATATAGGGCATTGCCTTGTATAGAAACAATCAATCTAATAAAGAGAGAGGTTTTCCCCCTTGTATGGTGTTTTTCTCCTTCTTCTGTTCGTGTGCTTGCATTGGTGTATCGTTGATTGCGTGGGTGAACAATCTAGTTTCACAACAGTATGTACCAAACGTTCCAGCGAAGGAGCTACAATGGAACAACGGGGTGCAGTTGCACCCTGATTCTTTTTCCGGCAAAATACCACGTACTCCTATGTAAGATCGATATACATTAATATAGCAATCAGAGAGGGAATGAAGCTAAAACCAAATTTTTATGATTCTCAAAATATCCTTAAATAAATTATAAAAATTTGCTTCGGTTTGTACGAACACAGATTGACATACGTTCACTAAAACAGTAATTGCCGACAATCCCATAGTCAGATTGACGTGAAATTTTAATTGTAGAAACTAGATTCAATTTCGAAATTAACCCAATAAGAATAAACTCAATCGGATCTATGCATCTAGAGTTATGATTTTTGCAAGTTGACTATACCAATAATGATAAAAATTAAACAAACCTTAATTACGAGATTAATCAAGATCTACCAGAAATTATCAATCAATCTATAATTACTAATCTAAAATATGAACAAAAACTAGATTAAATATGTAAGCTAAAAATTAATTGTACACGAACATGAATAAGTAGATTGAACATGCACACGAACGAACCAAAAGCATTCAAGGAGGAGCAGACATACCGTCAATTTTTCTCTGTGATTACGCGTGACATATTCATCCTGATCGAAAAGATACATGCCTACATGTCCCTTTCAATATACGGGGGATTTGATCATTTGCCCCGAAGTTGATCAGTCTTTGATCATTTATCCAAAGTTGATCGGCCTTTGATGATTTGCACTACAAGGTTGCAGATTTGGCCCGAATGTTTTCCACACTCGGGATAGGGGAGGAAACACTCGGGATAGCCTATCCCGAGTGGGCACACTCGGCGTAGTGCACTCGGTGTTATTTTATCGGGAAAAGTAGGCTACGCCGAGTGTACTATCGGAAAAAATAAAATCGATCTGAGTGCACTCTCGGGATAGCGCTGGGATTCCGGGCGTCCCCCACTGCCCCGTGGCGGACAGGGTAGCGACACGTCAACATTTATGCCGAGTGGGCACTCGGCATAGGGTTATATCTAGTGCGAGTGGGCACTCGGCATAGGGTTATATCTCGAGTGCCCTAATGCCTATGATAAGTGAGTGCCTGTGAGACCCTCATTTTTATGTCAATAAATAACATAAAAACAAGGCTCTAAAGTGCATACCGTGCCATTCCCATGATCAGTGGCTGGCACGCACAAACACAATTTGGAAATTACAGCCACACAGATACACATTTTTATTACATCACAGTTTTTATAGTGTTATTACAATACCAAAAGTAGCAGGAAATTAAAACCATATCTCATAGTGTGCCAACTATTCCATAACTCCACAGGCAACTGCTGAGATGAACCTAGAAAGATCAGTCGTCGCTAAAATCCGCAGGTTCCTCATAATCATTTCCGTCATTATCGTAATCTTGCTCATCACCTAAAAACATTGTTGAAGCAAGTTGAGTACATTGGTACTCGCAAGACTTTGTAGTGTATGCAATTCCTGGAATATATGCAGGCTGAAATAGAAAGTGGGTTTCTACGGTTGTTTTGCATAAAGCGAAAATTTTGAATGAAGTGATACTGAATAGTAATGGAAAGCATAAATAAAACTTTAAGACAGTTTGATAAGTAATTGAGATAACAAGTAATAAAAGAATAATAACATTTTACTCACGGCCCTTTTGTGAGTAAAATAACGAGCAAGACCCTCCATGGTCTTACAAAAGATAATACAACGACAAGTGACATTAATCAGCCGTGGAACATTTTCCAAAGTCTTTTACCAAAGTTTTCGAAATAGAGAACATCTAACTATGTGATGACTTTACCAAGTGCTCATGACCGAGAGCGCAGCTAATCGATTAGATTTAGACTCTGCAGAGTTTGTACTGCTTTACTCACAAGATATGTTCTCCCTTTTTGCAAGCTATAAGACACACTTCCTTTGGTATGTCCGCGAGGAGTTCATAACGAAACCGTTCGATTACTTGAACCTTAACTTTGCACTAGCCCAATGACGTTACTCCTGACTATGATGGAAGCAAACAAACAGTGAAGCAATAGTATTCCGGAGCCCGCGGCTCAAATGGTACAACAACAGCCCCAATTCATAGCCAGGCGTACACCGTTACAACGGCAGATGCCAACACCTCGGTGATGACACCTCCCTCGAGCAAACCAATATCCGGAATGCCCGTGCTACAACTGCCTACCAATGTGCAAAGCTAGTTCCAAATAATTTTAATTGGTTAAGACTGTCCCATTTCAGTACTTGTGGATGTACGGTTATCTTGGCCTGAAAACAACACATAAGCTCGGTCCTTATTGTGACATGGGCGATACTCCACCCTATCTACGTACACGTTAAAACATGTACAACCGGCTATTGCCAATAATCACCCACGTCGAAACAGTAGTTTTATTTTCATTTTTAACAAACTACCAGTATCCTTTACTGCTTAAATAAACCATAAAAGATTTCATAAAGGAAAGTGTGTGGGTGTAAAATGTTTCCGACATTAATCTAAAGCAGTGCTAAGCATATGCAAATTAATAAACGATTATACCCAATTCAATGAACTTAACCATTCCTAGGGTTTTTGCGGATCGTATATCCATGTGATTAAGGGAATCCATCAATTTGGGTAATATCTACCAAGTATCACAAAATAGTAGTTTATCAAATTATAAGCATGCAGGAAGATTCTTAATCACATTTTAGTGGATTATGAAATCTGGGATCAAGATGATCAAGGGGGTGCTTGTCTTGCTCCTCAGCGGTGTAAGCTGGATCGGTGTCGTCGACGGCGTAGTCGGTAGTCTCAGCGTCTATACGTTGATTAAGAACATGGCAAACGAAATACTTCAATATCGATAAAGAAGCAAATTCATAAATGACAAAGATAGCAATTGAAAGATTCAAAAGAAATCAATCCAAATCAATCAATGATGGCAATCACTTTATCATTTCATGCATTAACCAAGTTATATGGTTTCGGTTCTAAGGATGAAAGTATAAGGATATCTATAGCATGACTACTTTCCTTTGTGTATTATTTTATTTTAATTTACGAATTCAGGAAGCTAAGATTGTAGAATTAAATTTAACAAAGTTCATTTTCAGGGTGTATGATCAATTGTACTAATATGGATTAGCATGCAAAGCAACCTTAATCATATTCAATGAAAGTTCATGGTGTACCCTAACTTTCATATTACCATTTGATTCTAATTAGTGTAATGAGCACAAAGAAACAAGTTTCATTCAATTTGGATGCTTTTTCATTAAGTTATCACAACTATATTAAATTTATGCATTAAGTAAAGTCCTAATATGAAAATTTCACAAACTAACTTCAAATCCAAATATAACTACATATTTGAGTAGTATTTGACCTAAGGATTCCAACAAAGTTGGTTTCACTCAATTTGGATTTAATTTGCAAAATTTCTATATGCCCCATACTTAAATTTTGTGATTTAAATTCAAAATCAAATTTAAATTGCTAGACAAGTATCAAATATTTTTTGCATAATATGAAACTACATGATTTATAATGAATTTACAAATTTGTTTCATTCAATTTGGAGTTATAGACAAAAAGTTATATGTATTTGAAGCTATTCGGTTCAAAGAAATTCAAAAATTTGGAAAATACGTTTTCCTTACAGGAAAACGCACTTCCGGCGTTTTGCGCGGGCTGGGCCTTTGAATCCGGCTGCAGTCGCTGGCGCCTGGGCCCGGTCCGTCAGCGACTTGTGTGCGTGTACACGCGCGGTTACGCGCGGCTGACATGGATGGCCCGCGTAGCAGGGGACACGGCCGATGGCCTCACCGGCGGCAAACCGGCGACGTCGATCGACTTCGGCCGACGGCTACGGCAACACGGGACCACGGTGAACCTAGGGGACTACTTGGACATGGGCGGTGTTCGGGAGAAACGAGCGCACGGCGGTGACCGGCGGCGCTTCACGGTGATGTAAGGTGTGGCAACGTTACAACCCAAACCGAGTTGAATGATCACATGTATAAGCTTTAGGAGGTCCTAAGGACTCTATTAAGACCTTCAATCCAAGGAATGGATGGTCGGGTGAAGCTCTCACCTTGCTCCGCTAATGGCGGACGAGGTCTCACGGTGCGGGAACAACTCGGAGCACTCCAGGCTGAAACAAGTGGTGCACAAGCTACGTGAGTAACCAAGGATACTATAGGACCCAATAATTTGGACGTTATCTTACCGAGTCAAGCGAATTTGGAATTTCCCCCAATTTGGAACTCGCCGGAAACGGAGACGAAGGCTTCGGTCTGGGCGGTCCGGGCGTTAGGGTAAAAATGGTGGTGCGTGTTGGTTTGAGGGGATCACTACGCACTCGGTGGGGGCTTAAATAGACGTGAAGGATGTCTCCTATGGTTTGGGCAACGGAGAAAGTGGCGGCGGCCAACTAGGGCGTTCTCTGGAGCTTTCCTTCCAGCTAGGTCAAGGCCATCGAGTGGTGCAGTGCAGGTGTAATGACACCATCACAGTGCAGGCGCGAGGCGCGAGGAGTTGCGGCGCAATACGGACAAGAATGGAGGCGGTTTCGGTTGGCTCTGTCGGCAGAGAGAGCGAGAGAGAGCAGAGGGGAAGAAGAAAGAGCTGACAAGTGGTCCCCGGGGCCACTTGCAGTGAGACTGGAAGGGAAAGAAAGAGGAAGGAAGGAAATGGACGTGCGAGAGGTGGAGTCCCACCTGGCTGTGACGTGAAGCTACGGGACCCGTCCGGCAGCGTCTTGCACACGTGGGTCCCACGTGGAAGAGAGCAAGGGAAAGGGGAGGTCTGGTTCCTTCCGCTCAGACAGCATACTAAGAGAATTAAATGAGGGGTCAGGTAGACTCCAGAATTTCCTAAACTTTTTGACCAAGCTAATAACTAATATATCTACCTCCAGTAAAATTTTAGGGTTAAAATGAACTATATTTATTTAATTAAAAATCTGACATTGTATGCTGCACAGAATATCCCATTCGGTTTTTGAATTGATTATAGAACCAAATCAACATATTTATTTTTGAAATTTTTACTGAAGGTGTGATTCCACATATATGTTCTACCATAAAAATTTCATCACTAAAGTCACAGTATTTATTTTTCTAAAATTCATTTACTCGTTTCTACAGAATTTCAAAACTGCCTTAATTAAATGCAAATAAATATCTACCCTTCTTAATAATTTTTGAAAAATTTTTTGGATGAAGGTGATGTGTCTGAGGTCTTATGGTAAAAATTCCAAGGCCTAGATTGCTCCACGTTTATCTCTAAAAATCTGACATGAGTCTGGCCAGAGATAAAGTTTAACATTTTAATTTGTTTTCTTGACTAACAATTGCATGCACATGGTGTTTTGACCATCTAGAGATATTTTCTAGGGCTTGGCCAGGTTATCCAAAGTTTTTACCATGGTAGTCTCATTTCTTACCATCTTACCATTCTATAACTTTATATTTTCTCTTTTCCATTTTCTTTCTATAGTCCAAGCAAGCATCAAGCAATTCAATAAACACACATAAAAGCAAGAAATGCATGAGAGCATTATTTATCATTTTAATATTTGATTTTTAATACTTTATAAATTTGAGGATGTTACAGTGCCTAATACCTATGTATACCGAATGCCCTCTCAGGCTACACCTACGCCGAGTGCCCTAATGCCCATGTATACCGAGTGCTCTCTCGGGCTACACCTACTGTGAGACCCCGGATCAGCTATCCGAAATCTCCTGTGTATTTCTGTACTAGTCCCAGATCAATAGCTAGTACACACAGTCAACAGTGATACGTCATTGCCGAACATAACGAAATTGTAACATAAATAATAAAGTATGGGCCACATGGCCACTTATTATAATACTCGGTCACGAGACTGGAGACACGACAGCGGAAGCAAAAGCGACAAAAAAGCGAACACCAAAAAAAAAACACCACAGGCGACGACAAGACATGCGACTAGCTATCTTGGCAATCTTCCTCAAATTCTTCGGTGTAGAACTCGCCGTCTTCAGCGACGTCTTGGTAGTTCTCTGATGATGACAATATGTGTAGCACGTGAGTACAAAAGTACTCAGCAAGTCGGAGAAAGTACTCAGCTTATGTGGGGTTTGCCAAGGAAGGCTTAATAGGGTTCTTTTGCACAAAGCCAGATTTCATTAAACCATACTTGCTAATAAGTTTCATAAAGCATGTTTTAGCAATTCTTTTTAATAATTGAATTATTTAATATTTCAGTGAAGGTTCTATCCACCATCACTAGTATAAGGCTCTAACCGCCACAATTAAAAGATTAAGTTTAATCACATATGACTCTTTCCGTCAAGGTATAACACAGGTTCTTTCCACCTTGTTGGCTCAATCCGCCATTAAACATCCGAGAGTTCTAACCACTCCCAAATCCCAAAACAAAGCACCGTTAAATTTTAAAACCAAAACCAAAGTCTACCAATATGAAAGCATTCCTTGCTTTGCCCTTGACCGTAGGCATGGCTATTCGAATAGTTTTAACTCTGCAGAGGTGTACAACTTTACCCACAAGACACGATCGTCTCTTGATGTCATGCAATTAACACACTTCCTTTGGTGTGTCAGCAGAGAGATCATGACAAGGCCTTTACAATGTATACGCATAACCCGACCCACCCGCTGAGGTTTCACCGTTGTTAGGGTTCTAGCCACCCAGTACAGAAGCCCCCTCTTGCGCCGTGTGAGAAAAACAGTCTTGCCTCTATCCGGCACTCACATTCCACCATTTGGTGAGTCTAAGTTAGGTTTCTACAAATTATTTAGCCAGGTCGTACCATTATAGACATGTGGTAGTACGGTTATGCTTAGAATGGACAATCATAAGCGTCGGTCCTTATTTGACTTTGGGCGGCACTTGCACAATGCAACTAGTGCTCAATCCGCACCCACCCGACAATCCATTCCGCCCAAGTCCAAATCATTTTTCATTTTATTTTTATTTTATAAAAACAGTACCAAAAACTTTATAATATCCTCCAAATCATACTTTAAACCATATTTTTTCACAATCCCACCCATGGGTCATTTTCATCAATTTCGGCTCTAAGCAATTCTACCGTACTATTCAACAAAGGTCACCATATAAGGTAAACATGGCATAGCAAATGTCCTAGGATTACAAGTAAACATGGATGTCAATAACAAAAGAGGTATTCACAAATCGGATTAACTATTCACTTATATTTGACATACGATGATAAACATAGTATGCAAGTTTATAAAACCTTGTAAACACATTTGTAAACATAGGGTCAACATGCGCCAAGGAGACTTGCTTTCGGTCGCAGCGAGGTCGTCGAACGCTTGAAGTCCGACGGCGGGGTCGGCGGACTCGGTTGGATCGGCGGCTACACGCAAAACGGAGCAACAAATAAATACAAGAAAATAAACAAAATCCAAAAATTACCAAAGTAGTACTGGCAGGTAGATCTTGAATTTAGATGAATTTAGAAATTTGAACGGAGTCAATCGGAGTTCGGACGGAAAAGATATGAGCTTCCGAAGTTCAAAAATACTGAAAAATAGAAAACCGAGGAATATTCCCGGAATATTCCTTTTTCTAATTTTCCTGATTTTTGGATTTGATTCAGCCTATGGCAAGTGGGCCCCTAGTGTCATAGAGTGGGGGGCTTCTTCTTCAAGCTTGGGCCATAGCCATAGCGACAATGCAAGTGCGGCGTCATGCGGTCACATGAAGGCATGGCGATGCATGGCAAGGCGAGCACAATGAAGCCCAAAATAGAGAGCTCCCGTTTTTCCAAAAACCCGAATTTTTGCACCAAATTTTCATGAAACGATGCAAAACAAAAAGATGGATCATCTAAAGGACATTCTAAGGAACCTATAGAATCAAGGAATTGAATCAATTCTCACCGGAGACGACGAATTTGGTGAAAAACTCGAGTTCGGTCGAAGCGACAAAAATACGAAATTCGTCTTCAATTCTTGATGGAACCTAAAATTGATGGATGAATTAGAAACTAGACTCCCATGCTAACACAAGGAAACAATCGGAATGAAGAATGAACCACCGAAGAGGAAGCTATGGCCAAGAATACGAAGAACATGATGAACGGCGCGTTCCTGTCGGTTTTCTCGATCTACCGGAAGAACGACGGGGAGAGGCAAAAGAAGGGTGTGTGCTCTGGAAAGAGGACTCCGCCACAGAGGTTTAGAGACCGGCGGTGCGCGATTTGGGGAAGAAACGGCAAAGTTATTGCCATAAATGCCAATTTCGGTTTTGGAAGGCTTGTTCAAATTCTGGCGAGATCCCGGGTTGAAGATCGTGGGGAATGGAAAGAGCTCGTCGTCACGGATTCAACGGACTTGACCATTCGTGATTTGAGGCATTATTGCATGAGTTATGGAGGTTTGAATCAATGAACACAAGTATGGAAATTTAGAAATCTTTCTCTGGAAGCTCTCCATCGTGCAAGCCCAAGGTTGAAGAAGGAGCACTATTGCACAGCCACGTGGCACTTCCTTATTGGCCGATGATTACGCAAATGAACCGCCATAGGGAAAAAAAAAGCAAAAATGGTCTAAAAATTCCGGAAAAATTCTTAGAACCATTTTGAAATATTTGGAACCCAATAAAATTGGTTTCGCGGAATTTGGATGAAATTTGTGGATTTGAATATTCTGGTTTAATAATGCATTAAACAAAAGCCGCGCGAGATAAAATACCAGAGAGCTTCCAAAAATCTTGGGAATCATTCCAAAAATCATTTTGGAATATTTAAGACTTAATTGGAGTGATTTCAGGATTTTTGGAGCATTTTCGAACTCCGGTGAAATTTCGGGTACCGGCGGGAATCTGGAAATTCGATTTTCGAACGGAGGGGAATTGAATTTGGATTTTGGGACGGATAAGGATGCCAGGTTAAGTTAAACACCAAGGAAACTCCAAATTTTGAATTTACTTAATTTAAATTAGATTTTTCCAACAGGCGAAACTGAGGATGTTACACCTACGCCGAGTGCCCTCTCGTTGATAGGTGGGTGCCCTAATGCCCATGTATACCGAGAGCACTCTCGGGCTAGTGCTACACCGAGTGCCCTCTTGGCATAGACTTCATCTACGCCGAGTGCCCTCTCGGTACATATTGCACTGCCTTTTGCTGACATGGCAGTTGGTAATCTATACCGAGTGTACCCTCGCATTATTGTGTCTTACGTGGACAAAACATCATATTTTGAGTGCCCCGTCGGAATAGATATCATATTTGGCGAGAGCACACTCGGAGTAGAGAACTTTGTCCGAGAGGTAGCTGAAACGAGAGTACACTCAGGATAGACTCATCTACGCCGAGTGTGCACTCGGGTTGTTATTTCCACACTCGCCCCACAACAGGATTCTTGTAGTGTTGCCCTATGATGTCTCACTGACATGCGGGTGACATGTGGCCCTAGGACCCGCATGTCAGTGAGATATCATAGGGCAAATTATCAAAGGCTCGTCAACTTTGGACAAATAATCAAAGGATGATCAACTTCAGGACAAATCATCAAATTTTCCTCAATATACAGTTCAGCCTTTGAATCAAAGAAACCGAGAGAGAGAGAGAGATGAGAGGATTCATCCTGATCGAAAAGATACATGCCTACATGTCCCTTTCAATATACAGTGCAGCCTTTGAATCAAAGAAACCGAGAGAGAGATGAGAGGATCGGCGCAGAAGCCACCCAAACTCTAATCTTGGTTCCTTTGAACAGCAACTCCTTGTCTTTTTCACGTTCAACTTCCTGTGCCAACCTCAGCTCACGAACAGACGAATAGATCACAAGATGAACCCACCTATCGAACTATCGAAGTCCAGCACGCAGCATCCGTCCCGGCGAACGCCTTCCAGAGCTGCGGTCCCGGCGGGTCCCCCGCGTCCACCTCAGCGCCCAGGCCGCGTCGTCCAGGCCGCCGCACAGCACAGTCGCGACCCGTGTCGCCTCCATTTCTTGCGCCAGGATGGAGCTCGTCCTCCTGTGCCGCCGCAAGGAGGTATTTCGTTTTTCTTTTTCTGCGGCTTACTTCAGGCCGTATTTGTTCGTCTGAAGTGATTTTTTTTGACAAAAATAAACTGATCCCGTGTTTCTTCAGACCAAATTTCCCTAAAAAAATTTTTAGAGAATGTTAAATGTAGTTGTATGTCTGAAAGAAAGCTAGTGGGTATTCTCCCTGGCATAGAAATGCATCAGTTTTGAGTTACAGCAAAAATAGTTTAATAATCAGATATAGCTGAACTCATAAACAGCACGAATTCTTATTTTATTTACACTGTTGAAGACCTGATCTGAAACAGCGGAGCCCTGAAACAATCAAGCATTTGACTTTGAATGATACGGCAAGACAGATGACGTGCTCAAATTTTTCCCGTGCAATGGTCTTGGAGGATCTGAGCTGACACTTGTTTGCCTCCTTGGTCATCATTTTTTTATCATTATAGACTAAACAACACATCACATTTGCACTAGTGCGAGAATAAGAACCTCTTCTAGGTAAACACCTTCCCCTCCACTTTTGATGCACCCTTTTGTCGCCCACAGCATGTGTTGATTTTTTAAAAACACGTAGCTTAACCATTGCCGCTCTTGACGTTAGTATTTGTTTAGTTGAACGCGTGCGATACTCAGCAGACGGACAAAACACAAACGTAGCAATCTTCTTCCGTGGTCATCTCTCTTTATTTTCTCTATACAAATCTCGCCATGGACTGGAGTTTAGCAATTTACATTATCGAAATCCATGCTCGTAAGGTTCTCGTTATTTATCGTAAAGTCTTTTTATTTTATGAGTGAGATGCCAACAATGAATAATCAACAATTCACCTTTTTTTTCTTACTGATTTATTTAAATTCACCCTTTTGACAATTTCAGAATTTTACTTATCGTTTTTTTACTGTCAGTTTATCCTCCCGATTTATTGGAGCTTTCTTTTATTATTATTTGTTCACGTACGTGGAACTAATGACTTCATATATAAAAAGCGTTCTAACACGTCACTCTGCTTAGCTTCGTACGAGTATTGGGGAGCTGATCCAGATGTGGGCCATGTTATGTTTTTATTGTCAATCATAATTATTTTATGAGAGATCCATGAAGCCATATACGTACGTGTGTGACAATCATTATACGATATTAAACATGTTTCAATATTTAGGTACATCAGCATCTTATTGCCGACGGGAATTTGGCTACGGGCTATTTTCTGGTCCATGTATGTCATGCGATTTTTTTTTTTAAAAGATTATTTCACAATAGTCAATAGTTTTTTGTTGTAACAGATTTTAGCCATCAGTCTAATTTACTTATCTACACCGAAAATAGCGATTTCAACTCTAGAACACTATATTGCAATGCACAACTTGAACAAAAACGTGTTGTAATGGATATTATTGGGTTGGAACATGATCTAGATAATTTCTCAATCTCTTACACATTCTACATCCAATAGAACTGCAGCAACTAGAAGTAGGGATGGCAATCGGGCGGGTACCTCTAGGTACGACTACCGCCCACCCGAACCCGAAACCCGAAATCATGGTACCCTTCCGAACCCGAAACCCAAAACGGGCACGGATGTGTACCCAAACCCGAACCCGATAGGTACCTGAAACCCAGTGGGTACCCAAAACACGAACCCAAACCCTGATCTCTAGAAATCAGTGCATCATGTGTCTCCCGATGGGTACCCGAAATCGAAACCAAGTAGGCGGATTGGAGAAGTAATATTTTGTTTTTTAATGCATATTTTAAGTGAGACCCACATGTTATAGGATACTCATAGGTACAAATTGTTACCCATGCCCTTCCTATAACCTTATCGGGTACCCAAACTCGAAAACCCGTGGGTCTAAAGTGCTACTCGTGCCCACTCTTATCGGGTCGAGTACCAGCGGGTACCCAAATCCATGGGTAAAACTATCATCCCTAACTAGAAGAAGAAGCAAAGCTCAAGTTGTATAAAAGAACCAAGAAAATATGCAAGAAATAAAATAAATTTTAGAATATAAATGAACTTGAATCTTGCATTACTTAGAGAGGAATAGTTACAAAGCCACACTTCATGGTAGGCAAAGCTCAAAGAAGCATAAGAAATAAAAAAAAAACCCTTCTCTAAGACTTAGTATGGTGATATCTCATCACGACTTTATTTATAACACACTAGGAGCAACCTCCACCGTTAGATGATCTTCTTAGCCTTTAAGAAACCTCATCAAAGGTTCAGATTCACTCCCTCACTAGGAGCAATCTCCACCTTTAGATAAACTTCTTGGCCCTCAACAAATCTCATCAAGGGTTGAGATTTACTCTCTCACTTATACATAGGCTAACCCGCAACCCAACAATATAACTGATTTTCATTATACACAGTAACTTAATCTCTACTCTATCCGCGAAATCGGCGCCAACCTGCGCCACAGGTCAACTTGAGGGGAGGCGCATGGTGACATGCATGCGGCGTGGTCGGCAACCCCTAGGTTTCATATACGGAGTAGGTGCTCAAAACTCAGCTGTTGGCTACGCATACATAGTACCCTCGCTTTCGTTCTCGTTCCGTGTAAAAAGTTTAACCTAAAGATATTATATTTGAACCTAAGAGACATTATATACTACTACAACTCACTTTAGACAAAAAATAATGTGAGACTAGCCCCACCACCACTTTACGTAGGTTATATGGACATTCACACTAACAGGCCAGGGTATTACATTCACACTTATTAAGGGTTAACATCCTCAACTGCATGTCGTATATATGGAAAATTTTCAAAACCATCCCAAGGTACACATCTGTATGTCTAGTGCTAACATATATATGCCATACAATTGTCCACTCAATATCCACACATATCATGTGCTATATGTTCGCGCTGTTGTCCCTCACATACCCGTACAACGGAGGTTGGTACTCTAATAGCTTTTGTAATATGCTAACCTAAAATTCGCTCAAATCCTTGTCAATCTTAGGGCAGACCCACGCATGCATAATAATCTAATTATACTTTTATTCTTATGTTATGTAAAAAAAATTAACTCAGGTATACTATATTCTTAAATAGCAGTATTTCTATGATTTTCCTTCTAATACAAATTGTACAAATCTTAAAGCAAACGAAGGGGGTAAGTAATTCACATCTACCATTCATTTATATGTTTTAATATGTGTGCAATTTTTTTAAGAGTGTAGAAGCACATCTCTTAAATATAATAGATATTATATATTATAGCAACTCACTCTAGTCAAACAGTTAGGAACTAACTCCCCCGCGGATCGACACACAGGCACGCATCTCTCTTTCTTCTCCCCGGCCGTCGTTCCTGCGCAGGCTGCGCGACCTTGAGCACCAGCATGAGTGCTGCGGCACGCCGTCACTGCCGTTGGGATCATCCCACTAAGGGACTTGTTTGACTCCAGCTCGAACGCCTTCCCCCAGGCCCTATGCTCCTTCTTGATCCCGCCGGGCTCCATCGTCCCACAGCTCTCGCCGGATCTCTCTGCCACCCTCGACGACGCCCCTTCCTCCTCCTGTTGGCCCTGATCAGGCTCGTCCTTCTTCTCCTTCCTCTCGCAGTCCGGAGCCGGGAAGAGACAAACTTGGACCTCGTCAATCCATCCAAAACGCGACCTCCGCGGTCGTGGCCTTGTCGATGTGCCCCATCCGAGCACCTCGCCGTCGGCGTCAACCCCCCGCACCGCACTGCTGGAGTCCCCGCCACCCCTGAAGGAGCGGGGACGGGCCGCCGCTCCTGTCGGCAGAGCTCAGGGAACCGCCGCTCCCGACACCGGCAGGGCTCAGCGAATCCGGGCCAGATCTCATCTGACCAGGAGGGTACACCGCCGACCCCTTCTCATCAGCTCACGACCGCATCGACGCTCCCTTCCCCACCGCGACAATCACCTCATCGACACTGCTCCCAGTTGTGTTTCTGCCACCGGGGCGCTCGGAACAAACGGATCTAAAGGGGAAAAATGTAGATCTGCAGCTGCAACGCCTTGCCTTGTGCCGTAGCTAGCACACACGGTGGCCCTCGTGGAGCTTCTCCGCCAGCCATCTCCGCGGCTCGCCGCCACGAGGACCCGTGCTCGGCGACAAAGACGACAGTCGCCTCCTCGGCCTTCAACGCTTAGCAATCTGGGAGAGGAGAAGGGAGGAAATGATGCTATGGAAGGCCCCGCCACCGCCAGTGGCCAGCCGGCGGCGGCGAGGAAGGAGGAGGGTTAGGAGGAGCCCTCGGCTGGAGACCTGGTTCGCTTCCGGCGTCGCCTTGGACGCATCTGGAGTTGGCGGCTCTCTTGCTTCATATATGACGGAATCGAGATGAGGTAGCCAAAGCGTTTGGTGCATGATAGAAACTTCGTTCATGCTTGATCTGTGTTATTTTCCTTGAAACCTCCATTAGGTCAATAGTTTTCTTACGGTTAAGCGCTGCAATCAACCGGCGTCGTCAAATTCATAGAGTACTTTTGCTTTGGCTCACTTCAAACTTCAAAGACGAGCTGCACTTTGTGTGAAACGGCTTGGTTGTGATTCTTCTGCTGCTCTTTTGCGTGAACTTCAATTCGAATGGGAAGTCCCAATTCAATGCATAGCAATATTAGCAATTGTGGATTCTATGCTAGAATCTCAACTGAATGTTCAATTTTGTGAACGGCCAGATGTCATTAGTATCAATTTTGCATGCAAGTATCTTTTTTTCCCCCAAAAAATATAGTAAGAACTCTGCTTTGCTTTTAAAGAAGGTAAATTATTGTCCAGAGACAACGACGTGGTTCACAGCACTGCCCCAAACCCTAAGCTGGGAACCAACCAAAACAAGAGCTGGAAACGAAAACCAGAGGAGGGCTACAGGTTACAGGTTTGCACCAAGGAAAACATGTTTAAACCAAAAAAGTTGTCTTGTTCCCTTCGTTTGAAATGTTCGAGCAAGCGTAGATGAAAATGGCTTTGAGATCCCTCTGGTCCAAAGCTAGAAAGAACAGCCCAAGAGGCAGCAGTGTCTTGGGCAAGTTATGTGTGCCTTGTGCTCAACCTTGGTGTCAATTAGCTAGTGAGAACTTGAACAAAGCAATTCAAATTGGTTAGGGGAAAATTGATAGCAGTGGGGATTTCAGATATATTTTGGTGCATTTGGAAAGCTAGATCACGTCATCTTATCCTCATGGATGTTGTATTACAATGTTTTGCTTTCTTAGACCTTTCATCCAAGATCAACTCACTTGCTTATTCAATTCAGAAAGTATTTGATTGACAACTTACTTTAGAATTTTGTGTAAAATAGATCCAAATGGACTCACCTGCAATTTTTATGGAGAAGGATGAGGCACGGACATCCAATTACTTGTTGACGTGAACAGGTGCAATTATCTACATCTCTAGAAAGAACTCCGGAGTATCTTATTTGAGATCTGTTGCAAGTTGCAACGCAAGGGCCACCTTACTAGTCTGAATAAAAATGAAGCTTGTGTAACCTCTACCATGTGCTTCCAAAAAGTTTCGATGCTGACTAGGTGATGTTGATTGTACTATGTGATTTAGCCTGGTGGATTTTTTATATTTCCGTTTAGTGCTGGTTTAATCCACCCATTGACCCATAGTTACATTTGTTTAATTCCTCCATATTTTAGCCAGATTAGGTCTTTTTGGGTTATTTCATAGATACAAGTTTTAGAACCCAACTGAATATAGCGATTAAATTACATTAGTATACAAATGCAGGTAATTCCCGTTAAGTTCCAACCCTAGGCAACCTTCCAAGTTTCAAGGTGTTTGTATATGTTGCATGAGTTTGATTGTCTTGCTGCACCAAACTGTTAGACTACGATTTGTCATTATCAATTCTGCAAGTCAAGCATGTTACTTCCAATTAGAAGATTCTGCTTACATCCATGAATCGTGATTTGTCTGATTGCAACACATGATGAAATATAGTACAAATTAACAATCCACCATGAAACAAAACCTCTTTGGTGAATGATAAACCTTGACTCAAATTATGACTTCTCATATTACACTTTCGTAATCAAGTTCGTTCTTCAATAATGTGACAGGCCAATATCGGAAGAGGGACATAATGTTGTGCTTCGTTGCAAAAGCTTGGGGGGGGGGGGATGCTGACATATCTGAAGAGGCTGCTGAGATTAGAGTCAGTTTCTGCCGTAAATAGCTTCATTTATCAAAATCTATAATGTGGGACAGAAGATATTCAAAATAACAATCTTATGTAGGAGTATATTGAAATCAGTTCACTGCTTAACTAAGGTCAGGATTTAACTTCTTTGGTTACTTACTTTTCAAAAGACCTTATCATTTTCCCCTAAAAGCATAGCTTCATGACTTGCTGTTGTAAAATATTGTTTTCAGAGAAAGAAGATGCACAGGTGGGTGTTGGCCTGATGGTCTTTCAGCAGCTGGGCGGAACAAATACCTTCGGCTTCTATAGACGCTATATCTTTTCCTCCACGGGTATCCAAATGCCTGAATAATTATGTTGTTTTACTGAGAAGAGAAGCTTTCTGTAATTGTTCTTGCCCAAAACTTCAGGGTTTTCTGGAAAACTTGGAACCACGTTGATTGCCATTATTCAGGTTTAGGATAGGCCATTCAATGTCAATTACAATAACTGACTATAACAATTTGTCTATAACTCTAATTATTTTAGATTCCAATCACATGCTTTGTGCCCCTTCTCATGAATAGGAGTGCAAGAAGAGCCCTTCTACTGGCACAAACGCTCCAAAACTGAGATGATGTACATAAAGGAAAAATAGAGCACTATTAATGTTTTGTGAGATTCTTCTATTATTTAAGTCTCTTCGTCTGGAACATTTCTGGTCTGCTTTCTGACTGGGCTATCATTCTACATTAAAGTAACCACAAATTTTTAGTCTATGAATCTACAATGACAAAGTATAATTTGAAATTTTGAATTGGCAATCATTTGTAAATGCTAATAGAAGCCCTCGAGAAACTTCTCACAAATGTTTATTACTATTTAGAAAAAAAAAAATATTAGCTGTTAAACTTTTCATAAGAAGTTCTGATTGTTGATCTCTCTGCTCGTGTATTGTTTTTTATCCTTCAACTCTAAATTGCCTTTTCCCCTTATCAGTATCTCACTGACCACAGAAATGGAGGTGAACTGTTCAATTCCACTTACCTGACACTTGAGAGTATTAGTGTCTGCATGCCGCACACAAGGTAGCTGCAGTTATCAAAGTTCGTCCACCTTGAAGTCTCGAACTTCCCAATTTCTTACACAGCTTAGATTTGATGGTGGGACAAACAATACAGACCAACATTAACGTATACACATCAACTTCCCATGTCTGGGTCTCTTAAATAACCTGATGGAAGGGTGAAATATAAACAAAATGAAACTGACCATCCCGACAAAATTAAAGAGCTAAATAAACATGAAATAAATTACAGTTTTGTGTATGTTCACGGTCTATCCCTGTACTTCTGTCTAGGAAATAATACGGTAAACAGAGTATTTACTTCTTCTCTTTTGACTTTTGATATCTTCGTCATCCCTGTACTTCAGTGACTGTACATACACTTGGTTCCTACATTGGCTCTTTATGGGGAAAATTTGGTATTCTAGACAACATGTGTCCCGTATTTACAATTGTACACAACATATTTGAATATTTACAGAAATCTCAACTATACCCGAAATTAAGAATTTCGTGTACCCATTCCCGAAAATAGGAAATTCGGTTTTGCTGTATTTGAAAACAGGAATTTCGGGTATACTGTAAACGAAAATGGCATTTTCGGGTATAGGGTATAGCCGAAAATGGGGATTTCGGGTATGAGGTGGCACCTCATACCCGAAAATGGTGATTTCTGCAATGAGGTGGCTCTTTTTTTTTTGCTTTTTCGCTTTGAAGGAGACGGTGGAGTTCATTGCCTGCAGTCGAAAAAATTGGTATTGTATACAACTTGTGACCCGTATTTACGAATGTACACAACATATTTAACTATTAACAAAAATCTCAACTATACCCGAAATTTGTAAATTCGTTTACCCTTTCCCGAAATTACCAAATTCGATTTCGGTGCATTTGAAAATCCAAATTTCGGCTATGGCTTTTATTTTTTTTTTTTGCTTTTCGCTGCTTGCTTGGTCTTTTGCCCGAAAACGACGTGCCCAAATGGTGATTTCGGTTATGAGCTCCTGTTTTTCTGTGCTACAAGACCCGAGCTGACCAAAAGGAAAAAAGCAAGCATGCATGCATGTCGCTTTACTTGACGAAGCAGCGAGCAAAAGGAAAAAAAAAAAAAGGGACAAATTAAATCACCATTTTCTGTATGGGGGTGCCACATGTGTCTGTATTTACAAATCTACACAACATATTTGGTCACCAAATTAAAGGAAAAATCGTATTTGAGGGCACTTGAGTTTGCTGTTTTGGATATTTACAATATCATATAACGATTTTCTGTTAGTATTTTTTGTATCTTTTGGTTTCAAAAGAATGATATAATAGTTTCACGTTGTAAAAAAGCAGTTGATGAATTATCTGAAAAATCGCTTCTCAAGAAACCAAACTTTGGAAAATTTTGATGTTCGAAACCTGGAATTTCGGGTTACCCTATACCTGTATGGCATACCCAAAACCCCAAAACATTGGTTAAGGATTTTTTTTTTTCAATTTTTGTTGTTTTTTTTTCTGATTTTTCAACCAGAGCTGGTTCAAATGGAAATGACCGATTTAGTTATATTTCTCTCTGTAAAATTTAGAAATCGTTTGCTGATTCAAATGCAAATAACCGCACCATATCGCATGATTGAAATGCATATAACCGGAGCTGATTGAAATGCAAATAACCGTTACATATCGCTCCATATGATAGTTGAGAGATTACGGGAAACAAACATCGGGGTTACAGGTGGGCGGCAATAATGGCTTAAAGTTGAACATGCCTTAGGTAAACGAAACAACAAAGGCCCTTCTGGTACACTACTGAGTGCACCGGGGATATTTCCCCTTGTGCAACCCATCGGTGCCTGCCGCCCTCTCACGCTTCCTGTCACGCTCGGCCTCCCGCTCTACCGCAAGGCGCTGCCTTTCGGCCTCCCTCTTTGCACACATTTCTTCGTGATGTTTCATGCGCTTCTCCTCCTCGTCCTGCTCACGCCACTTCTGCTCTACCATAGCTCTACGATGCGAGTATTCCCAATTCCGCATCCTCTCCATCTCAGGAGTTTGCTCCGCGTTGTAGAATTTGATGAATTCGCACAATGGAGGCTGCGATTGGTGACAGCAGATGGTATTACAGTATTAAAGTTTGCACGGTTTGATGTAACATCAAATGCGAGTACAAACTTACCGGGCTTTTCCGTCGCATCCGCGTCTCCAGCGTTGGCTCGGAGTCGTAGTTGCGGCAGCTCCAATACCTCATACCGTAGGTGTACGAGTTGTCTAAAGACTTTTGGAATCGCAAGGATCCCGCATAGGCACATGGGGACCTGCATGCCTTCGGGATGTCTTCGAGAAGGTTGTGCCTTGGGGCGGGGTACTCCATTGGCAATCGGTTGGTGGTGGCCGGACTTGTGCTCCGTGTTTCGTCTTCCCTCCGATTGGCCCGAAGCTTGCTTGCCTGGTTGGTGTGATTATTAGTAGGCGACCACTGGGGATTAAATAGCCAGCCATACGAGAGAGTGGTGGACTTAAGAGAAGTTGAAATCCACTAGCATCGGATTCCTCTGCAACTTTGCATCCAACGGTACCCCATTGTAGGCCGATTGGTATCTGGCATGGCATCGTAGACGGCAACAGGGTAATATTGAATACGGATCTCTGGCCGAGAGATCGGCAGGTACTCCCAACTCCACATCTGAAGGAGTTGCTGAAAGTGCATCTGTGCCCCTGTCGACGATTGGGGAACAGGCCCCCGCCGAGCTTACTTGTTGGTGGAGGGACCAACTGTGACCCCTTCTTACGTGAGGGATTACTCGAAGAATGGCTCACCAGATTCAAACGAATGTGGACACAGCAGTTTACCCTGGTTCGGGCCTCTCGAGAAAGAGATAATAGCCCTACTCCAGCTCTCGTTTACTCTTGCAATGTGTCCGAAGTTTCTGATGCGTGTGCTGCTCAAGTTGTTGTTATCTGTCCCCCTCACGATGGGGACCCTTTTATAGCTTACAAAGGATCGAACTCCATGACCCCACTACCCGCACGTTTGGACCTCGTCCAAACGTGGCAACTGGTGGATCCTATCTTTCCGCCACGCTCCACGGAAACGTAGCGGGCCCAACGGAAGTTACGCTCGGGTGGTTATTCCTACCGACCCGAGACCTCGTAAGGTCGGCCGATGACCGGCACCGAGCTTGGACATCTTACCCAGCTCGAGCTCTAATCGATCGAGTACGTGGCATTCTCGGTCCCACCGAGCCCGAGCTCGAACTCGCCGGAATGCGTAGCCTTCCAAGCCTCGATTTAGACAATCCCAGGGTAACGACCTCCTGGTGGCTCGGCGGGAAGCGAGCTTGGTCGTTGGTGGCATCCGAGGTAATTTATGGAAATTACCCGACTTCCGGCAGCTAGCCCCGAGGTTCAAGTGGGAAAAGGTCTAAGGAAGGCCTTCCCCTTGGGCCTACTGCTCTCTGAGCATGTCGGTTTTGCCGCGGCGGACATCCGCCGCGACCAACGAGCTATTAACCTCCTTCGAACGAGCTTGTTCCCCACTCGTCGCTTCGAGCCAATGTGGGCCCTTCTTCAGCCGGTTCCTTCTCCTAGAAGCCTGAACTGTCCTTCCTGGGAACCGTCTTTTACGGCGGGACGGTTTCGATTTGCGTGCCCACGTGTCGTTTTCCGGATGGCGAACGCCTCAACTGCCCTCTGTGCCTCTAGGGCTTCCTCATCTCCTGGAGGAGTTTTTTAAACACTCGAAGAGAAAACCCTTAGACTCACTTGGCCGTGTGCGATCATATTGTGTCTCACACTCCTCTCGCCGGCGCTCATCATTCTCCTTGATCATCTTCCTCATCCTCATGGCGAAGTTCGGCGTCAGCAAGCTCGACAGGCGCAGGCTGGAGACCCTCGAGCGGGCGAAGTACCTCGACGCCGGTACATGGAGAGCCCCTGGCGACGAAGAGAGCCCGCAAATGAGGAGGGGAGATCGTCTCCACCGAGCTCTACGCCATAAACGGGCTCCGTGCGCCGAAAGTGAGTTCGTCGAGGCCGTGCTAAGCCTCCTGCGAGTGCGAGATCGCCACCTCCACCCCAACTCTGTTCTCATCATGGCCATCTTTACCCATCTCTGCGCGAAGGGTTCGTGGGCGTCGAGCCCACTCCCAGCCTCTTCTTCCACTTCTACACCCTTTCTCGCACCAAGACGCCTTCGCAGCCCTGGCCGCTCTACTTCGCCGCTGCGTCCTGCCGACCATACGAGTACCCGAGCATCACGCTCAAGGACTCGGTGTCGGGTAGGGCCGACTCATGGTTCAACTTGAGGAAAGCGGAGGGCGGCACGCTGTCCTACTCGGTGCCGGAGGTCGCGCTGCCGAGACACCACCGCTCGTGGAGCCCGAGGAGGAGAAGATCCTCATGACGATCAACGAGCTCACGTGCCTGGGGCTGACCGGCCGGGTCGTTACCCGGGACTACGTCAGGAACCGGATATCGCCCCTTAGGAGGAGGGAGCATCCCTTCTTCAAGGTCGAGGTGGCAGGACATCGCCGGGAATCACGCCAGGTATGCCGTCGCCTCGATCTTCTTTTCCGGCGAGAGGATGCCCCTTCTCACGACCTCTCCCTTGGCCGTATGCGGCTCGGCAGAGGATCGGTGGATGCGAGGGTGTCCGAGATGTTCGGCACCCGAAAGGCAAGGAAATCATCGAGGGCCGCCAGATCCCGAACAACGCCCTTAACCTGGACAGAGGCGGTAAGTTTCGATTCGGACTTTTTCCGGCCCTTGTCCGACAGGCTTAGCGGGGCCTCCCGACCTCATTTGAGTCTTTCTCTTTTTCAACAGAGAAGGTTGCCTCGAGGTCGCCGTGTCCCACCGGGATCCCACCAAGTGATTCGGTCGTAAGACCAAGGGACAAAGTGGTCGCAAGCGCCGCCGCGCTGATCTCCGCCACGCCGCCCCCGCCCAGCAAGACACGCAGCGCCTCGCCCGACGACCACTCACCCCGCCAACACTTGGAGTATGCGGACGGCAGAGGTGAGTGGAATCGAGATTGTGGATGGACGAGTACACGAAACAATCCCGAAGCTAATGGCTCGCTTATGCGCCAAATTGTCGCGCGCGAAAGGAGGCCGCATGCTGGCCCAGCCATGAAGGTTGAGCTGGAGGGCCAGATCGCGGCCCTTCAGGCGGAGCTTGCGCGGGTGAGCTCGAGCCCGGCTCCTGGGGACCGCGAGGAGGAGAAGGACGAGCTGGACCCCGCCCCCTTGGTCCCGAGGTCCCGTAGGTCGTCTGCCACGCCTCACGCCTAACGCCGATCAGCCTCTCCGAGGTCGGCTTGGAGGAGGTCGACCCTGCGGTCGCCAGGGCCGACAAGGCGCGCGCGGACATGGCCGCCCTCCTGGCCCGCGCCCGAGCTCAGCAAGCGGACGCCGCGCAAGGTCAGTCTCCTGCTCTCTTCTTGTTTGTCTTTTTCCCCTCCGGCACCATTCTAACCCCACATCGTCTATAGTGGGTGTGGCAGTTGGTGCGGAGTTATGGGATTTCGAAGCGATGGCTGACGATATTCTTGACTTCGTGCTAGAGAGGGAGCTAGCCCGCTGCCGAGGTCGTCATGGGCGGCGACGGAGCGAGGTGGAGCCGAGGTCGCGGAGGCCCACCCCACTGCCGGCTGCCGTGGCGACAGGCCGGCGTGGAGCCGAGGTCGCGGAGGGCTCAGCCCCACTGGCCGCCGGTGGTGACGACGTCGAGGTGGGGGAGCTCATGTCGCGGAGCCCCGGGACTCGGAGGTCGTGTCTCCAAGAGGAGGCACGGAGGAAAGATCGCTACCGCCGATGCCCGGCCGCGTGAGGGCATCCCCCACATCATAGTCGTGGAGTCTGACGGTGATGAGCAGGCCGCTGAGACTCCCCGCGAGGATTCTTCCGGTGCCAGCGACATCATCGCCGCGACTCTTCAGGAGATCGCCGAGGTCTCCCTGTTCATGACATCACGCTGGTCCCAGCCGCCGGCGTCGAGGACCTTAATCCTGAGTGGGGGCTCGTCTGGCGAGGAAGAGCCGGCTACCCCACTGTCGGGGAGACAAGCCCGGCCATCGTAGGTGGGCCGGGGCAGCTTCCAGGCGGAGGGGATCTGCCGGGCACCGAGGCTGCTCCAGTCGAGACCGACCTCCCGGTCGTCGACCCGGTGCCCCCGGTTGATTCCGCACTCGGGGATGCTGCTGCGGCCCAAGGGCCGGATCTGGACCTTGTCCCGGTTGCTCCCATGGCCGTGGACGCCGAAGTGGTGGAGCCCCCGATCGAGGAGGCGGAGCCCCCGGGCGCAACTTCTGCCCGGGAGGAAGAAGAGCGGGAGGTAATCCTTGCTCTTGAGGCCGTCCCTCTCCAGGAGGCGGAGGCTGTCCCCCAGGGCAAAAGTCCATCGCCTTGGGGGGCGAGAGCTCGGGCTCAAGCCCCCGAGCCCGATCAAGGAGAAGGGACTAAGGCGGGGGATCCCTTACCTGCCCAGAGCGAGGTGGAGGACCCCGCCGAGTTGTTCCATCAGGGGCTGGAGACCCGACTTTTTTGGGTAAGTACTCCTGACTTATGTACTTTTACCGAGAGTTTCGATTACGACCTGAAAACGCCTTGTTGCGCAGGTGCTGGAGTCCACCATGAAGGACTTCCATGCCGCGACCGTGCCGCCAGAAGTTGTCGCTACACCAAGCCGAGCAGACGCCAAGATTATGCGAGCTCGAGCGCCGGGTTGCCGAGCCGACATCTTCCGAGGCCGAGATCCGGCGGAAGGTGGAGGAGTCCGTCTTGCTGAAGCTCCAGGAGCGCCTCGGCCGAGCGAAGCGAGCAAGGTCGGGCCTTGAAGCCACGCAGTGGCGACTTTGCGCGACGCCGCCCGAAGTGCCGAAAGGACAATCGACCAGCAACGGGAGGAGTCCAGGCGACTTCGACAAGCGGCGAGCGAAGGTCGGGAAGCTCGCCGGCGTGTGCTCGACCTTGAGTCCGAGCTTGACTCGGTGCGGGACGAGCTCGTCGCTTTGCAGGACGAGAAACGTGCCGGGCTCCTGTAATTTTCTTTTTCCTGTCTTTTACCTGTAAAAAACTTAGGGAGAAACTATCCAGTTGAATATAGAATGAGTTGGTTTAAATGGACGTTTTTTGTTTTTCCCCGAGATGACAACGATTTGTTTCGTGCCGCGGTCTTACGCGACTTAGTGGTTAATCGTACGAGGAAATGACTATCTCGCTCGAAAGTAGCACGAGGTCGAGGTGACCATTTTGCGCGAAAGTTGCACGAGGCCGAGGTCGTGGCCACATGGTACCTCTATAGCCCCCCGCCGCCAACGGAGGTCGTGGGCGAATCATGAGCACGACCGTTGGCGGAGTAGAATTCGCGAGGACCGTGTGGCCCTTAGGGTTACGGTATGCGTTGGCGCCAAGACCGGCCGACTGAGCTCTGGAACCGCTCGAGAAGGGTGTCCTGTGCGAATCTTTACTTGCGGTGGAGGTCTACCGCGAAAAGATGGTCGCCTTACGAGGAAGGAGGCCCTCGAGGTCGAGCTTTTGTCGTGACGGTGTTTTGCCCCAACGACCGACTTGCCCTCGACACTTTGTCTAGGTCGAGCTTAATCGTAGAATGGGGAAAGAGAGGAGAGAGAGAATGGGAGGGTAAGGTGATAAAGTTTATTAAAGAGGTAAAAGCGAGGCGAGGTTAGACATGGAACTTACGCAGTTGGTCAATGTTCCAGTACTAGCTAGTTCCCGACCATCTTCCATTGCAAGGCGGACAGCCCGGGCGTGTTGTTGAGACGACCGTGTAAGGACCTTCCCATCTTGGCGTTAGCTTGTTGGCTTTTGACAGGTCTTGGACCCGTCAGCGAGCGAGATCGCCGGCGTGTAAGGTCCTTGGTAAATGCGATTTGGCGGCGTGCTGCGAAGAGCTTGCAGTAAACCGCGGATCGCAACAGAGCCCGTTCACGAGTCGCCTCCGCAAGGTCGAGGTCGAAGGCGTTCGCCTTCTGCGTCGATGTTATCGGCCAGGTTCACCCTCGGGGATCCTAGGACAACCTCGGCGGGTAGGACGGCTTCCGCGCCATATACGAGCCGAAGGGGTCTCCCCGTGGCTCGGCCTCGTCGTGGTGCGGATCGACCAAAGGATCGGGGGTAGCTCGTCCACCCAGGCCTGCCCATGCCGATCGAGACGCATGAAGACTCTCTTCTAGAGTCCGTGGACGATCTGCCTGCTCGCGACGCCGGCCGCCCCATTGCTCTGTGGGTGGGCCACAGATGCGAAGCATATCTTGGTCCCGACCTCCTCGCAATAAGCTCGAAACACCTCGCTTAGAACTGAAAGTGCCGTTGTCGGTAATGAGGCGACTCGGAATGCCAAAGCGGTTTACTACATTATTGCGGAAGAACCTTTTAGCCGCCTGTGCCGAGATGGTTGATATAGGCTCGGCCTCGATCCACTTAGTGAAGGTGTCGATTATGACGAGCAGTATTTACAGCCCCTCCTTCCTGGAAATGGACCGAGTATGTCTATGCCCCAAACCGAGAACGGCCAGGTTAAGCGGCATGGTCTCAGAGCGCCAGTATGCCGTGATGGACCTTCCGAGCATGGAACTGGCAAGATCGGCAGGAGGTTACTATTGAGCGTGCATCGGCCAGGGCCGTTGGCCAATATTAACCCAATCGGAAGGCTTTGCTCACCAAGGTCCTAAAGGACGAGTGAGCTCCACACATCCCGTCATGGATATCCTTGAGGAGATATTTGCCTTCCTCTTGGGTGATGCACTTGGAGAGGACGCCAAGCGCGCCTTTGCGGTATAAGAGACCCTCGATCATTTTATAGGTCGAGGAGCGCCTCACTAGCCGGATTTCTCGGCTTCCTCCTCGAAGCGGTGTCCCGTGTCAGTATTGGATGAATGGCGTCATCCGATTCGCATCCCGCTCGAGGAAGGAGACGGTACCACCCGTCTCGGTTGCCTCCTCCTGGGGTATGGAGGGCTTGTAGACGTGCTCGATGAGCACCCCACGTGAGCGGAAATCAGTCTTGGAACCGACCTTCGAGAGATGGTCGGCCAGGGCATTGTCCTTCCTGGGGATGTATAGTACTTCGAAGTTTCTGAAGTACTTTTCCATCTTCCTTACTTCAGCCAGGTAAAGCGCCATTGAGTCATCGGAGCACTGATACTCCTTGTTAACCTGGTTGACGACCAGCTGCGAGTCGCCCTTCGCAGTTAGTCGTTGGACTCCGAGCGCTTTGCATGCCCGAAGCCCGGCTAGCAGACCTTCGTATTGCCGCGTTGTTTGTTGCGCCGAAATGCAATTGGAGGGCGATCGATCCGCCTCCCGAGGGGATTCGAGGACCACTCCACCCCAGAGCAATCGTAAGCTCGGGATCCGTCAGTGCATGACCCAGCGACCGTGCTCGGCCTGGTTGGGTTCGGGTTCGGACGGGGCGGGGTTTGTCCATTCGGCTAGGAAGTCCGCTAGGACCTGAGATTTGATCGCGGTTCTGGCCGAGAATTCGATCTCGAATTCGGCGAGCTCCATGGCCCATTTCGCGATCCGCCCGCTTGCGTCCTGATTCCCGAGAATTTCCCTCAGCGGGAAGTTGGTCGGGACTTGTATTTTGTGTGCCTGGAAGTAGTGTCTTAATTTCTTCGAGGCCACGAGGAGCGCATAAAGGAGCTTGGACCTCGGGTAACGCTCCTTTGGTCCGTGCAGCAAAGACTGATGTAGTAGATCGGGCGCCGTGCACTTCGCCCCGTTTCTATCAGTGATGACGGCGCTTACCGCGATGGGGTGTGGCGGCTGTGTAAAGCAAGAGGACCTCTCTCCTACTGGGCGTGGTCAAGACCGGGTCTTGACAAATACGCTTTAAGCTCTTTGAAAGAGCGATGCCGCTTCATCTGTCCAAGTGAAACCGTCGTGCTTCCGAGCGCCTTGAAGAAAGGTAGGCGCGCTCCTCGAGCCTCGAGATGAAACGACTTAAGGCCGCCATTCTCCCACCGTGGACTGGACCTCCAGTACAAGTCGGTGGTCGATGTTCTCGATGGCTTCTATCTTCTCTGGTTGGCCCCGATTCCTTGTGGGCCGATCATGTATCCGAGCACCTTGTTACCTTTGACCCGAACACACATTTTTCAGGTTTAACTTTATTCGATGCTTATTGAGGTTATGAAAAGTCTCCTCTAGATCGGATACATGGTCGAGGCCATTTGCTCTTGACGACTATGTCGCTCTACATACACTTCCGTGTTCCGAGCCTATTTGGCCCGAGAAGGTTTTCTCGCATAAGGCGTGGAAGGTCGCTCCAAAGATTCCTTAGACCGAAGGACATGGTCGTGTAGCGAGAATGTGCCAAACGGGCGTGATGAAGGAAGTTTTCTCCTCGTCATCGGGCGATATGCCGATCGGTGATAGCCTGAGTAGGCGCCCGTAAAGCTCATCGCCTCGAGTCGGGCCGTCGCGTCGACCAACCGGTCTATCCGAGGTAGCGGGAAATTGTCCTTCGGGCATGCGGCATTTAGCCCCGTGTGATCGACACACATGCGCCACTTGCCTCCTTTCTTCATCACGATGATCGGGTTGGCCAACCAATCGGAATGGTCAACCTCCCGAATGAAACCGGCTTTGAGGAGCTTGTCCGGTTCCTCTCGATGATGGCTTGCTTCTCCTGGAGAAGCGCTGAGCTTCGCCGCAGGCTTTTGTCGTGCCGAATCGCTAGCCTGCGGCTCGGCGACCTCCCTTGGGACTCGGGCATGTCGGACGGTTCCCAGCGAACGTGTCCGCGCTTCTCCGGAGGAAGGTCACGAGCTCGAGTTCCTATTTAGGATCTAGGAAGCCCCACGTGTAACGACCTTGTCTGGCTTTAACGCCGTCGCACAACGGGATGGCCTTGGTTTCTCCCCACTTGGAGGCTAGCCTTGGGCGGGAACTCCTCGGCTCTTGCTCGGGCCGGGCAACCGACCGATCATGTCTAACGCCCTCTCGTCGCAGCTTTAGAGCTGCTCTCGGGCTTCCTTGATCGTGATCACGCCCGGCCGGCCGGGACCTTCAAGCACCGTAGCCGTGATGAGTGGCGGCCATGAATTTGGCGAGCTGAGTCGGCCCAGGATGGCGTTATAAGCCGACTTCGAAATCGACCACTTCGAGCGTGATGAGCTCCGCTCGGAAGTTGCTCGGATTGCCGAACGAATCGGCAGACGATCTGGCCAAGTGGCCTCGACCGACGTTCGGGCACTATCCCGTAGAACGGGACCACCATGTTTTTGATCTTGGAGCGAGGATCTGCATCTCGCCCAAGACCTTGGCATATATCGTGTCTAGGAGCTTCCGCAATCCACAAGGACCCGACTCATCGTGGTGTTGCAGATTGTTGGGCTAACGACCAACGGAAGCCTTTGGGGTTTCGCTATCCCCTGAGGGCGCTGCGTCCCTGGAGAAGGTGATCGGCACTCGGACCACTTGAGCCGGGCGGACAGAGGCTTCCCTGAGTGACACGGAGTACTTCGCGGCCTCCTTCAACTCCCGACGCGACCCATAGGCGGCGGAGCCCCGAATATCACGGCGATGTGATTTCTCGCTCTTGGTACTCCATGCCGGTGTCTTGCTCTTGGCGGGCTTCTTGCCCTTGACGTCCCCTTCCACCTCGGGAGCGTGGGCATGGGACCCTTACCATTGTAGAAGCGCTCCAGCGGGAGGCCCACGCCCTGCAATTCCAAGGTCATGCCCATGAGCCTGGTGGAGCGGGCGTAATAGGCACTAGCCAGCCCGCGTTGGTCGCCGCCTTATTGGTCGTCCCGGCTCAGCTCGTTGTTCACGAACCTGGCCGACCCCTTCCTTTCGGGCCCCCTATACGACTGCGAGGTCGGTCGTTGTCTTTCGATAGCTGCCACCATGCCGGAGACAGGATTTTTTCTTCTTTTTGATTTTTTTCTCGATAGAGCTTACGCTCTTCCGGCTGGATGCCCCTTCGAGCCCGGGCTGAGGGGGCAGCTTTCCCTCGTCCAGCAGCTTCTTCCACTGGACGGCCTCGTCCGCATTGGCATAGCGGTCAGCCATGCGGAATGCTCGTTGGCCGTGATGTCCGGTGGATTTCGAGGTCCTGAGTAAAGCGTCGCCTCGGACTCGAACTTGAAAGCCCTGGACGACGCCTCATCCGAGATGCTCGGGATGGAATTGCGCACTTGCATGAAGCGCCGACGAATCGGGCGCAGGTCTCGCCTCCGCCTCAGACGACGCTGAGGTCGCGCTCCTTCCCAGGCCAGGCGTGGCGACTCTGAAGTTGGCTCGGAGAGTCTTTGCCGCCCCGGGGACCGGATCGAAGTTCTCCTTCTCGTTGAATAGCCACGCCCGAGCCGCCCGCCCAGGATCAGGCGTAAAGTTGGCCATCACCCTTTCATCACCCCGGCAGCTAAAATGGCCGTGGTGTAGATCGAGAGAAACTCGTCGGGGTTCTGAGTCCCGTCGAATCTCTCGATGTGGCCCGGCTTAAACCTTGTCGGCCAGGTCACTCGTCGCAGCGACGTCGCGAACGCCCTGCACCCGAACACGGGACTGTCGGGGCGATCACCACGAGCGCGGCGGTTGGGGCGATCCCCGCCGGCCGAGCCCGAGGTTAGTGGGCCCGGGCGAGTGAAAGTCTCCTACGCTCAGTAGGATGGGGAGTGGCAGATGAGGAATGTTCGGCCGGCTTCGTCTGCGTGGCTCACATTCCGCTGGTCCCGAGAGCCCCCGAATTGCTCGGGTGCCCTCAGAGCCCGGTCGCCTTCGCGCTACCGATCCTCGGGTGCGGCTGCGTGAGTCATCGGGTGGCGGCGCTGACGCCGGGCGCGGCGGCGTTCCCAGGAATTGCTCATGCGTCCCTTTCCCGGGAGGCCTCCGCCGCCTTATGTCTGCGTGGCGATTTCCTCGAGGTCGTCGGCCACGGCCGCGCCATGGCTTCTAGGTCGACTGCTCCAGAAACTCTCTCGAGGTTGCGCACCACCGTGGCCAGGGCTTGAAGGCGTTCCCGCTCGGGGAACGCGGGCGACGAGCTCGTTAAATGCTCGTCAGACGAACTCCGGAGTTCCGTGACGCGTGGAAATTCTCACGAACCGGCCCTGGTCTTATCGGTCAGGCCACCTCGGACTTGCCGGCGCAAAGGTAGTCGTCCGGTCGAGGATACTGCAGGTGCTCTTTGGCCGCCGTGGCGGTGAAGACGCCGCTTCACCGGGATTTGCTCGGCGTTTCCATCCTCTTCCGCAACGAAGGCGTTACGGGATTGGGCGGATCGCGAGGGGACATCACGGTGTCTCCCGTGAAGCGGTCCCCTGGTCGAGCTCGTAGAGGTCGGGGATGTCCAGACCATCGTAGAGCCCGTCGTACTCGTCGTCCGAGAGGGCGTCGAGTTGGGAGCGAAAGAATCGCCCGGCAGTGCAGCCGCTTCAGGGAAAAGCTCCTGGAACCGTCTTGATTCTTAATGCCGGCGACGTCGCCGGCCCCATCGTTGAAGAACTGCTTGTCCTCTTCCCCGATCTCGGGGGCGTAGAGCCTCTGGTGGTTCTGGGATTCTGACATTCTCCGGGATTCCTCACGAAAGGGAAAGTCGTCCCCACGGACGGCGCCAGCATACGAGATTAAATAGTAGGCGACCACTGGGGATTAAATAGCCAGCCATACGAGAGAGTGGTGGACTTAAGAGAAGTTGAAATCCACTAGCATCGGATTCCTCTGCAACTTTGCATCCAACGGTACCCCATTGTAGGCCGATTGGTATCTGGCATGGCATCGTAGACGGCAACAGGGTAATATTGAATACGGATCTCTGGCCGAGAGATCGGCAGGTACTCCCAACTCCACATCTGAAGGAGTTGCTGAAAGTGCATCTATGCCCCTGTCGACGATTGGGGAACAGGCCCCCGCCGAGCTTACTTGTTGGTGGAGGGACCAACTGTGACCCCTTCTTACGTGAGGGATTACTCGAAGAATGGCTCACCAGATTCAAACGAATGTGGACACAGCGATTTACTCCCGTTCGGGCCTCTCGAGAAAGAGATAATAGCCCTACTCCGGCTCTCGCTTACTCTTGCAATGTGTCCGAGTTTTACAAATTGCGGTGTCGCCATCAAGTTCTTGTTATCTATCCCCATCACGATGGGAACCCTGGAATAGCTTAAAAAGTATCCAACTACATGACCACACTACCCGCACGTATGGACCTCGTAAAAACGTGGAAACTCGTGGATCCTATCTTACCGCCACGCTCCCACGGGAAACGTAGCGCCAGCGGAAGTTACGCTCGGGTGGTTATTCCTACCGACCGAGACCTGCGTAAGGTCGGCCGATGACCGGCACCGAGCTTGGACATCTTACCCGAGCTCGAGCTCTAATCGATCGAGTACGTGGCATTCTCGGTCCCACCGAGCCCGAGCTCGAATCGGCCGAATGCGTAGCCTTCCAAGCTCTGATTTAGACAATCCCAGGGTAACGACCTCCTGGTGGCTCGGGCGGGAGCGAGCTTGGTCGTTGGTGGCATCCGAGGTAATTTATGGAAATTACCCGACCCCCCGACAGCCCCTAAATTGGTTTTGGTTGATTAATGACAAACGATTAAAAGGACTAATATCTTCAATGAGCTTGTGAACAGGTAAAAGATTAATTGTGAGATCTTCTACATGCGAAGGACACCCTCAAACGAATTCAAGCGAGTAAAACGGCTTTGTAATCTTATTTTTTCTATGCTTTGTGTCGTAGGAATGCCGTACTATTAAGTGGGATGCATTGTAGATGATCTAGGGTAGTCTCTATGCTCAGATGAATGTCACTTTAAATCTTATTGAGACCCTAAGTCATCGCGCATGCACCGGAATGTGTTTTTATCTAAGTTCAAGTCGGACATTCCGATATTACATCGGAAGTTCCGATGTGACCGGACATTCCGATGTGCATGCTTGCTTCAGTCCGATGCGTAGAAGATGTATCGGAAGTTCCGATATTTACGATCGGAAGTTCCGATACGTTGTAAAGCTTTCTAGGGTGCTCTCTGTAAAGATCGGAAGTTCCGATATTTTACATCGGAGGTTCCGATGTGTTCAAACGAAAAAAGGGAGCTCTCTGGAATTATCGGACACTCCGATATATTAGATCGGACATTCCGATATTGGTATCGGAAGTTCCGATGTATATATCGGACAGTCCGATATGGACTTAGAAGCATTTTGTCAAGGGCTTTTCTGGGAACATCGGAAGTTCCGATGTTGACATCGGAAGTTCCGATGCATCTTGTTTGGCTTGATTGGAGTGCGCTCGAGTTCTGATTATTTGTACACATCGGACATTCCGATGTTGATATCGAAAGTTCCGATATGCAGCTGAGTGGGTGTATAACGGCTAGTTTTTGCAAGAAACTATAAATACCCCACCCCTCTCTCATTTGAGGGTTACACACTCTATTTGGCAGAACTTTAGTGCACCTTGAGCCCTCTCTAGTCTACTTTTGAGCCCTCCTCTTTGATCTTAGGGATCATCCAAGGAGTGAGGACTAGAAGTGAGATTTGGAGCTAGAGTGAAAAGCAAGTGTCTTTCATCTTGAGCATTAGAGTGTTCCTCCAAGATCAATCAACGTGCATTTGTTACTCTTGGAGGTTGAAGGACTCCTAGACGGCTAGGCGTCGATCACGAGCTCCCAAGGATTGTGGGACGCCGTGAGAAGTTTGTAAAGGCCGGCTCCGCCTCCGAAAGGAAAGGAACCAATAGTGGAACCAAGCCTCAAGTGTGATCGAGGTTTGGGAGGAAAGGGTTGGAAAAGACCCGGCTCTTTGGAGCCTCCTCAACGGAGACGTAGGATTCCCTCAAGAATCCGAACTCCGGGATTAATTCCGTGTCTTCTTTTTCACTTTGCTTTAGCTTGTCTCCTTATTGTTTTTGATCCAACCTTCTTATACTGTCTCTCAAGATTATTACTTTCAGTTGTTAATTGTCCGGGTCAAAAGTCGATCGGACATTCCGAATCGTATCGGAAGTTCCGATTACATCGGAAGTTCCGATCCAACACCGGAAGTTCCGATACTCTTTCATTGCGACAAATTTAGTTTAAATTTTAAACCGCCTATTCCCTCTAGGCAACTTTCTCACGCTTTCAATTGGTATCGAGCCGGACCTTCTCGAAGGCCTAACCGCTTGAAGGAACGCGTGATGGCCAACACCGGATTGAAGGTTGTCGTGGTTTCGGGAAGAAGGTAGTCCAAAGGCCGGACATGGAACTCCCACGAAGACCAAGGAAGGTGACACCTCAACGCCATCGCAAGGAGCTCAAATTCCTTTTAATTACGAAAAATTAAATACTTCTTCTTCGCATTCCTATATTACTGTGCCCTCCGGGCGTGCACCATTTTTCGATGGCACGTACTATTCCGCTTGGAGGCACAAGATGAAAATGCATTTGATATCACTCCATCCTAGTGTTTGGAAGATTGTTTGCACAGGTTTAGATATGCCGGAAGACGATATGGAGCTCACGCCGGAACAAGAGCAAAACATCCACCGCAATGCTCAAGCCGCAAGCGTGTTGCTTGGAGCGTTGAGTCCCGAGGAATTCAACAAAGTGGACGGCTTGGAAGAAGCCAAAGAGATATGGGACACACTCCAAGTGGCACATGAGGGTACCTCAAGTGTAAGGGAGTCAAAGATTGAATTGCTAGAAGGCAAGTTGGGGAGATTCGTTATGAATGATGATGAGACTCCGCAACAAATGTATGACCGCTTGATGATCCTCGTAAACAAGATAAGAGGGCTTGGAAGCAAGGATATGACGGACCACGTCATGGTAAAAAGAATGTTGAGAGCCTTTGCTCCAAAGAACTCGACTCTCGTAACTCTTATACGAGAGCGAAAGGATTTCAAAAGGCTCACTCCAAATGACGTGCTTGGAAGAATTCTTTCACATGAGCTCATGGAGGAAGAAGCAAAAGAAGTAAAGAACCTTGCCAAGCAAAGCTCGAGCTCAAGACCGAAGCAAATAGCTTTGAAGGCAAGCAAAAAGGAAGAATCAACCTCAAGTGATGAAGAGGAAGATAAAAGCGAAGACGAAGAAGACTTGGCTCTATTTGTATGAAATTCAAAAGTTCCTCAAGTATGATGGGTCAAGCAAGTACAAGAAGAACTACAACGACAAATCAAGAAGAAGAACAAACACAAAGAGGGCTTGCTATGAGTGCGGTGAAGTTGGACACTTCATCGCCGATTGTCCAAAGAAGAAGAACAACCAAAATGAGAACAAGAAAAGTGAGCCGCTCAAGAAGAACAAGACTTACAAGAAGAAGTACTCGGGGCGAGCTCACATTGGAGAAGAATGGGATTCAAACGACTTCGACACCGATGATGAAGGAGTCGCCACCCTCGCCATAGAAGCCACTCCACCGACAAAGTCGCTATTCGGGGAATTGAGCGACAACGACTCCGACCACGACGCGCCTATTTGTCTTATGGCCAAAGGGCGCAAGGTAATGGCTAAAACCAAACCCCCAAGTAGCGATAGTGAATTAGAAAGCGATGATGATAATGATGATGCTCTATTTTGTGATTTGAGCAAATCGGCTATTGCTAAGATTCATAAGCTATTGAAAAGAATAGATAGCCAAGAGGAAACTCTCGAGAAGCAAGAAGAGTTGTTAATTTGTGAAAAGAAGAAAACTCTTGCTCTCGAGAAGATCCTCACTAAAGAAAAGGAGACTATTGAATTGTTAACCAAAAAGCTTGATTTGGCTAATAATTCAATTGAAATGCTTAAGGGTTCAAATGAGTCACTTCAAGAGAATGTCATAAGTCTGGAAAACAATCTCCAATCTCTTGAAGTGCAAATTGAATCTCTTAACGATATTAAATCTCAAATTTTTGATTCACAATTAGCATCTATTCCTTAAACTAGCAAGGGTTGCTCTCGTTGCTACAATGTCGATGTTAATGCTTGCACTACTAACTCCCAATTCATGCAAGTATTAAAAAGCTAAAACGAGACTAAGTGCCTTGGTAAGGTACGGTTGCATGAAAACTTATCAATCCAAGGATGCCTTATATAAGACCATAAATGGTCGAGAAACAAAAACAAAGAAGGGCTAGGATATGATAAGAATGAATGCAAAAGAAATGACCGTGTGGTGGTAAGAGGTAAGGAATGCATCCAGTTTGTCAAAGGAAATGACAAACAACCATTGACCACCACACATGTCATCAAGACCGGCAAGAATCTAAGAAGCATCTTCAACATCATGCATCTCATTCTATTCACTTTGCTTCTTATATGTTGAAGAGAAATCACCGTGGTAAAGTGATTGCTCATTTTGTCGGTGCCCACAACTCTAGTGAAAAGAGTAAGAAGAAGGTGTGGGTACCAAAAGTTTTGATCACTAACATGCAAGGACCCAAAAGGATTTGGGTACCTAAAAACAAAGTCTAATGTGATCTTGTAGGATTATACCTCCGGGGGATCAAGTTGGGTGCTTGATAGTGGTTGCACAAACCACATGACCGGAGAAAAGAAAATGTTTTCATCTTTTGATGAAAAAGGGTCACAATATGAAAATATTGTGTTTGGTGACAATGGTAAAGGTGAGGTAATGGAATTAGGTAAAATTGCTATTTCTAATGATCATTCCATTTCAAATGTTCTATTAGTCAAATCTTTAAATTACAACTTGTTGTCCGTATCACAATTGTGTGAAATGGGCTACAATTGTCTATTTACTAATGTGGATGTGACCGTCTTTAGAAGAGACGATTCCTCAATTGCTTTTAAAGGATATTTGAAGGGTAAGCTCTATTTGGTTGATTTCAATTCAAATAGCGCTAAACTTCAAACATGCTTGATGGCAAAGTCTAGCATGGGTTGGTTGTGGCATCGCCGGCTAGCCCATGTTGGCATGAGAAACCTTGACAAACTTCTAAAAGGGGATCACATCATTGGTCTAACCAATGTTGAGTTTGAGAAAAATAGAATTTGTAGCGCGTGTCAAGCCGGAAAGCAAGTTGGAGCGCGTCATCCCGCAAAGAACATCATGACGATTTACAAAACCTTTGGAGCTTCTACACATGGACCTCTTCGGACCCGTTGCTTATATAAGATCGGAGGTAACAAGTATGGTTTAGTTATTGTTGATGATTTTTCTCGCTTCACGTGGGTATTCTTTTTGCAAGAGAAAAGTGAAACACAAGGGATAATCAAGAAGTTTGCAAGAAGAGCCCAAAATGAATTCGAGTTGAGGATCAAGAAGATTCGAAGCGATAATGGAAGTGAATTCAAAAATACTCAAGTCGAAGAATTCCTTGATGAAGAAGGGATCAAGCATGAGTTCTCCGCCTCCATACTCCCTCAACAAAATGGAGTGGTAGAAAGGAAGAACCGGACTTTAATCGAGATGGCAAGGACAATGCTTGATGAATACAAGGTTTCCGATCAATTTTGGGCGGAAGCCGTCAACACCGCTTGTCATGCCATCAACCGATTATATCTCCACAAGATATTGAAGAAAACGGCATATGAACTCCTCACTGTAACAAACCAAATATTTCATATTTTAGAGTTTTCGGTAGTAAATGTTTTATCCTTAACAAGAAGCCTAAGAACTCCAAATTTGCTCCAAAGATCGATGAAGGTTTCTTGCTAGGATATGGATCAAATGCCTACGCTTATCGTGTTTTCAACAAAACCTCGGGTTGTGTTGAAATAGCGAGAGACGTGACATTTGATGAATCTAACGGCTCTCAAGTAGAGCAAGTTGATTTAAATGTGCTAGAAAATGAGGAAGAGCCAAGCATTGCAATCAAGAAGATGGCAATAGGTGAAGTGAGACCGCAAGAAAAGGTGCATCAAGACAATTCATCTACACAAGTGGAGCCTCCCACTTCAAATCAAAATCAAGACATTCCTCAAGATAGTTCAAGCAAATTAATGGAGGATGATCAAATTGAAGATAATGAGCCAATTTAACAAACGTCTCAAATGCCGCATCCAAGAGTGCATCAAAGTGTCCAAAGAGATCACCCCGTCGATAACATTCTCGGTGATATCCAAAAGGGGGTAACTACACACTCTAGAGTATCTAATTTTTGCGAATTTTACTCTTTCGTGTCTACTTTGGAACCTTTGAAGGTTGAAGATGCACTAAGAGATCCGGATTGGATAATGGCTATGCATGAAGAGCTTAACAACTTCGTTAGAAACAAAGTATGGTCACTAGTGGAAAGGCCCAATCAAAACGTGATTGGAACCAAATGGGTCTTCCGCAACAAACAAGACGAGAACGGAGTTGTCACAAGAAATAAAGCTAGGTTGGTAGCTCAAGGATTCACTCAAATTGAAGGTTTGGATTTTGGTGAGACTTATGCTCCCGTTGCTAGATTAGAATCAATTGTGATATTGGTTGCATTTGCTACTCACCATGATTTCAAGCTTTATCAAATGGACGTCAAGAGTGCTTTCCTAAATGGTCCAATCGCCGAATTAGTCTACGTTGAGCAAACCGCCGAATGGAGGACCACAAGAACCCCACTCATGTCTACAAACTACATAAGGCGCCTATGGGCTTAAGCAAGCACCTAGAGCATGGTATGAATGCCTTAAGGATTTTCTTATTAAAAAGGGTTTCAAATTGGTAAAGTCGATCCTACTCTATTCACAAAATACGTTGATAATGACCTATTTTGTATGCCAAATATATGTCGATGACATTATATTTGGGTCTACTAACAAAGACTTTTGTGAGGAATTTAGTAGGTTGATGACTGAAGAGATTTGAGATGTCTATGATGGGTGAATTGAAATTATTTCACTGATTTCAAATCAAAAAACTCAAGGAAGGTACATTCCTATGCCAAACAAAGTACATCAAAGATATGCTTAAGAAGTTTGACATGGAGAACGCCAAGCCAATCCATACACCCATGACGACAAACGGACATCTCGGTCTAAATGAAGAAGGTAACCCTGTGGATCAAAAGGTATATCGATCCATGATAGGTTCATTGCTTTATCTTTGTGCATCTAGGCCTGGTATTATGCTTAGTGTTTGTATGTGTGCAAGATTTCAAGCCGATCCGAGAGAGTGCCACCTAGTAGCCGTGAAAAGAATTCTTAGATATTTAGTTCACACACCTAGTTTAGGGCTTTGGTATCCTAAAGGATCAAAATTCGATTTGATTGGTTATTCGGATGCTGATTATGCGGGTTGCAAAGTGGATAGAAAAAGCACTTCGGGGACTTGTCAATTTCTAGGTAGATCACTAGTGTCTTGGTCCTCAAAGAAACAAAATTCAGTTGCTTTATCCACCATGAAGCCGAATACATTGCGAGGAAGTTGTTGTGCACAATTGTTATGGATGAGGCAAACCTTGAAGGATTTTGGTTTTGTATGGAAAAGGTACCACTCTTATGTGACAATGAGAGTGCGATCAAAATAGCCAACAATCCCGTTCAACACTCTCGGACCAAGCACATAGATATCCGACACCACTTCCTTAGAGATCACTCTCTTAAGGGAGATATAGATATTACCTATGTGAGAACCGAAAACAATTGGCCGATATCTTTACCAAACCTTTAGATGAGAAGCGCTTTTGCGAGCTTAGAAGTGAGCTAAATGTCCTAGACTATCGGAATGTGTCTTGAAAGATTGCACTCATTGATTGCTGCTAACTAGCTCAATTTCGAAATAAAATGATTGAAACAGTTATTGAGTGAATTTCAAAAGTGTTTTAGTTGGATCTTAATCTCGGATCAATTCACTTGTAATCATAGTTTTGATTGCTTGGATGCTTACTGATGACAAGTGGAATGATCCTCCTTAAGTTCACATGACTCGGAGTTTTCAAACTTCACTCAATTCCTTGTTTCTTTCTCTATTTGCTGGAAAAATCAACTCATCGGAACATCCGATCCAATCATCGGAATATCCGATGTCTGGCAGTTCTTCCACATCGGAACTTCCGATGTGATATCGGAACTTCCGATGTGACCTCCACACTTAAAAAGTGCCCGTACCCTTTCACTTTCTTTTGTCCTTTTCCTCGTGCCTCTTTAGCCTCTCCTTCCCGTTTTCATCTTTGTGCCGTTATCGGAGATTCCGACCTTTCGGAACTTCCGATCTTCGCTTGGGAAGGACTCCATCTTGAAGAGAATCCATCTCTCGCGCGATTTCTCCGTGCTCTTCGCGAGGTAAACCCTAGGGCTCAATTCTTTCCTTTTGAATCTAGGGCATCCTTTTGAGAAATCGTTTTGGTGAACTTGGTCATCTATTCCTTTGGTTCAATTCTGTCAAATTTCATCTTTTTCCATCGGTTGGTTTGGGAGAAAAGTTGTGTTGATCTAGATCCGTAGACATCGGACATTCTGATCGAGAATATCGGAACTTCCGACCTCATGTCGGAACTTCCGATGTGAAATCGGAACTTCCGATGTCAACAGAATGAAAGTCAATCCAATGTCAAGCTTTCTCTCGTTAGCTTAATCGATTCCGTTCTTGTCCTTAGAACAATGGATCCTACCAAGGTGGCTCACTTCACAGACTCCAAAGCAGCGGTGGGCTCCAAAAGGCCATGGCGGCACTCCAACAGAACAAGAACCAAAAGGGTCATGCGGGTAGAGGAAGAGGTGGAGGCAAGGAGGACCAGCATCCAGATTCGTGACTCCTCCATCCGATCCTCCCTGCTCGAGGCAGTGAACGTACCTCGAGGCGCCATTGCCTTCTAGGAAGGGCAAAGCTGTGGCGAGAGCTTCTCAACCTCGGCCTGCACTCAGACCAGCCTCCAAGGCTCGAGCAGCAGAGAGGAATCCTCGTCTCAAGAGGAAACCCATAAGCTACAAAGGAAAAGCCGCCAAAGTGCGCGGCCGGCCGAGCTGAACCCCAGGCAGAAGCACGCCTCGGATCGACCATCGCTTCGACTTTCTTTCAAAGAGATTTCGATGAGTCTATCATTACGACCAGAAGAATCCAGTCATTCTCGATGCAAAGGTTGATTGGGATTACATGGCTGCAACTGATGATGCCACTTTCACAGAGGCCATTGCAGCTTGTGAGAGAACTGGGACTAAGAGGATAATGAGCTTTCAGCATGATTGGAATATTGAAATCATTGCTCAGTTCTACTCCACTGTATATCTCCAGGTGACAGAGTCTCCACCTTGCATTGGATGACTGAAGGAGTTTGGTATGAGATCTCTTACGTCAATTTTGCTCGATGTCTTGGATTCACCGAAGCAGACTGTCGCGACAAGGATCAAATTCACAATGAAGCCTCGCTCGGTGCCTCCAACCTGAACTTTCTTTATGATGAAGTCACAGACTTTGAGGAAGGAAGCACAAAAGGCATGAAGCCTTTCTTTGCCTGCCTCAACAAAGGCTTTTCAGAAAACGCCGGCTCCCAAAGAAGGTGATGCCTCTCACATTCTCGCCTTATTCAAGGAATCTTGAGTAGGATGAGGGAGGGACAAACCTTTTGATGTGTTTGATTTCATATGGAATGAGATCCGCTTGACTGCTCAAGAGCCGAAGAGAAGCTGTGGGTATGCTCCATTCATCATGCATATGATTGAGCACATCACTCATCAGCACTTTGAGTATGACGCCAAGCACGCTGGATTACAGATCAGGGCGATCAAGGCCCCAGCTCAGCCTGCTAGGCGTGCTTCGACTAGAGGTGCTGCCTCCTCCTCCTCCACAGCTCCTCCTGCTGCAGCCTCTAGTGGATCATCCTCTCCAATCCTCCGCGCCTTAAAGTCCATCTTTGTCCTGTGCAAGGGCAATGCAGCAGCGCACAAGAAAAACACCAAGAGACTAAAAGACATTCAGAGGCATTTAAATCTAGAGTGTTCAGAGGATGAGAGCAGTGAAGAAGAAGTTGAGGATCCGTTTGCTCCAGCGACCGCAGCTTCAGATGAGTCCGAGGACGATGATGAGTCCGGGCTCGATGTCGCTCGAGGAGTCGGACTAGTCTTTTCTCTCTCTCTCTCTCTCTCTCTCTCCTTTTTCTCCTTTCTGGTGCTTGATGCCAAAGGGGGAGAAGAGAAAGAAAGCTTACCTCGTTTCATCAGTTTTATCATCCTTCGTTTAGTTTCGTTTCCAAACTTTGTTATCATGTGAACTTGGGACTTGTTTCTCTTGATAGTATGTTTTACTTATGCTCCGATGGATGATTGTTACTATGGATGTTTTAATATTAATGGTTATTCAAATATTAGTGTTTCATTATATACTCAGTTTTAGGGGGAGCACCTGCAAAATTCCTTTCAAAATTGTGCATTTGCGATATTTTCCTATCCATTGCACATCTTCAGGGGGAGCTCAACCAATACGAAATTCTCTTAATATCCGTTTATCTGTAAGCTTTAATCGAGTTGTCATCAATCACCAAAAAGGGGGAGATTGAAAGTGCATCTAGGCCCTTAAATTGGTTTTGGTTGATTAATGACAAACGATTAAAATGACTAATATCTTCAATGAGCTTGTGAACAGGTAAAAGATTAAATGTGAGATCTTCTACATGCGAAGGACACCCTCAAACGAATTCAAGCGAGTAAAACGGCTTTGTAATCTTATTTTTTCTATGCTTTGTGTCGTAGGAATGCCGTACTATTAAGTGGGATGCATTGTAGATGATCTAGGGTAGTCTCTATGCTCAGATGAATGTCACTTTAAATCTTATTGAGACCCTAAGTCATCGCGCATGCACCGGAATGTGTTTTTATCTAAGTTCAAGTCGGACATTCCGATATTACATCGGAAGTTCCGATGTGACCGGACATTCCGATGTGCATGCTTGCTTCAGTCCGATGCGTAGAAGATGTATCGGAAGTTCCGATATTTACGATCGGAAGTTCCGATACGTTGTAAAGCTTTCTATGGTGCTCTCTGTAAAGATCGGAAGTTCCGATATTTTACACTCGGAGGTTCGATGTGTTCAAACGAAAAAGGGAGTTTCTGGAATTATCGGACACTCCGATATATTAGATCGGACATTCCGATATTGGTATCGGAAGTTCCGATGTATATATCAGACAATCCGATATGGACTTAGAAGCATTTTGTCAAGGGCTTTTTCTCGGGAACATCGGAAGTTCGATGTTGACATCGGAAGTTCCGATGCATCTTGTTTGACAGCTTGGAGGCGCCGAAGTTCTCGATTATTTGTACATATCGGACATTCCGATGTTGATATCGAAAGTTCCGATATGCAATTGAGTGGGTGTATAACGGCTAGTTTTTGCAAGAAACTATAAATACCCCACCCTCTCTCATTTGAGGGTTACACACTCTATTTGGCAGAACTTTAGTGCACCTTGAGCCCTCTCTAGTCTACTTTTGAGCCCTCCTCTTTGATCTTAGGGATCATCCAAGGAGTGAGGACTAGAAGTGAGATTTGGAGCTAGAGTGAAAAGCAAGTGTCTTTCATCTTGAGCATTAGAGTGTTCCTCCAAGATCAATCAACGTGCATTTGTTACTCTTGGAGGTTGAAGGACTCCTAGACGGCTGGCGTCGATCACGAGCTCCCAAGGATTGTGGGACGCCGTGAGAAGTTTGTAAAGGCCGGCTCCGCCTCCGAAAGGAAAGGAACCAATAGTGGAACCAAGCCTCAAGTGTGATCGAGGTTTGGGAGGAAAGGGTTGGAAAAGACCCGGCTCTTTGGAGCCTCCTCAACGGAGACGTAGGATTCCCTCAAGAATCCGAACTCCGGGATCAATTCCGTGTCTTCTTTTTCACTTTGCTTTAGCTTGTCTCCTTATTGTTTTTGATCCAACCTTCTTATACTGTCTCTCAAGATTATTACTTTCAGTTGTTAATTGTCCGGGTCAAAAGTCGATCGGACATTCCGAATCAGATCGGAAGTTCCGATTACATCGGAAGTTCCGATCCAACACCGGAAGTTCCGATACTCTTTCCGCTGCGACAAATTTAGTTTAAATTTTAAACTGCCTATTCCCCCCCCTCTAGGCAACTTTCTCACGTTTTCAGTTGCAGGCATCCAGTAATAGTGCCCCTGTAAGTCAGGCGATGGCATGCATCGCACAATCCACGATACATGTCCGCCAGGACCGCAGATCCCCAGCTGTAGGCCGGGATGTCATCAACCTCACCGGCTAACTGACGAGCAATCGACACAATGTGCGGGAAGATTAGGTCTCCTGCGGTGGACGTGAACATCACACCACCCAGCAAGTAGTACAGGTAGACCTCGGCGGCGCGATCGCATCTTCGTCGGCATCAAAGCGTGCGAGGTTGTACTCTCGCAATGTACGCAGCCAGTCATGGACACCCCATTTTCCTTCGTTCAGACGGACACCAAACCTGCGTGAACTCCGGATTAGGAGATTTCATAATAGCATGCACATTACGAACATAAAACAACTAGTGATTGTAATACCTTGCCGTTATATAGTGCTGCCAGTGCTGCCTGCTAGGGCGACGAAGAACCAACGGCTGTCCCCTGATGTGCAGGCCGGTTAGCATGGCCACATCCCTCAACGTAATGGACATCTCACCAAACGGTAGGTGAAATGTGTGTGTCTCCGGCCGCCATCGGTCCACGAGACCAGTAAGAAGCGTACGATCGATGCCAGGCATGGGTGTGGTCTGCCCTCCTCCGAGCTGAGCCCCATCCATGAGAAGTGCAAATGGTAGTAGACCCACACGACCTAGTCGATAGTGGAATCGATAGTCCAACTTCTTCAACTTGTGCAACGACCAAGCGTAAGAGGGGGCAACTGAAAGATTAATAACAAGTTGGTTAGCTATATACGAACAAATTAATTGCGTGTAATATAGTAATGCATCTTACCATAGCTCCAGTAGAAATGGCCCTCGCACGATGTGGGGCATCTACTGACTCACGGAGAAGCTCTGGAAGTGCATTGTCCGCCATCACGCACTGTTGAAACAAATGATACATGACATCAAAGTACATCTACACAAGCTTGAAGCATCATACGTGCATTCTCGACAAATACAGATACATTTTGATAGCTCCAAATTACAAATACAAGTTCAAAAGCAACGTAACATAGCAGGGGAGACGAGTACGTTTCGATAGCTCCCAATTACAAATACATTTCGATAGCTCCAAATTACACATAATCCAGGGGAGACGACTACGTACTGGGTGCATTGGGGCACCTCCTACGGTCGTGTCCGGGTTGTCTGCATATTTTACACTTTCGCAAACCGTCCACCGCATCAGCCGCGTCCATGTCACCTTGCAATCGGCCCTTGGCCTACCTTTGCTGTGCGCCTACTCGCGGGATATGGTTTCCAGGTTGGGCCTTCCATGAGCTTGTAGTTCTCTCCAATTGAGAACGAACTCATCTTCGGACGCCACGTGTTCTTCAAAGCATGCGCGGTGTAGTAAGGCGAGATGTACTGTGATGCATCGTTTCCACCCATATCGCGACATGCCGCCAACACATGGGAGCAGGGAATGTGCTGAAGCTTTGGCTTGTTGCACGTGCACGAGACTTCCTCGGCCCCTAGCTGACATTGCTGCACGGTGTCCCCCGCGAGATACCCGGATGCATGTTTGCGCTTGCACATGACCTCAAATTTATTCATCCCCAGGTCATAAATCCTTGTGCGGTGGAAGTGCGCCTTCCTCCGCCTCTCCGCGAGCATCTTCTCCACTGCGAGGTGCGTCATGTGGCCTTGACGCCGCCACATTTCCGCGATCTCGGAAGTAATCAGCCGCCCGGTAGAACGTGAGCTCAATGATTGAACACAACGGGAGGGCGCACACACCCTTTAGTACGTTGTTGAACGCCTCCGCTATGTTCGTTGTCATGACGTTGTACCTGTCATGTTGGACGTTAGCTTCTATGGAAGTTAAAACAAGGAGGTGAGATGATCTGCGCTAATCTATGGTTCGTCTATACCTCGCTCCGTTCGTGTCGTGGAGTAGCGCCCACCGCTCCGCTGGCTTCCCCGCGATCCACCGGGCCAAGCCGGGCCGAAGTTCTAGAATACACGGCCTGGCCTCACACCATTTGCGAAAGGAGTTGCTGTTGCCGGGATTGGTCGCCCTCCATCATCTTCAGGTGGTCTCGTTCACCAAGGCCCATATAGCGTTGAACTTGTGTTGTTGGTTCTGCAGGCACATAGCTTTGAATCTCTTCACCAACGCCTTATTCTTGTACCTTGTGTACAGGTTCGCGCCAAGGTGGCGCATGCACCATCTTCTCTCGACATCGGGCCAGCTCGTCACGGAGGTAGTGCTGTCGTGCAGGACATCCAACGCGTGGAGAAGGCCTTTGTTCCGGTCCGAGACAACGCACACGCGCTCCCGGGGACCGACGACCCGGCCCTTCAGTTGTGACACCTCGGAGTGTCGTATCCTTAATTATTGAACATGATAAGGTTAAATACAGTATGAGATGTGGAAATAAGGTTAAAACCATAAGAATTGGAGGTTAATAACGTTTCCGGGCCGATTCCGGGCCGTTTCCGGGGTTTTGGGCCTTCCCGGGGGAGTTTTGGGCCTTGGTGGGCTTTGGAGGGATTGAGGAGGACTCTTATTGGACTAGGAGAGGGTGTGGGGGCTGGTAAAAAGGGCTCCTCCTGCCCTCCCTTGCGTTCACAACCAGCCAAGGTGCGCCCCTTGCAGCCTTGGGCGCCCCCCCTCCCCCACCTCTCCTCCAAGCCCTAGCCGCCACCCCTCTCCCTCTCCCTCTTGTGCGCCCCCCCTCCACCTCTCCACCTCCACACCACCTCCCCTCCACCCCTTGCTGCCCTAGGGTGGCCTCCCCACCCCTGCACCTCGTGGAGTCATCCCGTGGAGCGAGGAGCGAGGAGCGAGGAGCGAGGAACGTGGAGCGAGGAGCGATTCGCGAGGGGATTCTTTGGAGATTTGTTCGTCGGCCAAAGGTATGATCTTGGGGATCCTTGGGGATGATCTAGGTACTGTTATTAGGATGTTTATCAAGTTTTTAGATCAATTGGAGGCGCTGGATTGAAGTAATTTGGGTTAGATCTAAACTTGTCCACGTTTCTGTTTTCGGGCAGATTGAGCAGTCGAACTAGGGTTCGAGTTTCCGTCGATTTAGAATCCGAATCCGACCGTACGGACTTCTAGGAAGTTGTAGATAATTTAATTATCTTTCCGTGGACGTAAAGCACGTTAAATTCCGATCAGCCGTTTGAAAGTTATGGCTGTTTTACCGAGCGCCTAAAAATCTGTGACGTAATTGGAACAGATCTCGGTAATCTGTAGATTAAACAACTTTAGAGGCCGAATCAGACTTTCCTTATACCTAGAGAAAGTTGGGAAATTTCCTAGGCTACGCGAGGGTGTACTCGTTTAATTCATTCGGAGTCCCAGAACTCAAGTTATGCCTTTTGCAAGGCTGCTGTCCCGCCGGGACAGAACCTCTGTTTTTAAGTTTTGCGAGTAGTTGGCAATGTCGGGTTAGATGGGGGTTTGTGTACTGTTTGGAGGCTATGATTGTGAGTGTGTGATGCCTATGTGCAGGTGGTGTGACCCCGGAAGTGCCCTCTTCTTCCCGCCAATTCGTTGCACGTGGTTGAGGCAAGTGTGTTGTGATGGATAGCGAGTTGTAGGTTGCATGTTGAGATTAGATGGAATTGTTTACATGATATATGTCCACTTGCCATGTGTTAATGAATGATATGATATGATGAGCATGTTTAACATATTATGATGCCATGTGTTAATAAGTGAATTAAATATGATAATTGGCATGGTTGCATGCATGTCATGAGATAGGGCGAGGCGGTGAGAAAGTCTTAACTAGTCCGCAAGGTCGGTGAGAAAGTTATGACTAATCCGAACGCCATTGAGTAAGTCCTATGTCGTGATTCCATCCACGTGGTGTTTGGGAGCGAGTAGGCACCCTCCATCTTCGGGATGGAAGGGAGGAAAGGGTGCACACCGACGGGTGTGTACTTCCCATACCGGTATGAGGTTCCAGAGGGTCAGGAGCATTGCATTACTTCGCATACAAATTGATGATGATATTGATAAGTAATCATGAATGAGATGATATACATGATGGAAGATGTTATTGCCATGTTGTTATGCTTGTTGTCCATTGCAGTATGCTTGCTGAGTTTTCGAACTCACCCTTGTGTTTTCTTGTTGTTTTAGGTACCATGAGAACGGCATGCGGGAAAGGGGAATAGTCACACGCTCACACGTTGCTTCACCTTAATGTTTCCCCAAGTCAATTCATTTAGTTTGATAATAAATTGCGTGTGGTGGTCTTTAAATTTAAGTCTTAGCTTGGTTAATGAGAGTTCTATTGTTTGTTTGACACTTGGAACCTTAAGAGCTTAATGTTAGTCTCTTATTGTCGTTAAGACTTTATTTATTGCTGTTTTAGATGTTTCTCTTATTGCCATATAATGCTATATTGTTGCTGTTCCTTAAATTCATGATAAAACAAAGGAGGTGTGCGAAATCTCGGTTTTTAGCCTATGCACCTTTGCTGGAATTTTATGTTAAATGTGGTATTTAGTTGTTGTTTAGCTTGTGTTTGGTAGCATTCGGGCATATTAAATGCCTGGGTGTTACAGCTTGGTATCGAGCGAGTCAGAGGTCCTTGGAATATGTATTTTTAGTGTCATACCTTAAGTTGCAACTAAAATATGATGTGGAATAACTTAGAAACATGGCTTAGGTTCTAACTAAAACCTTGTTATAGGATAGCAACGTTAAAACTTGTAAAAGTGGTATAACTAATCTAAAATCTGACACACTTGGATGCACAGTAGGATGGGTTTTGGTTCGTCATTGCATCGCGCTTGATTATGTGATAAGGAATATGCTTATGATGATGTTTGATCTATGATCTTGATTGTGTGCTTTCGTGTTTGGGTGGTTGTCTGCCTAAAGCAGTCATGCCGAGGGGTAGAGGCCGTGGACGCCGTGGCCGTGGAGGCCAGGGGCGCAGGCTCCCAGGGAGTTGAGGAGTCTCAAGGTGAGGTAGCGTTCGCTTAATGCTCGTGGGCCAGCTCAGAGGAGCTTCCAACTGCACGTCGGGGCGGGGTGCCCGCCGCAAATGAAGATTTAGTTCAGGCTCGCAGAGGAGATTCGGGAGGCTGCGCCAGATTCTGGGCAGCCCCTGGCCGTTGTGCCTCCCCTCAGAGTGGCCCCTGTTGTTGCCCTCGCTGCACCGGAGCCGAGGATGAGTCTCCGGAGTGGATGTCCCTCCGCCTTGACACTTTCGACGGAGCAGCACGCTAATCCAGTCCCGCAGATTGGCTGCGGTACATGGAGAGGCAGTTTGAGGTCCTAGACTTGACCTCGGTTCGAGGACTCGCTTTGTGGCTTTTCACCAAGGGCCAAGCTGACATCTGGTGGGAGGGGTTCCTGGCCGCTAGAGCCCCGATCTGGGTCCAAAGGACCAGGAGGACTTTGTGGCTCGCTTCCGAGCCAAGTTCCATCCAGTCTTTCCTTAAGAGGATGGAGCTTACTCGACCACTCTTTCCCAGGAAAGAGGTTGGTGGCAGAGTATGAGAAGGAGTTCAACAGCGTGGTGCGCTTCGTACCGGCTGTGGCAGCCGACGATCGGGAGAAAGCTAGGAGGTTCCGTAGGGGCCTCAACCAGTAGTTCATATTTGTAATGTGGGCGACTGTCCCTCGTGACTTCTCGCTGCGGGTGGAGCAAGCGAAGGGCATGGAGCTCGAGTTGGAGCTCTCCGGGACAAGCGTAACCCGGAGGTTCAGGGGTTCCTGCGGCCCAGCGGGGACCGTAAGAGGACCTTTGGTGGAGGAGGTGGGTCCTCTCAAACACCCACCTTCAAGAAGTCCACGGGAGGCCAGGGCTCCTCCTCAGGGGCTAAGATGGGGCCGCCCCAGTCGTCTTCTTCGCGAGCGACTGTTCGTCCTGTGCCCGGGCAGGGCATGAAGTGCTTCAAGTGCAGTGGCGAGCACCGTGTTTCAGAGTGTGGTTAGACCGGAGTTGCAACCACTGTGGCAAGCTCCCGCCATATGGGCGAAGTCTGCCAGATGAACCCCGGTAGCATCATCAAGTGGGAGGCGGTGCCTTCTCCTCCCACTCCAGCGGCGTCTTCCAGAGGATCGGTGCACATGATGGCTGCCCCTGTTTCTCAGCCACCCTTTGCGTGGGCGCCGCCCGGCCAGCGTCTTGGTGCCCGCTGCCGTCTGCTTCCTCCTCGCTTGCCTCCTCCGCCCCGGCCTTGTTGGGGCATCACCGAGTCGGGGCTCATACGTCCCGGCGCCACCAGAGTGTACGCTCGGCCGACCGCCGAGTCAGTCGGGCATCCAGAGGTGGTTTCCGGTACTCTGCTCGTGGATTCCGTTGATACCTTTGTTCTATTTGATTCCGGAGCATCCTACTCTTTTGTGTCGTCGGAGTGTTCTAGTAGAGCTAAGTTGGGAGTTCAAATGGATTTCCGAGTCCGTGTTAGTCGGGCTTCTCCGGGGTTTGATTGCTAGTTCTTGGGTTTGCCTCTGGTTGCACCATTGCCATTGATGATGAGGTTTTCTTTGCCAATCTCATGGTGATCCAGTTGGCTCCTTTTGATGTCATTTTGGGCATGGACTGGCCGTGCATCGATCACCGTGCCAAGATTTGTTGTTTTCTGGAAGACGGTTGCCTTGCAGGCCCCGTCGGGAGTAGAGTTGACCTTCAGGGTGGTATACCCTCCGGGCCTCCGCCTTTGCTTTGACTAGTTTGTTTTCTGGTCGGCGTTTGAGGCTGTTGGGTTTCTCATGACTTTGTCTCGAGAAACCATCTTCCTCGATTCCCATTGAGGAGATTTCTGTAGTGAAGGAGTTCGTTGATGTGTTCCCCGACGAGTTGCCTAGTCTACCTCCCGTGAGGAATGTGGAGTTTCGTATTGATCTTGTTCCCGGCACTCGACCTATTTCTATCTCTCCATACCGCTTGGCTCGTCCTTTTCAAGACGAGTTGAAGAAGCGATTGGAGAATCTGTTGGCCAAGGGCTTCATTCGGCGTAGCGTTCGCCATGGGAGCACCGTCCTCTTCGTCTCGAAGAAGGATGGAAGTTGGCGTATGTGCATTGATTATCGTGCTCTTAATCAAGTGACAGTCAAAAACAAGTATCCTTTGCCTCGCATCGAGGATCTGTTTGACCAACTGAAGGGAGCAAAGGTGTTCTCCAAGATTGATCTTCAGTCGGGGTATAATCAGATCCGTGTGAGGGAGCAGGACATTGAGAAGACTGCTTTCTCCACTAGGTATGGGCATTATGAATTTAAAGTTATGTCTTTTGGACTAACTAATGCTCCTGCTGTCTTTATGGAGGCGATGAACAGTATGCTACACAAGTACCTTGATGAGTTTGTAGTAGTGTTCATCGATGACATTCTGATTTACTCTAAATCAGAAGAGGAGCATGAGCGGCACTTGAGGCTTGTGCTGAGTACCTTGAGGGAGAATCAGTTCTTTGCTAAGCTGAAAAAGTGCGAGTTCTGGATTTCAGAAGTGGGTTTTCTTGGCCACATCATCAATCCAGAGGGCATATCTGTAGATCCTAGCAAAGTCTCAAAGAGTTTTGGATTGGAAGAGGCCTTCCAATGTCAAAGAGGTGCGTAGTTTCCTTGGGTTGGTGGCTACTATCGGCGTTTTGTGCAGGATTTCTCTATCATTGCCAAGCCACTTTCGCAGTGACTCGAGAAGGATGAAATTCCAGTGGATCGCAGAGTGTGAGCACGGTACGCACTTTGAAGGAGAAGTTAGTGATCAAGCTCTGTTCTTACCCTTCCCGAGCCTGAAAGCGCTTCACTTGTGTATTCCGATGCTTCTCGGTTGGGACTTGGTTGTGTACTCATGCAAGATGGCAAGGTGATTGCTTATGCTTTGAGGCGCTTGAAAAGCATGAGCAGAATTATCCCACGCATGATCTTGAGCTAGCCGCGTGGTGTTTGCATTGAAGATATGGAGGCATTACATGCACGGTGAGTCTTGTGATATTTTCATCGATCACAAGAGCCTCAAGTACATCTTTACTCAGAAAGATTTGAACTTGAGGCAGAGGAGGTGGCTAGAGTTGATAAAGGATTATGACCTCCACGATCCGGTATCATCCGGGAAAGCAAATGTGGTGGCCGACGCCCTCGATGCAAGACAATGCCCCTGTTGTTGATTGTCTTGTTGCTGATTTTGAGCGTTTGGGAGTCTCCTATTGCTTTGCGGAGACCGTGCAGGCTGAAACTCAAATGATTCTTGAGTCACGATTCTGGCGTGTCACGAGAGGCACAAAGAAGATGATCGTTTGCTCCAAAGCAAGTGAGGAAACGCCTTGGGAAGGCAAGTCCGAGACTTTCTTGTTGATGATGCGGGAGCTTTGAGGTTTCAGGGCCGTCTGTGCGTGCCCTGAAATCTCAAGTGAAAGAAGACATCCTGAAAGAAGCTCATCGCACCCGTACCACGGTCCATCCCGGGAGACCAAGATGTACAGAGGACTTGAAGAAGAATTTTTGGTGGAAAAGGATGAGAGTGGATATTGCCAAGTACGTGGCGTCTTGTGGGATTTGCCGGAAGATCAAAGTGAGCATAAGCGTCCGGCCTCGCTTTGTTCTGCGACCTTTGGAGATTCCTGTGTAGCCATGGGATGACATCTCTATGGATTTTGTGGTCGGCTTACCTCGTACTCCTCGAGGGAAGGATCTTTGTTTGGGTTGTGGTGGACCGTCTCGGCAAGTCTGCGCATTTCATTCCCATCTGCCACGACCAATTCAGCGAGCGAGTTGGCTCCCATCTATGTGCGGGAGATTGTGAGATTGCATGGTGTACCCAAGACCATTATCTCGATCGGGATGCGAAGTTCGTCTCCAAGTTAGGAGAGTTTGCAGAGTGCTTTGGGTGCAGCGGCTTCGCCTTAGTACCGCTTTTTCACCCTCAGACAGATGGGCGATCTGAGCGTACTCATCCAAACTTTGGAGGACATGCTCGGGGCTGTGTGATGGCTTGGAAAGGTAGCCTGGGAGGATCATTTGCCTCTTGCGGAGTTTGCTTACAATAACGGCTATCATTCCAAAGATCCGGCCGCTGCTCCTTATGAGGTACTATATGGCCGGAAGTGCAGACGCCACTTTGTTGGGATGCAATGGGCGAGAGCGATTCTTGGACCGGATTGGGTTCAGCCGAGACTATTGATCACGTGGCGGAGGTACGGCAGAACCTTCTCGCAGTAGCAGAAAGCGCAGAAGAGCTATCTTTGATGTGTGAGGCGGCGAGACTTGGAGTTTGAGGTGGGTGATAACGTACTCTTGCGAGTATCTCCCACCAAGGGTGTGGTGCGTTTTGGCACCAAAGGAAAGCTTCACCCAAGGTATGTTGGGCCTTTTCCTATCATCGCCCGAGTTGGTAGGTTGGCCTATAAATGCAGGGCTCTGGAAGCTATGCAAGGTGTGCATAATGTGTTCCATGCCTCGATGTTGAGGAAATACTTGCATGATCCGGAGTTGGTGGTTCCATTGGAACCATTGGCGCTGAGCAGGACCTCACCTTCGAGTCCCGCCTGTGGATATTCTCGGGGACTTCAGAGCGAGTGATGAAGAACAGGGCGCTTAAGTTTGTCAAGGTCCTGTGGTCACATCGCACGAGAGAGAAGCGACTTGGGAGCTGGAATCTCGCATCTTGCGAAGTATCCCGAACTTTTCGCCTCGGTGTGTGATGTGAAAACCTAGCTGTCTTTGGTTTTGGCTGGGTTTCGTGTTGGTGCGTTTAGATTCGAGGTCGAATCCTGTTGAAGGAAGAATGTGACACCTCGGTGTCGTATCCTTAATTATTGAACATGATAAGGTTAAATACAGTATGAGATGTGGAAATAAGGTTAAAACCATAAGAATTGGAGGTTAATAACGTTTCCGGGCCGATTCCGGGCCGTTTCCGGGGTTTTGGGCCTTCCCGGGGGAGTTTTGGGCCTTGGTGGGCTTTGGAGGGATTGAGGAGGACTCTTATTGGACTAGGAGAGGGTGTGGGGGCTGGTAAAAAGGGCTCCTCCTGCCCTCCCTTGCGTTCACAACCAGCCAAGGTGCGCCTTGCAGCCTTGGCGCCCCCCTCCCCACCTCTCCTCCACGCCCTAGCCGCCACCCCTCTCCCTCTCCCTCTCCCTCTTGTGCGCCCCCCCCCTCCACCTCTCCACCTCCACACCACCTCCCCTCCACCCCTTGCTGCCCTAGGGTGGCCTCCCCACCCCTGCACCTCGTGGAGTCATCCCGAGGAGCGAGGAGCGAGGAGCGAGGAACGTGGAGCGAGGAGCGATTCGCGAGGGGATTCTTTGGAGATTTGTTCGTCGGCCAAAGGTATGATCTTGGGGATCCTTGGGGATGATCTAGGTACTGTTATTAGGATGTTTATCAAGTTTTTAGATCAATTGGAGGCGCTGGATTGAAGTAATTTGGGTTAGATCTAAACTTGTCCACGTTTCTGTTTTCGGGCAGATTGAGCAGTCGAACTAGGGTTCGAGTTTCCGTCGATTTTGAATCCGAATCCGACCGTACGGACTTCTAGGAAGTTGTAGATAATTTAATTATCTTTCCGTGGACGTAAAGCACGTTAAATTGCGATCAGCCGTTTGAAAGTTATGGCTGTTTTACCGAGCGCCTAAAAATCTGTGACGTAATTGGAACAGATCTCGGTAATCTGTAGATTAAACAACTTTAGAGGCCGAATCAGACTTTCCTTATACCTAGAGAAAGTTGGGAAATTTCCTAGGCTACGCGAGGGTGTACTCGTTTAATTCATTCGGAGTCCCAGAACTCAAGTTATGCCTTTTGCAAGGCTGCTGTCCCGCCGGGACAGAACCTCTGTTTTTAGGTTTTGCGAGTAGTTGGCAATGTCGGGTTAGATGGGGGTTTGTGTACTGTTTGGAGGCTATGATTGTGAGTGTGTGATGCCTATGTGCAGGTGGTGTGACCCCGGAAGTGCCCTCTTCTTCCCGCCAATTCGTTGCACGTGGTTGAGGCAAGTGTGTTGTGATGGATAGCGAGTTGTAGGTTGCATGTTGAGATTAGATGGAATTGTTTACATGATATATGTCCACTTGCCATGTGTTAATGAATGATATGATATGATGAGCATGTTTAACATATTATGATGCCATGTGTTAATAAGTGAATTAAATATGATAATTGGCATGGTTGCATGCATGTCATGAGATAGGGCGAGGGCGGTGAGAAAGTCTTAACTAGTCCGGCAAGGTCGGTGAGAAAGTTATGACTAATCCGGAACGCCATTGAGTAAGTCCTATGTCGTGATTCCATCCACGTGGTGTTTGGGAGCGAGTAGGCACCCTCCATCTTCGGGATGGAAGGGAGGAAAGGGTGCACACCGACGGGTGTGTACTTCCCATACCGGTATGAGGTTCCAGAGGGTCAGGAGCATTGCATTACTTCATACAAATTGATGATGATATTGATAAGTAATCATGAATGAGATGATATACATGATGGAAGATGTTATTGCCATGTTGTTATGCTTGTTGTCCATTGCAGTATGCTTGCTGAGTTTTCGAACTCACCCTTGTGTTTTCTTGTTGTTTTAGGTACCATGAGAACGGCATGCGGGAAAGGGGAATAGTCACACGCTCACACGTTGCTTCACCTTAATGTTTCCCCAAGTCAATTCATTTAGTTTGATAATAAATTGCGTGTGATGGTCTTTAAATTTAAGTCTTAGCTTGGTTAATGAGAGTTCTATTGTTTCTTTGACACTTGGAACCTTAAGAGCTTAATGTTAGTCTCTTATTGTCGTTAAGACTTTATTTATTGCTGTTTTAGATGTTTCTCTTATTGCCATATAATGCTATATTGTTGCTGTTCCTTAAATTCATGATAAAACAAAGGAGGTGCTGCCGAAATCTCGGTTTTTAGCCTATGCACCTTTGCTGGAATTTTATGTTAAATGTGGTATTTAGTTGTTGTTTAGCTTGTGTTTGGTAGCATTCGGGCATATTAAATGCCGGGGTGTTACATCAGTAGAGTCAGAAACCACAACCAACTATCATTGTTCTCGCTCTCCACGAGAGCGAACGCCACCGGGAGGATCTGGTTATTTGCATCTGCAAATGAGAGCGATTAGCGGCCCCGTGGAACTTCCCACTCAGGAATGTCCCGCTCACGCATAGCACCGCCCGCAAAGCGCCTCGAAAGCTTCGATGCATTGCCCGAATGACCGTAATACCCTGAAGAGGTACCGGTCCATCGGTGAAGGACCCGTCTTCCAAAGATGACGGGCTCATCGCCCATCGCGAATCGTGGTGCCCGGGTTCGTCATGGCTATCTTCCGTAGCAACCTAGGGGCATAGTTGAAAGACTCCTCGAAACCCCGAACAGATCTTCAATGCCTTCGCCGCTCTCCAGGCCGTATGATACGTGATGACCATCCCATTTCTACTCTGCACCTCCTCCATAATTTTACGGAGTCATCTCTATGTCGCCTCCAACGACGGTCGGCAGGAGTTGGGCTATGAACCTCGCGTCCACAAGTCCGCTCATGTTCCTTATGGACTCCTCTGCGGCACGTATGAGGCATGTATGTACGTATCTCAAAGTGGTCTTCGTGCTTGGGCTTGAGCTCGCACAAAGAAGGGACAATCCGGATACTTCTTGCACCTAACCTCATCTTTGCGTCTGTCCGAACGGTGAAGAGTGTGCTCCCGTCTTGTCACGACGGCATAGTTGCTATGAAAGTGAATGGCCTCCAACTTGTTAGCGAACACTTGTCCAGTTTGCACATGGTTCTGGGCGTACTGCAACGCGGATATCTTACTGTAATCCGCCATGGTACAATTCAGCAGACCCATGCCCTGGAAGTACTGTACAACCGGTCTTGGGTCATCATTCTCCGCCGCTTCTTCATCCCCGCTTCCGCCGTCTTCATTATCCATGCATTCCCCATCAACCTCCCCCGCCTCGGCTTCTTCTTCCACTCCCCCTGATGTCCCCTCCTCCACAATGTCTGGTTCGGGTGGTGTGCGCGATATCCCATGTTCTACTGCTTCGGAGGTAGATGCCACCGCTCCGGCATCGTGCCGTGGCAATATCTCCACGTACACTCCTACCTCGAAATTCTCTCCACCCGCTTTGTGGACATACAAAGCCCACGCGCTTTCGCTCCGTAACGGGAAGAGCGTGTGCACAACCGTCGAGGTGTTGGGGACCAATCGTGGGCGAACCCCTTCTAGACGAACTCTGTGCGTCTCAGGGTTCGCACCGAACAGAGCGAGGACATGTGATTTCAGCTCCCACAGTTCATTCGGGGTGGCTATACTGCTATCTACGTGCAGGCAGTTGTCAATGCTCACGAATCTCCCATGCAACACTGCGGGACGTTCCCCGAAATAAATTTTGAAAGGCATGTCCGTCTGTCGCACACACATAATATTGAAAGTTACTAAACACAAAATATTTCTCCGATAACATTTCACGAAATATCATTCGAACTTTTCATATTTCGTGTTAATGCACATGATCTCGTATTATGAGCTGTGAAAGGCTTATACTTCAGTGAAAAGTAATTTACAAATTTACACAAAGTAAATTTCTTTAAAAACATGTGAAAAGACAGCAATGTCAGAATTTATTCCAAAGTTTGCTACCTTGTCCAGAGCTTAAAATTTTACTAATTACTCTACCTAACACTGTCTACCTTTGGTAGAAATTTCAGAAAAAAAAAAGTGTTTTAATACCCTTAGAGATTAAAAGAAACGTTTTCGAAAAATCTGATATTTGTACTAAAATAATTTCTACAAAAAAAATACTTATCCTTCTGACTTCAAAATTTTATTGGAACTTAGTATTGTCTTGATAACCTCTCTTAAAAATTTTCAATAATTATTAAGACCTTTTTACCCCTCTGATAAATCGAAAACCGGAAATATGAAATTGGACCTTGTGCTGTTGTCAGAATTTTATTAAAAAAAATATACGCTAATTTCACTTCTAATTTTTACAGAACCAGGCTAACTCAGTTGGAAAGTTGTACTGAAAATCTGAAAAAATCTACGCTACATTTCATAGCTCTTTTGACCTTGTTCCCACCGCTGTTTTAACATTTCATAGGAGTGAGGGGAGGGAAAATGTATTAATCTTATATTTCATGCTAATACACGTAAAAGAACAAACATTTTATGCAACATTACCATACCAACAACATTTCATAATTGTTCAACAACACTTAATTAAATATCATTATAACATCTCATACTAAAATATGGAAGAACAAGACCCTATTCCTACCTAAAATTTTCCATCTCATTTCTAAAATTTTCGACGTACTGATTATTGCTATTATGGTTTCACTATATTTTCCTGATAACGTGCTGCTCATTATATTTTATCTACCACTTTGCTAATATCGATGTACTAATTAATGCTACTATGATGCCACCAAATTTTGATATTATCACGGTGCTCATTTTAGCTAACATTGCCCTAATATTTCCTAATAGCATGGTACTAATGTTTCCTATTACCGTCCAAACATTTAACCCTAAACTAACACTACACTACACTACAAAGGTCCACAAAGACAAGAAGACATACCTTTTATGGTAAATAGCACAAATTTACCACATAAATTATATTTCATGCTCACGCCCTTAAGAAAACATACCTTTTATGGTAGTACAAACGCAAAGACAAGAATACGTTTCTTCCCACAAGTTATTTTTGCAGCGGACTATCTTCTCGCCACATGTAGTACAAAAACATACACAGCATTACTAATTATTGCTAATCCCGTCCTACTCATTATTGCAAACACCATCATACTAATTTTGCTAATTATAGCTAACACCATCGTACTAATTTTGCTAATCATGGTAGAAAGAATTGAGCTTTGGTTGAAACGGCTAGATCAATGATACATGAACATAACACTCCTCTAAAATTCTGGGCTAAAGTCATTAATACTGCTTATAATGACCAACACAATCAACATTATAACATTTTTCATCTAATTTCTGAAATTTTCGATTTACTAATTATTGCTATTATGGTGTCACTTTATTTTGTTGATACCGTGCTACTCATTTTCTAGACTAACACTACACTACACTACATCGCCCACACCAATGGTAAATAGCACAAATGTAAAATTTAATAGGCATGTTGCACATATCGTCAAAGCCATTACACACAAAATATTTCTTCAAGAACACTACATTTAATAACAGTATATCATTTCGTGCTAACACCATTTAATAACAGTATATCATTTCGTGCTAACAGGGTGCTACTCATTTCATGCTACTGCCCTTAAGAAAACATACCTTTTATGGTAGTACAAACGCAGCACAAGAAGTTGTTTCTTCCCACAAGTTATTTCTGCAGCGGACTATCTCCACGCCACATGTAATACAAGAACATATACAGTATTACTAATTATTGCTAATCCCATACTACTAATTATTGCAAACACCATCATACTAATTTTGCTAATTACTGCTAACACCATCGTACTATTTTTGCTAATCATGGAAGTAAGGTTTTCTACTACTGTCATCGTAACTAACCCTAACCTAAAACTAAAATGCACTGTATGCAACATTAATATATTGCACAAATATGAATTCTTAACTCTAACCTAACACTACATTGTCCATAATCATAATATAATACTGCTCACAAAGATTTGTAACTAACCTTCTCGATGCTACCAAAGGTCAATGAAGCTCAAGCACCATTAAATATACCCGCAAAATACCTGCAAAATAAAAAACACGAATGAAAGAAGTGACTAAAATTTCATTTACAAAAAAATTCAACAAAATATTAACAGCAACAAACAGATCTTTCGTCTGTACGCTCTACTATCTCGGGGCTGAACGAACCACGGAAGAGCTTCTTCTCTCGGGAACGAACTAAACGCTGAAGAGCTCTCTTCTCTCGGGAACGAATGAAGCATGGACTGGACGAAGCACCCAAATGCGCAGCAAGCTGAGCTTATAAGCTCAAGTGATCAAGACAAAAGCCGTAATTTATGGAGTCATTCATTGACGTTGTCAGGGAATCAAATGCATGTGAAGCAAAGCACCAGCATCCCTCCAAAACTCGAGCTGGCAAAAGGAAAAAAGCAGCGCATGCATGTCTTTGCGTCTGAAGTAAGCAACTGAGCAAGCAGCCAAAAAGCGAAAAAAAATAAAAAAATCATAGCCGAAATTCCCATTTTCGGGTATGAGGTGCCACCTCATACCCGAAAATAGCATTTTCGTTTAAGGCTATACCCGAAAATAGCATTTTCGTTTAAGACTATACCCGAAATTCGCATTTTCAAATACAGCAAAAACGAAATTTGCAATTTCGGGTATGGGAAAAAGAAATTCCTAATTTCGGGTAAGGTTGAGATTTCTGTAAATATTCAAAAAAGTTGTGTAGAATTGTAAATACGGGTCAACAGTTGTCTAGAATACCAATTTTTCCCTCTTTATGGCGCAGTGGTATAGAAATTACAGTCACCGAATCTTCTACAATTTTGTGTAATTTCAATGTGAAATCATTTACATATTCTGAATTTGGTTTCCTAGTACGTATCTCGAAGTTTCTGGAATTGATAAAACGTAAATTGATATTCCTTAATTGACTTATTGTAGATATTGTACATAATCTATCTCAAAATACTTATCTCACACTAGAATGGAAATTGGGATTGCTTATATGGTATCCGTCATTCATCATTTTCCCTTATTAAACTTGGTACCCAGCGAATAGTAATTGATTGTTGTGGTGTATACTTTCGCTGTGCCTTTTTTCTTAAATGATGAAATCTTTATCTGCGATCGATAGCTTCCAGCCATCGTTTCTCTTTAACAATCATTTTACCTAAATATCTGTATGTTATTGGAAGTTAGCACTGAGGGATTCCGCGAGATTGGCTGTTAACATTCAGAGTAGGCGCTTGCTTAACCTTCTATTTTCCGACTGTTAAATTGGATTGTTTTGTACGTAGCCAATATATACCTACAACATAAAGGCGTCAGGAACTATGTGTTGTTAGGAAACCGATTAACGTATCCTATATGGACTCTTTCTTATCTCTAAGCAGAACCGCTATATATAGGAGGCAGGGGGTCACCCCATTGTACACAAGCATACAGAATAATAAAGCAGACCCGTTCCTCCTCATATTGTGTCTCTCGCCCTCTCTGTCTGTTCTCCAGTTTAGATCTATTAGGCAACCCCGGACTATTCGATAGCGAGGTTGTCTAACACGTTAGAGCATCTCCAGCAGAGCCCCTAAACCAGCCCCTAAACCTTAAAATAGGGAGTGTAGTAAAAAAAACAGATCCAACAGAGCCCCAACTCAAGCCCCTAAAATTAGGGGCCCCCTAAATTTGCCTCCTCAGCCCCAATTCCCAGGGGGCCCCTACTCAAGCCCCTAAAATTAGGAGGCCTCTAAATTTGCCTCCTCAGCCCTAATTTCCAGGGACACGAGTACAACCCCTATTATTGAAGATAGGGAAATACATGAGAGGCTTCGAAAAATTTATCATGTTTTCAAAATTTTAAATTTAAATTTTAAATATCATGTTTTTAAATTGTAAATGTTAATATGCTTATGTTTTATGTATTACAAATATTTGTGATTGAATTTTAGTGATGTCAAATGAAGATTATACATAGCGGATATGTCAAAATAGGAGAAAAAGAAAAATAGGGGCTGAGATTTAAGGCTTGTTGCTGGACTTGTGTTCTGAAAACAGGGCCCCAAAAAATAGGGGGAGCCCCTAAATCCAAAATAGGGGCTCTGTTTTAGGGGCCCTTGCTGGAGATGCTCTTATCAGCACGAAGCTCTGCCCGGCGAACAGATTGAAAAGGTGAGACAAGGTGAGAATCGGGTGATTTGAACCTAATCGCTCGTTCTATGCAAGTATCTAATCTACGTAGCATGAAGCTATAGTACGCAACGATGTTTTGCAATTCGTGGCATGAAGCTACAAATCGCATAAGGATGAAGGTTACAGATCATGACATTCATCTAGTAGCACGAAGCTATAGTACAAGGTATACAGTACGGCTCGAAGCCGATGCGGCCATTCAGTCGAAACCGTCACCACCGCAGACGGACGCCGGCCGAACTCACACCGTGCACGCAGCATGTCGCTCCAGCAGCCGGCCATCCTCCTTGGCTCGGCATCGCAGCCCGAACCAGACAACGTGCCACCTGGCCGCCGTACCTTCCCACGCACCAGCGGCACGAAGCCGTAGCTGAAGCGGTCACGTCCCTCGGCCCGCGTTGAAGCCACAACCGCCTGTGAAGCATAGCCGGCCACCCACGGCATGAAGCCTGACCGGCTCGGCTTCACGCTTGCAGCGTGCACCACGGCACGGAGGCCACCTCACGGTTCCCGCCGGCCCCGCAGGCCGCGTTGCCGTGTCCGCACGTCGTTCGCCGGCCGCACGGGGAGATGAAGCGCCGCGCGAGCTGGCCCGCTGCGCCAGAAGCACTGCCTCACGGCATGAAGCCGTGGCGACCAAAACACGGGGCCCGCCGAACCGTGCGCCTGGCGCATTGCCGCTCTGCAGCGCTGCCAGCGTCTTCTAGCGCTTGAGCCGGGAGCTTGTCGCGCTACCCGACGCACATCCGCAGCGCTGCGGCATTTCTTTGCGGCGTAACGAGGCTCTGCCCTTACGCCTTTGCTATCTCGTGTCCCAGAGCCGACGCAGCCGACGCCACCTACTTCACCCGTCGGGCCGGCCCCACCGCCGACGCGGGCGTAGCGCATAAGCGTTGAAGCTCGGCCGCAGCGAGCCCCGAGCCACCGGATCCTTTATTCGGCCAATGAAAAAGAAGTCCAAATTGTAGGACATGAAGTCCAAATTCCCAAAGTCCAAGATGGACTTAAAGTCCATGCTTTCCAATCAAGCTTTGGAATTTCCAAATTGCAGGACATGAAGCCAACGTGCGCACGGGGAGGGTAGGGGAATTTACCCCTTTGCCCTCCCCCAATTCTTTATCTTTTTTTCCTTTTGAAAATGATTAAAATCTGAGAAAATTAATTAGAAATTCCAGAAAAATATGAAAAATATCTAGAAAATTTCAGAAAATCAATTGGCTCTGTTTTTAATTTATACTTAGCATTGTTTTCTGTATTTATGAATATTTGCATGAATTTTGCAATTATTGCCCTGATTAGATTATCGGAAATTCCTGAGAATTTATTTTCCGCATTTCTGAATTTATGAATTTATGAATTATGCAATTATTGTTTATTCTGAATTTCTGAATTGTGCAATTATTGTTCTGTTCCATACATTGTATTTATTGCTTTAATATAGTTTATTGGAAATTCAAAGCATGCCGCACGAAGCGGCCACCGTCGAGCCAAGAAGACCGACGTGCATGGAACTGAATGCACCGCGCGCATGAAGCCGCGCTAAATCGATCATGCTGGCCGATCGAGCTTTTAAAGCGGTCGCGACGAAGTCGATCATGCATATGAATCCGATCGCTTGCACGAAGCCGATCACCTACATGCACGAAGCTGTAAGTATGAATATTCATGAATATTTATGAATTCCGCACTTATGAATTTTGCATTTACCTTGTATTTATGAATTCCGTACTGATGAATCCTGCATTTATGAATTCCGTACTTATGAATTTTGCATTTACCTTGTATTTATGAATCCTGCAATTATTGCTTTCTTTTAGTTTACTGGAAATTCATGAGAATTTAATTATGTATCTGGCAGCCACTTCCTATTAGATTGCACGCAGTAATCTAATGAAAGAATCTTATGAATTTGTAAATACCTGGCATTGTCATATGTGAGTTTTGAAGAACTGGCCCGAATGGTCAGAACTACCTCACATGGGCATCAAATGTGAAGATCGTGTTTATGAGCAAGAAGCTCTGAATTGCAATTGGTTTAGGGTCCTCGAAGGACAAGTAACCTACTGCCGAGCAAAACGATCAAATTTTGTACTCCCCAGATATCACTTTTCAGCCACTATGAAGAATGAATACATGGCTGAGGTAAGTACACTTGAGTTACGGACTGCACTTCAGAGCAGTTCGAGAAGCTCAAGTCCACCATCTTGCTCCAAGCACAGCAAGATTGGGTCCGCCTGAAGTTTGCAGGCTACAGAACAGTGGTTGTTAATGAATTTTGAATAACGAATTGTAAGCTCTCGAAGAGCATACATTTTCTTTTCTCATGAATAGAATTGCAATTTATTCTTTATTCCAGTATTCTTTATTTGCAAGCAATATTTGAATTACTTTGCCACTGTATGATTAGAATTATATTTCTTTTTCATTAAGAAATTGTGTAGCGCCCAAAAGGAGATATGCATTGTTGATAATGGCACAACAAATACCATCTTAAGAGAGTCGAAATACTTCCAGACGATCACGAAGAACGCTGGAAGAATTACGACAATCGCAGGAAGCGATACGCATATAATAGGCTCAGGAAGAGCTACAATTATATTGCTAATGGGTACAACTTTGGTAATTGAAGAAGCCCTCTTGTACCCTGAATCAACACGTACTCTCTTAAGTTTCAAAGATATCCGCGCCATTGGGTTTCACGTAGAAATCAATGAAGAAAATGGCAAAGAACACTTGTGCATTGTGAAGCACGCGGAATATGGAAAAATGGTATTAGAAAAATATCCCTCATATGAATCTGGGTTGTACTACACGATAATCAATGCACACGCAGTGTATACTTATTTGAAAACTGTATTTAGAAGCTCTGAATTATTTTCGTTATGGCATTGTATATTTAGGTCATCCGGGTCTTAGATTGATGAAAAATATAGTTAACAACTCACAAGGTCATGGCATTAATGTTAAAAATTTCCTGAATCATGGAGATTTTGTGTGCCATGCATGTGCCACTGGGAAATTAATAACAAAACCCTCTGTTATGAAAGTGCAACATGAAATCCCTGCATTCCTGGAACGCATTCAGGGGGATATTTGCGGCCCGATTCAGCCCTTGTCAGGGTCGTTTCGATACTTTATGGTGCTCATTGATGCTTCCTCGAAATGGTCGCATACATGTTTGCTGTCAACAAGGAATCATGCATTCGCAAAGCTAATCTCGCAGATCATCAGAATTAAGAATGTTTTTCCTGATCATCGCCTGAAGTCCATTCGAATGGACAATGCCAACGAATTTACTTCCAAGGCATTTGATGATTATTGCACAAGAATCGAATAATCATGAGCACTCTGTACCGCACATCCATACGCAAAATGGAATAGCTGAAGCACTAATAAAGAGGATTAAACTCATAGCCCGACCACTCTTGCAGAGTTGTAACTTGCCCAACAATTGTTGGGGACACGCAATCATGCACGCAGCAGCACTCATCAATTATAGACCGTCGGCCTACAACATCCATTCAACTATGCAACTAGTGCAATGGGTCATCCTGAAGATTTGAATGAATGGTATATGTACCTATACCACCCCCACAGCGAACTGCAATGGGCCCTTTCCGCAAGTCTGGGATATACGTTGGTTATGAGAATGCATCCATAATCATGTATTTGGAACCCACGACTGGAGATTTGCATACAGCCCGATTCGTTAATTGCATTTTTTTGACGAGGATCGCTTTCCCGTCATTAGGGGGAGGAAATGAACCATTGGATGAAAATGCCGGGAAATCATATGGCATTCCATTGGGATCCCCGTGCATGACCCTCGCACTAATGAAGCAAATCATGAAGTCAAGAAGACAATCGATTTGCAGAATTTAGCAAATGAACTGCCTGATCATTTTTGTGATCTGAAGAGCGTGGTTAAGTCGCATATACCAGCAAGAAATGCACCAGAGAGGGTGGAAATACCAAAGAAAGCAGAAGGTATCCCTCGTCCTGTTCAGAGGCCTCATAGAAAAAGAACAGGAAATCTGGCTTCTCAAACCCAAAGTACCCGGAGACGTCTGGGGAAAACTGGGCAAGAGGACTTACCACAGCCAATCACAAAAGTGCCCCAAAGCAAGAAGGGGAGCCAGTCGAGACACAGCCTTTGGAAGGAAACACTGTGGAAAAGGCAATTCCAGATTTGAATCTTCAATTGGAAGAAAGCACTTGAGAAATAATGTGTGCGCACACATTGGCGGAGAAAAACTAAAGGAACTTGCTCCTGGAATGAAAAATAGCAATGAAGAGCAAGTAAAAGTGCATGAAGCACACCATGACGAAATGGCCATAAATTTTGTAATAATAGGAGAATATATGAAAAGAGCAACAACCATTGCAAGGCTTGTTGTTCAAGGTTTCACTCAACGTCCTAGGGTTGATTATGAAGAAACCTATTCTCCGGTCATGGGTGGAATTACCTTTAGATACTTGATCTCAATGGCAGTCAACTTGAAGTTGAGAATGAAGCTAATGGATGTTGTCACAGATATTTGTATGGAAACTTGGATTCGAGATATACATGAAAGTACCGTAAGGTATCCCTATCCCGAACCAAGACAGAGCAAACAGAAACCTATACAATGTGAAATTGAGAAATCACTGTATGTAAATTTGAAGCGATCAGAAGAATGTGGTACAATCGCTTGATAACTTTCTTTGCAAGAAAGGCTACGAGCAATGAAGATTGTCCATGTGTGTTTATACAACGATCCCCGAATGGATTTTGTATAATCTCCGTCTATGTAGATGACTTGAACATCATTGGGACGAATGAAGAAATTGAAGAAGCATGCACATACTTGAAGTCTGAATTTGAAATGAAAGACTTGGGTAAAACCAAGTTCTGTTTAGGCTTGCAGCTTGAACATGTCCAAGGCGGAATCTTGGTACACTAATCTTCCTACATGCAGAAAGTATTAGAGAGATTTGGTTTTGAGAAGGCATACCCCGCAAAGACCCCAATGGTCGGAAGGTCACTCCAAGCAGACCTAGACCCATATAGGCCTAGAGAAGAGGGGGAGGAAGTCCTGAGAGCGGAATTCCCATATTTGAGTGCAATTGGAGCACTCATGTACCTTGCGAATAGCACTAGGCCGGACATTGCATTCGCCGTGAATTTGCTAGCACGGTACAGTGCAGAACTCACCAAAAGGCATTGGAAAGGGGTTAAGGACGTCTTCCGTTACCTCCAAGGAAGCAAAGATCTCGGTTTGTTCTATAGAAGGAACAATGAATTGAATTTGGTTGGCTATGCCGATGCTGGGTACCTATCGGACCCGCATACTGAAAAGTCACAAACTGGGTATGTTTTCCATTGCGGTGGAACAGCAATTTCGTGGAAGTTATCAAAGCAGACTCTTGTCTCGACGTCGACAAACCACTCAGAAATAATTGCCTTATATGAAGCCTCTCGAGAATGTGTGTGGCTTCGAAGAAAGGTTCACCACATCCAGAAGTCATGTGGTTTGAATATGAAACAAACCCCCACCATTATCCATGAAGATAATGCAGCTTGTGTTGCTCAAGTGCAAATGGGATATGTGAAGAGTAACCTCACAAAGCATATCAACCCCAAGTTCTTTTATGCTCATGAATTGCATAAGATGAACGAGATAAAAATACTGCATACTAAGTCATGTGAAAATCTCGCAGATTTATTCACTAAGTCACTCCCGGCATCTTCCTTTGGAAGATGTGTTAGAGGAATCGGGATGATGAGACTTAGAGAAGTGCAGATTTCAGGGGGAGAATTTTCACATACTCCTACATAAATCTTGAACATGAAGTTTGAGTACCCAACGTGAATCTTGAAGATTAACATTGAAGTTTGGGTAGATTGTACTCTTTTCCTTAAGTAAGTTTTTCATTGAAGTTTTCTTACATAAGGTTTTTGATGAGGCAATCCGTGCAACACAGCAAGCGTGTGCTATGTACTCTTTCTCCAATTATTTTTTTCCCACTGGGTTTTTATGGAGTTTTAATGAGGCATATGCATCTCGCAGTGAAGAGTCCAAGGGGGAGTGTTAGGAAACCGATTAACGTATCCTATATGGACTCTTCCTTATCTCTAAGCAGAACCGCTATATATAGGAGGCAGGGGGTCACCCCATTGTACACAAGCATACAGAATAATAAAGCAGACCCGTTCCTCCTCATATTGTGTCTCTCGCCCTCTCTCTCTGTTCTCCAGTTTAGATCTATTAGGCAACCCCGGACTATTCGATAGCGAGGTTGTCTAACATGTGTATCATCCCTGTCTTAAGTTTCGGAGGTTTCCAGCCTCCTCCCCTCATCCACCTGTCACTCCGGCATTTTTACGAAAAAGTCCCTCCGTTCCTCTAAATTACGGATAGGTCCTTTTGAATTACGAATATGACCTTTGCGATTTTTTGTGAGGGAAGAAAATCGCGTCCGAATTCCGTTTAGGTCCCTCGTTCGTAAATTTACCAGAAAAGGCCCCCGTTAAGGAATGGCTATTTCCCACTCCATTGAGCAATAGCTGGAAGACACAACGAAAGATGTTCAAAGTCACACACAGGTTGTACGCTTCCAAACGGATTCATGACACACACATGTCATCTAGATGTTGTAATCCAAATCACCAAGGCCAAGGTGGGTATGTTCTCTCATCAGGTCATTATAGGCGTCAGAGATCAACTGTTGATAGTAATATTCAACCTAATACGTGTGAGACCTTACACATGCTCTAAAGCTTTTTCCTTGGCCTTAAGATTTACACTACTACCATCCAGGCGGTGGGTGGCGATGACAAGTAGGCTAATTATCTACCTACTATTCTTAAAGGATCTGCTCGAACATGGTTATTTAACCAGCCCAATGGCTCAATTTATAATTAAGAAATGTTGTGTGATGCAATCCAAAATAATTCAAAAGTTGTTACACAAAGCTAGGAAAAGAGGATGACCTACATCGGCTCTCACAAACCCCTGGGGAAAATTTATGCTAATTTGTTAAGCAATTTATAGAGTTCTCGTACGCTATCCCTAAAATTACTGATGATTCCATGATTCATGCTTTCAAAGAGGTAGTACAATATCGACGCTTCACTGAAGATCTAAATATCAACCCACATGTAACGTGTCAGAATTATTTGACATGGTGGACCAGTACTCTGATGTTCATGAAGCAGTGAAGTGGAAAAAAATGGTGGATGAAGGGACCACCCCACCACAACCAAGACTCGAGGACTCTAAGGAGCGAAAGTCCAAAAGGGTCCGATAGCCCTCAAAAGGTAAGATTAAGAAAAAGGGAAAGTCCAATGTGTCCATAAGAGAGGTCGCAGTTGTAGATCAACGACCACTCTATCACAAAGAAAGAGGCCTTTGGGACCAGAAAAGGCAAGGAGGTTGTGTGAATGACCATGTTGATACTAACCCAATTTTAGCTAGAGGCAATGGGTGATGGTGTCCTTTGCATAAAACTCCTGGCCATGACATGCAAAACTGCCATACATGGCAAAAAAAATTAGATGACTTTTATGCAGGTAGGGGTCCAATGCCTACTCCACATGAGGACAATGGACCACCACTGATATTAAATGTTGACAAAGATCAAGAGATGTCATACTAGAAGCCCGAGAACCATGTTAACATGATATTTGGAGGTTATGTTGCTTATTCATCAAAGCGATAGTACAAATTGGCCTGGAGAGATATCAATAGCGTTACGGCCTCCCCTAGTTGACTAGTCTACCCCAGTGTTCGGGGACCACCCTGACCTTCAATAAAGAAGATTGCCTATAAGGTACGTTTAATACTCGTACACTTTAGTTGTCTCATCAACAATTAGTAATTGCAAAGTGGGTAGATCAATGATAGATGGTGGTAGTTCATTTGATTTTATATTTATCAATGCTATAAACAAAATGCAAATACATCATTCTAAAGTGAAAGCTACCACAAAACCTTTTCTATGGAATCGTGCATGGCACATCTATCACCCCTTTGGGATAAGTAGTCTTGCAATTACATTTGGTGATTCTACTAACTTTAGGATTGAATTGTTAATATTTGAAGTGGTAGATTTTGAGTCTGTTTATAATGTTGTTCTAGACAAACCTTCTTTAACCAAATTTATGGTAGCTACACATCATGCTTATCAAAGCTTCAAGATGCCTAGTCCAAAGGGTGTGTCAATATCCAAGGTGATCAAGTAGCTTTGCTTTCTTGTGATCGTAGGTCTCTTGAACAGGTCGATCCGTTGCCTTTAAAAGAGCTCACTTTGGAGGACAAAATAGGGAAATCAGTAAAAAGACTACTACCTCAGTCAAATGAGGAAGCGAAGAAAGTTTCGTTGGATCCAAATGATCCATCCAAGATAGTTCAGATTGGATAAGGTCTTATGAAGAATAGGAACTTGTGCTTATTGCCTTCCTCCAAGCTGTAACAACCCGAATTTTTCAAAAATATGATAAATGAAAATTTAAAATTTAAAAGTAGAATCAAATAGAAATTCCATTGGAATCAAGATTTCAATGTGAAATCTGTTAACTTTCCTTCATTATTTTGAATTCTGATAAAGAGTAAAATTCTTTTTGAAGATAAATAAACTATTAATTCCAATTTATTTACCTCAAAATGGAAAGTCTACAAAATAGAGTAAAAGAATTTTAATAAAATAAATGCTTGGAATTTAAATTTTAAATTTTTATATTTGACAATAATTATAACCTTGTGAAAAAGTATTAAAAAAATTAATAAGCTAATTTGATTCCTTAATTAAATCATTTTTCGAAAAGAAAATCTTTAAACAGATAACAATGTCATAGTTTTATAAATTTAACCATTCACAATTTCGATTCCAAAATTCTACAGTAAGTGGTAAACTTATCTACAATCCTTAGATAAAAATATCAAAACATTCTCAAAGACTCCCGAACCCCAATTAAGGCCCTGTTTGGCAGAGCTCCAGATCCCAGCTCCATCTCAGAGCTGAAACTTGTAGACTAAAATAAAGTGACTTAAGTTTATAATTTTATTCTAAAACATAAACAAGATGACCCACCTAAACACTCTTAATATACCCACCACTCCAGCTCCACGAATTTGATGAAGCTAGGAATACCCAGCTCCACCAACTCCAAGGATTTGATGGAGCTGGAGCTCTGCCCAACGCCTCCTGAATCTTTTGTCATCTGCGAGAGAGAGGATGAATCTGATTTTGCTTACTTTTCTTTCACTGACTTTGGGTCCCACCTTTATTTCTGCCCAGCCGACCAACTTCCTTGACCTGTTTTGACTACCAAGTGGTCCCTTTCTCGTGTTCGGACCCGTTCCGCGGTCTCTTCTCCTCTCTCTTTTCTTCCTCTCTCACTGCGGAGTGGCCCCAGGCTCCACTGTCAGCTACTGTTTCTCTTCCTCCTCCCTTCTCCCTGTTGTTCTGTTCGTCGTCACGCAGCCACCAGAGAAGATCTTCGCACCGCCTCTGCTATTTGTCGCTTCTCGCCGCCCTCCTGCGCCTCAAGGGCGCCTTTTGACCCACCCAATTGCACCTATCCTCTTCCCTAGAGGTGGGCACTTGGCCGGGCCCTTTTGGACCGATCCAAAGCACGACGGAATAACCCGGTGCAAAGTTCGGCCCGATCTGTTTGTCTTAGGCCGGACCGTCGCTAATCAGAGCATGGGCCTGTCGTCTCGAGAATCGGCACGATGGATGGACGGCACAACACGGCACGAACGGGTACGAAATCATGGATTAAGAGCTAAAAGTTGGCAGATATTGTTGATTCAGGGCATCTTCAAGCATTGCATTTGTGTTTAACATTTTGTTAATGTGATTATTCTATTATGTAATTAAACTAGGTAGTTTAATAGTAGTGATGTGTTTTATTTCTTTGCTCGTCACAATAGTGAAAATGGGTCGGGTCTGGACCGGCACGGCACGAAGTAGGTACGAAGCGCAAATGGGTCGAGCTTGGGCTCGCCAAAGGCGAGTCGGGCCACCATAGCCCGGCACGGTAGGCACGATGGGCCGTCGTGGTACGGCACGGTTTCGATTCGATACATGATAGGCCCGAGCTAGACCAACACGGCACGGCACGACCACCTCTACTCTTTCCCATCTCATTCTTCTTCCTCAGCCGAACACAACCAGCCAGCCTCCACCGATTTCTCCTCATCTTCCTCAGAAGCCCCTGGAAACCCTCCACTGCCGAACAAGTCTCCTTTGGCGCAAAGAACCGGTTTCTTGCCCAGCTCCGGCCGCACCACCGTTGCGGCGAATCTCTACATCGCCTGCATCTTTTCTCAATCAAACTCGCGGGATGCTTCTCCACGCTCCATGGATTAAAACCCCTAGAGTAATTGAAGTTCTCCACTGCTGCACCGTTGCCGCCATGGAAGCCTCCCTGCGCCGCCGCTTGGCTCCGTCGTGCCGGCCTCTCCGACCGTCCCCAGCGCCAGCGACCACCCAGGACAAACTGCGGTGAGCTACTGCATCTTCTCCTCTATTCTATTCCAATTAATATAGTGTATAGAAGTATCTTTGGCTGACGTTTGTTTATAAAGCTTCAATGTTGTGTAATGTTGTTCCAAAGGTGTAGATGCTATAAGTTAGTCAGGTGGTATCTAATTTCTAGTTCGTTAAGTAGAAATCAATTAAACAAGACTTTGTCCTAAGATCGATAAACATATATGTGCATAAATGTTCACGTAAATTTTCCTATATTAAAAACAGTACATGGCTATAAGGAATGGTACCTGGCTATCATGAAAACTTAATTAACTTGCCTATTTTCTGACCTAAAGGCAAACGGTAAAAACGATTGATTCACTAAATCCCCTAGTTCATGAATTAGAAAGTCGATTTAATATGCTTACGGGCTTGTTTGGATCCATGCAGCTAATAGCTAACTATTAGCTGGGCACCCAGCTAATGGTTATCTCATTAGCTAGCCAAACTTAGCTAATAGCAGCTAATAGGTGGTATTTAACCAAAATACCCTTCGCGTCTACCATAATAGCATGGGTATTCTGGACAATAGCATCTATTAGCCACATATTAACTGGTGGATCCAAACACCCTCCAACTAATAGTTAGCTAGCTAATATTAGCTAGAAACTATTAGCTAGCTAATTTTTAGCTGCTGATAGATCCAAACAGATCCTAAATAGTTTAATCTCTATGCTAGGTTCGATGCTTCTCTGCACTACCACTGGCTGCTCTTTGCTGATTGCTAGCCCTTTCCAAAACTGAAGGTATACAATAGCACGCAACCCTTTTGATACTTATTCCTTTCATTGTTATATGACCCTACAGTACTTGTTGTTAACCACAAGCCAGTTAGCACATTAAATATCTCTTATTTAGATTAAAAGATTAACCTAACGAATTTGAATAGTCGGCTGTATATTAAGTTTAATGTCAAGGACATAAATTTAGTATTAGTAGATCATTGATTAATTCGTATAGACGTCCATAGTTATATGCATGTATAAACCCTTAAGGAAGAGTTTCAAAGTCATGAATGGAAATAAAGGTAAACAGTAGGCTAGTTCACAAAAGTTTATGAACCTTTTTAGATTAATTAGATTTTCAAGTTTAACTAGGTAAGGTTGCGCGCGTTGCCACGCCGTGCAAAATCTGATCCAAATTTTCTTTCTGAAAAAAGGTAGGAAGATCTAAGCGTTTTTTTGTTCATTTAGGTTTTTTTATTAAAATAAATACGCTAGGTAGGAACCGTCGACGAATGTGCTCAACAACGGGCCTTTCACCAAAAAAATGAATAATACATTTTTTTGGAAAATATTAGATTCCGAGTTGAAATTTTTTTTTATAGATGCCGAGTTTAACACCCTATGCGTTCATCGGATAATAATACATGTTTTTGGAAAATATTAGATATCATTCCAGAAAATATTAGATTTCGAGTGTCAAAAAAATTATAGATTCCGAGTTTAACACCATATGCTTTTACCGGGTAATAATACATGTTTTAAAAAATATAAGAGATCGAGTTGCAAAAAAAATTGTAGATGCCAAATTTAACACCCTATGCGTTCAACGGGTAATACATGTTCTGAAAAATATTAGAGCTGTCAACCTTCTTTCATCGAGTTTAACGCTCTATGCATTGGCCAGTAATAATACACGTTCCAAAAAATATTAGAGATCGGGTTGGGAAAAAAGTCTAGATATTAGAGATCGAGTTGGAGAAAAAAGTCTAGAGATAGATATGTACACATATTTCTGTTGACGAAAATATTTTTTTCGGGAAAAATGGAGAAAGGATCTAGACGTAAGGAGCGGGGACCTATTTGTTGTATTTTTGGACCTGATCGCTATCCTGAAAAATTAGAAAAGGGCTCGTTCGAGATTTGTATTTAGCGGAGGGCTTTTTTGTAAAGTAATGAACAGAGGGACCTAAACGCAAATTGAAAACAATTTTCTTACTCTCACAAAAAATCGCAAACCCTTTTTGTAATTTTACAGGGATCTATTCGTAATTTAAAGAAAATGGAGGGACTTTTTCGCAAATTAGGGGAAGCTGACGTGGGTGGCTGGGAGGGCTGCAAATCTTCCATGCATAAGGATGTTGATATTAGTATCTTCAATCAGAAGTATGACCAAACCAACCTTAAGGGTAACTTAATAACTATGATTAGTTTAAACAAGTAAAACTATATTAATGCTTTAAGTTACTCAAGCCTAAATAAGATAAATAATCTTTGTCCTAAAGATGTACACTTTTATGACTCAGAAGGTCTCCTTGTGAACTTACTCTTAAAGAAAGGTGAAATGAGAATAAACAATTCATAAACAGTGGGTAATGGTATAGACTAGACCATTAGTAAGAAATACAAGTGAAAAGAAAGATTATAACGCGTACAGATAAAATCATAAAAACCCTAACCTTAAATCACTCTTGCTTTATGTAATGAATTTATATTCGGTTTTCCTATCTGTATTATCTTGCCCTTATCGGAGTTTATTATTATTTGCTATGTATCGCGGTATGACGAGTAGCACCTGACGTAATTGACGTTACCGTTAATGGGACGGATTATATACTCAACGACAACTCCGACTACTTCAGGCTGCGACTTGAATTTCATCGTATACAATGAATAGCAAGGCAAACACCCTCCTCTTGATCATATTGATCCTAATTTTCGTATCACTTAAAATTTTAATTAATAATTTGCATGCATGCCTTATTTTCTACAAGTTCTCATAATTTGTGGGTATCAGTAGATATAAATCCATAATGGTAGGATTCCCTATTCATTTGACATGTGATTCTTGTCAACCCAAGACAATGGTTGTGTTCATAATGCTGAATGAGGGAATAATAGCTTATTAACTTGCAAATGTTGAGCACCGCTCAAAAAGAATTGTTGGGACATTTATACTCAGATCCACTTTTCTTGATGAACTTCTTAAATGTTAATCTAAGTAATAAGAGAAAACAGACAGTTTATCAAAAATAAAAATAAAACTATTGAATTTGACGTGAATGATTATTGGCGATAGCCGGATGTGCGAGGGTATACTTGCATGTAGATAGGGGGAGACCATTGCCCATATCGTATAAGAATCGAGTTGATGCGTTGTTTTCATACCAAGATAACCGTATATCCACAAGTATTGGAATGTGACAGTCTTAACTTATTAAATTATTTAGGACTAGCTTTATAAATTGGTAGGCAGTAGCAGCACGGGCAATCCGATTAGGTTTGCTCGAAGGGGGGCCCTCATCGAGGTGTTGAGAATAACACCTGCCGATGTAACGGTGTACGCCTAGCTATGAACTGGGAATATTATTATTATTAATTGAGCCAAGGCTCCTGATCATCATTACTTTACATATTTATTTGCTTCCATCATAGCTGGGGTTAAACGTCACCGGGCTAGTGCAAAGCTAAGATTAAATAATGTAACGGTTTCATTATGAACTCCCCGGTGGCACACCAAAGGAAGTGTGTTAATGATCTGCAAAAAGGGAGGATATATCTTGTGGGTAAAGCTGTACAACTCTGCAGAGTATAAAACTAATCGATTAGCCGCGCTCGCGGTCATGAGCACTTGATAAAGTCATCACATAGCTAGACATTTTCTGAAATTTTTATAAAACTTGACCAGATAATTTAATGATTAATTAAAAATTGTCTAGGAATGATATTAGGAAATTTTATTACTCACAAAGGGCTGTGAGTAATTTTATTACTTTTCACTCACAAAGGAGTGCGAGTGAATTGTTATCCATCTTTTATTCATACTTGCTAATTTAATTATTCAGCAATCCGCTTTAATTTCATTTACGCTTTCATTTACTATTCAATATTTACAATTCAATATTTTGTTTTATGCAAAACAACCGTAGAAACCCACTTTCTATTCAACTTGCATATATTCTAGGTTTTGCAAACACTACATGTCTTGCTGAGTTCACAATGCACTCATCCTTGCTACTATCGTTATTTTTAGGCAGGAAGCCTCAACAATTACTTTGACGCAGGAAACACAGGATTATTAACGACGATTCTACCTGTAACACCCTAGTTTTCGCTTTCTGAAGAAAAATCTAATTTAAATAAATTAAATTCAAAACTTAGAGTTTCTTTGGTGTTTATATTAATCTGGCATCCTTTCCCCTCCAAAATCGGGAATTATTTCCCCTCCGGTCGCAAAATCGGTTTTCCAGTTCCCGCCGGTACCCGAAATTTCACCCAAGTCCAGAAATGCTCCAAAAATCCCCAAACCACTTCAATTGTGTTCCAAATATTCCAAAATGATTTTAGGAATCATTCCCCGGATTTTTGGACCTCCGTTCCTATTTTATCTCGCGCGGCTTTTGTTTAATGCCTGCAATCCGCGCCCGAATATCCAATTCCACAAATTTCATCCAAATTCAACCAAACCAATTTTATTGGGTCCCAAATATTCTAAAATGGCTCTAGGAATTTTTCCGGAATTTTTAGGCCATTTTTCCTTATTTTTCTCTAGGGCGAATTGTTTGCGTAAAGGAGGACCAATGGGAGAGCGCCACGTGTCACGTGAACAGTGCACCTTCTTCAACCTCCAGCCAACTCAAAGAACAGAGAGCTCCAAGCAAGCTTCAATGGCTAGGGCAAGCTTCACACCCCCTTAACTCCGTCGTTTCAACTCCAAAACGCGAACGGTCGGTTCCGGTGGATCCGCAACGACGAGCTCTTGCTATTCCCCACCTCGGTGCGCCATCAAGCTCGCCGGAAACGGCCTCATTCAAGAAAAACGGAAATCCACTTAGTTGCCATTATCTCGGCCGTTTCTCGTCCAAACGCCGCACCACCACCTCCATCCTCTCCGTATAAGTACCCCCGTTCCGGGAGTGTGCTCCCCTTTCCCTCTACTCCACCCTTGCGCCCGTGAGATCAAGAAAACCGACGGTGTGTCACACTTTTTCGGTGTTCTTCGAGTTCGTGCTCATATCTTCTTCTCCGGTGAGCCATTCTTCATGCCACTTGGTTCCTCGTGACCGTGGATGAGTCTAGATTCTAACCCAATCATTAATTTTAGGATTTCTCAACCGTGGGCGACGAATTTGGAGCTTTTGTCGTTTCGGCCGAACCTCCGTTCTTCGTCGATTTCTCCAATTCCGGTGAGTTTTGGTTCAATTCCTTCCTCCTAGATGTAGCTAAGGATGTTATCTAGAAGTCCTAGTCTTTTATTTGGTCCAAATCCATGCGAAAATGGGGGCAAAAATCCGGTTTTTGGAAGAAGAGGGGGGCTCTGTAGCTTTGGGTCTGTTCTGGAACAAAATCCTCGCAAGTTACTGTAGCAAATAGTAACTTTTCTCTTTTTCTTGATTTTCCATCATTTTCCAACTTCGAACGCTTATAACTTTTGCGTCCGAACTCCGATTGACTCCGTTCAAGTTTCTAAATTCATCTAAAATCAAGATGTACCTGCCAGTACTAATTTTATAATTTTTGGATTTTATTTATTTTCTTTTATTTATTTGTTGCCTCGTTTTGCGCGTAGTTGACGATTCCGCCGAGTCCGCCGACCCCGCCGCCGGACTTCAGAGAGTTCCACCTTCTTGCTGTGACCGAGGCAAGTCTCCTTGACGCATATTGATCCCATGTTTTATCACTGTTTTACCATGTTTTAACAATTGCATTGCTATTTATATAAAATGATGATGTCAAACGTTAGGTTGTTAGTTATACCTGTTGTTTATACCTCCTTGAAATTGCTATCCGTAACCCTTTGTCGCCCTAGAACAGTGATCCACCATAATAAATGTTTTTAATAAAATACCCTTCGATTAGGAAAATGACTATTTGGAGGATAGTTTAAATAGAACCCATAGTATGGAATGTAATTGGAGATGGGTGAGTAGTAGTGATACTGTGGGGGTTGTTAATATGAAATTGAGCTTTGAATGATGATCGTTGAAATACTAAGGAGATGGACAGTGATAGTAGTTCTCAATTTAAACAATATAGTCGTGGGAGATTTTGGAAGATGTATGGGATTGTAAAGTATTCAGGGTGGATTGAACGGATCATTGCAAGTAAATAATATGTCGACTTGGATTCTTGGGTTGATAAACTAGTAGGAGGTGAGAATCAGAGTTAGTTGGATTATTAGTGTTTGTTGGGGTTTATTCTTATGATTGATTATGAAATAGATGGTTATGAAGATATAGATATGTACTAATCATTTATGGAGAATAGTGAATGATCCAGAATATTTGGGGGTTTAGTCAATGATAATATTCCGTATTCGTGTTGGATTAAAGTTGATGATCTAGAGGTGATGATGTGAAGGATTAGTCATATGCCATTATGAAGTAATATCGGTGGATTGTATTCTAGATGTTTAGAGGTGTGATATCGTGAAGTATTCTCGGTGGTTTAGTAGATGACCTTGTGAAATATTCTTAGTGGATGATAAGATTGATCGTCGTATGATTGGTGGATAAATCAATAATACAAGTTCGAGTTCAAGGGAAAGATTTCCTATACAAATATGATTGTAGTTCCATAAGATTTTGAAGTTAGAATAGTACCATGATGTACTTCCTACTTGGTGGATACTATATCGAATTGGATTATTCTTATGATTGTAGAGTGATGGCAATAGAGGGATTATTGGAGAATATGCAGTTGATTATAAGGATTGTAATCAAACCCGGGTATTTGTATTTTATAAAAATAAACAATTGGTGGAATAGAATAGTACGGTAGAAATGCTTAGTCTCGTTGTCGGTCAATATTCACCTATGGGTGGGACTTTCAATTATCTCTTGAAAACTTGTATTGGAAGTTATAGGCAAGGAGTATTGCCAATGGTTTACAAAATAAAAATAAAATGAAAAATGATTTCGACTTGGGCGGCATGGAATGTCGGGTGGAAGCGGACCAAGCCTTGGTTCTTTTGTGCAAGTACCGCCCCAAGTCAATTAAGGACCGACGCTTATGGTATCTCCATTCTAAGCATTACCGTACAACCACATGTCAAAGTGGGCACGACACTGGTGAATAATTTGTAGAAACCTAACTTAGACTCACCACTCGGTTGTTGTGTGAGAGCCGGAAAGAGGCATTGTTGTTATTGTTGTTGTTGTTTTTCTCACACGGCGCAAGAGGGGCTTCAGATCGGTGGAAATAACCCTAACGGGTGAAACCTCGTGGTGGGTCGGGTTAGGCGTATACATTGTAAAGGCCTTGTCATGATATCCCTGCCGGCACACCCAAGGAAGTGTGCTAATAGCTTGGCATCAAGGGAATATCAGGTCTTGTGGCTAAAGTTGTACACCTCTGCAGAGTTAAAACTATTCGAATAGCCGTGCCTACGGTCAAAGGCAAAGCAAGGATGCTTTCATACTGGTAGACTTTGGGTTTTGATTTCAAACTAAACAATGTTTTGTTTTGGGATCCGGGAGCGGTTAGAACTCTCGGGTGTGCTTCTGGCGACTAAAGCCAGGTAGGTGGAAGGAACCTGATTTTGTGAACCATGGCGGACAGAGCCATGTGATTGGATGGAACCCTGATTTTGTTGAGATGTGGCGGATAGAACCTGTATATTAGTGAGTGGTGGTTAGAACCTTCACTACAATATTACATAATTCAATTATTAAAAAGAATTGCTCAATGATGCTTTGTGAAAATTATTAACAAGTATGTTTTGTTGAAACTTGGCTTTGTGCAAATAAACCATATCAAGCCATCTTTGGATAGCCTACATTGTGCATATTTTTCCCGTGACTTGCGAGTACTTTATGTACTCACGTGCTACATTCTAACCCTCTCTCGAAGTGAAAGAAGTCGCTCAAGATTTCCATCGACTAGGGTGCGTTCTACACTCGATTGCTGTGGGCATTTGGATGGGTCGCATTGGCGCTTCGTCTTCATTTGCAGTTGTTCAAGTCGTTCAAATTTGCTCAGCCGTAATGGTAAGCCTTGACCATAAGGTCTTTGCTTTTATTTGGTATTATTCTTATTTAGTTATATGTATTCGTGATATGGTTGTTGATTCATCACTTTTGACTGTGTGTACTAGCTATTGATCTGGGACTAGTACAGAAATGCACAGAGGACTCCGGATAGTCGATCCGGGGGTCTACACTACCTAAGGTTTACTTTGTCAGTTGCCTGAGGGTTATGTGGCACACTGCAGGTCATCTGATTCTTCTGTTGTATTTTAGTTGACCTCATTGGTTATCTTGTATCATTACTTCCGCTGTAATAAAATATGTAAATGGTATGGATGTGTTCTCAAACTGTGTTAGTGCGTGCTAGCTACTGATCATAGGACTAGCACAGTATGCACTTTAGAACCTTTCTTTCATGTTGCCCGCGGCATAAAAGGGAGGGTCTCACAGTTTGGTATAAAAGCTGTACTGACTGTAGGATAAACCCTAGATAGAACTGTCGTTAGTATGAAATTCAGAAAATTTAAAGTAATATTTTATAAAATCAAAATAAAAGAGTAGCAATAGTCATATACTATTCTTTTCCCATTCGTAGGATTTTCCTTATATATATACTCTTTCCTTTTCTATTGGATTTTCTTTCTCTTGCTTCTATATTCTTACTCTTTCTATAGGGACGTCTCTTCTTATCTTTGTCCTCAATAAATAATACAAATAAATCTTTTAATAGTAATAATTTTGGTAATCTAACCAACGAAGACTACAACATCCACGTCAACAACCTCAGGAAGATGCATGCAACACTCCCTCAACTTCTCCGATTTCATGGAAGCTTTGAATTGTCATTCCCGACAAATGGTGCAAGAGTTCAAAGAAACTTGTCACTAGGTAGCTTACATTAAGAGGCAGTATCGTCTATGCTATAAGTAGCTTGAGCGATACAGCAAAACTCTTGTAATAAGACCACGTAGGACTAAGTTAAGAAAGAACCCTAAAACTTCTATATATTGTAGATAAATATGCATTCTTTTTATTGTTGAACTTTTGTCGTTTATCTTTGTAATGCTTTCCGGGATGCACTCGTGAACGTTTGGCATGAAAGTAAAACTTCACGATGTCGCAACCTCTAAATTAATAAAAAAAATTAAACAGAAGGTCATCTTGTACTAAAGAAAGGATAGTCTTAGAATTTAAATACTCAATATGGGCTTAATCTGCTCAATATGGGCTCGGACCAGGACCCTCACACTGATCCCATGATGGCGACATATCTGATGAACCACCTTACGCGCTGCTCCCTGTATTGCCTCGTGTTTTGAGAGTCCATGATGTCTGGCTCTATGGTGTAGTAGCTGGTGTCCTCTCCTGGTAGTGACGTAAGCACGACCGATGTACCCAATCACCTCTCCTGCTATAGTGATCGGACGGCAGGAGCTCTAGACGTCTCTCCCTTGCCTCAGAACTCTAGTCACATGGCAGACCAATGCGGTCCAAATCAGCATCGACATCTAAAATCATTTAAACATGTGTTAGTAAATTTATAAAAAAAAATTCATTAAGCAGAAGGAAAATAAGGATAAGAAAATAAAATTCTACAAGTAGGAGGAGAAAAAGTATTCTTACAGACAGAAAAAAATTAATATATAGTTAATATCTTTATTTTCATTTTAGAAAATAATTTCTTGAATTTTACCAATTTTTTTCTAACGTCCATTCTAACTAAGGTCACCTACAATCAACATAAAAGGATGGTTCTTAAGCATTTTCTATGCTAGTCCCATGATCAATAGCTAGCATGCGCTAATACAGTCTGAGATCAAGTCATACAAAAGTTCGTACTTTTATTATAGGAGAAGTTTATAATTTACATAACATTATACAAGGTAAGTAAAGACAGAACAAAAGTAAAACATCGCCTTGCAGTTGCCGTGCTAAGCCCAAAACCACAGGCAGTTGACAAGGATAATCTTAGAAAGAACCGTCACCAGAAAACTCATAATCTACGTCAAAACAGTCTTCTTCTGCCATTTCTGACTCACCTATAAAAGTATCAACGATGCAAGTTGAGTATAATTGTACTCGCAAGACTTTTACAAGTCCTAAATACATGTAGGCTGAATAAAAAAGTAGATTTCTACTGTTGAATTGCATAAAGCAATAGTTTGAACTGTAAGTATTGAATAATAAATAAAAGCATAAATAAAAATTAAAGCGGTTTACCGAATAAATGAAATAACAAGTATTGAATGAAAATAGCTAACAATTCACTCACACTCCTTTGTGAGCGAAAAGCAACGAAATTACTTACGGTCCTTTGTGAGTAATAAATTTTCCCAATATCATCCCGAAGCAATTCTAGTTAATTAATCATCAAATCATCTGGTCAAATTTTATAAAAATTACAGAAAATGTCTAGCTATGTGATGACTTTACCAAGTGCCCTTGACCACCAGCGCGGCTAATCGATTAGTTTTTAACACTCTGCAGAGTTTTACAGCTTTATCCACAAGATATGTCCTCCCTTTTTGCAATGCATATTAGACATGCTTCCTTTGGTGTGTCGCCGAGGAGTTCATAACGAAACCGTTCAATTTTCTGAACCTAACTTTGCACCAATCCGGTGACGTTTAACCCCGGTTATGAAGGGAAAAAAATATCATGAAGTAATGATAATCAGGAGCTCATGACTCAAATAAAATAACCACTTCTCCCCATAGCCAGGCGTACACCGTTGTATCGATAAACGTTTGTTCCAAATCACCTCGGTGTGGACATCCCTTCGAGCAAACCTAACCGGATTGCCCGTACATCTACTGCCTACCCATGTGCAAAGCTGGTCCCAAATAATTTAATAAGCTAAGACTGTCCCATTCCAGTACTTGTGGATGTACAGTTATCTTGACATGAAAACAACATATCAGCTCGATTCTTATACGACATAGGCGATGGTCTCCCCCTTTCTACGTGCAAGTTAAAACTCGCACATCCGGCTAATGCCAATAATCACTCACGTCAAATTCGATAGTTTTATTTTTGTTTTTCATAAACTATCGGTTTTGACTTATTACTTAGATTAACCTTTAAGAAGTTTATCAAGGAAAGTTGATCTGAGCATAAATGTCCCAACAATTCTTTTTGAGTGGTGCTCAGTATTTGCAAGTTAATAGGTGATTATTCCCTCGTTCAACGTTATGAACGTAACCAGTGTCGGGTTAACAAGGATCACATGTCAAATGAATAGGTGATCCTACCATTATGGGTTTATATCTACCGATACCTACAAATTATGTAAACTTGTAGAAATTAAGTCATGCATGCAAATTATTAATCAAAATTTGAAGTGATAGGAAAATTAGGATCAATATGATCAAGAGGAGGGTGCTTGCCTCGCTCGTTTGCAGTTAGTTCAGTTTCAGTGTCGTTAGCGACAAGATTGGTATCGTCAGTATCTACTCGTCAATTCGATGGAACATGACAAAACAACGTTTCAATAATAGCGAGAGAGATCGAATAAAGAATCGATCAAAGAGCAACATCAAATAAGTGCAAATTACCACATTACGACAATTAAAATAACACATTACAAACATCATCACATGCACAGTATGGTTATAATACAATTCACTACATTGAAAATCTATTTAAGTCCAAATTAATTCAAGTAAATTCCAAATTCAAATTTAATCACATACTATGGGGTCATGCCATTCTAGGATACTAGAATAATTTAATTCAATAAATCTGAATCAGATTTGTATCAATTTACAAGCAACTCATTTCTTACATACCATTCAAATTCGAAGTTAAAATTTAAATTTCTAAACAAATATTTAATATTTTTGTATACTTTGATTCTCCACAAATTTACGTGAATTTAGAAACGAGTTTCACCGAATTTGGATTTATGGTTCAAAAGTTACATGCATCTGAATCTCTTCGGTTCCATTAAATCAAAGAAGTGCTTAAATTACGTTTTCACTGAGGGGAAAGCGCATTTGCTTTGCGCCGGATCCCAGCCGAACTTGACTGCAGAACTGACATAAGAGGACCACCTATCAGTTACCGAGCACACAAGGGAGGGGCCAACTAATTGCAGGCCCTAAACATCAGTGAGTGGGTCGGCGACCGAGTAACCGACAGACGGGCCCCTATTGGCGTGTAATTTGAATTTGTACTGATTCGCGGCGCTTTCGAACATTTGGATGACGTATGGGGCCTCAGTGTATGGCGTGGAGTGTCGAGTCAGAAATGCGAATTTTAAAGTGTGTCAAATTCTGAAAACTCTCCCTATTGGCAGTGAAACAAGCATGCACAAGAGACTGAACAGCCGGTCCCAAAGGCTAGTGACACAAAGAAGAGCCTGAGCAAGGAGAGCTCGCCGCCGGCGAGTGGGTCTCAATGAGGGTCGGCCCGGCGGTTTGGGAAGCTAGAGGAGGCTTAGGGATTACCGGAAGTGAGCTCACCTGAGCTTCGACGGCCGCCGTTTAAGCTCGTGGCGAGGTCCTGTGGAGGGGGGGTGGCGACGCGTCGAGCCGACGGAAGAGATCTGGAGCCGAACGGTGGGCGGATGGAGAAGCACCAGGAGAGTGAGGTGAAGCTAGGGCGCCACTCGGCCAGGCTTCGACGGCACGGGTACGGGTTGGCGACGGGTCCAAGCGGCGGCGGCCGGAGGGGCACGGTGCGGGTGTCGTTCAGGAAGATTCGGGCTGATAGAGTGGTTGCAAAAGGTTCATGAGTATCCCTAGATGCCTCCATAACAAGAAATTTGATTACTTTCTTATCGGGCTTCAGAATTTCCGATTTCCCCTCTTTCGGTTTTTCGCCAGCACTGGAGAAGAATGACTGAAGGTGGCAGATTAGGGACTTTGGGAAAGGAGTAGATACGTTGCGATTGTTGGAAGGAAAGGGATTGCTCGCGGCTGCACTTATCTAGAGAAGGAAGAGATTAAGAAATGAGGATCGGAACAAACAGAGAAGTGGCATTAGAGTAACCAAAGTTGGGAGGGCAAGAGAGATTGTGTTGGAGTTAATCTTGTACACGGTATGAAGTTTGAGTAGTATACGGAGTATGAGTCATAATAGGAAAGTTTGATTAGGAAGTTTTATGATTAAGAGTCCGAGTAGGACAAGGAGGTGGATTAGGACAAGGAACTGGAATCCTATTCCGTTCCTTAAGGCTACAGTTTTTAGTATAAATATAGAGGTAGGGTTGAGGTTTGTAAGCAAAAAGCAAGAAAGAAAAATAAGAGAGAATAAAAGAGAGAGTTGTCTCAAAGATTTTTGAGTCTCAATTCCAACAATTGGTATCAGAGCTTAAGGTTTTGGATTAATCCGTTGCCCCCCGGGAGGAGGAGACTCCCGAGGGGCGGCACCCCACGGCAGCCGGCGAGAAGGCGCGGAGGCCGTTGTTGCGTAGACGCCGAGGAGGCTCGGCGCGGGAGTCGGAAGAAACCAAGAGTCGGCGTGACGTGCAGGGGCGCACGGCCGGCAGAGCGAACAGATCAGTTCGTCGCGTGTGCAGAGGCAACGCAGGAGCAGCAATTCCGAGATCGAGTCAAGCGTGCGTACAAAAGAGCAAGCAACCAATAAAGCAATAGTGTGCATGCAAGCTTACGTCAAGTGCAAGCAATAGCAATCAGTGTAAGATCAGAACAAGCACTTGATGCAAAGAAGCTTCAAGTAGAAAAGAGACAGGACATCTCATCTGGCGCAAATAGCAGACGCAAGACGGCAGAAGAAAAGAAAGCAAGTCACGTTGTGTGCTGACGGCACTACGCGGCTTGTACGGGGGGCAGGCAACAGTGAAGATTCTTCCCAGTGCTAGCAACGCAGGAAGAAATCAGATCACTTGTTATGTGATTGTGGCAGCACAAGGTAAGGTACATGAGGTGCGTTAGTACGGTGCAAGCAAGAGAAGCAACAGAGAGGAAACGGGAGAACAAAGATAAAAAAAAGGAAAGAGAGAGAGATTAGAGATAAAAAAGAGAGAGAGAAAAAGAAAAATTTGGAAGATGCCAAAGATGATGTTGTACGGAGATGATTCGTCGAGCAGTGTTGCTGTGAGTAGTGGCACTGGCGACATGGTGATGTTGATCGGGTTAGTAGCAAGAGGCTACGGTGATGGTGCAAAAGTGATGGAGGCCACGAACCACGCTGTGAGGCTGTGTTTGTGGAGGTGGTGATGTGAGATCACTATGAAGGAGAGTCGGTGCGACGCCGACGGCAACAACGGTGTGATGCCGTTACAAGGAGAAGTTGGTGTGACGCCAACAACGATGACGGTGCGAGACCGCTACGAAAGCGATGGTGGTGTGATGCCACTGCAAGGTGAAATCGGTGTGAGACCGACGACAAAAGCGGTGAGAGGCCGTTAGCTACGAGAATATAGCGGTGTGAAGCTGCTGGGAACGGTGGTGTGAAACTACCAAGAGATGATTGTGAGAAGTCAACAGTGATGGTGTGATGCCATTGTCGTAAGAAAAAATTAGCGTGAATAATTATGAGTAAGAGTCAGTGTTACAAGATTAAGGGGGTGAATGTTGGAGTTAATCTTGTACACGGTATGAAGTTTGAGTAGTATATGGAGTATGAGTCATAATAGGAAAGTTTGATTAGGAAGTTTTATGATTAAGAGTCCGAGTAGGACAAGGAGGTGGATTAGGACAAGAAACTGGAATCCTATTCCGTTCCTTAAGGCTACAGTTTTTAGTATAAATATAGAGGTAGGGTTGAGGTTTGTAAGCAAGAAGCAAGAAAGAAAAATAAGAGAGAATAAAAGAGAGAGTTGTCTCAAAGATTTTTGAGTCTCAATTCCAACAGATTGTAGTTCGGCTTGGCTATCGGAATTCACAGGTAAGGTGGAGTGTTGAGAGGATACTATGCTACGCCCAAATCGGTGGAGACTTCACAGATGAGGGTGGAGAAGTAACAGCACTCATTCCACTCCTACTAGGCCAATGAAGAATCTGGATTGGAACGCTCGAACAGATAGAGATCGTCGGCTGCTCCTTGCGGCTTTCTCTCGATCCTTCCCACGCCTTCTGTCTAGCGCAGAGGCTCGGCATGATCCGGAGGGGCAGGTGGACAGTGGCCGGCATTAGCGCCCAACTGAGTGCTCGGCTTTGGCAAAGCAAGCCAGTGCCGGTCTCCTCTCCGGTGGCTTCGGTACGGCAAGAAACAGCAAAGACAGAGAATGGGAAAAAGAGGAGAGGAAGAAGATGACCAGTGGGTCTGCTGGTCCACAAGACAGAGAGAAAAAGAAAGAACAAAGAGAGGAGTGGTAAGATAGTGAATGGAAGGTGGGGCATGGTCCCACATGCAAGAGAGAAAGAGAGAGAAAAAGAGGAAAAAGAATGTAGCGTTTGGGATTGAACCGGGTAGCACTATTCAAGTGACTTCAACAGATAAGGAAGAAGTCTAATTCAAGTAAAGATCTTTTCTAAATTTTATTGTTTCAGTACTCAATAACAGGAAGAACACTAAAATGCACAAAACTTTATAAAATACAACAATAATCCACAATTATAATTTTATAATTGATTTTACCTTTTAGTGGAATTTCAGGATGTCACAAAGTCCATCCACTTTTGGTGAAGGGAGTTTCACAATTAATCGTAAACTAGGTTAGCAAGGAATACATGACGTCCAATAAGAAATGGCTCACTACCTGCAGAGGCGGTTTTACCTAATAAAATCCAATTAGGTTCAACTAGAATGGATCTTGAAGATCAAATAAACCAAGAGGAGCATCGTAAAGATGGTATTAACTTATTGGAAGTAAAATGTGACCATGCATTAATCAAACCGGCTACATATCCACAAGGATTAAGGCTCCGTTCGTTTTAGCTGGACAGCTTCTGCTTTAAAAAATAAGCGGATTATTTGCCGAACGGGAGGATTCTGGACAGCTTCTCTGAGAATCAGAAGCTGATTTCTATATAGAATCAAAATCTGGCTAAAACCTGATTCTCACTGATTCTTGTTGATTCTCGCTGGCTCGGTCTGAAACCTAGAAGTTGTAGCCGACTCGACATGATTATCTCATAATCAGAAACAACTTCTCCCATAATCCATAATCCATAATCCAGAAGCTGAAATGAACTGGGCCTAAGACAATACTACAATCGAAGAGTTCATTCAAGAACACTAAAGGTGGGCGACCTGGTACTAAGGTGAATCCAGAACTAGGCCAACTTAAATATGTTGTCCTCCAAATGGAAAAGCCCATACACTGCAGTATCGGTTACAAGACCTGGATCAGTCAAGTTAGATATGCAAGATGGTAGAATTCTTACTAACACATGCAATATTGAACATCTCCGAAAGTTTTATGTGCAAGAATCTTGTTTATATTAATAAATGTTATTATGTTCAAGAACTACTATATGACCACTCTTCATTATCTCATATTTTAGTGATCTCAGTTTTTTGGTCATGACCTCTCTAGTATTACAACCACTCTAATAGTCGTAATATCTCTAGTGGTCGTTGTTTGATGAATTTTTGTATGCAAAATTTATTAAACTAAAGAAATAAATAAGATTAAAAAAATTAGGGGCCATATATTCGCGAGGGGTACACGACTTAAGAGCAGCATGTGGCATTCAAAATTCCTCGAATTAAGACTATAACATGCTGACCCGTGTGTCGTAAAATATTTTTCTAGTGTAAACTATTCAATATTAGGCTCATTTGGAAGGGTTTATCATGAGGATCGTGAAGATTCAAACGGATCACCAATCCGACGCTTGCTTTAAAAGATATAGTCCTTACAAGAACAGTAGTTGAACATGTATAAAGCAAGCGTCAAATCATTGCTGGGTCAGCATGCATGCATGCATTGTTTTCTTTTTGGCTGATTTACTGGGAGGAGATCAGGCTGCATGCATGCTTTCCTTTTTTACTTACGTAATATACTCTTTTGGTCAAGTCCATTGGCCAAACAGGCACGCATGCGGGCACTCGTGACGCGGCTGTTACGCGGGCTCGGCCAGGGTTTTAAATGCCGACGAAATTCGTGTAATTCGGCCTTACGGCTCAGTTTGAAAATTGAATTTCGATCGGTTTTTCGTTCAAATTTAAATTTTAAAAAATTGAAAAATTTGACAAAATTTTTCTATAATTAGTATTAATATTCTTATGACCTCTGGTGTGAATATTTTTTTGAAAATAAAATAAAATTAAAGACATTTTTGAGCCATTCAAAATATAGATAATAGAAAAAGCAAAAAAAAAAAGAAATTAGAAATATTTTTAGTAGCAATTTCTTGTAGTATGTTAAGTAGCAATATTTCTTCAATTATGTTAAGTAGCAATATTTGTTAAAGTATTGTTCGCGCCAAAAACGTGAAGGGGGTTTTAGGCCTCGAACACACAAGACAAACACCGGGTTTGCAGAGCGTGCCAGTCGATTTGACCTGAAATCGACAAGGTAGAATTTGTAATTTGACCGAAGCCGATAAACAAGGATCTATCGGCTTTTCGCTAGCCTAAGAACCGATTAGGAGATAACTAGATCAACCGTTACAGTTGATCCGGATACAAGGTAAAATCGGCTTCTGGAAGGCGATGCGCAACAAACGAAGCAAATCAAACTCGGGTGAAATCTCCGCTAAAATCAACAATCGGCTATGCGCAACTATGTTGATTCCGGCCGACTTGCGTAGAGATCTATGAGGCTAAAACAATGTAAAAGAAAAGCTTGTAAAAGTAGATGTGTGTTGTTGGATTTGATTGTGTCCTTGTTGTGCTTGACGCCTCCTCCTTTTATAACACGCCTCGACCGATCCGAAGTTGTGTATGGATACTGCTTTTATCCGTGACGCTCTTATCTCGATTTCCTTCCCTTTTAGAAACGGTTTCCTTCTCTCGATTTGTTTACCGATTTCTTTTCCACATCTTCTCGCCTTAGACCGATTCCAACACGCATCGAATTTTTGGTGCAAACATATGCCCCCCATTTTGAAAGGTAACTTGTTATCTTCAAAAATCCCTTCGCCTTTTCCGCTGCGGATCGGCTTGTCGCTTAGGATTCACCTCGCACTTCCCCATTAATAGCGCCGCAATGTCCTCGGTGCGCTTTAATGCAACAATCGCTTCCCGCTGCCGCTTTTTCATCGCGGTATAAATATGGGGTCCCTCTACTGGCCATTTTCACGCTTTCAAGCTCTCGGATCAGTACCATCGGCTACTTGTCATCCTCTCTTTGTTCTTTCAAAATCGGTCGACATGGACCCTTCACAGTATTCATCCCGATTCCTCAAAGTTCAAATCAATTCTACTTAGGACCGATAGGTAGTATGCTCCAGACACACTATCAATACCTAGATCCTAGACTCCTCTATCACTACTGGTACAATGTTTCGAAAGTAAAAGTTTGTAGGGCATGGCCCACTAGCCTAAAAGGATGGAGATCTTGGTTTATTAGGATCGGCTCAAAAGAGGGTAGAATGAGAGGATGGGTATAGCCGAAGTCTCTATCTTTGAGTCTAGCCGACTTCAAGCCAATGAACCTTTGGTAGTCATGCAGATGTTATTTTTGGTCGGATTCTTTTCAACGCCTTTTTATTCCGCCCGCCCAATCGGCCCTACTCGCTAGATGTGGCCCAATTGTGCGCCTTAGGCCGCACGGGGACCGCTATTTGGCTTTCAGCTAAAACCTTTTTTCAAATTAATCCGCAAAAAGGCGAGGGTTGGGCATAGATACATCCAAAATAACAATAGGTCACCGGTCCAAAGATTTCGGGCCAAGAGCACGCCGCTTTCTCAATCTTTGGTTAGACCGATATCTTTTCGTGGTGCTCTGGCCCTACCTAAACTTTTCGCTAGCTTAGTAGCGAACGCTCACGTGGAGGGTCATCGGCTTTCCCTTGGCAAGATGTTCCTAGGGGCAGTATTTCAAATGATGTAATGTAATTCAGTCGACTCTTTTCCCGCTTTTGCCAAACATGTCGTTGGTAATATAGGAGGTCCTCTTGTCTGGCCCAAACATGGCTTCATTGTATGTTTAGCCGATCTATTTTATCCGAACCTCCGGGAGCTCAACTTTCCTCTGGAGGATTACCTGCAGAGCATGTCGCTCCACAAGATAGAGCTAGCCGATCCTATGGCGAGAGGTTTATCATGTCTTCGGCCTGAGAGCCAAAATGGACTCGATCGGGCTTCTGCACAAATACCTCGGCTTTCTTTCCTTTCCTTAGATAGGGCCTTCGCCAACAAGACTTTTTCCGATATACCGATGTAGCCGATTGCCCACACCCAACATTCCTTCACCTTGATTCTCGATAGTTCCTCGATGCCCCAATCTACCCTAGATTTGGTACAAAATCATCCTCACTCCTGCATCTTTCATGTCGGCTTGAATACCCGCAACCTAACATTTCAAATTGCCTTACGAAGTTTTACTCACCCTTCGGTTTTACGCCACACTAGGGCTTTGGGCAAACCATTCCATCTTTCCCCTACTATCTTGTGTCGAGCCTCGAGCCCGAAAGTGACCAACAAAGTGTCGCTGAGGTCATCCTTGAAGTAGCCGGCGGGTTGCAAATCCTCTCAACGCCACATTTTGTTCTTAATTCCCCGCCACGCGTTCGCAGGGTGGACTAGAATATCGTAAGCCATACTAATGGACAGACTACGGCCGGCTATAATTCACTTATTCCTTCCCGACTTTCATGAGCCGACGGTAGTTTCCTGGTCCAAAGACAAGCTCAAGTTATAGCGACTCTTCAAGAGTCGAGGTACCGCTGTTTTTATATCCCTCCGCTTTTACACTTGCCGGTCGGCTTTTATTTAGAATGCCTTTGATCTTTCCAGTCGGTACGGTGCCGGCGAGCCATCAACCGATCCCCATGTTTCGCCAAGAGTAGCCGACAACGCACGCCCAGTGTCAACTGCTGGCACCACCGGGTATACTTCAGAAACTTGGATATTCAAGCCTCTTTAACGGACTTAGCTTCACAAATGCTCCAAGTAAGTCTTTTGCATATCGGCTAACATGCCCCTTGCTTTGACAATTGCTAACTCGAAAACACCGCAGAGAGGAGGAAGAAGTCGGCCAGCGCCACCTGCACTGCGGAGGCGTGCAACCTGATGGCTCTCCAGAGCACTCACCATCGATGTAAGTTTTATTCTTTATTCTTTGCTCAATATCATTTTTTCATATTGCTGATTTTATTCTCTTTGAATCCCTAGCAATCTCCGTCTACCAAGTGGCGGGAGTTATAGCCGATTTCCAAGGTGCTACATCGGGGTATCCTTCCACTCCCGCCTCCATTGCCACGGCCATACCGCAATAGACTATCGAGATCTCCGATCCCCGACCCCCAAAGCGCTATCAACCGATATGGCCGATTTGTGGCTTCACCGACGAGCTCGACGATCCGGAAGTAGCCACCGATGACTACCCACCATCCAACAGAAGATAATAGCAGCCTTGCGCCAAAGATCGGGCCATACTGAAGCCGTATGCGGAGCGACTCAATCGCCTCCTCGACGGGCGGATGCACCCAGAGGCAGCCTTCCGCCAACACTCACCCTTGAGGAACGCTATGGCGGCCATGCAAGCCGATCTTCCCTCGCGCCATGAATGCTTTGCTAGAAGTGTGCTATCCGATGATCGTCACAGATCGAGAATCGCCAAAGCCGACTTGAACAGGGAAGGCCCAAAGCAGCCGATCCAAGAGATTCTCGACAAACTTATAGCAGATGCTAAGCAACTCGAAGAGTGCTTTTGACCAGGGTGTCGCTTATGCCGAAATCGGCCAAAGCTAAGGCCCAGAGCCGGAGTCATCCAAGAAAAAACTTGAAGAACAGTCGCCTTGGTTACAAGAGAACTTGCAGATTGCCACCAAGATTGCAGATGCGACATCTTCACTAGCGCCTCGTGAGGCAAAGCAAATTGGCGGTTTTTGCCAAAGTTAAGAGCCAATCGCCAAGATAGTCCTGGCTCCGGTGATGCAAGAGCTGATCAACAATTGATAGACGGCGCTTGCTACCATCGGAAGGGCAGAAGCCGCACTATCGGCTTTGGGAGCCCATTTGCTCCGGGTCGACTACACTAGTCTTTAACTTCATCGATTAGTTGTGGCCAACTTCCGTAATATTGCTTAAACTTGAGATGCCTTTTGAACTCTTGCTTGATCGGCCAGTGCATCCGATTTTGTAAACCTTTAACTGTGGATGGATGTTTCAAAACCGACTTGGTCAGTCAGATGACCAATTTTATATGCATGTGCTTGTCATTGATCCCGATGCCTTCACCTCTATAGTTAGGACCCGACCCAGATGCTTGGGTGATATGCCTTCGTGATACTTTCCATTGATTGCTTTAGGTAGGACGAACCCTTCTAATGATTCCAAAGATATATGAATTTCCGCCAACCGGCCGATTGATCTTATAAGGTCCTTCCCATGTCTGAGACCATTTGCCGAATCGATTATCCCTAGACCCAACTCGGCAAGAACACGGTTTTCCATACTAAATCGGGCTTTGATCGAATGACTTAACAATCACTTTTTTATTGTACGATTCGGCAACAATCTCTTTGTTCTTTGGGTTTAAGCCGATCTAGCGTGATTAGCCTTAGTTCAAAGCCAAATCATCTAGATTGTCCAAAGATCGCCTGCTTGTATTCATCTACGATACCTTATCTTGCTCGTGTAGCCTTATTGAGCCGATGTTGATTTCAACGGCAAAATCCGCTTCTTGTCCGTATACCAACCGAAGCGGTGACAATTTAGTTGTTCCGTGATAAGATAGCCGATAAGCCCATAAAGCTTCCTCGATAGCCGAATGCCATCTCCTTGGCTTTTCCTCAATTTTTCTTTTATCGCCTTTTATCAATGTTTTGTTCGACGATTCGGCCCGTCTGCTGGCCCTATATAGTAAGGGGAGGAGTTGAGTAATTTTATCCCAAGACTTTCGCAAACCCTTTGAACTCATTGACATGAACACAGCACTGATCAAGAGTGATTGTCTCAGGAATCCCAAACCGATGGACGATGTGTTCAAGCTTACAAAGTCGATTAGTTCTTTACCAAGAATCCTTCTTTGAGTGGCACACCAACTCCATTTTGAGAAATAATCCGTGGTCGTAAGGATGAATTTATGTCCTTTGCTGGATGACGGAAATATCCGCCGATTATGTCTATACCCCATCCTCTAAACGCCATGGCTTGACGATCGGATGTAAAGCCGATGTCGGGTGTCGACCAGATGTTACCAAACTTTTGACACGCTTGGCATCCTCTATAATATTTGAAGCAATCTTCTAACATCGCCGGCCAAAATATCCTGTTCGCCCTCAAGATCTATTTCATCTTACTTGAGCCGATTGATGTGACCTACAAATGCCTTCATGAACTTCACCCATTGCCACTTTGGCTTCCTGGGCTCCGCACATCTTAATAACAAACCTTCCATAGTCCGAAGTACAATACGCCTTCTAGTAGAACATATTTGAGTGCTTTGCGCTCGACCTTTGCTCGGCTGGCTTAGCCGATCTCGACAAATAATCCTTTATCTCTCGTTTCTCCAAATGACGGGTGGACACAGAGAACTCGGCCAAACGCTTAGCTCGATTGGTCCTTGTCTGGCCAATCTTGTACTCGATGCACTTTGTGCCAATCGGTTTGCTTTATCATTAGCTTCTGGGGATATGTTTTATGGAAAATGTAGTGAATATCTCGATGATCCGAGGCATTGATGCAAGTATCGGGTTAGTGCATCATCATTGCATCGTATTCTCCTCCGACTTGTCAGACACCAACATCGAATCCTCGAAGCTTCGACGCCTCTTACTCCGATGCTATCTAACAAATTTGTAGACCCCTAGTAATGCTTCGTGATTCTCGCTTGATTATTTGAACATCGCTATTTAGCCGATACATGAAGTCATACTCTCGCTTAGGTGAAACTAATACCACACCGATGCCTTCGCTTTCTTGGCAAACACTCCATCAAAATGATGCCAAGGAGTTACACTAGTTGTTCCTACTAATGTTTCACTCCCTGATAAAATCGGCCACACTTGTCCTTTCACAGATTTAGTCGATTCATAGGATAACTCAAACTCGTTAGGGCGTATGCCCATTTACCAAGCCGCCTCGAGAATTGGCGCCGATAATATGTATTTTACTATATCGGTTTTGCATATTATGACGATTTGGACGCCAGATATAATGTCTTAACTTGGTGCAAGCAAAGTACAATGACAGTATAATTTTTCTACAAAGGATACCTGGCTTCCGATTAGAAGACGCCGGCTTAAGTAATATATTGCTCGCTCCTTCCTATCGGCTTCTTGTGTTAAAACTGCTCCAATCGAATCACCTTCAATATATATAGTCTAAAAGGTATACCGTGTTTCGTGCGGTCAATACCGTGACTCTTAATGATAACCCTTTATGTCGCCGAAGGCCTTTTGCCGATCGGCCCCACTTAAACTCTTGGTTATCTTTAATTTTCAGCGTGTGGTGTGAAGGCCCTAATACGCCCCGACAAGTTTGAGATAAAACGTCGCAAGTAATTGATTTTCCCAATCAACACCGCAACTCCTTTTACTTGCTCGCGGTTTAGTATCGGCTATGGCTTTCACTTTGGTTGGGTTTACTTCAATCCTCCTCTTCATGCACCAGAACCCAAGAAATTGTCCAAATTGATAATTCCAAAGCACATTTGAGAGGGTTCATTTTTAACCCATGTAACCTTGTTCTTCGAACATTTTCCTCAGATCGGCTTAAATGTTGCCGCCTTCTTTGATTTTACCACTACGTCAATGTATATTTCCACAAGATTGCCGATCAAATCATGGAAAATATGGTTCATAGCACGCTGATAAGTAGCTCCGGCATTTTTTAAACCGAAGGTCATAACTTTCCATTCATATAGCCCTAAAGCCCTGACATCCGGAAGTCCGTTGTGTATACTTCCGCTTCGCCATGAATATCTCGATTGTATCCTGCGCTCCTTGGCCCAAAAAAGCTTATGATTTTATTCCCGATGCAAGATCGATAAGCATATCGGCTATGGGCATTGGGTACTGCCTTTGGCGTAGCTTTGTTCAAATCTCTAAAATCGGCTACATACCCTAAGTTTGCCGCTTTTTCTTCTTCACAGGGACGGCGTTTGAGACCCACTCACCAGATCGGCAAGGCCGATAAATTTCGCCTAGCAACCGCCCTACTTCTTCCTTTATAGCGCCATACAACGAGGGGTTAAACCGCCTAGGGTACTGCTTTTGAACGGGCCGATATCCAGGTTTTATAGGCGTAGATGTTCAACTAGCCGCCGGCTTAAACCTGGCATTTCATAATACTCCCATGCAAAGCAATCCTTATATTCCTTGGAGTATTTCACCAACTTTGCTTTATAACCAAGTTCTAATTTAGCACTTACAAACGCTGGTCTTTGCTATCCCCTTCCCCAATATCGATCTCTTCAAGCTTAATCGCGTAAGTAAATCCTAACCCCTTTCTTTCTTCTTCAAAATCATCAACAAACTCTTCTTCAGATTCTTCCCGCCGATAGCTCCTTGCTTTCTCCCGCAGTTTTGCTATTGTCTTGCGCCCATCTTCTTATCACTTCATGTCCGATCAAACGTATTGGGTTTAATCGACTGATCGCTTGAATCCTCGATTTCTCAACACAGATAAAATCGCAATTGTCCAAGGCTTTTCCTGATATGCATTCAAATTTCGTGTGGCCAATTGCGTCGTGGCTAGCCATGGCGATATGAGCCGATGTGTCTACCGGGGCACGATTTCTATCAGATTATCGTCCACCGCACTCGCACTTCCGTGCATAGTTGATGGTATACAACGCTTAGCATGGATCCGCCCCGCCTAAGGAGTACGCTGTAATTGCCTTTAGCTTCAATTTACAAAAACGCAATGGGCAAAGTTTTATTACCGATCGTCAGCTTCCGACACCATTACGCCTTTAGCCTCGCTGGGTCTCCTGAAGTCATTTAGCACCATGTTGGTCTTGATTAAGTCTTCGCTGGCTTTTCCTAACTTTCTAAAGTACTTAACGGCATCGATTGACTGCTGCTCCCGCCATCGACCAACATACGGGATATTGGTCGGCCATTAATAAATCCTTTAGATACAATGGTTTCAAATGCCGATGCATGTCTTGTGGTTTTTCAAACATCTGGCCTGGTGCTCCGAGGCACAATCAAGTAACACTTCTTCACCGATTCTTCGTTCTCAACTCGGCTAAAGTGAATACCATGTTTATATCCATTGGTGGCGTATCATCTCGATCATCGGAGAATCGATTGAACCGATTGATCTCAATCACTATCGGTCCTGCTCTTCTTTCTCCACTCCTTTCAAAATCTGCACCGGTCTTAACTTATTAAACGTCCGATCCTCTCACTCTCCTTTTCGGCTTCTTTCTTCTTCTTGTGTTTTTAATCGTGAAGCCTTCGCGTATGACTTGCCGAGACCCGACGGCACCATCTAGGCCTGGTTCTATCGGCTTTCTTATCTTTCCAAATAAATTGCCTATTTCATTGTCGATTCCATCCTCCTTATGCGTTAGCCGATAACTCCCGACTTTGGGAGGATTCGCTGTTCGATGTTGACAACCTTTCATAGATCGGCCGCTTCCTTACTGACGATCGTATCGAAATTTGCCGACAACCTGTTTTACATTGGTTTGGCCGATATGTGACGAGTGTTGCATAGGACAAGATACAATCGTTGGTAAGGTCATCCTCTTCCTCAAAGAAATCGCCAAAAAGGACATTGCCGATGTTTCTCTTCCTTCAGACGGCCGATGTGGCACATCTCGCCGCCAACGTCGCCCCTCCTTTGTCCTGATCGATGAAAACCCTGGTGGTGTGGAGGGTTATACCTTTGACTTATCCTTTCATATTTCCCGTGAGTTATGCGAAAGTCGGCTTTGGTTTGAAATCGGTTTTCTTGGAGCCTTCTCACTGACACCATTTACCTCTAAGTCCCCTCTTGGTTTCACCGTTTGAGTTTTGTCCATTTTTATCGGCTTCTATTTATAGAACCGATAAAGGATCTCAGACCGCCTCGCCTCGTGATACAATTCCCTTAGTCGCTTTATCTCTCTTCCGCAGCCTCTTTTCTTTCCGTGAACATTGAACCATGTTGACCGGAAAAGGGCCCATATCTATCTCAGATAGCCGATTCTTCCGGCAAATTTTAGTTTCCTATCATGATGGCCGATTGAATCATGGTCGAAAAATATTGCAATCAAGTAGTGTTATGGGAGAATGAATGATGCCATTTGCAATACCTTTCGCTTTTTAATCTCCTCACGATGGTATGATGTGCCCTTCGTAACCTTATGAGTTTTTCTTGTAGTAATAAATCAAATATCTTGTCACACTTTGACACATCATACGAGTACTTGACTTCCGCCTTATTCTTGTCGGCTTAAGTAGAGAGCATACGAAAGTGGCTTTAGAACCTTTGGCCCACTCCTGGCCATGTTTACCTCTCGCCCCGCCCTCGAGGTATCGCTTCGAACTGTATTCTATCATGTTTATTTTGGCCTTTCGTTGTCGCTTGGTTTAAATCTATCTTTAAACCCTTTGATTTCTCGTGATAACCGCTCTCATGTGCCGATACGCCGATGGAGTAGGTGGCCTAGGCTCGGAATTCTTGGCCCGACAACTTTTCTTTTAATGGAGGGATTAACCCTTGGAACGCTAGGTCGCCAATTGATCGCCGGGTAATGTTACATCAGAGCACCTATTCCGTACACCCCAAATCTCTTGATATAATCAGAGACCGATTCGCCAGATTACGGATCAACTAAGATCGTAAATCAAGCTCCATAGTTCCCGGTAAAAGAAGTACTCATGGAATCGGCTTTCTAAATCGCTCCATATATGAACCGAATTAGGTGGTAGATTTGTGAACCAAGTGAATGCAAAGGCTGTATAATGATAAAGGAAACAACCTAATTTTAACCCATCTGATCAGGCCGCTTCCCCACATTGAGCCATGAACCGTCCGATATGCTCAATTGTGGTAATAGAATCATCCCCGAGAATTTAGCAAAGTCCGTATCCTAAAGTTGTGGGGTATGGCATTCTGGTCTATGTAATCGGGTACGGCTCCTCGTGAGCCGATCACTCTCCCTCCGGGTTGTAAACCGAATCGTTTCTCTCAAAACATTGGCAAGTAATTTGTTCGCCCAATTAACATTGTCGGCTTGGGTGCACTGATGACACCAATTCTCATTGTTTGCGCCTCGCCCCGAAAGTAAACTGCCTTGTCCAACTCGCACCTCAGGAGGTCTTGGTGTCACATAATTGTGATTAAAACCTAATGCATCTGGTATGGGCGCGAAAGGTTCGACGATGGCACCACCCTATATGGTGCTTGTTTCATGGTTGTGGCTCCTCGTGATTGTGGAACTCGTCCCATTTCGGGATCACGATAAGCCGATAACCCGATGTTATTGAGGGCGACTTGATTGATTTGATGCGCCTATCTTGGCTCCATCCGTGTGCCCATGGTAGTGTGTGAACCCATCTCTCTCAGATGTTTGGTTTCAAAACAAGAGGTTGAGCCGCAGATCATGATAGGTGCTTGAGCCGACACGCCATCAGTGTTGGTGTTGGGTGCTATGGAATATACCGGGCACGAGGGATGGTTTGTGGTGGATCTAGCAGCTTCCAGACGCAGTTTAATTCTTGAGCAATTGTTTTCACACTATTTTCTATCATCGGGCTTTAAAGTAGATACTAGAGCCGATGATTGGTTAATCAATGCGTGATGGGACAGATTGCTCGATCATACTTGATAAATCAGCTTGAGCGGTGCGCACTCGCCATCGATTCAGATGTTGAATCTCCGATAGGATTGATGCTTGGGAGTGCAATCTTTGAGTAACGCCACGCGTGTTTTCTCGAAGCATCGTGAGCATCATTTCCTCCAGAGCTGCCTTCGATCTTCGATTTCTTCTCGCTGCTCAGTGGGTTAAATCGCCATCCGAGGCGCGATTATGGCATCGGTGTTGATATCGGCAGGATCATGGCTTGTCGTTGACGACATTCTTTTGGGTCCCACTGGCGCAGCTAAAATATGTTCGCGCCAAAAACGTGAAGGGGGTTTTAGGCCTCGAACACACAAGACAAACACCGGTTTGCAGAGCGCGCGGTACAATGATTTGACTCAAATCGATAAGGTAGAATTCTGTAATTTGACCGGGGATAAACAAGGATCTATCGCCGCTAGCCTCAAGAACCGATTAGGAGATAACTTAGATCAACCAGTTACGCTTGATCCGATACAAGGTAAAATCGGCTTCGGGAAGGCGATGCGCAACAAAACGGCTAAATCAAACTCCGGTGAAATCGGCTAAAATCAACAATCGGCGATGCGCAATCTATGTTGATTCCGCTGACGGCAGAGAGATCTATGAGGCTAAAACAATGTAAAAGAAAAGCTTGTAAAAAGTAGATGTGTGTTGTTGGATTTGATTGTGTCCTTGTTGTGCTTGACGCCCTCCTCCTTTATAACACGCCCGACCGATCCGGAAAGTTGTGTATGGATACGGTGCTTTTATCCGTGACGCCTCTTATCTGATTTCCTTCCCTTTTAGAAACGGTTTCCTTCTCTGATTTGTTTACCGATTTCTTTTCCACATCTTCTCTGTCTTAGACCGATTCCAACACGCATCGAATTTTGGTGCAAACAAGTATATTTAGTAGTAATATTTGTTCAATTTATTTAGTAACAATATATGTTGAAGCATATTTTAATGTCTTAATGTTACCTAATATTGAAAATCTTTCTTGTATTAATTTGTGACAACTTTTAATTATTTAAAATATAGCAAACGTATGGTATTTTTTAATATATTAATGTTATCCAGTATTAAAAACTTACTTGTATTGTTATGGTATATTTAATATGTTAATGTTATCTAATATTGAAAATTTTTCTTATATTGATATGTGACAACTTTTAATTATTTAAAATATAGTAAAGGTATGGTATATTTAATATGTTAATGTTATCCAATATTGAAAAGCTTACTTGTATTTCTATAGTATATTCAATATGTTAATGTTATCTTGCTATGGTATATTTTAATATTTTAATTATATTAATGCTTATTTTTGCACTTGTATTGATATGTGACAAGTTTTAATATGTGAATTGCATTTTACAAATTTTACAATATTTTTTTGTAATTTTTCTCATTTTTTTTATATTTTTCTTAATTTTTTTAACCTGTTGACGAAATTTTGAGTTTTTCGATCGAATTTCGTCGACGCTTTGCGATGGAATTTTGAGCTTTTCGATTGAATTTCGCTCATGCATTTGACCAGTTATCAAATTCATTTGACTTTCAAACCGTTTGAAATTTCTCGAATTTCGACGAATTTCGCTACTGACGGTTGCTCGAAAAATGATTCCGAAACGGAATTGAAAACCCTAGACTGCGCAAGCTTTTGATATCTATTTATAATAGTTTAACCTCTAAACTTTGTATTGGAAAGTTTCGGAAGATTCGTAGCTGCTATGTGATTTGTGGCGCTGCACCATGCTTTGCTTCCCAAATCGTAGCCCTGCTCCTGCTACAAAAGGAACACACCGAGCAAGCTATGGAAAGGACCGATCGAGCAGGCGATGGAAAGAAGACGTCAAGCCAGGCTATAAAAGGACGAGGGTGCACAACTCCAGGAGGGCAGGGGAAGATCATCCGGCGCACTGCCATCCTAACATATACTAGATAGATTTGCGCGCGTTACCGCGCCGTGCGAAATTTGATCAATTTTTTTCTAGAAAATAACCGGTGTAAGGATCTAAACGCAATTTAATTTTTTCAGAGGGACTTTTGGCGAAGACGACGACGTGGCCGGCTGGCTGCTCTGTAAATGTTGCAGGCATAATAGATATATTTTCACAGGAAAAACAAAGAAAGGATCTTCTTTTAGCGAGTTTAACATTATATACCTTCATCGGTGAATAATGCATGTTTTGAAAAATACTATAGATCGAGTTGCAAAAAAAAATATAAAGATACAACTCTACATATATTTCTTATTCTAGAAAATATTAGAAATCGAGGTACCCAAAAAAAAATAAGAGATAGAGTTGTACACATATTTCTTTTGACGAATTTGGCTAACACTCTATTATTACCAGATCAACCTCCTTTTGTCGAGTTTAACACTATGTGTTAACCGGCTAATAATACATGTTCCAAACATTATTAGAAATGTTAACCTTCTTTTGTCGAGTTTAGCACTTTATGCGTTCATCGAGTAATAATACAAGTTTCAGAAAATATTAGAAATCAAGTTGGGGAAAAAGTCTAGAGATTAGAGGACGATTTGAAAAAAAAGTCTAGCGATAGAGCTATACACATATTTGTGTTGACAAAAATATTTTTCCCGGGAAAAATGGAGAAAGGACCATATTCCGTAAATTATTAGAGATGCCAACCTTCTTTTGTCGAGTTTAACACTTTATGCGTTTAGCGAGTAATAATACATGTTTCGAAAAATATGAGAGATCAAGTTGGGGAAAAAAAATCTAGAAATCAGAGATCGAGTTGGGAAAAAAATCTAGAGATAGAGTTGTACACAAATTTCTGCTAAACATTTTTTCAGGAAAAACGGAGAAAGGACCTGGACGTAAGAAACGAGGACATGTTTGTTATCTTTTTGGACCTGATCGCTATCCTGAAAAATTAGAAAAGGGCTTGTTCAAGATTTGTATTTATCGGGGGGTTTTTGTAAAGTAACAAACGAGGGACCTAATCGCAATTCAGAAAAGTTTTTCTTGCCCTCACAAAAAAATCGCAGAGGACCTCTTTGTAATTTCTAGGGACCTATTCGCAATTTAGAAGAAATGGAGGGGCTTTTCGCAAAATGGAGGGGGTTGACGTGGAGGCCCTGGTTGGCCTCCAATGTGTTGGCTGGATAGGCAATATGGCACTAAACCATGCATGCTTTGAAATTAAAGGAAATGTGCCACCCATGGGCTAATTTCTAACAATCCCTCACCAATTCCATAACAAATAGCAGAAAATATAATAATGATCGTTGTACTGAATCTCTACTATATAAAGTGAGAGTTTCTTCCCACGTCACATTAATTGTCCTGCTTAATTGCCCTACTTAATTGCCCTGCTTAATTGCCCTACGCAAGAAACGAAGCATTGCTTTAATTAGCCAACTATTGCAAGAAACGAAGCGTTAAAGATAGATGTTTGATCTTATGAAATAGTATTTTTTTTATTTTTTTAATCTTTATTTTTCGTTATCAATTTTGTTTTTCGTAGCAACGCACGGGCATATAACTAGTGTAATTAATATACCAGTCTTTTGGTGTAAGCCCCGTGCGGGTTAAACTTGCACCTAGATTAGCAAGGTTCATCCTCCCATATCTACTCATGAGCTTTCTAGAGAGTGCCCCATCCTCGTGAACTGCGACCTCACAGTTATGCTCAAGTAGGTGCATTCATTATAGGTATCATGTAGGCCAATACATTTTTCTCTCATTTTGACACTAGAATACATTAAGACTTTAAGCCAACCTTCCATACAGTCAAGAATACATTGTCTACTAGGACACATGTACAATTTAATAATATGTACTCTCTTGTTACAACATCAACTTGTTTTTCCCATTACCTAATTCACGGGATCTCCGATCAAAAAGGTATGTGTTACCATTGTGTTGTAACTCAAATGGGCCTCATACCCATGCCCATAGACGCAATGGAAATTGTTTTCCTTACAAGTCCTTTTGTAAAAGGATCCGCCAGATTTTCCTTAGTACTAATATAATTCACAGCAATTACTCCGGAGTTTCTTAATTTTCTGATAGATTTGAGCCTACGCTTCACATATCTGGAGGACTTCATGTTATACTTAATAGTCATAACCTTAGTCAACACTGTTTGGTTATCGCAGTACATTAGGATCGCCGGTACTGGTTTCTCAACCAATGGCAAGTCCAATAGTAGCTCTCTAAGCCATTCAGCCTCAAAAGTGGCTTTATCAAGTGATACAAGTTCAGCTTCCATGGTTGATGCCATTAATATGGTCTGTTTGCAAAACCTCCATGAAACTACAGCACCAGCAAAGGTAAAAACATAACCACTTGTAGTTTTGATCTCATCCGCATCAGAGATCCAATTGGAATCACTATATCCTTCTAACACATATGGATATCCAGTATAGTGGATTCCATAAGATGTTGTGCCTCTCAAGTAGCACAACACTCTTTCAAGTGCCTCCCAATGATCATCTCCAGGGTTAAATGTAAATCGGCTTAATTCGCTCACAGCAAATGAGATATCAGGTCTTGTGGCACCAGTTAGATACATAAGGGACCCAATAATTTGTGAATATTGCAATTGATCTTTCCCTAACCCTTGATTTTTCTGAAACTTAACACTCTGATCATATGGTGTTGGGGAAATTCTGCAGTTCTCAAAGCTGAGTAGGCTCATTATTTTCTTAGCGTAATGGGATTGCTGCAAATGATCTCATCCTCATTCTTAATCAATTTAATATTTAGAATAACATCTGCCTCTCCCAAATCTTTCATATCAAAGCATCAAGATAAGAAAGTTTTGACCTCGTCAATTACAACAATGTTTGTCCCAAACATAAGTATGTCATCAATATACAAACACAAAATCACACCTTGACCCTCCACCATAACGATAATATACACACTTATCTGCTTCATTAACAGCAAAACCAGCAGATGTCAAAGTTTTATCAAACTTTTCGTGCCATTGCTTAGGTGCTTGCTTTAAGCCGTAAAAGGATTTTAATAATTTGCACACTTTATTTTTCTGTCCAGTAATCACATAACCATCTGGTTGCTCCATATGGATTTCTTCCTCCAACTCTTCATTAAGGAAAACTTTCTTTACATCCATTTGATGGATGTGTACACCATTGGAAGCAGCTGATGTAATGAGCACTCTAATGGTGGTTAATCTGACAATAGGAGAATAAGTATCAAAATAATCCTCTCCTTCTTTCTGGGTATAACCCTTGGCCACAAGTCTTGCCTCGTACTTATCAACAATACCATCAGGTCTCATTTTCTTTTTAAAAACTCACTTGCATCCAACAGGTTTGCACCCACTAGGACGATCAATGATCTCCCAAGTCCCATTAGCCATGGTGGAATTCATCTCACTACGGACTGCCTTTTCCCAAAACTCAGCATCAGGTAGTGCATAAGTGTAACACCCTAGTTTTCGCGTTCGGGAGAAAAACCTAATTTAAATAAACTAAATTCAAAATTTGGAGTTTATTGGTGTTTATAATAACCTGGCATCCATTCCCCTTCGAAATCGGGAATTAATTCCCTCCCTTAAAAATCGATTTTTTTCCAGCTTCACGGCAGACCAAATTTCACCCGAGTCCAAAAATGCTCCGAAAATCCCCAAACTACTTCTAAAATGTTCCAAATATTCCAAAATGATTTTAGAAATCATTCCCTGGATTTTTGGACCTCCGTTCCTATTTTATCCCGCGCGGCGTTTGTTTAATGCCTGCGATCCGCGCCCGAATATTCAATTCCACAAAAATCATCCAAATTCAGCGGAACCAATTTTATTGGGTCCCAAATATTCTAAAATGGCTCTAGGAATTTTTCCGGAATTGTTAGGCCATTTTTCCTTATTTTTCTCTAGGGCGGATCATTCGCGTAAAAGAGAACCAACCGGAGCTTGCCACGTGGCGGTTACTGTAGCATGGGGTACTGTAGCGTCGTGCTACTGTAGCACGTAGCACTGTTCATCTTCCCGTTCGATCGTTCTGTCCAGAGGAAGAACAGAGAGCTCCCTTCTCTCCTCCATGGATTCAAATGCTCATAACTCTTGCAATAATGCTCCAAATCGCGAACGGCCGGATCCGTTGGATTCGTATGAACGAGACCCTTCCATCCCCAGTGGTCTCCTACCCTAACTCTTGCCGGAATGTGCGCAGTTCGCCAAAAACCAAAATCACCATTAATGGCTTTGATTGCTCATAACTCGGCCGTTTCTAATCCGTTTCGCACGATTCCACCTCTCAAATCTCCGTGGGAGAGTCCTCTTTCCAGTGCACCTCTTCTTCCTTGGCCTCTCCAACCCTTTAGCCCGAGAGATCGAAGAAACCGAAGCCGTGTCACACTTTTTCGGTGTTCTTCGTGTTCTTGCTCATAGATCCTTCTCCGGTGAGCCATTCTTCATGCCACTTGGTTCCTCGTGACCGTGGATGAGTCTAGCTTCTAACCCAATCATCAATTTTAGGATTTCTCAACCGTGGGCGACGAATTTGGAGCTTTTGTCGTTTCGGCCGCACCTCCGTTCGTCGTCGATTTCTCCCAATCCGCAAGGTTTGGTCCAATTCCTTCCTCCTAGATGTAGCTAAGGATGTTGTCTAGAGGTTCTAGGTTTTTGTTTGAGTCAATTCCATGCAAATTTGGGCTAAAAATCAAGTTTCTAGATGGAGTTGAGTCCTTTGCAATTTTATTTGCCTTCTCTCGTTCTTGGTGGAGCTTCATCGTCCATGGGGACTTGGGCCCTTGGCCTCGGCCGCCGGCCACCGCTGCAGCCGCACCTGGCCGGGCGCCGCTGACCCCGCCGAGCGCCACCGCTTCGCCGCTTTTGCCGGCGACCGCTTCGCCCCGAGCCCTCAGGCCGGCTGCCGCTGCCGGCCACGGCCGCCGGCGACCTCCCTCACCGCCGCCGGCGACCTCCCTCCCTCGCCGCCGCTGCCGCCCCCTCCGGCGAGCCCCCCCTCCTCCCTCTAGCCTCCAAGCTCCCATGCATGGCCATGGTGTTAGCTCAAGGTTGAAGAAGCACTCCACTCTATGACACATGGGGCCCATTGCCATAGACACAAGACCAATTCAAGCCTAGTCAAAGCCTCTTTTGACCAGTCAACCCGAGAAGGAATATTCCAGGAATATTCTCGGTTTTCCGATTTATTCGAAATTCAAACTTCGGAAGCTCATAACTTTCTCATCCAAACTCCGTTTGACTCCATTCAAATTTCTAAATTCTTCTAAAATCAAGATCTACCTGCCAGTACTAATTTTGTAATTTTTGGATTTTATTTATTTTCTTTTATTTATTTATTGCCTCGTTTTGCGTGTAGTCGACGATCTCACGCGATCACGATTCCGCCGCCGAACTTCCCGCTGCATTTAAGACCTACCCGAGACAGAAGGCAAGTCTCCTTGACGCATGTTGAACCCATGTTTTATGACTGTTTTACCCTGTTTTAACAATTGCATTGCTATTTATATAAAATGATGATGTCAAACGTTAGGTTGTTAGTTATACCTGTTGTTTATACCTCCTTGAAATTGCTATCCGTAACCCTTTGTCGCCCTAGAACAGTGATCCACCATAATAACTATTTTTAATAAAATACCCTTCGATTATGAAAATGACTATTTGGAGGATAGTTTGAATAGAACCCATAGTATGGAATGTAATTGGAGATGGGTGAATAGTAGTGATAAGGTGGGGGTTGTTAATATGAAATTGATATATGAATGGTGATAGTTGAAATATTGAGGAGTTGGGTTGTGATAGCAATTCGCAATATAACTTGTATGGATTGGAGGATTATTGTAAGAAGTTTGATATCAAGAATAATAGTGGAGGAATTACATAAATGACATTGAGGACCATACTTGGGGGTCAAACAGAGTGAGTAGAGAGTCATATTCGGGAGATTCTAACAAGTATATTACGTGGTTTAGAGATGATCATGTGAAGGGTTAGTTAGATGACATTGGAAATGACACGTGGGGATTAGTAAAGGATATTATCAACCCTCGCTTTCGGTGGATTAAATGGATAATATTGTGAATCATCCTCGGTGGTTTAATAAATGGTAGTATTACATATTCTTGGCGGATTAAGTAGATGAGTTAGAGGTGATAATGTGAATGATTAAATATAGAATATTATGCAAGATTATCGGTGGATTGGATGCAAGATGATTTAAGATAATGTTGTGAAATATTCTCGGTGGTTTAGTAAATGATTTTGTGAAGTATTCCTGGTGGGTTAATAGATGATTTTGTGAAATATTCTTAGTGGATGATAAAAGGTCGCCGTAAGAATGATGGATAAATCATTAATACAAGTTATAGTTCAAGGGAAAGATACAAACCTGATTGTGGTTTAATATGACTTTGGAGTAAATATAGTACCATGATATACTTATTACTTGGTGGATAATATATATTGAATTGGATTATTCACATGATTGTCACATTGGGGCAATTTAATGATTATTGAGAGATTACAAAATTGATTATGGGGATTGTGATCAAACCCTGACCTTTGTATTTTATAAAAATAGACTATTGGTGGAATAGAATAGTATGGTAGAAATGCTTAGTCTCGCTGTCGGTCAATATTCACCTATGGGTGGGACTTTCAATTATCTCTTGAAAATTTGTATTGGAAGTTATAGGCAAGGAGTATTGCCAATGGTTTACAAAATAAAAATAAAATGAAAAATGATTTCGACTTGGGCGGCATGGAATGTCGGGTGGAAGCGGACCAAGCCTTGGTTCTTTTGTGCAAGTACCGTCCCAAGTCAATTAAGGACCGACGCTTATGACTGTCTCCATTCTAAGCATAACCGTACAACCACATGTCAAAGTGGGCACGACCTGGCTGAATAATTTGTAGAAACCTAACTTAGACTCACCACTCGGTGGTTGTGTGAGAGCCGGAAAGAGGCATTGTTGTTGTTGTTGTTGTTGTTGTTGTTGTTTTCCTCACACGGCGCAAGAGGGGGCTTCTGTACTGGGTGGACATAACCCTAACAAATGTGAAACCTCGGTGGAGTGGGTCGTTAGGCGTATGCATTGTAAAGGCCTTGTCATGATATCCCCGCCAGCACACCCAAGGAAGTGTGCTAATAGCTTGGCATCAAGGGAATATCATGTCTTGTGGGTAAAGTTGTACACCTCTGCAGATTTAAAACTATTCGAATAGCCGTGCCTGCGGTCAAAGGCGAAGCTTGCTGAATGCTTTCATACTGGTAGACTTTGGGTTTTGATTTCAAACTAAGCAATGTTTTGTTTTGGGATCCGGGAGCGGTTAGAACTCTCGGGTGTGCTTCTGGCGGCTAAAGCCAGGTAGGTGGAAGGAACCTGATTTTGTGAACCATGGCGGACATAGCCATGTGATTGGATTGAACCCCGATCTTGTTGAGATGTGGCGCATAGAGCCTGTATATTAGTGAGTGGTGGTTAGAACCTTCACTACAATATTACATAATTCAATTATTAAAAAGAATTGCTCAAATATGCTTTGTGAAAATTATTAACAAGTATGATTTGATGAAACTTGGCTTTATGCAAAAGAACCACATTAAGCCATCTTTGGATAGCCTACATTGTGCATACTTTCCCAGACTTGCTGAGTACTTTATGTACTCACGTGCTACATTCTAACCCTCTCTCAGAAGTGAAAGAAGCTGTTCAAGATTTCCAACGACTAGGGTGCGTTCTCCACTCGATTGCCTGTGGGCATTTGGATGGGTCGCATTGGCATTTTCGTCTTCCGCTGCGGTTGTTCAAGTTGTTCAGCCTGTTCAGGCTGTAATGGTAAACCTTGACCATAAGGTCTTTGCTTTCATTTGGTATTATTCTTATTTAGTTATTTGTATTCGTGATATGGTTGTTGATTCAGCACTTTTGACTGTGTGTACTAGCTACTGATCTGGGACTAGTACAGAAATACACAGAGGACTCCGGATAGCCGATCCGGGGGCCCACAATAAGCCTTTGAAAGAGTTTTTGGCACATCATCCATAAGGTATATAATAAAGTTATCGCCAAAGGTTTTCTCAACCCTTTGTCTCTTGCTCCTACGAGGAGCCTCTGCGACTAAATTGTTATGTTCCTCGGTAATATCTTCTACTGGTAGTGTATCACTCGTTGGTTCAGAAATAGTGGTAGGTTCACATTATTATTATTTTTAGTTTGAATATTCTTAGTTCGTGAAGTACTACATACTGGTCTCATAGGATAAATATCCTCAAAAAAATGAAGCATCTCTTGACTCCATTATTGTGTTAGCAATAATTTCAGGAGTTTCTGATTTTACTACTTAAAATATATAGGTTGTACTGTTATGTGCATATCCCAGAAAAATGCAATCGACTGTTTTAGATCCAAACACTCTTTTCCTGCAATGGTATATTGACTTTTGCCAAACACCCCCATGTTCGCAAAAAATTGACATTGGGCTTTCTCCCCTTCCATCCCTCATACGAAGTAATCTCACACTTTTTAGTGATTACTCTATTTAGGATAAAAGTTGCTGTCAATATAGCTTCTCCCCACCATATTTTAGGCATACCGGCACTCTCTAACATGGCATTCACCAAGACTATAAGTGTTCGATTTTTTCTCTCAACTATCCCATTTGATTGGGGAGAATATGGTGGTGTAACTTCATGGATTATACCATGCTCACAATAGAACTGGGAGAATTCATGAGAGATATACTCTCCTCCATGATCAAACCTTAGTCTTTTAATTTTCTTTTCTAGTTGGTTCTCAACCTCAGTCTTATAGATTATGAAGTAGTTTAAAGCTTCATCATTTGTTTTCAGCAAATACACATAACAATAACATGTTGCATCATCTATAAAAGTTAGAAAGTACCTTTTTCCTCCTTTTGTCAATAATCCATTCATCTCACGTAGGTCAGAATGGACAAGATCTAATGGTGCCAAGTTCTTTTCTTTCTCTAATCCCTTAAATGGTTTTTTAGACTGTTTTGCTTGCACACAAGATTGTCACTTTGATCCTTTGACAATATCACATTTTGGAATTAATTCTAATCTGGACATTCTAACAATGCTATCAAAACCAATATGACAGAATCGAGAATACTAAATATTGGTATCACATTTATTCAAACCAGTTGCAATATTCATATTATAACAAGTCTCTAGAGTACTTAGGCGGAACAAGCCTCCGCTCTCATACCCTTTCCCAATAAAGTTCTCAAACTTAGATAATACAACTTTATTTGACTCAAATACTAGCTTGCATCCATCCCTGCATAGGAGAGAACCACTAACGAGGTTCTTTTTTAGTATTGACGCATGCTGCACGTTCTTTAAATGGACAATCTTCCCTGAAGTAAGCCTCGGATCCACCGTGTCAACACCAAAAACAGAAGCATGCGACCCGTTCCCCATTAGGACGGAGGAAGCCCTGGCTGTCTGGTAAGAAAAAAACAAAGAAACATCAGAACACACGTGAACACACGTGAACATTAGCACCAGTATCAAACCACCAATCAGTGGTTTGACATGCTAAAAAAAACAACAGGAGAATTACCAAACTCTCCTAAAGTCGAGGCCTCACCTATGGTCACGTTGGCATTTTTCTTGCCCTGTTCATTTGTTATGTTTTTGCGATAGCGACAGTCTTTTGCCATATGCCCGTACTTTTCACACACGAAACAGGTGATGTTCTTCGTGTCCTTTTTCTCAATTTTATTCTTTTTAAAGCTAGTTGTCTTATTTGGTTTAGGAACTTTGATGTTCTTGCCATATGATTTCTTCTCGATGATATTGGCATTATTCTGATTAGTTATGCTTTGTGCATCTTTTGCTCTTGCCTTTTTTTCCATATCAAGGGCAGCAATGAGATCCTCAACAGAAATCTCTTCCCTCTTGTGCTTTAAGCTAGGGGCAAAATGCCACCAAGATGAGGGGAGTTTGGCAGCAATGCCCGCTGCCACAAACTTAGGAGGTAATGCATAACTCAAGTGTGCAATCTCACCAACCAGTAGCTAGAGGTCGTGTGCTTGTGCAACAATCATCTTAGCATCATCTATGCTAAAATTGAAGAAGTGCTCACACACGTACAGCTAGCGACCGACTTCAGCCTCTGCATACTTCTGGTCAAGTGCATCCCATAACTCAGTGGTAGATGTATAGTTCATATACACATCATAGTGCTGATTGCCAAAATAATCAAAAGGCAGCCTAGTGCAGTGTTGTTCGCACTCTCAAACTGCATGTACTGGTCAACTGTAAATGGGTACTGCGGGTGGATCACCCACCACAACCCCAATGACATGAGCCAAAACTTAACCCTTGTCTGCCATCTACGGAAATTTGCATCAGAAAACCTCTCAGGTTTCATAGCATCCGAAGCACTAGCCATTGTTAAATCACAAAAATAATGCAAATAAGGTTTTCTGGATTGTTGGAAACATGCACAATATTTGTATTCCAGATTTTATACTAAGGCAAATATAATAAAAGTCTATGTGACCACGGAGTGTCAGATCCTTATTTATTGAGCATGATGAGGTCAAAAATATTATGAGATGTGGAATTAAGGTTAAAACCAAAGGGTATGGAGGTTATTAGCGTTTCCGGGCCGTTTCCGGGAGTTTGGGCCTTTCCGGGGGAGTTTGGGCCTAGGGGAAAGGGTCGTGGGCCTTGGTGGGGAGGAGTTTGAGTCCTTTTGGGGGAAGGAGACCTAGTTGGAGGCCAACCCCAGCCCCTTGTGCGCCCCCCTGCTGTTTGTGCGCCCCACCCCCATACCCTAGCCACCACAACTCCATCTCCACCTCCCTTGCTTGCGTGCGCCCCTCCCCATGGCTCCCCATTGCTCCCCATTGCTCCTCCACCCCTCCACCACCTCTCCACCTCCCTTGCTGCCCCTAGGGGAGTTCTCCACCTCGCCAACTCGAAGATCCATCCATTGGAGCGCTCCGCGACGAGGAGATCCGGCGGGATTGGAGCGAGGAAGGAGATCGCGCGAACCGGGAGGAGATCTATTGGGTTTTCGTGCGTCGGGCGAAGGTTGTGTGACCCCGGATCAGCTATCCAGAATCTCCTGTGTATTTTCGTACTAGTCCCAGATCAGTAGCTAGTACACACAGTCACAGTGATACTTCATTGCCGAACAAAACGAAACTTGTAATATAAATATTCAAGTATGGGCCACATGGCCCCTTATTACAATACTCGGTCCAACGACCGGACACACAACGCAGCGGAAACAAAAGCAAAACGAAACGAGCGAACGCCAAAACGCCACAGGCGACGACTAGGAACGCAACTAGTCCTCCTGGCAATCCTCCTCGAAGACCTCCTCCTCTTCCTCGGCATCTTGATAAATTTCTGATGATTGTAATGTTGGTGTAGCACGTGAGTACAAAAGTACTCAGCAAGTCGGGAAAATATGAACATGAGGGGCTTTCCAAAGGAAGCTTAATAGGGTTCATTTGCATAAAGCTACATTTTATTAAATCATACTTAAGTAATAAATTTCACAAAGCATCTTTTACAATTCTTTTTAATAATTGAATTATTTATTATTGTAGTGAGGTTCTATCCACCATCACTAACATAAAGGCTCTATCCGCCAACAGTTTAAAAGATCAAAGTTAATTATGTGACTCCTTCCGTCAAAGGTAAACAGGTTCCATCCACCTGGTTGGCTCTTTCCGCCAAACAACATTCGAGAGTTCTAACCACTCCCGAACCCCAAAACAAAACACTTTTTGGTTTTAAAACCAAAACCAAAGTCTACCAATATGAAAGCATTCTTCGCTTTGCCTTTAACCGTAGGCGCGGCTATTCGAATAGTTTTACTCTGCAGAGGTGTACAGCTTTACCCACAAGACAAGATATACCCTTGATGCCATGCAATTAACACACTTCCTTAGGTGTGTCGGCAGGGATATCCTGACAAGGCCGTTACAATGTATCTACCTAGCTAGACCCACCCGCTGAGGTTTCACCGCTGTTAGGGTTCCCTCCACCCAAAGTCTGAAGCCCCTCTTGCGCCGTGTGAGTAAAACAACAACCACAACAATGCCTCCTTCCGGCTCTCACACAACAACCGAGTGGTGAGTCTAAACTAGGCTTCTACAAATTAGTGAGCCAGGTCGTACCTGTCAGCGTTCTAGCTAACAGGCACCCCTGAATTGGGTGCTTATGAGGTTCAAACAGGGGGCTTTCGGGGCAATTGCCGGGGAAAGGAAGAAGACGCAGCCAAGTACCGGGAAACTCGAGGGAACAAGGAGGCGCCAGAGCTTTTACCTGTGTTCAGGCCCTCATAAGAGTAATAGCCCTAGTCCTGCTTTCTTTTGGTATTGCTTGTGTTCTTCTTGAAGGAAATGAAAGCCTTACAATCTTTCGAACCCCTCTCCCATGCACCCTGGCTCCCTTTTATACTAGGGTCGACGGACGCATGGGTGGCTTAACCTGACCACCATCATTACACCGCATGGGATTATTTATTGCGCACGCCGCTCGTTCTTACTCTTCATTAATGATCGCCGCACTCGTCACAATCCCACCTCGGGCCCCCGCCCACCAACGCTTCCCGCTACGTCGGGGTAAGGTGTCGCCGTGATGTCACGCAATTAATGCGTGCCTGGGAAGGCGGCCGTCGATCGCATCTCAAGACGCCTTGCATTTAATGCGCACAACTTGCATTAAATGCCCTTGACTCGGAGTGGCCCGCGTGCCACCTTTCCCCGGGGCGACCACCTTCCTGGTCGCCCAGGGGCGTGGCCTGGCTGCCACTTGTCCCCGGGGTGACCACCTTCCTGGTCGCCTTGGGGCGTGGCCTGGCTGCCACGCGTCCCCGGGGCGACCACCTTCCTGGTCGCCAGGGCGTGGCCTGGCCGCCACGCAGCCCCCGGCGACCACCTTCCTGGTCGCCAGGGCGGCCTGGCCGCCACGTGTCCTGGCGACCACCTTCCTGTCGCCAGGCGTGGCCTGGCCGCCACGTGTCCCCGGGCGATCACCTTCCTGGTCGCCAGGGCGTGGCTCGGCCGCCACGTGCCCGGTCGACCACACCTCTGGCGACCTTTTAATCATGCGGAGTGGGGACTGGCGCAAAGTACGCCTGACAAGAGCCCCCGGGTCCACCCAGAGCGCTTTTGACCTACCAACTTCCTTTTTCTCTCTTTTGAATACTAATCGGAGAACCGCTCGGCCTCCGGGTGGGGCCATTAATTAGCCCACTCGCCCGCAGCCTTCGGGAGACTTTCTCGCTTCTTCCGGTTCCTGTATGCTTTGCGCCATTATTCCCGCCTGCAACCGCCACGATCCTTGGGACACGCCTCTTCTAACGGGGCTTTTGAACTTCCCTCTCTTTTCCCGAACCGGCGTCCTTTTGGTTCTCCCGCCGTGGCTTTCCTCGCAGCCTTATAAAAGTCGACCGAGGGGACTCCTCCTTCCTCTAACTCTCCTCACCCGCCTCTCTTCACGGCTTTAGAGCTTCCTTCTCCTTTGTCTTTGCCGACGGACTTCGACATTCTTCCGCACCCGATGGCTCCCATTCTTCCTCGTCGGCCGTCGAGGAGGAGATTGCCGCCCGCATTTCCCGGAACATAACTGCTGGATCTCTCCGTCTTCGCGCCGGGACCGTCGAGCCCAGCTGCCGTCCCGGGGAGGTGATCTTTTTCGGGTGGCAGCTTCTTGCGGGCCTGCTGCCACCGGTTTCGGATTTTTATCTCTCCGTCCTCAACTTTTATGCTATTCACCACATCCATCTTCCCCCCAACTCCGTCGTTCTCCTTGCTGCTTTCGCCCACTTCTGTGAAATGTTCATAGGAGTGCTCCCCAACCTCCTTCTTTTTCGCTTCTTCTACACCCTCCGCGCCACGCAAGCGAACTCGCTTCAGCACGGAGTCACCTGCGGCCCGCGACGGGGTCCATGTCACGCTACCTTCCTCCGAACTGCCGATCCACCGGAGGAATCGCGTGAAGATTGGATGTACGCCGAGGACGATAGTGGCATTGAGGTGCTGGAGCTTCCGCCGCCCGGCGGCCAAGAACCCCAACCGGGGCCCATGTGAGCGACGCCCGAAAGCTCGCTATGCTAGCGCTGGCCGACCACCTGCGGACGGCGGGTTTGATAGGCCCATGGTCATTCGGGACTTCGTTTCCGGAGGTCGTGCCCTCTTCGCCGCCCGTCGCCTACTGGCAGTACATGGGCGTCGGCGACGGGACCCGGAGCATTCCTGGAGGTAACTCGTTTCACCTTGAGCCATCCCTCTCCCTTCTACGCTATGGGTCGAATTTTGGTGCTGACAGTGTTTTTATTCTCTGGGGCTTCTCCCCTTCCTCTCTTTTTTTGTGTGCCAGCCGCCGGGAACCTGTCTTCCGACGCGATCGACAGGTGGATGGCGCAACTGGGCTTCGTCGGCCCCATTCCGGAATTCCGGCCGGCGCGATCCGCTCGCCGGTTGTCGCGGGGAGCGCGGCGATAGTCCGTGCCATGCCGTCGATGGACGCCATGGGCACGCCCGACGTGACACGCCGGCACCCTTGACAATCCGGGACCCTCCTCCACGGCCGGCGAGAGGGCACCTAGGAGGCGCAGCGCCCGGATGACGGCGATGATGACGGTAATGGTGGTCGTTCCCAAAGGCCCCGCTATGCAGGCTCGACCGGCGGGAACTCTGGCGGCAGCGGGGACTTTCTGCGCGGCCGTTTCCTCGTTGGTGGCGGGAGGTTTGCCGACCACCGGGGCCCGCCCTCCTTGCTTCCCGCCGGTGGGGACAACAAACCTTCCGCCACGGCCTCCTCGCCTTTCGCCGACCGGGTGGTGGTGGCGCACCACCGCCGCTGCCGGCACACACGCTGCCGCCACACCACCGCGGCGAATCTTCCTCCGCCGCCACCGCCAATGGCCGCATGATTCACTTGCCAAATGGGCCGGTTCTTAGGCCGACAGGATCGGGCACCGACAAAGACGCTATGGGTCCTCTCATTCGAGCGTGCCTCGGTTCCCAAAAGGCCATCACCTAGGTACTTATTCAAAAAATGCACATACAAGACGGAATTTAAGTTTCTTTGAGCGGCATTTTGCCGTTACTTACGCCTTTCACGCCTCTTTCTTAGGGTTCCCGCCGACCCTTCCGCTGCCCAAGCCGCTGGTGGTCCGGCGCCGTGGGGCAGGGTCGCGCCATCCGGTAGCCGATCCCCAGGACGGCCGGGGCAGGAGGGCGACTTGCCGGGCGCAACGCTGCCGCCGGCATCGAGGTCCGCTCGGCCTCGCCCCTACCCCCGGATCCACCCACCGCCTCCGTTCCTCGGAGACGCAGACGCTTTGTGGTAGCTCTCGGCCAGCTTTATTCCAAGATAAGCATGCGTTTAGCGACGAGCAGGAGCGGTTGACGGAGGCGGAATCGAGATTAACCGCCTCGCAAAGAGGTAGAAGATCTGCGCGATCGCTGGATCGAGCGAGTCATGCTGAGCGGAGCAATGGGAACAAAGCACCGCCATGGAGAGGCTCTGCGAGCCGAGGCGGAGAAGGCCGATAGGGCCCGATGACGTGGACACCTGCAGATGTTGCGCCATGCCTTCAACCGAGCAATGGCCACTTTGCTCGTTAGGAAGCCGGAGCCGGTCCGCAGGAGGAGAAGCCCACTATGCCTTTCGCCTCTGCCGCTGCATGAACTTCCTTACGCCGCCGCCGCCCTCGCCGCCAGTCCGTCCAGAGGGCGCGCGCCGCGGCGCCACGGCTGGCACGTGGCTGGCTTGTTGCGCAAGCCGTGACTTAACTCGATCTCGCAGCCACGGTCCTGGATCGAAGGCGATCGGGCGCAGCGGAGGAGCGGGTCCACGACGCTCGAGCGGTCGCGGCCACCGGGCGATGGAGAACCCTCGTGTCGAGGCGGTAGGCGAGGGCGTGGCGCTTCATCCTGGACGTTCTCCGCTGCCGAGGATGTGGCGGCGCCGAGGCGGTGGCGAGGACGAGGAGGATCCCCCGCAGCGTAGTTAGCTAGTTTGTTTTACTTTTGCTGTAAAAACTTGACGCAAGACAGCTTCAAATGGAATGGAAGCACGGGCTTCCCGCTATATGGCTTAAAGATTTCTTTGTTCTTATTCTTTACGGCTCCACGCGAACGCTTGGAGACTTAAGGTCTTGAGCTAGGAACGATCACTTAGCGAGTTCGGGCGAGGCCCGTGTTCTTAGCGCAGGTGTTGAGTCGCCGACTTCACGGGGACACCCCGAGTGTCATGACCGTCTTTGGGATCGTGCTAAACTAGCCATCCAATCACTCCGTCCCTCGCGCCGCCACACTTAGTGATCCTACCTCGCTCGGGACAGGGTACCAGAGGCAAATCGCCCCGGCACTATCCGACAGAAGGCAAAAGACCGAAAAAAGGGCAGGAAGATCACGCGGTTTGGACAGGAAAAAAGAGTATTTAACTTCAAAAACAGAAGGCCTCCCCCGACCCGCGGCGGAGCGGAAGACATACTCCGGCCGGTCGGGGGACGGAACCAAGGACTTACAACCAATCAAGGGTAGAACTTGCGCAGATTTTCTATATTACGAGAGTTTGCTAGCTCCTCGCCGTCTTGATGGCCAACCCGACCGCCCGGGACGAGAGGCGACCACTTTGAAAGGTCCTTCCCACTGGGGCGATTTATGCGACCCGGCATGCGTCTGGATTCTTCGCAAGACCAGGTCGCCATCGCCAGGCGTTCTCTCATTAACCCGGAGGCGTGGTACCGCTCGAGGCTCTGCTGGTACTTTGCAGCGCAAAGCTGCCGATCCCGCGCCTCTTCCAAGAGGTTGATGTCGCCTCGACGCAGCCTCTCCTGGTCTTCTTCCACAAACGCTGATAACGCGAGGTGACCCTGGCCTGGGCCCCGAGGAGAAACACCTGGCAGAGACCGTGAAGAAAGGGGTTTCCCCTGCAGCCTGGCTAGGAGTGGTCCGAGTGACCACAACACAGCCGGGAGCTCTTCGTCCACCGCGCCACGCTTGTGGAGTCGGCCGAACGCCCGGTCTTGAGGCCCTTCAAGATTGCCAAGGTCTGCTCGACCTGGCCGTTGCTCCTGGGGTGAGCGACCGAGGCAAAACAGACCTTGGTGCCCATCTCTTCACAGAAGTCTAAGAAGGCCGCGCTAGTGAACTGGGCGCCGTTGTCGGTGATGATACGGTTAGCGACCCCGAAGCGGGCAAAAATCTCTCGTATGAACTTGACAGCCGGCGCGGTGATGGATCTTACCGCTTCGGCTTCTACCCACTTGGTGAACTTGTCGATGGCGACGAACAGGTGGGTGTAGCCCCCTGTGGCCCGCGGGAACGGGCCCAGGATATCCAGCCCCCAGACCGCGAAGGGCCAAGAGAGCGGGATAGTCTGCAGGGCTTGGGCTGGTTGGTGGACCTGCTTGGCGTGGAACTGACACGCTTCACATCTCCTCACCAGCTCGCAAGCATCCTGGAGGGCGGTTGGCCAATAGAACCCTTGACGGAAAGCTTTTCCCGCCATCGTTCGTCCGGACACATGGCTCCCGCACACGCCTCCATGGATATCCGAGAGCAAACTGCTCCCCTCTTCCCGAGTGATGCACTTCAGAAGAATTCCATTCTTACCCGGCAGATGCAGTCCCCGACCACCAGGGTATAGCACTTGGCCTTTCGTGCTATCTTCTCTGCTGACGCATCATCATCGGGGCACACTTGATCCCGCATGTAGGCCAGGATCGGATACATCCATGTGCCTTCCTGGTCATACAATGACCACGAGGTGGTCGTCAAAGTACTTCGCCTGGCCGGCATTTCCAACGGAACCGCCTTCCCCAGCGAGGGTGAGCGGCATCACCATCGTCCCGCCGAGAAATGGGGCTGCGATGGGCGGTCGCGAAGCCTTTCCTCAAAGACCCCGACGGCACAGAGACCTGGTCGGCGAAGCCGAGCGAGCTCGTCCGCCGATGGTTGTCACGCTGAGGATGTGAGTGTATCGATCCTTGAAATGCCTTTCCAACTTCCTAACCTCCGCCAGGTATGCTGCCATGACGGGGTCAGGACAGGAAAAGTCCTTCCTTGCCTGATTGACGACCAGCAGGGAGTCGCCCTTTACTTGCAGGCGCCGGACACCGATGGCTGCGGCGGCACGGAGCCCAGCCAGCAAGCCCTCGTACTCGGCGACGTTGTTGGTGGCCTTGAAGTCGAGGGCGACCACGTACTTGAGGAGGTCCCCGGTCGGAGAGACCAGGAGAACCCCAGCCCCCGCGCCTTCAAGCCTGAAAGACCCGTCGAAGAAGAGCGTCCAGGGGGGGCGCGACCTCATCGACCGGACTCAGATGGAGTCCACTCGACCATGAAGTCCGCCAGCCTTTGACTCTTTATTGAGGTACGAGGAGCAAACTTGATACCGAACTCCCCCAGCTCAACGGACCACTTGGCGATGCGACCCTCCGCTTCTCGGTTGTGGAGGATCTCGCGCGAAGTGCGAGAGACCACTGATCTCTCCTTGGAAATAGTGCCGTAACTTTCTTGGCGCCACTACCACCGCATAGACCATTTTACGAGCCTCGAGGGTACCTTGTTTCTGCGTCGTGGAGCACTTTGTCGATGTAGTAGACCGGCCGTTGGACCCCTTCCGTTCCGCTACCACGCCAGCTCACTACAGGGTGGCCGCCACATACAAGAATAACGGCTCGCGGCTCGAGGCGACCAAAGACCAGGAGGAGAAGAGAGGTACTTCTTCAGCATCTTCAAACGCTTGTTGGGCTTCTCGGGGTCCATTCAAATGAGTTGGTTTTCTTCAACAACTTAAACAAGCAGTTGGCAGACTTTTCTCCCGTAGCCGGATATAAACCAGGAGGCTAGCGGCCACCAAGCATTGCAGTTGCTTGAGCCGGGTAGGCGGTCGCATTCGCTCAATTGCTTCTATTTTCTCCGGGTTGACTTCGATTCCACGGCTGGAGACCAGGAAACCGAGCAGCTTCCCGGACGAGACACCAAACACGCACTTTTCGGGATTCAACTTCAGCGAGTTTTCGAGGTGAGAGAAGGTCTCTTCAAGGTCTGTATAAGCTCGTCGGCCCTCTTCGTTTTCACGACCAGATCATCAACATACACTTCGAGGTTCTTCCCTATTTGGGGCCGGAACACAATGTGCATAGCCCGCTGATAAGTGGCACCAGCGTTTTTCAGCCCGAAAGGCATCTTGACGTAGCAATATACACCGAGGGGAGTCACAAAGCGGTCTTCTCTTCGTCTTCTGCGCCATGCCGATCCGATGATAACCGGAGTAGGCGTCGAGGAAGCCTGAGCTCGCACCCGTAGTGGAGTCGGCGGCGATGTCTATCCGCGGCAAGGGGCAGGTCCTTGGGATAGGCTTTGTTGAGGCTCGGTGAAGTCGATGCACATTCGCCACTTCCCATTAGACTTCTTTACAAGCACGGGTTGGCCAACCACTCCGGGTAGGCGGCCTCCCGCACAATCTTGGCATACGCTTTTTCCACCTCGTCCCGAATGGCATCCTGCCGCTCGCGCCCGCCACGGATCTTCGCCGAACCGGGCGCTCGAAGCGTTGCCAATCGGTGCTCGATCACCTCCACTGGGACCCGGTCATTTCGATGGTTCCCGACGAACACATCCAGGTTAGACCGAGGAAGGTGACGAGCGTCTTCCTATTTGGCGCCGAGGTCGGTGCCGATCTTGACGACCTTGCCCGAGCCTTCCTCGCCCATGGGGACCGCTTTTGCCTCGCCCACTGCTCATGAGCGGGACTTGGCCGAGGGGAGCCCAGGTTGTCGCCCTTGTCGCTGGCCGAAAGGTGTGGTGCCGGCAAGATCCTGCATTGCCTGGCGAGCCGCAGGCTTCCAATCTATCCACCTTCACCGTAATGGGACCCCAGGCCTGGGATTTTCACCGATGTAGGCGTAGTGGGCCACCGCCATGAACTTAACCAGGTAGGCGGCCAGCGAGTGGCATTATAGGGAGGTCAAGTCGGCGACCTCAAAATCTAGACTCCGTTCGGAAGTTCTCCGAACTTCCGAACGCATCGGGCAATCGGACTTGTCCCGGTAGGAGGCCCACCCCGGGCTACTCCAGAAAAAGCGGGCCGGCGCAGCTCTCGACGGATCCTCGAGCGCCTGATACGCCCGACGACAAAGAAGTTGATGGCATTGCCTCCATCAACCAGGACCCGCCTAACCGCGTGCGGACCGTGGGGACACCACGATCGGAGATGGCCAGGCGGAGGTGTTCTCTGGGTGGTCGGCCCGACCAAAGTGATCGGCCGTTCACCACTTCGCCGCCCGGCCCCGAGATCGACGTGGTGGCACACACCGCCTCGATCCCGCTTATGCTGCGAGTTCGAGGAGTAGGTGGCGGAGCCACCGTGTATGAACGCCACCGTGTGCTCACTTTGGTGGAAGGCTAAGCGAGCCACATCTTCGCCGTCTTCGTCTTCGCAATCTTTCTCGCGGCGTTTCTTGAGCCGCTGTCGACTGACTTGGATACAACTTGGCAGTCCTCCAAGTCATGTCCGCTCGTTCGATGGATGGGGCAATAGGGCTTGCCGCCATCGTTTTCGCGGCGAAGCGGCGGCAGTCCTGCGATCGCCCGCGCCGCTGCCGGCGCTACGTCCGTTGGTCCTGGTCATCATGACGCCGGGATTTGGGCTCCGGCCAGCGACCAAGACCTCCTAGCGGTTGCCTCCTCCGCTTTTTCTTTTCTTCTTGCGGTCCGGAGGACTTGAGTGCCAACGTCACCGGAATCGGAAGGCCTCGTGGCACACTTCCGAAGCCGGCCGCCTGGCGCACTTGTGCGCCGGGAGAACAACTCGGATGTGGTTGAGATGACGCCAGCGTGGCCATCTTTTCCCGCATCTTCGTCCCGGACCCCCTCCGGAAGCGATGATCACCGGCGCTCGGAGATCCGGATCGTGTTGCGGCGATGGGTGAACCGCCGGATGAACTCTCTCGAGGACTCCCCCTCCGTCGCTCCCGGGCGTGGAGGTCGTCCTCCACGCCTGGTTGGCGTAGGAGCCCTGAAAGTTGGCGACAAAAATGTCGCATAGCCCCTCCCACGAGTGCACAGAGCCTCGCGGGAGGTTAAGTAGCCAAGACCGGGCAGAGCCCGTTAGTGACGTCGGGAGGTAGTTGGCCATGACCTTCTCGGACCCTCCCGCCGCGCGTACCACCGTGGTGTAGATCTGAAGGAACTCCTCTGGGTTGGTGGTACCATCATACTTCTCGATGGAGGCGGGGCGGAATCTCTCCGGCCATGCACTGAAGGCGGAGAGAGAGAACGCCGCACCCAACGTTGTAGGGGAGTAGCGCTGCCGCCACCCCGATCCTGAGGAGAGGATGAGGAGTGCGACCCTGCGCTCTCCCTAGAGTCCGAGGGAGAGACCCCCTGTCTTATGCCCCCGCGACGTTCGCGGAGGACATGACGCAGGTCGCTGCCGCGCCGACGCCGCCCTTCGTCGAGGCGCGATCGGAGGTCTTCACGGTTCCCCCTAGACTCGGGGGGACCGCGGGAAGAAGCGGAATCATGTGCATGTCCCCTCGTAACTGAGGGGGTTGCAACCAGGACCCCCTTCCCCTTGTCCCGACCCTTGACGCCGGGAGGGGTCGTCGTGTGGTGGCCGAACCTGGCACGCCAGCGCGCTGCTCTCGCCGCCACGCGCGGAAGCCTCGGCCGGGTCGCCACTTCAACTTGTTGTTGTCGCGGCGTCCACCAGGTGGGCGATGTCCGCCCACGAGTGGTCGGGTGTTCGCTCCCGAGTTCTTGGGGATGATCGAGAAGCGATCGGGCGCATGGAGGCTTCGGCGGGTGTCGTCACCCAGCGCCAGCGCCGTTAGACGGCTGACTTCGGCGTAGGAGCCATGCGCGGCCCCGGCGGAGGGACCGGGTGGCCGGCTCCCTCCCGAGCGTCGGGATCGGCTACGGCGCCGCTTTCCTCGGGCAAATTGCCGCGATTGAGTGCGACTCCGCCATGCGAACAAGCGCTCACGCCTGTGAGCTTGAATCGAGATGGAAGGAAGAGGGCAATCTAACCACCAAGAGCTCCCTACTGCGCGCCACTGTCGGCGTTCTAGCTAACAGCACCCCCGAATTGGGTGCTTATGAGGTTCAAAGCAGGGGCTTTCGGGGCAATTGCCTTAGGGAAAGGAAGAAGACGGCCAGAGTACCGGAAACTCGAGGAACAAGGAGGCGCCAGAGCTTTTACCCAGGTTCAGGCCCTCATAAGAGTAATAGCCCTAGTCCTGCTTTCTTTTGGTATTGCTTGTGTTCTTCTTGAAGGAAATGAAAGCCTTACAATCTTCGAACCCTCTCCCATGCACCCTGGCTCCCTTTTATACTAGGGTGACGGGGGCGCATGGGTGGCTTACCCGACCACCATCATTACAATCGCATGGGATTATTTATTGCGCACGTCGCTCGTTCTTACTCTTCATTAATGATCGCCGCACTGTCACAATCCCACCTCGCCCCCGCCCACCAACGCTTCCCGTTACGCTGTGGGTAAGGTGTTGCCGTGATGTCACGCGCAATTAATGCGTGCCTGGGAAAGCGGGCGTCGCCGCGCATCCATACGCCTTGCATTTAATGCGCACAACTTGCATTAAATGCCCTTGACCTCGGGAGTGGCCCGCGTGCCACCTTTCCTCGGCGACCACCTTCCTGGTCGCCAGGGCGTGGCCTTTGGCGCCACGCTGCGTCCCTGGCGACCACCTTCCTGGTCGCCAGGGCGTCTGGCCGCCACCTGTCCACTGGGCGACCACCTTGCTGGTCGCCCAGTGGCGTGGCCTGACCGCCACCTGTCCTCGGCGATCACCTTCCTGGTCGCCCAGGGGCGTGGCCTGGCCGCCACGTGCCCCCGGGTCGACCACACCTCTGGCGACCTTTTTAACTGCGGGGGAGTGGGGACCCTGGCGCAAAGTACGCCGACAGTACCATTATAGACATGTGGTAGTACGGTTATGCTTAAAATGGCAATCATAAGCGTCGGTCCTTATATGACTTGGGGCGGTACTTGCACAAAAGGATCAAGACTTGATCCGCTTCCACCCGACATTCCAGGCCGCCCAAGTCAAAATCATTTTCCTTTTCTTTTTATTTTAGAAAACAGGACCAAAATCATAATAATAACCTTCAAATCATATTTAATAACATTCTTTTTGAATAATCCCACCCATGGGTTGTTTTTGTCGGAAAAGGATCCTAAGCAATTCTACCGTACTACATAGCAACGGATACCATATAAGCATAAGCATGGTATAAACAATGTTCTAGGGTTACAATGGATATGATTAACAATGTCAAGGTGGAATTAACAAGTTCGGAATAACTAACACTTATATTTGACATATTTCATTAAACATAGCCATGCAACTTTATAAACAATTTAAAACATTTTGTAAACATAGGAGCAAAGTGCATCAAGGAGACTTGCCTTCAGTTGCGGCGGCGGTGTCGAACTCGGAGGGCTCGACGGCGAAATCGACGGTCGCGGCGGGATCGTCGACTACACGCAAAACGAGGCAACAAATAAATAACAGAAAATAAATAAAATCCAAAAATTATAAAATTAGTACTGGCAGGAAGGTATTGATTTATGATGAATTTAGAAATTTGAATGAGGTCAAACGGAGTTCGGATGAGAAAGTTATGAGCTTCCGAAGTTTGAATTTCGAATAAATCAAAAACCGAGAATATGCCCGGAATATTCCAAATTTGACCGGGTCAAAGTTTGACTGCAGACTTGACTTTGACTTAGTCTCCCTTGCATGTGGGACCACCCTGTCATAGAGATGGGGTCATCTTCTCCATTGAGCTAGAGAACAGAGGATCTCATCCTCTCCACGTGCGCCGGCGGAGGAGGTTTACGGCGGCCGGCCGATCGGCCGGCAGGCCAAGGCGACGAGCCCGACGGAATCGGGCGACGGCCGAGGCGCTGGGACCGGCGGCGGGCTAATCTGGCGGGCTCGGCCGAGGCCGGAGGCCCGGCGACAATGATGGAGCGGGCGGCGCGACGGCAGTCTTGGCGCGCCGGGCTCAAGAGGCGGCAGACGGCATCAGCTGATGGGCGGCGCAGTGGCGGGTCAGCCGGAATCAGGCGGCACCGGGCTGGCAATGGCCCGGCGGCGCTTCGGGCGGCGGCAGCAAGCAGAGCGGCGCGGAGGATCCGGGCGGCGGCGAGATGGTCGCCGGCCGGCCAGCAAAGCGACGGCGACGGCAGACGCACGACGGAAAACAGAGAGAGGCGATTTTGCCAAAAACTTGAGATTTCACAATGAATTCAATAGATGACCAAGCAAATTGAATGTAGAATTCACTAAAGAACATCTAGAGGCACAAAGGAAAGCAAGGAATTGGATCAATTCTCACCGGAGGCGAAGGATTCGACGAAGAACACGAGTTCGGCCGAGGTGGTGAAAACGCGAAATTCGTCGCCCACGGTCGAGGAATCCTGAAATTGATGGATGAATTAGAAACTAGACCTCCCCACGAACACAAAGAAACAAACGGTGAGAAGAATGAACCACCGAGGAGGAAATTATGACCCAAAATCCGAAGAACACGAAGAACACCGAGCTTTTGTCGGTTTTTCTCGAACTCCCGGTGGATTGGATTGGAAAGGCAAAGGGAGGGTAAACTCTCTGGAAAGAAGGCTCTCCCACGGAGATTTGAAAGGCGGAATCACGCGAAACGAATTAGAAACGGATGATTTAATGCCATAATTGCATTTTTCGGTTTTGGAAAGATGGTTCCAATTCCGGCGAGGTTTAGGGTTCATTAAACCCATGGATGGAAAGAGGAGGCCGTCGTGATTCCAACGGATCCGACGGTTCGCGATTTGGAGCATTGATGAGGGAGTTACATGCATTTGGATGAAGAACATTGAGTATGGAAGGCTTGGTTTTCTTTCCCAGGCAAGAGCCTCAACGAGCTGGTCCAAGGTGGAAGAAGGTGAACAGTAGCAGTGCCACGTGGCGGCCTAGGATTGGATAGCTTATACGCGAAAGTTCCGCCCTAGAGAAAAATTAGGAAAAATGGTCTAAAAATTCCAGAAAAATTCCTAGAGCCATTTTAGAATATTTGGAACTCAATGGAATTGGTTTGGTTGAATTTGGATGATTTTTGTGGAATTAAATATTCCGGAGCGAATTGCGGGCATTAAACAAAAGCCGCGCGAGGTAAAATAGGAACGGATGTCCAAAAATCCGGGGAATGATTCCTAAAATCATTTCGGAATATTTGGAACATTTTAGAAGTGGTTTGGAGATTTTTGGAGCACTTTTGGACTCGGGTGAATTTTCGGGTACCGACGGTACTGGAAAATTCCGATTTTTCGCCCGGGAGGGAATTAATTCCCGATTTCGAAGGGGAATGAATGCCAGGTTATTTTAAACACCAATGAAACTCCAAATTTTAATTTACTTTATTTAAATTAGGTTTTTCTCCAGAAAGCCAAAATGAGGATGTTACAAAGGTATGGCCATGGGACTCCTTGGGGTTGGTCTAGGTACTGTTCTAAGGGTGATTATCAAGTTTTTAGATCAATTGCTGGTGCTGGAATTGAGTAGATTAGACAAAATCTAGAAGTTGCCACGTTCTCTGTTTCGGGCAGCATGAGAAGTCAACCTAGGGTTAGAGTTTTCATCAATTTAGAGTCCGATTTTGGTCGGCCGCCTTTTAAAGAAGTTGTAGGTAATTTCAATACCTTTCAGTGGGTATAAAAAACAAAAAATTCCGATCAGCCGTTTGAAAGTTATGGCTGTTTTACCGAGCATGTTAAAATATGTGACGTGATTGGAATAGATCACGATATTTTGTAGATTAAACAACTTTAGAGTCCGAATCAGTCTTTCCTTATACCTAGAGAAAGTTAGAAAATTTCCTAAGCTACGCGAGGATGTACTCATTTAATTGATTCGGAGTCTTAGAACCCGAGTTATGCCTTTTGGAAGGCTGCTGTCCCGACGGGACAGAACCTCTGTTTTTAGGTTTTGCGAGTAGTTGGCAATGTCGGGGTAGATGAGGGTTTGCGTACTGTTTTGTGGACATGATTGTGAGTGTGTGGTATGTATGTGCAGGTGGTGCGACCCCGGGAGTGCCTTCTACTTCTCGCCAATCCGTCGCCCGTGGTTGAGGCAAGTGTATTGGAATGGGTAGCGGATTGTGGGTTGTTTGATTGATTGAGATTGAAATTTGAATATATGATATGTTCACATGCCATGCTTTAATGTTTAGCATTGATATGATGAATATGTTTATTATGTGATGATGCCATGTGTTAATGTACAAGTTATCCATGATGATGCCATATGTTAATGTACAAGTTATTCATGATGTTAGCATATTTGCATACATGGCATGATACATGGCCCGGGCGGTGAGAAAGTCATAACTAGTCCGGGGAAGGTCGGTGAGAAAGTTATGACTATTCCGGAGAGCCAATGAGTAAGTCCTACATCGTGATTCCATTCACCGCGGTGAACGAAAGCGAGGAGTAGGCACCCTCCATCTTCGGGATGGAAGGGGGGAGAGGGTGCACACCGACGGGTGTGTACTCAACCATACCGGTATGAGTTTCCAAGGAGATATGAGCATCGCATCGCATTGCATACATAATGATGATGATAATGATTTGTGAACATGGATGAGATGATATACATGATGTGAGTTGTTGTAGCCATGTAATTGTTTATGTTTGTACCATTGCAATATACTTGCTGAGTGATGAACTCAAGCTTGTGTTTATGTTGTTTATTTTTAGGTACCATGACACCGGCATATGGGAAGGGGAAATAGCTACACAACTTCACGTAGTCCAGCCACATTTACTATTGTTTAGTCAAGTTCATAATAAGTGCCATGAACTAGGTGTTTGGAATAATTTTTGTGTGCTTATGATCCTTATTTGCTTAGCCATAGTTTATGGAGTGGTTGGCTTTAGTATTATTGTCTTTTGTTGATGTTATATTCGTTTATATTGCTGTTTTAGATGCCTTATGTTTTGCTATGAACTGCGTTGTTATTGCTATCGCTTCAATTCATGTTAAAACAAAGGAGGTGCTGCCGAAATTTTAGTTTTTAGCATGTGCGCCTTTGCTGTAATTTATGTTTAATTGTGGTATTTAGATGTTGTTTAGTCTATGTTTGGTAGCATTCGGGCATATTAAATGCCGGGGTGTTACAGACTAAAGATACAGAAAACAACAGGTAACACATTGTACTTCAAAATATGCTCAAGTATTATAAATTAATGGAGTTTATCGACCATATGAAAGACTTACAGTTGAGCTTGCTAAAGAGTAGGAAGTAGTGCAGCACAGACGCGGTCGTGGATGTAGTCGACGATGAGAAAGAAAAAAAGCGATCGCGTTGAAGCGCTGCCCAGAAACCTTATTGCCACCCCGTGCAAGTAAACTCTGCGGCAAAGGCTCGGAGATACGGCTCACCCTCCTTCAAGGTGCACGCCGAGGAGGAAGGCCGACGAGGTTCAACAGCTCAGCACAATAGTACAGCTTATGCAGAGAGGAGCAGGAAGAATGGAGGAATTCATCGTGTCAAGCCTTGACGTCTCCAGGAGTTTTTATACACGCGCATTAGTAACTAACAGCATAATGCGGCAGTTACTAGTAACTGACTGTATAATATCGGCAGTTACTAGCTACTAGAAACTGATGGCGTTTCTGACACTAGAATGTTTAAATCGCATTTAAACAAAATGAGTAGAAGGAAGATTGCAAGATTCAGCAAAACAAAAGGTGAATTCAAAGTGCCATGAGACAAACTACGACGCTGCGTGGTCACTCGTCGCAAGTCACAAGTTACGCGGATTTTCACGCAAAAATATGCGAATGCGCGCGTGTGTGTGTTTGGCCACTGTCCACCCTAAACCATTCTCATGCCAAGTGTCACATTAATCAAAAGGTGGTAAGGACTCCACCTTTTAAATTGTCTTTCCTTCGCTTGGCTAGGCAATATGGTACTAAACCATGCATACTTTGAAATTTAAGGAAATGGGCTACCCATGGGCCAATTTCTAACACATAGATGGAACTAGTATTGATGCAAACATACAAAGAAAGTAAGCCTCACAAAATCTATTTCACTACTATCAATTAAGCAACAATTGTTAACTCTTTGTGTCATGTTTCAGGAGAAAAAAATGGCAGGTGCACAAGAAAAAGGTTAAGATGGAAAGCTCAATGAGTATGAATTACAGAGGATTGCAGACATTGCAAGAAACAAACATGTGTTGCAATCTCTTAATATCTAGATTGTCAGCACTATAGTGCCATACGGAGGTACCACATCATCTCGAAACAATAAATTAGCAAAGGTTATGTATATATTTCTTAGTTGTCAAATCTAATTCTTGTAGAAAATAGAAAATACATACAATATATTTGACATAATATGCAACTTCTTGTAGACAACTCAATGCACAAGTGAAGCAGCTAGTGGAGATCCTAATTTGAGATCCAGGTCAAGAAGAAGCACTACTGAGAATGAAGAGGAACCCAGTGGTGAAAACCATGAATATCAACCCTTAGAAGAGGAAATACCTGCATATCTGATTCTTGGCTGCAAAAGAAGAGGAAAGCAAGGGGTATTACTTTAAAGCAAAATATATGCAAGCGCTAGCGAGCCTCCAATTAAAGTTGCCCTCAATGAATACGATTAGCCTGTTGGGGACAATACTAAAGAATTTGCTATATTTATTGGCCATTGCGTGGCCATACAAGAGGGTAATAACCTGGACTACACAATATTTCTATTTTGATGATTGTAATGTTTGAACTTTAGTTACTAACTAATGATAATTTTGGTAGATAAAGGATAGTAAGAAGCTAGTGGCATCCAAGAATGCAGGTAGTTTACTCCAAACTTTACATTTGATATGTACTCCAAACTTGTTGTAGCGGTGGTGGTGAATGGAAAAATTAGAAATGATATCAATTTTTCCTTCCCCGGGCCATTAGCGCATATACCACTCTCAAGAAGTGGCATCGCTAAAATGCCACTCTGGCCCACTGTCATACACACAGATGGTCCCGCTTGTCAACGACAGCGGAGTGGCATTTTTAGCGAAGCCACTTCTGGAGAGTGGCATTTTATCAATTTTTCCTTCCCCAAAAAAGAATGCTATTTTTCTTCACTTGATGCATGCCCTTCCGAATGCATAGAAATGAATGCTTTTTTTTTTTCAAATATTGCAGCAACTTTTGCCGATATTGTTGTTTCAATTACTAATGACAAGGCATGGTTTAACTTCACCTTGTTTCCATTAATTTACTATTCTGGACATTTGTGCTATTGTGAACCTTGTTTCATTTAGAAGTTAAGAGAACAGCAGCAGCAAGCTAATGTTATTCATAGCAACCTGATACTGTTGAAGTAATTGAGATTGATATTAGCTATATGAGGATGTTGTCTCTTGTCGTTGTGAGCAGTAACAGAATGGATGACAATTTTTGTGAGTTTGCAAAGTGTTAGGTGTGATTGACAACTAAGATGTCAAACTTATTTTCATGCAGTTAAATACATTTATTCTCCTTTGGTTGTTTTCATTTCGTGATTTTTTTTTTGACTTTTTTGGACTATCAATGTAATCTATCTATTCTCAACTCTGAAAACAAATCTCGTTGTTACTGGTACTCTATTCTTGAAGTTGATGTGCTTGCACTAAATTTGGAAGTGTTCATTTTGCAATCAAAATTGGAAGGACCTAGGAAGTTAGTGTTAACATCATGCCGATCGATATAGATACTTTTTGTTCAAAACAACTAGTTGCATGTATGCTAAGTAAAACCTGATGTGGGTGAAAGGCAGTTGACCTTGGCTTTGAAGATCTAGCATGGTTGTATTTTGTAATGGATTGATGGTTAACTATAAGAACTCTGGGCTTTTGGACAAGGGTTATCAACTATGTGTGTTTATGCATTGGATTTATGTGTATAATGAATGCGAATTGCGATGGACAAATTTGTATGTTTTGGTTGAGTGAACTTGAACTGTGTTCAATGGATGCATTAATTGAATCATTTTCTATTGTGTGATGTTGTATTATGATTGTTAATGAAATTATGTCATGATGTAGAGAGCCCTACCCAGGGTTTTAAATTTTGTTTTCGGTATATATCTTGGAGGTGGATGAAATTCAAAATCTCGACGAGATCTTAGAATTTCAAACAAAATCCAGATGAAATCCAAAAACTAAATTTCAAATTTGGTCATTTTTGAACCAGGATTTCCAAGATTTCGGTCGAAATCACCGAGATTTCGGTCAAATTGAACCAACAAAAAATGGTCAAACACACATCAAAAATTTTTGAAATTTTTTGTGGATGGTTCAATCAAATCCACCCCACAAAAATAAAAAACCAATAAAAATTCCTGAGATTTCGGCCGAAATCACCGAAATCTCACCGAGATTTTAAAAGATACTGTAGCATTTTGAATTTTTTTGAACTTTTTTACCTGGCCAAGATTTAAGATCTCGGAGGATCCGAAATCTGAAATCTTGACCGAGATTTTCAAAATCTCGCCGGGATTTGGATCCATGGCTATATCATTTACCGGCAAGGTGTCAATAATTTGGAGGTGTTGCTCCTCTGACCTCTTATTCTGTACCATTCGTGTAAATCAGGGGCCAAAAATGAAAATAGTCACCATCTGGCAGGCACAAACGTAAGCTGAATTAATGTACATATAGGAACAATTGTGTATATTCCCAAATCTCAGTACGTACATAATGCATGCATATATAGATCGTATCAGGCATACACATATTTGATCGATCTATACCCAGTTCACATATATATCACTTGTTCATCTACAGCACACTTATTATGCCATATCTTGCGAGCTCTACTGAATCGTGTAATGTATAATGTTGTCACGTGCCCATGTCTCAGTTGTTGGACGACGTCACGGTCGGGGCCTTGGGGGGCACGGCGGCCTAGGCAGCGGCTTCGGACCCGGCTTGGGCGGTACGGGCTTCGGTGGCATCGGTTTTGGACCGGGCTTTGGCGGGCCCGGCTTGGGTTTGGGGCCGCCGTGGTGGAAGCACTTGATTCCGCACGTCTTAAAGCAAGCCATCCTATTGTCTGTAGATGCACGTACACAAAAGCAAACACATACAGCCATGTACTGCGTTAAAGAACTGATTATTAAGCTTAATTGTTGGGTTAATTTACTTAATTATTTGGTCGGTCTTGATTACGTACACGGTGTCAGGGAGAGGCAGGAGTCGGCGACGCACATGTGGTAGCAGACGGCTGGCACGTCTTCGAAGCAGTCCTCGGCGCACTCCTTCTTGCACTTGTGGTAGTCGCAGTGGTGGTCGTCGTCGTCCCTGACGGAGACGGCGCCGCCGCCACCGTCCGCGGAGTCGACGGCAGCGTCGTCGTGGTAGCACTCGTGCATGCAGGACGAGTAGCACTTCCAGTGGCGGTTCTCGGGCTCGTGGTGGTCCGCCCTCGCCGCGGCGAAGAGCGCCGCCACGGCCAGGAGGACGGCGAGCTTGGCCGCCGCTCCCGCCGCCTTCGAGTACTCCATTGGTCAACCGATGCTTCGTGCGCTCTGCGGCGAGGTGGAGATCGATGGAGTGGCTAGCTTTGCAGAAGGCGGTATATATATGAACTGTCAGCCAGCGCCGTCATGCATGCCGAGTGCATGATCGAGGTTGCGGTAGTGCTTGGTCGTTCATGGCAACCTGGGAGCCGGTAATCTTCAGTGTTGTCTCCGTGCACGACAACAATTAATACGAACTGAATCAGTTCGATCGAGTAAAGCCGAGACCTGATATGCAGCACGGGTTGTACACGGCAGCAATGCATTTGATTTGTTGGTGATCACCTTAATTTCATGGGGTGAACAGAGCACCTCGATCGATATTCTCTGTTAAATCGGTTAGTTAATGTGATGTAGTACGCTCTGTTAAATTATAGCTTGATCGATCTGGCTGTGGACTGTGGAGTATATCAAGTTCTTGGGTCAACAGTGGTATATATGCATATTTATTTCCTCTGAGAGAAGTTGCTGCGTTTATACCAACGGAATAGCTAGCTATACAACACTCAGTTAATTGTTTTTATTTCAATCAAATTCTTAATCTGTATATCGATCGGCTTCAAGATTCGTGCACCGGGCACCTTCTTTGTCTACAGTACGTGAAGAGATCGCACACCCATGTTACACTTACATCTACAACTAACACATCTATCGGAATTGCTAAAGGAGTGCGTCCATTCAAAATATTTGTGCTTATAATTCTAAGTTGTAGACGACCTACATAACCATGCACCGCGTCGATCCATCTGTTGCAGCCAGGTCAACAATATAGTATCGGCAAAAATCTAACGAAAATTAAAATTCAAAAATCGGTATAAATCGAATAATTTGCGAAATCAAACCTTTTGAATTCGGTGGTAAAAGGGGGCGAAAAAAATAAAAATCGACTGACTTTTTTCTAAAATTGACCGGTTTTGTTCAATTTTTCCGCCCATATTGGCACACTTAAGGACCGGTTTTTTATTTTGGTTTTACACAATTTTGTTCGATTTTCGTCCGATTTACATTGAAAATCGGCACACAAAAGAAAAATTAGAAAAATTCAAGAAAGATTGGAAAATTTTAAGAAAATCTCAATAATTCCCAATTAATATTTAAAACTTCTCAAGAAATTTAAATAATTTTTTAATTAATTTAGTGCTTATGAAAAATAAAAAACAACAATTAATGAAAAGGAATAGAGATACTGTTAGATTTTTATAAAACTTTACAAGTTTGATCATGCTCTAAAATTTTAACAGTATCATAAATAGTTCCCAAGGATCATGTATTAAATTTTTAAAAAATATTAGACTTAATTTATTTCCCATATAAAATCAAAAACAGATGAGCATATACAAACACAGTATCACTGTCATAATTTTAAAAACATACACATGTATGATCATCATCTAAAAAATTTATAGAATCATTAGTATTTCCCCAATACCTCTTAAATTTTTTTTTTTGAAAATATTAGACTTCATTTAGTGCACCTATAAATAAAAAATAGAAGAGAATATACAATAACAGTAGCACTGTTAGAATTTTTGAAAAATACACAGGTCTAATAATCCACTAAAAAGTTTATAAAATCATTACTATTACCTCAGGAGCTCACACAAACAAATTTAATACTTTTTAGTAAATTTTTCTAATTTTTCTAAAATTTTTGAATTTGAATTTGAACTAGACCGGTTTACCAACTGGTTTCAAAAGCTGAACTACTCCCTCCATCCTGAAAAAGAAGTCGTTTTAGAGTTATCCTAAGTCAAAGTTTTAGAACTTTATCTACAAATAACTTTTAAACCATTTGGATGGAACACATAAAAGTTACATAAATAGATTTGTCATGAAAAGAGCTTTCAAATATTATAATTTCAATGCATTTTATAAATAAAATGCAATAATTTTTAATGATCAAAGTTGTATTTTGGAGACCGTGTCGATGTCCAAAACGACTTCTTTTTCAGAATGGAGGGAGTAGTTTGATACGCTCGAAAATCATGGTTTTCATCAATTTTATGAACCCAGATTGCAGCACTACTATTACTTCATCTTCTTGTAGCAAACTACAAGAAAAGCAAGAATTCCCAAGCAAAATTTTCCGTTGGATTGATACCGTAGTCCTTGAAGATGCTAATCCCAATGGGAAACTTTTGCAACTGGTGCCTTAGAATTAATGGCGTATCTAATGCCATCATCTACAAGGATCAGGGTTTCACTTTTCATTTCGATCTTAAATTTTGACATCTCGGTGGTATCGAAATTCGTGATTGCATCGAAGGCTACGCGTCTAGCCGCCTACGCGAGAGGCTGAGCCGTTGAGAGCCGAGACTCGCCAGTGGCCTCCCTGTGCTCGTCAGGCGCCGGCCGCCGATTGGCCGAACAGGTATATAATCATGTTGATCACAGTATCGCACGTATTTCCCATTCTTCGATTCTATGTAAAATCTTCCATCTCTGCTAGTCAGGACACAAGAGAGCACGTATTTTGGACAATCGCGGTCATCGGGACGGTTGGATGGTTCGTTCGCTGCTCGCCGTCTGCCGTGACTCGACGATCAGCAATTTAGCAGACAACAGAAAAAATAGCAGATCAAATTTAGATTGATACTTTGAGAGTTGAGACAGGTTCCAGGTGATTCACTGATGCTTTTGACTTGATCGGTTGATGTATTCGAATATTCTATGTATTTTATTTTTTTATATCTAATACCTTCACACTTAGATATATCTGTTAATGTATTCTATGTCCAAATTTGTTACTTGCAGCACGTTGACTGTTGACATCATGCCGCTTAGGAAATACGCATCTGGTAGTAAAAAAAGGTAAAAAGGAAACAAACAGAGGATTTGATACGATCACAGAAAAGAGCTGTCAATAAATTTTTGAAGAGCAATACGAGAGATTCCAGAAACACAAATGAATTGACAATAGTGGTTGTGGAGCCAGTGGAAGAACAAGTTGATGGGAATTCAGAAGAACAAGGCACTGTAGATGACAATGTAATTGATCATAAGAACATATTTCATTCATCTGCTACAGAATCTGCTAATGTTGATGAACCACCAGTAGTGACTACAGATGTTTATGATCCAAGAATTGGAATAATCTTGATAACAAACCAAGAGATATATTAGTTGAGAAGGGACCAATTGATAAGAAAATATTGTGTTTCCATTTGTAACACCCTAGTTTTCGCGTTCGGGAGAAAAACCTAATTTAAATAAACTAAATTCAAAATTTGGAGTTTATTTGGTGTTTATATTAACCTGGCATCCATTCGCCTCCAAAATCAGGATTTAATTCCCCTCCGGTCGAAAAATCGGATTTTCGGTTCCCGCCGGTACCCGAAATTTCACCCGAGTCCAAAAATGCTCCAAAAATCCCCAAACCACTTCTAAAATGTTCCAAATATTCCGAAATGATTTTAGGAATTATTCCCCGGATTTTTGGACCTCCGTTCCTATTTTATCTCGCGCGGCTTTTGTTTAATGCCTGCGATCAGCGCCCGAATATTCAATTTCACAAAAATCATCCAAATTCAACCAAACCAATTTTATTGGGTCCCAAATATTCTAAAATGGCTCTAGGAATTTTTCCGGAATTTTTAGGCCATTTTTCCTTATTTTTCTCTAGGGCGGATCATTCGCGTAAAAGAGAACCAACCGGAGCTTGCCACGTGGCGGGTACTGTAGCATGGGGTACTGTAGCGTCGTGCTACAGTAGCACGTAGTACTGTTCATCTTCCCGATCGATCTTTTTCCCAGGGAAAGAACAGAACACCTCCATTCTTGCTTCCATGGATTCAAACCTCCATAACTTCCTCATTAATCACCCAAATTGCGAACGGCCGGATCCGTTGAGTCCGTAGCGACGATACCTTTCCATCCCCAGTGGTCTTCCGCCCTAACTCTCGCCGGAATGTGCGCAGTTTGCCAAAAACCAAAATCACCATTAATGGCTTTGATTGCTCATAACTTTGCCGTTTCTCGTCCATACGACGCACCACCACCTCCATTCACTCCGTATAAGTATCCCCTTTCCGGGAGTGTGCTCCCCTTTCCCTCTACTCCATCCATTTGCCCGTGAGATCGAGAAAACCGACGGTGTGTCACACTTTTTCGGTGTTCTTCGTGTTCTTGCTCATAGATCCTTCTCCGGTGAGCCATTCTTCATGCCACTTGGTTCCTCATGACCGTGGATGAGTCTAGTTTCTAACCCAATCCTCAATTTTAGGATTCCTCATCCGTGGGCGACGAATTTCGAGTTTTGGTGCTTTCGGCCGCACCTCCGTTCGTCGTCGATTTCTCCCAACCCAACAAGGTTTGGCTCAATTCCTTCCTTCTAGATGTAGCTAAGGATGTAATCTAGAGGTTTTAGGCTTTTGTTTGGATCAAATCCGTGCAAAAATGAGAAAGAAATTAAGTTTTTGGAAGAACTTGTGTTCTTTTTCTGGCTTTTGCCTTCTCTGTTCTTGGTGGAGCTCACTGCCCTTGTGCGTGCATGGTCCGGCCGGCCGGCCCGCCGCCGCCCACGGCGATCGCGCCGCCCCTTCCTCGCCGTCGTCTGGCCGGCCACGCGCGCCCTGCCGACGTGCGACCGCTACCCGCGCCATGCGCCCACGCCGCCCTCGCCGCCGTGGACCGCCATGCCACGCCGGACCCCCCGCTATGCCCCCTCTCCTTCCCTTCAAGCTCCCTCTTCCATTCATGGTGGCCATGAAGCCAAAGGTTGAAGACAACCTTTCTCTATGACACATGGGGCCCACTGTCATAGACTCAATCCTAGCCAAAGTCCAATCAAAGCTCGGTCAAAGTTCAGTCAACGGTTGACCAGTCAAACGCGGAATATTCCGAGAATATTCTCGGTTTTCCGATTTATTCGAAATTCAAACTTCGGAAGCTCATAACTTTCTCATCCGAACTCCGTTTGACTCCATTCAAATTTCTAAATTCATCTAAAATCAAGATCTACCTGCCAGTACTAATTTTGTAATTTTTTGGATTTTATTTATTTTCTTTTATTTATTTATTGCCTCGTTTTGCGCGTAGTCGACGCTTCCGCCGACCCCGCCGCCGGACTTCAGAGAGTTCAACCTTCTCGCTGTGACCGAGGCAAGTCTCCTTGACACATGTTGATCCCATGTTTTATCAATGTCTTACCATGTTTTACAAATTGCATTGCTATTTATATAAAATGATGATGTCAAACGTTAAGTTGTTAGGTATACCTATTGTTTATACCTCCTTGAAATTGCTATCCGTAACCCTTTGTCGCCCTAGAACAGTGATCCACCATAATAAATATTTTTAATAAAATACCCTTCGATTAGGAAAATGACTATTTGGAGGATAGTTTGGATAGAACCCATAGTATGGAATGTAATTGGAGATGGGTGAATAGTAGTGATAATGTGGGGGTTGTTAATATGAAATTGATCTTTGAATGATGATCGTTGAATTACTAAGGAGATGGACAGTGATAGTAGTTCTCAATTCAAACAATATAGTCGTGGGAGATTTTGGAAGATGTATGGGATTGTTAAGTATTCGGGGTGGATTAAACAGATCATTGCAAGTAAATAATATGTCGACTTGGATTCTTGGGTTGATAAACTAGTAGGAGGTGAGAATAAGAGTTAGTTGGATTATTAGTGTTTGTTGGGGTTTATTCTTAACAGATTGATTAAGAAACAGATGATTATGAAGATATAGATATGTACTAATCATTTATGGAGAATAGTGAATGATTCAGAATATTTAGTGGTTTAGTAAATGATAATATTCCGTATTCTTGATGGATTAAAGTCGATGATCTAGAGGTGATGATGTGAAGGATTAATCATATGCTATTATGAAGTAATATCGGTGGATTGTATTCTAGATGTTTAGAGGGGTGATATCGTGAAGTATTTTCGGTGGTTTAGTAGATGACCTTGTGAAATATTCTTAGTGGATGATAAGATTGATCGCCGTATGATTGGTGGATAAATCAATAATACAAGTTAGAGTTCAAGGGAAAGATTTCCTATACAAATATGATTGTAGTTCCATAAGATTTTGGAGTTATAATAGTACCATGATGTACTTCCTACTTGGTGGATACTATATCGAATTGGATTATGCTTATGATTGTAGAGTTATGGCAATAGAGGGATTATTGGAGAATACGCAGTTGATTATAAGGATTATAATCAAACCCGGGGATTTGTATTTTATAAAAATAAACTATTGGTGGAATAGAATAGTACGGTAGAAATGCTTAGACTCGCAAACGGTCAATATTCACCTATGGGTGGGACTTTCAATTATCTCTTGAAAACTTGTATTGGAAGTTATAGGCAAGGAGTATTGCCAATGGTTTACAAAATTAGTAAAATAAAATGAAAAATGATTTTGACTTGGGCGGCATGGAATGTCGGGTGGAAGCGGACCAAGCCTTGGTTCTTTTGTGCAAGTACCGCCCCAAGTCAATTAAGGACCGACGCTTATGACTGTCTCCATTCTAAGCATAACCGTACAACCACATGTCTATAATGGTACGACCTGGCACACTAATTTGTAGAAGCCTAGTTTAGACTCACCACTCGGTTGTTGTGTGAGAGCCGGACGGAGGCATTGTTGTTGTTGTTGTTATTGTTGTTTTTCTCACACGGCGCAAGAGGGGGCTTCTGTACTGGGTGGAGAGAACCCTAACAGTGGTGAAACCTCAGCGGGTGGGTCTAGCTAGGTAGATACATTGTGAAAGCCTTGTCACGATCTCTCTGCCGGCACACCATAGGAAGTGTGCTAATAGCTTGGCATTAGGAGATGATCGTGTCTTGTGGGTAAAGTTGTACACCTCTGCAGAGTTAAAACTATTCGAATAGCCGTGCCTACGGTCAAAGGCAAAGCGAAGAATGCTTTCATACTGGTAGACTTTGGTTTTTGGTTTCAAACTAATTAAACAATGTTTCGTTTTGGGATCCGAGAGCGGTTAGAACTCTCGGGTGTGCTTCTGGCGGCTAAAGCCAGGTAGGTGGAAGGAACCTGATTTTTGTGAACCATGGCGGACAGAGCCATGTGATTGGATGGAACCCTGATTTTGTTGAGATGTGGCGGATAGAGCCTGTATATTAGTGAGTGGTGGTTAGAACCTTCACTACAATATTACATAATTCAATTATTAAAAAGAATTGCTCAATGATGCTTTGTGAAAATTATTAACAAGTATGTTTTGTTGAAACTTGGCTTTGTGCAAATAAACCATATCAAGCCATCTTTGGATAGCCTACATTGTGCATATTTTTCCCAGACTTGCTGAGTACTTTATGTACTCACGTGCTACATTCTAATCCTCTCTCAGAAGTGAAAGAAGCTGTTCAAGATTTCCAACGACTAGGGTGCGTTCTCCACTCGATTGCCTGTGGGCAATTGGATGGGTCGCATTGGCGTTTTCGTCTTCCGCTGCAGTTGTTCAAGTTGTTCAGCCTGTTCAGGCCGTAATGGTAAACCTTGACCATAAGGTCTTTGCTTTCATTTGGTATTATTCTTATTTAGTTATTTGTATTCGTGATATGGTTGTTGATTCATCACTTTTGACTGTGTGTACTAGCTACTGATCTGGGACTAGTACAGAAATACACAGAGGACTCCGGATAGCCGATCCGGGGGCCTACACCTTTGGATGGTAACTCTAGATATTTTTCTTATCCTTATTATTCTAGAAAATTGAGCAATGGTGAGGTACATGACATACACTACAGGAAACGACAATATTTTCGTCGGCTACAGGTAGGCCGACGTAAATGATGTCTTATTTTCGTCGGCCCGAGTTACCCGACGAAAATGTATATATTTTCGTCGGTTTTTTTCATTTTGCCGACGAAAATACATGAATCTCTGCGTAACTGGTTTTAAAAAAAATTAGGTTTGCTATTTTCGTCGGTCTGGACCGACGAAAATAAGACACGTGGCATTTTTAGTATTTTCGTCGGCGTGGGTCGACGAAAATAGGACACAGGGCTTGACTCAAAAACCTAGTTTCGATTAGCCTCGCTCACAATACCACCCACGACCCTCCGCGCCCGTGTCGCCGCCACCCGCTCCTCCTGCCTTCGCGCCCGTCTCGCCGCCGCCCACCCCTCTGCGCCCCTGCCTCCTCCGCGCCACAGCTTCGCTTCATTACGCCGCCGTGCCTCCGAGCTCGGGGCGCGCCATCTCAAGCGCCTCTGCGCCAATCTTGCTTGAGCTCCTCAGCTCTCAAGGCCGCGCCCTTAGCCAGCGCAGCAGACCTCTACTTTGCCAAGCTGACCATGAAGCCAAAACCGCACCTGCTGAGCGTGGAGCTTCCACCCCGCAGATCCTATCGGCGACAGTACGCAGCGAGAGCAACATGCCCAAGCCGCCTCGAATCCCGGAGTTCGAAGTGATCAACGACCAATCATTGGTACATAAAGCTCTACCTTGCCCTAGTATGGTTGTTATTGCACGAGGATTATTTCTTTTATTTTTCCCCCCAACTTATGCATATCGTTAATATAACTACTAAGATTGTTCAAAATAGATTAGTTAAACTTGTTTGCGACCCTTTCTAGCTTCTTGCATAAAACATTTACAATCTGCATATTAAAAGATAAACTTGTTGTGTTTCCCTTCAGGATGATGGGAAGAGTGATGAAGTAGTTTAGGCAGCGTTCACAATATTTGCTTATATACTCGATGCTATTCATGATTAGATGTGTGTTTTCCCCTTGGACAATGGGTGAAGTGAAATACATTGTTTGGATCGATTAATGATCACTTCTCTGGTTCTTGGTGAAGTAAATTTGGATCGAGTTAGATGTTTATGAGGAACCTTGCCCGTTGCTTTGTTCTTTTTCTCATTGTTTGAAATACTCATGGGGATGGAGGGACTAGCCCTTCTAAAGAGCTTACAATTCGTCTAGCTTCCACTGTCACCTATGTTGGTAGTAAATATTCATCTTGATCTTAGTATGTTTTATGATCTTGGCTACAAAGTTTAGAAATCTGTTTATGTGCCAGGGTTGATGATACTCGAGGGCAGATTTGCTTTCTCAAATGGTGGCGCGATCCTCGATTTTACCAATGTTCTATCTTCAGGTAGCATTCCTTAGACTCTGCATTCCAACATATTAGGATTTAGGATAGGGCTTATCTCAAATTAATCACTGCTAATACATTTTCAAGTGTTGCTCTTTCTAAGTAGTGATCCATGTTGTGCTTCATTGAAAATTATATATCTCATCTATTGCAAACCAACAAAGTATGTTTGGAAATAGTAATACCCATCATCCCATCCTTTCACTGACGTCTGACCCTTGCACAATCACATGTTAATGTTATAACATAGCCACTTTTATTCCAAGGTTATGGCATACTTTGGCATGAGTTGTTTTGTTTCTGAAGCCACTGCCTAGGTTCATGTTTACCAACACATAAATGATGGATATCATGCTTTTGCTTCAATTGGGACAACAATTTATTGTTTCTTTTTCATGGATGTTCATTAAGTCTAGAATCATATATATTGCATCGAGGTTTAATATTGCATAACCTCATCACCATATTTTAATGTAATCGTGGAGTTGTGTGTTGATCCTTTAATGTTCTACGAACATCCTTAAGCACAAGTATGTTACGAACACATCATTTCCATGTTCTGAGAATGTTTCTTTTTCATATTCACTTGGTCGCGAGCTGCAGTGTCTTGGGTCATTTCACCACTGGTTTGTCATAATTGTAGCAAAATGAATCCTTATTGTTTACGTTCATGTGTTTTTAACCCAATTACTTTCCATTTCTGTTAAGAGTGTCAATGCTGTTAGTGCAATTAAGAGTCTTTGTATGCATGACTTTAGCTCTGGTTCTTTGATATTCCACCTTCGATTAAGGTAAACCTTACGTAAGTTGATTTATCTTGCTATTTTGATGCAAAGCTAAAAAAGAAAAAGTTAAGCTAAGATGACTATTTGTTTCTATTTTTATATTAGATAATTTGTAGTTACTTAAAGAAGGTTATTGCATTTGTTGCTATTTTTATATTACTTAATTTGTAGTTACTTAAAGATGTGTCCTAAGCGCCTTTACGATGGACTTTTACGCTAATATTCTGACCTTGATGGTGTTTACGGATATCTGAGGGAGGAATTACCATCAATATTTGATTTCATGAGAATTGCTATGCAATTATTAGAGTGACTACTCCGGTTTCTGATGTTTGCTTATTGCTAGATTATTCCTTGGAAGAGCAATAACAAAAGCATAAGCGCGAGTAAAGTTACGATCATCTCGCGAATTTATCATTACGAGCGGCTTGATGTCATTTCAATTCAACTGCTCTTTTATCCTGTTGTAGTTTTCAAATTTGAAGACATTTCTCCCATTCTTCATGGATGCAGAATAGTTATTGTCATGCTTTTAACATATATTTTCAATGCAAGTCATTATGTGAAAGTGAGTAAGAAAAATCGTAATGCAGCTTGGTGCCGATGTTGTTGTGAATGAGTAATACCAAAGTGATTTCCTTCATTTCATGCGATACTTCTTGTTATCTTCATTGTTAACTATAAGGAAACACCATTTGGTAGTTGTTGCATGCAAATCTATACCTTGACCAATCTTTGTTGGGTGTACCTTTGGAGGGATATTCATTCCCAATAGTTGTAATGAACTTGTGATGGAGACTCTATGGTTGTTAAAATTTTCTACAATTTTATATAATTTTCTATGAATTTACTGTTAATTTTAGGATTTTTATATTTTTTTGTATTTTTGAATTTAAAATAGTATTTTTCGTCGGCCAAGGTGACGAAAATAAACTGATATTTTCGTCGGCCATTTAGGCCGAAAAATACATCTCACATCGGCACATGCGGAGGAGGTAGTTGATGACCCATATTTTAAATCATTTGGGCGTAAGCGAAAATACTGTATTTTCGTCAAAATAATTTAAAGTCGGCCTATTTTAGTACAAACCAGCGAAAATGTCTATTTTAAATCGATTTTGCCCTTATTTTAAATCGGTTTTTGGCCGGCAAAAATATCTGCATTCTGTAGTGATAAAGTGGTTAGTTTACTCAAAGCATGTTGACAATGTGTTTTGCTTCTGTTGTAAGATTTTCAAATCTGATAATTGCACTAGTGCGTTAGCGCATGATGGATATAGAGATTAGAGACATTAATGAGAGGCTAAAAGAACATAAAAATAGTGTCGAGCATATTACTAGCATGAACACTTGGAATGAACTGAGAGCTAGGCTAAGTAAACAGCAAACAATTCATAAAAATTTGCAACGACAAATCACAAAGGAGAAAGAATGCTTGAGACAAGTTTTATTCGGAATAGTTGTCGTTGTGAAATATCTTGGTAAATGCAATTTGGCTTTTAGAGGATCCAGCGAGCAGCTTTACAATGAACAGAATGGTAATTTCTTAGCTTGTGTTGAGATGATTGTAGAATTTGACTTGGTAATGCAAGATCACCTTAGACGTATTGAAAACAAGGAGTCCGTTACCATTATCCCAGTCATAAAATTCAAAATGAGTTGATTTCTCTTTTGGCTTCTGATATTACCAATATTATCATAAAGATTATTAAAGAGGCCAAATATTTTTCCATTATCCTTGATTGTACCACAGATGTGAGTCATGAAGAACAAATGTCTTTAATAGTTCGATGTGTTAATATGACTAGTAGCAAAATGAAGATTGAGGAGTACTTTCTGGGTGTCTTAAAGGTGGATGACACGTTTGGGGCTTTTCAATGTATTGCTTGATTCTATAAAATCATTTGGTCTTAATATTGATGATATAAGGGGTCAAGGTTATGACAACGGTTCTAATATGAAAGGAAAACATCAAGGGGTACAAAAACGGTTGCATATGCCATGTGCCAAGTTTAAGTGTGAAATCATTGTGCAATACTCGTTGGGAGAGTCGTATCAAAAGTGTTACAGCAATTAGATATCAAGCTCCTCAGCTAAGGTCAACTTTGTTTGAGTTACATCAAGCTTCTGATTCCGATCCCATGGCAAAGAATGATGCAAAGAATTTGTATGAGTTGCTTGGTACCTTTGAGTTTATACTTCGTATGGTTATTTGGCATGACATTTTATTTGCTATAAATTTTGTGAGCAAGAAGCTGCAATCACCATCCATGAGCCTCGACTCTACCTTGGAGCAAATAGAAGGTATAATGAGTTTACTTTGACAAGTACAGAAATGAAGGTTTAGGGTTTGCTTCTAGTATGACCATTGCCAAGGGTATTGCGTCTGAAATGGGTGTGGAGGCATCATTTCCAGTAAAAAATCGTGCTCTTAGAAAGAAACATTTTGATGAAAATGATTGCAGTAGTGAAACAATTCTACAAGGTGAGAAAGATTTTGAAGTTAATTACTTTTTGGTTACGGTTGATATGGCAAACAGTTCATTGAAAAACACATTTGAAGAAATCCAAGTATTCAATGGTATATTTGGAGTCATTGGATCATATTGAACTTAAAGATTATTGTACTAAGTTGGGAAAAACTTTCTCTATTAATGATTCATATGATTTTGTGAGTTAAATAATCTGATTTCTGAGTTAAGAATACTACAAATGGCTTTGCTAGATAGACCAATGTCTACTATGGAGATTTTTGAGTTTGTCAGGGAAATGGATTGTTATGCTAATATTTCTGATGCTTATCGGATCTTATTTACTGTGCCAGTAACTGTGGCATCAGTTGGAAGAAGCTTTTCAAAGTTGAAATTATTGAAGAACTATTTGAGGTCTACAATGTCTCAAGAAAGGTTGAATGGTCTGGCAACTTTATGTATTGAGAAGAAGTTATTAAATGACATTAATGTTGAGGGCATAATTGATGATTTTGCATTTAGAAATGTTAGAAGATAATTCCTAAGATCATCTCTACAAAATGTTTGAGGTAAATAATCTCACTTCTGTACGTACTTCTATTTATTTATTAGTAATAATTTCTATAATACACCGAATATTGTCTTTTCAGTTGATACATGGTAGTATAAAAATATTTTGACGCCGCGCTGTGCAAAATCTGATGTAGTTTTTTTTTTCTAAAAAAAGTAGGAGGATCTAAGCGTTTTTCTGGTTCTCTTGATTTTTGTTTTTGGAAAAATATGCTAGGTATGAACCGTCGACGAATTAGCATAACAATGGGCCTTTTTGGGGAAAAAAATGAATAATAAATGTTCCAAAAATATTAGAATTTGAGTTGACCAAAAAATACGCACATTTTTTTGGCGAATCTGTTTTTTCTCTAGAAAAACAGAGAGAGGAGCTTCTTTTGTCGAGTTTAACACTCTATACGTTCACCGGGTAATAATACACATTTTGAAACATATTATAGATCAAGATGCAAAAAAAACAATAGAGATACAGTTGTACACATTTCTTTTTCAGGAAAATATTAATGATCGAGTTACAAAAAAATATAGAGATAGAGTTGCACACATATCTCTTTCGACGAGTTTGGTTAACACTCTATTATTATCCAGTCCACCCTCCTTTGTTGAGTTTAACACTCTATGTGTTAATTGGGTAATACTACATGTTATGGAAAATATTAGAGATGTCAACCTTCTTTTGTCGATTTTAACACTATATGCGTTCACCAAGTAATAATACATGTTTCGAAAAATATTAGAGATCGAGTTGCAAAAAAAGTCTAGATACACTATAGGATGGTCCATTGGCGCAAGTGGTATTACTGCTTTGAAAAATAATAATTAAAAGCTAACGTACCGCTTGGAAAAAGAAATTTAATTAAAAATTGTCGTGCTGCTTTTAAAAGTAAACTATCTAAGCTGTTAGACCGCTTGGAAAAAGAAATATGTCCAGTACGGTTGAACCGCTTTCAATGACATTTTTCCTGCCTAGTTATCTCTCTCTCTCTCTTCACTTCCCACCCAAGCGCCTGCTGCCTCCCAGCCCGATGCCGATCCCCTCCCCGTGCACCCCTGGCTCTCCTCCCCATCCGGTCGCCACCGCCTCTCCCCAGCCCTGCGCCGCCTCTCCCCGTACCTGCGCCGCCCAGCGCTGCCTCTCCCCGTCCCTGCGCTGCCGCCTCCCTTGGCCCCTCCCCGGTCCGGCGACGCCGCCCCTCCCAACGGCCGACGCCGCGCCTCCTCCAGTCGGCGCCGTCGCCCCCTGCGCCTCCCTTGGCTTGGCGCCGCTCCTACACCCCCTTGGCTCGACGCCGACCCACCCGGCCGACGCCGCCTCTCCCCGGTTTGGCTCCGCCATCCCCTCCTTCCAACCAATGCGATGCACGGCGACCCGACCGCATCGACCGTCACCACACTGGCTGCAGCTAGGGTTTCCCCCTAAGTTTCTCCCTTTCTTCGTTCTACAACTATCCCTCTCCTTAAGCTAAGTATTTTTCTCAATCTTTATCTTCCATTCATGAACCAATTGCTACTGGCATATATTTTCTTGATTGAGTTGTCCACTAGCAATTTATATATTATGTGATTGATTTTCCCAAATTTTGGCTGTGTGTTGAGGGTCTTGGCATCAGGTTCCACTTGCCCTTATTTTTAGTCCTTGTTTGTGATTTGGTAATGCATGTCAATTAGCCAATATGTTGTAATCATGATTTAACTATTTGCGATTAACTTCATGATTGATCATTGCTGTGATGAAGTTAACACAAACATGGGTACATTGATGCTTGGCATTTTAGGGATAAGGAGCATTGGGTATCTGTAGTGAACCGGTCTATTATTTAGTAATAAATTTTTGAGTTGCTTGAAATGCTAAATGCAAGCACTTGTACAGCTTGGAATTTTTGTTACAGTTGTACTACTGCTTTTAAAATTTCAATATTCCAAGCGGTAGTACTGCTTTTAAAAATGGTTTTACTAGCGGTAGCACCGCTTTTAATGTATATACCGCTTGGAATATTTTTACAAGAAGCCGAACGGAAAGCAATAGATATTAGAATTCCAAGCGGTCCTACAGCTTGCAAGGATGTGTCATCCTGTAGTGATAGAACTGCACACATATTTTTGTTGACGAAAAATTTTTTCCCGAGGAAAACGAAGAAAGGACCTGGACGTAAGGGACGAGGACCTATTTGTTAATTTTTTGGAACTAAGCGCTACTCTAAAAAAAATAAAAAAGGGCTCGTTCGAGATTTGTATTTAACGGAAGTTTTTTTTCGCAAAATAACGAAGGGGGACCTAAACACAAATCGAAAGAACACATGGTCTATTAAAAAAAAAGGTTTTTACTCTCACATGTATGAGGTAAAAAGATATAAAAAAAATTGAGAGCTTTTTTGTAATTTTACAGGGACATATCTATAATTTAGAGGAAATCGAGAGGCTTTTTTTTTTTGTAAAAAGCGGGGGTGATGACTCGTGGTGTTCACATAACCATGGTTTTGCTATTTGTAAATTGCCTGATTTCCTAATTAAGTGTGGGCCGGGTCAAGTTTTCTGCCCGTTAGACTCGCATGGAGATGGATGTATGTACGATGTCAAGGAAGGAGCTACAGTGGAACAACGGGGTGCAGTTGCACCCTAATTCTTTGTCTGGCAAAATACAGTGGAACAACGTACTTCCACTGTTTGACGCTGTAAATTTCTTACGGCCTGCTAGCCATTAAAAAGGAATATAGAAGATAGTGAGACAGAGAAAAAAGATACAGATAGTTGAAGCAAACAAGGAAAGCTGTAAATTTCTACTAAACAGATCGGAAACAAGGAAGAAATCAAAACAATTTAACATGTTTTTTTCCCCTACTAAACAGAAGGAAACAAGGAAGAAATAGTTGAAGCAGGGGTAGCAAGAATAGCTGCCAAACTCATGACCGATCAATCAGCATCTAACCTACATCCGTGTAGCGAGCTAGCACCACCGGCGAACCGCCAATTGCCACCACAGACACGGCGCGTCGCCGTCGCACGCGCGGAATCTGAGCGACCCACGCACGACGAGCAGGAAGCTGACGTGGACGCCTTTGACCGGCCTCGCGAAGGCAACGCTCTTCCCCGTTGACTCCAAGCTCCACGTGTCAGCCTCTTCCCTTGCAACGGGAGCTATGAGCTGATCGGCGTTTTCTTCCTTATAAATTATAATAATCGTTAAGTAGGAATGGTGAGCTAGTCAAACCATGTGAGTGCTGCCCACTCACCAAATTAAACAAGCATGCGCGTGGCACGAGCACGAAGCAATTAAGAGTGAGACATGGAGTACTATGGGCCTGTTTGGATCCATGCAGCTAATAGTTACTCCCTCTGTCCCACAAAGAGTGCATTTCTAGTGTTCAAATTTTGTCCCACAAAGAGTGCATTTCTAGTCCGTAGGGCCCAGCTGTAAGTGTATGCATGCTCATTTAAGTGCTTGTGGAAACCGAAGCACCAGCATGCTTGTGTATGGAGTAATGAGGGTCACATTGGTCATTTACCTTGCACACTAATCTATCTTAAAAATCCTAGAAATGCACTCTTTGTGGGACAGAGGGAGTAGTTGCTAAAAATTAGCTGCAGTGGATCCAAACATCTCCAGCTAATAGATCAGCTAACTATTAGCTGGACATCCAGCTAATGGTTATCTCATTAGCTAGCCAAACCCAGCTAATAGCAGCTAATAGGTGGCATTTAACCAAAATACCCTTCGCGTCTACCACCAATAGCATTTAATAGCATGGGTATTCTGGACAATAGCATCTATTAGTCATATATTAGCTGGTGGATCCAAACACCCTCCAACTAATAGTATTAGCTAGAAACTATTAGCTAGCTAACTATTAGCTGCTAATGGATCCAAACAGGCTCTATGCATAGTTATCGGTACCAATATGTACCATTTCAGCATCTAAGCCGATACCGTACCGACCTCGATACCGGTTATAACATCTGATACCAATTAATACCAATCATATCGGTTTCAATATTGATCATGCCAATTATACCGGTAGAATTGATAACATGATCTAGTGAACTATATATTATATTCGATAGTACTACATGTATTTGGAGTAATATTATAAGTGAGTTTTGGTATTCATATAATTAAATATGTGTACAGGTACATATACATCACTTGCTGCCGCCCGGATTAAGTAATCCGCTAGTATCCTTACTGATAATGACAGTGGCTATATGGTTAACCAAATGAGACTTTTTACCGTTCCGAGAAGTACCAAAATATATATTAAACTAGCATCAAGAGATATTAACAATTTAAAAATTAATTGTACCAAAAAAATATAATGATTTAAAAATAATTTAGTGGTACCTCGTGCCCTTGTGGTATCTCTTTTAGTTTAAAGTATCCTACTGGAACTCTGGCGCCATTGGAGAGGCAGATGGGACTGAGGCATGCCTAACACACTTTTTAGATCAAAAGGGCAACATGCTGGTGGCCCAGTTTCATATTAGAAACATGAATATAATACATAGTTTGATCAAGTTCAGTATTATCAGCCAAAACAACATAAGTTTTCAAAACAGTAACATAGCATCCGGAAACAGACACTTCAACCCATCATGTCCTTCAAATAAGCAGAAATTAGCATCAGCTCTTCGGGGATTGCACCATCCTTAGACTATCTCTAGCGGATTCCCTTCAGCCTCCAAATCCCTTCGTGAACAGATCCTAAGTGCTCCAGCGAATTCCCTTCAGCCTTCCCTTCAGAAGGGATTCTGAGAGAGAATCCCTTTAGAAACATATTCTCTTTTCAATCCCAGAGAGAAATCCCTTCGAGAGAATGCTGTTGGAGATAGTAGGAAATAAAGAGAATGAATATAGGGAAATGAATAGAGAAGAAAATGGAATAAAGGGTAATTGGTGGAGATAGTCTTAGTTTTTTCCATAGTAGCGTTGTCATTTTTTCTCGTACTACTCCTGGGCACTTTACCTGAATGCATGATTAATTGCGATGCCCGATCTAACACTTGTTTAATCGAAATTCTTAATCCATCGATGCATCTTGGCCACGGGTCGTGCTGCCCACCGGCTGCAGTTTGACTGGCTAGCTAATTATATATTCCCTTGACCCGCGACGACTCCTCTCGATCGCGACCTGAGCGCGGAAGTTTTGTTTTTTTCCCCAGCTTGGCCTGATTTTTGTCTGCATGTTTGATCTTTATTAGAGCGTAAACCAAATTATAAATTTGGCTCCTTTCGATCGCGATAGACTTTTACCGCATTTTCATACCGCGATAGATGACACGTGTTTTCTCTCCATCCTTCTATGTTAGCAAAAAGACCAAATTTACGATTTCGTTCGGATAGAAACAAAACCTGCAAAAAAAATTAAGAGGGAAAAAACAAAAACTACCTGTTCTATCTACGTATATATAATGATCGAGAGGTGTTTCTATGCTCTTCCTTTTTAAAGTTGCACAAATATTAAAGCATGAATGAAGGGTAGATGAGGATTACTTACCCCTTCGTTTGCTTCAAAATTTGTGCAACTTGTATTAGGAGAGAAAGCACAGAAGCACCTCTCATAATGATCGACCATGCACATGCAAAGTGAAGCTAGTAGCTAGCTATATGTTTTTCTTTCTTTTTCTTGTGCTACTCATTACTAACAATCACTAATATTTTGTGCCACTAATTACCACGATCCACGATCTTGGGCAGTCGCATATAGGGAGCATGACTCAGTTTAAAACGTATTTCAAATACAAAACAATCGTGCATTTTGGTTCAAGCCTAAAGCGTACCCCTCTCTGTTCGATCATTTTTAATTGACCTTTTTTATTTTTGACAGTATCCGGAACGTTACTTGAAGCTAATTTTTTTTAACTTTATCTTTACGATATACTGATAAAATTATAATATTATGGAAGTATTTATAATGAAAAAGTTGCTTGACTGCGCATGCCCACATCATTCGCAAAAAGAGGACAAAATGGCTAAAGGGTCAGCTTATTAGAGGTTGTCGTTAGTGTTACTTATAGATGATAGATAGCTTATATATATACAGCACCACTGTGCATGCCCGGTGTAAAGACAACACAAAAGTTACCTGATCGACTAAGCGTGCGCACATCATTGACAGATCATGCACGAAAAGGGGGACAGAACCGCCTAAAATACACTCATCACTTCATCACCATACCACGCGCCGGAGCATACATGGTATAGATGTACATATATAGATGTATACGTACTCCCACCTTCAGTATACCACTTAAATGAATGTGTTATACTCTTTTATCACTTTCAGTATACTCCAATAATAATTCTAAGATACTCCAATACGACATGAATGAAAAAAATTCATGGGAGCTATTTATTTTTTGTTATATACCCTTTTCTATGTGTAAAAAGAGTATATAAACAAATTATACTATAAATGGTGGATTTTGATAAAAAATTTCGTAGAATTCACTTTGGAGTATCTTATAATTAGTATTAGAGTATACTCAAAAAGATAAAGAAACATAACAATATCATTTATACAGTATATTGAGAGTGGGAGTATATATATATATATATATATATATATATATATATATATATATATATATATATATATATATATATATATATATATATATATATATATGCATATGCACTCATCGGTCATCAAAAATTCGTGGCCTTGGCTGCGTGGCAGTGTTTGCCCCTCCTACATGGGTACTGACCCTAGGGGTCCAAGGATTTCAGGCCTGTATAGTATGGCATATTGGCGTGGCTGTAATTTTTCTATAACTCCGTGGCCTTTTCGCCAAACCGGATTTAGAGGACAGGGTTCACGGTACTGTTGGAGGAAGTCCCAATAATTCCTAGCCGGGACACTGAAGGAGATATTCTTGGTCTCGTAGGATACTTCACCTCTTACCCGGAGATAGAGCACATAGCGCAGCGCCCTAATCTACCGAGCGGTTGATGAAATGCCCTTTCCTCTATGGTACTTTGTCTTGTTTTCGTCTACGAGGTATATGGCTCAACATCCGGTCCACTAAGGCACTCCTCTAGGCGACGTCTATGGAGATGTATTGGACGATATTCCATCATACTCAACCAGCCCTCTAAAAAGGGTTTATGGTGCAGGGTGTTGTGGGGATCTTATTATACTTTACTAGCCCTCTAAAGAGGGTGCATGATGTGGTGTCCAACTCTCTATCTCATTTTGTCTTGATCCTATCTATAGAGCGTGAGACTCAACTCCTGGTCCGAGAGGGCGCCCCGTAAGTGCCCATTGAGATAGAAGGGCACCCTCACATAGATCAGTATTGACTGATGAGTGGGACCACCAAGTCTCGTGGTTCCCGCGAGATCGGCTCTAAAGGAGGGCCCAACCCTTGGATCCCCATAGTCAAAGACCTACCCCTAAGGAACAATGATTTGGGGTCCACTACACATCCCCGGGAATAACAAAAATATCCATACTCAAGTCACCATACTAAGAATAAGATAGTCTTTATGCATCAGACAAAACACCTATAAAAGCTCATTATAACCTCATTTATATAAAAAAAAAAGAACTCTAATGGACTAAAAAAACATACACAAATAGTATGCCTTTAAGGTCACTCTCAGGAAGTAGGCATCCCCTCTACCCCGAGCCTACGACACACCGATAAAAGTATGATACCTTTATTAGCACCCGAATCTGTATAAATGACCGTATCCGACCAACCTCCATCTCTCTTTTATATCTAGTTTTCCAACATGCAACGCATACTAAAGTCAATTGGGGCCGCAGTCCAACAAGTAAGACATCCATTTATATTGAAGGGTTTTGATAAACATCATCCGGATGTTTTTATCGCTGAAATCATCCAAACCTAGGAGTCTAGGACCATCGGATCATTGTTGAGATTCGGGAGTATCGATTACATCCGATCCTATGATTTGATCTAACGGCCCGGTGATATCCGGGTGAGATATCCAACGGTCCAAAATTTAGATGTTAGCTAAAACAAAAACATCTATATTGAAATATCACAACCAGTCTTCTGGACTGCTTACCACGGGTTTGTATGTACGTTAGATGTCAGGTCTCAGCAGATCTGGATTTAGGCCCCAACAACGAAAAATATCATGTCAGCATATATATATATATCCTCCACGTCAGATCTAGCCATGAAATTACGAAACAAAAGGGCGCACGCTACATCACATCGACCCTCATCCGCTCGCTCTCTCCGTCGCGTAATAAAAAAATATTTTGCAGTACCCAGAAAAAAAGGCGACGACGCCGGCGAGCAATGCAAAACAGGTGACAAAGACGACGTTGAGGACACACAGGAGCACTGCCATCTGTGACCGGTGGCGGTGGCGGTGGCCGAGTGGAAGTTAAAAAGCGAAGGAGACTCCCACCTCCTCTCTCCGGCGACCCTCCACGCGGGAAACACAACAAAGCAGCCACCCACCACCACCACCACGCAAACCTCAGAGCCCAACCATACACGCCTCTCTCTCTCTCTCTTTCTCTCTCTTAAGTCTCGTCATCTCTATATATACCTTTACTCCTCTCCTCCCATTTCACTCGCAACACAGAAGAACACCACTGATCCTACTTCTCCAAGCCGCGCTAGTCTTCTTCTACTCTAGTGTAGCTAAGCGGCGAGCTTCTTGGAGCTAGGGATGGCGAAGGCGAGCTACGCGGGCGGTGCGGGGGCGATGCTGCCGTTGGAGGTGTCGGTGGAGGCGGGGAACCGGGGGGATGCCGAGTGGCTGGACGACGACGGGCGGCCGAGGCGGACGGGCACGGTGTGGACGGCGAGCGCGCACATCATCACCGCGGTGATCGGCTCCGGGGTGCTGTCGCTGGCGTGGGCCATCGCTCAGCTCGGGTGGGCGGCCGGCCCCGCCGTCATGCTCCTCTTCGCCTTCGTCATCTACTACACCTCCACGCTCCTCGCCGAGTGCTACCGCTCCGGCGACCCGACCACGGGGAAGCGCCACTACACCTACATGGACGCCGTGCGAGCCAACCTCGGTGGCGCCAAGGTCAGGCTCTGCGGCGTCATCCAGTACGCCAACCTCTTCGGCGTGGCCATCGGTTACACCATCGCCGCCTCCATCAGCATGCTGTAAGCTCCATCGCGAACCTTCTCCACGTAATCAACCATTAATTCCAGGCTACTACGCCACTGTGATTTCATGATTTGATCGATGTGGATTTCGATTGCGTTACTCTACGGGCATGCAGGGCGATCAAGAGGGCGGATTGCTTCCACAAGAAGGGGCACAAGAACGCGTGCCACAGCTCGAGCAACCCGTACATGATCCTCTTCGGCGTCGTCGAGATTGTCTTCTCGCAGATACCGGACTTTGACCAGATATGGTGGCTCTCCATCATCGCCGCTGTCATGTCGTTCACCTACTCCACGATCGGTCTCTCGCTCGGCATCGTGCAGACCGTCACTAACGGAGGGTTCCAGGGCAGCCTCACCGGCCTCAGCATCGGCGCCGACGTCACCTCCATGCAGAAGGTGTGGCGCAGCCTCCAGGCCTTCGGCAACATCGCCTTCGCGTACTCCTACTCCATCATCCTCATCGAGATCCAGGCAAGCAAGCAGCCGCTACTGCATACTCTGTTCTTGATTAATCAATTCCTCTGTTTCGTGGTTTCCTTGTCCTAAGTCTCCTAACCACGCGTCCTCGTTTTTTTATGTTCCATCAGGACACGATCAAGGCGCCGCCGCCGTCGGAGGCGAAGGTGATGAAGAAGGCAACGATGGTGAGCGTGGCGACGACGACGGTGTTCTACATGCTGTGCGGGTGCATGGGGTACGCGGCGTTCGGCGACGCGGCCCCCGACAACCTCCTCACGGGGTTCGGCTTCTACGAGCCCTTCTGGCTGCTGGACATCGCCAACGCCGCCATCGTGGTCCACCTCGTCGGCGCGTACCAGGTCTTCTGCCAGCCGCTCTTCGCCTTCGTCGAGAAGTGGGCGGCGGCGACGTGGCCGGACAGCCGCTTCATCTCCCGAGAGGTCAGGGTGGGGCCCTTCGCGCTCAGCGTCTTCCGGCTCACCTGGCGCACGGCGTTCGTCTGCCTCACCACCGTCATCTCCATGCTGCTCCCCTTCTTCGGCAACGTCGTGGGCCTCCTCGGCGCCATCTCCTTCTGGCCGCTCACCGTCTACTTCCCCGTCGAGATGTACATCGTGCAGCGCGGCGTGCGCAGGGGCAGCACGCGGTGGCTCTGCCTCCAGATCCTCAGCGCCGCATGCCTCGTCGTGTCCGTCGCCGCCGCCGCGGGCTCCATCGCCGACGTCATGGACGCGCTCAAGGTGTACCGGCCGTTCAGCAGCTAGGGACCGAGCGATGCATGCAGATGGCATGCACACATGTAATGTACGTACAAGCAGCAGTGCAACACTCACACTGCCGCGCTGAGCCGCTGAGGGCCTGGGTACTACTGTAAGGAAAAGAAGAAAGAAAAATTTTACTTAGCTTTGCGTGGCATTTTGTCATTTAGAACATTGTAGATTCTTGTATTGTTCACCAAAAGCTAATTAACTAATGGAGTTGAATGCTTATAATATGACTCCTCTTTTTAAAAATATATATATATTTTTTGGTGCTATTCTCCAGAAGTCAACATTTGAATTAAGTGGTCTATTTAAAAAATGATTTAAATATAACTTGAACTAATAATTTTTATTATAATATATTTATAAAATTATAATATTATGAAAGTATTTCTCGAGATAAATCTATACATATGATTTTGATGTATCCAATTTAAATATTTAAAAGGTATTAACAGTCAAAGTTTTAAAAATATGACTGCATCTATGTCTAAAACAACTATTTATGACCGGAGGGAGTATTAGAATTTTTGGCAATACTAGGCGGCTTCCAACACACAACCGAAAAGCAACAATAGTACTGTTTCACTGGGAACATGAAAACGAAACCTTATATATGGGCATATGGCACATCATATCATTGTATGATGTGTACTGTTTGTGATCTTGTGACATGTGCACAAGGTTAATAATATCGATTTTGAAAAAATCGTTTAAAAATCAAAATTCAAAAATAGGAAATATCGAGTCAAAAATCACTCCAAAATCATCAGAAATCATAGGGTTAATAATTTAAAAAAAAAAACAAAAATCGACCAGTTTGCATCGCGTAAATTTTTAAAAAATTTTTGATTCTTTTAATTAGATCGATTTACTAACCGGTTTTAGATGTCAAATGGCTCGATACGTTTTTTACGGTTTTGTGAACCTGCGTGTGAGGCCATCTATGAAATTTAAGGCTAACATGAACATTGCATTCTCTGGAATTTTTTAAAATAATAATTTTTTTAAAATGAATTGCAGTATTAATACGCGGAAAATAAATATTGCAAAAATAACATCTATTCGCCATATGACAAAATATTTATTTTCGCCAAACAGTGCGGCGATCACTGCTTAATTACGCAGTTAATAGTCGGCCGTCAGAGTTTAGGGGAAAAAAGCCATTATCGCCGTACCGTTCAGCAAAATAGCTATTTTCGCCAAACTGTTCGGCTACAAATGTATTTTCGCCAAACGGTTCGGCGATGACCCCCCGTTTCCCGTGTAATTTATCGCTTAACGGTTAACTACGTAATTAAGTAGTGGGCGCCGCACTTTTTTGGCGAAAATAGCTATATCGCCGTACCGTTTGGCGAATAAGTATTATTTTTGTAATTTTTGTTTTCCGCTTATTAACACCGCAATTCAATTTTTAAAAAAAGTATTGTTTTTTTTTAAAAAAACTCCAATTCTCTCTCTCATTGTAAGTGCCAACCAATATCTGACAGGAAATAGGGAACAGAAACCCCTTGACACGTCTTCACATGTCATGTTTGTGATCTTCTGACATGTCAGGGAGCTAGCTCATCTCTGATTATTATTTTTTTTCAAAACTTTACACATTTTAGACAAGTCTAGAGATCCAAAGCACCACATCATTACACTATGGACCCTCCATTAGTTTTGGTGACCAGGAATATCTCCATCAGGAAAGTGGTGAATCCACTGTTGGTGGATTATGATAGCTGATAAGCTCCATTCATTCAGTCTTCTTTCTTTCCTTCCTTCTTTCTTCCTCTTCCAAAAGGAGAGGACAGGCACTGGATGGGATGAGATTGCATGTGCATGCATCCCAGGAAAGAGAACCCAGGGGTACAGGGGTAGTGATCCATTGGTGTTGCTTTCTTTGATTTGTTGCTTTGGCCAGAGATCTTGGCAGAGACAAAAAAAAAGAATGGCTCACAAAACATTGGAATCTTGGCACTCCTGCTCACTGGTCTCTCTCTGCCAATCCTTTTTTAGGTACAATTGGACCCGCACAATTCGCACACATCATACTCACCCACCACATGTACATACACGTCACGCGTGTAAACATCTTTTACACACGCTAAGTTATTAATCGGAGGCTCCATGAGCTCTATAGCGAGGGAACACGTTTTCCCACTTAATATACACATTTTTATATGGGTATACTCACATACCACACGTACACGTACACGCCCGTGTGGACATCTTTTACACACGCTAAGTAATTAATCGGAGGCTCTACGAGCTTTAAAGCGACATGCGCACACGTTCATATATATATATACCTGTTTTGATACCTGTTTTTAAATGATGGGCGCCGACGTTGAACAGATTCCAACACGGGTGGACAGGGAGCTCGACAACTCCCATCGTGCAACCGAGCTACGAGCGGCCCTCGCCACTCCGCCGGTCTTGCTTTGCTACCATGGACGTGTGACGGCCGTCATGGGACGGCCGGTTTCTTACTTTGCCCGGCTGCATGATTGGAGGCTGATGTGTTGCGTCTAGGTCGTGTTGGCTAGGTGCTGTTTGGATGCAGTCCGAAGATCACCACTATATTCCGTATGCATGAATTATTGGATGGACATAGGTCAGATTAATTCAGTTTGGTTACCTGTTAGAGCAAACAGTGTACATTATGCGTGAAAAGGGCGTATGTTGATCTCCCAAATTGCATGATGTTATTTGCCTTTGTTTGGAACATGTGTAAATTCGGGAGAAATCTTCCGGGAGTTGATTCGAATCACATAGAAATATAAGAGAATTCCCGGAACAGGGGACATATAGAATGAATAGCATAGTTCATTTGTTAATTTTACATATCAGTTTTAAGTTAGAATTCATATACAAATCCAAGTGCTAATTTTTATTTGGAATTTCAGCTATATACAGGTTTTCATTTGCACTTTGTACGAGAGTTAAAAGGTTGATTTCCAATTATTTTTTATTCCAAATTTCTATTATTTTTTTATTATGCTTTATGAACTCTTTTTTCTAATCTAAGTCATTAATTTATTGTTATTTGTATTTAATTATGAACATTAGTTTTAGGTTAGCATTCATGTACAAATCCAATTGCTAATTTTTTTATTTTGAATTTTAGCTATGTATGGTCTTAATTTGAAGTTTGTATGAAAAATCCTTAATTTCTTTTTTTTATTATACTTTTTTTTAATTTTCATTTTAGGTTTCAATTTAGAGTTCGTATTAAAATTAAATGGCTCATTTTTTATTGTTTATTCAAAATTTTTGTCATTTTTATTATACTTGGATTGGACTCTTTTGTTTTATCTAAGTCATTATAATTCTAGTCCGCTAAATAGACAGTTATATTTTTTGTTTAAATAATTACATCCAATGGCTAATATAGTTCAACTTAGTTAGGTCCACGCTAGATGTTTTGTGTTTTTTTGAAAATTCTTAGCATATTTCTCTTTTTACTGAGCAACTGTAAGAGAAATATTATGAGCTTTTAATATATAATATATTATGCGATTTGGTTCCTGCTCAGGAGGTCAGCTAGGTTTGGATTTGCTAACTTCAATGTTTTACCCCAAACCAACCCAATTTTCAGTTGTGTGAGACCAAATGTAAAATTTTCTTCCACTTTTCACACTATAGTATGTCGCTATCATTCTCCCTAGCCACATATGAGTAATGTTTCTATGCATCGCTCCTCAATACAAATTGCATAAATCTTGAAGCAAACAACAGGATAAATAATCGCCATTTACCTTTCATTTATTCTTTAATATGTATGTAAACTTCAAAAAGTGATACATAAAAGCACCTCTCGTCAACTATACATGTTTGGTGGTTTCATTTGTGGACTTATCAGAATCGGATCCCATAATCTATATTAAGTTTACTCGGCCTTAAAGGACGACTAGGAGATGAGAACCAATTGCACCCATCGACCCAAAAACAAAATGTCGTTCTCACTGATAAAATCGGTTTAACACTTGGAGATGATTGGTATATATTCTGTACTTCGTTCTCTTAAATTTGTATTGTCTCTTTCCTACAAAAAATACCGGTATAAGAATATATACGAGGTGATCTACATTGTTGATAAGTTGTTCTCCACGCAAAGCATATATATCACCGGATCAGCTAGCAGTGGACTATCGCATAGCTCAGGCTTGCACGCATGTCTCTCCATGATACTGTTTGTCTTGATCCAGAGATGTGTTTTTGCTATTGAAGGAACAAGCTGCTGCATTATTGGTACATGGATATATTCCATTCTACTGTTTAAGTATACTATATAGTTATCCATTAATTGTTAGGCCATGCCGGCAATGTCGTTTATAAATAATAATGCGTCCCATTGTTAGGCCATGCTGTCACTTATATATCATTGAATAACTTTTTATGTTCACAATATGTCATTGATGTCTTACTGACATGTGACCTCGGACCCCACATGTTAGTCTCTTGATGAGTGGCCTATTGTATATTATGTAGTTATTCAATGGCATATCGTAGATTTTCTCTAGTTTTTTTGTTTATTCAAATTGAACTGTGTCTAGCTTAGGCGCAGAGTTTCTGCACCATATCAACTATCAGATGTCGAGCCAGATGGACAACCGACATGTGAACCTTGGTGTGTCTTGCCGAGCCACATCAGCTGGGTGATGTGCACACAAGTAGACCACATCAGCAGGTTGTTATATAATATATATAGGTAGCCTGCTTTGTACTCTCAGGTGTACGAACTTCCTACCCTTATTTGATTAAAAAAGAAATTAGTTAACAATTTTCATTTATAGAATATACTTCTACCTGTATAATATTAATTAATATACAGAAAGTAGGGAGTACATACTCCCGATAGTACGCTTTCATTTTTCTATATAGGAAGCCTGTTTTGTACATACATCTGGTAGCATGATTTTATTTTCAATATATATATAGAGCAGGAAAATGTTAGGGATGCTTGGAGTATAAAAATGGTGAGGATGGAGGGCAGAGGTGACATCGATGCTAAATGAGATTTCTGGTAATTAAACATCAATCACATCTTGCTTTTGCCAGCCAAAATGCCAATTCTCTTCTCCGGCCCATCAAATCTTCTTTTAAACCCAACAAGCCAGGCTCCGGTTTGAACTTGCAGAAATTTCGCGGGGAATTACACATGACAGAAGGAGAAACGTAGACCAGGATCAATCCATGGTTTTTTCGAGTGTTCCAAACAGGGACTTACAGTGTCATCCACATTCTTGCCATCCTCCTGTTTGCATCGATCCGTAGATTGAGTTGATCGAATCTAATCGGATTCACGGTAAAAACCTCACAGATACATTGAAACCCAATCGGTTTACAGTATGAAGTTCGTGTTTGCCGATGAAATTAAAAGAAAAAGTGACAAACTGTGGATTCAAATTTCGTACCATAACTCGGACGAACCACGTTCTAGTAATTATGCAAAATACAACCATGCAATATATATCTGATCCCCCCCACGCTGAAGAATTTTAGCGGCAGTTTCAATTAACATCACGATGATTACATGTTCTTCAGTAGTGGAAAGAGTTTACATGTCAAGTATCTTAAAATTAGTTCAGGAGCCAGGCGCCGGCGAGTCAGCGCGCGAGCACATGCTGCTGGCCGCCGGCGCGACGGCGGCCCGGCGGGAGGCGGCACGCGCCGCAGCGCACCGGTACGCGCACGTGGCGACCCAGAACGCCCATGGGAGCGCGACGAGCGCCAGGCCGACGGCGGGGAGCCAGCCCGGCACCTCGCTCGGCGGCAGCACGACGTAGCCCACGAGGCACCCACCGCCGGAGAGCACGGAGAGGAGAAGCAGCGCCGTGACCAGCCACACGCACGCACCGCCGCCCGCCCGCCCGCACTCCTCCTGCTTGGGCGGCGCCATCGTTGCAACTCGGAATCAATCAAGCGGCGCGGAATTAACGGGACCGGACGCGGCGGGTCAAGAACAAGGCGACGCGCATGGCGATGACATCAATCAGTTGCCTTCCGGCCCTCGTTCTCGGACGGAAAATTTGCCAAAAAAGCTTTGACCTGTTATCTTGCTTGCCTGCTGTGGATCTTGGAAGAGGAGAAGCAAATGGAAATGTTCAACCCAAGGTGGCCAAAATGGAGGGAGAGGTGCAGAGAGAATGGTGGAGGGTTAGCTGTGCACACTCTATAATAAGCTAGTAATTAACAGCGTTAGAATGCCAAAGATGGCAAAAGCATTTCCTCTGCATCTCCAAGACTTGCTGCATCAAGTGGTGTATCTGAATAATTCCACTGCAAAGCAGATCAGATCAGATCAGATCAGATCAGATAATCTCTGCAATGCAATCACACACATATCAGTCCATTCATGATCTGAAGATACAAGCACTCATCAGTATTTCACATTTACACAAACTCCCCTGCACGATCCACACAAACAAGATCACGAAAGAAAAAGAAAAAGATCCAACCAAGGAGAAGGAAAGAACCAAAGAAAGCACAGGCTCCATCCAGATTACACACAAGCAACCACACAACCTGAGCACACACACACACGCAAGCCACTGATCAGCCTAGCACACTGTAAAGATCCCCACTGTAGAAGCCGTCGTCCTTGTCCTTGTCCTTGGTGCTCTTCCTCTTGGAGAAGAGTATGTCGCCGAGGAGGGGAACGATGGGCTTCACCTTCTGCGCCTTCCTCCTCTTGCCGCCGACCAGCTCGTCGTCGATCTCGCCGAGGCTCATCGCGTAGCTGAACGACGGCAGGTACTCACTGTACGTGCCGGACCTCTCGCCCCACCGCTCGCTCCGCACCGTGGCCGTCGCGTCGGTGTCTCCCCCGAGGCTGCGGCGCGCCGCCGCCGCCTTGTCGGCCTCCATCGCGGCCAGCTTCGAGAGGCCCCGGTGGAGCTGCGCGTTGAGGCTGGCCACGGCCGTCTCCATCTCGTTCCCCCTCTTCCTGAGCTGCACCACCTCCTCCCTCGTCTCGGCCACCTCCGCCTCCAGCTTCTTGATGGAGCTCATGATCTTGAGCCCAGCTTGCGCGCCCTGGCCATGACCACGCTCGTCGTCGTCCCCGTTTGGCGACCGCGGTGACGCGAGCGACTGCGGGGAGGACGGCGCCGAATACATAGGCACAACGGCCGGCGTTGCCCCTGGCTCTACCTCTAGCTCTAGCTCCGCCATTGCATTTGGAGAAAGGGTGGTAGTACTGCTACTACCGCTATCCTCATGCCTGGCATTAGGGGTGGCCGCAATGGCATTGGCAATGGCAACAGCGTTGCCATTGGGCTTGGAATGGCTCACACCGACGAGGATGCGCTCCCCGAACACCGCGACCGCCTCCTTGACGGACCGGAAAGGGCGGGCGGTGTCGACCTCGACGCGGTCCGAGGCCACGGCCATGCTAGAGCCTGGAGGAAGGCCGGCTTCTCCTCAGGGATTTGGACTGTAAGCGACATTCGCAAAGCTCTCGGAGGCTTATATGAGGGTAAAGCTGGTTTCTTTGCTTCCACTTCAATAGCACGCTGGCCACCGGCTATCTATCCCCAAGCAACCAGTTTCCCAATAGCAACAAGCAAGAAACATGACTTGCCACCAAAAAGAAGTCAAAAGAAAACCCTCCCAAACCTCATGCACAAAATCTGCAGGAGTGAAGCTGAAGCAGGGATACTTTTAGAGCACTCTTGGGGTCCATGGCCGTACCTGGTGTTTTTGGAGGCCTGAGCTAAATTTAAAATTAGATTATCTTGAAAGGGTTAATTACCAGAACGAAAGATCATGTTTCACTCTTTAAGCTTTACTAATTGAACAAGAGCAAAAGATTCTCTTGAAAGGGTTAATTACCACTTACCAGAACAAAAGATCATATCTCACTCACTAGTTTACCACTGATACCAAGATTAATCTTTACTAATTGAATAAGGTTTAGTAGAGAAAGGGGGCCTTAATTTTCAAGCTCTTTTACGGTACACTAAATTGAATATGAACCGTTTATTCTTTTCGATCCAATGAATCAGATTAACTAGAGTTTATTTATACTACATCTGGTAGTAGAGTAGTAGAAACACACTTAACAAATCAACGGTTAGATGTGATTTCTACTACACATTTTATACTACAAGTATAATCCACCGTAAAATTTCTCTAATTTTTTTGGAGGCCTATACGGTTGTTCATGTTGCAGATGCCCGCGATACGGGCATGCTTGGGTCATTGGCTGGCTCCAAGGATATGATGGTAACAAACTGCTGTCACAGCAACATGATACAGAGCAGAGCACAACAGAAAATTCTGGTGCCATGACAGTGGCCGGGAGAAATCGTAGTTTTCTTCTGCTGGGGCAGTTCTTGGAGTAGATAGGAACATTGTAACGAACTGCCTTGTTATGGCAATCAGGAGCATGATTCTTCTAGGTAAGAACAGAAGCAAATCAAATCAAATCAAATCGAAGGAAGGGGTGCCTACATCTTCTAGTGTCTTTTCTTGATCTTACAATCAGATAACAAATGAGGGAAGCAAATGGATTAGCTGAAATATATGCAACTAAGCTTAATGGTTCCCTTTTAGACTGAATAGCCTTTCCAATAGATGAATGACGTTTATGTTGCATCTGTGATGACTGATGACTGATGACAGCAAGGTTAAAATGCTAAGTGGTTGTCCATAGTGGGTACCTATAAAATTTTGAAAATTGCTTAGTTTTAAGCAGTATCTCTGCATAAATGATCAGTAAAACTACCTTATGGCCCTAAACATTTAAAATGGGTTCTGAAATTCAATTATTTAAATTAATTGTCGCATAACCTTACGAGTATATAAATGGCATCTTACAAGCAAGTCAAGAAGTCCTAAATTCTCACAAATCGTCTGAAGGTATCAGCACCATGCCTTTACTAAGAAGAAATTAAAGCATATCCACTAATCCACTTCACATCTATTTTCCAGATAGATAACTTACGATAATAGCATTGCACAAAATAAAGTAACATCAAGGTTCAAATCCAAAGGCTACGACATCTCCTTTTCTTGTCTTGAATTCAACGATGTCATGGACATCAAACAAACTAGCACCGAGATTGAGAAACATCAGCAATTAGTAAACATTATTGAGGAAAACAAAATGAAACCATCATAGGTTTTGACAAACCCGAAACCTACCTAAAAGAAAGACAAAAAAAAGTGAAAAAGGAAGGGAAGAAAAACAGACGAAAGCAACCACCCAATGAAGTTACACAATACCTAAAAACAGGGCAGCTTAACTAACTCCACATGACCAGAATACATGAAACACAACCTTGGAAGCATCCTTGTACCCACAGACCCTCTAATGGAAGATTTCAATCAACCAGATGAAATAATAGATGAATATATGTAGAGTGTGAGATCCTGGATCACTAATTGTTTTTTGAAATAATTAATAATTTGCCACTTCAAACATTGACATTTTGATTATGATGCCACTTGAGCCAATGACATATGGGACCATCTGAATCAATGAAATGTAGGTCCAGTGGCAAATTTATGAAGTGTCAATGTTTGAAGTGGCAAATAATTAAATCTCCTGTTAGATCCTGGATCACTAAGAATAACCCAGTTGTCAGCAGCAGCATTGACCTACAAGCATGGACTAACATAAAAAAAGATCTCAGTAATTCTGAAAGCTAGCTAATGTAAAGGCAGAAGTATGTACTATGCAGCACCATAATAATGAACATTACCTGCATTTTTTAGATAATGGAAGCTTTTATTAAACTCCCGGCCTCTGCATCATGAAATGCACACAGCATAGTGTTTATTATTGAGTTACAATCAAGATGTTATAAAAAATTAAACAAAATAAAGGAAGGAGATGTGACAAGCCAAAAAGGCATGAAACCCAAAATCTCAATCCGCACAAATCCTATTACTAAGGCTCTGTTTGGTACGGTTCCTGATTCTAGTATAAACGGAAACGGATCCAGATTCTTGGTAGAAACGTTTTAGGTAGGATTCTATGAATAAGGTGGAACGGGGTTGATACCGATTCAACAACAGAGTGGAAACAGAAGAAATGTTCCGAGGAGAATCGTTCCGAGTTTTAGCCCGTTTGGTTGGGTTTCTTCCAGAATCTAGTAGAAACGGCCCGGTTCCAAGTTGCTAAATGGGGCCTAAATCTCCATCCATGCCTGTTGAACAGATCTCTAAGCATAATCTCCAGGGATCTGCATGCGGATAACAGCATCTCTCGAGAGTTTGGACGTTGTAGCACAAACCATAAGCCCAATGCCTTGTGATCCCTATTCTACCGTCTTTAGTCCCAACAACAGTTGGTTGTGAGCACCAGCAGCCATGATTGCTCCCTGTTTGAAGGATCAAGATACATCTGGTTAGGCATGGGTTAGTGCAAGGAAACAGAAATAGGCTGGAGTTACTGAAGACAAAATAATTACAGAAACTTCACATACAGACCCAGGTGGCAAGATGGCATCGAATCTGTCAACTCCAAACATACCAAGGTTTGAAAGAGTGAAGGTGCCTGCAGATTAAACATGGAGTGCTATATATTACGAAACATATATTAAATTAGTAAGTTAAATTTTCCGACAAAGTACCACATATTCTTTCACAAGGATCTCACAGCCAGCAAAAAGAAACAATAAAAAAAAAAAACCAAAAAGCTGGATAATATTTGGAACACAAGGAATAAGAGCTAGAATACTTCTTCGATAGTTATCTCATAGCAAACTGATAGAGTAAGGTAGCTATAAGCAAAACGAAATATGCTTGACACCCACAGAACTAACAAAATAATAAAAATGATCGTGGACAATCGGAGGTCTTTTTTTGTTACAAATCAGAGGTCTAGTGTTTTGGCAGCCAAATGGATAATCTTCAGCGAAGACACTTCAACCAAAAGGTAATACCGTAATAACCGTAACCTAATAGATGAATTTCTCACTTCCAGTGCTTTGTTTAACATTTAAGTCAGATATTCCATTGGTCTAATGGAACAGAAGTCATGAAGAATTGCCATCCCCATACACCATATAAACCCAGTCTTACGTTTTCCAACGCAATGTGGTATCAAATTATTCATCAGGTGTTAAGTGTTAACACATTTGTCAGAATCAACAACCAAATAGGCTCCCATAGAAGCCACAGAAACAAGCATAACCAACAAAAGTTCCAAGAGGGGGCATCACAAACGGTTCCCTGAATTATGATAAACATATTCGTCAGAGGGAGATAGGATAAATGCCAACAAGCAAGGCTCATCAATTGGCCTGTTAGTCTGTTCATCATAAGCAATAGAAAGTAACTATCATGCTACTGGACTTGAATGTCTGTAACTTTTTGAACATAGGTCACATTAGAAATATACAAGTCACAGTACAAATGAACTTCTTGGCGAAAAAAGAAAGAAAGAGTGAGAACGAAACAACACCCCACAGACTGCACCCGATAAAACCTTGTCCAACAATACTACATTGAACAACACATCTAACCGCGAACAGGAAATTTTGGAGCATACACACGTAACAATCTTCCATATTCATATTTACAGTCCGAATGAATGATTACAGAACAAATCAAATTACAATGAACAATCTGGCATAATAACCATTGACGTACCAAGTAAGTTAGGGTGCTACTGATTTAAATTTCCCGATTCAAATTTGTACAAGAACATAGAACATGTTAGATTGCAGCTGCTTTGCCCGAGCCTAGCCAACCAATTCCTTCCATTTCCTCGACAACGAATTAGTGTCAACCTACAAAGACCAACCATTAAACTTTCTCTCCAGCGAAAATATCACCACCGAAAAATCCTCAAATCCATAAGTATCAGCCTTGTTGGCATCCTGGAGAGCCAGCCTAGTCAAGCTGCCATCCATTGCCACTGCGACATCAATGTTTATACTACTGCTGTAGGTGAAGCTCTTCCCATCTCTGCAGCTGGAGTTCACCACCGGGAGGCGCGCGCTGCGTCAGTGCCACCGTCGTCGCCTTTGCAAGCAGAGCCGTCATGGTCACACCGTTCCCCTTAATCTGCGCACAAATCACTCATTTAGCCAATTAATCACAACAAATGAGAGGCATGACGATCTTAAAACGTCTATTTTGATGCTCACTTTCTTGTAAAGGGCGTCGAGCGTATCTGTGGTGATGGTATCGACTGGAATCCTCTGCCGTAGCTGCCAGACACCCAACCCGGAAGGTCGGCAGCATCCTGCATTGTGATGAATGGCACCGTTCGATACCAAACCCATAAGGTCTGCGTTGGCCGCCGTTGGATCTCCATCCGATGGTCTGACTGATTTTCAAAAAAAAAAAAAAATTGGATTTTCTTTAGACAGTCCCGAATATATATGTAAGAGGAGTTGACAGCGGTGATGATTAACACTCGCCTCACACCTTTGTCAAAGGAAACCACTTGGACAGTTGGATCCGGACCCTATCGCACAATTTTCTTCTCTCTTTATTAACCATCCCTAACAAACAACGATTCTATCCTAACAATCTTCTCATCGTTTTATTTAGCCTCCTGATCTTACTTTTTTTTTTCAAATTTAGCTCCGTTGCGCACATATTTTCAAATTTAGCACTTTACTCTACCATGGAAGACGAATTTAGCACTTTACTCTACCATGGAAGGCGCGGAATGTGTATCCTCTACCTGTCCGGGGGACACGGTCACATGTGCGAGTGCAAACGGGCACGTGCGCGTGTAAGGACTGGCGCGTGGGCAAGCAAGCGCCGCTGCCGACCTGCCGTGGTCAGATAGTATGGAAGCTTGCCTGCCACAGTGATCCTCGCTGCTCCTGCGCTCGTGCGAGCTGCCACGGTGCCGATAAGCTTTCGCGCTCTCCGGTTGCAACAAGGAGCTTCCGCGCTCCTAGGTACAGTAGAGGGTAGGAAGAGAGCTAAATTTACGAATGAGCGTGGGTGGGAGGGAGTTAGATTTGCAAACGGCGGCGACGGGATTGAAGTTGCGGGGTAGATCGAGCATAGAACAGAGGCGAGGTGTGGGCCGCGGCAGCGAAGCCGAGAACGTGAATATAGCAGCCAAGGCACGAACATGTGTCAAGGCGGAGCCGAAGGCATGACCTGGAGTGAGCCCACTGACAGCGACTGGGCATAAATATAGTTTGCTTGTCTATGACAGAGCACAGGCATTGAACTAGTTGTTTGCTAAATGGGAGCCAGTAACCCTAGACATGCTAGCTTGTAAGATGCAACTGCCGAGCTAGGCTTCACTGCGAGACCGTCTGATCCGACTACCAAATTCCGCTCCACCGCGCGAAAAATTAATCCTTCTCGGTTCAGAGTGAGACCAGCGAATTCCTTTATTTGAATCCGAAACCGACTCGGACAAGAACAGCTCGCTCCATGTAAAGAGTAAAGACACGGCTGACGGCACGCGCGCCATCACCTGTCACAACAATATCGCTGTGACGCGCGAATGGTGAACTAGAAAACATTCAAACGGATGTGCACACTTTTACACACAATTCTATGGTATTGTATAATGATTCTACACACACAATTTCCAATCGACAACTTACAGGGGTCAGAGCGAGAGGTTAGGGATAGGAGGCTGCCCACCACTGATGCGTGCTGTATGCTGCTATGCTGCTCCTACGTGTTGTGCACTCACACCGTCTGCTACTACGCCTTAGTGCCTGCGCTGTAGTGCGCCCACGTCTGGGCTCCTGCTGCTCTGTCGACCGCCATGCCATTGCTTGGCCCTCGATAGGGTTTCCAATTTCGGTTTGTAAATTTTTTTGGCACTCATCAAAATCGCCGAAATTCCGAAGTTTCGATGGAATTTCGGGGCGAAATTGTTGTCCAAAAATTTGGACCAAAATTTGAATAAAATTCAAACAAATCAACCGAAATGCAACCGGATTAAAAAATTTCGGAACCCACCAAAATGACCAAATTTTGACAAAATTCAGTGAAATTTCGATGAAATTCGGAACCATGCCATCGATAATATTGCCACCACCTCCGAAGAATTAGTGTAAATGAGGAGAGTGGGAGATTTCGATTGGGATCTTTAGCCTTGGGAGGGATCGGAGAGGAATCGTAGGCCGGGTGCTGTGGTGGACTGGAGCTATGAGCTTGCGGGCTTTGTTGTGGGTTATTAGACTGGTAGCCTGCTATGCTTTTCACGTGCTGACACTAGCGAATACAACCATCGATCGCGTACCTGATCCCCTGGGTTTTTGAAATTTTTTAGGGATACCGGTGCATACCCGGCGCCCCTACTGGCTGTCGAGTGCGCTACCAATGGCGCCGCCTGCATGCCGGTGCCAGCACGTGGCGATTGAGCTCACGACTGCCCGCGCAGCTCATGGCATCAGCCCCACACCCTGCCGTCGACGGCTCTGCGCGAGGCTCCCTCGCCGTGAAAGAAACGTTCTCCGTCACTTCTTTTCTGCCGATCGGACAACCAGGCGTGCATCACCGGCTGCGTGTCGCTGCACCAGGTGGTGTTAGTTGACTCCTGGCTCGGCACCGGCAACGGCAGGAGCAGCGAGATCCCACGAGTGCTCCACGCTGCCGGCCACGGCTGGCGTCATCTACTCCCAGACATACCGCTTGCCCACCATGTCTGCCGCCAAGCGCACGACCATCAACATGCGCATCTAGTTCGGCCGCGAGGATGTCACGTGTGTGCAGATCCTGCTCGCTTGCACCAACAAGTGGTATCAGAGCTGTGTTCGCATGACGATGTCTGGAGATCATCCATCATCCGATGATCAACTCCCACTTAGAGCGGCGCTGGATGATCCATCAGCATCCGGCGTCAAGATGGTGGTGAGAGGAGTTCCTATTCAGTACCCAATGCTGGATGACACCAACTATGACTTTTGAGCTATGAAGATGAAGATCATCGTCCGCTTGCTTGGTGTATGGTGAGCGATTGAGGGTGAGGTATTGATCGATGAAGAGAAATATCAGGGTGCCCTGGCTGCAATATCCTAGTCTATCTCGGATCATGTAATGATGGCCATTGCCAGCAAGGAAATGGCGAAGCAGGCATGGGAGGCTATCAGAGATATGCGCATTAGGGAAGATCATGTCAAGAAAGCAAGGGTGTAGGTACTGAAGTGCCGACTTGATCGCTTGATTATCGATGATGATGAGAACATCGTGGAGTTCTCTCAAAAGCTCACCGCCAAAGTGGGAGAGATGCGCTCCCTTGGCACTGATTTGAAGGACAGCACCATGGTTGAAAAATTGTTCAGTGCCGTGCCTGATCGATTTTCACAAATCATCAGCACGCTTGAGCAGTTTGGAGATGTTGAAGGTATGTCACTGCAAGAGGCAATTGGATGCCTGAGGGCGTACTAGGAAAGCACCAGAGGGATATGTCATGACCGCGACAAAAAGGAGGGGAAGCAACTCCTGCTCATTCGAGCCCAATGGAAAGGCTTGACCATGAATGAAAAGAAGCACGGGGGAGGAGTCTGGTTTTGGCAAGAAGAAGAATAGTGGTCGTGGCCGTGGTCATGACAGTGAAGGAGGCTGAGGTGGAGATGGTGAAGAGTGAAAGTTCAAGAAATTCGATAAGTCAAAGATCAAGTGCTACAACAACGACATGATGGGGAGTTTCCGAAGTGAATGCCGCAAGCCAAAGAGGGAATGAGCACACTATGTCGAGAAGCAGGATGATTCTGAACCGGCATTGTTGGTCACCGACACCTGTGAGCTTGTGCAGATAGTCCAAGATGATGGACAGATGGTGATGCTCAATAAGAAGAAAGTGATCCCAAAACTCAGAAATGAGAGAGATGGGCCAGGTGGCGTGTGGTATCTTGATACTGATGCAAGTAACCATATGGTTGGGTCCAAGGAGCTCTTTGCAGAATTTGATGAAATGGTACGTGACGTTGTGAAGTTTGGAGATGGGTCTATTGTGGATACATGTGGGTGTGGCTTAGTGCTTCTCAATTGCAAGAACCATGAACATAAATTGCTCACCGAAGTGTGTTACATCCCACGGCTCAAGAGCAACATAATGAGTATTGGTTAGCTTGATGAGAATGGGAGTATCATCTGTATTAATGATAATTTTATTCTTAAGAATGTTGCCTTAGTTAGTAAGCTGCAATACAATTTACTTGCTGTTTCTCAGCTTATCGATGACGATTTCGAGGTAAGCTTTAAGAGTAGCGCCTGTAAAATACTCGATTCTTTTAGAGGGTTGGTTTGCGGGATTTCTATATTTGGGAGTCTTGCATACTGATTTCTCTTCTTCCGAAGACTCTCTCCATTGTTTGATTGCCTCAGAGTCCTATAATCTCTCCTTCTGGTATAGGAGACTTGGTCACATAGGCTTTCATCATTTGACCCGAGTTAGCAACTATAATCTCATTCGTGGTTTGCCGACATGGCAAGATGGTCGCTGTTTCTCATCCCCTAGTCACCCTTGTGATGATTGATGCACCAGAACAACTTTTACACATAGACACTGTTGGTCCAGCTAGAGTGCAATCAACGAGAGGGAAGTGGTACATTCTTGTCATAGTCGATGATTTTTTGAGGTATTCTTGGGTGTTTTTTATGACCTCGAAGTAGAACATCCCAAAATTTCACAAGATTTGAAATAAAAGTACCAAGTTTAATTTTGACCTTAATATGAATTTTCAGCATTTTTCTGGAATTCTTGAATTTTTTTCCATTTAACAAAAATGCTTTTCTATAACCTAGTTATGATTTATAATTTTTAAAATTAAAATTCACATCCTCTCAAAATCAAGAAATATTTTATCTACGTTTCAAATACTCCAAAGAGTCTCTCAAAAAAGTTTCATGAATTTTGAAATCAAATTAATGCTATGAAATTTTTAAGTAAATCATGTGACTAAATTATGTGACTGATTATGCTATGAAATTTTTAAATAAACACTAGTACCATCCCAGGATCATCCCAAAAAAATTTCATAAAATTTGAAGCTACTTTTATAGCTTAAACAAATTTCAGTAAAACTAGCTACAATTAAAGACTTAAACTAAATTCAGTAAATTTTGAAAAAGGAAAATGCCTAAGCCAAGAAGCCGTTTTCTCGCTTTTTTTTTAAATAATACATTTTTTAAATTGAATTGCGTTTTTAATACTCGGAAAAAAAATTGCAAAAATAATACGTGGTCGCCAAACCGTACGGCGAATACACTACGCCGAACCGTGTGGCGAATACCCTATTTTCGCCACACGGTTCGGCGACAATACCCTAACCGCCGCAATTAATCTGCTACACGGGCATCAAGGTTATTTTCGCCAAATGGTGCGGCGAATACCCTATTTTCGCCGTACGGTATGAAAAGGTTAGAAGATTGCCTAGAGGGGGGGGTGAATAGGCTAATTTAAAATTAAAACAATTTAACTAGTGAAAGCAATTGGTCGGATATTCGAATTAATATCGAACAGAAATCTTGAACTTCCGTAATTACTTGGATTATCCGATTGGTACTTTACTTAAAGAGTCAGGCAGAAATAAGCGCATCGACAACTAGCTTTAGATATTAAAATTGTATCTTGAAGAAAATCAATAAGATTAAGCGGCTGACTAGAGAGCGAGAAGAACACAATAGTTTGATTCCCGGAGTTCGGATCCTTGAGGGGATCGTGCGCGTCTCCGTTGAGGAGGTTCCAAAGAACCCGGGTCTTTTCCAACCCTTTCCTCCCAAACCTCGGCGCGCTTGAGGCTTGGTTCCACTATTTGGTTTCCTTCCCTTTCGGAGCGGGCCGGCCTTCACAAACTTCTCACTGGCGTCCCACAACCTTTGGGAGCTCGTGAGCGACGCCTTAGCCGTCTAGGAGTCCTTCAACCTCAAGAGAAAAGAATGCACTTGAATCTCGATCTTGGAGGGTTCTCTACTTTCTCAAGATGAATGACAACTTAGCTCTTAACTCACAGCCACACTTAACACGACCCTCACTCACTAAATGATCCCTAAGATCAAGGAGGAGAGTGCTCAAAGAGTGCTCTAGAAAGTGCTCAAGAAGCTCAAGTAAACAGCCCAAGCAAGTGTGTAACCAGCAAAAGGAGTGAGAGAGGGGTATTTATAGTTTTGGTTCAAAACTAGCCAGTTACCCTCGCACTCAGCCTCACATCGAATGTCAGATACAAACTTGAACATCCGATGTGTGCAAACTCCCGAGGCTTGGAAAACTTCCAGCGGTCGAAAACAACACGCATCGGAAAGTCCGATAACAACATCGAACATCCGATGACTCTCGAAGAGGGAACCTGCAACAAAACAAGCTAAGACCTCATCGGGCGTCCGAAAAAGACATCGGAACATCCAAGAAAGCAGTAGGCTCCCAAGCGGAAAACAACCACTTCGAACTTCGAAGAGCGCAACTTCGGACAATCCGAACTAGACAGAGAGCACCTTTACACAAGAAGGCACACATCGGACCTTCCGATACTAAATATCGGAACATCCGAACCAAGCGAGAGCTCCTATCTAAAACACAACAGGTATCGGAACATCGAAAGCAGAACATCGAATGTCCGACCCAAAGCAGAGAACACACGGTGAAGCACAACTCCACTTGGAACTTCGAGACATCGGGCGTCCGATACAAGTTCGAACATCCGACCTGAACTTAAAACAAACTACATTCGAGCCGAGAGAACACTTCAAGCCCTTGAGAGACTCGCCTAAGTTCATCTTGAGTGAGGAGAACATTTCCAAGTCAATTTCAACGCATCCCTCTTAATAGTACGGCATTCCTATGACTCAATAGATTAAAATTTCAAGCTTAAATACCGTTTTTCTTACTCAGCGCTACTAGAGGACACTTCACGTGCATAGACGATCTCTTGAAGCCTTTGCCTGTTCATAAACTAGTTGAACACATTAGTTTCTTTAATCATTTGTCATTAATCACCCAAAACAAATTTAGGGGGCCTAGATGCACTTTCAATCTCCCCCTTTTTGGTGATTGATGACAACATGATTTAGGACAAGTTTATAAAGCATTGTGAGAGTATAAATATAGACGGAACTCCCCCTCAAAATGTGCATTGAGAATGGATCTTGAGAACAAATGCACTTTTAGAGAGAAGAATATGAGAGAGCTCCCCTATATCTTTGCATAGGAGATTATCACAAGATTGACGGGATAAAGCAAGTATGAGTAATTCAGATAATTAACTACCATCAAGTTCTCCATGCAACAACAATAAAGAGATTAAAAGCGATAGCAATTAACAACGAAGTTTTAAACCAAACACATAAACTAAGTTCCAAGTTCATGACTCACGATAGATAGATAAACTTGTCATCTCTCCCCTTTGGCATCAAGCACCACAAAGGATAGAGAGAGAGAGAGAGAGATGGGGAGACTAATCGACTCCTCGATGCGGCTTCATCCGACCTGCAGTTCTTCGTCATCATCCTCGGACTTCGGACATCAGTCTTTGGAGCAAAGGGATCCTCGATCTCTTCTTCACTTTCCTCGCCCTCTGAGCATTCAGATTCGGATGCCTTTGGATATCCTTGAGTCGCTTGGCATTCTTCTCTACGCTTTCTGAGTTGCTCTTGCAAGAACAAATATTGACTTCAAAGCTCGCGAGAATAGGTGAAGAAGATCCGGGAGCAGAGGGTGAAGGAGTAGCAACCTTGGAAGAGGTAGTCCTCCCTGGTGGAAGCTCTGGTGGCTCGAGAAGGGCCTTGATTGCTTTGACTTGAAGTGCCACATGCTTTCCATCGCACTCAAAATGCTGCCACTGTCACTTCCTCAATTAAGTGCATGATAAATGGAGCATATCCACGGCTCATACGAGGCTCTGTCAATGAGTCCGATCTCATTCCATATGAAATCAAAGACATCAAAGGGCCTCTGACCATCTTGCATTACGCTTTCAAGAGGTTTACGGTGTAAGAAAGGACATGAGAAGCATCACCTTCTTTTGGAGCCAAGGTCTTCTGAAGAGTCTGCATTCAGGGATAGCAAAGAAGGGCTTCATTCCCTTAGTGTCACCTGGCTCAAACTGCATTCTCCTCATACAAGAAATTCAGATTTGATGCACCAAGTGAGACCTCATTGTGGATCGATCTACGTCACTGGAGTCCGCTTGGAAATCAAGCAATCGGCAAACTGAGCATTATGTGGTTTCATACCAAGTTCCTCGGTCATCCAATGGAGAGTAGAGACTCGATCCCCGAGACATACATTGTGGCATAGAGGCCCTGAGCTATGATCTCCACATTCCAATCATCTTTGAAAAGCCATGATCCTCTTGGTGCCAGTTCTTTCACAAACCGCAATAACATCATTAAACACGACATCATCCATTGCCATGTACTCCCAATCAACGCATTGCATTTGGATTACTGGATTCTTTCTAGGATAAATGATGACATAAAAGTCACGCTGAAAGAATGTCCGTAAACGTGAGTCGATGAAGGCTGGTCATTAAAACGCTGATTCTCTTCACGAGCTTTTCTCACTTGTCTTTGCTTTCCCTTTGTAGTTTCTGGCTTTCTTTGAAGTCTAGGGTTTCTTTCAGGCGGTTTCAATCTCGGCATGTCTCTTGTTTGAGACCACTGGCGCTCGACAATTCCCTTGCCTTTTCTAGAGGTAGCGGTGCTCACGAGCACATTTACCGTTTGGCGGCCTGAGCAGCGAGTTCAGCGATTGAAATCCAGGTTGAGATCCTCGAGTGGCTTCGCTTTGTTCTCGCCGATTGGAGTTTTTCTTTGCGAGTGAAAGTAACCTTGGCTGAACCCGAGGAGGTTGATCACCTTGACTTGGATCCATCGACACCGGTGATAGAGAGTAGCGAGATATGATAGATGAAACTAGAGAGAGAGCTGGCTTTAGTGTTGTATCTTGTCAACATCGGAAGTTCCGATATAGTATCAATTCCGACTTTATCGGAAGTTCGACAGAGAATTTCGGAAGTTCGATATATTACGTACAACCCTAAAACTAGGATTTCAACCAAATCAACCAAAGGAATTTGATAAAACTTGAGATCTAGCGGGAAAGCTAGAGCAACAAGTTTCTGAAAGATATGATCAAAGATTCACGGAAAACTTGAAGAGACACGGATTGCTCTAGGTTTACCTTGAGGATGAAGAACGAGTTTTGATAGGATTAAGGTCTTCTAAACCGTGAGGCTCTCCTCAGCGAGGTAGATCGGAGTTTCCGAAGAGTTGAAGACTCAGAAGGCGACAAGTGATGAAAGAGTGCGATTGGAGGGAGAGAGAGAGGCGTCACGGAGGCCAAGTGAAGGAATAAAGAAATGAGGTAGGGAGCCATAACCAGAACCGTCCTTATCATGCGTTTACACGCACTTGAACATTCCGAACGAGGTTGGAGGATTCAAGAGTTCAAGTTTCCAGCGAACGAGGAAGTTGAGCAGATTAGGATATTCCGATAAAATATCGGACATTCGAAGAGTTCAAAACACGATTCGGATATTCGATGACTGGATCGGATATTCCGATGCGTGTATTTTTCAGGTGACGGGAAGAAAAGACAGGATTTACGAGAAGGAAGGAATTGAGACTTTGAGAGTGAACTCGGCGATCCATTCTACTTGTGATCGAGATACCAAAACAACATCGAAGCTATGATCACATGTGGAATGACTAAAGATGTAATATACAACTCAACTCTTTAAAAGCGAGATAACTAATTTTTGCAATCCTTTTATTTTGAAATCACCAAGAATAGCAACAATCAAATGCGAGCAAGATGTCAAGTCACATTCCGATAGTCTAGGACATTTAGCTCACATCTCGATTCACAAAATCTTTTCTCATCTAGAGGTTTGGTGAAGATATCGGCCAGTTGTTTCTCGGTTCTCACATAGGTAATATCTATGTCTCCCTTAAGAGAGTGATCTCTAAGGAAGTGGTGTCGGATATCTATGTGCTTGGTCCGAGAGTGTTGAACGGGATTGTTGGCTATTTTGATCGCACTCTCATTGTCACATAAGAGTGGTACCTTCTCCATACGGAAACCAAAATCCTTTAAGGTTTGCCTCATCCATAATAATTGTGCACAACAACTTCTGCGGCAATGTATTCGGCCGGTGGATAGAGCCACCGAATTTTGTTTCTTTGAGGACCAAGACACTAGTGATCTACCTAGAAATTGACAAGTCCCCAAGTGCTTTTTCTATCCACTTTGCAACCCGCATAATCAGCATCCGAATAACCAATCAAATCGAATTTTGATCCTTTAGGATACCAAAGCCCTAAACTAGGTGTGTGAACTAAATATCGAGAATTCTCTTTACGGCTACTAGGTGGCACTCTCTAGGAGCGGCTTGAAATCTTGCACACATACACACACTAAGCATAATATCAGGCCTAGATGCACAAAGATAAAGCAATGAACCTATCATGGATCGATATACCTTTTGATCCACGGGATTACCTTCTTCATTTAAACCAAGATGTCCGTTTGTAGCCATGGGTGTATGGATTGGCTTGGCGTTCTCCATGTCAAACTTCTTAAGCATATCTTTGATGTACTTTGTTTGGCATAAGAATGTACCTTCCTTGAGTTGTTTGATTTGAAATCCAAGGAAGAATTTTAACTCGCCCATCATTGACATTTCGAACCTCTTTGTCATTATCCTACTAAATTCCTCACAAAAGCTTTTATTAGTAGAACCAAATATAATGTCATCGACATATATTTGGCACACAAATAAATCATTATCAACAAATTTTGTGAAGAGAGTAGGATCGACTTTACCAATCTCGAAACCCTTTTTAATGAGAAAATCCTTAAGGCATTCATACCATGCTCTAGGTGCTTGCTTGAGCCCGTAGAGCGCCTTATGGAGTTTGTAGACATGAGTGGGGTTCTTATGATCCTCCATTCCCGGCGGTTGCTCAACGTATACCAATTCGGCGATTGGACCATTTAGGAAAGCACTCTTGACGTCCATTTGATAAAGCTTGAAATCATGGTGAGTAGCAAATGCAACCAATATACGAATTGATTCTAATCTAGCAACGGGAGCATAAGTCTCACCAAAATCCAAACCTTCAATTTGAGTGAATCCTTGAGCTACCAACCGAGCTTTATTTCTTGTGACAACTCCGTTCTCGTCTTGTTTGTTGCGGAAGACCCATTTGGTTCCAATCACGTTTTGATTTGGTCTTTCCACCAGCGACCACACCTTGTTTCTAACGAAGTTGTTAAGCTCTTCATGCATAGCCATTATCCAATCCGGATCTTTTAGTGCATCTTCAACCTTCAAAGGTTCCAAAGTAGACACACAGGAGTAAAATTCACAAAAATTAGCTACTCTAGAGCGTGTAGTTACCCCCTTTTGAATGTCACCGAGAATATTATCGACGGGGTGGTCTCTTTGAATACTTTGATGCACCCTTGGATGCGGCATTTGAGACGTTTGTTGAATTGGCTCATTATCTTCAATTTGATCATCCTCCATTAATTTGCTTGAACTATCTTGAGGAATGTCTTGATTTTGATTTGAAGTGGGAGGCTCCACTTGTGTAGATGAATTATCTTGATGCTCCTTTTCTTGCGGCCTCACTTCGCCCGATAGCCGGCTTCTTGATTGCAATGCTTGGCTCTTCCTCATTTTCTAGCACATTTAAATCAACTTGCTCTACTTGAGAGTCCGTTAGATTCATCAAATGTCACGTCTCTCGCTATTTCAACACAACCCGAAGTTTTGTTGAAACGCGATAGGCGTAAGCATTTGATCCATATCCTAAGCAAGAAACCCTCATCGATCTTTGGAGCAAATTTAGAGTTCTTGGGTTTCTTGTTAAGAATGAAACATTTACTACCGAAAACTCTAAAATATGAGACATTTGCTTTGTTACCGGTAAGAAGTTCGTATGCCGTCTTCTTCAAGATCTTGTGGAGATACAATCGGTTGATGGCATGGCACGCGGTGTTGACGGCTTCAGCCCAAAAGTGATCGGAAATCTTGTATTCATCAAGCATTGTCCTTGCCATCTCGATCAACGTCCGATTCTTCCTTTCTACCACTCCATTTTGTTGAGGAGAATATGGAGCGGAGAATTCATGTTTTATTCCTTCTTCATCAAGGAATTGTTCAACTTGAGTATTCTTGAACTCACTTCCATTATCGCTCCGAATCTTCTTGATCTTCAAATCGAATTCATTTTGGGCTCTTCTTGCAAACTTCTTGATTATCCCTTGAGTTTCACTTTTCTCTTGCAAAAGAATACCCACGTGAAGCGAGAAAAATCATCAACAATAACTAAACCATACTTGTTACCTCCGATGCTTATATAAGCAACGGGTCCGAAGAGGTCCATGTGTAGAAGCTCCAATGGTTTTGTCGTCTGCAGGAAGATCTTCGCGGGATGACGCGCTCCAACTTGCTTTCCGGCTTGACAAGCGCTACAAATCCTATTTTTCTCAAACTCAACATTTGTTAGTCCAATGATGTGATCGCCTTTTAGAAGCTTGTCGAGGTTCCTCATGCCAACATGAGCTAGCCGGCGATGCCACAACCAACCCATGCTAGACTTTGCCATTAAGCATGTTTGAAGTTTAGCGCTATTTGAATTGAAATCAACCAAATAGAGCTTACCCTTCAAATATCCTTTAAAAGCAATTGAGGAATCATCTCTTCTAAAGACGGTCACATCCACATTAGTGAAAAGACAATTATAACCCATCTCGCAAAGTTGCGACACGGATAACAAATTGTAATTCAAAGATTTAACAAGCAAGACATTGGAAATTGAATGATCATTAGAAATAGCAATTTTACCTAATCCCATTACCTCACCTTTACCATTATCACCAAACACAATATTTTCATATTGTGACCCTTTTCATCAAAAGATGAAAACATTTTCTTTTCTCCGGTCATGTGGTTTGTGCAACCACTATCAAGCACCCAACTTGATCCACCGGAGATATAGTCCTACTGAAAACACATCAAGTCTTGTTTTTAGGTACCCAAATCCTTTTGGGTCCTTGCATGTTAGTAATCAATACTTTCGGTACCCACACCTTCTTTTTGCTCACATCATTAGAGTGGTGGGCACCGACAAAATGAGCAACCACTTTACCACGGTGGTTTCTCTTCAATATGTAAGAAGCAAAGTGAATGGAATGAGATGTATGACATTGAGGATGCTCCTTTGATTCTTGCCCGGTTTTGATGACTTGTGTGGTGGTCAATGGTTGTTTGTCATTTCCTTTGACAAACTTGATGCATTCCTTACCTTTTACAACCACACGGTCATTTCCTTTGCATTCATACTTATCATATCCTAGCCCTTCTTTGTTTTTGTTGCCTCGACCACTTATGGTTTTGTATAGGGCGTCCTTGGATTGATAAGTTTTCATGCAACCGTACCTAACCAAGGCACTTAATCTCTCGTTTTCGCTTTTTAATACTTGCACAAATTGAGAATTAGTAGAGCAAGCATTAATATCAACATTATAGCATCGAGAGCAACCATTGCTAGTGGAAGGAATAGAAGCCATTGAAGAATTTACAATTGGAGAATTAAGATCATTAAGAGATTCAATTTGCACTTCAAGAGCTTGGAGATTGTTTTCCAAATTTATGACATTCTCTTGAAGTGACTCATTTGAACCCTTAAGTAATGTTATTGAATTATTAGCCAAATCAAGCTTTTGGTTAACAATTCAATTGTCTCCTTTTCTTTTGTGAGAACCTTCTCGAGAGCAAGATTTTTCTTCTTTTCACAAATTAGCAACTCTTCTTGCTTCTCGAGAGTCTCCTCTTGGCTATCTATTCTTTTCAATAGTTTATGGATCTTATCAATAGCCGTTTTGCTTAAATCACAAAATAGAACATCATCATCATCATTGTCATCGCTATCCAATTCACTATCACTACTTGGAGGTTTTGACTTAGTCATTACCTTCCGCCCTTTTGCCATGAGACAAACAGGTGCGTCGTCGTTGTCGGTGTCACTCATGTCGCGAAGAGTGATTTTGTTGGAGGAGGAGCGGCTTCAATGGCGACGGTGGCGACTCCTTCATCATCGGTGTCGGTCGGTCGTTTGAATCCCATTCTTCGCCAATATGGGCTCGCCCCGAGTACTTCTTCTCGTGGCCTTTATTTTTCTTGCTTGGCTCACTCTTCTTTTGCTCATTTGAGGAGGTCTTCTTCTTTGGACAATCGGCGATGAAGTGTCCAACTTCACCGCACTCATAGCATGCCCTCTTCACATTTCTTCTTCTCCTTGACTTGTCATTGAAGTTTTCTTGTATTTGCTTGACCCGTCATACTTGAGGAATTTTTGAACTTTCTCACGAACAATGCCAAGTCTTCCTCGTCTTCGCTCTCATCTTCTTCTTCATCACTTGATGTTGATTCTTCCTTTTTGCTTGCCTTCAAAGCTATTTGCTTCGGTCTTGAGCTTGAGCTTTGCTTGGCAAGGTTCTTCACTTCTTTTGCTTCTTCCTCCATAAGTTCATGTGATAGAATTCTTCCTAGCACATCATTAGGAGTAAGCCTGTAGAACTCTTTTAGCTCTCGTATAAGTGTTACGAGAGTCGAATTCCTTGGAGCAAAGGCTCTCAACATCCTCTTCACCACAACGTGGTCCGTCATATCCTTGCTTCCAAGTCCTCTTATCTTGTTTACGAGGATCATCAAGCGATCATACATTTGTTGTGGAGTCTCATCATCATTCATGACAAATCTCCCCAACTTGCCTTCTAGCAATTCAATCTTTGATTCCCTTACACTTGATGTACCCTCATGTGCTACTTGAAGTGTGTCCCATATCTCTTTGGCTTCTTCCAAGCCGTCCACTTTGTTGAATTCCTCGGGACTCAACGCTCCAAGCAACACGCTTGCGGCTTGAGCATTGCGATGGATGTTTTGCTCTTGTTCCGGCGTGAGCTCCATATCGTCTTCCGGCATATCTAAACCTGTGCAAACAATTTTCCAAACACTAGGATGGAGAGACATCAAATGCATTTTCATCTTGTGCCTCCAAGCGGAATAGTACGTGCCATCAAAGAAAGGTGCACGCCCGGAGGGCACAGTGATATACGAATGCGAAGAGGAAGTATTTAATTTTTCATAATTGAAAGGAATTTGAGCTCCCTGACTAGATGTAGAGGTAGCTTCCTCTTTGCTCTTGCCGGAGTTCCATCTCCGCCTCGGACTGCTTTTGCTCGTCGTCATGACAACCTTCAACCCGGTGTTGGCCATCACGTTCCTTCAAGCGGTTAAGCCTTCGAGAAGGTTTGGCTCTGATACCAATTGAAAAGGTTAGAAGATTGCCTAGAGGGGGGGTGAATAGGCTAATTTAAAATTAAAACAATTTAACGCAATGAACAGTCGGATATTCCGAATTAATATCGAACTTCCGAAATCTTCTGAGCTTCCGTAATTACTTCGATTATCCGATTGGTACTTTACTTAAAGAGTCAGAAATAGCAAGATGCGACAACTAGCTTTAGATATTAAAATTGTACTGAAGAAAATCAATAAGATTAAGCAGGCAACTAGAGACGAGAGAGAACACAATAGTTTGATTCCCGGAGTTCGGATCCTTGAGGGGATCGTACGTCTCCGTTGAGGAGGTTCCAAAGAACCCGGGTCTTTTCCAACCCTTTCCTCCCAAACCTCGGTCGCACTTGAGGCTTGGTTCCACTATTTGGTTCCTTCCCTTTCGGAGGCGGAGCCGGCCTTCACAAACTTCTCACGGCGTCCCACAACCTTTGGGAGCTCGTGAGCGACGCCTAGCCGTCTAGGAGTCCTTCAACCTCCAAGAGAAAAGAATGCACTTGAATCTCGATCTTGGAGAGGTTCTCTACTTTCTCAAGATGAATGACAACTTAGCTCTTAACTCACAACCACACTTAACACGACCCTCACTCACTAAATGATCCCTAAGATCAAGGAGGAGAGAGTGCTCAAAGAGTGCTCTAGAAAGTGCTCAAGAAGCTCAAGTAAACAGCCCAAGCAAGTGTGTAACCAGCAAAAGGAGTGAGAGAGGGGTATTTATAGTTTTGGTTCAAAACTAGCCGTTACCCTCGCACTCAGCCTCACATCGGAATGTCCGATACAAACTTCGGAACATCCGATGTGTGCAAACTCCCAGGCTTGGAAAACTTCCAACGGTCGAAAACAACACGCATCGGAAAGTCCGATAACAACATCGGAACATCCGATGACTCTCAGAGAGGGAACCCAACAAAAACAAGCTAAGACCTCATCGGAACGTCCGAAAAAAGACATCGGAACATCCGAAGAAAACAGTGGGCTCCCAAACAGGAAAACAACCACTTCGGAACTTCCGAAGACGCAACTTCGGACAATCCGAACTAGACAGAGAGCACCTTTACACAAGAAGGCACACATCGGACCTTCCGATACTAAATATCGGAACATCCGAACCAAACAGAGAGCTCCTATCTAAAACACAACAGTATCGGAACATCCAAAGCGAACATCGGAATGTCCGACCCAAACAGAACACACCGGATCAAGCACAACTCCACTTCGAACTTCGAGACATCGGAACGTCCGATACAAGTTCGGAACATCCGACCTGAACTTAAAACAAACTACATTCCGAAGCGAGAGAGAACACTTCAAGCCCTTGAGAGACTCGCCTAAGTTCATCTTGAGTGAGGAGAACATTTCCAAGTCAATTTCAACGCATCCCTCTTAATAGTACGGCATTCCTATGACTCAATAGATTAAAATTTCAAGCTTAAATACCGTTTTTCTTACTCAGCGCTACTAGAGGACACTTCACGTGCATAGACGATCTCTTGAAGCCTTTGCCTGTTCATAAACTAGTTGAACACATTAGTTTCTTTAATCATTTGTCATTAATCACCCAAAACAAATTTAGGGGGCCTAGATGCACTTTCACGGTATGGCGAAAATAGGTTGTCGCCAAATGGTACGGCGACAATTGCTCGGTTAAAAACGCCCGACGCGAGATCGATCCAGATCGATCTCTCCAGCGCTGCCGCCGAAGCCAAAAAAAAAAGAGAGGGCGCCGCCGGCCGCAGGAAGAGAAGAGGGAGAGGGAGAAGAGGGAGAAGAGGGAGAAGGAGAGGGAGAGGAAGGAGAAGGAGAGGAAGGAGGAGGAGAAGAAGAAGAAGAGAGGAGAAGAATAAGAAGAGGAGAAGAAGAAAGAGGAGGATGTAACATCGCAACTTTGTTTAATTTCGTGTTCTTCAATGTAGAGAGCGATTTAGAGTAGTGCAATTTAGAGTAGCGATCTAGAGTAGTGCAATTTAGAGTAGCGATCTAGAGTAGTGCAATTTAGAGTAGCGATCTAGAGTAGTGCAATTTAGAGTAGCGATCTAGAGTAGTGCAATTTAGAGTAGCGATGTAGAGTAGTGTAATTTAGAGTAGTGATGTAGAGTAGTGTAATTTAGAATAGCGATTCTAGTTGTTTAATTTAGAGTAGTGATATTAGTTTGAATATTTAAAAGTTGTTCAATTTACAGTAATGAATTTCCATATTAGCAATGTTGAAGAGAGAATTAATCGCTAGCTGATCGGTTGACCAAGGATTAGAGATTAATCGTCAATGCGGAGGATTAACTGAACCAATCGGTCAATCAATAATCGGTTGGTCAGCAAGGGCAATATATCGATTTAGTTACTAAAATACCTTAAAAATGGAGATTAGGCCCGATTAATTCCGATTAATCGTTCTGCCCAGTTTTTTGACCGTAAGGAAAAAAATGGAATCTTTAGGGCTTCGATCACAAGCTAATCGGCTAGTTAATCGGCCGATTTTTCTGAACATTGCATATTAGTAGCAAATAGCCATGTTATACGTGCGCTATATTATTATAATATTATAGTATCAATATCACGATAGTTAATTAGCGTTGTTCAATTTACGGTACAGATTTTACATTTTAGTAGGGATGCAAAAATTTATTTTGTCTATGTCGTCGCAGTGATGTCGGAACCAGTGGAATTCAGGGTATATTATGGCGATGGTGAAGTAAAAATTGGGCAGAATAGAGTGGATTTAAGCGGCTTTGCGGTCACCATGGTCGAGCACTTGTCCCCCGATACTGTTAGCATTCGTGATATAAAACTTTGGTTGACCAAAATTTTTTCCCTGAATCCAAGTGTTTATTCTGTTACCATCCAAATCGTATTCACGCGTAGCAAGGGTGACCCGGTTGTTTGGGAGTTGAAGACAGTAGATCGAACACAGATGTGGCAGAAATGGTTAAGGTGGTGCAAGGGATCTAGCCTCGAATGTGTGATGCTGGTGCAAGCTTGCCCTAGGGAAGAGGTGAGTACTACTGGTGTGAGCGAGAGCAGCACATCGGCTACAGCTGAACAAGTTCAGCCAGTGGTGTCGGTTGAGGCAGCAGCGGGGGATAATCACATGGATGCAGCAAGCGCAGAAGGTCGGGCTGATGAAGGGGAGGATATCGATCAACTTGTGGATCAATTGGATTGGGTGGACCGCATGGCGACAGAAGAGGAAGCTGAAATGTTGGACACCGTCGCTGTCGATACCATCGGCGAAGATGACGAACGGGAGGAAGATGATGAAATGCATGGTAGTACTGGCTCAGCGGAGGTACCCATCCCCGATGAATGGAACAGGCAGAACAAAGCTGGTATGGAAGCTTTGTGGGGCCACGATTCGCATTGCGAGTATGGTACTGGTGCCATTCGGTTGAATCAAATGTTCCCGAACAATTCTGAATTGAAGTTGGCAGTGAGCTTGTGGGTACTATCGCTGCAAAGAGAGTTTCGGGTTGTCCTGTCTAGCCCAGATAAGTACATAGTGAAGTGCGTAATCGATGGTTGTGAATTTCGAGTACATGCATACAAACCGAAGTGTGAGACGTATTGGATTGCATCAAAAGTGGACGAGCACACATGCAGACTAGAAAATGTTCTTCTCAAACACTGTAACTTGAATGCGGCTGTAATAGCTAGCGTGATGTTTAATGAAATCATTGAGAAGCAAGATATCGAGTGTTCGTATATTCAGAAAGCAATGTTACGAACATTTAAGTATCAGATAAGCTACTCCATAGCCTGGCGTGCGAAGCAGAAAGCATTAGAGAAGAGGTTTGGCACATACGAGGCTTCGTATTGCAACCTACCTCGTGTGCTTGAAGTATTGAAGCAAACCAATCCTGGCACGTACAACGCTTTCAAAGAAAGCGAAGCAGATGCAAATGGGATCTGTACATTTCGTCGTGCTTTCTTTTCATTGGGGCCTTGCATTGCGTCATTCAGGTACTGTCGTCCATTGCTTTGTGTTGATGGCAGATTCTAACAGCCATTGCAGTTGATGCGAACAACCAAATACTTCCATTGGCCTTTGCTTTTGTTAAGGGTGAGAATCGGGATAGCTGGCTGTGGTTTTTCAGACATCTGAAGGTGGGGGTAGTTGGTGACCGGCCCAGCATGTGCATCATTCATGATCGTCACAAAGGTATCCTTTCGGCAATTAAGACTCTACAGGCGGACCGAGATGAACCATTTTCATGGCCTGACTTGCAGAACAGGTGGTGCATGCGACATTTGGGTGCCAATTTCTTCAAGCAGTTCAAAAGCAAGAAACTGATGGAACCTATTTAAGAGGTTATGCAAGCAGAATCAGGCACGTAAGTTCAACGCGCTATTTGCCGAGTTGGATAAGCACACCAGTGCGCATATCAAAGAGATGAAGAAGCAACCACCTACGCCGAACGAATGCCCACCCAAAAGGCTAACACCCCTTGGGGAGCTCGATCCTCCTAATATGAGGAGACGAACGTCAAGGAACATTAAGTGTTTCTCGCACTGGATAGAGGCTGAGCCTCTAGAGAAGTGGGCATTGCTCCATGACACCGGAGGCGCCAGGTTAGTATGGTACAATAAAATATCAAATCACCGCTGAACAAATTGGGCTGTTGTTCTAAACTGTTATGCGTTGAACAGGTTTGGCGTGATGACAACGAACATAGCCGAGGTTTACAATTGGGTCATCCGAGGCCTCCGTCCGCTACCGCTTGTGGCCATCCTTGAAGGCATGTTGCACGGCATCGTTGCTTACTACCAGAAAAGGCATGCGGAAGCGGTACTTCATGCCTCGATATTGCAAACGCCGTATTGTTCGCGGATGATGACCTACATGGAGGAACGAACCTTGAAAGCTTAGCAACATATGGTGCGTAGCTACGGGGTCACTGAATACCGCTTCGAGGTGACTCTTCGGTGCAAAAGGGGATTGGGAACGGACACAGCGGTTATTACGCACGAGGTTAATCTAGGCCAAGGGGCATCTGTATGGTGTGAATGCACCTGCAATAAGCCAAGACTTCTCCATATTCCTTGCTCACACGTGATGGCTGCTTGTGGACAAATTGGGATGAACACGTCGCAATACATGTCCCCTTTCTACTTGAAGGCTCATGTTGTCCATACCTGGTCGGGTGAGTTTCTTGGTTTTCGTGCACACGGTGATTTCACTGCGATTAACAGAGATGAGCACATCTATTTGCCGGATCCAACCTTGCGGAGGTGTGCGTAAGGGCAGTCTGGTCGTCCACAGACTAGGCGCATTCGCAATGACATGGATGAATCTGAAGTGGGTGGCCCTCTTAGGAGGTGTTCTGATGCGGCGAGTATGGCCACAGGGCAAACCAGTGCACGTAGGGTGTAGGTTCTGAACGTGGTGATGGCTATGTATCGAAATATATAATTATATGCACGTTGGATGTCTTTTATTGTAATATTGACGTGATTGGGTGTCTTTTATTCATATATGTTGTGTTTTTCACATGCTGTGTACTTTTATTTATGTTCACCCCTTATGTCTTTTATCCATATATGTATTGTAATATTGACGCGATTGGATGTCTTTTATTCATATATGTATTGTAATATTGACGCGATTGGATGTCTTTTATTCATATATGTTGTGTCTTTTATTCAAATATGTTGTGTTTGTCACATGTTGTGTACTTTTATTTATGTTCAACCCTCATGTCTTTTATTCATATACGTTGTGTACTTTTATTCATATATGTCGTGTTTGCCGTACGTTGTGTAGTATTATTTATGTTGAAACATTTCTATGTGCAGGGATGGAGCAGGTCGACTCACTTCTGCACCCTGTGTTGGATGTGTGGCATCGTGCGCACATCCACACGACACAGGGCAATGACAAGTTGGCCTTACTGCGGATTCGTGTGCCTAATAAGGCATGGTGCGTTGACCCTCACTTCCACACCAGGTTAGTTGCAGTACTTGTACATGTTACATTGTTCGTACAATTAGTGTTCATAACATTTAATTGATTCAACTCTGTTGTTCCTCGTTAGGCTGGCACGTGCCGGGCTGCTTCCGCTAGTCCTCATGGTGGATGGTTCAGCTGCCGACCCCGGTGAGCACGACCCCCAGGCCGAGGGTGACGACCCGCAGCGGTCGCGGCGTTTCCCGTTCGATAGCTCGCTGATAGCGTGTTTGGTCGACCGCTGAAGGCCGGAGACGCACACTTTTCACCTTCCTTTCGGGGAGGTGACGGTGACGCTGCAGGATGTCGCCATGCTCACTGGATTTCCGATCGCCGGGGCACCGATCGGACCCTCGGTGACTCCTGCTGGGTGGGACGCGGATTTGGAGGCGCGCTTCGCTGGGGTTGCGGATGTCGACCCACAGATACCGATAGGCCAGAAGCACGGGCCATCGAGGAGGTGGTTATCGCAGTTCGAGGTTAGTGATTGTACATATTACTATGTTACTCCAGCTTTGCATAGCATTAACGTGATATCACACTCTTTCAATTGTCGCAGGTGCAGCGGATGGCGGCCCAGCCCATCGACTACCAGGTTGCTAGGCACCTTGAGGCCTATCTGCTTTGGTTGTTCGGCTGGGTGATGTTCACGTCGAGTCACGGTGACACTGTGGACGCGCGTTGGATAGCCTACGCACGGGCTATTGCGGACGCGGAGCCTGACGACGTACCGCAGGTATCCTGGGGTTCGGCGGTTCTTGCTTCCACGTACCGCGCCCTTTGCGACGCGTGCATGAAGAAAGGCAGGAACCCCAATCTTACCAGGATGCCACTACTTCTTCAGCTTTGGTCATTCGAGCGCTTCTCCGTGGGTCGACCCCATGTCGACCCACGACAGTACACCCCCGACATGTACGGCGGTGATGCGCTGGACCGACCGATGATGGGCTCGCTCTGGACCAGGCGACGGGTACATGTTCTTACTCATTAATGGAATTGTAATTTCAATGCCATGTGCTTACAGTTATTTCTACTCTATTGCTGCCATAGTGCGACGTACCTCTCCTTCACGGAGGCCTTCGACCACCTGAGGGAGGGGCAGGTCGTTTGGGACCCTTACAGCGATGAGCGTGTAGGAGAGAGAGCTGGGGTCAGCTGGCGTGCTACGAGGACCAGGCTTACTGGATGACGAGGAGGAAGCTCGTCTTCGACGTCTTCGTAGAGGACTACGCGCCGCACCGAGTCCTCAGGCAGTTCGGACTATGCCAGGTGGTCCCTGTTCCTTTTGGGGAACGCGTGCCAGCGAAAGTGCACTCGTGAGTAACTCGCCACTACATGTATGCTAAGTGCTTACGATATATTTGTAATAATGAGGTCTTTTATGCAGGTAGTTCACCCAGGGACCCCAGAAATCGATGGTGACCTTGCTGCAGAGGATGGCGCCGTGGCTTGCGCTGTGGGAGGGGGCGCTGGAGGACGTTGTCGAGGAGGTCGCGCCCTACGACTCCTCCTCCTACCAGGAGTACTTGTCCTGGTACATGCCCCGGACCCGTACTCGTCTCCTACGCGAGGAGCAGCCGGCCCAGGTGTTTGCTCCTAGCGTCGCAGACTTGTACTCGAGCCACGCAGGAGTGGCACTGCACCAGATGGTAAGTCTCATTGTGATTTTACTCATTAATGCAATTGTAATTTCAATGCCATGTTGTTATGTTTATCGTTTGTTTGTACGTGATAGGTGGACGAGGCGAGGGACTTGCACCACCAGCATGCCACTGACTTTCTGTCTAGGCTGCAGCAGGGGACCATTTTCACACCGGACCAGCTATCAGAGGCCATGAGGCGTGTGGAGGTGCAGTCCCGACGGATCTTGGAGATTGGTGCTGCTTGGCAGGTCCCAGCCCCAACTGTTTCGGCTGGCACCTTGTCCAGGCTGCCACCCGGGCTTAGCTCCTCGACACCACCTTCTTGACCACCACTATAGCCAGGGTCCAGCTTCCACACCCAGGTGCCTCCAGCTCCAGGCACGGCTGGAGGATCCAGTTGGCAGGCGCCAGCACGCGGGCCTACCATGGTCCCCACACCCGGTAAGCCGATAAAAATTCAGTTGATCTCGTTTCGAATCTAATCTTCTCACTATAATTAAATGTTAATGTCTGTACTGTAGGCCTCCTAGGACATGCCTCTACTTCGGACACCCAGTCAGGGCACGGCGTCCGTGACTACTAGACCGATCAATTCTTCGCAGGGGCTCAGTTCACGCAGCATCCTCCAGCCACGCAGTACACGCCGCCTCCTCCAGCCACGCAGTTCACGCAGCCTCCTCCAGACACGTTGCCTCCCCGCGTGCGTCGCCCGGCGGTTCAGTACAGCCCTTCGGACTACGGCCAGGCGGGACCGTCGCAGGTGCTTCACCCATGACCTCTCGACGATGCACCCCCTTCAGCGCGTCGGCGAAGGAGAGTTCGCGCTAGGGGTAGGGGTAAGGGTCAGGATCCACCACTGGGGGGTGATCAAGATTAGGATCTGCGTCCTTTTTGGGTACTTTCTCCTATTATGTTTTACTATCTATTTTGTGTACTTTCTCATATACGTGGTCCATTATATATTTCTGTCAGCTTTAGTCATATCAACCTCGTGTCATTATTGTTTTCCAGCTTTTGTCATATCAACTTTTCCAGCTTTTGTCATTTCAACTGCATAATGCTGCCAAAAGCCGACTATGGCAGAGATTCCCTGTCTAGAGCTGTGGGCATAGCCAGGATCATATCATCAGTAGTTGTAGAAGCATCCGATGCTCGCGGATTTGAACTACTCTGAAGTCCGCCAGACTCTCCTTTGGCTGCCCCCTCGCCAGCTCTTTATAAACCGACCGAGGGAGGGATATGTGCATCACACTGCCAGAACTTCAATAAACTTTAGCCTGTTTTCCCGACACACGCAGTAGGCCACGATGTCGTTCTACCGTCGCCTCTTCAGCAAGCGAAGGTTAACCCCCCAATACCCAGATGAGAGTAGCGTTGACGCCCCAGTTCTGCCGGAGCTGCCACGCCCGAAATGTGACTGCAACCTGGTAGCGAAGGTTACGCAGTCTACGCACGGAGATACGGTCGCCCGCGCTCACTACTATTGTGCCCGCGGCTTCGGGGTAAACCAAATGATGTCCATACAAATTAGGGTAACACTACCATTTCATGCATCGTTATTTGTTTTTTTAGGACGAGAACCGTTGTTGTTTCTTCCAATGGATCGACGGGCCGGAACGACGTGACTACGAATTTCTCTACAACTGCCACGACGCCTACCCCACTTCGCCTGAGAACTTCACACAGTGGGAGAGGCCGCCGGGATATGTCTCCTACCTAGATCGACCGGAGTTAAGGGCCGGTGGGCAAGGGACCAACCAATTGGTGAGTTTCATGTGGCTCATGTTTCAGCCACAAAGTACCCATTCTAAACCAGTTCATCGCATACAGGACTTCAAAAAGAAGCTTGCAAAATGGCTCAAGTCAAGGCAGGAACATCCTCCTCAGGGGCCACCCCAAAGCCCCGAACTGTGCGACCACGGCCTCCAGGCAGTGGTTGATACCGGCGACGAGGATCTAGCGGACAGAAGATTCTACCGATGCCCTTAGTCCTAGGATGCATGGTGCTGGTACTTCAACTGGGTGGACCCGGAGACGTACCACCCACATCTCAAACTTCCCATATTTGATAACTGGGGAGAGCAACCCTCGCCGTGGTGCTACTACCTCCCAGAAAAGCCGGACCCCGAGTACGTATACGGTATTCTTCAACCACCACAGCGGGCATACTGCATTGACTGCAGGGCACGTTTTCGGTTGTACAACAAGAAGCCCAACACACACCTCCTGGACCATATAGTGGAGTGCGAGCCGAAACAGAGGAGGCGTCTCGGCAAGTCTCCGGAAGGGCAAGAGGGTTCGTCCTCTCGAATGGTACGGGATAAGGGGAAGCAGCCGGCCGAGGTCCGCAGTACGCAACAAATCCTTGACGCATTACAAAGGCCATCTGGGAACCCAGGTGGTATTAACATAGGGGGCGCCGGAAATCGGGATGGCATGCCCATATGGGAGGGCATGCCTCCACAGAATGCACACAAACAAGTTACTTCTTACACCCCAGAGACGTATGGCATAGGCTACCCATTGGTCAGCAGTTGGGAGTACTGCGCACGCCCATGAAGCTCTTTCATAAGAGAGATTGAGCGGTGTTCGAGAACAAATCGCACAAGATTGACGGGTGATGTAATATGTAGAAAATGTATGGCATCATTCCCACTCTACGAACATAGGCGGAACGATCACTTGTTCCACCATTACAATCAGTGTTATTGGCACTTCTCCTAGCAATGTCGTCACTATTGTAATATCCGTTGTATCTGCCGTACTAAGGTTGAGTTTGCGTACTAAGGTTGCTGGCTGCATCTACATGCTTTTGTTATTGTCCTTTTTGGGTACTCTCATATTATGTTTTACCATCTATTTCTATCAGCGGAAACAAAGGCGTAGATGAAATAATTTTCCATAATATGGTACTCCATATATCAAAGAGCAAATCTGTGGTATTCGTGCAAAAAATTACATTCAAAAGTGACATTTTACAGGCTGCCGAAAAGGCTTAAAAGTTAGCGTTGATAATAATACTTAGGGTTATTGTGGTAGTATATTTTTGTAGGAAACAAAGGCGTAGATGAAATAATTTTCCATAATATGGTACTCCATATATCAAAGAGCAAATCTGCGGTATTCGTGCCAAAAATTACATTCAAACGTGACATTTTACAAGCTGCCGAAAAGGCTTAAAAGTTAGCGTTGACAATAGTACTTAGGGTTATTGTGGCAGTATATTTTTGTAGGAAACAAAGGCGTAGATGAAATAATCTTCCATAATATGGTACTCCATATATCAAAGAGCAAATCTGCGGTATTCGTGCAAAAAATTACATTCAAACGTGACATTTTACAGGCTGCCGAAAAGGCTTAAAAGTTAGTGTTGACAATAGTACTTAGGGTTATTATGGCAGTATATTTTTGTAGGAAACAAAAGCGTAGATGAAATAATTTTCGCCAAATGGTACTCCATATATCAAACAGCAAATCTGCAGTATTCGTGAAAAAATATTTTACAGCTGCCGAAAGTGCTTCAGTATTTCATGCATTTCAAATTTCTTAAGATTATTTAGTTCATTCAACTCAATTAATTCCTACATATTTTTGCACAAATGGAACACCCAACACCATATGAATATGTTATAATTATTTTATGATTTTTGGAGCCATGTTTTATATAGTTGATGTATAATTTGTATATTTTCGCCATATGGCTTGGCGAATACCCTATTTTCGCCGTACGGTACGGCGAATACCCTATTTTCGCCGTACGGTACGGCGAATACCCTATTTTCGCCGAACCGTGTGGCGAATACCCTATTTTCGCCACACGGTACGGCGATAATACCCTAGCCCATGGTTAACTGGGATTAATTGCGCAATTAGGCTATTGTCGCCGAACCGTGTGGCGAAAATAGGGTATTTGCCACACGGTTCGGCGAAAATAGGGTATTCGCCGTACCGTTTGGCGACCACGTATTATTTTTGCAATTTTTATTTTTCGAGTATTAGAAACGCAATTCAGTTTAAAAAATGTATTATTTTTTAAAAAAAATTCCCGTTTTCTCTATGATAAAGTGTATTGCTCTTAAATATGCTTTCCTTTCTTTGTTCCCTCTCACTATCTATCTCCTTTCTTCTCATTGACAAGCTGGGCCCATTCTTAGAAAAGAAAACCCCATTGATATTGCTTGGAGCTGCAGAATGGAACTTCTAAAGTATAACCTTTTTTGGATCTTTCCAACTAAAAATGTTTTGCCAACTTTGTTGAGGACTGAAAGCCGCTCTATTTTGCAAGTTGGGTTAACTGTTGTGGTTGTCGAAAGTGTAGTGACATCAATATACATTAGCAGGGTGCTCGTGCGTTGCAACGGAATCTCAAATATGCAATAACATAAGTGCTAGATTATGTCAATATTGAACTATACTATGTTAAGACCAAATAGTATACCATTAAAATTTGGAAACATGTAATGTTGCTCCCAACCTTTGTTTAGCAACATATCATTACTGCTCTTCACTCTAGTCCTATTATAAAGGGGAAAAAAGATATATCCACTCTTAATACTCAATCTTTTCTTTACATCATATGCATCATAGATAGTTAACATCCAGAAATTTACCAGTTTATAGAAAGATCTTCGATTGGTAATTTTGTTAAAATTTATGCAAAGATCTCTCACTAAAACCAAAGACTAATACGATAACATCACAATAACACAAGCCATTTCACTGACAAAAATAATATATATTAACTCAAATAATAGCATGAACACGATATAGAAAGCAAGGACTCCTACAAGGAAAAATATCCAGAACATTTTTTGCACTAACAAATACCATCCTTTTTGTAGTGATATGAATAAAGCCAATAAGCTAGTTGTGGTCGTATTGAACCACCGAATTGCTCTCCTTTCTTGTGGAGTTTTTCTGGGGCTGGGGTCTCTCCATTTTTTTTCTCTCCCTGCAGTTTGCAGTCGTCTTTCCTTTTTATAGGGCGGGCAAGGGAACATGCATGCATTGGTCGGCCCTTTTTCTCCCCACTATGTCCTTGGGGTACAAGCCTTTTTAAATTGTCTGTTAACCCTTTTCTTCCACCTGTCTCCAGCCAAGGGCTAGATTGGCTCTATATGATGTCTTTTTATTCGTGTTCTACATTTTTACCCTCTATTCTTACGCCTTTTATAGGGGTTCCACGGGAATTTTACTTATTTTAGGGTCCCAGGCTAGTCTGACTTGTCCTGGTGTTCCCAAAGGGGTTGTCATTGGGTGTCAGACTTTGGCAGCCCGTACTGTGTTTGTGTCGATAGGAGATGGAGCGGAGGGGAGTTCCCTCCGTTTTTCTCCCTCGCTACAGAGGGGAGTTCCCCCTCGCTACGGAGGCACTACTACAGAATGGTACATCACTATCGCTTCATCTGTATCGGTTCCTAACTTGTGATGGAAAAACCGATTGTGATATGTATGCGTAACCAATCATTTTTAGAAACGTGGTCAACAGTGTCGGTTCTAGCTTAGAACTGATAGTGATGAGGGGCACTCATCAGTGTCGGTTCTAGGCCAGAACCGACACTGATGATGGTATGTTAATAGTATCGGTTCTGGGCTAGAACCGACACTGATGAGGAGCACCCTCATCATGGTATGTTAATAGTGTCGGTTTTGGGCAAGAACCGACACTGATGAGGTGCACCCTCATCACAGTCGGTTCTGGACAAGAACTGACATTGATGATCGCGTGTCAACAGTGTCGGTTCTGGGCTAGAACCGACACTAATGACTAAAATCAGTGTCTAAATTCAAATTCACATAACTTTCACGTTTTAAATCCAAAAATTATGAAATAAATTTCTAAATTCATGTTTCATCCCGTAGATTCGAAATATGCAAAAATACTCTATGTTTGACCTCTGTTTAAAATTCAGATTTGAATTTAAAGATTAGGTTAAAACATGCATGCTATTTTGTAGAATTTGAACAAATGAACTCCAAACTTAATGAAACAGATTTTGTTGGAATTATGAGGTTATAAGTAACTCAAAGCTGTAAAAATATTTAAGTTAGAACCAACACAGATAAGGAGATGTGTATGTTTGGTAAAATGGCCATAACTTTTGACTCGTAACTCCGATCGAGGTGTTCTTTGGCTCGTTAGAAAGATAATGAAAAATAGTATCCAGAAATAAGAATTCCAAAAAAACATCATTTAGGGCCTCAAAACGGCCTCCGAAGTTTTGTAGCCGTTTCGGTCTCTTTTTTTTGTCTTTTCGTATGCTCCAAACCGTATTCTTCGTGATCATAGATAATATATATATATATATATATATATATATGCTCAACCCGTATTTGGAGTATGAGAATACTAAAATCGATGTTCGGGTGCTCTGTGAGGTTAAAGGGAATGGGACGCGTTATATTTCAGATGTGATCATACTAACACTATAGTACCAGACCATATACGAACTTTGAAGTTAAGCGTGCTTGGGCGAGAGTAGTGCTGGGATGGGTGACCTCTCGGGAATTGCCTGTATTGTGTTAAAATCGGCGATAGAGAGGACCTGGGAAGTCCACGTGCTGTGTTAAAACCATCATATGACACATTTGTGTCGGTTACCACCTAGAACCGACACAGATGAGGGGGTAATTTGTGTCGGTTCTAGTTGGGAACCGACTGTGATGACCCCTCATCTGTGTCGGTTCTAGTTGGGAACCGACTGAAATGACCCCTCATCTGTGTCGGTTCTAGATAGGAACCGACTGTGATAATAGATTATTACTGTCGGGTGAGAACCGACTGTGATAGAGCCTGTTTATCACTGTCGTTGGACTTTGTATCGCTATCAAAACCGATAGTGATGACGAAAAAGAACCGATTGTGATGTCCTATTCTGTAGTAGTGAGGGGAGTTGTCTTTATTCTTTTTTTACCTTTCCCGAGGGATGGACTTCCAAGGTTTGTGGTCCTTGCTTCGCCAGCGGGAGGGATTAAACGTCGCAGACAAATCTGTATGAATCGCAAGGTGGTGTAAGCCTTGCTTCGTTGGTTAAGGGAAGATGAGTCCATTTGGTCCACAACACTAGTTTGCTTCCATGAATAAAAATAACCAGATCCTAAAAGTTGGTTTGAGCGGTGGCAGTTGGTGCAAGAGCGAGAAGGAGAAGGGGAAGACAAATACAGAGGGGGAGGAGGCTGCGGTGGTAGGACAATAGTGTAGGGGTAAACTTGATGTTTTAGTAGTTAAGATATGCTATACCAAGGATCCCCTTCTAACACAAAGGTGCATCTAATACCAAGCTCAAAAAATTATTGGAACTGATTATGCAAATACAGCAAGGTTATGGTAAAGGAATTCCATGAAAATAATTATGCATACCTTCTCAAAGAGGAGGTGGTGGGGTGGTGTCGGGGAGGACGTCAGGGAGGAGGACGTCGGAGAGGAGGTGTGCCGAGGAGGAGGACGCCGGAGAGGAGGTGGTGCCCGAGAGGAGGACGCTGGGGAGGAAGACGCCGGAGAGGAAGTGGTGCCGAGGAGGAGGACACCAGGGGGTTAGGAATTTTTTTGGGGGGGGTGTTAGAAATAAAGGCACATTTAGGTTTAATTTAATCCAAAAGTAAATCATGAACAACATGTGATTGACGATCGGTAACGAATAACAGGAGCATACCATAGATGCATATGCTAGAAGACTACACATATATCCATCTAATGTGCTCACAATCAACAAAGTTGAAAATAAACAAGAGAAACATTGTAACGCATCTTGTTCGTGTGCGAGATGGAAGCGATGAGTCGTTGTAGCGCGTACAGTGGCGAGGACGGAAGCACGACGCAGTCGAGCGCGATGCCGAGCAGCCGCTCCTGAACGACGAGGAAGACGAGCCGTGACGGTGACGTGGAAGCAGTCGCGCCAAGCGCTTCCCAAAAACCTGATTCGTCCTCTCCCGGTGCAAGAACGCGAGGACGGACGGTTTCGGAGACCTGCTTTCCCGTTCGCTGGTGCACGCCGGCGTACGGGACGGGGCAGACTAGATGACGGCGCAGCGAGGGAAACTGGCAAAACGCTAGGGCGCAGAAAACTCTATATCTCCCAGATGACAGCGACGCAGTATATAAAGGAGCCCTGGTAACAGTCCGTAACCGAACACGACTCGAGGACGTGCCACGATCGGAGTCCATTACGGGATCTGTTACGGTGTCCTTATCTCATACTACAACCGCGATTCCGAGTAGCAAAAGAGTAATCTGCAAAAGGAGGCTGCGCCTACGCAAAGCCCTGGACCGGATTTCGGCGGACCATTCACGCAGGTGCCGCACGCCCGCGCCCGCTTCGCCGCCGCGCCGCGCGCCTGCGAGCCGAGCCCGAGCCCGGCCCGGCGAGGCGAGGCGAGCGCGCGCGTGTGTATTCTTTCTCCCTTTCTCCACATGGTTCTACCATGGTGGAGCACACTCCACTATTTAAACTAGTGCTCACCACTTTAGGCTAGCAATGTGGTACTATTGCTAGTGCACATGCTCCTCATGAGGTGGGCCTTTGAGATTTTCTAGGATTTATTGTCTCAATTAAATGGGCTTGGCCCAAATAATCCAACAATCCCCCACCAGATCTCAAAGTCCCACTGACAGTCTTGCCTGTTCCCAAAGTCATTAATATACCGACATTTCGGTGACAATGGACTATGCCTTGAATTGCACCTAGGACTCCAAATTACACTCACCACAACTTGAACAATGGACTAAGCCTTGAATTGCAAGTTTTGTGCGATCGAGTTTCATTTAAAGCCTTAGGCGATACTAGGCTGCCAATAGGCTTCCCCTCGGGTGGAGCATATAAGTCGTACTCCATGGTCTCTTCATGAGCTTACTAGAGATTACCCAAGTCTCATAGATCGCGACTTTCAACAATCAATCTCATATAGGTGTATTCTTTCAAGATGCTCTGTAGGATGACATCTTCGCTAAATAAAGCGAACGAGAACACATTAAGGCAAAAGCCAACCTGCCATACAGATTTTAGAGTATTGCATCTTCACTTGGAACCAGTTAGAAAATTACTCTCCTCCAGTTAACCAAGTAGCTTGTTTTCCCTGTGTCCTAATTCACGGGATCTCCGATCACATAGGTTGGAGTTACCGCTATGGTATAACTCACATGGGTCTCATGCCTAGTTCCTTTGATGCGTTATCTATCACATTCCGTGATAATCCTTTAGTGAAGGGATCTGCCAGGTTTTTAGCCGTCTGGATATAATCCAATGCTATCACTCCGGAGTTTTTCAATTTCCTGACAGACTTCAAAGGTCTTTTCACATGTCTTGAGGATTTCAAGTTATCTTTAGAACTGTTCACTTTAACAATAACTTTTGATTGTCACAATTCATAAGAATGGCCAGTATTGGTTTTTCAACCACCTAAGATCCATCAAGAGTTCACGTAGCCATTCTGCCTCAACAGTGGCTGTATCCAATGCAGTCAATTCTGCCTCCATAGTTGACCGTGTCAAAATAGTCTGTTTGCAAGACCTCCACGACACAGCGCCCCCACCAAGTGTAAACACATATCCACTGGTGGCCTTAATCTCATCGACATCGAGATCCAATTTGAATCACTATAACCCTCTAGTCTTGAAGGGTACCGGTATAGTGTATTCCATAATTTCTTGTACCCACCAAGTAACGCATAACTCTTTCGAGTGCACGCCATGATCATCTCCGGGTTAGAAGTAAACGGCTCAATTTGCTTACAAAGCAAATGAGATATCGAGCTTTGTTGCGCTAGCCAAGTACATGAGAGATCCAATGATCTCGAGAGTATTTCATTTGATCTCTAGCAATTCTCTTGTTTTTCCGAAGAATCACACTTGGATCATAAGGTGTTGGAGAAGGCTTGCTATCCGAATAGCCAAACCGACTCAAAACCTTTTCCACATAATGGGATTGAGAAAGACTAATCCCATCCTCACCTTTGACTAACATGATGTTCAAGATCACGTCAGCCTCTCCGAGATCTTTCATATCAAAATTTCCAGACAGGAAAGACTTGACCTCATTGATCACATCAAGGTTTGTTCCAAAGATCAAAATGTCATCCACATATAGGCACAGAATAACTCCCTCACCCCCACCATGGCGATAATACACACACTTGTCGGCTTCGTTTACATGGCTTGACTTGTGTCAATGTTCTATCGAACTTCTCATGCCATTGTTTAGGTGCTTGTTTAAGGCCATAAAGAGATTTCATAACTTACACACCTTGCTCTCATGTCCGTAGTACAAATCCATCTGGTGATCCATGTAGATCTCCTCATCTAGCTCTCCATTAAGAAAAGTCGTCTTCACGTCCATTTGATGGACAATGAGACCATGAGAGGCAGCCAAGGATAAAAGTACCCGGATGGTTGTGATCCTAGCAACAGTGAATAAGTATCAAAATAATCCTCTCCTTCCTTTTGCGTATAACCCTTAGCCACAAGTCTAGCCTTGTACTTTTCAATAGTACCATCAGGCCTTAGTTTCTTTTTGAACACCCACTTACAAACCCACAGGTTTGCAACCATAAGGCGATTCTGTGAGCTCCCAAGTTCCGTTAGACAGAATAGAATCTATCTCACTACTGACTGCCTCCTTCCAAAGAGTCTGCATCGTAAGATGCATAAGCTTCAAATAGAGGTGGGAGTATCATCCACAAGGTACAGTGAAATCATTACCAAAGGATTTAACCATCCTTTGTCTCTTGCTCCTCCTAGGAGCCTCAATCATCCTCCTCAGATTTTGCTCGGGTATCTGCTCAGAATCCTCGGTTTGTGCAATAGGTTCGGAATTATCTCGGGGTTTTGACTAGAAACGCTATGCAAATCTTTCATGGGAAATATGCCCTCAAAGAAGGTGGCATCTCTGGATTCCATGATTGTACCGACGATCATGTCGATACCTCGAGACTTTACTACTAAAAATCTATAGGCAATGCTTCGATGAGCGTATCCCGAAAGACACAATCCACCTGCCTTAGGTCCAAGTTTGCGCTTTTTAGTTATGGGCACATTGACTTTCGCCAAGCAACCCCACGCGTGCGCAAGTATGAAAGTGATGGTTTTCTCTCTTCCCATTCTTCATATGGGGTTTTCTCCTTATTCTTAGAAGGAACTTTATTCAAAACGTGACAAGAAGTCAACAGGGCCTCCCCCCACCATTCCTTAGATAGACCCGCAGTGTCCAACATGGCATTTACCAAATCAGTTAGAGTGCGATTCTTTCTTTCGGCAACCCCATTAGACGGGGCGAATAGGGAGGTGTCCTCTCATGAATAATTCCATGTTCCTTACAGAATAAGTCGAACTCAGTAGAGAAGTACTCACCGCCACGATCGACCTAAGCCTTTTGATTTTTCTTTCTAATTGATTTTCAACTTCAGCCTTATAGACTTTGAAGTAGTCTAAAGCCTCATCTTTAGTTTTCAACAGATAAACATAGCAGTATCTAGATGCATCATCAATCAGAGTCATGAAATATCTTTTTCCTCCTTTAGTCAACACACCATTCATCTCACAAAGATCTGAATGTATGAGTTCTAATGGTGCCAAGTTTCTCTCCTCCGCTGCCTTGTGAGGTTTGCGAGGTTGCTTTGATTGCACACAACTTTGGCACTTAGAACCTTTGACAGTAGGAATTTTTGGAATTAAATTCATACTAGCGAGCCGAATCATACAACCAAAATTTAAATGACATAACCGTGAGTGCCAAACATCGGCTTCACCTCCTTTGAAAATATCACAAATATGGTTCACAACTTTATTGCAGAAATCAGAAAGGGAGAAGCGGAACAAGCCTCCGCATACATAGCCTTTACCAATAAAAAGTCCATGTTTAGACACGACTACTTTATTAGACTCAAACACCACTTTGAACCCTTCTTTACATAGAAGGGAGCCGCTGACCAGGTTTTTATTTATTGAGGGGACATGCTGCACGTTCTTTAGCTGCACGATCTTTCCCGAAGTAAACTTCAGATCTACCGTGCCAACACCAAGAACAGAAGCATTCGAGCTGTTTCCCATCAACACGGAGCAATCCCGCACAACCTGGTAAGAAGAGAACAAAGAGAGATCAGCACACACATGAACATTAGCTCCAGTATCAATTCACCAATCGGTGGTCTGATTTACTGAAAGAACAATAGGTACGTTACCATACCCAGAAGTTCCTCCTCCAGCATTGCCAATGGTCACGTTGACAGACTTTGAGTTCTGTCCTTGCTCACCCTTCCTGCCCTTGCGATTTGGACACTGTTTGGCCCAGTGTCCAATCTCACCGCAAACAAAGCAGGGCTTCTCATCTTTGTTCATTGACTTCTTCTTCTTGAAATTAGTGGTTTGTTTGGCTTTATTTTTCCCCTTGTTCTTGCCATGTGAAGCTGTTGCACCACATTGGCGCTAGATTGCCCCTCAGTTCCTTTCACAGTGCATCCTTAGCTCGAGCTTTCTCCTCAACATCTAGAGACGCAATCAGTTCTCAACAGAAATCTCTTGTCTCTTATGTTTTGAAGATGTGGCAAAATTCCTCCATGAAGGAGGTAATTTGGCAATAATGCCCCGACCACAAACACAATCGTGCAAGCTGGATTTTGAGGAGTTCGAGTTCCTGGCGAGAACTCAGATCTCATGAGCCTGCTCAACTACAGAACGGTTATCCACCATCTTGTAGTCATGATATTGCTCCATGATATACAGTTCACCGCCAGCATCGGAAGCACCGAACTTAGCATTCAGAGCATCCCACAGTTCCTTCGCCTCTTTAATGTGCATATACACATCGCACAGACGATCGGCAAGAACACTAAGAACGGCTCCCACAAAGAGTGTGTTGGCATCCCGATATGCCTTCTCCTTTTCGTGAGTTGGCTCCATATCCTCTGGTTTGCCGTTCGACACCCAGAACACGTTCATAGCTGTAAGCCACAAGGTGACCCTTGTCTGCCATCTTTTGAAGTGCACACCGGTGAATTTTTCCGGCCTCAGTGCCTCGGCAAAGCCAGCCATTGATAAACCTAAGCGCCTAAAATCAGGTTTTTGGATTGTTAGAAATAAAGGCACATTTAGGTTTAATTTAATCCAAAAGTAAATCATGAACAACATGTGATTGACGATCGGTAACGAATAACAGGAGCATACCATAGATGCATATGCTAGAAGACTACACATATATCCATCTAATGTGCTCACAATCAACGAGTTGAAAATAAACAAGAGAAACATTGTAACGCATCGCTTAGGTGTGCAGATGGAGCAGTAGTCGTTGTAGCGCGTACAGTGGCGAGGACGGAAGCACGACGCAGTCGAGCGCGATGCCGAGCAGCCGCTCCTGAACGACGAGGAAGACGAGCCGTGACGGTGACGTGGAAGCAGTCGCGCCAAGCGCTTCCCAAAAACCTGATTCGTCCTCTCCCGGTGCAAGAACGCGAGGACGGACGGTTTCGGAGACTCCGCTTTCCGTTCATTTGGTGCTCGCCGCGTGCACGGGGCAGACTAGATGACGGCGCAGCGAGGGAAACTGGCAAAATGCTAGGGCGCAGAAAACTCTATATATCCCATATGACAGCGACGCAGTATATAAAGGAGCCCTGGTAACAGTCCGTCACCGAACACGACTCGAGGACGTGGCACGATTCCGAGTAGCAAAAGAGTAATCTGCAAAAGGAGGCTGCGCCTACGCAAAGCCCTGGACCGGATTTCGGCGGACCATTCACGCAGGTGCCGCACGCCCCCGCCCCGGCCCGGCCCGGCGAGGCGAGGCGAGCGCGCGCGTGTGTATTCTTTCTCCCTTTCTCCACATGGTTCTACCATGGTGGAGCACACTCCACTATTTAAACTAGTGCTCACCACTTTAGGCTAGCAATGTGGTACTATTGCTAGTGCACATGCTCCTCATGAGGTGGGCCTTTGAGATTTTCTAGGATTTATTGTCTCAATTAAATGGGCTTGGCCCAAATAATCCAACAGGGGGGGCAAAACACTGGGACTCGGTGATCTGTGCGACGAACCTCTATCAGTATGTTTATATAGTGGTTTAGTTGATATTATAAACGGTTTATAGTTAGAGCCGTCTGTGATGGGTAGATATCACAGACGATTCTATGATAGAACCATATGTGATAGCTATAGGAGTCATCACTGACGGTTTTGTACTAAAACTACCTGTGATGTTGTTGAATATCATAGACGGTTCGTAGTTATAACCATCTATGATGATGTTACTGACGGTTTCACTATAGAATCGTCGGTAATGTTCCTCATCACAGATGAATTTTTAAAAGAGAATAGTCTATGACAAGACATTCAATATAAGTCTTTTCTCACTAACAAGCCGAGCCCGTGTGTTAGTGGAAATGAGATCCTCTGACGTCGAGTCCTCTGACGTGAGTCACTGAAATGTGGGCCCTCCAACGCATGGGACCCACATATCAGTAACTCAACTTCAGAGAACTTAACATGAGAGGATACCCTCCCTCGGCCAATCGCGCCCTGCGCCCCGCCAAACTATGCCATGCACGCTCCACCTTCCTAGCACACGCGCTTATTCCACACGCACGCAGGAAACCAATGACATGTCGTCGCCCAACCTCGCTGCGATGTCACCAATTCTGCCACACCGCCCCTTGCCAAGCCGTGGCACGAAGGCATCGGTACTTGCGCTGCACCTAGTCAGTCTCTGCCTGAGCCGTCGCCTCACCATTGCCCCGTTCCTTGCCTTTGCTGCCGCCACTGGCATCTCGCAGGCATGATGATCACTCTATGGGTCTCTCGCTCTATGTGTTAACCGGTAATAATGCATGTTTCGAAAAATATTAAAGATCGAGTCGAAAAAAAAGTTTAAAAATTAAATATCGAGTTGGGAAAAAAAAGTCTAGAGTTAGAGTTGTATACATATTTCTGTTGACAAAAATATTTTATCCAGAAAAAACAGAGAAGTGACCTGAACATAAGGAGCAGGGACCTGTTTGTTATTTTTTTTAGATCTGAGCGCTACTCTGAAAAATTAGAAAAGGGCTTGTTCGAGATTTTAATTTAATGGGACTTTTCCCCCTAAAGCAACGAACGAGGGACCTAAACGCTATTCGAAAGTGTTTTTCTTACCCTCACGAAAAATCGCAAAGGATCTTTTTGTAATCTGCAGGGACTTATTCGTAATTTAAGGAAAAATGGAGGGGCTTTCTTGAAAAATTGCGGGGAGGTGACATGGAGGGGCTCACAGGCTGGGAAGTCTTCCAACTTTAATAAAGGGATTGATTGGTAGTATTTTCATGCAAGAAATCTATATATTTGTTTATGTATTATTGGCCAAAGCTTTAAAGAGTAGATTGAATGTATTCTAGGAGTATCTATTTTGGACTGGAGGCAGTAGCATCCTACGATTTGGTTTTATTGTTATTTTTTTAACAAAAAGCCGTGTGATAAATTCAAATCCAAATATACAGAATGCTTTGAAACAGTTCATGCATGTACTGACGTAAGTACATGATATAGTCTGATCAGTTCATTCAGCTTTACATTTGTAATATGGAGAAATCAGATATCCATATTTTAACGTGATATGTTAAGAGGGCTCAACTAATTGTCTCCATTATCTGCTAAATAATTAGTCCTTCGGCCTAACAAAGAATGCCCTGTTCTGAGCTGTTGCAAGGATGGCCAGCTGAGTTGAGTGCTCAAGGGTTTAAAATCCTGATCAAGCTGCACACACAAGTGTTGTTTAAAGGTGACCAACCATTTGCTTGTTGGTCTTCCGCGACGAGCATATGATTGATGGTGACACCTTTTGGCGTCATTCAAAAAACTATTCTTTGTCGCTCCGGGAGACAGGGCCTCGGTTGGCTCAAAGTTGTCGTCATGTAGCTACAAATTAATTGCAGTATGTCAATGCATGTGTGAATGGATGAAAATCCAGAGCAAGCTGTCCAAAAGAGTTTTTTAAGCTGACCAACCTTTGGTACAAACGTCATTTTATATTGTAGCAATCGATGCAACTAGGTTCACAATATGGGTAAAAGTCGTGACAAAATCACGATTTTCGGTCTTACCAGAGAGGTAAGATTTTTAAAATCGATCGATAAATCGATTAAATATAAAAAAAATTTAAAAAAAATTGTAAGACGTAAATATCACGATAATCAGTGAAAATCGAGAGAAAATTGGTGCAAATCGAGAGAAAAACGCTCAAAAAAACGGCTTCGAGAAATATTCAACTAGCCGATGAAAATGGGAGAAAATCGATAAAAAATGAGAGAAAATCGGTGAAAATCAAGAGAAAATTGTTTAAAAATCGACTTCGAGAAACATTCAACTGGCCGGCGAAAAGCGGGAGAAAATTGATCAAAATCGGAAGAAAATCGGATTTTTTTCTTATAAAATTTGAATTTTAAAACCATACGATTTTCTAGCGAATTTTGAGCGATTTTTTTTCCAATAATCTAAAATAAAAAATCGCATGATTTTCTTAAAAAAAGATAAGTTGAACCCTGGATGCAACCAATACGACTTTGGCTTTGGCTCCCAGAAAGTCAATGCTCGGCACCCATTTCCTTCGAGGCACTTGCTCAGACGGCCATTCTCTTCTACGGTCTGCAATTATTTTTCCCTGTGTTACGGCACCAGCGTTCTTGGGAGCTCTGTAAAATCCCAAACATTTAAATAAAAAATTTAAATTTAAAATTAAATTGAAAAATAATTTTATTTGTAGTCAATATTTTAATTCAGAATATCACCTTTCATCATTTTTTGAATCTTGGTTGTTAAGAAAATCAAATTAGAGAATTAGTAAAATAGTGAAAAGATAAAAGTGAAATGGTAAAACTACAATAAAAATCTGCAAAAATGGTATTAAAATAATGAAAACTCTGGGAAACACTTCATGGTAAAAAGTCCAACTTCCTATATTTTCTTGTAAACTTTCATGAGACCGTTCTCCCTCATATGAGCTCCACTTGATGTGATTCCAGTTCTTAAAAATTTGTAAATTGAAGCTCTATTTAATGGTAAATTTTATTTGATTTTTAGAGCTTGTTTGCTCTCTAATTTTGTATTTATTGGTACTCTCTCGATTCATGCAAAAGTTGAAGCGCCAGGATTATACGAGAGTGTCGAGGCAACTTAAAACCAAGGTCCACACCAGGAGTAAGAGCTTATCTGAGGTAAGTCTTCCTTGACCATATTGATCCCAAATTTCTAAAATTTTATGTTGTTTTAAATTATTGCATGCTTACTCTTATACAATGTACTTTACTTCGGTCTGAATGTTTACTTAAATCCTTAAACTTGTTATGACCCCATTGTCATTTATCATTGTGTACTCTTGTTGCCTAGATGATATTATCTAATTATTTATTGATAATTAGCAAGGTAGTATAATACGGTAGAAATGCTTAGTAATTCTTAAACGCTTCGGTATGGTGTCATGATTGGGTATTACTTCAAACCTGGTTTAAACTCATTTGTAAAGATATGCCAATAGGTATTGCTGATGTTTATAAAATAAATGAAAAAATGATTTTAGACCGGGGTAGATAGTAAATCAAGCGGGTGTAGGATGCACGAGACCTTGTAAAGTGATAGTTCTGCCCTATTCAATCAAGGATGAAGTGTGTGTTATCTTGGACCGAGCATTACCGTACAACCACAAGTCTATATAGAGATATGACCTGGCCAATTAATTTGTGTGTCTCGTTATTGGCTTCACCATTCGGAGGAATGTGGGTGCTAGCTGGAGGCACTCGCAAGACGCAAGAGGGGGCTTCTGAACTGGGCAGCTGGAACCCTATCAGCGGTAAACCTTAGCGGGCAAAGTTAATAGTGTGGTTGTATATTGTAAATGCCTTGTGATAATCACTTAGTCGCACGTCCAAGGAAGCGTGTCATGGTCGACATATTAAGTTGATTATCTCTTGTGGGTAAAACTGTACACACTCTGCGGAGTTAAAACTACTTAAGTAGTTGTGCCTACGGTCAAGGGCGGGCAAGGTGCTCTTTCACATCGCAGATCTTCTATTTTTGTTTTAAAACAAACAATGATTTTGGAATATGTTAATACTACATGCTTTTTGTATAATCTTTTCTTCATTGTGACTGGTCCAAGATGTATACCCCCTTTTGAAGCCCCACTGAATCAAGTGTGCTTCGATATGTGCTGAGTTTTCAAACATCCTCATATTGTCGCAGTTAATGCATCGACAAGATATAAATTAGACCTCCTTATTAAGCATATCCTTCTCTGCAGCTCTTCTAAAAGCAGAGACATTATTAATGTACTTGATACTCTCTCCGTTCTCAGCATACATCCAGCTTCGGTCCATCTACGCTACGCATGTAACAATAAGTGTTAAATAATGAGGTACACTAGGAGTGCACATGCATACATTCTTAAATTGGAGCACAACTTAACTAGCTAAACCCTAACCTAAATCATAAACCAAGCTAGCTACCTTAGATCACAAACAACAAATGGATCTATAAGTTACATTTAAAACAAGTATCTTCAAGTTCTCACTTTATCAAGCTAGCTAGCTTCTTAAATAAAACAAATAAAAAATGGATCTATATGTAATCTACATATAAACTTAGCATCTTCAATTCTCTCTTTACTTAGCTAACTACATCTTGAGTATAATGCCATCCTTAAATAAAAAAATAACAATGGATCTATATGTAATCTACATATAAACTTAGCATCTTCAATTCTCTCTTTACTTAGCTAGCTACATCTTGAGTATAATGCCATTATAACCAATTACTACTTTAGAACACAAAAAACAAATGGATCTACACCAAGCTAAATCTAAACCATCTTCAATTCTCTCTTTACCAAGTTAGATCTTCAATATAATGCAATTAGAACCAATTACTAATCTTAGATCACCAAGAACAAAAGGACCTATAACCACTGTTCCAAATCCACGGTTTTCTTGCACCAGATCACCTCACAATCGCACCCACCTCAAAAATAGCTCGAAAAACCCTAAAAAACTAAGTGGGACGGAGCACTATGTACTTATTACTAGGAAATGCTCATCACAAATGGTTTTAGCCAAAAAAAATATATTAGTGGTAACTACGATAGTCATCACTGATAGTTTTTGGCTAGAAGAGGCTATGATGAGGGGTTATCATAAACGGTTTCCAAAACCGTCAGTGATGTGGAGTCTAATATGAACCTTTTTGTAGTAGTGTGACTTGGTGTGGTCTTCAAAGTTAAACTTTGATCTCTAATTTCTTGTATAATACTTTGTTTATAGCTACAAAATCATAACCATAGGAAAGTGCTTTCAAATATGAATATAACAATATCACTTTTGTGTCATGTAATACTCCCTCCGTTCCAATTTATAGGGCGTATTTTTCTCGTGCACATATACCAACAAATTCTGCAACAGACCAAAATACCCCTATTAATGCACGATGCACACTGCTGCATTTACTACCACTCCACACCGCTGCATTTACTACTACTACACCATACTGCCATGCATACACTGTGTGCAGATTTTGCTTTTCGGTTGCCTAGAGCTAATCAGCTAAGCAAAGTTAAAATTTGAGATTAGCGGGATTTTTGCAAATTTGAGCACATTGGCGCCTATTGCAAATTGGAACAAAACATATTGCCGCCTAATTATACAAATTGGAATTTCAGAATGCTCCGCCTAATGCATGAAAGATTAGTATAAATAGGTGTGCTCCCATATGCTAATTGGCCCCAGTAGTTGGTAGAAACAATCCAAGACAATGGAAGCAGCATTTGACCTTAACGAACCATTAGTTGGGCATTGGGATAACGGAGATGCTCCAGACCTCAACCAGCTGCCATTAGATGATGTTCTAGACCTCAACCAGCCAGTAGATGATGTTCTAGACCTCAACCAACCAAATCAACCCAATGGTCCTGATGGAAACTCAGGTTAGCTACTCATCCTTCTTTTGAATGAAGTTGTTCTTTTCTTTTTGACAGTAAGTTTGAATAAATTTTGTTTTCTCTATATTTTTATTAGATGAAGATGGAAACAATGATACCCATGTGTTACATGTCCAAACAAGGAACTTCTTATCTGATGATACACGCAGAACCATCTACAGTATGCTTTTGGAAAGAACATCACCGGGTTTAATGAAGAATGGAGTGATGAAATCCGTTGCTGCAGATATAGGTGTTCCATTGAGGGTTGTTCAGCGGATTTGGACAGCGGGGAAGCGTGGTGGAGGAATCCATGCTGTGTCTAATAAGAGGTCTAAAAATTGTGGTCGTAAAAGAATTCATATTGAGCCTGAACAGGTCAAAGCTATACCTCTTCGTGATCGCACAACTATACGTGATTTAGCGCATTCTTTGCATGTTGCTCCGACCACCTTGTATCGGTGCTTCAAGGATGGGGAATTATCTCGTCAAACAAATGATTTGAAGTTCTCTTTGACAGAAGAAAACAAGAAAGCTCGTCTGCGCTTTTGTATATCAATGCTCGATAGCAACAGCATACCTCATGATCCAATATTCCATGGGATGTATAACATGGTTTATATTGACGAGAAATGGTTCTATATGACGAAGAAATGCCAGAACTATTACTTAGCGCAAGGTGAAGACAAACCATTGCGTACCATCAAAAACAAGAATTTTATTGATAAGGTGATGTTTCTAGCCGCCATAGCTCGACCAAGGTTTGATGACCAAGGTAACGAAACATTCTCCGGTAAAATTGGTATATTTCCCTTTACATATACTGAACCAGCACGTAGGAGCAGCGTGAACAGGCCTGCAGGTACCATGCTAACCAAGCCAATGGTATCAGTAAACAAGCAAACTATCAGGACATTTCTTGTTGACAAAGTTCTGCCGGCTATCAAACAGAAGTGGCCAAGGGAGGAATTAGGGCAACCAATATTTATTCAACAGGATAATGCAAGAACTCACATTGATCCTAATGATGAAGAGTTCTGTCAAGTAGCGCAAGCAGATGGATTCGATATTCGTTTGATGTGTCAACCTCCAAACTCTCCTGATCTAAATGTTTTGGACCTCGGCTTTTTTGCTGCAATTCAGTCTATACAACACAAGAGGTCGCCAAAAATAGTGGAAGATCTTGTTGAGGCAGTGGTGTCTGCATACGAAGGATATGGCGCAGATAAGTCGAACCGTGTTTTTCTAACCCATCAATCGTGCATGAAACAAATCATCCAAGTAAAAGGCGGCCAGAATTATGCCATTCCGCATATGGGCAAGCAAGTACTAGAGAGAAACGGTGAACTCCCGATCAGTCTGAGATGTGATTCCCATATTGTACTACAAGCCATTGATTACTTGAACTAGTTTTTTTCCGTAACTGTTTTTCCGTAATTCAATCCTAAACATAACGATGTCATTCATACCAACACAAAGCACACTGGAACACAAATAACAAACGCATTCAATCCTGACCATAACAATCTCGTTCATGCGAGTACAATATAACAAGATTAAGTGCCACTAGCGGTACACTCCAATAGTCGAAGATTTTAGAAGAATTTAGGCATACGAATTTTATAGAAAAACTTTGCGGTTTCTTGTTGCCAAACTGGCCAATCGTTAAAATCATCTGGCAAATATCTCTTGTTGAAGTGTTTACCTTCACTGGAATCTTTTGCAATTTCCGGCTCGATCGTTCCTTGGATAGCATCACTCTTAATGGAGTCTTCTACATCTTCAGACTCGGTCGCTTCTTCAGGTTTTCTCCATGGTGATGGCGGCCATTCTGGCGACGATGGCAGCGGTGACGGGGTTAGCAGTAGCGACGACGTTCCTTGAATAGCATCACTCTTAATGGAGTCTTCTACAGCTTCATGCTCGCCCGCTTCTTCACGTTTTCTCCATGGTGACGGCGGCGGCGACGATGACGGCGGCGGCGATGACGACGGCGACGGGGTCAGAGGCAGCAACGACAAGTACAATGGGGATGGTGGTGGCGACGGCAGTGGTGACAGGGATGGTGGTGGCGACGAGGACATTGACGACAACGGCGACATAAAGCTTGGAAGCAATGTCTTGCAAGCTTCCTTGTTCTTCTATATGAGCCCACTGCTAACGATATATGGCCAATACAAAGAGTTAAGAATCCACGCATGCGTGCAGTCATTAAACCGGCATTGAGTACGAAGCACTAACACAGCAACCAAAGAGTCTTGCATGCAGTTATTAGGGGCAGAAGAGAGAAAAACAGCTTGCAAATGCGATGCGCGCCTTATAAACTGGAACAAGAGCCATCACAATACACGCCTTATATATCGGAACGGAGGGAGTATATATTATTAGACTAATTGTTGATCAAAATTTACAAACTTAGAATCTCAAAATCCGTGAACACCTTATAAAAATAAACAGGGGCATTAAACAATATGACTTGGTAGTTGTGCTGATAGGTCACTAAATATTTTGTGACATCGGGTGTATGCAAGGCGCTTGTTTCAAAATCCAACATTACTACTCCTTCTAGCCTTCAAATAGATGACGTTTTGGATATTGATACGGTCTTCAAAACATAACTTTGACTATTAATTTTTATTATAATATATTTATAAAACTCAATAAAATTATAATATTATGAAAAAATTGCTCGAGACAATTCTTCACATATAATTTTTATATATACAATTTAAATATTTAAAAATACTCACCGTCGCTATATCCCAAACGTTATCTTTTTTTTATGACCGAAGGCAGCACTAAACAGTGGGGTATGACTGGGTTGTGCCGATAGGTCACTTAAATAATTTGTGACATCAGGTCTATGCAAGGCGCTAGTTTCAAAATCCGACGTTACTACTAAACAATATGACTTGGTTGTGCCGGTCACTTAAATTTTTTGTGACATCGGGTCTACGCATTCGGTGCATTGACAATTTGACATCTTCACTTCTCTCTCTCTTTATATCTTAACTATTATAAAAATGAGTTGGTGGTGATGATGAGTGCTATTTTTGGATCAGAACAGTAGAGGCCCAATGCCCAGTAGGTGAGTTACTATTGCTTGGTAACTTATAGTTGTAAATCTGCAGGACAACTCAATATAGATGATTTGATTTATTTACTAGCTTACAAAGATATGTTTTGTTTGATATGTGTTACAGAAAATTGATTTATCATATGGTTTAGGATCCTGCATTATAATTATGTATTATTCTCTTTTGAAATTCCGTTACAACGCACGGGCATCTTACTAGTATATGTATATAAGTGTGTTTATATAAGTGCCAATACGCATAGAGAGGTTAATAAATCGACCAAAGCCAAATTAAGCTTTAGCATCGATCCAAAGAGAATAATATATCATTGTGCTGACAGGTCACTAAATATTTAGCATTAAACAATATGACTTGGTTGCGCTGACAGGTCACTAAATATTTTGTGACATTGGGTCTATGCAAGGCGCTCGTTTTAAAATCCAACGTTACTACTCCCTCCATTCTTAAAAAAGGTACTCCCTCCGTTTCTTTTTATAAGGCGTATTTGGTTTCGTTAGTACAAGACTTTGACCAACGATTACTTCATTAATATATCATTTATGCAATACAAAATCATAATTATATATAAGTACTTTTGAATACAAATCTGCTAATATCAATTTTGTGTTATAAAAATTATATGCTAATAGAGTAATTATTGGTCAAAGCCTTGTCCTAACGAAACCAAATACGACTTATAAAAAGAAACGGAGGGAGTAACGTTTTGGACATTGACACGATCTTCAAAATATAATTTTGACTATTAATTTTTATATAATATATTTATAAAACTCAATAAAATTATAATATTATAAAAATATTATATCAATAGTCAAAGTTTCAAAATTTTCATTATGACTATGTTCAAAACGCCATTTTTTTAAAGACAGGAGTGAGTAATAAACAGTGGAGTATGACTGGGTTGGGCCGATAGGTCACTTAAATAATTTGTGACATCAGGGTATATGCAAGGCGCTAGTTTCAAAATCCGACGTTACTACTAAACAATATGACTTGGTTGTGCCGATAGGTCACTTAAATTTTTTGTGACATCGGGTCTACGCATTCGTTGCATTGACAATTTGACACCTTCACTCCCCTATATATTTGCATAGAGAGGTTAATAAATCGACGAAAGCCAAAGTAAGCTTTAGCATCGATCCAAAGAGCTAGTATCGATCGATCTATCTTTGTGGCAGTACGTCTGGCCTGTACAGGAATAGCACCGAAATGGCTCCCAGACCAAGCCAAGCGTCGCCTGTAGCGCTCCTCGCGGCCACCCTCCTCCTGATCCTGGCAGCACCCACTACCGAGCAGCAGCCCTCTCCGCCGATCACACTGCGGAAGAACTGCACAGAAAAGTGTGGCGGCGTCAGCATCCCCTACCCGTTCGGCGTCGGACCTGACTGCTTCCTTCCGGGCTTCGAGGTCGTCTGCAACAAGTCGTTCGATCCCCCGCGCCCCTTCGTTGCCGCTGGGCTAGTGAAGAATCCGATCGGTGGCTACTACCCGACGGACGATGCCTACAAGACGGGCCTCCCCACCCTCTCCAACGAAACTGCCTCGACGTCGCCGATGGAGCTCGTCGACGTATCAGTTGCAGAGGGCGAGGCAAGGGTGTACGGCGCGCTCAGCTCCCTCTGCACAGTAAACACAACCTACCGTACCTTCCTGCGTCAGCGACTGTGGGTCGACGCCGACGGCCCTTTCCGCATCGCCTCAGGCCGCAACGTCCTCGTCGGCGTCGGCTTGAACGCCGACGCTCGGCTCACCCTGTCAGGTTATGGCACTGACGGGGCGGGCATAGTAAGCTGCGTCTCACGGCCCAGCTCTAACGCCGTCGCCAGAGACGGTGCCTGCGCGGGGCAAGGCTGCTGCGAGGCCGCCAGCACCGAAGCCCTTCCAGGCCAGGTTTTCGTGGTGGTTGACCGCGTGAGTTACACCAGCACGTGGAGAAGTAACAACTGCTCCTTCGGCATGCTGGTGGAGAAGGGTTGGTACAACTACACCTCGGAGGACGTCTATGGCGACGAGGCCTACTTCGCCAACAGGTTCCCGAGGGGCGTCCCCTTGGTCTTGGGCTTCGCCATCAACGCAACCGATGGCGCATGCCCGGCGGAAGGCCAGCGGCGACCCCAGGGCTACGCGTGCCTCAGCGGCAACAGCTCGTGCGTCAACGCAACCGACGGCACGCCGGGCTATCGCTGCCGATGTTGGGACGGGTACGAAGGCAACCCTTACGTACCCACGGGATGCCAAGGTACGTACGTATCTGTCGAGCTTTTGATGATCGATGACACACGTAATTAGGTGTGCTTATTGTTTAATTGCAGACATCAACGAGTGTATGGGCAAAAACAACTGCACGGGTCATCATGAGACCTGCGTCAACACCTTAGGAGGCTATGACTGCGTATGCAGACGCGGAACGAGACGCGATGGCCAAACATGCGCCGAGATATTCCCTCTACCAGCAAAGGTGGCTGTCGGTAAGTATATATCCGCCATACATATGGTGATACTCCATTTACTTTTCTTTTTGTATTAAAGTTGAAACCAACACCTGATTAGCTGTTTTGTTTCTTCTTTTTGTACGTACGTATTTATATTTTTCATATGTTTTGATTTTTGAAAAAAAAATAGATTTTATATATGTAATATATTACTATAATAAGTTTTGCCTCCACATGTACGTAGGTACACTAATAGAATTTACCAGACATCATCATAATTTTAATTTGTTCAAACACCCATTTCATGTGGTTTAGATTATTTTCGCATGCGATAACTAAGAAACTACCAAATTTGGACCATTATGCCCAGGACCCATGATGTTCGTACATCATGTTCTAACTACAAAGCCAACTAGCCAAATATTAGGAGAACTCGGCTAAAAAAATCGTAGCACCAATCAGGTCAAATAGGCATATGCGGATCCAAAATTCTCTTGGAGTGCTTCCGAAAACAAAACACATGGAAATAAAACAAGTGAGATATATATACGGTCGTATGTGAGATAAAAAGAAAAGTAAATTGCATCACAGGTACAAGTATTAAGAGTTTTGTAACCTCTGTGTGAATATTTTTGGAAAATGAAGTTTAAAATTTTACAATATTTTCCCCAATTTTTCAACTTGTCTCCTGTTTTTGCTGAAAACCGTTCGAAATTCACCGCTTTTCGAGCTGTTTTCTATCTTTTCGTTCGAATTTCACTCCAGATTTGACCAAATTTCAAATTTATTTGACTTTCGAAACCATTTGGTTTTTCGTGAATTTCGGTACCGTCAGCTCGTCGAAGTTCGAGGTCGAAATGGTATTATTAACCCTGACCACCGCCCCCGCGTGACATGGCTCACACTGCCACCATTTCGTGTCACACCTTCGTCCTCAGCCTCTTGACGAATTTTTTTGAAATAATATTATTTTAATAAAAATTTACAGAAATAATAGATGTAAAGTGCGCTTTCTCGTGTGTCTGTGTGGTGCATGATGCATGTGTGTGTACCAATAGAAATTGGTGATTCTCCCTTTAAAAACACAAACAGGACCAAACATATCAAGTGTATGTATGTTTTTTTTTGTTTGCTTCAAACGTGTCCCATATTATCGTGAAATTTTGAATGCATACATGAACGTTTCATTATCGCTTTAAAATTTGATCGATTACATTGTTTCTGGTTTAACTCTGCAATTACCTAGAATAGCACATGGTTAAGTGCAAACGGAGCTTCTTGTCTCGTAGAGGCTGTAGTTAAATATAAATTAACATGGTAGTTCTTATGCCTAAGTATTTGGTACTTCTCTGACGAATGACTTCTAGGAAATTTTTTACATGGTGATATACGATGTCCTTGTCCATCCAGGTGCTATTGGTGGCATTTTAATCGTGACTATCCTTATATTTATTGTGCTTCTCCGGAAAGAGAAGAGGAAGGCGAGAGAGTTTTTCGAAAAGAACGGTGGTCCTATATTGGAAAGAGCTAAAACTATAGAGATTTTCAAGAAGGAAGAGCTCAAGCCATTTTTAAAAAGCAACAATTTGCTTGGAAAAGGTTGTTTTGGTGAAGTTTACAGGGGCCATCTCGGTGAAAATCAGTTAGACGTTGCAATAAAGAAGCCCATTAATGTCAGCGTGGCACAAAACGAGCAATTTGCAAACGAAGTCATCATCCAATCTCAAGTCAGGCACAAGAACATCGTCAGGCTCATAGGTTGCTGCCTAGAAGTTGATATCCCAATGCTGGTGTATGAATTTGTGTCCAAAGGCAGCCTCGACGACATTCTCCACGGCGATGACAGGGCTCACCTGGATCTGGGTGTTCGTTTAAGCATTGCTGCAGAATCAGCAGAGGGTCTAGCTTATATGCATTCAGGAACGACTACCACAGTCCTTCATGGCGATGTTAAACCTGCAAACATACTCTTGAATGACAGCTATGTGCCTAAGATATCAGATTTTGGCATATCCAAATTGATCAACAAGGATAGAGCAGAGCACACCAATTCGGTCATTGGTGACATGAACTACATGGATCCAGTGTATCTACAGACAGGCCTATTAACCGACAAAAGCGATGTCTACAGTTTTGGGGTCGTCCTCCTGGAGCTCATCAGCAGGAAGAAGGCCACATATTCTGATAACAACAGCTTGGTTAGGAATTTCGTTGATGCTTACACAAAGGAGAACGGAGCAACTAAGCTGTTTGACATGGAGATTGCAGTGGCTAGCGATATGGAGCTTCTTGACTGTGTTGCGAGGATGGCTGTGGAATGTCTTAGCCTTAATGTGGATCAAAGACCAGAGATGACGAACATAGCAGAGCGTCTTCTCATGTTGAAGAGATCTCTTAACAAATAGAGTGACAAGTCGTTGCCAGTAAGTTGATGCGTGTTCCAGTGTGGAAGACGTGTGCGTTGAATAAGAAAGGTCACTATCAGTGTGGTCATGTTTTATTTTCTTGTTCACGGGACAATAACAAATTTGCTGCAAGTAAAGCAGGAGATGTCTCCCTTAGCTAAAAGCAAATTTGTCTGGCACTTTAACTCATTGTGTAGTTCTGTGTTATTACTTACTCCCTCTGTCCCACAAAGAGTGCATTTCTAGTGTTCAAATTTTGTCCCACAAATAGTGTATTTCTAGTCTGTAGGGCCCAGCTGTAAGTGTATGCATGCTCATTTAAGTGCTTGTGGAAACCGAAGCACCAACATGCTTGTGTATGGAGTAATGAGGGTCACATTGGTCATTTACCTTGCACACTAATCTGTCTTAAAAATCCTAGAAATGCACTCTTTGTGGGACAGAGGGAGTAGAGCAGAACTAGCCAACGATATACCATTGCAATGGTATACCTGAGTTTTATTAGTTTCAGTGATGAGTTTTATCTGGTTTCATGAGTTCCAATGTTTAGTTTCATGAGTTTCATGTTTCATCATTTTTAGTGCTAAGTTTCATGAGTTTCAGTGTAAAAATTTCATGAGTTTCATAAGTTTCAGTAATATACTGTTGCAACGGTATACTGTTTAATAGTTTTTCTGTATTACTTATTGGTGACCAAAACAAAATTCCTTTGCTCTTTGTACCGGAGTCCACTTATATTCTTGAAGATGTAACGGTTAGCACAATCTGAGAATAATTGGTGCCAGAAATGCCCTATATATTTTGGATACATTTTTTTTACCATCCAGGTTCCATGAAGAATTATAGTCTAGCTCTGGGCACACAGTCATAGTCCAACATTGTGATATCGTCTCTGATAAATGTTGCTCCACTTTTAATGTATGAAGATTGGAACATACCATATAGTACCTTGAATTATCAAAACCACTATTGTTTTCCCGTAACAATCAAACCATTACATAACCAGATAAGATTTGTAGAATATTAGCACAGGATCCTGCTTCTAAGTAGTAGATGCTTCATGTGCTCAGTAGGACTTACATGCTGACTAGGATTCCCCTGGTACTTTTGCTCCTGCCCCCCACGCTGTCCCTGGTATCTCTACTATTCTAAAGCAGCACTTGGTGGCAGCGGTCCGTTCTTCTCACGTCATTAATTGCCGCTTAATTGCCCTGCTTAATTGCCCTGCTTAATTGCCCTACTTAATTGCCCTACGCAAGAAACGAAGCGTTGCTTTAATTAGCCAGCTTTCGCAAGAAACGAAGCGTTAAAGATAGATGTTTGATCTTGTGAAATAATTTTTTTTATTTTTATTTTTCGTTATCAATTTTGTTTTTTTGTAGCAACGCACGGGCATGTAACTAGTCCAATATTATGGAGGTGTTGATCTACTTCTTTCATATCTAGTCGTGTCCAATATTATAGAGGCGTTGGTCTACTCCTTTCATATCCAGCGGTTTTTTTGGGTCAGGTTTTAGCCACTTCTGTAACATCCCACCATTTTCAAAAATTAGAAAAATGATAATTTAAAATTTAAAAATAAAATTAAATAGAAATTTTAGATTGGAATCAAGAATTTAATTTGAAGTTTGATATCCTCATATCGTTTTCCTAAAACTTGATAAAAAGTAAATTCAATTTGGAAAATTCTTTTCCAAAAGAACAAATTATTAAAATGAGACTCAAAGCTGATCTTAATTTTTAATAAACATCTTTTCTAAATTTCTAAAATTATTTATTGATTTCCATCTTTGAAAAGGAAATTGATAAAAAGATAAGAAGTAAAAGATAAAATGGTAAAAAATTAAAATTACCATAGTAAATCTTGGATAAACCTAGAGTGCTCTAGAAACCATCTTGGCTGGTCAAAAGAAAATGTGAAACCATTTGCAAGTTGATAAGGTGAAATAAATGTGGAACCTTATCCTTGACCAAAACCATTGTTAGATTTTTGTAGCAAATCCTAGACCTTTTCAGCACTTAAGATTTTTACCATGAGCCCTCAGTTACTTTATACTTGTCCACGAAAATTTACAAAAATAAATAATTGATTTTACTATTTATTCCTATTTATTTATTCCCATCCTGAAAATCAGCAAAATGGAGTAAAAGAATTATTAGAAAATAAATACTAAAGTTTAAGATTTGAAAAACCCTAAATCTACGAAAAATCTAGACATGATCTGGCCACCCGATTAAATGCGTTTGCTCTGTGCTGTCTGGAAATCCGAATCACTTTGGCCTTCTTTGTGTCACTTCCAAGTGGGGCCCCCATTATTTAATTCTGCCGACCAAGGCTGGGATTTTACTCCCCTACAGAAGCCATGGTGGGACCATCCTTATCCTTGGGCCCACTTGTCATTCCCTCCTTCCTCTTTCTTGTTTCTTCTCCAATCTTCTCATCCCTCTCTTTTCGTTTCTAGTCAGAACATTGGTTTACATTTGGTCTTTGCAATCCATTACGCCATACACCCTAAGACAAGAGCACTTCACACTCATAAATGAGACTTCCACACGCTAGCCTTCTCTGGAACTCCCTTATGTGTTCCTCTCTTGACCAAGCTATCCAGATCAAAACCTATTGAGGATTTCACTCATTAAGATAATATCAAGTGGATTCACTCCTATTAAATTTGACCCATACGCCATCCATTCCCTGGGAATTACCCTCGTCTGTCGCATGATCCAGGGCAATGAAGAAGCCGGCAATCGAGTGAATTGAACCCAGCCGACATCGCTTTTGGCTTGTTCACACTCTTGAATTGCTTCTCCATCTCTGTATCCCCTCTCGAAGATGCTCAAGAATTGAGCCGCCAAAGATCGCCTCCTTGCTTCATTGCCCTGCACTCCGAAGCTCCTGGTATTTTCTCCCACGCCAGCACAACCGCCATTTGCTCCCGTGTCCAGACCCTGTAGCCACCGCCTTAATTGACTATAAGAGCTACGTGAGCTATCACTGGTAATGCAAGCGTTTATCAAAGCAAAACTTCATCATCTCTCCCACCTCCAGCCAAAAAGCTCCATCGCCGACCAGCCTCTTGCTCGGGCTTCCATCTTCCAATTCCCTGCAACCTGGGCATCACTATCCCTCACCAAATAATACCCCTAGCTCAATTGGTGCTCCCCTGGGTCAACCAGCCTTCGCCACGATACCCTGCTTCCGCCGCCGCCTCTCCTCGCCGTGCCGCCGCTACAGCTCGTCACAGCTCCGGCCACCAGTTCCTGTGACCTCAATGGAACCTCGGGATTCCATTTCAAGCTTCGCCCCATCTTCCTTACCCTGCTCCTGCCGCGGCCACATGCGCCCGAGCTACCATCGTGAAGCTCCCCGTGCGCCTCTGTTCTTCCTTTTGCCTCTCTGTTCTTTTCTTTGGTGGCCCAAGTTCTCAGCGTATGAGCTGGTATTTAGGTGACACCCTTGTTACTTCCTGACAGGTGGGGTCAAACGAATTAGAGCTCCACTGATTGTCCGATCCAAGAAGCCGATTTGCAAAGGAAAGGTAGAAACCTCTTGCCATCAACTTTATTAGCTTAACTAATCCCTGAACATGAAATCAAGACCTTAAGCCAAAATTTATTATAAACACAATCATCTTAATTGTGTCTACCTGGGTGATTCTGAAAGCCCTCTTATGATATTTTGTAAACATCATACAAGTTAGAATCTAAAGCTAAGAACAATTTGATTAAACTTGTATACTTATGCCTCATGTGAAAACTCAATTGTACCTTGCAGATAATTGAGTTATCTATGAATAGTATAGTCTATACCAGATTAGCCGAAGCCTAGGAATTGGTGTTAGTTAAGATAACCAAACAAGTTTCTATATTAAGTTAAATCCTGTAGATTCATTGCACAAAAAGGTTTAAGCTTAGATAATTGTAAGTGTTTCAAATAAATTCAAAATAAAGTGAGGACCGTTCTTAAGCTCTGCTAATACCATGGTACCCAATCATGCATAAGATAATTCTTATTTGATCAAAGTCTGATATAAGGTTATAATGAATTTGGTGCTAGATGCGTAAAATTTAGTATAAAGCCTTAATACATACTTGTGAGAAAAACATCGCGGATTATGGTAAATTGTTGCGAAAATTACTTTAAAACACTCATAGAGATATCCCTTGGTAGTGCCTGGAAAATAGTTAGATAAACTTGGAAGGTGTTATTGCAAACTTAAAATAAAAACGGAGACATTAATGCGCGGACTTTAGTAACACTTAGACCTTTTCGACAGCCCATAGAATATCTCGTCTAAATGAGAATTTTAGGATGAATAGCTCAGACTTGCTCTCTAGTATATGGACTACCATATTCTAAGAAAATATTTAATTTATAATATGCTTTGCATCTGAATCCCATTAAAGACATGACCCTACGTGAAACAAATTCTAAGATCCGTAATACCGATGCATATCCTTAAGTTTAATCATATAATTGTTTGAAAATAGTCAAGTGACTTTATGTACTACTTGGTATTAGTACAAGTAGCTTCACACCTTGAAAATGAATTTTAGTATATTTAATCTTACAATCTTAGCTTCCTGAACTCGTAAAATAGAATAGAGTGAATCATAAGGAATGAGTGTCATATGCGATGCAACCCTTAAACCGTTAATCAAATAATAAAAGACTATAACATGAAAGTACTCACTTACATGCTTGTTTTATGTAATGATTGCTTATTTGATTTTCTATCTGATTTCCTTTTGCTCTTATTGAAAGTGTTATTTGCTATTTGTTATTCTTTTCCATTATACGACGTGTAGAATCCGACGTCTCGGACTTCGTCGTCATCGACTCTAAAGAGTACATCTGCAACTTCGTCGCTAAAGACAACAAGTAGCAAGGCAAGCACCCCCTTTGAGCATTTTGGACCCAGATTTCATAATCAACTAAAATGTGATTAAGAATCTTCCTGCATGCTTATGTTTCGATAAATCCTTATTTTGCGTTACTTGGTAGTTATAACCCAAATTGATGGTTTCCCTTAATCATGTTGACATACCATCCATGAAAACCATAGGATTGGTTAAGTTCCTTGAACTGGGTATAATCGCTTATTAACCTGCATATGCTTAACACTGCTTTAGGTCAAAGTTGGAAATGTTTACACCCACACACCTTCTTTACAAATCTTTTTATGGTTTATTTAAGTAGTAAAGGATACTGGTAGTTTGATAAAAAATGAAAATAAAACTATTGATTTCGACGTGGGTGATTATTGGCAATAGCCGGATGTACATGTTTTAACGTGTACGTAGCTAGGGTGGAGTTATCGCCCATGTCACTTTGAGGACCGAACGTAGTGTTGCATGATCCAAGTAAACCGTACATCCACAAGTACTGGACTGGGACAGTCTTAACTTATTAAATTATTTGGGGATTAGCTTTGCACATTGGTAGGCAGTTGTAGCACGGGCATTCCGAATTTTGGTTTGCTCGAGGGAGGTGTCATCACCGAGGTGTTGGCATCTGCCGTTGTAACCTGTACGCCGCTATGAATTTGGGGCTGTTGTTGTACCATTTGAGCCGCGCTCCTGAATACTATTGCTTCACCGCTTGTTTGCTTCCATCATAGTCGAGTAACGCCATTGGGCTAGTGCAAAGTTAAGGTCCAAGTAACGAACAGCCGTTATGAACTTCTCCGCGGCACACCAAAGGAAGTGTGCTAATGATCTGCCACAAAGGGAGGACATATCTTGTGGGTAAAACTGTCAACTCTGCAGAGTCTAAAACTATTCGAATAGCCGTGTCCACGGTCATGGACGACTTGGCTAACCAGCATTAGTTAGTTGTTTTCTATTTTCTAAAAACTCTTGATCAAATGACTTGGAAAATGATTCACATTTATTAAATGTCAGATATTGATATTTTTACTCGTATAAGACCATGGAGGGTCTTTTCCGTTATCTTTACTCACAAAAGGGCCGTGAGTAATTTATTGTTATTTCTGTCAATACTTGATATTTTGATTACTTATCAAACTGTTTTAAATTCAGTTTATGCTTTCCATTACTATTCAGTATTTACAATTCAAATCTTCGCTTTACGCAAAACAACCGTAGAAACCCACTTTCTATTCAGCTTGCATATATTTTAGGTTTTGCAAACACTACAAGTCTTGCTGAGTACGCAACGTACTCACCCTTGCTATTATTGTTGTTTTTAGACAGGATATCTCGACAATTACTGCGACGCAGGAAAACGGGATTATTGACGACATTTCTTTCTAAGGCTTTACCTTGTCAGTTGCCTGTGAATTATGTGGCAAACTACAAGACATCTGATTCTTTTGGCTATGTTCAGTCGACCTTGTCGGTCATAATATATCATTACTTCCGCTGTAATAAAATATGAAATTTTTGTATGGTTGTGATTCCAGATTGTGTTTGTGCGTGCTAGCTACTGATCATGGGACTAGCACAGGATGCACATTAGAACCTTGCTTTTATGTTTGCACTGTAGCATAAAAGTGAGGGTCTCACAACTTCACTGCAGGATTTACATTATCGAATGGATCCCAGAAATCACTCCCTGGCTGGTACCGATTGTCATAAAAAATCGGTCAAAAATCATCAAATACCGAAGTATTTCGAAATCAAAATTTTGAAATAAAAAAATAAAAAAAATCGATAATTAAACAGTATCACCGAAAATCGATCGATTTTTTGTGAAAATCAACCGACTAATTAAACAATGAAGTGTGTCTCAACTTTATTTTCTTGATTTTTCTGAAATCTCTTAGTAGATTTCGTATAAAGTTCCACTAAATACTTTAGGGTGAGACAAATACACGATCAATGGTCAATGCACCCACACCTATGGCATGGCTGAGGAGGGTTTGCAGCTTTGTTGGATAAGCCTTACTTCTGTAAGGTTCCTGGTCCCCTTCCTTTAACTTTCCACTAGGTTTGCCCTTTTCCTTCTCATTTCTGACATTCTTCCACTTATCCCTTTTATACATTTGCCCCTTTAAACATAGGTCACATTAGTTGCATTAGAAATATACAACAAGTCACAGTACAATTAAACTTCTTGGCGAAAAAAGAAAGAAAAGAAAACAACGATTTTTTTTATTTAATATTTATTTTTAATCCTTTTTTCAAAAATAATCGACGGAGTAGAGAAATTTGAAAAGTAGGCGCCCGTCGACCCAATCATGGGCGATCACCCCTGGTACGGGCGATCAGTGGGTAGTAACGACTACGGAGGAGCCAACGGCTAGGAATCTAACGGCTGGAAGTAACGGCGGCTGATGGGAGCCACCGATCGCCCGAACTAGGGGCGATCGCCCCAATCATGGGCGACCGGCGCCCTTTTTAAGCCGCCCCGGCCCCCTTGCTCGCCCATTTGCCTGAGCGCAAGGAGGAGAAGCTGAGCGCAGCCAGAGAAGAGAAAAGAGGAAAGGAAAAGAGAGGAAAGGAAAAAAGAGGGGAAAAAAGTGAGGAAAAGAGAGGAGAGAAAAGGTTTGATCCATCGTTTTTGTGAGGTATGTTTGAAAATTTTATATTTCAAAATGTAGTATATAAATTTAATTTAGTATATTGTTTAGTATTTAGAAATATTAGTATTTAGTATATTGTTTTTGTGAGGTATATTGTTTAGTATTTAGTATATTCCTCACCCTCGGCGCATGCATAAGTGTGTTCCGACACTGTCGTCCGATCATTAGCATGGACGGCACATTCCTCACTGGGAAATACAAGGCTCAGATTCTAACTGTGATCGCGGTGGACGCCAACAACCAGGTTCTACTGGTCGCATTGGCCTTCGTGGAGGGGGAAAACACTGAAAGCTGGTACTGGTTCCTTGAAAGAGTCAAGTTTGCAGTTGTTCAGGATCGATCTGATGTTTGTGTCATACACGATCGGCATGCGGGGTTGCTAAGGGCGATCATTGATATGCAGCAAAGTGGCCAGACCTGAAGAGCAGGTGGTGCATGAGGCACATGGGTGCCAATTTCTATCGTCAGTTCAGGAACAAGGAGCTTATGAACATGTTCAAGCGGCTGTGCAAGCAGAACCAGCGGAGGAAGTTCGATGCACTTTGGAGGGCACTGGATGAACTAACCAAGAAGCAATCAATGAATCCAAGGAGGACTCCTAGTTCATCAAGGAATCCTATGGTCTACCACGAGCAAGGAGAGGACCCGACAGCCTTGTGTGCGCTCCCTACCACTCCCGAAACATTCGGCGTAGGCCGGGGACAAGCATAAAGAGTTTCACGGACTGGATACGACACGAGCCGTTGGAGAAATGGTCCCTTCTGCATGACGAGGGCGGTTCGCGTTATGGAATAATGACAACGATACAACTGGGTAATGAAAGGCACGAGATGCCTTCCATTGGTGGGTATAGTTGAAGGTGTGTTGCTAGGCACCCAAAGATATTTCATTGAGCAATACAGGAAGTCTGCTGCATGTATGTCGGACAATCGACTGTCGTACTCAATGGTTGCATCTACGTACATGGCCAACAAAACACGAAAGGCACAGACACATCGTGTTACACTGGAGAGTGGCGTGGAACGGAGATACCACGTGCACTGCGGTGACCGAGGTCGAAGAGGTGCCCACCGGGAGAGGACTTCACATCTGTGCATAATCCGAGCTGCTAACTGCGAGTGCTCATGCCAGAAGCCATGCTTGCTGCACTTGCCGTGCTCGCATGTGATTGCCGTAGCTGCCGAGACACACTAGTCATGTCGACCGTACATCTCCCACTATTACTACAAGCAAAGTGTTCACGACACATGGCATAACGAGGTGTACGGGTATCGAGTGGATGGATCGTTCACAATAGCCCCCCCTCCAGACCATTGAGGGGTACCAAACATCCAATTGTTGAAGTAGAAGGTCAGGCGTCGAAGGACACGGCGTATTCAGAACGATATGGACGAGTCTGAGGCGCGCCGTAATCGGGGATAATGTAATTTTATTTCGAAATGTATTTGGTTGTCATAATGTGTCAGATTTAAGTACTGCCGTGCTTGTTGTTTTATGCCCTCTACATGTATTTCTTTACTTCAGGAACTTCAATATGTACCAGTTAATTATTGTCCCAGTCATGTAATTTGTGATGTTATGTGCACAATCGAGCATATTTTGACATATGCAAAACTTAGTTTTTGCTTTCTACATGTACTGTTGGTTGTCGTAATGTGTAACTTTTTATTGTTGTCCAGTTTGTTGTTTCTTCTTTCTACATGTACATATGCAAAATGTTGTTATTTGTCATTTAATTATTGACCAGTTGAATGTATTTGCTTTCTAACAGGCGGCGATGGCGGGAGCTGGGCATGGTGCTGATGACTGCCCTGAGCTGCTAGACCGGACCATTGATCAGACCCACTGGTCTAGGTTGTCCGCAGTTGAGGGCCGACAGCTAGGGACACTGCAGCCTCGGGTGCCGAACGAGATGCTTCGCATCAACCCACGCTGGGTTCCACGGTAAGCTGCCACCGGTCTTACTCTTGTATGTACATGCACTTACTTGGGAATTCAATTTTGATGACACTACACACTACATGCAGGTTACGAGCGGCTGGCTTACTTCCGCTTTGTAGGATGGTGGAGCAGACGACTACCCCGACGGCGGGGAACCAGGTCCCACATTTCAGGTACGACCGGTCCCTGCTTACCGCACTCGTCAACCGGTGGAGACCCGAGACGCACATGTTCCACCTGCCGTGCGGAGAGATGGCTCCGACGCTGCAGGACGTGTGTTACCTCTTTGGACTACCCTGCGCGGGTCTTGCAGTTGTGTCGCACGACGTCCCCGTCATGTGGCAGGCGGACTTGTCCGCGCGGTTCGTCGAGGTGCAGCGACACCCCCGGGCCCCCGCCTACGTGCCCCTTAGGCACGGAGAGCGCCACGGACCGACGAAGGTGTGGCTGCTTCAGTTCACGGTTAGTACCCTCTTCATTGCAATTTAATGGGGATGCGCTAAGTTGCTTATAATATCATACGAACTACTGTAGGCTGAGCTTCTCCACTTGCATGCAGAGGAGGACGACGTGGCCCACCACCTGGAGGCATAACTGTTGTTGCTGTTTGGTTGAGTGATGTTCCCGTCCTCGCACGGGAACACGGTACACCGGCACCTCATCGAGTACGCCCAGTCCATTGCCGACCCCCCCGATGAGGTAACACATTTCATTCAAATCTATAATGATAGGACATGTCTAACATTCTCGTTGTAAACAGATGGTGCAATGGTCTTGGGCCTCCGTTGTGCTCGCGACGACATATAGAGGGCTGTGCGACGCGTTCTCTCGGGCGGACCTTGACGGGACGATGTCAGGGTGCGTCCTCCTTCTACAGTTTTGGTCCTGGGAGCGCTTCTCCATCGGTAGGCCTATTGTTGACACCGCTCCGTACTCACAGGACCTGTACCATGGGGACCCGATAGACTGGCCCACCATGGGCCACTACTGGGTTCGGCGACAGGTACGCCCCCTCGTACATGTACCTATTTTTATTTCCGCGCACTTTCGTAACATGTACCATTTTTCCCCGCGCAGCGCTTGTACGCCCACCGACAGGTCAGGAGGTCGTACCCCGAGTTCGTTCGGGAGTTCGACAACCTCCACGAGGAGGACGTGCGGTGGACGCCGTACGTCGCGTACGACATACACATCCGAGCACCTTTCGGGATCGCCGTGCTTTGCACGTGGGACGAGCAGTACTGGCTCACCCGTAAGGTCCTCATCTTCGACCTGTGCATGGAGGAGTACTCACCGCATATGGTGCTACAGCAGTTCAACCTTTTCCAGATATTTCCATTACTACCTAGACACGATGTCTAACGGGCCGCTCACAGGTACGGTTCCCGACCAAACATCTTACAATTGCCACGGATTGGGGTTGCATCTGGCACTCCCTTCGCACATCGCATGACGATATGGGTACTGCAGTGGGACGATGCAATCGCGGATAAGTTCACCGAGACCCGACCGTACGACCACTCCACGTACGACGAGTACATGCAGTGGTTCGCGCCGCGCACTGGGCTCAGGTAGGGGTTCACACCACCGGCACCGTATGTCCCCTGCCAGGCATTGGTGTACGACGCGTACCCTTCACAGATGTCTCGCGCCCCAGCAGGACCGAGCCGTGCTATCGGCAATGGGCGCGACGACGACGCACGCTACGACGACCAGGAGGAGGCAGAGATTGACGTGAGTCGGTTCTTCTCGACTGAGTACTTTGCCCCCGCTCATCAGTCAGGAGCGCCCGACTTGTCGCTAGCCTACATTACCCCTGTGCCGCACGGTCAGCCTAGGAGGGATGTTCGTCCTCCGTCGCCGCTCACGTACTCCGCTGGCCAAGTCAGGAGGCGTCGGGGACACTAACTTGTTCTACAGTTGTGCTTTTGTAATGACTTTATATTTATGACCTTGTTGTTTAACTGGCGGAACTTAATGCTCATCCTTTTTAATCCTTCTCAATTAGTAACGCATGTGCCTTTTATAATGTTACCCCTATTCCCACAGTATTCGATGGGCCCCGCGAGGCTACGACGAAAACATATTTTTTTCGCGTGCAGAAAACACCTAAGAAAACACGATGGTTGCAACGAACATAATGGTTACAACAAACATAAGTCACAGGGAACATAAGTCGCAAGGAACACAACGGTTACAAGTTGATGTCTACTGCATGCTTCGAAACCATTTTCCCTTCGCCCATGCCTCCGGTGGGGCTTCTCTAGCACGACGCGCCCTCTCACATTTCCTCTCTCTCTCAGCCTCCTTCTCCTCGGCTTCCTTTCTACGTGCCTCCTCACGTGCGGCATCACGCTGCTCTTGAAGCTGTCGCGTGAACTCCTCCTGCCGAATGGCTTGATCAAAGAGCCTTTGGTCTTCTGGGTTGATTTCCATATCAAACCACTGTTCAAATTCACACAGTGGCAGAGGCGACTGCATGAAGCATAAATTAACAAAGTTTCATGTGTAAATATTATGAAACACGTATGATTATTACCAGTTGATGATTCTTCAAGCTCTTCTCCGGCGGGTCGAATTCGTAGTTGCGGCACTTCCAGTACCTCATCTTCCAAGTTGGAGTTTCCCAAGAGCGAACAAGCCTGCAAGGATCTCCGCACATACACATTGGTGGTACAGCTCCAGGAGGTAGGAAGAGATCCTGGTACGCTGAGTTGCGTGGCCAAGAACTTTCCTCTTCCTTTGCTTTCCCCTTTCCCTTTCCACTTGCACGCATCGGCATCTAGGATTGATCGTCTACTTTTTTCCCTCCCTCTCCTTCGCTTCGCTTCTCTCTTCTGTTCTTTCTTCCTCTTTCGCTGCTGCCTTTGCGAGACCGTGAGCGTGGTTATAAAGAGGAGATATCGCCCGAATATGGAGCGATCGCCCCATTTTTGGGAGATATTTACCTTGGATAGTGTGCTTTGTCATTCACCTCCAAAGTTGATATGACAAAAAGATGGAAAAACTGATTTGACAAAAAGCTGAAAAAGGTGACAACACGCCCGAACAGCTTTCTCAGAGGAAAATGACAACATCTTTCATGATTACTCTATATTGTGTATGTATTCCCTATGAATTATTTGTTGGTGGTACTAATATAAGCATGTTCACACCATCATGTAGTCTACATGATGCCAATATTTTCAGTGGGCAGATAACTTGAATACACCGAGGGAGCATCCTACTACAACAGTACCAGAGAGGATGCTTGCCGGGGTAGAGCAAAGGATGGACCTCGAGCAAAAACTTAACATGCTAACGTTTAAGGTGGAGCGCATTTTAGATCACATCAAGTGGTTAGAAAAGATGATGTATGTAGTTATCCTTGTGATAATTTTGTCTGCAGTTGTGAACTAGTTCGTGATGTACGCTTCATGCATGTTTACATCTCTTTCTATGTCGTGCAATGGACCGGTTATATTTTGAATAAAAAATGTATTATTAAAATATCTTATTTGATATAAATTTTGTCATGCACACCTTCCTTTGCGTGTAAATTCTACTTGCACAATAACCCTAAGTTGTATGGTCGGGCGCAAACATTAACGCTTAAGCCTTTTTGCCAGCCCGTAGAATATCATGTTTGAAGGAAATTTTTCCGGAGCACGGACCAGATTTCCTCTTTGATACAAGGACTACCATATTCTGCAAAAATATATCATGTACACCTTCCTTTGCATGTACATTCTACTTGCGCAACAACCCTAAATTGTATGGTCGGGCGCAAACGTTAACGCTTAAGCCTTTTCGGCAGCACGTAGAATATCATGTTTGAAGGAAATTTTTCCAGAGCATGAACCAGATTTGCTCTTTGATACATGGACTACCATATTCTGCAAAAATATTTCATGTACACCTTCCTTTGCGTGTAAATTCTACTTGCACAATAACCCTAAGTTGTATGGTCGGGCGCAAACGTTAACGCTTAAGCCTTTTCGGCAGCCCATAGAATATCATGTTTGAAGGAAATTTTTTCGGAGCATGGACTAGATTTCCTCTTTGATACACGGACTACCATATTCTGCAAAAATATGTCATGTACACCTTCCTTTGCATGTACATTCTACTTGCACAACAACCCTAAGTTGTATGGGCGGGTGCAAACGTTAACGCTTAAGCCTTTTCGGCAGCCCGTAGAATATCATGTTTGAAGGAAATTTTTTCGAAGCACAGACCAGATTTGCTCTTCGATACACGGACTACCATATTCTACAAAAATATTTCATGTACACCTTCCTTTGCATGTAAATTCTACTTGCGCAACAACCCTAAGTTGTATGGTTGGGCACAAACCTTTTGGGCCTTTTCTGGTATTTCCTTTCGCGTTTTGGGGCCGACGTGCCATTATCATGATGATTAACGCGCTTTGAATAACGAACTCTACAGCACAATCTGTCATTGTCAAACAAAGCTACACTACGCGTCAACCTCAAACAAAGCTGCACGACTCGGGTAGTGTGCTTTGTCGCTTGGTGCTGTGCAGAGTTTTGTCCCATCAGTCTGAGAAAGCTAGCAGCAGTTTACATAACATCAAGTGGAGATTTTTTGCTACAAGTTCTACATTGAAGATAACGTTTTAGGGCATCTTCAAACAAATTTTCATCCTTGTGAAGACCTTCAAACACAATAATACTTAGGGTTATTGCGCTAGTGCATTTTAGATGCAAAGAATAAAAATAACAAAAATGTCAGTTCTAATAAACAAATTTTCATTTCACAAACTGCAAACTGGCCCAGTCACGGGCATTACTTTTACCTGCACACTGCAAAGTGCGAAGTGATCACTCACTGCCTACATTTAACTCTGAAGTGACCCCTCATTGCATAATATATTTATCAATACTGACACCTTGCATGCATGACTGCCTTTTCAGCCCAACTTAATCATATGCGCCAACACTTAGTCCATACACCACCCCTTCGAGGCTATAAAAGGCCAAACTGCAGCCACACATACACAGCTCCCACTCACACTTCAGCATGGCCGGATCCTCTACCAGAACATTCTCGTGGACACTTGATATCAGTAGTGTAGCCCTTCATTACACGTTGAAGGTTACACGTCATAGAAAGGATGATCCGTTCAATGAGGAGAACCTACATCAAGTGTTGTTCAAAATGCAAGAGTGGCATGCTACATCATCGAGGGCTAATGTAACAACCTCTGGCCTAAACCTTGTGACCACGGACGACCTCAAGGCGCACTTGCAAGGGTGGCGTCAAAGGTATTTCAGGGTGTGCGAACTAGCCGACCATCCTTCTGCTCTAGGTTTCTCTACGAGAAATTATAGGGTAATGATGCTGCCCGATCAGTACGCAGAGCATATTAGGGTTAGTTATTTCCTATCAATTGACCCTACTAATATTTGTAGCGTTATCCATAAGTTCACTGATTTGTATGCTCGTCTTGTATGCTAGTCATTCCCGAAGGATCAAGAGTTGCTGAACAAAGATATCCCACATTTCTATGAGATGTATATGCTCTTTGGAGGGGGTGTGATGCCTGGTTCGCTCAGAAGACGCAGAAGAGGATATAACCGGAGGGGTAGACGTCCACCCAGAACTGTTACAGTAGAAAGTTCGAGAGGATGGTCAACAACCACCGAAGGAGGGATTGCTCCTAACTTTACAAATGACGATGGTGATGATGACGATGATTTCGTGTCACCTAGACCTTGGCATTCAAGCACTGTCATAACAGGCCATCCAAACACTACTACAACAGGCCGTTCAAGCAACAATGTAAGAGGACATTCAAAAAGTACTGAAAGAGGGCCAACTCCTAACCATACAAGTAACGATGATGATGACGATTTCATGCCACCTAGGCCACGAACCGTGCGTCCTATGAGTCCTCCGAATCCCGACGATGATATTACTATAAGCCCTCTCATGGATCCATACGTAGTACCCCAGCAGGAACCAATATACTTCTATGGTAATTTAGACCATCACCTATTCCGACAACCATGGCCATAGAATGGATTGAAGAAAGAGTTTCCAAACCTATTCTTTAGTAAGCCCTGAATCTCGGGGATGAGATTTTGTTAAGGGGGGAGGTTTGTAACACCCCAAATTTTTGCTCTTCATAAATTTAAGTGTTATTTTGCACTTTTGTGAATTTTTGGAATTTTCTGGGATTTATTTGGAATTTATTTGAATTTATTCTCTTTTCAAGTAATTAAAGAATTTAATCTTACAAATAAAATTTTGTTGAAAATATTTTATTTGAGTCCAAAATGTTCCAAAATAAATTCCAGAATTTTTCTGGAATTTTTCTGATTATTCTGCTATTTTTCTTGAATTAAATGAATTTCTAGAAATTAATCGGAATATTTAAATCGCTGGAAATCGAGTTGGTTTCACTGTTCATCCGACCGAGCCCGAACCCGAGTCGGACTTGAGCCTGACCCGAGCCGCGTTCGAGCCGGACCCGAGCCCAACCTAACCCTAACCGCGCGACCGTTGGATCGAGATCCAACGGCCACGATTGTGCCACGTCGCCCGAACCCGAGTCCGACCGAGCCAGCCAAGTCACCGAGTCCAAATCCTCGCGACCGTTGGATCAAGATCTTGATCCAACAGTCCACGTTGAGCCACGTCACCGAATCCGAATTGGATTCGGATTCCGGCGCCGCAGCCGGGTGGACCTCGGTCTCTGCGCGATTCACGGAAGCCGAGGCCCCTATTTAATGCGCCGCTGCCGCCATCGTGTTCTCCGTTTCATTGCACACCCATAGCCCTAACCCATCGTGCTGGAGCCGCCACCGTCCTCGCACAATCGCTCGCCGTAGTTGATTAGGTTTCCGCCGCGGTTTCTTGCAGTTTGCCGCCGCGTCAGCCACCCTTCGCCGCCGTTGAGCCTAGATCCGGAGTCCCCGTGTCGAGGCGCACTTGGAGGTACGACCCACCTCGCCAGAGCACGCCCCAAGCACCGTTCGGGAGGTCGTCGTCCCCAGCACCGGCGCCTCTGCTCCACCGCGGACATCGCCGGAATCGCGAGCTCCACCAACCGTCCGATCAAGATCCAACGGCCAGGATTCGTCCACGTCACCGTGGTGAGTTTCACGTGTTAACGTTTAGATCTGACCTCAACCGTTGGATCTAGATCCAACGGCTTAGATTAGGCCACGTAGCCCATAATCGCACAGTGCTAGGGTTAGTCTCAGCCGTTAGATCTAGATCGTACGGCTAGGGTTAGCCGCGTTGTCAGCGTTAGATTGGATCTCGACCGTCCGATCGAGATCGAACGGTCCGGATGGACCGTGCTGTTCACAACGCGTAAAACCCAGATCTGATCGGGGCCGTTGATTTCCAAATCAACGGCCGAGATCTAGCCACGTGGCTGGAAGGCTGACCGTCGTGGTCAGCGCGGTCATGCCGGTCACCGCTGACGTCAGCACGTGACGTCACGTGGGACCCTTGCGTCAGTGACCGCCGAACCGCACCATGACGTCATGCTGACGTCACGGTGGGGCCCGCGTGTCAGATCCCTCGGCCGAGCCGTGCGCTGACGTCACCCATGGGGTCCACCTGTCAGAGGCACACGTGCCGTGGACCAGGTCCACGGTGGACCGAGCCGAACCGTGCGCCGGGTCCATGGACCCGAGGCGACGTGGCAGCTTCTGATTGGTCCATGTGTCATGCTAACGCAATAAATCATTTTTCCGAAAAAGAAATTATTTATTTAATTCGGTTTAATGTTTAATTTGAATTTTGAAACTTCAAACGCTTATAACTTTTGCATTTTAACTCCGATTTGAGTGATTCAAATTTCTAAATTTTTATAAAATTGAGATCTACCTGATGCTGAATTTTATTAAATTTTTGGACCAAATTTTTTCTCTGTAAATATTATTTAATTGATTATTTAAACTTTAAACGCTTGTAACTTTTGCGTTTTAACTCCGAATTTGACGATTCAAATTCCTAAAAATTCATAAAATTATGCTCTCTCTGTTTATGGACTTTATTTCCATATTTGGATACGTGTTGTGTACTGTTTTATTTATTATTTGCTATTTGCACGCATTACGAGTAGACTTGAAGTACCCGAAGGCTTCGAAGGAGAAGTGTTGACCCAGGAGCTAGCTCAAGACCAAGAACAGGTACTCTTTGAAGGCAAGTTGTGCTTTGACCATATTGATCCCATTTTGAAATTATTTTGATTTAAATTATTGCATGCTAGCTTAATTAGAAAATGCTTTAATTAATTTTGGGAAAATTTGTTAAATACCAATTTTGCACTATGACACCTTGATTATTATTTATGTGCCATGACCCCTTGTCACCCTAGTTGTGGATTACTAGTTGGGCATTATTAAACGGCCAACATGGGTAGTTAGACCGAAGTAGTATACTTAGCCTTGCCACGTAACATGTTTTTGACAAATACATGACAACATTGACTTAATGAGATATGGAACCTGTTTTTGAGAAGTGTCATGTGTTAGTGATGATGAGATTGATGGCACGTGGTGCGTGGTAAACAATTGGGGGTTTGATAAATAGTTTTCGACCGGGACATGTGGCAAGAATGATCAGGTGGGCCAGTTGTGGCACCAGGAGCATTGATTTGGTTCTTCGGGTAGTCTTGCCCTGGTCACCCTAAGGACTTAACCTTGCAAGCCTTTGAACTGAGTCAAACGTGCAACCACATGTCTGTAATGGGACGGACCTAGTTGATTAAGTTACTAATAACGTACCTGTGGGACCTCGGAGTGTCAACTATGCCTTTTGTGTAGTTGTACGGGGGAGCGTACAGGGGCTGCGGCCAGGTACCCATCTAACGGTTGATTGGCCTAAACTTCGCCTTCGCTAAGGGAAGGGTTAGTGTGCAATAACCGGGGAGGCCCACTTGTGCTGTTAGAAGTCTCCGAAAGACTTTGTTACAGACACTCGCCTTTGTGGTGTTTGGCTGTATCTTGTGGGTAAAGTGCATAACCTCTGCAGAGTGTAAAATCTATTCGAATAGCCGTGTCCGCGGCATTGGACATTGCTCGGGAATTACAGTCAAGGGTTAGACTTTCTTGAAAATAACTTGGACTTGAAAGGTTTGGTTTGGTTTAATAATGATGTTGATGGAAATGTGGATTAGGAATGGGAAAGATGTCTATTTAACTCCTGGAAAAGTTATTGATCTTATACATGTTTCTACTGCATTCGAATCTACTTATGTTACTTGTCAAATGCTGTTTTACTGCAATTATACCCTGAGCTATTCCTTTGTAATAGACCATGCATGTAGTATATTAGTTGCATTCTGTGCATGACTTGCTGAGTACCAAGTACTCACCCTTGCCACAAAACAACATCAGTTGAAGAGGAGTCGACGCCAGCTTTGGAGGAAGAATACCAGGAGGAGCCGTCTAACTAGGGAGCGAGCCCAGTCAGTTGCCTGTGGTATACTGGATGGCGCCACGAAGTTATCTTATTTTTCGTTGCTGTTATTTCTCTTATAATAAGTTTTCGCCCTGCGTGGCGTATATTTGTAACTTGACCTTAAGGTTGAGCAACCAGTTTGGTTAACTAATTAAAGTACCTTATTATTCGTTGAGTATGATTGTGATATTTACCAATATTGAGACTTGTGCACTAGCGTGATCCTGGACTAGTGCGGAATAAACAGAAGGTCCAGATTTGCAAATTTGGGTCCCGACAGAGGTGGTATCAGAGCCATTGTAACACCCCAAAATTTTGCTTTTCTTAAATTCAAATGTGGTTTGGCATTTTGGTGAATTTTTGGAATTTTCTGGAATTTATTTAGATTTATTTGGAATTTATTTGAATTTATTCCCTTTTCAAATAATTAAAGAATTTAACTTTGCAAATAAAATTTTGTTGGAAATATTTTATTTGAGTCCAAAATGTTCCAAAATATTTTCTAGAATTTTTCTGAGTGTTTTGCTATTTTTAATGAATTAAATGAATTTTTGGAAATTAATCGGATTATTTAAATCGCTAGAAAAATCGAGTTGGTTTGTACTGTTCCTCCAACCCGGACCCGACCGGAGCCCGAGTCTGACTCGAGTCCGAGTCAGACTCGAACCCAACCTAACCCTAACCCTCTCGACCGTCCGATCAAGATCGAATGGCCGAGATTGAGCCACGTCGCCGAACCCGAGCCCGTCCGAGCCAGCCAGGTCGCCCGAGCCGGACCGAGCCCAAACCCCCGTACCGTTGGATCTTGATCCAACGGCTCGCGTCGCGCCACGTCACCCAATCCGAATCCATTTCGGATTCTGCCGCCGCAGCCGTGTGGGCCTCGGTTTCCGCGATTTTCACGGACGCCGAGGGGCCTATTTAATGCGCCGCCGCCACCATCGTGTTGCCGACTTCCGTGCGCACCCATAGCCCTAGACCACGTCGCCTGAGCCGCCGTGGTTGCGCCGCAATCGCACGTCGTAGTTGCGCTAGGGTTCCGCCGCGGTTAAGCGTCGTTTCCGCCGCCGTCCGCCGTCCTCCGCCGCCGTTGAGCCCAGATCCGGAACCACAAGGTCAAGCCGCGTCGGTGAGTACCATTAACTTCGCCGGAGAGGCCCCGCAACGCCGTTGCCATGGTCGTCGTCCTCGTCTCCGGTGAGCCAGCTCCGCCGCAAGCCATCGCCGTCGCTCGAGCTCCACCAACCGTCTGATCCAGATCCAAGGGCCCAGAATCGTCCACGTCACCCCGGTGAGATTTCACGTCGTGCCACGTAGCTTAACCCGCACCGTGCTTAGTCAGTTGTCAGCCGTTAGATCTAGATCGAACGGCTAGGGTTAGCCGCGTTGTAAACATTACATTGGATCTTGACCGTCCGATCAAGATCGAACGGTCCAGATCAGCCGAGTAGTTTCCTATTGCGTTGAGCTAGATCCGATCTGGGCCGTTGATTTTAAAATCAACGGCCGAGATCATGCCACGTGGGCGGTAGTCTGATCGTCGCGGTCAGCGCTGACGTCACGCGTGACATCAGCGTGGGACCCACGCGTCAGCGGCTCAGCCGAACCGCACCATGACATCACCGCTGACGTCATCCGATGGGGCCCGCATGTCAGTGAGACATGTATTCGTGGACCGGGTCCATGGTGGACCCAAACCAAACCGTGGACCACGTCCATGGACCGGCTGACGCAATAAATCGATTTTTCAATAGAAAAATAATTCGATGGAAAATCAAAATCCTTGTTGACGTCATTATTCGGTTTTTCAGTATAAAAATAAATGAATTAATTCGGATTATTGATTTATTTGAATTTTGAAACTTCAAACGCTTATAACTTTTGCAATTTAACTCCGATTTGAGTGATTCAAATTTCTAAATTTTTATAAAATTGAGATCTACATGATGGTGAATTTTATTTAATTTTTGGACCAAAGTTTTTCTCTGTATTATTATTTAATTGATTATTTAAACTTTAAACGCTTGTAACTTTTGCGTTTCAACTCCGATTTTGCCGATTCAAATTCCTAAAAATTCATAAAATTATGCTCTCTCTGTTTATGGACTTCATTTGGGTGTTTGGACACTTTTTATCTACTGTTTATTCATTTATTGCTATTTGCACGCTTTACGAGTAGACGTTGAAGTGCCCGAAGGCTTCGAAGGTGAAGTGTTGACCCAGGAGCCAGCTCAAGACCAAGACCAAGTACTTTTTGAAGGCAAGTTGTGCTTTGACCATGTTGATCCCATTTTCAAATTATTTTGGTTTAAATTATTGCATGCTAGTTTAATTAGAAAATGCTTTACTTAATTATGGGAAATTAGATAAATGCCAAATTGCTGTATGACACCTTGGTTAATTAAATATGTGCCATGACCCCTTGTCACCCTAGTTGAAGATTATTAGTTGGACATTATTAAATTGCCAACATGGGTAGTTAGACCGATGTAGTTTGCTTAGCCTTGCCACGTGAAATGCTTTGGACAATCAAATGATAATTTTGACTTAATGAGATACTGCACCTGTTTTGAAAGAAGTATCATGTGTTATGATTGTTGATGGCACGTGGTGCATGGTAATCAACTGGGGGTTTGATAAATAGATTTTGACCGGGGCATGTGGCAAGAATGATCGGGTGGGCCAGTTGTGGCACCGGGAACGTCGATTTGGTTCTTCGGGTAGTCTTGCCCTGGTCACCCTAAGGACTTAACCTTGCAAGCCTTTGAACTGAGTCAAACATGCAACCACACATGTCTGTAATGGGACGGACCTAGTTGATTAAGTTGCTAATAACGTACCTGTAGGACCTCAGGATGTCAACTACACCCTTTGTGTAGTTGTACGGGGGAGCGTACCGGGGCTGAAACTTCGCCTTCGCTAAGGGAAGGGTTAGTGTGCAATAACCGGGGAGGCCCACTTGTGCTGTTAGAAGTTTCCGAAAGACTTTGTTACGGACACTCGCCTTTGTGGTGTTTGGCTGTATCTTGTGGGTAAAGTGCATAACCTCTGCAGTGTAAAATCTATTCGAATAGCCGTGTCCGCGGTATTGGAAATTGCTCGAGAATTACAGTCAAGGGTTAGACTTTCTTGAAAATAACTTGGACTTGAAAGGTTTGGTTTGGTTTAATAATGATCTTGATGGAAATGTGGATTAGGAATGGGAAAGATGTCTATTTAACTCCTGAAAAAGTTATTGATCTTATACATGTTTCTACTGCTTTCGCATCTACTTATGTTACTTGTCAAATGCTGTTTTACTGCAATTATACCCTGAGCTATTCCTTTGTAATAGACCATGCATGTAGTATATTAGTTGCATTCTGTGCATGACTTACTGAGTACCAAGTACTCACCCTTGCCACAAAACAACATCAGTTGAAGAGGAGTCGACGCCATGTCGGGACCCCGAATTTGCAAATCCGGACCCTCTGTGTTTTCAGCACTAGTCCAGGAACGCGCTAGTGCACACAGTCTTAACATCGGTAAATATCACAATCATACCAAACGATACCAATAAAGTACTTTATTTGAATAACCAAATTGGTTACTCGACCTTATGGCCAAGTTACAAAATGTATGCCTCGCAAGGCGAAACTTATTCAGAGAAAAATAATAGCAGCGGAAAATCAAATAAACTTCGTGGCGCCATCCAGTATACCACAGGCAACTGACTGGGCTCGCATCCCTAAGTAGACGGGTCCTCTTGGAGTTCCTCCTCCGGCCGGGCGTAGTCTCCTCTTCAACTGGTGTGGTGTTGAGGCAAGGGTGAGTACTTGGTACTCAGCAAGTCATGCACAGAATGCAAGCTAATATACTATATGCATGGCTTGGTACAAAGGAATAGCTCAAGGTATATTTGCGATGCTTGACTTTTGACAAGTAATAAAAGTAGATTCGAAAGCAGTAGAAATAAGTAAAGCATAAATAACTTTTCAAGAAGTTTAATAAACATTTTTCCCATCCTAAACCACATTTCCATCATCTTCAGTGTTAAACCAAACCAACCTTTCAAACCAAAGTTATTTTTAGAAAGTCTAACCCTTGACTGTAATTCCCGAGCATTGTCCAGTACCGTGGACTCGGCTATTCAAATAGATTCTACACTCTGCAGAGGTTATGCACTTTACCCACAAGATACAGTCAAACACCACAAAGGCGAGTTCCCAGTGAATAAAGCCTTTCTAAGCCTCAAACAACACAGTGGTCCTCTCCTGTTCGTGCTCTACACCATCCCTTCCCTTAGCCAAGGCGAAGTATGGGACCAACACACCGTTAGATGGGTATCCGGCCACACCACGATACGCTCCCCGCACAATCACACAAACGGTGTAATTGACACCCTGAGGCTCCACAAGCGAGTCCTTAGCGACTTAGTCAACTAGGGCCGTCCCATTCCAGCCATGTGGTTGCAAGTATGACCCAGTTCAAAGGCTTGCAAGGTTAAGTCCTTAGAGTGACCAGGGCAAGACTACCCGAAAAACCAAATCAACACTCCCAATGCCACAACTGGCCCACCTGATTACTCTTGCCACATGCCCTGGCCGAAATCATTATCAAACCCCGCTTGATTACCATGCACCACGTGCCATCAACATCACATGATACTTTTCACAAAACAGGTTCAATATATCATTAAGTCAATATTAACATTTGATTGTCCAAAATCATGTCATGAGCACGTAGCAGGTCTAAGCAGTATACTACAACGGTCTAAACCCATGTTGGCAATTTAATAATGTCCAACTAGTAAACCACAACTAGGGTGACAAAGGGTCATGGCACATACTTAAGTAATCAAGGTGTCATATAGCAAATTGGTATTTATCTAACCCCCAGGTTTAAACAAAGTATTTTTCTAATTGAACTAGCATGCAATAGTTTAAATCAAAATAGATTTCGAAATAGGATCAACATGGTCAAAGCACAACTTGCCTTCAAAAAGTACTTGCTCTTGGTCTTGAGTTGGATCCTGAGTCAACACTTCTCCTTCGAATCCTTCCGGCACTTCAACGTCTACTCGTAAAGCGTGCAAATAGCAAATACGCAAATAAACAATAGGCAAAAACATCCCAAAACTCCAAATAAAATCCATAAACAGAGAGAACATAATTTTCTGGATTTTTAGAAACTGGAATCGTCAAATTCGGAGTTAAAACGCAAAAGTTATGATTTATTAAAGTTTAAATAATCAATTAAATAATATTACAGAGAAAAACTTTAGTCCAAAAATTAAATAAAATTCATATTTGGGTAGATCTGAATTTTATACAAATTTAGAAATTTGAATCACTCAAATCGGAGTTGAAACGCAAAAGTTATAAGCGTTTGAAATTTGGAACAAAATCTGAAATCATTATTCGAATTAATAAATCATTTTCTTTTTCGGAAATTAATTATTGCGTCAGCATGGACACGTGTCAGCTCCTGATTGGCTGGCTGACGTCAGCCGGTCCATGGACTTGGTCCATGCTTGGCTCGGGTCTACCGTGGACTCGGTCCACGACTCCACGTGAGACTGACAGGTGGGACCACTCGGGTGACGTCATCGCTGACGTCAGCGGGGACTCAGCCCACAGTGCTGACATGTGGGACCCACTGTGACGTCATGGGTGACGTCAGCGCTTGGCTGGATTAGCCACTGACATGCGGGCCCTCTGACACGCGGGCCCCGCGTGTCAGCGTCACACGCACGCCGCTGCGCGTGGGCCAGCGGCCGACGCGTCGGTCCAACTTCCAAGACGCGTGGCACAATCTCGCCGTTGATTCGAAAATCAACGGCCCGGATTGATCGGGTGACGACGCTCGGGGTGAACGTGGGTTAACGGGACCGCTGGATCTAGATCCAACGGTACCGGGATTAGATCCGAGGATCTAGACGTGATCTCACCGTGACGGCCGATCTGGATCGGACGGCCGTCCGAGCTCGCGAGGTTGATGTCGACGCGGCGGCGTTGGCTTGACCGGAGACGAAGACGACGACCTCCCGTGCGGCGTTTCCGTGCAACTCCGGCGTGAAGGCTGGCACTCCCAGGCGCGGCGCGACACGGCGATCTCGATTCTGGGTTTGGTGTCGCTTAAGACGGCGGATGCGCGAGGATCAACGAAGAATCCGGCGGAAGACCTCCTCTACTCCGGCGAGCAATAGCGGGCGACGGCGGCGGCTCGAGCGAGGTGAGAAGGGGCTCAGTGCCAGACGGTTGTGCGCTTCCGATGGCGGCGGCGTATTTAAAGGGGCCTCGGCCAGTAGAGCGGAAACCGAGGTTGACACGGTGACGACGGCGGAGGACTCCGGCTCGGATCCGGCGAGGACGATGAAATCGCGGCCGTCCACGTGGCGCGATCAACGGCCACGATGGCTTGGCGCGAACGGGTCCGGTCCGACCACGGCCGGTCGGTTTGCCGATCATGACCGTTGGATCTCGATCCGACGGTCCACGTGGGTTAAGGTTCAACGTGGTTCGGTCAAGTCGGCTGGCTCGGGTCGGACTCGAGTCCGACTCGGGTTCTGACTCGGTCGGAGGAATAGTACTTGACCCGAGTTGATTTTCCAGCGATTTAATATTTAAAATAATTCCCAGTAATTCATTTAATTCATTAAAAATAGCAAAAGACTCAGAAAAATTCCAGAAAAATTCTGGAAAATACTTTGGAATATTTTGGACTCAAATAAAATATTTCCAACAAAATTTTATTTGCAAAATTAAATTCTTTAATTATTTCAAAATGGAATAAATTCAAATAAATTCCAAATAAATCCAAATAAATTCCAGAAAATTCCAAAAATTCACCAAAGTGCCAAATCACACATGAATTTAAGAAAAGCAAAATTTTGGGGTGTTACACGCCAGCTTTGGAGGAAGAATACCAGGAGGAGCTGTCTAACTAGGGAGCGAGCCCAGTCAGTTGCCTGTGGTATACTGGATGGCGCCACGAAGTTATCTTATTTTCCGTTGCTGTTATTTCTCTTTTAATAAATTTTCGCCCTGCATGGCGTATATTTGTAACTTGACCTTAAGGTTGAGCAACCAGTTTGGTTAACTAATTAAAGTACCTTATATTCGTTGAGTATGATTTTGATATTTACTAATGTTGAGACTGTGTGCACTAGTATGATCCTGGACTAATGCGGAATACACAGAGGGTCCGGATTTGCAAATTCGGGTCCCGACAACATCTTACCGTGAGCAGGAAATTTTGGAGTATACACACGTACGTAACAATCTTCCATATTCATTTTTCCAGCCCGAATGATTACAGAACAAATCAACTTACCATGAACAATCTGGTGTAATAACTACTAGGTAGAACCGTGCGGCAATGCCGTACCGTGTAAAATTTGGTTCGGAATTTTTTTTTCAAGGAAATAGCGGAGAAAGGACCTAGTCGTAATTTTTTTTGAGTTTTTTTTTTTTGGAAAAAGGTGACGTGAAGGATCCGGTTACGAATCTACGAAGCGACGTGTCTTTTTTTGAAAAATAATCGGAAAAAAAATTCTAGAGATAGAGCTGTACACATATATCTGTTTGTACACATATATCTGTTGATGAAAATATTGTTTCCGGGAAAAACGAAGAAAGAACCTAGACACAAATTTCTTTTGACGAATTTGGTTAACACTTTATCATTACCCGACTAACCTCCTTTTGTCGAGTTTAATATTCTCTGTATTAATCGGGTGATAATACATGTTCCGAAAAATATTAGAGATGTCAACCATCTTTTATCGAGTTTAATACTCTATACGTTCACCGAGTAATAATACACGTTTCGAAAAATATCAGAGATCGAGTTGGGAAAAAAAATTAGAGATTAGAGATCGAGTTGGGGGAAAAAAATCTAGAGATAGAGCTGACACATATTTCTGTTGATGAAAATATTTTTTTTGGGAAAAAACGGAGAAAGGACCTGGACGTAAGGGCCGGGGACCTGTTTGTTATATTTTTAGACCTGATCGCTATTATGAAAAATTAGAAAATGGCTCGTTCGATATTTGTATTTAGCAAGGGGCTTTGCCGTAAAGTAACGAACCAGGGACCTAAACGCAATCCAAAAAAGTTTTTTTATACTCACAAAAAATCACAAAGGACATCTTTGTAATTTCTGAGGATCTATCCGTAATTTAGAGAAAAGGGAGGGACCTTTTTGCAAAATGGCATGGAGGTGAGGTGGCACCCTTGGTTGGCCTCCAAATCTTTTGCAAAATGGCATGGGGTGAGGTGGCACCCTTGGTTGGCCTCCAAATCTTCCCCACATAATAGATGTATTATTGACGTACCAAGTAAGTTAGTGTGCTACTAATTTATATTTCCCCATTCAAATTTGCATACGAGCAAAGAACATACCAGAGTAGTACTCATTGGGTTGCAGCTGCTTTGCCCGAACCTAGTCAACCAATTCCTTCCATTTCCTCGACAAGGAATTAGTGTCGACCTACAAAGACCAACCATTAAACATTCTCTCCGGCGAAAATATCGCCACTGAAAAATCCTCAAATCCATAAAACAAGCATAAGCATCAGCCTTAGGCCCTGTTTGTTTCCTTCTCCAGCTTATATAATCCAGCTTTTTGGTGTTGGATTATATAAGCTGGATTATATAAGCTACCTTTAAATAAGCCGGTGGGTTGTTTGTTTTCCTGGATTATTACTGTGTTGGATTATTAGTTTGAGATTATATAAGCACCCTAATGGCTGCTTATAGATTATTATAATCTCATGCTTTAGATTATATAATCTAGATTATAATCTAGGTTGTTTGTTTCCCCATTAACTTATATAAGCTGGATTATATAATCCATAGGGCAAACAAACAGGGCCTTAGTGGCATCTTGGAGAACCAGCCTAGTCAAAGGAAACCACTTGGACAGGTGGATCTGGACCCTATCGCACAATTTTCTTTTCTCTTTATTAACCTCCCTAACAAACAACGATTTTATCCTAACAATTTTCTCAACATTTATTTAGGCCCCTGATCTTATTATTATTATTATTATTTTGGCAAATCTAGCTCCCTTGCACACACATTTTCAAATTTAGTCTTTTACCCTACCGTGAAAGACGCGAGATATGTGTCCCCTACCATGTTCGGGAAGAGTAGCAACACGTGCGAGCGCAAGCGGGCTTGTGTGCGTGCAAGGGCTGGCGCGTGGGCAAGTGAGCGCCACTGCCGTGGTCAGATAGTATGGAATCTTGCATGCCACAGTGATCCTCGCCGCTTTCGCGCTCGTGCAAGCTGTCACGGTACCGATAAGCTTTCGCACTCTCCGGTTGCAACAAGGAGCTTTCGCGCTCTAAAGTACAGTGGAGGGTAGGAAGAGAGCATGGGAGGGAGTTAGATTTGCAAACGGCGGCGACAGGATTAAAGTTGCATGCGGGATAGATCGAGCATAGAACAGAGGCGAGATGTGGGCCGCGGCAGCGAAGCCGAGAACGTGAATATAGCAGCCAAGCGAAGTAGAGGTGGGCACTTGGGCCGGGCTCTTTTGGGCCGGCCCGAAGCACGATGGGATAGCCCGGTGCAAAGCACGATATGGCACGGTTCTATGTCGGGCCGGACCAGCGCTCAACTGTAGCTCGGGCTGTGCCGGGCTCGGAAACCAGGCACGACGGACGACATGGCACGAACAGGCACGAGTATGAGCTTGCGGGCCTTTGTTGTGGGTTATTAGACTGGTAGCCTGCTAGGCTTTTCACGTGTTAACACTAGCGAATACAACCATCGCATACCTACGTACCGCGTCAAGCACGCGAGCATCGACATGCGCGTCAAGTTCGACCGCGAGGTTGTTAGTTTAATATTGTAGTTTCAGAGTTGGTTTTCGGGAGGGTTGCGTCCAGTTGCCGGATACGGTGCCGTATCCGTATAGTATCTGCTCTATTTTTTGGGTAGTTTTTTATTTGGTTTGATAGGTCAAAACAGCACATAGTAAAAGTTTCAGTGTCGTATATGAACATCACACGGTAAAAATTTCAGCTTCGGGAGAGATCTAAAGAATTCTACAAAAGTCTTTTACTATTTTGTTCAGAATCAAAACTCATAATTAAATTTAACCATTTCATTGATTAAATGTGTCCTCACGAATTTTGACTAACGAAAACAGGTTTCCTTAGTGTTCTAAAGATATTTACAGCACTTTGGATGTCTTGTCACATTTTTACGTTTTTATCTTTTACTATTATCCTCTTTCCAATTTCCTAATTTCAATTATTCTTCAACAAACAATTCTTCAAAAAGGCATTATAAATTAGAAAATTCAATGTTAAATTGTGGGGGCTCCCAGAATCAGATTAACGAGCCGAGTCATTACTGTTGCATTGGACTGGTAATTAATGCAACTAGTGATAACTCCTAATCGCTAATCTAATTCCGTACTCGGATTGAGGCCAATTGATCAGCAACACTCGATATCACGCCAATCGATTGATCTCAACCCGAGCTTTCCGCAACCGCGTGTCTAGCACTGGTTCCCTGGATCAATAGCCCAGCACACACACGTTGTCATACGAGACAGATCACGACCATGCATGAGTAAATAATTTACATCTGAAAGGTAAAGCTGTTACAGCTATTCAAGTTACAGTTTACGGCTACATGGCCGAATACAACTCCAAAAGATAGATAAAATACAGCGGAAGTCCAAAAGAAATGTGCAGTGTGCCTCAACACCCATAGGCAACTGACTGGAGAGGAACCCAGTTAACCCTCTGCAAATTCATCAAACTCTGGCGCGAACTGCGACTCGTCGAGATCGTCTTCATTACCTTCTTCTTCTTCTGACCAAAATTTGTTAGAGCAAACGGTGAGTACACGTATGTACTCGCAAGACTTTAATGTATGGAAACAGATATATAGATGCAGGCTACAACAATGGAGACAGGTTTCTACACTAAGTCTATTTGAGCACAAAGCAAATTTTGTTTGCAATACGATATTAGATTCAAACATTCGTAGTTTATAAAGAGATTTCCGAAAGACATTTCAAAGTATACAACAATAATCAATATTTGATCCATAACCGGAATCCAACCATTCTGTGTTCCAGCCTCTTTAGCCATACCTTTTTATTTTCATAGCCCAAAATCCACTCACCATGCCAACCCTTTATTCTTGACCAAACCCAAACCAAATCGAAACCAACCCAAATGTTTTTCCAACTCTTTTCAAAACCAAAATCGAACAAAAATTATACTTGATAATACTTCCCAAGCTGCTCATGACCGTGAGCACGGCTAATCGATTAGTTTATTTATCTCTGCAAAGACTGTACACCTTACCCACATGACACATTTTAGCAATCATGTCATCCATGCCACGCGATACTTATCGTACCCGTTTTTCTAGACTGTGACGAAACCTTTCGAGAGATCAGGATTTAGATCTTGCAACAGCTTGGAAATGTGTGTTCCTTGCTACGGCCACATAGGATGGCCACTAGTGATCCCTACAGGCTCCCACTAGCCCATGACCTCCCCATAGCAGGCATTACCATTGTATTGGGTAGACTCTCCCTCGACGCCTCAACGAGAGAGTCCCTAGAACATACCGACACCACAGGTATGCCCATACTCTTCTGCTCTCCTAAAATGCAAGACTAGACCCTTCTCACTGTACTAGGTCAAGGCCATCCCATACTGGCACATGTGGTTGCACATTTAGACTCAGTGATAACATCAAGTTCAGTCCTTAGGGTGACTCAGGCGAGATCTTCCCAACACTCTTGCTATGGCCACAGAGGATCGGCGTTAGCGGTCCCACGGAGCTCCCACTAGCCCGTAACCTCTCCATAGCAAGGAACCAACCGAAACCAAAACCAATTCAGATCCAAACCATTCCATACCAATATCCAACCGCTAGACACTATATATCTCGCCCGGGTCTAAACTCTCCTTTAATTTTTCCATTTTACTCACGCAACCATTTTCCTTTTCAGTAAACGATAACACAGTTAAATTTTCCAATCCAGAACCCGAGTTCCAACCACAACTGAACCAACCACCATTTTAGCTCCAGGAGAATTTGTGATTGAATGTGTCACGATCTCCCGTAGCAATTACTACTGCGAGACTAAGCATATGCAATTATTACTCTTTATTACCCTTTTGTCATTTACTGCTATGTCTAGTAATGGCCTAGAGTCTAACAAGGTTCACAGTTCAATTCAGATCAAGAAAATCCATCAATTCTAGAATTAACTACCAATTCCCACAAACTAGCATCATAATTGAATATACACGCATGCATAATAGTTTTGGCAATAGGAAAATACAATTTGCAAATATGGGATCAAAATGGTCAAAGGAGGTGCTTGCATGTTTGCTCTTCAATGAACTCTGTCTCCGGAACGTAGTTGGGGTCGCCTGCGGCGTTCGACACGTCAACGTCTACGCGGAGAATAAATAAAGCCAACAACAAGATTAACAACGGGGAAAGAAGGAATCAAATACCAGCAGGAACCAAGAATGGGAAACGAGAACTCGATCGAAGAAGGAAATCAGGGTTTTACCCTGAGTACCGGCGGCTTGTGTGCGGTAGTGCCGCCCTAGGCCGACAGTACCGTCCAACCAGCCTGGTAGTGCCGCTGGCCAGGGTCGGGAAAGGGTGCTCTTCTGGAAATTAAGTACCGGGGCGTTATATCCGGAAAATCGAAATCGAGGGCCTCGATCGGGAAAAGTGACCGAACAAAATGACAAAAAAAAAGTAAACAAAAACGAATAACTCCAAATGAAGGTCCGAAAACAATTCAGGGCACTAATCAACACTTAATTAGCTTCATTAAGCTTAATTACAGAAATCGGGATGTTACAATCAATTGAACACTTTAATGATGTATTTTATCCTTTATTAAATTTTGAAATGTTATAAGGAAACAATAACTTAAATTTAAATATAATAAATACATCCAAAGCGTGTTCCAAAAAAAAATAATAAATAACTTTATACCAATGACCAAAATTCTTTTGTCTTTTTAGGAGACCGAACCTCAGCAAGTCGTAGGGAAAGCGAGGAGCATGTGATGGTGATGCCTTCTGACATATTAACAAAAAAACTGTTCTTTACCTTTATGGGAAGCTGGGCCTCGGTCTTTTCAAATTACACAAGTGCAAGTGGGCGTCATGCAATTACAAATTGGGCCTTCGTGGCTCCAATTACAAAACTGCAAGTGGACGTCTTGCAATTACAAATTGCAGAATCTAGTGGGTGGTCACATGGCTGGTCAGTGGAGGACTGGAGGTGCTGAATGGAGATGCTTTCACATTTCCAAAATCAGTCTTGAAAATCAAACCGAAATCAAATTCTAGGATTGTAAATTGTACTTATTCATTTTATTAATTACTACCTCTGTTCAGATCTACTCTCTCCGTTCCATTTTATAAGACGTAGTTTGACTTTACATGGGGATTAAGATTATGTTGAAATTGAGAAAGGTATAAGAAAAAAATGACTTAAATGCCCCTACTTAATTGTCTTGGAAGATGAAAGATATACTTTATGTGGGTGGTACTGTGTTAATGCATATGGTTGAGAAAGAATAAATAGGGTTGTAGAAGGAAATATCTCATTAAATCTACATGCAAGCCTTATATTTTGGAACAAGACCTTTCAAACTATAGGCCTTGTAAACTGGAACGGAGGGAGTACTTCTCATTTAGGGCACCTACATTGTCTCACACACATTTGACTATCACCTTTTCAATTATGCATATAATTAGTAAATGTATTAAAAATGTAGTAATGTAGAAATAATTTTGGCAATAAATCTAGTAATACCACTAGATGTGTACACATATAATTTTGGCAATAAAGAGTAGACTGAATGTATTCTAGGACTATCTATTTTGGACTGGAGGTAGTAGCATCCTACAATTTGGTTTTATTTTATTTTTCACAAAAGGCATTTGATAAATTCAAATTCAAATAAACAGAATGCTTTGAAACATTTCATGCATGTACTGACGTAAGTACATAATATAGGATCAGTTCATTCAGCTTTACATTTGTAATATGGAGAAATCAGATATCCATATTTCTAACGTGATATGTCAGAGGGCTCAACTAACTGTCTCCATTATCTGCTAAATAATTAGTCCTTCGGAGTTCGGAGCTCACAAAGAATGCCCTGTTCTGAGCTGCTGCATGGATGGCGAGTTCAGATCTCAATGGTTTAAAATCCTGATCAAGCTGTACAAAAGAGTGTTGTTTAAGGTGATTAAGTGACCAACCATTTGCTTGCTGGCCTTCCGCGACGAGCATGTGATGGTGAGTTGGTGACCAACCATTCGGGGCTCAAAGAGTATAACTGTCCAACAAGGAATATGTTAAGAGGGCTCAACTAACTGTCTCCATTATCTGCTAAACAATTACTCCTTCGGCCTAACAAAGAATGCTGATCAAGCTGTACAAAAAGAGTGTTGTTTAAGGTGATCAACCATTTGCTTCCTGGCCTTCCACGACTAGCATGTGATGGTGACACCTTTTGGCGTCATTCGAAAAACTATTCTTTGCCTCTCTGGGAGACAGGGCCTCGGTTGGCTCAAAGTGGACGTCTTGCAACCACAAATTGCAGAATGTGAATGCAGGTGTGAATGGTTGAAAATCCGGAACAAGCTGTACAAAAGAGTGTCGCTTAAGGTGGATGTATTCTAGACTATCTATACGGGATAATACAGCCATATATTGTAGAATCGTGAAATGGGCTCGAGCACACGTAATCAAATCAGGTGTGATTGCTTTCCTTTTCGATGATCCTCATACCTTAGGGCCTCCCCTCGTGGCGAGATCAAGGTACCTATTGATTCGACCTGAGCCATGTAATCGACGAAGAACTTGATGACCTCTTCGGTTGCACAACCTTCGACAATGCTACCCTCCGGACGAAATTGATTCCGTACGTAAGACTTGAGAATTCCCATGTACCTTTCGAACGGGTATATGCTACGTAGTAACATAGGCCCGCACATCTTTATCTCTATCACAATGTGAACAATGAGATGGACCATGATATCAAAAATAAAGAGGAAAATACATATCAAAATTATATAGAGTCATCACCACCTCAGCTTGTAGAGCATCTAATCCTTTGGAATCGATGATCTTCTGAGAGATTGTGTTAAAAAAATAACACAGCCTTGTGATTGTCTCCCGGACATTGGCCGGTAAAATACTTCTAATGCGATAGGGAGCATCTGTGTCATCAATACATGACAAACATGAGACTTTATGCCAGTTAATTTCAAATATTGCATCGAAATAAGTCTCTTCATGTTGGAGTAGACAATTGGAACTTTCACACCATGCAAGCATGGGCACAATTCATGTTGGAGTAGACGGACGGAACCGATAGTGTTTTAGATTTTTCACCAATGGAGCTATGTACACATCAATATTATTCCCAAATTGTTTCTGTCCTTGGATAAGTACAGACAACAAAATGGACTTCCGCTTCATAGCAACCAAGGAGGAAGATTGTAGATACAGAGATCATGGGCCAAGTGCTATGCTGACCGCTCATGTTACCGAAAAGGATTCATTCCATCTGTACTCAATCTAAACCTTATATTCTTTGGATCCGCACCAAATTGTTCAAACCACCTACCATGTTTCTCCACTAGGTAGTCTTAGCATTCCATCATTCTTATGCTCCTCAGAGTGCCAACGCAACAGTTTTGCCTCCTTTGGGTTTACAAATAAACGCTTCAAACTGGGAATTACAGGCAGATACCATGCTACCTTAGTAGGAGGTCCTTTCTTCACCTCGATGCCCTCGCTGTCATCATCTAAATGACACTTACGCTTGTACTACGATGCGTTGCACACCGAACATGCATGCAAGTTTGCATACTCTTTGCGATACATGATACAGTCGTTTGGACATGCATGTATTCTTTCTACTTCCATTCTCAAGGGACAAATAATTTTGTTAGCTTTGTAGGTAGCTGTCGGCAACTCGTTTCCCTCTGGAAGCATGTCCGGCAATAGACGTAACAGTACTGTGAAACTCTTGTCGGACCAACCGTTGCTTACCTTCAATTTCAGCAGTTCAAGCACGGATGACAACCTTATGTATTTCAACTTGCAGTCTTAGATCTAATTAAACCATCTTTAATTCTCTCTTTACCAAGCTAGATCTTCAATATAATGCAATTAGAACCAAATACTAACCTTAGATCACCAATAACAAAAGGACCTACAATCACTGTTCCAAATCCATGATCTTCTTGCACCAGATCACCTCACAATCGCACCCGCCTCAAAAATTGCTCGAGAAAGTGGGTTGGAGCACTCTATACTTTTTACAGGAAATGCTCATCATTGACGGTTTTAGCTAAAAACCATCAGTGGTAACTACGGTAGTCATCACTAACATTTTTTGGCTAGAAGGGTCTATGATAAGATGTTATCACAAACGATTTTCCAAAATCATCAGTGATGTGGGGTCTAATATGAGCCTTTTTTTAGCAATATGACTTAGTGTTGTCTTTAAAGTTGAACTTTGATCGTTAATTTCTTTTATAATCACTACTACAGAAAACGTCATTACAAACGGTTCACAAACGTCATTACAGACGGTTTTGTGAACCGTCATTAACAATGTGTTTGTGATGAAAGAGATCATCACAGACGGTTTCGAATTACAACCGTCTGTGATACTTGAATTTCACAGACGGTGTATAATTTGAACCATCTGTGATTTTTAAGTATCAGACACGGTTTCTAACAAGAACCGTCTGTGGTATTCAAGTGTCACACACGGTTTCTAATCAGAACCGTCTGTGTGTTAGTACCCACACGGTTTCTAAATAGAACCGTTTGTGATATACATCTTATAGTTCTACAACAAATTAGTATGCATGATGGAAGAACATTTAGTTCCAACAAGCAAGACAGTTGCATTCAAGATGACCAAACTTGTAATAATGATACTATCAGGTGACAATACAATGAATCGTATCAAATACAGAAAAATGAGAAGTGTACAAACAAGAATAACCGCAATTATACAACTCCAGTTGTTACAAGTTAGCGTGGTACGCGCCATCTTTATTTATGACTTCACTGACAAGGAAAAAACAAAGTTCCCTTCGAATTTTGATCAAATCATTGTTGCTCAACGCAGTTGCAACCTTAGCGCTCTTTCTAGTCTCGAGGATGAGTTGCATGTTGTGGCAGACATAAAATCCACATAGGTTATTTCCTTGACCCCGCTGGTGGCACTGCAAACAAGAAATAAGTTAGTTCTAGATACACATAGGTTATTATTACGTAGTTTGATATAGGATTATTGTGTATAGCAGATACCGAAAAGTTAAAATCATGTTGCAGTTTCGCCCCATCCTTTTACGCCCTACGTGATTGCAAAAGTTTAGCCTCAGCCATTCCAAGAGCAACATAAACCTGGAACAACTTAAATGACCAATGTTATCTACGGAGGAAACGTGATTACCTGCTTAGTAATTTTGTGAAAGGAATCAAATCGTGGTTGCTGCCTTGTGCTGAGTCAAGGTACATAGCCTGGTTTTGGGCTTGTTCAAGAACAATTAGAACCCAGTGAAACCTACACAAGTATATCACAATGGCCAATGAGTGAAACTGAGTTTTGTGCATAGTACAAACCAAAGTATAGCAAGTAGTGTAGCACTTACCCTGAGTTATGTGGTATAAGTATGAAATCTTTATCTTTTTGTGCCAACAATGCCTGTTTGATGTATTCTTTGACCGCTTTTATATCTTCATTCATTGTTTGCATTGAGACCATATGTGGGTCGAGGAAACCCACCGATTGTTTCTTCCTTGTCGCTTCGAGTATCATGTTTCTATATATACAAAAGCAAATATATATATATATATATATATATTGGCAAACATTTATCGCTATTAATTAGACGAATGTAGACTGTGATAGCACACACTTACAATGTCCAGGCTCTCAAGAGCGTGGCGTCGAGGGCGTCAAGGTTGTAGAGATGGAACAAGTCCAGAAAATCGACCACGAAGAAGCCCCCCCCGAATCGTTGCATAGATGCTCATACTTGAAGCTAATCGTGATACCTGTTTCACGTTCTTTCTCTGGCTTCTTACATTCTTTCATGTACCAATAATGCAATTGTTGGCAAGATATACCAAGTGAATTTATGCGGTCCTTCGGCACTAAAGGCTCTCCTAGCGTGTATTGTCGGGCCAACGGGGCAATCGAATAGTCCAGAGTCTTCGTGATCTTCGATTTGCCCTTGCCTTTCTTTCTATTGTACGAAGCCTTCACGGGAGAGGAATGGGCAGGAAAGTAGTTAAAGTTTTGTAGATCAAGTGGAGTACGGGGTAGGACTGACGATTTGGTAACCAATCGATCGATGCGACAGTTTATCTGCATCGTTGTGTTAGTTGCGTGGCTTCAGGGCTGATTAGGGAGATGTCACTGCTGGGCCATTGGATGAATGTGCCAATGGCATCCCCCAGTTTCGCGATCTCGTCACTTGGCGGCTTCTGAAGGTCGACGACCTTGAAACTATCATGTATCCTGTCCACATTGACCTTCGTGAAACCCGGCGCTATCATGGTACCGTGCACCATCGCCCCCTCAGTGGATGGATACGCGATCCCCCAAGCAGCCGTAAGAGGAATGGAGCCATTGTTAATTCTCACTTGGAGATTGCACCGCGTGGCCTCCTGTAGAACGGTACAGAATTAAGTAATGTGTCCAACAACTATATTTATGGAGAATTGAAGAGATATATATTAGTGCCTTAATGGCACAGACAGGAAAATTCCCAATTTGTTCATCTATGTTAGGGGCAGATGCACAGCTGCTCTTATGGGCAGTGGGGCTGACTTGCGAAAATACTTTTGGGGCTTACGCAGTCTGTCTTTCTTGATTATTGAGCCTTTCCTCGAGGCTTCTTAACCTATCATGAAATTCTTCTCGCAACTCTTCTCTCAACTCTTCTCTCAACTTGACCTCCAAATTCTTTATAAGCATTGACTCGCGCTCAGCTTTAGTTCTCTTCTTATTTCGGTATTTGTCCGAGTTGTTTGGGAATCCAGTTTTCCATGGAACAAAAACCCCTTTGCCTTGCGTACGATTAGGGTGTTCCTTGTTTCCCAATGCCATAGACAGTGCATCTTTCTCCCTGTCTGGCAAAAAAGAGCCTTCCCCTGATTGTGTACTCAACGTTACCTGCAAGATCCCGATAAGTTATTTCACTTATGGAGTCATGGACTGAGTACGTACAAAATTGGTAGTTCAATTTATATATTACCAGGCATTGGCAGACTTCCTCATCTGCAGGGTTTCTAAAGTAGAACGTTGTGGCAGACGTGGCAATTGACCTCGCTCTTAGCCAGTCTTTAGCGCGTTGGTCTACGATCGATGCAAATGGTGAAGAAGTGTAACACCCCGGCATTTAATATGCCTGAATGCTACCAAACATAGACTAAACAACATCTAAATACCACAATTAAACATAAATTACAGCAAAGGCGCACATGCTAAAAACCGAAATTTCGGCAGCATCTCCTTTGTTTTAACATGAATTGAAGCGATAGCAATAACAAGGCAGTTCATAGCAAAACATAAGGCATCTAAAACAGCAATATAAATGAATATAACATCAACATAAGACAATAATACTAAAGCCAACCACTCCATAAATTATGGCTAAGCAAATAAGGATCATAAGCACACAAAAATTATTCCAAACACCTAGTTCATGGCACTTATTATTATGATCATGACTCAAGGTTGGTAAATGTGAATGGAACTACGTGAAGATGTGTAGCTAATGCCCTTTCCCACATGCCGGTGTCATGGTACCTAAAAAAAACAACATAAACACAAGCGTGAGTTCATCACTCAGCATGTATATTGCAATGGAACAAGAAAACACATTCCAATACCTTCATCACCACTTTTCACACACAACATCATACACATCTCATAATCATAGTGTAAGCATATCATTGACATCATCATAAATCATCCTCATATAACATCCTCATATAATGCAATGCAATGTAATGCAATGCGATGCACATATCTCCTAGAAACTCATACCGATATGGTTGAGTACACACCCGTCGGTGTGCACCCTCTCCCCCCTTCCATCCCGAAGATGGAGGGTGCCTACTCCTCGCTTCCGTTCACCGCGGTGAATGGAATCACGATGTAGGACTTACTCATTGGCTCTCCGGATTAGTCATAACTTTCTCACCGACCTTCCCGGACTAGTTATGACTTTCTCACCGCCCGGGCCATGTAACATGCCATGTATGCATTTATGCCAACATCATATTTAACTTGCACATTAACACATGGCATCATCACATAATAAACATACTCATCATATCAATGGCAAACATTAAAGCATGGCATGTAAACATATCATATATTCAAACTTCAATCTCAATCAATCAAACAACCTACAATCGCTATCCATTACAATACACTTGCCTCAACCACGGGCGACGGATTGGCGAGAAGTAGAAGGCCCTCCCGGGGTCACACCACCTGCACATAGGGACCACACACTCACAATCATGCCCACAAAATAGTACGCAAACCCTCATCTACCCTGACATTGCCAACTACTCGCAAAACCCAAAAACAGCGGTTCTATCCCGTCGGGACAGCAGCCTTCCAAAAGGCATAACTTGAGTTCTAAGACTCCGAATCAATTAAACGAGTACATCCTCGTGTAGCTTAGAAATTTCCCAACTTTTTCTAGGTGTAGGGAAAGACTGATTCGGACTCTAAAGTTGTTTAATCTACAAAATACCGTGATCTGTTCCAATCACGTCACAGATTTTAACACGCTCGGTAAAACAGCCATAACTTTCAAACGGCTGATCGGAATTTAACGTTCTTTATATCCACTGAAAGATAATGAAATTATCTACAACTTCTTCAACATACGTACGACCAGATTCCGACTCTAAATTGGCGAAAAACTGAACCATAGGTCGACTGCTCATGCTGTCCCAAAACAGAAACGTGGCAACATCTAGATCTAATCCAATCTACTCAATTCCAGCACCAACAATTGATCTAAAAACTTTATAAACACCCTTAGAATAGTACCTAGACCAATCCCAAGGAGTCCCATGTCCATACCTTCGCCCGACGCACGAAAACCCAATAGATCTCCTCCCGGTTCGCGCGATCCTTTTCCTCGCTCCAAGTCCACCGGATATCCTCGTCGCGGAGCGCTCCAATGGATGGATCTTCGAGGTGCTGAGGTGAGGATCTCCCCTAGGGGCAGCAAGGGAGGTGGAGAGGGGTGGTGGCGCCATGGGGGAAGATGAAGAGGAAGGGGAAGGGTGGAGGCGCATGGGGGGCTAGGGGGTGGCGGCTAGGGTTGGGAGAGGGAGTTTGGGGCGCACCAAGGGGTGGGGGCCAGATTTGGCTGCCCAAAAGTCCCCCTGGGCCCAAACCCTTCCCCCGGAGAGGCCCAACTCAACCCCCAAGGCCCAAAGTCCCCCGGAGAGGCCCAAAACACCCGAAAACGGCCCAAAAACACGCTATAAACGGCATAACGTAAAGTTTTAACCTTCATTTACATATTTTATAATGTTTTGACCTCAACATCCACATTTTATAAGATTACGACACTCCGTGGTGACACATCACTTCATAAGGCCCAAAAACGCGAGTAAACCTCAAGCCGTAAGGTTTTATTCTCTAATTTCACATTTTATTGTAGGATCGAAGTATACGAATATAGCAATCAGAGGGGGGGTGAATGATTGTGCGGAAGCTAAAACCAAATTCTTGACCTATTAAAAGTTCACCCCAAAACAGAACCAAATAATTGCCTCGTTTTCGACAAAAACAGAATGATAGAGGTTTGGTAAAACGAGAATTCCCGGAGATCCAACCGTCGAAACGATCTGAAATTTGGACACAAGAAACTAGATTCCAATACGAATCGAACTCAAAAAGAATCAACTCGATCGGACTTACGGATCAAAAGTTATGAGCTTCGCAAGCTTGCTGATCCAGAACTTGACGAGAATCAATCTAATCAAAACTTCAAGATTAAACAAGAACGACAAAAGATTGATCAACTAGACTTTGAGAAACACTAGATCAATACCCTAGAGAGGTTTTTGATGGATCAAATCAAGATAAAACTTGAAGAACAAAACCAATCTAGAACTAGAACAAGCATGCAAACAAGAACCAAAACAGAAAATAATCAGAGCGACGTGGTTCTTGTAGCACGCAAAAATCTTGGAAGAATTGATCTTTATTTCTTGTCTAAAATACTCTCATCAAAAGAGTACAAACCCTAAAACCAAGCTCAAAGCTTGATGCGCTCAGCTCTACTTGGTGCCTTTCAACAGAGACCCCCACCTATTTAAAGCACCAACCCACAAGGAGTTATGAATACGATTCCTATTCCCTAGAAGGAATCCGTATCCAACACAACTCTACTTGGCCCAACCTGGCCGAGTACAACTCTTGCACGCGTATGGCAACCCTACCATACTCACGTGACTAACACTTTGCACGCGTATGGCCACCTGCCATACTCACGTGGCTAACACTTTGCACGCGAATGACCTCCTGCCATTCTCACGTGACTAACCATTCTTCATGTGCACCATTCTCTTAGCCCGAACGTCCCGCATGACATCCTTGACCACCAAGACCTCGGTTCCTCCTGAACCTAGTCCCGAACCTCAGTTCCTCCATGAACCTAGTTCCGGTCCCGTCATCGACCACATTCGTCTTCGAGCAATACCTGCACATGAACAAACCACAAAACAATTCCGAGCACAAGTCCACGACTTGACTCAATGTCAATCCATGCAACTACTCACATGAGCATTGCATAAAGTCCACTTCAAAAGAAGCATCATGAAATCATCACAAATTTCATAATCTCAAATTCAAATTATTTCAATTCTGCTCAAAACCCTAATTCGGAAAACGCATTCACGACGGACAAGGAAATATGGTCCGCGTACACATGAAAAATCACTCAAAAAACCATTCACAACGGATGCACAAAATCGGTCCGTTGTACAAGTGAAAGTTTCGGTTCCAAGAAGAAAACCAAACAGACAAAAACACGTTCACAACGGACAAAGAAAATCGGTCCGTTGTACATGCAAAAATGACTTCGGTCATGAGCTCAAAACAAGTTCACAACGGACCAAGAAAAACTGTCCGTTGTACATGCAAAGGTTTCTGAAATCTTGGAGAAAGAGTTAGACTCAAGCGCTCAAAAGCAAGTCCACGACGGACAAAAAACATTATCCGTCGTACAAGCGAAACTGACTGGTTTTGAGGAAAAAAGAGTTTGTCTCAAAGAGTTCAAAACACGTCCACGACGGACCCAAAGACATTGTCCGTCGCAGATGGGGAACTTACTGTTTCTTGAGAGCTAGGTCCGGCGCAAAAGTGAAACTTACTGTTTCTTGTCAAATTATCAAACACATGCACAAGCACATTTTGCAAATCCAATTCTAAGTTTAATTTTTCATTTCAAAGCCAATTTTTCAGCACATGATTTCACATTTATAATGTCACACCATACAGTAGTGTCACAAGAAGCCTCCTCGTCCTCCCTGTCCCATTGCGCCCTCTTCCCTGCGTAGCTAGCAATGCCGAGTCTGTGGGGGGTGAGTGTTCCTTGCCTGCAAGGCCTTGTGTGCTTCACTTTGACGCACGAATTCGTTTGTCGTCTTCATCTCGACAAAACTTCGCCACATGTCCTCATCAATGAACCCGTACTTAGAGTATGGATTCACATCCTTCTTGACGTATTCATTGACAAGCGTGCTCTTAAAGGTCTTCCACGCCTTTCCTGCCACTAGCAGTGCATACCGTTGCACTAGGCGAGCGGATTCTTCTGGAATGTTGAACGATGAAAGAATTTCTGTCAGTAGGGCGTTGCGAGTCTCATCAGTCAGCGACTTCCAGGATGATATCGTGATGGGACCCGTTCCCGTGTGACTATCCCGCACATTGTCCGGAATGCATTCGCTACCTTTCTTGGCTCTGTAGGGGAGCCATCCTTTGGATCGATCGCCGTGATGGTATATCGGTCTGTTGGCCTTTTGTTTGGTCCTCTTGCACCGCAGGTCAATTTTTCTTTTGGCGGCTCATCACAGCCTTGAGACGACGAATTAGAGGACACCATCTTCTTTGTAAGGAGAGAATAAGTTTGTGAGCACCATTTCATTTTAGAGTGAATATTAAGTTTGTGACCAGCATTTCATAGCAAGGGGAGAAGTGTTATTGTCAGTAGAGGCCATTATGGTTTTGCTTTTAAACAAGCAAGATGTTGTGCAAGCTCTAGGCCTCGTAAACTGCATTGTTTTCAGACAAAGTTTAATCGTAAATTTCAAACTGATCTTCCTCTCTTTAAGCAAGCGTTTGAAGAAATTAAAAATTTTGCAGTACCTTTCCTAAAACTCGGACATCCACGTAGGTGGAAATAATTAAGTGCATGGCTCAAGTCATATATGTTTGTTAGATCAAGAGCAAAAGAAACACAATTGATATCGCAAAGTAGTAAAATTCTCTAAAGAGATATTTTTTAACATAAATCTCAATTAAAATACTGACAGCTTGGTTCTTACACTCATACAATATTGAATAGAAGTAAATATTAAATTTTATAACACATATAGCACTGACCACCAAAAAAATTATGGAATAAGAAAACTTCATCCCGCAAGGAAGTTACTTAATCAGGTAAAATGCGGTTGGCAACACAACTAAAGTAGTGCAGAGAACATTATGCTCAATAAACATCATATTCTTTCGAACCGTCTGCCGGTGGGATTAATAGTTCATCTCCCTAATTTGCCCTAGAGGAGGGGGAACACGACTTAATCAACTTGCCCTAGAGGAGGGTCATACAGATGAGTTGCGGGCAGCATTCACAACAACAACAACATGAATACCTCATTCACAACAAGAACAAGAACAAGAAGAAGAACAAGGCGGGCACCGGGCAGGGGCGGGACGAGCACCGGGAGGGCCGAGGCGGCGATGGGCACCGAGCGCGGGGAGGGCACCAGGAGGTGGGGGCGGGACGAGCACCGGGAGGGCCGGGGCGGCGATGGGCACCGGACGTGGGGAGGGCACCGGGAGGGCCGAGGCGGCGACGGGCACCGGGAGGGCGTGGGCGGGACATGCACCAGAAGGGCGGGGGCGGGAGGGGTTAAGTGCAATAAGGTTAGGGTTTTCGGGTACTTGTGTTATATAGAGTTCACATTATAGACAGTTCTATTATAAAACTGTCCGTGATAAAAACTTTACAGACGGTTCTATTATAAAATCGTCTGTGATGTTTAGTTTTCACAGACAGTTCTATAAGAGAACCGTCTATGATATTATTTGCTCGACAATGAGAAATATATTTCAGCCTATATGACAGACATATGTACAAAGTTCATCACAATAATATATACGAAGTGCAAAGTGATCCACTTGATTACCTGTTTAGCATTTTAATATTACACATGAAAAATAATAAACATGATGACACCTTCTCATAACTACACTTGCTTATTTCTTTGTATGAAAATTAGCCCTTCACGATGATCGACGCGTGTGTAGCTTGCATCCTCAGTTTGTTCTTCTGGGACCATGATGGCATTTTCGATAGGAGGCAACTCATCAAATTGATTGTACTCTTCCTCATCTACTACATTCTCAACTCCGACAATTCTTCTTTTTCCCTGAAGAACTACGTGGCGCTTCTTGTTGGATGGGTCGGTTACATAAAAGACGAACAACTTGGTTAGCGAGTACGAATTGTTCATCTTGGTATCCGACACATTCGAGGTCCACAATAATGACGCCATACTTGTCGACCTTCACGTGCTGGAGATGGAACCAACGGCATCGAAATAGGGGAATCTTGAAAAGTACGTAATCGAGCTCCCAAATCTCCTCTATAAACCCATAGTAGGAGCTCCTTGTCAACCCAGTGGTATTTAACGCATATATGCGGACACCGCTGTTCTGGTTTGTGCTCTTCATATCCTGATCTCTCGTATAAAATATGTACCCATTTAAGTCGTATCCTTTCCATGTAACAACTGTAAAAGTTGGTCCTTTTGCCAACCATGCTAGCGTGTCATCTGACGAGTTCCCAGTGATGGGTCACTCCTTCAACCATTTGTTGAACTGAAGGTTATGCTGTCTCGTGATACAAGACTCCTACCGTGTTGGATTCTCTTGCCTTAGCCATTGCTTGTGCTCAACAATATAGGCAGACACTACAGCCATGTGTTGCAAAACCGTGAAATGGGCTCGAGCATACGCAACCGAATCAGGCATGATTGCTTTCCTTCCGATGGTCCCGATACCTTGGAGCCTCCCCTCATGGCGAGATCGAGACACACCAATCGGTTCGACCTGGGCCATGTAATCAACGAGAACTCGACGACCTCTTCGGTTGCATAAGCTTTGACAATGCTACCCTCTGGCCGAGATCGATTCCGTACGTAAGACTTGAGAATTCCCATGTACCTCTCGAACGGGTACATGCTACGTAGGAATACCAGCCCGCACATCTTTATCTCTGTCACAAGGTGAACAATGAGATGGACCATGATATCAAAAAATGATAGAGGAAAATACATCTCAAGATTACATAGAGTCATCACCACCTCAGCCTGCAGAACATCTAGTCCTTTGGGATTGATCACCTTTCGAGCGATTGTGTTAAAGAAATAACACAACCTCATGATTGTCTCCCGAACATTGACCGGCAAAATGCTTCTAATTGCGATAGGGAGCATCTGTGTCATCAGCACATGACAACCATGAGATTTCATACCGTTTAATTTCAAATCTTGCATTGAAACAAGTCTCTTCATATTAGAGGAGTAGCCGGACGGAACTTTCACACCATGTAAGCACTGGCACAGTTCAGTTCTTTCGGCCTTTGACAGAGTATAACAAGCAGGTTCCAAGTACGTACGGCCTTTATCAGTCTCTTTCGGTGCTAACTCAGGTCTTATGCCCATATCGACCAAGTCAAGTCGTGCATTGATACCATCCTGTTTGACACGAGAAATCGCTCTGGGATTTCTAGATGTGGGGATTAAGGTGCGGGCGTGCCAGTGTACTAAAGTACACAAATAAATAAATAAACAAACAAGGATAGAGAAACATGCATTTTATTAATTCTTTGGAGAATCACAAAATTACAAGTTCCCTTTAAATTATTGCACTCCATAGCCTGCTTGGTATAGCAGATCTGATATCGGCGATGTGGTCTCCGGGATCCTAGGGCCTCAAAAGGCTCCCAGTTAATTACTCTTGCGAGGTGAACCCGCAGGATACCTCCGATTAAGCTGCGCGCTAGTCGTCATCTTCGGTCTTCGCTCCACATTCTCCATGCATGCATGAATGGTTGTATAGATGTGGGCATGACATAATCCATAGCCTCGTCGGTCTATGGGGCCATTGGAAGCATAGCCTTTGCACTGGCTACGCCTGCCCTTGTCGTTCGGCCTCGTCGGCCACGAACGGTAAATAAAAGATAAAGTGGTTGTAAGGCATGCATAGTTCTTGTCAAGCTAGACGGATCCGACGGCATAGCGGCATCATCAAGGTAGCTAGGTAATGTTCCGCCAACAAGAAAAAAGCTTGATTGGAGGAGAGCACCAAGGCGTTAGTTAGTGATGACAGCCGAAACGACTCTAGCGTGGTGGAGACGCATGTGAGTGAACTCCAATGTCATGAGGGCAGATCCTTCCCACTTATTTGAGTAGGTATGCAATATTCGACGAGGTTCATGATGGTTTAAGGATGAGTTGACGTCGCGACGACTTGCAAAAGTTGGAAGTCTCTGAGGTGATTCCATTAACTCCACATCATAGCTGCGTAGTCGGATGTAGTGCGTCGTGGCCTTGGCATCATATTTTTGGACCACATGATGATGTGACGGACACCGACGTCGGACCAGATAGCTCCCAATGCATGCACATGGAGTAGTGTTATGTGCATGGACACAAATCACACATACACTCACATGAATAACTTGCATAGTGCATGAATGCGTAGCTTACGCATGTACACGTGAATGCATGGCTTATGCATGTGTACGTGTTCTTCAACTTTGAATGAGGTATTGACGACATAGTAGCATCTTTGTCAATTTAATGATCTCATCGACGAATGTAGGGGCTCAACAACGATCTCAGCATCTGACCGCAGGGGCTCGGTGACGATCTTAGTCTCATGAATGGTGATTCTGGCGATGACCGTAGGGGCTTGATGACAATCTCAGCATCATGTGTGTTGTAGTTCCGATGGTGAACGCATAGGCTCGATGATGATCTCAGCACCGTGCGTTGTAGTTCTGATGGTGAACGCATAGGCTCGATGATGATCTCCGCACCGCGCATGCGGTAGTTTCAATGGCGGACTCAACATGGTCGGCGATGTTGTGAGCCTCCAGCATCAAGCTATTCATGCAGATAGCCCATCTGCATCTGGCGCTCGCTTGGCCACGTGAAGCCATCAGCAAATCAGAAGTAGACGTCAGTAAATCGGGAGTAGATACATGCATGGACGGCATGCTGATACAGACTTGCATGGATAATACATGCACTAGGAATGCATGAATGCATGTGTATACTTTGTGTCTTGGCGAGCGTGGAAATAATCTCGGCTCCAGAGATGAACTCAATGACACATACGACGGCTCCGGCGGTGAGTTCGACAGCTTGGCTATGTGCTTGGTGACTCTCTAATGGCGTCACCCTCAGCACAGTCATCGTCCGATAACACCATATGCTAAGGCATGATGAACAAAAAAAAAAAGGTACAGAGATATTAGCATAATCTTTTACCATTGTTGGATGGAGACACCATAGCCTTAGCTCTTCCTGTTCTTCGAATGCTTTCGAATGATCTTCTAGGCCTAGGGCGCCTTCCTGATTTGCTGGAGCGTGACCGTCGGCTGTGCGTCGTCTCTGCCTTCCTGCTTCTGTTCGTCCCGTGCGTGAGAGCTGTGTATTGCTCGGTTGGCGCCAGTGTTCTGCGTCTGTCTCTCCTCTTCTCTTCTTGCGTGTGTGTGTGTATGTATGCCTCTATTGGTTCCTCTCGTGTGCATGTGTGTATTGCATTTTTCTCTCCCCTACTGCAGATAGGTGTATGTGTTTTTTTCTCCTGGGCGATGATCGCGTCGTGTCCCTCCTCTACTGCAGATGACATACATACATACATACATACATACATACATATATACATATATATATATATGTGTGTGTGTGTGTGTATGTACGCATATTGTAACCACCAAATCAAGCTTGCATTTGCATGCTGTGGAATCCAGATAACCTCCCATCGAATCAATATTTTCTTTTTTTGCTTTTCACATGTCGATTTCTGACGTTTAGATATAGTATCTTTTAAACCAAACGTCTGATTTGCAATCCGTTTAAACCTCCGAGCTCCTTACGACGAACCCTTCCAAATGAATCTAACATTAGATAGGTTATGCATAAAAAACATTTTGCGACACATGGGCTCGCATGTCATAGTATTGATCCGGGGAAATTTAGAATGACGTACACTGCTCTTAAGTCGTGTACTCTTCGCTGACATATGGGCCACTGATTTTTATCTTATTTATTTCTTTTATTTAATGAATTTTGTGTACAAAATTTCATCAAACACATCCTTTGTTTTGCCCTTAATATTGAGTAAGAGACCAATCATGCTGTCACAGACATTCTTCTCGATGTGCATGACGTCGATGCAGTGGCGAACTTCTAATTGCTCCCAGTAAGGTAGGTCCTAGAATATTGATCTCTTCTTCCACATGCTCTTCTCATGAGTACTTGATTTACATCCCTTTCCATGGGCACCATCCAAGTCCTTAACAATGTCATGAACATCTCTCCCGCTCAAAGGCCTTAGAGATGAACCATTTTCGTTCCTTCTGTCGAAAAATTGCTTCAACTTGCGATATGGGTGATTCCTTCGAAGGAACCTACGGTGACGCATGTACACAGTTTTGCGGGAGTGATTTAGCCATACACTGTCAGTATCATCTAAGTAGTGAGTGCAGGCTTTGGATCCTTTTGTACTTTGGCCTGATAGGTTACCAAGGGCAGGGTAATCATTTATGGTGCAGAACAACAGGCAGTGCAAAGTGAAGTTCTCCCGTTTGTGCGCATCCCATACGCGTACCCCTGTAACCCACAATATTTTTAGATCTTCCACCAATGGAGCTAGGTACACATCAATATCGTTCTTAGGTTGTTTCGATCCTTAGATAAGTACAGACAACAAAATGTACTTCCGCTTCATCGACAACCAAGGAGGAAGGTTGTACATACAGAGATTTATGGGCCAAGTGCTATGCTGGCTGCTCATGTTACTGAAAGGATTCATTCCATCTGTACTCAATCCAAACCTTATATTCTTCGGATCCGCACCAAATTCTTGAAAGCTCCTATCGATGTTTCTCCATTGGATGGAATCAGCAGGGTGCCTTACCATTCCATCATTCTTACGCTCCTCGGAGTGCCAACACAACAGTTTTGTCTCCTTTGGGTTCGCAAACAAACGCTTTAAACGGGAAATTACAGGCAGATACCATGCCACCTTAGCAGGAGGTCCTTTTTCCAACTTGATCCTCTCGCCATCATCAACTGAATGGCTCTTACACTTGTACCGGGATGCGTTGCACACCGTACATACATGCAAGTTTGCGTACAGTTTGCGGTACAGGATACAGTCATGTGGACATGCATGTATTCTTTCTACTTCTATTCCCAAGGGACAAAGGACCTTCTTGGCTTTGTAGGTGGTTGTCGGCAACTTATTTTCCTCTGGAAGCATGTCAGCCAATAGACGTAACAGCGCTATGAAACTCTTGTCGGACCAACCGTTGCTTGCCTTCAATTTCAGTAGTTCAAGTACGGATGACAACCTTGTGTATTTCAGTTTGCACCCTGGGAACAAAGGTTTCTCCGATTCCTCCATCAAGCCCTGGAACTTTTCATATTCCCTGTCATCAAGGTTTCCTTCTGCGTCGCACAGCATCTGATCCAGACTGTCATCCTGCAACCTATCCTCATCGGAAGCACAATCAATATGATCATCTGATATATCATTGACTTCGTCGACGATATTAACAGTACTAGTTGCTTCCTGTATATTCTGCTCTTCGCCATGACTGGTCCAACATGTATAGCCCCTTTTGAAACCCCTTCGAATCAAATGTGCTTCAATCTGTGCTGAGTTTCGAAACATCTTCAGATTTTTGCAATCAATGCACGGACATGACATAAATTGCTCCCCCTTATTAAACATATCCTCCTCTGCAGCTCTTTTAAAAGTGGAGACGCCATTAAGTTACTCAACACTCAATCAGTTCACAGCATACATCCAGTTTCGATCCATCTACGCTACACATATAACACCTAGTGTTAAATATTAAGTACGCCATGTATTCATAAGTATACAGTCTTAAATTAATTATGCAATTACTACCTTACAGAACAACAATCTTAGATCTATAAGCTAGATCGCCAAATGACTTGAATAGATCTAAACAATCTTTAAATTCTATCCTTACAAATTAATTAAGCTATACATCATGAATATAATGCAAATAAAACCATTAGATCAAACAACATGACTGTACAAGCTAGATCTAAAAAAATCATCAAATTCCTTCCTTATGATCAATCTATAGCTAGATGTTGAATAAAATGTAATTAAAACACATTACTAACCTTAGATCACCGATATCAAACGAATCTACTATCACCCTTCAAAAACAATGGTCGCCTTTCAGAAAATTGCCTCACAACCGCAGCCAGTCACAAGAAGTGGCTCGAGGATCCCGAAACCCTAAAATGCATGAAGCGGATCGAGGATCAGTTTTATATAGGAGATATCACAGACGTTTACTAAGAAAAACCGACTATGATAATGCAATATTTATAGACGGTTTTCAAATACCAAACGTCTGTGCTATGGAAATTTTTACAGACGGTATTCGATAACCAACCGTCTGTGATAATTGCCTTTACAGACGGTTTTGAGTTAAAACCGTCTGTGATAGAGATTAGATCACAGACGGTTGTAAAATAAAACCGTCTGTGATAGTTTACAGAGACGGTTTGAATGTAAAATTGTCTGTGATAGCAACGGTTGTTTCTCTGTCCCGTCTTCATCTCTTCGTTTCTCGCGCGCCTTTGAATGAGAACTCGTTTCTCGCTACGTCGGCCGCCTATTAAATCACCACTATTGATCGAATTCGAACACATTCTTGCATCGCTGCTAGCACCTCCTTCTCCTGCTCGTCAGCTAATCGCATCTCTGCATTCTCCCGCAAGCTCTGCTTCGTCCGGCGCAGCTCCACCATCACCGCCCCCGGCGCCGTCGCTATGCAGGAAACGCAAGCGAGAAGAGGAGGAGGAGGACGAGGAGGAGGCAGAGGAGGAGGCCGATGAAGACGACGACGTCATGCGCTGGGGGAGCTCAGATGACGACGACGGCAACGACGACGACGGCAGCCCACCATGGAGCGACGACGACGTCAGCCCACCGTGGAGCGACGATGATGATTATTTTTATAAGTAATAATATAATGTTATTACTTATTGTAATGTCATAATATATAAAGGCAAAATATCCAGTGCAATTAAAATTTTGGTGGACCACCGTGCAACCCTACTAAAAAAAGTTTCAAAAAATTCTGAAAAAAAATCATGGATGTACATCTCAACTTACCCTATCTACATATAAAATTTCATGATCAAATACGTTATATACTCGAAGTTACAAAAAAGACAAATTTTGTGATGTCTACTGTAGCAAGATTTCAAGCGAAAATTTGTCTTTGTTGTAACTTCGAGTATATGACGTATTTGATCATGAAATTTTATATATAGATGGGGTAAGTTGAGATGTACATCCATGATTTTTTTTCAGAATTTTTTGAAACTGTTTTTAGTAGGGTTGCACGGTGGTTGTACCAAAATTTTAATTGTACTGGATATTTTGCCATATATAAAATGGTTGTTACAGTGGTTATGTTATTACAGTGGTTATTTTATATAAAATGTCATAATATATAAAATGGCTTATCACAGACCATTTTTCGTCCTATCTATCAATGAAGTATGGCCAGTACACCGACGATTATAAACATAAAACGTCTGTGATATAAACAATATCAGAGACGTTTATAAACACAACCCGTCTGTGCTTATATCACATACGGTTGTATAGTAAAACTGTCTATGATAATACTTTATATCACAGATAGTTTTTTTATAGAACCGTCTGTGATAATATCACGGACGGTTGTATAGTAAAACCGTCTGTGATAATACTTTATATCACAGATAGTTTTTTTATAGAACCGTCTGTGATAATATCACGGACGGTTGGAATACAGAACCGTATGTGATGTTTGTCTAATCACAAACGGGTTTAATTAACAACGTTCTGTGATAGTTTCACTGACGGTTAGTTTATAGAATCGTCTGTGATATTATATATTACTGTCGGTTTTTGAAAACCGTCTGTGATGTTGCGTCTAATATAAGTATTTCTGTAGTAGTGAATACTTTGTTTATAGCTACAAAATCATAACAATAGGAAAGTGCTTTGCAATATATATATATATATATACCTGATGTCATATTAATGTTTAATACTCCTGTTTATTTTTATAAGGTCTCTACCGATTTCGAGCTTTTCATAAGTAACTAGTCTAACTAGCTAGTATATTGCCCGTGCTAACGCTACGGTGATATTTAGTAATACAATTCAAATAAGCAAATGGTGTTATATGTTTTGGCAATAAACTGTAGTAAGATGTGCACAAAAGAAAGATACAGAGAGTTATTATATCGTTGATTACACAAGCATAACGAAAGAAAGGGGATTATGATTACTTTCATCATGAAAGAGAATACTGCAACATGCAATAGGCTATGGTGCATGCTGGCATTAACCATGATCAACAAAGGGTCAAAAGACAAAAATGATAGTAAATTGTTCAGAAAACAAATAAGAGATATGCACATTACTGCCTAAAAGGGCAAAGCACATATATAAACCTGACGACACAATTCACATGCACACAAAGAACAGAAAAACTTGCTGTTACCAAAGAAGAAGAAATACTGATATTATGGGCGTAAATGAGGGTAAGTGTTGAAGCCCCTAGCTTTCTTCTGTGTTGATGAATTTGCACAGGCAACAAAACAGGAACTGTAAGACCATAATAGGAGAATAAAAAAGGCTTTTGCTGTTGATAAGTGGTGACAAGCTTCAAATAGTAGTTAAGAAGAAATACTACAAAATAACCGAGTACAAGGCTTACAGTTGCACAAGTTTACCTCCCGACCAAGAGTGCAGCAAGCGCTTGTACCAGATTCAAGAGAGGAGTTCACAAAGCAAGCATCTGCAAAAGGAGTGTCGATCAGTAAGAATGCCGAGGACACGACTTTCTCTATCTCCGTGGGAAAACCCTCATCCTCAATGATAAACCTTGGCAAATTACTGCCCACAAAGTCAGCAGCGTGCCTTCCACCATGCCCATCAAAAACCTAAAGCATTAAAATCGTGTGAAGGGTACATACGCAGGAAATGCCTGTCAGATGCACAAAAGTCTGTCCCAATAGAGAGTTGGCATTGTTTCTCAAGTCATGATATGACTAACATTAGCTAAAATATATTATAAACATCAAGAAAGAAAACCCTGATAGATTAGATAAAAACATACCCCATAAAATGCACTTTGGGCCCTTCTTCATAACATTCAAGTCCAAAATCTTGCATGAAGTTATCATGGCAAAGAAAGACATCCTCCATTTTGCACCTTGACCCGATATCAGCCCAACGTGCGATCGGGAAGCTAGAACAGACGTCACAGTTCAGCAAAACAATGTGCGATCGCAAGACCAAAAGGATTTTTAGAGGATAAAACTTTCCTTCAATCCAACCCAAGACAAGAAAGTAGATTCCAACAAAAGCGGCGTCGTTGTACATCTCCCAAATTAGCAAACGCCACTCAAACAGCCCAGGTTGAAGGAATCCACTACCATTCACCTTAACAGACAAATATAAATGTCTAATCCAATTTCACAATTGAAGGCGATAATCGGGCAAGAGCAGACAGGACTGTCCTCCATGATGTAATCCATGAAGTCAGAGCCCTCCGGCCGATAATGATTATTTTGACGGGAATGGCAATGCAAAAAGCGAAGCTAACACAAGACACCCACATTATATTAGGCACCTATTGGCGGGACAGGATTAGTACACAAATTATTTTGTTGGGCATTAATATGCTATGTAAAGGTATGGTAAAGACCGATAATGAAAAGCACAAGGTTAATTAAAAAACGGGTTGTGCAAAAAATTAAGCTTCTTTAGCAAATGCAAGAAATCGTAAAAGTCAGATCTTGCATCACTCACACCCAAAGGCCAATGACGAAAACGAAAAGAAAAATCATCACCGCATGATTTAAAACTTCTATCATCAATCCTATACGGGAATTAACATGCACAACCATTAAGATTGCCATTGCTTGCATCACCTTCGCTTTACAATAGATAACAAACAATGGATTCAGTTGGAACAACTTCCAAAGTGCTGCGGTTCTTTGCTGCCTCATCCCAAAACTTTTGCTGTTTTGTCAACATGAGGCAGATTTTGAGATAGCATCCCAAAATACTGATATCTTTCCAATAGATAAAATATGACAGCAACAGACATGTGTCTTGTGCATGGTCCATATCAGATATCAATCACTTAAAACATAGTCTTTAGTGTAGCAAGCGAGAGTTCATGATGTGGCTCATGTAAAATTGAAGAAATTTATAAACTGGTGTCGCAGAGAAATACTGACGAGTAATCAAGAGAAATACAATGGATATAGCACATTTCAAAAGAAAAACCTCACAGCAATGCAAACTCCACATATAGATGAGGAGCAATTATGCATACATCAAAAGCCTGACCTGATAATATGTGTTAGCATCTTGAAAAGTGCCATCTAAATCCTTAATTGTTGAGTCTTCGGTAAGCATAAATCCCCCTTTAAGGGCGATTGATGAAGATAACGGTTCCAATAGGAACTGCTCTAGCTGTGGACTCCCCTTCTACATGCTCTCCAGAGAAGAACCGGAAATTCTTGGAAGTCTTGAGCCGTAGCGAGAGAGGAGAAACACTCGTAATAATTATCAACTAAAACAGGAGGAGGTGTCGGTGGAAATAAGGCAAGTGATTCATCACATATGTTGTCAATCCATGGACAGAGTAGTTTATGTCCGATTCAGCTTCAAGCTGAAAACAGCAACACCTTTCTCAACTACAGAAAGATAGCTTCCGATGTAAGAAAATGAATATAGGCGAGGTGTTCAAATCGAATAAGTCATTGATGCCTCAGGAGAGTCTCTAACAGGTAGAAATGGAATATGAGGTATGCTCAATCTATTAAATCATCATTACTTGAATGGTAAAATATAAAATTTCTTAATATAAATTCCACATAGGAGTGCGTGTTTTATTTCGAATCGAGAAGCACGAGAGAATTGCCATCTTTAGTCGCAGCTTGAGACGGCTAAGCACAGGTAAAACAACATAATGCATCTTCCTTGATAATACAATGATGTACCTAGCTCCACTTCCACCGGGTCCTCGTCCTCGTCCTCCGCAACATCGGCGTCAAGGTCAACCTTCTGCGCCATGGCCTTGACCGAGGGTTTTCAGGACCTGGGGGGACGTAGGGGGAGAGTCGTCATCCACTCGCACATCTGCATTAAATCGTGGTCGTGGGGACAGGGTCAAGCCGGAAATACAAAGAAGCAGGTGGTGGGCATGAGCGCAGCAGCGGCGACAAAGGCGTACCTCGAGGGCATGCTTGAAGCGGCAGTACTTGCGGAGCTCGCGGACGACGCGGTTGAGCTGGTACTTCTGCACCGTGCGGCCCTCCTCCACCCACCGCCGCAGCACCACTACCGCACTCCGCTTTGGGTAGATCAGCTTCAGCAACCGCTTCCCCAGCCAACGGTCTTGATGTAGCTGTCGATGATCTCGTCACGGGGGACATCGGGGTTGGAGGCGTCGCCAGGGGGCGGCTCCATGATGACCAGCCAGTGCTCAACGGAGACGCGGACGGCGGCGGTCTTGTCGATGGAGGATAGCGGGAGGGAGCCGCCCGGTGTAGAGGCCGCCAACGCCCCCATGATCATGCCTGCGCCAAAGGCAAACGAGCAATCAAGCGTCTCAGCAAATCGATCCCTCCCGGATGCATCGGCGTCGGTATGCTTTGATGTGGATGAGCGGGAACTTACATTTGGAGAGTGCGGCGGCGGACTTGGTGTCGAATCCGACGACGAGGTTGAGCATGGGCACGAAGATGCCGCCGCCCCCGACGCCGCCCACGGTGCCGAACGCCGAGCCAAGGAAGCCAACGACGGTGGCCACCACCACCCGCCAGTTGAGCGCAAGATCCTGAACCACGCCGATCCGAGAGGTCAGCACCAGATAGAGTAGCAATACAACTACACACGCGTGGGGAGGGGAGGCAAAAGAGCGAATGGCTTACAGGCCAGACGCGCGCTGAGCGCGAGGACAGTCGGAGGGGGCCATTCGGGGCGACGGTGGACGGCTCGGCGGGGGAGATGACGAAGCGAGGATCACAGACGGGCGCGGCGGGCGGCGACGTAGGCGAGGAAGCCCCGCGTGCTACTCCTGTTGAGGTGGCCGTACAAGCTGGCGGCGGTGGAAGCGGCCGCCGCCATGCAGAAGCGTGAGCACTTTTCGCAGAGAGGAGGTGGCAGCGCCGGCGTTGGGGAGGTAGGTCGGCCGGCTGCTCCAGGAGGAGGCGCACGGGATTAGGGGAGGAGCGCACGGGAATAGGGGGGAGACGCACGGGATTTTAGCGATGGGGCGTGGGTTTTAGGCACGATTGGGATTGATGGGAAGATGGGATTGATGGGATGAACCGGGTGATTTGGTCCATTCGATTTGATGAAGTGATATGATAAAACATCTTAGCGCTTGATTGTGAGGAAATAAGATTTCTGGGTGCACGTTTTAGGGTGAACAAAGCAAAAGTATTCTCTGTGGAGGCAGAATAGTGTGTGCATGTAGAAAAGAATTAACTGGTGAATTATAAAGGGGTAAAGATATATATTAGACTAGTTACTTATGAAAAGCTCGAAATCGGTAGAGACCTTATAAAAATAAACAGGAGTATTAAACATTAATATGACATCAGGTCTATTCAAGTCGTTCGTTTCAAAATCCAACATTACTACGCTACTACTAATTAGTGGAGTATTACTTGGTTTGTGCCGATAGGTCAATATTTCGTGACATTGGATCTACGAATTCGGGGCATTCACAATTTGACATCTTCACTTCACTATATATATATATGTATATGAGTGTGTTTATATGAGTGCCAATACGCATAGAGAGGTTAATAAATGGACCAAAGCCAAATTAAGCTTTAGCATCGATATAAAGATCTAGTATCGATCTATGTATCATTGTGGCAGTACGTCTGGCAATATGGCTCCCAGACCAAGCCAAGCGTCGCCTGTATTGCTCCTCGCAGCCACCCTCCTCCTGATCCTGGCAGCACCCACAGCCGAGCAGCAGCCCTCTCCGCAGACCACACCACGGAAGAACTGCACAGAAATGTGTGGCAACGTCAGCATCCCCTACCCGTTCGGCGTCGAACGTGGGTGCTTCCTTCCGGGCTTGGAGATCGTCTGCAACAAGTCGTTCGATCCCCCACGCCCCTTCGTTGCTGATGGGCTAGTGACGAGTACGGTCGGTGGCTACTACCCGACGTACCAAGACTTCACGACGGGGCTGTACAACTGCACCGAAAGCCTAGAGAGCATGTCGGCGATGGAGCTCGTCGACGTATCAGTTGGAGAGGGCGAGGCAAGGGTGTACTGCCCTCTCAGCTTCCTCTGCGTAGTAAACATGACCCACCGTTCCTTCGTGCGTCAGGTACTGTTCGTCGGCGGTCCTTTCCTCATCGCGTCAGGCCGCAATGCCCTCATCGGCGTCGGCTCGAACGCCGACTCTCGGCTCACCTCGTCAGCTTTTCACCCTGACGACGACGTCCTTTTAAGCTGCGTCTCACGGGACGGCGGCACCTCTAACGCAGTCGCCTGCACGGGGCACGGCTGCTGCGAGGCCAGCACTCAAACCCTGAATGGAGCAACGCTTGCCGTGATAGTTGATCGCTTGGGTTACAGCTTCCCGGGGGAAACTGAAGGCTGCTCCTTCGGCATGCTGGGGGAGAAGGATCGGTACAACTTCACCTCGGAGGACATCTGCCTTGACGAGGCCTGCTTAACCAAGAGGTTCCCGAGGGGCTTCCCCATGGTCGTAGGCTTCACCATCAACGCAACCTATGGCGCATGCCCAGCGGAAGGCCAGCGGCGACCCCAGGGCTATGCGTGCCTCAGCGGCAACAGCTCGTGCGTCAACGCAACCGATGGCACGCCGGGCTATCGCTGCCGATGTTGGGACGGGTACGAAGGCAACCCTTACGTACCCACGGGATGCCAAGGTATGTACGCGCGTCAAACTTTTGATATTGATGACACGCATAATTAGGTGTTCTGATTGTTTAATTGCAGACATCAACGAGTGTATGGACAACAAACATTGCACAGGTGATCATCAGACCTGCGTCAATACCGTAGGAGGCTATGACTGCGTATGCAGACGCGGAACGAGACGCGATGGCCAAACATGCGCCGAGATATTCCCTCTACCGGCAAATGTGGCTGTCGGTAAGCATGCATGCGCCATATATATATGATACTCTTTTAATTTGAACATTATATTTGTTATGCAGTATACTCTTTTCAGTGGTTGGTTTTAATTCCAAATGGATATTTACATGTGTTCCACGATACTTTTAATATATTTCTATTTCTCATATGTTTTGATTTTTGAAAAAAAAAATAGAGTTTATATATGTAATATATTACTATAAATAAGTTTTGCCTCCACATATGCGTAGGTACACTAATAGAATTTGCCAGACATCATCATATACCTACATATCCTAACACCCATGAAAAACGGCAATTCAATTATGAATTTTTGTTCAAACGCCAATTTCCATGTGGTTTAGGCCATATTTGGATCCTTGGACTAATTGCTAGCTGGCTAAAAATTAGCTCTAGTCTATCCAAACAGGAAGACTAATAGGTGGGCTAATTTTTAGCCAACCCTTTAGCTAACAATTAGTCCATTATGCCAGGACCCATGATGTTCGTACATCATGCTCTTAGTAACTACAAAGCCAAGTATTAGGAGAACTTGGCTAAAAAATCTTTATCACCAATCAGGTCAAATAGGCATATGCGGATCCAAAATTCTCTTGGAGAGCTTCCGAAAACAAAACAAATGCATGCATGGAAATAAAACAAGTGAGATCCATATATGTGGTCGTATGCGAGAAAAAGGAAAAGTAAATTGCATCACAGATACAACAACTTATAAGATGGGTACGACTAACATGAGTACAATAACTTACAGCATGGGTACGACTAATACGAGAGTTGCATGCAGGGGCAGATCCAGAAAAATAGATCATTAGAGTTGCTGGGGTTATTACAATAACTTATAGCCTATATGTGCTTATATGCTAATAGAATACAATTAAATTTGCATATGATTTTGGTAAAGTCATTGGGATCATTTGACCCACTAATTGCATGCTAGATTCGCCCCTGTGCTAAGTAAGTCTCAAGACTTGTCTAAGTGATGTATGGTAGGTCAAAATTGCACATAGCGACACATCCACGCACACAATCCACATCACCTTCTTCCTCTCGGCTCTCCCACTATTAGAGAACTAGCCTTTACTACCGTCACATCACTACCGATTTGATTTGAACCGGTACTGATACACTCATCAGTACCGGTTCATTGGTTACAGGGCCATTGTGGGCTTTTAGTACCGGTTCGTAACACGAACCGGTATTGATGTCCTCACATCAGTACCGGTTCGTGTCACGAACCGGTACTGAAGGCATGGTACTAATATACCATGCCTTCAGTACCGGTTGGTAACACGAACCGGTACTGATGCCTCGTTTCAGGAAAGTTTAAAAAGAATGCATACTCTATGTATATTAGTACGCGATGGTGGGTGGGTTGGTTAGAAATGTGAGGCTAGAGTCACGAGGTTGCGGGTTCGAGTCCCGCTTCTCCCCTCCATATATTTTGAAACATTTCTAGTACTATCAGTACCGGTTTCACCAACCGGTACTAATGCCATCAGGCATCAGTCCCGAATGACTTGTACCGAAGACTTGTACCGATTTAAAAACCGATATTGATACTTCTTTACAACCGGTACTGATTCCTCTTTTTCTAGTAGTGTCCCTAACTCTTCTCCTCTCTTCCTTCTCCCTCCAGTCTTTGACCTATCGATGCAACACATAACCACTCTCCAAGCAGACCAAGCTACATAGAGTAAACATCTTCTGGCCAGCATGCACCTTGTGGAGGTTTAGGCCAAGCACGGCACGTGGTAGCTGCACGGTGACAGTGGCCAGTGGTGCTAACAAAAAGGCCACGGTAGCAGCGGGTCTGCAGTAGGGATGTGATCGGATCGGATACGGTCGAATATCGTCCTATTCATATCCGTATCCGTATTTTTTATCGAATACAGAATCGAATACGAATAGTATCGAATACAGAATCGAATACGAATTATACAGGATAATATCGGTTACGAATACAGATCGAATACGGTCGGAATCAACATGGATACGAATAATATTAGTCGGATATTTTAAAATCCAATTTCAGTTTTTTTCCAAAATCGGTCCAAATTTAAATTCAAAATTCCAAAAGAAATATATTTGTATGTCTTTTTTTTTGCCTTTTTATCCCTAGCTTGTCATACATGTGACTCTGTGAGTAACAATGTACCCCATTGCAATAATTGAACCAAATGATTTGCAGCTGGCATATGCTGTTGAATCCTAAGTAGCCCTCCTGAAACGTCACTTGCCAATTTCTGTACCACCTTTACCTAAATATCTCCGAATTAGCATCTAGCACACATGAACACATTATATCTTATCATCCAATGCAGACCCCAGTCTCAGAAACAGTGAAACATGTTAAATTGTTAATGTGTTATTCTGAAACGTATTATTCGGATAATATCCGTATGTTATATTCGGATATTATCCGAACAAAAACTCGGATATTCCTTATCCATCGGATAATCAGTGTTCCATATCCGTATCCGTATCCATGTAAATTATCTGTATCCATATCCTTATCCGAGAAATCAACTGGATATCTGTGAAACTATCCAAATCATCATCCAAATCAATTCGGTCGGTCGGTCGGTCGGAAAATATCCGTACCAGTTCCATCCCTAGTCTGCAGTCTGCACGTTCGTCGATGGACCGTGCCACACCGTCCTGTTCCACGGTCTTTTTGGTCGCTGCCATAACATCCTCAAATTCATATAACATATATACAGCTCCTTCGTCCAAACTACCATATCTATTCCGCCTCCACTATCACAACTAAAGCCCCAACATCGATCCCACCTCCCATTTTTTTGTCAGCATTCCAGCTCACGACTCGGGTTCTACTTTTCGACGAATTTCATTTGAAATTTACGAAATTCGCTCGTACCGCTCCAGCTCAGAAAAGGATTTCGTTCGGTTTACCACTCAAGTTCAAATTCAAATTCAGAAAATTCAAGAAATTTGAAGAAATTTATTCAAAAGTTCCCTAAAATTAGTATTAATAGCTTTATGACCTCTGGTGTGAAATTTTTTTTTTTGAAAAATGAAGTTTAAAATTTTACAATATTTTTTGCAATTTTTTGCAATTTTTCTGCTTTTCGAGTAGTTTTCGACTCTGGGTTTGATCAGATTTCAAATTTATTTGATTTTCGTAATCATTCGATTTTTTATGAATTTGGTATCATCAGCTCGTCAAAATCTGAGATCGAAATGGTATTATTAGCCCTAACCACCGCTCCCACGTGACATGGCTCACCTTCGTCCTCAGCCTGTTGGCCATCTTTTCGCTGTGGTGACTGCACATGTCTTGGGGATCCATATATACATGAGTGCTCCGATGCCAGGAGCGGGAGGCGCCAATTGGGATTTTTTTAGCAACAAAGTCTTTTATTGAAAACTCAAACTTTATTAACCCAACCTAGGTGATTGTGGTATCTAGTGTAGTTTTGCAACCTAATTTCAGCCCTACACAATTCAATAATGTAGGAATAGAGCTACAACAAATTAAATACGAAAACATAAGAGACAAAGGAGTACAACCAATTTTTTCCAAGGTCTCGTAGATTTGAGGATCTCCTCTGCTCCTCATTAGGGTTGACAAAAAAAAGCTCATTAGGGCTCGAATCAAATTTGCTTCTGTTACAACAGTCAATGGGTTCAAAATTGAAATGAGTCCATTTCGAGCGAAAAAAAGGTTAATAAGGCTCAACTTGATAGTTGGTCATTAGCTCGAATGTGAAATAACTACTTAAATAATAAATTAAATAATGTTATATCAAACTATATCAATTTCAAAATGATCTCGATAATACCTCGTTAAGCTCGATAGCTGCACTACTCCTCGTACAACACTCTCACAAGAGTCTAGCTTTTACCTGAAACCACGTAAGGAATCAAGTCATCCACTTGTCATAGTCTTTTTCCTCTCTAGATAGGTGAATTCCGAAACTTCACAAGTCTCACGATGCCTTCCATAGGTGCCTTCAAGGAAGGGCACTAAGCCAAATGCCTTTAAGCCGTCTAGGAGTTACTGACATCCATTCCTAAGCACTTAAAGTATTTTGAACCAAGCTTTATAGTGCCCTCGAGGTTCTAACTAGGATGAATATTGAGATAGAGTCACAAGCCATATGAAATGAACCCCATAGGGTCTATATATAGCTCCACTTCTCGGTATCTAGATGGTAGACATAAATATTTCAAAATATCTCCTTGAGTCGGATGATACGGCAAACTTGAATTATCCGGCTTAAATGCCTCTAATGGTAGAAAAGATAGCCGTTATGCACTATCAGACTATCCACATCAAGTCAAATCATACGACTTACGCAAATCATCTGACCCACTCGGATCATCTGGGCTTTTATAAAATCTCGAGAGAACTTTCTCTGTCAAATTGAGGTGACTAATGATCTGACCCACATGGATCATCCTGCTTCCATGCAAATCAACTTAGATAACTCCTTATCAAATTGATCTGACCCATGCTCCAAGCCACTTGATCATCCTACTCCCACTTAGAGTTTAGAAGATGTCCTGTATGAAATTGATCTGACCCATGCTCGAGTCGCTCGTATCACTCCCATTCATACATCAACACATATACTATGTGAGATTGTTTCAATCCATGCTCCCGATTACTCGGATCATTCGACTCCCATTGAAACTTATTGGACATGCTCTATTTTGAATTGATTGCACTGATGATCTGACTTGGTCGGATTATCCAACCCAAACATAATTCTATAGACCAAGTTTGAAATCTCACACATATTCTAAATTTGGATGTGAGCTACATAGACCTAGTGTACATTACAACTAGCTATCCAACCTCATCAAGCTCAATCTACTAGTATTAAACCCCCTTAATAGTACGGACATAACAAAAATGAAACCTATCACTAAAATGATCTAAATTTAAATTCTCGACTTATTTCTACTCACAAAGGTCTTTAACATTCATGCTTTACCAGTGGCGGAATTAGGATTTTTACGTTGGGTAGTCATATCAAATTTTTATAAGATCACAAATTCAATATATGAATATAAAATTAGCAAAAGTAAAATATAAATATATTAAAATGTCTCATAATAATGCAAATTCAACAAATAAGTTTAAAATTTGCAAAAATTACAACATAAATTGTTTAAATATGTGAGACCCTCATTTTTATGTCACTAAGTAACATAAATATGAGGCTCTTAAGTGCTTCCTGTGCCATTCCCATGATCAGTGGCTGACACGCACAAACACAATTTGGAAATTACAGCCACACAGATACACATTTTTATTACACCACAAGTTTTATAGTGTTATTACAGTACCAAAAGTAGCAGGAAATTAAAACCATATCTCATAGTGTGCCAACTACCCTACAACTCCACAGGCAACTGCTGAGATGAACCTAGAAAGATCGGTCGTCGCTAAAGTTCGCAGGTTCCTCATATTCATTCCCATCGTTATCGTAATCTTGCTCATCACCTAAAAACATTGTTGAAGCAAGTTGAGTATATTGGTACTCGCAAGACTTTGTAGTGTATACAATTCCTGGAATATATGCAGGCTGAAATAGAAAGTGGGTTTCTACGGTTGTTTTGCATAAAGCGAAAGTTTTGAATGAAGTAATACTGAATAGTAATGGAAAGCGTAAATAAAACTTTAAGACAGTTTGATAAGTAATTGAGATAACAGGTAATAAAAAGGATAATAACATTTTACTCACGGCCCTTTTGTGAGTAAAATAACGAACAAGACCCTCCCTGGTCTTAACAAATTAGAATGACAATAAATGACATTTATACGGATATGAATCAATTCCAAAACATTTAAAAAGGTTTTTGAAAATAGAAAACATTTAACTATGTGATGACTTTACCAAGTGCTCATGACCGCGAGCGCGGCTAATCGATTAGGTTTAGACTCTGCAGAGTTTGTACTGCTTTACCCACAAGATATGTTCTCCCTTTTTGCAAGCTATAAGACACACTTCCTTTGGTATGTCCGCGGGGAGTTCATAACGAAACCGTTCGATTACTTGAACCTAACTTTGCACCAAATGATGTTGTTTAACCACGACTATGATGGAAGCTAAAAGGTAAAAGGAATTCGAGTCAAGAACTCCACCAGGAATAGAAATTCCGGAGTTAGTGACCCACCAGGAATAATAACAGCCCCAAATTCATAACCAGACGTACACCGTACTTCTGCCTACCAGAGTGCAAAGCTAGTTCCAAATAATTTTAATTGGTTAAGACTGTCCCATTTCAGTACTTGTGGATGTACGGTTATCTTGGCCTGAAAACAACACATTAGCTCGGTCCTTATTGTGACATGGGCGATACTCCACCCTATCTACGTACATGTTAAAACATGTACAACCGGCTATTGCCAATAATCACCCACGTCAAAACAGTAGTTTTATTTTCATTTTTATCAAACTACCAGTATCCTTTACTACTTAAATAAACCAGAAAAAGATTTCATAAAGAATGATGTGTGGGTGTAAATGTTTCTGACATTAATCTAAAGCAGTGCTAAGCATATGCAGATTAATAAGCGATTATACCCAATTTAATGAACTTAACCATTCCTAGGGTTTTTATGGATCGTATGTCCATGTGATTGAGGAAATCCATCAATTTGGGTTAATATCTACCAAGTAACAAAATAATAGTTTATCAAATTATGAGCATGCAGGAAGATTCTTAATCACATTTTAGTGGATTATGAAATCTGGGATCAAAATGATCAAGGGGGTGCTTGCCTTGCTCCTCGGTGTGTAAATTTGGATCGATGTCGTCGACGGCGTAGTCGGTAGTCTCAGCGTCTATACGTCGATTAAGAACATGGCAAATAAGATACTTCAATATCGATAAAAGAAGCAAATACATAAACAACAAGGACAGCAGTTGAAAGATCCGAATGAAATCATTCCAACACAATCAAGACGGCAATCACTTCGTCATTTCATGTGATAACTAAGTTATATGGTTTCGGTCCTAAGAATAAAGGTATAAGGGTATACAACACGACTACTTTTCTTTATGTATTCATTTTATTTTAAATTTTCGAATTCAGGAAGCTAAGATAGAAAAATTAGATAAACAAAATTCATATTCAGGGTTTGGGGTTAACTATATATTAATTTAATGCCTAAAGTAGCATTTAACATGACAACTAGAATCAACATGGTATATCCTAACTTCTATCTCATGATCTGGTCCTAAATAATGTAATTAGCATAATAAAACAAGTTTCATTCTATTTGAATGATTTTTCATTCAGTTATCACAACTATATTAAATTTATGCATTAACTAAAGTCCTAATGTGAAATTTTCACAATTTAATTCCAAATTCAAATTTAATTACATATTTGAGTAGTATTTAACCTAAGGATTCCAGCAAAGTTGGTTTCACTCAATTTGGACTTCATTTGCAAAAATCCCTATATGCTACATATTCAAGCTTCAAACTTTAAATTCAAATTCAGATTCAAATTCCTAAAGAAGTTTCAAAAGTTTTTACATATTATGAAACTAGATGATTTATGATGAATTTACAAACAAGTTTCACTTGATTTGGATTTACAGATAAAAAGTTATATGCATATGAATCAATTCGGGTTAATTAATTCAAGAAAATGGAAAAATGCGCTTTCCACAAGGGAAGGCGTATTTCTCTAATTCGCGCGGGCTAGCTTTTGAACTCGGGCTGCAGTCGTTGGCGCCTGGGCCCGCTTGGCAGTGACACGGCGCAGAGGAGATGGCCGACGGCCTCACCGGCGGCTCTCCGGCGACGTCGATCGAGTTTGGCCGGCAGCCACGGCTTCAGTGAACCACGGCAAACCTAGGGATGGGCTCGGTTATGGGTAGTGTTTGGAGGTTTTGGGCGCCCCGCGATGGACGGCGGTGCTCCGCGGTGGCGCAAGGTGCGGCGGTGCTATGGAGATTTTCGAGCTTGAAGGACATGCGCGTAAGCTTCAAGGGGTCCTAGCAACTCTATTCGAGTTCTTGGATTGGGGGATGGGTGGCCGGGTGGTGTTCTCACCGTGCGGCGGCGATGGCGGAAGAGGTTGCACGGTGCGGGAGTACTCTGGGCTGCTTCGGTCTGGAAGAAGACGCACAAAAAGATCGTAAGCAACTGGAGATGCTTCAAAATCAATCGATTTGGGAATTCCTTTACCGTGTTGCCGTGATTCGGGATTTGCCCCAAATCGGGTCTCACCGGTTGCGGAGAAGAAGGGCTCGGCTGGGGGTGGATTTGGGCGTATGAGAGTGAATGGGTGTGACACCCGGGTTTGGTGGCGTTTAGAGGTTCTACTCCTCCCCTTTAAATAGGCAGGGAAGGCGGTAAGAAGAGAATGGGCTCAGAGAAGCAATGGCGGTGGTCTCAAGTGCTCTCTGGAAGTTCTCCACTGGCTCGGTCAGGGCATGGGCGAGGCAGGTATAGCTTTCAGAGCAGAGGCGGTCAGGGCGATCTCGAGTGGTGCGACATTGCGGCTAGGTCACGACAAGGATGGAGGCGGTTCAGTTAGCTATGTCGGCAATACAGAGAGAGCGAGAGAGAGCAGAGGGGAAGAAGAAAGGACTGATCGAGAGGGCCCACGCGCAGAGAAATGAGGAGAGGAAAGAATGGAGGGTGACGCGTGTGACCAGTACGTGGACTCCCACCTGCCAGCGACACATGACGAGTGGAGCTCCACCGAAGCCTCTGGGTGCGTGGCCCCACAAGTCGGTGAAAGCAGAAGGAAAAAGGAAATGAGGTTTAGGGCTGACAGCGCGATAAAAGAATTAATGCACGGGTCATCTCATGTCTTGATTTTTCTAAACTTTTTGACCAAGTTGATGGGTAAGTTATCTACTTCCAGTAAAAATTTGAGGTTAAGAAAATATACCAATTATTCTTAATAATTCTGACATCACTGATTTCACAGGAAATCCAACTCGGTTTTCAGCTTGGTTAAGGGACTAAATCAACCTATTAAATTTTTAAATTTTTACTGAAGATGTTATTTCATAAAATGGACCTACCATCAAAATTTCAACATTAAAGTCGCATTATTTATTTCTCTAGAATTCTTTTACTGTTTTATGCAGAATTTTAGATCTGCTTTATTTAAATACAAATAAATAGCTAACCTTCTTAATAATTTTCGCAAATTTTTGTGGACGAAGGTGATATGTATGAGGTCTTATGGTAAAAATTACAAGGCCTAGATTGCTCCACATTTCTCTCTAAAAATCTGACATGAGTCTAGACAGCTATCTAGTTCACTATTTTAATTTGTTCTCTTTATCAATAAATGCATACACATGATCTTTTGACCAGCTAGGGATGATTCTAGCGTTGAGTAAGGTTGGTTGCAAAAATTACCATGGTAATTTCTTATTCCTACCATTCTACCATTATCTCTTTTCTCTTTTCTTTATTCTCTTTCATTCCAATAACCATTTCATTCAACCATCACATAAGCAATTGCACAAGAAATCATAAAATGTAACACAACAATTATTTCACATTCTTTATATTTGATTTTAAACTTTTATAAATTTGAGGATGTTACAAAATATATATATAAAAAATACTACTCTAGATTCTTAACTTTACGCTTTCTCATGACCATGAAAATCTCAATTATATAATCCTCGTTTACATTGGAGGAAATATCTCGCTCAATAAATATGACTAAATAGTCATTCAATAACTTATCACTCATGCTATTTCTCAACTTATCTTTCACTAGACTCATTGTAGAAAATACTCTTTGAACGCTTGCCGTCGCCACCGGAAGTATCAACACCAATTTAAGAAGCAAATAAACCAAATCATAAAGAACATGCTTATTTGTTTCAACAAGCCTAATAGAGAGCTCACCAATATTTTTTAGACCTTTGAGCACAAGGAAACTAGACATGGTTCTCTGTACTGGACTTGTTTTTTCTCTCTCTTGGGCTTATCTAATTACTAGAGATAAATTGGGCTAAAATCCATAGTAGTCCTAGGCCTACCCGGACTACCCATTGGATCCGCCCCTGTGCTTTACCGTCAATCATATATTTTTAGGATCCATAAATATGAGGAACTCTCAATATACAAAAGTCAAGCACTAACTCCAATTGAAACCTTGAAACATGGTTAGTCTTTCAATTCAAACGCCATTAATCAACAGAATACATAAATTTATCATTGAAATTAGGGATCTAGATGCTTAGGGCATCTGCAATAGTGCCACTTGAGTTTACTATAAAGATGCCAACTCAGCATTTTGCTTATGTGGATGAGAGAAAAAGAAGAGAGATATAGACTGACTACTAACTTATAGTCAGGCTATAGCTGATTCCAAGGCATTTATCACCTCTTACATATGGGTCTATATTTAATTTTGTAGACAATGCTATAGTTAGTCCATTGAAGAGGTTGTCTATTAGCTATCTATAGATGACATGTACATTTTTTATAGCTAGTAATTGACTACACCATTGTAACCTGCAAGTAGGTTAGAGAGAAATCGACGACCTTAAGAATGTCGGGAGGTGTGGAGTTGCCATTAAGTTAGGTGGCATGTGGGTCAGCACCATGCGTGCGTGACAGCGTGAGCACCCCCCCTGCGGGATCTCCAAAACCTAGCACCTACCTTTACGCACACGTGACTATGCCTCAATGTGAATTTTGTGACATTATGTTTTTATCCTTGGCCTGCCTAGTTTCTACGTGTGTAGAGTGCGCTTTCACGTGTGTGTACCAAACGAAATTTGTGACTCCCCCTTTAAAAAAACAAACAGGACCAAACATATCAAGTGTATGTATTCATTTTTTTCTGGTTTGCTTCAAACGTGTCCCATATGATCGTGAAATTTTGAAGGCATACATGAATGCTTCATTATCGCTTTAAAATCTGATTGATTTCATTGTTTCTGGTTTAACTCTGCAATTACCTAGAATTGCACATGGTTAAGTGCACACGGAGCTTATTGTCCCGTACAGGCTGTAGTTAAGTACTCCCTCCAGTTTAATAATAGATGTCGTTTTGGACATCGACACGGTCTTCAAAACACAACTTTGACTGCTAATTTTTATTATAATATATTTATAAAACCCAATAAAATTATAATATTATGAAAGTACTTTTCGAGACAAATCTATACATATAATTTTCATATATCCAATTTAAATATTTAAAAATATATCAATTGTCAAAGTTTTAGAAGTTTGACCATCACTATATTCAAAACGACATCTATTATCAAACTGGAGGGAGTATAAATTAACATGATAGTTCTTATGCCTAAGTATTTGGCACTTCTCTGACGAATGACTTCTTAGAAATTTTTACATGGTGATATACGATGTCCTTGTCCAACCAGGTGCTATTGGTGGCATTTTAATCATGACTGTCCTTATATTTATTGTGCTTCTCCGGAAAGAGAAGAGGAATGCCAGAGAGTTTTTTGAAAAGAACGGTGGTCCTATATTAGAAGAGGCTAAAACTATAAAGATTTTCAAGAAGGAAGAGCTCAAGCCATTTTTAAAAAGCAACAATTTGGTTGGAAAAGGTTGTTTTGGTGAAGTTTACAGGGGTCATCTCGGTGAAAATCAGCTAGTTGCAATAAAGAAGCCCATTCATGTCAGTGTGGCGCAATACAAGCAATATGCAAAAAAGAAGCCCATTAATGTCAGTGTGGCGCAAAACGAGCAATTTGCAAACGAAGTCATCATCCAATCTCAAGTTAGGCACAAGAACATTGTCAGGCTCATAGGTTGTTGTCTAGAAGTTGATATCCCAATGCTGGTGTATGAATTTGTGTCCAAAGGCAGCCTCGACGACGTTCTCCACGGCGATGACAGGCCCCACCTGGATCTGGGCTTGCGTTTAAGAATTGCTGCAGAAACAGCCAGTGGCGGACCCAGCAAAAAAAATTAGGTGGGGCGAACTTCAGCAACAAACTTAACTAAAAGTAGAAATATACCGCATAGACACCACATTTGTATTCCAATCACACACATTAGAGTGTAAACGGTAAATGAACGACATAGAAGAAGATTTAAGATGATACCTCTCACATGAAGAGTAAAAACTAATTTTTCAACCATATAATTCAAAATTCATCAAATGATCAAAAGATAATAGATATTCCTGTCGATTTAAGAAATAGATCAATGAGGACCAAAGATGAGATATAATAAAGTGATCATATACTAAAAAGTGATTAATACTATGTAAATACATACCACTACTTAAGCACTAAGCGTGTCTTAGTTGTCTAGGTTTTGTTGGCAAGTCCATTCTCCGGTTTTTGATGGCTTAAAACCTATTCTTAATGTTATCACAATCAAATCCTTTAAAAATGCCCTTATCAATGTAGCGCAACATAAAGTTATTGAGCCAATCATTAGACATTTTATTGCGAAAATCGGTCTTAGTTAAGTGCATAGCCGAGAATGCTCTTTCAACCAATGCCATTGCCACTGGTAGGATCAATGCCAACTCAATAAGGCGATAGACCAATGGAAAAGCAGGATGTTTTTAGTTTTAACCATCTTCACGGTCAAACTTCCAAGATCATGACAAGTAATAAAATCATCAACTCTTCGCACATGTATAATAAAGATCTTAAGTTGATCCAGTAGCTGGGGCGGCCGCCCCACCATGCCTAAAGGGAGGGTCCGCCCCTGGAAACAGCAGAAGGTCTAGCTTATATGCATTCAGGAACGACCACCACAGTCCTTCATGGCGATGTTAAACCTGCAAACATACTCTTGAATGACAGCTATGTGCCTAAGATATCAGATTTTGGCATATCCAAACTGATTAACAAGGACATAGCAGAGCACACCAATTTGGTCATTGGTGACATGAACTACATGGATCCAGTGTATCTACAGACAGGCCTATTAACCGACAAAAGCGATGTCTACAGTTTTGGGGTCGTCCTCCTGGAACTCATCAGCAGGAAGAAGGCCACATATTCTGATAACGACAGCTTGGTTAGGAATTTCGTTGATGCTTACGCAAAGGAGAACGGAGCAACTAAGCTGTTCGACATGGAGATTGCAGTGGCTAGCGATATGGTGCATCTTGACTGTATCGCGAGGATGGCTGTGGAATGTCTTAGCCTTAATGTGGATCAAAGACCAGAGATGACAAACATAGCGGAGCGTCTTCTCATGTTGAAGAGATCTCTTAACAAATAGAGTGACAAGTCGTTGCCAGTAAGTTGATGCGTGTTCCAGTGTGGAAAACGTGTGCGTTGAATAAGAAAGGTCACTATTAGTGTGGTCATGTTTTATTTTCTTGTTCACAGGACAATAACAAATTTGCTGCAAGTAAAGCAGGAGATGTCTCCCTAGCTAAAAGCAAATTTGTCTGGCATTTTAACTCATAATTGTGTAATTCTGTGTTATTACTTACTCCCTCTGTCCCACAAAGAGTGCATTTCTAGTGTTCAAATTTTGTCCCACAAATAGTGCATTTCTAGTCTGTAGGGCCCAGCTGTAAGTGTATGCATGCTCATTTAAGTGCTTGTGGAAACCGAAGCACCAACATGCTTGTGTATGGAGTAATGAGGGTCACATTGGTCATTTACCTTGCACACTAATCTGTCTTAAAAATCCTAGAAATGCACTCTTTGTGGGACAGAGGGAGTAGAGCAGAACTAGCCAACGATATACCATTGCAATGGTATACCTGAGTTTTATTAGTTTCAGTGATGAGTTTTATCTGGTTTCATGAGTTCCAGTGTTTAGTTTCGTGTTTCATCAGTTTTAATGCTAAGTTTCATGAGTTTCAGTGTAAAAATTTCACGAGTTTCATAAGTTTCAGTACTATACTGTTGCAACGGTATACCGTTTAATAGTTTTTCTGTATTACTTATTGGTGACCAAAACAAAATTCCTCTGCTCTTTGTACCGGAGTCCACTTATTCTTGAAGATGTAACGGTTAGCACAATCTGAGAATAATTGGTGCCAGAAATGCCCTATATATTTTGGATACATTTTTTTTTACCATCCAGGTTCCATGAAGAATTATATGAAGTCTAGCTCTGGGCACACAGTCATAGTCCAACATTGTTATATCGTCTCTGATAAATGTTGCTCCACTTTTAATGTATGCAGATTGGAACATACCATAGTACCTTGAATTATCAAAACCACTATTGTTTTCCCATAACAATCAAACCATTACATAACCAGATAAGATTTGTAGAATATTAGCACAGGATCCTGCTTCTAAGTAGTAGATGCTTCATGTGCTCAGTAGGACTTACATGCTGACTAGGATTCCCCTGGTACTTTTGCTCCTGCCCCCCACGCTGTCCCTGTTATCCAATATTATGGAGGTGTTGATCTACTTCTTTCATATTTAGTCGTGTCCAATATTATAGAGGCGTTGGTCTACTCCTTTCATATCCAGCGGTTTTTTTGGGTCAGGTTTTAGCCACTTGTAAGATCCTCACTAGGGGTGAAAACGGGTCGGGTAATTCCCGAGCCGTATCCGTATTTTAAGGAAAAACTATCCGAAACAGACGGGTAATACCCGTACCGAAAATAAACGGGTAGTATCCGTACCCGTACCCGATCATATGCATACGGGTACGGGTAGGATACGGGATGAGCAATACCCGATACTATCCGAGATAAAACGGGTCGGGTACGGGTACCCGATCTTTTTTGCATTTTCGGGTACCCGATTATCTTTTTTGCTTTGGAAATGGAGGACATTCATGAGACTTGATATCTTGATGCATGCATGATGATCCTTGTTTTGTGTGTTCATTTATGTTAAGTAAACTCTATTTGTCACTATGTGTTGGACTATATGTGTAATTTTTAATCTATGTGTTGGATTATGTTGGACTCTATGCGTCTTTGTTGGACTCTATGCGTCTTGTTGGGTTATGTATTAATTGGACTCTATGCGTCTTGTTGAACTCTATGTTGCATTATATTTTACTTGGATAGCTATATGTTAAACTACATGATTATTGAACTATATGTTTCATCACTTGTTCTCATTCTACCTATTTCGTGTACTATCCGACAAAATATCCGATACTCGTTTTTTACCCGCTCGTTAATACCCAGTATCCGTTGTTAACCCGTTCTGTAAATACCCGTATCCGCATTCGCATTCGCCCGTCAGATTTTCATTACCCGTGCACTACCCCGTATCCGAGAAAAAAATATTAGGGTAGGATATGGGATAACCTATTACCCGCCTGTATCCGACCCGTTTTCACCCCTAATCCTCACTTTTATGCTACAGTGCAAACATAAAAGCAAGGTTCTAATGTGCATACTGTGCTAGTCCCATGATCAGTAGCTAGCACGCACAAACACAATTTGGAATCACAACCATACAAAAGTTTCATATTTTATTTCAGCGGAAGTATTGATACAATATGACCGACAAGGTCGACTAACCATAGCCAAAAGAATCAGATGACTTGTAGTTTGCCACATAATCCACAGGCAACTGACAAGGTAAAGCCTTAGAAAGAAACGTCGTTAATAATCCCGTTTTCCTGCGGCGCAGTACCTGTCGAGGTTTCCTGCCTAAAAACAACAATAATAGCAAGGGTGAGTACGTTGCGTACTCAGCAAGACTTGTAGTGTTTGCAAAACTTGAATTATATGCAAGCTGAATAGAAAGTGGGTTTCTACGGTTGTTTTGCATAAAGCGAAATTTGAATTGTAAATACTGAATAATAGAGTGAAAGCGAAACTTGTAAAGGAAATGAAATAACAAGTATGTAAATACGAAAGTAATATGTAAGAGTACCATAAAGGTGATAAAAGTCTCACATCCCTTTGTGAATGATAAACGTCCAGTCCCATCATATGAAATATTATCTAGGGATTAAATCTTTGTCCACACAGGGTACAACAGCTGAATTCAATCTTGCCAACGAAATGTCAAGTATTGAATCATCAGTAAGGGTAAGCTCACCAAAACATTTTATAAAAACAGCTAACTTAGTGTGGGTTCACCAAGTGCTCATGACCGCGAGCGCGGCTAATCGATTAGTTTAATCTCTGCAGAGTTGTACAGCTTTACCCACAAATAATGACTTCCCTTTTTGCAAACGTTATTAACACACTTCCTTTGGTGTGTCGCCAGGGAATAACTATATATAACCTTTACATTACTAAAACCTGACATTGCACCAGTCCAGTATGACTGACTTACTAATGGCGGCCGAAGAACATCGTATGCACGGATCATTCCTCCCCATTGGAAAATGGCGGTATAAGCACATCGTGTATAGGATCATTTCTCCCCATTAGTAAGACGTATACTGTTGCATCGGCAAGTGTCAACACCTCGGTGATGGCACCTCCCTCGAGCAAACCTATATTCGGAATGCCCGTACTACTACTACCTTCCATAATGCAAGATCAGTTTTTAATAACTTAATTGGTTATAGCCGTCCCCATACCGGCATTGTGGTTGTACGGGTAATCTTGGATCACGGGACACTTCGTTCGGTCCTTAAAGTGACATGGGCGATAACTCCACCCTATCTACGTACACATTAAAACATGTACAGCCGGCTATTGCCAATAATCACCCACGTCGAAATCATAGTTTTATTTCCAGAAAATGAAAGTTTCAATAATCACAATATTCCAACATGTCCATGAACAGAGTTCATTATGTCTACAATTTAAGTTCTTCACGAGCAGTATAACCATCTGTTCGTGTTCCCAGTCTAAAGCATGGCTAAGCATATGCATGTAATAATCGAATATACCCATTTTGACATCAAGTGTCTATCCACGAGCTAGGGTTATCAAGGTTCACACATCAATGTCAATTGAGGAAATTTATCAATGATAAGGTATATCTACCAGTACCCAAATACAATTTTATGGAACATAGCATATGCATGCAAGTTTTAATTAATATTTTAGTTGATTATGAAAAAGTAGGATCAATATGATCAAGGGGTGCTTGCCTCGCTACTTGTTGTCTTTAGCGACGAGTTGAAGACGTCATCTTGAGATTGTCGACGACGAAGTTCGAGACGTTGGATTCTACACGTCGTATAACGGAAAAGAATAACAAATAGCAAATAACACTTTCAATAGAGGCAAAAGAAAATCAGATGGAAAAATCAAATAAGCAATTATTACACAAAACAAGCATCGGTCGCGGTTCAGGGTTTCGAAATCACATAAGCGAGTGTGTTACTTTTACGCTATAGTCTTACTATTGTTTAACAGTTGGACATCACTCCTATTCTTTATGATTCATTCTTATTTTATCTTACGAATTCAAGAAGCTAAGATTGTAAAATTAAATTTCGAATTCAAGAAGCTAATACTATTTGGATTTGTAAAAGTAAGACATTAGTTAAGGTGTTTGTATGAGTAATACTTAGCCTTAAGCATGTTTTATACAAACAAATGATTTATACAAGTTGGGTTTACCAAATAAGACTATTGGCTGTATCTACATGGTTACACAATCTTTCTTATGATGCAAGTATTTTAGCTAAAGTTTTCTTAATAAGCTCAACTACTCATATAACGCATTGTTCGCGACTATAACACTTAGGGTTATTGCACTAGCAGGATTCAGATGCAAAGCAAGATTTAAATTAAATATTTTTCTAGATTATGGTAGTTCATATACCAAATAGCAATTTTGGGTTGTCCTTCCTAAAATTCTCATTTAGACGAGATATTTTATGAGCTGCCGAAAAGGCTTAAGCGTTACTAAAGTCTACGCGATATTAGTCTAGTTTTTGTTTTAAGTTTGCGACAACACCATATAAGTTTTTCTAACTATTTTTCAGGCACCGGTAAGGAATATCTCTATGAGTGTTTTAAAGTTGGTTTCGTGACATTTCACCTTAATCCGCGATGTTTTTCATATACATGAGCGTTATTAATTACTATTTAAGGTCTTGATATTGGGTTTAGGGGTAATTATCTTTTGATTTGTAGATGCTAAATAAATTAGGGTTACTAAGTATGCTAAGTAAGTTCATAAAATTTAGTTTCATCTGTTGCTTATACTACTGAATTAGCCCTTCTAGTCTCAGGAACAAAGAACCAACGAACTGAACTACAGGCTAGGTTGTGTTTCTTTATTTTCCTTTTCACTTATAGTTTAAACAAGATGGGTAGCTTATAAAGCATGTTGCTCTTCTAAGTTTAGCACACATACAAATAATCTATGCACTATCTAGTTTATGTCAGACAAACTTGATTGGGTTTAGTCTTTTTCCTTAAGTCTGTTTTCTTGTTGCTGTATTAGGTGCAGTAACTAGAGTCCAAATTCAGAGCATACTGGTAGATTGGGATATAGGTTTATATGAACTAATCCAGTCATATTTCTCCCCCTTTGCAATTGCGAGCGTAAATGCTATTGGGCTAGGATTCATATGGGGACCTAATGTAATATACAGATGCATATAGTAGCTAGGTTCACTTGTCATGTAGTTAAGAAAGTAACTAACATTATTGTGGGCTATGAACTAGAGAAATAAATAGAGCTTATACCTTCAGTTGGGGAATGCACTGGTCAAAGGAATGAAAACAGAGAGGAGCTTTCGCCTGGCTGCTCCATGATGGCGCTCGGCATGTCCTGGCCGGCGGTGCAAGGAGTAAGTGATCACTAAAATGGGACCCCAGGACTTTGCTAAGACCACAGGAATGGACGGCCGGGGCTCCGGTGAGCTGTAGCAGCGACACCGCGGTGATGGGTGATGGCGCAACAGGGAGCTCGATGCTGGCTCGGCTTGGTGAGGGGATCCTCAAATTGATTTAGGGATGTTGATCGGTGATAGATAATGATGCTCTGGAATTGAAGAATGGCATGGTGTAGCAGGGAGTTCCCCTATGGTGGCCGGTAATGGTGGAGTTGGCTGGAGCCTAGCTAGAGGCAATGGTGTCCCAAATTAGAGCCTTGTGCGGCAGTGGAGAGCTACGAGCGCTAACGAAAAGTTTCAGCCAGTTTTATAAGAATTTGAGGCGGTGGCTGCAGTGTATGAACTCGGAAGCAAACGACGGCCAAGCTTGATCTTCTCGGCTATGCACAGAGCGAAAAACCAAGAGGAGTCCAGTGGCTTCGTTCAAACAGACACGCAGCTCATTAATGGCATTTAATGCATTGGTTCACAATTGTGGCTCTTGACTGGATGTGAACGGCAGCAAAGAAACATGGTGGCTTGGTTCCCTGCTTTGCCGAGAGAAAAGAAGAAGAATGGAGAAGAAGAGGTAGTGACTAGCATGTGGGTCCATAGAGCAAGAAGGGCCCACCTGGCAGCCAGCAAAAGTCCTAGGTCGGCAAGCCCCAATTAATGGCTGGGCCCACCAGCAAGCTATGGTGAAGAAAACTTCGTTTCCCCTCTAAGACAGCATGAGACAGCACAGACAAAACGCATTTAATTGAGTGTCCAAAACACTGATTTAATTTTTGAAACTTTTTACTAAGTTACCACATTAAGTTACCTACCAACTGTAGAAATGTGGGATTAAAATTCGATGTACATATTTTATGAAAATTCTGACAATGGCCGCTGCACAGTTTCTCAAATTCGGAATTTGATTTATCAGAGAGACCAAATCTACTTCTAAAATTTTGAAACTTTTACAGAAGGTGTGGATCTATATCAGGGCTCTACCATAAAAATTTCAAATTCAAATTCCTAGTATTTATTTTCTAAGAATTCTTTTACTTCATTTTACAGATTTTCAGATTGAGAGTAAATAAATAGGAATAAATAGTAAAACCAGTTATTTTTTTGTAAATTTTTTTGGGTGATGATAAGGTTACTGAGAGCTCATGATAAAAGTTTTTGATGCTGAAAAGGTCTAGGGTTCTCTCAAGAATTCTGACAAGGTCTTGTCTAGAATAAGGTTTCACAATTAATTGATCATATCAACTTGCAAATCATTTCATACCTTACTTTTGACCAGCCAAGGATAATTTCTAGGGCATTCTAAGGTTATCCAAAATTTACTATGGTAATTTCAATCTTTTACCATTTTACCATTTACAATATCTCTTTTTCTTAATTCCAATATTCATTTCTAATCAAGCAATAATTCACTAAATGCTCATAAAATCAAGAAATGCATCATAAAAGTAATTTCACATTTTAATATTTGATTTTATCCTTTTATAAATTTTGAGGATGTTACACCACTTCACTGCAGGATTTACATTATCGAATGGATCCCAGAAATCACTCCCTAGCTGGTACCGATTTTCATCAAAAATCGGTCAAAAATCATCAAATACCGAAGTATTTCGAAATCAAAAAATAAAAAAAATTGATAATTAACCGGTTTCACCGAAAATCGATCGATTTTTGGTGAAAATCAACCGACCGATTAAACAATGAAGTGTGTCTCAACTTTATTTTCTTGATTTTTCTGAAATCTCTTAGTAGATTTCATATAAAGTTCCACTAAATACTTTAGGGTGAGACAAATACGCGATCAATGGTCAATGCACCCACACCTAAGGCATGGCTGAGGAGGGTTTGCAGCTTTGTTGGATGAGCCTTACTTCTGTAAGGTACCTGGTCCCCTTCCTTTAACTTTCCACTAGGTTTGCCTTTTTCCTTCTGATTTCTGACCTTCTTCCACTTATCCCTTTTATACATTTGCCCCTTTAAACATAGGTCACATTAGTTGCATTAGAAATATACACCAAGTCACAGTACAAATAAACTTCTGGGCGAAAAAAGAAAGAAAAGAAAACAACAAATTTTTTTATTTAATATTTATTTTTAATCCTTTTTTAAAAAATAATCGACGGAGTTGAGAAATTTGAAAAGTAGGCACCCGTCGCCCCAATCATGGGCGATCGTGTGAGACCCCGGATCAGCTATCCGAAATCTCCTGTGTCTTTCTGTACTAGTCCCAGATCAGTAGCTAGTACACACAGTCAACAATGAAGTATCATGGCCGAATATAACAAAATTGTAACATAAACATAAAGTATTAGCCACATGGCTACTTATTGCATCAAATGGTCACCTGACCAAAGTCACGGGAGCGGAAAAAAACGACAAGTAGTAAAGCCCAAACAAATCCACAGGCGACGACTAGGAACGCGCTACATGTCCTGACGATCTTCCTCGAACTCTTCGGCGTAGAATTCACCGTTTTCAACGGCGTCCTGATAGTTTTCTGATGACAACAGTTTATGTAGTATGTGAGTACAAAAGTACTCAGCAAGTTTGGGAAAATATGCACATGTGTGGCTTTCCAAGGAAGGCTTATCATGGTTCTTTTGCATAAAGCCAAGTTTCATCAAACCATACTTAATAATAAGTTTCACAAAGCATATTTTAGCAATTCTTTTAACAATTGAATTATTTAATATTTCAAAGAGGGTGCTATCCACCACACTAGTATAAAGGCTCTATCCACCACATTTGAAAGTGCATCTAGGCCCCTAAAATAATTTTGGTGATTAATGATGACACAATTAAAGAGGTCTTATGGTTTGACTAGAATTAATGCAGATATCGAAAACTTATTGGATTCAAAATGAGATTGGACGCCCCTACAACTATTCAAATTCAAAAAGACAGCATCAAGACATGAATTGTAATTTCTATTTTTATTTGAGTCTTTAGGATAGCCGTACTATTAAGAGGATACGACGGGAAACCGCTTTTAGGATGTGCATGTGCTCAAAGTCATCTCTTGCATTTAAACTAGCGCTCAAACTCTTGTTTTTTTGCAAAAACAGTGTTTTCCAACCGAGCTGCTTAACCCGGAGTATCCGGACAAATAGTCCAGAGTATCCGAGTTGACCCACTCGGCCAAAATCGTGCTTTAAGCCAACCCGGAGTATCCGGGTTAAATATCCGGAGTCTTCGGACTTTTTCGAAAAAGAGGGTAACAGCTAGTTTTCCAAAAGACTATTTAAAGCCTCCTCTCTCTCTCCCAACGGCTAGGATCTCTATTGAGCTCATTCATTGCAGCATTCAAGCCATTTCTAACACACTTAAAGCATTCAATAGAGCCCCAACTTCATCCCTCCATTAATTTGGTTGTTAATCCAACTTTTGGTGAGGAGAGGAAGAAGACAAGTGCTAGGTGCATTCATTCCAAGTCTTGAGCACTAGTTCATCCTCCAAGCGATCTTCCGTGGTGTTATTACTCTTGGAGGTTGAAGGTCTCCTAGACGGCTAGGAGTCACCGGGAGCAACCAAAGCTTGTGGTGTGCCCCGGTCGTTTGTGAAGGCAAGTCTTGCCTCCGAAAGGGAAGAGACAAGAAGTGAAGCCGACGAGTGCATTTGTGCAACACCGAGAGGAAAGAGGGTTGAAAGAGACCCCGGCTCAAGTGTGACCGAGCCACCTCAACGGAGACGTAGGATTCCCTTCAAGAATCCGAACTTCGGTAAAAAATCGTGTTCTTCGCTTTTTCTATTTGTGATAGCCTGCATTGTGTTGCCTTGAGCTTGTGGAGCCCCAATCTACTTTCGTATTTGTGTTGGCTCTGGATCTAGTCTTGCTTAAGGTACTTGACTTCCTTTAGAAGCTTTTGTTTCAAGTAGATTGTTGTTAAACTGATTAGATTTAGTTTCCTACTCGAGCTGCATCATCCAGAGTGTCCGGATAAATACCCCGGACAATCCGGAGTATCCGGACAAAACATCTGGAGTCTCCGGGTTGACCTGCTCGGGCAGTTTTAATTCCGCTTCTAAATTTTAATTCGCCTATTCACCCCCCCTCTAGGCGACATCTCCGGTCCGCTCAATTGGTATCATAGCCAAATCTCCGTAGTTTTGGCTTAACCGCTTGAGAATCTGAGATGTCGGAAATAGAGAAGGTCACCGAAACCCATGACCAAGACAAGGCCACTGGTTCCGAAAAAGGGGTGGAAATTCCTTATGATTATTCCTCCGTTGGAGTCTCAAACTCCTCATCTTATGTTTCCGTGTCCTCCGGCCGAGCGCCTCATTTCGATGGTACTCGATATGCCACATGGAAACACAAGATGAAGATGCATTTGAGATCACTTCATCCTTGTATTTGGGAGATTGTTGAGACAGGTTTCAAAGCCGCGGATCCTAGCAAGCTCACTCACGAAGAAAAGAAAGCTCAACACTTCAATGATCTGGCCGTCAATGCCCTATTCAATGCTCTAAGTGACAGTGAATTCAATCGTGTTGATGGACTTGAGGATGCCAAGGCTATTTGGGAAAGACTCATGGTAACACATGAAGGCGTGTCAAGTGTCTGTGAGTCCAAGATTGAACTCATCATTGGTGAACTAAGCCGATTCACACTGGAAGAAGGAGAATCATACACCAAAATGTTTGATCGCTTAATGTTGTTGGTGAATCAAGCTAAGGGACTTGGAAGTACCGAGCTCACCGACAAAGCCATAATCAAGATCATCCTTAGAGTGATCACCCCCACCAACCGCAACCTTGTTCAACTCATTCGCGACCGGCCAAACTTCGACACTCTCACGCCTCATGATGTGATTGGCCGTTTGATGATGGATGAGATGATGATCAAGGAGGCCGAAGTAGTTGAGGAGCTCAAATCCAGCAAGAAGAGAGGAGTGGCTTTGAAAGCTGTCAAGATAGTACAAGAAGCCGAAGAGAGCTCAAGTGATGAAGAGTCAAGTGGCCCCTTGACAAATGAAGATATGGCATTGCTTGTAAGAAGATTCAACAAATTCTTGAAGAAAGACTACAAGCCGGGAAGTCATTCCAAGAGCTATGGAAACAAATCAAGAGGAAGACACTCAACCCGGAAGTGCTATGAGTGTGGAGAACCCGGCCACTTTATTGCCGAGTGTCCACACAAAGAAAAGAAGGAAGACAAGCCCTACAAGAAGGACAAGTTCCGTAAGAAGGACAAGGATAAGAGCAAGAAGTACAAGGGCAAGGGTCATGCTTATATTGGAAAGGAGTGGAACTCCGAGTCCGAGTCCGAGTCCAACTCCGACAATGAAGATGGACTTGCCTCCGTCGCCATTGCTACTCCACCGACAAAGTCGAAGAGCCTCTTCGACAACTCAAGCGACGAAAATGAAGATGCTCCAATGTGCCTTATGGCAAAGGGGCACAAGGTATCATCCAAAAGTCCCATCCCTTCCATTGTTGATTATGGTTTAGATGATTGTGATGATGCTAGTGACGATGATGAATGTAACACCCCAAAATTTTGCTTTTCTTAAATTCATGTGTGATTTGGCACTTTGGTGAATTTTTGGAATTTTCTGGAATTTATTTGGATTTATTTGGAATTTATTTGAATTTATTCCATTTTGAAATAATTAAAGAATTAAACTTTGCAAATAAAATTTTTTTAGAAATATTTTATTTGAGTCCAAAATGCCCCAAAGTATTTTCCAGAATTTTTCTGGAATTTTTCTGAGTCTTTTGCTATTTTTCTTGAATTAAATGAATTACTGGAAATTATTTAAATTATTAAATCGCTGGAAATTCGTGTCGGGTCAAGTACTGTTCATCCGACCGGACCCAAGTTCGAGTCAGACTCGAGTCCGACCCGAACCCGACCGAGCCAGCCGTCTCGATCGAGCCAAGTCACCGAACCCAAACCTAACCCTAATTCTCCGACCGTTGGATCAAGATCCAACGGCCGAGATTCGCCTGTACCGGTCGAGCCGTGTCCGACCCGAACCCGTTCACGCCGTGCGATCCCAGCCGTCCATCTGGACACGTGGACGGCCGTGTGTCGTCGTCTCCGTCCGAATCGCAGCCGGACTCCGCCGCCGTGGGGAACTAGGGTTCCGCCTCGGGCGCGGACGCCATGGCTATTTAAAGCCCGGATCACGCCCCGAGGTTGCCCTCCTCCGTGCGCCCCTTTCGCCCAAGCTTCCCCAGCCCAAGCCGCCGCCGTTCGTGCCCGATTACTCGCTGGAGTTGGTGGGTCTCCACAGTGGTTTCTGCCGTCTCCCGCCGTATCCAGCGCCGCTCCGTCGACACCGAGCCCGGATCCAAAACCCCCTCACCGAGACGCACCGACCGGGATCACTCACCTCACCGGAGAACGCGTGGAACGCCGTTGCCGTGGTCGTCTTCCTCGGTCCCGGTTAGCCGGTGCCGCCACCTCGCCATCGACGCTCGGGAGCTCCCTCGCCCGTTCGATCTCCATCCGTCGGTTGAGGTGAGGCCACGTCGCCGTTACTGTTCCTAGTGCCGGATCTAATCCTGGCCGTTAGATCAAAATCGGGCGGTGTAGATTAGATTTAGCTCAAACAGTTGGATCTACTAAGGACCGTTGGATCTAGATCCAACGGTGGAGATTGAGCCTCGTGGTTTCTTCTATCACGCGTTTAGATAGATCTGGACCGTCCGATCCGAATCAAACGGCTCGGATCGTGCCACGTAGCCTAGGTGCGCCGCACCGTGCGAGCGCACGTGGGCCGCTGACATGCGGGCCCGCATGTCAGCCGCACCAAGCCGTGCGCCGGATCCACCGTGGACCCGAGCCGCGCGTGGGCCATGTCCATGGACCAGGACACGTGGCAGCACCCGGGTGGTGCCACGTGGCCGATGACGTCATGCTGACGTCATCGGTGGGTTCGGCCGGCGCTTACGTCAGCAAGTCCACGTGGACCAATCCGGTACTGACACGTGCCATGCTGACGCAATAAATAATTTCCGAAAAAGAAAATGATTTAATAATTCGGTTTAATAATTGATTTGAATTTCAAAACTTCAAACGCTTATAACTTTTGCGTTTTAACTCCGATTTGAGTGATTCAAATTTCTAAATTTGTATAAAATTCAGATCTACTCAAATATGAATTTTATTTAATTTTTGGACTAAAGTTTTCCTCTGTAATATTATTTAATTGATTATTTAAACTTCAAAATGCTATAACTTTTGCATTTAAACTCCGAATTTGACGATTCCTGTTTCTAAAAATTCATAAAATTATGTTCTCTCTGTTTATGAACTTTATTTGGATGTTTGGACACTTTTTGCCTATTGTTTATTCGTGTATTGCTATTTGCACGCGTTACGAGTAGACGTTGAAGTGCCAGAAGGATTCGAAGGAGAGGTGTTGACTCAGGATCCCGCTCAAGACCAAGAACAAGTACTCTTTGGAGGCAAGTTGTGCTTTGACCATATTGATCCCATTTTGAAACCTATTTTGATTTAATGTATTGCATGCTAGTTCAAATAGAAAATGCTTTACTTAATTATGGGAAATTAGATAAATGCCAAATTGTTGTATGACACCTTGACTATTTAAATATATGCCATGACCCCTTGTCACCCTAGTTGTGGATTACTAGTTGGACATTACTAAATTACCAACATGGGTTTGTAGATCGTTGTAGTATATGGCTTAGACCTGCTACGTGCTCATGACATGATTTTGGACAAACAAATGTTAATATTGACTTAATGATATATTGAACCTGTTTTGGAAAGGTATCATGTGATGTTGATGGCACGTGGTGCATGGTAATCAACTGGGGTTTGATAAATAGCTTTTGACCGGGGCATGTGGCAAGAATGATCAGGTGGGCCAGTTGTGGCACTGGGAATGTTGTTTTGGTTCTTCGGGTAGTCTTGCCCTGGTCACCCTAAGGACTTAACCTTGCAAGGCTTTGAACTGAGTCAATCTTGCAACCACATGTCTGTAATGGGACGGACCTAGTTGATTAAGTTGCTAATAACGTACCTGTGGTACCTCAGGGTGTCAACTACACCCTTTGTGTAAGTTGTACGGGGGAGCGTCACTGGGCTGCGACAGTGTACCCATCTAACGGTTGATTGGCCTAAACTTCGCCTTAGCTAAGGGAAGGGTTAGTGTGCAATAACCGGGGAGGCTCACTTGTATTGTTAGAAGTTTCCGAAAGACTTTGTTACGGAAACTCGCCTTTGTGGTGTTTGACTGTATCTTGTGGGTAAAGTGCATAACCTCTGCAGAGTGTAGAATCTATTCGAATAGCCGTGTCCGCGGTATTGGACATCGCTCGGGAATTACAGTCAAGGGTTAGATTTTCTTGAAAATAACTTGGACTTGAAAGGTTGAGTTTGGTTAAATAATGATGTTGTTGAAAATGTGGTTTAGGAATGGGAAAGATGTTGATTAAACTCCTGGAAAAGTTATTGATGCTATACTTGTTTCTATTGCTTTCGAATCTACTTATGCTACTTGTCAAATGATGTATTACTGCAAATATACCCTGAGCTATTCCTTTGTATTAAGCCATGCATGTAGTATATTAGCTGCATTCTGTGCATGACTTGGTGAGTACCAAGTACTCACCCTTGCCACAATACAACACCAGTTGAAGAGGAAACTACACCAGCTTTGGAGGAGGAGCTCCAAGAGGAACCGTCTACTTAGGGAGCGAGCCCAGTCAGTTGCCTGTGGTATACTGGATGGCGCCACGATGTTATCTTATTTTCCGCTGCTATTATTTCTCTCTTAATAAGTTTCGCCCTGCGTGGCGTATATTTGTAACTTGACCATAAGGTCGAGCAACCAGTTTGACTATCTAATTAAAGTACTTTATTAGTATCGAGTGGTATGATTGTGATATTTACCGATGTTAAGACTGTGTGCACTAGCGCATTCCTGGACTAGTGCTGAATACACAGAGGGTCCGGATTTGCAGATTCGGGTCCCGACAATGAAGTAGCATTCAAGTCGATGAACGATTTCGATATTAAGAAATTAGACTTGCTACTTAAAGATATTGAAATATTGGAGGAGGTTGTTGAACAAAAGGAGGCTACCCTCGAAAGCTCAAAAGGATCTCCTCATCCTTGAAAAGGAAAGAAATCTTGAGCTAGAGAATAGCCTCGCTTTTGAGAGAAAGAAAAACGAGGAATTGGTCAAAGCCACAAAAATGACCAAAAAGGAAGAAATTAGTCTTGAGATCACCAATGCTTCACTCGTAGAGCAACTTGCTCAAGCGACGGATGCCTGCAAGGCTCTTGAAGTGACGCTTGTTGATCTCTCGAATAATTTTTTCACCTCGATTAACGACTCCAATACTTCAATACCTTCAACTAGCAACGGATGCGCTAGATGCTATAATATTGATGTTGCTACTTGTGCTACTAACCGTGAGACTTTGAAAGTCTTGGCCCATGAGAATGAGAAGCTCAAGAGGATGCTTGAAGATGGACTTCAAAAGTCCTACAAGGCTAGCAAGGGTTTAGAGGAGTTTCTCGGTAAGCGCCAAGGTAATCCCAAGAAGCAAGGGCTTGGGTATGTTCCGCCAAAGGGCAAAAAGAGCAACATCGTGGTTGCTCCTTTAAGCAATCCTATCCACTTTGTAAAAGGCGAAGGAACGTCGAAGTACAAGGCTCATTCCGAGTTCTTTGCCTCTTATGTTCTTAAAAAGACTAACCTTGGTCGTGTGGTTGCTTGTCACATCGGGCACAAACCTAAGAATGCACCTCATGTGCAATCTATTTGGGTCCCGAAGTGTCTTGTTGCTAACGTGCGTGGACCTAATCAAGTTTAGGTACCAAAGGGAAAAATCTAAATGTTTTTTTGTAGGCTTATATCTCTGGTAGAACAAGTTGGATTTTGGATAGCGGATGTACGCATCACATGACCGGAGAGAAAGCTATGTTCGCACATTTGGACGTTAATGGATCAAATAGCGAAAGCATTGTCTTTGGAGACAATGGAAAAGGAGAAGTAATTGGATTGCGTAAAATTTCTATCTCAAATGATTTCTATTTGAATAATGTTTTGCTTGTTGAATCATTAAGCTACAATTTGTTGTCCGTTGCACAATTGTGTGAAGCGGGCTACAATTGTTTGTTTAATGAAAAAGGTGTGGATGTCATTAAGAGGGTTGATGATTCAATAGCCTTTAAAGGGCGTTTGAAGGGTAAGCTCTATCTCGTAGACTTCAAAACGGATAGGCTTAATCTTGAAACATGCTTAATGGCTAAATCTAGCATGGGTTGGCTATGGCATCGCCGACTAGCCCATGTTGGTATGAGGAATCTTCACAAACTCGTTAAAGGCAACCACATTCTTGGACTAACTAATGTTGTCTTTGAGAAAGATAGAGTTTGCAGTGCGTGTCAAGCGGGAAAGCAAGTTGGTGCCCCTCATCCCTCCAAGAATGTAATGACGACCTCAAGACCGTTGGAAATGCTTCATATGGATCTTTTCGGTCCGGTCGCCTACATAAGTATCGGGGGAAGTAAGTATGGTCTAGTTATTGTTGATGATTTTTCTCGTTTCACTTGGGTGTTTTTCTTGCATGATAAGGAGAAGTCCAAGTGACACTAAAGAAGTTCATGAGAAGAGCTCAAAATGAGTTTGAAGTGAAGATCAAGAGAATTCGAAGCGACAACGGCACCGAGTTCAAGAATATTGGTGTTGAGGAATATCTCGATGAAGAAGGAATCAAGCATGAATTATCGCCCCCCTACTCCCGTCAACAAAATGGGGTGGCAGAAAGGAAGAATCGAACCCTCATCGAGATGGCGCGGACAATGCTTGATGAGTACAAGGTTTTCGACAGCTTTTGGGCGGAAGCCATCAATACCGCGTGCCACAGCACCAACCGTCTTTACCTCCACAAGATCTTGAAGAAGACGGCATACGAGTTGCTCACCGGCAAGAAACCAAATGTGTCATACTTTCGAGTCTTTGGAAGCAAATGTTATATCCTCAACAAAGATCTAAGTCTTCTAAATTTGCTCCTAAAGTAGATGAAGGTTTCTTACTTGGTTATGGGACTAATGCTTATGCGTACCGGGTTTTCAACAACACCACCGGTGTGGTTGAAATCTCGCGTGACGTAACTTTTGATGAGACTAACGGTTCTCAAGTAGAACAAGTTGATCGTGCCGTTATTGACAGGGAAGAACCACCGTGCAAAGCTATCAAGAAATTGGCAATTGGTGAGGTGAGACCTCAAATTCTAGAACCAAACCCAAGCACACCAACTCGGAGTATCCGGACTGGAACCCGAAGTATCCGGGCTGGTCCGGAGTCTCCGGGTCCAACACCGGACACTCCGGATGTGGATGGCTCAGGTGACGTTCCCTCTTCGTCCAAGCAAGCTCAAGATGGTTCAAATACTTCTCAAGATGAGGAACCCATTCAAGCGTCAAATTCAACTGTACCTCACCCAAGAGTTCATCAAAGTATTCAACGAGATCATCCGGTCGACAACATACTCGGAGACATTAACAAATGAGTATCTACTAGATCTCGAGTTGCAAACTTTTGTGAATTTTACTCGTTTGTGTCTTCTCTTGAGCCTCTTAAGGTAGATGAAGCACTTGAAGATCCGGATTGGGTGATGGCTATGCAAGAGGAACTAAACAACTTCAAGCGCAATCAAGTCTGGGAGCTTGTCGAAAGACCCAAGCAAAATGTCAATGGCACAAAGTGGGTCTTCCGTAACATGCAAGACGAAAATGGAATCGTGACGAGGAACAAAGCTCGATTGGTTGCTCAAGGGTACACACAAATCGAAGGTTTTGATTTCGATGAAACATATGCCCCAGTAGCTAGGCTTGAATCTATTAGAATATTATTTGCCTTTGCTACTCACCATGATTTTAAGTTGTATCAAATGGATGTGAAAAGCGCCTTCCTAAATGGACCACTCTCTGAGATGGTCTATGTCGAGCAACCACCTGGCTTTGAAGACCCAAAACATCCAGACCATGTCTACTTCCTACACAATGCGCTATATGGACTAAAACAAGCACCAAGAGCTTGGTTCGAGTGTCTACGAGACTTTCTTCTCGAACAAGGTTTTGTTGTCGGAAAGGCCGACCCTACTCTCTTCACTAAGCACATTGATAATGATTTATTTGTGTGCCAAATATATGTCGATGACATCATATTTGGATCTACTAATGAACATCTGTGTAAAGAGTTTAGCAAGATAATGACTAAAAGATTCGAGATGCCCATGATGGGAGAGTTGAAGTTCTTCCCCGGTTTTCAAGTCAAACAACTCAAGGAAGGAACTTTCATTTGCCAAACCAAGTACATCAAGGACATGCTCAAGAAGTTCGGAATGGAGGACGCCAAGCCTATAAAGACGCCCATGCAAGCCAACGGGCATCTAGACCTCGACAAAGAAGGTAAGCCGGTCATCCAAAAGGTATATCGTTCGATGATCGGTTCTCTCCTTTATCTTTGTGAATCTAGGCCCGATATCATGCTTAGTGTTTGCATGTGTGCATGTTTTCATGCCGCTCCTAAAGAGTGCCACATGGTGGCCGTTAAGAGAATCTTAAGATACTTAGTGCACACTCCTCATTTTAGACTTTGGTATCCGAAAGGATCATCCTTTGAATTAGTTGGCTATTCCGATGCGGATTATGCCGGTTGCAAAGTGGATAGGAAGAGTACCTCGGGGACTTGCCAATTTTTGCGTAAGTCTCTAGTCTCGTGGTCTTCCAAGAAACAGAATTCCGTAGCCCTATCCACTGCCGAAGCCGAATATATAGCTGCCGGGAGTTGTTGTGCCCAATTACTTTGGATGAGACAAACCTTGAGTGATTATGGCCTATCCTACAAAAGTGTCCCACTATTGTGTGATAATGAGAGTGCCATAAAGATAGCCAACAATCCCGTCCAACACTCCCGTACAAAACATATCGATATTCGCCATCATTTTCTAAGAGACCAAGCAACCAAAGGCGAGATTGATATCCAACATGTGAGCACAAATGATCAATTAGCCAATATTTTTACCAAGCCTCTTGACGAGAAAAGATTTCGCGAGTTGAGAAGTGGTCTAAATATTTTAGATTCTCGTAACGTGGCTTGAGAAATGCTCACATCTTATTTGTTGAAGTGAAAAATGAATTTCAAAATCTTATTTATCTTTTTCTTTGAACGTATCCTATGTTTTTGGTTCTTGATCCTCGGATCAGGTCATTGCTATGTGACTATGGCTTGATTGCTTGCTTGTTCGTTGATCACATAGTAAGTGGACTCCCTAGGGTTTCTATCATCCTCTCGTTCCGCCGAAATTCAAGAATCTCAGTGCAAATCTTTGTTTCTTCCCGAGCAGAGGAACCCGAAGTCTCTGGGTGTAGGACCGAATATAGCAATCAGAGGGGGGGTGAATGATTGTGCGGAAGCTAAAACCAAATTCTTGATCTATTAAAAGTTTACCCCAAAATAGAACCAAATAATTGCCTCGTTTTCGAAAAAAAACAGAATGATAGAGGTTTGGTAAAATGCGAATTCCCGGAGATCCAACCGTCCGATCAATCTGAAATTTGTACACAAGAAACTAGATTCCAATATGAATCAAACCCAAAAAGAATCAGCTCAATCGGACTTACGGATCAAAAGTTATGACCTTCGCAAGCTTACTGTTCCAGAAGATGGCGAGAATAAATCTAACTAGAATTGTAGCTCGCCGAAAGATTTGATGAACTTGATCTTTATTTCTCCTTTCTTTTGTCTAAAATACTCCAAACAAAAGAGTACAACCTTAAAGCTTGCTCAAAGCTTGATTGCCTTCAACAGGAGGCAACCCCTCTATTTAAAGAAGGCAAACACACCTAATCCTAGAAGGAGTCCTAATCCTAGAAGGAGTCCTAATCCTAGAAGGATTCCTAATCCTAAAAGGATTCCCACTCCTAATCCTAGAAAGAGCATGTATTCAACACAACTCCACTTGGCCCAACCTGGCCGAGTACAACTCTTGCACGCGTATGGCAACCCTACCATACTCACGTGACTAACACTTTGCACGCGAATGACCTCATGCCATTCTCACGTGACTAACCATTCTTCATGTGCACCATTCTCTTAGCCCGAACGTCCCGCATGACATCCTTGACCACCAAGACCTCGGTTCCCCACGATCCTAGTCCCGAACCTCAGTTCCTCCATGAACCTAGTTCCAGTCCCGTCATCGACCACATTCGCCCTCGAGCAATACCTGCACATGAACAAACCACAAAACGATTCCGAGCACAAGTCCGCGACTTGACTCACATTAAACCATGCAACCACTCACAGGAGTGCATTGCATTAAATATTCTAAGAACACGATTTCAAAACACGAACAAAAACCTTTGCAAAAATCAAAAGCTTTTCAAATAATCAAACTGATTTGAGATCTTTTCAAATAAAGAAACCAAAAATAAATCTTGTCGAAATATCAAACTGGTTTCAAATCTTTTTCAAATACTCATCATCAAAATCAACTGGATAAAAATAACGATCCTTCAATCTCCCCTTGATGAGTAATTTGACAAAACACAATATAAGATTTGACAAGAGATTGAGCAAGAACCAAAAGACCAAATAATCCCAATTCAAAAACCTCCTTGACTTGTTCTCCCCTTTTTGACAAAATAGTCATCAAGATCTCAAAACTCCCCTTAATGAATGCAGTATCTCAAGCTTTGAAGTATATTCAAGGTATATAATCAAAGTAAAGTATTTGAAGAGTTTTTAGGAGAACTTTCTCATTTTGTATCAAATTATCCAATGAGAAAGCAAATTGTGAGAATATGGAGGCTCTAACACATAGAATAGTTATTGCATAAGCAAATTAGAGCAAACAAGTAAAATGTCATAAACAGATTTTGCCAAAGCGAAAAAGAAATCTATCATGAGCATAGAGAGACTTTCAAATTCACTAATATTTGTCTCAAGCCTTTTTCAACCATTTGAATTTCCTTTTTTTCTTTTAGCAAGTTTGACAATTTTGCTTTGTGATCAACAGGGATGACAAGTAACTGCACACTAGCCCATACTTGTGTATGAGTAGGTAGTTCTTTCTTGTATCTTTCTCAATTTAAATTGGCAAGTGGCTTCACATTGTTCTGAACTTTTGTTTAGACAAGTAGCCTTTTCTTGCATCTTTTGCATTTAAATCCCTGGCAAGGAAGCTGCACATTGTACTAAACTTGTGTTTAGCCAAGTAGCTTTTGCTTGCATCTTTTTCAACTTGCTTTTAACATTAAAACACTGATTTTGCTTGAGACTCATAATGATCATTTGAAGTCCAACAAAAAAGCTCACACATAGTTTCTAATCAGCTCTAGCCTTTCAACAGATGACAAGAAACTTTTAAGCCTATTTCACAAATGCAATACCATAATGAGCAAGAGCCAAAATATTCTCGAAAAGCATCTCAAATTGAATTATTTTAGCCTTTTTGTGATAAGTAAAGCATTGAGCATTAACTTGGCTATATACACAAGAATAATCACCAAAGCTTTGTACTACATGATGCAATGTAAACAGGGGATTTTACTTGAGGTGTAAAGTCAAAATACCACTTATAAAAAATCACTTCTAGGAACCAAAGTTAAGTAACACAAAAAGAGATAAACTCAAGACTCCCCTCAAATCAACCCCTGGGGATGAATGATCCCAAGTTCACCGCGTAAGAAAGCAAAAGCGAAAAATCAAGCGGTTTAGTGAAAATATCGACAAAGTGAGCACCGAATCAACAAATTTCAGTTCAATAGCTCTTTTTCAACATGATCTCTAAGAAAATGAAATCGATGTCAATGTGTCCAAGAAAGAGAATTACTCAAGAAGTGGCATGAACCGGATGTACTTTTTCTATCAATTCCACATCCTCCAAATTCAGCATCGAGAAAGGTCTTAAACTAATGCGTGAAGAAGCGAGAAAGCCAACTGCCAAAATCTTGAGTACCACGGAGAAAACTAAAAATCCTCTTGATAGCTTGTCGATGTTAACCACGCCGGGAAGCTTGAAACCGAGAACACAACCACACAGCAAACTCAAATTATCTCATCCTCAACAGAATCATCTTCATCAACAAAGATACTCTCCCCCTGAACATATGCACTGCACTGCACTATTTGGACTAGTGCCTTTTAAGTAAAATGTATGGAGGAAGCATCTTGAAAAATAACACTTTTAGCACGAGATGCACAAGTGTAGGTGGAGAACCTATTCTTATCATCGTACTTGTGGCTTGAGCATCCGGAATCGACTTTGCATATGTTCTGCTTCCTCGAGTGAGAAGCCTAAATTGAATCAGATAGTGTCGATGTCTGATCGGGGTTAGAAATAAGATGTTTAGGAATCCAAGATCTTGAGACACACGGCACAACTGTGATTGGCACAACACGAGCATTCTTATGCATAAAAGAAGATTTGTCTTTTCTCGTGTTCTTAGCAACAAGAGGTATTTGCATCACCCTAGGCACATAATGAGAAATGAAAGCGTGCACATCTGAAATTAGACCTAGCATTAAACCTTTCTCTCTTGTGTTGGTTTGCTCGTCTAATGCAAACGTGGACTAGATGTCCATCTCTACCACAATGAGTGCAAGTGTACTTAACATGATGTTTTGCTTTAACAAGAGAAGCACATTTTGCATTCATCATAGTAGAAGATAAACCACCACCAGATTTACAGACAATTTTCTTAGGCTCATTGACAATTTCAAATTTTCCACTTCCAAGTGTTTTGACAACAGTGGGAGCATGTGATTTATGATGAGCATAAGAATCAAAACCTAAACCTTTGTTCTGAAGTGCTGACTTTTGATTGATCCAAAATCATGTTTAGGTTTTTCTTGCCATCGATGAAACGCTCCAAAGAATTTTGCAAGTAATCAACTTTCTTAGCAAGAGTTAAACAATTATCACAAGGAGTGTCAATTTTAGCTTTCTGCTTTACGGCAATTTGAACACGAGTTAATTTCATGAGTGAACATGTCATTTGTTAATTGTGTAACTCTACAATTTGCATCTTTTAATTTCAACTCAAGAATTGAACATTTAGAGCAAGCAATTTGATCATGTAAACTATCAAGAGAGCAACCAATATTTTTCACAAGTTTTTCATTTTTCAATTGTTCGGCATAAACTTGTTCTAGTTTAATGACATGTTCCTCTTTTAGAGACTTAATTTCAAATTTGAGATCTAAGCAAGTATCACAAATATTTTCAGAATTTGAATTTCTAAGATCAAAGTTTTCAGATTTTAGCATTGATAGATCTTTTCTAAGTTTTTATTTTTGAGTGAAGATTTTCTTAAAGATTTTCTCAATATGACTAAAACTTCACAAAGCTCATCATACGAAGGCATTACCTCATCACTGTCATTGGAGGTCTTTGTCGTTGTCACTAGAATCACTAGTGTTCCCTTTTGCCATGAAGCACGATCAGGTGAAATCCTTCTCTTTTAGCTTCGTTTGCTTCGCTTCCTTCTCATCTTGATTGAGTCATCAATGTCGCTTAAGTCTAAGCGACCAATTGCCTCGAAGACTTTGTTGAGCATCTTCTTCGTCCGTTGCTTATTTTTATCCTTGCTCTCTCTTGGCCGGAAGGACTTGGAGGAGTTGCTTTGCTCCTTCTCCTCTCTATCTTTGTTCTTGAAACATTTAGCACGGATGTGCCCTGCCTTGCCTTGATTGTAGCAAAGTGGATGGAGGCTCCTTTTCTTTCCCTTGATCTCATGTAAGCTGCATTGACACGCTTGGAAAGAAGAGCAAGTGTATCTTCTGGTATTTGATCTAGCTGTTCATCACTAAGAGCACTCAAAACAGTAATGGAATATGATGATGAAGAACTAGTAGCATTATCATATGAAGAGGAATTAGCATTAAGAGCCATAGAGTTATCATTGGATGTTCTTGAAACAATGTCTATCTCAAAAGTCTTGAGACTAGAATATAGTTTATCCAAAGTCATTTCACTCATCTTGTGAGCTTCCCTAAAAGCAGTCACTTTCATTTGCCAGATTTTAAGATCAAGAGATGATAGGAAATGTCTAGCATTTTCAGAGTCAATGTACTTTACATCTACACTCTAAGATTGTTTAAGATTACATTAAAGCGAGCAAAACAATCATCTAGAGATTCTCCAGAGTTCATTTCAAATCTAGTGTATTCCTTTTAAATTGATCTTGCCTAGCTTCTTTTACAGTCGATTGCCCTCATGATAATCTTGAAGAGATTTCCAAATTTCATGAGCGATGAGTAAATGATGAACTCTATCGAATTCTTTTCTAGCAAGTCCTTGAAGCAATCTGTTTCTAGCTCTATTATTGTTTTCAACATCTTTTTCAAACTCGATTTTATCAATATCATCATTTGAAGGAAGCTCGTATGGAATCTTTACCTTGCGCCAAATAAGCGTTACCTTGAGCTTGAAGGTATGCGATCATCCGAATCCGCCAGTGGGGAAAGTCTGTGCCATTGAAGATTGGCGGCTTGTTCGAGTATATCTCTGTTGCCATAACTTACCGTTTACTAATCACCTGTTAAGATGGATTAGTAGAGCCAAGCTCTGATACCACTTGTAGGACCGAATATAGCAATCAGAGGGGGGGTGAATGATTGTGCGGAAGCTAAAACCAAATTCTTGATCTATTAAAAGTTTACCCCAAAATAGAACCAAATAATTGCCTCGTTTTCGAAAAAAAACAGAATGATAGAGGTTTGGTAAAATGCGAATTCCCGGAGATCCAACCGTCCGATCAATCTGAAATTTGTACACAAGAAACTAGATTCCAATATGAATCAAACCCAAAAAGAATCAGCTCAATCGGACTTACGGATCAAAAGTTATGACCTTCGCAAGCTTACTGTTCCAGAAGATGGCGAGAATAAATCTAACTAGAATTGTAGCTCGCCGAAAGATTTGATGAACTTGATCTTTATTTCTCCTTTCTTTTGTCTAAAATACTCCAAACAAAAGAGTACAACCTTAAAGCTTGCTCAAAGCTTGATTGCCTTCAACAGGAGGCAACCCCTCTATTTAAAGAAGGCAAACACACCTAATCCTAGAAGGAGTCCTAATCCTAGAAGGAGTCCTAATCCTAGAAGGATTCCTAATCCTAAAAGGATTCCCACTCCTAATCCTAGAAAGAGCATGTATTCAACACAACTCCACTTGGCCCAACCTGGCCGAGTACAACTCTTACTGCACGCTGTATGGCAACCCTACCATACTCACGTGACTAACACTTTGCACGCGAATGACCTCATGCCATTCTCACGTGACTAACCATTCTTCATGTGCACCATTCTCTTAGCCCGAACGTCCCGCATGACATCCTTGACCACCAAGACCTCAGTTCCCCCTGAACCTAGTCCCGAACCTCAGTTCCTCCATGAACCTAGTTCCAGTCCGTCATCGACCACATTAAGCCCTCGAGCAATACACGCACATGAACAAACCACAAAACGATTCCGAGCACAAGTCCGCGACTTGACTCACATTAAACCATGCAACCACTCACAGGAGTGCATTGCATTAAATATTCTAAGAACACGATTTCAAAACACGAACAAAAACCTTTGCAAAAATCAAAAAGCTTTTCAAATAATCAAACTGATTTCAGATCTTTTCAAATAAAGAAACCAAAAAATAAATCTTGTCGAAATATCAAACTGGTTTCAAATCTTTTTCAAATACTCATCATCAAATTAACTGGATAAAAAATAACGATCCTTCACTGGGTTTTAATCCGGAGTATCCGGTTCATCCGGAGTCTCCGTACTAATTATCCGGAGTCTCCGGGTTGGGCGGTTCGGTTTAATTCCCAAACCCCGCGTGGTTACTCATTTCCTCTCCCTGTTCCCACCGTGCCTCTTCCTCTCCCGTGCTCATCTCTTGGGTAGGGTGATTCCCTACCTTCCTCCTTCATTCCCGGGTGTTTGGAGTCTCTCCTCCCTCCCTCGTGGGTTTGAAGATCAAAGGTAAGGATCTTGTGCCCTAATCCCTCTTCATTTAGGGTGCTTGGTTTCTGTGCGCCTCGTCTTAGGGCAACTTGCCTTTCCTTCGTCTTTTCTAGGGTGCGGCTCCCCTTCTCTTTGGCCCTCAAGATTGGAGAATCATTCCCATTCACTCACCCGTGCTCTTCGTGTTCAATTTCTTGCCCTATTCCGCGAAATCTCTTGCTAGATTGTGCCCTACTCTTCACTCTGGTCATCCTTGTGGTCATCTAGATCCAATGCTTGAATTCTTGTGTTGGATTTCTCGGATTTCATCTCTACTTGCGCGCGATTCTGGCACATACGGAGTATCCGGACATTTGGTCCGGAGTATCCGAATTTAGTCCGGAGTTTCCGGATATTCTATCCGGAGTATCCGGATAAATTATCCGGACTCTCCGGGTTGAGTGCTTCGGCCAGAATTGGTTCTTGCTGTTTTTTGAGTCGCCTCACAGCTAATCCTTTTCATTCATTTTGTCTGGTCAGATGGATCCTTCTAAGGGGACGTCTGGTGGTGGTGATCCTCCTCCGGACTCACCTCCTCAGGGCTCGCCTCCTCAGAGCTCTCCTCCTCACTCTCCGCCGCCTACGAGGTAGAGGTTTGCTATGGCAAAAAGGGCTAGAGGAGCAGGACCTCGTGTCCTCGGTGGTCCCTCTGCTCCTTCTCAGCACTCAGCAGTCGCAGCCCATTCCAGATGAGCATCCAGCAGATGTCCATGCGAGATTGCGTGATTAGAAAAGAAACGAGTATAGGCAATCAGGACATTTTATTGGACCCTTGGTCAAGGCCAAGCCTGTCTGGAATTATCCCGGGTCAGTTAACCCGATGCGGATCGTTGACTACAGGACCGGCTCAGGCAAGGGCAAAGTGATTGTTGAGCACAGAAAGAAAGATCCTCTGGACTTCCATCAAGATGAGTATGTGGACTGCAGGTTCTGGAACAGATTTCAGTCTGATTACTATGAGACGGTCCTATACCCCCTTGAGCACCCAGTTGTCAGAATGAAGACAATTGACTAGGAGTATATGGCAGGAGCTGAGAACGCTATATTTGATCAGATCATTCAGATTTGTGAGCTGCACCAAATCAAGAATCTCATGGCTTTCAAGTATGACTGGAACAATGAGGTGATTATGCAATTCTATGCCACCCTCTACTTTGACAAGAATGAGGAAGCTATCTGGTGGATGACAGATAGAGTGTGGTATGTGGTCAATAAGAAGAGATTTGCTAGAGTCTTTCACCTCAGATATGACGGAAGTCCCAAGCTGCATGCAAAGAAGGTGTTGACTCCTGAGTAGATCGAGGCACTATATGACACCTCACAGCGCTTCACAGTGGGGACCATTAAGGGTTTGAAGGAGGTGCCTATAGTGCTCTACAGTATGCTTAGGGTTACTTGTAGGCCCCCGGATTGGCTATCCGGAGTCCTCTGTGTATTTATGTACTAGTCCCAGATCAGTAGCTAGTACACACAGTCAAAAGTGATGAATCAACAACCATATCACGAATACAAATAACTAAAAAGAATAATACCAAATAAAAGCAAAGACCTTAAGGTCAAGGTTTACCATTACGGCCTGAACAGGCTGAACAACTTGAACAACCGCAGCGGAAGACGAAAACACCAAAGCGACCCATTCAAATGCCCACAGGCAATCGAGTGGGGAGCGCGCCCTAGTCGTTGGAATTCTTGAACAGCTTCTTTCACTTCTGAGAGAGGATTAAAATGTAGCACGTGAGTACATAAAGTACTCAGCAAGTCTGGGAAAATATGCACAATGTAGGCTATCCAAAGATGGCTTGTTATGGTTTATTTGCACAAAGCCAAGTTTCATCAAATCATACTTGTTAATAATTTTCACAAAGCATATTTGAGCAATTCTTTTTAATAATTGAATTATGTAATATTGTAGTGAAGGTTCTAACCACCACTCACTAATATACAGGCTCTATCCGCCACATCTCAATAAAATCATGGTTCAATCCAATCACATGGCTCTGTCCGCCATGGTTCACAAAATCAGGTTCTTTCCACCTACCTGGCTTTAACCGCCAGAAGCACACCCGAGAGTTCTAACCGCTCCCGGATCCCAAAACAAAACATTATTTAGTTTGAAACCAAAAACCAATGTCTACCAGTATGAAAGCATTCAGCAAACTTTGCCTTTGACCGTAGGCACGACTATTCGAATAGTTTTAACTCTGCAGAGGTGTACAACTTTACCCACAAGACATGATATTCCCTTGATGCCATGCAATTAGCACACTTCCTTGGGTGTGCCGGCAGGGATATCATGACAAGGCCTTTACAATGTATCTACCTGACTTGACCCACCCGCTGAGGTTTCACCGCTGTTAGGGTTCTATCCGCCCATTACAGAAGCCCCCTCTTGCGCCGTGTGAGAAAAACAACAACAACAACAACAACAACAATGCCTCTTTCCGGCTCTCACATTCCACCGAGTGGTGAGTCTAAGTCAGGTTTCTACAAATTAGTTAGCCAGGTCGTGCCCACTTTGACATGTGGTTGTACGGTTATGCTTAGAATGGAGACAGTCATAAGCGTCGGTCCTTAATTGACTTGGGGTGGTACTTGCGCAATGAAAGCTAGCACTCCCTCCGCGCCCACCAGACAAACCATTCCGCCCCAGTCCAAAACCATTTTTCATTTTATTTTTATTTTGTTAACCATTGGCAATACTCTTTGCCTATAACTTCCAATACAAGTTTTCAAGAGATAATTGAAAGTCCCACCCATAGGTGAATACTGACCGTTTGCGAGTCTAAGCATTTCTACCGTACTATTCTATTCCACCAATAGTTTATTTTATAAAAGGTAAGTTGTAGGGTTTGGTTACAATTCGTATAATTAATTTTGTAACCTACAATAACCTTTAAATTGTCATACTCTTACAATCATATGAATAATCCAATCCAATATAGTATCCACAAGTGGGAAGTATATCCTGGTACTATCATAACTCCAAAATCATATTAAACCACAATCATATTTGTATATGAAATATTTCCCTTGAACTATACTTTGTATTATTGATTTATCCATCATTCATACGACGATCCATCTTATCACTCATTAGGAAGACTCCACAAAAATCGTCTACTAAACCACCGAGGATACTTCACAATACTATCTCTAATCATCTAGAATACAATCCACCGATATTACTTCATAATATTATATATTTAATCCTTCACATTATCATCTTTAAATCATCAACTTTAATCCACCAGGAATAATTCATAATCTCACCCTAAGTATCTTTCAAGAAAGATTCTATAAATCCAAGACTTCATTAATTCATCGACTACAGCTATTTCCATAACCAATGATACCAAGTTTACTAAACAAATCACACATCATCCACATTATTCATAATCTTGCATAAATGATTATCGCGAGACCATATTCCCCAAAATCATCTACTAAACCACCGAGTATGATCCTCAATATTATCCACTTACTCCATCGAGTATATTTAGTAATATCATTGACTAAATCACTGAGTATCATTCTCAATATCATCTAGTGTAACCCTTCGCATTGCCATCTCTAAAATCACATAGTATACTTGTTAAATCCACCGAAATATAATTCATCACTTATTCTATTTGATCCCCAAATAGGACTCTCAATATTATTTATTTAATCTTACCGACTACTCTTCTTAATATCATACATCTTCCAATACTCCCTTAATCCATACTAACCACATGGCGAATCATTATCACAATCCAACTCCTCGATATTTCAACTATCACCATTCATAGATCAATTTCATAATGACTACCCCCACATCATCACTAATATTCATCTAACTCCAATTTGCATTCCATACCATTTGATCCATCTAAAATGTCTGCCAAAAAGTCTTTTCCCCTAATTAAAGAATATTTTATCAAAAATATTTAATATGGTGGATCACTGTCCTAAGGCGACAAAGGATTACGGACAACAACATTAAGGAGGCGCAACAGGTATAACTAACAGCCTAACGTTTGACATCATCATTTTAGGTAAATAGCAATGCAATTTATAAAACAGTGTAAAACATTTATAAATCATAGGATCAACATGTGTCAAGGAGACTTGCCTCGGTCACAGCGAGAATGTTGAACACTTGAAGTCCGGCGGCGGGATCGGCGGTGGCGGCGGGATTGTCGACTACGCGCAAAACGAGACAATAAATAAATAAAAGAAAATAAATAAAATCCAAAAATTATAAAAATAATACTGGCAGGAAGGTCTTGATTTTAGATGAATTTAGAAATTTGAATGGAGTCAAACGGAGTTCGGACGGAGAAGTTATGAGCTTCCGAAGTTTGAATTTTGAATAAATTGGAAAATCGGGAATATTCCTGGAATATTCCTTCTCTGGTTGACAGGTCAAACGTGGACTTGGACTTTGACTGGGTTTGTGTGTATGGCAATTGGGCCCTACATGTCATAGACATGGCCTTCTTCTTGCTTGGCTTACCATGGAAGCCATGTCATGGAGGCCATGGATGTGAGGTGGAGCTTGGGAAGGAGGGCAGGGGGGCTCGCCGGAGGGGCGGCGGCGAGGGAGGTCGCCAGGCAGAGGGCGGCACACGCGGGCGCGAAGGGCGGGCGGCGGCGGCGGCGAGGCCCAAGCATGCCCCCATGTGAAAATGACAGAGAGCTCCTCCAAAGAAAATAGAACTCAAGCTTTCCCAAAAACTTGATTTTTCTACCAATTTTGCATGGAATTGATCCAAACAAAAGTCTAGAATCAATAGATAACATCCTTAGGGACATCTAGGAGGAAGGAATTGGGCCAAACCTCACCGGATTCGGAGAAATCGACGACGAACGAAGTTTCGGCCGGATGAACAAAAACTCAAAATTCATCGCCAACTCTTGATCAACCGTAAAATTGATGATTGGGTTAGAAGCTTGTCGGGACCCGAATCTGCAAATCCGGACCCTCTGGGTATTCAGCACTAGTTCAGGAACGCGCTAGTGAACACAGTCTTAACATCGGTAAATATCACAATCATACCACTCGATACTAATAAAGTACTTTAATTAGATAGTCAAACTGGTTGCTCGACCTTATGGTCAAGTTACAAATATACGCCACGCAGGGCGAAACTTATTAAGAGAGAAATAGTAGCAGCGGAAAAATAAGATAACTTCGTGGCGCCATCCAGTATACCACAGGCAACTGACTGGGCTCGCTCCCTAAGTAGACGGTTCCTCTTGGAGCTCCTCCTCCAAAGCTGGTGTAGTCTCCTCTTCAACTGGTGTTGTATTGTGGCATGGGTGAGTACTTGGTACTTAGCAAGTCATGCACAGAATGCAGCTAATATACTACATGCATGGCTTAATACAAAGGAATAGCTCAGGGTATATTTGCAATAAAACAGCATTTGACAAGTAGCATAAATAGATTCGAAAGCAATAAAAACAAGTATAGTATCAATAACTTTTCCAGGAGTTTTAATCAACATCTTTCCCATTCCTAAACCACATTTCCATCAACATCATTATTTAACCAAACCCAACCTTTCAAGTCCAAGTTATTTTTAAGAAAATCTAACCCTTGACTGTAATTCCCGAGCGATGTCCAATACCGCGGACACGGCTATTCGAATAGATTCTACACTCTGCAGAGGTTATGCACTTTACTGTCGGGACCCCGAATTTGCAAATCCGGACCCTCTGTGTATTCAGCACTAGTCCAGGATCACGCTAGTGCACACAGTCTCAACATAGATGAATATCACAATCATACGCAGCGGAATAGTAAAAAAATAACTTAATAATAGAATATAAACTATTGAGCGACCTTAAGGTCAACCTTACATTTGTGAAACCCTGACGGCTTCAACTCCAAATAAGCAGCAGCGGAACGAAGAACATCGGTGAATCCCATCAATACGCCACAGGCAACTGACAGGGTTCGACTCCTAGATAATCGCCTTCTCACGGAACTTCTTCTTCTTCGACGATGTAGACTTTTGCTCACTGGTGATTGTTTGTTTGCAAGGGGTGAGTACATAAAGCACTCAGCAAGTCATGCACGTAATGCAAGTCTAATAGCTATATGCATGGCTTGGTACAAAGGAATAGCTCAAGGTATATTTGCGATGAAACAGCTTTTGAAAAGTAATATAAGTAGATTCAAAGCGTGAGAAACAAGTAAAACATAAATAACTTTTCAAAAAGTTTAATAAACATTTTCCCCATCCTAAACCACATTTCCATCATTTCCATTAAACCAACCCAACTTTCCAAATCCAAGTTATTTTTGAGAAAATCTAACCCTTGACTGTAATCCCGAGCATTGTCCAAAGACTGTGGACTCGGCTATTCAAATAGATTCTACACTCTGGCAGAGGTTATGCACTTTACCCACAAGATACAATCCACTCACCACGTCAGCCGTGAATCGCCATACAAGAGTATGCGAATGAGCGATCATAACAAAGCCTTTCGGAAGCCTCAAACAACACAGGTGGTCCTCTCCGGTACGTGCTCTACACCATCCCTTCCCTTAGCCAAGGCGAAGTATGGGACCAACACACCGTTAGATGGGTACCTGGCCACAGCCAAGATACGCTCCCCCGTACAATCACACAAAAGGTGTAATAGACACCCGGAGGCTCCACAAGTGAGTCCTTAGCGACTTAGTCAACTAGGGCCGTCCCATTCCAGCCATGTGGTTGCAAGTATGACCCAGTTCAAAGGCTTGCAAGGTTAAGTCCTTAGAGTGACCAGGGCAAGACTACCCGAAAAACCAAATCAACACTCCCAATGCCACAACTGGCCCACCTGATTACTCTTGCCACATGCCCCGGTCGAAATCTGTTTATCAAACCCCAGTTGATTACCATGCACCACGTGCCATCAACATCACATGATACTTTTCCAAAACAGGTTCAATATATCATTAAGTCCATATTAGCATTTGATTATCCAAAATCATGTCATGAGCACGAGCGTGTCTAAGCAGTATACTACAACGATCTAAACCCATGTTGGCAATTTAATAATGTCCAACTAGTAAACCACAACTAGGGTGACAAGGGATCATGGCACATACTTAGATAATCAAGGTGTCATATAACAATTTGGTATTTATCTAACCCCCAGGTTTAAACAAAGTATTTTTCTAATTGAACTAGCATGCAATAGTTTAAATCAAAATAGATTTCAAAATGGGATCAACATGGTCAAAGCACAACTTGCCTGGCCCTTGCAAACTTTACTGTCTTTTACTCTTTATCCTTGATCCTTGATCCTCGAGCTTCAACTTCCACTTTCTCGATCCTCAGCTCGTTCGAACGACTTCCGGACGACACGTCTAGCGATTAAAGAAGAAGCAAATACAAACCAATTCAAAAGACAAATCAAGTAAACTCCAAATTAAGAACGAACAGCATTGGGCACAACGGCTTGGGAGAGATTTGGGAACTCGAACGGATTAGATCGAAGAGTCGACAAAAGAGAACGGGCTTTCGGCAAAACACCGAAAAGGGAAAGATTAATAACTGGGAAAGAAAGAATAATATTCCGAAGAATATTTCTTCCGAAGTTATTATCTTGATTGGACAGATAGCGACATATGGGCTCGCAATCTATAGATCGGGTCCATAAGGATATGTTAGTTCGCAGTGAACTAAACTGATTCTTGAAGTTGACTTTTGTTGACCGAACGGACACAGTCAAACAAAAGAGAGACGGATAGATCGGGCACAGGGGTATGACAGATGGCCAATGGCCTATCGACCAAGTCCACGAAGGAATTCTCGATTAATGGCAGATTAGGTTTTCAGGGATAAGACAAGACAAGTGTCTTACCACGGTTGAAACAACGGGAAAGATTGCAAAGATAACAACGCGGCTCACGATAAACTTAGTTCATCAAACCGGTCTTAGGTTAGGTTTTGATTCGGCTTGAAGATGATATGACGATGAGACTAGGCTCACGTCACGATGATAGAACAGGTGAAGGCATCGCACTAGGGTTTGTGCAAGAATACACGCATGCGATGACAACGAGGCGAAGAGAGCCAATCGTTAACGATGAAACGTTAACGATGGAACGTTAACGATGAAACGTTAACGGTGGAACGTTAACGACAGAGCGTTAACGGCAAAACGTTAACGGAGAAACGTTTAACGACGAAACGTTAACGACGGAGCGTTAACGGGGAAACATTAACGGAGGAGCGTTAACGACGAAGCGTTAACGACGAAACGTTAATGGAGGAACATTAACGGAGCGTTAATGACAAAACGTTAACGGCAAGACGTTACCGACGGAGCGTTAACGCATGCAGGCGTTAACGGTGAAACATTGTCGGCAAAACGTTAAGAGGAACGTTAACGAACGCATCGGGAAACGCGAACGCGTTAACGCACGCGAACGTTAACGGTGGATCGTTAACGGCGTAACGCACCGGCGAACGCACGGTGGATCGTTAACGCGAACGCAACGGTGGAGGTCAACAATGATAGGAGACTTCATGAAGCGAAGTAGCGACCGTCGGTGCAACGACATGGCCGCGTAGAATGCTACAAAGGGCGGCTAACCGGTGCGCGAACCGGCGCACGGGCTAGGTTGAAAGACGACGTTTAGGCCGGAATCGCTCCGACGGCAAACGGAGGCCAAAAGAACTCTAAAGATGGACCAAAACAGTACAAGATGATCCTACGGACGCGACAACACGGCCGGAGCGAACCAAAATAACCGGGCGTCAAAAGCGGCGACGGCAACAAGCGGTGGCCTAAATATATAAAAAATTCGAGGATGGGATGGCAAAGGGAGAATGTCTACTGCGTAGAACGCGCGAGACGATCTCAACGGTATAGGCGGATTTTGCGGCGCCCTTCCGGATTAATCACAAACTGGCGATTAACGGGTTTCGGATCAAAACTTTGGACGGCCATAACTTCTAGAATAATGATCGGAACTTAACGAAATTTGACCGAGAGCTAGATGGGACCAAGAGGCACACCGTGACGCAGGTGGCTCGAAGAAATACCTTCTGGAACAGCGGGGAACGCGCGAGGAAGTTTGCCGCTGTCTGGAACGCAGTCTAAACGGAGAATTTATTTTTCTGCGCCAAATCCAGAGGGCAAAACCTTGGGGCAAGATGTGCATCCTGTAGAGGACATCCCCAGGAGTCTACACAAAAAAATTTCACCGTCAAACTCGAAAAATTGAGGGAGTTATGGCCTCGGCAAGATTCGAGATTGAAACGGCCATAACTTTTGATCCCGTGGACCAAATTGGCTGAATTTTGGACAGCAAGTAGATGGTACCTTGTGGCACACCACGGAGAAGACGGATCTCGAAAAGAGTCGACGAGTTGCCCGGGACGCGGCTCCAAAGTTCGGCCGGCGTTGGGCGACGTTCGGGCGACATTGGATGGATCTCGGAGTTTTGGAGATGATCCGGAGGTTGTATATCCGTGGGAGAGGTCTAGGGCACTTATATAGGTTTGGGGAAGAGGCTAGATCAAGAAAAATCAAGTTTGGACGCGTTTGGAGGTGTTTGGGTCGGTTTGGGCATTTTATCGGCGATTTCCGTGCATGAATCGGATCCGGCGACGCGTGGCCCAACAGAGGGTGACACCTGGCCGTGGGGCGCTGGGCTGGCACGGCTGGGCTGGCCCAGCGTGGGCGCGTGGCGCTGCCCACGCGTCTTGTGAGGGGGAAGGGCGAGGTGGGCCGAGCGGGGGGAAAAAAGGAAGGCTGGGCCGAGCCAGGGGGGGGCGGTCGTGGGCTGGGGGAGAGAGAGGAGAGAGGAGGAAGCCCAATCAAATTTTCGGAATTTCCAATGCTTTTTCCAATAAAACAATTCCAATAAATCCAATTAAATCAATAGAGACAATAAAAATACCAGAAAAATTCCAGAAAAATTCCAGAAAATATTTTGAGACATTTCCAACTCAAATAAAATATTTTCAACAAAAATTTATATAAACTTTTCCAAATAATTAATTAATTTCAATAAAAGGGCTTAATACAAATCGATTCCGAATAAATCCAATAAATAGCAAACGAGCTCCGAAACATCTCAAAAATTACAGAAGAACTTCTTGAAACACAAGGAATCCAAATAAAATAAAATAAACTTTATTTGGGGTTTAGAATAATCAAATTAAATTGTTTTAGCTTTTAGAAAATTCAAATCAAGTTTTATAAACGCGAGAAAATCAACGAAAATTTTCGGGAAGCTAAACTAAACCAAAATTTTTGAAAACCCAAATTTTGGGATGTTACAAATCTACCCCCCTTAACAGAATCTCGTCCCCGAGATTCAGGGCTGACTATAGAATTAGGTTCAGGGGGACTCAACTCTTGAGCTTCTTCAAACTTCCAACAACTGTATACTGGACAGGGTCGCTTCTGAACAAACGCTTGGTAACATCCAAAATTTTGCAGGCTACTCCTTGCTGATGAGGTCCTCTTACAAGTCCACTGACTCCAACTGTGTCTGCTTTTCGGCCACGAGGCACTTCTTCTACGGAAAATCTTGATACTAAATTTGTCGGGAAATCTTGAACATCTTCTGCACTCATGCTGACGTTTCTGGTAACTCCATTGATAGGCTCCTTGCTTCTGTTCCTAAACACTTGATTTTCCGCTTCTTCTAGAAATTGGACAGGCTGTATCGGACAACAAAGCTTACTTGTGATTACGTGGTTTTTGACAAGACTTGAATAGCATTCCGGTTGGTCTGGCACTATCTTTGTCGGCTTGATTCTTTGACTGAAACTCTGTATCAACTGAATACTCCTTAACAATTCACTTTCCGACACAAGTGTCTCGGTAGGGGTAGGATTAGGATTGAAGTGGGCAGGTAAAATATCTTTTCCCCTAGGACAACTATTATCGAAGTGTCCCGGCTCATTGCATCTAAAGCAACACTTGACTGACATCCGTTGGCTTTCTCCTGACATGGTACTAATCTTGGTAGGGTAGAGCTGAGATCGATGCGATCAGCGGTGACCACTTTCTTCTGAGAGTAGTGGTTAGCAAAATTTTCTGGCTGATGACAGGCCTAGCAAACTCTAGAAAGCAGGCTTCTTTCTTGAGAACTTTTCACTAGGTTGATGTTATGGAAACTCTAACCATTGGGGCGAAGCACAGGTGAAAGTGTCTCTAACAAAGTCTAAGCGGTATGGCAACTGAACTGTTGAGGGGTACTCCTCATTTGCTGTTGCGGTGGTCCTCCCTGATTAGACTTCTGATGCTTGCGGTGATCTTCCAATTCCTTGCATTCATCCTTTGGATCAGGGGTCTTAACCAATTCCTCTTGCTTCAACTGGCTCCTTAAGCAAGTTGCTTCCATAGCCTTACCATTCACTTTCTGAGTTAAAATCTTTACTGATGTAATTTCTGGGATGATCATGGCTTTCGAAATTGCTTGATCTTTCTGTGGCATTCCTTAACAAATGACCTGACTCACCACAGTTGTAACATGAACGTTTGGGTCATCGTGCTGGGTTGATGAGGCATTCTCTAGGCTAATGACCTCATTTATCACACAGGAAACAATTCCATGGTGACCAAGTACTACTGATTTCCTGAGGTAGATGGATAGGGTTGACATTTTTCTTCTTCATTTCTTCACGTGGCACAGCTGGTGCGGATGACAATCCTTCTCTTTTTGCTAACTCTTGAGCAAGGACGGTTCGAAGATTCTCTCGCTGATGCCGAGTCACAGCGGTCACTATTGGATCTAAGGGACATTGAGCTGGGCAATGATCACGACCTTCGCAAAGATAGCAGGTGATATTGCGCATAGGACATTCTCTGGGTAAATGGCTTCCTTCACAGCTGGAACAATTGATTGCATGTTCATCGCCAGGTGTATCCTATTTCTCCACATCGGATGCATGCACGGTCCTCTAACTTGTTTGGTTGACAACACTTCAAAGAACAACATCTCGGTATGGTATTAGGTGCGTGGGTTGTTCTCTTCTCTGAACTCGCGGTAGTCACACTATCTTCTGATGACGCAACAAACTGACGAAGGGCGGTGGCAATTTCCAACCAAGTGATAGTATGTCCATCTTCCGAGGTGGCGTAGAAACCTTTCCTCCAAACTAATGCATCTCCTTTTTACTGGCAAGTAGCACAGGGGACCTTCTCTTCATCTTCACATTACACTAAAGCTAGCTTCTCTCCTATGACACGAAGCCATATTTCTGCGTCTTTGAGAGTGGCTGATCCATCAAACGTGGGTGGTTACAAACTGATCCAAGTGTCGAATTGTCACGGTTGGTACGGTGGACGGCTGTTGGTCACGACGCTTTGACACACGAGATAGTAGCAATCGAATCGACTTGAATCGCCTCAAAGTTACTGCTGTAGTTGGTCCTTTCCATCTTTTGTCCACTCCAGGGTTTTAGGTAAGAGGGAAAAGCATAGATGAGGTTCAAGAATCCTATTGCAGGGGAGCAGGTTTAACCCAAAAACTTGTACAAACATTATTAAGAACTTGGTATGGTTGCTTATCCAAGCCTAAAAGCTATGCAACGATCTTGCACACTCAAAGAAACAAGAAAGAACCAAATTCCTAAGCACACAATAATCTAGCGTCTAAAAGGGTAACACTCCTATCTTAAGAGACGCGACTCTCACACATGAGTCTCAACTTACTACTAAGCACTGGTTCTTCAAGCTTCTAGAACACTTCATCGATCCACTTCTCTTCGAGCTCGATAATTCCTTACTTCACGATCTTCAGGGTTGACGGCGACATCCAGTACTTTCTCCTTAAGTGTGAAACATCGTTAACTATTCGTAACAACTCGTAAGATTTCCATTTAAATCGAAGGGAAGGATAGAACTTTCAAAGAAAGGGAAAGAATAGAAGAATAAGATGAGTCAAGAATGTATTATTCTTTCAAGTTAAATTTTCTCTTTAGAAAATAATTTTGAAGCTCCTAAAGACGGCCAATCTATCTAAGGTCAAGACCTACAGTCAGTATGGCTCTGATACCACCTCTGTCGGGACCCCGAATTTGCAAATCCGGACCCTCTGTGTATTCAGCACTAGTCCAGGATCACGCTAGTGCACACAGTCTCAACATAGATGAATATCACAATCATACGCAGCGGAATAGTAAAAAAATAACTTAATAATAGAATATAAACTATTGAGCGACCTTAAGGTCAACCTTACATTTGTGAAACCCTGACGGCTTCAACTCCAAATAAGCAAAGAATGAACGAAGAACATCGGTGAATCCCATCAATACGCCACAGGCAACCGACAGGTTCGACTCCTAGATAATCGCCTTCTCACGGAACTTCTTCTTCTTCGACGATGTAGACTTTTGCTCACCGGTGATTGTTTGTTTGCAAGGGGTGAGTACATAAAGCACTCGACAAGTCATGCACGTAATGCAAGTCTAATAGCTATATGCATGGCTTGGTACAAAGGAATAGCTCAAGGTATATTTGCGAGAAATGACTTTTGAAAAGTAATATAAGTAGATTCGAAAGCGGAGAAACAAGTAAAACATAAATAACTTTTCAAAAAGTTTAATAAACATTTTCCCCATCCTAAACCACATTTCCATCATTTCCATTAAACCAACCCAACTTTCCAAATCCAAGTTATTTTTGAGAAAATCTAACCCTTGACTGTAATCCCGAGCATTGTCGATCAGTGGACTCGGCTATTCAAATAGATTCTACACTCTGCAGAGGTTATGCACTTTACCCACAAGATACAATCCACTCACCACGTCGGTAGTGAATCGCCATACAAGAGTATGCGAATGAGCGATCATAACAAAGCCTTCGGAAGCCTCAAACAACACAGTGGTCCTCTCCCAGACGTGCTCTACACCATCCCTTCCCTTAGCCAAGGCGAAGTATGGGACCAACACACCGTTAGATGGGTACCTGGCCACAGCCACGATACGCTCCCCCGTACAATCACACAAAAGGTGTAACTGACACCCTGAGGCTCCACAAGTGAGTCCTTAGCGACTTAGTCAACTAGGGCCGTCCCATTCCAGCCATGTGGTTGCAAGTATGACCCAGTTCAAAGGCTTGCAAGGTTAAGTCCTTAGAGTGACCAGGGCAAGACTACCCGAAAAACCAAATCAACACTCCCAATGCCACAACTGCCCACCTGATTACTCTTGCCACATGCCCCTGGCCGAATCTGTTTATCAAACCCCAGTTGATTACCATGCACCACGTGCCATCAACATCACATGATACTTTTCCAAAACAGGTTCAATATATCATTAAGTCCATATTAGCATTTGATTATCCAAAATCATGTCATGAGCACGTAGCAGGTCTAAGCAGTATACTACAACGATCTAAACCCATGTTGGCAATTTAATAATGTCCAACTAGTAAACCACAACTAGGGTGACAAGGGATCATGGCACATACTTAGATAATCAAGGTGTCATATAACAATTTGGTATTTATCTAACCCCCAGGTTTAAACAAAGTATTTTTCTAATTGAACTAGCATGCAATAGTTTAAATCAAAATAGATTTCAAAATGGGATCAACATGGTCAAAGCACAACTTGCCTGGCCCTTGCAAACTTTACTGTCTTTTACTCTTTATCCTTGATCCTTGATCCTCGAGCTTCAACTTCCACTTTCTCGATCCTCAGCTCGTTCGAACGACTTCCGGACGACACGTCTAGCGATTAAAGAAGAAGCAAATACAAACCAATTCAAAAGACAAATCAAGTAAACTCCAAATTAAGAACGAACAGCATTGGGCACAACGGCTTGGGAGAGATTTGGGAACTCGAACGGATTAGATCGAAGAGTCGACAAAGAGAACGGGCTTTCGCAAAACACCTAAAAGGGAAAGATTAATAATCGGGAAAGAAAGAATAATATTCAAGAATATTTCTTCCGAAGTTATTATCTTGATTGGACAGATAGCGACATATGGGCTCGCAATCTATAGATCGGGTCCATAAGGATATGTTAGTTCGCAGTGAACTAAACTGATTCTTGAAGTTGACTTTTGTTGACCGAACGGACACAGTCAAACAAAAGAGAGACGGATAGATCGGGCACAGGGGTATGACAGATGGCCAATGGCCTATCGACCAAGTCCACGAAGGAATTCTCGATTAATGGCAGATTAGGTTTTCAGGGATAAGACAAGACAAGTGTCTTACCACGGTTGAAACAACGGGAAAGATTGCAAAGATAACAACGCGGCTCACGATAAACTTAGTTCATCAAACCGGTCTTAGGTTAGGTTTTGATTCGGCTTGAAGATGATATGACGATGAGACTAGGCTCACGTCACGATGATAGAACAGTGAAGGCATCGCACTAGGTTTGTGCAAGAATACACGCATGCGATGACAACGAGGCGAAGAGAGCCAATCGTTAACGATGAAACGTTAACGATGGAACGTTAACGGCGAAACGTTAACGGTGGAACGTTAACGCAGAGCGCACCGGCAAAACGTTAACGGAGAAACGCTTAACGACGAAACGTTAACGACGGAGCGTTAACGGGAAACATTAACGGAGGAGCGTTAACGACGGCGTTAACGCAAAACGTTAATGGAGGAACATTAACTGAGCGTTAATGACAAAACGTTAACGGCAAGACGTTATCGACGAGCGCAACGGCATGCGAGCGCAACGGTGAAACATTGTCGGCAAAAGCGTTAGCGGAGGAACGTTTACGGAACGCATCGGGAAACGCAACGCGAACGCACGGCGTAACGTTAACGGTGGATCGTTAACGGCGTAACGCACCCGCGAACGCACGGTGGATCGTTAACGGCGTAACGCACGGTGGAGGTCAACAATGATAGGAGACTTCATGAAGCGAAGTAGCGACCGTCGGTGCAACGACATGGCCGCGTAGAATGCTACAAAGGACGGCTAACCGCGCGCGAACCGGCGGCACGCTAGGTTGAAAGACGACGGTTTAGGCCGGAATCGCTCCGACGGCAAACGGAGGCCAAAAGAACTCTAAAGATGGACCAAAACAGTACATGATGATCCTCCGGACGCGACCACACGGCCGAAGCGAACCAAAATAGCCGGCGTCAAAAGGCGACGCGTGGCGACGGCTAAACGGTAGCCTAAATATATAAAAAAAAATTCGGAACATGGGATGGCAAAGGGAGAATGTCTACTGCGTAGAACGCGGTGAGACGAACTCAACGGTATAGGCGGATTTTGCGGCGCCCCTCCGGATTAATCACAAACTGGCGATTATCGAGTTTCGGATCAAAACTTTTGACGGCCATAACTTCTAGAATAATGATCGGAACTTAACGAATTTTGACCGAGAGCTAGATGGGACCAAGAGGCACATTGTGACGCAGGTGGCTCGAAGAAAAACCTTCTGGAACAGCGGGCAACGCGCGAGAAAGTTTGCCGCTGTCTGAAACGCAGTCTGATCGCAGTCTGATCGGAGAAAAGATTTTTCTGCGCCAACTCCAGAGGGCAAAACCATGGGGCAAGATGTGCATCACGTAGAGGACATCCCCAGGAGTCTACACAAAAAATTTCACGGTCAAACTCGAAAAATTGAGGGAGTTATGGCCTCGGCAAGATTCGAGATTGAAACGGCCGTAACTTTTGATCCCGTGGACCAAATTGGCTGAATTTTGGACAGCAAGTAGATGGTACCTTGTGGCACACCACGGAGAAGACGGATCTCGAAAAGAGTCGACGAGTTGCCCGGGACGCGGCTCCAAAGTTCGGCCGGCGTTGGGCGACGTTCGGGCGACATTGGATGGATCTCGGAGTTTTGGAGATGATCCGGAGGTTGTATATCCGTGGGAGAGGTCTAGGGGCACTTATATAGGTTTGGGGAAGAGGCTAGATCAAGAAAAATCAAGTTTGGACGTGTTTGGAGGTGTTTGGGTCGGTTTGGGCATTTTATCGAGCAGTTTCCGTGCATGAATCGGATCCGGGCGACGTGGCCCAACAGGAGGGTGACACCTGGCCGTGGGGGGCGCTGGGCTGGCACGGCTGGGCTGGCCCAGGCGTGGGCGCGTGGCGCGGCCCACGTGCGCGCGCGGGGAGGGGGAAGGGCGAGGTGGGCCGAGCGGGGGGAAAAAAGGAAGGCTGGGCCGAGCCAGGGGGGGGCGGTCGTGGGCTGGGGGAGAGAGAGGAGAGAGGAGGAAGCCCAATCAAATTTTCGGAATTTCCAATGCTTTTTCCAATAAAACAATTCCAATAAATCCAATTAAATCAATAGAGATAATAAAAATACCAGAAAAATTCCAGAAAAATTCCAGAAAATATTTTGAGACATTTCCAACTCAAATAAAATATTTTCAACAAAAATTTATATAAACTTTTCCAAATAATTAATTAATTTCAATAAAAGGGCTTAATACAAATCGATTCCGAATAAATCCAATAAATAGCAAACGAGCTCCGAAACATCTCAAAAATTACAGAAGAACTTCTTGAAACACAAGGAATCCAAATAAAATAAAATAAACTTTATTTGGGGTTTAGAATAATCAAATTAAATTGTTTTAGCTTTTAGAAAATTCAAATCAAGTTTTATAAACGCGAGAAAATCAACGAAAATTTTCGGGAAGCTAAACTAAACCAAAATTTTTGAAAACCCAAATTTTGGGATGTTACATTTACCCACATGATACAGTCAAACACCACAAAGGCGAGTTCCCGTAACAAAGTCTTTCGGAAACTTCTAACAATACAAGTGAGCCTCCCCAGTTATTGCACACCAACCCTTCCCTTAGCTAAGGCGAAGTTTAGGCCAATCAACCGTTAGATGGGTACCTGGCCTCATCCCCGGTACGCTCCCCCGTACAACTTACACAAAGGGTGTAGTTGACCTCCTGAGGTCCCACAGGTACGTTATTATCAACTTAGTCAACTAGGTCCGTCCCATTACAGACATGTGGTTGCACGATTGACCCAGTTCAAAGGCTTGCAAGGTTAAGTCCTTAGGGTGACCTGGGCAAGACTACCCGAAGAACCAAACCAACATTCCCGGTGCCACAACTGGCCCACCTGATCATTCTTGCCACATGCCCTGGTCAAAAGCTATTTATCAAACCCCGGTTGATTACCATGCACCACGTGCCATCAACATCACATGATATCTTTCCAAAACAGGTTCAATATATCATTAAGTCAATATTAACATTTGTTTGTCCAAAATCATGTCATGAGCACGTAGCAGGTCTAAGCAATATACTACAACGGTTTAAACCCATGTTGGCAATTTTAGTAATGTCCAACTAGTAATCCACAACTAGGGTGACAAGGAGTCATGGCACATATTTAAGTAATCAAGGTGTCATACAACAAATTGGTATTTATCTAATTCCCCATAGTAAAGCATTTTCTAATTTAAACTAGCATGCAATAACTTAAATCAAAATAGATTTCAAAATAGGATCAACATGGTCAAAGCACAACTTGCCTTCAAAAAGTTCTTGTTCCTGGTCTTGAGTTGGATCCTGAGTCAACACTTCTCCTTTGAATCCTTCCGGCACTTCAACGTCTACTCGTAACGCGTGCAAATAGCAATACACGAATAAACAATTGGCAAAAAGTGTCCAAACATCCAAATAAAATCCATAAACAGAGAGAATATAATTTTATGAATTTTTAGGAACTGGAATCGCTCAATTCGGAGTTAAAACACAAAAGTTATGATTATTTAAAGTTTAAATAATCAATTAAATAATATTACAGATAAAAACTTTAGTCCAAAAATTAAATAAAATTCATCATTAGGTAGATCTCAATTTTATAAAAATTTAGAAATTTGAATCACTCAAATCGGAGTTGAAACGCAAAAGTTATAAGCGTTTGAAGTTTGAAACAAAATCTGAAATCATTATTTCGAATTAATAAATCATTTTCTTTTTCGGAAATTAATTATTGCGTCAGCCTGGACACGTGGCAGCCTCTGATTTGGCGGCTGACGTCAGCCGGTCCATGGGCTCAGCCCACGGCTTGGCTCGGTCGACGGTGGACTCGGTCCACGGCTCCATGTGTCCCTGACAGGTGGGTCCCCTCGGGTGACGTCACTGCCGTCGGTGAGGCTCGGCCACGGTCGGCAAGTGGGACCCAGGACGTCATTCTGGCGTCGGCGCCTTGAGAACAATGGCCCGTGACATGCGGGCTGCCATGACGCTGCGTGGCGTCATGGTGCGCTTTGGTCGGGCCGATGACATGCGGCCCAGCGTGTCGGGCCGTCACGCACGCTGCGGATTGCGCCGACCGCGGCGGTCGCCTCCGCACACGTGGTTAGATCTCGGCCGTTGATTTGAAAATCAACGGCCCAGATTGGATCTGGTCTCACGCGTTTGGGGTGAACGCGTTCGATCTGGGCCGTTGGATCTAGATCCAACGGTCGAGATTGGATCTGGGATTTTGGACAGAATCTCACCGTGGGATGATGTGGCGTGATCTGGGACGTTGGATCTGGATCGGACGGTGGAGCGAGCTCGGGGTCGGCCCGATGGCTTCTTGGCGCTGGGTCACCGGCGCAGAGGACGACGACCTAGCTGACGGCGTTTCGGGCGCACTCCGGCGACGTGGGTGGTGCTCACCGACGCGGCTTGCTCTCCTGGTTCCGGATCTGGGGTCAACGGCGACGGAGGACGACGGAGACGACGGCTATCGGCGAAAAACCGCGGCTGCACCTTCTCCCAACTCCGGCGAGCTCTAGCGGCGCAACCACGGCGGCTCAGGCGAGGTTGTCTAGGGCTACGGGTGCGCACGGAAGTCGGCGTCACGGCACGGGTGGCGGCGCATTAAATAGGGCCCTCGGCGTCCGTGAAACGCACGGAAGCGAGGCCACTCCGTTGGCCCGGAGTCCGTGGCGACTTCGGATTGGATGGCGTGGCGCAACCACGGCCCGTTGGATCAAGATCCAGCGGTGCGGGGTTTGGGTTCGGTCGGACTCGAGGCGGTATTTGGCTCGGTCGGGCTCGGTCGGCGGCGTGGCTCAATCGTGGCCGTTGGATCTGAATCCAACAGTCCACGCTTGAAGGCTTTCGGCCGAGTGGGTTCGGTTGAGTCACGTGACTCGGGTCGGACTCGAACTCGAGTCTGACTCGGGCTCGGTCGGATGAACAGTAACCGACTCGGTTTGATGTTCCAGCAATTTAATATTTAAAATAATTCCCAGTAATTCATTTAATTCAAGAAAAATAGCAAAATACTCAGAAAAATTCCAGAAAAATTCTGGAAAATATTTTAGGGTATTTGGGACTCAAATAAAATATTTCCAACAAAACTTTATTTTATAAATTTAATTTCTTTAATTATTTCAATATGGTATAAATTCAAATAAATTCCAAATAAATCCAAATAAATTCCAAAAATTCCAAAAATTCACAGATGTGCAAAATAATATTTAATTTCATGAAAAGCAAAAATTGGGGTGTTACAAAGCTAGACTCATCCACTGTCGGGACCCGAATCTGCAAATCTGGTGAGAGGTCTCCTCCGACGCGGCTTGACCTCCCGGTTCCGGATCTGACCTCAACGGGGGCGGAAACAACACTTAACCGCGGCGGAGCGCTACGGCAACTACGGCGAGCGATTGCGGCTAAACGGCGGCGGCTCAGGCGATGTTGTCTAGGGCTATGGGTGCGCACGGAAGTCGGCGTCACGGCACGGGTGGCGACGCATTAAATAGGGCCCTCGGCGTCCGTGAAACGCGTGGAAACCGAGGTCGACACGGCTGCGGCGGCGGAGTCCGGCGGCGACTCGGATTGGGTGACGTGGCTCAACCACAGTCGTTGGATCAAGATCCAACGGTGCGGGGGTTTGGGCTCGGGTCTGGCTCTGGCGAGCTGGCTGGCTCGGTCGGGCTCGGGCTCGGGTGACGTGGCTCAATCGTGGCCGTTGGATCTGAATCCAAACGGTCACACGTTTAGGGCTCGGCCGAGTGGGTTCGGTCGAGTCACATGGCTCGGGTCGGATTCGAGTCGGACTCGGACTCGGGTCCGGTCGGATGAACAGTACTTGACCCGACTCGATTTTCCAGCGATTTAATATTTAAAATAATTCCCAGAAATTCATTTAATTAATTAAAAATAGCAAAAGACTCAGAAAAATTCCAGAAAAATTTTGGAAAATATTTTGGAACATTTTGGACTCAAATAAAATATTTCCAACAAATTTTTATTTGCAAAGTTTAATTCTTTAATTATTTCAAAATGGAATAAATTCAAATAAATTCCAAATAAATCCAAATAAATTCCAGAAAATTCCAAAAATTCACCAAAGTGCCAAGTCACACATGAACTTAAGAAAAGCAAAATTTTGGGGTGTTACATCCACGGTCACAAGGAACCAAGTGGCATGAAGAATGGCTCACCGGAGAAGAAGCTATGAGCAAGAACTTGAAGAACACCGGAAAAGGGTGACACACCGTCGGTTTTCTTGATCTCACGGGCAAATGGGTGGAGTAGAGGGAAAGGGGAGCACACTCCCGGAAAGGGGATTCTTATACGGAGTGAATGGAGGTGGTGGTGCGCCGTTTGGAGAAGAAACGGGCGAGTAATGGCCATTAAGGACGATTTTGGTTTTTGGCAAACTGCTCACATTCCGGCGAGAGTTAGGGCTGAAGATTATGGGGAATGGAAGGGTCTCATCCATACGAATCCAACAGATCCGGCCGTTCGCAATTTGGATCATTGAGTAGGGAGTTATGGCACTTTGAATCAAAGAAAAGCTTGAGAAGCTTCTCTGTTCTTCCTATTGGAAACGATCGATCGGGAAGATGAACAATACTATGTGCTACAGTAACATGACGCTACAGTACCCCATGCTACAGTAATCACCACGTGGCAAGCTTCGGTTGGTTCTCTTTTACGCGAATGATCCGCCCTAGAGAAAAAAAATAGGAAAAATGGCCTAAAAATTCCGAAAAAATTCCTAAAGCCATTTTAGAATATTTGGGACCCAATAAAATTGGTTCCGCAGAATTTGGATGCTTTTTGTGGAATTGAATATTCGGGCGCGGATTGTAGGCATTAAACAAAAGCCGCGCGAGATAAAATAGGAATGGAGGTCCAAAAATCCGGGGAAAGGTTCCTAAAATCATTTTGGAATATTTGGAACATTTTAGAAGTGGTTTGGGGAATTTTGGAGCATTTTTGGACTCGGGTGAAATTTCGGGTACCGGCGGAAACTGGAAAATCGATTTTTCGACCGGAGGGGAATTAAATCCCGATTTTGGAGGAGAATGGATGCCAGGTTAATATAAACACCAAAGAAAATCCAAACTTTTGAATTTAGTTTATTTAAATTAGATTTTTCTCCAAAAAGCGAAAACTAGGGTGTTACAAACCTACCCCCCTTAGAAAGAATCTCGTCCCCGAGATTCGGACAGAGAAAGAGAACGATCGGGAAACTCTGCTCGGAGATCTTCTTCTTGTTCCCGGGTAGCTTCCTTCTCTGAACGATGGTTTCACTGAACCTTGCAAAACTTGATTATCCGCCTTCGGGTTCGACGCTCGGCTTCATTCACCATCCTGGCGGGATACTCCAGCCACGCCAGGTCTCTTTCTGGTTCCATATCTTTAAACAGCCTCTGATGCTCAGGCACTGCGCTATACTTGATTCCTGACGGCAGTTATCAACATAGCTCGTCTATCTTGACTGGGCAGTCTTTGGATTTACACGGATTTGCCTGACCTGCTCTTCGGCTCTTTCAGAATATTAGGTCTACTGATTTGTTCATTATTCGTATCCTTCCCATACAAGGGTATTCCGCCTTTTCTTGCATACAGAGCTCCAAAAGGCGCCGTATTCAGCTTCGTCGGAGACTGTTGTTATTCTGATCCCACGACCCTTGACATGTTAGCGCACATGCTCTCAACGCATCTTCCAAGATCTGATTGATTCTTTCTGTCTGGCCATCGGTCAGGGGATGGTAAGCAATACTGGAATTCCCATTCGTACCCCAAAACTTTATACCACTTCTGCCAAAACTTCGAGGGGGACTAAAAACCTCGATCTGACACGATCTCCTTGGGCGCCCAATAAAAAAAAGCATTGCTTTAGCCCCGCAAAGTTCCACAAGTTTATTACCAACTAGGGGTTATCTTTCACGGAACAAAGTGTGCAACTTTTGTCAATCTGTCCACACTACCCCCCTTAGAAAAAAAATCATATCCGGACTTAGTTCCAAGGAGTTCAATGGTGCCATTCATTTTTCTTTCTTCCCATGGTTCGGACGAGAACTATGGCTCTTCGGTCATCCTTTAATTATCTCATGACGGGTGCCCAAATATAAATATGTTTCAAAACTAATCAACCGAAATCCACTTCCACAATTATAACTCTTCCAAACCTTTATCGATAACAATACTGACGATTACATCTTACAAACTGAATCAGTACCTAAACTCTTTTATTTTATTCCTTAGAAGAGGTACAGTACTACTAGATGTATCATACATTATCCTTTACTGACAACATCAAGTTTCATGTGTCTCTTCTTCAACTTCAGCAATCATAGGCAGACCTGATGTCCTATATCGCAGAACCTGTGATAGAAGTTTCCGATTGCGTTTCCCTCCTGCTGCTGGGGTTATAGTCTGAAGAAGAACAGCATCTGGAATGTGGGGATTGGAAGTAGATGTCTGATGTCCTTGCATCACTGGTTGCACTTCTGATCCTGGGGTCTTGATTAAGGCTACTTCCGGTGCTTGGTTGAGTTGAAATTGGTTCACCCGAAGTCGAGAACTACTGGCCACATACCGTTCTTGATGTACTACCTTCCTTTTACGGAAATCCGATTGACGACAGTTGTCTTCCAGGGAAAGTGCTTTGCCTTTGCTAGGTTGAGGAATCTTCGATACTTTGTGCAGCTTAGAAGGTACTTCCACACAGACTTCTGATGCTGGAACTGTTGGTGGTGTTGCAACCTTTTGTTTTCCCAAGGGACATTGTTTCACATAATGCCCTTCCTTGCCACCAAAGTTGCAAACCTTGTACTGAATCTTCTCCCTTCGAGAGCACTTGCTGAACCGGTGTCCAGTTCTGTCGCAGTTCCTACAATGGATATTTTCTTTTGCGTTGCCCTTTTGGGGACATCTATAAGCAAAATGTCCGTTTCCACCACATTGATAGCATATGACAAATTCCCATGAGTGAAGGTCTACCCGAGGGGTATGGCTAATGCCATCGTCTCCACGTAATACTGCTAGAGGGTTGGTCTTCAGTAACTCATTAGAAGGGTACTGCTGAGGAGTTATAGGGGAAATGACCATCGGGGCTTGGTTGTTTAGTTGTTGTATCATCAACTGCATAAGTTGAGTTTGAGTCACCATAAACTGATTCATAGTCTGAAGAAATGTTGTTATCACCTCGGATGGTTGCTGGTTGAGTTCGGTAGCAGCCCTGACGTTGATAACCGGAACTTCACTGGGGTTGCCATTGACGTTGACCGAAGGATTGGAACTTGATGCATCAGCCTCTTTGTTGAGGTTAGCACTGCAATTCTTCTCCATCTGACGGCAGAACAAGGCTCCCAGATGAGAGGGAAAAGCACAGACGAGGGAAGCAGGGGAGGTTCTAACAACACCAAAACCCAACTGCCCAGGCAAAGCACAGCACAAACGACGAAAAGCAAAACATTTTTAACACCAAGCAAATCCAACTCGTCTACTCGATCAAACTACGCACTCTAACAGGACAAGGCGGCTCCAACACAGAACGAATCTTGGCCACTTAACCTACAGGGGTTAGTCTAAGGTCAACCTTGCTTCTTTGATCTTCATCGGTCAACGGTTGGATCCTCACCATGTAGACGCACACTTCAGTAGCAACTTTCCAAATGGCTCTTCTTTAGTACGCAAGCCTTGAAGTCGAAAGGGGAAACTCGATTACCCTAATATAGAAGTTGATAAGGGAGGTAGGATCCAATTTGCATTCCAAAACGGTGAAGAAGTAATCAATACGGGGAAGAAAGGAATGGAAGAGAAAGAGAAGACGAGAATAGCACATTATTTGATTTCTTTCTGTATAAATATAAGTTTTGAAGCTTCCTAAAAACGACCATTCTAACTAAGGGCACGTCCTACAGTCGATATGGCTCTGATACCACCTTTGTAGGCCCCCGGATTCGCTATCCGGAGTCCTCTATGTATTTCTGTACTAGTCCCAGATCAGTAGCTAGTACACACAGTCAAAAGTGATGAATCAACAACCATATCACGAATACAAATAACTAAAAAGAATAATACCAAATAAAAGCAAAGACCTTAAGGTCAAGGTTTACCATTACGGCCTAAACAGGCTGAACAACATGAACAACCGCAGCGGAAGACGAAAACACCAAAGCGACCCATCCAAATGCCCACAGGCAATCGAGTGGGGAGCGCGCCCTAGTCGTTGGAATTCTTGAACAGCTTCTTTCACTTCTGATAGAGGATTAGAATGTAGCACGTGAGTACATAAAGTACTCAGGAAGTCTGGGAAAATATGCACAATGTAGGCTATCCAAAGATGGCTTGATATGGTTTATTTGCACAAAGCCAAGTTTCATCAAATCATACTTGTTAATAATTTTCACAAAGCATATTTGAGCAATTCTTTTTAATAATTGAATTATGTAATATTGTAGTGAAGGTTCTAACCACCACTCACTAATATACAGGCTCTATCCGCCACATCTCAATAAAATCATGGTTCAATCCAATCACATGGCTCTGTCCGCCATGGTTCACAAAATCAGGTTCTTTCCACCTACCTGGCTTTAACCGCCAGAAGCACACCCGAGAGTTCTAACCGCTCCCGGATCCCAAAACAAAACATTGTTTAGTTTGAAACCAAAAACCAAAGTCTACCAGTATGAAAGCATTCAGCAAGCTTTGCCTTTGACCGTAGGCACGGCTATTCGAATAGTTTTAACTCTGTAGAGGTGTACAACTTTACCCACAAGACATGATATTTCCTTGATGCCATGCAATTAGCACACTTCCTTGGGTGTGCCGGCAGGGATATCATGACCAGGCCTTTACAATGTATCTACCTGACTTGACCCACCCGCTGAGGTTTCACCGCTGTTAGGGTTCTATCCGCCCAGTACAGAAGCCCCCTCTTGCACCGTGTGAGAAAAACAACAACAACAACAACAACAATGCCTCTTTTCGGCTCTCACATTCCACCGAGTGGTGAGTCTAAATCAGGTTTCTACAAATTAGTTAGCCAGGTCGTGCCCACTTTGACATGTGGTTGTACGGTTATGCTTAGAATGGAGACAGTCATAAGCGTCGGTCCTTAATTGACTTGGGGCGGTACTTGCGCAATGAAAGCTAGCACTCCCTCCGCGCCCACCAGACAAACCATTCCGCCCCAGTCCAAAACCATTTTTCATTTTATTTTTATTTTGTTAACCATTGGCAATACTATTTGCCTATAACTTCCAATACAAGTTTTCAAGAGATAATTGAAAGTCCCACCCATAGGTGAATACTGACCGTTTGCGAGTCTAAGCATTTCTACCGTACTATTCTATTCCACCAATAGTTTATTTTATAAAAGGTAAGTTGTAGGGTTTGGTTACAATTCGTATAATTAATTTTGTAACCTACAATAACCTTTAAATTGTCATACTCTTACAAACATATGAATAATCCAATCCAATATAGTATCCACAAGTGGGAAGTATATCCTGGTACTATCATAACTCCAAAATCATATTAAACCACAATCATATTTGTATATGAAATATTTCCCTTGAACTATACTTTGTATTATTGATTTATCCATCATTCATACGACGATCCATCTTATCACTCATTAGGAAGACTCCACAAAAATCGTCTACTAAACCACCGAGGATACTTCACAATACTATCTCTAATCATCTAGAATACAATCCACCGATATTACTTCATAATATTATATATTTAATCCTTCACATTATCATCTTTAAATCATCAACTTTAGTCCACCAGGAATAATTCATAATCTCACCCTAAGTATCTTTCAAGAAAGATTCTATAAATCCAAGACTTCATTAATTCATCGACTACAGCTATTTCCATAACCAATGATACCAAGTTTACTAAACAAATCACACATCATCCACATTATTCATAATCTTGCATAAATGATTATCGCGAGACCATATTCCCCAAAATCATCTACTAAACCACCGAGTATGATCCTCAATATTATCCACTTACTCCATCGAGTATATTTAGTAATATCATTGACTAAATCACCGAGTATCATTCTCAATATCATCTAGTGTAACCCTTCGCATTGCCATCTCTAAAATCACATAGTATACTTGTTAAATCCAATCTAAATATAATTCATCACTTATTCTATTTGATCCCCAAATAGGACTCTCAATATTATTTATTTAATCTTACCGACTACTCTTCTTAATATCATACATCTTCCAATACTCCCTTAATCCATACTAACCACATGGCGAATCATTATCACAATCCAACTCCTCGATATTTCAACTATCACCATTCATAGATCAATTTCATAATGACTACCCCCACATCATCACTAATATTCATCTAACTCCAATTTGCATTCCATACCATTTGATCCATCTAAAATGTCTGCCAAAAAGTCTTTTCCCCTAATTAAAGAATATTTTATCAAAAATATTTAATATGGTGGATCACTGTCCTAAGGCGACAAAGGATTACGGACAACAACATCAAGGAGGTATACGCAACAGGTATAACTAACAGCCTAACGTTTGACATCATCATTTTAGGTAAATAGCAATGCAATTTATAAAACAGTGTAAAACATTTATAAATGATAGGATCAACATGCGTCAAGGAGACTTGCCTCGATCACAGCGAGAATGTTGAACACTTGAAGTCCGGCGGCGGGATCGTCGATACGCGCAAAACGAGACAATAAATAAAAGAAAATAAATATAATCCAAAAATTATAAAAAATAATACTGGCAGGAAGGTCTTGATTTTAGATAAATTTAGAAATTTGAATGGAGTCAAACGGAGTTCGGACGGAGAAGTTATGAGCTTCCGAAGTTTGAATTTTGAATAAATTGGAAAATCAGGAATATTCCCGGAATATTCCTTTTCTGGTTGACTGGTCAAACGTGGACTTGGACTTCGACTGGGTTTGTGTGTATGGCAATTGGGCCCTACATGTCATAGACATGGCCTTCTTCTTGCTTGGCTTACCATGGAAGCCATGTCATGGAGGCCATGGATGTGAGGTGGAGCTTGGGAAGGAGGGCAAGGGGCTCACGAGGGGCTGCAACGGGCGGCGAGCGGGCGGGCATGGCGGGCCGCGGCGGGAAGCGGCCGGCGGCGAGGCCCAAGCATGCCCCCATGCGAAAATGACAGAGAGCTCCTCTAAAGAAAATAGAACACAAGCTTTCCCAAAAACTTGAATTTTCTACCAATTTTGCACGGAATTGATCCAAACAAAAGTCTAGAATCAATAGATAACATCCTTAGGGACATCTAGGAGGAAGGAATTGGGCCAAACCTCATCGGATTCGGAGAAATCGACGACGAACGAAGTTTCGGTCGGATTAACAAAAACTCAAAATTCATCGCCAACTCTTGATCAACCCTAAAATTGATGATTGGGTTAGAAGCTAGACTCATCCACGGTCACAAGGAACCAAGTGGCATGAAGAATGGCTCACCGGAGAAGAAGCTATGAGCAAGAACTTGAAGAACACCGGAAAAGGGTGACACACCGTCGGTTTTCTTGATCTCACGGGCAAATGGATGGAGTAGAGGGAAAGGGGAGCACACTCCCGGAAAGGGGATTCTTATACGTAGTGAATGGAGGTGGTGGTGCGCCGTTTGGAGAAGAAACGGACGAGTAATGGCCATTAAGGATGATTTCGGTTTTTGGCAAACTGCTCACATTCCGGCGAGAGTTAGGGCTGAAGATCATGGGGAATGGAAGGGTCTCGTCCATACGAATCCAACGGATCCGGCCGTTCACAATTTGGATCATTGAGTAGGGAGTTATGGCACTTTGAATCAAAGAAAAGCTTGAGAAGCTTCTCTATTCTGCCTACTGGAAACGATCGATCGGGAAGATGAACAGTACTACGTGCTACAGTAGCATGCCGCTACAGTACCCCATGCTACAGCAAGCGCCATGTGGCAAGCTCCGGTTGGTTCTCTTTTACGCGAATGATCCGCCCTAGAGAAAAAAAAATAGGAAAAATGGCCTAAAAATTTCGGAAAAATTCCTAAAGCCATTTTAGAATATTTGGGACCCAATAAAATTGGTTCCACGGAATTTGGATGCTTTTTGTGGAATTGAATATTCGGGCGCGGATTGTAGGCATTAAACAAAAGCCGCGCGAGATAAAATAGGAACGGAGGTCCAAAAATCCGGGGAAAGGTTCCTAAAATCATTTTGGAATATTTGAAACATTTTAGAAGTGGTTTGGTGGATTTTGGAGCATATTTGGACTCGGGTGAAATTTCGGGTACCGGCGGAAACTGGAAAATCGATTTTTCGACCGGAGGGGAATTAAATCCCGATTTTGGAGGGACATGGATGCCAGGTTAATATAAACACCAAAGAAAATCCAAACTTTTGAATTTAGTTTATTTAAATTAGATTTTTCTCTAGAAAGCGAAAACTAGGGTGTTACATTAACATTACTCTTTGGCCCAAGGAGGGAGACGCATCTGCCATCAGTTCCTATGGTAGGAACTTGCTTTACCACCTCGTTGAGCGCTCCCACCCATTCGATATTGTTGACTTCTTATGGGAGACTATGAGGCAGAATGTGCAGAGCAACATGAGTAGTTGCAGTTATGCCCCTTATGTGATGGCTTTGAAATTCAATGTCACTGGGCTTAAGTTTGTGCGAGATGTGGAGCATCTGTCCTACAAGGTTCGAGCCCCTTCTGCTCCTCTAGCTCCTCCGGTCTCCGAACCCACAGCTAGACCCTCTAGAGGTCGCCCTTCGAGGACTAGCACGTCCACTGCTCCAGTTATTCATCCTGTGGTTCCCTCTGAGTAGTCTGAGATCTCCTGCAGCACGCTACAGAAGATGTTGAAGCACATCTTTTATCTTTGTCGTGATATCAACACTCAGCAAAGGAGATTCGCCGGGAGGTCAATAAAAATAGCATGGGGATTAGAGACATCCGTCGCCACCTTGGTGAGGCGCTCTCTCCTAGTGATTCTTCTGGATCCTCAGAGGAGAGCAGCGAGGAGACGTCTGCCGACCAGCTATTTGGCCTTGCCTCTTCTGCACCGTCTGCGCCTGGCGATGACAATGGCAGCGAAGGATCGCAGTATTCAGCTTCTGACGATGATGAAGGCGATGACGAGTGATATCCTTTATCCTCCTCCTTTTTGGTGTCTTGATGCCAAAGGGAGAGTGATGTTTCTTTAGTTGTCGTCGTTCTGTTCGTTGTCTTGATTGTCTTACTTGCTTTGTGGTTCTAGTTGTGGACTTGTTATTTCTTTTGAATGTTGCTTTTATTATGTCATGAACCTTGTTATCCTTGTTATCCATGTTATGACATTGTGTTTATCTATTATGCACGGGTTATGTCTTGTTATTCGTGCTATATGTGATTCCTCAAATGCAAAGATATAGGGGGAGCTCTTGCAAATTTCTTGCTAAATATGTGCAGTTGATTCCACTCAATACATTCTAATGCACACATTTAGGGGGAGCTTCACTATATAACTGTTATTTATTTTGTAAAGTCAATCTCTTATAATATCTTATTTACCTTTAATTGTGTTGTCATCAATTCACCAAAAAGGGAGAGATTGAAAGTGCATCTAGGCCCCTAAAATAATTTGGGTGATTAATGATGACACAATTAAAGAGGTCTAATGGTTTGACTAGAATTGATGCAGATATCGAAAACTTATTGGATTCGAAATGAGATTGGACGCCCCTACAACTATTCAAATTCGAAAAGACGGCATCAAGACATGAATTGTAATTTATATTTTTATTTGAGTCTTAAGGATAGCCGTACTATTAAGAGGATACGACGGGAAACCGCTTTTAGGATGTGCATGTGCTCAAAGTCATCTCTTGCATTTAAACTAGCACTCAAACTCTTGCTTTTTGCAAAAACAGTGTTTTCCAACCGAGCTGCTTAACCCGGAGTGTCCGGACATTCTGTTCGGAGCATCCGGACTCAGTCCGGAGTATCCGGGTTGACCCACTCGGCCAAAATGGTGCTTTAAGCCAACCCGGAATATCCGGGTTAAATATCCGGAGTCTCCGGACTTTTTCGAAAAAGAGGGTAAGGACTAGTTTTCCAAAAGAGTATTTAAAGCCTCCTCTCTCTCCCAACGGCTAGGATCTCTATTGAGCTCATTCATTGCAGCATTCAAGCCATTTCTAACACACTCAAAACATTCAATAGAGCCCCAACTTCCTCCCATCATTAATTTGGTTGTTAATCCAACTTTTGGTGAGGAGAGGAAGAAGACAAGTGCTAGGTGCATTCATTCCAAGTCTTGTGCACTAGTTCATCCTCCAAGCGATCTTCCGTGGAGTTATTACTCTTGCAGGTTGAAAGTCTCCTAGACGGCTAGGAGTCACCGAGAGCAACCAAAGCTTGTGGTGTGCCCCGGTCGTTTATGAAGGCAAGTCTCGCCTCCGAAAGGGAAGAGACAAGAAGTGAAGCCGAAGAGTGCATTTGTGCAACACCGGGAGGAAAGCGGGTTGAAAGAGACCCTGGCTCAAGTGTGACCGAGCCACCTCAATGGAGACGTAGGATTCCCTTCAAGAATCCGAACTTCGGTAAAAAATCATGTTCTTCGCTTTTTCTATTTGTGTTAGCTTGCATTGTGTTGCCTTGAGCTTGTGGAGCCCCGATCTACTTTCGTATTTGTGTTGGCTCTGGATCTAGTCTTGCTTAAGGTACTTTACTTCCTTTAGAAGCTTTTGTTTCAAGTAGATTGTTGTTAAACTGAATAGATTATTTTCCTACTCGAGCTGCCTCATCCGGAGTGTCCGAATAAATACCCTGGACAATACGGACTATCCGGAGTATCCGGATAAAACATCCGGAGTCTCCGGGTTGACCTGCTCGGGCAGTTTTAATTCTGCTGTTAAATTTTAATTCGCCTATTCACCCCCCTCTAAGCGACATCTCCGATCCGCTCAACATTTTTAAAAGATCAACGTTATCCACACAAGACTCTATCTGTCATGACATAAAAACATGTTCCATCTACCTGGTTGGCTCAATCCGCCAACAAAACATCCGAGAGTTCTAACCACTCCTGAATCCCAAAACAAAACCTTATTTATTTTCAAAACTAAAATCAAAGTCTACCAGTATGAAAGCATTCTTTGCTTTGCCCTTGACCGTAGGCATGGCTATTCGAATAGTTTTAACTCTGCAGAGGTGTACAGCTTTACCCACAAGACATGATCATCTCTTAATGCCTCCGAATTAACACACTTCCTTTGGTCTGCCGGCAGAGAGATCATGACAAGGCCTTTACAATGTATACGCCTAACCCGACCCACCCGTTGAGGTTTCATCGCTGTTAGGGTTCAATCTACCCAGTACAGAAGCCCCCTCTTGCGCCGTGTGAAAAAACAGTCTTGCCTCTATCCGGCACTCACATTCCACCATTTGGTGAGTCTAAGTTAGGTTTCTACAAATTATTTAGCCAGGTCGTACCATTATAAAAATGTGGTAGTACGGTAACGCTTAGAATGGACAGTCATAAGCGTCGGTCCTTAATTGACTTGGGGCGATACTTGCACAATGGGAACTAGTGCTCAATCTGCACCCACCCAACATTCCACTCCGCCCAAGTCCAAATCCTTTTCCTTTTTGTTTTTATTTTACAAAAATAGTACCAAATATTTTACCATAATCCTTAAATCACATTTTAAATCATAACTTTTGTATAATCCCACCCATGGGTCATTTTCATCAATTCGGGTACTGTCGGGACCCGAATTTGCAAATCCGGACCCTCCGTGTATTCAGCACTAGTCCAGGATCACGCTAGTGCACACAGTCTCAACATTGGTAAATATCACAATCATACCACTCGATAATAATAAAGTACTTTAATTAGATAATCAAACTAGTTGCTTGACCTTAAGGTCAAGTTACAAATATACGCCTCGCAGGGCGAAACTTATTAAAAGAGAAATAATAGCAGCAGAAAAAAAGTAAGATAACATCGTGGCGCCATCCAGTATACCACAGGCAACTGACTGGGCTCGCTCCCTAGTTAGACGGTTCCTCTTGGAGCTCCTCCTCCAAAGCTGGTGTAGACTCTTCCTCAACTGGTGTTGTATTGTGGCAAGGGTGAGTACTTGGTACTCAGCAAGTTATGCACAGAATGCAGCTAATATACTATATGCATGGCTTAATACAAAGGAATAGCTCAAGGTATATTTGCAAAGAAACAAAGATTTAACAAATATCATAAGTAGATTCGAAAGCAGTAGAAACAAGTATAACATCAATAAGTTTTCCAGGAGTTAAATAAACATCTTCCCCATTCCTAGTCCACATTTCCATCAACATCATCTATTAACCAAACCAAGCCTTCCATGTCTAAGTTGTTTTCACGAAAGTCTAACCCTTAACTGTAATCCCCAAGCAATGTCCAATACTGCGGACTCGGTTATTCGAATAGATTTTTCACTCTGCAGAGGTTATGCACTTTACCCACAAGATACAACCAAACACCACAGAGGCGAGTGGTCGTAACAAAGCCTTTCGGAAACGGCTAACTACGCAAGTGAACCTTTCCGGTTTCTACCCTACACCATCCCTTCCCTTAACAAAGGCGAAGTATGGGACCGACATACCGTTGGACGGGTACCATGCCATCGCATCGGTACGCTCCCCCTTCAAGCTACACAAAGGGTGTAGTTGACACCCGAGGTATCACATGCAAGTTATTAGTAACTTACTCAACTAGGACCGTCCCATTCTGGTCATGTGGTTGCACGATTAACTCAGTTCAAAGGCTTGCAAGGTTAAGTCCTTAGGTTGACCAGGGCAAGACTACCCGAAGAACCAAACCATCACTCCCGATGCCACAACTGGCCCACCCGATCATTTCTTGCCACATGCCCCGGTTCAAATCTATTTATCAAAACCCCAGTTGATTACCCTGCACCACGTGCCATCAACATCACAACACATGATGCCTTTTCCAAAACAAGTTCAATATATCATTAAGTCAATATTAACATTTGATTGTCCAAAACCATGTCATGAGCACGTAGCAGGTCTAAGCAATATACTACAACGATCTAAATTCCCATGGTGGCAATTTAATAATGTCCAACTATTTAATCCTCAACTAGGGTGACAAGGGATTCATTGCATACAGTTATTTATGTCAAGGTGGCATACAGCAACTAGGCATTTTAACTAATTTCCCCAAAATTAATTAAAGCATTTTATAATTGAACTAGCATGCAATAATTTAAATCAAATTAATTTCAAAATGAGATCAACATGGTCAAAGCACAACTTGCCTTCAAAAAGCACTTGATCTTGGTCCTGAGCTGGCTCCTGGGTCAACACTTCACCTTCGAAGCCTTCGGGCACTTCAACGTCTACTCGTAACGCGTGCAAATAGCAATAAATGAATAAAACAGTAGACAAAAGTGTCCAAACATCCAAATGAAGTCCATAAACAGAGAGAGCATAATTTTATGAATTTTTAGGAATTTGAATCGGCGAATTCGGAGTTAAAACGCAAAAGTTACAAGCGTTTAAAGTTTAAATAATCAACTAATTAATATTACAGAGAAAAACTTTGGTCCAAAAATTAAATAAAATTTACCATTGGGTAGATCTAAATTTTATACAAATTTAGAAATTTGAATCACTCAAATCGGAGTTGAATTGCAAAAGTTATAAGCGTTTGAAGTTTGAAATCATATTTGAATTCATTAAACCGAATTAATAAATCTTTTTCTTTTTCGGAAAATAATTATTGCGTCATGGGTGACACGTGTCAGCACCCCATTGGTCTACGTGGACCTGCTGACGTCAGCGCCGGCCGAACCCCATGATGACGTCACCATGACGTCATCACGCCACGTGGCACCACCCGGGTGCTGCCACGTGTCCCGGTCCATGGACCCGGTCTACGGGCCCGGCGGGTCTACGGTGCGCTCGGCGCACGCCACAGTCGCTGACATGCGGGCCCCGCATGTCAGTGACGTGCTCACATGCGCACGGTGCGGCGGCTGGGCTACGTGACACGATCTCGTGCGTTGGATCTAAATCCAACGGCTGAGATTGGATCTGGATGCCGCAACGTGGATTTCGTTGAGGTGACGTGGGCTAACGTGGGCCGTTGGATCTTGATCCAACGGTCCAGATCTAATCTAGTTCGTTACTGCTATGGCTTCGTGGCGAGATCTAAACCGTTAGATCTAGATCTAACGGCGGAGATTAGATCTAGGAAATCAAACGTGGGAAAATACCTCCGGGCGACGTGGACGGATCAGGCGCGTTGGATGGCGATCGGACGGCTGAGGGAGCTCGCGATCGGCGATGGTGATGCGGCGGCGTTGGCAGACCGGAGCTGGTGCAGGCGACACGGGCGACGGCGTTTGTGGGCTTCTCCGGCGAGGTGAGATATCTCCACGGACGCGGCTCGACCTGGGGGTTCCAGATCTGGGCTCCGACGCGATGGAGGACGACGCACGACGGTGGGGCGTAGCAAAAACCGTGGCGGTGCTTCACGCAACTACGGCGAGCAATCCCGGCGAATCTATGGCGGCTGGACCTTGGTGGGCTAGGGCAATACGTGCGCACGAAAAAGGGCAACCTCGGGCGATGACCCACGCCTTAAATAACCCCGGGAGGCGCGCTAAAATCGGAACCCTAACGGAACGCGGCGGCGATGCGGCGGAGGAATCCGACCCGGACTCGGGAGGAGACGAAGGCGGACAGCCGTCTACGTGGCGCGATCAACGGCCATGATGGCGCGGGCGAGATCGGATCCGGCCGAATCGGTACGGCTGATCCTGACCGTTGGATCTCGATCCAACGGTTCGCGCGGAATAGGGTTTGGTCCGGCTCGAGCTCAGGTGCGGTCTGGTCCGAGTCAGACGCAAGTCTGGTTCGGTTCCGGCTCGGTCGGGTGAATAGTACAAACCGATTCGACATTTTCCAGCGATTTAATTATTCAATAATTTCATAGAAAATTCAAATAAATCCAGCAAAATAGCAAAATACTCAGAAAATTCCAGAAAAATTATGGAAAATATTTGGAAACATTTTGGACCCAAATAAAATATTTCCCACAAAACTTTATTTGAAATTTTTATTTCTTTAATTATTTCAATATAGAATAAATTCAAATTAATTCCAAATAAACCCAAATAAATTCCAGAAAATTCCAAAAATTCACCAGAGTGTAAAATAACATCTAATTTCATGAAAATCAAAAATTGGGGTGTTACAGGTACTAAGCATATCTACCGTTCTAACTAACAAAAGTCACAATATAAGATATACATGACATAGCAAAATGTCCTAGGGTTACAATTAAGCATGAATAACAATAATCAAGGAGGTAATCGCAATTTGGATTAACTAATCATTTATATTTGACATACGATGATAAAAGATAGCAATGCATGTTTATAACACATTGTAAATCGTTTGCAAACATGGGATCAAAATGCGTCAAGGGACTTGCTTTCAGTCGCAGTGGGGATGTCGAATTCTTGAAGTCCGGCGGCAGGGTCGGCGGACTCGGTGAGATCCTCGGCTACGCGCAAAACGGTACAACAAATAAATAAAATCCAAAAATTATAAAAGTTATACAGGCAGGAAGATCTTGATTTTATATGAATTTAGGAACTTGAACGCAGTCAATTGGAGTTCGGACAGAAAAGTTATGAGCGTCTGAAGTTTGAAAATCATGGAAAATGGAAAATGAGGGAATATTCCTGGAATCTTCTTTTTGGCTGATTTTCTAACTCTTCCTCTCTCTTACACATGGGACCCACTTGGCATTGACCCTTGCCTTCTTCTTCATTGAGCTTACTGGCAAAGAAATAGAGGAAGGGGAGGAGCTCATGGCGCTGGTGAGAGGGACCACTACGGAGTGGGGCGAGCATCCTGGGAGGCGACAAGACGCGCTGGCAAGACGTGGGGCCACGGCGGCCAGGCCGGAGCGGCGACGACACGGCGGCGCGACGCGCGGGCACGAGCGGCGCCGACGGCGCAAGGTGCGGGCGGCGCGATCGCAGCCGCGCAAGCGGGCGAGGTGCTAACGGGGTCGCCGGAGGGGCAGCGAGGCGCGCACGGGCATGGGTAGGAGCCCAACGGAATAGAGCACGGGAAAGATTTCCAAATTCCATGAAATTAATGAACCAATTTGAAATTTGAAAGGAGCAATACCTAGAGGACATCTAGAAGGGTTTAGGGGTGCAAGGAATTGAAGAAGGAACTACCGGAAATGATGAATTTGGTGGTTCAGCCGATGAGCTTCAACCACGAAATTGGAAGTCAAATCTTGATGAAACCTAAAATTGATTGAGGGGTTATGATCTTGACGTCCATACGCACAGAAAGGAACCAACGGAAGAGAGTTTGGCTCACCGGAGAAGAAGATACGATGACGAACGCGAAGAACGTGGTTCGGCGTCGGTTTTCTCGATCTCCCTGGCGAATGGTGTGGAGGGCCCAAAGAAGGTTGATACCACCAGGAAGATGACTCCAACACGAAGTAAATGGAGATGGAATCGTGCGAAACGGAGTTGAAACGGCCGAGTTATGGCCATTAAAGACCATTTCGGTTTTACGTTGCTATTCAAATTCCGGCGAGATTTGGGGCTAATGATGGTGAGGAATGGAAAGGTCTTGACACTACGAATCCAACAGACCCGGCCTTGCGTGATTTGGTGCATTGGAGAGAAAGTTATGGAGGATTGATTGAGAGGAGCGAGAGAGCTTGCTGTTCTTTTCCTGGGACGGAAACCATCGTGCAGGCCATCCCAAGGTTGAGGGTGATGCTACAGTAGCGCCACGTGTCAGCTTCCTATTGGTCGGAGTTAAGTGGATGTTTAGGCGTGAGAGAAAAATTAGCAAAAATGATCTAAAAATTCCTAGAACCATTAGGGAATATTTGGAACCCAATTAAATTGGTTTCATGAAATTTGGATGAAATTTGGAATTTAGAATATTCTAGGACAAATAACGGGCATTTAACAAAAGCCGCACGAGATAAAATACCAGAGAGTCTGCAAAAATCTTGGGAAAAGTCCCAAAAAGTTTTTGGAATATTTGAAACCTAATGCAATAGGTTTCGAGATTTTTGGAGTATTTTCGAACTCGGGTGGAATTTCAGGTACGGACTGGAATTCGGAAATTTGACTTTGCGGATGAAGGAAGATTGAATTCCAATTTCGGGACGGATAAGGATGCCAGGTGAATTAAACACCAAGGAAACTCGAAATTTTGAATTTAATTAATTTAAATTAAATTTTGGCAGCAGAACGAAATTGAGGATGTTACAGATCGCCCCTGGTACGGGCGATCAGTGGGTAGTAACGGCTATGGAGGAGCCAACGGCTAGGAATCTAACTGCTGGAAGTAACGGCGATCGCCCCTAGTTCGGGCGATTAGCGGTGGCGAGAGGATCGGCAGGGGCGAGGGGGGTGGCCGACGAGGGGGGGAGGTGGAGGACATAGTTGACCTAATGGAGGAGGAGGACCGTGCGGATGAGGAAGTCCCTGATTGCGAAGAGTCGAATGAGGAGGACAATAGTACTTAGGTGCCTATCCCTGGTGCGTGGAGTAATTTTAATTTCAAAGACCTAGCAATGAATGAAGGGAACAGTGATGCATGGGAGTATCATGAGAACGAGGTCACGCAAGGGGCCATATATAAAGACAAGGAGGTTGTGATGGATGCGGTGAAATATTGGGCAATGTCTCTTTGGCGGCAATTCAGGGTAGTGAAGTCTAGCAAAAAAGAATACGACGTGAAGTGCGTAGTCGATTCGTGCCCATGGCGGGTAAATGCATACAAGGGGAAGTGGAAGGACTACTGGAAATGTTCCATAGTGACGGAGCATAACTGCGAACTGGAGGAAGCGCAGCAGGAACACCGCAATCTGTCGTCCACTTGGGTGGCAAATGTGTTGTATGGCTAGATTGTGGACAATCTGCACCTGCAGCCTCGATCTATTATCAGAGCCGTCGAGGAGAGGTTCCAATACAAGATTAGCTATGGAAAAGCATGGAGAGCAAAGAGGACAGCTTTGCAGATACGGTTCGGGACGTATGAGGCTTCGTACGAGAATATTCCCCACCTGCTCAGGGCAATATCAAATAGGAATCATGGTACATCAATCGACATTGCGAAGTTTCCCGCAGATGGTCTGTGCGCGGGTAAGTGGGTCTTGCAGCGGGCCTTCCTCGCCCTCGGCGCATGCATAAGTGCATTCCAACACTATCGTCCGGTCATTTGCACGGATGACACATTCCTCACTGGGAAATACAAGGGTCAGATTCTAACTGTGATCGCGGTGGACGCCAACAACCAGGTTCTACTAGTTGCATTGGCCTTCGTGGAGGGGGGAAAACATTGAAAGCCGGTACTGGTTCCTTGAAAGAGTCAATTTTGCAATTGTTCAGGATCGACCTGATGTTTGTGTCATACACGACCGGCATGCGGGGTTGCTAAGGGCGATCGTGGATATGCAGCAAGGGTCTGACGTCATGGGAGTAGCAAAGTGGCCAGACCTGAAGAGCAGGTGGTGCATGAGGCACATGGGTGCCAATTTCTTTCGTCAGTTCTGGAACAAGGAGCTTATGAACATGTTCAAGTGGCTGTGCAAGCAGAACCAGCGGAGGAAGTTTGATGCACTTTGGAGGACACTGGATGAACTAACCAAGAAGCAATCAATGAATACAAGGGGGACTCCTAGTTCATCAAGGAATCCTATGGTCTACCACGAGCAAGGAGAGGACCTGGTAGCCTTGTGTGCGCTCCCTACCGATGCCCCAAACATTCGGCGTTGGCCGGGGACAAGCATAAAGAGTTTAACGGACTGGATACGACACGAGCTGTTGGAGAAATGGTCCCTTCTGCATGATAAGGGCGGTTCGCATTATAGAATAATGACAACGAACCTGGCGGAGATATACAACTGGGTAATGAAAGGCACGAGATGCCTTCCATTGATGGGTATAGTTCAAGGTGTGTTGCTAGGCACCCAAAGATATTTCATTGAGCGATACAGGAAGTCTGCTGCATGTATGTCGGACAATCGACTGTCGTACTCAACGGTTGCATCTACGTACATGGCCAACAAAACACGAAAGGCACAGACACATCGTGTTACACCAGAGAGTGGCGTGGAACGGAGATACCACGTTCACTGCGGTGACCGAGGTCGAAGAGGTGTCCACCGGAAGAGGACTTCACATCTATGCATAATCCGAGATGCTGACTGCGGGTGCTCATGCCAGAAGCCATGCTTGCTGCACTTGCCGTGCTCGTATGTGATTGCCGCAGCCGCCGAGACACACCAGTCATGTTGACCGTACATCTCCCACTATTAATACAAGCAAAGTGTTCACGACACATGGCATAACGAGGTGTACGGGTACCGAGTGGATGGATCGTTTACAACAGCCCCCCCTCCAGACCATCGAGGGGTACCAAACATCCGATTGTTGAAGCAGAAGGTCAGGCGTCGAAGGACATGTCGTATTCGGAATGATATGGACGAGTCCGAGGCGTGTCATAATCGGGGATAATGTAATTTTATTTCGAAATGTATTTGGTTGTCATAATGTGTCAGATTTAAGTACTGTCATGCTTGTTGTTTTATGCCCTCTGCATGTATTTCTTTACTTCAGGAACTTCAATATGTACCCGTTAATTATTGTCCCAGTCATATAATTTGTGATGTTATGTGCACAATCGAGCATATTTTGACATATGCAAAACTTAGTTTTTGCTTTCTACATGTACTGTTGGTTGTCGTAATGTGTAACTTTTTATTGTTGTCCAGTTTGTTGTTTCTTCTTTCTACATGTACATATGCAAAATGTTGTTATTTGTCATTTAATTATTGACCAGTTGAATGTATTTGCTTTCTAACAGGCGGCGATTGCGGGAGCTCGGCATGGTGCTGATGACTGCCCTGAGCTGCTAGACCGGACCGTTGATCAGACCCATCGGTCTAGGTTGTCCGCAGTTGAGGGCCGACAACTAGGTACACTGCGGCCTCGGGTGCCGAACGAGATGCTTCGCATCGACCCATGCTGGGTTCCACGGTAAGCTGCCACCGGTCTTACTCTTGTATGTACATGCACTTACTTGGGAATTCAATTTTGACGACACTACACACTACATGCAGGTTACGAGCGGCTGGCTTACTTCCACTCTGTAGGATGGTGGAGCAGACGACTGTCCCGATGGCTGAGAACCAGGTCCCACATTTCAGGTACAACCGGTCCCTGCTTACCGCACTCGTCGACCGGTGGAAACCCGAGACGCACATGTTCCACCTGCCGTGCGGAGAGATGGCTTCGACGCTGCAGAACGTGTGTTACCTCTTAGGACTACCCTGCGCGGGTCCTGCAGTTGTGCCGCACGACGTCCCCGTCACGTGGCAAGCGGACTTGTCCGCGCGGTTCGTCGAGGTGCAGCGACACCCCCGGGCCCCCGCCTACATGCCCCTTAGGCACGGAGAGCGCCACGGACCGACGAAGGTGTGGCTACTTCAGTTCACTGTTAGTACCCTCTTCATTGCAATTTAATGGGGATGCGCTAAGTTGCTTATAATATCATACGAACTACTATAGGCTGAGCTTCTCCACTTGCACGTAGAGGAGGACGACGTGGCCCACCACCTGGAGGCATACCTGCTGTTGCTATTTGGTTGGGTGATGTTCCCGTCCTCGCATGGGAACACGGTAGACTGGCACCTCATCGAGTACGCCCAGTCCATCGCCGACACCCCCTGATGAGGTAACACATTTCGTTCAAATATATAATGATAGGACATGTCTAACATTTTCGTTGTAAACAGATGGTGCAATGGTCTTGGGCCTCCGCTGTGCTCGCGACGACATATAGAGGGCTGTGCGACGCGGTCTCTCGGGCGGACCTTGACGGGACGATGTCGGGGTGCGTCCTCCTTCTGCAGTTGTGGTCCTGGGAGCGCTTCTCCATCGGCAGGCCTGTTGTTGACACCGCTCCGTACTCACAGGACCTGTACCATGGGGACCCGATGGACTGGTCCACCATGGGCCACTACTGGGTTCGATGACAGGTACGCCCCCTCGTACATGTACCGATTTTAATTTCCGCGCACTTTCGTAACATGTACCGTTTTTTCCCGCGCAGCGCTTGTACGCCCACCGACAGGTTAGGAGGTCGTACCACGAGTTCGTTCGGGAGTTCGATAGCCTCCACGAGGAGGACGTGTTGTGGACACCGTACGCCGCGTACGACGTACACGTCCGAGCACCTTTCGGGATTGCCGCGCTTTGCACGCGGGACGAGCAGTACTGGCTCACCCGTAAGGTCCTCGTCTTCGACCTGTGCATGGAGGAGTACTCACCGCACAGGGTGTTGCGGCAGTTTGACCTTTTCCAGATATTTCCATTATTGCCTAGACATGATGTCTCACGGGCCGCTCACAGGTACGGTTCCCGACCAAACATCTTACAATTATTGTGGATTGGATGTTGCATGTAAATGGCAAATTCTTTTACATTGCAGGATGACCCTGATGGGGGTTGCATATGGCACTCCCTTCGCGCATCGCATGACGATATGGGTACTGCAGTGGGACGATGCGCTCGCGGATAGGGTCACCGAGACCCAGCAGTACGACCACTCCACGTATGACGAGTACATGCAGTGGTTCGCACCACGCACTGGGCTCAGGGTGGGGTTCACACCACCGGCACCGTATGTCCCCCGCCAGGCATTGGTGTCCGATGCGTACCCTTCACAGATGTCTCGCGCCCCAGCTGGACCGAGTCGTGCTATCGGCGACGGGCGCGACGACGACGCACGCTACGACGACTAGGAGGAGGCGAAGATTGACGTGAGTCAGTTCTTCTCGACTGAGTACTTTGCCCCCGCTCATCAATCAGGAGCGCCCGACTTGTCGCCAGCCTACGTTACCCCTGTGCCGCACGGTCATCCTAGGAGGGATGTTCGTCTTCTGTCGCCGCTCACGTACTCCGCAGGCCAAGTCAGGAGGCGTCGGGGACACTGACTTGTTCTACAATTGTGCTTTTGTAATGACTTTATATTTATGACCTTGTTTAACTCGCTGAACTTAATGCTCATCCTTTTTAATCCTTCTGAATTAGTAACGTGTGTGCCTTTTATAATGTTACCCCTATTCCCGCAATATTCGATGGGCCCCGCGAGGCTACGACGAAAACATATTTTTTCCACGTGCAGAAAACACCTAAGAAAACACGATGGTTGCAACGAACATAATGGTTACAACAAACATAAGTCACAGGGAACATAAGTCGCAAGGAACACAACGGTTACAAGTTGACATCTACTGCGTGCTTCGAAGCCATTTTCCCTTCGCCCACGCCTCCGGTGGGGCTTCTCTAGCACGACGCGCCCTCTCACATTTCCTCTCTCTCTCAGCTTCCTTCTCCTCGGCTTTCTTTCTAGATGCCTCCTCACGTGCGGCATCACGTTGCTCTTGAAGCTGTCGCGTGAACTCCTCCTGCCGAATGGCTTGATCAAGGAGCCTTTGGTCTTCTGGGTTGATTTCCATATCAAACCACTGTTCAAATTCACACAGTGGCGGCGGCGACTTCATGAAGCATAAATTAGCAAAGTTTCATGTGTAAATATTATGAAACATGTATGATTATTACCAATTGACGATTCTTCAAGCTCTTCTCCGGCGGGTCGAATTCGTAGTTGCAGCACTTCCAGTACCTCCTCTTCCAAGTTGGAGTTTCCCAAGAGCGAACAAGCCTGCAAGGATCTTCGCACATACACATTAGTGGTACAGCTCCAAGAGGTAGGAAGAGATCCTGGTACCCTTTCCACTTGCACGCCTCAGCATCTAGGATTGATCGTCTACTTTTTTCCCTCCCTCTCCTTCGCTTCGCTTCGCTTCGCTCTTCTGTTCTTTCTTCCTCATTCGCTGCTGCCTTTGCGAGACCGTTAGCGTGGTTATAAAGAGGAGATATCGCCCGGATATGGAACGATTGCCCCAATTTTGGGCGATATTTACCTTGGACAGTGTGCTTTGTCATTCACCTCCAAAGTTGATATGACAAAAAGCTGGAAAAACTGATTTGACAAAAAGCTGAAAAAGGTGACAACACGCCCGAACAGTTTTCTCAGAGGAAAATGACAACAGCTTTCATGATTACTCTATATTGTGTATGTATTCCCTGTGAAATATTTGTTGGTGGTACTAATATAAGCATGTTCGCACCATCATGTTGTAACATCCCAGGATTTACCAAACAGATAAAAATAAAATATTAAAATGTGAATTTGATTTATTAATATCTTTATGCAAATTTAAAAGTTTTTGTTAAAAGATAATTGAATTCCTGAAATTAAAGAAGGAAAAAGTTATAGAAGAAAATGGTAAGAAGATAAAGTAAGTCAATTGCCATTTGCTGATCAAGAATATTCATTACAAAGGATTGAACTGTAACACAAAAATTTATTGTTACATCGTAGCTCACATCCACAATACATAGGAAATACAAAGATCTTTACAATGGCATACAACAGTTATACAGAATACAACTCTTACAATCATTCGATTACATATGCAATTACAATTACAACTCACAAAACTATCTAATTACATAAATGGTTACATTCTAAAAAGTAGGCTACAAGATCCTAAGCTTTGGCTTCTATGCTGACTTGTTCTGCATTGTTAGACCTGCATAAACAACTGCATCTGTATAAGTTTGAGAATAAAATAAATGCATTAAACTAAGTTCAATAAATAAAAAGAAGAAAGAATTGCCGTCAGCTAAGTTGAATCGCTCAATAAGGTACCCTAGATTGTCCGGGGGCCAATCTGGCTCCTCTCGCGATTAGGTTTGCATCATTCGGCAATAAACAAACCCGTTTAAGCCGTAGACACGATTATTTAGAAAATATCGCGTGATAGAAAGATAAAGAGATAAACATGAGCATTAGGCATTTCGATAACCCAACCATATTCCAAGCATTGCACCGAGCTAGCCAAGTACATGGGTCTCAAAGACCAAGTGCAATGCATTGGCCAAGACAATCATTAGGTGCATTCATCCAACCTCATGACTTGGAGCAATGAATTTGTTCTAGCCTTATCCCAACCTCTAGACTATATGCAATGCATTCACTTCACCTTATCCAAGCACATGACTAGGACCAATGCATCTACTTCATTCTTATCTCAAGCTCGAGAGCTCAAGCCAGCCAAGACCAAAACCATTGCACCAACTAAGTCTTTAATATGTGCAATCATTCCAGCCGCAAGCCTTAAGTCCTCTTTCTAACCCTGTTGCAAATCCACTTCCATGGCTATATAATAGCTAGCCAAGTTTCATCTAGCATCACAGAACCAAGCCACTCCCAGGATCACCACCCAGTATAAAGCAATAAGCAAGCCATTGCCCAGAGCATGTCCACATGAGTTAGAAGAAGCCAGGAAAGGCAAGTTTCAGAAACTAGCGCAACAAGTAGAAGTCAGGAGAACCAAATTCCAGGAGCAAGAATGGGAGATCAAGCCTTCAACCATATAAACGCCTAATCATCCCCTTTTTCAAAAGTAAGTTCCCAATATTCGATTCCATTAGAAGTATGTTATCATATCCAATAAGCTTGAAAGTGAGCTAGATTAGAGAATAATAGTAGAAGAGGAAACATAGAAGTGGTCTCAGATTTAATTTTGATGTCGTGGGGTTGCACCGTGCGTTCCCTAAAGCCTACTCGTGCTCCCCCGGCGCACAAGCAAGCCTAGAGCATCGTCGCGGTGCCATCCAACCCGGCTATCATCTTTTGTTCACTGATTTCATCATCGACCAAAGAAAAGTAGTTTACCCCTAGGACATGGCATCAGCTCATCGTTTATCATGCAAATGAACCATTAAGCCACCCTCAGTATACTCTACTTGGACATTCAAGAATCATCCATTGACCTAGCATCAAATTATTTATCATCTACTAGGCCAAACTGTCTACGAATGAAGCATGGCAAAACCTCCCACAAATATTTGCAGACATGGTATCATTTCATCATTTACCATGTAAATCAGTCTATCTTGAAACTCTGTCATCATGTTATAACTAAGTAATCAGTGGTATAGAATCATCATGTAAACTATCCAAAACCACTGTCAGCATGTGACCCAAAACATTAACCATGATCATCATGTTATGATTAAACAGTTGAGAACAACAAAGCCTAGCATGGCATCAGATCATCATTTGCCATGTAAAGAACTCAGTAAGAGCAACTAGCAATATACTAGGTCTTAAGTATTCCAAATATTGGTGTTGCTTAGTATCAAATCATTATCATTTACCATGCAACAATCGATTCTAAGCTACTGTCATCATGCTTCAATTAGATATTCAGGGAGGTAATCAGTAGCATAGCAGCATGTATTATCTACCATGTAGGTAGAACAATAAAGGAATCAGCATCCTCATGATATACCTAAGCACTTAGAGATCCTCAATCATATTTAACATCCATCTAAACATCGTCTGCTAAATCCATCCATATGACAATTAGTATAAAGGATCTCCAGCAAACCTCTAAGTATCACAGATCAATGCAAACATGATCTCAATATTAACATTTTAATCTCAAAGCATCATAAAACCCTAGCATCAAGTGTCATAGAATCGTCCCAATCATAGTGAAGGATTCGGCATTTAGAGAAAAAGGGGCAACTAATTTAGGAACCATCAAATCCTAAATCAAAACCGAGACAACATCATTCAGTGCAAGCGACAACAAGGAGAGGAGGATTAAGCTAGAAAAATACTGAAACCTCACTCAAAACCCTAGCCAATATCATCAGGCACAAGAAGCAGAGAAGGGGGAGAATCGGCATCCACAGATGGAGAGGATTAGGGTTACCAACCTTAATTAAGAGAGTGGAGAAGGGGGTGGAGAACCAAACCAGAAGGACGGGGAAGAGCCAGTGGAGCCGGCATGTGACCTCGATGGAGGCGGCGCAGTGCTGAGCCGACGCGAGCAGGCATGGAGGTGAGCCGGCGAAGCCGAGGTCGACAGGAACCGTAGTGAAAAGGGAGTCAAGCGCTTAGGCTAGGGGCCGTCGCCGACGGCCGGCGGAGCTGGGGGACTCGGGACCATCGGGCGGAGGCGCCAAAGTGGCGACGAGGCCAGATCACAGAGACCAAAGGATTGGGGGAAAAGAGAAGAGAGAGAAAGGAAATGAGATAAGAATAAGGAAAGGAAAAGGATAGGAGAAAGAGAAAGAAAGAAATAAAAAGAATAAAGAAGGAGAGAATAAAAGGGATAATACAACAATAATAATAGTAATATGTGTTTCTAGAAAAATGAGAAATTCAAAGGTCGAACTAAATTAGTAAATACGCATACTTGCGTAATATATCTATATAGAACATAATCATGACCTCCCGTAAAAGTAAATGTGTGTATATATAATTCATTTTGAATAATCCATAATTAGTTTCAATCTATGAGTAAATTCCTCGATATAGTATTCACTTAACTCTCGATTAACCCATGCTTTTACTTGATGAATAAATCATGAACGCTAATATCTATAGATTCATCCTTGGAATGCTCCTTAAGGCTCTATTGTCTCATTTCATATAAAATCATTTATATTATATTATGCTTTGCATCTGAATCCTATTAAAACATGACCCTGCAAGAGCTAAACCCTAAGATCTGTATTATTGATTCATACGCCAAAGTTTAACCATGCAGTTTGCATTTACTCTCTCTATCTACTTTGCTATTTTATATACTAATCGATGCTCGGTATAAGCAGCTACATACCCTGAAAATGAATCATAGTGTATTTAATCTCACAATCTTAGCTTCCTGAATTCGTAAAATAAAATAAAATGAATCATAAGGAATAGGTGTCGTTTGCGATACAACCCTCAGACCGTTGATCAATGACAAAGATTATAACATAAAGATGACACACTTATACGTTCACAAGCCCTAGTCCACACTCGTGCTTGTTTAATGTAATGATTGCTTATTTGTTTTTCCATCTGTTTTCCTTTTTGCTTTTATTGAAAGTGTTATTTGCTATTTGCTCTTTCTCATTAAACGACGTGTAGATTCCGACGTTCCAAACTCCGTCGTCGACAACTTCAAGAGTCCAACTTCGACTTCGTCCCTGAAAACGACGGATAGCAAGGCAAGCACCCCTTGATCATATTGATCCTAATTTTTCATAATCAACTAAAATGTTGATTAAAACTTGCTTGCATATGCTATGTTCTATAAAATTATTTTTGGATATTGGTAGATATACCTTATCATTGATAAATTTCCTCAATTGGCATTGATATGTGAACCTTGATAACCCTAGCTCAAGGATTGACACTTAATGTCAAAATGGGTACATTCGATTATTACTTGCATATGCTCAGCCATGCTTTAGACTGGGAACACGAACAGATGGTTATACTGCTCGTGAAGAACTTAAATTGTAGATATGATGGATTCTGTTCATGGACATGTTGGAATATTGTGATTATTGAAACTTTCTTTTTCTGGAAAATAAAACTATTGTTTTGACGTGGGTGATTATTGGCAATAGCCAGTTGTACATGTTTTAACGTGTACGTAGATAGGGTGGAGTGTTGCCCATGTCACAATAAGGACCGAGCTGATGTGTTGTTTTCAGGCCAAGATAACCGTACATCCACAAGTACTGGAGTGGGACAGTCTTAACCTATTAAAATTCTTTGGAACTAGCTTTGCACATTGGTAGGCAGTTGTAGCACGGGCATTCCAGATATAGGTTTGCTCGAGGGAGGTGTCATCACCGAGGTGTTGGCATCTGCCGTTGTAACGCCTGGCTATGAATTTGGGGCTGTTATTATTCCTGGTGGGTCACTAACTCCGGAATTTCTATTCCTGGTGGGTTACTGACTCCGGAATTCCTTTTACCTTTTTAGCTTCCATCATAGTCAAGGGTAACGTCATTGGGCTAGTGCAAAGTTAGGTCCAAGTAATCGAACGGTTTTGTTATGAACTCTCTGGCGGCACACCAAAGGAAGTGTGTCTATATGCATTGCCACAAAGGGAGAACATATCTTGTGGGTAAAGTCGCACAAACTCGCAGAGTCTAAACCTAATCGATTAGCCGCCATGATCATGAGCACTTGGTAAAGTCATCACATAGCTAGACATTTTCTATATTCTTATAAAACTGGACCAGATAATTTGGAATTGGTGAGCTTACCCTTACAGATGATTCAATTCTTGACATTTCGTTGGCAAGATTGAATTCAGCTGTTGTGCCTTGTGCTTGGCAAAACTAATTGATTACAGTCATGATGGGAATGGACGAAGGGATGTGAGTCTCTTATTCTGTTTATGATATTCTTACATATTACTTCTGTATTTACATACTTGTTATTTCATTCCCTTTACAAGTTTCGCTTTCACTCTATTATTCAGTATTTACAATTCAAGTTTCGCTTTATGCAAAACAACTGTAGAAACCCACTTTCTATTCAGCCTGCATATATTTAAGGTTTTGCAAACACTATAAGTCTTGCTGAGTACGCAACGTACTCACCCTTGCTATTTTGTTGTTTTTAGGCAGGAATCCTCGACAGGTACTTTGACGCAGGAAAACGGGATTATTAACGATGATTCTTTCTAAGGATTTACCTTGTCAGTTGCCTGTGGATTATGTGGCAAACTACAAGACATTTGATTCTTTTGGCTATGTTTAGTCGACCTTCTCGGTCATATTGTATCATTACTTCCGCTGTAATAAAATATGAAACTTTTGTATGGTTGTGATTCCAAATTGTGTTTGTGCGTGCTAGCTACTGATCATGGGACTAGCACAGTATGCGCATTAGAACCTTTCTTTTATGTTACACTGTAGCATAAAAGTGAGGGTCTCACACATGTAGTCTACAGGATGCCAATATTTTCAGTGGGCAGATAACTTGAATACACGGAGCATCCTACTACAACAGTACCAGAGAGGATGCTTGCCGGGGTAGAGCAAAGGATGAACCTTGAGCAAAAACTTAACATGCTAACGTTTAAGGTGGAGCGCATTTTAGATCACATCAAGTGGTTAGAAAAGATGATGTATGTAGTTATCCTTATGATAATTTTGTCTGCAGTTGTGAACTAGTTTGTGATCTACGCTTCATGCATGTTTACACCTCTTTCTATGTCGTGCAATGGAACGGTTCTATTTTGAATAAAAAATGTATTATTAAAATATCCTATTTGATATAAATTTTGTCATGCACACCTTCCTTTGCGTGTAAATTCTACTTGCGCAATAACCCTAAGTTGTATGGTCGGGCGCAAACGTTAACCCTTAAGCCTTTTCGGTAGCCTGTAGAATATCATGTTTGAAGGAAATTTTTCCGGAGCACGGACCAGATTTCCTCTTTGATACACGGACTACCATATTTTGCAAAAATATGTCATGCACACCTTCCTTTGCATGTACATTCTACTTGCGCAACAACCCTAAATTGTATGGTCGGGCGCAAACGTTAACGCTTAAGCCTTTTCGGCAGCCCGTAGAATATCATGTTTGAAGGAAATTTTTCCGGAGCACGAACCAGATTTGCTCTTTGATACACGGACTACCATATTCTGCAAAAATATTTCATGTACACCTTCCTTTGCGTGTAAATTCTACTTGCACAATAACCCTAAGTTGTATGGTCGGGCGCAAACGTTAACGTTTAAGCCTTTTCGGCAGCCCGTAGAATATCATGTTTGAAGGAAATTTTTCTGGAGCACGGACCAGATTTCCTCTTTGATACACGGACTACCATATTCTGCAAAAATATGTCATGTACACCTTCTTTGCATGTACATTCTACTTGTGCAACAACCCCAAGTTGTATGGTCGGGTGCAAACGTTAACGCTTAAGCCTTTTCGGCAACCCGTAGAATATCATGTTTGAAGGAAATTTTTTCGGAGCATGGACCAGATTTGCTCTTCGATACACGGACTACCATATTCTGCAAAAATATTTCATGTACACCTTCCTTTGCGTGTAAATTCTACTTGCGCAACAACCCTAAGTTGTATGGTCGGGCGCAAACCTTTTGGGCCTTTTCTGGTATTTCCTTTCGCGTTTTGGGCCGCCGTGCCATTATCATGATGATTAACGCGCTTTGAATAATGAACTCTACAGCACAACCTGTCACTGTGAAACAAAGCTACACGACGCGTCAATCTCAAACAAAGCTGCACGACTCGGGCAGTGTGCTTTGTCACTTGGTGCTCTGTAGAGTTTTGTCCCATCAGTCTGAGAAAGCTAGCAGTAGTTTACATAACATCAAGTGGAGATTTTTTGCTACAAGTTCTACATTGAAGATAACGTTTTAGGGTATCTTCGTAATCACAACGAGCGTTCTCATCCTTGTGAAGACCTTCAAACACGATAATACTTAGGGTTATTGCGCTAGTGCATTTTAGATGCAAAGAACAAAAATAACAAAAATGTCAGTTCTAATAAACAAATTTTCATTTCACAAACTGCAAACTGGCCCAGTCACAAGCATTACTTTTACCTGCACACTGCAAAGTGCGAAGTGATCACTCACTGCCTACATTTAACTCCGAAGTGACCCCTCATTGCATGATATATTTATCAATACTGACACCTTGCATGCATGACTGTCTTTTCAGCCCAACTTAATCATACGCGCCAACACTTAGTCCATACACCACCCCTTCGAGGCTATAAAAGGCCAAACTGCAGCCACACATACACAGCTCCCACTCACACTTCAGCATGGCTGGATCCTCTACCAGAACATTCTCGTGGACACCTGATATGAGTAGTGTAGCCCTTCATTACACGTTGAAGGTTACGCGTCATGGAAAGGATGATCCGTTCAACGAGGAGAACCTACATCAAGTGTTGTTCAAAATGCAAGAGTGGCGTGCTACATCATCGAGGGCTAATGTAACAACCTCTGGCCTAAACCTTGTGACCACGGACGACCTCAAGGCACATTTGCAAGGGTGGCGTCAAAGGTATTTCAGGGTGTGTGAACTAGCCGACCACCCTTCTGCTCTAGGTTTCTCTACGAGAAATTATAGGGTAATGATGCTACCCGATCAGTACACGGAACATATTAGGGTTAGTTATTTCCTATCTATTCACCATACTAATATTTGTAGCATTATCCATAAGTTCACTGATTTGTATGCTCGTCTTGTGTGCTAGTCATTCCCGAAGGATCAAGAGTTGCTGAACAAAGATATCCCACATTTCTATGTGATGTATATGCTCTTTGGAGGGGGTGTGATGCCTGGGTCGCTCAGAAGACGCAGAAGAGGATATAACCGGAGGGGTAGACGTCCACCCAGAATTGTTGCAGTAGAAAGTTCGAGAGGACGGTCAACAACCACCGAAGGAGGGATTGCTCCTAACTTTACAAATGACGATGGCGATGATGACGATGATTTCGTGTCACCTAGACCTTGGTGTTCAAGCACTGTCATAACAAGCACTATAGGAAGGCGAATTATTTTCGTCGGTCCGACGAACATAATAATATTTTCATCGGCAAAGCTGAGGCCGACGCAAATACTCCTATATTTTCGTCGGCCACGGTGGAGCCGACGCAAATACTCTTATATTTTCGTCGGCCAACATGGGGCTAATGAAAACAGTACTATATTGTCGTCGGCTGATGTTAAGGCCGACGAAAATAGGAATAGCTAGGTCACTCGGGCACTATCACAATTCGTCAAACCGCCCCTCACGCAGCCCCAATTCATCACACCGCGCCCCCCTCACGCCGCCGCCCCCCGCCGCTCGCCCTCACCTAGAATTGGCCAGCCGGCCTCGGCACCACACCCCCCAACCTAAGAAAATTTCCTTTTTAAGGGGGATAGGGAAGCGTATTGGGTTCTTGGTGAATGAGTTTATAGGTGTCCTGTTCATGCTAGTTAGATGTCGCATGTGCATCATTCTCATTGCAGGTCGTTTTAATGCTTGTAGGCGTATAGATTTGATGCTAGGAATGTTGCATTGCACAAGCATATCAATTTTATGTCTTTAAATTTCCACTAGTATGAATAGATGTATCAGTACTATTTCCATTGTGACAATTAATTAGTGTACTACTCTTTTAATAATGAGCATCCTGTTATATTCTTGCTTGTGTCCACAAAATCATAATGAGCAAGTAAGGTTGCATTTTCTTCATGAGCATCATTTTTCAGTAGGACTTGTTGCATTCTTCCTTATTCAATTGTTATGCATCATTTAGTCCACTAGAATGAACATTTAGAGTAAGACTAACTAGCTGCCATGTCTCATGAATCATTGAAATTGAATTTAATATTCATATTAGATGCACTTCATTAATTAGTAATGCATGTCTTACATTCTTTTGCACAATTGTGTGTATATGACTATATACCTATATAGTTAGCTGATTAAATAAATTAGAAGAGGAGCTAAGGACTAGGAAACGGTCCTGGACCCGTTGTCCGTGGCGGTCTTGGACACATGGTCCATAGCGCGCTCGAGCGCGTGGTCTCGAGGAGTTCTTGGTGCTCGACACTAACTTGTTTATCGTTTATATTCAATAGATAGGTGCGACTCGAGGCGCATAGACCTTGAGGAGTTCCTAGTGCTCGGACACTAGGGTTTTTATCGTTTTCTTATTTGAATCTTCATGGAGTTAATGTTCTTCAATAGCAATAAGTGCGACTCGAGGCGCGTAGACCTTGAGGAGTTCTTGGTGCTCGGACACCAAGTTTCTTTTCGTTTTTCTTAATTCGCGATTTATGGTTCTTACTCTGAGATGGTAGATAGATTGTGAATGAAATTCTGAAATGGAGTGACGAACGAGAGTGATCATATCTAACGACTTCTCCCTTCTTTAAAGACAAAGCTATAATGGCCTCTACTCACAATGAATACTTCTCATCTTGTAATGAAATGCTGTCATTAATCAAAACTTTCAATCTTTATCTTCCCTACACAATAAGACCCCTTGCCTTATAAACAAATTCTGGTAATGGCAATGTCCAACCTACACCTTAAAAAAAGTGCTTTAGCTAAATGTAAGGAGGGTAAGCTGAACAAAAATTTTGCTAAGGGTAATTTGTTAACTAAGCTTTGTCCTGTAAATGTTCTTTTGCAGGATGTCAGATCGCGAAATAGTGGGGCAGGATTTGATCCTTAGGTTAGGATCCACCCAAGGTCAGCCTAGTGTGCCTGAATCAACCTCGGTACCCCTTCATGATCTTAACCAGCCAGGTCATTCGGAGTCTAGGCAACCAACACCCCCAGGAGGCACCGCTAGGACTCCCGAGAACCCAGATAAGTTAGAGAGGGTCCTTCTGTACTTGGAGAACTCTACGAGAGAAGCCCAGGAAAAACAGAATCAGTTCTTAGAAGCCTTATTAACCAATCTAGTTCTGGGAATCCATTCCCATCACTCCAGGGGCAGGGTAACCTTAGGGGAGTTCCTCCAAACTCGCCCACCCACCTTGTCCAGAGCCACAGAACCCCTTGAGGCAGATGACTAGCTTTGGGAAATTGAGAAGAAATTAAACACCATAAACTGCACCGATCAGGAGAAGGTACAGTTTGCAGCACACCAGTTGGTTGGGCCAGCCGCAGTGTGGTGGGAAAAATATTGTGAAGCTCGCACTAGGGAACCACCAATTACTTGGGGAGAGTTTACCACTCAGTTTCGTGGTGCCCACATCCCAGCAGGAGCATAAGACATCAAGAGAAGGGAATTTTGGGATCTGACTCAGGGAAATAAGAAAGTCACTGAGTATTTACAAAAATTTAATGAGTTATCTCACTATGCACCTGATGAGGTGGACATAGACGCTAAGAAAATATATCGCTTCAAAAAAGGAATGAATCCTTACATTAGAATGCTGGTGTCCACTCAAGAAATCACCGAGTTCCAGAAATTAGCAAACCGTGCCATAATCCTAGAAGATGAACAATCCCAATTGAATGAAGAGAGAAGAAAGAAGGCAAAGTTTGACCCCAGGCCAAGCTTTTCTAACCAGCCAAGGCTATCTACACCTCCCATGCTAATCCAACACCCAGCACCAAGACCTTATGCAGATGCTCCAGTTCAGCGTCCCAGCGAGTTTCCACCTAGGACCCCAATCAAGTGCTTCAAATGTGGAGAACCTCATTATGCCAATAGCTGCCCACAACTAGACACCAGATGCTTTAATTGTGGCCAAATGGGACACAAAAAGAATAGTTGTCCACGCCCTGTCAGTCAAGTAGGAAAACACAATCCAGGAAGATCCCAGAGTCGTCCACCCGTAGTGGGACGTGTTCCAGGGAATCCCACTGCTGCTTCATCTCAAGGACACAACCGTGGAGTGCCCATTGCAGGATCAGCCCGTTTGAACAACGTCTCCGTAGCACAAGCAGAGGGAGCCACAGCTGTGGCAACGGGTATGCTTTCCATTCCTTCATCTGTTTGTACCATCTTGTTTGATCCTAGTGCAACACATTCCTTTATTTCTAAAGAGTCGGTAAGTAAGAATAAATTGGAATGTGTGAGTTTGTCACCACCTTTAGGGGTTAGTACACCTGTTGGACTAATCACGGTAACCTCTACTAGGAAGAATCAGATGATAAAAATACAGGATACTCCGTTCTTAACCAATTTGCATGTCATCAGTTTGTCCCATCTAGACGTAACTTTGGACATGGATTGGCTAGTTGAAAATGGAGTTAATATAGATTGCGAGGTAAAACCTGCATCTATAAGGACTTCAAGTGGAGATAGTATCCTGTATCGGGGATGTAGAGCCGGGCAATATCAATCAGATTTCAAACTCAACCATGTGTCCCCAGAAGGACTACCTTTCCCTCCAGTAGTCCCAGAATTTCCAGATGTATTCCCAAGGAACTGCCAAGTATGCCACCTGACAGAGAACTCGAACTTTCCATCGATCTTATCCCAGGAACTACTCCCTTATGCAAAAGACCTTACTGCATGACCCCACGAGAGCTTGTAGAGTTAAAGAAACAATTGGCAGAATTAGAAGGAGAAGGATTCATCAGGAAAAGCTAACGTGGTAGCTGACGCACTAAGTAGGAAGGCTCAATGTAACAGCTTATCCTTTCAAAACTTTATGCCCGAGCTAATTCAAGATTTGGCTAAGATGGAAATTAGCTTTACCATATCGCCCTCTGATGCCATGCTAGCCACCACAACTATCAAGTCCACCTTATTGGAACAAATTAAGGAAAAGCAGGCTACAAATAAGTTCATCTTGAAAGAAACCAATAGAATCAAGTCCAGCCAACCCTCTGAAATTAATTTGAATAAGGATGGGAGTCTCAGGCTGCATAACCGCTTATGTGTTCCAAATGACCCAGAAATCAAGTTGACCATCCTTAAGGAAGCTACGTGGGAGAAGGAAGTGAAGTTGTAGGAAGCCTACTCGCTTCGGTTAAGGTCAGTCGGATTTCGGGGACGAAATCCCTTTTAAGGGGGATAGGATGTAAGGACCCTGAAATTCCAATTACATCAATCACACTATTAAGAGCTTAATTAACAGAAATGCATGCTAATTAGTGTGTTGATGGAATCAGTAAGCCTAATGGAGTAAATGGCTAGTGATGTGTTGGAGTAAAAAAAAGAGACATTTCTGCCCTAGCCATTTAGTAGAGCTAAAGGGGTAGAAGAGTAACTTCGCATCAGGAGTGAGGATAAGAGTAAAGTCACAGTATAGATTCATAGCACTTCCCTCATTTCACCGCAGCCCCCTTTTCACCACTCAGAGCTGCTGTAACATCCCAAAATTTTGCTTTCTTAAAATCATGTGTGATTTGGCACTTTGGTGAATTTTTGGAATTTTCTGGAATTTATTTGGATTTATTTGGAATTTATTTGAATTTATTCCATTTTGAAATAATTAAAGAATTTAATTTTGCAAATAAATTTTTGTTGGAAATATTTTATTTGAGTCCAAAATAATCCAAAATATTTTCCGTAATTTTCTCGAATTTTTACGAGTCATTTGCTATTTTTAATGAATTAAATGAATTATCGAATTATTTTAAATATTAAATCGCTGGAAAATCCAACTCGGGTCAAGTATCGTTCATCCGATCGAAGTCGGACTCGAGTCCGACCGAGCCGCTGACTCGACCGAACCCACTCCTAACCCTAATCGATCCCAACCGTTGGATCAAGATCCAACTACCGAGATCCGCCGACCGACCGAAAGCCGTGTTTGGACCGGACCCGATCGCGCCGTGCGATCGTGGCCGTTGATCGCGACACGTGGACGGCCACGATTTCGTCGTCTTCCAGAATCGAGCCGGACTCGCGCCGAGTGCGCCATTGCGGATCGATTAGGGCTCCGCCGAGCACGCCTCCGGCTATTTAATGCCCGGATCGCACCGAGGACCGCCGTGACCGCGCACTTCTTGCCCTAACCCGCCGAGCTCTAGCCGCCGTGAGGTTCGCCGAATCGCTCGCCGTAGTTGCGTGAAGCGCCACCACGGTCCTTGCCTCGCCTCGCCGCCGTCCGCCCTCCGCCGCCATTGACCCCAGATTCAAACCCCGGCCAGCGCGCACCAAGACACCCTCCATCTCGCCGAGCACGCCCCAACCGCCGTTTGGGTGGTCGCCGTCCTCGGCGCCGGCGCCGCAACTCCGCCGTGAAAGCCATCGCCGACCCGAAGCTCCACCAACCGTCCGATCAAGATCCAAAGGCCCAGATCGTGCCACGCGTCGCCGGTGAGTTTCCGCTGAAAATCCTAGATCTAATCCCAACCGTTGGATCTAGATCCAACGCCCACGATCGATCACGTGCGCCCCAAGCACATGAGGCCAAACTCAATCCCGGTACGTCGGATTTCAAACCAACGGCCACGACAGCCACGCTGGCCCAGGAAGCCGAACTGCCGCGCTACCACGCTACAGCAGGTATCACCGACACGCGGCCCGCGTGTCGGGCCGACAGCATCGCGGACGCCACCCATGACGCCATCGGTGGGACCCACTGCCAAGACCGTGGTCGAGCCCCGCCGACGCCAAGAATGACGCCACCCGAGTGGGCCCACATGTCGGGCCTCACGCGTGGAGCCGTGGACCGAGTCCACGGTGGACCCAAGCCGAGTGTGGACCGAGCCCATGGACCGGTGACGCCAAGCAGGCCAATCAGGAGCTGCCACGTGTCCATGCCGACGCAATAATTAATTTCCAAAAGAAAATGATTTATTAATTCGAAATATTGATTCAAATTTAGATTCAAACTTCAAACGCTTATAACTTTTGCGTTTCAACTCCGATTTGAGTGGTTCAAATTTCTAAATTTGTATAAAATTGAGATCTACCTAAATATGAATTTTATTTAATTTTTGGACTAAAGTTTTTCTCTGAAATATTATTTAATTGATTATTTAAACTTTAAATAATCATAACTTTTGCGTTTTAACTCCAAATTTGACGATTCCAGTTTCTAAAAATCCAGAAAATTATGTTCTCTCTGTTTATGGATTTTATTTGGAGTTTTGGGATCTTTTTGCATAGTGTTCATTTGTGTATTTGCTATTTGCACGCTTTACGAGTAGACGTTGAAGTGCCTAAGGATTCGAGGGAGAAGTGTTGACTCAGATCCAACTCAAGACCAAGAGCAAGTGCTTTTTGAAGGCAAGTTGTGCTTTGACCATATTGATCCCATTTCGAAATCTATTTTGATTTAAACTATTGCATGCTAGTTTAATTAGAAAGATACTTTGTTTAAACCTGGGGGTTAGATAAATACCAATTTGCTATATGACACCTTGATTACTTAAGTATGTGCCATGATCCCTTGTCACCCTAGTTGTGGTTTACTAGTTGGACATTATTAAATTGCCAACATGGGTTTAGATCGTTGTAGTATGCTGCTTAGACCTGCTACGTGCTCATGACATGATTTTGGATAATCAAATGCTAATATGGACTTAATGATATATTGAACCTGTTTTGGAAAAGTATCATGTGATGTTGATGGCACGTGGTGCATGGTAATCAATCGGGTTTGATAAACAGATTTCGGCCAGGGCATATGGCAAGAGTAATCAGGTGGGCCAGTGTGGCATTGGGAGTGTTGATTTGGTTTTTCGTAGTCTTGCCCTGGTCACTCTAAGGACTTAACCTTGCAAGCCTTTGAACTGGTCATACTTGCAACCACATGGTCGAATGGGACGGCCCTAGTTGACTAAGTCGCTAAGGACTCACTTGTGGAGCCTCAGGGTGTCGATTACACCGTTTGTGTGATTGTACGGGGAGCGTATCGTGGTCGTGGCCAGGTACCCATCTAACGGTGTGTTGGTCCCATACTTCGCCTTGGCTAAGGGAAGGGATGGTGTAGAGCACGTCATCGGAGAGGACCACCTGTGTTGTTTGAGGCTTCCGAAGGCTTTGTTATGATCGCTCATTCGCATACTCTTGTATGGCGATTCACGGTACCGACGTGGTGAGTGGATTGTATCTTGTGGGTAAAGTGCATAACCTCTGCAGAGTGTAGAATCTATTTGAATAGCCGAGTCCACTTGATCGACAATGCTCTGGAATTACAAATAAGGGTTAGATTTTCTCAAAATAACTTGGATTTTGAGAAGTTGGGTTGGTTTAACAAAGAAGATGATGGAAATATGGTTTAGGATGGGGAAAAATGTTATTTAAACTTCTTGAAAAGTTATTTATGCTTTACTTATTTCTACCGCTTTGAATCTACTTATATTACTTGTCAAAAGTCACATCGCAAATATACCTGAGCTACTCCTTTGTACTAAGCCATGCATATAGTATATTAGCTTGCATTCTGGCATGACTTGCCGAGTACCAAGTACTCACCCTTGCCCCAACACAATATCAGTTGAAGAGGAGATTACGCCACTTTGGAGGAGGAACTCCAAGAGGACCCGACTACTTAGGGATGCGAGCCCGGTCGATTGCCTGTGGTATCTTGGATGGCGCCACTAAGTTTATTTGATTTTCCGCCGCTATTATTTTTCTCTCGAATAAGTTTCGCCCTCACGAGGCATATATTTGTAACTTGGCCATAAGGTCGAGTAACCGCTTTATTACTTTAATAAAGTACTTCTATGGTATCGATTGGTATGATTGTGATATTTACCGATGTTAAAGATCGTGTGCACTAGCGCTGCTCCTCGACTAGTGCTGAATACACAGAGGGTCCGGATTTGCAAATTCGGGGTCCCGACAGAGGTGGTATCAGAGCCATACTTGACTGTAGGCTCAACCCTAAGCTAGAATGGTCGTAGTGAGGATAAAACCTATTTTCTAAAGCTAAAAATTTGTGAAGACAAGAAATGACATCTCGACTTATCCCCTTCTCTCTTTTCTTGCCTCTTGCTGAAATTCTCCCTTACCTCGTCACGATCGAAAAATTCCGAGTTCTTACGAAAAGCACTCTTGTGACAGATGGAGGTTTTCTTGATGAGTGAGCATAGGTTCTATAGTGAGACTCCTTCGCCGAGTCGAGTCATAGAATAAAGAGTCACCCTTTAGGCGATAGATTCCAGAGTTAGTTCGATTTGGATTTGCTTTGTTTGCTGAGTGTGCAGTATGTGTTGCAAGGCCCTTAGGCATTGTAAGCAGCCATACCAAGTTATTACTAATAAAGATGGACCTTAAAGTTACCCCTTTCGCCCCGCATAAGTTCCATATTACTTGTCTATTCTTGTTTCCCTCTCATCTCTAAACCTAGAGCAAATCGACAGATGGTGAACACCCGTGGGAACTTTGGAAGCAATGGGAGTGGATCTCGCCAAACAGAAAACCACAATGATGGAGCACCAGCACCGCAACTGGATGTGCAGAATTTTGGAGCATTTCTTGCTGCTCGCACTCCGATTGATGCATGCTATGATGCAACAAATGCAGCACGTCCTTTGCCAGGCCATCGCTAATCAAATTAATCGTGACCACGCCGTAATACAAGGTCGTCGAGTTCATGAGGACTCACCCACCCACTTTCTCTCGAAACGCCAATCCATTGGAGGCCGATGATTGGTTAAGATCAATTGAGAGGAAGCTACACATAGCCCAATGCATAGGAAATGAGAAGGTACTTTACGCTTCTCATCGCTTGGAAGGAACAAATGAATGGTGGGAGAACTTCGTGCACGCAGAGAACCCTCAAGATATCACTTGGGAAGAGTTCACACCGCATTCCGACAAGTATCACGTGCCTGAAGGAATTATGGACCTTAAGAAGGAGGAGTTCAGAGCACTCAAGCAAGGTAATCAACCAAAGGGTCGACTACTGAACAAGTTCACACAGCCTAGCACGCTACGCACCGAGGATGTAGCGATGATAAATCCGCATACCTCGTTTTATGAAGGGACTTAACTCAGATTGCAAGTAGGGTTGATCACCCACACCTTTCCAGATTTCCAAGAGTTGGTGAATAAGGCGCTTATTCTTGAGGACAAGCGCAAGGAACTGGATGAGAACAGAAGCGCAGGATGCAACAAAGAAGGATCACGTCGAGGAACGCAACAGCTTGAGAGTTGCACCAAATCAATTCTTCGATTCCAACCACGTAATGCAACAAGGACACCATCCTCAAGCACCAAGACCCGCCAATCGAACTACCAAACCCCAGCCCCGCTTAGAAACGCTACCCCTGTGCAACAATAGGAATGCTGAGACGCCGCTACAATCGCAACGAGCCAGACACTTTGCCAACAGCTTGTCCGAAGAAGACAGCAGGAGCGACCCGATTCGCTTCAATCTAGGAACCACCCCAGCTAGGGACGCCAAGACTGTGAGCCACACCCTGCATCAGGTGAGAGGCCGAGTCAACCATGTCACCGCAGATGCACCGCAAAATGCTACTGACGTCGATCTTGGGTAAGTTACTTGTTAACTCAAGACTGCAGCAGCTTTGTTTGACTCGAGCTTCAGATTCGTTTGTTTCGCAAGGCTTTGCTACTAGAAATGACTTAAGGATTGCAAGACTTAAGTGCATGCTTTTAGTTCAAACCCCTGGTTCCGAACTCCGAACGGAAGTAGGATGTTCCGGTGAGAATACTAATAGATGGAATAGAGTTCCTAGCAAACCTTATAATTTTGGAGACCCGGACCTTAGATGTTATATTGGGAATGGATTGGTTATCCAAGCACAAGGTCAGTATTGGATTGTGGACGAAGGACTATCTCGATTGAGAGCCCGTGTGGGAAGAAAGTGGAATTTCAAGCCACCGCAGCTAGAGATGGACAGCTTGATGGTTAACAGCATCAAGGCAATCAGCATAGAGGATGTCCCAAAGTAGTGAATGAGTACCCGATGTTTTTCCCGAAGATCTACCTGGTATGCCGCCAGACGAGGACATAGAGTTTGTGATAGAGCTTGTACCTGCACAAGACCGATAGCAAAGAGACCCTATCGGATGTCAACCGAGGAGTTGGTAGAGATGAAGAAACAAATAGAAGAGTTAATGGAGAAAGGATTTATCGCACCAAGTTCGCCGCCATGGGGAGCACCGCTTTGTTTGTCAAGAAGAAGGACGGAGTTTCAGGATGTGCATTGACTACCGTGCACTCAATGAAGTCACCGTGAAGAATAAGTATCCGCTACCCAGGATTGATGATTTGTTTGATCGCTTAAGAGGAGCCGAGTTTTCTCCAAGATTGATCTCGAGATCGGGATATCATCGCTAAAGATCCGATCGTAAGATATTCAAGATCGCATTCTCGTCAAGATATGGACATTACGAAGTTTACGCTATGTCCTTTGGGTCGATTTAATGCGCCTTTATTTCATGAATATGATGAATAAGGTGTTCATGGAATATTTGGACAAGTTTGTCGTCGTGTTCATAGACGATATCCTAATCTACTCCAAGACAGAGGATGAACATGCCGAACACTTAAGGCGAGTTTTGGAAAAGTCGAGGGAACAAGCAACTTTTCGCCAAGTTCAGCAAGTGTGATTTTTGGAAGGACAAGGTGGAGTTTCTTGGACATGTAATGACCGCAGAAGGAGTCGCCAGTAGATCCAAGCAAAGTAGAAGCTGTGTTACATTGGGAGCACCAAGACTGTGACCTATTCGGAGTTTCCTTGGAATGGCAGGATATTACCGCCGTTTCATCGAAGGTTTTTCGACAATTGCGAAACCTCTTACGCAATTGCTGAAGAAGGAAAAGAAGTTTGCATGGACGCGAATGTGAGGAAGGATTTCAGAGTCAAGAAGCGATTGACATCAAGACCGGTGTTAGTTCTACCGGATGTTGCTCAAAGCTTCGATATTTATTGTGACGCATCGCGCCAAGGACTTGGATGTGTCTTGATGCCTAATGGACAGGTCTTCGCTTATGCATCAAGTCAGCTGACTCCTCATGCGGACAAGTATCCGACACATGACCAAGAGTTAGCCGCCGTATTGCATGCAATGAAGATAAGCCTTCACTATCTGATTGGAAACAGATGTGAAGTATATACGGATCATAAGAGCCTTAAGTACATATTCACCCAATGGATCTGAATATGAGGCAAAGGAGATGGCTAGAATTGATCAAGGACTATAATGTTGGAATTCATTACCATCCCGGGAAGGCCAACGTAGTAGCCGATGCTCTGAGTCGGAAGAGCCATACCGTGAGTACGTTGCTAGCCACAAGTCAGGATGAGTTATGTGAGGATTTCCAGAAAATGAAGATTGAGGTTGTACCTAGCGGATTCTTGGCCGCCTTGGAAGTAAAGCCTACTTTAGAGGACCAGATCCGAGAAGGACAGAAGGATGATGACAAGATCCGTAGGATTAAGTCCAAAATGGAGGAAGGCAAGGCAAAGGATTTCAAGCTAGACGAGCAAGGCACGTTATGGATGAAGGATCGCATTTGTGTGCCTAACAAAAAGGAGTTAAAGCAATCGATTACGGAAGAAGCCCATGACTCTAAGTACTCGATTCATCCGAAGCGCCAAGATGTATCAGATCTCAAGGAGAGATTCGTGGCCGAGTATGAAACGTGAAGTTGCCGAGCATGTTGCATTGTGCGACGTATGCCGTAGAGTCAAGGCAATGCATCGAGACCAGCAGGATTGCTACAACCGCTGAAAATACTCGAGTGGAAGTGGGAGGAAATCGGAATGGATTTCATTACCGGTTTGCCGAAGACTCAAGGAGGTTATGACTCCATATGGGTTATAGTGGATCGCTTGACTAAAGTAGCCCATTTTATCTCCGTAAAGACCACTTACTCGGGAGATAAATTAGCAGAGTTGTACATGATCAGGATTGTTTGTTTGCACGGAGTGCCAAAGAGGATTGTATCGGACAGAGGTACCCAATTTACCTCAAGGTTCTGGAATAAGTTGCATGAAGCCATGGGAACCCGTTTAAACTTCAAGATGACTTATCATCCACAGACGGATGGACAGACCGAAAGAGTCAACCAGATTCTAGAGGATATGTTGAGAGCTTGTGCATTGGCTTATGCTACCTCTTGGGATAAAAGTTTGCCGTATGCCGAGTTCAGTTACAACAATAGTTATAAGGCTAGTTTACGATGTCACCTTTTGAGGCCTTTGTATGGTCGACTGTCGGACACCATTGAATTGGAATGAGACCGGCGAGCGCCGTGTCTTTGGGCCTGATATTCTTCAAGAGGCTGAGGAGCAGATCGCTATGATTAGGGAAAGGTTGAAGATAGCCCAATCTCGACAGAAGAGTTATGCTGACAATCGTCGCCGAGATTTGAGTTTTGAACCGTAAGACTTTGTATACCTCGAGTTACGCCTCTCGGGGAGTTAAGAGGTTCCATGCCAAAGGGAAACTCGCACCTGCTATGTTGGACCATTTAAGATTTTGAGTCGCAGAGGTGAAGTTGCCTACCAGCTGGAGTTGCCACAGTCGTTGGCAGGAGTGCATGACGTGTTCCATGTGTCCCAGTTGAAGAAGTGTCTCCGAGTTCCCTGAGGAAATGTGCACCGCTAGAGTCAATTGAGTTGCAAGAGGATTTGACTTATAAGGATCACCCTTTGAGGATTCTATACACAATGGATCGAGAAAATAGAAAAAAGTCAACCCGATTCTGTTGAGTTAAGTGGAGCAACCTTTAAGAAAGTGAAGCGACTTGGGAGCGCGAAGAGGATTTGAAGAAAGAATTTCCAAACCTATTCCTTTAGTGAGCCACTGAATCTCGGGACGAGATTCTATTAAGGGGAGGTTTGTAACATCCCAAAATTTTGCTTTCTTAAAATCATGTGTGATTTGGCACTTTGGTGAATTTTTGGAATTTTCTCGAATTTATTTGGATTTATTTGGAATTTATTTGAATTTATTCCATTTTGAAATAATTAAAGAATTTAATTTTGCAAATAAATTTTTGTTGGAAATATTTTATTTGAGTCCAAAATAATCCAAAATATTTTCCAGAATTTTTCCGAATTTTTCTCGAGTCATTTGCTATTTTTAACGAATTAAATGAATTACTGGGAATTATTTTAAATATTAAATCGCTGGAAAATCCAACTCGGGTCAAGTACTGTTCATCCGACCGAGTCGGACTCGAGTCCGACCCGAGCCAGTTGACTCGACCGAACCCACTCCTAACCCTAATCGATCCCAACCGTTGGATCAAGATCCAACGGCTGAGATCCGCCCGACCCCGACCGAGCCGTGTTCGGACCGGACCCGATCGCGCCGTGCGATCGTGGCCGTTGATCGCGACACGTGGACGGCCACGATTTCGTCGTCTTCCCGTAACCGAGCCGGACTCCGCCGCCGAGTGCGCCACCGTGACCGATTAGGGCTCATGCCGAGCACGCCTCCCGGGGCTATTTAATGCCCGGATCGCACCCCGAGGACCGCCGTGACCCCGCGCACTTCTTGCCCTAACCCGCCGAGCTCTAGCCGCCGTAGGTTCGCCGGAATCGCTCGCCGTAGTTGCGTGAAGCGCCACCACGGTCCTTGCCTCGCCTCGCCGCCGTCCGCCGTCCTCCGCCGCCATTGACCCCAGATTCGAAACCCCCGAAGCCAGGCGCACCCGAAGACACCATCCATCTCGCCGGAGCACGCCCCAACCGCCGTTTGGGTGGTCGCTGCCTCGGCCGGCAGCCGCAACTCCGCCGTGAAAGCCATCGCCGACCCCGAGCTCCACCAACCGTCCGATCAAGATCCAAAGGCCCAGATCGTGCCACGTCACTTCGGTGAGTTTCCCCGTTGAAAATCCTAGATCTAATCCCAACCGTTGGATCTAGATCCAACGGCCCACGATCGATCCACGTGCGCCCCAAGCACATGAGGCCAAACTCAATCCCACCGTCGGATTTCAAACCAACGGCCACGACAGCCACGCGCCCAGGAAGCCGAACTGCCGCGCCACGCCAGCTGGCAGGTGATCACCGACACGCCGCCCGCGTGTCGGCCGACAGCACCGGACGTCACCCATGACGCCATCGGTGGGACCCACTGCCGAAGACTGGTGGCCGAGCCCCGCCGACGCCGCGAATGACGCCACCCGAGTGGGCCCACATGTCGGGCCTCACGTGGAGCCGTGGACCGAGTCCACGGTGGACCCAAGCCGAGTGTGGACCGAGCCCATGGATCGGCCGACGCCAAGGCCAATCAGAGCTGCCACGTGTCCATGCCGACGCAATAATTAATTTCCGAAAAAGAAAATGATTTATTAATTCGAAATATTGATTCAAATTTAGATTCAAACTTCAAACGCTTATAACTTTTTCGTTTCAACTCCGATTTGAGTGGTTCAAATTTCTAAATTTGTATAAAATTGAGATCTACCTAAATATGAATTTTATTTAATTTTTGGACTAAAGTTTTTCTCTGAAATATTATTTAATTGATTATTTAAACTTTAAATAATCATAACTTTTATGCTTTAACTCCAAATTTGATTTATTCCAGTTTCTAAAAATCCAGAAAATTATGTTCTCTCTGTTTATGGATTTTATTTGGAGTTTTGGGATCTTTTGCATAGTGTTCATTTGTGTATTTGCTATTTGCACGCTTTACGAGTAGACGTTGAAGTGCGGAAGGATTCGAGGAGAAGTGTTGACTCAGATCCAACTCAAGACCAAGAGCAAGTGCTTTTTGAAGGCAAGTTGTGCTTTGACCATATTGATCCCATTTCAAATCTATTTTGATTTAAACTATTGCATGCTAGTTTAATTAGAAAGATACTTTGTTTAAACCTGGGGTTAGATAAATACCAATTTGCTATATGACACCTTGATTACTTAAGTATGTGCCATGATCCCTTGTCACCCTAGTTGTGGTTTACTAGTTGGACATTATTAAATTGCCAACATGGGTTTAGATCGTTGTAGTATCTTTGCTTAGACACCTTTACGTGCTCATGACATGATTTTGGATAATCAAATGCTAATATGGACTTAATGATATATTGAACCTGTTTTGGAAAAGTATCATGTGATGTTGATGGCACGTGGTGCATGGTAATCAACGGGGTTTGATAAACAGATTCGGCCGGGCATATGGCAAGAGTAATCGTGGGCCGGTGTGGCATTGGGAGTGTTGATTTGGTTTTTCGGGTAGTCTTGCCCTGGTCACTCTAAGGACTTAACCTTGCAAGCCTTTGAACTGGGTCATACTTGCAACCACATGGCTGGAATGGGACGGCCCTAGTTGACTAAGTCGCTAAGGACTCACTTGTGGAGCCTCAGGGTGTCAGTTACACCGTTTGTGTGATTGTACGGGGGAGCGTATCGTGGCTGTGGCCAGGTACCCATCTAACGGTGTGTTGGTCCCATACTTCGCCTTGGCTAAGGGAAGGGATGGTGTAGAGCACGTACCGGAGAGGACCACCTGTGTTGTTTGAGGCTTCCGAAAGGCTTTGTTATGATCGCTCATTCGCATACTCTTGTATGGCGATTCACGGCTGACGTGGTGAGTGGATTGTATCTTGTGGGTAAAGTGCATAACCTCTGCAGAGTGTAGAATCTATTTGAATAGCCGAGTCCACGGTACTGGACAATGCTCGGGAATTACAGTCAAGGGTTAGATTTTCTGAAAATAACTTGGATTTTGAGAAGTTGGGTTGGTTTAACAAAGAAGATGATGGAAATATGGTTTAGGATGGGGAAAAATGTTATTTAAACTTCTTGAAAAGTTATTTATGCTTTACTTATTTCTACTGCTTTCGAATCTACTTATATTACTTGTCAAAAGTCACATCGCAAATATACCCTGAGCTACTCCTTTGTACTAAGCCATGCATATAGTATATTAGCTTGCATTCTCAGGCATGACTTGCTGAGTACCAAGTACTCACCCTTGCCCCAACACAATATCAGTTGAAGAGGAGATTACGCCAGCTTTGGAGGAGGAACTCCAAGAGGACCCGACTACTTAGGGATGCGAGCCCAGTCAGTTGCCTGTGGTATACTGGATGGCGCCACGAAGTTTATTTGATTTTCCGCTGCTATTATTTTTCTCTGAATAAGTTTCGCCCTACGAGGCATATATTTGTAACTTGGCCATAAGGTCGAGTAACCAGTTTTATTACTTTAATAAAGTACTTCTATGGTATCGATTGGTATGATTGTGATATTTACCGATGTTAAAGACTGTGTGCACTAGCGCGTTCCTGGACTAGTGCTGAATACACAGAGGGTCCGGATTTGCAAATTCGGGGTCCCGACAGCTGCTCCCATCGCTTTCCAGCCAACCGAGAGAGAGTGAGAGCAAGGTCTGGGGGGACCGCAGCCGGTCGGAGGAGGAGGAGGCCACCAGGAGCTGTTGGACCGGAGTCCCCAAGCCGAACCGAAGGAACCAAAAGAAGGTGGAGCCGGGCAAGCTAGGGTTCGGCCACCACTACTTCAACGTCAACTCTTCTTCCCCATCCAAACTGAACCAAGCCGCAAGGAGTCCAAGTAAGCCGGCAAACCTTATAGCATAGCTCTGGCAAATAGCAAGCAAAACCTAGGCTAGAATGTAGTATGCAAAACTATCAGATCTAGCAAGAACAAGTGTAGATCGGGGTTCTTCTACTTGGTCTCAGTGGGGGAGTTACCTAGGGGCACGCATGGTTCGTCCCCAAGTATTCCCAAGCCCTCACCTAGAACTGGCCAGCCGGCCTCGGCACCACACCCCCCAACCTAGGTCATCTCACCCCGTGAATCGTCATCGACCCTAGACCCACCGTAGAGCGCCAATCTTAGGGCTCGAGCAAGCAAGCAAGCAATAGACCGGTTAACCAAGTCCAAATCCCAGCAAGACAGCGGGAAACCGAACCCCCCAGCAGCTAGCGTCCAACACCCAAGAACCGAACCCAAGAGCAGAGATCCCCCAAGTTCCATCAAGCAACCAAGAGCCTAGGAACCGAGCCACTGCAACCTCTTCCCCAAAATCCAACGAGGCACCGAAACCCTAGATCAAGCAACCAGGGGAAGGGATAGAGGGAGCCTATGATCCGGGTAGCACCAAGGGGAGTCCAGCCGGAGGAGTAGGGGAGGAGCCGTCGTAGGGAGCCGGGGAGGTTGGGGGCGTCGCCAAGTGAAGTGAAGGGAGGCGATGACGGGTCGAGTCAGGAGGAGAGGAGGCGTCAGGAGGAGTAGAGGAGCTGAGGGAGGTGAGCGAAGAAAAAGAAGGGAGAGTGAGCAATGGGCTGAAGGCCCATTCGGCAGGGAGATGAGGAAAAGAGAAAAAGAGAGAAAAGAAAAGAAACAGAAGAGAAAAGAAAGAAAGAAAAGGAAGGAGAGAAAAAGAATAAGAAGAAGGAAAGAAGAGAAGAGAAAAGAGAAAAAAAAGGGAAAAGAGGAGAAAAATGAGTTAGGGTTAGACCATGGACTTAGATAAGCAAATAACTTAATTAGATTTAGCACCATCTCGTTTAACTAAGGTCAATAGTGTTGGACGCCATTAATCAGATTCAAAATTAGCGTGTAAGATTAGTTTAATTAATTTCATGACCAGATTTGAATCAACTGGACCAACCCCATTATTCGAGCAAGGACATACGTTCCATTATTATACCAGGTAAGTCCCTTTGCTCATGAATTTATTAAAGGTTTTCTAATTACTTTTTGTATCATAAATGTCATCATTGCATTGAAAATTATTTTACAATGGGAATACATTAAATTGTGACATGGTCAGGGTTGTGGACTGGAAAGAAATGAGTTGGCGGGTTGGAACCCGAGTATGTTGTTGGAATGGACATTTGGGATATGGAATAGTTAGTGTGAATAATATGGTGGGTAGAGGACACCGATGAGAAGGATTTGTCATGCCGGTGGGGTCCTCTACATAGGCTAGCATATAAGGTTAAACAAACTAACACCTGGGCAATGAGCCGTAAAACAGTATCAACCATAGTGTGTGGAAGCAGTCAGAAAAGGTTGTCCTATGAAGGTATTAGTATCTCCACATTGGGTAAGTAAATTAAGGGCGGACCTCTGGTCACGTCGGGAGCCCCAGAGGGACAGGACCAACTTGGGGCGGTATATTTGAAGCCCGGATGTGTAGCTCCGATTTCGAGATGGAGTTAACTGGCCACCTGATGTGCCACCGATTTCGAGATGGAGTACATTGGGCAGGTGGTCAGGAGTACAACTGTATCTGCGAGTTGTGGGAACAACCAGGGATAGGTGTTCCCGGCTCGAGTACAGGGTGGAGATCTAATATTGGATTAGCGATAAACATTCTAGGGCATCACTTGAGGGTGTCACTATGGGTAAAGTGGTACAAACCTGCGCAGGGTAAAAATCATGAATTCATGCCAGTCTCTTGGATTGGAGACTACGGAAGTCAAGGCTGTCTCACATACAGTGTTAGTAGTTGATTTCATAATTTCTAAAATGAACAACTCTTTAAGAAAACAACTCTATTTTCATTAAAAAAAAGGTAATTGGAGGAAAGAGATGCCCTTTGGAAGAGTTGAGTTGGATTTGAGAGAAAAATCGTGTATTGCATTGTTGCTATTAATACTTGCTGAGTACTCATGTACTCACTCTTGCTTAACTCCCCCTCTGCTAGAAGGTGAGACGGATGGAGTCGCCAATGAAGTGTGGGTTGAAGGTGATGATCAGGACTAGGCCCTTCAGGAGGATATTTACTACTACTACTGCAATCAGGAGAACTAGAGAATTGGGTAGACAGTACTGTCTTTTGGACGGTCGTCAGGGGATGAGACCGTTGTAAGATATTTTTGTTATACTTGGACCCAATGTACAATTAAGTTGGAACATGTAAGCCCTGCGTGGCATGAAATGTAATATATTCCCATTTCAGTCTCTAATTATTGTTCTGTTGCAACACTCTGAACACGGTATAGTAACTGATAAAGTATCGGGACGCCCGATATTTTGTTAGCTACTGTGCCGAGATTCGTGTGGTTAACTCAGGGTAATGATAGGTTATGGTTAATTACTCTAGGCTAATTACCCGGGTCGTCACACCCATGCATGCAATTGGTTCACGCATTGTTTCAACTTGATGGTTAAAGCTACAAAATAGCGTCATGTGTACCTTTCTGCTTTTATAATTAGGTATTTATTTGGCATGTCTTGAATGTTTATGTCCTATTATTACATTTGTAAACTTGGAATTGTTACTACTTATTACTGGGTGTCATTCTTGGTACATAATGATCAGTTGGTGTTAAGATTTTGCTGTTCAATAAATTTACTATGTTCATGATGATGCTATTAGTTTAGTTTGGCTAGTGATGAATGATCCGACACTCTAAACTTACAAGATATGCCGTCTTCTGTTATACTGTTAGAAGCAAGATATCTGTCGCAGCAAACCTGGATGTTTTATAAAATTTTTTTAAAATCCCAATATTATTTTCGTCGGCCAAAGCCGACGAAAATACTGACACATTATTTTCGTTGGCCAAAACCGACAAAAATAACCATGCCACGTCAGTAGGCGACAGCAGCTGGATGACGGGCCGTATTTTTGTCGGCCAAACCGGACCGACGAAAATAAATCTATTTTCGTCGGTTGCCGACGAAAATAGGTGGCCGGGCTGCCAACGGAAATAGCTATTTTCGTCGGTTTTTGACTTATTTTCGTCGGTTTTTGGCCGACGAAAATAATACGGATCCCTGTAGTGAGGCCATCCAAACACTACTACAACAGGCCGTCCAAGCAACAATGTAAGAGGACATTCAACAAGTACTGAAAGAGGGCCAGCTCCTAACCATACAAGTAACGATGATGATGATGATTTCATGCCACCTAGGCCACGAACTGTGCGTCCTATGAGTCCTCCGAATCCCGACGATGATATTACTATAAGCCCTCTCAGGGATCCATACGTAGTACCCCAGCAGGAACCAATATACTTCTATGGTATTTTATACCATCACCTATTCCGATAACCATGGCCATAGAATGGATGGTTCTCTGACTTACTTGTATCTTAGTTGTTGTTCACAAGTCATCCATTGTTGTCGTTGTACTTACTGTACTTCAAACTTACTATACAAGCAAATGGATGGCTAATGTGTTCTATGCCACTACTCCGCGAAATATTTTATCATCTGAACCAACGAGACATTTCATGTGCCAACCGTGATTCGAAAATTAATTTTTTTGGGAGGCCAGAACAGTAACAAATTCGAACATCCAAATACGCAACAACCGGTTATGAAAAATCCGAATTTACCATGAACCGAAGAAGGCCTGGCCGGTTATTGGGGAACCGGACATGGGTTGTCCAGTCCATGGAAAACCAGAGAAGCAATAAAAAATTTGAAAATACATGTTGTCTGGTTTCTGGTGAACCAAATACGCAATGTCTGGTTTCTGGTGAACCGGAGATGCATTTTCGGTACACCAGAAACTGGAGATAAGTGGTTTTTTTCGTGAAGACACGAAACTGTTGTACCGTTTTGTAAATACGAGTCACGAGTTGTACCAAATAGGATTTTTTCCATCAAAAAATTTTGTTGCTCAATAAATATTAAATAAAAAAAATTGGCTGGCCCCTGTCACCCCAAACATGGGTGATTGGTCTGCTCGCCCAAGACTCGGGCGATCAGGGCAACGGCGTAGGGTGTGGCGTTAGGGTTGCTTCTGCCGCACCGTTAGGAAGGCACTGATCGCCCATATATGGGGCGATCGTCCTATATACGGGCGACGGGCGCCCACTATTGTTATTTCTATACTCCGTCGATTATTTTTGAAAAAAGGATTAAAAATAAATATTAAATAAAAAAATTCAGAAAACAACACCCCACAGACTGCACCTGATAAAACAATGTCCAACAAAACTACGTTGAACAACACATCTTACCGCGAGCAGGAAATTTTGGAGCATACACACGTACGTAACAATCTTCCATATTCATTTTTCCAGCCCGAATGATTACAGAACAAATCAACTTACCATGAACAATCTGGAGTAATAACTATTTACGTACCAAGTAAGTTAGTGTGCTACTAATTTAGATGTCCCCATTCAAATTTGCATACGAACAAAGAACATGCCAGAGTAGTACTCATTGGGGTTGCAGCTGCTTTGCCCGAACCTAGTCAACCAATTCCTTCCATTTCGTCGACAACGAATTAGTGTCAATACAAAGACCAACCATTAAACATTCTCTCCGGCGAAAATATCGCCACTGAAAAATCCTCAAATCCATAAAACAAGCATAAGCATCAGCCTTATTGGCATCCTGGAGAACCAGCCTAGTCAAAGGAAACCACTTGGACAGGTGGATCCGGACCCTATCGCACAATTTTCTTTTCTCTTTATTAACCTCCCTAACGAACAACGATTCTATCCTAACAATTTTCTCACCATTTATTTAAGCCCCTGATTTTTTTAGGGGGCAAATCTAGCTCCCTTGCACATACATTTTCAAATTTAGCCCTTTATCCTACCGTGGAAGGCGCGAGATATGTGTCCCCTACCATGTTCGGGGAGCGTGGCAACACGTGCGAGCGCAAGCGGGCTTGTGTGCGTGCAAGGGCTGGCGCGTGGGCAAGTGAGCGCCACTGCCGTGGTCAGATAGTACGGAAGCTTGCATGCCACAGTGATCCTCACCACTCTTGCGCTCATGCAAGCTGCCATGGTACCGATAAGCTTTCGCGCTCTCCTGTTGCAACAAGGAGCTTTCGCACTCTAAAGTACAGTGGAGGGTAGGAAGAGAGCTAAATTTACAAATGAGCGTGGGTGGATGGGAGGGAGTTAGATTTGCAAATGGCGGCAAAGGGATTAAAGTTGCGGGTAGATCGAGCATTATCCTTTTATTAAGATTCGGAGGTTTAAAACCCTCAGTTGCATCCACGTCGCGTTCTTCGCCCAAGGCCCCTGATGAATTCCGAAATTCCTCGGCCACACGTCCGCTCGCGCTCCGCTGCCGGCGTGCCACCTTTCTTCCTTCTTCCGCTCCCATTCTTTGCCCTCCGTCTCCCCGAACTCTCCGTTCGGTACTCGACGCTCGCCCTCCTCTTCCTCCTCTCAATCCACTGTGCATCGTCTTCCTTCCGCCCTCGCCTTCCCGATCCAACCCAGGCCAACACCCGCGCTCTTCGTCTCCGTCGAAATCAGAGCCTATCCATGTTGCCGTTCCTGCGAACAGCAACCCGCCTTGCTCTCCTCCTCGCCTCCTCCGCTTGCCGCTTGTCCCCCCCCCCCCCGCCGCCTCACGCGCTCCGCCGGTGTCCCCATCGCTCACCTGCCTCGCCGGGTGCATCGCCCGTGCCGACGAGATTTTCCCATCATGCTGCCCATGTCGCCCCTGCCTCCGCTCACATGCGCCGTGCCTCCCGGGAACTCCGCTCCGTTGGCCCGGCCGTCGTGTCCTCGTGCGTTCTGCCTTCGTTCTACTTCTTTCTTTTTCCCCATTTTTCATTCCGATTGCTGCTTTACTGATGGTCGCTGGTGTTGTTGTTTCAACCCTTGCTCCGCCACCACCCTTTCGGTTGTTGCTCTCGCTTGCTCTAACTCCGTTCGCCATTCGGGCGTCGCTTCTGCAAGCTTTGCCCCCTTCTGGTATTGCCCCGTGCATTCATTCCCCCCCCCCTGTGTTCACATTTTCTTGCTCATGGCTGCATACATGCCCCCTCTGACTTTTTTAAGATTTGATTTTATTGTTTACAGAAATTGTGGTACATTTGTTCCATTGTGTTACGAACTTTCCTGTGACTTTCTGCGCTGATATCCTTTACACCAATCCTATAATACTTATCTGCAGGTATATTTAGATGATCCTCAGTTTCTAATCTCTCCTAGGTTTCAGAAATTTTAAGCGATTACTACAGACAATTCCGCCCAATTCCAATGTTAACGACTTTGTCCAGCGAGCCTCAACCTCCTGCCGTCGACGATGTTGCTACTCCCGTTGCCGCTGAACCATCCCCATCTAACAGCTCATCTCTGTAGTGCTGCTTACAACCACAAGGGATTTATCTCACCCTATCTCAGAGTTTCATGTTCAAGTATATCGTTTTTTTTCAATATTATGAAATAATCAGGTTATATGACCTTGAGAAATTAGACGACCTCATAGATTTTTATGGTTAAGATCATTATATCATAAAAGGAAGTGTGGAAAGTAGTACAGAGAGTTTTTCATTGTCATTCTTAGCTAAATTGAATATGGTGGTTGTTATGAATAGCACTTGTATTCATCATGAGGCCAAAGGGCCTATATATATACATGTACAAGAGGGCAAGGAATAGGAATAGGAATAGGACTCTATCCCTAACATACAAGGAAAAGGATGGACCACTCTCGAACAGAGGCAACAGCAAGAAGAGTGCGAATAGTGGTCATGTGAGCCACAGGGGCAAAGGTCTCATCGTAATCACGACCATGCTCCTGCTGAAAACCACGCGCCACAAGACGAGCCTTGTAGCGCTCAAGAGAACCATCAGAGCGAGTCTTAATCTTATAGACCCACTTACAAGTAATGGGACGGACACGGGGAGGAAGTGGAACAAGATCCCACGTGCCAGTGCGCTCAAGGGCAGTAATCTCCTCCGCCATCGCATGCTGCCATTCCTAATGAATAACAGCATCACGGTAAGAAGTCGGCTCGGCCAGAGTTGCACCAACAAAGGCAAAACGCTCAAGAGGCCGAATAGACTGTCGATCGCGAAGAGCATAACAAGGAGGAGACACTGAAGAAGATGGCTCATCAGAAGAAGAAGATGGCACATCAGAAGAATTCTCAGTTGGCGGACGACAAGTGTAGTGGAGAGGATAGGGAGAAACAATATCTGAAGAGCCCTGTGTAGGAGAGGACGATGGTGAAGAAACCGGCGCTAAAGGAGACGCCGATCGTGAAGGAAAAGTGACAACTGGAGTGTCAGGAAAAGTCAGAAAAGACAGTGGCTCAACAAGAGAAGTAGGAGAGGAAGAAGAACGAGGGTAGAAGGGACGAGACTCATCAAAAGTGACATCTCGTGAGATCCGTATCCGTCGGTCAACAGGATCCCAACAACGATATCCCTTATGCTCAGCACTGTATCCCAGAAAAACACACTCAACAGACTGAGCAGTCAGCTTGGTGCGTTCACGAGGTGCAAGAAGAACATAGCACACACACCCAAAAAGACGAAGTCCAGAATAATCTGGAGGCATGCCACAAAGACGCTCAACTGGAATCCCACCCTTCAGAGCAGAAGAAGGTTGGATATTGGTCAAGTAGGTAGCAGTGGAAACGGCCTCAGCCCAGAAGTGAGGTGGAACAGCGGAAGCAAGCATAAGAGCGCGAGCTGTCTCAAGAAGATGACGATGCTTGCGCTCAGCCACACCATTTTGAGCATGTGCACCAGGACAAGAAAACTGAGAAAGAGTGCCCTGGGTGGCAAGAAAAACTCGAAGAGCTCCAGACAGATACTCCCCTGCCGAGTCAGCACGAAGAACACGAATGGAAGAATCAAATTGAGTGCGAATCATGGTGGCAAACGTCTTATAGATGGATAAAACCTCACTGCGAGAGGACATAAAATATATCCAAGTGTGGCGAGAAAAATCATCTATAAAAAGAATATAGTACCGATGACCCCCTTTGGAAACAAAAGGAGCCGGACCCCAAACATCAGAATGAACAAGATCAAAAGGACGCTGTGAGATAGACTCACTAGAATGGTAGGGGAGTTGTAGCTGTTTGCCGAGCTTACAACCCGTACAGTGTAAAGAAGCATCACCAGACACAGAGCCTAAAAGACCACGACGAACTAAAGAAGACAGACGCGAGCCACAAAGATGGCCCAAACGGTGATGCCACTGAGCGAAAGTCCCGGTAGAAGAAGCAACGGATGCTGACGCGGTGGAGGAAACGGAGAGACTGGCAGAGGCAGCGGAAGGTAGATGAAGCCAGTCAAGCTCCCAAAGACGCTGAGAGTCACGGCGGTGAGGGCCAGTCCCAACTAGGGCCCCCGTGCGGAGATCCTGAACACAACAAGAGTCAGAATAAAAAATAACGCGACAACCGTGATCAGTAAGCTGGCCAGCGGATATGAGCTGCATGGTCAGTTTGGGAACATAAGAAACAGCAGGAACGTGAAAAGAGGATGACAAAAGATTTCCTCGTCCTGCAACAGGAAGGGAAGTACCATCTGCGGTATGCACAGTGATAGGAGCAACAAGATGACTGATGGAATGAAGACTCGAAGGATCAGATGTCATATGAAAAGAAGCTCCAGAGTCAAGGATCCATGGTGTGATACCTGATGAGGGTGGTGGTGTCTCACTAGAAGACTGAGTAGCAGAACCAGCGGAACCTGTCGGTGTAGTGGCAGCCATGCGACGTAGTAGCATAAGAATCTCCTGAGTGGAGTCAGAACCAACAGAAATCTGCTGAGGAGGGGCACCTAAGAGACCAGGGCCCTTAGAAGGGTGTCCTTCTCAACGAGCATGATCCTTCTTCTTTCTGTTGCAGAACTGCTCCACATGTCCGTTCTTATTGCAGTAGGTGCAGTGAAAACCTCCCCCCTTAGTGGCTAGAACTGAAGTAGGCGGCACTGTCGGAGGAGTAGAGCGCGGTGCCGCCAAAACGGAGGGAGACACAAGCAGGCCCGCGCCACGAAGACGAGTCTCCTCAGTACGAATAGCTGCAAGGGCCTCCAACAGAGTGACACGGGGATGACGAGCAAGCAGCTGGGCACGAATCTGCTCGAACTCAGCCCGAAGACGTGTCAGGAAGTCGTAGATGCGGCGAAGCTCCAAATGAGAATGCTGACGCTGGCAACACTGGCAGGTGCGGCAAACCTCCGGTCCCAAGGAATCAAGCTGACGCCACACCGAGGACAACTGCGCATAGAACTCATCCACAGTAGAATCACCCTGCTGAAGCGACTGCTCCTGTCGCACAACAGCGAGATACAAAGAGTCTCCAACTGGCTCATAGCGATCGCGAAGATGTCGCCACATCAACTGAGCCGAAGACAAGGCAACAATGTCACCAGTAAGATGCACCTCCATGCTAGCAACCAGAATAGCAGAGGCACGAGCATCTTCGTCAATCCATGTCTTGTGGGCAGCAAACTGAGTCTGAAAGGACTCCACATCATCAGTATAGTTATCGGTGATCTTCTGGCGAGCAGCATCATCGGCCTCCTTGGGAATAATAGGCGTGGCAGGGGGAGCAGGACGCGGCGGACATGATAGTTCGCCGGTAAGAAACTCCCAAAGACGCTGGCCACGCATGTGAAGGCGCATATGGAGAATCCAATCTCGATAATTGAGGCCATCAAAAAGAACTGGACATCGAGGAACAGATACAGTTCCCGAAGAACCAGAAGAAGACGACATCTTTTTTTCTTTCTTTTTTTTCTTTTTTGTTACTGGAACCCAATCTTTAATTAGCTGGTTCCGGCCAGGTCTTCAGCCGGACCTTGGCTCCTTACGTGTAGGGATGTGATCGGATCGGATACGGTCGAATATCGTCCTATTCATATCTGTATCCGTATTTTTTATCGAATACAGAATCGAATATGAATAGTGTCGAATACAGAATCGAATACGAATTATACAGGATAATATCGGTTACGAATACAGATCAAATACGGATTGGAATCAACATGGATACGAATAATATTAGTCGGATATTTTAAAATCCAATTTCAGTTTTTTTTTTCCAAAATCGGTCCAAATTTAAATTCAAAATTCCAAAAAAAATATATTTGTATGTCTTTTTTTTGCCTTTTTATCCCTAGCTTGTCATACATGTGACTCTGTGAGTAACAATGTACCCCATTGCAATAATTGAACTAAATGATTTGCAGCTGGCATATGCTGCTGAATCCTAAGTAGCCCTCCTGAAACGCCACTTGCCAATTTCTGTACCATCTTTACCCAAATATCTCCAAATTAGCATCTAGCACACATGAACACATTATATCTTGTCATCCAATGCAGACCCCAGTCTCTGAAACAGTGAAACATGTTAAATTGTTAATGTGTTATTCTGAAACGTGTTATTCGGATAATATCCGTATGTCATATTCGGATATTATCCGAACAAAAACTCAGATATTCCGTATCCATCGGATAATCAGTGTTCCATATCCGTATCCGTATCCATGTAAATTATCTGTATCCATATCCTTATCCAAGAAATCAACTGGATATCTGTGAAACTATCCAAATCATCATCCAAATCAATTCGGTCGGTCGGAAAATATCCGTACCAGTTCCATCCCTACTTACGTGCGGCTGTGGGTCGAAAAGGGCGTGAACTCCACTACTGATGTTTGGACCGATCAAAGTCCCTTGTCCTGACTTCAAGCTAAGCAGCCAATGCAAGTTGACGTGAACAGCACAAGACCCAAAATCCTCTTCACGTGAGAGCCTCTGTCCCTTTGCTTTTCTTGAGAACTGAACCAGAGTCTTCACGCGAACTTGTTGTGGAGACTCGTGCGGGCCGGCTCAAACCGTTCTGGCCGAGCGAAGCAAGGAGCCGACGGTGAGCGCTAAGAGCGCTGGAGGCGTCCGGAAGGCACTATCGGAGGCTGGCCGACGCAGGTGGCGATAGACGTCGCGCGTCAACGGAGCTGGCGGTTGGCGAGCCGGCGTAGAAGCCAAAACTTCGGAGGCGACGACGGTGCAGATCCGAATCTGACTCGGTGCGCGGAAGTGGCGAGATGCCGGTGGAAGACCGGCGGCTGCCGACGTGGAGGACCGGCGGCTGTGGCTGGCAGATCGACTCAGAGGCGTGGATTCGGGCGGACCGCGCGAAGAAGCCGAAGGACGGCGGCGCGAACCTGGCGCTGGCCGGCGTTCCAGTTGGCGGGATCTGGCGCTGCACGTGCGAGCGGCGGCAGTGGAGACGATGGTCCGGCTCCGTCGGCCAAGACGACGTGATGAAGACGACGGAGATGGCCCGGCTTCAGCGGGCAAGAAGACGACCCGGAGCCTGGCTCCGTCAGGCTTCACGGAAGGAGAGGCCGACGGCAGCTCCGATGCGCAGGCACGGGCTGGCCAAGGAGGCACAGCGAGAGGCGACGAGACGAGTCGCCGGCGACAAGAAAAGCCGCCGAGTGTTGCGTGTAGAGAGGACGCGTCGGGAAAGGACAGCGCAAGTGCAATGCGAGAACCTAGATTAGCTCTGATACCATGTTATGAATAGCACTTGTATTCATCATGAGGCCAAAGGGTCTATATATATACATGTACAAGAGGGCAAGGAATAGGAATAGGAATAGGACTCTATCAAGGAAAAGGACTCTATCTCTAACAGTGGTAACTTCATTTGATCTCTTTACATCCATTTATATTTTATAGACGTGGTGAGCTGATTTTTTTTTTACCTTTGTTTGACCCTCTAAAAGCTAGCCTTACCCTTCTGATGACCTCATAAAATGCTACTACAAGTGAGACTACATATAGCAATCATGTTTCTTAACTATTGTGCATCGGTCTAAAGTAGGTCTACTGATCAAACCAAAATTAGCTCCCTTGGTCTTCCATCTATTTTATTTTATACCTACACTAACTAGCAATATATTGGTATAAGTTATACGAATTCAGTGCGGCATGTTCTTTAACTAAACATAATCTTTTGAACATAATTTCTGAGTTTCATTTGTAAAATATAATATGTCTGATGAGTTCTATTGCACCACTAAATCTTGCACTTTGATTTAGGTGCCCATGATTCAAGCGTATTTGCGAGCTAACAAGATGTTCGTGGACTACAATGAGGTATGTCTTTTTCCAGTGTCACAGCACTTCAATTTCGGTTATTCACTTGTTCAGCACAACATAGACATATCTGCACTCTTAATAGCAGCTGCAAACAGAACGAGTTTACTCTTCATATCTTGAACTAGACTATACTGAAGTGGAGCCATGCATTTCAGGCCTGAAGAGGTGTGATCTTGGCTATGTTCTTCTAATGGAGAGCTGCATTATGCCGTACTGTTTGCTTTATCAGCCTATACGCCTCATGACGGTGCCCCTTTGAAGGCAATGAAATCAGATCGGCATGCTTGCCTAGACAACAAGGTTAGTTTCAAGGCAACTCTCGGTTTTGTGGTTTATGATTTCTGTATTACAATGATGCATCTGATGTTACTAATCAAGTATGTATACAGAATTTCAAAGTTTTGTGGTGCCAAAGGAACAACAAGATATAGCTGTGAAATTTGGTAGCTGTGTGTCAGCGACCAGCCTATTCCTCGCTATCAGTCGGAGGCTTCGAATGGGACGGCGCCAAGCGGGATGACGACCGCTCAGGATTCAAGCAAGGAGATCAACGGCCCATTACGGAGATCAGACAGAAGGCGCCTTAGCAATCGACGTGTATGCGGGCCGGAGTGGGTCTGTCCAAAGCAGCTGGCTAGTTAAGTTGGGCCTAGGTTTGGCTGGTGAAGTTTTTCCTGTAAGGAACTATGTATAAATACAGAAAGCTGTACACGAGAGCAGGGGGCGTTGGACATTGGCGGCGGCGTTTCTCGGCTGAGCGATGGTGTAGGCGGCGGAGACAATACGATCAAATACTTGTGTATACACCTTCAGATATAAAATTCATACTTGTGCTTAGCACTATCATATCCTACTTGCGGATCCTCACATTTGGTATCAGAGCAAGTGTTCTTGGCAACCTGGCGGCGGGACATCACCACCTCACTCGGCTGCAATCGAAGGCTGGAGTCATGGCGCCGCCTCGAGTTGACGATCCGCTCGAAACCATACTGGCCAAGATGGAGGAGAATAGCAAGAAGGAGGAGAATAGCAAGAAGGAGGAGGAGACTCGATCGATGGTGGCCGATGTACAGCAGTACGTTCGTCGCGTAGAGGATTCGTTGCGGAAATTGGCGGAGGATCAAGAGCAAATGGATGCCTGGAAGCCTAAGATGGAAAACAGAGTCACTAAAATACACAGATCGGTCACCGATTTGAAGCAACAGATCAATCAAGTTTTTGCTCAAGATTCATGTTACCTGGCCAGCGCCAAGGGAGAATCGGGAGCGTCTCCTTCCACCCACCTGGAAGGATCGCCGGTCGCGGCGACGCTTGGGTCATTGGGCCACCGCGAGAGCAACATCTACCGGAGTGTGGGCGTTAGGGCTGACCATGCCCCGATGCCTCCTCCGGTCGCAGGTAACCACCCTCAGGCAAATGCTTTTCAATCGCAAATCCAGTCCAACCAAGTGTCTAATGCTAGCTTTGCGTCTATGGCTCAAAGTTTGGGTGCTAATTTGCCAAATATCAACTTACCTACTTTTGATGGATCAAACCCAAAACTCTGGAAGAATCGCTGTGAAATTTTTTTCAGTTTCTACTCGGTTCCTGAGGAGATGTGGGTTCGTTTAGCTACGTTAAGTTTTGAAGGTCCGGCAATTTTTTGGATGCAATCCATGGATCAAAAAGTTTTCAGTATGAGTTGGGAGGAACTAGGCCTTGTTTTAGCAAACAGATTTGGTAGAGATCAACATGGTTCGTTGGTGCGTAAATTCTTCCATATACATCAAACTGGTACTGTATCAGAATATATTGAGCACTTTGATAGCCTAGTTCATCAGTTGTTAGCCTATGACAACACTATCCATGCTGAATTCCTTACTGCGCGATTTATTGACGGACTCAAAAATGAAATTCGATCAGTTGTTGTAATTCAACGTCCGAAAGATCTCGATACTGCTAGTGCTCTCGCTTTGTTACAGGAGGACGTATTGATGACTCAACCTCGGCGCGACAATACCCGCGCCGATGTGGCAAATTCTAACAAGACATTTGGGCGTCCGATGGCGATGCCTCTGCCACTACCCCCATTGCCGCGTTCGTCACCAACAATATTGATGGAGGATAAGAAGGTTCCACCTCTCTCAGGGTCACGGTCACGTCCAACTGACGATCGAATGTCAGCGTTGATGGCCTACAGGAAAGCTAAAGGACTATGCTACAAGTGCGGAGAACGTTGGGGACATACGCATCGATGTTCTGCAACGGTACCTCTACACTTGGTAGAAGAAATGTGAGCTCTGGCTAGTGCTTCGGAAGATGGAGGGCAGTCTTCAGTCATCAAGCTTCCAGAAACTCCAACATCCGAGCCAGTTGAGGAGCAGGTCCTAGCCATTTCATCTGAAGCGATAGCTGGTGCAGAGGGTGGCAAAACCATCCGCCTTAAAGGGTTGGTGCACTGTCAAGAAGTGTTGCTGTTGGTCGATTCGGGCAGCTCTGGAAGTTACATCGGCAGCCACTTGTTACCTCTCATGCCGGGCGTCCAAAAACTAGAACATCCTGTTCGAGTGAAAGTTGCAGATGGAGGCATTCTTGATTGTAATTTTGTGATTCCAAACTATCAGTGGATGTGTCAAGGTAATTCTTTCATCACTAACCTCAAGGTCTTTCCGTTGAGCGGATATGATATCATTTTGGGTATGGATTGGCTTGAACAGCATAGTCCAATGGAGGTACATTGGGGAAGAAAGTCTCTGGAGTTTTCTTATAAGAATCAGAGAATCCTCTTACAAGGTGTGACTCCCTCAGTTAGTGCCTGTCCTGCTATCAATGGAAGCCAACTCAGAGCACTCATCAGACAGGAAGAAATTGCCCAAGTATTGGAAATCTCTGAGGTTAAGCACAGTATGTGTCAACCGGTAACTGATCCGAGAATAATCGGACTAATCAAAGAATTCGATCACATGTTTCAATTGCCGACTGGTTTACCTCCTCGCCGAGATTTTGATCATTCCATTCCTTTGTTACCGGGGGTACAACCATTTCGTTTGCGACCTTACAGATACACTCCTCAACAGAAAAATGAAATTGAGAAACAAGTGCAAGATATGATCTCTAATGGAATTATTCAATACAGTTCTAGTCCATTCGCGTCTCCGGTTCTGTTAGTAAAGAAAAAAGATGGAGAATGGCGATTGTGTGTGGACTACCGGCGGTTAAACGCCCACACTCTGAAAAACAAGTATCCAATGCCAATTCTAGATGAACTGCTTGATGAATTATCGGGTGCAACGGTATTCTCCAAATTAGATCATCGATCTGGCTATCATCAGATTCGGATCAAAGATGGAGACGAATACAAAACTGCTTTTCAAACTCATCATGGACATTTTGAGTACAAGGTGATGTCCTTCGGCCTCACTGGTGCACCAGCCACTTTTCAAAGCTTTATGAATTTTGTGCTGTCACCGTTACTGCGCAAGTGTGTGGTGGTTTTTATTGACGATGTGTTAGTCTATAGTCCCAGTATGGACCTTCATTATGACCATTTGTGCCAAGTGTTTAGGTTGCTCAGTAAACACCATCTCCATCTAAAAAGGGCTAAGTGTTCGTTTGCACAACCTAAACTGGAATTTTTGGGGCATGTCATTAGTGCGGGAGGTGTAGCTACCGAGCCATCCAAACTGCAAGTTATCCAAAAATGGCCAACTCCCACTTGTGTCAAGGATGTGCGAAGCTTTTTGGGTATGGCAGGGTATTACCGACGTTTTGTGCAAGGCTTCGGTCTTATTAGTAAACCCTTGACAAATCTTCTGAAAAAGGATCAACAATTTATCTGGATGGATGAAGCACAACAGTCTTTTGCAGCTCTCAAACAAGCTCTAGTAGCAGCTCCGGTGTTGGCAATGCCAAATTTTTCTCAACCCTTTGTGATTGAAGCAGATGCAAGTGAAAGAGGGATTGGGGCTGTCCTACAACAGAGTAATCATCCTATAGCATTTATTAGCAAAGCCTTGGGACCAAAGAATCAAGGGTTGTCTACATATGAAAAAGAATTTTTGGCAATATTATTTGCGATTGATCACTGGCGTCCGTATTTACAGCATGCTCCATTTGTCATCAAGACAGATCATCAGAGTTTAACCCATTTGATGGATCAGCGGGTGACCTCTCCGTTGCAGAAAAAAGCTATCACCAAACTGTTGGGTTTGCAATTTACTATACAATACAAGAAAGGGCAGGACAATCGTGTTGCAGATGCATTGTCAAGACGTCCTAACTTTTGTCAAGATGCTCCTGCATTGTGCCTGGCTATGTCTGCGATTTCCAGTAGCAAACCGGTTTGGTTAGAACAAGTGGTACAAGGATATGAGCATGATCCAATGTCTGCTAGGATCTTAACAGCTTTAACTACCGGTCAGGAAATACCAGATTTTACACTCAAAGAGGGTATTCTTCGATTCAAGAACCGAATTTGGGTCGGTAACAATTCCGCCTTGCAGTTAACATTGATGAAGAACCTTCATGACAGTGCTGTTGGTGGTCACTCTGGATTTCCAGTTACTTATCGCCGCATTAAGAATCTCTTTGCTTGGCCATCTATGAAGAAAATGATACATACTTTTGTGACTTCCTGTAACATTTGTCATCAAGCGAAACCAGAGAGAGCTAAGTATCCCGTCCTCTTACTTCCCCTTGCTATACCAGACCATGCTTGGCAAACTGTTACCCTTGATTTTATTGAAGGATTACCCCGAGTAAACGCATACAACTGCATTTTGGTTGTCGTGGACAAGTTTTCTAAGTTTGCACACTTCTTGCCCTTAGCACATCCTTTTACAGCATCTACAGTAGCTCATGTTTACATGACTCAAGTATATAGATTGCATGGCATGCCTAGGGCTATTGTATCCGACCGGGACAAGGTTTTTACTAGTCGCTTGTGGCAAGAGTTATTTAGATTGTCCGGTACTACCTTAAACATGAGCAGTGCTTATCATCCCCAATCTGATGGGCAAACCGAACGGGTTAATCAGTGTTTGGAAGCATATCTTCGATGCTTTGTGCAAGCGTGCCCTAAACAGTGGATTAAATGGCTTTATCTAGCCGAGTTTTGGTATAACACTAGTTACCACTCCGCTTTGAAGGCATCACCGTTTGAGGTTCTATATGGTCACTCACCAACTCATTTTGGAATTAACCCGAATGATGTGTGCACTGTCCCAGATCTGCAGGCATGGCTGGATCAACGTCATGACATGCAGGAACTGGTGAGATTTCATCTTCAACGTGCGCAGCAACGCATGAAGCATCAAGCAGACAAACATCGTTCAGAACGCACTTTTGCAGTGGGAGATATGGTTTATGTTAAGCTCCAACCTTATACCCAAACTTCTGTTACATCTCGAGCAAACTACAAGTTAGCATTTCGATATTTTGGCCCTTACCCAGTTATACGTAAGATCAATGAAGTGGCATATGAATTACAATTACCGGCAACGAGTGTTGTGCATCCGGTGTTCCATGTCTCTCTACTGAAGCCGGCGACTGGAGCACTCAATCAGGTCAGTGCACACCTTCCTGACCCTGAGCATAATTTGAGATTTCCTCTTCACATTTTGGATCGACGCTTGTGTCGTCGTACTGGCAAAGTAATTTCTCAAATACTTGTGCATTGGACAACCTGGCCGGCATCTTTGGCGACCTGGGAGGACGAACAAGCCATGAAGGATCAATTTCCTCAAGCGCCAGCTTGGGGTCAAGCTGGCTGTCAAGGGGAGGCGGATGTCAGCGACCAGCCTATTCCTCGCTATCAGTCGGAGGCTTCGAATGGGACGGCGCCAAGCGGGATGACGACCGCTCAGGATTCAAGCAAGGAGATCAACGGCCCATTACGGAGATCAGACAGAAGGCGCCTTAGCAATCGACGTGTATGCGGGCCGGAGTGGGTCTGTCCAAAGCAGCTGGCTAGTTAAGTTGGGCCTAGGTTTGGCTGGTGAAGTTTTTCCTGTAAGGAACTATGTATAAATACAGAAAGTTGTACACGAGAGCAGGGGGGCGTTGGACATTGGCGGCGGCGTTTCTCGGCTGAGCGATGGTGTAGGCGGCGGAGACAATACGATCAAATACTTGTGTATACACCTTCAGATATAAAATTCATACTTGTGCTTAGCACTATCATATCCTACTTGCGGATCCTCACACTGTGCTGCCACTATATGTAGCTATAACCACATAATTATCGATCCTGTCTTTCTTTGTTCACCAGCGCAGCTATTTTCCACATATTCGTGATTTTAAATATCTTACATCCATCCAGGTTTATAGAACGTTTTTTTTTTCTAATGGTCCTGTTTATAGATATAAGACATATTTTTGCAATGCGGATTAGTGTGATGTTCCCTTTATACTACTAATAAATATCCAAATTTACTTTATATTCTCTACATACATGCATTTAATACAGTGCTTACAGATAAAATACGGCTTACAAACATGCACGGAGAGAGTATGTCGCTAAATATTGCTACATAACATGGCATTCATTGCACTGAACTAGAGTGTTTCACCTTTTTTATTTCGGCGAACTAAAGAACTCAATTAACACTGCCAATTGTTGGACGATACAAAGTTGAGCTCTGGCTTTCTCATTTCTCTGGTGGTAAGTTCGATCCAACCACATCGGCTTTAGTAAGAAATGGTAGTTACATGCTTATGATTTGTGGTATATAGTATGTTGCAGAAGTACTTAGGTTGCCTTATTTCGTTCATAAAATTTCTGCATGCTTATTATTTTTTGTACACCGAAACTGCTGATGTTGCAGTCGTGGAAGGCTTTGTTTAGCGAAGAACCCCTGGAATTCCCAAAATTGCATTAGATCCTACTTTTTATGAAAATACCCTTCTTTAACAGAAAGGTTCTCCAAAAATTTGTAAAAAGACCCTTTGAAAATTTGAAAAATACGTCTCAGTCTATTTTTTCTCCGAAAAAATTCTTATATTTTTCCCATCCCAGTCCATTTTCCCTCGGAAAATACTTCCTCAAAAAAATTCGTATGTCTAATTCAAATTCAATTTTCGTCCACGCGTGTAGCGTATACCGCGCTGATCAACCTAGTAGAACAGAGGCGAGATGTGGGCCGCGGCAGCGAAACCTACACCGTGAATATAGCAGCGAAGGCATGAACATGTGTCAAGACGGGAGCCGAAGGCATGACCTGGAGTGAGCCCACTAACAGCGACTGGACACAAATATAGTTTATTTGTCTATGACAGAACACAGGCATTGAACCAGTTGTTTGCTAAATGGGAGTCAATAGCCTGTAGCCCTAGACATGCTAGTTTGTAAGTTGCAATTGCCGAGCTAGGCTTCACTGCGAGACCGTAAGATACTCAGATCCAACTACCAAATTCCGCTCCACCACCGAAAAATTAATTCTTCTCGGTTCAGAGTGAAACCAAGCGAATTCCTTGCGCATGAGGAGCTGAGGACTCGTTCATCGGCTGCCGCAGCCAGCTGTGTCAGGCTTCGCCATGCCCAATTCCACCCAGGGTTTACTGAGTGCCTCTGGAAAATCGCTGGCCGAGCAGTATGGAAAATCAATGATTTTTGAGTGAAAATCTCTAGAAATCACATAAAAACTGTAACGCTCTGTATCTGTGATTAGTTAATGAAGTGCCTAATCCTGTTTTGTTGCCTGATTGGTTCTTAATTCGGAGTTGGTTGCGCCAAGGTTCAATCGTTGAATTGTTTCGAATGGCTGTTACCCAAAATCCTATTTCGAGAATTCGTAGAAATCCACTAGCAACCTTAGTCCCAGAGCCTTCCATTGGAGTCTCTACACCCATACCAAAAGCCCTCCAGAGGAAATTCCAAGTTTTGAAGCCATTTCGCGAAGAGACCGAAATTTCAGATGCTGGAGCGGCAATACCGTCGACCTGAGGTCGGTAATGCCAGACCAGCGGCACTACCACCCGTAGGGAGCGGTAGTGCCGGCCGAAACGAGTGGGTAGGGGCAATGGCGCCCTCGTCACTGCCTGGTTGCCCACCGTCACCACCTCAGCCTTCTAGGGCCTTCTTCCCCGACCTCTACTCCTCCCCAGCCACTCCCCTCACTCCCTCACTCTTCCTCACTCCCTCTCACTCACTCTCCCTCTCTCAAGAGCTCTCTCTCCCTCAATCTCTCCTCCACTCGAGTTCCTCTCTCCCCTCTCCTCTCCGGCATGTTTAAGCTCGAGAGGAAGCAAACCAAAGTGGTGGATAGCTCCCTCAAGCCCTAAGGAAGCCTTGAGGTGAGTGGAATCAAGTCTTGAAGCGATTCGTCGCGATTTGAGCTCAAACCCTAATTCCCCCCCCCCTCTTCCTTTTTTCTTTAACCCCAGAAAACCTAGTTTTGAGGTTGATCCTTGGTTAGATAAGTTCCTAGACTTAGGTTAGGATCTAGAGATCTAGTCAGTACGAAAGAATCAACCGAAAACCGTAATTATCACTTTTGTCGGATTTACTCACTTAAAAGTTATTTTGTGATTTTTGGAGATATTCCTTGAAACCCAAACTCCAAAAGTTGGCAAAGTGACTCTAGAATATATTCGATGTCACTAAAGTTCGATTCTTGCAAAAAGAATTGAGTTTGGAATTGATTCGGGTCAAAAGTTGAGATTTGGCGAAAAACAGGCTTTTTGAGTTCCTCAAATGGGAAATTAGGTTAAATGAAGTCGAAACCTTGTGTGGTCTACGTGAATGGGTCCCTAGCATTGCTAAGAACCTATCCATGCGATCGCTTTGAAGTTTCAAGTCCGTTTGCGCAAAATCCCATTTTTTGCAAACCCTAATTTTGCACTGAAGTCAGCACTACCGACGCTATAGGGCCGGTACTACCGCACTTATGACGCCGGTAATTATTTTTCAGTGAGCTACCTTCTTGGCTTATGGAACTCCAACACTACCGAAACTAGAGGCTGGTACTGCCACCCCAGCGGTAGTACCACATCTAGCATGTCGGTAGTTATTTTCCAGAGAGCCCCTCTTTGGCCTCCGGCACTACCAGGCTTAGTGGCCAGTACTGCCGGCCCAAAAGCGGCACTATCGGTGGGGTGATGCCGGTACTGCTGGGCTCAGGAGAAAAATCTAGTTTCCTTTGTTCAGTTCTTCCCTCGCTCGCTAGTCTAGTTATGTTTTATTCGAAGTGCTTTATTTGCCCCGTTTTGCTCGATCTTATTCGTTCTTTGTTGTTCTTTTGTCGTGCGATCGTTTAGACATCGACGCATCGAGAGCAGCCGACGAGGAACCAGATTACATTCCCGAGAGCACATACGACGAAGAGCAAACAGGCAAGCATCCCCTTTGAACATATTGATCCTATATTTACAAATTTAATTTGATTGTTTAAAATTACTATGCATGCGCGTATATTCTGTAAAGATGCTAAGTTACGGGAAAATAGTAGATAAACCCAGAATTGGTGGAACACCTTAATTGCGATTGTTGCGAGAGCTTTGTCAAACTCTAGGCTAAGATTAGACATTACCGTAAATGTCAACTGGGGTATATACTTAATACTGATAAATGATAAATGAAAAGGAAATGGTGGATTTTAGGCCGGGCGAACGAGTGGAGGTCTCGCCTAAGCCATTCTAAGGACCAAACTTGACGCTATGAATTGAGTCACAGCATGCAACCACATGTGCTATTATAGGATAGCCTAAACTCATTATAGGAGTTGGGATTTGGTCTTACATTGTGGTAGGTCGAAGAAGTAGTTGGAAATACATTGATGGTACTGGTGTTGTTCAAGGTACTCCCTCGCCGCGGCGCCGGGATCAGAGTATTCCAATACAACGATGTATGCTTTGCTATGGGTAAAAAGCATGATGGAGCGCTAGCCATCGTTGGACTGTGTGTGAAATTTTTAAATAAACACCAGCACCATCCCAGGATGATCCCAAAAAAATTCCATAAAATCTGAAGCTAGTTTGGTAGCTCAAACAAATTTTAGTAAAACTAGCTATGCAAATACAATCGTCCAATGGTGGTAGGACAATCGTCCAATGGTGCAGGGGTAAACTTGATCTTTTATTAGTTAAGATTTGCTATGCCAAGGATCCCTTTCTAATACAAAGATGCATCCAATACCAAGCTCAAAAAAATATTGGAACTGGCTATGCAAATACAACAAAGGTTATGGTAAAAGGATTCTATGAAAATAATGTTGCATATATACCTTCTCAAAAAGGAGGTGGTGTCGGGGAGGAGGACGCCGAGGAGGAGGACGTCGGAGAGGAGGTAGCTAGTGCCGGGGAGGAGGATGCCGGGGAGGAGGAGGAGGACGCCGGAGAGAAAGTGGTGCCAGGGAGGAGGACGCCGGAGAGGAGATGGTGCTGGGAGGACACTAGGGGCTAGGGTTTGGGGGAGGCGAAACGCTCTGGGACTTGGTGATCTGCGCGACAAACCTCTATCGGTATGTTTATATAGTGGTTTAGTTGATATCATAGATGGTTCATAGTTAGAACCGTCTATAATGAGTAGATATCACAAACGGTTCTATGATAGAACCATCTGCAATAGCTACAAGGCCATCACTAACAGTTTTGTACTAAAAGTGTCTATGATGTTGTTGAATATCATAGATGGTTCGTAGTTATAACCATATGTGATGATGTTACTGACAGTTTCACTATAAAACCGTCAGTTTATGTTGAGACATTCAATACAAGCCTTTTTATAGCAGAGTTTCTTCTCGCTGACAAGCCGGGCCGTATGTCAGTGGCCTCCCTCGGCCAATATCGCGCCCCGCCAATCTGTGCCAGATTGCCAGCACGCTCCAGCATGCTAGCACCCGCGCTTGTTCCACACGCACGCATGAAACGAAACCAATGACACGTCGCCGCCCAGCCTGGCTGCGATGTCACCAACTCTGCCACACCGCTGCTCGCCAAGCCGTGGCACAAAGACATCGGTACTTGCGCTGCACCTAGCCCGCCTCTGCCTGAGCCGTCGCCTCACCGCCGCCCCATTCCGTTGCCTTTGCTGCTGCCACTGGCATCTCGCAGGCACGTACGATGATCACGTTGGAAAAATCCCAATACACCGTGTCTTCTTCTCGGCCGCGCACCTCACTCATGGACCAAGCGCCAAGCAATAGGAGACTGTGATGGTGATGCCTTTTGATATATTATTCCTCTATAAGATAGTTTATATTAAAAAAAACTGTTCTTGGCCTTTATGGGAAACTGGGCCTGGGTCGGTCCAAACTACACAAGTGCAAGTGGGCGTCGTGCAATTAACCAATTGCGGAAGCTAGTGGGCGCGCACATGCCCTCACATGGCTGGTCCGTGGAGGTGCTCTGGTGCTGAATGCAAATGCCTTCACATTTCGATTATCTGTATTGAAGATCAAACCGAAATCAAATTCCAGGATTGTGAATCGTACTTGTTCATTTTATTAATTACTACGTCTGTTCAGATTTACTTCTCATCTAGGGCATCAACATTGTCTCACACATTTGATTATTAACTTTTTCAATTATACAAATAATTAGTGTCGTGTGTTCGGAAACAAGACACGGGAACGAGGGGGGACGACGACCGTGTCACGGGCCGGCGTCCGCGAGAAAGTGTGACACGAGGATTTATACAGGTTCGAGCGCTTAAGAAAGACGCCATACTCCTGTCGGGGTGTTCCCCGGGAGGAGTAGGGGGATGTCTCCTCGTCTAAACTCCCCGAGGGACACTCCAGTTCTTGTTTTTGCATTCAATGAGAGCTCAAGTTACATGAGGGGTTACAGTGATATTTATAGGCACCCAACCTGTTACATAAAAATACCATTCTATCCCTACTAGACTAGCCTAAGTGGGGGCATTTTAGTCATTTTGGCGGGGAGGTAGTGGATCCCACGGGGTCGTCTCGAGGGAGTGGACCCCTGACTTCAGGGCCCCACAGGGGATTTGGTGACATCACTCAAGTCTCCTGTGAGGAGACTTCCCACGGGGCGCGCCCTCGGGGATGACGTAAATCTCTCACAGGGCGTAAAAGGAAACCCCAGGAGGTATGCCTTCGGGGAGGCGTAGGCTTCCCGCGGAACATGGGGGGAACCCCCCGCGCGATATGCCTCCGAGGAGGCGTAGCCCTCCCGTGGGCACAAGACCTCTCGCGGGGCGCAGGGTGTTAAGGAACCTCCCGCGGGATACGCCACAGGGTAACCCACAGGGAGATTGTAGATCTTCTGCGGGGCATGAGACCTCCCGGGGAGTCACGAGGTATGTCCCTGCGGAAGTGTGAATCTCCCGCGGGACAGGGGGAGAACCCCCGCGGGGTATGCCCACGGTGTATGCCTTCGGGGAGCCGTAGTCAACCCCCGCGGGGTATGCCCACGAGGAGGATGTAGACCCATCGCGGGATATGAGAACCCCCGAGGGGTACGGGATCTCTCGCAGTAGTCCCACGGAGTATGAGAGAATCCCGGTGGGCGAGCACCACCCGCCATGGAGCATGAAGCCTCCCCTTGGGAGGCGGCCAGTTTTCCTCCTGGCGTGGACCTCACGCGGGGTACGAAACCTTGCCTCCGGGAGCCGGTGAGTTTATCTCCAACAATTAGTAAATGTATTACAAATGCAGTAATATAGAAATAATTTTGACAGTAAATCTACCGATACCTCATACCACTAGATGCGTACACACATCGCCACTCTGTGCAAGCGCGCGACGCCGCACGAGTGTGATTTCTCGAAACCCCCATTTTCTTTTCTAAGGGTCTTTTGCGAAAGAGATAGTGGGGGAATTGAACAAATTTTTTTGGAATTTTTGACAGGATCTAAAGGCAATTTCAAAATTTTCGAATGGCCTTTTTGCAAAAAAGCTAGAAGAGGATCTAGATGTAATTTTGAAACTTGTGGAGGGCTTTTGCGCAAAAGCAATGACGTGGCGCTCCCCCTGCTTTGGAAACCTTCCAGCTTTAGGCCTCATTTGGCAACTTGGAACCGAGCTGTTTCTACTAGAATCTAGGAGAAACTCAACCAAACGGACTAAAACTTGGAACGATTCTCCTCGAAACGTTTCTTCTTTTTCCACACCGTAGCTGAATCACCCTCAACCCCGTTTCACAAGTTTCTACTAGAATCTGGAACCATACCAAATGATTTGTAGAAAGTGATTCTGATTCTACCCGAAACGTTTCTACCAAGAATTTGGAACCGTTTCTGTTTCTACTAGAATCTGGAACCGTACCAAACGGGGCCTTAGTATTGGTAGTATTTTCATACAAGAAATCTATATATTTGTTTATATATTATTGGTCAAAGCTTTAAAGAGTAGATTGAATGTATTCTACGACTATCTATTTTGGACCGGAGGTAGTAGCATCCTACAATTTGGTTTTATTTTTTTTCTTCACAAAAGGCATTTGATAAATTCAAATCCAAATAAATAGAATGCTTTGAAACACTTCATGCATGTACTGACGTAAGTACATAATATAGTTTGATCAGTTCATTCAGCTTTACATTTGTAATATGAAGAAATCAGATATCCATATTTCTAACGTGATATGTCAGAGGGCTCAACTAACTGTCTCCATTATCTGCTAAATAATTAGTCCTTCGGCCTAACAAAGAATCCTGATCAAGCTGTACAAAAGAGTGTTATTTACGGTGACCAACCATTTGCTTGCTGGCCTTCGGGGACGAGCAATGTGATGGTGACACATTTTGGCGTCATTCAAAAAACTATTATTTGCCTCTCTGGTAGACAGGGCCTCGGTTGGCTCAAAGTGGACGTCTTGCAACCACAAATTGCAGAATGTGAATGCAGGTGTGTGTGAATGGTTGAAAATCCGGAACAAGCTGTACAAAAGAGTGTTGCTTAAGGTGGATGTATTCTAGGACTATCTATACGGGATAATACAGCCATATATTACAGAACCGTAAAATAGGTTCGAGCACACGTAATCAAATCAGGTGTGATTGTTTTCCTTTCGATGATCCCGATACCCTAGAGCCTCCCCTCGTGGCGAGATCAATGCACCTATTGATTTGACGTGAGCCATGTAATCGACGCAGAACTCGATGACCTCTTCGGTTGCATAACCTTCGACAATACTACCCTCCGGACGAGATCGATTCCGTACGTAAGACTTGAGAATTCCCATGTACCTTTCGAACGTGTACATGCTACGTAGTAACACGGGCCCGCACATCTTTATCTCTATCACAATGTGAACAATGAAATAGACCATGATATCGAAAAATAACAGAGGAAAGTACATATCAAAATTATACAGAGTCATCACCACCTCAGCCTGTAGAGCATCTAATCCTTCGGGATCGATGATCTTCTGAGAGATTGTGTTAAAAAAATAATACAGCCTTGTGATTGTCTCCCGGACATTGACCAGTACAATACTTCTAATTGCGATAGTGAGCATCTATGTCATCAACACATGATAAATATGAGACTTCATGCCAGTTAATTTCAAATATTGCATCGAAATAAGTCTCTTCATGTTGGAGTAGACAGATGGAACTTTCACACCATGCAAGCATTGGCACAATTCATGTTGGAGTAGACAGACAGAACCGACAGTGTTTTTAGATTTTTCACCAATAAAGCTAGGTACACATCTATATTATTTCGAAATTGTTTCTGTCCTTGGATAAGTACAGACAACAAAATGTACTTCCGCTTCATAGCAACCAAGGAGAAAGATTGTAGATATAGAGATCATGGGCCAAGTGCTATGCTGACTGCTCATGTTACCGAAAATGATTCATTCCATCTGTACTCAATCTAAACCTTATATTCTTTGGATCCGCACCGAATTCTTCAAACCTCCTACCAATGTTTCTCCACTAGGTGGAATCAGCAGGGAGTCTCAGCATTCCATCGTTCTTATGCTCCTCAGAGTACCAACGCAGCAGTTTTGCCTCCTTTGGGTCCACAAACAAACGCTTCAAACAGGGAATTACAGGCAGATACCATGCTACATTAGTAGGAGGTCCTTTCTTCACCTCGATGTCCTCGCCGTCATCATCTGAATGACACTTACGCTTGTACTGCGATGCGTTGCACACCGAACATGCATGCAAGTTTGCATACTCTTTGCTGGCTTTGTACGTAGCTGTCGGCAACTCGTTTCCTTCTGGAAGTATGTCCGGCAATAGACGTAACAACGCTGTGAAACTCTTGTCGGACCAACCGTTGCTTACCTTCAATTTCAACAGTTCAAGCACGGATGACAGCCTTATGTATTTCAACTTGCAGTCTTAGATCTAAATAAACCATCTTCAATTCTCTCTTTACCAAGCTAGATCTTCAATATAATGCCATTAGAACCAAATACTAACCTTAGATCACCAAGAACAAAAGGACATACAATCACTGTTCCAAATCCATGGTCTTCTTGCACCAGATCACCTCACAATCGCACCCGCCTCAAAAATTGCTAGAGAAAGTGGGTTGGAGCACTCTATACTTATCACAGGAAATGCTCACCATTGACGATTTTAACCAAAAATCATAAGTGGTAACTACGGTAGTCATCATTAACATTTTTTGGCTAGAAGGATCTATGATAAGATGCTATCACAAACGATTTTCCAAGATCGTCGGTGATGTGGGGTCTAATATAAACCCTTTTTTTTAGCAATATAACTTAGTGTTGTCTTTAAAGTTGAACTTTGATCATTAATTTCTTTTATAATACTTTGTTTATAGCTATAAAATCATAACAATAGGAAAGTACTTAAAATAAACAGGAGTATTAAACAATATGACATCGGGTCTATATATAAATGAGTGTGTTTATATGAGTGCCAATACGCATAGAGAGGTTAATAAATCGACCAAAGCCAAATTAAGCTTCAGCATCGATATAAAGACCTAGTATGGATCTAGGGGTGGAATCGAGCCGAGCCGAGCCGAGCCCGGCTCGGCTCGCCTGAGCTCGTCACTGTTCGAGCCGAGCCCGGCTCGGCTCGCTGTCTGTTTCGAGCTTCAAAGTGAGCTCGGCTCGTTACGGCTCGTGAGCCGGCCAAATCCGGACGGGGGGCAACGGGCTAGCACCTAGCAGGCAGCAGCTGGTACTCCTGATCCTCTCCCGACTCCATTCCATTCTTATTTCTTCAACACGCCTCCCCGTCGCGTTCTAGGGTTCGGCCGACGGCGGCGCCTCCCCGATAGGCGACAGCCCTGGATCTGGCCGACCCTGTCGCCTAGCCGCCTTCCCCGGCCCCGTCGCTGCGTCGCCTCGCCGGCGCCTCCCCCGGCCCCGTCGTTGTGCCTCCCTCGGCCTCCTCCAGCTCTTCGCCGGTCGCCGCCCAGTACCCGACCGGCCCAGCCTCCCCCGGCCCCGTCGCCTAGCCGCCTCCTCCGACCTCCCCAGCGCGCCTAGTACCCCAGCGGCCTCCTCCAGCAGTCCAGCTCTTCGCCGCCCAGTACCCGGCCGACCCTTCCTCCACCTCGTGTCCTCATCGCCAGCCTCCCCCCATGGAATGGCCACAGAAGAAAAAGCGAAGCGCTGCCGCTGACTCCGTCTCCATTGGCTCCACACCTCCAGCAGTACACGGCGACGGCTCGACACCTCCAGCAGGTCCAGCGACGGCAGTCACGCCACCAACTGACTCGGTGAGTAGTGATTAGTGAACTCTCTGAAGTCTGAATGTTGTCTTGTTGAATGTTGTCATGTTGATTGTGAACTGAATGTTGCTATTGAATGTGATTGTTGAATGTTGTTGTGATTGTTGAATGTTGCTGTTGAATGTGAGAGTTGCTGTTGAATGTGAGAGTTACTGTGATGGGGGGAGTTGCTGTGATGGCTGAAAGCTTAGAATGGGGGGAGTTGCTGTGATCACTTGTTGGTAGTGTGAAGGCTGTCCATTTCTATGAAAGAAACAGAGAAGGATGTCCAGGGAGTGGGTACTCTTGTTGTATTTGCTGATTTGCTAACCATCTGATGTATGCAACATAAGCAATTCCTGGGGTCATGCTGTTATATTTCCACAATAGACTAGCTTGTCGATATAGCATTACGATGATAAATATTTGTCCAAACTTGCTGTTGAATGTTTTGTTTGCTATGAATTCCAAACTTGATCTGTAAAATTATTATTAACTATGAATTCCTATGATTGTAGACACTTTGTTATGTCAGATTATGTTGAATTGTTTTATGTGAAATGTATTTCAGTCGATATAGAGTTTAATGCATAGTTTGAGTTGGATGCATAGTTTGTGATGCTGTTATTAGCAAAATATGCTGTTGTAGGATGAGTTCGTTGAGTTGTGTGCATAACTTCGTTTTTTTGACATGTTGTTGTATGTGACAAGTCACAAGTGGAGATGCAATGCAATTGGTGATATTATAAGATGTTCAAATATTAATGCTCTATAGCCTCGTAGAGAAACTGAACCTACTGGACAAGCTATGTGGACTCATCCCTAGAAACTGAACTACCGGCGGTAACGAGCCTAACGAGCCAACGAGCCGGCTCGAGCTCAGCTCGTTAGCTAAGCGAGCCGAACAGTAGGCTCGGGCTCGGCTCACTGCCGCTTCGAGCCGAGCCTCGAGCCTCGAGCTTAATTTCCAGCCCTATATGGATCTATCATTGTGGCAGTACGTCTGGCAATATGGCTCCCAGGCCAAGCCAAGCGTCGCCGGTAGTGCTCCTCGCAGCCACCCTTCTCATGATCCTGGCAGCACCCACTACCGAGCAGCAGCCCTCCCCGCAGATCACACTGCGGAAGAACTGCACAGAAAAGTGTGGTGGCGTCAGCATCCCCTACCCGTTCGGCGTCGGACCTGACTGCTCCCTTCGGGGCTTCGAGGTCGTCTGCAACAAGTCGTTCGATCCCCCACGCCCCTTCGTTGCTGCTGGGCTATTGAAGAGTCCGATCGGTGGCTACTACCCGACGGACGATGCCTACAAGACGGGCAACCCCAAATTCTACAGTGTACCAACCCCGTCGCCCATGGAGCTCGTCGACGTATCAGTTGGAGAGGGCGAGGCAAGGGTGTACGGCCTTGTCAGCTCCCTCTGCGTAGTAAACATAACCTACCGTTCCTTGCTGCGTCAGCGACTGTTCGTCTCCGGTCCTTTCTGCATCGCGTCAGGCCGCAATGCCCTCATCGGCGTCGGCCTGAACGCCGACTCTCGGCTCACCACGACAGGTTATGGCGGTGACTGGGCGGGCATAGCAAGCTGCGTCTCACGGCCCGAATCTAACGCGGTCGCCAGAGACGGTGCCTGCGCGGGGCAAGGCTGCTGCGAGGCGGAGGCCGCCAGCAACGAAGCCCTTGGAGGCCAGCTTTTCGTGGTAGTTGACCGCGTGAGTTACACCAGCCCGTGGAAAACTGACAACTGCTCCTTCGGCATGCTGGTAGAGAAGGATTGGTACAACTACACCTCGGAGGACGTCAACGGCGACGAGGCCTACTTCGCCAACAAGTTCCCGAGGGGCGTCCCCATGGTCGTAGGCTTCACCATCAACGCAACCTATGGCGCATGCCCAGCGGAAGGCCAGCCGCGACCCCAGGGCTACGCGTGCCTCAGCGGCAACAGCTCGTGCGTCAACGCAACCGATGGCACGCCGGGCTATCGCTGCCGTTGTTGGGAGGGGTACGAAGGCAACCCTTACGTACCCACGGGATGCCAAGGTACGTTTACGTATCCATTCCAGGCTTCCAGCTACACGCACTGATCGATGACTTAATTCAACCGATCGATCTGTCAAACTTTTGATGATCGATGACACACGTAATTAGGTGTTCTGATGGTTTACTTTAATTGCAGACATCAACGAGTGTATGGACAACAAACATTGCACGGGTGATCATCAGACCTGCGTCAACACCTTAGGAAGCTATTACTGCGGATGTAAACGCGGAACGAGACGCGATGGCCAAACATGCGCCGAGATATTCCCCCTACCAGCAAAGGTGGCTGTCGGTAAGCATACATCCGGATGTTTTTTTTTTTTTTTTTTTTTGAAATCACCCAAATCTAGGACTATTAGATCATTGTTGAGATTCGGATTATATCTGATCATATGATGTGAATATTTTTGAAAAATGAAGTTTAAAATTTTACAATATTTTTCCCAATTTTTCAACTTGTCTCTGATTTTTTACTGAAAACCACTCGAAATTCACTGAATATCCAGGTGCTATTGGTGGTATTTTAATCATGACTGTCCTTATATTTATTGTGCTTCTCCGAAAAGAGAAGAGGAAGGCGAGGGAGTTCTTTGAGAAGAACGGTGGTCCTATATTGGAAAGAGCTAAAACTATTAAGATTTTCAAGAAGGAAGAGCTCAAGCCATTTTTAAAGAGCAGCAATTTTGTTGGCAAAGGTTGTTTTGGTGAAGTTTACAGGGGTCATCTCGGTGAAAATCAGTTAGAAGTTGCAATAAAGAAGCCCATTAATGTCAGTGTGGCACACAACGAGCAATTTGCAAACGAAGTCATCATCCAGTCTCAAGTTAGGCACAAGAACATCGTCAGGCTCATAGGTTGCTGCCTAGAGGTCGATATCCCAATGCTGGTGTATGAATTTGTGTCCAAAGGCAGCCTCGACGACATTCTCCACGGCGACAAGTCCCACCTGGATCTGGGCTTGCGTTTAAGCATTGCTGCAGAATCAGCAGAAGGCCTAGCCTATATGCATTCAGGAACTACCACCACAGTCCTTCATGGCGATGTTAAACCTGCAAACATACTCTTGAACGACAGCTACGTGCCTAAGATATCAGATTTTGGCATATCCAAATTGATCAACAAGGATAGAGCAGAGCACACCAATTCGGTCATTGGCGACATGAACTACATGGATCCAGTGTATCTGCAGACAGGCCTATTAACCGACAAAAGCGATGTCTACAGTTTTGGAGTCGTCCTCCTGGAGCTCATCAGCAGGAAGAAGGCCACATATTCTGATAACAACAGCTTGGTTAGGAATTTCGTTGATGCTTACACAAAGGAGAACGGAGCAACGAAGCTGTTTGACTTGGAAATTGCAGTGGCTAGCGATATGGAGCATCTTGACTGTATTGCGAGGATGGCTGTGGAATGCCTTAGCCTTAATGTGGATCAAAGACCAGAGATGACAAACATAGCGGAGCGTCTTCTCATGTTGAAGAGATCTCTTAACAAGTAGAATGACAAGTCGTTGCCAGTAAGTTGATGCGTGTTCCAGTGTGGAAGACGTGTTCGTTGAATAAGAAAGGTCTCTATCAGTGTGGTCATGTTTTATTTTCTTGTCCGTAGGACTAACAAATTTGCTGCAGGTAAAGCAGGAGAAGCCTCCCTTAGCTAAAGGTAAATTTGTCTGGCACTTTAACTCATTGTGTAATTCTATGTTATTACTTAGAGCAGAACTAGCCTACGGTATACCGTTGCAACGGTATACCTAAGTTTCATTAGTTTCAGTGATGAGTTTCATCTGGTTTTATGAGTTTCATGTTTCATCAGTTTTAGTGTTAAGTTTCATGAGTTTCAGTGTAAAAAATTCAAGAGTTTCAAAAGTTTCAGTGATATACCATTGCAACGGTATAATACTGTTTAAAAGTTTTTCAGTATTACTTATTGGTGACCACAACAAAATTCCTCTGCTCTTTGTACCGGAGTCCACTTATTCTTGAAGATGTAACGGTTAGCACAATCTGAGAATAATTGGTGCCAAAAATGCCCTATATATTTTGGACACATTTTTTTACCATCCAGGTTCCACGAAGAATTATATGAAGTCTATCTCTGGGCACACAGTCATAGTCCAACATTGTGATATCATCTCTGATAAATGTTGCTCCACTTTTAATGTATGAAGATTGGAACGTACCATAGTACCTTGAATTATCAAAACCACTATTGTTTTCCCATAACAATCAAACCATTACATAACCAGATAAGATTTGTAGAATATTAGCACAGGATACTGCTTCTAAGTAGTAGATGTTTCATGTGCTCCATCCATAAGCAAAGCAACGTCAGCCTCAGTAGGACTTACATATCTAATCATAACGCACCAAGAAAATTGCAAGAATAAAATAGAAAACACACACAAATTAAGGAGGCAAATTGTTCTCTCGCTTTATTAGATTTATTCCCTCTATATAATGGGTGCCTAATATATAGTATAAACCAACGGGAGATAGATTTAGATTCACCCGCACCGAGCTAGAACCCAATAATATTTGGATGACAGGGACTCAGAGTCCATACATATCTCAGCAGTCATAATATATAACTGTTGGGTTTAAATGTAGAATATGTAAGTTAACTCTTTTACACGAAAGGATGATTAAAGTTTAAATGAGGTGCTCGTCTTCCTCCCCGGGTGCACGGACATCGAGGAGGCGGCCGAGAAGGCTCTCAACAGCCGTGCCCTGCAAGGACTGATCACATGCTGCTTGCACGACAGCCTCTTTTGCCACCAGATGAACGACGTCTTCAGCCCGGCGCCCGACGGCAAGCGCGAGGTCGTTGTGGCCAGTGACGGCGCTGACCCGGCAATGTTCGTGAAGGGAACCAAATACATCGTCGACTCCGGCAACCGCAGCATGCATGCATGGACAACGCTCCTCTAGCGTTGGCGACACCGCCATCATCGCCGGCGTGGTTGGTTCGAGCTTTTGATGACGTGGCGGAATTCGATTCTGTCGTGCCACCGCAAACCGATGCGGTGCGGACTCCGGAGGGCTGTACAGGCGCTCACGGCGGCAGGGGCGCTGGGCTCAGACGGGAAGGTGTGACGAGACCGGCCGGAAGGCGGATGGCGCGGGAGATTTTTGGGAGAAGCTACTTGGCAACAGGTGCAACATAAGGAAAAAATAAATATTACTATTTATAATAAACACCGGTACTCTAGTGTTATTGTGCCGCTTTTTTAGTCCTTAAGATTCATTTTTGATAAATTTAGCCCTATTTCATTTTAATTTGTGAAACTAATTCTCTTAATGAGTTTAAAAGGCGTGATGAGTGACACAAATCACCCAACGCGTCTAGAAAACTCAGCAGAACCAACCAAGCAAGGAGAGCTCCAAAGAAATCTTAGTGGGTAGATTCCAAGCCCCATTGGCCCGGCAAGAATCAGTGGGCGGTTCCAAGACTTTTGGCTCGGAAGCATGGGATTAATTAATATATTTAATTAATTAATGGGTTAATTAAGTGATTAAATTAAGTGATTAATTAGTGGATTGATTTCTATCGAGTAAAGGGAGCTCAGTAGGAATCTTGCGTGGTAGGCGATCTGCTAAGTTTAATGAACGCGAGAGGTGATTTGTGAGGGCTAAATCTACAAATAAATTCGAAGACAAGCTATATTTTAAAAAAACGTTAAAAAGCAAAAGAAAAAAAAATCTACGATTTTTGTGGCCATTGGATGTTGCCCTACGGTTCTGTTTTGGTATTCACATAACCAGGCGCGCCAAACGCTTTTTTGTCCAAAAATGGGAAGTCTCGGACAGTTTTGGCAGTGCGAAATCGATTGCTTTGATCACTGTAACTCCGTGTATGCCGCGCCATTTCTTTTAAGAGAATGGCTAAGTAACACTCAGTGTTTTTTTGGTTTGTGGGCACTCAACTTGGGGACCTATAAAGAGAAGGGTGGTGAGAAGAGATGGTAAATTGATTGCAACAATGGATCTAGATCCAAAGGCTACAAATTTGAGTACTCACACACCAAAAAAACACTTAGGTGCTCCCTAGACACCCCCTTCTTTTAATTCCTCCTCTCTGTTTTGGGTCTGTTTGGTTCAGCGACAAAAAGTGGATGACCCATTCCATCCACTCTAATAGGGATAAATCCATCCAAATTCATATTTGATTGAAGGGATGAAAGGTGATAGGATGAGCCAAATGTTTATTTGGTTGGAGGGATGACAGTTGGATGGTAGATAGGATAAAAGTTCAAATTTTGTTGATGGGATGAAAGTTGAATGAACCCATCCAACCAAATTCATAGGATGGCCTTATCCAGAATCTACGATGAATATTTCTGAGAATTGTCTGCTCTCATTCACTCATCCATCCAACCAAACAGGAGGATGGGTGGAAACAGATAGATGAGCTTAGGCTTATTTGGGGGTAGCTTTTCTGAAAAGTTGTTTTTTAGTTTTGTAGGTTGAAAGATAGCTGTTAGGGATGGCAAAAATACCCGTGGGTCCGGGTACCCGCGGGTACCCGACCCGACGGTTCGGGTCCGGGTCCAAATTCGGACCCACGGGTATATTAGTTCGGGTCCGGGTCCAGGTCCGAGTCTCATGTTGGACCCGTGGGTACCCAGACCCGGACCCGACTCTAGGTAGAAGGTGAGGTGAACTTAAAATAGATTAGTATGCACCCTTGTCACAAGTCACATCATAGCTCAATGGAGGGAACCATGTTATTGAATCAAGAGGTATTGTCTTCAAACCCCATTCTAGCTAAATTTTTTTCCATTTTATTTGAATATCTCAATGACCATGAATGCATGCAAACCTCAAATAACAGGTTCGGGTCCGGGTACACGTCGGGTCCGGGTCCGGGTCCGGGTCCGAAATTCGGGTCTCGGGTCCTGGTCCACGGAGGTTGCACCCGGAGGGACCCGGACCCGTTGCCATCCCTAATAGCTGTAACTTTTTATAAAAGACCGTTTAATAAATAGCTAATTTCTCTCAGTAATAAGCTACAAAAACAGATCCAATCTAGCTTTCAACTTTTATATATGACTTCTAAAATATACCCAAAATCACTAAGAAATAGAGTAGAGACCATCCCGTCTTGTCTTTATCCTTGAACCAAACGCACCCATGCCCCTGCTCATTTACGTTTAGGAGGAGAGAGCTCTCTTCATCTTTGTTTGTTGCTGATATGAGCTGTTCTGTCTATGTTTATAAGGTTTATACACATATATATATATATATATATGTATGGGGGCATATTCGGTGCAAACCTCCCTTACCGTGAAAACTACGTGTAAAAGTTTTAAAAAATTCTCAAAAAATTATCATAGGTAGGGGAGGTGAGGTTCTACAACCCTGTAAAATTTGAAGACCAAACTCAATCGCATTTGGAAGATATGAAAAAGACAAATTCAGTATGAATAGTAATTTTTCACTGTTTAGCACTATTCATTTTGCACTTTGTCTTTTTCATATCTTCCAAATGCGATTGAGTTTGGTCTTCAAATTTTACAGGGTTGTAGAACCTCACCTCCCTTACCTATGATAATTTTTTGAGAATTTTTCAAAACTTTTACACGTGGTTTTCACGGAGTTTTCACGGTAAGGGAGGTTTGCACCGAATATGCCCCCATGTATGTATATATGTATGTATATGTATGTATGTATGTATGTATGTATCCTAAAAGAAGTCTTAATTAGTCGATTTTTCTCACCATTGGATCGGCATATATAGAGATTCATGCTCTAGAGTTCGTCGCCTTTTCTACTGCCACCGGCGACGGCATCCTCTTCACCAGCAGCAACAAGTTAGTGTTAGGGCTCAACGGATGTTAATTTTGTCACATTCGGTCGAGATCGACAGATGTAGGGTTTGTTGAAATATTATGTGAAAGTATGTTTAGTTCTATGAAATGCGAATTGAAATTTACGGTTTTTTATAGTTTTGCCAAAATAAGAACGACGGAATCTAACAAGTAGTGAAGACGAACACATAACCTAGCTATTAATGTAGCAATTAACATTGAAAAAACACCAAACTAGGAATTAAGGTGGTTTGTTGTCTACGTGGATTTCTTTCTCTGCTTTCCCTTTTCTTTCTCCTTTTTTAAGGAAGCACTACAACACTGACAACTTCTCCTCTATGTCCTGAACCTCCACAGTACAATATCTTCAACGAATTGGAGGACAACCTAGTCCCCACCTTTATGGAACTAGTGCTGCCCCTTGCCCTCGACTTCTTGTCTGCAATATCCATTGCTGCCGTCAGAAGCTGGCCTTTGGTTCAACGTCACATTCGAGGTGTCCGATTCGGCAATTTTTTTGGGACACAGGTGTCCGAGTTGGTTGCAAGCCGTGCTCTACTTCTTACGGTACCTGACTGATACCGTAGGTCAACTGATCGTCTATCTTGTCCGTGCGTTGTGTCGGTTCTCGTTCTGCTGGGGCTGCCGCTCGGTTGCAGATTACCTCCTGGATACCAGAGCGAAATGCGCGGCTACGCTGTTGCTGTTGCTGGCATCTGAATCGCTGGAGGATTTACCTGACCTATCGGAGCAAAGAAGTTCGATGCCTTCATCGACCACGGCGTAGATGTAAGGCCGGTGATCCTTCCCTCAAGGACCAAGATTCAGAAGCTGATCGACATGCTGGGTTGGGAGCAGCAGCAGCAGCCCAGGCAGCAACGGAGAGATCAGATCATCAGAGAGCTCGCCAGCGACAACCGCCTCGCCCACTTCCTAGGGCGATACGGTGCGTGTCCTCTCTGGTCGAGACCACCCACTCGCAGCCATTCCAGCGGCAGCAGTAAGGCCGCCGTCAGCTACCTCTGATCAGTAACCTCCTGGTGCTAATTAGCTGTGATAAATAAGCTTTATCGCATTGGCAAAAAGGACAGTGAGCAACAGCGATAAAAAGAGTCTGGTCCTGTGCAGAATAAAGTGGACAGCCTCCATCATCGACAGGGAACTAGGGAAGCAAAGAGCGCCGCCATGAGCTGATCCTGCAAGGCCTGGCAATTCTTGAGAGGCTCGCGTGCGACCAACACAACTGCAGGCTGATATGCACCACTCCCGGCCTCCTCCGGTCCTCCCCAAGATCACGGCGCCAATGTACTACGACAGGTTAATCCAAGACATCGAGAACAATGCGTGGACTGACGTCGTGAAAGGGGTCCTTCAAAGTGGTGCACCAGCTCATCTGGGTTAATTGTGCAAGACTGCGCAAGGACATCTCTTCTAACAAACAAGCAGTGAGCAACGTGGAGAGGATTATTCTAGAGGGCACCAGAAATGGCCAAGGACTGCATATGCGAGCCATGGAGATCATGATCAGGTTTGGCTCTTTCGTCACCACCGTCCGCCACTCTTCACCGCCCGTCGATTGGGGTCTGTTTGGGCCGTCGCTTCCCATCGCCGCTAGGACCGCCGCCGCCCGGATCCACTTGAGAGCACCACCGCTCGGGCCACCACCGAGTAGATCCGATCGGAGGCGCCGCTCTCAGGCCACTGGCACTTGGATTTGTCGCTCCGGGGAGGGCACATCGCTACTACTTGCTTGGCCGATCAAAGACTTCATCGAGAGAGAGAGAGAGATAACCGGACGGGAGAAGAAAAGAAAGGGAGGCCGAGAGAAATGAAAGAGGGAGTTGGGGGAAAAGGAGAATTTTCGCCTGTTCTAGTTGCTATAATTGATTATTTGTCTTGTATACGACATGTATGTCAGCTAGATATTATGGAATAAATGAACAATGGTACAAATAAATAAGGGCAAATTAGAAATTATTCTTAAAAATGGAGGAAGGAATAAAAAGAATAAAAGGAAAAGTACAAAAAAAGGAAAACGGAGGTTTGCTGGTTTAATGTTTTTTATCGTATGTGTATCAGAGGTGCTACGTATGTGCTTTGCACTGACATTGATGCTTGAAGTATTGCTGCGATCATGGAGATACACTTGGCATAGGTTTGTGATCGCTATTGCTCGAGTTGTTCAGACGAGATGACTCCAGATGAGATTGAGGCTGCAAGGAAGCAAGAGGTACGCTGCAATGAAGGGGGCCGAAGATAAGAGGAGGACGATTGTTGAGTCAACTTCCTCACTGTTTACACAGGATGAAATGAGAAGCATATTTCAGGGCATTTTAGCAACATGTATGATTGGTCTGAGGGCTAGTACAGGATCATTCGAATTTAAGTTGGAGCTAATGCCAAATGATGTGATGTTGGCAGGGAGCAAAAATTACCTGAGTTGGTCTCAAAGGGCTCAACTAATGATTATAATCACTACTGCAAGAGATTTTTGTTGAGCCTATAGACAAGGCAAACATGGGTTGGAATATGTAGAATACCGCTAACTCTGTGGTGATGAGTTGTTGACTTCGATGTCTCCATCTATCACTCGGATGGTGGAGACGATGCAAAATACATCAGAGATGTGGAAGATGTTGAGCAACATTTACTATAGGGATGGCAATGCTATGATAATAGTGGAGGTTCATGACAAAGTGGATGCCCTAAATCAGTAGGAGAAGACTGTTCAGGAATATGCTAGTGAGTTGTAGCAACTATGGGCATATTTGGATCACAGTGATCCATTGCAATTGACATGTACCTATGATGTTGAGGTTGATAGATTATGGTTGCAACGCAGGTGGGTCACACACACTTTCTGAAGGGGTTAAACCAAAAATTTCATAGCAGGAGATTTGCCACGTTTCACTTAGTGAACCAACCTACTACGAAGGAGACCATTACAGCTGTGGTGCAAGAGAAAGTTTGACTGCAAGTAGTGGAGAGCAACAACCCAATTAGATATGCCTATGTCGTACCTAGTGATAAGGAGTGCTACTACTGTGGGGGTAAGAGGATACCTGAGTTGTGCATGTTCTCTCCCATCATGTGGTGGAGGTCGAGGTGGATATCATGGAGGGCGTGGAGGCCGAGGAGGAGATCAGCATCGTGGAGGTCGAGGCAGGGGCAGAGATGGTCCCAGGGCCAATATGGCTATGGTAGAAGAAAGTATATATGTTACTTTGACAGGCAAACAGGCTATGTGATGGGAATAATGGCAGAAGCGTACAGCATTAGAGTCTTCCCAAGATTCCACGATAACAACTACCACCTCCCTCACATTCCTTGGTAACTTTGCTAACTACACTCAAGTGAGCAAAGCTACTCAGGCACAGGCACTTGCATTGAGATATAAGCACACTCATATTGATTGGATCATAAATTCAGAGGCATCTAAGCATATCACGGGTTCTCTTAGTTTATTTACATCCTACATTCCATATACATATTCTGAAACCATTCAGGTAGCCGATGTGATGTAACATCCTCAGTTTCGCCTTTTGGAGAAAAAGCTAATTTAAAGTAATTAAATTCAAAAATTGGAGTTTCCCTGGTGTTTATATTAACCTGGCATCCTTTCCCATCCAAAATCGGGATTCAATTCCCTTCCGGTCAAAAAATCGAATTTCCAGATTCTCGCCGGTACCCGAAATTTCGCCCGAGTCTAAAAATGCTTCAAAAATCCCAAAATCACTTCAATTATGTCCCAAATATTCCAAAATGATTTTTGGAATGATTCTCCGAATTTTTGGACCTTCGCTCCTATCTTATCTCGCACGGCTTTTGTTTAATGCCCGCAATCTGCGCCTAAATATTTAATTTCACAAATTTCATCCAAATTCCGTGAAACCAATTTTATTGGGTTCCAAATATTTCAAAATGGTTCTAGGAATTTTTCCGGAATTTTTAGACCATTTTTCCTAATTTTTCTCTAGAGCGGTTCATTTACGTAATTCTCGGCCAATCACGCGCTGCCACGTGGCATGAACAGTGTCATCTTCAACCTTTTGCCATGGAAGAACAGAGGAAGAACTCCAACAAGTTTCCATGGTTAGGGCTTTCTTTAATCTACCATATCTCCCTCAATTCAACTCCAAATCAATCACGGCGGGATCCGTTGAATCCGTAACGGCGCGACCTTTCCATTCCCCACCATCAAGAGCCCGGTATCTCGCCGAAATTTGCACGAACGGTCAAAAACCGAAATAGCTTTGATTGCTCATAACTCGAGCATTTCTTCATCAATGCGTGCACTTCCACCTCTCATCTCTCCGTATAGAAGTGCTCTTCCCGGTGGTAGTACTCATTCCTTGCCTCTTCCTCTCATTTGCCCGGGAGATCAAGAAAACCAACGCCGGGTAGCCGTTTTCGGCGTTCTTCAAGTTCATCCTCATAGATCTCTCTCCGGTGGGTTTTTCTCAACTCCGATTGGTTCCTTGTGACCGTGAGGAAGTCTAGCATCTAACCTTTCAATCAATTTTAGGATCCCTCAAGTTTTGGAGACGAATTTCGCGTTTTGGTCATTTCGGCCGGAGCTCCGTTCGTCGCAAAATTCATCGTCTCCGGTGAGTTTTGATGCAATTCCTTGCTCCTATAGATCCCTAAGGTTGTCCTCTAGATGATCCATGATTTTTTTTGGTCCAATTTCATGCAAAAATGGGCGAAAAATCGAATTTTTTTGGAGTTGGCCTAGCCTCTGTTCTTTTGGGCCTGTGCCCGTGCGTGTGCGTCGTCTTGCCGGCCGCCGCCGCTCGCCATCACAAGACACCCTTAGCGCTCACGCTTCAGCGCTCGGCCGACGCCGCCGTCGCCCCCTGCCGGCCATGCCCCACCCCTCCAAGCTTCCTCTCTCACCTAGCCATAGCCATGGCTTTGGCCCAAGCTAGGAGAAGGCCCAAGACAATGACATGTGGGACCCCTTGCAAGTGACTCAAAACAAACCCAAAAATCAGAAAAAAGGAAAAGGAATATTCCGCGGAATATTCCCTGTTTTCCAATTTTTCGAATTTCAAACTTCGGAAGCTCATATCTTCTCCGTCCGAACTCCGATTAACTCCGTTCAAATTTCTAAATTCATCTAAAATCAAGATCTACCTGCCAGTACTACTTTTGTAATTTTTGGATTTTATTTATTTTCTTGTATTTATTTATTGCCTCGTTTTGCGCGTAGCCGAGGAACCCGACGCGACCGCCGACCCCGCCGCCGGATTTTCCTCGTTCGACGACCTTACCGCGACTGAAGGCAAGTCTCCTTGACGCATATTGATCCTACATTTATAAACGTGTTTTAAATGTTTTATAACTTGCATGCTATGTTTATAACCATATGTCAAATATAAGTGCATAGTTAATCCGAATTGTAATTGCCTCCTTTGTTATCGACATCCATGTTATTGTAACCCTAGGACAATTGCTATGCCATGTGTATGCGTATTTAGTACCCTTTGTGCAATAGTACGGTAGAATTGCTTAGGACCATTATCGATGAAAACAACCCACGGGGGGGGATTATTCAAACATAATGATTTCAAATATGATTTGGAAATGATTATTATAATTTTGGTACTGTTTTTCCAAAATAAAAGAAAAGGAAAAATGGTTTGGACTTGGGCGGATTGGATTGTCGGGTGGGTGCGGATGGAGCACAAGTTGTCTTGTGCAAGTACCGTCCCAAGTCAATTAAAGACCGACGTTTGTGATTGTCCATTCTAAGCATAACCGTACTACCACATGTCTATAATGGTACGACCTGGCCAACTAATTTGTAAAAACCTGACTTAGACTCACCAAACGGTGGAATGTGAGTGCCGGATGGAGGCAATGTCGTTTTTCTCACACGGCGCAAGAGGGGGCTTCTGTACTGGGCGGATGGAACCCTAAAAGCGGTGAAACCTCAGCGGGTGGGTCGGGTTAGGCATATACATTGTAACGGCCTTGTCATGATCTCTCTGCCGACACACCAAAGGAAGTGTGTTAATAGCTTGGCATCAAGAGATGATCATGTCTTATGGGTAAAGTTGTACACCTCTGCAGAGTTAAAACTATTCGAATAGCCGTGCCTACGGTCAAGGGCAAAGCAAAGAATGCTTTCATATTGGTAGACTTTGGTTTTGGTTTTAAAAACAAAAAGGTTGTTTTGTTTTGGGATTCGGGAGTGGTTAGAACTCTCGGATGTTGAATGGCGGATGGAGCCAACCAGGTGGAAAGAACCTGTTTCATGTTTTGACGGAAGGAGTCATTGTGATTAAACTTGATATTTTAAAAATCGGCGGTTAGAGCCTTTATATTAGTGATGGTGGCTAGAACCTTCACTGCAATATTAAATAATTCAATTGTTACAAAGAATTGCAAAAAGATGCTTTGTGAAACTTATTACTTAAGTATGGTTTAATAAAATTTGGCTTTGTGCAAAAGAACCCTGTTAAGCTTCCTTTGGAAAGCCCCTCATAATCACACTTTCCCCGACTTGCTGAGTACTTTTGTACTCACATGCTACACAACTTGTCATCATCAGAGAATTATCAAGACGCAGCTGAAGATGGTGAGTTCTTCCCCGAGGAGTCCGAGGAGGATTGCCAGGATAACTAGTCGCGCTTCTAGTCGTCGCCTGTGGCGTTTTGGTGTTCGCTTGTTGTCGTTTTCTTATTTCCGCTGTCGTGGCTCCGGTCTTTGGACCGAGTATTGTAATAAGCGGCCATGTAGCCCGTACTTTATTATTTATATTACAATTTCGTTTTGGTTCGGCAATGAAGTATCACTGTTGACTGTGTGTACTAGCTACTGATCTGGGACTAGTACGGAAATACACAGGAGATTTCGGATAGCCGATCCGGGGTCTCACATGTGACATCTCAGCTTATTCAGTCTGTAGAATCTATTGAGTACACAACATTTATTGCTTTATCCTTGTCTTGCTTGTCCCATCCTTTTTTATTAATCTTCTTTCAATTAGTTCCATCATTGACCAATTCAAATGCATTGTCTTATTTAATGATGACTATTGTTTGTTCTAGGAGAATAGAACTAGGAAGAGAATTGGGACTAAAATCAGGCATAATAGACTGTGATATGTTATTCAGGTATACAATGTTGACTGTGGCTACAAGAGGAGTCGAGGAAGAGGTTTTGTTGTATCATCGTCATTTGGAATATTCTTTATTTGGGATTTTGAATCAGATATATCCTGATTTGTTTAATGAAATAGATAAGAGCAAACTTGTGTATGATACTCGTGAGTTTGGGAAGCATACACGGTCTACTTATAGTAGTATTGGTCTTCAGAGTTGTGAACCTTTTATATTAATGTATTCTGATGTTTAGGGTTCATGCTCAGTTATCTCTGTGAGTAGTTTTAAGTGGGTTATGAAATTCATTGATTGCAATACTTGTATGAGTTGGATCTATGTAATGAAATACAAGAGTGAGGTCATTCGATGTTTTCAACGCTTACATAGGCTGGTGACTACTTAGTTTGGTGCAAACATTCGGATTTTTCGAATGGATATTGGAATTGAGTATGTTAAAAGAAGTCTACAACATATCTCTTGGAGAACATGATACTTTATCAAACCACTTGTCGAGAAACTCCATTTTAGAATGGAGTGGCTAAGAGAAAGAATCGAAGCAATTCCTATCCAGATGAACATTCCATGTGTTTTTACGAGGAATTTATAAACAGTAGTGTACAGTAATAACAGTACATAAGAGGAGCCATTTCCTAAGAAAGAGGGTTTTTATTTGGATGCTTAATTAACGACGTGGCTATATTAAGAACCCATGAAAGACATTTCACCTAAATAGTTATATAATATATGTAACTACACGCATTGAATCTAAGCGATTCCCGTTGCAGATGAACATTCCAGGTTTTTTTTTCGTAAGATGAAGACTTTGACGAAGTATGTGTATGTGTTATATATTATTTTAGACTGTAGAGAAATTACAAAACGATTTGGCACTCTTTTTATGCTCACTTTGTAGTCAGCTTCAGATAAGCTAAAGATTTGATGAAATAAAATATCTACAAAATGCCAACTGTTCTTTTATCGGAAGGTTAGGATAGAAAAGGGTGATATGCCATTACCTTTCATACATGGTAGAGGATATTAAATAGTTATAAAATGTAGGAATTATTTAATTGTGATGCTTGAAAGAAAAAAATTTCCATGAGGTCCAACCTTGTGTTAGTTTTCGTCCAAAATTCCTGGGGATTGAGCTTCTATAGGGAATTATTCGGACTCAATCCTTTGTTCCAAAGGGACATATAGGAAAAAAAATTTCCTAGGATTTCAATCCTCCAAAATTCCTCTGCTTTTCCTATGTTTCAAAGAAGCCTTGAGAATGGTGCTACATTCTTATCGTAATAGTACATGATACAAACCCTTTCTCGTAGTGTTTCAATTGTACAAACTTGGGTTAAATAGTTTGGCAAAATCAGAAGAACGTACATGCAAGCAATCTTTCGTAGCTGCAAACAAGAACATTGTTTGTATAGGCCCACTAGGCCACTACACATCCCACACTTGGCTTGTTAAAATCCCCAAGGATTACACACAAAAAAAAACAGGATTACGCTATTTACCGTCACTAATAGTCCCAAAAGTATTTGTGGCGGTTGCAAATAAAAACCGCCACAAATAATCCATTATTTGTGACGGTTCTAAGCAAAAACCATCACAAATAGTCTTCCCGCCATTTTGAATTGAAAAACTGTCGGACCCCGGAATAACACCTCCGAAATCCTCTGTGTATTCTGTACTAGTCCAGGAAATGCTAGTACACACAGTAGAAATGAAACCATAGCATATCCGTCGTTCTTTATTAAAGATAAATATTCAAAGTTACAAATGAAATGGCGCGCAGGCCAACGAATAAATAAAAGCAGCGGAAATGAAGATCAAAAGATAGAGCCCAATTAATTTGCCACAGGCAATCGACTAGGGACGCGGCCTAGTCCAACTGTTCCTCACCATCGTGGTACTCCTCCTCTGAAGTGGTAAATTAAGCAAGGGTGAGTACATACGTACTCAGCAAACCACACCGAAAATACAATATAAATGTACAGGTAATCAAAGGATGGCAATATGGTTTATTTAAGTAGAAAGCAACAGTTTAATAACATTTTCAATAATTTTAAAAGGCATACTTTATTCCAAAATCAAATCTATACGATTTTAACTAAGGAATCTCTCCTGAAATTGGCTAAGTTATACCCATGATGGACTCCCTCCATCCAACATCATTTCTGAAAACCAAATTTGAATTTACTAAAGTCTAATCTGAGAATGGCTTGCTCGGCATGCCCATAACCGCGGGCGCGGCTAATCGATTAGTTTGACACTCTGCAGAGGTTGTACAACTTTACCCACAAGACATAATATTTCCCTTTTATGTCAACACAGTTCCTTTGGTGAGTGACAGAGAAAATTATGACAAGGCCCCTATGTTAAATTCATACATGTACTCATGCCCGCTAAGGTTTCACCGCTGAAAGACTCCCTCTATTCAGAAGCCCCCTCTTGCGCCAAAGTGGCAGCATCTCGCTTTCACCACACCACTACCCCCATATGGCATGACTGTCCATGAAATGATTTAATAAGGATAGCCAGGTCTGTCCCATTCCAGACTCGTGGTAGTACGGTTAGGCTTTACATTCAGCGAGACTCAGACCGGTCCTTAATTGACTAGGCGAGACTGTCCACAAACCCAGAACCATGACCTCGCCACTTTCCAACCAATTCTCGCACGATCTAAGTCATTTTCATTTTAACCATACTATCTCCACACTATTACTAACATTGATCATCATAAGTTTCCATTTGAACATGTCATCATTTTGGCATAAAATTCCCTAAAACTTCCTAAGTTCAGTTCTAAGCATGTCTAAGCAATGTCTAAATATTACCATAGTCATAATTCATATTTTTACTAAGGTTACAAGGGAATCGGAATTCAAATGTCAAAGGTCGCATGTCGAAATTGGATGTAACTATCATTTGAAACTAGGTCGAAAATTAATGTCTATAATAAATAAGCATGCAATAATTGTAAATACAACATACAAGTTCATAAAACTGGGAGCAACATGGTCAAGGGGGTGTGACTTGCCTGGTTCGACGAGTTGCTGCTCGAAATCGTCGTTTGGGAACTCCTCGGACTCTCCGTAATCTACACGTAAAAAGCACCCAAATTCAAATAAGATCCAAACGAACTCAAATAAACACAAATTGAATTTCAAACTAGCACTAAACTAAAGTTTGAGGTTTTTAATGAATTTAGGAAGAAGAACGGAGCCAAACGGAGTTCGAACGGGTGAAAATGGGCTCCTGGAAGTTTAAAAACAAATAAAACGGGTTTTCTGGAATTTTTCGAATTATTTTTATAAAGAAAAATCCGAATTATCGCGTCATGCTGACATCAGCAGCAAATTCGGGTTTTTGAATTTTTTTTTTCTTTTTAAAACGGCTGACAGGTGGGGCCAGGCCCAGCGCTGCGGATCGTGTCCACGCTGCTGAGGAGCGCCCACGCTGCTGGGGAGGAGTTGCTAGCGCTACAGGCTAGCGCGACGCGAGGTCAGCGGCGTGGCGCGCGTACACCGGCGCCGGGTAGAGGAAGGAGGGCGGCGGTGCACCGATGGCGCGCAAGGCGGAGGTGGCGGCGGCGCTGGCGCGGGCCGAGAGGCGACGGACAGCGGAGCCGGCGGCGCGAACGGCGCGGCGCTGCTCGGGCCGGAGGCGAAGGCGGCGGTGGCGGCGCTGGGAGGAGGAGGAGCAGAGGGAGAGAGAGGAGGGCACGGAGAGGAGAGGGGTCCCGGGGCTTTAAATTGGGAGGGCATGGCGCGGGCGGCAAGAACGGGCTTGGATCGCGCTGGAGAAAGGCGGCGGCGGTTATGGGCAATTGACAAGGCGGCGGGCGCGCGAAGGGCGGGAGAAGAAGCCGGGCGTCACAAAAACCACCACTGATAATTCTATTTGTAGCGGTTTCAAAAAAACATCAAAAATAGTGTCAGCTATGTGCTATTTTGTAGTAGTGTATAGCGTTTACAAAGGTCCATAATAAAGTGCAAGGAAACTTAACGATAGTAATTTCTAAAAAAATATGGAAATCTAACAATAGTTATGAACGGAAAGGTTAGGCTGAACGTGGGAATTTTCCCGTTGGAATTAACCTGTTTTATGTAAAATTCCTGAGTTCTAAATAGGGCCCTAGCGTGAAGATTTACAGGCAAGTTATAGGGAAGAAATTTGCATTGATTACTTTTCTTGCATGCCATTTGACTATAGCTGAATGAGTGTCTTAGTGGCTATCGTTTTGCAAATCGTAGTGCGCGATGCAAGATTTGATAGCTCAGTAACTATCGTTTTACAATTTTTTTAGTATGCATTTTAGTATTTGCAAGCAAAACTGGCGAAAGGTCAGAGAGTAATTCGTGAGACGCGCCACCTTCTCACCTGGTTTGTTGTATGGCTCTTGGACCATTCCTCCAAGTCTGAAAGGAGTGAAAAAAAAGTCCATGCATACGCCGTCGGGTGTTGGGCCGTGCCTGGGTTAGCCCAACTCGTGGTCCGTTTATCAAAACCATCCTAATTTACACAGCCCAGTCCTTCATGTTGTAAAACAATAACGACCGCCATAGATCAAATACAATGCACTGATCGAGAATAGACGTATATGAAGACAAAATTCTCCTCTTTATTAGATTAACTCTTTTATACGGTGGGGTGCCATATCTATAGTGAAAAATCCATTAGAGATGGATTTGAATTTGCCCACAACAAGATAAAGTCCAATCATATCTCAACAACATACACCAAGAGTCCGGTTATATCTTAAGTAGACTAATGTTCATCCTGAAACTAAGACTAAACTGATAGAGGAGATACTTAAGGGGACTCATAAGAAAAATGTAACATCGACTAACAAAAGGAACAACTATGAGGCTATTGTAGGTCCCCATATAAATCATGAATGTTATCCTGGAAACCATGGGTGTTCTTTGGAAACTTATTGAGCTCAGTCTCAAGAAAGTCATCTTCGTCCATGGGAGAGTTCTCATATCCGAGAAGGACCTCATCAAACTTCGCTGTAGGATCAGGGATTATGTCATCATCCTTCTCGATTTTCTTCTCAACAACAGGTTGAGTGATGAAGTGTGCCTCAGTCTTTGTTCTCATGATTCTTCTGAGTAATTCGTGAGACGCGCCACCTTCTCACCTGGTTTGTTGTATGGCTCTTGGACCATTCCTCCATGTTTGAAAGGAGTGAAAAAAAAGTCCATGCATACGCCGTCGGGTGTTGTCTCTTGAATGACTTACCCAGACCTGCTCATCGGGCAGGGCTATGACAGACACGACATGCCACATATGTGCGTAGGCTGGCACGAATGACCGAGCCGTGCTAGGCCTTGAAACTCATTTTGATGGGCGACATATCACGACACGAATAAGGGTTAGCCCGACACAAGTGATCCATTCATCAAAACCATCCTAATTTACACAGCTCAGTCCTTCATGTTGTAAAGCAATAACGACCACCGTAAATCAAACACAATGCACCGATCGAGAATAGACGTAGAACACACATGATATATAGAGACAAAATTCTCCTTTTTATTAGATTAACTCTTTTATACAGTGGGTTGCCATATCTATATTGAAAAATCCATTAGAGATGGATTTGAATCCGCCCATAACAAGATAAAGTCCAATCATACAACATACACCAAGAGTCCGGTTATATCTTAAGTAGACTAATGTTCATCCTGAAACTAAGACTAAACTGATAGAGGAGACACTCAAGGGGACTCATAAGAAAAATGTAACATCGACTAACAACAGGAACAACTATGAGGCTATTGTAGGTCCCCATATAAATCATGAATGTTATCCTGGAAACCATGAGTGTTCTTTGGAAACTTATTGAGCTCAATCTCAAGAAAGTCATCTTCATCCATGGGAGAGTTCTCATATCCGAGAAAGACCTCATCAAACTTCGCTGCAGGATCAGGGATTATGTCATCATCCTTCTCGATTTTCTTCTCAACAACAGGTTGAGTGATGAAGTGTGCCTCTGTGAGACCTTCATTTTTATGCCACAGTGTAACATAAAAAACGGGGTTCTATAGTGCATACCGTGCCATTCCCATGATCAGTGGCTGGCACGCACAAACACAATTCGGAATTACAGCCATACAAAAGTTCAACTTTTATTACATTGAGAGTTCATTACAATACCAAAAGTAGCAGTAATAAAACCACATCTCATTGTTTGCCGACTAGCCCAAAATACCATAGGCAACAGACGAGATGAACTTAGAGAGGACAGTCGTCGCCATAAATAACGAGTTCTTCATTATCGTTATTGTCGAAAGCATAATCCTGCTCTTCACCTAAAATCCATGTTAAAGCAAGTTGAGTACATTGGTACTCGCAAGACTTTGTAGTGTTTGCAAAACCTAAAATACATGTAAACTAAGTAGAAAGTGGGTTTCTACGGTTATTTTTTCATAAAGCGATAGATTTGAATGAAGTAATACTGAATAGTAATGGAAAGCATAAACAGAAATTTAAAGCAGTTTGATGAGTAATTAAGTTACCAAGTAGTAAAATGAATAATAGCAATCTACTCACAGCCCTTTGTGAGTAAGATAACGAAAAAGACCCTCCATGGTCTTATACAAATAAATATGACAAGGGGTGACCTTAAACTCTTGTGAATCATTTCCCAAATCCTTAAATCAAGGTTTTTGAAAACAGAAAAAAAACTAACTTAGTGTGGGTTCACCAAGTCATCCATGTCCGTGGATACGGCTAATCGATTAGTTTAATCTCTGCAGAGTTGTACAGCTTTGCCCACAAATAATGACTTCCCTTTTTGCAAACGTTATTAACACACTTCCTTTGGTGTGTCGCCAGGGAATAACCATATATAACCTTTACATTACTAAAACCTGACATTGCACCAGTCCAGTATGACTGACTCTTACTAATGGCGTCCGAAGAACATCGTATGCACGGATCATTTCTCCCCATTGGAAAATGGCGGTAGAAGCACATCGTGTATACGGATCATTTCTCCCCATTAGTAAGGCATATACTGTTGCATCGGCAAGTGTCAACACCTCGGTGATGGCACCTCCCTCGAGTAGACCTATATCCGGAATACCCGTGCTACTACAACCTTCCAAAATGCAAGGTTAGTTTTTAATAACTTAATTGGTTATAGCCATCACCATACCGGTATTGTGATTGTACTGGTAATCTTGGATCACGGGACACTACGTTCGGTCCTTAAAGTGACATGGGCGATACTTCACCCTATCTACGTACATGTTAAAACACGTACAACCGGCTATTGCCAATAATCACCCACGTCGAAACAATAGTTTTATTTTCATTTTTATCAAACTACCAGTATCCTTTACTGCTTAAATAAACCATAAAAAGATTCACAAAGAAAGGTGTGTGGGTGTAAACATTTCCAACTTCGATCTAAAGCAGTGCTAAGCATATGCAGGTTAAATAAGCGATTATACCCAGTTCAATGAACTTAACCATTCCTATGGTTTTCATGGATCGTATGTCAACATGATTAAGGGAATCCATCAATTTGGGTTATAGCTACCAGACAACACAAAATAAGAATTTACTAGAATATAAGGCATGCAAGCATGTTATTAATCACATTTTATCTGGTTATAAAATTTGGGTTCAAAAATGTTCAAGGGGGTGCTTGCCTTGCTCTTCAGTGGCGTAAGCTGGATCGGCATCGTCAACTGTAGCATCGGTAGTGTCAACGTCTACGCGTCATAGAAGAACATAACAAGTAGCAAATAGCAAACTTTCAATAATGGCAAAAGAACAGATGAAAGAATCAAATTAAATCATCACAAGGGCAAATAAAACGACAATCATGCTTCATTATTTCATGCGACCATATTAAGTTTAGGTTACAATAGCTTAATGGTTTTCATGACAAGTTATCACTTTCTTTACGTATTATTTCCTTTCAATCTACGAATTCAGGAAACTAAGATTGTAAGATTAAACTTATAAAATTTCATTTACAGATTACGTTGTTACTTTCACTAATTTTATCTAGTATATAAAGCAGTCTATTTACTTTTGATAAAAAGATGCATGGTATACCCTAACTTTTATTTCTCCAACTGGTTCTAATTAGTATAATTAACACAATAAAACAAGTTTCATTCAAATTGAATGATTTTTTATCAGGTTATAGCAATTATATTAATTCTATACATTAAATTTAACCCTAATAGGAAATTTTCACATATTAACTCCAAATTCAAATCTAATCATATATTTGGATAGTATTTGACATAAGGATTCAAACAAAAATAGTTTCATTCAATTTGGACTTAGTTTGCAAAAATTCTATATGAAGCATATTCAAATTTCATGCCTTAAATTCAAATTCAAATTTAAATTGCTAAACAAGTTCTAAATGTTTTTGCAGATTATGAAACTAGAGGATTTATCATGAATTTACAAATTCGTTTCATTCGATTTGGAGTTATAGTTTAAAAGTTATAAGCAATTCAATCTATTCGGTTTACTAAAATTAAGAAAATTGCAAAATACGCTTTTAAACGAGGAAAGCGTCTTTTGGGGTTTGCGCGCGCAGCGGTTTGAACTTAGGCCGCATTCGCTGACATGTGGGTCCAGTATGTCGGTGACCGCGGTGCTGCACACTCGTAACGGGCTTCGGCTGACTTGTGGGGCCGGCTTGACAGTGAAATAGACGCGACCGAGAGCGAGCGAGAGAGTGACTGACCACTCGGGCCCGTTCGGCCGTGAAACAACACCGTGCGCGTGGCTGACTCATGGGGCCCGCATGGCAACGACTCTGAACAGAGGAGTCATGGCCGGAGCTCGCTGGCAGCTAACCGACGGTGTCGCTAGGGTTTGGCCGCCTCCTAGAGCTTCATGGGACCCTTGTGCATCTAGGGAAACAACTAGTTGAAGGTAGTGCTCGGAGAATTTGTGCGCGCAGCTACGAACGGCAGCGTTCCACAGTGAGGTTTGGCTCGGCGGCGCTACGGCTCAACCCGAGTTGAATGATCATCCGTATAGGCTCTAGGAAGTCCTAGGGGTCCTACCCATGCAATTAATTAAAACGGAGAGTGCACGGCTGGAGTTCTCACCGTGCGCACTAATGGCGGAGGGGAGTCGCACGGTGCAGGGTCTCCTTGGGTTGCTTCGGGCTGCAAGGAGATGCGCTATAGCTTCGTGAGAACCCAAATATGCTTTAGGGTCAACCAATTTGGTCGTTTCCTTACCGTGATGCGGAAATTTTGATTTTCCCCCAAATTGGTTTTCGCCGGAAATGGGGAAGAAGGGCTCGGTTCGGCCGAGTTTGGGCGTGAGAGGGGAAATGGCTGGGTGCTCCGGGTTTAACTGAGTTTGGAGGTTCTAATCATCCGGTTAAATAGATAGAAGAGGCGGTAGGGTGTGGAATTGGATCGGGAGAGGAATGCGGCGGTCTCTGGAAGTTCTCCACCGGCTCGGTCAAGGCCATGGAGTGGCGCAGTACAGGTGTGGTGACAGCTTCACAGTGCAGACGCGAGGCGCGAGGAATTGCGGCGCAATGTGGACAAGGATGGAGGCGGTCCGGGGAGGATTTTCCGAGCCAGCTTTGCACGGGGAAGAGAACAGAGAGAGGGCGTGAGGGAGGAAGAAGCTTCTGGCAAGGGGCCCCGCTGGCAGAGAAAAGAGAGGAGGAGAGAAGGCTAAGGATGACACGCGGGCCCGCCAGCATTTGGGTCCACCTGACAGTGTTGAGAGACGAGTGGAACCGGCTGGAGGTCTCTGGCCACCAGGCCCCACGTGGCAGTGGAAGAAGAAGGAGAGAAGGTTAGGGTTCCCCCCTCCAGGCAGCACGACTAAAGGAATTAATTCACATGTCAAATCAACTCCAGAATTTTTGAAACTTTTTTACTAGGTTACTGGATAAGGTCCTAACTTTAGTAAAATTTTGAGGTTAAAATGATCATCCAATTATTTATAATAATTTTGACACTGCCGACTGCACAGAATATCCAATTCGGTTTTTGAATTGGTTAAGGGACTAAATAAACATATTTATTTTTAAATTTTTTACTGAAGGTGTGTTTCTTCATAAAGGTTCTACCATAAAAATTTCAAAACTAATATCACAGTATTTATTTTTCTAAAATTCTTTTACTGATTTTTGCAGAATTTCAGAACTGCAATAATTAAATGCAAATAAATAGCTAAAAGGCTTAATAATTTTTGTAAATTTTTGTGGGTGAAGGTAAGGCAGCTAAGACCACATGTTAAAAATCATGAGGTCTAGAATGAACCACAATTTTCTCCATAATTCTGACATTGGTCTATCCAGGAATAAGATTTGCTATTTTAAATTGTTTTCTTTGCTTTTAAATGTTTTCACATGGTCTTTTGACCAGCTAAGGGATAATTCTAGGACTTAGCATGGTTATCCACAAATTTACTATGGTAATTTTTCATTTCTTACCATTTAACCATTTTATAATTTCCTTTCTTTTCTTATTTTTCTTTTCTTTCTAAATTCCAAAAAGCAATTCATTCACTCAATAATCAATAAATAAACACAAAAATCATAAAATGCAACAAGAAAATGATTTCACATTTTGTTATTTGATTTTTGAACTTTTTATAAACTTGAGGATGTTACAGCCTCAGTCTTGTTCTCATGATTCTTCCGAGTTTTCCCAATGGATTACACGTAAATGTCCACCAAATGCTTCGGTATGCTACATGTATGCTACCAATGGCCAGTGCATCCATACATAAAATAGGGTTATGCAGAGTTTGCGGCCTTGTTGGTTGAGTCATATGCTTCTGAAAGCTCCCTGGTCCCTTACCTTTACTTTTGCACTGGGGGCTTGCCTCTTCTTTTATGTAATATGCTATTCCTTCATTTTCTCCCTTTAGGCCTTTCGCCTTTTCTGTGGCCATAGCTACTGGTAGCTGCTGAGCATTTGCATGTGCTTCAGGCATTACCTGTGTCCTATTAGGAAGAATATGATGACCTTTATCAGGAGTTCATCATGCTTTTTTGCTTCTAGCAAAATGTAAATAAGCTCATAGTACTTTTGATACTTAGTATGATGATAGTATTGCTGCAGTATCCTCATATTAGGGTGAAAGGTGCACAATGTCTTCTATATCATTTCAGTGTCAGTTTAGTTATAAAATATCAGTTTGGCGATAAGATTGCGCATGGCAGAGTTGTATAATGCCACGATTTTAAAATCCTGAAAGCGTATGAGGATCTAGTGGCGTTGTGCTTCTGGTAGTAGAGTAGATCTTTGCTGGTTATATTGTTCCTTTAGGGAATTTTATAACGCCAGCTGGTCTTCCTCCATCAAATATTCGGCTTTCAAGTTCGTAAGGAGATGATGCCTTAGGAAGTGCAGTGATGCACACTTGGCGGCTTCAGAAAGAGCAGGGCATCAACTTCAGGCTAAGTGATAGCAGTTCCAAGAGATCGAGTAGTCAAATTGATCTTGGCATCCAATACCTAGGTGAGGTAATTGCTGCCATTCAGGACGAGCTCAGTAAATTCCCTCTTTGCGATGTCTAACATATCATATATGCCACCAAGATTGAATTTTATTGCTGATAAACTATTGTATTATATCCTTATCATTTAATCAATAAACTTTGGTCCATATCTATTCCGTATATATTATCTAAAAATTTTCAGAATTTTTCTAGAATATTTCATAATTTTTTGCTAATTTTTGAGCAATTTTTAGAATTATCAAAACAACAGAAAATAAATTTAGCATGAATAAACATGGAATTATGCCAAGAAAAATAAACATAGAGATATGAAGCTTCCAATGTGTGCTAAGTCTAAGGTTCAACAAATTTATGAAAGCCCATATATTTAAAAATTCTATTTATAGGATTTAATATAAATTTTTAGAATTTATTAACTTAACTACTTTTCGAGATTACTAAAAAATTTAGGGTCCAAATGTAAAAAAATTATTCCGATAAATTTTTATAATTATGCAAAACTTTAGGGTTCATTTTCGCAAAATTACCGCAACCGTTATTTCTCTATAATTTTTCATGAACACCGGGGCCAAACTGTAAAAATGCCACAACCCATAAAACTTTGGTTTTCAGGCTGTAGTGTTAATAGGCCATCCGGGCTGTGGTGGCCCACAGTTCACAGCCACCATGGGCCGCATGCAATTATTGCGGAGTTGGCCCATGGCCCATGTTTCTCCTCAGCACAATTCGGTCCGATGATCCTCGCCAGGAAAGGCGGCGTCAAGCGCGGCAGCAGACTCGGCGCCCGGCGAGGCACGGGGCACGGGGCACGGCGGCGTGCGATGAGCGTGTGCAACGGCCGACGCTTTCGCTTCGGGCGACGATACGTTGGACGCGGGAGATAGGCATAGCATCGGGCTGCGCTGCATCAACCGGAGCGACGCACATCCCGGCGAGAGCAATGCGCAACTTTTTGTAAACGAGCCTAGCTTAAGTTGGGGTCTAAGTCTAGACTCAGGTTCAAGCTCAAGTAAACTGAAACTTGGCTTAAGTAAGCTCGATAATAATAAACAATTCAATATGTACTATTTTTTCAACAATATGAGCTTAGAGCGATCTAAACTCGAGCAGCTCGTAAGCCTCGAGCTTTTTTATAGCCCTACGCGATGAGCAAGGCCGAGACGCATCGCGGGCGCGGACGAACAACAAGCTCGGCAGTGGGCATGATCGAGCAAAGATTCAAATTTCATTCTTAGATTCTATCTCAAAGGTGGCCGAAATACGAAATCTTGACGAGATCTCGGAATTTCAAATAAAATCCGGATGAAATCCAGAAACTAAATTTTAAATTCGATCATTTTTCAATCGATAAATCCAAGATTTCGGCTGAAGTCAACGAGATTTTGGTCCAATTGAACCGATCGAAAAATAGTAAAAAACACATCAAAAATTTTAAATTTTTTTGTGGATGATCTTGACTCTAAATCCAATCAAATCCGACCAACAAAATCAAAAATCTGGTGAAAATACCCGAGATTTCGGCCGAAATCACCGTATTTGGATGGATACTGTAGCATTTTAAAAAAAAAAAATTACCCCCATCAAGATTTAGGATCTCGAAGAGATCCAAAATATAAAATCTCAATCGAAATTTTCAAAATCTCATCGGGATTTATATCTTGTGACCGAGTGACAGCACCGGCAACTCGCGGGAGGAGCAGGCGAGCAGCACGGGCACACCGCAGGCACAACGTGCTTATAACGGTGCACGTGCGAAGGCGCTGCTGGTGCACAGCTGCGGATCGGCGGCGCAGCGCGTGCGTCGATGCGGTTGGCGCAAGGCCATGGGCATGGTAGCGTGGTCTGGAAACTTGAGGCACCACCAGGGTTCAAAAAATCAACGAAAATCGTTCGATTTTCGTGATTTTCGGCCATATCGCCGCGGCCCGATATCAAAAACCGGTCGGTAAACCGATCCAATTCAAAAAATAATTTGAAAAAATTCGAAAATTCGAAAAAATTTACGTGTCAAAAACCGGTCGAAAATCGGTAGAAATCGGTCGATTTTCGCCAAAAATCGTCGAAAATCGCTACAAAAATCGATCGCACAAAAAAGTTCAACAAGGTCGTCAATTTTCCACGAGAAATCGTCGATTTTCCACGAAAACCGGTCGATTTTCCACGAAAACCGACGATTTTTGAAATTTTTTTGAAAAAATTTGTTTTTGAATTCATCCGATTTTTAACGATTTTCGGCCGATTTTCGACTCGATTTTTGCGATTATCGAAAATCACTGTTCATGCGAAAATCGCACGAAACGATTTAGTGAACCCTGGGCACCACCTTTTCTTTAAAAAAAATTGGTTTGATGAGCAGTAACAACAACTCTAATTTTTCAATTAGATTAAATGAATAATCTAGGCAACTTAGGAAAATTAATTTGTAAAATAAAAAACTGTTTAGATAGGATTATCTTACGTACTTCGAACTTACATACGGCTTGTAGCAAATTTAATCGCTCGATGCCGATCAAAATTTGATGCATGCAGATGATCTTGATAAATCTCGGGGATCTTCATGCTGATAATCTGTTGTAAAACGATGATGACAGTCGTAGATCAAACACAATGCACCGATCAAGAATAGACGAAAAGCAAAAGGTATAGGGAGACAAAATAATCTTCTTTTTGTTAGATTGATTATCTTGAACAATAGGGTGCCATAGTTATAGTGAAAACCCCATTAGAGTTAGATTTGGATTGCCTACAAAGAGATACAGTGCAATCATATCTCAACTAGAATGAACAGTCCGATTATATCTCAACACATCAATCACCATATAGGCCCCCTTTTGCAAATCCGGTCCCTCCCCCTCTCCGAAGCTCTCTCCTCCTCCTGATTCCTCCTGATTCCTCCATCCGAACACCGCCATCGCCTCCTCTCAGCTCACTGCTATCGTCGCCTTGGTTTGCCTGCTACCTCGTGCGCACCACTGCGACGACGACGACGACGACGGCAGCTACAAGTAGGGGTGGAATCGAGCCGAGCCGAGCCGAGCTCGGCTCGGCTCGGCCGAGCTCGCCAGTTTTCGAGCCGAGCCGAGCCCGGCTCGTTGCATACATCGAGCTCAATCTTGAGCTCGGCTCGGGCTCGCTCGAGCCTCGAGCCGGCTCGCGAGCCGGCCTACAAGGGCACTGGCAAGGGCCTAAATGCCCTTCATTCTCACAAAAAAATGAAGCTCCTCCATCCATTCTCACCGTTCTCAGGCTCCAGCCTCCTCTAGGGTTCGGTTAAGAAGCAATTTCACATTTATGGGACGTCTTTTTAAGCACAGATGGTTAGACTGTTCTTTCAGTTTATAAAACTGCAAACATGTAATCTGGAAAAAGAATAATCCGCTTACTTTTATCTGTGCAAGAGTAATCAGTAGACCCAATACAAGACATTTGAAGTACTAAGAAGAGTAAACTCAAAAAGTAAGGTAAGACAAGCATTGCTCATTAGATGTCTAGCATTGGGTATACTAATTACTGTATTGTGAATTCATACCTTATATAACTCAATGACTGTCGAGCCTAACGAGCCGCTCACGGTGGCTCGGCTCACCATGGCTGCCAAGCGAGCCAGGTGGTAGGCTCGGGCTCGGCTCGTTGGCCATGCGAGCCGAGCCGAGCCGCACCGAGCCGAGCCGAGCCCGAGCCGAGCCTCGAGCCTCGAGCTAAAATTCCACCCCTAGCTACAAGGCCCAAGTGACCACCACCCGCCCGCACCCTCTAATCATAACCCCGCCACCCACCTACCACAGTGCGAAAGGGTCATGCATGGGCCAGCACTGCAGAGAGCCATTGTCAGTGAGCCATGCCTGGGCTCATACTCCTTATCTCTCTAAAAACTACTTAACTAATTTGCATGGTCAGTTCTCCACTGGCAGGTTAATAAAACATTTCTTAATACAAATATTGAGCTCAATTTCCCATTATAGGCACTGTTGGTGCTTAACCTTGCCAAAACACATTCGGTAGAGAATATGAACAGGTACAAAAGTGAGAATCTAGTAAGGAGTAACCATGAAAAGACAGTAGTAAATGTGTAGTTGCAAAGGGAGGCAACAAAATCAAGTACAAAATCACATAGGAGAATATGTTCTTTACCTTGTATAGATGACAAAAGTAGTAGCAGAATGATTGAGAAGCAACTTTGTGTCCTCCTTGCACCAATCATTTCCATTTCTTTCTGCAATCAGGCATCCTGCAAACCTGTAAATCATCATGCACAACTTCCTGCTTTAATCACACTAATGGTCCAGCAAATTGCATTTTGAAGACAAGGAGGAAAAAATGGCATATTGCGGCATCCTCAACAAATATTTACAACACGAGACATGTGCATTAGATTAATCAATTATCTATCAAAAAGTATGATTGATACTTACAAAGTCAGCCAACACATTAACAACTAATTTGGCAGCAATTTAGGAGGTAGGTACAGGTAAAACAATAAAAAAATGAAGCTGGATGTTCCTATATAACTTCTTCCTAGAAAAAATCAGATAAGCTCATATTGCAGCATAAGTTGCATGACTGCCTAAAAAAGAAAAAATAGTATTGTAAATGATGCCACTGTATATATAAGTACACTTCATGCACTTTTCCAGAACTGGTGTCATTTAATTGGCCTGAAGGTTGGCATCCTCCCTGCTTGCTCCTTATAAGAGGAAATCATCATCCAGACAAGGGCATGTCACAGTATCAACTCATAATTTCTGTAGCTTCAAAATATCAACACCATAGATGAGGTAAAACCTCCAACCTCAAAATATCAACCAATCATGTCTGACCATTGTGCGCGACAAATTTCCCAAGAGATTCCTAGCAAATGTTTTCAAAGAATTATTTATCAAGCAATATTCAAGTCTTTGTATCTAAGAGGAAACTCTTCCATTAGGTAGTGATTGCCAGCCTTGGGAAGTGACAATGGCAAGGTTTCGTCATCCACAGAATCTTGGTATTTGGCAAACCCATTCTGACTAGAATGCTTCGAGCGTCGTTTGGACAAAGATGGTCCATTACCTATTTGGAAAGAAAATCTCATCAGACATAATGCAATAGTGTTTCTCATAAAGATGTGTAAAATGACTAAAATAGTAAAATCAGAACATACTGTCATTCATGTCCTTTGTCTTGTGAAGGAGAAATGTCCCAGAAAGGATGGTCACGAAACCACACATCTCCGTGACAATTTGTGTCGGATTTTGCCCATCCCAATCCTGCATGTCAAGAAGCTAATCTATTACAAACTGAGGATATAAACCTTCAATGAAGTAGGTATCATTTTTCCAGAAACATAACAGCATCAAAGAAAAACTAAGGTAAGCCGAGCAAGATAAAAGGCACAAGTCATCATGCATATAAATAATAATTACAGCAGCATTGTCTCGGTAAACAAGCAGGCTGTTAGAGATAGAGTCCTATTCCTTGTATACATACTTGGTTAGAGATAGAGTCCTATTGCTTGATCTCATGTACATGTATATATACTGGCCCATTGGCCTCATCATGAATACAAGTGCTATTCACAACATGGTATCAGAGCCAGAACTAGGGTTACGTTCTCTCCTGACGTTGCACTTGCGTCAACTTGTTTGGTGACCGGCTCCTCCATTGGTCCTCTCTTTCTGCCGGCTTTCCCGTCGGTTCTTCGTCTCTTTCGCCACAGCGACGGCCTCCCGTAGCGGCATATTCAGTCGTCGCCTCGGCCTCCCATTGTGGCGCCTACAGCCGTCGTCTGCCTGCCGTCGCAACGCCGCTGTGACTCGTTGCCCCTACGCCTCAGATCCTGACGCCCTTTGCTCGCTCCCCGGTCTGCTTGTCCTGCGCGTCACGATGACACGCACCTCGGCCGACACCTGCTCGCTCCGCCGCCTCGGCAGAGGTTGGTGTCCTCGAAGAACTCGACGAGGTACGCCTCGGTGGCTTCCTGCAACGCGGCGACGGCGGAGCTCTGAAAGCGGAGGTCGATCTCTCGCACCAGGCGCTGGAACGAAGCAGACGGAAGCGGTGTGCGGCTTCTTCACGCCGCCCGTGGCCGGGGCCGACTTGCGTGCCGCCTTCGTCGCCAACTACTTTGCTTCCGTGGCGCCTTGCCACCGGTCGACTTCCTCGCCGTCTGCTTCGTGCGGGCCATCAGAAAAGGGGGGAGGTTCACGTCCGTGCGACTTGATTGCGAAGAAGGTTCACGTCCGTGAGGTGAGGTGAGGAAAAAAAAATTTCTTCTGGTTTTTCAGGCACCGTCTCTGTTCCTCGTTGCCCGGTCATTTTTTATGGTCTCAATTATCGAGATTGTATTCTCCATATGCGTCTTCGCATGCGTGGTCAGCGCCTGTGGGAGTTTCTTACCGGCGAGCTATCCTGTCCGCCTCGTCCTGCTCCCCCTGCCACTCCTGTTATTCCTAAGGAGATTTATGATGCTGCCAGCCAGAAGGCCTCTGATGATTATGCTGATGCTGTAGAATCTTTTCAGACTCAATTTACTGCTTACAAGACATGAATTGATGAAGATGCTCGTGCCTCTGCTATTTTGGTTGCTAGCATGGAGGTGCATCTCACTGGTGACATTGTCGCTTTGTCTTCGGCACAGTTGATGTGGGCGCATCTTCGCAACCGCTATGAGCCTGCCGGTGACTCTCAGTACCTTGCTGTTGTGCGACAGGAGCAGTCGTTGCAGCAGGGTGATTCTACCGTGGATGAGTTCTATGTGCAGCTGTCTTCAGTGTGGCGTCAACTTGACTCTTTGGGACCGAAGGTCTGCCGTACTTGTCAGTGCTGTCAGCGTCAGCATTCTCATTTGGAGCTTCGCCGCATCTACGACTTCCTGACACGTCTTCGGGCTGAGTTCGAGCAGATTCGTGCCCAGCTGCTTGCTCGTCATCCTCGTGTCACCCTGTTGGAGGCCCTTGCTGCTATTCGTACTGAGGAGACTCGTCTTCGTGGCGCAGGCCTGCTGGTGTCTCCCTCAGTTTTGGCGGCATCTCACTCTACTCCTCTGACAGTGACGCCTACTCCAGTTCCAATCACTGGGGGTGGAGGCCTTCACTGCACCTACTGCAATAAGAATGGACATGTGGAACAGTTCTGCTACAGAAAGAAGAAGGATCTTGCTCGTCGAAGTGGCCGTCCTCCTAAAGGCACTGGACTCTTGGGTGCCTCTCCTCAGCAGACTTCTGTTGGTTCTGACTCAACTCAGGAGATTCTTGCCCTACTGCGTCGCATGGCTGCCACTACACCAACGGGTTCTGCTGGTTCTGCTACTCAGTCTTCTAATGAGAAACCACCATCCTCATCAGGTATCACACCATGGATTCTTGACTCTGGAGCTTCTTTCCATATGACATCTGATCCTACTTGTCTACATTCCATCAGTCCTCTTGTTGCTCCTACCACTGTGCATACTGCAGATGGTACTTCTCTCTCTGTTGCAGGACGAGGCAATCTGTTGTCATCCTCTTTTCATGTTCCTGTTGTTTCTTATGTTCCCAAACTGACCATGCAGCTCATATCCGCTGGCCAGCTCACTGATCATAGTTGTCGCGTTATTCTTGATTCTAACTCGTGTTCAGGATTGTCGCACAGGGGCTCTAGTTGGGACTGGCCCTCGCCGCCATGACTCTCAGCGTCTTTGGGAGCTTGACTGGCTTCATCTACCTTCCGCTGCCTCTGCCAGTTTCTCTGTCTCCTCTCTTTGCCCGACATCGTTGCTTCTTCTACCGGGACTTTCGCTCAGTGGCATCACCGTTTGAGCCATCTTTGTGGTTCGCGTCTGTCTTCTTTAGTTCATCGAGGTCTTTTAGGCTCTGTGTCTGGTGATGCTTCTTTACACTGTACGGGTTGTAAGCTTAGCAAACAGCTGCAACTCCCCTACGATTCTAGTGAGTCTATATCCCAGCGTCCTTTTGATCTTGTTCATTCTGATGTTTGGGGTCCGGCTCCTTTTGTTTCAAAAGGGGGTCATCGATACTATATTCTTTTTATAGATGATTTCTCGCCACACTTGGATATATTTTATGTCATCTGGTAGTGAGGTTTTATCCATCTATAAGAATTTTGCCACCATGATTCGCACTCAGTTTGATTCTCCCATTCGTGTTCTCCGTGCTGATTCGACCGGGGAGTATCTGTCAGGAGCTCTTCGTGCTTTTCTTGCTGCACAAGGCACCCTTTCTCAGTTTTCTTGTTCTGGTGCTCATGCTCAGAATGGTGTGGCTGAGTGCAAGCATCGTCATCTTCTTGAGACAGCTCGCGCTCTTATGCTTGCTTCCGCTGTTCCACCTCACTTCTGGGCTGAGGCTGTTTCCACTGTTACCTACTTGACCAATATCCAACCTTCTTCTGCTCTGAAGGGTGGGATTCCAGTTGAGCGTCTTTGTGGTATGCCTCTTGATTATTCTGGACTTCGCCTTTTTGGGTGTGTGTGCTATGTTCTTCTTGCACCTCGTGAGCGCACCAAACTGACTGCTCAATCTGTTGAGTGTGTTTTTCTGGGATACAGTGCTGAGCATAAGGGATATCGTTGTTGAGATCCTGTCGGCCGACTGACTGTTCTTCTACCCTCGTCCTTCTTCCTCTCCTACATCTCTTATTGAGCCACTGTCTTTTCTGACTTTTCCTGATACTCCAGTTGTCACTTTTCCTCCTTCACAATCAGCGTCTCCTTTATCGCCGGTTTCTTCACCACCATCCTCACCTACACAGGTCTCTTCAGATATTGTTTCTCCATATCCTCTCCACTACACTCGTCGTCCGCCAGCTGAGGACTCTTCTGATGTGCCATCTTCTTCTTCTGATGAGCCATCTTCTTCAGTGTCCTCGTTATGCTCTTCGCGATCGACAGTCTATTCGGCCTCCTGAGCGGTTTGCTTTTGTTGGTGCAGCTCTGGCCGAGCCGCCTTCTTACCGTGATGCTGTTATTCATCAAGAATGGCAGCATGCGATGGCAGAGGAGATTGCTGCCCTTGAGCGCACTGGCACATAGGATCTTGTTCCACTTCCTCCACGTGTCCGTCCCATTACTTGCAAGTGGGTCTATAAGATTAAGACTCGCTCTGATGGTTCTCTTGAGCGCTACAAGGCTCGTCTTGTGGCGCGTGGTTTTCAGCAGGAGCATGGTCGTGATTATGATGAGACCTTTGCCCCCTGTGGCTCATATGATCACTGTTCGCACTCTACTTACTGTGGCCTCTGTCCGAGAGTGGTCTATATCCCAGCTTGATGTAAAGAATGTCTTTCTTAATGGCGAGTTGCATGAGGAGGTCTATATGCAGCCACCACCAAGGTATTTTATTCCTGAGGGCATGGTTTGTCGGCTTCGTCGCTGTCTTTATGGGCTCAAGGAAGCCCCTCGTGCTTGGTTTGAGCGTTTTTCTTCTGTGATCACTACAGCTGGTTTCTCTGTAAGTGCTCATAATCCTGCGCTCTTTGTTCACATTTCTTCTCGTGGTCGGACTCTTCTCCTTCTATATGTTGATGACATGATCATTACTGGCGATGATTCTCAGTATATTGCCTTTGTATAGGTGCGTCTCAATGAGCAGTTTCTCATGTCCGATCTAGGCCCTCTTCGATACTTTTTTGGGATTAAGGTTTCTTCTACATCTGAGGATTTCTTTCTCTACCAAGAGAAGTATATCCAGGATCTTCTTGATCATGCTTCTCTCACTGATGAGCGTATAGCCGAGACTCCCATGGAGCTCAATGTTCACCTTCGACCTACTGATGGTGAACCTCTTGAGGATCCTACTCGCTATCGCCATCTTGTTGAGAGTCTTGTTTACCTTGGTGTCACTCGTCCTAACATTTCATATCCAGTCCATATCCTGAGTCAGTTCGTTTCTGCTCCCACTCAGCTCCAGTGTTCAAAAAATCGGCTTTAGGCGCCGATTAGTCGCCGCCTAGGCGTTGGGCGCCGGCCAGCCGCACAGGCTTCGCCCTAATCGGCTGGCTAGGCGGCTAGCCCGCCTAGGCGGGCTTAGGCGGACCAAGGCGGCGAGGCGGCGATTAGGCGTGGCGGGATTTGGCGGCGAGGCGGGAGAAAAGCAGCGACTAGGCGTCCGACTTCCAGAAGAAACCGAGCGGCAAAGATTTCAGAAGAAAACCTAAGGCTGTCTCCGGATCCGCCGCCGAATCCGTCGGCCAGCCGCCGCCGCTCTCCTCCCCTTTGCTCAGGTACACCGCCGCCGCTCTCCTCTCCCCTGCTCTCCTACCCGCGGCTCCTCCTTCCCTCTACTCCCCTCCTTGCCGCCGCCGCTCTCCTCCCCTCTGCCCCCGATCGTGGCTCCCCCTCGCTCTCCCCTTTGCTCCCCCTCCCCCCTCCCCTTTGTTCGGCAAGAGAGAAGCCCTCCCCTCTGCCCAGCGGGAGAGAAGCCCTCCCCTCTGCCCCCGATCGCGGCTCCCCCTCCCCCTCCTAGCCGATCGCGGCTCCTCCTCCCCTCTGACCGGCTTCAATTATTATATCTTTATATATCATAGCGTTCCGCCTAGGACTTGCCGCCTAATTCCGATTAATCCCCGCCTAATCCGCCTAGGCTATGGATCGCCGCCCGCCTAGCGCCTTCTTGAACATTGCTCAGCTCCACTATAGTCATCTTCTTCTTGTTCTACGATATCTTCGTGGAACTATCTCTCGCCGTCTTTTCTTTCCACGCTCCAGCTCTTTACAGCTCCAGGCATACTCTGATGCTACATGGGCTAGTGATCACTCTGATCGTCGGTCCCTTTCTGCTTACTATGTTTTTCTTGGTGGTTCTCTCATTGCTTGGAAGACTAAGAAGCAAACAGCAGTTTCTCGTTCAAGTGCTGAGGCTGAGTTGCGGGCTATAGCTCTTTTGACAGCAGAGGTTACTTGGCTTCGGTGGTTGCTTAAGGATTTCGGTGTTTCTGTTTCTACACCGACTCCTCTTTTATCTGACAGTACGGGGGCTATCAGCATTGCTCGAGATCCAGTGAAGCATGAACTCACCAAGCATATTGGTGTTGATGCTTCTTACATGAGGTCACAGGTACAGGATCGGGTTGTCACTCTTCAGTTTGTGCCTTCAGAACTCCAGTTGGCGGATTTCTTCACGAAGACACAAACTAGAGATTATCATAACTTTTTCCTCTCCAAACTCAGTGTAGTAGATCCACCATGAGTTTAAGGGGGGTGTTAGAGATAGAGTCCTATTCTTTGTATACATACTTGGTTAGAGATAGAGTCCTATTGCTTGACCTCATGTACATGTATATATACTGGCCCATTGGTCTCATCATAAATACAAGTGCTATTCATAACACAGGCCACAAAGAAAAACTAAGGTAAGCCGAGCAAGATAAAAGGCACAAGTCATCATGCATATAAATAATAATTACAGCAGCATTGTCTCGGTAAACAAGCAGGCCACTAGAACTAACATCTATATATATGCACAATTAAATATCCTTAAGATCCAAATTACAAAGGGTCCGGAGCTTGCATTCAGTAAGGCCACCAGCATCTAAACTACAGTGAAATCTATTTTCTAGTAAACGTCCACACAGCCAGTGAGGCACAAAATTATAAGCAGAGCAAGACATAAATAGAATCACACAGCAATCGGGCAACATTGTTTGTAACATTTTTTCAATAAGAAAGTTCAGTTAACAATAGGTGCATTGTTTGTCATGAAAGTGATGCAAAGGGTTACCTTGAACATTATCACACTGGCTATAATTGTTAGTGAAGTAAACATCACGTAATATATTGGTGAGACGACTGCTGTATTAAAGGTGTCCAATGCCTGCAATTTACAGAGGAAAAAACATGTATTGTTGTTGACATGTAATTGGCTTTTATCTAACAATAATAGTGGCTCAGCTTAGCAGACAGAAGCACAAGTTTAAATTGAAAACACATAACACAGAGCATACAAATAAGCTGCATGCTATCCTATCCTTTTGTATAACGTAAACCAAGATTATTTTAAAGACAGATAATATGATAATTGTATGCATTGGACAAGTTGATAGAAAATCCCTTGTTAATCTTAAGTCCAGTTTCATCTCTTGTTATAACAAAACTGCCTCCATATTTAGGACTTAGGAGAATCACTTTCAAATGCTAATATGTGTTTTTCTCTGCAAAGATCAGATACTAATTCATCTAGTGCCTAATATTCTATTGTAGCGCCTAATATTCTATTGTACATCAACAGAATGAGAAATGGAGGCAGACGGTCCAAAGCAAAATGAAAAATTACAAGGAAAAATATCCATTCAATTAATCATATACAGTAAAGAAAAAACCATCCAGATGACAAGGAAAATGCAAGCTGATGTGCCAGCGACACTGGTGAAGTGGTGATATTACTGTGGCATCCCTTGGCACTAAATGTGCAAGCAATATGTTTTATTGATGTAGTGACCAACATGCTTATCATGAACAGTTCATTCTGCATGTTCCAAAAGAATAGGCGGATAAAAGCACTTTTGCTCCCACTACCTATACTATCCAGCTTGATTCGCCAATGCACAATTCTATGGAATCAATAAGAACAAGAAAATCAAAACATTTACCTTATTTAGATAGTTAATCTGGGTGCTTACGCAGGTGGCTACAATTAGCGCAAAAGCCCAAGTTTGAGGATAGAATAATTGGTTCATTCCAGATAATGTTAACTTCAGTGCAATTCCAAGAGCTTTTACACTCATAACCTGTTATATTATCACCATCAGATAGAAATGGGACTTAGTAAAAAAAATCCCAGTAGAGAAACATCAAGACGGATTATGCTAGAGTGATATATTTGGGGGAGAAAATCATACGGTCAGAGATCCTAGAAGAGAACAGACTCCAATGTACACCATGATGTTTGTTTGTCCATGTTGAGGGACAACAAAATATATAAGCAACAAGGCTGCTGCAACTACTATCGCCACATATGAAAGAAAAGCTGAGCGAACAAGGAAAACAATAGTGAGTCGATCTAGCCCATGAATAGAAATAAGGTTAATGATGACATTGCAATCACTATCTTTCAGTATAGTATATACCTGGTTCAGTTGCAAGATCCCAAACTTCCCTTACAGAATCAATATCACGCTCTTGTGGAGCATGGAGTACAATTGTGATTGATCCAACTACACAAAGAACACAACCAAGTATACCAAAGGTGTGCAGTTTCTCCTGTAGAATGGCATGTGCAAGTGCAGCACTGCAGAAATTTACAAAGGATTTTGATTTAATAAGCACCTAGCTAAAGCACATTGTTGGTAAGTTTTCTATGGAACTCTTATCATGTACCTGATGATTATACTGAGTGCTCCAAGAGGAGTGACAAGAATAGCAGGAGCAAATGCATAAGCAGCAAAATTAGCGATTTCACCCACAATCACTGTTCAAAGAGGTCATGTAAGTAAACATTAATCAAGTTTCTTTCCTTTCAAAAGTACTAGTAACATGTTTTCCTAATAAATGAAGCAGCAACTTTGCTAGTATCAGAAAAGCACTTTGCATAATTATAAAACTCCAAATATGTCCAACTGTGTCCACTTCCAATCAATAAAGTTCAACAAAAGATCTTGCAGACAGAATAAATAAAAGAAACTATAGATCCCTAGGAACAGAAAACAGTATTAAAAGATGCTCATGCTTAAATATCACATTCAGATAAAAGGAATTCATTTGCTCTCTCTGGCCACTTTCCATAGCCCAGTATTGGTCCAAATATTATACTAACATCTAGTTGCATCTTCGAAATTATCAAGAAATGCTTTTTAGCAGCACTGACTTCAACCCCAATTACAAATTGTTAGTCTCTCCTAATATAAACTATCAGCATAAATCACAATTCTCCAAAGCAAAATCATCTTCTTGTAAGTTTGCTTCCATGAGGGAATTGACATCAACATGAATTACATGACCAACAGGATACAGGGTGAGAGACTAAGAGCCAAGCCAACAAAAATCTCACCATGATCATGAGGGCATTTAAGAAGCAAAAAAATAATAATGGGAAAATGTTCCAACAGAAGATGTTATTTGTTAGCTTAGAGGGAAAACACTGACAATAACCCTTTTGGAAAAACACTGTGTACATATATGTGACAAAGAAAAGGAAGGAATATTATAAAAAGTAAAGAAGTGACATAGCATTTAAAAGGAATGAAAAGAAGCTTACTGGAAATCATGCCTATCCACCAAAGTGGCTCCATTAAGTAAGAAAACCCTCCGCATCCTGCTTTGTGTGAATAAAAAAACTTATTACATTATGCACTAAAACTTATAGAAAGTGCAAGTACAGAAAATTTATTAAATGTCATTAAGTATCAGTGCATTGGTCAGACTTCAAGATAACTAAACTGAAATCACCAGCAGACTTTGTTGCAAGGAACTACAAAGCTCTTCATGTTTAATACCTAATAATAAGTCGAGAAATTGAGCAATGTTTTATTCAAATGCTTCTTTCAGGTGTACGAAAAGTAAGTAATAATAGAGGAAAGTGTTACAGTAGGTACGACAAACGGTTACATACAAATCAGAATTCCTACTTACTCATTTGAAACCATGCTTTCATTAATGTTACACATACTATTACAATCTGCTTCTGCTTAATTTGTGATAGAAATAATTTTTTTTTTCAAATTTTCATGTAACAACTGCAACATTTATTTGAACTAACGTAAAAGAACCCAAGTGACTTGATTTAAGATGTCCCACCTCCTAAGCATAGCATATCCAAAATAACAAGTATGATCAAAATTGTGTTTTCTATCCAATTGAAAAGAGGTAAACAGCATATACGTACACACACAAAAAAACTAAGAATAATAACACTAAAAAACTACTGTGCAATGAAGATTCCTTTATTTTGGGTTCAAAGCTAAAAAGATAGATACAACTGAAGCTTTTCGATTCTACTGAAACACATTATAGACTAAATTAAACTAGTTAGTCAAACAAACAAATAATGAAACTAAATATCGCATTCCATCATGCAGAAAAAGTTTTCTTGGTCAACTAGACAGCTGGTGAGAAAAGATATTTCCAGAAAATACAGCACCAAAATAAAAAGGACGACCATGACCATCTGCCAGAAATGACTCCTCCCACCAAAGAAACCATGAATCACCACCTAAACCATATGCGACATTGCTACCAATGAAACGAACATTTAGCCAGCAAGAACGATCTAACTTCATCCTGGCATAATGAAAAAACAAACTGGGCAACAAGGAGATTTACAAACACAGGGTACTCCAAGATTTACTGTTCCCCTTTTCAATCTACATAGGGCGTTTTTTAGTCATGATTTCCATAACAAAATCTACCAATAAACCACTTTAATTGAACCACATGATCTGAATTAACTAAGATCTATCCATGATTTAAGGAAGCACCTCGCATTTCAGTTTAACCATTGATCGCATTTCCAAGATTTAACCAACCCCGAATTTGACCTGACTTCACTCTTAGCACAACCAAACCCAACAAAAAAAATGAAATCCAAAATAACCAAACCGTTCCAAAATACAACTTGTCCATCTACAAGCAAAAGATCCATGACTCGATCAGATAGCTTATGAGAAGACAGGAATTAAAAAAAAAAAAAGCAAATGCCATCGCAAATGGTCCTCCACCGTACCACAGGTATTGAACAACATCCATAAACAAATTTGCCAATGGTGGACAACTCCAAAAGGCCAAGCGTCCCAGCCCAAAAGTCCACTTTCTCAGATCACTCAGCTAAATTCCGGAAAAAAAATTACTTGTTTCTCAGACAAGTAGCAAATGCCATCGCAAATGTAAAACAAAAGAAAATTCTTTTGAGTCAATCGACCCTCTTTGCAACCAAAAGATCAAAAGAAACACTCTTGACTCGATTGGACTACCTTTGCATCAAAACTTTTCCGCAACGCAAATGATTGCAATCTTTCTCACCACGCGAGGGTGAGAGAGAGAGAGAGAGAGAGAGAGAGAGAGAGAGAGAGAGAGAGTCAAGCCATCCAGTTGCAAAACTTGCAATGCAAAGAGGCCTCGTTGACTAAACTCGCCCCTTGACTCAATTGGACTCCTCCGCGCAGCAAAACCTTCCGCGCAAACGCGTCTCCGTGCCCAATATTTTTAACCTTTTTCAGCGTCAACTCGACTCTTCTGCCCAACCAAATCAAGAATTTTATTTCAAGAAGTTCCAATTCAGAAGCCCCAAATTTCCACCACATGAGGGATTTCTTTGACTCAATCGGAAAAGAAATTTACCCCCGGAAGAACAAACCCGCTGCTTTTTTTTTCTTAACACGGACAGATCCCTCCCACCAACCAGACCAAGAACAGACCAGAAACCAAAGCATCTTTCGCTCGATTACACCACCCGCGAGTCCAAATCAGCGAAGAAACCTCGTAGCTGGCACCACCCGACTCGAGCTCCTAGCCGACCCGATCCAAGTTCCAGAGCAGGCGGCCTTAGCCACCGACGCGACGTACTCACCCGCGCGGACGCCGGAGTCGGCGGCCCTCCTGAGCCCCATCTTCTTGACGATGAAGCTGGCGCCGATGAAGGCGCTCGACGACACCGCGAGGACCAGCCCCTTGGCGTTGTCCGTCGACATGCCCTCGCGCCCGGCAGCCGCAGACGCGGGCGCCGCCATCGCCCCCCACCTCCGGTTCCTGGCCCTCGCTACACCGCCGCCGCCGCCTACGCCGCCGACATGGAGACTTGAGGACTGGAGGAAGGGTGGAGGAGAGAGGGGAAGGGAAGTAATCGGAAGCGGGAGGGAGGAGGAGAGGAGGAAGTAAGAATTTTTTAGGGGCCGGGTTTTTATGCGCTGAACCCCTCAGAGAATCACGTATTTAATGCTTTGTTTTACTGAGAATTCTTAATCAACTACGCGAGAGAGGTGTTTATATGTATCACTATTTAAAAATTACATAAATATTAAAGTATAAATAAAGATTATTGTGACTACTTGCTTCTTTACCTACTTTAAAATTTACTCCCTCCATTTCAAAATATAGGGCGTATTAGAGCTTGGCTCATGGATTAAGGAGCATTAAGTACAGTGAAAAGCAGGGATAAAAAGACCAAAGTACCCTGGTGCTCTTTAGTGTTAGTATTCAATGTGCATTCCTAGGAATAGTAAAGGACCATGCATGCATGCTGCAATTAATAGGGGTAAAATGGGAAGCTAAGTACTCCTCTCCATAAGAGGCCTTATAAAAAGAAAAATCTTCTCAAAGCTAATAGGCCTTACATTTTGAAATGGAGGGAGTACTTAAATTGTATTGGAAGGGTACTCAACCATTAAACTTGCTTCGAGTTCTTTTTCTCTCGGAACATGGAAATTTGCTTCTAGGTCTAGTTGGATTTTGTACTAAAGATTGTTTACAATTTTTATTCTATATGGGTATTCATTTTGTATGTGCCGAATTTTGCAGTGGCGTCTAAACCTCTCCCTTTATTTGGTTACTTGCGTAGCATTTATTACAAACTCAACTGTTGCTTGGTACGTCAATCAAAATTTTTAACATATATACATATACGGGCACACTTGTATGTCGTTATCACCTGCTTCTTGATACAATAGGTAGCCCTCATGTTTATTGCCAAACACAAATTGCTCCAAAAATACGCATCTCTGTCCTTGTATTCATATGTGTCCGAATTACCAAGGTTTAGGCCCTGTTTGGCAGAGCTCTAGATCCCAGCTCCACCTCAGAGCTGAAACTTATAGATTGAAATAAAATGACTTAAGTTTATAATTTTATTCTAAAATGTAAACAAGATGATCCACCTAAACACTCTTAATATACCCACAGCTTCAGCTCCACGAATTTGATGAAGCTAAGAATACCCAGCTCCACCAACTCCTAGAATTTGGTGGAGCTGGAGCTCTGCCAAACACCCCCTTATTGTGTCTTTCATTTTTATCTTTGTATTTAAGGGTTGAGGCATCGGACCACTTGGGTCTTAACTCGAGGTTTGCCATAAAAACTCATATAAAATATGTTTAAAATCAATAGATATTACATATTAGTTCAAAAAAATTGGCTCCGCGGGGGATATGGGTGCTCCATCCTGCTTGTATTCATGTGTGTCCTAGGCTTCAAGGCTTCTCGTGAGTCGTAAGCAAGGTTCAAAATCTCGTCGAAATTCGACGAAATTTCGGTGAAATATTGGATCTCGGAATCCCCGAGTTTTATAATCCTGACGAAATTAAGAAAACTCTAAAAAAATCAGAGTGCTTCAGTAACCTATAATCTCGCCAAGATCTCAGTGAATTTGACCGAAATCTCGGTAATTTTGATCGAGATTTGACTAAAACTTGACCGGATTTTGACTGGATTGGATTCTTCACATCGTTTCCCATGTGAGACAGTCGGTAGATTATAATTCCGGTGAAATTGAAAAAACCCTAAAAAATTCAAAGTATGATGGTGTGAAAAATATCGTCGAGATCTAAGTGAATCTCGACGAAATCTCGGCAAATTTGACCGAGATTTAACTAAAACTTGACCGGATTCAAATTTTGGTTTTTGTATTTTGTTCGGATTTCTTCCGAAATAACGAGATCTCGGCGAAATTTCGGATTTCGGTAAGTGATAAGATTTAATCTGAAAACGAAATTTGAAACCCTGGTCGTAAGTTCTTCAATTTTGAAGTATAACATTGAGTTCAGGTGGGCTTTTGCTCACAGCTTTAACCAAAATTTGCCTCCAAAAAAAACGACCGTTTTAACCAAAATTTGCCTTTGTTTTTGTATGTTGCTAACACTGGTGATAAATTTTCTCCTAATTTGTTTTTTAAGGAAACCTCAGCAAACTTTTTAGCACAAATTGGTGAGAAAATTTTGGCAGAGCCAAACACACGCAACGCTCACTCGGGCTTGGCATTTTGAAAGGCTGGAAGCCGAGAAGAAACCAAGAGGAAATACTACTATACTAGCAAATCAAATTTCGAATTACCCAAACTCGTGAGGGCGCGCATGCAAAACTCCTTGAAATTCCAGGCGAATCGAAATAAATAAATGGGCTTCAGACAGCCCCGTGCACGCGGACGACCGGATCGGCCGCCCGCCTATGCATCCGACGGCTCGTAGTGCTCGCGGCGCATAGCACGAGCCTACGCAGATGCCTTGCCGTGTGGGGACGTTGTGTCGGGGAGCGCGTGGAATATGCGAGGTGAGAGAAAGGAATCTGCCACGCTGGCATCTCCTCCCCTTCTCCGCCATGTCTGGGCTAAATTGGTCGTTACGCACATTTTTTATATATTTCATTACCATCAAAAGAAAGTACGAGTTTAACATCGTTCTCAACAGTAAAAAGAGTACTATCATCTATTACTAGTTACATGCCTATGCGTTGCTACGAAAAACAAAATTGATAACGAAAAATAAAGATTAAAAAAAAATATTTCACAAGATCAAACATCTATCTTTAACGCTTCGTTTCTTGCGAAAGCTGGCTAATGAAAGCAACGCTTCGTTTTTTGCGTAGGGCAATTAAGCAGCGCAATTAAGCGGCAATTAATAACGTGGGAAGAACGGACCACTGTCACCAAGTGCTGCTTTAGAATAGTAGAGATAGTATAGGAGCGTATTAGATCCACCTACCGTGATATAAGAGCACGGCAGCTTCATCTGCTACAGTAGGAGGTAATGTAGGTGCCTGTCGTTGCTTTCGCGGGTGAGAAGAGAACAGACTTGCAATTTCATTCGTACAATAGCTAAACTTACCCATAAAAAAAAAGGCCAAGCTTCCTTCTCCGCTCATCTCTGGCCTATCCTCATCTTCTAGCTCCATTTTCTTAGAGCATGGATTCATTTATTTATGCAGTAAAAAGATTTTTCTTAAAATGAAAAACATAGCAGATCATGTGTACAAGAAGTCAAGAAGCATGCCAAGCTTTAGTAGTTCATGTGAAGCTACGATGGCAGTAGCTTTCCAAAACAGAGTTGTTGGTACGGTTTTGATGAATAACGATGCAGACGTATAGTTCCTACGACGACTCAATTAATACTACTGTTTTTTTAAGCAACAACTCTAGCATATGCTGACATGCTGCTATCCTTGGCATGACCAAGTTTTGCCACTTTATAGTTTATACTGACTAATATGGCAGCGTTTTTTTTTTTTTTTTTTTGCAACGCCATTGATGTTCTGTGACTAAAATGATCAGATTTTGAAATAAATTGGAAAAATTAAACGATAAAAATTCCGCTCAATAGCCCGGCGTAGAAGACTTATATTTTCTATTGTGATTTTTTTTCAAGAATGTATAACGATATGTTAGTCATTAGTTAGAAAAAATATAATATCATGGAAGAATTTTTATAGTAAATCTACTAATGTAGTTTTCATGGCCAGTCTAATATATTTTGTATACTTAATTTTTCCAATCATTTATAAAGGAACTTCTTCTTTTTTGAGAGAGAGAGAGAGAGAGAGAGAGAGAGAGGCCACCACGACTTAAAGGCATCCTATATGGGCAAATGTATTTTGCTCTAAAGAGGACGAGGAACATCAATGTTTATTTTTAACAACATATATATGCCGTGTTCTGCAATTAGGATTTAGGAGACCCAAGTTTTCGAGTGCTTGACGCAAAGCTTAGGTCATGCAGCTGCAGCAGTTACAAAACTCTTTCGGACAGAGAAGGTGTCTCGTAAGGTTCAAAATATTGATGAAATTTCAGAAATCTCGATTGGAATCTTGGATTTTGGATCCTCCTCCCCTAATATCCTAAATCTCGGCAGGTAAAATTTTTTAAAAAAAATTCAAAATGCTACATTAATCTCAGAAATCTCGACGAGGTCTCGGATATTTTGACCGGATTTTAAATTTTGTGGGCCGGATTTAATTGGATTTAGGGTCAAGACCATCCACAAAAAATTTTAAAAAAAAATTTAACGCATTTTTGATTATTTTTCGGTCGGTTCAAGTCGACCGAATTCTCGGTAATTTTGGCCGAACACTTTGAAATCCCAATTGAAAAATCCAGATTTAAAATTTGGTTTTTAAATTTTGTCTAAATTTTATCCTAAATTTCGAGATCTCATCGAAATTTTAGATTTTAGCTACCTGCGAAATATACACCAAAAACGAAATTTAAAACCTTAGTATCTACTGTCCCGCTCTGCAGTTGACTGTTTGTGACCGCTTTGCCCTGCCTTTGCAGTAACACTTGTCCGTGAGCAACACAGAAGAGCGGACAGCAAGTTACATGCACCAAGCAGGTACGCATCAAGCAGAGAGCCATATGCAAGGTATGCACTTTACATTTCACATCCAGCTAAAGCTCCTTGACTCCTTGTACCTTACACAGGCCAGCCAGTGGGGCTGACTGCTCACTCAGCAACAGTTAATTTGTCCCCTGCCTACGCTAACAAACGTCAAACTTCTACTGCCGACCAGCAGCGATCTGCTGCCTATGCATTTCTTCTTCTTCGTCTCAATTATTTATACTGACAACATGTATATATATACATTTGACATTTCTCTGGCTAATGAGTCTCTGTATTCTGTATGCATTTCTTCTTCTTCGTCTCCTCCTCCTCCTCATAGATGTGATGATTAATTCGTTCTCCATGGATCACTGTGTTGTAGAAATATATATGGGTGTAAACATTGCAACAGTAATAGAAATGCTAGGCAAGCAGTTAACGCGGAGGAAATTTTCGTATTCGATACAAGATTCGACCCGTATTCACAAAACGAGATTTGAAAATCCAGATACGTCAAAGCCGAGATCTGAAATTCCGGGCATTCAAAAACGAGATTTCAAATTCGGCGTATAAGTGGGTTTTCTATAAACACGCAAAAGTGATGTATCGTTTTGTAAACACGAGTCGAACCTCGTATCAAACACAAAAAATTTTCTAACGCTGAAGATGCTGCAACGGGCATGGATGAGATGCAGTACGCTTGGCCTCTTCCAACCAATCATTACTCACTCACCATGATAGAATCACCATGGTTATACCTGGTTACAATGATTGTAGAATACTTTAGGGACCAGCTTGTTATACTACACTGGTGGAATCTTGGCTTTTGGAGCCGATGGAAGATGTGACAAAAGTATTGGGGCACAGGCCAGCTACGTTACCGGCGTCCCACGATCTGTTAAAAAACCGTGTCAAAACCCATGCGGATTTATAGTTTGTTCTGGCCTAACACACTGATAAATACAGTGTGTTCATAAGCTGTTCAATCGGTTCAGAACGCATATATAGGTGGGCAAATCCTGCATTGACAAAAGAAAGAAAGAAAAAGATTGAGAGGAAAAGGCTATGAGCGTTGCAAAAGTGCAGGGCAGTCCGGAACTTCACATGCATTTCTCTGTGTTTTTGATGGCAGCAAGTTAGGTATGGGTGTCTGGAGAAGTTAGGCGGAGGAGGGCAGCTGTGCCTTTTTCTTCAGAGCAGAAGGTGGGAGCTGTGCGTGGGAAAACTGAACAGATGCCAGCTTCCCTGGAGACGTGCTGGTGTGCATCAGGAGGTCAGGGACTCGGGGTACTCGGCTCCTATGCGTGTGCCGCTTGCAGCGAAAAAGAGAAGGCTAGAGTAGAAGGCTAGAGTAGACATGTATGTAGGTCCTGTTTGTTTCGGTTTAGGTTTTTTAGTTTTTAGCTTAAAGCTGGCCTTTTGGCTTAAAATTGGTTTTTTGGCTATCTACTTTTAAGTCAAGACATGGTGTTTGATATCCTGGTTTATTAATGGGTCAGATGGTATAACTTACAGATGGAAAGTCTAAAAACCCTAAATGAGATGTGGGAGGAATTCTCGATTTATCTATGATGGTATTTGGTAGGTAGTTTTGGAGACTTTTAGTGGCAAAGGGTTATTTCATTCAAATAAGCCCAAAAAAAAAACTCTTCCTGTCTGGCTTTTAGCTTATAGTTATACATTGGCTTTAGGTTTTTTTAAAGCTCGGCTTAAAAGCCAGTAGTTTGTTTCGGTTTAGGTTTTTTGCTTTTAAGCCAATAAAAAAGCCGAAACAAACAGAGTTTTATTGTCATAAAAATTACGGTATTAACAAATTTATCATAACATTAATTCTAAACATATTAAATAACCATAAAATATCATCGTTAATAAAAGCATAGGCAAAAGTAATGAAACAAAATATTTGACAATGTCAAAGCATGTATGCTCATAATCAAGTATTTAAGTAAATGTATAACAATAAATAGTAAGAGAGGCAAACAACTAGCAAAATTGCTCAAGTTGATTTAATAGTGTTCTCAGATGCTGGGCTGCCTTAAAGGAAAGGCCTTCTCGCCACTAGGGATAAGTTTGTGACAACCTTACCAAGATTTGAAGTCTACAATTTTCAAAACTTGACGGATACTCTAGAAACTGGTCAATTGATAACCTTTTATCGATATATATTTAATTGAATCAATACTTAGTAAAGCATATAGTGCATACACTAATCAGCCGACAAAAACATGGAAATGAAGCTAGCCAAAAGTAGCAGGAACTAAACAGAGACAAGCAACAAGGCAATCCAACTATGGCAGCTAACAAATATAGCATGTACTGACAGAATCATCACCCCCAGCCAAAGGGGATGTACTAGCCGAACACAGCAGTAGATCACAAAGACCTACTCCACACAATCACCACTGATGGCCGAACCAGCAAAGCAAGCAATCAAGCCCTTTGGATTCGGTCACCAAGATTAGCATGTGCAACTTAATTCCATGAAGAACCCCTAATCATCGGTTACCACAAATAAACCCTCAATTAACTCGGGTTACACACGAAAGTGGAATCCACGAGTTAATTAAGTACGGATCGGGACTGAGGAACTCCAAATGAGCTTCGGGTGTCGAAGATCTTGCACAAAAACACACAATTGCAGTGAATCAAGAATCAGCAAAAATGGGGATTTTTTTTTGAGTTCTTCTCTGTGTGTCCAAGAGCACGAAACTCAGGGAAATAAAAGGGGCCTAGGAGGGAGTGAAGCCGACGCAACCGAAGGCAAGGGCGGTGCTGCCGATGCCATGCGCGGGGCGGCCGAGCCAAGGTACTTGGTCACCACCGCTGCCGCCTTGACCGCTCCCCTTCTGGTCATTTGCTCGCTCGGGATAAGGCACCGAATCTTCAACGGCTTGGGCCAGCTGGGCTGGTTCGGCCCTATAGGCCGGCTCAACCTAGTTGGCCTTTTTCCCCTTTAAAGTTTGGGACAAAACCTAAATTCTTACAACATTTACAGTATGAACTGTTGAAATAGGGTTAAAACTTAAAACACAGTTCAATTATAAGCTTACTATAGTACTCATGTACCGAGAGCATAAATGAGTGACCATTGATGCACGAGTAACCACTTAGCCATTTTATCGTCCGCTCGTCAACACGCTAGGTACCTAAACGGTGAGCACCTTTTTTCCCACATGAGAAAATTAATACAAAATGGACGAGCAAGATTACAGTAGAGTTCAGCTTCTACCTCACAAGTTTATACCTAGTAGATTAGCACTGGATATTTATTTTCATTGGGGAAAAAAACTTTATACGCCATACAATTGTTTTGAATCATTGATCTGTTTGTCGTAAAGTGATCACTCCCTTACGTGCCATCGTATTTCCAAGAACTTTATTTATTGCCACTGCTGACTAGTCAAATCTGTACAAATGCTGTTTAACCTATGCCTTGTCTTCCTCTAAGCAAAATCAGCCATGGTAGCTGCCGCCAACCGGAACAATGCTGATTCACCACCGCCGCAACTCCATCACCCACACAAGCACATGCACACATACACACGGGAGAGGCAAAGCTCTGCTCGGTTTCATCCATAGCGAAAAAAATAGAAGAAGAAAATGGAAGGAATTGGAGGAGTTCACTATCGCGCTACCATGTCGCATCGGCCATCGCGAACGGTAGAACTCAACAAGCCTCAACACGGAGGCACTAAAGGGTGGGCTCCCTAGCACGGCGACGACACCCGTTGTTGAGGCACTAAACGGTAGAACTCAACACCGCCGCAACTCCTTACCAATGTCGTCTCTGCATGTCTCGGCGGGGGTGTTGGCATGCAAGGCTCCATGTCCTTGCTGCCTACCAATGCCGTCTCTGCATGTCTCGGTGGGGTGTTGGCATGTAGCGGCGGCCGGGTGGAGGCAAACAGAGAAGTGGGAGGCGAGGATGGAGTGGTACGGGTTAGCGCATAAGGGAAGGAGAGAGAGAGAGGAAGAAGAGGAAATGGAGGAAGAGAGCGAAAGGAGAGAGAGGAAGGGTGGCTCAAGTGGAGGAGCTCGCTAGTCAGCCATCATGACTGTGGCTACGCAAGCAGAGAGAAAGAAAGGTGACGGCATTGGGTGAACTGAAGGAGAGAGAAGCAGGAAGGAAAGAAAAGGAACCAAGGAATGAGAAGAAAGAAAATGAGGGTATTTTGGAGAAAAAAAACTGATGGAAAAAATTTAGTGCAGTTGACGGCAATAACAAACAGAAAAACTAAAAAACGGTATACCGTTGTAACGGTATACCTCTGAAACTCATGAAACTTGTGATTTTTTGCACTGAAACTCATGAAACTTAGCACTAAAAACTGATAAAACATGAAACTGATGAAACTAATCACTGAAACTCATGAAACCAGCACTGAAACTGATAAGTTTCATAAGTTTCATGGCTATACCGTTGCAACGGTATACCGTTCCCTAGTCACTCTCATAACAAATAAGGGAAGGTTTTAGAAATACATGCATGTAAAAGATCGGCTACTCTGTAATGGTGTTTGATGAATTTTTATACGCAAAATTCATTAAATAAAAGAATAAACAAATAAAGAGGCAGTGGCCCACGTTTTTGCCGTCATTTTTTAGGAACAAATAAAAAAATTACCACTCCAACAGTTACCTTATCGGAATCCCAATATCTTTGCACGCCCAAAAACTCCTGCCGAAGTGGCCAGATATTGGACGCTCGTGTGCTTTCCCAATCACTATTTTTGGAGGAAAAATGGGAACTATTGGAGAATAGCTTTTTTTTAAGGCCCAAAAACTTTAGAAAGCTCCCAATCCAAGGTTATTAGGAGTGAAATTATAAGAAACTGTTGGAGATGCTCTTAGTCAATTGATACATGACAGCATGTGGCATACAAAATTCCCTTAAGCATGACAATGACGTGTGGGCCCGCGTGTCTACACATATTTTTCAACGTGTGATCTATCCAATAGTAAACTTATTTGGAAGGATTTATCACGAGGGGTGTGGAGGTTCAAACGGATCGCAAATTTGGTGTCAGATTTAAAAGATAGTCATTAGAAGATTTGATAACATACGTACGAAACGAAAAGGATAACTTACTAAAACTCCCTTACGTCGGCATGCATGCTTGCGTGAATACCTTGGCCAGCAGAATCAAGTGCTTTTGTGTGGAGGAAGGCATTCAAGGCATGCACATGCTAGCCATCCAGGACTGCTAAGGCCATGTTTGGATGTGCTAAAACTAATTGTTAGCTGGCTAATAGCTAGAGCTAATTGTTAGCCAGCTAATAATTAGTCCATCTAAAATTAGTCCATGGCTGTTTGGATACATGACTAATGATTGGGCTAATTTCTTAGAAAAGTCACGTCTGCCCCCTCATAATAGGTGAGGAAATGAGCATAAGGCCAGCGCAAGGGTATTTCAGACTTTTCCCAGCGTGTTACATGCTATTAGCCCAAATTAGCTCCTCTCCACCAACTAATGGACTAATTGTTAGCTAAGGGGTTGGCTAAAAATTAGTCCACCTATTAGTCTTCCTGTTTGGATAGACTAGAGCTAATTTTTAGCCAGCTAACAATTAGTCCAGGGATCCAAACATGGCCTAAGTCAAATACGTGTATACCATGACTAATACGTACGTGAACTCAGTTTAAAACATTAATCTCTATCTCACCGATAGCAAATATTTAAGAGAGGTGCTGCTATGCTCTTCCTTTTTAAAGTTGCACAAATATTAAAGCATGAATGAAGAATGGATGAGGATTACTTACCCCTTCGTTTGCTTCAAGATATTTTGCAACTTGTATTAGGAGAAAAGCACAGAAGCACCTCTCTATATTTAATCTTTTATCTGGTCTCTGGAGATTCTTGCGGACGCGGTCACACTGCCGTTTAACAACTTGTGACGGCGCGCGATGATACGGTTCGATCTGTTGCCCTGCGCGATGATACGGTTGGATTTAGAGATGGCTACAATTGACTCAAACCTATGTTGTCCATTCAAACCTACTAAGCTTCGTAGGTACATATATGTGCCCACGCCTGAACCTTATGGTACCCATGAACACAGATCTGCTATGAAATTGATCACAAAACAATGGTCAACAGTTGGGGAGACCAAATAACAGATTTAATCAAATGTGACTTGTTAAGGCAACTGATGCAAAACAGAACAATGGTTTGTTGGTCAGAAGTTGCACAATACCACAACCCACCCCCCACCCCCAAAAAAAAGAAAGAAAAAGACATTAATATGATACTCTACTGGAGAAGCGCAAGAAATATATATATTAGTGATCATATATGTTTAATCACACCTTCACACATTGACTTGAAATCATCCTATCGAGGACCAACAAAAGAACCAAGATTACACATTCATCAATACAATGTGTACCACAATCAAATAAGTCTGACAGGAAAGCCATGTGAATCAACTAATGACTAACTAACTAATGAGTGCTTCGTTGAATCAACTAACAAATGCTGGTAAGTGTGACTACTGGAATCACAACTCACTCAACAGTATGCATATACTAGTCATCAATTCCTACACCAACTCAGCAGAGAGCAATAGGCACATCTAAACCAACAAGGAGCATGATAGGAAACAAAATAAGCTACAAATCTCAATCACCACCAAAATTGCACGCATAGAGAAGCGAGAAGTGGCTAGATTTGCGCATCCAGATCATGAAATGCCTAAATGGGAATCAAAGTTCACAACCACATATCTCCTCGCACTAAACCATCCAGACACCACCAGATCTACGCAAAAAGATCCCGGAATAGAACCGCAGAAGCATGAAGTACACAGATCTAGATGGTGTTCCCTCACCTACATGTTGCACTTGACGAGGCCGAGCGGGGTGATGGCCATGTGAGTGAGCCTGCAGCTCGCGATCCGCTAGCCATGAAGGCAATGTAGAATGCCGGAGAGTACATCTCAATCTTCTCCTTGGGCGCCTGGATTAAGAACTACGCGCCGCTGCTGATAGACACTTTGGCCGGGTATCGACGAGAGAAAAAAGGGCCACTTTTATCATACACATTACCATCTGTCTAAGATCGACGAGGCTAGTCAAAATTATGGCCAAGTGCCGATGATGCAAGGTCACTACTCCGTCAAAATGTCCCAAACGAATGGGATCAGACAGGCCGTTGCCGAGCACCAACGAGGCAAAGACAACACATACGTCCACGTACGATGAATTCAGGAATACACATGACTGGGCACCAACGAGGCGAAAGTCATCCTCTTCATCGATATCCTCTTCGTAAATCGACACAACGATGGCGTACTGTGACCGAGCATCGACGAAACAAAGCCACCCGTATCACACACTACTACAAAACTGCAAATAGAAGACGCCCTATCAGTGGCGGTTTGCTTGGAACCGCCACTAATAGGATTGTCAGTGGCGGTTTTTTAGTGCAAACCGTTGCCAGGGTCATCAGTGGCGGTTTCTATTCCGAACCGCCACAGATAGTTGAGTCTTAGTGGCGGTTCTTACTAGAAACCGCCACTGATACTTCGATTGCTATCAGTGGCGGTTCGAACCATAATCCGCCACTAATTATCTAACTATCTGTGGCGGTTTAGAAAAAAAACCGCCACTGATACTTGTGTACTATCAGTGGCGGCTGGGGGAAAAAACCGCCACTGATAATCTGAGTATTTGTGGCGGTGGTAGTTTACAATTGCCACTAATATGATTATCTGTGGCGGTTTGAGTTTAGAACCGCCACAAATAACATCTACTATAAATTCTAGTCGCTAGCTGACTCTACAGAAGCTCCTGGTCATCTTCCTCCCCGAAAAAAAGAGCAAAGTTTTAGATTTCAGATTTTGTTTGCAAGGAATCTTGAGCTTTTACTTCCTAGGGTTGTTACGAGGTGAGTAATTTGTTCTCCTCTCTTCATTTGTGGTGATTTAGTTACAATTTAATGTTTAGATCTATGATTATCCCCTCTTCAATTGCAAAGCTTAGATTCAATTTTTTTTTATTTACCTAGCATTTTGTAGATTAATTTATATCTAGATGATGAATTTATTACCTTGCTCCATTAGATTAATTGTTTTCTACATTTTTTGGATGACAAATTATGGCAAGCATATATTACATGGGTTTAATTAAGATTGTTGGATATTAATAAACATTAAATTTATTTAATATGATGGATAGGTGATCATGAAGTTGCCTTGCATTTTGAGATGATGAAGTATCTAGCTCCTTGGGAGGATAAATTTAATTTTGGCTATGCATAGTACTTAAGATTTGTTTCTATCTAGTTTATTTAATGTTTATATCTAGTTTATTTAATTGCAAAGCTTAGATTCAATTTTTTGTTATTTACCTAGCATTTTGTAGATTAATTTATCTAGATGATGAATTTATTACCTTGCTCTATTAGATTAATTGTTGTCTACCTTTCTTACATGATAAATTATGGCAAGCATATATTAAATTTATTTATTTAAGATTGTTGGATATTAATGAACAATAAATTTAATTAATATGGTAGATAGGTGATAATGAAGTTGCCTTGCATTTTTATTAACCTAGCATTTTGTAGATTAATTTATATGTTGATGATTTATGTAATTAAGGTTATTGCATATTAATAATTGTTACATTAATTTATTGTAGATGGATCGGAGATGGATGTATAATGCAAACCGTTACAAATGAGAATACATGGATTCGTATATGCTTTTCTAAGAGCAAATGAGGAGAACAAATTGCAAAAGAAGATAGAGTACATACATTGTCCATGCATTGATTGTAAGAATGAGAAGATGTTTTAGGACAAAGACCAAATCCACTTGCACTTGATTCAAGGGGCTTTGTACCTAGCTATACATGTTGGACAAGGCACGGTGAAGTGGAGATCATACTTCAATGTGATAATGTCGACGCATTTACGGAGCCGACAATATGGCAAATTGACATGGGGTTTGGATCCGATGAGGATAGGTTGGTCGTTGATGATGACAATAATCTGGCCCAAATGTTGCGCGATGCGTAAGGCAACTCTGAGTCGAGAGAGTTTAATCGGTTCAAGGGTTTGATGGAGGACTCAGAGAAACCATTGTTCCAGGGTTGCAATGAGTAAAACACAAATTTGCACAACGTGCTTTCACTACTGAAAATGAATGCAAGCAATTGTTGGTCCGACAAGAGTTTCACAGCGTTGCCACGTCTCTTAGCATACATGCTTCCAGAGGGCAACCTGTTGCCTAAGTCCACTTATTTTGCCAAAAAGGTTGTATGTCCCTTGGGATTGGAGGTAGAAAGAATACACGCGTGTCCAAACGATTGTATACTCTATCGCAAAGACTACGCGATGACACGCATGTATGTCCGGTGTGTAAAGCATCGCGATACAAGCGTAAGGGCGAGGACAAATAAGGCATAGAGGTGAAGAATGGAGCTCCCGCTAAAGTGGTGTGGTATTTGCCAAGAATACCTCGTCTAAAGCGTTTATTTGCAAATAAAAAGCATGCCAAGCCGATGCGATGGCACTCGAAGAGCGAAAGAGGGATGGAAAGTCGAGACACCCCCGCCGATTCTCGCCCAAATGGAGAACCATCGATAGGCTCTTTAGGGAGAACTTCGGAAATGATCTCGAGGAATATAAGGTTTGGGTTGAGTACGGATGGAATGAATCCTTTTCGGTAACATGAGCGACATTCATAGCACCTGGCCTCGTGACTCTCTATATCTACAACCTTCCTCCTTGGTTGTGTATGAAGCGAAAGTACATTATGATGTCGCTGCTTATTCAAGGGCCGAGACAACCTGGCAACGATATTGATGTATACCTACAACCATTGGTGGAAGATCTTGTGCTACTGTTGAATGAAGGTGTACAAGTATGGGATGAGTACAAACGGGAGTACTTCACTCTACGCGCATTGTTGTTCTGCACCATCAATGATTTTCCTACTGTAACCTGTCCGGCCAGACTTGTAAAGGAGCTAAAGCTTGCCCCCAATGCTTGGATGAAACTAGTAGTGTGTGGCTTAACAACTCAAGGAAAACAGTCTACATGCGTCACCGTCGGTTCCTTCGAAGGAGTCACCCATACCGCAACATAAAGAAACAATTCGACGGTACAAAGGAGGATGGTTCAGCTCCAAATCCTCTTACCGGGGAAGAGGTATATGATATGGTTAAGGATATCAATGTTGTTCTTGGAAAGGGGGGTACATCGAGGTCCCATCTTGAAAACCACATGGAAGAAGAGATCCATATTTTGGGACTTGCCCTATTGGAAGGACTTAGAGGTTCGACACTGCATCGACGTAATGCATGTAGAGAAGAATGTATGTGACAGCGTGCTTGGCCTTTTACTAAATATTCCTAGCAAAACAAAGGATGGATCAAGGCAGTCGGGATCTGGAAGATATGAAGATCAGAGCCGAGCTACATCCTCAAGACACCGGGAAAGGCCGACTTTTCCTTCCCCCAGCATGCTACACTCTGTCCAAGAAAGAGAAAACAGACCTCTGCAAGTGCTTGCACGGTGTGAAAGTTCCATCCGGTTACTCCGCAAACATCAAGAAACTAGTATCGATGAAAGATTTGAAGTTAACTGGCATGAAGTCTCATGATTGTCATGTGATGATGACACAAATGCTCCCTATTGCAATTAGAGGTATTTTGCCTGACAAGGTTCGAGAGGTAATCATGAGGTTGTGTTTCTTCTTTAACACGATTTCACAGAAGGTCATCGATCCCGTTGGACTTTACGAATCGCAGTCGATGTGGTCAAGACTCGTGTCACTAGAGATGTATTTCCCTCCATCATTTTTTGATATCATGGTCCATCTCATTGTTCATGTTGTGAATGAGATAAATATTTGTGGCCCAAGATTCTCGCATCGATGTACCCGTTCGAAAGGTACATGGGTGTTCAAGAAATATGTGCGTAATCGATCGCGCCGGAAGGTTCCATTGTAGAAGGTTATGCAACCGAGGAGGTTGTTGAGTTCTCAGATCGATTACATGCACGAGTTAGAACCCTAGGAGTGCCTGTATCACGCCATGAGGAGGCTAGCTGGGAAAGGAGTAATAGGAAAGAAATCCACAAATTCTTACGATCCTTTTCGCTCGAACAAGCTCATTTCACAGCCTTGCAAAGATCGGTGAGGTGTCCCCGTGATATGGACATGCACAAGGATAAGCTGCGGAGGGAAAATCGTGGACGATCGAGGTTTGGATAACAAAAGAGCACAATCGTGTGTTCACTCATTGGTTCAAGGAGCACATGTCCGTGAAGAAATGAGTGTTACGTTGAGGTGGTTGGCAAAAGGCCATCAGTACTATCTTGACATGGCAAGGATACGACATAAATGGATATACATTTTACACGAGAGCTCGTGATAGTAAAAGTACATACCAAAAGCAGTGGTGTCCGTATAGATGCCTACGACAACACAGCGACAAGAAGAAGCGAGCTTCTATGGGGTTATAGAGGAGATTTGGGAGCTCGACTACTGCATTTTCAAGATCCCTGTTTCGTGTCGTTGGGTCAAACTCCCAAAGGGTGTCAAGGTGGACAAATACGGCTTCACTCATCGTGGACATCGAGCAAGTCGGATATAGTGACGAACCATTCGTTCTTGAAGCAAGTAGCACAAGTCTTCTATGTAATCGACCTACAGATAAGAAGCATCATGTAGTTCTTCAAGGAAAACGAAGGATCGTCGAGTTGAGAATGTCGTGGATGAGGAAGAGTACAACTGCTTTGATGAGTTGCCTCCTTTCGTAGATGGTAGCATCAGGCTCGAGGAAGAAACCACTACGGAAGGCACCTATCATCGCGATGATCATGAAGAAGGCCAAATTGTGAAAGAAAATAATTAGCTAGGAGTAATGGCAAAATGTGTGTATTTATGTGGGGTAATAGAAATTTAATGTCGAAGATATGTATTATGTGGAGTAATGGCAATTTTTGGTATCTGTAATACTCTTTTATTTTCACATGTGAAATAAGTAAACACATACATCCATTAGCAATTATTAAATTTAGTAGTTAATATATATGAATAATTAGTAGTTAATATATATATTTATTAACTAGTTAATATGTATTATGTGGAGTAATGGCAATTTATTAACTAGTTAATATATATTTATTCATCATAGATAAATTAATTATGAATAATTAGTAGTTAATATATATGATAGGTACATTAATACATCTAGTCATAGCTTCATATTAAAAGGAAATCTTAAAAATAGTATCTGTGGCGGTTCTTAATAAAAACCGTCAGAAATGATGTACTATCTGTGGCGGTTCTTAAGGCAAACCGCCACTGATAATGACTATATATGGCGGTTCTTAAGGAAAACCGCCACTGATAAGTACTATATGTGGCGGTTCTTACTAAAAACCGCCACCGAGCATCGCCCCATATAAATCTCCACACTTAACCCTAAGAACACAAAGGTTCCTCCCACAAGAACTCCGCAAGGTCTCTCCTCCCGCCGCAACGCCTCCCGAGCCCACGCCGACGCAACGCCTCCCAACAGCGGGCCGACCTGCCCCCGCCCGGCCCCGCCGAGCTCCCGCCGACCACCTCCGCCCTTCCTCGCTCCGGCCCGTCAAGCTCGTCCCCACGCGCCGTCCCGCCGGTACAAGGTCTCCGAGCCCACGCCGACGCCGGATGTCGCCCCCACGCCCACTCGGTGACGTCGGCCACCCCGACGCCCTTGCCCGGCCGCCGTCGCAACCCGCCCGGCCGATGCTCATTTGTGCCCGCCTGCTAGTGCTACATGTGTTTCTAGCTTCACCACTAGAATTTGCCATCATTGTTTCTAGCTTTTCAAGCCATTCTGGATGCAAACTACCAGAAAAGTTATTCATGTCTGTCCATATATGAGCTGTTGAACAAGCTATTGCTTTTGATGTCACATGAACAAAGTGTTATATTTCTTTCTAACTTAGACTCAAGACACCCATGTCCTTCCAGATTTTTATGGAAATCGATAAGAAAGTCATTACACATTCAGTACTTAAACAAGAATCCTGGTTATCTAGGTCCCCTTTCTTTGCAATTTTCCAATGTGATACATAAAGATCTCAGACCAGATGAACCAGAGTCTCCCTTTTTAGTGAAAAACAGGCTATATTATGTCAACTTTTATGTGATGTACTTATAAAAGTATTTCTCTTTTCGAGCTCCCAGTAAGTCTGAACTTGGAAGACTTATTTTGTAAGACTTATTTTGTCTCTATCATGGCAATGGAAGTGAAACATCCTGTTTTTTCAATACCATTTTGAATGAAAATATAAACAGAAACAATGCCAACATATTAGTCTTTGTTTTCAATGAGTGATCTTTGCATAAATTTGAGTAAATTATCATTCGAAGATCTTTCCGTAAGCTGATAAATTTATGGATGTTAACTATCTATGGTGCGCATGATGCAAATAAAATATTGAGTAGTAAAAGTGGAGATATCTTTCTGTCCTTTTGATAAGGACTAAGGTGGAGAGTGGTAATGGTAGTCAACATAAGTTTTTTAAGTAGTAAAATATTGAGTAGTAAAATATTGAATCATGATGGGTATTGGGTTTGTTAGATTCGGTCACGGCTATCAAAATAGTAAACATAAGTTTTTTAAACAGTAATGTAATATGCACTTAGTAGTACAATATATCATGTTTCAATGTATTTTTTTAGGAAGAATGGACCAGATATGCTCTTTGATATATGGACTACCATATTTTGAAAAATTATTTAATTTACACATTGCTTTGCATCTAAATTATTCTAGTGCAATAACCCTAAGTATTGTGTATTAGGAAGAACTATACAAATCATGTCTCTCAAATTCCTACACCAAGTGATCGAGCTAGTCTCTCAAATTCCTACACCAAGTGACTGAGAGCACTATCAATCAATTAACTTGCATTCTCTTAAATTTGATGTGACATAATAAAAACATGACATATGAGCTGTTGAATGAGATCCATTGCTAAATAGGGATTGATAAGATATGCTCAATCTGTTTGATGTGTATATGTAGTTATCGAGTCTGAGTCCCAGCCTGGGTTAGAGGATGCTTCCAACCCATCCCCGAACTCAAGCCCAAGCAGATACCTTAATATCCATCGAACCACCTCAGATGCCGAGGCCTCCCCCGCTGATGCTCCTGTTGCAAGACGTCGAGGCCGAGGAAAAACTAAGAAGCCTGAAGGCCGGCATACCATAACGAGGGTCTCGGGATCCGAGTCCCTGTTTCACCGAAAAAAATAGCAGCAAAATATAGGTCAACATGTGGGTACATCGTAAGGGATAAAGTTCCAATCACCTATTTGGATTGGCATAAAGTGCCCGGTGCCACAAAAATGGATCTATGGACAGAGCTGAAAGAATCTTTTGAATTCCTCAAGATGCCGAAGAGCTCGTGCGTCGAAATGCGTTGATAACCATGGATGTCGATGGAGGAACTTCAAGTCCAGCCGAATACGAACTATGTGATGAAAAATCGGTCACCATTGGAGATTATCCTAAAGTAGAGCCATATTGGGATGAATTTGTTGCGATAAAGCAAGATGAAACAAAGAATGAAATCCAGTGAAGACCACCGACAGATCGCCAGGAGGAACACTCACCGCCACAGACTAGGCACGAGCGGGTACGCGGGTAAAATTCCTCAGTGGGAGAGGCAAGAATTAGATGCAGTCCGATCGACTGGCACAAGTCCCTTGGCCGGATTACCGGATCGAGTTAAGCATTATGTGTTAGCAAGGGCATCTATCATGTCTGATGGGGGCTTATCATTCAAAAGCAGCAATGATGAGGCAATCTCCCAACGAATTCAGGAGTTGCATGTCGAGTCCACCCAAGGAAATTTTCACGCGGATAGGGAGAAGGATGAACTAACAGCGGCTTTGGGAAACAAAGAGCACCCTGGTCGTACACGAGGCGTTGGGGTTAAGGTTCCCTGGAAAATAGGTTTCCCAGAGCATGAAGACTCTTACAGGAGTCGCAAGAGAGCCAAAGAAGAGCGTGCGGAACGGGAATTGGAGCAGATGAAGGAAAAGGTGCTTCAAGAATTACAAGCCACCATAGCACAACAAGTTCAAGAAAAGTACAAGAAGCTATGAGCCAATCGCAAGGATGTAACACAATTCTCGCCAAATTTCTACGAATCGCCAGTAGCTATGCGCATCCACACCATTGGAACAACCGAATGACACCCATTATCCTCGTGGACGACATACAAGACCCCACACCTCGCCACTCAATGTACTGTGATGAACATATATTTCTGGTCGCTACGAGGATAGCTTATCCATACCAACAAGGTCTTTTTTGCACAACTCCCGATAGCTCGGGTTATGCAAAAGTCCAGTGGACACGGTGCTTCCTCAATTTGCTAACATCGGGCTGGAAATGCCCTGTAATGATGAGGTTACAACTCTAGGAAGTGCCGTTCACACATTCATCCAGTGGCGTAAGCGTGACATCGTCTTCGACCATGTGGTGCCAGACTCTCATGCAAGAGAACTCGCCCATTCATCACCAACACCTGAGCGCCAAATTGCTAGTGCGCCCACTTCAAAGGAGCCTATTCCAGAGCCCATTCGTCACCAAAGACTCAACATGAAATGCTTAGTGTGACCACTTCAAAGGATGAACTTACAACACTGATCCAAAGAAATGGCACATTAGAAAAGCCATATCGCTTAGATCAGCGGCCGTAACAGAGTATGATGTTATCTTGGGAAAAAGAAAGGGCAAGGCGAAATCTAAAGTACAAGATAATCAAGAAAGGCTGAGATTCGAGATGGGGAAGCCATTAGTCACCGAATCAAAGTTTAATAGCCTAACACCCATGATGCAGTGATTACATATCTGGTACATGGAGCGATCCAATCAAGATATACTTCAAGGTGATCACCGCCATTTTCCAAAGCGAACATTTTCACCATGAGGGTTCTCGCTACTTCTCGATAGAATTCGATAACTTGCACAACCTGTTCTATCACGATGCCCTCGACGTGTGTTTTTTGAGATGTCGGGCAATCGTAAGTGGCTAATATATAAATCATGGTTTACATTCATGTAATACCGATAAATGTCATGTCTAACTTTTTCCTTATCTAGATACGAGTTGATTGAACTGAGAAGAACCAAGGGGCCAGGGATTCCTCGACCGAACGGTCGCCAAACCGAAATCATAAGAGCACCAAAGGAGGTCGAGGAATACGATACAGGCGTTGCTAAAACTACAAGATAAGGACTTCATACTTCTTCCATACAATTTTAAGTAAGTTTCTCGCTGGCTAGCTAAATTATTCGTTGAATTCGTTCATTACTCTTATCCTAGGAGTAATGACTATAGCATCATACATGCGTATGTAGGTTCCACTGGATTCTCGTAGTAATTACTCCGCAAAAGAGCAAGTCACGATTATGGACCCACCGACAAAGATAGAAAAGAGTACGAAGACCTGTTAGGACTAATGAATGAGGCGTTCAAAAGATATTGTACAAAAACCTTGAGATACCGCCCATTCCAGAAATCCTTTTCAGTCCGTACTAAATTTCCGGTACGCACGCAAGCAATATTCTTATATCGCACTTCATAGTAAATAATTCCTTCCATGACATCTTAGTTTATTCAATATTTAATCATTCGCAAGCAATATTCTTATATCGCAGTGCCACAAGCAGTCGCAAGGCACAAATTTGTGTGGGTACTTCGTGTGCCAATACATGCGCGAAATCTTAGGTTCTACAATAATAAACAATGACATAGAGGTTTGTCATGTTAACTTCAGGAATTTATTCGCACCATTCAATTTCTATCTATAAACTCTTAGATTTATTTTTCCTACTTGTAGCGCCTCAAATTGCCTACGCGAGAATGCTTCCTGTTGAAATCCAAGCCATTCAGTGACAAATTTCGCCTACTTCATCATGAAGGAAGTCATCAACAAAAAGGGCGAGTTTTATGATGACGACAACAACGATCCACCGATCCATACTCTTCGACACGCCCTTCACCTCCAAAGAACTCAAGGCTCGTGAGGCTCGTAGCTTAGGAAGTAGTTGGTTCGTTAGTACATCCAAGTCTCAGTAAATGTGGTCGATGTAGTGATGATGGTGCTCATCTTTGTATTCCCCGAAGATGACCATGATTGTTGGTTTATCATTTGTAATGTGTTGAATGGGTTGCCACTTATAGTTCACTTCGAAAACTGTACAAAATGGATATGACACCATTATGTGGGTAGCCATGGCTAGCAATTCTGTTTTCATTATGTTGCTACAAAAGTTTTAGTATGTTTGAATTTTGGGCCCCACATCTCCACCATTGTTTTGGTATGTAATGTGTCTTTTCCAGATCTGCCACCATATCGGAAAATTGGGATGCCATCGCTCTCTCCTACAATGATCAAGTATTTGTGATAAGTACCTATTCTTTAGTTTTGACTTGTGATTTTAATCTATTCTTGTACTTATCTATTGGCTGTTTTGTTACCGAATACAGGTATAGAAAACACAATGGATCTTTCGGAAAAGTTATTGCCTCGTATTTGAAGAGGCTTTGAAGAGCAAACTATTGATTTTGCTTCAAGAAAGGTTTGGATCGCAATACCACATGAATTTATATGCTACTATACACTCATATCTTTTCATCCATGAATGTTGCTTTGTCCATCTAATCAGTTGTTGCTAACTGTATGTCCTTATTGTATTTTTTTAATGAGTATAATAGCTCTTTTATACTTGTGAGTTGTGAATGTGTATGCCTGATTTTTAATGTGTATAATAGTTCTATGCGGTACTTATCCATGTTCATGTGCTAATTGATTGTTATTTATGCTGCATGAAGCACTAATAAGGATGAGATCTTACTATTTATACATTCTTGTTTGTGATTATCTATACCGTTGTGCATCATGGGAATATTCATTTAATGGAGGTCAAGTTAATCGCCACTAATTAAAGCGATGTTTCGGATTTTAAATCGGGCGTATGAGATTTTTGCTTCCTTTTCTGGTTTTACTCCATAAAAGAGATTGCCAATAAGTACAATGATGATCAGCTTCTACTTATGCAATTCATTTACATATATCATCATTTAAGCATTACGAAATATCATGGGTTCATAGAAGAGCGATCGGTCATGCAACTCCTTATCGCTTTCTTCAAGGAAATGCTTTGTTTATACTAACTTGTCCTTCTTTGCCCTCTTTGCTTCCCTCTTGCGAAATCATTTCGTAAATCCATCTCTAAAGTCTAAATATTGTATATATATCCTTACAGGTGACTTTGACATTATTGGTGGTGCTTCACCGATACCGTGAGGCTAAAATTATTAAGGTAATATATTTCCATATGGCATCGTCTTCCTTGTTTCTATGAGACTATGACTGAATTTTCTCGCCACCCTTTCGTTATTATTTGATCTGTTATCTTGCATGTTAGTCAATTATTTTATACTTCATATCAAGACAAAAGTTTCTTCTTCATATTTGGTATTGAGTTGGACATTTTATACTAGTGCGGTTTGTATTTTTGCCATGCCATTGTTGAGCTTTTGTTTTCTATGATGAGAGTAGCATTAGTTTATGCGGATCTCAATTATAGTTAGGGGCATAACACTTATATTGTCAATTAAGTTGTTACTTCTTACTACGATTACAGTGTGCTCGTCTTCCGTGATTTCATACGTGTTGGTGATAATGATGAACTATTGACAACAAAATGGTACAAAGAACATGGTAGGTTACCTTTGAATGGTTTTCTCATTGGATTGTATCATTCATCTTATGTATTACATATTGGCAAATGAGATAGTTGATTAGATTTCCAAGTAAACATAAAATCGATAAAAAAAAAAAATCTATGCGATCCTTTGTCAGGTGTGTATAATTCATCTTATGCAACGAATTTTCTTTGGATTGTATCATTCATCTTATGCAACGAATTTTTGTCTGTTCTTTGATTCGCTTATAAAGATGACTTTATCATCCGCCATTCGCTCGTGTGTATTCGTGTGTGTGTCGCTTTGAGGGCATGGCTAGCACTTTCACGAGGCTAGCCGTAAATGTCCGCTTTTTTATTGTTGGACGGGGTTATCAGTGGCGGTTCCAGCTAAAAACCGCCACTGATAATGCATACCAGTGGCGGTTCGAATTAAAAACCGCCACTGATAATAGAATTATCGCGATGGCGGTTTTATATACAACCGCCACGAATATTGAATTATCGATGGTCGCTTTTAGCCGAACCGCCACGGATATTGAATTATCAGTGGCTGTTTTTAGCTGGAACCGCCACAGATATTATCATTATCAGTGGCGGTTTTTCTCTACAACCGCCACTAATGAGTATTATCAGTGGCGGTTTTTAAACCGCATCTGTGGCGGTTTAAAAACCGCCACTGATGTCTCTTACGAACCGCCACTGATGTCCCTCTCCATATTAGTGACATCCGTATCTTCACTATCATCATACGTGCATACGGACGAACAATATAAGTATAAAGACAACTACCACAAGCGCAGCTTAATAGGAGGTATTCTGTAGGCCAAACCTGCAGATGTAATTAACCGGACACTGTGCAAAGGTACCGGGAACTACGCAATCTCCAGTCAGATATTCTCTTAAGCAAAGACGCGAAAGACAAAAGATAAACTCCCACGACTTTATTTCAATACAAAATTAATGAAGTACAGTATTCGATCGCCCTATTTGTTTTTCGCAAACAAATGGATCCGAAACAACTAGAATAACATATAAAATGCTTCCGTTTCCTTCGTACGGGCATCGAAGACTCGAATTGAATTGAACCACAACACCAAGTTATCGCAGCACCTCCCACCAATCCGAGCCCTGTACGGCAGGGCGCAAGTTTCAGCGACCGACGTGCCGTCTTTCCCAAGTCTCCATGAGATGAATCCACAGAAGCTTGGCATCGAAGCAAGGAGCAACCAAACAGGCAGGCACTGTCTATCCACATGGCAGATGCGGTGACTGTACACGCCAGAAAAACATCGCCCATCGCCCTAACTCCACCTCACGAGCTCGCATGCATGGAGATCGACGATTTGCACCTCCATTTCCCCTAAGAAGTAGGAAGAGATCGATGTCCAAGTGCGTCCATGGATTGGACCACGGACAGTTCAAGCACACCTAGCTCCCCGACCAAGCTCGACGATCCAACCACCTCAGTACATCGTTTCCGTGGGTATATATGCGCGCCACACACCGCTTTAACATCACCACTAAATGGCTAAACCACGTGTACCAGCAGTTAATCCCTGCATATATAGGGCATTGACGCATCGTACTGTGCTGTACTGTGCCCATGGCTGTCTTCCTCCAAGGATTTCTGGAGATGCATCTGCTGGACCAGCTAGCGGTGCTGCGGCGCACACCTGTGGCCTCATGGAGTGGTCCATTGCATCCTCGTGTTCTTTTAATGGCGCGAATAGGTTCACGCTTGTCCCGTGGCTCAAACTGTCTTTCGAGACAAATCCAAGGATATGTATATTGCTCTAATTGAACGGTGTAGATGGGGAATTGGTAGATAGTTGAGCGTAGATCGAAATTATGATAAAAAAAATGTGGGTCTAGAGTCTAGACCAATGTTAGAAATCTCGGCAAAATCCCGCGAAATCTCGGTAAATTCTTGGATTTTAGACCCCCGAGATTCAAGATCCGGCGAAATGGCAAAATTTGGGAAAAAAATTTAAATTGCTATAGTAATTTAAAATCTCGGTGAGATCTCGCCAAATCTCATCGAAATTTCATATATTTGGACCAAATTTACATGTTTAAATGCCAGATTTTACTGGATTTGATCCGGACTGCATTTGCCAGGAGTCCAATCCTAATATCCGGTCTGTATTTACAGGATTAGATTCTGCGTGCGCCAAAACGTCCTGGGTTCTTGGTTGCAATTTTTTATAGCTTTGGTTGGCATGCATGGTGGCATAAATGAAGCTTCTTGGTTGCAATTGATCGTATTCTTGACTTAGTTATGACATATTTGCAAGCCTTTGCCTGGAACATCTACCACATTTTATCCATTCTCCTGATGGACGGTGATGATTCATCAGGCAAGACATGAATTGGAAAAACAAATTGATTGCTCATTTAAGGTGCAAAAAAAGAGTTTCTGAATTAATTTTGCACTTCATGCTGAGATCATTAGACATGTTCTTGGTGCTGTGGTCCATTTACATGCACTGATACCACTAATACCATTCAAATACCATTGTGTATTTGTGTTGTGATCTCACCTTCAAAGCCTTGTTTCTGCCTGTCCTGTGAAGGGGAGAAGAGAACAGCAAAGAAACTTAGAGGAAGATAAGGCAAGCCAATCCATTGTGTATGTGCATGTGCTTCTGTCTTCTTTGCTAGCTACAATTGCTTAGCCCTATGCCGGTCAAACCCAAAACTCGTTTGCCTGCAGTAGATTAAAGCTATAAGGAAAGGATTAGGCCTTTTTATTAGTTCTCTACCACATAAGATTGATGTTCAATTGTTATGAACTTTATTTGTTATATTTAAAAATTTAAAAACAGAATGAATATAACTGATGTATTAGGATAGTAGCACCATCATAATTTTTTGAAAATCCTCAAGCTTGGTCATCATCTAAAATTTTATGGTAATTTTAGTGATGTATTATGACCATCCACAAAAAATTCAAATTTTCTAACGTGATTTGAACTATTTTTATTTTGGTTGAAATTCACCGGTCAACCTTCAGTAGCATTGTCTTAATTTATTTAAAATTCCTCAAGATTGATCATCATCAAAAAAAATTTATGTGAATATTATGGATGCTTTAGGACCATCCAAATTTTTTTCCCCAAAATTTTCTAATGTGGTTTGTACCATTTTTCATTCGGTTCAAATTTGTTGATAACACTTTTCTCTGGATAGTACTACTTTCCAAAACTTTAAAAATTTCTCAGGATTTATCATCATCTGAAATTTTTAATGATAATATTAGTGATGTGTCAGGGCCATCCACGGAAAATTTCAAAAAAATTTTTGACGTTATTTAAACTATTTTTCCTTCATTTGAACTTGACTGAGATCTCGCTATTTTTGAACGAATTTTTGATATTTTCCACTGAGATCTTAGAAATATCGGTGGAAAAACAAACTGGATTCAAAATTTGATTTTTGTATTTCATTTGTATTTCATTTGAAATTATAAGATCTTGGTGAAATTTTGGATTTCGAAAGGTGATAAGGTATGAATCAAAAATGAAATTTTAAATCTTGATCTAGACCATTCTTCTCTAACCTGGGTGATGCTGGTGGTGGTAGTGGTGTGTGTGGGGGTGTCCTAGAGACAGGAAAATGACGAATGATTGGAGGTGTGTACGAAGAATCTCTGCCTTTTCCAAACAAAATCCACATACTTTGACAAAAAGGATGATGGTAACTACTACTAGAGAAGATTCCCTACTTGCATACATGTATATGTTTTTCCAAGAGCTCTTTCTGAATTTTACCATATACTTCAACCATTAGAATTTTTTACCCTTTTACCTCTTTTCTGAATTCTACTGTCAATACTACATGTAAAGATCCAATGGTTGAAATCAATTTAGATCTAGTTATACTACCACCTGTAGTATTGGCAGTAAAATTCAGAAAGGGGTAAAAGGGTAAAAAATTCTATCATATTATTTGTCCTCTACGGTAAAACATGTCATGTGATCCTGGTGAATGACGGATGAATGGATAAGAAGCATATGAAGATCATCAGGTATTCGGTGAATCCAAAACTGTGAACGAATTAGAAAAAGTCTAAAATACCTCTGATGAATGGATATGAAAAGCTTAAAATACCCTTGAGAAATGAATGATTAGATTAGATTTTTACTATCACTATTTACTACCTATATTATCCACCATAAAATTTCTCTTTTCCAAAGGCAAGATGTAGTAGCTCGTAACACAAAAGTAGGTCCTTAATTATTTATGCTTCCAATTTGCAAGACTAGTGTTGAGTGCATCGTTCTATTTGGTTGATATAATGCATGACATGACATTTCATGATACAGTGGAGAATCCTAGACACGATAATCCATTGCATGGGTCAACTGTTACTAAATCCAAAAAAAAATTCTACAAATTTTGCACATACATACTGGTCCATGTGTTTTGAGGGAGAAACTTTGGCACTTTAAGCGCCCAAGAAACAAAATATCTCCAGTGATTGGATCCACTCAGCCAATCATTTCAGATTCCATCTCCCACTGAATTGCCAAGATTTTTGTTTGTAAAAGAACTAGATTGCAAAACACAAAAATCATGAGATGTCCACTTGTCAAGTTCTTTGTGCTTGCTCTAGCTATCTGTGGACCGTGCAATCAACCATGTTGCAATCAAGCGCATGTCCTTCCAAAGTTTTCTTTGCTTTCTTTTGTGTGTGATTGCTTTCATTTGTATTGCATCCTTGCTTTCTTGTGAAAGTAAACACATTGTATGTTTTCAGTTGCCACTTTACTATTTCAGATAACAGTATGATTCCAGGTACAGAATTTTCAGATACACTGCATGCCTAATCAGAATCTAGATGGCACAGGCTAAAAACACTCTAGCTTACAGTATGCTAGTATGTCACTATATATCTTTCGAATCTTATCTCACCATGACCGAACTACCAAAGAAAAAAACAATGCAGAGCCAGCCAAAACAATCCGTTGCACAAGGCACCCTCTTCATTCAGTCATCTTTTCCTTTTTGTGAAAAACAATGCAGAGCATTTCATTCAGTCATCTTTACTCTTTTATCAGAAAAGCAGTACATACACGGAGTGAGGCAGATTCCATCTTTCCAAGCAACATCACATCTTTAGCAGAAAGCAATCAGAAAAAGCACTGCCCTTGCATCATCTGATGCAGCATTGCTGCCACACCCTCCAACCCTCCAAAACCATTCAAAAAAAAAATAATACTATTCCTATGTAGGAGTATGTTCATGGATTCCAATTTCCAGCTTTCCCTTTGCTTTTTGATCACACTAACCATGCAACACCGATCTTTAATTTTTTTTCCCCTTGGACATGTGATTGGTTGGTCCAGTCCAGCACCTTGCAGCTTCTGTTAGGAAGGTCAGATCCATGAACATACTTTCCTTGGGAGTGTACAGACATCTTCCGGATGTTTTTGTTTTAAATAACATCTAAATTTTAGATCGTAGGATTAAAAAATCAACCGTTAGATCAAATCATAGGATCGGATGTAATCGATACTCTCGAATCTTAACAATGATCCAATGCTCTCAGATTTGGGTGAGTTCAGCAAACAAAAACATCCGAATGATGTTTATCAAATCCCTTCTTTTATTTAGGATGCATTGATCTGCAACCTTTTACACCTCAAACTTTGGTTGGTGGCTAGGCATGTTAGGGCATGGATTAACTTTTGGTGCTTACCATTTTAACACAACAGTGCACTAATTACCATATCATCACCCCATCATTATTGCATAGCCATCCATCCATCTCTTGAAGCTTTAGGGAACCATATCTCCAACAGCCAAGTCAAGCACAATTCAAGTAGGTAGCTGAGGATGTTGCACCCTCCATGAAAGTGAAACCTCCATGACCACTTCTCATACTTGCAAGTACTGGACTACTGGTACACACCAAGGGTTCCATATATTTATTGTGAGAGAGTAGTAGATACATCGTCCATATACACCTTGAGAATTTACAATTTTGCAAGCTGGCTAGCATGGATGGGTTCACTTTCCCCAGTGCTGCCCCAAGAGGGCACCATCAGCTCGGCTTTAGCTCCCCTCCACCGTGGTTCCTCGCCGTCACCAACGACGACGGTGCTCCGTGGGGTGGTGGTGGTGGAGATGGTGGTGGTGACCATGGCGAGGAGGAGAAGATGGACATGCTGTGGGAGGACTTCAACGAGGAGCTCACGAGAACGCCGCCGGTGTGCCCTCTGAGCCCTCTGCACACGGGAGAGCTGATGATGATGAAGGAGGCGTGGCCGCTCGACGACGGTGGCGTCGGCCCCGTCGTCGCCGGCACGGAGAAGTGCGGCAGTCACCCGAACGCCGGCAGCGTGGTCCGGCGCCGGAGATGGAGCCTGCTGCTGATGCTCAGGCTGCTCAAGAAGCTCTTCTTGGTCAAGAAATCCAGGAATCAAAGAACTGCACCGATCTGATCAGATGGGCTAGCTCCAACAATGAAGAAGCTAAGATCTGATGAGCTATATACCTGCGTATTAATCAGTAGTGTATATATATATTGTTATATACATGTTTGTTTGATGTTTCTTTCACAAGACAAAATAACCCAGGTGGTTCTTTTTGCTGAAGAATGTATTCTTCTTGGCATCAATATGTCCCTATGCCTAATTAATAACCTGTTCATGTTATTCCCTCCGATTCTTCTAGCCTCTGAATCATCCAATTTTTGGGTTTGGATCGAGTTCACTACATGTTTATCAACCACAACATGTTGAGTGAGATCATAATGAATCTGAACATTGCTTCTAAATTACTCCCTCCAGTGAAAAAATAAGCATGGTTTTAAAATAAATGCAATTAAACTGTTTTTTTTACTATAATGAACAGTAACTTTATGAATATTTAGATTGACCATACGAAATCGTTATGAATGTATTTATCTTGAGAAATACCTCGTAATAATACAATTTTATTAGGTTTTATAAATACTTCCTCCATTTCTGCATATATGCCATTCTAGATTCTTGCACTTCTTATATCTTTGGATGGTGTGTCTTATTGTAATCTATGATAGTAAATAGTATTATAAATAACTAAATGGAAAATTGATAGAAGGAAAAATTGTAAAAAGTCACGTCTAAATCGTAGAATGACATATATTTAGAAACAAAATTTGAAAGCTAGAACTCAGAAATAAAGGGATCATATTACAGTAGAAATTGATCATCGAAGTCATATTTAAGAGACTATGCCAATATTTAAAATGGCACATGTGTCGGCAAGAGTAAGTTACATGTGCTCCCCTCTTGGCATTTGTGTTGTTTAGATGGAATTAATTACCATTCTTGTACTGGGTATTACCATGACAGGGCTGTCACATGCCACCAACCTCGTAGACCTCGTAGACGCAGATGCCTTGCCATCACAAACCTACCAAAATGAAGGAGCCATTAAATGTGAAGGAACCAAAATTTTCTGGTGACTTCACCCACATGTCTACGTGAGGCCGAGACCAGATGCCTCCAGGCCTCCAGCATCATAAATTTCGCACTTAAGAACTGCAACCAACATACTCAAATCAGGGTACTATCATTTACATATCTGCTGGGATGCCAATTAGATCTTGCTCTGCTAATCAAATCATAAAAATTGTGCACGCCAAAACTGGTCAGACATGAACACCTCTGTACTGTGCTGCTCCAACCGATGAAGAATGTGTGCAAGATGAAACAAAGTGTTGGGATAGAACCCGGATCGAACCTGGTTAAAATTGGAGATCGATGAAATTAGAAGTTATTAGATTATAATACGACTGTAATCTTTGCGATAAATAAAGAGTATGAGATCCAATACGATACATACAATTTCACGATTTACATGGTATCAGAGTCGCCTTACCTTTGAGCCGCCTCGTTCTCGATCTGATCCACTACAGCCATCTACTGTGCCATTCCCGAACCAATCAGACGCCGCCGTCTCCTCCTTCACCTCGGGGGAGCCGCACCGCCACCACCACTGCCAAGGCCAGCCCAGGGGCATGGGCAGCAAGTGCAATCGGCTAGGGCCCAAAAGAGCCACGGCCCCAGATCATGTATATATACAGTGGCGGAGGCAACTCCCGGGCAGCACATGCGGCTGCCCGGGCTCACCAGCGACGCACCAACTAGGCTCGTACGAAACAAGTCATGCAATACATCAACGGTGACATGCCATTACAAGAGTTCGCAGCAACATGTATGAGCTTAAGCATGCTAGCCTTGATGGAAAACAGGGGATTCAACCCTTCTGATATGTCATACCCATAGCTAACTACGTCGCTAGCCGAGCTGTATGTTCATGTGCATACAACCGTGTGAGTTTCTTGCCTGCTTATTTCGTCTAGCTAGCTATGTACGTACAGGCTGGAACAATGCTACTGCAATGTTGATGAGTTTATACTTTCTGTGTTGGGAATCACCAGAAGCCCGGCTGAACCGACCATTCCAAATTCCAATGAGCAAGCATCGTCGTTGGACCAGCCACAATAGAAAAAAAGATGAGACTTGCTGTTTTATGAACGGAAGAAATTAAGCCCACCAAACCAAAAGACCGATTGGACGGGTTAGGAACATGTGAGATCAACTTTTGTTGCGTAGCCAGCCATTTTCCGATCTCTTGTAGCCATCAGCTCTGTCATGTGCGTACCTACGTATGTAGAGCCTGGGCATTGTGTGAAATTGGCTAAGATGATTGAATCTGCACGGTCTGATTTAGTGTTTTTTTCGAGCTGGGCCTAGATTTCGGGTATGTTGGGATAGCATGATACGACCTGACCACTTGGGACATGTTCGGGCCAGCATGGCCTGAAAAGGCATTTGCATCGTACTAGACATGATTAGAACATTAGTGGTATGTGAAGCACTAGTTCAATACTTCAATGCGAACAATAGTGGTATGTGAAGCACTAGTAACAAACCTTTTTATGGTTATCAATTTTGCTTGTGTGGCATGTATATAGACTTATTCGTGTTTATTGACCATAATTAAGTTTGCCCAGGCTCCCAAAATTTTCTGGCTCTGCCACTGTATATATACCTCATATATAGCTTGTGTAGACTCATAGTTAGATGTACAAGCCAAAGTACATAAGAATATGTGTCTATATCGTCAACTCCCAAGCAACCACTAGCAAGAACATAGAATTAGACTACCAGCAATAATATTGAGAATTTGTCCAAACCAGTCTAAGTGCTCAACTTAACAACTTACCATTTGGAAACACCTACATTTGGCATTCACAATAGACTAAACTAGTGAATGTTCAATCACAAGATTGATGGCTAGCTCGACTCAATTCGCTTGCATCTTACTACCTGCTAATTAAGCTAAGAGAGAATTTGACAATTTGTGGTTCTTTATATATTTGAATCCCTTGGTTAAAGAATACGAAGAAAACATTTGATTCAAGATTAGTAATTTGGATTTCCAGTGCGCCTATGGTGACCGGTTGGTTGTGTTTGGTGACTAACAAAAAGTTCATTATCAGTTGAAGGATATGAAGAATTTTTTGTTTAAAGGTTGGTGCTTTGGGCTTTCAGTGTCGGCTCATGATTGCTTAGTTGTATATCTTGGCTAACCGAAAATCCCATAAAATGGTTTTTCTTATGTAGTTTCATACTCTTTAGAGCATATTTAGAATACATGAATTTCATAGAAAACAAATTATTTCATATAGCTATATGTAAATTTCTCGAGTTTTATGCGATGCCTTAAGTTATATGTCGCTTGCAACTTGCAAGAGAAGTTTAGCACGTATAACCTTGTTCATATAGTACTGTAGTAGGATGTCAGTTATATGAAAGTGTTCGCACATGTTATCGATGCTCATGAGGCAGCTGTCTCAGGTCTCTACGCGGGGACGCTTGGTCGCAGTTGCCTTGGGCCGTCAGGTTGCAGAGCTGCTGAGTCGTTAGGTCACTGGGCCGGCAATCCCCGGGTCATGAGACTGTTGGTTCCCCTTGCTGTCGACTTCTGTTTAGAATAGAAGAGGGAATGCTAGGAGTCGGCTGAGAGAACAGAGAAAGGAAAGGAAAGGGGAGAGAGAGAGAGAGAGAGAGAGAGAGAGAGAGAGAGAGAGAGAGAATGTAGGAAAAATAGAAAAGTAGGGAAAAAGGAAAGATATGCCTTTGTTCGGCTAATGCACATGCATGTATAACGAAGGTGCTACGTCTATACTTTGTGTTGACATTGATGCTTAAAGAATTGACGTGGTAGTGGATATACACGCAACATAGGGGTATAGTGTGTGATTGGCATTGCTCTAGTTGTTCGGACAAGATAACTTTGGAGGAGATTGAGGTTGCATGGAAGCAGGAGGAGGACACTATAACGAAGGCAGCCAAAGAGAAGAGGAGGGTGATTGTTGAGTCGACTTCCTCATTGGTCACGCAAGGTGATATGAGAAGCATATTACATGACCTTTTAGCGATGGGTATGATTGGTCTGATGGTTGGTGCAGGATCATCCGAGTTGAAGCTAGAGTTGATACCGAATGATGTGAAGTTGGAAGGGAGCAAGAATTACCCGAGTTGGTCTCAAATGGCTCAGCTAATTCTGAGGACGAAGGGGGTGGAGCACTCCCTACAAGAGGCTTGTGTTGAGCATGTATACAAGATAAGCATTGATTGGAGGATGTGGAACACCACCGATTCTATGGTGGTGGCTTGGTTGCTGACTTTGTTATCTCAATCCATCGATCGAATGGTGAAGACGATGTAGAATGCAACGAAGATGTGGAAGACGCTGAGCAACCTGTACTTTGGGGCAGATAATGTGATGATAATGGTAGAAGTTCAGGGCAAGGTGGAGATCCTAAAATAGGAAGAGAAGACCATCCAGAAGTATGCTAGTGAGTTGTAGCAGTTATGAGCAGACTTGGATCACTATGTCCACTGCAAGTGATATGTGCTGGTGATATTAAGGTTGACAGATTGTGGCTGCAATGTAGGCGGGTCACACACTTCTTGAAAGGGTTTAACCCATAATTTGAGAGTAGGAGAGCTGCCATATTTCACTTGGCGAACCTATCTACTATGGAGGAAGCGATTTTAGCTATGATGCAGGAGGAAGTTCAAATATGAGTGATGGGGGGGAAACAACCCAATCAGATCTCTCTATGTTGTGGCTAATGATAGTGAGTGCTACAACTATGGGGTAAGATGACACCTAAGTCATGCCTGCCCTTTCTCATGGTATAGTGGAGGTTGAGGTGGAGATCGTGACGATCGTGGTGATCGTGCAAGCTAAGGAGGAGATCAGGGTCGTCGAAGTCAAAGTAGAGATCATGGAGGTTGAGGTAGGGGTAGGGGTGGCCCCAGAGCCAATATGGCTATGGCAAATGAAAGCATATATGTTACTATAACAAGTGAGTAGGCTATGCAGTGGGAACAATGGCAAAAGGGCAAAGCATTAGAGTCTTCTCAATATTCTACGATAGCATCTACCACCTCCTTTGGTAACATTGCCAACTATTCCACATGGGCAAAGATACTTAGGCACTGGCACTTGCATCCACATATAAGTATCCTCATATTGATTGGATCATAGACTCAGGGGCATCTAAGCATGTCACTGGTTCTCTTAGAGCATATGCATCCTACATTCCATATACACACTCTAAAACTATTTAGATAGCTGATGGGACATCTCAACTCATTTAGGGAATATGATTTGTAGAGTGCACGTCATCCATTGTTTTATCCTCTGTCTTGCATGGCTCATCCTGTTCAATTATAATCTTCTTTCAATTAGTTCCATCATCGACCAATTTAAATGCACTATCTTATTTGATGAGGATTCTTGTCTATTCTAGGAGAAGAGAACTGGGACTAGAATCAGGCATAATATACTATGGTATGTTGATGAGGTGGATAAAACATTGGGACGTTCTTTGTTTGAGAGTTTGAGTCAGATATATTATGAGTTGTTTAATTTAGTAGATAAGAGTAAACTTGTGTGTGATGCTTGTGAGTTTGGAAAGCATACATAGTCTACTTATAGTAGTATTGATCTTTGAAATTGTGAACCTTTTATATTAATACATTTTGATGTTTGGGGTCTATGCTCAGTTACCTCTGTGAGTGGGTTTAAGTGGTTTATCGCATTCATTGGTTGTTATACTCGGATGACTTGGATCTATATGATGAAGGTCCTTTTGATGTTTCTAGGACTTCTATCGGTTGGTGGCAATTTAGTTTGAAGCTATGGTTCAAATTCCTTGAACAGACAACGGAACTGAGTATGCTCTAAGGAGTTTGCAGCATATCTCTCGGAGAATATGATACTTCATCAAACCACTTGTCTAGAATCCCACCTCAGAATGGAGTGGCTGAGAGGAAGAATCGACATTTGTTGGAGGTAGCACCTTCACTTATGTTTTAGATAAATATGCTGAAGATATTTTGGAGTGAGGCAGTGATAACAGCTACATATCGTATCAATCACATTCCATCTCGAATACTTGGAATGAAATCTCCTGTTGAACTTCTTTTGGATCAACGAGACTTAAAGGTTCCCCCTAAGGTGTTTGGTTGTGTGTGCTTTGTATAGAATCACTGGTCAACAGTTGGTAAACTGGATCCTCAGGCTATGAAATGTGTCTTCATAGGATATTCATCCAAACCGAAGGGATATAAGTTCTAGAACCTAATGAAAAGAAAATTGTTTGTGAGTATGAATGTAACTTTTCAAGAGTTCGAGCCCTTTTTTTAGATGAATTCTCTCCTATCACCGAGAGTGATAGTTGAGAGGGGAGTATAAGGATTGTGGGAGTGATAAACGAGGGAACAAGTTGTTATTGTGGGGACAATTCCGTGTCCTTCTCTGAGATTGGATAAAAAAAATATGTAAGAGATGTGATAGCCCCAGAAGAATTGAAAATGTATCAGAGAATACGCTTTTAGAGACAACGGATAAACAACTATCATCATCAGATTCCTGTGCCATTAGATGAGCAAGTTCTAACAAACATAGTAGAGGAACCAGGGAGACTGGGGAAGAAACAACGGCTGCCGTCGGCACTTGACAAAGTTTTATTAGAAGAACAACAACACGAACAAGTCAGTCTAGTTGATTCATTTACAATCCCAAATCTGTCATCAAGTCTCTCTCTATCAAGTTTCTTGCCTCCCCTTAGCGCAAGTGGTAATGTTTATTCTGATTCCTCTCATTTAGAGTTACCTCTTGCACAACGTAGGGCAATTAGAGCTAATGCTGGAAAGCCATCGTAGTATAGCTTTGAGCATGACATTGTAAATTTTATCTCATATTCTCATATCTATCCTACATACAAAATATTCATTGCATCTCTCCAGACAGTGCCTATTGCAAAGGATTGGCGGGTTGCTAAGCAGGATCCTAAATGGAAGGAAGCCATGAAAGAGGAGTTTAGTTCACTTCAAAAGAACAAGGCGTGGGATCTTGTTTCACTTCCAATAGGAAAAAGAAAATGGCATATAAATGATTCTTTACAGTGAAACAAACTTCTGTAGGCAAGGTGGATAGATACAAGGTGAGGTTGGTTGCGAAAGGTTATAGTCAAATGTATGGGATAGACTATGATGATACTTTTACATCAGTAGTGAAGATGAGCACAATAAGGACATTGATTTCTTGTCCTGTTAATTTTGGGTGGCATCTCCATTAGTTAGATGTGAAGAATACATTTCTTCATAGAGATTTACAAGAGGAGGTATATACGAAGATACCTCCTAGCTTTGAGAATAAGCATACCATCAGAATGTGTAAGCTTAAAAAGTCTTTATATGGCATGAAGTAGTCTCTACAAGCATGGTTTGACATATTTAGACACACAGTTTTTGGCATAGGATATTTCCAGTGCAATGGGATCATATGGTATTCTACAAGCATAAAGGATCACATATCACCATACTAGCGGTCTACGTTGATAATATTATGATAACCAGAGATAATAGTGAAGAAATCAAGTGCCTGAAGGAGAGACCAAGAGAAGTATTTGACGTGAAGGATCTTGGACCACTTTGATACTTCCTTGGAATTGAGATTGCTCGGTCTACAAAAGGGATAGTTCTCTCTCAAAGGATGTATGTCCTTGATCTGTTAGCAAATACAGGTATGCTTGGGCGTCACCCTATTGCTTCGCTTATTGACAGAAATCACAAACTCTGTGCTGAGTCTAGTGATCCAGTTGACAAGGAGGCTTATCAAAGACTAGTTGGGTGAGTAGATATATGCATGATACTAGAGTGGGACACATTGCAGCTGTCTTTCGGATCCTATGATATTTGAAGAGTAACCCTTGGAAGCGGCTTTGGTTCAGGAAGAATCAACACTTGAATGTGGAATGACATTGTGATGTTGCTTGGACGGGCATTATAGATGATGGGAGGTCTACAATTGGATACTACATTTTTTTGGTCGGTAATCTTATGTCATGGAGGAGTAAGAAACATGAAGTTGTGGCTTGATCTACTGCAGAGGTAGAATATAGAGCAATGGTATTAAGCTGGAGTGAGATGATCTGAATGAGGGGTCTATTGTCTAAACTTTCGGTGATAAGGAGTGGTCGCTTGATATTGCGCTGTGGCAATAAATCTACAATCACTATTGCCAACAATCCGACGCAGCATGATTGTACCAAGCATGTTGAAATGGGTATGTTCTTTATCCAGGAGAAGCTGGATGACAGGATACTAAAGCATGATTGATAATTTTAGCCAATCTTGAGGAGGAGCGTTGGGATAGAGCCTGGATCAAATCATGTTAAAATCAGAGATAAAATTGAAATTTAGAGATAGAGTTACATTTTAATACGGTTGTAATCTTCTCTATAAATAAAGGGTGTATGATCCAATAGGATACACATAATTTCACGATTTACACAAAGAAATGCCCTAATTGTGACATACAAAAAATAAGTTTTTTTTTTTTTTTTTTTTTTAATTTCATATGCCAATCTGTTGTTCTTAACCTGCCAACTGGATCATAAGCAATGGGATGGGGGGGGAGGGGGGGGGGGGGAACCCTCTCCTAACGTCGATCTTCGCATGTCTCCCGTTTAATCTAGCTGTTGCTCTCACTTTACTAATAGCTAGTACTGCAAATAAGTCAACCACAGTGCAGATCACTCTAAAAGGTCTCCTGGTTAGGAGTGAACTGTCTCCATTGCTGAATGGAGTAGAAAGAAAGGAGGCCTGAACCTGACTGTCTGACTAAGACATCAATACGTGGTCTCCAGTGGATTATGGAGATCGACATATATCGATATATCGATCTCTAACAAAGTGAAACAACAAGAAGCAAAGGCAGAGCCATGAGAGGGACAGCGCAGCCAACCGGTTGGCCTCAAGCAGCAGGAATTGGTTGTGTACCCTTGTACCCTGTCACGTTTAGTCTCACACCAATCTGCACTTTGTTGGATGTCTTCATACATAGGAAGAAACTGTTCTGACATCATAAGCTAAGCAATATCTTGCTACAAGCCTATGTCTTCATACATAGGAAGAAACTGTTCTGGTTCAGTTTCAGCATGATATTGCAGAGCAACATTGTAAGTCATGTTCTTGCTGGTTTTGTGATCTTGATTCTTTTTTTTTTTTTGACTGTGATCTAGATTGTAGAATGCCTCGGCTACCATCTCACAGGTCACAGTCACAACCGCAACTGTACCAGTGGTTGAGAGAACATGATCACAAGAAAGTTAATTTAGCAAAAGTTTCTGCAGGCAAAGTCAAGTAATAATCAGGATAGTTCACAACAACCAATTTCTGTCCGGTATCAAGGCTTTAGTTGCACACTAGAGACACATGTCTGCAACCACCAGCCCGGGCAACGCTGATCAGATATGCAGCAGCATATGAGCCCATCTGTGTTCTCAAATCTGGCAAATATGCTCTGGCTACAATCTGCCTAAAACCAAGCACCTGCAACACATATCAACAAGCAAATCGATGGAAATTAATGGGCACAAACAAATTGTTAAGATATATTGTTCATATAATCTAGCATTATTATGGCTGCAAGTCTGTAACCTTGAGCTGCAACAACAGAGTCATTCAACAATCCAATCCAATTAAAACTCAACTTTGTTTATTAGACAGTCACTTATTTTGTTTCAAATACAGCCAACATGTGAATAGTCTTCTTATTGCCAACTAGAGCCCCCAGATCAATGGAATTGCACTCTCCAACCCGCGAACACAACCCTGTTATTTCTTGTTGTTACCGGGGAGGTACGGAGTTATTTCTGGGACAACTCTGTAGATGTGCACTTTTATGTTGTCCTTCATAAAGAGCTCGAAGATGCAAACATCGTACTTCTCGAGATTATTACCTAGAGCAAATTTGCTCCAGCCACCACTGAAAGAGCCCACACAACGGTCACTGTAGTAGACATAGTTAACTTCCCAAGCCTTTCCCTGTGGATCCCAGAGTGTCAACATCTTGCTGGTTCGGGGAAGACACTCTCTGACAAATCCACAGGGGATATTCTGCAATAGAAGCAAGAAGCAAGTAAGTCAGGTAGGCAATGGCAGCGCGAACAAGGCAGAGCAAGTAAATACACAGGTATATTACACCGCCGCTCGCTAGACAGATGAAAGAACCTGAAACATAATACTAGCTTTTGGTAAAAGTTCTTTGCTGACAAACGTTTCTTGATCCAATAGGAACTCCGAAAGTGTCGAATAAAAATAGTTGATAGTACCAAACTTGGCTAATTTGTGATGCTATTAGTGAAATGCTCGTAAATTATATATTGTCACAAAAAAAAAATAGCGCTGCCCTGTTAAAAATAATTTGCTACAACAAAAAGGCCAGTACAAATTGGTGATATATAATTATACATAGCTGTTGTGAGATTTTTCAACAGATATTATTAGGTACACAATATAAAAAAAATAAAACATACTTAGAAATGAAATGACAGAAAGATCCATGCATAGCCATATAGTAAAAGAGAATGCAGCATCTGTACTCAGATCCAGATGATTATTGCAAAATGCTGCAGCTCTGAATGCTAATATGTGGAACTATATATAAAGGTTAGTTCATGTGTGGTATGTTTAGAGGTGCGACCTGCTGTTATGCGGTTTCTCTTGTCGTTTGTTTTGTGTTTTGGATGTTCATTTGGATTGTGTGCTCCATTTTGGTGCGCATCTGAACTTTTTATCATTGTTACCCTAGGCGGCCGCCTAGCTCGCCTAGGCGCTAAGCTCCACCCTCCCGCCTAGCTGCCTAGAACAATATCAATTGTTTCCCTAATGTGAAGTAAACTAATCCAACCAAATTTTGAATTAGTACTCGGTGGGCTTTTCTGTTTCAAGATTTTCAACTGGACAATGGAGTCCAGGACTTTTCGCAATAATCTGACTCTCTGGTCTCCTCACACCTATACTTGGATCGTTAAAACTCTTGGACAATAACAAACAGATACTTTGTTACTTCAGTTATCGCATTATTCACATCACATGGTAATTTCATATACAAACATTGGTAGATTTTTATCTCCTAAAGTAATGATGCAAATATATGTTGAAATAAACAGATTCACTCAGAAATTTCATAAGTAAATTCATCAAGGAAATTCTCTAATAACTGAGCAAAAAATAAAATAAAACAAAAAAATTTAACTACAATGGCCGTATCATTGTGTCAACATGAAGTGTTCATTAAAGAATCCTGTTCATGCACAAACAAAAAGGGAATAGTATAAGAAGTAACATATGGGGAAATAGTTACATTACCATGAAAAATCCCACATAGACATAAGACGCCATCATTATTTGCACAGTGAATGGATGTTTAGATTTAAATCGCTTTGCCTTTTCAAGAACATGGTTCTTTTCTTGTTCAGTTACCTGCCGCCTCTGTGATATTACTGCTGGTTGTCTTTGACCGTTCATAAGGCCTGGAAAGTGCAATAGCATCAAATTGTTTACCGAAATCACGCAGTCCATTAGATTTGTGTCTCTTACTAACCACACATCATAGCAAACTTAGTGATAATAAAATAGTTTAGGGGACGAATAACGTACTTTTACCACGTCGAGGTACATCCTTGTTCATTCTGAACAGTAGTAGCGACTTTGAAGACTTGTTGCAAGAGATATTTCCGTCGCTTGAGGAATCTATGATATGCAAAAAAGCTAGTAGGGAAATCATATGAATCCTTCTTGTTCTGAACAAGTACTAGCTACAACAATAACTTTCACAGTCAGTGTTAGGAAAATGATATTAGCCACCTCTAACATAGAGCTTAGAGGTGGGTCTCTTCTAACAATCAAAAACTTTGTATAGTACCGTACTAGAAATGAAATGAATGGGGCAAGTCATTTATGCAGTTATTATGCACTCTATTTCATGTTGTCGACTTGTTGCTCCACCAGTTTGAAATAATTGCACTGTCAACTGTTACCAGCTATTACATATATTTTCGCAATAAATTCAATGCTGACTATGTCAAAATAAATATATTCAGTTATTCACTTATACCATTTTTAAAATATAAAGGATGTTTTACCTTTAGTATTGTTAAGGCTTGTTGACGCTGCCTTAGAAGTACCAAATGAAGCTCCAGGCCTTATTTTCTTACCCTTTTCCAAGACATCAGAGCGCCTCTTCAATGGACAGCCATTTTCCATGACATCATCCGTTTCTCTAATCCTCTTCCTTGTGGTTTCATTACTCTCCTCTAGGGGGAGAGCCAATATTTCTGATAGGCCAGCTGCATTCTTGTCCATGTCCCCTTCAACATGTTCTGTTTTGACGACTACATCCTTGCAAGGCTGAGCATGGAAAGCTGACAGCTTCTCACTGCCTGAATTATCAAACACCACCACTGAAAATTGTGAGTTTCCATCATAACGGAAGACCAAAAAATGACCAAGCTCAAGGGAATGATCTCTGACGAATTCCTTCCACCCGTGCACAAAGAATAATCCTTCAGAGTCTGAAGCCAGCTCTGCATGCCATGTATTGCCACTTTGACCTTTTAGGGAAACCACTCCAGTAGGCTCATTCTGAAGGTACTGATTAAATGATGATGGAATTCTCTGCATGGTATCAATGTATAAGAACTGGATATTTTTATCCATAAAAACTTGTAACAGTTAGAACTAAACATATGATGCAATCTCAGCTCAAAGACAAAACTACCAAACAGATACTATATGCAATGTGATGTGATAGCCCTAGAAGGCACCCAATTGTCAGTAAAGCAAGCCTGTAATCATAGCCTTAAAGATGAAAAAGTAATTATAATATGTGGGTATAATGACTGAACAAAGTAAATTATTAGAAACCAACTAACATGTAAAACCGTCTCAGAGAATCACCAGTGAATAAACATATTTTGGCTCTGAAAGCAGTGGCATTCGGATTCCATCTCAAGATATTGTGCATTAACACAAAATTGCCACATCATCAAAATAGCACTTGTTCCATGCAACAGAAAGCACAGTAATACATTTAACAAAGTAGTATATTGATAAAAGATGCCGCCTTTATCAAACCATGCAAAATAATGTGCACAAACGATGTCCGTATACAAAACATTCTATTTTATAAAATTGGAACCGGGGATCCTCCCTTTGGTTCTAAAAAAAATCTATTTTAAGTATCATATCCATAATCTTGGTGAAAAATAATTAACAGATCCTTAATACAGTCTACATAACATTTAAGGTTTATGTGAGTTCAGAAAAGGTTAAAATGCACTTTTGATCCTGATCCTTGATGCTCGATTTGGTCCCTCTAATTTAAGACTGTCCAAATTAGTCTCTCTACTTTGGAATTTGTCATATTCTATAGGATGATGTGATGAGGGCATCACCAGTTCACCACTACACAAGCTGAGCACAAAAATGCTGCTGATGCCTTGATGGTCAAGAGATACCACAACAAGTTGCTCCTCATGAAGGGATTAAAGGGCCAATAACAAGGAATCAAACTCTTCTTAATTCTATGGATAGCAAAAACCCAGATTCGTGCTTCAGACTTCAGGCATTGTTGAGATTGTTTCGGTAGCACATCACATGTAACAATCCATTGGTTGGCTGCCTCTTTGTTCAGACCAGTAACCCTAGTTATCCGAGTTATAATACCTATGCATATGTGGTGAAGATTGGGATTGATTCGTGTGCACATTAGGATGAATAAAAATACGATTGTCTTAACAACTAGTTGCCTATGTGGCTCAGAGAACATGTAATGAAAACTTTATACCTAAGTTTCTCTTATCTCCTCTCTTACTAATGCATGGAAGTGTATATCAAAAGAGAAAATATCATCTATTCATACAAAACATCAATTATGCATTTATCTCTATCAAACTCTCTCAATGTAAACTACTTTTGGTTGTGCCAACTTAATTTTCATTATCCTTACCCGACAAATTGGGGCTGATATGTGAATGAACAACTTCTGTTTTTTTTGACAAAAGAACCAAAAGAAAGGAGTGTATACCATATTATGGGTTCCTTGAGAAACATTGCACCATGCTAATAGAGCACATTTCTACACATGAGTGGTAAGCAATACGAAGAGCCAAAGCTCTAATCAGGTAAATTAAACAAGCAAGGCAAACAAACAAAGTACCACACCCTCAACCCTGAGAATCAAGGCAACCAACCGAAAACAAACATCAATATACGCATAGACAATGCTGTTTGAGCTTGATGCTGACCAGTTTATACTCCAATCACACGGTGCACATGAAGATCCACAGATCAAAATCAAATCAACTCTTCTATCCTCATCAAGAACAACCGAACTAACAAAGACTACCGAAAAAAGAAGCCAAAGCAACTCATTCATGCTCAAGAAATATGCATCCACATAGGAAACTCTCCTATCACTAGGCAGTGGATCAAGGTGGGGCATCTTGTACTCCCACACCCAGAAGCAGAACCTGCTTAGAATCCTCCAAGAGCTTGGTTAAATTAAAAAGGTAAAGGAAACCATTCATCAAGAACATAGAAACTTCATAGATGTAATCAATAAATCACCAATATATGATCAGAAAAAAATGCAAACACATAGCAACATCAATCAATCAATCAAAGATTACACAATACAGAGGGATTAAAAGGCCTCACCAATCGCTCCCCGGATTGATTGGGCCAGAACACCTTGAAGAATTCTCTGACAACGATCTTGGCCTCCCCCTCCCCCTCCTTCTCCTTCTCCTTCTCCTTCCCCTTCCCATTCTCCTGCTCCTTCCCCTTCCGCTTCTCCCTCGCCAACATGGCCGCCCTGCTCTCCCACTCCCGCTGCTCGCGCCGGCCGCTCCCCAGCCCCTTGCGCCCCACCACGCCTACCCAAGCCTTTACTTCTCTCACCTACCTCCGACCTCTCTCTCCACACAGCGCCACGGCCGAGGAAACGCCAAGAACGGTGATTCTTGCGACGTCGCCGAGGTTTATAGCTTCAGTTACTACTGGAGTGAGGAGTGGCTGGCCTGGCTCCCGTTGGGACAGCTCTGCTTCCTTTCTTGGAACTGATGGTGTCATTTGTCCTTTGACTCCCTGGGGCCTAGCTAGGGTCTACCCCTCACTGACAGACAGCGACACACCCTATTTCTCTGCGGATTTTAGCAATTTCTGAGGATAAAATGGTCAGCCATGGTAAAAAGGCACTGACGCCATGGTTCCTCTTTGGCAGTGTGCAGGAAGAGATGAACCAGAGTCGCATGTGTGCTAAGGAATGATGGATAGATTTCCTTTTTGTTTTTCTTCTCTTGGATTTCTTCCTCTTCTCTTTGATCACCCGAGATTGTGGTACAAAACTGGAAGATACATTCAATTGTCCCAAATCTTTGGCTACATTGGATCTGAATGAAATTTGGGGGAGGATGCATGCTATTTCTGGGGAATCCTAGAATTAATTACTACTGGCTGTGAATAGATTGGTCTAGCTAGGAAGATCATGCAGTGCCTTAAATGAGATGTTTTAGTGTTAATAATCGCTGAAAGATGTGTAGCTGCGTAAATTGTGAGGTTTCAATTAGAAATATTTGATCTAATTCTGTGTGTTAATTGCTAGAGATCCTTCCTAGGAAAAGGACAATCATGCCATCTCATGAAAGGTTGTAGTAGGATGGACGGAATTGACGGGAGCACTGCCACGTGATGCTTCTTCTTCTTCTTTTTTTTTTTTTTTTTTTTGCATGGTTACATATTCTAGTGAAATATCAATGTTTAGCCTCAACATCTATGCATTTATTTATGGGTATTTGTTTGTACTTATTTGCTTTTCGTCATTAAACTATCTATCGGATGCAAACCTATTTGAGTGTTTGCTAGTTGTTTATTTTCACCACTCGTATATATTTATGAGCATCTATGCGTTTTTTGTTTTCTATCATCATTGAATTATCTTATGTGCATGCATATATTTAGGAGTAATTTTGTTTCCTAACACATTAAACTATTTATGTGTTATTTATTTTACCTTTGAGCTAATCTAACACTTACCCGAATGAGTGTACATTCTTTATCACCGTTGAAATAATCCATATATTTTTACGGGTGTGTATAAGCTATTTATTTCACATCACTTTTGAGCTAATCTATCATGTACCCTAATATTTATTAGCATTTACGTGTCATCTGTTTCGTGCCACCCTTGACTAATCTATCATACTTATTTTGCGAGGAACCATGGATGCGTTATGCATCATTTGTAACTTGTAAGAGCTCTACTGAAATGGATTGAAGTAGGCCAAGAGTACTTCCAAAATGAAAAAAAAAAAGAACAATGGAAGACAAATTACAACTATACATATACAAGGATCCGAGCGGACCCAACCAATCGGAGATTGGATCAACTACATTATGTTTTCTTAAAGAAATAACTACACTAGCTTTGCCTCTAATAGTGACATTTTCAATGAGAGAGGTGCTTCTGTGCTCTTCTTTTTTTAAATTGCACAAATATTAAAGTATTAATGAAGAGTAGATGAGGATTACTTACCCCTTCGTTTGCTTCAAGATTTGTACAACTTGTATTGAGAGGAAAAGCATAGAAGCATTGCTCATTCAATAAACATATGCGTTTATTGTATCTATTTGATGGTAAGGTATATTGTTGAAGAATATGACTATGTGTTCTCTATAGACTGTAGGCAAGGTTCCAAATTCTAACAACCAAGGACAGCAAGCTATGGGAGGCTATCATTGTAGTTCCTGCTGTAGTGAATTTGATGTTATTCCCTTCATTGTGAAATAAGGCTAATCTGATTGTATATGAATTAAAAAGGTCACAAAACCGAGGCAGTGAGAAAGGTGACAACTATGCCTACTTCATTTGCCTTTGAAAAGAGAAATAAACTATAGAGTGTTTTGAGTGGGGTAGTTGAAAACAAAATATGGAGGGGGGGGGGGGGTAAGATTGTAGCAAAATTATATGTATTGTGCACCATGTGGTGCTACTTTACAACAAAATTTAGAGAAAATTTATACACCTTTAATTTTGTAAGGAATGGACGATAGAGTATAACAAGAAACATGTTTGATTCAAAATAGATTAGTCTTAGAAGTAGATGTCTCATTCTGGGGTCATGCTTGATTCTATATTAACACAAATACCAAAAACAAAAACGAGGAATAGCATTGCTAAGCCCAAACATGGTTGTCCTCTTTGGGCAGTGTGCAGCTGCAAGCAGGGTTTCACTTTTTGTTTCAAACTCAAATTTCGATGTCCTGGCGGTATAGAAATTCGAAAGTCAAATGAATTTGAAATCTAATCAAACCTCCGAGCGAAATTCATGGTTTCGAACGAAAACTGCTTGAAACTGCTCGAAAACTGCTTGAAACTGCTTGAAACATTAAGAAAAAATTGTAAAAAAATTATTGTAAAATTTGTAAAAAGCCATTAAAGGCCAAAAATGATATTTGAAGAATTACTTCAACAAATATTGGTACTAAATATAATTGAACAAATATTGAAACATGTAGTGTGTTGTGGAGGTGTAGTCCAAAATTCTGATTCAAATGTTGCACTTATTTGATCAACTATGATTTTTGTAGGCTGTAGCAGATCTTGTAACAATTTATTTCTATTTATTTTTTATGCACTACAGTTGATTTCTTAATAATTGCATTTGTGTTGAACATTTAGCTATGATATGGCTCTCTCTCTCACTCTCTCACTCTCTCTCTCTCTCTCTCTCTCTCTCAAAATAATAGAAAAAATGATAGACGGTTTATCACTAGAGGTCTCATATAATTTTATATTGATTGTTGACAAGTAAAACATGAGATTTTGATTTAGTCTAATGATTTCTTAGCAATTTACATGTTGTTTTAAGAAAAACTCAAGTATAATTTCTGAATACATGTCATGATTTTACCCTTCTTGCCTCATGCTGCTGGTTTTTACAAGGAAATATTGGTACTAAATATACTTCAATAAATATTCTACTAAATATACTTCAACAAATATTGCTACTAAATATAATTCAACAATATTGCTACTAAATATAATTGAATGGCTCAAAAACATCTCCAAATTTCTTTTTTTTTCAAATAATATTCACATCAGAGGTCATAAGTTGTAACATTCCAAATTCTAAGTTTTTGAAAAGTTTTAAAATCAGAAAAAAGAACCATTTGGATTTTCTCAAATTTAATAAAGCTTAATTTGAATTTTTAATTAATCAAAAAATATTTTATTTAATTAATCTATTCATCAAACAAAAGATTTTTAGTCGTAGTTGTGTTCCTTGTGCTTCAAAAAAAAATTATGTATTTTTTGAGATTTTTCTGAATTTATTTGCTATTTATTTGAATTTATTCGAACTTATTTGAATTTCTGTTTATTTATTAAATTGACAAATAAAATTTTATTTTGAATTCGCCCTCGGGCTGAATCATCTCAGCCAGCCCGCTAGCTTGGCCCATTCCTCCGTGTCACTCGGCCTGCTCCGCCTCCCGGCCTAGCCACCACTTCGGCCACTTCGCCGTGACCAGTAGCCAAATCACCGCCGCGCCACCGAACCCTAACCCTAGCGCCACCCTTGACTTTCGGGTCACGCGCGCCTCCCCATATTCATTTTCCCCTCTCCACGCCGCATTCGAAGCCCTCCTCGCTGTCGCCCGAGACCCTCCCGTCGTCTCGCCCAAGCTCACCGGAGTTTTAGGCCACGCCGTCGCATTCTTTTGCGTCGATCTCCTCCTGTGTTGTGCCTCCACCGTCCCGGTTGCCTTCTTCGGGTTCGCCGTGCTCCGCTTGTTCGGACCCGCACCAAGCCGAACCAATCCGGTCGTCATACGCTGAGTTTTGCGTCTCCTTCCGTGGCGTCGGTGAGTTCCGCTGCCACCACTCGTCAGGGCCGAACCAGTCTAACGTGGCGGCCATGCCACTCGCCTCGTTAGCACCCTCGACCGTGTGTCCGCCCAGTCAGCCACCACCCCAGTGCCACTGCACTGTCCCGAGCCCCGCGTGGTAGCCGCATCGGTCGTGCCATGTCATCACCACATGTTGGCCATGTCATCGCCCGTGTCTTGCTACCTCAGCCCTAATTCGCCATGTGGCGTCCACGTCGTCGCATTGTGCCTTGTCAGTCCTAGCCGTCTCGGTGCTCTTGGTCCACGGTGAACTGAGTCTCTGACTCGTGGGCCCCACGTGTCAACCGGTTATCCTTTTCTTTTCCTATTTCTAGAAAATGTCGAAAAGCCCAGCCAATCATATCTTGCCATGTGTCAACCCTTTTCCTTTTTCCTGATTTTTCCTACCCGAGCCACTTCCGAGAGCTCGTTCTCCTCCGTCTGAGCTCCGATTCCAGTGATTCAAATTTCTAAATTCATTTAAATTCAGGCTCTACCTCTCTATACCATTATTTTTAATTTTTGAATTTTATTTATATTTCTTTTATTTATCTATTTTCTTGTTGCGTGTAGACGACGTCACCGAAGTTCGAGGAATTCAGTAGTCAGAGGTAGAACCAGTGGGAGGCAACGAAGGCAAGTCTTTCTTGACCACGTTGAGCCCATGTTTATAAAATTAATATGTTGTTTTAAATTATGCATGCTTACTTTTATGCAATGTATTTCAAATATAGTCTTAAAGTTTAGTTAAATTCCTGAACTTGTTATGACTCATTTGATATTGATCGTTGTGAACCTTTGTCACCCTAGATGATACTAGTTACTGTAAATTGATGATAATTAAATAGTGTAGCATAGGATGGTAGAATTGCTTAGTCCATTTTAAACATTTCGGTATTATGCTATTATGGGAATCATTTGAATCCTGATTTAAACTCTTTTGCGAACTTGTGGCAATTGGTGTTGCTGCTGTTATTTAAATGAAATAAAATGGAAAACATGGTTTGGAATGGGGTGAATGGAATCAATGGATGTTTGGTGGGTGCTGGATGCACGAGTATGTTTTGGTAAAGTGAATGTTCTACCCTAGTCAATTAAGGACCAAAGCGTGTGTTACTTTGGATCGAGCACTACCGTACAACCAAAAGTCTATATGGGTACGACCTGGCTAAGTAATTTGCGCGTCTCATTATTGGCCTCACCATTGGGTGGAATGTGGTGTCGGATGGAGACACTCATAAGGTGCAAGAGGGGGCTTCTATACTGGGTGGCTAGAACCCTAACAGCGGTGAAACCTTAGCGGGCGTAGATAATATTGAGATCGTGCATTGTAAAGGCCTTGTCATAATCTCTCTGCCGACACACCAAAGGCAGTATGTTGATAGCTTGGCAAAAAGGAGACAATTATGTCTCGTGGGTAAAGCTGTACACACTCTGCATAGTTAAAACTACTTAAGTAGCCGTGCCCACAGTAAAGGATAGGCAATGTACACTTTTACATTGTAGATCTTATGGTTTTGAAATGAAAATGATGTTTTAGGGAATCCGTGAGCGGATGAAACTCATGGGTTATGGTTTGGCAGTTGGAGCCAGTATGGTGATTTGAACCTATTTAGTTGTCATATTAAATTAAATGTTTACAACTATATTTGGTCAAATGATGCCTTATGAAATTACTAATGGTATTTAATTTCAAATGTTGCTTTATGCAAAATGAGCCATATTATGCCTTCACTTGTTCAGCTTGCATATAGTTATCATGCATTAAGTTTCCAAGGCTTGCGAGTACAGTTGTTGTCGGTGTTTCGGATACCAGCAATACGATTTTTAGTCTAGGGGTCGCGCGTTCCCTCTCCTCGAATAGCCTAACTCAGGGAGCCCAAGAAGTATACTGGTTCGAGCTGAATGTCCCTACTCCAGTTCTTGTGATTGGTCTGTATTGCTTTCGGGGGCAGATGGCTGCACGGTGTTACAAGCGAGGGCTGAGGGTGAGCACCTCGTAGGAATGGGAGAGTAAGAGTTGTTTGCCTGAAAAAAAGAAAAAGCCTCCCTCTCTTCCCTAAGGGTCATGCCCCCTTTATATAGTTGGAGGGGGCAGGTTACATGGGAATCTGGAAAAGGAAGAGAGGATGGGGTGTCCTACGCCTGGGAGTCCTGGTCTTCAGTGAATGACCGGTGCCTGCTCGCCCTACGCCGGGTCGGTAGACACATCGAACGGCATGGTTTTTCGTTTCATCGGGAAGTGGCGCACCTACCCTCTGTGCGTCTGCTAGGTGCTGACGCAGTGCTTGACTTTGGCGTTGCCTCGGGAGGGAGCGCATCCTTCCACTGTGCATGTCTGGGCGATGAGACTGGTGCCTTGACTTTGGCAACCTCCTCGCCTCCTTGGGAAGGAGCCACCTACCCTCGCACGGTCACTCTGAGTCGTCGCGTCCGTGGGGCAGGTGGCCAACGACCGGTGATGGTCCGGTGCTGACGCCTGGCGGAGAGTACCTCAGTTGGATTGAACGTTGCGGGGCGTCCGACCCATGGGAGAGATCGGATCCTTCTCCTGATCAGCTTGGTCGGGGACGAGTCATCCTTGGGCTTTCGGCCAGAGCTGGGCTTGGAGCGGCCCATCCGTCGTCCTGGGCCGCTGGGGGTACCTATGGTACGAATATTCGTCAGTTGTGTACTCACCCTTGCAAATTATCCCCTCTTTCCACAAAGGAGTGTGTAAAAGCAGAAGGTGATTATGAGTATTACACTTGTGGTTTCGATGAAGGAGATTCGGAATTCTAGGATGCATACCCCAGTCGATTGCCTATTGAGCATATGGATGGGTTTACCTTGCCACTATTTATTTTGTTTCCGCTGCTACTTTATTGAACTTAAGCCATGTGGTGATGGACACACGGAGTGGCCCAATCTTTCGGTGAGGGGATAACTTCGATTTGGTGGAGAATGACTATGACGATCCGGCTACAAACCACGCAAGAAGCGCCCGTAATCGCTGAACCATGCTCCTAATCGTTATCAGCTATGCCAAGACACGGATGACCTGACCACGAAGGTCTATTCTTGAAGCAACTGAAAAACTAGCAAGAACAATGACAAAGCACACACACAAGTTGGGTTTTGAACTTGTTTACTGCTGCTCTAGCCGAGTCAGGAGAACACGGATAAAGTTCTACACATGGGGGCAACTAATCTTAACAAAACCTGAAGAGAAATGGAAGGGAACTATCCTATATATAGCTAAGGTGGTGCTGCTCAGTAATGGGAACACAACCCAAAAATTAATGGTGGCGCACACCCGAAGAGTTGAGGACTAAATGTGACTACAAAATGTTTTGACTACTGTGCGTAGCTCAGGATGAATTTGAAGATGAGGCTAGATCCATTGGAAAGTGGAGGAGATAAGCTTTCAATCAAGTACTCACACGCCACAATCGGAGTCCGTTTGCATTCTCTATGAGCGTTTGATTTCAGACTGGTCATTGAAGGCCGAATTGAGTTCTTTCGCGTTCCCATTGAACCTCTTTGCATTCACACTTTTCTTTATGACTTGTGTTGGCGGATTAATGCTCCCTTGATGATACTTGCCTAGGTTCCTAAGTATGAGAATATTATTAGGTAGCAGTCTATTCTCTAGTGTAAAATTACGCAACCTGATAAACAAGTTCACCTGTTGATTTAGCTGCCGTGCACGTGCCCTTGTGATAGGTCCTTGCATAGGGGATGGTGGAATTGAGGTCATGGGTACATCCGGTATAGTGATGTCCTCATCATGTGGCTATTTATTTGTAATCGTTGACCATAAGGTCAAAACCTTTTATTTGAGTTATAATATTATTTGATACGCGATATGGATGTGTTATCATCACTGTTTTCACTGTGTGCACTAGCTTGATCTGGGAATAGTGCAGCTATACATATAGGGTTTGGATTCAGAAATTCGATCCCAATATAAGGCTATTAATACTAATTATAGAGAAAATTTGGATAAATTTTTCAAATTTTTCAAATTTTTTGGATTTAAATTTGAATTTGAGAGAAAATCAAAATGGTTTTCTTTTTCGGCTGCGAGTGGTACGAACAAAATTCGTGAAATTTTGCGAATTTTGTTTGAAAAGTGGAACCCTGGCTTCAGGAGAGATGAATATAATGCATGTGTTAGGAACGGGGCATGAATAATAAGGTCCCATTTGGTACGGTTTCAGATTCTAGTAGAAATGGAAACGATTCTAGATTCTTGGTAGAAACGTTTTAGGTAGAATCAGAATCACTTTCTGCAAACCATTTGGTACGGTTCCAGATTCTAGTAGAAACTAGTAGAAACGGGGTTGAGCACGATTCAGCCCCGGTGTGGAAAAAGAAGAAACGTTTCGAGGAGAAACGTTCTGAGTTTTAACCCGTTTGGCTGGATTTCTCCCAGATTCTAGTAGAAACAGCTCGGTTCCAAGTTGCCAAACGGAGTCTAAATAGATGTCCTTTTTTTCTTGGAATTTTTTCATCTTTTCTTTTTACGGCCAAGCAGGGGATATCATCATGCTCCTTGATCGCCGGAGATTGTGACAATCTGGTACTCCCTCCAATCACAAATAAATGTTGTTTCAGACATCGATAGGGTCTCCAAAATATAAGTTTGACTACTAAATTATAGTGTAATATATTTAACAAATCCCATAAAATTTTAAATTATGATAGTACTCTTCGAAACAAATTTATACATATTTTGTTTTGCACGTATCCAATCTAAATATTTAAAAAAGATAGCAACAATCAAAATTTTAAATTTTGACTATATGTGTCCCAAAATGACATATATTTGTGATAAGATGGAGTACATACCTTACATGCAAAAAACAAAAACCAAAATTATTGAAAATCTTGGCTACAATGAATTTGATGAAATTTGGGAGGTCGCTCCTTGTAGTTTATCCTAACATTAATCATCTAGGAGAATGAGAGGGTCAAGGAGGATATTGTAGTGTTTAAATGAGATGTTTTAATACTAATAATTGCTAAAAAAATGTGTACTAGCATAATCTGTGATGTTTTAATTAGAAAGATTTTGTTTAGTTCTCTGCTCGAGATCTTTTCAAGAAAAAGGATAATTGTGCCATCTCATGAAAAGTTGTAGAATTGATGGAGTTGAATGGAATGATCCCTGTTTTTTTTTTTTTTTTTGCAAAATTATATATTACGATGAAAAATCAAGGTTTATCCCAATGTTTATATATATATGGGTATTTGTTTTTTACTTGTTTGCCTTTTTTCATTGAACTACCTATCAAATGACTACCTATTTGAATGTTTACTAGTTATTTACTTTCTGCCACCCTTCAACTATTTATCACCTATGTATCAGGTAACCATATACATTTATGTGAGCTTGTACGTTATTTGTTTTCCCATCATGATTGAATTAACTATTATGTATATTTACTAGTAGTTGTTTGTTATTTTGTTCTAACACCTTAAAATATTTATCAATACTCTTATATTTTTATGGGAGTTTATGTTTTATTTATTTGGCTTGCGGGCTGGGATCAACAAAAAAACAAGGTTTCTTCTAGTAGTTTGTAATTTCCCTTTTATGTTTGCGAAATATTGTAAAATTTCAAACTTTGTTTGTCAAAAAATATTCACACAAGATGTTATAAAGCTATTGATACTAATTTTAGATAACTTTTGGATAAATTTTTTAAATTTTTTTGAATTTAAATTTAAGCTTGAGCGGTAAACCGAACGAAATCCTTTTTCGAACCGGAGCAGTACGAGCGAATTTCGCAAATTTCAAGTGAAATTCATCGGAAAGTGATACCCTGATGGGACTTCACGCTGTACTGAGTCACTGACCCACGGTTTGCTTGGCTACTCAGCTCGATCTATATATAAAGAGAGCTTTGGGTGCTAGCTAGCTGCTTCCATATACAACAATATAGCACCAAGCTAGTATATATACAGGCTCCGATCAAGATCGTTCAATTGTTCTAGCGAGCTAGTGTATATATAATATAATATAATCCTCCGGTATTAAACTTCGGAGAAAAGGCCCGTGAAGAGCACCTCCATGTGTCACTTGCCGTTTTTGTAAAAAAGTTCTTCCATTTCACTGAATTACGTACAGGACCTTGCGAATTTACGGATAGGTCATTTGTGATTTTCTGTGAGGGAAATTTTTTTTACCCGGTTCGCATTTAGGTCCCCCATTCGCCGTTTTACAGAAAAAGGCGACCGTTAAATATGAATCGCGAACGAACCCTTTTCTAATTTTTCATAATAGCGAACATATCCAAAAATATAACAAATAGGTCCTGCACTTTACGTTTAGGTCATTTCTCCGTTTTGCCCAGAAAAAATGTTTTCGTAGTCCGTTTTTTCTCCAGAGCATAGGAAAAAAGTTTTCGTTGGCCGTTTTTCCTTTTAAAAAAAAGAAATTCGTTTTTCATTCGTCGTTTCTCCATTTTTATTGGAAAAAATGTTTTCATTGTCCTTTTTTCTCCGGAGCATGGGAAAAGTGTTTTCGTTGATCATTTTTCCTCAGAAAAAATGCAAATTCGTTTTTCGTTCGTCGTTTCTCCCTTTTTTATTAAAAAAAAAATGTTTTCGTTGTCCGTTTTTTCTCAAAAAACGAAAATTTGTTTTTTTATTAATTCTTTCTCCGTTTTTGCCGAAAAAATATTTTCATAGTCCGTTTTTTCTTCGGAGCCCGAGGAAAATGTTTCTGTGATCCATTTTTCCTAAAAAAACACAAATCCGTTTTTCGTACGCGCACGCGGCGTGGGCCACTTTTATGTTTTCGTGGTCTATTTTTCCTTAAAAAAAACACAAACTCATTTTTCATTCGTCCTTCCTCCGTTTTTGCCGGAAAAAATATTTTCGTGTTCCGTTTTTTTTTCCAGAACCCAGAAAAAATGTTTTGGTGGCCCATTTTTCCTTAAAAAAAAAATGCAAATTCGTTTTCCATTCACGCACGCGGCTCGGTCTCCACGGTTTCTCGAGGCTCCAAAAATTTTGAAGATACGTCTAAGTCTATTTTTTCACCCAAAAAATGCAAAGCCATTTTTCGTTCACGCGCGCGGCGTGCGCCGCGCTTACGGCCTAGTAAACTATTATGCCTGGAGGGATTGCCGATCAACCATGCAGCCATGTCGCCCCTCTCGCCATTTTGCAGAAAAGCCCCTCCATTTTCTTTGAATTACGGCTAGGTACCTGTAAATTACAAATAGGTCATTTACAATTTTTTGTGAGGGTAAAAAAACATTTTTAAATTGCATTTGGGTTCCTGATTCATTACTTTACGGAAAAGCCTCCCGCTAAATACAAATCTTGAACGAGCCCTTTTCTAATTTTTCAGGATAGCGATCAGGTCCAAAAATATAACAAACAGGTCCCCGTCCCTTACGTCCAAGTCCTTTCTCCGTTTTTCCCGGAAAAAAATATTTTCGTCAATACAACTCTATCTCTAGAAATGTTTTTTCAATTCAATCTCTAATCTATAGATTTTTTTTCCCCAACTTGATCTCTAATATTTTTCGGAACGTGTATTATTACTCGATGAATGCATAGAGTTTTAAACTCGATAAAGAAGGTTAACATCTCTAATATTTTTCAGAACATGTATTATTACCCAGTTAACACATAGAGTATTAAACTCAACAAAAGGTGGTTAGCCGGTAATAATAAAGTGTTAACCAAATTCGTCAAAAGAAATATGTGTCCAGGTCTTTTCTCCGTTTTTCCCAGAAAAAATATTGTGATCAACAAATATATGTGTGCAGCTCTATCTCTAGACTTTTTTCCAGCTCAATCTTTAATCTCTAGACTTTTTTTTTCTCTAACTCGATCTTTAATATTTTTCGAAATATATATTATTACTCGGTGAACACATAGATTGATAAACTCGACAAAAGAAGGTTGACATCTCTAATATTTTTTGTAACATGTATTATAACCCGGTTAACACATAGAGTGTTAAACTTGATAAAAGAAGGTTGACCAGGTAATATTAAAGTGTTAACAAAATTCATTAAAAGAAATATATGTACAACTTTATCTCTCTATTCTTTTGTAGCTCGATTTATGATATTTTCTGAAATAAGAAATATATGTATACAACTCTATCTCTATAGTTTTTAGCAACTTGATCTATAATATTTCTCGAAAAATGTATTATTCACTGGTGAACGTATAGAGTGTTAAGACCGCTGCGAAAAAAATATATTTAGGTCCTCCTGTAGTCTTTTTTAAGAAAAAAAAAACACAATAAATTTTACACAGTGCGACGTGCGCCGCACATTCTGACTAGTATATATGGCGAGTAATGACTTCCACGCTACGACAAAGGTACGCACGTGTGTTAATTACCACCTTAATTTTATCTTTGTGATTACGAAGAGGCCGTACACACCACGCATACACACACATGCAAGCGTGTTTAGACAAGCGAACGCTAAAAATAAATCGACGATCTCACAAAATTTCAACTAAACCATACTCGTGTGTGCATAATAGGTGACCATGAGAATTTAAACTTCGACGAGTGAAGTCGTACACCTATAATTCTATCATCCTATCAAGAGATGGTTCCAATTACCACTTTATTAACATTGCAAACGTTTTTATTTGTAGATGCACTCTATATTTTTTTAGTATATATTAACATTAATAGATATCCATAAAATTAAGAGGCCACTTTATGGTCCAAAAAAAGATCGAGAAACGACGAGGCTATTTACTCAAATGAAAGATAAATTATCTACAACGATCATTTTAAATAGACACCTGCGCATGAGAACATCAGTAAGGTAAAATTACGCACCAACACTACTACAGCTAGTTACTTTATTTACTTATTTATTTTTTGTCTAAAAGACATAGTAACGTTTAATTTTGCGAACTCTTGCTTAATCATCTTCGTACGTCGTCAAACAATTGTACGAGTCATTCCTCAAGAAACATCTATATAATATTGTCAAAACATCGTCAAACATTCTAATATAGTAAAAATATCGTCAAACATTCTCCCAAAAAAAAGAAGAGAAAATCACTAGAAATTCTTAAGAAAAATATTAAACATTTTGCCCTCAAACCCTAGCTATTATTAAGTCACAAGCATTGGATGCTATCCAGAACCTAAGCTCAGAAAGCAGCGTATAATCTGAAATCATAAAAAAGGGCTTTCGCTTATATAAATAAGAACCTCAGCTTCAACTCAAACAAGTATCCTTGTCTGAACTCTGAAAGCACAACTTAACCTTAATTTCGCCATTTTGTTTCTTCCTCTTCGATTGTATTAGAGGTAGAAATTTTATATGATTTTATAGAGTTCGATCAGGAGCGGACACTCAAGATCGATCGCTACGGTACAAAGCAGTATCGGTGCTACGATGATCCAACGGCTCGAATTGGTACATGCATAGTTCCCTAAGGTGTGTTTGGTTGGTGAGATGAGATTGAATGAGATGGAATAGTACTGTACCATTTGGTTTAATTGATTTGGGTGAATGGAAAGGTTCAGTATCTATAGGATTTTTTTTTTCAAATTTGTATCCCACCATCCAGGGTGAGATAGTTCAATTCAAGCAACCAAGCGCATAGATGATTTTTTTCTTAAATCAACTCATACATATACCGCTTGGTACAAGCAACCAAACGCACCCTAAAGAAAGAGAATTTTTCCCACCACATGTCGGGCCCACAAACTAGAGTCACAGAAATACCCTATTCGTGTGGCCAGATGGGAGATGTGTGGGCGCATGTGTTGGAGAAGCCAAACCTGGTATATTAGGGTCCGTTTGGTTCAAGGGCAAATGGCGAATAGGATGGGGCTATCCACCCTCGTACGGATGAAATCATCTAAATTTATGTTTGGTTGAAGGGATGAGAGATGGATGGGATGAACCAAATTTTATTTGGTTAGAGGGATGAGAGTTGGATGGTGGATGGGATGAGAGTTCAATTTTGGTTGGTGGGATAAAAGTTGAATGGATTCATCCAGCCAATTTCATTGGATGAGTTCATCCAGCATCCACGAGGAATATTCATGGGAGGTTTAGGATCAAGGATAACTGACTAGAGGGGGTGAATAGGAGGTTATAAAATTTTTGGCTCTAATTGCTATGAATGGACAATTAAAACAAGAATTGACAATTTTCACAGATAAGACCTAAATCTTCTTGGTTTCATTAATGTGCACCAACAATGCTGTCTAAGAAAACAATAAATTCTAGTTAAATGAACAGGCCTAACATGCTAGAATTGCAATTTACACGAATTAAAGCAAGAACGAGCAAACCACAAATGGGAGATATGAATTTTTATCTTGTGGTCTCGGAGACTTATCGGTCTTCCCTAATCCACGTTGAGGTAGCTTGTCTCACTTCAAGCTGGCTCCTTTGCACAAATATGCCTACTTTGTATACTCGTGGTTGCTCTTCCGGGTAGGCGAGCTCCTTGCCTTCACAACCGATTAGGTCTTCTCACAATCTCCGTTGATAAGATCACTGATGCCAAGCTGCCAAGCCGTCTAGGAGACGGCAACGTCCAATAGAATAGAAAGTTGAAGCTCACTTGAACTATGTAAATAGCTTCTACTATTGTATGTAATATATTGTGTATGGTTGTGATTTCAACTCTGTAAAATATGAGTACTACACACTAACCTCTGGGCGCTAAAAGCTGAAATAAAGGCCGGAGATGAGCTTAGGTGTATATAGAGGATATCCAAGCTCAAAGAATCAGAAAGACACTCACCGTGGTGGAGGAATTAGACTTGCACGTGGTTGTTTGCGCTGCTCTGTCCCCGCGGCCAATAGAGCGCACTCGGCATCAATGGTGCGAGCTCTCGGGATAGAGAGGACACATCAATGCATGGAGCCAAACGGTACTAGGGAGAAGCTTAAAAAGACGCAAAGCGAGTGGATGGCACGGAAGCTCGGAGCTGCATGTGCATGACGGATCAAGTACCTCCACTCGTTAGTGAGCGTAGAGGCACTGGTCTTGGTGGGTCAGCTCAGTTGAAGGGGGGGTGCATAGGGCAGAGAATAGAGGGGCTAAGGCGCTACCAGGTGGGTCCGACCGGCCGATGGGCCCATTTGGCAATGGAAACAAAATAACAAAAGAGAATTTTTTTTTTTAGATTTTCTGGAAAGTAGCTACAATCCAATTTAATTGTGGCACCTAAACACATTGAAAGATTTTGGGAATTTTTGTGAAGAATCCCGAAGGCGTAGTTGAATTACAATAAAAATTTCAAGCAAAAATCTTATGTCATCAATTCTATAAAAATCTGACATGCTCAAGGTTCAATTATTAAGCTGCTGTTTGTTATTTTCTAAATGCAATAATTCGGTTCAATTTTTTCAAGAAATTTTGCAGGGCTCACAAAGATACAATTCTGGATTTAATCAGATCTTTCACAAATTTTATGTCCCCTAGTTTTGAATTTTAAACTGAAACTCTTTCTTCTTGGTTAAACAAAAGAGATTTTTGGGAAATCATAATTTAAAAAAAATCAGAACACATTATAAATTCAGCTCAAAATCATAAATCAAAATTTTGAATTGTTTTTACATTTTCTTTTAGTTAGAGGATGTTACTGCGCCGATCATCCTAGTATATTATCAACTTTAGCATGATGGCCACTTCCCCAAGACCCTCACTAGCGAGCACGCATAAATCCGCATGTTATATATGTTTATATATATTATTATATCCTTGATTGATTTAGTTACACAAATAGCGTAATTAAGGACGAGAAAAATTAAATAATTCAATTAAAAATGATTCATAATCTTGATCAATTTTAGTTACATAAACAAGCCGATCGGTAGTGGGTGGGAGAGCAAACGTGCACCTCCTACTTTACGTACCCCACAGATTCGAAATTATTCTTATCCGTGCTCTCTCACTATATATATAGCGTATGCATTCCGTGCAATGCAAGGGCATGCTTAGATGCACGCAGTTTTGATACTGAGCCCAGGTAATGAAAACCCATGGATGGGATGGGATGGATCACTCGAGCTGGAGGTCCGATTTGTAGAGAGTGTCGGGCTTCCAGTCCGCGGGGATGATGTCGTCGGCGACGAGCCTGACGCCGGACTCGGTGGCAAGGCGGATGGAGAAGGGGCCCTTGAGCGGTTTGGGGTTGTCGAGCCTCCAGATGGCGCCCCACGACTCCTTGAGGTCACTCCACTCGTTGGAACCCTTCTCCTTGAGGGACACCTCCACGATGTCACCATCACCGGCGACGTACTTGACGAGCAGGGCGAAGTAGTTGGGGTTGGAGCCCTTCTCTACATGGAAGGTGATCTTGGTGCCGGCCGGGTACTTGCAGCGGACGCGGCGGAATTGCATGTCGACGATGCCGGCGTGGCGGAGGTCGTCCTCCTTGCCGGCCTTTGCCATGGCGCCGAATGCGTGGCCGGCGAGGTCGAAGTGGTAGGCGGAGATGGGCTCATAGTTCATGTCAGTGATGTAGACGACGACGGGCTTGTTGGAGCAGGCCTCGGGCTTCTCGCACTTGATCTCGAAGCAGGAGCCACATCCACGACCATCCTTGAAGATGGGGTCATTGCCGCACGACGTCATGCCGCTGAACGGAGGTTTGTCGACGTCCTTGTACCCGCAGGCGCCACCGTTGTCGTCGGGGCCGGCGCCCTTGGGCTTACCGTACCAGGTGCCCTTGGCTTCGAGCCACTTGCCGTCGTAGGTGGCCGTGATGTTGGGGCCCGGGGGCACCTTGGGGGCGCACGAGACGCTGGCGACGAGCATCGCCAAAACCGCGGTGGCGAGCAGGGAGGAGTAGTCTTGGGAGGCCATCGATCTTAATTTGTTACTACTTACTTTGCCTTGATGCTTGGGGCTATTCGGTGTACGTAGGTGGTATTTATGGACGAACGCGAGCGACCGATGGAGGGCTTGCCGCCGATGTCGCATGCTGCATGCATGCATGGCCGCAGGCAGTAGACTGAGTAATTTTCGGCTTGTTCATGGATGCTTGACATATGCGGCTTGCGATGATCCGAGCTAGCATTGCAGGCATGTCATGGACGTCTATTTCGGGTGCAAGAATGACCATACCTATCTAATTAGGCTCTGTGGCTGTGAGCCATACGTTCGTTCAGGTATCAGCTACAACTAACTCTACCATACATCCGTTGAGGTACCGCTGCATGCGTGCCTGCATGGCCTGGTGCATGCAGGATGGGTAATTTGGAGGCTAGCCGTGGTCCGGCCGGCATAATACTAGCTTGGTCCCAATTTGAACGAGCGTCGAAGTTATAGTACGTGTACATGGGATTGCCAAATTTTATTTCTAGGCTTGTACCATGGAGACATGATGCTAATTAAGCGCTAGCTTCCCCAATCGGCCACCGACTAGCTAGGTGTCGTCGCACTCCAGTCACCCTGCCATGTAGCTCTTCAGGAATGACCAGATAACGAACCCCTAGACTCCTTGCAAAGTCTTCCACTTCTCTGCATCTCAAAAAATCAAGTTTGTCACTAATACAGAGTTGAAAAAATCAAGCTTGCCACTAATAGAGGTGATGCAAGCTCTTCCTGCATTGTAGGATCAAGACCATCATCAAGGTTAGCATCTTCAAAGGGGTACACAACATCATCTTTCACATACGAACTTTGGCAATGTGCTCTAGAAATATTACCACTGCCCACATTGCAAGGAACCACACAAGCAACATCCTTGTAAGTTCAAGCTCCATTGGTTTCGGTGATTGGTTTTAGATTAGTACTTAATCTTTGTTGAATGACAAATCTAATCTTTATGAGACTAACATGGATATTAAGCTTATTGTTAGTAGTCTCATATTTGGATGGAAAATGGAAAACCCAAGGTATGTATGCATATTTATTCTATTATTCATTGCATACTTTGGATTCGAGTCAAAGTATGAATTATCCATTATATTAACCACAAAATGTGCATTATGTTTCCCAATCCATACATTAAGCTTTAACTTACAGTTTCATTAGTATTGATCTATTTTTCACTCCATATGTAAATAATCAATACATTGAAAAATATCCTTGAGTATATATTCTAAATGCCTAGTTCGAGTGTACTCATGGTAATATAGGATGAACTCCAACACAATAAATTTGAATATGTGCATAATGATTCGAAGTCAATGGTGTGTATGCACATATAATTGTGGGGTATTATATAGCTTAGAACAATGATCATTTCCATATATTCGACATATCATGGATCATTACTTATCATCAACGTGAGTATATAAAAACTTGTGTAGTTAGTATATACTCACATCAATTTAAATAAAAATTTAAATTGAGTTTGCTTGTCTTATTAATCATTAGAGAACACTTCATCATGTGTTGATGGTGTTCTGTGATTAATTAAGGATAAATGAACAGTTCTTCAGTATGACAAAGCATTAGTTGTATCGGCATACTCAAGGCACATCTAAATTCATTAAATTGATTTAGGTTGTACTCAATCGATATGAGTGGCATCCATTATGTGTTAATGGAATGCAAGAGATGATTGAGACAATCATGTTTGTTGGACTAACCATTTTCTATGAGTTGGGTGATTAAATTCTTGAGAATGTGTTGCATGTGTTGCACACCTCAATTTGCTTTTTGAGCTTAAGAGTGAGACTAATTGCATGTGTTGAAATTAGAGTGTGGTTGAGAGGATCCTAGTGCGTGTGTTGCACTTAGGTGATCACCAGAAGCGCATGTGTTGCGCTTGGTGAAGTTCAAGCGGAGTGCTCGACATATTACTCTTGGAGGTTGCCGCCTCCTAGACGGCGTAGGAGCGTCGTCTTGTGAGCTTTCAAGGTTTGTGAGAAGCCTCGGCGAAGTTTGTGAAGGTTGGAGATTAGCCTACCCGAAGGGTGAAAATCTACCACGAGTGAATTTGAGGTGGAGGCTCAAGTGAGTGAGCCAGGTCCAATGTGAGTTGAACTTCCTTAAATCTACCACGAGTGAATTTGAGATGGAAGGCTCAAGTACCTCCACTCGTTATTGGCGTAGAGGCGATGGTCTTGGTGGGTCGGTTCGGTTGGGGGCATAGGGTAGAGAATAGAGGGCCAAGGCAACTTTGTGGGTGGTCTGATGGCGGTGGGCCACTTGGCGATGGAAACAAAATAATAAAAGAGAATTTATTTTTTCCAGTTTTTGGATAATGCTTGCACTCCAATTTAATTGTGGCACCTAAACACATTGAAAATTTTGAGAATTTTTGTTAAGAATCCTGAAGGCATAGTTGAATTACAATTAAAATTTCAAGCAAAAATCTTACGTCATCAATTCTATAAAAATCTGACATGCTCAAGGTTCACTTATTAAGCTGCTGTTTTTTATTTTCTAAATGCAATAATTCGCTTCAATTTTTTCATGAAATTTTGCAGGGGTCACAAAGATACATTTCTGGATGTAATCAGATCTTTCTCAAATTTTATGTCCCCTAGTTTTGAATTTTAAACTTAAACTCTTTATTTTGGGTTAAACAAAAGAGATTTCAGGAAAATCATAATTTCAAGAAAATCACAAAACATTAGAAATTAAGCTCAAAATGATAAATCCAAATCTTGAATTGATTTTACATTTTCTTTTAATTAGAGGATGTTACTGCGCCGATCATCCTAGTATATTATCAACTTTAGCATGATGGCCACTTCCCCAAGACCCTCACTAGCGAAACGCATAAATCCGCATGTTATATATGTTTATCTCTATTATTATATCCTTGATTGATTTAGTTACGTAAATAAGCGCAATTAAGGACGAGAACAATTAAATAATTCAATTAAAAACGGTTCATAATCTTGATCAATTTTAGTTACATAAACAAGCCGATCGGTAGTGGGTGGGAGAGCAAACGTGCACCTCCTACTTTACGTACCCCACAGATTCGAAACAATTCTTATCCGTGCTCTCTCACTATATATATAGCGTATGCATTCCGTGCAATGCAAGGGCATGCTTAGATGCACGCAGCTTTGATCTTGAGCCAGGTAATGAAAACCCATGGATGGGATGGGATGGATCACTCAGTGGAGGTCCGACTTGTAGAGAGTGTCGGGCTTCGATCCATGAGGATGATGTCGTCGGCGGCAGGCTGGCCGGACTCGGTGGCAAGGCGGATGGAGAAGGGGCCCTTGAGCGGTTTGGGTTTGTCGAGCCTCCAGATGGCGCACCACGACTCCTTGAGGTCACTCCACTCGTTGGAACCCTTCTCCTTGAGGGACACCTCCACGATGTCACCATCACCGCGACGTACTTGACGAGCGGTGGCGAAGTAGTTGGGGTTGGAGCCCTTCTCTACATGGAAGGTGATCTTGGTGCCGGCCGGGTACTTGCGGCCAGGCGGGCGGAATTGCATGTCGACGATGCCGGCGTGGCGGAGGTCGTCCTCCTTGCCGGCCTTTGCCATGGCGCCGAATGCGTGGCCGGCGAGGTCGAAGTGGTAGGCGGAGATGGGCTCATAGTTCATGTCAGTGATGTAGACGACGACGGGCTTGTTGGAGCAGGCCTCGGGCTTCTCGCACTTGATCTCAAAGCAGGAGCCACAGCCACGACCATCCTTGAAGATGGGGTCATTGCCGCACGACGTCATGCCGCTGAACGGAGGTTTGTCGACGTCCTTGTACCCGCAGGCGCCACCGTTGTCGTCGGGGCCGGCGCCCTTGGGCTTACCGTACCAGGTGCCCTTGGCTTCGAGCCACTTGCCGTCGTAGGTGGCCGTGATGTTGGGGCAGAGGCACCTTGAAGCGCCGCGAGGCAGCGGCGAGCATCGCCAAAACCGCGGTGGCGAGCAGGGAGGAGTAGTCTTGGGAGGCCATCGATCTTAATTTGTTACTACTTACTTTGCCTTGATGCTTGGGGCTATTCGGTGTACGTAGGTGGTATTTATGGACGAACGCGAGCGACCGATGGAGGGCTCGCCGCCGATGTCGCATGCTGCATGCATGCATGGCCGCAGGCAGTAGACTGAGTAATTTTCGGCTTGTTCATGGATGCTTGACATATGCGGCTTGCGATGATCCGAGCTAGCATTGCAGGCATGTCATGGACGTCTATTTCGGGTGCAAGAATGACCATACCTATCTAATTAGGCTCTGTGGCTGTGAGCCATACGTTCGTTCAGGTATCAGCTACAACTAACTCTACCATACATCCGTTGAGGTACCGCTGCATGCGTGCCTGCATGGCCTGGTGCATGCAGGATGGGTAATTTGGAGGCTAGCCGTGGTCCGGCCGGCATAATACTAGCTTGGTCCCAATTTGAACGAGCGTCGAAGTTATAGTACGTGTACATGGGATTGCCAAATTTTATTTCTAGGCTTGTACCATGGAGACATGATGCTAATTAAGCGCTAGCTTCCCCAATCGGCCAGCCAGCTAGCTAGGTGTCTGATACGCACTCCAGTCACCCTGCCATGTAGCTCTTCAGGAATGACCAGATAACGAACCCCTAGACTCCTTGCAAAGTCTTCCACTTCTCTGCATCTCAAAAAATCAAGTTTGTCACTAATACAGAGTTGAAAAAATCAAGCTTGCCACTAATAGAGGTGATGCAAGCTCTTCCTGCATTGTAGGATCAAGACCATCATCAAGGTTAGCATCTTCAAAGGGGTACACAACATCATCTTTCACATACGAACTTTGGCAATGTGCTCTAGAAATATTACCACTGCCCACATTGCAAGGAACCACACAAGCAACATCCTTGTAAGTTCAAGCTCCATTGGTTTCGGTGATTGGTTTTAGATTAGTACTTAATCTTTGTTGAATGACAAATCTAATCTTTATGAGACTAACATGGATATTAAGCTTATTGTTAGTAGTCTCATATTTGGATGGAAAATGGAAAACCCAAGGTATGTATGCATATTTATTCTATTATTCATTGCATACTTTGGATTCGAGTCAAAGTATGAATTATCCATTATATTAACCACAAAATGTGCATTATGTTTCCCAATCCATACATTAAGCTTTAACTTACAGTTTCATTAGTATTGATCTATTTTTCACTCCATATGTAAATAATCAATACATTGAAAAATATCCTTGAGTATATATTCTAAATGCCTAGTTCGAGTGTACTCATGGTAATATAGGATGAACTCCAACACAATAAATTTGAATATGTGCATAATGATTCGAAGTCAATGGTGTGTATGCACATATACTTGTGGAGTATTATATGGCTTAGAACAATGATCATTTCCATATATTCGACATATCATGGATCATTACTTATCATCAACGTGAGTATATAAAAACTTGTGTAGTTAGTATATACTCACATCAATTTAAATAAAAATTTAAATTGAGTTTGCTTGTCTTATTAATCATTAGAGAACACTTCATCATGTGTTGATGGTGTTACGTGATTAATTAAGGATAAATGAACAGTTTTTCAGTATGACAAAGCATTAGTTGTATCGGCATACTCAAGGCACATCTAAATTCATTAAATTGATTTAGGTTGTACTCAATCGATATGAGTGGCATCCATTATGTGTTAATGGAATGCAAGAGATGATTGAGACAATCATGTTTGTTGGACTAACCATTTTCTATGAGTTGGGTGATTAAATTCTTGAGAATGTGTTGCATGTGTTGCACACCTCAATTTGCTTTTTGAGCTTAAGAGTGAGACTAATTGCATGTGTTGAAATTAGAGTGTGGTTGAGAGGATCCTAGTGCGTGTGTTGCACTTAGGTGATCACCAGAAGCGCATGTGTTGCGCTTGGTGAAGTTCAAGCGGAGTGCTCGACATATTACTCTTGGAGGTTGCCGCCTCCTAGACGGCGTAGGAGCGTCGTGCGCGGGAGCTTTCAAGGTTTGTGAGAAGCCTCGACGAAGTTTGTGAAGGTTGGAGATTAGCCTACCCGAAGGGGTGAAAATCTACCACGAGTGAATTTGAGGTGGAGGCTCAAGTGAGTGAGCCGGTCCAATGTGAGTTGAACTTCCTTAAATCTACCACGAGTGAATTTGAGATGGAAGGCTCAAGTACCTCCACTCGTTATTGAGCGTAGAGGCAGTGGTCTTGGTGGGTCGGTTCAGTTGGGGGGCATAGGGTAGAGAATAGAGGGGCCAAGGCACTGCTGGGTGGGTCTGACTGGCCAGTGGGCCCACTTGGCAGTGGAAACAAAATAATAAAAGAGAATTTATTTTTTCAGTTTTACGGATAATGCTTGCACTCCAATTTAATTGTGGCACCTAAACACATTGAAAATTTTGAGAATTTTTGTTAAGAATCCTGAAGGCATAGTTGAATTACAATTAAAATTTCAAGCAAAAATCTTACGTCATCAATTCTATAAAAATCTGACATGCTCAAGGTTCACTTATTAAGCTGCTGTTTTTTATTTTCTAAATGCAATAATTCGCTTCAATTTTTTCATGAAATTTTGCAGGGGTCACAAAGATACATTTCTGGATGTAATCAGATCTTTCTCAAATTTTATGTCCCCTAGTTTTGAATTTTAAACTTAAACTCTTTATTTTGGGTTAAACAAAAGAGATTTCAGGAAAATCATAATTTCAAGAAAATCACAAAACATTAGAAATTAAGCTCAAAATGATAAATCCAAATCTTGAATTGATTTTACATTTTCTTTTAATTAGAGGATGTTACTGCGCCGATCATCCTAGTATATTATCAACTTTAGCATGATGGCCACTTCCCCAAGACCCTCACTAGCGAGCACGCATAAATCCGCATGTTATATATGTTTATCTCTATTATTATATCCTTGATTGATTTAGTTACAGAAATAGCGCAATTAAGGACGAGAACAATTAAATAATTCAATTAAAAACGGTTCATAATCTTGATCAATTTTAGTTACATAAACAAGCCGATCGGTAGTGGGTGGGAGAGCAAACGTGCACCTCCTACTTTACGTACCCCACAGATTCGAAACAATTCTTATCCGTGCTCTCTCACTATATATATAGCGTATGCATTCCGTGCAATGCAAGGGCATGCTTAGATGCACGCAGTTTTGATACTGAGCCCAGGTAATGAAAACCCATGGATGGGATGGGATGGATCACTCGAGCTGGAGGTCCGACTTGTAGAGAGTGTCGGGCTTCCAGTCCGCGGGGATGATGTCGTCGGCGACGAGCCTGACGCCGGACTCGGTGGCAAGGCGGATGGAGAAGGGGCCCTTGAGCGGTTTGGGGTTGTCGAGCCTCCAGATGGCGCCCCACGACTCCTTGAGGTCACTCCACTCGTTGGAACCCTTCTCCTTGAGGGACACCTCCACGATGTCACCATCACCGGCGACGTACTTGACGAGCAGGGCGAAGTAGTTGGGGTTGGAGCCCTTCTCTACATGGAAGGTGATCTTGGTGCCGGCCGGGTACTTGCAGCGGACGCGGCGGAATTGCATGTCGACGATGCCGGCGTGGCGGAGGTCGTCCTCCTTGCCGGCCTTTGCCATGGCGCCGAATGCGTGGCCGGCGAGGTCGAAGTGGTAGGCGGAGATGGGCTCATAGTTCATGTCAGTGATGTAGACGACGACGGGCTTGTTGGAGCAGGCCTCGGGCTTCTCGCACTTGATCTCAAAGCAGGAGCCACAGCCACGACCATCCTTGAAGATGGGGTCATTGCCGCACGACGTCATGCCGCTGAACGGAGGTTTGTCGACGTCCTTGTACCGCAGCGCCACCGTTGTCGTCGGGGCGGCGCCTTGGGCTTACCGTGCAGTGCCCTTGGCCGAGCCACTTGCCGTCGTAGGTGGCCGTGATGTTGGGGCAGGGGCACCTTGAAGCGCCACGAGGCAGCGGCGACGAGCATCGCCAAAACCGCGGTGGCGAGCAGGGAGGAGTAGTCTTGGGAGGCCATCGATCTTAATTTGTTACTACTTACTTTGCCTTGATGCTTGGGGCTATTCGGTGTACGTAGGTGGTATTTATGGACGAACGCGAGCGACCGATGGAGGGCTCGCCGCCGATGTCGCATGCTGCATGCATGCATGGCCGCAGGCAGTAGACTGAGTAATTTTCGGCTTGTTCATGGATGCTTGACATATGCGGCTTGCGATGATCCGAGCTAGCATTGCAGGCATGTCATGGACGTCTATTTCGGGTGCAAGAATGACCATACCTATCTAATTAGGCTCTGTGGCTGTGAGCCATACGTTCGTTCAGGTATCAGCTACAACTAACTCTACCATACATCCGTTGAGGTACCGCTGCATGCGTGCCTGCATGGCCTGGTGCATGCAGGATGGGTAATTTGGAGGCTAGCCGTGGTCCGGCCGGCATAATACTAGCTTGGTCCCAATTTGAACGAGCGTCGAAGTTATAGTACGTGTACATGGGATTGCCAAATTTTATTTCTAGGCTTGTACCATGGAGACATGATGCTAATTAAGCGCTAGCTTCCCCAATCGGCCAGCCAGCTAGCTAGGTGTCTGATACGCACTCCAGTCACCCTGCCATGTAGCTCTTCAGGAATGACCAGATAACGAACCCCTAGACTCCTTGCAAAGTCTTCCACTTCTCTGCATCTCAAAAAATCAAGTTTGTCACTAATACAGAGTTGAAAAAATCAAGCTTGCCACTAATAGAGGTGATGCAAGCTCTTCCTGCATTGTAGGATCAAGACCATCATCAAGGTTAGCATCTTCAAAGGGGTACACAACATCATCTTTCACATACGAACTTTGGCAATGTGCTCTAGAAATATTACCACTGCCCACATTGCAAGGAACCACACAAGCAACATCCTTGTAAGTTCAAGCTCCATTGGTTTCGGTGATTGGTTTTAGATTAGTACTTAATCTTTGTTGAATGACAAATCTAATCTTTATGAGACTAACATGGATATTAAGCTTATTGTTAGTAGTCTCATATTTGGATGGAAAATGGAAAACCCAAGGTATGTATGCATATTTATTCTATTATTCATTGCATACTTTGGATTCGAGTCAAAGTATGAATTATCCATTATATTAACCACAAAATGTGCATTATGTTTCCCAATCCATACATTAAGCTTTAACTTACAGTTTCATTAGTATTGATCTATTTTTCACTCCATATGTAAATAATCAATACATTGAAAAATATCCTTGAGTATATATTCTAAATGCCTAGTTCGAGTGTACTCATGGTAATATAGGATGAACTCCAACACAATAAATTTGAATATGTGCATAATGATTCGAAGTCAATGGTGTGTATGCACATATACTTGTGGAGTATTATATGGCTTAGAACAATGATCATTTCCATATATTCGACATATCATGGATCATTACTTATCATCAACGTGAGTATATAAAAACTTGTGTAGTTAGTATATACTCACATCAATTTAAATAAAAATTTAAATTGAGTTTGCTTGTCTTATTAATCATTAGAGAACACTTCATCATGTGTTGATGGTGTTCTGTGATTAATTAAGGATAAATGAACAGTTTTTCAGTATGACAAAGCATTAGTTGTATCGGCATACTCAAGGCACATCTAAATTCATTAAATTGATTTAGGTTGTACTCAATCGATATGAGTGGCATCCATTATGTGTTAATGGAATGCAAGAGATGATTGAGACAATCATGTTTGTTGGACTAACCATTTTCTATGAGTTGGGTGATTAAATTCTTGAGAATGTGTTGCATGTGTTGCACACCTCAATTTGCTTTTTGAGCTTAAGAGTGAGACTAATTGCATGTGTTGAAATTAGAGTGTGGTTGAGAGGATCCTAGTGCGTGTGTTGCACTTAGGTGATCACCAGAAGCGCATGTGTTGCGCTTGGTGAAGTTCAAGCGGAGTGCTCGACATATTACTCTTGGAGGTTGCCGCCTCCTAGACGGCGTAGGAGCGTCGTGCGCGGGAGCTTTCAAGGTTTGTGAGAAGCCTCGACGAAGTTTGTGAAGGTTGGAGATTAGCCTACCCGAAGGGGTGAAAATCTACCACGAGTGAATTTGAGGTGGAGGCTCAAGTGAGTGAGCCGGTCCAATGTGAGTTGAACTTCCTTAAATCTACCACGAGTGAATTTGAGATGGAAGGCTCAAGTACCTCCACTCGTTATTGAGCGTAGAGGCAGTGGTCTTGGTGGGTCGGTTCAGTTGGGGGGCATAGGGTAGAGAATAGAGGGGCCAAGGCACTGCTGGGTGGGTCTGACTGGCCAGTGGGCCCACTTGGCAGTGGAAACAAAATAATAAAAGAGAATTTATTTTTTTTCCAGATTTTCTGGATAGTAACTGCACTCCAATTTAATTGTGGCACCTAAACACATTGAAAATTTTGAGAATTTTTGTTAAGAATCCTGAAGGCATAGTTGAATTACAATTAAAATTTCAAGCAAAAATCTTACGTCATCAATTCTATAAAAATCTGACATGCTCAAGGTTCACTTATTAAGCTGCTGTTTTTTATTTTCTAAATGCAATAATTCGCTTCAATTTTTTCATGAAATTTTGCAGGGGTCACAAAGATACATTTCTGGATGTAATCAGATCTTTCTCAAATTTTATGTCCCCTAGTTTTGAATTTTAAACTTAAACTCTTTATTTTGGGTTAAACAAAAGAGATTTCAGGAAAATCATAATTTCAAGAAAATCACAAAACATTAGAAATTAAGCTCAAAATGATAAATCCAAATCTTGAATTGATTTTACATTTTCTTTTAATTAGAGGATGTTACTGCGCCGATCATCCTAGTATATTATCAACTTTAGCATGATGGCCACTTCCCCAAGACCCTCACTAGCGAGCACGCATAAATCCGCATGTTATATATGTTTATCTCTATTATTATATCCTTGATTGATTTAGTTACAGAAATAGCGCAATTAAGGACGAGAACAATTAAATAATTCAATTAAAAACGGTTCATAATCTTGATCAATTTTAGTTACATAAACAAGCCGATCGGTAGTGGGTGGGAGAGCAAACGTGCACCTCCTACTTTACGTACCCCACAGATTCGAAACAATTCTTATCCGTGCTCTCTCACTATATATATAGCGTATGCATTCCGTGCAATGCAAGGGCATGCTTAGATGCACGCAGTTTTGATACTGAGCCCAGGTAATGAAAACCCATGGATGGGATGGGATGGATCACTCGAGCTGGAGGTCCGACTTGTAGAGAGTGTCGGGCTTCCAGTCCGCGGGGATGATGTCGTCGGCGACGAGCCTGACGCCGGACTCGGTGGCAAGGCGGATGGAGAAGGGGCCCTTGAGCGGTTTGGGGTTGTCGAGCCTCCAGATGGCGCCCCACGACTCCTTGAGGTCACTCCACTCGTTGGAACCCTTCTCCTTGAGGGACACCTCCACGATGTCACCATCACCGGCGACGTACTTGACGAGCAGGGCGAAGTAGTTGGGGTTGGAGCCCTTCTCTACATGGAAGGTGATCTTGGTGCCGGCCGGGTACTTGCATGGCCAGGCGGAATTGCATGTCGACGATGCCGGCGTGGCGGAGGTCGTCCTCCTTGCCGGCCTTTGCCATGGCGCCGAATGCGTGGCCGGCGAGGTCGAAGTGGTAGGCGGAGATGGGCTCATAGTTCATGTCAGTGATGTAGACGACGACGGGCTTGTTGGAGCAGGCCTCGGGCTTCTCGCACTTGATCTCAAAGCAGGAGCCACAGCCACGACCATCCTTGAAGATGGGGTCATTGCCGCACGACGTCATGCCGCTGAACGGAGGTTTGTCGACGTCCTTGTACCCGCAGGCGCCACCGTTGTCGTCGGGGCCGGCGCCCTTGGGCTTACCGTACCAGGTGCCCTTGGCTTCAATCCACTTACCGTCGTAGGTGGCCGTGATGTTGGGGCCCGGGGGCACCTTGGGGGCGCACGAGACGCTGGCGACGAGCATCGCCAAAACCGCGGTGGCGAGCAGGGAGGAGTAGTCTTGGGAGGCCATCGATCTTAATTTGTTACTACTTAGTTTGTTGTGATGCTTGGGGCTATTCGGTGTACGTAGGTGGTATTTATGGACGAACGCGAGCGACCGATGGAGGGCTCGCCGCCGATGTCGCATGCTGCATGCATGCATGGCCGCAGGCAGTAGACTGAGTAATTTTCGGCTTGTTCATGGATGCATGACATATGCGGCTTGCCATTATCCGAGCTAGCATTGAAAGCATGTCATGGACGTCTATTTCGGGTGCAAGAATGACCATACCTATCTAATTAGGCTCTGTGGCTGTGAGCCAGACGTTCGTTCAGGTATCAGCTACAACTAACTCTACCATACATCCGTTGAGGTACCGCTGCATGCGTGCCTGCATGGCCTGGTGCATGCAGGATGGGTAATTTGGAGGCTAGCCGTGGTCCGACCGGCATAATACTAGCTCTGGATCTGGCTGGTGCTGTGGCTGTGGCGCGGGTGCTGGTGGTGCCTCTTCTGGGTCCTCCTCTGGCTCTGGGCTTCCAACTGTAACACTGGGTCGGGGCCCTGTCCATACATTGCGGTCTCCAGCTCTGCGATCCTTTCCGCAGCATAGGCGTCATACTCACAGGCATTCTCTAAGTGCTTCTTCTCCTCCTCAACCTGTTCGCGAGACTTCTTCAACTCCTGGACTGTGTCATCGATCAGCTCCTCCTGTGCGGCGATGAATCTGGCTAAGTGAGTGACGGTAGCATCCTCGTCCTCTATCGGCTTCCGCTGAGCTCTGCTGTCTCGGCGTGGGTGGTGACGGAATACTATGCCTTCCAGCTCCCTGGAGTAAGTGCGAGCGATCTGCTGCATTGCTCGACGCAACACCTCTTGGATTCCCGTCTCAAAGGTAGACCTCCTGGCGGTGAAGTGAAAAGGGCGGCTGAACTTCGTCTTCTCTCGGGCATACACCATGATCCGGACGTCCCATCCTATGACCACTCCTGCCTGCACGAGTGTAGTCCCTCGGTAGAGCGGTCTCTCAAAACCTCCAAGAAACTGAAGCATACGCCACAACTCGGCAGCGTAGCCACCTTCACGCTCGGCGTAGTTGTTCTTCATCATCATCTGTCAAAAGACGCTCGCGTAAGAACGCAGCATTTTAAAATCAATGTGGAAGACAAAAAGAACTCAGCAAGGGGTATGAACAAGAAAGAAAGGGGGTAAGTCGAGAATTCATTCATTATCTTGACGAATTTTATCTTTAGAAAATAGGTTTTGTCCTCACTACGACCAATCTAACTATGGGTGAGCCTACAGTCACTATGGCTCTGATACCACCTCTGTCGGGACCCGAATTTGCAAATCCGGACCCTCTGTGTATTCAGCACTAGTCCAGGAACGCGCTAGTGCACACAGTCTTAACATTGGTAAATATCACAATCATACTCAACGAAATAATATGGTACCTTAAATAGTTAACCAAGCTGGTTACTCGACCTTAAGGTCAAGTTACAAATATACACCACGCAGGGCGAGAACTCAAATAAAGACAAATAACAACAGCGGAAAATAAGATAACTTCATGGCGCCATCCAGTATACCACAGGCAACTGACTGGGCTCGCTTCCTAGTTAGACGGTTCCTCTTGGAGCTCCTCCTCCGAAGCTGGTATAGACTCTTCTTCAACTGGTGTTGTATTGTGGCAAGGGTGAGTACTTGGTACTCAGCAAGTCATGCACAGAATGCAAACTAATATACTACATGCATGGCTTAGTACAAAGGAGTAGCTCAGGGTATATTTGCAATAAAACAACATCTTGACAAGTAACATAAGTAGATTCAAAAGCAGTAAAAACAAGTATAAGATCAATAACTTTTCCAGGAGTTAAATAAACATATTTCCCATTCCTAATCCACATTTCCATCAATGTCATTATTAAACCAGACCAAACCTTCCAAGTTCAAGTTATTTTCAAGAAAGTCTAACCCTTGACTGTAATTCCCGAGCGATGTCCAATACCGCGGACACGGCTATTCGAATAGATTTTACACTCTGCAGAGGTTATGCACTTTACCCACAAGATACAGCCAAACACCACAAAGGCGAGTGTCCATAACAAAGTCTTTCCGAAACTTCTAACAGCACAAGTGGCCCTCCCCGGTGATTGCACACTAACCCTTCCCTTAGCGATTTAGGCCAATCCACCGTTAGATGGGTACCTGGCCGCAGCCCCGGTACTCTCCCCCGTACAACTACACAAAGGGTGTAGTTGACATCCTGAGGTCCCACAGGTACGTTATTAGCAACTTAATCAACTAGGTCCCTCCCATTACAGACATGTGGTTGCACGTTTGACTCAGTTCAAAGGCTTGCAAGGTTAAGTCCTTAGGGTGACCAGGGCAAGACTACCCGAAGAACCAAAACATCGTTCCCGGTGCCACAACTGGCCCACCCGATCATTCTTGCCACATGCCCCGGTCGAAAACTATTTATCAAACCCCAGTTGATTACCATGCACCACGTGCCATCAATAATCACAACACATGATACTTCTTTCAAAACAGGTTCAATATCTCATTAAGTCAATATTAGCTTTTGATTGTCCAAATCATTTCACGTGGCAAGGCTAAGCATACTACATCGGTCTAACTACCCATGTTGGCAATTTAATAATGTCCAACTAATAACTCACAACTAGGGTGACAAGGGGTCATGGCACATATTTAATTAACCAAGGTGTCATACAGCAAGTTGGCATGTATCTAATTTTCCAAAACTAAGTAAAGCATTTTCTAGTTAAACTAGCATGCAAATAATTAAATCAAAATAGGTTTCAAAATGGGATCAACATGGTCAAAGCATAACTTGCCTTCAAAGAGTACTTGTTCTTGGTCCTGAGCTGGCTCCTGGGTCAACACTTCACCTTCGAAGCCTTCGGGCACTTCAACGTCTACTCGTAAAGCGTGCAAATAGCAATAAATAAATAAACAGTAGACAAAAAGTGTCCAAACATCCAAACAAAGTTCAAAAACAGAGAGAGCATAATTTTATGAATTTTTAGAAACTGGAATCGTCAAATTCGGAGTTTAAATACAGAAGTTATAACCGTTTAAAGTTTAAAGAAAACATTAATTAATTATAAACAGAGAAATATTCATAATCAAAAATTAATTAAAATTCATATTTGAGTGGGTCTCATTTTTATGAAAATTTAGAAATTTGAATCACTCAAATCGGAGTTGAAACGCAAAAGTTATAAGCGTTTGAAGTTTGAATCCATTTTTGAAATCAATAATTTGAATTAATAAATCATTTTCTTTTTCGGAAATTATTTTATTGCGTCAGCATGACACGTGGACCAATCGGGAGCCGCCACGTCGCCTCGGGTCCATGGACGGCGCCAAGACGGTTTGGCTCGGTCCATCATGACCGAGTCCACGACGACGTGTCTCGGCCGACAGTGGGCCCTTCGGATGACGTCGGCGATGGCGTCATCACGCCTGGCCGAGGATCGCTGATACCGGGCCCCACCGTGACGTCAGCGGTGATGTCATGGTGCGGTTGGCTGGGACGCTGACACGCGGGCCCCACGCTGACGTCAGCGGCGACCTCGGTCGACCGCGCTGACCGCGACGGTCCAAGTTCTGGACACGCGGCACGATCTGGGCCGTTGATTTGAAAATCAACGGCCCAGATCAGATCCAACCTCACGCGTTTTAAAACTACTCGGCTGATCTGGACCGTTCGATCTCGATCGGACGGTCAAGACCAATCTAACGTTTACAACGCGGCTAACCCTAGCTGTTCGATCCAGATCTAACGGCTGAGATCTATCCTAGCACGGTGCGGTGTTAGCTACGTGGCACAATCTGAACCGTTGGATCTAGATCCAACGGTTGGAAATAGATCTAGAGATTAGCACGTGGATCTCACCGGGGGTGACGTGGACGAAACTGGGCCCCTGGATCTGGATCGGACGGTGGAGCGAGCTCGGGGTCCGGCGATGGCGTGCGGCGGCGCTGGCTCACCGGAGACGGGGACGACAACCACCTGAACGGCGCTACGGGGCTCCTCCGGCGAAGTGAAGGGTACACTCCGACGCGGCTTGACCTTGCGGTTCCGGATCTGGGTTCAATGGCGGCGGAGGACGGCGGACGGCGGCGGAAACGGCGATTAACCGCGGCGGAACGCCAAACCAACTACGGCGAGCGATTGCGGCGCAACCACAGCGACTTAGGCGACGTGGTCTAGGGCTACGGGTGTGCACGGAAAAGGAGCACACGCTGGCGGCGGCGGCGCATTAAATAGGCCTCTCGGCGTCCGTGAAACTCGCGGAAACCGAGGCCCACACGGCTGCGGCGGTGGAATCCGAATTGGATTCGGATTGGGGTGGCGTGGCTCAACGCGAGCCGTTGGATCAAGATCCAACGGTGCGGGGGTTTGGGCTCGGGTCCGGCTCGGGCGAATTGGCTGGCTCGGTCGGGCTTGGGTTCAGGCAACGTGGTTCAATCTCGGCCGTTCGATCTTGATCGGACGGTCGAGAGGGTTAGGGTTAGGTTGGGTTCGAGTCGGACTCAGACTCGAGTAAGACTCGGGCTCGGGTCGGGTCCGGGTCGGAGGAACAGTACAAACCAACTCGATTTTTCCAGCGATTAAATTTCAAATTAATTCTCAGAAATTCATTTAATTCATTAAAAATAGCAAAACACTCAGAAAAATTCCAGAAAAATTCTAGAAAATATTTTGGAGCATTTTGGACTCAAATAAAATATTTCCAACAAAAATTTATTTGTAAAATCAAATTCTTTAATTATTTCAAAAGGGAATAAATTCAAATAAATTCCAAATAAATCCAAATAAATTCCAAAAAATTCCAAAAATTCACCAAAGTGCCAAATCTTATTCAAATTCATGAAAAGCAAAAATTTGGGGTGTTACAAACCTCCCCCCTTAACAGAATCTCGTCCCCGAGATTCAGGGCTTACTAAAGAATAGGTTCAGAAAATCTTTCCTCAAATCCTCTTCGCGCTCCCAAGTTGCTTCACTCTCCGCGTGGTTGCTCCATTGAACTCTGCAGAAACGGGTTGACTTGTTTCTCGTCTCTCGATCCATGGTGTCCAAAATCTTGATGGGGTGTTCCTTGTAAGTCAGATCCTCTTGTAGCTCGATTGACTCTAGCGGTGTCTGCTCATCAGGTACTCGGAGATACTTCTTCAACTGGGACACGTGAAACACGTCATGTACTCCTGCTAGTGATTGCGGTAACTCCAGCTGGTACGCAACTTCACCTCTACGGCTGAGAACCTTAAATGGTCCAACATATCGCGGCGCGAGTTTTCCTTTGGCATGGAATCTCTTAACTCCTTTGAGAGGTGTAACTCCAGTTGGTATGCATTGCCCTGGTATTTGCAGTGTACGCCAATTGTGAGTTATGGATTGCAAATTAAGGACATCATGGCTTGCAGCAGCTGAGCATGCTGTGATTGTTGTGAAGAAGATATCTGTTTTTGTCAGCCAAAAGGCCAGCGCTGTTTGAGCTTGTAACAACAATTTAATTACTGGCAATGCAAATATATATGCATGCTAATTAAGATCCTACCTACCTAGATACCCCAGTTGTGAATAGTTAATATAACCCTCTTATACATCGAAGGTTTGGAGCCCAGACAGCCGCTCCACGTCACCGCTACGGCGATTTGCGAAAAAGTTCCTCCCTTTTCCTTAAATTACTGATAGTTTCCTATAATTTACAAAGAAGTCCTGTGATTTTTTTTAGTGTAAGAAAAACGTTTTCAGATTGCGTTTAGGTCCCTGGTTCGTTACTTTGCGTAACCCCCTCCCCCACTGAATACAAATCTCGAATGAGCCATTGTGAGACCCCGGATCAGCTATCCAGAATCTCCTGTGTATTTCCGTACTAGTCCCAGATCAGTAGCTAGTACACACAGTCACAGTGATACTTCATTGCCGAACAAAACGAAACTTGCAATATAAATAGTCAAGTATGGGCCACATGGCCACTTATTACAATACTCGGTCCAACGACCAGACACACAAAACAGCGGAAACAAAAGCAAAACAAAACGAGCGAACGCCAAAACGCCACAGGCGACGACTAGGAACGCAACTAGTCCTCCTGGCAATCCTCTTCGAAGAACTCCTCCTCTTCCTCGGCATCTTGGAAATTCTCTGATGATTACAATGTTGGTGTAGCACGTGAGTACAAAAGTACTCAGCAAGTCGGGAAAGTATGATCATGGGGGGCTTTCCAAAGGAAGCTTAATAGGGTTTATTTGCATAAAGCCACATTTGAATAAATCATACATAAGTAATAAATTTCACAAAGCATCTTTTACAATTCTTTTTAATAATTGAATTATTTATTATTGTAGTGAGGTTCTATCCACCATCACTAACATAAAGGCTCTATCCGCCAACAGTTAAAAGCTCAAAGTTAATCAGGTGACTCCATCCGTCAAGGGTAAAACAGGTTCTTTCCACCGGGTTGGCTCTTTCCGCCAAACAATATTCAAGAGTTCTAACCACTCCCGAACCCCAAAAAACAAAACACTTTTCGGTTTTAAAATAAAATCAAAGTCTACCAATATGAAAGCATTCTTCGCTTTGCCTTTAACCGTAGGCACGGCTATTCGAATAGTTTTACTCTGCAGAGGTGTACAACTTTACCCACAAGACAAGATATACCCTTGATGCCATGCAATTAACACACTTCCTTAGGTGTGCCGGCAGGGATACCTTGACAAGGCCGTTACAATGTATCTACCTAACTAGACCCACCCGCTGAGGTTTCACCGCTGTTAGGGTTCCCTCCACCCAGTACAGAAGCCCCCTCTTGCGCCGTGTGAGAAAAACCACATTGCCTCCGTCCGGCATTCACATTCAACCAAGTGGTGAGTCTAAGCTAGGCTTCTACAAATTAGTTGGCCAGGTCGTACCATTATAGACATGTGGTAGTACGGTTATGCTTAAAATGGCAATCATAAGCGTCGGTCCTTATATGACTTGGGGCGGTACTTGCACAAAAGGATCAAGGCTTGATCCGCTCCCACCCGACATTCCATGCCGCCCAAGTCAAAATCATTTTCCTTTTCTTTTTATTTTAACAAAACAGGACCAAAACCATAATAATAACTTTCAAATCACATATATATGATAACATTCTTTTTGAATAATCCCACCCTTGGGTTGTTTTCATCGGAAAAGGTCCTAAGCAATTCTACCGTACTACATATCAACGGATACCATATAAGCCTAAGCATGGTATAAACAAGGTTCTAGGGTTACAATGGATATGATTAACAATGTCAAGGTGGAATCAACAAGTTCGGAATAACTAACACTTATATTTGACATATTTTATTAAACATAGCCATGCAACTTTATAAACAATTTAAATCATTTTGTAAACATAGGAGCAAAGTGCATCAAGGAGACTTGCCTTCTTCGGCGGTGGGAGTGTCGAACTTGAGAAGTCCGGCGGCGGAATCGGCGGTCGCGGCGGGATCGTCGACTACACGCAAAACGAGGCAACAAATAAATAACAGAAAATAAATAAAATCCAAAAATTATAAAATTAGTACTGGCAGGAAGGTATTGATTTATGATGAATTTAGAAATTTGAATGAGGTCAAACGGAGTTCGGATGAGAAAGTTATGAGCTTCCGAAGTTTGAATTTCGAATAAATCGAAAACCGAGAATATTCCGGGAATATTCCCCTCGGGTTTGACTGGGTCAAAGTTTGACCGCGGACTTTGACTTTGACTGGGCTAAGACTCTATGGCAGGTGGGACCACCTTGTCATTGGGAGGAGGAAGCTTCCTCTGGAAGCTTGGCCTTTAGCCATGGCTATGGCCATGGAGAGGAGAGAGAGATTGAGGAGAGAGAGAGAAGGGGGCTCGCCACGGGAGGGGGCGGCGGCGCGAAGTGCGGCCGGCATGGTCGCCCGCGCTGGCACAGCACAAGACGGCACGGCGGCGGCGGCGGCGGGCGCGGCGGCGGCGTAAGGCGGGCGTGGCTGGCCGCGGCCACGGCCATGGGCAAGGCCCCACTCACGCATGGACAAGAAGCTCCATCAAACAACAAAGAGCAACTCAAACATACAGAGCACCACACTAAAACTCTAAACCTTGATTTTTCTACCATTTTGGCATGGAATCGATCCAAACAAAAAGCTAAAACCTCTAGATAACATCCTTAGGAACCTATAACCTAAAGAATTGAACCAAAACTCACCGAGTGAGATGAATTTGACGAAGAACACGGGTTCGGCCGAGGTGAAGCAAACGCGAAATTCGTCGTCCACGATCGAAGAAACCTAAAATTGATGATCGAATTAGAAACTAGACTTCCATGCTAACACAAAGAAACAAACGAGAGGAAGAAAGATCCACCGGAGTGGGAGATACGAGCAAGAACACGAAGAACGCGAAGAACACAAGAGTTCGTCAGTTTTCTTGCTCTTCTTGCGACAAATGAATTTGAGAGGCTAAAGGAGCGCTATACCACCGGAAAGAGAACTCTCCCACGGAGATTATGAGGGCGGAGATGCGCGAAACGAATTAGAAACGGACAAATTAATGCCATAATTGTGACTTTTGGACTTTCCTTAATGTGACGGTTTTCGGCGAGATTTAGGGTTCATTAACCCCATGAATGGAAAGAGGAGGCCGTCGTGATTCCAACGGATCCGACAGTGATTGATTTGGTGTAATATGGAAGGAGATACACGGATTTGAATCCATGGAGGAGAGAAGGAAAGCTCTCTGTTTTTTTCTTCCAGGCAACTCACGTACAAACTCCCCAAGGTTGAAGATGCACTGTTCACCTGCCACGTGGCGGCCTGCGGTTGGCTCTCCTTTACGCAATTGATTCGCCCTAGAGAAAAATAAGGAAAAAAGGCCTAAAAATTCCGGAAAAATTCCTAGAGCCATTTTAGATTATTTGGAACTCAATGGAAGTAGTTTGGTTGAATTTGGATGATTTTTGTGGAATTGGATATTCAGGCGCGGATCGCAGGCATTAAACAAAAGCCGCGCGAGATAAAATAGGAACGGATGTCCAAAAATCCGGGAAATGATTCCTAAAATCATTTTGGAATATTTGGAACATTTTAGAAGTGGTTTGGGGATTTTTGGAGCATTTTTGGATTCGGGTGAATTTTAGAATGCCGTGGAATTTGGAAAATCCGATTTTTCGCCCGGGAGGGAATTAATTCCCGATTTCGAAGGGGAATGGATGCCAGGTTATCTTAAACACCAATGAAACTCCAAATTTTGAATTTACTTTATTTAAATTAGGTTTTTCTCCAGAAAGCCAAAATGAGGATGTTACAAACCTACCCCCCTTAGAGAGAATCTCGTCCCCGAGATTCAGACGGAGAAAGAAAAAGGTCTGGGAACTCTGTTCGAAGATCTTCTTCACGCTCCCAAGTAGCTTCCTTTTCTGAATGGTTGCTCCACTGAACCTTACAGAACTTGATCACTCGGCTTCGCGTCCGACGCTCGGCTTCATCCAAAATCTTAACGGGATACTCCGGGTAAGACAAATCTTCTTTCAGTTCCATGTATTCCAACGGCATCTGCTGCTCTGGTACTCGGAGACACTTCTTCAACTGAGACACATGAAAAACGTCATGCACTCCAGACAGCTGTGGCGGCAATTCCAACTTATAAGCCACTTCTCCTTTTCGGGCAATCACCTTGAATGGTCCGATGTAGCGGGGGGCTAATTTTCCACTGACGCGGAATCGTTTCATTCCTTTCATTGGGGATACCTTCAAATACACATGATCTCCTGGTACAAAGCTTAATTCCCGTCGACGATGGTCCGCATAACTCTTCTGTCTTGACTGAGCTGTTTTCAGATTGGCCCAGATCTGTCTAACTTGCTCTTCGGCCTCCTTCAGAATATCCGGTCCAATGATTTGCCCTCCTTCGGTTTCTTTCCAATATAATGGTGTCCTACACTTTCTTCCATACAAAGCTTCAAAAGGTGTCATCTTCAGACTGGCTTGATAACTGTTGTTATAGGAAAACTCTGCAAAGGGCAAATTCTGATCCCACGAGCCTTTATATGTTAGAGCACAGGCTCTCAACATATCCTCTAAGATTTGATTGACCCTTTCGGTCTGGCCATTCGTCTGGGGATGATACGCAGTACTGAAATTAAGATTCGTGCCCAATACCTCATGCAATTGTTGCCAAAACCTCGAGGTGAACTGGGAACCTCGATCAGACACGATCTTCTTTGGCACTCCGTGTAAACACACAATCTTGGCCATATATAGCTCCGCAAGCTTATCTCCAGAATAAGTCGTCTTTACCGGGATAAAGTGGGCCACTTTAGTCAATCGGTCCACAATAACCCAGATGGAATCATAACCGGATTTGGTTTTGGGTAATCCAGTTATAAAATCCATTCCAATTTCTTCCCATTTCCATATAGGCACTTGCAACGGCTGCAATAGACCGGCTGGTCTTTGATGCTCGGCTTTAACCAACTGGCACACATCACAACGTGCCACGAAGTCTGCGGCTTCTTTCTTCATATTGGACCACCAATATTTTTCTTTCAACTCAGCATACATTTTGGTGCCTCCTGGGTGTATGGAATAAACTGAATCGTGAGCCTCTTTCAAGATCACATTCTTGATTTCTGCTTGGTTAGGGACCACTATTCTTTTCCCGAACCAAACGGTACCTTTGTCATCTTCTGAAAATCCGGGGTGCTTTCCTTTCTTTAGACCTTCCTTCAGGTTGGCAATACCTTTATCTTCCTTCTGGGCTTCCTTGATTTGATCTTCCAAGGTTGATTTGACCTCCAAATTATAAATATACCCTTCATTTACCAATTCCAGGTTAAGGCGCCGAAACTCTTCCTGAAGCACGGGTTGGCTTGCTTGTATTACCACATTATTGCAGTGAGCTTTCCTGCTCAAGGCATCCGCAACAACGTTTGCTTTTCCAGGGTGATAATGAATTCCCAGATTATAATCTTTCACCAACTCCAACCATCTTCTCTACCTCAGGTTGAGGTCAGGTTGAGTGAAGATATACTTCAGGCTCTTATGATCCGTATAGATCTCACATCTATTGCCGATCAAGTAATGCCTCCATATCTTGAGCGCATGCACTACTGCGGCTAACTCCAAGTCATGAATAGGATAGTTTTCCTCATGAGGTCGCAGTTGTCTTGAAGCGTAGGCTATTACCTTTCCTTCTTGCATCATAACACATCCAAGACCTTGCTTTGAAGCATCACAATACACTTCAAAGTCCTTATGGATGTCCGGCAAAATCAACACTGGAGCCGAGGTTAATCTCTTTTTCAACTCCTGAAAACTTTGCTCACACGCTTTCGTCCATTCAAACTTCTTTTCCTTTTTCAGAAGTTGGGTAAGAGGTCTGGCTATCTTCGAGAAACCTTCAATGAATCTCCGATAATAACCAGCTAACCCAAGAAAACTTCGGATCTCTGGGACTGACTTGGGTTGTGTCCAATTCAAAACATCTCTCACTTTGGCTGGATCTACTGCTACTCCTGCAGCAGAAATGATATGACCCAGGAAAGATACTTCCTTCAGCCAGAAGTCACACTTGCTAAACTTAGCATACAGCTGATGCTCTCTCAATGTTTCCAAGACTATTCGCAGATGGTCTTCATGCTCTTTTCTGCTCTTGGAATAGACAAGAATGTCGTCGATGAAGACTACAACGAACTTGTCTAAATACTCCATAAACACCTTATTCATCAGATTCATGAAATAAGAAGGAGCATTTGTCAATCCGAAAGACATGACTGTGAACTCGTACAGTCCATATCGGGTGGTGAAGGCTGTTTTGGGAATATCTTCCTTTCTTATCTTCAACTGATGATATCCCGATCTCAAATCTATCTTGGAGAAGACTTGAGCTCCCTTCAACTGATCAAACAGATCATCTATCCGAGGCAACGGATACTTGTTTTTGATTGTGACCTCATTCAACGACCTGTAGTCTATGCACATTCTCAGACTACCATCCTTCTTGGACACAAAGATCACAGGCGATCCCCACGGTGACGAACTGGGTCTGATGAATCCTTTCTCTTGCAGCTCTTCAATCTGCTTCTTCATCTCGACCAACTCGTTGGACGGCAGACGGTACGGTCTCTTCGAGATTGGAGCGGTACCAGGTACCTGCTCAATCACAAACTCCACATCTCGATCTGGTGGCATACCAGGCAACTCATCCGGGAACACATCCGGGTACTCATTGACTATCGGTACCTTCCCCAACGAAGTACCCTTCAACCGATTTAGGGTGCTACCCCCCTTAGAGGCAAGATTAGATAAGAACTCCACTCTAATCCCCTCAGGGCTGGTAAGAGAGATAGCTCTACTAGCACAGTCTATCTGACCCTTGTACTTGGTTAACCAATCCATTCCAAGGATTACTTCTATACCCTTAGTATCCAACAGTATTAAGTTCGCTAGAAACTTTACCCCTTTTATTACTATATCCATTTTCGGACAAACAGTAGTGGTTCTTAATTCTTTTCCAGGGGATTGCACTAACAAAGGGTTTCTTAACTGTATGATGTCCCAGTTATGCTTTTTAACCAAGTACTCTGATATAAAAGAATGGGTTGCACTAATCAAAGCGAATCAAGGCAGTCTCGAGTTCACATGGAACTTACCATAAACCACGTCTGGCGCATCCTGAGCTTCTTCCGCGGTGATATGGTTCACACGCCCTCTTCCTGCAGTCCTTGGCGTGCGCGGAGTCTGCGGAGTTCCTCTTCCCAGAGCTGGCGCTGGCGCACGGGCTGGCGTCGATCCCAGGTTGAACCTCACCGGGGTGACGGGCTGACGCTTCTTAGGGCAGTTGTTGGCGTAGTGCCCCATCTCTCGGCAGTTAAAGCACTGCACTCCTGCCAAAGCAGTCCCACTCTTCTGAGCTTGAGCTCCTGCATTGCCGGCAGGGGCTTGTCCAGTGGGGCGCGGAGTAGACATTGGGGTCCTGGGGCCACTGGCCGGCTGCTAGGCTAGACTTCTTCTTTGGAAAGTGCGGGGCACAGGCTAACGGCACCGCTGATTCTGAATCGCATCTTCCTCTTGCGCGACTCGAGACGGTGTGACTGGGCATCCTCTTGGATCAGCGCCTTGTTGATCATGTGCTGGAACGACGGGTAGTCGCTTGAAACCAGCTGTACCTTCAAGTTGGGGTCAAGGCCCTCCATAAATCACCAAATCTTGGCCTCGTCAGTCGCGACATCTGCGGTCGCGTACCGGGACAGCTGTGTGAAGCGGTTAAGGTACTCCGATATAGACAAGTTTCCCTGCTGAAGCTTGTGAAATTCCCGGCGCTTCATTTCCATAATCCCCCTTGGGATATGGGTAGCCCTGAAGGCTTCCGCGAACTCATTCCACGGAATGTCACCGCTACGGCGATTTGCGAAAAAGTTCCTCCCTTTTCCTTAAATTACTGATAGTTTCCTATAATTTACAAAGAAGTCCTGTGATTTTTTTTAGTGTAAGAAAAACGTTTTCAGATTGCGTTTAGGTCCCTGGTTCGTTACTTTGCGTAACCCCCTCCCCCACTGAATACAAATCTCGAATGAGCCATTGTGAGACCCCGGATCAGCTATCCAGAATCTCCTGTGTATTTCCGTACTAGTCCCAGATCAGTAGCTAGTACACACAGTCACAGTGATACTTCATTGCCGAACAAAACGAAACTTGCAATATAAATAGTCAAGTATGGGCCACATGGCCACTTATTACAATACTCGGTCCAACGACCAGACACACAAAACAGCGGAAACAAAAGCAAAACAAAGCAGCGACGCCAAAGCGCCACAAAGCGGCGACTAGGAAACGCAACTAGTCCTCCTGGCAATCCTCTTCGAAGAACTCCTCCTCTTCCTCGGCATCTTGGAAATTCTCTGATGATTACAATGTTGGTGTAGCACGTGAGTACAAAAGTACTCAGCAAGTCGGGAAAGTATGATCATGGGGGGCTTTCCAAAGGAAGCTTAATAGGGTTTATTTGCATAAAGCCACATTTGAATAAATCATACATAAGTAATAAATTTCACAAAGCATCTTTTACAATTCTTTTTAATAATTGAATTATTTATTATTGTAGTGAGGTTCTATCCACCATCACTAACATAAAGGCTCTATCCGCCAACAGTTAAAAGCTCAAAGTTAATCAGGTGACTCCATCCGTCAAGGGTAAAACAGGTTCTTTCCACCGGGTTGGCTCTTTCCGCCAAACAATATTCAAGAGTTCTAACCACTCCCGAACCCCAAAAAACAAAACACTTTTCGGTTTTAAAATAAAATCAAAGTCTACCAATATGAAAGCATTCTTCGCTTTGCCTTTAACCGTAGGCACGGCTATTCGAATAGTTTTACTCTGCAGAGGTGTACAACTTTACCCACAAGACAAGATATACCCTTGATGCCATGCAATTAACACACTTCCTTAGGTGTGTGGCGAGGATACCTTGACAAGGCCGTTACAATGTATCTACCTAACTAGACCCACCACTGAGGTTTCACCGTTAGGGTTCCCTCCACCCGATCTGAAGCCCCTCTTGCGCCGTGTGAGAAAAACCACATTGCCTCCGTCCGGCATTCACATTCAACCAAGTGGTGAGTCTAAGCTAGGCTTCTACAAATTAGTTGGCCAGGTCGTACCATTATAGACATGTGGTAGTACGGTTATGCTTAAAATGGCAATCATAAGCGTCGGTCCTTATATGACTTGGGGCGGTACTTGCACAAAAGGATCAAGGCTTGATCCGCTCCCACCCGACATTCCATGCCGCCCAAGTCAAAATCATTTTCCTTTTCTTTTTATTTTAACAAAACAGGACCAAAACCATAATAATAACTTTCAAATCACATATATATGATAACATTCTTTTTGAATAATCCCACCCTTGGGTTGTTTTCATCGGAAAAGGTCCTAAGCAATTCTACCGTACTACATATCAACGGATACCATATAAGCCTAAGCATGGTATAAACAAGGTTCTAGGGTTACAATGGATATGATTAACAATGTCAAGGTGGAATCAACAAGTTCGGAATAACTAACACTTATATTTGACATATTTTATTAAACATAGCCATGCAACTTTATAAACAATTTAAATCATTTTGTAAACATAGGAGCAAAGTGCATCAAGGAGACTTGCCTTCTTCGGCGGTGGGAGTGTCGAACTTGAGAAGTCCGGCGGCGGAATCGTGATGGCGGGATAAATCGACTACACGCATAAACGAGGCAACAAATAAATAACAGAAAATAAATAAAATCCAAAAATTATAAAATTAGTACTGGCAGGAAGGTATTGATTTATGATGAATTTAGAAATTTGAATGAGGTCAAACGGAGTTCGGATGAGAAAGTTATGAGCTTCCGAAGTTTGAATTTCGAATAAATCAAAAACCGAGAATATTCCGGGAATATTCCCCTCGGGTTTGACTGGGTCAAAGTTTGACCGCGGACTTTGACTTTGACTGGGCTAAGACTCTATGGCAGGTGGGACCACCTTGTCATTGGGAGGAGGAAGCTTCCTCTGGAAGCTTGGCCTTTAGCCATGGCTATGGCCATGGAGAGGAGAGAGAGATTGAGGGAGAGAGAGAGAAGGGGCTCATTGGCGGGAGGGGGCGGCGCGGCGAAGTCCGGCGACGGCCGGCGGCTGGTCGCCGGCTGGTGGCGGCGCCAGCATACAATGGCAGAGCAAGACGCGGCGCGGCGGCGGCGGCGGCGGCGTGGCACCCGGCCGGCCGGCCATGGGCAAGGCCCCACTCACGCATGGACAAGAAGCTCCATCAAACAACAGAGAGCAACTCAAACATACAGAGCACCACACTAAAACTCTAAACCTTGATTTTTCTACCATTTTGGCATGGAATCGATCCAAACAAAAAGCTAAAACCTCTAGATAACATCCTTAGGAACCTATAACCGGAAAGAATTGAACCAAAACTCACCGAGTGAGATGAATTTGACGAAGAACACGGGTTCGGCCGAGGTGAAGCAAACGCGAAATTCGTCGTCCACGATCAAAGAAACCTAAAATTGATGATCGAATTAGAAACTAGACTTCCATGCTAACACAAAGAAACAAACGAGAGGAAGAAAGATCCACCGGAGTGGGAGATACGAGCAAGAACACGAAGAACGCGAAGAACACAAGAGTTCGTCGGTTTTCTTGCTCTTGCGGCCAAATGAATTTGAGAGGCTAAAGGAGCGCTATACCACCGGAAAGAGAACTCTCCCACGGAGATTATGAGGGCGGAGATGCGCGAAACGAATTAGAAACGGACAAATTAATGCCATAATTGTGACTTTTGGACTTTCCTTAATGTGACGGTTTTCAGCGAGATTTAGGGTTCATTAACCCCATGAATGGAAAGAGGAGGCCGTCGTGATTCCAACGGATCCGACAGTGATTGATTTGGTGTAATATGGAAGGAGATACACGGATTTGAATCCATGGAGGAGAGAAGGAAAGCTCTCTGTTTTTTTCTTCCAGGCAACTCACGTACAAACTCCCCAAGGTTGAAGATGCACTGTTCACCTGCCACGTGGCGGCCTGCGGTTGGCTCTCCTTTACGCAATTGATTCGCCCTAGAGAAAAATAAGGAAAAATGGCCTAAAAATTCCGGAAAAATTCCTAGAGCCATTTTAGATTATTTGGAACTCAATGGAAGTGGTTTGGTTGAATTTGGATGATTTTTGTGGAATTGGATATTCAGGCGCAGATCGCAGGCATTAAACAAAAGCCGCGCGAGATAAAATAGGAACGGATGTCCAAAAATCCGGGAAATGATTCCTAAAATCATTTCGGAATATTTGGAACATTTTAGAAGTGGTTTGGGGATTTTTGGAGCATTTTTGGATTCGGGTGAATTTTCGGGTACCGGCGGGACTAGAAAATCCGATTTTTCGCCCGGGAGGGAATTAATTCCCGATTTCGAAGGGGAATGGATGCCAGGTTATCTTAAACACCAATGAAACTCCAAATTTTGAATTTACTTTATTTAAATTAGGTTTTTCTCTAGAAAGCCAAAATGAGGATGTTACAGCCATTTTCTAATTTTTCAGGGTAGCGATCAAGTCCAAAAATATAACAAATAGGTCCCTGGCCCTTACGTCCAGGTCCTTTCTCCATTTTTCCCGGAAAAAATATTTTCGGCAATAGAATTATGTGTACAGCTCTATCTCTAGAATTTTTTTCCCAACTCGATCTCTAATCTCTAGATTTTTTCCAAACTCGATCTCTAATATTTTTCGAGACGTGTATTATTACTCGATGAACGCATAGAGTGTTAAACTCGATAAAAGAAGGTTGACATCTCTAATATTTTTCGGAACATATATTATTACCCTGTTAACATATAAAGTATTAAGCTCGACAAAAGGAGGTTGACTGGGTAATAATAAAGTGTTAACCAAATTCGTCAAAAGAAATGTGTCCAGGCCTTTTATCCGTTTTTCCCAGAAAAAATATTTTCATCAACAGATATATGTGTACAATTCTATCTCTAGACTTTTTTTCCCAACTCGATCTCTAATATTTTTTGAAATATGTATTAGTACTAAGTGAACGCATAGATTGTTAAACTCGACAAAAGAAGGTTGGCATCTCAAATATTTTTTGAAACATGTATTATTACCCGGTTAACGCATGGAGTGTTAAACTCGACAAAAGAAGGTTGATCAGGTAATAATAAAGTGTTAACCAAATTCATGAAAAGAAATGTCTGTACAACTATATCTCTCTATTTTTTTTGTAACTCGATTTCTGATATTTTTCAGAACAAAAAATATATGTATACAACTGTATCTCTATAGTTTTTTTTGCAATTTGATCTATAATGTTTTTCGGAAAATGTATTATTCACCGGTGAACATATAGAGTGTTAGGAATTAGGATCGCTCCGAAAAAAATATGTTTAGCTCCTCCTGCAGTCTTTTTATAGAAAAAAAATAGAATAAATTTTAAACGGTGTGCATGCGCCACACATTCTGCCTAGTTATACATACGGCTCTCCGTTTTTTGCTTCCTGATCAAGAGGAATGCAGCAGGCAACAACAGGCCCTCTGAGTAGTGAGTTGTGACCATCTAGAAGACCTCAAAATTACAACATGCATATGTATGCACGTACATATATATGCCAGTCTTGCCTGACCCGAGTGTCTGAAGGTGATTTTGTCAGGTTGAGATTTCAGCCTCGAGTCGCCGTTGGGCGGCTGGTGGCTGCTGCCTCGAGTCACCGTTTGGAGAGAGACTCTGGATTATTTGGATCTTGTATAAAATATTTCTAGGCTTTGTGATTTTTTAAATTGGAGATTTGAAAAGTAAAAATACCATAACTAGGAAACCAGATTTCAGCTCAGCCTCACCCACCAATGCTCATAGTTACAATACCCACATCTTACATTTCTTTCCAGCCGCTCATGCCTTTTCACAATGTGGTATCTCAATCAAGGAAACCGGATTTGTAGTTTTGCTTATTTTAGTATTGACACCAGCATAGATAATTTGTGTTTATGATTAATTAATAAGTCCATTGTAGATCTTAATTGTCATCAATGATTAACATGTTTTGTTCGCATTCTTGACCTGTTTTCAGTTAATTTAAATAATACATTTCCAGAGATTGATGCTATTGAGTATCAAACTATCATCCATGAGAAGGAATTAAAGCCTATGCGCACACAGCTCCGATCTTCCGCGCAATCCACTCGCTTTGCATCTATTTAAGCTCCACCCTAGTACCCTTTGGCTCCTCGCGTTGTTGTGTCCTCCCTAGCACAAGAGCTTGCACCATTGATGCGCCGAGTGAGCTCTATTGGCCGCGGGGACAGAGAAGTGCAAGCAACTGCGTGCAAGTCTAATTCTTCCGCCACGGTGAGTGTCTTTTCAATTCTTTGAGCTTGGAGATCATCTCAAGTACCTCCACTCTTCAGTGAGGGTAGAGATAGTGGTCTTGGTGGGTGGGCTTAGTTGAGGGTGCGGGGGGGCGCGGGGGGCAGAGAGCACAGGGGCCAAGGCGCTGCCAGGTGGGTTCTGATCGACCGGTGGGCCCAATTGCCAATGGAAACAAAATAATAAAAGAGAATTCATTTTTTTTTTAGATTTTCAGGATAGTAGCTACACTCCAATTTAATTGAGGCAATTAAACTCGTTGAAAAATTTTGGCAATTTTTGTTAAGAATCCTGAAGACGTAGTTGAACTACCATAAAAATTTCAAGTAAAAATCATACGTCATTAATTCTATAATAATCTAAGATGCCCAAGGTTCAATTATTAAGCTGGTATTTTTTATTTTCTAAATGCAATAATTCACTTCAATTTTTTCCTAAAATTTTGCAGGGATGACATAGATACATTTATGGATTTAATCAAATCTTTCTCAAATTTTATGTCCCCTGGTTTTGAATTTTAAAGTGAAATTCTTTCTTCCAGGTTAAACAAAAGATATTTCTGTAAAATCATAATTTCAAGGAAATCACAAAACATTAGAAATTCATCTCAAAATCATAAATCAAAATTTTGAATTGATTTTACTTTTTCTTTTAATTAGAAGATGTTACAGCGCGCCAATCATCCTAGTATATTATCAACTTTAACATTATGGCCACTTCCCCAAGACCTCACTAGCGAGCACCCATAAATACGCATCTTATATATGTTTATGTCTATTATTATATCCTTTTTTGATTTAGTTACATAAACAGCACAATTAAAAACGAGAAAAAATAAATAATTCAATTAAAAATAGTTCATAATCTTGATCAATTTTAGTTACATAAAATGTGGAGAGAGAAGGGTAATTAAGGACCTTTGTGTACCATGTCTCACCTACAGCATACCATGTCTAACCTACAGCAAAGTTTAGAAAAACTATACACCTTATATTTTGTAAAGGTTTGATAATGGGATAGGATCATGTTTGATTCAAAATAGATTAATCTTATAACAGGATGTCCCATCATGGGGTCATCTTTGATACATTATTACCACAAATGCAAAAAGGAATATAAGGAATAGCACAGCTGGGCAAAGTTATCCCATTTCTTAAATCAAAAAAGAAATATAAGGAATGTATAAACTTGTTGAACAACTCATGTTCCTTAGACTAAACATCCTACAAGATATAGCTCTAGTGCGGCCCACATGTCTAAGACTAAATAAGGAATGTGTTTAAATGGATCGGTCTGGAATTCTGGATGGTTATGGCCAAAAACGGCATCATGACCAAAATCTGAACATTGTCCCAAATTTAGCCAAATTGTACTAGGCTCACTGTAAAATAAAATGGCCAAACCAATCACTCCCTCCAAAATCAGACAAACCAATCATGAGTACAAATACAATAGGTCCAGATATATTTACCTATTGAGAAGTGATTCTATACTTTTTCTCCTAATACAAGTTGTACAAATCTTGAAAGCAAATAAAAGGGTAAGTAATCACTGTCTACCCTTCATTCCTCCTTTAATATGGGAGGTGCTTTTATATTTTTTTTTAAGTTGCACAAATATTAAAGCATAAATGGAGAGTGGATAGTGATTACTTATCTTTTCGTTTGCTTTAAGATTTGTACAATTATATTGAGAGGGAAAACATATAAGCACTGCTGCTTTAATATTTATACAACTTTAAAAAGGAAAAACCTCTCTTACTTTTTTAAAGAAAAAAAGGAATTTACATTAAACTCCCAAATCACCTTCAAAAAAACCCAGCTTTCAACGCCTTCGGCCCACGCGAGGACCCATAATGGAAGATGGCCCGCGTTTGAAGCCCAAAATGAAGCTGTTTGATCAGCCAGCCAATTCTGTGAGAGAATCTCCGACACATGATGTAGATAGTTGTCAGTTCAAATTTGATTTACCGGCGGAATTGGAGAGGTCAGTCTGTGCAATTCCGGGAATTTGAATGAATGACACTCAATTGGATTGCCGCGGACAGAATGACATTAAATTGGTCTGCCTTTCGCGTAATGACACCGTACACTCTAATTTCTCTGTGGAATGACATTTTGGACGTTTTTTGGGCATTGTTTATATTATCCCCCGATTCGGCTGGTGACGAGACGAAAATACCCCTACGGCAGGCCAATTTAATTATTCCTTTTGTGTTGATCCGTGCGACTGCCGCATCACGACAGAATCTGGAGTAGTTAACCCAAACTCAAAACATATCATCAAATTCATAGGATTAGATGATGTTCAATCACGGACACCAAATTCCGAACAGTGGAAACAAGAAAGCAAGATCCAAACATTTCAAGCGTCGCTATCAATCTTGCCTTTAATCGTTTTATATACACTTTAATTCCACCGTAATGCTCGGATCCAAGAACCTACGACTATGCTTCTCACCGAGGCCGTGGAGCACACGCACGAGCTCGGCGGCGGAGATGGTGCCGTTGCCGTCGGTGTCGAAGACCCGAAAGGCGTGGCGCAAGTCCTCCTTGACCGCATCGCCAGTGGCAGCGGCACTCTAATTTCATGCTGGGGCAGATCCTCCGGCCCGCACAGGTGAGGTCGACGTCCGCGCCTTCACCCCCGGGGAGGAACCGCTCCGGCCGGAACCGCTTGGCGTCCGGCGACACCACGTCGTCCAGCGCCATGTCGAGTCTCCAAGGATCCCCCTGGTGGATCAAGGTCAGTGTCGTCATCCACAGGGATTTGGTCGTCTAAGCGCTCGAAGATGGCGGTCGGTGTGTCCTCTAGGAGGCGGGAGGGTGGCGGAGGTGAAGGGAGGAGGAGAGAGATAGAGGTAGAAGAAGAAGAAGAGGGTAATTTGGTCATTTCATGTCTAAAATGAGAGAAAATGGAGAGGGAAATGGAGGAAAATGGAAGAAAACATTAAAAAATACCGAAAATGTTATTCCACGATGAAATTAGAGTGCACGGTGTCATTTCACAAAAGGCAGACTAATTTAATGTCATTCTGTCCGTGGCAGTCCAATTGAGTGTCATTCATTCAAATTTCCCGTGCAATTCCACGTTTGATTCTGCTGTGTACAAATTGGCTTTTAAAAAAAAAGATTGGATCGGCAGCTAGCTACGCTACAACTCGAGCGGATCAGGGGCGGTACCAGGGGTGTTATTCTAAAAATTTTAGATCTTTAATGAAGTAAATTTATTGATTGAATTGGTTTTGATTTTAGTTGTTTAGGATTGGTTTTAAAGACCTTATAACTGTAAACTTCAAATATATACATTAGATTTATTATGTTACAAAATTATTGAACGAGACTATAAAATTATGCTTGTGAAGCGTGCATTCGTAACGAAAGTTTTCTTGTTCGAGGACCGAGTTGTGGCTCGGTGGCTAGTGTCGTTCGGTGGCAAGCCGGGTGCTCACGGGGCTGGGTATTTTCGCGTGGGGTGAGTGAGTGAGTACGTGTGTGTGTGTTGGGGGGAGTGCGTGTATTCGCGTCTGTAGCCTAGCGATTGTTCTTTTCTTCTTTATAGAGTTGCCAGAGTTCCTGGCCTAATTTCAAAAAAAAAAAAGTTTTCTTGTTCCCAACCGGAACAGTTTGTCTTATATAACCCCTATTATAGGGGAAGGGATTCCCGGCCGCTCGGCCAGCCACGTCATGCCATGGCGACTTTGCAAAAAAGTCCTCTCATTTTCTGTAAATTACGGATTGATCCTCGAAAAATTGCAAAAAGGTCCTTTGCGATTATTTGTGAGAGCAAGAAAATCGTTTTTAATTTGCGTTTAGGTCCCTCGGTTAGTTACTTTACGGAAAAGCCCTCCGCTAAATACAAATCTTGACCGAGCCCTTTTCAAATTTTTCAGAATAGCGATCAGGTTCAAAAATATAACAAATAGGTCCCCGCAACTTACGTCCAGGTCCTTTCTCCGTTTTACTCGAAAAAAATATTTTCGTTATCATAAATATGTGTACATCTCTATCTTTAGTCTTTTTTTCCCCAACCTGATCTCTAATATCTAGACTTTTTCCACAACCCGATCTCTAATATTTCTCGGAACGTGTATTATTACTCGGTCAATGCATAGAGTGTTACACTCGATGAAAGAAGGTTGACAGCTCTAATATTTTTTGTAACATGTATTATCCGTTGAATGCATAGGGTGTTAAACTCGGCATCTATAATTTTTTTTACAACTCGAAATCTAATATTTTCTGGAACAATGTCTAAGATTTTCCAAAACATGTATTATTACCCGGTGAACGCATAGGGTGTTAAACTTGGCATCTATAATTTTTTCGTCAACTCGAAATCTAATATTTTTTGAAAAATATATTATTCATTTTTTTTTTGTCAAAGGCCCGTTGTTGTACAAATTCGTCGACGGTCCTGTCTAGCGCATTTTTTTTAAAAAAAAAGCAAACGAACAAAAAAAAAACGTTTAGATCTTTCAACCTTTTTCAGACAAAAAACTTGGATCAAATTTCGCACGGCACGGCGCGCAATCTTACCTAGTTATCTTTGGTCGGGACCAAACTAGTGGTTGCGCACATTAATTCGTCGATGACTCGTGTGTTGCGTGAATAGAACTTCTTCTCAGCACTCATAGAGATTTGGTTAGTTCGTCTGATCTGGCGTTGTCCTATAGAGAAATGTATGATTATGAGACGGTGATCAAGATGAATAACATCAGGCTAGAAATTCAATCCATGCCAAAGATCACGAATGAGTATGTAACTTGCGTAGGCCGTCGGTCTTCGTCGCCATGGAAACTTAACTCCCTTCTTTGCAGCAACGCCGGCCGCCGCAAACCGCTCCAACGCCACCGTCCGTGGCCGGCGATCCCTGCACCACCGCCAGCCCGTCGCCGTCGATGGGTACACGAATCAGAAAAAGAAAATTTCAAAACTAGCGACAGTGCTTCCCGACTTACACAAATTAAACCCGATCGATCTCGAAGCGTTATCCATGCGTAATTACACCGCCTAATTCACACTTCGGTGTGTTCGCTGGTGATGCGCATAGATCAATTTCAATTGCTAGCCGGACAGTAGTTTCTAGATTTTTTAAGAAATTTTATCTTTTTTGAAAAAATATTTTTTATTTTAATATTTTTTTTGGAGACTACAGTTCCTACAGTGAGGCTACAACAATTTTATTTTTTTAAAAAAACTTTAGCATTTTTATTTCATTTCAAAAACTTTTTTGATGAATATTTAAAAAATTAAAAAGAAAAGCAGCACAAGACATGTATATATTTTTCTTTTATACAAGACATGTACAAAAGAAAAGTATATCTCCGTACATGCAATTAATTAAGGGCATAGACTTCCCGTCCGTCAGACGTTACGTTTTGCCAAACTTTCGAACAAAAAAGGTCGTCATAAGTTTCGTGAATATGTACTAAGGCGTACAAGACATGTATAAAATTTACATGCACGAGTTAAGCACGTATGTACGTACCCATGCATCCGTATACGCGTAGAAAGAAATGCGACTGTTCATGTATCTAGCTCTTATGTTATTATTTTTTGCAAATCTAGCTCTCGTGATGTCGTATTTGCAAATATAGCCTTTAGGATGACCGCAGAAGAGCCAGGGGGACATCTAGCGTGCCATGCGTCCGTAGGAGGGAGGTGGCAGCGCGGATGGAAGCCGGACCGTGGCAATTTGGCGCTGGCACGGGTGAAATGTTCACTGTTTTGGATCCCTTCTCTCTCTGTTTTCTTTTTTTCAAAAAAGGCTCCCTCTCAAAATTATTTAACAAAACTCGTCCCCTTTGCGAAAGGACTAGGAGCTGACACTAGCACCTTAAGCGCTAGAAAATCGTGGGAGGTCTAGATGCCGTGGACGGAAGGCATGGCAAGCGGGCGACGCGGAAAACGGCACTGCCGCGGACTAGAGGAGCGGCAACACGGCTTGACGCACGCTGGAGGCGCAGCAGGGTGCGTGCGGCAGACTAGAGGCACGGCACAGGAGGCCTTCCACGCTACAGTATCACGGAAGGTACTGTAGCATGGTACGGTAGCGTGAAAGACGCCTTCTGTAGTCCTATAGCACTGAAGGAAGCTAGTTCTACAAACAAACAAAAGAGTGAAGGAGGGTCGATAAATGAACAGTTCACCACAAATGGAAGAGATGTCGCGGCAGGGTATCGCGGGCCGAGCGCTGCAGGAAGGTAAATTGCGACGTCAACTAGCTCAATATAGGGTGTGTTTGGTTACCTGCACCATCCTAGCTTGTTTCGTATGAACCATCCAGGCTAGTCTTGGCCTGACTGAGTGGATGCAAGTTAAGTTGTTTGGTTGCTTGTTTGTGCATCTCATGGGCCTGCATTAGAGAGAAGTCTAATTTCTGTGTTTTCTTCATCCTGTATGAGTGGATGCAATTGCATCCACCTGGCCAGGATAAACAGGAAACCAAACATGTGTCTAATAGATACAGTTGCATCCACTCATGCGATTCAGACACCATGCAGGCAACCAAACACACCCATAGTAAAATGTGCACGCCGCATGGACGCGTCTGGATTTTTCAGTTGGCTCCCTGGTCGTTACATCATGTCTTCTTCTCGTACAGGCGCGCTCCAGTGGCCACCTTCCTGCAGAGCTAGATTTACAACAAAAAAACAATAGCATGGGAGCTAGATATATGAACAGTTCTAGAAATGCTGGTTGTGTGTTACATGCTCGTACGTACATACATACCATTTTATTACCCGTTGAAATTACTCTCTTGGTCACAAATAATTACATTTTGGAGATACATTCAAACTTTCAAAACTTTGGCCGTCAAATTTTTTTAAAATATTTAAATTGGATACATAAAATCATATGTGTAGATTTGTCTCGAAAAGTATTTTCGTAATATTATAATTTTATTAGATTTTATCAATATATTATAATAGAAATGAGTGGTTAAAGCCGTGTTTTGGAGACCGTGTCGATGTCCAAATTAGTTTAGGTCAATATGAGGAGTTAAGATCAATTTGCCGCTCTCAAATAGCAATATCTTGATAGGTGATGGAGAACAGACAAGATTTTGGGAGGATTGTTGGATGGGGAACAGGCCTTTGAAAATAATTGTCTCTAAAGCTTACGATAAAGGAGATTACTCTTGCAGATGCTTCGGAAGAGGGATGGGTGGGAGGGTAGGTTGGGGTGGTGGTTTGGGTTAAACATTTCATTTAGAAGAACTCAATAATGAAAATCTTGTGAGCTAGAACAACTTGGGTTGTGTTTGTTTTAGCTGGGAATTGTAGAAAGCAGTTTTTAAAAGCTGGAAGGTTAATAAACAGGAAACTTTCAATCTAGATTGTAATAATCTAGAGGCCAGATTGTAGCAATCCCACAATCCACTCTAGAGGAGTTTTTCTTAGCTTTTTTTTGGCAAAAGATCACAATACCCATCCAACTTCAGTGAAAATTACCCATCATTGCCCCCCACTATTCACACAGACTTTTCAACATATAATCAAGGGTACCACAGCCTTTTGCCAAGCAGAAATAGCAATCCAAACACACTATAATCTGGGTTGCCAAATAGCCATCAGTTTTTCAACCTCTAGCTTTTAACAATCCAGCTTTTACAATCCAAATTTTAAAAGCTACTTTCTACAATCTCCAGCTAAAACAAATAGGGCCTTGGTTTGTGGGCCCCCGGATCGGCTATCCGGAGTCCTCTGTGTATTTCTGTACTAGTCCCAGATCAGTAGCTAGTACACACAGTCAAAAGTGATGAATCAACAACCATATCACGAACCCATATAACTAAATCAGAATAATACCAAATAAAAGCAAAGACCTTATGGTCAAGGTTTACCATTACGGCCTGAACAGGCTGAACAACTTGAACAACTGCAGCGGAAGACGAAAACACCAAAGCGACCCATCCAAATGCCCACAGGCAATCGAGTGGGGAGCGCGCCCTAGTCGTTGGAAATCTTGAACAGCTTCTTTCACTTCTGAGATAGGATTAGAATGTAGCACATGAGTACATAAAGTACTCAGCAAGTCTGGAAAATTATGCACAATGTAGGCTATCCAAAAATGGCTTAATATGGTTCTTTTGCATAAAGCCAAGTTTCAACAAATCATACTTGTTAATAAGTTTCACAAAGCATATTTGAGCAATTCTTTTTAATAATTGAATATGTAATATTGCAGTGAAGGTTCTAACCACCACTCACTAATATACAGGCTCTATCCGCCACATCTCAACAAGATCAGGGTTTAATCCAATCACATGGCTCTGTCTGCCACGGTTCATGTAACACCCCAAAATTTTGCTTGTCTTAAATTCATGTGTGATTTGGCACTTTGGTGAATTTTTGGAATTTTCTGGAATTTATTTGGATTTATTTGAATTTATTCCATTTTGAAATAATTAAAGAATTAAACTTTGCAAATAAAATTTTGTTGGAAATATTTTATTTGAGTCCAAAAATGATCCAAAGTATTTTCGGAATTTTTACGAGTCTTTTGATATTTTTAATGAATTAAGCAATTCTTGGGAATTATTTTAAATATTAAATCATTTGGAAAATAGAAAGCAAGATTAGGTTCTTGTTCCTCGGAGTCAGAGTCGGACTCGAGTCTAACGAACCAGAGCCCACGTGACTCGACTCGGCAGCGTCGGTCATAACCTTTCGCCGGCCAGTTGGATCTAGATCCAGCGGCCCGTACCTGGCCGTCGTGCGTGAAGGCGCCGTCGGGGCCGTGGATAGCCCGCGATTGCATCGTCTACAGAGTCACCTTCCGGATTACCTTGCGAGGGCCGGTAATGTCAGATTAGGGTTTCGCCATGGAAAACCAGCAGAGGGCTCCATTTAAGGAGCGACCGCGCCCACCTTCTCCTTGTCCTGCGCGTTGTTGCCCTAGGCGGCGGTGCACGAGCCGGCCTTGAACGTGCCAATTTCGCGAAGTTGGAGCACCACCATGCGGTTTTCAGCGTGTGGCGCCGTCGTCGAGGCTTCTTCGCGCGTGGAGTCTGAATCCGGAGGAGCACGCGTCGAGGCAGCGCTTAGGGCACCACGCCGTTCCATCGGTCGCGACCGCAGCGCGGCCGTAGTCATCTTCTTCGCTACCGGCGGAACTGCTTCGCCAGTGCCATTCTTACCGCATAAAGCTTGTCGCCGTCCAGATCCCCATCAGGCCTCGAGGTGAGGCCACGTATTCCTTTTTGCGTAGAGACTTAGATGCATTACGGTAGTCGGATCTAGATCTTGCGGTGTAGATTGGATCGAGTAATCTGGTTTAGGGCTATTAGTCACCGTTCGATTTAGATCCAAGGGCGAGATGGACCACGTGGCGCTTAAGCGGCCGATGCCAGGGTTAGATGTGGGGCGTTAGATCTAGAATCAAGGGTTGAGCGCCCAGCGTGTCTCGGCGGGTCTATCACGTCATGATGTTAAACGCTTGACGGATGGATGCGATCTGAGTAGATCAATTTAATTTAGGGTTTAGATCTATCGCAGCAGAACCAATCGGGCGTGACCGCGTGGCGAGGGCTTGTCTGCCGTGCGGCGTCTGCGTGCCAGCGACGACGTGGAGTTCGCGTATGTCGGATGATAGCGGAGTCGCGTGGTAGAGTCCATAGTAGACCCGAGCGGCGTGGACCAAGAATCCATGGACGGATAGCGTCAGCCATGTCAGGAAGGCTGACACGTGTCTGGCCAATAATAAATTTCAGAAAAAGAAAATGATTTATTAATTCAAAATAATGATTTGATTTTGTTTCAAACTTCAAGCGCTTATAACTTTTGCGTTTCAACTCAGATTTAGTGATTTAAATTTCTAAATTTGTATAAAATTGAGACCTACCTAAATATGAATTTTATTTAATTTTGGACTAAATTTTTCTCTGTAAAATTATTTAATTGATTATTTAAACTTTAAATAATCATAACTTTCTGTGTTTAACTCCAAATTTGGCGATTTCAGTTTCTAAAAATTCATAAAATTATGTTCTCTCTGTTTATGGATTTTATTTGGATGTTTGGATACTTTTTGCCTATTGTTTATTGGTGTATTTGCTATTTGCAGCTTTACGAGTAGAGCGTTGAAGTGCAGGAAGGATTCGAAGGAGAAGTATTGACTCAGGATCAACTCAAGACCAAGAAACAGAAGTACTTTTGAAGGCAAGTTGTGCTTTGACCATGTTGATCCTATTTTGAAATCTATTTTGATTTAACCTATTGCATGCTAGTTCAATTAGAAAATACTTTATTTAAATATGAAATTAGATAAATACCAATTTGATGTATGACACCTTGATTACTTAAATATGTGCCATGACCCCTTGTCACCTAGTTGTGGTTTACTAGTTGGACATTATTAAATTGCCAACATGGGAAATTAGATCGTTGTAGTATCTTTGCTTGGAGCACCTTTACGTGCTCATGACATGATTTTGGACAATCAAATGTTAATATTGACTTAATGATATATTGAACTGTTTTGGAAAGGTATCATGTGATGTTGATGTACGTGGTGCATGGTAATCTTGGGGTTTGATAAATAGTTTTTCGGCCAGGGGCATGTGGTAAGAATAATCGAGGTGGGCAGGTTGTGGCATTAGGGATGTTGATTTGGTTCTTGAGGTAGTCTTGCCTTAGTCACCTAAGGACTTCACCTTGCAAGCCTTTGAGCTGGGTCTAACGTGCAGCCACATGTCATGTAATGGGGACGGACCTAGTTGACTAAGTTGCTAATAGCATTACTGTGGGACCTCGGAGAGTCAACTACACCCTTTGTGTAAGTTATGCGGGAGCGTCTGGGAAGTGGCGGAGTACCCATCTAGCAGTTGATTGGCCTAAACTTCGCCTTAGCTAAGGGAAGGGTTAGTGTGCAATAGCTTAGAGGACTCACTGTATTGTTAGAAGTTTACGAAAGACTTTATTCTGAGGAACTTCGCCTTTGTGGTGTTTGTTGTATCTTGTGGGTAAAGTGCATAACCTCTGCGAGTGTAGAATCTATTCGAATAGCGAATAGTGTCAGCGGTATTGGACATCGCTCAGAATTCTGATCAAGGGTTAGATTTTCTCAAAAATAACTTGGATTTGAAAGGTTGGGTTGGATTAATAATGATGTTGATGAAAATGTGGATTAAGTGGGAAAGATGTTTATTAAACTCCTTGAAAAGTTATCTATGCTTTACTTATTTCTCTTTGCTTTGAATCTATTTATGATACTTGTTAAATCTTTGTTTTACGCAAATATACCTTGAGCTATTCCTTTGTACCAAGCCATGCATGTAGAATATTGCTTTGCATTACATGCATGACTTCTTTGAGTACCAAGTACTCACCTTGCCACAATACAACACCCAGTTGAAGAGGAGACTACACCGGCTTTGGAGGAGGAGCTCCCACGAGGAACCGTCTACTTAGGGGCGAGCCCGGTCGATTGCACTGTGGTATCTTTGGATGGCGCCACAGTTATCTTATTTTCATTTGCTACTATTTCTCTCTTAATAAGTTTAAGCCTGTAAATCCTTGCATTGTAACTTGACCATAAGGTTGAGTAACGGTTTAGTTATTTAAATAAAGTACTTTATTAGCATCAGTGGTATGATTGTGATATTACGATGTTAAGGCGTATTGCACTAAGCGAGTTCTGGACTTGTCTTGAATACCGCAGAGGTCGGATTTGCAAATTCGGGGTCCCGACAGTTCACAAAATCAGGTTCCTTCCATCTACCTGGCTTTAGCCGCCAGAAGCACACCCGAAAGTTCTAACCGCTCCCGGATCCCAAAACAAAACAGTGTTTAGTTTGAAACCAAAAACCAAAGTCTACCAGTATGAAAGCATTCAGCAAGCTTTGCCTTTGACCGTAGGCACGGCTATTCGAATAGTTTTAACTCTGCAGAGGTGTACAACTTTACCACTGAAAGTGCATCTAGGCCCCTCAAATTGTTTTGGTGATTAATGATGACACAATTAAAGAGATCTAATGTTTTATCCAAGAATACTGCAGAGATCGAGATCATATCGTGCTTGGAATGACATTGGACGCCCCTATAACTACTTAAAAGCAAAAGGACGGCATCAAGACCAAAGTTGTAATATTTTATTTATTTGTGTCTTAAGGATAGCCGTACTATTAAGAGGGTATGACGAGAAATCGACTTTAGGATGTGCATGTGCTCAACATCAAATATTGCATCTCTAATTAGTACTCCTACATTTGGTTTTGAATAGTTTCAAATTGAAACCGAACTGGGTAACCCGGAGTCTCCGGATGTCAGTCCGGAGTATCCGGATTCAATCCGGAGTATCCGGACATTTTATCCGGAGTCTCCGGGTTGGACCCCTCGGTTGCTTTTGGTTCCAGCTGGTCCGGAGTATCCGGACATTTGGTCCGGAGTTCTGTTGTTTCATTTGACACTCCCCGGCCTGTTCAAAACTGAGTAATGTGGCTAGTTTTCAAGATGGGTATTTAAAGCCTCCACTCCACTCCAACGGCTAGGATCTCTATTGAGCTCATTCATAGCAGCATTCAAGCCATTCCTAACCATCTCTAAGCATTCAATAGAGCCCCATCTTCCTCCCACCAATTAATTTGGTTGTTGATCCTTTTGGTGAGGAGAGGAAGAAGCAAAAGTGCTAAGTGCATTCATTTCATCTTGTTGAGCACTAGTTCATCCTCCAAGCGATTCTTCGTGGTGCTATTTCTCTTGGAGGTTGAAGGTCTCCTAGACGGCTAGGAGTCACCGAGCTACCAACTTGTGTGGTGAGCCCGGTAGTTTGTGAAGGCAAGTCTCGCCTCCGAAAGGAAAGAGACAAGAAGTGAAGCTTCATGAGTGCATTTGTGCAACACTGGAGGAAAGCGGGTTGAAAGAGACCTGCTCAAGTGCGGCCAGAGCCACCTCAACGGAGACGTAGGGTTCCCTTCAAGAACCCGAACTTATGAAAATTCTGCTCTCTCATCCACTTTTACTTCTTAGTATTGCTTAAGTGGATTTGAATTTGTAAAGTTAGATCTAGCTCTTTGCTTGGCTTTAAATTCAAATCCTTGCTAGCAATTGTTCTAGGTTGTTCTTGCTATATACTTAAAGTGGTTTATTGTGCTTGGTTAGAGCAGTCGTGTTCTCTCTCAGCTAACCCGAGAGTCCGGACTTATACCGACACTCCTGATAAGCCGAGTATCCGACCAAAACCCGGAGACTCGGGTTGATCAACCGCCAGAATTTTTCCACAGAATTTTTAATCCGCCTATTCACCCCCTCTAGGCGACATCGTTGAGAGTGCCATAAAATTGCCAACAATCTGTCCACACTCTGCATACAAAACACATAGACATTCGCCATCATTTCTAAGAGATCACGCAACCAAAGGCTTAAATTGATATCCAACACGTGAGTACAAATGATCAATTAGCCGATATTTTCACCAAGCCCCTTGACGAGAAAAGGTTCTGTGAATTGAGAAGTGGTCTAAATATTCTAGATTCTCGTAACATGGCTTGATAAGTGCTCATATATTGGTTGGTGAATGAAAAATGAATTTCAAAACTTATTCATCTTTTCTCTGAATTTACTCGTTCTTGATCTTTTTGATCTCGTCATTTGCTATGTGACCATAGTTTGTCCGATTGATTGTTCGGTCATATATCAAGTTGACACCTTAGGTCTCGTTCATAATTTCTAGGTCTTCGTGGCGCTTCCCTTTCTCCTAACCGAAGTTGGGAACCCGGAGTATCCGGATTTCTATCCCACTCTCGTTAGCCGTGAGTCTCCGGACAAATTTGTCCGAGTGTCCGGTTGGGCGAGTCTCCTGACTGAAATCCGACTCTCCGGGTTAGGGGCGGCCTTAACCCCCCATATCCCGCGCGGTTTCTTTTCCCTACTCCTTCGTGTGCCTCTCCCTCTCCCGTGATCCTCTCGTGGTTTGGATGTGCTCCCTTCCTCTTCCTCATCTCCAAGGATCTTGAACCCCTTCTCTTCCTCTCTTTGGAGATCAAGGTAAGAAATCTTTGCCCTAACCCTCTCCCCTTCGAAATTGGATCCTTATTCGCGGTTCTTAGGGCTTCTCCCCGTGCTTCATCTCCTCTAGGGTGCCGATTGCTTCGTCATGGCCCTCAAAATCGGAGAATCTCGCTCCTAACTCACCCGCATTCTTGGTTTCTCAAATCATCTTGAGGTGAGTTCCTTTTTGTGCCCTAATTCCGCGAAATTTCCTTACTAGATTGTGCCCTAGTCGTTTATTGCTCATCCTTTAGGCAATCTAGTTTCATTCATGCCTATTTTGGGGGTTGTTTTCCCCAAATCTCTTGCCTGCTGCTAGCTTGCGCATCCTATATCCAGACTTGTGGTCCGGAGTCTCCGGGTTGGTCCGGAGTGTCCGGACTTTTAGTCCGGAGTCTCCGGGTTAATCCGGAGTATCCGGACAATTTATCCGGACTCTCCGGGTTGGGTGCTTCTGCCAGACTTCAGTTTTGTCTCTTTTTTCAATCGCCTCGCGGCTAACCTTTTTCCCTCGACTTGTCTGGTCAGATGGATCCTACTCAGGGGTCCTCAGCTGGTGGTGGTGGTGATCTTCCTAGGGATTCTCCGCCTCCAGGACACCCCTCTCGTCGGCCTCGTCAGCGCCAAGAGGCCGCGCTTTTGCCGTGGCAAAGCAGCCCGCCTCCAGTGGGAAGAGGTGCGCCGAGGATTGGAACCTCATCCGGTCCTCAAAGCCTGCTCACCATCTTCCCAGCCTCCAGTCAGCAGCTCAGCGGCCACAGCGGTCTCACAGCGGCTGCCTTTCGGCCAGCTCACTTGATCTCAGATGAGCATCCTGCCCAGATACTCATGCCAGCCGAGATCGGAAAGGAGGGAGTTTCGTGCCTCAGTCACTTCATTGGCCCTTGGCCAAAGCCAAGCTCAGGAGGTACCTCATGTCTGAACCCCATGAGAGTGATTGACTACAGATCTGCTTACGGCAAGGGTAAGGCAATTGTTGAGCAGAGAAAGAAAGATCCTCGGTTCCATCGGGGATTTAGTATGTGGACCGCCGGTTTTGGAACCGGTTTCAGTCTGACTTTTATGAGACGGTCCTCTACCTTCTTGAGCATCCAGTGGTCAGGATGAAGACCATAGACTGGGAGTACATGGCAGCCGCAGAGCTTCCTGTGTTCTCTCAGATTCTGGAGATTTGTGAGCTGCATGAGATCAAGGACATCATGTCCTTCAAATTTGATTGGAACAATGAGATTGTCATGCAGTTCTATGCCACTCTCTACTTTGACAAGACAGAGGATGCTATTTGGTGGATGACAGATAAGGTGTGGTACAAGGCCAACAAGAAGAGACTTGCTAGAGTCCTCCACCTTCGCTACAATGACAGTCCGAAGCTTCATGAGAAGAAGGTTTTGACTCCGGAGCAGATTGAGTCCTTGTATGACACCTCGAGGAGCTTCACAGTGGGGACCATCAAGGGTCTGAAGGATGTTCTTTCGCCGTTCTCAACAGATGCCGAGGGTCACTTCTTTGGCCTAAGGAGGGAGATGCATCGCCATTAGTTCCTATGGAAGGAACTTGTCAGACCACCTTGTTGAGCGCACTCATCCTTTTTGATATCGTTGACTTCATCCGGGAGACGATGAGACAGAATGCGCAGAGCAACATGGCTACCGCACTATGCACCTTTGTGATGGCTTTGATCACTTCTACCAAGGGTCTGAACTTCATCGTGAGGAGGAGCACCTTTCTTACAAGGTTCGTCCTCAGATTGCTCGGCTGTTCTCTGCCCCCAGTCCCTGCTCCCGGGTCGGCGATCGCGCCTCCGCTCTTCCCTCGCCTCTGTTGTGCCTCCACCACTCCTTCCGAAAGCGGCCGAGTTTCAGTAGCGTGCTTCGGGAGGATGCCGAAGCATGTCTTTCTTCTTTGCCGCGACATCTCCACTGTGCAAGGTGATGAGTCGGCAGATCAAGAAGAATGGTCGATATTCGCAGCATCCGCCGCCACAATGGCAGGCGAGGCCTTCTCCCCGACTCCTCCGGTCTTCTCCGAGGAGAGTAGCGATGCCACTCTGCCAGATCGGCCTCTTCGGCATCACCTCCTCCTCTCTCGCGCCGAGATGACCCGGCGAAGTACTCCGGCGACCAGGCGCTGGCGACGACGAGTGATCCTTCGTGTTTCTCCCTCTTTTGGTGTCTTGATGCCAAAGGGGGAGTGATATCTTTAGTCGCGTTGTCTTTAGTCTCGTCGCGTTTGCGTTTTTCTTGTGTTGCTTCATATCTTGTGTTGCTTCATATCTTTGCTTAGTTCGTGTCGTGAACTCTGTTATTCCATGTATTGTCTTTAATGCTTACTTTATGCATGGATTGCTTTCAGTTTCTTGTGTTGTATTCTCGGATGCTGTGTTTGAGGGGGAGCTCTCGGTTATCTCTCGTTAAATATGTGCATTTGTTTCCACTAAATTCTTCTAATGCACACATTTAGGGGGAGCTCCTCTTTTTCATCTTATAGCTAAGTCTAATTCTCGTTATTTTATTTGCTGATTAATTGTGTTGTCATCAATACACCAAAAAGGGGGAGATTGAAAGTGCATCTAGGCCCCTCAAATTGTTTTGGTGATTAATGATGACACAATTAAAGAGATCTAATGTTTTATCCAAGAATACTGCAGAGATCGAGATCATATCGTGCTTGGAATGACATTGACGCCTCATGACTACTTAAAAGCAAAAGGACGCATCAAGACCAAAGTTGTAATATTTTATTTATTTGTGTCTTAAGGATAGCCGTATTTTATTAAGAGGGTATGACGAGAAATCGACTTTAGGATGTGCATGTGCTCAACATCAAATATTGCATCTCTAATTAGTACTCCCTACATTTGGTTTTGAATAGTTTCAAATTGAAATCGAATCGGGTAACCCGGAGTCTCCTGATGTCACCGAGTATCCGGATTCAATCCGAGTCAGGACATTTTATCCCAGTCTCCGGGTTGGACCTCGTTGCTTTTGGTTCCAGCTGGTCCGAGTATCCGACATTTGGTCCGAGTTCTCGGATAACCCGAGTCTCCGGTTGTTTGTCCCGACACTCAGGCCTGTTTCCAAAACAGAGTAATTCGCTAGTTTTCAAGATGGGTATTTAAAGCCTCCACTCACTCCAACGGCTAGGATCTCTATTGAGCTCATTCATAGCAGCATTCAAGCCATTCCTAACCATCTCTAAGCATTCCAATAGAGCCCCATCTTCCTCCCACCAATTAATTTGGTTGTTGATCCTTTTGGTGAGGAGAGGAAGAAGCAAAAGTGCTAAGTGCATTCATTTCATCTTGTTGAGCACTAGTTCATCCTCCAAGCCGATTCTTCGTGGTGCTATTTCTCTTGGAGGTTGAAGGTCTCCTAGACGGCTTAGGAGTCACCGAGCTACCAACTTGTGTGGTGAGCCCTGTAGTTTGTGAAGGCAAGTCTCATCCGAAAGGAAAGAGACAAGAAGTGAAGCCATGAGTGCATTTGTGCAACACCGGGAGGAAAGCGGGTTGAAAGAGACCCCTAAGTGCTACGAGCCACCTCAACGAAGACGAGGGTTCCTTCAAGAACCCGAACTTGGTGAAAATTGCCCTCTCATTTACTTTTACTTAGTATTGCTTAAGTGGATTTGAATTTGTAAAGTTAGATCTAGCTCTTTGCTTGGCTTTAAATTCAAATCCTTGCTAGCAATTGTTCTAGGTTGTTCTTGCTATATACTTCTAGTGGTTTATTGTGCTTGCTAGAGCAAATGTGTTCTCTCTCCCGGCCAGCCTAACCCGAGTCCTGACCATACCGACACTCGGACAAGCCGAGTATCAGACACCAAAACCCGGAGACTCAGCTGATCACCGCCGAATTTTTCCGCTGCGTAATTTTTAATCCGCCTATTCACCCCCGCTCTAGGCGACATCGTTGGTCCTTTCAACCACAAGACATGATATTCCCTTGATGCCATGCAATTAGCACACTTCCTTAGGTGTGCCGGCAGGGATATCATGACAAGGCTTTTACAATGTATACGCCTAACCCGACTCACCCGCTGAGGTTTCACCGCTGTTAAGGTTCTATCCGCCCAGTACAGAAGCCCCCTCTTGCGCCGTGTGAGAAAAACAACAACAACAACAACAACAACAACAACAATGCCTCTTTCCAGCTCTCACATTCCACCGAGTGGTGAGTCTAAGTCAGGTTTCTACAAATTAGTTAGCCAGGTCGTGCCCACTTTGACATGTGGTTGTACGGTTATGCTTAGAATAGAGACAGTCATAAGCGTCGGTCCTTAATTGACTTGGGGCGGTACTTGCGCAATGAAAGCTAGCACTCCCTCCGCGCCCACCAGACAAACCATTCCGCCCCAGTACAAAACCATTTTTCATTTTATTTTTATTTTGTAAACCATTGGCAATACTCCTTGCCTATAACTTCCAATACAAGTTTTCAAGAGATAATTGAAAGTCCCACCCATAGGTGAATACTGACCGACAGCGAGACTAAGCATTTCTACCGTACTATTCTATTCCACCAATAGTTTACTTTTATAAAATACAAATCCCCGGGTTTGATTGCAATCCTTATAATCAACTGCGTATTCTCCAATAATCCCTCTACTGCCATAACGTTACAATCATAAGAATAATCCAATTTGATATAGTATCCACCAAGTAGGAAGTACATCATGGTACTATCATAACTTCAAAATCTTATGGAACCACAATCATGTTCATATACGAAATATTTCCCTCGAACTATACTTTGTATTATTGATTTATCCATCATTCATACGACGATCCATCTTATCACTCATTAGGAAGACTCTACAAAATCGTCTACTAAACCACCGAGGATACTTCACAATACTATCTCTAATCATCTAGAATACAATCCACCGATATTACTTCACAATATTATATATTTAATCCTTCACATTATCATCTTTAAATCATCAACTTTAATCCACCAGGAATAATTCATAATCTCACCCTAAGTATTTTTCAAGAAAGATTCTATAAATCCAAGACTTCATTAATTCATCGACTACAGCTATTTCCATAACCAATGATACCAAGTTTACTAAACAAATCACACATCATCCACATTATTCATAATCTTGCATAAATGATTATCGCGAGACCATATTCCCCAAAATCATCTACTAAACCACCGAGTATGATCCTCAATATTATCCACTTACTCAATCGAGTATATTTAGTAATATCATGGACTAAATCACCGAGTATCATTCTCAATATCATCTAGTGTAACCCTTCGCATTGTCATCTCTAAAATCACATAGTATACTTGTTAAATCCACCGAAATATAATTCATCACGTATTCTATTTGATCCACAAGTAGGATTCTCAATATTATTTATTTAATCTTACCGACTACTCTTCTTAATATCATACATCTTCCAATACTCCCTTAATCCATACTAACCACATGGCGAATCATTATCACCATCCAACTCCTCGATATTTCAACTATCACCATTCATAGATCAATTTCATAATGACTACCCCCACATCATCACTAATATTCATCTAACTCCAATTTGCATTCCATACCATTTGATCCATCTAAAATGTCTGCCAAATAGTCTTTTCCCCTAATTAAAGAATATTTTATCAAAAATATTTAATATGGTGGATCACTGTCCTAAGGCGACAAAGGATTACGGACAACAACATCAAGGAGGTATACGCAACAGGTATAACTAACAGCCTAACGTTTGACATCATCATTTTAGGTAAATAGCAATGCAATTTATAAAACAGTGTAAAACATTTAAAAATCATAGGATCAACATGCGTCAAGGAGACTTGCCTCGGTCACAGCGAGAAGGTTAAACTCTTTGAAGTCCGGCGACGGGATCGGCGGTCGCGTCGGGGTCGTCGACTACACACAAAACGAGACAACAAATAAATAAAAGAAAATAAATAAAATCCAAAAATTACAAAAATTATACTGGCAGGAAGATCTTGATTTTAGATGAATTTAGAAATTTGAATGGAGTCAATCGGAGTTCGAACGCAAAAGATATAAGCGTTCGAAGTTGAAAAATGATGGAAAATCAAGAAAAAGAGAAAAGTTACTGTTTGCTACAGTAACTCGCGAAAGGTTTTGTTCCAGAATAGAACCAAAACTACAGAGCCCTCCTTTTCTTCAAAAAAATGGATTTTTGCCCCATTTTCGCATGGATTTGGACCAAACAAAACCCTAGAACCTCTAGATTACATCCTTAGGGGCATCTAGGAGAGAGGAATTGAGCCAAACCTCACCGGATTCGGAGAAATCGACGACGAACGGAGTTTCGGCCGGATGAACAAAAACTTGAAATTCGTCGCCAACTCTTGATCAACCCTAAAATTAATGATTGGGTTAGAAGCTAGACTCATCCACGGTCACAAAGAATCAAGTGGCATGAAGAATGGCTCACCGGAGAAGGATCTATGAGCAAGAACTTGAAGAACACCGGAAAAGGGTGACACACCGTCGGTTTTCTTGATCTCACGGGCAAATGGGTGGAGTAGAGGGAAAAGGGATTCTTATACGGAGTGAATGGAGGTGGTGGTGCGCCGTTTGAACGTGAAACGGCCGAGATAATGACGTTTTAGTGGATTTCGGTTTTTCATTAACACGGCCGTTTCCGGTGAGATTGGCGGAGAGTGAAGGTGGGGAATGGCAAGAGATCGTCGCTGCGGATCCAACGCAACCGACCGTTCGCGTTTTGGAGTTGAGATGAAGAAGTTATGAGCATTGGAATCAAGCCCTAGCCATGGATGAGCTTTGGAGCTCCTCTGTTGTTTTGGTTGGCTGGAGGTTGAAGATGACCACTATTCTCTTGCCACGTGGTAACGTCTCAATGGTCCGCCTTTACGCAAATGATTCGCCATAGAGAAAAATAAGGAAAAATGGTCTAAAAATTCCAGAAAAATTCCTAGAGCCATTTTAGAATATTTGGGACCCAATAAAATTGGTTCCGTGAAATTTGGATGATTTTTGTGGAATTAAATATTCGGGCGCGGATCGCAGGCATTAAACAAAAGTCGCGCGAGATAAAATAGGAACGGAGGTCCAAAAATTCGGAGAATGATTCCAAAAATTATTTTGGAATATTTGGGACATATTTGAAGTGATTTTGGGATTTTTGAAACATTTTTGGACTCGGGTGAAATTTCGGGTACCGGCGGGAATTGGGAAATTCGATTTTTCGAACGGAAGGGATTTAAATACCGATTTTGGATGGGAAAGGATGCCAGGTTAATATAAACACCAATGAAACTCCAAATTTTTGAATTTAAATAATTTAAATTAGATTTTCTCCGGAAAGCGAAAACTAGGGTGTTACATGGTTGCTACTTGTCACTAATGGGAGGGATGTCATTAAATGGAAGCTTTCTAAATCTGGTGGCAGTGAATTCTAATGTCATATTCCTCAAGTTCATTTGAAAACTAAAACATCTCTGAAGACTAAAGTGTTTCTGTGGTATATTTGTAAGAGGGTTATATTGCAAAAGATAACCTTTGCAAGAGAAACTTGGAAAAAAGCAAAATAAATGGTGTTGCTTTTGTTCTTCTGATGACTGATGAGACAATTGAACATTTGTTCATTAAGTGTCCTGTAGCCCGATATATGTTGTAAATAGCCGCTGCTTCGTTTGGTTTTACTCTTCCCCTGTATCCGTAGATCACATGTTTAGCTTGTGGTTGAATGGTTTCGGGGAACACATGAGAAATTTAATTTGCGAGGGAATAGCTGCTTTATGTTGGGCTATATGGCGACCAAGAAAAGCTGCCTGCTTTGATTCGAAGCGGCCATCTCACCCTAACCAGATTGTCTGTACCATAGTTACCGGATTCACTGTAAATCTTCACGAATAATGAACTAGATTTGCCGAATTTGAACCAATTTAGGGTACATGGTTCATACTTGTAGTGAAAATCAAAATAAAAAGTGACGAACTCGAATCTCATACCGCGCCTCGGACAAACCACGTTTCTCATAACCATGGTGCGTACACTCGAATGATTTTGCAGAAACAGGAGGACAGACGTTCTGGTAGCTACTGAAATCTTCAACGGTAATGCTACAGTTCGGACGTCTGATTTCTACCGCAACATTTTTTTCTACGCATGCAACATTTTTTTCTACACATGCAACATTTTTCTCCTACGCATGCAACATTTTCATTCGACAAACAGTAAATGTTTCAAAAGTGAAAAAAATGTTGCGAACGTTGGAAAAAAATGTTGCAAACAGTAAAAAAAATGTTGCGCGGGCGTCCGAAATTTTAAAAAAAATCAGACGTCCGGCTGCTAGTACTGTCCAATCTTCAATCGAGCAATGCAAGAGGATTGCTGGAGAGAGTTTCTTCAGGACCAGTTTTGGTGATGCTGCTGAAAAGTTGGCTTGTTCTGCTTCAAAATGGATGTGAGTGCCTGACGAGATCCTTTCGTAGTGATCAGATTTTAATGCCTTTTTTCTTTCTTTGCTTGCTTTGATTCGTAACGGGGAAAAAATATCTCCTTCGTAAAAAAATAATTTTACTGTTGAAGAGGTGAAGAGAGGGAAATCCGTTGTATCCAGATCTCACGGTCGAAAATTCGATGGATTCATTTTCTAAAGAAAGTATCTGACTATTTACAAGGTATATATTTTCCGTCATGTTCGAGCTGAACCATTGATCGCCCATCCGACGACGTGCATGCACGCAAATGCGGTCCAGCTGCAGTGAAGCCTCTGCCTTGCGGAACAGCTGCTACAGCTACGCCGGCACATGCAACGGGCTAGCCCTCCTCACCGCGGATAGGGATCCGTGCAGTTGCTATTGTAACTACAACTTAAGCAGTTACATGCAAACCGTTAGATCGAAAAGCGACGTTTCAGATCGATCCAAAGACTATAGTGAAAATATTGTAGCAAAAACACTGTAGCAAACAGATTTAATTGATTCGGATCGTTCAGTCGCTCGATCGGACGACTCACACTGCACATAACTACTTACTATGTTGCAGTTGCAATAGCAACTACAAATGATCCCTGTCCCCTCACCGCGTTCTCTGGAAGCGCGGAATCCGCCAATGCTATCGTCGTCAACCCGGCCACCAAGGAGGAGGAGGCCATCAGCCTCTCCGTTCCGGCGACGGATCACCGCATGCACAGCCACACTCTGGCGTAGCTTCTGCGGGTTCGGGTACGGTCCGTCGAGCAAGGCTTACAAGGCGCTCATCTGCGAGCGGGAAAGCCTTCGAGAATGCGGCGCCGGCAGGTCAATGGTGGCACCGTTCGGCGACGGCGCTGGCTGCCAAGAGCCGAGGACAGTGTTCTCAAGCGAGCACCTCCGTGTCAAGGATTGTCTATCCACGGACGACGGCAAAGTTTATCTCCTTACTAGCATCAACGAACAATGGAGATGCTCGGCGGTGCTGCTAGCTTTCGACGTCGACGATGAGGTGGTCACCATTGCGCTGCCTCCAGGCACGGATGACCGGTCAGGGCTGATGGAGATATGGGGCCGGCCATGCATATTCCCACCCATGATACCTTCCAGGCCGTGCTCTGGACGCTCACGGCGGACCACCGGTGGCGGCAGTGCGCGCTCGATGGCGGCGGTGGCACTTTGCACGGCGCGTGGGACTGCGGCGGCGTTCTGTTCGTGCTGTTCGGCCAGCCGGATGACACGCCAAAGTCGCATCTGCGTCGAGGCTGGATCGACTCTCTGGGGTTACCACCCGACGCTGATATCTCCGGCTAGCATTTTTGGCATCGAAGCGAGCTCCGGCAGGCGTGCTGCCCTCTCGCATTTCCGGTCTGGCCATTGCCGACGTCCTGGGAACGCCGCCGCGGCGCAGCACCGATACTTGGAGGTGTTCGTTGAGATGATGCGGAAGCTGCCGGAGGGCAAAGAGGAGGTGGTTTCTCAGCTCTCCGACACCTGGAGGTAGGGGGCGGATCCAGAAATAGAAGATGAGGAGGGGCCAATTAACCCATGTTCTTGCACAATCTGTTCGTTCAACCGCACGTAGACCGTCGCAGTAGCTCCGGCGAGGGCGACGCCATTAATCGGATAAAAAGGAAAAAGCTAGAAATTAACCGAGGCTCCGCAAGGAGCGGAGCCAGCCAGATTCATACCTCGGCCGAGCTACATCTTATTAAGCCAAGTTATGATATTATTGATTTTTTTAACATAATTTGCATGGATTTGCCGAGGCAGACCTGAGACCTCACGCCCAGACCCTGGTGGTCCGACGCCAGCCTTCGCCCCTACTCCGCAGTCAGAAATTACCACATCTATCTATCCACTCGCCGTCCTAAGAATAGAAAAATTAGAAATTACCGCATTAATTAAGAGAGAAGGAAAAATAGCCAGAAAGTCCCAAGTTAATCAGAAGATAGAAAAGATGTTACATGTTGTTAACTCCTGCCATGATTATATATATCTGAACACAATGTCATGGAAATGAAGAATAAAAGAGAGGAAAATTCAAATTCCTGCCATGGAGTCGACATCTAAATGGAACTAAAAAAGCACGCCATGCATGCACACATTTTTACATGTTTTTTTATTAGGATTGAATATATTGTTGTATATTGCAATCGTTCCATCAAATTCCATATCCAAAATTTTGAAATTTAAGTTTGAGATGCAATGGAACACGGAATATAGCGGTAATTTCTACCTTCTTATTTTTCTTTATTAATGCAGAAATTTTCCACATTTTCACCTCATACGATTAATGTGGTCTTATAGGAGACTCCAATTATTATAGATATAATTATAATAAATATTAGAGTTATATTAATTTAAATTAATTTTAATTTTGAATCTATATATCAAATATAAAATTTAAAAATCTGAATATTAAATTTTCTTACCAATGTAGAGCTTGCATATTAAATTAAATTTGAAAACGTGAAATTGGAAAATAAAGTAAATTATGAATATAATTGTTTAATAAATATTAAATTCTTCTAGATAATAATATAAAATTTTGGAATAAAAAATAAATTCCATTATAAAGTAAACCTACTTAAAGTTTTTTAAAACTAAATTAACTCAGAAATAAATGTCAATTTTGGGAAATAAAAATTTGAAATCAAAAATTAAAATTAGATCAAATTTGAAATATATAAATTTGGAATAAAGATTAAGATATGAATTAAATTATTAATAATAATTAAGTTAAAATTGGAACACATGATAAAAAAAAAGTAAAGTAATGTTGGGAAATTTTTAGATTTTAAATTGAACTCAAAATAAATGTCAAAATAGAAAAGTTCAAACTCAGAAATTAAAATTTACCTTTTTATTTTATAATTTTTTGAAAACACATTAATTTTTAAAATTACTAGACCGTGCAGATGCACAGGTTGTTGTCTAGTAGCTACAACAAAAGTGCCACGGTATGTATAATAATGCCTATCCCGTATGTACTCACCGATTCCATCCATATATATTACTAGATGCATATGCCCAGCGTGACACCATGCAAGAGTGATTTTTCTGCGCAAAAAAGAAAATGCATAAAAAACAAATTTCAAAAGATCAAAGGGCCTTCCCGCAAAAAACGTACATAGATGTAATTTTTAGGGGCTTTGCGCAAAAAAATGATTTGCAAAATTTTCAAGGGCCTTTCTGTAAAAATCAAATCTAGATGTAATTTCAAAAATTTGTGTAAAAAAACAGATTTAGAGTTCCTAGGTGTCAGCGTATGAGCCAACAGACCCCTTCCAGCGAGGGGTATACTAAGTTCTAACCGGGGCTTTCGTGGAGACTGCTCAGGAAAGAGAGAATCGGGGGCGAAGTATGTGAGGGGACGCAGAGGTTTTGTCAAGTTCGGGCCCTCCTGAGAGTAATAGCCCTACTCCTGTCTTCTTGTATTTTCGGTGTCTTTAGAGAGAGCTGGAAGATGAACAGCAACCCCAAAGGAGCTCAGACCAGCCCACCCAGAGCAGAAAGTCTAGTCTGAGGAAAAAGATCGAACCCTCTCTCCCATGCACCCCGGCTCCCTTTTATACCCGGGCTGACCGGGGCGCATGGGGGCTTACACCACGCAACACCCTCATTACACTGCCACCTTGCATTAAATGCCCCCACGGCACATTTAATGCTCTGGCAAAGCCATACTTTCCCCCGTCCTCGGGCGCCGAGCCTGCCGGCTTCGCCCACTCTGCCGGGGTGGGAAAATGCACCCTAACGTCACCCGCAATTAAGGCGCGCGTTGGGAATACAAGCCACCGGACTGTGGCCTTCATTACCCCCATTTAATGTGCACGTCACGCATTAAATGTCCTTGACCTTTTGAACGGCTGCGCAGGTTACTAGGTAGCCTCGGGAACTGAGCGCCAGCGGAGCGGCCTGGTCGCCACCTGCCCACTGGGTGATCACAGGACTGGCCGCCAGCGGTGTGGCCTGGTCGCCACCCGCTACTGGCGATCACAAAGCCGACCGCCCGGTAGTGGCTGGTCGCCACACCTTTCATTGGCGATCACGGCTGCTCGCAGCGGAGTGGTCTGGTCACCACCTGCCCGCTGGGCGACCACAAAGCTGACCGCCAGCGGAGTGGCCTGGTTGCCACCTTTGCCATGCGGCGATCACGGCGCTCGCCGGTGTGGCACTGGTCGCCACACCTTTCGTTGGCGATCACCGCTAGCCGCCGGCAGCGTGGCCTGACCGCCACCTGTCCGCTGGTCAGCTCCATTTCCGTTCGCTAGTGGCGTGACCTGGATGCCACATGTCCACTAGCGTCTTTTACTGAGGTGCAGTGGGCACCCTGGTGTAGAATACGCCGACACTAGGGGCCTTCGCAGGGGAAAATTTTGCGCAAAAAGGATACAAAGTTTGCAAGTTTCGGGCGTCTTCTCGCAAGAACATTTACCTAGATGTAATTTATGAGGGCCTTTTGCGAAAAAGACAACGTACGTAGATGTAAATTCTGGGGAGCCTTTGCGCAAAAAAACTGAATTTCGAAAGTTTTGGTAGCCTTTCTGCAAAAAAAAAGTGGACCTAGATGTAATTTTTAAAGCTTTTGGGGGCGTTTCCACAAAAAAAAACACGGGCAAAAATCGTGTGGCCAACGCAAGTGCGCACGTGGGCGGGGGTCGAACCCATGACCTCTCACAGAGTGTTGCCATGTGTTACTATTGCGCCAGTGCGCCTTAGCAGCCAAGGAACCGAGACAATTTACTTGAACCTTGAACTATCATTGATGGGATCAAAGTGGGAGATGTGGTCGCGCGCAGAGCAAACGTGTCGACGAAAAATGACATGGACGCCGTGGGAGAGTTTTCCCGAATGTGGGTGCAGCCTATACATAACGGAAAAATGACATGTGTTACTATTGCGTGGCCTGACCGCCACCTTTCCGCTGGTCGGCTCCATTTCCGTCTGCTAGTGGCGTGACCTGGATGCCACGTGTCCACTAGCGTCTTTTACTGAGGTGCAGTGGGCACCCTGGTGTAGAATACGCCGACAGTAGCCCCCGGACCCACCTTGGAGCGCTCCTTTTACCTTCTTCAGTCTCCTGGGTGGGTCCAGAAAAAAGGTGCCCACGAAACGTTGCGGCTTTAAAAAACCGCCGCCGTTTCCGGGCATCGAGGAGGATCGTGCAGCCGCCCCTGCCTCGTAACCAGCGCTGGTCTGGGGAGCATGCCCGTACCTCTTCCAATTCTTTTGGGTTTCCCGCCAGTGAACCGCCGCGCCTCCTCGTGTATCCCGCCGTTTGAACTGCCACGCCTTCTCGGGTTCCCTGCCGAGACGCCCTTTCGCGTGCATAAATACAGGTGCTCCGTGGGGAGGCGGTCCGTTCCTTCCCCAGTCTTTGCTTGCTGCACACTGCTTCCTCGCTCTTACTCCTTGCGAACCGCCTCTCCGCCTCCGCTTCTTACACACCGCTCCTTTGCTCACATGGCGCCGCTAGCACCTCTACTTCCTCCTTCAACCGTCGAGGAGGTTGACGCCGAGAGATGCTCCCAGTACGTCGCTGGCGGCACTATCCGCACCCGCGCCGGGACTGCAGCACCCGGTTGCCGCCCGGGCGAAATAGTTTTCTTTGGATGGGCGATGTTGGTGGGCCTTCTTCCGCCCATCTCCGACTTCTACCTCGCCGTCCTCAACTTCTACTCCGTCCACAACCTTCATCTTCCCCCTAACTCCATCGTTCTTCTTGCCGTCTTTGCCCACTTCTGCGAGATGTTCGTGGGAGTGGCCCCTAATCTCCCCCTCTTCCGTTTCTTCTATTCCTTGCGCGCGGCCAAGGATCTTTCCACCATGACCGGCTCCTGCCACTTCCGCCTCCGCGACGGCGCAGTTTCCCGCTACATTCCGCTGGACCTCCGTTCCAACTGGAGGGCTTGGCGCAACGGGTGGCTCTACATCGAAGACGAAAGCGACTTAGAGGTCTTGGAGATGCCGACTGGGCCAGCGGTCAGCATCCTTTCCTGGGGAGCTCATGTCGACGAGACGCCTGAGCTCCAGGTGATGCTGGCCCGCGTGGACCAGCTGCGAGCAGCGGGCCTGACGGGGGCCATGGTTCTTCGGGACTACATTTCCCGAAGAATTAGTCCCCTGCGCCGACATGCTCGCCTCGCCTGGCAGTACACGGGCCCTGACGACATGACCCGGATAACTCCCGGAGGTAGGTTATTTTTCGCTTCGCTCTCCTTCTTTTTCTTCTCTCTTTTTTTTTTGCCACCGGTACTGACGGTGCCTTCACTCCTTTTCTTCCAGCCGCGGGGAATTTATCACCCGCCAAGATTGACGCGTGTCAGGCACAGCTGGGCGTCTTCGGCACCATCCCGCCATTTCCAACGGGTGCACTCCCGCTCTGCCAGGTGGAGCCCCGGGAGCGCGTGGCGATCACCCGCTCCATGCCCGTCATGGACGCTACGGGGCCAGTGACCACGCCCCGCCAAACGGCGCTAACCATCCGGGGCCCTCCTCCAGCAGGCGGTGGGAGGGGCAAGCGCCCTACCGACAGCGACACCCCCGGCGATAGCACCAGGAGGGTTCGCGCCGCACCAGGGGGCGCGGTGACCACGACCGGAGCGGCCGGCTCCTCGGCGGTCACCGCTTCGACCTCGGCCTGTGCAGCCCCAGTAATAGCCCCGCCAGCGCCGGTTCTACTTCCACCGTCGCCGGCGCAGGCTGATCCGCCACGCATACACGGCAGGGCAACTCGCTTCCGCCGCCAAGCTGGTTGATCCGCCCGCCACGGCGCCGTGCGGCGATCCGCTCGCCGCCGCCGCAGTCGATCCGCCGCCACCGCCGGCGTTGGCGCAGTTGATCCGCCTTCGCACGGCACCAAAGACAGGTGACCCGCCCCACCGCGGTGCCGGCGCAGGTGATTCGCTCGCCATCGGGCGCCGCGCAGGGTGATCCACCCCTGCCGCCGGCACCGATCCTTCCTCCGCCACCGCCGGCGCGGGTTGCTCCGCCGGGACCGGCGCCACGCGGGGGAATAACCCTTGTCCCGGGTACGCCCCGGTTCAGGAGGCCTTCTGACGGGTACACACAAAAAACATGTAACAAACTGTCAGGTTTATGTAATTTGAGAGACTTACGCCCCTGCTTCTTTTTTCTTCAGGGCATCCTCTTCGAGGGCTCCCGCAGGGGTCGACCAGGGCACTGCTGCAGCCGTGGTCGTGCCGGCTGCGGTGATCGGACACCAAGGCTGCCCTGGCGACCACCCGGTGCCCGCCGCCGGGCGGCGGGATGGGTCTGCCGGTCATTCCGGAGGCCCCCGGCGCCCCAATCCCCTCGGCGGACGCGGACGCTTTGCTGGCCGCCCTGGCGAGCTACACTCCAACATGAGCGGCCACCTCGCGGCGAGCAGGGAGAGGCTGAGGGAGGCTGTTGCGGAGATCGCCCGCCTCCAGGCAGAGGTGCAAGACTGGCGCGGCCGGTCGGAGAGGCTGGAGCAAGACCTGCAGCAGGAGAGGGAGCAAGGAGCCCTCCGCGTCGAGGCGATCACCCGAGAGCGCGACGAGGAGCAGGGCGAGTGGCTCCGCGCGGAAGCCGAGGCCACCTCCATGCTGCGCCCGGCCTTCGACCGGATGGTGGCCAGCTTGGCGCCGCTCGGGTTGGAGCAGCCGGGCCCGGTTGAGCAGATGAGCCGGCACTATACCTTCTGCATGGGCCGGATCGCCAACTTCCTCACCTTCCTGCCCGGCGCTCTGGCCACCCGGTCTAGCCAAGAAGGGCGGGCAGTCGCGGCGGCCACGGCATCGTACGTGCTCGCCTGCTGTGCCAGCCGGGATGCCAACTTCGACCCCCTGGTCACCATCCAGGGGGTGGAAGGAGACTAGGCCCGCGCCGAGGCGCAGGTCAGTAGCGCCACCGAGAGGGTCGCCGACCAGCTCGAGATGGTGAACCCTGCGCTAGAAGCAATGGCCGAGGATGTGGCCCTCGAGCTGGACGTCGCCCCGGTGGAGGACCAGGAGGCTACGGAGGCCGCAATGGACGAAGACTGAGGAGCTTTTCTTTTGCCTCTATGTTTTCTTCCCTTGTAGCAAACTTCTGCAAGTTAGGATCTTTGTTTATAGACACTTTCAACACGCTGGCTCTGAGTGAACAAAAAGGCAACGGCGCACGCTAAAGGTTAGTTAGAGCGCAGGGCTCGGACCCCTCGTGCCGGAAAGCCACTGTACCAGGTCATTAGGACTCTGTGAGATTAGTTACCCTCGCGGTCTCTTAGGGCCGAACACTTGGTGAGGTGTGGCAGGGTAGTAGGCCTTCAGAAATGGTGTTTGAGTCATCGGTTTTCATGGGGGCGCCCTGAGCGTCACGACCGTGTTAAAAACCGTGCCAAACCAACCGTCCGACCACCCATCCCTGCACGCCACGCTCATCCAGCGAGCCAACATTTACCGTTGAGAACTCAGAGAGCCTTAATGCACTGAGAGCAAGTACGCGGACATGACCCACCAGGGGGCAACTCAAAAAAGAGAACACAGGCGACAATCATTTTGGATAGAGACTAGACATTGAATAAAACAGAGTCTTCCCCCGACCAGCCCGCGGGGAGGGGGACTCAACCTAGCTGGTCGGGGTGTAGAACTCTGTACTTACAGCCTTTTTAGGGATAGAACTTGCGCAACATTTCTACGTTTTGGGAGTTCACCAACTCCTCTCCATCCTCAGTGGCCAGCCTGACCGCCCCGGGACGAGAGACTGAGACCACCTTAAAGGGGCCCTCCCACTGGGGAGACAGTTTGTGCAACCCGGCATGCGTTTGGATTCTGCGCAAGACCAGGTCGCCCACTGCCAGTGTCCTCTCACTAACCCGGGTGGCGTGGTACCGCCTGAGACTTTGCTGGTACCGAGCAGCGCGCACGGCCGCGCGGTCCCGTAGTTCTTCCAGGAGATTGACATCCCCCCGACGCAGATCCTCCTGGACTTCCTCGGTGAACACCGCTACACGTGGTGACCCCAAGGCCACTTCTGACGGTAGAACCGCCTCCGCGTCGTAGACCAGGAAGAAGGGAGTTTCTCTGGTGGCCCGGCTGGGAGTGGTACGAGGTGACCACAGCACCGTCGGGAGCTCTTCGGTCCAACGGGCTCCACGCTTGTGAAGTAGATCAAACGCCCGGGTCTTGAGGCCCTTCAGCACCAGCGCGTTGGCCCGCTCGACTTGGCCATTACTTCTTGGGTGGGCCACCGAGGCAAAGCAAACCTTGGTGCCCATCTCTTCACAGAAGCCCAAGAAGGTAGCGGTGGTGGACTGCGAGCCATTGTCGGTGATGATGCGGTTGGCGACCCCAAAGCGGGCGAAGATGCCTTGTATGAACTTGATCGCAGCGGCGGCGGTGATCGCCCTTACCGCTTCGGCTTCCACCCACTTAGTAAACTTGTCGACGGCGACAAACAGATGGATGTAGCCCCTGTGGCCCGCGGGAACGGGCCCATGATATCCAGCCCCCAGACCGCGAAGGGCCATGAGAGCGGGTGGTTTGCAGAGCTTGGGCTGGTCGGTGGATTTGCTTGGTGTGGAACTGGCACACCTCGCACTTCCTCACCAGCTCGCAAGCATCCTGGAGGGCGGTTGGCCAATAGAACCCTTGGCGGAAAGCTTTCCCGACCATCGTTCGACTTGACACATGGCTCCCGCACACGCCTCCATGGATATCGGAGAGCAAAGTACCCCCCCTCTTCCCGAGTGATGCACTTTAGAAGAATTCCGTTCTTACCCCGGCGGTAAAGGTCCCCGCAGGTAGGCCAGGATCGGATCCATCCATGTGCCTTCCCGGTCAAGTGTGGCGACCACAGGGTGGCCGCCCGGGTACTCCGCCTTGCCGGGCGTTTCCACCGGTACCACTCTCCCTTCTGGAGCAAGGGCTGGAGCAGCATCACCATCGTCCCCACCAGAAACGGGGGCTGCGACGGACGGTCGCGGAAGCCTTTCTTCAAAGACCCCGACCGGGACGGGAGATCTTGTCGAGGCGAGCTGCGCGAGCTCGTCCGCCAAGTAGTTGTCGCGCCGGGGGATATGGGTATACCCCAGCCCGTCGAAATGTCGCTCCATTTTTCTGACCTCCGCCAAGTACTCAGCCATGACGGGATCAGAACAGGAGAACTCCTTTCTTGCCTGATTGACGACCAGCAGCGAGTCGCCTTGACTTGTAGACACCGAACTCCGACGGCCGTGGCGGCGCGAAGTCCCGCCAGCAAGCCTTCGTACTCGGCAACGTTGTTGGTGGCCTTGAAGTCCAGGATGACCACATAATTGAGAAGGTCCCCGGTCGGGGAAACCAAGAGGACCCCAGCCCCCGCGCCCTCGATCCTGAAGGAGCCGTCGAAGTAGAGTGTCCAGGAAGAGGGCGCGGGTATTTCTTCGACTTCAGACTCGGCAGGAGTTCACTCGACAACGAACTCCGCCAGCCTTTGACTCTTGATCGCCGTGCGGGGGGCGAACTTGAGGCCGAACTCCCCCAGATCCACAGACCACTTGGTGATGTGGCCTTCGGCTTCGCGGTTGTGAAGAATCTCGCGCAAGGGATAGGCGGACACCACCGTGATCTCTCTTCCTTGGAAATAGTGCCGTAGCTTCCTGGATGCCACCAGCACAGTGTACACCATCTTCTGGGACTGCGGGTACCTTATCTCGGCATCGTGTAGCACCTTGCTGATGTAGTAAACCGGCCATTGTACCCCTTCACGCTCCGCCACCAGCGCCGCGCTCACAACCGCCGGGTTGGCCGCTACGTACAGCAGTAGCGGCTCGCCCGGCTCGGGGGCGACTAGCACCGGAGGGGAGGAGAGGTATTGCTTCAGTTCTTCGAATGCTTGCTGCGCTTCTGCAGTCCAATCGAAGGAATTAGTCTTCTTCAGCAGCTTGAAGAAGGGGAGACTCTTTTCTCCCAGCCTGGCGATAAACCGGCCGAGGGAGGCCAGACGACCAGCCAGGCACTGAACTTGCTTGAGCCTTGTGGGTGGCTGCATGCGCTCAATGGCCGTGATTTTTTCCGGATTAACCTCGATTCCACGGTTGGAAACAAGGAATCCGAGCAGCTTTCCGGACGACACACCAAACACACACTTCTCAGGATTCAACTTCAGACAAAACTGCCGTAAGTGGGAGAAAGTCTCTTCTAAATCTTCGACGAGCCCGGCAGACTTTTTGGTCTTCACTACCAAATCATCAACATACACTTCAAGATTTCTCCCAATCTGCGGTCGGAATATAGCATGCATGGCGCGCTGGTAGGTTGAGCCCGCGTTCTTCAACCCAAAAGGCATGCAGATATAGCAGTATACACCTAGGGGGGTCACAAAAGCAGTCTTCTCTTCGTCTTCCCGTGCCATGCTGATCTGATGGTAGCCGGAGTAGGTGTCCAGGAAGCACAAGGCCTCGCACCCTGCGGTGGAATCGACGACGAGGTCTATCCGTGGCAGGGGGTACGGATCCTTGGGGTAGGCTTTGTTGAGGTCGGTGAAGTCGACGCACATCCTCCACATCCCGTTCGACTTCTTGACGAGTACAGGGTTGGCCAGCCACTCGGGATAGGCGGCCTCCCGTACAATCCCCGCATGCAGCAGTTTTTCCACCTCATCCCGAATGGCATCTTGCCGCTCTGGTGCCTGCCTCCGGACCTTCTGCCGGACAGGATGCACTCCAGGGAGCGTCGCCAATCAGTGCTCAATCACCTCCCTAGGGACCCCGGTCATTTCAGACGGTTCCCAAGCGAACACATCTAAGTTAGACCGCAGGAAGGTGACGAGCGCGTCTTCCTATTTGGTGTTGAGGCTGGCACCAATCTTCACAACCTTCCCAGAGCCGTCCTCGCCCACGGGGACCGCCTTCACCTCACCCGAGGATCCGGGTGAAGCGCGGTCCTTGACCGGGAGCTCGCGCTTGTCCTCACCTCGAAGCCCAGGTGGTGCCGCCAGTCCTGCACTGCTGGCGAGGCGCAGGCCTCCAATGATCCACCTTCCACGATGTCGGCCGCCGGGCCCGGGGATCTTCATCATCATGTAGGCGTAGTGCGTGGCCGCCATGAACTTAACCAGAGCTGGCCGGCCAAGCAACGCATTGTAGGGGAGGTCGAAGTCCGCGATCTCGAAGTTGATCTTTTCTGTCTGGAAGTTTTCCACGCTTCCGAACGTAACATGCAGTCGGACCTAACCCAGAGGTGTCAAGCCCACCCCGGGGGCGACTTCGTAGAAGAGAGGGGCCAGGCGTAGCTCCTCGTAAGGAATCTGGAGCGCCTTAAACGCCCCCACGGATATGAGATTGATGGAGCTCCCTCCATCAACAAGCACCCGCCCGAGTCTCGCATTCCGGACCGTGGGAGAAACCACGATCGGGAGATGGCCTGGGCCTGATGTGCTCTCCGGGTGGTCGGCCTGACTGAAAGTGATCGGCTCCCCCGACCACTTCAGCAGCCTGCTCGCCCTGGGAGTTGGTACGGTGGCGCACACCTCTCTTACCTCTCGCTTGTACTGCGAGTTCAAAGAGTAGGTGGCAGAGCCACCATGGATGAACGCCACTGTGTGCTCCGCTTGCTGGAAAGCCAGCAAAGCGGGGTATTCATCCGCGTCATCGCGGTCGTCCTCGCGGCGCTCTTTAAGCCGCTGTTCCACCAGCTTAGACACGACTTGGCAATCTGCCAGGTCATGCCCATTTGTCCTGTGGATGGGGCAGTAAGGTCTGCCCCCGTCAACTTCTCGGCGAGGGGACCGGCGATCCCCGCGATCTCCTCGCGGGCCTCGACGATCACCCCGCCTGTCCCGGCGATCGCGCTTCTGAGGCTTCTCCTCCGGCTCGGCGACGAGGACCTCTCCGGCGCTGACTTCTTTGCGCTTCTTCTTCCTTTTGTGATCGGAAGCCTTCGAGGTTCCCGCCTCGCCGTGGTCGGACGGCACGGCCGTACGCTCCCGGGCCTCTGCTGCCCTGGCGCACTTATGCGCCAGGGAGAACAGCTCGGAGGTAGTGGAAATGGTGCGGGTAGCCATTTTCTCCCGCATCTTTTGATCCCGGACCCCCCTCCGAAATGCAATAATCACCGATTGCTCGGAGATCCGGGGAATCGTGTTCCGGCAATGGCTGAACCGCCGGATGAACTCTCTCAGGGACTCCCCCTTTGTCTGTTCCAGGGCGTGAAGGTCGTCCTCCACTCCGGGTTGAGTGTAAGAGCCCTAAAAATTGGCGACGAAGATGTCGCATAACTCCTCCCACGAGTGCACAGAGCCTCAAGGGAGGTTCAGCAGCCAGGAGCGGGCGGGGCCCGTCAGCGACGTTGGGAGATAGTTGGCCATGATCTTCTCAGACCCTCCCGCGGCGCGCACCACCGTGGTGTAGATCTGCAGGAACTCCTCCGGGTTGGTGGTGCCGTCGTACTTCTTGATGGACGCCGGGCGAAATCTCTCCGGCCACGCAGCTTGGCGTAGGCAGAGGGAGAACGCCTGGCATCCGACGTTGTAGGGGGAGCAGCGACGCTCGCCCGCCCCTCGGCCCCGAGACGGAGTCGAGTGCGAGTCTGCGCTCTCCCTGGAACTAGGGAGCGAGGTCTCGCCCCGGCCGCTAGACATCGGGTGGTCCGCACGGTGCTACACGTGCGCACGGCGCCCCTGAAGGACATCGCGCAGGTCACCGCCGCGCTGGGACCTCCTTTCGTCTAGACGGGCCCTCAGGTCCCTATGGCCCCCCGCTGTCCCGGGGGAGCCACGGGAAGAAGTGGGGGCGCGTGCACGTCCCCCTGCGCTTGAGGGGGCTGCAACCGGTGCACCCTTTCCCTTGTCCCGGTCCTCACAACCGGGGCAAATTGTAGCAGTACGGTTAGAGGCTTGCGCGTCGGTCGCCCGCGCGCTCTGCCGTCCGACATCAGAAGCCCCCGGCCTATTTGCCGCCTCTACTTGCTATTGGGCGGCATCCACTAGGCGGGCGATGTCCCGCAGCCATGGACCGGCCGGGGTTTCGCCCCCTAGCGGAACCGGGGGGTGATCGAGAAGCAGCCGGGCCGCATGGAGATTCTGCGCCGGGGTGTCATCCCCCATCAGGAGACGTCGTCGGACGGGCTGGCCTCCTTGCGCAGAAGTGCCACGCGTCCCTCCCTGGACAGAGGGACCCAGGGGTCCGACGCCCTGGGTGAGCGTCGGGACCTACCACGGGTGCTGCTCCTCTCGTGCAGACCGTCGTGCTTGGAGCTGGAAGTCACCATGCTCGCAACTGCTGAAGCTTCTCGCAAACTTCGCAAGAAGATGGAGGAAGGAAGAACAATCTAGACACTGAGCCCCCTACCTGGAGCACCACTGTCAGCGTATGAGCCAACAGACCCCTTCCGGCAAGGGGTATACTAAGTTCTAACCGGGGCTTTCGTGGAGACTGCTCAGGAAAGAGAGAATCGGGGGCGAAGTATGCGAGGGGACGCAGAGGTTTTGTTAGGTTCGTGCCCTCCTGAGAGTAATAGCCCTACTCCTGTCTTCTTGTATTTTCGGTGTCTTTGGAGAGAGCTGGAAGATGAACAGCAACCCCAAAGGAGCTCAGACCAGCCCACCGAGAGCGGAAAGTCTAGTCTGAGGAAAAAGATCGAACCCTCTCTCCCATGCCTCTGATGCTCGGGCACTGTGCTACACATGATTCCTAACGGCGGTTATCAGCATAGCTCTGCTATCTCGACTGGGCAGTCTTCAGATTTACACAGATCTGTCTGACTCCGCTTCTTCGCTTCTTTCAAAGATATCAGTCTCATCGATTTGTCCATTACTGGTCTCTTTCCCATACAAGGGTATTCTGCCTTTTCTTGCATACAGAGCTTCAAAAGGCGCCATCTTCAACTCGACGGGGCTGTTGTTGTAAAACAACTCTACATCTGGTAATTACCGACCCCAAGAACCTTTGTTCGTTAAAGCCCAATATTTCAACATATCTTCCACTCTTTGATTTATCCTTTCTGTCTGGTCATCGGTATGGGGATGATGAGCAACACTGAACTTCAAATTCTTAACCCAAAACTTTATACCACTTCTACCCAAAACCTCGAGGGAAACTTAGAACCTCGATCTGACACGATCTCCTTGGGCACACCCTGAAAATGCACTGCTTTAGCCACGCAAAGTTCCACAAGTTTATCACCAACTAGGGGTTATCCTCCACAGAAAAAAGTGTGCAACTTTTGTCAATCTGTCCACACTACCCCCCTTAGAAAAAAAAAATCATATCCGGACTTAGTTCCAAGGAGTTCAACGGTGAAATTCATTTTTCTTTCTTCCCATGGTTCGGACGAGAACTATGGCTCTTCGGCCATCCTTTAATTACCTCATGACGGGCGCCCAAACACAATTATGATTCAAGGACTACCAATCGAAATCTACTTCCTCAATTATACTCCTTCCAAACTTTTATTGATAACAATACTGTCGATTACATCTTACAGATTGAAACAGTACACAGACCCTTTTTTTATTCCTTAGAAGAGGTAGGGTACTACGGAAGGTACCATCTACTAACATTCATTGATAATATCATATTTCGGGTGCCTCTTCTTCAACTTCCTGGATCATAGGTAGACCTGACGTCCTATATCGCAATATCTGTGAAAGAAATTGCCGATTGCGTCTCCCACCTGCTGCTGGGGTTATAGTCTGAAGAAGAACAGCATCTGGAATGTTGGGGTTTGAAGTAGACGCCTGACGTTCCTGTGGGCAACGACTGGCAATATGCCCCATAGCAAGACAATTGAAACAACGACGATCCGTCTCTGAAAACTTGTTCCACTGAGGTTGACTAGTCTTGTTATGACCTCCTTGCCTCATTGGTTGCATTTCTGATCCTGGGGTCTTGATTAAGGTTGCTTCTTGTGCTTGGTTGAGTTGAAATTGGTTCCCACGAAGTCGGGAATTACTGGCAACATACTGCTCCAGACTTACCATCTTCCTTTTGCGGGAATCCGGTTGGTGACAGTTGTCTTCCAGGGAAAGTGCTTTGCCTTGGCTAGTTTGAGTAACCTTTGCTACTTGGCGTAGCTTAAGGGGTACTTCCATCCTGACTTCTAACGCTGGAACTGCCTGTGGTGTTGAGCACAATTGTTTTCCCAAGGGACATTGTTTCACATAATGCCCTTCCTTCCTTGCCACAAAGGTTGCAGACCTTGTACTGAATCTCTTTCCTCCGAGGGCACTTGAGGAATTGGTGTCCAATTCTGTTGCAGTGACAACAATGGTTATCTTCTTTTGCCTGACCCTTTTGGGGATATGCATAAGCAACATGTCCTTTTTCGCCACATTGATAGCAGATAACATATCTCCAGGGGTGGAGGCTTACAGGAGGGGTATTGCTAGCGCCAACATCACCCAATACTTCAGGAGACTTGGTCTTTAGTAGCTCATCAGAAGGATACTGCTGAGGAGTTACAGGTGGAGTGACCATATAGGCTTGATTGTTCAGTTGTTGTATCATCAATTGCATGAGCTGAGTCTGAGTCATCAGAAACTGATTCATATTCTGAAGGAATGCTGTTATCCCCTCGGAAGGTTGCTGGTTAAGCTTGGTAGTAGCACTGACATTGACAACCGGAACTTCACTAGCACTAGCATTGATGTTGACCAAAGGATTGGAATTTGATGCATCAACTTCTTGGTTGAGGTTAGCACTGCAGTTTTTCTTCATCTGACGGTAGAACAAGACTTTTAGATGAGAGGGAAAAGCACAGATGAGGGAAGCAGGGGAGGTGCTAATAACACCAAAACCCAACTGCCCAGGCAAAGGACAGCACAAACGACGAAAAGCAAAACATTTTTAACATCAAGCAAATCAACTCGTCTACTCGATAAAACTACTCCCTCTACTGGGTTAAACGGCTCCAATACGGAACGAATCGCAGCCACCTAACCTATAGGGTTAGTCTAAGATCTGCCTCGCTTCTTTGGTCTTCGACGATCAACGGTTGGATCCTCACCATGAAGACGCACACTTCAGTAGCAACTTTTGCCGAATTGCTCTTCTTGAGTCGTCAAATCTTGAAGTCGAAAGGGGGAACTCGATTACCCTAATATAGAAGTTTTTAAGGGGGGTATAGTCCAATTTTCATTCCAAAACGGTGAGGAAGCAAGCAAAACGGGGAAGAAAGGAATGGAAAGAGAGGGAAGACGAGAATAGCACATTATTTGATTTCTTTCTTTATAAATATAAGTTTTGAAGCTTCCTAAAAACGACCATTCTAACTAGGGACACGTCCTACAGTCGATATGGCTCTGATACCACCTTTGTAGGCCCCCGGATCGGCTATTCGGAGTCCTCTGTGTATTTCTGTACTAGTCCCAGATCAGTAGCTAGTACACACAGTCAAACAGTGATGAATCAACAACTATATCACGAATACATATAACTAAATAAGAATAAAAGCAAATAAAAGCAAAGACCTTATGGTCAAGGTTTACCATTATGGCCTGAACAGGCTGAACAACTTGAACAACCGCAGCAGAAAACGAAAACACCAAAGCGACCCATCCAAATGCCCACAGGCAATCGAGTGGGGAGCGCGCCCTAGTCGTTGGAATTCCTTGACAGCTTCTTTCACTTCTAAGACACGATTAGAGTGTAGCACGTGAGTACATAAAGTACTCAGCAAGTCTGGGAAATTATGCACAATGTAGGCTATCCAAAGATGGCTTAATATGGTTCTTTTGCATAAAGCCAAGTTTCATCAAATCATACTTGTTAATAAGTTTCACAAAGCATATTTGAGCAATTCTTTTTAATAATTGAATTATGTAATATTGCAGTGAAGGTTCTAACCACCACTCACTAGTATACAAGCTCTATCGGCCATATCTCAACAAAATCAGGGTTCAATCCAATCACATGGCTCTATCTGCCACAATTCACAAAATCAGGTTCCTTCCACCTACCTGGCTTTAGCCGCCAGAAGCACACCCGAGAGTTCTAACCGCTCCCGGATCCCAAAACAAACCATTGTTTAGTTTGAAACCAAAAACCAAAGTCTACCAGTATGAAAGCATTCAGCAAGCTTTGCCTTTGACCGTAGGCACGGCTATTCGAATAGTTTTAACTCTGCAGAGGTGTACAGCTTTACCCACAAGACATGATATTCCCTTAGTGCCATGTACAATTAACACACTTCCTTAGGTGTGCCGGCAGGGATATCATGACAAGGCCTTTACAATGTATACGCCTAACTCCGACTCCAATTACGAGGTTTCACCGCCGTTAGGGTTATATCCACCCAGATGTAAGCCCTCTTGCGCCGTGTGAGCAAAATAACAACAACAACAATGCCTCTATCCGGCGCTCACATTCCACCGAGTAGTGAGTCTAAGTTAGGTTTCTACAAATTATTCAGCCAGGTCGTGCCCACTTTGACATGTGGTTGTACGGTTATGCTTAGAATGGAGACAGTCATAAGCGTTGGTCCTTAACTAACTTGGGGCGGCACTTGCACCATGGAAACTAGTGCCAAATCCGCACCCGCCAAACAAACCATTTCGCCCAAGTCCAAACCATTTTTCATTTTATTTTTATTTTGTAAATCAACGGCAATACTCCTTGCCTATAGCTGTCAACACGAGTGTCAAGAGTTAAATTGAAAGTCCCACCCATGGGTGAATACTGACCGATTGCGAGTCTAAGCATTTCTACCGAACTATTCTATTCCACCAATAGTTTATTTTATAAAATAAAAACCTCAGGGTTTGATTACAATCCTTACAATCAATTGTGTATTCTCCCATAATCCTTAAATTGCCATAATTGTATAATCATAAGAATAATCCAATTCCATATAGTATCCAACAAGTAGGAAATACATCCTAGTACTAACTCCCAAAATCATACTAAACTACAATCATGATCGTATATGAAATATTTCCCTTGAACTATACTTGGTATTATTAATTTATCCATCCTTCAAACGACGATCAATCTTATCATCCACTAAGAATATTTCATAAAAGCATCCACTAATCCACCGAGAATACTTCATCATATTATCTCTAATCGTCTAGAATACAATCCACCGATAATACTTCATAATATCATATATTGAATCATTCACATGATCACCTCTAGATTACTTAGTTTAATCCTCCAAGAATACGTATTATCATCATTTACTAAACCACCAAATATTATTCCACAAAACTGGGATTTTACTAATTCATCGTCAATAGTAATTTCCATTAACACCGATACCAAGATAACTAAATAAACCACACATAGTCTACATTATTCACAATTCTTCTTAAATGATTATCACATATCTATATTTCCAAAATCATCTATTTCTTAATCAGTCCGTTAATAATAGTTCCCAACAGACACTACTAATCCAACTAACTCTGATTCTCATTTGATACTACTTTATCAGCCCAAGGAATCCAATTCAACATATTATTTACTTGCAATGATTTATTTAATCCATCATGAATACTTCACAACACCATACATCTTCCACAATTTCCCCCAATTCATTACAGTGTGAACTACTATCACAATCCAACTTCACAATATTTTAACCATCAACATTCATAAATCAATTTCATAACTAATAATCCCTTTCAACACTAATATTCATGAAATCTCCGATCAAGTTGGGTTCTAGCTTCAATCTATAGTCTATACTAATATGTTCCATCCAAACTGTCTTCCAAATAGTCATTTCCCTAATAAAAGAATATTTTTCCAAAAACGGTTACATTGGTGGATCACTGTGCTAGGGCGACAAAGGATCATGGATAACAATGTCAAGGAGGTAGGAACAACGGGTATAACTAATAACCTAACGTTAACATCATCATTTTATATAAATAGCAATGCAATTTGCAAAACATGGTAAAACATTGATAAATTGTAGGATCAACATGCGTCAAGGAGACTTGCCTCGGTCACCGCGAGAACGTTGAACTCTTCGAAGTCCGGCGGCGGGGTCGGCGGACTCGGCGGGATCGTCGACTACGCGCAAAACGAGACAACAAATAAATACAAGAAAATAAATAAAATACAAAAATTACAAAAATAATACTGGCAGGTAGATCTTGATTTTAGATTAATTTAGAAATTTGAATGGGGTCAAACGGAGTTCGGACGGAGAAGATATGAGCTTCCGAAGTTTGAAATTCGAAAAATTGGAAAACCGGGAATATTCTCGGAATATGCCCTTTTTGACTGGTCCACGGTTGACTTTGACTTTGACTGGCCTTGTCTCTATGGCAAGTGGGGTCACCATGTCATTGAGTGGAGTGGCTTCTTCAACCTTGGTTTGGCCATAGCCATGAATGGTTGAGGTGGAGCTTGGAGAGGCGGGGAAAGGAGGGGGCTCGCCGGGCGAGGACCATGGCGGTAGGTCGCCACGACCGGGCCGGGCGGCGCTGGGGCGCTGGGCGGCGCAAGACGGCCGGCATGGGCGACGCGGGCGACGGCGCCGGCGGGGCGCGGCGGCGACGGCGACGCGGGCCTCCACGCACGCATGGCAAGAGCCTCATCAAAACAGAGAGCAACCCAAAAGAAAAAGAAAACACCTCCTCCTAAAAACTTGATTTTTAGCCCAAATTTGCATGGAATTGATCCAAATAAAAGCCTAGAACCTCTAGATTACATCCTTAGGAACCTAGAGAAGGAAGGAATTGAGTTAATTCTCACCGGAGGCGATGAAATCGACGACGAACGGAGCTTCGGCCGAATGAACAAAACCGAGAAATTCGTCGCCAATCCTTGATGCAACCTAAAATTGATGGTTGGGTTAGACTCTAGACTCATCCACGGTCACAAGGAACCAATTGGCATGAAGAATGGCTCACCGGAGAAGGATCTACAAGCACGAACTCGAAGAACTCCGAAAAAGTTCAACACGACGTCGGTTTTCTTGATCTCACGGGCACAAGAGTGGAGTAGATGAAAGGAGGAGCACACTCCCGGAACGGGGACTCTTATACGAAGAGAATGGAGGTGGTGGTGCGACGATTGGAGGTGAAACGGCCGAGATAATGGCGTTTAAGTCAACTTCGGTTTTTGCTCGGTTGTTCAACTTCCAGCGAGCTTTGGGATTAAAGATGGTGGGGAATGGGAAGAGGGCGACGATACAAATACAACGGAACCGGGCGTGATCAATTTGGTCTAAAAATTCTGAAAAAATTCCTAGAACCATTTTAGAATATTTGGGACCCAATAAAATTGGTTTCGCGGAATTTGGATGATTTTTGTGGAATTAAATATTCGAGCGTGGATCGCAGGCATTAAACAAAAGCCGCGCGAGATAAAATAGGAACGGAGGTCCAAAAATCCGGGGAATGATTCCTAAAATCATTTTGGAATATTTGGAACACAATGGAAGTGGTTTGGAGATTTTTGGACTCGGGTGAAATTTCGGGTACCGGCGGGAACTGGAAAAATCGATTTTTCGACCGGAGGGGAATTAAATCCCGATTTTGGAGGGGAATAGATGCCAGGTTAATATAAACACCAAAGAAACTCCAAGTTTTGAATTTAATTTATTTAAATTAGGTTTTTCTCCAGAAAGCGAAAACTAGGGAGTTACAGCGATCTCGACTGCTCGCAGCGGTGTGGCCTGGTCGCCACCTGCCCGCTGGCGATCACCGCTAGCCGCCGGCGACGTGGCCCGACCGCCACCTGTCCGCTGGTCGGCTCCATTTCCGTCCGCTAGTGGCGTGACCTGGATGCCACGTGTCCACTAGCGTCTTTTACTGAGGTGCAGTGGGCACCCTGGTGTAGAATACGCCGACACTAGGGGCCTTCGCAGGGGAAAATTTTGCACAAAAAGGATACAAAGTTTTGAAGTTTCGGGGGTCTTCTCACAAGAACATTTACCTAGATGTAATTTATGAGGGCCTTTTGCGAAAAAGAAAACGTACGTAGATGTAAATTCTGGGGAGCCTTTGAGCAAAAAAACTGAATTCCGAAAGTTTTGGTAGCCTTTCTGCAAAAAAAGTGGACCTAGATGTAATTTTTAAAGATTTTGGGGGCGTTTCCACAAAAAAAACACGGGCAAAAATCGTGTGGCCAACACGAGTGCGCACGTGGGCGGGGGTCGAACCCGTGACCTCTCACAGAGTGTTGCCATGTGTTACTATTGCGCTAGTGCGCCTTAGCAGCCAAGGAACCGAGACAATTTACTTGAACCTTGAACTATCATTGATGGGATCAAAGTGGGAGATGTGGTCGCGCGCAGAGCTAACGTGTCGACGAAAAATGACATGGACGCCGTGGGAGAGTTTTCCCGAATGTGGGTGCAGCCTATACATACCGGAAGTGTGTGTGTGTGTGTGTGTGTGTGTGTGTGTGTTTGTGTGTGTGTGTGGACATTACTACCATGGATACGGCCACGCTTAGACATCCAATTGAAACCAATGATGTAATACAAGGACCAATTACTCGAGCTCGTGCACGTCAATTCAATTACCAGGTGAATGCGTTCCTCGGGTTGCATACAAATAATTTAATGGATGAAATACTATTTAACCCTTGTAATGATTTTATTGTCCTTAGGAACCAAGGGGAAGGACCTCCAAACGTCAAGCATGAAGCCAATTCTTCTGATGCATAAGATCTACTCGGATTCGGTCTCCTGGATAGTACCAACTTCAAACGGCCATAACTTTTGATCCACAAGGTTGTTCGGGGTCTATGGGTACTAATTTGAAAGATCTCTTCATCCTCTTTCCAACGGATCCGGCCCCACCTCCAAATTCCTTTCGAGTCAACGGGAATATGCAAAACAAGTTTGGTCATCTTTCCAAATCCGAGTCCAACTTGGAATAAGAGTTCTACTCGGCCATGGTTGTGTTTTGGCAGACCCTAGCACGGTTTTGGCCTCCTATTTCTCCTATATATAGCTAGGGAGTCCCCCAAAATAACTTGGGTTTTGTTTTGGAATCAGTTTAGCTTCTTTGCAACTATTCGTGCAAGCACATGTCGATTAGACCGTCTGCGCACGTGTAAACAAGACTCCAAATTCCAGATTAGTTTGCCTAAATTTAAATATTCATATTCGCAATTTCAAATTGTTTGTTATCTTGTTCTTGCTCATTCTCAATTGCGTGCAGGATGGTTGTTCATGCTCCTGCAAGATCAACAAAATAGGAGATTGGTGTACCGGTTGCTAAGGCGCAAGCGTCGTGGACGGTTGTAGTCGGACCGCTAACGTCGAACTCCGAATCAGATTGAGAGTTACCTCATCTCTCATCGAAAGATCGGGACACATATCCTATCAGTTGGTATCAGACCAAACCTGTAACGTCCTCGTTTTCGGCATTCTGGAAAAATCTAATTTAAATTAACTAAATTCAAGATTTGGAGTTTTCTTTGGTGTTTAATTTAACCTGGCATCCTTTCTTTTCCGAAATTGAAGCCCAAGTCCTCTCTGTCCGAAAAATCAAATTCCCGAATTTCGGTCTGTACCTGGAAATTCACCCGCGTCCCGAAATACTTCAAAATCCTGAAATCACTTCAATAAGGTCCCAAATATTCCAAAATGATTTTTGGAACCATTTCCAAGATTTTTGGAATCCCGCCACTATTTTATCTCTCGCGGCTTTCGTCCGGTGCAGTCTGTTCGCCCGAATTTCGTCTAAACCTCAAAAATGCTCCAAATTCAACCAAACCAATTCTATTGAGTCCCAAATACTCTCTAATTTTATTAGGAATTTTTCCGGGATTTTAGCCTATTTTTTCCTAATTTTCCCTAGGGTGTTGCATTTGCGTATTTCTCAGCCAACAGGAGGACGCCACGTGTCATGCTACAGTGCCCTTCCTCTACCTCTGGCTGGACACGATCTGGGCAAGGTTCTTGCTCCCATTCATGGCAAACCCCCTCTTTAATCCACCCTATCTCCTTCAATAAGGCACCAAATCGTGCAAGGCCGGATCCGTTGAATCCGTAATGACGAGGCCTTTCCATTCCCCACAGTCATTCGCCCTTAATCTCGCCGGAAACCGCCGCATTAAGGAAAATCCGAAAATGGCCATTATGGCAATAAATCGGCCGTTTCAACTCCGATTTGTGCATCTCTACCTCCATTATCTTCGTGAGGGAGTCCCCTAGCCCGTGCACTAACTCTCCCGTCGTCTTCCCTCGCCGTTTGGCTGAGAACAAGAGAAGACCGACGAGAACTCGACGTTCTTCGTGTTCGTTCTGTTCTTGATCATAACTCTTTCTCCGGTGGGTCAATCTTCACACCCCTTGCTTCCGTGTGTTCGTGTGGGTGTGGTACTCATTTTCCCTCCGTCAATTTCAGGGTTCATCAAATTCCGGCGACAAATTTCGAGTTTTATCCTTCCGGCCGAACCGCCGTTCGCCGCCGATTTCTCCGTCTCCGGTAGGTTTTGGTTCAATTCTTCGCTATTCTTAGCTCTTTAGGGTGTCCTTTAGCTGATCCACTAATTAGTTCTGGAGGCTTCATTCAAGTTTTTAGGGAATTTCGGATTTTGAAAAAAATTTGGGGAGCCTCTGTTTTGCCCCTTGCCGTGCGTGCTTGCCGCCCGCCGGCTGCCGTCGCCGCCCCTCCGGCCGGCCAGCGACCTTCCCCGTGCCCCGTCGGTCTTCTGCCGGTCGGCCGCCGCCGCCCGTCCTGCCCACACAGCGCCCCTTGTGCCGGTTGCCGCCGGGCGGGCTTAGGTCTTCCGCGCTCGGCGACTCCGGCCCCCGCCCGGCTAACTGCTGCGTTCCCCACGGCAGCCCGGTCCTGCCGTGCACACCGGCCAAGGCTGCCGTGGCCCCCGTCGGCCGGCCGAGCGCCCCGTCTGCAGAGCTTCGCCGCCACGCCGCTCCCTCGGCATAGAGAAGAGAGATAGAGAGGGGGGGTTCCCGACCTGGCGGTGGCGGCGGCAGCGGCGCGACGGCAGACGGCAGATCTGCAGACTGCGCTATGCCGGCGGCGATGCGGCGTTGCGGAGATGACGGCAGCGTATGGCGGCCGCGCCAACGGCGGTGGATCCGTGGGCGGCGGCTCGGCGCGGCTTAGGGTTAGCTCTCGCTCTGCTTTCTCCTGATCGCTTCTTCGGTACTTCCCCGATTTCCTCTGGCTCTGCTTTCTCCCGATCGCTTTCCCTTCTAAATGTCAGGACCCTCACTAATTCCTCTTCCTAAAACGGTCTAGAACAGGCGTTTCATCCGAATCGGACGTTTTACCCATTTAACCGTCATTGGAATGATGTTCCAGGACGTTCTATGTGGCTTCGACAGAACGCACGGACGTTCTCCGCCTGGGAGGCGTTCTATCGTTCAAACGACGTTTAAACGTCGTTTAAACGACGTTTTAATAACCATGGGAAGAACAGGGTTTATGGGCAGAACCTTTGTTATCTGGCCAAGCTATTTGTTGATCACAAGACACTTTACTATGATGTTGATTTGTTCTTATTTTATGTCCGATGTGAATGTGACGATCGGGGATGTCATATGGTGGGATACTTCTCCAAGGTAAAGTTTGTTATGAATAGCACTTGTATTCATCATGAGGCCAATGGGCCAGTATATATACATGTACATGAGGGTATAAAGGGAAAGCCTATATTAGGCAATATCTATACAAGGCATGATAGGATACTGTCTAACACCCCCCTCAAACTCATGGTGGATCTACAACACTTAGTTTGGAGAGGTAAAAGTTATGATAAGCTCTAGTTTATGTCTTCGTGAAGAAATCTGCTAACTGGAGCTCTAAAGGCACATACTGAGGAGCCACAACCTGATCCTATACCTGGGACATCATATAAGAAACATCAACACCAATATGCTTGGTGAGTTCATGCTTCACTGGATCTCGAGCAATGCTGATAGCACCCGTACTGTCAGATAAAAGAGGAGTCGGTGTAGAAACAGAAACATCGAAATCCTCAAGTAACCACCGTAGCCAAGTAACCTCTGTTGTCAAAAGAGCCATAGCCCGCAACTCAACCTCAACACTCGAACGAGAAACTACTTTCTGCTTCTTAGTCTTCCAAGCAATGAGAGAACCACCCAAAAAAATATAGTAAGCAGAAAGAGACCGACGATCAGAGTGATCACTAGCCCATGTAGCATCAGAGTATGCCTGGAGCTGTAAAGAGTTGGAGCATGGAAAGAAAAGACGGCAAGAGACAGTTCCACGAAGATATCATAGAACACGAAGAAGATGACTATAGTGGAGTTGAGTGGGAGCAGAAACGAACTGACTCAAGATATGGACTGGATACGAAATGTCAGGATGAGTGACACCAAGGTAAACAAGACTCCCAACAAGATGGCGATAGTGAGTAGGATCCTCAAAAGGTTCACCATCAGTAGGTTGAAGGTGAACATTGAGCTCCATAGGAGTCTCGGCTGTACGCTTATCAGTAAGGGAAGCACGATCAAGAAGATCCTGGATATACTTTTCTTAGGAGAGAAAGAAGCCCTCAGATGTGGAAGAAACCTCAATCCCAAGAAAGTATCGAAGAGGACCTAGATCGGACATGAGAAACTGCTCACTGAGATGAGCCTTTACAAAGGCAATATACTGAGAATCATCTCCAGTAATGATCACGTCATCAACATATAGAAGGAGAAGAGTCCGACCTTGAGAAGAAGTGTGAACACTTGCAGAGAAACCAGCTGCAGTGATCATGAGCACTTAGAGAGAAACTAGCTGCAGTGATCCCAGAAGAAAAATGCTCAAACCAAGCATGAGGGGCTTGCTTGAGCCCATAAAGAGAGCGATGAAGCCGACAAACCATGCCCTCAGGAACAGAATACCCCAATGGTGGCTGCATATAGACCTCATGCAGCTCGCCATTAAGAAAGGCATTCTTGACATCAAGCAGAGAGATGAACCACTCTCGGACAGAGGCCACAACAAGTAGAGTGTGAATAGTGGTCATGTGAGCCACAGGTGCGAAGGTCTCATCATAATCACGACCATGCTCCTGCTGGAAACCACGCTCCACAAGACGAGCCTTGTAGCGCTCAAGAGAACCATCAGAGCGAGTCTTAATCTTATAGACCCACTTGCAAGTAATGGGGCAGACACGTGGAGGAAGTGGTACAAGATCACACGTGCCAGTGCGCTCAAGGGAAGCAAGCTCCTCTGCCATCGCATATTGCCATTCTTGATGAATAACGGCATCACGGTAAGAAGTTGGCTCGGCCAGAACTGCACCAACAAAGCCAAAGCGCTCAGGAGGCCGAATAAACTGTCGATCGCGAAGAGCATAACGAGGAGGAGACACTGCAGAAGATGGCTCATCAGAAGAGAAGAAGATGGCACATCAGAAGATTCCTCGACTTGCGGACGACGAGTGTAGTAGAGGATAGGGAGGAACAATATCTGAAGAGACCTTTGGAGGAGAGGATGGTGGTGAAGGAACCAGCGGTAAAGGAGACGCTGATTGTGAAAGAGGAAAAGTGACAACTGGAGTATCAGGAAAAGTCAGGAAAGACAGTGGCTCAACAAGGGATGTAGGAGAGGAAGAAGAACGAGGGTATAAGGGACGAGACTCATCAAAAGTGACATCCTGTAAAATCCGTATCCGTCGGCCAACAGGATCCCAACAATGATATCCATTATGCTCAGCACTGTATCCCAGCAAAACGCACTCAACAGACTGAGCAGTCAGCTTGGTGCGTTCACGAGGTGCAAGAAGAACATAGCACACACACACCCAAAAAGGCGAAGTCTAGAATAATCAGGAGGCATGCCACAAAGACGCTCAACTGGAATCCCACCCTTAAGAGAAGAAGAAGGTTGGATATTGGTCAAGTATGTGGCAGTGGAAACAGCCTCAGCTCAGAATTGAGGTGGAACAACGGAAGCAAGCATAAGAGCACGAGCTGTCTCAAGAAGATGACGATGCTTGCGCTCAGCCACACCATTCTGAGAATGAGCACCAGGACATGAAAACTGAGAAAGAGTGTCATGTGTAGCAAAAAAAGCTCGAAGAGCTCCTGATAGATACTCCCCTGCCGAGTCAGCACGGAGAACACGGATGGGAGAATTAAACTGAGTGTGAATCATGGAGGAAAAAATCTTATAGATGGATAAAACCTCACTACGAGAGGACATAAAATATATCCAAGTGTGGCGAGAGAAATCATCTATAAAAAAAATATAATATCGATGACCCCCTGTTGAAACAAAAGGAGCCGGACCCCAAACATCAGAATGAACAAGATCAAAAGGACGTTGTGATATAGACTCACTAGAATGGTAGAGAAGTTGTAGCTGTTTGCCAAGCTTACAACCTGTACAATGTAAAGAGGCATCACCAGACACAGAACCTAAAAGACCACGATGAACTAAAGAAGACAGACGCGAACCACAAAGATGGCCCAAACGGTGATGCCACTGAGCAAAAGTCCTGGTAGCAGAAGCAACGGATGCTGAAGCGGTAGAGGAAACAGAGAGACTGACAGAGGCAGCGGAAGGTAGATGAAGCCAATCAAGCTCCCAAAGACGCTGAGAGTCATGGCGTCAAGGGCCAATCCCAACTAGAGCCCCCGTGCAGCGATTTTGAACACAACAAGAGTAAGAATCAAGAATACCCCGACAACCATGATCAGTAAGCTGGCCAGCGGATATAAGCTGCATGGTCAGTTTGGGAGCATAAGAAACAGCAGGAACATGAAAAGAGGACGACAAAAGAGTGCCTCGTCCTGCAACAGAAAGAGAAGTATCATCTGTGGTCTGCATAGTAGTAGGAGCAACAAGAGGACTAATGCAATGCAAACTCGTGGGATCATATGTCATATAAAAAGAAGCTCCGGAGTCAAGAATCCATGGTGTGATACCTGATGAGAAAGGTGGTCTCTCACTGGAAGACTGAGTAGCATAACCAGCTGAACCTGTCTGTGTAGAGGCAGCCATGCGACGCAGTAGCATAAGAATCTCCTGAGTGGAGTCAGAACCAACAGCAGTCTGCTGAGGAGATGCGCCCAAGAGTCCAGTGCCCTTAGAAGGGCGTCCACTTCGATGAGCATGGTCCTTCTTTCTGTAGCAGAACTACTCCACATGCCCACTCTTGTTGCAGTAGGTGCAGTGGAGACCTCCACCTCCAGTAGCCGGAACTGGAGTAGGTGTCACTGACGGAGAAGAACGAGGCGCCGTCAAAACTGAGGGAGAAACCAGCAGGCCTACGCCTCGAAGACGAGTCTCCTCGGTACGAATAGCTGCAAGAGCCTCCAACAGAGTCACACGAGGATGTCGAGCAAGCAGCTGGGCATGAATCTGCTCAAATTCAGCCCGAAGACGTGTCAGAAAGTCATAGATCCGACGAATCTCCAAATGAGAGTGTTGACGCTGACAGCACTGACAAGTCCGGCAAACCTCCGGTCCGAGCGAGTCAAGCTGATGCCACACCAAAGACAGCTGCGCATAGAACTCATCCACAGTAGAATCACCCTGCTGTAGCGACTGCTCCTGTAGCACAACAGCAAGGTACAGAGAGCCACCAGCAGGCTCATAACGATCACGAAGATGCGCCCACATCAACTGTGCCGAAGACAAAGCAACAATGTCCGTAATAAGATGCACCTCCATGCTAGCAACCAAAATAGTATAGACACGAGCATCTTCATCAATCCATGTCTTGTGAACAGTAAACTGAGTCTGAAAAGACTCCACAGCATCAGCATAATCATCAGAGGCCTTCTGGCGAGCAGCATCATCTGCCTCCTTGGGAATAACAGGCGTGGTAGGGGGAGCAGGACGAAGCGGACATGATAGCTCGCCAGTAAGAAACTCCCACAGACGTTGACCACGCATGTGAAGGTGCATATGGAGAACCCAGTCTCGATAATTAAGACCATCAAAGATGACCGGGCAGCGAGGAACAGAAACGGTCCCTGAAGAAGAGCCTGTAGACAACAACATTTTTTTTGGAATTGGCTCGACCTAACCAAAACAAACCGAACCGGCTGGATCGAACTCAAATCTTCACCGAAGCAAAACCAGAGCAGCTACTCCCGATCGATTTCAAGTCCGATCGGCTGCAAAGTCTCGGGCGGCTTGGCGAGCGACGGTCGGCGGCAGGCGGTAGACGGCGTCGAGCAGCCGACGTCGTCAGTGGCCGACGGGCGTCCGGAAGCGGGGCGGTGACCGACAGGAAGCCAGCAACACGTCACCAACATGCGGCAAAGGCAGTCGGAGACAAAACGGCCGAGGCCGGCCGTGCCTGATTGGGGGCAGCGCGCTGGAGTGCGAGGCATTCGCCAAAGTCGGAGAAGCCGTGCGATGCCTTGAGTTGGAGTGAGGAGGGCTGGCCAGGAGGTGCGTCGATCTGGTGAAGCAGCCGATGCGGAAACAGAGGCAGGCGGAAACAGAAGCGCACGACGCCAGCAGATCTGGAAGGATCTAGCTCTGGCTGGAATGGATGGAGAATGGAGAACAACCCAGCGGCGGACAAGGCGGCCGGCCGGCGGGAAAAAAAGCAGAGGCGACGAGAATAGCCGCCGAAAAAGAAGAGGCGCAAGTGCAACGCCGATGAGGAACCTAACTCTAAACCCTGGGCTCTGATACCATGTTATGAATAGCACTTGTATTCATCATGAGGCCAATGGGCCAGTATATATACATGTACATGAGGGTATAAAGGGAAAGCCTATATTAGCCAATATCTATACAAGACATGATAGGATACTGTCTAACAAAGTTCACAGCGATTTTTTTAAGAGACTATGAACTTATGGTAATTGTTTTTGCCAATGTTTAAATTATTTCTTAGTTTGGGTGAACTGAAATTTATATTGGTGAGGATGCTTCAATAATTTGTCTACAAGATTTGATTCGCATTAGTACTAATGAATTGTTCGATACTACAGAACAAATAGCCACATTATTTTAAATTGGCTCTTACCGCTTTGCAGGAGAAGCACTTGAAAAATCTTAGAAATCCGCTTGCATTCTCACTCTTCCTACATACCAAAGAGAAGGATATGAAAAATTCCTTATTGATTTCTGTAAGATGTGATCCCTATGCTCTATTTCATTGTCTCATTCCTGATTTTTGATTCTCTTGTGAACCAAACATATTTCTACATAGCAATATTTTGTTCACAGAGGAATTCTCTTTTCATTCGGTGCTATGACATCTATTTTCAGTCATAGGCCTGGTGTGAATAGTGCACAGTTCATGATCCTGACATTCTTTTCATCCCATGTAATATTATCGCCTCTTACCATACATGTTTCTACGTGCTTGGGAATTATGCTGTATTGCTTCACAGACAGCTGACAATGCTATCTGTCGGTTGAGGAAATGATCGCTTTCATCCTTTTGTAGAAACTAAAATATCATTTCGTAGTTCAAAATTGTTGATCCAATGCAGTCCCTTTATATTGGTTTCTTGACGGTTAGTCAATTATATCGATCTTAGTTTAGCATAGTCCTGTTTTCGAGTTAAAAAAAGCATCAATATGTTAGCTTCTAAATAGCCGTACGTCACTCAAAAGGCAACGCGCTTTTGCCTGATTAATTATTGTTAGCGATGTTAAAAGTTACAGCGACCAAAATTAGATTAGCCTAAATTTCCCTGTACCGCACACTATACCATAAGATGATCGATTATGTTGATAAGCATGGAATTTTGGTAGGCATCTTACATAAAGGCTGACACAGATCATGTTTTATGCCTTGCTAGTTTAATCTACAAAAGCTTGCAGTAAACTATCGTAGATTTATGTCTAGGACATTCAAGTTAATTTGGGATCTTATATATGGTTTCCTACCAACATGTATGCTTTGATCCTTTTTCTTGAGCTTTATCCAAATTCTTTGCATGATGTTGACTACCCTGGACTCCAGTGTATAGCGCCGACGAGCCAAGCTCATCGCCACCGCCAAGAACTCAGCCTCCCTCCCGTACGACGATGCCACGCCGTGCCAGCTCACCGGCGCCAGGCCCGCTCAGGTGTCCCGGACATCGGTTCCGTCAGGTTCGAGATCATAATGTTGGGTTGATCTCTTGCGTCCTGATCGGAGGTGCAACCAACCGAATGGTTGTGGCCCCCTGTTACTCCGTGCACTATAAAAGAGAAGGGATGAGGACCGGTTGAAACCAACGTTCTCTGGCGAACACTCTCCCTAACAAACCCTAACAAACTGATCTACTTGCGCACGGGAGCAACGGGAAGGCCACTGCCACGCCAACACGTTCTCCACTGCCGCTTCGTCTCCGTCACCGTGATGGCATCCTTAAGCACAAACCCCGAAGGTAATCATCAAGCCCTCATCTAGGTGTTAACCTAAGGCACTAAGATCCTAGAAATTCAACAATGGTATCAGAGCCCGCGCTAGCAGTGCCTAGTTCAACCCTAGATGTAGATTCCCCTTCGGGTAGATGTGCATAGAAATTAGAAGGAGACGAATCTAAAATCCGTAGAACCCTAGCCTCAAATCCTTATAACCGGATCAAGAAAAGCAAAGAGGGAATAAATCCTTACCTAGAAGCCAGACCGAGCGCCGACGCCGCCCTGCGCACGCCCGTCGACTCCCGCCGCCTCGGCGTCAATAACCGCCGACGCCGCCGTCCAACGCCACCGCGCCCCTTCGCGCCGCCGCTCCGGCCGCCGCACCGCCATGATGCGCCTCGGGCCGCCAGCCGCCGCGCCATATGCGATTTTCACGGGATTGCATTAGGGTTTTTGGGGGAGGCAGCGAAAATTTCGTTTTTATAGCATCTCAAATCAATCTCGACCGTCCGATTCGATTGGACGGCTCAGATGAGGCACGCCCTTAGCCCTTCCTACATGGGTCGGGCTGGTGACAAAGAGGGGGGCGGCGCTGGACACAGTTTCAGCCTAAAAGAAATTAGCACTGTTTTTTATTTTATTTTTTAAAGTCTAAGTTTGTATTTGTTATGCATAATTAGTTTAAGCACTGAGTTAAGTTAATTTTCCACTGCTAAGTTTAAGTTTATTTTTCTAATTAAATTAGATCCAACGTCAAAATTTAGTTGGAAAATTGTATTAAGCCTATTAATATGGGAATTTTATCTTCTGACCAACGTTGTTGATAAAATTTGCCATAATTATTAAGTTTAAATTTTGTTCTATTCTAATTTTGCCCAACAGGGATTTAGAAGTAGAACAATTTGTTAAGAGCATGTTTTAATTAAACCAACGTTAAATTAATTCATGCATTTATTTCAGTATTCTGGTTAAATTACTTTCCTTTCTGAAGGTTCAAACACTTCCAACATACTGAGTTTGATCTCTACTATTGAGCCCCTAAATGGGGGGAATTATCCCTCTTGGAGGAAGAAGGTTGAGATGGCACTTGCTCTCTCAGATATTGATTATGCAATTATGCATGATCGTCTCACTGAGCCCCAACCAATCCCTAATGGTCAACCGGGTGCTGAGAATGATGCAACCATTAGAATGCCATACGACATTGAGCGTGTGAAGTGGGAAAATTCTAACCGTAAATGCATGATGGTGATTAAAAACTCCATTGTGGAAGGAATAAGAGGTGCCATCCCAGAATGTGCTAATGCTAAGGAATACCTTAGCAAAGTTCAGAGCCAGTTCATTGGCTCTACTAAGATGTACACGAGCTCTCTAATGCAGAAACTTTCGAATGAGAAGTTTGATGGGCAAAGCAATATCAGAGAGCACATTTTGAAAATGAGCAACATAGCTGCTAGACTAAAAACCATGGAAATAGAAATATCAGAAGGGTATTTGGTGCAATTTATCATGAATTCCTTGCCCAAGGAATATGAGACTTGCAATCAATTACAATCCCATGAATGAAAAGTGGAGTATAGAAAAATTGATGGCTATGTGTGCTCAAGAACAAGAAAGGCTTAGAGCTCAAAGGCTTGACTCTATCAACCATCTTAAGTCATCACCAAAGAAAAAGGGCAATTTTCAAAGCAAATCTAAGCCTTCCTTTAAGAATAAGGGCAAACCTCATAATAAGAAATTTTCCCTTGGCCAGAAGCCTTATGAAGGCAAAGGTAAGGCTCCAGCAGAGGTGGTCAATGATACATGTAGGCATTGCAATCAGAAAGGACACTACATGAAGGACTGTTTTCAGTTTCTCAAATGGCTGAACAAGAATGGTAAGGATAAGATTACATTCATAGATTAATCCATGTACTTAGATTTTCCCACTCATACTTGGTGGATTGACTCAGGTGCAACTGTTCATGTTGCAAATTCCTTGCAGGGATTACATACGAAGAGGATCCAGAAAAGAGAAAGAAGCATTAAAGTCACCAATGGCGTCGAGGTTGAAGTTGAAGCCATTGGAGAACTCCCCTTATAATTACATAGTGGCTTCATTCTTCATCTCTACTATTATAAAACAGCAGTTGGTGGCAGTGGTGAGTTCTACCCACGTCATTAATTGCCCTGCTTAATTGCCCTACTTAATTGCCCTGCTTAATTGCCCTACGCAAAAAACGAAGCGTTGCTTTAATTAGCCAGCTTTCGCAAGAAACGAAGCGTTAAAGATAGATGTTTGATCTTGTGAAATAATTTTTTTATTTTTTAATCTTTATTTTTCGTTATCAATTTTGTTTTTCGTAGCAATGCACGGGCATCACTACTAGAATTAAGAGTATTAACGACCAATAAATAACAACCGTGAGAAAATTCTGGTCGTTAATCGATTTTGTGGAGTAACTCTTCCAAAAAAAATAGGTACTAACTACCATTACTTTTCCCGTCGTTAGGAAGCGTAGAAAAATCCCGGACACTAAATTTTTTTTGCGCAAACTCCCGCGGTTTATTCTTGGCGCAAAATCCCGAGAGACCAATTTATTCTGGGCTCGTCATATTTTTTCGCTCCCCAGTCAAACTCCAACCCTAGCCTAGCTTCTAGCGAGACCTCCCTCGCTCCCTGCCGACGCCGCCCGCCCGCTTACTCCCCGGCGGCCGCCGCCTTTCCCGCTCGGCGCCCACCCGCGCTGGCGCCAGCGAGCCCCGCTCCTAGTACCGCCGCCGCCGCTGTCGTCAATGCTCCGGCGCCTGACGCCGCCCTGCGCTCCGGCGCCGACGCCCGCCTGCGCTCCGGCGCCTGACGCCGCACTCGGCGCCTGGCCACCGCCCCACCACCCGGCTCCAGCCTAGCCCCGCCGCCGACGCCAGCCGTCATTCAGATTGCAAAGGTGAGGATTCCACCCTTAAATCTTATTCTCAAGTGGTATATTCTCCTAATTGTTTCCATACCCTTCAAGTGGTCATCTTTATTGAAGAACTTCACCTTTATCGGCCGAGTGAATCATAGATATTGGCTTCTTGAAAATCAATAGTCATCTCTTCAATTTGTAATTGAATTTGTCTTAATTCTTACGGTGTCGATTAGTCATAGACACACCACGATTGATTAGTAAATCGAAGACTTTGATATTCTTTAGTGGATGTCCGTACTCTTCTTTGTTATTATGATCTGATTCTTTTTGTAACTCTCAATGAAATGATCCTAATGATATAGTTTATCTATCATACCTTTGGCTTTCACGACTTTCGGTGTTTGTTCAAGAACAACAGAAGATAGTCAAACCAAACAAAAAATTTTGTATGATAATCTGTTAAGTCTATAGTAATTTTTGTAATCGACACATATTTTGCATGGTGCAAAGGGGAAGCATATGTTTAGTGGATTGGGTTTTCTCACCTTCCAAGAATGGTGCATCCTTTAAACTGGATCTCTAGAGTACAAACGACTCCATACTACAATCACATAACCTCTAGTAGCTATAAAGGGAATATATAGATCATCATTGTCTTCACCTGAACCTTTCGTCAATTTGATACTTCTTTGTTCATACGCTCGATTTAGTGATTGTGATCAAATCTATTTTCTCTCTGTCTTTTACATCATATTTAATTCACACTTTTATTATTTACATAATAAAAATTACAAAATTATGCAGATGGCTCCGAGTAAGACTTGGATGGAGTCCAGTTAATGATCGATTAAATAAGGAATACTTGGATGGGGTAGAGAGTTTCCTCAACTATGCCTTCGATGAGGTTGGGTGGTGTGGTTGACGTTCGATGTCCATGCATCCGTTGCTGCAATACATACTCTAGGTCACGTGAGGTTGTATCTTCTCATTTGAAAGTGTATGGTATCCTTGAGAGCTATACCTTTTGGTATCATCATGGTGAAGTCGTAGGGGAACCTCAGACAGATTTAGATGTTGAAGGAGAGGACAACTCGCAAGAAGCCAGTGAAGAAGGATATGATGGAATGCAAGAGTTGATGATGGATTTGTTTCCTCAGTATAACGATACTAACAAACAAACAATGACTCCACCATCTACCGATGAGGGATTCAAAGCGGAACCAAATCTTTGAAGCTGCAGATTTCTATAGTTTACTTGAAAACTATAATCAACCACTTTACCAAGGCTCTAGTACCTCTAAATTGTCTGCTCTAGTAAACTTACTTCATATTAAGAATTTGGGAAAGTGGAGCAATAAGTCCTTCACCATGTTGTTGGAGTTACTTTGCAAGGACTTTCTACCACATGACTCTAGTTTGCCAAAGTCTTATTATGAAGCCAAAAAGACTATCCAGGCGCTCGGACTGAGTTACAAGAAAATTCATGCATGCAAGAATGATTGCATGCTTTACTGGAAAGAGGATATCGATGTTGATTCCTGTAAGTTGTGTGGACTATCTAGATGGAAGGAAGATAAGCATACAGGGGAAACTATGCAATCAGCAAAAGGGAAAAAGATCCCAATTAAGACTTTGCGTTACTTTCCACTCAAGCCTAGACTGCAGCGTATGTATATGTCCAATAAAATTTCTGCTTTTGGTATGTGGCATAAGGAGGGTAGGGTAGATGATGGAGTGATGCGGCACCTGTGATTCAAAAGCATGGAAATTTTTTGATGAAACCCACCCCTCATTTGCCTCTGAACCTCGCAATGTTAGGCTATGCCTTGCTAGTGATGGTTTCCAACCATTTGCTAACATGCGCACGTCATATAGCATTTGGCCTATATTCCTTGTTCCTCTCAATTTGCCTCCTTGGATGTGCATGAAGCAGGAAAATGTAATGTTATCCATGTTGATTCCAGGACCAGATGGTCCCGGGGATGCAATTGATATTTACTTGCAACCATTGATAGATGAACTTATTGAACTTTGGGAGGATGGAGTTAACACTTATGATGCATCAACCAAAACCAATTTTAACCTACGTGCAACCATTCTTTGGATGGTCCATGACTTCCCTGCTTATGGGAACCTATCAGGTCATAGCACTAAGGGAAGGTTGGCATGTCCTGTTTGCCACAAAGAAACTTGTTCATTGTGGCTTACGAAAGGTGGGAAGTTTTGCTACATGGGTCATCGACGCTTTCTTCCCAAAGGTCATAGATGGAGAAATGAAAAAGATACTTTTGACGGTTGCCAAGAGAGTCGAGGACCACCAAGACCACTAACTGGAGATGATGTACTACAACAAGTGCATGATCTAGAGGGGATTATCTTGTCAAAGGATAAAAGTAAGAAGACCAAGATATCACACAGTGATAGGGGAGATAATTGGAACAAAAAGAGCATATTTTTGGATTTACCGTACTTCAAAACCCTTTTGCTACGTCATAATCTTGATGTGATGCATATAGAAAAGAATATATGTGATAGTATCATCGGAACAATTATGAATATCAATGGGAAGACGAAGGATAATATTAATAGTCGTCTTGATTTGCAATTGATGAACCTAAGGTCTCATCTGCATCCTGTACATGATGGAGGGAAGTTAATTTTGCCACCTGCAGCTTACACTTTGTCTCCAGAAAAAAAGAATTTACTGCTCATGTTTTTAAAAGATCTGCGTGTTCCAGATGGATTTTCTTCGAATATTAGCCGCTGCATTAATATGAAAGAGAGAAAAATATCAGGATTGAAGAGCCATGACTGCCATGTTATATTAAATCATATACTTCCTCTTGCACTACGTGGGCTTGTCCTCAAAATATTTATGAACCTTTGGTAGAGCTTTACAATTCTTTTGCAAATTAAACTCGAAAGCACTTTCAGTTGAACAGCTTAATGCATTGGAGGCTCAAATACCACAAACACTATGTAAGCTTGAAAAGGAATTCCCCCCATCCTTTTTTGATATCATGATGCATTTGCCTATTCATTTGGCTAATGAGGCTCTTATTGGTGGACCTACAATATATCGTTGGATGTATCTCTTTGAGAGACATATACATTGTTTGAAATCGCTAGTACGCAACATGGCTCGCCCTGAGGGTTCGATTGCCGAGGGCTACATTGCAGATGAGTTTCTGACACTATGATCTCGGTACTTGGGTGATGTGGAGACCAAACACTATCGCCCTGGAAGAATCCAGGTTGCATCAATTGATGTTAATTTTTATTTGTCAATATTTTCATATTCTGGAAGACCATTAGTTGCTCGTAAAACTCGAGATCTTGATATGCTTGAAGCGTAACAAGCTCATATATATGTTTTGAAAAATTGCGACGAAGTTCAACCATACATCGTATTAGCTAGTGATATCTTTTTCTTATTTTTGTTCTACACATGTTATAATTCCTCTTTCATAATCATATAATATATCTTTTATAATGTTGTAGTGAGTACTCCAGTACTCGAGAAGGCTCTTCAGTACAATCTTTTACTACCAAATGGAACCGAAACTTCATTAAATGGTTTAAAGAGAAGGTAAAATAAATAAATTTGCTAAAGACGAGTACATTTCAAATCTATCTATTTCTTGATATTACATGGTTATATTTTAACTCTCCAGGTACATCACTTGTATGAAAATGATAATAGTGAGCTAATGGAAGACCTTCTGTCTCTTTCACGTGGTCCCTTAAAAAATATAACAAGTTTTACTGGCTATGATATTAATGGATTCAGATATCGCACAGAGAGTCGAGACAGATTTCGCTGCACACAGAATAGTGGGGTGGTGGTTCTTTCAGAAGAAACAAGGGATGGTGATGATGTGGAATATTATGGTGTATTAACAGATATACTTGAGCTGCAATTTTTAGGTGGAAGACGTGTGCCATTTTTTCGTTGCAACTGGATGGACGTGTTTAACAAGAATAATGGGATAAAGAAAGATAAATATGGGCTCATTAGTGTGAACTTGCAGCGCATACTTCGGACTGATGAGCCATTTGTCCTAGCTAGCCAAGCTGCTCAAGTTTTTTTTGTGAAGGATAACCAAAACAAAGGATGGCACTTGGTTGTAAAATGCAACCACGTGATACTTATGATGTACCGGTGGATATTCAGATGATGAAAGCAATTTTTCCGAGGTCGGGTCATGGCGACGAAGAAGATATACTTCAACCTCCAACAACATCCTCAAAGAGAAAGAGAAAATCATGATCCGACCTGTTTATTAGAGTGTTGGCCTCAAGCCAATCATTTCCATTTTGCATGTTTTTACACCTTATGAAGGAACCATGAAATTATTAGTCTTTTAGTCATATATAGAAAATTTGTATAGTTAATGATAAAGCATGTACTTTATCACCAATAGTTATTTTCTCCATATTATGATTTGAATTTCTTTTTTTGCATTATTGTACCTTCTGTGGCCATATAATGATGCTATTAGTCTCATAGTTATGTAAACTTTTAAGTACTTGACAATAATGTTATTTATGCAGGTTTTCGCGATGCAAGGGTCTAGGTATGGAAGAGTCAAAGCCTCGGCTTGGGATAGGAGCGCTTCACAATTTATTAGTCCTGGATTGCTTCGGCAGCAACATGCGAGGCGGACATTTCTAACGGCTAGAAGTGATTCAATAGAGTACACCAATAACATGGCTACAGGTACACGTTATGGAAAACATACTGCAACACCAAATGGTAATGTTATTACTAGCCATGCTCTCGAAAACTAAATAGTAGTATTGAAGTTAATGTCTTATTTAAAATGCAAAACCTTTAGTTCATTGCATATGTTGATATGCTTGTTTTTGTAGATAAGAATGATGTCTCCGAAGAAGATGATACCGTAGAAGGCTGGTTTAATAAGTTTCGCAATGCTAAAAAATCAAAAAGTCATACTCCTCTCTTCAATATCTTGAATAATAATTATGTATTTCACTGGCCTTTTAAGATTTTCATAATTTTCTCCAGCAATGAATGATGATAATGATGGCAATGACAAGGGTAACTTAGGAAATGATATGCATGCTGAAGAGGAGCAAAATAACAAACCCATATATAGAAGGCAGACAACACGTTATGGAAAACATACTGCAACACCAAATGGTAATGTTATTACTAGCCATTCTCTCGAAAACTAAATAATAGTATTGAAGTTAATGTCTTATTTAAAATGCAAAACCTTTAGTACATTGCAGATGTTGATATGCTTGTTTTTGTAGATAAGAATGATGTCTCCGAAGAAGATGATACCGTAGAAGGCTGGTTTAATAAGTTTCGCAATGCTAAAAAATCAAAAAGTCATACTCCTGTCTTCAATATCTTGAATAATAATTATGTATTTCATTGGCCTTTTAAGATTTTCATAATTTTCTCCAGCAATGAATGATGATAATGATGCCAACGAGGGTGACTTAGGAGATGATATGCATGCTGAAGAGATACATGTGACTGAAAGTCTTACATATTCTAGAAATGATGGTATGGGTAAATATGTAACATTTATGCATTTTTTTCCTTTATCGACACAACTTATTGATGGGTTCATGTTATGGTACTCTCGCAGATTGTTTAGATCAATTATCAACCAAAGATTATGTGGAAAGTGGGCAACACAAAACGCACAAAAGTCATAATGATATCTTAGAGAACAGTATGGACAATGACACAAATGAAATTATTATTTTTCTATGTGGGCTTAATTTTGATTAAGGAATTATGATTTTTTCAGCTTCTCAAACAAATAAAAAATGCAATGGACGTGGCAAGAATAAATGTAAGGAAGTTGCTGCTCTAAAGGATAAACAGAAAATTAAAGTTCAATTTTACAACAACCGTGCTCTTTCGAGAAGTTTTTCACGGCACCTAGGCGTAATAGTACGTGATACTAACATTACCCCACTAAGGGTGAAAGCATGGGCGAACATTAGTGGTGCAGCTGGAGCACATTTTTGAGACAATTAAGGTACAAGTTCCATATGTGCCTATTTTTCATTGTATCTTTAGTGAACTATAGTTTTGTTTTCTTAATTTACTATCTTGCTTCAACAACACTGCAGGACAAGTTTGAAAACAAAGATGAAAATATTAAAATTGACATGTACAAAAATGAGATAATGGCGCATGTCAAAGATCTTTGGATCAATTGGCGTGGAGACTTAAATCGACATTTTGTGAAACCAAAGAAAGAATATGCAGGAGGCTATAAAAATGTTCCTAAGGATGTTGACAAATCTGATTGGGAGTGGCTAGTGAAGGAGCATTTCTATAGCAAGGAGTTTAGAGTAAGTGTTAATCATGTTGCTTATTTCACATTCTTTCCAATAGTTGAAATGTGATCGCTTATGTGAATACAACAAGTAATTCCATTTCATTATATGTAGGCAAAGAGCATTAGAAACTCAAAAAATAGATCTAACTTGAAAATGCCGCATCGCACTGGCAGCAAACCCTATAGAGAGATAATCTGGGACATGGTATGCACTAAACTTCTTTACCCATTTGCACTTCAAATAGTACTTGACAAGTTACATAATGCTATCTATTCCGATAGGGAGGAAAGGACAACAAGCCACCAAGTATGGATAAGTTATTTTTTCACACTCACAAGAAGGGGGAAGTTTTGGTGGATGCTGAAACATCCAGCAAGCATGTAATGTGAAATATTTTCTTATGAATTACATGAAATAATATATATGTGTGGTTAAGAGTTACGTATTAAAATACACATTTTGCATTACAGGCACAAATTGAAAATGTAGTCAACTCGAATCCTAACCTTTCAAATATTGAAGTTATGGACAAGTGTTACCCTTCAAAGCGACGTGATCATGTAGTGGGATATGGTGGTGGCATTAAAGCAAGAGATTTGAGAGGTCCAGTAGTTACAAAGTCTGAATTGCTATCTAGACTTCAAGAATCTGAGGAAAACAATAAGACACTTCAAGAACAAAATTATAAGATCATGGATCGAATGAGCCACAGAAATGAAGAGTTGTTTTCTTGGTAGGCATGATGATGGTAGTCATGGTAGTGATGCTAGCCCATATGAATCTGAACGTGATGATGTATGTTAGCTCTACACGTAACATGATTTGATTTATATTATTATATTTTCTTATTTCTATGACAATTCATTTATATCTATTAACTAATTTAAACTGTGATATTTTTGTAGACCTCCAAATGAAGTAGCTACATGCACGACAAGCCAAGCCAATATTTGCTGAAGGGATTTTTGCATTCATTCACCAAGAATAATGTTATAGTTTTCCTATTAGTTGCAGATAATGAATATTTTTCATATTTTTAGTTGCGCTTTGATGTTCTGTTAGGTTAGTCACCATATTGTTAGTGCAGAATAATTTTTTCTTGAATGTTATCAATTAGTATTACATCTCAAACATTAGATGCAAAGAATGAGTTCAATTATTTGGTTTCAATTAATAAAATGCGGTTCTTAATATAATGATATGTTGCATATAGTATCTTTGGATATAGCTGTCTTGTGCCGTATTATTTCTCTACGTGTTTCAGATTTGATTCCACTTACCAATAAATGAGTGCTAAAGATGTTATTGAAAGAATCAATCGAGATAACCTGGAAGGATATGAGCATTTGTACAGATGGTTCCGTAATAGTTGAAAACAAGACCGCAAAAGGTTCATCGAGATGCACAAATGGACTTACGTGGGCTCACAAGGTGCCTCAAATTCTCTTGCATAATTTGTCACTTTTTCTTTGAGCTTAATCTGCATGCCAAGTACCAAACTTGTATTCACTCTGCCTTTCGTGCTATGGACTTCCTTGTTGAACTATTCCGTAACTTGGTTGAGCATCCAGACTGGACTATGAGTCAAGCTTGTACTGATTCATATACAAAAACTCTGAAAAAATGGCATGGCTGGCTTGCCAGCTCTAGTTTTACGGTATATTCTTTCTATCAATGTTGACCCACATAATCAGCATACACATGGTGTCTTCATGAAATGAATACTTCCAACATTTTTTAATCATAGATTCATAGTACATACTAAGGGAAAACCAGTTTTATCGAACTGAAGGCACCAAAGATGAATAAACACGGGCGACTTTTGTTTATTAAACATGTTTGACCATTTGGTAAATAACTTTAGTCACTTATAAGTTTTTTTAATGAATGTGGAGAACAAGACATCAGTTCATAATTGACTGAAGAAGTTCTTTGCTTTGTTGCTGATTTCTGACAATTTGTTGAATGAACTTGAAAAAACTATGTCGTATGGCTTGTATCTTTCCAGCAACATACCCCATTCTCTAAAATGAGGTTCATATTTTTATTAGGTATGAAGAAACTGCACAGCATGGATAGAATCCTTGAACGATACGAGAGATGTTTGTTATCTGAAGGAGGAGATGCGATTGATGAGTACCCTGAGCTGGAGGTAGGAAGGGGAAAGGTTTGTTCTAACAAAGACAATCCTCTGAAGTTATGAGTATCACTTTATATTCTTTAATGATCAATATATATTCTAACATTATAGTAGTGAATTTTTTCTATCTTTAACTTATCGAGGACTCGACTTGCATCGACAGGGGAGCATGGACTATCACCACATGAAGTTGAGGTCTAGTATTCAAGCTCTACAAAAGAACCAAAGGTAATAAAAAAATATTTTTGACCGTGGTGGATGCTTCAGCCGTCATCAGAAGTCTAGAAGAGGATTGATGAATGCATGCACCGTCAGATATTCAGATCATATGGTCTCACTCATGTGGTTGCTGGATAATGTCCCCATCTCAAGATCCTAGAACTTCATATAACTAGGGGGAATGAATCATATCTCTTTCTTGAATGCTAGCTTCTCAACTTCGTTTTGTAGCCTTGAACCTCTACTAGTCCATGACAAGCTCCAATTTGTGCTGCTAGTTTGATGTTATTTTTGTGATCTATGTTGCTATGACTGTGCCACTTCTCTACAGTTCATCCCTGGCCGAGCCGAGGTCCATCCCGTCCAAGTCCATGTACCCGACCTTCGATGTTGGTGATCGAATTCTCGAAGAGAAGTTAGAGCTCGTTTGTTTTATGTGTGTTCTGATGATGTTGTGATCTCTGATCTGCAGTTGTTTTATCCCAATGGTAGTGCCTTCTGTTTGTTTCTTGTTGTGATTACTACTGCAAAAAGTTTGTTTTTTGGTGCTTGAGTTAGAACTATTGGTAACTTGGTTCTCTGATAGGTGCGTGATGGCAAGTTACTGGTCAATGGACTAGTTCAGGATGAGGAGTTTGTGCTGAAGCCGCACAACAATGAGATGGAACCAATGGTATGTTATTTTCTCTGTCTACCACTAAGAATTGTGTATGCTGCATCATGATTCTACTTTGTAATCTTGCGTACTTAGTTGAGAAGATTCGATCAAAATATTTGGTTTTTCTCACGTGAGTCATCAAAAGGCAAACATAATTTTAGATTTTAGATTGTACATTGTATAAAAGTATCAATTATGATGCGTCTCCAGTGTTGGACTGACCTTATATCGAAGCATCAAACCCCTCTACTGGTGGTACTGTAGTAGAGAATATCTAAGCATTGTGTATTTCAGTGGACATATTTATACGAAGCCGTTGGGTTTGATGCATGTATTCTTGTAGAGTATGCAGGCTTAAATCCTTTCGGAGGCTTGCGTTCTGACAGTTCCAAAAGCTGGATGTCCAGTCATGGTATGCTGTTACATAGCATTGTTTATCCTTTGTAATTTGGATTTTCTTAGAGGATCATCATACCGATCGAGCTGCTTAGAGAATAATCAAATTCTTGCATCAGTTTGCAGGGAAGTGTCATGACGGAATTCGAGAACATGAAACTTTTTTTTAGAGAAAGCAGATGGTGACTTGACTGACATCTTAGAATCTCAACCAGTCAAGTGATTAGAGGTTGCTACTGTGAAGGAGGTTGCTACTGTGACTTGACTGACATCTTAGAATCTGTAACCATTCTCAGTGATTGGAGGTTGCTACAATGATTTGACTGATATCTTAGAATCTGTAACCGTTTTCAGTGATTGGAGGTTGCTACTGTGAAGGAGGTTGCTGCGCCAGGAGGTTCTTTGTCTATGAGTTCTTTGCGCTTGAGGAGGTTCTTTGTCTATGAGTTGCTGCGCCAGGAGGTTGCTGCTGTGAAGGAATATAATTTATCATTTTGTGGCATATTTTTTTTTATTCGCATTATATGGATGTACATCATTACTGTTAGTAGATAGGTAGAGCTCAAATATCATTTGAATCGTTGTCCATAACAATTGATATAAATATGTGTGATCTGATTGTACTTTTGGATTGCAATAAAAAGGATTTTTATTCATGTTTGTGGATCCTCGATGTTTTGTCAGAAAAAATGTTGTCTTCAACATACGGAAGTGTTCATTATTTCTAAATGATGAAGGCTGAATATATATAGCTTGGACTATTCTTATACACGAATATGTGTTCGTTAATACTAAGAGTGGTCGTTAATGCTACAGCAGTGGCCGTTTGAATGTTAGCTAACCACGACCACAGAGTGGTCGTTAATACTAGAAATGTGGTTGTTGATAGTACATAATTAACGAGGACATACCATCTCGTCGTTAAAACAATTAACGACGAAAATTTGTATGTGGTTGTTAATACTATTAACGACGGAGGCTTTAACGACGGCTAACGACCACAATTTTGTGGTCGTTAATGTCTTTTAGCGACCACATGTGAACTTTTAACGATCGTATTTACCGTCGTTGATAATCACTTTTCTAGTAGTGCATGTAACTAGTTTATATAATGTTTTAGTTGTACCCTCCATGAGGAGAAATTTAATTTCAGTATCATGTTTAGATGATGATGGCTACGCATGTTATTTTAGGAATAAGAAATGTTTGATTCAATTCAATAATATTGATGTTGGTCTTGCCTTCATGCAAGACAAGCTTTATTTAGTTTCCCAAAGTAATGATGTAAATGTTGTGAATGCCTCTTCATCTGTGAATGAATGTAATAAGCGTAAGAGAATAGCAAACGAGATGTCTTCAAAATTATGGCATTGTCGTTTAGACCATATTTCGAGGGGGAGGATTGAGAGATTAATCAAAGAAGAAATTATCCACCCGTTAGACTTCTCAGATTTAGAACATTGCATTGATTGCACTAAGGGCAAATATGCTAAGCAAATTAAGAAGAATGCCAAACGAAGCACATGAATTTTAGAAATCATTCACACAGACATTTGTGGTCCTTTTACTGTGAAGTCAGTGGATGGTTTTGATTCATTCATAACATTCACTAATGATTTTTTGCGTTATGGCTATATCTATCCAATCAAAGAACGATCAGAAGCGCTAGATAAGTTTAAGATATTTAAAGTTGAAGTTGAAAATCAGTATAATCTAAAGATTAAAGTAGTGAGATCAGACCGTGGAGGGGAGTACTACGGTAGACATACCCCTTATGGCTAAGTTCCTGGACCTTTTGCAAGGTACTTACAGGAAAATGGCATAGTGGCCTAGTATTCAACACCGGGCGAACCTCAGCAAAATGGAGTAGCTGAAAGGCGTAATCGCACCTTAATGGATATGGTACGAAGTATGATAAGCTACCCCACTTTACCGGTTAGTTTATGGATGGAGGCATTAAAAACCGCTGCCCATATTCTTAATCGGGTCCCCAGTAAGTCGGTGCCTAAAACATCATATGAGTTATGGACTGGGAGAACGCCCACTTTAAATTATTTACATGTGTGGGGCTGTCCAGCTGAGGCTAAAATATTTAATCCAAATATTGGAAAGTTAGATGCTAAGACAGTCAATTGCCATTTCATTGGCTATCCTGAAAGATCAAAAGGGTACCGTTTCTACTGTCTTGACAGACAGACTAAGTTTGTAGAAACGAGACACGTTGTGTTCTTAGAAGAAGATATGATCAGGGGGAGCATGGTATCCAGAGAAATAAGCCTTGAGGAGAAACGAGTCTTTGCCCCAACTCCGATGATTCAAGAGCCTATTTTCTCAACACCTGTTGTTGTTGCACCTCCAGTTGTTGCAACACCTGTTGTTGTTTTTCCTAGTGCAAATGTTAACGTACCTGAGGTTCCTGTTGTTTTGGAACCCCAAGATTCTATTGCAGCTGCACCTGAAGAGCCACAGCAGCCTCCTATAGCGAGTAACGTACCTGCTCAAGAACCTCTTAGGAGGTCACAACGGAACAGGAAGTCAGCTATTTCTGCTGATTATGAAGTTTATGTAAGTGAAGAATTAGAAATAGAGGATGATCTCACCTCGTTTGAAGAAGCCATGAGAAGTCCCCATTCATCTAAGTGGTTCGCAGCCATGGAAGATGAAATGAAGTCCATGAACACGAATAAGGTATGGGATTTAGAAGAAATTCCTAAAGGAGCCAAAACAGTAGGCTGCAAGTGGGTCTACAAAATTAAGCGTGACTCCAGAGGGAATCTTGAAAGGTTCAAGGCAAGACTCGTGGCAAAAGGATTCACTCAGAGAAAAGGAATCGATTATAATGAGACCTTCTCGCCTGTTTCGACAAAGAATTCTTTTAGAATCATCATGGTGCTTGTAGCACATTATGATTTAGAATTACATCAAATAGATGTCAAGACAGCATTCCTTAATGGGAATCTATATGAAAATGTATACATGGCTCAACCCAAAGGTTTTGTCATGGAAGGGAAAGAAAACATGGGATGCAGACTGAAGAAATCCATTTATGGGCTAAAGCAAGCGTCTAGACAATGGTACCTTAAATTTGATGAGATCATAAGAAAGTTTGATTTTAAGGAAAATAAGGTAGACAATTGCATTTATGCTAAGTTTAAGAATGGAAAATTTATTTTTCTGGTCTTGTATGTAGATGATATCCTACTGGCAAGCAACGATAAAAATCTACTTCTGAAAACTAAGAGTTTCTTGTCCTCAAATTTTGATATGAAAGATCTCGGTGAGGCATCTTATGTCTTACGAATTGAGATTTACCGAGATAGAACAAAAGGGGTATTAGGCCTATCGCAAAAGGCATACTTAGAAAAGGTTCTAAAGAAATACAGTATGCATGCGTGTAAGGCTTCGCCTGCTCCAATAGTCAAGGATGATAAGTTTGGGAATTTTCAATGTCCTAGGAACCAATATGAGATCGATCAAATGAAGTCGGTTCCATACACTTCAGCTGTCGGAAGTATAATGTATGCTCAAGTATGCACTCGCCCTGACTTAGCATTTGTAACCGTAATGCTTGGCAGATATCAATCAAATCCAGGAATAGATCACTGGAAAGCAGTTAAGAAAGCCTTGCGGTATTTGCAAGGAACTAAAAGCCTCATGTTAATGTATAGAAAGTCGAGTACCCTCGAGATTGTGGGTTACTCTGACGCAGATTTTGCGGGGTGTGTAGACACTAAGAAATCCACATCAGGTTATGTATTCACCCTCGCAGGGGGAGCTATTTCATGGAAAAGCTCCAAACAAGCGATCCTTGCATAAATCGACAATGCATGCTGAGTTTGTAGCTTGTTATGAGGCAACCGGGCAGTCACTATGGCTTAAGAAATTCGTACCGGGATTAAGAGTGGTGGACATCATTCAAAGGCCACTCACATTATACTGTGACAATGAACCAGCAGTATTTTACTCCTATAACAACAAGTCAAGTGGTGCTGCCAAACACATTGACATTAAGTTTTATGTTGTGAAGGAGAAAATCCAGGATCAAACTATAAAAATTGAGCATATAAGTACCAAGCGAATGCTTGCGGATCCGTTGACTAAGGGGTTACCACCACATGTGTTCAGAGAGCACGTAGCCGGCATGGGATTATTGGAAAGCCTATGATTCTGGATGTAAGGGGTCAAAATAAGCAACCATCTCCCACGAGACTAAGTTTTCGTTTTGAGATAGAAAGGTGCATTATAGTCATTGAGTTCAACAGCACGTAACTGGCTGTTGCAACACCTTGGTCTTGATGCACTAACTATTTTAGCCTTGAGATCAAGGGGGAGAATGTTGGGTTGATCTCTCGCGCCTTGATCGGGGGTGCAACCAACCGAATGGTTGTGGCCCCTTGTTGCTCCGTGCGCTATAAAAGAGAAGGGATGAGGACCGGTTGAAACCAACGTTCTCTGGCGAACACTCTCCCTAACAAGCCCTAACAAACCGATCTACTTGCGCACGGGAGGGATAGCTGTTCTTGTAATGTGCGTATGATCCATGCTTGGCTGTGCACTATGAAAAAAATGACGATCTGTTATAATTTCAAAACCAGTGTTCCATGTTTTCACACTTCCAGGCTTTATTTCTTATGGTACAGCACATCACCATAAGAAAAGAGAATAAATAAAACCGTGCATCGATCTAGCATGCTATGGGTTGTTCTTGATCTGGCCTGAAGTGTCGCTCGGAGTTAGCGCAGCGCGACAGCCTGCGGTTGTGGGTTTTTTATTTTTTGGGCATGGAAGGTTCAATTGTAAACATCTATGGGTGCATGTGATGTACTATATACCAAAATGTAAAGGGATGCAGGTGAGATGAGAAGAAGATGTTTGGTTTACGGATGGTGAAGGAAATTGAGCTAGGAAAGCGGTAGCATCTATGGTGAAGGGAACATCTATGGATACATACAATTTTCTTTTGAATAAACATCACTCGCTGAGGTAGCATCGCGTGTTGGCCTCGCTGTAATTTGTTTTTCTCCAAAATCCTATCGAATTTGTAAGACTGTATGTATGAACCGCGCATTCTATTCATAAAAGATGAGGACGGTACAGGGTATTTAAACGCTATCGGTGAAGAAGGGATGTGAGCTCGATCACCTCACAAAATTGGGATGATCGATTCAGTTGGCCATTCGAAAGAGCTGGCCAATCGTCATCTACTCTTTGCCTACTGCCATATTTAAAGTGTTTCAATTCGCATTGGTAGGCATGAAGAACACATGAATAATCAAGGCCCTTTTTTTTTAAGCGTAGAACAATCAAGATGCTAACCATAATTACCTTGGCTTGACACTGGTTCATGATATCTCTCTGCATCAATTATTCTCGTGTTTATTGCGATCCTGTGATTGATGTCGAATTGCTTGTTCTCAATGTTATTGATTCGATCGGCAATGGTGCTTCTTCGGGAGAAGGTTTGCATACTGAATGGTATATGTCCATGCTAGAGAATTTTTTGCAAACATAGAGGATAGAACATCTGTCAGAGAGCTTCTTCAGTGCCATCAGAATTCAGAACAAAGACATGCGAGCAGCTATAGCATTGGATATCATAGCTTTATGCATCGGAGAAGACTTTTGTTATACATTTTCACCGGAATCAATTCCTGGTTACCATGTCTAATCAAGAAGTACAGGGAAAGGCCGGTGTTGGTTTGATTTGCTTTTCATTTCTACTGTATCTTGTGGAACCTCTGGGAGGAGCGAAATGCATGCATATTTCAAGGCACGCGTAGCTCCGTCCAAAATGTAGTTCTCAAAGCTCTATAGGACCAAACTATTGAGTTGCATGCACCAACCAATTCACCCAAAAGCTTAAGCTGATGAGGAAAGACGGGCAATTCACTTATACTTTAACACTCCCCCTCACGTGTAGGCTCCCTCAGGCCTAAGACGTGGAATAGAAATGAGCTGCAATTATTATTTTTTAATTGCACCAACCGGGTCTTGAACTCGAGACCTCTTGGCTCTGATACCATATTGAATTGTGTAATTCACCCAAAAACTTAAGCTGATGAGGAAAGACAGGCAATTCACTTATACTTTCACACAAACTGCCTATGCCGTCTCCCAAAGAAAAACTGTCTAATCGACAACTCCTCTTTTTCGGACTTGTTTTCTGTTTCTAGCCTTTTTCGGTTGGTGCTCCTGTTGGCACCTGCTGTTGTTCCTGTTTTGGATGATCGTGCTCTTTTTCATTCTGAAATGAATTGGTAGAGCTCTTGCCGCAAATTTCGAAAAAAAAATTATATCTCGTGGAACTATCAGGCCGTGTGTGTGTGTGTGTGTGTGTGTATATATATAGAGAGAGAGAGAGAGAGGATGGCTAGTGTACTATCGATAGCACAGATCCTCCGTGCTATAGGGTTGTGTTTGCAAAATTCGAAGACGAAACTGTTGATCCAAACCGTGCATTCTGTTCATCTCATTGAAATCTCACTACCCACCAAATTTTATATTTTTTGAACTTTTTCTCCTATTTATTTTGTATTTTTCAAAATCCACGATCTAATTAGTTGTGAGGCGTCCAATGAAGCTGGTTTTTGAAAATACAAAATAAATAGGAGAAAAAGTTCAAAAAATATAAAATTTGGTGGGTAGTGAGATTTCAATGAGATGAACAGGATGCACAGTTTGGATCAACAGTTCTGTCTTCGAATTTTGCAAACACAACCCTATAGCACGGAGGATCTGTACTATCGATAGTACACTAGCCATCCTCTAGCTAACACTTAACAAATAAGAGAATAGAGGAGGATTACCTGGATACATGTAATTGCAAACATTGGTTGCTGCAATAGGATGGGCAAGACCGCTGGACAAGTTTCAGGCAAGAAAAGCAGCACCTGGCAGCCAAAAAATATATTACATTACTGCTGGAACAAGGGGTGATTAAGCATCCAAAAACTCAAATTGATGTAGAATTTATGCCTAACTGCTACGATAGCAAATTTTAGTGATTCAACTAAATTTTAAACTTTTGAACATTTGAATAAAAGAAGACCTTGTAGCATCGTGAGGTCTAAACTACAACACTAGGAACTTGCATATGCCTTATGCTTCTGAAGCAACAAGACGATCGAGTTACCACATAATGCTAAGTTGCTAACCATAGGTGCGACTGTAGAGAAAATTGCACTGTTCCCGCATGCACTTCTTGGTTTCTTTTGCCCATTTCACCTGTATTTTGAAATTACTAGAGGAACAAAACTGTGGCGTTGACGTGTATATCATACTACGAAAGGGGGAAAAAAGGAAAGAAAACTGAAAGATCAGAATGACGATCAGAGGGGGTGAATAATTTCAAAATAAATTTCCTCCCACCTGCTGGATAAGTAAAACCCAAACAAAATCCCTTTTGCAAAGATAAGAAGCTTTGGAACAAAATTCAGCAAAACTAGGCACAGAAACAACACGACCTCCAAATCAAAATCGATGGAATCTTGAATCTATCGATCTAGTGGCCATGCAACTTGGTAGATGTGATCCTTAGGATGTCAGGAACCTATTCCACCCATCGATTCAAAGAATCAATGTCAAAGTTCTGACCTGTTTCCCTGAGAAGGAAATCTACCAAGAACAAGCAAAAATGACAAATATGTGATCTAGGCTTGCTTGTGGGATTCTAATGATCAAGATAGACTTGGATGTCTTCCCACACGTCACAACAAGTTAGAAGTCACAAAGATCAATACCAAAACTCGATCGATCAAGAATCCATCATGAAGAAACAAACGGATTGGTTTCTTGCAAAACTTGAACCAAGATTGCCTAGAGGATTGGGATATGATCTAAGTAAAGACTCATCTAATCAATCGCTCATCCTTGGCAACAAGAACCAAAAGTAAGTAGAAGGAGAGGAGGCGAAACCAACTTGCATGAAAATAATTGCAAGAAAGTAAATGCGTAATGTAAGTGCTTGAATGTAAAGATTGAATTTAAATTGCATAATGTAAATGCATAATATAAGTGCAGAATTAAAACTCAGAATTGAGAAAATATTTTTGTATTTTCTGGATGGAAGTTTTTACAAAGCCTCACAATCATGTGGGCAAAAGCTCCTAAGAGCCACCAGAACTTCCTCTCAAAACTCTTCTAAATCTCTTGAGGGGAGGGCTACCCCTACCCCCTCTATTTATAGTGTTCCAGGATCAATTCCTACCCTTGGATGTGTTACCTAAACCCTAAGCTAACATCAAGAGCTAGGATTTGATCCCACACTTTCACTCTCAACCACTCTTGGGTTAACCCGAAACCCACTAACATAACGGGTTTTGCACACATTTCAAAGCAAGCTACACTTATCCACTACTCTATCTTCTAGAACTGTAACCCAACAGCTCTCCTTGATCCAAGTAGTGATAAGCTAGCTTCTCCATTGATCTCTTGCCTCTATGGACTGCACCGACTTCATCTCCGGTCATCTTCTGGCGAACTTCCGGCCATCCCAAGCCTAGTTCCAGCCTCCCTTCGCCTCACCATGACCACCAAACGAAGTCCTGCATCCACAAAGAAAATAAAAACCCTTCTTGGTTCCACCATGACCCAGTGATCCAATTCGGTCATGAATTGGGGTTACAAACAAACCAAAACAGACCAAAACACTTCAACCTTTTTCAAGCACCCTGTATCTACTTACAGCAGAGATCTTTCCGATTTTCTATGATTTTTTCTGTTGCTCAAATGAAAAACTTGTCAATATCAAAAAGATGCTTCTCGAAATTTTCTACAACTTTCATGTAGACCATAAAATTTTTTGATGAAAGGAAGACCTCCAAAAATGTGAATTACTGTATGCTGTCAAAGTTGGTCCACCGTAAACGTGAAACTCTCTATTACCCTTCCCGATTTTTCATGATTTTTTCTGTTGCTGAAATGAAAAACTTCTCAACATGAAAAATTTGCATCTTGAAATTCTCTACAACTTTCATGTAGACCAAATAATTTTTTGAACAAGGAAAGACCTTCAAAAATATGAATTATTGAGGACTGTCAAAGTTGGTCCGGCACGAACGTGAATTCCTCCGTTACTTGGTCCGTCGTATATGTGAAGGCATTGTTCATGGTTCGTCGTGAACGTGATTTTTCACCCTTTGGTCCGGCACAAACGTGAAATCCTCTGTTTGCAAAACCTCTTGGTCTGGCGCAAATGTGAAACTCTCTGTGTTCTTGATCCGATGCGAAAAAGACGGTCCGACGCAAATATGAGATCTATTCTAACTCGGTCTGGCGCAAATGGGAAACTCTCTGTTACTTGGTTCCCTTGGTCCGATGCAGACACTTAGCACTGGACCTAAGGTCCGTCGCAACCTAACAAGCCGACACAAATCAAAATGCTTCCAAATTAAACTCTATTTCAAATCCAAACTCAAATATGAGCTAACCTAGCTGAAATAAAGTCAAATACTCATCACAAACATGGATGGACCTCCACGCGGTCCTTCAAAAACGCAAACAATGATGCTATTTTATATTTCCATGGTGGAAGATGCATGCAGGAATTAAACAAAATTCAATTAAGTCATGTGTGTGTGCGCGCGTGCAAATTACAACATGGTGGAAAAAAAATATCTGGACCATGCATTGAGACAAGCAGATTAAAAGGAGACATGAACCCACCAGGTAGCAGCAGCATTATGCAATCAGGCAGCAGAGTCGGGCACCAAATCTGAGTACTACTGGAGGAATCGATCTGAATGGAGGCCTCAAGTAGACAAGAGGCAACAAGGCAACAGGAGGAACAGTTGAATCAATCAGCTGGAAATTAATTAGTGGGAGTACCAAATTAAATCAGCTAGAAACATTATAACCAAACCAGGTGCAACTTGGAATTAGGAGATGACATCGCCACAATGGGGCTATTTGGTTGCCATCTCATAGGAGCCGGGTTGTGGGAGCCTACACCGCCCTAGCCTGGCTCCAAAGAAATGGTTATGGAGCTCGTTTCCTACGAGTTTGACTGTGAGTGTTTTGTGCATCGTGCTAGTCTGGCTCTCGCTCCGCGCGTAGGCGACCAAACAGCCATTTTGCATGTGTGAATATAGGCTCATGCGATACAACAAGCAACCAAACACTAGTTTCCTGGCTCCTGCGAGCCTGACCGTGTGGAACTAGGCAACCAAACAGCTCCAATGCGTCCCAAATTAGTAGGAGTGTCATCATCCTACAAAAGAGCGAAAAAGGCGACGACGTAGCCTAAAGTCGGGTAGTTTGTTTTCTTTGTGCTTTTTCAAAAAGAAAAAGAAGGGAATAAGTAACTGCAGGTTGCAAGCTTGCTATTTTTTTTTATCTTTACTAATTGGAGACTCCTCTACGGACTCCCACTTAATCCTAGAAGGTAAAATAAGATAGAAATTATCATATTAATCGAAGAAAAAAGAAGAAGAAAAAGACTAGAAATTTTCGTGATAATAAAAGTAAAAAAAATCTTAATCATCCAATTTCTTAAGTCGGTGTAATATATATACGGTTTGGATTCCATACAATAAGTGACATGGACATGTAACATCTGTATCAAAGAGGGGTTTAATAAGAATCGCATACCGTGCAGTTTTGTTTAATGCTGAATCATAGTTGGTCTCAAATTAAAAGTCCATACTTCCTTCGTTAACCAATCCTAATGGGCCTTATTTCAGTTTTAGCCAAACGATGGGCCCTGATGGTTAATTAACTAGTAGAAAAGAAAAGAGGAGCAGAAGACGCCCCGAGACGCTGTACGCCAAGCAGAGGAGGCGGCGACAGCAGCAGAGAATCAAAGGAAGTAATAGCAGCGTAAGCTGCACGGCAAATTCTGCAGATAAACAGATGGTGATGGTTCAGCAAGGAAAGACCCAAGGGTCAAGAGCTGTACCTGCTGCTAATCAGTCAAGTATACGTAATAAAGAGAGAGAAAAACTCAAGCAGTAATACTGGTCAGCAGGCACAGGAGAGAGGAAGCCCGAATGTCAAACATGATGTGCATGGAATGGATTTATTTTTCGGCGCTCAGAGCAAACAGACAGGCATTTTCTATGGTAATTACTCTCTCTGTCTCTTCCTCTGTTCTTGTTCGTCACTTGCTCTCTGAGTTTTCACCATGGCTTGACTCTCCTAACCAGCAATGGCCAGAAGCAGAGCATAAATAGGGTTTCAGAGACATCACACTCCTGGACCCTGTTCATTCTCTTGTCCTCCCGTCGCGCACACTTCCTGAAGACAGAGCACCGCAAATGGAGATATTCCTTTCTGCGGCCTTGGGTGAACTCGCCCACAGATCCATGGGTTTCTTCATCAACAAATACTCCAAGCAGCCGGAGATGGCCGTGGAGGATGTAAGGGTCCGTAATTATTTTTCTCATATTATTTTCTTGAGCGACAATGATTTTAGAGATGGAATGTTTGGGATGAAATTTAAAAATTGTTCTTTGAACGAAGATGGGAGATTGCTAGTTGTTGTCGAGGCTGTCGGGGATCTCAATGAAGGTGCATGGAATAGTTTGTATTCTGCTTCTAAACAGTGCACAACAAGTTGTAGGAGAATCATAATCACGAGCCGATCTGACAAGATCAGGAAGTTTGGAACAACGCAGGCTCTATCGCTTAAACGTCTGTCTCATGAAGCATTTTGGTATTTCTTCAAGGTGATTACGTTTGGGAGCACAGATCCTGAGATGCACCCAAGATTTGCATATTTGGCCATGGAGATAGCCAAGGCGCTGAATGGAGGTCTCATTGGTGCAAACATGACTGCTTGATTGTTGAGAGAAAACTGTAACATCCACTATTGGTGCAAGGTCCTGTCATTAGCGAGACGGCACGTATAGAAAAATCTCTCTAAATTTGGTGAACATCCATCTGATCTTTTGAATGACAATAAACCCACTTATCTTCGAAGAACGGGTAGAGCTACTGAAGATTTATTTATTTATGTTCAATATCAAATATGCTCTTTTCTAGAGGATATTCCCAAGATAACATTAATTCCAAGATGTGATATATGGAAGCGTTAAGCCTCATGGAAAATTTGAAGTCCTCGCATGGAAGTCTCCGATACCGCCCTACCATAACTATATCTATACTTGCGAGATTCGGGAGTTACAGAGTAGTACAGTCATTAAGAGGAAGCGCTCTGTGAAGAACAGAATTGCACTTGGTTAATTTTGTCGTCATATTGGATCATATGTTTGATCACAACTTTTCCTTTCTTTGGAAGGGTGTTAGATCAGAGTTGAACAACTGTACCACTATTTTCTTACGAGACTTTGTACTATCCTTAGGAGGTACCAAAATTTACATTGAGATCGTAATAATAGGTACCAAACTCTACCCTTTAAATTTTTATTACCTTTTGGTATTTCTACAATATAAATTTTAGTATCTTCCAGAGACGGTAAAAGGTCTCTTTTTTTATATGTAAACTCCATGTGTTGACTAGCAGAATAATGCATGGCGTTTGAGACAAATTTTCATGAGCTATATTAAGTGCTTTGTCAATGCTTTTGTATTCGTTTTTTCAGTTCAACCGTGCAAGTCATTTAGCCAACACTCAATTAAGTGCTAGAGGGCAAAAAGGTGTAAATATTACATGGCCGTGTGTTCTTCAAATCTGAATTTATCGCACCATCGTAGCCGTAAAGGAGAGTTTCCCAAATGGAGATGCATCTTACACAATCAAGATGTACATACTATATATAACAACATATAGAATCAAGATGTAACATATATATAATGTGTAGTAGAAATTAAATCTAACCATTGATTTGTTAAAGGTATTTTTACAACTATACTACCGAAGGAAGTATAAATGAGTGCTAAGCTAATCTGATCCATTGGATCGAAAAGAATGAATGATCCATATTGAATTTAGTGTACAGTAAAAGAGCTCTAATTACAAGTGTTTGTCAATGGTTTTCTCTTCGTTTCTTCTGTTCAGCCGTGCAAGTCATTTAGCAAACACTCAGTTAAGTACCAGAAGGTAAAAAGGCTTAAATATTACATGGTCGTGTGTTCTTCAAATCTGAATTTATCACACCATCTTAGCCATAAAGGAGAGACTCCCAAATGGAGATGCTTCTCGGTGCGATTGAAGGTGCACTCACGACCAGATCATCCTTTCTGAGATTGCTCAGTGGTAAATAATGGAACGGACGAAAATTTTGGTGGTATTAAAGTGAACTTGGACAATTCAATGGTATTTAACTAAAGTGGTGAGTTTTCAGTGCTACAAAACCAAATTTTCCATTAATTAATTAATTGAGACTAGAAACCCATGACCTTCCGTAGAGTGTGCCATACGTAACCGCTGCACCAACGTCTTAGTAGTCAAGGAACTGAGACAATTTACTTAAACCGTATCAATGGCGGGCTTAAAGTGGGCGATGGGGTCATATGCGGAGCAAACGTGTTTACGAAAAATGACATAGACGTTGTAGGTGAGCTGCAAACCTTCCGAGTTTAATATAGGGAGTATTTTCTCCGAATTGCAGCCTATACGTACTGAAAGTATATATATATATCCAGGTGAAAGTTATCAAAACCGATAATAATAATACATGAATACGGACTCGATTATATAGTTTCCGATGAAAACACGGAACGAATTCAAATCCGATGCAAATTCGGTACCGTGTCAGTGCCCAACGTACAAAATTCCACTTGCGTTATAAATATTCACGGCCCGTAGGCTCGTCCGTCGTCGACCGTGACGTCTGCATACTCTCTACGCCATGAAGAGGAAGGCATCGGAGACCGTGACCGTCGTCGACAAGAAGGACGAGCCACACCGAGCGCCGCCGCTCCTCGGAGACGACTACTTCCTGGCCTATGAGATCCTCTCCCGGCTGCCAGCCCACTCCGCCGCGCGCTGCGCCGCGCTCTCCAAGGGCTTCCGCCGGCATATCGCCAGCCCGGAATTCTGGCTCCGCCACCGCCGGCTCGGCGCGCCACTCCCGCGCCCGCACGCCGCCTGCTTCGTCCGCCACGCGTGCACGGACGAGCCGCAGCCCCGCTTCACCTTCCACTTCGCTGGCCCAACGTCGTCGATAAAGCACGACGTCGGCAGCACCGGCAGCTCCCCCGGAGGGTACTTCTACACCGGCACGTGCAACGGGCTGATCCTCCTGACCGCAGCCTACAGAATTAGCGAGCGCGCCATCGACGGCGTCCTCATCAACCCGGCCACCAACGAGGAGGAGACCATCCTCCTCACCTTGCCGGGCAGGAGCAGCGACCTGTACCGCTGCTTCTGCGGCTTTGGGTACAGCCCGTCGACCAAAGCCTACAAGGCTCTCCTCCTCCAGGGGGAGGAGGACATCCACCCAAACTTTTACAACAACGGCAAGCTTATAGTGGTACCGTTCGGCGATGCCGCCGGCGGCGACCAAGAACCACGGGAGGTGTACTCCTGCGAGAGTGTGGGTCACCCTAGACCATCTCTAACCTTGGACGGCAAAATTTATGTCCTTAATGGCACTGAAGGGAGCACGACGGTGCTGGTTTTCGACGTCGACGACGAGACGGTCGTCCCCATTGAGCTGCCGGTGGGCAAACTCGAGCAGTCGGATCTTATGGAGATATGCGGCCGCTTGTGCGTCGCCACGTGGTACCTCGAGCCCCCGGTGAGGACCGTGATCTGGGCGCTCACGGCCGATCACCGGTGGGAGCGACGGTGTGCGCTCGTCAATGTTGATCATCTGTTCGGCGCCTGGGACTACGGCGGCGTTCTATTCGCGTGGATCTCAGGAGGCGGCGCCTGCAGCGTGTACGACCTCCGCCACGGGGAGACGGCGCCGGGTGAAGAACTACAAGGCGGTGCGATCAAGCCGGAGCGGATGAAGAAAGTCGGAGCATCTCTGAATAAACTGCACCGTAGCACGCTCTGCTGGGGTTACCAGCCGACGCTCATATCTCCGGCGAGCGTTTTCGGCGATGGGCACGGCTTGATCAGCCACTCCCAGTCTCGCCCACGGAGGCATCCTGGGAGCACCGCCGAGACAACACATCAACAAATGGTGCAACTGGTGGAGATGATACAGAAGCAAACGGCAGAGCTGACGATCTCTGCCGGTAACCGGCGGCCACCGGAAATCTCGCCCCCTCCACCTCCACCCCCGAGTTTACCCTAGATACCGCCATTACTCAAATCTGAGAACAACTCAACACATGTCAAGCATCCATGTCATGATCAAGTCTGTCTTCCCAACAGTTTCAAAAAAGTCTTACCTGCTCAAAACCTTTTGGTGCTAATGCCCACCAGGTTCGTGTGGAGTTTTAATTAGTTACAGATGGTGTTAATTAGTTGTTTGGGTTTTGGTAAGTTTTTTTTTTTTTTTTGAAATCAAGGTTTTGATAAGTTTCATCCGGATGTTTTCTTTAGTAACTATCATCTAAATTCTTGGCCATTAGATTTGCTTTCAGATTGATGTACACCCTCTAAATTCGAGGTGGGTTGATCTACGGATGTGTGTTTTGATCGTACGGTTCAAAGTTTAGATGTTTTTTAGAACAAAAACATTCGGATGATGCAGTTTAATGGATGGTACGGAGATCCTTGACAGTCTATTCTATGCCTTCGTAATCTTCAAGAATCGCATTGTCGTTGTAAGGTTTGGAGTCCCAGAGAAGAAGAAGATAAGAAAAAGTTTAACCTGCATAATTCGTTAACTAAGATTTAATGGACAGCAAACTGTTCATCCAGGATCTTCAATATAAAAAATATGTACGGTCTTTCTTATATCCTATTCTACAGAAATAATATCTTCACTACTAGACAACAGAGCTTTACTACCGGCACATCACTCCCAGTTGGATTTGAACTCGTACCGATAACGACATCAATATCGATTCATTGGGTACAGGGCCGTCGTAGGCTTTCATGCCTCGTTTCAGGAAAGTTCAAAAGGAATGCATACTCTATGTATATTAGTATGCGATGGTGGGTGAGTTGGTAAGAATGGTGAGGCTGCAAGAGTCACAAGGTTGCGGGTTCGAGTCCCGCTTCTCCCATACATCCTCGATATATTTTGACAACCGGTACTGATGCACTCGAGGCCAGGGGTCCAAATTTCGGCGAAATTCGGCGAGATCCCGGCGAAATCTCGGATTTCGGACCCCTCCGAGATTCAAAATCCCGGAAAAGTCAAAAAAAATTAAAAAAATTCAAATATCGGATTTCTCGGCGAGATCTCGGCAATTTCGGGTGAGATCTCGTCAATGTCGGGCGAGATTTGGTATTTTTTTTGCCGGATTTTGATTTTTGTGTATTGTATTTGCTTGGGGTTAGGATCAAGATCATCCACAAAAAATTTCAAAATTTTTTAACATGTTTTTGACCATTTTTTGGTCGGTTCAATATGTCGATTAGGACTTTCCGAATTTTTTAAAATTTTTCAAGATTGATTATCTTCTGAAAATTTTATGGGAATATTATGGATGTGTTAGGACCATTCACAAAAATTTTCAAAATTTTCTAAAGTGGTTTGAACTTTTTTAATACACGGGAACTTTTCTAGTGCATTGAAACAGCAGAGAGAAATGATATCTGATACTGACATTGATAGTTGGAATCAATCTGTGTATGACTATGAGAGATAAGTGGAGTGGAAACAGTGGTACAAAACCTACTTCAAAATTATTGAATGACATATATTGAAAAATAAAATTTAAAACCTAAGATAACATGTATTTATAAATGGGTACAGTACTAACTCACCTATGTATATATGGGCGGGGATTCACATATACATGATCAGTGCTCATATTTAATTATTTATGGCATTGATCTTTTTTTACTGGTCAAAATTCAAAACTGCAGATGGTTTCAAAGAAAGAACCTCCCTCAGAACTGCAAGTGGTTTCAAAGAAAGAACCTCCCTTAATTCATAGGAATATATATAAAACTTTTCAAATGACTTGAAGTTCGTTTGTTACATTTGAAAAATCAAAAACTGATTTTTATATGCGGTTTTTATCACGACTTTACAACTGTTAGATTTTTAAAAAATTCCTCATAATTGATCATCATCTCAAATTTTAATGGAAACATTAGTGATGTGTTAGGATTATCCAAAAAAATTCAAAAATTTTTGACATATTTTGAATCATTTTTCAGCCGGTTCAATTTGACCGAGATCTCGGATTTCCCGGTAGAAAAAAAAAACGGATTTGAAATTTGGTTTTTGCAATTCGTCCGGATTTTGTTCGAAATTTCCGAATCTCGCCGAAATTTCAGATTTCGGGAACCTCCGAGATTTGATTCAAAACGAGATTTGAAACCTTGCTCGAGGCATCAGTCCCAAATAGGTATTACCGATTCCAAAACCGGCACTGTAGCTGGTTTGGAACCGGTACTGTTGGCTCGGTTTCTAGTAGTGCATCTTGTACCGGATTTTCTCTTGTGCTGATGCTACAGTACCATGAATGATCTCTCTCGTATCAGCCGTCCAATGGGAATTAAGAAAAACGAGAGCAATGGCCCAGATCGGTTGCTACAAAGCCTACAATAGAAGTGCCACAACCACAGGTGCTTCGCTAGCTGCAGATCACTTGTACTGCAGTGTGGCCAAATGCACTGCTTGAGCGTCCTTTTCCTAAGCTGATGGCCGCTTGTTGCGAGAGATCGGTAACTTTTGTGCGAACGCTCACATCTTTTTTTTCCCCTATAAGTAGGTTCTCAACGTTTTTTTCTAAAACAATTCCCTTCCTTACCATAAAAGACGCAGCAGGTCACAACCGGAGAGTGCAGGAAGAGGCTAGCCCGGGGGGACCTCGCACGAGCACGAGAGCACGGCAGCACGAGTGCGGGAGCTAGGTGCGAGCTTGTGTGCGCGCAGGCCGAACCGTCCACTGTTCATCCGATTTTTGCTTCGCGTTGGGTAGCGCGAGAGGGTGCCTTACATGCTTCCTAGGCGCGGTAGTTTGTCCTCCTGTGTTCGCATCTGTAGTCGCGGGGCTAGCCTTCTCCCGTTCTCATCTGGCGCGGCAGGAGACACGTATCACCTATCGCACCTTTCGCGGTGGGGGAGGTACGTTAGGGGACTAATTTTGAAAACAAAGATGTACAGGGGTTAGATATGTACAGTGTTCCTTTTCTGCAGTCATTCGTACGACTATCCAGATTACTGTGCTGTGAGTTTCTGGCTTATTTGTCTTCTTGGTATATATATATATATTTTCATATTTGATCCTCATGGAACGAAATTGCAAATTTGGCATCCTTTCTAACTGCGGAAACAACAGCTATCACTACTACAAAATGACACATTACTATCGCTCTATCTAAAGAAAAAAGCCGCCGCCGCAAGGAAAAAACAGAACACATATGGCTAGCTACCAGCACACACACATATATATAATGAAAGCACATATTGCTTTCAGCACACACATATATATTGTTCACACATCCATCACATATATCTATATCTATATCTATATTGTTAACACACATGCATGCATTTTAATCATAGAACGATCCATGGCTATCACCACTGCCGTCGTCGGAGTCGAAGAAGGGCGGCGGCTGATCATCATCGCTGCTTGGCGATGGCTCATCCTCCGACGATGACCCAGAAGCAGGGCCGTCTCCAGAAATTTGGGGCCCCGGAGCGAAATGCAAATTGAGGCTTTAAAATTTGAAAAATTTCATGTGTACTATAAATAAAACATACTTTTAGACAATTATATAGATTTAATATGTGTTTTTTCTTACAAAATTTAAGAACATATCAAATATCAATGTTAAAAGAGTCAAGATAGTACTGGCATCATGTTTACTAAAAAACATCATCCGCCTAGTATTTCTTGAAATAAAATCTTCAATTATATCTTCATAATTAATCTTCTCGAAAACATCATTTTCAAGTGCTATCATTGCCAACCCATTGAGTCTTTTTTGTCTTTCAAGTGCTATCTTTTTCAAGTACTAAGCGAGCAAACAAACTAATCAAAGTGGATCAGATTACAGGCGTTGCTAATGGTCTTGAACTCTGATTTGGAGGCCATAGTAATTTTGGGGGCCCTGTGCCGGTGCCTAGATGGCACATGGCCATCAACGGGCCTGCCCAGAAGAGACACCGGTGCCCCAATGGGTGAAGGGGGGGATGGTGTCCTCCTCGTCGTCGTCCTCCTCCTCCTTGTCGTCCTCCTCCTTCTCGTCGTCGTCGTCCTCCTCCTCCTCCTCCTCCCCCTCCTTAGGGGGCTCAGGTGCCGGCGCTTCCGGCGGCGGTGATGGCGGTAACTAATCCACATACTTCGACTCGATAGTACTGTCGGAGCTGCAGGGAGAAGGTGGACGAGGCGGCGGCGATGCCATGAGAGCTAGCGCGTGAAGAAGAGAAGCTGAGATTGTGCGTGAGGTTGCAGGCGAGAGACGGCCGGCCGATTGGTTAAAAATGTGGCATCGAAACACGAAGAGTCACGTTCTTAATTATCGGTTGACGAAGGGGTTTGAATATTATCTGTGTCGGTTCTATATAGAAGCCGACTATGATTATATTATCACAGTTGGGTTCTATATAGAACCGACACAGATAATATTCAAACTATGTCGGTTCCAGATAAAACCGACGGTGATAAATAATATCACAATCGGTTTTTATGTAGAACCGATTGTGATTAAGTAGCTAATATCACAATCGGTGTTTTCTAAGAACCGATTGTGATAATCCTCGCTAAGTTTTATATATTCCCTCGGGATGAACTCTCCTCTGTTGTAGTTCTGTTGCAAAAAAAAAAAAAACCGTCGCCACCCCGAAAAACAGAACATATTCTTATTTAAACATAGACTTGGGGGAGAAAATCTGAAATCCTTGATGTTGTGTGTTAAGAGGGTAAGTTGAAGCCCTAGTTTCAAGAGATTTTCCCCTCTATTTCCCCTCGTTTGATGATTTCTTCAAATGGTGAGCATTCTTTCAAATTCTTTCAAATGCATGTGTTGTATGTCATTAATGCTATTATATATGGTTGAAATGTACCAATATTGTTGCAGAAATTATAAAAGAACTCCTCGAGGAGATCGGTTTGAGTCTAAAGTTGAAACCCTATATAGCTTGAGTATATTTCCCCTCATTTGTGGTTAATTTCCTTCAAAAGGTGAGCATGTGAATGGGTTAATGCCATTATATTGTTGCTATAATATGATCAATGCTAGAGTTTAGCTTGCGTAACCTATGCGTCTCCCGTTCGAGGGTGCTTGTTTATAAGTATGCTAAAATGGCATATTTATAAATAAGCAGTCTCGAATTGTTCACGTTTTTTGGACAGTTTGAGGATATGTGGTTCGAGCAAGTTCCTAAGCTGTTGTACAAACTCTAGAAAGTTTGGCGACATCTCCCTGGCCGGTGTTCTCCGAATACACATCCTCTTGACATGTTGTCGAGACGTGTATTTGGAGAACAGCGGGGAGATGCTGCCGAAATTTTCTCTAGAGTTAGTACAATAGCTTAGGAACTTGCTCGAACCACATATCCTCGAATGGGATTAGGACCTGACCTAATTAGCAATTAGGAGTCATCATTGATACGTATGTACTTAGTTGGTCAACAGATCATTCAATCTCTCAACTTTGTTAATGCTTCAACCCTTCTTTTATGTCATTGATCAGGGCATTATTAATTTATTATTTGTGGTTTAATTGTAGATAAACCGTGAAGAATGGATGTATCAAACAAGCCGTGTGAGTGCTGAATTTCAGAGGGGAGTTAAGGAGTTCATAAGAATTGCAGAAGTAGATATGGTTATGAGGGGTGTAAAGTTCATATATTGTCCTTGTATTGATTGTACCAATCTCAGGAGATTTAACAACTCAGCTCAAATTGAAGGCCATTTGATTCGACGTGGGTTCGTGAGGAATTACACGTGTTGGATCCATCATGGGGAGACAGGTAGTACCCCTGTGATATGCAACGAAGACATGCTGGAAGCCGAGCGTGATATGTTTGATGAGGATAATTTAGATCAAATGTTGCGGGATGTGGAGGGAAATTACACGGAAAGAGAGTTCGAAAAAATTTAAAAGCTTGATGGATGACGATGCCAAACCATTATTTTCGGGTTGCAAAGGGGAATACACCAAGTTGGGTTCGGTCCTTGCATTGTTTGAACTGAAGGCAAAACACCGTTGGACAGATACAAGTTTCAATGCACTTTTAATACTTCTATCGGATATGCTTCCAGAGGGAAACGAGTTGCCAACAAGTATTTATGAAGCGAAGAAGCTATTATGTCCCATGGGAATGGAAATAGAAAGGATACATGCATGTCCAAATGATTGCATACTATACCGCAATGTCCATAACGAACTGCTCATTTGTCCAGTTTGTGGTGTACCCCGATACAAACAAAATGATAAGCGTAATGACAAGAAGCATAAGAACCGAACTGACGATGGTGAAGATGTGAAAAAAGGGGCACCAGCCAAGGTGTTGTGGTATTTGTCCATCATTCCCCGTTTAGAGCGGTTCTTTGCAAATCCTAAAGAGGCAAAATTGTTGCGTTGGCATTATGAATCTCGAAAGGAAGATGGCAAGTTGAGACATCCTGCTGATTCGGCTCAATGGAGAAACATTGATTGGCAACATGAGGAGTTTGATGCCGAGATGAGGAACATAAGATTTGGATTGAGTACAGATGGAATGAATCCGTTTGGTAATATGAGCGATCGACCACGATTACTTGGCCAGTTTTGTTGTGTATATACAATTTGCCTCCTTGGTTATGCATGAAGCGGAAGTATATCATGATGTCGTTGCTAATCTCAGGACCCAAACAGCCGGGTAATGATATTGATGTGTACCTAGCACCACTAATTGAGGATTTGGTAAAATTGTGGAATGAGGGGGTCGAGGTGTGGGATGCATACAAAAGAGAGAACTTCACCCTACGGGCTATGATATTTTGCACTATAAATGATTTCCCAGCCCTTGGTAATTTGGCGGGCTATAGCACGAAGGGAGCCAAAGCTTATCCAATTTGTGAAGAGGACACTGATAGCTTGTGGCTGCCGAATTCGAAGAAAACGGTGTACATGGGTCACCGTAGGTTTCTACCCCGAAGTCATCGATATCGTAAGATGGATGACAAATTTGATGGAAAGAGGGAAGTTCGTGCAGCCCCGCAGCCTATGAGTGGAAGGCAAGCATATTCACGCGTAGAGGATATCGATCACGAGTACGGTAAGAGCTGTAAATCTGTTCGTCCTAGGACCATTTGGAAAAGGAGGTCGATATTTTGGGACTTACCTTATTGGAAGGAGTTAGATGTCCATCAATGTATTGATGTCATGCACGTTGAGAAAAATGTTTGATAATTTGGTGGGCATCCTGCTGAACATACCTGGGAAGACCAAGGATGGTGTGAATGCTCGCCGCGATATGATCTACATGGGAATCAGGCCCAAGCTTGCAGTGATGGAGGAGGATGGAAAAGGGCCGTACATCCCCGCTGCATGCTACACCTTATCCAAGAAGGAGAAAGTAGACCTCTGCAAGTGTCTCCACGATATTAAAGTTCCATCGGGCTACTCCGCAAACATTAAGAAGCTTGTGTCTATGGATGATTTGAAGTTGTTTGGTATGAAGTCCCACGACTGTCATGTCTTGATGACCCAAATGCTCCCTGTTGCAATCAGAAATATTCTACCAGATGACGTCAGGTTGGTAATCACGAAGCTATGATATTTCTTCAATGCGATTTCATGCAAGGTTATTGATCCCGATATACTGGACAACTTACAAGGTGAGGTGGTGCAGACTCTTTGTCAGCTTGAGATGCATTTCCCCCGTCGTTCTTCGATGTCATGGTCCACCTCGTTGTTCACCTTGTTAGAGAGATTAAGATTTGTGGACCCGCATTCCTGCGTTACATGTACCCGTTCGAGAGGTACATGGGTATATTAAAGTCATACGTGAGGAATAGGTCGAAGCCTGAGGGTAGTATTATTGAAGGTTATGGGACTAAAGAGGTAATTGAGTTCTGCGTGGACTATCTAGGTAAAAGACAACCAATTGGTGTTCCTATATCTCGTCATGAGGGCAGACTTGGTGGCAAAGGAACCATTGGGTCAAATCTAATGAGTGCACAATTTGATATGTACTGTAAAGCGCATTTCACAGTCTTGCAATACAGCGCAGAAGTTCATCCATACATTCAACAGTACAAGTTAATATTACGGGAAGAGAATCCACTTATGGATGAGCTTTCCATCACACGAGAACACAACGATCGATTCCTCACATGGTTCAAAGAAAAGGTGAAGGTCTCCGTTAGTACTGAGGATGTCAAATGGTTGGCTGACGGACCAAGATTTAATATACAAACATGGCAAGGTTACGATATTAATGGCTACACATTTTATACTGAAAGTCAAGATGCAAAGAGTACAGTGCAAAACAGTGGTGTGAGCATAGATGCTTTGTCCGATGATCACTCGAAAAGAGGATCCTCAACTGCAATGAACTGTTACTACGGGATGATCGAAGAAATATGGGAGCTCGACTACGGAATATACCAAGTTCCATTGTTCCGATGTAAGTGGGTGAGACTTCCTCACGGAGTTAAGGTCGACAAGATAGGTTTTACTCTTGTTGATCTGAATAGACTGGCCTACAGAGATGAACCGTTCGTCCTCGCAAAGCAAGCAACTCAAGTTTTCTACATGCGTGACCCGGCCAATCCGAGGTTGCACGTCGTACTTCATGGCAACAGGAGGATTGTTGGAGTTGAAAATGTCGTATATGAAGAAGAGTACAACCAATTTGATGAAACACCTCCGTTTGCAGATGGGGCATGTCTTAGCGGTGACGACGGCACACATGGAACACATTACATGCGTGTAGATCATCAAGAAGGGTTGTATTGTAAATAAATTAATTAAGTTGTAAGAATTCCCTGTATAATGTAGCATTTTGTAGAATATATATGTCAAATGGATCTTATAGTATAGCAAATTTGAAAAAGATTTGACTTTTCGACTCTTTTGAATGAAGACTCTGTTTCAAAAAAATTAGAGATTGGATCATAGTCATCACAATCGGTTCTTTTAGGAAACCGATACAGATAGTATATATTGCGATCGGTTTATTTAAAGAACCGACATAGATAGTATATATTGCGATCGGTTTATTTAAAGAACTGATACAGTTAGTGTACATATTGCGATCGGTTGTTTTAAAGAACCGACACAGATATTACATATTGCGATCGGCGGGCATAGAAAGTTTCGGCGCGCGCACTCTCATTTCGGCGCGCACTGATTTCGTTTAATTCATCCTCATTTCCACAACCCTAGGTCGACCACCTCCCCCTCTGGCTCCTCCCCCTGCAGCTCCTCCCCCCGGCACCTCCCCCATCGGCGGGTACCCCGTGGGCGCCTCCCCCTCCGGCTCCTCCCCCCCGGCTCCTCCCACTCGGCGCCTCCCCCTCCGGCTCCTCCCCCTTGGCGCCTCCCCCATCGGCGCCTCCCCCCCCACCACCCCCATCGGCGCGTCCCCCCCCAGCCGGCTCCTCCCCCATCGGCGGCCCCCTCGGGCTCCTCCCCCATTGCCGACTCGGTTCGGCGCACTGTAAGAACGATATCGAACTGTGGGCTGTTATTGGTTGTAAATAGCTCGATGATGATTGCTTAAAATTGAGGCTTGATTAATCTGATCATTACAGGAACTTGCTAGACCTAGATAAGTACTGCTCTTAGCTGACATTTTGGTGGCACTTGCTCTTAATGCATTGTTCTAGGGTTAGAGCAGTGCTGTGCACTCTCATTTCTGCTCTTAGCTGACAATTTGGTGGCACTTGCTCTTAATGCATTGTGGTATGCTGTACTTATTCCTTCTGTGCTAGAGCAGTGCTGTTCTAGGGTTGTAATCCTGAAATTTTCAGATGTAAAAGCCTGTGATATATTTGTACTTAGAAGTTGGACGGCTAATTAATTTAGCAACCCTTCTATAGCAATATGAGAGCAATCCATGTTGGCTAATTAATTTAGCAACTCTTCTATAGTAATATGTGCAGATTATATTCTCAGTGCAATTTGAAACTTGTAACATCTGCTACATTATCGCACTTTATTTTCAAGTTTAGATGCGTAACCTATGCGTCTCCCGTTCGAGGGTGCTTGTTTATAAGTATGCTAAAATGGCATATTTATAAATAAACAGTCTCGAATTGTCCACGTATTTTGGACAGTTCGAGGATATGTGGCTCGGGCAAGTTCTTAAGCTATTGTACGAACTCTAGAGAAAGTTTCGGCAGCATCTCCCTGGTGTTCTCTGAATACACACCCTCTTGACCTGTTGTCGAGACGTGTATTTGGAGAACAATGAAGATCTTCTTCAAATTTTCTCTAGAGTTGTACAATAGCTTAGGAACTTGCCCGAGCCACATATCCTCGAATGGGATTAGGACCTAACCTAATTGGAGACAAAGAGTCATCGTTGGTACGTACGTACTTAGATGGTCTACACATAGACATTTGAATTGCTTTGTCTTATGTGAGATATAATCATGTCAGAAATTTGAATTGCTTTCTCTCATCAAGTTTAGGTTTGACCTATACGTACTTAGTTCGGAATGTCGCAAAGAGAGAGCACCGGCTCAACGCCAGAGAGAGAAGAAGGTACTGCTGAACCATCGAGGAAGGTCAGAAAGGGCAGAGGACCGAATAAAGGAGCCACAGGGAGAACACCGCAAGTCCTCAACTTCAATGCCACGGGGGTTTGCACGGGTCCGAGCAAGTTTAAGGGGCGCTACTCCTCTTTTCTCGGCCAATTGGTGAGGGAGAGAGTGCCGATCACAGTTAAGGACTGGAGGAAGGAAGTAAGCGACGAGCAGAAGAACCGACTGTGGGACGAAGTTAAGGGGAAATGGATTATACAAGAGGAAGATGAAATCAATGCGAGACGGTACGCCTTGAAGAGAATGGGTGTGGCTTTGAGGCATTTCAGGGTTACCATGCATGCTGAGTTCGTGTTGAAAAACCGTACTCCCTTCGAAAGGTATCCATTTGTTACTCTCGAGGTTTGGGAGGACTTCGCAAGGATGAAGAATACGCCCGAGGCGGAGGAGCTGAGAGAGAAGAATATCACTATACAGAGGCATAACACACACGCGCACCACCTCGGTTCCGGTGGGTATGTAAGGAAGAAGGCAGAGCGGGTGCGACTAGCCGAGGAGTGTGCAACCTCTGGGACAACGATGCCTTACTCCCACATATGCGAGGAGCGGGCACGCGAGTGGGTATTAGCAGGGATGAAAAAACCTCTGACGGTCAGATTGTCGTTCCAAACCCCGCGACGGCACAGATCGTCACGACCATCGTAAGATATCTAACATAGTACATTGCATCTGACCCTTCCCATTGTATTTTAGCAATAATTTATATTTGCGACCTGCAGGAGGAGGTAAGCCAGCAGAAAGAGCAAGGAGCATTTCAAAGCCAAGGGTCAAGGGACATCCTGTGTTCGGCAATCAGGAAGCCCGATCATAAGGGTCGGGTGCTTGCCGCAGGTGCGGGGTATACGAAGAAGTCCTTCTTTGTAGAGGAGAGCGTTTCCAGTGCCAGAGCAAGATCATGGGAAGCACGTGAGGCGCGGATTAGAGCGCAGATGAAGGAGGAGTTAAAGGCTGAGATGATGGCGATGTTCTCCCAGAATCAGAGTCCTGAACCATCGCCTATGCTACGCCCTAGCAGCTGCGCTTCCAATAAGGAACTGCGCATCCCACACCTCAAGGTAATAACTGTTTCGGACCGAAAGGTACATGAGTAAGCTTAACAAAGATTATGATGAAGATGCTGATCACTTGTTGCAGGGTCCTACCAAATGCCAGCTAGTCCTGATCGACGACGGAATACAAACTGAGGCTGCGCGCGGGGTTGCATTTCCCAGCAAGGAGGATGACACGGTGCATGGTATACCTTTGGGGAAGGGCTACATGAGGGTGCAGGATCATGAGGCAGCGAGCCGTAACGGGTCGACACCCTGTCGGGTTTGTCGACCCCGAGATGGTGTCTGCGACCATGGCTAGGCTTCAACCGGAGTTCCATGCAGGATACATCAAGCAGTCATTGCATGACGAGGCGAAAAAGAACTTCATTCTCTTCCCGTACCACCAGGAGTATGTACTACTATACAATTCAATTACATGTACACACTTCAACCGTATATGAACTTATTCTCTTGCACTGTGTACCGTGAAATAAGCAACCATTGGGTTCTACTTGTGGTTGTTCCGAGTCAAAACAAGGTCTACACGTTGAACTCACTCGAAAATAGACCGATGGACTATGCGATCGAGCCTGTTTTGCAGAAGTAAGTACATTCCTCTAACCTAACACTTTTACATATTGAACTACGTTAGATGTTTTTTACCTAAATGGCATCTCTCCAATGTATAGGGGTTTCTTGTCTTACGTTGCTGAACATGGCCGACACAATGATAAACAAGACACCAAACTGGAGTGGAAGAGCTACAAGGTACAAGTGTCTATCATAGGATTTATTTGACACCTATTTTTAATTCGTCTCCTAATTTATGTTTCTTTGTTCACAGTGTCATCAACAAGGGTGCGATGATATGTGTGGCTTTTACGTGATGCATCACATGCTCATTTTGGTTGGTCGCGCAGATCGTTTCCCTAAGGTATAGAGCTGATTATTTGCACTACTGTCAATGTGATATTTGTTTACAAGCATAATACTATCAGCCTTTTACAATCAAAATTTAAGACTTAAATATATTAATGCACTACTATCTATTTTGCAGGACCTTGATATCCTCCGGAAGAGCCTAACCAAAACTGATCTCAAGAAATTACGAGACCATTTATGCCAGTGGTACTGGACAGAAGTTATAACGAAGGATGGTAGATATAGAGACCATTCCAGCAAATACTAGTCCATAAAGTGTAAACAAAATTTATGACGAATGTGATCTGTTACAGATTGTAAACAATATTAACGTGAATGTAATGTGTGTAGATTATGATGTATATATGTTCTGTGATATTGTGGATTGTGATGAATGTGTCATATTGTGAATGCGAGGCTATTTGTGTCGTATTGTGAATGCGAGGTTATTTTCGGACGGTGGACAGTAACATCATCACAATCGGTTCTTTCTTGAAACCGATTGGGATAGGTACAGTATCACAATCGGTTCTTACTGGAACCGATTGGGATATTTGTAGTATCACAATCGGTTCTAATAAAGAACCGATTGTGATAATATACTTATCCCCATCGGTTCTAATAAAAACCGATTGTGATAATGTAATCATTTGAATCGGTTCTGAAAAAGAACCGATTGTGATATTATACTTATCTCAATCGGTTCTACGAGAAAACCGATTGTGATAATTTTATTATCACAGTCAGTTCCGAAAAAGAACCGACAGTGCTAAGATATTATTAGTGTCGGTTAAAAACCGACTGTGATATATCTACCTTATCACTGTCGTTGGACTTTCTATCGCCTCCAAAACCGACTGTGATGACCAAAAAGAACCGATTGTGATGTACGAATCTGTAGTAGTGTATGTGGCAACCACATCGTGCTTCCCTACTTCGACACCTTGTTGGTAGCATGGCAACCAACTCGCCCACGGCACATGCCCACAAGTCTACTGCGGTGTGGGACAATAGCAGGTCCAGCCGCGCTAGGGGACCACGGTAGATCTTGTTGTACTACTATTGCCTGACCATCCGCGCATTGGGACCGTGACAAGAGCTTGCCGCAACACACGACCACTACAACGTCCTAATTTTTGCATCGTTGAAAATGTTTTTATGCATTTTGACCCTCCAAAAATTTCACAATTTTTATTGTCAATTAAAGCTTATTTTTGAATTTTCTAATTTGAAAATGATTTAATATGATTAATGATGAAGTAAAAATTTACTAAAATTATTTTATTTCAGTTCTATATTCTCTAAAGTATTTTAAAGAATTTTTTGAGTGTATTTGCTATTTATTTGGAGCTCATTTGCATTTTCTGTATTTTCTAAAAAACAAATAAAAATATTAATTTTTTTTAATGTCGAAACCCAACCTAACTGGTCCTATTATGTTCATCCTAGCCTAGCCAAACCCGCTTGTGGTAGCCCGTCTTAGCATTGCAGCCTATCCCACATTCGCGCTGTTGCCATCACTGACAGGTGGGGCCTACCTATTAGTCATCGTCTTCCTTTGGTGCGTGGCGAACCGTGAGTCCTTGTCGTGGCATTGGACACTAATGGCGATTAATATATCCTTAATTAATTCTGGGCCTATGCGCTTTTAACAAAAAAGAGTCTATAAGGCTCAAAGCCCATCATCTGGTTACGATTTTCAACCAGAGTTAAAAATAAGAGACGTGAAAATATCCCTAACCTGATATTTATATCCAAGTCGGAGTCAATTCATTCTATTCTTCGACCAACAATCATGTCAGATGAAGGATAGTCCATTCCTTTGCCATTATAAATAGGAAGCTTCCGCAAAGATTCTAAGCATGTTCAATAGTGATTAATTAGCATTAGTCTTTGAATTCTCGACTCAAGTATGTACCGTGTTCATTGCCGTATCTTTGCGAGCGGTGACCGTTGGCCTCTGTGCTAGTGCGCATCTGTTTTGCAAAGTCCTCCGCCAGTTTGTGCCAACCCGAAGCTTCAATGGTGCAGTGATTCGTTGGATCACATTTCGCCAGAGTAGCGTCGTCGTCTTCCTCGGTGAGGTTGTCAACGTGGCAAGCCACATCACGTGTGTGTGGGTCAATGCCACGCAGGCCAGATCCAATCGACATAGACTAAGGCCTTGTTTGGGGGGCTGTGCTTTAGCTTTGGGCCTAAAGGCCCCCCAAACAACCCAGCTGCAAAACAGTTACACAGCTAAGCCATAGCTGAAGCATCCCTAAAAGTCACAGCTGGTAGGGAGGTGCTTTTCAGCTGCGGCTTCGCTCGACCGCCTCCCCGCTCGCTCCGCGTCCCTCCTCATCCCGTTGTATCCCCTCCCAGTCCCTTCCTCGACTCCCTCTGGCTCGGGCGCCACCTCTCCGACTCCCTCCTCACTCGGGCCCACTCGGTTGCCCCCCAAAAGTTACAGCTGCAGCAGCTAGTTTGCCAAATGACATATCAAGAAAAGCCACAGCCGCCAGCTACAGCGGCTTAACAGCCCAACAAACCAAAAGCAGTTTTTCAGTCCAGCCGCAGCCTCCCCAAACAGGCCCTAAGTTCACTGTGAGCCGTGTCTCTGACGTGTGAGGTCTACATGTCAGTGAGTCAAGCCCATAAACCGTGTCCACCATGGACTAGGCGTAGTGTTCGTGGAGTTGGTCCATAAATTATTAGTTCACATGTCAGCTTTAGGTTAATTTTACTCTGTGTGGAGGAGACATAGCGAGATTAGACTTATCAGAAGTGTCTATGTTAGAATAGAGTTTCCAAAAGGAAGCATGTTAATTGTATAACAATAAAAGATTAACATATCTTATGGATAAAGTGTATAACTTCTGCAGAGTGTACAAGCTATTCAAATAGTTGTGTCCCCAGTTATGGATAATGCTTGAAAATTTCGCACAATGGTTAGATTTATAAAACTAAACTTGGGAGGTGAGGTTGTGTGCCAATGGAAGTAATATAATTGATTTAGGTTTTGTGATAGTTTATCTTGAGAAATATCTGAGAAGCTTATTATTGTTGTTATTTGTTTTACTCTTTGTTTTAATCTATTTATTGTATTTAATTAAAAATATTACTTTATTGTACATAGTTATTTCAGCCATTCTTTTATAATAAGCTTTGTATGTAGTGTAGTTATATTAGACTTGCATTATATGCATAATTTGTTGAGAGTTTTATGTACTCACCCTTGCAACAATTAATGAATCACATAAAAAGGAGTCCCACAAGCCCCGAAGAAGGAGTTCCATGAGTATGTAAGTTATTATAAGTCGGGCTTTGTTGATTACCTGTAGCAGGTCAATGGTTTGTCTGCTGAAATTTTCCATTCCACTGATGTTTTTCTTAGTGAATAAGTCATGTGAGGCCTAATAAGTGTAAAATCGGCCTTAAGGTCATCAAACTATCTTTTTATTTAATAAATCTAGTCGTTTATTGCTATTTCGATGCGTATGATTGTGATATTATATCTACAATATCACTGTGTATACTAGCGTGATTCTAAACTAGTACAGTATGCACATATGATCCAAATTTACATATTCTAGCATCTCCTAACGTGGTGAGCCCACCGCACCTGTCGTGATGCACGTTGCTACCGTGGAGCCGACTAACTACTACGATAAGGGAGCGCGGTAGTTAACAGCTATCACATGTTACTACTTTCACGATAAGGAAGAAGACTATTTTAAAATTACATTGGAAGGAGACAAAATAAAATAAAATTTGCGCCGAGCCTAGTTATGCCGAAGCTTCCGATGCTGCTACCGCGCGGCTCCCACGTTTTTCAGCCGCTATCCACACCAAACACCACGCATCACTCACTGCTCAGTGCTCGCCCCAAAATATTCCCATGCATCGCACGGCGAAACGTGTCTTTCTCTCCGGACTCGTTTCATTAACACGCCGAAAGCACCAACACTTTGGCACTAACACACGAGTTAGGGCTGATAGGTTTGCTTCTCATGGCCACTGGTATTTGCCTTATTAAACTTTGGCAATACTGATGAAATTTAGCAAGTATTTGGTTTGCTATCAAATTTTGATAAGATTATCTTCTCACTTGGCTATCTAGTTTATTTTCTTGCCAATCTTTACTCAAAACATTGGTAACCAATTTAATAACCAAATTTTAAAATAATTTAGAAAAACAAATTTGTCATCAAACCAAACAGCCACTTAATAGGGCACCCATACATCAAAACCACCGAGACCAAACACCATACGCCTGGCTATGCAATTGCACCGGCATAAACCGTAGCATTACTTGCCAAAAATTTCTTCCCTTCTTTCTTTCTTTCTTCCCTTCTTTCTTGAAAGATCTGCCACAAATTTCTGGTCTTACGTAATGGGTGGCTTGTCTCGGCTTTCTTGGACTTTTATCTCCAAATCCTTGTGGACGTGGATGCTTAATATTCCAAAGTACGTGATGAAATGTATTGACAATTGACATTACAACCGACAGTGTGTGGTTGGTAGTGTACGCACGGCCAAGTCGCCGATACGAGAAGAAAATGAAATGACACCTCATGGAGTCATATGCTCAAAATATCAGTTGTTGCAATTGTATAGATAGGCATATTCACAATTACATCGTAAACACTGATTTAAATGCTTAATTAGCGATACTATTTATGTTAAAGGTGAAATTAATATTCGTACGATCTCAAGATTGATCTTTCCCTTGGTACGTACGTGATGGGGCTTTAGTTTTATTTTTTCGAGGATTCTTGTTAATAGGCACTGGTACGATTTGGACTATAAACTTGGCCACATAAACCAATACTATGACAGCTAAGTTGCAAGCCTGCATCTAGAAAAACCAACCTACTTATGCTCTTACTCCCTCCTTTTCACAATAATATTTGTCTGATCAGTATACCAAAAAGGTACAAAACTTAAGTAATGTTTAATGTAATTGGACCGTGTTTGCCTCCATTGGATAGACAAAGTACTACTCTATCTAACAGGGGCAAGCGTTGTCCAATTCTATTAAAATTTACTTAATTTGTTTTCCTCTTGGTATGTGTGCTGGACAAAAATTGTGGAACTGAGTTAGTATTTTTCAACTCATTTATACATCACTATTTGTAACATCCAAAAAAGGAGCCTGACAGAAAATATGCATTTCAAATTTTGAATGAGCCTAAAATCTGAATTTATAATTTTTACTTTTTAATTTGGAATTTAAACTAAAAAGAAAATAAATATAGGAATTAGTAAAAAGATAAAAAGTAAAAGAGTAAAAGTAAAATGGTAACAAAACCTTACACTAAAGTAAATTTAACCTGGGAGTAAATTTTACTAAAGTCAAAAGTGAAAGTTGAAGCATTAATTAAAGGTAAAGAATTAAAAACAATAAAAATCTTAAAGTTATTTTAATCTTGTCAGATTTATTAAAAATAATGTATACATTATATGAAGCTGAAAATTTTATCTAACTCTCCACGGAATAATATTTACACCTGGTATAAATATTAGAAAATAATACTTAGTTTTATTACCTGTAAAAATTTAATTATAGAGAAAGTAAAATCTAAGAAATGAAGTAAAAGAATTAATAAGAATTAAATACTCACCCAACAAATCTCAAATTTTTACTAGAGGTTGATAACATTATGACAAACCTGGTATAAATTTATGAAAAATTTATAACTCAATTTAGCTCCTCAAATAAATATTTTTCCAAAATTAGAAAATTGAGCAGACCCACTTGTTAGAATTTTATAAAATAAAATATTGAATATTTTAACCTGAATATTTTACAACGGTGAGAAAACTTTTCCAGGAACTTGAATTAAAATTTTCAAAAAAATTTAGAACAGATTTGACCTATGAATTAAATGTTGTTCCACCACTGTCTGGAGAAAAACCAAGAGAATTAAAATCCTTTCCTCTCTCTTACAGGCGGGCCCGACTGCCCCACCTGTCAGCTAGCAGGGCTGTAGCTGTCGTGTTCTCCTCCTTCTCAGTTCTCACTACCCATGGGCTCAGCCCCACCTGTCAGCCTCCTCTCTCTCCTCTCCCTTCCTCCTTTCTCTCCTCTTCCTTCCTAGCGTGGTCGGCCGAAGCTCACCTCGTCGCTTTTTCCCCGTCGGCACCGCCTTCGTGAGGACAAGACTACCACGATCCATGTCTCACTAGCCCCTATCAGTGAAGCTTCCCGAGCTCCCCGCCGCACCGCCCTCGTTCTCTCTCCGGCTAGAACCACTTCGGCCGGCTATAAAGAGTACAAAATTCTTCTCTTAGCTCAAATGTTCCCTCCTGGTTCTACCCAACACCCCACCGAGGCAATACAGCACAGGATTCTCATTTTCTTCTTCGCCTCCAGTAGCATCACCGCCTTGCCTCCGAGCAGGCAATCTTCTCCTCTATACCTCCTAATGTCAATTCTTTCTGTTGAATGCTTCCCTAATGATCACTGGTCTTATTCCGCCCATCAAATTAGGACAACCTCTCGTCGGTGACCTTCTCCACGTCTGGGATCGACGCGCTCCGCTTGAGCTTGCTGGTGACCTCCTTCCGACCATTCCTAGCCCCACTGACCTTCGCCCTGGAATCGGTGTCACCTTCTCCAGCTAATTCCAACCCTAGCCGACTAGCTCCAGTTCTGCCTCGCCACTAGTGAGATGCGCCTCCGCCTCCTCTACCTCAGCTCACCGACGAGTGGGGCCGATATGTCAGTCTCATAGCTCACCAAGCACGCCTAGTTGCTGCCATGCGGGACCCCCTTGTCGGTCTCTCGTGCGCACCCATACTCATTGTCAAGTGGGACCCCTTGTCTGTACTGCCAGTTTTGGAAGCTTTTCGGAAATGGAAAGTACACTTTCTCAGTTAGAAAGCGTAGTTTCCTATTTTGGAATGTTTTCAAAACCTAGAAATTCAAATCCTTATAACTTTTGCAATTTAAAGCCAAAAATTATGAAATAAATTTCTAAATTCATGTGGATCCCACTCACAGCCACCAACATCGGGAGCATCGCAACATGGGGAAACTACACTGAGGAAGGGCTCACAAAGGAAGACCTGTAGTATGGGGAAGGGCACGACCACTAGTAGGGGTGGACCGCAGGCAGGACAGCCTCAGAATGACATGGCCTCGTAGTCTAGCAGCCATTGGGGCTTCCCCACAGAGCAGCCTGGGTACCCCATGTTAGGTACGGCTCGATGACCTACAGAGGTGATCAGGGTGTGTACAGACACCGCTAGAGTCACGACTGATCGAGCATATCGTTGTTCTACACCGATCTCTATATTGATCCATACACACGATGTATGCCTACCAGACACTTGCACCAATTAAAGCAACCTGCGGCTTAGATCGCTCATTACGAACACTGTAAGTCCACATGACTACCGTGGAACGTGACCTAGGAGGATTACAAGCAAGGGCACGAGAGAAAGTACGGTGAGATCATTGTTGATGATGCAGAGGTGGAGGTTGCACCATACACCTACTACTACTCGTAGGTACGTCAATGCATAGTTATCTACAAGATTATTTCACTCTTAAAATACTTCTTCGTGCAATAAATGTTTGTACTTCTTTTTTAATTATACCTCTTGCAGGTGTCCGATGGGTTGCGGCATCATCCATACTTCGGCAGGTATTTGTCTCGTGTATTATATTTGAAACAAATTGTACGTGATGGATGGAACACATGGTATTGATGAATATAATTTACATGCTTATCATTTGTGATAATATTATGTGCCGCTTTTATTATGTTGCCTAGTTGAAGTATTCAAATTCACAAATCAGGCGAAATGCTGCCGAAATTTCTAAGTGTAGGATATTTTATGTGCAAAAACAGTAATTTGCATTGAAATAGACACAGAATGTCACATAAATTCTTTCATGGTTTTTTTAAAAAAGATTCTATTTTTTTCTTGCCGCGGGATACCATTTTACAGTATTTTGCACTGTAGGAATTTTAGAAAATTCCTCAAAATTGATCACTATCTACAAATTTCATGAAACCATTAGTGATGCGTCAGAAGCATACAAAAAATTTTAAAAAAAAATTAACATGATTTTAATACATTTTTGCTCGCTTCAATTTGACCGAAATCTCGGCATTTCCCACCGAGATTTCATTTTTTGGATCGAGATCTCGAAAATCTCGGATTTGAAATTTTGTTTTATGCATTTCATTCGGATTTCGTCCGAGATTCCGATATCTCAACGAAATTTTGAATTTCAAGGGGTGATGAGATGTGAGCCGAAAATGACATTTGGAACCTTGCTAATAACTAGTGCTCCAAAATTTGGCGCAGCTGATGCAGATCGTGGAATTAGAAAAATTTATATGAATGTGCATGCTTTACACATATAGCTCTATAGTATTGTACAATGATTTCGTAATATCGTAAATCCATCATATATATTTAAAATTTGTTAAAAGTACAACACAAATAGTTTTAAGGTGTTAAGAATCCCAAACCACTAAAATCGAAACCAATTCAATCGACAAATTTAACCTATTTAAAAGTAATTTTATAAAATTTCTCAAATATTTTTAGGGAGTCAAGACATAGATGCAGCATGCTCCAACATTTTAACTACAACTTCGGGTCGTGTCTCACAAGCCACACCATGCATTGACTGAGAACCTCAACAACAACAGACAGACAAGACTCGAACCAACAAACCACTGCAGCAGACAGCTGCACAAGGATCAAGTTTTACGTGACATCATCATCATCAGCTGTTGCCACAAGTTTCTGTCCCGGCGAAACACCCCACCCCCCACCACCCCGGCGGCGCCGCTTGCTGTCCTCGTACTCTCTACTAAAAAAAAATAAAGAAATAATCTCTACTATTTTAAAGCAGCACTTGGTGGCAGTGGTCCGTTCTTTCCACGTCATTAATTATCGTTTAATTGCCCTGCTTAATTGCTCTACTTAATTGCCCTGCTTAATTGCCCTGCTTAATTGCCCTACGCAAGAAATGAAGCATTGCTTTAATTAGCTAGCTTTTGCAAGAAACGAAGCGTTAAAGATAGATGTTTGATCTTATGAAATATTTTTTTTATTTTTTAATCTTTATTTTTCGTTATCAATTTTGTTTTTCGTAGCAACGCACGGGCATGTAACTAGTTTTATTTATAAATATACTATGTCATCTTTTGTAAACTCCCTTATTTTTTTAACATTTCAATTTTTGGAACTTTTGAAAAAAAATTCAAATCAAAAAGAACCATTTGGATTTCTTGAATTAAATAAAGCTTAAATTGAATTTTCAATCAACTAAAAAGATTTAATTTAATTAATCTATGCATCAAACAAAATGTTTTTAGTCATAGTAACTTTTTATACGTGGTAAGCACAGATTTGTTGCGAGACGCTATTATTTCCACAGGATAGGCATGATAATTACAGTGAAACATCTATCTTGTGCATTTATTTTTTTTTGGCAAAGAAAGTATTGGATGTTCCATTTTTCCTATAGGTAGCCATCAGGGTGATTTGAACCCAAGTCAGGTTGAGATAAAATCGAATAATTACCAATTCAGCTGCACCTAGAGGTGAACTATTCACTCTGAATTATTCTTTGTTAGCAAACATAATCATGCCCCGAATTCGGGCTCTATTTGAGAATAGGTTGTTCCCCTACCCCTTCAAGCTAAAGAAACACGAAGAGTAGATTGTTTCTAATTAAATAAATGCTCAACAGATATCTAATTGCACTTTTAAATAGACACATCAAATCTTTTATATATATATATGAACACAAGCGGAATAATACAGTTGCTACGCCATACTTCAAATTAACTATGATTCACATACTCCCTTCTATCACAAATAGCTGTCGCTCTCAACATCGACATGGTTTCTAAAACACATGTTTAACCACTAATTTCTATTACAATATCTCTACTATTATAAAGCAGCAGTTGGTGGCAGTGGTGAGTTCTACCCACGTCATTAATTGTCCTGCTTAATTGCCCTACTTAATTGCCCTGCTTAATTACCCTACGCAAAAAACGAAGCGTTGCTTTAATTAGCTAGCTTTCGCAAGAAACGAAGCGTTAAAGATAGATGTTTGATCTTGTGAAATATTTTTTTTATTTTTTAATCTTTATTTTTCGTTATCAATTTTATTTTTCGTAGCAACGCACGGGCATGTAACTAGTATTTATAAAATCTAACAAAACTATAATATTATAAAAGTACTTTTCAAAAGAAATTTACACATAATTTTTATATATCCAATTTAAATAATATTGTTTCAAAAGTTTAATTATGTCTATATCAGAATCGATAATTATTAATGACCCAAAGAGCATCCAGTAACAGCCTTAGTTTCACCTTTACTACCAAGGAATAAGAATGTTTTTTTTAAAGAGAACTTCTTTCTACCCAAATCTCTCTCTCTCTCTCATGACTACTCGACTAGTGAGAGGTCAGAGCTGCAATAGTCTCTCTCTCTCTCTTCTCCAGCCTAACCCCCACCATCACCACGTGCAATTAACCAACTCCCTCCAACCATCCCCGTCAAATTACAAAAAGCCCCCTCCGTTTCCCTCCCATCCCTCTCGCTCTCCTCCGTCCATGGTGGTGGTCGAGCACGAGCGCGGCCACCACGAGCACCACCCCTAATGGCGCAGCACAGGCAGTCCGGGGGCGGCCTCTTCGACTCCCGGGGCGGGGCCCACAACGCGCTCCCGGAGTACCACCGGGCCCACCCCTCCAAGCCCTCCCGGATCCGCCGCCCCGGGAAGCCCGCGCGCCGCCGCTCGCCTGCCGCGGCCGCGGTTGCCGCCGCCCTCCTCCTCGCCGGCGTCTTCTTCCTCTCGCGCCGCCTCTCCCGCCACTCCGCAGGTTCGTGTTTTCCGCCGGCACCCCCGGTGGGTTCTTGGCGATGGTTTGACACGGTTCGTGGTGTTTATTGCTGCTTTGAGGGGGAAAAAAGGGGACTTCTTTGATCCATTTGGGTTCGTCTATGGCGCGATTCGATGTGAACGGACAGTTCTCGATCCAATTCCGTGTTTGGTTGATGCCATCTTGGCGTGCTGGATTTGATGATTTCATCGTTCGATGCTCTTAATGCCATTTCTTGTGTGTATTTTCGCAGAGATCAGCCAAGATTTGGGCGACGGGGAGGGTTTGCCGGAGTGGAACCGGAGCAAGAACTGGAAGGAGCTCAGGTTCGGCCACGGCGGGGGTGGCCGGAGCGCGCGGGATTCCAGATATTGGGACCGGGACGATCGGCGGCGCGACGAGGACTACTCGGAGGACGAGAAGGAGAAGATCTCGGGTGCTGGTGGAAATGCCGGCGATGCTGGCGGCGGCAGCAGCGAGAAAGGCGTTACCTCTGATCCCGGTGTTGGGGAGAAAGGGTTGACCTTGGAGACCAGCGGTGGTGGCGAGAAGGAGATTGCGGAGGTGACTGAAGGTGGGAAAGGAGGGACGTTGTACAATGAGGGGGGCAGGAAAGAACTGGAGCAGTATGAGGCGGCTGCCATGGGAGCAGCGGGCACAGGGATGAGGGAGGTTGATCCAGATGATGAGTATGATGATGGCATTGATGCACAGGATGATGTTGATGATGCTCAGTTGCATTCGTCTGATGGTGGGAGAAAGCTTGGTGCTGGTAGTCATGTGAGCGTCGAGAAGAAGGAAGATGTCACCTTAGAGAGACAAACTGAAGCAGGTGGACGGATTAGTGATGGCGACGATGCTGGTAATATGGGTCAAAAGAAAGTTTCAGGGACTGGTGATAAGAAGCATGGGTCAAAGAAGAAATCAAAGCGTAAGAAGTCTGGTGAGTTGTTGTCCCTCTTCAAAATTGAAATGCTAGAGACGGGCAATTTGAATCTAGAAACCTGATTTTTCTAGTTAATTTAGTGGACATTATGATCCCACCAGCTTAGGATAACGTAAGCTTTCTTCATTTTATTTTGCTGTACTAGCTTGTTGTAGCTGTTTGAGTAATTATATGTTGTAGATAAAAACAGAATGGCTTTCTGCAGTAGTAAGATCATCATTTTTATTTAGATAGTAAGATCATTTTTTTATTTATTTAGAAGCATGATATTTACTCGTGAGAATTCTCTACAATACATCGTAGTACCTAATAACTGACTACATCTTTTAGCATGAATAACATGTGTATTGTACCTAGTTACCTCCATCTTACTACGTGAATAACGTAAGATAAATATTGCATGTCTAGGGCATTTTGTACTGCCAACCGACATGCTAATGCCACACCATATTCATGATTTGCTGTTGGATATAGAAACCTAAAAACTGCATAAAAGTTAACCCTCTGCTGCTCACCAGCTCCTGTTAACTATTTACAGGCTAGCATATGGGGCTAATGTTATATGACTAGGTCATTTCAGGCTAATTAACTGAGGATGTTAGCAGCAGAACAATACCATGATGTATTTATTGCAGTACTTCGTTTAAGTCTAAATCAATGAGGTTTATCAATGTGATTGCTATATTTGATAATTTTTCATACCATAGATTACTCTTATTGTCAAATATGACACTTTTTTGCAATCAACTGCATCTCTAGTAAAGAGCTGGTATCATTTCTTTTTTATGTACTCGTAAAAAGTTTATTTATAGGCTTTGTTATTCTTAGATGGTTATCTAATCAGTCGTATAAACTTAACCAGGTTCAACCTGCGAAATGAGGTTCCTGAACTCCACTGCTCAACTTGTAGAGCCCGAAAAAAATGAGAAATTCGCTAGTTTTAATTTGGACTATGTGGAAGCTGAAGAGAGACCTGTTGGATCAGAATATTGGGAGCCGAGATTTGCTGGCCACCAGAGTCTACAAGAAAGAGAGGAGTCGTACTTAGCTCATGACCAACAATTAAAATGTGCTTTTGTTAAGGGTCCTAATGGTACAAGCACTGGTTTTGATATATCGGAGGATGACCAAAAGTACATGAGAAAATGCCACATTGCTGTATCTTCCTGCATCTTTGGAAACTCTGATCGCCTGAGGACTCCATTTGGCAAAACAGTACGATTTTTTCTGAACACATAACTTTTGACTAATTTACCATGCTTCCCCCATCCTGCATAAGTTGCATTCAACAGTTTGTATCAATTTATGTCTTTTGGTTATTTCTTTTTTTTGGTACATCACAAAATTATACTTCTGGTTTGCTTTGTTTCAGAAAGTTTAGTATCTTGTTAGCTTCACGTTACATTATATCTTGTTCTAGGTATTTGTCAAGTTAGGGCAGTATTTTTTCTGCTATTTAGTTTCACATATAGACATAAGATATGTACACTAGAGAGATTAATAGGTCTATGAAATCTAATATTACAATGATGGCATCTGTGATTAAGTCCATTTATTTGGATGTGCAATACAAGATCAAAAGCTTCCTTTTGGCATTTGTTAAAAGTTACAGTCACTATAGCTACACACTAAACTGTAAGCTAAACAGCTGCTAAACTTTTCTTTGCACCCTTCCAGTGTTCCTATGGTCTTTCAAATATCAAGATGCTTCAGAAGTTGCCGGTTGATAGTTTATTTCATGCTTGGCAAATCTAGTGATATCTCTGGTAAATGTCTTTTATGACATCTTTGCAGATCACGAGTCTCTCAAAGAAGACAGTTTGCTTTGCTATGTTCTTGGATGAAGTGACGTTGGAAACTTTAGAATCTGAAGGCCAAAAAATGGACAGCATGGGTTTCATTGGTATATGGAAGATCATATTGATTAAGAATATGCCTTATAGTAGTGACATGCGGAGAGTGGGGAAAGTACCAAAGTTTTTGGCACATCGGCTTTTCCCCTCATCAAGGTAAGAATCAAAATACATATATAGATTCTAATTAGTTATGCCTTTTAGTGGAGTACTCAATTTTTCTTTAAAACATTTTTCTTTTAGCGTTCCCATTGTTAAATACTAAGATTTTTACTGCTCTCAAGGCAAAAAAACAAACCTTTTGATTGACACACCTTTTAGTGCATTATAATTTATTGTGTGTGTAACTAGTTACCCAGTGGTAACTCATCCTGGTTTCTTCAATTTAATTTTGGCAGTGCTGCTGATGATATGCTGACCTCACTTAGATATTTGCCATTTAACATTTGATCTGTTACTAGTTTATTCTGTTTGTACCCAATTCCATAACAACCACAAACATGAAATGGCCTTCTTATTTCCCACTTATACATTACAAGGGATAAACACCGTGGGAAGGAGGCCGACAGCGGTTGCTTGAAGGTAGCACTGCGCTTAGAGGAGAGGGTGTATCGAGGGTAGGGAAAGACTCGGCTGGCAGGAGAGATCTGAGTTGAGAGACTTGGAAACTATTTCATATTCCTTGCTTAATGAAATGAGATATACTTCCATCCTTATATAGATTGGATGGCTTGAACCCTAAGGAACATATCACTAATATTATGGAAATTGGTTATCCTAAGCAACCTAATCTTATCTATAAGGCAACTAATCTAACAAAATCAGTGGCTGTCATATGAACAGTACTGCATGTCGCTGTCCACGTGAACAGCATGGTACACATAACAATGCTTCCAAGTTGAGCTAAATAAATCTAAGTTTGATAGAGAAGTTCTCTTGATTTCACTTTTAGGGTTTTTAAACTTGATTTATTGCATTTACATACGCCGCACTATAACAGATGTAGAGCAAAACATGAAACGGCTCAAATTTTGATATACTATGTTGAATATGAGTTATTTTGAACCTGAAAGTATATTATCTTGATGATAAATTCACAGTATGCAAATATCAATGTGCTCATTCACACAAGTAGCACATAAGTCATCCCATGGGGATGGTGCTCAGTTTGGCATCTTACAAGATTCTATAGATTTTGTCCTAAATTTAATGTTCTTATTCTACCATCTTGTTTTGCAATGACATCGTCTAATTACATTGTTACTTGTATCAGGTTCTCAATCTGGCTGGACAGCAAATTGCGATTACAAAATGATCCTATCCTTATCCTAGAGTATTTTCTTTGGCGGCATGGTCATGAATATGCTATTTCCAATCATTATGATCGGCACTGTGTTTGGGAGGAAGTGGCGCAGAACAAAAAGCTGAACAAGTTCAACCATACAATAATTGATCAGCAGTTTGAGTTTTACCAAGCGGATGGACTGACAAGGTTCAACCCGTCAGATCCCAACAAGCTGCTACCAAGCTGTATGCTCTCTTACCTGCTACTATTAATGCTAGCGTATGAGCTCTGCTGACCTAAGAATCTTTACTTGCCACAGATGTCCCTGAAGGTTCTTTCATTGTGAGGGAACACACACCAATGTCCAACTTATTCTCTTGCTTGTGGTTCAATGAGGTTGATCGCTTCACACCTCGTGACCAGCTCAGCTTTGCATATACATACTTGAAGCTTAGAAGAATGAATCCCGACAAGCCGTTTCACCTTAGTATGTTTAAGGTGAGTACAATGGACCATCATGACTAGGTAGACCACAAACATGTTGAATCTAATTTACTCAATTATTCTACAACTTTCAGGATTGTGAGAGGCGATCAATAGCAAAGCTGTTCCATCATCGATCAGAAGAGAAACGTAGCGGTCCACAACTAACAAGATGACAGATATTCTTTCAAAAGATGGGGTTAGAAGAGAGAGGTCAAGGATTGTAGTTTTGATACAGCTCAGGAAGGCGCAGGGATGTTCATTGCCAATATTTATGCCCCTGTCAAGGAATTTATGTTCAATATATGGTTGCAAGTGACTTTTCCCTGTACTTTATGATCCGGCAGGCCAGTTCCGCCTTTCATTTTGTCAAAGGTGGATTAGGAAATGTTAGATGTTTGATTTTCCTAAGTTCTTGTTGCTCTCCATAAAAGTTCTGTTCATTCTTTTGGATATGATCTGGGGCAAGTCATGGCTGGGCATGGACTCCCAGAAACGGCCATGCGCGGTGCATTATCGAATGGTTGTAGAAGAACTGTGGAGTAGATGAGTATGTGATTCTCATGTAGTCAATGTCCTGAAATGTAATATTACAACAAGAAACTGCATTCTGTAATTTCCTCCAGGATAGCAAATTAGGGATTTTTGGCCTGAATTTTAGAATCTTCTGACTCTGTCATCTGCTATACATGACTATGAAGAAGTGATCAACTGATCATCAGTCTCTATGTTTGATATGAACCTCATCTCACTCAAAACTTAACATCCTTCTATATCAATAGCTGGTAGCAACGCTTTCCCTTATGTGAAATGAAACAGCTGAATGCCAACCTCTTTATTGATCAATACAAGTTAATATAAGTAGCAAAGTAGATGAAAATAGAAGCACCCTCACAAACATATACACATGGCAACACACATTAATTACAAGAATTGCTTCTACACCCTATACAAAACAAATCCAATTGATCAATCAATTAGCACCCATCCAAATCACAATTTGAAGATTTCCAGGTTGTAGCACAAGGTTATTTAATCCAGAGGCTATGCCTAAAATTCACCCCAAATGTTAATTAGATTAGAGCCTTGTCCCTGAAGATCCCCAGCATCTCATTCCTGCCCTTGATCACCTCATCAAAGACTTCATCCAAAACACAATCAAACATCTCCACTCCCTCCCTGAGCTCACCTGACCTTGTCGTGAGCAGCTCCACCATCTCTTGCTCTTGTCCATTAATCCTCTCCTCCTCCTCGCCTCCCGTCTTGGCATTGATCATGTCCCCCACCGCCATGGCCACCTTCTCGTGCTCCGCGACGCCGGCCCTTCTCGGGGACCGGTCGTTGATCGCCGACCGCGACTCGCACCACGGTCGCAGCTCCGGGACTGGGACGGCGGCGGCGCAGCCAAGCGTGCACCGGCCACCGACGTCGACGGGGGCAGGTGAGGCCAGCGCCTGGAGAACGAACATGGACACGATGGCCATCGTGATCTTGGCGACGAGCGCGACGACGACCATGCCGCCCTCTCCGCCGGAGTCTGCTGTGCTGCTGGACATGATCTTCCGCCCTAGCCGCTCCGTCTCGCTCACCACCACCTTCACGGCCGACAGCTTGTCGCGGACGGTTGGCAGCGCCTCCGCCTCCTCCGGCCACACGCCGGTGGGCGCCGCGCTCTCCGCGATGAGCGATACGGCGGCGTCTCCACCGGCCGGGCAGCCCACCTTCGCAGCGAAGTCAACGACCATGCAGTACCGGCGCAGCCGCGACACGGCCGACTTGAACGCGTTGCAGAAGTCCAGCAGCGCGGCGGTCTCCTGCATGTAGTGCTCGAACCAATGGCCGCCGCCGCCGCCGCCGCAGGAGTCGACGGTCACGGGGACGTCAGCCTTCCTGAAGATAGCCAGCAGCTCGCGCTGCATCCGCTTCACCAGCCGCATGGCGTCGGCGCACCACCTCATGGACACCGCTCCACTTCCGCCGTCGGCGGACAGCGTGCTCTCGAGGTGCGCGAGGCCTTCGACGAGCGAGGAGCAGAAGGCGGCCGTGTCGCCGTCGAGGAGGGGGCATTGCCGGCGACTGCTAGGCCTGAGGCATCTCATCGCCATGCATGCACGAGAATCCCTCACGCTACGAGTAGTTGTCTATGTGCAAGTGCAATTTGCCACATTTACTTGGATGGTTGCTAGGTTTCTTGGAGGAGTAGGGAGGATTAATTTTTCAAAGGGGAAGGAAGGAAGGAAGGAAGGAGATGAGAGCAAGGGGAGAAGTGAAGCAAGAGAATTGGTATACTATTCCAAGCACTGACGTAGGTAGCTAGCTTGCTTTACTTGACATTGGTCTTGTTGATTTGGCAAGCTTTGGCTTCTTCTTTCCTTGGCTATTTTTTTTTTCATATTTAGTCTCAATTTGAATAAAAATGCACATCTAGCCCTTTCCTAACTGTGGTAGTAATGATAGCCATCTACTACGCATTCCTACAGCGATAGGTAGACCTGTCATGCTTCCATACAGTAGCAAGAGGACCCGCGGTGGTCTCACACCGTGGTAGATGAAACGTGTCATTTCTTATTTCTTTTTCGTTTGAAAAGGAGACTAGATTTACAATTTTGTTGAGACGAAAGCTAAATACTCCCTCCAGTCTTCAAAATGATGACGTTTTGGACATCGACACGGTCTTCAAAATACAACTTTGACCACTTATTTTTATTATAATATATGTATAAAACTCATTAAAATTATAATATTATGAAAGTACTTCTCGAGACAAGTCTACACATATAATTTTCATATATCCAATTTAAATATTTAAAAATATATCGATATCCAAAGTTTCGGAAGTTTGACCATCACTATGTCCAAAACGTCAGTTTTTTGAAGACGGGAGGGAGTATATATAAAAAAGACATGCAAAAGGGCTAATTTGACAAAGGCTTCTGATTTGGCATGGTTGTCTAGCGGAGGTTGGTTGTTTGGGGTTTTGGGCACGCGCACCTACCGACCAACCAACCTTCATTTTGGGCTTTGGATCAGTAGCAACTATTAAGTTATTGATTGACTTGCAAGGCTGTTTGGGATGCCTTGACAAGGGAGCTAGTTAGTGCACGGAGCGTATCGATCATATGTAAACCTTTCGAAACCTTGAAAGCCTGTGAATGAGCCGTTCGATCGCACACCAACAGCTAGGATGTACTCCCATTTATTTTTTGAAAAAACCCTCAAATTCTCCCTTCTTCTTCGTCTCTCCCCCTCTCCCAACGGTTCGACCATGCCACCCCTTGCCCGTCCACACTGCCGCCACCCATCCACTCTGTGAGGCCTTCGTCCACAGCTCCATCCAGCCTAGCCGGCGGACTGCGCCGCCTCTGTCAGCTCCGTCCAACCGCGCCTCCGTTCGCCAGCCGCCGTTGGCTCACACGAGAGGGAGAGGGTAGAGGGAGGGAAGTGGGGAGAGACTTCAGAATTTGACACATTTTAAAATTCGCATTTCAGAATTTGTCCACTGTCATACACACAGACGATCCCATATGTCATTCAAATGCTCTGAAAGGCTTACGAATTGAGTGTCAAATTCTGAAATAACCCGGGAAGTGGGAATTAAGGGCATTTTTTGCAAAATGGACAGGGTGGCGAGGAAGTGAGAAAATTCGATGATTGATTTCTTCCTAATACAAATTGCATCAATCTTAAAGTAAGTAAAAAGGTACGTAATCATCCTCTACCTTTCATTCATACTTTAATGGTTGTACAACTTTAAAAAAGAAGAACGCATCATTCTTTTTAATGCATATCTAATCATCTACCACCTTTAATCAGAAATCTTTAATTTCCACTAGACTCACCCTCCATGGACCCTTGTGGAATGGAACATTTGAAATCTCTTACATCATCATATCTCGTACACCTCGACTCTGGAGCAATTCTTATGATAGTTGTCGTAGAGACTTGTATCTAGCCTCCAAAACGTCATTTAGAAAGAAAAGGTTGGCGTTCAAGTTAGGTCTCCAGATCGAAAACAAATACTTCTATTTAAGCCAAGAATTTTAAAGTTTCCTCTTGTCATACAATTTACCTCTGTCTCGATCTGCCGTTGGTATTTCAATCTGAGGGCCATGACCTATGGGCAAAATTAAGAAAGCATAGTTCTATCTATTCTCTCTCAACCATATAAGATCATGTTTGGATCCCTGAGCTAATTATTAGCTGGCTAAAAATTAGCTCTAGTCTATCCAAATAGAAAGACTAATAGGTAGGCTAATTTTTAGCCAACCCCTCAGCTAACAATTAGTCCATTAACTGGTGGGTGGGAGCTAATTTGGGCTAATAGCAGGTAACACGCTGGGAAAAGTCTGAATACCCTCGCGCTGGCCTTATCCTCACTTCCTCACCCGTGCGTCCGCTCCCCAGTCCGTTATGAGGGGCAGACATGACTTTTCTAAGAAATTAGTCCAACCATTAGCCATGTATCCAAACAGCCCTAGGCTAATTTTAAATGTGATAATTATTAGCTGGCTAACAATTAGCTCTAGCCATTAGCCAACTAACAGTATAGCTTTAGCCCATTCAAACATGGCCTAAATTTATTCACTACCACCCACAAAGTATATCTTTCATCTTTCAAGACAATTAAATGGAAGCATCTAAGTTATTTGTTGTCGTATCTTTCTAAATTTCAACGCAACATTAATAATTATGCGAAGTCAAAATATGCCTTATATATATTTTTTTGGATGGAGGGGGTATTATGTAATGACTTTTATCGGATGCCTCTTAAGCGATTGTCTGTGATCATTTTAACCATGTTACAATTAAAGAAAATCCAAATCGCTTATAGATTTTTCTTTAAAGAGTGATCAAAATATGCAACTCTCAACAAGTCACAGTTGTTGAGTCCTACTAGTGTGTGGATCCTGTCCGTCACGGATGCATGTTCGCAATCTTGGTAGCTCAACAAAGGGCAAACCTGCTAGAGATTTCTACTCAAAAGTTTACAAAGGGTTTGGTTTTTTATTTTATCTGCGACAGCCAAGGGAATATGGCTAACCAAACTAGGATTGCACGCGATATCCAGCTGACCTTTCGCACTTTCGGGGACGAGTTTTATCAGCGCTCGAGATCTTTCGCACTTTTGGCGACGGGGCGGGCGTCAGAGTTCTGACGGTTGGAGGGCACCAAACCAGCCACTATCCGGTCCGAAAATGCACATACGCCAGCATCGAAAACGCGCCATTATTGGATGAACAAGTAACTAAAACAGCATAAGCATTGGCGCGAGCCATTTATTCAACTTCTCCGCAATCATTTCTACTACCACTGATTCATTGTACAGTATTTCTCAATGGGATACAGATGCCCAACAGATCAACAATCCCCTCTCTCTCTCTCTCTCTCTCTCTCTCTCTCGTCCTCTCCCCCCTTTGCAAAATCTGGCGTTGGAGCTGTCAGACATGTTAGCGTCGGGTTTCTCCTCTCCATGTAACAGCCACAATCATCCACTCCTCAGCACTGCGCATCAAACAAGGGACGCTAATCAACACAACGCATCGAGGATCTGTAGGTCAGATGACCAAATATACGCGAAACCTCGCGGTGGAAGAGAACACAAAAATCGAGGCACAAACCTTGATCAGAGCTCGTCCTTGAGAGACTCGGTAGCCGCCGAATCGGCGGCCTTCTCGGTCGCCTGACCGGCCGTCTCCTTGTCGGTCGCCTGACCGGCTGTCTCCTTGTTCTTCTTGATGTAGTCAACGATCTCGTCGGCTGTCCTGCCACCGTCGTAGGAAACCGTCTTCCCGCTGGGAGTGACGAAGTACATGGTGGGGTAACCTTGGACGTCAAATTCGCTGGGCACATCGTTGGCAGTCGCATCCTGCAGGCACGATTGGAAAATCAGGAGTTAGATAAAACTGAGCTTATGATAGGGAATTAGGAAGAACAGAAACACCAACAGATGGATATGACTCCGCTTAGGTTGATTTTAAACATGGATGGAAAGAAAGGTTACCATCTTGGCGATGACGACATCCTCGTCGCTTTGAAGCGTGGTTGCTGCCTCCTCCAAGATAGGTGCCAGCTTCTTGCAGTGTCCACACCAGGGCGCATAGAATTCAATAAGAACTGCAATACGAATCCGTAAATCAGTGAGATGTATACATGTCTGGTAAACCTCACATGTCTGCTAGACTTGATCACAATGGTAAATGAGCAGAGCAAAGACTATGTACTAGACATCTCCATCAAACTGGTTTCAGTTAAGGAATTCCAGCCACTGACAGTATTGCTACAAGAACTAAGCCTAATTCACAAAACAATAATTGATTAACGAGGATGAAGATGAATACCATGTTTGCCAGATTTGAAGACCACATCGTTGAGGCTATCAGCAACAACAACCTTAACAGGCTCGCTATTGACCTCAGGAATAGGCTCAGATTTCCTGAATGGTGACAATTTACCATCCTACAAATATAAAAGGATTATGAGATAGTCTAGGTTAAGCAGATGATCTAAAATCATGTAAATAGAAAACAAAAAATGCAAACATATTTAATAGTACTTACAAAGTACTCCTTCAACCAAGAAACAATCTGATCAGGCTCAATCTGTGACTTCAAAAACTTCTTGGAATCACCATCTTGTATGAGAATAAGGGGTGCTTGATCCTCTTTCAGCCCATAGTACTAAATTTCAACGAATTTATCATTACCACCAAGACGTTGTTCTGCATTAATAGTTTGTATGAAGAAAGGGTAAGTAAGACAAACCTGGAAGGCACCTTGGCCGGCTTCAATGTCACCAATAAGGAACTTGATTTCCTTGTCCTTGAACTCGTCTGCAGCGCCATAATAAGCAGACTTGAAGGACTCAAATGGTCCAGTGGAGAAGTTAAAAAATAGCATAGCCTGCACATCATATGGTGTCACATAAGAGAAGTGAAAATAATAAGCAATCAACAACTAAAATTCACCAATCCTACAAAATCTAAGAGCTTTCTTCACATAAAAAAACCTAAGAGATTTTCCTGAGGCATAATGGTTTAATGGTGAATTAAAAAAATGGAAGGAAAAAAGGGCGTAAATATTCCAGTCTAACCAGTTCTAACATTCTAACATATATTCCAACTCTATTGATGTTCAAGAGGAATGCAAACTTTGAACATTCTAGGAAGCATTGCACTAGAGCTATTTTCAGTACAACTGCGGCTCCCAAGTATCTCTGCAATGTATAAAATCATGGGTGACTTTAAACAAAATCAGAATTTTTGTCAGAGAATTAAACTAAATACAGTAATAGACCAATCTGTCTCCTGCAATGTTTAAGTAATTGTACAGGAAGATTGAACATTTAAAGACATGACGGACTAAAAGCTAGTTGGCTGCAGATTTGTACACTCAGGATGAAAATTGACTAGACATACAGAACCATCTATCAAAGTTTCATACAATTATAAAATTTAACCATCAATGGTTTATAGAAATAGTAATCGAGGTTCTTAGAAAGCTGTTAGTAACTTAGTATCAAATGCTTACCTTGGCAGATGAGCTTTGGAAAAATTTCAAGAGGTAAGGGTGGTTATCAGGGTTCTTGTCAAAAGTAACAACTTTCGGGGTGCTGCTGGCATCAATAAACTTCTCCAAAGCAGCAACATCAAAATCCTGGAAAATGTGGTAGCAAGGTGTAAACACCAAGAATTACACATAGCAGTTCCAAATATGGTATGTTTAATAATCTGTATGAAACATACAAGTGCCCAACAAAAAAATGTTAGTTTTCGAAGTAGAGTACCTTGCTGTCAACGACGAGCTCATCAAATGGCTTGAGTAGCCTAACCAATGGCCTCTCCACTGCAGCATCACCACGTGGGAGGTGGTTGGCATGCAAAGTGTGGCCAAAGTCGTAATCGGACCGGAGCTTCTCGGCAACCTCCATGAAGTTCGTAAACTCAGTGCCACTGAATTCTGTGAAGATACCAACCTATGCAATTGCAATTGTTACTTCTAGTCAACGCATAACAGGCAGTCTGAGAGCATCAACCAAGCAGTGACTAAAGATGATAGTTGCTCTACAAAAAAAATGGGGAAAAAGAAAGTCAAGTTGAATTGGGAGCTTACAATGTAGATCTTTTTGTCATCAACAAGGTTTGTTGCGTCTTCTGGCGACTTGATCTCCTTGGAAGCAGGGCCAACCTGCTTCTTCAAGTACTCAACAATTCCCTCAGCCTCCCGGGGACCCTTGTACTCCTGGATGTTCTTCCCCTGGTTCCTGAAGATCTTCAGGGTCGGGAAGCCCTGGATCTCGTACGTGGTCGCAAGCGGCCTGTTCTTATCTTCGTTGGCATCAACCTTAGCAAGAACAATCGGTGGATCGTGCTTGCTCAGCAATTGGGCCGCCTTCTCATACTGAAGCAGGGCACAAGCAAATTTCACGAATCAGATTGAGCATAAACTCCACTGTTACCGAAGTGATCCCAGGAAATAGAAGCATTACCTCTGGAGCCAGCTTCTTGCAGTGTCCACACCTGCAAATTTGATTTCACCAAATTAGCTACAACTCAAAACAAAATTCGAGCCAAAACAACTCAGATCATCTATGCATACCAACAATAATCACACAGCAAATCAGGAACACATAATTGAAAGCCCAGCTTTGAACCCCAGGGAAGGCCCTCCCAGAGGAATATCAACATCACCAACCCCAGAAAAATCCTAACAGGAGCCCCGATCCAACAACCTTTAAACCCTCGAGAACCCCCAAACCCAACTCAAACCTCACCGGAACAGCAACCCCCAGACGCATGGAATCACCAAGACCAGATCCCCAAACGCATCACCATCCCCGCCCGCAAATCCCGCATCTGAGACCCCTCGAAGTCGAACCCACGGTCTAAACCCCGAAACCCCACCAAAACCCCTACCACCCACCGCAGAGGCGCAGACAGGAAGCGGGCGGACTCACCATGGGGCATAGAACTCGACGACCATGAACGGGTGCTTGGCGACGGCCTCGTCGAAGCCGTCCGCGTCGAGGGTCAGCACGGCCTCCCCCTCCGCCGCCGCGGCCTCGCCCCCCTCCGCCTGGGCGGCCTCCTCCGCCCTCGCCGCCGGCGCGGAAAGCGCGACGGCGAGCGCGAGCAGCAGCGGAATCCAGACCTTACCACGGATCGCCATGAAGCGGACGGCGAGAGACGAAGACGAGGAGGAGAGAGAGAGAGGTTTGTCTCGGGTTCGGATTTTCTGAGCCGGCACGACGCAGCACTTCACGTGTTTTAATAGGGCGGAGAACGCGAGGGGTGTATAACCCAAGGTGGACCCGGTTCACCGGACACGGAAACTGCCGCTCGGGCCCCACCGCGGGGAGGACTCTCGTGAGCGCGGCGCAAGGCGTCACGAGATATTCCATGTCCGTTTTACACTCCGGTACCTTGATTTGTTACAAACCACATTTAGGTATAGGAGATATTTGATGCGACAAAAGTTAAGCTATTAAATTTAAAAAAGACCCCTCCTGGGGATACTGATCTAATTAACGGAACTACAAAGGGTGTAAAAGCGTGTGGTCTTAAATGATAAACTACGCATGGAATTTACGACTCCCGATGCCACGCCACGCGCCGCCGGTATACTATACTGCCATGCTTAGGCAGCGAACACGTACCCGCGAGGTCGTCGCCCAATGGTAGCTTGCCACGTCGTCCCCATGACATGTCCATGGGTCGCTGAATAGCTGCGCCCACCCGGCGCGACGTACGTTGCCAAATCGGGATCAGGGGAGATTAAAAGGGCTGCGTTTACAGCTCCCGGATATGGTAAATTTTAATTTTTCTACTAACGTATAATTATGTGATAAATACTTTACCATGTAAGATTTTTACATAGAAGAGAGAGTGTATAATTGTTTTTTAGAATAATATTAAGATATCGTTTATTGTAAAAATTATATTTGTTTTGTTTTTAAATGATATAAAGGAGTAGATAAACGGTAGCCATCTCTAAGTTATACATACCCTTAGCCTCGATGTTGTATTACTCCCTCCGGTTTGGTAATATCTGTCGTTTTGGACATAGTGATGGTCAAACTTCCGAAACTTTGACTATCGATATATTTTTAAATATTTAAATTGGATACATGAAAATTATATGTGTAGACTTGTCTCGAGAAGTACTTTCATAATATTATAATGTTATTGGGTTTTATAAGTATATTATCTCTACTATTATAAAGCAACAGTTGGTGGCAGTGGTGAGTTCTACCCATGTCATTAATTGCCCTACGCAAAAAACGAAGCGTTGCTTTAATTAGCCAGCTTTCGCAAGAAACGAAGCGTTAAAGATAGATGTTTGATCTTGTGAAATAATTTTTTTATTTTTTAATCTTTATTTTTCGTTATCAATTTTGTTTTTCGTAGCAATGCACGGGCATGTAACTAGTATAATAAAAATCAGCGGTTAAAGTTGTGTTTTGAAGACCGTGTCGATGTCCAAAACGACAGATATTACCAAACCGGAGGGAGTATCTCGTTTAGGATAGGGCCTATGGGTGACGTGGTGGCGTCTCGTTCATCGATTGGACGGCGCTGGTGAGCACCAAGGTTTCATTTGGGATCAATTTAGGGCACTTCTAATGCAATGATGTAAGCAATTTCTATAGAATGATAATTATAATAAAGTCTAATGTGAAATATGAGTTGAGGTATGGACAGTAGAGCTGTTTCTCATGCAAGATACAATCCAATTGAGAAAATCAAGGGAGTTAAAGGATGTGGATCGGTAGGTAGGAGTGAAAAATTAATTGACTGGTGTTTTTGCTAGACTATCTGCATTGAAAATATTATACTAGAGTTGTTTTCTATATGATATGGTATATTTATATACAAATATGTAAGCTCTTAGAGCGATGCGTCAATGTTAATCAAGAAAATATAGAAGATATAGACTACGTTTTGTTGCGCGTGGGAAATAATGAATTAAAGGATGTGATAGGGATCCTTGGAAAAGAATCGCTGTACAGAAATTATTAATCGTGACAGCTTAGTCAATCTTTGCACGTTCTATCGGGCGTATATTGGAAGAAAATGGTGTAGATCCCGGAGGGACTGTTTGGTTTATAGCTAAATATTATCATAATTTCTCATATATTGAGTTAGACAATTTTGATCAATTTAGACATATATTTGGTTTATAGCCACACTTGTGACAAGATTCTTTCTTATCAATCAGGTCCCATGCGCAGGGTTCGCAATATCGTTGATAATTGCTCGAATATCGCGATTATCGACTATATTGAACCGGTTCGGTATCTAATACTGATCGATAAACCAATTAAATTCTAAAAAATTCAAAAAAAAAATTATGCGACGCAAATATCGTGATTATCGAGGAAATATCGTAATTATCAGTGAATATCGAGCGAAAATCGCTCAAAAAATAATCACCGAAGAAGTTTGCTAAGTCGGTCGATTATGGAGCAAATATCGCGATTATCGGTGAATATCGACTGATTTTTTTATTCTTTTTTTTCCTGATTTTTTTTTCAAAAAGTTTGCATTTGAAACACTTCAATTTTTGGTTATTTTAGAGCGATTTTTGGTGAAAATCGCTACCGAGCTAGAGGCGATTTCCGAGACGATTTTTGTAATGTGAACCCTGGTCACACGTCATTGACTCAGAAAGTGTGGCAAACTTTATTTTACTAGTCAAAGTGTGGCTTCCATTTTGATGGCCTAACCTTAAGTAAGTTTGGCAAAAAAAAAAAAAAAAAACTATATCAAAATATGACAAGCTTAGTATATGTCCCAAACAGGCCCGGACATCACGCGTGTTGGAAACAATTATCCGTACTTAATAGTTTGAAATTTCATTTTTTTTAAAAACGAAATTTCAATTTTTGATTGAGAATTAAACAACTTGGTTGCAATGCAAACCTCAGTTTTACGCCTCGAGTTGTAGTCCAATTAGTAAGATATTCGCTTTTTCAATCAGTCCAAGGAAAGGACTGAACAACAAGGGTGGATCAAGCTCGGAGTTAACCGAGGAAAAAAAATGTCGTTATAGTAATGGAAAAGATTTATATGTGCTCATTTTTCCAAGCTGAGAAGACACCTCATCTCAGGTTGGAAACGATGTCAGAGTAAACAACAAAATATTACCTGTGATAATTTGTTCTCTTCGCTAACGGTAACAGTAGTATGCTTTTGTGCTGGCTGGGTGACTTGTCTCTAGTGCTTTGCTAGGAGAAAATGGCTAGTCTCGAATTGCCCTAAAAAAAACCTTTTCCTTTCTTCCCAAGCTTTTTGTGCTGGCACATGCGAATAGATCTCAAACAGCGCACCCAAAAGAGTAGTTTTTTTTTATTGTTTAACCTTTAATTTAATTTAATTTTATTAATAACCTTCCATTCAACTTATTTCGAAATTTGATATTTTGGCCACGCTAAGTGACGACTGACGACGCCAACTAATTCAATCAAAAAATTTAATCTATTAAAAATATAATTTTATAGCATTTTTCAAATTGTAAAGTAACGGGACAAATCAGCAGCCCCGAGATCCGCCCAGCGAGGCTGTACATAATACCACACCTAAAGAACGCAAGCTAAGGATCGGGAGAAAGAACCCAAAAAAATGCCAATTTTTCTAATCAAGACATGTAATTAAGGTGCTCGAGACATGAATGCTGCTACGTGCAAGTACATGACGTCTGAAAAAACAAGAAAAAAAATGCAAGTAGTGCGACATCGTGCCATCCATCCATGCACGCCATGGCATCAAACGGCGGGCGATTCACATTGCTGGCATGCATGTGCATGTAGGTGCGGAGTTCGTTTGGATTCCGGCCGGAGTGACGCGGATTCACGCAGATTTTCGCCTCCACCTACTCGCACGCATCATCCACGCACGCACGACGCGCTTATCAGAATTCCGAGCTTCGCGGTAGAGATTGCCAGCCGAGCCGGTATGGTTTCGCTCCATTTAGAAGTGTTCACTGTACGAATATCTTCAAAAAAAAATTCATAAGTAGCTTTTTTTAATAAAAAAATTGCAAAAATGGTGACACCTTCCGTACTATTGCACCACGGAAAGCCTTCCCGCACTCCCCGTCTGTAGCACCGGAGCTCTGTAACACCCCAAAATTTTGCTTTTCTTAAATTCATGTGTGATTTGGCACTTTGGTGAATTTTTGGAATTTTCTGGAATTTATTTGGATTTATTTGGAATTTATTTGGAATTTATTTGAATTTATTCCATTTTGAAATAATTAAAGAATTTAATTTTGCAAATAAAATTTTGTTGGAAATATTTTATTTGAGTCCCAAATACCCTAAAATATTTTCTAGAATTTTTAAAATTTTTCGAGTATTTTGCTATTTTTAATGAATTAAATGAATTCTTGGAAATTATTTTAAATATTAAATCGCTGGAAATTCGAGTTGGGTCAAATCGTTTCATCCGATCGAAGCCCGAGTCGGACTCGAAGTTCGAGTCCAACCCGAGCCCGACCGCGCGTGGTCGAACTCCGCCGCCGGAACCTAATCAGCGTGGCGGGTGGATCCAGATCCAACGGCCACGATTGAGCCACGCCACCGAGCCCGAGCCCGACCGAGCCGCCACGCCTCGAAGTCCGACCGGACCCAAACTTCGCGACCGTTGGATCTCGATCCAACGGTCTGCGTGCGCGTCACCACTGCTGTGTCGCCGCCGGACTCGCCGCCAAGACGGAGAGACTCCTGAGTTCCGCGCGTTTCACGGACGCCGAGGCCCTATTTATTGCGCCGCCACCCGTGTCGGGATCGCCGTTTCATTGCGCACTCGTAGCTCCAACCCACGCCGCTCAAGCCGCTCGGCCGCTGCGCGAGCTCGCCGTAGTTGGAGGAGGTGTGTCCGCCGCATGGCTTGTGATTTTCCACCGCCGTCGTCGTCTTCCGCCGAGAAGGAGCCCAGATCCGAATCCCGCTTGAGACGCACCGAAGAGACCACCCACTTCACGGAGCGTTAACGCGCCGGTGTGGTCTTCGTTCTCAACGCCGGCCACGGAGTTCGCCGTGGACATCGCAGACCGCTGAAGCTTTTCCACCGTCGGATCTTCTTCATCGCACGGTCAGATTCGTCCACGCCACCCACGGTAAAGAATCACGTGTTGATCTCGTGTTTAATCTCAACCGCTAGATCTAGATCCAACGGCTTAGATTGAACCACGTTCATAGCGGTAGATTGATCTTGGCCGTCCGATCAAGATCGAGCGGTCGAATCAATGGAGTTGTTTTCTGCCGCGTTAGCGAGATCTAATCTGGGCCGTTGATTTCCAAATCAACGGCCGAGATTGAGCCACGTGTCCGGGAAGGTCTGACCGTCAGCGGTCAGGCCGTCCCAGCGCTGGCAGTGTACCGACACGCGCCCGCGTGTCGAGGGCCCGCCTGTCGTAATTACGAAGCCGCTGGCCGAGCCCACGGCGGACCGAGCCGAGATCGGCGCCGGTCCGTGGACCCGAGGCCACGCGTCGTCACCCGATTGGTCCACGTGTCCCTGCTGACGCAATAAATGATTTTCCGAAAAAGAAAATGATTTAATAATTCGGTTTAATAATTGATTTGAATTTCAAAACTTCAAACGCTTATAACTTTTGCGTTTCAACTCCGATTTGAGTGATTCAAATTTCTAAATTCGTATAAAATTGAGATCTACCTAAATATGAATTTTATTTAATTTTTCGACTAAAGTTTTTCTCTGTAAAATTATTTAATTGATTATTAAAACTTTGAATAATCATAACTTTTGCGTTTTAACTCCAAATTTGACGATTCCAGTTTCTAAAAATTCATAAAATTATGTTCTCTCTGTTTATGGATTTTATTTGGATGTTTGGACACTTTTTCCTATTGTTTATTCGTGTATTTGCTATTTGCGCGCTTTACGAGTAGACGTTGAAGTGCCGGAAGGATTCGAAGGAGAAGTACTAACTCAGGATCCAACTCAAGACCAAGAACAAGTACTTTTTGAAGGCAAGTTGTGCTTTGACCATGTTGATCCTATTTTGAAATCTATTTTGATTTAACCTACTGCATGCTAAGTTCAAATAGAAAAATACTTTATTTAAAAATGAGGGATTAGATAAGTACCAATTTGCTGTATGACACCTTGATTATCTAAGTATGTGCCATGACCCCTTGTCACCCTAGTTGTGGTTTACTAGTTGGATATTATTAAGTTGCCAACATGGGTTTTAGACCGTTGTAGTATACTGCTTAGACCTGCCACGTGCTCATGACATGATTTTGGACAATCAAATGCTAATATTGACTTAATGATATATTGAACCTGTTTTGGAAAGGTATCATGTGATGTTGATGGCACGTGGTGCATGGTAATCAAGCGGGGTTTGATAAATAGTTTTCGGCCGCATGTGGCAAGAGTAATCAGTGGGCCAGTTGTGGCATTGGGGATGTTGATTTGGTTCTTCGTAGTCTTGCCCTGGTCACCCTAAGGACTTAACCTTGCAAGCCTTTGAACTGGTCTAACGTGCAACCACATGTCTGTAATGGGACGGACCTAGTTGACTAAGTTGCTAATAACGTGCTGTGGGACCTCGGGAGGTCAACTACACCCTTTGTGTAAGTTGTGCGAGGGGAGCATACCGGTGAGGCCAGTACCCATCTAACGGTTGATTGGCCTAGACTTCGCCTTAGCTAAGGGAAGGGTTAGTGTGCAATAACCGGGGAGGACCACTTGTATTGTTAGAAGTTTCCGAAAGACTTTGTTACGGGAACTCGCCTTTGTGGTGTTTGACTGTATCTTGTGGGTAAAGTGCATAACCTCTGCAGAGTGTAGAATCTATTCGAATAGCCGTGTCCGCGGTATTGGACATCGCTCGGGAATTACAGTCAAGGGTTAGATTTTCTCAAAAATAACTTGGGTTTGAAAGGTTGGGTTGGATTGACAATGATGTTGGAAATGTGGATTAGGATGGGAAAGATGTTTACTAAACTTCTTGAAAAGTTATCTACTCTTTACTTGTTTCTACTGCTTTCGAATCTACTTATGCTACTTGTCAAATGCTGTTTACTGCAAATATACCTTGAGCCATTCCTTTGTATCAAGCCATGCATGTAATATATTAGCTTGCATTCTGTGCATGACTTGCTGAGTACCAAGTACTCACCCTTGCCACCCTACAACACCAGTTGAAGAGGAGACTACACCAGCTTTGGAGGAGGAGCTCCAAGAGGAACCGTCTACTTAGGGAAGCGAGCCCAGTCAGTTGCCTGTGGTATACTGGATGGCGCCACGAGTTTATTTGATTTTTCGCTGCTACTATTTCTCTCTTAATAAGTTTCGCCCTGCGAGGCGTACATTTGTGACTTGACCATAAGGTCGAGTAACCAGTTTGGTTATTTAAATAAAAGTACTTTATTAGTATCGAATGGTATGATTGTGATATTTACCGATGTTAAGACTGTGTGCACTAGCGCGTTCCTGGACTAGTGCTGAATACACAGAGGGTCCGGATTTGCAAATTCGAGGTCCCGACAAGCTCCCGCGCCTGATGCTCCTGCTCCCACGTACGCCATGCCACCTGTTGTGCCTCTAATCCGCGGCAAGTGCCTGCTCCCGTAGTCTACGCCGATTTCCGCGTCGCCCCGCTTGTTGCGCCTCTCGTCCGCAGCATATGGGCCTCCCATGATCCCCTAGCACGGAAGTGTCAGGTGTCGCCCCCTTATCTTTCGCGGTGAGAGAGAGTGCTAATTTTGCAGAGAGAGAGAGAGAGAGAGAGAGAGAGAGAGAGAGAGAGAGAGAGAGAGAGAGAGAGAGAGAGAGAGAGAGAGAGAGCACGGTGAGGAAGGGAACTAGTTTTGTAAAATAAATCGAGGTGGAACTATTTTTGAAACGAGAGAGAGAAAGGGACCAAAACAGTAAACATTTCCTCCATTTACGGCTAAGGGTCTTGATCTTAGGTTGTCGTTTTAAATATCTACATGATCTCTAAAACATAATTTTGATCACTATAATTTTATTATAATAAAATTATAAAATCTATTAAAATTATAATATTAGAAATGTACTTAAGGATACATAATTTGATCCAAGAGGGAGCACGAAGCGTCACCTCATCTCTCTGTGTAATTGATCTTCAATCATTCTTATTATATTTGGTCATTGTTTTGGGTTTAATTATTTTTTTTCACACTCACCTCAATATTTGTTCGAAGAAGAGCTTAACCTTCGTAAAGGATCCAAATATTCCAGGAAACAAGAGAATAATAAAAATTAGAAAAATCACAAACTTTTTTTTACTAAAGATAAATCGACAAAGCCACGCGACCTCTACAAAGGATCAAGTAGTGCAACATCGTGCATGATCACTCCTTAGGATGAAAAACTTTAAAAATGTTAAGACGATAATGTAACAATGCAAGCAGGGGTATTCACGTTGCCGAGCTTGCCGACAAAGTGTTAAATAACGATAATGACTGCTACGGATCAATCATAGATCCTGTTTGATAGAACTCCACATCTCAGCTTTATTTCAGATATGAAACTTGTAGACTAAAATAAGATGAATTAACTTTATATTTTTATTATAAAATATAAACAGAATGACTCACCTAAATACTTTTTAACATACACACAGTTCTAGCTCCACAGATCTAATTGAGTTAGAAATATCCAGCTCCACCAAACAGGGTCATAATGCATGATCATAATAAATAGAACAATCACGAAGAACACATAATATAAAGAGTAAAACTCTCTCTTTTATTGGCAATTCTCATGTAAAATGATATGTTATTTTTATAACGAAAACCTCCTTTCAGAGGTAGGTTTCAAATTCGCCCACTAAAACTTTAGAGTTCGATTATATTTCAACAAAAAAAAAAGGCTAGTTAGTTTTGCATGCCATGGTTGCATGTCGTGAATATAAGGCGGCAATTTTCACGAGAGAAGGAAAAGGGTGTTGAATTTCAAGAGATGCTTTCATCAAAGGGAGCTCTGACAATAGAACAAAGTTAATTTTCAAAAGGACAATAGAACAAAGTTGTTGCAACAACCAAAACATGCAACTTGTTTTCTACATGCCACTTTGCATGGAAGTTATTGCGAGCTAAGACAGCCACAACACAGCTATCACATTTCACCTGAAATAAATATATCGTCATAGGAGAAGATGATCGGAACATGGGTGTAAGCTGAATTTTCTTTTATTTTCATCTAATATTTCAATATCAATATATCATGCAATGCATGCGCTGGAATCAGTATAAACCTCGTGAAATTGAGCATATATTTTCCATAAATGATGCAATAAAAGAGCAAGCAATGGACATGGCGCTGTGCAGAAGGCGGTAAGGTGCCACTTGATTTCATAGCAAATCCAAGCAACAATATTTGAAAGCTGTCGTTTAAAAAATATATATACTTGAAATCTTTGACACCCGTCCATATTCATGTAAGAATGAAGTATGAACGACGGAGACGCTCTTCACATATGCTGACAAATGGATACAAGTCAGTACTAAACGCAAGCGACAACTGCCATGAATTTCGTCCACGCTATTTGGATTTATCTGCAGAGAACTGTCCTGACTCCTGAATTCTACACAACCTGCTGCTCTGCAAAATAACAACTGAAGAAACTGACAGTTTCACGACGGCGATGGTCATAATTTTTGCACTGAAAGGAACAGCAAACTCCTCGTCAAAATGCAAGCTGAACTATGAATATTGCTGTCAAATGTAGTAATATAATATATACAGCTAAGTAAAATGGAAACAGAATAGAAAACCAATATGGCAAAAGGTCAAAAGTAAACTCACTACACAGCACACACGGAATGATGACCAAGTTTTAGTATCTGGCATCTGTAATTCTAATTGTGGAATGCGCAACACCATATGCAACCAAAATAACTAGCATGGTACTGAAAACCAGTCTGAACCCTCTTATTTGATGGTATATCTAAAGCCACTAATCTGTAAAACCAACAGCATAACAACTATGGTACTTGCAACAAAGCACCCATCTCAGCGAGTCCTGCGGCTGCCGGCTGGTTTAGAAGGAGAAGATGGTTTGTTCTTAGCAAAATCGACAAGATCCTTGAAAAGAAAATCCTCGGGTTTGGTCTGGCGGGATGCGGTCGACACTGATGCACTCTTCTCATTCTCAGTGTTCCTTTGATTAAGAGAGAGGTTTTCTGTCTGCATCACCAGTCCATTGTAGCCACCTCCATTGTTCCCACCAGGAAACCCGTGTTGTTGCTCAAAATACTGCTGTCTTTGTCCATATCTTGCGGGAGGCGGCGGCAGGGAACCTGGGGCTTGCCCTTCCCATGGTGTTTTTGGAAGATCTTCACTAGAATCTTCATACTTTTTAGTAGTTGAGGACACAGAAAAACCAGGAAGTGCGGTTGGGTTTATAAATTCGTCATCAGGTAGACTCTCCTGCCGATTCACAGATGAACGTTTTGAATCACTTATGGCATGAGAAGGCATAGAGAAGCTGGGTACAGCTGTCGGGTTTATGAAGTCATCAGACACACTTTCTGACCGAGTATCATAACCTGGTGGTGGATTCACTACTGTTTTCGAATGAGATAATGCAGATGTATTGGCTGGGGCAGTTGGGTTAACAAAATCATCTGATACTTTTTCTGACTTGTAGGAGTCTCCACTAAGATAGTCCACATTGCTTGCCTCTGTGTAAACAGGCCTCTTTGACGCTGGTGGTGGAGTAAGAAATGGCCTTGGGTATGGCCTTTCATTTCTTGGGACAGAAGGCAGGTTGCCCTGTGCTCCTGTGCCATCCCTTGCAGACCTACAAAGCATTTATCTGTACATCAGCTGATGAACTAAAAAAATCACTGATTCCTGGCAACATGACATGACCCTAAATAATCTTTTTTAAAAGAGTAGTCAACAATTTGAGAAAATGATGATATGAGTTGATATTATGACAACCATCTAAACTTAGAGCCTTAGAATAGCATTAGCACGTATGAAAAATAACTAGTAGTAATAGATATCAATTGAGAAACTAATATAGCTTGCCTGCGGGAAAGCACGGAGAACTCATCTTCCGGTTCATCATCCTCATGGTGTACATTAAGAAGTGGGGAAAATGAAGTCCCAGTAGGCCTAGGAGGGGCCGTTGGTTGGTTTACATTAGCAGCAGCAGGCACTGGTGTCCCTGTACTGGGAGGGAGTCCCAGTGCAATGTCATCATGACGCTGGAGAACACGCTGCAATTCATCATTTAGTCCTAGAGCTTGAAATAGAAGGCTCTCATCACTGCAGAGGGAATACCAGACGTTTGGTCATGACAATGTAGAATACATGCACCAAAAACTCAAAGTAGAGAAATAAATACCCAGTATTGCTAACAAGATCCATGACACGAGTTTGATAAGATCGGCACTGCCCAACAAGGTCAACAATGACCTCCTCCTTCACGCCCTACAGCAAGAAGCACAATCAAATCAAGATTTACAAAGAACATCGGCACATGGATAACACTATTAAAAACAGAAAAGCAAAGAGACATGGCATCAATATAAGTTTTATTTTGCTAAAAGATCAAATGGCCTAAAAATCAACTAGACCACAACTTTCAGGACAAGTGATCCAGGTCAGGGCAATGTGAATAGAATGAGCCATATGGGCCTGAACCAACTTATGGCACAAAAGTTCAATTGTACAAAGGTTACTGTGCTGTTATGATTTTCTTATTCTTTTTTGTCACGATATACATTGAAAACATTTGAGAAGGTAACGCACTTCGTTCGCCCAGAAACCAGTCCAAGTTTTAGAAAAGACTACAGCTGTGAAATCTCTATTTAATTATTCCTATGCCTTGAATCCTCCTTATGACGCTAAACATGTTTCATTTAAATCAAAAAGTTGGAAGCTGAGTAAACAAATTACTATGTCATCCATTATAGACCATTAGACCAGAATACCTGATTAATAATGGAACAATCACAAGATTAACAACTCCTCTAAGAGAATACATGCTATGAAATAGCTCAGCACACTACACATGATATTACAATCATCCTAGTATAGTACAAAGATATGAAACAAATCGCATCATTTATGTCTAAAATTTCCACTGAACGGAAAAACAGAAGTCTAGAAGAGATCCTAGATCATATTAAAATTTTCACGGAGTGGAAAAATAAAACGACAACACACTAAAACCGAATGCTTTCTTGAAGAAAGTTACCTCAGGGTGTCTGTGGTCCAGTGTATTTAACATCTCATCTAGCACGTCCACAATTCCTTGAGCACTCTGAATCTCACCTAGACTGTAATTTGCATTGAACAATAAAAAGAATGGTAGATTATAGCTAAAGTTGTTCTTCTGCAAAGATGGTGAAATAAATGCAACTACAAGAATTGATCAATTCAAGCATTTAATAAGACCTTCACAAGGCAATAAATATCTTTTTCTTGCATTTGTAGCAAGACTTTAACCCCGCCTATGTAGTTTTGTACATAGCCTATCCCAAGCCAGGAAAAAGGTGGAGGGTTATGATAGGCTTGGTGAGCCAATGTATAAAAAAACAGTCTCCATTTCATGGACTGAAACCTAAGAGATTTTCATTAGGGCGTAACTCTCTTAGTGATGCACCACATCGGAACCCGGATGTGGTGACAAATGAGCAAGGGCCGAGACGTCACTCCCTTAGTGACGTGCTATGTCCCGCGCCCGGATGTAGTGGACAATGCACAGCGGTCTTCGCACTTTACTTAATGAGTGAGGGGCAATGAAGCTAGCCAAATAGAGTAGGATCCACCATTCCACCTAGATAATTGGAATGTAGGGTCCGTAACACGTAAGTTAAGAGGTAGTTGATACGACAATTAGGAAACATGAAAACATCTTGTGCGTTAAGAGGTAGTTGATACGGCGATTAGGAAACAGGTAAACATCTTGTGCGTTCAAGAAACTAAATGGACGGGTCAAAAAGGTGAAGGAAGTAGAGAATATTGGCTTCAAGTCGTGGTATATAGGAATAGAGCGGAACATGAATGGAGTGGACATCTTAATCAATGAGAGCCTCAAGAGCAGAGTTGTCGACATGAGGAGTCAAGGGGATAGGATTATCCTAGTCGAGCTAGTCATTGGGGACTTGGTTTTGATCGTTATTAGTGCTTATGCTCCACAAGTAGGTTCGAGTGAGGCCATTAAGAAGCAATTTTGGGAAGATTTAGATGACATGGTTAGAAGTGTGTCTAGCACTGAGAAGCTTTTCTTAGGAGGCAATTTCAACGATCATGTTGGTACAACTACCGGAGGGTTTGAGAGGGTTCATAGGGGTTTTAGTTATGGTGATAAAAACCAAGGATCAGATATCTTAAACTTTGTGGTAGCCTATGAGCCACACAATGAAGATTTGGGAGCGAGTGATTGAGCATCGTTTAAGAAGAGTGACTAGCATGACGAAAAACCAATTTGGTTTATACCTCGGAGGTCGACCACAGAGGCGATCTTCTTGACACGACAGTTGATGAGAGGTATAGGGAGGGAAAGAAAGGATCTACACATGGTGTTTCTCAACTTAGAGAAAGCTTATGATAAAGTGCTAAGAAAGGTCATGTGGTGGGAACTTGAAAAGAAAAAATATCCCAAAAAATACGTTGCGCTAATAAAGGATATGTACGACGATGTTGTAACTAATGTCAAAGTATGTGATAGCTACACCAAGGACTTTCCTATTAAGATAGAACCATCAAGGGTCAACATTGAGCCCCTACATTTTTGCGCTAGTGGTGGTTGAAACCACACGGGACATACAAGGAAAGATTCCTTAGTGCATGCTTCTTGCTGATGATGTGGTGCTAATTAATGAGTAGGGTAGGAGTTGATAAGAAACTACAGTTGTGGAGGAAGTCTTTATAATCGAAGGGTTTTAGACTTAGTAGGACTAAAACTAAGTATATGGGGTGTGTTTTCAGCGGTGCTATGGTAGATGATGGGGATGTTAGCATGGACGGAAAAGTAGTGCTTAGAAAGGAAACTTTCAATATTTGGAATCGATGCCACAGAGTGACGGCGAGATTGACGAAGATGTGAGCCACAGGATACGAGTGGTGTGGGTGAAATGGCAACAAACATCTGGTGTCCTATGTGATAGAAAAATCCCTCAAAAGTTAAAGGTAAATTCTATAGGACGGCAATCAAACCTACGATGCTATATAGAGCGGAATGTTGGGCGACAGAAAGATGTGCAGAAGATGAGCGTAGCAAAGATGTGAATTCTTCGGTGGATATGTGGTCATGCAAGGCGAGATCGAATCCACAATGATTATATTAGTGATAGAGTTGGGGTAGCACCAATTGAAGAAAAGCTTGTCTAGAATCGTTTAAGATGGGTTGGATATCTCCAACGGAGGTCTTCTGAGGCACCGGTGTGTAGTGGAATTTTAAGTCGTCTTGGAAATAAAAGAAAAGGCAGAGGTAGACCGAAACTAACGTGGGAAGAAGCAGTTAAAAGAGACTTGAGAGATTGGAATATATCCAAAGAGTTGGTGTTGGATATGAATGCATGTAAGTTAGTGATCTATGTAACGGAACAATGACCTAAGATAGAAAGTTTAGGGGTTTTGACCAATACTAACATGGGAATAAACAATTAAAAGAGACTTGGGGGATTGGAATATATCCAAAGAGTTGGCGTTGGATAGGAGTACATGGAAGTTATCGATCTACGTATTGGAACTAGGGATGAAAACGGTACGGAAACGGTCGATAAATGATCGTTCGCTTCGCTTTCCACATTTTTATCTGGTGAATTCTAAACTAAATCTAAACCCCTAAACGAAACGGAAACGGATAGTGACGGAAACGAATGCGGAACGGAACGGAACGGAACGGATACGGAAACGAAAGCGAAAAATTCCACAAGAATATAGTAGAGAATCACAATATACATGACCACAAGAACAATGTAGCCCATTCTACCTCCAAAGTGGACACAAGAATAGTGTTATGTTCACTGGTATCGCTAGAAAATTTTTCTCAAGTTTATCAGTTGAAGGCACGTTATTTGTCTCCCATATCAGACCTTTATGTCCTTATCCATATAATTATCATAGATATTCTTTTGCTCCACCAACTACAAAGGTTTAACACCCTAAAATTTGTATATTATTGTTTGATGTTCATTTATGATTTTTTAAAATTTATCTTGGATTTTCTGGAGTTTATAAATACCATTTTGCTATTTTTAGATTTATAAAATTAATTTATTTATAAAAAAATAATGCTGAAAATAATTTTTCTAGGTTCAAAATATTCCAAAGTATTTTTGATATTTTTTTCGGAATTTTTTAACTCTATTTAATATTTTATATAAAATTATTTATATTTATGAAATTATTTTAATTCGAAAATAAATATAACTCTCCCTTCTCATTTTTGGGCCAAGCCCATTTCTCTTTCCGGCCCGTTTCCGTTTTTAGTTTCCGGTTCAACTTATCCGCTTCATGAAATTGTCTCTCCGTCGTTTAAACGACGTTTTAATAACCCTGGTTTTGACCAATACTAACGTGGGAATAAACAATTAAAAGAGACTTGGGGGATTAGAATATATCCAAAGAGTTGGCGTTGGATAGGAGTACATAGAAGTTAGCGATCCACGTATTGGAACAATGACCTAAGATAGAAGGTTTAGGGGTTTTACTGACTTTGATGGGGTTTCTTTCCTAGCCTACCCCAACTTGTTTGGCACAAAAGGCTTCTTGTTGTTGTATTTGTAGCAAAATTCTATCTAACACCTCTGTTCTTTGTTGCTCAAAATACCAATGCAATTATTAAAATTTTTGGAAGTTGGCATAGCTCTAGTTCTATAATTATATAGCCTGTACAATAAAGAGGAAGAAACAAAATTAATAGTCAATCGTAATATTTCGCTGCTACCTTCTAGTATGCTTTGGAATTTATGATGAGGACCAACAATGAGGAAGAAGGTACAGAGGTTCCAATACAAGAGATGACACTCTTCATCTACACATCCTACCTAGAACAGATTGTGAATAGGCTTCCACTGTTAAAAAATGTCTAAAATTATAACATGGTTGTGAGAGGTGTGGCATATTTGATAGATGCTGTGAGGTCCATGTTTTCTGGGACTGAAGTTTTGCAAAACCTAGGTCATGCTTGTTTCAAACAAAATAGGGGCCTCTCTGGTATTTTTATCTTCTCGATACAAAGTTAGATAAATGAAAAATATAAATGTGAATAAGGCGATAAGCCAATCAAAACTACTTTTCAGACTTTAGAAAGGAGGGCCTGTAACAAATATAAGGGAAAAAAGGCAACAAAACAAGACACAAACAAAATGCAAACATAAATGGCATTAAGAAAAGATGAATGATACAAGTAATGCTTGCAATACACTGACAGGAAAAATAAACAAGAACTGAACAGGTTAAAGGTAGCAAATCAGAAATCAAATTCAGAAGCAAACAAAAGAATACCTCATGGCAGGTGCAGAAGGGGCACTAGATTGAAGAGAAGCTTGTATAGCCGCATCTTCATAGCTTTGACCTGGCGGGGGATATAGATGTGGATGCCTTAATGGTTGAGTTTGAGGTGGTGTAAACATTGGAACTGTATTTTCCTCACGAGGTGGAAAATCAATACCAGCAGTCTGCAAACAAGGGCAGCAAGCTATCATGGTAATGGTTTGGACGGAAGCAACTGGTTCAGCTAACTCAGAAAATTATTGCAGATCTAAGTTCAATTGAAAACATCGAGTAGAACAGATATAAGTTAAGGGAAACCGGAAACAGTAGCTAAGTAGACAGCTGAGAACTCTGCGATTGCACATGATAAACAACAACAGAGAAAAAAATAGAAAGACACAAGGTGAGGGTACCCTGAGATCTTGGTAAGCGGCATGATACTGTGGATATCTTCCAGATGGACCTCCAAAAGCCACTTGCCATGTGTCAATCAAACTCAATATTTTCTCCCGAACATTTAAGTCTGGCTGCAAAGACAAATTGAAAATCAAATACAGAGCCATAGAGGCATATGATATGCATGTAGGAAAACCACTGAATGAGTATTCTCATCACCTTTTTCTTTACTATCTTGACCATTTCACTTAATATGTCACGCTCAATGATCTGTTGGTAAACAACATCCCCACAATTTTTGCTTAGGGTCTCTAGCACCTGAAAAAAGAAGACAGCCATGCACATCAAACCAGCACATAAAAATACACATAAATGTCAGACGAAATATGTACACTGCTTGGATTTTTTTTAAAAAAAAAAAACTGAAAGATGCGGGAGCAAATGTAAAACCTAGACAAGCAAACACCATATTTCTGAACCTTAAGTGACCAATGGAGAAAAGTGATTTCTGAAATTTTGCTATGCACTATTTGCAATTGAATGTAGCTAAAACCTGTACCGCACCAACACCCAAGCATTGCTAACAGAACTCAGAATATGACACACTGAATTGCAATAATTAAATATAGAAGAGGTCCTGCAATACTCACGTAAAGTGTCAGAATTTGCACTTTTGAATTCTTGTTTCCAAGGCGTTTCTTTAGGAGCTTGAGTGCATCCTTTGCTTGTCTGCACTTCAGCAAACATTTATCAGCATGCTATAATCTCTACTATATAAATTGAGAGTTTCTTCCCACGTCATTTCATCAAAATTACCAGTTGTGCTATTCTTTAATTACCCACCTCTTTAATTAACCACTCCATAAGTGGATGGAAGACAGCACACAAGACCATTCTTTAATTACCCACCTCTTTAATTAATTAACCACTCCAGGCGCAAGAAACGAAGCGTCAGAACGCTTCATTTACATAGAAATATAGAAATACTGCTTCAATAGTGTCCTATTGTATAAGGTATTATTTGCACAACATATTTTCTTGTTTCATGTTATCGTAATAGCAGGACAGTCGTTCAAAATGTAGATATTACAAGTCATATAAAGAACATTACAAGTCTCAGTATATAAGACCAAACAACAATGTTAGCGATCCAACATACTAAACAAACCATGCAATATGCATCACTCAACCATGAAACGGGCTATCAACCAATTTTATAGAGCAAAGCGTCTTCAATTAGTTGCACCCAATACCTAGAATTTAATAATATCAAAGGTTTGGGAAAAAAATCACCCCTTAGAGAGACATGTTAACCATCTTGGGAGCCTTAAGTAATTCAAGGTATCCATAAGTTTGTCAAAGCTACAAATCACGCCCCAAGAATGAAAAAATCAGTAGCAACTAAGTAAATTTCTTTCCATGTCATTTTAAAGTTTCCTCATTGTTGATAATTAATGACTAAACATGATGCCACAACAAAACTGCACCTCAGCAATAAATGCCACCGACTCATCACAAAGCTCATCACCAAAGTAGGTGGCCCTCTGTGGGACTATGCCTCAACTAACCAACCACAAACAATTCGGCAATTAACACAGTATCTCACCCTCCATGATAACAACTATGCAACCTAAGATTCCAAATTCCTAATCAATTGCAAAAATGGCTGAAAATCAAACAAACAAAGCACACAGAAAAGCACCCTGTGAAGGAAAACGAATTGCAAACGCAACAGATTAAACGGACCATAGAAGCAGCATCTCATCCCCGCTTAATTACATGATATTCTAACAACATTAGTTCAGCACGATGCAACAAATAATGCAATCACAATTAAACCACGGCAATGAGCAAAATGGCACCAGAACCCTACTTAATCCCCCCAGGATGAACAAAGTAGAAAAAGCTACCAGCACTTCATAAAAGGACATGCTGGTGATACTAAACCAAACAAATCAAAGAGCACACAAATCAGAGACAAGGCCAGACCCAGGATTCATGTTGATGATGTCGCAGAGCTCAATGTTGACGGCCCAGTCCGGCCCGATCAGCATGTCGCTCGTCGCCCTCTCCGCGCACGCCACAGCCTCCGCCATTTCCTCCCGGCGGAGCAAACCCCCCAACGCCACCTCCGAAAAACCCTAAATCCTGCGCCAAGAAACCCCCCGAATCAACGCCAAGATCCACCTTACCACCCAGCCCCAACCCGATTCCGCCCCCAGGAACCAAATTTTGACCATACAAGGACACGAATCTTTTACCAAATCGGAGCGAATTCCCCCAAGATTCGGCGCCAGGAAGCACCAAAGCAGACTATTCTACGATCCGGGATGGTGGAGCAGGCCCTGGCTGCGCACAAGACGGGAGTAACGGAGGAGTTCTTGGGAAGAATTGGGGGGTGGATTCGGGCAACTGTGGGATTGCAGGACTCTTCTTGTTTTGGGGAGGGGGAAGAACCGAAGAACTGGTAGACCGGGCAGCAAGAGGGGGAGAAGGGAAATGCGGACGTGGACCTTTTCTGGTGCGAATGCGACGGCCTGAAATTTTCTTTTTCTTTTTCTTTCTTTTCTGGTGGTTTGGAATTCGTGGGGAAAAGTTTGGGCGTCATCCAGATGATGATGATTGTTTTTTTTAATAATTATGATTTGTCGTCGTTTACTTATGTTATTGATTTTGTGTATCAGTGTGATATTACGAGACGGATAATCAATTGCATCAACTAAAATAGGACAAATCATCAGTTCTGCCCTTTTTTCCCTCTTAGTTCTAATTTGACTGCAATCTTGGATCATTCATGTGGATGATGGGGGTTTTAGTTTAAATTTTACGAGGCGCATGATTGATCCTGCATATCAGTGATATATTACGAGGCACATGATTGATTGCACTAACTAAAACATGATAAATCATCAATTCTCCTTTTTTTTCCCTCTTAGTTTTAGTTTGGCTGCGCTAGAATCCCGAATCATTCACGGATGGTGGGGGTTTAGTTTAAATTTTCGTCCATCCACATAAATCTCAGTCGGGAATAGAATAGACCTCTAAACAAGGCTTTACAGTTTGATTTTGTTACTTGGATCAAAATTTTCATTTGGCTACTTTTGTGAGGTTGTGATGTCATTTAGTGTTATTTGTGATTTGCTATATAAAAAAAGCGATTTCTTCGAAAAATTAAGTATGGAAATTAAGCTGTTGCAAAGAGTCATTTTCATGTGAAACAAGCAAATAGGGCCCTTTTTGTGTGGATGCTTAGAGCATCTCCTAAAAAGAGCCATAAAAAGGAGCCTTAAATTTCAATTTATGACCCCAACTAATTAGATTTAAGGCTCTAACGAAATATTCACTCCAGCAATTAGGCCCTAAAACCCAATAAAGATAGGGCTCAATCACAGAGTTGCTAAATATAGCTACTCTCATAGGAGCCCTAAAACAATTTGCTAATTTTTAACAATTTAGGGTCCTTGTTGGAGTTAATTTTTTCTCCAAAAACCCTATAATTCAAGTTAGGGCCATATTTAAAGCCCCTCTTGGAGATGCTCTTAGGAGGTAAGTAACTTCTACGTTCTGTTTAGTAGTTATGGTTGATATGTAACAGAAAATAAATTTAATAAATGACGGCATTGACAGGAATGGTTTTTGACAAAAATTCAAAGGAGAGCATCTGTGTTTAATTTGATTGAGCACTTTCTATACAGTGTGGGAAGTACATAGAACCACACATGAACAAAAAAACCCATGACCTGCTCTTTTTCAGGGGGAACATGTACTAAAAGCTATCGATATCTTTCTCTTCGAAACATTCTAAACAATTCTCTTTGTATGCATGCTCTTCCACCTTTTAAGTATAATTCATTAATCCATCAAGATATGCAACATCATACATAGTATGTTTCCCATAGAACTATAATTTGGATTCGTTGCACGTGACATATCTCACAAATACATTTCCACTTTTCGGTAAAAAAAAATGTGAAAATGTCTACATGGGCGCATGTATTATGCTCTCTCTTTTTTTTCAAATAGCAGAGCTTATTAAAGCAATTTCCCATTTTTAGGGAGAAAAATATGGGGAAAAAAGGTGTTGCAATAACTCATGACCAGCACAATAGTCAACTATTTCTTTTTCTACAGTACGCATGAGAGCTGCATCTCAAAACAGTATCGGGAAAATATTTTGATACCGAATTTTCTGACTGCACGACCACAAGTTAAAGTATCAATGCAATTCAACTTTAAAACTATAATGAGAAATGATCGATGCAATTAAGCTTAAAGAGAGTATAACTTTAGAGAATTTTTATTGTGCATTATATATGTAGTATACAATGGGTAGTAGAAATCAGATCTAGTTGTTGATTTTTTACTACTCTACTACCAGAAGATGTATAAATAAATTTTAAGAAATTTTATGGTGTATTTTACTGGTAATATATAGTGTGTAGTACAAATCAGATCTAACCGTTGATTTGTTAAGGGTGTTTCTACTACTGTACTACAAAATGAAGTATAAGTAAACTCTAGTTAATCTAATAAATTAGATCAAAAAGAATAAACAATTCATATTCAATTTATTATACTGTAAAAAAGTTTTAAATTTTAATTAATATGATTTATTATATAAAAAGAATGAACTGTTGTATTAATTTTAGTGTATCATAAAAGAGCTCTAATTTTAACGTGCTTAAAAATGACAGATCATGAGTATAAAAGGATAAATTACGCCCAAATAAAACACCCATCTCTCAACCATGATAAGTAGGGCACGCTATGTCAGGGCAATAGGATGATGATAGATCCTACATGAATTAGTCAATGAATCAATCTGCGAGCAATGGACGATCCAGCCTCCTGGTCGAACCAGCTGATGGCTCCATCGTCCGGCAAAAAGCTATCCACTGACGATCAACCGCTCGGCCCCACGCTTTGATACAGATTGCCAATACTTTTTGCTCATCCTATTCCTGGCCGCTCCAAGACAGAGTTGCTTATTGCATTTTGCGTCTAAGTTGTGAATATGTGATGAAAAATTAGTTTGATCATGTGCTGAAAAATTGGCAAGGATTAATCTTGCAAAATTGCTTGTGCATGTGTTACACTAAGGTCCTGTTTGGCAGAGCTCCAGATCCCAGCTCCACCTCAGAGCTGAAACTTCTAGACTGAAATAAAGTGACTTAAGTTTATAATTTTATCCTAAAATGTAAAGAAGATGACCCACCTAAACACTCTTAATATACCCACAGCTCACTGAAATTGGTGGTAGGAATCTGAGCTCCACCAACTCCAAGAATTTGGTGGAGCTGGAGCTCTATCAAACACCCCCTAAGAAACATAGACTTTCCTATCGCGTCGGACTATATTTTCAAGAAACAGTAAATTTTATGTGTATGACGGACCAAATTTTTTGGTTAGTCATAAATGGGATTTTCAAGAATTAGTCAATGAATCAATCTGGTAGCAATGGACGATCCAGTTTCCTGGTTGGACCAGCTGAAAACGGCGTCCTCGCCCGGCAAAAAGCTATCCACTGACGATCAACCGCTCGGCCCCACGCTTGGATGCAGATTCAAGCAAAACTTCTGCTCATCCTGGCCGCTCCAACACAGATTGCATACCCATTTCTTGTTTGCGTCTAAGGGCCTGTTTGGATCCATGCAGCTAATAGTTAGCTGCTAAAAATTAGCTGGAGTGGATCCAAACACCCCCAGCTAATAGATCAGCTAATTATTAGCTGAGCACCCAGCTAATGGTTATCTCATTAGCTAGCTAAACCCAGCTAATAGCAGTTAATAGGTGGCATTTAACCAAAATACCCTTCGCGTCTACCACCAATAGCATTTAATAGCATGGGTATTATGGACAATAGCATCTATTAGCCACATATTAGCTGGTGGATCCAAACACCCTCCAACTAATAGTTAGCTAGATAATAGTTAGCTAGCTAATATTAGCTAGGACCTATTAGCTAGCTAACTATTAGCTGCTAATGGATCCAAACAGGCCCTAAGGCCATGTACAACACGCTTCTTGTTTTGGACGTCCGGGCAAAAAAAAAAATCGCTCTTTCATGTCATAGTAGACAGCATGCTAAGCAAAACGTTTTTGAGCGTTCAATGCTTGGATATATTTGTATGTGCTTTGCTGTTTGAAGCCAACGGTTATGTATGAAACAAGTATTTGTAAAATAGTAAGATTAAATTGGATTTGCATGATCATGAAATCGGATATATCCTCCTAATTACTTGTAGAGTTGATTCTCGTTCAAGCATATATCCCAATAAGATGGTTGGTTTGCTCGTCGTTGTTTCCATCGCTCTCTGATAATTCTTTCTAGGACCCGTTATTTTTTATAACTGCACTCATTAAGCTAATATACCTATTACATTCCCTGAGGATTAAAATCTCCAATGTTTTCTTGGTCTGTACAAGGAGGATTGGTCCTAGCTGTGCCATTTTATATTCTTAGAATTCGTCGTCTGACCATTTTGGCTCTGTATACACGGTTTCGAGTCAGCATGCATGCCAGCGAAATGTCAATTTTACGTTGGTTTGATGCCAAATTGCCAATTCATGCGTTGGGCCAGGTTGAAATGCCAAAATTGCCAATTGGCAATGGGGCGCCACTCTTCCAAGGTTACAAATAAAGGTTAAAAAAACCAGTTCTTCTCTAAGCTTTGCTACTAAATAGAGTCGGTGAAATAACCCGAAAACTTAGCGAATCTAATAGGACGCTCAAACAGAATAATAATGCAATTAACTAAAACCTGTAATAAAGATAAACATCATTTTATTAATCTAATAATACATCACATGAAAACAAAATCTCGTACAATGGAATCATGTATTTATTAAGTACAACAAATAAAATACATAAATTCTACAAGAAACCTATGACTACCGCAATCTCCAGGTGACCTCCAATGTCGACCACCTGCATGCAACCGTTAGTTACAACAAATACAAACAAGATATAGACAGATAAGAAATTAGGAAATAATCTAATTGCCGTCAGACCCAAATGCGATTAGAGAACACTCATCAAGGTACTAAACCATTCGGGGTCGATCGGCACTTCTCGCTATAAGGGGTTTCATCATCTGGTAAAATAAAAACCTGCTCGTAATCGGGGTAACCGTTGTCATGCATAAATAGTACTAAAATATATCACACAATAAAAAAAAACAAGCATGAGCACTGTTAAAAGAAAAGGAAAGGGCAGGAACTAGCCACCAGTGCATTTCCCACACCCTCACATTTGCTAACAAAGCTACCAAAGCCAGGAGCAGCCAAGGCCAAGGAGCTCCCATTATCCAGTCAAGGAAGAGCAAGGAGGCACCAGACCATCACCATCAACCCCACCAATAGCACAACACCATTTCCATTAGATCCCCACCTCACCAGGGTTGCATACATGATTTACTTTTGCTAGCTTTAGGAGTACAAAGTGCACAAAAGAAATGAGGGTAGTCTGAGCTAGAGCAAACCAATGGCCTCAAAGGGTGCCCGCGCTAAGGGTGGCGCCGTGTGTGGCCGACGACCCCCCTCATACTCCCTAGCTACGGGAGGTCTGAGTGCCATTGCAGCACTGCCAACCTGCAAGCAAACCAATCCTCATCATCATCAACCGATGAAAGAAAAGCTCATAGCGAAAACAGACAACCCTACTAATTAATCAAGCATCGCATTATAACAAATCAAGGGAAGGGGGCAATGGATTCGGCAGTGCATGGAGAGCTGGTGGTAGAGGGGAGAAGAGAAGAAGAGCCGGAGGTAGAGGGGAGAAGAAAAGAATAGAAGGCGATAGAGGGGATGGTGGTAGATCCTGGGGAGAGGGGCGGCAAGATGGTGGAGGTGCGGTGGTAGACCCGGGGGATAGGGGCGGCGAGATGGCGTAGGCAACATGGTAGACCCGGGGGGGATAAAAGGTAGGGGCGGGGAACAAAAGGGAGACAGGAAAATGGTCGTGATGATGGGGATCGCCGAATCTGGTCGATTCGGGTGGCGCCAGGGCTCGGAGGTGACGAGGGCTAAGGCGGCGGTGCCACGGCGGCTTAAAGACTGTGGATCATGGGTATATAAAAGGATAAATTACGCCCAAATAAAAACAGAAAAACTAACCTACGGTATACCTCTGAAACTCATAAAACTTGTGAATTTTTACACTGAAACTCATGAAACTTAGCACTAAAAACTGATGAAACATGAAACTGATAAAACTAAACACTGAAACTCATGAAACCATCACTGAAACTGATAAGTTTCATAAGTTTCACGACTATACCGTTGGAACGGTATACCGTTCCCTAGTCTCCCTCAATAAAAACACCCATCTCTCAAGTGTCAACCATGATAAGTACGGCACGTTATGCTGGCTGAAATTGTCATGTCAGGGCAATAGGATGATGATAGATCCTACAAGAATTAGTCAATGAATCAATCTGGCAATGGACGATCCAGCTTCCAGGTTGGACCAGCTGATGGCTCCATCATAAAACGGTGTCCTCGTCCGGGAAAAAAGCTATCCACTGACGATCAACCACACGGCCCCAAGCTTTGATGCATATTCAGGCAAACTTTTGCTCATCCTGGCCGGCCGCTCCAAGACAGAGTTGCTTACTGCATACCCATTTCTTGTTGGCGTCTAAGTACTCTAGTAAGATTAGATTGGATTTGAGCTATGTTAACATGATCATGAAATCGGTTATATATATCCTGATTACTTGTAGAGTTGATTCTCGTTCAAGCATATATCCCATAACAATGATTGGTTTGCTCGTCGTTGTTATTGTCGTTCTCTCATAATTCGTTCTTGGACCCGTTGTGGTAATATACCTATTCGTTCCTTGAGGATTAAAATCTCCAATGTTCTCTTAGTCTGTACATGGAGGATTTGTCCTAGCTGTACCATCTTCTATTCTTAGAATTCGTAGTCTGACCATTTGGCTCTGTATACATGGTTTCGAGCCGGTATGCAGACCAGCCATTTAATGTTGGCTTCATGCCAAATTGCCAATTCATGCGTTGGTCAGGTTGAAATGCCAAAATTGCCCATCTGTCTAGATAAACTGTTTTAAGTAAACAGTTAACATGATTGAATTGTTCATTCTTTGTGTGCTTGTTTTCTGATTATCTAGGAACCCTCACTTTTTACTTGAGAAGCAATGTACTAAGACATTTTTGGGTTGGGAGAATGAACGAGAGTTTTTTTTAATATGAGGTTTCCCATTTCTATTAACAGAAATGAGCTACAGAGTTCATTAATTCGTTCTTTATCCGCGGGTCAAAATAAAAAGATATACAATCTAATCTCTCGGTTCAATAGAAGACATGAGGGCTAGAGGGCGGAGCAAGAAGTGTTAGAGCATCTCCAAGAGGGGCCCTAAATATGGTCCTAACTTGAATTATAGGGCTTTTGGGGAAAAGATTAACTCCAGCAAAGGCCCTAAATTGTTAAAATTTAGCAAATTGTTTTAGGGCCTCTAAGAGAGTAGCTATATTTAGCAACTCTGTGATTAAGCCCTATCTTTGTTGGATTTTAGGGCCTAATTGCTGGAGTGAATATTTCGTTGGAGCCCTAAATTTAATTAGTTGGGGTCCTAAATTAAAATTTAAGGCTCATCTTTAGGGCTCGCTCTTGGAGATGCTCTTAGAGCATCTCCAGCAAGGGCCTCTAAAATAGGGCCCCTATTTTGGATTTAGGGACTCTTCATATTTTTTGTGGTCCTGTTTTCAGAGCATAAGTCCAGCAACAGCCCCTAAATCTCAACCCTTATTTTACTTTTTCTTCTATTTTGATATATCCGCTATGTATAATCTTCATTTGACACCACTAAAATTCAATCAAAAATATTTGTAATACATAAAACATAAGCATATTAACATTTACAATTTAAAAACATGATATTTCAAATTAAAATTTAAAATTTTCAAAACATGATAAATAGATAAATAGAAACTCCAAACAATGAATCAAACTACGAAGCGCTGTGAATTGCCCACAATGCTCAATAAAATCATCTCGAAGCCTCTCATGTATTTCCCTGTCTTCAATCTCCTGGTGTATTTAGGGGCTTCCTAATTTTAGGGGCTTGAGTTGGGGCCTCATAATTTTGAGGCTGAGGAGGCAAATTTAGGGGCCTCCTAATTTTAGGGGCTTGAGTTAGGATCCTGCTAGATTTGTTTTTTTAATACACTCTCTATTTTACGGTTTAAGGGCTGGTTTAAGAGCTCTGCTGGAGATGCTCTTAAGGAGAGTGCAAGGCAAATGATGTTAGTCCTATGGACCATAAACATATTCGCCTCTGGTCTCTGGGCATGTGAGACAAGTTTCTACCTCATACAACTCGGGCCAAAGACCGGGGAAGTTGAGGAGAGATGGGAAGACCCAACCGCTTCCAGTCGGGTCGGATATCTATATAACTAAATTCACCAAACAAAAAAAAAAGTGTCTTCAGAAAAGAAAAACGAAATGAAACAAAAACCAACAAGTTTTACAGCCTATTTTGCATCAGAAGATGCAGCAGCCCTAAACTGACAAGAAAACAACCACGCTAGTTCTAGTGCACCAGCATTGGCCTTAGCGAACTTTCGGAGAACTCCTCCAAGATGCTCCAAAACCTCTGTCGCAACATGTCACATCGCTTCAGAGCCCTGCCCCTGGGTAAGTAAATTCTTGTTCTTCCTCCTCCTGCAGTTTGGCCCAAGATCAGGTTTCACTTTTTTTTTTTTTTTTTGGTCAAAATTCGCTTAAAATTTGCAAAATTCGAGCATACCACTCCGGTTCAGAAAATGATTTCGTTCGGTCTACCGCTCAAGTTCAAATTCAAATTAAAAAATTCGAGAAATTTTTTAAATTTTGTTGAAATTTTTTGATTTTACACAAGGATTAAGGTTACTGTAAAATTGAGAAAAATATGAGAGAAAATGACTTAGATACTCCACTTAATTGTCTTAAAAGATGAAAGAGTATACTTTGTGTACATGGTAATAAAGAAATATATAGTTAACAGAGAATAAATAGGGATATAGTAGAAAAAATCTCACTAAATTTACATACAAATATTATATTCCTAAACAAAACCTTTGTACTATAGAACTTATATATCTGGACGAAGGGGAGTAACTAGTTGGTGTGTTTGGTTCAAGGGCAAAGGGCCGGATGAAATGACTTCATCCATCTTTTTTATCCATCCCGCTATTTGGTTGGATGGATGGGTGAATGATGGCGGCCAACTCTCAGGAATATTCCTTGTAGATGCTGGATGAGCCCATCCATGGATTTGGAGTCATCTAATTGTTTAGATGAGTGGAGGAATGGGATATGGTCATCCAATTTTTTGGAATATTCCCTCAAGATACTAGATAGAGCCATTAAAAAAAGGTGGGATGGGCTTATCCAGTTTATTGCATGAAGAGGTGTACTCGATCAAATTTAAATTTCGCCAAAAGCACTACTTCTATGGGCTAAGTTTACGCATCTAAACATCTAACTAACCAAACCTAAGAACCTAACAACAAATGGCAAAACTAGGGCTAAAAAGCTCTGAAAACTCGGCAATACCAACGGTCAAATCACAGATTACTACAGCCTTCCAGCAAGATCGACTCCACCGGTGAGTATCGCCGACCTCCAAGAAGATCGATGCTAGAGGCGCAATAATGCCGACGATCGAGGCCCAAAATGGGTATTCTCTGAAAAATAATTACCGACGTTCAACGGGCGGTACTACCGCTCTCACAGTACTACCGACCTTTAACCCCGGCAGTGCCGGATTTTCTAGGGGCCGAAGGGATTCCCACTGGAAAATAACTACCGGCGTTGTATATGTTGTACTACCGCTCGGGTGGTACTACCGAACTTACAACAGCGGTAGTGCCGACTCCAGAAAAACTAGGGTTTTGAAAAAGGGGATTTTGCGCGAACTAATTTGAAATTTCGAGATGACCACATGGTTAGGTTCCTATCAACACTAAGGACCCATCTACATAGGTTTCACTAAGTTTCGAACCCGATCCACCTAGTTTCTAACTTTTTAAACTCGAAAACATTAATTACTGCCAGATTTTGATTTTCAACTCCAATCAAGTCCAAACACGATTCTTTATGCGAGAATCAAACTCTAGCGGATACACTCAAGAGTCGTTTTCTTGACTTTTGGAGCTAGGTTTCCAAAGGAAACTTCAAGACTCAAGAAAATGACTTTTAAGCGAATAAATTCGACATAAAGCTGATTAGGGTTTTTGAATCTATTAATTCGCGTTAACTAATTCTTTTGACCCAACCTAGGTCTAGCAACTAAACTAAACCACGATCTACCTCTTGAAGCAAGATTTCTAGGGCTAAACTAAAAGGAAGAAGAAAGGGGGAAAAGGGGAGCTCTAGGGTTTGAGCTCAAAACCTGATGGATCGAACTCAGGATCCAATCCACCAGTCTTGAGGCTTGCTGAGGGCTTAAGGAAGCTTCTCTACACCTTACAAGGCCTTCTCCTTTTGCTCCTTGGGCCTAAAACCACCGGAGAGGAAGGGGGGAGAGAGCTCAGGAGAGAGAGAGATAGAGAGAGAGCTCAGGAGAGAGAGAGAGAGAGAGAGAGAGAGAGAGAGGAAAATTGAGAGGGAGAGTGAGAGAGATAGCTTAGGAGAGTAAGGGAATGAGTGAGGGAGAGAGAGCCGGCTAGGGCTTAAGAGGAAGGAAAGGAAGGCTCTGGAAGCCAGCCGGTCGTCGGGCAAAGCGGGCAGCGACATGGGCGCCATTACCTTGCCTCAACTGCTTAGGCGGCAGTACTGATCTCTAACCGCCAGTACCACCGCTTCCCGGCTGTACCGCCCCCAACACGGCGGTAGCTCTGGATTTACTACAAAGTTTTCGTTTCTTTGTGGATTTGCTTTGAAGTTCGAAATTTCTCTTGGAGGGTTCTTAGGATAAGTTTAGGGATTCCAAAGGAAGGCTCTAGGGTTTAGGTCACTAAAGGTTTCTAACGAACTTTACAAATTAGGGTTTCGGGCCAAAATTAATTAAAATGGCTCGAACGATTTAAACCTTGACACGACCAAAACCAAATTAAGAACCAAAAGCGACACAAGGCACAATGAAAGCACTTAATTAGCTAATTACACTAATCAGTGAGTTACACCAACTTTTATCCTACCAACTAAATTTGAACTCTCATCATATCCACCATCCAACTCCCATCCTTCCAACCAAACGAACAATAAGCAAACATCGTGCTTAAAAAAGAATAGTGAACACCAAACACTCTTCAGCTCTGCGTTTGCATTGGAATAGCACACCAAAAAAAAACTTTGGGATAGTTTTCTCTTCTACTATTTCTTTCTTTCTTGCTTACAAAACTCAAGACCTACCTTTATATTTATACCCAAAACTACAGCCTAAATAATGGAATAGGATTCTACTTCCTTGTCCTACTTGGACTCCTCATCTTAATCAACTCCAACTAAAACTTTCAAGACTCGGATTCTACTCTGTTTACAAGATTAACTCTAACATTCACCCCCTTAATCTTGTAACACTAACTCCTTTACTCGACACAAGACGATGAACGCATCTTCAAAGAGTTCTACCTTCTTCTTGCTAGCCATACCACCGATGACGCACCTCGCCGGTGATTACGACTTTTTGCCTACGCTCCAATTGTCTTTTCACTGGTAACGCAACTTGACGGCGACACGCAAATTCACATTAAAACTTACCTACGAGAGAACTTTAATGCACCTAAAGGAACTCTCATGCACAGACACAACAAAAAATGGCGACAACAACTCTTCAATGTCCTTTGACGAGACATGCATATGACCATCAATATCGTCTTGTTACACTGATTATTGACGACACTCACTAATCGCGGGTGTCGGGAAGACACACTTTCTCCACCATTTTTCTTCTCTATGATTTTTTTTCAGAAAAACTAAAAAACGGTATACCGTTGCAACGGTACACCTCTGAAACTCATGAAACTTATGATTTTTTACACTGAAACTCATGAAACTTAGCACTAAAAACTGATAAAACATGAAACTGATGAAACTAAACACTGAAACTCATGAAACCAGCACTGAAACTGATAAGTTTCATAAGTTTCACGACTACACCGTTGCAACGGTATACCGTTCCCTAGTCATTCTCTTTTTTTTTTCCCCCATGAGCCACGGCACGAAGCACCTAAACGGCCGAATCAATCTCCTATAGGACGCTTGGGAGCCTTCTTTATTCCTGATAGCTGGATGGGTGTTTTGATGCAACTCTATTTTCTAGCTTCACGTTTGAGAGCCTACTGTGCATCATCCAGCTGCCGTTTACTAAACTGCCTCCTTTTTCCTTTGTGGTGCCGCGTACACACATGCCGCTGCCCAGAGAGGCTACTTTCGGCTTCTTGGGCCATGCCCCTAGCCTGTGCCGCCACGCCTTCAGTTGTGCGTCCCTCTTAAAGATGAAAACGGTACGAAAAGTCAGTAAATGATTGTTTTGGTTTCGTTTTTATATTTTTTACCGGCAACGGAAACAAAATCAGAAACCTCGAAAACAAATACGAAAACAGATATTGATGGAAACGAATGCAGAACGGAACGGATACGAAACGAAAGCGAAAAATTCCACACGAACACAGTATAGAATCACAATATATATGACAATAAAAACAATGTAACACATTCCACCTCTAAGGTTAACACAAGAATAATGTTATGTTTACTGGTATGTCAGCTAAATGCTCGTTATTTGTCCCCCATATCACACCATCATATCCTCCTCCATATGATTATTATTGATATCATCTTGCTCCACCAACTACAAATGTGTAATGCTCTAAAATTTGTATATTATTGTTTGATGTTCATTTATGATTTTAAGAGGTTTATAGTGGATTTTTTGGAGTTTATAAATACCATTTTGCTATTTTTAGATTTATAAATTTAATTTATTCATAAAAAATAAAAACAAAATTATGCTTAAAATAATTTTTCTAGGTTCAAAATGTTACAAAGTATTTTTGAGATTTTTTTTAGAATTTTTGAACTCTATTTGTTATTTTATGTAAACCCATTTGTATTTATGAAATTATTTTAATTCAAAAATAAATGTAAAATCTCCCTTCTCCTTTTTAGGATAAGCTCATTTCCCTTTCTGGTCCATTTCCGTTTTTAGTTTCCGGTTTCACTTATACGGAATTTTCGTTTCCGTTTTCGTCGGAATTAGCTCTCCTGTTTTCGTTTCCGGTAATTTTTTTTTTTCAAATTTCTGTTTCCGTACTGATATTTTCCGTTTTTGTTCCCGAAAAAAGGCTTCCGTTTTCGTTTTTCTTCGAAACAATCATAAACTTTTCGTTCCTTTTCCAACTCTAGTCCCTCTATGCAGCCGCTGCATGCACGTCATGCATGTATGCACATCACAGAGCCCATGACCTTGCCTTTCACCTCCCGGAGACTCCCTTTGCCGAGCCTCTACGCTTCATCGACCTTCGTGCCAACCCATCGGCTACCTGGCCTTCACGCCGATTACCCAGCGAGATATCCTGTTTCAATACCATCTTGCTCAGCGAGGATAGCCTGCCTCAAGGCACTGTAGTGGTGGCCTCCGCTCGGGGCAAACGTGGCATCAAGATTATAACATCACTCTGGTACCAATTGTTAGAACAGCACATAAAAAACTTTATAGCAATTTTCTCTTCTATTGTTTCTTTCTTGCTTACAAAACTAAGACATACCTCCATATTTATATCCAAAACTATAGCTTAAACAATAAAATATAATTCTACTTTCTTATCTTATTTAGATTCCTCAACCTAATCAATCCAACTAAAATTTTAAAGACTCGACTTTGCCAAATTAACTCTTAACAGCTCGTCTCCTCTGGTGGTCGCCTCCTGTTCGCCGCGGCGGCCGGCGTGTGGGCCTTCCGACAAGTGAGGTGAGGTGGTGCGCGTTGAGGATACTTCGCATCCATTCTCTTCCCCCTGTGTTCTATGGCATCTCATTAATTTTCCTTCCGCGGACAGCTGCTCTGGCGCCCGCAGGCTGTTCGACGGAATGCCCAAGAAAGCGAAGCGTGAGGGGAACGGCTCTTGGGAGCGGATTTCCCGGCGAGGACCGCATCGGTGCCCTTCCGGACGGGGTCCTCAGCACGTGTTCTCCTTCCCGCCGGCGGACAAGGCCGTGCGGACCTGCGCGCTGTCTCGCCACTGGCGCAGCCTGTGGAAGTCCACGCCCCCCGTCCTGTGCATCACCAATGCCGACAGCTGGGTGAGGGCTGAGGAAGTGAGGAGTTCAGCAACTTCCTCAGCCATCTTCTGCTCTTCCGCGACCGCTCGCGTCTACACGAGCTCAAGCTGAGCTCCTGTCTATACAAGCACAGAATGCATGGCAACAATAGCGAGCCATTCCGATTCGTGGAGATGTGGATCAGATACGCTGTGATGTGCAATGTTCGATTGCTCCGGGTCCGTATTTGCTCTGAAGGCGGACACTTGGGGCTAGTCAACGAACGCTTCCGGCTAGTCGGCGGACGCCTGGTGCTAGCCAACGCCCCTACCATCTCCCGGCACCTGATGAACTTAGAGCTTGAGTGTGTAGAGTTGAAGGATTGCTCTTTGGATTTTTCGAGCTGCCCGGCATTGGAGGATCTCAAGATGAAGTACCGAACCATTTCTGCCCATAAGTTGTCGTCCCGGTCCCTAAAACGTTTGGCCATCATCGAGTGCGACCTCCCAAAATCTGGACACTTTTATCGGCAGGGTTCCTTTGCTTGAGATCATGCCATTGCTAGTAACAGCATTTGTCAGACTGATATTATCCTTGAGATGGTAATCGCGATGGTGACATCTGTATGCTTCTCAGGGGCAATTTGGCGATGGTAACAGCATTTGTCCAATGCCTACCAATTTGGGGTTGGTAGCTGAATATGGAGTGGTATGTTTACACGTCTACCTTAACTCTTATTGTTTCTTTTGGGCAATTTTTTCTTTAGAATGAGAGGAGCTCAATTGCTTAAAAAGAAATCCCATTGTATGCCACCGAATAACTCTCAATTCCACTTCACACCAACGAATAACTCTTTACTCCCTTCATACCACTGGGTAGTGGTAGAGCTAGGAATTTTTTGGGAGCCTAGACAAGTTTAACTACGGTTAAGAGCTTACTCGGAAAAACGCGGCTTTCATGGTGCCTAACAGCGGTTAGATTGTATCGGAGTTTCATTGTTCATCGCAAGTGAGCCTAGGCAGTCACTCCGCCCCTGCCATTGGGTTTCAATTTTTCTTCCTTCTATGTCATCTTAGGGCCTGTTTTTTTTTTTTTTTTTTTTTTTTTTTTTTTTTTGTGTGGTGTGAAAACTGATTTTAGTTTGTTGGGCTGAAAAGTAGCTACCATTGGCGTCTGTGATTTTTCTTGAGAGATCGTTTAGCAAACTTGCTTTTTGTTGGCTTCTGTGGCTGTGGCTACGGGGAGGCAGCGACCAAGCGGGGAGGAGACGGGGAGCAGCAACCGAGCGAGGAGGAGGCGGCGAGCAGGAGGGAGACAAGAAGGTGGCGACCAGGCGGTGGGCGAGCAGAGGAGACAGGAGTTAGCGACCAAGCAAGAAAGTAGCGAGGATACGGAGGCTGGCGGCGAGCTGGGAGCGAAGCCCTGGGGAGGTGGCGACCTAGCGAGGCAGCCATAGCTGTGAAGCACCTCCCTGGCCGCAGCCTTTTGGGGTGCTTCATGTGAGATTATAGTTCCGATACATGTGTTGGTTGTTATGGTAATCGTGACGGCAGTGATTCTCAGTGGTTTGTCCAGTGCCACAAATTTGGAGTTGATAGCTAAAGATGTAGTTGTACGTTTGCACTTACTTCTAACTGATCTCGTAGTGTTGTTTAGCCATTCACACTATTATGAAGTATGTTTGTCTACCATTACATGTTCATAAGATTTACACTCTAACAAGCTTTTTTTTCTTATGTTTGTTATCAGCAGTTGTGTTTTATAAGTTAACATTTTTCAATGACAACATTCCTGAAAATTGGTTTGTGTGTGTGTGTGTGTGTTATTGCATTTTATCATTTTGGTACTTCTCATATCAAGTTGTTTTGACTTTTGAGATTCCGAAGATAGTTAGAGACTCATTTAATTTCTGCAGGATTTCAATCTATATTGCTAGGATAAGGATATTTCTGTGCCAGGAAAGAGAACGTTATAAAGCGAGAAGTGGGTTATTGACATGTTTTGTTATCTCTTGATTTTGCTTTAAAAGTCTATCCAATGTTCCTATTCACTTTATCTTGTCTGTGAAAATTATATGTTTATTTTTTCTCTCTTAATCCAGCGCATTTTCAAGTAAGACTTGACATGGTGCCTGTTACGAGCTTGCCCGCGGTGGACTCGCTCGTAAGCACGGGTTCCCGGTCGGAGACCGGATCGCAAGCCGCTGGACGAGGAACTCGCCGGAGCAGCCGGCGCCTGTGAGTTGGTTGTTGTCGGAGCCACCGCCTGAGATCAAGAGATCAATTTTTCGGTATGGAAAAGCATACCCTTTTCTTCTGCTTCCTCTTCCTTTTATTTCCTCAGGGTTCCTGTATTACACGATACGCACGCTTGATCCTAACCGACTCCGATACGCACGCCTTGAACCTAACCGACTCCACCGAGTCCCACGCACGCCTTAACTAACCCATAAGCTAATACTAACTAATCACTCCGACGCTTGACCCTGTGCGCTGCTGTTGCTATGCTCTTCGACGCGCTGAGTTGGGCCTTGCGTCGCGCGTCGGGTGTAGACCCGATCGGCGCTCTGGCCCATAACATCACTCCCCCCCTGGAAACGAAGCTTGTCCTCAAGCTTGCAATCGGGATAAGACCTTCGGAGGGTGATGGCATCCATCCACGTAGCTTCGTCGGCGGATTCTCCGGACCAGTGAACGAGGAATTGGCGCTTCCCTTCAGCAAATCGCTGCGCCAGAATGTGGTGGGGTGTTGGCTGAGCCGGCGCAGCTCCCGGAAACACCTCAAGGGGCAACTCCATGGTTTGTGCAGGCGGGTCTCCTTTGAAAGGTTTAAGCAAGGAGACATGGAAAACGTTGTGTATTCTTGCGGTTATCGGGAGATGCGATCAGCACGCCATCAGTCCCACTCAATTTGGATATCTCAGTACGGCCCATAGAACCTCGGCGCCAGCTTGGAAGAGGCAGAAGACCCCCGCGCTGATAATTGCCGATGTTTTTGGAGCTTAAGCCATACCCATGACCCCTTGTCAAACTCCACCTCTCTATGTTGGCCATCGTATCGCTGTTTCATGCGGTCTTGAGCCTGAAGTAAGTGGTCCTTGGCCTGCTGCAGAAGGGCATCCCGATCCACTAATGCGCAGTCTACTGAATCAATGCAAGTGGCGCCTTGCTGATACGGTGTCAAAGGCGGTGGTTTCCTTCCATAGACCAATTCAAAAGGGGCCATCCGATGCGCTGAATGGAAGGAGGTGTTGTAGCAGTACTCCGCCCATGGTACCCACTGGGCCCATGAAGATGGGTTGGAAGATGCTAAACAGCGGAGATACATCTCAATAGTCCGATTCACCACCTCTGTTTGCCCGTCTGTTTGGGGATGATATGCCGTTGACATCAACAACGTGGTACCACTCCTCTTCAACAACCCCTGCCAGAAAGCACTGAGGAACACCGGATCCCGATCCGAGACAACTGACTCTGGAATGCCATGGAGGCGGACTACTTGGTCAAAGAATAGCCGGGCCACGGTTGGAGCTGTCGCAGGTCGAGAGAAGGGTATAAAGTGAGCATATTTAGACAGGCGATCGACGACCACCAACAAAGCTGTCTTGCCTTGAGATTTGGGAAGGTCAGTGATAAAATCCATAGAAATATCTGACCACACCTGGTGAGGAACCGGTAACGGTTGGAGGAGACCTGCTGGTGCCAATGTACTCGCCTTGTGTCGGGCACACCGCAAGATCGAGCCACATCTTGCTCTCTTGAGGCACGCCGCTTCTCCCACTTTGATACCCGGCCGGCCCGATGAAGGGTTTTCTGAATCCCTTCATGCGTCAATTCGTGAATAGAGGCGATGATCTGTTGCACCAATGGCGATGAAGCCGGCACCACCAGGCGATCACCTCGGTAAACCAAGCCTTCACGGACCGCCCATTGCGGTGCCTGTTCCTGGGCGACGGACTGAGTTGATGTGGGGTGCTGCGCATTCGACGTCCCTGCATGCTGGTTGGCGAGTTGCTGCACTGCCGGATCGCTGCGCAACAGGTCGAGCCATTGAGCTCTGGTCACGTCTTGGGGTCTTGATATTGCGGCGCACTGGATGTCTTCGGAGTGCACCCGAGACAAGGCGTCCGCCGCTTGATTAAGCCGACCTGGTTTATACTCAACCTGAAAGTCAAAGCCCATCAGTTTACTTAGCCAGTGTTGTTGTGGAGGCGTAATGAGGGCTTGTTCGAGAAGAAATTTGAGGCTTCCATGGTCCGTGCGGATGATGAAGGGGTGTCCCCACAAATACGGCCGCCAGTGCCGCACTGCTTTGGAGAGTCCAATGAGCTCTCGTTCGTAAGCTGCGAGCTTCATGTGACGGTCGGATAGCTTGCGGCTGAAGTACGCAATTGGATGGCCATGTTGCTGGAGCACCGCGCCAATCCCGGTTCCTGATGCATCACATTCCACCACAAAAAGAGTCGTGAAGTCGGGCATCTGAAGCACTGGTGCGGACACCAACACTTGCTTGAGGCGATGGAAAGCCCCTTCTGCTGCAGGGGTCCATTCAAAGTTGTTCCGCCGCAGTAAAGCGGTCAGAGGCTCAGCAATGACGGTGTAATTTTGTATGAACCGTCTGTAGTACCCGGTCAGCCCTAAAAATCCCCTTAGTGCCGAAACCGTCTCGGGTCGAGGCCATGCGGTCACCGCTTGTAACTTCTCCGGGTCCGCCTCCACTCCATTACGGGAGATAATATGCCCAAGGTACCCGACCCTCTCTTGTGCAAAGGCACATTTGGACTTTTTTAGGTACAACTGGTGAAGTTGTAGACGCTCCAACACTAAGCGAAGATGTTCCCTGTGTGCTCCCTCTGTACGACTGTATATCAAGATGTCATCAAAGAAGACCAAGACAAATTTGCGTAAGAACTCCTGTAAAACCTCATTCATTAAAGCTTGGAAAGTCGATGGCGCATTTGACAGTCCAAATGGCATCACGAGGAACTCATAATGGCCGTGATGAGTCCGGAAGGCGGTCTTCTCGATATCCTCCTCTCGCATTCGGACTTGGTGGTATCCCGAACGTAGGTCCAACTTGGTGAAATAACGAGCCCCTCGAAGCTCATCCAGCAACTCCTCCACTACAGGGATAGGAAACTTGTCCTTGATTGTTCGCGTGTTTAACTCGCGGTAGTCCACACAAAAACGCCAAGTACCGTCTGCCTTCTTGACCAGCAGAACCGGAGAAGAAAATGGCGATCGGCTGGGTCGAATGATTCCTTGCTTACACATGGCTTCACACTGCTTCTCTATCTCTTCCTTCTGACGATAGGGGTACCGGTAGGGCCTCACTACCACTGGATGAGTCGCATCAGCTAGAGTAATCCGGTGATCACACCATCTGGGAGGCGGTAGCCCTTCTGGTTCTGCAAAGATCCCCTCATAAGCCGTTAATAGTGCTTGTATCACGGTATCTTCTCCCATTTTTGTTTGCAGCAAGGTGGCTCGCCTTGGTCGCCTCATCCCTTGCAGCTGTACGTGCTCCTCAGGAGTCGCAAACTCCATAGTCAGCTTCTCAAAGTTCCACTGGATGCTTCCCAATGTCCTCAGCCACTGTGCCCCCAATATGATGTCAAACCCGTCAATGGGAAGCACTATGAACGGGGCTGCAAACTTATGGCTCTGTATGCTGAAGGTCACGGACGGCACGGTCCCCAGACAAGGCAATTGGGAGCCCCCTGCCACCTTAACTTGTTGTGGCGCGCCCCCCTGTTGTTCCCACTTGCCTTGTCGGCCGGCATAAGCGCTCATGAAATTGTGTGTGCTCCCGCTATCTATGAGGCATAGCCAGCGTTTTTCCTCCATGTGCACCCATACCTGCATGGTGTCTCCGTGTTTAGGGCCCAAAGCAGCGATCATTGACAAGGATGCATCCGCCTCCTGTAACCATGGCTCATCTCCCTCGGCCTCCTCTGTTTCCTCATCTTCTACCTCCAGATGAAATAGGCGTTTGCAGCGGTGTCCCCTGGAGTAAACCTCATCACAATTGTAGCAAAGTCCTTTTGCGCGCCGCTCTGCCAGTTGATCAGTTGATAGACGTAGACGGGTCGTTGTCGAAGCTGCGCTGCTCTGTGCACTGGCGGTTGGGATCTGCCGCGCGGACTGGACGGGCCCGCCCCTGGTTGTCGCTGCGGACGGCGTGGTCCGGTTTGCCGTCGGTTGCATTGTTCCTCCTGTAGGAATCGTGGACGTCGCCCCGCCGATTGGTGCAGTGGAGGCGGTCGGGGTTCCCGCGTACAGCGGGGCAGGTGCGCTGAATCCCACCCCGCGGCTGAACGGAGAACGTCCCCGATTTGTCGCTGATATTCCTTGGATGGCTTCCGCGATCCATGCAGCTTTCCTGGCCTCTGCCTCCCGCGCGAATCCGATAGCCTCTGCGAGGTCTCGCGGCCGCTCGCGGCGTACGTCCGCGCCGAGAGCCACGGAGAGTCCTGCCACGAATGTATCAATCTGGTCCGCCCTCCTCATTCCAGTTGTACGGGCTAATAACCTCTGGTATTCCCGAGCGTATTCATCCACGTTGCTCGTTCCCTGTTTGAGGTTCACAAGATCACCCAAGGGTCCAGCACTAGAATGTCGGGTGAATCGCTGGATAAAGGCCTCGGAGAAATCAGCCCAAGCGATCCACAGTTCCTCACGCTGCCAATTGTCGAGGACCTCCTGCGCCTCCCCTAAGAGATGGAGACCCGCTATCTCGACGTACTCTTCTTTTGGGATGCGGTGGACTCGGAAGAATCGCTCGCATCGGCGCAACCATCCTAATGGTTCATCTTGCCCGTCGTAATCTGGAAGATCGAAACGTGGGGGGCGAGGTGTCCACCTTCGCGTCTCCTCCTCCTCCCTTTCAGTCCCTCGCCGTCGCGCATGGCACAGCTCTTCCCGCTCACGCGGCGCACACGCCCGTGTATGCGCTGCTCCCCTTGGAGCGTGGGTGCCAGCCATCTCGCTAGCCTCGGCCGATGCCTCCAATGCTGCGTCCCGGCCTTCTTGCCCTGGCTCCTTGGCCGGACCTTTTCCCTTCATTATTTTCAACATCTCTTCCATCATGGTTTTCATCTCCTTCACCTCGGTTTCGAGGGATGTGACCCGATCTTCGAATTGGTTCGCCATTGTGCTAGAACCGCCTTGCTCTGATACCAAATTGTTACGAGCTTGCCCGCGGTGGACTCGCCGTAAGCCGCAGGTTCGTCGGAGACCGGATCATAGCCATTGGACGAGGAACTTCAGCCGGAGCGGCCGGCGCGTGAGTTGGTCGTTGCCGAATACCTTTGAGATCAAGAGATCAATTTTTCGGTATGGAAAAGCATACCCTTTTCTTCTGCTTCCTCTTCCTTTTATTTCCTCAGGGTTCCTGTATTACACGATACGCACGCTTGATCCTAACCGACTCCGATACGCACGCCTTGAACCTAACCGACTCCACCGAGTCCCACGCACGCCTTAACTAACCCATAAGCTAATACTAACTAATCACTCCGACGCTTGACCCTGTGCGCTGCTGTTGCTATGCTCTTCGACGCGCTGAGTTGGGCCTTGCGTCGCGCGTCGGGTGTAGACCCGATCGGCGCTCTGGCCCATAACAGTGCCCCACATTCAGCAAGTTAAAAGACTTTGCTACCCAATGAATGAGTTGCGGGCAGTGATTTCCGTGCTCTAGCTTGCTTTCTCCGACACACACCATTTATAGAGAAGCTCACTCTTCAACTTTGGAAGGTATATGCATAGTAATATGGTAGTCGATGTCTTACCAAAGTTATTGTGCATGATCAATTGAGCTAACATATTTTTGTCTGTTATACGGACACGAACATATGGTGAAAATGGAAGAAAGTCATTGTCCAATGTAAGAACTGCTTCAATCTGAGCACTTAAAATAGTCGAAGTCAGATGTCTAAAGTTTGATGAATGGGTTCACAAATTTTCAAATATCTTGAATACCTATGGCATAACTGCTGATAAAATCACTATCCAGATTACTGAAAGTCCATCCGTATGTAAGTTACATATTATTCCTTTTTTAAGTTAAATATTGGAATTCTGTCTGCTCCTTGTGTTGCTATATTTGCTTGTATGTGTCCTAAAGCAGGCAATGAGAAATCTCTTAAAATAATTATAAGTAAATATTTGGAATTTTTGTGTTGGATGAAAATGAAAAGTTTGAAACTCACATATGTTAAGGAAAAAATGAGTAAATTGCTATGCTTTGATTTTGTTAGCAGCAGTAATCTGGTACGGTATTTAGAGTTGTCATTGTGGGAAATATGCATGGAATGAGGATATCAATAGCAGTTGCGAGAGAGTAATCAGTAGCAGTTTCGGCAGAAGGGAGTTAGGCGTGGCAGCATGCGGCGGGGTCAAGCGAGTGCCCGAGTTCAGGAGTTGTTAGAGATAGATTCTTGTTAGGGAGTTTGTAAATTCTTGTTAGGGAGTTTGTAATCAGAAATAGAGATAGAATTTTTAATGATAGAGTTTGATTGTGTCTCTAGTCCAGTTGTGTCTCTAGTTGAGTTAGGAGTTCTAGGTGATTAGGAAGTTGGTCAAAGACTTCTATAAAAGGCATCTAGTCGTATACTTGGGATTAAGCCAGAAATAAACCTATTTCCTCACCTATTCTTCCTATCTCACCTACATTGTCTTCTCAGCCTATGTTTCTCACCTATTCGTCAATTGAGTCGACTAGAAACACTATGTTTCTTCCTCTCGTGCACAAGAAGTAGAGGCAGAGCGACCGCCGAGTAGAGCAACTAGGCAATTGACGGTTGAGACCTCGGGCGGCACTGGGCGACGAGAGCGCTGGTGTCCGGGAGATGTCGGGTGGCCGAGATAGCACAGGACGAAGGAGCTGGAGGATCCTAGTGGATCTTGGGGAGACGGTTGAGGCATCGACGTAGGTGGTTAGGGCGTTGGCAAGCACGTGCGTGGCGAGGCTCCACGTGAGTAGCAAAGCGGAGGCGATGAGTCGATAGCGAGCCCGTGTGCGACGGGCGACGTACAGTCCTTGCGGTTGAGGGGCTGCAGTGCCGAGGGGTGGCGGTCGGCGACGGCGCGAACAGCACCAACCCTGAAGTGGCGACCGAGGCGATTGGGAGGAGACCGGGAGGTGCTGTTGGCAACCATCAGGCGGCCGGAGGAGGGGTCGGGCTAAGAAGTGGTGGTGAGAAAAGCCACAAAAAGGCTCAAGTGCAATGCAGGTAAGAACCCTAACTCTCCAAACTTGGCTCTAGCTCTTTATAGCTGCAAGCATACTCTAATGCTACCTAGGTTAGTGATCATTCTGATTATCGGTCTCTTTCTGCTTACTGTGTTTTTCTTGATGATTCTCTCATTGTTTAGTAGACTAAGAAGCAGACAGTAGTTTCCCATTTGAGTGCCGAGGCTAAGTTGTGGGCTATGGCTCTTTTGACATAAGAGGTTACTTGGCTAGGTGGTTACTTGAGGATTTTGGTGTTTCTGTTTCTACACCGACTCCTCTTTTATCTAATAGTATATGTGCTATTAGCATTGCTAGAGACCCGGTGAAGTATGAGTTTACCAAGTATATCAGTGTTGACGCTTCCTACATGCGGTCGCAAGTTCAAGATCAGGTAATGTCTCTTTCAAGCAATTGAATATTTTCGTAATCATATCACAAAGGGAATCTCCGAACTTACTATGCTTTATTCATGTCTGCGCAGACTTCAGTTTCGTGAGGTCAGAGGGATGAGGAGGATCTGGCAGTTGATGGATCAACCAGCTCTTACTATCTAGAGCTCTACTATCTAAAAGTAGATCATGTGCACTCATGTGGACAATTGTGTAAGGAGAAAGTTCTAGGCATCTTTCTCTGCTCGATTCTTCAGCTACCTGTTTTCGTTGCAACTCGAGGATTTTCAGCATCTTCGTCCTACTACCTCTTGCAATTGAAAAATTAGATCAAATGACGCTGAAGTGGAGATTATCTTCAGGAAGGTTAAGTAGTACATTCTACTCCAAGTCACAACAATCCACCATTTGCAAGTCTGGACACAATAATCCTACAAGGAAGGCACATGTGGTCAGCACGAGGAGCATCATCTGAAACCAATCAACTAGCTTAATTATCCTTACAAAATGACAGGATTCAAAGACTCGTTGATGTTACAAACCTTGGTGATAACTTTGCTCAGGACCTCAGTCTGCTATTTCTACATCAGCAGCCTCTACTAATGGCGTATTTCCAAGTCTTCGGTTTTGATAGTCTAGGTCCTGAATCATAAATGAATGTTAGAGAATCTGTGCAAATCAATGTGTAATACAGGAGAATCTTATAGTGTATGGCACTTTGTCCATGGAAGTTGAAAGAAAACCATTCTTTATGTAAGAAACGTACAAGACAATTTAACCATTTTGGAACCTAACTTTTGGAGTTGGGCTTCAGCCAGTTCGATCGGTTTTTGTTAAATCTACTGACTTTTGGAGTTTCAGGACCAAAATGCCCCTATCTCTGACCAAATCAAAACTTTATTTCTAACCACCAAAGCGACTAATAGTTTTGCAACTAGAAAATTAGTGCCAAATCAGAAGGCATACTTTATACAAATTCATAAGTGACACTAGCTTCCTTGGTTGCATTGCACTTGGCTTAGTTCTTTTCTCTTTTTAATAAATTTTTAAAAAATACATAATACTCTCTCCATTCCAAAATAGATGTTACTATAGGATTTTGCACAACTAAGGTGTGTATATAAAAGACCATGATATCCGAAGTAGTATGACCTTAGAAATAGATATAGATATGCAAAGAAAAAATGTAAAAATTATCTCCTAATATTAGAATGATATGTATTTAAAAATAAAAAGCTAAAAGCTAAAATAATATATGTATGTTCGAATGGACAGGCATAAAAACAAGAAGTAGATCAAAACAAAAGGAGGAACAAGAGACACAGATTTAACATCGAAAACCCCTGTGGGAAAAAACCACGGATGCCGGCCGGTAAAATATCATTATTTTCTTGAGTGCTACAAAACGCAGGGGATTACAATCTCATCTAATTTCTGCGGCTTACAAGAGGGTATATATGGTGGCGACCTAGGGTTCTACTCGGAAACAGATCCGAAACAATCCGTACCGCTTACCTACCAAAACCCTCCTGGCGACGGGTGTTCGCTAGACTCAGCCTTCTTATTCAGAATTTGGATCATATATCAACAATATATATAGCTAGGAACCTAAGGAGCGAAAGCAAATGGATGCATGAGTTTGTTGGAAGGTACCTTCAATACGAGCGTCTATATCTTTATCTTCCTCCTTAAGGTCATTGAGTCGTTGCTGCAGGCATGTAGGGAGCGACTTTATACCACGACAGTGTTTAATGGTAAGGGATTGAAGGGACGTGAATGCTTCTGGCCCATCTGGTAAGGCCACCAGGCGATCGCAGTTTTCAATGGTAAGGTATTGAAGGGACGTGAATGCTTCTGGCAGATTTGACTCCAATGATCTCAACCTCGCACACTCATAAATATATAGATGTTTCAGGGCATCCAGTTGGCCAGATAGGGACTCAATATTACGGCACCGCCCAATCGTGATGTGCGTGAGGGTCGAGGGAAGATTGATAAGCTCTGAAATGCTATCACACACTACTAGTAGTAGAGATTCCAGGCATGGAAGGAAAAGCTCCGTGGCTGATGGCGACAGCCTTGGTACAGCTGTGGAGGGGATGATGTCAGTGTCAGGTTGAATTACCGCCGACTCTTCCTGCCGTTCAGCCTGATCTATCCTCTCCAAGCTCGCAGCCTGCTTCCCAAATTTCAACTCAAGCTTAGGGCAATCATCAATTTCCATTCTTTTGAGAGATGCGGCCACGTTGAAGATCTCCACCAAACTTTTACAGTCCGCTATTGTTAGAGACTCGAGACGTGGCAGGAGCTCACTCCTTAATTCTGATGTTGATTGGTTAGGAGGTTGTGCGTATCCAGTTAGTTTACTGCACTTACAAATATATAATGTCCTCAAGGATACCAAGCTTTGGAACTCTTCCTCTGGCCAGTGGACGAGCCCATCGCAGTATTCAATGCTCAAATCTTGAAGCTGTACAAAACATTTCCATAGCGCTAGCGCACTTGAGCGGAAGAAGAAGAAGTTGCAGCCACTTAAATTCAAAATCGACAGAGCGGATTTATGGTTCTGTTTCTCCATGCCATCCACCAGGTCAGCCGGCAGTTCTATTTCCCTGTAATTCAATTCCAATTTCGACAATGAAGTCATGTATAGCACGGCAGCCTGTAGAAAATTTGTTAGCTCTAGGCATTCTGTAATACTAGCACTCTCAAGGTTAGGGAAGGAGGAATGTTCACCATCCATTCCTTCTGTCATCCCCCACCTCTTCAAACTATCTAAACCAGCTAGCTGGATTTCCTTTAATTTTGGAAATGCCGAATTGGAGCTTGTATGGTCTCCAAGCAGCAGTGGTGCTTCCGGTAATGCCGTTAGCTTCATGCATTTCTTGATCGATAGCTTCTCAAGTTGAGGAAACATTATCTGTTCTCCTTGCCGCCCATCTATTTCCAACCATCTCTCAAAATCCAGCAGATCTGTTAGCTTAAGCTCCTTCAGTTTTGGAGATGCAAAGGATGTATCACCGCTGCACAAGAATTTTAATTTTTCCAATCCAACCAAAGAAAGAAGTCGTAGTTTTGATAGCTGGCGGAGCGGAGGAAGCTTCTGGAGCTTCTTGCAACCAAACAAATGAAGCTCAACCACTTCTAGCAAATTATTCGACCACTCCGGAAAAGTGGTGCCTTGGTAGCCACGTATCGTTAGAGCCTGCAGCCCATCATGAGGTTGTAGACGCTCGAGAACCATATCATTGTGCTGTTGCTCTTGCTCCTCACGCCATGTCCATGTTAAAGCCAGCTCTCTGAGTTCCTTCTTATTTATGAGGTTTGCCCGTTTTGCATCTGCTCCTGTCACATTTTCTAGCTTCCTTAGCTCTAGTCGACCACACAGGTTTAAATGCTGCAGCTCTCCAAGATTACTACAATCCGAGTCAACACCCACTACAAAACATGTGAGAATCTGTAGGGAAGTGAGTTGGCTGAGGTCCGGCGGCATGCACTTCAATTCCCTGCATCCATCCGTGTAGAGGTGACGGAGGGCATTCATGTACTTCATTTGCCTTGGAAGTTGACGAAGATAACGGCATCCAGAAAGGTTCAACGTTTGCAGGTTGTACAGAATGCTTATATCTTCAGGAAGTGCTTCGATACCACTATCTGAGAGATCAAGATACCTCAGGTGACGCAAGTGCTTTGGTTTCAGTAGGAATGTACTCCGACTTTGACAGAGTCGTAGTGCTCGCACTGATCTATACTTTGATGGATGCTGCAACGAACCATCTACTCTGCTTCCATGACATAGCAGTGTTTGGATAGCTGGAGACTTTTTCTTCTGAGAATCATTCAAAAGAGTTTCTTGATCTTCGCATGCCAAAAACAAATGGCGAGCAGTACTCGGAAACAACTCCGTTTGACTAGCAGGTCCCTCAGCTATAGTGACACATTCCTTATGCATAACAGACTGTGCAACATCATGCATAAGATCATGGATTTTACATGTCATTCTAGAACAATACCCATGTATGCTTTTATATGTGTAAACTGGGACATGCTTCACATCCTGAAAGAATGACCTTGAGGCTAGCTCGTTGAATATCTGTTGCCCAATGGTTTCAGGATGAACTTCCTTTTGGTCTGGGATAAATCCATTTGCCATCCATAATTGGATCATCTTGTCGACATCAATCTCATAATCCTTGGGAAACACAGCACAGAAAGCAAAGCACTGCTTCATGTGTGCGGGCAAGTTGTTGTAGCTGAGCTTGAGTATCGGTAAAATCCCAGTCTCCTCATCGCAGATGGTGCTTTTTTCTGACACAGCCTTCCATTCTTTCACGCTGGTCTTGGTACGCAGTACCGAGCCCAGTGCCGCTGCGGCTAATGGAGAGCCCCTACATCTATCGGCAATCTTACCAACCATCCCAAGTAGCTCATGCTTTCCCTCCTTTTGAGCACCAAATGCTCTTGTCGTGATAATTTCCTCTATGAAGCTTTTCTTCAATTCTGTGAGGTTGTAGGCTTTAGCTGTACCCAGTGCGTCAGCCACTCCTCCATCACGGGTTGTTGTCAGCACTGCACTACCAATGCCACCATGTTGAAGGCGGGCCTTCAGCTTCTCCCACTTATCGGAGAAGTTGATCCCAGATTTCCAGACGTCATCCAATACAAGGAGGTATCTCTGTCCGCTCACTTCCTTTTGAAGGCGATCCAGTGCTTTCATCCTTCTTGTTGGTAGCTGCTTTTTCAACTATACTTCTAGCCAGGGAATCCACATCAAAGTTGTCAGACACACACACCCAGAGCCGCAACTGGAAATGCTTCTGAACTTGAGAGTCGTTGTAAACAAGCTGCGCTAAGGTAGTCTTGCCCAGCCCCCCCATTCCAACGATGGGAACAACCGTGAGATCTGGATTGCTAGCTTGACCAAGCAGTATTTTAACAACATTCTCAATATCTTCGCCTCTTGATGTTTCTGCAATCTTCGTAGGGTCGTCGATGTTATGATCGGTTTGTCTCCATTTCTTGGACACCTGCGGTTGAGGGCGGTATCTGAACCGAAAAGCATTCATCTCTGCGACAAGGACCTCAATACTCTGCACAATCTCGCGAAGCTTGTTGCCCATCCTGTTACGGAACACATGGCGGTTGTGAGAAGGAATGAGTTTTACCGTATCCACGAGGCCGAGCTTGCCGTAGTGCCCATCCTTCCTGGCTTTGCGACGGAGCGCCTCATACTTGAACTCGTCGAAGGCGTCATTCACCTCGTATGCCACCTTCTTGAGCGCCTGAAGCCAGGCTCTGGCGCCTTCTCTTTGGGCCGCCTGCTCCTCGGCGTCAGTGATGACGTCCAGGATGGCCGGCAGCTTGCGCATGAGGATCTCATGCTGCTCCTCCATGCCCTCCATCACCTTGTACTGCTCCAGGAGGTAGCTGGACGCCTTCTCCTTCACGATGGAGACAAGCGGCCCGATAAGCGGCCCCATGATCAGCTCAGCCATTGCAGCACTCTGAGCTATCAGGAACGCAGATGTTGTGCCTGAGACAGTTTTGGTTACCGGGGCGGAACAAAAAAACCGGGGTCAATTCTCAGACGAGATTTTCAAAGAAAATTTGAATCAAATTCGTAGAAAACACACCGGCGTATTTTTGCCTTGTTGCTCACCGGCCGTCGCGGGTGGCGTCAAGGGCGAGCTGGTCGAGAGACGGCGCAGCGGAACGCGAAGAGGCGTAGGCGTTGCACTGCGATAGACTGCGAGAGGAAGGAATGAATTTGGAAAGGTCTGCGGAATTTGGAAAGGTCTGCTTGCTCTTTGCCCAACCAAGGAAGGAAGGAATTGCTGTGAACAAGCATATATTCCAGAAAAAGACTGAACCAATGAAGAAAGGAATGGCTGTAATACGTTGCGAAGAGAATTCTTACTGTGCATTATACTTGCGGTATAAAATATACAGTAAAAATTATATTTAACCGTTGATTTGTTAAGGATGTTTTTACTACTTTATTACCAGATGAAGTATAAGTAAACTCTAGTTAATTTAATCTATTGTATATAAAAAATGAACGGTTCATATTTAATTTAGTGTAATGTAAAAGAGCTTCTTTTTTTTTGTGGGGGGAGTTGTTTGACTGTAGGGGAGAGACTCGAGAGAGCGTGCGTGCTAGCTATATTGAAAAAACAGCTCTACAGAGCGTTATATACGAGAAGATAAGTGAGAAAGAAGTAAAGAGCGTGCTAGCCACGTGTGAATGCATTATGTTGTTTAGGCATACGTGAACCAGAGGATATATTTCAAAGCTTCCTTAAAAAATCGAAGCAAACTTACTAGTCTCACATTTTGTGTTCATTTGAACTCTTACCTTTTGTGTTCTTCCTAATATACATGATACATCGCTCTTCCAAGTTTGAAATTTTGTAATATGTTTGATGCCCATGCATCCAGCTAAATTTGTTGAAAATTTCCATGGCCAATAGAACTCTACTTATTTATGCCTAAGAGCATGTACACGTACAGTAGTAGAGATGATTGTTGTCTATATATTTTTCCATATTATATGAAGACAAAAATAAAGATTACTTCTATAACAGATATCATCTTAATGTTGTCTTTATAAAATCCTATAATCTTTTAATTATAGTATAAAAATTATTTATAATAGATAATAACTTATATAATAGTAATTTATACGATCTATACCTTCGTCCCATCAAAGACAAATTACTTTCTCTCCTCCTTTCTGCACTCTTACACAGTGCTGTACCTAGTGCATGAATCATCTTTTTTGTAGATATGATTGTCCACCAAACAAGGGGCAAATATCTAGTGCATTTCAACCTCTTGACATAACGTGTGACCTACTTTCACAAAACACCGCATAAAATGGCGATGCCTATAGATGGCGTTGGTTCTCATAAAATATCGTAGGATCTTATAAAGACATATATATCACAATCTATTCTTTTTTGGGGTGTCTAGGGAGCACCTGAGTGTTTTTTTGGTTTGTGAGCACTTAAATTTGTAGCCTTTGGATCTAGATCCATTGATCCAATCAATTTGTCATCTCTCCCCACCACCCTCCTCTTTATATGACCCCAAGTTGAGTGCTCACAAACCAAAAAAACACTCGAGTGTTACTTAGTCATTCTCTTCTTTTTTGTCATCACAATTGATTTTGGTGGCGACACAAAGTCTTCAGATAGTGATGAGGAGGCTTTATCACGACCGGTTTTAGCACCACAGTGATAATCAGTCATCACAATCGGTTCTGGGTGGGAACCGACTGTGATGGCCCTCACATCACTAAGGGGTCATCACAGTTGGTTTTTAGTGTCGGTTCTAGCTAAGAACTGCACCTAAAACCGATTGTGATGACTTCGTTTCAAAAATTTACAGATTACATACATATATCACAGTCGTTTTTTTTTCTCAAAAATTAGGAACCGACATAGATGAAACGATAGTGTTGTCTCATTCTGTAGTAGTGAGACAACCATAAGATGATATTCATTATAGAGGTTATCTTTAATATATAGACAACAATCATCTCTACTGTTGTATATATGCTCTTAGGCACAAGTAGAGTTCTATTGCATGGGAAATCCTATTATTGCATAGCTTGTATGGAAACTGCAACTGCTCTCGAGATTGTTGCGTAACAGATGCACAGAACCTTGTCCATGTTCTTCGCACAACTTTGCTTTACATAATAGGTTCGTGCATATTTCCGATCAAATACAAAGTTCATTTAGTTTGAGGAACGACTATTCACATGATGTTATATTTGCACTTATTTCCTTATTAACTCCTATTGTTGTTTGTGTTCCACTGTTTGTCTTTGACTGTCTATATATATTATCATCTATGTGCTAGCAACTAGTGTAGGGTCAAGGATACGACAGGAGGGGACCGGGGGGGGGGGGTGAATAGGTGTTTTAAAAATCTTCTCTAAAGAGATACGTTTTAGTTACCCCTAAGTCAAAACCTAAATAAAATGCGGAAGCAAAAGACTGTAGTTTTGACAATTAAAACTTAAATCAAATAAGCTCACCAGTGTACTAACTAAATTATGTCTCTAAGCACGACTAAGTAATTCTAAATACAATCAAGCAATTGAAGATAATACAGTAAAGTAAATTGTTAGCACCTAAAATTGGAAACAGAGGGTAAGCCGATATGAGTTCGGATTTGGTATGAAGTGTCAGAGTCGGAAGGAGTAAGCCGATATGAATTCAGATTCGGCGCCAAGAAGACTGAGTCCGTGGGAAAGCCGATACTGTTTCGGATTAAGGAATCACATTTATTTAGCGTGGAGTACGCTAAAAAAGGGAAATGAAGGCTGATACGGATAGAATCAAAGATTGAGGGAAATACGACCACGCCAAAGATAGCATGAGAAGATTGAGGCCAATACGGATGGATAGAGATCGAGAGGAACATGGTCAGGCCAAAGAATATAAAAGGGGACTATGGGCTATTCCAAGGAAGAGACCATCGACACAACCAACCAATACTTTTACCTTTACCTTTTGTTTCCTTTGCATAGGAGTAGACTTTTAGCCTAATAATCTTTCCTCTGTAATCCACTTTGATCAATAAAGTTGTATATCGCCGATTGTTGGTCATTGTTGCTTTACACAAAACTAGGTCTAGTTTTTCTCTAATCTTGTTGTGCATTGCCTTTTTTTGGGGGGGAGAAATAGCCTTTACCTTGTCTAATCGACTCTATCAGGTTGATTAAATCTACCAGTTATGATAATCTGCGTCGGCTTACATCGATCGATTAGATCTACTTATCATTGAAGATCTAAATCGGTTTTTTAGCCGATTTATTGAACAGTCTCCCTCTTGCCGATTGCAAGATCAAATCGGCTGGAATGCTCACGACCCAAAATCTAAACCCAGCGTTCATGTGTGCTGGAAGTTATTAACCCTTAGTCAAGTTTTTAGCACCAACACACTTTTGGCACGCACAGTGGGACCTGAAACAGTCAAGCATGTCGACGATGGGGAAATCTATGGCTGTGTTCGACATCAACACTGGCGCAATAATCGCGCCTACAATGGACGATTTAACACTAGAACAGCGGAAAGAAGTCGAGGATCAAAAGGCTGCGTTCGAGCGGTGGAGCTAAGTTGCTATCAGAAGACACGGCGTGGCGTCATGCAAAAGACGGCACTACCAATAGCCAGCTTCGTCAATCAGGACGCTTTCGGCGCCGCAGAAAAAGCACCGGTAAGTTGATATTTACCCGCCTAGGCGGAGTTATCAGATATGATTAATCAATCTGTGAATTGTGCATTGCTCAATCAATCATCGGCTCTAGTAACCAAACTTAGGCCATTGATATCTAACAGCGTCCAAGAGGTGGCGTAAGAACTCGTATCGGCTGGTTCCTTTTTCGAACCACCGCATCCTTTGCCAATGTAACCAGTTTTCTTTATTGGGCAAAGCACCCAGAGTATGAAGCCAATGGTTGACAACAAACCATCGGCTACGGTCCCAGCTTCTGCTCCATCATAGCCGACCGTGATCCCGCCTCGAGATCCCGATACAAGCGAGGTTAGGCAGTACTGCGCCCACACGGATGGCACTAGGTTAAGTTGCTCATCTAGCCTGCCCCAAGGAATGTCATCCCAGAGGTTCCCTGGACCAGCTCCACAGCCGATCGAAAACACCCAATACATCGAGCCGGCCTCGGAACGAGGTCTACCCCCGTACCGGGTCGTTACGTACTTCCATTGCAGGAGCCTGTAAGGCATCAGCCCTATCGGCTACGAGCCGCCATAGGACCCGCTGCAGCCCAGGCCACTGCACTAGCCCGAGTTTGCACTCGGGTGGCATCACCATGAACCGCCCGAGTTTGCGCTCAGTACCCAGGCGGCAATGCGCTCACACCCCAGTACCCAGGCGGCAACGGGACGTGACACCCTCGCCTCACGCCAGACTCCTTCCTTTCTATTTCATCATCGTGGTTAGATCATGCTGGTTCAGTTGGATTAATTTGTCAACCATATCGAAGAAGAAAGACGCAGGGGCTATGGCGGCATGGTTTAAGAGGGTGGATGTGGTGTTGAGGTGGCATATCCATGCATCAGCGGCTCGTCGGGGCTGAGGAAGAAAGGTGTAAGTCACAGGAGTGTAGGTGGGAGGAAGTTTGAAAATTACCATCATTGCGCCCTAATTCATCTAATTCACTATATGTAGTCTTTAGAAATAACCATCCCGTAAAGTTCACAGTTTACCATCGTTGTACGAGACGAGCCTACATAATATGGATGGAAAAAACGGACCCAGTTATTCACCAGTAGCTCTCTGATCCATTGAATAACCATGTGAATGCTACTTTTAGACCAAGTGCAGAAGTCTTGCGGAGACGATGCTCCTTTAAATGGTACTCCTTTTGGTTCACAAAAAACTTGTTAGTTTGAGATAGCGTAGTTAAATTTTTACAACTTTAGGTAGCGATATCTTTTTAAATATTTATTTAGATGCTTGAAAATCATGTGTGTATACTTTCATAATATTATAATTTTATTAAAATTTTTAAATATATTATAATAAAAATTAGTGGTCAAAGTTAAGTTTTAAGGATTATATCAATATTCAAAACGAATACTGTTTGTAAAGAGGAAATCCAAAATGGTTAAACACACAGACAAGACTGGCCCCCCACTCAGTATCTTTTTGCTTTAGTTGTTCACACGTTGGTTTCTCTGTGACCAAGAACCTACAACCGATGGGACATTTGTTATATTTTCAAGTTCTTATCTTCCGCTCGTTTCAATTTGTTCACTACAGATTGCTGCGCTGTGTAGTGATCTCCACTTATTACGGGAGCAAACCAGCATGTATTTTCTACCCATTTATTCTCACATGAAGAAACTTCAGTCTGGGCACCCTTGATTTGGAGTAAGAAGGAAAACGATTGGATGTCACCCTTAGGGCATGTACAATGGTATAGATGGCAGCTGTCTATAATATAGCTCCACATCATCTACAGACAGTACTAAAAATAATTCATACAATGGGTCGTCTGTAGTGGTCTCTCATTCAATTAACAGATTGTCTATACAATGATACACAAAATGTAAAGTTGTCTATAAGCTGTCTATTAAACAGTAGACAACAGTCTTCTCTCTCCTTCTTCTCTCTCCTCCACATCATTTAAAATCCTACATATCATCTCTTATAGACAGCTAAATATAACCATTGTACATGCCCAGGAGAATACTTATCGAATAATTATCAAGGATGTAATCAAACATATATCTCTTCTAGAGAAGTTACTCTTCAACTTTGCGTGACTAGAACGCAACCGGATTTATTCTCACCAGGAGAAACTTCAGCCTTGGGCACCCTTGATTTTGCAGTAAGAAGGAAAACGATTGGATGTCACCCAGAGCATCTCCAGCAAGGGCCCCTAAAACAGGGTTCTTATTTTGGATTTAGGGACTTCTATTTTTGAGTCTGTTTTCGTGAGACAAGTCCAAAGAATGAATTTCCTAAATCTCAAATTTCCTATTTTACTTTTTCTCCTATTTTGACATATCCGCTATGTATAATCTTCATTTGACACCACTAAAATTCAATCAAAAATATTTGTAATACATAAAACATAAGCATATTAACATTTACAATTTAAAAACATGATATTTCAAATTTAAATTTAAAATTTTCAAAACATGATAAAATTTTCGAAGCCTCTCATGTATTTCCCTATCTTCAATAATAGGGGTTGTACTCGTGTCATAGGAATTGAAATTTGAGAAAGCAAATTTAGGGGCATCCTAATTTTAGGGGCTTGAGTTGGGGCCCTGAATTGGGTGAGGAGGCAAATTTGAGGCCCCTAATTTTAGGGGGCTTGAGTTGGGGCCCTGCTGGATCTGTTTTTTTTACTACACTCTCTATTTTAAGGTTTAGGGGTTGATTTAGGGGCTCTGCTGGAGATGCTCTTAGGAGACTGCTTATCGAATAATTATCAAGGATGTAATCAAACAAGGGGCGGGCCCATATGGCCTTGATGGGTATTGCGTGGCAATCCATCTTCGTGGACTACTCTTCTAGAGATGTTACTATTCAACTTGCGTGACTAGAACGCAACCGGGTATGCTTTAATCCTAACTCGATTGAACGTTCCTAGTCTGTCTTTATTGGCCCGAGCTCAATGGTCATATGAAGAAATCAGTGATATTCTACAAAGCAATAATGACCGGAGGGAAAAAGACCAGCAAGCATGCAGTAACCACAAAAACTAATCAGTGTGTGTTCTGCACAGCCATAATTTACTTTTGCAATTTTAACAAATTATCAGCTTAGGTTCAAAAATTACCACTAATTTTATGATTCATGAAAGTTCAAAGATTACCATTAGTTGCACCGTAAGTTATCATCTACATTTTCAACAAATTGCCAACATACGTATAGAAATTTCGATCAGTTTTATGAATCAGAAAAAAAAAATCAGAAATTGCCATCAGTTGGACCCTAAATTACAATATGCATTCGAATCAAACTCGCACCCGTAATTCTGTAGTTTTTCTTGCGATTCCCTTTCATGGACCATGCACACAGTCCACTCATCCATGCTTTCCAGTTTCTACATTGAACGTCCTTATCTTGTCTTTATTGGCCCGAGCTCAATGATCATATGCAGAAATCAGTGATATTCTGCAAAGCAATAATGACCGGAGGGAAAAAGACGAGCAAGCATGCAGTAACCACAAAAACTAATCAGTGTGTTCTGCACAGCCATAATTTACTTTTGAAATTTTAACAAATTATCAGCTTAGGTTCAAAAATTACCAGCAGTTTTATGACTCATGAAAGTTCAAAGATTACCATTAGTTGCACCGTAAGTTATCATCTACATTTTCAACAGATTGCCAACTTACATATAGAAATTTCGATCAGTTTTATGAATTAGAAAAAAAATTCAGAAATTGCCTTCAGTTGGACCCTAAATTACAATATGCATTGAAATCAAACTCCAACTCGTAATCCTGTAGTTTTTCTTTCGCTCTTCCTCCCCTGCCTTTTTCTTTCATGCCTGACAGCGACACATCACCCACAAAATTCCTCACATCTCCTCTTCGCATCGTCGCCTCCGCAACAGTTTCCGGCCGCCAATGGTCGAACTCACAGGAGCATGTAGCAGTTAAGACGAGTAAGTGGGAGGAAGCTTGAAAATTACCATCATTGCACCCTAATTCATCTACTCCCTTCAATCACAAATAGTTATCCCTTCAATCACAAATAGTTATCGATTTAAAAAACGACATGGTTTCTAAAACACAGTTTTGACCACAAATTTCTATTGTAATATATTTATAAAACCTAATAAAATTATAATATTATGAAACCAATTTAAATAGTTAAACAAATATTGACTTCAAAGTTTTGAAAGTTTGACTGTATTTATATCTAAAACGATAAGTATTTGTGACCGGAGGGAGTTAATTCACTGTATGCAGTCTTTAGAAATTACCGTCCCGAAACGTTCGCATTTGAAGTCAAGTGTAAAAAAATTGATGAGAGAGTGCACAAAATTTTAAGGATCTTGAGTACTGATGGCATGTATATTAAGCAAATCATTAAAATTGAGATCTTCTGAATGTTTTCTGGCTTCTTATGATCCCGTTCATGAATAAAATTGAGCAACGAAGATTCATCCAAATTAATTAGAAAAAGGGCAAAGTTACAAATATTCATGCTATTTGGGACACTAAAACATAGTGATTGCCATTTTTGGTGGAGAAAAGAATAATCTGAAACTACATCTCTCGCAGGGATTACAGAGGTAGTTATATCTTGTAAGTTTCCACCAAAGTCTCATATTTAAAGCATTAACTATTTTGTTGCCGTTGTGCTTATAAAGCTATAAACCCCACCCCCCATGCCTAATAATCTGATATATGCCACTTCTTAATCTGAAAATTCGATGGCATGTGTAATATCCAAATGCCCCTTGCCCCTTTGGTTTTTGACTCTTTAAATTGGTTTGGAGATATATACGAAGACAGCCGGTGTTGTCACCTACTGTTTCTTTTTTTGCTTTAGTTGTCCACATGTTGGTTTCTCTGTGACCAAGAACCTACAACTGATGGGGCATTTGTTATATTTTCAAGTTCGTATCTCCCGCTCTTGTTTCAATTTGTTCACTAAAGATTGCTGCTGTGCTGTCTCCACTTATTACTAGGGCAAACCAGCATGTATTGTCTACCCATTTATTCTCACCAGAAGAAATTTCAGTCTTGGGCACACCCTTGATTTTGCAGTCAGAAGGAAAAACGGTTGGATGTCACCATTAGGAGACTGCTTATTGAATAATTAGTGTTAGTCAAACTTCGAATCAAAAACAGAACAATGAAACATCCAAACTGCTTTCTATCAATTAAACCAAGTTTGGTTCAAGTTTACTTCTTATTTGAATTTAGTGGGATCTTGTGCGGGTGGGATTCAGAATTGTAATACTCAAGTTCGTGTCCGGAGAACCCCCCTCTTTTCGGTGTGAAATACTGAGAGGGATTCCTGTGTACATATAGTACTAATCTCATGATCACTGGCTAGTACGTACACGTATAACATTGTCATCATATCCATACAAGCTCTTGGTATATTAATAGAAATTTAGTTCTTAGAACTGGCCTATTGATCGAATTAAGAATTTGTAGCGGAAGATAAATGCAGTAGAACGCGTAACTTGACAGTATGCCTTCTTGGTACTGTTCATCCGGCCTCCAACTCAGTCAAAGCACTGTACATCTAATTTCCTGGTCGGTGGTACTATTCATCATGCACTGTTCATCTCGAATACTATTCATCCGACCTCCTGGTCAGCAGTACTATTCATCCAACCTCAACTTGATTGGATTTTACAGTTTATTTGATCTATTCTCTTGATGGTTTGAATGTTTAGGGAGAAATTTTTATTTGGCTCCTATTAACCCCCCCTCCCCCCCACAAGTAGCCTTTTTCGATCCTTCAGTAATAATGGCAGCTTTGGTGTTGGCTTAAGTCGATGCGAAGTGAAGGGAATTGATGAAGATCCGAGGTAACGGAGCTTGGCCAGGGAAAAACGGACAAGGCGACAGAGGGATTAGGCGGTTATTACGCGCATACGAGCATTGAGCATAGAGGGCAGGTTGGCGAGAGTAGCTGGCATGGGTGGCGCTAGAGGTGGGCGCCGTCTTTGTCTTGGCCGGGCCCATCGTGGCTTGCCGAACCGTCAGCCGTGCCACGCCATTGTCGTGCACACTGCTTGGCCGTCTTGCCGCCCAACTAGCTTTTGACGAGCCCAAGCCCGCCCATTTGGCGCTTCGTCTTGGCCGTGCCGGCCAGGCCCTACCATTTGCACTATTGCAATGAGAGAAAAGAACACAGAGACGCACGGAGCTGAGGCAATGAAGACAAATGTTGGGGGTAAATATTAAATTTTATTCAATCGTGAATATGTACAAAGTTACTGCCTCGTTAAAAACCTTATACCCCGGTGTGGGGTACCCCCGGTAAGGAAAAGAGTACAGTAACTACGTAAACATACACTAATATGTAAACTACTCGAGGTTGAGATTGTCGAAGTCAGCAACTGCCTCCGTAATCTCCGGATCCTCGGGCTCATGTTGTGTCCTATCTTCTGCACGCTCCCAATCCTTTAAGCATGTAATTGCCTCAACCAACTCAGGCCGAAGAGACGACCTCCTCGGCTCAAGTACCCTTCCCACCAAACTGAAAGTGGCTTCCGACGAGACAGTGGACACTGGAACAGTAAGTACATCCCGTGCATAATGGGATAGCACGGGTTTAATACGTTCGTTATTCTTCCACCACAAGAGCAAGTTGAGTTGATTACCCTCGTCCACGTCAAGGTCGGTCTCCACAAAAGGCGTGTCGAGGTAGTGGTTGAGTTCTACTCGTGGATTCCACGTCGACCTGGTCGGCGATTGGGAAGAGCCGGATGCCTTGCCTTTTAGCTTCTTCCAAATATTTGAAGCGGTAGAGCTGCCTCGTGCTTGTTGCGTTGCTGAAGTAGATCTTCTTGCTTCACTTCTAGTGCCAAACTTGTCGTAATATTTGTCGAAAACACTGAAAAACTCATTATAAACATGAGTATAGGCCTCGGAGAAATCAAGATCGAATGCCTCACCTATTCCGTGGAAGGCGCCCTGCAAGTCAGATAATTTTCTCCGAGGATCCAAAATAGTAGCAAAGTAGTAAAGATGCGGAATAGCTTGAAAATATTTTAAATACTTTTTCTCCATTGAATAGCTGGCGCCGTAATTTACCTCGGGTGCCACAAACGGCTGAGCTCATCACCGCCCGAGCCACCGGGAGGTCGTTCCCAAGAACGACCTAGTCGAGGTCGCGTGGTCTGGCCGATTGCTAGCTCGTCCCCGCGTAAAGACGGCCGAGCTCGGAGCTAACTATCAGTCGACCTGTCATGATCTCGAGGTCGGCGGGAGTAACTACCGGCGGCCCTTTCTCCGTTAGTTCGTTGCGTCCTCCACGGGAGTGTGGCGCCGTCCGTGGAGGATTTATAGGATCTGTTAGTTACCACGATGGACCGAGTCGAACGTGCGGATAGTGGGTCTTGCGGAGTGCGGTCCTTTGTAAGCTATAAAGCATCCCCACCATGAGGGGGGAGGCAAGTTGAATATACACGAACTGGAGTAGGGCTATTGTCTCCCCCTTGAGAGGCCCGAACCAGGGTAATACACCGTGCCATCGTCCGTTCCGGTCCAGAGAGTCGTTCCTCCGAGTAACCCCGCACGTAAGAAGGGGTCACGGTTGGTCCCTCCACCAACAAGTAAGCTCGGCGGGGGCCTGCTCCCCAATCGTCGACAGCTGGCGCCGTCCGTGGGGACCGACTTTCCCTTTCGTGAGGAGTCCCGGAGGATGTCAGACTCCCAAGATCGCCGGGGCCCGTGCGCCCCCAGGACCGATGAGGATGAGAAGCAGTTCTTCGACAACAAGGCAGCCAACGTCGCTGGCCCCGGAAGTCGTGACGATTCCAGGAGCTTTTCCCTGGAAGCCGCCGCACGGGAGCAGCTCTTCCGCTCCCAGCCCGACGCCCTTTCGGATGACGAGTACGACGGGCTCTATGATGGCCTGGACATTCCTGACCATCTCGAGCCCGACCAGGGGACCGCGTCACGAGGAGACACCGTGATGTCGCCCTCGCGGTCCGCCCAATCCCGCAACATCTTTGTCGCGGAAGAAGGTGGAAGTCTTGGGGGCAAATCCCCGAGCGAGGCGCGCCTCCGGCGATACGAAGCGGCCAAGGACCACCTGGAGGCATCCCTGAACCGGACACTGGCCAGCTTACGCCGACAGATACGTGAAGGCGTGGACGATAGGATCGGAGCCGGGACACGTGAGAACTTCACGCAGCGTCTAGACGCCAGAGTTCGTGATGCCGCAAGACACGAGCTCGTCGCCTCGTTCCCAGGCGGAGAACGCCTTCAAGCCTTGGCCGCAGTAGTGCGCAACCTCAGAGAATTCCCTGAGCAAGTCGATCTAGAAGCCATGGGAGCAGCCGTGGCGGACGACCTCGAAAAGATCGCCACAGACATAAAAGCGGCAGAAGCGTCTCGAGGAAAAGACACCCGGAGTGTTTCCCGGGAACGCCGCCACCGGACGTCCGTGCGACTCCACCCCGGCGACTCGCGTAGCCGTACTTGGGGGGACCAGCGGGAACGCGATCCAGCCCGGGAGGACACCCGGAGCAATTCCCGGACTCTCCCTCGAGATCGACGGGATACAAACCATGGGCGGAGCCGGTCTGAACTCTCCTCCTCAGGCCATTCTCCATCGTACCGGCCTAAAGAGGTGTTCTCCCGCCTAGGCCCACGAGCTTCAGGCTCGGCCTACAGAGGTCATCCTGGCCACCGAGCCCAAGACGACCGCCACGATAATCCTATTTTCGGGTGCAGAGCATTCGCGGCGTCCCTGCGGCGCGTAACGTGGCCAGTCAGGTTCAAACCAGGCCACATCGAGAGGTTCGACGGGACGCAGAACCCGGACGAGTTCCTCTCGATTTACACCACGGCCATCCTGGCCGCCAGCGGGGATGAAGGGGTCATGGCGAACTTCCTGCCCACGGTGCTGGATGGACCGGCTCGGACGTGGCTCTTTAATCAGAAGGAGGGCTCTATCCGATCCTGAGCGGAACTAAGTAACACCCTTCGAGCAAACTTCCAGAGCTGTTATGTTCGCCCGGGAAAAGAGCGCGACCTCGAGCGTCTGATACAGACGGACGGTGAGACCCTGCGCCAATTCGTCCAGGGTTTCATGCAGGTGCGGAACTCCATCCCGAGCATCTCGGATGAGGCGGTCGTCCGGGCTTTCAAGTTCGGGGTCCGAGACGTCCGCTTTACGCAGGACCTCGAGATTCACCCGGACATCACGGCCAACGAACTGTTCCGCATGGCCGACCGATACGCCAACGCCGATGAAGCGACGCAATGGAAAAAGCTCCTAGACGAGGGAAAACTGCCCCTCAGCCCGGACTCGAAGGGGCATCTAGCCGGAAGAGCATAAGCTCAATCGAGAAAAAGATAAAAAAGAAGAAAAAACCATCCGTCTCCGACATGGTGGCGGTCGACCTCGCAAGCATACAAAGGGGGGACCACAAAAGGAAAGGGTCGACCGGCTCATCGCAATGGCGAACAAGGTCGTGACGACCAGGGCCGTGGCGATCAACGCGGACGAGCAAGCACCTACTTTTGCCCGCTCCACCAGGCGTACGGCCACGACCTGTGCAACTGCCGAACATGGGCTCCCGCCTGGAACAATTCTACAATGGCAAGGGCCCCATGCCCACGCTCCCAGAGCAAGAAGAAGACGTCAAGGGCAAGAAGCTTGCCGACGAGAACGAAGACATGGAGTATCAGGAGCCAAAAAACCACATCGCCGTGATATTCGGGGGCTCCGCCGCTTATGGGTCGCGTCGGGAGTTGAAGGAAGCCGCGCGCGAGGTACTTCGTGTTACCCAGGGTAAGCCTCCCGTCCAGCAGCTCAGGTGGTCCGAGCTGCCCCTTACATTTTCCAAGGACGACTGCCCCTCGGGGATGACGAAGCCCCAGAGGCTCCCGATGGTCGTCAGTCCAACAATCTGCAACACCATGGTAGGTCGGGTGCTTGTAGATTGCGGGAGTTCCCTGGACCTGATATCCGCCAGGGTCCTAGACGAGATGCAAATCCCTCGATCCAAGGTCAAGAGCATCGTAGTCCCTTTCTACGGGATAGTCCCCGGCACCTCAGTCAAGCCACTTTCGGACGGATCGTCACCTTTGTGATCTTCGGCAGCCCGAGCAACTTTCGAACGGAGTTGATCACGTTCGAGGTGGTTGATTTCGAGTCAGCCTACAACGCCATCCTGGGCCGACCGGCACTCGCCAAATTTATGGCCGCCACGCACCACGGGTACCAATGCCTGAAGGTCCCCGGGCCCGGGGGCGTAATCTCGGTGAGGGGGAACCCGAAAGCGGCCCTGAACTGCGACGAGAAGGCATTGGACATGGTCGGGCAGCTGCCCCAGCGCGGGCCCGAGCAAGAGCCGAGGAGTCCTCGACCCAAAGCTACCCTCCAGGCCGGAGGAGAAACTAAGGCCGTCCCGCTGTACGACGCAAAGCCAGACAAGGTCGTACAAGTGGGAGCTTCCCTGGATCCTAAATAGGAACTCGAGCTCGTGACCTTCCTCCGGAGGAGTGCGGACACGTTCGCCTGGGAACCGTCCGACATGCCCGGAGTCCCAAGGGAGGTCGTCGAGCACAAAGGCTGCTCACTGACAAAAGGCCTGTGCAGCAGAAGCTCAGGCGCTTCTCCCCGGAGAAGCAAGCTATCATCAAAAAGGAACTAAATAAGCTCCTCAAGGCTGGCTTTATACGGGAAGTTGACCATTCCGATTGGTTGGCCAACCCGGTCATCGTAAAGAAGAAGGGGGCAAGTGGCGCATGTGCGTCGACCACACGGGCCTAAACGCCGCGTGCCCTAAAGACAATTTCCCATTGCCTCGGATAGACCAGTTGGTCGACTCAATGGCCGGCTCCGAGGTTATGAGCTTCCTGGACGCCTATTCAGGTTATCACCAGATCGGTATAGCACCCGATGATGAGGAAAAAAACTTCCTTCATCACGCCGTTTGGCACTTTCTGCTACACGACCATGTCCTTCGGTCTAAGAAACGCCGGAGCAACCTTCCAGCGCCTCATGCAGAAAACCTTCTCGGAACAAATAGGCCGGAACTTAGAAGTGTACGTGGACGACATTGTGGTTAAAAGTAAGATAGCCTCAGGTCATGTCTTTGACCTGGAGGAAACCTTTTGTAACCTCAATAAGCACCGAATAAAGCTGAACCCTGAAAAGTGCGTGTTCGGAGTCAAAGCCGGTAAAGTACTCGGCTACATGATCGACCCACAAGGAATTGGGGCCAACCCCGAGAAAATAGAGGCCATCGAGAACATGCGACCACCCGCTTGCATGCGGGAGGTACAATCTCTGACCGGGAGGATGGCGGCCCTAAGTCGTTTCATCTCGCGGCTCGGGGAGCGCGGCCTACCTTTCTTCAAGGCGCTCCGGAAGCACGACGGCCGCTGGGCAGAGGTGGATAACTCCTTTGCGGAATTGAAGCTATACTTGTCGAGACCCCCGGTCCTGACCACGCCGAGAATAGGGGAGGTCCTGCTGTTGTACCTGGCCGCCACACCTCAAGCGGTAAGCGCCGTCATAACGGTAGAAAGGGACGGAGTGCAGCGCCCGATCTACTACATCAGCGAAGTCTTACATGGACCAAAGGAGCGTTACCCTGAGGTCCAGAAGCTCCTGTACGCATTTCTTGTGGCTTCCAGGAAACTGCGACATTACTTTCAGGCCTATAAAATCCGTGTCCCGACCAACTTCCCGCTCAGGGAAATTTTAGGGAATCAGGAAGCGAGCGGGCGGATCGCGAAGTGGGCCATGGAGCTCGCCGAATTCGAGATCGAGTTCGCGGCCAGAACCGCAATCAAATCTCAGGTCCTGGCGGACTTCCTAGCCGAATGGACAAACCCCGCCCCATCGCAGCCAGAACCCGACCAGGCCAAGCGGTGGTCAGCTGGTCATGCACTTTCGATGGGTCCCGAGAGCTTCTGAATGCTCGGGCCGAGTAGTCCTGGAATCCCCTCAGGGGGAACGGATCCAATACACCCTCCAGTTGCATTTCGCCGCAACAAACAACGCGGCAGAATATGAAGGTCTGCTGGCCGGGCTTCGGGCATGCAAGGCGCTCGGAGTCCTGCGGCTGACTGTGAAGGGCGACTCACAGCTAGTAGTCAACCAGGTTAACAAGGAGTATCAGTGTTCCGATGACTCAATGGCGCTTTACCTGGCTGAAGTAAGGAAGATGGAAAAGTATTTCAGAAACTTCGAAATACTGTACGTCCCCAGGAAGGACAATGCCCTGGCCGACCATCTGTCAAAGGTCGGTTCCGTGCAACTCCCCGCTCCGGCGGGCGTGCTCGTCGAGCACCTTTATAAGCCCTCCATACCCGCCGAAGGGGAGGCAACCGAGACGGGTGGTATCGTCTCCTTCCTCGAGCAAGGTGCGAGTTGGATGACGCCATTCATCCAGTACCTAGCACACGGGACACTGCCCGAGGAAGAGGCCGAGAGGTCCCGGCTTGTAAGACGCTCCTCTCCCTATAAAATGGTGGAGGGCTTCTTGTACCGCAGAGGCGCGCTTGGGGTCCTCTCCAAGTGCATCACTCAGGAGGAAGGCAAATATCTCCTCAAAGATATCTACGACGGGATGTGTGGAGCTCACTCGTCCTTTAGGACCTTGGTGAGCAAAGCCTTCCGGTTGGGTTACTACTGGCCAACGGCCTTAGCAGACGCTCGCTCAATAGTAACCTCTTGCCGATCTTGCCAGTTCCACGCTCGCAAGATCCACCAGCCGGCATATGCGCTACAGACCATGCCCCTAACTTGGCCGTTCTCGGTTTGGGGCATCGACATACTCGGACCATTTCCCCGGGGAAGGAAGGGTTGCAAATACCTGTTTGTTGCAATCGACACCTTTACCAAATGGATCGAGGCCGAGCCCGTGTCAACCATCTCGGCACAAGCAGCTAAAAGGTTCTTCCGAAATAACGTGGTAACTCGCTTTGGCATTCCGAGTCGCCTCATCACAGACAACGGCACTCAGTTCACGAGCGAGTTGTTTCAGGCTTATTGCGAGGAGGTCGGGACCAAGATATGCTTCGCGTCCGTGGCCCACCCACAGAGTAACGGGGCGGCCGAGCGCGCGAATGGGCAGATTGTCCAAGGGATCAAAAAGAGAGTCTTCAAGAATCTCGACCAGCACGGTCAGGCTTGGGTGGACGAGCTACCTCCCGTCCTATGGTCGGTTTGCACCACGACAAGCCGAGCTACAGGGGAGACCCCTTTTCAGCTCGTGTACGGCGCAGAAGCCATCCTACCCACCGAAGTCGTGCTGGGATCCCCGAGGGTAAATCTGGCTGACGACATCGACCAAGAGGGCGAGCGCCTCCTCGACCTCGATCTCGCAGAGGCAACACGCGAACGGGTTTTGCTACGTTCTGCAGTCTACCTACAGGCTCTTCGCAGGCACGCCGCCAAATCAATACGACCAAGGACCTTACATGTCGGCGATCTCGTTATGCGACGAGTTCAGGACTTGTCAAAAGCCAACAAATTGTCACCGAGATGGGAGGGTCCTTATACGGTCGTCTCAACAGCACGCCCGGGGGCTGTTCGCCTCGCGATGGAAGATGGTCGAGAACTCGCCAGCACCTGGAACATCGACCAACTGCGTAAGTTCTATATTTAGTTCGCTATACCTTTTTTTTTACACGACCAAACTGTCCTCGTCTTTCCTTTTAATAAAAAATTCGGCAACTTGGATCACCCCCAAGAGAGAGCCATTAGCCCAGCCCGGTCTCGACCAAGGAAAAAAGAAAAAGCGAACTCGGTCGTCGTGACGCCGACGGACGGAAAAAAGACCGCCTAAACGCCGGGCCACCGAGCTCGACCTTAGGGGCTCCCGTCCTTATAAAATGATCACCCTCCCGTGGCAAGTCTTCGCCGCAGGCAACGAATCGCACGGACACCCCTTCGGATGGTTCCGAGCACATGTCGGCCGACGCACGGTAGGGATATTTTCGTATCTGGAGGCCACGCGACAAGGTTCATCACTTAGTCTTTAGTCTCCCGGGGCTCTCCCGCCAACGAGGTCGCACTCGCATGCTACATCCGCGGCCTCCGTTGACGGCGGGGGGCTATACGGGCACCGTGTGACTACGACCTAGAACGATCCGGGCTTAAGGTTACTTCCCGTTCCCTAGCGCTAGAAGCATGCCAGCGCTTCGACCCGAAGCAGAAGGGCATCTAATATATACAAGTAGTTTTTTAACATGAGACTCGAGTTTTACAGGTAGAGCCCGCAGAGATCAACATTACTAAAAACAACCGGCGCGCTTCTCCCCCTGAAGAGTGGCAAGCTCCTCCCACACGGAGTAAGGCTCGGACTCGAGGTCGAGCACCTGCCGACGAGCTTCCCGACCGTCGGCAGCCGCCTGGTGAAGCCGTCTGGACTCCTCCCCGTGCTGATCGATAGTCTTTTCGACACTCTGAAGGGAGTCCCGCAGCTTGACCACCGCCGCCTCAAGACCCGACCTCGCATGCTCGCTCTGGTCGAGCCGCTCCTTGAGGACCAGCAAGGACTCCTCCATCTTGTGCCGGATCTCTGCTTCAGATGCCTTCAACCTGGCAACCAGATGCTCGAGCTCTGCGATCCTCGCATCTTGCTCGGCGTGGTGCTTAGCAACGACTTCTGGCGGGACGGTCGCAGCACGGAAGTCCTCCATGGTGGCTCCTAACACCTGCACGACAGTATCTCGGATTACCCCCGATCTTACTAAACAAGGACCAGAGCATCAAGAAAGCTTACCCAATGAAGCCGGGCTTCGGCCCTTCTTCTCGAACAAATTTCTCGGCTGGTCCTCCGAGACGGTTTCTTCTCCTTGGACGGGCACGGGGCCTGGAAGTTTTTCTGCCTCCTCCTGGGCGCGAACTTCCTCGTCCGCCGGGAGGGGAAGACCCTGGCTTTGGGGGACGACGGCCTCAAGGGCAAGAACCCCCGTCTGCACTTCTCCCTGGGCAGGAGCTGCGGCCAGGGGCTCCACCTCCTCCTGAGCTCGGGCCCCTTCGGCGTCCGAGACTACAGGGTCTTTGGCAGCCCGGGGCTCGGGGTCATCGTCCGGGAAAGGAGGATCTTGGCTTAGGGAGTCGACCTCCATCGCCTGGGGTACGACAACCGCAAGGATAGGGATCTCGGCCTGCGCCTCCTCTTCCCGGGCAGGAGCTACGCCTGGAGACCCCATCTCGTCCTGGGCTTGAACTCCTTCAGCGTCCAAAGATGCGGAGTCTTCGGCCCGGGCCGAGGAGTCAACGGCCGGGGAATCGGCGCCGACCGGTAGGGCCTCAGTGCTCGGCGGTTGCCCCCCGCTTGGGAGCTGGACGGTCCCACCGGCCTTGGTCAGGTTCGGCTCCGTGACATGCAGAGCTGCCATTTCGTCCTCGCCGGGGCGTGCCCCGTCCGGTTTGGGGTCCCCCAACACCGAGCCAGCGTTGGTCTCCAACGCGTTATCGCGAGCCCGGTGGGGTTCCTCCGTGATCTCTTGAAGCGTCTCGGCGATGATGTCGCTGGCGCCGGCGGAGTCTTCGCGGGGTCCTCGGCGGCACGCTCGACACCACCAGTCTCTGGTGCGTCGTCGTCCAGCTCGATTATAAGGTGGGGGACACTGTCCCTCGCAGCCCGGGCATCGGCGGCAGCGATCTTCCTTCGCGCCTCCTCTTCGGGAGACACGATCTCGGGGGCTTGGGCCTCCACGTCCGCGGTCACCCCCTCCTCGACCTCGTCGCCCACCACGGCCTCGGCAGCTCGGGCGAGCTCTCTCTCTAAGGCGAGATCAAGAATGTCGTCAGCCATGGCCTCGAAATCCCATACCTCCGTGACGGTCGCCACACCCACTATAGACGATGTGGGGTTAGTGGGGCACCGGGGGAGGGAGGGGACGAACAAGAAAGGGGTAGGAAGCTAACCTCGCGCGGCGTCTTGCACTTGGGCACGAGTGCGGACGAGAAGGGCGGCCATATCTTCGCGCGCCTTGTCGGCCCTCGCGACCGCGGGGTCAGCCTCCCCCAAACCGACCTCGGAAACGGTCAGCGTTGGACGCGGTTGGGGCACGGCAGGCGACCTTCGGGGCCTCGGGGCTAGTGGAGCGGGGTCTAGTTCCTCCTCCTCCCCTGCCTCGTCCCGTGGAGCCAGACTCAAGCTCACCTGCGCAAGCTCTGCCTGGAGGGCCGCGATCTGGCCCTCTAACTCCTTCTTCCGCGCAGGGCTGGCCGCAGCTGCGGCCTCTTTCTTCACCCGCTCGGCGAGCTGGTGCAAACGAGACATCAACTCAGGGTTTTTTCTGGTGTACTCATCCATCCACAATTTTAAGTCGCTCACCTCCCGTCGATCGGCGTACTCCAGGTGTTGGCGGGGTGAACGGTCGCCCGAACCAAGACGTCTGCCCGAACGCCTAGGCGGAGACGGCGTGGCCGAAGGAGATCGGTCGCGGCGCTTGCGGCCCACCAGTTTTTTGGTCTTACGACCTCGTCCTCCCAACTGCGATGCCAGTTGGGCCACGGCGACCTCGAGGGCGACCTTCTCCTGCCAAAAAGAGCTTGATGAGGTCGGGGGACCCTAGGGAGACCCGGACCAAATGGAACATCAAAAAGGGGGGGCAAGTCGAAAACTTACCGCCTCGGTCCGGTTGAGGACGTTGTTCGGGATCTGGCGACCCTCTAGGATCTCCTTGCCCTTGGGGGTGCCGAACATTTCGGACACTCTCACGTCCACCCAGTCCTCCGGTGGAGCTGCGTACCGACCAAGAGGAGGTAGTAAGAGCGATTGTCTTCTACATAAGAGGGAAGGTCGAAGGTGATGGCGCACCTGAACGCGACTCCCGTGTAATGTCCTGCCACCCCTCGACCTTGAAAAAAGGATGCACCCTCCTCCTGAGGGGTGACACCCGGGCTCTGATGTAATCCCGGGTGATGTCCCGTCCGGTCAGCCCGGAGCAGGTGAGCTCGTTGATCAGCAGGAGCACCTTCTCCTCCTCGGGCTGCACGGACGGCCGAGGTGTATCGACAGCTCGGGCTCTAGTGCCGATATAGGGGAGCGAGCTGCCTTCCACCTTCCTCAGATAGAACCAGGAGTCGGCCCACCCCGACACCGAGTCCTTGAGCGTGAAGCTCAGGTACTCGTACGGACGGGTAGGTCGGAGACAGAAGTAGAGGCAGCCGGCCGATGAAGGCGTGCCGGTGCGCGACAGGGTGTAGAAATGGAAGAAGAGGCTGGGAGTGGGCTCGACGCCCACGTACCCTTCGCAGAGGTGGGCGAAGATGGCCATGATAAGGATGGAGTTGGGGTGGAGGTGAGCGATCTCGCACTCACAGAAGGCGAGGACGGACTCAACGAACTCGCTTTCGGGCGTCCAGAGCCCGTTCATGGCGTAAAGCTCGGTGGAGACGATTTCTCCTTCCTCCGGCTGCGGGCTCTCCTCGGCGCCAGGGGCTCTCCATGTGCCGGCGTCGAGGTACTTCGCCTGTTGAAGAAGCTCCAGCTTTCGCCTATCAAGCTTGCTGGCGCCGAACTTCGCCATTTGGACAAGGAAGGCAATCGAGGAGGGAGACGAGTGCTCGTGGTCAGGAGGTGTGAGCGCTGGAGCAGAGGATGTTGGAAACGTTTTTTGCTGGGGGACTGCGCAGATCTAGGGTTCCATTCGGTGTTTAAAATCCCTCCAAACGAACGGAAAAGCGAAGGGACTTCCCGCCGTTATGGTCGAGGTAGCCCTAAAAGGCACGGAAGGCAGTTGAGGCGTCCGCCACCCAGGGGACGACACGTGGGCGCACAAATCGAGGCTGTCCCGCCAAGAGACGGTTCCCCTGGGAGGGCGGTTTGAATTGACCGGGTGAAAACTTCCGGGAGAAGGAACCGTTCAGGGGGGCCCACATTCGTCCGCCCGAAACGCGACGGGCTGGGCCAAAGGAGGTCGTTCCCGGAGATGGTTGGTAGCTCGGTGGTTGCGGCAGCTGTTCGCCGCAACAATTTCGACATGCTTGTTTGACGGTAGGCCCAAGGGGAAGGCCTTTTGCCTTTTTCCCGCTTGAACCTCGGGGGCTAGTTGTCGGGGGATGGGTAATTCCCGTAATTTACCTCGGGTGCCACAAACGGCCGAGCTCATCACCGCCCGAGCCACCGGGAGGTCGTTCCCAAGAACGACCTAGTCGAGGTCGCGTGGTCTGGCCGATTGCTAGCTTGTCCCCGCGTAAAGACGGCCGAGCTCGGAGCTAACTATCAGTCGACCTGTCATGATCTCGAGGTCGGCGGGAGTAACTACCGGCGGCGCTTTCTCCATTAGTTCATTGCGTCCTCCACGGGAGCGTGGCGCCGTCCGTGGAGGATTTATAGGATCTGTTAGTTACCACGATGGACCGAGTCGAACGTGCGGATAGTGGGTCTTGCGGAGTGCGGTCCTTTGTAAGCTATAAAGCATCCCCACCATGAGGGGGGAGGCAAGTTGAATATACACGAGCTAGAGTAGGGCTATTGTCTCCCCCTTGAGAGGCCCGAACCAGGGTAATACACCGTGCCATCGTCCGTTCCGGTCCAGAGAGTCGTTCCTCCGAGTAACCCCGCACGTAAGAAGGGGTCACGGTTGGTCCCTCCACCAACAAGTAAGCTCGGCGGGGGCCTGCTCCCCAATCGTCGACAGGTTCTATAATGGGTTGTAAAATATATTTATCTCTATTTTCTTTAAAAGAATTAGCAATAGTCCAAAGCCACTCGATAACTAAGCAAGAAGTTGGGTAGTACACACCGGATAAATTTTTGGATGCATTGTAAAATGTTCCTAAAAAATCACGAAAATAACCGGCAATGTGCCAATCTGATTCAGTAACCAACGACTCACCATTATTGCAATTGACGAAGACAGTGATAATATGCTCATAGCCCTTGCAATTGTCCAACATAATATACATTGAGTTCCACCTAACGTTCATATCAAGGTTAAATTTTTTTGGAACCTTACTATTGGCCCTGCAATAATCTGAGAATTGTGCAAACCTTACGGGTGAAGCAATAATGAAATAGATAGCTTTGCGTATGTTTTCCAAACTAGGTCCCATTACAGTCAAACCCGTCTGCACAATGAGATTAATAATATGGCATGCGCATCTCTGGTGGAGTACAAAACCTCCAATATAAGTTTCTAGATGCGGTGAGAGATAATTTATAGCCGTCGTGTTAGCCGATGCATTATCAAGAGTGATGGAAATAATTCTACCTTCTATTTTAAAGTCGTTAATAACCTCGAGTATATGGTTAGCGATAGCCTCTCCGATGTGTGACTCGGAGATTGGCTTAAACCCTATGACTCTTTTGTTTAGTAAGTAGTTCTCGTCTAAGTAATGCGCAACAACACTAATATAAGCTATTCTTTGATGTTGAGAAGTCCATATATCCGATGTTAAGGCAAAAGAATAACTAGTTACCAAGAAAGTCTGTTTTAATATTTCTAGTTTTTTTTAAAACATTTTATAAATATCACGTGTAGTTGTTCTTCTACTAACATGTTGGTATTGTGGACAAAAACCACGTTGCACCATTCTTTCAAAACTAGAGCTCTCGCCCATTATAAGTGGAAGATCCTCTGTAACTATGTACCGTGCAATTTCGTCTCTAGCTACATCGGCGTTGTATAACCACGTACTTACCGAACCGTCGGTGTTGAAGTTGAGCTGCATCTGGACGCCCTCACCCGCCCTCTGTCCTGCCGATATCTTCTTCAGGCATGCCTCCGCGTGTCTCTTCAGATGACCTGTTCTAGCAGATGCACGTGCAGATAATTTAGTTTGATAGTATTTGCAAATAGCAGATACCACCTCATTTCCATCTACAATTTCGACGGGTCTGTCTATGTGTTGCCAGCACCACGCCCGTCGAGTGCCGGATATGGACGCCCGTCCCTGCGGCTAAGGCCGATGTCGCGCATCCGAAAGCTCTCGCGCCGATACCGACGCCCGTCCCGGATACACCGATGCGGCGCCGTCGGAGCTCGGCGCACCCGGAATGTACGAGGCATCCTCGATGCCGTGCGTACCATCCAGATGACGGTCATCCATGCCGTAGTCTCCCATGCTGGGGGAGAGTTGGCGCGGATCGATCTCGTCATCTCGGCGAGTGGGACTTGGAGAGCGAGGGCGTGCTCTCCTGCTCTTGCTCTTGCGAAACATTTTTTTTGGTGGAGGAAGAGCGGGCAAGATGTTGTAGAATATGCTAAAAAAATGATAGCGCGAACGGCTGTTTTGAGCAAAAAATTGAAAACGAGTGGGATGTTGAAATGAGAGCATGTTGTTAGATTTTATAGCGATTATGAAGCTAACGGCCGTTCGACATTTAAAATTTGAAATGCATGCGCTGCACGGGAATCACGCATCTTTACATCGTGTCCATTCATTTTATGTCGAATCGTGTCACTTTACATCGCATTCAACCGTTTTATGTCACTTCATGTCACTTACTGCATGAGCGGGAGAATAAAATCAAAATTTTCACTACCTCTCTCCCTCTCTTTTGCTACTTTTCCCACCCGGATGCTTTCCTAGACTCCTACTCTCCTCAGTCTGCTACTCCTACTCTCCTGTCCCCCCCTTGAAACCCCCCGGCCCCACCCGCATGCCCCGGCCCCCACGCCTGCGCGGCCGCGTGGGCACGCCCCCTGCCCCCTGCCTCTCGATCTCTCCGCCCCTGCTGCCTAGTGCCCCTGCCTCGATCTCTCCGCCCACGCTCCCCTGCCCCCTGCCTCCTCTCCTCTCCTCTCCTCAGCCACCGGCCGCAGGCCCCCAGTGCCAAGCCCCCTTCGCCGGTCCACCCCGTCTGCCGGTCCCGCGCCTCCTCAGCCGATTGTCGCCCTGCCGCTCCTCGCGCCTGCCACCGCAGCTCGCGGCGAACCTCGCCGCCGCCGCCCGTCGCCGCGCCTCCTTGCACCCCTCGCGCGTCACTTTCCGCCCGCTCCTCGCGCCTCGCGCCACGCCGCCCAGTGCCACGCCGGCCCGTCGCCCAGCGCCTCCTTCCTCCCCTCCGTCGCCCCGGCGCCCGCGCCTCGCCCGCCGCCCTCATGATCGCGCCTCGTCGCCTCCTCGGGCTCAAGCGCTTAGCCTCTGCCGCTGCGCCTAAGCTGCCAGCGAAGCGCCCGCGCCGCCGCCGCCGAACGTGCGTGCGCCCGCCGCCCTCCGTCTTTGCCACGGGCTGCGGCCGGCCCAATCTGTCGTCTGTCTTGCGGCGTACCGTGCCACATTTCGGCCGGCGGCGACCGATGCGATGGCGTGCCCGGCCTACGGCCCGCTCGTGCCAGGTAGACTCTGGGACGGGCCAAAACCTCGTGCTTCGGGCCGGCCCATGGCGGCACGGCCCAGACGCCCACCTCTAGTTGGCGCTAAAGCAAGCCCTACAGTCACGAGGAGCAAACAGAGATGATATCTCAACGGCACAAGTTCCACCACGGCGGTGTGCCTGGGTGTGGCAGAGACAGGGGGAACCCGGGCCGCCATGGCGGTCGTGCACAGAGGGAGGTGGTGTTGCGGGGTTGCCATGATATAAAAGTGGCAAGATGTGGTAGAGAGTGGCTGCACGGGAGAGCACGGGCGGTGCTACCACGACAGAGAAAATGGAGGAGAATTGTTGTTGTGGCAAGGCTTCGGTAGGGGGAGAAGAAGTGAGAAAGGAGAGAGAGGAAGAAGAAGAAGAGAGGAGCCAGGGGTTGACGGGTGGGCCTGTGGGTGTCCACATGTAGAGGGTAGGGGGAGCTAGGCACGCTGCTAGGTGGGTCAGCTGGGTTGGCGGGCCCACATACCAGTGAAACAGAGAAAAGAAAATAGGGTTTAACTTTCTCTGATTTTTGGGTAGCAACAACACTCGAATTTTATTAAGGTAGAAAAATAGGTCATAAATTTTTGGAAATTTTTTGTCAAGGATCCTGAGAACATTTTTGAACTTACATAAAATTTGCACGCAAATATAATTCTTTAATTTTTTTAAAAACTATGGAAAGGTCTCTATCTTAATTATCCCTTTTCTGAATTTGAATTTTCTGAGGGTCCAAATCAAGTAAAATCACTTTTACTGTACTGTATTATCTTTTGGTTTTTCATATGTTTACATAAAAATTTCATATCAAGAATATTTGTATTTATTTTTTATAAAATTATGTCTTTGAAACATGCCCAAATTATTTAATGCTATTTTTTTTATTTTTCTTGAGAAACAAGTTGTAACATCCTCCGGTTCGCTTTCTGGGAAAAATCTAATTTAAATTAATTAAATTCCAAAATTTGAGTTTCTTTGGTGTTTATGTTAACCTGGCATCCTTTCCCATCCAAAATCGGGATTTAATTCCCTTCCGTTCGAAAAATCGAATTTCCCGGTTCCCGCAGGTACCCGAAATTTCACCCGAGTCCAAAAGTGCTCCAAAAAATCCCGAAATCACTTCAATTAGGTCCCAAATATTCCAAAATGATTTTTGGAACAATTCCCAAGATTTTTTGAACTCCGCTCCTATTTTATCTCGCGCGGCTTTTGTTTAATGCCCGTTATTCGCGCCTGAATATTCAAATCCACAAATTTCATCCAGATTCCGCGAAACCAATTTTATTGGGTTCCAAATATTCCAAAATGGTTCTAGGATTTTTTCCGGAATGTTTAGACCATTTTTCCTAATTTTTCTCTAGGGCGTCACTTTTGCGTAATCATCGGCCAATGGGAGCTTGCCACGTGGCGCTACGGTGTCATCTTCCACCTTGGTGTAATATCCCGAGTATTTCTATACTTGAGTCGATGTACATTTGTACTCAAACACTGTTCAATAATACACTGTCCTTGTGTACTTCTGCAACTTAAGCGGTATATACTTAAATGGGATCAAAAAGAACCCTTCAACTTAATTAACTTCGCCCAAAATCAATTTCCCATTTAATCGCCGACAAGTGATTTCGGTGATTGAATCCAGTTTTCGAGCTCTTGCCGTAATGTCTTAGCCTTTGATCCAAATACTCACTCCTCTGTCCTTTTGAAGTACAAATTACCTAGTTAACTGGGGAACTTAAAAGTCTTCAAAAGGAGTTAGGGATCTATTTAATCGGAGCTCGTGAACTTTGTTCGTGGTCACGTTTAACCACCCGACTTAATTAGTTGCAAATTGAGTTGGAAAAGTGTTTTATTGACCTAAAAGCCATGTGTTCGGAGCAATGCATGGCGCGTGTGCTTTAGAATTTAGACTCAGGTCATCGTTAGGTCCGTTTAACTCTACTGTTGACCTAGCTTTTAGCCATCTTCAAAATCGAGCATGCTCTCGCTAGGTCTTCGGTTTGTCGGAGTTCTAGTGAGGTAGGTGTCACGGCCCTAAGTTCAAAAACTTTCTGGGACATCCGGAGTATCCGGATCCACATCCGGAGTGTCCGGATCCAACCCGGAATGTCCGGATAAAAGTACGGAGTATCCGGGTTATGCTGACAGAACATCCCAACCCGGAGAGTCCGGACCAAATGTCCGGAGTGTCCGGGTTGGCTATACCGAAGACCCCAACCCGGAGTCTCCGGGTTAGAGGCCGGAGAGTCCGGTATTTGCGGGGTTTTGTATAAAAGTCCCATTTCATGGTCCCCATTCACCCCACCTCACTTGGTCATTCTCCCACCTCTCCCTTGCGTCTCCACCATCTCCTAGCTCCACTCCGGCGAGCCCCACCGGCCGGCGACCTCCGTGGCTCCTCCCCGGCGTCCTCTAGCTCGTCCTCACGCCGGCATCCTCCTTCCTCCACCCGACATTGCTTCTCCTCCATCTTCCTTGGAGGTAGGTCTCTCTCTCGAGGGTTGATTCGTGGGATTCTTGGGTTCTAGGGTCATCAATGGTGGGAGTTAGAGCTTAGGTTTAGACTTGAAGTTTGGAGTTGGATCTTAAGCTCTAGGGTTTTGGGTGTAGTGGTTCTAGGGATTGATTTGGGGCTTGGATTGAAGAATGTGGGTGCTAGTGGGGTAGATCGGGTAGTGGTAATGCCGATCCAAGGGTTGATTAGGGTTGGTTAGTGGTTCTTTGGACTAGTGTCTTTTCTCGTGAAATAAACTAGTTAGGAGCTTCTCCGGCTTAGCCGCGTGTAGGAAAGTCGTTGATCGGGGTCTCGTAGTGCCGTAGAGCTTGGTGGTACCTCGATCCCTCGTGTTAGTTAGGTGAGATGCGCCTGGTCCGGAGTATCACCGATCCGGAGTATCCGGTATGTGTGGCCGGAGTGTCCGGGTTAACCGGACTGTCCGGATGAAATACCCGGACTGTCCGGGTTCCCCTGGTCTGTTCGGTTGAGGGATTTTGCAAATTGCGGTGTTTTGTTGTTTCTTTCGCATGGCATGCATTTCGTTGTGCATTTAAATCTTTCTTTTGCTAAGTTGTATTTCTTTCTGTTGTTTTTGTTGCTTTGATCGATTAGAGGCTAGCGAGTCGGGCTTCGCCTCGAACGACCCGAACATCATCCCGGACATCACCGAAGTGCAACAACAAGGCAAGCACCTCCTTTGACCATCTTGAAACCTATATTTCACGATGTTTACTTTGATTTCTCAAACTATATGCATTGTTTATATTCAGTAAAGTGCTAGTTTGTGGGAATGGTAGATATACCCTGATTTGGTGGTTTTTCCTCAATTAAATTCCCAGAGTTCATTGATAGCCTTAGTAGGGTTGGACAATTAATAAAATGTCACTTGGGTATAAACGACTTAGTAAATGCATATGCTTAGACACTGCAATAGAAGTGAGCAAAGTCACCATTTACCAAAAGCTCAAAACTAATGATAATTGTATGGCGGTTTTGGAAATGTTTTGGAAATGTGACTTGTAAAGGTAATTTGATAAAAATGTGCAGTGTCTAGTTGGTAATTAGACTTGGCGGGAGGTATAATATGTGCTAGTTAAACATGGTGGCGATTGGTTGGCGAGTTAAGTGGAGTTCCCTGCTTGAGTCATTAGGCAAAAATATAAGGACCGAACTTGTGACGGTTTTTGAATGAACACCGTGCAACCGGCAACGCTGGCCCGGATGGGCAGCCTATTCTAGTACTTGAAGTGTGAGGGGATAGCCATGCCTGTTGGTAGGCCGAAGTGTGGACCTTTTCTCTCGTGTTGAGCGATCCAAAGCGCGGTGTGTGTGTCCTCACGACGCCGTATGCACCTTCGTGAGTGCGCTTGTACTTTTGCAGCGGGAATCGCTCCGATTCATGTTTGTTGATACAACGGTGTATCGTCTTGCTATGGGATAATGCGCGGCAAACAATTCGCCGTCGTCCGATGGGTATTCCGTGGCCGCTTTGAGTGGTGGTTGGCCTCTTATCGCTATAGCGATTGGGTTTTACCGTCACCGGTCTTTGAGGTGTGGCTATAACCTCAACGATGGGAAAGAATAGATCATTCTTGTATATCGGATACCTCGTGTATCGCGTGTACCCTGGATGACAGGATGCAAGTCCGAGTTGTGTTTGGGTAAAGTGCGCAAACTCTGCAGAGTATCAAATAATTCTAATCGATTAGCCGTGCTCACGGTTATGAGCAAATCTTCTTTAATCATATCAAGTATAGAAATTTGGTTTGGTTTTGAAAATGAAAAATTATCTCGGAGTCGATATAAAGTATGTGGTTGAATACGGTACTTGATGGATTTGTGGATATGTGGATATGATACTTGGAGGATTTATGAATATGTATGGATGTCGATTCGTATCCCAGCTGCGACCATGGATGGTGGCAGCTGTGGAGCTCAGTTGTTACATATACTGTAAATATGTTTTATTCAAACTGCTGCCTTTCAAATTATGTATTACTTTTCGATGAACTGTTTTAAATCCAGCTTTCTGCAATTAACCCAGTGTAGAAGCTTTATCCTGTTGAATCAGCCTGCATTTATTTATATTTCCATACACTAAAGTCTTGCGAGTACATACGTGTACTCACCGTTGCTGCTACCCCCTTTTTCCACAGAGGAAGGTAATGATGATGTCCTGATGATGGCGAGCCCCTTTTACTCGCGAGTGTTGCGGCCGTAGTCCCTCCCTCCAGTCAGTAGCCTGTGGGGTGGTCAGGCCAGCTGCGCTGGTTGTCTTTCTTTTGTTTCCGCTGTCGCTTTACTTCTTTTGGTTTCTGTAATTCACTTGTTCAAGGTTTACACCCAGTTATGTAAATTATCTTAGTTTATCTTTTCGTGCATTGATACTCGGGTTGTGGGTACGCGATACTGGGCTACTGATCCAGGGATCCAGTATCAGATGTGTACAGGCACCGGGTCCGAAGCTAAGGGTTCGATCCCGTCGATCGAATTTTTAGGTTCAGATTTTCGGTGTCGAGGCTTCCTGTTGCTATACGGTGCTATACGCCATGAAGAGACGTCTGATGCAGTATAGGAAGAGGGGGTTCCCACAGCGTTGGTATCAGAGCCATTGACTGCAGGAGGACTTAGTTAGCCTGGTCGTTAGACTTAGGAACAGATTTTTCTTCTAAAAATTTATTTTGAAGTACAAAACTCTATTTTGAAAGTGTAGAATGCTATTCTTGTCCATTCTATAGCTTTTCACTTATCTACTCTTCAAAATGAATCTGATCTTAATCCAAATTTCAAAAATTGTTTCCTTCTTCTATCTCGTTCAAAAGAATTAGGGGGAACGCGGGTTTAGCTCAGAATGGGTTAAGGTTAGATGTCTGTGATTGTAATTAGGGATTATTTGTTCGTTTCCCTGAGTTGGTTTTTGAATTGGTTCTTATGCTTCTTAGAATGAATGCTTTTAGTATGTTTGTGTTTATGAGTGCAACCTTCGGGATCAATCATTCGGCAATTGTTTTGCACAGTTAATTGACTCAACTGCGCATTTCAGGATGCCTCCCCGGAGGAGAAGCGATTCGTGTGCTTCAGAATTGATGATCTTTGAGGGCGTGGCAAAGGTCTGATGGAGTGCGGGGGCCAGCGTCGCAGGTCCCTGCTGGTGGAGTCATTTGGGGCTCGATCTCGGCTACATGCCCAGAGCGAGAGCTCCCTCCACCTCCTCCTGCTCCCGACATGGCTGCACTCATGTTGCGGCAGACTCAGCTCATGGAGCTGATGGTCCAGTTGTTCAGGCAGCGGCGGCGCACAAGAATAGCGGCTTGCTCGGTTGTCGGAGTTCAGCCAAATAACTCGACCGCCGAGCTTTTCTTCGCCTACAGATCCGATGGGGCGGAGGATTGGCTTAGCGACATGGAGGAAGTTGGAGTTAGTCGGTTGCCGATGCGGAGAAGGTTCAAGACACCGCCTACTACCTCCAGGGCAGCGGCCGTGGTGGAGCGGCTTCAAGACTGCTTCGCCTGCAGATCAGGTCACCACATGGGCGAGTTCAAGACCGCCTTTCGCTCCTTCCATGTTCCAAATGGCTTGATCGAGATCAAGAAGCGGGAGTTCTACGACCTTCGCCAGGGTCTATGACGGTGATGGACTACCTCCACCGCTTCAACCATTTGTCACGCTATGTTCTTTGATGAGGTGACCACCGAGGCTAGGAGAGTGACATTGTTCAAGGAGCACCTCACCGAGGAGATCCGTTTCGGCTCGCCGGTCATGACATTCCTAGCCTGCAGATCTTGGTGAGCAAGGCCATTAGCATTGAGGATGGCACCAAGGCGCTTATGGAGAGCCATAGCGCAAGTGGGCAGCTCGGCCACGATCGATGGCGGACCTTCCAGACTCGCACCTTCACTCGATCGGCTTCCAGCCTTGGCGCCCGCCGGCTCAGAGGTCCCAGGCTTGCCTCCTCACCCCGCCTGCAGTTCGGTGATCACCTAGCCGCCCAGGCAGCGCTTGGGGTCCTGAACCCATTTGGCCATATCACTTGCTTCGCTGCGGCGTAAGGGCTACTTTCGCCTGCTCGTCCGAAAGGTGCAAAGCGGCAGCGATAGCTTGTGGGTGCACCCGCCCCTGTGGTCACGGTGGGCGTGGGAGGCACAGACGCCCCTTCCCGAGCAGCTTTCAGCCTGGCCATGGCCGCCTGAATGTGGCCACCGCAGAAGGAAGCGGCAGCGGCTCGGATGTGGTGTTGGGTACGTTGTCTGCTCATTCCGTACCGCCTTGGTATTATTTGACTCGAGCGTCGCATTCCTTTATTTCTTCACAGCTTTGTTGTTCAAAGATGAGGTCTGTTCTTTGTACCTCGAGAAGTACTTGTTGATCCGCTCGCCTGGATCTGCTTTTGATCAGAGCTCGTGAGTCCAGGGGTTAGAATTGAGATCAACGGGGTAGGTTTTCGGGTGATCTTATCAACATTGAGACATCGGGTCTTGATGTGATTCGGGTATGGATCGCTGTCCAAGCATCGAGGGCATATTGATTGTGCCAGGAGATCCGTTTCATTAGTCAACCCCGATGGCATTCTTTGTTACCTTTTCTTCGCTCGGCGGTCTGGCAAAGACCTTTGCTCGCTCTGCTCTTTACGCTCCGGGACCACAGTACGGTGATATGTGAGTACCCCAATGTGTTCCCCGATGAATCGCCAGGTTTGCCACCGATCGTGATTTGGAGTTCATCATCGATCTCTTACCTGGCACTTCTCCAATTTCTAAGCGTCAGACAGATGCCTGGCGATGAGCTGATTGAGTTGAAGACTCACTCAAGGAGCGATTAGAGAAGGGTTCATTCGTCCCGATTCTTCTCCTGGGGCGGTCGAGTTCTATTTGTGAAGAAGAAAAGCGGCACTCTTCGCATGTGCGTTGATTAATGGGTCTTTGAATGAGGTCACTTATCAAGAACAAGTATCCTCTCCTCGGATCGACGATTTGTTTGACCAATTAGGCGGAGCTCGAGTTTTCTCCAAAATAGACTTGAGATCCGGCTATTTTCAGCTCAAGATCCGTCCGGAGGATATCGTGAAGACCGCATTCACTACTCGCTACGGTCTGTACGAGTACACAGTTGTTTCATTTGGCCTCACCAATGCACCAGCCACCTTCATGAATCTGATGAACAAAGTCTTCATGGAGTTCCTTGATAGATTTGTGGTGGTGTTCATTGATGACATCCTCATATACTCTAAGGATGATGATGAGCACGCACTTCACTTGCATATGGTGCTTAGCAAGCTTCGCGAGCATCAGTTGTATGCCAAGTTCGATGAAGTGCGAAGTTACGGCTCAAGCAAGTGGAGTTTCTGGGGCATGTCCTGTCAGAAGATGGGGTAGCAGTTGATCCACGCAAGGTACAGGATGTACTCGGTCGGGAGCAGCCCCGCAATGTCCCGGAGATTCGGAGTTTTCTTGGTCTTGCCGGATACTATCGCCGGTTTATCGAGAATTTCTCCAAAATTGCTAAACCATTGACAGCGCTACTCAAGAAGGAGAAGAAATATGAGTGGTCACCTGGTTGTGAGTCCAGTTTTCAGGAGCTGAAGAATAGACTCACCACTGCACCAGTGTTGGTCCTTCCTGACATTTACAAGAACTTCGATGTCTATTGTGATGCATCCCGTCTTGGACTTGGTTGCGTGTTGATGCAGGAGGGCAAAGTGGTTGCTTATGCTTCTCGACAGCTAAAGCCTCACGAAGCCAATTACCCGACGCATGATTTGGAGCTTGCAGCTGTTGTTCATGCTCTCAAGCTGTGGCGACATTATCTCATAGGAAACAGATGTGAGATCTACACCGACCACAAAAGCTTAAAGTACTTCTTTTCGCAGCCAGATCTAAATTTGAGACAACGTCGATGGCTAGAGCTGATCAAAGACTATGATTTGGGTATTCATTACCATCCTGGCAAGGCGAATGTGGTTGCAGATGCCCTCGATCGCATAAAGCACACAATGAATGCCTTGGTGTCATTGGCGATCTCGGTGGTTGAAGAGTTTGAAGCTCAATCTAGAAGTGGTTGAGTATGGTTATATTTCTGCTTTAGCCGTACAACCCACTCTAGAGTCTCGTATCGTGCAGCTCAACTCCAGGATGATGTCGTGATTGAGATTAGACGCCGATTGGATCAAGATGGCGCATCTCCAGGCTTCTCCGAGGGGCCCAATGGGCTAATCATGCATGGGCAGCAGATGTATGTCCCAGATGATATAGTGATCAAGGAGTTGATCCTGTCTGAAGCCCATGATACCCCTCTCTCTGTTCATCCTGGCAGCACCAAGATGTACCAGGACCTTCGCAGGCAATTCTGGTGGCCAGGTATGAAGAAGGAGATCGCGGCTCATGTGGCACATTGTGATGTGTGCCAGCGTGTCAAGGCTGAACATCAAAGGCCAGCCGGATTACTCCAGCCATTGCAGATCCCTGAGTGGAAGTGGGAAGAGATTGGGATGGATTTCATTACCGGCCTACCGAGGTCCTCCACCGGTCACGACTCTATTTGGGTGATCATTGACCGTCTAACCAAGGTAGCTTATTTCATCCCGGTTCGTACCACCTATTCTGGAGCCAAGCTAGCGGAACTCTATTTACATAATATTGTTCAGCTCCATGGAGTTCCAAAAGTCATAGTCTCTGACCGTGGTTCGCAGTTCACCTCCAGATTTTGGGAGAGTTTGCAGTCCATTCTTGGCACTAAGCTATCCTTCAGTACTGCTTACCATCCCCAAGCGGCGGACCAGGACGGAAAGGGCAAACCAAATCCTTGAAGACATGCTAAGGGCTTGTGTGCTGTGCTCTGACAAGTCGTGGGAGAAATGCTTGCCATTTCTTTGAGTTCTCCTACAACAACGATCATCAAGTCGGTCTTGGATGTCGCCTTCGAGGCTCTTTATGGCAAGAAGTGCAGCGCCAACTGTTTTGGTCCGAGGTTGGTGAGAGGCAACTCTTCGGGCCGACCATGATTGAAGAGGCCGAAAGGCAAGTCACCTTGATTTGGGACCGGCCGAGAGAAGCTCGATCTCGTCGGAAGAGCTATCTTGATCGTCGACGCCGCGAGTTGAGTTTTGAGGTGGGTGACTTTGTTTACCTCAAGGTCTCACCACTCCGCGGTACTCGCAGATTCCAAGTCCGCGGGAAGTTAGCCCCGCGATACATCGGTCCGTTCCGGATTCTTGAGAAGGTTGGTGTTGTGGCTTATCGGCTTGAGCTACCGCCACATCTTTCGGACATTCACGATGTGTTCCACGTGTCCCAATTGAAGAAGAGTCTTCGGGTTCCATCGGAAGTTACCCAAATGGACCATCTTGATTTGCAGCCTGATCTTTCGTATCGAGAATATCCAGTCCGTATTCTCGAGACAGCTGAGCGTCACACTCGTAGTCAGGTTATCAAGATGCTCAAGGTCCAGTGGAGCAACCATTCAGAAGATGAAGCCACGTGGGAGCGTGAAGACCATATTCAGGCAGAATACCCCGACTTTCTTCGAGAGGATTAGCAATCTCGAGGACGAGATTTTCGTAAGGGGGGTAGACTGTAATATCCCAAGTATTTCTATACTTGAGTCGATGTACATTTGTACTCAAACACTGTTCAATAATACACTATCCTTGTGTACTTCTGCAACTTAAGCGGTATATACTTAAATGGGATCAAAAAGAACCCTTCAACTTAATTAACTTCGCCCAAAATCAATTTCCCATTTAATCGCCGACAAGTGATTTCGGTGATTGAATCCAGTTTTCGAGCTCTTGCCGTAATATCTTAGCCTTTGATCCAAATACTCACTCCTCTGTCCTTTTGAAGTACAAATTACCTAGTTAACTGGGGAACTTAAAAGTCTTCAAAAGGAGTTAGGGATCTATTTAATCGGAGCTCGTGAACTTTGTTCGTGGTCACGTTTAACCACCCGACTTAATTAGTTGCAAATTGAGTTGGAAAAGTGTTTTATTGACCTAAAAGCCATGTGTTCGGAGCAATGCATGGCGCGTGTGCTTTAGAATTTAGACTCAGGTCATCGTTAGGTCCGTTTAACTCTACTGTTGACCTAGCTTTTAGCCATCTTCAAAATCGAGCATGCTCTCGCTAGGTCTTCGGTTTGTCGGAGTTCTAGTGAGGTAGGTGTCACGGCCCTAAGTTCAAAAACTTTCTGGGACATCCGGAGTATCCGGATCCACATCCCGAGTGTCCTGATCCAACCGGAATGTCCGGATAAAAGTACGGAGTATCCAGGGTTATCTTGTGAGAACATCCCAACCGGAGAGTCCGACCAAATGTCCGAGTGTCGGGTTGGCTATACCGAAGACCCCAACCCGAGTCTCGGGTTAGAGGCCTGAGAGTCCGGTATTTGCGGGGTTTTGTATAAAAGTCCCATTTCGTGGTCCCCATTCACCCCACCTCACTTGGTCATTCTCCCACCTCTCCGTGCATCTCCACCATCTCCTAGCTCCACTCCGGCGAGCCCCACCGGCCCGGCGACCTCGTGGCTCCTCCCTGGCGTCCTCTAGCTTCGTCCTCACGCCGGCATCCTCCTTCCTCCACCCGACATTGCTTCTCCTCCATCTTCCTTGGAGGTAGGTCTCTCTCGAGGGTTGATTCGTGATTCTTGGGTTCTAGGGTCATCAATGGTGGGAGTTAGAGCTTAGGTTTAGACTTGAAGTTTGGAGTTGGATCTTAAGCTCTAGGGTTTTGGGTGTAGTGGTTCTAGGGATTGATTTGGGGCTTGGATTGAAGAATGTGGGTGCTAGTGGGGTAGATCGGGTAGTGGTAATGCCGATCCAAGGGTTGATTAGGGTTGGTTAGTGGTTCTTTGGACTAGTGTCTTTTCTCGTGAAATAAACTAGTTAGGAGCTTCTCCGGCTTAGCCGCGTGTAGGAAAGTCGTTGATCGGGTTCTCGTAGTGCCGTAGAGCTTGGTGGTACCTCGATCCCTCGTGTTAGTTAGGTGAGATGCGCCTGGTCCGGAGTATCCGCCCCAGTCCGGAGTATCCGGTATGTGTGGCCGGAGTGTCCGGGTTAACCGGACTGTCCGGATGAAATACCCGGACTGTCCGGGTTCCCCTGGTCTGTTCGGTTGAGGGATTTTGCAAATTGCGGTGTTTTGTTGTTTCTTTCGCATGGCATGCATTTCGTTGTGCATTTAAATCTTTCTTTTGCTAAGTTGTATTTCTTTTCATTGCTTTTGTTGCTTTGATCGATTAGAGGCTAGCGAGTCGGGCTTCGCCTCGAACGACCCGAACATCATCCCGGACATCACCGAAGTGCAACAACAAGGCAAGCACCTCCTTTGACCATCTTGAAACCTATATTTCACGATGTTTACTTTGATTTCTCAAACTATATGCATTGTTTATATTCAGTAAAGTGCTAGTTTGTGGGAATGGTAGATATACCTTGATTTGGTGGTTTTTCCTCAATTAAATTCCCAGAGTTCATTGATAGCCTTAGTAGGGTTGGACAATTAATAAAATGTCACTTGGGTATAAACGACTTAGTAAATGCATATGCTTAGACACTGCAATAGAAGTGAGCAAAGTCAGTCATTTACCAAATGCTCAAAACTTATGATAATTGTAACTGGTTTTGGAAATGTTTTGGAAATGTGACTTGTAAAGGTAATTTGATAAAAATGTGCAGTGTCTAGTTGGTAATTAGACTTGGCGGGAGGTATAATATGTGCTAGTTAAACATGGTGGCGATTGGTTGGCGAGTTAAGTGGAGTTCCCCGCTTGAGTCATTAGGCAAAAATATAAGGACCGAACTTGTGACGGTTTTTGAATGAACACCGTGCAACCGCGCAACGCTGGGATGGGGCAGCCTATTCTAGTACTTGAAGTGTGAGGGGATAGCCATGCCTGTTGGTAGGCCGAAGTGTGGACCTTTTCTCTCGTGTTGAGCAGTCAAGCGCGGTGTGTGTCCTCACGACCCGCCGTATGCACCTTCGTGAGTGCGCTTGTACTTTTGCAGCGGGGAATCGCTCCAGTTCATGTTTGTTGATACAACGGTGTACGCCTTGCTATGGGATAATGCCGCGGCAAACAATTCGCCGTCGTCACGATGGGTATTCCGTGGCCGCCTGAGTGGTGGTTGGCCTCTTATCGCCATAGCAGTGGGTTTTACCGTCACCGGTGCTGGGGTGTGGCTATAACCTCAACGATGGGAAAGAATAGATCATTCTTGTATATCGGATACCTCGTGTATCGCGTGTACCCTGGATGACAGGGATGCAAGTCTGAGTTGTGTTTGGGTAAAGTGCGCAAACTCTGCAGAGTATCAAATAATTCTAATCGATTAGCCGTGCTCACGGTTATGAGCAAATCTTCTTTAATCATATCAAGTATAGAAATTTGGTTTGGTTTTGAAAATGAAAAATTATCTCGGAGTCGATATAAAGTATGTGGTTGAATACGGTACTTGATGGATTTGTGGATATGTGGATATGATACTTGGAGGATTTATGAATATGTATGGATGTCGATTAAGTATCCCAATTTGCGACCATGGATGGTGGCAGCTGTGGAGCTCAGTTGTTACATATACTGTAAATATGTTTTATTCAAACTGCTGCCTTTCAAATTATGTATTACTTTTCGATGAACTGTTTTAAATCCAGCTTTCTGCAATTAACCCAGTGTAGAAGCTTTATCCTGTTGAATCAGCCTGCATTTATTTATATTTCCATACACTAAAGTCTTGCGAGTACATACGTGTACTAACCGTTGCTGCTACCCCCTTTTTCCACAGAGGAAGGTAATGATGATGTCCCGGATGATGGCGAGCCCCTTTTCTGCAAGTGTTGCGGCTTCGTAGTCCCTCCCTCCAGTTAGTAGCCTGTGGGGTGGTCAGGCCAGCTGCGCTGGTTGTCTTTCTTTTGTTTCCGCTGTCGCTTTACTTCTTTTGGTTTCTGTAATTCACTTGTTCATGGTTTACACCCAGTTATGTAAATTATCTTACTTTATCCTTTCGTGCATTGATTCTCGGGTTGTGGGTACGCGATCTTTGGGCTCTTGATCCAGGGATCCAAGATGCTCGGATGTGTACTGAGCACCGGTCCGAGCTAAGGGTTCGATCCCGTCGATCGAATTTTTAGGTTCAGATTTTCGGTGTCGAGGCTTCCTGTTGCTATACGGTGCTATACGCTACAGTAGACGGCGTACAGTACGGTATAGGAAGAGGGGGTTCCCACACTTGGGCTGAGCTTGCACGATTTTTTCCAGGCAACAATGGAGGGAGCCTCCCATACCCACCTCCACCCAATCAAACCATCATAACTCCATCAATAATGCTCCAAATCAATCATGGCCGGATCCGTTGGAAGCACAACAACGATACCTTTCCGTTCCCCACCATCAATAGCCCGGGATCTCGCCGGAATTTGAACCATCGGCCAAAAACCGAAATACACATAATTGTCATTTACTCGTCCGTTTCAACTCCAAACGACGTGGTTCCACTTCTCATCTCTCCGTATAGAAGTCCTCCTTCCGGTGGTAGCATCCTCTTGTTGTCTCTTCCACTCATTTGCCCGCTAGATCAAGAAAACTGGCGTCGGGTCACGTTTTTGGGTGTTCTTCGTGTTCATCCGTGTTCCTCCCTCTCCGGTGGGGCAATCTTCATTCCGTTTGTTTCCTTGTGATCGTGTGGGAGTCTAGTTTCTAATCCATCCATCAATTTTAGGTTCCATCTAGAATTGAAGGAGAATTTCACGTTTTTGTCACTTCGGCCGGAGCTCCGTTCGCTAAATTCGTCGTCTCCGGTGAGTTTTCATCCAATTCCTTGCTCCTATAGGTCCCTTAGGATGTCCTCTAGATGATCCATCAATTTATTTTGCCAAGCTCCATGCAAATTTGGTGCAAAAATCTGGATTTTCGGGAAAAAAAAGGGTCTCTGATTTTTTTTTGGAGCTCCCCGTGCGTGCACCACGCCGCCGCTGCCGCTGCCGCCCGCCATGTACGCCCCGCCGCCCCGCGCTTGCAGCCACAAGATGTACTTCCAGCCGTCGCCCGCTGCCGCCGGCCACACCCCCCTCCAAGCTTGGTCCACTCCTCCCGTGGCCATGGCTAGAGCCCAAGCTTGAAGAAGCCCCTCCACTCTATGACATGGGGTCCCACATGGCATAGACTCCATCCAAGCCAAAAATCAGAAAAAAAGGAAAAAGGAATATTCCGGGAATATTCCCTCGTTTTCGATTTTTTAGGGCTTTCGAACTTCGGAAGCTCATATCTTTTCCTTCCGAATTCCGATTGACTCCGTTCAAATTCTTAAATTCATCTAAAATCAATACCTACCTGCCAGTACTATTTTTATAATTTTTGGATTTTATTTATTTTCTTGTATTTATTTGTTGTCTCGTTTTGCGCGTGGCCGAGGACCCCGCCGAGACAGCCGACCCTGCCGCCGGACTTCAAGCGTTCGACGACCTCGCCGCGATCGAAGGCAAGTCTCCTTGACGCATGTTGAACCGATGTTTATAAATGTGTTTACAAAGTTTTAAAACTTGCATGCTATGTTTATCATCGTATGTCAAATATAAGTAAATAGTTAATCCGATTTGTGAACACCTTCTTTGTTATTGACATCCCTGCTTACTTGTAACCCTAGGACATTTGCTATGCCATGTTTACCTTGTATGGCGATCTTTGTTGAATAGTACGGTAGAATTGCTTAGGACCCATATTGATGAAAATGACCCATGGGTGGGATTATACAAAAATGAGGATTTAAAGTATGGTTTGGAAATGAGTATAATGACTTTGGTAATGTTTTGCTAAAATAAAAAGAAAAGAAAAAAATGGTTTGGACTTGGGCGGATTGGATTGTCGGGTGGGTGCGGATTGAGTACTAGTTTCCAATGTGCAAGTACCGCCCCAAGTCAATTAAGGACCGACGCTTATGACTGTCCATTCTGAGCATAACTGTACTACCACATGTCTATAATGGTTCGACCTGGCTAAATAATTTGTAGAAACCTAACTTAGACTCACCAAATGGTGGAATGTGAGTGCCGGATAGAGGCAAGACTGTTTTCTCACATGACGCAAGAAGGGGCTTCTGTACTGGGTGGCTAGAACCCTAACAGCGGTGAAACCTCAGCGGGTGGGTCGGGTTAGGCGTATACATTGTAAAGGCCTTATCATGATCTCTCTACCGGCACACCCAAGGAAGTGTGCTAATAGCTTGGCATCAAGAGACGATCATGTCCTGTGGGTAAAGTTGTACACCTCTGCAGAGTTAAAACTATTCGAATAGCCGTGCCTACGGTCAAGGGCAAAGTAAAGAATGCTTTCATATTGGTAGACTTTGGTTTTGGTTTTAAAACTAAACGGTGTTTTTTTTGGTGTTCGGGAGTGGTTAGAACTCTCGAATGATTAAGGGCGAATTGAGCCAACCAGGTCGAAGGAACCTGTTTTGTATCTTGACGGAAAGAGTCATATGTGATTAAACTTAATCTTTTAAAAGCTGGCGGTTAGAGCCTTATATTGGTGATGGTGGATAGAACCTTCACTGAAATATTAACTAATGCAATTGTTAAAATAATTGTTAAAACATGCTTTATGAAAATTATACTTAAGTACAATTTGATGAACTTGGCTTTATGCAAATGAACCGTATTAAGCTGTCCTTTGGAAAGCCCTACATGTGCATAATTTCCCCGACTTGCTGAGTACGTTTGTACTCATGTGCTACACATCTTGTCCTCACCAGAGAACTACCAGGGTGCAGCCGAGGACGGTGAGCTCTACACCGAAGACTTCGAGGAAGATTGCCAGGATAGCTAGTCGCATTTCTTGTCGTCGCCTGTGGTGTTTTTGGTGTGCGCTCGTTGTCGCTTTTGCTTCCGCTGTCGTGCCTCCGGTCTTGTGACCGAGTATTGTAATAAGTGGCCATGCGGCCCATACTTTATTATTTATGTTACAATTTCGTCATGTTCGGCAATGAAGTATCACTGTTGACTGTGTGTACTAGCTACTGATCTGGGACTAGTACAGAAATGCACATGAGATTTCGGATAGCTGATCCGGGGTCTCAGAGTGGTGGTATCAGAGCCTGGACGACTGTAGGATGTGACCTAGTAGCATGGCAAAGCCTTAAGGACTGATATTTTTATAAAAACATACTTACAAAGTCTTAAGTTCCTTTGCTTCTATCTCCCCTATCTTAGTATCTTGAGCTTATCTTATCTGTTGTTAAAAATTTGTTTACTAATCCCAACTTGTTTCAAAATTTGTAGATGCTGGTTGTCACCACTTTTGCCGCTCAGGCTGGTGGCTTCTGTGAGGAGCTGTCACTGATGCTTCAGGAGTTGGGGTTTCCCCATCGTCCTGGGTATCGCTACTCGTTCGTGCCCGGCCTTGGCCAGGACTTGTGGCAAGTACGGTTGCTGGTCTTCGCGAGGAGCCGAGTCCGAGCCGAGGATCGACCGTTCTACTTTACGGCCGAGAGGTCGATTCTGGCGTACGCGCTTCAGGACGCGGCCAGAAAGGCTATCCTCCAGTTGGGGGAAAGCTACCGCGATCGGCTTGAGGACTCCCCGTACTGCCTTTTTCCCCGCTTCCAGGTCGGGATGACTTGCAGCCAGTTTGGGAGTTTGGAACAGGAGGCCGACCCGACAGTTGTGCACATGGGGTCCCTCATCCAGGCTCAGGATGAGGCCTATGTGCGGATCACCGGCGAGATGTAGGATTTACGCCGGGCTTTGACTGTAGTGAGAGAGGAGAACCGTCAGCTCCTGGCGGAGAGGAGAGCCGCCTGTTCACTTCCACCACCAGCTCCTATGCAGGGGGCACAGCCAGTAGCACCACCACCACCAGTGCCTGTTTCGGAGGACCCGCCTACCCACGACATGACGATTGACGCTCCGCCAGCCAAGCGTCATCAGGGCTTGAAGCTTTGTACCACCGCGCGCAAGTCAGTTCGACGCCAGTCACCTTTGGGGGTGTCTCTGAGCTTCTTGGCTGCCCCTGGAGGTGCAGGACCTTCTTCTTCAGCGACACCTTCCCGCAGTAGGAGCGAGGAGGAGGAGGAGGACCCGTCCCCGCGTGCTTACGAGAGTGACGCGAGCGTTTAGCTGTTCTAGTCGGGAGGGTCTTAGTTTTGCTTCGCGTAGAACGATGAATAAGTGCTTGTTGGATTGTATCGTGCCCTTAGGCATTTGTGATACAGCCATCCCTATCAAACTATTTTGTTTTAATTGGAGTTCAGTTGGTTTTCCCTTCTGTTGTGTGCTTTTGTCGTTGTGGATGTTACTAGCCCCCTGTTTCTTATCTTTGCTCTTCCTTTCTCCCTTGTGCTTTACTCGTCAGATGGAGAACCCAGGTCGTGGTCGTGGAAGAGGAAGAGGCCGTGGAAGAGGCCGGGGTCGCGGTCGCGGTCGAGTGCAGTTCCCAGTAGAAGAACAAGTGGGGCAGCAGCAGCAGGAACAAGAAAATGTGCAACTACCTGCCGAGCCCCAGGTCCCACCGCCACCTCCACCCCCAATTCATCCGCCAAATCTGGAGCAAATGATGGCAATGCAGTTCCAACTCTTGCAGGCGTTAGCCCAGAATGCTCTGAACCCGCCGCAGGCTGCACCAGCTCAGGCCACAGCAGAGCCGCCTCAGTCTAAGTTTGGAGAATTCATGAGGACTAGACCTCCAACTTTTGCTGGAGCAGTGGATCCGCTAGAAGCGGATGACTGACTGAAGGAGGTGGAAAGGAAGCTCCACCTGGCTCAATGTGATGACCTGGAGAGTGTCAGGTTTGCTTCGCACCAGCTGAAGGGCACAACGGCGAATTGGTGGGAAAATTACTACGCTTCCCATGCAGAACCCCAGAACATTGGTTGGGATGAGTTTGTGGAAGACTTCCGAGCCACCCATATCCCGAAGGGCATCATGGAGATGAAGCGATGGGAGTTTCACAAGCAGCAACAGGGGAACTTGTCGGTGTCAGAGTATCTGAACCATTTTACCCAGCTTTCACGCTATGCGGCTGCTGATGTCGCAACGGATGAGGCAAAAGAGGGCGTGTGAATCACATCACTGCTGAGGAGGCTCAAGATGCGCCAGATGTGGTCTATGGTAAGTTCCATGTCAACTCAGTACCTGCGTCAGTTCTGTTTGATTCTGGTGCAACACATTCCTTCATATCAGAATACTTGGTTAAAAAGCATGATTGGGATACAGTACAGTTAAGAAACCCTTTATTAGTGCAATCCCCTGGTAAAGAATTAAGAACAACTACTGTTTGCCCGAAAATGGATATAGTAATAAAAGGGGTAAAGTTCCTAGCGAACTTAATACTATTGGATACTAAGGGTATAGAAGTAATCCTTGGAATGCATTGGTTAACCAAGTACAAGGGTCAGATAGATTGTGCTCGTAGAGCTATCTATCTTACCAGCCCTGAGGGGATTAGGGTGGAGTTCTTGTCTAATCTTTCTTCTAAGGGGGTAGTACCCTGAACCGTCTGAAAGGAACCTCGTTGGAGAATGTACCGATTGTCAATGAGTATCCGGATGTATTCCCGGAGGAGTTGCCTGGTATGCCACAAGACCGGGATGTCGAGTTTGTGATTGAGCTTGTACCTGGTACGGCTCCAATCTCGAAGAGGCCTTACCGATTACCTTCCAATGAGTTAGTCGAGATGAAGAAGCAGATTGAGGAACTACAGGGAAAAGGATTCATCAGGCCCAGTTCGTCGCCTTGGGGATCGCCAGTAATTTTCGTCACAAAGAAGGATGGTAGTCTAAGGATGTGCATAGACTACAGGTCTTTGAATGAGGTGACAATCAAGAACAAGTACCCGCTACCTCGGATAGATGATCTGTTTGATCAGTTGAAAGGAGCTCAAGTCTTCTCCAAAATAGATTTGAGATCGGGTTATCATCAGATGAAGATAAGGAAAGAAGATATTCCAAAGACTGCTTTCACTACCAGGTATGGATTGTACGAGTTTACAGTGATGTCTTTTGGATTAACAAATGCTCCTTCCTATTTCATAAATCTGATGAATAAGGTGTTCATGGAGTATTTGGACAAGTTCGTCGTAGTCTTTATTGACGACATTCTTGTTTATTCCAACAGTCGAAAAGAACATGAAGACCATCTGTGGATAGTCTTGGAAACGTTAAGAGAGCATCAGTTGTATGCTAAGTTTAGCAAATGTGACTTTTGGTTGAAAGAAGTGTCTTTCCTGGGTCATATCATTTCTGCTAAAGGGGTAGCGGTGGATCCAGCGAAAGTGAGAGATGTTCTGGATTGGACGCAGCCCAAGTCGGTCCCGGACATCAGAAGTTTTCTTGGATTAGCTGGTTACTATCGGCGATTCATTGAAGGTTTCTCAAAGATAGCCAGACCTCTTACCCAACTTCTGAAGAAGGAGAAGAAGTTTGAATGGACTAAGTCTTGTGAACAGAGTTTTCAGGAGTTGAAGAAAAGGTTAACTTCATCGCCAGTACTCGTCCTGCCGGATATCCATAAGGATTTTGAAGTTTACTGTGATGCTTCAAAAGAAGGTCTTGGATGTGTTTTGATGCAAGAAGGAAAAGTTATAGCCTACGCTTCAAGACAACTGCGACCTCATGAAGAAAACTACCCCACCCATGACTTGGAGTTAGCCGCAGTTGTGCACACACTCAAGATTTGGAGGCATTACCTGATCGGCAATAGATGTGAGATCTATACGGATCATAAGAGTTTGAAATATATCTTCACTCAGTCTGATCTCAACCTGAGACAGAGGAGATGGTTGGAATTGGTAAAAGATTATAATATCGGCATCCATTATCACCCAGGGAAAGCTAATGTTGTTACAGATGCGTTGAGCAGGAAAGGTTACTGCAACAACGTTATGGTACAGGAAAGCCAGCCAGCTCTTCATGAAGAATTCCAACGCCTTAACCTGGAATTGGTAAATGAAGGCTGCATTTTCAATGTTGAGGTAAAATCCACCTTGGACGACCAGATCAGATAGGCTCAAAAGAATGATAAAGGTATTGCAGACCTAAAGGATGGCATGAAGAAAGGGAAACACCTAGGATTTTCGGAAGATGAAAAAGGTACGGTGTGGTTCGGGAAAAGAATAGTAGTCCCCGACCAAGAAGAAATCAAGAATGGGGTCTTGAAAGAAGCTCATGATTCAGTATATTCTATTCATCCGGGAGGTACCAAGATGTATGCTGATTTGAAAGAAAAGTATTGGTGGTCCAATATGAAGAAAGAAGTTGCAGACTTCGTGGCACATTGTGATATTTGCCAGTTGGTTAAAGCAGAGCATCAAAGACCAGCCGGTCTATTGCAGCCGTTACAAGTTCCTGTCTGGAAATGGGAAGAAATTGGGATGGCCAAGATATTCTGGTGATAAACTCGCAGAGTTATATATGGCCAAGATTTTATGTTTGCATGGGGTACCGAAAAAGATCGTGTCGGATCGAGGATCTCAGTTTACCTCGAGGTTTTGGTAGAAATTGCATGAGGTATTGGGCACAAATCTGAATTTCAGTACTGCTTACCATCCCTAGACAGATGGACAGACGGAAAGAATAAATCAAATCCTAGAAGATATGTTGAGAGCCTGTGCTTTGACCTATAAAGGCTCGTGGGATTAGAATTTGCCCTATGCTGAGTTTTCGTATAATAACAGTTATCAAGCCAGTCTGAAGATGGCACCATTTGAAGCTTTGTACGGAAGGAAATGTAGGACTCCCTTGTATTGGAAAGAAACTGATGGTGGACAGATAATTGGGCCGGATATTCTGAAAGAAGCCGAAGAGCAAGTCCGACAGATCTGTGCAAATCTGAAGACAGCTCAGTCAAGGCAGAAAAGTTATGCGGATAACCGTCGCCGAGAGTTAAGCTTTGCACCTGGTGATCATGTGTATCTAAAGGTTTCGCCTCTGAAAGGAATGAAACGATTCAGAGTTAGTGGTAAGCTAGCGCCCCGGTACATCGAACCATTCCCAGTGGTTGCCAGAAGAGGAGAAGTCACTTACAAGTTAGAGCTACCTCCACAGCTGTCAGGAGTTCATGATGTTTTTCATGTGTCTCAGTTGAAGAAATGTCTCAGAGTACCCGAGCATCAAATGCCATTTGAAGAAATGGAATTGAAAGAATTAGGGGCACGACCTTTGTCCATAGCGGGGGCTCGTACAATAGAGGCAAATAGTCCTTTTCCCAAAGTTTTTACTCTTGATCGGATTCTTTGCTCGTGGAGCCTTGCTCTTTGCAGGTCCTTCAAATTATACCTTTGTTGTTTTCCTCTTTGCAGATCGAGCCTCGAGCAAGCTTCGAGCAAACATAAGCACATCCAGAGCGAACTCGAAAAGGAAAAAGGGGACAATGTTCTAATCTTTCCATTCTTGTTCAATAATAATTTACAGGTTTACACAAGCAAAGAGAAAAAGAAAAAGAGAAAGAGCATCTAAAGGTCAACTCCTACGCCCGGCCTGGAGGACAGCAAGCTCCTCCCTAAGGGAATCGAGCTCGGCCTCGAGGTCCAAGACCTTCCGCCGGGCCGCACGACCTTCGGCCGCGCTTTCTCGAAGGCGCTGCACCTCATTGAGCTGGGCCTCCTCGCGCTCCCGAGCTTCTTGGGCGGCGCGGCGCAGGTCGGGAACCTCCTGCCGCAGCTTCCCCAGCTCCTCCTCAAGTTCGGCGCACCTCCGCTCTGAGGTGGCCTTCACCGTTTCGCTCTGGAGGAGTTGGCCCCGAAGCTCGGCAACGATGCCCTTCGTCGACTCCAGCTCCTTCTGGTCGGAGGCACGCACGGAGGAGACCCGACGCTCAAGATTGGCGATCTTGGCGTCTTGCTCGCGATGGTACCCCCAGAACTCTTCTGCAGAAACCGTGGAGGCGTCGATATCCTCCATGGCCTTGGCAGCAAACTACGAGCAAAAAAGGAGAAGGGTTAAAAGCGCCTTAGAAGGTTTTTAATATAGAGGAAAGGGACGAGGTACCCACCAGAAGAGCTCGGCTGACCAGCTTGTCCTGGAGCCGGTGGCGGTCGATCGCGCCAGCTCGGAAAAAAGGATTGACCCATGCAGGATCATCCTGGTCCTGAACATGTGCGTCAGGGACCAGCTCCTCCTGGTCACCAGGTGCACCCAAGAGGCCAGCAGCAGCCTCTTCCTCGGTCGTTTCCTGGAGGTGCACGACCACCGGGGCTTGATCGCCCTGAGGTCGGTCCTCCCCAGGGGATTGCGGTTTGTGGCTACCTTCCACCTGCCCGGGTTTTGGGCTCGGGGGCTGGGAGCCAGCTGCGGCCGCCCCCGCTCCTTGGTCCCGGGCCAGGGACGACTGGTCGAAGACCACCAACTCTTGGCCTTCAGAGCCCGTCGCCTGAACCTCTCCCGTGCTCGGTGCCGCGCCCGTCCCCTCGCAAGGGACCAAGGCCATAGCTCCTTGGTCCTCAGCCCCTTGCGGGTCTTGCTCCTCTGCGACTGGCAAGGGCTCAACGCTCGCCGAACGATCCTCAGGGTCCTCCGGAAGTGCAGGTCGCAGCGGCTCCTCCTCGTCCTCGGCCATCACTTAGTCGAAGATGCGTTCGAGCTCGGCGTCAACTACAGAGTCGAGAATCCCCTCAGCCATTTGCTGGAAATCCAAGGACAGTAGCCGAGCTATCACGCCCACACCAAACGGAGTGGGGTTAGCTCGGAAAAATTGCAAGGAAGGACAAAGGGCTCAACAAAGAGGCTGCGCAAGGGTCACCTTCCGCTCGGTGAGCATCCTCGTCACCAACTTCCTCGCTCGAGACCATGGGCGCCCTGCTTGCGGTGGCCTCATAGGCCTCGGTGACGGCTCCGGTGCGCTCCGCGGCGGCATCGCTAGCCTGCGCCATCGCCGGGTCGACCTCGTCCATGTCGATCCCCTCCAGTGCCAAGGTCGGCTGGGACGACGACCTTCTGCTCCTCCTAACCAGGGCAAAAGTGTCTTCCTCCTCCTCTTCCTCCTCGCTGGGGTCCTCGACCACCCGAGCAAGTTGATCTTGGAGGGCCTTGATCTGCCTCTCCAATTGCTCCTTGCTCGACCCAGACTTGGCCGCCTCCTTGGCCTTCTTCGCCTCCTCGGCCAGCTGTTGCAACCGACCCATCAAGTCTGGCTTCTTCTGCTTAAAATTGGCAAGCCACTGTCGGAGTTCCCTTACCTTTTTTCGATCGGCATACTCCAGGTGGTGCTTGCTCGGGGGCTTGGATGTAACTTGGCGTTTTGAGCGCCGGGCGGGAGGAGGCGAGGCGGAAGGTCGGCGGCTCCGACCGGCCACCTTCTTGCGAGAACCCCTGGTAGGGGTCGCGACGTCTTATAGGGGCGGCGGAGCAGCACTCGACACGGCGAGCTCGAGGGAGACCTTCTCCTGCGAACAGAAATCGAGCAAGGTAAGCTCGGAAGGTGCTTCTCGGGCAGAGAACAAGCAGGAATACTTACTGTGTCGCTGCGATCGAAGACGTTCTTAGCGAACTGACGATCGCGCTTCAGTTCCTTCTCCCTCGGGGCGCCGAACATCTCGGCGACCCTATCGTCAACCCAGTCCGTCCTCGGGGCTGCGAATCGAACAAAAACCGAAAGAAGAAATCAGGCAAACACCCGGGCGGCAACGATGATCGAAGGAAAAACCGACGGGCATACTTGCGTTGTCCTCACGGGTGATGTCTTGCCACCCGGTCACCTCGAAGAACGGATGCTCGCGGCACCGCAAGGGGGACACCCGGTTGAAGGTGAAGTCCCGAGCGATGTCCCGACCAGTGAGCCCCATCTGGGTGAGCTCGCTGATCGTCCTGAGGACCCGCTCTTCCTCAGCCGCGCAGGCGGCGCGCTGCCTCGGCCGGAGCAACCTCCCCGGTGTATATCAGTTGGCTCCCCTCCGCCTTCTTCTGGTAAAACCAAAGGTCGGCCCAGCCCGACACCGAGTCCTTCAAAGAAAGAAGAGGATACTCGTATGGTCGGTTGGGCCAGAGACGAAGGTAGACGCAGCCGGTGGGACCACCCCTGCCGGTGCGGAAAGGGGAGTAGAAGTGGAAGAAGAGACTAGCGGTGGGTATCACGCCCACATACGCCTCGCAAAGATGGGAGAAGATCATGAGAGCAAGGATGGAGTTCGGGTTGAGATGAGAGATCTCGCACCCGAAAAAGGCAAGCACGGAGACGAGAAACTCGCTCTCAGGCAGGCGAAGCCCGTTGACGGCATATAGCTCGCAGGAGACGATCTCTCCCTCCCGCGGCGCCGGCGTCTCGTCACTCCCGGGCGCCCGGCCGGAGTTTGGATCGACGTAGCCATCATCCACGAGCGCTTGGAGCCTCCTCCGGCTCATCTGACTAACTCCGAAACGCGCCATTGCTGGGGAGAAAAGGGGACCAAAGAGGGCTCTAAGGCTCTTGGAGAAGTCCTGGGCAAGATCGAGCAAAGGCACAATAGTAGCTCCGTCCCTCGCGGCGGTCGGGGTTAAAAAGGCTGCGAAAGGGTGCATTTAACGCTGCCACGACCTTTCGCGAAACGGCACCTGTCCGTTACGGCTGAAACGCCCCAGTAAATGCGCACTTTCCAAGGAACTGGTTTACCGTTACAAAGAAGCTTCTCGGAGAAGGAATCAAAAGTAACCAAACGTCGCACCACCACAGCATGGTCGATCGATCAGCGAAATAAGACGATAAGGTCGTCTCCAGTCGTGGGATGGTCGCGAGGCACGACCAAGGGATCCAATCCCTCCTTCGAGATTTTCAGGCTCAAGGGGAAGCCCGAGCATAGATTAAACTCCCCGCTTGAGCCTCGGGGGCTAGCTGTTGGGGATTGACTATTCACTAAAGACGACCATTTTCGCCCCTAGGGGCCCGAAAGAGCAACCGACCAAACAGACCCTCGAGGAAGAAGCTCGGGAGGCTAGCCCGAGCGGCCAAAATGTCCGAGCTTGAATGCTCGGTGTTCGCCCACAACCATATGGAACCAACACGAGCGATCACGCTCGTACGAGCTACACAGATGGTCGGGAGGACTTGGTCAAAACACGAGAAAGGAAGGTAACAACCAACCCGCCGGAGATCAAGGGAAAACATATCCGAGATTCAAATAACGTGCAGATCAAGGGTGCCAGGTCATGGCTGCTACGGTTATGGAGGCGCGGCGTGAATCTAGGGGGTAGTTACCTTTTATGTACCTTCAGCTTATGTATTTAAACCCCCCAAGAGCATCGGCAGGGGGGAGGATCTTCTTTGACCAACTATAGACACAATACACTGGAGTAGGGTTGTTATCTCGGAAGTGAGAAGCCCGAACCAGGATAAACACAGTGCGTCTTTCTCCCGTTCTCGCGTCGCTCGGACGAACACCCCCACTCGCACGAAGGGGCCATGTTGATCCCTCGATCAACAAGTAAGCTCGGCGGGAGCCCGTTCTTCGATCGTCGACAGAACCATTCTCAAGATTTTTGGAACTCCGCTCCTATTTTATCTCGCGCGACTTTTGTTTAATGCCTGCTATTCGCTCCTGAATATTCAAATCCACAAATTTCATCCAAATTCCGCGAAACCAATTTTATTGGGTTCCAAATATTCCAAAATGGTTCTAGGAATTTTTCCGGAATTTTTAGACCATTTTCCTAATTTTTCTCTAGGGCGTCACTTTTGAGTAATCATCGGCCAATGGGAGCTTGCCACGTGGCGCTACAGTGTCATCTTCCACCTTGGGCTGAGCTTGCACGATTGTTTCCAGGTAACAATGGAGGGAGCCTCCCATACCCACCTCCACCCAATCAAACCTTCATAACTCCGTCAATAATGCTCCAAATCAATCACGGCCGGATCCGTTGGAAGCACAACGATGATACCTTTCCGTTCCCCACCATCAATAGCCCGGGATCTCGCCGGAATTTGAACCATCGGCCAAAAACCGAAATACACATAATTGTCATTTACTCGGCCGTTTCAACTCCAAACGACGTAGTTCCACTTCTCATCTCTCCGTATAGAAGTCCTCCTTCCGGTGGTAGCATCCTCTTGTTGTCTCTTCCATTCATTTGCCCGCTAGATCAAGAAAACTGGCACCGGGTCACGTTTTCGAGTGTTCTTCGTGTTCATCAGTGTTCCTCCCTCTCCGGTGGGGCAATCTTCATTCCGTTTGTTTCCTTGTGATCGTGTGGGAGTCTAGTTTCTAATCCATCCATCAATTTTAGGTTCCATCAAGAATTGAAGGCGAATTTCATGTTTTTGTCACTTTGGCCGGAGCTCCGTTTTTCGCCAAATTCGTCGTCTCCGGTGAGTTTTCATCCAATTCCTTGCTCCTATAGGTCCCTTAGGATGTCCTCTAGATGATCCATCAATTTATTTTGCCAAGTTCCATGCAAATTTGGTGCAAAAATCCGGATTTTCGAAAAAAAATGGGTCTCTGTTTTTTTTTTGGAGCTCTCGTCGCGCGCTCGCTGCCGCCGCCGCCGCCAGCTCACGCTTCGCAGCCGCGCCGCGCCGAGCCGCCGCGCTCCGCCGCCATCGCTCGCCGCCGCTTCGCCGCCGCCGCTTGCCGCCGATCCCGCCGCCGGTCGCCGGCCACACCCCCCCTCCAAGCTTGGTCCACTCCTCCCATGGCCATGGCTAGAGCCCAAGCTTGAAGAAGCCCCTCCACTCTATGACATGCGGTCCCGCATGGCATAGACTCCATCCAAGCAAAAAATCAGAAAAAAAAGGAAAAAGGAATATTCCGGGAATATTCGCTCGTTTTCGATTTTTCAGGGTTTTCGAACTTCGGAAGCTCATATCTTTTCCGTCCGAACTCCGATTGACTCCATTCAAATTCCTAAATTCATATAAAATCAATACCTACCTACCAGTACTACTTTTATAATTTTTGGATTTTATTTATTTTCTTGTATTTATTTGTTGTCTCGTTTTGCGCATAGCCGAGGACCCCGTCGAGACCGCCGACCCTGCCGCCGGACTTCAAGCGTTTGACGACCTCGCCGCAACCGAAGGAAAGTCTCCTTGACGCATGTTGAACCGATGTTTATAAATGTGTTTACAAAGTTTTAAAACTTGCATGCTATGTTTATCATTGTATGTCAAATATAAGTAAATAGTTAATCCGATTTGTGAACACCTTCTTTGTTATTGACATCCCTGCTTACTTGTAACCCTAGGACATTTGCTATGCCATGTTTACCTTGTATGGCGATCTTTGTTGAATAGTACGGTAGAATTGCTTAGGACCCATATTGATGAAAATGACCCATGGGTGGGATTATACAAAAATGAGGATTTAAAGTATGGTTTGGAAATGAGTATAATGACTTTGGTACTGTTTTGCTAAAATAAAAAGAAAAGAAAAAATGGTTTGGACTTGGGCGGATTGGATTGTCTAGTGGGTGCGGATTGAGCACTAGTTTCCAATGTGCAAGTACCGCCCCAAGTCAATTAAGGACCGACGCTTATGACTGTTCATTCTGAGCATAACCGTACTACCACATGTCTATAATGGTACGACCTGGCTAACTAATTTGTAGAAACCTAACTTAGACTCACCAAATGGTGGAATGTGAGTGCCGGATAGAGGCAAGACTGTTTTCTCACACGGCGCAAGAGGGGGCTTCTGTACTGGGTGGCTAGAACCCTAACAGTGGTGAAACCTCAGCGGGTGGGTCGGGTTAGGCGTATACATTGTAAAGGCCTTGTCATGATCTCTCTGCCGGCACACCCAAGGAAGTGTGCTAATAGCTTGGCATCAAGAGACGATCATGTCTTGTGGGTAAAGTTGTACACCTCTGTAGAGTTAAAACTATTCGAATAGCCGTGCCTACGGTCAAGGGCAAAGCAAAGAATGCTTTCATATTGGTAGACTTTGGTTTTGGTTTTAAAACTAAAAGGTGTTTTCTTTTGGGGTTCGGGAGTGGTTAGAACTCTTGAATGATTAAGGGCGGATTGAGCCAACCAAGTGGAAAGAACCTGTTTTGTATCTTGACGGAAAGAGTCATATGTGATTAAACTTAACCTTTTAAAAGCTGGCGGTTCGAGCCTTATATTGGTGATGGTGGATAGAACCTTCACTGAAATATTAACTAATTCAATTGTTAAAATAATTGTTAAAACATGCTTTATGAAAATTATACTTAAGTACAATTTGATGAACTTGGCTTTATGCAAACGAACCGTATTAAGCTGTCCTTTGGAAAGCCCTACATGTGCATAATTTCCCCGACTTGCTGAGTACGTTTGTACTCATGTGCTACACATCTTGTCATCATCAGAGAACTACCAGGGCGCAGCCGAGGACGGTGAGCTCTACACCGAAGACTTCGAGGAAGATTGCCAGGATAGCTAGTCGCGTTTCTTGTCATCGCCTGTGGTGTTTTTGGTGTGCGCTCGTTGTCCCTTTTGCTTCCGCTACCATGCCTCCGGTCTCGTGACCGAGTATTGTAATAAGTGGCCATGCGGCCCATACTTTATTATTTATGTTACAATTTTGTCATGTTCGGCAATGAAGTATCACTGTTGACTGTGTGTACTAGCTACTGATCTGGGACTAGTGCAGAAATGCACAGGAGATTTCGGATAGCTGATCCGGGGTCTCAGACAAGTTACTTCAAATTCTTCTAAAAAAATTGTGGAGATGGATTTAGATGCAATTTCCCCATATTTTAAATTCATTTTATTTCGAATGTTAAGGTTGAGTTCTCATTTCTAGGTTAAATAAAAGATTTTTGTTAAGTGACCAAATTCAAAGAAATTCATAAAATAATATTAATTCAACTTAAAACCATAATTCAAATTTTGAATTTAGTTTTCTTTTTCTTTTATTTTAAGGATGATACAGTTCGCGGCCATGGGTTTTCTCTCCAATTTAGTGGGGTCTTGTGCGGGTGGGATTCATGCATGCATCGGGAACTTGGGATCGATGGATCTTAGAATTTTAATGTAATTGGACCTGGTTTGATTATCCATCCTATTTTCTCTTGGACTTTGGGAGTTTGGTTCATTTGTAGTTCTGCATGACGGCTTTGGACTTTTGGAGTTTAGATGCTTCGTATGTTTGGTTGGATCTGCCACGCTTGTGATTTTCTACTTGGTTTTCGAAACTCATGGATTATATTTCCTTAATGTCTTCTTGAAATTGAGGTGGATTATCTAGCATCTTGTTATATAAGGATCTTGTGTAGTTTCAGTATCTGTTTTTTCCTTCTTTGCAAATCTTTTAATTCTAGTCACGCAAGGATTGGGTCGGTCTGCTCGATCAATTCTAGTCCATTGGGCTGAGCTGATGCAGAGCACTGTGTAGTGTGAACAATTGAGAGCTAGTTTGAGACCTCCGTGACTTGCATCTTGAAAGAGCACGACAACTTAATTGTTCAGCAAACAAGGGTTGATTTCTCGTCCCAATGTTGCATACTGTGTTCGGAAATGAATCTGTAGCATATGAAGTATACGGCGAAAATGGAAATGCTCCGGAGGTTGTGGCGTAATAGATGCATGGATCCTTGTTCTTCACACATCTTTGCCTTGCATATTTGGTTCATAATGGACTAGTCATATGATGTACTAGGTGGTTAAGCGCAGCGTACGCCGCGCGCGTGAACGAAAAATAAAATTTTCTCTTTTTTCGGTGAAAAACCTATTTTGGAGTGATATTTTTGAATAAAAAAAGTTTACTTTTCGAGTGAAAATGGAGGGGGACGAGAAAATTGGCTGGGTTGTATTTTTGAAAATGTTGAAGGGTCTTTCTGCAAATTTTCGGAGAAAAAATAGACTGAGACGTATTTTCTAAATTTTTCAAGGGTCTTTCGGACTGGCATTTTTGAATAAACAAAATTTTTTGGAGGGAAAATGGAGCAGGAAAAAAATGGACCAAACCGTATTTTTAAGATTTTTGAAGGGTCTTTTCGTGAATTTTCGAAGTGCTTTTCCGCTATAAAAGAGCATTTTCGTAAAAATCAGGATCTATATGCAATTTTAGAAATCTACAGAGATTCTTTAGCAAAAAAAAAATAGCCACGCGGCGGCCTGCGTGAGCCTTACACGTGCCGCGCGCGGGGTGGCGGCGCGAGGTCTCCACACGGCGCGCCGAAAAATGCGAACCGCGCGTGCCCGTGAGGGCTCGAACCTGCGCCAACTGAGGGCGAAGGAATGGTGTTACCGTTGCGCCACAAGCCCCGCTTGGGCGAACGGATACAGGGCGATTTCTTTTTATGCCGAGTTTTGGGGCGAAGTAATTTGGACTATCAAAGACTGCGATCGGACGACCGAGATGCGCGTGGTGACGTGGCGCGGGGGAGGCCGGGAAACCTTCCAAGTTTGTTATATAGACTATGCCTAAGGTTGTATGAGATAGGTATGCAGTAAACACAAGCGTAATTCGCAACTTCGATTGGAATGGGCAGAAAGTATTGGGTTTATGTTTTTTTTGCCGGCCCTAATAGCTCATACAGAAGATTATTTTGTATTTAATAGAACTTGTAGCTAATATATATGGAAGGTTGTAGCTTGACATCTATATCTAAGTAGAAAGCTGTGATAACTGGTAGTATCGGTATTATTAAAATGGTATGCGTAAGAGCATCTCCAGCAGAACCCCTAAACCAGCCCCTAAACCTTAAAATAGGGAGTGTAGTAAAAAAAAAAACAGATCCAGCAGGACCCAACTCAAGCCCCTAAAATTAGGAGGCCCCTAAATTTGCCTCCTCAGCCCCAACTCAAGCCCCTAAAATTTGGAGGCCCCTAAATTTGTCTCCTTAGAGCATCTCCAACAGTTCATAATATTTGGACTCCCAATATTCTTAGATTGGGACCTTCCCAAAAGCTTTTGGGCTTATAAAATATCTTGTTCTCCAACAGTTCCCATATTTTCTCCCAAAAAAATCTTTAAATTGGTCCGGTGGGCCATCCTTCTTATGCAATCTGTTTTGTTCGGTGCCTATGCCGCCAGACAACGGACGTGGTCGCCGCCCTGCTGATTTTTTCACCTCCGCATCAATAGATTTCTGCTGAAGCTGCGCCCAAAGTGAGCTGCAGCCACACGTTTCTCCAGATTGATCAAATCACCAATGCATGTGCTTTGGTTGCAATTTGGTTGCAATTGATTCTTCCGATCCGTTTGATAATTCTTTGCCATGGTATTAGTCTAGTCGGTACTGATCCGTTTGATAATTCTTTGCCATGGTTTACCATGAGAAAGGTGAAACACTGCTGACTCATTTGATCCTTGTCAGCTTCATAAGGGTTTTCAACCGTTAAATGATGGCCAAAGCCACTGACCAGCCATTTAACAAATTGCAGAGAGCTTGTTCATCAATACAAAATTGTGCAAGTGCAAATAAAAAATAAGCCTCCTCGCTAAACTAAAGACTCGCTAAACAACTGAATCCTGCAATTCTCCTTTGTGGCTATCCACCAAACATTATATCGGACAAGGTAAACTGATGGGGGAAAATACCCTACAGAGATGGTCAAATCGATATATATTGAACAAGGTAAACTAAGCTAAATTGCAATAGCCATAACTGTTATTATCAATAGATTTTTCGTGCGGAATTTATGAAATTGAAGACTCGCTAAACAAATGAATCCTGCAGTTCTCCTTTGTGGCTATCCATTTCATCAGTATTGCTTATCTTGTTTTTGTCTGAATATGCAACAAAAAATATGTCTGACATGTTGGATCATATCTGTACAAATGGATCCTTGCAGAAGTGCGTTTGGTTGGAGGTACCAGGGTGAACGGAACGGGATGGTACAGGATAAATTTTGGTACATGTGTTTGGTTGGGTGTACGGAACCATCTCATCCAGGATGAGGTGGTACAGATTCTAGGAATATTCCTTCCATATCCCGTACCGTTCGGTTCGCCCAATTCGGCTGAACCATCTCATCCCGGACGCGCTGGTTCCCCGTTCCTCTCCCCGCAATCTTCCTCTCGCCACTCCCGCGGTCTTCCTCTCTCGGGGTGGCCTCACTTCGCGCCATCACGCCGCCGCTCCCGCCCCTCCGCCGCTCCAGCGCCTCCCACGCTCCCGCGCCGTCTTCGTGTCAAGCCGCCGCTCCCTCCCGGTCTTCGTCTCGGGGTGGCGCTCCCGCGACCTCACGCCACCGGTCCCGCGATCTCACTCCTTCACTTCTGCGACCTCACGCCGCCGCTCCGTCACGGTCTTCGTCTCGAGGCGCCGCTCCTCAGTCCGCCGCTTCCGTGACCTCACTCCGCCGCTCCCGCAAGCTCTCGCCGAGCCAGATCTCCCAAGGTGCTGCCTCACCATCTCCCTTCCCTCTCCTTCTCTCCGAGCCAGATCTGACACGAGCACCATGCCGCAGGGAAGGGCGACTTCGGCCGTGACCGTGCCTGCTCTTCGTGTCCGGATCTGCACACCGGCACCGCCTTCAACCGCGACCCCTACTTGCCCACCGCCGCCTCCCGCTCGCCCCGAGGTACTGGATCTTCTTCCGTTGTGGATGAATTTGTTTTGTTTAGATGGGGACCAATATACTGGCATGGATCATCTTCTGCTGTGGATGACTGGATTGATTGGAATGTAGCCAGGAACAACACCTACATCATGGTCTCCATCACTATGCAGAGCGTGTTTCTTTCTTGCATGTACATCCTTTCCAACCTGGGACATTGCTTTGATTTGTAAATCTATCAACATTTGTTACAGATGTGGAATTAACATAAGCCCCCTTTGTTTGATTGTCATGTTTTATCCTCCAATTGTAGCATTTGCTTTGTCAATAACTGGAACAGAAACTGCTCTGACAAAAGATGAATTTGTTTTGTTTAGATTGGGAACAATATTTTGGCATTGGAATGTAGCTGTGGATGAATTAGTTCTGTTTAGATGGTACTTATTTGATCTTATGATTTAGCTCAAGTTTAAATTGACTGTAGTCTGTATGTTGCATTGGTATTTGTATCGGTAAAAAACTAAATCAGCTCCATCGGTTTTCAGATAAGCTTAGGATCAGACTGTAGTCTGTATGTTGCATTGGTATTTGTATCGGTAACTCCAGCTTAGGATCAGAATGTAGTCTGTATGTTATGATTTAGCTCAAGCTTAGGATCAGACTGTAGTCTGTATGTTGCATTGGTATTTGTATCGGTAACTCTTGCTTAGGATCAGACTGTAGACTGTAGTCCTGAGGTACTTGTATCTTATGATTTAGCTCAAGCTTAGGATCATTTGGTTTCAGTTCAAAACTGGGAAGAATCTTTGATAAAAGCAGCCACACTGTGTTGTATTTCTTTTTTCCACCCGTAAGGATCAGACTGTAGTCTGTATGTTGTATTTCTTTGATAAAAGCAGCCACACTGGTTTCACTTTTAACCGTAAGTAATTTCTTAACCTTTTTTAAGGAACTTTCCTTTTCGTAAGAGGGAGTAATATCTGAACACATTTGCTAATTAGTGTGTAGGCTGTGTAGAACATTTGATCATATTCCTACATACTCTTTTGCTAATTTTTATGCCCTCATGCCACTATCTAAACACATTTGGTAATTAGTGTGTAGGCTATGTAGAACAACTGATCATATTCCTAGATGCTCTTTTGCTAATTTTTATGCCCTCATGCTACTATCTGAATACATTTGCTAATTAGTGTGTAGGCTGTGTAGAACAATTGATCATATTTTGACATTTGGTTTTGCACTTGTATCTTGATTCAATGATATGCTTAATAATTTTATAGAACAAGTGCTTCATTGTTAAATATCATGCGTTCATACGAATCATTAGTGACTATTAATTTAACTGTAGATGGAAAAGAGGAAGCTTAAACAAAGGAAGATGTTGATTAGTGGTCTTCTTTGCATATATGGTCAGCTTGCATGATGATCTTTGTATGTGCGATGTAGAATACGTAATAGGAGACAGCGTATTACGTATGGCCCAATAGAGCAAAGTGACAAGAATAGAATAGATTATCTGAATAATAAAATTTGGAAGAATGATACAACTTGTATTACGACGATAAGACTTCAGAGAGCTCCTTTTTTTAGGCTATGCCAAATATTGAGAGAACGCTCCTTGCTTCGTGATACTATACATGTATGTGTTGAGGAGCAAGTTGCTATGTTCTTGAACACAATTGGACACAACCTAAGGAATAGGATAGTTGGTACCAACTTCAGTAGATCAGGTGAAACAGTTAGCCGATATTTTGGACATGTCCTGCATGCTATAGGCGAGCTACGAAATGATCTCATTAGGCCACCTTCATTGGAGACACCAACCAAAATTGCAGGAAACCCAAGATGGGATCCATACTTTAAGGTATGATAGATAACAAGTATGCCTTATAGCTATGTGGCTAAACTTTGTGGTTACTAAATTTTTTTTGTCAATTTATTTGAGCAAATAGGATTGTATTGGAGCCATTGATGGTACACATATAAGAGCTTCTGTTAATAAGTCTATGGAAGCAGCCTTTCGTGGTAGGAAATCATTTCCTACTCAAAATGTGCTGGCAGCTGTAGACTTTGATCTTCGATTCACATATATCTTGGCTGGTTGGGAAGGAACAGCTCATGACGCTACAGTTTTAGCAGATGCGATAGAGCGTGAAAATGGCTTACGTGTCCCTGAAGGTAAATAGAATTAATGTGGTAGTACATCTTCATACCAAATTGTTAAAGACCAATATCATTAACGTGTTCATCTATTTTAGGAAAATTCTATCTAGTTGATGCTGGATATGGGGCCAAATCTGGGTTCATGCCACCTTTCCGCGGAGTGCGGTACCATTTGAATGAGTGGGGGAACAATCCAGTTCAAGATGAAAAGGAATTGTTCAATTTGAGGCACTCCTCATTGCGAGTAGGAGTAGAGCGTGCCTTTGGATCACTCAAGAGGAGGTTCAAGGTCCTTGATGATGCTACTCCATTCTTCCCCTTCATAACTCAAGTTGATGTTGTCATCGCTAGTTGCATCCTTCATAATTGGGTTCTTTCTGAAGGAACAGACCATTTCATTCTACCAGAGGATTCTTGGACCCCTAACCCCAGTAGGACAGCAAGAGAGCAAGCAAATGACCATAGAGCTATGGTTAACAAGAGACAAACGCTTGCCGATCAAATGTGGGAGAACCGTCAAAACTACCTAGGCCATTAATCATTTTCGTTTTGTGTGAACCATGTATTTTCATTTTCGTCATTCCGATGCAATGTGTGAACCTTGTATTATCATTTTCGCCATTCCGATGAAATGTGAACCGTGTATTTGAACCAATATTTCTGTTTTCTATCTACTGTAGGCAATGGATTTGGATCAGCATGGGGATAGTATGGGGGGTGCTGGGGTTGTTTGGACAAATGCAATGTCTACATTTGTGCTAACCTACTTGACTAATCTAGTAGCTAGTGGTACAAGAACATCTACAGGCTTTAAACAAGCTCATCTCAACAGTTGTGCTAAGGACTTGAATGAGCATATGAAGGTTCATGTGAGTGGCATTCAGGTTAGTAATCACCTCAGGAAGTGGAGAAAGATTTGGGCAAAGATAAATAAACTGAAGAATTTAAGTGGTGCTCTTTGGGATGAGGGTACTTGCACTATTAGGCTTGAGCATGAGCATTACACTGGTCATGTGAAGGTATTTTTCTTTCCAAATTTCAACAAACATGTTTGTACAAAATTTGATGATGCTTGAGACTGACTACATCTTTAATGATTACAGGACCACCCTAAAGATGCTACTTTCTTGAACACTCCACTTGAGCATTATCATGAGATGGCCACTATATTTGGGAATAGCATGGCTACAGGACAGTATGCTAGGGGAGCAAATGACCCTCTGGCTACAAATATGATAGACTTAGAAGAAGAAGCTCCCGTCAATGAACATGTGAGTGCAGAAGAGGTGACGGCGTCGGGGTATGGTGGAGGTGACTCATCAGCAAGTAAACCATCAAAGAAGAGGGCAAAGACATGCAGTGATGATGACTTGCTAGCGTTCATGACTACTGGTATTGATAGACTCGCTCAAGCTATTGAGAAGACCGCTAGTTCAGATACTGATGTTCCAGATGATCTTTGGGACAATATGATGAATCTCCCTGGATTTGATGAAGCACAATTAGCTCACTACTATGCTTATTTGTGTGAGAATGTTGCACTTGCCCGAGCATTCAACAAGCTTAGTTTTTCAAACAAATTGGTGTGGGTAGCTAGATACATCACGAGGGAAAACCTATAAGGTAATCCAACCCTTTTTTACATTGCATTGTTTGGATTTGAAATCTGAAAGTATATGACATTAGTTCTTTTGCTTTCGTATGCTAAATTATTTCCTGCTCTTGGTTGCTAAAGTTAGGATAGTGCTGTAAAGGCCTCGATAGCATGAGATTCTGCCATATTTATCTTCTGCTACACTGTATATTTATCTTACGCTTTCTGTTGTGATGGCATGAGATTCTGCCATCAAGTTGTCTGCTCGATGCCTTGATTTTGTATTCATTTTCAAAATCTTGTATATGTGCTCACTACACCTTAAAAGTTGTCATGATTTTTGCTGCAAGAACAAGCCTTGATCTTGTGGATGGTGCACTGAAAGAGAAGTACTAGTAACTTTTCTTTGCTGAAATGGAATGTGCATATTTTACAATGCTGAACCAAGAATATATTAGGAACGAGTAACTTTAGCAATAACTTTTAGATGGATAACTAGAGCTAGTTCTCACCAGATAACATACTGATTGTGTTGGATAATTTGGCTAGTATCTCTATCTAATTTTGGATAACATACTAATTTCGTTGCTGAAATGGAATGTATAATCTATTGTATCTACTGAAACTAGTTCACAATGTAGTTTGTTAGAGCTCTATTTGCAAAGATAAATTACTACTGTTCCATCTTATGATATAAGCAGCAAAAGAGTTGTTTACCATAGTAGGATCTGATGGTTCATAGTAGAATTTGATGGTTTACCATAGTAGGATCTGATGGTTCATAGTAGGATCCTCAATGTAGTTGCTATGTAGGATCTGATGGTTTCAGTTCGGTACTGATCTATGTTCTCGTTGTTGTGTAGGTCCAAGACATGCAACCTGAAATTTATCAGCTTTTACTTTGTCCTGAAAAGAAGTTCATCTATGAAATTTATCAGTTCTAACATCTGAATTCTGAAGCTTTCTTTATGGATCTGATGGTATAGGTAGTGGCACTCCTCAGTAAGAAGCTTTCTTTATGGATCTAGCTAATAGTTATATTATGAGAAATATCTAGAACTATGAGCTTGTAATCTGTTTGGAGTAAACTCCCCGTGTCGTGTTATAGGTGTTGTAACACTGGAGCGGATGTGAATGCAGTGTTAAGGATAATGCTAGCACGTTCTGGTATTTCTATCTAAGTGAGAACAATATAATAATATCTTAGACCTATTGCTATGTATGGATCTCGTTCTGGTATTGCTATGTATGGCTAAGGATAATGCTAGCACGTTCTGGTATTGCTATGTATGGCTGCCGTTGCGCTGACCAAGTTCGCCTGCACGTCGACCATTCCAAGGCGATCATCAACGCTGGCGGAGCGAAGCACCTTGTCCAGCTGCTAGTGTACTTCGGCGAGCAGAGACAGGTTTGTAGCGATGGTTCTGCAACCGTTAAAATTTTAAATAACCTTATCCCTCCAACCAAACATTATCTCGTACCATCCTGTACCATTCCATTCAAGCAACCAAACAAAAACTTGTACCATCCAATTCAGACAACCAAACACCTTCCCTGAACCATCTCATCCAGGATCATCCTATCCATCCTGTACCATCTCGTTCCGTTCACCCTCATACCTCCAACCAAACGCACCCTAAAAGCCTAAAACACCACCAAGCAAGCTGTTGTTGCTCAGGCACAATTGCTGAGGCTGGAGAAGTAGATGAGCTCATTTTTGCAGATCACTAGATTTGGACAAGAACATAAATCAGCACCAGTATAAATGAGTAAGGTTGGTTATTCATACTCCCAAGAGGGTGCAGCGATCAATTACAACCACTTGCAGCGATCAAATTGACTCATTACTCACTACATCCTACCTTCACCCTAGCTAGATCATCATTTCTAGTCTAATCATCTATGAGCAGGCTTCCCAGTTCATAGTTCCTACAGAAAAAGCAACACCAATTTATCGTTCTTCCTCTAATTAACGCCTTCGTCTGCTTACTTAACTTGTGCAGCGCAGGAGGCAGATTCCCATCACCTCCGCAACCTCCGGCTTCTACGCCTCACCTGCGTCTCCGCCTCGCCCTCTTCCTCTGTACCGAGCCCAACGTGAGCGTGGCGGCAAGGCGGGCGGCGAGGTCGGCGTTGGAACCGCCGGCGGGGAGGCCTTGGCTCTTGCACAGCACCTGCAGCTCCCGCAACATCGCCACTGCATCCACCGCCGAGACCACCGCGGGAGGGGCGCGAATCCTCGATTGGGAGCGCGGAGGCGACGCGCAAAAATGAGGCGGCTGGGGTGCTGTTTTGGGCGTGCGAATATTTTGGGAGTTAAAAGGAGGAGCTGTTGGAGCGTGTGTTTTTCCAATCAAGCCCAAAATTAGATTCTGGGAATGAAATTGAGACACTGTTGGAGATGCTCTTAGCCTCAATTCCCAGGGACACGTGTACATCCCCTATTATTGAAGACAGAGGAATACATGAGAGGCTTCGAGATGATCTTATTGAGCATTTGTGGGCAATTCACAGCGCTTCGTAGTTTGATTCATTGTTCGGAGTTTCTATTTATCTATTTATCATGTTTTGAAAATTTTAAATTTAAATTTGAAATATCATGTTTTAAAATTGTAAATGTTAATATGCTTATGTTTTATGTATTACAAATATTTTTGATTGAATTTTAGTGGTGTCAAATAAAGATTATACATAGCGGATATGTCAAATAGGAGAAAAAGTAAAATACGATCTGAGATTTAGGGGTTGTTGCTGAACTTGTGCTCTGAAAACAGAGCCCCAAAAAATAGGGGGAGCCCCTAAATCCAAAATAGGGACCCTGTTTTAGGGGCCCTTGCTGGAGATGCTCTAATCTGAATATTTACAGAATGGTTTAGACAACGATAATGTTAGCTAATGTGGTCAGCTGAGGCTGTGTTTTGGTTTGCTATAACAGAACGATATTTATATGAAGCAGATAATAGATAGAACATTTGTATAAAAAGAGGTTTATACATGAGGTTAGAATAAAAGGGATGAAGATTCTAAAAAGGAGACGTACAAACCATAAATTGGCTTTGGCACACTGTTGTGAATTAAATGTGCATTGATCAAGCATACTGATACAAAAATCTAATTGCTAAAAGTTTACGTTGACTGCATTTCCGCTGGTAGTATCGACCTGACCACATAACTGTGCACTGCTAGGTTTGTCTGGTCTTCAGGAAATCTTCAGAGATTTAGTTTTTTGCACTTGCTGAGGCGCTGTAGAGATACAGGGCACGGGGATGTTAGCTGGGTGAATTTTGGCATTTAGATAAATACTAGAAAACTACAAGCATAAGATAGTACTAATGTTGAGAACAAAAGTGATGCAAAGCGGTGTAAGTAATAAGGCAAAGGAACGGTATAATACAGATTGGTAAAGATGGTATATGTAGTTCACGAAGAAATCTATGCTTTTGTAGATATAGCTGAAGATCAATTAAAAACTAAATGCATTGACTACTTTGCAGTGGCAGATTTTATTGGTTAGACGATAAAGAGATAAGGATAGCAAAGTATGGAATGGAAACAAAAGTGATGTAAAGCGATGCAAGTAATAAGGTAAAGGAATAGTATAATCACTACAACACGGATATGCATTTTAGGGCATTTAGTTATAGCTGGCACTTTGTTTAAATGCCATGGATTAATGAATCCAGGGCATTTTTCTATATTTAGAGGCACATACTTGCATGGCACATATATTATGCCAAGAAAACTTTTGTGGGGCAGAAATTATGTGCCGCCATATTATTTAAGAAGCTAGGCATTTACTAATGCCGGATTTGACTAATGTTTGGCATATAATATTTGCCACCAATTATAGTATATTAGGGCACATAGTAATTGCCAAGGTATAATAAGAACGGCGTTAGTTATGTGTCGGAGAAAGTCAGCTAAACTCCGTTTCTGGCGCGCAGGATGAAATTTAGGCGGGAGAAAAGGGAAAAGTCTGCTGCGCTGCGCGCGACTCCCAAGTCCCAACATCTCTCTCACTCCTCACCATCCCCTCTCCCGCAGCCTAATCCCTAAACCACCCCGTGCACTTGATCCCCTCCATAGCGCGTCGCCCCCTCCGATCTCCTCCTCCACAGCACCGCCGCCGCCGCCTACCCTCCCCATCTCCGCACCACAGCGTCGCCGCCTCCCCTCCCCATCTCTGCACCACAGCGCCGCCGCCTACGTACCCTCCCCATCAACGCCGCCGCCTCCCCTGCCCTCCCCATCTCCGCACTACAGCGCCGCCGCCTACGTACCCTCCCCATCTCCGCACCACAGCGTCGGCGCCTCCCCTCCCCATCTCTGCACCACAGCGCCGCCGCCTACCCTCCGGCCCCATCAACGCCGCCGCCTCCCCTCCCCTCCCCATCTCCGCACTACAGCGCCGCTGCCTACCCTCTCCATCTTCCGCACCACAGCGTCGTCGCCTCCCCTCCCAATCTTCCTCACCACAGCGCCACTCCCGCCCTGCCGCCTTCGATCCACACCCCCGCCACTCCACCGCCATCTGCCCCTACCTTTGCTCATCCCACGGCCACCCTCTACCCCTATACCTCAGCTAGTCCCACCGCCACCCTGCCCTCAGCAATCTTCACCCGCCGGACGGCTCCTTCAAATCCGATGGTGAAGAGGATATATTTGAGTGGCAGCGCCCGGATCTGAAGCACCTCGCTGCCCTTCCCCTTCACCTCGTCGTCGTGTTCCGGTGCGACGCTGCCCCTTTGTCCCCCTCCGGTGGCTCTAAGGTCAACTCCTCTTTACTGATAAAATAAAAGCTGCTGCCACGCACGGTGCTAGCTAGATAGTTTCAGTAATAGCTAGCGAGGTTTAAGGATGCTATATATGATATACGCATCACAAGTCGATCCATATATATGTTCACAAGTAATATATGCCTTTATTAGCTCCAATTACTTATGTTCATCAAAGTGGAAAATTTTCGGATCTTACCTTGCTTTTCTATCGATCTTGATTCTTAATCTATCGATGGACATATATTTCAGCAAAAAAACATAATTTCCAATTATGGGATGTACAAAACTAACAATGATATTCTCAAACTACAAATGAATGAAGTTGTATTCCATGTATATCACATGGTACTTCTTACCACCTGAATTTTACATCACAAAAATCGTATCAATTTAAACAGAGTTCTACGTTTTACTTCCATTATGGAATTTAGTTTCATCGGATCGACATGCCGATTCCATATTCTGCACTTCAATTTTCTCTCTCTCTCTCTCTCTCTCTCTCTTTTGATATCTGTTTATTGGGATAAATATTCATATATAGTACTGTTGGATAGTTACGCTTTGCGATGCAGAGAAAGACTTCAAGGTTATTTTTGTGTCAACATACATGCATAACACTCTGGCTACAAGAGAAGTAGTGCAATTCACACTGTATATATTAGAAAACATCAATATACCCACTTTGTTGGAGACTTCAATGTATCAAAGAATATCAATTTTGTTTTCTGCAGCAAATCTTTTACACACCATATTGCAAAAGCGAGACCATGTGATCTTGCTTGTGTCAATATTGTTACTATTAAGCCATGTGATACTGCTTGTGTCAATATTGTTACTATTAAGATATTGATCCCATTAATTGGAGTCCAATTAGTATTTTGTCGCTCTATGGCTAGAGGGGTAAATCAGGATCGTGAAGTGAGGAGAGTGCTCACCCTTGTGTTCTCATCCAACAGTGCAATCGAATATCCACTCGCAGGAGTTCTTGCCAAAGGATCAGCTACACTTGGAGAACCCCTTCTCTAACCCTAGGTGACTTCCAACCCCTTCCTAAAAGCTGAAAACATAGAAAATGTTTGGAGCATATTTCTTTTCCATTCTATATCATTCTATTTAGTTTTTGTTATATGTGCTTGTCATCAAGATGCCTTAAGTACTTGCTTGTGCTACTTGCCACATCGAACCGGATTTATATGATGCCCCAGCTAGATGAGCAAATTGAAGATGAGGCCATATTCAAGGTGTTGGTTGTGAAAACTTTGACATTAGTCTTGCTGATTGTGACCTGGTGAGTTGAGATTCAATATGCTTTACTCACATTGGTTAATTGCAATCATATTATCTTGTGATTTATATACATTAGTAGGGATTTCCTATTATTATAAGCTTGTTCTAATTCTCAAGTATAATTATTTACTAGAAGCACAAACATGGACAAGAAATGGATGCATTTGCCTAGACATACGGTTGAGTACAACAATGGAGTAAATTTATTTCTGGAATTTGCATTTTCGAAGTCAGCAAGAGCTGATACAATTCGTTGCCCCTGCAATAGTTGTGCTAATTTGTATTGGTTAGACAAGACTGCCGTGTATAATCACTTGATCTGCAATGGTTTTCTGGGAGGATATAGTGAATGGGTTTTTCATGGTGAAACTTGGCCTTCTCAGTATGTTCCTAGCTCCAATCCTCAAGAAGAGAATTGTATGGACGATGAAATTGATGCTATGCTTAGGGAAGGACTTGGGTTTTTTGGTGACAATGCTAGAGATGTAAACAATATTGAGGACATCGGTGAGAAAGATATAGACACAGAAACATATTATAGGTTAGCCAATGAAGCTAGTAAAGAATTATATCCAGGATGTCAGAGATTTTCAAAGCTTCAGTTCATTGTTATGCTTCTTAACTTAAAAAATTTATGGGGAGTTAGTAATGCATGTTTTGATGAGCTAATTGAAATTCTAAAGGAAGCACTTCTAGAAGGTGAAAAATTGCCCAAAAACTATCATGAGGCTAGAAAGTTTGTCAAAGATGTTGGGATTGGATATGTCTGCATTGATGCTTGTATAAATGATTGCATATTATATAGGAAAGAATATGCAAATGCATCTACATGTTCTACTTGTGGCACTTCTAGGTGGAAGTGTGAAAAGGTTGGTATAGGTGGAAAGCGTGTCCATAGGGTTCCAAATAAAGTTGTTCGTCATTTTCCACTAAAAAGAAGATTGCAAAGAATATTCATGTCTCCAAAGACAGCATCTGACGCGAGATGGCATAGTGAAGGTCGCACAAAAGATGGCTTGTTGAGACATCCAGCCGATTCTACAACATGGAAGGACTTTGATTTCAATCATCCTGAGTTTGGTTCCGAATGTCGCAATCTTAGACTTGGTTTAGCAACATATGGTTTCAATCCATTCGGAACATGTAGTGTGTCCCATAGCACATGGCCAGTTATTTTGATTCCTTATAATTTTCCACCGTGGGTATGCATGAAGCAATCAAATTTTATTCTCTCTTTATTGATCTCTGGCCCAAAATGCCCTGGAAATAATATTGATGTCTACCTGCAACTATTAATTGAAGAACTAGATTATTTGTTTGGTGAGGGTGTGAGAACATTTGATGCATCTTGTTCGGAGTGGTTTACACTACGGGCTGCATTACTATGGACCATAAGTGACTACCCAGGTAATGCATACCTCTCCGGAAGGAAAACAAATAGAGATGTTGCTTGTGCTACTTGCCACACTGAAACTTGTTCAATAAAATTAAAACATGGGCATAAGGCATGTTACATGGGGCATCGTAGATTCTTACCTTTGGATGACAAGTCTAGACATGATGCAAAGGCATTTGATGGTACAAAAGAGTTGAGGGAGGCCCCTATCCCGATTTCTGGGTATGATGTCTCTGAGCAAACAAAAGATTTACACATAGTGTTCGGAAAGCTAGAAGAGAAGAAACGTGCAAAGAAGCGTCGGCATGGGGATGAGGACGTACAACCCATGTGGCACAAAAGATCTTATTTCTTTCAGCTACCTTATTGGAAGACCCTCTGATACGACATAATCTTGATCCAATGCATATCGAGAAGAATGTGTTTGACAACATTATAAATACTTTTTTAAATGTTGATAAAAAGTCAAAGGACAATCTAAATTCTCGACTTGATCTGCAAGCAATGGGTATAAGGCCAGAGCTGCATCCAGTTGCAAAAGGAAACAAGATTTATTTACCACCAGCTATCTACACAATGAGCCCATCAGGAAAAAAATGTTTTGTCAAGTCCTAAAAGATGTCAAGTTTCCAGATGGCTATGCATCTAGTCTACACAACAAGGTTTTGGTTGATCAAAAAAAACTAGTTGGTCTTAAGACTCATGACTGTCATGTTATAATGAAATTGCTTCCTCTTGCCATAAGAAGAATTTTACCACAAAATGTCTCATGAGCATTGGTTAAATCTAAGCAACTTTTTCAAGAAAATATATTCCAAAGTTATCAATGTCAGTGACATGGAAAGGCTAGAATTTGAAATTGCCGAAACACTATGTCTCCTTGAGAAGATTTTTCTGCCTTCATTTTTTGACATTATGGTTCATCTGTGCATTCATCTTCCAACTGAAGCAAGGCTAGCAGGTCCAGTACATTATCGAAATATGTATCCTATTGAGAGGTGGGTTAATTAAATCACAATGACATATATTAGATACCTTTTTAGTTTTATAGCCTAAAGGTGTAAATTTTAATTGTAGGTACCTTAAGAAGTTAAAATCAATGGTTAGGACACGAAGTCACCCAGAAGGATCCATAGCTGAAGGCTATGTGCTAGATGAAAGCATCACCTTTTGCTCACGTTACCTACATGGTTGTGAAACTAGGTTCACTCGTGCATGTCATAATTATGACAATAATGATAACTGCACTACTCTGTTTCCATATCTTAAAAGAGTAGGCAAGTATTTGGCTGGTAACCACAATGCCGATTTGGACAATATATCTTGGGTTCAAGCTCATTATAATGTTTTAATCAACTATGAGCACATTGGGCCATATCTCAAGTATGTTATCCTTATTTGAATTACATGTTTATTATTTTTCTTTACTATTGCTCATCTGTTCAAAATATATGCAGAAAGCATATTCATTATCTCTCAGCTAATAAAAAGCTGAGAAAGCGAGATATACAACGTATTCATCATGAAACATTCCACATATGGTTAGCAAAATATGTAAGTATTGTAATTCACCTTCATTACAGTTATATGAGAGGATTATATGATTTGTTGTTGTGATGTACTATATATTTTTATGATCTTACAGGTCAAACAATTGGTTAGTGAAGGCAACGAAGTTCCAGAAGAATTACAAGTCCTAGCTAACAAGCCTTATAAAATTGTCACACATTATACCAGTTATGCTATAAATGGTTATAAATTTCAAACTAAGTGCCACGGTGAAGGAAAAACCACACAAAATTTTGGTGTATCTGTGGTTGCACAAGCATCAAGTTCCTCTAGTACTAACGATCAGAATCAAATAACAGGAGAAATTACATACTATGGTGTCATCAAAGAAATTATTGAACTTAATTACTCGGACAAGGGTTCAATTGTATTGTTTAAGTGCGATTGGGTTGACGTAGTTCGACGTACAGGTATTAAAAAGGATAAATATGGGATTACACTTGTGAATTTCAACCACTTGCTATATAATGGTGACAGCATTAGTGAAGAGCCATTTGTTCTAGCAAGACAAGCCTCACAAGTATATTATGTGCATGATCCCATTGACAAAGATTGGCATGTTGTACTATCTATAAATCCAAGAGATGTTTTTGACCTAGACTCAACAAACAAGGATGAAGATGAAGACATATACTTATGTACCGAACCTACTAGCCCATCATTTGATGACATACCTATTCATATTTTTGACGATGGTAGTTATGCTAGGGTAGACAGTAATGGGGTAACTCTTGATGGACCATTATGTGAAGCAATTAATTCAAAACGGTAAAACTTCCTATTGATAATCTATGGTTTACCTTTCTATTATTAATTTGTTGTGCTACATTTCTGTATATATATGTCGCTAATATGATACTTTAATTGTTGGTACCGCAGGAGGAAAGATGGCCATAAAAGGACAAACTAATGACAAAACCGTTTATGAGATTGAACGTGACAATAATATCAAAAATAATAATTCCATCCTTAAGAAACTAAATCTAATTACAACACCGATTCCTGGTGAAAGCACACCTCAGCCTCAAGAGTTCACAAATCGCTTGGTAAAATACTAAGCATATTAAATATGAAAGTGATAAGTGTTTTATGTGAAATCTAACTTGGTAAATATTTCTGATGTAGGCTGCCCGTCCTAAAAGGGGTTTCATTTCTGATTTGGAAGATGTTGTAGATCCAAACTATGTTGTGGAAAATGAAGAAATGGATGATGAGGACGATGATGATGTGGATGACGGGGCTAATGAGCAAGATGGAGTGTGCTATGAACCTGTGGAAGAAACACATGGTATGTATATTTACTTGTATTCTAAAGTGCTACCTTGAATGTATGGATTGTGTCCTATTCATTTCAGTTCAATTACAACCATATCCACCTTAACAAGCATAATTACCTTGTGTTCTGAAACATTAGATGAAAATTGCAGCACAATCAACAAAGAAAAGAATTGTGAGGGGTCCTACAAAGATGAGGTCAATTATTGCAACTCAGGGAAAGATAAAAATGTATGTGAAGATTAATCGGTATGGTCAGCCATGTGGGTTGAAAACTTGCAACTTCACAAACTTCATTGCTGTATTAGTCAAAGGTGGTGATATATCTTTGAAGCACAAAGATTGGAGGATGGTTCCAGCTGACGACAAAAAGAAGATTTGGACTTTAGTAAATGTGATTTCTCCTATCCTTCTATATATGTTTAATACATGTTTGTTAAATGATGGACTTAATGCACTTGTTCTAAAAATTGCAGAAATATTTTACAATTGATCCCATATGTGAACAATGGGTAATGGCATCTACTGCAAAGAAATGGCGTGATTTTAAAAATACATTGAAGAAAACATACTTTGATGAGAACCTTTCTGAGGAAGAGAATATTGCTAATGGTTGTAATAATAGGATTCCAAATCCAGAATGGGCATGGCTTGTGGAGCATTGGTCTAAGGAAGAGACAAAGGTTTCTACTTTTCATACACAACTGCTGTTTAAAATACATTTAACATTCTTATGTACTGTTATGCTACTAAAAGGATGTATATATTTATATATACTGTAGACTAAAGCTCAAAGGAACAAAGTTGTTCGTCATAATCAATTTAATGCACTACATACATGTGGTTCAAGAAGCTATGCTGTAGTATCTGATCAACTGGTGAGCATAATTTCTTTTTGGTTTTTATTGCTTTTTAATTGCAAGAGTTGTAGAAATAATCTTTCCTTTATATCAATAATCTCAATTAGGAAAAAGAACTTGGTCGTGAACTCTCTCGGGCTGAACTATACATTGTTACACACACAAAAGCAAATGGACAATCCCTTAATGAAGATTGTCAACAAAAAATTGTAAGTATTATATATAGCAATGTGACATTCATTTCATATATGTAGGTTTGTTTGTTAAAATAAAATACTTGTAGGATGACATAAGGGAAAGGATTAAGAATGATGAAGGTCTTGCTACAAAATCTATTGAAGATGGTGATTTATATGCTGATGTGTTTCCAAAGGAGCAAAAGGAAAGAATACGTGGATTGGGTTTGTTACCAGGTGGATCCAAATCTATTACTTTAGCAAGAACTACAGCAGCACTGAGACAAATGGAGTTGGAAAATGCAGAACTTAGAGAGAGGATGGAGATTGCCGAGCGAAAGAACACACTAAATGAGCAGAATTATAATGAACTAAAGTCTATGGTACTAGCGTTACAAGGAGCAAGGTCCCCAGGGGTAGAATCACAAAGAATAGGATCTAATAGTGATCACAATGGAGATGGGTTTGATGGTGCAAATAATTGTGTAGGTGGTACTGATGAGGTAGAAGTTCCTGTTGTTGATAAAATAGCACAACCCATTGCTGTCGAGCAAGCATCAAGATTAGTTAGTGCTACTGAAAAAAGTTCAGCTGCAATTAGACAAAACAAGGTGATAGTAATATATTTTGAATGCATGCAATTTTCATTTATCAATCTATATCATTGTTCTACATTTTTATGTTAATGTAAATGGAATATTCTCTTTTTATGTAGCTTAAGATTGCAGCAAAGGGCACAAATTTGCAATCATCATCTAATAATGGGTTGCATGTGGATGGTGTGAATGACGCAAGGATCATAAAGGGGCTGCATGTAGATGGTGTGAATCAAGCAAGGAACTTGAAGGGGCTGCATGTGGATGGTTCTAATCAATCAAGGGTCAGGAAGCTTTCACAAGTACAAGATGGGGTATGCATACTTTCATAATTAAGTTTGTACATGTATAAACTGAAGACTTCACAATTATGTATTGGTATTCATTTGTAGGATGGCAAGGAAGTTGCTCTGCGTTCACTATCTTGCTCCAAGATTGTGGCATATGGTAGACTTAGATGTACTGATAAGAAAGCTAAATGCTTGGATGGACTGCCCTTGGGAGATTACTATGATGTTTTAATTGATGTGGTGCTCGATAAAAATGCCTTACTTCCACGAGTCCAAGGGCAGGTTACCAAGTTGGGTGCTGCTATTGGCCGTTGCATTCCTTGGCCTTTACAGAATGTATGGATTTCACATTATGGTTAAACAAATTATATTACATGTGCATAACTATTTCTTAATTATATGTGATATATTTTTTATTTACATATTACTCGAAAAGATGGAACATCTCTAAATATGTCCAAGCGGACATTAGGTAATTAATCATCATTACTGATGGATGCATGTTGTCCTTTTGCCAAAATTTCACCTAGTATTCATACTACTTTCCTTATATTTGCAGATGTCCTCAAGTGATGCTGGATGTGCTGGATGTGTTAAAGTCTTTTGCTATGGGAGGATTATGGAGTTAGTAATGGCTTTGTTTGACTTTTGTGGATGATGGATATATGTGATATGGCTAGATGTGTATATATGATGATGCGAAAATGTCAATGACTATATATAGTTCTAAATAGCCAAGTAGCAGAAGGTGTATTTTGTGTCTTTTGCTACCTACACCTGTCAGCTAGAGACAATAGTATATATTGGCATATATGAAACTTAATGTGACATGCATGTAATTGAGATCTCTGCTGTCAATTTTGGAGGATATATATGGTGCTGTCATATTGTGTGCTATATAGCAATGGATGTGTGTGCTGTCATATTTGAGATCTGTGCTGTTAATATTGTGTTGTATGTGTGTTGATATAGTGTGCTGTCAATATTGCCAATGGAATGTGCGATCTGCACAACAATGGGAGGACCAAACACGGCATTTGTCAAACGCCTGGGAGGATCAAAGCCGGCATTTGTCAGACGCCTGGGAGGATCAAAGCCGGCATTTAGTAAGTGTCGGCACACATTGAGCAACCACGGCATTTAGTAAGTGTCGCCATACTAAAGAAAACACGGCGTTTAGAATATGTCAGAGTTGTGCAACCCCGACACATATTAAATGCCAACCTCAAGAACATTACACGACATTTATCATTTGTCAGTAAATAGTTAACTAGGGCATTTAACATGTGCCGAGACTGATGAAATAGGGGCACCTAATATGCGCCATATTTCATCAAAGTTGGCACAAAATAAATGCCGGGAAAACTAAACATCGGGGATTAGTTTTCCCCGATGGCGTTTTTCTTGACGGCTGATAAGCGCCGTGAAAAGGTAATCCGGGGCATTTAGGAACATAGCGTGGCAAATATAAATGCCCCCACAAGCTTACCGTGTTGTAGTGAATACAGAGCGCTAAAAATGATATACATAGTTCGTTGACAAATCTATGTTTCTGTAGATATAGTTGAAAACTGATTGAAAATCAAATGCATCGATTATTTTTTTGTATACGGAGTGAAATAAGAAGAGGTTGTAAGGTGTTGATAGCAGGCTGGAAGCAATAACAACAATGGCAGTATAGAGTATGAAATGGAAGTAAAAACTTATTGATGCGCTGTACTTTGTGATGTATTACATGAATCTTCGTGGTTATCTTGAACTAATATTTTTTTTTAAAGGAATTATTCGATATATGCCACTCTTCAATTTGAAAATTGGATGTCATGTTGAAAAAAATGCCACTCAATGGCATGATTTTCAACATGCCATCCAATTTTCAATTCCTGGAGTGGCAAATATCCAATTGGTATTTTAAATCGTGTGCATATTGAAATGCTAAACGTATTATATCTTTAGTATATTTTTATTTAGATTATAATTAAATCATAAAGTAAAGGGTTTCAAGCAATTTTTATGAGGATTTTGTTATAACATGTTTGTATTAGGTAATCTGATAATACAAAGAATGAAGTGCTTCTGTACTTTTGTAAACCTCAGCAATGGCTGGAAAGCATGTAAATCAGACATCTAACACCAATGTAGTGCATCTGTAGGTTAAAAATAATTATTACAAGAACAGGCAACTAAATTTGTCTAGACAACGCAACAAATGCATCGAAGTGCTTTATAGATGAACCGATGTAATTGCGTAATGAAGCAAATCATAGTGGTGCGGTGTTTTATAGATAGGTAGCTAGGAAAAAGGCAATAAATAGGCACAGGAGATAACTGCTGTAGCGTTAAACGAAATGAGCATGAATAAACACGATCAGATCATACTTGTAGGTTAGGCACCAAAATACGTCGAAGATTCTTTTATATTAATAAGAGCGTTTTTCGAAAAAGCTGTAATGTGATGTGTAAAGTGAAATGAAACAGATCATACTTGTAGGTTAGGCACGAAAATACGTCGAAGATTCTTTTATATTAATAAGAGTGTTTTTTGAAAAAGCTGTAATGTGATGTGTAAAGTGAAATGAAATAGAACCTACGTTAAAAGACAATAATCACTCACTAAACGATATATGATATAGCAAGTTTTTTTGGATGCTAGTTGCCTGTGTTAAGGATATATTATCTCTTATAGTTATAGATAGGTTCTTGTTATAGATAGAGTTCTATTCCTATTCCTTTCCCTCATGTACTCTATATATTGTGGCCATTGGCCCTCATATTGAATACAAGTCATATTCATAACATGGTATCAGAGCTCTAGGTTTTTCTCCTAGCCTCTCCCTTCCGCTGTTTTATATCTAATCCGCTGCCCTGGGAGGAGGAAACTCCCGGGGCGGCACCCGCACGGCAAAAACCCGCCGGCGTAGCCTCTCCAACCTTAGTTCCATCGGATCGCCTGGCTCCCCGGTCACCCACCGTCTTGGCGTACTGCGGCCGCTCCACTCCGGCCACCGACGCTTCGGACCACATCCACCGCACCGATGCGCCGGGCAGCTGCTCCTTCTTCTGTATCGGTCATCCTCCAGCCCGATGCCAGCCATCTCGGCAATCTCTGGCATCGGCCGACCTCGCGCAGCCATCGGCCCGCGCCCTTCGGGGATGCCTTGGACGCACCTCGACCATCGGCCTCCAGTCGACCGCAACCGCCTCCGCGCGTGGTTGCTCGAGCTGCGCTAGTGCTGTCGCCCGCCTCCGGCGGCGCACCCTCCGGTCGCTCGTGTCACGCTGGCCAGACTGTATCTCGGTCGGCACCTCCTTGCGTTGGCCCGCCTTCCATCCCATCCACTCGTCCCGAGCCAGCCCGCGTCCGCCGTCAGTGCCGCTTGCTCCGTGTCGCCGTCGCCAGACGCCGCCCGCCGATCCAGCGCCGGTCGATCTCCTCGTCTGGAGCCAAGCGCCGCGCAGCATGGCCATGTCGCCCGGCCGGGCCGCGTCGACGAATCTTCACGCCGACCGCCCGACGAGTCAGATCTCGCCAAGCCCTCTCCTCCCGTCTGATGCGCTGATGCCGAACCCGTGCCTTGCGCCCTAACACGTCGGGGCCGCGCCGACTGTCGCCGCGCCGCCGCCGCCCAGTGGAGCTCCCCATCGCCGTCGGCACAGTTTCCATCCTCCCCCAGTCGCTTCTTGTTGGGATTCCAATTACCCTTCTTGTGCTGCTGCGTTTTCAAGTGCCGGTTTCCAAGCAGAGCACTTGATGCTAGTATCACTTCTCATAGCGTAACTAGTCGCTCTGTTCTTGTTGGGATCCTTTCAGGCACGGTCTCTGTTTCTCGTTGCCCGGTCATCTTTGATGGTCTTCTATATGGCTGGCTTGGCTCCAGTTCGCTCGGCTCAGCTTCGGTTCGGTTTCGGTTCTTTGGATCGGCTCCTGCTTGATGGTTTTTCGGGCTACTACTTTTTAGTATTGTGGCTATTATTCCTAGTATTTTTCTAAGTCTTCCGTTGCGTCCATCCAAGTCTTTAGCATTTTGATTATGTCATCACTCGGCTCTTTTATCGGCTTGGCTCATTCTGTCAACTTTTATTACCTCGGCTCGGCTCATTATGTCGGCTTCGTCGGTTCTTCTTCGTCGACTCGTACCGTCGGCTCTTCTTCGTCGACTCGGCCCTACCTTCGACTTCCATTTGTCGATTTGGCTTCATCGTCGACTCGGCCCTACATTCGACTTCGGTTCGTCGATTTGGCTTCTTCGTCGACTTTTCATCATCGACTGGGTTCTTCGTTGGCTGTTCTTCGTCAGCTCGATGTTTCAAGAGTTACATGCTACGACGGCTTCTTCAGGACTATGACTTTGGATTTTTCCTATTTTAGTTCATTCCTTCCAAATGCAATGCTATTGCATACGTCTTGCATTTGTGGGGGGTGTTAAGGATATATTATCTCTTATAGTTATAGATAAGTTCTTGTTATAGATAGAGTCCTATTCCTATTCCTTTCCCTCATGTATTCTATATATTGTGGCCATTGGCCCTCATATTGAATACAAGTCATATTCATAACAGCCTACCTGTAAACTCTGCTTTAGCATAAGACGAGTGTAATCATTGTTTTTTTGTAAACTGTGGCAGGCTGTTATGGGGCTCTTGTTGCTAATTTGTAGGCATGTAAACATTTTTGGCTAACTAAGTAAAGAAGTAGAAAGCATGTTAAATTGGTTTGGTACACAGTTTTCGCTTTAAGTAAATATTAGATAGCTAAGCCGAAATATAACTAGGCAGTATGGTAGGCTGGAAAGGAATTGCCGATATAGATATTAAATTAGAAGGATATAGAATAGGCAGCGTATGGTTTTTCCATCAGCTGGACTTGAATGCGGGCGGCAATCTGGAAAATATTTTTTTTTTTCGATGGCGATGCTAAGCACGCAGAACAGAACCCAAACAGCCAACACAACCACCAAACAGAGCAAGAACCCAACGCTTCAAGCGGGCCCGGCGGTAGCCGCGCCCTCTGCTTCGTCCGATCAATGGCGGAGGCCGCGAGGAGGCATCTGAACGCCGCGGCGACGAAGACGGTGGTAAGCAGGACGACCGAGCGAAAAAGGCTAGGAGGACACGGGCAAGAGGCCTGGCAAGGCGTGCTAGCGGAGGCGGCAAGGAGGAAATAAATTCTGCGGAGACAGGGTGCAAACTCATTCTTGTGCATATTCGACACCGATTGATGCCACGTGGATAATCCTGCAATTCAACGCACGTCACTAAGTGAGGATTTTGAACTCACCTCCTGCTAATTTCGATGCAATTCTGGACATTAAATGACAACTTAATGATGTGCGTTCGATTGCAGGATTATCCACGTGACATCAATCGATATCGGGTATGCACAAGAAGGAATTTGCACCCCATCTCTACAGAATTTATTTTCAGGCAAGGAGCGGCGTCGGGCGGGAGCTAGAATGGTGCGTGTCCTCGAGGGCTCCAGCGGGGGGACAGTCCCGCGACGCCGCGAGAAGCATCGAAGGGAACATGCGGAGACAAGGCTGCACGGGACGATCTCGGCAGCACGATCGCGATCGAATGGGCCAAGACGCGTGCAGTGACGTGGCCACGCTGAGTGAGGCAGAACTCTTCAGCTTTTGTTTATAGGAGTATTGGTCCGTCCTAGCATTTTTCTTGATTTCTATATGGGCGTGCATATATTCTGTCTCTTCATGTACCCACATAAAAGCATCTTGTACTGAGTATGCGCTAATGTAACTCCATTCCTTGTTTTTTTTTTTTGTCAATTTGGTCCAAAGGCCTGAAATATATGAATTTTACTTTAATATTATGAGATTATACTTTTTTATTGTCATTTTGGTCCCAAGGCCTGAAATGTATGCATGCACTCGGAGCTCACAGGAAAGTTTTTCAAGCTACGGAACTCAATCCCATTTCTCCTCCTCGCTCCTCACTGGCTTGGTTATCAGCTTCCAGAAGCTTCTAGAACCCAAGAGGTGTTACGTCCCCTTGCCACCGAGCTGACCGGGGTGTGAGATCGCCAACAAGAACAGCAAAGAAACGAAGAACTCAGAGGAGGAAGAAGGGGAAAACAGGCAAAGGTAATTGGTTCATTTCATTTTCCAAAACTCGTCTATTACACACCCCAAACTCTCTATTTAAAGCCCTCTCATTCCTCTCTAACATGTGAGACCACTACCCTCGAGTGTTACATTACCGCCCCCCACGAGAAGTTGATTGTCCCAAGCAACCGAATTACCTCAAGCCTAACATCAATGCCTTTTGACCGTACATTTTCAAGCTGCTTCTTAACGTCAGAGATTTCCAAATGCCAGCCTGTTGATTTATCAAGATAATATGGGTCAAGAGCTCCACCATGAAGAGCTATGGAGGCTGAGTACAAGGGGTACTGAGGAATCGGGCAGAGAATGCCATCTTTGACCTCAAAAGCCTGCTGAAAAGATATCTGTTATTGGCCAAATTTCATCAACCTGCATACTATCGTGATAAACATGTCAAGTAACAGCAGTGCCAGGTCCATGACTTGTGCCACCCTCGACCTGCAGTATATTACTGAACACCTTGTCAAGAATGCCTGGGACCAAAGAAGCAACCAACTGCACAAATGCTTCTGTGCATTCATGAATGAATCCCTCCTCTTTTTCAAATCTAACCACTACTGATAGTAATTTTGCAAAAGAAATGAGAAAGCCACCTTCAATCCATAGAATACCTGAGTGGAACCACCAAGATCCTATGGCCTAGTTGCTGACCAGATAATCAGATAATCAACTCCACCACATTGCACGGTTGCCGACCAAAACCCCTCTGTGTTTGTCGATAAATTCGTCAGTGATCCAGTTAACAGGCCATCCACCAAACTCTCATTCTTGAGGCTAACTTTGAGTTGTTCCCACAGTACCGGAACAACATTTTCCGTTGAGAAAATCTTTGATCCATCATGATCCCTTATCCCACCTTGCGACACCTCAATAGTTTTGGCAGTTGCAGTTTGGCTTTCAGCTGACTTGGACCTGAGAAGAGCAAGCAACGAAGGGACACAACCACCAACCAGGACCCTTTCCCCTTACCTCCTCTTCCTTGCAAAGCGACCCGGCTGAATGAGCCAAGTTTCTCTCAGAACAGGGATTTAAATTTCTATCAATAACGTCGAAAGTCAAAGCACATTGATTATCATTAAGTTCAGGGTCAGGATTTGCATTTTCCAACCCATGAACAGGCTCTACTGAGCACTGAGTAGCTGCCATGACAGCAACACTGTTCAATCTAGGACTCCAGGGAAATACCAGGGCAGGTCTGGTAGGGTAAGACTGAATTTGAGGATGAGGCAATGTCACACCATTACAATATCCTGACACGTTGTTGGGCTCTTCTTTATCTGCATCATCTAGCATCCAATGTTCTGAGCAACCAGATACTGCTGCAGAAGATGCACATGAATTTGCTTCCTTATTATCACTAGAGATCAAGGAAACAAGGCCAGTATTCTTCTGGTTTCCAATATTAAGGATTGAAGGCATGGACTCACAAACTGGCACTTCAGTTCCAAACTTTGTAACTGTTTCATTTTCTTTAATTGGCCTTGGAAGGGCAGGAGGTACAAGTGGAAGAGCCTGATGGTGAATAACTTCAGAAACATCTCCAGGAGCAGCTACGATATTAGCACATGGCATCATAGGCTCATAGCATGGCGTAAGTGAGATGCATGCTTATTTCTGCGTTTACCAGCACCTACGAGAATATTCCTAATAGCTCCACCAGCAGTCCAATACCTCTGGCAGTTCCGGCAGAAATGCCTGGGCTGGTTAACATTGTAATTGTTGAAGTAGCAGAACTTTGTTTCCATGCTATAGCAGCGAGGACATGGCAAAATCTTATCTGGCTTCTTGAATACCTTTTCTTGGCCACATACATCAGACTCAGTCTTAACTTCCTTAGGCTTGGAATCAGTTTCCATGTTTTGTGTTTCTGCGAGTTGTTCTTCTAGGCTCTTCATTTGGTGCACAGCTTCATCAAATTTAATTTTATGATTTTCTTCAGTGGCAGCAGCTTCGGTTGCCTGCTCCTCAAAATATCCCAACTCAATTTCAAGAGCATCCAGCTTCTTGCTCAAGTCTTTTACTTCAACTTCTTTCCATGCTATCGTCTCAAGGGCTTCTCCCAACTGAACTTTGATTTCTTCGTTCTTAGAATCAGCTGCAGGGTGGATGTCAAGTACAGAAACTGGTATTCATTCAAGATCTTCAGACTGTTTCTGTTGTGGCAGCGTGGCGCCACCCAATTCCTTGTAGTCGCACACCTGCTTACTGTTGGAGTTAATCTTGTAACAGAGTCCGAGTTTTAGGAAAGGTTGTTCAGGAAAGTATTGGAGTAGAATAAGGAAATATGAGATGGAGTAGGACAAGGAAGTAGAGTCTTGTTCTATTACTTTGCCTGTAGTTTTAGTATAAATATAGGGGTAGGGTTGAGTTTTGTAAGCACGAAGTAAGCCAACAAGAGAGAAATAAAGAAGAGTAAATTGTCCCAAAGATTTTCTTGGGTATCCTGTTCCAACAATTGGTATCAGAGCGAGGTTCTAATCTTAGTATCGGGCTTGCCCCGAGGGAGGTCATCACTATTACGCCTCGGGGCGGGCTGTAGTCGTTGAGTCGAAAAGCAACAAAGAGCCAATTTCAGTGGTGGCGGCGCAAGAAGCTAGGGAAGCTCCAGGCTGCCGCGTGTGCTGGAGAACGTGCTGACGACTTCACGTGTGGCAAGAAGGTAGCGGCTGTTCGTGGACGTGAAGCACTTCGTCGGCGTCGGCGATCCGCATGTGTGCATACATGCATGTTTCCTCGCCTGCAGCAGAAAAGGCTACGTGAAGAGCAGGAAGGAGACTCTCATGCATTGTCAGTACTATAAGTCTCTCCTGGTGGCTGCTGTACATGTAAGAAGAAGAGGGGCTGTGAAGAAATCAGAGGAAGAAAATAGGAAGAAAAAAAAAAGAAAAGAAAGAGTGGAGGTCGACTACCGCGTGGAAAATAAGGAGAGGGAAAAGCAAGGTGAGGCTGCAGGAGACCTATATCCGTGCGGCAACAATGTGGTTGGGTTCAGCTACGGAGCTGGTGCGGTCGCTGCTCGTGTCCGAATCGGTGGTGGCCATGACGGATGCGGTCAACAGGAAGACTATGGCACGGCTCGGCCGCACGGGGCCATCGAGGCCGCTCATCTTTGGAGACGCTCAAGGGGCCATCAGGGACAGAAGTTGGCTGTCGGTTTCTGTTGCTTGCTATTGACGTGAAGAGAGAGCAAAGATGGTTAGTGTCCAAGAAAAATCTGTGTGGTTTTTCTTAATCTATTCTGTGAGTTTGATTGTTACTTTGTGTGAGTTTCAATCAATCATGTGTTCAAGAAAAATCTGTGTGGTTTTTCTTGATCTACTGCGTGAATTTGATTGTTACTCTGTGTGAGTTTCAATCAATCGTGTGTTATACTCTGTGTGAGTATTCTGTGTGTTCATACTCTGTGTGAGTATTTTGTGGGCTTATACTCTGTGAGTATTTTGTTGATTTGGGAAGATGTCTTCGTTGCCGGCATGTAAGACTCCGGGATCTGGTGAGAGCACGGATCTGGTGGGAGCATTGTGAAGAAGCCATCCTTTGTGGGTGGTGAAGAAGAAGGTGAAACTCCTTGAAGAGGCGTTCATGGTGAAGAAGAAGGCGAAACTCCTTGAAGAGGTGTTCATCGTCATGTGTCGAGTAAAAGAGTCAGTGTTAAAATTAGGTGTTACAAGATTACGGGGGTGAATGTTGGAGTTAATCTTGTAACAGAGTCCGAGTTTTAGGAAAGGTTGTTCAGGAAAGTATTGGAGTAGAATAAGGAAATATGAGATGGAGTAGGACAAGGAAGTAGAGTCTTGTTCTATTACTTTGCCTGTAGTTTTAGTATAAATATAGGGGTAGGGTTGAGTTTTGTAAGCACGAAGTAAGCCAACAAGAGAGAAATAAAGAAGAGTGTAGGACCGAATATAGCAATCAGAGGGGGGTGAATGATTGTGCGGAAGCTAAAACCAAATTCATTCTTGATCTATTAAAAGTTTACCCCAAAATAGAACCAAATAATTGCCTCGTTTTCGAAAAAAACAGAATGATAGAGGTTTGGTAAAATGCGAATTTCCGGATATCCAACCGTCCGATCAATCTGAAATTTGGACACAAGAAACTAGATTCCAATACGAATCAAACCCAAAAAGAATCAGCTCAATCGAACTTACGGATCAAAAGTTATGACCTTCGCAAGCTTACTGTTCCAGAAGATGGCGAGAATAAATCTAACTAGAATTGTAGCTCGCCGAAAGATTTGATGAACTTGATCTTTATTTCTCCTTTCTTTTGTCTAAAATACTCCAAACAAAAGAGTACAACCCTAAAGCTTGCTCAAAGCTTGATTGCCTTCAACAGGAGGCAACCCCTCTATTTAAAGAAGGCAAACACACCTAATCCTAGAAGGAGTCCTAATCCTAGAAGGATTCCTAATCCTAAAAGGATTCCCACTCCTAATCCTAGAAAGAGCATGTATTCAACACAACTCCACTTGGCCCAACCTGGCCGAGTACAACTCTTGCACGCAGCGTATGGCAACCCTACCATACTCACGTGACTAACACTTTGCACGCGAATGACCTCATGCCATTCTCACGTGACTAACCATTCTTCATGTGCACCATTCTCTTAGCCCGAACGTCCCCGCATGACATCCTTGACCACCAAGACCTCGGTTCCCCTCGAACCTAGTCCTGAACCTCGGTTCCTCCATGAACCTAGTTCCAGTCCGTCATCGACCACATTCGCCCTCGAGCAATACCTGCACATGAACAAACCACAAAAGCGATTCCGGCACAAGTCCGCGACTTGACTCACATTAAACCATGCAACCACTCACAGGAGTGCATTGCATTAAATATTCTAAGAACACGATTTCAAAACATGAACAAAAACCTTTGCAAAAATCAAAATGATTTTCAAATAATCAAACTGATTTAAGATCTTTTCAAATAAAGAAACCAAAAATAAATCTTGTCGAAATATCAAATGGTTTCAAATCTTTTCAAATACTCATCATCAAAATCAATCGATCAAAAATAACGATCCTTCAATCTCCCTTGATGAGTAATTTGACAAAACACAATATAAGATTTGACAAGAGATTGAGCAAGAACCAAAAGACCAAATAATCCCAATTCAAAAACCTCCTTGACTTGTTCTCCCTTTTTGACAAAATAGTCATCAAGATCTCAAAACTCCCCTTAATGAATGCAAGATCTCAAGCTTTGAAGTATATTCAAGGTATATAATCAAAGTAAAGCATTTGAAGAGTTTTTAGGAGAACTTTCTCATTTTGTATCAAATTATCCAATGAGAAAGCAAATTGTGAGAATATGGAGGCTCTAACACATAGAATAGTTATTGCATAAGCAAATTAGAGCAAACAAGTAAAATGTCATAACAGATTTTGCCAAAGCGAAAAAGAAATCTATCATGAGCATAGAGAGACTTTCAAATTCACTAATATTTGTCTCAAGCCTTTTTCAACCATTTGAATTTCCTTTTTCTCTTTTAGCAAGTTTGACAATTTTGCTTTGTGATCAATAGGGATGACAAGTAATCAGACACTAGCCCATACTTGTGTATGAGTAGGTAGTTCTTTCTTGTATCTTTCTCAGTTTAAATTGGCAAGTGGCTTCACATTGTTCTGAACTTTTGTTTAGACAAGTAGCCTTTTCTTGCATCTTTTGCATTTAAATCCTGGCAAGGAAGTCGCACATTGTACTAAACTTGTGTTTAGCCAAGTAGCTTTGCTTGCATCTTTTTCAACTTGCTTTTAACATTAAAACACTGATTTTGCTTGAGACTCATAATGATCATTTGAAGTCCAACAAAAACTCACACATAGTTTCTAATCAGCTCTAGCCTTTCAACAGATGACAAGAAACTTTTAAGCCTATTTCACAAATGCAATACCATAATGAGCAAGAGCCAAAATATTCTCGAAAAGCATCTCAAATTGAATTATTTTAGCCTTTTAGTGATAAGTAAAGCATTGAGCATTAACTTGGCTATATACACAAGAATAATCACCAAAGCTTTGTACTACATGATGCAATGTAAACAGGGTTTTTACTTGAGGTGTAAAGTCAAAATACCACTTATAAAAAATCACTTCTAGGAACCAAAGTCAAGTAACCCAAAAGAGATAAACTCAAGACTCCTCAAATCAACCCATGGGGATGAATGATCCTAAGTTCACCGCGTAAGAAAGCAAAACGAGAAAAATCAAGCGGTTTAGTGAAAATATCGCCAAAGTCGAGCACCGAATCAACAAATTTCAGTTCAATAGCTCTTTTTCAACATGATCTCTAAGAAAATTAAATCGATGTCAATGTGTCCAAGAAAGAGAATTACTCAAGAAGTGGCATGAACCGGATGTACTTTTTCTATCAATTCCACATCCTCCAAATTCAGCATCGAGAAAGGTCTTAAACTAATGCGTGAAAAGCGAAAGCCAAATGCCAAAATCTTGAGTACCACGGAGATACCTTAAAATCCTCTTGATAGCTTGTCGATGTGAAGCACGCGGGAAGCTTGAAAACGAGCACACAAGCACACAAAGAACTCCAATTATCTCATCCTCAACAAAGCATCATCATCATCTTCATCAACAAAGATATTCTCCCCTGAACATATGCACTGCACTGCACTATTTGGACTAGTGCCTTTAAGTAAAAACAGAGGTGGAGGAAGCATCTTGAAAAATAACACTTTTAGCACGAGATGCACAAGTGAAGGAGGAGAACCAATTCTTATCATCGGACATGTGGCGTGAGCATCCTAATCCACTAGCCATATGTTCTCCTTCCTCGCGTGAGAAGCCTACATAGAAGCGAGAAAGTGTCGATGTCTCGATGCTGGGGTTAGAAATAAGATGTTTAGGAATCCAAAGATCTTGAGACACACGACGCACAACAGCTTGGCACAACACGAGCATTCTTATGCATAAAAGAAGATTTGTCTTTTCTCGTGTTCTTAGCAACAAGAGGTATTTGCATCACCCTAGGCACATAATGAGAAATGAAACGTGCACATGTCTGAAATTAGACCTAGCATTAAACCTTTCTCTCTTTTGTTGTTTAGCTAGTCTAAAGCAAAAGTCGACTAGATGTCCATCTCTACCACAATGAGTGCAAGTGTACTTAACATGATGTTTTGCTTTAACAGTAGAAGCACATTTTGCATTCATCATAGTAGAAGATAACAGACCACCAGATTTAAAGACATTTTTCTTAGGCTCATTGACAATTTCAAATTTGTCACTTCCAAGTGTTTTGACAACAAAGGAGCATGTGATTTATGATGAGCATAAGAATCAAAACCTAAACCTTTGTTCGAGTGCTGACTTTTGGTTGATCCAAAATCATGTTTAGGTTTTTCTTGCCATCGATGAAACGCGTTCAAAGAATTTTGCAAGTAATCAACTTTCTTAGCAAGAGTTAAACAATTATCACAAGGATTGTCAATTTTAGCTTCTGTTTACGGCAATTTGAACACGAGTTAATTTCATGAGTGAACATGTCATTTGTTAATTGTGTAACTCTACAATTTGCATCTTTTAATTTCAACTCAAGAATTGAACATTTAGAGCAAGCAATTTGATCATGTAAACTATCAAGAGAGCAACCAATATTTTTCACAAGTTTTTCATTTTTCAATTGTTCGGCATAAACTTGTTCTAGTTTAATGACATGTTCCTCTTTTAGAGACTTAATTTCAAATTTGAGATCTAAGCAAGTATCACAAATATTTTCAGAATTTGAATTTCTAAGATCAAAGTTTTGATTTTAGCATGGATAGATCTTTTTCTAAGTTTTTATTTTTTATTGAATATTATCTTAAAGATTTTCTCAAAATTAATAAAACTTAACAAAGCTCATCATACGAAGGCATTACCTCATCACCGTCGCTGGAGGTGCTATCGTTGTCACTAGAATCACTAGTGTTCCCTTTTGCCATGAAGCACAGTCCGGTGAAATCCTTCTCTTTCAGCTTCGTTTGCTTCGCTTCCTTCTCATCTTCAGTTGAGTCATCAATGTCGCTTAAGTCTAAGCGACAAATTGCCTCGAAGACTTTGTTGAGCATCTTCTTCATCCGTTGCTTATTTTTATCCTTGCTCTCTCTTGGCCGGAAGGACTTGGAGGAGTTGCTTTGCTCCTTCTCCTCTCTATCTTTGTTCTTGAAACATTTAGCACGGATGTGCCCTGCCTTGCCGCAGTTGTAGCAGTGGATGGAGGCTCCTTTTCTTTCCCTTGATCTCATGTAAGCTGCATTGACACGCTTGGAAAGAAGAGCAAGTGTATCTTCTGGTATTTGATCTAGCTGTTCATCACTAAGAGCACTCAAAGCAGTAATGGAATATGATGATGAAGAACTAGTAGTATTATCATATGAAGAGGAATTAGCATTAAGAGCCATAGAGTTACCATTGGATGTTCTTGAAACAATGTCTATCTCAAAAGTCTTGAGACTAGAATATAGTTTATCCAAAGTCATTTCACTTATCTTGTGAGCTTCCCTAAAAGCAGTCACTTTCAATTGTTGGATCGTAAGGGCCTTCTCAACCCCAAAAGCTAGCTTAAGAGGTGAGGGACTCCCCCACTTATATGTTAGGTCCTTTGCCCTTCCACAACCAATGTGGGACTATTCTAACAATCCCCCCTTCACACATTGGTATCCCTCACTGCTTCACCGCCTCTTCACTGCAGACAATCGACGGTCCCTCAGGGCCACGGTCCATCAGGCCTTCACACCCTAGTGTCCATCGGGCCAAAGATGTTAGAACCGGGCTCTGATACCAATGTGTGAAGGGGGGATTGTTAGAATAGTCCCACATTGGTTGTGGAAGGGCAAAGGACCTAACATATAAGTGGGGGAGTCCCTCACCTCTTAAGCTAGCTTTTGGGGTTGAGAAGGCCCTTACGATCCAACAATTGGTATCAGAGCCAGGTTTTAAGATCAAGAGATGATAGGAAATGTCTAGCATTTTCAGAGTCAGTGTACTTTACATCTACAGCTCTAAGATTATTTAAGATTCTGTTAAAGCGAGCAAAACAATCATCTAGAGATTCTCCAGAGTTCATTTCAAATCTAGTGTATTCCTTTTTAAATTGATCTTGCCTAGCTTCTTTTACAGAGTCAGTGCCCTCATGATAATCTTGAAGAGATTTCCAAATTTCATGAGCAGTGAGTAAATGACAGACTCTATCGAATTCTTTTCTAGCAAGTCCTTGAAGCAATATGTTTCTAGCTCTATTATTGTTTTCAACATCTTTTTCAAACTCGATTTTATCAATATCATCATTTGAAGGAAGCTCGTATGGAATCTTTACCTTGCGCCAAATAGCGTTACCTTGAGCTTGAAGGTATGCAGTCATCCGAATCCGCCAGTGGGGAAAGTCTGTGCCATTGAAGATTGGCGGCTTGTTCGAGTATATCTCTGTTGCCATAACTTACCGTTTACTAATCACATGTTAAGATGGATTAGTAGAGCCAAGCTCTGATACCACTTGTAGGACCGAATATAGCAATCAGAGGGGGGTGAATGATTGTGCGGAAGCTAAAACCAAATTCATTCTTGATCTATTAAAAGTTTACCCCAAAATAGAACCAAATAATTGCCTCGTTTTCGAAAAAAACAGAATGATAGAGGTTTGGTAAAATGTGAATTTCCGGAGATCCAACCGTCCGATCAATCTGAAATTTGGACACAAGAAACTAGATTCCAATACGAATCAAACCCAAAAAGAATCAGCTCAATCAAACTTACGGATCAAAAGTTATGACCTTCGCAAGCTTACTGTTCCAGAAGATGGCGAGAATAAATCTAACTAGAATTGTAGCTCGCCGAAAGATTTGATGAACTTGATCTTTATTTCTCCTTTCTTTTGTCTAAAATACTCCAAACAAAAGAGTACAACCCTAAAGCTTGCTCAAAGCTTGATTGCCTTCAACAGGAGGCAACCCCTCTATTTAAAGAAGGCAAACACACCTAATCCTAGAAGGAGTCCTAATCCTAGAAGGATTCCTAATCCTAAAAGGATTCCCACTCCTAATCCTAGAAAGAGCATGTATTCAACACAACTCCACTTGGCCCAACCTGGCCGAGTACAACTCTTACTGCCAGCGTATGGCAACCCTACCATACTCACGTGACTAACACTTTGCACGCGAATGACCTCATGCCATTCTCACGTGACTAACCATTCTTTATGTGCACCATTCTCTTAGCCCGAACGTCCCGCATGACATCCTTGACCACCAAGACCTCAATTCCCCCTGAACCTAGTCCTGAACCTCAGTTCCTCCATGAACCTAGTTCCAGTCCCGTCATCGACCACATTCGCCCTCGAGCAATACCTGCACATGAACAAACCACAAAACGATTCCGGGCACAAGTCCGCGACTTGACTCACATTAAACCATGCAACCACTCACAGGAGTGCATTGCATTAAATATTCTAAGAACACGATTTCAAAACACGAACAAAAACCTTTGCAAAAATCAAAAAGCTTTTCAAATAATCAAACTGATTTCAGATCTTTTCAAATAAAGAAACCAAAAAATAAATCTTGTCGAAATATCAAACTGGTTTCAAATCTTTTTCAAATACTCATCATCAAAATCAACTGGATCAAAAATAACGATCCTTCAAAGAGTAAATTGTCCCAAAGATTTTCTTGGGTATCCTGTTCCAACACTTACATGGCTTCTGTGGTGGAAGTAGCGGCTCAAGCATGCCCTCCTCGCTTCCGGAAGCTCGATAGTCAGCGATCCGGGCTACTACCGCAGCCGTCAATTCCATTTGTTTTGCCAAATGCTGCTGGGACGCTACCACTCGTGCTAATATCAGGTCTGTGTGCTCCCACATCCCATCCACGTTTGTGTTTAACAGATGCAGGTTATGTTGGAGGTCCTCACCGGCGATCAGCGACATGGCGTCAGCATCGGCTAAGTCTCTGTCTCTGGAGGAGAGAAGGTGTGGACCAGCTGGCCACGCCACCAACGATCGCGACAGGGCAGCCGGACGGGTAGTGGTCGGCGCTTGTGATCCCTAGAGGCACACGGGAATGCCGGAGACACGAGTGGCTGATGCAGATCCGGAGCGGAAGCGGCGGAACGGAAGGCGCTGGGTTGCTTCCCGTCGGTGGCGGATCTAGCAATCGCGTCCGGAGGCGATCGGTCGGGTGACGAGACCGATCGGACGCGCGCGCTGTCCGAGGCGGCGTCGATGTCTCGCGTCAGGCGGAGCCAGGCCGAGCGCTGTGGCCGAGCGGTCGCCGGAGGGTGACTGGAGCCGGCGCGGATGGCGGCCGAGCGGGCGACGCGTCCGATGCAGGACGCTTGCGCGTCGAGGGCCCGAGGCGACTGGCTCGAGCGCAGACTGGCGATGAGGAGGGCTGGGAGCGGATGGAACGGTAGGCGCGGCAGTGGGTGGTGGCTCTAATACCAGTTGTTACGTCCCCTTGCCACCGAGCTGACGGGGGCGTGAGATCGCCAACAAGAACAGTAAAGAAGTGAAGAACTTAGAGGAGGAAGAAGGGGAAAACAGGCAAAGGTAATTGGTTCATTTCATTTTCCAAAACTCGTCTATTACACACCCCAAACTCTCTATTTAAAGCTTTCTCATTCCTCTCTTACCTGTGGACCGCTACCCTCGAGTGTTACGAGAGGCTGCGCAAGTCCAAGCCACCGTCCGGGGCATTAGCGCATATACCACTTTCAATAAGTGGCATCGCTAAAATGCCACTATGGCCCACTGTCATAAACACAGATGGTTCCACCTGTCAACGACAGCGGAGTGGCATTTTTAGCGAAGCCACTTCTGGAGAGTGGCATTTTATCAATTTTTCCCCACCGTCCACGGTCTCCTTGCAATCCTGCGAATTTTTTACTGTCGTAGTCTCAGCGGTAAATTTTTTTTCAAGATGTAGCTGTTTGCCGAACAAAATTACAAAAATAGCCCTATAACAGTACAATACCGCGGGTTCCGACCGTGAGAATTTTTTTTAATTTTTTTATTTCGAATTCCGCGGCCCCCGACCGCTATAAATTTTTTTAAAAAAAATTTCAAATTTTTTCCGCGGTTCCAAACTGGATATTAAAGAATTATTTTTTTTTGGCTTTTTTAATTTGCCGCTCATGGCCACCGCGGGAATATTTGTTTTATTTTTTTTATAGCGGTAATGAGCTCTTTTGGAAAATGTCGTTCTTCGGTAATGAGCTCATTAGCAAAATGTTGTTCTTCGGTAATGTTGAAACAGAACGGTCAGCGATAGCCTTTTGCTAATGACCTCTATTGTGTACGCTAAATTCAAACAATTTATTACTTTTATCCAATAAATAAAATTAGCTAGTATTTATTTATACTTAATAAAATAGTAGAAATACCATTAACAAAACAATATTATTAGATCTAATTTTTACTGTACATTATATACTATCAATATAATACATCGCAAAATTTTTCTTACTAATATCTACACCCAGCAAAATGTCTTTTGGAAGGAAGAACAACATTGCAGTTCTGCGACAGAGTAGGGAGCATGTTCGTACTGTTACAACATTTGCAAGGAAATTAAAAAAGCCAAAAAAACAAATATTCCCGCGGTGGCCATGAGCGGCAAATTAAAAAAAGTTGAAAAAAAAATTATTCTTTAATATCCAGCGGTTTGGAACCGTGGAAAAAATTTAAAATTTTTTTCAAAAAAAAATTCTCACGGTCGGAACCGCGGTAATGTACTGTTGCAGAGCTATTTTTGCAATTTTGTCAAACGGTTAGATCTGAAAAAAAAAATTACCGCAGAGGCTACAACAGTAAAAAATTCCAATCCTGCAATGGCCGGGGCCATGTGGCTGCTCGGCGGTTCGTTGGAGAGGGAGCTCAGCCCCGGCGGCTTGCTAGACCTTGGCAGCTCTGCTACTCTGTCCCCTCCCTCCTCCAACTCCAAGCTGCAAAGGTAAACCCTAGCTATGAGCTCAAGATTTTAACGTACATACATAGCTACAATCATGTACCAGGTGATGCAGCGAAGAATCGCTGATTTCCGTACTCGCCAGGACATGCGCTCGCCACCTGTTCGACGAAATGCGGCAAGAAGAAACCAAGGTGAACCGCAGGCGCAAGAGCATGGAGACCTCCCAAGGTGGGAGGCGACGATGAGCGGATCAGCACCTTCCCGGCTCTTTCCTGCCGGCGTGGGAGGCCGCGCTGACCTGCGTGCGCCACTTCTGAAGAATGTTCAGACAGCAGGACATTGAGAATCTAAACAGATTCGTCGAAAATCTGCTGCTGCTGCTCCGCGACCGCAGCGCACCACTGGATTTGTGTGATTTTGATATCGATTGGTTTGACGACTACGACGATGAACCCCAGATTAATGTATGGATCAGACAAGCTCTGTTGTGCCATGCTCGAACCCTCAAGTTCCAATATTCGATATTTTTACATTAGACAGCCTACCTTTCATTTCCCAGCTCTAACACCCCTAAAATAACCGGTCAGTCGGGCTAGCGGGCCGGTGGCCTAGCCCACGAGGCATTTTCTTTTGGAATATTTCACCAGCACTTGACGAGATGTAATTAACCGGACGCTATGCAGCGGCATCGGGAATCAGCGGACTACACAATCTCCAGTTAGATATTCTTCTTAAGTATAGATGCAGAAGAGAAAAAAATGAACTCCTGGCGAAGCATGTAATTTTGTATATTCGATATAGAATTAATGAAATACAGTGTTCTCATACATTCGATCATCCTTTTGTATTCACAAACATCCATGTTCTTGTAGGTTTCAGCTTCCAGACAATGCTGATTTACCCTGGCGATGGATCTGCTATATGCTTTCTCTTGGTTATTCAGAATTGTAAAACTCAAGTTCGCGACCATGAGTGTGCTCTCTAATTTAGTGGGATCTTGTGCGGGCGGGATTCATGCATCGGGAATTTGGGATGGATCTTAGAATCTTCAATGTAATTGGACCTGGTTTGACCATCCATTCTATTTTCTCTTGGACTTTTGGAGTTTGGTTCAAGTATAGTTCTGTATGATGGCTCCGGATCATACCCTGCTTAAGCAACCTGTTTCGTATGTTAGGTTGGGTTTGCCACCCTTGTGATTTTCTACTTGGTTTTCGAAATGGTGGCTCATGGATTATATTTCCTTAGTGTCTTCTTGAACTTGCGGTGGATTAGCTGTCATCTTGTTATATAAGGATACCGCAGCCATCCAATCATGCAAGGAGTGGTGTACAATTGAGAGTTTGAGAATGTTGTAAAACCACAAGAGATTTGATGCTACCGAACTGGCATCTTTTGTGATTGTATTGCTCAACTTATATAGGGACACCAAACTAAACAAACTTGGCAACAAACTATACTAGGAAACAAACTAAACAAACTTGGTAACAAACTATCCTAGGAAAGGAAAGAAATCGGACGCGCTCCGCATATACATGCATGCGTAGAGCTCTACCAAAAATAAGATGCACATACGATAACAGCGTAGGATTATAATCAACATTCTCCTCCTAATCCTGACGCTGAAGCTTAGTGTTAACAACGCCAATTCGGTCACGCAGTTCCTGGAACTTCACGTGACCAAGTGTCTTAGTCAGAATGTCCGCGAGCTGATCCAGTGTAGAAATCTGCTCGAGGACGATACTCCCGTCATCCACGCACTGCCTGATGTAGTGAAATTTTGTATCTATGTGTTTGCTTCTGTCGTGGTGAACAGGATTCTTGCTGAGATCCACGGCTGACTTGTTATCGACCTTGAGCACTGGTGCTTCAGACTCTGAGCCAACGAGGTCCCTCAACAGCCGAGCCAACCAGACGCCCTGACAAGCACCACTTGCCGCAGCGATGTACTCTGCCTCGCACGATGAAAGGGCCACCACCTTCTGCTTGCTCGATTGCCAGGTGATAGGACTGTTGCCGAGACAGTACAGAACGCCGCTAGTGCTCCTCCGATCATCTATGTCACCGGCATGATCGCTATTGCTGTAGCCGATCAGCCGCCGCAAGCCATTTTTCGATCTTCCATAGAACACCCCATAATCAAGTGTACCTGATATGTACTGGATAAGATGCTTGACTGTTGCATGATGATCCTCGTGCGGCTCCTTCAGGAAGCGGCTCACAAACCCCACCGCATAGGCGAGATCAGGCCGTGTGTTCACCAGGTACCGGAGACTACCGACGATGCTTCGGTACTCAGTTGCGTCCACCAAGGGGCTGTTGCTTGTCTTGCTCAGTTTGAGCCGTGCCTCCATTGGCACCGCACAAACGTTGCAGCCTGCCATGCCACTCTGCTCAACGAAGCCGCAGTAAGCGGCACTGACCGATGCTAATACCTCTCGTCGTCTGTCGCACTTCAAGCCCGAGGTAATAGGACAGCAATCCAAGGTCGCTCATCCTGAACATCTTTTTCATCTCGGATTTGAACTTGTTGATGCCACTGCACCCCGTGATGATCAAGTCGTCGACGTACACCCCGACGACGAGCTGCGCTTGTCCTGCACTGCGGACATACACGCCATGCTCCGCCGTGTTCTTCTGGAAACCAAGCGACATAAGGCTACTGTCAAGCTTGGCATTCCAGGCCCTGGGTGCTTGGCGAAGTCCGTAGAGCGCTTTCTTGAGCCGCAACACCTTATTCTCTGCACCGCCGATTTATGAAGCCGTGATGGTCGAGACATACACCTCCTCCAGAAGATCGCCGTTCAGAAACGCGCTCTTCACGTCCATGTGATGGACTTCCCATCCCTTATGCGCTGCGACCGCCAACAGCAGGCGAACTGACTCCATGCGTGCCACTGGAGAGTCGATCCCTGGGCGCTGGATGTAGCCCTTTGCCACGAGGCGCGCTTTGTGTTTCATGACGGCGCCATGTTCATCCCTTTTTACCTTGAAGACCCACTTCAGGCCAATGGGCTTCTGGCCAGTGGGGAGATCGACGAGTTCCCATGTTTTGTTTTCCATGATTGACTTCATCTCCTAATTCATCGCCTGCCGCCAGCTCGGGTGCTGCTCAGCTTCCTTGAATGACGCCGGCTCTTCCGCAGTGGTAAAAAATAGTTCGCCGCCATCGAGCACACGCGCAGCGATCCCAGGTGGTGAGCTGGGCCCCAGTATATTGTCGAGGGTGCAGAAGCGAACATGAGCATCATCATCATGTTCAGCATCAAGCACGTCGTGCGGGTTGGAGGGCGGCGACGTGAACTCGATGGGCTCGGGCGTCGCGGACGTCGTGCCATGGGCAGGTGTCGCTGGCGTTGTGGGAGTGCTGACCATCGTGGCCACTAGCGGGGAGTCCGCCGCTCCGGGGCTTCCCTCACCCGCTTCGGCCGCGTGCTCGTTCCCCCCAGCATACTCGATAATGAACGTATCCTGCGTGCCGTTCCTGCCGTTGCCGCTGTTTGCACCCCAATCCCACTGGGCCGCCTCGTCGAAGACGGCGTCGCGAGTCACGTGCACGCGCCCGTTCACAGGATTGAACATCCTATATGCCTTCGATCCTGCCTCGTACCCGACGAAAATCATCGGTGTGCTGCGGTCTTCCAGCTTCTTCAGGTGTGGCCGTGTGTTCCGCACGTGTGCGACACAGCCAAAAACGCGGACATAGCTCACCGACGGCCGCTCGCCATGCCAGGCCTCAAAAGGTGTCTTGCCATCGAGGCTACGTGTTGGTGAACAATTGAGGATGTAGACAGCCGTGGTGATGGCCTCGCCCCAGAACGTCGTCGGGAGTCCTTTTGCTTTGATCATGCTCCTCGCCATGCCGACGACGGTTTGATTCCGCCGTTCTACGACTCCGTTCTGTTGCGGCGAGTAGGGGGCCGTGAGCTGGCGCTGCAATCCCTGCTCTGCGCAATAGGCTCCAAACTCCACCGAGGTGAATTCGCCTCCGCGATCGGTACGCAACACCTTGAGCTTGCGCCCGGTCTCCACCTCCACCACCGCCTTGAATCGTCGGATTGCCGCCGGCGCCTGATCCTTGCTTGCGAGAAGACGGAGCCACATGAAACAGCTCATGTCATCTACCAACAGCAAGAAATAGCGATTGCCACTTGGTGTCATTGGCGTGATGGGTCCGCAAATGTCGCCGTGCACCAGCTCAAGGACGTCCCTTGCTCTTTGACGTGCTTGCGTCGGGAACGGATTTCGCCGTTGCTTCCCCGCCAGACAGCTGTCACATACTTGATCAACATGATCAATGCGCGGCAGCCCCCGCACCATGTCGCTGTTTGCGAGCTTGCGAAGTGACTGGAAGCTTACGTGCCCGAAGCGCTCGTGCCAGCGCCACGCCTCATCCAACCGCCGCGCCGTGAGGCACACCGGGCGCGTGATGTGGAGCAAGATGGAGTAGAGGCGGTTGGGAGAGCGCCGGACTCTCGCCAAAAGACGCCTCCGCTCGTCGCGGATCCGCATCACACCATGGTCGATGTGGATGTCGTAGCCTTCTTCGTCCAGCTGCCCGACGCTGATGAGGTTGGTGTCGAGGCTTGGGATGAAATAGACGCCGGTGAGCTCCCGATGCTCACCGGTCTTACAGGAGAAGAGGACCGTCCCGCGGCCTTCAATTTTTACAACAGAGCCATCCCCGAACCTGACCGTGCCAATGACGCTGTCGTCAATCTTGGAGAAGGCGGCACGTGACCCAGTCATGTGATTGGTCACGCCTGTGTCGAGGTACCAGGGGGCGTCATCGGAGCCCCCGCTGCCGTCTATCTGCACGAATACCGGCTCCTCCACCAGGTGGAGTGGCGAGCAACCCTGTTGCGACGCGATCGGTGGTAGTAACTCGTGGACTCCATCGAGCGGCAGCGTGGTGCGGCTCTGGACTGAGCCCACCCTTGCCATCAGCAAAGTCTGCTCCTCTCCATCGGCATGCGCGGCATGGGCCTCCCCTTGTCTTGGCTTGGAGCGGCATTCCTTAGCCCAATGGCCCGTCTTCCCGCACCTGCGGCATTCGGCCTTGCCGACCTCCCGGCGCGCTCCAGGGGTCGCTCCGCCACCGCCGGACGGGATGCGACGTGCTCGTCTCCGGCGATTGCCGGACTTAGACCCCGTCGAGGATCCTTCTCCTTCCGCGCTCCTCGATCAAGCGCCACCCACTCCTCCTCCGTGAGGAGGAGCTTGCCATCGGCACGTGCTGACATAGGTGCATCATCCTCCGCCGCACGGTCCTCTGCCGCACGCAGGCGTCCGCTCACATCCTCGAGGGTCAGCTTTGAAAGATCTGCCGTGACCTCGATCGCGATAGCGACCTGGGAAAGATGCTTGGGGACGACGCGCAGCAGCTTCTCGACCACTTTGCTTGTCTCCAATGTTTCCCCGACTATGCTCAACGCGGCGACGAGGTTGGACAGACGCATGGTGAAGTTATCAACGGACTCACCATCGTGGAAACGGATAGACTCGAATTCCCGCCTCAATCGTTGTGCCTTCGTCTTTCGCACCGATTCGCTGCCAATGCGGATGGACTTGACGGCCTCCCACGCTTCGGCGGCCGTGTCCTTCACAGCCAGAGACGCCACCATTTCCGGCGGCACGGCGCTCGTGATCGCGTCGAGCGCCATGCGGTCTTCCTGAAGCGAGACGCCGCCCGGCTCGATGGCCTCCCAGAGATTCCGGGCCTGCATCTTGATCTTCATCACCAGAGACCATTCCGTGTAGTTGGTCTTGGTGAGCAGTGGCCAGTTCGCCATGCCGACCTCCCGGACGACGCGCACGACACCGTCGTTCTTCCCGCTGCCACCAAAGCCGTCCGCGCCCTTGTCCTTGGGGGAAAGCGCTCCAGGAGGGGTGTCGTCGCCGGTGTTTGACATGAGATCGTAGTGGGTCGCCGGATCACGATTCCAACAGCGATACCGCGCTGCGATCGTTCCCAGGCTCACCGCAGGCTCTGATACCAAATGTTGTAAAACCACAAGAGATTTGATGCTACCGAATTGGCATCTTTTGTGATTGTATTGCTCAACTTATATAGGGACACCAAACTAAACAAACTTGGTAACAAACTATCCTAGGAAAGGAAAGAAATCGGACGCGCTCCGCATATACATGCATGCGTAGAGCTCTACCAAAAATAAGATGCACATACGATAACAGCGTAGGATTATAATCAACAGAGAACTCCGTGACTTGCAGCTTGAAAGGGAAGAGAACTAAATTGTTCAGTAAACAGGGGTTGATTTTCTTGTCCCAATGTTTCATACTGTGTTCAGAACTTCGCCTGTAGCATACGAGGTCTGTACTCTGTAGCATCTGAGGTCCGTACTTTGTAGCATATACGGCGAAAATGGAAATGCTCCGGAGGTTGTGGCGTAATAGATGCATGGATCCTTGTTCTTCGCACATCTTTGCCTTGCATATTTGGTTCATGCACATTTCTGCTTAAGTATAAAGTCTAGTTAGTTTGAAGAATGGGCTAGTCACATGATGTATTGAAGATGCACTAATGTATCTCCATTCCTTGCTCTCTTTTTTTGTTGTCATTTTGGTCCAAAGTTCTGAAATATGAGTTTTCCGTAAAATTATGAGATTATACGTTTTCTGTAAAATCCTTGCGAAATTTCTGAAGGTGTATGCATGCAGTCAGAGCTCACGGGAAAGCTATTCGTTATTTTTCTGGAACTCAATCCCATTTCTCCTCCTTGCTCCTCACTGGCTTGGTTCTCAGCTTCCAGAAGCTTCTAGAACTTAAGGGGCTGTGCAGTCCAATCCACCGTGCACAGTCTCCTTGCAATCTGGCAATGGCTTCGTGTGATTTTGATATCAATTGGTTTGACGACTACGGGAATGAACCTCAGATTGATTTACGGGTTCAGTAAGCCCTTGACAACGATAGTTTTATCGTTGGACAGCCTACCTCTCATGTCCCAGCACTTGACGAGTCTAGATAATTGTGCAAGCAATGATCAATTGATCTACCGCGTATGTGCTTATATATTCAGTCTGTACATAGAAGTTAGTTACAACAAGTATCGGATAGAGATACAATGCAATAGACTTATCTATATGCCAACAAACACTAACAACATGTAGAGATAAGTTAGGTAGTTTAACAGCCCCCTTCAATCTGGGCGTGGTGCAATGTTTAGATTGTTGCAGAATCTTGCAAATAGTTGCGTGGATAGCGGTTTGGCAAGCACGTCGGCAAGCTGATCATTTGTGGAAATGAACCGAATCTCCGATGCTTTGCGAGCAACTCTTTCTCGAACGAAATGATTGTCCACCTTGACATGCTTCGTTTTTGCGAGCAACTCTTACTTGGATTTGCGGCCAAGTAAGTTGCACCAAGATTGTCACACCACAAACATGATGCTTTTCCAATGAAGACCCCAAGCTCACCAAGTAGTGCTTGCGCCCAAATAAACTCAGCCGTGGCATTGGCCGTTGACTTGTATTCAGCCTCTGTACTTGATCGCTGACATTGTAGGTTGCTTCTTGGAGCTCCAAGAGATAAGATTTGATCCAAGGAAGATAGCATACCACCCAATCGACCGACAGTCATCAGGACAACCGGCCCAATCAGCATTCGCAAATGCACTAATGAGCGATGACAGCGACTTGGAGAGCTTCAATCCCAACAAGGCCATGGCAATAAGATATCGAAGAATTCTTTTAACTGCAGACCAATGAATATCTGTGGGGACTGCAGATATTGGCAAACCTTACTGACACTGTAGGCGATGTCCGGCCGAGTGAGCGTCAAATACTGGAGGGCACCAACTATGCTTCCAGTGGCGGTACTAGGGGGGTGCCGGGTATGCCCGGGCACCCCCAAAAATTTTAGAAATGCTATTCATACATACATACATACATACATACATACATACATATATATATATATATATATATATATATATATATATATATATATATATAAATAGGTTAAATTTATTGATGAATTTATTTTGATTTTGATAGTTTGAGATTTTTAAAACCTTAGAAGTATTTATATTACTTTTAGCAAATTTCAAATATATATGTTGTATTTATGATATTAAAAATGATTATACAAGACTATAGATTTATATGTATGAAGTGTGCACATCAAGAGATTACAATACCATTTTGAGCTCGAAAATTGCCACTGCTCATAACCGATTTTCGTCGAAAATCGGTGAAACTGAATGTTTTGAAATCAAACTTTTAGAACTTGGTGGTAAAAAGAAAAAGAAAAATGACTAATTTTGCCGATTTTCGACCGGTTTTCTTGAAAAATTCGGCAAACTAAACGAAACAATTTGGGAACCGTTTTTTGATTAATTTTTGAGCAATTTTCATCAATTTTCGATTGGTTTACGTCGTATAAATTTTTCTAAATTGAATTGGACCGGTTTATCAACCGGTATAGTTTATCGAGCCAGCTCGATACGATCGAAAATCATGATTTTTGTTAATATGTGAAACTATGTGCACACCCATCGAAATTTTTCTAGTTCCGCCACTGTATGCTTCCATACTGGGTTGTATCAACATCGGACAAGAGAGAGCCAGCATCCTTAAATAATTTATCAATCTCGGCCTTTGGTGTGCTAACAGGCCTAGCACAGCGCATGTTGGTTTTGTGTAAGAGATCAACAACATACTTGTGCTGTGAGAGAAGCTAGCAGGCCATCAACAATCGAAAGAACCTCCACACCAAGAAAGTAGTGAAGTGCTCCCAGATCTTTGACAGCAAATTCATCACGTAGTTGATGTACTAACCGATCCGCAACCACTGTGGAGGAGCTAACAATGATGACATCATCAACATAAATGAGCATGTGCATCACCTCTCCACCTTGGTTGTAGATGAACAAGGACACATCTGCCTTAGAAGGAGCAAAACCAACTTCCTGGAGTCTGGAGCTAAGCCACGAAAACCATGCATGCGGCGCTTGTTTGAGACCTTAAAGTGACTTATCAAGCTTGCACAGATGACGAGAATAGAGAGGATCTTCGTAACCTGGTGGCTGGTGCATGCAAACATCTTCCTGAAGCACTCCATGAAAAAACACATCCTGGACATCGAGTTCCGAAGATGCCAGCACTGAGATGCTGCTAATAACAGTAAAACTCGGAAGGTTGTGGCGTTGATCACCGGACTGAACTTGTTGTTGTAGTCTATTCCCTGGCGTTGCTTGAACCCCTTTGCCACTAATCTGGCTTTGTGCCGGTCAGTCGTGCCATCCACCTTACTTTTGAGCTTGAACAGCCACTTACAGTCGATCACATTGAGGCTGGGTTTGGGAGGGACTAGGTGCCATGTCCTATTTCACTGGAGCACTGCAAACTCATCGTCCATGGTAGCCTTCCACACCGGTGCTTGCAGAGCTACGAGATGGGAGGTAGGCTCATCGTTGTCAGCAACAGGAACCACATTAGCAACACATGTGACAATGCCATTAGTAATGTGGCAACAAGAACCACAGTAGCAACATCAGCACCTTGCTCTTCTTTGCGTAGTTCATAGCTGAGCAAATGTGCATAGAGATCAGTCATCGTGATCTGTTATGCATGAGTTGCCATGGAAGTGACAAAGGCATCATATTCATCACCCAATCCGGCAAGGATGTAGGAAGCAATCTCATCTTCCTGCAATGGCCGACCAATGGCGGCCATCATGTCTGTCAAGTTCTTCATTTTCTGAAAATAATTAGAGGCCGATGCTCCTTCTTCTTTGGGTTGGCTAGCTGAAAACGGATCTGGTTGACACATGCTTGTGAGCGTGAGGAAAACATGCGCTCTAACGCGGCCCAGACTTCAACCGATCTGGTTAAAAATAACAAATGGCCAATGATTTCTTCTGTCAGGGAGGAAAGGAGGTCACTAAGCACGAGTTCATCTTGCTGAAACCAGACAGTATAGGCTAGATTTGAAACTTGTTGGGCTATAGTCTATGTTCCTTCAATAATAAACAAGAGTGACATCTCAATTGTGCCATCGACATAGCCAAGAATTGCTGGCTACGAAGATAAGGCACTAGCTGTGCTTTCCAGAGCAGAGAATTGTCTCTGGTCAGCTTGATGGTGACAAACTGACTGAAGGAGGGTGTGACCATGATTCCAGCAGAGGTTGTCACCATTGCAGATACAATAGAGGTTGAAAGAGAGGAAGAACTTGATGAGGAAGTCATCATGGTTGATCGAACTGGAGCTCTGATACCATGAAAATGTTTCTGAAGGTTTTGCCACAGGGAACTCAATCAGAGTTCCATGTATATTTATACTCAAGTTGTTACAATTGACTAATAAACTCGTTACAGATAAAATATAGAAGAGAATAGAGTTACCGAACTTGCTACAGTAACCAACAACAATAACAACAGAACACCGCTTCATATATCTGAACTTTGAGTATCTATCTTTCACTATGTGATCGCACTATGGATTGATTAACATGGAGAACTTACGGGTGAGGAACTGGACGGAGTACCATCTTATCACGATCGTGCTAACACCACAACAATATTTAGGGATGAAAACGGGTCGGATAATTCCTGCCCAATCCGGGACCCGATACGGGACCGAATTTGACTATCTGGCCGTATCCGAGAAAGGATCCAGATACTTGAATTTGGATACGAGATCGGATACAGAACAACCAATATCTGGTAAATACGGGATGAGATCCGGATATTCGGATATTTCCTATTCGGATATCCGGATTTTTCCTATTTGAGTATTTGGATTGGATATCCAGATTTTCTATTCGGATATCAGCAAGGCCCAAATCATTTCATCTCTTTTTTTTTCCATAGAGAACCCACTTATATTATCAATTAGTTAGTTCTATTAATCATAAAGTAGCATATTCTTTCTATGACGTATATTGGGTTTGATTGATATATAACTTGCTACTATGGTCATATACCCATACGGTTTAATTCAAAATATATTTCTCTATATATGCATGCATTATTCGTATATCTTTATCCGTTTCCGACTTGAATCCGTCATATATCTGTCCCGTATCTATATCCTGATTAACCTGGATTCGTATCCGTATCTGACTAGCTTGTATCCGGTTCTGAATCCGAAAAAAAATGAGTTAGGATACGAAAAAAGCAATATCCACCCGTGTTCAACCCGTTTTCACCCCTAACAATATTGCCTATCTTGACAACCTTTCCAATGACAGATTAAGTTTGCGGTGAATCCAAATGCCTTATGAAAAGGAGCAAAATATGGTCCTCGACTTGGATGGACGGTGTGGCACCACGTGTTGTTGTCCCCTAATCTATACAAGCACTCGAGAAGAAAGAAAATGACCGTAGCCAATGTTATCCAGGACAATAACCGGATCCATCACAAAGTCCAGAACAATGGTGGTTAGACCGAGTGCACACTATTGTAGTTGCATGCACCAGCCAATTCACCCAAAAGCTTAAGCTGATGAGGAATGACGGGCAATTCACTTATACTTCAACACTCCCCCTCACGTGTAGGCTCCCTCAGGCCTAAGACGTGGAATAGAAGTGGGCTGCAATTATTATTTTTTAATTGCACCAACCGGGTCTTGAACTCGAGACCTCTTGGCTCTGATACCATATTGAGTTGCATGCACCAGCAAATTCACCCAAAAGCTTAAGCTGATGAGGAAAGACGGGCAATTCACTTATACTTCAACACACACTTTGACAAACTTCACAAAGGGAACAACTTCCATGATAATCCTAGTAATGTGGCAGTGGTGGAAGGTGATAATCTTTCAAGCCGCCTACTTGACAAGCGAACAATTCCTCTATGGCCTCAAGGAGGAATCTTGAGCTAACTGCATGTCTCTGTTGCTCATCTGCTTACTGTAAAATCTAGCGCTTTTCTCCTCTTTGATCACTTGTGCCTCTGTGCACTCTGTAAATATTTGTGCTTCGTTTAGTTTCTTCTAATATATTTCATAGTTGTTGCTGGCGTTTCAAATACAAGAAAAGGAGCGAAATACCGTCTCAAAAATCTTTGCGCTTGCACACTGATGGTGGCACAACATGCAGGGATAGATTATCAGTGCTTCTTTCAGGACGCCAGTGATTCATGGTTGAATCCATATCCATTACCACGGGAAATATCACAAGAAAAAATGTTGCTGAGAAATCATCATAACTTTATAAAGGTCGCCACAAAAAAATGTTGCTCAGAGATCAAGATAACTATATGACAGTATCCATAGTATATGCAAAGACTTGCAGGATAACTATTGGCAGTTTCGGTGCCAGGCAGGGTTAAAATCGCTCATGGATTAACAGCTATAAGATGCTCGCATGTTGATCTAGTAGTAGTGTCATGTGGGCAATTGTGTCACGAGAAAGTGCTAGGCATCTTCAAAGTTCAAACGAAAGGGAAGAAAATCAGTGCGGCATGTATCTCTCTGCTCAGTTCTTCAGCGCGGAATTTAGTACTTGTTTTTGTTGGAACTCGAGGCTTTTCAGCTTCATCGTCGTACTAGTTCTTGTGATTGAAATATTCGATCAAATGATGATGTAGTGGGGATTATCTTCAGGAAGGTTTAGTAGTACATTCATCTCCAAGTCACAACAATCCATCATTGGCAAGCCTGGAAAGAATAATCCTACAAGCAAGAAACATGTAACCAGCATGAGGAGCATCATTCGAAACCAATCTGGCTACTAGCTTATCCTTAAAAAATGACAGGATTCAGAGACTGTTATATTACTAACCTTGGTGATAACTTTGCTCAGGACTGCAATCTGTTATTTCTACCTCACCAGTCTCTACTAATGGCATATTTCCAAGTCTTCGGTTTTGATAGCCTAGGCTCTGAATCATAAATGGTGTTAGAATTTATATGTGCAAATAAATCTGTAATAGAGCATAATTAACTATAGAATCTTATAGTGTATGCTACAATGACCATGAAAGTTCAAAGAAAACCATTCTTTATGAAGAAAGGTGCAAGACAATTAAACAAGTCATCTAGCTTTGGACTTCGGTACATTTTAGAACATAACTCTCGGAGTTGGGTCTCAGCCCGTTCGATCGGATTATATTAAATATAGTGAGTCTTCGTGTCAGAGACACTACGGGCTTCTTTTCAACCAGTGGTGAAATTAATGGACCAAAATGATCCAACATAATAGTTTAGGGCATCTGCAATTGTGCCACTTCAGCTTACTATAAGGGTGCCAACTCAGCATTTTGCTTAGGTGGATGAGAGAAAAAGGAGAGAGAGATATAGACTTACTACTAACTTATAGTCAAGCTATAGCTGATTCCAAGACATTTATCACCTCTTACATATGGGTCCATATTTAATTTTATAGACAATGCTATAGCTAGTCCATTGAAGATGTTGTCTATTAGCTATCTATAGATGACATGTACATTTTTTATAGCTAGTAATTGACTACACCATTGCAGATGCCCTTAGGTACTGGAATGCCAGCACTGAGTTTAAGGACCAAGATGCGCCTATGTCTGACCAAATCAAAACTTTATTTCTTACCACCGATCGACGACTTTTATTACAAGATGTATGGTTTTGCAACTAAAGAAGTAGTACCAAATCAGAAGGCATACTTTACACAAAATTCATACGTAACACTAGTTTGCTTTGTTGCATTACACATGGTTTATTTCTTCTCTTTTTAAATAATTTGAAAAAAAATACATAACACTTCCTCCATTCATAAATAGATGTTATTTTATAATTTTGCACAACAACTAAGCCCTGTTTGTTTTAGCTTTTTCATTGGCTTAAAAGCAAAAAAGTCAAAGTCGAAACAAACAGCTGACCTTTGAGCCGGGCTTAAAAAAGCTTAAGGCCTCCATGTAACTATAAGCCAAAAGCCAAACAAAAGGTATTTCTTTGGGCTTTTCTGGGATGAAATGACTCTTTACCACTGAGAGTCTCCAAAATTACATACCAAATGCCATCATATATATAAACCAAAAAATCCTTCTCCATCCTCTCTTCTCCTCCACCCGCATTTTTCCTCCTCCCTCTCTCTCCCTTGCCCCTCCTGTCTCCGATGTCCCTGGCCCCCTCCCTTCTCCAGCGTCCTCGGCGGAGCAGACCCGTATCCAGCGTGGCACAGGTGGAGGTGGTCAGACCCGAGCTTGGAGCGGCGGGAGGTGACACATCCAGGCGTGGCGCAGGTGGAGGCAAATGGATTCAGCTATAGCTCGGCGGGAGGCGGCCGGATCTGGTGTGGCACTGGTGGAGGCGACCAGGCCCGAGCTTCGAGCGGCGGGAGGCGGCAGGATCCAGGCGTGGCACGGGTGGAGGCGAACAGATCCGGTCGTAGCGCGGCAAGAGGCGATCGGATCTAGCTTGGAGCGGGTGGAGGTGGTCAGATCTGAGCATCGAAAGCTCAACGAGCTCTCCCACGCTACTCGCCCCTTTCTCCCTCTAGCAATGGTGACATCCTCCCTGGCGAAGACCACGCGGCGACAACAGTGGTCCCCGTGACGACCACCGGCATCCTCCTCTCTGCCCCTAGTGCGCGCATCTTCATCCTCTCCCCTGGCTGCATGATATCGGGACCAGCTACCGTGGCGACGCAAAAGCTCCTTCTCCCTCCCAGCGGCACGTGAGACCCCCCCTCCTCAGCGGCGCCCGAGATGAACGATGGCTAGTTCATCAGTATGAATTCTGGATGTGTATTTTCATAGATGAATTGCTAGTTGTTGCTAAGTTCCAGAAATGAGTTGTTGTTGCTATGTTCCACGAAAAAATTGGGTATGTTTCATTTTGGCTATGTTTTAGAGATGTGAATTCTGGATGTTTGAGCAATGTAGCTACCACCTGCTCACTGAATGAGTTTCAGAAAAACAATGCTATTAGTCTGAAAATTTGCTTGAGAAAAGGTTCACTAAACGAAGCGTTCACAAGAAGACTTTGTGGAAATTTGCTTGAGAAAAGGGTTCATTGAATGAGTTGTTCCAGAAATTTCTTGCACTGGATTGTGCAATGATGCTCATAGATGGTCCTTGTACATATGATGTTCAATCTTCGATGCACACAATTTTTTTTGCTGTTATATGATGTTCAATCTTTGATGCACACAATTTTTTTTGCTGTTGATGATTAAACCAAAATACCATTTGAATCATGGATATTTCAGACAATTCGACAATAAGCCATCACTCAAAAACCAAAATGGCTGAGTTACCAAACACCCTAGCTTGGTTTAAAAGCTAAGTGCTGATAAGCTGTCTAAGCAAAAGGCTAGCTTTTAAGCTATAAGCCAAAAAACTTAAGCCGAAACAAATAGGGCCTAAGGCATGAATATAAAATACCACAATATCCTCCTTCGTTTAGTAGAATGACCTTAGAAATAGGCATGAGTATGCAAAGGAAAGAAGGTAAAAAGTTATCTCAAAATTGTAGAACGATATGTATTTAAAAACAAAAATTTAAAATTGTTAACGCCAAAAACATGACAAAAGGTTCATCATAGTCAACACATGCAAACACCAGGTTTATTTCTGGGTGCGGGCGTGCCAACCTATTTGATTCTACAATCGGCAAGAGTATAATAAGTGATTTGATCGGCCGTTAAGCTGATAGAAACTTTCTATAATGATCTGATATAATCGACCTTGTTCAAGTCGATTAAATCAAACTAATCGATAAGTCTAATAGACCTGATTAGGTTGATTAGATGAGAATAAAGGTCATTTTTTCCAAAAAGGCGATGCGCAACAAAATCAGAGAAAAAACGAACGTGGGTTTACGAAAGTCGACAGAATCAATAATCGGCGATGCACAACTTTATTGATTGAGCAAATTAGAGAAGAAAGATTACAAAGCTAAAATCTACTCCTAACCAACGAAAAGTAGAGTAAAAAGTAGAACAAATTGTTTGTGTTGGTTGTTGATGTCCTTCCGATGTCACCCATTGCCTGTTTTATAGTATCATGTCCGATCGTATCCTCGATCTCTTCCTAATCTGTCTGTATCAGAACAATAACAACTAAGTAAATTTCTTTCCATGTCATTTTAAAGTTTCCTCATTGTTGATATTTAATGACTAAACAGATGCCACAACAAAACTGCACCTCAGCAATAAATGCCACCGACTCATCACAAAGCTCATCACCAAAGTAGGTGGCCCTCCGTGGGACTATGCCTCAACTAACCGACCACAAACAATTCGGCAATTAACAAAGCATCTCACCCTCCATGATAACAACTATGCAACCTAAGATTCCAAATTCCTAATCAATTGCAAAAATGGCTGAAAATCAAACAAACAAAACACACAGAAAAGCACCCGGTGAAGGAAAACGAATTGCAAACGCAACAAATTAAAGGGACCATAGAAGCAGCATCTCATCCCCGCTTAATTACATGATATTCTAACAACATAAGTTCAGCACGATGCAACAAAAAATGCAATGACAATTAAACCACGGCAATGAGCAAAATGGCACCAGAACCCTACTTAATCCCCCCAGGATGAACAAAGTAGAAAAACTACCAGCACTTCATGCTAGTGATACTAAACCAAACAAATCAAAGAGCATACAAATCAGAGACAAGGCCAGACCCAGGATTCATGTTGATGATGTCGCAGAGCTCAATGTTGACGGCCCAGTCCGGCCCGATCAGCATGTCGCTCGTCGCCCTCTCCGCGCACGCCACAGCCTCCGCCATTTCCTCCCGGCGGCGCAAACCCCCCAACGCCACCTCCGAAAAACCCTAAATCCTGCGCCAAGAAACCCCCCGAATCAACGCCAAGATCCACCTTACAACCCAGCTTCAACCCGATTCCGCCCCCAGGAACCAAATTTTGACCATAAAAGGACACGAATCTTTTACCAAATGTAATACTCCAAAACTCAGCTCCAGACGTAAACGACAGAAAAACAACAGTCATCCGACAAAACTTTCAAGCAGTATGGGATACAGAGCAGTAGCTTTGGTAGCGATAGGAAGAGACAGAGGGATTTGGGGAAGAACAAGGGAGAAGAATTTGGGAAAGAAGTTTCAAGACATTTTTCCATTCTGTGTTACAGCATATAGATCAACCCTTTTATACCCACACCTATGACCCGCCATTGTCCCACTCGTCAGAATGCTTCTCCGTGGTTGGACACGCCTTTCGACTTTCCGCCTTCCTTCTTTTCTTTCGTTGATGCTTTCCCGCCTTTCGCTGGGGTCATGACAATACCCCCCTCCGCAATTTCGGCTTGTCCCCAAGCCGGAGCATCAGGAAATGTCTGACGGACGACGTAAAAGTCTTCCCAAGTGGCTAAACCAGCCGGAATGTGAGACCATTTGACGAGGACATGTGGGATGGCATTACTCCCCTTCTTCACCAAGCGTCGATCCAGGATACTTTCAGGCACCACAGCTTCCATGTTCAGATCGGCGATGGACGGTGGAAAATGAACAACTGGCGTATAATCAGGAATGAAAGCCTTGAGTTGCGAAACATGAAACACCGGGTGAATTTGGCTTCCCGCCGGCAATTCTAATTTGTAAGCTGCAGGGCCAATCTTTGCTAGCACGCGATATGGTCCGAAATACTTGAAGGCAAGCTTCGGAAAAGGTCGATTCACAACTGATGATTGAGCATATGGTTGAAGCTTGAGGTATACTTGTTCCCCAATCTGAAAGTGTCGATCAGACCTCTTTTTGTCAGCCTGAATTTTCATTCGGTTCTGCGCTGTTGCTAAATGTTCCTTAAGAGAGGCGAACTGAGCCTGTCGCTCTTGCAGTAACACCTCCACCGACTGGTTGGGAACTGGAGATAAACTGGGAAAAGCTCCATACCTTGGTTCATAACCATACAACACTTTAAAGGGACAGCAACCCAAAGAAGTATGGTGGTTCGTGTTGTACCAGAATTCTGCCAAAGGAAACCAATTGTGCCATTTAACTGGAGAGGAGTGAACGGCACAACGTAAATACATCTCTAAACATTGATTAACCCGTTCCGATTGACCGTCGGTCTGTGGGTGATAGGATGTGCTCAACAAGAGTTTGGTGCCCATGGCTGTGAACAGCTCCTTCCAAAAGAGGCTAGTAAATATTTTATCGCGATCTGAGACAATAGACTGCGGCATACCATGAAGCTTAACCACGTTATCAATAAAAACTTTAGCTATCTGAGGAGCTGTATATGGATGTTTCACAGCGATGAAATGAGCGTACTTCGAAAATCTATCAACAACCACCAGTATAGTGTCTGCACCTTCCGAACGAGGCAGGCCTTCTACAAAATCCATGGTAACTTCTTGCCAAGCACCATCGGGAACGGGCAAGGGCTGAAGTAACCCAGGAGACTGTGAATGCTCGTGCTTTGCTTGTTGACAAATGCTACACTGTTGAACCACACTGGTTACATCCTTCTTCAATCCCGCCCAAACAAACAGTTTTCGAAGGCGATGATAGGTGGCGGCCACTCCAGAATGTCCACCCAAAGCACTCGAATGGAAGGCATGAATGAGTTTGGTCTGCAACGCCGAATTTGCCCCTACCCAGATGCGGCCTTGATGTTTAATCACTCCGTGACATAGTTCGAACCCCTGTTCGTTTGGACTCTGCACCGCCAGAGAGGCCAAGAGCTGCTGGGCCTTTGTGTCATTCACATACGAATTCAATACCTCCTGAATCCATAAAGGCTGAACACTAGAGATCGCATTGAGCGACATTATATGACCGACCCTGGACAAGGCATCAGCAGCCAGATTAGTTGCTCCTTTTTTGTATTGAATACGGAATTGTAAACCCATCAGTTTAGTCATTGCTTTGCGCTGCAAATCCGACACCAACTGCTGATCACCAAGATAACATAAGCTTCGATGATCCGTATTGATCAAAAATTCCCCGCGCTGCAAATACTGACGCCAGCGATCGATCGCCATGATCACGGATAGAAATTCTTTTTCATAGATGGATAACTTCTGGTGGTGAGGGCTTAATGCTTTACTCAAAAAGGCAATAGGATGACCCCCTTGCATCAAAACTGCACCAATACCGACATCGCACGCATCCGTTTCAATTACGAATGTTTGGTGGAAATCTGGCATCGCAAGGACAGGAGTCTGGGTCATTGCTTGTTTCAATCGATCAAATGCTGTGGTGGCTGCATCATCCCAGTGAAAAGATTTCTTCCTCAACAGATTAGTCAATGGACGAGATATGATGCCATAATCACGAACAAATTTTCGGTAATAACCGGTGAGACCCAAAAAACCCCGCAGCTCTGTGATTGTTGTCGGTCGAGGCCACTGCACCATAGCTTGAGTTTTAGCCGGGTCTGCTGCGACTCCTTCATCAGAGATTATGTGTCCCAAATATGAAATACGAGACTGTGCAAAGGCACACTTGGACCTCTTAACATACAACTGATGTTGAAGCAATAACTCGAATACCTTGGTCAAGTGATCAACATGCTGCATCAAATCCGAACTATAGATCAATATATCATCAATAAAGACTAACACAAACTTCCGTAAATATGGGGCTAAGACATTGTTCATGAGGCACTGGAATGTGGCCGGCGCGTTCGTTAAACCAAATGGCATAACCAGAAACTGAAAATGGCCGTGGTGAGTTCTGAAAGCCGTTTTCTCCACATCTTGGGCTGCCATCCGTATCTGATGATATCCGGACCGTAAATCCAATTTAGAAAAGTATTTTGTTCCAGCCAATTCATCCAATAACTCCTCTACCACCGGCATGGGAAATTTGTTCTTAACTGTGAGGTTGTTCAATTTGCGGTAATCGACGCAAAATCTCCAACTTCCGTCTTTTTTTTGAACAAGCAACACGGGAGATGCAAATGGGCTAGAGCTGAGCTGAATAAGTCCCTCTTCTATCATGACGGCCACTTGCCTCTCAATCTCATCTTTGTGCATAGGGGAGTAGCGATACGGTCTGCTATTGACTGGTGCGGCATTTGGAATAAGAGGTATGGTGTGATCATATACCCGGGATGGAGGAAGAGAATGTGGTTCAGCGAACACATCAGTATATTGATCCAGTACTTGTTGTATTTGTGGGTGAACCGGTTCCATTGTCGGAAGGGAGACAGTGGTCTGCAACATGGCAAGAGCCCAAATCTCATTGCCCATGCGCCACTTTCGTAACTGGGTGGCTCTCAATTCTGAAATACTATTCTGCTGCACATTACTGAGACCTTGTAGCTGGACCCGACAAGCACCATTCCAAAATTCCAATGTTTTGTTTCTCCAATGACAAGTCATGGGGCTGAATAATTGAAGCCAGTCCATACCGATAATAGCATCATATGCCCCCAATTCTAAAACTCTCATGTCCGTCCGAAATGTGTGCCCCTGAGCCAACCATTCCAATTGAGGAACCCACTGAGAACACTGTAGCTTATCGCCATTTGCCACTTGCACTTGGACTGGTGACATAGACTGAGGCTGATAAGTCGTGTGAGCAAGAAAGGTTGCATTAACGAAACTATGTGAACTTCCCGAATCAATGAGAATCAACATTGTCTGATTGCCCACGCGAGCAGGAAGCCGAACGGTATCAGTATCTTCGGTCCCAGCCATTGCATGAATGGATAATTTCATCTGTTGATGTTCAAATTCCTTATCCATGTCATCGAGAACCTGTAAAGTTTCATCACTTAAATGTTCTGGTTCAGACTCCACCTCCAGTGCATGAATTTGAGCAGCGGGTGGTGCTTTACACCAATGATCCCTCTCATACTTATCGCCACACTTAAAGCAAAAACCTCGAGCCTTTCTGAAATCCCGGAGCTGTCGAGCTCGATTCAAATCATCACCAGAAGTTTTGAATGTACTTACAGTATTGTCGCTACGACTTGAGGTGCTTGTTTTAACTCCCCCCAAGCTTTAAAGGGACTTGATTTCAGAGTACTCCATTTCTCTTCCTGGATCTGAGCTAGCATAACAGCCTTTCTCACCGATTCCGGTAACTGAATCTCGACCTCATAACGGATCTCATCCTTCAGACCCATGGTAAATGATGTACAAAGAAATCCTCAGTACACGCCTTGGTGTACGCTCGCACCTTATACATAGCAGCCTCAAATCTCTCCAGATATTCCGTTACTGTGCCTGTTTGTCTTAACTGAATGAGTTCACGCATAAAACGACGACCATCATATGCTCCAAACTCAGCTTCCACCGCCGACATGAAACTTTCCCAATTACCCAAAATATTCTCCTCCTGGTACGATTGTAGCCACATGGCGGCATTTCCCTCCATATGCATTGCTGCTGCAGATACCCATAAAGAATCATCGATATTGTAGAGTTTAAAATATCGATTGCAGCGATCCCTCCAAATACGAGGCTCAGTACCGTCGAACTTGGGGAAGGACATCTTCGGAATCACGGATCGACGATCTGAACCGCTTGACTCAGTACTAAAGGCCGATTGTAGACGATTGAATCGCTGTGGTTGAGCGGTGTGGTTCAGCGGCGGTAAAGTGCATTTTCCTAACAACCCGGCAGATGGAGTTAGAACCCCACCTGGTGTCATCGGAGGACCTTCTCTTGGTTTTGGAGTAACAAATCCCGACTCCTCTGGGGGCCGATCGGACGCCGTGGTTCGGATAAATTGATGAATCATGGTTGTGGTCGACTGAAACTGCTCCATCAGACCCGAAATCACAGTATTGTGCTCCGCTACCTGAGCTTGCAACGCCGGGATTGAATCGATCGGTTTGATTTTCTCCACGATGAAATCCAGACTAGCTTTCAAAGATTCCCACCGATCATCCATCTGGGTCCATCTTATCTCGTCAGACTCCCTCGATTCACCCATTGCTTGCAGAATAAATTTGGTCTGCACGGATGGTTTTGTTGGAGCCATGGTGACCAACCAATCAAACCAACCAGACAGGAACACAAGTGCCGCGCCTGTTGAGATTTTACGGTTGCTGGGATTTTACGATCGAAAGAAGGAAAAAAAAAATTTCCCCAAATTTGTGGCTCTGATACCAAATGTAATACTCCAAAACTCAGCTCCAGACGTAAACGACAAAAAAACAACAGTCATCCGACAAAACTTTCAAGCAGTATGGGATACAGAGCAGTAGCTTTGGTAGCGATAGGAAGAGACAGAGGGATTTGGGGAAGAACAAGGGAGAAGAACTTGGGAAAGAAGTTTCAAGACATTTTTCCATTCTGTGTTACAGCATATAGATCAACCCTTTTATACCCACACCTATGACCCGCCATTGTCCCACTCGTCAGAATGCTTCTCCGTGGTTGGACACGCCTTTCGACTTTCCGCCTTCCTTCTTTTCTTTCGTTGATGCTTTCCCGCCTTTCGCTGGGGTCATGACACCAAATCGGAGCGAATTCCCCCCAAGATTCGGCGCCAGGAAGCACCAAAGCAGCCTATTCTCCGATCCGGGATGGTGGAGCAGGCCTTGGCTCAGCACCAGACGGGAGTAACAGAGGAGTTCTTGGGAAGAATTGGGGGGTGGATTCGGGCAACTGTGGGATTGCGGGACTTCTTGTTTCGGGGAGGGGAAGAACTGGTAGACTGGGCAGCAAGAGGGGGAGAAAGGAAATGCGGACGTGGACCTTTTCTGGTGCGAATGCGACGGCCTGCAATTTTGTTTTTCTTTTTCTTTTCTGGTGGTTTGGAATTCGTGGGAAAAAAGTTTGGGCGTCATCCAGATGATGATGATTGTTTTTTTTTTTAATAATTATGTTTTGTCGTCATTTACTTATGTTATTGGTCATGTATATCCGTGAGATATTACGAGGCAGATAATTAATTACATCAATTAAAATAGGACAAATCATCAGTTCTTCCCTTTTTTTTCCCTCTTAGTTCTAATTTGGCTGCAATCTTGGATCATTCATGTGGATGATGGGGGGTTTTAGTTTAAATTTTACGAGGCACATGATTGATCCTGCATATCAGTGATATATTACAAGGCACATGATTGATTGCACTAACTAAAACATGATAAATCATCAATTCTCCTCTCTTTTTCCCTCTTAGTTTTAGTTTGGTTGCGCCAGAATCCCGAATCATTTATGTGGATGATGGGGTTTTGGTTTAAATTTTCTTCCACCCACATAAATCTCTGTCGAAAATAGAATAGACCTCTAAACAAGGCTATAAAGTTTGATTTTGTTACTTATCAAATTTTCCATTGAATGTTCTTTGTTAGGTCATTGAATGTTACGTCATTGAATGTTCTTTGTGATTTGCTATAGAAAAAGTGTTTTTTTTAGAAAAATTAAGCACGGAAATTAAGCTGTTGCAAAGAGACATTTTCATGTGAAATATGCGAATAGGGCCTTTTTGTGTGGATGCTTTGGAATTTGGAGGTAAGCAACTTCTACGTTCTGTTTAGTAGTTAGGCTTGGTATGCAACAGAAAATAAATTCAATCAATGACAGGAATGATTTTTTGACAAAAATTCAAAGTAGAGCATCCGTGTTTAATTTGATAGAGCACTTTCTTTACAGCGTGGAAAGTACATAGATCCACACATGAACAAAAAAACCCATGACCTGCTCTTTTTCAGGGGGAACATGTACTAAAAGCTATCGATATCTTTCTCTTCGAAACATTCTAAACAATTCCCCTTCATATGCATGCTCTTCCACCTTTTAAATAATTCATTAATCCATCAAGATATGCAACATCAAACATGGTATGTTTCACTTTCGCATAGAACTATAATTTGGATTCGTTCGTTACATATCTCACAAATACATTTCCACTTTTCGGTAAAAAAATGCGAAAAAATACGAAAATGTCTACATGGGCGCATGCATTATGCTCTCTCTTTGTTTTTCAAATAGCAAAGCTTATTAAAGCAATTTCCCATTTTCTGGGAGAAAAATATGGGGAAAAAAGGTGTTGCAATAACTCATGGCCAGCACAATAGTCAACTATTTCTTTTTCTACAGTATGCATGAGAGCTGCATCTCAAAACAGTATCGGGAAAATATTTGATACCGAATTTGCTGACTGCACGACCACAAGTTAAAGTACCAATGCAATTCTAAAACTATAATGAGAAACGATCGATGCAATTAAGCTTAAAGAGAGTATAACTTTAGAAAATTTTTATTGTGTATTATACATGTAGTATACAGTGGATAGTAGAAATCAGATCTAGCCGTTGATTTTTTACTACTCTACTACCAGAAGATGTATAAATAAATTTTGAGAAACTTTATGGTGCATTATACAGGTAGTATATAGTGTGTAGTACAAATCAGATCTAATCGTTAATTTGTTAAGGGTGTTTCTACTACTGTACTACAAGATAAAGTATAAATAAACTCTAGTTAATCTAATAAATTAGATAAAAAAGAATGAACAATTCATATTCAATTTATTGTACTGTAAAAGAGTTTTAAATTTTAAATAATCTGATATATTATATTAAAAAGAACGAACGGTTCGTATTAATTTTAGTGTATCATAAAAGAGCTCTAATTTTAACGTGCTTAAAAATAATGGATCATGAGTATAAAAGGATAAATTACGCCCAAATAAAACACCCATCTCTCAACCATGATAAGCACGGCACGCCATGTCAGGGCAATAGGATGATGATAGATCCTACATGAATCTGCGAGCAATGGACGATCCAGCCTCCTGGTCGGACCAGCTGATGGCTCCATCAGAAAACGGCGTCCTCGTCCGGCAAAAAGCTATCCACTCACGATCAACCGCCTGGTCCCACGCTTGTATGCAGATTGAAGCAAAACTTTTACTTATTGCGTGTTAGATAACCTCGCTATTGAATAGTCCAGGGTTGCCTAATAGATCTAAAGTGGAGAACAGAGAGAGAGGACGAGAGACACAATATGAGGAGGAACGGGTCTGCTTTATTATTCTGTATGCTTGTGTGTACAAAGGGGTAGCCCCTGCCTCCTATATATAGCGGTTCTGCTAGAGATAAGGAAGAATCCATAAGAGATAGGAAACAGAGTTTCCTAACACTCCCCCTTGGACTCTTTCCAGCGAAATGCATATGCCTCATCAAAACTCCAGAAAAACCCAGTGGGAAAAATACTTGGAGAAAGAGTACATAGCATACGCTTGCTGTGTTGCACGGATTGCCTCATCAAAAACCTTATGTAAGAAAACTTCAATGAAAAACTTACTTAAGGAAAAGAGTACAATCCACCCAAACTTCAATGTTAATCTTCTAGATTCACGTTGGGTACTCAAACTTCATGTTTGAGATTTATGTAGGAGTATGTGAAAATTCTCCCCCTGAAATCTGCACTTCTCTAAGTCTCATCATCCCGATTCCTCTAATGCATCTTTCAAAGGAAGATGCCGGGAGTGACTTAGTGAACAAATCTGCGAGATTTTCACATGACTTAGTATGCAGTATTTTTATCTCGTTCATCTTATGCATTTCATGAGCATAAAAGAACTTGGGGTTGATATCCTTTGTAAGATTACTCTTCACATACCCCATTTGCACTTGAGCAACACAAGTTGCATTATCTTCATAGATAATGGTGGGGGTTTGTTCCATGTTCAAACCACATGACTTCTGGATGTGGTGAACCATTCTTTGAAGCCATGCACATTCTCGGAAAGCTTCATATAATGCAATGATTTCTGAGTGGTTTGTCAACGTCGAGACAAGAGTCTACTTAGACGACTTCCAAGATATTGCAGTTCCACCACAAAGGAAAACATACCCGGTTTGTGACTTGCTAGTATGCGGATCTGACAGGTATCCAGCATCGGCATAGCCAACCAAATTCAATTCATTATTTCTTTTGTAAAATAAGCCAAGATCTTTGCTTCCTTGGAGGTAACGGAAGATGTCCTTCACCCCTTTCCAATGCCTTTTGGTGGGTTCTGCACTGCACCGTGCTAGCAAATTCACAGCGAACGCAATGTCCGGCCTAGTGCTATTCGCAAGGTACATAAGTGCTCCAATTGCACTAAAATATGGGAATTCTGCTCTCAGGACTTCCTCCCCCTCTTCTCTAGGCCTGTACGGGTCTAGGTCTGCTTGGAGTGACCTTCCGACCATTGGGGTCTTTTGCGGGGTATGCTTTCTCAAAACCAAATTTCTCCAACACTTTCTGCGTGTAGGATGATTGGTGTACCAAGATTCCGCCTTGGATATGTTCAAGCTGCAAGCCTAAACAGAACTTGGTTTTACCCAAGTCTTTCATTTCAAACTCAGATTTCAAGTATGTGCATGCTTCTTCAATTTCTTCATCCGTCTCAATGATGTTCAAGTCATCTACATAGACGGAGATTATACAAAATCCATTCGGGGATCGTTGTATAAACACACATGGACAATCTTCGCTGTTTGTGTAGCCTTTCTTGCAAAGAAAGTCACTCAAGCGATTGTACCACATTCTTCCCGATCGTCACCCATACAAAGGATTTCTCCAATTTCACATCAGATAGGTTTCTGTTTGCTCTGTCTTGGTTCGGGATAGGGATACCTTCTGGTATTTTCATGTATATCTCCGAATCCAAGTTTCCATACAAATATGCTGTGCAACATCCATTAGATTCATTCTCAACTTCAAGTTGACTGCCATTTGAGATTAAGTATCTAAAGGTAATTCCTCCCATGACCGGAGAATAGGTTTCTTCATAATCAACCCTAGGACGTTGAGTGAAACCTTGAACAACAAGCCTTGCAATGGTTGTTGCTTTATTCATAGATTCTCCAATTATTACAAAATTTATGGCTATTTCGTCATGGGGTGTTTCATGCACTTCTACTTGCTCTTCACTGCTATTTCCCATTCCAGGCGCAAGTTCTTTTAGTTTTTCTCCGCCAATGTGTGCGCACACATTATTTCCAGCGGCTTCTTCCAATGGAAGGTTCAGATCTGGAATTGCCTTAATCACAGGCTTCTTTCCAGTGCCAGGTCTCAACTGGCTCCCCTTCTTGCTTTGGGGCATTTTTGTGATTGGCTATGGTAAGTCCTCTTGCCCAGTTTTCCCCAGACGTCTCCGGGTACTTTGGGTTTGAGAAGCCAGATTTCCTGTTCTTTTTCTTTGAGGCCTCTGAACAGGATGAGGGATACCTTCTACTTTCTTTGGTATTTCAGCCCTCTCTGGTGCATTTCTTGCTGGTTCATGCGACTTAACCACGCTCTTCAGATCACAAAAATGATCAGGCAGTTCATCTGCTAAACACTGCAAATCTTCTTGAATTGCTTCATTAGTGCGAGGGTCATACGTGGGGATCCCAAAGGAATGCCATATGATTTCTCGGTATTTTTCATCCAATGGTTCATTTCCTCCCCCTAATGACGGGAAAACGATCCTCGTCAAAGATGCAATTAGCGACCTGGTCAGTATGCAAATCTCCAAATCATGGGTTCAAAATACCTGATTATGGATGCACTCTCATAACCAACGTATATCCCAGACTTACGGAGAGGGCCCATTGCAGTTCGCTGTGGGGGTGGTATATGTACATATACCATACAACCAAATTTTCTAAGATGGGAAATCTTTGGGATGACCCCTTGCACTAATTGCATTGGTGAATGGATGTTGTAGGCCGATGGTCTATAGTTGATGAGTGCTGCTGCGTGCAGGACTGCGTGTCCCCAACAAGTGTTGGGCAAGTTACAACTCTGCAAGAGCGGCCGGGCTATGAACTTAATCCTCTTTATTAGTGATTCAGCTAGTCCATTTTGCGTATGGACATGCGATGCAGAGTGCTCAACGATTATTCGATTCTTTGTGCAATAATCATCAAATGCCTTGGAAGTAAATTCGCCGGCATTGTCTATTCGAATGGACTTCACGCGATGGTCAGGAAAAGCATTCTTAATTCTGATGATCTGTGAGATCAGCTTTGCGAATGCATGATTCCTTGTTGACAGCAAACATGTATGCGACCATTTCAAGGAAGCATCAATTAGCACTATAAAGTATCGAAACGGTCCCGACAAGGGCTGAATCGGGCCGCAAATATCCCTCTGAATGCGTTCCAGGAATACAGGGATTTCTTTTTGCACTTTCATAACAGAGGGTCTAGTTATTAATTTCCCGGTGGCACATGCATGGCACACAAAATCTTCATGATTCGGAAATTTTTTAACATTAATGCCATGACCTTATGAGTTGTTAACTATATTTCTCATCATTCTAAGACCAAGATAACCTAAATATACAATGCCATAAAGGAAAATAATTCAGAGCTTCTAAAGAAGTATACCTTTGCGTGTGTATTGATTCTCGTGTAGTACAACCAAGATTCATATGAGGATATTTTTCTAATACCATTTTTCATATTCGCGTGCTTCACAATGCACAAATGCTCTTTGCCATTTTCTTCATTGGTTTCTACGTGAAACCTATTGGCGCGGATATCATTGAAAACTTAAGAGAGTGCGTGTTGATTCAGGGTACAAAAGGGCTTCTTCAATTACCAAAGTTGTACCCATTGGCAATATAATTGTGGCTTTTTTGAGCCTATTATATGCGTGACGCTTCCTGCGATTTTCGTAATCCTTCCAATGTTCTTCGTGATCGCCTCAAAGTATTTCGACTCTCTTAAGATGGTATTAGCTTTGCCTACTATCAACAATGCATATCTCCTCTATTTGGGCGCTACACAATTTCTCAATGAAAAGAAATATAATTCTAATCATACAGTGGCAAAGTAATTCAAAAACATTACTTGCAAATATAGAATACTGGAATAAAGAATAAATTGCAATTCTATTCATGAGAAAAGAAAATGTATGCTCTTCGAGAGCTTACAATTCATTATTCAAAATTCATTAACAACCACTGTTCTGTAGTCTGCAAAATTTCAGGCGAATTCAATCTTGCTGTGCTTAGAGCAAGATGGTGGACTTGAGCTTCTCGAACCGCTTCAAGTGCGCTTTATAACTCAAGTACACTCACCTCAGCCATGTATTCATTCTTCAGAGTGGCTGAAAGGTGATGTCCGAGAAAGGGCAAAGTTTGATCATTTTGCTCGGCATTAGGTTGTGCGTCCTACGAGGACCCTAAGCCACATTTGGAGCTTCTTGCTCGCAAGCATGATCTTCAAATTTGATGCCCATGTGAGATAGTTCTGTCCATTCGGGGTCAGTTCTTCAAACTCACGTTTGACAATGCAGTATTTGCATATTCACAAGATTTTTTCTTTAGATTACTTCGTGTAATCTAATAGATAGTGGTTCCAAAAATTCATAAATGCATAAAACAAATTCTCATGAATTTCCAGTAAACTAAAAGAAAACAATAATTGCAAGATTCATAAATACAAGATTCATAATTACGGGATTCATAAATGCAAGATTCATATATACACAGATTCATAAATATTCATAAAAATTCATAAATACAACTTCGTGCATGTATGTGATCGGCTTCGTGCATGCGATCAGATTTATGCGCGCGATCGACTTCATGTATGCCATCGGATTCATGTGCATGATCGACTTCGTGCGATCTGTTTCATGTGCACGATCGGCTTCGTGCATGCGATCGGATTCATATGCATGATCGACTTCATGCGATCTGTTTCATGTGCGTGATCGGCTTCGTGCAGGCGATTGGATTCATACGTGCGATCGGCTTTGTGTGCACGACCGGCATAGCGCGGCTTCGTGCGTGCGGCGCTGTCAGTTCCATGCACGTCGGCCTTCTTGGCGCGACGGTGGCCGCTTCGTGCGGCATGCTTGAATTTCCAATGAATTATATTAAGGTAATTTTTCATCATTACTTGATAACAGAAAATAAATTCCAACATAAATTAAATGCGGTGTAATGCTAATTACAACTTATGTAACTCTCGTTGGTTGGGAGCGAAAACAGGTAACGAATATCTCCGTCAATTCGACTCTTGGCCAGGTCAACCTGCCCCTAGGGCTCACATGAGGGAGGGAGCACTTCCCGTTTCCGGGTGCCAATTAAAGAACCAAGCCTCATGTGTGTTTTTCTAGACACCAATTGTCTTATGTCTGTTTATTCATTACCAAAATCAAATCCCAACCACTCAGGTTCTGTTGCCAATTAAACGTGCATGTCGTGATGGCTTCGTGCCCACGTTGAAGAACACGGTACTTAGATGCGTAGATTAGATGCATACTCGTAGCTTCATGCCACGATTAGATGCATTCATACTATGTACTAGAGAAACACCGCGAACTCGTAGCTTCGTGCCACGATTAGATGCACGTAAAGAATTGAACGAGCTATTAGATTCAATCTTCTGTTTCTCACCTTTCCAATCTATTCTTCGGTAGGCTATCGCGTAGGATAGAGTCGCGTAGGACTTTTTCTTTCGGCAATCCGAGTGGATGCCGGCTTGATGGCGAGTTGATTGCAGATCGGATCGGGCGATCAATCGCCGGTAGTAGTCGTTCGTCGTTGTCGACGATCCTTCACTTCTTGTCTTTTTCTCGCCTTTCAATCTTTCTCCGGTAGAGCTTCGTGCTGATAACGTGTTAGACAACCTCACTATCGAATAGTCCGGGGTTACCTAATAGATCTAAAGTGGAGAACAGAGAGAGAGGGCGAGAGACACAATATGAGGAGGAACGGGTCTGCTTTATTATTCTGTATGCTTGTGTGTACAAAAGGGTAGCCCCTGCCTCCTATATATAGCGGTTCTGCTAGAGATAAGGAAGAGTCCATAAGAGATAGGAAACAGAGTTTCCTAACATTGTGCACCCATTTCTTATTGGCGTCTAAGGCCATGTACAACACGGCTCTTGTTTTGGACGTCTGGACCCAAAAAAATCGCTCTTTCATGTCACAGTAGACGGCACGCTAAGCAAAACGGTCGGCTGCACTGCCCGAAGAAGCGTCTAATGGTATGTACTGTGATATAAATGATGGCTGTCTATAATATACATTTATGTCATCTAACAGTACTAAAGACAACTTATACAATAGACTGTCTATATAGCTGTCTCTAATGATCTCTCATATGATTAATATACTATTTGTACAATGGTATACACACTATAAAGCTGTCTATAAGAGCATCTCCAGCAGAGCCCTTAAACCAGCCCCTAAATCTTAAAATAGGGAGTGTAGTAAAAAAAAACAGATCCAGCAGGGCCCCAACTCAAGCCCCTAAAATTAGGAGGCCCCTAAATTTGCCTCCTCAGCCTCAATTCCCAGGGACACCAGTACATCCCCTATTATTGAAGACAGAGAAATACATGAGAGGCTTCGAGACGATCTTATTGAGCATTTGTGGGCAATTCACAGCGCTTCGTAGTTTGATTCATTGTTCGTAGTTTCTATTTGTCTATTTATCATGTTTTAAAAAATTTAAATTTAAATTTGAAATATTATGTTTTTAAATTGTAAATGTTAATATGCTTATGTTTTATGTATTACAAATATTTTTGATTGAATTTTAGTGGTGTCAAATGAAGATTATACATAGCGGATATGTCAAAATAGGAGAAAAAGTAAAATAGGGGCTGAGATTTAGGGACTGTTGCTGAACTTGTGCTCTGAAAACAGGGCCCCAAAAAATAGGGAGAGTCCCTAAATCCAAAATAGGGACCCTGTTTTGGGGGTCCTTGCTGGAGATGCTCTAAGAGCATCTCCAACAGTTCCCAATAATTTGACTCCTAATAATCTTGGATTAGGAGTTATCCAAAAGTTTATGGGCCTAAAAAAAGACCATTCTCCAACAGTTCCCAATTTTTTCCCCAAAAATATTTTGACTTGATCCATGCGGCCTCGGTTTTGCTGTCTTTCTCTTCGTGAGCTGGTTTTGGACGCTAAAAGGGTGGTCGAACTCACATGAGAAGGTGTACATTGTGGTCCAGTTGAGGTTGTAGACCAAAAACGCCGGTCTCCATCGTCTGATAGCCCGTCGGGTCGTCGCTGTTGCCGAACTTCAGAATCCCACCGTTGCATAGCGCCGGTTCCGGCTGGCCCTGCACTGAACGCCATGCACATTGCACAACATTAGTGAGAACTTCCCAGATCCCCTTCTACTCTACTACATGAACGAACTTGGGTGGTCTACTTCACTCGTCGTCAGAGCACGCATACACCCTGAAACTTCCTTCAGTTCCTTGTACTGATAATTAATTAATCATATCCTAATCATGGACAGGATAGCCGATAACGGCTACACGAGATCACCAAAAAGTGCAACTGAGCAAACAAAGTCCGAGTTGATTCTCTCCTCGTGTCATCAAGAAGCTAAAACTTTACCCCAACACTCTCAACAAAAAGTAACTTACTATCCAACAACTGTTGACCAAATGAGATCAATCAGGCATTAAAAAAAGCAGCCAAAAAGAAAAACAGCATGGTATCCAACAAGACAGTATGTATACTAGGAATATTTATCCAGAACATCATGAAAAAACAGCGAATGAACAAGTAACGATATATATTTATGTCCAACCATCCCCCCTGCATCATAACACATACTCTATAGTCTATCATCTGATATAACTATTTCTATAATCCATTTATTTCATCTCCCTATACTTACTACACAAGGATTCTCTGTTCCCCTGAAGCCCATTTAGATCAAGTTGTTTCACTGCAACAACCTGCCATGTAGCAAATGTTGGAACAACATTAGATGCAATAAACCCTGTTGTAATGAATAGGATACTTGATGATATGTAATGTGTAGGAATCCATGCTCTTGTAGTATCAGCTAGCGATGGAACAGATGTATACATGATGCTCTCCCACTACACAAACATATCAAATTAACATCATGAGGTAACTAACTATATCAGTTTAATCATCAAGCACTGTTTATCATGAATGCTGGTCAGATTAATCAGTCGATTAGCATATGATAAATTGGGAAATTGAACAGATTAATCAGTCGATTAGCATATGATATGTTATGGTACTTTGGCTTCCTGGACATCATACATAAAACATGCTTGCCCAGGATAATGGTTTACATTTTTACACAGAAGAAAAGTGTATTATATTGTTTCTTCAATTATAATTCATATCAAGTTTCTAACTATCTCAGTGAGTAAGATTAACAAGTAAAACGAGATCTTTGCATTGTTCAAACCAGACATATGAATACATCACCTACATAACATTCATTAGACTCGAGAAACAGCCAATACTACTGACTAAACAATAAAATTTAGAGGACCCTATATAGCCCAAACCAAGCACCGTATCAGCAGTAGTACTACCCCTATATAGCCTTGATAGAGAACCAAGCACCGTATCAGCAGTAGTACTACCCCTATATAGCCTTGATAGAGAACCAAGCACCGTATCAGCAGTAGTACTACCCCTATATAGCCTTGATAGAGAACCAAGCAAAGCGCACACGCATCCGTAGTAGGCAGGAGATGGAAGGAGGAGGCGATGAGCTGAAGCTGCTCGGCCGGGCGAGCCTGCTCATTACCAGAGCGAAACTTGCACTGCACCTCAAGGGCGTGAGCTATGAGTACGCTGGAGAAAGATCTCCTCAACAAGAGCAAGCTACTCCTCGCCTCAACCCGTGCACAAGACGGTGCCGTGCTTATCCACAACGGCAAGCCCGCTTGCACGGCTTAAGGCTTACACGAGGGCGGCGGAATCCGGCGGCGCGTCGGGCTTCAGGGTGGAGGCGCACCTCGATCTGCGAAGGATGGGGTGGAGGAGCCCTCGATCTGCAGAGGATGGGGTGGAGGCGACGCCTGTGCGCGCGATTTGGTCGAGGAGAGGTGCGATTTGGCCGAGGAGAGGAGCGAATCGCAGATGGGGAGCGCGGCAGCGGCGCGGAAAAAAGAGGAGCCCGGGGTTGTGTTTTGGGCGTGCGAAAATTTTGGGAGCACAAAAGAGGAACTGTTGGAGCACTTAATTTTTCCATCAAACCCAAAATTAAGTTTAGGGAATAGATATTAGGAACTGTTGGAGATGCTCTAAGGCCGTCTGTTAAATAGTAGACAGCATATTTCTCTCTCTTCCCTCTCTCTCCTCCACATCATCCAAAATCTGATGTGGTATATACCCTTATAGACAGCTGATATGTACCATTGTACATGCATTCCTATGTGCTTTGCTGTTTGAAGCCAACGGTTATGTATGAAATAGGCATCTGTTAAATAATTATTTGTATTAGAGGTTGCGATTTTTCAATAAATGCTTTATAATATGGCATTGTTTCTCTATTTAAGCATCTACTTAAACATCTACTTAAACGTCTTTGCATTGTGATGGCCTAAGTACTCTATTAAGATTAGATTGGATTTGAGCTATGTTAACATGATCATGAAATCGGATATATCCTCCTAATTATTTGTAGAGTTGATTCTCGTTCAAGCATATATCCCAATAAGATGGTTGGTTTGCTCGTCGTTGTTTCCATCGTTCTCATAATTCTTTCTAGGACCCGTTATTTTTTTATAACTGCACTCATTAGAGCATCTCCAGCAGAGCCCCTAAACCAGCTCCTAAACTTTAAAATAGGGAGTGTAGTAAAAAAAACAGATCCAGCAGGGCCCCAACTCAAGCCCCTAAAATTAGGGGGCCCCTAAATTTGCCTCCTCAGCCCTAATTCCCAGGGGGCCCCAACTCAAGCCCCTAAAATTAGGAGACCCCTAAATTTGCCTCCTCAACCTAATTCCCAGGGACATGAGTACATCCCCTATTATTGAAGACAGAGAAATACATGAGAGGCTTCGAGATGATCTTATTGAGTATTTGTGGGCAATTCACAGCGCTTCGTAGTTTGATTCATTGTTCGTAGTTTTATTTATCTATTTATCATGTTTTGAAAATTTTAAATTTAAATTTGAAATATCATGTTTATAAATTGTAAATGTTAATATGCTTATGTTTTATGTATTACAAATATTTTTGATTGAATTTTAGTGGTATCAAATGAAGATTATACATAGCGGATATGTTAAAATAGGAGAAAAAGTAAAATAGGGGCTGAGATTTAGGGATTGTTGCTGAACTTATGATCTGAAAACAGGGCCCCAAAAAATAGGGGGAGCCCCTAAATCCAAAATAGGGACCCTGTTTTAGGGACCATTGCTGGAGATGCTCTTAAGGTAATATACCTATTACATTCCTTCAGGATTAAACTCTCCAATGTTTTCTTGGTCTGTACAAGGAGGATTGGTCCTAGCTGTGCCATTTTATATTCTTAGAATTCGTCGTCTGACCATTTGGCTCTGTATACACGGTCTCGAGTCAGCATGCATGCCAGCGAAATGTCAATTTTACGTTGGTTTGATGCCAAATTGCTAATTCATGCGTTGGCCAGGTTGAAATGCCAAAATTGCCAATTGGCAATGGGGCGCCACTCTTCCAAGGTTTCAAATAAAGGTTAAAAAACTAGTTCTTCTCTAAGCTTTGCTACTAAATAGAGTCGGTGAAATAACCCGAAAACTTAGCGAATCTAATAGGACACGCAAACAGAATAATAATGCAATTAACTAAAGCCTATAATAAATATAAACATCATTTTATTAATCTAATAATACATCACATGAAAACAAAATCTCGTACAATAGAATCATGTATTTATTAAGTACAACAAATAAAATACATAAATTCTACAAGAAACCCATAACTACCGAATCTCCAGGTGACCTCCAATGTCGACCACCTACAGCCATTAGTTACAACAAATACAAACAAGATATAGACAAATAAGAAATTAGGAAATAATCTAATTGCCGTTAGACCCAAATGCGATTAGAGAACACTCATCAAGGTACTAAACCATTCGGGGTCGATCGGCACTTCTCGCTATAAGGGATTTCATCATCTGGTAAAATAAAAACCTGCTCGTAGTCAGGGTAACCGTAGTCATGCATAAATAGTACTAAAATATATCACACAATAAAAAGACAAGCATGAGCACTGTTAAAAGAAAAGGGAAGGGCAGGAACGAGCCACCAGTGCATTCCCCACACCCTTACATTCAGGGTTCAACTTTTCGCGAATTTCATTCGTACCGCTCGCAGGCGAAAAAGAAAACTGTTTTGAATTTCGCTCAAATTCAAATTTAAATTAAAAAAATTTAAAAAAAATTGAATTTTTTTTAACCTGTATTCAAAAAGTATATCTAAGTTTTTCTTAAAATCATATGTAAACTGCTAAGAGATCATTAGACTAAATCAAAATCCCAAGTTTAACTTGTCAACAATCAATATAGAATTATATGAGACCTCTAGTGATAAACCGTCTATAATTTTTTACTATTATTTTGAGAGAGAGCCATATCATAACTAAATATTCAACACGAATGCAAGTATTAAACAATCAACTATAGTGCATAAAAAATAAATAGAAATACATTATTACAAGATCTACTACAGCCTACAAAAATCATAGTTGATCAAATATGTGCAACATTTGACTCAGAATTTTAGACTACACCTCCATAACACACTACATGTTTCAATATTTATTCAATTATATCTAGTACCAGTAATTTTAGGCTACAATAATGGCTTTTTCCAAATTTTACAATAATTTTTTTTACAATTTTCCCCTATTTTTTCTATATTTCCCCCATTTTTTCAACTACTATCGTTTTTTCAAGCTTTTCGAGCGGTTTTCGAGCCTAGCGGTTTTTCAAGCTTTTCGAACGAATTTCGAGCCTTTTCGAGCGGTTTTCGTTCAAAAACCGCGAATTTTGCTAGGAGGTTTTGAGCTTTTTTGACTAGATTTCAAATTCATTTCACTGTTAAACCGAGCGATTTTGAGCGAATTTCGATACCGCTGGGATGTCGAAATTTGAGTTCGAAACGAAAAGTGAAACCTGCTCACATTTTCTAACAAAGCTACCAAAGCCAGGAGCAGCCAAGGCCAAGGAGCTCCCACTATCCAATCAAGGAAGAGCAAGGAGGAACCAGCCCATCACCATCAACCCCGCCAATAGCACAACACCATTTCCATTAGATCCCCACCTCACCATGTTTGCATACATGCATTACTTTTGCCAGCTTTAGGAGCACAAAGTGCACAAAGGAAGGAATGAGGGTAGTCTGAGCTAGAGCAAACCAATGGCCTCAAAGGGTGGCCACGCTAAGGGTGGCATCGTGTGTGCCCGACGACCCCCTCATACTCCCTAGCTGCAGGAGGTCCACGAGTGTCATCGCAGCACTGCCAACCTACAAGCAGGGCCGGCCCTAGGGTGGGGCAAGCGGGGCGGCCGTCCCTGGCCCCCAAATTACCGGGGCCTCTCCATGACTCCGTTCTAATGTGAAGACTACGCACCTACATAAGAGCCGAGAGCAATCGTTGTTGGTAATCAGTCTAAGAACTAGATGCCAGCGACAAGTTTGTTGTTCCTTGTCTAAAAACGCTTCGGCCGGACACGCTCCGGCTGAAACGTTCGTGTGCAACTCTTGGCTAAAACTAACTAGCAAAGGTTTTAGACTTGAACGTTGTTTTCAGAGAAAAAACAACAATCAAACTAAAACTATATAATAGACTTGTTTTTGCGACGTGAAAACTGCTCACGTCTTTTCTGATTTCATTGCAATATATAGACTCAATTACAAGAGTTGGGCTGCTTCACATCAAAGCAGAAATCAAAATAAAACTAGACTGGACTTTTATTTTCCATCGCGAGTATTGTAGCACATCCGAGACAGAGACCGAACTGTAGCACATCGCAGGTACTATAGCACAACACACAGTGTCTATCTAAAAATTGAAAAATTGTACAGCTACTGTAGAATTGTTGCTTATTGGATCTTATTTACTATGCCAGTAACTATGGCATCAACTGAAAGAAGCTTTTCAAAATTGAAATTATTGAAAAACTATTTAAGGTCTACAATGTCTCAAGAAAGGTTAAATGGTCTGGCAACTTTATGTATCGAGAAGAAATTATTAGATGACATTAATGTTGAGGCCATAATTGATGATTTTGCATCTAGAAATGTTAGAAGATATTTCCTAAGATGATCTCTACAAAATATTTGAGATAAATAATCTTACTTTTGCACTTCCATTTATTTATTGTAACAATTTCTATAATATACTTAATGTTGTCTTTCCAGTTAATACATGGTAATATAAAAATATTTTGATGCTTATGTTATGGGGGGCCTTCATTATAATTTGGCCCCGGCCCCCTAAAAACTTAGGACCGGCCCTGGCTACAAGCAAACCAATCATCATCATCATCAACCGGTGAAAGAAATACTCATAGCGAAAACAAACTGTTAGCCGGACCGCCACACCTAGCGCGTCCGGATCCCAGGCCAGGCCCAACCCGAGCAGCGGGCCAAGGTCTGTTGGGCCATCTCCCCCCAAAAAGCTAGCTCAATGAGGGGGTGCTCCCTCACCCTTATAAACCATGCTCAAGCCCTCCCCACAACCAATGTGGGACTATTCCAACAATCTCCCCCTCACATATTGGGCCGAGATTATCTAGGAACCACCTGGGCCACACCTGGACCACCCCTGGGCCCCCTGGGTTCCCCCTGGGCTATACTTGGGCTCCCCTTGGGCCACACCTGGGCTCCCCCTAGGCCGCACCTGGACTCCCCCTGGGCCACACCTGAGCTCTGATACCACTTGTTAGCCGGACCGCCACACCTAGCGCGTCCGGATCCCAGGTCAGGCCCAATCCGAGCAGCAGGCCAAGGTCTCTTGGGCCACTTGTTAGCCGGACCGCCACACCTAGCGCGTCCGGATCCCAGGTCATGCCCAACCCGAACAGCGGGCCAAGGTCTATTGGGCCATCTCCCCCCAAAAAGCTAGCTCAATGAGGGGGTGCTCCCTCACCCTTATAAACCATGCTCAAGCCCTCCCCACAACCAATGTGGGACTATTCCAACACAAACAACCCTACTAATTAATCAAGCATCGCATTATAACAAATCAATTGAAGGGGGCAATGGATTTGGCAGCGCACGGAGAGCTGGTGGTAGAGGGAAGAAGAGAAGAAGAGCCAGAGGTAGAGGGGAGAAGAAAAGAATAGCAGGCGATAGAGGGGGCATGAGGCGTCGTGGTAGACCCGGGGGAGAGGGGCGACAAGATGGCGTAGGCACCGTGGTAGACTCGGGGAGAGAAGGTAGGGGTGAGGGGAACAAGAGGGAGACAGGGAAATGGTTGGTGATGATGGGGACCGCCGAATCTGGCCGATCCTGGTGGCGCCAGGGCTCGGAGGTGGCGAGGGCTGAGGCGGCGGTGCCACGGCGGCTTAAAGACTGCGAATCATGGGTATAAAAAAGGATAAATTAAGCCCAAATAAAAACACCCATCTCTCAAGTGTCAACCATGATAAGTACGGCACGTTATGCTGGCTGAAATTGTCATGTCAGGGCAATAGGATGATGATAGATCCTACAAGAATTAGTCAATGAATCAATCTGCTGGCAATGGACGATCCATCTTCCAGGTTGGACCAGCTGATGGCTCCATCGTAAAACGGCGTCCTCGTCCGGCAAAAAAGCTATCCACTGACGATCAAACCACACGGCCCCAAGCTTTGATGCATATTCAGGCAAACTTTTGCTCATCCTGGCCGCTCCAAGCCATAATTGCTTACTGCACACCCATTTCTTGTTTGGGTCTAAGTACTCTAGTAAGATTAGATTGGATTTGAGCTATGTTAACATGATCATGAAATCGGATATATATATATATATCCTCCTGATTACTTGTAGAGTTGATTCTCGTTCAAGCATATATCCCATAACAATGATTGGTTTGCTCGTCGTTGTTATTGTCGTTCTCTCATAATTCGTTCTTGGACCCGTTGTGGTAATATTAATAATATTAACTATCTTACAGGGCCTGTAATCCTTGGCCCTTGTAACTAGCCTTATAAGGCCTAGAATTGGAGCCCAACCGTGGTGCCACCTCACCCCCGCAATTTTTTTAAATAACTCCCTCGGCTTTCTCCAAATTACAAATAGGTCCTTGCGAGATTTTATGTGAGAGGAAAATATTTTTCCCGGTTCGTGTTTAGGTCCCTGGTTTTGCCGTTTTGCATGGAGGACCTCCCGTTAAGTACAAATCGCGAGCGAACCCTTTCCTAATTTTTCAAAATAACGAACAGGTTCAAAATTATAACAAATATGTCATCGCGCTTTACATTAGGGTTCTTTCTCCGTTTTGTCCCAAAAAAATATTTTCGGGGTCCGTTTTTTCTCCAGAGCATGTGAAAAATATTTTCGGTGGCCGTTTTTTTTTTAAAAAAATGGAAAACCGTTTCCTTTCTCCGTTTTGCCAAAAAAAATGTTTTCGTGATCCCTTTTCCCTCCAGAGCATGGGGGAAATGTTTTCGGTGGCTATTTCCCCCAAAAAAAATGGGAGACCGTTTCCTTTCTCCGTTTTGCACGAAAAAAAAATTCGTGATCCGTTTTTTCTCCGGAGCATGGGAAAAATGTTTTCGTTGGCCGTTTTTCCCAAAAAAAAATGGAAAACCGTTCCCTTTCTCTGTTTTGCCCAGAAAAAATATTTTCGTGATCCGTTTTTCCTCCGGAGCATAGGGAAAATGTTTTCGGTGGCTATTTCCCCCTAAAAAAAGGGAGACCGTTTTCTTTCTCCATTTTGCCTGAAAAAAAATATTTTCGTGATCCGTTTTTTCTCCAGACCATGAAAAAAATGTTTTCATTGGCCGTTTCCCCCAAAAAATGGAAATTCATTTTTCGTCCGTCGTTTCTTCGTTTTTCCCCCTTTTTTCTCATTTTTCACGGGAAAATAAGCGCATAGGATGTTAAACTCGACATCTAAAATTCCTTTTGCGGCTCGATCTCTAATATTTTTTAAGACATGTATTATTGCCCGTTGACCGCATAGGGTGTTAAACTCGGCGTCTATAGCTTTTTTTGTGGTTTGGGATCTAATATTTCTCGAAACATGTATTATTCTTTTTTTCTCCCAAAAAGGGCCGTTGTTTCGCTGGTTCGTCGACGGTTCTTACCTAGCGTCTTTTTTCCAAGAAATACCCAAGCGAACAAAAAATAAAATCGGATATTCCTGCCTTTTTTTATAGATAAAAACTTGGATCAAATTTCGCACGGCGCGGCGGAGCGCGCAGCTCTAGCTAGTATACCTATCCATTCCTTGAGGATTAAAATCTCCAATGTTTTCTTAGTCTGTACATGGAGGATTTGTCCTAGCTGTACCATCTTCTATTCTTAGAATTCGTAGTCTGACCATTTGGCTCTGTATACATGGTTTCGAGCCAGTATGCAGACCAGCCATTTAATGTTGGCTTCATGCCAAATTGCCAATTCATGCGTTGGTCAGGTTGAAATGCCAAAATTGCCCATCTGTCTAGATAAACTGTTTTAAGTAAACACTTAACATGATTGAATTGTTCATTCTTTGTGCGGTAATGCTACAGTTCGGATGTCTGTTTTTTACCGCAACATTTTTTTCTACGCACGTAATATATTTTTTTCTACGCATGCAACATTTTTCTTTTACGCATGCAACTTTTTCCTTCGACAAACAGTAAATGTTTCAAAAGCGAAAAAAATGTTGCAAACGTTGAAAAAAAATGTTGCAGACACTAAAAAAAATGTTGCGCGGGCATCCGAAATTTTTTTTAAAATCAGACGTCCGGCTGCTAGTACTGCCCTTCTTTGTGTGCTTGTTTACTGATTATCTAGGAACCCTCACTTTTTACTTGAGAAGCAATGTACTAAGACATTTTTGGGTTGGGAGAATGAACGAGAGTTTTTTTTTTAATGTGAGGTTTCCCATTTCTATTAACAGAAATGAGCTACAGAGTTCATTAATTCGTTCTTTATCCTCGGGTCAAAATAAAAAGATGTACAATCTAATCTCTCGGTTCAATAGAAGACATGCATGAGGGCTAGAGGGTGGAGCAAGAAAAGTGTTAAGGAGTCCAAAGCGAATGGTGTTGGTCCTACAAACCATGATCATATTAGCCTCTGGCCTCTGGGCATATCGGACAAGTTTCTACCTCATACAACTCGGGCCAAAGACCGGGGGAGTTGAGGAGAGATGGGAAGACCCAACCGCTTCCAGTCGGGTTGGATATCTGTATAACTAAATTCACCAAACAAAAAAAAAAAAAAACGAAATGAAACAAAAACCAACAAGTTTTACAGCCTATTTTGCATCAGAAGATGCAGCAGCCCTGAACTGACAACAAAACAACCACGCTAGTTCTAGTGCACCAGCATCGGTCTTAGTGAACTTTCGGAGAACTCTGCCAAGATGCTACAAAACCTCTGTCGCAACATGTCACATCGCTTCAGCGCCTTGGGTAAGTAATTCTTGTTCTTCCTCCTCCTGCAGTTTGGCCCAAGATCAGGTTTCACTTTTCTACCGCTCAAGTTCAAATTCAAATTAAAATTTGAGAAATTTTTAAAATTTTGCTGAAAATTTTTGATTTTACACAAGGATTAAGGTTACTGTAAAATTGAGAAAAATATGAGAGAAAATGACTTAGATACTCCACTTAATTGTCTTAAAAGATGAAAGAGTATACTTTGTGTACATGGTAATAAAGAAATATATAGTTAACAGAGAGTAAATAGAGATATAGTAGAAAAAATCTCACTAAATTTACATACAAATATTATATTCCTAAACAAAACCTTCGTACTATAGAACTTATATATCTGGACGAAGGGGAGTAACTAGTTGGTGTGTTTGGTTCAAGGGCAAAGGGTCGGATGAGATGACTTCATCCATCTTTTTTATCCATCCTGCTATTTGGTTGGATGGATGGGTGAATGATGGCGGCCAACTCTCAGGAATATTCCTTGTAGATGCTGGATGAGCCCATCAATGGATTTGGAGTCATCTAATTGTTTGGATGAGTGGAGGAATGGGATACGGTCATCCAATTTTTTGGAATATTCCCTCAAGATATTAGATAGAGCCATTAAAAAAAGGTGGGATGGACTTATCTAGTTTATTGCATGAAGAGGTGTACTCAATCAAATTTAAATTTCGCCAAAAGCACTACTTCTATGGGCTAAGTTTACGCATCTAAATATCTAACTAACCAAACCCAAGAACCTAACACCAAATGGCAAAACTAGGGCTAAAAAGCTCTGAAAACTCGGCAATACCAACGGTCAAATCGCGGTACTACCGCCCCTTCCAGGCAGTACCGACTCCACCCGGTGGTACTGCCGACCTCCAGCAGTACCGATGCTAGAGGCGCAATAATGCCGACGATCGAGGCCCAAAATGGGTATTCTCTGAAAAATAATTACCGACGTTCAACGGGCGGTACTACCGCCTCACAAGATTCACCGACCTTTAACTCCGAAGGCTTGATTTTCCAGGGGCTGAAGGGATTCCCACTGGAAAATAACTACCGGCGTTGTATATGTTGTACTACCGCTAGGGTGGTACTACCGAACTTACAACAGCGGTAGTGCCGACTCCAGAAAAACTAGGGTTTTGAAAAAGGGGATTTTGCGCGAACTAATTCGAAATTTCGAGATGACCACATGGTTAGCTTCCTATCGACACTAAGGACCCATCTACATAGGTTTCACTAAGTTTCGAACCCGATCCACCTAGTTTCTAACTTTTTAAACTCGAAAACCTTAATTACTGCCATCTTTTGATTTTCAACTCGAATCAAGTCCAAACACGATTCTTTATGCGAGAATTAAACTCCAGCGGATACACTCAAGAGTCATTTTCTTGACTTTTGGAGCTAGGTTTCCAAAGGAAACTTCAAGACTCAAGAAAATGACTTTTAAGCGAATAAATTCAACATAAAGCTGATTAGGGTTTTTGAATCTATTAATTCGCGTTAACTAATTGTTTTGACCCAACCTAGGTCTAGCAACTCAACTAAACCACGATCTACCTCTTGAAGCAAGATTTCCAGGGCTAAACTAAAAGGAAGAAGAAAGGGTAAAAAGAGGAGGTCTAGGGTTTGAGCTCAAAACCTGATGGATCGAACTCAGGATCCAATCCACCAGTCTTGAGGCTTGCTTAGGGCTTAAGGAAGCTTCTCTACACCTTACAAGGCCTTCTCCTTTTGCTCCTTGGGCCTAAAACCACCGGAGAGGAAGGGGGAAAGAGAGCTCAGGAGAGAGATAGAGAGAGAGAGAGAGGAAAATCGAGAGGGAGAGTGAGAGAGATAGCTTAGGAGAGTAAGGGAATGAGTGAGGGAGAGAGAGAGCCGGCTAGGGCTTAAGAGGGAGGAAAGGAAGGCTCTGGAAGCCAGCCGGTCGTCGGGCAAAGCGGGCAGCGACATGGGCGCCATTACCTTGCCTCGACTGCTTCGGCGGCAGTACCGATCTCTAACCGCCGGTACCGCCGCTTCCCGGATTTACTACAAAGTTTTCGTTTTCTTTCGTGGATTTGCTTCGAAGTTCAAAATTTCTCTTGGAGGGTTCTTAGGATAAGTTTAGGGATTACAAAGGAAGGCTGTAGGGTTTAGGTCACTAAAGGTTTCTAACGAACTTTACAAATTAGGGTTTCGGGCCAAAATTAATCAAAATGGCTCGAACGATTTAAACCCTGACACGACCAAAACCAAATTAAGTACCAAAAGAGACACAAGGCACGATTAAAGCACTTAATTAGCTAATTACACTAATCAGTGAGTTACACCAACTTTTATCCTACCAACTAAATTTGAACTCTCATCATATCCACCATCCAACTCTCATCCTTCCAACCAAACGAACAATAAGCAAACATCGTGCTTAAAAAAGAATAGTGAACACCAAACACTCTTCAGCTCTGCGTTTGCATTGGAATAGCACACCAAAAAAAACTTTGGGATAGTTTTCTCTTCTACTATTTCTTTCTTTCTTGCTTACAAAACTCAAGACCTACCTTTATATTTATACCCAAAACTACAGCCTAAATAATGGAATAGGATTCTACTTCCTTGTCCTACTTGGACTCCTCACCTTAATCAACTCCAACTAAAACTTTCAAGACTCGGATTCTACTCTGTTTACAAGATTAACTTTAACATTCACCCCCTTAATCTTGTAACACTAACTCTTTTACTCGACACAAGACGATGAACGCATCTTCAAAGAGTTTTGCCTTCTTCTTGCTAGCCATACCACCGATGACGCACCTCGCCGGTGATTACGACTTTTTGCCTCTACTCCAATTGTCTTTTCACTGGTAACACAACTTGACGGCGACACGCAAATTCACATTAAAACCTACCTACGAGAGAACTTTGATGCACCTAAAAGAACTCTGATGCACAGACACAATAAAAAATGGCGACAACAACTCTTCAATGTTCTTTGACGAGACATGCATATGGCCATCAATATCGTCTTGTTACACCGATTATTGACGATACTCACTAATCGCGGATATCGGAGAGACACACTTTCTCCACCATTTTTCTTCTCTATGATTTTTTTTTCGTTAGCCACGGCACGAAGCACCTAAACGGCCGAATCAATCTCCTATAGCCGCGACACCTCATTTTTTTTTTCTCCTCTGTTGTATGCACTGTACACCCGCTTGGGAGCCTTCTTTATTCCTGATAGCTGGATGGGTGTTTTGATGCAACTCTATTTTCTAGCTTCACGTTTGAGAGCCTACTGTGCTTCATCCAGCTGCCGTTTACTAAACTGCCCCCTTTTTCCTTTGTGGTGCAGCGTACACACATGCCGCTGCCCAGAGAGGCTACTTTCGGCTTCTTGGGCCTTGCCCCTAGCCTGTGCGGCCACGCCTCCTGCTGCAGTTGTGCGTCCTCTTAAAGATGAAAACGGTACGAAAACAGTCGGTAAATGATTGTTTTGTTTTCGTTTTCATATTTTTTACCAGTAACGGAAACGAAATCAGAAACCCCTAAAACAAATACGAAAACAGATAGTGATGAAAACGAATGCAGAACGGAATAAATACGAAACGAAAGCGGAAAATTCCACACGAACACAGTACAGAATCACAATATATATGACAATAAGAACAATGTAACACATTCCACCTCCAAGGTTAACACAAGAATAATGTTATGTTTACTGGCATCACTAGAAACTTTTTCTCAAGTTTGTCGGCTAAATGCTCGTTATTTGTCCCCCATATCACACCATCATGTCCTCCTCCATATGATTATTATTGATATCATCTTGCTCCACCAACTACAAATGTGTAACGCTCTAAAATTTGTATATTATTGTTTGAAGTTCATTTATGATTTTATGAGGTTTATAGTGGATTTTTTGGAGTTTATAAATACCATTTTGCTATTTTTAGATTTATAAATTTAATTTATTCATAAAAAATAAAAATAAAATTATGCTTAAAATAATTTTTCTAGGTTCAAAATGTTCCAAAGTATTTTTGAGATTTTTTTTCCAGAATTTTTGAACTCTATTTGTTATTTTATGTAAAACCATTTGTATTTATGAAATTATTTTAATTCAAAAATAAATGTAAAATCTCCCTTCTCCTTTTTAGGATAAGCCCATTTCCCTTTCTGGTCCATTTCCGTTTTTAGTTTCCGGTTTCACTTATACGAAATTTTCGTTTTCGTTTTCGTCAGAATTAGCTCTCCTGTTTTTGTTTCCGATAATTTTTTTTTAAATTTCCGTTTTCGTACCGGTATTTTTCGTTTTTATTCCCGAAAAAAGGCTTCTGTTTTCATTTTTCTTCGGAACGATCGTAAACTTTCCGTTCCGTTTCCAACTCTAGTCCCTCTATGCAACCGCTGCATGCACGTCATGCATGTATGCACATCACGGAGCCCATGACCTTCGTGCCAACCCATTGGCTACCCATTGCCGCAGACTCCCTTTGCCGAGCCTCTACGCTGCACCGACCTTCGTGCCAACCCATTGGCTACCCGGCCTTCACGCCAATTACCCAGCGACGATAGCCTATTTCAATACTGTCTCGCTCAGCGAGGATAGCTTGCCTCGAGGCACTGCAATGGTGGCCTCCGCTCGGGGCAAGCGTGGCATCAAGATTATAACATCACTCTGGTACCAATTGTTAGAACAGCACATAAAAAACTTTATAGCAATTTTCTCTTCTATTGTTTCTTTCTTGCTTACAAAACTAAGACATACCTCCATATTTATATCCAAAACTGTAGCTTTAACAATAAAATATAATTCTACTTTCTTATCTTATTTAGACTCCTCAACCTAATCAATCCAACTAAAATTTTAAAGACTCGACTTTGCCAAATTAACTCTTAACAGCTCGTCTCCTCTGGTGGTCGCCTCCTGTTCGCCGCGGCGGCCGGCGTGTGGGCCTTCCGACAAGTGATGTGAGTGGCGCGCGTTGAGGATACTTCGCATCCATTCTCTTCCCCCTGTGTTCTATGGCTTCTCATTTTCCTTCCGCGGCCAGCAGCTCCGGCGCCCGCAGGCTGTTCGACGGAATGCCCAAGAGGCCCAAGAACGCGAAGCGTGAGGGGAACGGCTCTTGGGAGCGGATTTCCCGGCGAGGACCGCATCGGTGCCCTTCCGTACGGGGTCCTCAGCACGTGTTCTCCTTCCCGCCGGCGGACGAGGCCGTGCGGACCTGCGCGCTGTCTCGCCACTGGCGCAGCCTGTGGAAGTCCACGCCCCCTGTCCTGTGCATCACCAATGCCGACAGCTGGGTGAGGGCTGAGGAGTTCAGCAACTTCCTCGGCCATCTTCTGCTCTTCCGCGACCGCTCGCGTCAACACGAGCTCAAGCTGAGCTCCTGTCTATACAAGCACAGTGCACGGCAACAATAGCGAGCCATTCCGATTCGTGGAGATACGCTGTGATGTGCAATGTTCGATTGCTCCGGGTCCGTATTTGCTCTGAAGGCGGACACTTGGGGCTAGTCAACGAACGCTTCCGGCTAGTCGGCGGACGCCTGGTGCTAGCCAACGCCCCTACCATCTCCCGGCACCTGATGAACTTAGAGCTTGAGTGTGTAGAGTTGAAGGATTGCTCTTTGGATTTTTCGAGCTGCCCGGCATTGGAGGATCTCAAGATGAAGTACTGAACCATTTCTGCCCATAAGTTGTCGTCCCGATCCCTAAAACGTTTGGCCATCATCGAGTGCGACCTCCCTCGGGAATTCTGCGCTCAGATTTCTGCCCAAAATCTGGACACTTTTATCGGCAGGGTTCCTTTGCTTGAGATCATGCCATTGCTAGTAACAGCATTAGTCAGACTGATATTATCCTTGAAATGGTAATCGCCATGGTGACATCTGTATGCTTCTCAGGGTCTTGTCCAATGCCTACCAATTTGGGGTTGGTAGCTGAATATGGAGTGGTATGTTTACACGTCTACCTTAACTCCTATTGTTTCTTTTGGGCAATTTTTTGTTTAGAATGAGAGGAGCTCAATTGCTTAAAAAGAAATCCCATTCATTCCACTTCACACCAACGAATAACTCTTTACTCCCTTCATACCACTGGGCAGTGGTAGAGCTAGGAATTTTTTGGGAGCCTAGACAAGTTTAACTACGGTTAAGAGCTTACTTGGAAAAACACAGCTTTCATGGTGCCTAACAGCGGTTAGATTTTATCGGAGTTTCACTGTTCATCGCAAGTGAGCCCAGGCAGTCACTCCGCTCCTGCCATTGGGTTTCAATTTTTCTTCCCTCTATGTCATCTTAGGGCCTGTTCCTGTTTGGGGGGGGGGGGGGGGGGCTGCGGCGGGGCTGAAAAGCTACTTTTAGTTTGTTGGGCTGAAAAGTAGCTACCATTGGCGTCTGTGACTTTTCTTGATAGATCGTTTAGCAAACTTGCTTTTTGTTGTCTTCTGTAGCTGTGGCTACGGGGAGGAGACGGGGAGCAGCAACCGAGCGAGGAGGCGGCGGCGAGTGGGAGCGAGTGGGGGAGGTGGCGACCTAGCGAGGCAGCCATAGCTGTGAAGCACCTCCCTGGCCGCTGCAGCTTTTGGGGGTGCTTCTGCTGTGGAGATTATAGTTCCGATACATGTGTTGGTTGTTATGGTAATCGTGACAGCAGTGATTCACAATGGTTTGTCCAGTGCCATAAATTTGGAGTTGATAGCTAAAGATGGAGTTGTACGTTTGCACTTACTTCTAACTGATCTCGTTGTGTTTTTTAGCCATTCACACTATTATGCAGTATGTTTGTCTACCATTACATGTTCATAAGATTTACACTCTAACAAGCTTCTTTTCTTATGTTTGTTATCAGCAGTTGTGTTTTATAAGTTAACATTTTTCAATGACAGCATTCCTGAAAATTGGTTTGTGTGTGTGTGTTATTGCATTTTATCGTTTTGGTACTTCTCATATCAAGTTGTTTTGACATTTGAGATTCCGAAGATAGTTAGAGACTCATTTAATTTCTGCAGGATTTCAATCTATATTGCTAGGATAAGGATATTTCTGTGCTAGGAAAGAGAACGTTATAAAGCCAGAAGTGGGTTATTGACATGTTTTGTTATCTCTTGATTTTGCTTTAAAAGTCTATCCAATGTTCCTATTCACTTTATCTTGTCTGTGAAAATTATATGTTTATTTTTTCTTTCTTTATCCAGTGCATTTTCAAGTAAGACTTGACATGGTGCCCCACATTCAGCAAGTTAAAAGACTTTGCTACTCAATGAATGAGTTGCTGGCAGTGATTTCCGTGCTCTAGCTTGCTTTCTCCGACACACACCATTTATAGAGAAGCTCACTCTTCAACTTTGGAAGGTATATGCATTGTAATATGGTAGTCGATATCTTACCAAAGTTATTGTGCATGATTAATTGAGCTAACATATTTTTGTCTGTTATACGGACACGAACATATGGTGAAAATGGAAGAAAGTCGTTGTCCAATGGAAGAACTGCTTCAATCTGAGCACTTAAAATAGTCAAAGTCAGATGTCTAAAGTTTGATGAATGGGTTCACAAATTTTCAAAGATCTTGAATATCTATGGCACAACTCCTGATAAAATCACTATCCAGATTACTGAAAGTCCATCCGAATGTAAGTTACATATTATTCCTTTTTTAAGTTAAATATTGGAATTCTGCCTGCTCCTTGTGTTGCTATATTTGCTTGTATGTGTCCTAAAGCAGGCAATGAGAAATCTCTCAAAATAATTATAAGTAAATATTTGGAATTTTTGTGTTGGATGAAAATGAAAAGTTTGAAACTCACATTTGTTAAGGAAAAAATGAGTAAAGTGCTATGCTTTGATTTTGTTAGCAGCAGTAATCCGGTACGGTATTTAGAGTTGTCATTGCCGGAAAATATGCATGGAATGAGGAGATCAATAGTAGTTGCGAGAGAGTAATCAACAACAGTTTCGGCAGAAGGGAGTTAGGCGTGGCAGCATGCGGCGGGGTCAAGCGAGTGCCCGAGTTCAGGAGTTGTTAGAGATAGATTCTTGTTAGGGAGTTTGTAATCAGAAATAGAGATGAGTTTTTAATGATAGAGTTTGATTGTGTATCTAGTCCAGTTGTGTCTCTAGTTGAGTTAGGAGTTCTAGGTGATTAGGAAGTTGGTCAAAGACTTCTATAAAAGGCATCTAGTCGTATACTTGGGATTAAGCCAGAAATAAACCTATTTCCTCACCTATTCTTCCTATCTCACCTACATTGTCTTCTCAGCCTTCAACACCGTCTGTTGTGCTGTCTTCCTCACCACGGTTCCACTTGGGCACAAACCTACAACCGAGAAGCCTCCCACCTTTCACGATTACATGTTACACAGGCAAGGGCGTGACAAGACATGTGGTTCAAATTAAGCACTATTTATACACAATCACATTTTGTATCAAGTTATTTCAGCCATGTAGGTCGTTGGCAACTTGGCATTATTTGAACGGCGCTACTTTTAGCATTGTTTCGGGATGCAATCTAGGAATACCGATATTAATTAGAGAAATTAAAAATTGGAACTGTCCATGTTAAATAGGAAAATGGCACCACTAGTTGTGGGTCTCAGTCAGGAGAAAAGGGAAAATTACATCTAACGCATCTTGAAACTGCTCATAAAGGAATCTCATTGTTTAAATAAAAATAACATATTTTATAGGTCAATTATGTAGGGTTAATATGATGCATTGATCTGATTTATTCTCCGAGATAAAATCCAATATGCTTTTACATTGGCAATATCTTGTGTCATATGTTATGTATATAATTTTCATCAAAGCCAAATTGTGCTTGTAACAGCTTAGTCGTTGAGACTTGAGAATGTTCTGGTACTGCTTGAATCTTGTATTTACATTTACTATATAATTGTTATCTTAAAATAATTGACATTAAAGTTCAATATTAAAAATTTGGATTTAGTTTCTAGCTGGCGCATCCTGCACAATGAAAAACAGTTGGCTGTCTAGCAAAACCAATGTGGCATTGTGGTGAACAAAGGTTCATTGTATATCTCCAAACACAAATTAAATATGAACTTCAAATTTTATATGTTGGACTGATGGTGGATAAAATGATGACTATCCCAAATTTTATCATTTTTCCATGTTGATATGATGCTTGAATCAAAGTGGTTGCTCTGTAAATGAATCGGGAGCGTAGGGGTCAAAACGCAGAAGGCTATTAAATTTTTTTGTAAAATGTTGTATGCAGTCTGGTAGTCGATGCTCATTCTTGTGGTGCCTATATATTTTCGGTCTGCCATGCTCAGTCATTTGGGTAAGTTCTTTTCGTCTCCTTACTAGCTGCACATCTATCAAAATAACCGGTCCTATTCTCGGTATCCAGTTTATCTTGCACCTTTTCCCTTCTTGCTGGTTGCACATGTCATTATGAAACTCTAACAGATTGTGTCTTATTTTGCCTATATACTCTGCTATTGATATAAAAATATAGTTCTTGTTCTTCATCGAGGATATAATGGTTTACAATTCTTCTTGATAGTAGTTTGATTCTGTCGGTTTGTTCTAGACTTCTAGTGCCACTTTGAGTCATTATTGGTTTGTTCACTTCTCATGATTTGTCTCACTTCTCCGTCCTTACTGCGGAGGAAATTGTTAGACAATATCTTATATTGCCTTGTATAGAGATTGGTAGAATCATGTATTGCTTTGTATAGAGCTTGCTACTATCCTAGATTGCCTTGTATAGTCTTTCCTTTTGTACCCTAATGTACATGTATATATTATGGCTATCATGATCAATACAAATGTTGTTCATAATATGATATCAGAGTATGAGCATTAGGACAGAAAAACTGAGAAAGAATGTCTTGCTATGCAAGAAAAGTCAGAAGGACTCCTGACAAATACTCCTCTGCAGAGTTAGCACAAAGGACACAAATAGGATAATCGAACTGAGTATGGATCATGGTGGCAAAATTTTTATAAATAGATAAAACCTCACTATGAGAATATATAAAATATATCCAGGTGTGGCGAGAGAAATCATCTATAAAAAATATAATATCTTTGGCCCCCCCTCTTTTGAAACAAAAGAAGCTAGACCTCAAACATCAGAGTAAACAAGATCAAATGCACGTTGGGATACAAACTCACTAGAAGGATAGGGGAGTTGTAGCTGCTTACCAAACTTACAACCCGCACTGTCTAAAGATGCATCATCAGACATAGATTCTAAAAGGTCTCGACGAATTAAAGAAGACAGACGTGAACCACAAAACCCGGTGAAATATGCAACGGAGACGGAAGCGGTGAAGTAGACGGAGAGACCGACAGAGGCAGCGAAAGGAAGACTAAGCCAGTCAAGCTCTCAGAGATGTTGAGTTATGGCGGCGAGGGCCAGTACCAACCAGAAACCCTGTGCGGCGATCCTGAACACAATAAGTCACAATCGAGGATAACACGGTAGCCATGATCAGTAGGCTGGCTAGCGGACATCAGTTGCATGGTAAATTTAGGAACATGAGAAACAACATGAACATAAAAAGAGGAAGAGAAAATAGTGCCTCGTCTGATGTACTATCAGCGGTCTGAACAATGATAGGTGCAGCGAGAGGATTAATGGAATGAAGACTTGTGGGATCAGAGATCATATGACAAGTAGATCTAGAGTCAAGCATCCACGGTAAGATACCCGAAGGGGATGTAGACAATGGTCTCTCACTAGAAGACTGAGTAGCAGAACTTGTTGATGCAAAGGCAGCTATGCGACGTAGCAGCATGAGAATCTTCTTTGTAGAGTCAGAACCAATAGAAATCCGCTGAGGGGTGGTGCCCGAGCCTCCAGTTCCCTTGGAGGGGTTTCCATCTCGATGAGCAAGATCCTCCTTTCAGTAATAGAATTGCTCCACATATCCATTCTTGTCGTAGTAGGTGCAGTAAAGCCCTCACCCTTAGCAGCCACAACAGGAATAGGCGCCACTGATGGTGTAGTACAAGGCACCACCAAGACTGAAGGAGACACCAGTAAACCAGCACCACGAAGGCGAGTTTCCTTAGTATGAATAGTTGCAAGGGCCTCCAACAAGGTCACAAGGATGGCAAGCTAGTAGCTGGGCACAAATATGCTCAAACTCTACCCGAAGATGTGTCAAGAAGTCGTCGATATGGTGAAGCTCCAAATGAGAGTTTTGATGCTGACAGCATTGGCAAGTGCGGCAAACCTCCTGTCCAAGAGAATCAAGCTGATGCCACACCGAGGACAGTTGTGCAGCTCATACAATAGCAAGATACAAAGAATCGCTAGCAGGCTCATAGCGGTCACGAAGATGCGCCCACATTAACTGTGACGAAGATAAAGCAATCACGTCTCCAGTGAGATGCACCTCCATGCTAGCAACCAAAATAGCATAGACACGAGCATTCTCATCAATCCAGATCTTGTCAGCAGTAAACTGAGGCTGAAAAGATTCCACAACATAAGCAAAATCATCAAACGCCTTCTGTCGAGCAGCATCATTGGCCTCCTTAGGAATAATAGGCATAACAGGGGAGCAGGATGAGGCGGACAAGGTAGCTCGCTGGTAAGAAACTCCCAAAGAAGCTGGCCATGCATGTGAAGGCGTATATGGAGAACCCAGTCTCGATAATTGAAACCATTGAAGATAACTGTGCATCAAGGAATAGAGACGGTGCTCGAGGAAGAGCCTGAAATTGATGAATTTTTTTTGAATTTCTTTTTTGCTGTCCAATCGAATCGACTAGAAACACTATGTTTCTTCCTCTCGTGCACAAGAAGTCGAGGCAGAGCGGCCACCGAGTAGAGCAACTAGGTGATTGACGGTTGAGACCTCGGCGTACTGGCGACGAGGCGCCAGTGTCCGGAGATGTCGGGTGGCCAGAGATAGCACAGATTTAAGGAGCCGGAGGATCCTAGTGGATCTTGGGAGACGGTTGAGGCATCGACGTAGGTGGTTAGGCGTTGGCAAGCACGTGCGTGGCGAGGCTCCACGTGAGTAGCAAAGCGAGGCGATGAGTCGATAGCGAGCCCGTGTCGCGACAAGCGACGTCACGATCCCTTGCGGTTGAGGGGCCGAGTCTTAGAAGTGGTGATGGCGACGGCGCGAACAGACCAACCCTGAAGTGGCGGCCAGGCGATTGGGAGGAGGCAAGGGAGGTCTTGTTGGCAACCATCAAAGGCCGGGAGGAGGGTCGGGCTAAGAAGAGGTGGTGAAGAAAGCCACAAAAAGGCTCAAGTGCAATGCAGGTAAGAACCCTAACTCTCCAAACTTGGCTCTAGCTCTTTATAGCTGCAAGCATACTCTAATGCTACCTAGGTTAGTGATCATTCTGATTATCGGTCTCTTTCTGCTTACTGTGTTTTTCTAGATGATTCTCTCAGTGTTAAGTAGACTAAGAAGCTGCATAGTTTCCCATTTGAGTGCTGAGGCTAAGTTGTGGGCTATGGCTCTTTTGACATAAGAGGTTACTTGGCTAGGTGGTTACTTAAGGATTTTGGTGTTTCTGTTTCTACACCGACTCCTCTTTTATCTAATAGTATATGTGCTATTAGCATTGCTAGAGACCCGGTGAAGTATGAGTTTACCAAGTATATCAGTGTTGACGCTTCCTACATGTGGTCGCAAGTTCAAGATCAGGTAATGTCTCTTTCAAGCAATTGAATATTTTCGTAATCATATCACAAAGGGAATCTCAGAACTTACTATGCTTTATTCATGTCTGCGCAGACTTCAGTTTCGAGAGGTCAGAGGGATGAGGAGGATCTGGCAGTTGATGGATCAACCAGCTCTTACTATCTAGAGCTCTACTATCTAGAAGTAGATCATGTGCACTCATGTGGACAATTGTGTAAGGAGAAAGTTCTAGGCATCTTTCTCTGCTCGATTCTTCAGCTACCTGTTTTCGTTGCAACTTGAGGATTTTCAGCATCTTCGTCCTGCTAGCTCTTGCAATTGAAAAATTAGATCAAATGACGCTGAAGTGGAGATTATCTTCAGGAAGGTTAAGTAGTACATTCTACTCCAAGTCACAACAATCCACCATTTGCAAGTCTGGACACAATAATCCTACAAGGAAGGCACATGTGGTCAGCACGAGGAGCATCATCTGAAACCAATCAACTAGCTTAATTATCCTTACAAAATGACAGGATTCAAAGACTCGTTGATGTTACAAACCTTGGTGATAACTTTGCTCAGGACGTCAGTCTGCTATTTCTACCTCAGCAGCCTCTACTAATGGCGTATTTCCAAGTCTTCGGTTTTGATAGTCTAGGTCCTGAATCATAAATGAATGTTAGAGAATCTGTGCAAACCAATGTGTAATACAGGAGAATCTTATAGTGTATGGCACTTTGTCCATGGAAGTTGAAAGAAAACCATTCTTTATGTAAGAAACGTACAAGACAATTTAACCATTTTGGAACCTAACTTTTGGAGTTGGGCTTCAGCCCGTTCGATCGTATTTTGTTAAATCTACTGATTTTTGGAGTTTGAGGACCAAAATGCTCCTGTCTCTGACCAAATCAAAACTTTATTTCTAACCACCGAAGCGACTAATGGTTTTGCAACTAGAAAATTAGTGCCAAATCAGAAGGCATACTTTATACAAATTCATAAGTGACACTAGCTTCCTTGGTTGCATTGCACTTGGCTTAGTTCTTTTCTCTTTTTAATAAATTTTTAAAAGATACATAATACTCCCTCCGTTCCAAAATAGATGTTACTATAGGATTTTGCACAACTAAGGTGTGTATATAAAAGACCATGATATCCGAAGTAGTATGACCTTAGAAATAGGTATAGATATGCAAAGAAAAAAATGTAAAAATTATCTCGTAATATTAGAATGATATGTATTTAAAAATAAAAAGTTAAAAGCTAAAATAATATATGTATGTTAGAATCGACAGGCATAAAAACAAGAAGTAGAGCAAAACAAAAGGAGGAACAAGAGACACAGATTTAACGTCGAAAATCCTCGTGGAAAAAAACCACGGATGCCGACCGGCAAAATCTGACTATTTTCTTGAGTGCTACAAAACGCAGGGGATTACGATCTCATCCAATTTCTGCGGCGTACAAGAGGGTATATATATTGGCGATCTAGGATCCTACTCGGAAACAGATCCGAAACAATCCGTACCGCTTACGTACCAAAACCCTTCCGTTGACGGGCTTTCGCTACGCTCCGTCAGACTCAGCCTTCTTATTCAGAATTTGGATCATATATCAACAATATATATCTAGGAACCTAAAAGGAGCGAAAGCAAATGGCTGCATGAGTTTGTTGGAAGGTACCTTCAATACGAGCGTCTATATCTTTATCTTTCTCCTTGAGGTCATTGAGTCGTTGTTGCAGGCATGTAGGGAGTGACTTTATACCACGGCAGTGTTTAATGGTAAGGGATTGAAGGGAGGTGTATGCTTGTGGCCCATCTGGTAAGGCCACCAGGCGATCGCAGTTTTTAATGGAAAGGGATTGAAGGGACGTGAATGCTTTTGGCAGATTTGATTCCAATGATCTCAACCTCGCACACTCATCAATGTATAGTTCTTGTAGGGCATCCAGCTGGCCTGATAGGGTCTCAATATTACGGCACTTCCAAATCCAGATGTTCGTGAGGGTCGAGGGAAGATTGAGAAGCTCTGAAATGCTATCACACCTCCATAGTTCTAGAGATTCCAAGCATGGAAGGAAAAGCTCCGTGGCTGATGGCGACAGCTTTGGTACAGCTGTGGAGGGCATGATGTCAGTGCCAGGTTGAATTGCCGCCGACTCTTCCTGTTGTTCAGCCTGATTTGTCCTCTCCAAACTCGCAGCCTGCTTCCCAAATTTCAACTCAAGCTTAGGGCAACCCCAAATATACATACTTTTGAGAGATGCGGCAACGTTGAAGATCTCCACCAAACTTCTACATTCCCATATTTTTAGAGACTCGAGACGTGGCAGGAGTTGACTCCTTTCTGATGTTGATTGGTCAGAAGGTTGCGCGTATCCAGTCAATTTGTTGCAATGAAGAATAGTTAATGTCCTCAAGGATACCAAGCTTTGGAACTCTTCCTCTGGCCAGTGGCCGAGACGATCGCAGTGTTTAATCGTCAAATCTTGAAGCAGTCCAAAGCATTTCCATAGCGCTAGCGCACTTGAGCGGAAGAAGAAGAAGTTGCAGCCGTCTAACTTCATAATCGACAGAGGGGATTTATGGTTCTGTTTCTCCATGCCATCCACCAGGTCAGCCGGCAGTTCTATTTCCCTGTAATCCAATTCCAATTTCGACAATGAAGTCATGTATAGCACGGCAGCCTGTAGAAAACTTGTTAGCTCTGGGCATTCTGTAATACTAGCACTCTCAAGGTTAGGGAAGGAGGAATGTTCACCATCCGTTCCTTCTGTCATCCCCCACCTCTTCAAACTATCTAAACCACCTAGCCGGATTTCCTTTAATTTTGGAAATGCCGAATTTGAGCTTGTATGGTCTCCAAGCAGCAGTGGTGCTTCCGGTAATGCCGCTAGCTTCTTGCAATTCTCGATCGATAGCTTCTCAAGTTGAGGAAACATTATCTGTTCTCCTTGCCGCCCATCTATTTCCAACCATCTCTCGAAATCCGGCAGATCTTTTAGCTCAAGCTCCTTCAGTTTTGGAGATGCAAAGGATGTATCACCGCTACACAAGAATTTTAATTTTTCCAATCCAACCAAAGAAAGAAGTCGTAGTTTTGATAGCTGGCGGAGCGGAGGAAGCTTCTGGAGCTTCTTGCAACCAAACAAATGAAGCTCAACCACTTCTAGCAAATTATTCGACCACTCCGGAAAAGTGGTGCCTTGGTAGCCACGTATCGTTAGAGCCTGCAGCCCATCATGAGGTTGTAGACGCTCGAGAACCATATCATTGTGCTGTTGCTCTTGCTCCTCACGCCATGTCCATGTTAAAGCCAGCTCTCTGAGTTCCTTCTTATTTATGAGGTTTGCCCGTTTTGCATCTGCTTCTTTCACATTTTCTAGCTGACTTAGCTCTAGTCGACCACACAGGTTTAAATGTTGCAACTCTCCAAGATTACTGCAATCTGAGTCAGTACCCACTACAAACCGTGTGAGTGTCTGTAGGGAAGTGAGTTGGCTGAGGTCCGGCGGCATGCACTTCAATCTCCAGCATCCATCGGTGTAGAGGTGACGGAGGGCATTCATGTACTTCATTTGCCTTGGAAGTTGACGAAGCTCATCGCACCAAGAAAGATTCAACGTTTGCAGGTTGTACAGAATGCTTATATCTTCAGGAAGTGCTTCGATACAACTATCTGAGAGATCAAGATACCTCAGGTGACGCAAGTGCTTTGGTTTCAGTAGGAATGTACGCCGACTTTGACAGAGTTCTAGTGCTCGCACTGAGCTATACTTTGATGGATGCTGCAACGAACCACGTACTCTGCCTCCATGACATAGCAGTGTTTGGATAGCTGGAGATGTTTTCTTCTGAGAATCATTCAAAAGAGTTTCTTGATCTTCGCATGCCAAAAACAAATGGCGAGCAGTACTCGAAATCAACTCCGTTTGACTAGCAGGTCCCTCAGCTATAGTGACACATTCCTTATGCATAACAGACTGTGCAACATCATGCATAAGATCATGGATTTTACATGTCATTCTAGAACAATACCCATGTATGCTTTCATATGTGTAAACTGGGACATGCTTCACATCCTGAAAGAATGACCTTGAGGCCAGCTCGTTGAATATCTGTTGCCCAATGGTTTCAGGATGAACTTCCTTTTGGTCTGGGATAAATCCATTTGCCATCCATAATTGGATCATCTCGTCGACATCAATCTCGTGATCCTTGGGAAACACAGCACAGAAAGCAAAGCACTGCTTCATGTGTGCCGGCAAGTTGTTGTAGCTGAGCTTGAGTATCGGTAAAATTCCAGTCTCCTCATCGCAGATGCTGCTTTTTTCTGACACAGCCTTCCATTCTTTCACGCTGGTCTTGGTACGCAGTACCGAGCCCAGTGCCGCTGCGGCTAATGGAGAGCCCCTACATCTATCGGCAATCTTACCAACCATCCCAAGTAGCTCATGCTTTCTCTCCTTTTGAGCACCAAATGCTCTTGTCGTGATAATTTCCTCTATGAAGCTTTTCTTCAAAGCTGTGAGGTTGTAGGCTTCAACTGTACCCATTACTTCAGCCACTCCTTTATCACGGGTTGTTGTCAGCACTGCACTACCAATGCCACCATGTTGAAGGCGGGCCCAGGGTTTTGAATTTCGGACAGAGTTTTTTTTCGGCACCCACCGAAAGAACCGTAATTCGGGAAATTCGGAAAATTCGTCCGAAATTCGGAACGAAATGAATTGGTAAAATTTGAAATTTTGGACGAAATTTGGCCGAAATTTGGTCGAAATTTGGACGAAAACAAATATCGAACAGAGCCAGAAAAACAAAGAAAATAGGAGGGAAAACAGGCTGCATGTATGAACACTACGGACCTCTTTCAGTCTTTTGTCCGTCGTCACCAGAAGAGATCGAAATGCTTCCGTTCTGTGCAATCTTTTTCTCTTCTTTCTTTTGGGAGGAATGCTGTGCAATCTTCCAAGCATGTGATGCGATAAAATAATTAGCATGCATCAAGCAATACCTCCTAAGATATGCAATGTACTCTGCCTAGTCATATGTTTCATTTCCTTGGCTCCTTTTCGTAAGTACTTACCTGCAGAATTATAGGAACAAAAATATAGAATCAACAACTGGCTATGTGCACAGAAGGAAACAGATAGATATATTATAGAGAATCAACAACTGGCTCCTTTTGTTGATGGATATGGCAGGTGAATAATTGCACAAAAAAATTAGTATAAGATCTTGATTCTTACCCAGATAAACTGCATTCTCACGGGTGCTGCAGTGTCATACTCCTGGAAGGAATAGGAGTTCAGTATTGACAAAACAGAAGGAGGAATGCTTAATCAGCGCATGTCTAAGAATATCTCGTGAAGGGAGCAAAAGGGAGTTGAAATTAAATGATGGAACTACTTATATATCTGATTATATGTACCTTGTTTCCCCTTGCGACTTTGCCCTTCTCTCCTAATGCTACTATCCATTGCTCTGAGAAAATCACTGAACAAAAGCATATCATAGAAAGAACTAATAATGCATGATAGAACCAACGCCAGAGACTGCTGGTGCTTGCGCCCCTCCCGCCGCCAGCGACATCCGTGCTGCCCTCCCCGCCACCACCGTCGGCGTCCGTGCCGCAGCCGCCTCGTGCGCCGCCAACCAGCCCCCTCCCCCTACTGCGTTCGTCGTCCATCACCAGGAGAAAGGACAAGATAAATCAGAGAATGGGGATGCAAGATCTGGAGGAAAGCTTGTGAGATTAGGACTGATTTGGGAAGATTTGGAAGCATCAGGCTCTCAGCACTCAGCTCTCATTTGGGGATTTTGGAGTTGATTTGGGACTTTGGGAGAGAGCCAGTGACTCGGCAGCCCTTGCGTAGGAGACCTGGAGCCCAGGCCACGGGTCGGGTTTTTTGACCGGGCCGAATTTTTTGACCGGGTTGGTTTTTTTTTCGGGACCCACCGAATAAAACGAATTTCGGCGAATTTCGCCGAAATTACGCCGAAATTTCAAACCCTGGGCGGGCCTTCAGCTTCTCCCACTTATCGGAGAAGTTGATCCCAGATTTCCAGACGTCATCCAATACAAGGAGGTATCTTTGTCCGCTCACTTCCTTTTGAAGGCGATCCAGTGGTGATTTGCTCTCATCCTTCTTGTTGGTAGCTGCTTTTTCAACTATACTTCTAGCCAGGGAATCCACATCAAAGTTATCAGACACACACACCCAGAGCCGCAACTGGAAATGCTTCTGAACTTGAGAGTCATTGTAAACAAGCTGCGCTAAGGTAGTCTTGCCCAGCCCCCCCATTCCAACGATGGGAACAACCGTGAGATCTGGATTGCTAGCTTGACCAAGCAGTATTTTAACAACATTCTCAATATCTTCGCCTCTTGATGTTTCTGCAATCTTCGTAGGGTCGTCGATGTTATGATCGGTTTGCCTCCATTTCTTGGACACCTGCGGTTGAGGGCGGTATCTGAACCGAAAAGCATTCATCTCTGCGACAAGGACCTCAATACTTTGCACAATCTCGCGAAGCTTGTTGCCCATCCTGTTACGGAACACATGGCGGTTGTGAGAAGGAATGAGTTTTACTGTATCCACGAGGCCGAGCTTGCCGTAGTGCCCATCCTTCCTGGCTTTGCGGCGGAGCGCCTCGTACTTGAACTCGTCGAAGGCGTCATTCGCCTCGTATGCCACCTTCTTGAGCGCCTGAAGCCAGGCTCTGGCGCCTTCTCTTTGGGCCGCCTGCTCCTCGGCGTCAGTGATGACGTCCAGGATGGCCGGCAGCTTGCGCATGAGGATCTCATGCTGCTTCTCCATGCCCTCCATCACCTTGTACTGCTCCAGGAGGTAGCTGGACGCCTTCTCCTTCACGATGGAGACAAGCGGCCCGATAAGCGGGCCCATGATCAGCTCAGCCATTGCAGCACACAGAGCTCCCAAGAACACACGACACAGGGAAACACAATTGCGGAGTGGAGGAGAGAATGGCCGTGTGAGCAAGTGCCTTGGAGGAAAAATGGAAACGGCTGCCGTGTATTAACTTTCTGAGAGCGTCCTATATACAATGACGTTTGGTAGTGTGTACAAATGGTTGGTCACCTTTCAAATCCCTGTGTCTAGGAACAGGAAAGCGCGGGGGTGATTGCGCGTTAGGATTAAAGCAAGCTATGATTAATAAAGCCGGTTGCTTTAGCTGTCGTCGCCCACAAAGTCGAAGAGCAAGATTCTCTAGGAGAGGTGTATATTGGAGAAAGCATATTAGTCCACGACGATCGATTGCGACGCACACGCACCACTCAATTGAGCTTATCTAATTGCACAGTACGAATAGCTCTTGGTTCGAATTTTTTAGGTAGAATTAATATATGATGGTGCTTATCTAATTCTGCTGTGACTTGAAACGGTGTTGAGCTGTATCTGAATCTGATACTAATTCTTCTTTACCTGCTCAATGAATTGGCAGAGCTACTGCCGTTTGTCTTCAAAAATATACATATGTTGGTGCTGACGTGAACAGAAGCAATTGAAAAGCCGCTACTAATTGGGGCATCGTAATAAAAGGTGATTATAATCCATATAATATTTCATAAGGTTACCCACATATACTGATATACATGGTGTTAAAGATCCATTGGTGGTCATGCACATAAACCAAATGTCCAGGTGCTATCACATAAATGATAATATAGACAGTGCAAGACAAATAGTAGATCACAAACAACAATAGGAGTTACTAATAAGGAAATAAGTTCAAACATACTTTTTCGTCCAAGTTTATAAGGTTGCATTTTTGTAGGGGTGAAAACAGGACAAAAAATATCCGCCCGATCCGATCCCGAATCTGTTTAAAATCCGTACCGATGTTATCCGTATCCGTATCCGGAAAATCCGATGTAATATGGGTTATGATATGGGAAGAGCAATATCCGATCCATATCCTAAAAATCTCATGTAATATGGGTTAGGATATGGGAAGAGCAATATCCGACCCGATATCCGGCAAATATCCGACCCGATATCCGGATAAAATCAGTTATTCTTCCATTAATTTGGTTCATTATTGGATAGATAGAGTAGTTGTTTGATACTGGCACTAAAAAACACTACTTTGTTATTAAGCGTGAACTTCAACAAATCTATCAACAAACAAATTGAGTGATGACATAATGCTTTTACCTAAATTGATTTTGTCGACGATTGGGGAACAGGCCCCCGCCGAGCTTACTTGTTGGTGGAGGGACCAACTGTGACCCCTTCTTACGTGAGGGATTACTCGAGGAACGACTCACCAGATTTCAACGAGCGTGACACGTTAGCTTACCCTGGTTCGGGCCTCTCAGGAAAGAGATAATAGCCCTACTCCAGCTCTCGTTTACTCTTGCAATGTGTCTGAGTCTTACAGTCTGTGCGTGGTATCTTTTTTTGTCCCCCTCATGATGGGGACGCTTTTATAGCTTACAAAGGATCGAACTCCACGACCCCACTACCCGCACGTTTGGACCTCGTCCAAACGTGGCAACTGGTGGATCCTATCTTCCCGCCACGCTCCCACGGGAAACGTAACGGGCCAACGGAAGTTACGCTCGGGTGGTTATTCCCACCGACCCCGAGACCACGTAAGGTCGGCCGATGGCCGACACCGAGCTCGGAGTCGACTGGAATACGTTGCATTCTTGGTCCCACCCGAGCCCGAGCTCGGAACCAGCCGGAATGCGTAGCCCTCCGAATTCTGATTAGACAATCCAGGGTAACGACCTCCTGGTAGCTCGGGCGGGAGCGAGCTTGGTCGTTGGTGGCATCCGAGGTAATTTATGGAAATTACCCGACCCCCGGCTACCTAGCCCCGAGGTTCAAGTGGGAAAAGGTCTAAGGAAGGCCTTCCTTGGGCCTACCGTTTCTACGAGCATGTCGGTTCTGCGCGGACAACCGCCGCGACCAACGAGCTATTAACCTTCTCCTCGAACGAGCTTGCTTTGTTCCAAATGGCCGTCGTTTCGAGCGAGCGGAAGTGGGCCCTCTCATCGGTTCCTTCTCCGAAGCCTCGAACTCGTCCTTCCTGGGAACCGCCTTTTCTCGCAGGATTCGCTTCGATTTGCGTGCTCCACGTGTCGCTTTCCGGATGGCGACGCCTCAATCGCCTCTGTGCCTCTAGGGCTTCCTCGACCATAACGGCGGGAAGTCCTTTCGCTTCCCCATCTCCCGGAGGAGTTTTTAAACACTCAAGAGAAAACCCTTAGACTCACTTGGCCGATATTGCGATCAGCTGCCTCACACTCCTCGCTTCGGGCGCTCATCCTTCTCCTTGATCATCTTCCTCATCCTCATGGCGGTTCGGCGTCCGGCAAGCTCGACAGCGCAGTCGAGATCCTCGAGCGGCGAAGTACCTCGACGCCGGTGACATGGAGAGCCCCTGGCGGCGAAGAGAGCCCGCGGGAGGAGGGGAGATCGTCTCCACCGAGCTCTACGCCATGAACGGGCTCCGACGCCCGGAAAGTGAGTTTGTTGAGGCCGTGCCTCGCCTCCTGCGAGTGCGAGATCGCTCACCTCCATCCCAACTCCATTCTCATTATGGCCATCTTCACCCATCTCTGCGAAGGGTTCGTGGGCGCCGAGCCCACTCCCGCCTCTTCTTCCACTTCTACACCCTTTCTCGCACTTACGCCGCAGTGCCTGGGCCGCTCTATTTCCGCCTTCGACCTACCCGACCATATGAGTACCCGAAGCTTCACGCTCAAGGACTCGGTGTCGGGTTGGGCCGACTCTTGGTTCTACCTCGAGGAAAGCGGCGGCACACTTTCCTACTCCGGCCAGAGGTCGCGCTGCCGAGACGCCCCGACCGCCTGCGGAGCCCGAGGAGGAGAAGATCCTCATGACGATCAACGAGCTCACGTGCCTGGGCCGACGGTCGGGGCGTTACCCGACTACGCCAGGAACCGGATATCACCCCTCGTGAGGAGGGAGCATCCCTTCTTCAAGGTCGAGGTGGCAGGACATCACCCGAGTCACGCCAGGTATGTCATCGCCCTCAATCTTCTTTTCCGAGCGAGAGGATGCCCCTTCTCACGACCTCTCCCTTGGCCGGTATGCAGCTCCGCCAGAGGACTGGTGGATGTGAGGGTGTCCGAGATGTTCGGCACCCTAAAGGCAAGGAAATCATCGAGGGCCGCCAGATCCCGAACAACGCCTTAACCTGACCGAGGCGGTAAGTCCTCGACTTCGGACTTCTTTCGGCTTTTGTCCGAGACAGGTTTCGCCGGCCTTCCGACCTCATTCGAAGTTTTTCTTTTTCAACAGGAGAAGGTTGCCCTCGGTCGCCGTGTCGGTACCTGGGATCGCGATTGGCATGGATCGGGGTCGAAGACCAAGGGACAGCGGTCGCAAGCGCCGCTCGATCTCCGCCGCCACGCTGCCCTCGCCAAAGACACGCAGCGCCCCGGCCGACGATCGCCACCCCGCCAAAGACTTGGAGTATGCGGACCGGCAGGAGGTGAGTGAATCGAGATTGTGGATGGACGAGTACACCAAACAATCCCGAAGCCGATGGCTCGTTTGCGCCAAATTGTCGCGCGGGCGAAGAAGGAGGTCGCAGCCGCGCTGGCCCAAATACGGAAGGTCGAGCCGAGGGCTGATCGCGCCCTTCAAAGCGAGCTCGCGCGTGAGCTCGAGCTCGGCTCCGGGGACCACGAGGAGGAGAAAGATGAGCCGACCCGCGCCCTTGGTCCCGAGGTCCCGCAGTCGTCCGTCACGCCAATCGCGCCCAACGCCGATCGCCTCCGAGGTCGGCTTGGAGGAGGTCGACCCTTCTGGCCGCCAGGCCGACAAGGCGCGCTGAGGACATGGCCGCCTCCTGCCCGCGCCCGAGCTCACTAGCGGACGCCGAGCAAGGTCGCCTCCTACTCCTCTTGTTTGTCTCTTTCCCCTCCAGACCATACTAACCCCACATCGTATGTAGTGGGTGTGGCAGCTGGTGCGGAGTTATGGGATTTCGAAGCGATGGCTGACGATATTCTTGACTTCGTGCTAGAGAGGGAGCTAGCCCGGGCTGCCGAGGTCGTCATGGGCGATGAGGCCGAAGTGGGAGCCGAGGTCATGGAGGCCCAGCCTCCCACTGTCCGGTGGCACGACGCCGAGGTGGGGAGTCTGTTGTCGCGGAGCCCCGGACCCGGAGGTCGTGTCTCCCAAGAGGAGGCACGGAGGAAGATCGCGCCGCCGATGCCCTGCCGCATGAGGGCATCCCCACATCATAGTTGTGGAGGATGACAGCCTGGGAGTCTCGATGGTGGTGAGCAAAGCCGCCGAAACTTCCGGCGCCAATGACATCATCACCGCGACTTCTTCAGGAGATCGCCGAGGCCTCTCCTCGGCTTATGACGCCACGCCGCCCCAGCGCCACGCCCGGCGTCGAGGACTCCTAATCTCAAGTGAGCTCGTCCGACGAGGAAGAGCGGCTACCCCGCCGTTGGGAGACGAGCCCGACCACCGTGAGGCGAGCCGGGCAGCCTTCCAGACGAAGGAATCTGCCGGGCGCCGAGGTCGCTCCAGCCGAGACCGACCTCCCGCCGCCGACTCTTGCTCTGCTGACCCCGCTGGCTGGGACGCTGCAGCCCAAGGGCCGGATATCGACCCTGTCCCCGGTTGCTCCAATGGCAGTAGACGCCGAAGGGTTGGAGCACCCGGTCGAGGAGGCGAAGCCCCCGAGGAGGCGGAGCCCCGGCGCAACTTCTGCCTCGGAGGAAGAAGAGCGGAGGTGATCCTTGCTCTTGAGGCCGTCCCTCTCCAGGAGGCGGAGGCTGTTCCCCAGGGCAAAAGTCCATCGCCTTCGGGGGACGGGGGAGCTCGGGCTCAAGCCCCCGAGCCCGATCAAGGAGAAGGGACTAAGGCGGGGGATCCCTTGCCTGCCCAGAACGAGGTGGAGGACCCCGCCGAGTTGTTCCATCAGGGGCTGGAGACCCGACTTTTTTGGGTAAGTACTCCTGGCTTTTGTACTTTTACCAAGAGCTTCGACATTTACCTGAAAACGCCGCCGCAGGTCTTTGAGTCCACCATGAAGGACTTCCATGCCGCGACCGTGCCGCGAAGTTGTCGCGAACCACCAAGCCGAGCAGACGCCAAGATTATGCGAGCTCGAGCGCCGGTTGCCGAGCCGACATCTTCCGAGGCCGAGATCCGGCGGAAGGTGGAGGAGTCCGTGCACGAAGCCAGGAGCGCCTCGGCCGGAGCGAGCAAGCAAGGTCGGGCCTGGAAGCCACGCGGTGGCGACCTTACGCGACGCCGGCGCGAAAGGACAATCGACCAGCAATGGGAGGAGTCCAGCGACCGCCAAGCGGCAAGCGAAGGTCGAAGCTTCAGCCGGTGGGTGCTCGACCTTGAGTCCGAGCTTGACTCGGTGCGGACGAGCTCGTCGCTTGCAGACGCAGAAGCGTCTGCTCTGTAATTTTCTTTTTCCTGTCTTTACCGTAAAAACTTAAGGGAAAAACCGCCCGATTGAACATAGAAAGAGCGTTATTTTTAATGGACGTTTTTTTGTTTTTCTCCGAGATGACAACGATTTGTTTCGTGCCGTAGTCTTACGCGACTTAGCGGTCAATCGTACGAGGAAATGACTATCTCGCGCGAAAGTTGCACGAGGTCGAGGTGACCATCTCGCGCGAAAGCTGCACGAGGTCGAGGTCGTGGCCACATGGTACCTCTATAGCCCCGCCGCCAACGGAGGTCGTGGGCGTGATCACGAGCACGACCTCGTTGGCGGAGTAGAATTCTGCGAGACCGTGTGGCCCTTAGGGTTACGGTGCGTTGACGCCGCCCACCGGCCGACCTGAGCTCGGAACTGTTCAGAAGGGTGTCCTGTGCGAATCTTTACTTGCGGCGGAGGTCTACCGCGAAAAAAGATGGTCGTCTTACGAGGAAGGAAGCCCTCGAGGTCGAGCTTTTGTCGTACGGTGTTTTGCCCCAACGACCGACCTGCCCCTGACACTTTGTCTGGGTCGAGCTTAATCGTAGAATGGGGAAAGAGAGAGAGAGAGAATGGGAGGGTAAGGTGACAAAGTTTATTAAAAAGGTAAAAGCGGGTGAGGTTAGACATGGAACTTACGCAGTTGGTCGATGTTCCAAGTACTAGCTAGTTCTCGACCATCTTCCATTGCAAGGCGGACAGCCCCCGGGCGTGCTGTTGAGACGACCGTGTAAGGACCTTCCCATCTTGGCGTTAGCTTGTTGGCTTTTGACAGGTCTTGGACCCGTCGCAGAACGAGGTCGCCGACGTGTAAGGTCCTTGGTCGTACTGATTTAGCGGCGTGCCTGCGAAGAGCTTGCAGGTAAACCGCGGATCGCAACAGAGCCCGTTCACGAGTCGCCTCCGCAAGGTCGAGGTCGAGAAGGCGCTCGCCTTCTGTGTCGATGTTATCGGCCAGGTTCACCCTCGGGGATCCTAGGACAACCTCGGCGGGTAGGACAGCTTCCGCGCCATATACGAAGCCGAAGGGTCTCCGTGGCTCGGCTCGTCGTGGTCTTGATCGACTGCAGGATCGGGGTAGCTCGTCCACCCAGGCCTGACCATGCCGACGAGGCTCTTGAAGACTCTCTTCTTGATTCCTTGGGCGATCTGCCCGCTCGCCGCGCTCGGCCGCCCCATTGCTCGTGGGTGGGCCACAGATGCGAAGCATATCTTGGTCCCGACCTCCTCGCAATAAGCCCGAAACACCTCGCCAGGAATCGAGTGCCGTTGTCGGTAATGAGGCGACTTTAACGCCAAAGCGGGTTACTACATTATTGCGGAAGAACCTTTTAGCCGCTTTGTCGAGATGGTTGATATAGGCTCGGCCTCGATCCATTTAGTGAAGGTGTCGATTGCGACGAGCAGTATTTACAACCCCTCCTTCCCTGGAAATGGACCGAGTATGTCGATGCCCCAAACCGAGAACGGCCAGGTTAGCGGCATGGTCTCAGAGCGCGTATGCCGGTGATGGACCTTCCGAGCATGGAACTCGGCAAGATCGGGCAGGAGGTTACTATTGAGCGTCGTTCGGCCAGGCCGTCGGCCAATAGTAACCCAATTCCAAGGCTGTGCTCACCACGGTCCTAACGGACGAGTGAGCTCCACACCTCCCGCCATGGATATCCTTCAGGAGATATGTGCCTTCCGCGTGGGTGATGCACTTGGAGAGGACGCCACGCGCGCCTTTGCGGTATAAGAGACCCTCGACCATTTTCTAGGTCGAGGAGCGTCTCACTAGCCGGGATTTCTCGGCTTCCTCCTCGGGCAAAGGTCCTCGTGCACGGCGTATTGGATGAATGGCGTCATCCAATTCGCGCCCTGCTGAGGAAGGAGACGGTACCACCGTCTCGGTTGCCTCTTCCCGGGGATGGAGGGCTTATAGAGGTGCTCGATGAGCACCGCCGAGCGGGAAACCAAGCGAACCGACCTTTGATAGATGGTCGGCCAGGGCATTGTCCTTCCTGGGGATGTATAGTACTTCGAAGTTTCTGAAGTACTTTTCCATCTTCCTTACTTCAGCCAGGTAAAGCGCCATTGAGTCATCGGAACACTGATACTCCTTGTTAACCTGATTGGCATTTACCACCGCGAGTCGCCCTTCGCAGCTTAGTCGTTGGACTCCGGCGCTTTGCATGCCCGAAGCCGGCTAGCGAGACCTTCGTGATTCTCTGCGTTGTTTGTTGCGCCGAAGTGCGCTTGGAGGGCGATCGATCCGCTCCCCCGAGGGGATTCGAGGACCACTCCGGCCCAGAGCAATCGTAAGCTCGGGATCCGTCGGCGCATGACCCAAATGATCGCGTGCTCGGCACTGGTTGGGTTCGGGTTCGGGCGGGCGGGGTTTGTCCATTCGGCTAGGAAGTCCGCTAGGACCTGAGATTTGATCGCGGTTACGGCGAGAATTCGATCTCGAATTCGCGAGCTCCATGGCCCATTTTGCGATCCGCCCGCTTGCGTCCGATTCCGAGAATTTCTCTCGGCGGGAAGTTGGTCGGGACTTGGATTTTGTGTGCCTGGAAGTAGTGTCTTAATTTCTTCGAGGCCACGAGGAGCGTATAAAGGAGTTTGGACCTCGGGTAACGCTCCTTTGGTCCGTAAGACTTCGCCGACGTAGTAGATCGGGCGCCGCACCCGTCCGTTCTCTTGTGATGACGGCGCTTCTTGCATGGGGTGTGGCGGCCGCTGTAAAGCAAGAGGACCTCTCCTACTCATGCGTGGTCAAGACCGGGGTCTTGACAAATATAGTTTAAGCTCTTTGAAAGAGCGGTGCGCTTCATCTCGCCCAAGTGAAACCGTCGTGCTTCCGAGCGCCTTGAAGAAAGGTAGGCGCGTTCCCGAGCCGCGAGATGAAACGACTTAAGGCCGCCATTCTCCCTGGGCCAGGACTGACCTCCCGAGTGCAAGTCGGTGGTCGCATGTTCTCGATGGCTTCTATCTTCTCTGGGTTGGCCCCGATTCCTTGTGGGCCGATCATGTATCCGAGCACCTTGCGGCTTTGACCCCGAACACACATTTTTCCGTGTTTAACTTTATTCGATGCTTGTTGATGTTATGAAAAGTCTCCTCTAGATCGGATACATGGTCGGAGGCCATTTTGCTCTTGACGACTATGTCGTCTACATACACTTCCAGGTTTCGACCTATTTGGTTCGAGAAGGTTTTTCGCATAAGGCGCTGGAAGGTCGCTCCGGCGTTCCTTAGACCGAAGGACATGGTCGTGTAGCGAGAATGTGCCAAACGGCGTGATGAAGGAAGTTTTCTCCTCGTCGTCGCGATATGCCGATCTGGTGATAGCCTGGTAGGCGTCGAAAAGCTCATCGCCTCGGAGTCCGGCCGTCGCGTCGACCAACCCGGTCTATCCGAGGTAGCGGAAATTGTCCTTCTGCATGCGGCATTCAGCCCGTGTGATCGACACACATGCGCCACTTGCCTCCTTTCTTCATCACGATGATCGGGTTGGCCAACCAATCGGAATGGTCGACCTCCCGAATGAAACCGGCTTTGAGGAGCTTGTCCGGTTCCTCTCGATGATGGCTTGCTTCTCAGGAGAAGCGCTCGAAGCTTCTGCCCGCAGCTTTTGTCGCCGAATCGCTAGCTTTGTGCTCGACGACCTCCCTTGGGACTCGGGCATGTCGGACGGTTCCCGAGCGAACGTGTCCGCGCTTCTCGGAGGAAGGTCACGAGCTCGAGTTCCTATTTAGGATCTAGGAAGCCCCACGTGTACGACCTTGTCTGGCTTTTGGCGCCGCACAACGGATGGCCTTGGTTTCTCCCCGGCTTGGAGGCTAGCCTTGGGCGGGAACTCCTCGGCTCTTGCTCGGGCCCGTTGGGGCGATTGACCGACCATGTCCAACGCCCTCTCGCCGCATTCGTAGCCGCCGGGCTTCCCTTGATCGTGATCACGCCGCCGGGCCGGGACCTTCAAGCATTGGTACCGTGATGAGTGGCGCCATGAATTTGGCGAGCTACCGGTCGGCCCAGATGGCGTTATGGCGACTCGAAATCGACCACTTCGAACGTGATTAGCTCCGTTCGGAAGTTGCTCGGATTGCCGAACGTTATCGGCGGGGCGATCCGCCGAGTGGCCTGACCGACGTTAAGTACTATCCGTGAGAACGGGACCACCATGCTTTTGATCTTGGAGCGAGGATCTGCATTTCGTCCAAGACCTTGGCGTACATCGAGGTCCAGGGAGCTCCCGCAGTCCACAAGGACCCGACCTCATGCGGTGTTGCAGTTGTTGGGCTAACGACCAACGGGAGCCTTTGGGGTTTCGTCATCCCGGAGGCGATGCGTCCTTGGAGAAGGTGATCGGCGGCTCGGACCACTTGAGTCTTTGGGCAGAGGCTTCCCTGAGTGACACGGAGTACCAGCGGCCTCCTTCAACTCCCGACGCGACCCATAGGCGGCGGAGCCCGAATATCACGGCGATGTGATTTCGGTTCTTGGTACTCCATGTCGGTGTCTTGCTCCTCGGCGGGCTTCTTGCCCTTGACGCCTCCTTCCATCTCGGGAGCGTGGGCATGGAACCCTTGACATTGTAGAACTACTCCAGCGGGAGGCCCACGTTCGCAATTAGAAGGTCATGCCCATGCGCCTGGTGGAGCGGGCGTAAATAGGCACTAGCCCGCCGCGTTGGTTGCAGCGCTCTTGGTCGTCCTGTTACGCTCGTTGCTCGCCGAACCTGGCCGACCCTTTCCTTCGGGCTCCCTCCTATACGATCGCGAGGTCGGCCGTTGTCTTTCGATGGTCGCCACCATGCCCGAGACGGAGGATTTTTTCTTCTTTTGATTTTTTCTCGATCGAGCTTACGCTCTTCGGCTGATGCCCCTTCGAGCCCGGCCGAGGCGGCTTTCCTCGATCTAGCGGCTTCTTCCATTGGACGGCCTCGTCGCGTTGGCGTAACGGTCAGCCATGCGGAACAGCTCGTTGGCCGTGATGTCCGTGGATTTGAGGTCCTGAGTAAAGCGTGACGTCTCGGACCCGAACTTGAAAGCCCGACGACCGCCTCATCCGAGATGCTCGATGGAATTGCGCGACTTGCATGAAGCGCTGACGACCAGGGCGCAGGTTCGCCCTCGCTCAGACGACGCTCAAGGTCGCGCTCCTTCCTGGCGGGCGTAGCGACTCTGGAAGTTGGCTCGGAGAGTGCCGCTCACCGGGCCAGGACGGATCGAGTTCTCCTTCGGTTGAATAGCCACGTCGAGCCGGCCCGTCGGGGATCAGGCGTAAAGTTGGCCATCACCCTTTCATCACCCGGCGGCTAAAATGGCCGTGGTGTAGATCGAGAGAAACTTCGTCGGGGTTCACGAGTCCCATCGAATCTCTCGATGTGACCCGGCTTAAACCTTGTCGGCCAGGTCACTCGTCGCAGCGATGTCGCGAACGCCCGCACCCGAACACGGATCGTCGGGCGACGCCACGAGCCGCGCGGCGGCGATCCCCACCACCGAGCCCGAGGTTAGTGGGCCCAGCGAGAGAAAATCTCCTACGCTTTGTAGGATGGGGAGTGGCAGATGAGGAATGTTCGCCCGGTTCGCCTGCGTGGCTCGTGATTCCGCTGGTCCCGGGAGCCCCGAATTGCTCCGGTGCCTTCCCGAGCCCGGTCGCGTCAGCGCCGCCACTCTGAGCGGCTGCGTGAGTCGTCGGGTGGTGGCGCTGACGCCGGCCCGGCGCGTTCGTGAATTGCTCTAGGCGCCCCTTTCCCGGAGGCCTCCGCCGCCCTTATGTCTGCGTGGCGATTTCCTCGAGGTAAATCGGCCACGGCGCGCCCATGGCTTCTAGGTCGACTGCTCAGAAACTCCCGAGGTTGCGCACCACCGCGGGCTGGGGCTTGGCGTTCCTCGCCGGGGAACGCGAGGTGACGAGCTCGTTCGTCGCCGCCGAACTCGAGTCCCGTGACGGCGTGGAAATTCTCACGAACTTCGCCCTGGTCTTATCGGTCAGGCCACCTCGGACTTGCGGCGTAAGCGTCGGCGTCCGGTCGAGGATGCTGCGCAGTGCTCTTTGGCCGCCGTGGCGGTGAAGACGCGCTTCAGCCGGGGATTTGCTCCCGACATTTCCATCCTCCTCCGCAACGAAGACGTTACGGGATTGGACGGATCGCGAGGGGGACATCACGGTGTCTCCCCGTGAAGCGGTCCCCTGGTCGAGCTCGTAGAGGTCGGGGATGTCCGCATCATCAGAGCTCGTCGCATTTCGCCGTCCGAGAGGCGCCGAGTCGAGCGAAAGAACCGCTCGGCAGGAATGCCGGCTTCCAGGGAAAAGCTCCCGGAACCGTCATGATTCCTAGTGCCGGCGACGTCGCCGGCCCCATTGTCGAAGAACTGCTTGTCCTCTTCCCCGATCTCGGGGGCGTAGAGGCCCCGGTGGTTCTGGGATTCTGACATTCCTCGGGATTCCTCACGAAAGGGAAAGTCGGTCCCCACGGACGGCGCCAGCTGTCGACGATTGGGGAACAGGCCCCCGCCGAGCTTACTTGTTGGTGGAGGGACCAACTGTGACCCCTTCTTACGTGAGGGATTACTCGAGGAACGACTCACCAGATTTCAACGAGCGTGGACACAGCAGTTTACCCTGGTTCGGGCCTCTCAGGAAAGAGATAATAGCCCTACTCCAGCTCTCGTTTACTCTTGCAATGTGTCTGAGTCTTACGATGCGGCGTGGTATCTTTTTTTGTCCCCCTCATGATGGGGACGCTTTTATAGCTTACAAAGGATCGAACTCCACGACCCCACTACCCGCACGTTTGGACCTCGTCCAAACGTGGCAACTGGTGGATCCTATCTTCCCGCCACGCTCCCACGGGAAACGTAACGGGCCAACGGAAGTTACGCTCGGGTGGTTATTCCCACCGACCCCGAGACCACGTGGGTCGGGCCGATGGCCGACACCGAGCTCGAGTCGATCGAATACGTTGCATTCTTGGTCCCACCCGAGCCCGAGCTCGGAACCAGCCGGAATGCGTAGCCCTCCGAATTCTGATTAGACAATCCAGGGTAACGACCTCCTGGTAGCTCGGGCGGGAGCGAGCTTGGTCGTTGGTGGCATCCGAGGTAATTTATGGAAATTACCCGACCCCCCGACAGATTTGTTCAACTTATTTGATAAACTTTTTTTCTATTCAAATTACTGGAATTAGTTGAGTCACTAAATTGAAGCATAGCAAACAAATCCGAGTAGTCCTCATTATGAGAGAAGTCTATCTTCAGTTTGTCAGAATATGACAATTCAACACTATTTAATATCTCCAGGAATTTATTCCGTAAGGTTAAGTTTGATGGAAGAGCTCCCCTTGTTCTCTGTTTTCTTTATGTCTCGATCTCTCTCCTTGTATCTGATCCATTTGCACCTCTAACTATACTACTATCCTACGTTGAAATAATTATGACTTAAAGCTAATGTTGTAAGGTTAATGCTTCATTCTTTCTTTTACGTACACAATTATGTACTATACTACTATCCGATTATGATATCCGATCCCGATCCGAATCCGTCAGGTATCCGCTCTGTATCCGAATCCCGAATAATCCGAATTCGTATCCGTATCCGGAACGTCCGTATCCGACTCCGAATCCAGAAATAAAATATGGATTAGGATACGGGACGAGCAATATCCGCCCGTATCCGACCCGGTTTCACCCCTACATTTTTGGAATGGTCTTATCAAACATATTTCATATTCCAAAGTAATATTAGTGTGATGCTTCCTCTATATCACTAATAAATATCCATCTTTACGTTATATTCTCTACATGCATGCACTAACTATAGTGCTTAATGATAATAATTAAGGATATAATTGTTATTTTAATATTTTTTTGGTCTATGTGTCAAGAAAAATACACCAAATAAACTTGGACACAAGGAGTACCATCCCAAGTACGATTATAAACTGAAGGTTTAGCCTTTGACAAAACCTTGAGATAGGGCGGTACTAGGGGTGTTGGGTATGGTCCAGCACCCTCAAAAATCTAAGAAACACTAACATCACTTCTTCAATAGGTCAAATTTGTTAATTTAATTGGTTTTGATTTTAGTGGTTTGTAATTTTCAAGACGTCCTTAGAACTATTTATGTAGTACTTTTAGCAAATTTTAAATATATATGTTAGATTTATGATATTATAAAATCATTATATAAAACTATAAAATTATATATAATGTACACCTTTAAAAATTTTTTCTAGATCCACCGCTTCCTTGAGAAGCACAGTCTCCGTTGCCATGATCATTTGCACCACAATTATTGCAGCTATATATGATCAGCACAACAAACTCCAAATTCTCGTTTTCCACAACAATTGTCACTGTCATGGAGAAGACAAATGCCTTCGATAATGACGGCATGGTTTGAAGCAAGGGAAACATACCCAAATAATCAGCGAGTTCCAGCATAACAAGACTTGGAGCACAAATTCGAGTCGAGATATTCGAAGTTGAAAACAATATACAGCCAATGATGGTCAGCTGTTTAAGGGACTGGGAGATCTTATCGGAGTGGATGTGGCAATCCCTCTCATCCAAAGATTTCCCAGTGCTGGACAGCTAAAGCTCTAACTTTGCCCAAGGACCCGAGCAGGACCTCGCCAATCCGGTCATCTCCTTGTTCTTGGGCCTTCTGTAGACCTTGGTTTGTTCTTGCCGCATTTCGTCGAACAAGTGGCGAGCGCCGGTCCTGGCGAGTACGGAAAGAAGTACAGAAGTCAGCAAAGATGGATCCCTCGCTGCATCACCTTTGGAGCTTGGAGTTGGACATTATGGAGGAGATGGAGTATGTGATGGACGCTGCGGGAGGCAAGAAGCAGGGGAGACTCAGGCGAGTAGTTTTGTCGGACGGTGAACAGAAATCTGAATGAGGTGCGTGGTGTGAGTCGGCCTGGGTCGGTCTGGCAGAGTCTGTTCGTTAAGAGGTTTTTGCAAGGAATGGGTCCACTTGTAACGGAGTAGGAAGAGTCCTTTACAATGAGATCTGACGAATAGTAACAGAAGATCGAAATGGAATATGACTTGTTTCTTCTAGTTTCTTTCTTTCTTCTCCTGTTTTCTCTTGTTCCTCTGTCGAAGACCCAAATCCGGCGATTGCAGGTCGGTCTGATCGGTCTCACGTCTCGGCGATCGCCGGTGGCTTAAGGGATACGGAGCTTTACATGGCTATCTCTTTCGCTTTAAAACATCCTTGCACGTATTTTCTATCCGTAAGAAACCACGTAATAGCATTTTATATTATATATGCCATTTTAAAATTTGAGAGATGATACCATGACAAACCAATACATCATGTGACTAGTCTTTCATCAAGCTAAATGAACTTTGTATTTGATCGGAAATATGCACGGACCTATTATGTAAGGCAAAGTTGTTCAAAGAACAAGGATCTATGCATCTGTTAAGCAACAACCTCGAGAGCAGTTGTAATTTCCATACATGCTATGCAATAATAGGATTTCCGATGCAATAGAACTCTACTTACGCTTTAGAGCACGAACAATAGTAGAGATAACTCTACTTACACTTACACTTCTTATTACGACGCCCCAATTAGTTGTGGCTTTTCAGTAGCTTCTGTTCACATCAGCACCATCATATCCTGTACTTTAAAAAAAATCAAACCTTGAGCTATTTACTGTGCACTTTGTCCGTTTCACTTGTTACTCAATCAGTGGTGCGTGGCAATGGATCTTCGTGGACCAATATGCTTCCCCCAACATACATCTCATTCAACTTTGCGAGTGACAACAATGCAACAAGCCAACCAGGTATGCTTTAATCCCAACGCACACCTCGGTTTCACAAAACCGTTGAAATTAATAAAAAAAATCATTATTTTCGATCGTATCGGACCGGCTCGACAGCTAAAATCAATCGGTAAACCAATCAAATTCAAAAAAAAATTGAAAAAAATTATACAACAAAATATAATTCATTTTTTTTTGTCAAAAATGACCGATTTTCTGTGAAAATCGTGTGGCAGTGCCACCTGATCATCCTTCTGTCGATTTTCGGTCAAAACCGATCGGCTTTCTATCGATTTTTGATTTATTTTCAATTTTTTAAAATGTTTTTGAATTTTTAACCCTTCAATTTTTCACAATTTTCTGACATTTTTTGACTTAATATTTTCAATTTTCGAATTATGCTTTTCAACGATTTTTTCGGTATCTTAGCCCTGCGCTCGCCCTACCCGTGTTTTTTTTTGGCACGCAGCTCGCACCCCACTCGCCGAGCATGCGATTCCCTTTTGTGGACCCCACTCGCCGGGCATGCGATTCCACTCACCCATGCTTTCGTGTTTCTAGATTGAACGGCCCTGGTTTGTCTTCATTGAGCTCGACGATCATGTGCAGAAATCAGTGTGTTTTGGATCAGGGGAGAAAAGACATCAACAAAAACTAATAGCATACTTATCGTGTACTCCCTCCTCTTCACTTACACTTCTTTTCACTGTATTTTGTCCACAGCCCATTGTACGTATAGTCAAGAAAACACTAAAGCTCTGTTTGGTACAGTTTTAGATTCTAGTAGAAATGGAAACCACTTCAGATTCTTGGTAGAAACATTTCAGGTAAGATTCTGTGAATCGGGTGAAATGGGGTTGAGACTGATTCGGCCATAGAGTGGAAAAAGAAGAAACGATCTAAAGAGAATCATTTCGAGGTTTAGACTGTTTGGTTGAGTTTTTTTTCAGAATCCAGTAGAAACGATCCGGTTCCAAATTGACAAACAGGAGCTAAATATAAGAAATAGTTAATGACAAATGCCACACATATCCCTATTTAATGATATAATACAACCTCTTTACTTATTCCAAGCGTTTAAATAAGAGAGAGTGAAAATTGTAATAACTACATTCTAGATTTCTTTAATGGATAAATATATTAAAACAGATACTCTAAGATCATGGAAAAATATAGCGAAACACGAGTACGTTTTAAACAAATCGCCGTACCATTCATATAAGTTACCGTCTACAATTTAACAAATTACTAACCTAAGTTAAAAAAATCACAATTAGTTTGAAACTTGCCATCTGTTGGAGCCTCAGTTATTATCTATAGTTTCAATATATTATAATAAATTGAAAAAGCTCAAAAATTACTGTTGATTGCACTGTAAGTTACCATGTGTTGTTTTTACAAATCACCAACCTAGGTTCAAAAAGTACCATAAGTTTTGTCAATTTGAAAATGTTCAAAAGTTACCATATAGAGTTTCATAACATTATCTCCATAAAGTTCAAATGTACCATTAGTTTTGTGATTTTGAAAGATTCAGAAGATCCATCAGCTACACCATAAGTTACCATCTGTAATTTTAACAAATTATAGACATAGGTTAAAAATTTACCATCAATTTTTTGATTTTTGAAAGTTCCAAGAGTACCATCAGTTGCACAATAAGTTATAATTTGCATTTTTATCAAATTACCAACTTACATTTAGAAATTTCTATGAGTTGCACCATAAGTTACCGTATGCAGTTTCAACAAATTATCACCTTAAAGTTCAGTTGGATTAATTTATCAATCATATCGAAGAAGAAAGATGCAGAGGGCTATGGCAGCGCGGTTTAAGACGGTGGATGTGGTGTTGAGGTGGCAGATCCACGCATAAGTGGCTCATCGGAGCTGAGGAAGAAATTAAAGGTCTAAGTCAGAGGAGTGTAGGTGGGAGGAAGTTTGAAAATTACCGTCATTGCACCCTAATTCATCTAATTCACCGTATGTAGTCTTTAGAAATTACCATCCCGCAAAGTTCACAGTTTACCATCGTTTTACGAGACGAGCCTACATAAAATGGATGAAAAAACGGACCAGTTATTCACCGTATGCAGTCTTTAGAAATTACCATCCTGCAAAGTTCACAGTTTACCATCGTTTTACGAGACGAGCCTACATAAAATGGATGGAAAAAACGGACCCAGTTATTCACCAGTAGCTCTCTGATCCATTGAATAACCATGTGAATGCTACTTTTAGACCAAGTGCAGAAGTCTTGCGGAGACAATGCTCCTTTAAATGGTACTCCTTTAAATGAGGATCTTATGCTTCTCCTCCATGCCCTCCATCACCTTGTACTGCTCCAGGAGGTAGCTGGACGCCTTCTCCTTCACGATGGAGACAAGCGGCCCGATAAGCGGCCCCATGATCAGCTCAGCCATTGCAGCACTCAGAGCTCCCAACAACACACGACACAGGGAAACACAATTGCGGAGCGGAGAAGAGAATGGCCGTCTGGGCAAGTGCCTTGGAGGAAAAATGGAAAAGGATGCCGAGTATTAACTTTCTGGGAGCCAGGTGGATGCGTCCTATTGGTTGCATCGACTGCTACGATATACAATGACGTTTGTACAAATGGTTGGTCACCTTAAACAATAATGGAGAGAGTTAGTTGAGCCCTCAACTCGCCATCCTTGCGACAGTTAGTTGAGCCCTATTAACATATCACGTTAAAATATGGATACCTGATTTCTCCATATTACAAATGTAAAGCTGAATGAACTGATCAGACTATATTATGTACTTACGTCAGTACATGCGTGAAGTGTTTCAAAGCATTCTGTTTATTTGGATTTGAATTAATCAAATGCCTTCTGTTAGAAAAAAAAAACAATTTGTAGGATCGATGCTGCTACCTCCTGTCAAAAATAAATATTGTCGTAGAATGTGTGCAATCTACTCTTTAAAACTTGGACCAATAATACATATACAAATATTTAGATTTGGCGTATAAAAATAGTATAAGTAGATTTACTATCAAAGTTACTTCTATATTACTACATTTTCAATAATGTTAATAATTATATGTATAATTAAAAAAGATAATAGTCAAATGTGTCCACGATAGGGGTGCAATCGACTCAGATTCAACTAGATATCGCTCTTTCTTTATTGTAAACCATATTTTTTTGTCAAACTCAGAGTAGGATACGGATAGCGCTGGATTAGAATGCAACACGGATAATATCAATCACAATTTAATAAGTCATTTTATTATGCAGTACAACAAAGTTCCAAAAGTGTCAAATATTCATTTGTGTTTTGCAAAAAAAAAAAAATACAGGTATTCACGTAGGCAAGTGGAAGTATATTCTTACATGTTAACCTTTGGTGAAGGCTGGCAAAGGCTGGCGTGATGACGGATGGGATGGCGGCAGGAGAGTGTAGCCATGGAGGGCCTAGCTTGAGCTATTTGGTTGGGCCAATTAAAGCCGCTAGAATATGGGTTGAATTTTCTGAATATCTGAAAATATAATTGAAATATCCCGCTCCGACGGATAGTGATCTCTCGAATCCGAAACCGATGATGAATTCGATAATTATCCGACACGACTAGCCGAATTTGAGCTAAACAAATACGATTGGTTAATAGGTCGGTCGGCATATATCCGATCTGATGGCACTCTAATCTGTGAGACCATACTGATACTTAAGTCCAATTTAAAACCACCAATGCTCAGTTGGATTTTTAATCCTGTACAGATAACTGTGAGGGCATCCGTTCACATTTGAGACCATCTGCATTCACATTTGCATTCAATACCTCCACGGCTCCACCTAGGGGTGAAAACGGAACGGATAGTTTCCAACCGATCCGAATAATTTTCAGATACGGATTCTGTTAGATCGGGTATTTGTTGGGTAGTATCGGATCGGATACGGATAAGAATTTTTTTTGTCGGATACGGATATGGATTCGGTAGCTCGCTATCCGTCGGATACGGATACAGATTCGGATAATTCGGATAGTGATGGGTCGGATATCTGGATATACTTGTGGGCTGGGCCAAGCTAATCTTTTGGCTGAAAAAGGTTTCTAAATTTTAAAATCGTTTTATAATTTAATTAATCTATAAATTAAGTTTCAATTATTAAAATTGGGAAGCTAGCTCCAAAAACAATGAAATTTTTTGAAAAAAACTTCTTGAAATATTCTACAATTTTAAAAAATTATTTTGAAGATTTTATCAGATTTTATATATTTTTAAAAAATTCAAAAATTGGTGTCTTTAATAGGAAAATATTTTAAATAAGTAGCTAAAAATGCATAAAAACTAATAAAATATATAATTTATTATTATGAACATAATTTAAAAAAGAATAAAAATCTTGGGTCATTATATGTAACTGTTATATATGTTTTCTAGAGATATGGTAGTTAAGTATTATCGAACTTTTAGCGTGTTCTATGTTTGCTTCCATTTGTATCTGTGGGCAAGGATCACCTTTATTTTGTATTTTGATCTACAAGTATGATGAACTAATTGCACGTGCTGATGAACTAAGTCTTACATAATTCTGTTTGCAATATGGTATCTAATTATTGTCTAAGTGAATGAAAATACTTATATTTTTTAATTTTTAATAATATTTTGATCAATTCAACTAGTCATGTGTTTTCACTAATTTTTTAGGTACAATCTAAGGGGTTATCATATTCCGATAAATATTCATAATTGTATCCTATTCGATTCGATTTGATCCGTATCTGTGTTCGACATTATCCGTATTCGTTTTCGTATCCTTACTATCTGTATCCGCATCCGAGAAAAAAAATAATGTATATCAAATTATTTATTATTTTCAAGCTTAGTAGAGTGGAGGTTAAACTTGAACCCAGCCGGAGCTCCAACTGCTGCTTCAACTATATATATTTTTAGCCAGGAAATCCACATCAAAGTTGTTAGACACTAGGGATGTGATCGGATCGGATACGGTCGAAAATCGTCCTATTCGTATATGTATCCGTATTTTTTATCGAATACATAATCAAATACGAATAGTGCTGAATACAGAATCGAATACGAATTATACAGGATAATATTGGTTACGAATACAGATCAAATACGGATTGGAATCAACATGGATACGAATAATATTAGTCGGATATTTTAAAATCCAATTTTAGTTTTTTTTTCCAAAATTGGTCCAAATTTAAATTCAAAATTATGAATTTTTAAAAATAAGAAAATGTCAAAAATTAAAAAAATTTGTGCACGAATATTATTAAAATAGTACAAATTCAAAATATCTAAATTTAAATTGAAAATTAGGAGAAAGATCAATCAAAAATTTGAGAATTTCATTTAAATTCCAACTAGCATTTAAAAATAAATTACAATTAAAATTTTTTTTAATGCACCATCAAATTTATTTAATCTGCTATGAAAACTACTCAAATTTATAAGTAGTGGTCTCTAGCACTAGCAGTCTAGTGGATAGTGATAGTCTAATAGACCTTCAGTGTCAAGTTCGTCATTGATGAATGATGAATGATGATGTCTGAACTCAACAATTGGCAGACATCAAACATAATCATTCTTTAGAAGAAAACATGGCCAGTTAGCCACATAGACATAACTACATAGCATAAGTACATATGAGTATATGCCATCCACGTCTGGTCATCCATATTCCACAAACCACAATTCCACATGTGTGTAACCTTGCAACAGTTACATATTGTATTCGGATAATATCCGTATGTCATATTCGGATATTATCCGAACAAAAACTCGGATATTCCGTATCCGTCGGATAATCAGTGTTCCATATCCGTATCCGTATCCATATAAATTATTTGTATCCGTATCCGTATCCATATAAATTATTTGAAATTATCCTTATCCGAGAAACCAACTAGATATCTGTGAAACTATCCAAATCATCATCCAAATCAATTCGGGCGGTCGATCGATCGAAAAATATCCGTATCAGTTCCATCCCTATCAGACACACACCAGAGCTGCAACTGGAAATGCTTCTGAAGCTGCATTCTGGGAGGGAGCCAAGTGGATGGATCCTATTGGTTGCATCGATTGCTACAATATACAAAGGGTCGTGCTTATATGCTTTCTCTTTTAGTATAAGTTACACAAATTTTAAAATAAGTAAAAAAAATAAATGATTATGATCTGTTCTTCATTTATGCTTTAATACTTGTGCAATTTTTAAAAAGAAAAGCAGAAGCACCTCCCTATACAATGACGTTTGTACAAAAGGTTGGTCAGCTTAGTATTCCCTTGACCGTGCGTATGGTGAGTTGTGGACAAATAGAGTGGAAAAGGAGGGAGCGCACGATAAGTTTGCTGTTGGTTTTTGTTGATCTTGGATGGTAAGTACTCCGTATTGGGGATGACTGCAGTTTATTTGATGTAGAAAGTACGTAAAAGCACAGTAAACGATGGAAAGGTTACACACAGGGATTAGTTCTTGTTGGGAAAATTTCGTATTTAGCACATGTTTGACCTCATTATTTCAAAACGATACAACTTTCTGGCGTATTTACAAAAAAATCACCCATGGCCGGTTTCTGGTGCACCGTTGATGCATGGCCGGTTTCTGGTGCACCGTTGAAGGGCTTGGCCGGTTCCCCACGCACCGTTGAAGCCATGGCCGGTTCCCCAATTTCCATTGAAGCCATGGCCGGTTCCCCACTTCCCATTGATGCCCATGGCCGGTTCCCCACATACCATTGATGCCATGGCCGGTTCCCCGCATTCCATACAAGCAATAAGCAATTAAAAAATTGAAATTGAGAGTCTGTAAAAGGAAATGTCCCTCGATATCTGAAAACATGACCGTTTATCTGTGGAAAAAATCGTATTTGATACAACTTATAACTCGTATTTACGGAAAAAATACTCATCTCCGGTTCCCGGTATACAAGAGATATATCTCCAGTATACCAGGAACCGACCAAGACTTGACCGGCGAACCAAGAACCGGCCAAAGCAGCGGCCGAAATTAGTACTGTATCAGCCCCTTGCGTTCAATTTTTTGGAAAAATTGATTAAATAACCAACACTTAAATAGAAATTGAGGAAATAACCTTCATTAAATCGAAATACCTTGAATAGCACTCGTTTCCGCCAGATGAAGCGGCTTCCGCCACACGGCATGGAGGAAGCCGGGCTTCCGCCACACCACGTGGCTTCGTCCATGCCATACGGCGGAGACCACCCGCTTCCGCCACCTGGTCTGGCTTCCTCCATGCGGTGTGGCGGAAACCACCTGCTTCCGCCACGTGGCGACGTGCACTGCCGACCGGCACCTGGGCGCGGAAAAATTGAGTTTTCGCGGTAAAATAAGTTGGGCAGTACTAGCAGCCGGACGTCCGATTTTTTTGTTTTTTTCGGACGCCGTGCAACATTTTTTTTGAACGTATGAAACATTTTTTTCACTGTAATTTAGAGAAAGTAGAAGAGGTTCGGAATTCAAATTGAGGTGATCTGTTTGGTCGAAATTCTATGAAAAGCAAGGGGCGTATTACACTATTGCTCTCGTTCTAGTAGGTTTTCTAAATTAACATAATCACCGAAGATTTTGTGTCCCATTTCTGCAGATTGCGACGCGGATCGTTTTCAATTAGCTCGTCGCTGTGGAAAAAGTAGTCATGGCTCGCTCCTTTTATCTATTTAGTTCCATATTTGAATTTCCCAAATCCCCATCGAATCGCTGGAAAAATTGAGTAAATAAGTCACAGAATGGGCGTAAATAAGAATCTACCGAATTGCATATGGCTTACAAATGCTAAATAAAGCAATGGCATGTACGGCACACTCTACCGAGTATACCGGACTAAACCTAACATGCTTTAGGGAAAGGGAAGAACAACAAGGGCCCTTCTCAGACACTCTCATCGAGTGCACCGAGGATATTTCCCCTTGCGCAACCCATCGGTGCTCGCCGCTCGCCCTAGCCGCCCTCTCGCGCTTCTGTCACGCTCGGCCTCCGCTCGGCCGCGGGAGAGCTGCCGTTCGGCCTCCCTCTCTGCACGCATTTGTTCGGCAAACTTCATGCGCTTCTCCTCTTCCTGCTGCTCACGGCACTGCTGCTCTACCATAGCTCTGCGATGCGAGTACTCCCAATTCCGCATCCTCTCCATCTCAGGAGTCTGCTCCGCGTCGTAGAATTTGATGAACTCGCATAATGGAGGCTGCAGTTGGTGACAAAAGATGGTATAACAGTGTTAAGGTTTGGACGGTTTGATGCAACAGCAAATGCGAGTACAAACATACCGGGCTCCTCCGCCGCATCCGCATCCCCAGCATTGGCTCGGAGTCGTGGTTGCGGCAGCTCCAATACCTCATACCGTAAGTGTATGAATTGTCTACAGATTGCCGAAAGCGGCAAGGATCCCCGCATAGGCACATGGGGACCTCCATGCCGTCGGGGACGGACTGGACAACGCTGTGCCTTGGGGGCGAGGGGAACTCCATTGGCACCGGTTGGTTGGCCGGCAAACTTGTGCTTCGTGGTTTGGATTGCTTGCTTGGTGTGAATATTCGGAGACGAGCACTGGGGTTTAAATAGCCCGCCACCAGCCAAACGAGAGAATCGGAGCAAAGAGACAAGGTCAGCTAGAATGCTTTGTACAGTTTTATCGATGACAAAAGCTGAAAAAGTTAACAGGCGTGCTTTTGATATGACATGGCAGGCATACTGTTACATCTTTGACAGCAATGCTTTTACAGCTTGACAGCAATGCTTTTACAGCTTTGACAGCAATGCTTGTACAACTTTACAGATGACATCGACGGGTCATGGCAGTGGAGTACACAGCTTTGCAGATGCAATCTAGGCTGGCTTTCATGGCTCAACAGGAAAGAAAAGGACTACATGTTTTGTGCGCGACTATAATACTTAGGGTTATTGGGCGTTGAGAATTTATATGCAAAGAGAGCTGTAACTGAGATATTTTTACATAATATGGTAGTCCGTATACCAAATAGCAAATCTGGTACATTCGGACCCAAAAATTACTTCGAACATGCTTTTTTACGGGCCGCCGAAAATCCTTCGTCGTTAGGGTTTGTGCGCGACTTTAATACTTAGGGTTATTGGGCGTTGAGAATTTATATGCAAAGAGAGCTGTAACTGAGATATTTTTACATAATATGATATAACAGTTTTCGGTTAGTATTTTTTGTATCTTTTTTGTTTCAAAAAAAATGATATAATAGTTTCACGTTGTAAAAAAAAGCAGTGATGAATTATGTGAAAAATCGCTTCTCAAGAAACCAAACTTTCGAAAATTTTGATGTTCGAAACCTGGAATTTGGGGTTACCCTATACCTGTATGGCATACCCAAAACCCCAAAACATTGGATCTGCCCGGCGGTTTCCTCGGCCTCCTCCTCCGGGAGTGCGGCGGCGATGTCCGGCTCTTCAACCTCCAGTAGCCCGTCCACGTGCTCCACCGCTGGTCATGGAGTCACAGATATATAGGCCCCTCACATGGGCGATCAGTGGTGGCAGCCCGGCGAGGAGGCTTTAAATGTTGTGGCACGTATGATTAAGTCGGCTCGAAAAGGCAAAGCCGCGTGTTGCGGCGTTATGTCGACTAAATCTAAAAATGTCTTTCTTTGTGTTGGCGTATCCGATGTTGTGTTGTCTCGTATGGCTTGTAACGACAAATCATATTAAAGGCATGAAATACAACGTTCAAATGGATAAGTTACAACATAACATTACAACGCGGAGAAACAACGATGGAATACGGCCTTACCAACGCATATGACGGGTGCGTCACTATTACATTTTATTTTAACAACTCTAGCGATACAGATTACAACGATCCGTAATCATCACTATCTATATCAATACCCTCATCTTCTAAGTACGCGCCGTCGCGTTTGCCCTCGCTATCACTCTGGTAGTCACATGGAAGACACAAGTCCGGTCTGCATCTTCGATGTCCTCTTTGTGGCAACCTCGCGGACGGTTGCGTAGCTATGGCTTGAAGGTCCTGATGTTACGCTGTGGGGGTCTGATTGCGAACTCGCTCAATCAGTATGGCAACCATTTCGAGGCTACTAGTTATAGCTTCGATGTCGATCCTACAAAGTCATGAATTCGTTGGCACTTGAACTTGTGCCAGGACTAAAGTTGTCTTTTGCAATTTTATTCAGGTCACCGATACCATCGATTTCTTTTATTGTCCAGGCCAAGCCTTTCTTGAGCCGCTCAGGATCCTTGTCCATCTACACATTAGTAGCAATTATATTTCAGCCTAAAAGAGTAGGATTCAAGCATAATCAAATATTTCTTGAACAAAAATATAAAAAAGATATAGATGGCCTCAAAGCCCCCAAGAACCAATCAATATCCCTTGTACCTCAACGACCCAACAACACAACAATGTAGCTTAGCTGCATTAAATAATTTTAAGTAAATAATACCGTGAAACACGAAGCCGGAATCAAATATTGGGAAAAAGGAAAGCTAAACCACTAGTTCTACTCTTTGCGTTGTGGGTTTTCTCAACTCACTCGAAGCTTTATGAACTCGAAACAATGGCTCACGATTGCCTGATAGAAATACATGCGGCCTTGTAATTTATAGCGAGGGCACGAGGGAGAAACGAGCCAGCTCACGGCACATCAGCGCTCGGAGCGAGGGGCCGAGACAGGAAAGCGGCAGGTGGGAGCGTTGTATCTTGGTGGTGGTGCACGCCAGAAGCTTCACAGATCTGGCATTGGCCAGCAGCTGGTGGCACATTAGCGTGCGAGGCGAGGCGCCGGGACAGGAAAGCGCCACGTGGCAGCGTTTACAGCGCGCTGGGGGGTCTGGCTGGTAGCTTGGTGTCCAAGTGGCCTGACAGAGCTGGTGGCAGTGTCATGTCAATTCGAGATTTTGCAGCTTTTTCAACGTGTTGTCAAAATCACCTGAGAGACCTGCATGCTCAGCGTTTCCTCTTGGGGTTGTCGAACTCCTCGCGTTCTTAATTAATAGCCAGACAAATGCATGCATCTGCGAACATCCATGCGAGACATGGCCTTTGCTTTCGGTGGTTCGATTAGACTCGATAGGACGGCAATAATGCAATGGTCTTTGGGAGGAATCGACCCTGGCTATAGCTTAGCCGGTGGCGGCATATTAGCGTCTGAGGTGAGGGGCCAGGACAGAGAGCGACGCGTGCCGCCTTTGCAACGTATTTGTGGGGGCCTAGCTGGCGAATCTGCGGTGGTAGTGGCCACCAACAATTGGCAAGACATTAGCGAGGAGGAGGGTCGACATCGGAAAGCGCCCGTGGCGGTGTTATCTGTTGTTGTTGTTCGTAATAATCACTATCGCTTGAACGCCCTCCGTTCTGAGCCTTCGTCATATCACCTTTTCCAACTTTAGTCATATCATCTTTTTCCACCATCGGTCATATCTTCTTTTAGCCTCCTGCCACGAGGCGATGATTTTGTACGGGCGCGAAAAACCTTCATCGTCATGGTTTGGTCGCGGCTATGATAATGAGGGGTATTGCGCTAGTACATATTAGATGTAACGAGAGTTGTAACCCGGTATTTTTACGTAATATGGTAGTCCAGATACTGAAATAGCAAATCTGCTACATTCGCCCCAAAAATAACTTCGAACATGCTTTTTACTACTCACTAAAATCCTTCATCGTTAGGGTTTGTCTTGCGACTATAATACGTAGGGTAATTCGTGGTTGAGAGTTTGTATGCAAAACAGAGTTGTAATCGAGAGATTTTTACGTAACATGGTAGTCCAGATACCAAATAGCAAATCTGATACATTCGCCCCAAAAAATAACTTCGGACATGCTTTTCTACGGGCCGCCCAAAATCCTTCATCGTTAGGGTTCGCGCGCGACTATAATACTTAGGGTAATTCGGGGTTGAGAATTTGTATGCAAACAGAGTTGTAACTGAGATATTTTTACAGAATATGGTAGTCCGTATACCAAATAGAAAATCTGCTACATTCGCCCCCAAAAATAACTTCGAACATGCTTTTCTACGGGCCGCCCAAAAGCCTTCATCGTTAGGGTTTGCGCGCGACTATAATACTTAGGGTAATTGGGGGTTGAGAATTTATATGCAAACAGAGTTGTAACTGAGATATTTTTACAGAATATGGTAGTCTGTATACCAAATAGCAAACCTGATACATTCGCCCCAAAAAATAACTTCGGACATGCTTTTCTACGGGCCGCCCAAAATCCTTCATCGTTAGGGTTCGCGCGCGACTATAATACTTAGGGTAATTCGGGGTTGAGAATTTGTATGCAAACAGAGTTGTAACTGAGGTATTTTTACAGAATATGGTAGTCCATATACCAAATAGCAAATCTGCTACCTCCGCCCCAAAAAATAACTTGAAACATGCTTTTTTACGGGCCGCCGAAAATCCTTCATCGTTAGGGTTTGTGCGCGACTATAATACTTAGGGTTATTGGGCGTTGAGAATTTACATGCGAAGAGAGTTGTAACTGAGATATTTTTAGAGGATATGGTAGTCCATACACCAAATAGCAAATCTGCTACATCGGGCCCAAAAAATAACGGTGGAATACGAATCATATTAAAGGCATAAAATACAGCGATTAAATGGATAAGTTACAACATAACGTAGTCACGCGGGAAAAACAACGGTGGAATACGAGGCCTTACCAGCATTACATGGCCAGATTGCCTCACTAATACATATTATTTTAACAACTCTAGCGAAACAGATTACAACTATCCGTAATCATCACTATCTATATCAATACCCTCATCTTCTAGGTAATCGCCCGGTGATGGCGTTTGCCCTCCTCATCACTCTCGTAGTGATAAGGACACAAGTCTGGTCTGCATCTTCGATGTCCTCTTCGTGGCAACCTGCGGACGGTTGCGAGCTATGGCTTGAAGGTCCGGATGTTCTGGCTGTGGGGGGTCTAATTGCAGTAACTCGTTCGACTGTATGGCAACCATTTCGAGGCTACTAGCTATAGCTTCGATGTCGATCCACAAAGTCATGAATTCGTTGGCACTTGAACTTGTGCCAGGACTAAAGTTGTCCTTTGCAATTTTATTCAGTCACCGCGATACCATCTATTTCTTTTATTGTCCGTGCCAAGCCTTTCTTGAGCCGCTCCGGATCCTTGTCCATCTACACAATGGTAGCAATTATATTTCAGCCTAAAAGAGTAGGTTTCAAGCATAACTGAAATTTACTTCGAACAAAAATATAAAAAAGAAATAGATGGCCTCAAAGCCCCCAAGAACCAATCAATATCCCTTGTACTTCACAGACCCAACAACACAATAATGTAGCTTCGCCTCCAAAATAAGTTTCGTAAATAATACCTGTGAAACACGAAGCCCGAATCAAATATTGAAAAAAGGAAAGCTAAACCACTAGTTCTACTCTTTGCGTTGTGGGTTTTCTCAACTCACTCGCAGCTTTATGAACTCGAAACAATGGCTCACGTTTGCCTGATAGAAATACATGCGGCCTTGTAATTTATAGCGAGGCCGCGAGGGAGAAACGAGCCAGCTGGCGGCACATCAGCGCTCGGAGCGAGGGGGCAAGACAGGAAAGCGGCACGTGGGAGCGTTTGCAGTGCGCGGATGGGGGTCCAGGCTGTAGCTTCACAGATCGGCATTGGCCAAGAAATGGCGGCACATTAGCGTCGCAGGCGAGGGCCGGACAGAAAGCGCCACGTGGCGGCGTTCTGGCCTTACTGGGGGGTCTGGCTGGTTCCAAGCTGCAGCTCACAGTGGCCTGGTAGTGCACAGGGAGCAGTTTGCAGCAGATTAGCTTGCGATGCGAGGGGCCAGGACAGGACAACGGCACGTAGCAGCGGTTGCAGCGCGAGGTGGGGGCCTGGCTGAAGCGAAGCTGCACCGGTAGCGATGACTGGCCGTGAGTATCTTGTGAACATAGATGACAACTTGAAACTTTTCGCACGCCATAGAGTATCACGCTGAGTCTAATTTTTTTAATAACGGTTGATTTGACAAGTTTTTCATTTTGTAGATAATTCCAAGACGCAACTTTTTCATTTTGACAAGTTTTTCATTTGAGCAATATAAAAAATCATATAAAATCGAAAATGTTACCGCGGACCAAATATCAACTCTATCACATTTGTCACGGACCAAATTGAACAGTCTGCCGTAACTTGCATTTTTGGAGGTCTTTCTGTGCTCGAATCATTTTTTGGTCTACATGAAAGTTGTAGAGAATTCCAATACGAAACTTTTTAATGTTGACAAGTTTTTCATTTGAGCAACATAAAAAATCATAGAAAATCGGAAATGTAAGTGTATTGGTGCCGGACCAAAGAAAAACTGTTCGCAAAGGCCGTTCTGTAATTCGCAATTTTGGAGATCTTCCCGTGCTCGAATAATTTTTGGGTCTACATGAAAGTTATAGAAAACTTCAAGACGCATATTTTTTGTGTTAACAAGTTTTTCATGTGAGCAACGGAGAAAACCAAAGAAAAATCGGAAAGGTATGCTGTACTGGGAATCAATGAGTTTTATCGACAGTTTAACCACACGATCGGCAGTTCAAGACCGAGTCCTGCGTGGTGGCCAAGGTACGTGTCTTTCCATCATAGTTAATTAATTAAAAATACTTGAGTTAATACCATTAACTACAGAGAGAGCAACACCCATTTTGTTGCATAGATACATTTATATCCGAATACATTTGGAAAGATACATATTGTCTTACAAATAACTCGGTAATTACACATACGAACTGCCAATATAGACAGCTTTATGAGCGAGAGAAACTCTAGTTCAAACAGAATACTTATTTTATTAAGATGGTTGTACCACAAATGCATAAAAGCACTACATAGTCCGTCACACACAATTATTGAACGTTCCAGCGTGAACAAAAGAAGGGTGCTACCGGCCCGGACTAAGTACTCCCCTCGCTACTATCACGAACTGCACCCGGAGCCTGGGAAGGTCCTGGCTCCCCCAGAGCCGCCAAGAAGTGCTGGAACGCCTCTGACTGCTCACCACGCCGCACGGACTTCCGTGCAGTTACTCTGAGCGGCGGACCTCGGCGACGCTTGACCCTCGCGGCGTCTGGGGTCGAGCCTCTATGTGGATGGTCCTCCTGGGCTGGGGCAGGCAGTGGTGGTGCTGTCCGCAGCGCCTCCTGCACACGTCTGGCTGGAGATGGAGCGGCCGGTACGCCGCAAGTCCTTCAAATTAACGATCTCCACCTCGCCGCAAGATCCCTCGTAAGTGTCCTGAAGCTCACAAGAAATGTGGACGTCGCCTTGTCCTGCGCCGGATGAGCTCACCCATGTGCACAATGGTGGGGTCTGACTCCAACTCTAAGCTCCGGAACCGGTTGTGAGTCCTCCCCACGTCATGGGAGGGAAAGAGCCGATACGGAGTGTCCTCCAACTGGTAGCGGTAGCTCTCGCCGAAGTGAAGGAGAGCCTGCCTGGCCGCATCCTGCAGAGCATCATCGAGCTTTAGCCGCTCCACTGTGAAGTACCGGATCCGGTCATTCCACTGAGGACCCTTGGCGAAGATGAGCAATCTCACTGTCCAAAAGTTACGGCTAAAGCGGAACGGAACGCAGCGGTACTCGGCGGCGAGTGTAGCCCAGCTCTGGAGCATCAAAGATAGCTCCTCACAAAATCCTCCCTCCGTCATGCCAAACGAGGTGAAGACAGGCATCTACAAAATTTTTAAGCAAGACAAGGTCAAGAAACATTTTAGATATAATACAAATGGAAGAGCAAGATACTAGGACAGAATACGTAGTAGTGAAGAAGATTATAAGTGCGTAAATATTTCTTATTAAAATTTTCATCGTTAACTTTCTCAGGTGATGTTAGAGCAATTATTCCAACAGTAGACGTTATTTCGAATCAGATCAAGGTTGTAGCCACCAACATCATGCAATACAGAATTGGACAAAGACTTTGTCCAATTTGCACGCATCTTTAGTACGTACAATTAGTAATTACATCAGACGGAGGCCCTACATGAAGTTATTTAACATTATTGACGGCCCCCGCGGCGACGTCCAGCTTGCCTTCTCATGAATTCCTCGGGTCAGACGCAATCGGGACTGCGTTCCTCGATCCTGCGGCTTTGTGATGGCCCCTCGCCTACTCGGACCGGGCGGTCGCCGACATCTTCCTCGAGGGAGGTGCACCCGACGCAAAGGTATATTGTCGCGAGGCCTGGTGGGAGTAGTTGTACCATGCATCTGGATTGGTCGCTTGTAGTGGACCCGCTGCAGATGTTTGCAACCGGTTGCGGTTGCGAGATGCCCTACGCCCCCTAGTAGAGCAAGAAAGGTAGTATGTCCTAACATCAACTCGAGGTCGAAAGCACCGTGCTCGCTTCCACTGTTGTGTTTGATCGTAGTCCGTCGCGTAGGAGGACGAAATGTGGCACTTCCGGCAAGCGGTGGGGCCGACGTGCGAGTATGTCGCCCCATGGTGACCACTGCTCACCGGGCCGACGTAACAATCTGCTTCCTGCTCCTTTGTACCGCAGATAAGTTGGGACTTCAACACGGGGCTAGGATGATGGCGCTACCGATCCGGCTTCCCACATGGGACGTGGGCGCACGCGCGTCTTTGGGGCGCCCTCTCTGGCCGCCACTTGAGGGACGGATGCTGACGGACCGCCTAGCGTGTGAGGTATGAGTTGGATCCATGCGAGGAGAGCCGTAGTTGCGTGGCTGTCGTGTAGAGCCTCCAAGCCCACGCATCGCCGAGAGTAATCTGGACCCCTGAGACGCGAAGTAACGTCTCATTTGATTGGCTGCCGACGTCGAGCCAGAGGACCCCGGAGGGTGGGACGCCAGTTCATCGGCATGGGTAATTATTTGCGATGCCTCCCGAGTCTGCGTTGCAGAATGTAGTTATTAGGAATTTGAATATGAAAGTTATGATAAATATTACTACTACGATGGGTGCACCAGAGTCTGCGCATGTCGCGACTTTTCTTCTGGGTACGCCATGGCGCGTGGTTCGATCTCCTGGCTAAGCAACGTGGCACGCGTGCGGCCGCGGTACCATGCAAGGTACCTGTCGTACTCATCGGGGTCGTACGGCCCAATGGGATCGACCACCTCCTGCAATGCTGACTCGACCCATCGCGTGATGTGAGTAGCGTGGATCGCGTCCAATCGATCGCTCCGCACTACCCATAGCGCTTCTCCTGTAATGTTCAATACATTGTAAAGGCAAATGTTTGACGAAGATGACAATAATGACACACATGAAATACGTACCCGTGCGACCTCCCAGCATCCCGCGGTGGTGGAACCGGGATTATCTGCCGCCACCCGAACTGTCGTTGGACGCGTTCGGGCGAATAGACCTCCACCGCGTTCATGTACACGACGAAGCATGTCGTCATCCAAAATGACATGTCCACCAGGCAGCAACCAGATATGAGCCCGTTGGTGGCAATTTAAATCGCTGCTCGCGGCGTCCATGGATCCCAAGTCACATTGTCAGCGGTTAGTAGGTCCATATCTGCTACCACCCGCCTGTAGCTCGCCTGGTCATCAAGCGGCGACCATCTTAGCCGTGCGTGCATCCAACGATAACCCATAGTGGGGCGAGAGGGCTCTGGCATGTCATGGGTCACTTCGATGGGGTAGTAGCTTCTACCGATTGTAGGCCTAGATATCGGAAGGTACTCCCAACTCCACATCTGGAGCAATTGCACGCACCCAGTAATTGTGCCCCTAGCAGTATGTCGTACGCATGCTTCGCACAACCCACGGTACGTGTCAGCTAGGACCGCGGATGCCCAGCTGTATGTCGTCATATCCTCTAGATTTGCGGCCAACTCACGAGCTATCCAAACTATATGCGGGGAGATGGTGTCACTGTTCGTGGTCGTGAACATCAAACCACCAAGCAAGCAATACAGATAAACTTCGTAATGTCGTTCTATGGTAGCTTCGTCTGCATCCTGTGGGCATGGTTGGTACTCTTGTAATGCGTGTAGCCAGCTCGTTGACACTCCGGTATCCTTACTTGTGTACGGCACCCCAAACCTGCAGTACTCGGATTAATGAGGTACATCGATCGTTATCATTTTAGACATTACTTAACAAATAATCTCCATGTACCGCCGTCACGCATCGCTGCCCACAGGCCTCTTCTGGGACGGGATAGCACCACAGGTTGGCCCCTAATGGGGAGGCCGGTGAGCATGGCTACGTCTCTTAGAGTGATAGTCATCTCACCGAATGGAAAGTGAAATGTGTGCGTCTCCGGCCGCCACCGATCGATCAGACCAGTAAGAAGTGCCCGATCGAGGCCTGGCATCGGGCGTGGTCATGCCCCCTACCATCGTAGCTCCGTCCATGAGAAGCGCGAAGGGTAGTAGACCTGCAGGCGAGTGGAATATGGAACCGCCGTCCAACTTCGGTATTTTGTGCAACGATCCGGCATGAGAGAGCGGGCAACTGAAATGTGCACGCAATTAAGGTTAGAGGCATCGCAAATATTGCACCACATGTAACATACAATTGTGTCGCACCTCATGTCCTGAACAAATCGCCCTCGCACGGTGTTTCGCATCAACCAACTCACTGAGTAGCTCTGGAAGTGCAATGCCCGCCATAGCCTGCAATGTCAACGCGCGGTAATAGGAATACACGCCGAGTACGCAACGCTACGTACCAAATATGAAGGAAGGTACGCACTACAAAGTACACAATTAGAAAGTACAAATTACTGAGTACACAATACGAAAGTACGCACTACTTAGTACACAATGTCAAATTATGCCTTTGCTAATTAAGTACTGCGTGGATTGGGGCACCTCCTGCGGTCGTGTCCAGGTTGTTTGCATAATGAGCACTTTCGCAATCCATCTACCGCATCAGCCGCATCCATGTCACCTTGCATTCTGGTGCTCCTTGGCCTTCCTGGCTCTGTGCGTCTACTCACGGGGTACGGTTTCCAGGTGGGGCCCTCGAAGAGCTTGTAGTTCGCTCCAACTGTGAACGAACTCATCTTTGGACGCCAAGTGCTCTTCAAAGCATGCACGGTGTAGTATGGTGAGATGAACTGTGATGCATCGTTTCCACCCATGTCGCGACATGCGGCCAACACATGGGAGCACGAGATGTGATGCAGCTTCGGCTTGTTGCACGTGCAGGTAGCCTCCTCCGCCCCTAACTGGCACTGCTGCACAGTGTCCCCCGCGAGATACCCATATTGGTATTTGCGCTTGCACATCACCTCGAATTTATTCGTGCCTATGTCATAAATCCTAGTGCGGTGGAAGTGTGCCTTCTGCCTTCTCGATTGGAGGATCTTCTCCACTCTTGGTGCGTACGTAGTGACATACGCCTCGGCCACGTTCCCGCGATCACGGAAGTAATCAGTCGCCCGGTAAAAGGTGAGCTCAATGATTGAACACAACGGAAGGCCGCGAACACCCTTCAGTACGTTGTTCAAAGCCTCCGCTATGTTCGTGGTCATGACGTTGTACCTAAAATGGTTTATGTTAGCTTCAACGAGAATTCACGTAAACACCGCGGTAATTACCATGAACTACGGTTTGTCCGTACCTCGCTCCGTTAGGTGTCGTGGAGTAGCGACCACCGCTCGGCTGGCTTCCCCGCAATCCACTGGCTGAAGGTGGGCCGCGTGCGACTAACCAAAGTCTGGCCTGCCACCACTTGAGAGCGTAGTTGTTGTTCCTGTGATTGGGCGTCTTCCATCATCTTCCGTGTGGTGTCGTTCAGCTGCGTCCATATCGTGTTGAACTTGTGAGGTTGGTTTTGAAGGCACATGGCTTTGAACCTCTTCACCATCGCCTTGTTCTTGTAGCTTGAATACAAGTTCGCACCTAGGTGTCGCATGCACCATCTCCTCTCCACATCGTGCCGCTTCACCGAGGAGCTTGTGCTGTCGCGTGCATGACATCCAACGCGTGGAGAAGGCCTTTGTTGCGGTCGGACACAACGCAAACGCGCTCCTCGTACTCCACGACCCGGCTCTTAAGCGTGCCAAGAACCACAGCCAACTATCGTTGTTCTCACTCTCCACGAGCGACGCCAATGGGATGATCTCGTTATTTGCATCTGCGCGAGTGCAGATTAGCGGCCCCACGGAACTTCCCACTCAGGAATGTACCGTCGACGCAAATAACCTGGTCTGGCAGCACCTAAAAGCTTCGATGCATTGTCCAAACGACCAGAATAGCCTTACGAGGTATCGGTCCACCGGGCTCAAAGACCCGTCCTCCATCCTTACATGCTCATCCCCCAGTGCGAACTGAGTGCCTGGGTTTGTCATGGCTATCTTCTGTAATAATCTAGGAGCAAAGTTGAAGGACTCCTCAAGCCCCCAAAAAGCATCTTCAATGCCTTCTGCTTTGCTCGCCAGTTGTGCTATACGTGATCACCATCCCGTGTTTTGTTTGCATCTCCTCCATAATTACACGGGGTCATCGCGATGTTGGTTCCAACGATGTTCACTATGTTCTCGCGCTACGCATTTCGCTCATTAAATCGCTCATGTTCCTTATGGATTCCTCGGTGCATGTATGAGGAATATATACACGAACCTTAAAGTAATCCTCGTGCTTTGGTTCTTTGAACTCGTACAAAGAAGGGACAATGGGGTACTTTGCACTTAACCTCGTACACGGTGCGATCCGACCGGTTACGAGTGTGCTCCCGTCTTGTCATGACGGCGTACGTGCTTAGGAAGTGAATTGCCTCCTGCTTGTTATGGAAACGTTGCTCAACTCGAATGTCATTATGGGTGTGCGCCCCAGCGGACGTGTTACTGTAATCCACAAGGGTACAATCCAGCAGACCAATGGCTCGAAAGTATTGTATAGCAGGTGCTGGGTCATCATCGTCCGCCGCTCCTTCATCCCCGCTACCGCCACCTTCACCAACCTCCGCCGCATCAACTTGTTCTTCGCCATCGTCCGCCGCTCCTACATCCCCGCTAACGCCACCTTCACCAACCTCCGCCGCATCAACTTGTTCTTCGCCATGCCCGAGGTCCACCCTCCACGCTTGGTGGATCCTGTGGTGGATCCTGTGGGCCCATGTGACAAATCATGGTCTCATCGCCTCAGTAGACCCGAACTCCTGATTGGTGTCGTGCAAATACCTCTACATACACCCCTAACTCGAAATTCTCTTCGTTAAGCTGCGGGCATACAAATCCTACGAACTATTATTTCTCAGCTGGAAGAGTGTGTACACAACCATAGGGCTGTTTGGAACGTATCGTGGACGAACCCCTTCTAGACGAACCCTCTGCGTATCACGGTTCACACGTAGTACGGCAACAACATGTGATTTTAGCTGGCCCAATCCACTCGGGATGGATATTGTGCTGTCTACGTGCATGCAGTTGTCCATGGTCACCACTCTACCGTGCAAAACAGAGGGCCGTTCTCCATGATATATTTTCAAAAATGTGTCCATCTGTTGCACAAATATTAAACCTTTTAGTCATTACAATTTTAATTCAGGCAATTTTAATCAAATTTGCACCAAATTTACCGCACCAGTTCATCGATTCTACATGTCTCGCACAGCCTAACATTGTTACTTCCCGATACTCTTTCAAATGGGATGTTTTTCCTGTTTTTCTCTTTTCTTTTCTCTTCTTTCTTTCCTCTTGTTCTTTCTCATGAATTACGGCATTACGGTGTACTTTAAGTGCATCATGGCTCCCGATATGAGCTACCGTATAAAAGCTAATTGGTACACCCTAAGTTAACGTTGACAATAAAACTTAGGGGTATTGCGGCAGCATATTTTTGTTGCAAAGCAAGGTGTAAATAAAATATTTTTCCAGAATATGGTACTCCATATATCAAAGAGCACATCTGCAGTATTCGTGCCAAAAATTACATTTAAACGTGATATTTTACGTGCTGCCGAAAAGGCTTAAAAGTTAACGTTGACAATTAAACTTAGGGGTATTGCGGCAGCATATTTTTGTAGCAAAGAAAGGTGTAAATAAAATATTTTCCCAGAATATGGTACTCCATATATCAAAGAGCACATCTGCAGTATTCGTGCCAAAAATTACATTTAAACGTGATATTTTACGTCTTTGCCGAAAAAGGCTTAAAAGTTAACGTTGACAATAAAACTTAGGGGTATTGCGGCAGCATATTTTTGTAGCAAAGAAAGGTGTAAATAAAATATTTTCCCAGAATATGGTACTCCATATATCAAAGAGCAAATCTGCAGTATTCGTGCCAAAAATTACATTTAAATGTGATATTTTACGTCTTTGCCGAAAGGATTAAAAGTTAACGTTGACAATAAAACTTAGGGGTATTGCGGCAGCATATTTTTGTAGCAAAGAAAGGTGTAAATAAAATATTTTCCCAGAATATGGTACTCCATATATCAAAGAGCACATCTGCAGTATTTGTACCAAAAATTACATTTAAACGTGATATTTTACGTGCTGCCGAAAAGGATTAAAAGTTAACGTTGATAATTAAACTTAGGGGTATTGCGGCAGCATATTTTTGTAGCAAAGCAAGGTGTAAATAAAATATTTTCCCAGATTATGGTACTCCATATATCAAAGAGCACATCTGCAGTATTCGTGCCAAAAATTACATTTAAACGTGATATTTTACGGGCTGCCGAAAAGGCTTAAAAGTTAACGTTGACAATAAAACTTAGGGGTATTGCGGCAGCATATTTTTGTAGCAAAGCAAGGTGTAAATAAAATATTTTTCCAGAATATGGTACTCCATATATCAAAGAGCACATCTGCAGTATTCGTGCCAAAAATTACATTTAAACGTGATATTTTACGTCTTTGCCGAAAGGCTTAAAAGTTAACGTTGACAATTAAACTTAGGGTATTGCGGCAGCATATTTTTGTAGCAAAGAAAGGTGTAAATAAAATATTTTCCCAGAATATGGTACTCCATATATCAAAGAGCACATCTGCAGTATTCGTGCCAAAAATTACATTTAAACGTGATGTTTTACGTGCTGCCGAAAAGGCTTAAAAGTTAACGTTGACAATAAAACTTAGGGGTATTGCGGCAGCATATTTTTGTAGCAAAGAAAGGTGTAAATAAAATATTTTCCCAGAATATGGTACTCCATATATCAAAGAGCACATCTGCAGTATTCGTGCCAAAAATTACATTTAAACGTGATATTTTACGTCTTTGCGAAAAGGATTAAAAGTTAACGTTGACAATTAAACTTAGGGGTATTGCGGCAGCATATTTTTGTAGCAAAGCAAGGTGTAAATAAAATATTTTCCCAGAATATGGTACTCCATATATCAAAGAGCACATCTGCAGTATTCGTGCCAAAAATTACATTTAAACGTGATATTTTACGGGTGCCGAAAAGGCTTAAAAGTTAACGTTGACAATAAAACTTAGGGGTATTGCGGCAGCATATTTTTGTAGCAAAGCAAGGTGTAAATAAAATATTTTCCCAGAATATGGTACTCCATATATCAAAGAGCACATCTGCAGTATTCGTGCCAAAAATTACATTTGAACGTGATATTTTACGGGCTGCCGAAAAGGCTTAAAAGTTAACGTTGACAATAAAACTTAGGGGTATTGCGGCAGCATATTACGGCATTACGGTATACTTTAACTGTGTCATGGCTCCCGATATGACCTACCGAACAAAAGCTAATTGGTACACCGTGAAGTTTTTTACGAATACATGTTATTTACTTCCCTCACGAGAATAACAAAATTGGCTTCATAATTTTTAATGGTTAAATAATCAGGTTATAGCACATTAATTATTTCTTACGTTTAACAACTAATAAATTACAAACTACTACAATTATCTACAAATTCATATTCCTTTTCCCACATCGCTTAATCATATTATTATAGGATTTACAAATTTTTCCTTCACATTTTAAAGGTTTCACTCGATTTTATATAGTCGCGCTTTATTAAATTGATTCACCACCTACGATTAATATTTTAGCCCATTTTATTTATCCTGACCGATTCTCCAAGTCTGACACAGCCAACATAATCTAAGTAAAATAATGGGAACAACATGATCGAAGGAGGTGCTTACCTTGCTCGGACTGTTCTGGAACGGAGTCGAGGTCAACGGCTGCGGTGTCTACAACAGCGGTATCTACACAAAGCAAAAAACATCGATGAAGCGAAGGATGTAATAAGGCAAAATAACTTACCAAGGTTCAACGGTTCTGCGCACCAATTTTTAAGTCGATTAAGCAACTACATTTGGTTCGACTTATTAAGTTGAGAAAGGAGGTCAACTCCTTTCGGGTCCAAGTAGTGATTACGTCCAAAAATAAAAACAGTCCTTCGCTTCTGCGAATAACTTACCAAGGTCCAGAAGTTCGGCACACCAATTTTTTAGTCGGATTAAGCGACTACGTTCGTTCGAGTTATTGTGTTCAGAAAGGGGGTCAACTCCTTTCGGGTCCAAGTGGTGATTACGTCCAAAAATAAAAACAGTCCTTCGCTTCTGCGAATAATCGTCCTAAATAAAAATAGTCCTACCCTCAAGCAAATTATCGTCCGAAATTAAAACATTCAATGGTGATCAGAGGGTTTAGCCCTCCGAGATAGTTCAACATTCCATTGCCAGTTCGTAGTCCCAAAATAAGGTTGTTATTTTATGCGACAAGAGTTAATTTAACTTTTATTCCATTTCAATATTATTACAAGCGTAGAAGTTTTTACATGTTAGGATTACTTCGTAAATTGTTATGGTCCACGAACAGCAACCGATAAAAAGAACATTAATAGATGTCTAACCCAATCTTCAAGCTATCAAGGATGTCATCTATCATTTTTTTGCTTAATGCGGGGATATTTGTCCCAAGTTCACAATATAGGATGCTTACTGAAATTAACGCATGCATACATCGATTTGTTTAAACAACATAATCTAAGTAAAATAATGTGAACATAACCTAAGTAAAATAATAGGAACAACATGATCGAAGGAGGTGCTTACCGTGCTCGGAGTTTTCTACAACGGAGACAAGGTCGACGGGTCCGGTCTCTACAACATCGGTATCTACACGAAGGAAAAACATCAGTAAGAATCAAAAGATTAAGCAACTACATTCAGATAGGTCCAGAGGTTTGGCTCACCAATTTTTAAGTCAGATTAAGCAACTACATTTGGTTCGAGTTATTAAGTTGAGAAAGGAGGTCAACTCCTTTCGGGTCCAAGTAGAGATTATGTCCAGAAATAAAAACAGTCCTTCGCTTGTGCGAATAATCGTTCGAAATAAATAGAGTCCAACGTTCCAGAGGGTCCTGACCTCTGCAGAGACTATAATCCTAATAGCAGGTTGTTATTTTATGCAATAATAGTTGATTTACTTTTCATCCCATTTTAATATTCATACAGATGTAGACATTTTTAGGAGTTACGATTATTTCGCAAGTTGTGCATTTACCACGGACGAATTATTTTTGGGTAATCTCGAAGCTACTGATTTTACAGGAATTGCATGGTCTTCTATCACTCAACTTGCAACTAAATATAGCATGTCAACAGCTATAGATAAATTTTTATTGTAGCACGATTGCCAAAATAAATTTTAGTAATGTGCACCTTGATTGCTGCTGAAGACCGCTTCCGACTTCGGTTGTGTTAGTACTGTGATTTCCGCTGCATAGTAAAAAATGGAACCCAATTAATGTTTACAGTACGAATACACTACTTCACTTCACATGTTAATCAATAACAAAACCACCCAATACTACTCAAATAGCTTTGCTTTACTGCAGCTACTCAAATACCACGTCGCAGAATATTCGTCCGCGTAACCTCACGCTCGTAGAACTTCACTCACTGCAACCTCACTTCACTCACTGAAAAACTCACTGAAACTATTGAACCGAGCTCCTCACTAAGCAGGAAGCAAAAATCACGATCGTTCAGCGTTCTCTTCTCCTTCTTATAGGCCTGTCTCCGCAAATCACGATGGACAAATTTCCATCAGCTTTGCTCCACAGTTCTTCCTGCCTTAAGCTTTGGTGCGTCGTGACTTGAGCTTTGCTTTGGCGGTTCCTTCCTTCCCGCATGCCACCGATAATTGCCTTCCCGCATGCATGCCAGCGATAATTGCAAGCCCCACCATGCGATCAATAATCCCCATGCGATCTGTTTGCATGCATGTCGTGGAGTTTTGGCCGGTTCCCGAGGCTTTGGTATCGAGGATGCACGTTGGCGGCTCCCCATGCGACGTGGAGCCCTTGGCCGGTCCCTCCTCTCCCATCCATGTCTTGGCCGGTCCCTCATCTCCCATCCATGTCTTGGCCGGTTCCTCATCTCCCATCCAAAGCCTTGGCCGGTTCCTCCTCTCCCGTTCATAGCCTTGGCCGGTTTTTGAGGGTCCATCGATCATCAATGGTGCACTAGGAACCGGCCAACACTGATATTTCTGCAAATATCTGTAACTGTTGTATCATATTGTAAATACGAAACAACAGTTGACCTAAATACGATTTTTTCCGTTCTTGTTGTCGCGGTATATATGCTTGTTCGTCTTTTTCCCTGGTCATTTTGGCTGCTTAAAACACACTGTTTTCTGCACATGGTTGTTGAGCAGCGCTCAGGTCAATAAAGACAAACAAGAGACAGGAAAGCGTGGATGAGTGGAATAGAATCAGGAAAGCGCGGGGTTAGTTACGCGTTAGGATTAAAGCAAGCTATGGTTAAACCCGGTTGCTTTAGCTGTCGTCGCTCACAAAGTTGAAGAGCAAGCTTATCTAGAACAGGTGTATATTGGAGAAGGCATATATATATATATATATTAGTGTGATACATGCTTCTTCTATGCCCCTAATAAATATCCATATTTACTTTATATTCTCTACAGACATGCATTGACTATAGTGTTTAATGACAATAATTAAGAATAAAATAGTTATTTTAATATTTTCTTGGTCTATATATCAAAAAAATACAACAAATAAACTTGGACACAAGGAGTACCATCCCAATTGCGATTATAAACTCGAAGGTTTTAGTGGTGTTGGGTATGCCCCGGCACCCCGAAAAAATCAAAAGAAACACTAACATCACTTTTTCAATAGACCAAATTTGTTAATTGAATTGGTTTCAATTTTAGTGGTTTGTGATTTTTAAGACCTTAGAACTATTGGTATTGTACTTTTAATAAATTTTAAATATATATATGTTGGATTTATGATACTATAAAATCATTATATAAAGTTATATTGTAGGCCCCCGGATCGGCTATCCGGAGTCCTCTGTGTATTTCTGTACTAGTCCCAGATCAGTAGCTAGTACACACAATCAAACAGTGATAAATCAACAACCATATCACGAATACATATAACTAAATAAGAATAACATCAAATAAAAGCAAAGACCTTATGGTCAAGGTTTACCATTACGGCCTGAACAGGCAGAACAACTTGAACAACAGTAGCGGAAGATGAAAACACCAAGGCGACCCATCCAAATGCCCACAGGCAATCGAGTGGAGAACGCGTCCTAGTCGTCGGAAATCTTGGACAGCTTCTTTCACTTCTGAGATAGGATTAGAATGTAGCATGTGAGTACATAAAGTACTCAGCAAGTCTGGGAAATGATGCACAATGTAGACTATCCAAAGATGGCTTAGTATGGTTCTTTTGCATAAAGCCAAGTTTCAGTAAACTATACTTGTTAATAAGTTTCACAAAGCATATTTTAGCAATTCTTTTTAATAATTGAATTATGTAAAATTGCAGTGAAGGTTCTAACCACCACTCACTAATATACAGGCTCTATCCGCCACATCTCAACAAGATCAGGATTCCATTCATTCACATGGCTCATGCGCCACTTTGTTCACAAAATCGAGTTCCTTCCACCTACCTGGCTTTAGCCGCAAGCTTGCAGAGAGTTCTAACCGCTCCGGATCCCAAAACAAACCATTGTTTAGATTGAAACCAAAACCAAAGTCTACCAAGATGAAAGCATTCAAAGAAGCTTTGCCTTTGACCAGTAAACACGGCTATTCGAATAGTTTTAACTCTGCAGAGGTGTACAACTTTACCCACAAGACATGATATTCCCTTAATGCCAAGCTATTAGCACACTTCCTTAGGTGTCTTTGGCAGGATATCATGACAAGGACTTTACAATGTATACGCCTAACTCGACCCACCACGAGGTTTCACAAGTTAGGGTTATATCCACCCAGTACAGAAGCCCCCTCTTGCGCTGTGTGAGAAAAACAACATTGCCTCTATCCGGCGCTCACATCCCACCAAGTGGTGAGTCTAAGTTAGGTTTCTACAAATTATTCAGCCAGGTCGTACCATTATAGACATGTGGTTGTACGGTAATGCTTAGAATGGACAGTCATAAGCGTCGGTCCTTAACTGACTTGGGGCGGTACTTGCACAAGGAAAACTAGTGCTATATCCGCACCCGCCAAACAAACCATTCCGCCCAAGTCCAAACCATTTTTCAGTTTTCATTTTATTTTGTAAACCAACGGCAATACTCCTTGCCTATAACTTTCAACACAAAGTTTTCATGAGATAAATGAAATTTCCCACCCATAGGTGAATACTGACCGATTGCGAGTCTAAGCATTTCTACCGGACTATTCTATTCCACCAATAATTTATTTGATAAAATACAACTCTTAGTGTTGACAAAACGTGATTAAAATTAAATCCGTACTTTCCAAAATTCAGGAGACCATCAAGACTCCCCCATTCTTATCACGGTACTTTATAATCCAGTCCAATTTAGTACTTCCACCATGTAAAGTTGATATCATGTGCCATCATAACTCCAAAATCATGCCAAGCTATTATTATCATTGTTTATGAAACAATCTCTTCAGAATATGAGTCTCTCTATTGATTACCCATCATCCACACATCGATTGGTCTGTTAACCTACTTGATCCACCGAGAATAATTCATAATCTCATCCCCAAACATATTTCACGGAAGATTATACAAATCCAAGACTTCATAGATTTATTGCCTAGAGCTAATTCCATAAACAATGACACCAAATAACTAAGCAAATCACACCCAATCTACATCATTCAATAATCCCACACAAATGGTTATCGCAATCCCATAATTCCCAACATCATCTGCTAAACCGTCGAGTACGATTCTCAGTATTATCCACTTAATACATTGAGTATATTTGATAATATCATTGATTAAGTCACCAAGTATCATCCTCCACATCACCTATTGTAAACTTCATATTTGTCATCGCTAAAACACCTACATTTTATTTATCCACCAATAATACGTAATATTATCATATACTAAACCACCAAACATTCTAGATTATCCACAATTTTCCATAAATGATTACCACATGGTATGCTTGTTAACATCCACCGAACATGTAAGTCACCACTTGTTCTATTTAATCCCCAAGCACTACAAGAAACGAGCTCAGTGTCCTCGGCCGAAATATTTGTATCGTCGGTAAAATTGCCGACGACACAAAATTTTACATCTCTCGACGGCGTCAATAAAAATCGACGACATATACACGCCAAGCAGAGCTATGTCGTCGGCAACACCTAAACCGCCCGTCTGAGAGAGATCTGTGTCCTCGGTCCAACTAGCCCGCCGACACGAGGGAGATCTGTGTCCTCCGCCTACCTACCCCGCCCGACACAGGCGGACACTGTGTCCTCGGCCCACATACCCCGCCCGACACAGGAACTCCACCCCAGGCGGGGAACATCGGTAGCGTGATGAAATTTGAATTGTAGATCCCGCCAACACAGGCTGTGTCCTCGGCCCACATACCCCGCCGACCTGAGATGCGTAGCTGTGTCCTCGGCCCACCTACCCCGCCGACACAGGCACTCCGACATGTGGGACCAACATGCAGGATGCTCAGTAGGACGATGGCAAGAAGACTCTTTGTCGTCGGGGAAGAAAGCAGTAAGCGACACAAACATTTCTATGTCGACGGGACAAAGCTAGCCGACTACATAGAGAACATTTTGTCCACGGCTTTATTTTAGCTGACAATAATAATAATTCCAGATTAATTCAGAAAACCAATTTGAAAATGTTTTTTTTGTTTTTAAAATTAAGAAAAATGAAATAGAGCTTTAGAATAGTTGTTAGGAAACATACATCTATATGACATGTAATTTTTTATTATTTAATTAATTGGTATGTTACGGCGCTGTGTGTATGTGTCTCCGTAACGTTACCTCGAGTACTTTGAGTTGAACCTTGTGACGATTCAACGCAGACCAATTGAAAGAGCGAGGAATGACTTGGAATAGGTTGTGCATGTTGTAAAACCTTTAAATGACCGTACAAATGTCTCGTTCGACCCGTCGTAGGCGACAAAAATATCGAAGAACGTACGGCCGGTGGTGATGACTCTGTTACTCTCCTTGAGTTTTCAGATGAATTTGTTGTGACGATGAAATGCCGGGCGAAAGAAGAGCGAGCAATTAGCTGGAATAGGTTGTGCATGTTCTAAAAACCTTAAACTGGCCTTAAAAATCTCGGGAGAAAGAAGAGCGAGCACGACCTGTGTCCCAGTATCTGACGGTGGGCCCATGAGTGCTGTCTGTGTCCACGGCAAAAAATGTTACCGACGACACAAGTTGAACCTGTGTCCTCGGCTCTAACCATGCCGACGACACAAGTTGAACCTGTGTCCTCGGCTCTAACCATGCCGACGACACAAGATAGCCCCAGGTTCTGGCACCAGAAGGGGTCTGTGTCGTCGGCTACAGCCCAGGCCGAGGACACAGATGTCCACTCTGTGTCCGCGGCTTTAACTATGCCGACGACACAAGATAGCCCCAGGTTCTGGCACCAGAAGGGGTCTGTGTCGTCGGCTATAGCTCAGGCCGAGGACACAGATGTAGCTAAGTAGGTAGCTAGTTCGATCTTGGATCCAACTATTAAAATTGGACACTTAGTTAAAATTTGAAGCACCCATATCATAGTAAAATTGAACACTTAGTTGAAATTTGAAGCATCCATGCCATGGTAAATTCAAAATATAAGAATACTAAAATTAGAGTTTTGGTCATTTGTGAGGTTAAGAGGAGGGGGACACGTTATATTTCAAATGTGATCATACCAACACTCTGGTACTAGATCATATAAGAATTCTGAAGTTAAGCGTGCTTGGCTGAGAGTAGTATTAGGATGGGTGACCTCATGGGAAGTGCTCATTTGCATTAAAATCAGTGGTAGAACTCACTAGTTAAGCGTGCTTAGCGAGAGTAGTACTAACTAGGATATGGGTGAGGGTTGATCTCTTGGAAAATATCTTCGTTTTTGTGTTTCAAAATGTCAGAATATTACATAAAAGTTGAACCTGTGTCCTCGGCTCTAACCATGCCGACGACACAAGTTGAACCTGTGTCCTCGGCTCTAACCATGCCGACGACACAAGATAGCCCAGTTACGGCACCGGAAAGTGCAGTGTAAATCGGCTCTGACCCAGCCGAGGACACAGATGTCCACTCTGTGTCCGCGGCTTTAATTAGGCCGAGGACACAGATGTCCACTCTGTGTCGGCAGCATTAATTAGGCCGAGGACAGAAGTGTCTCCTCTGTATCAGCAGCTTTAAGTTCGCCGACGACAAATGTCTGGGTGTCGGGTCGGCCCCGGATGGCATCTGTGTCGTCGGGATTTATTGTGGCCGTGGACATAGGTTGGTTGTGTCGTCGACTCTGTGTCGTGGGTCTTGTGTCGTCGGGAGGCCGACGACAGAGCCCTGTGTCAGCGGTTTTGGCATCTGTGTCGTCGGTAAAAGCCGAGGACACTGAGCAAGATCCTTGTAGTGAAGTGTGCCACTCAATATCATTTATTTATTTCTACCGATTATTATTCTTGAAATCATTCCTCTGCCAATATTCTCCCAATCCACATAAATTATATGCTTTACCATTCATATATCAATTCCATAACGACTACCCCCACATCGCTCATATTTACGAAATTGCCCATTTACATTTCATACCACTTGTTCCACCGATCAAGTCTCCCCAAAAGTCTTTTTCTCTTATTTAAAGAATATTTTTTCAAAAATATTTATATTGGTGGATTACTATACTAGGGCGACAAAGGATCATGGATAACAATGCCAAGGAGGTAGGGACAACAGGTATAACTAATATCCTAATGTTAACATCATCCATTTATATAAATAGCAATGCAACTTGTAAAACATTGTAAAACATTTATAAATCATAGGTTTAATATGCGTCAATGAGACTTGCCTTCGATCACAGCGAGGGTCTCGAGGTCTTGAAGTCCAGCGACGGGGTCGGCGGTCACGTCGGGGTCCTCGGCTACGCGCAAAACGAGGCAATAAATAAATAACCAGAAAATAAATAAAATCCAAAAATTACAAAATTAGTACTAGCAGGAAGGTCTTGATTTTAGATGAATTTAGAAACTTGAACGGAGTCAATCGGAGTTCGGACGCAAAAGTTATGAGCTTCCGAAGTTGAAAATTGCTGGGAAATCAAGCAAAATGGGAAAAGTTACTGTAGCTACACTAAAAATCGCGAATTTGCCTGGGAACAGAGCCACTGGAACCTAGAGTTTGCTCAAGGGGAAGTTGCAAAAGAAGGGGTGGCGGGATGGAAGAAGGTAAGCCCCGGAAAGGTCTCGACGACGCGAATCCAATGGTGGTGTCGGATTTTGAAGAGGATTACCAGAGATGACGAATTTGGCGACGAACGGCGTTCCGGCCGAACCGACAAAAACACGAAATTCGCCTCCAAAACTTGAGTGATCCTAAAATTGATTGAAATGTTAGATTCTAGATTTCCTCACGGTCACAAGGAACCAATTGGAGTTGAGAAAAACCCACCGGAATGGATGCTAGGAGGATGAACTTGAAGAGCACCGAAAAAACGGCGACCCGGCGTTGGTTTTCTTGATGTAGCGGGCAAACGAGTTGGAGAGGCTAAAGGAGGATCACACCACCGGGACGGGGATTCTTATACGGAGAGAATGGAAGTGGAACCACACGAAACGGAGTTGAAACGCCTGAGTTATTGCCATTAGATTGCATTTCGGTTTTTGGCCGATGGTTTCAATTCCGGCGAGATTAGTGACTAATGATGGTGGGGAATGGCAAGAGGGCGTCGATACGGATTCAACGGAACCGTCCGTTCGCGATTTGGAGTTGAAATGAGAGAGATGGAGTGGTTTAAAGAGAGCGACCACCATGAATGGAGCTTGAGCTCCTTCTCCGTTGTTTCCATGGCAAAGGTAGAAGATGACACTGTAGCGCCACGTGGCGAGCTCCGGTTGGCCTAGAATTACGTAAATGAACCGCCTTAGAGAAAAATTAGGAAAAATGGTCTAAAAATTCCTAGAACCATCTTAGAATATTTGGGACCAAATAAAATTGGTTTCGCGGAATTTGGATGAAATTTGTGGAATTTAATATTCGGGCGCGGATTGCAGGTATTAAACAAAAGCCGCGCGAGATAAAATAGGAACGGAGGTCCAAAAATCCGGGGAAAGGTTCCTAAAATCATTTTGGAATATTTGGAACACAATGGAAGTGGTTTTGGGATTTTTGGAGCATTTTTGGACTCGGGTGAAATTTCGGGTACCGGCGGGAACTGGAAAATTCGATTTTTCGACTGGAGGGGAATTAAATCCTGATTTTGGATAGGAACGGACGCCAGGTTAATATAAACACCAAAGAAACTCCAATTTTTGAATTTAATTTACTTAAATTAGGTTTTTCTCCAGAAGACGAAAACTAGGGTGTTACAAATATGTATAAAATATACTCCCTCCATCCTGAAAAAGAAATCGTTTTAGAGTTGTCCTAAGTTAAAGTTTTAGAACTTTATCTATAAATAACTTTTAAATTATTTGGATTGAACACATAAAAGTTACATAAATAGATTTGTCATGAAAAAAGCTTTCAAATATTATAATTTCAATGCATTTTATAAATAAAATGCAATAATTTTTAATGGTCAAAGTTGTATTTTGGAGACCGTGTCGATGTCCAAAACGACTTTTTTTTCAGGATAGAGGGAGTATACCCCTAAATTTTTTTTTTTAGTTCCACCGCTTCCTTGAGAAGCACACAATCTCCGCTGCCATCATCATTTGCACCACAATTACTGCAGGTATTATCAGCACACCAGGCCCCAAATTCTCGTTTTCCACAACAATTGTCACTGTCATGGAGAACGACAAATGCCTTCACTATTGACGGCATGGTTTCAAGCAAAGGATACCTGCCCAAATAATCAGTGAGTTCCAGCCTAACAAGAATTGGAGCAGAAATTCGAGTCCAAGTATTCGAAGTTGGAAAAAATATACAGCCAATGATGGTCAGCTCTTTAAGGGACTGGGACGAGATCTTATCGGACTGGATGTGGCAACCCCTCTCCTCCAAAGATTTCGCAGTGCTGGACAGCTTAGCTCTAACTTTGCCTTAGGTTATTCCGAAAGCTCAGAGTATATTGTAGCTACATGCCTTAGGTTAGTCCAAAAGCTCAGAGTGCCTACTATATTTGTGTCGATTCACAGTATAGAACAGAAAATTCTAACTTATGCCTTGGAAGGCAGATGCCAGTGGGGTATCAGAGCGCCTACTACATTTTTTGAAACTTGTATACAGCTATCTTCAGCTAGTACTTATCTATACTATAAACTCTACTTCTTAGTCATCCGTTAAAATAAAAAGAAGTAACACTTGCATGCATAGCTCTTGATCAGTTCTCAGTTCTCACACATTTTGGACTTGTTTGAAGTCTTTGTCAACCCACACCTTAGACCATCTCCAACCATATTCTCTTCATTTCATTCCCTTCCCTGTTCGCTTTCCTCATTCTCATTCCCTTTATTTCCCCTCATCTTCAACAGATTCCCTTCATTTCATTCCGTTCCCTATTCCCTTCCCTATTCTCATTCCCTTTATTTCCCCTCATCTCCAACAGATTCCCTTTAAAGAGAATTGTATAGGGAAAGAAGAGAGAATCCCTTGCTAGAGAGAAAGAGGGAATGGGAGACAGAATCCCTTCACGAAGGGAATGCTAAAGGGAATCCAACAGCATTTAGTAAACATGACCATCAAAAAATGAGTTTCAAATTAACAACTTAATAGTTGATCAAATTTTCATTTTCCAAATAACAGTTCAAACGCATTTTTGATTGGGCAATAATTGACAGATATTGTAATAAAATGAAAGGAAATAACAAGAACATAATCCAATTTATGTCTTAACAGGAAAACAAAGTAGCTTCGACTATACACCAACCAAACATCGTATATGGATGATTTTTCATTTTCCATAGCGTTCATGAACCATTCTCAAGAAGTTCAGTATAAAGTTTTGTTTAGTATCTATGGGAACAAGGTAGGAGGGGAGGATGAAATCATACATAGGCAGATCATCTATGCTTGCCGTGAATGCTCTTGCAAGCACAGACCTCACCTGGCGGCGGAGGGGGTGGAGGGCCACCGGGCGGTTGAAGGGAGCGTCGGGGCACCAGGCAACGGAGGAGCACCGGGCGACGGAGGGGATGGAGGGCAACCGGGCGGCGGAGGGGGCGTCGGGCACCGAGCAACGAAGAAGCACCGGGCGGCGGAGGGGATGGAGGGCCACCAGGCGGTGGAGGATCACCGGGCGGCGGAGGGGTGATGGGCACCGAGGTTGGAAGTAGCACCGGGCGGCAGAGGAGGACATTGGGGTAGCACGACAGATTTGGCTGGGATGGCACCGGGCGAGTGAAGAAAGGGGATGGGCAGGCGAAGAAAGGGGATGGGCACATCAGATCGGGTGAAGAAATGATGAGGGTAGCCAACACAGATTTCTTGCATTTCAACCGCTTTGGGAGGAGCGTAGAAACGGTACCACAAAAAAGAAACATTCTCTTCTCTCTTTATATTAATTTCCTTCCACGTCATTTTTTTGTCTGAGTTGGCATGTTAAGAAATAGCTAAAGAAATGCCATTGCAAATGCCCTAATGGCGGCATGGTTTCAAGCAAAGGAAACCTACCCAAATAATCAGTGAGTTACAGCCTAACAAGACTTAAGGAAATTCGAGTCCGGGTATTCGAAGATGGAAAAAAATATACAGCCAATGATTGTCAGCTCTTTAAGGGACTGGGACGAGATCGATCTTATCAGAGTGGATGTGGCAACCCCTCTTATCCAAAGAGTTCCCAATGCTGGACAGCTAGGCTCTAACTTTGCCTAAGAAACCGAGCAGGACCTCGCCAATCAGATCATCTTCTTGTTCAGACCCTCACTTTTACTCTACAGTGTAACATAAAATTAAGGTTCTAATGCGCATACTGTGCTAGTCCCATGATCAGTAGCTAGCACGCACAAACATAATTTGAGATCACAACCATACAAAAATTTCATATTTTATTACAACGGAAGTATTGATATAATATGACCAAGAAGGTCAACTAAACATAGCAAAAGAATCAGATGTCTTGTAGTTTGCCACATAACCCGCAGGCAACTGACAAGGTAAAGCCTTAGAAAGAACGGTCGTTAATATTCCCGTTTTCTTGCATCAAAGTAAAGTTCATCGAGATACATGTATCTTCACCTAAAATCAACAATGATAGCAAGGGTGAGTACATTTCGTACTCCGCAAGACTTGAGTTGTGTGTTTGGAATGCAAGTTGATCCTAGAGTAAAGCTTCTACGGCTATTCTTTGCTTGGAGCCAAATTGAATTATAAATACTGAATAGTAGAGTGAAAGCGAAAATTGTAAAAGTAAATAAATGAGTAAAATAACAAGTATGTACATGTCGGGACCCAAATTTGCAAATCCGGACCCTCTGTGTATTTTGCACTAGTCCAGGATCACGCTAGTGTACACAGTCTCAACATCGGTAAATATCACAATCATACTCAACGAAATAATAAAGTACTTTAATTAGTTAACCAAACTGGTTGCTTGACCTTAAGGTCAAGTAACAAATATACGCCTCGCAGGACGAAAATTTATTAAAAGAGATAACAGCAGCGGAAAATAAGATAACTTCGTGGCGCCATCCAGTATACCACAGGCAACTGACTGGGGTCGCTCCCTAGTTAGACGGCTCCTCCTGATACTCCTCCTCCAAAGCTAGCGTCGCCTCTTCATCAACTGATGTTGTTTGGTGGCAAGGGTGAGTACTTGGTACTCAGCAAGTCATGCACAAAATGCAAACTAATATTCTACATGCATGGCTTAGTACAAGGAATGTCTCAGGGTTCATTTGCAATAAACAACATTTACCCAAGTAACATAAGTAGATTCGAAAGCAGTAAAAGCAATATATTATCAATAACTTTTTCAGGAGTTAAATAAACACTTTCCCTTTCCTAATCCACATTTCCATTAATGTCATCATTAAACCCAACCAAACTTTCCAAGTCCGAGTTGTTTTCATGAAAGTCTAACCCTTGACTGTAATTCCCGAGCAATGTCCAATGCCGTGGACATGGCTATTCGAATAGATTTTACACTCTGCAGAGGTTATGCACTTTAACCACAAGATACAGCCAAACACCACAAAGGCGAGTGATTGTAACAAAGCCTTTCGGCAACTGCTAACTACGCAAGTGAACCTTTCAGGTTTTTGCCATACACCATCCCTTCCCTTAACAGAGGCGAAGTATGGAACTGACATACCATTGGACGGGTACCATGCCATAGCCTTGGTACGTTCCCCTTTCAAGCTACACAAAAGGTGTAATTGACACCCGAGGTATCACATGCAAGTTATTAGTAACTTACTCAACTAGGACCGTCGCACTCCAGTCATGTGGTTGCACGATTGACTCAGTTCAAAGGCTTGCAAGGTTAAGTCCTTAGGGTGACCAGGGCAAGACTACCCGAAGAACCAAATCAACTTCCCCGGTGCCACAACTGGCCCACCCGATCATTCTTGCCACATGCCCCGGTCCAAATCTATTTATCAAACCCCAGTTGATTACCATGCACCATGTGCCATCAACATCATCGTTAAGAACACATGACACTTTTCCAAAACTGGTTTCATATCTCATTAAGTCAATATTAACATGTAATTGTCCAAAACATTTCACGTGGCAAGGCTAAGCATACTACATCGGTCTAACTACCCATGTTGGCAATTTAATAATGTCCAACTACTTAAATCAGACTAGGGTGACAAGGGGTCATGTCACATAATTAATAATCAAGTTGTCATAGTGCAAACCTGGTATTTAACTAATTTCCCAAAATTAATTAAAGCATTTTCTAATTAAACCAGTATGCAATAATTTAAATCAAATTAATTCCAAAATGGGATCAACATGGTCAAAGCACAACTTGCCTTCAAAGAGTTAAAATGCAGAAGTTATAGTTGTTTAAAGTTTAAAGAATCTATTAATTAAATATAAACAGAGAAAATTTCATAATAAAAAATTAATTAAAATTCATATTTGAGTAGATCTCAATTTTATGAAAATTTAGAAATTTGAATCACTCAAATCGGAGTTGAAACGCAAAAATTATAAGCATTTGAAGTTTGAAACTATATTTAAAATCAATAAACCGAATTAAATAATTAATTTCTTTTTCGGAAAACGATTTATTGTGTCAGCATGACACGTGGACCAATCAGAAGCTGACACGTCACCTCGGGTCCATGGACCTGGTGCACGGCTTGGCTTGGGTCCACCGTGGACCCGGTCCATGGCGCGATTCCGGCGAGGTGAGTGGTCTCCACGGGTGCGCCTCGACTCGAGGGTTCCGGATCTGGGCTCGGTGACGGCGGAGGACGGCGGCGAAAAATAGCGGGAAACCGCGGTGGAACCCTAATCCAACTACGGCGAGCTCTCACGGGCGAACGGCGGCTGCTCGGGCTCGGTGAGTTGGGGCTATGGGTGCGCACGGAAGAGGGCTACACGATGGCGGCGGCGGCGCTATAATAGGGGTCTCGGCTTCCGTGAAAATCGTGGAGACCAAGGTTCACCCGGCTGCGGCGGCGGAATTCGAATTGGATTCGGATTGGGTGACGTGGTGCAATGCTGGCCGTTGGATCTCGATCCAACAGTCACGCGGCTAGGGCTCGGCTGGCTCAGGCGTGACGCGGTTGGACCGAACCGCATGGCGCGGCTAGCTCGATCGGACCCGGATTCGAGTCTGACTCGGGTCCGGTCGGATGAATAGTACTTGACCCGAGTTGATTTTCCAGCGATTAAATATTCAAAATAATTTCCAGAAATTCATTTAATTCAAGAAAAATAGCAAAATGATCAGAAAAATTCGGGAAAAATTTTGGAAAATACTTTGAGACATTTTGGACTCAAATAAATTATTTCCAACAAAATTTTATTTGAAAGTTTTAATTCTTTAATTATTTCAAAAGGGAATAAATTCAAATTAAATCCAAATAAATTCCAGAAAATTCAAAAAATTCACAAAAGTGCAAAATAACATTTAAATTCATGAAAAGCAAAAAATTGGGGTGTTACAGTACATAAAAGTAATAAGTAGAGATAGATAACTCACAGCTTTTCGTGAATAAAATGCAACAAAATACTCACAGCCCTTCGTGAGTGATAAAACGTCCAGTCCCATCATATGAAATATTATCTGAAGATTAAATCTTTGTCCACACATGGTACAACAGTCGAATTCAACCTTGCCAACGTAATGTCAAGTATTGAATCATCTGTAAGGGTAATCTCACCAAAACATTTTATAAAAACAACTAACTAGTGTCAGTTCACCAAGTCATCCATGACTGTGGATACGGCGAATCGATTAGTTTTAGACTCTGCAGAGTTTGTACAGCTTTACCCACAAGAAATGTTCTCCCTTTTTGCTAGGCTATTAACATACTTCCTTTGGTGTGCTGCCAGATAGTTCATTACGAAACTGTTCAATTACTTGAATCCTAACTTTGCACTAGCCTGATGACGTTACCTCTGGCTATGATGGAAGCAAAAAGTATATGATAAAGTAATGATAACGGAGCCATAGTTCGGTTAGAATAATATTAACATTAAGAATAATAGGCCCCAATTCATAACCAGGCGTACATAGTTACATCGGCAGATGTCAACACCTCGGTGATAGCACCTCCCTCAAGCAAACCTATATCCGGAATGCCTGTGTTACTACTGCCTACCAATGTGCAAAGCTAGTCCCCAAATAATTTAATAAGTCAAGGCTGCCCCATCCTAGCACTTGTGGATGTACGGTTATACTTGGATCATGCAACACTACGTTCGGTCCTTAAAGTGACATGTGCGATACTTCTCCCTATCTATGTACATTATTAATTGCATTTCCGGCTATTGCCAATAATCACCCACGTCGAAATAATAGTTTTATTTTTAGAAAGGATAAAACATTAAAATCACAATATTCCATCAGGTTCAAGATTAAAGTTCATCATGTCCAAAATTTTAGTTTGTCGCGAACAGTATAACCCGTTGTTCGTGTTCCCAATCTAAAGCAGGGCTAAGCATATGCATGTAATAATCGAATATACCTATTTTGTGTGTCCATCAACAATCTAGGGTTTCATCTAATCAATATTGATTAAGGAAAGCCATCAATGAAGGTTATATCTACCATTTTTCCCATAATATAGCAGTGTATACAAAATATAGCATATGCATGCAAATTTTAATTTAGTTCTTCTTGTTAAAGGAAACGTAGGATCTGCATGAGTGCTTGCCTTGCTATCCATTGTTTTCAGTGATGAAGTCAAAGTTGGATTCTCGAGGTTGTTGACGACGAAGTCCGAGACGTTGGATTGTACACGTCGTATAGCGGAAAAGGATAACAAATAGCAAATAATACTTTCAATAAGGGCAAAAGGAAATTAGATGGAAAAATCAAAACAAAAATCATTACATAAAACAAGCATGGTTGTAGTTAGGGTTTCATGATCGTATAAGCAAGCGTGCTACTTTATTTATGTATTATTTTATTTTAATTTATGGATTCAAGAAGCTAAGATCATAAAATTTTATATACTAAAATTCATTTTCAGGGTATGAAGCTGTTTTTACTAATACTAATTAGTACATAAAATAGCAGGGGTGAGAGTAGCTATAAATTGCAGGGTTAAACTTTGGCATATGCATCGACACTACAGATATTAGGGTTTTGCTCTTGTAGGGTCATGTTTTAATAGGATTCAGATGCAAAGCAAGTTATAAAAGAAAAATGCTTATATAGATTAAGTCAGTCATGCATTAGGGAACATTCTGAGGTTGATCTTACGGGTATTAGTGCTTATTGCTAATGTTCTATTCTTCGAATGGGAGCATATGTCAGCTAAGTGCTAAATATATAATAGGCATAAGGTTTTAATTTACAAATGAGAACGAAGTAGGCTAGTGTTAAACCTAATCATTATTGTAACATCAAATGATCATATAGAACAAGTTGAATAGGTATGTTTATCTATGTGTGTATTGTGATTATATTCTAAGCATATATAAAAGCATGATTATTTATAAACTTAGTTCAATATTTAATTAATTATGATATGTATATATATATATATAATAGTTTATTAAGCGATACACAAAAGTTTATCGGTATACCCTAAGTGTTATCTTAAAATCACCCTCTCTACTGCAAGATTAATTTATAACAACTGGTTTGGTTTTACTTTGATTGGGCAAAAATAAGCGAGATATAGCACGCACCGGGTTTGGTCGAGACAAAAATTGATCAGGCCTCAATTAACTAGATTTATATTATGTAAAATAATAAACTCATTCTAAAAGAGTATATTCTATTTTTATTTTTATTTATTTATTATTTTCCTTTTTATTTTCCTCTTTCCCTTTTCTTTTCTCTTTTTCCTCATTTCTTTCTTTCTTTTTCCTTCCTCATTCCATGTTTTCTTCCCCCTTCTCTCTTTTTCTTAATCGGCTGCCTTATCCCTTCCTTCCTCCTCCTTTTCCCCAATACGCACTGGCTCCACCTCCTTTCTTGGTTCAACCCTATCCGGCCGACTTCCCAGGGCTCTGCGACATGGCGCTCCCGGCCAGGTCCGCCGCTGGCTTGATCCTGCCGCCTTCAATGTGCTGGCCACCTTGGCTGTTGGCCCTTAGGTTCGGCTCAACCGCGGTATGCGCAAGGCCAAACCTTCAGCTCTATGGCGCCTCGATCTGGTGACTGGTCCAGTGCGCTTCGATTCAGCTCCTCGTCGGTCGACTTCGGTCGCCACCTCTCCACCTCGCGCACTTGCCGCTCAGGCTCCTCCGGTTTCTCGGCCGTCTAGGCTCCCTCTGCGCAACACCTTTGGCTCGGCCAGGGTTTGGTAACCCTAACTCTAATCCTTCTCCCTACTTCTTTTCTCATTCCTGATCCCTCACTGAGGAACATGATTATCGACTGCAGAAATTGCTTGCGATTCCGGGATTGTGCTAAATGTATTTGTGCTGAGGTTGAACCCTCTGATCTATGATGCGCTTGAATGATTTACTAAAAATCGGTTACACTGATTTATTGTGGAATAATTGGGCTTAGCAAATGATGAATAGTTTGATGCTAGGCTATGCTTGATGATCTTTAAATGCTTAGATATGGTATGATAACAGTGGCTTCCTAAAGTCTTATTTACATGGTAAGTGATGATCGTGATGCCATGCTTTGCCTATTAGCCGAGACTATATGCTGATGGATCATGATCTGAGTATATGAAATGAGGGATTGAATGACATGATCTATTGAGTACTTAAGGGAGGTTTTACAGCACTTTATTCATGGACGGATTGGCTTAGTAGATGATGATTTGATACTATGATGTCGCTCTGTAGTGATAATGTTATGAACTGGTTATAAATGACTGAGCGTTAAGGTCTATGATGATTCATGCACTTTCAAATTTACGGGTAGGATGGCGTCATAGCGATGACCTTGATTGCAATACGCCAGGGGAGTACTTGCAACTCAAAGGGGACATATGACGTAACCCTCATAGTTTTGTTAGGCATGCAAACTGAGACCACTAATTCTATTCTTCCTCAATTAAATCTCTTACTACCCATTTTCACTTCTAGTTCATTTTTATTCCTCCTGGGTATGAAATGATAATTCTATTGGAATAGAATTTGCGGAAACTTACTTATGCGAAAAGGGGTTGGATGGATATCTGTGTAGCTTAATTCCCCCTTCTAGCTCCTGGGATTCAGTTCTCCTGGCTCTTGGTTGTGCCTTGCGCAAGCCTTTTGGAACTTGTCCTTGAGTAGTTCTTACTTGTGTGGTTATGTTTTCCTATCTTCCTGATTTCGGGTTGGCTAATGAAGGTAGTTTGCCGTGGGACTTCTTGAACAAGACTTGGCTAGTTTATATATCCTAGCTATGGGGGGTTCAACAGTGTTTGAAAATGATGCTTGAAGGCTTGGTCTTTGCGGCTGCACACATTTACTCCTTGTCAGTACTTTGAAGCTAATTCTATGTCTTTATTCATGTGACCTGCATCTTGCCTTTGCGGTGATCTTGGGCTTTATAACCCTTGGTAGTGGCTTAGCTAAATGTGAATGGGTCTTTAGTTGCGGCTGGATTGATTGTCCCTTTATTGGCCCTTGTCAGGGTATTGATGATGGTTTTGGCCTTAGCCTTGACCCATGCTTGGCCGGTTGGCTATTTGCCCTGGGTTCGGCTGGGATTACCTTATCCTAGCTCCCTTTTGTTTCTTGCTTTGGTTTGTATTATTCTGGAGGTCTCGGTTAGCTAGCTTGTTCTAGAGCCTGTTTGGTCCCATGCTTAACCCCTGGTGCCCATGCCTCTAAAGCTCGGCCGTGCGTGTCTTCCTGTGCTGGTCCCCTGGGACTTTGGTTTGGTTTGGCTTGCTTTCTACTGACGTTGATGTTCTTGTGGCTTACTTTGGTTTGGCTTTGCCCTGGACAGTGGTTTTAAGTGCGACTTGATGAGATAACTCTGGAAGGGGTGTGCTGTCCTGTGGGTACTATTGCTTGGCTTTATCCCTAAACACTATGGTTCTACTATTTATTGCGGCAAAATATTTCTTCGAGATATTTTCTAAATATTCATGTATACGGATTAACCAAGTTTGTTTATTGCCGAATGATGCAAAACTTAATCGCGAGATGAGCCAGATTGGCCCCCGGACAATCTAGGGTACCTTATTGAGCGATCAATCAATTAATTAGCTGACGGCAACTTCTCTTCCTTTTATTATTATTATTTTTAATGGATTTGCTTTATGCCTATTCTTATACATGCACAATTGATTTTGCAGGTTCGGAGCGAAAATCAAATTGGAGCAGTAGTTGTAATTTATAATTTTGTAATCTATATTTTTTTTGAGATGTAAGTAGTTATGTAATTATGATTGCATATGTAATGCAATAGTTGTATGAGTTGTAATTCATGTGACTGTTGTATGACATTATCATGATTTGTGTAATTCCTATTTACTATAAATGCAAACTATGGTGTATCAATAAACTCAATGTTGTAATTTAATCTCATATAATGAATATTTTTTATCAGGAAACGTGTTTGGTTTACTTTATCTGTAAATGAACTATTTACAGTCAAACAAGTATTATCCAAATTTTCCTTTTCCATTAAACGGGGTCATGATTACCAGTCATCATAGCATTCAAAATTTTTTCGTTTATCCACGGTTATCTCCCCACATTATAATCTTTATCTTTTATCTTCTTACCGTTATCTCCTATCAACCTTCCTTTCCCTAAATTCAACCTTCCTTTCCCTAAATTCGAAATTCAACTATCCCTTGGCAAGGCATCTATTAAAAGCTTCTAAATTTCAGGAAAAACAATAATAATCAAATTCATATTTTAATATTTTGTTTTTACTGTTTAATAAATTTTGGGATGTTACATGAGCCTTCTGTAGACCTTGGCTTGCTCTTGCCGCATTTCGTCGAACAAGTGGCGAGCGCCGATCCTGGCGAGTACGGAAAGAAGTACAGAAGTCTGCAAAGAAGGATCCCTCGCTGCATCACCATTGTAGCTATGTATGTAGGGTTTACCTTTGGAGCTTGGAGTTGGACATGGATGTCAGGAGCCGGTGGAATCCGACTCCAAGACTGATTCAACTTCCCCAATCGGATAAGAAAAGAATCGGAAGAATAGGAAGAATCGGAAGAACAGAGCGAAACAGGAAGACAACAACTCAAGAACGAAAAGTAATGCGAAGAACAAGTAAAGCAATTGTATAGGTTTCTCTTTCCATAAAAGAATTGTAACAACTCAGAGCTCCTCTTATACAGCTCGTTTCACCTGAGTTAGGTTCAGCTGAGTAACTAATGATAATTACATTACGGTGAATAGTAACTATCGATTTCAATTACAGCCATGCGATTTCACTAATCCAATGGGTATCTTCAGATCTATGCCGTCCAAAGATTGAATAAGCCTCTTCAGGGAAATGTCTTCAGACTACTCCTCTGTATCTCTTCAGACTACTCTGTATCCTGACATTGCCTCCCCCTTGAGATCCTTGCCCTCAAGGATCGAATTGCGAAAAGACCTTGGTTATGAAATCTGCGTCCTCCCAGGTAGCAGCTTCGGCTGGCAGATTAGCCCACTGGATCTTCCACTGGACCACGACGACATTGTTCCTGGGCACCATCCGACGTTCCAAGATTTTAATAGGTTCAGTTAATATATTTCCTTCTTTATCCACCACTGGGAGGTCCTTACTGGGAATGGCTTTTGGTCCAATGTGCTTCTTGAGCTGGCTAACATGAAAAATGGGATGAATCTGGCAACCATCTGGCAAGAGAAGTCGATATGCCGCATTCCCAATCTTCTCCATTACTCTGAAAGGTCCATAGAATTTAGTGTGTAACTTCAGGATTCGATGCAGTCCCAATGCATTATGCCGGTAGGGTTGAACTTTGAGGTACACCATATCTCCTTCTTTGAACTCCCTCTCTTTTCTCTTTTTGTCTGCAAAAAACTTCATTCTTGATTTCGCCTTCTCAAGGTTGGCTTTTACAGCTTCAAAAACAGCCCGCCTTTCACGCAATTGCCTCTTGGTCTCTTCAATCATAGAGTCAAAGAGTGTACATTCAGTAACTAGTGGTGGCTTCATTCCAAATAATGCTTGGAAGGGCGTCATCTGCAGTGATGTATGGAAAGACGAATTATACCACCACTCGGCCTGTGTTAACCAAGTGTGCCATTTTCTAGGACTAGAGAAGGCCATGCATCGCATGTAGTTTTCAAGACATTGGTTAACCCTCTCTGTTTGTCCGTTCGTTTGCGGGTGATAAGCACTACTCAATCCGAGCTTCACTACCAGCGAACTAAACAACTCCTTCCAAAGTGTGCTAGTGAAGATTCGGTCCCTATCCGAGATGATCATCACTGGCAACCCATGCAACTTGTACACATTGTCCAGGAACAGATCAGCCACTTGTTGGACTGTATAAGGATGACTTAATGAGATGAAATGAGCATATTTTGTAAATTGATCAACCACAACCATTACTACATCTTTTCCACCAGATTTGGGCAACCCTTCTATGAAATCCATAGTCACATGTGTCCATGCCATTTCTGGAATCGGCATCAATTGCAAGAGTCCTGGATAGGGTACATTTTCATATTTGCTCTTCTGACAGACTGCGCATGATTTGACATAGTCATTAACAGCAGCTTTCATTCTAGGCCAATAAAACAGTAGTTTGATTCTTTGATATGTAGCTCTTTCAAATCCGTGCTAGTGCCCACATAAATTCTCCCTTTATACCTTATTATGCCATTGGTTAATGTGAACGGAGGGAATCCATCCACATCAATTCTCAACTTAGTCTCCAGTTCCCCACACTTATCATCCCCTTGATAACTCTAGACTACTTCTGATATCCACTCTGGTATGGCGGTAGTTATAGCCATTGCTTCTTCTGTATATGCAACTCTAGATAAGGCATCAGCCGCTCTATTCTCTCTTCCTTTCTTATACTCCACTCCGTAGTTATATCCCAATAGCTTGATAAGAAGCTTATGCTGTACCCCTTTAGCCAATCTTTGATTAGCTATAAACCTCAAAACCTGTTGATCAGTGCGAATTATCAAGGTTGACCCAATCAAGTAGTGCTTCCACTTCCTCAGAGCTTCAATTATAGCTAGAGCCTCTTTATCATATACCGACATGGCCATTGCTTTGGGCCCGATGGCCTTGCTCATATATGCAATTGGTCGGCCTCCTTGCATGAGCACAGCTCCTAGCCCACTGCTGCTGGCATCGGTTTCTAGAACAAACGGCTGTTTGAAATCAGGCAATGCTAAAACTGGAGCGTTAGTTAAAGCCCTCTTTATCTCAGTAAAAGACTACTGCTGCTCTTCCCCCCAATGGAATGCGTTCTTTTTCAGAGAGTTAAACAGGGGTTGGCAAATTACCCCAAAATTTCTGACAAACCTTCTATAATACCCTGCTAGCCCTAGAAATCCCCTGAGTTGAGTGATATTCTTAGGTACGGGCCATTCTTGAACTGCAATTACCTTTTCTGGGCTGGTTGCCACTCCTGCTCTAGTAATGATATGTCCAAGGTACTCAACCTGTGATTGTCCAAAAACGCATTTACTTTTCTTGGCAAACAGCCTGTTCTCTCTCAGCACTTCCAAAACCTGTTTCAAGTGCAATTGATGTTCCAATATGGTAGCACTGTAGATCAATATATCGTCAAAGAATACCAGAGCACACTTCCTCAACAATTTTGCTAAAATTTTGTTCATCAACGCCTGAAAAGTAGCGGGGGCATTGGTTAACCCAAAGGGCATTACAACATATTCATAATGTCCAATATGGGTACTGAATGCAGTTTTAAAGATATCTTCAGTCTTCATTCTAATTTGATGATACCCTGACTTCAAATCAATCTTCGAGAAGAGCTTGGCTCCATGTAATTCGTCCAACAAATCCTCTATCACTGGAATTGGGTATTTGTTCTTGACTGTATTAGCATTAAGCTGCCGGTAATCAATGCACAACCTCCAAGTGCCATCCTTCTTTTTGACCAAAATAGCTGGTGATGAATATGGACTGATGCTAGGTCTGATTACTTGGGTTCGTAACAGCTCTTCAACCAATTCCTCCATTGCATCCTTCTTGTAATGTGGAAGTCTATATGGCCTAACATTAACCGGTTTGGCATCTGGCACTAGAGGTATGGAATGGTCACATTCCCTTACTGGAGGCAAGCCCTCAGGTTCAGCAAATACATCCACAAACTGTGCTAATACCTTGTCTATTTCAGCCAATGTTGAATATTCAGCATTCTCAGTGGAAAGTATTGTTTTGGCATATATTACCGCTCCTACTACTCCTTTCTCCATTAATTTATTCAAATTTTGCTCATTAATAATGCAATCTCCCTTTGGTGCAGTCTCATCTTCAAACATTATCTTCTTCTGTCCATTCTTACAAATCCAGAACTGTCTTGATTTCAAATCCAAACTAACATGGCTATGTTGATAGATCCAATCAGCTCCAAAAATTATATCATATCCCTTCAACTGCAATATCCTGAAGTCTGATTGAAATTCCTCCCCTTGAATCATATACTGACAATTTATGCACCTAGAATTACATTCAATTCTCACACCATTAGCTACCACAACTTGCTCAGAATGGTGAATATTAATTTGGCTATCAGCTCTTACTGCTAATTCCGGAGTAATAAAAGTTGCAGTACTCCCACTGTCCACCAATGCTATAGCGACAACCTTCCCAATATGCACCTTCAATGTAAATGTAGTGATGCAAGAACTTGTTCCCGTTACTGCATGTACTGACAGCTGCAACAATTCATCATCTGCCTTCTTGTGCGTGGGACTTCTAGGAGGGGTAGAGAAGACTCCTTCCGAATTCTGCTCATTCCTATCATCTTCATCTTCGATGCTAATGAGATGAATCTGTTTGCTGAATTTACAAACCTTGCTATGCCCCGGCACCCATGGCTCCTGACACTTAAAACATTCCCCCCGACCACTTTGTAGTATTTGTAGGTTCAAGTCGGTCTCCAGTGCTCTTCTTCTTATTTACCTCACTCTTCTGATCAAAACTCTCGGAAGAAATTGTCTTCGACTGATTTCCAGAAACCCATCCACTATTTTTCTTGTATGTCGGGTTGCTTTCATAATTCCTAGCATGTGCATAAGCCTCCACTAAGGTTTGTGGATTCAGTGACTTCAAAGGCACCTTGATATAATTCTTTAGACCTGATATGAAGTAGTCAATGAAATACTCCTCAGTTAAACCCGGGGTTTTCCTCTTAACGAGTCCCATCATTTCTTCAAACTTATCAATATAGACCTCTATGTTTCCCATGTGCATTAACCCTCTGAAATTCTCAGTAATTCCTACCCCCATCTCAGCAGCAAATCTGTGGCATATCATATCACAGAATTGAGGCCAGGATATAGCACTAGTATCAATTTGATTGCTGTTAACCCATTGATCATGTCTCCCTGTTAGATACACTTTGGCTATTGCCACTTTCTGACCCTCTGGCGTTTTTCCCAGTGCAAAACACTTCTCAGCCTTTCTAATCCATGCCTCAGGATTACTCCCATCAAATTTTGGAAATTCCACCTTTGGCCCTTTGCTGAAACTGTTACTGTGATTGTTTCTATCATCACTTAATTGAGTTATCACCGCAGGAATTCTCTGCGCTGAATGCCCCCATGGAACATCTGGCCTGTTAGGTGCTGGATACTGTGATGTCTGATGATAATGGCTAAAGACAGGGCGCTGGGCTGGCAAGAATGGAGGGCTTGAAGCGATCAACTGAGGATTGAAAGTTCTATTAGCCATCACTGAAGGATACACACTGACTCCAAATGTATTTTCATTTTCTCCCAAAAATATTGGTGGTGCTGCAGGATAACTGTTCATATTTTGAGGGATGCTAAATGGTATAGGTGGAAAGTGAGTACCACTAATATTCCCCACTGAAGAAATCGGAGCATAAGAATGACAAGTTCCAGGGGTTGAATATATATTACCGCTTGAAGCTGATAATCTTCTCTCAGATTGCCCCAGTAGTCCGGTTTCATTATCCTTCATCGCCAGGGTGCTGGTTACTTCTTTTTGCTCCATCTTATCCATCAACCTATTCAACATCTCCATCATACAGTCAATCTTTGCAGAGTTCCCAGTCAATTGCTTCTGGAACCCAACCATTTGCTCTTTTGTGGCGTCCGAGTCTTTCCCCATCTGTTGGTGGAGTTGAGACATTTCGGTTTTCAACTTTTCTATTTCATCCCCCAGTTCTTCGTCTTGTATTCTTCCCACTTTCGGCATCTCCACTGATGGATGCACCTGCCTTGCGATCCGGCACAAGAATTTTACCAGGGAAACTCGTTCCCCAACGTTTGCCTCTCGCAACCTCCCATTCCACTCCTGCCAAGGATTGCAATGCTCTGATACCAAATGTCAGGAGCCAATGGAATCTGACTCCAAGACTGAATCAACTTCCCCAATCGGATAAGAAAAGAATCGGAAGAATCGGAAGAACAGAGCGAAACAGGAAGACAACAACTCAAGAACGAAAAGTAATGCGAAGAACAAGTAAAGCAAATGTATAGGTTTCTCTTTCCATAAAAGAATTGTAACAACTCAGAGCTCCTCTTATACTGCTCGTTTCACCTGAGTTTGGTTCAGCTGAGTAACTAATGATAATTACATTACGACGAATAGTAACTACCGATTTCAATTACAGCCATGCGACTTAACTAATCCAACGGGTATGTTCAGATCTATGCCGTCCAAAGACTGAGGCCCCGTTTGGATGTATGGAACCGAGGTGATTCTACTAGAATCTGGATTAAATCCAACCAAATGGATTAGGACTCGAAACGTTTCCAGACGAATCATTTCTGTTTTTTTCACGTCGTGGTCGAATCGGCAAGCAACCCGTTCCTCTGGTTTCATCGAATCGATTTACATCTCTACCCTGCTCTCCTCTCGATGGCGTCCTCGTGAACTCCCGTGAACCCACCCGCCCTCCCGCGAAACCGCCCCGGGAACCCACCCGCCCTCCCGGAGCTACCCCTTGGCCGCCTCCTGCCCTCACCGACGCCCTCTCGGGGCCCTCCCCGGCTGCCTCCTGCCCCCACTCTGACGACGCCGGCCGCCCGGCACGCCCCTCGGCCGCCCCCTGCCCCCTGCCGCCGCCCTCCCGAAACTCCCCCCCGGGCCGCCTCCTGCCCCCCGCCGCCGCCAGGAGTCCCACCCCACCGCACACCCCACCATCGCTGTCAAGGTACGCACCCGCGGTCCCTCCCCTCGTCTTCGCTTCCTAGAGGTGCTTGGAGCACGGTTTTCTGGTTTGTGTGTTTTGATCTTCATCTGGGTTGGTGAACTAGCTATCTCAATGTGGGGAAATTGTGGCGTGACTTGAGCTACTAGGCTGTTCTATCCTCTCTTTTTTTTTTGAATTAAGCTGTTGTTAGTAGATAGGAATTAAGCTGATGAGGATATGTGTGTTGTGATCTATTGTGAGAGGAATCCTTCTAATCAGGCAGTTTGTGTCGAATTTGTTCTTAAGCTATGGTGCCTGGCTTGGGAGACATGGTGCAAATCCACTCAAAACTGCACTCACCCATTGCTTCATCGACTGATGTGTGTTCTGTATTTTACAGAGTATTGAGGAGATATCTTGTAATGAAGAACTTGTTTACATATTTCATTGGAACTATACGCAATATATAGGCCTGCTGCTGTAGTGTATTCAATTGTCTACATGTTAACTCGATAAGTCTGTTTAATTTGTTTCTGCCTTTCTAGACTTACAGACTTATAGAACCATAATGTGGGATGGAAGTGGAGGTTAACAAAATATGAAGGCTAGATGGTATGAAATACCATGAAGGCTGCAAAGACTATGCTAACCCAGAATCTTCTTTTGAATAAACTATTTGATTCATGTGTATAGGTGCTGACTATATCTAGAAAATCAAAGAAGGTGAAAGAAGAATCATTCACATGCTGACTTTTACTTTTGATTATCGCTTTGAACATTTTATTGTTAACCATCATGCAAAGGAATATATGTACTTTGAGGGAAATTAACTTCAAACTTATGCCATAACGACACTCCTAAAACCAAATTAGTATGAACAGTGCAAACCATTGGAAATGAGTTTTCAAACAAATTATATCTTCTTTTATTTAGTTGCACAAATTTAGCAATTCTCATAACCTCATATCACATATGCATAAGCCTGTCCTCTACAACAGACCTGAGAACAACCAAAATTCCATGGCAAATCGAACCAAAATGTGCTCTACTACTTATATGGTTAGAACTACTTTTAGTTGTTGCCATATATAGAGCTGATAAAGTATTAGCAAATTCTGGAACTAAACTGGGATGTATTAGATACAGATAGATGGATCATATAGCCTGACCTTGCTGCGATGGAACACGAGCTCATCATGGTTATAGTTCCTGTATGCGATATTCTACCCACCAGTGTTGGCTAACCTATTACATGAAGATATGTATCACTGGGTGTAGTCTGAAGAAATCACAAACAGTTTCTTGTAGGTGGTGTTTGTATAATATATTCAAAAATATGATACATCACCATTTAACTAATAAGAAATTAAAAACTAATGGAGTAACTGAATACATATAAGCTTCTATAATGATACATCACCATTTAAGCTTCTATAATGAGCTGAGAGATTTTGAAAGATGCTTCTTTAGAAAGATCTCTTGGTCTGTATAACACAGACATTAAGCTTTGTTTTTGAGCGGAGATTATAACACAGACATCACCGTACAAAGGACAGAGGTATCATGTACCTGACTGGAGAAGAGGTGTGGCGCCGTCTGGTCAGCAAGAGGTATTCAACTATTTGCACTCTAGCCTTTGTAATGTTGTTGAGCGTACTTTTGGCATATGGAAGATGAAGTGGAGGATACTTCTAAAGATGCCTACGTACCCGATGAACAAACAGAAGATGATTGTTGCAGCAACTATGTGTCTCCATAACTACATTCGTGAAAATCATGCGCTTGACGCAGATTTTCGAATGTGTGATGAGAATCCGGATTACATGCCAACAATACCACAAAGATATGCAAGATATCAGTCGTCTCAAAATTCATCAAATACGGCTACAACCGATGCAAATGATATAAATATGGATAGATTTCGTGATGATCTTGCAAAAGCAATTATGGAATCTAGATTGTAGTTCACTTTATCATTTTTATAATATTAATACATTGATGTATTTTGCTACCTCTTGTATTTGAATAGTCGAACATTGATTAAAAAATTCTGTAATGATATTATTATGGATGCATGTATTTCATCGTCATTTCTTACATTAAAATGTACTATAAATCCATCACAAATACAAAGGGCACTTCGGTCATTTTAACCACTTCATCCTCTCTCCAGAATCTGAATCTAGACAGTTAGCCAAACGATTTCTAGATAGTGATTCCGATTCTACCAAAGCGTTTACCAAGAATGCAGGCCGTTTACTGTTCTACTAGAATGCATTAAATGCAAACGGGGCCTGAATAAGCCTGAAATGTCTTCAGACTACTCCTCTGTATCTCTTCAGACGACTACTCCTCTGTATCCTGACAATGGAGGGGATGGAGTAGCAGAGCAGCCTAGGCTTAGTCACCTAGATAGCCGCCGGGGCCGAACTGCCTCATCGACGCGCCGCCGAGCAGCCGCCGGGTCCCGGCCAATTGCCGGATCGCAAGGAGACTCAGGACGGTGGTATCTGTACATGGCTATCTTTCGCTTTAAAACATCCTTGCACGTATATTCTATCCGTAAGAAACCACTTAATAGCATTTTTATATTATATATGCCCTTTTAAAATTTGAGAGATGATACGATGGCAAACCAATACATGAATACATCATGTGACTAGCTAGTCTTTCATCAAGCTAAATGAACTTTGTATTTGATCGGAAATATGCACGAACCTATTACGTAAGACAAAGTTGTGCGAAGAACAAGGACAAGCTAGGATCTACGCAACTGTTAAGCAACAACCTCGAGAGCAGTTGTAATTTCCATACATGCTATGCAATAATAGGATTTCCAATGCAATAGAACTCCACTTACGCTTTAGAGCACGAGCAATACCTGCGATAACTGCTGTCTGTATACTCTTTCGTATCATCTAAAAATAAAACTAAAGACAATTTCTACGATAAATATCATCTTAAGATTGTCTTTATAATATCATACAATCTTTTAATTATAACATAAAAATTATTTATAATAGACAATAACTCATACAATAGTGATTTATGCCATATATATAATCATCCATGCACAAGCACAAAGAGATAACTCTCTCTCCCTCATCCTTTTTTTATTCATATATCACTAAAAAAATCTTACACCACTGTACATAGTGCATGAATCATTTTCTGTAGATATGATTGTGTCCACTAAAGGAGGGACAAATATTTGGTGCATTTCAACCTCTCGATGTAAGCGTGTGACCTACTTACACCACTGTACATAGTTCATGAATCATTTTCTGTAGATATGATTGTGTCCATCAAACAGGGGCAAATATGTAGTGCATTTCAACCTCTCGACGTAACGTTTAACCTACTTTGACAAAAACACGGCATAAAATGGGGGATGCCTATAGATGGCCATGGAAATTTTCAACAAATTTAGCTGGATGCATGGGCATCAAGCATCTTACAAAATTTCAAACTAGGAAGAGAGATGTATATAGGAAGAACACAAAAGGTAGAGTACAAATGAACACAAAATGTAAGACCAGTAAGTTTGCTTCAATTTTTTTAAGAGAGCTTTGAAATATATCGTCTGGTTCACGTGTGCTTAACAACATAACACATTCACATATTGGCCCGCTTGACATTGGTGAGGAGCTGTGTGGCGACTCGCATAATTAACCCAGAGTAACAACAGTAACACTATATATCATCACACCGGGTTAATTACACGAATCTTGGCATAGTAGCTAACAAAATATCGAGCACACTCGACACTTTATCAGTTACAACACCTTGTTCAGAATGTTGCAATAAAACAATAATTATAGACTGAATGGAAAATATATTACATTTAAAATCCACGCAGAGCTACATGTCCAGTACAATAATTATACATTGAATCAAAGTACAACAAAAATATATTTCAACTTCTATTTACCACAATGATCGTCTAACACTAGATGACGGTCTTCCAGAGCCCCTACTCCTCCTGATAGTAGTAGTAGTAGTAGTAATAGTCATTCGTTGATAGATCCTAGTCCTGCAGATCACCCTCACTCCAGGCCTCATCGGTGGATCCATATGACTCACCTTCGAAGCAAACGGGGAATTAAGCAAGATTGAGTACAGGGGTACTCAACAAGCATTAATAATTATGTGAGTATATATGTAACTACACAAGATTTCATATACTCACTTTGATGGAAATTAATGAACCATTATCTGTGGAATATATGAAAATGATCATTACTCTAAATCATCAGCCATAGAATAAACTCCATAAGACTTTGTGCACACAAATGATTGATATTTAAATAATATGCACAATTTCTAATTTAAAAGGTATTAGAGTTTATCTTAAGATACCATGAGTATACTAGAACTAGGCAAGTTAAAAATATACTCAAGGTTATGTCTCAAAGTCCTAATCCTTTATATGTGGCAATAAGAAATAGATCAATACAATGAAACATCAAGTTAGAGTATAAACTCCCCCTAGATATGTATATCTATGTAATATATGGATTGAGAGATATAATGCACATTTTGAGGTTAATACAATGGAGGAATTCATACTTTAACTTGAATCCTAAATATGCATTAAGATAATGAACATTAATATATGTGCATACCTTGGTTTTCCATTTTCTATCCAAATATGAGACTACTAACAATAAGCTCAATAAACAAAATTACTCTCATTAAGAATTGGTTTGTGATTAAAAATAATTAAATATTAATATTAAACAAATCACCAAAACTAATTGAGCTTGAACTTACACTTGGACAATTGGTTTATGTGCATGACCACCAATAGATCTTTTAACACAATGTATATCAGTACATGTGGGCGACCTTACCAAATAAGAACTGTTCACTTATTTGGCTCTTCCCTCTTTTTTTCTTTAAAAATAGCTCCATCATAAAAAAAAACCTTGCAAAATAGCCCTTTCCTCACCACGGAAGGACCAAGAGATGACACTTGATCCTTCTATGCTACAGTACCACATGAAGTCGAGATTTCGCACTATAGTACCATGATACTGTAACACCTTCACCATGTTGTAGCACGAAAGATACCTTTCCTTAGCATGGAGGGAGACCATTTTTCTAAATTTTTTTAAGAGGAAGCTATTTTTGTAAAAAAAAAAATTAAGAGGATGAGAGGGCAAATAAGTGAACATTTCGACGAAATATCGTATCGACTATAATCACATTTTAGTACGATGCCCTAGTTAGTTGTGGCTTTTCAATAGCTTCTGCTCACATCAGAACCATGATATCCTGTACTTGAAAAAATCAAACCTTGAGCTATTTACTGTGCACATTGTCCGTTTCACTTGTTACTCAATCAGTGGTGCGTGGCAATGGATCTTCGTGGACCAATATGCTTGCCCCAACATACATCTCATTTAACTTTGTGAGCGACAACAACGCAACCAGCCAACCCGGTATGCTTTAATCCCAACGCACACCTAGGTTTCATAAAACTGTCAAAAATCAATAAAAAATCGTTGTTTTCGACCGTATCAAGCCAACTCAACCGCTAAAGTCGATCGGTAAACTAGTTAAATTCAAAAAAAAATTGAAAAAATTTATACGACAAAATATGGCTCATTTTTTGTCAAAAATGACCGATTTTCTGTCAAAATCATGTAATAGTGCCACAAGGTCAGCACTCGGTAATCCTTCTGTCGATTTTCAGTCAAAATAGATCGGCTTTATGTCGATTTTTTATTTATTTTTATTTTTTTAAATTGTTTTTGAATTTTTAACTCTTCAATTTTTAATAATTTTTTGACAATTTATGACTTAATATTTTCAATTTGCGAAATATGATTTTTAAGGATTTTTCGATATCTTAGCCCTGCGCACACCCTCCCCGCGCCTTTTTTTTTGCACGGAGCTCGCACCCCACTCGCCGAGCATGAGATTCCCTTTTGTGGACCCCGCGTGCAGTCCACTCACCCATGCTTTCGTGTTTCTGGATTGAACGGCCCTAGTTTGTCTTTATTGAGCTCGACGATGGTGCGCAGAAATCAGTTCATAAATTTTTAGAAATTTTTGTCAAGGGTTCTAAGAATATTTTTGAACTTACACAAAATTTTCATGCAATATAATTCTTTAGTTATTTTTAAAAATTATGGAAAATTCTCTGTCTTAATTATTCCTTTTCTGAATCTGAATATTCTGAGGGTCCAAATCAAGTAAAATAATTTTGAAACTTTTGATGTATGATCTTAAGATTTTTCATATGTTTACATAAAAATTTAATAGCAAGAAGATTTGTATTTATTTTTATAAATTTATGTCTTTGAAACATGCCCAAATGATTTAATGCTGTTTTTTTATTTTTCTTGAGCAACAAGTGACCTCAAATTCTTTTGAAAAAAATTGTGGAGATGATCTATATGTTTTAGGATTTAAATGCATTTTTTCTTGATTTTAAAGTCATTTTATTTCGAATGATAAGGTTGAGTTCTCATTTCTAGGTTACATAAAAGATTTTTGTTAATTGACCAAATTCAAACAAATTCGCAAAATAATATTAATTCAACTTAAAATCATAAATCAAATTTTGAATTTATTTTTCGTTTTTCTTTTATTTTGAGGATGATACAGCCCGTGGCCATGGGTTTTCTCTCCAATTTAGTGGGGTCTTGTGCGGGTGGGATTAATTCATGCATGCATCGGGAACTTGGGATCGATGGATCTTAGAATTTTAATGTAATTGGACCTGGTTTGACTACGCCTCCTATTTTCTCCTGGATTTTTGGAGTTTGGTTCATTTGTAGTTCTGTATGATGGCTTTGGACTTTTGGAGTTTAGATGTTTCGTATGTTTGGTTGGATTTTCTACTTGGTTTTCGAAACTCATGGATTATATTTCCTTAATGTCTTCTTGAAATTGAGGTGGATTATCTAGCATCTTGTTATATAAGGATCTTGTGTAGTTTCAGTATCTCTTTTTCCTTCTTTGCAAATCTTTTAATTCTAGTCATGCAAGGATTGGGTCGGTCTGCTCGATCAATTCTATTCCATCGGGCTGAGCTGATGCAGAGCACTGTGTAGTGTGAACAATTGAGAGCTAGTTTGAGACCTCCGTGAGTTGCAGCTTGAAAGAGCACGACAACTTAATTGTTCAGCAAACAAGGGTTGATTTCTCGTCCCAATGTTGCATACTGTGTTCGGAAATGAATCTGTAGCATATGAAGTATACGGCGAAAATGGAAATGCTCCGGAGGTTGTGGCGTAATAGATGCATGGATAGAACCTTCACTGAAATATTAACTAATTCAATTGTTAAAATAATTGTTAAAACATGCTTTATGAAAATTATACTTAAGTACAATTTGATGAACTTGGCTTTATGCAAACGAACCGTATTAAGCTGTCCTTTGGAAAGCCCTACATGTGCATAATTTCCCCGACTTGCTGAGTACGTTTGTACTCATGTGCTACACATCTTGTCATCATCAGAGAACTACCAGGGCGCAGCCGAGGACGGTGAGCTCTACACCGAAGACTTCGAGGAAGATTGCCAGGATAGCTAGTCGCGTTTCTTGTCATCGCCTGTGGTGTTTTTGGTGTGCGCTCGTTGTCCCTTTTGCTTCCGCTACCATGCCTCCGGTCTCGTGACCGAGTATTGTAATAAGTGGCCATGCGGCCCATACTTTATTATTTATGTTACAATTTTGTCATGTTCGCAATGAAGTATCACCGTTATTGTGTGTACTAGCTAATCGATTCTGGGACTAGTGCGTAAATGCACAGAGATTTCGGATAGGCGATCCGGGTCTCGATAAGTTACTTCAAATTCTTCTAAAAAAATTGTGGAGATGGATTTAGATGCAATTTCCCCATATTTTAAATTCATTTTATTTCGAATGTTAAGGTTGAGTTCTCATTTCTAGGTTAAATAAAAGATTTTTGTTAAGTGACCAAATTCAAAGAAATTCATAAAATAATATTAATTCAACTTAAAACCATAATTCAAATTTTGAATTTAGTTTTCTTTTTCTTTTATTTTAAGGATGATACAGTTCGCGGCCATGGGTTTTCTCTCCAATTTAGTGGGGTCTTGTGCGGGTGGGATTCATGCATGCATCGGGAACTTGGGATCGATGGATCTTAGAATTTTAATGTAATTGGACCTGGTTTGATTATCCATCCTATTTTCTCTTGGACTTTGGGAGTTTGGTTCATTTGTAGTTCTGCATGACGGCTTTGGACTTTTGGAGTTTAGATGCTTCGTATGTTTGGTTGGATCTGCCACGCTTGTGATTTTCTACTTGGTTTTCGAAACTCATGGATTATATTTCCTTAATGTCTTCTTGAAATTGAGGTGGATTATCTAGCATCTTGTTATATAAGGATCTTGTGTAGTTTCAGTATCTGTTTTTTCCTTCTTTGCAAATCTTTTAATTCTAGTCACGCAAGGATTGGGTCGGTCTGCTCGATCAATTCTAGTCCATTGGGCTGAGCTGATGCAGAGCACTGTGTAGTGTGAACAATTGAGAGCTAGTTTGAGACCTCCGTGAGTTGCAGCTTGAAAGAGCACGACAACTTAATTGTTCAGCAAACAAGGGTTGATTTCTCGTCCCAATGTTGCATACTGTGTTCGGAAATGAATCTGTTGCATACTGTGTTCGGAAATGAAGTCTGTACTTTGTAGCATATACGGCGAAAATGGAAATGCTCCGGAGGTTGTGGCGTAATAGATGCATGGATCCTTGCTCTTCGCACATCTTTGCCTTGCATATTTGGTTCATGCACAATTCTCATTAAGTATAAAATCTAGTCATATGATGTACAAGGTGGTTAAGCACGGCGAACGCCGCACGCGTGAAGGAAAAATAAAAACTTCTCTTTTTTCGGTGAAAAACCTATTTTGGAGCGATATTTTTGAATAAAAAAAGTTTGCTTTTCGAGTGAAAATGGAGGGGGACAAGAAAATTGGCTGGTCGTATTTTTGAAAATGTTGAAGGGTCTTTCTGCAAATTTTCGGAGAAAAAATAGACTAAGACGTATTTTCTAAATTTTTCGAGGGTCTTTCGGACTGGCATTTTTTAATAAACAAAATTTTTTGGAGGGAAAATGGAGCAGGGAAAAAATGGACCAAACCGTATTTTTTAGATTTTTGAAGGGTCTTTTTGTGAATTTTTGAAGTGCTTTTCCACTAAAAAAGGGTCTTTTCGTAAAAATCAGGATCTATATGCAATTTTAGAAATCTAAAGAGATTCTTTGGCAAAAAAAATAGCCACGCGGTGACCTGCGTGAGCCTTACACGTGCCGCGCGCGGGGTGGCGGCGCGAGGTCACCACACGGCGCGCCGAAAAATGCGAACCGCGTGTGCCCGCGAGGGCTCGAACCTGCGTCAGCTGAGGGCGAAGGAACGGCATTACCGCTGCACCACAAGCCCCGCTTGGGCGAACGGATACAGGGCGATTTCCTTTTATGCCGAGTTTTGGGGCGAAGCAATTTGGACTATTAAAGACCGCGATCGGACGACCGAGATGCGCGTGGTGACGTGGCGCAGGGGAGGCCGGGAAACCTCCCGAGTTTGTTATATAGACTATAACTAAGGTTGTATGAGATAGGTATGCAGTAAACACAAGCGTAATTCGCAGCTTCGATTGGAATCGGCAGAAAGTATTGGGTTTATGTTTTTTTTGCTGGTCCTAATAACTCATACAGAAGATTATTTTGTATTTAATAGAACTTGTAGCTAATATATATGGAAGGTTGTAGCTTGACATCTATATCTAAGTAGAAAGCTGTGATAACTGGTAGTATCGGTATTATTAAAATGGTATGTGTAATCTGAATATTTACAGAATGGTATAGATCGACAACTATAATGTTAGCTAATGTGGTCAGCTGAGGCTGTGTTTTGGTTTGCTATAACAGAACGATCTTTATATGAAGCAGATAATAGATAGAACATTTGTATAAAAAGAGGTTTATACATGAGGTTCGAATACAAGGGATGAAGATTCTAAGATTTAGTTTTTTGCACTTGCTGAGGCGCTGTAGAGATACAGGGCACGGGGATGTTAGCTGGGTGAATTTTGGCATTTTAGGTAAATACTGGAAAACTACAAGCATAAGATAGTACTAATGTTGAGAACAAAAGTGATGCAAAGCGGTGTAAGTAATAAGGCAAAGGAACGGTATAATACAGATTGGTAAAGATGGTATATGTAGTTCACGAAGAAATCTATGCTTTTGTAGATATAGCTGAAGATCAATTAAAAACTAAATGCATTGACTATTTTTGCAGTGGCAGATTTAATAGGTTAGACGATAAAGAGATAAGGATAGCAAAGGATGGAATGGAAACAAAAGTGATGTAAAGCGATGCAAGTAATAAGGTAAAGGAATAGTATAATACAGAGCGCTAAAAATGATATACATAGTTCGTTGACAAATCTATGTTTCTGTAGATATAGTTGAAAACTGATTGAAAATCAAATGCATCTATTATTTTTTGGTATACGGAGTGAAATAAGAAGAGGTTGTAAGGTGTTGATAGCAGGATGGAAGCAATAACAACAATGGCACTATAGAGTATGAAATGGAAGTAAAAACTTATTGATGCGCTGTACTCTGTGATGTATTACATGAATCTTCGTGGTTATCTTGAACTAATATTTTAAATCTTGTGCATATTGAAATGCTAAACGTATTATATCTTTAGTATATTTTTATTTAGATTATAATTAAATCATAAAGTAAAGGGTTTCAAGCAATTTTTATGAGGATTTTGTTATAACATGTTTGTATTAGGTAATCTGATAATACAAAGGATGAAGTGCGTCTGTACTTTTGTAAACCTCAGCAATGGCTGGAAAGCATGTAAATGAGAGATCTAACACCAATGTAGTGCATCTGTAGGTTAAAAATAATTATTACACGAACAGGTAACTAAATTTGTCTAGACAACGCAACAAATGCATCAAAGTGCTTTATAGTTGAACCGATGTAATTGCGTAATGAAGCAGATCTTTTTTGTAAACTGTGGCAGGCTGTTATGGGGCTCTTGTTGCTAATTTGTAGGTATGTAAACATATTTGGCTAACTAAGTAAAGAAGTAGAAAACATGTTAAATTGGTTTGGTACACAGTCTTCGTTTTAAGTAAAATTAGATAGCTAAGCCGAAATATAAGTAGGCAGTATGGTAGGCTGGAAAGGAATTGCCGATATAGATATTAAATTAGAAGGATATAGAATAGGCAGCGTATGATTTTTCCATCAGCTGGACTTAAATGCAGGCGGTTGAAGAATACCTTGATTCGGCGACGCCATTAGTCCGTACGTGGGGAGTTGGCTCGGTGTAGACGATAAGCCGGTAGTGTTGATTGAGCGCCGGTGTTCTTCTTAGTAAATCCCTGCGCGATGAAGAAAATGGGAGCACTGAGATCCACTCGGTGATGGTGTAGGCCTTCGGTAGCCTTGCGCCAACTCTTAGATCGGATTGAGCTTGTTAGGCAGAGGATGAACTCGCGACTATTCTGAATGAGTTGAGTTCTGGTCTTTTCCCTTCCTTTTTGATAATCGCACTGGCTATCGGGACCTAAACCAAATATATGTTGGGAGCCCCCGATCAGAGCACATGTGATTAGGTGGCCCTTAGATCCGAAATTATCGGGGTTTGTTACTTAGTATGAGATCAGCACTAACAGCAGCAATCTGGAAAAGATTTTTTTTTTTCGATGGCGATGCTAAGCACGCAGAACAGAATAGTTTTTATAAAACCAATAAGCGTAAGGAGTGTCAGCGGGAAGAGAGCATTGTGCAGGGCTATTGTCGATCTGATTTTAGTGGACGGGGAAGCATATAGCGCTAATGTGTATTGTGTTATGCTAGTAGCATTCTTTTGTTGGTAATCTATAAGTATGTAAACATGTTTGAATGAGTTAGTAAAGAAGCGGAGAGCATATTAAGCTGTGCTACTGTGAAGATGTTACCTGAAGGTAATATCACGTAATCTGTAATATAAGAAAGCAGCTTAGCAGGCTGAAAAGAAATAGATGAGATATGTATTAAACAAGAGGGAAATGGAGCAAATCCAACGAATCTAGAATGTACGGATGAGGCATCGAAACAAGCTTGCATAAATACCATCTCATGTGCAAGAACAGATGTTCTTGGCTGGAACAGTGGTCCTTGCAGTATTGGGTACGACCATGGGAGGAAAGGTCACCATCCAATTCTGCAGGGGACAATAAGCAGCAGAAGGCGTTGATTTGTTTTTTTCCCAAAAAAAGGGAGGGCGAACAAGGGGGCAAAAATCCAACAAGCGGTCAATCATACCGATCAATCGGAGTCGAAGAGGCCTTGTGCTCCCAGGCAGGTACCTGAAAAACCACCAAGAGCAGAGGCTGCTAGCAGGATTCAAACAAACAATTCCAAAGCAGGTCGTAATCGTGTCACCACGACTCCTCGACGTGTAGAGCAGCAAACCTAGAAGTAGAATCGAAAGAACGAGAGAAATTAGAGGGGGGGAAAAGTTACCCTTCTTGGAGACGGAGCTGTCGTGGCCACCGCCCTCTTCTGGGAGCATCAAACCCCAAGATGACGCTGCAAACCATCCAAATCCAATCCAATTAAGCACACACCACACAGCAGTAGTAGCAAGTACTAAACACAAATGACCCATGAAGAAATGAACCATTCAAGCCCCCACAAAGAGCAGAACCGATCGAGAAGATAACACTCACTTGTTGACGGCCGGGTTGTCCAACATGTAGATGAAGTTTGGCCCCTGAATCTCCTCCTGCACGAGGCCGTAGTCCAGGAGTCACCCGTCATGTGCCCTCATCGCAGCCACCAAACAGAGCAAGAACCCAACGCTTCAAGCGGGCCCGGCGGTAGCCGCGCCCTCTGCGTCGTCCGATCAATGGCGCACTCTCTGCTTCGTCCGATCAATGGCGGAGGCCGCGAGGAGGCATCTGAACGCCGCGGCGACGAAGACGGTGGTAAGCAGGACGACCGAACGAAAAAGGCTAGGAGGCCACGGGCAAGAGGCCTGGCAAGGCGTGCTAGCGGAGGCGGCAAGGAGGAAATAAATTCTGTGGAGGTGGGGTGCAAACTCATCTTTGTGTATACCCGACGTCGATTGATGCCACGTGGATAATTCTGCAATCCAACGCATGTCATTAAGTGAGGATTTTAAACTCACCTCTTGCTAATTTCGATGTAATTCTGGACATTAAATGATAACTTAATGACGATCAATCGGCGTCGGGTATGCACAAGGAGGAGTTTGCACCCCGTCTCCGCAGAATTTATTTTCAGGCAAGGAGCGGCGTCGGGCGGGAGCTAGAATGGTGCGTGTCCTCGAGGGCTCCAGCGGGGGACAATCCTGTGACGCCGCGAGAAGCATCGAAGGGAACACGCGGAGACAAGGCTGCACGGGATGATTTCGGCGGCACGATCGCGATCGAATGGGCCAAGACACGCGCAGTGACGTGGCCACGCTGAGGGAGGCGGAACTCTTCGGCTTTTGTTTATAGGAGTATTGGTCCGTCCTAGCATTTCTCTTGATTTCTATATGGGCGTGCATATATTCTCTCTCTTCTTGTACCCACATAAAAGCATCTTGTACTGAATATGCGCTAATGTAACTCCATTCCTTGTTTTTTTTGTCAATTTGGTCCAAAGGCCTGAAATATATGAATTTTACTTGAATATTATGAGATTATACTTTTTTTTGTCATTTTGGTCCCAAGGCCTGAAATGTATGCATGCACTCGGAGCTCACAGGAAAGTTTTTCAAGCTACGGAACTCAATCCCATTTCTCCTCCTCGCTCCTCACTGTCCTATCTCTTGATCGGTAAGTGATCAACCGATGTGAGAAGAACCCAAAATCTCGATTCAACTCCAAAAGTATAAGATTACAACTCAGAGTCTGGAAGAAGAAGAACAAGAGGGGAAAGAGAGTTGGTAGAAAGAAGGAGAATCACGCTATATTTTCCATAATTCTTACAACTCAAGCATTCAGCGTATTTATACTCACACACCACTAGGACCTACTTGTCAGCTTCGCTTTCCTCCACCCAGACTCAGTGTTTCAATCTTGGAAGCGCCCCTTGCCTTTCCCGCTTTCTCCCGACAAAACGCCCTGCTTCTGTAGCTCGTCATCGGCACGCATCACATGACCCTCCCCTGCAGAATCTGCTTGTCCCCAAGCACTAGCAGTAGGAAAACTTTCTTTCACCACATGGAAATCCTCCCAAGTAGCCATGGTGGCAGGGATGCCAGACCACTTGATAAGCACTTGTGGAGTTGCCGAATTGCCTTTCTTCACCAAGCGTCTATCCAGAATCTCTTCAGGAACAACAGAATCCAGAGTAAGATCAGCAATGGATGGTGGATTGGAGAATACCGGTGTAAAATCTGGAACAAATGATTTAAGTTGAGACACATGAAAAACCGGATGAATTTGGCTGCCGGGTGGTAAATCCAACTTGTAAGCTGCATTGCCAATTCGCTGCAACACTCGATAAGGGCCGAAATACTTGAAAGCAAGCTTCGGAAACGGTCGATTGACCAATGAGGATTGAGCATACGGTTGCAGTTTCAAGTATACCTGCTCGCCTGGTTGGAATTGTCGGTCACTTCGTTTCTTATCAGCTTGTAACTTCATGCGATTCTGGGCCACTTCCAAATGATGTTTCAGTAAAGCTGTATGAGCAGCTCTATCCTGTAACATTTCATTCACTGACTTACTCGCCTCCAGCCCAAGATGTGGCACCAATCCATACTGTGGGTCTGAACCGTATAAGGCTTTGAACGGTGAACAACCCAATGCAGTGTGATGACAAGTATTGTACCACAATTCAGCGAGAGCCAGCCAACTGCGCCACTTAGTTGGGGAGGCATGAACCGCGCAACGCAAGTACATCTCAAGGCACTGATTGACCCTCTCGCTCTGACCGTCAGTTTGCGGGTGGTATGCCGTGCTATACATCAATTTAGTGTCCAAGGCTGTAAACAATTCTTTCCACAACAAGCTGGTAAATATTTTATCCCGGTCGGACACAATGGAACGAGGCATACCGTGTAACTTAACCACATTATCCAAGAACAGTTTGGCGACTTGTTGTGCTGTAAAAGGGTGGCGCAGAGCGATGAAATGAGCATACTTAGAAAATCTATCGACCACCACTAATATAGTATCACATCCTTCCGAACGAGGTAAACCTTCAATAAAATCCATTGTGAGATCGTGCCATGCCCCGTCAGGAATTGGAAGTGGTTGTAACAAACCCGGTACTCACTGATGTTCATGCTTGGCTTGTTGGTAGATATTGCATTGTTTAACCACATTATGGACATCGGTCTTCAAACCAGCCCACACAAACATTTTCTTAATACGTTGATATGTGGCCGACGCCCCAGAGTGTCCCCCGACAGCACTGGCATGAAAAGCATTGATTATTTTTGTTTGTAAAGCAGAGTTTTTACCTACCCAAATACGCCCATGTTGCTGAATCAACCCTTGAGACAGTTCGAAACCATGCTCATCTGGACTCCGGATGGCGAGAGATGCTAGCAACTGTTGAGCTTTGCGATCCGTCCCATAGGAATTTATAACCTCTTGGAGCCACAAGGGCTGACAACCCGACACAGCCTGAATAGTCATTAGATGTCCCACGCGAGATAATGCATCAGCCGCGTGATTCGCTGATCCTTGCTTATACTGAATGCGAAATTGAAGACCCATCATTTTAGTCATGGCCTTACGCTGAAGATCTGAAATCAATTGTTGATCTCCCAAGTAACAAAGGCTACGGTGGTCAGTATTGATAATGAATTCACCACGCTGCAAATAAGGTCGCCAACGCTCCACCGCCATGATAACAGCAAGAAATTCCTTCTCATAAATTGGTAATTTCTGATGTTGAGGACTCAACGCTTTGCTGAGAAATGCAATTGGGTGCCCCTCCTGCATTAAGACAGCTCCAATACCCACCTCACATGCATCTGTCTCTACTACAAAAGTCTTGTGAGAATCCGGAAGTGCCAAAACTGGTGTGTGCGTCATCGCCCGTTTCAGACATGCAAAAGCTGATGATGCTTCTTGGTCCCAATGGAAAGCTTTCTTCTTCCATTGGGTGTCAAGAAGCCCCCTTCTTCATCCCGTGGCGCAGATGATTGAGCACCGATGAACTGGTTCATCATTTGAGTCGTCTTCTAAAATTGATCCATGAGTCCAGAAATCACTGCTCGATGTTCTTCAACTTGAGATTGAATCGCTGGAATAGCATCAACCGGCTTGATTTTCTCCACTATAAAATCGAGGCTTACCTTCAAAAACTCCCAACGATCATCCATCTGTGCCCAGCGCTCTTCATCAGAACTTGCTTTTTCTTCCATTGCTTCTAGCAACAACTTAGTCTGTACGGAAGGCTTTGGTGGCGCCGTGTTGCCGAATCGTTGGAAACCAACCAGATTAGATCACGACCGATCGGATCAGAGAAATCCAAATGTCGGAATCGTTCTGGGATTTTACGATTCCAAAAAATTTTTTCCTCCAGAAGCGCTGGCTCTGATACCAAATGTCCTATCTCTTGATCGGTAAGTGGATCAACCGATGTGAGAAGAACCCAAAATCTCGATTCAACTCCAAAAGTATAATATTACAACTCAGAGTCTGGAAGAAAGAAGAACAAGAGGGGAAAGAGAGTTGGTAGAAAGAAGGAGAATCACGCTATATTTTCCAAAATTCTTACAACTCAAGCATTCAGCGTATTTATACTCACACACCACTTGTCAGCTTCGCTTTCCTCCACCCAGACTCAGTGTTTCAATCTTGGAAGCGCCCCTTGCCTTTCCCGCTTTCTCCCGACAAAACGCCCTGCTTCTGTAGCTCGTCATTGGCACGCATCACACTCACTGGCTTGGTTCTCAGCTTCCAGAAGCTTCTAGAACCTAAGAGGCTGCGCAAGTCCAAGCCACCGTCCACAGTCTTCTTGCAATCCTGCAATGGCCGGGCCCATGTGGCGGTTCGTTGGAGAGGGAGCTCAGCCACGGCGGCTAGCTAGACCTTGGCAGCTCTGCTACTCTGTCCCCTCCCTCCTCCAACTCAAAGCTGCAATGGTAAACCTGTTTGCACCAAAATTCGATGCGTGTTGGAATCGGTTTAAGACAGAGAAGATGTGGAAAAGAAATCGGTAAACAAATCAGAGAAGGAAACCGTTTCTAAAAGGGAAGGAAATCAGATAAGAGGCCGATACGGATAAAAGCACCGTATCCATACACAACTCGGATCGGTCAGGCGTGTTATAAAAGGAGGAGGACGTCAAGCACAACAGGGACACAATAAAATCCAACAACACACATCTACTTTTTACAAGCTTCTCTTTTACATTGTTTTAGCCTCATAGATCTCTCTGCAAGTCGACGGAATCAACATAGTTGCGCATCGCCGATTGTTGATTTTAGCCGATTTCACCCAGGTTTGATTTGCTTCGTTTTGTTGCGCATCGCCTTTCCGAAGCCGATTTTACCTTGTATCCGATCAATCAGAATCGGTTGATCTAGTTATCTCCTAATCGGTTCTTGCCGACTAGCGAAAAGCCGATAGATCCTTGTTTATCGGCTTCGGTCAAATTACAAATTCTACCTTGTCGATTTCAGGTCAAATCGACCGCACGCCTCGCAAACCGGTGTTTGTCTTGTGTGTTCGAGGCCTAAAACCCCTTCACGCTTTTGGCGCGAACATATTTTGGGCACGACTGGGGACCCAAAAGAATGTCGTCAACCGACAAGCCCGCAGTCACCGCCGATATCAACACCGATGCCATAATCGCGCCTCAGATGGCCGATTTAACCCCTGAGCAACGGAAAGAAATCGAAGATCGAAAGGCAGCTCTGGAGGAAATGATGCTACGATGCTTCGTAAAACACGCCGTGGCGTTACTCAAAAGATTGCACTCCCAAGCATCAATCCTATCGGAGATTCAACATCTGAATCGGTAAGCCGATACGCACCGCTCAAGCCGATTTATCAAGTATGATCGAGCAATCATCCATCACGCATTAATTAACCAATCATCGGCTCTAGTATCTACTTTAAAGCCGATGATAGAAAATAGTGTGAAAACAAATGCTCAAGAATTAGCCGTCACTGGAAGCCTGGCTAGATCCACCACAAACCATCCCTACGCACTCCGGATATTCCATAGCACCCAACACCAACCACAAGAACGTGTCGGCTCAAGCACCTATCATGATGCCGGCTCAACCTACTGTTTTGAAACCAAGCATACAGAGAGATGGGTTCACACACTACCATGGGCACACGGATGGAGCCAAGATAGGCGCATCAAATCAATCAAGTGCGCCCTCCAATAACATCGGGTTATCGGCTTATCAGCCGATCGAAATGGGACAGGTTCCACAATCACGAGGGGCCACAACCATGAAACAAGCACCATATAGGGTGGTGCCATACGTCGAACCTTTCGCGCCCATACCCGATGCATTAGGTTTTAATCACAATTATGACGCAGCACCAAGACCTCCTGAGGTGCGAGTTGGACAAAGACCCGAGTTTGCACTCGGGGGGCAGGGCGCAAACAATGAGAATTGGCTGTGTCCGGCTGCACCACAAGCCGACAATGTTAATTGGGCAGAACAAATTGCCAATGTTTTGAGAGAACAGTTCGGTTTACAACCCAGAGGGAGAGTGATCGGCCATGAGGAAGCCGTGCTCGATTACATAGACCGAATGCCATACCCCCACAACTTTAGGATACCAGACTTTGCTAAATTCTCAGGGGATGATTCTATTACCACAATTGAGCATATCGGACGGTTCATGGCTCAATGTGGGGAGGCGGCACAGTCCGATGGGTTAAAAATTAGGTTGTTTCCTTTATCATTATCGCCTTTGCATTCACTTGGTTCACAAATCTACCACCTAATTCAGTTCATATATGGAACGATTTAGAAAGCCGATTCCATGAGTACTTCTTTTCGAACTATGGAGCTTAGGATTTCTCGATCTTAGTTCAAGTCCGATGTATACGGCGAATCGGTCTCTCGATTATATCAAGAGATTTCTGGCGCATTTTAATAGGTGCTACAAAGGTAACATTACCCGACGATCAATTGGCCGACCTAGCGCTCCAAGGGTTAATCCTCCATTAAAAGAAAAGTTGTCGTGCCAAGAATTCCCAGACCTAGGCCACCTACTCCATCGCGTATCGGCACATGAGAGCCGGTATGCAGAAATCAAAGGGTTTAAAGATAGATTTAAACCAAACAAAGAACGAAAAGGCCAAAATAAACATGGTAGAATACAATTCGAGCGATACCTCGAGGACGAGGCAGAGGTAAACATAGCCGAGTGGGCCAAAGGTTCTAAAAAGCCACTCGTATGCTCTCTACTTAAGCCGACAAAGAATAAGGCTAAGTCAAGTACTCGTATGATGTGTCAAAGTGTGACAAGATATTTGATTTATTACTACAAGAAAAACTCATAAGGTTACCGTAAGGGCACATCATACCATCGGCCGAGGAGATTAAAAAGAGAAGGTATTGCAAATGGCATCATTCATTCTCCCATAACACTAACGATTGCAATATTTTTCGACAACAGATTCAATCGGCCATCGCCGATGGTAGGCTAAAATTTGCGGAAGAGTCGGCTATGCAGATAGATATGGGCCCTTTTCAGGTCAACATGGTTCAATGTTCACGGAAAGAAAAGAGGCCTGCGGAAGAGGATAAGCCGACTAAGGGAATTGTATCACGAGACGAGACAAGCAGGTAGATCACTGTCGGTTCTATACAAATAGAAGCCGATAAAAATGGACAAAACTCAAGAACGGTGAAACCAAGAGGGGACTTAGAGGTCGGTAAATGGTATCGAGCTGAGAAGGCTCCAAGAAGAGCCGATTTCAAACCAAAGCCGACTTTCTCGCAACTCCTGGGGAAATATGAAAGGATAAGTAAAACGTATAAACCTCCACACCACCAGGGTTTTCATAGATCAGCACAAAGGATGGAAGAACGTTGGCGGCAGATGTGCCACATCGGCCGATTACAGAGGAAGAGAAACATCGGCAATGTCCTTTTGGCGCTTTCTTTGGGAAAGAGGGATGACCTTACTAACAGCTTGTATCTTGTCCTATGCAACACTTCGTTTACATGTCGGCCAAACCAATCAGAAAAGACAAAGGTTGTCCAGACCGATACACGATCGTCCTGGAAGTAAGGAGCGTATGGCCGATCTATGAAAGGTTGTCAACATCGTAACAAGGCGAATCCTCCCAAAGTCGAGTTATCGGCTAACGCAAGAAGGATGGAATCGACAAAGAAAATAGGCAATTTAGTCGAAAGATAAGAAAGCCGATAGAACCCAGGCCTAGATGGTGCCCGCTTGGTCTCAAGAAGTCGCAACGCAGTAAGGCTTCAAACATTAAAAACACAAGAAGAAAGGGAAGCCGAAAGGAGAGTGAGAGGGATCGGACGCTTAATAAGTTAAGACCGTACCGATTTTGAAAAAGGAGTGGAGAAAGAAGGAACAGATCGATAGTGATTCAGATCAATCGGTTCAATCCGGGTTCTCCGATGATCCGAGATGATACGCCACCAATGGATATAAACATGGTATTCACTTTACTCGCCGAGTTCAGAATCGAAGAATCGGTGAAGAAGTGTTCGCCCGATTGTGCCTCGAGCACCGTGACGCTGTGTTTGAAAAACCACAAGACATGCATCGCATTTGAAACCATTGTATCTAAAGGATTTATTAATGGCCGACCAATATCCCGTATGTTGGTCGATGGCGGGCAACGGTCAATCTGATGCCGTTAAGTACTTTCGTAAAGTCGGAAAAGCCGACGAAGACTTAATCAAGACCAACATGGTGCTAAATGACTTCACCTGAGACCCAACTGAGGCTAAAGGCGTAATGGTGTCGTGAATCGATAAATGGGTAATAAAACTTTGCCGATCGCGTTTTTTGTAATTGAAGCTAAAGGCAATTACAGACTCCTTGGGCGGATCGATCCATGCTAATCACGTTGTATACCATCAACTATGCACCGTAAGCCGTGCGGTGGAACGATGATACTGATAGAAATCGTACCAGCCGGCTTACATCGGCTCATATCGCCATGGCTAGCCTCGACACCAATTGGCCACACGAAGAGGCCGAATGCATATCGAAAAGCCTTGGACAATTGGCGATTTTATCTGGTGTTGAGAAATCAGATTCAAGCCGATCAGCGTTAAACCCAATACGCTTGATCGGACGTACGGCGATAAGAAGATGGAGCGCGAGACAATAGCAAAACAGCAGGAGCACGCAAGGAGCTAACGCCAGGAAGAATACGAAGAAGATGATCATGATATAGAAGAAGAAAGCAAGGGGTTAGGATTTACTTCTGCCGATTCGCTTGAAGAGATCGATATTGGGGAAGGGGATAGCAAAAGACCAACGCTTGTAAGTGCTAAATTAGAACCCGCTTATAAAGCAAAGTTGGTCGAAATACTCAAGGAATATAAGGATTGCTTTGCATGGGAGTATTATGAAATGCCAGTGTTTAAGCCGACTAGTTGAACATCATTGCCTATAAAACCTGGATATCGGCCGTTCAAACAGTACCTTAGGCGGTTTAACCCTACGTTGTATGACGCTATAAAGGAAGAAGTAGGACGATTGCTAGAGGCGAAATTTATCCTGGCCTTGCCGATACGCCGAGTGGGTCTCAAACATCGTCCCTGTGAAGAAGAAAACGGGCAAACTTAGGGTATGTGTCGATTTTAGAGATTTGAACAAAGCTACGCCAAAAGATCTAGTACCGATGCCCATAGCCGATATGCTTATCGATGTCAGCATCCGGGAATAAAATCATAAGCTTTTGGACGGAACGCCGGATACAATCGATATTCATGGCCGGGCCGATATACACAAAACGGCTTTCGATGTCCGGGGCTTTAGGGCTATATGAATGGAAAGTTATGACCTTCGGTTTAAAAATGCCGAGCTACTTATCAACGTGCATATGAACCATATTTTCCATGATTTGATCGGCAATACTGCGGAAATATACATTGACGACGAGTGGTAAAATCCAAAGAAGATCGCAACATTTAGCCGATCTGAGGAAAATGTTCGAAAAGCACAAGGTTACATGGGTTAAAAATGAACCCTCTCAAATGTGCTTTCGAGTATCGGTGGACAATTTCTTGGGTTTACTGTGCATGAAGGAGGGATTGAAGTGAACCCAACCAAAGTGAAAGCCATAGCCGATACTAAACCACCGATAAGTAAAAAGGAGTTGCGGTGTTGATTGGGAAAATCAATTACTTGCGACGCTTTATCTCAAACTTGTCGACGTATTCGCCTTCACACCATCGCTAAAAATTAAAGACAACCAAGAGTTCAACTGGGGAACGGATCAGCAAAAGGCCTTCGACGACATAAAAGGTTATCTGATGAGCCCACCAGTGTTAACCGCACCAAAACATGGCATACCTTTCAGACTCTATATATCGGCTGAAGGTGATTCGATTGGAGCAGTTTTAACACAAGAAGCCGATAGGAAGGAACGAGCAATATTTTACTTAAGCCGACGTCTTCTAGATGCAGAAACCAGGTATCCCCTAGTAGAAAAATTATGCTTATCATTGTATTTTGCTTGCACCAAATTAAGACATTATATGCTAGCTTCCAAATGCGTTATAATATGCAAAACCGATGTAGTTAAATACATATTATCGGGCGCCAATCCTCGCTGGGTCGGCTTGGTAAGTGGGCATATGCCTTAACAGAGTTCGAAAGTTAACCTATGAGTCGGCTAAATCTGTGAAAGGACAAGCTGTGGCCGATTTTATCACAGGAAGTGAGACATTAGGAATAGCTAGTGTAACTCCTTGGCAGCTGTATTTTGATGGGTCTGTTTGCCGAGAAGGCGAAGGCGTCGGTGTGGTATTAGTTTCACCTAGAAAGCAGAGTATGATTTCATGTATCTACTGAATAGCCGATGTTCAAATAATCAAGCTGCAATCTGAAGCATTACTAAGGGTCTACAAATCATAGATAGCATCGGAGTGAGAGACGCCGGCTTTCGGGATTCGATGTTAATTGTACAAAGAAGTCGAGGAGAATACCGATGCAATGATGATGCACTAACCCAAGATTTGCATCAATGCCTCCGGATCATCGAGATATTCACTACATTTTCCATAAAACATATCCCCGTGAGAAGCTAATGATAAAGCAAACCGATTGGCACAAAGTGCATCGTGGTACAAGATTGAAAGCCGACAAGGACCAATCGAGCTAAACGCTTGGTCGGGTTCTCTTCAGGTCCACCCCGCCGACCGAGAATGTGAGATAAGGGATTATTTGTCGATCCAGCTTAAGCCGATCGAAAGCAAGGTCAAAGCGCAAAGCACTCAAATATGTTCTACTAGAAGACGATTGTACTTTCTGACTATGGAAGGTTTGTTATTAAGATGTCTGGAACCGAGGAAGCCAAAGTGGCAATGGGTGAAGTTCATGAAGGCATTTGTGGGTCAAGCATCAATCGCTCGTAAGATGAAATGGGTAATCGAGACGAACAGGATATTTTTTGGCCGACGATGTTAGAAGATTGCTTCAAATATTATAGAGGATGCCAAACGTGTCAAAAGTTTGGTAACATACAATAAGACCAAAGATCGGCTTTACATCCGATCGCCAAGCCATGGCCGTTTAGAGGATGGGGTATAGACATAATCGCCGATATTTCCGGGCTATCCAAAGAAAGCGACATAAATTCATCCTTGCACCCACGGATTATTTCTCAAAATGGGTTGAGGCTGTGCCACTCAAGAAGGTTAATGGTAAAGAACTAATCGACTTTGTAAACGAACACATCGTCCATCTGGTTTGGGATTCCACAGACAATCACTACCGATCAGTGGTAATCGTGGTTCATGTCCAATGAGTTCAAAGGGTTTGCAGAAAGTCTTGGGATAAAATTACTCAACTCCTCCCCTTACTATGCTCGAAGCCAACTGACAGGCCGAATCGCCGAACAAAACATTGATAAAGTCGATAAAAGAAAAATTGAGGAAAAGCCAAGGAGATGGCATTCGACGCTATCGAGGCTTTATGGGCTTATCGGCTATCTTATCACTTTAACAACTAAATTGTCACCCTTTCGCCTGGTATACTGACAAGAAGCCGCTTTGCCCGCTGAAATCAACATCGGCTCAATAAGGCTACACGAGCAAGATAAGGTATCACCGATGAATACAAAATGAAAGCGATGCTCGACAATCTAGATGATTTGGGTGAACTAAGGCTAATCACGCTAGATCGGGCTTAAAAAAGAACAAAGAGATTGTTGCCAGGTCGCATAACAAAAAGTGATTGTTAAGTCATTCACCAAGCCGATTTAGTATGGAAAACCGTGTTGCCGATTGGGTCTAGGGATAATCGATTCGCAAATGGTCTCCGACATGGGAAGGACCTTATAAGATCAATCGGCCGGTTACATGGAAATTCATATATACCGAATCATTAGAAGGGTTCGCCCTACCTAAAGCAATCAATGGAAAGTATCTCAAGGCATATCACCCAAGCATCCTGGTCGGGTCCTAACTATAGAGGTGAAGGCATCAGATCAATGACAAGCACATGCATATAAAATTGGTCATACAATGACCAAGTCGGTTTGAAACATCCATCCACAGATTAAAGGTTTACAAAATCGATGCACAAATTATCAAGCAAGAGTTCAAAAGGCATCTCAAGTTTAAAGCAATATTACAGAGGTTGGCCACAACTAATCAAGAAGTTAAAGACTAGTGTAGTCCCGACCGCAAATGGGCTCCCAAAGCCGATAGTGCCGCCGCCGCCATTCCGATGGTAGCTTGAACGCCGCTTCATCAATTGTTGATCAGCCATCGCATCACCCGGACTCGACTATCTTGGCCGATTGGCTCTTAACTTTGGCAAAACTTCGCCAATTTGTCGCCTCTGAGACGCTTAGTGAAGATGTCGTGATCTGCAATGCCGATTTGGCAATCTGCAAGTTCTCTTGTAACCAAGGCCACCGTTTCTTCAAGTTTTTCTTGATGACTCAGCTCCTGGCCTTAGCTTTGGCCGATTTCAAAGCATAGCAAAGACCCTGGTCAAAAGCACTCTTTCGAGATTTAGCATCCGCTATAAGTTTGTCCGTAATCTCTTGGTCGGCTTGTCGGGCCTTCCTCTGCTCAAGTCTGGCTTTGGCCGATTCTACGCCTAGCCGACGATCATCCGTGATGGCACACTTCTAGCAAAGCATTCATGGTCGCAGGGGAAGGTCGGCTTGCATGGCCGCCATAGCGTTCCTCAAGGGTCGAGTGTTGGCCGTAAGAGCCGCCTCGCTGCATCACTTCGCCCAGGAGACGATTGAGTCGCTCCCGCATACCCGGCTCGGGCCGTAACGGCAACCGATGTCGGGCGCAGCCGCTATTATGCTACCGGATGTCGGCCGGGTAGTCATCGGTGGCTAGCACTTCCGATCGCCGAGCTCGTCGCAGTGAAGCTCGAAGAAATCGGCCAGATCGCTTGATAGCGCCTGGGGTCGATCGGAGATCTCGATAGTCTGCATGCGGTATGGCCGGCGGCAATGGAGCGGGTGGAGGGATAGCCGATGTAGCACCTTGGAAATCGGCTATAACTCCCGCCACTTGAACTGACGGAGATTGCTAGGGATTCAAGAGAATAAAATCAGCAATATGAAAAAGTGATATTGAGCAAAGAATAAAGAATAAAACTTACATCAGTAGCTGAGTGCTCTGGAGAGCCATCAGGTTGCCGCCTCACAGTGCAGGTGAGCGCTGGTCGACTTCTTCCTCCTCTCTGCAGTGTTTTCGAGTTAGCAGTTGTCAAAGCAAGGGGCATGTTAGCCGATATGCAAAAGACTTACTTGGAGCACGCTGGCGAGCTAAGTCCGTTAAAGAGGGAGCTTGAATATCCAAGTTTCCTGAAGTATACCCAGTGGTGCCAACAGATTGACCTGGACGTCGTTGTCGGCTACATCGCGTAAACATGGGGATCGGTTGATGGCTCACCAAAGACCGCATCGACTGGAAAGATCAAAGGCATTCTAAATAAAAGCCGACAAAGAAGTGTAAAACGGAGGGATATAAAAACAACGGTACCTCTACAAACATCGAAGAGTCGCTATAACCCGAGCTTGTGCCGACCCTAAACTACCGGCGGCTCATGAAAGTCGGAAGGAATAAGTGAATTATAGCCGACGAGTCCTGTCCATTAGTATGGCTTCGATATTCTAGTCCACCATCATGAGAACGCAATTAACCGACGGGAATTAAGAACAAAAGGTGGCGTTGAGAGGATTTGCAACCCATCGGCTACTTCAAGGATGACCTCGTGACAACACCGTTGGTCACTCGGCCTCGGGCTCGACACAAGATAGTAGGGGGAAAGATGGAATGGTTTGCCCAAAGCCTAATTGACGAGCGTAAACCGAAGGGTGGTAAAACTCGTAAGATCTACCGAAATGTTCGGTTCATGGTATTCAAGCCGACATGAAAGATGCAAGGAGTGAGGATGATTTTGTACAAATCTAGGGTAGATTGGGGCATCGAGGAACTATCAGAATCAAGGTGAAGGAATGTTGGGTGTGGGCAATCGGCTACATCGGTATATCGGAAAAAGTCTTGTTGGCCGAAGGAAGCCCTATCTAAGGAAAGGAAGAAACTGAGGTATTTGTGCAAGCCGATCGAGTCCATTTTTAGCTCTCCGGCCGAAGACATGATAAACCTCTCGCCATAGGATCGGCTAGCTCTATACTGTGGAACGACATGCTCTGGGTAATCCTCCCGAGGGAAAGTTGAGCTCCCAGAGGGTTCGGATAAAATAGATCGGCTAAACATACAATGAAGCCATGTTTGGACGAACCAAAGAGGACCTCCTATATTACCAACGACATGTTTGGCAAAACCGGAAAAGAGTCGGCTACGAATTACGTACATCATTTGAAATACTGCTTCTAGAACATCTTGCCAAGGGAAAGCCGATGACCCTCCAAAGAGACGTTCGCTACTAATCAAAAGTTTGGGTAGGGCCAAAGGAAGCACCACGTAAAAGATATCGGTCTAACCAAAGATTGAGAAAAGCGACGTGCTCTTCAAATTGAGCATCGACCAAAGGACTTATTGTTATTTTGGATGTATCTATGCCAACCTTCGCCTTTTTTGCGGATTAATTTGAAAGAAGGTTTTCCGCCAAAGCCGATAATCGTCCCCGTCGGCCTAAGGCAAGACAATTGGGCCACATCTAGCAGTAGGGCCGATTGGGCCTGGACGGGAATAAAAAGGCGTTGAAAGAATCCGACCAAAAATAACATGCCGCAGCCTACCAAAGGTTCATTGGCTTCGTGGTCGGCTAGACTCAAAGATAGAGACTCCTGGCTATACCCATCCTCTCCCATTCTACCCTCTTTGAGCCGACACCCTAATAAACCAAGATCTCCATCCTTTTAGGCTAGTGGGCCATGCCCTAAAACTTTTCCCCACTCGTAAACATTGTACCCAAAGAATTGATAGAGGGAGTCTAGGGATCTCGGTATTGATGGATCAGAAAGTTCCTGCCGACATACTACCTATCGGTCCTAAGTAGAATTGATTTGAACTTTGAGGAATCGGGATGAATACTGTGAAGGGTCCATGTCACCGATTTTGAAAGAACAAAGAGAGGATGACAAGAGCCGATGGTGCCTCGATCCGAGAGCTTGAAAGCGTGAAAATGACCGTGTGGACCCCATATTTATACCGCGATGAAAGAAGGCGAGCAAAGGGAGCAGCTTGTTGCATTAAAAACGCACCGAGGACATTGCGCGCTATTAATGGGGAAGTTATCGAGGTGAATCCTAAACGACAAGCCGATCACGGAAAAGATTTAGGATTTTTGAAAGATAACAAGTTACCTTTCAAAAATGGGGGCATATGTTTGCACCAAAATTCGATGCGTGTTGGAATCGGTTTAAGACAGAGAAGATGTGGAAAAGAAATCGTAAACAAATCGAGAAGGAAACCGCTTTCTAAAAGGGAAGGAAATCAGATAAGAGGCCGACACGGATAAAAGCAACCGTATCCATACACAACTCGGATCGGTCAGCGTGTTATAAAAGGAGGAGGACGTCAAGCACAACAGGGACACAATAAAATCCAACAACACACATCTACTTTTTACAAGCTTCTCTTTTACATTGTTTTAGCCTCATAGATCTCTCTGCAAGTCGACGGAATCAACATAGTTGCGCATCGCCGATTGTTGATTTTAGCCGATTTCACCCAGGTTTGATTTGCTTCGTTTTGTTGCGCATCGCCTTTCGGCCGATTTTACCTTGTATCCGGATCAATCAGAATCGTTGATCTAGTTATCTCCTAATCGGTTCTTGCCGACTAGCTTAAAAGCCGATAGATCCTTGTTTATCGGCCGGGTCAAATTACAAATTCTACCTTGTCGATTTCAGGTCAAATCGACTGGCACGCTCTGCAAACCCGGTGTTTGTCTTGTGTGTTCGAGGCCTAAAACCCCCTTCACGTTTTTGGCGCGAACAAAACCCTAGCTATGAGGTCAAGATTTTAACGTACATACATAGCTACAATCATGTACCAGGTGATGCAGCGAAGAATCGTTGGTTTCCGTACTCGCCAGGACATGCGCTCGCCACCTGTTCGACGAAATGCGGCAAGAAGAAACCAAGGTGTACCGCAGTCCGCAGGCGCAAGAGCAAGGAGACTCCCAAGGTGGGAGGCGACGATGAGCGGATCAGCACCTTCCCGGCTCTTTCCTGCCGGCGTGGGAGGCCGCGCTGACCTGCGTGCGCCACTTCTGAAGAATGCTCAGACAGCAGGACATTGAGAATCGAAACAGATTCGTCGAAAATCTGCTGCTGCTGCTCCGCGACCGCAGCGCACCACTGGATTTGTGTGATTTTGATATCGATTGGTTTGACGACTACGACGATGAACCCCAGATTAATGTATGGATCCGACAAGCATGTAATTTTGTATATTCGATATAGAATTAATGAAATACAGTGTTCTCATACATTCGATCATCCTTTTGTATTCACAATTCACAAACATCCATGTTCTTGTAGGTTTCAGCTTCCAGACAATGCTGATTTACCCTGGCGATGGATCTGCTATATGCTTTCTCTTGGTTATTCAGAATTGTAAAACTCAAGTTCGCGGCCATGAGTGTGCTCTCCAATTTAGTGTGATCTTGTGCGGGCGGGATTCATGCATCGGGAAATTGGGATGGATCTTAGAATCTTCAATGTAATTGGACCTGGTTTGACCATCCATTCTATTTTCTCTTGGACTTTTGGAGTTTGGTTCAAGTATAGTTCTGTATGATGGCTCCGGATCATACCCTGCTTAAGCAACCTGTTTCGTATGTTAGGTTGGGTCTGCCACCCTTGTGATTTTCTACTTGGTTTTCGAAATGGTGGCTCATGGATTATATTTCCTTAGTGTCTTCTTGAACTTGAGGTGGATTAGCTGTCATCTTGTTATATAAGGATACCGCAGCCATCCAATCATGCAAGGAGTAGTGTGTACAATTGAGAGTTTGAGAACTCCGTGACTTGCAGCTTGAAAGGGGAGAGAACTTAATTGTTCAGTAAACAAGGGTTGAATTTCTTGTCCCAATGTTTCATACTGTGTTCAGGACTTCGCCTGTAGCATATGAGGTCTGTACTTTGTAGCATATACGGCGAAAATGGAAATGCTCCGGAGGTTGTGGCGTAATAGATGCATGGATCCTTGTTCGTCGCACATCTTTGCCTTGCATATTTGGTTCATGCACATTTCTGATTAAGTATATAGTCTATTTAGTTTGAAGAATGGGTTAGTCACATGATGTATTATTGAAGATGAACTTATGTAACTCCATTACTTGCTTTTTTTTTGTTGTCGTCATTTTGGTCCAAAGTCCTGAAATATATGAGTTTGTTTGCACCAAAATTCGGCGTCCGCGATAAAATCGGATAAAAGGATATTTTGGAAAGGATAAACCGGCATCAAATGAATCGGAAAGAGAATCCGTTTCTAATAAGGAAAGGAAATCGGATCAAAAGCCAATACGGGTGAGGTCGCCGTATCCATGCATGACTCGGATCGGCCAGAATATTATAAAAGGGACAAGCTCTGGGCGGAAAAAAGGGATCAATCTCAACACAACACACATCTACTTTTTACAAGCCTTTTTGCATCGTTTTAGATTTACAAACCTCCCTGCAAGTCGACGGAATCAACAGAGTTGCGCATCGTCGATTGTTGGTTTTGGCCGATTTCGCCCCAGGTTCGATCTGCTTTGTTTTGTTGCGCATCGCCTTCTCAAAGCCGATTTTGCCTTGTACCCGGATTAACCGCCAGGTTGATCTAGTTATCCCTTGATCGGCTTTTAGCCGACTAGCGTCAAGCCGATAACCCTCGTTTTTATCGGCTTTTACTATCTCTACCTTGTCAATTCCAGGTCAAATTGACTGGCACGCCTTGCAAACTCGGTGTTTGTCTTGTGTGTTCGAGGCTAGAAACCCTGCTTCACGTTTTTAGCACGAACATATTTTGGCACGCCCGGTGGGACTAAGAAAATCAAAATGTCATCAACCGATAAGCCTGCGGTCACCGCCGATATCAACGTGGATGCTATAATCGCGCCTCAAATGGCCGATTTAACCCCCGAGCAGCGGAAAGAGATCGAAGAACGAAAGGCGGCTTTGGAAGAAGTGATGCTACGGTGCTTCCAGAAAACACGCCGTGGCGTTACTCAAAAGACCGCACTCCCAACTATCAATCCTATCGGCGATTCATCATCTGATCCGGTAAGCCGATATGCACCTGCTCAAGTCGATCTATCAAATATGATTGAGCAATCTGTGCATCACGCACTAATTAATCAGTCATCGGCTCTAGTGTCTACGTTGAAACCGATGATAGAAAATAGTGTGAAAACAATTGCTCAGGAATTGGCTGTGTCTGGGAACCTACTAGATCCGTTACAAACCCTCCCTACATACCCAGTGTACTCCATAACACCCAATACCAATACGGTAAACGTGTCGGCACACACACCTATCATGATGCCGACTCAGCCTACTGTGTTAAAACCCAGTTCGCAAAAAGATGGAATTGCGCACTACCATGGACATACTGATGGGGCAAAAATGAGTGTACCAAGCCCATCGAATGGACCCTCTGTTGGGGGTATCGGTTTATCGGCTCCCCGGCCGATTGAAATAGATCAAGTTCCACAATCACAAGGAACCGCAATCAGAAACCAAGCACCATATAGGGTAGTACCATACGTTGAGCCTCTTGCACCTATACCCGATACGCTGGTTTTTAGGAACCACGATTATGACCAAGTGTCGAGACCCCCTATGGCGCGATTTGGACAAAGACCCGAGTTCGCACTCGGGGGGCAGGGCGTGAACAACGAAAATTGGCAGTGTCCGGTTGCACCGCAAGCGGACAATGTCAATTGGGCGGAACAAATTGCTAATGTTTTGAGAGAACAGTTCGGTTTACAGCCTAAAGGAAGGGTAATCGGCTATAGGAAACCATATCCCGATTACATAGATCGCATACCATATCCACACAACTTCAGAATACCAGACTTCGCCAAATTTTCGGGCAATGATTCCGTTACCACCATCGAACATATCGGGCGATTTATGGCTCAGTGTGGGGAAGCTGCACATTCTGACTGGTTAAGGATCAGGTTGTTTCCTTTGTCATTATCCGGTGCAGCATTTACGTGGTTTACCAATTTGCCCCCAAATTCAGTTCATATTTGGAACGATTTGGAAAGCCGATTTCATGAATACTTCTTCTCGAGAACTATGGAGCTTAGAATTTCTGATCTTAGTTCGGTCCGACAGAAGTACGGCGAATCGGTTTCCGACTACATTAGAAGGTTTAGAGGCGTGCGAAATAGATGTTTCAGTGTAACCTTACCCGATGATCAATTAGCCGACCTAGCATTTCAAGGGCTGATCCCACCATTAAAACAGAAACTGTTAGGCCAAGAATTCCCCGATCTGGGCCACTTACTCCATCGTGTATCGGCACACGAAAGCCGATATGCAGAAAACAAGGGGTTTAAGGACAGATTTAGATCAAGCGGTAATGAAAAGGCCAAGGTAAACATGGTAGAGTATAATTCAAGCAACACTTCTGAGGACGAAGAGGCAGGAATAAACATAGCCGAGTGGACCAAGGGTTCCAAAAGGTCGCTCGTGTGCTCTTTACTCAAGCCGACAAAAAATAAGGCAGAAGTTAAGTATTCATATGACGTGTCGAAGTGTGACAAGATATTTGATTTATTACTACAAGAAAAACTCATAAGACTACCAGAAGGACACGTTATCCCGTCGGCCAAAGAGATTAAAAAGCGAAGGTATTGTAAATGGCACCATTCATTTTCGCATAACACTAACGATTGTAATATTTTTCGACAACAGATTCAATCGGCTATCGCCGATGGGAGATTGAAGTTTGCAGAAGAATCGGCTATGCAGATAGATATGAATCCCTTCCAAATCAACATGGTCCAGTGTTCATGGAAAGGAAAGGAATCCATGGAAGAGGGTGTCAAGCCGACTAAAAAGGTTGAGATACGGTCAAAAGGAGATGAAAAAGTGCAAATTACTATCGGCTCTATTCAAATAGAGGCCGATAAGAACGGGCAGAACTCGAGAACAGTGAAACCAAGAGGAGATTTGGAAGTCGGGAAATGGTATAGGGCGGAGAGGGCTCCAAGAAAAGCCAACTTCAAGCCAAAACCAACTTTCTCGCAACTCCTAGGGAAGTATGAAAGGATAAGTCAAAGACGCAATACTCGACAGTCCAATAGCTTCCATCGGCCGGATCAAATGACAGACGAACATTGGCAGCCAGATGTGCCACATCGGCCAACTACCGAAGAAGAAAAACACCGGCAATGTCCCTTTTGGCAATTTTGCTGGGAGAAGGGGATGATCTTACCAACAGTACTATCATGCCCTATGTAACACTCGTCCATGCATCGGCTAAACCAGTCGATAAAAGACAGATTGTCCAGACTAGTGCACGATCGACTAGAAGTGAGAAACAGGAGGGCGATCCATGAAAGATTATCAACGTCAGAACAAGGCGAGTCCTCCCGAACTCAAGAAATATCGGCTTCTCACAACATGATCAGGATGGAATCTGACAGCGAAATAAGTAACTTGGCTGGAAAAATCAGAAAGCCAATAGAACCTAAACCTAGGTGGTGCCCCTCAGGTCTTAGCAAATCACAGCGCAGACGGCTTCAGCGACTGAAGACACAAGAAGAAAGGGAAGCTGAAAAGGAGAAAGAAAGGGATCAGGTATTCAACAAGCTAAGGCCTATACCAGTTGCAAAACAGGAATGGAGGAAGAAGGAACAGACCGATAGTGACTCGGATCAATCGGTCGAGTCCGGGTCTCCAATGATCCGAGATGATACACCGCCGATAGATATAAACATGGTATTCACTCTACCCGCTGAGTTCAAAACCGAGGAATCGGCTGAAGAAGTGTTTGCCCAACTATGCCTCGGTGCACCAGATGCCGTGTTTGAGAAACCATAAGACATGCATCGGCATCTAAAGTCATTATAACTAAAAGGGTATATTAATGGCCGACCAATATCTCGAATGTTGGTCGATGGTGGGGCAACAGTTAATCTGATGCCGCTAAGTACTTTTAAAAAATTGGGTAAAGCCGACGAAGACTTGATCAAAACGAACATGGTGTTGAATGACTTCACGGGAGATCCTACTGAAGATAAAGGCGTAATGATGTCGGAATTAACAGTCGGCAGTAAAACCTTGCCGACTGCATTTTTCGTGATAGAAGCTAAAGGCAATTATAGTGTGCTCCTTGGGCGGGACTGGATCCACGCTAATTGCTGCATACCATCAACTATGCATCAGAAGTTGGTACAATGGAACGATGATGCAGTTGAAGTTGTGCCTGCCGATACATCGGCTCACATCGCCATGCCCAGCCCTGATACCAATTGGCCACATGAAGAAGCCGAATGTATATCAGGAAAAGTTTTGGATGATTGCGATTTCATCTGCATCGAGAAGTCAGGATTCAAGCCGATCAGCGTTAGACCTAATACGTTTGATCGGACAAGCGAAGTGGTGAGAAGATGGAGTCCAAGACAATAGCAAGATTACAGGAGAGGGTAAGAAGCTATCGGCAAGAAGAATATGAGGAAGCCGTCGAGGACTTTGAAGAAGAAAGGAAAGGGTTAGGATTTACCTCTGCCGATTTGCTTGAGGAAATCAACATTGGGGAAGGTGACAGAAAAAGACCAACATTTGTAAGTGCTAAATTAGAACCCAATTATAAAGCAAAGTTGGTCGAAATACTAAAAAAATATAGAGATTGCTTTGCATGGGAATATTATGAGATGCCAGGTTTAAGCCGACAGTTAGTTGAACATCGGCTACCCATAAAACCTGGATATCGGCCATTTAAACAGTACCCTAGACGATTTAATCCTACGTTATATGATGCCATAAAAGAAGAGGTAGGACGATTACTAGAGGCCAAGTTTATCCGGCCTTGCCGATATGCTGAGTGGGTCTCGAATATCGTTCCTGTAAGGAAGAAAAATGACAAACTTAGGGTATGTGTCGATTTTAGAGATTTAAACAAAGCCACGCCAAAAGACGAATACCCGATGCCTATAGCCGATATGCTTATCGATGTTGCATCTGGGAATAAAATCATAAGTTTTTTGGATGGAAATGCCGGATATAATCAAATATTCATGGCAGAAGCCGATATACCCAAAACAGCCTTCAGATGCCCAGGGGCCTTAGGGCTATACGAATGGACTGTTATGACATTCGGTTTAAAAAATGCCGGCGCCACTTATCAGCGCGCTATGAACCATATTTTCCATAATTTAATCGGCAATACCGTGGAAATATACATTGACGATGTAGTAGTAAAATCCAAAGAAGATTGGTAACATTTAGCCGATTTGGAAAAGATGTTCGAGAATACACGGGCGCACGGATTAAAAATGAACCCGCTCAAATGTGCTTTTGGAGTATCGGCTGGACAATTCCTTGAGTTTACAGTACATGAAAAAGGGATTGAAGTAAACCAAGCCAAAGTGAAAGCTATAGCCGATACTAAGCCGCCGACAAATAAGGAGTTACAAGTATTGATAGGGAAAATCAATTAGTTGCGACGTTTCATTTCAAACTTGTCCGGGCAGATTCGGGCCTTCACACCACTATTGAAAATTAAAGACGACCAAGAGTTCAAATGGGGAGTCGATCAACAGAAGGCCTTCGATGATGTGAAAAATTATCTAATCAGCCTGCCAGTATTAGCTGCGCCCAAGCATGGTATACCTTTTAAATTGTACATATCGGCTGAAGGAGATACAATAGGGGCAGTTCTAACACAGGAGGCCGATAGGAAGGAACGAGCTATATTCTATTTAAGCCGACGTCTCTTAGACACAGAAACCAGGTATCCCCAAGTAGAAAAATTATGCTTGTCTTTATATTTTGCTTGCACTAAGTTAAGACATTATATTTTGGCATCAAAGTGCATTATAGTCTGCAAAACCGACGTAGTCAAGTACATTCTATCCGCACCAATTTTACGAGGTCGAATTGGTAAATGGGCGTATGCTTTAACCGAGTTCGACTTGGCATACGAATCGGCTAAGTCTGTGAAAGGGCAAGTCATAGCCGATTTCATTATAGGGAATGCTACATTAGCCGGAACAGTCGATGTGACTCCTTGGCAATTATACTTTGACGGATCTGTTTGTCAAGAGGGAGAAGGCATCGGTGTAATTCTGGTTTCTCCAAAGAAACGAAACTTTGAATTCATGTATCGGCTAAATGGCCGATGCTCTAATAATCAAGCAGAATATGAAGCACTGTTAAAAGGGCTGCAATTGCTAGACAACGACATCGGGTAAAAGACGCGTGAAGCCTTCGGAGATTCATTGTTGGTCGTGCAACAAGTCAAAGGGGAATACCGATGCAATGACGATACGTTAGCTCAATACCTGCGTCAATGCCTCCAAATTATCGAGGTACTTACAACTTTCTCCATAAAACATATCCCTAGAGGAGCCAATGACAAGGCCAACATACTGGCACAATGTGCATCAGGTTATAGGAATAAAAGCCGACAGGAAATAATCGAGCTAGGCAATTGGCCGATTATGTGTGTTCATCCTGTCGACTGGAGAACCGAAATTAGGGAATATTTACTCGACCCTTCTAAGCCGACTGAGCAGAAAGTAAAACATAGGGCACTTAAGTACATGTTTTTGGATAATGTGTTATATTTTCGAACCATAGAAGGTTTGTTGTTAAGATGCTTGGGAATAGAAGAGGCCAAGGTGGCAATGGGAGAAGTCCACGAGGGAATCTGTGGATCACACCAGTCAGCCCATAAAATGAAATGGATGCTGAGACGTACAGGGTACTTTTGGCCGACAATGTTGGAAGACTGTTTCAAGTACTACAAGGGATGCCAAACTTGTCAAAAGTTTGGCAACGTACAAACAGTACCGGCATCGGCTTTATACCCGATCATCAAACCATGGCCGTTTAGAGGATGGGGTATGGACATCATCGGCCAGATATTCCCAGCATCTAGTAAAGGTCATAAGTTCATCCTTGCAGCCACAGACTATTTCTCAAAATGGGTTGAGGCTATACCGCTCAGGAAAGTTACTAGCAAAGAACTGATCGACTTTGTAAATGAACACATCGTCCATCGGTTTGGAATTCCACAGACAATCACTACTGATCAAGGGACTGTGTTCATGTCTAAGGAATTCAAGGATTTTGCAAAAAGTCTTGGGATAAAACTACTTAACTCCTCCCCTTATTATGCTCAGGCCAATGGGCAGGCCGAGTCATCGAACAAGACATTGATAAAACTGATAAAAAGAAAAATCGAGGAAGAACCAAGAAAATGGCATTCAACGTTATCAGAAGCTTTATGGGCTTATCGGCTATCTTATCATGGGTCAATTAAACTATCACCCTTTTAGCTGGTGTACGGGCAAGAAGCCGTTTTGCCTGTAGAGATCAACATCGGCTCGGTAAGGCTATCTGAGCAAGAGAAATTGCCGACCGACGAATACAAGCAGGCAATGCTAGACAACCTAGATGACTTAACTAAACTTAGGTTGATTACATTGGATCGGCTCAAGAAAAACAAGGAAAGGGTTGCCAGATCATATAATAAGAAGGTTGTACCGAAGTCCTTTAATCAAGCCGATTTAGTATGGAAAACCGTGTTGCCAATCGGCTTTAAAGACAATCGATTTGGTCAGTGGTCTCCAACATGGGAGGGGCCTTATAAGATAAATCGGCCAGTGGATGGAAACTCGTATATAATCGAAACCTTGGACGGATCGGTCCTACCTAAAGCAATCAACGGAAAGTACTTGAAAGCATACTACCCTAGCGTATGGATTGGATCCTGAGCATAAGAATAAAAATCGATGAGGAATCAATACAAAAGCACATACATATAAGATCGGTTACACAGCCGATCGAATCAATTATCCAAAAGCTATTCTGCATCGTGCCATCCAAAAAACCGTTTACACCCCACCAGGAGTTGAAACATTGTTTACAAAGGGTCGGCTACACGGCCGGTACTATCAATTAGTTCGTCAAAAGTAAGTCAACGCTCTGTGTTCTCGAAATCAATGAAGCCCGGAACCAGGAAAGTGAACCCCCAAAGCCGATAGTGCTGCTGCCGCCCTGCCAATGGTAGCTTGAACGCTATCAATTAGTTGCTGATCGGCCAGTGCGTTGCCAGGGATAGGGACCAACTTGGCCGATTGAGTTTTGACCTGAGCGAAGACTTCACCTATCTGCCGCCTCTGAGTTGCCAGTAAAGACGTCGAGTCAGTAATTTTTATCTGGCATTCTGCAAGTTCTTTAGTGACCAAGGCCAGCTGCTCTTCGAGCTATTTTTTGGTCGATTCCAATTCTTGAGCCTTGTTCTTGGCCATCTTGAGGGCGGCAGTACCCTGGTCAAATGCACTTTTCTGGAGCTTGGTATCAGCTATAAGCTTGTCTAAAATTTGTTGGTCGGCTTGTTGAGCCTTCCTCTGTTCAACCCTTAGTTTGGCCGATTCCACATCCGACCGACGAGCGACTAAATGGCAGACATTCAGCAGTGCATTCATGGCAGCAGGAGGAAGATCGGCTTGTACGGCTGCCATGGTGTTCCTTAAAGGCTGGGTGTCTGCCAGAAGGGCTGCCTCCGGCTGCATTACTTCATGGAAAAGATGATTAAGGCGTTCTTGCATGCCCGGCTCAGCGGTTACAATAGCCGATGCGGGCGCGGAGGCAGCTATTATACGTTGGATGTCGGCTGGGTAGTCATCAGTGGCAAGTACCTCTGGGTCATCAAGTTCGTCCAGAGTAAAACCCAGGAGATCGGCTGGATCCGTTGGCAACACCGGGGGTTCAGAGACGTCGATCGTCGGGGGCGGTACTGCTGGTGGCGATGGAGGGATAGCCGATGAAGTACCTTGGAGGTCGGCTACAACGATTGCTAGAAAGAACAAAGGGACAGCGATTAGCAATATAAATTAATATTCTACTCAATCAACGAAAACAAGACTTACATCGGTAGCCGAGTGCTCCGGAGAACCACCGGTTTGGCGCCTCACAGGTCTTGGCGAACGCCTGGCGGATTTCTTCTTCCTCTCCGCGGTGAACTCAGGTGAACATTGACGAGATGAGGAACATAGAGGCCGATAAAAGAAAGTAACTTACTCTGAGGACGCTGACGAGCCAAGTCCGATAGGGATGGACCCTGGATACCCAAGTTGCCTGAAGTGTATCCTGTGGTGTCGACCGATTGACCCGGTCGTCTCTGTCGGCCACTGCTGGCAGAAGCATGGGGGTCAGCCACTTGCTCACTAGCAGCCGTAGTCCCACCCTGAGAAGATTGAAAAGAAAACACCCTTGAACAAAAGCCGATTGCCAGCATAAACTCAAAAGAAAATATAAACACCGGTACCTCTACAGCTATTGAGGAGTCGGTATAACCAGAACTCTCGCTGGAACCAGAGGCCACCGTCGGCTCATGGAAATTAGGCAAAAATGAGAGGATTATAGCCGACGGGGTTATGTCCATAAGTAGAGGTTCTGATATTCTAGTCCACCATTGCGAGAATACAGCCGACCGACGGGAATTGAGAATAAAGCGTGGCGTTGTAAAAATTTGTAACCCGTCGGCTACTTCAAGGACAACCTCCGCAGCAATGCTGTTGGTCACCTGGGATCGGGGTTCAACACAAGACAACAAAGGAAAAGAAGGGATGGTCTGCCCAAAACCCAATTGGCGGGCTTAAACCGAAGGATGATAAAATTCGTAAGATGGCTGAAATGTTCGATTGCGTGTATTCAAGCCGACATGAATAATGCAAGGGGAAAGGATGATTTTATACAAGTCCAAGGTGGACTGAGGCATCGAAGAGCTATTGGCATCTAAGTGAAGGAATGATGGATATGGACAATCGGCTACATCAGTGTAGCGGAAAAAGTCCTGTTGACCAAAAGAAACGCTATCTAGAGTAAGGAAAAAGCTGAGGTATTTGTGCAAATCGGCTGGATCCATCTTTAGCTCACCAGCGGAAGACATGATAAACCTCTCCCCGTAAAATCGGCTAGCTCTATACTGGGGGACCACATGTTCTAAGTAATCTTCCCTAGGGAAGGTTGAACTCCCCGAGGGCTCAGAAAGGATGGATCGGCTAAACATACAATGAAGCCACGTCTGGATAAACCATAAGGGACCTCCTATATTGCCGACAACGAATTTGGCAAAGCCGAAAAAGAGTCGGCTACGAATCACGTACATCATCTGATATACCGCCCCTAAAAACATCTTGCCAAGAGCAAGCCGATGACCCTCCACTAAGCGTTCTGCTATCAATTGAAAGGATTGGGTGGGACCAAGGGAAGCACCACAGAATAGGTATTGGTCTAACCAAAGGTTAAGAAAAGCAGCATGCTCTTCAGCCGATACCGGACCGTTGACCCTATTGTTATTCTGAATATATTTGTGCCAACCCTCACCTTTCTTTCGGATCAGCTTGAAAGTAGGTTTTCCACTAAAAGCCGATAACTGATCCCCATCTGGTCTAAGGCAGCATAATTGGGCCATGTCGAGCAAAGTAGGGCCTATCGGACCAGATGGGAATATAAAAGCATTAAAAGAATCCGACCAGAAGTAACAGGCCGCAGCTACCAGGGGTTCGTTGGCCTCAGGATCGGCTAGACTCAAAGATAGGGATTCGGCTATACCCATTCTTTCCCATTCTACCCTTTTTTGAGCCGACACCCTAATGAACCAAGACCTCCATCCCTTCAGATTCGTGGGCCAGGCTCTAAAACTCTTTCCCCACTCGGATATATTATACCCAGCAGCCGACAGCAGGAGTCTAGGGATCTCGTCATTAATGACCGTGTCGGCCTGCATAGTACCTATCGGTCATAGGTAGAATTGATCTAAACTTTGAGGAATCGGGATGAATACCTGTGATGGGTCCATTTCAGCCGGTTTCAAAGGAGGCAAAAAGAGACGAAGGAAGCCGATGATTCGTGATTCGAGAGCTTGAAAGTGTGCAAATGACTGTGGGGGGACCCCCATATTTATATCATGTGAAAAAAAGGCGAATCCAAGTGAGCAACATTGTGCATTTAAAAAAAACTGAGATTATTACGGCGCAGTTAATGGGGTGGTTCCCGAAAAAGATGCCTCCGTAAGCCGATATGAACGTAAAGCCGATAAGTTTTTTTGGAAAATAACAAGTTATCTTCCAAAAACGGGGGGCATATGTTTGCACCAAAATTCGGCGTCCGCGATAAAATCTGATAAAAGGATATTTTGGAAAGGATAAACCGGCATCAAACGAATCGGAAAGAGAATCCGTTTCTAATAAGGAAAGGAAATCGGATCAAAAGCCAATACGGGTGAGGTCGCCGTATCCATGCATGACTCGGATCGGCCAGAATATTATAAAAGGGACAAGCTCTGGGCGGAAAAAAGGGATCAATCTCAACACACATCTACTTTTTACAAGCCTTTTTGCATCGTTTTAGATTTACAAACCTCCCTGCAAGTCGACGGAATCAACAGAGTTGCGCATCGCCGATTGTTGGTTTTGGCCGATTTCGCCCCAGGTTCGATCTGCTTTGTTTTGTTGCGCATCGCTTTCTCAAAGCCGATTTTGCCTTGTACCCGGATTAACCGCCAGGTTGATCTAGTTATCCCCTGATCGGCTTTTAGCCGATTAGCGTCAAGCCGATAACCCTCGTTTTTATCGGCTTTGATTACTTACTATCTCTACCTCTTGTCAATTCCAGGTCAAATTGACTGGCACGCCTTGCAAACTCGGTGTTTGTCTTGTGTGTTCGAGGCTAGAAACCCTGCTTCACGTTTTTAGCGCGAACAGAGTTTTAATTGAATATTATGAGATTATACTTTTTCTGTAAAATTCTTGCGAAATTTCTGAAGGAGTATGAGCTCACGGGGAAGCTATTCGTTCTTTTTCTGGAACTCACTCCCATTTCTCCTCCTCGCTCCTCACTGGCTTGGTTCTCAGCTTCCAGAAGCTTCTAGAACCTAAGGGGCTGTGCAGTCCAATCCACCGTGCACAGTCTCCTTGCAATCTGGCAATGGCCGTGTGGCTGCTCGGCGGCGCGCCGGGGAGGGAGCTCGGCGTATGTGCTTATATATTCAGTTTGTACATAGAACTTGGTTATAACAAGTATCGGATAGAGATACAATGCAATAGACTTATCTATATGCCAACAAAGTCACTAACAACATGCAGAGATAAGTTAGGTAGCTTAACAGCCCCCCTTCAATCTGGGCGTGGTGCAGTGTTCAGATTGTTGCAGAACCTCGCAAATAGTTGCGTGGATATATAGCGGTTTGGTGAGCACGTCGCCAAGCTGATCATTTGTCGAAATGAACCGAATCTCCGATGCTTTGCGAGCAACTCTTTCTCGGACGAAATGATAGCCCACCTCGACATGCTTCGTTTTTGCATAGAAAATTGGATTTGCGGCCAAGTAAGTTGCACCAAGATTGTCACACCACAGACATGGTGCTCTCCAATAAAGACCCCAAGCTCACCAAGTAGTGCTTGCACCCAAATAAAATCAGTCATGGCATTGGCCATTGACTTGTATTCAGCCTCTGTACTTGATCGCGACATTGTAGGTTGCTTCTTGGAGCTCCAAGAGATAAGATTTGATGCAAGGAAAATTGCATGGGATGCCGCGGAGCAGAAGACAATGGTAGAGCTAGACGTTGCAGCTGAGGGCACACCGGCAGGAGAAGAGACAGCGATGGCCCATCGGCGAGAGCAAGTGATGCTACGCTTGTAGTGCTTGGCGATGCTCCATCCGTAGCGTTAGGTTGTGGAGAATCTACAGGCAGAGAGGAGATGAGGTCTTGCGCAACATTGGATGCATTAGTCCTGCTAATATGTGGGCACTCGGAAGCGTGAACTGGATCTCATTAGTATGTTGGACTAAAAAAGACACTCATACTCCACTTAAGTGTATACTCACTATCCACAATTAGTCCCGTGCACAAAATATTGTTCAAGTGACCCTCACCCAAACAAATATGAGCCGCCTAAGCAACATGATACACACTTACGCATCCAAGAGAGTTTCAGTACATTTTCGAAGAACCATACTAGGATTGAAGTCAACCTCCGGGCGTATCGCACGCCGACAGCTTCAGAACTTTGGTACCACTCACACCCACCGAGGGGTGTGCGTTGCAGTAAGCAAGGCATGATGGTCGCTCGTGTCCATGGGTCGAATGATTGAGAATAATTCCGAGTACCTAGATATGTGTCCAACACTAGTTCCCAAGATCAAAGCTTGGCACCCAAATATCTCGCATTCGAGATGATTTATCACACATACACACATGTAATTGACATAAAATTAGACTAGAAGCTATTACATCTACTTATTATTACAAATCCATAGCCGACTGGTCAAATATAACACATAAAAGTAAATTGCAGCTGAAATTAAGCAAAAAAACCAAGAGCGGGATAGCGGTATGTCCATCCAAACCTAGAGGCAATCAACTAGGGAAAAGTCCAGTTCATCCATCTAAATATTCGTTGGACCACAGTGTGAAATATGCGTCATCGGGGATCTCTTCATTACTTTTGTCTATAAGTTTAGATAGAGCAAACGGTGAGTACACGTATGTACTCGCAAAACTTTAGTGTACGAAAATAAATTTACATGCATGGCTAGATCAAAGGAAATAAGCTTCTACACTAAATTCATTTCAGCATAAAGCAATTTTTATTTACAAGTGAGCGGTTTATCAAAACAGTAACGGAATTTTAAAGAGTAGCACCCTAAGAAATGCAACAAATTAATAAAAAAAGTATCTTATCATGCTTGTAAAGGAGTTTTTGGATTTTAATTCGGATTTTCTTGTTTTCAAGAGCCTTTTCCAGTTTGGACAAATAATATGGATGAGAATCATTTTCATAACTTGGAGGCTGCCTCGTATATACCTTTTCTTGAAAAAACCCATGCAATAAAGCATTCTACTTGTCAATCTGTTTTAGCTGCCATCCTCAAGAAACTGCCAAGGATAATATCAACTGAATTGTAGCGGGCTTGATAACAGGATTAAATGTCTCTTCATAGTCAATTCCATACTGTTGTTTGAAACCTTTTGCCACTAGACAAGCTTTATATCTATCAAGGGTCCCATCAGGTTCTGCTTCAATTTAAAAACCCACTTACAATCTATAATATTCATTCCCTGGTGAGGTGGTACAAGCTTCCGGTTTTGTTCCAGATTAAAGCTGCATATTCACTGTCCATAGCTTCCTTCCATTTTGGATGCTTAAGTGCTTGTTTGTGTTAGACAACCTCGCTATCGAATAGTCCGGGGTTGCCTAATAGATCTAAACTGGAGAACAGAAAGAGAGGGCGAGAGACACAATATGAGGAGGGACGGATCTGCTTTATTATTCTGTATGCTTCTATACAATGGGGTGACCCCCTGCCTCCTATATATAGCGGTTCTGCTTAGAGAAAAGGAAGAGTCCATATCGGATACGAATCCGTTTCCTAACACTCCCCCTTGGACTCTTCACTGCGAGATGCATATGTCTCATTAAAACTCCATAAAAACCCAGTGGGAAAAATAATTGGAGAAAGAGTACATAGCATACGCTATTGTGTTGCATGATTGCCTCATCAAAAACCTTATGTAAGAAAACTTCAACGAAAAACTTACTTAAGGAAAAGAGTACAATCCACCCAAACTTCAATGTTAATCTTCAAGATTTACGTTGGGTACTCAAACTTCATGTTTGAGATTTATGTAGGAGTATGTGAAAATTCTCCCCCTGAAATCTGCACTTCTCTAAGCCTCAACATCCCGATTCCTCTAACACATCTTTCAAAGGAAGATGCCGGGAGTGACTTAGTGAATAAATCTGCGAGATTTTCACACGACTTAGTATGCAGTATCTTTATCTCGTTCATCTTATGCATTTCATGAGCATAAAAGAACTTGGGGTTGATATGCTTTGTAAGGTTACTCTTCACATATCCCATTTGTACTTGTGCAACACAAGCTGCATTATCTTCATAGATAATAGTGGGGGTTTGTTCCATGTTCAGACCACATGACTTCTGGATGTGGTGAACCATTCTTCGAAGCCATGCACATTCCCGAGAGGCTTCATACAATGCAATGATTTCGAAAGTGGTTAGTCGATGTCGAGACAAGAGTCCGCTTAGACGACTTCCAAGAAATTGTCGCTCCACCGCAAAGGAAAACATACCCGGCTTGTGACTTGCCAAGATGCGGGTCCGATAGGTACCAAAGATCGGGCGTAGCCAACTAAATTCAATTCATTGTTTCTTCGTAAACAAGCCGAGGTCTTTGCTTCCTTGAAGGTAACGGAAGATGTCCTTCACCCCTTTCCAATGCCTTTTGGTGGGTTCTGCGTGACTGCATCAGTGCTAGCAAATTCACTTCGCCGAACGCAATGTCCGGCCTAGTGCTATTCGCAAGGTACATGAGCGCTCCAATTGCACTCAAGTATGGGAATTCCGCTCCCAGGACTTCCTCCCCCTCTTCTTTAGGCCTGTACGGGTCTAGGTCTGCTTGGAGTGACCTTCCGACCATTGGGGTCTTTGCGGGGTATGCCTTTTCAAAGCCAAATCTCTTCAACACTTTCTGCGTGTAGGATACTTGGTGTACCAAGATTCCGCCTTGGACATGTTCAAGCTGCAAGCCTAAACAGAACTTGGTTTTACCCAAGTCTTTCATTTCAAACTCAGATTTCAAGTATGTGCATGCTTCTTCAATTTCCTCATCCGTCCCAATGATGTTCAAGTCATCTACATAGACGGAGATTATACAAAATCCATTCGTGGATCGTTGTATAAATACACATGGACAATCTTCGCTGTTCGTGTAGCCTTTCTTGCAGAGAAAGTCACTCAAACGATTGTACCACATTCTTCCCCGATCGCTTCAGCCCATACAGTGATTTCTTCAATTTCACACTGTATAGGTTTCTGTTTGCTCTGTCTTGGTTCGGGATAGGGATACCTTCCGGTACTTTCATGTATATCTCCGAATCCAAGTTTCCATACAAATATGCTGTGACAACATCCATTAGCTTCATTTTCAACTTCAAGTTGACTGCCATTGAGATCAAGTATCTAAAGGTAATTCCACCCATGACCGGAGAATAGGTTTCTTCATAATCAACCCCAGGACGTTGAGTGAAACCTTGAGCGACAAGCCTTGCCTTGTACCTTACAACTTCATTGTTTTCGTTTCTCTTGCGAACAAAAACCCATTTGTGACCTACGGGGTTTATATGGGGAGGCGTGCGCACACAGGCCCAAACACCTCTCTTTTGTTCGTAGAGACTAACTCAAGGGTGATTGCCTTCTTCCAATCTTCCCAATCGAGCCTTTTCTTGCACTCTGCGAGAGATGCGGGCTCGGATCATGATTAATGATCGTGGCAATCTTCTTTGCAAAGTATGCATCGACATTGGCTGTTGCTCTATTCATTGATTCTCCCGTTATTACAAAGTTTATGGCCATTTCATCATGGGGTGCTTCGTGCACTTCTACTTGCTCTTCATTGCTATTTCCCATTCCAGGAGCAAGTTCCTTTAGTTTTTCTCCGCCAATGTGTGCGCACACATTATTTTCGCGCTTCTTCCAATGGAAGGTTCAGATCTGGAATTGCCTTTTCCACAGGCTTCTTTCCAGTGCCAGTCTCAACTGGCTCCCTTCTTGCTTTGGGGCACTTTTGTGATTGGTCGTGGTAAGTCCTCTTGCCCATTTTTCCCCAGGCCTCTCCGGGTACTTTGGGTTTGAGAAGCCAGATTTCCTGTTCTTTTTCTTTGAGGCCTCTGAACAGGATGAGGGATACCTTCTGCTTTCTTAGGTATTTCCACCCTCTCTGGTGCATTTCTTGCGGGTACATGCGACTTAACCACGCTCTTCAGATCACAAAAATGATCAGGCAGTTCATTTGCTAAATTCTGCAAATCAATTATCTTCTGGACTTCTTGATTTGCTTCATTAGTGCGAGGGTCATGTGCGGGGATCCCAAAGTGGAATGCCATTTTATTTCCGGCATTTTTCATCCAATGGTTGATTCTTCTCCCCTAATGACGGAAACGGTCCTCGCTAAAGATACAATGAATCGGGTCAGTATGCAAGTCTCAAATATGGGTTCCAAATACCTTATTATGGATTCACTATCATAACCAAAGTATATCCCAGACTTGCGGAGAGGTACCATTGTAGTCCGCTTTGTGGGTGGTATAGGTACATATAACATACAACCAATATTTCTAAGATGGTAAATCTTCGGGATGACCCCTTGCACTAGTTGCATAGGTGAATGGATGTTGTAGGCCGATGGTCTATAATTGATAAGTCTTTGCCTGCGTCAGATCGTGTCCCCAACAAGTGTTGGGCAAGTTACAACTCTGCAAGAGCGATGCGGCAATGAACTTAATCCTCTTTATTAGTGCTTCACTAGCCCATTTTGGCGTATGGACGTGCGGTACAGAGTGCTCAACCGCTTATTCCCGTTCTTTGTGCAATAATCATCAAATGCCTTGGAAGTAAATTCGCGGCATTGTCCATTCGAATGGACTTCACGCTGATGATCGTGAAAAGCATTCTTAATTCGATGATCTGCGAGATCAGTTTTGCGAATGCATGATTCCTTGTTGACAAAGAAACATGTATGCGACCATTTCGAGGAAGCATCAATGAGCACCATAAAGTATCGAAACGCCCTAACAAGGGCTGAATCGGCCGCAAATATCCCCTCGAATGCGTTCCAGGAATGCAGGGATTTCATGTTGCACTTTCATAATAGAGGGTCTAGTTATTAATTTCCCGGTGGCACATGCATGGCACACAAAATCTTCATGATTCGGGAAATTTTTAACATTGATGCCATGACCTTGTGAGTTATTAACTATATTTCTCATCAATCTAAGACCAGGATGACCTAATCTACAATGCCATAAAGAAAATAATTCAGAGCTTCTAAATACAGTCTTTAAAGAAGTATACACTGCGTGTGCATTGATTTTCGTGTAGTACAACCCAGATTCATATGAGGGACATTTTTCTAGTACCATCTTTCCATATTCCGCGTGCTTCACAATGCACAAGTGTTCTTTGCCATTTTCTTCATTGGTTTCTACGTGAAACCCATTGGCGCGGATATCCTTGAAACTTAAGAGAGTGCGAGTTGATTCAGGGTACAAGAGGGCTTCTTCAATTACCAAAGTTGTACCCATTGGCAATATAATTGTGGCTCTTCCTGAGCCTATTATATGCATATCGCTTCCTGCGATAGTCGTAATCCTTCCAGCGTTCTTCGTGATCGTCTGGAAGTATTTCGACTCTCTTAAGATGGTATTTGTTGTGCCACTATCAACAATGCATATTTCCTCCATTGGGCGCTACACGATTTCTAGATGAAAAGAAAAATAATTCTAATCATACAGTGGCTAAGTAATTCAAAAATTGCTTGTAAAGAAAGAATACTGGAATAAAGAATAAATTGCAATTCTATTCATGAGAAAAAGTATGCTCTTCGAGAGCTTACTATTCATTATGCAATCTGATGTCTATGTGAGATAATTCGACAATTCATGTCGCTTCTTCAAAACTCACGTTAGATAATGCCACACCTTTGCACATTCATAAGGTTCTTCCATTAGATTACTACGTGCAATCTAATAGGAAATGGCTGCTAGATTCAATAAAATGCATAATTGAATTCTCATGAGTTTCCAGCAGACTAAAAGAAAGCAATAATATCAAGATTCATATATACAAAGATAAATGCAAAATTCATAAGTACAAGATTCATAAGTACGGAATTCATAAATGCAAAATTCATAAGTGCGAGATTCATAAATGCAGGATTCATCAATACAAGATTCATAACTGCAAATTTCATATATACACAGATTCATAATTATTCAGAATAAACAATAATTGCACAATTCATAAAATCATAAATGCGGAATTAAATTCTTAGAAATTTCCGAATTTTTCTTAGTATTTGGCAATTTTCTGTTAATTATACAAAGAATTTTCCAAAGCATCCCTTGATAATGTAAAAAAATTGCAACATGAATTAAACATGGCATAAGTCTAATTACAACTTATATAATTCTTGTTGGTACGAACAAAACAGTAATGAATATCTCTCACAATTTGACTCTTGGCCAGGTCAACTCGCCTCTAGGGCTCACATGAGGAGGGAGCACTTCCGTTTCCGGGTGCCAATTAAAGAACCAAGCCTCATGTGTGTTTTCCTAGACACCAATTGTCTCATATCTGTTTATTCATTACCAAAATCAAATCCCAACCACTCATGTTCTCATTTTATGCCATATGAAATATTTTGGAATTTTTCTAGCATTTTTCATAATTTCTGCTAATTTCCAAGCAATTTTCAGAATTACTTTACAACAGGAATTTGAATTTCATCAAATATCAACATGACATAATGCTAAGGAAAATTAAAACCAGATCCAAGGCATGAACAAGATGTCATCATAATTTTCTAGCAAATTTCACAATTTTCTGTTAATATATGAGCAATTTTCAAAATTACTTATGCAACAGAAAAATTAATTCACCACATATAAAACATGGATAAAGAGCTAGAAAATAAACCCAGGATATGTAGCTTCCAATATGTCCTAAATAATAAATTATTATTTTTCCGGAAGTCCACATAACTAGAAAACTTATTTTCTAATTTAAACCATGATTTTCTAGAATTATTAAAACAGAGGGGCGAAATCGTAATTTTCATTTTTTTTTCGTTGGGCCGGCCCACTAAGCCGCAGGGATAGGAACCGGCTAGGGTTGAAACCCTAGCCGCCATCAGATCTCGCATCCGGGCGACGCCAGCAGGCGGCCGGCGTCAGATCATGAGGCCAAAGCCAGCGCAAGGCGGTCGGCGGACGCGGCAAAGAACGCTGTTGGTGGCTTCAGTCGCGGCCGGAAACGCTGCGAAGCGCTGCGATGCCTACGGCGCACGCCAACAACACTTGATGAGGTAGCAAAGAAAGGTCACCAGGCACGCAAATCAATACCCTTATTGGCTAGAGCAACACCAACAAAGAAACAAATCAAGATTAACCATAGTCTCACAATCCTTTTACTAAAGTTACGATCAACCGCAATAATCGAATAATTAGAAGGATCAACAATTGTTTGTACCAAATCTGGTCATTACCGAGAAAAGAGTTAACATCAAAATTTTCGACATGAGCAATATTCCTAGTATTACCGATACTATTATCAACCGAGACATGGACCACATCGAGGATTCGCCGCGAAGCGCGACGGACGCCGGCAGACTCGGCAGGTCGTGCGGCTTCATCGCAAGATGCGCAAGTCGGCTTTGCCGGCCAATTCATGCTCAGCATGCGAATGCAAGGCTAGCATGCATGCAAGCATGCAAAGCCACATGCAAAACTAGTACGCACACCGATCGGCAAGGAGCAAAGCCACATGCACGCCTGATCCGCAAGGGGTAAAGCCACATGCTAGGAGGCGGCGGCGGCTTAGGCGTCGGCCGAAGTCTCCTATTTTTATTTTTGATAAGATGATGAATACTAATAGATCTCGGTATCTAACATTAGATTACATCAATACATCTAGCGAAACAATCTGCAGGATTTTTCGACTTACTTTCTTGATACCAGAAGTGTTGGCTATCGCGTAGGATAGAGTCGCGTAGGACTTTTTCGGCAATCCGAGCGGATGCCGGCGTGGTGACGAGTTGATTGCAGATCGGATCGGGCGATCAATCGCCGGTAGTAGACGTTCGTCGTCGTCGATGATCCTTCGCTTCTTCTCTTTTTCTCACCTTTCAATCTTTCTCCGGTAGAGCTTCGTGCTGATAACGTGTTAGACAACCTCGCTATCGAATAGTCCGGGGTTGCCTAATAGATCTAAACTGGAGAACAGAAAGAGAGGGCGAGAGACACAATATGAGGAGGGACGGATCTGCTTTATTATTCTGTATGCTTCTATACAATGGGGTGACCCCCTGCCTCCTATATATAGCGGTTCTGCTTAGAGATAAGGAAGAGTCCATATCGGATACGAATCCGTTTCCTAACAGTTTGTACGGAGTTGGTTCAACAAAGAAAGCCTGATGATTCAAAGGATATCGCACCGCCGCATCTTTGATTGTTTTGGCATGACAATATTATTTTGCAGCCAAGTACGTGGACGGTGCCACTGAACATGCTGCTGCTCCTGAAGATGATGCTGTTGAATCTGCTGAAGCTGATGTTGCTCGTCCTCTTGAGTAGATTCAATGGCTTGTGACGTGGTTCCTGGAGAAGAAGATAATACTAGGTTTGCAATGCCATTATGAGTTACACCATTAGAGATATTGTCATCCTAATGTCGAGTAGTGTCTACTGAATTTTCATGAATCATTGTCGATTGTCTGGAAGGAAGTAACAACGACGGCAGAAGGGTTGTCTGAGAATTTGGAATGGGAACAGAAGGTGAATCTGGCGAAGTGGCAAAAGGAAACACATTTTCATCCAAAATAACATCTCTAGATATATACACTTTGTCGGTATGCCTATGAAGACACTTGTAAACTTTGTGCAAAGTGCTATAGCCAAAAAAGAAACATTGTTAAGATTGAAAACCGAGTTTTCAAGAATTGTTGGGCCGTAGATTTGGCCAATAAGCACAGCCAAAAGTTTTTAGTATTGAATAATTGGGAGATATGTTAAGTAGATGATTTATGGGGGTTGAATTATCAATCACCATGTAATCGATTTATGAGATAGGTAGTAGTTAAGAATGCCTCATCCCAAAATCGAACTGGCAAAGAATACTAAGAGAGCAAGGCAAGGCCTATCTCAACAATGTGACGATATTTTCTTTTTGCAGTTCCATTTTGCCGATGAATATGATGACAAGAAACACGATGTGTGATTCGTACCGATTTAAAGAACTTGTGCAACTTATGATACTCAACACCCCAATCAGACTGGATGGCAAGTATTCTCCTACTAAGAAGGTGCTCAACATGCTTTTGAAATTGATAGAATGCATTCTCAACATCAGATTTATTTTTGAGAAGTAGATCCAAGAAAATTTACTATAATCATCAATAAAGCTTACATAATATTGATAGCCACTCACTGAAGTGAGTGCAGGATCTCAAACATTAGTGTGCACAAGTTCTAAAGGATAAGTAGACACAAGTGTAGAAGAGTTGTAAGGTAGTTGGTGAATCGTTGCTTGTTGACAAGCATCGCACACAGAATTGTTGCTACTCGGACTACAACTCAATTTATTTGACTGAATTATTGACTAGACTACAGAAGAAGCTGGATGACCAAGTCTTCTATGCAATTGTTCAGAAAGTGATCATCACAGCAGAAATGGATTGATGATGATGACGAGTGGATGCAACAGGATAGAGACCACCCCTACATTGGCCTTGTAGCAGTGTTGTCTTTGTGGCTCGATCCTTGACACAAAAATAATGAGGATAAAACTCAAAGAAAGCATCATTGTCAAGAGCAAATTAGTAGACTGAAAGGAGATGTTTGTTGACTTCTGGTACATAAAGGGCGTTTTTGAGATGAAGAGGATGGCAATAACCATGAATAGTAGAATTACCGATATGAGAGATAGACAAACATGCTCTATTGGCAACTTGAACCTGATCTCCTCCTTTGTAGCGATCTTTGATGGTAAGTTTGTCAAGATCACTTGTCAAATGATTCTTTGCTCCTGTGTCAACATACTAGTTGGTGTCAACTTGATAGTTGCCGGAAGATGCAACAGCAACATTGCACTGATCTTCTGATTGATAGGAGTGATCAAATTGGTGATAGCAATGAAGAGCATCATGCCCATATTTACCACACACCTAGCAAGTTGGATGTGATGATCTGTTGCTGTTATTATTGATGAATCCAGTGCTGCCACGTCTTGTACGATTTCCTCCTCCTCCATTGCCGTGGCCACGACCACGGCCACGGTTGCCATTGTTGTTGTTATTGTTGCCGTAGTGCCTTACAACATTTTTAGCAGAAGAAGACATCTGGACATCAGCACCTTGCTGTTCTTTGCGTGGTTCATAGTTGAGCAAATGTGCATAGATATCAGTCATCGTGATCTGTTCTGCACGAGTTGCCATGGAAGTGACAAAGGCATCATATTCATCACCCAATCCGGCAAGGATGTTGGAAGCAATCTTGTCTTCCTGCAATGGCCGACCAATGGCATATTTCCATCTGTTATCTCTACCTCACCAGTCTCTACTAATGGCATATTTCCAAGTCTTCGGTTTTGATAGCCTAGGCCCTGAATCATAAATGGTGTTAGAATTTATACGTGCAAATCAATGTGTAATAGAGCATAATTAACTATAGAATCTTATAGTGTATGCTACAGTGACCATGAAAGTTCAAAGAAAACCATTCTTTATGAAAGAAAGGTGCAAGACAATTAAACAAGTCATCTAGCTTTGGACTGTGGTACATTTTAGAATATAACTTTCGGAGTTGGGTCTCAGCCAGTTCGATCGGATTATATTAAATATAGTGAGTCTTCGTGCCAGCGACACTACGGCCTTTTTTTCGACCAGGGTGCCAAAGCCCTGAGTTTAAGGACCAAGATGCGCCTATCTCTGACCAAATCAAAACTTTATTTCTTACCACTGATCGACGACCTTTATTACAAAATGTATGGTTTTGCAACTAGAAAAGTAGTACCAAATTAGAAGGCATACTTTACACAAAATTCATACGTGACACTAGTTTGTTTTGTTGCATTGCACATGGTTTATTTCTTTTCTCTTTTTAAATAATTTAAAAAAATACATAACACTTCCTCCATTCCTAAATAGATGTTATTCTACGATTTTGCACAACAACTAAAGCATGTATATAATAATATAAAAGACCACAATATCTTCCATCAATTAGTAGAATGACCTTAGAAATAGGCATGAGTGTGCAAAGAAAAAGAAGAGTTATCTCAAAATTGTAGAACGATATATATTTAAAAACAAAAATTTAAAAGTGTTGACGCTAAAAACGTGACGAAGGGTTGATCACAGTCAATACACGCAAACACTAAGTTTATTTCTGGGTGCGAACATGACAACCGATTTGATCCTGCAATCGGCAAGAGTATAATAAGTGATTTGATTGGCTGTTAAGCCGATAGAAACTTTCTATAATGATTCGATATAATTGACCTTGTTCAAGCCGATTAGATCAAAGTAATCGATAAGTCTAATCAACCTAATTGGGTTGATTAGATAAGGATAAAGGTCACTTTTCCCGAAGAAGACGATGTGCAACAAAATCGGAGAAAAAGCGAACATAAGTTGACGTACATCGACAAAATCAATAATCGGCGATGCGCAACTTTATTGTTTGAGCGAATTACACAAGAAAGATTACAAAACTAAAATCTACTCCTAGCCGATGAAAAGTAAAGTACAAAGTAGAACAGATTGTTTGTGTTGGTTGTTGATGTCCTTCCAATGTCACCCATTGCCTCTTTTATAGTATCATGTCCGATCCTATCCTCCTCGATCTCTTTCTAATCTGTCTGTATCGGAACAATAACAACTAAGTAAATTTCTTTCCATGTCATTTTAAAGTTTCCTCATTGTTGATATTTAATGACTAAACATGACGTCACAACAAAACTGCACCTCAGCAGTAAATGCCACCACTCAAACATGACGTCACAACAAAACTGCACCTCAGCAGTAAATGCCACCACTCATCACAAAGCTCATTACAAAAGTAGGTGGCCCTCCGTGGGACTATGCCTCAACTAACCGACCACAAACTATTGGGCAATTAACAAAGTATCTCACCCTTCATGATAACAACTATGCAACCTAAGATTCCAAATTCCTAATCAACTGCAAAAATGGCTGAAAATCAAACAAACAAGGCACAAAAAAAACACCCTGGGAAAGAAAACGAATTGCAAACGCAACAGATTCAATGGACCATAGAAGCAGCATCTCATCCCCGCTTAATTACATGATATTCTAACAACATCAGTTCAGCACGATGCAACAAATAATGCAATCACAATTAAACCACAGCAATGAGCAAAATGGCACCAGAACCCTACTTAATCCCCCCAGGATGAACAAAGTAGAAAAGCTACCAGCACTTCATAAAAGGACATGCTAGTGATTCTAAACCAAACAAATCAAAAAGCATACAAATCAGAGACAAGGCCAGACCCAGGATTCATGTTGATGATGTCGCAGAGCTCAATGTTGACGGCCCAGTCCGGCCCGATCAGCATGTCGCTCGTCGCCCTCTCCGCGCACGCCACAGCCTCCGCCATTTCCTCCCGGCGGCGCAAACCCCCCAACGCCACCTCCGAAAAACCCTAAATCCTGCGCCAAGAAACCCCCCGAATCAACGCCAAGATCGACCTTACAACCCAGCCCCAACCCGATTCCGCCCCCAGGAACCAAATTTTGACCATACAAGGACACGAATCTTTTACCAAAAGCGGAGCGAATTCCCCCCAAGATTCGGCGCCAGGAAGCACCAAAGCGGCCTATTCTCCGATCCGGGATGGTGGAGCAGGCCCTGGCTACGCACCAGACGGGAGTAACGGAGGAGTTCTTGGGAAGAATTCGGGGGTGGATTCGAGCAACTGTGGGACTGCAGGACTCTTCTTGTTTCGGGGAGGGGGAAGAACTGGTAGACTGGGCAGCAAGAAGGGAAGAAGGGAAACGCGGACGTGGACCTTTTCTGGTGCGAATGCGACGGCCTGCAATTTTGTTTTTCTTTTTCTGGTGGTTTGGAATTCGTGGGGAAAAAAAAGTTTAGGCGTCATCCAGATGATGATGATTGTTTTTTTTTTCTTAATAATTATGATTTGTCGTCATTTACTTATGTTATTGATCCCGTGTATCACTGAGATATTACTAGACAGCAGATCAATTACATCAAGTAAAATAAGACAAACCATCAGTTCTCCCCCTTTTTTTTTCCCACTTAGTTCTAATTTGGCTGCAATCTTAGATCATTCATGTGGATGATGGAGGTTTTAGTTTAAATTTTACGAGGCACATGATTGATCATGTATATCAGTGATATATTACAAGGCACATGACTGATTGCACTAACTAAAACATGATAAATTATCAATTCTCCCCTTTTTCCCCTCTTAGTTTTAGTTTGGCTGCGTCAGAATCCCGAATCATTCATGTGGATGATGGGATTTTAGTTTAAATTTTCGTCCACCCACATAAATCTTGGTTGGAAATAGAATAGACCTCTAAACAAGGCTTTAAAGTTTGATTTTGTTACTTGATCAAATTTTCCATTCGGCGACTTTTGTGAGGTTACGTCTCATTGAATGTTCTTTGTGATTTGCTATAGAAAAAGTGCTTTTTTTAGAAAAATTAAGCACGGAAATTAGGCTGTGGCAAAGAGACATTTTCATGTGAAATATGCCAATAGGGCCTTTTTGTGTGGATGCTTTGGAGGTAAGCAACTTCTACGTTCTGTTTAGTAGTTAGGCTTGGTATGTAACAGAAAATAAATTCAATCAATGACAGGAATGATTTTTTGACAAAAATTCAAAGGAGAGCATCCGTGTTTAATTTGATAGAGCACTTTCTTTACAGTGTGAGAAGTACATAGATCCACACATGAACAAAAAAACCCATGACCTGCTCTTTTTCAGGGGGGGGCATATACTAAAAGCTATCAATATCTTTCTCTTCGAAACATTCTAAACAATTCCCCTTTATATGCATGCTCTTCCCCCTTTTAAATAATTCATTAGTCCATCAAGATATGCAACATCAAACATGGTATGTTTCACATAGAACTATAATTTGGATTCGTTGCACATGACATATCTCACAAATACATTTCCACTTTTCGGTAAAAAAATGCGAAAATGTCTACATGGGGCGCATGTATTATGCTCTCTCTCTCTCTCTCTCTCTCTCTTTGGCAAATAGCAGAGCTTATTAAAGCAATTTCCCATTTTTTGGGAGAAAAGTATGGGGAAAAAAGGTGTTGCAATAACTCATGGCCAGCACAATAGTCAACTATTTCTTTTTCTACAGTATGCATGAGAGCTGCATCTCAAAACTGTATCGAGAAAGTATTTCGATACCGAATTTGCTGACTGCATGACCACAAGTTAAAGTACCAATGCAATTCAACTTTAAAACTATAATGAGAAACGATCGATGCAATTAAGCTTAAAGAGAGTATAACTTTAGATAATTTTTATTGTGCATTATACATGTAATATAAAGTGGGTAGTAGAAATCAGATCTAGCCGTTGATTTTTTTACTATTCTACTACTAGAAGATGTATAAATAAATTTTGAGAAATTTTACGGTGTACTATACTGGTAATATATAGTGTGTAGTACAAATCAGATCTAACCATTGATTTGTTAAGGATGTTTCTACTACTGTACAACAAGATGAAGTATAAATAAACTCTAGTTAATCTAATAAATTAGATCGAAGAGAATGAACAATTCATATTCAATTTATTGTGCTGTAAAAAACTTTTAAATTTTAATTAATTTGATATATTATATAAAAAAATGAACGGTTCTTATTAATTTTATTTTAACGTGCTTAAAAATGACGGATCATGAGTATAAAAGAATAAATTACGCCCAAATAAAACACCCATCTCTCAACCATGATAAGTAACGGCACGCTATGCCGGCTAAAACTGTCATGTCAGGGCAATAGGGCGATGATAGATCCTACAAGAATTGGTCAATGAATCAATCTGCTAGCAATGGACGATCTAGCCTCCTGGTCGGACCAGCTGAAAACGGCGTCATCGCCCGGCAAAAAGCTATCCACTAACGATCAACCGCTCGGCCCCACGCTTGGATGCAGATTGAAGCAAAACTTTCGCTCATCCTGGCCGGCCGCTCCAAGACAGAGTTGATTATTGCATACCCATTTCTTGTTGGCGTCTAAGGCCATGTTCAACACGGCTCTTGTTTTGGACGTAACGCTAAGCAAAACGGTCGGCTGCGCTGCTCGAAGAAGCGTCCAATGCTTGGATAGATTCATATGTGCTTTGCTGTTTGAAGCCAACGATTATGTATGAAACAAGCATTTGTCTTGGAGGTTGCGACTTTTCAATAGATGCTTTATCAAATGGCATTGTCTCTCTCTATTTAAGCATCTACTTAAACGTCTTTGCATTAGAGCATCTCCAGCAAGGGTCTATAAAACAAGGTCCTTATTTTGGATTTAGAGATCCCCCTATTTTTTTATTATTCCTGCTTTCAGAAAGACAAGCTCAACAATGAAATTTCTAAATCTCAAATTTATTTTACTTTTTCTCATATTTTGACATATCCGCTATATATAATCTTCATTTGACACCACTAAAATTCAGTCAAAAATATTTGTAATACATAAAACATAAGCATATTAACATTTACAATTTAAAAACATGATATTTCAAATTTAAATTTCAAATTTTCAAAACATGTTAAATAGAGTATGAACATTTTACTACAAAAATGAAAATATATGCATACCTAAATCTTCATGCTTGACATAATCAATCAAACTAGCGTCATGGTTAATCTTGGCATAGTCTACACAATCAAATAACCGCACAACAGTTTCATTTAGGGGTCCGAATAGGGGTTGTGCTCGCGTCCTTGGGAATTGGGGCTGAGGAAACAAATTTAGGGGGCCTCCTAATTTTAGGGGTTTGAGTTGGGGCCCTGCTGGATCTATTTTTTTTTTAATACACTCCCTAATTTAAGGTTTAGAGGCTAGTTTAGGGGCTCTGCTGGAGATGCTCTTATGATGACCTAAATACTCTAGTAAGATTAGATTGGATTTGAGCTATGTTAACATGATCATGAAATCGGATAAATCTTCCTAATTACTTGTAGATTAGATTGGATTTGAGCTATGTTCAAGCATGGACCCGTTATTTTTTTATAACTGCACTCATTAAGGTAATACACCTATTACATTCCTTGAGGATTAAAATCTCCAATGTTTTCTTGGTCTGTAGTGTACATGAAGGATTGGTCCTAGGTATGCCATTTTATATTGTTAGAATTAGTAGTCTGACCATTTGGCTCTGTATACACGGTTTCGGGTCAGTATGCATGCCAGCGAAATGTCAATTTTTTCTTGGCTTGATGCCAAATTGCCAATTCATGCGTTGGCCAGGTTGAAATGCCAAAATTGCCAATTGGCAATGGGGCGCCACTCTTCCAGGGTTAATCATGATCTCTGTCTCTCCCAGATCTTCCATCTGTCCAGATGAACTTTCAAGTAAACAATTCAAAATATTGATTTATTCATTCTTTTGTGTGCTTGTTTACTGATGTTATTATCTAGGAACCCTCACTTTTTACTTGAGAAGCAATATACTAAGACATTTTTGGGTTGGGAGAATGAATGAGAGTTTTTTTAATATGAGGTTTCCCATTTCTATTAACAGTTACGAGCTACAGAGCTCATTGTTTCCCAATCAAGGTTAAAAAAACCAGTTCTTCTCTAAGCTTTACTAATAAATAGAGTCAGTTTACCAAGTAAGAGAAGCAGAAGAAAAACTGATTTTTAATTCTTTATCCTAGGGTCAAAATAAAAAAGATGTACAGTCTAATTTATCGATTCAATAGAAGCCCAAAGAGATCCATTCTATTTGACATGAGGGTGGAGCAAGAAAAGTGTTGAGCCCTGACAAATAGTGTTGGTCGTACGGAGGCCTCTTGGCACATTGGACAACTTGCCTCATGTAATGTGGGCCGACAAGTTTTACAGCTTAGTTGGCATCGGAAGATGCAGCAGCCCTAAACTGACGACAAAACAACCGTGCTAGTTCTAGTGCACCACCAACGGCCTTAGCGAACTTTCGAAAAACACCAAAATTCTACCCATCAGCATCTCCAATTCTTCTAGTCCATGAAGCCCATCTTCTTCTTGCTACAAAAACCTCTGACGTCGCAACATGCCACATCGCTTTAATTCCTGCTCTTCCTTCTCCTGCAGTTTGGCCCAACATTAATGCAACGACACATGTATCTTTACTAATATATAAATACGAGTTATTGGTGGTTGTACATTTCTCCTCTTCCTACTCTCTAAGAAAAGCAGCACGCCAACATATAGACTGTGGGATAAAAAGAAACTAACAATATCTCTCTTTCCGCTCACACCCGCTCCCATGGCAACTCAACGGTACAATTTTATTTTTTGTAAATACATGGTATAATTTGATTATTTGGTTAAAAATATAGGAATAAGTTCATTTTGCACCTACCAACTTTCCAAAAAGTTCATCTAACACCCTCAACTATAAAATCAAGTATTTAGCACCCTAAACTTATAATACCGGGTCAATTTACACCTTAATACGGTTTTGAAGAGCGGTTTTGCTGACTGGAATCCAACTTAAAGCGGATTTGCTATGTTAGCAGCCATGATATCGATTTTTGCTGATGTAGATCTAAATAAGAGAAGGAATGATCATAAGAAGAAGAAAGAAAATTTATATATAGAGAAAAGGAGTTAGAAAAAAGTCGATGATGTTGATGTCAAATACTCTTGAATTGGATCCTTATTACCAAAACTCATAGCGTAGATGCCAATATAGTGAAAACCATATTGAGTTGGATCCAAATAATTAAAATTACCCTACGAAACTATCTTAGGGTGTAAATTGATCCGGTTTTATAAGTTTAGAAGTTAACACTCGGTTTTGTAGTTGAGAGTGTTAAATACATTTTTTTAGAAAGTTAATAGATGTAAAATAGACTTATTTCAAAAATATATTTCTGTTGCAATGCACACCTGACTATATCAAATGAATTGGTTTAGCTGGCAACTTTTTCTGGAAGCAAGCCAAGTTGCGCGCTTTCCCGTTACACTCCAAGCAACAGGAGTATTACCAGGAGGACCAGGTAAGCCGAATGTGCAACTAATCACATTCCACAAATCTTGCCTGTGGACAACGGAGGAAGAGATGATCAATAGATTCATTTGCACCACAGAAACACACGACTGATAACCGTTCCAACCACTGTGTGAGCACTAACCATAAGAAAACCTTGATCGCAGGGGTAGTTTAACCTCCCGGATGAAATGGAATGGAAATCCAATACCAGTTATCCTAAGAGTCTTGTAAAAAGAGTTCACAGAGAAATTTCTAGATGGATTCAATATCCAAATAAATTTGTCTTGCCCGTCAGATAACTGTACATGACCACAATCATCTCTTAGTTGATTCCATATAGTCAGTCCCCCACCCCACACACACATACCCACCCCCTAACTGAGCTGAGCTCAAGCTCAGTTGGCTAAGAGCGTTGTTGCTCAACACGCACGCCCACATTCGAGTCCGCTCAAACATACATACTCATCACTAATAAAAATTAATACATACACGTATGCATGTTCAGTGAGATAGCGTGTACCCACACTCTAGAGACCCTGGAGCCTCAAAAAAATTTCTTTGGTGTGTGTAAGGATGCGCACGCGTGTGTATACATATAGGGCGTGTGTGGTGTGTGCATCCTTGTACCCCTAAAAAACATGTGCAACAGTGCCATGTTTACAAAAGGTTAGGTTATTCAATCTAATACACTATTACTTTTGCCAGAAAGAATCAACAACCTCACACACGCCATGTCAGCAGATTTGCGAAAAGACCACCTGGTTTCCAGAAATTCGCGAAGGATTTGTGCTGGTTGTTTTGCAAAAATACTCCTGGTTTTCGGTAATTAGTGACGCATCATGTGTTGACAATTTTGAGAAAACACCCCTGGTTTTCAAAAATCCTTAAGGATCACATTTTTGCAAAAACACTCCCCAGTTTCTGAAAATTAGCGAAGGATCTTATTTTCGCAATATTGCGAAAATGCCCCCTAGTTTTCAAAAATTAGCAAAGGATCCTGTGTTGACAATTTTGCAAAAAGGGACTCATGGTCCCTAAAATTAGCGAAGGTCGTGTGTCAACTCTTTTGCAAATAAACCCCCATGGTTCCAGAAAAATGCAACGGAGCCCTACTCTTGTTTGCTAGAAAGACCTCGCGGTTCGAGGAATTTCCATCCAAACCAAAACTGAGCCTTCTAAAAAAGCCTGGTCATGAAATTTCTACAGTAAATCCAACTGGTTTCCTGAAATCTTGTTCTCATTCTCCATTTATGCGAAACGACCCCCACGAATTATAAAATTTTGCTCATTTCGGTTTCCTTTAAATTTTTTATGGTTTCATCAACGGAAAAGTGATGTCCACCGTTGAGGTCACTGAGATTGGTTTTGCCATTTGAGTACTTTATCAAAATTCGTCTGGCCCAACATAGTGCACCACTCTGCCTAGTATATTTGATACCGAAAAGAGAGTCTCCTATCAAAGGTTCCTCCCAAAGCCTTGATCTCTCACCATTTCCTAGCTTTCTCTTACAGCAAACCAAGAAAAGATTCCCGACTTCCATTATTCCTTTCTAAAAGGCAGAATCACTAGGTTTTGCCTATACATTTGCCAATATTTGATTATTAAGGCATTTCCTCCTCAGAACATCTTGCCATAATTCTTCTTTATTTTACTATATTAAAAGAAGTTAGTGATGGTTCGTCAGTCTGCCAGCCCCTCCCTTCCTCACAGATTAGCGCCTACATGTGGGACCTTCTAAAGAACTCATCTCCAACTAACTAATGGAACCTCCAACAATACTATTATTTTGTCGTTGCCATTCCTCCTCCTTCTCCCATTTTCCCTACTCCACACTATTTGTTAGCATACTGTCCAGTCTGTTAGGGTTGGAGCACGACAAAATAATGGAGACAAGATTTAACGTGGAAAAACCCTTGCTGGAAGAAACCACGGGAAACAATCCACTATCTCTGTTGTAGGATTACAAGCACAGGGGGTTGGCTTAAATAGCCAAAAGAGTCTGAGTTGTAGCAGAATTGGACTAACAACCTATTTGGATAAAACCTAAAGATATGATAAGTTGAGATATTTGAATTTTATGCAAGATTTATCATTGGAGATTTATTGCTTTTTCAATGAGCGTTTTTTTTTTGCCAAATTTATTGTTCTAGATAGAGCATATCAATTCCATGATATGAGTTATTCGTTATTTATCAAGCACCACAGGTGATATTTTGGTTTATGCCATTTGATGATTGCGCATTTATTCAAGAGGTCCATTGCACAGACTCAGACTTTACATGGATTATAAGTTGTAGACCCAGACTATTCGTCTTATTTGTTATAGCTGTGTTGGTTTGACTATTCAGTCTTTGTCTCGATCTACTGGTGGTTTGCTCAATTTTACTTTGCAAGAAGATCTACTGGTGGTTTGCTCAATTTTACTTTACAAGAAGTGTTTGAACTGACTATTCCAGTCTTTCACCCAATAAATCTTTTAGACTTTTTAATGTGCTTGTATTCATTGTGTTTAATTACCCTTCGAGGTTTTCTAGAGACAATATCATTATGGATTTTGAGTTAAGTGGAGGCTTGTTAGAGCTAACTCAAATATATCAACTTGTCATATCTTTTGGTTTTATCCGAATAAGTTGTTAGTCCAATTCTGATACAACTTAGACTCTTTTGGCTATTTAAGTCGCCCCTTGTACATGTAATCCTTGAACTAAATAGTGCATTGTGTCTCCCATAATTTTTTCCACAAGGTTTTTTCACGTAAAAACTTGTGTCTCCCTTTTTGTACGTATGCTTTGCATCTAGACCTAACACAGCCCCACACACAGGGTGGGAGTTTTCGTGCCACAAGGGAAGACAGGGGAGGTGGAGGGGTCAGGACGAAGATGAAAAAGAGTGGTGGAGGGAGAGACGAGGATGAGCACCTTCCATTGCAGATTTGGTGTCACCGAAGATGGAGGAGGAGGACAGGGCACTATAAAGTGGAGGAAGTGACCGCCGTTGGATCCAATTGTTGGCGAAGAAGAAGCGGTTGGAGAAGAGGAAGAAGTGCCACCATGTGCAGTCGCTGCACCGCCATCTCTCGTTGCTGCTGCCACTCTCGAAATGAGGAGAGAGAACAACAGTGGGAGTGGAGACTAGAGAGAGACCAGGCAGTTTTCATCGTGGTGATTGTTGTGGAGACCAGGGATCCAAATTTCGGCGAAATTCGGCGAGATCCCGGCGAAATCTCGGATTTCGGACCCCTCCGAGATTCAAAATTCCGGAAAATTCAAAAAATTTAAAAAAATTCAAATCTCGGATTTCTCGGCGAGATCTCGGCAATTTCGGGCGAGATCTCGGCAATCTCGGGCGAGATTTGGTACTTTTTTGCCGGATTTTGATTTTTATGCATTGTATTTGCTTGGGTTTAGGATCAAGATCATCCACAAAAAATTTCAAAAAATTTTAACATGTTTTTGACCATTTTTTGATAGGTTCAATTTGTCGGTTAGGACTTTCCGAATTTTTAAAAAAATTTCAAGATTGATTATTTTCTGAAAATTTTATGAGAATATTATGGATGTGTTAGAACCATTCACAAAAATTTTCAAAATTTTCTAAAGTGGTTTGAACTTTTTTAATACATATGAACTTTTCTAGTGCATTGAAACAGCAGAGAGAAATGTATCTGATACTGACATTGATAGTTGGAATCAATCTGTGTATGACTATGAGAGAGAAGTGAAGTGGAAATAGTGGTACAAAACCCACTTCAAAATTATTGAATGATATATATTGAAAAACAAAATTTAAAACCTAAGATAACATGTATTTATAAAAGTGCGATTAACTCACCTATGTATATATGGGTGGGGTTCACATATACATAATCAGTGCTCATATTTATGGCATTGATCTTTTCTTACTGGTTAAAACTCAAAACTGCAGGTGGTTTCAAAGAAAGAACCTCCTCGAATCGCTGGTGGTTTTAAGAAAGAACCTCCCTTAATACATAGGAACATATATAAAACTTTTCAAATGACTTGAAGTTCATTTGTTACATTTGAAAAATTAAAACTGATTTTATATACGGTTTTTATCACGACTTTACCATCATAGATTTTTAAAAATTCCTCATGATTGATCATTATCTCAAATTTTTATGGAAACATTAGTGATGTGTTAGGACTATCCAAAAAATTTCAAAATTTTTGACGTATTTTGAACCATTTTTCACCGGTTCAATTTGGGCGAGATCTCGGTGTTTTCGGCCGAGATCTCGTGATTTCGGCGAGATCTCGGATTTCCGGTAGAAAAAACCGGATTTGAAATTTGGTTTTTGCAATTCGTCCGGATTTTGTCCGAAATTTCCGAATCTCGCCGAAATTTCGGATTTCGGGAACCTCCGAGATTTGACTCAAAACGAGATTTGAAACCTTGGTGGAGACTAGAGAGAACCACGGAATGAGGGATTTTTGTGGTGATTGTTGTATGGTGGCCACCACCGCTGCGTATAATATACAGTACACTGGGCAGTTTTCATCGTATTTTAGTGGATTGATTTTGTGCACAATCTGGATGCATGCATAAACATCACAGATTTCAAATAGAGATCCATCTAGGCGGACCAAATTTCCTCTCACACTTGACTTTCAGAACAAATGCATCCCCTTAAGTTGACAGAAAAAAGAAATCAGTTTATGGCTTTTCATAAAAATACATTTTGAATTACTAGCAAAAAAACTTCTGATATAAAACCTTTTTTGGAAAACAAAAAAAAAAATCATGTTGTAATCAAATAAGTATGGCAACGTCTCTTTGTTAATGTGCTAATGAGAAACCTTTATACGAAGAGGCATTGAAAAACTATTAGACGAGAGTTTATGTTTGGTTATGAAGAAGTACGGTCCATGGACATGTTATTAGATGGGACTCTGTTCCGGCACTCTCCTACTTCTTTAAATAGTTACTCCATTGTTAAAAAATATAATATGTATTTTTTGACTTTATATAAAGATTAGGTACGAGAAGGGTATGAGAGAAATGACTTAGATACTCCACTTAATTGTTTTGGAAGATGAGAGATAATATTTTTGTGTGGGTGGTAATGAATAAAATCATATGGTTGAGAGAGAATAAATAGGGATATAGTAGAAATATCTCATTAAATTTGCATGCAGATACTCGCTTTGTTTATTTTTATAAAGCACAATTTGACTTGGTCCGGTCTCCAAAGTTAAACTTTAACTGCTAATTTCTTTTATAATACTTACTTCATAGCTACAAAATCATAACTATAGGAAAGTGCGTTCGTCACTTTTATATCATGTAATCTATATATTATTTGACTACTTGTTGATTAAAATTCACAACCTTAAAATATCGAAATGCCTAAGTGCCTTACAAAAATTAATAAAACCTTCGAGCCATATAACTTATACTAGATGTGTATGTGCGGCACCACACCATGACCGTGACGCCGCATGAGGGTGAGTTTAGGGTAAATTAGTGAAATTTAAATCTATCAATAGCATTGTTAGAATTTTTAAAAATCATACAAATTTGGTTATGCTTTGAAATTTTACGGTAGCTTATGCGTGCTACCATGGCCCTTCTTAAAAAAAATTCAAAAATTTATAACATTGTTTGATAGCACAATTAAATCAATAAAAATTATCTCAATTGGTAAAAGGATCTAACTGTAATTATACATTTGTTGAGAAGTTTTCATGAAGGGAGGACACGTGGGGATCCCTGGCCAGGAAGTCTTCATGCTTTAATAAAGTAGAATATAATAATTTGAGTAACTAGTTCAGCGACCACCGTGCTAAAAAATAAAGAATAGTAAACACAACACTCTTCGGCTCCGCGCTCGTCTCCCTCTGGTGGTCGCCTCCTGTTCGCCGCGGCGGCCTTCCGACAAGTGAGGTGAGGTGACGCTGGTTGAGGATACTTCGCAACCATTCTTTTCCCTGTGTTCTATGGCATCTCATTTTCCTTCCGCGGCCAGCAGCACCGGCGCCCGCAGGCTGTTCGACGGAATGCGCGAGAGGCCCAAGAACACGAAGCGTGAGCGGAACGGCTCCGGGGAGCGGATTTCCGGGCGAGGACCACATCGGCGCCCTTCCGGTCGGGGTCCTCCAGCACGTGCTCTCCTTCCCGCCGGCGGACGTGGCCGTGCGGACCTGCGCGCTGTCTCGCCGCTGGCGCAGCCTGTGGAAGTCCACGCCCGTCCTGCGCATCACCAATATCGACAGCTGGGGGAGAGCTGAGGAGTTCAGCAACTTCGTCTGTCATCTTCTGCTCTTCCACGACCGCTCGCGTCTACACGAGCTCGAGCTTAGCTCCTGTCTATACAAGCACAGAACTCACGGCAACAGCAACGAGCCATTCCGATTCGTGGAGATGTGGTTCAGATACGCTGTGATGTGCAATGTTCGATTGCTCCAGGTCCGTATTTGCTCTGAAGGCGGACACTTGGGGCTTGTCAACAAACGCTTCCAGCTAGTCGGCGGACGCCTCGCGCTAGCCAACGCCCCTGCCGTCTCCCGGCGACTAATGAGCTTAGAGCTTGAGTGTGTAGAGTTGAAGGATTGCTCTCTGGATTTTTCGAGCTGCTCGGCATTGGAGGATCTCAAGATGAAGTACTGAACCATTTCTGCCCATAAGTTGTCGTCCCAGTCCCTAAAATGTTTGGCCATCATCGAGTGCGACCTCCCTCAGGAATTCTGCGCCCAGATTTCTACCCAAAATCTTGTTTCATTACAGCTGGACACTTTTACCGGCAGGGTTCCTTTGCTTGAGTGCATGCCATTGCTAACAACAGCATTTGTTGAAGCGGTAATCGCAATGGTGACATCTGTATGCTTCTCAGGGGCGTGTCCAATGCCTACCAATTTGGGGTTGGTAGCTGAATATGGAGTGGTATGTTTACATGTTTACCTTAACTCCTATTGTTTCTTTTGGGCAATTTTTTCTTTAGAATGAGAGGAGCTTAATTGCTTATAAAGAAATCCCATTGTATGCCACCAAATAACTCTCAATTCCACTTCACACCATCGAATAACTCCTTACTCCCTTCATACTACCGGGCAGTGGCGGAGCTAGGAAATTTTGGGAGCCTAGGCAAGTTTAACTACGGTCAAGAGTTTACTCGGAAAAACGTGGCTTTCATGTTGCCTAACAGCGGTCAGTTGTATTGGAGTTTCACTGTTCGTCGCAGGTGAGCCCAGGCAGTCACTCCGCTCCTCCATTGGGCTTCAATTTTTCTTCCCTCTATGTTGTCTTAGGGCCTGTTGGGTGGTGGTGGGGGGGGGGGGGCTGCGGCTAGGCTGAAAAGCTGCTTTTAGTTTGTTGGGCTGAAAAGTAGCTATCACTGATGGTTGTAGCTTTTCTTGAGAGGCCGTTTGTCAAACTGGCTTTTTGTTGGCTTCTGTAGTTGTAGCTACGGGGAGGCAGCAGTCGAGCAAGAGGGAGACGGGAAGGCGGTGACCAAGCGGGGAGGAGACGGGGAGCAGCGGCCAAGCAGGGAGGCGGCAGCGAGCGAGAGGGAGACGGGGAGGCGGCAAGCGAGAGGGAGACGGGGATGCGGTGACCGGGCGACGGTCGAGTGGGGAGGAGATGGGGAGGTGGCGGCCGAGCGGGAGGGAGACGGGGAGGCGGTGACCGGGCGACAGGCGAGCGGGGAGGATATGGGGAGGCGGCGGTGAGCGAGAGCAAGTCGGGCAGGTGGTGACCGAGAGAGGCAGCCATAGCTGCAAAGCACCTCCCTGGCCGTTGCAGCTTTTGGGGGTGCTTCTGTTGTGGAGATTGTAGTTCCGATACATGTGTTGGTTGTTATGGTAATCATGACGGCAGTGATTCTTAGTGGTTTGTCAAGTGCTATGAATTTGGAGTTGATGACTAAAGATACATTTGCACTTACTTCTAACTGATCTCGTAGTGGTTTTTTTGGCCATTCAAACTATTATGTAGTATGTTTATCTACCATTACTTGTTCATAAACTTTACACTCTAACAAGCTTCTCTTCTTATGTTTGTTACCAGCAGTTGTGTTTCATAAGTTAACATTTTTCAATGACAGCATTCCTGAAAATTGGTTTGTGTGTGTTATTGCATTTTATCGTTTTGGTACTTCTCATTTCAAGCTGTTTTGACATTTGAGAATCCGAAGATAGTTAGAGACTCATTTAATTTCTATAGGATTTCAATCAATATTGCTAGGATAAGGATATTTCTGTGTCAGGAAAGAGAACCTTATAAAGCGAGAAGTGGGTTATTGACCTGTTTTGTTATCTCTTGATTTTGCTTTAAAAGTCTATCCAATGTTCCTATTCACTTTATCTTGTCTATGAAAATTATATTTTATTTTTTTCTTTCTTTATCCAGCGCATTTTCAAGCGAGACTTGACATGGTGCCCCACATTTAGCAAGTTAAAGTCTTTGCTACTCAATGAATGAGTTGCTGGCGGTGATTGTCGTGCTCTAGCTTGCTTTCTCCGACATGCACCAATTATAGAGAAGCTCACTCTTCAACTTTGAAAGGTATATGCATAATAATGTGGTAGTCAATGTCTTATTAAAGTTATTGGGCATGATTGATTGAGCTAACATATTTTTGTCTGTTATAGGGACATGAACATATGGTGAAAATGGAAGAAAGTCGTTGTCCAATGGAAGAACTGCTTCAATCTGAGCACCTTAAAATAGTCGAAGTCAGGTGCCTAAAGTTTGATGAATGGCAGAATGGGTTAACAAATTTTCGAAGATCTTGAATACCTATGACATAACTCCTGATAAAAGCACTATCCAGATTGCTGAAAGTCCATCCGTATGTAAGTTGCATGCTTTTCCTTTTTTTAAGTTAAATATTGGAATTCTGCCTGCTTCTTGTGTTACTATATTTGCTTGTATGTGTCCTAAAGCAGGCAATGAGAAATCTCTGAAAATAATTAGAAGTAAATATTTGGAATTTTTGTGTTGATTGAAAATAAAATGTTGAAACTCCTCACATATGTTACGGAAAAAAGGAGTAAAGTGCTATGCTTTGATTTTGTTAGCAGCAGTCATCCGGTACGGTATTTTGAGTTGTCATGTGGGGAAATATGCATGGAGCGAGGAGATCAGTAGCAGTTGCAAGAGAGTAATCAGCAGCAGTTTTGGCAGAAGGGAGTTAGCCATGGCAGCATGCGGCGGGGTCCGGCCAATGATCGAGTTCAGGAGTTGTTAGAGATAGATTCTTGTTAGGGAGTTTGTAATCAGATATAGAGATGGGTTTTTAATGATAGAGTTCAATTGTGTATCTAGTCCAGTTGTGTCTCTAGTTGAGTTAGGAATCCTAGGTGATTAGGAAGTTGGTCAAAGACTTCTATAAAAAGGCATCTAGTCGTATGATTGGGATTAAGCCAGAAATAAACCTATTTCCTCACCTATTCTTCCTATCTCACCTACATTGTCTTCTCAGCCTTCAACACCGTTCGCTGTGCGGTCTTCCTCACCACGGTTCCACTTGGGCACAAGCCTACAGCCGAGAAACCTGCCACCTTTCACGATTACTTGTTGCACCGGCAAGGGCGGGACAAGACATGTGGTTCAAATTAAGCATTATTTATACACAATCACATTTTGTATCAAGTTATTTCAGCTATTTAGGTCGTTGGCAACTTGGCATTATTTGAACGGTACTACTTTTAGCATTGTTTCGAGATGCTATCTAGGAATGCCGATATTAATTATATAAATTAAACACTGGAACTATCCATATTAAATGGGAAAATGGCACAACTAGTTGTGGGTCTCAGTCAGGAGAAAAGGGAAAATTACATCTAATGTATCTTGAAACTGCTCATAAAGGAATCTCATTGCTTAATTAAAAATAACATATCTTATAGGTCAATTATGTAGGGTTAATTTGATGCATTGATCTGATTTATTCTCTGAGATGAAATCCAATATGTTTTTACATTGGCAATATCTTGTGTCATATGTTATGTATATAATTTTCATCAAAGCTAAATTGTGCTTGCAACAGCTTACTTGTTGAGACTTGAGAATGTTCTGGTACTGCTTGAATCTTGGAGTTATATTTACTATATGACTATTGTCTAAAATAATTCACATTAAAGTTTAATATTAAAAATTTGGATTTAATTTCTATCTGGCGCCTCATGCACAATGAAAAATAGTTGGCTGTCTAGCAAAACCAATGTGGCATTGCGGAGCACTAAGGTTCACTGTATGTAAGGAATGACTCTTTTGTCTATCTCCAAGCACAAATTAAATGTAAACTTGAAATTTTATATGTTGGACTGATGGTGGATAAAATGATGACTATCCCAAATTTTATTTTTTTTCCCATGTTGATATGATGCTTGAATCAAAGTGGTTGCTCTATAAATGAATCGGGAGCATAGGGGTCAAAACGCATAAGGCTATTAGAAATTTTTGTAAAATGTTGTATGCGGTATGGTAGTAGATGCTGGTTCTTGTGGTGCCTATATATTTGCTGTCTGCCATGCTCAATCATTTGGGTTTGTTCTTTTCGTCTCCTAGCTGCACATCTATCAAAAGGGAGCATATCCTGTGCACATGGGGGGATTGTGCACATGTGCAATAATTAAATCTGAGCCATCCAAATCCCATCCAACGGTAGCTTTATCGGGGTGGTAATTGCAAAATCTGCAGATTTTGCAATTACCACCCCGATGAAGCTACCGTTGGATGGGATTTAGATGGCTCAGATTTAATTATTGCATATGTGCACAGGCTATCCATGTGCATAGGATATGTTTCCCTATCAAAATAACAGGTCCTATTCTCGGTGTCCTGTTTATCTTGCTCCTTTTCCCTTCTTGCTGGTTGCACATGTCATTATGAAACTCCCACAGATTATGTCCTATTTTGCATATATACTCTGCTATTGAGAAAAAATATAGCTCTTGTTCTTCATCGAGGATATAATGGTTTACAATTCTCCTTGATGGTAGTTTTGATTATGTCGGTTTGTTCTAGACTTCTAGTGCCACTTTGAGTCATTATTGGTTTGTTCACTTCTTGTGAATTGTATCACTTCTCAGTCCTTACTATGGGAGGAAATTGTTAGACAATATCCTATATTACCTTATATAGAGATTGCTAGTATCCGTATTGCTTTGTATAGAGATTGCTAGTATCTTAGATTGTCATTTATAGGCTTTCCTTTTGTACCCTAATGTACATGTATATATTCTGGGCTATCATGATCAATACAAATGCTATTCATAATATTGTATCAAATTATGAGCATCAGGACAGGAAAACTGAGAAAGAGTGTCCTGTTGAGCAAGAAAAGTACGAAGGGCTTCGAACAAATACTCCCCTGCCGAGTTAGCACGAAGAACACAAATGGGAAAATTGAACTGAGTATGGATCATGGTGACAAATTTTTATAGATAGATAAAACCTCACTACGAGAAGATATAAAATATATCTAGGTGTGGCGAGAGAAATCATATAAAAAAATATAATATCTATGAACCCCTTTTGAAACAAAAGAACCCGGACCTCAAACATCAGAGTGAACAAGATCAAAGGGACGTTTGGATACAGACTCATTAGGGGTGTGTTTGGTTGATGGGATGAAGTTGAATGGGATGGGATGGTGTTGTACCGTTTGGTTCCATTATTTTGGGTGAATGGAATGGTTTAGCATCTAGAGGGAATATTCTTCAAATTTGTATCACTTTGTCCAGGATGGGATGGTTTCATTCAAGCAACCAAACACATGGATGACTATTTTTTTGAAGCATCTCATACATGTATGTGGGCCCCCGGATCGGCTATCCGGAGTCCTCTGTGTATTTCTGTACTAGTCCCAGATCAGTAGCTAGTACACACAGTCAAAAGTGATGAATCAACAACCATAGCACGAATAAATATAACTAAATCAGAATAATACCAAATAAAAGCAAAGACCTTATGGTCAAGGTTTACCATTACTACCGGCACAGACAGTGAATAACTCGAACAACCGCAATGAAGACTAAAACGCCAAAGTTTACTCCATCCAAATGCCCACAGGCAATCGAGTGGAGAACGCACCATAGTCGTTGAAAATCTTGAACAGCTTCTTTCACTTCTGAGAGAGGATTAGAATGTAGCACGTGAGTACATAAAGTACTCAGCAAGTCTGGGAAATTATGCATAATGTAGGCTGTCCAAGGATGGCTTGATATGGTTTATTTGCATAAAGCCAAGTTTCATCAAATCATACTTGTTAATAATTTTCACAAAGCATATTTAAGCAATTCTTTTTAATAATTGAATTATGTAATATTGTAGTGAAGGTTCTAACCACCACTCACTAATATACAGGCTCTATCCGTCACATCTCAACAAAATCAGGGTTCAATCCAATCACATGGCTATGTCCGCCATGGTTCACAAAATCAGGTTCTTTCCACCTACCTGGCTTTGACCGCCAGAAGCACACCCGAGAGTTCTAACCGCTCCCGGATCCCAAAACAAAACATTGTTTAGTTTGAAATCAAAACCCAAAGTCTACCAAGATGAAAGCATTCAAAGAAGCTTAAGCCTTTGACCGTAGGCACGGCTATTCGAATAGTTTTAACTCTGCAGAGGTGTACAACTTTACCCACAAGACATGATATTCCCTTAATGCCATGCAATTAGCACACTTCCTTGGGTGTGCCGGCAGGGATATCATGACAAGGCCTTTACAATGTATACGCCTAACCTGATCCACCCGCTGAGGTTTCACCGCTGTTAGGGTTATATCCACCCAGTACAGAAGCCCCCTCTTGCGCCGTGTGAGAAAAACAACAACAACAACAACAACAACAACAGTGTCTCTTTCCGGCTCTCACACAACAACCGAGTGGTGAGTCTAAGTTAGGTTTCTACAAATTATTCAGTCAGGTCGTACCATTATAGACATGTGGTTGTACGGTAATGCTTAGAATGGAGACAGTCATAAGCGTCGGTCCTTAATTGACTTGGGGCAGTACTTGCACAAAAGAACCAAGGCTTGGTCCGCTTCCACCCGATATTCCATGCCGCTCAAGTCGAAATCATTTTTCATTTTATTTTATTTAGTAACCCATTGGCAATACTCCTTGCCTATAACTTCCAATACAAATTTTCAAGAGATAATGGAAAGTCCCTCCCATAGGTGAATACTGACCGACAGCGAGTCTAAGCATTTCTACCGAACTATTCTATTTCACCAATAGTTTATTTTTATAAAATACAAAGGTCAGGGTTTGATGACAATCCTTATAATCAATTTTGTAATATCCAATAATCATTAAATTGCCCTAATGTTACAATCATATGAATAATCCAATTCAATATATTATCCATCAAGTATTGAGTATATCATGGTACTATTATAACTCCAAAATCTTATGGAACTACAATCATATTTGTATAGGAAATCTTTCCCTTGAACTCGAACTTGTATTAATGATTTATCCATCATCCTTACGGCGATCAGCCTTATCATCCACTAAGAATATTTCACAAAATCATCTATTATCCCACCAGGAATACTTCACAAAATCATTTACTACCCCACCGAGAATATTTCACAACATTATCTTAAATCATCTTGCATCCAATCCACCGATAATCTTGCATAATATTCTATATTTAATCATTCACATTATCACCTCTAACTCATCTACTTAATCCGCCAAGAATATGTAATACTACCATTTATTAAACCACCGAGGATGATTCGCAATATTATCCATTTAATCCACCGAGTAGGGTTGATAATATCCTTTACTAATCCCCACATGTCATTTCCAATGTCATCTAACTAACCCTTCACATGATCATCTCTAAACCACGTAATATACTTGTTAGAATCTCCCGAATATGACTCTCTACTCACTCTGTTTGACCCCCAAGTATGGTCCTCAATGTCATTTATGTAATTCCTCCACTATTATTCTTGATATCAAACTTCTTACAATAATCCTCCAATCCATACAAGTTATATTGCGAATTGCTATCACAACCCAACTCCTCAATATTTCAACTATCACTATTCATATATCAATTTCATATTCACAACCCCCACTTTATCGCTACTATTCACCCATCTCCAATTACATTCCATACTATGGGTTCTATTCAAACTATCCTCCAAATAGTCATTTTCATAATCGAAGGGTATTTTATTAAAAATAGTTATTATGGTGGATCACTGTTCTAGGGCGACAAAGAGTTACAGATAACAATTTCAAGGAGGTATAATGAACAGGTATAACTAACAACCTAACGTTTGACATCATCATTTTATATACATAGCAATGCAATTTGTAAAACAATTTTAAATCAGTTCGCAAACGTAGGAGCAAAGTGCATCAAGGAGACTTGCCTCGGTCACAGCAAGAAGGTGGAACTCTCTGAAGTCAGGCGGCGGGGTCGGCGGACTCGGCGGAAGCGTCGACTACGCGCAAAACGAGGCAACAAATAAATAATAAAAAATAAATAAAATCCAAAAATTATAAAATTAGTACTGGCAGGTAGATCTTGATTTTAGATGAATTTAGAAATTTGAATGAGATCAAACGGAGTTCGGACGGAGAAGTTATGAGCTTCCGAAGTTTGAAATTTGAGAAATTGGAAAATCGGGAATATTCTCGGAATATTCTTTCTCTGTTTGACTGGTCAACTGCTGGCTTTGACTTGGACTTTGACTGGGTGACTGGGTTTGAGGGTATGGCAAGTGGGACCAAGGTGTCATTGAGTGGGGTTGTCTTCAACCTTGAGAAAGACCATGGCTACCATGAATGGAGAAAGAAGCTTGGAAAGGAGGGGGATGGAGGGGCTCGGCCGACCGGGGGGGCTTGCCGGCGGGCGGAGCGGCTGGCGGCCGGGCCAGTGAGCCCCACACGCAAGCAACCACAGAGAACAACTCAAAACAGAGACAAGCCCCAAAGTTCAAAATCCGCTTTTTAGCCCAAATTCGCATGGAATTGATCCAAACAAAAGCCTAGAACCTCTAGATTACATCCTTAGGGACCTAGAGAAGGAAGGAATTGAGCCAAACCTCGCCGGAATCGGAGAAATCGTCGAAGAACAGAGGTTCGGCCGAAGCAACGAAAATGCGAAATTCGTCGCCAATCCTTGATGCAACCTAAAATTGTTGGTTGGGTTAGACTCTACACTCATCCACGGTCACAAAGAACCAAACGGCATGAAGAATGGCTCACCGGGGAAGAATCTATGAGCAAGAACTTGAAGAACACCGAAAAAGTGTGACACGGCGTCGGTTTTCTCGATCTCACGGGCAAATGGATGGAGTAGAGGGAAAGGGGAGCACACTCCCGTAAAGGGGATACTTATACGGAGTGGATGGAGGTGGTGGTGCGGCGTTTGGACGAGAAACGGACGAGTTAATGGCAAGTGAGTGGATTTCAATTTTTCTTGAATGAGGCCGTTTCCGGCGAGCTTGATGGCGCACCGAGGTGGGGAATAGCAAGAGCTCGTCGTTACGGATCCACCGGAACCGACCGTTCGCGTTTTGGAGTTGAAACGACGGAGTTATGGGGGTGTGAAGCTTGCCCTAGCCATTGAAGCTTGCTTGGAGCTCTCTGTTCTTTGAGGTTGGCTGGAGGTTGAAGACGATCACTGTAGCAGTGCCACGTGTCACTCTCCCATTGGTCCTCCTTTACGCAAACGATTCGCCCTAGAGAAAAATTAGAAAAAATGGTCTAAAAATTCCGGAAAAATTCCTAGAGCCATTTTAGAATATTTGGGACCTAATGAAACTGGTTTGGTTGAATTTGGATGAATTTTGTGGAATTGGATATTCGGGCGTGGATCGCAGGCATTAAACAAAAGCCGCGCGAGATAAAATAGGAGCGGAGGTCCAAAAATCCGGGGAATGATTTCTAAAATCATTTTGGAATATTTGGAACACAAATGAAGTGGTTTGGGGATTTTTGGAGCATTTTTGGACTCGGGTGAAATTTCGGGTACCGGCGGGAACTGGAAAATCCGATTTTTCGATCGGAGGGGAAATAATTCCCGATTTTGGATGGGAATGGATGCCAGGTTAATATAAACACCAATGAAACTCCAAGTTTTGAACTTAATTTATTTAAATTAGGTTTTTCTCCAAAAAGCGAAAACTAGGGTGTTACAATGTACCACTTGGTAGAGGCAACCAAACACACCCTAGAAGGATAGGGGAGTTGTAGTTGTTTACCAAACTTGCAACCCGGACAGTCTAAAGATGCATCACCAGACATAGATCCTAAAAGATATTGATGAATTAAAGAAGACAGATGTGAACCACAAAGATGTCCTGAGCGGTGATGTCACTGAGCAAATGACCCGGTGAAAGATGCAACGGAGACGGAAGCGACGAAGGAGACGGAGAGACTGACAGAGGCAGCGGAAGGAAGACGAAGCCATTCAAGCTCCCAGAGACACTGAGAATCACGATGGTGAGGGCCAGTACCAACTAGAAACCCCGTACGACAATCTTGAACACAATATGAGTTAGAATCGAGGATAACACGATACCCATGATCAGTAAGCTAGGCAGCGGATATGAGCTGCATGGTCAATTTAGGAACATGAGAAACAACATGAACATGAAAAGAGAGAGAAAAGAGTGCATCGTCCTGCAACAGAAAGAGAGGTATCATATGCGGTCTAAGCAATGATAGGTGTAGTGAGAGGACTAATGAATGAAGACTCGTGGGATCAGAGGTTATATGTAAAGAAGCTCTACAGTCAAGAATCCATGATAAGATACCTGAAAGGGATGTAGAAAATGGTTTCTCACTAGAAGATTGAGTAGTAGAACCTGTTGGTGCAGAGGTAGCCGTGCGACGTAGCAGCGTGAGAATCTCCTATGTGGAGTCAAAACTAGCAGAAGTTCACTGAGGGGCAGTGCTCGAGCCTTCAATGCCCTTCGAGGGGCGTCCTCCTTGATGAGCAAGATCCTTCTTCTTATGGTAACAGAACTGCTCCACGTGTCCATTCTTGTCGTAGTAGGTGTAGTGAAGCCCTCCACCCTTAGCAACTACCACAGGAATAGGCGCCACTGATGGAGTAGTATGAGGCACCGCCAAGACTGAAGGAGACACCAGCAAACCTGCACCACAAAGGCGAGTCTCCTCAGTATGAATAGCTGCAAGGGCCTCCAACAAGGTTACATGAGGCTGGCGAGTGAGTAGCTGGGCACAAATCACAAATCTGCTCAAACTCAGCCTGAAGACATGTCAAGAAGTTGTAGATACGGTAAAGCTCCAAATGAGAGTGTTGATGCTCACAACACTGGTAAGTGCGGCAAACCTTCGGTCCAAGAGAATCAAGCTGACGCCACACCGAAGACAGATAGTAGAATCACCTTGCTGCAACGACTACTATTATACAACAAGATACAAAGAATCACTAGCATGCTCATAGCGGTCACGAAGATGCGCCCACATTAACGGTGCCGAAGATAAAGCAACCACGTCTCCAGTGAGATGCACCTCCATGCTAGCAACCAAAATAGCAGAAACACGAGCATCCTCATCAATCTACATCTTGTCGGCAGTAAACTGAGTCAAAAGATTCCATAGCATCAACATAACCATCAGACGCCTTCTGTCGAGCAGCATCATCGGCCTCCTTGGGAATAACAGGCATGACAGGGGGAGCATGACGAGGCGGACAAGATAGCTCGCCAGTAAGAAACTCTCAAAGAAGCTGACCATGCATGTGAAGACGCATATGGAGAGCCTAGTCTCGATAATTGAGACCATCGAAGATAACTCTGCATCAAAGAATAGATACGGTGCCCGAGGAAGAGCTTGAAATTGATGACATTTTTTTTGAATTTTTTTACTATCCAATCGAGCTAACTAGAAACACTATGTTTCTTCCTCTCGCGCACAAGAAGCAGAGGTGGAGTGGCTAGGCAGCCGGGGAAAGTGTGGAGACGGTCGCCGAGTACAACAGCTAGGCGATTGACGGCCAAAACCTCGGGCGGCAACGGGCGACGAGAGCACAGGTGGCTGGGAGATGTCGGGCGGCCAAGATAGCACAGGACGGTGGGGCCGAAGGGTCCTAGTGGAGCTTGAGGAGGCGGACAAGGCGCTGGCGGAGGCGGTTAAGGCGTTGGCAAGCATGCGTGAGGCGAGGCTCCACGCGTAGCGGAGCGGAGGTGACTAGTCGATGGCAAGCTCGTGTGCGGCGGGTGGTGTAACATCCTCTTTTTAGCTTTCTGGAGAAAACCTAATTTAAATAAAGTAAATTCAAAATTTGGAGTTTCTCTGGTGTTTATATTAACCTGGCATCCTTTCCAACCCAAAATCGGGATTCAATTCCCTCCCGGTCGAAAAATCGGATTTTCCAGTACCGCTGGTACCCGAAAATTCACCCGAGTCCAAAAATGCTCCAAAAATCCCCAAACCACTTCTAATGTGTTCCAAATATTCTAAAATAATTTTAGGAATCATTCCCCGAATTTTTGGACCTCCGTTCCTATTTTATCGCGCGCGGCTTTTGTTTAATGGTCGCATGATTAAGCTAATATTTAATTCCACAAATCTCATCCAAATTCAACCAAACCAGTTCCATTGAGTTCCAAATATTCTAAAATGGCTCTAGGAATTTTTCCGGAATTTTTAGGCCATTTTTCCTAATTTTCCTCTAGGGTGGAACGTTTGCGTAAAGGAGAACCAATAGGAAGTCGCCACGTGTCAAGTGAATAGGAGCCTTCTTCAACCTCCAGCCAACCCACATTACAGAGAGCTTGCAAGTGCATTCTTGGATAGGGTTCCGCTCCAACCCTCATAACTCCGTCGTTACAACTCCAAAGCGCGAACCGTCGGTTCCGTTGGATCCGTGCCGACGAGCTCTTCCAATTCCCCACCTCGGTGCACCATCAATCTCGCCGGAAAGGGCCGCAATCAAGAAAAACTAAAAACCGTTCTCGTCCAAACGTCGCACCGCCGCCTCCATTCTCTCCCTATAAGAGTCCCGGTTCCGGTGGTGTATCCCTTTTTCCCTCTACTCCATCCTTTTGCCCGTGAGATCGAGAAAACCGCCGCCGGGTCGCCATTGTTGGTGTTTTTCGAGTTCATCGTTGTTTCTCTCTCTCCGGTGAGCCATTCTTCTTGTTTCTTAGTTCCTTATGACCGTGAGGGAGTCTAGGAGCTCATCCAACAATTGGTTGTAGGTTGGATCAAGAGTTGGCGACGAATTTCAAGTTTTTCTCGGTTCGGCCGAAGCTCCGTTTGTCGTCGAATTCATCAACTCCGGTGAGTTTTGATTCAATTCATGGCTCCTCTAGGTCTCTAAGGGTGTCCTTTAGAGGTTCTAGGTTTTTATTTGGATCAAATCCGTGCAAAAATGAGTGCAAAATTGGAATTTTGCACTTGGGGGTGTTCTTTTTCTTGGTGGCCATGCATGGTGCTCTCTCGAAGTGGCCAAGGGCAGTGGGCCGTGCGTGCCCGCCGGCCGGCCGGCCCGGCTCAGCTGCCACATGCATGGCGCCAGCAGACGTCTTGGCGTCTTGCCGCGCCGCCGCCGGCGACACGCCGCCGCCATCGCCTCATGGCCACGGCCGCCTCCTTCCCTCTCTCTCTCCCTCAAGTTCTCTCTCCTCCATGGCCATTGCTAAAGGCAAGCTTCATGAGGAAGCTTCCCCTATCTCAATGACACCTTGACCCCACTTGCCACAGAGCCAAAAGCCCAGTCAAAGTCAAGTCTTCGGTCAAACTTTGACCCGGTCAAATTCGGAATATTCCGGGAATATTCTCGGCTTTCCGATTTATTCAAAATTCAAACTTCGGGAGCCCATAACTTCTTCATCCGAACTCCGTTTGACTCCATTCAAATTTCTAAATTCATCTAAAATCAAGATCTACCTGCCAGTACTAATTTTATAATTTTTAGATTTTATTTATTTTCTTGTATTTATTTGTTGCCTCGGTTTGCGCGTAGACGAGATCGCCGACGCGATCAGCCGACTCGCCACGACCTCCCGTGTTCGACGACCTTCCCGCAACAGAAGGCAAGTCCCTTGACGCATTTTGATCCCATGTTTATGAAATGTTTTTAATCTGTTTATAAAGTTGCATGGCTATTTTAATGAAATATGTCAAATATAAGTGATAGTTAATCCGAATTTGATGATTCCTCCTTGACATTGTTAATCATATCCGTTGTAACCCTAGAACATTGTTTATACCATGTTTATGTTATATGGTGTCCTTTGCTACATAGTTCGGTAGAAATGCTTAGGACCCTTTTCCAATGAAAACAACCCAGGGGTGGGACTATTAAAAAAGAATGTTATCAAATGTGATTTGAAAGCTACGACTATGATTTTAGTACTGTTTTCTAAAATGAAAAGAAAAGGAAAAATGATTTTGACTTGGGCGGCATGGAATGTCGGGTGGGAGCGGATCGAGCCTTGATCCTTTTGTGCAAGTACCGCCCCAAGTCATATAAGGACCGACGCTTATGATTGCCATTTTAAGCATAACCGTACTACCACATGTCTATAATGGTACGACCTGGCCCACTAATTTGTAGAACCCTAGTTTAGACTCACCACTCGGTTGTTGTGTGAGAGCCGGAAGGAGGCATTGTTGTTGTTGTTGTTGTTGTTGTTTTTCTCACACGGCGCAAGAGGGGGCTTCTGTACTGGGTGGAGAGAACCCTAACAGCGGTGAAACCTCAGCCGGTGGGTCTAGCTAGGTAGATACATTGTAACGGCCTTATCACAATCTCTCTGCCAGCACACCAAAGGAAGTGTGCTAATAGCTTGGCATTAGGAGATGATCGTGTCGTGTGGGTAAAGTTGTACACCTCTGCAGAGTAAAACTATTCGAATAACCGTGCCTACGGTCAAGGGCAAAGCGAAGAATGCTTTCATATTGGTAGACCTTGATTTTGTTTTTAAAACGGAAAAGTGTTTGGTTTTGGGGTTCGGGAGTGGTTAGAACTCTCGAATGTTGTTTGGCGGATAGAGCCAACCAGGTAGATAGAACCTGTTTTACATTTGATGGATGGAGTCACCTGATTAACCTGGATCTTTTAACTGTTGGCGGATAGAGCCTTTATGCTAGTGATGGTGGTTAGAACCTCACTACAATACTAAATAATTCAATTAGTAAAAAGAATTGTAAAAGATGCTTTGTGAAATTATTTACTTACGTATGGTTTAATAAAATATGGCTTTGTGCAAATAAACCCTATTAAGCTTCCTTTGGAAAGCCCCACATGATCATATTTTCCCGACTTGCTGAGTACTTTTGTACTCACGTGCTGCATCAACATTGTCATCATCAGAGAACTTTCAAGATGCTGCCGAGGAGGAGGAGGAGTTCTTCGAGGAGGATTGCCAGGAGGACTAGTTGCGTTCCTAGTCGTCGCCTGTGGCGTGTGGCGTTCGCTTATTGTTTTTTTTTGCTTCCGCTGTTTTGTGTCCGGTCGTTGGACCGAATATTGTAATAAGTGGCCATGTGGCCCATACTTGAATATTTATATTACAAGTTTTGTTATGTTCGGCAATGAAGTGTCACTGTGACTGTGTGTACTAGCTACTGATCTGGGACTAGTACGGAAATACACAGGAGATTCTGGATAGCCGATCCGGTCTCACAAATGTGGTATCGAGCCTGGACGATCAGAGGGCGTGACCTAGTTAGCATGGCAAAGCCTTAAGGACTTATATTTTATACAAACATACTTACAAAAGTTTAAGTTCCTTTGCTTCTATCTCCTCTATCTTAGTGTCTTGCGCTCATCCTATCCTTTATAAAAATATGGTTACTAATTCCCCTTTGTTTTCAAATTGTAGATGCCGACTTTCACCACCTTCACGCCCAAAGGGGAGGTTTTTGCGGAGTCACATCGATGCTCCAGGAGTTGGGGTTCCCCCATCGCCCGGAGTATCGCTACCAGTCGATGCCTGGTCTTGGCCAGGACATGTGGCAGGTCCGCTTGCTAGTCTTCGCGAGGAGCCGAAGTTCGCGGCGAGGACCGGCCGTATTCTACTTCACGGCCGAGAGACCGATTCTGGCGTACGCGCTTCAGGACGCGGCCAGGAAGGCTATCCTCATGTTGGGGCATAGCTATCGCGACCGCTTGGAGGACTCCCCGTACCGTCTGTTTCCCCGCTTCCAGTTCGGGGTGAGGCATAGTCTGTTCCGGAGTTTGGCGCAGGAGGCTGACCCGACCGTGGTCCACTTGGGGTCCCTCGTCCAGGCGCAGGAAGAGGCCTACGTGCGGATGGCCGACGAGCTACAGGGTCTGCGTCGGGACTTGACGGCAGCGCGGGAGATGATCTATCGATTCGAGGAGAGGAGGAACACCCAGTCGCCACCACCACCCGCCCCGGTTCAGGAGGACCCGCCGATCCGCGACATACCGATGGACGCTCAGTCAGTCCGGCGTCCCAGGGCCTCGGCTTCTGGACCACGGCGCGCCGTCGATTCGGCCCCAGTCGCCGTTAGGAGTGTCCCTGGGCTTCTTGGTTACCTCTGGAGGAGCAGGACCGTCTTCAGCTGCTACGCCTTCTCGCAGCAGGAGCGAGGAGGAGGACCCGTCCCCGCGTGGCTCTGCGAGTGACGCTAGTGACTAGTTGTCTAGCCTGAAGGACCTTTACTTTGTTTTGTTTTCGATAAGAACGAGGAATAAGTGTTTGTTGGATTGTATCGTGCCCTTAGGCAGTTGTGATACAGCCAGCCCCAAAACTACTTTGTTTTAATGGAAGTTCAGTTGGTTTTCCCTTCTGTTGTGTGCTTTTGTGGTTGTGCTCTTGTTGTTGAGGATGTGGTTTAGTCCCCTCTGCTTACCTCGTGCTTTTCCCTCTTTCCTTGTGCTTGACCGCTGGTGCGGATGGAGAACCCTGGTCGTGGTCGTGGCCGTGGAAGACCCGCAGTCGCGGCAGAGGCCGTGGACGTGCTCGTGGTCTAGTGCACTTTCAAGAAGCGTAGCACGTGGAGCCACCGCAGCGCGAAGGACAAGACCAGTCGGCGACCCGGCGGCTCAAGATGATCCGCCGCCGCCGCCACCTCCGGCTCAACCGCCTAATCTGGAGCAGATGATGGCGATGCAAATTCAATTCCTTCAGGCGTTAGCTCAGAATGTCCTGAATCAGCCTCAAGCCGTAGCAGCACCGGTTCAAGCTCAACCTCCCCCATCCAAGTTTGGGGAGTTCATGCGGACTCGACCCCAGGCCTTTCTTTGGATCCGATCCGCACCGGATGCGGATGACTGGCTCAAGGAAATCGAGCGGAAGCTCCATTTGGCTCAGTGTGATGAAGTCGAGAGCGTGCATTTTGCTTCGTATCAGCTCAAGGGTACGGCAGCCAACTGGTGGGAGAATTACTGTGCCGCCCATGCCGACCCGCAGAACATTCCCTGGAATGAGTTCGTTGAAACCTTCAGAGCTACCCACATCCCGAAAGGGATTATGGAGATGAAACGTCGGGAATTTCATAAGCTGCAGCAGGGAAACTTGTCTGTTTCCGAGCACCTTAACAGGTTTACTCAGCTATCTCGCTATGCGGCCGCTGATGTCGCTACTGATGAGGCCAAGACATGGCGATTTATGGAGGGCATGGACCCAAACTTGAAGGTGCAGCTAGTGTCGAGCGACTTCCCGTCGTTCCAACACATGATCAATAAGGCGCTGATCCAAGAGGACGCCCAGGTCAGCTTTTTGAGTCCAGAAAGAGGAAAATGATGTTCCAAAATCAGCGCGGTGCCAGCAGCTCTAGGCCCCGCACCTTCCAGCAGCAGCAGCCTAGCAAGCCAGCAGCATCCAATGCACCTCGGACCCCAATGTCCACCCCGCGCCCCACTGGACAAGCCCCTGCCGGCAATGTAGGAGCTCAAGCTCAGAAGGGCAGTACAACGATGGCAGGAGTGCAGTGCTTTAACTGCACGGAGATGGGGCACTACGCCAACAACTGCCCAAAGAAGCGACAGCCCGTCACCCCGGTGAGGTTCAACTTGGGATCGACACCAGCCCGCGCGCCTGCGCCGGCTCAAGGAAGAGGAACCCCTCAGACTCCGCGCACGCCAAGGACTGTAGGAAGAGGGCGTGTGAACCATATCACCGCTGAAGAGGCTCAGGATGCGCCAGACGTGGTTTACGGTACGTTCGTTGTCAACTCATTCGTTTATATCAGAGTACTTGGTTAAAAAGCATAACTGGAACACAATACAGTTAAAAAACCCCTGGTTAGTACAATCCCCTGGAAAAGAATTAAGAACAACTGCTGTTTGCCCAAAAGTGGATATAATAATAAAAGGGGTAAAGTTCCTAGCGAACTTAATACTACTGGATACTAAGGGTATAGAAGTAATCCTTGGAATGGATTGGTTAACCAGATACAAGGGTCAGATAGACTGTGCCAGTAGAGTTCTCTCTTACCAGCCCTGAGGGAGGTAGAGTGGAATTCTCTTCTAATCTTTCCTCTAAGGGGGGTAGTACCCTAACCGTCTCAAAGGTACCTCTTTGGAAAAGGTCCCGATAGTCAAGGAGTACCCAGATGTCTTTCCGGACGAGTTGCCCGGAATGCCGCCAGATCGAGATGTGGAATTCGGGATTGAGCTTGTACCTGGTACCGCTCCAATCTCGAAGAGACCTTACCGACTGCCGTCCAACGAGTTGGTCGAGATGAAGAAGCAGATCGAGGAACTGCAAGAAAAAAGATTCATCAGACCCAGTTCGTCGCCATAGGGATTGCCAGTGATCTTTGTCTCCAAGAAAGACGGTAGTCTAAGGATGTGCATAGACTACAGGTCGTTGAACGAAGTCACAATTAAAAACAAATACCCGTTGCCTCGGATTGATGATCTGTTTGATCAGTTGAAGGGAGCTCAAGTCTTCTCCAAGATAGATTTGAGATCGGGATATCACCAGCTGAAGATAAGAAAAGAGGATATTCCGAAGACAGCCTTCACTACCAGATATGGACTGTACGAGTTCACAGTCATGTCTTTCGGATTGACAAATGCTCCTTCTTATTTCATGAATCTGATGAATAAGGTGTTTATGGAGTATTTAGACAAGTTCGTCGTAGTCTTCATCGATGACATTCTTGTCTATTGCAAGAGCAGAAAAGAGCATGAAGACCATCTGCGAATAGTCTTGGAAACACTAAGAGAGCATCAGCTGTATGCTAAGTTTAGCAAGTGTGACTTCTGGCTGAAGGAAGTATCTTTCCTGGGTCATATCATCTCTGCTGCAGGAGTAGCAGTAGATCCAGCGAAAGTGAGAGATGTTTTGGATTGGACACAACCCAAGTCAGTCCCGGAGATCCGAAGTTTTCTTGGATTAGTTGGTTATTATCGGAGATTTATTGAAGGTTTCTCGAAGACAGCCAGACCTCTTACTCAACTTCTGAAAAAGGAAAAGAAGTTTGAATGGACCAAAGCTTGCGAGCAGAGTTTTCAGGAGTTGAAGAAGAGATTAACTTCGGCCCCAGTTCTTATCCTGCCGGACATCCATAAGGATTTTGAAGTGTATTGTGATGCTTCAAAACAAGGTCTTGGATGTGTTTTGATGCAAGAAGGAAAGGATCAATCAAATCCTAGAAGACATGTTGAGAGCCTGTGCTCTAACATACAAAGGTTCGTGGGATCAGAATTTGCCCTATGCTGAGTTTTCCTATAACAACAGCTATCAAGCCAGTTTGAAAATGGCGCCTTTTGAAGCTTTGTATGGAAGAAAGTGCAGGACACCACTGTATTGGAAAGAAACCGAAGGAGGACAGATAATCGGGCCCGATGTTCTGAAAGAAGCCGAAGAATAAGTCAGACAGATCCGTGCAAATCTGAAGACAGCCCAATCAAGACAGAAGAGCTATGCGGATAATCGTCGACGGGAATTAAGCTTTGTACCTGGAGATCATGTGTACTTGAAGGTATCCCCGTTGAAAGGAATAAAGCGGTTCCGCGTCAGTGGAAAGTTAGCACCCCGCTACATCGGACCATTCCCAGTGATTGCCAGAAAAGGAGAAGTGGCTTATAAGTTGGAGTTGCCGCCACAACTGTCAGGGGTACATGATGTCTTTCATGTGTCTCAATTGAAGAAGTGTCTCCGAGTGCCCGAGCATCAGATGCCGTTGGAAGAAATGGAGCTCAAAGAAGACCTGTCGTACCCGGAGTACCCGATCAAGATTTTGGATGAAGCCGAGCGTCGCACCCGCAGCTGTAAGTACAACCTCCATTAGGTTGATCCATTAAGTTGGTTTTGGTGATTAATGACAAATCCTAATAGGAGACTAATGTTTAAGTAATTACTATTTTCGTCTCATCAAGGATGATTGGTGATCATTGACAAATCTACTTTTTAATGAGGCTAACATATTTATTGAGCTTATGTTTAGTAGCCTCACATTTGGATAGAAAATGGAAAACCCAAGGTATGCATTGTATCAATGTTCATTATTTTATTGCATACTTAGGATTTAAGTTGAAGTATGAATTTCTCCGTTGCTTTAACCAAAAATTGTGTATCATGTTTCCCAATCCATATATTTCATGGATGCACACATTTAGGGGGAGTTCACACTCTAACTTAATGTTTCATTGCATTGATCTATTCCTCATTACAACATATAAATGATCAAGACATTGAAACTAGATCTTTGAGTATACATTTAACATGCATAGTTGTAGTATACTCATGGTATCATAGGATATGCTCCAAATAAATAAAATTGGATACGTGCATATTGATTCAAGATCAATTATATGTATGCACATATCTTTGTGGAGTTTATCTTATTTTTGATGGCTTAGAGTAACGATCATTTCCATACGTTCCACATATTATGGATCATTACTTTCCATCAACATGAGTATATGAAAACCTGTGTAGTTATTGTATACTCATATCAATTTAAATGAAGATTTAAATTGAGGTCGTTTATCTCTTAATAATCAAAGAACATTGCATCATGAGTTGATGGTGTTCTTGTGATCGATTAAGGATAATCGATAGTTCTTGAGTATAACGAAGCATTAGTTGCATCAATATACTTAAGACACAAATACAATTATTCATTTAAATTGATTTAGGTTGTGCTCAATCATTATGGAGGCATTCATTATGTGTTAATTGAGTGCAAAGATGATTGAGACAACTATGCATCTTGGACTAACTATTTTCATAAGTGATGATTGAGCCAGGTTAGGTCCAATGATGGTTAAGATAAAGAAACGGGACAAGGACGACATCATGAGGTGATGAACGTTAAGAGGAGATCCCGTTGAGAAGGAAAGAAAAGAATGTTCATCAAGAGGAGATGAACAGGATATTGTGAGAGCCGGGCGATGATCCGATAAAAGAGAAGTAGAGCTGTGTGACGATCTTGAAGAGAAGATGATCGTAAATCATGAGGACTTCAAGAGAGAGCGATGTGACAATCCCGGGGAAATGAGGTATGACTGAAGATCATAAAGACCCCAAAGGGGATTGATCGCGTGCGGCATCAAAGGTAACTAGATAGAGTGTCTTGTTATAGGCGTGCCGTACTATTAAGAGGGATGCAACGTGGATGATTTAGAAGTGTCTCTGTGCTCAAGTGTTATCTATCCTTAAATAGATGAGAGACACAATACACATCACGTACACCGGGGTTGTTTGTCTTTTTGTCTGGATCGGATGTTCCGATTGGGGATCGGATGTTCCGATCCATCGGTAAGTCCGGTGGTGTGTTGGTGAGAGTCTAGAATCTCTCTGTGAGGATCGGATGTTCCGATAAGTGTTAAACTCAAAAAGGGTGCTCTCTGGTCAAATCGGATGTTCCGATCGTGAAAATCGGAAGTTCCGATCAGTGTTTTTAGTTTGCAAGTGTGCTGATTTTTTGCCTGATCGGAAGTTCCGATGTAAGTTCCGATGTTGGATCGGAAGTTCCGATGTTGGATCGGAAGTTCCGATGTAGACTTAGAAACTTTTTGAAAGGTTTCTGTAAGGTGCCTCTCTGCCCAGATCGGAAGTTCCGATGCAAGTTCCGATGTATCGGAAGTTCCGATGTTAGTTCCGATGTGTTTATTGGATTGAGTTTGTTCTGGAGTTTTTGCCTGGTCGGAAGTTCCGATGTTGGGATCGGAAGTTCCGATGTGTGTAAAACGGCTAGTTTTCTTGCTCCAACGGCTAGTGTTTGGGTGTGGGGTATAAATACCCCCCTTGGCCGGTTGGGAGATGTGGTTGAGGATATTTTTGAAGGGCTAAACAAGAGGTTGAGCTAGTAGAATAGAGAGAATACCTTGTGATGCATTTGTTGCTCCTTGGTCATCTCATTAGCTAAAGAGAGCTCTAATCACAAGTGTTGTGATTAGGAGTGGATTGAGTGTTCCTCCTTGCTCCTTCTCCTTTGATCTTAGTGATCCCTCTTTGAGTGAGGTGTGGGAAGTGAGAGTTAGTGCTAAGAGTGAGATAGATTGAGATTCATCTTGAGCACTAGAGTCCATGTCCTAGATCATCCATTTGTTGGATTCGTTACTCTTGGAGTTTGAAGACTCCTAGACGGCTAGGCGTCGCTCACGAGCAACCAACGAGTGTGGTGTGCCGTGAGAAGTTTGTTGAAGGTTCGATTTCACCTCAGAAAGGGAAGAAATCAAGAAGTGAAGCCACATCTCAAGTGCGATCGAGATTGGCGAGGAATAGGGTTGGAAAAGACCCGGCTCAAGTGTGACCGAGCCTCCTCAACGAAGACGTAGGAACCTCCTTGGAGGAAGTCCGAACTTCGGTAAACAAATCATCGTGTCAATCCTTTACTTTTGCTTATTGCTTTACTTTGCTATCTTGTATTGGATTGATCTATCTAGGGTTGATTATTTCTCTAGCTAGCTTTACCTCAAATTGTTGATACTTGCTTGTGCTAGCTTTGAGTAGAATTAATTTGTGTTTAGGCGTAATTAGTTTTGCAATTCTCTAGACTCTGTTCTAATCGGATATTCCGACCTCGTATCGGATATTCCGATTAGACACCGGAACCTCCGACTCCATATCGGAAGTTCCGATCTCTTTTCCGCTGCTTTGTTTTAGAAAATTGTAAATCGCCTATTCACCCCCCCTCTAGGCGTCCTTCCTCGATCCTTTCAGCAGCCGAGTGATCAAATTCTGCAAGGTTCAATGGAGCAACCACTCTGAGAAGGAAGCTACTTGGGAGCGTGAAGAAGATCTTCGAGCAGAGTTTCCTTACCTCTTTCTTTCTCCGTCTGAATCTCGGGGTCGAGATTCTCTCTAAGGGGGGTAGGTTTGTAACATCCTCTTTTTAACTTTCTAGAGAAAACCTAATTTAAATAAAGTAAATTCAAAATTTGGAGTTTCTCTGGTGTTTATATTAACCTGGCATCCTTTCCAACCCAAAATCGGGATTCAATTCCCTCCCGGTCGAAAAATCGGATTTTCTAGTACCGTCGGTACCCGAAAATTCACCCGAGTCCAAAAATGCTCCAAAAATCCCCAAACCACTTCTAATGTGTTCCAAATATTCTAAAATGATTTTAGGAATCATTCCCCGAATTTTTGGACCTCCGTTCCTATTTTATCGCGCGCGGCTTTTGTTTAATGGCCGCAATTCGCTCCGGAATATTTAATTCCACAAATCTCATCCAAATTCAACCAAACCAGTTCCATTGAGTTCCAAATATTCTAAAATGGCTCTAGGAATTTTTCCGGAATTTTTAGGCCATTTTTCCTAATTTTCCTCTAGGGTGGAACGTTTGCGTAAAGGAGAACCAATAGGAAGTCGCCACGTGTCAAGTGAATAGGAGCCTTCTTCAACCTCCAGCCAACCCACATTACAGAGAGCTTGCAAGTGCATTCTTGGCTAGGGTTCCACTCCAACCCTCATAACTCCGTCGTTACAACTCCAAAGCGCGAACCGTTGGTTCCGTTGGATCCGTGCCGACGAGCTCTTCCAATTCCCCACCTCGGTGCACCATCAATCTTGCCGGAAAGGGCCGCAATCAAGAAAAACTAAAAACCGTTCTCGTCCAAACGTCGCACCGCCGCCTCCATTCTCTCCCTATAAGAGTCCCGGTTCCGGTGGTGTATCCCTTTTTCCCACTACTCCATCCTTTTGCCCGTGAGATCGAGAAAACCGCCGCCGGGTCGCCATTGTTGGTGTTCTTCGAGTTCATCGTTGTTTCTCTCTCTCCGGTGAGCCATTCTTCTTGTTTCTTAGTTCCTTATGACCGTGAGGGAGTCTAGGAGCTCATCCAATAATTGGTTGTAGGTTGGATCAAGAGTTGGCGACGAATTTCAAGTTTTTCTCGGTTCGGCCGAAGCTCCGTTCGTCGTCGAATTCATCAACTCCGGTGAGTTTTGATTCAATTCATGGCTCCTCTAGGTCCCTAAGGGTGTCCTTTAGAGGTTCTAGGTTTTTATTTGGAGCAAATCCGTGCAAAAATGAGTGCAAAATTGGAATTTTGCACTTGGGGGTGTTCTTTTTCTTGGTGGCCATGCATGGTGCTCTCTCTGGAAGTGGCCAAGGGACAGTGGGCCCGTGCTCAAGCCGGCCGGCCGGCCGGCAGCCCGCCGGCCATGCCAGCGCCATAGCGCCTTGCCAGCCATGCCGCCGCCACGCCTACAGCGTCTTGGCCACATGCCATCGCCTCGCCGGCCGCCCCATCCCTTCCCTCTCTCTCCCTCAAGTTCTCTCTCCTCCATGGCCATGGCTAAAGGCAAGCTTCATGAGGAAGCTTCCCCCATCTCAATGACACCTTGACCCCACTTGCCATAGAGCCAAAAGCCCAGTCAAAGTCAAGTCTTCGGTCAAACTTTGACCCGGTCAAATTCGGAATATTCCGGGAATATTCCCGGCTTTCCGATTTATTCAAAATTAAAACTTCGGGAGCCCATAACTTCTTCATCCGAACTCCGTTTGACTCCATTCAAATTTCTAAATTCATCTAAAATCAAGATCTACCTGCCAGTACTAATTTTATAATTTTTAGATTTTATTTATTTTCTTGTATTTATTTATTGCCTCGGTTATACAGAGACGAGATCGCCGACGCGATCACGACTCGCCACGACCTCCGTGTTCGACGACCTTCCCGCAACAGAAGGCAAGTCCCTTAACGCATTTTGATCCCATGTTTATGAAATGCTTTTAATCTGTTTATAAAGTTGCATGGCTATTTTTAATGAAATATGTCAAATATAAGTGATAGTTAATCCGAATTTGATGATTCCTCCTTGACATTGTTAATCATATCCGTTGTAACCCTAGAACATTGTTTATACCATGTTTATGTTATATGGTGTCCTTTGCTACATAGTTCGGTAGAAATGCTTAGGACCCTTTTCCGATGAAAACAACCCAGGGGTGGGACTATTCAAAAAGAATGTTATCAAATGTGATTTGAAAGCTACTACTATGATTTTAGTACTGTTTTCTAAAATGAAAAGAAAAGGAAAAATGATTGACTTGGGCGGCATGGAATGTCGGGTGGGAGCGGATCGAGCCTTGATCCTTTTGTGCAAGTACCGCCCCAAGTCATATAAGGACCGACGCTTATGATTGCCATTTTAAGCATAACCGTACTACCACATGTCTATAATGGTACGACCTGGCCCACTAATTTGTAGAAGCCTAGTTTAGACTCACCACTCGGTTGTTGTGTGAGAGCCGGAAGGAGGCATTGTTGTTGTTGTTGTTGTTTTTCTCACACGGCGCAAGAGGGGCTTCAGATCATGGAGAGAACCCTAACAGCGGTGAAACCTCAGCGGGTGGGTCTAGCTAGGTAGATACATTGTAACGGCCTTGTCACGATCTCTCTGCCGGCACACCAAAGGAAGTGTGCTAATAGCTTGGCATTAGGAGATGATCGTGTCGTGTGGGTAAAGTTGTACACCTCTGCAGAGTAAAACTATTCGAATAGCCGTGCCTACGGTCAAGGGCAAAGCGAAGAATGCTTTCATATTGGTAGACCTTGATTTTGTTTTTAAAACGGAAAAGTGTTTGGTTTTGGGGTTCGGGAGTGGTTAGAACTCTCGAATGTTGTTTGGCGGATAGAGCCAACCAGGTGGATAGAACCTGTTTTACATTTGATGGATGGAGTCACCTGATTAACCTGGATCTTTTAACTGTTGGCGGATAGAGCTTTTATGCTAGTGATGGTGGTTAGAACCTCACTACAATACTAAATAATTCAATTATTAAAAAGAATTGTAAAAGATGCTTTGTGAAATTATTTACTTACGTATGGTTTAATAAAATATGGCTTTGTGCAAATAAACCCTATTAAGCTTCCTTTGGAAAGCCCCACATGATCATATTTTTCCGACTTGCTGAGTACTTTTGTACTCACGTGCTGCATCAACATTGTCATCATCAGAGAACTTTCAAGATGCTGCCGAGGAGGAGGAGGAGTTCTTCGAGGAGGATTGCCAGGAGGACTAGTTGCGTTCCTAGTTGTCGCCTGTGTGACACTACGGAAAGGTGTGACATTATTTAACGTGAATGTTAAGGTCAAAAAAATTTATGAAATATGGTATTGGAGGTTAAAACCATATGATAGGAGGCTTAATAGCGTTTCCGGGCCGTTTTCGGGCCGTTTCCGGGGTTTTGGGCCTTTTCGGGGGAGTTTGGGCCTAAAGGAAAGGGTCGTGGGCTTTGGTGGGATGGAGTTTGAGTCCTAATAGGAGTAGGAGACCTGGTTGGGGTCCTCCCCCAGCCCCTTTAGGCGTTCACCCCCTGCCCTTGCGCCCCCACAAGTCCTAGCCGCCCCCCCACACCTCCCCACCTCCTCCTTGTGGCGCCTCCACCTCCCCCATTGCTCCCCATTGCTCCACCACCTCTCCACCACCTCTCCTCCTCCCTTGCTGCCCCTAGGGGAGTTCTCCACCTCCACACCTCAAAGATCCATCCGTTGGAGCGCTCTGCGACGAGGAGATCCGGCGGGATTGGAGCGAGAAAGGAGATCGCGCGAACCGAGAGATCTATTGGGTTTTCGTACGTTGGGCAAAGTTATGGCCATGGGAATCCTTGGGTTGGTCTAGGTACTGTTCTAAGGGTGTTTATCAAGTTTTTAGATCAATTGGTGGTACTGAAATTGAGTAGATTGGATTAGATCTAGAAGTTGCCACGTTCTCTGCTTTGAGCAAAGATGAGCAGTCGACCTAGGGTTCGGTTTTTCGCCAAATTAGATTCGGAATCTGGTTGTACGGACGTTGAAGAAGTTGTAGATAATTTCATTCTCTCTCCGTGGATATAAAGAACGTTAAATTCCTCCCAGCCGTTTGAAAGTTATGGCTGTTTTACCGAGCGTGTTAAAATCTGTGACGTGATTGGAACAGATCACGGTATTTTGTAGATTAAACAACTTTAGAGTCCGAATCAGTCTTTTCCTATACCTAGAAAAAGTTGGGAAATTTCCTAAGCTACGCGAAGATGTACCCGTTTAATTGATTCGGAGTTTTAGAACCCGAGTTATGCCTTTTGGAAGGCTGCTGTCCCGATGGGACAACCTCTGTTTTTAGGTTTTGCGAGTAGTTGGCAATGTCGGGGTAAATGAGGGTTTGCGTACTGTTTTGTGGACATGATTGTGAGTGTGTGATACCTATGTGCAGGTGGTGCAACCCCGGGAGTGCCTTCTACTTCCCGCCAATCCGTTGCCCGTGGTTGAGGCAAGTGTGTTGTGATGGATAGCGATTTGTAGGTTGCTTGTTGAGAAGAGATGGAATTGACTACATGATATATGATCACTTGCCATGCTTTTATGATTGCCAATGATATGATGAGCATGTTTAATATGTTATGATGCCATGTGTTAATATGTGAGTTAAATATGATGTTGGCATAAATGCATACATGGCATGTTACATGGCTCGGGCGGTGAGAAAGTCATAACTAGTCCGAAGGCTCGGTGAGAAAGTTATGACTAATCCGAAAAGCCAATGAGTAAGTCCTACATCGTGATTCCATTCACCGCGGTGAACGGAAGCGAGGAGTAGGCACCATCCATCTTCGGGATGGAAGGGGGGAGAGGGTGCACACCGACGGGTGTGTACTCAACCATACCGGTATGAGTTTCCAAGGAGACATGAGCATTGCATTGCATACGTAATGATGATGATAATGTTATGTTTTCATGAATGAGATGATATATATGATGTGAGACATTATTGCCATGTTATTGTTCTTGTTGTCCATTGCAATATGCTTGCTGAGTGATGAACTCACGCTTGTGTTTATGTTGTTTTCTTTTAGGTACCATGAATCCGGCATGCGGGGAAGGAAAATAGTCACACTTCCACACGTAGCTTCACTCTTTTGATTTCACAAGTCATTCAATTAGTGTTGATAATAAATTGCGTGTGATGATCATTGCTTTAAGGCTTAGCTTTGCTAAATGAGAATCTTTTCGTTCGTTTGACTCTTGGAGACATTATATGTTTGGAACTAGAATTACATTGTTGCTAAGTCGTTAATTACTGTTGTTTTAGATGCTTTCCATTATGATATAATTTGTGTTACTGTTGTTGCTCCTTCAATTCATGTTAAAACAAAGGAGATACTGCCGAAATCTCGGTTTTTAGCATGTGCGCCTTTCCTGGAATTTATGTTTAATTGTGGTATTTAGATGTTGTTTAGCTTATGTTTGGTAGCATTCAGGCATATTAAATGTCAGGGTGTTACAGTTGGTATCGAGCTGGTCAGAGGTCCTTGGAATGCGTATTTTTTTTAGTGTCATGCTATAGGGTACAACTAAAATGTGATGTGGAATAACTTAGAAACATGGCTTAGGTCTTTAACTAAAATTTTTTCATAGGATAGCAACATTAAAACTTGCAAAAGTGGTATAACTAATCTAAAATTTGACACACACTGGATGCACAGTAGGAAAGGGTACGGGTATCGTTCCTTTACGCTTAAATGTTGTATTTAAGCTATAATGTTGAATGCTTCATTTGATAAAGCATGTTGCTATGTCTATAAGATAAATGATTGAATTGTTCTTGTTATTTGTGATATAGTGGGTTGTGGTACCGAAGGATTTCGGACACCTCTTTTTGTTCATAGTAAGGGTGAGGTTTGACGGTGTGGCCGGTTAGCGCTATCACCGAAGAACTATTAACCCCTGTAGGAGAAGAGTGCTTACCCTTTCTGTTGTAGATCGGGTAGTTGACTGGAGTCAAATAGAAGAGTTTGGTGGTGGATTCCTTCGTATGTTCTTTATCGTTCTATGGTCGGTCTTGGTTGGTTTTCTTGGTTTTAGTTTATGGAAACCAAAAGAAAAGTGTTTAGTATTGGATTTTCGCGGATTGTTCCGTATGTGGTGTGTGGGTTTGTCTTCCTTGGTTGAAGACGAAGAAGAGGAGTCTAGTGTTGCGCTTTTTTTGGTCGCCTTTCCAGTTTTAATGCCTAGTTTGTTGATTGTTTTATAGGGAAGAAGCATTCAATTTATTCCTGTGTTTGTCTTTTTCCGAGGTTAAAAGAGTTTTTATGAGTTGTGCTGCACTGGCCGTCGTGGCTGAAGTTCTGTGGCTTTGTAGGTGTAAGTGGTGTTTGATTTCGTCATTTTACTGGTTTGAGAAATCATCTTTGAAAAATCCTTCTTGTTTTGTGAAAGTTTGGGGTTTGAGATTAAGGTTTTATTTGAAATGGATTACTTGGTCGCTTGGTTTCCGTTAAGAAAATTGTCTTTCAACCATTTTCCTTTATGGGAGTCTTTGAGAATGAAAAGTGTTTTGGAGAATTCCTTTTGCATGACCAAGTTTGGGTTTGTCTCATTGCAATTTTGAGAGTCAAGTTTCCTTATGAACTCGGGATGAGCTTTAAAACTAAAATGTTGCAAACAAAGTAAGTAATCTTTTGACCGAAATCGTTTGTCCCTAGTAAGAATTGCTGTTTAGCATATTATGTAGCATGTACCAATGTGGTTTATGGGATGATGCATTGTTAAGTTAATTTTTGAGTTGAAACAATTCAATGCGGTTGTTATCTCTAGCTTGAGAATAAATAGACTACTAGTGTTATAGTTTACTCTTAGCGAGAATGATTGAATGTGCTAAAGTACATGCTTAGAATCTGTTGCTTTCCTTTAAAAGTGCTTATGACCCTTGATAATGTTTAAAGTTTTAAACCCTGTTGCATAGTTGAAACATTAAGATGATGTAGACTGCTGTTATTGTTAAAAAAAACTTTACTGGTTGTTTAAAGATGCTCTAATCTAATGGATTAATAGAGAAATTTAAATCGTGTTGCCTAGTGACTTTAATTTGGAAGTTGATTAGAGTTGCTATTTACGTTGTTGCAAAATACTAGTATATTTGGAAGTATGCAGTTGTGTCTCTATAATGCTAGTATTGATATCAATTGAGAAGACATAAGAATTTTTGTTAATGATGTTGTTAAGGGCAGTGTTAATGTTAGTATTCAATCTATTTTAAATAGTTGGAGTATATTGTGTGGTGGTAGTTTTTGTTATCACCTTTGAATAGAGTAGCTAAAAGAAATGTTGTTGGTTGATGAACATGCCCATTTGTTGTTATTGATGACTAAGTAGTGGTGGTAACTGTTTAGATTACTCGTTGGAAAATCATGGTTAAATAGAGGAAAATGTTAACATATTGCGATGGAGTGAGCTTTGGATAATTAATATGATAAATGGTCTTATCCTTAATGAAAGTATAACTTAGAGTCTCATTTACGAATTCTTCCCTGTGGAGATAATATTTACATGTTGAAGTCGTTGTTTAACTGAATAAGGTTCGGTTGTCGAGACGTGAATATATAGGAAGTATGAAATTTATATGTTGATCTTGTTGAAAGATTTGTTGAAGTACTATGCTCCAATAGAGAATAAGAAGTATTATGATTCAGTGATCTGTGGGGATCATGTCAATATAGTATTGGTTGGGTGCATTTTTGATAAGCATCATAAACCCTAATTAAAAGTGTTAGGAATGGTAACTAGAGGAAGAATTCGTTGCGAAGCTTTTGGTTTAATTGTGTTGGGGCTTCTCAGGGAGTAAATAGTGATTATTGAAGTCTTTAATGGAAAGCGTAGTGGAGTACTAGAGATGGTTCTTTTTATGCTGAGCTTGTGTTAAAAAGCTTTTGGACTAGGTCGGTTGTTTTCCCTTTTGGTTGAAGGGTTTTCGGTCAAGATGTTCCATATGTTGTGTTTGAGTTTCCTAAAACTCGTAGAAATTGGTGCAAATATTTGGTTTTGGCTAATTTGTTTAGTTGGTGCTATGGGTATGGATTTACACCCCAAAAGTTTTTGAGTCGATCGCGCCCTTCGCGTTACCGAATTATCTTTGGAATTAATTTTAAAAGGAAGCAGATGGTCATAAAGGGTTGTGTTGGAAACTTTTGAGTTAAGCCCTTGATGTGTAACTCTGTTTGGCTAGAGTTGGAGTCATTTGGAAAATGTGTCTGGTGTGCGGATGTTTCACAAGTTTGGTTTTTATGAAAGTTTCATAAGTAAATTTGGTTAGTGAGGAGTTTTCTTTTGGGATTGAGTTTCCCTCTCTTTTGATAAAATTTATGGCGGTTGTGTGTGCAGATGTTTAACTTTGGAGTCGATGTTCTGTTCCAAAAGGTTGAGTTTGTTTTTGCGAGGTTTTGTAAGGTTAGTTTTAAATGGATGATGGGTTTTCATACGATGTGGTGTTTTGTTGTTAACGTTGTTGCCGTCATAGTCTATATGATTTAGCGCAACTGTCAGTGTTATGTGTATTTCAATCATGTGATACCGAGGAAGAAGTCTTTTTGTGAATGACTTTTCGGTATTGTTGTTATATGATGAATGAATGGTGAAAAGTAAACAAGACATCGTGTGTAGATGTTAAATGATAAAAGAGTCGTTGAGCCAGATCGATGAGAAAGTCATATATGGAGATATGACTATTCCGGAGTGCTCTTGAAGTATGTGCATTCATGTCATGAAACGAGATTTCCTTTGCTTTCTAGTATGAAAAGAAAAGAATGAATAATTTCTGGTGTTGATTGTGGTGAAGGGATGTGTGTTTCCTTTGCGTTTTGGCTTAGGAAATTAAAATGAATACTCTCTGGTTGTTGTCGAATCCTTTCCAAAGTGGTTTTAACGCTTTGGGGTTTGAGTTGTTGGATGAGGGCCACTTGGGTTCATGTTATGGTTGAGCTCACTCAATGATTGTGCTCTTTATCGTGGTCCTTTGAGTGGAAGGTTGTGTATGACTCAATGCAAACCTTCGTGGAGAATTGTGTCGTTGAGGTGTTCCTCAGTAGGGTTGATTACATTTTGAGTGGACCACTTGGTGGTTGCTAGTGATCGTTTTTCCTTTTGAAGTGTATTGGTGCTTTTGTCGTTGGGCAAGAAGCGAGTTGTGTCAAACCGCGAGGAAAGTTCGGTCGTTTCGTCTGAGAGTCTTACGGATCCTGGTTAAAGTAGGTTGTTCGTTCTGTGGTAATCTTAGAGCGTTGTGTCTCTCCTGCTTCGCGTCGTCTGGAGTACAAGGAACCACAGAAGGGAGGTTGGTACCGTGTTTTTTCTAGAGAGTAGCCTGAGTTAAAGGGATCGGGCACTTCAGTGCCAAGGAATGCTTAGAACGAGGAGTATGAGACCGTTTTCCTGCGTGGTCTGTTTGGGATTTTATCCTATCGCTTGGGTCATGCCGAGGCCTTGTTTGAGTGCTTTGTGTTTCAATGTTGAGTAAAGTTCTCGCAAATTTTTTTATTGTGAGTTATCTTTGGAGCTGTCAGTCTTTGATCCTTAGCTCCTTGCCTCTGAGTGCTGGCTGGTGCAAGTCTTAGGGGCTTCTAAGCGGGTTCTGAGGTGTGGACCATAACTCCCTTTGATTTGATTGTTTGCGAAGTGGCGTGTCTCGGATTCGGGGTCGAATCCTGTTGAAGGGGGGAGAATGTGACACTACGGAATGGTGTGACATTATTTAACGTGAATGTTAAGGTCAAAAAAATTTATGAAATATGGTATTGGAGGTTAAAACCATATGATAGGAGGCTTAATAAGCGTTCCTGGCCGTTTTCGGGCCGTTTCCGGGGTTTTGGGCCTTTCCGGGGGAGTTTGGGCCTAAAGGAAAGGGTCGTGGGCTTTGGTGGGATGGAGTTTGAGTCCTAATAGGAGTAGGAGACCTGGTTGGGGGCCTCCCCCCGCCCCGTTAGGCGTTCACCCCCTGCCCTTGCGCCCCCACAAGTCCTAGCCGCCCCCCACACCTCCCCACCTCCTCCTTGTGGCGCCTCCACCTCCCCCATTGCTCCCCATTGCTCCACCACCTCTCCTCCTCCCTTGCTGCCCCTAGGGGAGTTCTCCACCTCCACACCTCAAAGATCCATCCGTTGGAGCGCTCTGCGACGAGGAGATCCGGCGGGATTGGAGCGAGAAAGGAGATCGCGCGAACCGAGAGGAGATCTATTGGGTTTTCGTACGTTGGGCAAAGGTATGGCCATGGGAATCCTTGGGTTGGTCTAGGTACTGTTCTAAGGGTGTTTATCAAGTTTTTAGATCAATTGGTGGTACTGGAATTGAGTAGATTGGATTAGATCTAGAAGTTGCCACGTTCTCTGTTTCGGGCAGCATGAGCAGTCGACCTAGGGTTCAGTTTTTCGCCAAATTAGAGTCGGAATCTGGTTGTACGGACGTTGAAGAAGTTGTAGATAATTTCATTCTCTCTCCGTGGATATAAAGAACGTTAAATTCCTCCCAGCCGTTTGAAAGTTATGGCTGTTTTACCGAGCATGTTAAAATCTGTGACGTGATTGGAACAGATCACGGTATTTTGTCGATTAAACAACTTTAGAGTCCAAATCAGTCTTTTCCTATACCTAGAAAAAGTTGGGAAATTTCCTAAGCTACGCGATTCAGAGTCTTAGAACCCGAGTTATGCCTTTTGGAAGGCTGCTGTCCCGATGGGACAGAACCTCTGTTTTTAGGTTTTGCGAGTAGTTGGCAATGTCGGGGTAGATGAGTGTTTGCGTACTGTTTTGTGGACATGATTGTGAGTGTGTGATACCTATGTGCAGGTGGTGCAACCCCGGGAGTGCCTTCTACTTCCCGCCAATCCGTTGCCCGTGGTTGAGGCAAGTGTGTTGTGATGGATAGCGATTTGTAGGTTGCTTGTTGAGAATAGATGGAATTGACTACATGATATATGATCACTTGCCATGCTTTTATGATTGCCAATGATATGATGAGCATGTTTAATATGTTATGATGCCATGTGTTAATATGTGAGTTAAATATGATGTTGGCATAAATGCATACATGGCATGTTACATGGCTCGGGCGGTGAGAAAGTCATAACTAGTCCGAGAAGGTCGGTGAGAAAGTTATGACTAATCCGGAAAGCCAATGAGTAAGTCCTACATCGTGATTCCATTCACCGCGGTGAACGGAAGCGAGGAGTAGGCACCATCCATCTTCGGGATGGAAGGGGGGAGAGGGTGCACACCGACGGGTGTGTACTCAACCATACCGGTATGAGTTTCCAAGGAGACATGAGCATTGCATTGCATTGCATACGTAATGATGATGATAATGTTATGTGTTCATGAATGAGATGATATATATGATGTGAGACATTATTGCCATGTTATTGTTCTTGTTGTCCATTGCAATATGCTTGCTGAGTGATGAACTCACGCTTGTGTTTATGTTGTTTTCTTTTAGGTACCATGAATCCGGCATGCGGGGAAGGGAAATAGTCACACTTCCACACGTAGCTTCACTCTTTTGATTTCACAAGTCATTCAATTAGTGTTGATAATAAATTGCGTGTGATGATCATTGCTTTAAGGCTTAGCTTTGCTAAATGAGAATCTTTTCGTTCGTTTGACTCTTGGAGACATTATATGTTTGGAACTAGAATTACATTGTTGCTAAGTCGTTAATTACTGTTGTTTTAGATGCTTTCCATTATGATATAATTTGTGTTACTGTTGTTGCTCCTTCAATTCATGTTAAAACAAAGGAGATGCTGCCGAAATCTCGGTTTTTAGCATGTGCACCTTTGCTGGAATTTATGTTTAATTGTGGTATTTAGATGTTGTTTAGCTTATGTTTGGTAGCATTCAGGCATATTAAATGTCGGGGTGTTACAGCCTGTGGCGTGTGGCGTTCGCTTATTGTTTTTTTTTTGCTTCCGTTGTTTTGTGTCCGGTCGTTGGACCGAGTATTGTAATAAGTGGCCATGTGGCCCATACTTGAATATTTATATTACAAGTTTCGTTATGTTCGGCAATGAAGTGTCACTGTGACTGTGTGTACTAGCTACTGATCTGGGACTAGTACGGAAATACACAGGAGATTCTGGATAGCCGATCCGGGGTCTCACAGGTGGCGTACAGTCCTGGCGGTTGAGGGGCCACAACGCCGAGGGGTGGCGGCCGACGCGGCGAGAACAGCACCAACCCTTTAGTGATGACTGAGGCGATTGGGAGGCGACCGGGAGGCGGCCGGGTGGTGCCACTGGCGACCATCAAGCGGCCAAAGGAGGGGTCGGGCTAAGAACAAGCGGCGAAAAGGGCTACCAAAAAGGCGCAAGTGCAACACCGGTACAAACCCTAACTCTCAAAACTTAGCTCCAGCTCTTTGCAGATCCAGGCATACTCTGATGCTACCTAGGCTAGTGATCACTCTGATCGTCGGTTTCTTTCTGCTTACTGTGTTTTTTGTCGGGACTCGACCATGCAAATCCGGACTCTCTGTGTATTCAACACTAGTCCAGGATCTCGCTAGTGCACACAGTCTCAACATCGGTGAATACCACAATCATACTCAATGAAATAGTAAAGTACTTTATTCAAAGGGAAATATAACCGGTTGCTCGACCTTATGGTCAAGTTACAAAAGTACGTCTCGCAGGGCAAAGTCTTAAGTAAATAAACTTGCAGCGAAAAATAAAAAAACGCGTGGCGCCAACCAATATGCCACATGCAATTGACTGGGCTCGCCCCCTAGTTCATCGGCTCCTCCTGGAACTCCTCCTTCAATGCTGGCGTTGATTCTTCCTCAGCTGATGTTTGTACCGTGGCAAGGGTGAGTACTTTAAGCACTCAGCAAGTCATGCGCAGAAATGCAATTCTAATAGCTACATGCGTGGCTTATTCCAAATGATAGGCTAAGTGGTTTATTTGCAGTAAAGCAATTCACAATATCAATAATAGATTGAAAGCAGTAAAACAGTAATAACAATAATAACTTTCATAATCAATTTCTCAAGTAAAGCATTTATCATCCTTAACCAGTTACATCATTTTCATACCAAGTAACCAAAGTTATTTTCATGAAAGTTTAACCCTTGACTGTAATCCCCGACCAATGTCCAATACCGTGGACTCGGCTATTCGAATATGTTGTACACTCTGTAGAGGTTATACACTTTACTCACAAGATACAGTCAAACATCACCAAGGCGATTGACCGTAACAAAGCCTTTCCAAAGCTACTTCTAGACCCGGTACTGCCCGCTAAGATTTCAATACTGAAGGGACTGGTTACCACACTCAGGGCCCCCCTCTTGCGCCTGTGAGTCTACCTGTAAACCCGGGGCTCACACCACCATGACAGCACCGAAATCTAGACATCACAGTTTACTCGGCCAGGTCTGTCCCATTCCAGACTTGTGGCTGTATGATAGACTCAGTTCAAATTCTTGCAAGGTTAAGTCCTTAGGGTGACCAAGGCAAGACTACCCAAAGAATTCACAAGTATCCAATTCATTAAAAACCAAATGCGACCGCCCAAGTGCCACACCTGGCCCATCGTAAACAATCTTGCCATTTGCCTCAATCTAAATTATTTTATCACCCAGTTGATTACCATGCACCACGTGCCATCAACATCATCAATAACACATGTCACATTTCCATAAATAGGTTCCATCGCTCATTAAGTCAAGATTAATTGCTGACATTCAAAATTATATCAACAACACGATTGCATGGCTAAGCTAGCTAATTACGATCTAATTAACCCATATTAGCAAAATATTAATGTCCAACTAATATTCCATAATCTAGGGTGACATATGATTCATGACATACAATTATTATAGACAAGGTGGCAACAAATAGGATGAATAACTATTCCCTAGAATTAATTGAAAATATTTTTAATTCAACTAGCATGCAATAATTTTAAATAAACATAGTTCCAAAAAGTGGGATCAACGTGGTCAAAGCATAACTTGCCTTGGAAAAGGTCATGTCCTGGTTTTGGACTTGTTCCTGGGTCAAAACCTCTCCTTCGAAGCCTTCGGGCAATTTAACGTCTACGCGAATCGGATAAATAAACAACAAATAAATAAAAACAAAGAGAAACTCATGTTCAAAATTAAATAAAATTCACCAATAAATAGAGCTCAATTTTATAAAAATTTACAAAGTGGAATCGCCTTAATCGGAGTTAAAACACAAAAGTTATAGCCGTTTGAAGTTTGAAAATACGTTAAAAAGAATAAACCGAATTATCCGATTTATTTTTCTACTGAAAAATCAGAAATATGACGTCAGCACCGAAATTGAATTTCGGCCAAATTATTTTTCTAAAGTAAAATCGAATTATGATGTCAACACCGAAATTGAATTTCAGCCAAATTATTTTTCTAAAGGAAAATCGAATTATGACGTCAGCATTGCGTCATCCGGTCTATGGACCTGGTCCACGGCTCGGTTCGGGTCCACGGTGCACTCGGTCCACGGGATGGGACCCACTGGATGACGTCATTGCTGACGTCAGCTCGGCGCAATGAAGCCATCGACAGTGGACCCACCGTGATGTCATCGCCGTCACGCCGGGCGTCACACGCGCTTCGCACGATGGGTGACATGCGGGCGTCTTTGGTATCACGTGACGTCAGCGACGACCGAGCGCTGACCGCGCCGCTTCGGCTCCCGTGCGTACGTGGCGAGATCTCGACCGTTGATTCAAAATCCGACGGCCACGATCGAATCTAACTTCACGCATATGAATCTATGCGATCCAAACTGACCCGTTCAAAACGGATAGGACGGTTGAGATTCAATCGGGTACACCGCAATGGGGGAAAGACGTGGGATGACCTGGTGCTTGCCACGCGGCATCGTCTAGACCCTACGATGCAGATCGAACGGCTACGATCTAATCTGGCTCACTGCTATAAGATTCAATCCAAACCATCCAAATCAAAACCTATGGTTGAGATGGAATCCAATCTACTGCGAAGGGTGCTATGTGGCGCACGATCAAAGCATCTACGCATTTCAAACCAAGCCGCACATCTACGGATCTACGGTTGGGATTGGTTTGGATCTACGGCTTTAACCCGGTGCTACGCGGCCCGATCTAGGTCGTCCAGCACAAGATCTACGGTCTAGATCGCATCCAAGCCACTACGGGAAAGAAACACGTGGACGCACCTGGTTCGTAGGATCCGAGTCGGGCGGTGGAGGTCGAGCGCGAGGTTCCAATGGAGACGCGGCGGCGCAGGTGAACGGAGTTGAGGAAGATGACAACTGGAACGGCGACTAGGGCGTCTCCCGGCGAGGTGAAGTGTGGGTCTTGACGCGCCCGGCCATGACGACTCCAGATCCGTGTTCGCAACGGCGGAGAACAGCTCGGTGCAAACGGGGAAGAAGGAAATCCGCGGTGGCATTTCGTGAACTACGGTGAGGAATTGCTGACCAATGGCGGTGGCTCCTCGAATGCAGAAAGCTAGGGTATGGCATAAAGGTTGAGACGACTGTCCTCAGGGAGCTATTTATAGCAACAGCTCGGTGCAAACGGGGAAGAAGGAAATCCGCGGTGGCATTTCGTGAACTACGGTGAGGAATTGCTGACCAATGGCGGTGGCTCCTCGAATGCAGAAAGCTAGGGTATGGCATAAAGGTTGAGACGACTGTCCTCAGGGAGCTATTTATAGCACCTAGGCGGTCGTGCCCCGCCCGGATTCCACGGAGGCAGTTGGCAGCGGTGGCGCAGTTCGGCGGTGACACGAAGAGATGACGTGGTGCAATCGTAGCCCTCCACGCGCGAGCGATCCAACGATCCCCACGCACGCGCAACACAGACGCACGGCAACCGTTGGATCGCGATCCAACAGTTCGCATCCTAGGGTTTGCGTCGGCGGCGCGGGTTGCGTGCTAACGGGTTTGATCCAACGGGTCTAGGGCCGTTAGTGTTTTTCCGGAATTTCCATTTTCCTTTTTAGCAATTAAAATAATTCCAGAAATTGAAATAATTCAAGAAAAATAGCAAAATGCTCAGAAAAATTCCAGAAAAATCCTGAAAAATACTTTGAGGAATTTTGGACTCAAATAAAATATTTCCAACAAAACTTTATTTGAAACTTTTAAATATTTAAATAATTCATTGAAGGTATTAATTCAAATTAAATCCAAATAAATTCTAGAAAATTCTAAAAATTCAAACAACTCAATAAATTCAATAAAGGCACAAATTTAGGATGTTACATTTTTCTTGGTGGTTCTCTTATTGCTTGGAGGACTAAAAAGCACATAGTAGTTTTTCATTCGAGTGCTAAGGCTGAGTTGCGGGCTATAGCTCTTTTGTCAGTTGAGGTTACTTGGTTAGCTGGTTACTTGAGGATTTTGATGTTTATGTTTCTACACCGATTCCTTTTTTATCTGATAGTACATGTACTATTAGCATTGCTAGAGACTCGATGAAGCATGAGGTTACCAAGCATATCGTTGTTGATGCTTCCTACATGCGGTCACAGTTACAGGATCAGGTCGTGTCTCTTTAGTATGTGCCTTTAGAGCTTCACTTGACAGACTTTTTCATGAAGGCACAGCTCGGACTCAGCACAACTTTTATCTCTCCAAACTCAGTGTTGTTGATCCACCATGAGTTTGAGAGGGGTGTTAGACAGTATCCTATATTGCCTTGTATAGAGATTGCTAGTATCCTAGTTTGCCTTGTATAGATATTGCTTTGTATAGGCTTTCGTTTTGTATCCTCGTGTGTGTATATATACATACATTCTGGCCTATTGACCTAACGATCAATCCAAGTACTATTCGTAACAGAAATCATATCTTCACTAGAGGATTGGTTTCTATAATAAGGTTCCGCGTAAAACACTAAGCTAGATGCACTCTTTTGATGGCTATGAGGTAGGCGGAAAAGGTCGGATGTGATGTTATCCTCATAAGTCTATTTATCGACAACAACTTTGGTTGAACTTCTTATTAATAAAAAATGCATCCAGTTTCTCTAAAATAAGGTCGGATGTGTTGTTACCCTCACAAGTCTACTTATCAATTATAATTTTTTTTGTTTAACTTCTTATTAACAATGTATCCAGTTTCGCCAAAATAAGGCCAATTTGCATGTTGCCCTAGGTGAACATCTTATGTAGTAATGAAAATTGCTCTACTACAAAGTCCATTATGAAGCAATTGAATATTTTTGTACTCATATCACAAAGGACATCTCAAAACTTACGATGCTCTCTTCATGTCTATGCAGACTTCAGTTTCGAGAGGTCAGAGGGATGAGGAGGATCTGGCAGTTGATGGATCAACCAGCTCTTGACTATCAAGAAGTCCATGGTTTGGGTTTGCAGGAATTAATGACACTGTCTGCTGAAGCTCAAAGTAATGGAGCTTAGAATGTTCAAATGTTGATACTATATGAGAAGTAGATCATGTGCACTCATGTGGAAAACTGTGTAACGAGAAAGTGCTAGGCATCTTTCTCTTATACGGGAGCACAAACGAATTTAAACACAACATACTTTAAAAGAAAAGGGAAGAAACGAATTTAAACACAACATACGGGAGCACAAACGAATTTAAACACAACATAGTTTAAAAGAAAAGGGAAGAAAATCAGTGCAGCATGTATGCCTATCTGCTGGATTCTTCAGCTACTTGTTTTCGTTGCAACTCGTTGTACTAGCTCTTGCAATTGAAAAATTCGATGAAATGAGGTTGACGTGGAGATTATCTTCAGGAAGGTTAAGTAGTACATTGTACTCCGAGTCACAATAATCCACCATTTGCAAGTCTGGAAACATTAATCCTACAAGGAAGGCACATTCAGTCAGCACGAGGAGCATCATCTGAAACCAATCAACTAACTTAGGCCATGTTTGGATCCCAGGACTAATTGTTAGCTGGCTAAAAATTAGTCCTAGTCTATCCAAACAGGAAGACTAATAGGTGGGCTAATTTTTAGCCAACCCCTTAGCTAACAATTAGTCCATTAGTTGGTGGAGGGGAGCTAATTTGGGCTAATAGTAGGTAACACGCTGAAAAAAGTCTGAAATACCCTCGCGCTGGCCTTATCCTCACTTCCTCACCCGTGCGTCCACTCCCCAGTCCGTTATGAGGGGCAAACATGACTTTTCTAAGAAATTAGCCCAACCATTAGCCATGTATCCAAACAGCCCTAGACTAATTTTAGATGGACTAATTATTAGCTGACTAACAATTAGTTCTAGCTATTAGTCAGCTAATAATTAGTTTTAGCCCATCCAAACATGGCCTTATCCTCACAAAATGACAGGATTCAGAGACTCGTTGATATTACAAACCTTGGTGATAACTTTGCTATTACTACCTCAGCAGCCTCTACTAATGGCGTATTTCCAAGTCTTCGGTTTTGATAGCCTAGGTCCTGAATCATAAATGAATGTTAGAGAATCTGTGCAAATCAATGTGTACTACTGGAGAATTAACTAGAGAATCTTATAGTGTATGGCACTTTGTCCATGGAAGTTGAAAGAAAACCATTCTTTATGTAAGAAACGTGCAAGACAATTAAACCATTTTGGAACCTAACTTTTGGAAATCTCTGACCATTTTCCTATGTTCGATCGGATTTTCTGAAATCTCTGACCAAATCAAAATTATCAACTTTATTTCTTACCGCTGAATTGACAAATGGTTTTGCAACTAGAAAATTTGTGCCAAATCAGAAGGGATACTTTATACAAATCTATGCGTGACACTAGCTTGCTTGGTTCCATTGCACTTGGCTTAGTTCTTTTCTCTTTTTAAATAATTTTTAAAAAAATATATAATACTCCCTCCATTCCTAAATAGATGTTATTATAGAATTTTGCACAGCAACTAATGCGTGGATATAAAAGTCCATAATATCCGAAGTAGTATGACCTTAGAGATAGGTATGAATATGAAAAGGAAAAAAAATGTAAAAATTATCTCAGAAATTTATAATGATATGTATTTAGAAATAAAAAGCTAAAAGCTAAAATGATACTATATATCTGGGAACCATAGGAGCGAAAGCAAATGGATGCATGAGTTTGTCGGAAGGTACGTACCTTCAATATGAGCGTCTATATTTTTCACCTTAAGGTCATCGAGTCGCTGCTGTAGGCATGTAGGGAGCAACTTAATACCACGGCAGTCTGTAATGGTAAGGGATTGAAGCGACGTGTATGATTGTGGCCCATTTGGTATGTCCGCCAGGCGATCGCAAGAATCAAGTTGCAGGGATTTCAACGATGGGAGCTCCCCCGAGCAAGATTCCAGTGATCTCAACATCTCGCAGGAAACAATTTTTAGTTGTTGTAGGGCATCCAGCTGGCCTGATAAGGACTCAATATTACGGCACCACCAAATCAAGATGTGCGTGAGGGTCGAGGGAAGATTGAGATGCTCTGAAATGCTATCACACCCATCTAGTAGTAGATATTCCAGGCGTGGAAGGAAAAGCTCCGTGGCCGATGACGACATCCTTGGTACAGCTGTGGGGGGCATGATGTCAGTGCCAGGTTGAATTACCGCCGACTCTTCCTGCTGTTCAACCTGATCTATCCTCTCCAAACCCGCAGCCGGCTTCCGAAATTTCAACTCAAGCTCAGGGCAAGCACAAATTTTCATTCTTTTGAGAGATGCGGCCACGTTGAAGATCTCCACCAAACTTTCACAGTTCCATATTTCTAGAGACTCGAGACGTGGCAGGAGTTGAATCCTTTCTGATGTTGATTGGTCAGAAAGTTGTGCGTATCCAGTCAGTTTTAGAGGTGGGCGTCGTGCCGTGCCGTGCCGGCCCGGCCCGGGCCCATCGCGCCGCCGAAACCGCCCGTGCGCTTATCGTGCGTCATCTTAGTGCCGTCACCGACTCACTTTTACAGCCCAAGCCCGGCCCATTTACGCTTCGTGCCTGCTTCGTGCCGTGCTGGCCCAAGCCCGACCCATTTTTACTATTGTGACAAACAAAGAAATAAAACAAATCACTACTACTAAACTACCTATTTTAATTACATGAGAGCCTAATCACATCAACAAAATGTCAAACATAAATGCAATGCTTGAAGATGCCCTGAATCAACAATATCTGCCAACTTTAAGCCTTAATCCGTGATTTCGTGCATTCGTTAAATGCGTCTTAGGCCCGCAAATCGTTCGTCGTCGTGCCGCTTCGTCGTGCTCGTTCTGGGCCACGGCCGTGCTCTGATTGCGTCCGGCCGACGGCCGCCCGTCGTCTTTTGCCGTCTTACCTGTCGTCTTGGGCCGCCCAAAAGCCCGGCCCAATGCCCACCTCTAGTCAGTTTGCTGCACCAATAAATAGTTATTGTCCTCAAGTATACCAAGCTTTGGAACTCTTTCTCTGGCCAGTGGACAAGACCATCGCAGCGATCAATGCTCAAATCTTGAAGCTGTACAAAACATTTCCACAGCGCACTTGAGCGGAAGTTGCAGCCATCTAAACTCATACTCGACAGAGGGGATTTATGGTTCTGTTTCTCCTTGCCATCCACCAGGTCAGATGGCAGTTCTATTTCCCCGCCAGAGTAGTTCAAGTCCAAATTGGACAACGAAGTCATCGATCTAGCTGCCCGTAGATAAATCTGTTGGTTGCTAGTATCTATTTCTAATGAACTGAGCTTCGGTGCTTGAGGAAAACTTGTTAGCTCTGGGCATTTTTCAATACGAGCATCCTCAAGGTTAGGGAAGGAGAAATGTTCACCATCCGTTCCTTCCGTCACCTCCAAGCTCTCTAAACCAGCTAGCTGGATTACCTTTAATTCTGGAAACGCATAATCCACCAGGTCAGCCGGCAGTTCTATTTCCCCGCCATCGTACTTCAATTCCAATTTCGACAATGAAGTCAAATATCTAGCTGCCCGTAGATAAATCTGTTGGTTGCCACTATGTATGTATAATGAACTGAGCTTCGGTGCTTGAGGAAAACTTGTTAGCTCTGGGCATTCTCTAATAGTAGCAACCTCAAGGTTAGGGAAGGAGGAATGTTCACCATCCGTTCCTTCCGTCATCCCCCAGCTCTTTAAACTATCTAAATCATCTAGCCGGATTACCTTTAATTCTGGAAATGCCGAATTGCAACTTGTATGGTCTCCAGGCAGCAGTGGTGCTTCCGGTAATGCCGTTAGCTTCTCGCAGTACAAGATTGACAGCTTCTCAAGCTGAGGAAACATTATCTGTTCTCCTTGACGTCCATCTTTTTCCAACCATCCCTCAAAATCCGGCAGACCTTTTAGCTCGATCTCCTTCAGTTTTGGAAATGTAAAGGATATATCACTGTTGCACAAGAATTTAAAATTTTCCAATCCATCCAAATAAAGAAGTCGTAGTTCTGGTAGCTGGCACGGTGACGCTTCCGGTAATGACGTTAGCTTCTTGCATCCCTGGATCGACAGCCTCTCAAGTTGAGGAAACATTATCTGTTCTCCTTGCCGCCCATCTATTTCCAACCATCCCTCAAAATCAGGCAGAAAATTTAGATAAATCTCCTTCAGTTTGGGAAATGTAAAGGATGTATCACCGCTGCACAAGAATTTAAAATTTTCCAATCCACACAAAGTAAGAAGTCGTAGTTCTGGTAGCTGGCACGGTGGCGCTTCCGGTAATGCCGTTAGCTTCTTGCAATTCTCGATTGACAGCTTCTCAAGTTGAGGAAGAATTATCTGTTCTCCTTGCCGCCCATCTATTTCCAACCATCCCTCGAAATCCGGCAGATCTACTAGCTCAAGGTCCGTCAGTTCTGGAAATGTAAAGGATGTATCACCGCTGCACAAGAATCTTAATTTTTCCAATCCATCCAAAGAAAGAAGTCGTAGTTCTGGTAGCTGGTGGAGTGGAGGAAGCTTTTGGAACTTTTTGCAATGAGACAAACGAAGCTCAACCACGTTTAGCAACTTACCCATCCACTCCGGAAAAGTGATGCCTTGGTAGCACCTTATCGTTAGAGCCTGCAGCCCATCATGAGGTTCTAGAAGCTCGAGAACCATATCATTGTGTTGTTGCTCTTGCTCCTCACGCCATGTCCATGTTAAAGTCAGCTCTCTGAGTTGCTTCTTATTTCCGAGGTTTGCCAATTTTGCATCTGCTTCTGTCACATTTTTTAGCTGACTTAGCTCTAGTCGACCACACAGGTTTAAATGCTGCAGCTCTCGAAGATTACTGCAATCCGAGTCAATACCCACTACAAAACATGTAAGTGTCTGTAGGGAAGTGAGTCGTCTAAGGTCCGGCGGCATGCACTTCAACTCGTCACATCCATCGGTGTAGAGGTGACGGAGCGCATTCATGTACTTCATTTGCCTTGGAAGTTGAAGAAGACCATAGCAGCCAGAAAGGTTCAACGTTTGCAGGTTATACAGAATGCTTATATCTTCAGGAAGTGCTTCGATAGCACTATGTGAGAGATCAAGATACCTCAGGTGGCGCAAGTGCTTTGGTTTCAGTGGGACTGTACTATTAAGTTGTAGTCGTAGTGCTCGCAACGAGCTATACTTTGATGGATGCTGCAACGAACCATATATTGTGCATCCGTGACATAACAGTGTATGGATATCTGGAGACGTTTTCTTCTTCAGAGAATCATTCAAAAGAGTTTTTTGATCTTCGCATGTCAAAAACAAATGTCGACAAGTACTTGGAAACAACTCCGTTTGACTAGGTCTCTCAGCTATAGTGACACATTCCTTTTGCATAACAGACTGTGAAACATCATGCATGAGATCATGGATTTTATATGTCAGTTCAGAACAATACCCATGTATGCTTTTATCTTCGTCAACAGGGACATACTGAAAGAATGACCTTGAGGCTAGCTCTTTGAATATCTGTTGCCCAATGGTTTCAGGACGAACTTCTTTTTGCTCTGGGATAAATCCATTTGCCATCCATAATTGGATCATCTCTTCGACATCAATCTCATAATCCTTGGGAAACACAGCACAGAAAGCAAAGCACTGCTTCATGTGTGCCGGCAAGTCATTGTAGCTGAGTTTGAGTATCGGTAAAATTCCAGTCTCCTCATCGCAGATGGTGCTTTTTTTTAACACAGCCTCCCAGTCTTCTACGCTGGTCTTGGTACGCAGTAAAGAGCCCAGTGCCGCTGCGGCTAATGGAGAGCCCCCACATCTATCCGCAATGTCACCAACCATCTCAAGTAGCTTAGGCTTTCCCTCCTTTTGAGCACCAAATGCTCTTGTCTTGATAATTTCCACTATGAAATTTTTCGTCAAAGCTGTGAGGTTGTGGACTTCAGCTGCACCCATTGCTTGAGCCACTCCTCCATCACGAGTTGTTATCAGCACTGCACTACCGATGCCACCATGTTGAAGGCGGGCCTTCAGCTTCTCCCACTTATCGGAGAAGTTGATCCCACTTTTCCAGACGTCATCCAATACAAGGAGGTATGTCTTTCCGCTCAACACCTTTTGAAGGCTATCCAGTGGTGAGTAGCTATCATCCTTCTTCTTGATAGCCGCTTCAACTATACTTTTAGCCAGGGAATCCACTTCAAAGTTGTCAGACACACACACCCAGAGCCGCAACTGGAAATGCTTCTGAACCTGAGGGTCTTTGTAAACAAGCTGCGCTAAGGTAGTCTTGCCCAGCCCCCCTATTCCAACGATGGCAACAACCGTGAGATCTGCGTTGATAGCTTGACCACATAGTCTTTTAACAACATTCTCAATATCTTTACCTCTTGATCTTTCAGCAATCTTCATAGGGTCGTCGATGTTATTATCCGTCTGCCTCCATTCCTTGGACACCTGCGGTTGAGGCTGGTATCTGAACCCCAAAGCATTCATCTCTGCTACAAGGACCTCAATACTCTGCACAATCTTGCTAAGCTTGTTGCCCATCCTGATACGGAATGTAATACGGTTGTGAGAAGGAAAGAGTTTTACTGTATCAACAAGGCCGAGCTTGCCGTAGTGCCCATCCTTCCTGGCTTTGCGGCGAAGTGCCTCATACTTGAACTCGTCGAAGGCGTCATTCGCCTCATATGCCACCTTCTTGAGCTCCTGAAGCCAGGCTCTCGCTCCTTCTCTGTGAGTTGCCTGCTCCTCGGCGTCAGTGATGACGTCCAGGATGGCTGGCAGCTTGCGCATGAGGATCTCATGCTGCTTCTCCATGCCCTCCATCACCTTGTACTGCTCCAGGAGGTAGCTGGACGCCTTCTCCTTCACGATGGAGACAAGCGGCCCTATAAGCGGCCCCATGATCAGCTCAGCCATTGCAGCACTCAGAGCTCCCAAGAACACACGCGCAGTGACACAGGGAAACACGATTGCGGAGTGGAGAAGAGAATGGCCGTCGGAGCAAGTGCCTCGGAGGAAATATGGAGACGGCTGCCGAGTATTAAATTTCTGGGAGCCAAGTGGATGGGTCGTTTTGGTTGCCTGATTGCTACAGTATACAATGACGCCTGTACAAAAGGTTGGTCAGCTTAAACAACACTCCTTTGGACAACTTGATCAAGACTTTAAACCATTGAGAAGACAACTCGCCATTCTTTGCGACAGCTCCATGCATAATTAGAAAATGTAATTGTCAAATGTCTGTGTGAGACCATGTTGATGCCCTAAATGAGAACTAAATCTTACCAAAGATTGTAATTAACAAAATAATAAATCTAATTTACAGCCCTTAACTCAGCCTGGGTTCCATTTTTAACCGAGAAATGCAAGGAGATCTGCACCCACCTGTGACGACGACTGTATTCGCATGCATTCAGTACCTCCATCGACAAGCCATCTGCATTCACGCCCCCATCCAGTACCTCCATCGACAAGCCATCTGCATTCGCATTCATGTGTATCTGGTAATTATGCTATTCCGTTTGATCGGTGTTTAGCTGTCTAAGAAAAAACTACTAAGTGCTTAGCTCATGTGTATCTGGTAATTATGCTAGCTGCCTCCTGCAATCCTGGTCCATACATGCACAACGAAATATTTTTTTCTTTGCTCACTAAAATTAGACGCAGCAACCTAACTCATCAATACAAATGGAATAAAAGCGTGCATGTACGTCAAATAAGCTCAATTCGAGACTTCAAGGGCCGATCCATGTAAGTTTGCACTCCGCTGTTCTTGCAATTAAATGTAGAAGTTCTGTTGACACAACAAACATAAACAGTGAGCAACAGCTACATGGAAGAAACAGCTATACAAAGCATAATACAGGCCATGTTTGATATCACTACTACAGAAAACCCTAGCAGAGACGGTTCACAAATATCATCAGAGACGGCTTTGTGAACCGTCTCTAACAATGGGTCAGTGATAATAGAGCCACATCACAGACGGTTTCAACAACCGTTTGTGATAATAATATTATAGACGGTTCTTATTCAGAACCGTTAGTGATATATTTCTTCTACAGACGGTTTGACAAAAGACCCGTCTGTGATAGTATGGATATCACAGACGGTTTATTGTACGAACCGTCTGTGATAGTATGGATATCATAGACGGTTTATTGTACGAACCGTCTGTGTTATATAACCTATCACAGACGGTTCACAAATAACACCGTCTGTGATGTATTGTATCACAGACGGTTCACAAATAAGAACCGTCTGTGATGTGGTTTTCATACATCGACATTTTTCTGTTTATTGGCTAGCCTCAGGAAATGCTAGCCATGCCCTCTGAAACAGACATAACACAGACATAAGATCACAAACAAGTGATCATAACACAGATCACAGACATAACACTATTTCGAAATGCTCTTCTCTCAAGAAAAAGAATTGACTACGAATGATATTTTTTTCCCTAAACAATTCAACTACTACAAGTCCACAATCTTCACAAATTAAAACAGTACAAGTGGCAATACAGAGAAAAACCTAACTCTTGCAGTTAGGCACCTGTGTAGAACTCGCCTTTTTTATTAATGACTTCAGTGGCTAGGAAAAAACAAAGTTTTCCTCGAATTGACGCCAGATCCTTGTCTTGCAACGAAGTTTTATCCTTACTCATTTGTGTTGCATTGACGAGGAGATGCATGTTATGGCAAACGTAAAATCCACATCGGTTATTGCCCTGTCCCTGTTGGTGGCATTGCAAAAATAGAATTGCTTAGTTCCGTAATCATGGCTACGGAGTTTGAAATAGGATTATACCGTATAGAGGATACCGGAAACTTGAAATCGTCTTTGCAACGCCTTATCCCGCCTTGAATGAAGGATCTCGCAAAGCTTTGACCGCCCTACGTGATTTCGAAAGGTTAGCCTCGGCTATTCCAGAGCAACAAGCACCTTAAACAACGTGGTTACCTGGTGATTAACCGTGAGATAGGGTTCAAGTCGTGGTTGCGGTATGTGAGGAATCAACGTAAATAACCCGGTTAGCGTACGATGAATTACAATTAGAACCCGAGTGAAACCTGCATAGGTATGTTGCCATGGTCAATTAGCACCAAAGTATTGTGTGCACATTACAAATGAGAGTATACCAAGTCGGGCAAAGACTTACCCTGGTTAAAGGGTAAAAGTATGAAACTTTTATCTTCTCGAGCATCCAAGGCATGTCGTGACGTATTCCTCTCGCTTTTGCATCTTGGTTCATTGTTGGCTGCGAGACTAAGAGTGGGTCGAGGAAACCCACCGATGTATTGTTCGTTCTCGCTTCACGTATCATGAATCTATATATACAAAAGTTAGGCAAAGGGGTCACTTCAAATATATATATATATATATATATATATATATATATATATATATATATATATATATATATGACATTTATCCGTATTATAGGGAAGACACACTCACAATGTCCAGCATCTTAAGAGCGATACGTCGAGGGCGTCGAGGTTGAAGAGATCGAATAGGTCCTGGAAGGCGACCGCGAAGTAGCCCCCCGCTGAGTCGTTGAACAGATGCTTAGGCTTGTAGCGGACCATGATACTTGTTGTATGTTCGTTCTCTGACTTGTTAGCTTGTCTCATGTAGTATGTATGCAGGCTTTTGCAGAAGTAAGTCAATGTCTTCATGCGATCTTCCGTTAATAAAGGCTCTCCTAGCTTGAATACCCGGGCCAACGGGGCCATCGGATAGTACTCCAAGGCCTTCGCTATCTTTTTCGATTTGCCCTTCCCTTTCTTTGTTGGAACGGAAATCTTCGGGGGAGACGAGGGGAGTAGAGAGCAATCATAGTCAAAGTCAATATCAAACTCACTGTCAATGTTTTTGGGTGGGGAGGGCACGATAACCGATTTGGGGGGAATTGGATCAACTTCTGGCGGAGGAAGTAGAGGTACTTCTGGTGGAGGATGGATGTCTAGAGATATGTCATTTCTTTGGGCCACTGGATGAATGTGCCGATGACATCCCCCAGTGTCTGAAGCTCGTCATTTGGAGGCAATTGTAGCGTGACGATCTTGAAAATGTCATGAACGCCGTCCACATTGACCTTCGTGAAACCCGGCCTAGCAAGGTACCGTGCACCATCGCCCCTTCAATGGATGGATACGCGAGGCCCCAAGCAGCCTGTATAGGAAGGGAGCAATTGGCAACTCTCACCTGGAGATTGCACCGCGTGGGCTCCTACACAACGGTACCCAATTAGCTAATGTGCCCAAAAGATATATCTATGGAGCATTCAAGAGATCTAAATTAGTATACCTTGATGTCACAGACAGGGAATTTGCCGACGTGTTTACCCTGGACAGGGGCGGATACACAGCTGCTCTTACGTGTAGTGGGGCTGAACCCTTGGCCTTCCACAGGCTGTGTGTTTTGAGCATTGAGCCTTTCCTCGAGACTTCTTATCCTATCATCGAATTCTCCTCTCAGCCTGTCCTCAAGATCCTTCACGATCTTTTTCTCGTGCTCGTCTCTACCTCTCTTCTTACTCCGGTACATGTGAGTGTCTTCGAAGCCCGTTTTCCAGGGAACGAAAACCCCTTTGCCTCGCGTGCGACCAGGGTGTTCCTTGTTTCCCAATGCCGTGGAGAGTGCATCTCTCTCCCTGTTTGGGACAAAGATCCACCGGAAGATTGTGCACTCAACCCTGCCTGCAAGATCGCAGCAAGTTATTTGACTTATGAAGTTAGGAACTAAATACGTACCAAAATGGTGGTTCGATATCTTACCAAACGTTGGCAGACTTCCTCGTCCGCAGGGTTTGTAAAGGAGATGGTGCCAGATGGTGTGGCACATGACCTCGCTCTTAGCCGCCTCTCGGGCGCTGTCAAGAATCGATGCAAATGGCGCGAGTCCCCTCGCCCTCCCTGTCCCATTGCATCCTCTTCCCCGCATAGCGCCGGTCGAGTCCGTGGGGTGGGTGTTCCTTACTGCGCAGGCCTTGTGTGCTTCGCTTTCAATCAAGAATTGATCTCGTCTTGACTAAACAAAATGTCGCCATGAATCCTCACTAATGAACCCGCATTTAGAGTAGGAGTCCTATCCTTATTGACGTATTCCTTGACAAGTGTGCTCTTAAAGGTCTTCCACGCCTTTCCTGCCACTAGCAGTGCATACCGTCGCACAGGGTCCTCGAGTTATTCTGGGAGATCGAAGGAGGAAAGGATTTCTGTAAGCAGATCGTTGCGGCCCTCGTCGATCGACTTCCAGGATGTACATGTGATGGGGACCCGTTCGCGTGCAACTATCCCGCACATTGTTCGTAATGCATTCACTACCTTTTTACTTCCGGTAGGGGACCCATCTTTTGGATCGATCGCCGTGATGCTATATCGGCCTGTTGGCCTTTTGTTTGCTTTTCTTGGAGCGCGAGTTGGTTTGACTTGACTTGGCTCATCAGTTGGGCCTAAGGTGGACAGAAAATATTGAAATAATGTTATTCACCAAACGTCTTGTGGGTAAAGCCGCAGAGTGAAAATCTTTTTCAAAAGCCGTTTCCACAGTCATGAAAGTCTTGGTGCACTAGAACTAGCTAGATGTTTTCATATTTTTCATAAAATGGTTTGCAATTGGAAATTTTGGTATTGAAAAGTTTACCCTACAGATTATTCAATACTTTGCTATGTGTTGGCAAGATTGTTTTCAACTGTTGTGTCATGTGTAAGCAAAGATTGGTTTTATGCCATGTGTTGGTAGAAAATGGAAAACTTGTTGCTCACGTCATGGAGGACTGTGAGTTGTTATATTTATGCTTGCATACTTGTTATTTTATATCTGTTAAATTGCTTTTACTAAATTCGACTTTCTATTAATACAACCTACATATATTTATGCAAAATAACCGCAATAGCCTTTCTATTAATACAACCTACATATATTATATGTTTTGCAAAAGTCTTGTGAGTACATTTTTGTACTCAACTTGCTACGATTCTGTGTTAATTTTGACTGCCTAGCGTCATTTTTTTTGGAACTTACGACAAGATCAATGTCGATGCATCGGTGGCGCTACAGGCTGACGTGACAGTTTGGAGGACTTTTCAAGCTGCCATCTGCTCGAGGAGGTCCTCCCCTGGCTGGAATAGATCAATGTCGAGTACTCGGTATACATGTAGTGCAGCGCAGGCTTTAATGTTCACGCGATGGAATAGATGGACAGATCAGAAATTAGACAGGAGAGATAGCTCTTGACTCTTGTTCCTGGTATACTAAGTGAAAATGACACGGGCAATCCAGGGGAGGACCTCCTCGAGCAGATGGCAGCTTGAAAAGTCCTCCAAACTGTCACGTCAGCCTGTAGCGCCACCGATGCATCGACATTGATCTTGCCGTAAGTTCCAAAAAAAATGACGCTAGGCAGTCAAAATTAACACAGAATCGTAGTTTTCTGCTCATCATAATATTCCTTCTAATGCTAATGAATAGTTTCATATTGGAATAGTTTCAGCTTAGAAGTATTCCTTCAAATGCTGTAGCTTGGAAGTATTCCTTCTAATGCTAATGAATAGTTTCAGCTTAGAAGTATTACTTCTAATGCTGCAGCTTGGAAGTATTCCTTCTGCTATTAAGCAATCGCATTTGGGAGCAATCTGAGAAACAGATTATTATTAGAGTGTATGGATTGGCTTTGGTTGTTATTTATGATCTTTGTTGATGATATTTTAAAGAACAACACTAGAATGATAGTTCACAATATACTAATTCACAATATGTTATATTTGTATGTATTAACTCCTGTTAAAATTCGGAATCTAGACCTCTGCAGAGCTTGCACTATTTTCATTCTAACTAATTTATACAATTTATAGAGAAGACATGGAAGGAGAAATGGTACAGAAAGACTTGCAAAACATACAAATAAAAAAATATAGAGAGAGGCCATAAAATATATGCAGAGAATAATATAGGAACGGAGGCAATGAATATTATTCAATTGTTAGTAGCACCTACAATCTACAAAACAGAGGCAATGAATAATATAGGAACGGAGTTCATTCTCAGTTTGCTTTACAAACCATCCAAAAGGCCACGATCTTCTCTTTGAGGTGCCCTTCTTATGCAATGTTTCCTTTGATTTCACAGCTTCAACCTTAGCACACACATCCACAAATCTATTGTTCTACCACGGGGAGGAGGAGACCAACCTTGTGATGGAGGAGGAGACGTCATTGGGGAGGAGGAGACGCAGCGATCGGGGAGGAGGAGGCGCGTTCGCCGGGGAGGAGGCGCCAGCGCCCGCGGCGGGGCTCGAGGAGGCGCCGCGGGGCTCGGGGAGGCGGCGTCGGTCTCCATCAGTGTGCTCGGGCGGCGGGGCTCGGGAGGCGGCGGAGGGGCTCGGGGAGGCGGCGGCGGGGCTCGAGTGTGCTCGGGGCGGCGGCGGGGCTCGGGGAGGCGGCGGCGCTCGTTAGGGTTTGAAGTGTGCGTAGCGTTTGAAGTCTGATAGAAAACGATTCAAGTGTAGAAGTTTTATAGGGTTTGAATATCACAGACGGTTCTAAACTAGAACCGTCTGTGTTATGCTATATCACAGACGGTTCTGTTGTAGAACCGTCTGTGTTATGCTATATCATAGACGGTTCTATTTTAGAACCGCCTCAGAAATAATATATTGCGAGGCAGTTACATTGTAGAAGAAAGAGTGATATCTTTATATCACAGACGGTTCTAAAAGAGAACCGTCTGTGATACCGCTCAGCCCCCCTCTGGGTATCTTGATTGCTCCAACATCTCATACCCTACCTAACCAACATGCCCTACCTGCTAATGCCTGCAAGTTTACGAAGCTTGGTTACTAGCAGACCACCCTACCTTACCTGCTAATGCCTGCAAGTTTACGAAGCTTGGTTACTAGCAGACCACCCTACCTAAACGAACTGCTATCTCAACATGTACCGAACATGCCCTAACTGTTGATATCTGCAAGTTTACAAAGCTTGGTTACTAGCAGACCACCGTCAACTACACTACTCTACAACCACATCCAAGGCAAGCACACAACAGATGCCACCATGTACTGTCTCCGTGGCACGACAATATTATATTTAGGTTCTCATATTTTTAATTATTAATCTAAATTAAAGATTAATGTTTTTCAAAGCACGAAAAAAATGAAATAAATACAAAAGTACTTAACATGAGTACACATAAGTACAAAAATATTACTTTATTATGCATGCATGCATGCTCTTACTTACAAGTTAACATTGAAATTACAAAGTGAAAATTAGCCCTTCACGATGATCGACGCGTGTGTAGGTGAATTCCTCAATTTGTTCCTCTTGAACCATGCTGGCATTTCCGATAGGAGGCAAATCATCAAATTGATTGTACTCTTCCTCATCTACTACATTCTCAACTCCGACAATCCTCCTTTTTCCCTAAACAACTACGTGGCGCTTCTTGTTGGGCCGAATTCGGTAACATAGAAGACTTGAACAACTTGGTTTGCGAGCACGAATGGTTCATCTTGGTATCCGACACGTTCGAGGTCCACAGTAGTGATGCCGTACTTGTCAACCTTCACGTGCTGGAGGTAGACCCAACGACACCGAAATAGTGGGATCTTGAAAAGTACGTAGTCAAGCTCCCAAATCTCCTCTATGAACCCATAGTAGGAGCTCCTCGTTGACCCAGCGGTACTGAACGCATCTATGCGGACCCCACTGTTCTGGTTTGTGCTCTTCAAATCCTGATCTATCGTGTAAAATGTGTATCCATTTAAGTCGTATCCTTTCCACGTGACAACTGTAAAAGATGGACCTTTTGCCAACCATTTCAGGGTGTCATATGACGAGCTCCCAGTGATGGGTCGCTCTTTGAACCAATTGTTAAACTGAAGGTTATGCTGTCTTATGATCCAAGACTCCTGTCGTGCTGGATTCTCTTGCCTTAGCCATTGCTTGTGCTCGACGATGTACGGGGACACTACAGTCATGTGTTGTAGAACTGTGAAATGGGCTTGAGCACACGCAACTGGATCAGGCGTGATTGCTTTCCTTCCGATGGTCCCGATACCCTGGAGCCTCCCCTCATGGCGAGATCGAGGCACACCTATTGGTTGGGCCTGAGCCATGTAATCGACGCAGAACTCGACGACCTCTTCGGTTGCATAACCTTCGACAATGCTACCCTCCGGACGGGATCGATTTCAATTTAAGACTTAAGAATTCCCATATACCTCTCGAACGGGTACATGCTACGTAGGAAAACAGGCCCGCACATCTTTATCTCTATTACAAGGTGAACAATAAGATGGACCATGATATCGAAAAATGACGGAAGGAAATACATCTCAAGATTACATAGAGTCATCACCACCTCGGCCTGCAGAGCATCCAGTCCTTCGGGATCGATGACCTTCTGAGCGATTGTGTTAAATAAATAACACACCTCGTGATTGTCTCTCGGACCTTGACTGGCAAAATACTTCTAATTGCAATAGGGAGCATTTGAGTCATCAACACATGACAATCATGAGACTTCATGCCAATTAATTTTAAATCTTGCATTGAAACAAGTCTCTTCATGTTGGACGAGTAGCCGGACGGAACTTTCACACCATGCAAGCACCGCACGATTCAGTTCTTTCGGCCTTTGACAGAGTGTAACAAGCTGGTTCGCAATACGTACCACCTTTAACGGTCTCTTTTGGTGCTAACTCAGGTCTTATGCCCATAACGACTAAGTCAAGTCGTGCGTTGATACCATCCTTTGTTTTGCCCTTAATGTTTAGTAGGAGACCAATCAGGCTATCACAGACATTCTTCTCCACGTGCATGACATCGATGCAGTGGCGAACTTCTAGGTGCTCCCAAGAAGGTAGGTCCCAAAGATTGATCTCTTCTTCCACAAGCTCTTCTCACGGGTCGACCTTGCGTTACGTCCCTTTCCATGTGTAACATCCAAATCCTTAACAAAGTCATGAACATCTCTCCCGCTAAAAGGCCTTGGAGCTGAACCGTTTTCATTCATCCCATCGAATAGTCTCTTCATCTTGCGGTATGGGTGTTTCCTCCCAAGGAACCTACGGTGACGCATGTACACGGTTTTACACGAGTGATTCAGCCACACACTCTCAGTATCGTCTAGGCAGTGAGTGCAAGCCTTGGCACCTTTTGTACTCTGGCCCGACAGGTTAGCAAGTGCAGGGTAATCATTTATGGTGCAGAACAACAAGCAGTGTAAAGTGAAGTTCTCTCGTTTGTATGCATCCCAAACCTGCACCCCAGAACCCACAATGTTTTTAGATCTTCCACCAATGGAGCTAGGTACACATCAATATCGTTCCCAGGTTGTTTCGGTCCTTGGATAAGCCTGAGACAATAAAATGTACTTTCGCTTCATACACAACCAAGGAGGAAGGTTGTAGATACAGAGATTCACGGGCCAAGTGCTATGCCGGCTGCTCATGTTACCGAAAGGATTCATTCCATCTGTACTCAGTCCAAACCTTATATTCCTCATCTCCGCAGCGAATTCTTCATACCTCCTATCGATGTTTCTCCACTGGGTGGAGTCAGCAGGGTGTCTTAGCATTCCATCCTTCTTACGCTTCTCGGAATGCCAACACAGCAGTTTGGCCTCCTTTGGGTTAGCGAACAAACGCTTCAATCGGGGAATTAGAGGCAGATACCATGCTATCTTAGCAGGAGTTCCATTCTTCACCTCCTCATCGGAATGACTCTTACACTTGTACCGGGATGCGTTGCACACCGGACATACATGCAAGTTTGCATACTCTTTGCGGTATAGGATACAATCATTCGGACATGCATGTATTCTTTCTACCTCCATTCCCAAGGGACAAAGAACCTTCTTGGCTTTGTAGGTTGTTGTCGGCAACTCGTTTCCCTCTGGAAGCATGTCTGCCAATAGACGTTACAGCGCTGTGAAACTCTTGTCTGACCAACCATTGCTTGCCTTCAATTTCAGCAGTTCAAGCACGGACGACAACCTTGTGTATTTCACCTTGCAACCAGCAAACAAAGGTTTCTTCGAGTCCTCCATCAAACCCACGAATTTTTCATATTCCCTTTCATCACGGTTCCCTTCTGCGTCGCGCGGATCTGCTCCAGATTGTCATCATGCAACATATCCTCGCTTAAGCGTAATCAATGTGATCATCCAGGCATATCGTTGACTTCGTCGAAGATGTTAACAGCATTACCACCGCTTCTTGTATATTCTCGCTCTTTGTCGTGGATCGTCCAACATGTATATCCCTTTTGAAACCTCGCATAATCAAGTGTGCTTCGATCTACCGAAGTTTCAAACGTCATCATATTCTCGCAATCGATGCATGGACAAGATATATATTGCACTCCCTTATTAAACATGTCCTCCTCTGCAGCTCTTCTAAAAGTGGAGACGCCATTAATGTACTCCACACTCAGTCGTCCCCACTTACATCCTTCGATCCATCTATGCTACACATGTAATATTCGATCCAATTAGAACCCTCTTTTCAACCGATTAAGTACACTTTCCTTAACAAGTTAGAGCTTCAAAATAATATTGCAATTATAACGTCCAATTACTAGCTAGCTTAGATCACCACCAAAACATGGATCTACAAGCTAGATCTAAACAATCTTAAATTTCTTACATAACCAAGCTAGATATTGAATTAATATATATAAGGCAATTTTATATCCAATACTAACCTTAGATCTGAATTAATATATATAATGCAATTATCCATTACTAACCTTAATTACATCACAAGAATCACCTATTATATAGGCTTACCGACGGTTATATTGCCAAACCGTCGGTGATATAACGGTCTTAGCATTCTATCCCAGTAGGTGACCACAACATCGAACTTGCGCTCGGGCCTATATATAGGCAAGCTTTATCACATCGGTTCTATGTAATAACCGTCATTCATATAGTAAGATTACAGACGGCGATGTGTACCAACCGTCGGTGATATTATACTGACGGTTATGTAAACTAAACCGTCTGTGATATATAGGTATATCACGCAGGTTATTTCAAAAACCGTCCGTGATGGCGCATTTGAGGAATGGTGTGTGATAGTTTTACCGACGGTTGGTTTATAGAATCGTGCAGGATAGCGACGGTCCGTCTTCGTCTCTTCGCTTCTCGCGCCTTTGAATGAGAACTCTTCGTTTCTCGCTTCGTCTTCAATTCCGGCCACCTATTAAATCACCGCTATTGATCGAATTCGATCAACACATTCCTGCTAATGGCATCTCCCGCAAGCTCTCCTTCGTCCGGCGCCGCTCCACCATCACCTCCCCCGGCGTCGCCGCTATGCGGGAAACGCAAGCGGGAAGAGGAGGAGGAGGAGCGGGAGGAGGACGAGGAGGAGGAGGAGCGGGAGGAGGACGAGGAGGAGGAGCGGGAGGAGGACGAGGAAGAGTCAGAGGAAGACGACGACGTCATGCACTGGGGGAGCTCAGATGACGACGACGACGACGACGATGGCAGCCCACCGTGGAGCGACGACGACGGCAGCTCGCCACCGCCTCCGGACGACGATGATTATTTTAATTTATAAGTAATAATATATATATATAATGTAGTAATGTAATGAAATGTTTTATGTTATAAAATGGCTGTTACAGTGGTTATCAAATTTCATTCCGATTCTCGTTTTTTTTTCGGACGCATTGCAAGATTTTTTTTGAATGTATGAAACATTTTTTTTAACGTTATGAAACATTTTTTTGTAACGTATGAAACATACATTTTTTTTACTGTTTGTCGAAGAAAAATGTTTCACACGTAGAAAGAAAATGTTGCGAAAAAAACTGACGTCCGATCACTAGCAATTTCGAATTTCATTATATTATAAAATGGCTGTTACCATTTTTCATCCTATCTATCAACGAATTATGGCCTTCGATGAAAATACGTAGTTCGATAAAAACATTAAAATGTTATAATGCAGTACACAGACGGTTATAAACACAAAACGTCTGTGATATAAGCAATATCAGAGACGTTTATAAACACAACCCGTCTGTGCTTATATCACATACGGTTGTATAGTAAAACCGTCTGTGATATTACTTTATATCACAGACGGTTTTTTTATAGAACTGTTTGTGATAATATCACAGACGGTTGGAATACAAAACCGTCTGCGATATTTATCTAATCACAGACGGGTTTAATTAATAACGGTCTGTGATAGTTTCACTGACGGTTGGTTTATAGAATCGTCTATGATATTATATATTACAGACGGTTTTTGAAAACCGTCTGTGATGGTGCGTCTAATATAAGCATTTCTGTATGGTTAGAGTTTTTCTGAAAAGTAGTTTCTACATGGGCTGCATGGCTAAAGAGCTAAACGACCGAATGGTTGGGTTCAAGAGGTTTGATGTTCGGCAGTTTGGTTTTTTAGTATAGCTTTTACGTATGAGGGATATGCGTTGAAAATAAGGGTGAGAAGGGTGTGATTTGGGATTTTATACTTAGCAATAATTTTTTAGATTTTAGTGGTAAAATCAGAACCCTAATTCACCGAAACCGTGAGAAGCTACTTCATATCAGTTTTCGATTTTTAACTTTATATCAGTTTTTGATTTTTAACTTCTTGTAATGCAAGTAGGCTGCTGATTTTTTATTTCTGACTATGAAAAAATTAACCGTTTGAAATTGCTTTTGACTTCGGATGGACAGAAACTAAAGCCCAAAGCGCTCCAAACAGAATCATACAGAGTGAGAAAAGTAAAAAAAAAAAAAAAATTAACCCAACCAATCCTCCTCGTGGCCATCCACCGGGCCGCCCTAAGCGAAATTTGGTTGAATCGGCAGCGTAGTACATACGCCAATCAATGGCAGTTATAAAGGTGCTGTGTTGTCAGGCATCCAGCTGGCCTGATAGGATGCCACTAGGGGTGCAAACGGAGCGGATAATTCCCGACCGATCCGATACCGTATTCGAAAAAAATCCGTACCAATGTTATCCGTATTCGTATCCGGAAAATCTGATGTAATATGGGTTAGGATATGGGAAGAGCAATATCCGATCCGTATCCGAAAAATCTCATGTAATATGGGTTAGGATATGGGAAGAGCAATATCCGATCCGATATCCGCTAAATAGCCGACCCAATACCCGGTAAATATCCGACCCGATACCCTTGCAATATTGTTCATAATGTGTGTATTTGAATTACAGTGCTTGCTAGCTGTATTTTAGATGTTGCGTGTTGGTTATGTGCTATCTGATTAGGCAAGTTGTAATATAACGTGAAACATAGTGCTGTTGTGAGCCTGTGATATAATGTGAGCAAGTTGTAATATAATTGCACTACTTTCTGGAGCAAGCTCTTATAATTGCACTACAAAACACTTGATTGCAGTTGGATATGCTACATCATATAAGTGTATATGTTGATTAGAATTGTACTTGGTTGTATATTATTCTTATGTAGGGAATACAACTATTATTGAATTTGAAACACTTACATGTCTTGAAAGTTATAGTAAAGTTTTGTATATGGTTGATTGATCCTAATATATGTGACATATATGGTTTCTGCTTTCACGCATTATCTGACTAACTATTCGTGACCGAGACTAACCGTATCCGGAACGACCTGTATTCGCTCCGTATTCTTGACCGAAGTAATCCGTATTCGTATTCGAATCCGGCACTGTCCGTATCCGATTATGTATCCGAGAAAAAATTTGGAATAGGATACGGGATGAACAAAATCCGTCCGTATCCGCTCCGTTTGCACCCCTAGATGCCACTATTACGGTCGGGACCGAGCCAACCACCCTGTCTTTCTTGCTCTGACCATCTTCATTAGGGCATGTACAATGGTACATGTCAGCTGTCTATAAGGGTATGCCACATCAGATTTTGGATGATGTGGAGGAGAGAGAGAAGAGAGAGAAATATGCTGTCTACTATTTAACAGACGGCCTTATAGACAACTTTATAGTGTGTATATCATTGTACAGACAGTCTATTAATCATATGAGAGATTATTACAGACAGCTATATAGACAATCCATTGTATACGTTATTTTTAGTACTGTCTATAGATGATATGGATGTATATTATAGACAGCTACCGTCTATATCACTGTACATGCCCTTAGGGGTTCTAAACATGATCCTAATTTAAATTATAAGGTTTCAAAGAGAAAAGATCAATTCCAGCAATTACCCTAAATTGTTAAATTTAGCAAATTATTTTAGGACCCCTGGACGAGTAGCTATATTTAGCAACTCTGTGATTCAATCCTATCTAATTAGATGGTAGTTGAGTTTTACGACCTAATTGCTAAAGTAAACATTTCTTTGAAGCCTTAAACCTAATTAGTTAGGGGTCATATATTGAAGTTTAGGGCTCTTTTTAGGAATCTCTCTTGGAGATGCTCTCGAGCACCACCCTTTGTTTAAAGATTGCATAGGAACCGGGTCCCTTCGTTCGGTCAGAATCATTTGAGGAGTTCGGATCTATATCACGAGGTCAGATCACAAGGTATTACACGCAGCTAGTATATTTACTTTCTTCATTATCGTGCTCTTGTATGGACAGCTATGTTCGGATAGCTATGTTGTAAATACTTTTTCCTTGTTTATCATTTCGTTCCTTCCTCTTAGCAATTTCATACGAATAAATACTATGAACGCTTTATCACACCGATGTGATAACACACTGTTATATACTTTATTAGGCCAAGTTGACGAGGCACTGTGACCTATTTTATCAAATGGAAGTGATAACACTGTGCCATTTTGCTATATCAGACTGAATTCACAACACAATATGATCTCCTTTATCCTACTCCACCAGTTGTTCTTACTGATTTGACAACTCTCAGCAGCTTTCCTCACCAAGTTGACAACTCCAACCAATTTTGCTAATGTGTCATTTTTCTGTGCGCCAACAATTGGCAGCACCCGTTACATAATATTTACGACGTAGCAATAAGCGAAAACTTCCTATAAAAACAACGGCCACTCGACGAACAAAATGAAAACTTCAAACAGCCCAACCTCCATAGCCAACACTTTGTCCATATAGCCGGAAGCTCCCAATACTCCCCTACACCATAGGGGCTAAAAATGTTGAACTACGTAATGATTCTTCGAAAGCGGAAGTGCCTTGACAATAAGGCGGAACATACCCAAAATTTTCTATCAAAGATATATTTCAAAGATTCCTTAAAAAAAATGTAAGCGAACTTACTAGTCTCACATTTTGTGTTCACTTGTACTCTACCTTTAGTGTTCTTCCTAATATATGTCGCTCTTTCTAGCTTGAAGAACGACTAGTTACATGCATGACAGAAATCCTGGTGAAATTTCGTGAGATTTCATCGAAATCTTGAATTTCGCCCCCCCCCCCCCCCCCCCCCCCCGATTTATAGTCCTGGCGGAATAAAAAAATTTGGAAAAAAAATCAAATTGCTACAGTAATTTCGGTGAAATTTTGTTTTTTTTTTATCAGATTTCACTCACTTTTCTCACTCCTCGGACCATGTTCACCTAGCTCCGGTTAGCAACAACGAGAAATTTGGTGAGATCTACTGAGATTTCGGCCAGTTATGAGCTGAGCATGCATATAGTAGCACTATTAGAATTTAAAATTTTTCTTAGGCTTGCTCATTGTCTAAAAAATTTATGGGACATTAGTGATGCATCACGATCATCCAAAAAAAATTTCAAACATGGTTTGAACCATTTTTCATTCGGTTGAAAATTGCCAATAAGGCTTTTATCAAGACAGTAGCACTGTCAGAATTAATAAAAATTCCATAGGCTTGACCGTCATTTAACAATTTTATGGTAATATTAGTGATATCTTAGGACCATCGACAAAACTTATCAAAAAATTTTAACATCGTTTGAATCATTTTTCGTTAGTTTAAAATTTACTGAGAGCTCGGTAAATCTCGGTGAAATCTCGATTTTCCCAGATCAAAAACTCCGGATTTGAATTTTGCTTCTTAGATTTCATCTGAATTTCATATAAAATAATAATATTTCGTCAAAATTTCTAATTTCACAAGATGTGAACCGAAGGTCACATGATGTATTGGTTCGTCATCGTATCATCTCTTAATTTTTAAAACGGCATATATATAATATAAAATGCTCTTACGTGGTTGCTTAGAGATAGAAAATATGTGCAAGGAGCCAAGGATGTGTTTGCGCAGGTGTTTAAATTGAAAGCTACCACCGTCCTGAGCCTCCTTTTCGACACTTGCTCTAGAGGTCCATGCTAGGGTTTTGAATTTCGTTTCGAACTCATTTTTCGAGTAGCAACTGGTACCGAAATTCGTCAAAATTCGAGAAATTTTGAATGGTTTGAAAATCAAATAAAATTGAAAAGTGGTCAAATAAATGAACGAAATTCGATCGAAAAGCTCGAAATTCCATCGAAAAGCTCGACATTTCGACGACAGGTTAAAAGAAATTAAGAAAAATGACAAAAAAATATTGTAAAATTTGTAAAATGCAATTTACATATTAAAATTTGTCAAATATCAATACAAGTGCAAAAATAAGTATTCATATAATTAAAATATTAAAATATACCATAGCAAGATAACATTAACATATTAAATATGCTATAGAAATACAAGTAAGCTTTTCAATATTGGATAATATTAACATATTAAAATATACCATACCTTTGATATATTTTAGATAATTGAAAGTTGACACATATCAAAACAAATGTAAAATAGGCATTCACATAAGTAAAATATTAAAATATACCATAGCAAGATAACATTAAAATATTAAATACACTTTGACAGTTTCACCCCTAAGATCCTTTATTACTCTGTTGACTTTTGTAAAGCATCCATACATTTCAATATTCAAACTATTTAATTCTTATTAGCAATTAGTTCAACAATGAATATATTTAATCATGCAAAAGTGATACTAAATATTGTTACTTAACATAATTGAAGAAATATTGCTACGTGACATCCTTCAACAAATATTGCCATTGACATATTTGAACAAATATTGCTACTAAAAATACTTCTAATTTCTTTTTTTCTCTTTACTACATTTTGAACTGTAGGATCGAAGTATACGAATAAAGCAATCAGAAGGGGGGTGAATGATTGTGTGGAAGCTAAAACCAAATTCTTGATCTATTAAAAATTCACCCCAAAACAGAATCAAATAATTGCCTCGTTTTCGACAAAAACATAATGACAGAGGTTCGGTAAAATGTGAATTCCCGGAGATCCAACCGTAGGAACGATATGAAAATTGGACACAAGAAACTCGATTCCAATATGAATCGAACCCAAAAAGAATCAGCTCGATCGGACTTACGGAACAAAAGTTATGAGCTTCGCAAGATTGCTGTTCCAGAACTTGACGAAAACTAATCTAATCAAAACTTCAAGATTAAATAAGATCTTCAAAAGATTAATCAACTAGAATTTGAGGAACTCTACAACAATACCCTAGAAAGGTTTTTTATGGATCAAATCAAGATGAAACTCAACGATCAAAAACCAATCTAGAATGAGAACAAGCATGCAAACAAGAACCAAAACAGAAAACACTATAGCAACGCGGTTACTGTAGCACGCAAGAATCTTAGAAGAATTGATCTTTATTTCGTTTGTCTAAAATACTCTCATCAAAAGAGTACAAACCCTAAAACTTGCTCAAAGCTTGATGCCCATCAACAGGAGACAACCCCTCCTATTTAAAGGACCAACCCACAAGGAGTTCTGAATACAATTCCGATTCCCTAGAAGGAATCAGTATCCAACACAACTCTATTTGGCCCAACCTGGCCGAGTACAACTCTTGCACGCGTATGGCAACCCTACCATACTCACGTGACTAACACTTTGCATGCATATGGCCACCTGCCATACTCACGTGACTAACACTTTGCACGCGAATGACCTCCTGCCATTCTCACGTGACTAACCATTCTTCATGTGCATCATTCTCTTAGCCCGAACGTCCCGCATGACATCCTTGACCACCAAGACCTCAGTTCCTCCTGAATCTAGTCCCGAACCTCAGTTCCTCCATGAACCTAGTTCCGGTCCCGTCATCGACCACATTCGTCTTCGAGCAATACCTGCACATGAACAAACCACAAAACAAATCCGAGCACAAGTCCACGACTTGACTCAAAGTCAATCCATGCAACTACTCACACGAGCATTGCATAACGTCCACTTCAAAACAAGCATCATGAAATTCTCACCAATTTCATTATCTCAAGGTCAAACCAAAAACTCAATTCCAAGTTTGCTCAAAACCCTAATCGAGCAAAAACGCATTCACGACGGACCAAAAAATTTGGTCCGGCGTACACATGCAAAAGTCACTCAAAAAATCATTCACGACGGACCAAAAAATTTGGTCCGGCGTACACATGCAAAAGTCACTCAAAAAATCATTCACGACGGACCAAAAAATTTGGTCCGGTGTACATGTAAAACTTACTGTTTTTAAGAACTTGGTCCCGCGCAAAAAAACCTTCAGAAGCACATTTACGACATACCAAAAATTTGGTCTGTCGTACATGGAAAAAACGAGGTTACCAAAAAACATGTGTATGACAGACCAAAAAATTTGGTTTGTCATACATGGGAAAAATGAGGTCGCCAAAAGCATGTGTATGACAGACCAAAAAATTTGGTTTGTCATACATGGGAAAAACAAGGTCGCCAAAAGCATGTGTATGACAGACCAAAAAATTTGCTTTGTCATACATGGGAAAAACGAGGTCGCCAAAAGCATGTGTATGACAGAACAAAAAAATTGGTTTGTCATACATGGGGAAAACGAGGTCGCCAAAAGCATGTGTATGACAGACCAAAAAATTTGGTTTGTCCTACATGGGAAAAACAAGGTCACCAAAACCATGTGTATGACAGACCAAAAAATTTGGTTTGTCATACATGGGAAAAACAAGGTCGCCAAAACCATGTGTATGACAGACCAAAAAATTTCGTTTGTCATACATGGGAAAAACGCGATTTCTTGAACAAGCGTAAAAGCATCAAAATCACGTTTATGACAGACCAAAAAGTTTGGTCCGTCATACATGCGAAACTCACTGTTTTTGGATGTTTGGTCTGGCGCAAATGCAAAGTCTCTGTTTTTGGATGTTTGAATGTTTAGTCCTTCATGCAAGCAATTTTGCAAGATTAATCCTAACCAATTTTTCAGCACAAAATCAAGCCAATTTTTCATCACATGATTCACAATCTCCCCCTTGATGAAAACATTGGCAACACCAAATAGAATTGAACATTTGGCATTCACTTTACAAAAGATTTTGAAATCCAAAGGATCAAGAACCAAAAAGAGAAAACACAGAATTCCCCCTTTGACCAAAATGTAAAACAAAATCTCCCCCTGAGAAGTAAAATGTGTGTGAATGTGCAATGTGGCCAAAATTTCAAAATTCTCCAAACTTCTCAAATTTCCAAAAACTTTTCCCCCTTTTTTTCAACTTCTCCCCAAACTTCTCCCCCTTTGACAATGGATTCATCAAGAGTACAAAAGAGAAATTTTTTTTGAAACAATGATTTCACAAAGGGAAACAAGTGAGTGCCAAGATAGGAAAAGATGAGCTTATTCGATCATATAACCTTATATATCACATAATATGTAAAATACATGATCTTGATGTGATTTTAACAAGTTAGGGAATGACATGCATCTCAACCTCAATTTAGTCAACTATAGCCAAGTACTAAGCAAGATCTTAGCAGAAAAAGCAAGGCTTTAAAAATTGAAGCAACTAACAACTTAGGGCGAGCAAGTAGTTTCAACTCCAATCTAGTAGACCAATTTAATCTTTAAACAATAAATTGCATGTGGCATGCTTGAAGCATACTTCTTTTATTTTCTAGGAGTGGCATGCTTGAAGCATACATCTTATCTTTGAGGGAATGGCATGCTTGAAGCATACATCTTATTTTTTTAGGGAAAGCATGCCTGAAGCATACAACTTGAAGCTTTTGCTTTTAACAACCCTTTTTTATTGATTCCCTTTTTCTTTTCTTTTTCTTTGATTGTAAACATGCAAAAATGATTAAAAGGTCTTATGAAAGAGTAAAGCTGAAAACACACTTGCTTCATAGCCCAAATTTGTCAAGAAGATTCAATATCAAGCTTAGAAGAGTGAGATATCACAGAGTATTTAACTATAGGCAATCAAACCAAGGAATTCCGCAAAGTCATTTTTAGTTCAAGTGGAACAATTTAGATTATCATATATTAGCACAATTACAAAATATATAAAGAAATATGATAAAGTGAGCTCATCAAGTGAAAGAATTTGGCAAGGAAACTCCCCCTCAAAACAAACCCATTGGATGAACAATCCCAAGTTCTCCCCGAATAAAAGCAAAACGAGAAGAAGACAAAGGTTTTGTGAAAATGTCTGCCAATTGATGTTCAGTATCCACATGATGAAGCACAAAGTTGCCTTTTTCAACATGATCTCTAAGAAAGTGAAATCTGATGTCAATATGTTTTGTTCTTGAATGTTGCACATGGTTCTTAGCAATGCAAATTGCACTAGTGTTATCAAACAGAAGAGGAACACTATCCAAAATAACCCCATAATCTTTAAGTGTAGCTACTATCCAAAGAATTTGAGAACAACAACTAGCAGCAGCCACATATTCAGATTCAGCAGTTGATTGTGCAACAGAAGATTGCTTTCTAGATGACCATGCAATGAGAGAATTTCCCAAGAAGTGACATGAACCAGAAGTGCTTTTCCTATCAATTCTACATCCTCCAAAATCAGCATCAGAAAAAGATCTCAAACTAATGCATGAGGAAGCAGAAAGCCAAATGCCAAAATCTTGAGTTCCATGAAGATACCTGAAAATTCGCTTGACAGCTTGTCGATGTGAAGCACGTGGGGAAGCTTGAAAACGAGCACACAAGCACACAGCGAATTGTATATCCGGCCTTGATGCAGTGAGGTACAAAAGTGAACCTATCATGCTTCTATATTCCTTTTGATCAACCGGCTCACCATCTTCATTTGGATCAAGCGTGCAATTGCTATCCATATGTGTCATGATTGGTTTGCTGTTTTCCATCCCAAATCTATGCAACAAGTCTTTTGTGTATTTGCTTTGATGTACAAAAGTACCATCCTTTGTTTGCTTGATTTGAAATCCCCAAAAGTATGTCAACTCACCCATCATACTCATCTCAAACACCTTCCTCATTGTTTCTGAAAACTCAGACACTAAAACATGAGAGGAACCACCAAAGATAATATCATCAACATAAATCTGAACGAATAGTTGATCATTGCCTTGCTTGAGTAAAAAGAGAGTTTTGTCAACCTTTCCCATTGAAAACCCCCTTTTAAGTAAAAAGGTTTTTAGCCTATCATACCATGCTCTAGGGGCTTGTTTCAAACCATACAAAGCTTTTGATAGTTTGAACACATGATTTGGAAACTTTGGATTTTCAAAACCAGGTGGTTGCTTGACATAAACCTCCTCATTTATGTAGCCATTAAGAAAGGCACTTTTCACATCCATTTGATACAATTTGAAACCTTTGGATGCAACAAAAGCTAAAAGGATTCTAATGGCTTCAATTCTAGCAACAGGAGCAAAGGTTTCATCAAAATCTAAGCCTTCAATTTGAGTGTAACCTTGAGCAACCAATCTAGCCTTGTTTCTAACAACAACACCATCCTCACTTTGTTTATTTTTGAAAACCCATCTAGTTCCAATAACATTAAAATCTAGAGGTGGTGAGACAAGTTTCCAAACTTTATTTCGTTCAAAATTCTCTAATTCTTCATGCATGGCATTGATCCAAGATTAAATCGAGATAATGCATGAGATATATCTTTGGGTTCAAAAGAAGCAACTAAAGCAGAATGAGCATGAGTGTCAGAATGAATAAACCTGGATCGAGTGACTCTCTTATTTAGGTTTCCAATCATTTGTTCAGATGGATGCATTTTCTGAATGTGCAAGGGAGCATTGGCTTTTGAGACTTCTCCTTCTCCTTCTTCATTTTCAGCATGTACAGATGATGTTGTAGCTTGAGGATGGTTAGTTGTAGGTGATGTAGTAGTAGGTGCCAAAGGTGCTACAGCTTGTTGTGCATTAGGAAGAGTCAAGACCTCATCTTCAACATCATCATTATCTTCAAAGATTTTCTCCCCTTGAACGTATGCGCCTGTACCCGCATCATTTGTTCTAGTGCCATTTGCCTCCAAAGGATTGAACTCGAGATGGTCCAACTGTATCAAGATGTAGAAGTTGTCCTTTATTGTACCTTTTGCCACAACAGAAGAGGAAGAAGCATCTCCAAAAGTAACACTTTCAGCACGAGATGCACGAGTGAGGGAGGAGAACCAATTCTTATCACCGGACATGTGGCGTGAGCATCTGGAATCCACTAGTCATATGTTCTCCTTCCTCGCGCGAGAAGCCTACATAGCAAAACATGTCGAGGTCTCGATCAAGGTTAGGAATGAGATTTTTGGGAATCCGATCTTGAGACACACGACGCTGCAAAGAGGGTACAACACGATAATTTTTATGCACAAAATCAGATTTGCCTTTTCCCATGTTTCTAGGAACAGAAGGTGTTTTCATCACTCTAGGCGCATAAGAAGTAAAATGTGCTTTGCTGAAATTTGACCTAGCCTCAGTTCTTTCCTTCTTTTGTTGTTTGGCTAGTCTAAAGCAAAAATCTACTAAGTGTCCATCTCTACCATAATGAGTGCAAGTGTACTTGACATGATGTTTAGCTTTAACAGTAAAGGCACATTTTGCATTCATCATAGTAGAAGATAAAAACCAAAGAGATTGAAAAGCAATTTTCTTAGGCTCATTAGATAACTAAATTTAGCAAGGAGCCTGAACAACAGTGCGAGGTTTAGTTTCGTATGTGGCATAAGGATCAAAACCTAAACCTCTCTTGTTTGTGCTAACCTTAGATTGATCCAAAATCATGTTCAACTTTTTCTTGCCATTAGTGAAACGTTCCAAAGAATTTTGCAAGTAATCAACTTTCTTAGCAAGAGTTAAACAATTATTGCAAGGAATATCGACCTTCCTTTTACATTTCACGACAAGTAGAGCATGAAAGAACCTCATGAGTAAGCAGATTATCAGTCAATTGAGAAACCCTAGCATTTGCATCTTTCAATTTTAATTCAAGAGTTGAGCATTTAGAACATGAAGTTGAACCATGCAAATCATCAGTGAAACAGCTAGCATGTTTAACATGTTTCTCATTTTTCTCATTTAGATGCAACAGAAGAGCGTGTTCTTTCCTAAGCAAGGTGAGCTCATTGTAAATTAAGTCACGTGATTTGCAAGTATCATCACTAGGAATCAAAGTCTTAAGTCTAGCAATTTCAGCATTCAATGATTCAACAATGAAATCATGTTTCTTAATTTTCTTATCACGTTTGTCAAGCAATTTTCCAAGACGAGCAACAGCAATAGCCAATTCATCATAAGAAGGATCTACCTCATTGAAGTCGCTGTCGTGGTCGTCCTCGGTGAAGCTATCCTTGCTGCTTGCCATGAGACACAGTCCCACCAAATCATGTTTGCTTGGAGTTGCATCGTCCTCGCTGCTCTCCGAATCCACATCGCTCAAATTGACTTGTTCAAGAGCGGAAAGAACTCGGTGGACCACTTTGCGGTTGATGAAGCTTTTCTTCTTTCTATCACTTGAAGGGAACTTCTTCTTCTCTTTTCTTCTGTCATTGTCCTTTTCCTCCCATGATGCTTTACCTGCAAGCTTTGGACAATTTGATCTCATGTGGTTGAGATCACCACACTCATAGCACCTTGGAGGACCACCTCTCTTTCTCATTCTCACATTCTGCAAAGCTTTGTTAAAGCGAGAAGAGAGTAGTGCCAAGTCTTCTTCAGGAAATTCTTCAATTTGTTCATCTGTTAAAGAAGACAAGGAGGACAAGGCAAAGCTAGAAGAAGAATTTGCATTTGACATGTTAGGGTTAGAGATCAAAGCAATTGATTTAATGTTACCCTTCCTGGCAAGAACATCCAACTCATGAGTTTTCAACTTAGAATAAAGAACATCTAAAGTAAGTGTACTCATGGTAGTAGATTCTTGTATAGATGTTACTTTCATCTCCCACACCGACATGTCCAAAGCATTAAGCAATTGTCTAGCATTAGCAGCATCATCAAAGCTAACTCCAACAGCACGCAAATTGCTAAGAATCTTATTAAAACGTGCAAAGAAGTCATCTACCGACTCTCCCGGTTTCATCTCAAATCGCATGCACTCCTTTTTGTAGATGTCTTGGCGAACTATGCGGATCGAAGATGAACCACACGATCAAAGTCGCTGCGTCCCAAGCCTTGGATGATCAAGTTGCGCGCCTTGCTATTTGCTTCAACTTGTGTGCGATTGGTGTCATTGACGTTGTCGTTTGCAGGAACTTGGTATGGCTTGTACACCTTCTCCCAAATTGTGAAGCCTTGTGCTTGGATGAATGCCTCCATCTTGGCCTTCCAAAACTGAAAATCAACACCATCGAACACACACGGTTTTGTCGAATAGCGATCCATTAATCTAATCACCGGTTAAGATAGATTAGAAAAACCTTTCTCTGATACCACTTGTAGGATCGAAATATACGAATAAAGCAATCAGAGGGGGGTGAATGATTGTGCGGAAGCTAAAACCAAATTCTTGATCTATTAAAAATTCACCCCAAAACAGAATCAAATAATTGCCTCGTTTTCGACAAAAACATAATGACAGAGGTTCGGTAAAATGTGAATTCCTGGAGATCCAACCGTAGGAACGATATGAAAATTGGACACAAGAAACTCGATTCCAATACGAATCGAACCCAAAAAGAATCAGCTCGATCAGACTTACGGAACAAAAGTTATGAGCTTCGCAAGATTGCTGTTCCAGAACTTGACGAAAACTAATCTAATCAAAACTTCAAGATTAAATAAGATCTTCAAAAGATTAATCAACTAGACTTTGAGGAACTCTAAAACAATACCCTAGAAAGGTTTTTTATGGATCAAATCAAGATGAAACTCAACGATCATAAACCAATCTAGAATTAGAACAAGCATGCAAACAAGAACCAAAACAGAAAACACTATAGCAACGCGGTTACTGTAGCACGCAAGAATCTTAGAAGAATTGATCTTTATTTCGTTTGTCTAAAATACTCTCATCAAAAGAGTACAAACCCTAAAACTTGCTCAAAGCTTGATGCCCTTCAACAGGAGACAACCCCTCCTATTTAAAGGACCAACCCACAAGGAGTTCTGAATACAATTCCTATTCCCTAGAAGGAATCTGTATCCAACACAACTCTACTTGGCCCAACCTGGCCGAGTACAACTCTTGCACGCGTATGGCAACCCTACCATACTCACATGACTAACACTTTGCACGCGTATGGCCACCTGCCATACTCACGTGACTAACACTTTGCACGCGAATGACCTCCTGCCATTCTCACGTGACTAACCATTCTTCATGTGCACCATTCTCTTAGCCCGAACGTCCCGCATGACATCCTTGACCACCAAGACCTCAGTTCCTCCTGAACCTAGTCCCGAACCTCAGTTCCTCCATGAACCTAGTTTCGGTCCCGTCATCGACCACATTCGTCTTCGAGCAATACCTGCACATGAACAAACCACAAAACAAATTCGAGCACAAGTCCACGACTTGACTCAAAGTCAATCCATGCAACTACTCACACGAGCATTGCATAACGTCCACTTCAAAACAAGCATCATGAAATTCTCACCAATTGATGGGTTCTAAGCATGGAAAACAAAATTTTTCCTACGGATGCAACCAAACACCAAGATCATATCTAGGAGATGCATGCAAACGGTTTCAGAAGGACTCACCCTCGTAGACCGAAAGCGGGAATAACGTTCCCGCAAACAAACGTGGTTGAAGTAGAGGTACACGCCCGACTTCAATGTCGCGAAGATGAGCGCCACAAACGGCAGCGCCTCCGTACTTGGTCACACGTACGGAACAACGACGACCTCCAATCCCTCGATCCAGCGGGGCAGCGGAAGTAGAGGATCCATGGGAAACTCCAACAACACTACGACTTAGTGGTGGTGGTGGAGAAACTATTTCAGCAGCGCTTTGCTTAAGCTACTGCTTGAAAGGTGGAACAGCAGGAGGAGGGAGAAAAGACCAACCAAAGGGTTATGGAGATTAGTCCCTGAGAGAGGAGCTCCACCCTCCCTTTTATAGGAGTGAGTGGACTCTCCATTCTCTTCATGTGAATTATTCCGATATCCCGAAACTATTCCGGTGCTGTCCAAACTTTTCTCCGGTGTTCCGTATCCACTCAAAAGCGTCGATGAACCTTAAGTGTGTCACCCTACGGTTAGTGAATAAAATGGACATGATCAAGACACCTGTCTGATCAATAATCATCAGCGGGATCTGGAGATCCATAATGACTCCCACTTACTCAACGATGAACTAGTGATCGTGTGAACCAAAAACAACATAACCAGTTCCTTTTGTCTCGCGATATATTACTTATCCGAGATCCGATCATTGGTATCAACTATACCTAGTTTGATCCCGTTACCGACAAGTACTCTTTACTCGTTCCGTGATATGACATTCTTGTGACCTAGTTACGTGCTTGCAAGCGATGTCAATGTGATATCACCGAGAGGGCCCAGAGTATATCTCTCCGTCATCTGGATGGACAAATCCCACTCTTGATGCATGAGCCTCAACTAATACTTTCATAGTACCCAAATCCATCTTTATAGTCACCGTGTTACGGAGTGACGTTTGATGTCATCAAAGTACTCTTCCGGAGTTAGTGATTGACATCATCTCATGCTCTAAGGAAAAGAGCTATTTTGTATATGTTTAGTACAGCAACAAACTTTAATGACTTGATCGAATTTGCTATACCAACTTGGGTGGGTGTTCATCACATCATTCTTCTAATAATGTGACCCCGTTATTAACAACATCCAATGTTCATGATCAGGAAACCTTGATCATCAGTTAATCAACGAGCTAGTTTAAAAGAGAGGCTTTACTAGGAACCTTTTTGTTTATTAAACACACATGTATCAACGTTTCCGGTTAATACAATTTTAGCATGAGAAATAAACATCTATTATAAACATGGAATAAGATAATAAACAATTTATTATTGCCTCTCGGGCATATTCCCTTCAGTCTCCCACTTGCACTAGAGTCAATAATCTAGATTACATTGTGATGAATCTAACACCCATTGAGTTCTGGTGTTGATCATGTTTTGCCCTTGGGAGAGCTTTAGTCAACGCGTCTGCCACATTTAGATCCGTGTGCACTTTGCAAATCTTTACATCGCCATCCTTGACATGTTCACGGATGGAGTGAAACCGGCGCTTAATATGCTTGGAATTCTTGTGTGACCTTGGTTCTTTAGCATTGGCTATGGCACCATTGTTGTCACAATAGATAACCATTGGGTCCAACGCACTCGGAACCACACCCAGTTCGGATATGAACATCTTCATCCAAACTGCTTCATGCGCTGCTTCTGAAGCAACAACATATTCCGCCTCTGTTGAAGATCCTGCCACCACAGATTGCTTGGAACTCCTCCAGCTCACTGCTCCTCCATTCATTTCAAAAATATACCCGGTTTGTGAGTTAGAGTCATCCGGATCAGTGTCGAAACTAGCGTCGACGTAACCTTTTGCGACGAGCTCTTCTTCACCACCATATATGAGAAACATATCCTTAGTTCTTCTCAAGTACTTAAAGATATTCTTGACCGCTGTCCAGTGTTCCAAACCTGGATCAGATTGGTACCTGCTAGTCAAACTAATAGCATGTGCCACATCCGGTCTTGTACACAACATAGCATACATGATAGAGCCTATGGCTGAAGCATAGGGAATCTTATTCATTACTTCTCTATCTTCTGCTATAGCTGGACTCTGAGTCTTACTCAACGTCTTGCCTTGCAACATAGGTAAGAACCCTTTCTTACTTTCGTCCATTCTAAACTTCTTTAGAATCTTGTCAAGGTATGTACTTTGCGATAACCCAATCAAGCGTTTCGATCTATCTCTATAGATTTTGATGCCTAAAATATACGCCGCTTCACCAAGGTCCTTCATTGAAAACTTACTGTTTAAGTAATCTTTTACGCTTTTCAAAAGTTCTATATCATTTCCAATCAACAATATGTCATCCACATATAATATCAGAAATGCTATAGAGCTCCCACTCACTTTCTTGTAAATACAAGCTTCTCCGTAAGTTTGGACAAATCCAAAACCTTTGATTACCTCATCAAAACGGAGATTCCAACTTCGTGATGCTTGCTTCAGTCCATAAATGGATCGCTGAAGTTTGCATACCTTATCAGCATCCTTAGGATCAACAAAACCTTTGGGTTGTATCATATACAACTCTTCCTCAATGTTTCCATTAAGGAACGCGGTTTTTACGTCCATCTGCCAGATTTCATAATCGAAAAATGCAGCAATTGCTAACATAATCCTAACAGACTTTAGCATCGCTACGAGTGAGAAAGTCTCATCGTAGTCAACTCCTTGAATTTGTCGAAAACCCTTTGCGACAAGTCGAGCTTTATAGACGGTCACATTACCATCAGCGTCTATTTTCTTTTTGAAAATCCATTTGTTCTCAACGGCCTTACGGTCATTGGGTAGGTCCACCAAAGTCCATACTTGGTTTTCATACATGGATCCCATTTCGGATTTCATGGCTTCTAGCCATTTGTCGGAATCTGGGCTCATCATCGCTTCATCATACGTCGCAGGGTCATCATTCTCAATTACCATGACATTCATAGTAGAAACATAAAAATCAGGAGCATTACGCGCTCTTGTTGACCTGCGAGGTGTGGTAGTGTTCTCTTTCGGAGTTTCATGATCCCCATCATTAGTTCCCTCTTCATCTGGTGAAATCAACTCCGAAACAACTTCCGGCGCTACTGCACTTGCCATTCTATGAAGAGAAGGTTCAAAAACCTCGTTGAGTTCTACCTTCCTACTACTCACACCTTTCGAGAGAAACTCTTTCTCCAAAAAGGATCCATTCTTGGCAACGAAAACCTTGCCCTCGGATCTGTGATAGAAGGTGTACCCAATTGTTTCTTTAGGGTATCCTATGAAGATGCATTTTTCCGCTTTGGGTTCGAGTTTATCAGGTTGAAGTTTCTTCACATAAACATCGCATCCCCAAACTTTTAGAAATGACAGCTTAGGTTTGTTGCCAAACCATAATTCATACGGTGTCGTTTCAACGGATTTAGATGGTGCCCTATTTAAAGTGAATGCAGCTGTTTCTAGTGCATGACCCCAAAATGATAGTGGCAAATCTGTAAGGGACATCATAGATCAAACTATATCCAATAAAGTACGATTACGACGCTCGGATCCACCATTACGCTGTGGTGTTCCAGCAGGAGTGAGTTGTGAAACTATTCCACATTGTCTCATATGTGTGCCAAACTCGTAACTAAGATACTCTCCTCCACGATCGGATCGTAGAAATTTGATCTTTCTATTACGATGATTTTCTACTTCACTCTGAAATTCTTTGAACTTTTCAAATGTTTCATACTTGTGTTTCATTAAGTAAATATATCCATATCTACTCAAATCATCCGTGAAAGTAACAAAGTAACGATATCCACCACGTGCTGACACACTCATTGGACCACACACATCGGTATGTATGATTTCCAATAAGTCGGTTGCCCGCTCCATTGTACCGGAAAACGGGGTTCTAGTCATCTTGCCCATGAGGCATGGTTCACATGTCTCAAATGATTCATAATCAAGTGATTCTAGTAGTCCATCAGAATGGAGCTTCTTCATGCGTTTAACACCAATATGACATAAGCGGCAATGCCACATATATGCAGCAATATCATCATTCAAATTAATTCTTTTGGCATTGACATTATGAACATGTGTACTATTATTATCAAGATTCAAAATAAATAAACCATTCTTCTCAGGTGCATGACCATAAAAGATATTATTCATATAAATTGAACAACCATTATTCTCAGACTTGAATGAATAACCGTCTCGCATTAAACAAGATCCAGATATGATGTTCATGCTCACCGCAGGCACCAAATAACAAATATGTAGGTTCATAACTAATCCCGATGGTAATTGGATAGGTAGCGTCCCGACGGCGATCACATCAACCCTTGATCCATTGCCGACGCGCATGATCACCTCATCCCTTGCTAGTTGTCGCCTGTTCCTTAGCTCCTATTTCGAGTTACATATGTTAGCAACCGAACCGGTATCAAATACCTGTAGCGCCATCACGAGTACTAGTAAGGTACACATCAATAATATGTATATCATATATGCCTTTGTTCACATTCCCGTCCTTCTTATCGGCCCGGATATTTTGGGCGATTGCGCTTCAGTGCCCAGTGCCCTTGCGGTAAAACATTCAAGATGTCGACTTAGGGCCAGCCTTGGTCTTCTTCTCGAGATGTGGCAACAGACTTGCCCTTCTTCTTGAAGTTACCCTTAGCCTTGCCTTTCTTGCCATTCTTCTTGAAATCGGTGGTCTTATGGACCATCAACACTTGATGTTCCTTCTTGATCTCTACTTCAGTTTTCAGCATTAATGTAAGCTCGAGGAGAGACTTCTTCATGCCCTGCATGTTGTAGTTCATCACAAAGCTCTTGTAGCTTGGTGGCGAGGACTGAGAACACGATGAATTCCTAGCTCAATGGGGATCGTTATTCCCAAAGCTATGAGTTTATCGGCGTACCCAGACATTTTGAGTACGTACTCACTAACGGAGCTGTTTTCCTCCATCATGCAGCTAAAGAACTTTTCTGAAGCTTCATAACTCTCTACTGCGGCATGGGTGTCGAAAATCATTTTCAACTCTCCCATTGTATCAAAAGCATTGCTGTGCTCGAAAAGTTTTCGCAGCTCAGGCTCAAGGCCATACAAAATGCCGCAGTGAACTAAACTGTGGTCCTCCTTGCGAGTCAAGAAAACATTTTTCTCCTCCTCGGGGTCATCATCAGCGGGCGGGGCATCCAGTGGCGCATCAAGCACATAGCTCCTTTGAGCAGCGCTGAGGAGAATCCTCAGGTTAAGGGCCCAGTTGGTAAAGTTGCTACCGTTGGTGGCTAGTTTCTCTTTCTCCATGAACAGATTGAAATTGAAAGTAGGTGGTGCCATCTACAACATATTTGCAAAGTTACTTAGACTAAGTTCATAATAGATTAAGTTCAAGTTTAATTCAAAATTACTACGAGAACTCCCACTCAAAAACAACATCCCTCTAGTCATCTTTAGTGATTACACGAACCAAATTCACTATACCGAAACCGATCATCACGTGAGACGGCATAGTTTCAAAGGCGAACATCAATATGTTCATCATATCATCCATATGACTCATGCTTTACCTTTCGGTTCGTGTTCCGAGGCCATGTCTGTACATGCTAGGCTCGCTAAGTAGAACCAAAGTATTTGCTTGTGTAAATCTGGCTTACACCCGTTGTATGCGAACGTAGAGTCTATCACACCCGATCATCACGTGGTGCTTCGAAACGACGAACTTTCTTAACGGTGCATACTATGGAAGAACACATTATTATCTTGATATTAAGTTGAAGGGATCATCTTATAGTGCTAACGACGCGATCACATCCAAGCAAAATAAGATGCATAAAAGGATTAACATCACATGCATGAATAATGTGATATGATATGGTCCTTCTAGCACTTGATCTCCATCTTGTGCGTCATGGTATGATCTCCATCATTCCACCGGCGTGGCACCAAGGTCCATGGTGCTTCCATCTTGATTGTCTTCCTCCATTACAATATATCACATTGACATATACTTAGCACGCAGGCCATAAAAGAAAAGACAACCAAATGGCTCCTGCCGGTTGTTTAAATTTACAATAAATCTTATTTCATACAACAATCTTTGTATCAATGACCATATCACATCACATGCCCTGCAAAAACAAGTTAGACGCCTCTAATTTATTTTTTTTCTTTCATATTTTACGCGGTTTTGGGCTTTCTAGGAAAGAACCGTTCTTACCTACGAACAAGAACCACAACGGTGATAAAAACATTATTAGCAAACCGTTGTAAATTAGATCATGACTATAGTAGGAGAAACTGACACCCGCAAAGCCACTTATGCAAAGCAAGTTGCATGTCGAGCGTGGAACAAGTCTCATGTGCGAGGACATGTAAGGTTAGTCCGGACCGCTTCAAATCCCACTATGCCACCATGATCCAAAAAACACGAAAGTATGCAATAACATGATCATCAACGCCCACATCCATATGTGTTTTAACCGTACATAACATCTACGCATAGACACGACTCTGATACCACTGATGGGTTCTAAGCATGGAAAACAAAATTTTTCCTACGAATGCAACCAAACACCAAGATCATATCTAGGAGATGCATGCAAACGGTTTCAGAAGGACTCCCGCAAACAAACGTGGTTGAAGTAGAGGTACACGCCCGACTTCAAAGTCGCGAAGATGAGCGCCACAAACGGCAGCGCCTCCGTACTTGGTCACACGTACGGAACAACGACGACCTCCAATCCCTCGATCCAGCGGGGCAGCGGAAGTAGAGGATCCACGGGAAACTCCAACAACACTACGACTTAGTGGTGGTGGTGGAGAAACTATTTCAGCAGCGCTTTGCTTAAGCTACTGCTTGAAAGGTGGAACAGCAGGAGGAGGGAGAAAAGACCAACCAAAGGGTTATGGAGATTAGTCCCTGAGAGAGGAGCTCCACCCTCCCTTTTATAGGAGTGAGTGGACTCTCCATGTGAATGGACTCTCCATTCTCTCCATGTGAATGGACTCTCCATTCTCTTCATGTGAATTATTCCGATATCCCGAAACTATTCCGGTGCTGTCCAAACTTTTCTCCGGTGTTCCGTATCCACTCAAAAGCGTCGATGAACCTTAAGTGTGTCACCCTACGGTTCGTGAATAAAATGGACATGATCAAGACACCTCTCTGATCAATAATCATCAGCGGGATCTGGAGATCCATAATGACTCCTACTTACTCAACGATGAACTAGTGATCGTGTGAACCAAAAACAACATAACCAATTCCTTTTGTCTCGCGATATATTACTTATCCGGGATCCGATCATTGGTATCAACTATACCTAGTTCGATCCCGTTACCGACAAGTACTCTTTACTCGTTCCGTGATATGACATTCTTGTGACCTAGTCACGTGCTTGCAAGCGATGTCAATGTGATATCACCGAGAGGGCCCAGAGTATATCTCTCCGTCATCTGGATGGACAAATCCCACTCTTGATGCATGAGCCTCAACTAATACTTTCATAGTACCCAAATCCATCTTTATAGTCACCGTGTTACGGAGTGACTTTTGATGTCATCAAAGTACTCTTCCGGAGTTAGTGATTGACATCATCTCATGGTCTAAGGAAAAGAGCTATTTTGTATATGTTCAGTACAGCAACAAACTTTAATGACTTGATCGAATTTGCTATACCAACTTGGGTGTGTGTTCATCACATCATTCTTCTAATAATGTGACCCCGTTATTAACAACATCCAATGTTCATGATCAGGAAACCTTGATCATCAGTTAATCAACGAGCTAGTTTAAAAGAGAGGCTTTACTAGGAACCTTTTTGTTTATTAAACACACATGTATCAACGTTTCCGGTTAATACAATTTTAGCATGAGAAATAAACATCTATTATAAACATGGAATAAGATAATAAACAATTTATTATTGCCTCTCGGGCATATTCCCTTCACCAATTTCATTATCTCAAGGTCAAACCAAAAACTCAATTCCAAGTTTGCTCAAAACCCTAATCGATCAAAAAAACGCATTCACGACGGACCAAAAAATTTGGTCCGGCGTACACATGAAAAAGTCACTCAAAAAACCATTCACGACGGACCAAAAAATTTGGCCCGGCGTACATGTAAAACTTACTGTTTTTAAGAACTTGGTCCCGCGCAAAAAAACCTTCAGAAGCACATTTACGACATACCAAAAATTTGGTCTGTCGTACATGGAAAAAACGAGGTCGCCAAAAAACATGTGTATGACAGACCAAAAAATTTGGTTTGTCATACATGGGAAAAACGAGGTCGCCAAAAGCATGTGTATGACAGACCAAAAAATTTGGTTTGTCATACATGGGAAAAACGAGGTCGCCAAAAGCATATGTATGACAGACCAAAAAATTTGGTTTGTCATACATGGGAAAAAACGAGGTCGCCAAAGCATATGTATGATGAGACCAAAAATTTGGTTTGTCATACATGGGAAAAACAAGGTCGCCAAAAGCATGTGTATGATGCATCAAAAATTTGGTTTGTCATACATGGGAAAAACAAGGTCACCAAAAGCATGTGTATGACAGACCAAAAAATTTGGTTTGTCATACATGGGAAAAACGCGATTTCTTGAACAAGCGTAAAAGCATCGAAATCACGTTTATGACAGACCAAAAAGTTTGGTCCGTCATACATGCGAAACTCACTGTTTTTGGATGTTTGGTCTGGCGCAAATGCAAAGTCTCTGTTTTTGGATGTTTGAATGTTTAGTCCTTCATGCAAGCAATTTTGCAAGATTAATCCTAACCAATTTTTCAGCACAAAATCAAGCCAATTTTTCATCACATGATTCACATGAACGCTTCAAAAACGTCTCCAAACTTCATTTTTTTTCAAAAAATATTCACACTAGAGGTCATAAGACTATTTGACGAGTACCCATGCCATGGGTACCCCTATCACCGGGATCATGAAAGGGTCGACTGCCCAAGGCCCCGGGCCACGACAGATGCACAGGCCATAGAGGTGGGCCGCGCCCTGTTCGGAACCGACCCCAGACGGTCGACGGCCCCGACCTCCTAGGACGGGGCATGCGGCCAGTCTCCTCCACCAGCACTCGAGCCGGCAGGGCCCACGCTGGTGTCAGACAGCCATCGCGTACACGTGACATCACCCAGCGTCCGTGCCGGGTTTGGTGGCGCCTTCCTGAGACTGTCAGAAGGGTCACCAAAGCAGTCAAGCCCCCGTCCCGTCGTCTGGCACGCCGCAGAGGGAAGCGCCCTCCCCCGAGGCCGAGTCAAAGTCAAACGCCATTAAACCACCGAAGCTGACAGGTGCACGGAGCAGCACGTCATCCTGACAGCCCAGCAGGAGACCGCTCACCGCAAGACTACCAACCCGCTGTGGGACAGGAAGGGGTCGGACGACAAGATAGGAACCAGATTCCAAGGCAGGCAGTGCCCCTTTCCTCTTTTTCTCCCCCGAAACTCCCGTGTAAACCGACCGTCTCCAGATATATAAGGAGAGCCAGGGCTCCATGAAGAGGGGGATCCTTCCATTTTCTAGAACAGCAAGCTAGCAACCCACCGAGACCAGCTCTCGTTGTATTCCCGCGGCGATTGTTCGACGCTAAAGAGCAATACACCTCGACCGAGCGAACTGGAGTAGGGACGTTCAGCCCGAACCAGTATAAACACCTGGCTCCTTGAGTTATCCATTCGGGGAGAGGGAGCGCGCGACCCCCACTAACCAAAAATTCGTATTGCCGGTGCACGAAACACCGACAGTTGGCGCGCCAGGTAGGGGAGTTCGCGCGTCATCACCGCATCCATCTTTGGGTTCCCACCTCCCTCCCCGATGGCTTCTTTTTCTCGCGACGACTCGCCGGCATCGAGGGGCTGGATCCGCTTCGGCGTCCTCGACTTCATCGTCACCACGGCGGGGGGCTCGTCCTCGTCCCCGCTGCCCTCCGAGACCGGGCACCCTCCACGAGCTTGGACGCGGTCGCCGATGTTCTCGGCAACCTCCGCCTCGAGGCCCCGTCATGGGCCTCGCAGGCGGGGCCATCGCACGTCATCGTCGCCTCCAGCAACGCTACGTACGATCCCCGACGGGAGACAATCTCGCCCCCCGCGAGCTCTCGGCTCGTGGCAATGACCGGCCACGCGCCCGCTTCCCTCCACGACCTGCTGGGGGACACCTCTAGCCACAGCTCTAGCTCCGACAGGGAGCACCCCCCGCGCAGAATGTACTCTCGAGAGTGCAACATGGCGGGTGCGGCGGAGCCGTCCTCCACTCCCGCAACTCTCGGGACCCTCCTCCCGCGCGACGAAGCGCGGCGGGAAGAGTTTCGGCGGGAGGACGACGCACACCACCAGCATCGCCTCGCCGACCTCCAGCGGCAGCGCGAAGAGCTGGAGGCCCGAAAGGGCGAGCTCGACAAACTCCAGGCCGACCTGGAGCAACGCCAGCCTGAGCCGCCACTCGTCTCTGGAGTGCGCGCCCGCGCGCGTCAGGTGCACCAGCAGCTGGCCGAGGGGACGGGCGACCTTCTGTTCTTCCCCCACGCCAACCAGAATATTGCCGCGGCGGCTATGTTGCTCCGCGGATTACCCGAGCCGACGGACCCAGGAGCCAGGGCTACTTACCAAAACCTCCGAGGACTGGTCGAGCGCGCTGCCGTGCAACACGCCCAGGGTTCCGACTCCCGACACTCGGGTGCGACGTCGAGCCATTTTGGCCATTCCCCCTCGAGGGGTCGTCAGAGCCCGGCCAAGACGGCCCCACTCCAGGAGCTCCCCCTGGCGTCGCGCACCCCGGTGCGCCACCGACTGGGGGACAGCCGTGACCTTCGCGCCACCCTCGAGGCGCGGAGGAGAGTCGCCGACGCGGCGGCGTCATCCCAAGTCGCGGATAGCGGGCGACGCGACCGTCCTGACCCGGGTCTCGACGGCCCCGGACCGCACGCATTCACTCCCGCCGTCCGCAACGCTGGCTTCCTGGTCAGGTTCCAGGCTCCGACCAACATAGCTAAGTACACGGGGGCAACAAACCCCAGCGTATGGCTAGAGGACTACCGGCTCGCCTGCCGAGCCGGGGGAGCGACTAACGACTCTTTCGTCATCCAGTATCTCCCCATTTACCTTGCGGACTCTGCTCGGGCCTGGCTCGAGTATTTGCCCGCAAACACCATCAGCAGCTGGGCCGACCTGATGAACCTCTTTGTCGGGAACTTCCAGGGCACGTATAAACGCCCTGGCAACTCCTGGGACTTGAAGAGCTGCAAGCAGCAGCCAGGGGAGACCCTCCGGGACTACATCCGCCGCTTCTCCCAGCAATGCAACGAGCTCCCCGACGTCCGTGACGCCGACGTCGTCGGTGCATTCATCTACGGCACCACTTGCGAGGCTCTGGTCCACAAGTTGGGCTGCGCGAAACCCCGGACCACCAAGGAGCTTCTCGACATCGCCACCAACCACGCCTCCGGCGAGGAGGCCGTGGGGGCCATCTTCGACAGGAAGGTGGTCCACAAGACGTCTGGCTCCGAGGCCGGCGCCCGTTCCGACCGCTCGGACAAGAAGAAACGGAAGGGGAAGCAGGGCCGCGAAGGTCGTATGGTCGCCGCTGCCGACCGTCCTGCCAAGCAGCAGACCCGGCAGACGCCCGACCGATTCGAAAGGATGATGGATAGTCCGTGCCTGAACGACGACTACCCTGTCAAGCACAAGTACCGGGACTGCGAAGTCCTGAAGCGCTTCCTCTCCGGGAACCCCACGACGTCGCGGGGCAAGGGGAAGAAGCGCGACCCGGCGCCGGACGCCGGGGCCAACGGTGGTGAGGCGACCGGTGAGTTCCCACAGCTCGACGGCTGCCTCATGATCTTCGGAGGGGCAGAGTGCTACGCTGACAAGCGCTGGCTAAAGCTCGCCCACCGTGAGGTCCATACGGCGACTCCCGCCGTGCCCAGCTACCTAAGGTGGTCGGAGTGCCCGATCGCCTTCGACCGGACCGACCACCCCGACCACGTCCCGCACCCAGGACGCTACCCACTCGTCGTCGACCCCATCATGGGGACGAAGCACCTGACTAAGGTGCTTATGGACGGCGGCAGCGGCCTCAACATCATGTATGTTGAGACCCTGGATGCCCTGGGGGTCCCTCGCTCCGCCCTCCGGCCAAGCAAGGCGCCTTTCCACGGCGTCGTTCCAGGCCAACAGGCCCATCCGTTCGGGCAGGTCAGCCTGCCCGTCACCTTTGGGAGCCCGGACAACTTCCGCACCGAGAGCCTCACTTTCGAGGTTGTGGACTTTCCCGGCTCCTACCAAGCTATCTTGGGGCGGCCATGCTATGCGAAGTTCATGGCGGTCCCCAACTACACCTACCTCAAGCTGAAAATGCCGGGTCCGCAGGGCGTCATCACTGTGGCCGCGTCCTTTCAGCTCGCTTACAACTGCGAACGAAGCAGTTGTGAGCTCGCCTCGGCGGTCGTCGCTTCCGCCGAGCTCGCCCGACTCCAGGAGGGGGCCCCCGAGTCCGCCCCCGACCCCGGCAAGTCGGGACCTAGTTCCTTCAAGTCCGCGGAGGACGCGAAGGAGGTCGCGGTCAACCTCGAAGATCCCGCCAAGACCGTACGGATCGGGGCAGCCCTTCCTGCCAAATAGGAAAGCGCGCTCGTCGACTTCCTCCGGGCAAACCGAGACGTCTTCGCTTGGAAACCCTCGGACATGCCAGGAGTTCCAAGTGAGGTCGCCGAGCACTCCCTCAATATCCGACCGGGCTCCAGACCGATCGCCCAACGCCTGCGCCGCTTCGACGAGGAGAAGCGCCGGGCCATTGGCGAGGAAATCGCCAAGCTTTTGGCCGCCGGCTTTGTAAGGGAGGTACGTCACCCCGAGTGGCTCGCGAATCCCATCCTTGTAAAGAAAAAGTCAGGGCAATGGAGAATGTGTGTTGACTATACAAGCCTAAACAAAGCCTGTCCGAAAGACCCGTTCCCGTTGCCTCGCATCGACCAAGTCGTGGATTCCACCGCCGGGTGCGAGTCCCTTTCGTTTCTGGATGCCTACTCGGGCTACCACCAAATTGCCATGAAGGAGTCCGACCAGCTCGCGACCTCCTTCATCACTCCGTATGGCTCGTACTGTTATGTCACGATGCCCTTTGGACTGAAAAACGCGGGTGCAACATACCAGCGATGCATGCAAGCGTGTTTTTCCGACCAAATTGGCCGTAACATAGAAGCCTACGTCGACGACATCGTCGTCAAGACCAGGAAGACCGATGACCTCATCACCGACCTCGAGGAAACCTTCGCGAACCTCCGACGGTTTTGCATAAGGCTCAACCCCGAGAAGTGTGTCTTCGGGGTCCCCAAGGGAAAGCTGCTCGGTTTTATCGTCTCCGAGCGCGGCATCGAGGCCAACCACGACAAAATCTCCGCCATCATGAGGATGGGACCAAACAACGATCTGAAGGGGGTCCAAAGGCTGACGGGGTGCCTTGCGGCCCTGAGCTGCTTTGTCTCCCGCCTCGGCGAGCGCGGGATGCCCCTCTACAAGCTGATGAAGAAGTCCGATCACTTCAGCTGGACCCAAGAGGCTCAGGAAGTCCTCAGTCGATTGAAGGCCTTCCTGACTTCGCCTCCGATGTTGGTCGCCCCAGAACCGCAAGAACCGCTGCTCCTCTACATTGCCGCCACAACCTAGGTCGTTAGCGCGGCGCTAGTCGTGGAACGAGTGGAAGAAGGACGCGTCCTCAAGGTACAAAGGCCGGTCTACTTCATCAGCGAAGTACTCTCCGAGACAAACGTTCGGTACCCCCAGGTGCAGAAGCTGTTGTATGCGGTGCTTATCTCCAAAAGGAAACGGGTCCACTACTTCGACCAGCACCCTGTCTCCGTGGTAACCTCATCTCCTCTCGAAGAAATCGTCCACAACCACGACGCCATCGGGAGGATCGCCAAATGGGCTCTCGAGCTCAATGGCCTTGACATATCGTACGTCCCCACGACGGCGATCAAGTCGCAGATCTTGGCCGACTTCGTCGCCGAGTGGACCGAAGCACAAGCCCCTCCGATGGTCGAGGACCCCAAGTATTGGACGATGTACTTCGACGGATCCTACACCAAGAATGGGGCCGGTGCGGGGGTCGTCATCGTCTCCCCACTCAGCAACAAGCTCCTGTACGCCACCCGACTGCTTTTTGACGCTACCAACAACGTCGTCGAATACGAGGCCCTCGTCAACGGCCTCCGGATCGCCGCCGACCTCGGCGCTCGACGGCTCTACGTCCACGGCGACTCCAAGCTGGTCGTCGATGTGAGGAGCCGCCCAGACCGTCCTCGGGTTATTTGAATGCCCTGTCGCTCTCGTCGGATTTGGAGGCTAGCAACGGGTCGCCGATGGCGCTCACAGTGCTAGCACCCAAGCCCAAGCGAGGCAACAAAGATGCAAATCGAATAACTCGACAATAATCCCGGTATTCCCCCGGTATGCGACCCAAAACTCGCCCAGGATCCCACATACCGGTTTCCAAGACCACATCAACTCAATTTGCGTAAAGGGGGCAACGAACGCGAAACTAAAAAACCAAACGCAGCGCGGAAGCAAACACACGCAAAAAGACAAACCTGACAACCACAACCAAAACCCAACACGAGAACCACACAAAAACCAAACACCAACCCAAACCGAACACGAGAAACACTAAGACCCAAAATCCTACGAAAATTCGGCATGACCTTTTTGCAAACTACGGACATCCACTCAGCAGACAAGGAAAACAGCAGTTGATATATATATCCAAAAGTAATGCAACAACCACAACAGCAACACGATCACAAGTATAGAAACAACCCGCGGAACACAATGAGGACTTAAACAACGACGAGACACAATTTAGAAGGCTATCTATACAACAAAATGAATCAAATCGCAACACATTAGCAAAATAAAACTTCTCCGGAAGTGTTCTGCCCCTGAACACTTCCGGGCGTGTGCGATGTCGTGCTAAACCTCTACTCGGTGCCCCGCCCGGTCACCGAGAGGCAGTAAGGGCAGAACTCGCATCCACTCACCTGATCCTCACCTGAAAACCACAAAGCAGGAGCATGAGTACAAAAGGTACTCGCAAGACTTACCCGGGGGTCCATATATGACCGACTCCAAAGGATTATGCATTTAGTTGTAGCAAGGAGTAAACTTAAGGTAAAGGTGCGGAAAAGCATTAACATTTGTAATATAAGTGTGACAATTAGACCAATTACAACTTTAAAGCAGTTATAGACCGCACTTACTTCTAGTGTAAGGTTGAAAGTAACAACAATTAAAGTAGAGCAATACATAACCATTTTCAAGCTCAAGTCCAACGGCGAGCTGCAAGTTCAAGTTATTTACTACGCAGAAGAAGTTCGGACCAAGCGTGCTCATATCCGAGAGCGCGGCAATTCGAATCGCTTATTTAACCCTGCAGGGAAGCATTGATCGCACGACACGTACCACGAAGGGCCTCGTGTCAACCCCCTCCCATCCATACCCAATCGCTGAAGCGTCCTCCTGCGGTCCGAAAACCTAGCACCCCCTCGAGCTGCCCCAAGCCCGGCTTGGCGCTCGAGAGCCGGCCTAAGCCTCACCCTCAACCACGTCCAACCACAGGAAGTTACGGTCCATCGATTCGGCATGTGAGGAAGAGTGGCTTACCGTACCATAATCGGGCATGCGACCAACCGGGTGTGCTCGATCTTATTCCACTTACGGATCGGTCCTTAACCGACACAGACGGGGCTACACATTTGAGTCTCCCTACCCAAATGAACCAATTCCCCCGCCCGGTCTACAATTTAATCCTTCCAAAACATTTCCCATATCCAAATCCATCGTACAGTAGTATGTGTAACACTAACGACCGCAAGCGACAGAACCTTCTGTCACTTGGCCCAAACCCCGACCTCTAAGCAAGACTAAGCATGGACTCAATATATTACCCATAATCTAGCTCCGAAGGACGTAATCAACAAGAATCAAGGAGTCTATGTGCAACAATTAGGATCTAGTCTTAACCCACAACTCAATTCCTAATGCAATACGTACTCATCAATTGGCAGTTTATTCTCAAAAATAGAATCATATAAAGGTTCAAGATGCATAGGTGCTTGCCTTGTGCTTCTGCTTGCGAAACCTCACCCTCTTGACCCACGGTACCCTCGTCGGCTGCCGCCGCGTCAAATCCCGCGGAATCGTTCGCTACACGATCACAATGTATATGCAATGAGATGCATGGCGTGCATATGAGATGAAATGACAATTGAAGACTCATAAAAGCTTCAAAAATATGCAAGCATTCATCAAACCACAAGTGAAAGTGCAATGTTAATACTCCACATAATAGCCAAGCAATCTATTTGAAATGTTCTACACTACTTCAACTCAAAATCATAACCTTTTAGCAATTCTAGAATCTGAATATAGCAAGCACACTACCCACTTTGGTTTTTGAACCCAAATCTGAATTTTTCAGAACAACAAGCAATTCAAACTAGCGTATCTATTTATCTACTCAACCAATTCGAGCGATTCTAGTTTGTAATTGAACATAAGAATAACCCCTACACATACATCTACCACCAATTGACCATCCATTGCTTTAGCTTGCCCAAAAACCGAAAAGAACAGCACACCATACAATTGCAACAACTTTGGACAGATTGTGACACAATTGGTCATAACTTCGTAACCACTTCACCAAATTGAGCAAACTCGGATTCTAAATGACCATAAGACGTATACCTACGACATAGAATTGGACAATCATCAAGCAACTGCATGAGTAACTCCCAGCTCAGCCAAGAACAGGTGGCAAGTTCAGTGCACACAATATTCATAGTTTTCAGAACAGCTAGCATTCAAATGAGCATAACTTTTTAATCCCTACTCCAAATTGAGCTCTCCCAGTTTCTAATGGAGCATGAGAACCCTACCTACACATCCATCAACCCACATTTGGACAACTATTAGTTTAACCCTCCCAAAACCCTAACAAACAGCAGCTCTGCCAATTTTTCCCAATTCTGGACAGCCAGCAGTAAAACAGCGATATCTTTTGACTGGTTTAGCCAAATTTCGATTTCTTGTACTCGAAACGATCGTAAGAGACAAGGCTACAACTTCTTCCACAGGCGGCCAGGCATATGACCCTTCTATCTAGCTCAAACATGCATAAAACCGCAGCACTGTTTGCAGCTCGAAAATTCAGAACAGCCACAAACCCTAGATGCAAAGTTTCCCTCCAAATCCTACTTCCAAATCCAACCCTAGGGTGCCCAAAACAGCAGGGGGAGACCTATTGGAACTATATCTAGCCATGGGGGAACTCACTTTTGCCTCCCCCAAGGAGGAGCCATGGGGGTGAGCTCGGCAAGGAGGAGATGGCTGGGCGTCGGCTTGGAGGAGCAGCTGCAGGCTTGGAGGAGCAAGGTAGGAGCTTGGAGGTGCTGCAATGGTGGAGGCCCTCCCCCCACAAGAGATGCACGGCCAGGGGATAAGATGAGCTCAGCTAGGAGTGGAGGGGCTGCACGAAATTTGGGAGGAGGAAATGGGGGTTTGCTGTTTTCTTTAATTTGTTCGAGTTGCTGGCTGCTGCTTTATGTCCCTTTTGCCCACACCCAATGCCACACACAAGGAGACTAAGTGGAGGCTAAGATCTAGGGCTAAGTCCCCAATATTTCAGCATTGGATTCAATCTTTGAGCTAACATTTAAATTGGCACTTGATGTTGGATTAGCGAGAGGACTCAACCATTGCACAGAGGGAAGTTTCTAGTTTATAACCAACTAACATGCACACTCTAGACCATCATGGATCTCCAACCGGGAGGCTCTAAACTTTGACAAAAAAACACATTTGCAATCTAAAAATTTTCTTGCTCTAAACTTTTGGTTAAGCTTGGGATACTCCTAATTGGCAGTTTAGGACATTAACTGAAGCCAGGAATTGACCTTAAGAGCGGCTAAAACTTAATTGATGCGAAACTTAGCCGCTAGAATCGAATTCGAATTCGGGACCGTGACAGTCGACCAGGTCATGAAGGCCACCGAGCCTCGCGACGCTCGGATGGCCGCATACTGCCTAGAGGTCCGCAAACTCGAGGAGAAGTTCAAAGGTTTCGAGCTTCACCACAGCTACCGTCGGTACAACGGTGAAGCAGACTCCCTCGCCAACCTCGCCTCTAGCAAAGGGCCGGTTCCCCCCGGATTCTTTGTCTCCGACCTCCACCAACCATCCATCCAGGCGAATTCGGGCGCTGAGGGCCTGTCCGACCCCCTAAAAGCGGATGCTCCGGCCGATCTTCGGTCGGGCTCGCACCCGCCTGGGTCGGATCCTAGCGTCCTGGACGTCGAGTCCGACTGGAGGCAACCCTTCATCGACCGGTTGATGGATGGATCGCTCCCCACCGACTCCACCGAGGCTCGGCGCCTCGCTCGGCGGGCCAAGTCCTTTGTACTGGTCGAGAAGATCCTCTACAAAAGGAGCCCCTCCGGGATCCTCCAGAAGTGCATCCCGGCCGACCAGGGGAAACACCTGCTGCTTGACATCCACGGCGGGGTCTGCGGGCACCACGCTGCGCCACGGTCCCTGGTAGGAAAGGCCTTCCGGCAAGGTTTCTACTGGCCGACCGCCGTGGCAGACGCAACACAAATCGTCCGCACCTGCGAAGGATGCCAATTCTTCACCAGGCAGACGCACCTGCCCGCGCAAGCCCTGCAGACGATCCCCGTCACGTGGCCCTTCGCGGTGTGGGGACTCGATCTGGTCGGGCCCTTCAGGAAAGCGCCCGGAGGCTTCACTCATCTGCTCATCGCCGTGGACAAGTTCACGAAGTGGATAGAGGCCAAGCCTTTGGCAACTATCACCTCCGCGCAGGCGACAAGCTTCTTTCGCGACATCGTCTACCGCTTCGGAGTCCCGAACTCCATTATCACCGACAACGGAACGCAGTTCACGGGAAAGGAGTTCCTCGAGTTCTGCGACGGCTTCAACATCCGAGTCGACTGGGCAGCAGTTGCACCTCCCCGCGCTAACGGTCAGGCCGAACGGGCCAACGGCATGATCCTCCAAGGACTCAAGCCGCGAATCTTCAGTCGACTGAAGAAGTTCGCGGGAAGGTGGGCCGCCGAGCTATCCCCCATCCTTTGGATCCTGCGGACCACGCCAACACGATCGACCGGGTTCACGCCCTTCTTCCTGGTGTTCGGAGCAGAGGCCGTCCTCCCGACCGACCTCGAGTACGGCGCGCCAAGGGTGCAAAACTACGACAGCACGCGGGGGCCGCAGGAGCAGCAGGACGACCTCGACCAACTCGACGAAGCACGAGACGTCGCAATCCTGCGGTCGGCCAGATATCAGCAGACGTTGCGCCGGTACCACAGTCGACTGGTCCGCGGCCGGTCATTCGAGGTCGGCGACTTGGTACTGCTCCAAGATCAGTCCGCGAAGGACAGGCACAAGCTCTCTCCGCCCTGGGAGGGCCATTTTACCATCGCGGAGGTCCTCCGACCCGGTACCTTTCGTCTCAGGGACGCTGAAGGAAATCTCCTCATGAACGCTTGGAACATAGAGAAGCTGAGAAGGTTCTACCCTTAGCCGACCTCTCTCCTCTTTGTACCACTCGAAAAGTACTTGAACAGAGAAACACGGCAGCAGTCGGGCGTCCGACCGAGTGCTCTCTCTCTCTCTCCCTCGTTTTATTGATCGCGAGCACCACGGCCTCCGCCCCGGAAGCGGAGGCCCCGAAGTGGCGCACTATGAATCACGCGATTTGCGAGTGCGAGGACAACCGACCAGCAGTTGGCCGGAGCGATCTGTTCCCTCGCGCAGGCTCACGCTAGCGCCACCACAGACCTATGCCTGACCCGTTGCGGTCCCTAAAAGCTACGACTGTCAAAGGGCGCAGGCGCGAGCTCTTAAAAAAAGGGAGAAGGACGAAAACCACACAGAGAGAAAAAGACCAAGCACAATCGCCTTGTTCATTCACAAAGAGGAGCGTCCATCCTGCCGGCAAGGACCGTCCTCCGAGGTCCCTTCACTCGGCAAATGCGAGGTACTCCTCCTGGTGAGCGCCCAGCCAGCCGAACGACGCATGGCGTCGCTCAGTCAGCGCCCAGACCAGTGGCGCCCTCACCTCCCAGAGGCGAGGAACACCCGCGACGAGGATGCCGACTCGCCGCACGTCCCCAGCCACGGCTTCAGCCTCGACCTCCGCCACCACCCGCATCCAGGCCTGCTCGTCGCCCACTTCCCCACGAAGCTGTGTGTAGCGATCCGCCATGGCGCGTGCGGGAAGATTGGGCAGTGGGAGTCCTGACGAGCCCATGAGAGCGCCAGCATGTCTCCCTTTATAACCCGTGGCACCAAAAAACGAAGCACCTCAAGTCACGATGGGAAAACGGAAGCCGAAGCGTCCGACGCCAGTTCCAACCTCGGCACGGCCCCCCAAGCAAGTCAAGCCAGCCTTATCCCAAAGACCCTTTGTTTTTTTCCTCCTTTTCGCTCGTCTCCACCGAACCCAAAGCGGTACACGGCGACCGCACCTCCAGTCCCCGCGTACCACTCGGGGGCTGCTCACAACCCTTTGGGTCGGAAGTCCCCTTGGGTTTGGGTCGGAAGTCCGGGTCACCGAACTAGGGGAATAACCCGACCAACCGGCCGATCTTCTCGCGGTAACCATTTCAACCCAAGTACTGCGGCCCGCGCCCCCGCGGCTATGGCTTCGAAGTGGCGCTTCGCGGAAGAAGTGGGTTACCCGAGCAAGAAAGGCCAAGGCCGGTCGGGACATTCCCACTCAGGTCGACAATCCGACCGGGCAATTCGAATGATTGATCAGAAGTACTCCTCCGCGAAGTACGCCCTCTGAGTCCTTGTTTCACCTCGCGTTTCTTTTTTGAAAAAACGGTCGGTACAACACATAAGCCCTCGGGACACCCCTGCGGGTCCTGTGGTTGAGGTCGCAAGATTGTCCATCGCATAAAAAAGAAAATGTGAGGTGAATCAAGCAGAAGCTTAAGGCGACTCAGCGAGCTAGATCCTTTTACGGCACGATTCATTGTTTATCTACATCTCGAAAGAAACAACAGAAAGTGAAAAATCCTAACTATTGGCCTCCTACCCGACGGAGGATACTTCGCGGCGAAATCCGCTCGGCGATTTCCCGCGCGCATGGGTCAACTTGGACCGCGAAGGCGTCGACTTCTTCGTCGCTCCGGTTCGCGGCAACCCCGCTCCCGACCATCTCAAGGTCAACACCATCGTAGTAGGAGATGGCGTTGACCAGCGCCGAGGAAGCACCAAGCACCGCCGCCTCCCGCATCGAAGCTTCAACGCGCTCCGGGACCGTCCCCAGCAGGGCGGAGACAGAGCTTGGGCCCGGGGTAAGCCCGAACAGCGATCACAGCGGCCTGGCAGCAACCCGCAGGTCGCTCACCGTCGGTCGACCGCCTCCCTCTCCGCCACCCTCTTGTCCAAGAGGGCCGCGTCCCGCGTCTCGACCGCCTCGTCCCGCTGCTCCAACGCCAACCTTCGCGACTCCAGCAAGTCGCTGAGGTCCTTGCGCAGCTCTGAAAAGACAAAACAGCATCAGAAGACGCCCGCTGCAACAATTACCGAAAGGCCGGTCTACTCACCGGCCACGGAAGCTTCCTTGACACGAAGCTCCTCCTCGGCCTTGATGCGCGCTTCCCGATCGGACGCCGCTCGGTCGGCAAGCTCCTGCGCCGATGCCAGCTCCCCCTGAGCGAGGTCTCGCTCGGCGCGCATCTTGTCGACGTCCCTCCTGGCCGACTCGCATTCCCCCCGGTAAAGGGCGGCCTTCACCCGGGCCGCAGAAGTCCTGTCCCTCTCGGCCTCTGCCAGGGACGACCTGGCCGCCTCCGCCTCGCCGTTCAGCGACTGCGCTAGCCGCTGAGCCTCTCGCAGGGCTTCGGTGACTTCGCCCAACTGTTGACCGGCGGCGGTGACCTTCCGTCGCTCGGTGACGAGCGCCTCCTGGGCGCCGCGCAACTCTTCCTCCGCCGCACTCCCCTGGCTGTGCAAACGTTGAAGGAAGGTTGACTTCTCGATCGCCCGGGATGTCAGACGCTGCAAGCAATTACTTGCCCGGTCAGTCTCAACTTCGTTCGAAGACTACGAAGGAGGAGCCTCCCCCAGTCTTACCGTCGGCCGGCGGGACTCTGAACGATGGAAGCGCGACGCTCGAGGAAGCATCGACAGCGCGGATAAGGTCGGTGCGGATCCAACCCATCTCCTCCTCGATTTCCTTCTCACTCCGCTCTAGGGTGTTCCAGTCTCGGCGTTCCGCCTCGTCGTCCAAAACGAACGACGGCTCCCCGGACGGGTCGACCCCCGGCCAGGTCAGCACAGCGATCGCCGGACGTGTGCGCCGGGGATCCTGTCCCCCTGGTGCGTCCCCGTCAACCGGTCCCGGGGCTCCTCGCGACGTGCGAGCTACCCCGGCCGGCGGCTGCCCCGGGGGCGGAGGCGGCAGAACATCCAACGGAGCTTCTTCCGCCGGCGTCGGGATAGGCAACGGCCCCGGAAGGCCCCCCTCGACCGGTGTCGCAAGGGGGAGCGGCCATGACAGGACTTCGCCCGCCGGCGTCGCGGTGGGCGCCGACACCACCTCCTCACCTGTTGACCCCACGGGGACCGCACCCGCGGGGACCCCGCTCCGGACGGTCGTCGGTGTAGACCCCGCCGGCAAGAGGGGAGAGACTCTACTCCCCGCTCCCGAGGTGGGGCTCAGCACCGCCCCCGTGCTCGCGTGGCCTCTGCACACAGCAGTCAGTTAGGGGTCGCGCGGAAGAGCAAAGGGCTGGTCGGAGGAAGAGCCAGGTACTCACCGCGTCGAGCAAACGAACATCGCTCCGCGCCCCCTTTTCGCCGGACCCCCGGGAGGGGGCATGGTCCTCTGCCTCCTCAGAAGAAATCCCGAGGCCGGGGCGTCCCCTTCGGGATCACTGGCACCGGCTCCTGGGTCGGAACCGGCCTCGGAGCCGCCCGAGTTGTCTCCGGCGCTCTCGTTGCCCTCGCTGGAGGATGACTCCTCGTCGCTATCTTCCAGCGTCGTGTCGGAGACCGCCTCGCCTTGCGCCGCCCGGGCGGCGCGCTCCTTCTTCTTTCGCGCCGCCGCAGCTTGCTTTTCCCTCTTTCGCGCTCGGCGGGTGGCGGCACGACCCTCCGCGATGGCGCGCGCCGCGGCTCTCATCTCCTTTTCTCCCGGCAGAAGAGCCCGGGAGACCATGCCGTCGAACCTCTGCAAAAACCGCTTGGGTAAGCAGGGAAGAAACCAACGAAAACAAGGGGGTCGGAAGATTCGAGTTCTCTTACCAGGTTCGGCGGGTTCCGCGCCGAAAATGGCGCGGGAACTTCGCCCGCCGCCTCTGTGTCGCCTACACGGATAACCGCGGCCACACGGGCGGAAAGCTCCGACTCCGGGAGCTCCACCGCGCACGACCTTGTAAGGTCGGACGTCCCGGTGTACCTGAACATGGGGTGCACCCGATCCCTGAAGGGCTAAATGCGCCTCTCCATGAACGCGCGGGCGACCTTCTCGCCCGTCAGCCCTTGCCTCTTCAGACCCTCGAGCCGCTCGAGGATCACCTCCACCTTCTTTTTGTCTTTCGAATCGGGACCCCAGATCCAGCGGGGACTCTGCACCGGCGGGTTGCCACTGAAGGCTGGAGCGCTGTTGCCAAGGTTCTGAACGTAGAACCACTCGTTGTGCCACCCCCGGTTCGACGTCGGCAGCTTCACGTCGATGTAGTACTGCCTACGGCCGACGCGCAGTTGGATGGCCAAGGCGCCAAGGAGACCGGCCGCGTCCGACGGCGGCCGCGCAAAGAAGAAGTGACGCCAGAGCCCCCAGTGGGGTTCAATCCCCAGGAAGGCCTCGCACAACGTGATAAAAATCGCGATGTGGAGGACCCCATTTGGGTTCAGATGGTGCACTTCCCCCTGGTAGAAATGCAGCAGCCCGCGGACAAACGGATGGAGCGGAAGGCCGAATCTGCGCTCGTAGAAGGCGGCCAACGTGATGATCTCCCCGTCGCCCAGCTCGGGGGCCGCGGTCCCCGCCGGCGGCGCCCGCCAGCCAGACTCGTCTCACGAAGGGAGGAACCCCTTCCTCTCCAGGCCGAGGAAGCGGCCGGCCGCGACCGAGTGCGGAACTAACGACATCTCTGGTACGGGCGAGAAGACGAGGCGAAGCGCAAGGAAGCAGGGAGCTCTCCTCCTTTTCTTGTGGCTTTTCTTTTCTTTCTCACTCTTTTTCAGAAGGCACGAGCAGTCGTCTCCCTCCTCTCACCACCATTACCCTCCTTTATAGGCAACAGACGGAAATGGACGCCCCTCCGCGCCAACCGACGCCTCAGCACGCGAACCGGCGCAATCGCCGACCGCCCGTTTGACGCCTCGGTCTCCACTCCGGTAACGTGTCGGAGCCCATTTAATTCCCACCAAGCACTTAATGCTCTGACAGGGCAACCGCCTCGCGCCGCACGCCGCGCAGCACCGCGGACTCCGTTGGGCGTAGCGGGCCAAGCCGCCCCGGAAAAAGGTATGAAACGGCCCACCGGGTCGCCCGGCCTCGGGGAGGCGAACGGCCTCCAGGCTCGCACCCGAGGCCCGGCACCGTGCTGAGGGTTACGAAGGCCGAATCAAGTCGACTGGAACGAAAGTCGCCCCAGCACGTAAAAACAGAGCGAGGGGCGGGCCGGGGTGAGCCCCCAGAGGGCCTCCAGCTGGGTCGGCGGACGACCCAGTCACCCTGACCCGCATCCGAGACCATACCTAACACTCTCCCGTGGAGCTCATCGATGAGTGGCGGCCAGCCGCGCTCCGGGTCGGCGGACTACCCGGCAGCCCGAAACGGGATCGAGTAAGGAAAGGTTTCCATGGAACACCCCGCAGTGGGTCGGACGCCCGCGCCGGGAGCTACGTCCGCTTGGACACGACCCCGCTCAAGGGAGATCGCCAAGGTTCCACTCGGATTGCCCGTTAGCAGCTCGCACGAGCACGGCGTTCGAACCAACGTAGGTAAACGCGCGTTCGCTCAACTGACTCTAGGTCCCGCGACCGTGGCCGACCAGGGTCCGACCGGGTGAACCCCCGACCGACTCTCCGACCCGCCCGGGCTCGGGGTTACACTCCACCGGGGCTACAAGCACCAGGCTCATGGCGGCATAATCGCTGAGCGGCCGCGCTTACCAAACGTCGCCGACTTCCTCGGCCGCCATGACGGTAAACTCCCGACCGGCTCTCCGACCACGGGGCTCAGAGGTTACACCCACCTGGGCGCCGCAAGACCTGTGCTCGGCGTACCGAAGCGGCCGCGCTTACCAAACATCGCCGACTTCGGCTACCGCCGCTCATGATCGGGTAAACCCTCGACGGCTCTCCGACCGTCTGAGGGCTCGGGCCTACACTCACTGTGCGCCACACCAGCTCGGCGGGGCGTAACCGCCAGCGGTGCGCTTACCAAACGTCGGCCGACTTCTGGCTGGTCGCCGGCGACCAGTAAACCCCCGACCGCTCTCCGACCGAACGGGGCTCGGGGTTACTCGACGAGTACCCATGCCATGGGTACCCCATCACCGGGATCATGGCGGCTGACTGCCAATAAGGCCAGTCGGGCGACAGATGCACAGGCCATAGAGGTGTGCCGCGCCCTGTTCGGAACAAACCCCAGACGGTCGACGGCCCCGACCTCCTAGGACGGGGCATGCGGCCGATCCTCTCCACCAAAGACTCGAGCCGGCAGGCCCACGCTGGTGTCGACGACCATCGCGTACACGTGACATCACCCAGCGTCCGTGCCGGGTTTGGTGGCGCCTTCCCGAGACTGTCAGAAGGGTCACCAAAGCAGTCAAGCCCCCGTCCCGTCGTCTGGCACGCCGCAGAGGGAAGCGCCCTCCCCCGAGGCCGAGCCAAAGTCAAACGCCATTAAACCACCGAAGCTGACAGGTGCACGGAGCAGCACGTCATCCTGACAGCCCAGCAGGAGACCGCTCACCGCAAGACTACCAACCCGCCGTGGGACAGGAAGGGGTCGGACGACAAGACAGGAACCAGATTCCAAGGCAGGCAGTGCCCCTTTCCTCTTTTTCTCCCCCGAAACTCCCGTGTAAACCGGCCGTCTCCAGATATATAAGGAGAGGCAGGGCTCCACGAAGAGGGGGATCCTTCCATTTTCTAGAACAGCAAGCTAGCAAGTAGCAACCCACCGAGACCAGCTCTCGTTGTATTCCCGCGGCGATTGTTCGACGCTAAAGAGCAATACACCTCGACCGAGCGAACTGGAGTAGGGACGTTCAGCCCGAACCAGTATAAACACCTGGCTCCTTGAGTTATCCATTCGGGGAGAGGGAGCGCGCGACCCCCACTAACCAAAAATTCGTATTGCCGGTGCACGAAACACCGACACTATTAATACTAATTATAGGGAAATTTTGGATAAATTTTGTCACATTTTTTTTTTTGAATTTGAATTTGAGCGAAAAGCCGAACGAAATTCCTTTTCGATACGGATCAGTAAGGTCAAAATTTGCGAATTTCGATTAAAATTCGTCAACATTTGAAACCCTAGTCCATGCCCAGCCCGCGCATCACCTGCTTTGGTGCAATAACGGTGGTGGTGATAATAGCTACAATAATTGTGGTGCCCCACTCGTCCCAACTTGTGATTCCTATTCATGTACCGACAGGGGCGGAAGTACATGGAGTGACCCGGTGTCACAGGACACCGGGTCAAAAAATAATTTAGTGTATGTTAGTCTATATAAAAAAATTATTGTATGTTAGTATATATATATATAGTATATGTGAACCCCCCTTATCTAAATCTTGTGACACCGGAAGGCAAATAACAAGTAAATGATAAGAAAAATAAGTTGTTATCACATATATGATGAAGTGGTGAACCCCGATGATTTTTTCTCTGGTTCTGCCCCTTTTTTTGGATTTATCTGAATTTCATTCAAAATAACGATATTTCGTTGAAATTTCAAATTTCACAAGATGTGAATCAAAAGGGAAATTTGAAACCTTGGTCACATGATGTATTGGTTTGTCATCGTATCATCTCTTAATTTTTAAAAGGGCATATATATATAATATAGAAATGCTCTTACGTGGTTGCTTAGAGAGAGAAAAAATGTGCAAGGAGCCAAGGATGTCTTTGCGCAGGTGTTTAAATTGAAAGACACCACCGTCCTGAGTCTCTTTTTCGCCACTTGCTCTGGAGGTCCATGCCCAGCCTGGGCATCACCCGCCTTGGTGCAATAATTGTGGTGCAATAATAGTACAATAATTGTGGTGCCCCTCCAACTTGTGATTCACCTTCGCGTACCAAGCATGCAGCACACTCAAGACTCGCATATACTTTCCTGTTTCTAGATCGAACGGACCCTAGTTTGTCTTTATTGATCTAAGCTCAACGATATATTATTACTATAGAATAATATAATACTATAGAATAGTATAATACGCGAGACGGAACGTATAGAGGTCTATACAGATTGACGACGCAATGCAGTGGTCAGCGTGTCGTACAAGCGAGTGAGTCACGCGAGAGTGGCATATGGACGGTACGCATGCATGTATAAGTTTTAAGTTGTGTGCATGTTTTAAACCGAGTATAATTGAATCAGATGAATATACTTATATGCATTTAATTAGAGATAAAAAAATTAAAATTTGTTGATATATATAGGAGGGAGTACCTCCTGACTCTGGCATGCCGCAGCAGAGAAAAAAGAGCCACGCACGAAAAGCGGTGACGCAGAGAAAAGACGCTTCGTGCGTCGACGGTGCGCGAGGCTGGGCGAGCCGGAGTTTTGTGCGATCGACGGCACACAAAAATGCAGCAGGAGCAGAGGAAGCTCCCAGCGTGCGACTGCAGCAAGGCCAGATGTGACGTGAGCTGCTGGCAGGAGTCCGGTGCGACTGCGTGAGGGGGGCTTGACGCGTGGCTCCATGAAAGAGCATGACGAGCTGCTGGGCAAGCATTGCTAGTTGATGTGGGAGACGTCCTGTAAATGTAGTGCACGGCGCAGAAGTGCAGATCAAGAAAACAGAGAGAGTAGAGAAAGAAAGAGATCACGGGAAAGAAGAAGATGCTGAACAAAAAGAAAAAAGAGGAGAAATTTATAAGATCATTTGAGAATTATACTTTCATGTAAAGGGATCTATATATGTGTTCTTTGAAAAATAAATTAGTGATTATGGATTCCGATCTACTAATTCAAGTTTACAAACAATTTTAGATTACATGTTTAATCTAGTTTCTTTTCGTGGTCTTAGATTAATTATCCTAGATTCATTTATTCAGTTCAGTCATTATTTTAATAATTTTTAGAATTATTAAAATGGCAACAAATTATGTTTTAGGTGTTAATTTGCACCAATTCACCTCCATTGGTGCGTCTCATCCTTCAGAAGGACTAGGAGACGACACCTAGCACCTTCCGCGCTAGGGGACCGCAGGAAGTGGCGCGGTGTGGACCGGAGAGTTGTGGCGAGTGCAACAGCACGCAGCTGCCATGCTCGGTAGCACGGAAGGAGAGCCAACAATGTAGGGGACAGCGCGAGGATATGTGGCATGTGTGAGAGGCAGTGTGAGGCATGCGTGCTACAGTACAGCGGGAGGACCTTTCAGATACTGTAGCGCATAAGGTTCCTTCAATTGTGCTGTAGCACGACAAATCCCAACCGAATGAAAAATGGTTCAAATCACGTTAGAAAATTTAAAAAAAAATATGTGAATGGTCCTGATGCATAACTAATGTTTCTGTCGGTGTTTCGTGCACCGGCAATATGAATTTTTTGTTAGTGGGGGTCGCGCGCTCCCTCTCCCCGAATGGTTGACTCAAGAGGCTAGGGGTTTATACTGGTTCGGGCTGAACGTCCCTACTCCAGTTCGTGCAGTTGGTGTGTATTGTTTCTCGAGGTGAACGATCGCCAAGGGGTTACAAATGGGGCAGGGTTTCGATCAGTCGATCCCCCTTACGCTTGACTGGTTTTAGTTCTATTGCCCGATCCTCCTTGCCCCCGGTGTCCTGCCTCTCCTTATAGAGTCGGAGGTGGCAGGTTACATGGGAGTTTGGAGAGAAAAAGGAAAGGGTACTGTACGCCTTGGAGTCTGATCTGTTGTCTTGTCGTCCGACCGGGCTCCGTTTACCCCCATGCCGGGTTAGTAGTCCTGAGGCAGGGGGTCTTCGGCCGAGCTGACAGGGTGACGCACTGCTTCGTACGACCGTCAGCTCCGGCAATTAATTGTATTTGACCTCAGCTTGGTCTCGGGAGGGGGCGCTTTCCTCCGTGATGTGTCAGGATGATGGGACCGGGGCTTGACTTCCTGGCGAGTCTTCTGACATCCTCGGGAAGGTACCGCCTACCCTGGTACGGACGCCAGGGGACGTCGCGCACGTAGGGCAATTGGCCAGACCGCGGGGCTTGACCCCTTGATCGCGGGTTGAGCCGTCCAACTGTGTGCTCCGACCTAAGAGGTTGGGACTTGCTGACCGTCTAGAGCTGGTTCGAATCAGGGCTGGGTCCACTCTTCATGGCCCACGGGCCCTTCGCCAGAGCTGGGCTTCTAAAGAGGTCAGACCATTCCTGGTTTCGGGTTGATGGGGGTACCCATGGTATGTGTACTCGTCAGTAGCCCCCGAGCCCCCGTTCGGGTCAGAGAGCCGGTCGGGGGTTTGACGAGGTCGACACGGCGTCGGGGTCGATCGATAAGATCCGGTCGGTGCAGCCTGCTGGGGACTGCCTTGGCCGGAGTGACGGGGTGCGCACGAGCGCACCCGGTGGGTGTAGCCCCCGAGCCCCCGAGTGGGTCGGAGAGCCGGTCGGGGGTTTACCCGGTTGAGATGACCCGCCGTCGGGGAGGTCGGTGGGATTCGGTCGGCGCGGCCTGCTGGAGCATGCCGCGGCCGAAGAGCCCGGGTGCGCGCGAGCGCACCCGGTGGGTGTAGCCCTCGAGTCCCTGAGCGGGTCGGAGAGCCGGTCGAGGCGACCCGCCGTCGGGGAGGTCGGGCGGGTTAGGTTGGCGCGCCGCCGGAGCATGTCATGCGGCCGAAGAGACGGGGTGCGCTCGAGCGCACCCGGTGGGTGTAGCCCTTGAGCCCCCGAGCGGGTCGGAGAGCCGGTCGGGGGTTTACCCGGTCGAGGCGACCCGCCATCGTGGAGGTCGCCGGGGTTCGGTCGGCGCAGCCTGCCGGAGCATGCCGCGGCCGAAGAGCCCGGGTGCGCGCGAGCACACCTGATGGGTGTAGCCCTCGAGCCCCCGAGCGGGTCGGAGAGCCGGTTGGGGGTTTACCCGGTCGAGGCCTTGGTACTTTGAAAAATGTTTGTTCATGTTATAGTTGGTCGGCTACGGTCGTGGGACCTAGAGCCGGGTGAGCGAACGCGCGTTTACCTACGTCGGTTTGAACGCCGTGCTCGTGCGAGCTACTAACAAGTAATCCGAGTGGAACCTTGGTGATCTCCCTCGAGGGGGATCATCTCCAAGCGGACATAAATCCCGGCGCGGGTGTCCGGCCCACTGTGGGGCGTCCCATGGAAACCTTTCCTTACTCGATCCCGTATCAGGCTTCCGGGTCGTCCGCCAACCCGGAGCGCGGCTGGCCGCCACTCATCGATGAGTTCCGCGGGAGAGTGTGAGGTATGGTCTCGGATGCGGGCCAGGGTGATTGGGTCGTCCGCCAACCCAACTGGAGGCCCACTAGGGGCTCACCCTGGTCCACCCCTCGCTCTGTTTTACGTGCTGGGGCGGCACTGGTTCCAGTCGACTAGGCTTGGCCTTCGTAACCCTCAGCACGGTGCCGGGCCTCGAGTGCGAGCCGGAAGGCGCTCTGCCACCTCGAGGCCGGGCGGCCCAATGGGACGTTCATACCTTTTTTCGGGGTGCTTTGGCCCGTTACGGCCGGCGGAGACCGCGGGGCTGCGTGGCGCGCAGCGCGAGGCAGTTGTCCTATCAGAACATTTAATGCTCAGTGGAGTTTAAAAGACTGCGGTACGTTACCGGCGGCAGTAGCAGCGGTGGCAGTCGAACGGTCGGGGGACGCGTCGGTTCGCGTGAAGGGGCGCCGGTTCACGGGAAGGGGCGTCCGTTCCCGCCCGGTGCCTATAAAAGAGGGCAAGGGAGGCGCGAGGAGGGGTGCGCCCACTTGTTCTTTCTGCAAAAAGAGAAGACAGAAAAAAGCTCCTTGCTTCCTCGCCTCTCGCCTCGCCTCCTCGTTGGTCTCAGTGATGTCGTGGCCTGCATGCTCGCCGGCACCCGGCCGCATCCTCGGTTTGGAGAGGAAGGGGTTCCTTCCCCCGCGGGACGAGTCGCAGTGGAAGGTGCCGGTGGGGGCTACGACCCTTGCTCCGGGCGACGGAGAGATCGTCGCGCTTGCCTCCTTTTACGAGCGCGGGTTCGGGCTCCCCCTTCACCCGTTCGTCCGCGGGCTGCTGCACTTCTACCGGGGGGAAGTGCACCACTTGAACCCAAACGGCGTCCTCCACATCGCGATTTTCATCACGCTGTGCGAGGCCTTCTTGGGGATTGAACCCCACTGGGGGCTCTGGAGGCACTTCTTCTTGGCGCGGCTGCCGTCGGACGTGGCGGCCGCAAGGCGAGCTACATCGACGTGAAACTGCCGTTGTCGAACCGGGGGTGGCACAACGAGTGGTTCTATGTTCGGAACCCGGGTGGCAGCGCCCCGGTCTTCACCAGCAAGCTGCCTGAGGCGGGTCCCCAATGGGGTTGGGGACCCGACGCGAAGGACAAGAAGAAGGTCAAGATGATCGTCGAGCAGATCACGGACCTGAAGGCGCGAGGCCTGACGGGCGACGACGTTGTTCCCGCGTTCATGGAGAGGCGCGTTCAGCCCTTCAGGGATCGGGTGCACCCTATGTTCAGGTACACCGGGACATCCGACCCCATGAGGTCGTCCGAGGCGGAGCTCCCGGCGTCGGAGCCTTTAGCCCACGTGTCATCGGTCATTCGTGTGGGTGACACCGAGGCGGCGGGTGGAGTTCCCGCGCCGTTCTCGGCGCAGAATCCGCCGAACCTGGTAGGTCGGGCGGCGCCCGCCATTCTGACTTTTTCCCCTCATTCTTCCCTCCGCTCATCTGAGTGTACCTTTGCAGGGGCTCCGCGGCATGGTCTCCCGGGCCTATTTGCTGGGAGAGAAGGAAGCGAGGGCCGCGGCGTGCGCCATCGTGGTTGATCGTGGGAGAGAAGGAAGCGGAGGGAGGAGAGGAAAAAAGCCGCGGCGGCGCGGAAGAAAGAGGAGTGCGCGGCCCGGGCTGCGCGGGGCGAGGAGGTCTCCGACACGACCTTGAGTGACGGCGACCAGGAGCTGTCCTCGAGCGAGAGCAGCGAGAGCGCCGGGGGCGATTCGGGCAGCTCCGATGCTGGTTCCGACCAAGGGGTCGGCGCCCGCGAGCCTCAAGAGGCCGCCCCAAGCTCGGGGTTCCTCCTGAGGAGACGGAGGGCCGCTACGCCCCCACGCAGGGGTCCGGCGAAAAGGGTGCGTCGGGCGGTGCTCGTCCGATCGACGCAGTAAGTGTCTCGTATGTCTTCCGGTCGGGCCTCCGCTTGGGTTTTCTTGCGCGGTTCCCCACTGGTTGTTGCGTGCAGGGGCTATTCAAGCACGGGGGTGGTGTTGAGCCCCACCTCGGGAGTGAGGGGTCGTGTTTCTTCGCCCCAGCTGGCAGGGGCCGTGTCGACGTCCGTCCGGAGCGGGGGCCCCGCGGGTACAGTCCCCGCGGCGGGGCCGGCGGAAGAGGAGGTGGTGCCGCCGCCGGGGGGGGCGCTGGGTCGGATGGCCTTCGCAACGCCGGTCGAGGGGGTCGAGGAGGTTCTCCCGCCTCCACTGCCAGAGAGCGCCGGCCGGGCGCAGCCGATCGGTCGGAGGAGGCCCCGCGACGAGTTCTTGGGGACGCACCAGCCGGAGTGCCCCTGGAGACGGTCGAGGTCGGGACGGGCAGCTACGGTTGGGTCTCCGGAAGAGCGGGCCGCCGGGACGGCTCGGTCGGGGTTCTCCGCGGAGTCCTTTCCCGTGCTCTCCTGGCCGGGCAGTGGCCCATCCGGAGCGCCGTTGCTCATCTTGGATGACGTAGCGGAGTACCGCGACTGGTCGGCTCTGGAGGAGAGTGAGAGGAAGGTCGAGAAAGAGATCGGCCGGATCCGCAAGGATCTTCTCCTCGCTCTCGAATCCTCTTCCAGGGCGATGGATCTTATCATCGGAGGAGCCCGTCCGGCCGGATCGGTAAGGTCAAAAGAAGCTTGTCCTTGGTATTCTTGAGCGGGGCTGTGATTGACCGGGCAGGTGGTTTTTTTGCTGCGTTTGCAGGTTCAGGCGTCGGAGAAGTCAGGCTTCCTCCGACGTATGCACGGTCGGAGGGAGGCCGTCGAAGCAGAGCGCGGCCGCTTCAAAGCGATGTTGCGCAACGCTCGGGGAGCACTCGCCGCCGAGCAGGAGAAGGCCACCGTCGCCGGTCAAAGGCTGGAGGAAGTTGCCGGGTCGCTGTAGGAGGCTCGGCGGCTGGCACAGTATTTGAGCGGCGAGGTGGCTGAGGCCAGGTCTTCCCTGGCGGAGGCCGAGAGAGCTAGGGCCTCGGCGGCTAGCGCAGAGGAGTCTGCTCGGTCGGAGGGCGCCCTCTTTCGGGATGAATGTGAGTCGGCCCGGAGGCAGGCCGACCAATTGCGTGCCGAGCGAGACCTTGCTCGGGAGGAGCTAACGTCGGCGAAAGCGCTCGCCGAACGTGCAGCGTCCGACCGGGAGGCGCGCGCCAAGGCTGAGGGGGAACTCCGCGCCATGGAGGCTTCCACGGCTGGTGAGTCACCCGACCTTCCGGTGGACGTTGCGATAGGCGTCTTTTGACGCGTCTTTGCCCTTGCAGAGCTGCAGAGGAACCTTGGCGACGCCGCGGAGTTGCGAAGGTTGGCGACGGAGCAGCGGGATGAGGCGGTCACATCGCGGGACGTGGCCTTGTCAGCTCAGCAGGTAGCGGATAGGGGTGCGGCCAATCTGACAGCCGAGCTGACGACCCTTCAGAGGATCGGCCAGGCTGTCAGCTCAGCAGCTTTATGAATTAGAAAAAAAAATTCAAAAATTATTATCGGTTGCACCCTATATTACAATGTTCATTTTAATAAAACTATCACTCAAAATTTTGTATTTTTTTCTTCCACTCTCCCTCCTTTGCCTCTCTTGCATGCTTGACACAGTGACACCATCACCCAAAAAATTCCCCACCTCTCCTCTTCCCATCATTGCCGCCTCCACAATTTCTTGCCACCAGCATCCACCTTTATCTTCCCGCTCCTGTCAGCGTCCACCTCACTCTCCATCGCGCGGCCTCAATCCTGCCTCACCTCACGCCGGACTCGTTCCTTTCCGTCACATCATATGGTTAGATCTAGTTGGTTCAGTTGGGTTAATGTATCAACCATAGCGAGATGAAAGATGCAAGGGCGATGGCGGCACGATTTAAGAGGGTGGACACAGTGTTGAGGTGGCAAAGCCATGCATCAGCAGCTCGCTGGAGAGGAGGAAATTTCCTCCGACATTTTGGATTTCGGTTGAAAACGAGATTAATCTCGGTTGGATAAAAAAAAATAAAAAAGTTTAAATTGCTATTGTATTTTTTGAAAATTTTGGTCAAATTTTACCGAAATCTCGGGATCTTAGACCGGATTTTAATGTTTTTGGGCCTGATTAGGTGAAATTGAGAATTCTAATGCGGAATACATATCAAAACTTTGTATTAAACTCAAGAGGCAACTTTAGTTCAATTGGTCAGGTTGGTTCGGTCTCACTTCCGCCACCAGGCTTTGATTCCCTATCCCTGCTTGGATTTTTTCTAGCTTTGTGCCTTGTTTGGCAGAGCTCCAGCTCCACCAAATCTGTGGATCTGGTGGAGCTAGGTATTCCTATATCTGTGGAGCTAGAGCTATGGGTATATTGAGTGTTTAGATGTGTCATATTGTTTATATTTTAGAATAAAAATATAAACCTAATTCACTTTATTTTAACCTGCAAGTTTCAGATGTGAGGTGGAGATGAGATCTAGAGCTTTACCAAACAGGGTCTTGGTAGTTGACATATAATATTATAAGTAGCCGCCACCACAACTTCCAGCTGTTTTGAAAACTCGGCATCCTTATACTGTTTCAAAATGTAGTTGACATATAATATTATAAGTAGCACTCGCAGCTTCTAGAATTTTTTACTGTTTTAACATGGTTGTTTGATTTTTTTTCGTAACTTGCCGTTGATTCGATAAAATTATGAAAATAGTCCCTAAACAGTAGAAACCAGCGGTTTCAGTCTGCTGAAATTTTTTAAATTATTATTTTTATTTTTTTAATCCTAATGCTCTTCGACCATTTAAATATATTTTTTATTTTTTTGGATTTCAAGTGGTCCTCGATCGCTGTTTAGTTTGTTTTTTAATTTTTTCTATTTATTTTTTCAAGTGAACGCCATCCGCTTTTTTTTTCCAAATCAAGCGAAGTGTGTCCGCTATAATTTTTTTTCCCCAATTTTCTATTTCCTATCTTTTCTTTTTCGGATTTAATTAATCTGAAAAATCCAAAAAATCCAAAAATATATTTTCTTAATAATTTCGAGCTACTGAGTTCAAAAATGACATCCACTCCGCCAAAGTAAATCTTTAAAATCTCCAAAATAACCAAAATACCCTCACGACCCCTTCTTCGGCTCCTCTTTCCGGATTTTTCCGTTCTACGGCCATGTCTGAAATGTCGAGTTCAGCAAATCTCGGGCTAAAACAGTAAAAAAATTCCCTCAATGCATGGTACGTGTACTAGTATAGTTAAACTATATGGAAAAGGTGCATTAAAACGGTAGGGAAAGAAGTCACCAAGTTGACTCTCAATAGCTAGAAATTGCCACGTTAACCGGTACAAAAAGAGAAAGATTATAACATCGTTTTTAGTGGATCTAGATTATAAGGTCATCATCACTCAAATATATATTAGAGATGTTACAATCGTATAAGAACACATGTACTTTTAAATACAAATTAACCTATAAATATTGTAATATCTAACCATGCAGCGGTTAGTATAATATTGAGTCAAATCCCACTTGTCCCCTAGCTATTTTTGCAAAAAAATCTTTCCATTTCTCCGAATTACGTATATGTCCCTCCCAATTTACAGATAGGTCCTTTGCGATTTTCTGTGAGGGTAAAATTACAAAAAAGCTGTCAGCATTTTTTATATTTTTTTACCCCAAACCTGTGAGAGTAAAAACCATTTTTGTCAAAATAGACAATGTGTTCTTTTGATTTGTGTTTAGGTCCCTCCTTCGTTATTTTACGAAAAAAAAAACTCCAGTTAAATACAAATATCGAACGAGTCCTTTTCTAATTTTTCAGAGTATCGCTTAGGTCCAAAAAAATAACAAACAAGTCCCCGTCCCTTACGTCTAGGTCCTTTCTCCATTTTTCCCGAAAAAAATATTTTCGTCAACAGAAATATGTGTACGGCTCTATCTCTAGGCTTATTTTTGCAACTCGATTTCTAATATTTTTCAAAATATGTATTATTACTCGATGAATGCATAGTGTTAAACTCGACAAAAGAAGGTTGACATCTCTAATATTTTTTGGAACATGTATTATTACCCAGTTAGCACATAGAGTATTAAACTCGACAAAAGAAGGTTGACCGGGTAATAATAGAGTGTTAACCAAATTCGTCAAAAGAAATATGTGTACAACTCTATCTCTATATTTTTTGTAATCCTATCTCTATATGTGTACAACTGTATCTCTTAGTTTTTTTTTTTTTTTGCAACTCGATTTGTAATATTTTCCGAAACATGTATTATTACCCGATGAACGTATAGAGTGTTAAACTCGGCAAAAGAAGATCCTTTCTCTGTTTTTCCCGAGAAAAAATAGATTCGCCAAAAGAAAATATGCACAGCTCTACCTCTATAATTTTTTTGTCAACTCGAAATCTAATGTTTTTGGAACATGTATGATTCATTTTTTTTTTCTCAAAAAGACCCGTTGTTATACACCATCAGACATGGTATGTTTCACATAGGACTATAATTTGGATTCGTTGCATGTGACATACCTCACAAATACATTTCCATTTTTGGGTAAAAAAATAGGAAAATGTCTACGTGGGCGCATATATTATGCTCTCTCTCTCTTTCAAATAGCAGAGCTTATTATAGCAATTTCCCAAAAAAAATTTGGAGAAATATATGGGGAAAAAGGTGTTGCAATAACTCATGGCCAGCACAATAGTCATAAGCCACTATTTCTTTTTCTACAGCATGCATGAGAGCTGCATCTCAAAACTGTATCGGGAAAATATTCAATACCGAATTTGCTGGCTGCACGACCACAAGTTAAAGTATCAATGCAATTCTGTTAGAAATAAGGCCCAAGTGACCTATTTATCTCTAATGCCAAAGCTACAAAGAATAATACCATATTGCTAGTTGAGAGAGGAGAATACCAATTTAAAAGGGAGAGCTCCCACCATGCCTTGTAATAAGGCAGATGGAGGGTGAGGAGCACGGCTAAAGTCACACGCACGCACGCACGCCTTGTATCAGATTTTCGCGACCACTTACCGCTGCATTTTTCCCGCGTGACTTGTGATCAGAAGACCCTCACTTTTATGCTACAAAGCAAACATAAAAGCAAGGTTCTAATGTGCATACTGTACCATTCCCATGATCGGTCGGGCACGCACAAAACACAATTTGGAATCACAACCATACAAAAGTTTCATATTTTATTACAGCGGAAGTAATGATACATTATGACCGAGAAGGTCAACTAAACATAATAAAAGAATCAGATGTCTTGTAGTTTGCCACATAATCCACAGGCAACTGACAAGGTAAAGCCTTAGAAAGAACTGTCGTTAACAATCCCGCAATCCTGCGTCAAAGTAAAGTTCATCGAGATACCTGCAACTTCACCTAAAAACAATAATGATAGCAAGGGTGAGTACATTTCGTACTCAGCAAGACTTGTGTTGTGTGTTTGGAATGCAGGCTGAACTTAAAGTAGAGCTTCTACGGTTAACTTTTGCTTGGAGCCAAATTGAATTATTAAATACTGAATAGTAGAGTGAAAGCGAAAATTGTAAAAGTACATAAATAAGTAGAGTAACAAGTATGTACTTAAAAGTAATGCGAAGAGATAGATAACTCACAAATTTCTTCGCGAATAAAATGTAACAAAATACCCACATCCCTTTGTGGCGATAATACGCCCGGTTCCATCATATGAAATATTATCTCAAGAATAAACTTTTGTCCACATTAGTGGCACAATACAAAATTCAACCTTGCCAACGTAATGTCAAGTATTGAATCATCCGTAAGGGTAAGCTCACCAAAACATTTTATATAAACAACTAACTAGTGTCAATTCGCCAAGTCGTCCATGACCGTGGACACGGCTATTCGAATAGTTTTAGACTCTGCAGAGTTTGTACTTTGCTTACCCACAAGATATGTTCTCCCTTTGTGCAAACGTTATAAGACACACTTCCTTTGGTGTGCCCGCAAGGAGTTCATAACGAAACTGTTCGATTACTTGAACATTAACTTTGCACTAGCCCAATGACGTTACCCCGACTATGATGGAAGCAAACAAACAAGTGAAGCAATAGTATTCAGGAGCCCGCGCTCAAATGGTACAACAACAGCCCCAATTCATAGCCAGCGTACACCGTTACAACGGCAGATGCCAACACCTCGGTGATGACACCTCCTCGAGCAAACCTATATCCTAATGCCCGTGCTACAACCGCCTACCAATGTGCAAAGCTAATTCCCAAATAATTTAATAAGTTAAGACTGTCCCACTCAAGATTTGTGGATGTACGGTATACTTGGATCATGCAACACTACGTTCGGTCCTTAAAGTGACATGGGCGATACTCCCTATCTACGTACACATTAAAACATGTACATCCCGCTATTGCCAATAATCACCCACGCCGAAATCATCGCTTTATTTTCGTAAAAGAAAGTGTCAATAACCACATTATTCCAACAGATTCAAGATTAATATTCATTATGTCCAACAATTTTAGTTCATCACGAACAGTATAACCATCCGTTCGTGTTCCCAATCTAAGCAGGACTAAGCATATGCAAGTAATAGTCGAATATACCCATTTGCGTATCCAACAACAATCTAGGGTTTCATCTATCACTACTGATTAAGGAAAACCATCAATGAAGGTTATATCTACCATTTTTTCCCATAATATAGCAGTGTATACAAAATATAGCATATGCATGCAAGTTTTAATTAGATTCTTCTTGTTAAAGAAAATTGGGATCTACATGAGTGCTTGCCTTGCTATCCATTGCTTTTAGCGACGAAGTCGAAGACATGATCTTGAAGTTGTCGACGATGAAGTCCGAGACGTCGGATTCTACATGTCGCATAACGGAAAAGATAGCAAATAGCAAATAACACTTTCAATAAGGGCAAAAGGAAATCAGATGGAAATTCAAATAATTAATCATTACATAAAACGGGCATGGTTGTAGTTAGGGTTTCAAGATCGTATAAGCGAACGTACTACTTTTACATCGTAGTCTTATTACCGGTTAATGGTTTGAGGGTCGCACAACATTTATTTCTTATGATTTATTCTATTTTATTTTACGAATTCAGGAAGCTAAGATTGTTTATATTAATTTAAATTAGTACATAAAACAACAGGGTTAGTGCAAGTATAACTTGCATTGTTAAATTTAAGTGAATACTAGACACTAATGCTCCAATACTAGTGTATGTGAGGCTTAAGGTATTAGTTATAAGTTTATGATCTTAGAGAGGTGTTTATATGAGTAGTACTTAGTCTTAAGTATGTTTTATACAGATAAATGATTTATACAAGTCGGGTTTACCGAATGAGACTATTGGTTGTATTTGCATGGTTACACCATCATTCTTATGGTGCAAGTAATTTAACTAAAGTTCCCTTGTGCGAAACCATTCAATAAATGTGCTGTTTAACCATAACACTTAAGGTTATTACACTAACGGGATTCAGATGCAAAGCAAGATTAAACTTAAATATTTTTCTGTAATGTGGTAGTCCATATACCAAAGAGTGGTTCTGAGTCATTCCTTCTAAAATTTGCATTTAGACGAGTTATTCTATGGGCTACCGAAAAGGCTTAAGTGTTATTAAAGTTTACGCGATAACAATTCAGTTTTCGTTTTATGTTTGCGGCTTGCAACTTAAAGAATTATTTAACCATTTTTCAGGAACTAGCTGGGGGTATCACTAAGTGTGTTTTAAAGTTATTTTCACAATATTTCACTTTTGTCCGCGATGTCTTTCAATTAAAAGAGCATTACGGCTTTATACAAAATGTCTATTATATGAAAACATACGTTAACTAACGGCCAAAAGTACGTTAGGTTTAATCTATACATGAGATCCGACATGGCTAGGGTTAAGTATATTCATTCTTGTAAGATTAAATGATCCCGTACTATGAATCACACTAAACAAATTTTATATGCATTACTATCTTTATTCATGCATCATATTCTAAACATATGTCATACAAGTATGGTTATTTATTAACTTAGTTGAATTTTTAACTAATCATGATATATTTTTCCATCCTGGAAATATTTATATGACCTTAGGAACATTTTAGGATTCATTTTTATGATTCCAAGACCTATGGTTTATATTGATTATAATCGGACATATAGCAACATGATTAGTTTCAATTAAATATTGCTTGATACACCCTAAGTACTTTTGTAAAATCATGTCCTATATTGTCTATCTAGCATAGCAGAACAAGTTTCATATCAATAGGATGAAAAATAAACTAGTTATATCAATTCGAATAATCTATGCATTGAAATCAACCTTAAAAGGAAATTAACACAAAGTAAATTAAAATTCAAATATAATCGAATAAACAGAGACCTTATGACATAAGGAATCTAACAAAATTAGTTTCATTCAATTTGGACAAGTTTTGTAATAGTTGTACATGCAACATATTTGATACCTAAACTTATATTTGGATTTGAATTTAAAATAGAGATCAAGATTCAAATATTTTTGCATATTCTAAAACTAGATGATTTAACATGAATTTACAAATTTGTCTCACTTGGTTTGGACCTATGGTTTAAAAGTTATAGCCATTTGAATCAACTCGGTTCAAGTAAATCCTAGGAAAAAATTGAATACGCTTCCACTAATAGAAGGCGTATTCTTGCCTTTAGCACGCTGGGACAAACCGGACCGAACCACTGACAATCAGGGACCACCAGTGGCCAGCGACTCCAGGCAGGGGAGCTCGGCCTTGTGGCTCGCCGGCGGCGAGGAAGGCCGACCGGATCCAGACGACGGCGGGGTGAGCTAGAGGAGTCCTAGAGGATTCTAGGGGTGTGCTCAAACAGGCTTCGACGCTGGTCGGTTGGGCTCGCGACGAGCACGGGCGGTGGTCCACAATCGGGTCCGATGCGGCGGCACATTAGGCGAGTTCAAGTTGAATTGATCAGTGATTAAGCATTTCCAGAGTTCATGGGTGCTTTTGCAACAACTCACCGAAGAGGAGAAGTCCTGGATTGAGCTGTCACCGAGTCGCCGGAGCTGGAGTAGAAGGCGTGCCGTGGAGAGAAGGCTACGGTGAACAAAGATGAAAATTGATTGAGGGATTTGGTTTGCTAGTGGGTGTAGGTGCTTGAGCCGAAAGGAATTTGGGAATGACAGAGTGTGAGAGAAATGGAAGCATAGATTTGGTGCGGCGGGATGTAACCGGAGGTGAGGAAGAAGCCGAATTGAGGCTTAATTAGAAATGCAGTAGTTTCTAGGATATGGCTAAGGAGAAGATGAAACAATGAGGTAGTCCCGGATTGCTTAAATAGGCTAAGAGGTGGCTTAAACAGCGTTTGAACGGGAGAGTTCGTGGCGGCTCGGTTCGGCGTTCTCTCTGGAGTTCTCCTCTGGGATCGTCACCGCGCAAGGCATGGTGAAGGCAGGAGCTGGCAGTGGGGGTGTCAGAGGTGTCCTCGGGGCTTGGGAATTGCAGCGAAAAAGCGACAAGGCCGGAGGCGGTTCGGCAGCTCTGTCGGCAATACAGAGAGAGAGCGAGAGAGAGCAGAGGGGGAGAAGAAGGTGCTGGCCGTAAGGGCCCACAAGGCAGAGAGAAGAGAAGAAAGAGAGGGATTGACGCACGGGTCCGGTACGTGGACACCCACCTGTCTGCCGAAGCCTCTGGGCACATGGCCCCGCGTGTTAGTGGAAGAAGCGAAGACAGGAATCCAAGTTTCCTCCCTCAGACAGCGTGATACAAGAATTAATTGAGGGGGTCAGGTCGACTCTAGAATTTCCTAAACTTTTTGACCAAGTTTCTGGATACGTCTTCAATCCTCAGTAAAATTTTGGAGTAAAAAGGATCTACGGTGATTTAATTAAAAATCTGACAATACTGTCTGCACAGAAAAAGAATTTCGGTTTTTGAGTTAATTAATGATTTAAATTAACATATTAAATTTTGAAATTTTTACTGAAAGTGTGAATCTACTCCAAGATTCTACCATAAAAATTTCGAACCTAAAAATTGCAATATTTATTTTATTAAAATTCTTTTACTGCTTTTTGCAGAATTCCAAATCTGTGTTGTTTAATTGGTAATAAATAGTTAAACTGCTTATAGATTTTTGCAGATTTTTGCGGATGAAGGTAAAGCAACTAAGTTCTCATTGTAAAAATTTCAGACCCTGGAATGCACTAACGAATTCTACACAATTCTTTCATTATCCTGCCTAGACTCAGTTATAAAATCTAAAGTCCAATATTCCAAAGTTTTAATGGCATTCACATTGTTTTTGACCAGCCAAGGACACGTCCACGGCATTCCATGGTTAGACCAAAGTTACTTAGGTAATTTCTTACTTTTACTATTTTACCATTTTATCTTTTACCTCTTTATCTTTTTATCAATTCCCTTTTCAATGAAAGAAAATCAATAAATGATTTTAGAAATTTAGAAAAGATGTTTATTCAAAAATTAAGATCATCTCTGAATTTCATTTTAATAATTTGTTCTTTTGGAAAAGAATTTTCCAAATCGAATTTACTCTTTATCAAGTTTTAGGAAAAAGAAGTGAGGTTATTAAATTTCAAACCAATTCTTGATTTCAATTAAAATTTCTATTTAATTTTATTTTTAAATCTTAAATTTTTTATTTTTCTAATTTTGAAAATGGTGGGGTCTTACAGTGACTTGCGACGCTGTTTCTAATAGAAACAGTCATTTGGATTAAATCCTGTTTACTAGCGTTTAAATGACCGTTACTGGTGCGAGGCTATAAAATCTGGAGACGTCCAAACTAAAGCAAGTTTTTTGCTCTGGTGCTCGCGTTCATCCATTGTGATCTGTGTTGCGTCTTCGTGCTGCTCTCGTTCTTCACCGACCTTCCTCTCGGCGTGCACCGCGAGGCAGGGAGAGCAGGATCTCCGAACCATTGCCGCTGCGAGAACGTTCACGGGGGTGGCAATAAGGTTTCTGGGCAGCGCAACTGCGCGACCGCTCGAGCTTCCTCTGCGTCGACTACTTCCTCTACGGCCGGTCGCTACTGCGCTGCTTCCATTTCATCATCAAGCCCATCGTAAGAATTCTTCCCTCTGTTCATCACTTTCCAGAAAATATGTGGTATTTTCTAGATCTACTTTTTAGAAAATATTTGTGGTATCTTCTGTCTATCTTGTTGTGTTTGATTATTTTGAAATTATGTTTTATATTCAAATCTGTAATCAAAATAATACCTAGATGTTTAACAAATTCAACTTTAAAACTATAATAAGTAACGATGGATGCAATTAAGTTTAAAGAGGGTATGACAGAATTTTTATGGTGTATTATACATATAGTATACAGTGGGTAGTAGAAATCAGATCTAATCGTTGATTTTTTACTACTCTACTGCCAAAAGAATTATAAATAAATTTTAAAAAATTTATGGTGCATTATACCGGTAGTATATAGTGTGTAGTATAAATCAAATCTAACCATTGATTTGTTAAGGGTGTTTCTACTACTGTACCATAAGATAAAGTATAAGTAAACTCTAGTTAATCTAATACATTAGATCGAAAAGAATAAACAATTCATATTTAATTTAGTGTATTGTAAAAGAGTTTTAAATTTTAATTAATCTGATGTATTATATAAAAAGAATAAACGGTTCGTATTAATTTTAGTGAATCATAAAAGAGCTCTAATTTTAACGTGCTTATAAATGACGGAACATGAGTACAAATGGATAAATTACGCCCAAATAAAACACCCATCTCCCAACCATGATAAGTAACGGCAGTCATGTCAGGGCCATAGGACGATAATAGATCCTACGAGAATTAGTCAATGAATCAATCTGCCAGCAATGGACGATCCAGCTTCCAGGTTGGGCCAGCTGATGGCTCCATCAGAAAACGGCGTCCTCGCACGGCCCCATGCTTTTTGATGCAGATTAAAGCAAAACTTTTGCTCATCCTGGTCGCTCCAAGACAGAGTTGCCTATTGCATACCCATTTCTTGTTTGCGTCTAAGTACCAATTTTGTGTTCCCTTGTTGATTCATTGAGTAGCCTGTATAATCGGAGAAGAATCGAGTTGTGAGCGGGCTAGTGAGGCGCATTCTCACTAATTGGCATCCTAACTGACCAACAAAATAAAATCAATGACCCATATCACATAAATGACTATTACCAAAAATAGATACCCCTTTCACACATTGAACCTATTCGAATGACATACTCCCTAATTGGCATCTAAACTGACCAACAGAATGAAATCAGTTTTCTCGAAACTTCCATCACCGAATCGATGGTTGGATCTAATTTATATCACCACAATGTACTACCAATATAATCCACCATAAAAATCCCCTAATCATAATCTCTCTGGCTCTCTCTCAAACTGTTTCAAGTAAACAATTCACATGATTGATTTCTTCATTCTTTGTGTGCTTGTTTACTGATGTTATTATCTAGGAACCCTCACTTTTTACTTGAGAAGCAATATACCAAGACAATTTTTGGGTTGGGAGAATGAATGAGAGTTTTTTTTTTTTTTAAAAAAAAATGAGGTTTCCCATTTCTATTAACAGAAACGAGCTACAGAGTTCATTGTTTCCCAATCAAGGTTAACAAACCAGTTCTTCTCTAAGCTTTATTACTAAATAGAGTTGGCTTACCATATAAGAGAAGCAGAAGAAAGATTAATTTTAATTCTTTATCCTCAGGTCAAAATAAAAAAAAATGTACAGTCCAATTTTTCGATTCAATGAAAGCCCAAAGAAGTCCATTCTATTTGACATGAGGGCAAGAGGGTGGAGCAAGAAAAGCGTAGAGTCCAGGCATAGGACCGCGAACATAATTCACCTCTGGCCTCTGGGCACATCGGACAACTTGCCTCATGCAATCCAACCCGAAGACCGAGGAAGTTGAGGAGAGATGGGAAGACCCAACTGTTGCCAGTCGGGTTGGATATCCATATAACTAAATTCACCAAAAAAAAAAAAAATTGTCTTTAGAAAAGAAAAATGAAATGAACCAAAAGAACAAGTTTTACAGCTTATTTCGCAGCAGAAGATGCAGCAGCCCTAAAACCATGCTAGTTCTAGTGCACCAGCAACAGCCTTACCGAACTTTCGGAGAACACCAAAATGCTAGCCATCAGCATCTCCAATTCTTCTAGTCCATGAAGCCCGTCTTCTTCTTGCTCCAAAACCTCCCACGTCGCAACATGCCACATCGCTTTAGCTCCATGGACCCATGGTAAGTAATTTCTGCTCTTCCTTCTCCTGCAGTTTGGCCCAAGATTAATCTAACTACACATGTATATTTACTAATATATAAATACGAGTTGTTGGTGGTTGTCTATTTTCCCTCTTCCTCCTCTCTAAGAAAAGTAGCACGCGGACTGCATGATAAAAAAGAAACTACTCCCTCCAGTCTTCAAAAAGATGACGTTTTGGATATATTGATAGTCAAACTTTCGAAACTTTGCTATCGATACATTTTTAAATATTTAATTTGGATACATGAAAATTATATGTGTAGACTTGTCTCGAGAAGTACTTTCATAATATTATAATTTTATTGAGTTTTATAAATATATTATAATAAAACTTAGCGATCAAAGTTGTGTTTTGAAGATCGTGTCGATGTCCAAAACGTCATCTTTTGAAGACTGGAGGGAATAACAATATCTCTCTCTTTCCGCTCACACTCGCTCCCTGATAGGCCATTACCCACTTATTCCTCTCCGTCATCTTTTGAAGTACAATTTTATTTTTTGTAAATACATGGTATAATTTGATTATTTGGTTAAAAAATATAGGAATAAGTTCATTTTACACCCATCAACTTTCCAAAAAGTTCATTTAACACTCTCAACTATAAAATCAAGTATTTAGCACCCCCAAACTTATAATATCGGGTCAATTTACACCTTAATACAGTTTTAAAGAGTGGTTTTGCTAACAGGGATCCAACTTAAGGTGGTTTTGCTATGTTAGCTGCCATGTTATCAATTTTTACTGATGTAGATCTAAATGAGAGAAGGAATGATGATAAGAAGAAAGAAAATTTATATAGAGAGAAAAGGAGTTAGAGCAAAATCAATGATGTTGAAGTTAAATACCTTTGAATTGGATTCTTATTACCAAAACTTGATGATGTAGATGCTAATATAGTGAAAACCGTACTGAGTGAGATCCAAATAATTAAAACTACCCTACAAAACCGCATTAGGGTGTAAATTGACCCAATTTTGTAAGTTTAAGGGTTAATACCCAGTTTTGTAGTTGAGAGTGTTAAATAAACTTTTTAGAAAGTTAATAGATGTAAAATAGACTTATTTCAAAAATATATTTTTGTTGCAATGTATGGACAGTTGACCATATCAAATGCATTTGTTTAGCTGGCAACTTTTTTGGAAGCAAGCCAAGTTGCGCGCTTTCCAGATACACTCCAAGCAACAGCTAAACCTACTATCACAAGCTTTCTGTTCCTCCTTGCAAACCTATCCAACCAGCTTTTAGATAGCTGATAAATATTACCGGGAGGACCGGGTAAGCCGAATGTGCAACTAATCACATTCCACAAATCTTGCCTGTGGACAACGGAGGAATAGATGATCAATAGATTCATTTGCACCACAGAAAACACGATTGATCATCGTTCCAACCACTGTGTGTGAGATTATCTTTAGTTATTATGCTATATCTGAGCACTAACCATAAGAAAACCTTGATCCACAGAGGTAGTTTAACATCCCGAATGAAATGGAATGGAAATCCTATACCAGTTATACTAAGAATTTTGTAAAAAAAGAGTTCACAGAGGAATTTCTAGATGGATTCAATATCCAAATAAATTTGTCTTGCTCACCAGATAAACTGTACATGAGCACAATCATCACTTAGTTGATTCCATATAGTCAATCTCCTCACCCCCACCCCCCAACTGAGCTTAGCTCAGTTGGTTAAGAGCGTCGTCAAGCTCAGTTGGTTAAGAGCGTCGTCACTCAACACGTGTGCGCGTTTAGTGGGATTGCGTGTACCTACACTCCAGAGGCCCTGAAGCCTCCAAAATTTTTCTTTGGCGTGTGTATAGAACGCGCACACATGTGTGTACATGTAGGGTGTGTGTGATGTGTGCATCCTTGTACCCCTAAAAATATGTGCAACAGTGCCATATTTACTAAAGGTGAGGTTATACAATCTAATATACTACTACTTATGCCGGAAAGAATCGGCTCAACCTCACGCATATTATGTCAGCAATTTGCGAAACACACCTAGTTTTTGATAATTTGTGCTAGAAATTTTGCAAAAACACGCCTAGTTTTTTATAATTTATGACGCATCCTGTGTTGACAATTTTGTGAAAACACCCCTAGTTTTCGAAAATTCTCGAAGGATCACATTTTTGCAAAAACACTCCCTAGTTTCTGGAAATTAATGATGGATCCTATTTTGGCAATTTTACGAAAACACCTCCTAGTTTTCAAAAATAGCGAAGGAACACAATTATTCGAAAAGTGACTCATGGTCCCTAAAATTAGCGATGGTCCTTTGCGGATCTTTTGCAAATAAACCCTCGTGGTTATGAAAAAATGCAAACAAAGCCCTACATTGTCTCATTTGCAAGAAAGACCTCGCGGTTCGGGGAATTCCCATCCAAGCCCGAATTGAGACGTTCTGAAAAAACTCCTGTTCATGAAATTTCTGTAGTAAATCCCAACGGTTTCCTAAAATCTTTTTCTCATTCTCCGTTTATGCGAAATGAACCCCACGAATTCTAAAATTTTGCTCATTTCGGTTTCCTTTAGGTTTTTTACAATTTCATCAACATAAAAATGACGCCCACCATTGAGGTCATTGAGATTGGGTTTGCCATCTAAACAATTTATCGAAATTCGTTCGACGCAACATAGTGCACGACTCTAGCTAGTATATTTGATACCGAAAGGAAACTTTCCTATCAAAGGTTCCTCCCAAAGTCTTGATCTCTCACCATTTCCTAGCTTTCTCTTACAGCAAGCCAAGAAAGGATTCCTGACTTCCATTATTCCTTTCTAAAAGGCAGAATCATTAGGATTTGCCTCTACATTTGCCAACGTTTGATTATTAAGACATTTCTTCCTCAGAACATCTTGCGACAATTCTTCTTTATTTTTACTATATTAAAAGAGGTTAGTGGTGGTTCGTCAGTCTGCCAGCCCCTCCCCTCCAACAATCCTATTATTTTGTCGCCATCATTCCTCCTCCTTCTCCCATTCTGCTTGCTCCACACTATTTGTTAGCATAATATCCAGTCTATTAGGGTTGGAGCATGGCAAGATAATGGAGACAAGATTTAACGTGAAAAAACCATTGTGGGAAGAAACCACAGGAAACAATCTACTATCTTTGTTCCAAGATTACAAGTATAGGGGGTTGGCTTAAATAGCCAAAAGAGTCTGAGTTGTAGCATAAATGGACTATCACCCTATTTGGATAAAACCAAAAGATATGGTAAATTAAGATATTTAAATTTTATCTACGATTTATCATTGGAGATTGATTCGACATTTCATCGTTGGTTTTCATCGACATTTCATCGTCTACTTTGGAGAAAAAAAAATTGTCTATTGAGGAGACAACTGAATTTGGTGTTTTATCACCATTAATTTGAATTTGGCATTTTATCACCATTATTTTGGTGTTTCATCACCTTTAATTTGGTGTTTATTCACCGTTTGGATACGTTGACCATTATGGAGGTTTTGACAACGTTAATTTGGAATTTTATAACACTATGATGATAGTGTTATACTCTTCGAGGTTTTTGCTAGTGAAGGTTTTGCTCCAATATCAGTTTGAGATGAAGTGCAAGGATGAGTTTGTTTCTGCATGGATACTACAACATTGTCTTAGTGTCTTAGCTCAATATGAGAGGTCTAATGTAATTTATACTCCATTGACAACACAAAAGTTCTTTTTATCTTGATATTTTTGCAGCGTAATTTCAACAAATATTATGGAATTTCAGTAGCAGTTTGTCGTATGTGATGACTACACATGCAATTTGCCGAATTGCATGTGGAGCATATCAATTCCATCATGTGAGTTCTTCGCTATTTATCAAGCACCACAAGTGATGTTTTGGATTATGCTATTTGATGACTGGGCATTTATTTAAGAGGTCAGTTGCACAATTCATACTTTACTGGGGTTATGAGTTGAAGACCCAGACTATTCGTCTGCTTTGTTATAGCAGTGTTGGTTTAACTATTCTTAGTCTTTCTCTCGCCCTACTGATGGTTTGCTCAATTTTGCTTTGTAAGAAGTATTTAAATTGACTATTTCAGTTTTTCACCCAATAAGTCTTTTAGACTTTTAATGCACTTGTATTCATTGTGCTTAATTCCCCTTTAAGTTTTTTGGAGATAATATCATTATAGATTTTGAGTTAAGGGAAGATTTGTTGAAGGTAACTCCAATATCTCAACTTGCCATATCTTTGTAACTTGACCATAAGGTCGGGCAACCAGTTTGGTTAATTAATAAATGTACTTTACTATTCCGTTGAGTATGATTGTGATATTTACCGATGTTGAGACTGTGTGCACTAGCGTGATCCTGGACTAGTGCTGAATACACAGAGGGTCCGGATTTGCAAATTCAGGTCCCAACATTAATTCCCCTTTAAGTTTTCTGGAGATAATATCATTATAGATTTTGAGTTAAGGGGAGATTTGTTGAAGGTAACTCCAATATCTCAATTTGCCATATCTTTTGGTTTTATCCAAATAGATTGTTATTCCAATTCTGATACAACTTAGACTCTCTTAGCTATTTAAGCCCTCCCTTGTACGTATAATCCTTTAATCAAATAGTGCATTTTGTTTTCCATAATTTTTTTCGCAAGGGTTTTTCATGTAAAAACTTTTGTCTACTTTTGTGCGTATGCTTTGCATCTAGAACTAGCACTGCTCCACGTATATAGGGTGGCAGTTTTGGTGCCACAGGGGAAGACATGGGAGGTGGAAGGGCTGGGACAAAGATGAAAGAGAGTGGTGGAGAGAGAGACGAGGATGAGTACCTTCCATTGCAGATTTGGTGTCACCGGAGATGGAGGAGGAGGACAGGGCAACATAAGTGGAGGAAATGACCGCCGTTGGATCCAATTGTTGGCGAAGAAGCAGCGGTCGGAGAAGAGGTATGGATATGCTATTAGATGGGACTCTGTTCCGGCACTCTCCTAGATCTTTAAATAGTTACTCCATTGTTAAAAAAATATAAGATATATTTTAACTTTGTATAAAGAATAAAATTGCTGTGAAATTAAGAAAAGTACGAGAGAAATGACTTAGATACCTCACTTAATTGTTTTGAAAGATGAGAGATAATATTTTGTGTGGGTGGGAATGAATAAAAGCACATGGTTGGGAGAGAATAAATAGGGATATAGTAGAAACAAATCTCATTAAATCCGCATGCAAATACTCGCTTCATGTATTTTTATAAGACACGATTTGATTTGGTGCAATCTCTAAAGTGAAACTTCAACCATTAATTTTTTTTATAATATTTTATTCGTAGCTATAAAATCATAACCCTAAAAAAATGCTTTCATCACTTTTATATCATATAATCTATACATTATTACACTACTTATTGATTAAAGTTCACAGCCTTAAAATATCGAAATGCCTAAGTGCATTACAGAAATAAACAAAACCTTCGAGCTATAGAACTTAATATATTTGAGTAACTCTTTTGCACTGCGAACACCATGCTAAAAAAAAAGAACACTCTTCGGCTCTGCACTCGTCTCTTCTGGTGGTCGCCTCCTGTTCGCCGCGGCGGTGTTCCGACAAGTGAGGTGAGGTGACGCGGGTTGAGGATACTTCGCACCCATTCTCTTCCCCCTGTGTTCTATGGCATCTCATTTTCCTTCCGCGGCCAGCAGCTCCGGCGACCGCAGGCTGTTCGACGGAATGCAGGAGAGGCCCAAGGACGCGAAGCATGAGGGGAACGGCTTTGGGGAGCGGATTTGCAGGCGAGGACCGCATCGGCGCAGCGCCCTTCCGGACGAGGTCCTCTAGCATGTGCTCTCCTTCCCGCCGGCCTGCGCGCTGTCTTCTGCGCGCTGTCTCGCCGCTGGTGCAGCCTGTGGAAGTCCACGCCCTCCTGTGCATCACCAATGCCAACAGCTGGGTGAGGGCTGATGAGTTCAGCAACTTCGTCGGTCATCTTCTGCTCTTCCGCGACCGCTCGCGTCTACACGAGCTCGAGCTGAGCTCCTGTCTATACAAGCACAAAACGCACGGCAACAGCAACGAGCCATTCCGAGTCATGGAGATGTGGATCAGATACGCTGTGATGTGCAATGTTCGATTGCTCTGGGTCCGTATTTGCTCTGAAGGCGGACACTTGGGGCTAGTCAACGAACGCTTCTGTCTAGTCGGCGGGCGCCTCGCGCTAGCCACGCCCCTACCATCTCCTGGCACCTGATGAGCTTAGAGCATGAGTGTGTAGAGTTGAAGGATTGCTCTCTGGATTTTTCGAGCTGCCCGGCATTGGACGATCTCAAGATGAAGTAATGAACCATTTCTGCCCATAAGTTGTCGTCCCAGTCCCTAAAACGTTTGGCCATCATCGAGTGCGACCTCCCTCGGGAATTCTGCGCTCAGATTTCTGCCCAAAATCTTGTTTCATTACAGCTGGACACTTTTACCGGTAGGGTTCCTTTGCTTGAGAGCATGCCATTGCTAGTTACAGCAGTTGTCAGAGTTGGATATTATCCTTGAAGTGGTAATCGCGATGGTGACATCTGTATGGTTCTCAGAGTCTTGTCCAATGCCTACCAATTTGGGGTTGGTTGAATATGGAGTGGTATGTTTACACGTCTACCTTAACTCCTATTGTTTCTTTTGGGCAATTTTTTCTTCATAATGAGAGGAGCTTAATTGCTTAAAAAGAAATCCCATCGTATGCCACCGAATAACTCTAAATTCCACTTCACACCATCGAATAACTCACTCCCTTCATACCACTGGGTAGTGACGGAGCTAGGAAATTTTGAGAGCCTAGGCAAATTTAACTACGGTCAAGAGCTTACTCGGAAAAATGCGGCTTTCATGGTGCCTAATAGCGGTCAGATTGTATTGGAGTTTCACTGTTTGTCGCAGGTCAGCCCAAACAATGACTCTGGGTGTTGCGGCTAGGCTGAAAAACTGTTTTTAGTTTGCTGGGCTAAAAAAGTAGCTGTCACTGGCGGTGGTGGTTTTTCCTAAGAGGCCGTTTGGCAAACTGTTTTTTTTTGTTTTTGTAGTTGTAGCTACAGGGAGGTGGCGGTCAAGCAAGAAGGAGACGGGAAGGCGGCGACCAAGCAGGGAGGAGACGAGGAGCAACAGCCGAGCGAGGAGGCAGCGGCAAGCGGAAGGGAGACGGGGAGCCGGCGACCGGTCAGCGGTCGAGCGGGCAGGAGACGGAGAGATGGCGGCCGAGCGGGAGGGAGATGGGGAGGCGGTGATTGTGCGGCAGGCGAGCGGGGAGGATACGTGGAGGCGGCGGTGAGCAGGAGCGAGTCGGGGAGGTGGCAACCAAGCGAGGCAGCCATAGCTGCGAAACACGTCCCTGGCCACTGCAGCTTTTGGGGGTGCTTCTGCTGTGGAGATTGTAGTTCCAATACATGTGTTGGTTGTTATGGTAATCGTGACGGCAGTTATTCTCAGTGGTTTGTCCAGTGCTATGAATTTGGAGTTGATGACTAAAGATACGTTTGCACTTACTTCTAGCTGATCTCGTAGTGTTTTTTGGCCATTCACGCTATTATGCATATGTTTATCTACCATTACATGTTCATAAACTTTACATTCTAACAAGATTCTCTTCTTATGTTTGTTACCAGCAGTTGTGTTTTATAAGTTAACATTTTTCAATGACAGCATTACTGAAAATTGGTTTGTGTGTGTGTGTGTGTTATTGCATTTTATCGTTTTGGTACTTCTCATATCAAGCTGTTTTGACATTTGAGAATCCGAAGATAGTTAGAGCCTCATTTAATTTCTGCTGGATTTCAATCGATATTGCTACTTTGCTAGGATAAGGATATTTCTGTGTCAGGAAAGAGAACCCTATAAAGAGAGAAGTGGGTTATTGACCTGTTTTGTTATCTCTTGATTTTGCTTTAAAAGTCTATCCAATGTTCCTATTCACTTTATCTTGTCTATGAAAATTATATTTTATTTTTTTCTTTCTTTATCCAGCACATTTTCAAGCGAGACTTGACATGGTGCCCCACATTCAGCAAGTTAAAGACTTTGCTACTCAATGAATGAGTTGCTGGCATTGATTTCCGTGCTCTAGCTTGCTTTCTCCGACACACACGAATTATAGAAAAGCTCACTCTTCAAATTGGAAGGTATATGCATTCTAATATGGTAGTCGTTGTCTTATCAAAGTTACTGTGTATGGTTGATTGAGCTAACATATTTTTGTCTGTTATAGGGACATGAACATATAGTGAAAATGGAAGAAAGTCCCTGTCCAGTGGAAGAATTGCTTCAATCTGAGCACCTTAAAATAATCGAAGTCAGATGCCTAAAGTTTGATGAATGGGTTCACAAATTTTCGAAGATCTTGAATACCTATGGCATAACTCCTGATAAAATCACTATCCAGATTACTAAAAGTCCATCTGTATGTAAGTTACATGTTATTCCTTTCTAAGTTAAATATTGGAATTCTGTCTGCTTCTTGTGTTACTATATTTGCTTGTATGTGTCCTAAAGCAGGCAATGAGAAATCTCTCAAAATAATTAGAAGTAAATATTTGGAATTTTGTATTGGTTGAAAATGAAAAGGTTGAAACTCCTCACATATGTTAAGGAAGGAAAAAAGGAGTAAAGTGCTATGCTTTGATTTTGTTAGCGGCAGTCATCCGGTACGGTATTTAGAGTTGTTGTGTGGGGAAATATGCATGGAGCGAGTAGATCAGTAGCAGTTGCAAGAGAGTAATCAGCAGCAGTTTTGGCAGAAGGGAGTTAGGCGTGGCAGCATGCGGCAGGGTCCAGCCAGTGCCCGAGTTCAGGAGTTGTTAGAGATAGATTCTTGTTAGGGAGTTTTTAATCAGATATAGAGATGAGTTTTTAATGATATAGTTCAATTGTGTATCTAGTCCGGTTGTGTCTCTAGTTGAGTTAGGAGTCCTGGGTGATTACGAAGTCGGTCAAAGACTTATATAAAAAGACATCTAGTCGTACAATTGGGATGAAGCCAGAAATAAACCTATTTCCTCACCTATTCTTCCTATCTCACCTACATTGTCTTCTCAGCCTTCAACACCGCCTGCTGTGCGGTCTTCCTCACCACGGTTCCGGGCACAAGCCTACAACCGAGAAGACTCCCACCTTTCACGATTACTTGTTGCACCGGTAAGAGGGCGTGACAAGACATGTGGTTCAAATTAAGCACTATTTATACACAATCACATTTTGTATCAACTATCAAGTTATTTGCTTGTTCTTGTGGTGCCTATATATTTGCTGTCTGCCATACGCAATCATTTGGGTTTGTTCTTTTTGCCTCCTACTAGCTGCACCTCTATCAAAATAACCGGTCCTATTCTCGGTATCCAGTTTACCTTGCATCTTCTCCCTACCTGCTGGTTGCACATGTCATTATGAAACTCCAACAGATTGTGTCTTATTTTGTATATCGTACTCTGCTTTTGGGAAAAAAACATAGCGCTTGCTCTTCATCGAGGATATAACGCTTTACAATTCTTCTTGATGGTAGTTTTGATTCTGTTGGTTTGTTCTAGACTTCTAGTGCCACTTTGAGACGTTATTGGTTTGTTCACTGAGATGCCCGTGATTGATCTCACTTCTCAGTTCTTACTGGTTTCTATAAAACACTAAGCTTGATGCACTCTTTTGATGGCTGTTAGGTTGGCGAAAAAGGTCAGATGTGATGTTACCCTCCTAAGTCTACTTATCAAACAACAATTTTCGTTGAACTTCTTATTAATAAAAAATGCATCCAGTTTCTCTAAATTAAGGTCAGATGTGTTGTTACCCTCACAAGTCTACTTATCAATTATAATTTTGTTTGGTTAACTTCTTATTAATAATAAACGCATCCAGTTTCGCCAAAATAAGGCCAATTTGCATGTTGCCCTAGGTGAACATCTTATGTAGTAACGAAAATTGCTCTACTACAAAGTTCATTCTCAAGCAATTGGATATTTTTGTACTTATATCACAAAGGACATCTTAGAACTTACTATGCTCTCTTCATGTCTGTACAGACTTCAGTTTCGAGAGGTCAGAGGGATGAAGTGGATCTGGCAGTTGATAGATCAACTAGCTCTTGACTATCTAGAGGTCCATGGTTCGGGTTTGCAGGAATTAATGGCACTGTCTGCTGAAGCTCATAGTAATGGAGCTTAGAATGTTCAAATGTTGATCTATGAGCAGTAGTATCATGTGCACTCATGTGGACAATTGTGTCACGATAAAATGCTAGGCATCTCTCTTATACGGGAGCACAAACGAATTTAAACACAACATACTTGAAAACAAAAGGGAAGAAAATCAGTGCAGCATGTACGTCTATCTGCTCGATTTTTCAGCATCTTCGTCGTACTTGCTCATGCAATTGAAAAATTCTATCAAAAGAAAAGTGGAGATTATCTTCAGGAAGGTTAAGTAGTACGTTCCACTCTAAGTCACAACAATCCACCATTTGCAAGTCTGGAAACAATAATCCTACAAGGAAGGCACAAGTAGTCAGGATTCAGAGACTCGCGGATATTACAAACCTTGGTGATAACTTGCTTTGGACTTCAGTCTGCTATTACTACCTCAGCAGCATCTCCTAATGGCGTATTTTGATAGCCTAGGCCCTGAACCATAAATGAATGTTAGAGAATCGTGCAAATCAACGTGTAATACGGGAGACTTAACTAGAGACTCTGTGCAAATCAATGTGCAATACAGGAGAATTAACTGTAGTGTATGTGGCATATTGTCAATGGAAGTTCAAAGAAAACCATTCTTTACGTACTAAAGGTGCAAGACAATTAAACAACTTATCTAGCTTTGGAGTGTTGTACATTTTGGAACCTAACTTTTGGAGTTGGGCTTAAGCCCGTTCGATCGGATTTTGTTAAATCTACTGACTTGTGAGTTCGAGGACCAAAATGCTCCTCTCTCTTACCAAATCAAAACTTTATTTCTTACCACCGAAGAAACCAATGGTTTTGTAACTAGAAAATTAGTGCCAAATCAAGGTATACTTTATACAAATCCATACGTGACAAAAGAGGAGGCGGATTTTACACCTTACTAAGATGTGTATATAAAAGACCATAATATATGAAGTAGTATGACCTTAGAAATAGACATGGATATACAAAGAAAAAATGTAAAATTTATCTCGGAATATTAGAATGATATATATTTAGAAATAAAAAGCTAAAAGCAAATGGATGTATGAGTTTGTTGGAAGGTACCTTCAATACGAGCATCTATATCTTTCTCCTTAAGGTCATTGAGTTGTTGCTGCAGGCATGTAGGGAGTGACTTTATACCACGGCAGTTTCTGATGGTAAGGGACTGAAGGGACGTGAATGCTTCTGGCAGATTGGATTCCAATGATCTCAACCTCGCACAATCATAAATATAAAGTTGTTGTAGGGCATCCAGCTGGCCTGATAGGGTCTCAATATTATCGCACTGGTAAATCGTGATGTGCGTGAGGGTCGAGGGAAGATTGAGAAGCTCTGAAATGCTATCACAACCATCTAGGTCTAGATATTCCAGGTGTGGAAGGAAAAGATCCGTGGCTGTGGAGGGCATGATGTCAGTGTCAGGTTGAATTACCGGCTTCCGAAATTTCAACTCAAGCTCAGGGCACGTAAGAATATACATTCTTTTGAGAGACTCGGCCACATTGAACATCTCCACTAAACTTTTACAGTCCAATATTATTAGAGACTCGAGACATGGCAGGAGTTGACTCCTTTCTGATGTTGATTGGTCAAGAGGTTGGGCGTATCCAGTCAGTTTGCTGCAATGACGAATACGTAATGTCCTCAAGGATACCAAGCTCTGGAACTCTTTCTCTGGCCAGTGGACGAGCCCATCGCAGAGATCAATGTTCAATTCTTGAAGCTGTGCAAAACATTTCCATAGCGCTAGCGCATTTGAGCGGAAGAAGAAGTTGCAGCCACCTAAACCCAAAATCAATAGAGGGGATTTATGGTTCTGTTTCTCCTTGCCGCCCACCAGATCAGACTCCAATTCTATTTCCTCGCCATCGTACTCCAATTCCAAATTGGACAATGAAGTCAAATATCTAGCTGCCCATAGATAAATCTGTTGGTTGCCTCTATGTATTTCTAATGAACTGAGCTTCGGTGCTTGAGGAAAACTTGTTAGCTCACGGCATCCCGAAATTACAGCATTCTCAAGGTTTGGGAAGGAGGAGCGTTCACCATCTGTTCCTTCTGTCATCCCCCAGCTCTTTAAACTATCTAAGTAATATAGCCGGATTTCCTTTAATTCTGGAAATGCCGAATTGGACCTTGGATGGTCTCCAAGCAGCAGTGGTGTTTTCAGTAATGCCGTTAGCTTCTTGCAATTCTCGATTGACAGCTTCTCAAGTTGAGGAAACATTATATGTTCTCCTTGCCGTCCATCTATTTCCAACCATCCCTCGAAATCTGGCAGATCTTCTAGCTCAAGCTCCTCCAGCTTTGGAAATGTAAAGGATGTATCACCGCTGCACAAGAATTTAAAATTTTCCAATAGACACAAAGAAAGAAGTCGTAGTTCTGGTAGCTGGCACCGTGGAGGAACCGGTGGTGCTTTCAGTAATGCCGTTAGCATCTGGCATCTCAGGATTGACAGCTTCTCAAGTTGAGGAAACATTATCTGTTCTCCTTGCCACCCATCTACTTCCAACCATCCCTTGAAATCCGGCAGATCTTCTAGCTCAAGCTCCTTTAGATTTGGAAAAGTAAAGGATGTATCACCGCTGCACAAGAATTTAAAATTTTCCAATCCATACAAATAAAGAAGTCGTAGTTCTGGTAGCTGGCACCGTGGAGGAAGCTTCTGGGACATGATGCAACTAAACAAACGAAGCTCAACCACGTTTAGCAACTTATCCATCCACACCGGAAAAGTGGTGCCTTGGTAGCAATTTATAGCTAGAGCCTGCAGCCCATCATGAGGTTCTAGACGCTTGAGAACCATATCATTATTTCTGAGGTTTGCCTGCTCCTCCTCACGCCTTGTCCATGTTAAAGTCAGGTCTCTGAGTTCCTTCTTATTTTTGAGGTTTGCCTTTTTTGCATCTGCTCCTATCACATTTTCTAGCTAACTTAGCTCTAGTCGACCACATAGGTTTAAATGCTGCAGTTCTCCAAGATTACTGCAATCTGAGTCAGTACCCACTACAAAACATGTAAGTGTCTGTAGGGAAGTGAGTTGGCTCAGGTCCGACGGCATGCACTTCAATCGGCTGCATCCATCGGTGTAGAGGTGACGCAGGGTATTCATGTACTTCATTTGCCTTGGAAGTTGACGAAGACGATAGCAACCAGAAAGGTTCAAGGTTTGCAGGTTGTATAGAATGCTTATATCTTCAGGAAGTGCTTTGATACTACTATACGAGAGATCAAGATACCTCAGGTGGCGCAAGTGCTTTGGTTTCAGTAGGAATGTACTCCGATTTTGACAGAGTCGTAGTGCTCGGAACGAGCTATACTTTGATGGATGCTGCAACGAACCATATACTGTGCCTCCATGACATAGCAGTGTTTGGATAGCTGAAGACGTTTTCATCTGAGAAGCATTCAAAAGATTTTCTTGATCTATGCATGTCAAAAACAAATGGCGAGCAGTACTTGGAATCAACTCCGTTTGACTAGGTCTCTCAGCTATAGTGACACATTCCTTTTGCATAACAGACTGTGCAACATCATGCATAAGATCATGGATTTTACATGTCATTCTCGAACAATACCCATGTATGCCTTTACTTACACCAACTGGGACATACTTCACATCCTGAAAGAATGACCTTGAGGCCAGCTCGTTGAATATCTGTCTCCCAATGGTTTCAGGACGAACTTCCTTTTGCTCTGGGATAAATAATATTCCATTTGCCATCCATAATTGTGTCATCTCATCGACATCAATCTCGTAATCCTTAGGAAACACAGCACAGAAAGCAAAGCACCGCTTCATGTGTGCCGGCAAGTCATTGTAGCTGAGGTTGAGTATCTGTAAAATTCCAGTCTCGTAATCGCGGATGGTGCTTTTTCTTAACACAGCCTTCCATTCTTCCACGCTGGTCTTGGTATGCAGTACAGAGCCCAGTGCCCTTGCGGCTAATGGATTGCCCCCACATCTATCCGCGATCTCACCAACCATCCCCTGTAGCTCAGGCTTTCCCTCCTTTTGCGCACCAAATGCTCTTGTGTTGATAATTTCCTCTATAAAGCTTTTTTTCAAAGCTGTGAGATTGTAGGCTTTAACTGTACCCATTGCTTGAGCCACTCGTTCATCACGAGTAGTTGTCAGCACTGCACTACCAATGCCACCATGTTGAAGGCGGGCCATCAGCTTCTCCCACTTAGCAAAGAAGTTGATCCCAGTGTCCCAGACGTCATCCAATACAAAGAGGTATCTCTGTCCTCTCAACACCTTTTGAATGCGATCCAGTGGTGATTTGGTATCATCCTTCCCATTGGTAGCTACTGCTTCAACTATACTTTTAGCCAGGGAATCCACATCAAAGTTGTCAGACACACACACCCAGAGCCGCATCTGGAAATGCTTTTGAACTTGAGGGTGATTGTAAACAAGCTGCGCTAAGGTTGTCTTGCCCAGTCCCCCCATTCCAACTATGGGAACAACCGTGAGATCCGGATTACTAGCATGACCAAGCAATTCTTCAATAACGCTCTGCATATCATCAACTCTTGATCTTTCAACCATCTTCATAGGGTCGTAGATGTTATGATCCGTCTGCCTCCAAATCTTGGACTCCTGCGGTTGTGGGTCGGGCATTTGCGATTGTGGGTGGTAGTTGAACCGAAAAGCATTCATCTCTGTGACAAGGACCTCAATACTCTGCACAATCTTGCTAAGCTTGTTGCCCATCCTGATACGGAATGCAATACGGTTGTGAGAAGGAAATAGTTTTACTGTATCCATGAGGCCGAGCTTGCCGTAGTGACCATCCTTCCTGGCTTTGCGGCGGAGCGCCTCGTACTTGAACTCGTCGAAGGCGTCATTCGCTTCGTATGCCACCTTCTTGAGCGCCTGAAGCCAGGCTCTGGCACCTTCTTTTTGGGCCGCCTGCTTCTCAGCATCAGTGATGACGTCCAGGATGGCCGGCAGCTTGCGTATGAGGATCTCATGCTGCTCCTCCATGCCCTCCATCACCTTGTACTGCTACAAGAGGTAGCTGGACACCTTCTCCTTCACAATGGAGACAAGCGGCCCGACAAACGGGCTAATCAACAGCTCAGCCATTGCAGCACTAAAAGCTCTCGAGAACACGCGCAGTGACAGGGAAACAAAATTGCAGTGTGGAGAAGAGAATGGCCGCCTGAGCATGTGCCTTGGAGGAAACATGGAAACGGATGCGGAGTAATAACTTTCTGGAAGCCAAGTGGATGCGTCCTATTGGTTGCATCGACTGCTACGATATAGTAATACAATGACGTTTGTACAAAGGTTGGTCGCCTTAAACAACACTCTTTTCGACAGCTTGACCAGGATTTTAAACCATTGAGATCTGAACTGCCATCAGTATTTTAAACCATTGAGAAGTCAACTCCCCATTCTTTGTGACAGCTCAATGTATAATTAGAAAATGTAATTGTCAAATGTCTGTGTGAACTAAATCTTACCAAAGATAGTAATTAACAAAGTAATAAACCTAACTTACAACCCTTAACTTTGTTGAACATCTAGGTATTATTTTGATTTCAGATTTGAATATGAAACATAATTCCAAAATAATCAAACACAACAAGCTAGACAGAAGATACCACATATTTCTGAAAAGTAGATCTAGAAAATACCACATATTTTCTAAAAAGTGATGAATAGAGGGAAGAATTCTTACGATGGGCTTGATGACGAAATGGAAGCAACGCAGTAGCGACCGGCCGTAGAGGAAGTAGTCGACGCAGAGGAAGCTCGAGCGGTCACGCAGTTGCGCTGCCCAGGAACCTTATTGACGCCCCCGTCCAGGTTCTCGCGGCGGCAACGGTTCGAAGATCCCGCTCTCCCTGCCTCGCGGTGTACGCCGAGAGGAAGGTCGGTGAAGATCGAGCGCAGCACGAAGACGCAACACAGATCACAATGGATGAAAGCGAGTACCAGGGCGAAAAAACTTCCTTTAGTCTGGACGTCTCCAGATTTTATAGTCTCGCACCAGCAACGGTCATTTAAACGCTAGTAAACAGGATTTAATCCAAATGACTGTTTCTATTAGAAACTGACGCCATTATCATGGTTGTTTCTATTAGAAATTGAAAAATAAAAAGGGTTTAAACGTGCCAGGATTTAATCCACTGCACGACGACCCGCGACGTCGCAAGTCACAAGTCACGCGGTAATTCGCGAAATACGCGTGCGCGCGTGCGTGTGACTTTAGCCGTGCTCCTCACCCTCCATAATTGACCATTACAACACCATTAAACGCTAGTAAACAGGATTTCAAATGACCGTTTCTATTAGAAACTGACGCCTTTATCATGGCTGTTTCAATTCTCAGAAACCGAAATTTAAAAGGATTTAAACGTGCCAGGATTTAATCCACCACACGGCGACCCGCGACGTCACAAGTCACAAGTCACGCGGGAAAAATACGCGGAAATACGAGGTAATTCGCGAAATACGCGCGCGTGTAACTTTAGCCGTGCTCCTCACCCTCCATCTGCCTTATTACAAGGCATGGTGGGAGCTCTCCCTTTTAAATTGGTATTCTCCTCTCTCAACTAGCAATATGATACTATTCTTTGTAGCTTGGGCATTAAAGATAAATGGACCACTTGGGCCTTATTTCTAACAAACTTAGCATGGGTTCCATTTTTAACCGAGCTGCATCCAGTACCTCCATCGACAAGCCATCTGCATTCGCATTCATGTGTAGTTTCAACTCGAAGAAATTCAACTCTAAACAAAAATTTTAAATTAGGAATTTTCAACAGGAAAGTTTCCAATCAAAAAGTTTCAACTTGAAAAGCTTCAACACGAAAAATTTTAAATAAAAAATATTTAAATTAGAAAAGTTTTAACTCATATGTTTGATTTTTTTCAAATTTATTTGACTTTTAAAACCTTCAAAATTTCTTAAATTTTATTTGAAATTTCATAAATTTCGCTACCAGTGGCTAAACGAAAAACGACCTCGAAAAGAAATGGTTAACCCTCGGCCATCTGTTCACATCTGAGAGCATCTGCATTCAATACCTCCACCCACTAGTCATGTACTCATGTGCATTCACACCTGCATTCAATATCTGTTCCGTTGTTCGTACTTGAAATGTTGTCACCAACAGTAATTTTTATTTTTGGATATTGATACAAATATCAAAATACAATTTTAATCACTACACAATATAATAGAAATATAATATTATAAAAGTATTTTTAAAAATAAATCTACACGTATAACTTTCATATATCTTATTTAAATATTTAAAAATATTAATAATTAAAATTTTAAAAAATTAATTGTACGTATATAAAAATAATAACCGAAATGAATACAGTGATATGACCTGACAGGAAATTCAAAAAAAAAAATATTTGTCACTTGTCAGTTCAAGCTTTTTACCTGTTTCCGGATTGACCTGATTTCCAATGATTATCTCGTAATTATGCTATTCCGTTTGATCAGCTAAGTGTTTAGCTATGCCTTAAAAAAAACTAAGAGTTTGTTTGGTTTGATCATAAATTTATCTTACCAAATTTTATCAAAAATTGATATTATTAAAATTTAGTCACCAAATTAGTTGTTAATGTTTTGACCAAAGATTTGCAAAAAAAAAAAAAAAGAACTAAAATACCAATGGAGAAGAGAATCTTACCAAACTTTGGTTATAAACCAAATGCTTATTAAATTTAGTCTACACTACTAAACTTTAATAAGACAAATAGTAGTAACCATTGAAAGCAAACCAAACATGCACTAAGTGCTAAGCTAAAAAAAATAGCTGCTGCAAGCCTGGTCCATACGTGCACAACGAAATATCTTTTTCTTTGCTCACTAAAATTAGACGCAGCAACCTAACTCATCCATTGTACAAATGGAATAAAAGCATGCATGTACGTCAAATAAGCTCAATTCGAGACTTCAAGGGCCGATCCATGTAAGTTTGCACTCCGCTGTTCTTGCAATTAAATGTAGAAGTTCTGTTGACACAACAAACATAAACAGTGAGCAACAGCTACATGGAACAGCTATACAAAGCATAATACATGCCCTGTTTGGTATGGCTAGAACTTTTTGAAAAGTAATTTTTACCTAGGCTGTATGGCTAAAGAGCTATACGACTGAATGATTGGGTTGAAGAGGTTTGATGTTCGGCAGTTTGGCTTTTTAGTAAATCTGACCCGACATAGTAATCTTAACTATTATAAGAATAAGTTGGTGGTGATGGTAAGTCTGCCAGGCTTTGGGCCAGAATAGTAGAGGCCTAAGACCCAGTAGGTGAGTCACTGTTGCCTTGCTAACCTATAGTTGTAAATCTGCAGGACAACTCAATATAGATGATTTGATTTATTTACTAGCTTACAAAGATATGTTTTGCTTGATATGTGTGTTACATAAAATTGATTTATTGTATGGTTTATGATCCTGTATTATAATTATGTATTATTCTCTTTTGAAATTCTGTTGCAACGCATAGAGATCTTACTAGTTAACAAAATAAATAAGTACAATTTACGACCTGAAATCTTATTTCGGTTCGATTTTCAAGACTGATATTCCAAATGTGAAGGCATCTGCATTCAGCACCTCCACTGACCAGCCATGTGGGTGCATGTGAACACCGACTAGCTTTTGCAATTTGTAACTGCAAGGCGTCCACTTGCACTTGTGTAATTTTAGCCACCGAGGCCCAATCTCCGGCCTATATTATCGGCAGGTTTCCCGGCTGGAGGGCCTTCCCACGTCACCCCTCCGTGGTTTTGCGCAAAACTCTCTACATTTCTCCAAATCACAGATAGGTTCTATGGAGGCGACAAGGACCGGGTATGCGCGCGTATGGATCCGACTGTGTTGTAATTAGAACGGAAAGATTGTAACCGTGAAGGAAGCTGTCGGTGTTTCGTGCACCGACGATACGAATTTTTAGTCAGTGGGGCCGCGCGTTCCCTTCCCTCGAATGGCCTAACTTAAGGAGCCCAAGATGTATACTGGTTCGGGCTGAATATCCCTACTCCAGTCCGTGAGGTGGGTGTATATTGCCTTCGGGAGCAAATAGCTACAAGGTGTTACAAGCGAGAGTGTTGTTCTTTTGATCGACACTCCTTGTTTTTCTTTTTTTCCTTTTGGGTCCCCTACCCCCGGGGCCCTGCCTTTCCTTATATACATGGAGGCGGCAGGTTACAAGGGAGTTTGGAAAGAAAAAAGGAGGGGTACCCTACGCCTCGGTGTTTGGCCTTTGGTCTTGTCGTCCGTCCGGCCTTCGCTTACCAACACGCCGGGTTGGTAGACTGCTGAGGGGGTCGGTTCTTGGCTCAGTTGGAGAAGTGACGCACTACTCCGTACGTCTATCTGGTGCCGACATCATGGCATTTGACTCCGGTGTTGCCTCGGGAGGGAGCGTCCCACTCTGTTATGCGCTAGGATGATGGGACCGGTGCTTGACTTTTGGTGACCCTTCTGACATCTCGGGAAGGAGCCGCCTACCCTGGTACGGACATTTTGAGGCGTTGCGTCCGTAGGGCAGTCGGCCAAATGCCAGTGCGGGACTTGGTGCCTCAACTGCTGGCGAAGGTGACCCCAGCTGGGTCGAAGCTGCGAGGCGCCCTGACCAAGGGAAGTCGGAGCCTGCCAGGTATTCCAACCCAGGGGGTCGGAGCGCACCTAGGCTGGCCCAAGTCGGGGTCAGGTCCTCTTTGCGGCCCATGGGCCCTCCGTCAGAGCTGGGCCTCAAAAGGCAGCCCGCTCGTTGTTCCGGGCTGCTGGGGGTACCCAGGGTACATGTATTCGTCAGTAACCTCCGAACCCCTGAGCGCGTCGTCAGAGGCGATCGGGGGTTGCTTCAGTTGGCGTAGTCCGGCCGAGCGTGCGCGCCGGCACGGCCAGAGCTTGTCCGGGTGCGCGAGCGCACTCCACCGGTTTAGTTTTCGAGCCCCGAGCGGCTCAGTGGAGCCGGCTTGGGGTTAACTTTGCCGGAGGTGCCCAATTGGGTTCATTCGAGCGTCCCCAATTGGTTACCTTGGCCGGGTGCGCACGAGCCCAACCGGTGGGTGCAGCCCCCTGAGCGGGTCAGAGAGCCGGTCGGGGGGTTATCTTGATTGCGGACCTTTGAGGTTTCTTCGGGTCAGGGACTTCGTAGCGGGTAGTCCCTCCGTCGGGCTCTCGACTCGTCGAGGGCGTCGGTTATGCCGGGGTGGCGCCGGACCCGTTCGGTGGGTCGGGTTCTTGCCGCGCCGGTTTCAGCGTTTGGCGCAAGTCCCTGTCCCGTCTATCGCCTTGGGGCTGTGATAGTCCAATTTAAGCTGGTGGTCGCACGGCGGCCCCGGGGCCGGAGCCGAGGGGCGGTGCGGCGCTTCGTCCGAGGCGACGTCCTTTCGCCTGCCGCCACCCCGCCGCGATTTAATGCGCGGTGGGAAGGGGCGCCACCGTCTGTTACCGAGGCTCGGCGCAGTAGAAGGGGCGGCACGCACAACCCCCCGCTCGAGGCAGCGCCTGTTTGGATCGCGCGGCCTCGTTCGGGCATGTGTACAAGTACGGGGGGGGGGGGGGCGAGAACGACCATGCCTGGTCATTCGAACTCGCTCCCCCACCTTACTCTCCGTCGGCCTCCTCCACTGCCCCGGAGTTTTCTGGAGAGTTGATGGCGAGCGGAGGTGACAACTCGGGCGGCGACCGGCGGGCCGGCAAGCGCCCAGCGGACGGGACCTCTCGGGGTGAGGACCCCAAGAGGCCTCGCCTCGAGTCCGGGTCGTCCTCTGCCCCAACGGCGAGGTGCAGGATCATCCTGCACCCTCGGCATGAGGGCCCCATTCGCAACGTAAGCTTTCTCTGCTTTAGCTCTCGGATGGGTTTGGTCTCCTTCTTTGCTGATGTTGGCTTGTTCTTCCTTTTTCCTTTTTCCTCAGCGGCCCCGGCTCGGGCTCGGTCCCGCCACCGGTGGTGCCCCCGCCAGCCGTTTTGGCGGGGGGTGCGGCGGGTGCTGGGGTCGTCCAGGGTGAAAATAATGAGCCAAAATGATCTAACAGAATAGTTTAGGTACTGGAATTCCAAAGCCCTGAGTTTAAGGACCAAGATGCTCCTATGTCTGACCAAATCAAAACTTTATTTCTTACCACCGATCAACCACTTTTATTACAAAATGTATGGTTTTGCAACTAGAAAAGTAGTACCAAATCAGAAGGCATACTTTACACAAAATTTATACGTGACACTAGTTTGCTTTGTTGCATTGCACATGGTTTATTTCTTTTCTCTTTTTAAATAATTTGAAAAAATACATAACACTTCCTCCATTCCTAAATACTCCCTCCGATTCGAAATATAAGGGGTTTTAGCTTTGTGCACAAATACTAAGGAGCTTGGTGACTAGTCTAAAATGCTCTCATTAAAGACTACCTCTAGTTCTACAATTATTGCAGGTATCTATAAATCCAAAGCACTAGCTATACAATTAATGCAGAAAAAGAAACATAAAAAATTGCACAGGGCAATAAATGGATCAAGGGTAAGACTGGAACAAATAGGCTAAAATTTACCTTAGGATCCTATAACCCCTTATATTTTGCAAATAGTGTAGAAGCCTAAAACCCCTTATATTTTGAATTGGAGAGAGTAGATGTTATTCTGGGATTTTGCACAACAACTAAAGCATGTATATAAAAGACCACAATATCCTCCTACGTTTAGTAGAATGACGTTAGAAATAGGCATGAATATGCAAAGGAAAGAAACTTCTTCTATGCAAGCACATCTTTCAACATTCCCCGATCGAGGGTTTGAATTTTCTTGTTTCGAATGGAGTTTTCTGCAAAGAAGACAAGTAACCTTCAGATTCAACAACTGAAGATTTAATAATACGCAAGATATGCACCTGTATGGGTTATTGTTGAAAATAACAGAAAGCTGGTTGATTTTACAACTAGGGCATGTCGATGAATGGTGAATAAATCAGATTTCTGCATATAATCTTTAGAAGAAAAACTCTGAGAAAAAATATGCACGAGGGGAATAGTGATTCATATGAAATAAAACCATGGTTAACTGCAGACCGTAGCAAACTAGAAAGAAGAGAAAAGATAGGTGGAACAAAGTTGTATCAAGGCTGCCTACTTTTGCTATTATGCGTCTCTGCATCAGATTATGTGAAATCATATGCTGAAAAATTGACTTAGTGATGAATTTAGTATTGCAAAGTGGTTGTGTTCATAGCATGTGTGGTGCATGCGCATGTGATATTTCAGGTGATTATTTGGTATGCTTGTGATAGCATGATAATTATTTTGTTTGATGCAATACGCTCTGGACTGATCGTGAGTCAAGTCGTGGACTTGTGTTCGGAAAATTGTTTTGTGGGTTATTCATGTGCAGGTGTTGCTTGAGGTCGAATGTGGTCGATGACACGGATCAGAACTAGGTTCTGGGATGAATCGAGGTTTAGATGATCGAGGATGTCACGCGGGACATTCGGATTAGAGAACAGTGCACGTGAGGGAGAGTGAGTCACGCGGTAGCGGCAGGTGGGCCGTACGCGCGCATGCGAGAATTTTGAGCTATGTGCATGTATTGGGCCATGTGTTATTAGACCCTATATATATATATATGTGTGTGTGTGTGTGTAATTAGAGATGAAAAATTAGGAAGTCCTAGTGGTATGGAAATTGGCCTCTGGCCACCTTACGTGTGTGCTGGTCCTTTACGGAGTCGGAAGCGTGTTTGAGCCGTATAAAAAAAGGAGGCAGTCTTCAAACTTTTCTTGGCTGGGGTGCAAGCAACGTGTGACACCACGGAGTGTCGTAACCTTATTTAATGTGCTTGATAAGGACAAAAAACATTATGAAATATGGTATTGGAGGTTAAAACCATACGCTGTGAGGTTTAATCGCGTTTCCGGGGATTTGGGCCTTTCCGGGGGAGTTTGGGCCTAAAAGAAGGGGTTGTGGGCTTTGGTGGGATGGAGTATGAGTCCATTTAGAACTAGGAAACCTGTTTAGGGCTGGTAAAAGGGGCTCCCCCTGCCCCTTATGCGCCCCACCCCTCCCCTTGTGCGCCCACATCCCCCCCTTGAGCCCTAGCCGCCACCCCCTCTTTCCCCCCCTTTGGCCGTGCGCCCCTTTCCCCTTGCCCCTTTGCTCCCCACCTCTCCTCCACCCCCCTAGCTGCCCTAGGGTAGCCTCCCCACCCCTGCACCTCGAAGATCCGCCCATTGGAGCGAGGAGCGAGGAGCGAACCGGGAGGAGATCCATTCAGTTTTCGTGCGTTGGGAAAAGGTATGGCCATGGGAATCCTTGGGGTTGGTCTAGGTACTGTTCTAAGGGTGATTATCAAGATTTTAGATCAATTGGTGGTGCTGGAATTGAGTAGATTAGATGAAATCTAGAAGTTGCCACGTCCTCTGTTTCGGGCAGCATGGGCAGTCGACCTAGGGCTTAGGTTTTCGCCAATTTAGAGTCGGAATCTGGTCGTACGCATGTTGAAGAAGTTGTAGATAATTTCATTATCTTTCAGTGGATATAAAGAACGTCCAATGCTGCCCAGCCGTTTGAAAGTTATGGCTGTTTTACCGAGCGTGTTAAAATCTGTGACGTGATTGGAACAGATCACGGTATTTTGTAGATTAAACAACTTTAGAATCCGAATCAGTCTTTCCCTATACCTAGAAAAAGTTGGGAAATTTCCTAAGCTACGCAAGGATGTACTCGTTTAATTGATTTGGAGTCTTAGAACCCGAGTTATGCCTTTTGGAAGGCTGCTGTCCCGACGGGACAGAACCGCTGTTTTTGGGTTTTGCGAGTAGTTGGCAATGTCGGGGTAGATGAGGGTTTGCGTACTGTTTTGTGGACATGATTGTGAGTGTGTGGTACCTATGTGCAGGTGGTGTGACCCCGGGAGTGCCTTCTACTTCCCGCCAATCCGTTGCTCGTGGTTGAGGCAAGTGTATTGTAATGGATAGCGGTTTGTAGGTTGCTAGTTGAGACTAGATGAAGATTGAATATATGATATGAACACTTGCCATGCTTTAATGATTGCCAATGATATGATGAGTATGCTTACTATGTTATGATGCCATGTGTTAATGTACAAGTTAATTATGTTGTTGGCATATTTGCATACATGGCATGTTACATGGTCCGGGCGGTGAGAAAGTCATAACTAGTCCGGGGAAGATCGGTGAGAAAGTTATGACTAATCCGGAGAGCCAATGAGTAAGTCCTACATCGTGATTCCATTCACCGCGGTGAACGGAAGCGAGGAGTAGGCACCCTCCATCTTCGGGATGGAAGGAGGGAGAGGGTGCACACCGACGGGTGTGTACTCAACCATACCGGTATGAGTTTCCAAGGAGACATGAGCATAGCATCGCATTGCATACATAATGAGGATGATAATGATATGTGATCATGAATGAGATGGTTTACATGATGTGGGATGTTATTGCCATGTAATTGTTCGTGTTGTACCATTGCAATATGCTTACTGAGTTTTGAACTCACGCTTGTGTTTTCTTGTTGTTTTAAGTACCATGAGACCGGCATGCGGGGAAGGGAATTAGCCACACTTCCACACGTAGATTCACTCAATTGATTCCACAAGTCATTCAATTAGTTTTTGATAATAAACTGCGTGTGATGACTATTACTTTAAGGTTTAGCTTTGCTTTATGCGAGTCTTATTGTTCGTTTGGCGCATGGAGACATTAAATGCTTGAAAATAGACTTATATTGTGGTTAAGTCTTGAATTATTGCTATTTTAGTTGTCTCTCATATTGCCTTATTGCTATACTGTTGTTGCTCCTTCAAATCATGTTAAAACAAAGGAGATGCTGCCGAAATCTCGGGTTTTAGCATTTACTCCTTTGCTGTAATTTACCTTATTTCATGGTATTTAGATGTTGTTTAGCTTATGTTTGGTAGCATTCAGGCATATTAAATGCCGGGGTGTTACACAACGATTCCACGGAGGTTGTCCAGACGCACGTGACTTCAAACTTTTCTTTGTTCCAGTCCAGCTGGAGAAGAATTCTCGTGTGTGTGTTCGTGAGATCAAGAACCGGGATTTGGTTGGTTGGGCATTCAATTGGAGACTGCTAGTACTTCCTTGCTTCTGGTGAATCAAATCTACACTTGTTCATTGCTGAAGAGGCAACGATTCGAAGCAACTAAAATTCACGATTCACGGTAGCTACAGTACTAACATGAACAGACGCGGTCGCTAGGCAGGGATGGCAAAAATACCTGTGGGTCCGGGTACCCGCGGGTACCCGATCCGGTGGGTTCGGGTTCAAATTTGGACCCACAGGTATATTATTTCGGGTCCGAGTACGAATCTTGTTTTGGACCCGTGGGTACCTAGACCCGGACCCGACAAGAAAATATCCATTGTATGTAGGGATGGCAAAAATACCCGTGGGTCCGGGTACCCGCAGGTACCCGACCCGGCAGGTCCGGGTACAAATTTGGACCCACGGGTATATTATTTCGGGTCTGGGTCTAGATCTTATTTTGGACCCGTGGGTACCCAGACCCAGACCCGACAAGAAAATATCCATTGTATGAAATAGAATTGTAGATAACAAACACCATCTATTGTTGCTTACTGTTGCTTTGTTATTATATGCATGTAGTCTATTTCTTAATCGGGTTAATGAAGTCTTAAAATCTAATGAAATTCTGTAAACTTTAGCTACTCGAACAAATGAAAATAGAATTATGATGTTCGGATCCGGGTCCAGGTTTGGACCCGTGACTGACTTTGGGTCCGGGTCCAGACTTCGGGTCTCGGGTCCGGGTCCATGGAGGTTGGACCCGGAGGGACGCGGACCCGTTGCCATCCCTATTGCTAGGTGATTTGCATCGGTAATCTCGTTCTTCGGTTGTTCACTCGTTTTGATTTTTTTAATTCATTGTTTCATCATGATAATTTTAATTTGATCTAACCAAAATCTTTTTAGGGCTTCAAGTTAGTGATCTAAAAAGTTTGATTGGTTAATTCCTTGTAGATTTTGTTTAATCACGAAATTTGGGTTTAATCAATTCTCGTCATTATTGATACAATCATCTTGTGAAGCTTATAACTTTTGATTCGTAGATCCGATTGATCTGATTCTTTTTGGGTTAGTTTCTAAATTGAATCTAGTTTCTACAGTTAAAATTTCATGTCAATCCGACGGTTAGATCTTCAGGAATTATTGTTTTAGTGAACGTCTGTCAATCTGTTCAATCTGTTTTTGCGTGAAACCGAAGCAATCCGTTATATTTTGTTTAGGGGTGTTTTGATAATCACTAAAAATTTGTTTTAGCTTCCGCAATCATTCACCCCCCTCTGATTGCTATATTAATCTATATCGATCCTACAGATTCAGAGGGCCCAGAAAACAACACGCTAGGCATCAAATCAAGGAGAATGAGGGGGTGTTTGGCAGAGCTCCAGCTCCACTAAATCTGTGGAGCTGGGTATTCCTAGCTTCACCAGATCTATAGAGCTGGAGCTATAAATATATTAAGAGTGTTTAGATGGATCATCTTGTTTAGATTTTAGAATAAAATTATAAACTAAAATCATTTTATTTTAGTCTACAAGTTTCAGCTCTGAGGTGGAGCTGGAATCTGGAGCTCTGTCAAACAGAGCCTGAAAGCAACCCCTTTATTACTGTTGATTTATTGCAACGTCATTGCTAGATCACCAGCCCTTGGAAAAATATTGTTTATTAATTGGAAATTAGACATTAGAAAAAACTACACTGACCGACGGTTCAAGCAAGCTCGCGGTAAGGGGGGCAAAAAAAACAAATCACAAAATAAAGATTTAGCTATAAACCAGAGAAAGGTTCCATCTTTCTGCATCCAACGATTCCACATCTAACAACATTCTTTCCGAGGAACTTCAAGTTTCCATTCAAGTGAGGATGGAACAAATGAAGAGTAAAAGGTATAGGGGATAATCCGAAGAAAAATTGCGCTTTTCCCAATCCAAGCACCCATAACATAAACAATTTGGCAAATTTGCAAACCTAACCACATGGGCACATGGCACGCACAGGATTGGAGTAATGTACTGCTGGATTCGGTTGGAAGCAACGTAGACGAATAAAGGCCATAATTTTGCTCATCTATGCAAATTAACGCACGGCATATTTTTCTCCCTTTCCTTCTCCAGTCGATTTGCCCATATACCGGTAAGCAGGGTTTACCAAACCTTTTTTTAATTAAAAATCGAGACCCCGCCGGTATCGGTTTTTTGCGAAAACCGAGCGAAAACCAAAAAAAACCGAAGGGTTTGAAAACCGAGCGTTTGCACAAAAAAATTCAAAACGGATTAAAAAAATTGAAAACCGATCGGTTTTCTCGAAAAAACCGCTCGGCGAATTGAACCTTTTGGGCGATCTTTTCTTGAGCGGTTTTCATCGGTTTTCTCGAAAAAACGTTCGGTTTTCACTGGTTTTCGACCGGTTTACATCGCATAATTTTTTTTTGAATTTTTTGAATTTTTTAATTAGAGCAGTTTATCGATCGGTTTAGGATTTCGAACCGGCTCAATACGCTCAAAAACTGTGATTTTCGAGCGGTTTTCATCGGTTTTGTAAACCCTGCCGGTAAGCAAGCGAGAGAAAATAAAAAACAAAGAACACGGACAGACAACAAACAGTGATCAAGAAACGACTCCTTCTTAGGGCATGTATAATATTACATGTCAGCTGTCTATAAAGGTATGTCATATTAGATTTTAGATGATTTGGAGAAGAGAGGGAAGAGAGAGAAATATGTTGTCTACTATTTAACAGACGGTCTTATAGACAGCTTTATACTGTGTATACTATTGTACAGACAATCTATTAATCATATAAGAGATCATTACAGACAGCTATATAAATAGTCTATTGTATAAGTTATCTTCAATACTGTCTATAAATAATATAGAGGTATATATAATAGATACCGTCTATACCACTGTACATGCCCTTAAATGGCATTAGAACTGAAAGCACATCACGGAACGAGAGAGAAAAAGCATACCTTCCGGCGCAGCGAAGAGGGCAACACCAAAATTTGTTTATGTGAAAATAAAAAAATGTTTCGGTGAGTTTCTCTTGGGAGTTGGGAGCGTCTGTCAGAGGACGAGGAGGAGATCAGATGTAGCTCGGCTTTTGTGGTTCATTCGTGTGTGCATTTTTTTTAACGATTTTGTCTATAAATATAAACGTATTTTATATTTTAATATAAAAATTAGTGTGTTGCTTCCTTTTTATCCCTAATAAATATTAAGATTATTTGATATTTTCTGCATGCATGAATTTAATATATTGTTTAAAAATAAAAGTTAAGGTAGTCTAGTCATTTAAAATATTTGCTTGGTCCATGTGGCAAGATAAAATATGCCTTATAAACTTAGACAAAGAGAGTAGTAATAAAGCAGTGCAGCAGGAAGATTAGGGTTGGAGAAGGAAGAAAGGACTCCAATAATTTGACCATAATGACCCTCCCTACGAAACCATTACTTTTCTAGTCCACAACATCTTGTTTTGCAAATCTAGTCCCCCGTGCATGAATTGCAAATTTGGCCCACTCCCCCACCGCGAAAGGCTCGGCACATGATGCATGTCATCTGTCGCGTCCGGGGTGCGTAGAAGCTGACCAACACCGTGGCAGGGTGACTCTCGCACAAGTGAGCAGTGAGACCCTCACTTTTATGTTATGGTGCAGCATAAAAGAAATATTATGTAGTGCATATTGTGCTAGTTATATGATCAGTAGCTAGCACACACCGACACAATTTGAATATACAACCATACAAAAGTTGTAACATTTTATTACAGCGGAATTTTAATACGCATAATATTACATAACCAAAAGTAAATAGCAGTGGAAAACATTCATCTTGTTGTTTGCCAGCTAAGCCCAATAATCCACAGGCAACCGACAAGATGAATCTTTAGAAAGAATCGTCGTTAGTAAACTCATAACATGCGTCAAACTCTTCAGGAGTTTCTATTTCTTCACCTAAAAACTTAGATCTTATGTGTTGCACACTGAGTAACCACATGATCGATCAAGAGGGATTCCTCGTAGGTCACAAGTTTCACCGAGCATGTTGTTTACACGGAGATAATGCAAACTACCCCCAAATCGTCTAGCTACATATCCTTCCATTCTTATCAGGCTCAGGCTTGACCATAGCTCAAAAAGAAGACATGCTGAGTTACTTTAAGCAAAGTTTGAGGTTGCTTCAATTTACCAGAGCCAACACCTCACAGAACGCGATACTCCACACACTTTTGCACACACACACAAAATGTAGTATAACACAAAAGTCTAGAAAACTTGATCCCATGCTTGTATATGTAAGTTTTTTTTTTCTTATTCTCATTTCATTTGACCTCATAATTCATGTACCCATAAAAAAGAATTACAAGATGCAAGCTCGCAAATAAAAAGAGAGAAGAAAAGGAAAGCAGCAAAGAATAAAATTTGGCACTTCATAATAAAGAAGGGACACGGGATGGATGTACACGTTATAATGACAGCAAAGATGTTTCGCCATCTTTGCTGTGTCTGTGCACGAGAGTTTTTGTAAGTGCATTCAAGTTCTCTCATAGCTAAGCTTTAATGCGAGTCTGCGTGTCACCGTCAAGTTGCGTTACCGATGAAAAGAAAATTGGAACGGAGGCAAAATATCATAATCGCCGGCGAGGTGCGTTGTTGGACCCCGGAACAACACCTCCGGAATCCTCTGTGTATTCTGTACTAGTCCAGGAAATGCTAGCACTACTACAGAAACGTACATCACAATCGGTTCTTTTTGGTCATCACAGTCGGTTTTGGTGGCGATACAAAGTCCAACGACAGTGATAAGGTAGATATATCACAGTCGGTTTTTAACCGACACTAATAATACATTATCACTGTCGGTTCTCAACAGGAACCGACTGTGATATTACACTTATCACAATCGGTTTTATCTTAGAACCGATTGCGATAAGTATAATATCACAATCGGTTCTTTTTAGAACCGATACAAATGATTACATTATCGCAATCGGTTCATTTGTAGAACCGATGGGGATAATAATAATATCACAATCGGTTCATTTGTAGACCCGATTCAAATTATTACATTATCACCATCGGTTCATTTGTAGAACCGATGGGGATAAGAATAATATCACAATCGGTTTATTTGTAGAACCGATTCAAATTATTACATTATCACAATCGGTTCTTTATGCAAACCGATTGCGATACGAAACATATCCCAATCGGTTCGATAAGAACCGATTGTGATGATATTCTTGCCCATCGTCAGAAAATGGCCTCGCATTGACAATATGACACATTCATGACAATCCACGTAATCACAGAACATATACATCACAATCTACACACATTACATTCAAATTAATATTGTTTTCGATCTGTAATGCATCACATTCACATTCAGATAAATTTTGTTTACACTTTATGGACTAGTATTTGCTTGAATTGTCTCTATATCTACCATCATCTGCTATAACTTCGGTCCAGCACCATCGCATAAATAGTCTCGTAATTTCTTGAGATCAGTGTTGGTTAGGCTCTTCCGGATGATATCAAGGTCCTGCAAAATAGATAGTAGTGCACTAATATATTTAAGGCTTAAATTGGTATTGTAACATGCTGATAGTATTATGCTTGTAAACAAATATCAAATAGACAGTATTGCAAATAATCTGCTTTATACCTTAGGGAAAACATGTGAGCGACCAATCAAATTCAACATGTGATGCATCACGTAAAAGCCACACAGATCATCGCACCCTTGTTGATGACACTGTGAACAAAGAAACTTAAATTAGGAGACGAATTAAAAATAGGTGCAAGAAAAAAATCCTATGATAGACACTTGTACCTTGAAGCGCTTCCACTCGAGTTTGGTGTCTTGTTTATCATTGTATGGGGCCACGTTCAGCAACGTAAGACATGAAAGCCCTATACATTGGAGAGATGCCATGCATTGAGGTTAAAAATACCTAACGTAGTTCAATATGTAAAGTGTTAGGTTAGAGGAATGTACTTACTGCAAACAGGCTCGATCGCATAGTCCATCGGTCTATTTTCGAGTGAGTTCAACGTGTAGACCTTGTTTTGACTCGGAACAACCACAAGTAGAACCCAATGGTTGCTTATTAAACGGTACACAATGCAAGAGAATAAGTTAATACAAGGTTGAAGTGTGTACATGTAATTGAATTGTATAGTAGTACATACTCCTGGTGGTATGGGAAGAGAATGAAGTCCTTTTTTGCCTCCTCATGCAATGCACCTTGATGTATCCTGCAAGGAACTCCGATTGATACTTAGCCATGGTCGCAGACACCATCTCGGGTCGACAAACCCGACAGGTGTTGACCCGTCACGGCTCGCTGCCTCATGAACCTGCAATTCATGTCAATTGTTAAAAATATAATATAAAATCAATAAATAGTCATCTGATTGAGTATGGTGCGAGACTCACGGCGTCGAGGATCGTATGGTAGAAATATCGACGGCTTTCAAGCTATACATAAAGTACAGATCCTCAAAACTGACTGGAAAGGTCCCATCCTCCTTGCGGTGGAATTGGCCCGCTCGATACTTCACTATGAAATCGTGGCGAGACTCGGCCTCATGTGACCTATCGATGTACCATCCATGTAGGTGTCGACTGAACAAGCCCAAAGAATTCAATTCTTGGCTTGGGAGAAAGGGCTTTCCATGTATGTACCGCTTGTGATCATCAGGGTGCTCTGTGCCCTCTGACAACTTTGCCTTCTTCACGGAGGGACTCTCTGAACTCTGCTTTGTATCTTTCGTCATCGTGGTAGAAGTCCTTTTGCGCCCCACCTGCGCACCAACATTTGTAGCTGCAGGCGTAGGTGCAGGAGGTGCAGCTGCAGGCGTAGGTGCAGGTTGTGTAGCAGGCGAGGAGCATGTGCAGCAGAGCGAGGAGCATGTGCAGCAGAGCAGGAAGCGGCGATAGTTGGAGGAGGAAGCGGCAGAGTAGGAGGAGCAGGAGCAGCAGCGGCCAGGAGTAGTACCAGAGCAGCGGCAGAGTACCAAAGCGATAGCGATATGAAGCGAGATCGATGAGTACGAGGAGCAGCGATAGGAGCAGCACCGATGCGATATGGAGGAGCGACACTAGTAGGAGGAGCGATAGCGATAACGAAGCGACACGATGCGCATGCAGTACTAGTAGTAGCGAGTAGTAATGCAAGAATAGCGATGCAGAGCGATACAGCATTGATAGCGATGGCAGCGATAGCGATAGCGATAGCGATACTTTGAGTAGCAGATGGCAGCGGCAGCTTGTACCAGCGATGGCGGTGGCGGCAGGAGGAGGTGCTTGCACTACGACACCGTCGCGGGCCACTTGATGAACGACATCCGTGCTTGCCCGAGAGTGGTGATATCTTCGTTCGGGGAACTCCAGGGCATGAGACATGTAAACATCGTGGACATAGTCCACTGCACCCTCATGTAGCCCATCCCCAAAGGTATACCATGCACCGTGTCATCCTCCTTGCTTGGAAATGCAACCCCGCGCAGCCTCAATCAGATTCCGTCGTCGACCAGACTAGCCGGCACTTGGTAGGACCACGCAAGAAGTGATCGACATCTTCATCATAATCTGTGTTAAGCTTACTCATGTACCTTTTGGTCTGAAAGCAGTTATTACCTTGAGGTGTGGAATGCATAGTTCCTTATTGGAAGCGCAATGCTAGGGCGTAGCATAGGCGATGGTTGAGGAATCGATTCTGCGAGAACATCGCCATCATCTCAGCCATCATCTCACCTTTAACTCCTCCTTCAACTCCTCCTTCATCTTCAAAGCGGATCCGCGCCTCACGTGCTTCCCATGATCTTGCCCGCACGCTGGGGCGCTCTCCTCTACAAAGAAGGACCTCTTCGTATACCTCGCACTGCGGCAAGCACCCGCCCCTTATGATCGGGCTTCCGATTGCCGAAGACAGATGTCCCGTGACCCTTGGCTTTCAAATGCTTCTTGCTCTTTCCGCAGGCTTACCTCCTCCTGCAAAGCGCAAATATAAATTATTACTAAAATACAATGGGAATATAATATGCAATGTACTATGTTAGATATCTTACGATGGTCGTGACGATCTGTGCGATCGCGGGGTTTGGAATGACAATCGACCGTCGATGTTTTCTTCGTCCTCGCTAATACCCGATCAGCGTGCCGCTCCTCGCATATGTGGGAGTAAGGCATCGTTGTCCCGCAGGTGGCACACTCGAGAGGCTAGTCGCACCCACTCGCCTTCTTCCTCACGTACTCCACCGGAACCGAGGTGGTGCGCGTGTGTGTTACGCCTCAGATAGCGATATTCTTTTCTCTCAGCTCCTCCGCCTCGGGCGTACTCCTCATCCTTGCGAACTCCTCCCAAACCTCGGGTGTAACAAAAGGATACCTTTGGAAGGGAGTACGGTCTTTCAACACGAACTCGGCATGCATGGTCACCCTAAAATGCCTCAAAGCCACACCCATTCTCTTCAAGGCGTACCGTCTCGCATTGATTTCATCTTCCTCTGGTATAATCCATTTTCCCTTAACTTCGTCCCACAGTCGGTTCTTCTGCTCGTCACTTACTTCCTTCCTCCAGTCCTTAATTGTGATCGGCACTCGCTCCCTCACCAATTGGCCGATAAAAGAGGAGTAGCGCCCCTTAAACGGGCCAGGACCCGTGCAAACCCCACGGCATTGAATTGGAGCACTTGCGGCGTTCTCCTGTGGCTCCTTTATTCGGTCCTCTGGCCTTTCTAACATTCCTCGAAGGGGTAGCGGGACCTTCTTCTCTCTCTGGCGTTGAGCCGGTGCTCTCTCTTTGCGACATTTCGAAGTAAGTACGTATATTGTCAAACCTAAACTTCATGAGAGGAAGCAATTCAAATTTCACATAATAGAAAGCATTTCACATGTCTATCTCAGACCGACTAAATGCGTGACGTACCAACGATGACTCCTAATCTCTAATTAGGTTAGGTCCTAATCCCATTCGAGGATATGTGGTTCGAGCAAGTTCCTAAGCTGTTGTACAACTCTAGAGAAAATTTGGCGACATCTCATTGTTCTCCAAATACACGTCTCGACAACAAGGTCAAGAGGGTGTGTATTCGAAGAACACCAGGAGATGTCGCTAAACTTTCTCTAGAGTTTGTACAACAGCTAAGGAACTTGCCCGAGCCACATATCCTCGAACTATCCAAAAACGTGGACAATTGAGATCGCTTATTTATTAATATGCCATTTTAGCATACTTATAAACAAGCACCCTCGAACGGGAGACGCATACGAGTTACGCAACTAAACTCGATAATAAAGTGCGATAATATAGCATGTGTTACAAGTTTCAAATTGCAATGATGGATTGCTCTCGATTGCTATAGAAGGGTTGCTAAATTAATTAGCCGTCCAACTTCTAGATGGCCAATATATCACCGGCTATTACATCTTAAAATTCAAGGATTACACAACCCTAGAACAAAGATCGCTCTAGCACGTAAAAGAACAAGTACAAAGATAATATCATAATGAATATAGCACTAATCTAACCCTACCACAATGCATTAAGAGCAAGTGCCACCAAATTGTCAGCTAAGAGCATAAAGGAATAAGCACAGCACTGCTCTGACCCTAGAACAATGCATTAAGAGCAAGTGCCACCAAATTGTCAGCTAAGAGCAGTGTTGTTCTAGGTCTAGCAAGTTCCTTTAATGATCAGATTAATCAAGCCTCATTCAAAAGCAATCATCATCGAGCTATTTACAACCAATTACAGCCCACAGTCCGAAATGCATCTTACAGTGCGCCGAACCGAGTCGGCAATGGGGGAGGAGCCGATGGGGGACGCGCCGATGGGGGGGACGAGCCGGAGGGGGAGGCGCCGGGGGGGAGGACCCAGAGGAGGAGGCGCCGGGGTGAGGCGCCACGGGTACCCGCCATCGGGAGAGGAGCCGGGGGGGAGGCGCCCACGGGGTAGGCGCCGGTCGTGGAGGTGGTCGAGCTAGGGTGTGGGAGGAGCCGGAGGGGGAGGCGCCCACGGGGTACCCGCCACTGGGAGAGGAGCCGGGGGGGAGGCGCCCACGGGGTAGGCGCCGGTCGGGGAGGTGGTCGAGCTAGGGTGTGGGAGGAGCCGGAGGGGGAGGCGCCCACGGGGTACCCGCCGATGGGGGAGGCGCCGGGGGGGAGGCGGAGGGGAGGCGCCAAGGGAGGTGGTGGAGCTAGGGTTGTGGAATGAATTGAAAGCGAAATCGGTCTTGCGCCGAAATGAACTGAGTGTGCGCGCCGAAATGAAAATGCTCTGGGTTTTATCACGGTCGTTTCTATAGAAAAACCGATCGCAATTATACTGAGTATCTGTGTCGGGTTATATAGAAAAACCGATCGCAATTATACTGAGTATCTGTGTCGGTTCTATAGAAAAACCGATCGCAATATGTGTAGTATCTGTGTCGGTTCTTTAAAAGAACCGATCGCAATTATACTATCTGTGCCGGTTTCCTAAAGAACCGATTGTGATAACTATGATCCAATTTCTAATTTTTTTTTAAAACAGAATCTTCATTCAAATTTGCTATACTATAAGATCCATTTGACATATATATTCTACAAAATGCCACATTATACAGGGAATTCTTACAACATAATTTATTTAAAATACAACCCTTCTTGATGATCTACACGCATGTAATGTGTTCCATGTGTGCCGTCGTCACCGCGTAGACATGCCCCATCTGCAAACGGAGGTGTTTCATCAAATTGGTTGTACTCTTCTTCATCTACGACATTTTCAACTCCAACAATCCTCCTCTTGCCATGAAGTACGACGTGCAACCTCGGATTGGCCGGGTCACGCACGTAGAAAACTTGAGTTGCTTGCTTTGCGAGGACGAATGGTTCATCTCTGTAGGCCAGTCTATTCAGATCAACAAGTGTAAAACCTGTCTTGTCGACCTTAACTCCGTGAGGAAGTCTCACCCACTTACATCGGAACAATGGAACTTGGTATATTCCGTAGTCGAGCTCCCATATTTCTTCGATCATCCCGTAGTAACAGTTCATTGCAGTTGACGATCCTCTAATTGAGTGATCATCGGACAAAGCATCTATGCTCACACCACTGTTTTGCACTGTACTCTTTGCATCTTGACTTTCGGTATAAAATGTGTAGCCATTAATATCGTAACCTTGCCATGTCTCAGATATTAAATCTTGGTCCATCACCAACCATTTGACATCCTCGGTACTAACGGAGACCTTCACCTTTTCTTTGAACCATGTGAGGAATCGATCGTTGTGTTCTCGTGTGATGGAAAGCTCATCCATAAGTGGATTCTCTTCCCGTAATATCAACTTGTGCTTTCGATGTATGGATGAACCTGCTTGTGTGTTGCAAGGCTGTGAAATGCACTTTACAAGACATATCAAATTGTGGGCTCATTAGATTTGACCCAATGGTTCCTTTGCCACCAAGTCTGCCCTCATGACGAGATATAGGAACACCAATCGGTTGTCTTTTACCTAGGTAGTCCACGCAGAACTCAATAACCTCTTGACCCCATAACCTTCAATAATACTACCCTCGAGGCTTGACCTATTCACGACATATGACTTTAATATACCCATGTACCTCTCGAGCGGATACATGTAACGCAGGAATGCGGGTCCACAAATCTTAATCTCTCTAACAAGGTGAACAACGAGGTGGACCATGGCGTCGAAGAACGACGGGGAAATGCATCTCAAGGCGACAAAGAGTCTGCACCACCTCACTCTGTAAGTTGTCCAAAGACATCGGATCAATAACCTTGCATGAAATCGCATTGAAGAAATAGCATAGCTTCGTGATTGCCAACCTGGCGTCATCTGGTAGGATATTTCTGATTGCAACGAGGAGCATTTGGGTCATCAACAATCGTGGGACTTCATACCGATCAACTTCAAATCATCCATAGACACAAGCTTCTTAATGTTTGCGGAGTAGCCCGATGGAACTTTAATATCGTGGAGACACTTGCAGAGGTCTTCTTTCTCTTTCTTGGATAAGGTGTAGCATGCAGCGAGGATGTACGGCCCTTTTCCATCCTCCTCCATCACTGCAAGCTTGGACCTGATCCCCATGTAGGTCATATCGCGGCAAGCATTCACACCATCCTTGGTCTTCCCAGGTATGTTCAGCAGGATGCCTACCAAATTATCACAAACATTTTTCTCAACGTGCATGACATCAATACATTGACGGACATCTAACTCCTTCCAATATGGTAAGTCCCAAAATATCGACCTCTTTTTCCAAATGGTCCTAGGACGAACAGATTTACGGCTCTTACCATACTGAACATCGATATCCTCTACGCGTGAATATACTTGCCTTCCAGTCATAGGCTGCGGGCTGCACGAACTTCCCTCTTTCCATCAAATTTGTCATCCATCTTACGATATCGATGAGTTCGGGTAGAAACCTACGGTGACCCATGTACACCGTTTTCCTCGACCGGCAACCACAAGCTATCAGTGTCCTCTTCACAAATTGGACAAGCTTTGGCTCCCTTCGTGCTATAGCCCGCCAAATTACCAAAGGCTGGGAAATCATTTATGGTGCAAAATATCATAGCCCGTAGGGTGAAGTTCTCTCTTTTGTATGCATCCCACACCTCAACCCCCACATTCCACAATTTGACCAAATCCTCAATTAGTGGTGATAGGTACACATCAATATCATTACCCGGCTGTTTGGGTCCTGAGATTAGCAACGACATCATGATATACTTCCGCTTCATGCATAACCAAGGAGGCAAATTGTAGATACACAACAAAACTGGCCAAGTACTGTGTCGACTGCTCATATTACCAAACGGATTCATACCATCCGTACTCAATCCAAATCTTATGTTCCTCATCTCGGCACCAAACTCCTCATGTTCCCAATTAATGTTTCTCCATTGAGCCGAATCAGTGGGATGTCTCAACTTGCCATCTTCCTTTCGAGATTCATAATGCCAACGCAACAATTTTGCCTCTTTAGGATTTGCAAATAACCGCTCTAAACGGGAATGATGGGCAAATACCACAACACCTTGGTGGTGCCCCTTTTTCACATCTTCACCGTGGTCAATTCGGTTATTACTCTTCTTTTCATTACGATTCTCATTTTTTTTGTATCTGGGTACAACACAAACATGACATATGCGCAGTTCCTTATGGACGTTGCGGTATAGTATGCAATCATTTGGACATGCATGTATCCTTTCTATTTCCATTCCCATGGGACATAATAGCTTCTTCGCTTCATAAATACTTGTTGGCAACTCGTTTCCCTCTGGAAGCATATCCGAAAGAAGTATTAAAAGTGCATTGAAACTTGTATCATCCAACGGTGTTTTGCCTTCAGTTCAAACAATGCAAGGACCGAACCCAACTTGGTGTATTCCCTTTGCAACCTGAAAACAATGGTTTGGCATCGTCATCCATCAAGCTTTTAAATTTTTTGAACTCTCTTTCCGTGTAATTTCCCTCCACATCCCGCAACATTTGATCTAAATTATCCTCATCAAACATATCACGCTCCAACTCCTGATCGGCTTCCAAGATATCTTCGTTGCATATCACGAGGTACTACTGTCTCCCCATGATGGATCCAACACGTGTAATTCCTCACGAAGCCACGTCGAATCAAATGGCCTTCAATTTGAGATGAGTTGTTAAATCTCCCGAGATTGGTGCAATCAATACAAGGACAATATATGAACTTTACACCCTCATAACCATATCTTCTTACGCAATTCTTATGAACTCCTTAACTCCCTCTGAAATTCAGCACTCACACGGCTTTTGTGATACATCCATTCTTCACGGTCCATCTACAAGTAAACCGCAAACAATAAATTAATAATGCCCTAATCAATGAATGATCTTAAAGAAAGCGTATATCGTAGACCGACTAAGTAATGCGTGCATTACAAAAGATTACTCCTAATATCTAAGAAGGATAGGTCCTAATCCCATTCGAGGATATCTGGATCGAGCAAGTTCCTAATTAAGATGTTGTACAAACTTTAAAGAAAATTTTGGCAAGATCTCCCGCTGTTCTCCAAATACACGTATCGACAACATGTCAAGAGGATGTGTATTCGGAGAACACCTTGCCAGGAGATCTTTGAAACTTTCACTACGATTTGTACAACAACAAGAACTTGCCCGAGCCACATATCCTCGAACTGTCCAAAAAACGTTGACAATTGAGATCGCTTATTTATAAATATGCCATTTTAGCATACTTATAAACAAGCACCCTCGACGGGAGACGATAGGTTCTGTGACCTAATTAACTATTATATATAATTGATCATATTAATAATATTAAAACAATTAATTTAAGTCCTACCGCAATATTGAAGAGATTTCTAAGAATTAATGCTGGTCACCTTTCGATCGAGGAAAACCACAAGCGAGGGAAATCTAGCTCCCGATCAAGCTAGCACGGGTTTCAATTAACGGAGACCTTCAACGCACCGATCTCCTCCACTACCATACACTCGCTAATGAGACCAAATCAAAATCGAATGATGTACATTAATACAACATTGAAGGGATTCGAAGGAATCGGGCCCACTGTTGAATAAAGCCACAGGTAAGATAGGTGGAAAATAGAGAAATCGCCTAGCGAACTAACTCGACGAGTTAATAAGTTCATTCCCGAGTCCAGGCGGTACATATAAAACCTAGCGAGCCTCATCACAATCGGTTCTATAGAAGAACCGTTTGTGATTAATTAGTTATCACCGCCGCTATATGTAAAACCGATCGTGATAATTTGATTCTCAACAGCATCGGTTTCTTTATAGAACCGACACTGATAATATATCAGTGTCGGTTCTCAAAAGGAACCGACTGTAAATCAAGTCAACATCACAGTCGGTTCTTGATAAGAACCGACACGGATATCCATTCGCCCCCTCGTCTTCCCCGCCATTTTGATGTTCAAACAATACTAGCATTGATCACACCATATAACTCCTTTCGTTCTCTGCATCCTGGTCACATCGGTACAAGTCTTCCTCCTTTCGTTCTCTGCATCTTTGACCGGCAATGGCAGCGCCACCACCATCTCCTGCAAGTTCTGACGACTCCGTGGAGTCGCCTCTCTTCCATCCTCCTCCACCGTCCTCACCGCCGCCGGTAGCGCCGCCTCAGCCTCCGGCGCCTCACTCCGGCGTGGCGCCAGCGCCCCACCTGTATCCCGTCGTCCCTCCCGGCTTCTCACCCCATCCGGGCGCCTCCAAAGGCAGCAAGCGCCCCAGAGATGACGACGACGAGGAGGAGGAGGAGGAGGACGACGACTACGAGGGGGACGACGAGGAGGACGACGACGACGACGAGGAGGATGACGAGGGGGACGACGACGACGACGACGAGGAGGAGGAGGAGGAGGAGAAGGAGGAGGAGGAGGAGAAGGTGGAGGAGTACTACGCGCCGATCACCATAGGGACCGGCGCGTCGTCTAGATCGGGTTCATCATCGGAGGATGAACCATCACTAGTCCGCGTAGTCTCCAGCGACTCGGGTGACTCGGGTCACTCGGATGACTCGGTTGACTCGGGTTACTCGGGCTAGAGCCGCGAGTAGTAAATTTAATATATTAGGTGTAATGCAGTCCCCCTTTATATGTTTACTAATTATAAACAATGGATGTGGTGATATATTGTAATGAAATACAGCTTGTTTAATATATTAGGGTTGTTGGCCTAGTGCAGATGAAATCTATTAATTTGCCTTTACACTATTTTGAATCTCTTTTATATTTTTGTGCATTGTATCTTTCTAATGTTCTGTTGTTCCAAGTCAAAATGTTTCATGTCCTACTGATAAAAAAAACAAGTATAATGTGTGGAATGGTATATATATTATTATTATCTGCTGCATGCATGCTACTATAATGTTATATATAATTTGCATCACTACATGTGTCTATATAAATTGTCTGAGAGTTGAACCACGAGTTGGGATTCTAGCAGACCGGTACTGTTCATCGTCCAAAAATACAAGTTTTGCACAAATATTAAAGCATGAATGAAGGGCACAAGAGGTCTGTGTTGGGATTCTAGCAGAGCGGGCTGTGTTGGAGTTTGTTTTTTTCTTCTTCAATTAAGTTGAAATGTGTGAGTGGAGGATCTCACAAAAACTATGTTTCTAATGAACTGTACGTTCTTGGTTGCACGTGGTGTTGCCAAAAAATCATCACAATCGGTTCTGAAAAAGAACTGATTGTGATAACCCCTGTGCTCATCACAATCGGTTTCTTCCCAAAACCGATTATGATAATACCTTCTCATTACAATCGGTTCTGGAAAAGAACTGATTGTGATAACCCCTGTGCTCATCACAATCGGTTTCTTCCCAAAACCGATTGTGATAATACCTACTTATTACAATCGGTTTTAGATAAAAACCGATTGTGATAACAAAATTATTATCACAATCGGTTCTTATCTAGAACCGATTGGGCTTATTATCGTATCACAATCGGTTCTCTCTCAGAACCGATTGTGATAACCTGTTACCAAGATTTCCAAATGGAATATGCTTATCACAATCGGTTCTGAAGTCAAAAGTTTAGAACCGACACAGATGAAGCGATAGTAATGTGTCATTCTGTAGTAGTGTAGTACACAGTAGAAATGAAACCATAGCATATCCATCGTTCTTTATTAATGATAAATATTCAAAATTACAAATGAAATGGCGCGCAGGCCAACAAATAAACGACTAAATAAAAGCAGCGGAACCAAAGAATGGAAGATAGGGCCCAATTAATTTGCCCCAGGCAATCGACTGGGGACGCGGCCTAGTCCAACTGATCCTCACCATCGTGGTACTCCTCCTCTGAAGCAGCAGATTAAGCAAGGGTGACTACTAGCGTACTCAGCAAATCACACCGAAAAATGCAATATAATGCACAGGCAACAAAGGAAGGTTATATGGTTCATTTTAGCATAAAGCAGAAATTTTCTAAAATTTCTAAGTAATTTCAAATGGCATAATTTTAAGAACATTTACAATTTAATAAGTCTCAACACAAAATCACTCCTGTACTTTTTATACATTTCCCATAATGGACTCACTCCATCCCAACATCATTCTTGTAAACCAATTTTTGAAATAGCAAAGTCTAATCTGAGAATGGCTTGCTCGGCATGCCCATAACCGCGGGCGCGGCTAATCGATTAGTTTGACACTCTGCAGAGGTTGTACAACTTTACCCACAAGACATAATATTCCCTTGGTGTCAGCACACTTCCTTTGGTGAGTGACAGAGAAAATTATGACAAGGCCCCTTTAATAAATCATACATGTAGTCATGCCCGCTAAGGTTTCACCGCTGAAAGACTCCCTCTATTCAGAAGCCCCATCTTGCGCCAGAGTGGCAGCATCACGCTTTCACCACACCACTACCCCTATATGGCATGACTATCCATGAAATGATTTAATATGGCTAGCCGGGTCCGTCCCATTCCATACTCGTGGTAGTACGGTTAGGCTTTACATTCAGCGAAACTCAGACCAGACTTTAATTGACTAGGCGAGACTTTCCACAAACACAATATGATAACCACACCACTTTCTCACCATTTCTCGCCCGGTCTAAGTCATTTTCATTTTAACCATACTATCTCCACATTAATACTAACATTGTTCATCACAAGTTTCCATTTGAACATGTCATCATTTTGGCATAAAATTCCCCAAAACTTCCTAATTTCAGTTCTAAGCATATCTAAACAATGTCTAAATATTACCATAGTCATAAATCATATTTTTCCTAAGGTTACAAGGATATCGGAATTTAAATGTCAAAGGTGGCATATAAATCTGTGGGTTTAGCTATCATTTAAAACTAGGTTGGAAATTAATGTCTATAACAAATAAGCATACAATAATTTAAATTCAACATACAAGTTCACAAACTGGGAGCAACATGATCAAGGTGGTGTGACTTGCCTGGTTCGACGAGTTGCTGCTCGAAATCGTCGTTCGGGAACTCCTCGGACTCTCCGTAATCTACGCGTAAAAAGCACCCAAATTCAAATAAAATCCAAATAAATTTAAATAAATACAAATTGAATTTCAAACTAGCACTAAACTAAAATTTAAGATTTTTAATGAATTTAGGAAGAAGAACGGAGCCAAACGGAGTTCGAACGGGCGAAAACGGGCTCCCGGAAGTTTAAAACGATCAAAACGGAATTTTCTGAAATTTTTAAATTATTTTTATAAAGAAAAACCGATTTACTGCGCAATACTGACGTCAGCGCTGAAAATCGGATTTTGGATTTATTTTTGAAAAGAAAAACCGCTTTATGATATCAGCATGACGTCATAAAGGTTTTTGAAAAACCTTTTTTTTCAAAAAAACGGCTGACGGGTGGGGCCATCGGCCGTGGACCCGATCCGCAGCGTGGCAGTGGACCACGCACTGACGCAGCGTCTTGGCGCGCCAGCGCGCCGGAGTGGTGCCGGGCGGCTTGGCGACGGGCGGCGCAGGCGCGGCAGGCGAGGGGCGAAGGTGGCGGCGCTGCTCTGGGAGGAGAGGCACGGGAGAGGGAGAGGAGAGGCATGAGAGAGAGGGGGTCCGGGGTTTATAGGGGCGGAGGCGGCGCGGTGGCCAAACGGCCCGCTGGATTGCGCGGCGGCAGTTCTTGGCGCGGTGGCGCGGCGGGAAGGGCGGAGGCGGCCGTTGGCGGCGCGGGCCGGGGAGGGAGAAGCCGGGCGTGACACCAAGGCTTATCAGTGGTGATAACTGTTAAAATTTTTATTGTTAGAAATGTGTGCAATATTTTAATTCCAGATTTTAACAGGAGACAAATATCACAGATAAATAGTGATGCACACAATAGATATAACAGCAGGCTACTCATTGTACTTTCAAACATATATACTTCAAGAAACATAGTTGAACGATCACCAACAACTTATAGTTAGGCTTGATGAAGAAACGAGCGATCTGTTGAAGAGGTTGTGGAAGAAGTCGAAGATGAGGAAGCAAATACAGAGCGGTCGCGCAGCAGATGCGCTGCCCGAAACCTTATTGCCGCCCGTGCGAGGTAAACTCTGCGGCAATGGCTCGGAGATACCGCTCACCTTCCTTCACGGTGCACGCCGAGGAGGAAGGCGGCGTGGTTCAACAAAGACAACACACCAAGATCAGAGTTCGAGAGAGGAAAAGAAAAATGGAGGAGATATTCGATGTATCAAGCCTGGGCGTCTCCAGTGTTTATATACACTCACACCAAGAATCGACAAGATAATGTGACTAGTAACCGATCACAGTAATGTCGGCGATTACTAATAGTAACTGACTATATAATGTCAGCAGTTACTAGAATGTTTAAATCGCATTTAAACAGAATGAACAGAGAGATAATTGCAAGATTCAGCAAAATAAAATGTGAATTCAAAGTGCCAGGAGACACACAATGACGCGGCGCGGTCGCAAGTCACAAGTCACGCGAATTTTCACGCGAAAATATGCGAATACGCGCGCGTGCGTGCGTGTGTAGCCAGAATTCACCCTATGCCATCCTCATGTCAAGTGTCACATTAATTAAGAGGTGGGAGAGACTCCACCTTTTAAATTGCCCTTCCTCCACTTGGCTAGGCAATATGGTACTGAATCATGCATGCTATGGAATTAAGGAAGTGGGCCACCCATGGGCCAATTTCCAACAATAACTACCAGTGTGCTAGTGTGCGTTCTCTTCAATCTCGCCAGTACTCAAAGCTTATCAGTGGTGATAGCTACCAGTGTTGGTGTTTCGCTCCTTAATTAGCTGTGAGAAATCGCTCTTGGAGATCTCCCTGTGGGGTAGAGAGTCCCTGTACAAGAGTTTGTGTTGTACGTTGCACTGGTTGGCTCTCTCGATCCTCTCCTTTCTTCTAAGACTAACCCATGTGAGATCTCCCTTACAAATTGGTGAATCTGACAACTGGAGAACGACAAGTTAGAATGTACACGATGATGCTTATTTTGCAGAGTAACCCTCTGCTATTGCTGCACCGAGAGTGTACCATGTATCAGTTCTCTTGGCCCGCGTTATCTCTGATATGCAATGAACTATATATCGCATCAACTGGATAGTGGTGGGAAGTCACCATTGTCCTTGAGATGATATGGCTGAGTATTCCTGTAAATTGTGTAGTGCAGGATTAAACTTTGTAAATGGTGAAAACATGCATGAGATATGAGCAGAGAGGCTACAAGATGAATGTGGTAAAAAAAAAAAGCGAAAAGAAATGCATTTTTCAAGATGAACAAATATGCCTTCACTGCAAGATTTTAAATATGAATGGTTTCTACATTATATTTTAATGTCCAAGTGTCATGAGCATGGCCCATGGGTAGCCAATTATATGCATATCTTCATATTTGGATCATATAGATATTATCTTATCTTTAATGATTGGTTGTATTACATAAGATAGTTTCCAAATTGTTAGGGCTAACCTCATGGATATAAAGAGAGAACCCGCACCATTCTAAACAAGCATAGAAAGAACAAAGTCATTCCCATCTATAATATTCTGTACTCGCCAAAGCTGTTCACCGCCCGGCCATCCTCTTGACAATGTTTACCCTATTATGAATATATAAGTGTGTATGTTCGTGGTGTTTTTCTTGTTCTTGTGTCCACGAGTTCGTGTTTGATCCTTGGGCTAGTTCCAACAATTGGTATCAGAGCGAGGTTGTGAGTTGCATGCCCAAGTGTTCATACCGCGGCGTCATGTCGATCGTGGAGCCAATTATATGCATATCTTCATATTTGGATCATATAGATATTATCCTATCTTTAATGATTGGTTGCATTACATAAGATAGTTTCCAAATTGTTAAGGCTAACCTCATCGATATAAAGAAAAAAGCCGCACCATTCTAAGCAAGCAAAGAAATAACAAAGTCATTCTCATCTACAGTATTCTCTACTCGTCAAAGCTGTTCACCGCCCCGCCATCCTCTTGACAATGTTTACTCCATTATGAAAGCAAGACCATAACACTTGGTATTAGAACCGCCTCGACGCCTTTCCACTATAGTAGGCGACAAGGGTTTCGATGCTGCTGCCGATGAGATCAAGGCCATGAGGGGCCTCCACACCAAGCTTCGCTCAGAAATCCATGAGTGCATGAGGCTTCCATTGCGAGCGAAACTAGCAATCTGGCCGAAAAAATCCGAAAGCCGATTGAACCCAAGCCGAGATGGTGCCCCTCTGGTCTTAGCCGATCACAGCGCAGACGGCTCCAACGCTTAAGGACACGGGGAATGAAGGAAGCTGACGACGTAAAGCCGACACGATTTTTGGAAGACAACCAGTTATCTTCCAAAAATGGGGGGCATATGTTTGCACCAAAATTTGGCAAGGCCGATCTTGTGGAGATCGGTTTTGATAAGGAATATGTCGGTTATAGCAAGTTGATACCGTTTCGGACTGGAGGGCCGCGATTCAAAGGAAACTGAGTCCGATACGGGTAGGATAAGGGATTGAGTCGGATACGATCGAACTTAATATGGTAAGGAGAGATTGAGGCCGATACGGGTGATTGAAGAAACCGAGAAGGATACGTTCAGGCCGAGTGCTATATAAGAGGACCAGATGCGAGAAGGAAAAGGCGCCCAGAGCCAACCCACAAACACGCTTTACTTTTCCCTTATTTTCCTGTCAACTAGGAGTAGTCTCTAGTTTTGTAATCATGCCTTTGTAATTCGCTCAATCAATAAGAGTTGCGCATCGCCGATTATTGATTCCGCCGACTTACGCCAATTCGGGTGTCTTTTCTCCGATCTTGCTGCGCATCGCCTTTTTTGGGAAAAGCCACCTCTACCCCCATCCAATCAACTCCACCAGGTTGATTAGATTTATCGGTTACTTTTGTCTCAATCGGCTTAAATAGCCGAATTGGACTTGATCTTCATCGATTCTATCCAGCTGATCAGAGCCAGGCCGACTATCGATTTGGTATCGGCCTTGGTCCGATTCACAATTCTTATCAATTGCAGAGATCTATCGGCTTATTGCCGATTCAATCTAAGCCGATTCTCGTATAATCGGTTTTGAGTGGCTTTTACCTTCTCCTTATCTGTTACTCAGGTCAAACAGATTGGCACGTCCGCGTGAACCTCAAACCCGGCGTTTGTCTCGTGTGTTCGAGGCTAAGAACCCTGCTTCACGTTTTTAGCGCGAACATATTTTGGCACGCCCGGTGGGACCCGAGAGAAGCCAATATGACATCAACCGGAAAATCTGCAGCGGTTGCTGACATCAACTCCGACGCGATAATCGTGCCAACTTTGGCCGATCTGACGCCGGAGCAACGCAAAGAAATTGAAGACAGGAAGGCAGCACTAGAGGAAATGATGCTGGGGTGCTATCAAAAGACCCGATGGGGTGTTACCCAGAAGAACGCGCTCCCAACGCTCAACCCCATCGACGACGACAGCATCCCGACCAAGCCGGTAAGCCGATACATGCCGGATCAAGCCGAGTTATCGGCTATGATTGAACAATCTATGCGTCATGCATTAACTAACCAGTCATCGGCCTTGGTTACAACTTTAAAGCCGATGATTGAAAACAGCGTCAAGACAATTGCCCAGGGATTGGCTTCATCTGGGGGACTGCTAGACCCCTTACAGCCACTCCCATCGCACTCGCTTTCTCCATAGCACAAAACACCAAGATGCGACAAAGGGTCGGCTCGACACTGCGATGATACCGACCCAACCTACGGTGTTGGCACCCAGTGCTTGTTTAGACGGGATTACTCATTACCACGCATGCACCGATGCGGCGAAGTTAGGCACAACAACCAACTTGCCATCGGTGGTTCCGGCCAACGCTTTCGTCCAATCTGTTCCTCAGCCGATTGAGTCAGTGAGGGTTCCTCAATCTCAAGGGCTGATCCCACATAGGGTAGCCCCATGCACCGAACCCTTTATTCCTATACCCGATTCACCGGCCGTAAAGAGAGATGAGCACAACCAATCACTTCAATATCAGCCGGTTCTGTCTAGCCGACCGCCCGAGTTTACACTCGGGGGGCAGAATGTCAGTTACCACAATTGGCATAACTCTAACGCCCAGTCAGCCCGAGCTAGCCGACCACCCGAGTTTGCACTCGGGGGGCAGGATGCCAGTTACCTCAATTGGCAAAACTCCAATGTTGCGTTAGCCGATAACGTTAATTGGGGCGATCAAATTTCTACCGTTTTGATAGATCAATTCGGCTTGCAGCCCAAGGGAAAAGTAATCGGCTATAGAAAGCCGTATCCTGATTATATTGATCGAATACCATATCCCAATAATTTTAGAGTCCCTGATTTCGCAAAATTTTCAGGAGACGATTGCACCACCACCTTGGAGCATGTTGGCCGCTTTATTGCACAATGTGGAGAAGCGGCCCACTCCGATGGTTTAAGAGTGAAATTGTTCCCATTGTCCTTGACAGGGGCAGCTTTCACTTGGTTCACAACCTTACCTCCAAATTCGGTTAATACTTGGGCCGATTTGGAAAGCCGATTCCACGAATACTTTTTCCGTGGGAATCTAGAACTTAGAATTTCATATTTGAGTTCTATCCGACAGAAGTTTGGAGAATCGGTAATTGAGTACATTAAAAGATTTAGGGAGATTAGGAATCAATGTTTTAGTGTGACTCTGCCCGATAATCAATTAACCGATTTGGCTTTCCAAGGGTTAATTCCCCCATTAAAAGAAAAATTATGTGGGCAGGAATTCACCAATTTAAATCATCTCTTACGTCGAGTATCGGCTCAAGAAAGCCGTTTCTCCGATGATGAGGCCTTCAAAGATGAATGTAGGAATAACAAAAACATGATACAATCGACTATGGAGGATGACCAATTACAATTTGCAGAAGGGCCGACGATGGAGTTTGCTCCCAGTCCGTTTTCTGTCAACATGGTTCACGGTTATGCAAAAGGGAAAGAGCCGATACAAGATGCTGAATGTAGCCGACAAGGCGATCGGTCAAAGACAGATTATCCAGACCAATGCACAGTCGATCAGGACCGGGGAATAAGAAGCCAATTCGTGAAAGGCTATGAACGTCGAATCAAAGCGAGTCCTCCGAAGCCCCAAATTCTCCGAAATCCGACAGCGCTCCCAAGTCTTCGGAATCCAGCGGCGAAACTAGCAATCTGGCCGAAAAAATCCGAAAGCCGATTGAACCCAAGCCGAGATGGTGCCCCTCTGGTCTTAGCCGATCACAGCGCAGACGGCTCCAACGCTTAAGGACACGGGGAATGAAGGAAGCTGACGACGTAAAGCCGACACGATTTTTGGAAGACAACAAGTTATCTTCCAAAAATGGGGGGCATATGTTTGCACCAAAATTTGGTAAGGCCGATCTTGTGGAGATCGGTTTTGATAAGGGATATGTCGGTTATAGCAAGTTGATACCGTTTCGGACTGGAGGGCCGCGATTCAAAGGAAACTGAGTCCGATACGGGTAGGATAAGGGATTGAGTCGGATACGATCGAACTTAATATGGTAAGGAGAGATTGAGGCCGATACGGGTGATTGAAGAAACCGAGAAGGATACGTTCAGACCGAGTGCTATATAAGAGGACCAGATGCGAGAAGGAAAAGGCACCCAGAGCCAACCCACAAACACGCTTTACTTTTCCCTTATTTTCCTGTCAACTAGGAGTAGTCTCTAGTTTTGTAATCATTCCTTTGTAATTCGCTCAATCAATAAGAGTTGCGCATCGCCGATTATTGATTCCGCCGACTTACGCCAATTCGGGTGTCTTTTCTCCGATCTTGCTGCGCATCGCCTTTTTTGGGAAAAGCCACCTCTAGCCCCATCCAATCAACTCCACCAGGTTGATTAGATTTATCGGTTACTTTTGTCTCAATCGGCTTAAATAGCCGAATTGGACTTGATCTTCATCGATTCTATCCAGCTGATCAGAGCTAGGCCGACTATCGATTTGGTATCGGCCTTGGTCCGATTCACAATTCTTATCAATTGCAGACATCTATCGGCTTATTGCCGATTCAATCTAAGCCGATTCTCGTATAATCGGTTTTGAGTGGTTTTTACCTTCTCCTTATCTGTTACTCAGGTCAAACAGATTGGCACGTCCGCGCGAACCTCAAACCCGGCGTTTGTCTCGTGTGTTCGAGGCTAAGAACCCTGCTTCACGTTTTTAGCGCCAACAGGTGCTTGGGCCAACGGTTATGTATGAAATAAGCATCTGTAAAATAATTATTTGTATTGAAGGTTGTGTCTCTTTAATAGATACGTTATGGTATGGTATTGTTTATCTCTCTTTAACTATCTATCTAATCGTCTTTGTATTGTGCATGACCTAAGTACTCTTGTAAGATTAGATTGGTTTTGAACTATGTTAACATGATCATGAAATCGGATCTATCCTCCTAATTACTTGTAGAGTTGATTCTCGTTTAAGCATATATCCCAATATACAATGATTTGTTTGCTCGTCTTTGCATCGTTCTCTGATAATTCGTTCTTGGACCCGTTATTTTTTATAACTGAACTCATTAAGGTCTTGTTTGTTTCGGCTTAGGCTTTTTGGCTTTTGACTTAAAGCTAGCCTTTTGTTTTAATGAGCTTTTAAGACGTTTGCTTTTAAGCCAAGACATCTTGTTTGGTATCCTGGCTTATTAATGGGTTAGATGGTACAGTTTATAGATGAAAAATATAAAATACCCTAAATGAGATGATGGAGGAATTCTCAATTTATATATGATGGGATTTGGTGGATAATTTTGGAGACTTTTAATGGCAAATGGTTATTTCATTCAAAAAAGCCCAAAAAAGCTTCTCTTGTCTGGCTTTTGGCTTATAGTTATACAGGGGCTTTTGGCTTTTTTAAAGCCCGGCTTAAAAGCCAGTCGTTTGTTTCGGCTTAGGCTTTTTAGCTTTTAAGCCAATGAAAAAGCCGAAACAAATAGGGCATAAGAGCATCTCCAGCAAGGGCCTCTATTTTGGATTTAAGGACCCCTCTATTTTTTGGAGCCCTGTTTTCAGAGCACAAGTCCAGCAACAGCCCCTAAATCTCATCCCCTATTTTACTTTTTCTCCTATTTTGACATATCCGCTATGTATAATCTTCATTTGACACCACTAAAATTCAATCAAAAATATTTGTAATACATAAAACATAAGCATATTAGCATTTACAATTTAAAAACATGATATTTCAAATTTAAATTTAAAATTTTCAAAATATGATAAATAGATAAATAGAAGCTCCGAACAATGAATCAAACTACGAAGCACTGTGAATTGCCCACAAATGCTCAATAAGATCATCTCGAAGCCTCTCATGTATTTTCCTGTCTTCAATCTCCTAGTGTATTTAGGGGCCTCCTCATTTTAGGGGCTTGAGTTGGGGTCTCCTAATTTTGGGCATGGGGAGGCAAATTTAGGGGCTCCTAATTTTAGGGGTTTGAGTTGAGGCCCTGCTGGATCTATTTTTTTTAATACACTCCCTATTTTACGATTTAGGGGCTGGTTTAGGGGTTCTGCTGGAGATGCTTTAAGGTAATATATATATTGACTATCTTGTAACCGAAGAAATTCGTGAGCTCTCAGGTCAGCCACATCATCGTGCCTCGCAGAAAGGCCCTCCCAATTTTGCTAATTGCATACAGATCCCGACTACCCGATCTTACGTACTAGTGCGGATCCGACCGTCCACGCGTCTCTGAACACTGACTCGTGTGTTGAGGACCAGCCCCCCTTTTCCCCGTGGAAACAAATTCTATGCAACGGTGCTGCATATCGCGGTCTGTGCAGTACCGTACGGATTAGCACCACGTGTCCTGTTGCACAATCTCCATACAAATCCATCAATCTCCAAGCACTTTAATCCTTATCACTTAATTGTTTCTTGCTTGGAGATTGACGCAGCAGGACACGTGGCACTAATCCGCATGGTGCTACACAGGCCGCGATATGCAGCACCGTTACATAGAATTTTTTTTCCTTCCCCGTCGTCCTCGTGGTGCCCTCCGCCTGTTCCACTCGCGGGAATCGCCACCCCTGCCCCGCTGTGCCGCACTCGCCCTCCCCTCCCCGTTCATCCCGTTCGCCATGGAATGACCGACCGCGATGGATAGCGAGGTTCCGCGGCGGCGTTGGAGCTCCTCGTGCTAGCCCTCCCTCCTCCGGATCCCCTTCCCATCGGCCGGATCTAGCTCGACGGCCATGTCGTCGCCGCCTCCGATGCTCATCCCCGCACTCTCCTAGTGACCTCCGCCCTTACTCTACGCCGTTCACCCCCCCCCCCGCGGTCTTCTTCTTGGAGCTCCCCATGCTAGTCAGCGCCGTCTCTCCCACAGCTCCGCTCCAGCATCGTCGCATGTGCCGTGCTGTGTTGCGCCGGCACGCCGTTGCCCACCACGCCTACTAGGCCATCGCTGAGCAGCATCCGTAGTGCAACATGACGGCCGTGGGCAGCATGGCCGCGGGTTAGCCATCGTCGGAGCTGGAGGTCATCCGGTGGAGCAGTACCAAGCTGTAGGACCAGGGGCGGAGCTGGGCCTCGGGCTACCGGGGCCTCGGCCCGAGGCCCAGCCGAATGTTGCGTGTTTCACTTCAGGAGTCGTATGTTGCGTTGGAGAGAGCGATCAGATCGTTGGCTGAGTTCTACTCCAAGGCTGGACCCTTCGCTTCGCTCTCACAGGATGTTAAAAACAAGGTCCTCGATGACATCAACACCGCGGACGCCTATCTGTAGATTTTTGCTTTGCAACATTGTTCTACGCTGCTACGAAAATTCTCAAACACAATTTTATTACGAAAAGTCTTTCAAAGCAGCAACCAAATTAATTGATGAGAAAGACATGCATTAAGCAAACTTGTTAGCTACTTAAGAGTGCTTCAAATTATGTCAGTAAATCATTCATGATAGTATAATTTTAAAACTATCCTGGCTAGTATAGTATTTGGCATTAGTTATTGTCGCTTAGAGCATCTCCAGCAGAGCCCCTAAACCAGCCCCTAAACCTTAAAATAGGCAGTGTAGTAAAAAAAATAGATCCAGCAGGATCCCAACTCAAGCCCCTAAAATTAGGAGGGCCCTAAGTTGGCCTCCTCAGCTCCAATTCCCAAGGACACGAGTACAACCCCTATTATTGAAGATAGGGAAATACATGAGAGGCTTCGAAAATTTTATCATGTTTTGAAAATTTTAAATTGTAAATGTTAATATGCTTATGTTTTATGTATTACAAATATTTTTTATTGAATTTTAGTGGTGTCAAATGAAGATTATACATAGCAGATATGTCAAAATAGGAGAAAAAATAAAATATGGGCTGAGATTTAGGGGTTGTTGCTGGACTTGTGCTCTGAAAACAGGGCCCCAAAAAATAAAAGGAGTCCCTAAATTCAAAATAGGGACCATGTTTTAGGGGCCCTTGCTGGAGATGCTCTTGGTTTTCGGTCCGAGGCTTAGTAGAATCCTGGCTCCGCCACTGTGTAGGACATACGCCCGCGATGAGATGGAGGACAAGGTCGTCCCCCGCGCCGGCTCCCTCCTCCACGGCTTCTCCTTCTTCGCTGTCCTTGATGGCCACGCTGGCTTCTACGTGTCCAGTTCCTCAGGCACTCACCGATCGTCTGCTCTTGTTTTCGCTGCAATTTTAGAGTTCACAGTCTCTTACCTGATCCTGAATTTTTGCAACAATCCAGGGACGAGCTGTACAAGGAATGCGCAGTCACGTTGGGCGACGGCTTCGTGCTGAGCACCAAGAATCTTGAGGCCATCAAGGACTCCATCCGGCGGGCCTTCGCCACTGTGAATGCCAACCTCTCATCCTGGTCAGTCTCAGAACGATTTTATTTACCGATTGTTCTTGCCTTCTGCTTGGACTAGCAAACTTCTGACATTTTACATGTTGTATCGTAGCCTCTTCGCAGGCTTGAGCAAATGTACAAGGACGACGACTCTGCCGCGATGGCCACGTCCATGTTTCTAAGGAATGATGTCCTTGTTGTCTCTCATATTACCAACTCCTGCTTGGTAAACATTTTCGTCTTCCTATCTATCATCCATTTATCTTGACTAGCATTGTGATAATGAAGCTAAACTCTAGAAGCGATGCTTATAGGAAACTAAATTTTATTGGGATGATAAGTTGGTCTTGGTTCCTGATTAGCATATCATATCACGTGGTGGAAGACCTCGAGTTCTGATCAACTTTCATCGAATGTACGGAAGCAACAAAATTCCCCTTGAAGAAGTCAATCGGATCAGAGTAGCAGGTGGATGTGTGTGGTACCTTCATAAATACTGCGACCCTCTGTTAATATAGGCTACTTACAAAACCCTGCCCTTGGCTCTTTACATCCCATGTGCAACATGTTCCTTTTCTCCATACAAAACAATCGTTTTCCAATTATGGACCAACAAGCAATAGAAATGTTCTAAGAAAAAAATCCGATGCATGTAGGAACTCACACTGTTTGTTTGGCAACACCACTTTTGTGGTGAATGAAAAGCATCTTCTTTCGCTAGGCATTGAAATGCCTGTTGTGCAATGGTAGGGTTGTTTTGTGAGTTCGTGATCACTAAACAAATGAACTCTAGCCAATTCAAATAATTTCTTGACATCTTAACACGATTCAAAATTTGATAGTTGCTTTGTTATGCTTACCAATGTTCTCTGCTCATAAACAAACATGTACTTAGGTGTAGGATGATAATCTTTTATCCAAAGATTCCTATAACGGTATGCTTCTTATGAATAAGAGGATAGCCTATAATTCTGTTTATCCTTTACATGATTTCTCTCTTCATTTTTAACTAATTTCATATAATCAAAATGCTAAAATTTAATGTACCCTAGAAAAACTAATGTGTAACAGGTGAAATCATTTGATAAATTAAATCGAGCAAGTGTTTACGCTCAGCAAATTAAGTTAAATCCAACTGTTTCCATATACAGTTGAACCGCTTTGAAGATTCTTTTGCACCTGAGCTTCATAAGCATGGATATCAGGCACTATATAAGGAAATGACAGCAGATGTATTTTTTATTTTTATTTTTATTTTGCCAATTTGGTTTAATACCTCCTGATGTCTTATTTGATTCTACTCCATTGTTGTCACAGGTGTACACTGGAGTTCCTCATGCCATTGATGGTTGTGCTACTTTTTTTTTCTAGAGAGACATGTTTTCACATTTTAAAAAATATGAGGTACCTCGACTGCAGGCCTCTCGGTTATCTGCTAATTTTCTGCTTTCTAATACTTCTTGTACTTGCTTGTGTAGGTTGGGTTCACTAAGGTTGCTTGTGTAGGTTGGGTTCACTAAGGTTGCACAATCTTTAACCGATGCGATTATTCCAACTGCTCAAAAAAGAGTGGCTCTAAGTCGATTGCTTAAGGTAAGATAAATTTGAAAAGAGAGATTATATGCTATTTTGGTAATTCTGTTACTGACTTTTGATTATCATGCATTCCATTTCCATTGAAGGATAACATTGCATTGATGGCCGTTTTGGAAGCCAAATTTGGCAACCATGGAACTGAAAATACTGGTAAAAGACAACTTCTTTGTGCGGGCGGTACGTAAATTACTCCTCCTCCTTCATATGGAACTGAAAATACTGGTAAAAGACAAATTCTAATCTGTCAGATAACAAAGTTTCTTTTGTTGCTCTTAAATATGTGAAAAATATTTTATTGGATGAAGGACATTAGCTTATGCAGCATGCTATATTCTTTTATGTTCAGCTACTGAACTGTTAGCAGCATACTGCAAGGCAGCAATTGAAATGATTGTCGTAGATTTGAATATTGTGTACTCGTGTAGGAAGAATTATATCTCTGTACGATGGCCTTAAACTAAGATGCATGGAAGCATCCATATGTTGATGTTAGACCGTAGATCTTTTGACACTGAGCTTTAGATTTCGAGGCCCACCTACTATAATTTTTCCATTACATATTGACCTGGTTTGTCAGCTTATCATGCCTTTCCTTGGCCTTTTATTTGGAGCTTATATGATTCTTGAGAGCTGTCGGGGATTGACTATCTGACAGAAGACCACGGTGCCCCCGGGAGGTCCTGAGTCCGCCGATCAAACAATGCCGACAGAAGATGCTCGAGAGTACGAAGCGAGCAGCACATCTCCCGAGCATGCGTGTCCGCCCCTTTACTCACGACCATTCCAAACAATCACGAGCAAGCATGCTCGTAAAAACCACGTCATACCCGGGTGCATGGTCGGTGGTCTCGGTCGTGCCACGAGGAAGGAAGGCAGCAACCAATCAGCCGAAGATCAAGGGAAATCATACCCGAAATTCAAATAACGTGCAGATCAAACGCAGCAGATCACAGATATGACTGCATAGAGTAAATCCAGGGGGTAGTTACCTTCTATGTATCTCTAGGTGTAGTATTTAAACCCCCCTGATATCTGTAACAACGGCCCCGGATAATAGAACACAATACACTGGAGTAGGGCTATTATCTCGGCAGTGAGAGGCCCGAATCAGGATAAACACCGCGTCTTCTCCCGACCTCTCGTCGCTCGGACGATTTCCTCGGTTCGTACGACAGGGCTCTGTTGATCCCCCATTCAACAAGTAAGCTCGACGGGAGCCCGTTCTCCAATCGTCGACAAGAGCAATCTAGACTTGATGCATTTTGGTGTTATGGGAGTCTCAAGTCTCATTTCATATTCAAATAATATCATTTTGCAAGCAAATACACATGTAAATGTCCATCAGGACTTCAAAGATGTGAAGCTATAGGGGTCTGTACCATCACATTCTTTATGCTAGCATTATGCAACATCTAAAAATTTCAGATTGACAATAAGTATGATTTCTGCAGGTTCACACCATTCTAGAAAGATTGGAAAAAATAGATGTTAGTGGATATCTTAAAATTTCATATTTATAGCAAGTATGATTTTTACGGGTGCCCACCCTTCTAGAAAGATTGGAAAAAAATAGCTGTCCATGGCGATGAGCTAATTATTTGTTACTACGACAGTATAAATTCGAAGTTGCATTGCATACTACTGTTGGGCGCTGATGAGGGAGCTAGAGCTCCTCTGAGCTTATTGAAGCAAGCTCTTGAACTTCTTTCATATTCTAATGATTATTGCCTTATCGGACATGCTAGACCTAATATAGGGAATATAGATTTGATGCAGCTCTTTATACACTTTCTGTATGATGAAATATGAGAGCTATGCTTTCATATAGTTATTTTCTTGAAAAGAACTGGAATAATGCATATATACAGACGTTCGTTCTACAATTAATAAATCATTCTAGTTGCCTGTACAAAATCCAAATGATGTGGGTTCGTCAAGAAGCAAGGCAGTTCTATTGCATAATTTGATGTTGCTCATAACTTCATGACTATATAGATTGAAGCTGTGCCCCTTTATGAGGTCTATTCCCAATCAAATATTATAATGCGAGAGGTGCTTCTATGTTCTTCCCTTTTAAAGTTGCACAAATATTAAAGCATGAATGAAGAGTAGATAAAGATTACTTACCCCTTCGTTTGCTTTAAGATTTGTGCAACTTGTATTAGGAGGGAAAGCATAGAATCACCTCTGCTTTATTGAAATTTGAGAATATGCGTGTGGCTAGGTACATTGCTTTTGCAATTTTATTTCAGTTCTTATGTGTCGTGTGTTGCTATACTTGAAAGATAACATTATACTACTCTCTGTGCTGTAGATATTGCTGGTTTCTTTGTGCTATAGTTCTAGGTAACCTGTAGATTCTATATTAATTAACCATGCTTCTAGTCTGTACGGATTCAGATAGCACACCAGTCCGACGCAGTGTAGCGCGCTTTTCATCCTAGTACCTATTACATTCCTTGAGGATTAAAATCTCCAATGTTTTCTTGGTCTGTACATGGAATATTGGTCCTAGCTGTGCCATTTTATATTCTTAGAATTCGTAAAGAGAGAGATCTTTCATCTGTCTAGATAAACTGTTTTCAAGTAAACGATTCATATGATTGATTTGTTCATTCTTTGTGTGCTTGTTTACTGATGTTAGTATCTAGGAACCCTCACTTTTTACTTGAGAAACAATATGCCAAGACATTTTTGGGTTGGGAGAATTAATGAGAGTTTTTTTAATGTGAGGTTTCCTATTTCTATTAACAGAAACGAGCTACAGAGTTCATTGTTTACAAATCAAGGTTAAAAAACCAGTTTACTTAAGCTTTGCCACTAAATAGATTCGGTGAAATAACCCAAAAATTTAGCGAATCTAATAGGATGCGCAAATAAAATAATAATGCAATTAACCAAAGCCTGTAATAAATATAAACATCATTTTATTAATCTAGTAATACATCACATGAAAACAAAAACTCGTACAACAAAATCATGTACAATTTTATTAAGTACAACAAATAAAATACAGAAGTTTTACGAGAAACACACAACTACCGCAATCTCTAGGTGACCTCCAATGTCGACCACCTGGAGCCGTTAGTTACAACAAATACAAATAAGATATAGACAGATAAGAAATTAAGAAATAATCTAATTACCGTCGGACCCAAATGCGATTAGAGAACACTCATCAAGGTACCAAACCTTCCGGGGCTGATCAGCACTCCTTGCTATAAGAGGTTTCGTCGGGGCAACCATAGTCATGTATAAATAGTACCAAAATATCTCATACAATAAAAAGATGAGCACAAGCACAGTTAAATGAAAAGGGAAGGGCATGAACCTGCCACCTGTGCATTCCCCACACCCTCATCTTTGCTAACAAAGCTACCAAAGCCAGAAGCAGCCAAGGCCAAGAAGCTCCCACCATCCAATCAAGAAAGAGCATGGAGGCACCAGTCCATCACCATCAACCCCACCAACAGCACGACACCAATTCCATTAGACCCCCACTTTACCAGGTTTGTATACATGCATTACTTTTGCTAGCTTTAGGGGCACAAGGTGCATAAAGGAATGAACGAGGGTAGTCCGTAGCTGAACTAGAGCAAACCAGTGGCCTTAAAGGGTGGCCACACTAAGGGCGACGCCGTGTGTGCCCGATGACCCCCTCGTACTCCCTAGCTACGGGAAGTCCACGAGTATCAACGTAGCACAATCAACCTACAAGCAAACCAATCCTCTTCATCATCATCAATCGATGAAAGAAAAGCTCACAAAAACAGACAACCCTACTAATTAATCAAGCATCGCATTAGAACAAATCAAGGGAAGGGGGGAATGGTTGCTCTAACACCTGATTTTCATATTCTATTTTCCGTAGCCGAATGATAATTTAAATTAGCATCAGTAAATTAAAAGACACCTTCGTATTTTATTTAGGTATCATCGATTGTCTGTTCCTCCGTTATCTAGTCTCAACTGTTTCTGTGTTACTTAATCCATGCCAACTTACGAAAACAACAACAAATAAGTAAAGATGAAAAAAAAGACAAGTATTAAAAGATCCATTCCTTCTGCCTAGCTCCTGTCACTTCTTGTACCATCTCTACTCCTCACGACACCCAAGCCACCTTTTTCTTTGGCCACTTTTTGCCTGGGCATCCCCTCCTAGACCCTTTTTCTCAGCCACTCTTCTGTCCACTTCTCTGGCAGCAACCCACTTCTCTGGCAGCAACCCATGAAGGGAGGCCAGGCATAACCATCTCCAACGCTATCCCGTCCCTCGTCCCGTTCCCTTCCCCATGGGAAAGCAGCGGCGAGGAAGGGTTCCCAGCTGGTGCAACGGCTTCCCTTCCCCTGGGACTCGGCTCGGGAGAGGAGAGAGAATCCCTCCGTGGAGGGCTTCGGCTCGCATTCCCCTCCCGCTGTGGCGTCAACCGCATCTCCTTCGTGCGGCGGCTCGGACAAGGAGGAACTCGCGAAGGGCGTACGGCGCGACGAGCGGACGTGGTGCGCGTCACCGGCCGGAGAGGAGAAGCAGCACGGGGAAGTCGACTGGTTGAGGTACGCCCAATCCCCGCCCGTAACCTAGATTTTCAGTGCGCTAAACCTAGCAATGGATTGGGGAAATTGCGCCGATTTCGGAATGTACTGTTTGTTGGCCCGATTTGGTAATCGAAGCGCCGATTTGGCAATTTTCTGAGGATTGGGGAACTAAAACCCGAGGAAAGTCCCAAATCCCCAATTTACTGTTTCGTCGTGCTGAAATAGCCGATTGTTTCGAGATGGTATATGGTAGCATTTTCCCTACAGAGTAGTTCATGGAGGATCTCATCGACCCATTCTTCGCATTTGTACCATTTTCACCATTCTTCGCATTTGCAGCAATTGTTCCTGCTGGGTACCTATGGATTGTTCCTGCTGGGTAGTCATCACGATTGTTAACTGCTGGGTGCCTTAGCGACAACAAACATTAGTGACCTTTGTGCAGTGTACTGAGCACTGAGATTAGCGACAACAAACGGTTTTTGTAATGTTACAAATATAGTGGGGACTTTACTGAGATTAGCGACAAAAAACAGGACTGAGATTACTGCATGAACTTTGCTAGTAGGTTGTTTGTACTGAGCACTGAGATTACAGAGGTGAAGGTAGAGTACTAGATGCTCTTCGCTTGTAGGTAGTTTGTACGTAGACTTCCAGTATGGGTAAACCATACTTCGCAGTGCTGTTTTGTCATGGATACTTGCAGAATAGTACGTAAACAATGGAACAGAACTTAAATCGGTATACTTCCATAATGTTTTCTAGTCAATCTTGTACGTAGACTGGGGACGGAACAAATGATTGCAGGTGATGTTTTTTCATGGATGTTGAAGGATGTTTCGTGATGCCCTGTCTTGTTAGCTAGACTGCTTGGTGCGGTTTTAAGTTATGTTCTATGCTGCTTCAATTGATTCGTCATGGCCTTACTTAGTGGCTAAACTGATTGAAATGTTTTAGCTAGACTGGGAAGTTTCTTTGCTTAATTGTCGGCCCCTCTTGCAAAATGTGTTAACGTCGTGTTATAGATGGAAGCCGACAAGCTTCGAGAAGTCATCTCGAAGATGCGAGCTGTGCTGGAGGACAAGGTTGAGCAGCTCAGGAAGCTCGCTAGGGACAACTTCAGTCCAAGTGACCACATTTGGGCTATTGACTTGAACAACACTCTTCTTCAGATCGAGTCGATAGCCGAGAGCTTGGAGCAGATTTCATTGGAGACAATAGAATTTGGGACTTCACATCATGGCACTCTGATGGAAGGAGGTGCATCCGACGAGGGGGTTCCTGCCGACGACATATTGCCCGCCGACTACCAAAGCAGTTCTGGATCTATGTTGAGCGACTAACCCAGGGATACCGATATCTCCATCGAATCTGATCGTTCAGGCCACCTTCATTAGATCAGTTGGTTTAATTATGTTAAACTTTCGTATCGAACGTTGCTTAGCCGAACTGAAATGTCGTCTTGTTTTTTTTCCACTTTTGCTGTGATGGTCTGGTAATATTTGTACTGTACTGTTTAGCCACTACGACATTGAACCTTGTTTTGCTAAGTGGTAAGTGTAAGTCCGAATGTAGTAGTGCAGTGTGATTGTTTACATTGTGAAGTTTTGCCCGTTCTGCTGTGCACTGAAATGTTTTGCCCGTTCTGCTGTGCACTCAGCACATGGCATCCCTTCTTGTGTGCAGTTACCTTTCATTGCTGTGATGCTCTGTGATTGTGTGCTCTTTCCTACATGAAGTTCGATCAATAGTACTGCTATGATCATGTCTATAATGAAATGGAGTGTTGAGATTGTGATTTGGCCTGCTGATATCTTACATTCGCAATACTATTGTGATTGTGATGTGGCGTGGTTATGGCCTGGTACTGTTTTCGTTATAATGTGTATAAGCAAATGAGCATGACAGTCACTGTTATTACCGATTATAAGAGGTATTGTAGAGATTGTGATTTGTCCTGGTAGTGCTTAGATTGTCAACAGTATGATCCCCAATTTTTTAGCATATATGTGCACAAGCAAAAGAGCATGACATCAAATCTTACGGATTTGGAACGGTAGTGCTGACATTATGATTTACACTGCTATTGTTTACATTGTGAAGACTGATCATTGTGTCATTAACAAATAATCAACATGCTGTCAATGTTCAGGGTGGACCTTATGGATCCATTCTTCGCAACAATGATGGAGGATCAGTCTGGGCAGATATCATGGCCTCCGTCACCTCAACCAATTATCAACGGCAATGATGATGGTAGTATCCCCCCTGCAACAGATATGACTGCAACCAATGCTCGTAGTGTGGGAGGCGTACGGCCTGCGCCCGAATCAACAAGGAAGGGGAAGAAATCAATGTCGAAGACAGAGAGGATGAAATGGACAGTTCACGAGGATGAGGTCCTTGTATCCGCCTGGCTAAATGTGAGCCAGGACCCCATCGTGGGCAAGGACCAAGCGTCAGATACCTACTGGGCTTGGATTTGCGGATTATTTCAACACCCATAAGAAAGAGCATGTCACCGAGAGATCGATGAAGGGAATGGTGAACCACTGGGCTTTGATCAACGAGTCGGTAAGCAAATATGCCGGGTTTCTCTCTCAGATAGATGGTTTGAATCAGAGTGGTACAACCGAGCGTGACAGGGTAAGCATCAATTACATTTCGTGATATCTTACATTGCAGATTTCATTGATGTGGCTAACGAAGTGTTTTTATGTGTTGTGCATGTCCGTTCGATGGACAGATGGCTAATGCAGCGAGGATGTACCAGGACGTTGAGGGTAAGGCCTTCGCCTTTCCACACTGTTGGATGATTCTAGCTGAGCACCCAAAGTGGGCTGCACACTTGGGCAACAAGAGGCACAAGACAACGCGCGAAGGATCACATGGTGCCAGTTCGGGAGGGTCGAACAACGCTCCAGAACAGTTCAACCCATTTGGTTCAGGCGAGGAGTCCACTAGACCCACTGGCCGAGAGGCGGCAAAGGCGGCAAGGAAGAGGGGTAGTACCTCCAGTGCATCATCAGTGGGTCTGTATACTGAGCAGTTCGACCGGATCGGCCAAGCCAAAGAAGCTATGGTTGAGATCAAGCGTCGACAATTGCAGTTGATGGAGTTGGCGGAGGAGAGGATTATTAACATTGATTTGAACAACTTGACCGGAGCAGCTCGTGAGTATTATCGAAAGCGGCAAATGGAAATTTTGAAGAAGATGCCAGCAGACCTGCCTTGATTGCTATTGTGTCTCTTCACTTCATTCGGTTTAGCTATTATCGTGTGTATCGACCCTTTAATTGTGTTTGGGTCTCCTGTTATCGTGTGTATGCACCTTGTTGTTATGTGTTTGGACTATGTTTTCATGTCCATGTTTGGACTATATATTTTGTGTATGGACCCTGTTAGCCATTTCGTATGGATCCTTATATTTTGTGTATTGACCCTGTTACCATGTGCATGTTTGAAGTATATATTTCGGGCATGGATTTTTGTATATGCACAACAGATAGACATGTCGATATTATGAAACCTTGCATGCGTTGCAGAACAGTAAGTACGATACATCAGTCGATCCGATACAATGCTCCTTTTTTAGGGAATGATAGTACTACTCGCCGTGCCGGGCCCAAAGGTGTTCGACCAGGTCAGCCTGTAACCGATGGTGCACTTCGCGGTCTCTTCGCCTTTGCGTTGCTTCGATTGCTTGCAAAACCGACCCTCCGGGTGACGTCCTCGTCAACACAGGGGTACCCATATAGTCAAAGTACTCCTCCTGCGGTGGACCGTCCCTCTCATCCTCGATAACCATGTTATGCAAAATGATGTAGGCAGTCATTATGTACCAGAGTGTCCTCTGATTCCAGGAACGACCGGGACCACGTACAATAGCAAACCTAGCTTGGAGCACTCCGAACGCCCTCTCGACGTCCTTCCTTGCAGCGGCATGCATCTTCGAGAAGTACATCCTCTTGTTTCCCATTGGTGCGGGAATGGCCTTCACGAAAGTGGCCCACTCAGGATATATGCCATCGGCGAGGTAGTATCCCATGTTGTATTGGTTTCCATTGACAGAGTAGTTGACCTCCGGAGTAGAACCATCATTGTCCCTGCTAAATAGGTTAGAACGATGTAGCACATTAATATCGTTCAAGCTACCGGGCATCCCGAAGAAAGCATGCCAGATCCAAAGGTCGTACGAAGCCACAACCACCAACACTATGGAAGGCCTGCGGGTATGCCCTGTGAAACCCCCCTGCCATGCTTTCGGGCAGTTCTTCCAAGTCCAGTGCATGCAGTCGATGCTACCTAGCATCCCAGGAAAACCTCTCTGCTCATCAACTTGTAGTAGTCTCGCCGTGTCAGCAGCGTTGGGGAAACGGAGATATTGCACGCCGAACACCACCACCACCGCCTTCACAAACTTCTTAAGAGCTTCAAGCGCGGTACTTTCCCCAATCCTCACGTACTCATCCACAGCATCTGCAGGGACTCCGTATGCTAGTTGCCGGATAGCTGGCGTCATCTTTTGTAGAGGGTGCAAGCTCAGCTTCCCAGTGGCATCCCTTCTTTGCCTGAACCAATCGTCGTGTCCTTCGACTGCTCCAGCTATGCGTATAAAAAGGGACCGGCTCATCCTAAACCTGTGTAGCACAAAATCATACATTCGCGCAAAATAAAAGACATCACGAAAGCCTCATCGATTTTGCTAAGATATTGGGGTATAGTACCTCCGCCTGAACAATGTGTGCCCGTACACAGGGGAAGTCGCGAAGTAATCGGCATGGAGCCTAGCCGCTCCTTCATGGTGACCTCTGTTCCGAACCACATGTCCCGGAACCGAGCCCCTACGACTGCTGCTGTTATTCGCGGCCTCCTCTTCCTCCGCTGCTTCTGCCATGAGAAGCACAACCTCGTCGTCATCACTAGACGACGACAAGTACTCAGGGCTCAATGGCAAGGCAGAATTCATGAACCTGTTGTGAGAGGTTGGCAATGTGTTTTGGTGGTTGGCAACCAGATGCATGGAACCCCTTAATATATACAATTGCAAGGATGGTTAGGAGGGGATAAAGAAAGAGTTAGTTATACTTTTTGAAAGGGAAGGGAATGAGGAAGGGATGTTGTTGGAGTCATTTGGTGGGAAGGGAATCCCTTCAGGGGCTGAGAAGGGAATGAAAGCCTGGGAAACGTTTGGAGATGGTTTAAGACTATCTCCAGCAATTTCCTTTCATTTTATTCCATTCCCTATTCTCTTCTCTATATTCATTCCCTTTATTTTCTACTATCTCCAGCAGCATCCCCTCAAGGGATTTGTGAAGGGATTCACTGTTTGAATCCCTTCCGAAGGGAATAGTGAAGGGAATTCGCTGGAGCACTTGTGATCTGTTCGCGAAGAGATTTGGATGGAAAGAGAAGCTGCTGGAGATAGTCTAAATGCAGCTCACCCGAATGCTTTTCACCCACTCAACGTCCCCCCTCGCTGCATTCTCCTGGGCCTCCTGGCATTCCATTCTTTTGCTTAGACAGCACGAGCAACACAAGAGCAAGCTCCTCAGAGCTTTCCCATTATCTCTACTCCAAATCCTCCAAAAAACAAACAAACAAGCAATGCATGTTATATCATTCCAATCCGCATCCCTTGGGCAACCCATTTCTGCAATCACATTTCGTAGGCATAGTCATTTCAGCCAATTAGAGAAGAGAGAGAGAGTGAGGAGGTAGCTGTCCTCTGTTGGGATAGAAGAAGAGGAAGGAGTAGGAGGTCGTTGCAGGCAAAGGGCCGGTGCTCAGCTTGTATTGGTGGCGACACTAGGATGGTTACGAGGCGTGGCTGCTCGAGTAAGAAGAAGAGAGGTTGCCCAACACGGGATGGCGCCGTGGCCTGGTGCCACACGGCGAGGCAGCGACGGCAAGTGGCATCGGTGGCCGGCTGGGCGGCGTGGCATGTGGAGGCCGGCGGGGAGGAAGGCGACGGCGCCGAGGAGCCGGGGGCCGGCGTGTGGTGGCGGCTGGTGACAGCCCGGCCAGGAGGTAGCCGGATTGGAGAAGAAGAGGGGAATGGCTTCCAGTAGAAGCCAAGAAGCATGCGGCCAGGGAAAAAAATATATAGAGGGAGAAGGGAAATAGAAAGAAAAGAAAAGAAAAGAAAAGAGAAAAAAGAAGAACGACAAAAAAAAGAAAAGAAGAGGAAGAAGATGGTGGCAATAGGCGACGGTGGTAGATCCGGATTTTTGGTGGTTGCGAGAATGAAGATTTTCGTTGGTTCTTCATATTCGGCGGCTCATGTTTGGTGCTACGGTGAAATTTCGTAGCCAATCTAATTTTCTCAAACATAGCTTTTAGCCATGCATGTCGCGCATAATTATTGACCATTGCATATTCATGCATGTTTGCATTAAAAACTAGACTGATGAATTTTAACTAGTGTAGCAACTAAATAGATCGTAATTGTTTGTCAGCATTAATAAATGTTGCTTTACATGAATAATTTGATCATCGAATGTTAATTGTGAGCAAGCGGATGTTGTATTATTTTATTTAGTAGAGTATTAGGTTGTAGTTGAATATCATTAGAGCGGGATAGAAATTATTTAATTAATTTAATTGTTGGGGCAGAAAATTAATTGTCGATTGGTAAATATTAGAACTATTTAATTTAGTGTATTGCTTAGTCGCATGGCATTATTAGGGAATCTTATGGGCATTTGTTAGTATGTCTTGCATGCTAAATCAGTGGGGCTTTTACTCTAAAGTCTACTTGGTGGCTGTTATAGAATGGTGAGAAGATATATTTTGATGGTCAATTAAGTTGTTTTAATAAGTGGAGTAATAATATGATTAATAAACTGGGAGTTAGTGGACGATATAAATAGCAAGATTCACTAATCATGAGGTTTGGAGGTCGATCTACATATGTTTGTTGTATCGGTGGAATCCCTCTGTTTGGATGGAGTTGTATTTATGTGATGGCCGAATAATCTTATGAGTGTGCATGCGACTAGATTCAGAATAGAGATATGTTTGTATGATCAACAAATATTTGTGAACTATCTGAGTTGCATGTGCAGTTGGGTTGAGTTCCTTGATGATATTTAGACAGTCATATGAGATAAGTGTTTGAGGACTTAACAATTGATTTCTTAGTCACATGCGATTGATTAAAATGTCAAGCAAGTAGAGTATGAGTTGTGTGAGTCTAAGTTGTGGAATATTGAGCCCTTAATTTGGAGTTATAGATATGTGACTATGAGATGAGCAAGGTGATATGCATATGAATACGTCGGCTGTTGTCGTAACATGAATAATGAGGAGTGTGGACATGCATGGGCGATCATGAGTTATTAAATGTTGAGTGAGCAAATAAATCATTAATCTCATTTAGGTGTTGAATAAGCAAGTGCTTATATATCTGTGTGATTCTAATTTGTACAACTACATATTGGAGGTATGAATTAGCATAAATAAATTGGTGGCCTTAGCAATATGTAAGCTTACTGAGGTATGATTGTTGGATGACACCTGTATGATTAGTCAATGGCCTTTAGCTATTTAATCTACATATGCCTTTCTGGGCTGGGTGATTTATATGAGAATTAGAAGGCCATATACTAAACAATCATATATGTAAGGCATGATGAGTCTAGTGAGGAATTTGTTGGTTATGTATGGTTACGTTGGAGTACCTTGTGATTGGTGAATAAATCTCATATGCCTAACTAGCATAATTGCACCCCATTGGGTTGACAGTTGTGATCATGATCAAGCCATATTAACTTCTTGAGGGGAATTGGATAAAGATATGGGGACATAAATGGAGGATATAATCATGTGTGTTATTGGATTGAATATGGATGAATTGATCATGTGGAGTATTGTTGAGTAGACTAAAGTTGAGAGTTGAACATAGACAGTAATCTTGACTGGTGGGTGTGAAGTAATGCTTGCATGTCAATATGAGTATCTCTAGTGATTTGCTAATTGATAATAGATTGTAATTCATGGAGGTTAAGCATGGTTAACTAATTGGTTGATCGTTATATGAGAGGAGCGTAGAGTTAATGTTGGTCACTAGGTCTTGTATCCTTCTCATGTGCATAGCTTTCCTGTGTATTATGTGCATCTCATACACATCCATCTCATGCATGTAGTTCCCTCATGCATGAAATCTCATATGCATCATCCTAATGAGCATGCCTTGTTGTGAAATGCTTATATGAATATTGTCTGTACCGAAGAATAGTAACTTTGGATTTGTTTCCTTGTATGTAAGTTGACGTTGGATTATACGCGCGAATCGTGGGCCTATGTGAGATGTTCTGGACTAAGTGACGTGATTGATACTCCTATCAATCACGACAAGACCAATTGTTCAACAAGCAAGGCAAGCACCATCCTTTGAACATGTTGATCCCATATTTTACAATATCTAATTTGTTTTAATCAAACTATTATGCATGTGTTTAATTTCTGTAAAGTTGCTATATTGTGGGTCATGGTAGTTATACTTCTATCTTGTGGGATTACCTTAATTACATTGACATGAGAACCTTGTTAAAACCTAGGCTAGGATTATTCATGCAAGGACAGTCGTGACCGTCGTGACCATTGAACTTCTGCCGCCATAGTGACCATCGTGACCGTTGAACTTCTGCCGTCATAGCAAGGACATGTCATATTCGGGCTAGTGCAAGGTTAGGCTTTAGCTAGTCGAAAAGTTTTGTCATAGTCTAGCAAAACGGGTAATTGCGTATCGCGTGGCATGGTTGACATGATTGCTAGAATATATCATGTGGGTAAAGTGTACACTCTCTGCAGAGATTTAAATCTAATTAATTAGCCGTGCTCACGGTCATGAGCAGCTTGGAACATAATGTCAAGTATAGTATTTTTGGTTTTGGTTTTACAAACACTTTGAAAGAAAAATGTGTTGGTAGGACGAGTTGGATCGTTGATATGAAAAGTTGGATCAATGGTATCGTGATGAGTTGGATGCAATATACTTGTTGGATTGGTTATGAGTTGATGAACAAATACTTTATATACTGTTAATTACTTTTTGTCGGGGATTAACTATCTGAAAAAAGACCGTTGTACCCCCAGAAGATCCTGAAGCTACCGACCATACAACACCAGCAGAAGATGCTCGGGAAACCATCCGGGCAACATAACTCCCGAGCATGCATGTCTACCCATTCGCCTACGATCATACCGGACGACCACGAGCAACCATGCTCGTGAAGGCCACGCCGTTACCCGGGTGGATGGTCGGGGGACCCGGTCATGCCACTAGAAAGGAAGATGGCAATCAATCCGCCGGAAATCAAGGGCGGGTGCACCGGAAATTCAAATTATTTGCGCAGATCAAGGGCCCCGGATCGTGGGCGCCACGGTTATGGAAGCATGGCGTAAATCTAGGGGGTAGTTACCTTATGTACAACGTGAGGTTCTGTATTTAATCCCCCTGGAAACACCTGTAAGGGGGACTCCTTTTTTGACCAATCATAAAGACAATACACTGGAGTAGGGCTATTATCTCGGCAGTGAGAGGCCCGAACCAGGATAAATACCACGCGTTTCTCCCGTCTTGGCATTGCTCGGACGTTCCCCCCTGCTTGTACGAGGGGGCCCCTGTTGATCCCTCATTCAACAAGTAAGCTCGGCGGGAGCCCGTTCTCTAATCGTCGACAGCTGGCGCCGTCCGTGGGGACCGACAATGTGATTCTCGTACGAATTATGATCCTCGAGGATGCCGAATTCGGGAGATACCAGGAGTCTTTGTGCCTTCAACGACGTGACGACATGTACTACGTCGGCGACGGTGTAGTCGGTGTGACCGATCCCGCAGGCCACACTGAGTCCGGGAGCTTTACCCCGGAATCCAGAGCACGAGGACAGGTCCCTCGTTCTCCGTGCATTGCCCTCGGTGATGACGAGGATGACTATGACAGACTCTATGATGGTGGCTATTTCGGACCATCTCGAGTTCGACCGCGAGACGGCATCCCAAGGAGATACGATGATGTCCCCGTCACGCTCGTCTCATTCTCGCCATGTTAACATGGTTGGGAGCCGTATCGAGCCCGAGGTGCAATCCTCGGGGGCTGCTAAGCGGGATCGCTATGAAGCGGCCAGGCACCACCTGGAAGCGTCTTTGGGTAAGACCCTAGCGAGCATACGCCGCCAAGCAAGAGAGATGCGGGTTTCCAGGGAAAGGAATTCCTCCTGGGGAAACTCTCGCGAGCGTCGTACCCCCGACCACGTCCCAGAACGCCGTCAGAGCTCTCCGCCGCCCGTTCGCCAAAACCGAGAACGGTTGCAGGCTTTGGCGGCGGTCGTGCGCGACCTTCGTAACTTCCCCGATCAACTGGACTTAGAGGCCGTAGGCATAGTCGTAGCCGAGGATCTGGAGAAGCTCGCCGCCGACCTGAAGGTCCCAGATCCTCCTCGCGACCAGGATGCCCGGAGTGTTTCTCGGGACCGTCGAGGGCATACACCTATTCGTTCACACAGAGATGAATCTCAGAGCCATGCCCGGAGATTGCCCCAGACTGCTAATCCGGTCCGCGAGAAGCCTTGGAGCAATACCCGAGCAACCTTGGGACGACATGCTTACATCCACCCGGATTACGAGCGTTCCGAACGCTCCACGACCGAACGGTCGTCAGCGTACCGTCCTCGCGAAGTCTTCTCCCGGCTTGGCCCACGCATGGGGCGATGGACGGGGGATGCTCGTAATGACCATTATGGCCGAGGATACCACCGTGAGACCTCAAGCTTCGGGTGCTAGGCCTTCACGAGCTCTCTTCGGAATGTCACATGGCCGAACAAGTTCAAGCCCGGGCACATTGAGAGATTCAACGGGACCCAGAACCCGGACGAATTTCTCTCGATTTATACCACCGCCATCCTGGCTGCCGGGGGTGATGAGGGGGTGATGGCAAACTATATCCCAACGGTCCTGGATGGGGCCGCTCGCACTTGGCTCTTCAATCAAAAAGAAGGATCTATACGATATTGGGGTCAGCTCAGCGCAGCGCTCCGAGCAAATTTCCAGAGCTGCTACACTCGCCCGGGAAGGGAGCGCGACCTCGAGCGCCTGATTCAGACGGAGGGTGAGACCTTGAGACAGTTTGTCCAGAGGTTCATCCAAGTCCGAAATTCGATCCCGAACATATCGGACGAGGCCGTTGTCCGGGCTTTCAAGTTCGGGGTGCGAGACGTGCGTTTCACGCAGGACTTGGAAATCCATCTAGACCTAACGGCCAACGAGCTCTTCCGCATGGCCGACAGGTATGCCAATGCCGATGAGGCCGTCCAGTGGAAGAAAATGCTAGACGAAGGAAAGCTACCGCCTCAGCCCGGTTTGGAAACCCTCGCCGGGAATAGTCGCTGCGGTAGAACAGCAGCAGCCCCAAGCATCCCAGCCGCAGCGCCGGGGGTTTAATGCTCGGGGGAGAGGACAACAGAACCGGCCCTGCGATCGAGGCGACCAAGCAGAGCAATGGGGCGGCCTCTACTATCCACTTCATCAGGCGTACGGGCATGATTTACGGAATTGCCGAACATGGACCTATCGCTTGGAGCAATTTTACAGCAGCAAGGGTCCCATGCCGTCGCTCCCAGAGCAGGGCGAAAATAGCAAAGGTAAACAACCCATCGAGGATAATGAGGAGGACATGGAATATCAAGAACCCCAGAATCACATTGCGGTTATCTTCGGGGGCTCCTCCGCCTACAAATCTCGACGAGATTTGAAGGACGCTGCACGGGAGGTACACCATGTTACCCAGGGAAAGCCTCCTGTACAAGAGCTCAAATGGTCCGAGCTACCTCTTACGTTCTCCAAGGAAGATTGTCCCCTTGGAATGACCAAACCACAGAAGCTCCTGATGGTCGTAAGCCCGACCATCAGCAACACTGTCGTTGGCCGGGTCCTTATAGATTCTGGAAGCTCCTTGGATTTAATTTCCGCCAAGGTTTTGGATGAGATGCAGATCCCTCGCTCCAAGATCAAAAGCATAGTGGTTCCCTTCTTCGGGATAGTCGTAGGCACCTTGATCAAGCCTTTGGGCCAGGTCATTTTGCCCATCACCTTCGGCAGTCCGAGCAACTTCCGTACAGAGTTAATCACCTTTGAGGTGGTCGACTTCGAGTCGACTTACAACGCCATCCTCGGAAGGCCAGCTTTGGCCAAGTTCATGGCCGCCACGCACCACGCGTACCAATGCTTAAAGGTTCCTGGACCCAATGGGGTCATAACCGTGAGAGGGAGCCACAAGTCCGCGTTAAGTTGTGACGAGAGGGCATTGGACACGGTCGGTAAAATGCCTACACGAGGCCCCGACTAAGAGCCGAAGCACTCCCGGCCTAAAGTTGCCCTCCAGCCCAGAGGAGAGACCAAGGCTGTTCCACTCAGTGAGTCGGAACCCGCCAAGGTCGTGCATTTGGGATCCTCTTTAGATCCCAAATAGGAACTCGAGCTCATCACCTTCCTCCGAGCAAATCCGGATGCGTTCACCTGGGAACCATCCGACATGCCCGGAGTCCCAAGGGAGGTGATCGAGCCGCAAAGCTAGCGATTCGGCTGACAAAATCGGTCGCGGCAAAAACTCAGACGGTTTTTTCCGGAAAAACAGGCGATCATCCGAGAGGAACTGGATAAACTCCTTAAAGCCGGCTTAATCAGAGAGATCGAGCACTCGGAATGGCTGGCTAACCCAGTCATAGTCAAGAAGAAAGGAGGCAAGTGGCGCATGTGTGTCGACCACACGGGCTTAAACGCAGCATGCCCAAAAGACAACTACCCGCTACCTCGCATAGACCAGTTGGTCGATGCGACGGCGGAGTCACAAGTTATGAGCTTCCTGAACGCTTATTCGGGGTATCATTACATTAGCATATCCCGTGAAGACGAGGGGAAGACCTCCTTTATCACCCCGTTTGGGACATTCTGCTACACGACCATGTCCTTTGATCTGAGAAACGCTGGAGCAACTTTTTAGCGCCTCATGTAGAAAACCTTTACAGATCAAATAGGTCGTAACTTGGAGGTTTATGTAGACGACATAGTCGTCAAGAGCAAGCTCGCTCTAAGTCATGTCGCCGACCTAGAGGAGACATTTTGTAATCTCAATAAGCATCGAATAAAGTTGAACCCGGAGAAATGCGTTTTCGGTGTAAAAGCCGGCAAGGTGCTCAGCTACATGGTCGGTCCGCAGGGCGTTGGGGCGAATCCAGAGAAAATTGAAGCCATTGAAAATATTAGACCACCCACATGCGTGAAGGAGGTACAGGACTTGACCGGTCGGATGGCCGCTTTAAGCCGTTTTATTTCTCGGCTGGGTGAGCGAGGGTTACCTTTCTTCAAGGCCCTACGCAAACACGATGGTTTCTCTTTGACAGAGGAAGCTAATCGTTCCTTCGAGGAACTAAAGCAATACCTGTCCAAGCCACCCATCCTGGTCACTCCCAAGAAAGAAGATAATTTACTATTGTATCTAGCGGCTACTCCGCAAGCTGTAAGCGCTGTTTTAGCAGTTGAGAGGGATGGGGCCCAACGACCTATCTACTATGTTAGTGAGGTGCTGCATGGACCAAAGGAGTGTTACCCCGAGGTCTAGAAACTCTTATACGCACTACTAATGGCCTCCAGAAAGCTACGCCATTACTTCCAAGCCCACAAAATTGTGGTCCTGACCAGTTTCCCACTCAGGGAGATCCTGAGAAATCAAGACGCAAGTGGTCGTATAGCAAAGTGGGCCATGGGGCTAGCCGAGTTCGAAATAACATTTTCGGCTCGCACGGCCATCAAGTCCCAGGTCCTGGCAGACTTCGTGGCAGAATGGTCGGCTCCACCCCAGTCAACGAGCGAGCCTGCAAGGTCTAAGGAAAATCACTGGACTATGTATTTCGATGGGTCCTGAGCGTACGAACGCTCGGGGGCTGGTGTCGTGTTGGTCTCCCCAGATGGAGAATGACTCCAGTATGCCGTTCGATTGCACTTTGCCGCGACCAACAACGCAGCGGAGTATGAAGGCCTCTTGGCCGGACTACGAGCATGCAAATCGCTAGGAGTCAAACGGCTTACTGTGATGGGCGATTCGCATTTGGTCGTGAACCAGGTCAACAAGGAGTATCAGTGTTTCGATACCTCAATGGCGCTTTACCTGGTCGAAGTAAGGAAGATGGAGAAGTACTTCAAGAATTTCGAAGTACTCTACATCCCCAGGAAGGACAATGCCCTGGCCGACCAATTATCAAAGGTCGGTTCCTCTCAAACTACCGCTCCGGCGGGGGTGCTCGTTGAGGACCTGTACAAGCCCTCCATCCCCTCTGTAGAGGAGGCACCAGAGACAGGCGGTACAGTCTCTCTCCTCGAGCAAAGCGCGAGTTGGATGACGCCATTCGTCCAATACCTCGCGCACAGGACTTTGCCCGAGGAAGAAGCCGGCGTTCGACACAAGGCGCCTTCTCTCGATCGATCGATTGAAGGCGACCTATACCGCAAGGGCGCACTAGGAGTCCTCTCCAAGTGTGTCTCCCAAGAAGAGGGCTAGTACCTTCTTCGGGATATCCATGAAGGGGTGTGTGGAGCTCATTCGTCGTTCAGAACGCTTGTGAGCAAGGCATTCCGATTGGGTTATTATTGGCCAACGGCCTTGGCGGACGCACGGTCGATCGTGACAACTTGTCGAGCATGCCAGTTTCATGCCCGCAAGGTCCATCAGCCAGCGTATACGCTACAAACCATCCCGCTTTCATGGCCGTTTTCGACCTGGGGGCTCGATATCCTAGGGCCTTTTCCCCGAGGTCAGAAAGGCTGCAAATACTTGCTCGTGGCCATCGACACTTTCACCAAGTGGATAGAGGTCGAGCTCGTGTCGACCATCTCGGCCCAAGCAGCCAAGAGGTTCCTTCGAAGCAATGTGGTAACCCGGTTTGGGATACCCAACCGTCTTATCACAGACAACGGAACCCAATTCACCAGTGAGTTGTTCCAAAGTTACTGCGAGGAGGTCAGGACCAAGGTCTGCTTTGCCTCTGTGGCACATCCACAGAGCAATGGCGGCAGCCGAACGAGCAAATTGGCAGATAATTCAAGGCATAAAAAAGAGGGTCTTCAAGAACCTCAGCCAGCACAAGCAGGAGTGAGTGGACGAGCTACCCGCTGTTCTTTGGTCGATTCGCACCACCACGAAGTCAGACCCACGGTGAAACCCCGTTTCAACTTGTCTACGGTGCGGAGGCCATTTTGCCTGCAGAAATTGTGCTGGGTTCCCCAAGGGTGCAACTGGTCGATTCCGCCGACCAGGAAATCGATCGACTCGTCGACCTAGACCTCGCAGAGGCAACACGAGAACAGGCGTTACTCCGGTCCGCGGTTTACCTACAGGCACTTCGTAGGCACGCGGCCAAGTCAGTTCGATCAAGGACCCTGCAAGCCGGCGACTTAGTCTTACAACGGGTTCAGGACCTGTCAAAAACCAACAAGCTAACCCCCAGATGGGAGGGACTCTACACGGTCGTATCTGTAACACGCCCGGGGGCTGCTCGCCTAGCGATGGAGGATGGTCGAGTGCTCGCCAGCACCTGGAACATCGATCAACTGCGTAAGTTCTATGTTTAAGCACCTTCTCGATTCGAGTATCTGCTCTTCGATGCGAAACAACTGATTTTCTCGCTCATACCTCACCCTTTCTGAAAAATTTGTTGCCCAAGCATTTCGCTTTAAAGTTTTAAGTGCAGCGAACGAGCACGGCCAACAATGCACGTGTACCATTCCCCTTGAAGCCAAGCTCGAAAAACCCGCAGGTCGTTTGCTCGTGCTGATCTCCTTTCGCAGTAGCTCTACGCTGCATGAATGATCACGCACAACGCATCTTCATCCTCGGTTCAAGCTCGGCTCCAACCTGGGCTCGGTGGTCCATCACGAGCATTGGCGGCGCTGTGCCCGTCAGCTTCAAGTCGCACGCGCGACTGTGCTCGCAAACTAGAGGCACGGCTCGGCCGCGCCACGAGCAAAATGCGCTAGGACCTAAGTTTTTCAACTACGATTAGTGATGATTCCGGTCATCTAACGAACAAGCGCAAGCGCAACTTTTTAGATCCTCCTATGAACAAATCCGTGCTCGCAACTTTAGATGCACGACCTTTGTCCATAGCGGGGGCTCGTGCGTGTAAGGGCTAATCGCGCCTTTTTTCAAGTTTTCCAAGTCTCTCTTGCTCTTGTTCTCTCCCGTAGTTGCTTTCCTTTTTGCAGAATGACTTTTGAACAAACATAAGAGCATCCAAAACAAGGAGGGAAGAGGACAAGATCGGCCTTTTCTATTTCAAAGATATACACAAAAGTTTACAGGTTGAGGAAAAAGAAAAAGGAGAAAAGCTGTCTACGGGTGGTCCCAACGACCGGCCTGGAAGGCGACGAGCTCTTCCTTAAGGGAATCGAGCTCGGCTTCCAGGTCCAAGACCTTCCGCCGAGCCGCGCGACCTTCGGCGGCGCTCTCTCGGAGGCGCTGCACCTCCTTGAGCTGAGCTTCCTCGCGCTCCCGAGCTTCTTGCGCGGCGCGGCGAAGGTCGGGCACTTCCTGCCGAAGCTTCCCCAACTCCTCCTCGAGGTTGGCACACCTTAGCTCCAAGGTGGCCTTCGCCGTTTCGCTTTGGGAGAGTTGGTCCCGAAGCTTGGCAACAGAGCCCTTCATCAGTTCCAGCTCTTTCTGGTCGGCCGCGTGCACGTTGGAGACCCGACGCTCAAGGTTGGCGATCTTGGCGTCTTGCTCACGGTAGTACCGCGCGAACTCCTCCGCAGAGACAGTGGAGGCGTCGATGTCCTCCATGGCCTTGGCCGCAAACTGCAGACAAAAAGAAAGGGTCAAACCACCTTAAGGGTCTCGATGCAGAAGAAAAGGCGAAGTACGGCTCAGAAGTAGAAAGCTCACCAGAAGAGCACGGCTGACCAACTTGTCTTGGAGCTTCTGGCGGTCGGTCGCGCCGGCTCGGAAGAACGGATTGACCCAAGCAGGGTCATCCTCGATCCGAGCAGGCGCGTCGCTCGGGCAGGGGTCTTGCTCCTCTTGGGTACCTGATGTACCCAGGAGGGCAAGGGCGGCTCCTTCCTCGATCAACCCCTGAGGACGCTCGACCTCCGGGACCTGCTCACCCTGAGGATGAACTTCCCCCAGGGCTTGCTGAAAGGACCGGGATGTCAGCCTAGAGGGGGGGTGAATAGGCGATTACAAAATTATACCCAATTAAAATTAAACAAACAGAGATAATGCGGAAGCGAAGGGTATAATTAAGTTTTGCAACTTAAACAATTTAGCCCGAGACAATTAACTCGGAGACTCCGGATATTTAGTCCGGATACTCCGGGTTATCCGGATACTCCGGATCAATGTACCGGATACTCCGGATGATCCGGATAGTTCGGATAAAATACCAGATACTCCGGGTTGAGTGTCTCGGTCAAGAATCCAAGATCTGAGCAATCTAGAAGCAATCCACTTGAACAAGAAGTAAGTAAATACTACCAAGAACCTATATCAAGTGGAGAACGGGAGCCAAGCACAAAAACAAGATAGATCGAGGCTCCTAAATAAATCAACCCTCTACACTCCACTCAATCACACATATAGGAATGAATTCAAGCAAGTAATGAAAGAGATGAAACCGAAATGAAGATGGAGACACAAAGATTTTATCCGAAGTTCGGATCCTTGAGGATCCTACGTCTCCGTTGAGGCGGCTCGGTCACACTTGAGCCGGGTCTCTTTCAACCCTCTTCCTCCCGGTGTTGCACAATGCACTCGCCGGTCTTCACTTCTTTGATTCCTTTCCTTGCGGAGGCGGAATCGGCCTTCACAAACTTCCGGTGGCCTTCCACACAAAGCTTGGAAGCTCACCGGCAACTCCTAGCCGTCTAGGAGACCTCAACCTCCAAGAGCAACAAATACTCCCGAAGAACTCACTTAGAGTCCACCTCAAGTGCTCAACAACTCAAATCGATCCTCAATCCAAACACCTCTCTCCTCTACCCAACCCTTCACTCAAAAGGGGATCACTAAGATCTAAGGAGTAGGGAGGAGTATTGGGGGCTCAAGAACTCACTTAGAACACCACTAATCCCAGCAAAAACATCCCCCCAACGGCTACCTTGAAGTGGGCAAGAAAGGGGCCTTAAATAGAGGAACCCAAAAAACTAGCCGTTTGGGACCGAACTGGGCAACCCGGAGACTCCGAAAAAAACCCCGGAGACTCTTGATCATCCGGATACTCCGGAATCATCCGGATACTCCGGATAACCCGGAGACTCCGGGTTACAACCCGGAGACTCCGGGTTACAACCCGGATACTCCGGATCTCCCGAGCAAAGACACGGCAGTCCGACAAAAACGGGCATAACTTTTGATCCCGGACTCCGATTTCGGCAAATTCGGACTTTTCGGAAAGCTATGAACGATGGCTATCCAACTAACAAGGTCTCACTACCCAAATCCCAAAGAATAAAATTTGATTGCACAAAGAATCCACAAGGTGACCTCAAAATCTCACTTTCCGAAACTAACAACACTTCTAACCCTCACACCAACCCACCTACACCTAGGTGAACAAAGTGTGACTTGGGTTTCTCAACCTTAGACAAGGATAGACCACTTTGAGCACTTGAGACATGTCTAAGTGATTTCAACGATTGCATCCCTCTTAATAGTACGGCAATCCTTAGACTCAAATTTAACACAAAATCTAAGTCTTACACTAAGCTTACATGCCGACTTCTTCCGGATGCACGGTGCATGATGACGCTTCCACAAAGATTGATGACGCCCTTCGTCTTGTCAACCTCGACGCGATTCACCTCATGAGACTCTCGTCCTCTCCGACCTTGACCTCGATCATCACCAAGACGATCCTCAAGCCAAGTCGTTCTTGACTTAGTCCTCAGCTCTCGGTGACACCGCCATCTTATTTGACTTGGACTCGCTTGTCATCCTTCAAACCATCTTGGTCATCATACACACAGCTTTGGGACTTAACTCTTATCAAAGCACTCAGCAAACATATTAGTCCCACAAGCTTAAAAGATATATTGAATAAATTGATAATAACAAGTGTAACATATCAAGAAGCACAATATGAATGGAAACACTTGACAATAGAAATATTCTCTGCTAAGTGCATCATGATGAATATGTGATTGATCTATATGCACTAGAGAGATAATTGCCAATATGATGAAACAATTAAATCAAGGCAAGGATCACAATCTCTACTTAAAAGAAACACATGATAGAATGTACACGAATTGTACATGTGCAAATAATACTTAGAAGGAGAGTAAATAATGTGATCCAATTCTAGATTAAACTTCACTAAGAGAGGTGCATTAGAAGATATACAACTAAGACATGTATGCACCAAGTCAATATGAAGCAATGAAGTTTAACTCTAGTTAACACAAGCATATTAAAAACAAAACACATAATGAACTCAAATGAATATATATATGCACAAGCAATTATGACATGAATCAATGTGCACATATGAAATCAACAAGTTACTTAGAGTTCAATATGCATTTGCTAAAAAGGAATGCAATGACAAATATGGAAGGAATACCGAGATTGCATACCTCATTTTTGCTTAACCATCCCAATTGATTTTCCTCTAAAATAGATGAGACTAATATTCAACTAGGCAATAAACATGTTAGTCTCATAACAATATAAATATATTAGAGGTTTGTCATTTGTTAAGTACTAAGTTAATATTTATACAATTACATTGATTGATATTACATGCATTTGTCATTAATCACCAAAACAACATAAGTGCCTAGACGCACTTTCACTTGCAGATCGTGGCGGTCATCCCCCAGCTCGGCCTCCACGCTCGGGGGCTGAACGTTAGCCTCGACCAACTCTTGGGCCTCGGGGCGCGTCTCCTTAGCCTCCCCGGTACTCGGCGCCGCGCCCGTCCCCTCATAAGGGACCAAGGCCATAGCCTCCTCGGTCCCTTGCGAGCCTTGCTCCACTGAGACCGGAGGGAGCTCGGCGGCCGCAGGAGGCTGCTCGGAAACCTCTGGAGGTTCAACCCTTGGCGGTTCCTCCGAGTCCTCGCCCATCACCAAGTCAACGATGCGCTCCAGCTCGGAGTTAACTGTGGAGTCGAGAATCCACTCAGCCGTTTGTGGCAAATTCAAGGACAGCAGCCGAGCTATCACGCCCACGTCAAGCGGAGTGGGGTTAGCTCGGAAAATCGCGAGGAAAACAAAAGCAAGGGGGCTACGCAAAGATTACCTTCCAGAAGACGAGCGCCTTCGTCCTCGATCTCCTCGCCTTGGGCCGCGGGCAACCTGCCCGCAGCGGCCTCGTAGGCCTCAGCGATGGCCTCGGTGCGTTCCGCGGCGGCATCGCTGGCCCTTGCCATCATGGGGTCGACCTCTTCCATGTCGGCCCCCTCTAGCGCCAAGGTCGGACGAGGCGTCGACCTTTGGCTCCTCCTGACCAGGGCGTAGGCATCCTCCTCCTCCTCCTCGTCCGGGTCGTCGACCACCTGAGCAAGCCGAGCTTGGAGGGCTTTGATCTGCTCCTCCAGTTGCTCCTTGCTCGCGGTGGACTTGGCCGCCTCCTCGTCCTTCCTCGCCTCCTCGGCCAGCTGTTGCAAGCGACCCATCAGCTCCGGCTGCTTTTGCTTGAAACCAGCAAACCACTGTCGGAGCTCCCTTACCTTCTTCCGGTCGGCGTACTCCAAGTGGTGCTTGGTCGGAGGCTGGGATGTGGCTTGGCGCTTTGAGCGCCTGGCGGGAGGGGGCGAGGCAGAAGGTCGGCGGCTTCGACCCGCTACCTTCTTGCGAGAACCCTTGGTAGGGGTATCTCCTTGGAGCGTCGGAGCGGCGCTCGACACGGCAAGCTCGAGGGCGACCCTCTCCTGCGAGCAGAAACCGAGTAAGACAAGCTCGGGGTGCGTTTCTCGAGCAGTAAAAAGACAAGAATACTTACCGCCTCGCTACGGTCGAACACATTTTTGGGGAACTGGCGGTTGGGTTGCAGCTCCTTCTCCCTAGGGGCACCGAACATCTCGGCGACCCTTTCCTCGACACAGTCCATCCTCGGGGCTGCAAAAGCGAACAAGGAGCAAAAGTCAGACCAATAACCGAGCATCATCGAAGGACAAAGGAAGGTCCAAGGGGCAAACCTGCGTTTTCTTCACGGGTGATGTCCTGCCACCCGGTCACCTCAAAGAAGGGGTGCTCCCGACGCCGCAAGGGGGACACCCGGTTGAAGGTGAGGTCCCAGGCGATGTCCCGACCAGTGAGCCCCATCTGGGTGAGCTCACTGATGGTCCTGAGGATCCGCTCCTCCTCGGGCTGCACGGGAGGGCGCGCTGTCTCGGTAGCCGGCGCGACCTCCCCGGTGTAGATCAGCTGGCTGCCCTCCGCTTTCTTCTGGTAAAACCAGAGGTCGGCCCAGCCCGACACCGAGTCCCTCAGGGAAAGGAGAGGGTACTCATATGGTCGGTTGGGACGGAGGCGAAGATAGACGCAACCGGCGGCTGTATTCCCGCCGATGCGGAAAGGAGAGTAGAAGTGGGAGAAGAGGCTGGCTGTGGGCACCACGCCCACGTATGCCTCGCAAAGATGGGAGAAGATTGTGAGAGCAAGGATGGAGTTAGGGTTAAGATGGGAAATCTCGCACCTGCAAAAGGCGAGTACGGAGACAAGGAACTCACTCTCGGGCAAGTGAAGCCCGTTGACGGCGTACAGCTCGCAGGAGATGATCTCTCCCTCCCGCGGCGCCGGTGACTCGTCGCTCCCAAGCGCTCGACCCGTGCTCGGATCGACATAGCCGCCGTCCACGAGCGCCTGAAGCCTCCTTCGGTTCATTTAGCTAACACTAAAGCGCACCATTGCTGTGGGGAGAAGGAGGCCGAAGAGTGCTCTAGGGTTCTTGGAGAAATTCTGGGCGAGATCGAGCAAAGAGCATGGTAGCCCTGTCTCTTGCGACGGTTGCGGTTAAAAAGGGCCCGTGAAAAGGTGCATTTAATACTACCGCGACCGTTCACGAAACGGCGTCTGTCCGTTACGGTGAAAACTGCCCAGTAAATACACAACTCCAAAGAAACTGCTTTACCGTTACAACGGGGCTTCTTGGAGAAGGAACCAAAAATAACCTAACCATGGCATGGTCGCTCGGGCGACGAGCAAGCCGACGCTCACCCCACAGCGACAAGACCGCTCCCTGACGCGAGATGGTCGTAAGTCACAAGCGAGCGTCGCTGCAGGAACCTAGTCCCTCCTTCGAGTCTTTTTAGGCTCAAGGGGAAGCCCGGGCCCAGATGGCTCCGTACTTGAACCTCGGGGGCTAGCTGTCGGGGATTAACTACCTGATAAAAGACCGTTGTACCCCCAGAAGATCCGGAAGCTACCGACCATACAACACTAACAGAAGATGCTCGGGAAACCATCCGGGCAACATAACTCCCGAGCATGCGTGTCTACCCATTCGCCTACGACCATACCGGACGATCACGAGCAACCATGCTCGTGAAGGCCACGCCGTTACCCAAGTGGATGGTCGGGGGACCCGGTCATGCCACTAGAAAGGAAGATGGCAATCAATCCGCCGGAAATCAAGGGCGGGTACACTGAAAATTCAAATTATTTGCGCAGATCAAGGGCCCCGGATCGCGGGCGCCACGGTTATGGAAGCATGGCGTAAATCTAGGGGGTAGTTACCTTATGTACAGCGTGAGGTTCTGTATTTAATCCCCCTGGAAACACCTGTAAGGGGGACTCCTTTTTTGACCAATCATAAAGACAATACACTGGAGTAGGGCTGTTATCTCGGCAGTGAGAGGCCCGAACCAGGATAAACACCACGCGTTTCTCCCGTCTTGGCATTGCTCGGACGTTCCCCCCTGCTTGTACGAGGGGGCCCCTGTTGATCCCTCATTCAACAAGTAAGCTCGGCGGGAGCCCGTTCTCCAATCGCCGACACTTTTTTTATTTAAAGTGCTCTTTGCAAATTCGAAATTGTTTGGTGTACTATTCTATTGCAAATAAAATCTGCTTTATGCTGAAAACAAACTTAGTATAGAAGCTTGATCCCTTTGGACAACCCTGCATAATCATTTATTTTCATACACTAAAGTCTTGCGAGTATATACGTGTACTCAACGTTGCTTGTTGACATTTATTCAGAGAAAGAGAAAGAAGACCGTTTGTCGGTTACGTTTACCTTCAGCGGTGATGTCGTATAGGGTCACGGCCACACTCAGGCCTTTCCTGTGGATTTTGCTTTTGTTTGATGGTTCGTAATCCAAATTCTAGGCCGGTGGCCTACATTGTCCTTTTAATCTCTTTTAAATTTGCCATAATTACATATCTGACATTCTTCCGCTGTATTTTGTTGATGTAAGCAGGTGATATTCAATCTCTGTCCGAAACCGAATTCCTGGGCGGTTTCCGGGTCGTGACAGTTGCGGTAGCGCATGGAGGTGTGCGATAGATGGGAGAAGAGAAGAGCTAGCGTTAGAGGTGAGAAGAAAACAAGAGCCGGCGATAGAGGGGACAAGAGGCATCGTGGTAGATCTGGGAAAAAGGGGCGGCGAGACGGCGGAGGCGCAGTGGTAGACCCGAGGGAGAGGGGCGGTGAGACGGCGGAGGCGCCGTGGTAGACCCGGGGATAGAATGTAGGGGCGGGGAACAAGAGGGAGACAGGGAAATGGTCGTGATGATGGGGATCGTCGAATCCAGGGCTCGAAGGTGGCAAGGGCTGAGGCAGCAGTGCCGCGGCGGCTTAAAAATGGTGGATCATGGGTATAAAAAAGGATAAATTACGCCCAAATAAAAACACCCATCTCTCAAGTCTCAACCATGATAAGTACGGCATGTTATGCCCGCTGAAATTGTCATGTTAGGGCATTAGGATGATGATAGATCCTACAAGAATTAGTCAATGAATCAATCTGCTAGCAATGGACGATCCAGTTTCCAGGATTGGACCATCATAAAACGGCGTCCTCGTCCGGCAGAAAAACCCGGCAGAAAAACTATCTACTGACGATCAACCGCCCGGTCCCACGCTTTGATGCACAGATTCAAGCAAACTTTTGCTCATCCTGGCCGCTCCAAGCCAGAATTGTTTACTGCACACCCTTTCTTGTTTGGGTCTAAGTACTCTAGTAAGATTAGATTGGATTTGAGCTATGTTGACATGATCATGAAATCGGATATATATATATCCCAATACAATGATTGGTTTGCTCGTCGTTGTTATTGTCGTTCTCTGATAATTCGTTCTTGGACCCGTTGTTTTTTATAACTGAACTCATTAAGGTAATATACCTATCCATTCCTCGAGGATTAAAATCTCTAATGTTTTCTTAGTCTGTCCGTGGAGGATTTGTCCTAGCTGTACCATTTTCTATTCTTAGAATTCGTAGTCTGACCATTTGGCTCTGTATACACGGTTTCGAGTCAGTAATTCAGTATGCAGACCAGCCCTTAAATGAAATTTCAATTTTATGTTGACTTCATGCCAAATTGCCAATTCATACGTTGGTCAGGTTGAAATGCCAAAATTGCCAACAAGCAATGAGGCGCCACTCTTCCAAGGATGATCATGGTCTCTCTCTCTCTCTCTCTCTCTCTCTCTCTCTCTCTCTCTCTCTCTCTCTCTCTCTCTCTCTCTCTCGGATCTTCCATCTGTCTAGATAAACTGTCACAAGTTCACATGATTGAATTGTTGTGTGTTTGTCTACTGATTATCTAGGAACCCTCACTTTTTACTTGAGAAGCAATATACTAAGACATTTTTGGGTTGGGAGAATGAATGAGAGTTTTGTTAATATGAGGTTTCCCATTTCTATTAAAAGAAATGAGCTACAGAGTTCATTTCCCATTTCTATTAACAGAAACGAGCTAGAGTTCATTAATTCGTTCTTTATCCTCGGGTCAAAATTAAAAATATAATCCAGTTTCTCGGTTCAATAGAAGACATGAGGGCTAGAGGGTGGAGGAAGAAAAGTGTTAGAGCATCTCCAGCAGAGCCGCTAAACCAGCCCCTAAACCGTAAAATAGGGAGTATATTAAAAAAAAAAACAGATCCAACAGGGCCCTAACTCAAGCCTCTAAAATTAAGATGCTTCTAAATTTGCCTCCTCAGCCCTAAAATTAGGAGGCCTCAACTCAAGCCCTTAAAATTAGGAGGCCCCTAAATACACCAGGAGATTGAAGATAGGGAAATCATGAGAGCCTTCGAGAAGATCTTACTGAGCATTTGTGGGCAATTCACAGCGCTTCGTAGTTTGATTTATTGTTTGGAGTTTCTATTTATCTATTTATCATATTTTGAAAATTTTAAATTTAAATTTGAAATATCATGTTTTTAAATTGTAAATGTTAATATGCTTATGTTTTATGTATTACAAATTTTTTTGATTGAATTTTAGTGGTGTCAAATGAAGATTATACATAGCGGATATGTCAAAATAGAAGAAAAAGTAAAATAAAGGCTAAGATTTAGGGTTGTTGCTGGACTTGTGCTCTGAAAACAAGACTCCAAAAAATAAGGGGAGTCCCTGAATTCAAAATAGGAGCTCTATTTTAGGAGCCGTTGCTGGAGATGCTCTTAAGGAGTCAAAGGCAAATGGTGTTGGTCCTATGGACAGTGAACATATTCTTCTCTGACCTCTGGGCCGAAGACAGGGGAAGTTGAGAGATGGGGAGACCCAACCGCTGGATATCTATATAACTAAATTCACCAAATAAAAAAAATGTCTTCATAAAAGAAAAACGAAATGAAACAAAAACCAACAAGTTTTACAACCTAGATGCAGCAGCCCTAAACTGATGACAAAACAACCATGCTAGTTCTAGTGCACCAGCGACGGCCTTTGCGAACTTTCGGAGAACTCCACCGAGATGCTAGCCATCAGCATCTCCAATTCTTCTAGTCCATGACGCCCATCTTCTTCTTGCTCCAAAACCTCCGTCGCAACATGCCACATCGCTTCAGCTCCCTCGGTAAGTATTTCCTGCTCTTCCTCCTGCAATTTGGCCTAAGATCAGGTCTCACTTTTCATTGAAATTCGCTTGAAATTTGCGAAATTCGATCTTACCACTCCGTTTCGAAAAATGATTTCGTTCGGTTTACCGCTCATGTTCAAATTCAAATTCAAAAAATTCGAGAAATTTTAAAAAAATTATCCAAAAGTTCCCAAAAAATAGTATCGATGGCTTTATAACCTCTGGAGTGATTTTTTTTTTTTTTGAAACAATGAAGTCTAGAATTTTACAATATTTTTCGGATTTTCCTCCAATTTTTTCAAAAGACACTCGAAATTTGCCGTTTTTCGAGCGGTTTTCGACTTTTTTATTCGAATTTCGTCTGTGGTTTGACCAGATTTCAAATTTGTTTGACTTTTAAAACTGTTTGGTTTATCATGAATTTCGGTACTGTCAGCTCGTCGAAATCCGAGATCGAAACAGTATTGTTAACCCTGCCCAAGATTAATCCAACGACACATGTATAACAAATGAACTGGTTTCGCTGGCAACTTTGAATGGAAGCAAGCAAGTTGCGTGATTTCCAGATACTATACAAGCAACAGCCGCTTAACCTACTATCACAAGCTTCCTGTTCCTCCTTGCAAACCTATCCAACCTGCTTTCAGATAGCTGATGAATATTATCAGGAGGACCGGGTAAGCCGAATGTGAACCTAATCACATTCTACACAAATCTTGCCGGTGGACAACGGAGGAATAGATGACCAATAGATTCATTTGCACCACAGAAAACACACAACTCGTCACCGTCCCAACCACCATGTGCGAGACTTTCTTCAGTTATCATGCTATGCCTGAGCACTAACCAGATGAAAACCTTGATCCGCAGGGGTAGTTTAACCTCCCGGATGAAATGGAATGGAAATCCAATACCAGTTATCCTAACAGCCTCGTAAAAAGAGTTCACAGAGAAATTTCTAGATGGATTCAACATCCAAATAATTTTGTCTTTCTCATCAGATAATTTGTGTACATGAGCACAATCATCTCTGAGTTGATTCCACACTCTCAGTGTCTCCCCTCAGAGTCCTAAATTTAATGCAACCAAAACCTTTTTCATAAACACGTGCAACAGTGACATGTTTACTGACTGAAGGTGAGGTTATACAATATCACCCCTATTACGCGCCGAAGAATTGCCGGCCTCTCAGGCCGGCCACGTCACCCCTTGCCGTATTTGCAAAAAAGCCATCCGCTTTTCCTAAATTACGATTTGGTCCCTGTAAATTACAAAGAGACCCTTTGCGAATTTTTGTGAGTATAAAAAAAACTTTTTAGGGTTGCATTTAGGTCCCTGGTTCGCTACTTTGCAGCAAAGCCCCTCTGTTAGATACATATCGCGGATTAGTCCTTTTCTAATTTTTCGAGATAGCGAATGGGTCCAAAAAAATAACAATCAGGTCCATATTTCTTACGTCTAGGTCATTTCTCCGTTTTCTTTGAAAAAAACGTTTTCATAGTCCGTTTTTCCCTCGGAGCCCGAAAAAAATATTTTCGTGGTCCGTTTTCCCTAAAAAAAAGAGGGGAAATTCGTTTTTTGTTCGTCCTTTCTTCGTTTTTGTTGGGAAAAATGTTTTCATGGTCCGTTTTTTCTTCGGACCCTGGGAAAAATGTTTTGGTGGTCCATTTTTTCTTCGGCGCTGAAAAAAAAGTTTTAGTTGCTCGTTTTTCCTCGGGAAAAAAACTTCCTTTCGCCGTTTTTGTCAGAAAAAATGTTTCCTTTGTCCGTTTTTTCTTGGGACCCTGGGAAAAATATTTTCGTGGTCCGTTTTTCCTCCATTATTGTCGGAAAAAATGTTTCCGTTGTCCGTCTTTTCTTGGGACCCCGGGAAAAATATTTTTGTGGTCTGTTTTTTCTCCGGTGCCTCGAAAAAATGTTTTCCTAATCCGGTGCCCGGAAAAAATGTTTTCGTGATCCGTTTTTCCTTGAAAAGAAAAATTCCCTTCTCTGTTTTTCACGAAATTTTTTTCGTGGTCCGTTTTTTCCGGAAACCCGGAAAAAATGTTTCCGTAGTCTATTTTTCTCCGTTTGTGTCGGGAAAAATGTTTTTGTGGTCCATTTTTTCTTCGGGCACCGGGAAAAAAAATTTCGTGGTCCGTTTTTTCTTCGGGCACCGGGAATTTTTTTTTCGTCGTCCGTTTTTTCTCCGGTGCCCGGAAAAAATGTTTTTGTGGTCCATTTTTTCTCGAAAAAAAAGACTAAACGGTGCGACGTTAGACGCACATTTTGCCTAGTTTACTATATTTTATAGCCAAAGGAGAGTCTCCTATCCAAGGTTCATCCCAAAGCCTTGATCTCTAACCATTTCCTAGCTTTCTCTTACAACAAGCCAAGAAAAGATTCCTGACTTCCATTATTCCTTTCCAAAAGGCAGAATCATTAGGTTTTACCTCTACATTTGCCAAAGTGTTGATTATTAAGGTATTTATTCCTCAGAACATCTTGCCACAACTCTTCTTTGTTTTTACGATTTTAAAATAAACTAGTGGTGGTTTGTCGGTCTGCCAGCTATCGTCCCTCCTCACAAAGCAATTGGCGCCTAAATGTGGAACTCTCTAATGAACTCATCTCCAACAAACTAACGGAACACGGAGACCCCAACAATCCTAGTGTTTTGTCACCACCATTCCTCCTCCTTCTCCCATTCTGCCAGCTCCACACTGTTTGTTAGCATGCCATCTAGCCCCACGCATAGGGTGGCGGTTTTGGTGCCACAGAGGAAGACAGGGGAGGTGCAGGGGTCGGAATGAAGACGAGAGAGTGCGGGGGGAGAGAGATGAGAACGAGTACCTTCTGCTGTAACAACAAACTCCTTCGACGAGGAGGTGTGCACCGGCAAATCTAGTGGCTGCGGGGGTGGGAATGGCCAAATTCGGTGGAGAGGACGTTGGCGGTGAGGGTAACTCCAGCAAGTGCCATGGCTAGATTAGTAGTCGTCGGCGATGGAGGAGGATAGGGCACCGTAAGTGTAGGAAGTGCCGCCGTTGGATTCAATCGCAGGTGAAGAAGAAGTGGTCGGAGAAGAGGAAAAAGTGCCGCCATGTGCAGTCGCTGCACCGCCGTCACCTGTCGCTGCTTCCGCCCTTGGAGAGAGGGGAGAGAACGATGGTGGGAGTGGAGGCTAGAGACGAGGGAGAGATTTTTGGGAAAATTTGGAATACTATACAACACATGTCACGTATTTATAGATGTACACAACATGTTTGCATATTTATGAAAATCTCTACTATTCCCGAAACCTCAAAATTCATTTACCCTTTACCGAAACCTTAAATTTCGTTTTCAGTGTATTTGAAATTTGAAATTTCGGTATTGGTTGAAACCGAAACTTGGAATTTCGGGTATGAGGTGGCACCTCATACCCGAAATTCCAGATTTCGGCTATGGCATGCACTTTGTTCGGCCAAAATTTCCGGAAGAGGACGCATGCAGGACGAAAGGTTGGCTTCTTTTTTTGTGTTTTTTTGATCGGAGCCGAATACACTGTATTTTTTTGATCGCAAAATGAAATAGTCTGGAATACTATACAAATTGTCCATCGCTTATACAAATCTGAAAACATAATCGTTTATTTACAGAAATCGCAGTCATATCCGAAATTTGCAAATTCGTTTATTCTTCCCTGAAACATGAAATACTGTCTAACATGTATTTGAAAAATCAAATTTTGGTAAGTCTAGTGCAATAACCCTAAGTATAGTCGACAACAACTCATGTTATGAATAGTTCAACTTATTGAGACAGAAATAATGACATTGCAACGGAGAGCCCTTCTAGTGAACGAAATAACGGCAACAACATAACATACATCATAGGAAATGTAGAAATAATGGCTTGTAGTTAACATGCCTTAGGTGAACGAAACAACAAGGGGTCTTCTGCTACACTACTGAGTACGCCGGGGATATTTTCCCTTGCGCAACCCATCGGTGTCTGCCGCCCTGGTCCTAGCCACCCTCTCGCGCTTCCTCTCATGCTCGGCCTCCCGCTCGGCCGCCAGGCGCTGCCGTTCGGCCTCCCTCTCTACACGCATTTCTTCAGCAACCTTCATGCGCTTCTCCTCCTCCTGCTGCTCACGGCACTGCAGCTCTACCATAGCTCTGCGATGCGAGTACTCCCAATTCCGCATCCTCTCCATCTCAGGAGTCTGCTCCGCGTCGTAGAATCTGATGAACTCGCATAATGGAGGCTGCAGTTGGTGACAACATATGGTATAACAGTGTTAAGGTTTGGACGGTCTGATGCAACACCAAATGCGAGTACGAACTTACCGGGCTTCTCCGCCGCATCCAGTACCTCATACCGTATGTGTATGAGTTGTCTACAGACTACCGAAAGCGGCAAGGATCCCCGCATAGGCACATGGGGATCTCCGTGCCTTCGGGGATGGATTCGACAATGCTATGCCTTGGGGGCGAAGGGAACTCCATTGGCACTGGTTGGTTGGGCGGAGAACTTGTGCTTCGTGGTTTGGATTGCTTGCTTCGTGTGATTATTCGGAGGCGACCACTGGGGTTTAAATAGCCAGCCACCAGCCATAGGAGAGAGTCAGCTAAAGTTTATTGCTGGTATGGTGGTAGTGGATGTCTATCACTCCCTTAGCAGGTTTTTGCATTGCAGTGCTGGTGAGGGGCTTCTCCACATAACTGGAGCATGGCTGTCACCCATGATGAAAGCTGCAATGACTGTCACGCTTTGTGAAAGCTGCACGAGCTGTTGTGCTTAGGAAAAGCTGCACGAGCTGTCACGCTTCGCCAAAGGTGATGGATGCTTTCATTTATGACACGCCAATGCTGTGTCGTGCATACAGTAGGTTGGAAAAGCATACACATATGTATTGTGTTCTCACATCGTTTGAGAAAGTAAAAGCAACTGATTGGACGACACTCTGCACACCACCAAGCAACAAAGCACTAGCAATCTCGGAGCAAAGCGACAAGGTCAGCTAGAATGCTTTCTACAGTTTTGCGGATGACAAAAGCTGGAAAATGTGATACGACATAAGGTTGCAAAAGCTGATATGGCAAAAGATGAAATAGTTGACATGACAACACATTTGGAAAACTGATTTGACAAAAAGCTAGAAAAGATGGCAACACGCACGGCCAGCTTTGTCAGAGTGAAATGACAACACGCTGGATACTAATTTATCAGCTCGAATTGAACACACTGGCAACAGCTTTGATAGGCCACTTACACAACATGTTGGTTGCTATAAATACGGAGGCACCCAGCACATACATTCCATAATGAGCATTTTCATATCCTCTTCTTCCTCTTACTCAAAACTTCTTCTTCGTCATCCCACTTCGTCTCTTCTGTTAAGGCCATGTCTCAGACCTCAAGCGCAGCGAATCGGAAGGCCCTTGCGCTTGCCAACGCAAGACGGATCAATTGCCCTAATTGCCACGTAGAAGCTAATGTGTTCTACTCTACCACTCCGACAAATAACGGTCGGGTGTTTTATAAGTGCCCTAATTTCTCTGTAAGTCAAAATATATTTCGATTTCTTCAGGTTTTTCGATGATTACTCTCCTGCGCGAGTTGGTAATAATATAACAATGTTTGCACCGTCATGTAGTCTACAGGATGCCAATATTTTCAGTGGGCAGACAACTTGAATATACCGAGCGAGCATCCTACTACGATAGTACCAGAGAGGACCCTGGCCGGGGTAGAGCAGAGGATGGACGTTGAGCAAAAACTTAACATGCTAACGTTTAAGGTGGAGTGCATTTTAGATCACATAAATTGGTTAGAAAAGATGATGTATGTAGTTATCCTTGTGTTAGTTTTTTCTGCAGTTGTGCACTAGTCCGTGATGTACGCGTCATGCATGTTTACATCTTTTTCAATGTTGTGCAATGGAACGGTTCAGTTTGCGTGGTCTATTTCATCTCATTTTAATGGATGCTTTCATCTATGACACGCCTACACATAGCGCGAGCTGTCATATTACTAGGGTGGAGTTTGCTTAGCAACGAGGTCGACAAAAGAGCAATGTCCTATCATGAGGACCGATCTCGACAAGTCCACATTTTGGTACTTACAATATCATAGTAATGTCCTCCGCAAATTTCTTAACTCAAGTTCTAATACCCCAGTAATGCTATGCAGGCCTTGAGAGGAGTCAGCGTATCACAGCCGACCGACTTGCGGGGCAAACTGAAGGCACCTCTGGCGCCTCATCAGCAACAAATCAGATGAGAAGGTACCTCGCATCTAGGGGGCACGATTCATGTCCGCTATCCGTGGCCTTGGAGGATGGTCACGGACACACGGCTGCAGCTACGGCTCATCTCCCATGGAATCTGCCGCTAGCTCACAGCCGAGGCGATCCTGCACCGTCCGTTCGTCCAATGTTGAGGTGGCCGATGTCGCTCGACGTGCATCCATGTCCCATGCACCGAGCCATTCGTCGCGACGTCACTTTGTCCCACCTGTTGAAGTACCAGCTGACGAAAGACCGGGTCCTACACAACATGACGACATACCCGGTCCTTCCTGTCGTCACCCTCCCACAAATGTGCCCCATGTATCACAGTCCTTTGGGGCAGAGGTCACTCCCACACCCCAATGGAGCGGGCTCGAAGTTTTTGACGAGGACTTCTTCAATGCGCTTACCTTCACTGGCCTACTAGGCGCGCAGCTACAGGGGCCTCTTCTGCACCAGGCGGGGACCTCACAAGCATCGACATACGTACACCATACGGCTCCCTTAGGGACCGTTGATCCAGAGGCGTGGTTCAACACAATCACCGCGAGCGGAGGAGGATACTTCGTCGCAACGCCCCCCCCTCCCCGAGACGAGGATTTGGATGTACCAGCAGGCACGGGGAGGTTTGGTCCGTCACAAGCCGCGGGACGAAGGGAGATAGGTCCACCAATGGTTTTCAACCCCGAGGACGAGATTAGAAGGCAGGCTCAACGGCGGAGAGGGAGACGGTGACGCTTCGAGCTTATAGATGTGTGCTCATTTGTTAATTGGTTTAAGAGGTATGAGCATGTTATTGATTTGAATTCGTTCATTGATATTGTCATTGCTATTTGTTGTACTTGGCTGAGTATTCGACTAACGCTTGTTTGTGTATTGTTTGTAGGTACCTTGGAGCCGACATGCATGGATGGGAGTGCTGGCACGGACACGTTTTGCATCACCCCAATTTCATACTAACTTATCGCTTGTAATCTTAATGAGTTTATGTCTTGTAATTAATTTGTGGCAGTTGCATGTGCTTAGTTGGGTCATGATGGTTACTTCATACCATGGCCCATGTTTGTGCTTGGTTGGTTATCTTAAGTTGCTTTATGTTGTTATTATATTAAATGTTGTCTTTTGTCTGCTGAGTGGATGTCCTAGTTTTAGGGGAGGTGCTGCCGAAATTTATAGGATGGAGTTTATATGCGTTTCTTGAACTATTTGTCATGTGTTGTACTATGATGGAGTTTGTATGTGTTTCTTGTTACAGATGTGTGCTCATTTGTTATTTGGTTCACGAGTTAAGAGCATGTTCTTCATTTGAAGGCGTTAATTCATATTGTCGTTGTATCTGTTGTTCTTGGCTGAGTGTTGGACTCACGCTTGTTTGTCTATTCTTCGTAGGTACCTTGAAGCCGACATGCATAGATGGGAGTGCTGGCACGAACACATTTTGTCCCAACACAGTTTCATACTAACTCATCGCTTGTAATCTTAATGAGTCTATATGTTGTAATTAATTCGTGGTAGTTGCATGTGATAAGTTGGGTCATGATGGTTAGTTCATACCATGACCCATGTTTGTGCTTGGTTGGTTCTCTTAAGTTGCGTTATGTTCTTGTCGTATTAAATGTTGTCTTCTTTCTGCTGAGTGGATGTCCTAGTTTTAGGGGAGGTGCTGCTGAAATTTCTAGTAATTTCGGGAACTTGCTAGTATGTCCTAGCTTGGTGGTAGTTGATGTTGTAATATGTAGTCTAATATGTGCTCGTGCAATAATATTTAGTACACGGACTATCATATCCGGTAAAAATATCTCATGGACACCTTTCGTTGCATGTAATATGAACTCACGCAATACCCCTAATTATTATAGTTGCGGCCAAACCATGACTCACGCTTGTTTTCGGCCGCCCGTAAAAAATAATGTTCGAAGCTATTTTTTGGGTCGGACGGAACGGACTTGCTCAGTGATACATGGACTACCATATCCAGAAGAAATATTCCATTTGCACCTTTCATTGCATGTAATACGAACTCGCGCAAAACCCCTAATTATCATAGCCGCGGGCGAACCATGACGACGAAGGGGTTTTGGCCGCCCGTAAAAAATAGTGCTCGAAGCTCTTTTTTGGGTCGGACTTGCTCAGTGATACATGGACTACCATATCCAGAAGAAATATTTCATTTACACCTTTCATTGCATGTAATACGAACTCGTGCAAAACCCATAATTATCATAGTCGCGGCCGAACCATGACGACGAAGGGTTTTCGGCCGCCCGTAAAAAATAGTGCTCGAAGCTATTTTTTGGGTCGAACGGAGCGGACTTGCTCAGTGATACATGGACTACCATATCCAGAAGAAATATTCTATTTACACCTTCCATTGCATGTAATACGAACTCGCGCAAAACCCCTAATTATCATAGTCGCGGCCGAACCATGACGACGAAGGGTTTTTGGCCGCCCGTAAAAAATAGTGCTCGAAGCTATTTTTTGGGTCGGACGGAGCGGACTTGCTCATTGATACATGGACTACCATATCCAGAAGAAATATTCTATTTACACCTTCCATTGCATGTAATACGAACTCGTCCAAAACCCCTAATTATCATAGTGGCGGCCGAACCATGACGACGAAGGGTTTTCGGCCGCCCGTAAAAAATAGTGCTCGAAGCTATTTTTTGGGTCGGACGGAGCGGACTTGCTCATTGATATATGGACTACCATATCTAGAAGAAATATTCCTTTTACACCTTTCATTGCATGTAATACGAACTCGCGCAAAACCCCTAATTATCATAGTCGCGGGCCGAACCATGACGACGAAGGGTTTTAGGCCGCCCGTAAAAAATAATGTTCGAAGCTATTTTTTGGGTCGGACGGAGCGGACTTCCTCATTGTTGTACGGACTACCATATCTCCATTTACACCTTTCATTGCATGTAATATGAACTCGCGCAATACCCCTAATTGTCATAGTCGCGGCCAAACCATGACGATGAAGGGTTTTCGGCGGGCCGGAAGAAATAATGTTGAAAGGTATTTTTTGGGTCGGACGGAGCAGACTTGCTCATTATTATACGGACTACCATATCCTGTAAAAATATTCCGTTTACAACTTTCATTGCATCTAATATGTACTCGCGCAATACCCGTAATTACCATATTCGCGGCAGAAGGCTGAAAAATATGATGACAGAAGGCTGAAAAAGATGATGTGACAAAAGGCTGGAAATGGTGATATGAAAAAGCTGCTATGACAAAAGGTTGGAAATGGTGATATGACAAAAGGCTGAAATAGATGATATGACAAAAGGCTTAAAAAGCGTAGTCACACATACACTTAGGGAGTCTGCCGAGGGGCTGGGGCCTGCATACATGGAGGCACCGGCACAGGTGGCGGGTGGGAGACTGCCGAGGGGGCGGGCCCGTCACAGGTGGTGGGGGGGACTCTGCCGAGGGGGGGCCGGCACAGGTGGCGGGAGGGAGTCTGCTGGGGGGCGGCACAGGTGGTGGGAGGGAGTCTACCGACTGGGGGGTGGCACAGGTGGCGGGAGGGAGACTGTCGTGGGGGGGTGGGACAGGTGGCGGGAGGGAGTCTGCTGTGGGGGGCTGGCAAAGGTGGCGGGAGGGAGTCTGTCGAGGGGGGGGGGGCGGCACAGGTGGTGGGAGGGAGTCTGCCGAGGAGGGGGGCCGGCACCAGTTCCCTCGCACCACTAGCTGCATTATTGCCGTTGGCATATGCATGCATTTCTCTCGCTATAAATTGACAACGCGAGGGGTTTCACAACCCAAAGAGAAAACGTTGACATACATATCCTCACTGTACCATCCAGCATTTCATATTGCCTTCCTCGTCTTGCTCGTAACCTCTTCAGCGTTTGACGCTTCAACAAAAGCAATGTCTGATGCGTCAAGATCAGCGGTTCCCAATGCAGGGCGGGTGATTTGCCCTCACTGCCATGTGGAAGCTCAAGTGCTCTACTCCACCACTGCGCCAAATAACGGACGTGTGTTTTATAGATGCCCTAATTTCTCTGTACGTCTAAATGTAATTCGATTTATTCATGTTTTGATGATTATTCTTCTGCTCGAGTTTGATATAACCATGCTCGCACTGTCGTGTAGCCTACCGGATGCCAATATTTTCAGTGGGCTCACCGCCTGCATACATCAAGGGAGCATCCTACTACTACAATACCAGACAGGACGCTGCCCAGGGTAGAGCAAATGATGGACCTCGGGCAGGAACTCAATAGGCTAAGGTTACGTGAATTACCACAAACAGACGGAGAACAACATGAACAAGAAGATGACCCTGAAGCTTACGATCGGTTCCTTCAGCGCGCCGTAGAAGGAAACCTCGAAGCTGTAGGCCCTAATTTAGTTCTTCCGTCTGACTCCCATAGCGATGATGATGGCAAACGTGACCGTTGGTAGTTCTTCGAAGATGAGGGCGTTGACATCGATAGTGATGATTCGGGAAAGTTCTAATGCAGTTATGTGTCAAGTGTTGTATTGTAATGCAGTTTGTACTATAAAGAAGCTTTATGTTATGTTGACCAATTTATTCGAAGTTATTTTTTTCGGTTGAGTGGAGCAGATTTTTTATTTCGTGTATGGACTACCATATTTACCGACAACAATCATTCAACGTTGCGTCCTTTTGTATGTTAGCCGATATGCCACAAAGCTGAATATGATGATATGACTAAAGGCTAAAAAAGGTGATATGACAAATGAACGTATTAAAAATAAACAACAATGACAAATAGCTCCAAATACTGACATGACAAAAGGATGACAATGGTGATATGCCAAAAGGCTGAGAAGGGTGATATGACAACACGCTGAAAACACTGATATGACTAAATGCAGAAAAGATGCCAATACAGAAGGTTGAAAAACGTGAAATGACAACAAGTGGGTTGGTTGCCTGGCGGGTGGGGCATGACGGCCCACCTGCTCGCCAGGGCGTCACGTGGGCCGGTCATCCGACAAGTGCGGCCTGAACGCCCTCCTGCTGGCCTAGGCGCCACGTGGGCCGGTCATCCGACAAGTGCGGCCTGAACGCCCTCCTGCTGGCCTGGGCGCCACGTGGGTCGGTCGCCCAACGAGTGGGGCATGAACGCCTTCTTGGGCGCCACCTTGCGTCCTTTCGTCTGTTAGCTGAAATGCCAGAAAGCTGAATATGATGATATGACAAAAGGCTGAAAAAGGTGGTATGACAAATGAACGTATTAAAAATAAACAACAATGACAAATAGCTCCAAATGCTGATATGACAAAAGGCTGACAATGGTGATATGCCAAAAGGCTGACAAGGGTGATAACACAACACGCTGAAAACACTCATATGACAAAATGCAGAAAAAGCTGCCATGACAGAAGGCTGAAAAACGTGATATGACAACAAGTGGGGCGGTTGCCCGGCGAGTGGGGCCTGTTAGCCCGCCTGTTCGCCAGGCCGCCACGTGGCCCGATCGCACGTCGATTACGGCCTGAACGCCCACCTGTTCGCCAGGGCGCTATGTGGGCCGGTCGCCCGGCGAGTGGGGCTTGAACGCCCGCCTGTTCGCCAGGGCGCCACGTGGGCCGGTCGCCCGGCGAGTGAGGCCTGAACTCCCGCCTGCTCGCCAGGTCGCCACGTGGGTCGGTCGGCCCGCCAAGGGGGCCTCAACGCCCGCCTGCTCGCCAGGCTGCCACGTAGGCTGATCGCCCGTGTGAGGGACCTATATGTACGCGACTCCATGACCAGCGATTTCACGCTCTTTCTTGATCATGCGGACGTTGCTTTCTGCCCTTTCAACTCCATTTGAAATGCTTGGTCTTGCTCTAATGGCGCAATCCTTCCCAGCTTCCTCTGTCGACAGGGCGAGGGTGGCGGCGCTCTCCAGGATCGCGGTCGAGGGTTCCCTCCAACTCCGCGATGGAACCCTCGCCCCGCGATGCGAACCCGGGGAGATCGTCGTCTTCGCCTGGGGATTGCTGGCAGGCTTGGTGCCGCCCTTCTCTGAATTCTTCTTCACCGTCCTCCACTTCTACGAAATCAGCCACCTTCACCTCACTCCCAACTCTATCCTCACCCTTGCTATCTTCGCACACCTCTGAGAGATGTTCGTAGGGGTAATGCCCAATCTTCCTCTCTTCCGGTACTTCTACACTCTCCGTGGGCTCGCCGATGGTGAGGCCGTGGGGAGTTGCCATTTTCGCCTCCGCGACGGGTCGGCTGCCCGCTACATTTCCTTCCACGCGAAGTCAAAGTGGAAGGCGTGTCGGAACGACTGGCTGTATGCCAGCGACGATAGCGGGATCGATGCTCTCACAGTGCCCAGCACGCCAGTGGATGCCCACGAGAGTTGGGGCTCGCTTGTCGAGGAGACAACAGTCATCCTGTCGATGGCGGCACGCGTCAACCGGTTGCGAGACGCCGGCCTGACCGGGGCGCTGGTAGTCTGGGACTTCGTTGGCCGGAGGATCAGCCCCCTTCGTCGACGTGCCCGCCCAGCATGGCAGTACTCCGGTGACAACGACTTGACCCGCACGCACCCGGGCTGTGAGTTCCCAGTCTCCTGATGAGTGTGTATCTTTTTTTGTGGTTGCCATCAACCAACAATCTTGTCTTCCTTTCTTTGGCAGGTGAAGGGAACTTGGACGGTCCCGCAATCTCCAAATGGCTGACCGGACTGCTCCCGCCAATACTGGGCGGTCTGGATTTCCCCACCGGGGTCCAGCCTCTATGCCATCTAGAGTTCGCAGAGCGCCTTCGGATCATCAAGATGTTTCCTGCGATGGACTCCACCGGCCGTGCGACACTGCTGGCCCGCGGTCCCTTCATAATCATGGACCTGGGCTCTGCTAATGATCGAAGCGGCGGTAAGCACTCGGTCCATCCGGACGCCTCAGGTGCTATCCCGAAAAGGCCTCGCACTGAGGACTGGACTCCGGCCGCCGCCGACTCCGCTGCGGCTCGAAGTGCGTCATTAGCGGAGGCATCTTCATCTTCAGTGATGATGTCCGCTGCCCAGGATTCGGCACCGGCTCCACCGACGATAACTCCTTCGGTGCCATCCTCGTCGGTGCCAACTCCATCGAAATCCGCTGTGCCCACGCCAACTCCGGTGGTGCCAACCACATCGGCACCAAGGCTCACTGGCACTGCCCGCCAGGGCGTGCTCGCGCTGCCAACGGCTGCATTCAGCTTTTGGTTGCCTCCGAGGGTGGCCGCCCAAGGTGCTCCACCCGGCGCCTCCGAAACCGCCCAAGTGGACGTCGTCGGCGCCAGCACTTCCGCCTAGCCCGCTTCGGTCATCCCCAATGCTTCAACCTCCCGCTTGGCCACGTTGCTTGCCGAACTTGGTGAGGCGCACGCAACCTCGTTAGCCCTCCTCACGGCGGTCATCCAGCACGAAGCGCAACTGGCCGAACAGATCGTGGTGCTGCGCGAGGAGAAGGACAAAGCGAAGGTACTACTATCCCAGGAGAGGGTGACTGCGGCGGCCCTGGTCACGCAAGCGCAGGAGGCCAAGGCGGCGCAGGAGGAGGCGGTGGGGGAGCTGCGTCACACGCTGCACAACCTCACCGTCATGCTCGGACCAGCTTACCAGCGCATGGCGATATGCCTACGGCCGCTTGGGGTGGCCCTTCACGAGCCGATCGAGCCATCAGCCCTGCAGTACGCCCATAGCATTATTCGGGTCGCCGAGGCACTCAACGGCTTGCCAGCCGCCTTGGCCGCTAGCTCCACACGAGAGGGCAGGAAGTCGCGGTTACCACTGTGACGTTTGTGCTGGCCTGCTGCGCTAGCCGCAATGCCTCATTCGATCCGATGGTTGTTGTCGCCGGTATCGAGGGAGACGAGGCCCAGGTACACGCGCGTGTGCGCGAGGCGGCGGCGCACGTGGCTAGGCTGATGGAGGTTCAAGACCCGGACATCGCCGCCGCAACGCCGGAGGACGAGGCCGAGGACACCGCAGGCCAGATCCAAATCATTGACGACGAGTGACTGCCGGGGCCACCACCTTTATTTTTGTTCACTTCTTCTTTGGCTTGTTTTTCTGTACTCGAAAGACTACATCAGTTGTCTCAGTGAAATTAGCACTTAGTCCGTCCGTTGACCACGAGTTTTCTCAGTCCCTTCAGTTGCATTGTGAAGAAGCTCAACAAAGTACTCAGCTTTAATGTGGCGCGCGTGCGCGGACGGTACCATGTCAGGTAGTTGTCATATTCCTGGGGGTCGTATGGCCCAGAGGGAAAGACAACCTCCTGAAATGCACTCTCGTTCCACCGCGTAATGTGGGTGGCATGGACGTTGGTCCAGTCCGCTGCGGCCGCACTGCCTTTTGTGCTTCTCCTACAAATGCAAGGACGTTAGATTCTCAAATTTGCGTAGAGAGGGCAAACATTGAAAATAAGTAAATGCATACCCGTGAGATCTCCCGCCGTCCCGCGGTGGTGGAACGGGGACTATCTGCTGGAAACCGAACTGCCTCTGGATCCGTTCGGGCGAGTACACCTCAACCACATTCATGTAGAGTAGGAAGCATGTGGTCATCCACAGGGGGTAGTCCACCGTGCACCAGCTAGATATTTGGGCGTCCGTCGTAAGCTCTGCGGCTCTTTGTGGTGACCATGGATCCCAGTTCACATGTGCTGCGGTCAGCAGGTCTAGATCGGTGACAACACGCGTGTAGCTCGAGTGGTCACCCTCCGGCGACCATCGAAATCATGCGTGCATCCAACGGTACCCCATTGTAGGCCGATTGGGATCCGGCATGGCAGCGTTGATGGCAACAGGGTAGTAGCTCGTACGGATCTCTGGCCGGGAGATCGGAAGGTACTCCCAACTCCACATCTGAAGGAGTTGCAGGCATCCGGTAATAGTGCCCCTGTAAGTCTGGCGATGGCATGCATCGCACAATCCACGGTACGTGTCCGCCAGGACCGCAGATCCCCAGCTGTAGGTCGGCATGTCATCAGGATCACCGGCCAACTGTCGAGCAATCCACACAATGTGCGGGAAGTTCAGGTCTCCTGCGGTGGACGTGAACATCACACCACCCAGCAAGTAGTACAGGTAGACCTCGTAGTGGCGTAGCACTGTATCTTCGTCGGCATCAGGTGGGCAGGGATTGTACTCCTGCAATGTCTGCAGCCAAGTCATGGACACCCCATTTTCCTTCTGTTCGTACGGGACACCAAACCTGCATGAACTCCGGATTAAGAGAGTTGATAATAACATGCACATTACGAACATAAAACAACGAGTGGTTGTAATACCTTCCTGTTATGTAGTGCTGCCAGTTCTGCCTGCTGGGGCGACGAAGAACCAACGGCTATCCCCTGATGGGCAGGCCGGTTAGCATGGCCACATCCCTCAACGTAATGGACATCTCACCAAACGGTAGGTGAAATGTGTGTCTCCGGCCGCCATCGATCCACGAGACCAGTAATAAGCGCACGATCAATGGCAGGCATGGGTGTGGTCTGCCCTCCTCCGAGCTGAGCCCCATCCATGAGAAGTGCAAATGGTAGTAGACCCGCACGACCTAGTCGATAGTGGAATCGATAGTCCAACTTCTTTAACTCGTGCAACAACCGACAGAAAGAGAGGGGGCAACTGAAAGATTAATAACAAATTGGTTAGCTATATCCAGACAAATTAATGGCAGGTAATATAGTAATACATCTTACCATAGCTCCAGTAGAAATGGCCCTCGCACGATGTGGGGCATCTACTGACTCACGGAGAAGCTTTGGAACTGCATTGGCCGCCATCACGCGCTGTTGAAACGAATGATACATGACATGAAAGTACGTTTACACGAGCTTGAAGCATCATACGTGCAATGCCGACAAACACAGGTACATTTCGATAGCTCAAAATTACCAATACAAGTTCAAACGCAACGTAACGAAGCAGTATGGAACATTTCACACATAATCAAAGGTAGATGACTACGTACTGGGTGCATTGGGGCACCTCCTACGGTCGTGTCCGGGTTGTCTGCATATTTTACACTTTCGCAAGCTGTCCACCGCATCAGCCGCATCCATGTCACCTTGCAATCTGGCCCTTGGCCTACCTTGGTGTGTGCGCCTACTCGCGGGATATGGTTTCCAGGTTGGGCCTTCCATGAGCTTGCAGTTCGCTCCGATTGAGAACGAACTCATCTTCGGACTCCAAGTGTTCTTCAAAGCATGCGCGGTGTAGTAAGGCGAGATGTACTGTGATGCATCGTTCTCACCCATATCGCGACATGCCGCCAACACATGGGAGCACAGGATGTGCTGAAGCTTCGGCTTGTTGCACGTGCACGCCACTTCCTCGGCCCCTAGTTGACATTGCTGCACGGTGTCCCCCGCGAGATACCCGGATGCATGTCTGCGCTTGCACATGACCTCAAATTTATTCATCCCCAGGTCATAAATCCTTGTGCGGTGGAAGTGCGCCTTCCTCCTTCTCTCCGCGAGCATCTTCTTCACTCTGGTTGCGTACGTGGTGACACACCCCTCGGCCGCATTTCCGCGATCTCGGAAGTAATCAGCTGCCCGGTAGAATGTGAGCTCAATGATTGAACACAACGGCAGGGCGCGCACACCCTTCAGTACGTTGTTGAACGCCTCCGCTATGTTCATTGTCATGACGTTGTACCTGTCATGGTGTATGTTAGCTTGTATGGAAATGAATACAAGGAGGTGAGATGATCTGCGTTAAGCTATGGTTCGTCTATACCTTGCTCTGTTCGTGTCGTGGACTAGCGCCCACCGCTCCGCTGGCTTCCCCAGGATCCACTGGCTGAAGGTGGGTCGAGTTTTAGAAAACACGGTCTGTCCTCCCAACATTTGCGAAAGGAGTTGCTGTTGCTGGGATTGGTCGTCCTCCATCATCTTCTCTGTGGTCTTGTTCAGCTGTGTCCATATCGCGTTGAACTTGTGTTGTTGGTTCTGCAGGCACATAGCTTTGAATCTCTTCACCAGCGCCTTGTTCTTATACCTTGTGTACAGGTTCGCGCCAAGGTGGCGCATGCACCATCTTCTCTCGACATCGGGCCAGCTCGTCGAGGAGGAAGTGCTGTCGTGCATGACATCCAACGCGTGGAGAAGACCTTTGTTCCGGTCCGAGACAACACATACGCGCTCCCGGGGACCGATGACCCGGCTCTTCAGCAGAGTCAGAAAACCACAACCAACTATCATTGTTCTTGCTCTCCACGAGAGCGAACACCACCGGGAGGATTTGGTTATTTGCATCTGCAACGAGAGCAGTTAGCACCGTCCCGTGGAACTTCCCACTCAGGAATGTCCCGTCCACGCATAGGACTGGCCTGCAATACCTGAAAGCTTCGATGCATTGCCCGAATGACCAGAATACCCTGAAGAGGTACCGGTCCATCGAGTTGAACGACCCTTCCAGCATGACGGGCTCATCGGCCACTGCGAATTGCGTGCCCGGGTTCGTCATGGCTATCTTCCGTAGCAACCTAGGGGCATAGTTGAAAGACTCCTCGAAACCCCCGAACAGCATCTTCAATGCCTTCTGCTTCGCTCTCCAGGCCGTATGGTACGTGATGACCATCCCATTTATACTCTGCACCTCCTCCATAATTTTACGGGGAGTCATCTCTATGTCGCTTCCAACGACGGTCACGAGGAGTTGGGCTATGAACCTCGTGTCCACAAGTCCGCTCATGTTCCTTATGGACTCCTCTGTGCACGTATGAGGCGTGTATGTACCTATCTTAAAGTGGTCTTTGTGCTTGGGCTTGTGAGCTCGCACAAAGAAGGGACAATCCGGACACTTCGTGCACCTAACCTCATACTCCGTGGGCTCCGACCGGTGAAGAGTGTGTTCCCGTCTTGTCACGACGGCATAGTTGCTAAGAAAGTGAATGGCCTCCACCTTGTTAGCGAACTCTTGTCCAATTTGGACATCATTCTGGGAGTGTCCCAACGCGGATATCTTACTGTAATCCGTCATGGTACAATTGAGCTGACCCATGGCCCGGAAGTACTGTATAGCCGGTCTTGGGTCATCATTGTCCGCCACTTCTTCATCCCCGCTTCCACCGTCTTCATCATTCATGCATTCCCCATCAACCTCCGCCGCCTCGGCTTCTTCTTCCCCTCCCCCTGATGTCCCCTCCTCCACAATGTCTGGTTCGGGTGGTGTGTGTGATATCTCATGTTCTACTGCTTGGGAGGTAGATGCTACCGCTCCGGCCTCGTGCCGTGGCAATATCTCCACGTACACTCCTACCTTGAAATTCTCTTCACCCGCTTTGCGGACATACAAAGCCCACACGCTTTCGCTCTGTAACGGGAAGAGCGTGTGCACAACCATCGAGGTGTTGGGGACCAATCATGGACGAATCCCATCTAGACGAACTCTGTGCGTCTCAAGGTTCGCACTGAACAGAGCGACGACATGTGATTTCAGCTCCCATAGTTCATTCGGGGTGACTATACTGCTATCTACATGCAGGCAGTTGTCAATGCTCACAAATCTCCCGTGAAACACTGTGGGATGCTCTCCGAAATAAATTTTTACAGGCATGTCCATCTGCCGCACACAAATAATATTGAAAGTCACTACACACAAAATATTTCTTCGACAACATTTAACGAAATATCATTCGAACATTTTGTACTTCTTAACGAAAATCATGGTACTCATTTTAGCTAACACTGTGGTACTAATTATTGCTGCTATTCTTTGTTAATATTGTTCTAGTATTTCTTTGTAATCCCGTGCTACTTTTTTCTACTATTTTCTGCAGGTATCGACGTACTAATTATTGCAAACCAAACAAGTTTCGCACTAATCTTATATTTCATGCTAATACACATAAAAAACAAACATTTTATGGAACATTCTCATACCAACAACATTTCATATTTTTTATCATATTTTTTTAATTTCTCCACCTGTATTACGTACTATTTGAACATTGTAACATTTTTCCTACCACAATCTTACTAATATTTTCTAATAGCATGGTACTAATGTTTCCTAATATCGTCGTAACAATTAACCCTAACCTAACACTACACTACACTACCCACAACAATAATAAATAGCACAAAAGTAAATACTATACTACACTATCCACTACAATACTTAATTAGATATCATTATTAAATTTCGTACTAACACAATTGTAACATTTTTCATCCAATTCCCAACTATACTATGGAAGCACACGACCCTATTTCTTCCTAATCGGGTGCTATAAGTTCACCAACACAGTCAACATTCTAACATATTTCATCTAATTTCCAAAATTTCCCACGTACTAATTATTGCTAATATGGTGTCACTTTATTTTGCTAATACCGTGCTACTCATTTTATTTTAGCTAACACTGTGCTAATATCGACGTACTAATTAATGCTAATATGCTACCACAAAATTTTGCAATTACCACGCCGCTCATTTTACCTAACATTGTCCTACTATTTCTTCCTAACAGGGTGCCTAACATTGTCCTACTATTTCTTCCTAACGGGGGGCTACTCATTTTGTCGGTGCTTTTTCCTACTGATATCTACGTACTAATTATTGCTAACCTAACAAATTTACCACTTCTCTTATATTTCATGCTACTTCTCTTAAAAAAACATACCTTTTATGTAGTACAAACGCAGCACACAAAGACGTTTCTTCCCGCAAGTTGTTTCCCCAACGTACTATCTTCTCGTCATATCTAGTACAAAAAATATATACAGTTATTTCACGCTAACAAAAAAACATATACAGTACCTTCTTTCTACTAATTATTTTTACTAATTTGTGCTAAGACGATGCTATGAAATATATATTTTGCTAATCAATTAATACCATCATACTAATTACAATAACATGCTAATTAATTAGTACCGTCATACTAATCATAATTTTCCCTAACACCTTCATACTAATGTTGCTAATTATTACTAATTATTGCTAATACAGTCGTACAAATTAGTACTAATTCTACGAATTAGTAATAATTAGTACTAATTATTGCTAATACTCATGGAGATTTGTAACTAACCTTCTCGAAACTACCAAAGATCAATGAAGCTCACGCAATGTACCATTAAATGTTCCTGAAGAATACCTGCAAAATATAAATCCCAAATGAAATCATCGATTAAAATTTATCTTCCTCAAAAAATCAACAAAATATGAACAACAACAAACAGATCTCTCGTCTGTACGCTCTTTGCTCTCTGGGACGAATGAAGCATGGAGGAGCTCTCTACTCTCGGGAAGGAACTGAGCACTGCTCTCGAGAACGAACTAAGCACTGCTCTCAGGAATGAACGAAGGATGGACAATCTCTCCGCTCTCAGGAATGATGCACGAAGCACGCAGGAAGCTCAGTTTTATAGCGTCGCAAATGAAGGATGAAGGACGAATGCCGCAGTGTAAGGAGTGATCGATTTGTCTGTGCTTTCGGCGTTCCTTCAGACAAAAGCAAAATGCATGCCATAGCCTTTCGTCCTGCATGCGTCCTCTCCCGGAAATTTTGGCCGAACAAAGTGCATGCCATAGCCGAAATCTGGAATTTCGGGTATGAGGTGGCACCTCATACCCGAAATTTGAGGATTCGGGTATGAGGTACCATCTCATACCCGAAATTCTAGGTTTCGGTTTCAACCAATACCGAAATTTGAAATTTCAAATACACTGAAAACGAAATTTGAGGTTTCGGTAAAGGGTAAATGAATTTTGAGGTTTCGGGAATAGTAGAGATTTTCGTAAATATGCAAACATGTTGTGTACATCTGTAAATACGTGACATGTGTTGTATAGTATTCCAAATTTTCCGAGATTTTTGTGGTGATGGTTGTATTGGTGACACCACCTATGCGTACAATATACGGTACATTGTGAAGTTTTCATCGTATTTCAGTGGATTGATTTTGTGCACAATCTCGACGCATGCATGAACGGTACAGATTTCAAATGGAGATCCATCCAGATGGACCAAATTTCCTCTCGCACTTTGACTTCCAGAACAAACGCATTCCCTTTGGTTGAGAGGAAAAAGAAATCAGTTTATGGCTTTTCATAAAAATAAGTTTTGAATTCCTTGCAAAAAAAATGTTCTGATATATAACTTGTTTTAGAAAAATAAGTCATGTTGTAGTCAAATAAGTATGACAAAGTATCTTTGTTAATGTGCTAATGAGAAACCTTTATACTAAGAGGCATTGAAAAATTATTAGACGAGAGTTTATGTTTCGTTGTGAAGTGGTATGGTCCATGGACATGTTTATGGGACTCTGTTCCGGCACTCTCCTAGTTCTTTAATAGTTACTCTATTGTTAAAAAATATAAACTATATTTTAACTTTATATAAGGATTAAGATTGCTGTGAAATTGAGAAAGATACAAGAGAAATGACTTAGATACTCCACATAATTGTTTTGGAAGATGAAATATAATATTTTTTATGTGGGTGATAATAAATAAAAACATATGATTGAGAGGGAATAAATAGGGATATAGAAGAAAAATCTCATTAAATCTGCATTCAAATACTTGCTCCGTTTATTTTTATTAAGCACGGCTTGACTTGGTGTGGTCTCCAAAGTTGAACTTTAAATGTCAATTTCTTTTATAATACTTGATTCATAGCTACAAAATCGTAACAATAGGGAAGTGCTTTCGTCACTTTTATAACATGTAATATATATATTATTAGACTACTTGTTGATTAAAATTCACAACCTTAAAATATTGAAATGCATAAATAAATAAAACCTTCGAGCTATAGAACTTATACTAGATATGTACGCGCACTTGCATCGTGACGCCGCACGAGGGTGAGTTTCTAGCAAATAAGTGAAATTTAAATGTATTAATAGTATTGTCAGAATTTTTAAAAATCGCATAAGTTTGATTATGCTTTGAAAATTTTATGGTAGTTTAGCGTGTGCTCTCGGGACACTAAAAAAAATTTTCAAAAATTTCTAATATTAGTTAATAGCTTAATTAAATCAACAAAAAATTACGTCAATCAATAGAAGGATCTCGATGTGATTATACATTTGTTGAGAAGCTTTCATAAAGGGAGGACACGTGGGGTTTCTGGCCAGGAAGTTTTCCAGCTTTAATAAAGTAGAATATAATAATTTGAGTAACTAGTTCTAAAGAAAAAAGGAATAGTGAACATAACACCCTTCGGCTCCGCCCTTGTCTCCTCTGGTGGTCGCCTCCTGTTCGCCGTGGCGGCCGGCGTGTGGGCGTTCCGACAAGTGAGGTGAGGTGACGCGGGTTGAGGATACTTCGCATCCATTCTCTTCGCCCTGTGTTCTATGTCATTCCATTTTCCTTCCGCGGCCAGCAGCACCGGCGCCCGCAGGCTGTTCGACGGAATGCCCGAGAGGCCCAAGAACGGGAGGCGTGAAGGGAATGTCCCAGCGACGACTTCATCGGCGCCCTTCTGGATGGGGTCCTCCAGCACTTGCTCTCCTTCCCGCCGGCGGACGAGGCCGTGCGGGCCTGCGCACTGTCTCGCCACTGGCGCAGCTGTGGAAGTCCACGCCCGTCCTGTACATCACCAATGCCGACAGCAACTTCGTCTGCCATCTTCTGCTCTTCCGCGAACGCTCGCGTCTACACGTGCTCGAGCTGAGCTCCTGTCTATACAAGCACAGAACGCACAGCAACAGCAACGATCCGGGTCCGATACGCTGTGATGTGCAATGTTCGATTGCTCCGGGTCCGTATTTGCTCTGAAGGCGGACACTTGGGGCTAGTCAACGAACGCTTCCGGCTAGTGGGCGGACGCTTGGCGCTAGCCAATGCCCCTGCCGTCTCCCGGCACGGCAGCACCTGATGAGCTTAGAGCTTGAGTGTGTAGAGTTGAAGGATTGCTCTCTGGATTTTTCGAGCTGCCCGGCATTGGAGGATCTCAAGATGAAGTACTAAACCATTTCTGCCCATAAGTTGTCGTCCCAGTACCTGAAACGTTTGGCCATCATCCAGTGGACCTCCCTCGGGAATTCTGCGTTCAGATTTCTGCCCAAAATCTTGTTTCATTACAGCTGGACACTTTTACCAGCAGGGTTCCTTTGCTTGAGAGCATGCCTTTGCTAGTAACAGCATTCGTCAGACTTGGATATTATCCTTGAAGTGGTATTAGCGATGGTGACATCTGTATGCTTGTCAGGGGCTTGTCCAAGGCCTACCAATTTGGGGTTGGTAGCCGAATATGGAGTGGTATGTTTACACGTCTACCTTAACTCCTATTGTTTCTTTTGGGAATTTTTCTTCTTCTTTAGAATGAGAGGAGCTTAATTGCTTAAAAAGAAATCCCATTGTATGCCACCAAATAACTCTCAATTCCACTTCACACCATTAAATAACTCCTTACTCCTTTCGTACCACTGGGGAGTGGTAGAGCTAGGAAATTTTGGGAGCCTAGACAAGTTTAACTACAGTCAAGAGCTTGCTTGGCAAAATGCGGTTTTTATGATGCTTGACAATAGTTAGATTGTATTGGAGTTTCACTGTTCATCGCAATTGAGCCCAGGCGGTCACTCCACCCCTTCCATTGGGTTTCAATTTTTCTTCCCTCTGTGTCGTCTTAGGGCCTATTGGGGGGGGGGGGGGTGGCTGGGTTGAAAAATAGTTGTCACTGACGGCTATGACTCTTCTTGAGAGGCCATTTGGCAAACTGGCTTTTTGTTGGCTTCTGTAGCAGTAACTACGGGGAGGCGGCGACCAAGCGGGGAGGAGACGGGGAGCAACAACTGAGTGGGGAGGTGGTGGCGAGTGGGAGGGAGACGGGGAGGCGGCGACCAGGAGTTGGCCGAGCGGGGAGGTGGCGGCGACTAGGCGGCAGGCGAGCGGGGAGGATACGGGGAGGTGGCGGTGAGCCGGAGCGAGTTGGGGAGGTGGTGACCTAGTGAGGCAGCTATAGCTGTGAAGCACCTCCCTGGCCGCTGCAGCTTTTGGGGGTGCTTCTGCTGTGGAGATTGTAGCTCGGATACATGTGTTGGTTGTTATGGTAATTGTGACGGCAGTGATTCTTAGTGGATTGTCCAGTGCTACGAATTTGGAGTTGATAGCTAAAGATGAAGTTGTACATTTGCACTTACTTCTAACTGATCTCCTAGTCTTTTTTGTCCATTCACACTATTATGCAGTATGTTTATCTACCATTACATGTTCCTAAGCTTTACACTCTAACAAGCTTCTCTTCTTATGTTAGTTACCAGCAGTTGTGTTTTATAAGTTAACATTTTCAATGATAGCATTCCTGAAAATTGGTTTGTGTGTGTTATTGCATTTTATCATTTTGGTACTTCTCATATCAAGCTGTTTTGACATTTGAGAATCCGAAGATAGTTAGAGACTCACTTAATTTCTGCCGGATTTCTATCGATATTGCTAGGATAAAGATATTTCTGTGTCAAGAAAGAGAACCATATAAAGTGAGAAGTGGGTTATTGACCTGTTTTGTTATCTCTTGATTTTGCTTTAAAAGTTTATCCAATGTTCCTATTCACTTTATCTTGTCTGTGAAAATTATATGTTTTTTTCTTTATCCAGCGCATTTTCAAGTGAGACTTGACATGGTGCCCCACATTCAGCAAGTTAAAGGCTTTGCTACTCAATGAATGAGTTGCTGGCTGTGATTTTCAGGCTCTAGCTTTCTTTCTCCGACACGCACCAATTATGGAGAAGCCCACTCTTCAACTTTGGAAGGTATATGCATTGTAATATGGTAGTCGATGTCTTATCAAAGTTATTGTGCATGATTGATTGAGCTAATATATTTTTGTCTGTTATAGGGACATGAACATATGGTGAAAATGGGAGTCGCTGTCGAGTGGAAGAACTGCTTCAATCTGAGCACCTTAAAATAGTCAAAGTCAGATGCCTAAAGTTTGATGAATGGGTTCACAAATTTTCGAAGATCTTGAATACCTATGCATAACTCCTGATAAAATCACTATCCAGATTACTGGAAGTCCATCCGTATGTAAGTTACATGTTATTCCTTTTCTAAGTTAAATATTGGAATTTTGCCGGCTTCTTGTGTTACTATATTTGCTTGTATGTGTCCTAAAGCAGGCAATGAGAAATCTCTCAAAATAATTAGAAGTAAATATTTGGAATTTCTGTGTTGGTTGAAACTCCTCACATATGTTAAGGAAAAAAGGAGTAAAGTGCTATGCTTTGATTTTGTTAGCAGCAGTCATCCGGTACGATATTTAGAGTTGTCAGATGGGGAAATATGCATGGAATGTGGAGATCAGTAGTAGTTGCCAGAGAGTAATCAGCAACAGTTTCTGCAGAAGGGAGTTAGGCGTGGCAGCATGTGGCAGGGTCCAGCCAATGCCCGAGTTTAGGAGTTGTTAGAGATAGATTCTTGTTAGGGAGTTTGTAATCAGAAATAGAGATCAGTTTTTAATGATAGAGTTTGATTTAGTATTAAAAAGGTTACAAAATCGACAATAAACTTGTAATCGGGTACCTTAGGGATATGCAGGATCACAGGATAATCAAGTGAGACACAATGTAGGCATGTTCGGCCCCCGACCAGGGTAATACCCTACTACTGTGTGTTGCACTATAATCTGGCAAGAGTAGAGTACAAATCTGGACGCCTAGAACTAGTTGCAGTGGGGGGTGCCTCAAGGCGTGGCTAAGACCTGATGCTCTAACTATGCTCCTCGGGTTGCTTCTATTTGCCTCCTCTTTTTTCCGTGCGTCTTATAGTTGAAGGAGCCATCTTCTCGAGTCGTCGTCGGTTGGAGATGTCGGTTTGTACCCGACTGGGGATCCTTGTCCCAGATACCCGTGGGTATCTCAACATTCCTTGTTGTCTTGATGTACTCGATCTGGTTACCTCATAATGGGAACACGGTCGAGTCCTTCCAAATGTAGGGGTATGTATTCCGTTAAATACCTTGTCCCTCAGGATTAGGGCTCTTGATATCCGGAACTTACTGACCCATGGGTGGAGTGTGTATAACACAATCTTTGAGTTATCTTCTCACGTATATATCCCATATTTAGATATTCGATAATAGCCCCCGAACTTTGTTCAGTGGAGGGTCTTTTTGAGCGTTCGGTTGATTACAGATCAGATCATGGTCTGATCGAGTAATGCCTTACCGGCTCGTGGCCGAAAAAAGTTCGAGTCGATGGTGGTCGACAGGCATCGAGTAGGGGAGGCTTGGTTGAGTGCCCGGCCGTTCGCCCTCGTCGAGCACCTGGGACGATCATAAGCCATTCGCGACTCATCGACTCAATTCTGGATAGAGTTGGACATGATTCAATTGCTACAGTCTGCAAAAGCTACGACCCTTTGCCGACTCTTGAACTTCCTCTCCGATTGCCGTGCCGTGTAGTGGGGATGGATCCGCTCGTTGGCACGGAACAATCCTCACGAACGTATAAATCCCTATCCCTGGGACCGTGTTGGTTACCTGCATTTGCGAAAGCTCTGCCTTTTCCTTTTTCATCACATTTCGCCTGATCAAAAGAGCTTCTAGAATTTTCTTCAATGGCATCGAGCTCTCGTCCGGCCGCCGGAGATGTCTCGCGACCAAAACGACTTTTGAACCTTGATCATGACCGAGGAGTGCCTTACCGAGTTGGAGACGGACGGCTTCATTCTTCCTCGAGCGTTGGTTTAGTGGAGGCCCTCCGCCGGTGAGCTATAACCCACCCCTAAGGATGATGATGAAACGGTGGTTTTTGAATCTTTTTTCCGTTGTGGTCTCAATTTCCCACCTTCCTTCTTGCGTGAAGTTTTGGACTTCTATGCTCTTCAACTTTTCAATTTGACGCCGAATTCGATCAACATGCTTATCGTTTTTTTCATCTCTGTGAGGCTTTCCTGGGTATCAAACCTAGCCTCAACCTCTTCCGCCACTTTTACGCCTTGAAGCGAATAAAGAAGGATGTGGTGGGAGGCGTCGGATTTCACCTTCGCGAAGGGAGGTCTGGTCCCTACATACATGTCCCTCTCACGTCTTCTTGGCAATCTAACTGGAAGAAACGGTGGTTCTACATCACGTCTTCCGACACAGTTAATTGTCCCCTAACGTATCGCCCCCTTTTGATCGATCCCACCCCCCTCTGGTCACAAGCCCCTCCATCGACCACTCGAAACTCCCATTACATAGAGCGGATCAAGGAGCTGAAGGAGCGTTATATGACTGGGTGGAGTGTGGTGCACAACTTCATTGTGCGTCGCAAAAGCTCGTGGAAGAGTCACAACCATTTAAGTTGGGACTACTTTGGGGTTGACGATGCTACCAGGGATTCCGCTGACAGTGATTATCGATAACCTTAGTTGCTCTTCGTAGTCTCTTGTGACCGAGCTAACTGTTTCTTCTTTTGACAGGCTTGACGACCACAGGCATCACCACCAGGCTGAACAAGATGTTCCATGGTCCGGATCTTGGCCCCTGTAGCGTCAGGGCGTATGCCAGAGGCAACCCTCGGCCAGCGGTAAGTGTTGGCCCGTGGGTATCTAAGTTGGATGATGCCTTTAGCGAAAGTGAGGGCGATGTAGGAGGTTGTGAAGGGGTGCGCCAATGGAATGAAGTGGCCATATTTGGATAGCCTGTCGACCACCACCAACAACACAGACTTGCACATGACCTTCGGAAGGCCAGTAATGAAGTCCATGAAAATGTTGAACCAAATGTGGTCTGGTATACAAAGAGGTCGGAGCAGACCAGTTGGGACGAGCTGTGAAGCTTTCACGCGTTGGCAAATCGCGCATTTGGCAATGTAGTCGTGGACGGCTGTACGTAGACCTTCACAATGAAAACGCGGTTGGATGCGCTTCATTGTCTTTTGTTCCCCTTCGTGTGTGGCATCGTGATGGGCCCAAACAATGTCTCGTAGCACAGAGGAGCCTGCTGGGACATGAAGGCACCCTTTGAAGATGACGATGTCTTATATGGTGCTATCAAAGCCCATTGAACCGTACTAGATAGCAGCCCGCGTAGTCTCCAGGAGGGGATCCACACTAAGTCGTGCGGCAGTTGTGATGGTCACGCAGCATGCATTGAGGGAGTCCTCGGCAGCTTCACTTGGGTCGATCGAGCTGGAGTCGTGGGAGCAGGAGAGTGCATCGGCTGCACTGTTGTGGCGCCCTAGTTTGTAGTGGACATAGAAGGAGAAACCCATGATCTTGGAAAGCCAGTGTTGTTGGGGAGTTGTAACCAATGATTGTTCCAACACATACTGGAGGGAATAGTGATCGGTGTAGATGTGAAACTGTCGCCCCCATAAGTACGGTCACCCATGGAGAATCGCCTTCGCTAGGACGATGAGCTCATGCTCGTAGGTCGCCGGTCGACGATGACATTCAACCAATGGTCAGCTAAAGTAGGTGGAGTCCACGTGAAGTTGCCCTTCTTGAGCACGGCGGTGGGGGACCCAGTGATGATGTCGAAGAGTCGGATGAATCGGCAATAATACCCAACGAGTCCCAAAAACCCCATAGGGCCATGATGTTCAGCGGCATGGCCCAGTCAGTGATGGCTTGAGCCTTCATGGAATCCATTGCGACGTCGGTTGCCAAAATAACATGCCCGAGGTATCTAATCTCGTGTTGTGTGAATGTACATTTGGACATCTTGACGAAGAGCTTGTTTTCACGGAGAAGCATGAAGACGATCCGGACATGAAGCAGGTGCTCACTTGTACTCTTGTTGTAGATGAGAATGTCATCAAAGGAACACAAAAACAAAGTGTCGGAGATGTTCCCAAAATATGTCATTCATGAGGGCTTGGAATGTCAACAGTGCGTTGGTGGGGCTGAATGGCATGATGAGAAATTCAAAATGCCTGTGATGTGTTCGGAATGCCGTCTTGTTGATGTCAGCCTCCGTCATGCGCACCTGAAAGTACCCTGATCGAAAATCGAGTTTTGAGACGGTGGTAGCGCCATGAAGTTCGTCCAGTAACGATTCAAACTTTCCTAAAAAAGTGATCTCAATATTAATGAGCCTGATCCTTTGTCGTGCAAGCAAGGAATAAGGATCGGCTGAACATGCCCATGCTCTGGCTGCTAGGCCACAACGTTGATACATTCGATATGTATCAGTTATGTTGCTGTGAGAGGTCATGATCGAGGTGCATAGTGTCCATAAAAAACTAGGAAGTCGTTTGTGTCGCACACTTGCAATATTCATTTGCAACAATGACACCATAGCACATTATATATTTCCAAACAATGTTTATATGACATTTGTATCTCATAAAACTAACACAATGTACAGACACAACTGTACACAATATTGGACTTGTGATTTTGTCTTTCATAATTTTGCCACGTGTTGATAAATTGTTATTCTTAGATGTATGGCGAAGATAATCCGATCGAGCATTTTTTCCATTTGAAAGAATTGTTTTGTGATAATGTACACCTAATTACTCTTTGTTTTGTCAGTTGATCAGGTGGAGATTGGATTTATGGTGTATTTGACCACCAATTACTAGTTGCATTGAACAAGCTTCCATTTGATAAACATCTTTCTTTCCAAAATGTTCGAAAAGTCATTTCAGAGGCTGATGGTTATCAACCCCACTTCATTGCCCCTGAGCAAGGTTATAGAAGGCTTATAGATAGTTCACTGAACTACTTTAGGGGTCCAGCTGAAGCTTCAGTTGATGCAGTATGACATTGTTGGGGAACGGGTAGGCTACTCTAGCGTATATTAAAAATTTTCTACCGTGTAACCAATGAACCACTGTAAGTTATAGATTACAGAATTACCACTAGACGCGCGGACCCGTAGCAAAAGTAGAGTCAATATAGCGTGGTGATGCAGATGTAGTTGTAGTATCCTTGTGCCTCGTCCAGCAGCCCCTTGTGATCGTCACAGGTTGTGGATCATCCTAGCGTTGAAGTCTCGTAGCAACGCCTTCAAGGTATCCACACGAACGGAGCAGCAACACCACGTGCCGGAGTGCTAGCGCCGGCTGCACGGTTCTGGGCGGAGGAGGGGTGGTGGCTAGGGTTTCAGGAATTTTGAATTCCTACTGTCTCTTCTTCCTAAAGCCAGCACCCTCTCCCTTTAAATAGACGCCCCTTAATGGGCTCTACATTAGAGGCCCATTAGGAACATAAAAACCCATCAGAATTCAGATCACCATCCGAATTAAGTCCCAACCCTTTAAACGTGCAACCCTATAGGTTCACGTATACCTAGACATAGCTTGAGTACTCTTACTCAACCATTACTCGGTAGCGGTCCCTAACAGGACGTGCCGACTCCGAAGTATATGTAAAGATCACATCGGACGAACCTAAACAATGCTTAGTTATATGCATTTTCCTTTGCCTTATGATATCGGTCAAACTCAAGGTGGGTATAAGCCATCCTTGTTTAGTTAGTTCGACCATTCTTTCTCGATCATGTGACTCGAAATCCTCAACTACGGTTAACCCTTTAACCGTGAGTAGCATGGCCATGCATTCCCGGAATCCGACCACTCGAGAGGCGTAGAGATCTCTCCCGCTGAATGGAGGGGCAAATCCCATCCTGATCGACCATGCTTCGCAACATGCTTCATGACAAACCCGAAAACCACATTTATAACTACCCAGTTACGGAGTAGAGTTTGACAACCCCTAAGTAAGTTATTACACATCTCGAGTACTTGCGCCAATCTCAAGTCTAAGGATATAGATACACATTGTATATGAGACCAACTAATGACAAGATTACAACGTTCTCGCAGTGTCTCAAGGTGGGTCGATCCAACCCCATGTTCTCTAACATGTGTCCATATTATTGGTTTGATATCTCTATATCTATGACCCGTGAAACATGGTCATCAACCAATACATATGCTAGTCTATTCATATGTGTCCTCATATGTTTATCGACTAGGTATCACTTTAGAATAATCATCACAAAGACATATATAGAGTTTCACAAATAGGTCACATACTTGCTAATAAATAATAATGATAATATTCAAGGAACAAGATAATTAATCATGAACATAAGGAAATATAATCATCTCTATGATTACCTCTGGGACCGAGTTGCCAAAGCCACTGGGTGCCGAAAATGACGTCGAAGTTGCTCAGGGGAATGACATGAAATTGCACCATAAAGGTTTGGCCGTCTGTGGTGAATGCCAAGTTGTCGATCCGGCCAAAACATGGTACTGGGTTCCCATTTGCCGCGGCAATCCGCATATTTTTCGTAGGAATTGTGCGGAGTCAGAGGAGTTCTGCCGCATAGGAGCTCATGAAATTGTGGGTACCCCCAATGTCGACCAGGCCCCCAAATGTATTGTCGAGGATACACAAGGTCAATTACATGGTTGTCATCTCCTTGTTGTTTGGTGGGGGAGTGGCCCTCGAGGGCGTAAAGAGATAGTTCGGATGTCTCTTGTGGCGCCTTGTGTTCGTCGTGCTCGGTGATGTCATAGTCATCGCAGACTTCGATGTAGTGGAGGACCTTGCACACATGGCCGACGTGGCGACGTGGTACTGTTCGTCACAGTTGAAGCAGAGCCCTTTCATGCGACGTGGTACGTATGGACAGGGCCGGTCCTGGCATTTTGGGGGCCCAGGACGAAAACTTATATGGAGGCTCCATTCACCTCCTCATATATATATATATATATATATATATATATATATATAGACACACACACACACACACGTCGTCACGTCCGGGCGATCGGTCGCCCGCCGCCCCTCCTGTTTTTACTTTTTCGTTGGATAAAACCCCTAGCTGTCAGCCGCCAGGAAGTATTCTTTTGATGGAAACCCTCTTTCCTTAAAAGACTTCTAGTCGCTCACGCCCTAGCGTCCTGCACAAGCATAACTAGTCCAATGCCAAATTGCCAAGGTACAAGCTGATTTTCGTGCAACAATCGTTTAACCCTACTAAAAAAAGTTTTTAAAAAAACTGAAAAAAATCATGGATGTATATCTTAACTTACCCCATCTACATATAAAATTCCATGATCAAATTCGTCCTATGCTAGAAGTTACAAAAAAAACAAATTTTGGACAAACTTGAATAGTTCAAATGCACACCAAAATTTGTTTTTTTTTGTAACTTCTAGCATAGGACTAATTTGATCATGAAATTTTATACGTAGATGGGGTAAGTTGAGATGTACGTCCATGATTTTTTTAAGAATTTTTTGAAACTTTTTTTAGTAGGGTTGCACGGTGGTTGCACGAAAACTTTAATTGCACTGAATATATTGTCATATATATAGACTGACACTTTGCTTAATTAGTTTGGGGACCCTTAACTTTGGGGGGCCCTGGGCGGCCGCCCACCCTGCCCCCCCTCAGGGCCGGCCGAGCGTATGGAAGGTAACACCGGTGGAACGGATGGAGCAGCACGGGGTGTCGTTAGGCTATTCTATGTGCCATTATATTGCCTTGTCGTCTGTGGAGCGGTTTCAGTCGGTGATGGATTGGTTTTTGATGACCTGCAATGCGAACCCCAAGGTCGGGTGCCTGGATAAGAATTGCGTTGAGGTTGATGTTTGTGCAGTGCCTCAGACTCCATGGCCAATTGCATGGTATAATGCAAGGTCGTAGGTTGTTGATGGAGGACATTCGACTTGATGTATGACACCAATTTTGCAATGAAAAGCGCGATCTATTCTTCTTCCGTGATGTTGTTGATTACTCCTAGGGCAGCTTGAAACTTGCTCCGGTAGTCAGATACCATGTCCATTTGGGTGATGCAAGAGAGCTGGCCCAGAGCGTCATTGGTGAGTCGGTCGTCGAAGCGGATGAGGCAGGCTGCGTGGAATTGCTCCCAGGTAATGTGAGGATTATACTTTTGGCGGTGATCTAGCCACTCTTGTGCCTCTTCTTCGCAATAGAAGCCTGCAATCTCCACTCGATCACGGGCTTCAATTTGCTGGATGTGGAATCTCCATCATAGGTCAGGTCAGATGAGCCATCATAGGTGGGAATGTCCATGCGCGGGCGTTGTTTATAGGTGATGCCATCATAATGGTTGACGGTATGGCTATGTCGAATCCGTGGTGGTGCCTGAGGGTCCGAGTGGAGAAAAGCGTTGAGTGTAGCTTGTGAGTTTGGAGGTGTGAGTGGCGCGTCGAAGGGCGGTGCTTGCCTCCTTGTGTTGTGGCCAGATGCCGGAGTTGGAAGCAAACCATCTGGACGGCCATTGTCCTCAGTGGGTGCTCCGTTAGCCACCTAAGGTGATGACGGTGCACCCTCAAGTTGGAGGAGGGTGGCCGCTCGCGCCGCGTGTTTGGCGAAACGAGTGGCCAGCATTGCAACCCAAACCGTTCCTGGATCCATTGTAGTGGCTGATGAAGGTGCGGAGGATGATGCCGCTGCTGCAAGTGATTGAGTGAATAGCTTGACGACATCGGTGAGGCCAGCGATTAACTGCTGCAGATCGGTGAGCACGAAGTTGGTGCCGTGTTGACCGGTGCAAACCTCATTGTGCAGTTCTGCAAGTTCCAACTCAAGCGTGTCAATGCGATCAATGACTGCAGTTTCAATGCTTGTGGAAGGTGGTGGAGGCTTGGTCATTGATTTAGATTGTTCCCAATCTAATACCAAGATGTTATGAGCTCGTGCAAAAGCACGAGTCACAATGCGAGAGGAGGAAGAAGAAGCCAGAGAGAAGGCGCAGGCAATGAAGCAAAGATTAACTTTATTGCTTAGTCCTCAAATGATGTGTCTCCCCCTTATAGATGAGGTTAGCCCCTAACAAAAAGAATCTAAAGATAACAATCCAGAATAAAAGGACTACAATATCTCTAATTGGTTTAAGGCCTAAGCAAAGGGGAAATGATCCAAACTTTCCTAAAAAAATGACCTCAATATTAATGAGCCTGATCCTCTGCCGTGCAAGCAAGGAATGAGGATCAACCCAATCCTAATAGTTGTTTGGATTGGCTGAACATGCCTATGCGCTGGCTGCTAGGCCCACGATGCTGATATGTTCGATATGTATCAGTTATGTTGGTGTGAGTTGTCATGATCTAGGTGCATAGTGTCCCTAAAAAACTAGGAAGTCGTTTGCGTCACAAACTTGCAATATTCATTTGCAGCAATGACACCATAGCACATTATATATTTCCAAACAATGTTTATATGACATTTGTATCTCTTAAAATTAACACAATGTACAGGCACAGCTGTTCACCATATTGGACATATGATTTTGTCTTTCATAACTTTGCCATGTGTTGATAAATTGTTCTTCTTAGATGTATGGCGAAGATAATCCGATCGAGCATTTTTTTTTCATTTGAAAGAATTGTTTTGTGATAATGCACGCCTAATTACTCTTTGTTTTGTCAGTTGATCAGGTGGAGATCGGATTTATGGTGTATTAATTTGACCACCAATTACCAGCAGCATTGAAAAAGCTTCCATTTGATAAACATCTTTGTTTGCAAAATGTTCGAAAAGTCATTTCAGAGGCTAATGGTTATCAACCCCACTTGATTGCCCCTGAGCAAGGTTACAGAAGGCTTATAGATTGTTCACTTAGCTACTTTAGGGGTCCAGCTGAAGCTTCAGTTGATGCAGTATGACATTCCATCCATGGCTCCTCTCCTGGCTCTTATAGTTTACTGGTTAATTAAGCTAGTTGCTCATGTTTCAATAACTGATGTAAACAGTCTGATATAATGGTTTCAACCACAGTAGCAGCTGCCATATGTGTTATTCCTAATTGTTTAGGATTCCCTACATCGTGTGGCATGATAGTTTGCTGGCTGATACCTATAATTTCTTATACTTGCAATATGGCTTGAACTCTCAACATTTAACCCATATGCTGTTTTGCTTAGGTGCCAACGGATCATCCTAATTAGGAAATAGCTTTTGAACTATAAGGGTGTAACATCCTAATTAGAAGCATTTATGTGAAGATAAGAGTTCAAAAATTATAGATTTTAATTGAGAATAGCCCCATGACAGATTTATAATTGGATCATAACTCTAACAGACTCCACATAGATTAACTCTAACAGACTCGACGGGGATGTAGTACTGCCACCATTCCTGGTGTTCCTCGAGAGCGGCGTGGATGCATGAGGCAGAGCGTGGTGTTCCTGATCACGGCCACGCCCGGTAGGCACTGCGTGAACCTGCTGCTCCCTAGCCCGCCCCGCGCCGCGAGCTACGACGGCAGGGACAGCGGCACGCGAGACAGCCCAGCAACGCAGGCGGCGCGCCCGCCGGGAGCGACTGCAGCAGGAGGCCAGTCCGGCGTGCACGAGCCCACGGCGGAGAACGACACCGGGTACAGTGGGTTGCGGGGCGGATCCAGACTCGCAAAATAGCCAGAAATGCGCCCCAGACAGAGTTCTATTAAAATTCTACGAAAAATTATTGAAAAATCATTGAAAACAGATATTTAATCTAAGATCAGCTGGCCCAGCCCGGGGCTTGGGCCTGGACTAGCTCCGCCCCTGGTTGCGGCCGTCGGTGGCGTTGGCCGACATGGCGAAGCTCGTCAGGTGCACCGCCGCGCACCGGCTGGTGACCGGGTGGCATGGGTATGCGGTGCAGGTGCAGTATCCTCATGGCCGCCGCCACCGCCTGCGTCTTGAGGCGGCGTCGGCTTTGGGGGACGGTGAGGAATTTTGCTGGCCGCCACCTCGGAGCTCAGCTGCATTTGTTTTCATGGCGGCGATGTGGAACATGAGGGCGATGAGCAACCAGATTTCATGTGAGTTGGCCTGATGGAGCCGCCGTGATGCCATCCCACGTTTCACCTTGTCCCGACGAGGCCAGATCCGAGCCGCGTCTCGCTCATTCATCAGCCCCTCTTCGCATCCTCCGCCCCCCCCCCCCCCCCCCCCCTCCTCTCTCCTTGCTGCCTTGCTGGTGTGGTTTGGTCGTTTGGGTTAAACGAATTAGGGAAATAGGTTCAAACCATATCAGAGAAATGGGTTGGGTTGGTTTGGATTGAAATGTCACGTGAGTTTAGTAACCGAGCTAGAAAATTTTAAGAGCCTGAACATGTCTAATTGTGGTCATAGACGTGGTTTCTATGATGCTTGACAGCGATCAGACGTCACTGGTGAGTTCAGATAGCCCCCCTGCCTGTGAGGTGGCGCCGCCCTTGTGTGGGTTGGTTTGGGTTGGATCGTAGGGGATGCGAAGTGGGCTGGTTTGGTTTGGAAAAGTGGAGTTTGTTTTGTGAGTTGGATTGTTAGCAGGCTTATCCATGGTGCATGCCAATGGGCCAACGACTGATAAGCTGCCAACCCAAGCCCTTTGCTGTAATACCCCACAAGTAGCTAGCAATATAACAGTCGAAAACTAGATGATCCATGCTCTTTTTTCTGATCACACATTTGTCATCTACCATTAACTTTCCAGCCTCAGCACAGAAGGTTAGTCTTGATGAGAAATTAATCCTTTGCTCATCACTCATCAACCACAGGACAATCTTAGTTTTAATAGGGATTCAAGCTGACGAAATCCCCTTAATCCCCCTGATGCAAGATCCCTGTATCAGCTTCTAGTAGTAAAATGATTTTTACAGTGAATTTACCAGATTGATCTCATCTCTAGATCATGTAATCCTCAAATGTCCAAGATATCGACCCAACTAGGCGAGTCTTGACTCTAGAGGTTTTCTTTATACTGAAAAATACCTCGAGACTCTTCACAATTGATTTATCATGCTTGTTTAGTATTGCTTGCTTACTCAAAATTACATGGTTTAGCATTTGAGGAAAACATCAGCATGCATGGTTGTTACAAACAGGCAATGTTGTTGTTTGCACTAATAGAGACATTAATTTGCTTACCTCCATAACATGTTCTCTTGCAATAAGTAGTTTATATTTTTATATGTTTGCGCTTATCCACTTTCATATGCATGCAGGGTCTGTTTGCACTGGTGTGGAGTTCTCTAGAAGTTTACTGGAACCTATTAATTTTAGCTTTGCTATCCTCTAGCTTCAGGGGCGGAGTTAGCCCAGGCCCAAACTCCGGACTGGGCCAGCTGATCTTAGATTAAATATCTGTTTTTAATGATTTTTCAATAGTTTTTCGTAGAATTTTAGTTGGCTTTCGGTACCAGGCCCCGGGCTACAGCCTACCCTGCCCGAGGCCTGGATCCGCCCCTGTCTAGCTTTATCATCTTAATTGTCCCTTGTGACTAATACTATAAATCTATTCACTACAGTGATTTGGTGACTACAGGTTCTAGTTATTGATAATCTCTAGGAAATTTGTGGATCTTTGTAACATCCTCAGTTTAGCATTTTAGAGAAAAATCTAATTTAAAGTAATTAAATTCAAAACTTGGAGTTTCCTTGGTGTTTATATTAACCGGGCATCCTTTCCCCTCAAAAATCGGGATTCAATTCCCTTCCGGTCGAAAAATCGAATTTCCAGATTCCCGCCGCCGGTAACCGAAATTTCACCCGAGTCCAAAAATGCTCCAAAAATCCCGAAACCACTTCAATTAGGTCCCAAATATTCCGAAATGATTTTTGGAATGATTCCCCGGATTTTTGGACCTTCGCTCCTATTTTATCTCGCGCGGCTTTTGTTTAATGCCCGCTATTCGCGCCTGAATATTTAATTCCACAAATTTCATCCAAATTCCGCGAAACAAATTTTATTGGGTTCCAAATATTCCAAAATGGTTCTAGGAATTTTTCCGGAATTTTTAGACCATTTTTCCTAATTTTTCTCTAGGGCGATTCATTTACGTAATTCTTGGCCAATCCCGCGCTGCCACGTGGCGTGAACAGTGTCATCCCCTACCTCTTGCCATGGAAGAACAGAGAAGAAGCTCAAGCTTGCCTCCCATGGTGGCATCTTTCTTTGAATGTTCATATCTCCTTCATTAATGCCCCAAATCAATCACGGCCGGATCCGTTGGAAGCACAACGGCGTCCTCTTTTCATCCCCCACCATAAATGGCCCGGGATCTCACCGGAATTGACATCGTCATCCAAAAACCGAAAATCGCATTTATGCTCATAACTCGGCCATTTCAACTCCGTTCCGCGCGATTCCACTTCCATTCTCTCCGTTTAAGAGTCCCCTTCCCGGTAGTATGATCCTCCTTTAGCTTCTCCCACTCGTTCATCCGCTAGAACAAGAAAATCGACGCCGGGACACTTTGTTGTGCGTTCATCGTGTTCTTGGCCATAGATCCCTCTCCGGTGGGTCTTTCTCAACTCCGGTTGGTTCCTTGTGACCGTGAGGGAGTCTAGCATCTAACCTTTCAATCAATTTTAGGATCCCTCAAGATTTGGGGACGAATTTCGCGTTTTGGTCATTTCGGCCGGAGCTCCGTTCGTCGCCAAATTCGTCGTCTCCGGTGAGTTTGGATCCAATTCCTTGCTCCTCTAGATTCATGAATTTATTTGGTCATGTTTCATTCAAATTTGGGCGAAAATCCGGGTTTTGTTATTTATTTTTGGAGCTCTCTGTTGTGGGTTGGGCTTTGCCCATGCGTGTAGTCTTGCCCACTTGCCCGTATCGAACCCGCCGCCACATGCCGCCACCCCCACCCCTCCAAGCTCCATCCTCCCATGGCTTTGACCCAAGGTTGAAGACAACCTACACCCAAATGACACCATGCGCCCCCCCCCCCAAATTCAGAAAAATGAAAAATGGAATATTCCAGGGAATATTCTCTCGTTTTCCAATTTTCCAAATTTCAAACTTCGGAAGCTCATAACTTTTCCGTCCGAACTCCGATTAACTCCGTTCAAATTCCTAAATTCATCTAAATTCAAGATCTACCTGCCAGTACTACTTTTATAATTTTTGGAATTTATTTATTTTCTTGTATTTATTTATTGTCTCGTTTTGCGCGTAGTCGAGGACCCCGCCGACCCCGCCGCCGGACTTCCCGAGTTCGACGATCTCACCGCGACTGAAGGCAAGTCTCCTTGACGCATGTTGAGCCGACATTTATAAATATGTTTTAAATGTTTTATAAACTTGCATGCTATGTTTATCATCGTATATTAAATATAAGTGTATAGTTAATCCGAATTGTGATTACCTCCTTTGTTATCGACATTCATGTTACTTGTAACCCTAGGACATTTGCTACACCATGTTTATGCTTATATGGTACCCTTTGTGCAATAGTACGGTAGAATTGCTTAGAACCAATATTGATGAAAACAACCCATGGGTGGGATTACTCAAAATTAATAATTTCAAGTATGATTTGTAAATGATTATTATGATTTTGGTACTGTTTTTCTAAAATAAAAAAGAAAAGGAAAAATGGTTTGGACTTGGGCGGATTGGATTGTCGGGTGGGTGCGGATGGAGCACTAGTTGTCTTGTGCAAGTGCCGCCCCAAGTCAATTAAGGATCGACGTTTGTGATTGTTCATTCTAAGCATAACCGTACTACCACATGTCTATAATGGTACGACCTGGCTAACTAATTTGTAGAAGCCTAACTTAGACTCACCAAATGGTGGAATGTGAGTGCCGGATAGAGGCAATGTCGTTTTTCTCACACGGCGCAAGAGGGAGCTTCTGTGCTGGGTGGCTAGAACCCTAACAGCGGTGAAACCTCAGCGGGTGGGTCGGGTTAGGTGTATACATTGTAAAGGCTTTGTCATGATCTCTCTGCCGGCACACCAAAGGAAGTGTGTTAATAGCTTGGCATCAAGAGATGATCATTTCTTGTGGGTAAAGTTGTACACCTCTGCAGAGTTAAAACTATTCGAATAGCCGTGCCTACGGTCAAGGGCAAAGCAAAGAATGCTTTCATATTGGTAGACTTTGGTTTTGGTTTTAAAATAAAATGGTGTCGGTTTTTGGGATTCGGGAGAGGTTAGAACTCTCGGGTACGTAATGGCGGATTGAGCCAACAAGGTGGATAGAACCTGTTTTCTACCTTGACGGAAGGAGTCATTGTGATTAAACTTGAGCTTTTGAAAGTTGGCGGTTAGAGCCTTTATATTAGTGATGGAGGATAGAACCTTCACTGCAATACTAAATAATTCAATTGTTAAAATAATTGTGAAAATGTGCTTTATGACAATTATACTTAAGTATGGTTTAATGAAATTTGGCTTTGTGCAAAAGAACCATATTAAGCTTCCTTTGGAAAGCCCCACATACACATACTTTCTCCGACTTGCTGAGTACTTTTGTACTCACGTGCTACACAATCTTGTCATCATCAGAGAACTACCAGGACGCAGCTGAAGATGGTGAGTTCTACCCCGAAGAGTTCGAGGAGGATTGCCAGGATAACTAGTCGCGCTTCTTGTCGTCGCCTGTGGCGTTTTTGGGTGTTCGCTTGTTTTTGCTTTTGGTTTCCGCTGTCGTGTCTTCGGTCTTTTCACTGAGTATTGTAATAAGCGGCCATGTGGTCCATACTTTATTATTTACTTTACAATTTCGTCATGTTCGGCAATGAAGTATCACTGTTGACTGTGTGTACTAGCTACTGATCTGGGACTAGTATGGAAATACACAGGAGATTTCGGATAGCTGATCCGGGGTCTCACAATCTTTTTAGATGTGTTTCTGCGATGGCCGAACAGATGGAGCGTGCACAAAATGACAACTTTGTAAGTTGTTGAGAAATATAGCTTTTATAAGTTATTACTAAGAAACATATATATTTAAGTTTAATGTGAAATCTGACTTAAATTTTCCGTTGTTGACATGATCGGGTTGTTGAATAAGTTACAGTTAGTACGTAGTAGTTGAAAACCAACTAACTCATCACAGAAACAGATTGCTGTTAGCTAGGCTCCCCAAGGAGCGCATGTATAGTCAGTAAAAGCATCTTCAGCAAGGGCCCCCTAAAACAGGGTCCTTATTTTGGATTTAGGGACTTCCCCTATTTTTTGAGGTCCTGTTTTCAGAGCACAAGTCCAGCAACAGCTCCTAAATCTCAGCCCCTAATTTTACTTTTTCTCCTATTTTGACATATCCGCTATGTATAATCTTCATTTGACACCACTAAAATTCAATCAAAAATATTTGTAATACATAAAACATAAGCATATTAACATTTACAATTTAAAAACATGAAATTTCAAATTTAAATTTAAAATTTTCAAAATATGATAAAATTTTCGAAGCCTCTCATGTATTTCCCTATCTTCAATAATAGAGGTTGTACTCGTGTCCCTGGGAATTGGGGCTAAGGAGGCAAATTTAGGGGCCTCCTAATTTTAGGGGCTTGAGTTGGGGGCCCCTGGGAATTGGGGCTGAGGAGGCAAATTTAGGGGACCCTAATTTTAGGGGCTTGAGTTGGGGCCCTGCTGGATCTGTTTTTTTTACTGCACTCCCTATTTTAAGGTTTAGGGGCTGGTTTAGGGGCTCTGCTGGAGATGCTCTAAGAGATTCCCAAGGATCAAGATTGTGGCATCGGAGATTGACCTTGATCTAAATGATGATTTCAGTGTCATCCCTGGCATGGGTGAGTTTGGAGCATAGTTACCGGATTCATTGTAAACTCCCATGAGTCGCGAATCGGATTTGTCGAATCCGAATCCATACCGTGACTCGAATGAATCGTGTTTGGTAACTATGGTTTGGAGATAGATACTTTATAATTGGAGTAATTCCATTTTTGTGGTGCCATCAAATGTCTCCTGAAAGCAGTTTCTTCTCCAGCCTCTGTTCGTACAGGATTCCGTTTGATCCAACTCTGATTTTTTCCCTCTATTCCGTGATTCTGTCACGAATCTGGCTTGTATGACGGCTTAGCTTACAGTTCCCGATTATATCTGGAATGTCATTGCTTATGTTACCAAATTACTCCCTCCGGTCATAAATAATTGTCATTTTTGATATATGTACAGTAAAACTTTTGAAACTTGGACTGTCAATATCTTTTTAAATATTTAAATTGCATACATGAAAATTATACATGTAAATTTGTCTCGAAATTAGATTTATAATATTATAATTTTTTGAGTTTTATAAATATATTATAATTTGAATTAATGGTTAAAATTATGTTTTGAAGACTGCCGATGTACAAAAAGACAATTTTTTATGATCCTAGGGAATACTATAGATGATGGGAGAATTGTCATTCTGCCACTCTGAACAAGTGGCCTCACTAAAATACCACTCTGGACCACTGTCATAGACACAGATGGTCTCACATGTCAGTGAGAGAGGAGTGGCATTTTAGCAAAGCCACTTATTCAGAGTGACATTATGACAATTTTTTCATAGATGACACAGTCTCGATGCTTTTCCCTTGTCTTCTTAAAAAGGTGGCAAATTTGCTGATATCTTGTTATTTTCCAAAAGATTGCCAATATGGTTTGATTGACCATTTTTCTTCATTTTTCAGTCCATATCATGTTTCTTGGAGCCATTATTTTAGATAATTTTCATCGAATGCAGAAGTTTCATCCTACTTGTCATGTAAAATTGTTAGTTCATCATACTCTTTGCCACCTCATTCCGAGCCACATCCATACTGTGTTTTTTTTAAAAAAAAAATTCAAATGGCAAGTGAAAGGAAATAATAAGTTTCTCTTGCTTGATCATCTGAGCTATAATTAGAAACTTAAATGGCTGGGTTCCACTTGGCTCCACGCACTACACAAACAAATCAAATGCAAAGCAACACCGTCTGTTCAACTAATCTGTTCTTTCCGTTCCATTCCACTCTCGAACAAATCATCAAGGCTAAAAAGCAGGCAATGTTTTATCCTATATTGTTAGGTAGTAGGTACCACGCGAAGCAAAGAAAAGCTATACTACATTGACCTCAGAAATATATTAGGCGTAAAAATCTCTCTATATCTCGTTGATCATTTGGCCATCTGGTAAGCACAAATCTGTCAAGAAAGGCAAATTCACAAAAGGAAAAAAAAAACCTACACAAGTGGACTGGTGCCTTGGTGCGCCATACTCCTCTCTCTCTCTCTCTCTCTCTCTCTCTCTCTCTCTGATTGATAGCTACTAACAGAAAAGATTACATTAGGGCATGTACAAACAGAGGATAGTACAAGGTGTGACTGTTTCAGAAAGTACAACAGATGCGGCAAACAAATGACTCCAGTAGTGCCATTGACGGATGTGATTTGTCCAATGCATTTCTCTACATTACTCTCTGTATTGGTGTGTAAACCGGTGATACTAGCCTAGATTACACCTTCACTGCTGTAGCACAGAGAAGGGAATGATCTTATTCTTGGCTAACTCCATCTTTGCTCTTGTTTGCCCTCAAGAAACCATAGCAACCGATTCTCTTTCTGCACCAAAAAAAAGGAGAGCTTGTTAGAGCATGATAACCTGGCGATCAAAATCTTGTCGTGAGCTGAATTATATATGCTCTATTCCCTAGTGGGAAGATGATGATTAGATTAGCAACTGCTGGATAGGACATAAAGCATTTATGCAATGATCAGGATTCAGGTGACAAGAGGCCGGCCTCAAGCTTTTCAAAAAGGAACAAGAACGAAAGTAGGCGACATGAAGAAAGATCCCACAAACTTTATTTGATCACAAATTAGATGTATGATTGGATTCCATGCAACATCCAACTGTTCCTAAACTTATTAAAAATGGAGCTCTTTTACAGTACACTAAATTGAATATGAATTGTTTATTCTTTTCGATCCAATGGATCAGATTAACTAGATTTTACTTATACTTCATTTGGTAGTAGAGCAATAGAAACACTCTTAACAAATTAATGATTAGATGTGATTTCTACTACATATTTTATACTACCAGTATAATGCACCGTAAAATTTCTCAAAAAACGACCCTACAAAGATGTATCATTATTCAGAGATAGTTCAGCAAAACTAGAAATAATTTATTGATGATCATATTTCAAGGGATAGCAAGCAGTAGCCATACTTTTGATTGCCATGGTGATGCCTGGAATACGAAGCATAACCAACCATGCTTAAGCGTTCCATTCAACGAGGGCAACATTGTCGGCATTAACAGTCATATGCAATTTTTCTTTGAAAAAAATCAGAGACAAAACATCTGGGGATTTTAACACAATGAGAAAGCAAATAGAAGACTTCGAAAATGATCTTGTGAAGTCATGGCGCCTTTTGCCGAGAAGACTGGCTGAATAGAAGAAATTGACTGCTAAGTTAGGTTGTGATGGAACAAACACACGAACTACATACATGCTATGACTCTCTGCCGTGTTGACCGATCTGCTTCCCAGATTCATGACTTCACACTAGCTTCCAGAAAGGGACGCAGTGAATCGTGGCTGGTTTAGCAGCCTGAACTAGACAATTTTCACATTAAACGTATTTGCTGACACAAGGGTTGTACTTTGATCAAGTCTATTACGATCTCCAGCCTTGAATATTTTTATGTGGCTATCTGTGTGCCTCTGACCTAAGAATTTGGTGTTGTCTTTTCTTTCCCCCGGAAAATATGTTCTAGAACAATTAATCGTCTCTTTCATATTTTGGAAGAGTTTATTTATTGGGTTAAAAAAAGGTTTACTAGCAAACAAAATTACAACAAGGGGTGTTTGTTGACATATCAAGCTTTTCCTTATTTTCTTTATGAAATGTGCGAGCTTCTTCTTAAATTCCAAAATTTTCAACTGCCGTTCTGATACAGAAACAAATTCACGAAAACTCCAAGCAATTCCTAAGAATATCAAGACTGACAAAACCAATCTAGAACTAAGAAATTCAATCAATCTTAGCTCGCTCTCTAACTCAACCAATACAAAGCTACCAAAATATTCAAACAAACTCAGATTTTAACATATTGAAACAAACTCAGATTTTTCTCTTTTTCTAAAAAAAAAAAAACTTCCGGACTTAAGAAGGTTTGTAAAAAAAATGAGCAAACTCCCTGCCTCTACTACTGCTCCTATCCATGTTCGTGGAAAAGAAAGAAAATCTACTGAATAAGCTTGAACTAAAATAATGCTAGAGTTTTTACCATCCTTTCATTGAAAGGTACTATAAGGTACCACTCGATTACCTTTAATCTCTTGTACCTTTTAAATTTTTTTAAACCTTTTGTTACTAGCTCGGTATATATTTTAGTCCCTCCTAAGAGAGTAATTTTTTAAAAATAAGATCTAATTAAAGAAATTAATTACCTGCTCCTACTCCTGGTTAGAGCTTTTGTATTGCTGCTGCCATTTCCATTTGTGCTGCCGCTTCCATTTCCATTTCCAATTGTGCTGCTGCTGCTGGTGCTACTGGTCCTGCTGCTGCTCCCTGCCTCGCTGAACTCGCTCTTCTTCCACCACTCCTCCTCTGCCTTCTCCTTCTTCCCCTGTTTCTTCTTCTTCATGCCGTCCTTGGCGGCGGTGGGCTTCGGCGACACCTTCTTCTTCCCACCGACGGAGAACGGGAGGAAGAGCTTGATGAGCAGGCCGGTGTCCAGGCTCACGCTCCGCTCCAGGCTCCGGCTCCGCGTCCTCCCCATCGTCCTCTGCTTCCTCGCCTTGCCCTTCCCCTGTTTGTTGGCGCCGCCGCCGCCTCTCTGTCTATGGACCTCCTCGTCGACCATGGCCGCCGCGACGTCCTTCTTGGTTTTGTCTTCCTCTTGCTCTTGCACGGCGGCGCTGGTCTGCGGAGGCGGCGGCGGCGGCGGTGGGGACGGGGACTCGACGATGTCGCGGAGGGAGAGCTCGTAGGCGGACTCGGGGAGGCCGCGGACGAGGTCGAGCATCTCGCGGCGATAACCCGCGATGGCCTGCGCCCGCGATGGGGAGCTGCCGGCGGATGCCGGGTAGAGCCGGTGGTGGTGGTGCGCCCAGAGCTGCGGCGACGGCGTGCTGGAGCCGCCGGAGCCGGAGTCCGGCGAGCCGAGCCGCGACGCATGCAGCCACCGGAAGTCCTCCCCGGCGCGCGGCGCCAGCGGGTTGGCCGGCGGCCGCGGCGGCAGCCCGTGCTCTGCCCCCCGCGCCGGCGAGCCCCCAGGGAAGCTGAACTCCTGCCGCCGATGCCCCGACGGCATGGCCATCTCTACACTCCACAGAGAGAGAGAGAGAGAGAGAGAGAGAGGTGACGCGCGGAGAGGTAGCTAGTATAGAGGACTGAAGAGCTGGGTGGTAATAATGGCGCCGTGTAGCCGCAAGCACGAGAGGAGAGAGAGGCGGAGGGTAGAGAGAGAAGGGGAGGAGGAGGAGGTGTGGAAAGCGATGGCGAGTGGGTGATGGGGTTGCAAGGTCTTTGTTGGCGCCGCCAGGTTTAAAGGCTGATGAATTACGTCGTTCCTGCATTCGGCGCCAAGCGCACGGCGAAGAACTGTTCACCAAATAGGCCACTAGACCTAATTTTTTTTTTTTCAAATATGATTCATGCATGTAAAATTGTGAAAATAGTCCCTATCAAACGATCTCGCGGGTGATATGTGCCACGGTCCGGTAACGTGAAAGATATCCTTCCGTGCGTGGCATGTCCTGTGACCGCACGCACCCTCACGCAACTACGTGCTCTGGCACCTGCTGCGCACCTATCCGTGCTTCTCGTGTTTGGAAACTGGCTGTCGCATAGGTTTGGTTGGCTTCCATGCGCTCCAGGCGTGGTAGGATCTTCCGCGCTATTAAATCACGGTAGGTGATATGTTTGACATGCAGATCTTTCTCGTATATGGGCCATTTTTGGAATTTTGCACAAACAGGAGCTAGATTTAAAAAGAAACGTGCGAGAGGCTAGAACAGTAAAAAAAAATTCCATGGCGAACGCAAATGCGTGCCAATGTTGCACAGCTCTTTCAGGTCCACTCCGTGGTGCACCATGCGACGTTTTTGTTACGTATCGCATCATTTAGGTATAACCCATTTAGGTATAACCGTCGCAGCATCCTTACGGGAATCAATGCCAAAAGCGTCGAGTCGTTGGATGTCTCATCTGTAGTGGCTTTCGGCTTTCCGATTGAATGATGTCCGCGTACACTTTTTCTTTTCGAAGCAATGAACCCTCTGCAGTATTTTCTTCCTCCGATGGTTGTGATCACACCTGATGTAACCCTTGTGTGACATCTTTATAAAATGCTGATAGGATGTAGGGCATGTACCGGTGTAAATTATTATTATTATTATTATTATTATTATTGTGTAAACTTTATGAAAATTATATGCACAAGTTTTAAAAAATTCATAAAAATTATCATACGTAGAAGAGCTGAGCTTTCTAGAATCCTGTAAAATTTAAACACCAAACTTAATAGTATTTGAAAGATATAAAATTGACAAACAACAAAACGAAAAACACCATTCAAACAGAAATTTTCTTTTTCATAACTTTCACACGAGAACACGTACTAGGTGCTACCACTCCTTGAACGCAAATGATCATAAAAATTGGAAATTAAGTTGAAAACAGGCAATTTCAATTTTTTTTGGCGTGAAGATAGTTGGAATGTAAAATAGGTGTGTTGTAGTTGTTTCTAAAAGTTGCAATACAAGGAAGTCACAGACATAAATGCACTTCTGCGACATTTCTATAAGGCTATTCTCAATGGGTAGTATCATACTCATTAATTAGATGCTACATAGGATTTTTTGCTGATGTGGCAATGCAATAAATAAGAGGGAGAAGAAAGCTGTATCTTGAGCAAGATACTGCTTTGGCACGATATCTTAGGCCATGGCATAGAATCTAATGCTCTGGGTCCACTTTCATAGACACACCATCACACCAATTAATTATTTTAAACATATAAGTATGATACTATGCATTGTAGAGAGTGTTTCTTCAATACAGTATCATACTTTTCATCCTATGTGACATTCTTAATATTAGAGTATGATACTACCCATTGGGAATAGCCTAAAACCACACTAATAACATCCCGCATGAATCAACGAGCCCCAGGCGGGATGGCAAAGATGATAAGCACGCGATTTAATTGTTCAGAAAAAATAGATCACATTTTGCAGCGTAATAATCCACCTACCACACAGCTGTCTAACGGTGTGCCATGCCAACAAGAATGGAAATTATTGACAGGTGATGGCGATGCTATCTTCCTCTCGCTCGTCAGAAAAACGCCTGAGCTGAGCTGTAACATCTTTCCACCGCAAATCCATAAAGCGAGGATCTCTCGAATGGCAGATCCACAGATTCCTAAAATGGTCAGTTGAACTACCGCTGCAGTAACAAGTAAGGCCATGTTTGGATGGACTAAAGCTAATTGTTAGCTGGCTAATGGCTATAGCTAATTGTTAACCAGCTAATAATTAGCCCATCTAAAATTAGCCTAGGGCTGATTAGATACATGGCTAATGGTTGGGCTAATTTCTTAGAAAAGTCATGTTTGCCCCTCATAACATACTGGAGAGCGGACACAGGGTGAGGAAGTGAGGATAAGACCAGCGCGAGGGTATTTCAGACTTTTCCCAGCGTGTTACCTGCTATTAGCCCAAATTAACTCCCCCTCACCAGCTAATGGACTTATTGTTAGCAGAGGGGTTGGATAAAAATTAGCTCACCTATTAGTCTTCCCTGTTTGGATAGATTAGGACTAATTTTTAGCCAGCTAACAATTAGTCCAGGGATCCAAACATAACCTAACAACTGCCTCTAGGCGACAGAGATTTTAGCTAAGCTATTTGTTTGTAGCTTGTAGCCTCTGTCTCTGCTGTTTTCTGGAGCCTGTTAGACGGTAAGATTTTGAGACGTTTTGCGATTAAAATCTATTACTGGTACAATCATATTTCGCGTCACTGCATGCACATGAGAGAGAGAGGGACAGGAGAGAGATGACTCTGTTGGGTGTCAGGACTCAGGAAGTCATGGGCTTCTAGAATCTAGATGTGGTAGATTACATGTAGGCGGTTGAGGGTACTCTAGAACGGAACGGCTTTTGACAGACGAGCCAACAGTTTCCCGTCGGGGACTAGGATTTCTCTTTCTGTTGGTTTTGTTATGAAACCGGATTCGTATCCGATATGGACTCTTCCTTATCTCTAAGCAGAACCGCTATATATAGGAGGCAGGGGGTCACCCCATTGTACACAAGCATACAGAATAATAAAGCACTGCCTCCTCATATTGTGTCTCTCTTTCTCTCGTCTATTCTCCACTTCAGATCTATTAGGCAACCCCGGACTATTCGATAGCGAGTTTGTCTAACACGTTATCGACGGCTCTACCGGAGAAAGATTGAAAGGTGAAAAAAAGACAAGAAGCGAAGGATCGTCGACTACAACGAACGTCTACTACCGGCGATTGATCGCCCGATCCGATCTGCAATCAACTCGCCATCAAGCCGGCATCCACTCGGATTGCCGAAAGAAAAGTCCTACGCGACTCTATCCTACGCGATAGTCTACCGAAAAATAGATTGAAACTGTAAGAATCAGGCGATTGAAACTAATCACTTGTTTTATTTCTACACTCGCATCTACGTAGCAAGAAGCTACGGATTCGCGATGTTTTTAGTTTCAATCCGTAGTAGATTGCATCTACATCGGCACGAAGCCGCCCCGACGTGCATGAAGCACTTGCATTTTCATGCACTTTGGCTGTGCATAAATCACGTGCATGGAGCACTCGCATGAAGTTCTTTCGGATGTGCATGAGTCGCATGAAGCCGACGCCGACGCTGTGCCCGTTGGCTCCTCGCCGCGCCCCTGGCCGATGCCGCCCTTTCGCCGGTACGACTCGAAGTCGCTCTCGCCAGCGGCCGCTCCGTTCCGTCGGCCGCTTCCTCGGCCAAGACGCCCGCCAACGGTTGCATCATGGAGCTGCAATACCCATCGGCTCGAAGCCGCGCACACAAGAAACGCCGGCGGACCCAAGCAAAATTGTCGTTGCACGCCCGGCCATGAAGTGCCACTATCGCAACCGGCAGCGACCACCGCGACGCCACCGCCGTCTCCCCGCTTAAACCACAGTGCCGATCGACCGCGCATTCAAGCCACGCAGCCGTCTCGCGAGCGACAAGTCGCCACTATAGGTTCGGCATTGAAGCCATCGGTCGCGGCCGGCCTCGGCTTTGTGCGCGCCGCATGAGCAACAGACTTGACGCCGCTGCCGCTGTCGTCTCGGCGTCGCCGTTCGCTGCCAAGCCGCGCCGCTCGCTTCGCCGCGCGATCGTAACGACCCGCCGGCGGCCTTCGCCGCCAGCCATCGAGCCGGGCTTATCGCCGCCGCCGCGACGAAGTTGCTCGCGGACATCGCTGCCGGCGACATGTGCACGGCACATCGCCCGCGTCAAACCGGTGTACTGGCCGCTCGCCGCGACGGCGGCCGGTTCTCGCTACCAAGGCGCCGCCCGCGCAGTTCTCGAACGCGCGCGTCGGCTACCGCCTCTCTCGCTGATGCGCCAGAGCGGCCACGCGCCGCCCACGACGCTCCAAGTCGGCGCCAAGGCCACAGAGCTGCCCGCCGCGTGAGGGGACGACCGGTTGACTCGATGGAGTCCAATGCTCATGGACTAGAAGGTCCAGCCCAATCACCAAGATCGCCGCTCGCCATGGCCTATACGGCCTGGACATGAAGTCCAATACAATCAGGACATGACGTCCTTCATTCACTGGACATGAAGTCCATATAAAAGTTGGATTGAAATCGATTGAGGCGCGGGGTGGGGGCAAGGGAAATTACCCTTTGCCCCCCAAAGATTTTTAATTGTTTAATGCTTTTCTTTTACAGAAAATTGATTAGAAAATTCTAGAAAATACTGAAAATTGCCAGAAAATCTAGAAAATTGCAGAAAATTTTGTGGCTCTGTTTTAATTTGTACTTAGCTTTATTTTCGCATTTATGAATTTATGAATTGTGCAATTATTGTTTATTCTGAATTTATGAATTAGTCATGTTGATATTTGCTAAAATTAAAATTTTCTGTTGTACAGTAATTCTGAAAATTGCTTGGAAATTAGCAGAAATTATGAAAATGCTAGGAAAATTCCAGAATATTTCATACGGCATTTTATGAGAAACTGAGTGGTTGGGATTTGATTTAGGTAATGAATAAACAGACATGAGACAATTGGTGTCTAGGAAAACACACATGAGGCTTGGTTCTTTAATTGGCACCCGGAAACGGGACGTGCTCCCTCCCTCATGTGAGCCCTAGGGGCTGACTGGCCAAGAGTCGAATTGACGGAGATATTCGTTACTGCTTTCGCTCCCAACCAACGAGTTACATAAGTTGTAATTAGCATTACACCGCATTTAATTTATGTGGGATTTTTTTCCGTATTTATGAATATTTATGAATGTGTATATATGAATTTTGCGATTATGAATCTTGTATTTATGAATCCTGCATTTATGAATCTCGCACTTATGAATTTTGCATTTATGAATTCGTGACTTATGAATCTTGTACTTATGAATTTTGCATTCATCTTTGAATATATGAATCTTGATATTATTGCTTTCTTTTAGTTTCTTTGAAACTCATGAGAATTCAATTATGCATTTTATTGAATCTAGCGACCATTTCCTATTAGATTACACGTAGTAATCTAATGGAAGAACCTTATGAATGTGCAAAGGTGTGGCATTATCTAACGTGAGTTTTTGAAGAAGCGACATGAATTGTCGAATTATCTCACATAGACATTAGATTGCATAATGAATAGTAAGCTCTCAAGAGCATACTTTTCTCATGAATAGAATTACAATTTATTCTTTATTCCAAGTATTCTTTCTTTACAAGCAATTTTTTAAATTACTTAGCCACTTTATGATTAGAATTATTTTTCTTTTCATCTAGAAATCGTGTAGCGCCCAATGGAGGAAATATGCATTGTTGATAGTGGCACAACAAATACCATCTTAAGAGAGTCGAAATACTTCCAGACGATCACGAAGAACGCCGAAGGATTACGACTATCGCAGAAGCGATACGCATATAATAGGCTCAGGAAGAGCCACAATTATATTGCCAATGGGTACAACTTTGGTAATTGAAGAAGCCCTCTTGTACCCTGAATCAACCGCACTCTCTTAAGTTTCAAAGATATCCGCGCCAATGGGTTTCACGTAGAAACCAATGAAGAAAATGGCAAAGAACACTTGTGCATTGTGAAGCACGCGGAATATGGAAAGATGGTACTAGAAAAATGTCCCTCATATGAATCAGGTTGTACTACACGAAAATCAATGCACACGCAGTTATACTTCTTTGAAGACTGTCTTTAGAAGCTCAATTATTTGCTTTATGGCATTGTAGATTAGGTCATCCCTGGTCTTAGATTGATGAGAAATATAGTTAACAACTCACAAGGTCATGGCATTAATGTTAAGAATTTCCCGAATCACGAAGATTTTGTGTGCCATGCATGTGCCACCGGGAAATTAATAACTAGACCCTCTATGATGAAAGTGCAACATGAAATCCCCTGCATTCCTGGAACGCATTCAAGGGGATATTTGCGGTCGATTCAGCCCTTGTCGTACCGTTCGATACTTTATGGTGCTCATTGATGCTTCCTCGAAATGGTCGATACATGTTTGCCGTCAACAAGGAATCATGCATTCGCAAAGTTGATCTCGCAGATCATCGTAATTAAGAATGCTTTTCACGATCATCGCGTGAAGTCCATTCGATTGGACAATGCCGCGAATTTACTTCCAAGGCATTTGATGATTATTGTACAAAGAACGGGAATAATCAAGTGAGCACTCGCACCGCACGTCCATACGCAAAATGGGCTAGTCAAGCACTAATAAAAAGGATTAAGTTCATTGCCGGACCGCTCTTGCAGAGTTGTAACTTGCCCAACACTTGTTGGGGACACGCAGCCTGCACGCAGCAGACTCATCAATTATAGACCATCGGCCTACAACATCCATTCACCTATGCAACTAGTGCAAGGGGTCATCCCAAGATTTCCCATCTTAGAAAATTTGGTTGTATGGTATATGTACCTATACCACCCCACAATGGACTGCAATGGGCCCTCTCCGCAAGTCCGATATATACGTTGGTTATGAGAGTGCATCCATAATCGTATTTGGAACCCATGATCGAGACTTACACACAGCCCGATTCGATTGCATCTTTGACGAGGACCATTTCCCGTCATTAGGGGAGAGAATCAACCATTGGATGAAAAATGCCGGAAATAGTATGGCATTCCATCGATCCCGCGCATGACCTCGCACTAATGAAGCAAATCAAGAAGTCCGTAAGATAATTGATTTGCGTAATTTAGCAAATGAACCGCTGATCATTTTTGTGATCTCAAGAGCGTGGTTAAGTCGCATGTACCAGCAAGAAATGCACCAGAGAGGGTGGAAATACCAAAGAAAGCGAAGGTATCCCTCATCCTGCTCGTGAGGCCTCAAAGAAAAGAAACAGAGATCTCGGCTTCTCAAACCCAAAGTACCCGGAGGCGTCTGGGAAAAGCGCGAGAGGACTTACCACGACCAATCACAAAGTGCCCCAAAGCAAGAAGGGGAGCCGCTTGAGACACGGCACGAAAGAAGCATGTGGAAAAGGCAATTCCAGATCTGAACCTTCCATTGGAAGAAGCCACCGGAAATAATGTGCGCACACATTGGCGGAGAAAAACTAAAAGAACTTGCTCTGGAATGGGAAATAGCAATGAAGAGCAAGTAGAAGTGCACGAAGCACCCCATGATGAAATGGCCATAAACTTTGTAATAACGGAGAATCGATGAATAGAGCAACAACCAATGTCGATGCATACTTTGCAAAGAAGATTGCCACGATCATTAATCATGATCCCGAGCCCGCATCTTCGCAGAGTGCAAGAAAAGGCTCGATTGGGAAGATTGGAAGAAGGCAATCACTGCAGAGTTAGTTTCTCTAAACAAAAGAGAGGTGTTTGGGCTGTGTGCCGCACGCCTCCCCATATAAACCCCGTGGGGCACAAATGGGTTTTTGTTCGGAAGAGGAATGAAAAAAATGAAGTTATAAGGTACAAGGCAAGGCTTGGCGCTCAAGGTTTCACTCAACGTCCTGGGGTGGATTCTGCAGACACCTATTCTCCGGTCATGGGTGGAATTACCTTTAGATACTTGATCTCAATGGCAACAACTTGAAGTTGAAAATGAAGCTAATGGATGTTGTCACAAAGATATTTGTATGGAAACTCGATTCGAGATTTATATGAAAGTACCTAAGGTATCCCTATCCCGAACCAAGACAGAGCAAACAGAAACCTATACAAAGGTGAAATTGGAGAAATCACCTGTATGGGCTAAAACAAATCGAGGAAGAATGTGGTACAATCGTTTGAGTGACTTTCTTTGCAAGAAAGGCTACACTAACAGCGAAGATTGTCCATGTGTATTTATACAACGATCCACGAATGGATTTTGTATAATCTCCGTCTATGTAGATGACTTGAACATCATTGGGACGGATGAGGAAATTGAAGAAGCATGCACATACTTGAAATCTGAGTTTGAAATGAAAGACTTGGGTAAAACCAAGTTCTGTTTAGGCTTGCAGCTTGAACATGTCCAAGGCGGAATCTTGGTACACCAAGCATCCTACACGCAGAAAAGTGTTGGAGAGATTTGGCTTTGAAAAGGCATACCCCGCAAAGACCCCAATGGTCGGAAGGTCACTCCAAGCGGACCTAGACCCGCAGGCCTAAAGAAGAGGGGAGGAAGTCCCGGGAGCGGAATTCCCATACTTGAGTGCAATTGGAGCGCCATGTACCTTGCGAATAGCACTAGGCCGGACATTGCGTTCGGGCGTGAATTTGCTAGCGCAGATGCAGTAACCCACCAAAAGGCATTGGAAAGGGGTGAAGGACATCTTCCGTTACCTTCAAGGAAGCAAAGACCTCGGCTTGTTTTACGTAAGAAACAATGAATTGAATTTAGTTGGCTACGCCCGATCTTTGGGTACCTATCGGACCCGCATATCTTGGCAAGTCACAAACCGGGTATGTTTTCGCTGCGGTGGAACGGCAATTTCTTGGAAGTCGTCTAAGCGGACTCTTGTCTCGACGTCGACTAACCACTCGAGAAATCATTGCATTGTATGAAGCCTCTCGGGAATGTGCATGGCTTGAAGAATGGTTCACCACATCCGAAGTCATGTGGTGCGAACATGGAACAAACCCCACTATTATCTATGAAGATAATGCAGCTTGTGTTGCACAAGTACAAATGGGATATGTGAAGAGTAACCTTACAAAGCATATCAACCCCAAGTTCTTTTATGCTCATGAAATGCATAAGATGAACGAGATAAAGATATTGCATACTAAGTCGTGTGAAAATCTCGCAGATTTATTCACTAAGTCACTCCCAGCATCTTCCTTTGAAAGATGTATTAGAGGAATCGGGATGATGAGGCTTAGAGAAGTGCAGATTTCGTGGGAGATTTTTCACATACTCCTACATAAATCTCAAACATGAAGTTTGAGTACCCAACGTAAATCTTGAGGATTAACATTGAAGTTTGGGTGGATTGTACTCTTTCCTTAAGTAAGTTTTTCATTGAAGTTTTCTTACATAAGGTTTTTGATGAGGCAATCCGTGCAACACAGCAAGCGTGTGCTATGTACTCTTTCTCCAATTATTTTTCCCACTGGGTTTTTATGGAGTTTTAATGAGGCATATGCATCTCGCAGTGAAGAGTCCAAGGGGGAGTGTTAGGAAACCGGATTCGTATCCGATATGGACTCTTCCTTATCTCTAAGCAGAACCGCTATATATAGGAGGCAAGTCACCCCATTGTACACAAGCATACAGAATAATAAAGCAGACCCGTTCCTCCTCATATTGTGTCTCTCTTTCTCCCTGTCTATTCTCCACTTGAGATCTATTAGGCAACCCCGGACTATTCGATAGCGAGGTTGTCTAACAGGTTTCTGTCTCTCCTTTGCTTTCAGTTGCAGGCTTGCAGCGAATGCGGTGGTTTTCTTTGACAAAGTAAAAAAAAAAAGAAGCTATTTCGTGCCGACGAGATCTTCTTTTACATGCTTTCACTGACAAGTGGGCCGATGCGAACCTTTGTTGAACTGTCAGGTGATTTTATATATATATATTTTTAAAAAATATCTCAGTAAAGCTGCCAATGCATAAGGTGATATTATTACTTTTTATTTTTCTATTTTACACCTGAACTATCTAAAAATATATTTAATAGCCTTAACTGTAAAATCAAGTGTTTAGCACCCGACTTACAAAAATCTGATCAAATTAAACCCTAAAACGGTTTTGGAGAGCCAAGGGATCCAATTCAGGTGGTTTGTGCATGTCAGTAGCTATATCATAGAGTTTTGACAATAAACATCTAATTCAAGGGTATGGACATCCACATTGTCAACCTCTTTCGTACTTATTTTTCTCTCTATATACATTCTCTTTCTTCTCGTCATCACTTCTCTCATTTGGATATGCATCAGCGCAATTAATAACATAGCTGCCAACATGACAAAAGCCACATTGAGTTGGTTCCCGTCAGTAAAACCGCTCTCCAAAACAATCTTAGAGCGTAAATTGACCCATTTTTTTAATATATAAATTTAGAGTGCTAAATACCTGATTTTTATAGTTGAGGATGTTAAACGAACTTTTCGAAAAATTTAGGGGTGTACAATGGACCTATTTCTTCTTTTTCTACATTATGGTTATATAAACTACAATGAAATCTAGTGTGCTAACCTTCTCTTGATGAGGTGGTAGCGTTAGGATGCGTGACTTCATCTAGAGGTGGGCGTCGTGCCGTGCCGTGCCGGCCCGGTCAAGGCTCATCGTGCTTCGGGCTGGAACCGTGCCGTGCCACGACGGCCCATCGTGCCCACCGTGCCGGGCCGTGCCGGCCCGACTCACTTTTGGCGAGCCCAAGCCCGGCCCATTTACGCTTCGTGCCTGCTTCGTGCCGTGCCGGCCCAAGCCCGACCCATTTTTACTATTGTGACAAACAAAGAAATAAAACAAATCACTACTACTAAACTACCTATTTTAATTACATAAGAGCCTAATCACATCAACAAAATGTCAAACATAAATGCAATGCTTGAAGATGCCCTGAATCAACAATATCTGCCAACTTTTAAGCCTTAATCCGTGATTTCGTGCCCGTTCGCCGTCTTAAAGCGACGCCCGCCAAAGCGTCGTGCCGTCGCGTGCCGTGCCGCCCGTCGTGCCTGGTTCTGGGCCCGACGACCGTGCTCTGATTGCGTGCGGCCGGCCGCCCGCCCGGAACCGTGCCGTGCCGTGCTTTGCACCGTGCCATACCATCATGCTTCGGGCCGGCCCAAAAAAGCCCGGCCCAATGCCCACCTCTAACTCCATCTAGTAGAGTTCTTTACACACAGCGTTTGTAAAGTATTCAAAGGGGTGAACTGATTCATTCATTGTGAACTGAGCTTGTGCGCTTCGTCCTGAGTCCGTCGCTGCGTGCAATATGCATCCTTACTAAAAAGTCTAAAATACAGAGTGACATGTTTCGCATGCTTATCTATCAAAATATTTTTTGAATTTAGATTATCAATCCAAATATTATTCTCTGCAAAGATGGCATCCTTATGAATAAGGATGCTTCTGAAGAAGCGTGGACCTCTAGCGTACGTGCGTGGTTAGGCGGGTTATTCCGTATACTTGACCGAATTTATCCTGTACAGATATTGAAAATATAAGATCGTATTTGCGGCTCTTTTTCGTCAACAATCTAGAATCATTCAAGTACGATACAATATAGAGCAAAGTAAATGCTACCTCAATTCTTATTCTCCCCCGTATGTAATATTAAGTACTTATGGAATATGCATGAATGCTTCCACTTGCATAACATCAATTAATATACAGGGAATAGGAAGTACGTACTTCTAGTAGTACACAGTTATCTCTCTCTCTCTCTCTCTCTCTCTCTCTCTCTCTCTATATATATATATATATATATATATATATATATATATATATATATATATATATATATATATATATAATGAAACGAATCACCAGACATGGACCTCTTCAAGGCTTCAACACTGGATATATAGGTCATCCAATTGGTCTCCAACAACTTGACTAGTTAAACGTTACACTCGAGCCGTGTATATATACGTAGTTAATTACTTCCATTTAGTGGGTGTGAATATAATTATTCTCTATATGTTGTCCATCACGATAGACTCAGCAGGTTGTCTTTAGACGCACGAGTTGTAGCGTGACATTTTATTAGAAAAGGCCCACTTTACAATTCTTAACTCTAGCATATGTTCGATTTTCAAGCTTCAACTGCGAAAAACCGTTTATTTTTCACCCTTCTACTATTAAAACCATTCATTTTCAATCCTATTTGGTTTCATAAGTGGTTTTCGGGTATGTTAGGCCTTGTTTGGCAGAACTCCAGATTCTAGCTCCACCTCAGATCTGAAACTTATAGGCTAAAATAAAGTGAATTAAGTTTATATTTTTATTCTAAAATGTAAACAAGATCACCCACCTAAACACACTTAGGCCCTATTTGGTAGAGCTCCACTAGATCCGTGGAGCTGGAGCTGTAGGTATATTAAGAGTGTTTAGATGGGTCATCTTGTTTACATTTTAGAATAAAAAATAAACTTAATTCACTTTATTTTAGCCTATAAGTTTCAGATCTGAGATAGAGCTAGGATATGGAGCTCTGCCAAACAGAGCCTTTAATATACCCACAGCTCCAGCTCCACTGATCTGGTGGAGCTAGAGCTCTGCCAAACAGGGCCTTAGTGGCCATATCACTTTTGTTTGTTTACATGGCTTCCAAATCAGCAACACGATTATAAAAAAATGAATATATACTAATACAAATTATAATATCACAGACGGTTTGGAACCGTCATCATAGACGGTTTTTTGAACTGTCTGTGACCATATTTCAGTGATATAACGACACATCAAATACGGTTCTAATTAGAAACTGTCTATCATATCACATATGGTTTCTAATTAGAACCATTTGTGATATTTTTTTATCACAAACGGTTTCTTCATATCATGGTTCATATCATAGACCACTCTAATTAGAAACCGTTTGTAATATGTTTCTGTATTGAGGAAGCTTTTTATGTTTATTTGCTAGCCTTAGGAAATGCTAGCCATACCCTTTGAAACAAACATATTACAGATATTACACCATAAGCATATTATCACATCTATGTTAGACATCAACTCAGATTATATATTACACCATGTACATCACATCAATTTCAGAAATCAACTCATATATGCATAACTACAATTCATGAATTCATATCACAAGGTTCACAAATTAACCCAAGTGGTAATTAATTAACAAATGCACAACTCATCAAGTTAGCTAGAGTGGCACTCGCCTTCTGGATTTATGACCTCATGCAGCAAGAAGGAATAGAGTTATCCTCGAATTCTTAACAGATCGGCCTGTTTGTGAAACCCCGGATCAGCTATCCGAAATCTCCTGTGTTTTTCCGTACTAGTCCCAGATCAGTAGCTAGTACACACAGTCAACAGTGATACTTCATTGCCGAACATAACGAAATGGTAACATAAATAATAAAGTACGGGCCACATGGCCACTTATTACAATACTCGGTCAAGAGACCGGAGACACGACAGCGGAAACAAAAGCGACAACAAGCGAACACCAAAAACACCACATGCGACGACAAGACACGCGACTAGCTATCTTGGCAATCCTCCTCGAACTCTTCGGGGAAGAACTCACCATCTTCAGCCGCGTCTTGGTAGTTCTCTGATGATGACAAGATGTGTAGCACGTGAGTACAAAAGTACTCAGCAAGTCGGGAAAAGTATGTGTATGTGAGGCTTTCCAAAGGAAGCTTCATAGGGTTCTTTTGCACAAAGCCAAATTTTATTAAATCATAATGAAGTATAATTGTCATAAAGCACATTTTCACAATTATTTTAGCAATTGACTTATTTAATATTGCGGTGAGGGTTTGAAAGTGCATCTAGGCCCCTCATTTTGTTTTGGTGATTAATGATGACACAATTAAAGAGATCTAATATTTCAATCAAGTATAATGCAGATCTCGAGATTACATCAAGTTTCAAATGACTTTGGACGTCTCTACGAGTATCAAATTTCAACCAAAAACGGCATCAAGACGAAGACTTGTAATTTTCTTTTAATTGAGTCTTAAGGATAGCCGTACTATTAAGAGGGTACTACGGAAAATCGCGTTTAGGATGTGCATGTGCTCAAAATCAAAACTTGCATCCAAAACTAGCACTCAAAACTTGCATTTTCCAAAAAGCTGAATTCCAACCGAGCCAGTCAACTCGGAGTGTCCGGACATACAGTCCGGAGTATCCGGACTCAGTCCGGAGTCTCCGGGTTAACCCACTCGGCCAAAACTGTGATTTCCGGAGAGTCCGGAGTATCCGGACATTTAGTCCGGAGTGTCCGGACAACCCGGAGTCTCCGGGTTTTATGTCCGGAGTCTCCGGCCTGTTCGAAAAAAGGGAAAAACGGCTAGTTTTCAAAAAGGTATTTAAAGCCACCCCTTCTTCTCCAACGGCTAGGACTGCTATTGAGCTCATTCATTGCAGCATTCAAGCCCTCTCTAACACTTCCAAAGCATTCAATAGAGCCCTCACTTCCTCCCACCATTTGATTTGGTTGTTGATCCCTTTTGGTGAGGAGAGGAAGAAGAAAAGTGCTAGGTGCATTCATTTCAAGTTGTTGAGCACTAGTTCATCCTCCAAGCGACTTCCGCGGTGCTATTACTCTTGGAGGTTGAAGGTCTCCTAGACGGCTAGGAGTCACCGGGAGCTACCAACTTGTGTGGTGAGCCCCGGTCGTTTGTGAAGGCGAGTCTCGCCTCCGAAAGGAAAGAGACAAGGAGTGAAGCCGGCGAGTGCATTTGTGCAACACCGGGAGGAAAGCGGGTTGAAAGAGACCCCGGCTCAAGTGTGACCGAACCACCTCAACGGAGACGTAGGATTCCCTTCAAGAATCCGAACATCGGTGAAAAATCACTTCTCTCCCGCTCTTTTTTGTTTTGCTTGTGTTGCTTGTGTGGATTTGTCTCCGTAAAGCGTAGATCTAGCTCTTTGTCTAGCTTTAACTCAAATCCATACTAGCACTTGTTTTAGGTTGTTATTGTCATCTACTTTTAGTAGTCTTGTATGTAAGTTTGAAGAACTTGCATTGTGCTCCCGAGCCACCCATACCGGAGACTCCGGTATAAGATACCGGACACTCCGGACAAGCCGGAGTATCCGGACCAAATCCCGGAGACTCCGGATTGACCATCTTGGGAAAGTTTAATTCCGCTGCTAATTTTTAATTCGCCTATTCACCCCCCCTCTAGGCGACATCATCGGTCCTTTCAATTGGTATCAGAGACAAATCTCCTTTATTTTGGCTTAACCGCTTGGAGAATCAAAGATGTCGGACATAGAGAAGGTTACCGAAACCCAGGGCCAAGAGAAAGCCTCGGGTTCCGGTATAGGGGTTGCAATTCCTTTAGATTATTCCTCCTTTGGAGTCTCAAACTCCTCATCCTATGTCTCCGTCTCGTCCGGTCGAGCGCCTCACTTCGATGGCACTCGATATGCGGCATGGAAACATAAGATGAAGATGCATTTGAGATCACTTCATCCGTGTATTTGGAAGATTGTTGAAACAGGTTTCAAGCCCGCAAACCCCAACAATCTCACCTCCGAAGAAGACAAAGCTCAACACTTCAACGACTTGGCCGTCAATGCCTTGTTCAATGCATTGAGCGACTCCGAATTCAACCGGGTCGATGGCCTTGACAATGCCAAGGACATTTGGGAGAGATTGATGATATCTCATGAAGGTGTGTCAAGTGTCCGTGAATCAAAGATAGAGCTCATCATTGGAGAATTGAGCCGATTCACGCTAGAAGAAGGAGAATCCTACACCAAAATGTTTGATCGCTTGATGGTGCTAGTAAATCAAGCTAAAGGACTTGGAAGCACCGAGCTCACCGACAAAGCAATTGTCAAGATCATCCTTAGAGTGATCACCCCCACCAACCGCAACCTTGTGCAACTCATCCGCGACCGGCCAAACTTCGATACACTCACTCCTCATGACGTGATTGGCCGGTTGATGACGGATGAGATGATGGTTAAGGAAGCGGAAGTGGTGGAGGAGCTCAAGTCCGGCAAGAAGAAGGGTGTAGCCTTGAAGGCCGTCAAGGTTGCACATGAAGCCGAAGAGAGCTCAAGCGATGAAGAAGAGTCGAGCGGCCCCTTGACAAATGAAGATATGGCCTTGCTCGTAAGAAGATTCAACAAGTTCTTAAAGAAGAAGGGCTACAAGCCGGGTAGTCACTCCAAGAGCTATGGCAACAAGTCAAGAGGGCGTCACTCCTCAAGAAAGTGCTATGAGTGTGGGGAACCCGGTCATTTCATTGCCGAGTGCCCACACAAAGAAAAGAAGGAAGAGAAGCCCTACAAGAAAGACAAGTTCAAGAAGAAGGACAAAGACAAGAACAAAAAGTACAAGGGCAAGGGTCATGCATACATCGGCAAGGAGTGGAACTCCGACTCCGAGTCCGAGTCCGAGTCCGATTCCAACTCCGACAATGAAGATGGACTTGCCACCGTCGCCATTGCCAGTCCACCGACAAAGTCAAAGAGTCTCTTTGACGACTTAAGCGACGGCGAAGGAGATGCTCCAATTTGCCTCATGGCAAAGGGGCACAAGGTATCATCTAAGAGCTCCACTCTTTCTATTATTGATTATGGCTTAGATGATTGTGATGATGCTAGTGATGATGAGGAAGTAGCATTTAAGTCTATGAATGATTTTGATATTGAAAAACTAGACTTGCTACTTAAAGACATTGAAAAATTAGAGGAAGTGGTTGAACAAAAGGAGGCTATTCTTGAGGCTCAAGAGGATCTCCTTATTTTTGAAAAGGAGAAGAATATTGAGCTAGAGAAGAGCCTAGCTTTTGAAAGAAAAAGGAATGAGGACTTAGTCAAAAATTCAAATTTGACTAAGAGTGAAGTGGTTAGTCTTGAGATCACCAATGCTTCACTCGTAGAGCAACTTGCTCAAGCAATGGATGCTTGCAAAGCTCTTGAAGTGAAACTTGTTGATCTCTCGAATAACGCTTCCACCTCAATTAACAACTCCAATGTTTCAATGCCCTCAACTAGCAATGGATGCGCTAGATGTTATAATGTTGATATTGCTACTTGTGCTACTAACCGTGAGACTTTAAAAGTCTTGGCTCATGAGAATGAGAAGCTTAAGGTGATGCTTGAAGATGGACTTCAAAAGTCCTACAAGGCAAGCAAGGGTTTAGAGGAGTATCTCGGTAAGCGCCAAGGTAATCCTAAGAGGCAAGGGCTTGGGTATGTTCCGCCAAAGGGCAAAAAGAGCAACATTGTTGTTGCTCCTTTAAGCAAGCCCATTCACTTTGTAAAAGGCGAAGGAACATCCAAGCACAAAGCTCACTCCGAGTTCTTTGCTTCTTATGTGCTTAAAAAGACTAACCTCGGTCGTGTAGTTGCTTATCATGTTGGGCGTAAGCCGAAAAATACTCCTTGTGTTCGTTCTATTTGGGTCCCAAAATCACTTGTGACTAACGTGCGCGGACCTAATCAAGTTTGGGTACCAAAGAGCAAAAACTAAATGTCGTTTTGTAGGCCTATATCTCCGGTGGAACAAGTTGGATTTTGGATAGCGGATGTACGCACCACATGACCGGAGAAAAGGCAATGTTCGCTCAATTGGACGCAAATGGATCAAATAGTGAAAGCATTGTCTTTGGAGACAATGGAAAAGGAGAAGTAATTGGATTGGGTAAAATTTCTATCTCAAGCAATTTTCAATTAAATAATGTTTTGCTTGTTGAGTCATTAAGCTACAATCTATTGTCCGTTGCACAATTATGTGAAGCGGGCTATAATTGTTTGTTTAATGAAAAGGGTGTGGATGTCATTAAGAGGCTTGATGGTTCAATAGCCTTTAAAGGGCGTTTGAAAGGTAAGCTCTATCTCGTAGACTTCAATACGGATAGACTTAATCTTGAAACGTGCTTAATGGCTAAATCTAGCATGGGTTGGCTTTGGCATCGCCGGTTAGCCCATGTTGGTATGAGGAATCTTCACAAACTCGTTAAAGGCAACCACATTCTCGGACTAACCAATGTTGTCTTTGAGAAAGATAGGATTTGTAGCGCTTGTCAAGCAGGCAAGCAAGTTGGCGCCTCCCATCCCGCCAAGAACGTGATGACGACCTCAAGACCATTGAAAATGCTTCATATGGATCTTTTTGGTCCGGTCGCCTACATAAGCATCGGGGGAAGTAAGTATGGTCTAGTAATTGTCGATGACTTTTCTCGCTTCACTTGGGTGTTTTTCTTACATGACAAAGGTGAAGTCCAAGCAACACTAAAGAAGTTCATGAGAAGAGCACAACATGAATTTGAAGTGAAGATCAAGAGAATCCGAAGCGACAACGGCACCGAGTTCAAGAATATTGGTGTGGAGGAGTTTCACGATGAAGAAGGGATCAAGCACGAATTCTCGGCTCCCTATTCTCCTCAACAAAATGGGGTGGCCGAGAGGAAGAATCGAACCCTCATCGAGATGGCGCGGACGATGCTTGACGAGTACAAGGTTTCCGATAGCTTTTGGGCGGAAGCCATCAATACCGCATGCCACAGCACCAACCGCCTCTACCTCCACAAGATCTTGAAGAAGACGGCGTACGAGTTGCTCACCGGGAAGAAACCAAATGTCTCCTACTTTCGAGTCTTTGGGAGTAAATGCTATATCCTTAACAAAAAGGCTAAGTCATCTAAATTCGCTCCTAAAGTAGATGAAGGTTTCTTACTCGGATATGGAACAAATGCTTATGCGTACCGAGTTTTCAACAATACCACCGGTGTTGTTGAAATCTCGCGTGATGTAACATTTGATGAAACTAATGGTTCTCAAGTAGAACAAGTTGATCGTGTTGTGATTGACAGGGAAGAACCTCCTTGTGAAGCTATCAAGAAAATGGCAATCGGGGAGGTAAGACCTCAAAATTTGGAATCTCACCCGAGCACCCCAACCCGGAGTCTCCGGCCTGAAACCCGGAGTGTCCGGACTGGTCCGGAGTCTCCGGGTCAAATACCGGAGTCTCCGGATGGGTCAGGCTCGGGCGATATTCACTCCTCGTCCAAGCAGGCTCAAGATGGTTCTAATGCCACACAAGATGATGAAGGCCCTATTCAAGCCTTGGACTCAACCGTACCTCATCCAAGAGTTCATCAAAGCATTCAAAGAGATCATCCAGTCGACAACATACTTGGAGACATCAACAAGGGAGTATCCACTCGATCTCGAGTTGCAAATTTTTGTGAATTTTACTCGTTTGTTTCCTCTCTTGAACCTCTTAAAGTAGATGAAGCGCTTGAAGACCCAGATTGGGTGATGGCTATGCAAGAGGAACTGAACAACTTCAAGCGCAATCAAGTCTGGGAGCTTGTCAAAAGACCCAAGCAAAACGTTATCGGCACTAAGTGGGTCTTCCAAACAAGCAAGATGAAAACGGATCGTGACAAGGAACAAAGCTCGTTTGGTTGCTCAAGGGTACACTCAAATCGAAGGTTTGGATTTCGATGAAACATATGCTCCAGTAGCTAGGCTTGAATCTATTAGAATATTACTTGCCTTTGCTACTCACCATGATTTCAAGTCAGTATCAAATGGACGTGAAGAGCGCCTTCTTAAATGGACCACTCTCCGAGATGGTCTACGTTGAGCAACCACCGGATTTGAAGATCCAAGACATCCCACCACGTCTACTACCTTCACAAGGCACTCTATGGACTTAAGCAAGCTCCAAGGGCATGGTTCGAATGTCTACGAGACTTTCTTCTCGAACAAGGTTTTGTAGTCGGAAAGGCCGACCCTACTCTCTTTACTAAGCATATTGATAATGATTTGTTTGTGTGCCAAATATATGTCGATGACATTATATTTGGATCTACTAATGAACATTTGTGTAAAGAGTTTAGCAAGATAATGACCAAAAGATTTGAGATGTCCATGATGGGAGAGTTGAAGTTCTTTCTCGGATTTCAAGTCAAACAACTCAAGGAAGGAACTTTCATTTGTCAAACCAAGTACATCAAGGACATGCTCAAGAAGTTCGGAATGGAGGACGCCAAGCCTATAAAGACGCCTATGCAGGCCAACGGGCATCTAGACCTCGACAAAGAAGGTAAACCGGTCATCCAAAAGGTATATCGTTCGATGATCGGTTCTCTTCTTTATCTTTGTGCATCTAGGCCCGATATCATGCTTAGCGTTTGTATGTGTGCACGTTTTCAAGCCGCTCCAAAAGAGTGCCACATGGTGGCCGTTAAGAGAATCTTGAGATACTTAGTGCACACTCCTCATTTTGGACTTTGGTATCCGAAAGGATCCTCCTTTGAACTTATTGGCTATTCGATGCGGATTATGCCGGTTGCAAAGTGGATAGGAAGAGTACCTCGGGAACCTGCCAATTCTTGGGTAGGTCCCTAGTCTCGTGGTCTTCCAAGAAACAAAATTCCGTAGCTTTATCCAACGCCGGCCGAATACATAGGCTGCCGGAGTTGTTGTGCCCAATTACTTTGGATGAGACAAACCTTGAGTGATTATGGCCTTTCCTACAAAAGCGTTCCACTTTTGTGTGACAATGAGAGTGCCATAAAAATTGCCAACAATCCTGTCCAACACTCCCGAACAAAACACATTGATATTCGCCATCATTTCCTAAGAGATCACGCAACTAAAGGCGAAATTGATATCCAACATGTGAGTACAAATGATCAATTAGCCGATATTTTTACCAAGCCCCTTGACGAGAAAAGGTTCTGTGAATTGAGAAGTGGACTAAATATCTTAGACTCTCGTAACGTGGCTTGACATGTGCTCACATATTGTTTGTTGAATGAAAAATAATTTTCAAAACCTTATTCATCTTTTTCTTTGAATTTATCCAATGTTGTTGGCTCTTGATCCTCTGATCTTGTCATTGATATGTGACCATGGCTTGTTTGCTTTATTGTTCGCTGGTCATATATCAAGTTGACATCTTAGGAATCTTTCTCCCTCTCGCTCCGCCAAATTCCTTGAGCTATCCTTCATTTTGTCAATTTCCTAACCGAGCTGGGCAACCCGGACTGTCCGGTATTTAATCCGGAGTCTCCGGATCATCCGGAGTCTCCGGACTATTTGTCCGGACTCTCCGGGTTGGGCCGGAGTCTCCGGACTGAAAATCCGGAGTCTCCGGGTTGGGGCGGACGGTTTAAGTTCCCCCCAATCCCGCGCGGTTTCTTTTTCATTCCTTTTGCACCGGGCGCCTCTCCCTCTCCCTCTCCCGTGCTCCTCTCTCTCTCCTAGGGATCTTGGACTCTTCCTCATCCTTGGATTGGAGATCGTGGTAAGGATAATCATGCCCTAATCTCGTTCTTTCCGGGTTTGGATCAATTTCTTGCGGTTCTTAGAGCCTCTCCTCGTGCTTCATCTCATCTAGGGTGTGGCTTGTCTCGTGGAGGTTCTCAAGATCGAAGAATCGATCTCCCTCTTCTCCCGCATTTCCTCGGTTTCAAACCCGTTGAGGTGAGTTCCAATCCGTGCCCTAATTTCGCGAAATCTTGTACTAGATTGTGCCCTAGACCTCTTTCCAATCTTCTTGTGGCAATCTAGAGTCAATTTGTTGAGTTGTGTGGGTTGGATTGCTCCTCCCTTGGCCGCCCGTGCGCTATTTCTGGCACATCCGGAGTGTCCGGACTCTGGGTCCGGAGTCTCCGGGTCTATCCGGAGTGTCCGGACATTTTGTCCGGAGTCTCCGGATGCAATCCGGAGTATCCGGACTTTTTGTCCGGACTCTCCGGGTTGGGTGCCTCGGCCAGATTCTAAACTTCGCTGTTTTTCGTGTCGCCTCTCGGCTTATTCCTCTCTTTCGCTCTGTCTGGTCAGATGGATCCTTCTCAGGGAACTTCCGGTGGCAGCGATCCTCCTCAGCAGACAGCTGGTGGCAGCGATCCTCCTCAGCAGGCATCTGGTGGCGGTGATCCCGCTCAGGGCTCGTCTCCCACCAATTCTCCTCCGCTGCCTCCGCAGAAAAAGCAGAGAATTGGAGTGGCCAAAAGACCCACATCCAGACCTCGTGGCCAGCTAGCGCCAGCGTTAGCACCTGTCCTGTCTCCTCCTCCTCAGCCAACTCCTGATCCAGATGAGCATCCAGCAGATACTCATGCCAGACTTCGTGATCAGAAGAGAAGCGAGTTTCGTGCTTCTGGGCGCTTCATTGGTCCTCTGGCCAAGGCCAAGCCCGTGTGGAACTATCCCATGTCCGTGAACCCAATGAGGATAATTGATTACCGGACAGGATCTGAAAAAGGGAAAGCCATTGTTGAGCACAGAAAGAAAGATCCTCTGGAGCTCCACCAGGATGAGTATGTGGACCGCCGGTTTTGGAACCGGTTTCAGTCTGATTATTACGAGACGGTCTTATACCCACTTGAGCACCCAGTGGTTCGCATGAAGACCATTGACTGGGAATACATGGCCGCTGCTGGCAATCCAGTTTTCACTGAGATCATTCAGATTTGCGAGCTGCATCAAGTCAAGAATCTCATGGCATACAAGTATGACTGGAACAATGAGGTTATCATGCAGTTCTATGCCACCTTGTACTTTGACAAGAATGATGAGGCCATTTGGTGGATGACTGACAGGGTTTGGTATGTGGCTAGCAAGAAGAGGTTTGCCGGAGTCCTCAACCTCAGATACAATGACAGTCCAAAGCTTCATGCGAAGAAGGTGATGACTCCTGAGCAGATTAAGGCTTTGTATGACACCTCTAAGAGCTTCACAGTTGGGACCATCAAGGGTCTAAAGGATGTACCAGCTGTACTCAACAGGATGTTGAGGGTCACTCTTTCGCCCAAGGAGGGAGATGCTTCTACCATCAGTTCCTATGGAAGGAACTTGCTGTTTCACCTCGTTGAGCGCACCCACTCGTTTGATATTGTCGATTTCATGTGGGAGACGATGAGACAGAATGCGCAGAGCAACATGGCCAGTTGCAGCTATGCACCCTTTGTGATGACCTTGATCTCTTCAGTGAGTGGTCTGAAGTTTGTCAGAGATGAGGAGCATCTTGCTTACAAGGTCCGTCCTCAGTCTACTCCAGCTCCTCCAGCTGCTCCAGGTCCTGCTGCTAGGCTTCGCCGAGGTCGTGCTTCAGGCTCTACCTCTACCCCGGCCGTGCCTCCTGCCAGTTCTTCGGGGCAGTCCGAGGTTCCTAGTGGCACTCTCAAGAAGATGCTCAAGCATATCTTCTGCCTTTGCCGTGATATCTCCTCCCAGCAGAAGGAGATGAAGAAGCAGCTCAAGAAGAATGGCAAGGGCATTCGAGACATTCGCCGTCACTTGGGTGAGGCTTTGTCTGCCAGCGACTCTTCAGGCTCATCAGAGGAGGGCAGTGTGACTTCTGCTGATGCCTTGTTTGGGATTGCATCCTCCTCTGCTCCTCCAGCGCCTGATGACGACGACAGCGAGGGCTCCGAGTACGAGGCCTCCGACGACGGAGACGACGAGTGATTTCCTGTGTCTCCCTTTTTGGTGTCTTGATGCCAAAGGGGGAGTGATCTTTAGCGTCGTCTGTCTAGTTGTCATTGTCGTGGACTCGTCTTTTGTTGTTTACCTTTCCGTCTGTCGCGTGTGGACTTGCTCTTGTTGCTATTTATTGTCGCTTATCTTATTTATCCTTGTTATGACATTGAGTTTACCTTTTGCTTGGTTCTTGTTCATTTATTTGTTGTGACGCAAATTTAATTGATGCAATGCTTTAGGGGGAGCTCTTCGTTGTATCTCTTTAAATATGTGCATTCGTTTCCGCTCATTTACTCTAATGCACACATTTAGGGGGAGCTCCACTCTTTATTTTGATGTACTAAGTCATTTTCACACCTTACTCCTTTGAGTTTAATTGTGTTGTCATCAATTCACCAAAAAGGGGGAGATTGAAAGTGCATCTAGGCCCCTCATTTTGTTTTGGTGATTAATGATGACACAATTAAAGAGATCTAATATTTCAATCAAGTATAATGCAGATCTCGAGATTACATCAAGTTTCAAATGACTTTGGACGTCTCTACGAGTATCAAATTTCAACCAAAAACGGCATCAAGACGAAGACTTGTAATTTTCTTTTAATTGAGTCTTAAGGATAGCCGTACTATTAAGAGGGTACTACGGAAAATCGCGTTTAGGATGTGCATGTGCTCAAAATCAAAACTTGCATCCAAAGCTAGCACTCAAAACTTGCATTTTCCAAAAAGCTGAATTCCAACCGAGCCAGTCAACTCGGAGTGTCCGGACATACAGTCCGGAGTATCCGGACTCAGTCCGGAGTCTCCGGGTTAACCCACTCGGCCAAAACTGTGATTTCCGGAGAGTCCGGAGTATCCGGACATTTAGTCCGGAGTGTCCGGACAACCCGGAGTCTCCGGGTTTTATGTCCGAGTCTCGGCCTGTTGAAAAAAGGAAAAACGGCTAGTTTTCAAAAAGGTATTTAAAGCCACCCCTTCTTCTCCAACGGCTAGGACTGCTATTGAGCTCATTCATTGCAGCATTCAAGCCCTCTCTAACACTTCCAAAGCATTCAATAGAGCCCTCACTTCCTCCCACCATTTGATTTGGTTGTTGATCCCTTTTGGTGAGGAGAGGAAGAAGAAAAGTGCTAGGTGCATTCATTTCAAGTTGTTGAGCACTAGTTCATCCTCCAAGCGACTTTCGCGGTGCTATTACTCTTGGAGGTTGAAGGTCTCCTAGACGGCTAGGAGTCACCGGGAGCTACCAACTTGTGTGGTGAGCCCCGGTCGTTTGTGAAGGCGAGTCTCGCCTCCGAAAGGAAAGAGACAAGGAGTGAAGCCGGCGAGTGCATTTGTGCAACACCGGGAGGAAAGCGGGTTGAAAGAGACCCCGGCTCAAGTGTGACCGAGCCACCTCAACGGAGACGTAGGATTCCCTTCAAGAATCCGAACTTCGGTGAAAAATCACTTCTCTCCCGCTCTTTCTTGTTTTGCTTGTGTTGCTTGTGTGGATTTGTCTCCGTAAAGCGTAGATCTAGCTCTTTGTCTAGCTTTAACTCAAATCCATACTAGCACTTGTTTTAGGTTGTTATTGTCATCTACTTTTAGTAGTCTTGTATGCAAGTTTGAAGAACTTGCATTGTGCTCCCGAGCCACCCATACCGGAGACTCCGGTATAAGATACCGGACACTCCGGACAAGCCGGAGTATCCGGACCAAATCCCGGAGACTCCGGATTGACCATCTCGGGAAAGTTTAATTCCGCTGCTAATTTTTAATTCGCCTATTCACCCCCCTCTAGGCGACATCATCGGTCCTTTCAGGGTTCTATCCACCATCACCAATATAAGGCTCTAACCGCCAACTTTTTAAAAAATCAAGTTTAATCACAATGACTCCTTCCATCCAGGCATAAAACAGGTTCTTTCCACCCGGATGGCTCAATCCGCCGTTAAACATCCGAGAGTTCTAACCACTCCCGAATCCCAAAACAAAACACCGTTTAATTTTAAAACCAACACCAGAGTCTACCAATATGAAAGCATTCTTTGCTTTGCCCTTGACCGTAGGCACGGCTATTCGAATAGTTTTAACTCTGCAGAGGTGTATAACTTTACCCACAAGACATGATCAGCTCTTGTTGCCTTCGGATTAACACACTTGCTTGGGTGTGCCGGCAGAGAGATTATGACAAGGCCTTTACAATGTATACGCCTAACCCGACCCACCCGCTGAGGTTTCACCGCTGTTAGGGTTCCATCCGCCCAGTACAGAAGCCCCCTCTTGCGCCGTGTGAGAAAAACGACATTGCCTCCATCCGGCACTCACATTCCACCATTTGGTGAGTCTAAGTTAGGTTTCTACAAATTAGTTAGCCAGGTCGTACCATTATAGACATGTGGTAGTACGGTGATGCTTAGAATGGACAATCATAAGCGTCGATCCTTAATTGACTTGGGACGGCACTTGCACAAGACAACTAGTGCTCCATCCGCACCCACCCGACATTCCATTCCACCCAAGTCCAAACCATTTTTCCTTTTCTTTTTATTTTAGAAAAACAGTACCAAAATCATAATAATCATTTCCAAATCATACTTGAAATCATTATTTTTGAATAATCCCACCCATGGGTTATTTTCATCGATAATGGTCCTAAGCAATTCTACCATACTATTGCACAAAGGGTGCCATATAAACATAAACATAGCATAGAAAATGTCCTAGGGTTACCAATAACATGGATGTCGATAACAAAGGAGGTAATCACAATTCGGATTAACTATACTTATATTTGACATACGATGATAAACATAGCATGCAAGTTATAAAACATTTAAAACACATTTAGAAACGTCGGTTCAACATGCGTCAAGGAGATTTGCCTTCGGTCGCGGCGAGATCGTCGAACGATGAAAGTCCGGCGGCGGGGTCGGCGGTCGCAGCGGGGTCCTCGGCTACGCGCAAAACGAGACAACAAATAAATACAAGAAAATAAATAAAATCCAAAAATTATAAAAGTAGTACTGGCAGGTAGATCTTGATTTTAGATGAATTTAGAAATTTGAACGGAGTCAATCGGAGTTCGGACGGAGAAGATATGAGCTTCCGAAGTTTGAATTTTGGAAAATTGGAAAACAGGGAATATTCCTTTTCTATTTTTCTGATTTTTGGTTGGACTTGGGGTCTATGGCAAGTGGGTCCTACATGTCATTCTCCAGTGGCCTTCTTCAAGCTTGGCTTCAAGCCATGGCCATGGGGGTTGGAGGGAGGCTTGGGGACTTGAAGGAAGTGCCGTGACGAGGCGGCGACGGCGGGCGGCCGTGGGCGCAGTCGTCGCGAGGAACATGCGTCTTGGCCAGCGTGGGCGCGAGCGGCGCGACGCACAAGCAAGGCTCCAAAACAGAGAACACCAAAAAAAAATCCGAAAATCCGGATTTTCGCACCAAATTCGCATGAAACTAAACCAAACAAATTCATGAATCATCTAGAGGACATCCTAAAGGATCTATAGGAGCTAGGAATTGGATCCAAACTCACCGGAGACGACGAATTTGGCGACGAACGGAGCTCCGGCCGAAATGACCAAAACGCGAAATTCGTCTCCAAATCTTGAGGGATCCTAAAATTGATTGAAAGGTTAGATGCTAGACTCCCTCACGGTCACAAGGAACCAACCAGAGTTGAGAATGACCCACCGGAGAGAGAGCTATGAGGATGAACTTGAAAAACACCAAAAATGGCGACCCGGCGTTGGTTTTCTTGATCTCCCGGTTGATTGGGTTGGAGAGGCAAGGAATGGTGGTGTGCACGGGAAAGAAGACTCTACCATGGAGGTTTAGGAACCGGTGTTGCACGATTTAGGGAAGAAACGGCCGAGTAAATGACATTTAAAGTCATTTCGGTTTTTGGTCGACGGTGTCAATTCCGGCAAGATCCCGGGCTATTGATGGTGAGGAATATAGAGAGGACGTCGCTACGGATTCAACGGACTTGACGGTTCGCGATTTGGAGTTGAATTGATGGAGATATGGTGGTTTAAAGAGAGAGATAGCCATGGAAGATTGCTTGAGTTCTTCTCTGTTCTTCCATGGCAAGAGGTAGGGGATGACATTGTTCACGCCACGTGGAGCGCGGGATTGGCCGGGAATTACGTAAATGAACCGCCCTAGAGAAAAATTAGGAAAAATGGTCTAAAAATTTCGGAAAAATTCTTAGAACCATTTTGGAATATTTGGAACCCAATAAAATTGGTTTCGTGGAATTTGGATAAAATTTGTGGAATTAAATATTTAGGCGCGAATTGCGGGCATTAAACAAAAGCCGCGCGAGATAAAATAGAAGCGAAGGTCCAAAAATTCGGGGAATCATTCCAAAAATCATTTTGGAATATTTGGGACATAATTGAAGTTGTTTCGGGATTTTTGGAGCATTTTTGGACTCGGGTGAAATTTCGGGTACTGGCGGGAATCTGGAAATTCGATTTTTCGAATGGAAGGGAATTAAATCCCGATTTTGGATGGGAAAGGATACCCAGTTAATATAAACACCAAGGAAACTCCAATTTTTGAACTTAATTAATTTAAATTAGATTTTTCCCGGAAAGCGAAACTGAGGACGTTACACTGTTGCAATGCAGATTCAGCGTATTTCCGAACCTGTTGATGGGAAGCTTAAAGTCTTGTATGTATCTAAATTGATAAAAATGAAACAATTATTGCAAGATTGTCAAACCTGCAGGTTATTGGTCTTCTTTGTACCGATAAGTTGCATGTTGTGGAAAACGTAGAATCCACAAAGGTTAGTGCTGTTTCGCTACTGGTAGCACTACCAAAATGGAATTGGTTAATTCCAGAGGAATTATTATGGAGTTTGATATAGGATTATTGTATACTAGCGAATACTGGAACTTATAAACGTGCTTTAGCTACGATGAGTCCTTATGTGGCCCTCAGCGAGCTCTGTAGACATTGAACAACATGTTGAGTAATTTTGCAACAAGATTTAAGTCGTGGGTGCCGTCCTTTGAGGAATTAAGATACATGATCCGGTTCTATCTTTGTATAATTACATTTAGAACCTAGTGAAACCTAAATAGGTATATCACCATAGTCATTCGATCTAACATTGAGTTGCGTGTAAAGTACAAATCAATAAGTATATCAATTAGTGAAGTACTTACCTGGGGTTGTGGGCAAAAGTATGTATTCTGTATCACGTTGAGCTAGTGGCGTGTTTTCCACATACTCCTTGATGACTTGTAAATTTTCGTCCATGATTTGTTCGGACACCATATGTGGGTCGAGGAAACCCATCGATTGTTTCATTTTTTTGTTTTCAAGGATCATGTATCTATATATACAAAAGAAAGGAGTTATATATATATATATGACATTTATCGGTATTACACAAATGTAGACCGTGATTGCAAATACTTACAATGTCCAGCATTTCAAGAGTGAGGCATCGAGGGCATCGAGGTTATAAAGATCAAGCAAGTCACTAAAGTTGACCCCAAAGAAGTCACTCGATGATTGGTGGAAGAAATGCTCCTACTTGAACTTGACCAGAATACTCGTTATTCGTTCTGCCATCGGCTTGTTGGCCTGTTCCATGTACCAAATTTGAAATCTAGTGCAAACCAATGAAAAGTTTCTTAGGCGCTCTCTCATTATGAAAGGCTCTCCTATCTTGTATCTCCGTGCCAACGGGGCAAACGGATAGAGTAACGAGCCTCCGTGATCTACATCGATTTGCTCTTATTTTACTTTCTACCATAGGTCGTTTTCATGGAAGACGATTGGGCACGATACATCTATGTTACACATATAACAATTAGTGTTAAATATTGAAGTAGATTATGTATAATTTAAAGTAGCTACTAAAAATTAATTAAATTGAAGTAGACTAGGAGTGCACATGCACACATAACTCGAGGATGTTTTGGGCAAGCATAGGTGTGATTGAGAGGAAATATCATCTATGATGTGCTCAACATGCAAGTGAGTGAAGCATCTAGGCCCCCGGTTTGTGATTAGTTTTGGTAATTAATGACAATCAGTTATTTGTGGACTAACAATTTTTCTTGAGATTGCAAGAGGGAGTTAGTCTTCACCATTTGAGCACAAGAGGAACCCACGCAAGAATGGCTATGCACATAAGCTCAAGGCCAAGCAGCGGAAAGAAAGGTTATTGCGTCTATTTTTCTTTTTAATCAATCTCGGAGACTAGAGAAAAGATCGGATTTGCTAGTTTTAGACACCGTACTATTATGAGGGACTTGGTCTAGTAGCTTGAAGTGTTAATGCATTCATATATGGCTCAATTAGTGGTTTGTAACATCCTGAAATTTACTAAATAGTAGAAATAAAATATTCAAATATGAATTTGATTTATTATTGTGTTTCTTGAAATTTAAATACGTTTGTTAGAGATCTCGCTAAAGAGATACTTGAATTTTAAAGTTTAGGGAAAAGAAATGGATAAAAGGGGTAAGAAGGTAGAGGTTAAAAACCATAATTTAAGGATAATATTTGGATAAGAAAAAAATTTTATAGATTGCATTGTTGGCTAGCAATGTAATTATGACTGTATGAAAAGGATTTAGTTAATATTCTCGACTATGAGTAGTAGGGAGGCAATATTGAAATTATCTAGAATCATTAGGGGTAGTATGAACACATTGAATAATAGGATTTGATTATGAATAATGTGATAATAGATAATGCGAACCATCACTATTCCTGATCAAAAACAATCATTGCATGGGGTTAAACTGCAACACTAATTTCATTGATATGTTGTAATTCACATTTACAATAAATAGGAAGTACAAGAATCTTTATGATGGCATACAACAACTATATAGATTACATCACTTACAACTGTTCGATTACATATGTGATCACAGTTACATAACCAATTACATCCTAAAAAGTAGATACAAGATCCTAAACTATGACTTCTGTGCTGACTTGATCTGCATCGTTAGACCTGCATAATCAACTGCATCTGTATAAGTACAAGAATAAAGTAAATGCATTAAATTAGATATAATAAGTAAATAAGGAAAGATTGCCGTCAGCTAAGAATAATCGCTCAATGAGGTACCCTAGATTGTCCGGGGGCCAATCTGGCTCCTCTTGCGATTTATTTTTGCATCATTCGGCAATAAACAAACCTGGTTAAGCCGTAGATGCGAATGTTTAGAAAATATCGCGAGGTAGAAATATGTTACCGCAGTAAAATAGTAATACCACAGGGAGTAGGGTTAAAGCCAAGCCACAGTACCACAGGACATCATAAGTTCTTTCTAGAACCAGCCGACACGTCCAGCCGGCCAGATAAGCCACATTAGAAAAAGATAAGTCTGGGGGCAAGGTAAGGATGCCGACTAAAAGCTCCAGAACCATTCTCATCCACAAGACTAAACTATTGATTATTAAAATAATGCAAATAAAACCGAAACATCCAGAGTAATCAGACAGCCAAGTACGTCGGTTAAGGCAAAGGCTAGGAAGAAGCCACATGAGCAATATAACTGAGCTATCCCTCCAGCCGGTCGAAAATCTCTAAGGCTCAAGACAACCGGCCACTTGAGTCACAAACCAAGATCAATGCACTGACAAGGTGAGTAAATGAGCAACCAATCCAGCCGCAAAAACCAAGCCTTCAGGCTCAGCTTTCAAACACTGTTGAGACTCCAGTATCATGCTATATATGTAAACTAGCCAAGACTCATCTAGGGAAATCACAAATCCAACCATTCCAGCGGCAGCACTCCCATGCGGAAATAAATTCCCAGGAGGTCATAGCCGCATTCATCTAGAGGCAAGTCCCCAAAGCAAAGCCCTCTCACAAAGCCAATTTTAGATCAAGAATCAAAACAACAAGACAGAGATCCATCCAATTACTAGAAGCAATCTTTCTCCATTCCATACCATTTCATTTTCCATCAGAGGTAATGATTCAATCTTTTAAATCATTTATATCAAAGCATGGTTACAGCAATAGCAAAACCAACTACAGACGAAACATTTGGCAAATAAAGATTGGTCTCAGATTATTTAGATGTCGTAGGGGTTGCACCGTGCGTTCCCTAAAGCCTACTCGTGCTCCCCGCCAAGACAGCCCGACTTAGGGCATCGTCGCGATGCCATCCAACCCATCATCTTTTATTCAAACATCACTGTTCTCATCATCGACCGAAAATGAGTCTAATACGATCTCAGTTAGTGGTTGCAAATAATGACATCGTACATCCCCACGGTGTTGCCTCACTCCCCGGTGTGCGACAATAACCGTAGGTACCAACTAAAGTTAACCAACATAATCCTACTGTTTGGCCTAGTATCAATTTACCATTTACTAAGGCCCTGTTTGTTTCCTTCTCCAGCTTGTATAATCCAGCTTTTTGGTGTTGGATTATATAAGCTGGATTATATAAGCTACCTTTAAATAATCCGGTGGGTTGTTTGTTTTCCAGGATTATTACTGTGTTGGATTATTAGTTTGAGATTATATAAGCACCCTAATGGCTGCTTATAGATTATTATAATCTCATGCTTTAGATTATATAATCTAGATTATAATCTAGGCTGTTTGTTTCCCCATTAACTTATATAAGCTAGATTATATAATCCATAGGGCAAACAAACAGGGCCTAAGCCAATCCATTTGTGAATGAAGTTATGGAAAAAAAACCTCCCATAAATACCCTCAGATCATGATCCATCAGTTTATAATCATAGCTATTAAGCAATCAATGGCATCAAGATCATCATCTACCATGTAAACAAAACAAAGCCACTACTAGCATGCCATAAATCCATGTTTGAGAATTATCACCGACCCTGCCAAGGGATTAACCCATGTAAGCAAACTGTACATATAACTGATTCATATTGTATCAGAGCATAGCAAGTATCTTGGACTACTTAGTAAGAACACAACACCTATATCCAAATAGGAAAGTTAGGAGAAATCCCCAAACCTCAGCAAAGGACTTAGCCAAGCATTCAGTAAAGATAGTAATATACTTAAGCATGTAAATAATAGGCATGAATAGTACTCACCAATTCCAAATTTTAGGCACATATATTCTAATCATGTAATCATGTTACTAAACCGAATCTCGATTGCCATTATCTGGTTTGAAAGCTTAAAGAATCATAGTAGAATAAAGAACAGACTACATTGATCAGACACGAAAATAAGCCTTTCAATAAGCAGAGACTGTTGTCAACCCATGAAAGCCACTAGCCCATGCAAAATCTAGCGATACAGTAGTTTATACCCAAACTAATAGGAATCGATGTCTTATAAATATCGATTACACAACTGCTCCTTTTACCAAACAACAGTAGTCATTAGAGAATGATAGACTATAACATGAAATAATAAAATAAAATAAATCATAAAGAATAGGTATCGTGTGCAATGCAACCCCCTAAACCGTTAATCAATAATAAAAGACTATAACATGAAAGTAACTCACTTATATGCTTGTTTTGTGTGATGATCGTTATTTGATTTACCATCTGATTTCCTTTTTCCCTTATTAAAAATGTTATTTCTGTTTACTACCTTTTCCGCTATACGACGTGTAGAATCCGACGTCTCGGACTTCGTCGTCGACAATCTCAAGATGACGTCTTCGACTCGTCGCTAAAGACAACAAATAGCAAGGCAAGCACCCCCTTTGAGCATATTTGAACCTAGATTTCATAATCAACTAAAATGTGATTAAGAATCTTCCTGCATGCTCATACTTTGGTAAATCTCTATTTTGTGTTATCTGGTAGCTATAACCTATATTGGAGGATTTCCTGAATATTGTTGACATGTGCTCCATGATAACCCTAGGAATGGTTAGATTCATATGTCAAATGGGAGTAATGTTTACTAATTGCATTTGCTTAGTAATGCTTGGAAAAATGTCAGCGACATTTACACACACACACTTTTCTTTATGAAATCTTTTATGGTTTATTTGAACAGTAAAGGATACTGATAGTTTGATAAAAATGAAAATAAAACTATTGATTTCGACGTGGGTGATTATTGGCAATAGCCGGATGTACATGTTTTAACGTGTACGTAGATAGGGTGAAGTATCGCCCATGTCACTTTAAGGACCGAACGTAATATTGCATGATCCAAGTATAACCGTACATCCACAAGTACTGGACTGGGACAGTCTTAACTTATTAAATTATTTGGGGATTAGCTTTCCACATTGGTAGGCAATAGTAGCACGGGCATTCCGGATATAGGTTTGCTCGAGGGAGGTGCCATCACCGAGGTGTTGACACTTGCCGATGTAACGGTGTACGCCTGGCTATGACATTGGGGGTTGTTATTATTATTCTACTGAGCTACGGCTCCTGATTACTTCACTATTATTTGGCTTCCATCATAGTCAGGGTGAGTCGACATCGGGCTAGTGCAAAGTTAAGATCCAAGTAATTGAACGGTTTTGTTATGAACTCTCTAGCGGCACACCAAAGGAAGTATGCTAATGTACTGCCAAAACGGGAGGACATATCTTGTGGGTAAAGCTGTACAAACTCTACAGAGTCTAAAACTATTCGAATAGCCGTATCCACGGTCATGGATGACTTGGCGAACTGACATTAGTTAATTGTTTTCTATTTTCTAAAACTCTTGATAAAATGATTTAGAAAATGATTCATATTTGTTAAATGTCACTTATTGTTATATTTGTTCGTTTAAGACCATGGAGGGTCTTATTCGTTGTTTTACTCACAAAGGGCCGTGAGTAACTTATTGTTATTTCTGTCAATACTTGATATCTTGATTACTTATCAAACTGTTTTAAATTCAGTTTATGCTTTCCATTACTATTCAGTATTTACAATTAAAATCTTCGCTTTATGCAAAACAACCGTAGAAACCCACTTTCTATTCAGCTTGCATATAATTCAGGTTTTGCAAACACTACAAGTCTTGCTGAGTACGCTACGTACTCACCCTTGCTACTATTGTTGTTTTTAGGCAGGAAACCTTGACAGGTACTCCGACGCAGGAAAACGGGATTGTTAATGACAATTCTTTCTAAGGCTTTACCTTGTCAGTTGCCTGTGGATTATGTGGCAAACTACAAGACAGTTGTTTCTCCTGCTATAGTTAAGTTGACCTTCTCAGTCATATTGTATCATTACTTCCGCTGTAATAAAATATGAAATTTTTGCATGGTTGTGATTTCAAATTGTGTTTGTGCGTGCTAGCTACTGATCATGGGACTAGCACAATATGCGCATTAGAACCTTTCTTTTATGTTTGCACTGTAGCATAAAAGGGAGGGTCTCACATGGTTGAATCAACACGCATTTAAAAAATTCCTTTTAAATCAGCATTCCAACCTGTGAGCGGCACTACCGAAGGTATGGGTGCGGTACTGCCAGCCCTGAGCGGCAGTACTACCCATATTTCTTCAGCAGTAATCTAGCAAAGAGGATGGAAAAGGTGCCCTCATGAGCGGCACTACCGGCGTGGTAGGGCGGTACTGCCGGACCCAAGCGGCAGTACCGCACGCTACACTACGGTAGTAATCCGACAGAGAGGTTGTTTTCTTGCTCCGATCAGAGCGACACTACCGGAGTTATTTGAGTGGTACTATCGGCCCCGAGCGGCAGTACCGCCCAAACACCTGGGTACTTATCCAACAGAAGGGGTAGTTTTTCTGCAAATTGAAGGTCGGCACTACCGACCCTATACAGCGGTAGTGCCAGCATTATTTTTTTCCAGCCAACGGCTACTGACATCGCATTAATTACCGAGGAAAAATGCCGTTGAATTAAGAGCGACACTACCAGCCCTATGAGGGCGGTAGTGCCGGCCTTGGCTGAAATTTCAGGAAAACTTCCCCAACGGCTAGAATTCTTGAGGGGGGGGGTTATAAATACCCCCTCACCTGCATCCTAGAGCTGGTTGGTAACCATATTAACTCATTCTAAGCCCTTGCAACTCTCTCAACTCTCTAGAGCATTCAATTCTCAAGTTTGAGAGAAAAGGAGAGAAGAATTTGAGTGATTTGATTTCAAGCATTCATTGAGCCATTAGAATCATTCAAGATCATCAAGTGAAGTCCAAGCTTGTTACACTTGGAGGTTGCCGCCTCCTAGACGGCTTGGCGGCGGTTGATCGGTGATCTTCTCAAAGGTGATTGTGAGAAGACCCGATCGGTTGTGAAGGCACGGAGCTTGTCTACCCGGAGTGGGGAAGAGCTATCTCAAGTATACGAGGAAGGCTCATCTGTGCAACGGAGCCAGCTTGAAGTGAGTCAAGCTACCTCAACGTGGACTAGGGGAGACCGGCAAGTCTCTGATCACCACGGGATAAATCGCGTGTCAAAATTTGTGGTTTGAGCACTCTTACTTTCATTGCTTAATTTGAATTGTTAGCTCTCTTAGAATTGTTCCCTAATTTGTGAATTTATAGTTCTTAGACATAGTCTTGTTAGTGCACATTAGTGAGACATAGAATTTTTAGGTCTTGATTGCAAATCTTGTAATTCATAGTCTCATTTGCTTAGTTATCGCAATTAGAGCTGAAAAATTTTATAACCTCCTATTCACCCCCCTCTTGTCGATTATCCTTGATCCTACGGACCGTCACGACGCCCACCTCTAGTGGAGACAACGAGGGGTTAAAGTGAATAGTAGGACTTAGACTTGAGAAGACTAAGCCTATTTTACTGTTCCCGTGGTCCCACCCGCTTTTCCAGCCCCTGGAGATTTGCCTGACAGTGTGCCCACGTCAGGAATATAAAATTCGTAATGGTTATGCTTAAACCTGATTAAATCCCTCAGGGTTAAGTTCAGGAATTTAGTTATGCCTGACGGCTACTGCAGGTCGGTTAGGACTAGAGCAAGACCATCAAGGATAATATGGATTCCATTTGGTAAGCATCCGACTAGAGTGAATTCTCTAGTTTGTCATGATAATTCTCTAGTTTGTCACGATAATCTCAGCTTGTCTAAGCTTAGACGCACGAGCTGTGGCGTGCATGCATCGGTTTAGTGGTTAGGCCTTTGGATTATTCTAAGATGAGAAAATCGTTGTGGCGTGGTGCATGTGGATTCAAAAATCAACGCACGCTAGCTCCCATCTTGACCCCTACGTACGACGTACGTGCATAAGGATCAGAGTCAAAGATCTCGGAAATTTGTGACATCCATCATCAACTTGATCAACGTGTTCTTGTGTTTGCGCGTACGACATCCATCGATCGGTCATTGCTAAAACATCTGGTCGGCGTTGCATGTTCTAGCTAGTCCTTGCATACATGACTTGTGCATTCACAAATATATAGATGGAGGACACGCATGTACGGTGATCACCTTGCACACGTGCATTCATATATGGAATTTTTTTTGAAATTAGGGCCAGGAGCTCTGGCATTTCAGTAAAGAGGGAAGAGATAACAGACGAGCTACGTACATACGTGCACACACGCGCAGGCACGCCTCCTCACGCGCAATCGTGTCGAGCGGCGCTCGAATACGAGTGGGCTGGTCGAGCGTTGCTCGAGCCAACCAGTCGAGCCAAAGCAACAACCGCTTTATATAGAGAAATCACGTATTCAGAATTTGGGAATAATAGCACAAAGTTAAAAGCAATTACTTCAACTAATAGAAGTTCCACATGAATTAATTTTATAGAAAAAACAATCCGATTCCTTCAAAACAACTTCTGAAACCCTTCCATGCATGATTGTTGTTTTGTCTCATTGAATTGCATATGTTGCCGGTTAATCAAATCACGCAAACCAAAAGTTATGTAAAAGATTATGTAAGGCATGATGCTTAACCATTTTCCAGAAAGCGACCGGTTGGAAATAACACAAGAAAACACAACTGGAACGGTACACATTGTGCATGACCTTCAAACATGTGCGGTCGCACGTGCATGTACACACAACAGCTGTTTCAAGCCCTCTGACGTCGTCGTTTATGTTATTGCAACGACAAAAAATATATAGCCGTAAGCAAGACAGGCTATGTCGATAATTCATCTATACCTTCCTGCTATATACTACTTTTATTTCTTTTTGTCGTCCACGGAAGCTAATTAAGGAATCTTATATTTTAAAACAAGACCGATAAACTTTGAGACATGACTTATCTTAACTATTATAAGAATGAGTTGGTGGTGATGGTGAGTCTGTCAGGATGGACCAGAACAGTAGGAGCCCAAGGCCCAGTAAGTGAGTCAATATTGCTTTGCTAACCTATAGTTGTAAATCTGCAGGACAACTCAATATAGATGATTTGATTTATTTACTAGCTTACAAAGATATGTTTTGTTTGATATGTGTGTTACAAAATTGATTTATTGTATGGTTTAAGATCCTGCATTATAATTATGTATTATTCTCTTTTGAAATTCCGTTGCAACGCACGGGCATCTTACTAGTATATTTTAAAATGAAGTTGGAATATGCTAATGCTATTGTGCAATATTATGTGGGAGATTATGTATATTAGATTGGAATATCCTGCCTGTCATAATCAAGATTGAGCAGCAGAGACTGCAGAGTCCATGCATACATCCAAATTAAAACTCGTAACTTTGGGTACACGGTTTTGAACCTGAAGATGGCACAAATGTCCAAGTAAAAACCAGAGAGCTGTCACTTTGGTTTTAGGTGCAGATCAAAGGGGCCCATGGGACATTCCTTTAAGGTTTCCTTTTTCAGACCTTGGTCTCCACTGATCAGCTCACATTGTGGCTAACTAATTATACAGTTAATTACTTGTCTTACAAGTTTGGTCATGTCTCAAAGGTGTGCAGCTTCTTCCTACGTGGTGTATTTCTAGAACGCAAAGACTCGTAAATTTGGGTACACGTCGCAACAATCTAGAGTGGCATGTGATGCGTGGATTTTTTTGTTTCAAGTTCAGGCTAATCGAAAATTCTACTCAACCTGCTTGGAAGAGGGATAAGATGGTGGAAATACAAGTAATTTTGTGTATGTACTCTCTCCAGTCACAAATAGTTACCGTTTTGAACATAGATATAGTCAAATATTCGAAACTTTGACTGTCGATATATTTTTAAATATTTAAATTGAACACATGGAAATAATATGTATAAATTGGTCTCAAAAAGTACTTTTATAATATTATAATTTTATTATGTTTTATTAATATATTATAATAGAAATTAGTTATCAAATATGTGTTTTGGAGACCGTTTTAATACCCAAAACGACAACTATTTGTGACGAGAGGGAATATGATTTTTACTCGGGTTGATCCATATTCCATACACATGATAGGAAATGAGGAAAAAGTTGAACCTAGAGGTGGGCGTCGTGTCGTACCGGGTTGGCCTGGTACAGGCCAATCGTGCTTCATGCCTGAATCGTGTCGTGCCACGATAGCCCATTTTGCCATGCCGTACAGTGTCATGCTTCCATGTAGGGTCGATCAAGAAATACATTGTAGAATGTTGGGTTGCATGCATATTCATAGTCAATTTCTTTTACCTCTCTCCGATCAAAAGATCAATCTCCCACCGCTTCAGCAATGGTCTATCCACCAGAATTGAAATAGAAATTTAAATATTGCGCCAGTGACGCAAAGGTGAACCAACAAGATTGTGAAGGATATTGTTTCTTATTCTAAAACAAGATATAAATAAACTGTAAACAGATCATTTAAAGATATTGGGATACATGCGATACTTGTCCAATATCACATGGTTTGTCTTTTACCAAATATTCTCTTAGGAGATTATCATGTTTTTTCTGTTACTTTTTTTTTTCTTTCTCCTTCAATTTTTTCCTTTTTTTTCCCAAATGTTTTCACTTTTCCTCTCTTTTCATTTCCTCCATTTTCCCAATTCCCTCTCTTTGCCCCCTCCCCACCCCCCGTTTCGCCCCCTTCTTTTGGGACCCCCCTCTCTCTCTCTCTCTCTCTCTCTCTCTCTCTACGTAGCCCACCCACCACCTCTTGGCTCCTGACCACTCCTCTTACCCTTTACCCCGCCTCATCCGACCCCTCTGCCCTCGCCGCCCCCTTCCCCTCCGAGCCATGGCACCACGGCGCCATGGCGACCAGCCGACCACGGTGCGGGAGGTGAGGCGGCAGCGCGGGAGGCAAACACGGGAGTTGAGGTGATCACGATGGGCGAAGGCGATGGCGGGAGGCAGCGGAGTCATCAAGGCGAGGCGGCACGGCGGGGTGGAGTGGAGGGGCCTAGGTGTGGGCACAGTAGGCGACAGTGACCACAGCACGATGCGGGAAGTGAGGTGGCGAGGTGCAGCACCGCCATGGCGTGGCCAAGGTCATGGCTGCGCTTGCATCCCCTTTCTCCTCTCTGGTGCGGACACAGCGGCGCGGGCTTTATTTCTTTTTGTCGTCTACGGAAGCTAATTAAGGAATCTTTTATTTTAAAACAAGACCGACAAACTTTGGGACATGACTTAAATTTTAAAATGAATTAAGTTGGAATATATATATATGCTAATGCTATTGTGCAATATCAAGTGGGAGATTATGTATATTAGATTGGAATATCCTGCCTGTCATAATCGAGATTGAGCAGCAGAGACTGCAGAGTCCATGCATACATCCAAATTAAAACTCGTAACTTTGGGTACACGGTTTTGAACTTGAAGATGGCACAAATGTCCTAGTAAAAACCAGAGAGCTGTCACTTTGGTTTTAGGTGCAGATCAAAGGGCCCCACGGGACATTCCTTTAAGGTTTCCTTCTCAGTTCAGCCAGACTGCATGAGCTCAGCCAGGCTGGTGCGAGTCAGGCTGAGTGAATGCAAGATGTTGTTATTTATTTGATCGTATGAGGTTGGACAGGTTGTACAGAGATGTTGTTTGGTTGGCTGCACTGGAATGGAAGTGTGATAGGCAAATTCAAGAGAGGGATGAAATAAATTTTAAAATACTAGAAATCAATAATTTCACAAACGAAAATAAAAAGTTTTAAAATATATTCTAGAAAATCAATAAATTGAAAAACTAAAATTTTAATCTTTTGAAATTTATATAGCAAGTATGGTCTAATTTTGTTCGAAAAAATATCAGGAACACATAGGTGAAATCGGTTCGTTGATCAGAGATGCTAATCAAAAGATATAACAAAGAAAAGAAGAAAACTAGATAGTAAATGTTGATGTCAGTATGCATGCATGGCTCGGCAGAGCCTGGCCCTGAGAAAACGGTGGATTTTCTCGTTTCACTAGAGACAGGCTGAAAGGGATGTTTTGCATCTGTAGAGCCAGACTGAGTTGGATTAGAAGACAACCAAACACCCATCTTTTGTATCTGCGGATACAAATCTCTTTAATGCAGCTAACCTAACAACCCATAAGGGGCTATTTGGTTGCCTTCTCTCGCGAGCCTGGCCCGTTTAACTCAGCCAGGCTGATGGGATACGTGATGCACATATATAGAGATAGTGTTTGATTGAGTATTTAGTATGTACGTATTTTGAAATTTAAATATTTAAAAATTTATATAGCAAGTGTGGTCTAGTTTTGTTCGAAAAATGTCAAGAACCCATTTTTGAAATCGGTTCGGTAATTGAAGATGTTAATCAAAAGATATAAACAAAAAAAAGAAACTCACATACCCATGTGGCACCCCATGCATGGTTTGATATTTTGGCTGACGGTGGCTCCTTGCGCAGAACACGAGGCTGTCATGCGCTGTATCCAGAGATACGCCCATTTTCTACGTATCTCCAGAGCCAGGCTGCATAGAGAATCTTGCATCCAGAGCGCCAGGCTCAAAACTAGATGCAGGCAACCAAACCAAAGAAAAAAAACAAGATTTTGTATCCGTAGATACAAATCTCTGTGCATACAGGCAACCAAACAGCCCCTTAATGTTTCCTTTTTCAGACCTTGGTCTCCACTGATCAGCTTATATTATGGCTAAATTAATACAGTTAATTATTGTGTCACAAGTTTCGCCATGGCAAAGGTGTGCAGCTTCTTCCTACTTGTGGTGTATTTCTAGAATGCAAAGACTCGTAAATTTGGGTACACGTCGCAACATTCTAGAGTGGCATTGTTTCAAGTTCAGGCTAATCGAAATTCTACTCAATCTGCTTCGAAGAGGGATAAGATGGCGGAAATACTAGTAATTTTGATATGTCACAAATAGTTATCATTTTGAATATAAATATAGTCAAATCTTCGAAATTTTGAATGTTAATATCTCTTTAAATATTTAAATTGAACATATGGAAATCATATGTATAGATTTATCTCGAAAAAAACTTTTATATATAATACTATAATTTTACTAGGTTTTATTAATATATTATAACATAAATTAGTGATTAAAACTTTGTTTTGGAAACCGTACAAGTATCCAAAACGATAACTATTTGTGACGGGCGGGAATATGTTTTTTACTCGGGTTGATCCCTATTCCTTACACAGGACAGGAAATGAGGAAAAATGTTAATCCCATTTCCCATAAAATGGGTCAAAAGTTAGCTGATGATAGGTTGGGCTGCAAAATGGGGTGGCTCATTTCATAAAAGGTTAGAGTAGTGCTTCTATGTTTTTCCTTCTAATATAAATTGCACGAATCTTGAAGCAAACGAATGGGTAAGTAATCACTATCTACCCTTCATTCATGCTTTAATAGTTGTGCAACTTTAAAAAAGAAAAGCACCGAAACACCTCTCAAAAGGTTATCAACTTTGATCAAAGTACTCAGCAAGACAGGTGAAAAACAATCAAGAAATGCTTGTGCAATAAGAGCACTCCTAATAGTTTGATACTAAGCCTTGATACTAGAGGAGATAAGAGTGGTTAGATGTTGTTTTAGAAAAAGCCATCCTAATAACTTGTTGCTTTATGGTTGATACCAAAAGACGCCACAATGATCATGCAATTGGCCCTTCCAATACACTACCTTCTATTACACTATTTGTCAGTACAATTTTCTTGATTTCCAAAGAAAGATTTGATACTCGCATGGGTATCAAGCTTGTTCTCTCTCTCTTTCAGCTCACAAAAAAAAAAATCTGATATAGCATAGTTATAGTATCGAAAACAAGTGATTATTGGGAGTGCCAAAAATGCTGCCAAGATTGGCATAGTTACATAGGGAATGACATGACATACGATACCTTGCTTAAAAAAAAAAAGAAGATAGAAAGAGAAGCACCTGGTCTCCAAGATCTCCTGTTAAAAGTAACCGAAGTGATTTGAAGTTTTGAATACAAAATCCAACATTGGGGCAAGAAACCATTCAGCTTCCTTTGACTGCTTGGTCGCAACTCAGACCTGTTACCTGAACAGTAGAGTAGCCTGCCCCAGGAAGTTGAAGTCACACTACACAGTGTCCAAACATGGGCCAAGACACCAGCTCGGCCCAACAGACTCGAATTAAGCAGCCTAATCCAATCCTTGCATGACTGGACAAACTGCTGAAATTGCACATGATCCTTGTATAACAAGATGCCAGCTAATCCACCTCAATTTCAAGAAAACCAAGTAGGAAATCACAATGAGGAGCGGTCTAGCAGATCCAACCGAAGTATCAAACAAGGGCAACAGATTCCTCAGGCAGTGTATGTTCCAATTTCCAAAGTCATCATACAGAACTACACATGAACCAAAAGTGCAAGAGAAAACAGGACAGATAGTCAAACCAGGTGCTATTACAACTAGGTAAATTACACTAACGATTCTAGTATCCATCCCAACGACATGAATCCGGCCCCGCATAAGATCCCACTAAATTGGAGCAAACTCATGGCTTCGAACCTGTCTTACAATTCTGAACAACGAAGAGATTGCATCTAGCTGATCCATCACCAGCATAAACCATCATTTATCTCCAACTGTAGCCTATGTAAACATAAAAAGGTGCAGTAAATTACTAGGAGCCTCCATTAAGGACAACACTTTGTGAAATGTCCCAAAATTTCAAAAGAAATGCAAAAAAATCGAATTCGAATTTTGATTTGAGATTTGGGTTTTGAATTTGGAAATTTGGATTCGGATTTCTCACCTGGGCTTCTTCGTCTTGACCGCCGGCCCGCCGGGCCGCGCGCCCGGTCCGTTGCCATGCCACACCCGCCTGCTCGCCCACGCCCCATGCCATCCACCGCCTCGCCTGCTCCCACCGACCCCCGTAGCTTCTCCGTCGCCGTCCACCCTCCCACCTTTGCCATGCCTGCCGCACTCTCCGCCTCTCTCTCGCTCGCTCGCTCCCTCCATCCCTCCCTCCCTCGTTCGCCAGGTATAAAGCCCCCCCCCCGCGCTCGTCTTCCTCGCGCCCCTCCTTCGCCGGTGAGCCCCTCCCCTTCTCCGCCACCGCCGCCCTAAAGTTCGCCGCCGCCGTCCCCACGCCCCATAACCCTAAACCCCCTTTTTCCTCTGTCGCCCCAAGCCCCCCACCGTCACTCTCCCCCGCCGAGCCCCTTTCTCCTCCCGCTCCGGCTCACCGCGGTTGCGCCGCCGCCGTACCCCCCGAACCCTAACCCTCACGCCCTCTCCCATCTCTCGCTGCAGCCCTGGCCCGCGCGTCAGCGCCAGCCGGCTTGACCCCACCTGTCAAGCGGGGTCCAACTGCTAGAGAGCCGGAGCAAGGGAGGCTCTACCTGAGCTCGCTGGTGGTGAGGGGGGTCTCTGGTGAGGTTTGGTCGGCAGCCTAGGAAGCTAAGGCGGGTCCTTGCGCACCTAGGGGCGAGTTCAAACTCCTATTATGGCAATCCGAGCACAACTCACACCGGTGCGAGGCGGCGGGCTCGCTGGAGGTGAGCTGTGATGGTTAAAGGATTAAGCTTGAATGGAATCTATTAGTGCAAAAGTGTCACTGTGCTATATGGATGCTAATTCAACAAATCCCCGAGAGCAAGATAAGGTGTAACGAGTTCTCACCGTGCGTCGGAGTTGAAGATGAAAAAGTGTCGTGGAGGCGGTGCTATGTTGATCCTCGGGTCAAATTGACCGAGAGTTTTGGTTCGCCAGTGGGTTAAGATGCTTCGGTAAAAAGGAATTGAGGAATGGATTTGCCTGGAGGGAGCAAGCTCGAAACTTGCTCACGGCGGGGAGTTGGCCAGAGTTAGAGAAAAAGAAGAATTTGGGCTCGGTATTGAAAGGTGAGGGTAATGCTCGAACCCAGAGACGGCTAGGAGATTTTATAGAGCATCGAGGCAGTGACCGTAGGGTTTAACCTTGAGTTTGGTGTTGTCTGCCAAGAGAGCATGAGGCGGTGGTGGTCAGGGCCGGATTTCGCGGGTCATAGCGTGGGCAGGTGCGGCCGTGGCAGCAGCATAATGGGGCGGTGCGACGTGGCCTCGGTCCTTGTGAATTATGGCGCAGAACGGACAAGGGTTGAGGTGGTTCATCGATATTTCCCGGTCGGCTTCGCGCGGAGAGAGACAGAACAGGGAGAGAGAGAGAGAGAGAGAGAGAGAGAAGAGAGAGAGCAGTGAGGTGAGGGAGAAGAAAGGCCTGACGGCTGGGACCGGGGCCACCGAACAAAGAGAGAAAGAGAGGGAAAAGTTGAGTGGATGACATGTGGGTCCGGGACAAGTGAGGGGCCATCTTTCAGTTGGTGAAGGTCTTGGCCAGTCGGTGAAATGCAGTAATTGATTGGGCCTCACATGTAAGTCAAAGGAGGAGAGGGAGATTTGATTCAATGCATTTCTTATCCTTTGACAGCCGGCTAAGGTCAATAAATTCAGGAGTCATTTCGCCATTAATTTTTTTTTTTAATTTTTAATAATGATCCTGGGAGAGTTATATACTATCTATAAAATTTTGGGACCAAAATTCACAGTATATATTTTAATAAAATCCTGACAATACTAGCTGTTCAGAAATTTAATTTCGGGAATTGATTTAATTGAGGACCTAAACCAATTAATTGATTTTTAAAATTTTTTAAAAAGTCTTTGGATGGAATTAGGAACCTTCAATAAGAATTTTAAAATTTAATTTAAAAGTATTTATTTTATTAAAATTCTTTTACTACAATTCTTAGATTTTCAGGATTGGGATAAATAAATTAGAATAAATATTAAATTTCATTATTAATTTTTACCAATTTTACCAGAGATAGATAAGGGTCTAAATATCTTATGGTATAAAGGGGGCCACGTTGAAGCTGTACAAATATTTATAAAATTACTTCTTGCACTGTTCAATGTCACATCAATTTAGTAGAAATAATCATTTCACCAATTAAATAGATTCACATGGGTTTTTGACTGCCATAAACAGGTTCCAGAGGTCTCCATTGATTTTTATAACATTTTTGGAGTTTTTTCTTACTTTTTATTTTTTTTTTCCCATTTCCTTTCTCTCATATCAAAATTCAATTATCCGTTAACAAGAAATTCACTTAAAAGCACATAAATTCAGAAAATCCAATAATAAATCAAATTCATTTTTAATATTTTATTATTACTATTTGTTGAATTTTGGGATGTTACAATAAATAAACACCAAAACAAGGCTCAAATGAAATAAAAATAGTACAGGCTAGATTTTAGAAGAAGAAAAAATTGAAAGAAGAATGGTGTCAATTGGAGCTAGGACGGAGGAGAACAGGCTTTCGAAGGTTTAGACAGGAGAGTAAATCAGGAAAATATATAACAGAGGAGGAAGGGTGTGAGTGGCTAACAGGTTGGGTTTACGGATTTTTCTAGATTTCTAAAATAAAAGAAATTAAAAAAAAAATTAAAGTGGTTGACAGGTGGGGCTATGGTCTATGACCATGTCCATGGTTTGGCTCCGTCTATGGTGGACTCGGTGCTTGGAGGCTATGTGGATGATATGGAGGCTCACATATCATTGATTTGGCTTTTAGATCTAGGGTACTTTTGGGGTTGTCACGGCGCTGACGGCAACTGCATACGCTGACTTAGCGGTGAGGTGACGCACACGCGAGCGGCCACATCAGCACGACTGCGATCGGCTCCAGTTGACGTGGGGCGCCTTACATTTAATTGCCAGAACTGCCGAGTGCAACTTAGATAGACGTAAGGAGAGGTAAGATCGTCCCTTCAAGTCTTGAATTGAGCTTATTTGATGTATACGCATGCTTTTGTTCCATTTGTACAGATGAGCGAGGTTGCTGCTTCTAATTTTAGTGAGGGAAGAAAAAGAGATTTTGGTGTTCATGTATGGATCACGAGGATATTGCAGGAGCCAGTTTTTTAGCTACGCACTTAGTTTTTTTTAGGGATAATCGGATATATGCCACTGCAGGAATCGTTTATTCGAGATTTGTCATCGTTCCTTTGCTTTTTTGAACGATGCCATTATGAAACCGTGCTCATTCGAAATATGCCACCGCTCGCGTCCGGTCACGACACGTGTCTCGTCCGCGATGGCAAATCTCGAATAAGCGGTTCCTACAGTGGCATATATCCAATTAATACGGGACACGTGTCGCGACCGGACGCGAGCGGTGGCATATTTCGAATATGCACGGTTTCATAATGGCATCGTTCGAAAAAGCAAAGGAACGATAGCTAAACACTTGGCTGATCAAACGGAACAGCGTAATTAGTTCTTTTTAGGGATAATTGGATATATGCCACTGCAGGAACCGTTTATTCGAGATTTGCCATCGTTCCTTTGCTTTTTCGAATGATGCCATTATGAAACCGGGCTTATTCGGAATATGCCATCAGCCGTCCGGCCACGACATCGCGGTCCCGTATTAATTGGATATATGCCACTGTAGGAACCGCTTATTCGAGATTTGCCATCGCGGACGGGACACGTGTCGTGACCAGATGCGAGCGGTGGCATATTTTGAATAAGCACGGTTTCATAATGGCATCGTTCGAAAAAGCAAAGGAATGATGGCAAATCTCGAATAAGCGGTTCCTGCAGTGGCATATATCCAATTATCCCTTTTTTTTAAGACATAGCTAAACACATAGCTGATCGAACGGAATAGCATAATTACCAGATAAACATTAATGGAAATAAGGTCCATAAGGAAACAGGCAAAAAGCGTGAGCTGACAATTATATATATATATATAGGGAACACTAGTTACATGCCCGTGCGTTGCTACGAAAAACAAAATTGATAACGAAAAATAAAGATTATAAAATAAAAAAAATTATTTCACAAGATCAAACATCTATCTTTAACGCTTCGTTTCTTAAGTAAAGTCAAGCTAATTAAATCAACGCTTCATTTCTTGCGTAGGGCAATTAAGTAGGGCAATTAAGCGGCAATTAATGACGTGAGAAGAACGAACCACTGCCACCAAGTGCTGCTTTAGAATAGTAGAGATATCTAGTGCTAATGGCCATTGGGTGCTAACATGCTAACATTAAATCTGACCCATCAGATCTATGATAAATGGCTCAGATGTAGAGAGGTGGAAGCCCTATTAATTACCTCATTACTCACTCAAATGCTTTTCACACAAGCCAATTGATTACCTCATTAATTACCTGTCCAAATCTGAGCCACTCATCATAGATCTGATAGCGCAGATCTTATGTTAGCATATTAGCACCCAATGGCCATTAGCACTAGATATGTTCCCATATATATATATATATATATATATATATATATATATATATATATATATATATATATATTGAATTTCCCGTTGTGTCATATCAATGTATTTCGTATTATGATAGTATGAACAGGAGATAATCATCTGCAGCCGATCGTAATGGCATCTGAGATCCGATAATCTTATATTAGAGGCGTCATTGTGAAATGCAAGAAGCTTCCTGGTCTTCCGCGAGGAGCATGTGATGGTGATGCCTTATGACATTCAGAAAAACTATTCTTTGCCTCTCTGGGATACTCGGCCTTGTCGGTTGGCTCAAATTACACAAGTGCGAGTGGACGTCTTGCAATTACAAATTACACATGCCCTCACATGGCTGGTCAGTGGAGGCGCTGAATGCAGATGCCCTCACGTTTCAAAGATCAAGATCAGGGTAGTAAATTACACTTATTCATTTTGTTAATTACTACCTCTGGTCAAATTTACTTCTCATTTATGTAGGATCGAAGTATACGAATATAGCAATCAGAGGGGGTGAATGATTGTGCGGAAGCTAAAACCAAATTTTTGATATACTAAAAGTTCACCCCAAAACAGAACCAAATAATTGCCTCGTATTCGACAAAAACAGAATTACAGAGGTTCAGTAAAACGTGAATTCCTGTAGATCCAACTGTTAGATCGATCTGAAATTTGGACACAAGAAACTAGATTCCGATACGAATCAAACCCAAAAAGAATAAGCCCGATCGGACTTACGGATCAAAAGTTATGAGCTTCGCAAGCTTGCTGTTCCAGAACTTAACGAAAATCAATCTAATAAAAACTTCAAGATTAAACAAGACCTTCAAAGGATTAATCAACTAGACTTTGTGGAACTCTAAATCAATACCCTAGAAAGGTTTTTAATGGATCAAATCAAGATGAAACTCAAAGATCAAAAACCAATCTAGAATTAGAACAAGCATGCAAACAAGAATCAAAACAGAAAACACTGTAGCAACGAGGTTACTGTAGCACGCAAGAGTATGGAAGAATTGATCTTTATTTCTTTTGTCTAAAGTACTCCCATCAAAAGAGTACAGACTCTAAAACTGAGCTTGAGGCTCTCAATGCCTTGCTCACCTTAATTGCCCTTCAACAGGAGACACCCCTCCTATTTAAAGGAGCACAACACAAGAAGTCCTGAATACAATTCCTAATCCTAGTAGGAGTCCCACTCCTAATCCTAGAAAGAGTATGTATTCAAACACAACTTCACTTAGCCCAACCTGGCCAAGTACAACTCTTGCACGCGTATGGCAACCCTACCATATTCACGTGACTAACACTTTGCACGCGTATGGCCACCTGCCATACTCACGTGACTAACACTTTGCACGCGAATGACCTCCTGCCATTCTCACGTGACTAACCATTCTTTATGTGCACCATTCTCTTAGCCCGAACGTCCCGCATGACATCCTTGACCACCAAGACCTCAGTTCCTCCCTGAACCTAGTCCCGAACCTCAGTTCCTCCATGAACCTAGTTCCGGTCCCGTCATCGACCACGTTCGCCCTCGAGCAATACCTGCACATGAACAAACCACAAAACAAATCCAAGCACAAGTCCATGACTTGACTCAAGGTCAATCCATGCAACTACTCACACGAGCATTGCATAAAGTCAACTTCAAAATAAGCATTATGAAATTCTCACAAATCTCAAATTTAAACCAAAGATCAATTCCAAATCTTGCAAAGCCCTAACCGAGCAAAATGCATTCACGACAGACCAAAAATATGGTCCGGTGTACACATGAAAAAATCACTCGAAAACCTATTCACGATGGAACAAAAATTTGGTCCTACGTAAATGCGAAACTTACTGGTTTTGGAAGTTTCAGTCCGGCTAAAAAACGTTTGAGAACACGTTCACGGCGGACAAAAAATTTGGTCCGGTGTGCATGCCAAAAACGTGATTTCTGAAGAGAACTTGAAACCTCAAAAACACGTTCACGCCAGACTAAAAATTTAGTCCGGTGCAGTAGCGAAAACCGGTCCGACGCTCAAGAGAAACTTACTGTTTCTTGATAATTTGGTCCGGCACAAAAGAGAACTTTACTATTTCTTGTCAAATTATCAAACACATGCACAAACACATTTTGCAAAAACAATTCTTAAGCTAATTTTTCAGCACATGATTTCACAAACTCCCCCTTGATGAAAACATTGGCAACACCACTTAGAATTGAACATTTCGCATTCAGTTTACAAACGATTTTAAAATCCAAAGGATTAAAGACCAAAAAGAGAAAACATAGAATTCCCCCTTTGACCAAAAAGCAAAACAAAATCTCCCCCTGAGAATGAAAATGTGTGTGAATGTGCAATGTGCCCAAAAATTCCAAAATTCTCCAAAATTCTCCCAAAATTCTCAAAATTCCAAAAACAAATCTCCTTTTTTCTTCTCCCCCTTTTTCCTTAAACTTTTCAACGATTCCCAAATTTCTCCCCCTTTGACAATGGATTCATCAAGAGTACAAAAGAGAGAACATGTTCAAAATTTTTCTGAAACAAGGAGAAACAAAGAGTACCAAGAAAGGAAAAGATGAGCTCATTCGATCATATAACCTTATATATCACATAATATGCAAAAATACATGATCTTAATGTGATTTTAACAAGTTAGGGAATGACATGCATCTCAACCTCAATTCAGACAACTATAGCCAAGTACTAAGCAAGACCTTAGTAGAGAAACAAAGGCTCAAAATTGAAGCAACTAACAATTCTGGGCGAGCAAGTAGTTTCAACTCCAATCTAGTAAACCAATTTAATCTTTGAACAGTAAACTGCATGTGGCATGCTTGAAGCATACTTCTTTTATTTCCTTAGAGTGGCATGCTTGAAGCATACATCTTGTCTTTAAGGGAATGGCATGCTTGAAGCATACATCTTATTTTTTTAGGGAAAGCATGCCTGAAGCACACAACTTGAAGCTTTTGCTTTTAACAACCTTTTTTTATTCCCATTTCTTTTCTTTTTCTTTGATTGTAAACATGCAAAAGTGATTAAATGGTCTTATGAAAGAGTAAAACTGAAAACACACTTGCTCTATAGCCCAAATTTGTCAAGAAGATTCAATATCAAGCCTAGAAGGGTAAGATATCACATAGTTTTTAGCTATAGGCAATCAGTCCAGGGAATTCCACAATGTCATTTTTAGTTCAAGTGAGACAATTTAGATTATCATATATTAGCTCAATTACATAATATATAAAGAAATATGATAAAGTAAGCTCATCAAGTGAAAGAACTTGGCAAGGAAACTCCCCCCTCAAAACAAACCCATTGAATGAACAATCCCAAGTTGTCCCCGAAAGAAAGCTTCCTGGTCGTCCACGAGGAGCATATGATGGTGATGCCTTATGACATTCAGAAAAACTATTCTTTGCCTCTCTGGAATACTCGGCCTTGTCGGTTGGCTCAAATTACACAAGTGCGAGTGGACGTCTTGCAATTACAAATTACACATGCCCTCACATGGCTGGTCAGTGGAGGCGCTGAATGCAGATGCCCTCACGTTTCAAAGATCAAGATCAGGGTAGTAAATTACACTTATTCATTTTGTTAATTACTACCTCTGGTCAAATTTATTTCTCATTTAGGGCATCAACATGGTCTCACACGCATTTGACTATTACCTTTTTCAATTATGAATATAATTAGTAAATGTATTAAAATTGTAGTAATATAGAAATAATTTTGACAGTAAATCTATTAATACAAGTTGCACAAATCTTGAAGCAAGTGAAGAGGTAAGTAATCATCATCTATTCTTTATTTATGCTTTAATATTTGGGCAACTTTTTTTTTTAAAAAAAATGCATAGAAGCACATCTCATATACTCCCTCCGGTTTGGTAATACATGTCGTTTTGAACATAGTGATGGTCAAATTTCCGAAACTTTGACTAACAATATATTTTTAAATATTTAAATTGGATACATAAAAATTATATGTGTAGACTTGTCTCGAGAAGTACTTTCATAATATTATAATTTTATTGGGTTTTATAAATATATTATAATAAAAATTAGCGGTTAAAGTTGTGTTTTGAAGACCGTGTCGATGTCCAAAACGACAGATATTATTAGACTGGAGGGAGTATGTATTATTGGTCAAAGTTTTAAAGAGTAGATTGCATGTATTCTAGGACTATCTATTTTGGACCGGAGGTAGTAGCATCCTAGCTACAATTTGATTTGATTTTATTTATTTTAACAAAAGGCATTTGGTAAATTCAAATCTAAATAACATAATGCTTTGAAACACTTGACATATGTATTGATGTAAGTACATAATATAGTTTGATCAGTTCATTCAGCTTTACATTTGTAATACGGAGAAATAAGATATCCATGATCTTAACGTGATATCTTAGAGGGCTCAACTAACTGTCTCCATTATCTAAATAATTAGTACTTCAACCCAACAAAGAATGCCCTAATCTGAGCTGTTGCAAGGATGGCGAGTTGACTTCTCAATGGTTTAAAAACCTGATCAAGCTGTACAAAAGAGGGTTGACCAACCTTTTGTACAAACGTCATTGTATATTATAGCAATCGATGCAACCAATACGAACGCACCCACTTGTCTCCCAGAAAGTCAATACTCGGCACCCGTTTCCAATTTTCCTCCAAGGCACTTGCTCAGACGGCCATTCTATTCTCCACTCTGCAATTGTGTTTCCCTGTGTTACTGCGCGTGAGTTCTTGAGAGCTCTGAGTGCTGCAATGGCTGAGCTGATCATGAGGCCGCTTATCGGGCCGCTTGTCTCCATCGTGAAGGAGAAGGCGTCCAGCTACCTCCTGGAGCAGTACAAGGTGATGGAGGGCATGGAGGAGCAGCATAAGATCCTCATGCGCAAGCTGCCGGCCATCCTGGACGTCATCACTGACGCCGAGGAGCAGGCGGCCCAAAGAGAAGGGGCCAGAGCCTGGCTTCAGGAGCTCAAGCAGGTGGCATATGAGGCGAATGATGTCTTCGACGAGTTCAAGTACGAGGCGCTCCGCCGCAAAGCCAGGAAGGATGGGCTCTACGGCAAGCTCGACCTCGTGGATACAGTAAAACTCATTCCTTCTCACAACCGCCATGTGTTCCGTTACAGGATGGGCAATAAGCTTAGCAAGATTGTACAGAGTATTGAGGTCCTTGTCGCAGAGATGAATGCTTTTGGGTTCAGATTCCGCCCTCAACCGCAGGTCTCTATGAAGATTGCTGAAAGATCAAGAGGCAAAGATATTGACGACCCTATGAAGATTGCTGAAAGATCAAGAGGCAGAGATATTGAGAAGGTTGTTGAAAAATTACTTGGTCAAGCTAGCAACGCAGATCTCGCGGTTGTTCCCATTGTCGGAATGGGGGGGCTGGGCAAGACTACCTTAGCGCAGCTTGTTTACAATGACCCTCAAGTTCAGAAGCATTTCCAGTTGCGGCTCTGGGTGTGTGTGTCTGACAACTTCGATGTGGATTCCCTGACTAAAAGTATAGTTGAAGCAGCAGCTACCAACGAGAAGGATGATAAAAAATCACCACTGGATCGCCTTCAAAAGGTGTTGAGCGGACAGAGATACCTTCTTGTATTGGATGACGTCTGGAAAACTGGGATCACCTTCTCCGATAAGTGGGAGAAGCTGAAGGCCCGCCTTCAACATGGTGGCATTGGTAGTGCTGTGTTGACAACAACCCGTGATGAAGGAGTGGCTCAAGCAATGGGTACAGTTAAAGCCTACAACCTCACAGCTTTGGAGAAAAGCTTCATAGAGGAAATTATCATGACAAGAGCATTTGATGCACAAAAAGAGAGAAAGCCTAAACTACTTGATATGGTTGGTAAGATTGCGGATAAATGTGGGGGCTCTCCATTAGCCGCAACGGCACTGGGCTCTGTACTGCGTACCAAGACCAGGGTGGAAGAATGGAAGGCTGTGTCAAGAAAAAGCACCATCTGCTACAACGACTTGCCGGCACACATGAAGCAGTGCTTTGCTTTCTGTGCTGTGTTTCCCAAGGATTACGAGATTGATGTCGACAAGATGATCCAATTATGGATGGCAAATGGGTTTATCCCAGAGCTAAAAGAAGTTCGTCCTGAAACCATTGGGCAACAGATATTCAACGAGCTGGCCTCAAGGTCATTCTTTCAGGATGTGAATTATGTCCCAGTTGACGATCGTAAAAGCATACATGGGTACTGTTCTAGAAGGACATGTAAAATCCATGATCTCATGCATGATGTTGCACAGTCTGTTATGCAAAATGAATGTGTCACTATAGCTGAAAGACCAAGTCAGTCAGAGTTGTTAAGTACTGCTCGCCATTTGTTTTTGACATGCGAAGATCAAGAAACTCTTTTGAATGATTCTAAGAAGAAAACGTCTCTAGCTATCCAAACACTGCTATGTCATGGAGATGAAGGCATAGATGGTTCGTTGAAGCATCCATCAAAGTATAGCTCAGTGCGAGCACTACGACTCCGTCAAGATCGGAGTACATCCCTACTGATCAAACCAAAGCACTTGCGCCACCTGAGGTATCTTGATCTCTCAGATAGTCGTATCGAAGCTCTTCCTGAAGATATAAGCATTTTGTATAACCTGCAAACCTTGAACCTTTCTGGCTGCTGGAATCTTCGTCAACTTCCAAGGCAAATGAAGTACATGAATGCCCTCCGTCACCTCTACACCGATGGATGCAGTGAGTTGAAGTGCATGCCGCCGGACCTGAGCCAACTCACTTCCCTACAGACACTAACATGTTTTGTAGTGGGTACTGACTCGGATTGCAGTAATCTTGGAGAGCTACAGCATTTAAACCAGCTATGTGGTCAACTAGAGATAAGGCAGCTAGAAAATTTGACAGAAGCAGATGCAAAAGGGGCAAACCTCAGAAATAAGAAGGAACTCAGAGAGCTGACTTTAACATGGGGATGGCGTGTAGAAAATTTGGCAGAAGCAGACCTCGGAAATAAGAAGGTTCTTGAGCGTCTAGAACCTCATGACGGGCTGCAGGCTCTAACGATAAATTGCTACCAAGGCACCACTTTTCCGGAGTGGATGGATAAGTTGCTAAACGCGGTTGAGCTTCGTTTGTCTCGTTGCAAGATGTCCCAGAAGCTTCCTCCACAGTGCCAGCTACCAAAACTACGACTTCTTTCCTTGGATGGATTGGGAAATTTTAAATTCTTGTGCAGCGGTGATACATCCTTTACATTTCCAAAACTGAAGGAGCTTAAGCTAAAAGATCTGCCAGATTTTGAGGGATGGTTGGAAATGGATGGGTGGCAAGGAGAACAGATAATGTTTCCTCAACTTGAGAAGATGTTAATCGAGAGATGCAAGAAGCTAATGGCATTACCGGAAGCACCACTGCTGCCTGGAGACCATACAAGCTCCAAGTCGGCATTTCCAGAATTAAAGGTAATCCACTTAAGTGATTTAGATAGTTTAAAGAGCTGGGGGATGATGGAAGGAACGGATGGTGAACATTCCTCCTTCCCTAACCTTGAGGATGCTAGTATTGAAAAATGCCCAGAGCTAACAAGTTTTCCTCAAGCACCGAAGCTCGGTTCATTACAAATACACAGTGGCAACCAACAGATTTATCTACGGGCTGCTAGATACATGACTTCACTGTCCAAATTGAATTTGCTTTACTCTGGCTTGGAAATAGAACTGCCGGCTGACCTGGTGGACGGCAAGGAGATACAGAACCATAAATTGGTATCCCCTCTGTCGAATATGAGTTTAGAAGGCTGCAACTTCTTCTTCCGCTCAAGTGCGCTAGCGCTATGGAAATGTTTTGTACAACTTCAAGATTTGAGCATTTGTCGGTGCGATGGGCTCGTCCACTGGCCAGAGAAAGAGCTCCAAAGCTTGGTATCCTTGAGGACATTACGTGTTGATGATTGCAGCAAACTGACTGGATACGAGCAACCTCCTGACCAATCAACTTCAGAATTAAGGAGTCAACTCCTGCCACGTCTCGAGTCTCTAAGAATATGGGGCTGTGGAAGTTTGGTGGAGATCTTCAACGTGGCCGCATCTCTCAAAAGAATGGAAATTGGTTATTGCCTTAAGCTTGAGTTGAAATTTCGAAGCAGGCTGCGAGTTTGGAGAGGACAGATCAGTTCGAAGTACACCAGGAAGAGCCGGCGGTGATTCAACCTGACACTGACATCATGCCCTCCAGAGCTGTACCAAGGATGTCACCATCAGCCACGGAGCTTTTCCTTCCACGCCTGGAATCTCTATCACTAACAAGATGTCATAGCATTTCAGAGCTTCTCAATCTTCCCTCGACCCTCACGCGCATCGATATTGACCGGTGCATTAATATTGAGTCCCTATCAGGCCAGCTGGATGCCCTACAACAACTAGAAATTAATGGCTGTAAGAGGTTGAGATCACTGGAATCTTGCTCGGGGGAGCTCCCATCGTTGAAATCCCTGGAACTTGAAGGGTGCGATTGCCTGGCGGACATACCAGATGCGCCACAAGCATACCCGACCTTTCGATACCATACAATTAATAACCTACTCCACGCCCTTTAGTGCGAGGTTGAAGGTACCTTCCATCAAACTCATGCATCCATTTGCTTTTGCTCCTACGGTTTGTAGATATATGTTGAGCATTGCTTTTAATTTTTGGTTGTACATACATGTCATTATATAATTTTGAGATAACTTTTACCTTTTTCCTTTCCTTTGCATACCCTGCATATTTATAAGGTCATTATACTAAACGGAGGATATTATGGTCTTTTATATACATGTCTTAGGAATGTATGAAGTATTATGTATTTTCAAAATTATTTAAAAGGAGAAAAGAACTAAGCGGAGACTGAAGTGCAAGGCAACCAAGCAAACTAGTGTCACGTATCAATTTTGTGTAAAGTACGCATGCCCTCTGATTTGGTACTACTTTTCTAGTTGCAAAACCATACATCTTGTAATAAAAGTCGTCCATTCGATGGTAAGAAATAAAGTTTTGATTTTGTCGTTAAACTCAGGGCTTTGGCATTCTAGTATCTAAACTATTCTGTTGGATCATTTTGCCCCATAATTTCACCCCTGGTCGAGAAGCAGCTCGTAGTGTAGCTGACACAAAGAGACAAGATTTAATATAATCCGATCGAACGGGCTGAGACACTCAAGATTTAATTTAACTGTCTTGCACCTTTCTTACATAAAGAATGGTTTTCTTTCAACTTCCATGGACAATGTGCCATAATATACGATTCTATAGTTATTTCTCCTGTATTACATTCTAACATTCATTTATGATTCAGGGCCTAGGCTATCAAAACCGAAGACTTGGAAATATGCCATTAGTAGAGGCTGATGAGGTAGAAATAGCAGACTGAAGCCCTGAGCAAAGTTATCACCAAGGTTTGTAACGAGTTTCTGAATCCGGTCATTTTGTAAGAATAAGCTAGTAGATAGTTTCGGATGATGCTCCCCGTGCTGATTATCCTTTCCAGACTTGCAAATGATGGATTGTTGTGACTTGAAGATGAATGTACTACTTAGCATTCCTGAAGATAATCTCCTCTGCATCGTCATTTGATCGCATATTTCAATCGCAAGAGTTATTACGACGAAGAAGCTGAAAAGCCTCCAGTTCCAACAAAAACAAGTACCAAATTCCAAGGTGAAGAATCGAGCAAAGAGATACACGCCGCTCTGATTTTTTCCCCTTTCTTTTGAAGTATGTTGTGTTTAAATTCATTTGCTCCCGTATAAAAGAGATGCCTAGCACTTTCTCGTGACACAATTGCCCACATGAGGTTTATAACTTTTGATCCGTAAGTCCGATCGAGCTGATTCTTTTTGGGTTCGATTCGTATTGGAATCTAGTTTCTTGTGTACAAATTTCAGATCGATCCGACGGTTAGATCTACAGGAATTCACATTTTACCAAACCTCTATCAATCTGTTTTTGTCGAATACGAGGCAACTTTTTTGTTCAGATTTAGGGTGAACTTTTGATATATCAAAGATTTGATTTTAGCTTCCGCATAATCATTCACCCCCCTCTGATTGCTATATTCGTTTACTTCGATCCTACACCATCAGTACCGGTTGGTGCCTTAAACCGGTACTGATATCCCCCTCAGTCCTTTAGCCGTTGAACCGCGAGATAGTACCGGTTCGGGAGACGAACCGGTACTGATGTGAGACTATCAATCTTGGTTGGTACCTTGAACCGTAGTGATCTCCCCTGAAACCCCTCAGAGCCGTTGAACCAGGACTGTTGTAACTATCAGTCCCGGTTTGTGCCCAACCAATACTGATGAGCCGGTATCAAAGGTCGGTTCTGTAGTAGTGGCGTAAGCAGGGGTAAGACCGTCCCTTGAAGTCTCGAATTGAGCTTATTTGTTGTATATGCATGCGTTTGTTCCATTTGTACAAATGAGCTAGGTTGCTGCTTCTAATTTTAGCGAGAAAGAAAAAGAGATTTCGGTGTGCATGTATGGACCAGGATTGCAGGAGGCAGTTTTTAGCTACGCACTTAGCTGATCAAACAGAATAGCATAATTACCAGATAAACATTGGAAATCAGGTCCATAAAAAAAACACTCAGGTCTTTTTTTATGGACCTGATTTCCAATGTTTATCTTTTTTTATGGAACAAATTCATTTGTTCATTTGGCTCTTTTACCACGATAAGATCATGACTAAAGATAATCTGTTAAAAAAAGGGATTGATAAAGGTGTTGTTTGTAGCTTTTGTGATAAAAATGAATCCATTACTCATCTCTTTTTTGAATGTGTTGTTGCTAAGAATATTTGAAATTTGATCAATATTTTCTTTGATCTGGATATTGGTTACAACTATGAGTCCGTTCCTTGTTTTTGGGTTAGCAAAAAAAAGAATGTTGGTTTGAATACCATTTATGCAGCTGCGTTATGGAGTTTATGGATTATAAGGAATAACATGATTTTCTTGTCACAGAGCTGGTCGAGCGTGAAAACTATTTGGAGAAAGATTCTCATTTTGCTAGAAGATTGGAAACTTCTGTACAAGAAGGATATGTTGGCTCAGATGAGTCTATTTTGCACAAGTTTGGAGCAGAAGTGCCGAGCACCATTACCCTTGAGCCTAAAAGTGATTTAGTCAGCAATGCTATGCTTGGTGTGCAAGAACCTGAGCTGCTCCTAATCTCTACCTATCTTAAGAATATAATGAGTTGAATGTCACCTTTTTATTTTTGTTGCTAAGTTACATTTCTTGGCGTTGGAAGGTTTGTTTTGTTTTTGCTGCTATTTTTGAATTTGACATGACTATGACTATGTAAGATATTTTTGTTTCACGATGAAATCGGGCGTCTTCTGTTGCCCTTTTGATAAAAAATCAGGTTACTGAAACAGGCAAAAGCGTGGTGAGAGTTATAATTTTTGGAATTTCCCGTTGTGTCATATCAATGTATTTCGTATTATGATAGTTAAACAGAGATAATCATCTCAGAGCCTACCATGATGACATCTGAGACCCTGATTTTTTTGAAGCTAGCGGAACACTTTTTTTATGCTCTTGATTCTTTAGAAGATCGTAATTTGGAGGAGTTAACGTAGAATCAGGGAGTAGGAGGGATTCCTACGAACGGGGCTTTAATTGCGAGAACTGCCTAGTGCAACTTAGATGGGCGTAAGGAGGGGTAAGATCGTCCCTTGAAGTCTCGAATTGAGCTTATTTGATGTATATGCATGCTTTTGTTCCATTTGTACAGATGAGGTAGGTTGCGGCCGGCTTCCAATTTTAGTGAGCAAAGAAAAAGAGATTTCGGTGTGCATGTATGGACCAGGAGGATTGCGATAACCAGTTTTTAGATTCGCACTTAGTTTTTAGACCTAGTAAACATTAGTCGACCAAACGAAATAGCATAATTACCAGATAAACATTGGAAATAAGGTCATAAGGAAACAGGCAAAAATGATAATCAACAAGAGATAATCATCTGCAGCCGATCGTGATGACATCTGAGATCCTGTAATCTATATTAGAGGCGACATTGCGAAATGCAAGAAGCTTCCTGGTCTTCCGCGAGGAGCATGTGATGGTGACACCTAGGGTTTGCAATACCGACTTAGTGTTGAAAATCGAAGACTAGTTGGCACAGATTTTCACGAAAATTGGTCGAAAATCATTAGAAATCAAAGGGTTTCAAAATCAAACTTTTTTAAAATTTTTTTGAAAATCAACCGGCCAATTGATTTTTTTAACATCCGATTTTTGAGCTATTTTCATTGATTTTCATTGAAAACCGAGCGATTTTCAATGATTTTTGACCGGTTTACATTGTATAAATTATTCTGAATTTTTTTGAATTGAATCGGTTTACCGACCAATTTCAAATGCCTAAAAAAACCAGATCCAGATTGAAATAGCTGATCCAATCGTAATTTTTTTGAATTGGATCTAGTTTGATCAGGGTTGCAAATAGCTGATCTGGTTTGTAGTTGATCAAACTACTCTTTGCCTCAAATTACGCAACTGCAAGTGGACGTCTTGCAACTACAAAATTGCAGAATGTTGAATGCAGGTGTGAATGGTTGAAAATCTGGAACAAGCAGTGCTTTTGAGCATCTCCAAGAGAACAAGAACCCTAAATTGTTAAAATTTAGCAAATTGTTTTAAGGCCCCTAAGAGAGTAACTATATTTAGCAACTCTGTGATTGAGCCCTCCTTATCTTTGCTGGGTTTTAGGGCCTAATTGCTGGAGTGAATATTTCGTTGGAACCCTAAATCAAATTAGTTGGGGTCATAAATTAAAATTTAAAGCTCATTTTTAAGGCTCTCTCTTAGAGATGCTCTAAGGTGACCAACCTTTTGTACAAACGTCATTGTATATTGTAGCAACCGACGCAACCATTTCCTTTGTATATTATAGCAATCGATGCAACCATTTCAATTGTATATTGTAGCAATCGATGCAACCATTTCCTTTGTATATTGTAGCAATCGATGCAACAATTTCAATTGTATATTGTAGCAATCGACGCATCCACTTGGCTATCCCAGAAAGTCAATGCTCGGCACCCGTTTCCATTTTACCTCCAAGGCACTTGCGCAGACGGCCATTCTCCTCTCCACTCTGCAATTGCGTGTGTGTTCTTGAGAGCTCTGAGTGCTGCAATGGCTGACCTCATCATGGGGCCGCTTATCGGGCCGCTTGTCTCCATCGTGAAGGAGAAGGCGTCCAGCTACCTCCTGGAGCAGTACAAGGTAATGGAGGGCATGGAGGAGCAGCACGAGATCCTCATGCGCAAGCTGCCGGCCATCCTGGACGTCATCACTGATGCTGAGGAGCAGGCGGCCAACAGAGAAGGGGCCAGAGCCTGGCTTCAGGCGATCAAGAAGGTGGCATACGAGGCGAATGACGTCTTCGATGAGTTCAAGTACGAGGCGCTCCGCCGCAAAGCCAGGAAGGATGGACACTACGGCAAGCTCGGCCTCGTGGATACAGTAAAACTCTTTCCTTCTCATAACCGCATTGCATTCCGTAACAGGATGGGCAACAAGCTTCGCGAGATTGTGCAGAGTATAGAGGTCCTTGTCGCAGAGATGAATGCTTTTGGGTTCAGATACCGCCCTCAACCGCAGGTGTCGCAGAAATGGAGACAGACACGTCATAGCATTGACGACCCTATGAAGATTGCTGAAAGATCAAGAGGCAAAGATATTGAGAAGGTTGTTGAAAAATTGCTTGGTCAAGCTAGCAACGCGGATCTCGCGGTTGTTCCCATCGTTGGAATGGGGCTGGGCAAGACAACCTTAGCGCAGCTTGTTTACAATGACCCTCAAGTTCAGAAGCATTTTCAGTTGCGACTCTGGGTGTGTGTGTCTGACAACTTCGATGAGGATTCCTGGCTTTACATTTGTAATACGGAGAAATAAGATATCCATGATCTTAACGTGATATCTTAGAGGGCTCAACTAACTGTCTCCATTATCTAAATAATTAGTACTTCAACCCAACAAAGAATGCCCTAATCTGAGCTGTTGCAAGGATGGCGAGTTGACTTCTCAATGGTGTAAAATCCTGATCAAGCTGAACGAGTGACCAACCTTCTGTACAAACGTCGTTTTATATTGTAGCAATCGATGCAACCGATAGGACGCATCTACTTGGCTCCCAGAAAGTCAATGCTCTGCACCTGTTTCCATATTTTCCTCCAACGCACTTGCTCAGACGGCCATTCTCTTCTCCACTCTGCAATTGCATTTCCCTGTGTCATTGCGCGTGTTCTTGAGAGCTCTGTGTGCTGCAATGGCTGAGCTGATCATGGGGCCGCTTATCGGGCCCCTTGTCTCCATCGTGAAGGAGAAGGCGTCCAGCTACATCCTGGAGCAGTACAAGGTGATGGAGGGCATGGAGGAGCAGCATAAGATCCTCATGCGCAAGCTGCCGGCCATCCTGGACGTCATCACTGACGCCGAGGAGCAGGCGGCCCAAAGAGAAGGGGCCAGAGCCTGGCTTCAGGAGCTCAAGCAGGTGGCATATGAGGCGAATGATGTCTTCGACGAGTTCAAGTACGAGGCGCTCCGCCGCAAAGCCAGGAAGGATGGGCTCTACGGCAAGCTCGACCTCGTGGATACAGTAAAACTCATTCCTTCTCACAACCGCCATGTGTTCCGTTACAGGATGGGCAATAAGCTTAGCAAGATTGTACAGAGTATTGAGGTCCTTGTCGCAGAGATGAATGCTTTTGGGTTCAGATTCCGCCCTCAACCGCAGGTCTCTATGAAGATTGCTGAAAGATCAAGAGGCAAAGATATTGACGACCCTATGAAGATTGCTGAAAGATCAAGAGGCAGAGATATTGAAAAGGTTGTTGAAAAATTACTTGGTCAAGCTAGCAACGCAGATCTCGCGGTTGTTCCCATTGTCGGAATGGGGGGGGCTGGGCAAGACTACCTTAGCGCAGCTTGTTTACAATGACCCTCAAGTTCAGAAGCATTTCCAGTTGCGGCTCTGGGTGTGTGTGTCTGACAACTTCGATGTGGATTCCTGACTAAAAGTATAGTTGAAGCAGCAGCTACCAACGAGAAGGATGATAAAAAATCACCACTGGATCGCCTTCAAAAGGTGTTGAGCGGACAGAGATACCTTCTTGTATTGGATGACGTCTGGAAAACTGGGATCACCTTCTCCGATAAGTGGGAGAAGCTGAAGGCCCGCCTTCAACATGGTGGCATTGGTAGTGCTGTGCTGACAACAACCCGTGATGAAGGAGTGGCTCAAGCAATGGGTACAGTTAAAGCCTACAACCTCACAGCTTTGGAGAAAAGCTTCATAGAGGAAATTATCATGACAAGAGCATTTGATGCACAAAAGAGAGAAAGCCTAAACTACTTGATATGGTTGGTAAGATTGCGGATAAATGTGGGGGCTCTCCATTAGCCGCAACGGCACTGGGCTCTGTACTGCGTACCAAGACCAGGGTGGAAGAATGGAAGGCTGTGTCAAGAAAAAGCACCATCTGCGATGACGAGACTGGAATTTTACCGATACTCAAACTCAGCTACAACGACTTGCCGGCACACATGAAGCAGTGCTTTGCTTTCTGTGCTGTGTTTCCCAAGGATTACGAGATTGATGTCGACAAGATGATCCAATTATGGATGGCAAATGGGTTTATCCCAGAGCTAAAAGAAGTTCGTCCTGAAACCATTGGGCAACAGATATTCAACGAGCTGGCCTCAAGGTCATTCTTTCAGGATGTGAATTATGTCCCAGTTGACGATCGTAAAAGCATACATGGGTACTGTTCTAGAAGGACATGTAAAATCCATGATCTCATGCATGATGTTGCACAGTCTGTTATGCAAAATGAATGTGTCACTATAGCTGAAAGACCAAGTCAGTCAGAGTTGTTAAGTACTGCTCGCCATTTGTTTTTGACATGCGAAGATCAAGAAACTCTTTTGAATGATTCTAAGAAGAAAACGTCTCTAGCTATCCAAACACTGCTATGTCATGGAGATGAAGGCATAGATGGTTCGTTGAAGCATCCATCAAAGTATAGCTCAGTGCGAGCACTACGATTCCGTCAAGATCGGAGTACATCCCTACTGATCAAACCAAAGCACTTGCGCCACCTGAGGTATCTTGATCTCTCAGATAGTCGTATCGAAGCTCTTCCTGAAGATATAAGCATTTTGTATAACCTGCAAACCTTGAACCTTTCTGGCTGCTGGAATCTTCGTCAACTTCCAAGGCAAATGAAGTACATGAATGCCCTCCGTCACCTCTACACCGATGGATGCAGTGAGTTGAAGTGCATGCCGCCGGACCTGAGCCAACTCAGTTCCCTACAGACACTAACATGTTTTGTAGTGGGTACTGACTCGGATTGCAGTAATCTTGAAGAGCTGCAGCATTTAAACCAGCTGTGTGGTCAACTAGAGATAAGGCAGCTAGAAAATTTGACAGAAGCAGATGCAAAAGGGGCAAACCTCAGAAATAAGAAGGAACTCAGAGAGCTGACTTTAACATGGGGATGGCGTGTAGAAAATTTGACAGAAGCAGATGCCATAGTGGCAAACCTCGGAAATAAGAAGGTTCTTGAGCGTCTAGAACCTCATGACGGGCTGCAGGCTCTAACGATAAATTGCTACCAAGGCACCACTTTTCCGGAGTGGATGGATAAGTTGCTAAACGTGGTTGAGCTTCGTTTGTCTCGTTGCAAGATGTCCCAGAAGCTTCCTCCACAGTGCCAGCTACCAAAACTACGACTTCTTTCCTTGGATGGATTGGGAAATTTTAAATTCTTGTGCAGCGGTGATACATCCTTTACATTTCCAAAACTGAAGGAGCTTAAGCTAAAAGATCTGCCAGATTTTGAGGGATGGTTGGAAATGGATGGGCGGCAAGGAGAACAGATAATGTTTCCTCAACTTGAGAAGATGTTAATCGAGAGATGCAAGAAGCTAATGGCATTACCGGAAGCACCACTGCTGCCTGGAGACCATACAAGCTCCAAGTCGGCATTTCCAGAATTAAAGGTAATCCACTTAAGTGATTTAGATAGTTTAAAGAGCTGGGGGATGATGGAAGGAACGGATGGTGAACATTCCTCCTTCCCTAACCTTGAGGATGCTAGTATTGAAAAATGCCCAGAGCTAACAAGTTTTCCTCAAGCACCGAAGCTCGGTTCATTACAAATACACAGTGGCAACCAACAGATTTATCTACGGGCTGCTAGATACATGACTTCACTGTCCAAATTGAATTTGCTTTACTCTGGCTTGGAAATAGAACTGCCGGCTGACCTGGTGGACGGCAAGGAGATACAGAACCATAAATTGGTATCCCCTCTGTCGAATATGAGTTTAGAAGGCTGCAACTTCTTCTTCCGCTCAAGTGCGCTAGCGCTATGGAAATGTTTTGTACAACTTCAAGATTTGAGCATTTGTCGGTGCGATGGGCTCGTCCACTGGCCAGAGAAAGAGCTCCAAAGCTTGGTATCCTTGAGGACATTACGTGTTGATGATTGCAGCAAACTGACTGGATACGAGCAACCTCCTGACCAATCAACTTCAGAATTAAGGAGTCAACTCCTGCCACGTCTCGAGTCTCTAAGAATATGGGGCTGTGGAAGTTTGGTGGAGATCTTCAACGTGGCCGCATCTCTCAAAAGAATGGAAATTGGTTATTGCCTTAAGCTTGAGTTGAAATTTCGGAAGCAGGCTGCGAGTTTGGAGAGGACAGATCAGTTCGAAGTACACCAGGAAGAGCCGGCGGTGATTCAACCTGACACTGACATCATGCCCTCCAGAGCTGTACCAAGGATGTCACCATCAGCCACGGAGCTTTTCCTTCCACGCCTGGAATCTCTATCACTAACAAGATGTCATAGCATTTCAGAGCTTCTCAATCTTCCCTCGACCCTCACGCGCATCGATATTGACCGGTGCATTAATATTGAGTCCCTATCAGGCCAGCTGGATGCCCTACAACAACTAGAAATTAATGGCTGTAAGAGGTTGAGATCACTGGAATCTTGCTCGGGGGAGCTCCCATCGTTGAAATCCCTGGAACTTGAAGGGTGCGATTGCCTGGCGGACATACCAGATGCGCCACAAGCATACCCGACCTTTCGATACCATACAATTAATAACCTACTCCACGCCCTTTAGTGCGAGGTTGAAGGTACCTTCCATCAAACTCATGCATCCATTTGCTTTTGCTCCTACGGTTTGTAGATATATGTTGAGCATTGCTTTTAATTTTTGGTTGTACATACATGTCATTATATAATTTTGAGATAACTTTACCTTTTTCCTTTCCTTTGCATACCCTGCATATTTATAAGGTCATTATACTAAACGGAGGATATTATGGTCTTTTATATACATGTCTTAGGAATGTATGAAGTATTATGTATTTTCAAAATTATTTAAAAGGAGAAAAGAACTAAGCGGAGACTGAAGTGCAAGGCAACCAAGCAAACTAGTGTCACGTATCAATTTTGTGTAAAGTACGCATGCCCTCTGATTTGGTACTACTTTTCTAGTTGCAAAACCATACATCTTGTAATAAAAGTCGTCCATTCGATGGTAAGAAATAAAGTTTTGATTTTGTCGTTAAACTCAGGGCTTTGGCATTCTAGTATCTAAACTATTCTGTTGGATCATTTTGCCCCATAATTTCACCCCTGGTCGAGAAGCAGCTCGTAGTGTAGCTGACACAAAGAGACAAGATTTAATATAATCCGATCGAACGGGCTGAGACACTCAAGATTTAATTTAACTGTCTTGCACCTTTCTTACATAAAGAATGGTTTTCTTTCAACTTCCATGGACAATGTGCCATAATATACGATTCTATAGTTATTTCTCCTGTATTACATTCTAACATTCATTTATGATTCAGGGCCTAGGCTATCAAAACCGAAGACTTGGAAATATGCCATTAGTAGAGGCTGATGAGGTAGAAATAGCAGACTGAAGCCCTGAGCAAAGTTATCACCAAGGTTTGTAACGAGTTTCTGAATCCGGTCATTTTGTAAGAATAAGCTAGTAGATAGTTTCGGATGATGCTCCCCGTGCTGATTATCCTTTCCAGACTTGCAAATGATGGATTGTTGTGACTTGAAGATGAATGTACTACTTAGCATTCCTGAAGATAATCTCCTCTGCATCGTCATTTGATCGCATATTTCAATCGCAAGAGTTATTACGACGAAGAAGCTGAAAAGCCTCCAGTTCCAACAAAAACAAGTACCAAATTCCAAGGTGAAGAATCGAGCAAAGAGATACACGCCGCTCTGATTTTTTCCCCTTTCTTTTGAAGTATGTTGTGTTTAAATTCATTTGCTCCCGTATAAAAGAGATGCCTAGCACTTTCTCGTGACACAATTGCCCACATGAGGTTTATAACTTTTGATCCGTAAGTCCGATCGAGCTGATTCTTTTTGGGTTCGATTCGTATTGGAATCTAGTTTCTTGTGTACAAATTTCAGATCGATCCGACGGTTAGATCTACAGGAATTCACATTTTACCAAACCTCTATCAATCTGTTTTTGTCGAATACGAGGCAACTTTTTTGTTCAGATTTAGGGTGAACTTTTGATATATCAAAGATTTGATTTTAGCTTCCGCATAATCATTCACCCCCCTCTGATTGCTATATTCGTTTACTTCGATCCTACACCATCAGTACCGGTTGGTGCCTTAAACCGGTACTGATATCCCCCTCAGTCCTTTAGCCGTTGAACCGCGAGATAGTACCGGTTCGGGAGACGAACCGGTACTGATGTGAGACTATCAATACTGGTTGGTACCTTGAACCGGTAGTGATCTCCCCCTGAAACCCTGTAGCCGTTGAACCAGGATCAGTAACTATCGATCCGGTTTGTGCCCAACCAATACTGATGAGCCGGTATCAAAGGTCGGTTCTGTAGTAGTGGCGTAAGCAGGGGTAAGACCGTCCCTTGAAGTCTCGAATTGAGCTTATTTGTTGTATATGCATGCGTTTGTTCCATTTGTACAAATGAGCTAGGTTGCTGCTTCTAATTTTAGCGAGAAAGAAAAAGAGATTTCGGTGTGCATGTATGGACCAGGATTGCAGGAGGCAGTTTTTAGCTACGCACTTAGCTGATCAAACAGAATAGCATAATTACCAGATAAACATTGGAAATCAGGTCCATAAAAAAAACACTCAGGTCTTTTTTTATGGACCTGATTTCCAATGTTTATCTTTTTTTATGGAACAAATTCATTTGTTCATTTGGCTCTTTACCACGATAAGATCATGACTAAAGATAATCTGTTAAAAGGGATTGATAAAGGTGTTGTTTGTAGCTTTTGTGATAAAAATGAATCCATTACTCATCTCTTTTGAATGTGTTGTTGCTAAGAATATTTGAAATTTGATCAATATTTTCTTTGATCTGGATATTGGTTACAACTATGAGTCCGTTCCTTGTTTTTGGGTTAGCAAAAAAAAGAATGTTGGTTTGAATACCATTTATGCAGCTGCGTTATGGAGTTTATGGATTATAAGGAATAACATGATTTTCTTGTCACAGAGTCGGGTCGGCGTGAAAACTATTTGGAGAAAGATTCTCATTTTGCTAGAAGATTGGAAACTTACGTACAAGAAGGATATGTTGGCTCAGATGAGTCTATTTTGCACAAGTTTGGAGCAGAAGTGCCGAGCACCATTACCCTTGAGCCTAAAAGTGATTTAGTCAGCAATGCTATGCTTGGTGTGCAAGAACCTGAGCTGCTCCTAATCTCTACCTATCTTAAGAATATAATGAGTTGAATGTCCTGCTTTTTATTTTTGTTGCTAAGTTCTGTTTACTGGCGTTGGAAGGTTTGTTTTGTTTTTGCTGCTATTTTTGAATTTGACATGACTATGACTATGTAAGATATTTTTGTTTCACGATGAAACTGGGCGTCTTCTGTTGCCCTTTTGATAAAAAAAAAAATCAGGTTACGGAAACAGGCAAAAGCGTGAGCTGAGAGTTATAATTTTTTGGAATTTCCTGTCGTGTCATATCAATGTATTTCGTAGTATGATAGTTAAACAGGAGATAATCATCTGTAGCCTACCATGATGACATCTGAGACCCTGATTTTTTTGAAGCTAGCGGAACACTTTTTTTATGCTCTTGATTCTTTAGAAGATCGTAATTTGGAGGAGTTAACGTAGAATCAGGGAGTAGGAGGGATTCCTACGAACGGGGCTTTAATTGCGAGAACTGCCTAGTGCAACTTAGATGGGCGTAAGGAGGGGTAAGATCGTCCCTTGAAGTCTCGAATTGAGCTTATTTGATGTATATGCATGCTTTTGTTCCATTTGTACAGATGAGGTAGGTTGCGGCCGGCTTCCAATTTTAGTGAGCAAAGAAAAAGAGATTTCGGTGTGCATGTATGGACCAGAGGATTGCAGTAACCAGTTTTTCGTTACGCACTTAGTTTTTTTTAGACCTAGTAAACATTAGCTGACCAAACGAAATAGCATAATTACCAGATAAACATTGGAAATAAGGTCATAAGGAAACAGGCAAAAATGATAATCTGAACAAGAGATAATCATCTGCAGCCGATCGTGATGACATCTGAGATCCTGTAATCTATATTAGAGGCGACATTGCGAAATGCAAGAAGCTTCCTGGTCTTCCGCGAGGAGCATGTGATGGTGACACCTAGGGTTTGCAATACCGACTTAGTGTTGAAAATCGAAGACTAGTTGGCACAGATTTTCACGAAAATTGGTCGAAAATCATTAGAAATCAAAGGGTTTCAAAATCAAACTTTTTTAAAATTTTTTTGAAAATCAACCGGCCAATTGATTTTTTTAACATCCGATTTTTGAGCTATTTTCATTGATTTTCATTGAAAACCGAGCGATTTTCAATGATTTTTGACCGGTTTACATTGTATAAATTATTCTGAATTTTTTTGAATTGAATCGGTTTACCGACCAATTTCAAATGCCTAAAAAAACCAGATCCAGATTGAAATAGCTGATCCAATCGTAATTTTTTTGAATTGGATCTAGTTTGATCAGGGTTGCAAATAGCTGATCTGGTTTGTAGTTGATCAAACTACTCTTTGCCTCAAATTACGCAACTGCAAGTGGACGTCTTGCAACTACAAAATTGCAGAATGTTGAATGCAGGTGTGAATGGTTGAAAATCTGGAACAAGCAGTGCTTTTGAGCATCTCCAAGAGAACAAGAACCCTAAATTGTTAAAATTTAGCAAATTGTTTTAAGGCCCCTAAGAGAGTAACTATATTTAGCAACTCTGTGATTGAGCCCTCCTTATCTTTGCTGGGTTTTATGCCTAATTGCTGGAGTGAATATTTCGTTGGAACCCTAAATCAAATTAGTTGGGGTCATAAATTAAAATTTAAAGCTCATTTTTAAGGCTCTCTTAGAGATGCTCTAAGGTGACCAACCTTTTGTACAAACGTCATTGTATATTGTAGCAACCGACGCAACCATTTCCTTTGTATATTATAGCAATCGATGCAACCATTTCAATTGTATATTGTAGCAATCGATGCAACCATTTCCTTTGTATATTGTAGCAATCGATGCAACAATTTCAATTGTATATTGTAGCAATCGACGCATCCACTTGGCTATCCCAGAAAGTCAATGCTCGGCACCCGTTTCCATTTTACCTCCAAGGCACTTGCGCAGACGGCCATTCTCCTCTCCACTCTGCAATTGCGTGTGTGTTCTTGAGAGCTCTGAGTGCTGCAATGGCTGACCTCATCATGGGGCCGCTTATCGGGCCGCTTGTCTCCATCGTGAAGGAGAAGGCGTCCAGCTACCTCCTGGAGCAGTACAAGGTAATGGAGGGCATGGAGGAGCAGCACGAGATCCTCATGCGCAAGCTGCCGGCCATCCTGGACGTCATCACTGATGCTGAGGAGCAGGCGGCCAACAGAGAAGGGGCCAGAGCCTGGCTTCAGGCGATCAAGAAGGTGGCATACGAGGCGAATGACGTCTTCGATGAGTTCAAGTACGAGGCGCTCCGCCGCAAAGCCAGGAAGGATGGACACTACGGCAAGCTCGGCCTCGTGGATACAGTAAAACTCTTTCCTTCTCATAACCGCATTGCATTCCGTAACAGGATGGGCAACAAGCTTCGCGAGATTGTGCAGAGTATAGAGGTCCTTGTCGCAGAGATGAATGCTTTTGGGTTCAGATACCGCCCTCAACCGCAGGTGTCGCAGAAATGGAGACAGACACGTCATAGCATTGACGACCCTATGAAGATTGCTGAAAGATCAAGAGGCAAAGATATTGAGAAGGTTGTTGAAAAATTGCTTGGTCAAGCTAGCAACGCGGATCTCGCGGTTGTTCCCATCGTTGGAATGGGGGGGCTGGGCAAGACAACCTTAGCGCAGCTTGTTTACAATGACCCTCAAGTTCAGAAGCATTTTCAGTTGCGACTCTGGGTGTGTGTGTCTGACAACTTCGATGAGGATTCCCTGGCTTTACATTTGTAATACGGAGAAATAAGATATCCATGATCTTAACGTGATATCTTAGAGGGCTCAACTAACTGTCTCCATTATCTAAATAATTAGTACTTCAACCCAACAAAGAATGCCCTAATCTGAGCTGTTGCAAGGATGGCGAGTTGACTTCTCAATGGTGTAAAATCCTGATCAAGCTGAACGAGTGACCAACCTTCTGTACAAACGTCGTTTTATATTGTAGCAATCGATGCAACCAATAGGACGCATCTACTTGGCTCCCAGAAAGTCAATGCTCTGCACCTGTTTCCATATTTTCCTCCAACGCACTTGCTCAGACGGCCATTCTCTTCTCCACTCTGCAATTGCATTTCCCTGTGTCATTGCGCGTGTTCTTGAGAGCTCTGTGTGCTGCAATGGCTGAGCTGATCATGGGGCCGCTTATCGGGCCCCTTGTCTCCATCGTGAAGGAGAAGGCGTCCAGCTACATCCTGGAGCAGTACAAGGTGATGGAGGGCATGGAGGAGCAGCATAAGATCCTCATGCGCAAGCTGCCGGCCATCCTGGACGTCATCACTGATGCTGAGGAGCAGGCGGCCAACAGAGAAGGGGCCAGAGCCTGGCTTCAGGCGATCAAGAAGGTGGCATACGAGGCGAATGACGTCTTCGATGAGTTCAAGTACGAGGCGCTCCGCCGCAAAGCCAGGAAGGATGGACACTACGGCAAGCTCGGCCTCGTGGATACAGTAAAACTCTTTCCTTCTCATAACCGCATTGCATTCCGTAACAGGATGGGCAACAAGCTTCGCGAGATTGTGCAGAGTATAGAGGTCCTTGTCGCAGAGATGAATGCTTTTGGGTTCAGATACCGCCCTCAACCGCAGGTGTCGCAGAAATGGAGACAGACACGTCATAGCATTGACGACCCTATGAAGATTGCTGAAAGATCAAGAGGCAAAGATATTGAGAAGGTTGTTGAAAAATTGCTTGGTCAAGCTAGCAACGCGGATCTCGCGGTTGTTCCCATCGTTGGAATGGGGGGGCTGGGCAAGACAACCTTAGCGCAGCTTGTTTACAATGACCCTCAAGTTCAGAAGCATTTTCAGTTGCGACTCTGGGTGTGTGTGTCTGACAACTTCGATGAGGATTCCTGGCTTTACATTTGTAATACGGAGAAATAAGATATCCATGATCTTAACGTGATATCTTAGAGGGCTCAACTAACTGTCTCCATTATCTAAATAATTAGTACTTCAACCCAACAAAGAATGCCCTAATCTGAGCTGTTGCAAGGATGGCGAGTTGACTTCTCAATGGTGTAAAATCCTGATCAAGCTGAACGAGTGACCAACCTTCTGTACAAACGTCGTTTTATATTGTAGCAATCGATGCAACCGATAGGACGCATCTACTTGGCTCCCAGAAAGTCAATGCTCTGCACCTGTTTCCATATTTTCCTCCAACGCACTTGCTCAGACGGCCATTCTCTTCTCCACTCTGCAATTGCATTTCCCTGTGTCATTGCGCGTGTTCTTGAGAGCTCTGTGTGCTGCAATGGCTGAGCTGATCATGGGGCCGCTTATCGGGCCCCTTGTCTCCATCGTGAAGGAGAAGGCGTCCAGCTACATCCTGGAGCAGTACAAGGTGATGGAGGGCATGGAGGAGCAGCATAAGATCCTCATGCGCAAGCTGCCGGCCATCCTGGACGTCATCACTGACGCCGAGGAGCAGGCGGCCCAAAGAGAAGGGGCCAGAGCCTGGCTTCAGGAGCTCAAGCAGGTGGCATATGAGGCGAATGATGTCTTCGACGAGTTCAAGTACGAGGCGCTCCGCCGCAAAGCCAGGAAGGATGGGCTCTACGGCAAGCTCGACCTCGTGGATACAGTAAAACTCATTCCTTCTCACAACCGCCATGTGTTCCGTTACAGGATGGGCAATAAGCTTAGCAAGATTGTACAGAGTATTGAGGTCCTTGTCGCAGAGATGAATGCTTTTGGGTTCAGATTCCGCCCTCAACCGCAGGTCTCTATGAAGATTGCTGAAAGATCAAGAGGCAAAGATATTGACGACCCTATGAAGATTGCTGAAAGATCAAGAGGCAGAGATATTGAAAAGGTTGTTGAAAAATTACTTGGTCAAGCTAGCAACGCAGATCTCGCGGTTGTTCCCATTGTCGGAATGGGGGGGGCTGGGCAAGACTACCTTAGCGCAGCTTGTTTACAATGACCCTCAAGTTCAGAAGCATTTCCAGTTGCGGCTCTGGGTGTGTGTGTCTGACAACTTCGATGTGGATTCCCTGACTAAAAGTATAGTTGAAGCAGCAGCTACCAACGAGAAGGATGATAAAAAATCACCACTGGATCGCCTTCAAAAGGTGTTGAGCGGACAGAGATACCTTCTTGTATTGGATGACGTCTGGAAAACTGGGATCACCTTCTCCGATAAGTGGGAGAAGCTGAAGGCCCGCCTTCAACATGGTGGCATTGGTAGTGCTGTGCTGACAACAACCCGTGATGAAGGAGTGGCTCAAGCAATGGGTACAGTTAAAGCCTACAACCTCACAGCTTTGGAGAAAAGCTTCATAGAGGAAATTATCATGACAAGAGCATTTGATGCACAAAAAGAGAGAAAGCCTAAACTACTTGATATGGTTGGTAAGATTGCGGATAAATGTGGGGCTCTCCATTAGCCGCAACGGCACTGGGCTCTGTACTGCGTACCAAGACCAGGGTGGAAGAATGGAAGGCTGTGTCAAGAAAAGCACCATCTGCGATGACGAGACTGGAATTTTACCGATACTCAAACTCAGCTACAACGACTTGCCGGCACACATGAAGCAGTGCTTTGCTTTCTGTGCTGTGTTTCCCAAGGATTACGAGATTGATGTCGACAAGATGATCCAATTATGGATGGCAAATGGGTTTATCCCAGAGCTAAAAGAAGTTCGTCCTGAAACCATTGGGCAACAGATATTCAACGAGCTGGCCTCAAGGTCATTCTTTCAGGATGTGAATTATGTCCCAGTTGACGATCGTAAAAGCATACATGGGTACTGTTCTAGAAGGACATGTAAAATCCATGATCTCATGCATGATGTTGCACAGTCTGTTATGCAAAATGAATGTGTCACTATAGCTGAAAGACCAAGTCAGTCAGAGTTGTTAAGTACTGCTCGCCATTTGTTTTTGACATGCGAAGATCAAGAAACTCTTTTGAATGATTCTAAGAAGAAAACGTCTCTAGCTATCCAAACACTGCTATGTCATGGAGATGAAGGCATAGATGGTTCGTTGAAGCATCCATCAAAGTATAGCTCAGTGCGAGCACTACGATTCCGTCAAGATCGGAGTACATCCCTACTGATCAAACCAAAGCACTTGCGCCACCTGAGGTATCTTGATCTCTCAGATAGTCGTATCGAAGCTCTTCCTGAAGATATAAGCATTTTGTATAACCTGCAAACCTTGAACCTTTCTGGCTGCTGGAATCTTCGTCAACTTCCAAGGCAAATGAAGTACATGAATGCCCTCCGTCACCTCTACACCGATGGATGCAGTGAGTTGAAGTGCATGCCGCCGGACCTGAGCCAACTCAGTTCCCTACAGACACTAACATGTTTTGTAGTGGGTACTGACTCGGATTGCAGTAATCTTGAAGAGCTGCAGCATTTAAACCAGCTGTGTGGTCAACTAGAGATAAGGCAGCTAGAAAATTTGACAGAAGCAGATGCAAAAGGGGCAAACCTCAGAAATAAGAAGGAACTCAGAGAGCTGACTTTAACATGGGGATGGCGTGTAGAAAATTTGACAGAAGCAGATGCCATAGTGGCAAACCTCGGAAATAAGAAGGTTCTTGAGCGTCTAGAACCTCATGACGGGCTGCAGGCTCTAACGATAAATTGCTACCAAGGCACCACTTTTCCGGAGTGGATGGATAAGTTGCTAAACGTGGTTGAGCTTCGTTTGTCTCGTTGCAAGATGTCCCAGAAGCTTCCTCCACAGTGCCAGCTACCAAAACTACGACTTCTTTCCTTGGATGGATTGGGAAATTTTAAATTCTTGTGCAGCGGTGATACATCCTTTACATTTCCAAAACTGAAGGAGCTTAAGCTAAAAGATCTGCCAGATTTTGAGGGATGGTTGGAAATGGATGGGCGGCAAGGAGAACAGATAATGTTTCCTCAACTTGAGAAGATGTTAATCGAGAGATGCAAGAAGCTAATGGCATTACCGGAAGCACCACTGCTGCCTGGAGACCATACAAGCTCCAAGTCGGCATTTCCAGAATTAAAGGTAATCCACTTAAGTGATTTAGATAGTTTAAAGAGCTGGGGGATGATGGAAGGAACGGATGGTGAACATTCCTCCTTCCCTAACCTTGAGGATGCTAGTATTGAAAAATGCCCAGAGCTAACAAGTTTTCCTCAAGCACCGAAGCTCGGTTCATTACAAATACACAGTGGCAACCAACAGATTTATCTACGGGCTGCTAGATACATGACTTCACTGTCCAAATTGAATTTGCTTTACTCTGGCTTGGAAATAGAACTGCCGGCTGACCTGGTGGACGGCAAGGAGATACAGAACCATAAATTGGTATCCCCTCTGTCGAATATGAGTTTAGAAGGCTGCAACTTCTTCTTCCGCTCAAGTGCGCTAGCGCTATGGAAATGTTTTGTACAACTTCAAGATTTGAGCATTTGTCGGTGCGATGGGCTCGTCCACTGGCCAGAGAAAGAGCTCCAAAGCTTGGTATCCTTGAGGACATTACGTGTTGATGATTGCAGCAAACTGACTGGATACGAGCAACCTCCTGACCAATCAACTTCAGAATTAAGGAGTCAACTCCTGCCACGTCTCGAGTCTCTAAGAATATGGGGCTGTGGAAGTTTGGTGGAGATCTTCAACGTGGCCGCATCTCTCAAAAGAATGGAAATTGGTTATTGCCTTAAGCTTGAGTTGAAATTTCGGAAGCAGGCTGCGAGTTTGGAGAGGACAGATCAGTTCGAAGTACACCAGGAAGAGCCGGCGGTGATTCAACCTGACACTGACATCATGCCCTCCAGAGCTGTACCAAGGATGTCACCATCAGCCACGGAGCTTTTCCTTCCACGCCTGGAATCTCTATCACTAACAAGATGTCATAGCATTTCAGAGCTTCTCAATCTTCCCTCGACCCTCACGCGCATCGATATTGACCGGTGCATTAATATTGAGTCCCTATCAGGCCAGCTGGATGCCCTACAACAACTAGAAATTAATGGCTGTAAGAGGTTGAGATCACTGGAATCTTGCTCGGGGGAGCTCCCATCGTTGAAATCCCTGGAACTTGAAGGGTGCGATTGCCTGGCGGACATACCAGATGCGCCACAAGCATACCCGACCTTTCGATACCATACAATTAATAACCTACTCCACGCCCTTTAGTGCGAGGTTGAAGGTACCTTCCATCAAACTCATGCATCCATTTGCTTTTGCTCCTACGGTTTGTAGATATATGTTGAGCATTGCTTTTAATTTTTGGTTGTACATACATGTCATTATATAATTTTGAGATAACTTTTTACCTTTTTCCTTTCCTTTGCATACCCTGCATATTTATAAGGTCATTATACTAAACGGAGGATATTATGGTCTTTTATATACATGTCTTAGGAATGTATGAAGTATTATGTATTTTCAAAATTATTTAAAAGGAGAAAAGAACTAAGCGGAGACTGAAGTGCAAGGCAACCAAGCAAACTAGTGTCACGTATCAATTTTGTGTAAAGTACGCATGCCCTCTGATTTGGTACTACTTTTCTAGTTGCAAAACCATACATCTTGTAATAAAAGTCGTCCATTCGATGGTAAGAAATAAAGTTTTGATTTTGTCGTTAAACTCAGGGCTTTGGCATTCTAGTATCTAAACTATTCTGTTGGATCATTTTGCCCCATAATTTCACCCCTGGTCGAGAAGCAGCTCGTAGTGTAGCTGACACAAAGAGACAAGATTTAATATAATCCGATCGAACGGGCTGAGACACTCAAGATTTAATTTAACTGTCTTGCACCTTTCTTACATAAAGAATGGTTTTCTTTCAACTTCCATGGACAATGTGCCATAATATACGATTCTATAGTTATTTCTCCTGTATTACATTCTAACATTCATTTATGATTCAGGGCCTAGGCTATCAAAACCGAAGACTTGGAAATATGCCATTAGTAGAGGCTGATGAGGTAGAAATAGCAGACTGAAGCCCTGAGCAAAGTTATCACCAAGGTTTGTAACGAGTTTCTGAATCCGGTCATTTTGTAAGAATAAGCTAGTAGATAGTTTCGGATGATGCTCCCCGTGCTGATTATCCTTTCCAGACTTGCAAATGATGGATTGTTGTGACTTGAAGATGAATGTACTACTTAGCATTCCTGAAGATAATCTCCTCTGCATCGTCATTTGATCGCATATTTCAATCGCAAGAGTTATTACGACGAAGAAGCTGAAAAGCCTCCAGTTCCAACAAAAACAAGTACCAAATTCCAAGGTGAAGAATCGAGCAAAGAGATACACGCCGCTCTGATTTTTCCCTTTCTTTTGAAGTATGTTGTGTTTAAATTCATTTGCTCCCGTATAAAAGAGATGCCTAGCACTTTCTCGTGACACAATTGCCCACATGAGGTTTATAACTTTTGATCCGTAAGTCCGATCGAGCTGATTCTTTTTGGGTTCGATTCGTATTGGAATCTAGTTTCTTGTGTACAAATTTCAGATCGATCCGACGGTTAGATCTACAGGAATTCACATTTTACCAAACCTCTATCAATCTGTTTTTGTCGAATACGAGGCAACTTTTTTGTTCAGATTTAGGGTGAACTTTTGATATATCAAAGATTTGATTTTAGCTTCCGCATAATCATTCACCCCCCTCTGATTGCTATATTCGTTTACTTCGATCCTACACCATCAGTACCGGTTGGTGCCTTAAACCGGTACTGATATCCCCCTCAGTCCTTTAGCCGTTGAACCGCGAGATAGTACCGGTTCGGGAGACGAACCGGTACTGATGTGAGACTATCAATACTGGTTGGTACCTTGAACCGGTAGTGATCTCCCCCTGAAACCCTGTAGCCGTTGAACCAGGATCGTTGTAACTATCGATCCGGTTTGTGCCCAACCAATGCGATGAGCGGTATCAAAGGTCGGATTCTGTAGTAGTGGCGTAAGCGAGGTAAGACCGTCCCTTGAAGTCTCGAATTGAGCTTATTTGTTGTATATGCATGCGTTTGTTCCATTTGTACAAATGAGCTAGGTTCTTTGCTTCTAATTTTAGCGAGAAAGAAAAAGAGATTTCGGTGTGCATGTATGGACCAGATTGCGGGAGGCGGGTTTTTAGCTACGCACTTAGCTGATCAAAGCGAGAATAGCATAATTACCAGATAAACATTGGAAATCAGGTCCATAAAAAAAACACTCAGGTCTTTTTTTATGGACCTGATTTCCAATGTTTATCTTTTTTTATGGAACAAATTCATTTGTTCATTTGGCTCTTTTACCACGATAAGATCATGACTAAAGATAATCTGTTAAAAAAAGGGATTGATAAAGGTGTTGTTTGTAGCTTTTGTGATAAAAATGAATCCATTACTCATCTCTTTTTTGAATGTGTTGTTGCTAAGAATATTTGAAATTTGATCAATATTTTCTTTGATCTGGATATTGGTTACAACTATGAGTCCGTTCCTTGTTTTTGGGTTAGCAAAAAAAAGAATGTTGGTTTGAATACCATTTTTGCATCTGCGTTATGGAGTTTATGGATTATAAGGAATAACATTATTTTCTTGTCACCAATTTGGTCGAGCGTGAAAACTATTTGGAGAAAGATTCTCATTTTGCTAGAAGATTGGAAACTTACGTACAAGAAGGATATGTTGGCTCGAGATGAGTCTATTTTGCACAAGTTTGGAGGCGAAGTGCGAGCACCATTACCCTTGAGCCTAAAAGTGATTTAGTCAGCAATGCTATGCTTGGTGTGCAAGAACCTGAGCTGCTCCTAATCTCTACCTATCTTAAGAATATAATGAGTTGAATGTCCTGCTTTTTATTTTTGTTGCTAAGTTCTGTTTACTGGCGTTGGAAGGTTTGTTTTGTTTTTGCTGCTATTTTTGAATTTGACATGACTATGACTATGTAAGATATTTTTGTTTCACGATGAAATCAGGCGTCTTCTGTTGCCCTTTTGATAAAAAAAAATCAGGTTACGGAAGCTTGAGGCAAAGCGTGAGCTGAGAGTTATAATTTTTTGGAATTTCCTGTCGTGTCATATCAATGTATTTCGTAGTATGATAGTTAAACAGGAGATAATCATCTGTAGCCTACCATGATGACATCTGAGACCCTGATTTTTTTGAAGCTAGCGGAACACTTTTTTTATGCTCTTGATTCTTTAGAAGATCGTAATTTGGAGGAGTTAACGTAGAATCAGGGAGTAGGAGGGATTCCTACGAACGGGGCTTTAATTGCGAGAACTGCCTAGTGCAACTTAGATGGGCGTAAGGAGGGGTAAGATCGTCCCTTGAAGTCTCGAATTGAGCTTATTTGATGTATATGCATGCTTTTGTTCCATTTGTACAGATGAGGTAGGTTGCGGCCGGCTTCCAATTTTAGTGAGCAAAGAAAAAGAGATTTCGGTGTGCATGTATGGACCAGAGGATTGCAGTAACCAGTTTTTCGTTACGCACTTAGTTTTTTTTAGACCTAGTAAACATTAGCTGACCAAACGAAATAGCATAATTACCAGATAAACATTGGAAATAAGGTCATAAGGAAACAGGCAAAAATGATAATCTGAACAAGAGATAATCATCTGCAGCCGATCGTGATGACATCTGAGATCCTGTAATCTATATTAGAGGCGACATTGCGAAATGCAAGAAGCTTCCTGGTCTTCCGCGAGGAGCATGTGATGGTGACACCTAGGGTTTGCAATACCGACTTAGTGTTGAAAATCGAAGACTAGTTGGCACAGATTTTCACGAAAATTGGTCGAAAATCATTAGAAATCAAAGGGTTTCAAAATCAAACTTTTTTAAAATTTTTTGAAAATCAACCGCCAATTGATTTTTTTAACATCCGATTTTTGAGCTATTTTCATTGATTTTCATTGAAAACCGAGCGATTTTCAATGATTTTTGACCGGTTTACATTGTATAAATTATTCTGAATTTTTTTGAATTGAATCGGTTTACCGACCAATTTCAAATGCCTAAAAAAACCAGATCCAGATTGAAATAGCTGATCCAATCGTAATTTTTTTGAATTGGATCTAGTTTGATCAGGGTTGCAAATAGCTGATCTGGTTTGTAGTTGATCAAACTACTCTTTGCCTCAAATTACGCAACTGCAAGTGGACGTCTTGCAACTACAAAATTGCAGAATGTTGAATGCAGGTGTGAATGGTTGAAAATCTGGAACAAGCAGTGCTTTTGAGCATCTCCAAGAGAACAAGAACCCTAAATTGTTAAAATTTAGCAAATTGTTTTAAGGCCCCTAAGAGAGTAACTATATTTAGCAACTCTGTGATTGAGCCCTCCTTATCTTTGCTGGGTTTTAGGGCCTAATTGCTGGAGTGAATATTTCGTTGGAACCCTAAATCAAATTAGTTGGGGTCATAAATTAAAATTTAAAGCTCATTTTTAAGGCTCTCTCTTAGAGATGCTCTAAGGTGACCAACCTTTTGTACAAACGTCATTGTATATTGTAGCAACCGACGCAACCATTTCCTTTGTATATTATAGCAATCGATGCAACCATTTCAATTGTATATTGTAGCAATCGATGCAACCATTTCCTTTGTATATTGTAGCAATCGATGCAACAATTTCAATTGTATATTGTAGCAATCGACGCATCCACTTGGCTATCCCAGAAAGTCAATGCTCGGCACCCGTTTCCATTTTACCTCCAAGGCACTTGCGCAGACGGCCATTCTCCTCTCCACTCTGCAATTGCGTGTGTGTTCTTGAGAGCTCTGAGTGCTGCAATGGCTGACCTCATCATGGGGCCGCTTATCGGGCCGCTTGTCTCCATCGTGAAGGAGAAGGCGTCCAGCTACCTCCTGGAGCAGTACAAGGTAATGGAGGGCATGGAGGAGCAGCACGAGATCCTCATGCGCAAGCTGCCGGCCATCCTGGACGTCATCACTGATGCTGAGGAGCAGGCGGCCAACAGAGAAGGGGCCAGAGCCTGGCTTCAGGCGATCAAGAAGGTGGCATACGAGGCGAATGACGTCTTCGATGAGTTCAAGTACGAGGCGCTCCGCCGCAAAGCCAGGAAGGATGGACACTACGGCAAGCTCGGCCTCGTGGATACAGTAAAACTCTTTCCTTCTCATAACCGCATTGCATTCCGTAACAGGATGGGCAACAAGCTTCGCGAGATTGTGCAGAGTATAGAGGTCCTTGTCGCAGAGATGAATGCTTTTGGGTTCAGATACCGCCCTCAACCGCAGGTGTCGCAGAAATGGAGACAGACACGTCATAGCATTGACGACCCTATGAAGATTGCTGAAAGATCAAGAGGCAAAGATATTGAGAAGGTTGTTGAAAAATTGCTTGGTCAAGCTAGCAACGCGGATCTCGCGGTTGTTCCCATCGTTGGAATGGGGGGGCTGGGCAAGACAACCTTAGCGCAGCTTGTTTACAATGACCCTCAAGTTCAGAAGCATTTTCAGTTGCGACTCTGGGTGTGTGTGTCTGACAACTTCGATGAGGATTCCCTGGCTTTACATTTGTAATACGGAGAAATAAGATATCCATGATCTTAACGTGATATCTTAGAGGGCTCAACTAACTGTCTCCATTATCTAAATAATTAGTACTTCAACCCAACAAAGAATGCCCTAATCTGAGCTGTTGCAAGGATGGCGAGTTGACTTCTCAATGGTGTAAAATCCTGATCAAGCTGAACGAGTGACCAACCTTCTGTACAAACGTCGTTTTATATTGTAGCAATCGATGCAACCGATAGGACGCATCTACTTGGCTCCCAGAAAGTCAATGCTCTGCACCTGTTTCCATATTTTCCTCCAACGCACTTGCTCAGACGGCCATTCTCTTCTCCACTCTGCAATTGCATTTCCCTGTGTCATTGCGCGTGTTCTTGAGAGCTCTGTGTGCTGCAATGGCTGAGCTGATCATGGGGCCGCTTATCGGGCCCCTTGTCTCCATCGTGAAGGAGAAGGCGTCCAGCTACATCCTGGAGCAGTACAAGGTGATGGAGGGCATGGAGGAGCAGCATAAGATCCTCATGCGCAAGCTGCCGGCCATCCTGGACGTCATCACTGACGCCGAGGAGCAGGCGGCCCAAAGAGAAGGGGCCAGAGCCTGGCTTCAGGAGCTCAAGCAGGTGGCATATGAGGCGAATGATGTCTTCGACGAGTTCAAGTACGAGGCGCTCCGCCGCAAAGCCAGGAAGGATGGGCTCTACGGCAAGCTCGACCTCGTGGATACAGTAAAACTCATTCCTTCTCACAACCGCCATGTGTTCCGTTACAGGATGGGCAATAAGCTTAGCAAGATTGTACAGAGTATTGAGGTCCTTGTCGCAGAGATGAATGCTTTTGGGTTCAGATTCCGCCCTCAACCGCAGGTCTCTATGAAGATTGCTGAAAGATCAAGAGGCAAAGATATTGACGACCCTATGAAGATTGCTGAAAGATCAAGAGGCAGAGATATTGAAAAGGTTGTTGAAAAATTACTTGGTCAAGCTAGCAACGCAGATCTCGCGGTTGTTCCCATTGTCGGAATGGGGGGGGCTGGGCAAGACTACCTTAGCGCAGCTTGTTTACAATGACCCTCAAGTTCAGAAGCATTTCCAGTTGCGGCTCTGGGTGTGTGTGTCTGACAACTTCGATGTGGATTCCCTGACTAAAAGTATAGTTGAAGCAGCAGCTACCAACGAGAAGGATGATAAAAAATCACCACTGGATCGCCTTCAAAAGGTGTTGAGCGGACAGAGATACCTTCTTGTATTGGATGACGTCTGGAAAACTGGGATCACCTTCTCCGATAAGTGGGAGAAGCTGAAGGCCCGCCTTCAACATGGTGGCATTGGTAGTGCTGTGCTGACAACAACCCGTGATGAAGGAGTGGCTCAAGCAATGGGTACAGTTAAAGCCTACAACCTCACAGCTTTGGAGAAAAGCTTCATAGAGGAAATTATCATGACAAGAGCATTTGATGCACAAAAAGAGAGAAAGCCTAAACTACTTGATATGGTTGGTAAGATTGCGGATAAATGTGGGGGCTCTCCATTAGCCGCAACGGCACTGGGCTCTGTACTGCGTACCAAGACCAGGGTGGAAGAATGGAAGGCTGTGTCAAGAAAAAGCACCATCTGCGATGACGAGACTGGAATTTTACCGATACTCAAACTCAGCTACAACGACTTGCCGGCACACATGAAGCAGTGCTTTGCTTTCTGTGCTGTGTTTCCCAAGGATTACGAGATTGATGTCGACAAGATGATCCAATTATGGATGGCAAATGGGTTTATCCCAGAGCTAAAAGAAGTTCGTCCTGAAACCATTGGGCAACAGATATTCAACGAGCTGGCCTCAAGGTCATTCTTTCAGGATGTGAATTATGTCCCAGTTGACGATCGTAAAAGCATACATGGGTACTGTTCTAGAAGGACATGTAAAATCCATGATCTCATGCATGATGTTGCACAGTCTGTTATGCAAAATGAATGTGTCACTATAGCTGAAAGACCAAGTCAGTCAGAGTTGTTAAGTACTGCTCGCCATTTGTTTTTGACATGCGAAGATCAAGAAACTCTTTTGAATGATTCTAAGAAGAAAACGTCTCTAGCTATCCAAACACTGCTATGTCATGGAGATGAAGGCATAGATGGTTCGTTGAAGCATCCATCAAAGTATAGCTCAGTGCGAGCACTACGATTCCGTCAAGATCGGAGTACATCCCTACTGATCAAACCAAAGCACTTGCGCCACCTGAGGTATCTTGATCTCTCAGATAGTCGTATCGAAGCTCTTCCTGAAGATATAAGCATTTTGTATAACCTGCAAACCTTGAACCTTTCTGGCTGCTGGAATCTTCGTCAACTTCCAAGGCAAATGAAGTACATGAATGCCCTCCGTCACCTCTACACCGATGGATGCAGTGAGTTGAAGTGCATGCCGCCGGACCTGAGCCAACTCAGTTCCCTACAGACACTAACATGTTTTGTAGTGGGTACTGACTCGGATTGCAGTAATCTTGAAGAGCTGCAGCATTTAAACCAGCTGTGTGGTCAACTAGAGATAAGGCAGCTAGAAAATTTGACAGAAGCAGATGCAAAAGGGGCAAACCTCAGAAATAAGAAGGAACTCAGAGAGCTGACTTTAACATGGGGATGGCGTGTAGAAAATTTGACAGAAGCAGATGCCATAGTGGCAAACCTCGGAAATAAGAAGGTTCTTGAGCGTCTAGAACCTCATGACGGGCTGCAGGCTCTAACGATAAATTGCTACCAAGGCACCACTTTTCCGGAGTGGATGGATAAGTTGCTAAACGTGGTTGAGCTTCGTTTGTCTCGTTGCAAGATGTCCCAGAAGCTTCCTCCACAGTGCCAGCTACCAAAACTACGACTTCTTTCCTTGGATGGATTGGGAAATTTTAAATTCTTGTGCAGCGGTGATACATCCTTTACATTTCCAAAACTGAAGGAGCTTAAGCTAAAAGATCTGCCAGATTTTGAGGGATGGTTGGAAATGGATGGGCGGCAAGGAGAACAGATAATGTTTCCTCAACTTGAGAAGATGTTAATCGAGAGATGCAAGAAGCTAATGGCATTACCGGAAGCACCACTGCTGCCTGGAGACCATACAAGCTCCAAGTCGGCATTTCCAGAATTAAAGGTAATCCACTTAAGTGATTTAGATAGTTTAAAGAGCTGGGGGATGATGGAAGGAACGGATGGTGAACATTCCTCCTTCCCTAACCTTGAGGATGCTAGTATTGAAAAATGCCCAGAGCTAACAAGTTTTCCTCAAGCACCGAAGCTCGGTTCATTACAAATACACAGTGGCAACCAACAGATTTATCTACGGGCTGCTAGATACATGACTTCACTGTCCAAATTGAATTTGCTTTACTCTGGCTTGGAAATAGAACTGCCGGCTGACCTGGTGGACGGCAAGGAGATACAGAACCATAAATTGGTATCCCCTCTGTCGAATATGAGTTTAGAAGGCTGCAACTTCTTCTTCCGCTCAAGTGCGCTAGCGCTATGGAAATGTTTTGTACAACTTCAAGATTTGAGCATTTGTCGGTGCGATGGGCTCGTCCACTGGCCAGAGAAAGAGCTCCAAAGCTTGGTATCCTTGAGGACATTACGTGTTGATGATTGCAGCAAACTGACTGGATACGAGCAACCTCCTGACCAATCAACTTCAGAATTAAGGAGTCAACTCCTGCCACGTCTCGAGTCTCTAAGAATATGGGGCTGTGGAAGTTTGGTGGAGATCTTCAACGTGGCCGCATCTCTCAAAAGAATGGAAATTGGTTATTGCCTTAAGCTTGAGTTGAAATTTCGGAAGCAGGCTGCGAGTTTGGAGAGGACAGATCAGTTCGAAGTACACCAGGAAGAGCCGGCGGTGATTCAACCTGACACTGACATCATGCCCTCCAGAGCTGTACCAAGGATGTCACCATCAGCCACGGAGCTTTTCCTTCCACGCCTGGAATCTCTATCACTAACAAGATGTCATAGCATTTCAGAGCTTCTCAATCTTCCCTCGACCCTCACGCGCATCGATATTGACCGGTGCATTAATATTGAGTCCCTATCAGGCCAGCTGGATGCCCTACAACAACTAGAAATTAATGGCTGTAAGAGGTTGAGATCACTGGAATCTTGCTCGGGGGAGCTCCCATCGTTGAAATCCCTGGAACTTGAAGGGTGCGATTGCCTGGCGGACATACCAGATGCGCCACAAGCATACCCGACCTTTCGATACCATACAATTAATAACCTACTCCACGCCCTTTAGTGCGAGGTTGAAGGTACCTTCCATCAAACTCATGCATCCATTTGCTTTTGCTCCTACGGTTTGTAGATATATGTTGAGCATTGCTTTTAATTTTTGGTTGTACATACATGTCATTATATAATTTTGAGATAACTTTTTACCTTTTTCCTTTCCTTTGCATACCCTGCATATTTATAAGGTCATTATACTAAACGGAGGATATTATGGTCTTTTATATACATGTCTTAGGAATGTATGAAGTATTATGTATTTTCAAAATTATTTAAAAGGAGAAAAGAACTAAGCGGAGACTGAAGTGCAAGGCAACCAAGCAAACTAGTGTCACGTATCAATTTTGTGTAAAGTACGCATGCCCTCTGATTTGGTACTACTTTTCTAGTTGCAAAACCATACATCTTGTAATAAAAGTCGTCCATTCGATGGTAAGAAATAAAGTTTTGATTTTGTCGTTAAACTCAGGGCTTTGGCATTCTAGTATCTAAACTATTCTGTTGGATCATTTTGCCCCATAATTTCACCCCTGGTCGAGAAGCAGCTCGTAGTGTAGCTGACACAAAGAGACAAGATTTAATATAATCCGATCGAAGTTGCTGAGACTCTAAAGATTTAATTTAACTGTCTTGCACCTTTCTTACATAAAGAATGGTTTTCTTTCAACTTCCATGGACAATGTGCCATAATATACGATTCTATAGTTATTTCTCCTGTATTACATTCTAACATTCATTTATGATTCAGGGCCTAGGCTATCAAAACCGAAGACTTGGAAATATGCCATTAGTAGAGGCTGATGAGGTAGAAATAGCAGACTGAAGCCCTGAGCAAAGTTATCACCAAGGTTTGTAACGAGTTTCTGAATCCGGTCATTTTGTAAGAATAAGCTAGTAGATAGTTTCGGATGATGCTCCCCGTGCTGATTATCCTTTCCAGACTTGCAAATGATGGATTGTTGTGACTTGAAGATGAATGTACTACTTAGCATTCCTGAAGATAATCTCCTCTGCATCGTCATTTGATCGCATATTTCAATCGCAAGAGTTATTACGACGAAGAAGCTGAAAAGCCTCCAGTTCCAACAAAAACAAGTACCAAATTCCAAGGTGAAGAATCGAGCAAAGAGATACACGCCGCTCTGATTTTTTCCCCTTTCTTTTGAAGTATGTTGTGTTTAAATTCATTTGCTCCCGTATAAAAGAGATGCCTAGCACTTTCTCGTGACACAATTGCCCACATGAGGTTTATAACTTTTGATCCGTAAGTCCGATCGAGCTGATTCTTTTTGGGTTCGATTCGTATTGGAATCTAGTTTCTTGTGTACAAATTTCAGATCGATCCGACGGTTAGATCTACAGGAATTCACATTTTACCAAACCTCTATCAATCTGTTTTTGTCGAATACGAGGCAACTTTTTTGTTCAGATTTAGGGTGAACTTTTGATATATCAAAGATTTGATTTTAGCTTCCGCATAATCATTCACCCCCCTCTGATTGCTATATTCGTTTACTTCGATCCTACACCATCAGTACCGGTTGGTGCCTTAAACCGGTACTGATATCCCCCTCAGTCCTTTAGCCGTTGAACCGCGAGATAGTACCGGTTCGGGAGACGAACCGGTACTGATGTGAGACTATCAATACTGGTTGGTACCTTGAACCGGTAGTGATCTCCCCCTGAAACCCTGTAGCCGTTGAACCAGGACTGTTGTAACTATCAGTCCCGGTTTGTGCCCAACCAATACTGATGAGCCGGTATCAAAGGTCGGTTCTGTAGTAGTGGCGTAAGCAGGGGTAAGACCGTCCCTTGAAGTCTCGAATTGAGCTTATTTGTTGTATATGCATGCGTTTGTTCCATTTGTACAAATGAGCTAGGTTGCTGCTTCTAATTTTAGCGAGAAAGAAAAAGAGATTTCGGTGTGCATGTATGGACCAGGATTGCAGGAGGCAGTTTTTAGCTACGCACTTAGCTGATCAAACAGAATAGCATAATTACCAGATAAACATTGGAAATCAGGTCCATAAAAAAAACACTCAGGTCTTTTTTTATGGACCTGATTTCCAATGTTTATCTTTTTTTATGGAACAAATTCATTTGTTCATTTGGCTCTTTTACCACGATAAGATCATGACTAAAGATAATCTGTTAAAAAAAGGGATTGATAAAGGTGTTGTTTGTAGCTTTTGTGATAAAAATGAATCCATTACTCATCTCTTTTTTGAATGTGTTGTTGCTAAGAATATTTGAAATTTGATCAATATTTTCTTTGATCTGGATATTGGTTACAACTATGAGTCCGTTCCTTGTTTTTGGGTTAGCAAAAAAAAGAATGTTGGTTTGAATACCATTTATGCAGCTGCGTTATGGAGTTTATGGATTATAAGGAATAACATGATTTTCTTGTCACAGAGCTGGTCGAGCGTGAAAACTATTTGGAGAAAGATTCTCATTTTGCTAGAAGATTGGAAACTTCTGTACAAGAAGGATATGTTGGCTCAGATGAGTCTATTTTGCACAAGTTTGGAGCAGAAGTGCCGAGCACCATTACCCTTGAGCCTAAAAGTGATTTAGTCAGCAATGCTATGCTTGGTGTGCAAGAACCTGAGCTGCTCCTAATCTCTACCTATCTTAAGAATATAATGAGTTGAATGTCCTGCTTTTTATTTTTGTTGCTAAGTTCTGTTTACTGGCGTTGGAAGGTTTGTTTTGTTTTTGCTGCTATTTTTGAATTTGACATGACTATGACTATGTAAGATATTTTTGTTTCACGATGAAACTGGGCGTCTTCTGTTGCCCTTTTGATAAAAAAAAAAATCAGGTTACGGAAACAGGCAAAAGCGTGAGCTGAGAGTTATAATTTTTTGGAATTTCCTGTCGTGTCATATCAATGTATTTCGTAGTATGATAGTTAAACAGGAGATAATCATCTGTAGCCTACCATGATGACATCTGAGACCCTGATTTTTTTGAAGCTAGCGGAACACTTTTTTTATGCTCTTGATTCTTTAGAAGATCGTAATTTGGAGGAGTTAACGTAGAATCAGGGAGTAGGAGGGATTCCTACGAACGGGGCTTTAATTGCGAGAACTGCCTAGTGCAACTTAGATGGGCGTAAGGAGGGGTAAGATCGTCCCTTGAAGTCTCGAATTGAGCTTATTTGATGTATATGCATGCTTTTGTTCCATTTGTACAGATGAGGTAGGTTGCGGCCGGCTTCCAATTTTAGTGAGCAAAGAAAAAGAGATTTCGGTGTGCATGTATGGACCAGAGGATTGCAGTAACCAGTTTTTCGTTACGCACTTAGTTTTTTTTAGACCTAGTAAACATTAGCTGACCAAACGAAATAGCATAATTACCAGATAAACATTGGAAATAAGGTCATAAGGAAACAGGCAAAAATGATAATCTGAACAAGAGATAATCATCTGCAGCCGATCGTGATGACATCTGAGATCCTGTAATCTATATTAGAGGCGACATTGCGAAATGCAAGAAGCTTCCTGGTCTTCCGCGAGGAGCATGTGATGGTGACACCTAGGGTTTGCAATACCGACTTAGTGTTGAAAATCGAAGACTAGTTGGCACAGATTTTCACGAAAATTGGTCGAAAATCATTAGAAATCAAAGGGTTTCAAAATCAAACTTTTTTAAAATTTTTTTGAAAATCAACCGGCCAATTGATTTTTTTAACATCCGATTTTTGAGCTATTTTCATTGATTTTCATTGAAAACCGAGCGATTTTCAATGATTTTTGACCGGTTTACATTGTATAAATTATTCTGAATTTTTTTGAATTGAATCGGTTTACCGACCAATTTCAAATGCCTAAAAAAACCAGATCCAGATTGAAATAGCTGATCCAATCGTAATTTTTTTGAATTGGATCTAGTTTGATCAGGGTTGCAAATAGCTGATCTGGTTTGTAGTTGATCAAACTACTCTTTGCCTCAAATTACGCAACTGCAAGTGGACGTCTTGCAACTACAAAATTGCAGAATGTTGAATGCAGGTGTGAATGGTTGAAAATCTGGAACAAGCAGTGCTTTTGAGCATCTCCAAGAGAACAAGAACCCTAAATTGTTAAAATTTAGCAAATTGTTTTAAGGCCCCTAAGAGAGTAACTATATTTAGCAACTCTGTGATTGAGCCCTCCTTATCTTTGCTGGGTTTTAGGGCCTAATTGCTGGAGTGAATATTTCGTTGGAACCCTAAATCAAATTAGTTGGGGTCATAAATTAAAATTTAAAGCTCATTTTTAAGGCTCTCTCTTAGAGATGCTCTAAGGTGACCAACCTTTTGTACAAACGTCATTGTATATTGTAGCAACCGACGCAACCATTTCCTTTGTATATTATAGCAATCGATGCAACCATTTCAATTGTATATTGTAGCAATCGATGCAACCATTTCCTTTGTATATTGTAGCAATCGATGCAACAATTTCAATTGTATATTGTAGCAATCGACGCATCCACTTGGCTATCCCAGAAAGTCAATGCTCGGCACCCGTTTCCATTTTACCTCCAAGGCACTTGCGCAGACGGCCATTCTCCTCTCCACTCTGCAATTGCGTGTGTGTTCTTGAGAGCTCTGAGTGCTGCAATGGCTGACCTCATCATGGGGCCGCTTATCGGGCCGCTTGTCTCCATCGTGAAGGAGAAGGCGTCCAGCTACCTCCTGGAGCAGTACAAGGTAATGGAGGGCATGGAGGAGCAGCACGAGATCCTCATGCGCAAGCTGCCGGCCATCCTGGACGTCATCACTGATGCTGAGGAGCAGGCGGCCAACAGAGAAGGGGCCAGAGCCTGGCTTCAGGCGATCAAGAAGGTGGCATACGAGGCGAATGACGTCTTCGATGAGTTCAAGTACGAGGCGCTCCGCCGCAAAGCCAGGAAGGATGGACACTACGGCAAGCTCGGCCTCGTGGATACAGTAAAACTCTTTCCTTCTCATAACCGCATTGCATTCCGTAACAGGATGGGCAACAAGCTTCGCGAGATTGTGCAGAGTATAGAGGTCCTTAGGGGTGAAAACAGGACAGGAAATATCCGCCCGATCCGATACCGAATCCGTTTAAAATCCGTACCGATGTTATCCATATCCGTATCCGAAAAATCCGGTGTAATATGGGTTAGGATATGGGAAGAGCAATATCCGATCCGTATCCGAAAAATCTCATGTAATATGAGTTAGGATATGGGAAGAGCAACATCCGACCCGATATCCGGTAAATATCCGACCCGAATATCCGGATAAAATTAGTTATTCTTCCATTATTTCGGTTCATTATTGGATAGATAGAGAAGTTGTTTGATATTGGCACTAAACAACACTACTTTGTTATTAAGAGTGAACTTCAACAAATCTATCAACAAACAAATAGAGTGATGACATAATGTTTTTACCTAAATTGATTTGTTCAACTTATTTGATAAACTTCTTTTCTATTCAAATTACTGGAATTAGTTGAGTCGCTAAATTGAAGCATAACAAATAAATCCAACTAGTCCTCATTATGAGAGAAGTCTATCTTCAGTTTGTCAGAATGTAACAATTCAACACTATTTAATATCTCCAGGAATTTATTCCGTAAGGTTAAGTTTGATGGAAGAGCTCCCCTTGTTCTCTGTTTTCTTTATGTCTCGATCTCTCTCCTTGTATCCGACCCATTTGCACCTCTAACTATACTACTATCCTACGTTGAAATAATTATGACTTGAAGCTAATGTTGTAAGGTTAATGCTTCATTCTTTCTTTTACGTACACAATTATGTATTATACTACTACCCGATTATGATATCCGATCCCGACCCGAATCCGTCAGGTATCCGCTCCGTATCCGAATCCTGAATAATCCGAATTCGTATCCGTATCCGGGACATCCGTATCCGACTCCGAATCCGGAAAAAAAATATGGATTAGGATACGAGACGAGCAATATCCGCCCGTATCCGACCCGCTTTCACCCCTAGAGGTCCTTGTCGCAGAGATGAATGCTTTTGGGTTCAGATACCGCCCTCAACCGCAGGTGTCGCAGAAATGGAGACAGACACGTCATAGCATTGACGACCCTATGAAGATTGCTGAAAGATCAAGAGGCAAAGATATTGAGAAGGTTGTTGAAAAATTGCTTGGTCAAGCTAGCAACGCGGATCTCGCGGTTGTTCCCATCGTTGGAATGGGGGGGCTGGGCAAGACAACCTTAGCGCAGCTTGTTTACAATGACCCTCAAGTTCAGAAGCATTTTCAGTTGCGACTCTGGGTGTGTGTGTCTGACAACTTCGATGAGGATTCCCTGGCTAAAAGTATAGTTGAAAAAGCAGCTACCAAGAAGAAGGATGATAACAACTCACCACTGGATAGCCTTCAAAAGGAAGTGAGCGGAAAGATATACCTCCTTGTATTGGATGACGTCTGGAAAACTGGGATCACCTTCTCCGATAAGTGGGAGAAGCTGAAGGCCCGCCTTCAACATGGTGGCATTGGTAGTGCAGTGCTGACAACAACCCGTGATGAAGGAGTGGCTCAAGCAATGGGTACAGTTAAAGCCTACAACCTCACAGCTTTGGAGAAAAGCTTCATAGAGGAAATTATCAAGACAAGAGCATTTGATGCACAAAAAGAGAGAAAGCCTAAACTACTTGAGATGGTTGGTAAGATTGCGGATAAATGTGGGGGCTCTCCATTAGCCGCAACGGCACTGGGCTCTGTACTACGTACCAAGACCAGCGTGGAAGAATGGAAGGCTGTGTCAAGAAAAAGCACCATCTGCGATGACGAGACTGGAATTTTACCGATACTCAAACTCAGCTACAACGACTTGCCGGCACACATGAAGCAGTGCTTTGCTTTCTGTGCTGTGTTTCCCAAGGATTATGAGATTGATGTCGACGAGATGATCCAATTATGGATGGCAAATGGATTTATCCCAGAGCAAAAAGAAGTTCGTCCTGAAACCAATGGGCAACAGATATTCAACGAGCTGGCCTCAAGGTCATTCTTTCAGGATGTCAAGTATGTCCCAGCTGACGAAAATAGAAGCATACATGGGTATTGTTCTAGAAGGACATGTAAAATCCATGATCTTATGCACGATGTTGCACAGTCTGTTATGCAAAAGGAATGTGTCACTGTAGTTGAGAGACCTAGTCAGACGGAGTTGTTTCCAAGTACTGCTCGCCATTTGTTTTTGACATGCAAAGGTCCAGAAATCCTTTTGAATGATTCTCATATGAAAACGTCTCGAGCTATCCAAACACTGCTATGTCATGGAGGCACAGTATATGGTTCGTTGCAGCATCCATCAAAGTATAGCTCAGTGCGAGCACTACGACTCCGTCAAGATTGGAGTACATTCCTACTGAAACCAAAGCACTTGCGTCACCTGAGGTATCTTGATCTCTCAGAGAGTCGTATCGAAGCACTTCCCGAAGATATAAGCATTCTATACAACCTGCAAACCTTGAACCTTTCTGGCTGCTATCGTCTTCGTCACCTTCCAAGGCAAATGAAGTACATGAATGCCCTCCGTCACCTCTACACCGATGGATGCAGTGAATTGGAGTGCATGCCGCCGGACCTCAGCCGACTCACTTCCCTACAGACACTTACATGTTTTGTAGTGGGTACTGACTCGGATTGCAGTAATCTTGGAGAGCTGCATCATTTAAACCTGTGTGGTCGACTAGAGCTAAGTAAGCTAGAAAATGTGACAGAAGCAGATGCAAAAGTGGCAAACCTCGGAAATAAGAAGGAACTCAGAGAGCTGGCTTTAATATGGGAATGGCGTGAGGAGGAGCAACAGCACAATGATATGGTTCTCGAGCGTCTAGAACCTCATGATGAGCTGCAGACTCTAACGATAAGGTGCTACCAAGGCACCACTTTTCCGAAATGGATGGATAAGTTGCTAAAAGTGGTTGAGCTTCATTTGTTTGGTTGCAAGAAGCTCCAGAAGCTTCATCCGCTCCGCCAGCTACCAGAACTACGACTTCTTTCTTTGAATGGATTGGAAAAATTAAAATTCTTGTGCAGCGGTGACACATCCTGTCCATTTCCAAAACTGAAGGAGCTTAATCTATCATCTCTGCCGGATTTCGAGGGATGGTTGGAAATAGATGGGCGGCAAGGAGAACAGATAATGTTTCCTCAACTTGAGAAGCTGTCAATCAGGAGTTGCAAGAAGCTAACGACATTATTGAAAGCGCCACCGGTTCCTCCAGGGTGCCAGCTACAAGAACTACGACTTCTTTATTTGGGTGGATTGGAAAATTTTAAATTCTTCTGCAGCGGTGATACATGCTTTACATTTCCAAAGCTGAAGGAGATTAAGCTAGAAGGTCTGCCGGATTTCGAGGGATGGCTGGAAATAGGTGGGCGACAAGGAGAACAGATAATGTTTCCTCAACTTGAGAAGCTGTCAATCAGGTACTGCATGAAGCTAACAAGTTCCAATTCGGTATTTCCAAAATTAAATGGGCTGTTTGGTTGCCTGCATGCACAGAGATTTGCATCTACAGATGCAGAATCTTGCTTTTTTCTCGTGTTTGGTTGCTGCGTAGTTTTGGCGCAGCTCTCTGGATCTGCAAGATTCTTCACGCAGCTGGCTCGAGATACGTAGAAAATGGGCGTATCTCTACGGATGCATCTCGTGTTCTCTTGATCATCGCCAACCATGAATGCGGTGCTATGTGGGTATGTAAGTTTCTTTTTTTTTCTTTTTTGTTTATATCTTTTGATTAGCATCTCCGATTACCGAACCGATTTCAAAAATGGGTTCCTGACATTTTTTCGAACAAAACTAGACCACACTTGCTATATAAATTTCAAAATATTTAAATTTCAAAATACTTGCCTCCTAAACACTCAACCAAACACCGTCTCTGCATCTGTGCATCCTGTATCCCATCAGCCTGGCTGAAAGGAAATCCAGCTAGTTGGTTTAGGTAGTTTAAAGAGCTGGGGGATGACGGAAGGAACGAATGGTGAACATTTCTCCTTCCCAAACCTTGAGAATGCTATTATTTGGAGTTGCCCAGAGCTAACAAGTTTTCCTCAAGCACCGAAGCTCAGTTCATTAGAAATAGAGCGTGGCAACCAACAGATTTATCTACGGGCAGCTAGATATTTGACTTCATTGTCCAATTTGAAATTGGATTTGCTATACGATTGCGGGGAAACAGAACTGCCGGCTGATCTGTTGGATGGCAAGGAGAAACAGAACCATAAATCCCCTCTGTCGATTATGAGGTTAAAAGGCTGCAACTTCTTCTTCCGCTCAAGTGCGCTAGTGCTATGGAAATGTTTTGTACAGCTTCAAGATTTGAGCATTGATAGCTGCAATGGGCTCGACCACTGGCCAGAGAGAGAGTTCCAAAGCTTGGTATCCTTGAGCCTTGAGGTCATTACATATTGATTGTTGCAACAAACTGACTGGATACGCACAACCTCCTGACCAATCAACATCAGAAAGGAGTCAACTCCTGCCATGTCTCGAGTCTATAACAATATGGGAATGTGTAAGTTTGGTGGAGATCTTCAACGTGGCCGCATCTCTCAAAAAAATGGATATTCGGAGTTGCCCTGAGCTTGAGTTGAAATTTGGGAAGCAGGTTGCGAGTTTGGAGAGGATAGATCAGGTTGAACAGCAGGAAGAGTCAGCAGTATTTCAACCTGGCACTGACATCATGCCCTCCACAGCTGTAACGAGGATGTCGCCATCAGTCACGGAGCTTTTCCTTCCATGCTTGGAATCTCTAGAACTACATGGTTGTGATAGCATTTCAAAGCTCCTCAATCTTCCCTCGACCCTCACAATATTTAATTAGTGGGTGCGATAATGTTGAGTCCCTATCTGGCCAGCTGGATGCCCTACAACAACTAGAAATTAATGGTTGTGCGAGGTTGAGATCACTGGAATCTTGCTCGGGGGAGCTCCCATCGTTGAAATCCCTGGAACTTAATTCTTGCGATTGCCTGGCGACCATACCAGATAGGCCACAAGCATACCCGTCCCTTCAATCCCTTACCATTAATAACTGCCGTGGTATAAAGTCAATCCCTACGTGCTTGCAGCAGCGACTCGACGAACTTGAGACGAAAGATGTAGACGCTCGTATTGAAGGTACCTTCCAACAAACTCATGCATCCATTTGCTTTCGCTCCTACGAGTCCTAAATATATGTTGAGCATTGCTTTTAATTTTTTTTGTTGTACATACATATCATTGTATAATTTTGAGACAACTTTTTACCTTTTTTTTTCCTTTGCATACCCTGCATATTTATAAGGTCATCTATTATTATATATTAAAAACTCATGAGAGATGCTAAGAAAAAAGAGATATAGCCTATAAATTCTCACAAAAAAGTAAAACATCCGACCCTTAATTTAGTGGACCCTATTTACAACCGCTATCGGATATTATTTAAAAGAAAATATCTAACCGTCTATCTAGTGGACCCGAGTTATAACGGTTTAGATTAAAAGAAAGAGTTCAAAGATCTCCTCCACTTATTTTGATGGGGCCGGATTATAACGGTGCATATTAATCATATATAGATATTAGAGTTATATAAAAAATACACAATTATAGAAAATATAGTTATATATCAAAGATAATCGTATCATAAAATCTAGCTGCGCAGTTGTGCGAGTAAATTTGCTACTTATACTAAACAGAGGATATTATGGTCTTTTATATACATGTCTTAGGAATGTATGAAGTATTATGTATTTTTAAAATTATTTAAAAGGAGAAAAGAACTAAGCGAAGACTGAAGTGCAATGCAACCAAGCAAACTAATGTCACGTATCAATTTTGAGTAAAGTATGCCTTCTGATTTGGTACTGCTTTTCTAGTGGCAAAACCATACATCTTGTAATAAAAGTTACATTCGGTGGTAAGAAATAAAGTTTTGATTTTGTCCTTAAATTCAGGGCTTTGGCATTTTAGTACCTAAACTATTCTGTTGGATCATTTTGGCCCATAATTCCACCCCTTGTCGAGAAGCAGCTCGTAGTGTAGCTGACACAAAGACACAATATTTAATATAATCCGATCGAACGGACTGAGATCCAACTCCAGGTTCTAAAATGTACCACAGTCCACAGCTACATGAGTTGTTTAATTGTCTTGCACCTTCCTTACATAAAGAATGGTTTTCTTTCAACTTCCATGGACAATGTGCCATACACTATACGATTCTATAGTTAATTCTCCTGTATTACACATTAAATTGCACATATAAATTCTAACATTCATTTATTATTCAGGGCCTAGGCTATCAAAACCGAAGACTTGGAAATATGCCATTAGTAGTTGCTGATGAGGTAGAAATAGCGGACTGAAGCCCTGAGCAAAGTTATCACCAAGGTTTGTAACGAGTTTCTGAATCCTGTGATTTTGTCAGGATAAGCTACTAGATTGGTTTCGGATGATGCTCCTGGTGCTGATTATCCTTTCCAGACTTGCAAATGATGGATTTTTGTGACTTGGAGATGAATGTACTACTTAACCTTCCTGAAGATAATCTCCTCTGCATCGTCATTGGATCGAATATTTCAATCGCAAGAGCTAGTACGACGAAGAAGCTGAAAAGCCTCGAGTTCCAACAAAAACAAGTACCAAATTCCAAGCTGAAGAATCAAGCAGAGAGATACACGCCGCTCTCAATTTTTTCCCTTTCTTTTGAAGTATGCTGTGTTTAAATTCATTTGCTCCCGAATAAAAGAGATGCCTAGCACTTTCTCGTGACACATTTGCCCACATGACTGCACATGATACTACTCCCTCTGTCCAAAGTTCATAAGACTTGTTGTTTGAATGGTTTTATCTATACATATAAGACGTATTTCATATTTCAATGTAAAATTAGTGTAGTGTTTTTTCTATACTTTTATTAAATATCCATTTTTTATTTTAGTATTATTTACATGCATGCATTGAGTATAATGTTTAGGGACAATAATTATGGATAACTCAATTATTTTTAATATTTTATTGATCTATATGCCAAGAAGAAATACATCAAATAAACTTGGACAAAAGGAGTATCCTCCGGTATTAAAGCTCGGAGGAAAGGAGCTCAGGGAGCACACCTACGCATCCCTCAGCCATTTTGCAGAAAAACCCTCATATTCTTTCGAATTACGTATAGGTCCCTATGAATTTACGAATAGGTCATTCGTGATTTTTTGTGAGGGGAAGATTTTTTTCCCCGGTTTGTGTTTAGGTCCCCCGTTCGCCGTTTTACGAAAAGAGGCTCTTGTTAAATGCGAATCGCGAGCGAGCCCTTTTCTGCTTTTTGGGGATAGCGATCAGGTCCAAAAATATAACAAATAGACCCCTGCTTTTTACATTCAGGTCATTTCTCCGTTTTTTCCGAAAAAAATATTTTCTTGAACAGAAAGATGTGTGCTTTTTCCCCGGCCCGGTCTCTAAGGTTTCTCGAGCCTCCAAAAATTTGAAAAATACGTCTATGTGTAATTTTTCTCCGGAAAAAAAAACGCAGAATTATTTTTCGTTCACGCGCGTGACGTGTGCATTTAAAAATACGTCTATATCTGTTTTTTCTCTGTAAAATTATTTTTTCTCCGAGAAAAAAATGCAAAATTGTACCTTTTTTCGGTGCGCGTTTAAAAATACGGCTAGATCTATTTTTCCTTCGGAAAATTATTTTTTCTCTGGAAAAAAAGCAAAATCATTTTCCGTTCACGCGCGTGGCGTTCGCTGCGTACTTTTTCCTTAGCGCGATCTCTAAGGTTTCGAGAGCCTACAAAAAAATTAGAAAAACGTCTAAATCTATTTTTCCTCTAGAAAAAAACGCAAAATCATTTTTCATTCACGCAGGCGGCGTGCGCCGCGCTTACGGCCTAGTTTCTCATAGATCAGCATGCGAACATCTTATAGCGAACATCCATGAGCTGTTTTAACCCTGTTCCTTCCGATCTGATATTAATGTTGTGCTGTAAGTTATCCCGCAAGTCTTTGCCTATACTCTGGCTACTGTCATATAGTAGTTATGATGATCTCGCAGCAACGTTTTTTGTGGTAACCTTTACTATAAAGTTGTGATGATCTCTCAGCAACATTTTTTTTCTGGTGATCTTTCCCTTGGTAATGGATATGGATTCAACAATGAATCACTGGCGTCCTGAAAGAAGCACTGATAACCTTTCCCTGCATGTTTTGCCTCCATCAGTGTGTGAGCGCAAAGATTTTTGAGACGGTATTTCGCTCCTTTTCTTTTTTGTTTGAAACGCCAGCAAGAACTGGGAAATATATTAGAAGAAAGCAAATGAAGTACACATATTTGCGGAGTGCACAGAAGCAGTTGTGATCGAAGAGAAGAAAAAGCGCTAGATTTTACAGTAAGCAGAGGAGCAACAGAGACGTGCAGTTAGGGGGAGGACGTTAGCTCAAGATTCGCGGTTAGCTTGGCTAACTAGCTCTTTGAGTATGCTTGACTTCCACGTTGTAGGTTGCTATTGGTGTGCAGAAATTTAGATTAGCTAGAATCTCAACATTCCTAGTAATCTGGTCCCCAGGAATGAGACCATCGATATATATCATTACTATGTTTGGTACAGTCCATTAGTTTGCGACAAGCTAATGGAAGAGCGGGGATTCTGTCGAAGCAGGAAGTTCAAAGGTTAAATACACTCTATATTAATAAAAATTAGTGTTACAAAAAGGTTTTTGACAAGCACTCTTTCAGAAAAAGGTTTTTGACAACATTCCTAATTTCATAAAAATTAGTGTTACAAAAAGGTTTTTGACAAGCACTCGCTGCAATTAGCCATGTAAACCAAAAGTATATCTCTTTGGTCTATGTAACATGAAAAAATAGTAAATTTAAACAAAGATAGTATTATGATATCATCAAATACATTTTTTTTAACATATTTGCTATGCCTCACTCTTCTATTTTTTTTTAAAAAAAAAAATCAATCGAAGCAGGAAGTTTCTCAAGTGCAAAACGTCAATTATTATTATTATTATTATTATTATTATTATTATTATTATTATTATTATTATTATTATTATTATTAAGTTTGAATCTCTATCGCCCGTTGGTTGGGCGATATAGGATACTCGCCGAACCAACGGGCGACAAGGCGGTTCGATTTTCTGTCGCCCATTCATCGAGCCACACTATAAAAACCGCCCGTTCATCGGGCGACAATGGAAGAGTGGGGATTATGTCGCCCGATGAACGGGCGACAGATAGAGATTATAAACCGCCACGCCGGCGCGGCTGGGTTCATTCGACGTTAAGAAATCTAGAGAAATAGCAAGAAAAAGAGAGATGGAGAAGAGAATAAGAAGGGAGAAGAGAAATGAGGGAGGAGAAAAGGAAGCGTCCGCGCGACGAGTTTCAGGTAAAAATTGTAGCACTAATTTTTTTAGCTGTAAATTAGGGTAGAGTACAATTAATTTTAGATTGAATTACATTTAGAGATTACGGATAGTTGTAGCGAATGTAGTTAGATGTAGAAATTATGGTACAGTAGAAATAATTTTAGATGTAACTACATTTGTTATGGTTAGATTTAGCAAATGTAGTTAGATGTAGGTAGAGTACAAATTATTTGTAGGGAATGTAGTTCGAGTAGAAATTATTTGTAGCGAATGTAGATATTTTATACCGATGCAAGTACATCCATATATATTCATTTAGTTGTCACATTAATTATATTTTAGCGAATGTAGATGTTTTAGGAATGTAGTTGGATAGATCTAGCGAATGTAATTATATTTAGGTAGATATATAGTAGGTGGCACAGTATTTTTTATGGAAAGTAATTAATTCATGGGTGAATGAATGGATTCGCATATATGGCAGAACGACTTTCATTTAGAATCTATTATGGAGAAGGGGTTGTAATGTATGGTTTGGAGGGTGCGGATCTAAGTAACTTCTAGTATGTGGACAGAAGTTTGAGTAGGGCTGAAGAGCTAAAATTTTCTGCTTTGTTGAAGTGGTTATATTATACTTTTCGGATAGAACAAGAGAAGTGCCAGCTGAAGGTATTTTGCTTATGTAGTATGCAAAACGAGGCCGAGTGTGAGAGGAAGCGCGAGAGGGCGGCTAGGGCCAGGGCGTTAGGCAGCGATGGGTTGCGCAAGGGGAAATATCCCTAGTGCACTCAGTAGTGTACTAGAAGGGCCCTTGTTGTTTTGTTTACCTAAAGCATGTTAACTTTAAGCCATTATTGCCGGCCATATGTAACCCCGATGTTTGCGTACCTAAGACATGTTAGCGATTCGATGATGGAACACGAAGAACATGTTACGGTCCATCGCAGGCAGCTGGAACACGTATGACACGTCTGCCCAACACTTTCACACAGGACGATTTCGCTCACCGGGACCGTGCGGGTAGGGGGGCGGGGAGGGGATGAGGTCCGCGTGGTATGGTTTGTAAACGGTATTGGTCATGAGCTACCCATCATGCCTGTGTGCTATCTTATCATGTTTGCCATGCACGCGCACTTCGATTCCATGACCCGTCGATGTCATCTGCAAAGCTGTATAAAGCATTCTAGCTGACTACGGGAGAGATTCCTTGGCTAAAGTTGTGGCCATAGCCAGGCTCATATCCCATCACATGGAAAGCTGCAGAGGAATCCGATGCTCGCGGATTTGAACTTCTCTTAAGTCTGCCACTATTGCCGTAACCCGGATGTTTGTGTACCAGAAGGGCCCTTCTCCTAAGTCCGCCAGTATAGTGAAATTGAATCAGTTTCGGTTGAAAATCAGAAAAAAAAAATTATAAATAAATGAGCACGGTTGAAAATCAGCATGGCACGGTGTAAATGAATATTTTTGTACATAAATGAGAGAAAATAGATGACACAAATGGAACGATTGCATTGCATGACATAGAAATAGAAGTTAGCATACGTGACGCATACAACACGAACTAGTTCGCAATTGCAGACAAAATTATCACAAGGATAACTACATACATCATCTTATCTAGCCACTTGACATGATCTAAAATGCGCTCCACCTTTAAGGTCAGCATGTCAAGCTTTTGCTCGAGCGTTGGGTTCATCTTCTGCTCGAGCGTCGGGTCCATCCTCTGCTCTAGGCCGGGCATCATCCTCTCTGGTGCTGCGCTACTACGATGCTCCATCGATGTATTCAGGGTGTCTGCCCACTAAAAATATTGGCAACATGCAGACTCCATGACTATGTGACCATGTTTTCAGCTCATGGAAAGAAAGCAGATCTCAGAAGAAAGAAACAACTCGAACAAGAGAATAATCATCAAAACCAGATGAAATCGAACTACATTTGCACTTACTGAGTAATTAGGGTACTTATAAAACACCCGACCGTAATTTATCGGAGTGGTGGAGTACAACACATTAGCTTCGACATGGCAATTAGGGCAATCGACCCTCCTTGCATTGGCAAGCGCAAGGGCTCTTCGATTCGCTAAGCTCGACACTTGAGACATGGCCTTCCAACAAGTGAATAACGCTGAAGTGGGCTTAGGAACAAGAGGATATGAGCAAGAGGACTAAGAGGATATGAAATGCTCGACCTTTCAGTGTGGAATGAATATGATGGGCATGCCTCCGTATTTATAGCAAGTTTTCGGTGGCAGCATGTTGTCCGAGTGGCCTGAGAGAGTTGTTGGCAGTGTGATGTCAATTCGCGCTTTTTCACCTTTTTCAACGTGGTGTGATACCTACGTGTTGTCTAGTCGGCTATTTCATATCATCTTTTCCAGCTTTTTGTCACATCAGCCTTTTCAGTGTATTGTCATATCACCTTTTTCAGCTCTTTATCATTGTTGTTCTTTTTAAAAAGCAGACTACTCAAGAGGTACTTCATCACTGCTTTTTTTAAAACATGAAACTATTATATCATTTTGTAAATACGACTCAACAGTTGTATTAAATACCAAATTTTCTGTTTTGCAGTCTCCAAAAAAATAGTAACCGAAAATTAAAAACCGAATAAAAGAAAAATGCCCTATCTGCACAGAGGATTGGAGAGCTCGAGGACAGCCTGAGCCTGAGTAGCAGCCAGAGCCTGAGGAGCTGATATGACAACACGCTGAAAAGGCTGCAAAAGTTGATATGACAACACGCTGAAAAGGCTTAAAAAGCTGATATGACAAGATGCTGACTCTCGCGGGGGGGGGTCTAGATGACCGTCCGAGGGAGGCAGTGACACATGGACGTCATGTAAGTATCTCCGTGCCTACAAGAGGACTCTGGGGGGCGGGGGCAAACCACCCCATTTACACATTCTTCCAGTCAGTCTTCCCGCAATCCTTCCACAAATCAAAGAGCTAGCATGGCGCATCCGTCGAGCTCAAGTGCTTCTGCAAGGAGGAGGACGACGACATGGCTCCCCTTGATACAATGCCCGATCTGCACGTCGAAAATCTTTGAGCGCAGGTCAAAAACTGCCCGAAACCCTGGTCGATTCTTCTTCAAGTGCACGAACAACAATGAGGTCAGTTGTCCGTTGTTTTCTGTTGTTACCATGTGTTCCCCCTAACCTGCTATTCTTCCTCGATATCACCAGGAGTTAGGTTCGAACAAATGTAGTTTCTGGGCTTGGGAAGAGGACTACAGAAGACAACTCCATATTACGGGAACCATTATGCCAAGCGGACTGGATTGGCAAACAAATGGTCCCCACATTCCGCCAGCTCCTAGCGTGCACTTCCCCATCCAAACAAAGGACCACTTCATATGGCACGACTCATTGCTACAAGGGGAAGATGTCTCGAATAGTTGGCCACAATGCCTGCACGAAGTTGACGCAGTCGTCCAAGTGTTCCACGAGATTATGGGGGCCGCAGGTTCTACCGATGTGCGCCGTATGAGGTCAGTCCCACATCACTTTCATGTAGTCATACATAGATGGCCTGGTTTTTTAACCACTCGTATCTCTACACACGTACGCAGACAGATGATTGTGCTTCGACAATGTGGATGGACGCCCCATTCCCAATGGCCGCGAACGTGTACATTGACGACATGCACCGGATCATAGAGCGGTTGGAGATTCAGGTCCAGGCACTGTCACCTGCTCAGCAGGCACCTCCCCCCAAGCCGCACCTGCACCCTTCCTACACCGCGAACACAACATGCGTTCAAACGCAATGCCTATGCTCGTGCCACTACCCAGAAGCGACAGGCAGTTGTTCGTTTACAGCTTGCATATGTCCATGCCACTATTCAAACTATTCGAGTTAGTTTCCTTCTGTCTGGCATTATCAATGAGGATGCGAGGAGCCACAAGTTGTAAAAAAAAATTTCCTTGTTCGTTCTACTCCTTTCAGTTTGAAGCCGTAATAAAAAGTGTGGCCTACCTTATTTTCCGCAGTAACATCTTATTTGTGAATCGCCCTCTCTCAAATCTCCATCTCACACTCTCGTTTGCAATAAAGTTGATGTCGACAATAATACTTAAGGTTATTGCACTAGTAGAATTTAGATGCAAAGAAAGATGTAAATAAAATATTTTTCCAGAAAATGGTACTCCATATATCAAAGAGCAAATCTGCTCCATTCTTCCAAAAAATTACAGTTACACATGATATTTTACGGGCTCCCGAAAAGGCATAAGCATTTCATTGTTCTCGACTATAAAACTTAGGGTTTTTTCACTAGTAGGATTTACATGCAAAGAAATGTGTAGATTAAATATTTTTTCAGCATATCATAGTCCATATATCAAAGAGCAAATCTGGTCTCTTCTGCCTAAAAATTACATTTAAACTTGATATTTTACGGGCTGCCGAAAAGGATTAACCATTTCATGCAAGGGAGGCTACTTCTAGTTATTTGGTCTATTCAACTGAGTTCATTTCTAAATATTTTTGTAAAAATGGGACATCTCAGACCCTACGAATAAATGTTGTTTATTTCATGAATTTTGGAGCCATGGTTTCTATAGTTTCTTCATAATACATACTAGAGTCTTTAAGTAAACTTAATTTAAACAATTTTAATTTGTATTGATCATACTGCTTTTTATTACATAATATGGGCCTTCATAGCTTCATAAAAATTTAGAAATTTATTTCATTGCATTTGGAGCTTCCTAGCAAAAAAATATTAATCTTTGAATTCAATGACTTCAAATACAAAATAAAAATTGATTTTTTCATCCCAGAGTCTCTCTCGCTCGTTCATCGGGCGGCTCTTCCACTGTCGCCCTATGAACGGGCGGTTTTTATAGTGTCGCCCGATGAACAGGCGACCGACAGTCGAACCGCCTTTTGTCACCCGTTGGTTCGGCAAGTAGCCTATATCGCCCGACCAATGGGCGACAGAGATTCAAACGGCCATCTGTCGCCTGTGGGTTGGGCGATATGCATATATCGCCCAACCAACGGGCGACAGGTGTATATTTCTGCAAAATTATTTCACCGACATTTAGTTTTGAAATTTTAAATCAAAAAGAGTGATGCTTCTATGCTTTTCCTTCTAGTACAAGTTGCACAAATCTTGAAGCAAGCGAAGGGGTAAGTAATCACCATCTACTATTCATTCATGCTTTAATAGTTGTGCAACTTTTAAAAGGAAGAGCATAGAAGCATCTCTCAAAAATGTATTATTAAAAAAAATTCAATAACTCAATGCAACGAACTAGATTTCATGGCAATAACATATTTCCACAAATTAAATTGTACATTACCATACATGATACATATATACGGACCTATTTCACTTTATACTCAATACTAGACAAATGAACGACCACATCAGCATCAGCAGAAATTCTTTTCATCTATTTAACCAATAGTAGAAACAATCCAGAATTAACCAGTACTATAAACAATGTGTTTTGTTTTCAAAAGGTACACCGGAATAACATTGTTTCGATCCAATAAATACACATACAACATGAATTATAAAAGGATCAAAGCAGGAATTAATGCTTGACATGTTCCTCGTAGTAGAGCTACCGTAAACTTGTTCTGATAATCGAATGATTGGAGCACATGTAAATTCATTGCATGAAGTGAGGATCAAATTCCAATCAGATGGTACCATCCTGCAAAATTAACGATTTGAACTTAGATGTGTGAATGTGTTAGAGCAGCTGATCAATTAAGACATTAGGATTTACATGCAAAGGAATTTCCTTGCACTAACTTGTCACTGAAGAGCATCCAATTACTATATTACAAAGATTGGGGACAGATTCAGACATTCAGTATATGCAGAGCCATCACAATGTTTACTTCTACATCAATAAAACAAGCCATATGTGGGGATCCGTTTGCCATTGATCAATGTGCAAACTTATGCAGTACAGTTCAACATGAGAACCCCAGCACCGAATTCGGTAGACAGCAAGGTAAATCATCAATGAATTGAATTAATTCACCACAAGCCATGATATTGAGTATAGATGACTGTCTCAAAACAAGCAATAACATTTTATTTAGCTCGTAGTCAGTAGTCACAGCAACACAAGTATAGAATGCGCTTTGATATTGGGCAGAAATAGCACCATCACACCACCAAGGCACCAACCTTCAAAAATGAGATACGAATCAAATGGGTGATCACTGGCGATAGTGTTAGCAAGTAAATGAGGCACTAAGTTTACTTTTTTGAAAAATGCACTGACAGGGACTAAAATATTTGGTTAATCTTATTTTTAATGTTCAGTTCTAGTAACTAAATGAGAATGGGACAGTAACCGTAAGGAATCCCATTCCTGGGGTGAAGACATCCACTTTTTACCTTGTGTTACTTCATCCTCCTTTTACGATGACCTCGTTGCTGCTCTTCAGTTGTTGGAACTCCGGGTCAGAGCCTCTCTCTTCGCCATCGCTCTCCTCGACAGAGGGCATGTCTAGGGGGACATTCGTAGCACGAATTCCTTTGACATAAAAGAAGTGCTCCTCAGTGTACGGATGTTCCCCTAGAATTAAGTTTTTTTTTTACTGTTGTAATACGCAAAGATGTGAATAAAGCCTTTACTCCCTCCAATTGCAAGGTGCATGCGTGCATTACTCTGCAATAAACAAACATAAGAATAAAATTTACTTTCAGAGAAGGAAAAAGAAAACAAATGTGAGAAAGGAGAATAAACAAACTCTGTCAATTTGGTTTTGAAAACTATAAAACCGAAATATATAATTTAGTCTAAAATCTTCCCGTAGCTAGCCTTTTGTCAGTTCCTAACCCATTATTGATTATGGTTTTTTCAAGGGAATTTCAAACGTTCAAACGCTTTGGCTTTTCGAAATCGTTTTTTGAAAATCTTGAAGCCACTAATCAAAACTCTTAAACCCAAGTTGGACAAAACGCTTTGGCTTTACGAAGCTTTTGAATTTCAGCTTTTAGTTCAGATTATAATCTGCTGAAAAGAACAGAGACTAACTCTTAGTTTACGAGTGATGAAAGAATTCAGCTGGGATAGGCAACTACCGGCTGGCTTGTTGCGTTCTGTGTTATCACCAAGTCAAAAGACAAGACTCACGATCATGCTTCCAAAGCAAAGAAGGTACGGCAAATTTTATTGTTCAGTATATATGTATTAATAATGTACATGGAATTATGGATCACCAAAACTGTATCTAAGCAGCTAGTAGTATTATATTATTGTACCGGGGGAAAATGTGACGGACCGCCTTTTCAGGGCTCGTCTGAATACCTAAACAGCTACCCAGGAAGATTAGCTATTGAAAACCAAGCACTCATTGCCAGCCAAGAGATAAATAACAACTCTTTTTATTGAATATAAGGCCCAACGGCCCAGTTTTACAAAAGAGGCGCAGCAGGGCCAAATAGATTACATTCAAAACACCGCACAGGCAGACCTGAGCAAAAGACTAAGACCATAAAACCAGACCAAATCGCCATCTACGAGTTCTTGGAAAACTCCAGCTTCTTGAACTTCTGAAAGGGTTGGGTTTAAGCAAGGGTGAGTACACAACGGTACTCAACAAGTCGCACAGGAAATACTGAATATTATATGCAAGGGAGTATCAAAGTTGGCACGGGTTTACTTGTTGTGGATGCAGTTTTATTTCCAATTCCATTTTACATTTAAAACATAAACCATAAACTAATAGTAAGCAGGGGGTTTCCACAATTTCAACACCACCACGCCACATTCTCAAAATCACCAAGAATTACTTGAGCTTAGTTACGGGTGGCACCCCAGTTTCAAACTTAGCTTCATTAACCAGAAGCACGGCGTACTCCAATACCATTTAATATGACCCTACAGAGTTGCTCAGCTTTATCCACAAGATATCTACGACCGTTATTGCCACGTACGAGATTACATGCAACTTAAATGCATGCGGCCAGGCCGAGAACATCACAGCATTTAGATTGAACATCCCCATGGTAGCTCCTACCCAATAGGTACTCGGGCCCACTGTTCTTGGGACTCCACTGGCCAACGCAGGAGCCACGTTCCAAGACAGGGTAGGCAACCTATGTTGTGAGAACCGGCGAATGGCGCTACACAAGCCTATTCCTATTCCACCAAACCCACCAGTCATTCCCCTCTGGAAATGACTGTACCCCATTCTCACCACTAAGAATGGTACCACCAAATATGTAGGTATTCCCAAGTGATGAACAATGTACTGAGCTATGTCAGAAACGAGATTACATGCAACTTAAATGCATGCGGCCAGTCCGAAAACATCACAGCATTTAGATTGAACATCCCCATGGTAGTTCCTACCCGATAGGTACTCGGGCCCACTGTTATTGGGACTCCACTGGCTAACGCTGGAGCCGTGTTAAGTGTGTAACCCTGTAGGTTCATGCGCCCCATTCTCACCACTGAGAATGGTACCACCAAACATGTAGGTATTCCCAGGGGATGAACAATGTATTGAGCTATGTCGGAAACGGTTTAACAAACCAGCCCGACCTGTGGTTGAGCGGGAACTTAAGTTATTTACTTTGCTCAAGGGGGTTTTAACCTTATGTTGCCAAAAATCAAGCCATATCACAATCCACAAACCATCTAGTACACTCATGTACCAGCCACCACACAAACCATGGCCTTAATCATCAGTCGGGATCGGACTAGCATCCACCTCATGGTTAGCCCAATACTGTCCCCCCGACTGTAGCATTTTCACAAATCCCAAGCCAACGGCTCTTCACCATCTTCTTTCCCTTTTCAAAGATTTGAGTGCAACTAACAGTATTAAAACTAGCTATAATTGTAATAAACAATATCTAGGGCTATCAAGGTGTTTAACAGGGTTCAACAATTGTCAAAGGGGGTTTTAAGAATAATTTCGGCATTAACTAACATCATGTCATTCTAACATAGCGACTTTTAATATTTCAACATACATTAAAATAATGCAATAGAACTTAATTAATATAATATTCAGGGTATATGGGTTCAACATGATCAATGGTGTGCGGCTTGCCTTGCTGGGCTAAAGGATCGTCTAGATCGAAGAGACTGTAGTCGACGTAGTCGTTTTGGGCTCTCGTCTGGTTCTGCTTCTGCTCCGAGAACTACGGCTGCTCCTGGAACTTCTCGACGGGCGGATCTAACGCAACAGGCGAACAAAAATAAACAAGCGAAAAACAAGAGACAGAAATGGAAACGGAAATCGAAAATGGGCCGGGAGAGAGCCGGAGGGCAAAACGGGCATTTCTGGAATTTTAGGAACTTTGGATGGCGAAATGGAGGTCGTATTTGGATCCAGTGGGACAAAACAGTTAGGAATATGTAGTTTGGGATTTTCTGGAGTTTCCGGGAATTTTCTGGAATTTAAAACAGAATTTTCGGATTAATAAATCAATTAAAAATTCGAAGATTAAAAGAAAAAGGAAAAAGGGCACTGGGCCGCATCAGGAACTGAAGCTTCGCCCACGTGCGCGGCGGCCTGGCTGGGCCACCACGCCGCGAGACGCCGACAGTGGGGCCCACGACGTGAGGCCGATGGCCCGAAGACGAGGCAAATCGCCACAAGGCTTAAATATCAAGATGACGAAAATAGGCTCTTCGCAAAGATATATTATATCTATGAGTACAACATACAACTAGTTGTTAATTGGTTCTCTCTTTTTTCCCTAGAGTTTATTACTTCTCATCGTCTTCAATCCAGAGCTTCTAACCCAACTGTTTTTTCTCTCCTTTTTCCCCGGTACAATAATAGAATACTAATAGCTGCTTAGATGCAGTTCAATTTGGTGATCCATAATTCCATGTACATTAATACATGATACTGAACAATAAAACTTGCCATACGATTTTGGCTTGGGAAGCATGGTTGTGAGTCTTGTCGCGTCAAATCAATTGAAGTATGCCACATTTTCATTTTTTTTTCCTCCTTGTCACTAAGGCTAGATATCGAGACCTTTTCTTAATTCATTTTTTTTTCTTTTTGAGTTCTTTTTGTATTAGATATTACTTTCTTAGTTCATATTTGATTCCCTCCCATCACGGCATACCTAGGTTGGTCCTCGAAATCGGAATCAAAGTGTATCTTTAAACTAATTTTCTTTGTGTGAGAACATTTGTCTTTATGCTGTAGTTGGTTTGGAAGAAACAATGATGCTCATATCTGCGTGTATTGGGTTGCTTTTTTTTTTTGCTAGAAGAGGTGAAGATAAACATGACGATGAGCTATAGTAGTATGATTTTTGGGCATTCGTGTAGCATCCCGGTAGGTGTCCAAGATGGACCCGCGCCCATTACAAAGGATGTGGATTGGAATACAAGGCCAGGTGATTGCGATGGCGCAAAAGCTATGATAGCTTGTGTCTCCACCGTTGGAACTAAAGTATTTAAGATGAAGGAGGGGACAACGGGCTCTTGGGAACTCATGGTATGTCTTACTAATATTAGTTACGCCTGTTTAAAATGTGTCGTTTATCGTTTGAATTTCTTTGGATTTGTTGTGACTTGTGATTGCAGGGTGCGAGACCATCTCACACAGGTGGTTCAACTCTACAGTGGTGCCCATATAAAGGTCATATTCTAGCAACTGGAAGCAGGAGCAGTGCGGATCACCCGGGAAATCTTTCACTTATAGTGTACAAGAAATCTAGCCAGAAGTTCCATCACAGTAAGTTAGTAAGTTAATTAAATACCATTTGAATTCATCTTTAGTGATTAGGAATAATATAATCATGATTTCCTCGTATGTGAAGCAACACAAGACGCCGACGATGCATCTAATGGTCATTCGTACATTAGTTATCACTAGCTAAGAAAATACCCTTTTGTTGAGAAATTGTCTCTTGTAAGGCGTAATCATGGGTAGAAAATGATAGACAGTTTTCAACTTAGAAAAAGATGAAATAACAAATTTTAAGTTGCATCTGTCCCTCCACTTAAGTACCTACCCATAAGTATCTTGTATAATGTATCATTGATTAAGATGAATGAATGGCTCTCATCACTTCTAAGCATAGTAAAATATTTCGTTAGTTACACATAGAAAATCATGTTATTGCGCTTTTCATTGTGTTTAAAGATTGTCACAGGTGTGAGCGTCTCTTCGTTGTGCTGGGAGTCCTCGGGATAGTACTTGATGACAGCTTTGCACCTCCCTACAGAGATTATTATTTACAAAATAGCCTCAGGAAGCAATACAATGCAGATGATGGGGACATTTTCATACCCATATTGCCCACCTTCCGCTAGTATTACTCTGTCAAATTTCACCCAAATGAAATGTATTTTGTCTCTTGTGCTCCAGAGTCCGATAGAATTGTGGTAAATTCAATAAACTTTTTTTATTTCTTTGTAAGTTTATTGTCGTGAGTAACTAAAGTATTACATTTTTCTATATTACCAGATCTGGGGTAAAGAGCCAGACTCTACTGAGTGGGGTCCTGTGAACTCAATGTAAGTGTATCAAAACATTTATTCGGTTTATTTGGTTTTGTTATCTAAAAATGGATGTTTGTGAAGGGAACTAAGATCGTAGTTAATATAGCTTTTCTATCCTCTACCTCTGCTATTAATGATGTGAAAGTGTCACGTGCAATCCATTAGTGTATTGTTGTGTGCAAACGGTATATATTGGTATTGTTAGTAGTACTGTAGACAAGGCTACCGAAAAAACAGAGATAATTATAACGTTTCCATTTAGTTGCATTGCACGATATAGTTAGATCGCATCTTAGCATTTATACAGGATTGCTAGACTCTATCTCTATAAAATGAAAGGAAAAACATTCGGCATAATGAAGCAAGATATGAATTAGTCTCAAGTTCCTCTCCCTCTCTAGCTAAGTTCTGCTCAATCTGTTAGTTGCATACTTGCTGTGCATTATATATACACACGCATGTATTGCAACTCCAACCAACGATACCTTTGATATCTATTGTAATCTTGTGATTATGGTTAGTCATTAGATTGCATAAAAGAATTAATTCTTTTCTATTTGTTCTATTCTGAATGTCAAGCTACTAACCTTTCTCATGTGCATATAAATCTTAACAGGCCACTAAGTGTCCTCACGTGACTTTGTTCGAAGCAATCGTTAGGCATTTTCTTATCTTTTAGCTGACATTAGATTCCATTATATTTATTTGTTAGGATTGGTTCTATTTAGAGTCGGTAAGTCATATGATAATTATCAAGAATAAAGAAGTTAACTCTAAGTATATTATTTGCAGAGAATGTTGTCCAGGTATATTTGGCATGTCTTTCGACAAATCTGGTGTCATGTTAGCAACTATCGGGTTAGGCTTCACATAAATAAATTTAATTTTCTCAAATAAATTATTAGGGAAACTAAAAAAATGTTTACTATGAACAGGAAAGGTGATACTTTGAAGATTTGGGAATTCATTATGTAGAAAGACCTAGACTCTGAAACCCAGTAAGTTAATAGAATACCTTTGTCAATAATTGCTGAAAACTAATAATGTATATACTGTGGATAGCAGGCTAAGGCTTTCGAGTAGTAAAGAGGGTGATCATTTGGCAATAAAACAACGTGGACGCAAAACAGGCTATTTAAGAGTCATGTCAATTGATTGTTCAAGGTTAGTAGTGACTGATAGATAATGAATTTGGAAACTGTAAATTTAAAAACTTTTGAATTTAGTAGAAAGTCATAAATCATTGCAACCGGTGGCAGCTTGGACACTCTTAATCTATCGTGCTGATACAAAGGTATATTTTTCTCCAATTTTGTGTTATGTTTGTAAAATAAACCAAAATATTTGGTAGTCGAATTAATGTATGTCGTGAATGTGTGTAGGGTTTATCCGTTGCTGCTTCAAAAGTGGTGTGCTTTTCTGCAATCTTGTGTTATATTTAAAAAATAAATGAAGACATTTGATAATATAATTTATATATAATATAAAATGTGTATAGGTTAAGAATTAGAACTGCGAGATTGAACACAAACAGTGGAGTCACGTGAATGGGGGGGAAGTCACGTGTATCAAGCTGAACCCAAAGGTAAGAAATGTCTGTGAATTTTATCGATAATTAATTACTTAATTAAACTCATAAAAAAGTATACAAAAGATGTACTCTCTTTATTGGTATGGTGCTAGGAATAAGTGATATTCTAAAATTCTATATGTAGTAAACTAGGGGCGATCATTCAGTTTACTCAGAACCAATTAAAAACTGAATGATCGCCCCTAGTTTACTACACATAGAATTTTAAAATATCACTAATTCCTAGCTTCGTACCAATAAAGAGAGTACATGTTTTGTATACTTTTTTGTGAGTTTAATTAAGTAATTAATTATCGACAAAATTCACAGACATTTCTTACTTTTGAGTTTAGCTTGATACACGTGACTTCCCCCCATTCACGTGTTCAATCTCTCAGTTCCAATTCTTAACCTATACACATTTCATATTATATATAAATTATATTATTAAATGTCTTGGTTTATTTTTTAAACGTAACACAAGATTTCAAAAAAGCATACCACTTTTGAAGCAGCAACGGATAAACCCTGCACATATTCACGACATACATTAATTCGATTACCAAATATTTTAGTTTATTTTACAAACATAACACAAAATTAGAGAAAAATGTACCTTTGTATCAGCACGATAGATCAAAAGAGTGTCCAAGCTGCCACCGGTTGCAATGATTTCTGACTTTCTACTAAATTCAAGAGTTTTTTAAATTTACAATTTCGATAAAGATAAAAAAATATACTAACTTTGAACAATCAAGTTTACTTAGTTTCCAAATTTATTATCTATCAGTCACTACTAACAATCAATTGACATGACTCTTGAATAGCCTATTTTGCGTCCACGTTGTTTTATTGCTAAATGATCACCCTTTTTACTACTCAAAATACTTAGCCTGCAATCTACAATATACACATTATTAGCTTTCAGCAATTATTGACAAAATTAGTTCTATTAACTTATTGGGTTTCAGAGTCTAGGTCTTTCGACATAATGAATTCCCAAATCTTCAAAGTATCACCTTTCCTGTTCATAGTCAACATTTTTGTAGTTTCCCTAATGATTTATTTTGAGAAAATTAAATTTATTTATGTAAAGACTAACCCGATAGTTGCTAACATGATACCAGATTTGTCGAAAAACGTGCCAAATATACCTAGACAACATTCTCTTCAAATAATATAATTGAGTTAACCTGTTTATTCTTTATAATTATCATATGACTTGCCGACTCTAAATAAAATAAATCCTAACAAATAAATATAATGGAATCTAATGGCAGCTAAGAGATAAGAAAATGCCTAACGATTACTTGGAACAAAGTGATGTGAGGACACTTGTTGGCCTGTTAAGATTTATATGCACATGAGACCGGTTAATAGCTTGACATTGAGAATGGAACAAAGAGAGAAGAATTAATTCTTTTATGGAATCTAATAACTAACTATAATCACAAGATTACAATAGATATAAAAGATATCGTTGGTTGGAGTTGCAATACATGCATGTGTATATATAATGCACAGCAAGTATGCAACTAACAGGTTGAGCAGAACTTAGCTAGAGAGGAAGAGGAACTTGAGACTAATTCATATCTTGCTTCATTATGCCGAATGTTTTCCATTTCATTTTATAGAGATAGAGTCTAGCAATCATGTGTAAATGCTAAGATGCAATCTAACTATATCTTGCAATACAACTAAATAGAAACGTTATAATCATTTCTATTTTTCGGTAGCCGTATCTACAATACTGCTAACAATACCAATATATACCGTTTGCATGCAACAATACACTAATGCATTGCACGTGACACTTTCACATCATTAATAGCAGAGGTAGATGATAGAAAAGCTATATTAACTACGATCTTAGTTCCCTCCACAAACATTTATTTTTAGATAACAAAACCAAATAAACTGAATAAATGTTTTGATACACTTACATTGAGTTCACATGACCCCACTTAATAGAGTCTGGCTCTTCACCCCAGATCTGATAATATAGAAAAAATATAATACTTTAGTTACTAACCACAATAAACTTACAAAAAAATAAAAAAAAATTATTGAATTTACCACAATTCTATCAGACTTTGGGGCACAAGAGACAAAATACATTTCATTTGGGTGAAATTTGACAGTAATATTAGCGGAAGGTAGGCAATATGGGTATGAAAATGTCCCCATCATCTACATTGTGTTGCTTCCTGAGGCCATTTTGTAAATAATGATCTCCGTAGAGAGGTGCAAAGCTGCCACCAAATACTGTCCTGAGGACTCCCAGCACAACGAAGAGACGCTCACACCTGTGATATTCTTTAACACAACGAAAAGCGCAATAACATGATTTTGTATGTGTAACTAACGAAATATTTTACTATGCTTAGAAGTGATGAGAGCCATTCATTCATCTTAATCAATGATACATTATACAAGATACTTATGGGTAGGTACTTAAGTGGTGGGACAGATGCAACTTAAAATTTGTTATTTCATCTTTTCTAAATTGAAAACTGTCAATCATTTTCTACCCATGATTACAATTTCTCAACAATAGGGTATTTTCTTAGCTAGTGATAACTAATGTACGAAGGACCATTAGATGCCTCGCCGGCGTCTTGTGTTGCTTCACATACGAGAAAACCATGATTATTTTATTATTAATCACTAAAGATGAATTCAAATGCGATTTAATTACCTTACTGTGATGGAACTTCTGGCTAGATTTCTTGTACACTAGAAGTGAAAGATTTCCCAGGTGATCCACACTGCTCCTGCTTCCAGTTGCTAGAATACGACCTTTAGATGGGCACCACTGTAGAGTTGAACCACCTGTGTGAGATGGTCTCGCACCCTGCAATCACAAGTCACAACAAATCCAAAGAAATTCAAACGATAAACGACACATTTTAAACAGGCGTAACTAATGTTAGTAAGATATACCATGAGTTCTCAAGAGCCCGTTGTCCCCTCCTTTAGCTTAAATACTTTAGTTCCAACGGAGGAGACACAAGCTATCATAGCTTTTGCGCCATCGCAATCACCTGGTCTTGTATTCCAATCCACATCCTTTATAATGGGCGTGGGTCCATGTTGGACACCTACCGGGATGCTACTCGAATGCCCAAAAATCATACTACTATAGCTCTTCGTCGTGTTTATCTTCACCTCTTCCAGCAAAAAAAAAAAGCAACCCAATACACATAGATATGAGCATCACTGTTTCATCCAAACCAACTACAGCATAAAGACATGTTCTCACACAAAAAAAATTAGTGTCACGAACCGGAAACCGCCCAGGAATTCGGTTTCGGACAGAGATTGAATATCACCTGCTTACATCAACAAAAGACAACGAAAGAATATCAGATATGTAATTATGGACAATTTCAATGAGATTAAAAGGACATTGTAGGCCATCAGCATAAGATTTAAATTATGAACCTTCAATTGAAAACAAACCCACAGGAAAGACCTGAGTGCGGCCGTGACCCTATACGCCATCTTCGCTGAAGGTAAAAGTAACCAAGCGATGGTCTTCTTTATCTTTCTCTGAATAAATGTCAACAAGCAACATTGAGTACACGTATGTACTCGCAAGACTTTAGTATATGGAAATAAGTAATTATACAGGGTTTGTCCAAAGGGATCAAGCTTCTACACTAAGTTTCAATTTCAGCATGAGGCAGATTTTATTTGCAATAGAGTAATACATAAAACGATTTCGGAATTATAAAGAGCACTTTAGTAAGAAAGTAATTAACAATATATGAAGCATTTGTACATCAATTCATAACCAATCCAACAAGTATTTTGCAACCAACTCATCGCGATACCATTAATCCAACTTTTCATATCAACGATCCAACTCGTCGTACCAACACATTTTTCTTTCAAAGTGTTTGCAAAACTAAAACCAAAATACTATACTTGACATTATGTTTCTAAACCGCTCGTGACCGTGAGAACGGCTAATCGATTAGATTTAAATCTCTGCAGAGAGTGTACACTTTACCCACATGAAATATTCTAGCAATCATGTGAACCATGCCACGCGATACGCAAGTACCCGTTTTGCTAGACTATGACGAAACTTTTTGACTAGCTAAAGCCTAACCTTACACTAGCCCGAGTATGACCTGTCACGATGGTCCCGCTAGCCATCGCCCTCGTTCTCCCCATAGCAGGGCATACCCGTTGTATCGGGTCACTTGATCCCAACACCTTGGTGAATGGAGCGCCATCGAACAGCACCACTCACTTGGTTCGTCCATACTCTTCTGCCTACCGACGTGCAAGATTAAAACTTCATCTAGCCTACTAAGCTAAGGCTATCCCATACTAGCACATATGGTTGCACCAAATAACTCAGTTAATAATATCAAGTTCAGTCCTTAGGTTGACTTAAACGAGTATCTCCCCCTAGCTACGTGCAATTACCAATTCCATACAACATCAATCGAATTACTTGTACCGTACAGGTGGCCACTTGTACGGTGCAAGAAAATCCATTGCACTTGCAGTTTATACATAACTCGCCCGTGTCTAAAACATACTTTTATTTTCATTTTTAGTCACATAATAGTATCCTTTACTGCCATTTTCAACATTTGCAAAGTTTCATAAATATTCAAGCCTAACATTCTACCAATAACTAAAGCATGGCTAAGCATAGCATTAAATAACGATAATACCCATTTTTCATTTCATAGCATGAATAATCCTAGCCTAGGTTTTAACAAGGTTCTCATGTCAAAGTAATTAAGGTAATCCCACAAGTTAGGAGCATAACTACCATGACCCACAATATAGCAACGTTACAGAAATTAAACGCATGCATAATAGTTTGATTAAAACAAATTAGACTTTGTAAAATATGGGATCAACATGTTCAAAGGATGGTCCTTGCCTTGCTTGTTGAACAATTGCTCTTGTCGTGGTTGATCGGAGAACCAGTCACGTCACTTAGTCCCGGACCTCTCATATAGTCCCATGACTCGCGCGCATACTCCAACGTCAACACATATACAAGCAAACGAATCCGAAGTTACTATTCTTCGGTACAAACAACCTACATACAAGCATCACACACAAATCATGCACATGAGGATGGTGCATATGATATTTCCGCATGAGGGAACTACATGCATGAGGTTGATGCATATGAAGGTTACGCATGTAAGATGTATGCAAAACTCTCACTCAAACTTCAGCTTTATTTACCACCAGTAACCTCCAAATTGATCGCTTGATTGAATATACATAGTCTCAAGGAATTATAATCTCTTATCAAATAGTAATCCACAAGTATTCTCCACGTTAACATTCAAGTCTTCTTAGTGACCTACATGAGATTCTTTACTTCACAGGATTATCATTAATATGCAAGCTCATGAATTTAGTCCACTCATAACAATAATTCATATGACTGACTTCTAGGTGCTCGATCTGATCACACACATAATATCTTCTTAGCTCTCAAACTTGCAGCTGGATCCAACTCTATATAATAATTTAGTATGACATGATCAAGGTAGACAATCCAATAACCTTAACTCTTTAGACTAAGTATGCTATTCCCACGAATCTAGCATACTGATCTCACAACATCAATATGGAACTATACATATTAGAATCCCACCCATCTAGGTGTACTTAATTATCTAACTCTTAACGAACTTCTCAACTTATTCTTGTAATCACCGTTCAATAACCCATGATTGACCATACATGTCTACACTCAGCGTTAACCATGTGTGCTATCTGCCAATATAGTCATGTGTACCCCATCTTTCTCATCTCATATTCATATCTTTATTCATCCAATTTGAGGGTACCACATTCCCTTAATTTGACACACATGACTCTACTCTAATTGCATAGTATCGCAACTAGCTATTTTTAGCTAAGTAAATAATCATTAAGTCCTCGAATATCTAATACATATGATCACATAACTACCATTTAAGGCATTTATTGAATTGCACATATGTCGCTTGAATATCCTTCAATCATTGATATATCATTCTAGCACCATCACCACAAATTTAATCTCGTATAGGCACTAACCAAGTCACATGCACATCTTAGGACCAATCCATCATTATACTAGTGCAATTATATTAAAAGGGAGAATTCCACCGACCCAACTCAATTATATAGATCAACCACCAACACCCATGACTAGTAAATCCTACAATTCAATCTCATTTGCCTCCATCCGATTAATCACATAATTGCCTCACTATTGCAACATCTCAAATGACCATCAAAATATTATTTGCTCACCATCCTGCATTAACCACCAAGCCTACTTCAAAGTAATAATCCTACGGGTTTAACATACAATACATATCTTATTTTCATGTGACACTAATAGTATTTGCATGCGTTCCAACAATTCATCCAATTAAATATATTGCCATCTGCCAATCAATTAAGCATGTCATTCCTCATCATCAGAAACACTTGTATGAACTAACAAACTATTATCCATTTATTTGTGTTATACCACCCAATTAAGATACAACATATGGTTATATCAAAATGTGAGTCATCATCTAAATTTACTACACATACATACATATGCTACGTATATGAAAATGCAACTGGCACTAGTATCTTACTGAGAGTATCGACACGCGCCGCCAAATAAGAACCTTCGAAAATCTACGATCCCGCAAACGCCCAAAATCCGGGTCTACCACCGCCATCTTCTTGCTCTTCTTTTCTTTTCTTTTCTCTATTTTTCTCCTCCCTTTATTTTTTTCCCCTGGCCGCACATTTTGGCTTCTCCTGGAAGCCACATCCCTCCTCCTCTATTCCTTCTTCCTCCCCATTTCTTTCTTCAGTCTTTCTCCCAGTCGACTGCTCCCAATCTCCTTCCAATCGGCCAGCCATCTCTTCCTTTCCCCCCAACCGGTCGGCTCCCCCTGGCTGAGCCGCCTAGCTCGCCGCACCGCCTAGTCGCTGTGCGCTCGCCACCCGTGCCTCTGCTCGTGGCCGTGCTACTAGCTCTTGCTCCACCTTCCGGCCAGGCCTCTGCGCGTCGGCTCGACGGCCAGTGGCGCCCGATCGACCGGCCACTCCTGCGTGTAGCCGGCGCCTCGGGCTTGCTTGCGCCGCCCAGGTCGCCAGTGCGCCGACCACACCGCTTGGCTGCCCCTCGACAACATCGGCCGCTCCAACCTCCCGGCGTTGGTCTCCTCGCATCGGCTCCGGCCACGGCCTTGGCGCCCCAGGCCGCACCGCTCCGGTCACCACGCCATTCCGCTTCTTTTCCTCTGGTACACTGCCACCAAGCAAATCCCAGAGCATAGAACTACAACTCTCCAACCTCTCGAAATTTCACAAATGCTTATGCATGCAGGGTTTGGTTGCGAAAATGGATAGTATGGATCATGAGAATCATGATGATATAACATGCACTGATTAATACTTTGGTTTTGGGGAAGATTGGAAGGAGAGAGATTGGGAAAAAGCTTGTTCTTGTGTTCTTGCTTGGACAGAGAGGGATGGCACGAAGGAGTAAAGAAGCAATCGGCTGGAGGTGGCCATGTATCGGCTGTAAAGGGGAGGCACAAGATGCATGCTGCCAGGAGAAAGAAAAGAAGTGGTAAAGAGAAAAAGAATGGCATGGGGTGGATAAAGGAAATGAGGGTGTGCTGTGCTGCCAAGAAGAATGAGAAATGTGTGTGTGTGTATGTGTTGCTTGTATGTATGATTAGCTTGCTCACATATATGATTTAATGGCATGAATGGAATGCTTAGAGGATGGGCAACATGTTGGTGTGACATGCATTACTTGTTTCTGTGATTTGGGAGGTGATTTGGAAGAGAGAAATTTTGGGGGAGCCTTTGTGTTCTTGGCCTGTGCTTTCGCTAGAAGTGAGAAGCACAGGGAAAAAGGTTGATGGCAGTAAAGGGAAGGTCTACGAATGAGGCAAGCAGTGGCTTTTAAATTTTGCTCCAAGGAAGGACGGGGAAGTACTGGGTCGAGGAGAAGCTGGTTGGGAGAAGAGTAAATAGAGAGAAGACGTGCTAGCAGGAAAAGGAGGAATGGGGTAGTTAATGCATGTCTTCTCTCCGCAGCTTTTTGGTTTTGTTATTTTGCTCCAAGTACAATAGCAAAGCTTACTGTGCAGGCTAAAAGCCAGCTAATGTGATCTTATTGTACTTGCTCTTATACCTTGGCGGTAGAGATGTGATCGGATCGGATACGGTCGAATATCGTTCTATTCATATCCGTATTTGTATTTTTTATCGAATACAGAATCGAATACGAATAGTGTCGAATACAGAATCGAATACGAATTATACAGGATAATATCGGTTACGAATACAGATCGAATACGGATCGAAATCAACATGGATACGAATAATATTAGTCGGATATTTTAAAATTCAATTTCAGTTTTTTTCCAAAATTGGTCCAAATTTAAATTCAAAATTCCAAAAGAAATATATTTGTATGTTTTTTTTGCCTTTTTATCCCTAGCTTGTCATACATGTGACACTGTGAGTAACAATGTATCCCATTGCAATAATTGAACCAAATGATTTGTAACTAGCATATGCTGCTGAATCCTAAGTAGCCCTCCTGAAACGCCACTTGCCAATTTCTATACCACCTTTACCAAAATATCTCCAAATTAGCATCTAGCACACATGAACATATTATATCTTGTCATCCAATGCACGGACCCGATCTACGAAAGCTTGATGAAACATGTTAAATTGTTAATGTGTTATTCTGAAACGTGTTATTCGGATAATATCTGTATGTCATATTCGGATATTATCCGAACAAAAACTCGGATATTCCGTATCCATCGGATAATCAGTGTTCCATATCCGTATCCATATCCATGTAAACTATCTGTATCCATATCCTTATGCGAGAAATCAACTGGATATCTGTGAAACTATCCAAATCAATTCGGTCGGTCGGTCGGTCGGAAAATATCCGTACCAGTTCCATCCCTACTTGACGGGTAATTAACAGCAAAAGAACAAATACATGTATATATTTACTGGGTTTTAGACGCTAAATTTTATGCTTTGAACTAAATACAGTTTACGTCTTAAATTTACTGACGACAAATAATTTACCTATCAACCTTTTTTTTTTTGAAAATCTGGGTGTTAAAATTAATCTAAAGATCCACTTTGAATCCGATTTCGAGGCCCAACCTAGGTAGGCCGTGATGGGAGGGAATCAGATATGAACTAAGAAAGTAATATCTAATACAAAAAAAACTCAAAAAGAAAAAAAATGAATTAAGAAAAGGTCTCGATATATAGCCTTAGTGACAAGGAGAAAAAAACGAAAATGTAGCATACTCAATTGATTTGACGCGACAAGACTCACAACCATGCTTCTCAAGTCAAAATCTTATGGCAAGTTTTATTGTTCAGTATCATGTATTAATGTACATGGAATTATGGATCACCAAATTAAACTGCATCTATGCAGCTAGTAGTATTCTATTATTGTACCGGGAAAAAGGAGAGAAAAAACAGTTGGGTTAGAAGCTCTGGATTGAAGATGATGAGAAGCAATAAACCCTCGGGAAAAAAGAGAACCAATTAACAACTAGTTGTATATTGTACCCATAGATATAATATATCTTTGCGAAGAGCCTATTTTCGTCATCTTGATATTTAAGCCTTGCGCTGGCAGTTGTCTGTTGTTTTCTTTCGGTAACGTACGCCGCTTTAATTCGTCCTCTACATTGTTATTTCTAAACTAATAAAAGGATTTATGTTCGTGCACCGGACGATTCTTTCTACCCCTTCCCTTCCTCCCCTCTAGCCCGGCGCCACTCCTCGCCACAACCTTTATAATGGGCGCGGGTTCATCTTGGACGCTTGCCCAAAAACTATACTAGGATAGTTCTTCGCCATGTTTATCTTCACCTCTCCTAGCAAAAAGAAAACAAAAATCAAAAGCAACCCATCACTGTTTCATCCAAACCAACTACAGTAGGAAGACAACTGTTCTTGCACAAAAAGAAAAATAGGATAAAGATACACTTTGAATCCCATTTCAAGGCCCAGCTTAGGTTGGTCGTGATGGGAGGGAATCAGATATGAACTAAGAAAGTAATCTCTAATCTAAAAAATAAACTCAAAAAGAAAAAAGACATGAATTAAGAAAAGGTCTTGATATATAGCCTTATCGATATTACTAGAAAACTGGCTTTTTATACCGGCACATCACAACCGATTGAATTTGAACCGGTATTGATGAGGGCATTGTTAGGTTGATCTCGCGCCCTGATCGGGGGCGCAACTAACCCTATTGGTTGTGGCCCCTGTTGCACGTGCGCTATATAAAGGAAAGGGTGAGGGACAACAGGACCCACGTTCTCTAGTGCTCCTCCCCCCAACACACTCCTACGACCCGATCTACGTGCGCACAGAGGCAACGGGAAGGCCAAGCCACGTCGTCTCTCTCTGCAGATTGAAACGATCGCGACCTTCACTGCCGTTCGTCCTCAGGCCATTGCATCTTCTCCGTCACCAGTGATGGCCTCATCAAGTGCGAATACCGAAGGTAACCATCCTAAGACCATTCATCTAGGTGTTGATTCTAGACATTAAGATCCTTAGTCCATTTAACAATGGTATCAGAGCAATGCGTTTGCGATGCCTAGTTCTAACCCTAGAGTAATTTCCCTTCGGGTAGAGACGTTAGAAGAAGAGTAGATCCCCAAATCAGAAATTACAAGAACCAGATCTTCATTCACAGATCTAGAAAATAAAAAAACAAAAACAAACAAACGGTGGGCGTAGTGTAGTAGTTGAACATTACCGTTCAAGTGCAATGGTTGGACACGTCCTTGGAAGCCCACGATCTCTGCTTGACACCACTCGCTTGCATGCGAGCCGCCTGGGCGAGCGTCGCCCGCGCGCCTCTCCACGCGCTGCGCTTGCAGCGCCGCCCCATGCGCGCCTGCGCACCAGCCGCCCTCCGTGCGCGCCGTCGCCTACGCGCGCCCGCGCCGCATCGCGTTCTCGTGCCGCGTGTGTGCCTCGCCTGCCCACGTAGCCACCGTAGCACACGCGCCGACGTGCCGTCCAGCCGCCGTGCGGACCCAGCCGCCGAGAGCCTCTTCTGGATCCGTTTTTTCCGGGAGGGGAGTTAGGGTTTGTTTTGGGGGCAGCGAAATTTTCGTTTTTTATTGCATTTCCAAATCGATCCTAACCGTCCGATTCGATCTGACGGCAAAGATTTTTCGCGGGCTCGGCTGGCCACTTTTGGCCCACGTGAGAAGTGCTTTTGGTGGCCCATATTCATGTTGTTTGAGCCTGCACGCAGAGACAGTTTTGGGCTGTTTTTTGGCCCAAACAGATTAGCTTGCTAATTATGTTTTCCTTTAAAGTTTAGATTTAATACAACTAGTTATATGCCCGTGCGTTGCTACGAAAAACAAAATTGATAACAAAAAATAAAAATTAAAAAAAAAATACTATTTCATAAGATCAAACAACTATCTTTAACGCTTCGTTTCTTGCAAAAGCTGGCTAATTAAAGCAACGCTTCGTTTCTTGCAAAAGCTGGCTAATTAAAGCAACGCTTCGTTTCTTGCGTAGGGCAATTAAGCAGGGCAATTAAGTAGGGCAATTAATGCATCGCTTCGTTTCTTGCGTAGGGCAATTAAGCAGGGCAATTAAGTAGAGCAATTAATGCATCGCTTCGTTTCTTGCGTAAGGCAATTAAGCAGGGCAATTAAGTAGGACAATTAAGCAGGGCAATTAAGTAGGACAATTAAGCAGGGCAATTAATGTGACGTGGGAAGAAACTCTCACTTTATATAGTAGAGATAAGTCTAAGTTTATTATTTGCTGTGCATGTTTAGCTTAAGTACTGAGTTAAGTTATTATCTCCCGCTGCTAAGTATAAGTTTAATTTTCTGATTAAATTTGATCCAACATGAAAATTTAATTAGAAAATTGTATTAAGCCTGTTAAATTAATTAGTTTTTTTTATTCTTCCGCTGCTAAGTTTAAGTTTATTTTCTGATTAAATTTGATCCAACGTGAAAATTTAATTAGAAAATTGCATTAAGTCTGTTCTATTAGTATGGAAATTTTATCTTCTGACCAACGTTGATGATAAAATTTGCTAATTAAGTTTAAATTTTGTTCTATTCTAATTTTGCCCAACGGTGATTTAGAAGTAGAACAATTTTGATTAAGAGCATGTTTTAATTGAACCAACGTTAAATTAATTCATGCATTTAATTTAGTATTCTGATTAAATTGTATTTTTTTCTTTCCGAAGGTTCAAACACTTCGAACGTTCTGAGTTTAATCTCTGCGATTGAGCCCCTGAATGGGGGGAATTATCCCTCTTGGAGGGAGAAGATTGAGATGGCACTTGCCCTCTCGGACATTGATTATGCAATTACGCATGATCGTCCCACTGAGCCTCAGCCAATCCCTGATGGTCAATCGGGTGCTGAGAATAATGCATCCATAAGAATGGCATACGACCTTGAGCGTGTGAAGTGGGAAAATTCCAACCGTAAGTGCATGATGGTGATTAAAAATTCCATCATGGAAGGAATAAGAGGTGCCATCCCAGAATGTGCAAGTGCTAAGGAATACCTTAGCAAAGTTCAGAACCAGTTCACTGGTTCTACTAAGATGTACGCGTGCTCTCTAATGCAAAAGCTTTCAAATGAGAAGTTCGACGGATAAAGCAACATAAGAGAGCACATTCTGAGAATGAGCAACATAGTTGCCAGACTCAAAACCATGGAAATGGAGATATCAGAAGGGTATTTGGTGCAATTTATCATGAATTCCTTACCAAAGGAATATGAGACTTTTGCAGTCAATTACAACTCCATGAATGAAAAATGGAGTATAGAAAAATTGATGGCTATGTGTGCTCAAGAACAAGAAAGGCTTAGAGCTCAAAGACTTGATCATATCAATCACTTCAAGTCAACTTCAAAGAAAATGAGCGATTTTCAGAGCAAATCTAAGCCTTCTTTTAAGAATAAGGGCAAACCTCACAATAAGAAATTTTCCCTGGACAAGAAGCCTTATGAAGGTAAGGGCAAGGCTCCAGCAGAGGTAGACAAGGATACATGTAGGCATTGCAATCAGAAAGGGCACTACATGAAGGATTGTGTTCAGTTTCTCAAATGGCTGAACAAAAATGGTAAGGATAAGATTACATTCATTGATGAATTCCTGTATTTAGACTTTCCCACTCATATATGGTGGATTGACTCAGGTGCAACTGTTCATGTTGCAAATTCTTTGCAGGGATTAAGTACGAGGAGGATCCTGAAAAGAGGAGAAAGAAGCATTAGAGTCGCCAATGGCATCGAAGTTGAAGTCGAAGCTATTGGAGAACTCCCATTAGAATTAAATAATGGCTTCATTCTCCATTTACATAATGTTTTAGTTGTACCCTCTATGAGGAGGAATTTGATTTCAGTATCCTGTTTAGATGACGATGGCTATGCATGTCATTTTGGGAATAAGAAATGTTTAATTAAATTCAATAATATTGATGTTGGTCTTGCTTTCATGCAAGACAAGCTTTATTTAGTATCCCAAAGTAATGATGTGAATGTTGTGAATGCCTCTTCATCGGTGAATGAATGTAATAAGCGTGAGAGAATAGCAAACGAGACGTCTTCGAAATTATGGCATTGTCGTTTAGGCCATATTTCGAGGGGGAGGATTGAGCGATTAATCAAAGAAGAAATTCTCCACCCGTTAGACTTCTCGGATTCAGAACATTGCATTGATTGCATTAAAGGCAAATATGCTAAGCAAATTAAGAAGAATGCCAAACGAAGCACAGGAATTTTAGAAATCATTCACACAGATATCTGTGGTCCTTTTCCTGTGAAGTCAGTGGATGGTTTTGATTCATTCATAACATTCACTGATGATTTTTCGCGTTATGGCTACATCTATCCGATCAAAGAACGATCGGAAGCTCTAGATAAGTTTAAGATATTTAAATCTGAAGTTGAAAATCAACATGATCTAAAGATCAAAGTAGTAAGATCAGACTGTGGAGGGGAGTACTACGGTAGACATACCCCTTATGGCCAAGTTCCTGGACCTTTTGCAAGGTACTTACAGGAAAATGGTATAGTGGCCCAGTATTCAACACCGGGCGAACCTCAGCAAAATGGAGTAGCTGAAAGGCGTAATCGTACCTTAATAGATATGGTACGTAGTATGATAAGCTACTCCACTTTACCGGTTAATTTATGGATGGAGGCATTAAAAACCGCTGCCCATATTCTTAATCGAGTCCCCAGTAAGTCGGTGCCTAAAACACCATATGAGTTATGGACTGGGAGGACGCCCACTTTAAATTATTTACATATGTGGGGTTGTCCAGCTGAGGCTAAAGTATTTAATCCAAATATTGGAAAGTTAGATGCTAAGACTGTCAGTTGCCATTTCATTGGCTATCCTGAAAGATCAAAAGGGTATCGTTTCTACTGTCCTGACAGACATACTAAGTTTGTAGAAACGAGACACGCTGTGTTCTTAGAGGAAGATATGATCAGGGGGAGCATGGTATCCCGAGAAATAAGCCTTGAGGAGAAGCGGGTCTGTGCCCCAACTCCGATGATTCAAGAGCCCATTTTCTCGATACCTGTTGTTGTTGCACCTCCAGTGGTTGCAACATCTGCCATCGGCTCTTCTAATGCAGCTATTGACATTCCTGGGGTTCCTGTTGTCATGGAGCCCCATGAACCTGTTATAGTTGCACCTGAAGAGCCACAGCAGCCTCCTGTATCGAACAACGAACCTGCTCCAGAACCTCTCAGGAGGTCGCAACGGAACAGGAAATCAGCTATTTCTGCTGATTACGAAGTTTATGTAAGTGAAGATTTAGAAACAAAGGGTGATCCCACCTCATTTGAGGAAGCCATGAGAAGTCCCCATTCATCTGACTGGTTCGTAGCCATGGAAGATGAAATGAGGTCCATGAACACCAATAAGGTATGGGACCTGGAAGAGATTCCTAAAGGAGCCAAAACAGTATGCTGCAAATGGGTCTACAAAACTAAGCGTGACTCCAAAGGGAACCTCGAAAGGTTCAAAGCAAGACTCGTGGCAAAAGGGTTCACTCAGAGAGAAGGGATCGATTATAATAAAACCTTCTCGCCTGTTTCGACAAAGGATTCTTTCAGAATCATTATGGCGCTTGTAGCACATTATGATTTAGAATTACATCAAATGGATGTTAAGACGGCATTTCTTAATGGAGATTTATATGAAAATGTATACATGGCTCAACCCAAAGGTTTTGTCGTGGAAGGGAAAGAAAACATGGGATGCCGATTGAAGAAATCCATTTATGAGCTAAAACAAGCGTCTAGACAGTGGTACCTTAAATTTGATGAGACTATAAGAAAATTTGATATTAAGGAAAATGAGGAGGACAATTGCATTTATACTAAGTTTAAGAATAGAAAATTCATTTTCCTAGTCCTGTATGTAGACGATATCCTGCTGGCAAGCAGCGATAAAAATCTACTTCTAGAAACTAAAAGTTTCTTGTCCTCAAATTTCGATATGAAAGATCTCGGTGAAGCATCTTATGTCTTAGGAATTGAGATTTACCGAGATAGAACAAAAGGGGTATTAGGCTTATCACAAAAGGCATACTTAGAAAAGGTTCTTAAGAAATACAGTATGCATGCGTGTAAGGCTTCGCCTGCTCCAATAGTCAAGGGTGATAAGTTTGGGAATTTTCAATGTCCTAGGAACCAATATGAGATCGATCAAATGAAGTCGGTTCCGTACACTTCAGCTGTCGGAAGCATAATGTATGCTCAAGTATGCACTCGCCCTGACTTAGCATTTGTAACCGGAATGCTTGGCAGATATCAGTCAAATCCAGGAATAGATCACTGGAAAGCAGTTAAGAAGGCCTTGCGGTATTTGTAAGGAACTAAAAGCCTCATGTTAACGTATAGAAAGTCGAGTACTCTCGAGATTGTGGGATACTCTGACGCAGATTTTGCGGGGTGTGTAGACACTAAGAAATCCACATCAGGTTATGTATTCACCCTCGCATGGGGAGCTATTTCGTCGAAAAGCTCCAAGCAAACAGTCACTGCATCGTCGACAATGCATGCTGAGTTTGTAGCTTGTTATGAGGCAACCGGGCAGGCACTATGGCTTAAGAAATTTGTACCGGGATTAAGAGTGGTAGACAGCATTGAAAGACCACTCACATTATACTGTGACAATGAACCAGCAGTATTTTACTCATATAACAACAAGTCAAGTGGTGCTGCCAAACACATTGACATTAAGTTTTATGTTGTGAAGGAGAAAATCCAGGATCAAACTATAAGAATTGAGCATATAAGTACCAAGCGAATGCTTGCGGATCCGTTGACTAAGGGCTTACCACCACATGTGTTCAGAGAACACGTAGCCGGCATGGGATTATTGGAAAACCTATGATTCTGGATATAAGGGGTCAAATAAACAACCATCTCTCACAAGATTAAGTTTCCGTTTTGAGATAGAAAGGTGTATTATAGTCATTGAGTTCAACAGCACGTAACTGGCTGTCGGAACACCTTGGTCTTAATGCACTAATCTATTAAGAAGTGCAGTTGATGTCTAGTCAAACCATTTTAGACTCGAGATCAAGGGGGAGAATGTTAGGTTGATCTCGCGCCCTGATCGGGGGCTCAACTAACCCTATTGGTTGTGGCACCGTGTTGCACGTGCGCTATATAAAGGAAGGGGTGAGGGACAACAGGACCCACGTTCTCTAGTGCTCCTCCCCCCAACACACTCCTACGACCCGATCTACGTGCGCACAGAGGCAACGGGAAGGCCAAGCCACGTCGTCTCTCTCTCTGCAGATTGGAACGACCGCGACCTCCACTGCCGTTCGTCCTCAGGCCATTGCATCTTCTCCGTCACCGGTGATGGCCTCATCAAGTGCGAATACCGAAGGTAACCATCCTAAGACCATTCATCTAGGTGTTGATTCTAGGCATTAAGATCCTTAGTCCATTTAACAGGCATCAGTACCGGTTGGTGTTACAAACCAGTACTGATGTCTCGTTTCGGGAGAGTTCAAAAGGAATGCATACTCTATAATATCAGTACGCGATGGTGGGTGGGTTGGTTAGTAGTGTGAGGCTGAAGTCACGAGGTGCGGGTTCGAGTCTCGCTCCCCCCATACATTTTAAAACATTTATATTAGTATCGATCAGGTTGAGGAAATCGATCGATGCCCTTGAGGCATCGATCCGAATGCTCGATCTGTTCAAAAACTGGTACTAAAGCCCGTTTTAAACCGGTACTAAAGCTCATTTCTGCAGTAGTGCGACTAGGACAAAAAAAACGAAAATGTGGCATACTTCAATTGATTTGACGCTAGCGATGGGCTTGGTTACTTCCAGAAGTCAAAAGACAGTTGGGTTAGAAGCTTTGGATTGAAGCCGATGAGAACAATAAACTCTCAGGAAAACAGAGAACCCATTAACAATTAGTTGTATGTTCCATATATACATACAAATATATATATACATATATATATATATATATATGCCAAAAGAGAACCAATTAAAAATTGAATAATCGCCTCTAGTTTACTGCACACAGAATCTTAGCATATTACTTATTCCTAGCTCCATATCAATAAAGAGAAAGGGACTATCCAAAGTACATCTTTTGTCTTCTATTTTTGTGAGTTTATTAAGTACTTAATTATCGACGAAATACATAAGTATTTTTTACCTTTAGATTCAGTTTGATACACGTGACTTCTCCCACATTCACTCCACTGCTTGTGTCCGATCAGTGAGTTCCAATTCTTAACCTATACATATTTCACATTATATATAAATTAATTTATCTTTTTTAAAATGTAAACCCTTCACACATTCACGACATATATAAATTAAACTAACTCTTAGTTTTCAGTTCAGATTATAATCAAGAACATACTAACTCTTAGTTTAGGCACTTGAATTCAGCTGGGATAGGTAACTGCCGGCTGGCTTGTTGCGTTCTGTGTTATTTCCAGAAGTCAAAAGACAAGACATGAACCATGCTTCCCAAGCTGCGGCAAGATCTGTGTACATAGAAATGGAATGAGACCGTATAGCTCCTCCCACGGACGATCTAAGCCAAGATCCGGACGGAGAGACCGTCTTGTGACGGACCGCCTTTTTCAAGGGGGTGCGTTTAAATCCACAACGGCTACCCAGGATGATTAGCCGTCGGGAACCAAGTCATACATTGCCAGCATAAGAGCGAAACAATAATTTTTACATCACGTAGGGCCTATCGGCCAAAGTTTTACAAAAGGAAGCGGCGAGCTCCAATATATTACATTATCCAAAAGACCACACAGGCAAGGCCTGAGCACAGAGAAAAGACCCTAAAACCAAACTGCTTTGCCATCCACGATCTCCTGGAATTCTCCGGCGTCTTCAGATTCTAAAATAGGTTGAAAAGCAAGACTGAGTACACAACAGTACTCAACAAACCGCACGGGAATCTCTGAATATTACATGCAGGGATATTCACCAAGGATGAGGCAATATGGTTATCATTATTGTGGATGCAATTTTATTTTCGAAGACATTTTACATTTGAAGCACAAACCATATAATAGAAATAAGCAAATTTTGAGTTTTCACAAGTTCATCATTACGTCAAGTTGGAAATAACAATTCTACTTGGGTTAGGTTACGGGATTCACCCCAATTCAAACTTAGCTTCATTCACCTAAGCACTACAGATTCGAATACCATTTAAATATGACTCTGCAGAGTTGCTCAGCTTTACCCACAAGATATCTACGACCATCATGCCCTGCGCAAACTTACATGCAACTTAAATGCATGCGGCCAGGCCGAGACCATCAAAGCCTTTTGATTGAACATTCCCATGATAGTTCCTACCCGATAGGTCGTTGGTCCCACTGTTCTCGGCTCGCCAACTCAAGAGCTGTGGGCCAATACTATGTGGGTACCTACCGTTGTGAGGCCCGGCGAATGATACCTCATTCCCGTCCCACGATCCTCTCAGCCATTCCTCGACTGTGAATGCTGATCTACTACTAAGTATGTAGGTATTCCCATGGGGTGAACAATGCACTGAGCTTTGTCGGAGGCGGTTTAGCTAACCGACCCGACTTGTGGTTGAGCGGGATCTAAGTTATTTACTTTGCCCAAGATTGTGATTACTTAAAATTATGCCTAAGACTTAGCCAATTCCAAACCAGCAATCCACACCACACACATTGGCCTCGCCATTGGTTGAGGTTCGGGCACGTAGCCATCTAGTGGTTTGCCCGCCAAAGTCCTCTCACCGTAGCATATTTTTGAATATAGTCTACATCAAGCCTTCTGCTTGATGGTTTTATTTTAATACACAAATCCTTTTTGATGTTCAACTAATTAACTACTAGCATACAAAGTTCAATAGCTACGCCTAGGGTTTTCAATGGGAATACGGCATAACAACACAAAGTGGGTCTTTAAGCAAGCTAGGTACTACCTATGTCATCATGGCATTCTAAAATAACATTTCTAGCATTTAACATAATAACATAATGCGATAAGGAAATAATTAATACTACAATAGTATCATGGGTTCAACATGTTCAAGGAGTGTGGCTTGCCTTGCGAGGCGAGGGGAAGTCCTAGATTGTCGTCGGTGTAGTCGATCTCGGCGATGGTCACGTCCGGCTCCTTCTTCGGCTCCTCGTACCGCTCCGGGACGGGCTCCAAGGTCGGATCTAGCGCACAACACACGAGCAATAAATAAACGAATAAAACAACGAGAAAAGAAAAGAGAAAAACCAGAAAAGGAAAAACGAAAAAGGGATTGAGAGAGAAAGGGCTGGAGAGGGTTCAAAGGGCTTTTTGGGTATTTTGGAATTTTGTGGACTTCAAGCGGCGAAACGGAGATCATTTTTGGATTCAGTGGCTCGAAACGGTGCGGATAGTGTATTTGGGCTATTTTAGGACTTTCCGGGGTTTTTTCGGATTTTTGGAGGATAAAAAGGGTTTTTGGATTTATTGAAAATCCAAAAGAAAACAAAAATAAAAAATCGCCACGGGCCGCACAGCGCCAGGCCAACGGCCCACGGGCCAGGGAGAGGCGGCGCTACAGACGCCAGTGGCCGAGCCCACACGCCTGACAGCCGCCCGCTCAACCGAGAGAAAAGGAGAGGGGGGCACGACGCCAGGGTCAGGGCGAGCGGGCGGCGCGGGCGATCTGGCGGCGGGGTCGAGTGAGGTGGCGGCTGCGTGGGCGAGCAAAGGGGGGGAGCGGGGAAGGCGAGGGGGTGGCGGTGGGGCTTTGGTGGGGAGAGGAGAAGTTTGGGCTAGGGTTAGGGGATTAGGGGTGAGCTCGGGCGAGGCGAGGCTTGGCCGGCGCCAAAGGAGATGAAGGAGGCGAAGGGGCTTTGGGCGGCGGCGGTGGCGGCGCGCAAGGCGAGCGGGCGACGGGGACGAAGCCGGGCTTGAGGGAGGTGGTGGGGGAGACGAAGGGGTGAGGGGGGGTTCCCGGCTAGGGTTAGGGTTAGGGATTTGGGGGATTTGGCGGGGGAGGCGAATCGGGCGGCTCGGTCGAGCATCCGACCGGAGCGGAGGGAGAGGAAAGGGGTGGCGGCGAGGAAGGAGATGAGGGGGAGGGGGAGGGTCTCACCAAGGGAGATGAAAAGGCGAGCAACGGGCGAGGCGAAGGAGACGCACGGGTATTTATACCCGTGCGCGGCGTGGGCGAGCGGCGGAGTCAGTGAGGGTTGGCGATGACGGTGAGGTGGGGATGACGAGCGTGAGGGCGACGGGGCAGACGGCGCGAGGTACCGAGGCGGAGCGATGGGAGCAGGCGAGACGAACCGAGCGGGAGAACAGGTACGTCCCCCAACTACTCCCATCCCATCTCCCGGATCAAGAACGGAAACGCGATTAACTCCAATAAACATGAATTAGGGTTTTGATTTTTGAGTTTTCGAAATCTGGGGCATTTCAGCTCCTCCCACGCATGTACCACCTCATCAACTAACAAATTAACCTCCGTAAAGTGCACCAAACCTTGCAAATTAACAAAGGCGTCGCATGCAGTTCGTTTGAACAGTACAACAAAAGCACAGTATCACTACCATATCACGCGCGAGAAAACGACGGAACGAAACAAATCCAGAAGAACAGCTAGCACCATATATAAAATGGTGTGGGTGCTTGGACCAAACCCTCATTAAGTAGGCCAGATCTAGAGCACTCCATCGCGGCACCAATGCTCAGAACTCAGAAGAACAGCTAGCATAAAGACAAACGCATTGGAAAAATCGGTGCAAAAACACCCACAAGCAAACCATCGCATATGTACCAGATCTACATCGCAAAGTGTAGAAACTAGATCTGTATCATTAGTAGGAAGGAATCATGCAATAGGCAAGCCTACCTCGTATACGTGAATCATGCACTTTGTCGGCGCCGGTCATCGGTAGCTCATCCCATTTCTTCCAAACAAACTAGGGGGCGTCTAGGAATACTTCTATTACAAATTAAAATCTAGCACAGAAAAGAAGCAAATTAAGAAAATGCAGCTCGTATATATAGCAAGTAGCTACTAAATTAACTAAAAGTGGCAGGGTTTTTGGGTTATGGAAAAGAGATGCGCTTCCATGACCTTGTTCTTGAGTTGTTGACGGAGACCGTAAGATTGATTGGGAGAGATGCAAGAAGAGCTGGTGGTGAAGAGAAGATAAGAAAGGTTTGACAGGGAGTTGAAGGAAACGGCGACTTGGTGACTACGAGGGCCAGAGAGGGGTGGTGGGGAGTAAAAAAAAAGATCTAAAAACGGCAGGCACTGTTCATCACAATAATATCCGCTGTTCATGTCACTGTACTAGTCGCTGCGGTGTTTGATCTGAGTGGTTGGTTTCACACATCCAATGCCGGCTTATATTAGCCCTAAGTACAATGACGAAATCGCTTTGTGCCTGTTCCTCATCATATAGACGATTTGATAAAACCATCTGTGATGAGGCGTTCAATATAAACCTTTCTGTAGTAGTAAGGTTTGATTTGATCAAAGGAATGTGATTTGCGTTGAAGTCCTAACGGGTCTTCGTAATATTCGCCTTCAAAATTCTGATCTTCTTCTTCTGGATCCTACTCCTCGAATCCGCGTCCTAGAGCAAAGGAAAAATAAATAAAATGAGTTTCGGGCTTACTGAATGCGAGCTAGGAACAAATGCAAATAAACAAAACCAAATCGAGAAAATAGGTCAAGAGGGGTATTTTGGGTATTTGGAATTTTTTGTAGTTTGGTTTGGACAAACAGAGGTCAAAATGGATTCGGGATATCAAAATGATCGAAATAGGTATATTTATGTATTTTTGGACTTTTGAGAATTTTTTGGAATTTCTGGGATTTCCAAATGGGTCGGGTTTGAAAATTATCGGGTCGGGTACTATTGTTTAGCGGGCTGGAACTATTTGCTAATGGTTCGGGTTCAAACCGTGTTGAATCTATTTGGTTTGGGTCGGGTTTAGAACAGTGATGTGCCGAATCCATTACTATTCAAATGGTTCGGTTACTGTTGCACGGGCTCAAGTTGGGATAGTGCAAATGAGTCGGGTTTAGACGCTTTCTGGCTGATAAAACGAGGAGGGTCAAAGAGGAAAGCAGCTTTCAGAGGAGGGTTTCCGAATTTGGCAAAAAGAAGCGAATTCAACCAAAATTCGAAATCAAATCCACTTTTAAATTTTTAGGGGTGTTTCAACAAATCTAAAGTAAGATGTCTAATTTCTTGTCCCAGTAATTTACTTGTTCGAACTTTAATGATGTCCTAATGTGCTAAGTGAATCGTTCTGTGCACTATTTGTTTGGAGAATAGAACATCCATAACACCATCTCGTTTCTACAGAACATCCATAAAATAAATTTTAAGGATGTTAAGTTCCAGTAAGTTAATTCTTTATATTTTTGTCTAGCTTTTACTGTCTCTTGTGTATATTTACTCAATAATGATGCTTTCTCATGGTATGATCGGTGGAAAGTGATAAAGCAAAAGGGGTATCTACGGGGTTCATATTCTTTTTGCCTGATGATGCTATCCTCTTATTTACTTGTGATGGCTCTCGTGCTCACTTGTGCTCGTCCTTCCCTTCTCTAGTTGACTTGCTTGGCTTTCTTGATCGGTGTTAGATCGTAAGGGCCTTCTTAACCCTAAAAGCTAGTTTAAGAGGTGAGGACTTCTCCACTTATAAGTTATGTCCCTTGCCCTTTTACAACTAATATGAGAATATTCCAACAATCCGCCCTTCACACATTAGTGTCTCTCAGCCGTTCACCGCTATTTCACTATACACTAATGGTCTCTCAGGGCCATGGTCCATCAAGCCTCCACACCCTAATGCCCATCGGGCCAGAGATGTTAGAACCAAGCTCTGATACTACTTATTGGATCGTAAGAGCCTTCTCAACCAGTCTTGTTCTTCCTCTCCACTACGTCATTTTGTTGAGGGACGTATGGAGAGGAGAACTGATGCTCAAGGCCTGACTCCTCATAGAAACTCCCAAAGTATGAGTTCTTGAACTCTGTGCCATTGACACTATGTATAGCTCGTAAGGCACTAGGGGGCTCAACTGACAACCTACCAACCAAACCCTTGAAATGGGTAAACACCTCATCCTTCGAGGCTAAGAAGAACACCCAATAATATCTCAAAAATCATCAACAATGACAAGAATATACCACTTCACTCCCGCTGACTACACTCTAGCTGGACCAACAGTGTCCATGCGTAAAAGTTGTCATAGTGCATCAGTCATCACCTTGGTTACTGGGGGATGAGAAGCAGCAACCATCTTGCCATACTGGCAAGGAAAGCAAACCAAGTCTTGGACCAACTTGAGTTTAGGTAGGCTACGAATGAGATCATGGCTGCTAACTCATGTCAAATGATAAAATCATTGTGACCAATGTGTGAAGGGGGATTGTTGGAATATTCCCACATTGGTGTCTCTCAGTCGTTCACCGCCCTTCATCGTACACTGATGGTCCCGCAAGACCATGGTCCATCAGGTCTTCACACCCTAATATCCATCGGGCCAGAGATGTTAGAACCAGGCTCTGATACAATTTGTTGGATCGTAAAGGCCTTTTCAACCCCAAAAACTAGCTTAAGAGGTAAGGAGCTCCCCTTACGATTCAACAATCAGCTCCCTTCTTCTGGATGTCTCCCCTTCTTCCTCTTGGCTAGTAGAGTGGCTAGGTCACCATCTCTACCCCCGTGGGATAAGGACCAATGGTTCCCTTGGGTGAAAATACTGATTATGGCTTAATCACTGTCTGAATTGTTATCATCATAAGTATCAAATGCTCCAAAAGATGATGAGAAGACATGTCAAAAAGCTTAGTAGTGTAGTTTTCTAGTTTCTTCTCTTAGCTTTTTGCCGGTCTCGTGTTGTGTGAAAAGACCGAGTTTTGCTAAAATAGTCGTTTTACTATCAAGAGGGACAAATGAGTACTAGCATGATGATTTAAAGATGCTTCATAGCTCATATTTAGAATGCATGTGTTTTAAAGAAAGTCTCTCAAAGTTGTTTTGAAAATTCAGGTTTGAACCAGTGCAACCGCTGCATCAACCGGTGCCATCGCTATATAGACACCGATATGAAAAATCCATAGAGGATTTTTTGTGCATATTTCTAAAACCCACCAGAGAACTGGTGCAACTGAGGTTTTGCCTGTGGTTTGTTATTTTCAGAGAGGGTGTTTTTCAGGTAATTTTCTGAGCCGGTGCAACTGCTCAAATTTTCGGTGCCACCGCTATTTTCACAGCAGTATAGAAATTTCAGAGAGGGGTGCTTTTCCGGAGTTTTTGTATATCGTCGAATCGGTGTGACCGCACCTTGAACCGGTACCACCGGTAGTTTGCCGGTGGTGCCACAGTACCGATTGTAACGACTAGTTTATGTGCATTTAATGCACTGTAACTATCCATTACGGGTCATAACGGTGCCACCGGTACCAGACGGCGATGGCACGATAGAGGCTGAAAATTTGGGAAAAGCCCTCAAACGGTTCTTTTGGTGGTTGAAGCTATAAATACCCCACCCCTGTAGCAAGGGGATATCTTTGGCCAATTTATTGAATACCTAAAGCCTTTTACTCATCCTCTTCATACATAGAGCATTCAATATCGATATTTTGGTTGTTGAAGAGGAGTTAAGTGCATTGCATCAATTATTCTAGCTTTGAAGCACTTAGTGATCATAAAGCAAAGATTTCATTGGTCGATTACTCTTGGAGAGTGTTCTCTCCTAGCCGGCTTTGTGTTTGATCAATCGATGATCTCTTCGAGTGTGTGAAGAGACTCGGTGTTTTGTCAATGTTGGAACTTGCCTTCCCGATCAGGAGAAGAGTTGATTAAGGAAATTGAGGAGAGGCTCGACTGTATAGAGGCAACTTGATTTGTTCAAGCTCCCTCAACGTGGATTAGGGGAAACTTGCTAGTTTCCGATACCATGGGAAAAAGTCTTGTGTACTGCTCTCTTATCGCTTTTACATCCAAACAATTTACATTGTGTCTTTTATACTTAGAATTGAATTGTTTGCTTGTCACCCTAGGTTTGCAAACCTTAACTTAGACATAGTTTGTTAGTGCTATTAATTGAACCTAGTTAATTTAGGCCTTAACTGTGAAAAGGGTTTTACATTAAGCTTAAGTTCGTAAAACTCGATTTTAGCCAAAGAAAATTTAAAATTGCCTATTCACCCCGCCTCTAGGCTGCCCTCTTTGATCATACAGACGGTGATGCTTACAATGGTGGCGGCGGGAAATTGTCGTATTTCATACAATATTGAGGGTGTATTTCAGAAAATATACAATACAGTTCCGTATTTACAAAAATCTCGCCTATTTTTGGAATTTGAAAATGCGAAAACTAGTTTTTAGAATCTCAGATTCCGAAAACAGTGTATACAGAATTTAAAATCCCAAAAAAGTGTTTTCGGAATATCAAATTCCAAAAACAGTGTATTTTCGGAATCTCACATTCTGAAAGCTAGTTTGGCACTATTTGATACTATTTAAATGCAAATTCTGAAATTTGTAGAGTAATTTAAATATTAAAATTTTGACTTTTATTTTACAATAGAATAAATATTTATAATGAAATTAAGTAATTAATTTTTATAATTAAAACAGTTTGGTTTTAAATTTTAAATTAATTTGTCTCTAATTTAATTTCATTATAGTGCATTATTTAAACCAAACCGTTTTAATTTAAGTGTCTCTAACTTAAATTTAAACCAAACCGTTTTAATTATAAAAAATTCATTATAAAAATTTATTTCTATTGTAAAATAAAAGTCAAAATTTTAATATTTAAATTACTCCACAAATTTCAGAATTGATATTTAAATAGTGCCAAATTAGCTTTCGGAATGTGAGATTCTGAGAACTGTGTTTTCGCATTTTTAAATTCCGAAAACAGGTGAAATTTTTGTAAATACAAAACTGTATTGTATATTTTTTTGAAATACACCCTCAATATTGTATGAAATACAAAATTTTCCTAGTGGTGGTGGTGGCCTATGGTACTCCTTATATTTTTCTCAGGTGATTTTCGGTTGTGGCTTTTACTCCTCCCAAGGACTCCTGTTTTAAACTACTAGCTCCCTTCTCTCCTCACCTGCTGTCCCCTGGTGGTTGTCGACTTCGTATTGGCCCTTAGCCTGCCCCTGGCTGTTGTCGAATTCCCATTGGCTTGAGGTTGAACGGGCCTTTGGGATTGATTCTCTCGTGATCATTGCTTTGTACTTGCTTTGGAGAGAGAGATTGAGGTGCATTCTCCTCTTGTTCGTAGGTTTGGCTTGCTAGTTGCCATACGTGGCATGTGGTTGGATGACATTTGAGGAATATATCTCAATGGTTCTTTAGTCTCATTTGGTGTGGCTTACTGCAAGGGCTATGGCTATCAAGTCCCTGTGCTGATTTCGGTTTTCCTAATGCTGCTTTAAGATGATTTTAGCCAGATGATGAACTCAAAATTAGTGAGCTAAAAGAACATACGTTGTACGGTATAATTGGTCTGATGGCACTTACATTTATATCTAATCCCTACTTGTTTTGTTGTCTATTTGGTAAGTGGTTTATGTAACATGTCTTTTGTATTTTGTTGCTTATGTATTTTATTCGAGATGGAAACCTGAGTGTATTATAGTGTTGTCGAATATCTAACTATGGGGTATGAGCACACAGAGGAAACTCGAAGACCATACCATATATGCTTTAGCACACGTGTGAAAGCTCCAAATATCACGGACCCGATTCTACGGGATAAGATATACACGGAAGGAATATCTCCCTATTAGGAAGGACTCGATCGTTTCGTGGAAAGTAGAAACCGACTCAGGTACGCCTAATATTGAGGGAAGTTTGGATACGCAGCAAAGATTAAGGTAACGGTGGACTCCTCATCGACTACGATCTGGTATCTCAAACCAACATCGACTCAACCTGCAGAAGGGCTGCTTCGACTATATAAGGGCGAGAGTAGGCATCCAAAGGGGAGGGCAATTACGAACAACGCAAGAGATTAGATAGTCCATAGCAATAGATTAGCTACCCTCTAATTCATATCCATGAAGTAGGGTATTACCTGATCCAAGGGCCTGAACTTGTCTACATCTTGCGTAATTGTTTTCCTTGTTTGACTCCGCTACTTTGAGGGCTCCCGATACGATAAGTTGATTGTCGAGTCCTAACCTTCGACAAGTGTCTTCCATTAGCATAATTCAAGTGTACCTTTATAGCAATGAAAGTTGTGTTTTATACCAATTTGTATAACCGTAACTTTCATGAATCTTTTTATACTGTCGGTTATTTTTATTCTTATTGATGTCCTTACTTTGTTTGATTAAATTTGATATTAAGTTGTGGGCCCCCAGATCTGCTATCTGGAACCCTCTGTGTATTTTAGTACTAGTCCTAAATTAGTCGCTAGTACACACAATGAAGCAGTATCATAACATGACATAACGATTCATACCTGATAATAATAAAGTACTGACATGGCCTTATGGCACTTATTACAACGCAGGGTCACCAGACCACAAGTTCAAACACACAGCAGGAGCATAAAGAAAACACCCAACTCATTCGCCACAGACAAACGACTGGAAAACGCACACCAACTCCTTTGGATGGTCTTCCTCAAAATCACAAGTGAAGAACTCACTGTCAGGGTTCACAAAACCGACGAAAATCGCTCGAAAATCGCGGTTTTCGACCGTATCGAGCCGGTTCGAAATCCTAAACCGGTCGGTAAACCGATTCAATTAAAAAAATAATTCAAAAAATCAAAAATTTGAAAAATTTATGCGATGTAAACCGATCGAAAACCGTGAAAACCGAAGCGATTTTTCAAAACCGACAAAATCGCTCCAAAACCGGATAGCCTAAAACGTTCACCTCGTCGATCGGTTTTTCGAGAAAACCGTCCGGGTTTTGGAGAAAACCGATGGGTGTTCGCGAAAACCGAATGGTTTTCGTTTTTTTAAAATTTGTTTTGAATGTTTTTTGTTCAAATGCTCGGTTTTGAAACTCTTCGGTTTCTAACGATTTTCGAGCGGTTTTTGGCTCGATATTTTCGAATTTCCAATTTCGGTTTTCCATCGGTTTTTTCGGTTTCGGTTTTGTTAACCCTGCTCACTGTCTTCAACTGCATCCTCGAAGAGCTCTGAATTTATTTTTAAGTGTAGCATATGAGTACAAACCTACTCCACAAGTCTTGAAAATCGTGTAAATATGAAAGGCTTAACAAATGAAGTTTATGATGGTTCTATTGCACAAAGTTAGATTTTATTAAACATTACTTTTATAATTTTTCTCAAAGCAATTTTAACAATTGTTTATAGCATTTGAATTATTTAATCTCTACTGCAGGTTCTAACCACCTAATACTAATATAAAGGCTCTATCCGCACATTTTTAAAAGATTGAGATTATCCAACAAATGACTCCATCTGTCATGACTCAAAATAGGTTCCAACCACCTGACTGACTGAAACTGCCAGGAACATATCCGAGAGTTTTAACCACTCCCAGATCCCAAAACATCAGTTTTTAAAATAAAAACTCAGTCCACCAATACAAAAGCATTATTTGCTCGCCATTGACCGCAGGCACGACTATTCGAATAGTTTTAGACTCTGCAAAGTTTGTACACTTTACCTACAAGAGATGTTTCACTTTAATGTCGACCATAACACGCTTCCTTAGGCATGCAACAAGTGAAATATCACAAGGCCTTTACAATGCGACAATCTTACCTGACTCTACCCACTAAGGTTTCACCGCTAAAGCGTTCCATCCACCCAGTCAGAAGCCCCCTCTTGCGTCGTGTGGGAAAAACCAACTTGCCCCATCCGGCACCCACATTCAACCATCAGGCGAGTTTAAGTCAAATTATTACAAATTATTAAGCTAGGTCTTTCCCACTTTGATATGTGGTTATACTTTGTGCTAAGAATGAACATTCATAAGCGTTAGTCCTTAACTGACTTGAGCGGCACATGCACAAGCAAAATTAATGCTCCAACCGCACCCATCCAACCAACCAATCCGCTCAAATCCAAATCCTTTTATTTCTACTTTTAATTCACAATTACAACACATCTCATGTGCTATAATTTTCTAAACAAACTTTTTAAGACATTTTCAATAAAATCCCCCCATAGGTATTTTAGCCATCTTTGCAACTAAGCAACAATCTAACGTACGAAACATGATTAAACATATCATACATAATAACATAAATTAAATCCTAAGGTTACAAAGGCATGTATATCAACCGCAAGGTAATCACAACAAAATTGGATTAACTAAACATCATTTTTACTTAAATTAGCAATGCAATTTGTAAAATCATTGTAAAACATTTATAAATCATAAGATCAACATGCGTCAAGGAGACTTTCCTTTATTGTTTGAATTGTTATTTTCAACTTGTTGATCTACGATGATGACGGAGGCGTCAACAAATTCTTCGGCTACGCGCAAAACGAGATAATAATTAAATCATAGACAATAAATTAAATCTAAAAATTTCAAAATTAATATTGGCAGATAGAGGATGAATTTAGACGAATTTAGAAACTTGAATGGGTTTATTTGGAGTTCGGATGAAAAAGATATTAAAGCTTGAACGCTCTCGGTTAAATTAATTCCAGAAAATATAAAAACCGAGAATATTCCTTGCATATTCTTTTTCCAAGATTTTCTTAAAACCTATCTAACTTCCATGCGGGACCCGCATGTCATCCTCTTGAGGCTTCTTCAACCCAAGAACTAAAATAGAGGAGCTTTTGAGCCACCATGCGAACGGTGGCAAGGCCACAGTGCGACATGCCGGCGGCCAGTGGCAAGCAAAATGAGGTGGCCGGAGGGCGGCAGGACCCATGCTCATGGCGACAGAGTGGCGGATGGCCAGATGCGGCGTGCACAGGGGTTGAGGCAGTGGCCGACGGAGGTGACACGGGGCGCAGCCAACAGGGGTGTCCTCGGAGACAGGGTGATGGCGCACAGGCTGCGCCTAGGTGCGGTGAGCCGCCGGTGGGGTCAGCGCAGCCAGAAAGTGGCCCAGGCGGCGGGGCTACATGGCTCTTGGGCAGCGACCGGTGAACACGGTGCGAGGCCAAGGCGGCGACGAACAGCGGCCGGCGAGGGGTGGGGAAGGTGCAGCTTGGGGGGTAGGGTGATGATGAGCACGGCGGTAGCACGCACACGAATGACACCCAATTTTGGAAAACGACCGAAACTACGAAATTTCTCGAAATGAAAAGGAGCATTAGCTAGGCAACTACACTATGAGTCTATGGTTCCAAGTAATTGCGTTGGATATTAACAAGCACGATGAATTTGATGTCGAAAAAAGCTTCGGTCGACGATGTTCAAACACAAAATTGGAATCCAATCTGCAACGAAATCAAGAATTGTTTGAGGGATTTTGCTGCTAGTACCAAGGGGCACAAAATGACGAGAGAGGTTTATGGTTTGACTCACCGTAATAGAAGATATGTGAGACCCTCCCTTTTATGCTATAGTGCAACATATAAGAAATGTTCTAAAGTGCTTTCTAAGCTACTCCCATGATCAGCAACTAGCACACACAACACAATTTGATTGCACAGCCATACACAAGTTCATGAATTATTATTACAGCGGGAGTTTTAAACATATTATTGCATAACCAAAAGTAAGGCAACAATGAAAAATCTTCATCTTGTTGTATTCCTTCTAAGCCCAAGTTTTTTTTCCACAGGCAACAAACAAGGTAGAATCTTAGAAAGAATCGTCGAAAGTCCTGTTAAAAAAATATCGTATGGTATATCTGTCTCGTCACCTATAAAAATGTGATAATGCAAGTTGAGTACAAAAGTACTCGCAAGACTTTTACAAATCCTAAGTATAAATGCAAGTTGTTTCAATTGGAAGTATGATAGGGTTGTTTTTGCATAAAGCTACGTTTGAATGATAAATACTGAATAGTAAATTTAAAGCGTAAGCAAATGAAACTTGAATTGATGAATAGTAATAACAAGTAAGTATTTAACATAAATTTAATAGCATACTCACGGTCCTTCGTGAGCAGAATCATAATCAACTATTCACAATCCTTCATGAATAAAGGAATCATAACCTTTTACTTATAGTCCTTCGTGAGTACAATAATCATAAACATTTAATCGGCGCAATTTAAGTTCTAATCCATTTTTAGGGAAATATTGAAATCAACTAACTAGTGTCAGTTCACCAAGTGCTCATATCCGACAGCGCGGCTAATCGATTAGTTTTAATCCCTCTGTAGAGGTGTACTGCTTTACCCATAAGCAATGATCGTCTCTTTTTGCAAAGCTTAATTAACACACTTCCTTTGGTGTGTCGCGGATAGGGGTGAAAACGGAACAGAAAGTTCCCGACCGTTTCGAAGAAAAACGAAAACAGAAGCTCTTTTTCGGAAACAGAAATGGAAAATACCTATACGGAAACGGAAACGGAAATTTTTTGTCGGAAACGAAAACGAAAACGGGAGAGCCAATTCCGGCGAAAACGGAAACAGAAACGAAAATTCCGTATAAGTGAAACCGAAAACTAAAAATGGAAACGGGCCGGAAAGGGAAATGGGCTTGGCCCAAAAATGAGAAGAGATTTTATATTTATTTTCGAATTAAAATAATTTCATAAATACAAATGGTTTTATATAAAATACTAAATAGAGTTCAAAAATTCCACAAAAATTCTCAAAAATACTTTGGAATATTTTGAACCTGGAAAAATTATTTTCAGCATAATTGTATTTTTATTTTGTATAAATAAATAAATTAATTTTATAAATCTAAAAATAGCAAAATAGTATTTATAAACTCCAGAAAATCGAAGATAAATCTCAGCAAATCATAAATGAACATCGAATAATAATATACAAATTTTAGGGTGTTAAACCTTTGTAGTTGGTGGAGCAATGGGATATCAATGATAATTATATGGATGAGGACATGATGATCTGATATGGGAGACAAATAATGTGCCTTTAGCTGACAAACTTGAGAAAATTTTATAGTGATATCAGTGAACATAGCACTATTCTTGTGTCCACCTTAGATATTGTTCTTGTGGTCATGTATATTGTAATTCTCTACTATGTTCTTGTGGAATTTTCCGCTTTTGTTTCCGTATCCGCTCCGTTCCGTTCCGCATTCGTTTCCGTCACTATCCTTGTCCGTATTTGTTTCTGGGGTTTCCGATTTCGTTTCTGTTACCGGTAAAAAAATGTGGAAACAGAAACGGAACAGTCATTTACCGACCGTTTCTGTACCGTTTTCATCCCTAGTCGTAGAGAGATGATACAAAATCGTTACATTATTAAATCCTAACTTTGCACCAGCCCAGTGGCATCGAATCATTGCTATGCAGAAACAACCACACTTCTCATGTGGAAGAATAATGACCATTCAATCACACTTCACATGTGAGAGGATAAAAACCGTTTCTCTTGTAGCAAGGGGTCAGCGGAATGCATCTACCACACATCTCATGTGGCAGGGCAACTTCTGCCTACCAAAATGCAAAGTTAGTCTTAAACAACTTAATAGGTTAAGCCTGTCCGATATCAGTTCTCATGGATGTATGAGTATTGCTTGGATCATATAACACTACGTTCGGTCCTTATATTTGACATGGGTGATAAATCTCCCCCTATCTACGTGCAAATCACATGCTCTTCCGGCTATTGCCAATAATCACCCACATCGAAATCATAGTTTTATTTTCTTTTTATCAACATATCAGTATCCGTTATTGTCCTTGTTCCACATCCTTATATTCCATATGAAAAAGCGATCTTCTCCATTTGAACAATTTGTGTGCTAAAGCATGGCTAAGCAAGTACTAGTTTTTTTTTTTAAAAAAAACAATATTCCCAGTCTATTGATAACTACCCATTTTCAACTAGGTCTATCAAGGTTCACATGTCAACAATGATTGGGGGAAATCCATCGATAGGGTTCCTAACTACCAGTAGCACAAATCAAGAATCTTTTTAGAATATACTTCATGCATGTAGATTCTTATTCAACATTTTAAGTGATTATAAAACCTAGGAACAATACGATCAAAGGGGGTGCTTGCTTTGCTGCTCGTCGATGAATTCTGGTTCAAGGTCATCGACTGCAGTGTTCATATCGTTAGTGTTTACACGTCGTCAAATAATAACATAGAAAAATACCAACTTTTAATAGGGCAAAAAGAAGTCAAATGTAAAATCCAATAAAAATCAACACACAAAACAACAAGGCTGTGGGGTTTGTTGTCACATGTGTATGTGTGTCTTTTTCTCTGTTATTACTTAACTATGTGATAATCTGGGGTTCATACAATGGCAATGTTTATTTACGTTTTACTCTATTTAATTTTATTAATTCAAGAGGTAAAAATTATAATTATAATTATATTAACTTTCAAATCCAAGAGGCTAAAATTATACATACTAATATAAATTTGTTCATGACATAGCAAAGTTAGTGTTATTGAAACTAACTTGGTACACTCTAAGCATTTTTTTGCCAAATCATGTTCTCCATTATTTAATGAGCAAAAAGGAACAAGGTTTACATTATTTAGACAACATATGATTAAGTTATGTTATTTTATTCATGTAGCATATTGAAAACAAGTCTTAAATAGAAAATAATACAAACTAACTTCATATTCAAATATAATTGCATATTCAGAGATCATAGCTCACATGGATTCAAATAAAACAAGTTTCATTTAAATTGGAGTTTATTTGCACAAATCTCATGTTGAGCACATTTCAAACCTATAGTTTAAACTTTTAATTCTGATTAAAAATGCTAAAAAAATTATAATATTTTTGCATATTCTGAAACTATAAAATTTATCCTGAATTTAAAAACTAGTTTAACTTCATTTGGGCTTATGGTTCCAATGTTATGATCATTAGAATCTTTTTATGTTTTGTTAATTCAAATAAATTGCGAAATATGCTTTCAATTAACGAAAGCGTAGTTTCTCTTTTTAGTGCGTTGGGTTTGATTTAAATACCCGTCGGTTGCTGACAGATAGGCCCATCCGTCAGTGTCCGAAGGACTGTGCGCGCGCATCCGTGAATAGTAGAGGGTCCACCAGTCAGTGAGATGACGTGGAGCCCACATGTCGGCGAGAGACTGTGTATCTATTAAGCTCAATGCATATCTTCTCTTCTGATTGTCGGCAATTTCTATTTAATTTAATGGTCATAATAATTCAGAATTTTTCCAAAATTATTATTTGAGTTACTGGGTAAGTGATCTTAATCATGTAAAAGTTTGGGGATAATATTCACCATAAATTAGTTACTAAAATTCTAACAGTGCCATGTGTCCAAAATTTTAATTTCAGGATTTGATTTTATTTAATGATCAAATCAACTTATTAATTTTTCATATTTTTAAATAATGTTTGTACTGAGGTTAAGTATCTATCATAATATTTAATATTTAAATTCACATTATTTATTTTATAAAAAATTTTATTCTGTTTTACAGAGTTTCAATTTAGCAATAAATAAATTATTATAAATAGCAAATATACTTTTTAATTTTTATAAATTTTACCAGGCATGGTGTAACACCCCAAAATTTTACTTTTCTTAAATTCATAAGTGGTTTGGCATTTTTGAGAATTTTTGGAATTTTCTGGGATTTATTTGGATTTATTTGGAATTTATTTGAATTTATTCCCTATTCAAAGAATTAAAGAATTTAACTTTGCAAATAAAATTTTGTTGGAAATATTTTATTTGAGTCCCAAATGTTCCAAAATATTTTCTAGAATTTTTCTGAGTGTTTTGCTATTTTTAATAAATTAAATGAATTTCTGGAAATTAATCGGATTATTTAAATCGCTGGAAAATCGAGTTGGTTTTACTGTTCCTCGGACCCGAGCCCGAGTCTGACTCGAGTTCGAGTCCGACTCGAACCCAACCTAACCCTAACCCTCTCGACCGTCCGATCAAAATCGAACGGCCGAGATTGAGCCACGTCGCCCGAGCCCGACTCCGACCGAGCCAGCCAAGTCACCGAGCCGGACCCGAGCCCAAACCCCGTGCCCGTTGGATCTAGATCCAACGGCTCACGTTGAGCCACGTCACCCAATCCGAATCCATTTCGGATTCCGTTGCCGCAGCCGTGTGGACCTCGGTTTCCGCGATTTCACGGACGCCGAGGGGCCTATTTAATGCGCCGCCGCCATCGTGTTCTCCGTTTCTTTGCGCACCCGTAGCCCTAACTCACCGAGCTCAAGCCACCGTGGTTGCGCCGCAATCGCTCGCCACAGTTGTGTTAGGGTTCCGCCGCGGTTAAGCGTCATTTCCGCCGCCGTTGAGTCCAGATCCGGAACCGCAAGGTCAAGCCGCGTCGGAGAGTACCATTCACTTCGCCGGAGAGGCCCCGCAACACCGTTGCCGTGGTCATCGTCCTCGTCTCCGGTGAGCCAGCTCCGCCGCACGCCATCGCCGTCGCTCGAGCTCCACCAACGGTCCGATCAAGATCCGAGGGCCCAGATTCGTCCACGTCATCCCCGGTAAAATCTCACGTGTTAATCTCTAGATCTATTTCCAACCGTTGGATCTAGATCCAACGGTTTAGATCATGCCACGTAGCCGTAACTGCACCGTGCTTGGATAGATCTTAGCCGTTAGATCTAGATCGTACGGCTAGCGTTAACCCACGTTATAGCGTTAGATTAGATCTTGACCGTCCGATCAAGATCGAACGGTCCAGATCAACCGAGTAGTTTTCAACGCGTGAGGTTGGATCTGATCTGGATCGTTGATTTTCAAATCAACGGCCCAGATAGTGCCGCGTGTCCAGTACTTGGACCGTCGCGGTCAGTGCGGTCGACCACGCGATGGCCGCCGGCGTCCGCCAGCGTGGCGTCGGCGTGCGCGTGTCAGCCAACCGCACCATGACGTCACCGCTGACGTCACGGTGGGGCCCAGCTGTTAGCCGTCCCCTCAGCCGAGTGTGATGACGTCACCGCAGACGTCATCCGATGGGGCCCACATGTCAGTGAGACATGTATTCGTGGACCAGGTCCACGGTGGACCCAAACCGAACCGTGGACCACGTCCATTGACCAGCTGATGCAATAAATCGATTTTTCAATAGAAAAATAATTCAGTGGAAAATCAAAATACACGCTAACGTCACGCTGACGTCATTATTCTGTTTTTCAGTATAAAAATAAATGAATTAATTCGGATTATTGATTTATTTTAATTTTGAAACTTCAAACGCTTATAACTTTTGCAATTTAACTCCGATTTGAACGATTCCAGTTTCTAAATTTTTATAAAATAGAGATCTACTTGATGGTGAATTTTATTAAATTTTTGGACCAAAATTTTTCTCTATATTATTATTTAATTGGTTATTTAAACTTTAAACGTTTTTAACTTTTGCGTTTTAACTTCGATTTTGACGATTCAAATTCCTAAAAATTCTTAAAATTATGCTCTCTCTGTTTGTGAAATTTATTTGAAGTTTTGGATACTTTTTGTGTACTGTTTTATTTATTTATTGCTATTTGCACGCGTTACGAGTAGACGTTGAAGTGCCCGAAGGCTTCGAAGGTGAAGGGTTGACCCAGGAGCCAGCTCAAGACCAAGAACAAGTACTCTTTGAAGGCAAGTTGTGCTTTGACCATGTTGATCCCATTTTTAAATTAATTTGGTTTAAATTATTGCATGCTAGTTTAATGAGAAAATGCTTTATTTAATTATGGGAAATTAGATAAATGCCAATTTGCTGTATGACACCTTGGTTAATTAAATATGTGCCACGACCCCTTGTCACCCTAGTTGTGGATTATTAGTTGGACATTATTAAATTGCCATTATGGGTAGTTAGACCGATGTAGTATGCTTAGTCCTGCCACGTGAAACGTTTTGAGACAATCAAATGCTAATATCGACTTAATGAGATATTGAACCTGCTTTGAAGAAGTATCATGTGTTGTGATTGTTGATGGCACGTGGTGCATGGTAATCAACTGGGATTTGATAAATAGCTTTCGACCGGGGCATGTGGCAAGAATGATCGATTGGGCCAGTTGTGGCACCAGGAACGTTGATTTGGTTCTTCGGGTTGACTTGCCCTGGTCACCCTAAGGACTTAACCTTGCAAGCCTTTGAACTGAGTCAAACGTGCAACCACATGTCTGTAATGGGACGGACCTAGTTGATTAAGTTGCTAATAACGTACCTGTGGGGACTCAGATGTCAACTACACCTTTTGTGTAGTTGTACGGGGAGCGTCATCGGCTACGGCCAGGTACCCATCTAACGGTTAAATAGCCTAGACTTCGCCTTTGCTAAGGGAAGGGTTAGTGCTCAATAACCGGGGAGGCCCACTTGTGCTGTTAGAAGTTTCTGAAAGACTTTGTTATGGACACTCGCCTTTGTGGTGTTTGGTTGTATCTTGTGGGTAAAGTGCATAACCTCTGCAGAGTGTAAAATCTATTTGAATAGCCGTGTCCGTGGCATTGGACATTACTCGGGAATTACAGTCAAGGGTTAGACTTTCATAAAAATGACTTGACTTTGGAAGAATGGTTGGTTTGGAATGATAAGTTGGATCTAGGTTTGGGAAATGCTTTATTGATGGAACCTTTGTGAAAAGTACTCTAATCATTATTGTTTTACCGTTTTGCAATCTATTATTGTATTTACTCATGCTACTTTACTGCAAATGAACTTGTTGGACTATTCCTTGTATCAAGCCATGCATGTAGAATATTAGCTTGCATTCTGTGCATGACTTGCTGAGTACCAAGTACTCACCCTTGCCACAATACAACATCAGTTGAAGAAGAGTCGACACCAGCTTTGGAGGAAGAGTTCCAGGAGGAGCCGTCTAACTAGGGAGCGAGCCCATTCAGTTGCCTGTGGTATACTGGATGGCGCCACGAAGTTATTTTATTTCCGCTGCAGTTATTTATCTTTTAATAAGTTTTCGCCATGCGTGGCATACCTTTGTAACTTGACCATAAGGTCAAGCAACCAGTTTGGTTATTTTAATTAAGGTACTTTACTATTTCGTTGAGTATGATTGTGATATTCACCGATGTTGAGACTGTGTGCACTAGCGTGATCCTGGACTAGTGCTGAATACACAGAGGGTCCGAATTTGCAAATTCGGGTCTCGACAGAGGTGGTATCAGAGCCATACTGACTGTAGGCTCACCCATAGTTAGATTGGTCGTAGTGAGGATAAAACCTATTTTCTAAAGATAAAATTTGTCAAGATAATGAATGAATTCTCGACTTACCCCTTTCTTCCTTGTTCATACCCTTGCTGAGTTCTTTTCGTCTTCCACATTGATTTTAAAATGTTGCGTTCTTACGCGAGCGTCTTTGACAGATGATGATGAAGAACAACTACGCCGAGCGTGAAGGTGGCTACGCTGCCAAGTTGTGGCGTATGCTTCAGTTTCTTGGAGGTTTTGAAAGACCGCTCTATCGAGGGACTACACTCGTGCAGGTAGGACTGGTCGTAGGATGGGACGTCAAGGTTACGGTGTATGCCCGAGAGAAAACGAAGTTCAGCCGCCCTTTCCACTTCACCGCCAGGAGGTCTACCTTTGAGATGGGAATCCAGGAGGTGTCGCGTCGAGCAATACAGCAAATCGCTCGCACCTACTCCAGGGAGCTGGAAGGCACAGTGTTCCGTCACCACCCACACCGAGACAGCAGAGCTTAGCGGAAGCCGATAGAAGATGAGGATGCTACTGTCACGCACTTGACCAGATTCATCGTCGTCCAAGAGGAGCTTATCGATGACACAGTTCAGGAGTTGATGAAAGCTCGCGAGCAGGTCGAGGAAGAGAAGAAGCACTTAGAGAATGCTCGTGAGTACGTCGCCTCTGCTGCGGAAAGGATCGCATAGCTGGAGACTGCACTGTATGGACAGAGCCTTATTCCAGTGTTACAGTTGGACGCCCCTGAGCCAGAGGAAGACCCAGAAGAGGCACCACCTGCACCCGCGCCACAGCCACAACAGCAGCCAGATCCAGAACCAGAGGAAGACACCGCGTCGTCAACCACAGCTGCAGTTGTGGGGCTTGGCGATTGTTTTGCGCCGATGCCGCCGCACCCGCCGCGAGGAGGCAGTGGAGCTTTTCTTGACGAGTAAGCGTAGGTTTTGCTATTAGGACTCCTTCGTCGAGTCGCATCATAGAATAAGAGTCACCCTTAGAGGCGTTAGACTCCTGTGTTAGTCGTTTTGGATTTTCTTTGCTTGCTGAGTGTGCAGTATGTGTTGCAGGCCCTTAGGCGTTGTAAGAAACCATACCGAGTTATTATTGGTTTATTTATTAAAAATGAATTTGAGTTATACATTTCCCCGCATAGTTTCCCTATTACTTGTCTATGCTTGTTTCCCCCTTATCCCTAAAACTTGGAGCAATCAACAGATGGTGAACACCCGCGGAAACCTTGGAGGCAACGACAGTGGTTCTCGCTCAGCTGGAAACCCCAATGATGGAGCACCTGCACCCCAACCAGCACCGCCAGTTGATATACAGAACTTTGGAGCTTTCATTGCTGCACAGACTCAGTTGATGCATGATATGATGCAACAGATGCAGCACGTCATTGCTCAAGCCGCCGCTAATCAAGTCAATCAAGGACAGCGTTAGGGCTCAAGGTTGTCAGAGTACATGAGGACTCACCCACCTATTTTCTCTGGGAATGCCAATCCGCTGGTGGCAGATGATTGGCTTAGGTCAATCGAAAGGAAGCTGCACATAACCCAGTGTGTGGGAAATGAGAGGGTACTCTACGCCTCTCACCAGCTAGATGGAACTGCAGCAGAATGGTGGGAGAACTTCTGTGCCACACGGGAGAACCCACAGGATATCACTTGGGAGGAGTTCACCGCTGCTTTCCGCCAGTATCACGTGCCTGAAGGAATCATGGACCTCAAGAAGGAGGAATTCAGGGCTCTAAAGCAAGGCAGCCAGTCAGTGGCTGATTACCTGAACAAGTTCACACAGCTTGCACGCTACGCACCTGAAGATGTAGCGACAGACAAGGCAGGCAGTCTCATTTCTTGAAAGGAATGAACTCTGGACTACAGGTGGGACTGATCATCCACACCTTTCCAGATTTCCAAGAGTTGGTGAATAAGGCGCTCATTCTTGAGGACAAGCGCAAGGAACTAGACGACAACAGGAAGCGTAGAATGCAATAGCAGGGATCACATCAGGGAGTGCAGCAACGTTTGAGGGTTGTGCCAAATCAGTTTTTCAGATTCCAGCCACAGAATGCAGCGAGGACACAGTCGCCAGCACCAAGACCCGTTAATCAGAACTATCAGACCCCAGCTCCAGCCAGAAACGCCGCTTCAAGCAGCCAACAGGAAACGGTGAGACGCTGCTACACATGCAATGAGCCAGGGCACTTCTCCAACAGTTGCCCCAAGAAGACAGCAGGAGTGACCCCAGTCCGCTTCAACTTGGGCTCCACACCACCAGACGCCAAAGACAAGGAGCAAACCGCAGACAAAGACAAACAGAGCCGCACCCTGCATGGTGAGAGGCCGAGTCAACCACGTCACCGCAGATGCACTTTAGAATTCCACAGACGTCGTACTGGGTAAGTTACTTGTTAACTCGAGACTGCAATGATTTTGTTTGACTCTGGAGCTTCGCATTCGTTTGTTTCACAAGGCTTTGCTGCTAAAAATGATTTGGAGATTGCAAGACTTAAATGCATGCTTCTAGTTCAAACCCCTGGTTCCGAACTCCGAACGAAAGTAGGATGTTCTGGGGTAAGAATATTAATAGATGGGGTAGAGTTTCTAGCGAACCTTATTATGTTGGAAACCCAGATCTTAGATGTTATATTGGGAATGGACTAGTTATCCAAGCACAAGGCCGTGCTGGATTGTGGGCGAAGGACTATCTCAGTTGAGGGCCCATGCGGAAGAAAAGTGAAATTTCAAGCAACTGCCGTTCGAGATGGACAGCTGATGGTCAACAGCACGAAAGCAATCAGCATAGAGGATGTTTCAGTAGTGAATGAGTATTCTGATGTTTTTCCCCGAAGAATTGCCTGGGATGCCGCCAGACAGAGACATAGAATTTGTGATTGAGCTAGTACCGGGTACAGCCCCGATAGCAAAGAGACCTTACCAGATGTCCACCGAAGAATTGGTAGAGATGAAAAAACAACTTGAAGAGTTGATGGAAAAAGGATTCATCAGACCGAGTTCGTCACCGTGGGGAGCACCAGTTTTGTTCGTCAAGAAGAAGGACGGGAGTTTCAGGATGTGCATTGACTACCGTGCACTCAATGAAGTCACTGTGAAGAATAAATACCTGCTACCTAGGATTGATGATCTGTTTGATCAGCTGAGAGGAGCCGGAGTCTTCTCCAAGATTGATCTGATATCGGGATACCACCAGTTGAAGATCCGATCAGAGGATATTCCAAAGACCGCGTTTTCGTCCAGATACGGACATTACGAGTTTACAGTTATGTCCTTCGGTCTGACGAATGCGCCAACATATTTCATGAATATGATGAATAAGGTGTTCATGGAATATTTGGACAAGTTTGTTGTTGTTTTTATAGATGATATCTTAATCTACTCCAAGACAGAGGATGAACATGCAGAGCACTTGAGGCTAGTTTTGGAGAAGCTGAGGGAACAGCAACTCTTCGCTAAGTTCAGCAAGTGCGACTTTTGGAAGGACAAAGTGGAATTCCTCGGACACGTAATGACCGCAGAAGGAGTCGCCGTCGATCCAAGCAAGGTAGAAGCTGTGTTACATTGGGAACAGCCGAAGACCGTGACCTAGATTCGGAGTTTTCTTGGAATGGCAGGTTACTACCGCCGCTTCATTGAAGGCTTTTCGACAATTGCGAAACCTCTTACGCAATTGTTGAAAAAGGAGAAGAAGTTTTCATGGATGCCAGAGTGCGAAAAAGGTTTCCAAGAGTTGAAGAAGCGATTGACATCAGCGCCAGTGTTAGTTCTACCAGACGTCAATCAAAGCTTCGATATCTATTGTGATGCATCGCGCCAAGGACTTGGATTTGTGTTGATGTAGAGTCGGAAGGTCGTTGCTTATGCATCAAGGCAGTTGAGGCCACATGAAGAGAACTATCCGACGCATGACCTAGAGTTAGCTGCCGTAGTGCACGCTTTGAAGTTGTGGCGACACTACCTGATTGGAAACAGATGTGAAGTGTATACGGACCATAAGAGTCTCAAATACATTTTCACCCAATCAGACCTGAACATGAGGCAAAGAAGATGGTTAGAGTTGATCATGGACTACAATGTCGGGATCAATTACCATCCAGGAAAGGCTAACGTAGTGGCCAATGCCCTGAGTTGGAAGAGCCATACCGTGAATATGTTAATAGCCACAGGTCAGGACGAGCTATGCAAAGAGTTTCAGAAGATGCAGATTGAGGTGGTACATGAGGGATTCTTGGCCGCATTGGAAGTAAAGCCCACTCTGGAGGATAAAATTAGAGAAGGACAGAAGGATGATGACAAGATCCGCAAGATTAAGTCCAAGATGGATGAAGACAAGGCAGAAGACTTCAAGCTAGATGAGCAAGGCACGTTGTGGATGAAGGATCGAATCTGTGTGCCGAACAAGAAGGAACTGAAGCAACTAATTCTGGAGGAAGCCCATGACTCCAAATATTCCATTCACCCAGGAAGTGCCAAGATGTACCAAGATCTGAAGGAAAGATTCTGGTGGCCAAGCATGAAGCAGGAAGTCGCCGAGCATGTTGCATTGTGCGACATATGCCAGAGAGTCAAAGCAATACATTAGAGGTCAGCAGGATTGCTGCAACCGTTGAAGATACCTGAGTGGAAATGGGAGGAAATCGGAATGGACTTCATTACCGGTTTACCTAAAACTCAAGGAGGATATGATTCCATCTGGGTTATAGTGGACCGTTTGACTAAGGTCGCCCATTTTATCCCTGTAAAGACTACTTACTCGGGAGATAAATTAGCGGAGTTGTATATGACCAGGATCGTTTGTTTGCATGGAGTGCCGAAGAAGATTGTATCGGACAGAGGTTTTGGAATAAGCTGCATGAAGCCATGGGAACTCGCTTGAATTTCAGTACAGTTTATCACCCTCAGACGGATGGGCAAACCGAAAGAGTTAATCAGATTCTAGAGGACATGCTACGAGCTTGTGCATTGGCTTATGCTACCTCTTGGGATAAGAGTTTGCCGTCTGTGAGTTCGGCTACAATACTTGATTATCGAGGCCAGTCTGCAGATATCACCTTTTGAGGCACTGTATGGTCGACCCTGTCGGACGCCATTGAACTGGAACGAGACAGGTGAACACAGTGTCTTTGGGCCGGATATTCTTCAAAAAGCCGAAGAACAGATTACCATGATCAGGGAGAGACTGAAGATAGCCCAATCACGACAGAAGAGTTATGCTGATAATCATCGCCGGGATCTGAGTTTTGAGCCGGAAGACTTTGTTTATCTCAGAGTTACACCTCTCAGAGGAGTCAAGAGATTCCATGCCAAAGGAAAACTCGCGCCGCGATATGTTGGACCATTTAAGGTTCTCAGCCGTAAAGGTGAAGTTGCGTATCAGCTAGAATTGCCACAGTCGTTGGCAAGAGTACATGACGTGTTAAACGTGTCCCAGCTAAAGAAGTGTCTTCGAGTACCAGATGAGCAGACACAGCTGGAGTCAATTGAACTGCAAGAGGATCTGACTTACAAGGAGCACCCCGTGAAGATTCTGGACACCATGGATCGAGAAACGAGAAACAAGACAACCCGTTTCTGCAGAGTTCAATGGAGCAACCATGCAGAGAGTGAAGCGACTTGGGAGCGCGAGGAGGATTTGAAGAAAGAGTTCCCGAACCTATTCTTTAGTAAGCCCTGAATCTCGGGGACGAGATTCTATTAAGGGGGGAGGTTTGTAACACCCCAAAATTTTTCTTTTCTTAAATTCAAATGTGGTTTGGCATTTTTGAGAATTTTTGGAATTTTCTGGGATTTATTTGGATTTATTTGGAATTTATTTGAATTTATTCCCTATTCAAATAATTAAAGAATTTAACTTTGCAAATAAAATTTTGTTGGAAATATTTTATTTGAGTCCCAAATGTTCCAAAATATTTTCTAGAATTTTTCTGGAATTTTTCTGAGTGTTTTGCTATTTTTAATGAATTAAATGAATTTCTGGAAATTAATCGGATTATTTAAATCGCTGGAAAATCGAGTTGGTTTTACTGTTCCTCCGACCCGAGCCCGAGTCTGACTCGAACCCAACCTAACCCTAACCCTCTCGACCGTCCGATAAAGATCGAACGGCCGAGATTGAGCCACGTCGCCCGAGCCCGACTCCGACCGAGCCAGCCAAGTCACCGAGCCGGACCCGAGCCCAAACCCCGTGCCTGTTGGATCTAGATCCAACGGCTCATGTTGAGTCACGTCACCCAATCCGAAACCATTTCGGATTCCGCCGCCGCAGCCGTGTGGACCTCGGTTTCCGCGATTTTCACGGACGCCGAGGAGCCTATTTAATGCGCCACCACCGCCATCGTGTTCTCCGTTTCCTTGCGCACCCGTAGCCCTAACTCACCGAGCTCAAGCCGCCGTGGTTGCGCCCAATCGCTCGCTGCAGTTGCGTTAGGGTTCCGCCGCGGTTAAGCGTCGTTTCCGCCGCCGTTGAGTCCAGATCCGGAACCGCAAGGTCAAGCCGTGTCGGAGAGTACCATTCACTTCGCCGGAGAGGCCCCGCAACGCCGTTGCCGTGGTCGTCGTGTCAGCGGGACAGCCAACCATGACGTCACCGCTGATGTCACGGTGGGGCCCAGGCGCCCAGCTGTCAGCCGTCCCCTCAGCCGAGCGTGATGACATCACCGCTGACGTCATCCGATGGGGCCCACATGTCAGTGAGACATGTATTCGTGGACCGGGTCCACGGTGGACCCAAACCGAACCGTGGACCACGTCCATGGACCGGCTGACGCAACAAATCGATTTTTCAACAGAAAAATAATTCGGTGGGAAATCAAAATCCACGCTGACGTCATGCTGACGTCATTATTCCATTTTTTAGTATAAAAATAAATGAATTAATTCGGATTATTGATTTATTTTAATTTTGAAACTTCAAACGCTTATAACTTTTGCAATTTAATTCCGATTTGAACGATTTCAGTTTCTAAATTTTTATAAAATTGAGATCTACCTGATGGTGAATTTTATTAAATTTTTGGACCAAAGTTTTTCTCTGTATTATTATTTAATTTATTATTTAAACTTTAAACGTTTGTAACTTTTGCGTTTTAACTCCGATTTTGACGATTCAAATTCCTAAAAATTCTTAAAATTATGCTCTCTCTGTTTGTGAACTTTATTTGAAGTTTTGAATAATTTTTGTGTACTATTTTATTTATTTATTGCTATTTGCACGCGTTACGAGTAGACGTTGAAGTGCCCGAAGGCTTCGAAGGTGAAGTGTTGACCCAGGAGCCAGCTCAAGACCAAGAACAAGTACTCTTTGAAGGCAAGTTGTGCTTTGACCATGTTGATCCCATTTTCAAATTAATTTGGTTTAAATTATTGCATGCTAGTTTAATGAGAAAATGCTTTATTTAATTATGGGAAATTAGATAAATGCCAATTTGCTGTATGACACCTTGGTTAATTAAATATGTGCCATGACCCCTTGTCACCCTAGTTGTGGATTATTAGTTGGACATTATTAAATTGCCATTATGGGTAGTTAGACCGATGTAGTATGCTTAGCCCTGCCACATGAAATATTTTGAGACAATCAAATGCTAATATCGACTTAATGAGATATTGAACCTGCTTTGAAGAAGTATCATGTGTTGTGATTGTCGATGGCACGTGGTGCATGGTAATCAACTGGGATTTGATAAATAGCTTTCGACCGGGGCATGTGGCAAGAATGATCGATTGGGCCAGTTGTGGCACCAGGAACGTTGATTTGGTTCTTCGGGTAGACTTGCCCTGGTCACCCTAAGGACTTAACCTTGCAAGCCTTTGAACTGAGTCAAACATGCAACCACATGTCTGTAATGGAACGGACCTAGTTGATTAAGTTGCTAATAACGTACCTGTAGGACCTTAGGATGTCAACTACACCTTTTGTGTAGTTGTACGGGGGAGCGTACCGGGGCTACGGCCAGGTACCCATCTAATGGTTAAATAGCCTAGACTTCGCCTTTGCTAAGGGAAGGGTTAGTGCTCAATAACCGGGGAGGCCCACTTGTGCTGTTAGCAGTTTCCGAAAGACTTTGTTATGGACACTCGCCTTTGTGGCCTTAGTTAAATAAAATTCCAGTAAAACTGAGATTAACTATTACATGCTGCTAAAACGACAAAAGTAAACGTGCTCCAGTAACTTTTAGTAAAACATTATAAAGCGACTCTGCCATTGGATAGCTTTCAAATCTTCAGAAAGAACTTCAGCTGTTAATTCACTTGTAATTGAAGTCGACGAACTAATGTCCTTCCCGCCGAATTCCTCTGTTCATCAGCTTCCTCAAGTCATTCCTGGCAATACCCTTCTCTTGAGCAAGCTCTTGTCCTCAAGGCTTGAAATCTGGAAAAGTTTTTCGAATAAATGCCGCGTCCTCCCAAGCCGCATTTTCTTCTGGTATGTTCATCCAATGCACTAGCCACTGTGTAACAGCTACTCCTTTCCTAGGAATCAATCGACGGTCCAACACAGCAATGGGGACTGTCTTCACTCGTCCATCTGCATCCACCAGAGGAAGCCCAGGTAGCAGAATTGCCTGATTCCCCACATGTTTTTTTAGTTGACTAACATTGAAAACCGGATGAATGTTTGCCTCAGAAGGTAATTGCAGATGGTAGGCCACAGCTCCAACCTTTGCAAGCACCTAAAAGGTCCATAGTACTTCGATCTCAACTTCAAAGAACCCCTCAATCTAAAAGCGTTTTGACGATAAGGCTGCATCTTCAAATATACCATGTCACCCACTTCAAAATTTCTTTCTGACCTTAATTTATCAGCAAATTTCTTGATTCTCTGTTGAGCACTATTCAAATTCTCTCTGAGTTTTTTCAACATCTCTTCTCTTTCCTCAAGAGTAACTCTAGCTTCCTCTGACACATGACAAGGAATAGAAAGTTCTGCAATTTGCGATGGATGGTATCCATAAAGAGCTTGAAATGGTGTCATTTTCAGAGAGGTATGATATGAGGTATTGTACCACCACTCTGCCATCGTAAGCCAATTCAACCATTTTTTTGGTTCTTGGAACACCATACTTCTCAAATAAGCCTCCAAACACTGGTTCACATGCTCGGTTTGCCCTTCGGCTGACTCCTGCATTGACTCACACAAATTAACTTGGATCATGATTCCCCTTCCTCCTTTCCAAACCAATTTCTGAAACTGATCAGCCTTCATCAAATAATTAGATGTAGGTTGTGTACAATCATGAAATTGTATCTTCTGACCATTTTTATCAATAGTTAAGGTTTTCTCCTTGAGATCCAGTTCAATAGGGCTATGTTCATATATCCAATCAGCTCCAAATATCAGGTCATAATTTCCCAACTTCAACAGTTTGAAAGTAGTAATGAATGACTCATTCTGAATTTCATATTGCAATTTGTCCACTTGAGCATCGGATGTCAACTCTCCACCACCTGCCATAATGATCCTTTTAAGAGGCATGTAACTTAGAGAATATCCATTTTTGACGGCGTATTCATAATCCATAAATGAATTCGTGCTTCCACTGTCAACCAGTGCAATTGCCCGTTTGCTCCCAATGTTCACCACCAAAGAAAAAGTCACGGGTACAGAAAGACCATGAACCGCATAAGCAGAAATATGCATAATATGTTCTGTCAAATCTTTATTAGCTGCAATCTCGGGACTACCAGGAGCAGTAACTAAACCAGTGGGTTCCTCATTTGATTCCTTCCCCTCTGATGACATTTTATCTTCTTCTCCTTGCATTAATAAGGTGTGTATTGCATTGCGAACTTTGCAGAGTTGATTGTGTCCCGGAGTCCACGGCCCGTTACAATGCCAACAGGTCTTTCCTGTTTTCTCCACCGGATTTCCTATCTGGTCATTCTTCTTGTCGAGCAGAAGAGGTTTTACATTTGCAGCGTTCCGAGGGATGTGAGTTCGGGGCTTAAAACTTCCACCTACAGTGCCACCTTTTTTTTGCATTGAAAGCCTTTTCCTCTAACTTGGCATACCAGTAAGCTTCTAATAGCCCTTTTGGTTGGTGACTGCTGACATTGTATTTGATTTCTTCTCTAAGTCCTCCAATGAAGCAGCTTAACAAGTACTCCTCCTGCAAATAGGGGTGTTCCCTCTTGACTAATTCTACACACTTTTCAAAATAGTCAATGTATTTGCCAATTGTGTTCACATGTTTAATCCCCTGTAAATTCTCCACTGCTTCATGTGCACTTGACTCTGAAAATCTATCGCAAAGCAGAGCACTGAACTGAGCCCAATTTAACATTTGCCAAGTTATTCCAATTCCCCTAAACCAGGTTCCTGCTCTCCCCACTAGATGTCCAACAGCCAAGTTTACCCATTGATCTGCGGGTGTACCAGCCATCTCAAAGAACTTCTCGCACTGATCAATCCACCCAATCGGATTCTCTCCAGAAAACAGGGATAACTCCAATTTGGGACCCTTAAGCACTGCCTCCACATATTGACGAGTCTGATGATTTCCTCCATAGTACATATTTCTTTGTGCATCCCATAATTGAACACCAGGATAATGCATACTTTGATTTTGTCCATTAGCAGTTTGTGCAGCAGCCTGAGAATAACTGGGAGCAAGCACTGGATGGACGTACCGAGGTATTTGCTGATTCCCATTCCAAGTCCCAAATTGCCTTCCTGGGTTCATCTGTTGTTGCACATGTGTATTCGTGTTTGATAAATTCCCCAAGACTCCTACATCTCCAGGTGTTCTTGCATGATGTGGTAATGAAGTTATAGTGGCCGGAGTAAACACAGGAGAAACACTATTACCCAATCCTCTAGGTTCCATCAACCCAGATTCATATACATTAAATCCAGATTCATTCCTAGTTGTCTTTACTGCGATCTGGGGTAAGTTTCCTTCACCCACTGCTAAAGAGTTGAAAGATTCTGCTGAAGTCGCTGTCATACCTGATCTATTTAACAACAATTGCATGATCTCCGCCACATCTGACTTAAGAACTTCCAGATCCACCAAGCATACATGAATCTTCTCAATCTCTTCCTGATAGTCCATCTTCACTCTTCAGCAACCACTTCCCAGATTCAGGTAGAGGATCAACAAGATTGGGGGATTTTACGGATATTCCAACCCCATTCCCACAATCACAAAATAAGAGAGAACGATCCACACGCCAAGGAAGTAACCTGTGCTCTGATACCAAAACTGTCAGGACCCTTTGTGATCATAACTCTATTCAGAGTTCTTACGAAGAAAGAAATAGAGATCGTGAAGAACTAGTAAGAGCAGAGAAGTACAGACTAACAAACTAACAACTAAAGTACCAAGAGATAAGCCAAAGTCTGTTGCGATTGATTCTCCAGCAGGGTTTTATACCCAGGGTCATTACAAGTTTACCCTTAGTTAAATAAAATTCCAGTAAAATTGAGATTAACTATTACATGCTGCTAAAACGACAAAAGTAAACGTGCTCCAGTAACTTTCAGTAAAACATTATAAAGCGACTCTACCATTGGATAGCTTTCAAATCTTCAGAAAGAACTTCAGCTGTTAATTCACTTGTAATTGAAGTCGACAAACTAATGTCTTTCCCGCCGAATTCCTCTGTTCATCAGCTTCCTCAAGTCATTCCTGACATTCCTGCACGGCAACTTGCGCGAGCAGGTCTTCTGTTAGCAACCTACAGGCTTCACCGACCCCACACGTCCGGACGACGTCTGTCTCCTGTCCCGCTCTCTCTATGGACTACGTCAAGCCCCGCGAGCTTGGTTCGAACGCTTTGTGAGCCACGTGACAAGCATGGGCTTCGCCCAGTCGCGCGCTGACTCATCGCTGTTCATCCTCCACCGTGGCCACGACACGGCGCACCTCATCCTCTACGTCGATGACATGATCTTGACCGCCTCCAGCTCTAGCCTGCTTCAACGCATCGTCGTGCAACTTCAGCAAGCCTTCGCGGTAAAGGATATGGGGCCAGTACGCTTCTTCCTCGGCATCGAGGTCCAGCGCAGCAGCACCGGCTTCACCCTTACGCAAACGAAGTATGCCGAAGAGCTGCTCGAACGCGCTGGGATGGCGCACTGCAAAGCTTCAAACACTCCCGCCGACACCAAAGGGAAGTCGTCGTCAACAACAGGAACACCACTCGACGCCAAGGAGAACACGAGCTACAGAAGCCTCGCCGGTGGCCTGCAATATCTCACGCTCACCCGCCCCGACCTCACATACGCCGTGCAGCAGCTCTGCCTACACATGCACGCCCCTACAGATGTTCACCAAGGGATGCTCAAGCGGGTTCTGCGCTACGTCAAAGGTACGACACACCTCGGCATCAAGCTCTACCCGACATCGACACCAACGATCACCGCGTACTCGGACACGGACTGGGCAGGCTACCCAGACACGAGACGATCTACGTCAGGCTACTGCATCTTCATTAGCGACACACTAGTTTCATGGTCCTCCAAACGCCAAACCACGATGTCCAGGTCCAGCGCGGAAGTCGAGTACCGGGCGATCGCCAACGCCGTCTCTGAATGTTCATGGCTTCGACAGCTACTCGGCGAACTTCACTGCAACATTCCCAAAGCCACCGTGGCGTTCTGCGACAACATCTCAAGCGTGTACATGTGCCGCAACCCCGTTCACCACAAGCGCACTAAACACATCAAGCTAGACATTCATTTCATCCGCGAGAAGGTGGCCACCGGTGATCTACGTGTTCTGCACGTACCAACCACGAGACAGATCGCAAACATCTTCACAAAGGGACTGCCCACGACGTTGTTTGAAGAATTCAGAGATAGCCTCACCGTCGGCAAACCGGACGTCGAGACTGCGGGGGGGTGTTAACAGACGCTAGGTGACTCCACCAACGGACTCCTTCTTCGCCATGACTGCGCCCACGCCCGCCTTCGGCGCCCGTGCTCTGCACTCGTAGCGCGCCCTCGCCCGCACTCTGTGCGCATGACGGCCGAGTCCACCGGACCTCACCCGCCCGTAACCAACTCCTAGTTTAGCTGTCGTACCATGTACGTCCATGTAATCGAGCCGTGTATATAAACACACGAAGAGCTAATACAAAAGTCAGTTCCTCCATTTCTTTCAGGCTGGCCCCCGCCTCCCTTGAGCTCCTCGCGCCGGGCTTGGACCTCAGTCGGCCGTGGCATCGCTGCTCCAAGTACGACCGCGTCGTTCTTTTGTGAAAATGGAAGAATCCCATTGTAGCAACAGGTAAATCTTCTTCTTCTTTTTCATTTTGTTGACTGTGTCTGTGGTAGGGATGTGATCGGATCGGATACGGTCGAATATCGTCCTATTCATATCCGTATCCGTATTTTTTATCGAATACAGAATCGAATACGAATAGTGTCGAATACAGAATCGAATACGAATTATACAGGATAATATCGGTTACGAATACAGATCGAATACGGATTGGAATCAACATGGATACGAATAATATTAGTCGGATATTTTAAAATCCAATTTCAGTTTTTTTCCAAAATCGGTCCAAATTTAAATTCAAAATTCCAAAAGAAATATATTTGTACGTCTTTTTTTTTTTGCCTTTTTATCCCTAGCTTGTCATACATGTGACTCTGTGAGTAACAATGTACCCCATTGCAATAATTGAACCAAATGATTTGCAGCTGACATATGCTGCTGAATCCTAAGTAGCCTCCTCAAACGCGTCACTTGCCAATTTCTGTACCACCTTTACCCAAATATCTCCAAATTAGCATCTAGCACACATGAACACATTATATCTTGTCATCCAATGCAGACCCCAGTCTCTGAAATAGTGAAACATGTTAAATTGTTAATGTGTTATTCTGAAACGTGTTATTCGGATAATATCCGTATGTCATATTCGGATATTATCCGAACAAAAACTCGGATATTCCGTATCCATCGGATAATCAGTGTTCCATATCCGTATCCGTATCCATGTAAATTATCCGTATCCATATCCTTATCCGAGAAATCAACCGGATATCTGTGAAACTATCCAAATCATCATCCAAATCAATTCGGTCGGTCGGTCGGAAAATATCCGTACCAGTTCCATCCCTAGTCTGTGGTGAAAGAAAAATCGTAGATGTAGCTAACCTTTTCTTTTTCATTTCATTTAATCTTTAGACATAGGGTTGAGGGTGGTACCGCATATAGAGTACTTGCTAACTTTGCTACGTATCTGGCACGACTTGACGATGGCAGCACCAAATCATATCTAGCTACAGCTCACAATTTGGTGGTAGATGATAGAGATTTGTACTCAATGTTAGATCTGACAGCTGACTTGAAACAGACCAACACAAGAGGCTTTGATATGGTACTTTGATAGTAAGAAAGAAACACAAGTTAGGATACATACTGATGCTGAACTTGTGGGTTTGTTTGATGCAAACATGGATAACAAGTTGGTCTCTTTCTTCATCTCTATAGTAGATAGGCAATATGGAACATGCCAATTATTTGCAGTGGAATTCCTAGTGCTTCACATTGTCAGTTTGTGAGTCCTCCAAACCCATCATTGCATGTCAATCCTAGTAGTGAACATGCATGCAGGAACATGGCAATGGCAAGAACCAGGCAATCCTTGTGATAACTCCACGCACACTCTCATATGGGCTAGTCAAGGAGCTGATTTTGGTATTCCCCAAGTTGATCAACCCAACCCTGCTAATGTGGATGGAAATGATGTGTACATCACTGATGACCAGATGCTTGACATGCTTGCAAAGTAGTTGGGAATTTGTAATACAGTGTTAACAGAAAAAAAAAATCTTTTTCCCCGCTATGATCCACTATGCCTGTATGGATGAGTTTGTAAAATCTACGAAAACTCGAAAATAATCAATGTTGGCTAATGTTATTAAGATGTTATTCTGTGTAACTATAATACCATTCAAAGTTGGTATGTTTGGAACTTTAGATAGATTAGATCATATACTACATTCTTGTGGAATTTTTCGCTTTCGATTCCGTATCCGTTTCGTTCCGTTCCGCATCCGTTTCCATCACCATCCGTTTCTGTATTAATTTCTGGGGTTTCCGATTTCGTTTTCGTTTTCGTTACCGATAAAAACTGTGCAAACGGAAACGGAACAACCATTTACCGATCGTTTTCGTACCGTTTTCATCCCTAGTTGTAACACATGTTTGTTTTGTCGAGTTTAATACTCTATGTGTTCGCGGAGTAACAATACATGTTTCGAAAATAATAGAGAATGAGTTGTACACAAAAAATTATTGTACACAAATTTGTAGAGATCGACTTGTACAAAAAATTATTTGGCGAAAAATGGTTTTTCTGAGAAAAAAAGAGAAGAAAAATATTAGAGTTCGAGACAAATTTCTTGTGACGAAAATGTTTTTTCTGAGAAAAATGGCGACGAAAAAGATTAGAGATCAAGCTGTAATACATGTTTCTTTTGACGAGTTTAATACGCGTTTGACCGGATAATATAGATGGTACGAAAAAGCTTAGGGTTCAAGTTGTAATAAATGTTTCTTTTGCCGACCTTAATACTCTATGTGTTCGTGGTGAATAATATACATGTTATGAAAAAAATTAGAGTTCAAGTTGTAACACATGTTTTTTTTGCTGAGTTTAACACTATGTGTTCGCAGGGTAAAAATATATGTTTCAAAAAATTAAAGAGATCGAGTTGTACTAAAAAAATTATTATACACAAATGTGTAGAGATCGAGTTGTACAAAAATCTATATTGACAAAAATATTTTTTCTGAGGAAAATAGAGACAAATAATATTAGAGTTTGAGAAAAATTTCTTGTGACGAAAATATTTTTTCTCAGAAAAACGGCGACAAAAAGATTGGAGGTCAAGTTGTAATCCATGTTTATTTTGTCGAGTTTAATACGTGTTCGATCGAATAATATACATGATACGAAAAATATTGGAGTTCAAGTTGTAACACATGTTTCTTTTTGGCGAGTTTAATACATAGAAATCCGGAAGTTCAGGGGGTTTTCGCAAAATGCAAGGGGGTGGCGCGGTATAGTTGGGAGATCTAAACGTTATTTGGAAGAACGTAGGGGTATTTTTGAAAAGTTTTGGTTTTACACTCTCAGTTTTGGGGAAAAAAGGAGAAATTCGGAGGACCTATTTGTATTTTTTGTGGACCTAAATGCGAAATCTCGAAGTTCAGGGGTTTTTCACAAAATTCTAGGGGTGGCGTGGCATAACTAATATTTGGAGGACCTATTTGTAATTTTCTGAGGATCTAAACGCTAAATCCGGAAGTTCATGTGTTTTTTTTTTCGCAAAATGGATTCCTCCAGAGAAGGGGGGAAATTTTGATAATTTGCCCTAAAGTTGATAAGCCTTTGATGATTTGCTCAAAGTTGATGAGCTTTTGATCATTTGCCCTATGATAATTTACTGACATGCGGGTCTTAGAGTTACATGTCAGTGAGATATCATAGGGCAAATCATCAAAGCCCAATCAATTTTGACTAAATGATTAAATCAACTTCAAGGCAAATAATCAAATACCTATATCGGGGATATTCTGTCCATCTGGGCACGGCTCTCTCTCTCTCTCTCGGCCTCGTCTCCGCCCAAAACTCAAGAAACCCTAGCTAGATCTGTATCAGATTGGTGGTGTTGAGGAGGGAGGGAGCCCGACGCTGCTGCAATGTCGGAGTCGGAGAGCGAGTGGAGTGACCTGCACTCCCTCAACTCCGATTCTTCGTTTGAGCCCGTCTCCTCCTTTGAGCCCGTCTCCTCCTTTGAGCCCGTCTCCCACATGCCCGACTGGGATTACCTGGAGAAGGTAATGAAGGCCAACATGATCGCCAATCGCGCCTTTATGCGCGATTATGATCATAGAGACCAGATGGCTGCGTGGGTCAAAAATGCTCTAGACGCCGGCGATAAGTGTCCACCGCCGGACAGGATTGTAATGCATTTCGGTAGTAATCTCTCTTATCTTCTCTCGGTTTCTTGCCTCCGCCGCGCGGCTTTCTTGTTTGAGTTGGGTCCTTTGCTTTGCGTGTGCGTGTGGAGGGGGAAATGGAATCCCCGCCAGAATAACGAAGAAGATTTAGGGTTTTAGACTGATAACATGCGCCCTTTGCTTTGCTTTGCTTCCTTAATTTGTCTTGTTCGTGATATTTGCACTGTGCTGCTTATGTAACTAATTTCTTCATGCTGCCTTTGTGTTCGTGACGTCCTAATGACTTGCTCATCTTTAATAAGATCTTCTGGAGAAAGCATGGGGATGGGACAGGCTAGTGGCGTTTTCCGGTCGGGTTAATTGGTCCATCTATAAGAACTACCTCAAGGAATATTACAATCGCAATCGTCTTGAGTATGTTGCTGCTGCTGCTGCTGAGCAAAACCCTGAGGAGTGGCCGCTGAAATCTGCTACCCGAGCAGAGCAAATTGCAACTAATGGCAGTGGAAATGGGAATGGCCTGGCTGCTGCGGCCGAATTCGTAAGTTCCTGCCTCTACCAAACCATCAGAGCCCCTACTTAATTTGTAGTATCTCTTGTCTGGTTTGCTAACTAACTCATTTGTGACAATTGCAAAATGATGGCTTTAAGTGTCTCAAGATGGAGGAGCAATTGATGTCCGAGTTGAAAAAACATGTGGAACGGGACATGCCCCTAACGATCATTAAGAGTAGGCTGATCCAGGAGCATGCACGTCTCATGATCAGGAGTGGATTTTCTGCCGCCGCCGCCGCCGCCGCCGCCGCCTTGGTGGTACGTGCCAAACTGTGGCCTACTTAATTTGTAGCACAAACATGCTATTCCTCCCGAATCCTACTGACCAAGTACGTGCTGACATCGAGAATTAGTTAACGCGCAAAGAAAGAAGCAGTATCAATTGGTGCAAATTGTGATCACCAACAATCTCAAAATTCAGTGCAAGTTGTATGGTTTCTAATATGATTTATAGTTTTTATCAAAGCTGAAATCCTGGCGTATCACACCTTTGATGACCTATATGCTTATATTACAGAAACTAAGGTCGAGTTTTTAGCAAATTCACAAGCAACATATACAGCACGTAATGTCAACAAGTGTTCTTGATCTGACTCTCTCTCCCTCTTGCTCAAATGAAAAGGCGTTTGTGATTTATCTGAACCTCTTTTAATCAAACATTGCCAAACTTATTTACTATTTAGCGTAGGAGTAATTGGGATTAATCGTGGCCTTGTGGGCAAGGTTGTCACGGCGTCGCCTAGGCGTCCTGGCGGCAAGAGGAAGACGCCATGGCTGTTCGCCTAGGCCATGGCGCCTGGACAAGCTGGGCGTAGGGAAGCCGGGAGGGAGAGGGGGAAGGGGGCATACCAGCGAGCGGTGACCGGATCCAGCGCGGAAGAGGGAGGCGGCCCCGGCGGAGGAGGAGACGGGAGGAGGGCGGGCTTGGCTTGCGGTGGGGGGATGCGGCGGGAGAACGAAGGGCGGCGGGGTCGACGGGCGGGAGGTGCGGCGTCGACAGGCTACCCAAGAGATGAAGCATTAACCGGAGGAGGACGGTGGAGACCCGCCGAAGCAGTCGACGGGCTCCGCTGGTCCAACTCCGAGGCATAGGGGTTTGTTTCACTTTCTGTCCATGTGGATAGCTTTAATTTGCTCTATCCAACTCAGCACATACACCTTCAGTTAATTTTCGGGATAATTAGCAAGACTCTTTGTAGTACTAGTTTGATTTTTAATGAACTTTGCACCATTGCAAAACGATGGTTTGAAGTGTATCGCCAAGGAGGCTGACTTCATGTGCGAGTTACTGAGGCATGGCGCCGAGGATACCCGCTACCTCATCGAAGCGTGCGATGATATCCGGTTATGCGCTTTAAGTCTTATGAACTGCAAAGGTTGTGAATCTGTCGCCGCCGCCGCCGCCATGGTGGTATGTGCCTGCCTCTGCCAAAACAAACTGTGGCCTATTTAATTTTTAGAATTCATTCTTTTATGTTTACCAACTTATTGGCACTAACTGCAAAACAATGGCCTCAAGGGTATCTCAAAGGAGGACAGGTTGATGTGCGAGGCGATGAGGAAAGAGGATGAGCTTATCGATATCAACGACCCTTCCCTACCTGATGAGATCGCGGAGTGGTATATTATTCGGTCAAGAATGTTCAACGTTATGGTCCGCATACTGGAAGATTCTTCTTGTGCTGCTGCTGCTGCTGTCCACAATCCCGATAAGGTAGAATCTGCTAGCGAAGCTGCTCATGACGGTAATGGGAATGGCATTAATGCTACTGAAGCAGCAGAATCTACAGGGTATGGTCTATACATTTGTTTCTTGATGTTGCTCAGATATTGTTGGGTTATCACTATATGTGAGAAACAATTTAGGCTACTTTGTTTTCCTTGGTGAGAGGCTGCAATGTGATATACTATTGTGCTGTACTATCGCCAGGGGAAACACTTCTGAGAAATTTAATTGTCAAGGTCACAAAAAGAACAACATGGAGAAGAGGAAGAGGAAGAGGAGGAGGAGGAAGAAGAAAACTAAGAGGCAAATGACTGAGGTAGAAACTTCAAAGGAAAATGCATCACTGGTTCGTGTGAGTTAACTCTTTAAGTTTCTTGTGCAGAACGACTCACTAACAAGCATTGTTTTTTAATTGAAACAGAACTTGACAATCACCAAGAAGAGGAAGAGGAACTACCAAGAAAAGAGGAAGAGGAAAGGTGCAAATGACCGAGGTTAGTGGAAAAGCGAATTGGAATGTTTTTGATGTTTTTTTTTTGGCTCTATGAATCCTGTAGTGCTTTATGTTTTGAAATGAGTGCGTGTAGTTATGAAATGCTATTTGTCAACTAGAATTGGCCTACTGCTACCCTTTTGTATGAATATGATTAGTGCCTTGCACATCTTTTAATTGATCATGGCTAGAGGAATATCATGTACCATTCTCTATTTTTTTTTTTTTCAAATGACCATAAAAGCGCGGAATTACAAGCGTTCTGATCAACAAAATATTGGATAGTGTTTGATACACATTGCTGTTATTATCTTTCTCTCTGATCCTTTGTTGTATATGATCTTAGGTTATCATGATTGCCCTTGCCATTTTTTTTGTCTACCACCGAAAGACTTGTTCAAGTGATGCCAAGATTTAATGCTATTTTTTTTCTACTGCAGTTACGGAGGAAGCTGCAAAGGGAGGATGATGAACCGGAAGTAACTAGAAGGATCAATGAAGCAGTAAGGATGGATTTGGAGTTTCTTTTGGGCTGGAACACCTACCTTGTTTTAGTACCGTATGTTTCCCGAGTACACACTGCGACCTGCCTTTTGTCTACTACTGTGGGATTTATGCGTATCAAACCTGGTTATTATTGCTCCATACTGTACTTACCAGTATGCAATGTTCGCTCGGGGATTGTGGTTTTGTGCCTTAATGGATTGTGACTAGTAGTACCGCTTGTGAGACTGCATGGGTTATCCTTTTAGTGCTTTAATACATGCCTGAGCAGTCGTAGACATCAAAATTGCTATAACGATGATGCCTGCTCAAGTAGTCGACTGGTCTATGTTTTCCTCGCAAAGCTCTGCTTCTGCTTTTTCTTTCTTACCCTCTCAAAGCATAATAAAGAAAAAATGTATTTAGTTCAGGACGCACAAAGTGAAGGATTCATCTTTGATAACTCTGCTTAACAGTAAAATCAATACGGGACCTTTGTTCTTTTAGATCTAATAGTTTATATTAGTTTGAATTTAGTTATACTATCTTTGGTAGAATGAGTAGTAGAATTTTTATTGATGTTCTTAAAAAATTAATGATTATATCTAATTTCTAGTACCATCCTTATATTGTTACCATAATAATGTACTGTAAAATTTCTCCAAAGAAATATGTAAGGACAAGATATCGGAAGAACGACTACTGCTCTTTTGGTTGTTGCGTGCTCGAGCAACCACACAAGATAGGGACTGCTAATGAGATAAGATTAGCAAGAAACTACCCAATCAGGTTCTACAGATTACAGACAAACTAACAGAATGTACAATGTTCAGTCGCACACGGAGTTAAACCACAAAGCTACCATTTCTTTTGACGATTTTTTTTTTGGAAAACAGAGAAAGAACATGAATGTAAAAAATAAATTGTTTTTGTCGAGTTTAATATTCTACATGTTCGGTGGGTAATAATACATATTTCGAAAAATATTAGAGATCGAGTTGTACAAAATCATTTAAAGATTGAGTTGTACCAAAATTTGTTATGGCAAAAATGTTTTATTGGGAAAAAAAGGAGAAAATGATTGTGTTCGACAGGTAATAATACATATTTCGGAAATATTAGAGATCGAGGTATACAAAAACTTAGAGATCGAGCTGTACACTTTTTTTTTGTGTGTATAACATAATCTGAAAATCCTTTTAGCTGAGTTGAATACTCTATGTGTTCGCGGGGTAATCATATATGTTTCAAGAAATATTAGAGATCGAGCTGTACAAAAAAATATATAGATCGAGTTGTACAACAATTTCTGTTGATTTTTTTGTTCTGAGGAAAATGAAGAAAAGACTTTGATGTTTTTGGGTAAAAACGGAGAAAATACATATGTGTTCATCGGATAATGATACATGTTTCGAAAATTTTTAGAGATTGAGTTGTACAAAAAAAAATATCGATTGAGTTATACAAAGTTTTGTTGTGACGAAATGTTTTGTTTTGAGAAAAACAGAGAAAGAATATGAATGCAAAAACTAATTCTTTCTACCAAGTTTAATACTCTATATGTTCGGCGGATAATAATATATGTTTCGAAAAATATTAGAGATGAAGTTGTACACAAATTTGTTTTGGCGAAAATGTTTTTTTGAAGAAAAAAAGAGGAAGGACCTTCGTGTTCGGCAGGTAATAATATATGTTTCGAAAAATATTAGAGATTGAGTTGTAAAAAAAAATTTGTTTCTAAAAATATTAGAGATCGAGTTTTTTTTATATAGATCGAGTTGTTAAAAAATATTTTTTTGTAGAATATAATCTGAAAAGTCCTTTTGCTGAGTTGAATACTCTATGTGTCCGCATGGTAACCATACATGTTTCGAAAAATATTAGCGATCGAGTTGAATACAATTTTTTTTGTATAACATAATCTGAGAATTCCTTATGATGAGTTGAATACTCTATGTGTTCACGGGGTAATCATATATGCTTCAAGAAATATTAGAGATCGAGCTGTACAAAAATATATATAGATCGAGCTGTACAAAAAAAATATATAGATCGAGTCGTACAACAATTTCTATTGATTTTTTTTGTTATGAGGAAAACGAAGAAAAGACTATGATGTTTTTGGGTAAAAACGGAGAAAAGACATATGTGTTCATCGGATAATAATACATGTTTCGGAAAAATTTATAGATTGAGTTGTACAAAAAAATTTAGCAATTGATTTATACAAAATTTTGTTGTGACGAAATGTTTTCTTTTGAGAAAAACAGAGAAAGAATATGAATGTAAAAAACTAATTCTTCTACTGAGTTTAATACTCTATTTGTTCGGCGGGTAATAATATATGTTTCGAAAAATATTAGAGATGAAGTCGTACACAACTTTTTTTTGGCGAAAATGTTTTTGTGAGGAAAAAAAGAGGAAGGACCTTTGTGTTCGGCGAGTAATAATATATGTTTCAAAAAATATTAGATATTGAGTTGTAAAAAAATAATATATGTTTCGAAAAATATTAGCGATCGAGTTATATATTTTTTATAGATCGAGTTGTTAAATTTTTTTTTGTAGAATATATTCTGAAAACTCTTTTTGCCGAGTTGAATACTCTATGTGTTCGCGGAGTAACCATACATGTTTCGAAAAATATTAGTGATCACGTAGTAAAAAAAACTCTATATATCGAGGTGTACCAAAATTTATTTTGATGTTTTTTTGAGGAAAAGGGAGAAACGACCTGGATGCAAGAACTATATGTGTTCGCGGGGTAGTAATACATGTTTTGAAAAATATTAGAGATCGAGTTGTATGAAAAAAAGTATAGATCGGGTTGTACATAAATTTCTATTGACGTAAATGTTTTTTCTGAGAAAAACGGAGAAAGAACTCTAGATGCTATTCAGAAGACTGCAGAGTTCCTTTTGAAAAGTTCCACCTTTACCCTCTCATTTGTTGGAAAAAAATAGAAAAAAATAAAGGACCTATTCGTAATTTTTTCATGGACCTGTACGTAATTTGAAAAAGTCAGAGGGGCTTTTCGCAAATTTGGTGGGGGTAATGACGTGGGGAGCTTGAGGGCTCCCCATTTGCTCCCAGTATAATATGGTTAATAAATATTCCTCCCAGTATAATATGGTTAATATTCCTGAAACCATAAAAAAGCAAACATGCTGTTATTTTACATTAAATCGTAGTCATATCGAGCGGGTCGGAAAAAAGAAAAGAAAATGAACCCCAACCAGGGTAGGGCAGGGCACGGTAGAGGAGGAACCAAACAACATGCAACTACAGTAGATTGATGGACCCACACGACAGATGAAGACAATTAAATAACACATATCAATCAAAGGATCCCTCCTAATCCGACACCTATGGGTGACCCATAAACACTAGCTGCAATTACAAAAATACTAGCATGGCATGGAGACCACAGACAATCCAGGTTTAGTGATAAGTGGGAATTGGCTGAAAGCATTTGCGGAATATGTCTACTTTGGAGTAGAGGTCCAAATGGGTCGGGCCGTACCGGCTCACAGTCTGGTACTATTGGCCCGGGACACGATACAGGGTGAGGTGGACTGTGTTGCCATGGCATGACACGACGGCGCGGGTCATGTCTTGGTTGGAGGGGGGGGGCACGATAGGCCAACACAACATGACATATGAATAGCCGTGCTAGTCTAGGCATGACACGGGTTGCGGCACGGTATGGCCCACCACGGAGCATGCGGGCGGGGGGCGAGGGCACGTGGGCCATAGGTGACATGTCGGGCCGTTTGGCACGTGGGCACGGTGGGCCGACACGAATAACGGTCGGATTTTTGAAAAATTGGACCGTTTTTAGCCATTGGAGAGGTTTAATAAAAAAAAATGTCCAAAAAATTGATTCCCCCTCTAAGTAAGCACCACCCATCCCATCATTCAGTCACAATTCTTCCCTCAATCCCTTCTTTTGATCATCTTGTGAAAATTATGATAGACTTTGTGATAATTTGGCAAAATGCAAAATAATTTTGCTAAATTTTGGAAATTTCAAATTCCAACTATCGGCTACAAAAGAGGTGACATTACTGGATTTTGTCAATTTTATTGTTGTTATTATTTGTAGTAATGTGAAGTAAATAATAGTGTGATTTTCGATCAACAATTTTTTATGGATAATTGTTTGCTCTCTGATTATGGGATCGCACCGGAGGACCTTGAATCCTTCGAGAATTTGTCTGTGGTACCCCAAACAGAAGAGCTTACTGCAGAACATATAGTAGCATCATTAGGCTCTACGAGTGCATATGCCTCCACAAGCACCGGAGCGAAGAGATCGAGGCCATGTATATCGGATGTCTGGAACGATTTCGACCATCGATACAAGCAAGATGCGAGGGAAACCAGGTAAGGGTTGTTGTTTGTAAAATATGTCATGTTAGGATATGACTCAATATCTAATCTTACCAAATCTTGGAGTCCTTGCCTTCTACGATACGGACTCATTGGCTATATGCCCACTCTACGTACTGTAATCCTTGAACCATCATAGTGGATTTTCGTCTCTCGTGGTTTTTTACCCGCAAGGGTTTTCTATGTAAATCTCGTGTCCACCGTTCCAATCTATTATGTGCGTGTGCGTGTGCAACCCTAACCCTAACAAATGGTATCAGAGCATCTACCTGGGTTTAGGATCGCGCCGCCGTCGCTTCGGCTTCCACGTCGCCGCTCGCGCGGTACTTCCGGATCTGCGTCGCCGCCCTTCGGCTGCCGCGGCCACCTGCCGCTCCGGCCCGAGTTCCTCTGCGTCCGTCGGCCCGTGCCAAGGTCCCGGCGTCACGCCCCGGCACTGGCCGCAGCCGCCGTCACTGCACGCCGACTCTTCGACTTCCGTGCGTCGAGCTCCGACTGCAACGCATCTGCGAACCGCCGACCCGGTCGGCCGACCGGCCACGCCATCTCGTCTCGGCTTCCAACACCGCGCTGGTACCCCGCTCCAGTCGCTCGGCGCGCTCGCCCGATGCGCCATCGCCCGTGACGCACAAGACTCTCCAAGGAGCTTTCCAACTCTTGGTGACTTCAAGTCAGACAAGGTTCACGTGAAGCCTTCTGGGTTGCTTCAATTAGAGTGAAGAAGTTCACGTCCAGAAGTTCAAGTCCGTGGTCCAACGTGAAGCTTTCTTTCAAGTCTCTGGTGATCGGACTTCAAGTCAATTTGACTGAAGCAAGGCACAATTCACGTCCAGAGGCTCACGTCCGTGAGGACTAGACGTCCGTGGGTGAAGCCCAAGAAAAAAAAAAAAAGGGGACAAGTCTGTTTCGAGTCCACGGCAGAGACACAATACTTCGGCTGATTTTGCTATTCGCACCCGAGCAGCTCCAGAACGTCCAGATCAATTCCTTTGCACATCCAGAGCGTTTCAGGAAGTTTATTTTTCAGAATCTACCATATTTTTGATCTGCAATTTTATTCTCATTATGTCGTCCACTAAATTTGACATCGAGAAGTTTGATGGCAAGATCAGTTTTGCAATATGGCAGGTTCAGATGAAATGCTCTTACACAGTGGGTGTCGAAAGCGTTGTATTTAGGCACGGAGACAATGACAGATGATCAATGTGGGAAGAACTTGACCAAAAAGCCCTTTCGCCATTCAAATTTCGGTATGTCATGACATATTTTGCGCAAGTCATCAATGAGACCACCGCCGCACGACCGTGGGAAAAAAGTTGGAAGATTTGTACATGAAGAAAAGTCTTGCCAACAAATTATCTCAAAGAACGTCTGTACACACAATTCGCATGGCTAGGTACCTCTATTCACCTCATCTTAATGAGTTTAATTCTCTCATCATTGATCTTGAGAAATTAGAGGTAAAATTGATGATGAAGATAAGGCTATTAATCTGCTATCGCCTCTTTGCCTGCTACCTTTAAACATTTCAAGGAGATTATGCTTTATGGTAATCATGACACTTTAGTTTTGAGAATGTTAAATCAAATTTGTTGTCTAAGGAGAAGTTTGATATTGATTCTCGTTCTGAAGTTAAGGCTGAGGGTTTAATTGTTAGAGGTAGATCACAGCATAAAGGCAATTCTGATAGATCAAAGTCTAGATCTAAGTCAAGAGGACGCAAACCCAACAATTTTGCCGTTATTGCAAGAATTATGGTCATGATGTTTCCAATTGTTACAAGCTGAAAAATAAGATCATAAAGATAAAAGGCCACAACTGATAAACCTCGAGGCTAGTCTTGTTCAAAATGAATCGATGGTGAGGCTCTAATTAGCACTTCCAACTTGAGTAATCGAATCGCTTGGATTATTGATTCAAAGCACGTTTCATATTTGTCCATTTAAAGAGTGGTTCTTACTTATGATTCTATTGGTAGTGGTGATGTTGTGATCAGATGAGTCTCCACTTGAAATTGTTGGCATCGGTTCTATTCAAATCAAAACTCATGATGGCACTATTAGAACCCTCACAAATGTTCGGTCATGTTCCCGAATGAAAAGAAATCTTATTTCTTTAGGCACTATTGAATCTTTGGGTTATAAGTATACCTAAGTGAAAATGGTGTTCTTAAGATTTCTAAAGGCAATCTTGTTAAGTCATGAAAGCCAATCGAATCAATAGTCTTTATTACTTGCAAGGTTCCACAAATCACAGTTCGCACTGCTTCAACAATTGCATCAAATCCTCACATCACCAAGCTTTGGCATATGCGCTGGGTCACACATGAGTGAGAAAGGTATGCATCTTTTATGCAAGAAAGGACATTTAGATGATATTGGCAAACTTGATTTCTGCGAACATTGTGTTTTGGCAAACAAAAGAGGGTCGGGCTTTTTCTGCTTTCAACTCATCACCCAAAGGAATTCTTGATTATGTTCATTCGATCTTTGGGGTCCTTCTAAATTTCTTTCTATTGGAGGATGTAGCTACATGATTACCTTCATTGATGATTTTCTCGCAAAGTTTGGGTTTATTTCTTGAAACATAAGAATGAAGCTTTTTCGGTGATTCAAGAATTGGAAAGCTTTGCTGAAAATCAAATCGCGTAAAAATCAAGAAATTTAGAACCGATAATGGATTAGAATTTTGCAAATGGTGAGTTCAATCAGTTTTGTGCTAATCATGGTATTTAAAAGACATTTGACTGCTCCAGAAAACCTCAAGAAAATGGTGTGGCGGAGTGATGAATCGTGCACTCTTTCCGAAAGAGCTCGTTGCATGCTTTCAAATGCGTGTTTATGGGACAGCCAGGGTCGAGATCAAGGCTTTACTGACCTCTTATTTGGTTAATCGCTCTCAAATTCAGCCATTGATTTTAAGATTCCGTAAGAGGTTTGGTCGGGCTAAACCATTGATTATTCAAACTTGAAAATATTTGGTTGTCCCGCTTATGCTCATGTGAGTGATGGAAAATTAGAGCCTAGAGCAAGAAAATGCATATTTGTTGGATATGGTTCAGTGTTAAAGGATATCGCTTATGGTGTTCTCGATGCTCAAATTATTCATTAGTCGTGATGTTACTTTTCATGAAGATGCTTTACTTTCATCCGGTAGTGATAGTAATGGTTGTTCATCCACAAATGAATCTGAAATTTCATCTACAAATGAATCTGAAATTTTCAAGTTGTCGCAAGAAATGCAGAATTTGAGGTAGATTTACTCACTATTGATAATGATTCATCTAGTGGTTCTAATTTACAACCAATTTCAGCACCCTGGTTCTACTTCACAGCCTCAGATCTCCTAGTACTAATGATCCTTGTATTGCTAGAGATAGAACACTAAGAAATATTCAATCGTCGCTAGATATCGTGACAATCGATGATATGACTGTTATGCTCTTCTTCTGTCGCTCAAGATATTTGTGATACTTTTGAACATTCTTCTTATTCTAAGCTATCTCATGTGAAAATTCTTCTAAGTGGTTGATACTATGGATGAAGAAATTTTGAGCCTTCATAAGAACAAAACATGGGATTTGGTTGAGCTTCCAAAAGGTAAGAAACCTTTAAAGTGCAAATGGATTTATAAGAAGAAGGATGGTATTGCCTTGGGAATTGAACTGCAGATGGAATGCCCGTTTAGTGGTAAAAGGTTTCACCAAAGGGAAGGTATTGACTTCAATGAAGTTTTCTCTCCGTTGTTCGCCACTCTTCAATTCGGGTTATGCTTGCATTTGTTGCTTTATTTGACTTGGAATTAGAGCAACTTGATGTTAAAACCGCTTTACATGGAGATTTAGAGGAAGAGATTTTTATGACACAACCTCGAGGGTTTTTCTTCTCCTGGAAAGGAGAATTTAGTTTGTCATTTGAAAAAGTCTCTATGGTTTAAAACAAGCTCCAAGGCAAGGTATAAAAGGTTTGATTCATTTATGATTGCACAACAATACTCTCTAGCAATTATGATAATCGTTTACTTCCAAACAGTCAAAGTGGTTCCTTGTTTATTTGTCGCTCTATGTTGATGATATGCTCATTGTTTCTCATGACAAGTCATCGATTAAGCGATTGAAGGCTCAACTTAGTCATGAATTTGAGATGAAAGATCTTGGTCCAAAAAGAAAATTCTTGGAATGGAAATTCAGCGTGATCGCAAAGCCGTACATTATTTCTATCTCAAAAGTTATATTGAGAAGGTACTTGGCAGATTTAATCTCATGATCGCAAACCTGCTTTCTACACCTTTTGCCTCTCACTTTAAATTATCTTCAAGTCGTTGTCCTACTAATGAAGAAGACAAAGACTATATGTCTCGTATTCCTTACTCTAGTGCATTGGTAATCTCATGTATGCTATGATTTGCACCGCACTGCATTTGGCTCATTCTGTTAGTGTTGTTAGCAGATTTATGCATAATCCTGGCAAAGAACATTGGAATGCAGTTAAGTGGATTCTTCGTTATTTGAAAGGCACTTCAAATTTTGGCTTGATGTTTGATAAGAATAAAGTGAAGACAAAGGATATTCTTGGGTTTGTTGATTCTGATTATGCTGGTGATCTTGATAAACGAAGATCAATTTCTAGTTATATCTTCTCTTTGTGTGGTTCTCGCATGTTGGAAGGCATCTCTTACACCTTATTGCCGCCTTTTCTACTCTTTGAGCAAGCGGAATATATTTCATCTTGAAGGCGTATGGAAGCTATTTGGTTATGGTCTCGGTTTCTAACTTGGTATTAAACAGATGTTCTTACTGCTTTATTGTGATAGCTTGAGTGCTATTTGTTTGACCAAGAATGATATGTATCATGCCAAGACCAAGCACATTGATATCAAGTACCACTTTATTCGCGACATTGTTGTCAGAGGACATATTGTTGTGGGAAAGATACACACTGATGATAATCCTGCATATGCTCACCAAGTCTCTTCTAATACCAAGTTCAAGCATTGTCTTGACTTGGTTGGTATTCATGGTGCTTAATTGCTCTTCGGGTTTCTTGAGACAAATCTTCATTATGGATTTTGAGTCAAGGGGAGGTTTGTTAGGATATGACTCAATATCTAATCTTACTAAATCTTGAGTCCTTGCCTTCTACGACATCTGGACTCATTGGCTATATAAGCCACCCCCATGTACTTGTAATCCTTGAACCATCATAGTGGATTTTCGTCTCCCGTGGTTTTTTACCCGCAAGGGTTTTCCACGTAAATCTCATGTCCACCGTTCCAATCTATTGTGTGCATGTGCGTGTGCAACCCTAACCCTAACATGTCATCATGTATTGTCTGCAAAATATACGGGGAATGGGACACTTGCATAGACATGCTTTAAGCTGCAAAGTGAAAGTTGGAGCAACCCTTAGGCAGACACAACTACTGCACAACCCCGACGGTTCGGTGCGTAACTGGGAAATGGGAATACAACGGCGAGGTAGCTCGAGAATCTCTTGTAAGCTTAATAACCTTCGCGAGACTCCCGCTTTTGAAAATTACATTAAGACTGCGCATAATCCTAGATTTTCTAGAGTATCCAGGCAGACAATAAATCGAGATGTAGTTAAGTACTATGGGGGTGTTTGGCAAAGCTCCAGCTCCACCAAATTCGTGGAGTTGGTGGAGCTAGGTATTTCTAGCTTCACCATATTCGTGGAGCTGGAGTTGTGGGTATGTTAAGAGTGTTTAGGTGGATCATCTTGTTTATATTTTAGTATAAAATTATAAATTTAAGTCACTTTATTTCATTCTACAAGTTTCAGCTCTGAGGTGGAGCTGGGATCTGGAGCTCTGCCAAACAGGGCCTATATTTGTTGTTGTGAAAAATTGAAGGAACTATTCAATATTTGCACATTTTTCATAGCTTTGACATCAAACATATGGAGTGGTAGGGCTAAGCAAAATTATATTAGCGTAGTTGTTCATTATGTCAACGACAAATGGCAATTAGAAAAAATAATTATAGAGTTCAAACTAATTGATGTCGCACATACGAGTGAAAATATTATTGAATGTATTATATCAGGGTGGTAGAGGACTTTGGTCTCTTTAATAAGATTTTTTCGATAACCTTAGATAATGCCTCCGCAAACACCTCATTAATGAATATTCTTGATCCATTATTTGGTACTTATGCTGAATCATTCTTGCTACATCAGCGGTGTGCCTGTGATAAAGTGGACTTAAAAGGATGGAGCGTTACATTCAACCTTTCCGTTCGGCAATCTCTTTCATTAATCATTCAAATGCTAGAGTAGCATATTATAAGAACGTTTGCATTGCAATGGGCGTACATCCTAGAATATTTGGTTTGGACATGCCGATTAGATGGAACTCTACTTACCTTATGCTTAAGGACCTTCTACCCTATATGAGCACATTTGAGGATTTTATTCACACTCATCATCCAGAACGTAATCTATTGACTGACAAGCATTGGTATGTTTCTCAAAAGTTACTTGTGTTTCTTGAAGTTTTTTTTATGATTCCATAGTTGCTTTATCCGCAGTTTATGTGCCCACGTATCATCTAATTGTGCATCATATCTTAGATATTGCTACTCACTTCTAGAACGAAAATGACATGCTCTTACGAGGTTCTATCTCTTCTATGAAAAAAATATTTAAAATATTGGAAAAAATTTCACACTTATATGCTGATGCAAGAAGGCAAAGTAATAGCCTACGCATCTAGGCAATTGAGTCCACATGAGGAGAACAACCCCACTCATGATTTGGAACTTGCAACAGTTGTACATGCCCTTAAAATAGGGAGGCACTACCTAATTGGAAACCGTTGTGAGATGTACACTGACCACAAGAGTTTAAAGTACATTTTCACCCAACCAGATCTCAACCTAAGACAACGAAGATGGTTTGAATTGATTAAAGATTACGATATCCAGGTGCATTACCACCCTGGAAAGACAAATGTTGTAGCGGATGCCTTAAGCAGAAAGAATCCTAGTATGGTTGCCTTGATTAGGAAGCCACAACCCACACTCCTTAAGGAAATATTGAGACTTCATCTGGAAAGGATTCTCCAAGGTCATGTGGCAACCCTGACAATGGAACCAACCTTGGAGAACCAAATTAAAAATGAGCAGGAGGACAAAGAAGTAAAAATTTTAGAAAAGAAATTGATGAAAGGAAAAGCACCTCACTTTTCAAAGGATAACCAAGGCATACTATGGTATAAAAAAAGAATATATGTGCCTAACCAAAAGAATCTTAGGAAGATAATCCTAACTGAAGCTCATGAATCAGCTCTTACCATCCACCCTGCTAGCACTTAAATGTACCGAGACTTAAGAAGAAAATTTTGGTGGATAGGAATGAAGAGAGAAACATCTAAATTTGTGGCTTCTTGCGATATTTACCAAAGAGTGAAGGCAGAACATCAAAAGCCTACTGGATCCCTCCGACCACTAGAAATACCAACATGCAAATGGGATGAAATCGGTATGGATTTCATTGTTAGACTACCAAAGACACAAAAAGGACATGATTCGATATGGGTCATTGTAAAAAGACTAACAAAGGTTGCACATTTCATCAGACAGAACGAACAAAACAGATCTTAGAAGATTTGTTGAGTGCCTGCATCTTGTCTTATGGAAATGATTGGGAGGAATGCTTACCTTATGTTGAATTCTCCTATAACAATAGCTACCAATCCAGTCTGCAAATATACCCATTTGAAGCACTTTATGGAAGAAGGTGTAGGACGCCCTTGAATTGGTCAAAAGAAGGAGAAAGGCAAGTATTTGGACCACAAATCATCAAGGATACGGAAGACCAAATCAGAATAATCAGAAGCAGACTAAAAGCAGCCCAATCTCGACAGAAAAGTTACGCTGATCATCGGCGAAGAGAATTAGCTTTCCAACTCAACGATTTTTTACCTCAAGGTCACACCTTTTAAAGGGATGCACCGATTCAATGTGAAGGGAAAACTTGCCCCCAGATATATAGTGGACCATACCGAGTAGTCGCCAAGAAAGGAGAAGTGGCCTACCAATTGGAATTACCACAATAATTAGTGGGAGTGCACAACATCTTTCATGTCTCCCAGCTAAAGAAGTGTCTGCGACTTCCTACAGAGCAAACCTCCCTGGAAAATATAAGTCTTCAAGAAAACCTAACCTACCCCGAGTACCCTGTTAAGATTTTGGAAATAGCTGAGCGAAAGACCCGGAGGAAGGTTATAAGATTCTACAGAGTTCAATGGAATAACTACTCCACAGAAGAAGATACCTGGGAACAAGAGGATACCCTAAGGACCGAGTACCCAAACCACTTTTCTGAGCCATCCGAATCTCAAGGACGAGATTCATCTTAAGTGGGGTAGATCTGTAACATCCCTAATTTTGGTAAACTTCTGAAAATGTCATTTAAAACCTTAATTATGTTTTTCCTGAATTTATTGGATTTTCCCTCATTTATTTGAATTAAGCTTTTCAAAAGATAAAAGTATTTTATTATAATCCCAAATAATTCCAAGTACTTCCAATTTGTTTTAGAATTTTCTAAGCAAGTTTGCTAATTTTAGAATTACCCAATCCATTTCCAAAATCAGAAAAGAGTTTAAAATCTCCGAATAGTGTTTGGGCCAAAACCTTCTTCTCAGCCCAGGCCAGTGCCTCGGCCCACTCGGCCTTCCGGCCCGAGCCACCCGCCGCGCGCATCATCCCCTCACGTGCTCGCCTACGCGTCGCCTTCCCCATGCTCCACGTCACCCTGACCATCTGGTCATGCTCTGCGCCGCGCCTTGCCGCGCCGTGCGCGTTCTGCGCCCATGTTGGCCACGCTGCTCCGCTTCACCTTGTGCCAAGCCAAGGGTGCAGCTTTACTGCGTTGCCCATGCCACACCGAAGCACGCCCGATGCACTCGAGCATGCTGCCCAGCTCTACCCTGCAGCGCCTCGCCGTCGTTTTCCATTTTCACCTGCTCGGCCACCCAGACGCCATCATCACCCAGCCCTGCCCCGCCTGCCTAAGCCGTCGCCTCACCGTCCCGCCCACCGAGCAAGCTGCCCATGCCCTACCTGGCCAGGAATCCAGACGGCGTCATCGTCTTCTCCGTGGACGAACACTTCGGCGCTGATCTGAGTCCAGCCATCCCCGGCTATAAAAGCCCCTCCAACCCTCCCAGATCACTCACACCTCTCACTCAACTCCACTCGATCACCAACTCGCTCTATCGAAGCCCGAAGCGCCCCGGAGAGCCTTTCTTCCCCAGCTCCGCTGAAGCTTAGCGTCGTCATCAGTTGGCCATTGCTCGTCAATTTTCGTCCAGAGCACCCTCATTCCATCTCTAACGTTTCCCCTCACTCAATTTCAGCTGCCGATCACCGTAGCACTGCCGCACCAGTCCACCTCCGCCACCGCTTCGGTCCAACATCGCCAAGCTACTTCGGTAAGCTCCCGACCCATTCAATGATCAAAATAAGCTCTTCTTTCCTCCTTGATGCTTTCCCCCTCATCGGTCTCCACCCTGAGCCTCTCTCTCATCGGCGCTACTATCTCACCGAAGCTCCGCCCACCAACGAACGTTCCCCTATACTCCCCTTGACTCCCTCTTGCTATCCTGATCATCGCCACCGTCCCAGTCATTGTTGTTCACCCCCGGCAAGCCCCACACCGAGCCGCCCTGTTCTGTCTCACTAACGAGCGGCCCCTTCTATTAGTCTCACCACCTCTCTCTCACGCAATCACTGACCACCAGACCCCATCCGTCAGCCTCCCCACCTCTCTCTCCCACGCTGTCACTGACTAGCAGGTCCCCCCTATCAGCCGCTCGGGTTTTGAATCTATGTGGACGCGTCGTTGACACGTGGGGCCCATACACAGTGCTTTTCCTATTTTCATGAATTTCCAGAACTTAGCAAATTCAAACCCTTATAACTTTTGTATTTCAACTCCAAATCTAGTGAAACTTGTTTCTAAAAATTTCTAAATTCAAGATCTTTATTTTGGTTCTAGTTTGGTAATTTTTGGATTTAATTTGATATTTTTAATCTTTTATGTTTATCATATAGACGTTGAAATTCCGGGTGAATTCGAATTTGAACCAAACCAAGAATTCAACAAGCAAGGCAAGCACCCCCTTTGACCATGTTGATCCAAGTTTTATCAACATTACTTTGTTTTCATTATGAACTACTTTATGAATGCTATGTTGAAAATATGTCAAGTTTAGAACTAAGTTATTCCTAATTTGTGACTTGAACACCCTTGAGTTGATGAAACCATTCTATGACACCCTAGGTCTACTTTACCCTCACTAGATTAATTTTGGGAAATGACAGCTTACCTTAGAAATGCTTAGTCATGCTCATAGTGAGGAATTGAAGAAAATGATAAAATAAGTTGAAAAGTCTTTTAAATCAAGCTTGTGACTTGAGAAGACATGATGAATATTCTTTAAAAAGGTTTTTCCTTTGAAAAACAAAAATGGTGGGACATGGGTTTGTGGCATGGTGGAATCTGGGTAGTCTCACCCGTGTCGATTAAGGACCAAACTCAAGTGCCTTTGAACCTAGCATATACTATACAACCACATGTCATTGTGAGAGGAACCGACTGATTAATTTGCTAGGGTCTAGTTTTGTCCCCACAGGTTGTAGATGATAGGTTTCCAAATGATGGTTGTAACAGATGATGGTAAATGAACGTCCATGTCTGTGGGGACTCTACCGTTAGTGCAGGTCTTCCCAATACAATAATGTAACATCCCAATTTTTTCTTTTATTGCATTTATGGAGTTATTTGAAATTTTAGAATTTTCTGGAATTTATTTGGATTTAATTGAGTTAATTTGAATTAAGCCTTTTCTTTGAAATATTTAAATCTTGGAAAAATTTATACAAAGTTTTGCCAAAAATATTTATTTGAGTTCCAAATATCTTAGGATGTTTTCTAGAATTTGTCTGATGTTTTTACTATTTTATTTGGCCAAAACTATTTTCTGTAATTATTTTTATTCAAAAATCGGTGAAAACCCTAATAGTAATGGGCCGAGCCCATGGACCCAGCCCAATCCGCGCCAACTCGGCCCAACCCGTGCCGTGACTAAACCTTAGCCGCATCGCACGTCCGCCGTCAGATCTCGATCCAACGGTTGTAATAGCGCCGCGTTATCTCTCTCTATTAGCCTCCCGTTTGGAGACACGTGTTTACTCAGGATCGTGCCACGTCGTCGTCGTCTCCGCGTCGGACTCGAAGAACACCGCCGTATTCGCCATGGACTCCGTCTCCGTTCCGGCTGCTACACGGACGCCGAGGATATAAAAAGGGGAGCACCGGATGCGCAAGTTTGTCACGAGTATAAGCCCTAGGGAGATTCATTGAGAGCTGCCACAGAGCCGTTGCCATCGCTCGCGGGAGTCTCGCACCCAACCGTGGTAGTCTTTGCTTCATTTTGTCGCCGATGAGGATGCTCCGCCGCTTGGAGGTCAGATTTGAGTTCCCCGTAACAAGACGCACCCAAATCGAGGTCTTGCGGGAGTGGTCGTCGTCTCCAAGCCTGGTGACCTAGCGCCGCCGCGCCATCATCGTCTTTACGAGCTTCACCAGCTGTCTGATCAAGATGGAATGTCCTAGGTAACACCACGTCGTGCGTCTGATTAGGTCTTTTAGATTAGATCGGAACCATCAGATCGTAGATGAACGCTCCAGATCTAGCCACGTGAAACCGAAAGGTGGATCGAGTTTGAACCGTAGGATCTAGATCTTAAGGCCTAGATCGAATCAGGTAATAAGGGTTAGATCTGTTCTTAGCCATCAGATTAGGATCGAGCGGTCTAGAGTGAAACACGCATCGCGCATCAGAGCCATCCACGTTGCCCTGTAGATGGGTGAGTTAGATTCAATCCAAGCCGTTGGTTTTCTGACGCATGGTTTAGATCAAGCCACGTAGGTGCAGAGAGATGGATCCAATCTGATCCACTAGATTTTGAATCAACGGATTAGATTCAGCCATGTAGCCAACCAATCAGATCGTGCCACGTAGCCGCCGAGTTGACCCAGTCGTGCGGATGACATCAGTCATGACGTCATGCGCTAGGTCCCACCTGTTAGTCTCAGTAGGGAGTTGTGAACCGAGTCCACCGTAGACCCGAGCTGCGCCGTAGACCGACTCTATAGATCGAGACACGTGTCATCACCAGATTAGTCCATGTGTCAAGGTGACATCAGCGATGACGTTGGCAGTGACTTCATCGGTGGGTCCCACCTGTCAGCGGGATAGAATTTTTGGAAAATATATTTATTTTATTTATTAATTTGTTGACATCAGCAATGACGTCATAATTTGAATTTCCAATAGAAAAATAATTAGTTTAATTCGGTTTATTCTTTTAAATATATTTCCAAACTTTAAATTGCTCGTTCTTGCTCATACGAACTCCGATTGAGGTGATTCCAGAGCCTAAAAATTTGTAAAATTGTGCTCTATTTAGTGGTAAATTTTATTTTATTTTTGGAGTTTGTTTTGTTCTCTGTATTTGATATTTATTTGGTTCTTTATTCAATACGCGTAGACATTGAAATACCCGAAGGCTTCGAAGGAGAAGTGTTTACTCAAGAGCAAATTCCAGAGCTATTGCAAGGCAAGTTGTGCTTTGACCATTTTGATCCCAGTTTTCTAAAAACTTACTTTGTTTGAAATTATTGCATGCTAATTCAAATTAAAAGGTTTTAAATTAATTTGGGATTAGTTATTCAACCAATTGATTTATGCCTACCTTGTCACTATTATTTGTATGCCATGATTCATTTGTCACCCAGGGATGGTTGATTACTAGTTGGTAACTATTAATTGCTAACGTGGGTTGGTTAGAACGTGTGTAGTTGCTTAGCCATGCCACATTAACTCATGTCTTTTGGAAATAAAAGGTTAATACTGATTAATGTAATATGCAACGTGTTTTTGAAACGGTGTGACATGTTGCCACACGATGATGTTGATATGTAGAGACCAGTGTGGTTCTACATGGATGTTGAGTTGTTGTTGGCATTGTGTTGCGCAATAATCAACTGGGGTGGTAAAATGATTTAGACTGGGGCAAGTGGCAAGAGTGTTTCTGGTGGGCCAATTGTGGTACTTGGGCGGTCGCATTTGGTTTTGGTTTTTATTTGATGTTTGGAGATTGTGAGATGTTTAGGAAGTCTTGCCTTGGTCAACTAAGGACTTAACCTTGCAAGCCTTTGAACTGGGCCAAACATACAACCACATGTCTGGGATAAGGCAGACCTAGTTGACCACTTTGTGATGTCTTTATTTGGTGCTATCATGGTGGAGATGTGGGGTTCGGGTTTACGTGTACATTGTAACACCCCAATTTTTGCTTTTCATGAATTTAAATAAGATTTGGCACTTTGGTGAATTTTTGGAATTTTCTGGAATTTATTTGGATTTATTTGGAATTTATTTGAATTTATTCCCTTTTGAAATAATTAAAGAATTTGATTTTACAAATAAATTTTTGTTGGAAATATTTTATTTGAGTCCAAAATGTTCCAAAATATTTTCTAGAATTTTTCTGGAATTTTTCTGAGTGTTTTGCTATTTTTAATGAATTAAATGAATTTCTGGGAATTAATTGGATTATTTAATCGCTGGAAAACCTAACCGGTTTGTATTTCCTCCGACCGGACCTAATTCGACTCCAGGCCCGAGTCCGACTCAACCCAACTAACCCTAACCCTCTCGATCAGTCCGATCAAGATCGAATCAGAGATCGAAGCCACGTCGCCGAACCCGAAGTCCGACCGAGCGCCAAGTCGCCGAGTCGACCCTGAGAGCCCAAACCCTCGCACGTTGATCCCCGATGCATAACAGCTCGCGTTGAGCCACGCCACCCTCTCCGAGTCCTCGCTTGACTCATGCCGCTCGCTGCGTGGGCCTCGGTCTCCGTGCTTTCACTAAGCCGAGGCCCCTATTTAAAGCGCCGCCGCCACCAGCCGACTGCAGGCGCACTCAGAGCGCCTAGCCCACGCCACCTGAAAGCCGCCGCTTGCCCGCTTAGAGCTCGGCCAGAGTTCGCTTAGGTCTCCGCCGATTCGCCGCCGTTGAGCAGATTCGGGAACCGCAAGGGACTACCTGCTACGGAGGGAACCTTTCACTTCAGCCAATCGCGACAAACACCGTCGGCGTGTCATCGTCCTCGCCTCCAGTGACTCGCCCGCCACAAGCCGCCATCGCGCCATAACTCCATCACCTGCCTGATCAAGATCCGAGGGCCCAGATTCGCCCACGCCGCCACGGTAAAATCCCACGTAATTTTGAGATCTATTTCCAACCGCTGATCTAGATCCAACGCTTAGATGTGCCACGTAGCTAGAACCGCACGTACTAGATCAAATCTCACCATAGATCTAGATCAAACGGCTTAGGTTAGCCACGTTGTAACTCTGAGTTGATCTTGGACCGCCCGATCAAGATCGAACGGCCCATACCAATGAAGCGGTTTCCATAACGCTAAGCCAGATTCGACCGGGCCGCTGATTTTCAAATCAACGGCCGAGATCTAGCCATCGCTGGCGCGGTCAGCCAGCGGCCGCGGCCGCCGCCGGCCGCCGACGTCACGCGGTGATGTTAGCGTGGGGCGCGCTGTCGCCGCCCACCTAATCAGCACCATGACGCCGCGCCGGTGAACGCCACGGGGCCCATTGGCCACCGCCCTCGCTTGCGTGCGTGATGACGTCAACCGCTGACGCCATCCGAGGCCCACCTCGATGAGACACGTGGAGCCGGATCGGGTCCACGGACCAAGCCAAACCGTGCGCCGGGTCCATGGACCGGAGGCGACGTGGCGGCCTCTGATTGGTCCACGTGTCATGCTGACGCAATAAATTAATTTCCGAAAAAGAAAATGATTTATTAATTCGAATTATTGATTTCAAAAATGGATTCAAACTTCAAATGCTTATAACTTTTGCGTTTCAACTCCGATTTGAGTGATTCAAATTTCTAAATTTTCATAAAAATGAGACCTACTCAAATATGAATTTTAATTAATTTTTGGTTATGAATATTTCTCTGTTTATATTTAATTAATGTTTTCTTTAAACTTTAAATGGCTATAACTTTTGCATTTAAACTCCGAATTTGACGATTCCAGTTTCTAAAAATTCATAAAATTATGATATATCTGTTTGTGAACTTTATTTGAAGTTTTGGATGCTTTTTGTCTACTGTTTATTTATTTATTGCTATTTGCACGCTTTACGAGTAGACGTTGAAGTGCCTGAAGGCTTCGAAGGTGAAGTGTTGACCCAGGAGCCAGCTCAGGACCAAGAACAAGTACTCTTTGAAGGCAAGTTGTGCTTTGACCATGTTGATCCCATTTTCAAATTAATTTGGTTCAAATTATTGCATGCTAGTTTAATGAGAAAATACTTTATTTAATTTTGGGAAATTAGATAAATGCCAAATTGCTGTATGACACCTTGGTTAATTAAATATGTGCCATGACCCCTTGTCACCCTAGTTGTGGATTACTAGTTGGACATTATTAAATTGCCAACATGGGTAGTTAGACCGACGTAGTATGCTTAGTCTTGCCACGTGAACTGCTTTGAACAATCAAATGCTAATATTGACTTAATGAGATGTTGCACCTGTTTTTGAAAGAAGTATCATGTGTTATGATTATTGAAGGCACGTGGTGCATGGTAATCAACTGGGGGTTTGATAAATATATTTTGACCGAGACATGTGGCAAGAATGATCGGGTGGGCCAGTTGTGGCACCAGGAGCGTTGATTTGGTTCTTCGGGTAGTCTTGCCCTGGTCGCCCTAAGGACTTAACCTTGAAAGCCTTTGAACTGAGTCAAACGTGCAACCACATGTCTGTAATGGGACAGACCTAGTTGATTAAGTTGCTAATAACGCACTGTGGGACTCCTGGGTGTCAACTATACCTTTTGTGTAGTTGTACGGGGAGCCGCATCGGTCGCGCCAGTACTCCATCTAACGTGGATTGGCCTAAACTTCACCTTCAAGGGAAGGGTTAGTGTGCAATCACCGCAGGACCACTTGTGTCGTTAGAAGTTTCGAAAGACTTTGTTACTTAGAGACACTCGCCTTTGTGGTGTTTGGCTGTATCTTGTGGGTAAAGTGCATAACCTCTGCAGAGTGTAAAAATCTATTCGAATAGCCGTGTCCGCGGCATTGGACATCGCTCGGGAATTACAGACAAGGGTTAGACTTTCTTGAAAATAACTTGGAATTGAAAGGTTTGGTTTGGTTTATTAATGACGTTGATGGAAATGTGGATTAGGAGTGGGTTGGATGTTTATTTAACTCCTGGAAAAGTTATTGATCTTAAACTTGTTCCTACTGCTTTCGAATCTACTTATGTTACTTGTTGAATGCTGTTTTACTGCAAATATACCCTGAGCTATTCCTTTGTACTAAGCCATGCATGTAGTATATTAGTTGCATTCTATGCATGACTTGCTGAGTACCAAGTACTCACCCTTGCCGCAATACAACACTAGTTGAAGAAGAGTCTACGCCAGCTTTGAAGGAGGAAATCCAAGAGGAACCGTCTAACTAGGGAGCTGAGCCCACGATTGCCTCGTAGGTATCGGATGGCGCCACGGTTATCTTATTTTTTCGCAGCCATTTCTCTTAATTAACAGTTTTAAGCCGCTATGGCGTATGTATATTTGTAACTTGACCTTAAGGTCGAGCAACCAGCTTGGTTAACTAAGTTAAGTACCTTATTATTTCGATGAGTATGATTGTGATATTTACCAATGTTGAGACTGTGTGCACTAGCGCGTTCCTGGACTAGTGCTGAATACATAGAGGGTCCGGATTTGCAAATTCAGGTCCCGACATACATAATGGCGCAAGAGGGGCGCCCTGATTGTGGTAACTAGTCCCTTCAGTGTTGAAACCTTAGCGGGAAGTACTGGGTTTATATGGAGCGTTGTTGGAGGCTTTCTTATGATCGTTCACCCTTGTGGTGGATTGGTTATATCTTGTGGGTAAAGTGTATAACCTCTGTAGAGTGTCAAACCTATTCGAATAGCCGTGTCTGCGGTATTGGACAATGCTCGGGAATTACAGTCAAGGGTTAGACTTTAATAAAATGAACTTGGGTTATGGAGGCAGTGTGCCTGTGGAAAGCGGAAATTGGTTTTTGGAGGAGGAATGATTTGTTTGTGAAACAACTGTGAAATTAATTATTGTTATTTGTTTTACTAATTTTAATCTATTTATGTTATTCATTTGCAAATGATGTTTTATGCAAAATAGCCAACTCAGCCATTCATTTGGAATAAGCTGTGCATATAGGGTGTGTTTTGTTATCTGCACCATCCTAGTTTGTTTCGTATGAGCCATCCAGGCTAGCCTTGGCCTGACTGAGTGGATGCAGGTTAAGTTGTTTGGTTGCTTGTTTGTGCATCTCACGGGCCTGCATTAGAGAGAAGTCCAATTTATGTGTTTTCTCCATCCTGTATGAGTGGGTGCAATTGCATCCACCTGGCTAGAATGAATAGGAAACCAAACATGTGTCTAACAGATACAGTTGCATCCACTCATGCGATTCAGACACCATGCAGGCAACCAAACACACCCATAGTTAATAGACTTGCATTATGTGCACAACTTATTGAGTGCTCTATGTACTCACCCTTGCAACAACACAAATCACCAGTTGAGGAGGAATCTACACCAGCCTTGGAGGAGGAATTCCAAGAGGAGGCGAGTAACTAGGAGCAAGCCCAGTCGGTTGCCTATGGCATATTGATTGGTCGCCACGAGATTTATTTATTTTTCCGTTGCATTTTAATATTTGAGTTTTACCCTTTGTGGTATACGTTGGTGAGTTAACCTTAAGGTTAATTAAATAAGTTATATTAATAGATGAAGTCTTATTTGTTATCTGTTGCGTATGATTGTGATATTTCATCTATGTTGAGAATGTGTGCACTAGCCACTGATCATGGGAATAGTGCGGTATACACAGAGGGTTCGAATTGTAAATTTGGGTCCTGACAGAGGTGATATTAGAGTCATATTGACTGTAGGTCTTGCCCTTAGTTAGAAATGCTGTAGAGAGGTCAAAACTATTTTCTAAAAATTAAAATGACCAAGATGATAAATGAATTCTTGACTTATCCCCTTCTTGTTTCATACCCATGCTGAATTTCTGTCGTCACATTGTTTTAAAATTGGAGATCTCATGAGAGCTATCTTTTGGCAGATGAGGATGATCTATACATACGGAGAACGTACCGAAGGTTATGCTGCATAATTATGGAAGATGCTCCAGATTTTGGGAGGTTTTTGTCGGCCGATTTACCGAGCCAACAGATGGAATGTCAATGGGGAGAAGCATGGATTGATAACCAAGATTACCATTTATGCTCGAGAAGACACAAAGGCAAGTCGCCCCATCAATATCACAGTAAGGAGGTCTACTTTTGAAACCAACATCCAAGAGTCAGCGCGCCTAGCAATGCGCAGGATATCCCATGTTTGTGCCGAAGAGTTACATGATTCGGTGTTTCGCCTACATCCTCAAGAGAAAGGAGACTTGAGTACAGAGATCAATCTAGAAGGTGATGCTTCGTTGGTTCACCTAGCGAGTTTTGCTGCCGCCCAAGAGGAGGTGATGAACACCACAGTTTAGGAGTTGCACGAGGCTTATAGTGCCTTGGAGGCAGTAGAGCTGAGGCTACATGAAACACGAGTGCTAGCGACTCAGAGGATCGAGGAGCTAGAGGAGGCCCTTTTTGCCCAATAAGTGGAGGCAGCACTAGAGCTTGATGAAGAAGATCCTGGTGAGTTAGAGCTAGAGCTAGAGTTGGAGCCTGAAGACCTGTATGATCATAGCCGGGTTGGCTAGATTGGTGATAGGAGCTAGTTTTAGAGTTGAGACTTGAAAGTTGAGTCGCGTCTTTAAGTTAGATGAGCCATCTTTAGACGTTAGATTTTAGTGTGCTTATGTTTGTTTTCTTGATTGCTGAGTGTGCAGTATGTATTGCAAAACCCTTAGGCATTGTGAGCAACCATACAAGTTATTACTAAAGTTGAATAAATTTAGTTTTAAAGTTATACCTGTTACCCCCGCATAAGTTTCTATACTACTTGTCTATTCTTGTTTCCTTCTTTTCTCTAAACCTTAGAGTGATCAATTGTCGGGATCCAAATCTGCAAATCCGGACCCTCTATATATTCTGCACTAGTCCAGGATCACGCTAGCGCACACAGTAATAACAGGGATGAAGTACCACAATCATACACAACGGAATTAATAATAAAGTACTTCGAACATTAAATAAACTGGTTACAAGACCTTAAGGTCACCTTACAAAATTCAGCCACGCAGGGCTTACTATAACCAAGTAAACAATCAGCAGCGAAACGAAGAACGTCGGTGACTCCCATCAATATGCCACAAGCAACTGACAAGGTTCAACTCCTAGATAACTACCTCCTCGCGGAACTTCTCCTCCGAAGTTGAAGTCTTCTCCTCAACTGATGATTATGTTGGAAGCAAGGCTAAGTATACAACATACTCAGCAAGTCATGCACAGGGGTGCAATCCTATTACTATATGCATGGCTTCTTCCAAAGGAATGGCTTAAGTGGTTGTTTTGCATCAAACATCATTTTGCTTTGATTAAATAATCTTAATAGATTCAAAAGCGGTAAAACTATATTATACAATAAGTTATCAATATCTTTTCCAAACAGTTTGGCACAAAGCCCTAAATCACTTTAGCAGTTTGGCCTACAGCCACCCTTTCCACATTTTATTTTTGAAAATCTAACCCTTGAATGTAATCCCCGAGCTTTGTCCAGTACCGTGGACTCGGCTATTCGAATAGTTTTGACACACTCTGCAGAGGTTGTACACTTTACCCACAAGATATAATCAACTCACCACATCAGCCGTGAATTGCCATACAAGAGTATGCGAATGAGTGATCATAACAAAGCTTTTCGGAAACCTCGATCTCCACCTATGACCCTCTTCGGTATTGCCTTCACTACCACTTCCCCCAATCACCGTTGGATAGGGTACCAAGACGTAGCTCCGGTACGCTCCCCCACACAGTTACCCCGATGTAACTGTCACCTTGAGGTATCAAAGGTAAGATTTCAGAATCCTACTAAACTAAGACCGTCCCACTCCAGTCATGTGGTTGTACGAGAGGCCCAATTCAAAGGCTTGCAAGGTGAAGTCCTTAACTGTCCAGGGCAAGACATCCTTCTCTCAGAACCCTGGCATAAAGCCCCTCACATCACTCATCCCATTGCCATAAAGGCTGTTGCCTCGAAGGCTGTTATCCCAAAGACTGTTGCCATGAAGGCCCACCTGGCATGAAGCCTCCTACCACTTGCCCAGACTAAATCTTTTCCCAACCCAGTTTGATTATTGTGCAACACATGCCAACAATAATATCAATTACCATGTAGAACCACAAAGGTACCTACACTTCACATGATCACGTGGTAAGATTACACTGATTCCAAAATTCATTCCGTATATCATTAGTCAATATTATTTTGCCATTTGAAACACATTTCACGTAAGCATGGCTAAGCAACTATTCACAGTCTAGCCTCCCGTGTTGGCACAATATGACATCCAACTAAATAAACCAACTTAGGGTGACAATGGATACATGGCATACAAATAATATCATCAAGGGTGGAATTAACAAATAGGTGAATTAACTACTTTATCCCAAATTAATTTAAATCATTTTAACAACATAGCATGCATAATTTAAATCAAATACATTTCAAAAATTAGGAGCAACATGGTCAAAGCACAACTTGCCTTCGTAAAGCAGCGAGTCTTGGTCTGGAGCTTGATCCTCAAAATCCATGTCCTCACACAGCTCGACGTCTACGCGTAACAGATAAAGAACCAGATAGACACACAAAACAACGTACAAACACCCATTCAGAGAAATGCCGCAAATCAAACTAATTCATAATTTCATGAAAACTTCGAGATAACTAGTTTGGCATTTTCTATGATTTATAAAATTTATTTTGACATTTTTGAACGTATAGTTTAAGAGATACAAAATTCGTAAGTTTGGACTTTTCGCGAATAATTTAATAGTATGAATTTATTTATAAAATTTCATAAAAAATACTGTAGAAAGGTATTAATTTTTACTAATTAACAAAATTTGTCGTAAGCGATTTGGACTTAAAACGAATTTGTAGCGAAAAAGACAAAATTCGTAATTTCCGGAAAATTAATACGTACAAGCAACTTTGGTTTTGCATGCATGGTACTATTCACTGCGTATATGTGTATTCACTTGATCGGCTATATGTGTATTCACTCGATCGACTAGACTTCAGAAAACTTGCTACGGCCGACCAGTATAAAAACAAGCATGCACCTTATACATACTAACGTATATATGTATTCACGTATACAGTCTAGTATATACCTATAGAAAATTATACTTGCGAATCAACTGAATATACATATGCAGATCCGACGAATATATCCACACGTATACATATATATATATGTATACATGCAACGACTAACCTAGAAATATGCATGCGCCTAACAAGTATTTATATACATATATATATGTTCTGACCTCTAGTATAAATATAAATATACCGGCGTGCGGCCTAACATATACGTGGGCATGCTTACATACTAATATATACATGCGTAAATACACACGACGATATCCACCCAACCGTAGAGATAGAGCGCGCGCGAAAGGAAAGAGAGAACAAGAATACCGTTCAGTGCGTGTAGCGCGACCGTCGGCCAGAGAACGCGAGATCGAAGTGTGGCGGTAGCGTGACGGCGGCGGTGGCGTGAAACGGCAGCGGCAACAACGGCGATGGCGGTGGCGACGGCGGCGGACGGGCGGAGCTAACCCAGGCCCAAGCCCCGGGCTGGGCCAGCTGACCTTAGATTAAATATCTGTTTTCAATGATTTTTCAATAATTTTTTGTAGAATTTTAGTGGGCTTTCGGTACCAGACCCCGGGCTACAGCCTACTCTTCTCGGGGCCTGGATCCGCCCCTAGCGGCGGTAACATAGACGGCGACAAAGACAGCGATCGCGACGGCGACGGTTCTAGCACTCGTCGGAGATGGAGGAATAGGCACCAAAAACACCCACTGGAATTTCTTTTTGTGGCTAGAAAATGGATTGCTCATGCATTGCCTGGAATAGATATGGCTAGAAGTGAGGAGGCTTCATACGTGAAGGAGAAATGGTTGGGAATTGAAAAGACAGCTGCATGCACTCAGGAGGAAATGGCCGGAAGGAAACATCATGCGCATGAGTAAAAACGTTCTCATTTAGTAATTCTCATTTAGTAGTAACATCATGCATGCACTCAGGGATAATTTTGTCACTCAGTTGGCTAAGCAGCATGCGTAATAAGCAAAGAAATCATGAAGTCGAGTCTCAACGAGGACAATTTAGTAATTCTCCCCATGAATGCAACGGTTGGGAAAATGAAAACGTTCTCATTTACAAGGAAACCTTCCCATTGACGTTACTACATGCATGGAAAAAAAATCAGTGACTACATGCGTTCAAGCGTGGCCGAGAAAATGGAAACTTGCTGATAAATGGGAACGGCTGGGCATGCATGGCTAGTAAGGGAAATGGTGGAAGAAACGTTCAAGCATTGCAGGAGAAAAAGAAACGTATACTATTTCATGCTTAGAAGATGAAACGACTGGAAGGTTTTGGACGGGAATTAAGAAAATGGAGTGGGAACGGCTAGAAGTTCTTCATGCATACGTTGCTTGAATCGGCTGGAGGGAATGAAGGAATGGAAATGGCTTGGAGTGAAAACGGCTGGAAAGTAGGAATCGGCTGCCATGGTTCAAATGCAGGCAAGGAAACGGCTGGAAGAGGCAACGCCATCCCGGTGTACACACGTGCATGCAACGGCCGGAGAGGAATCGTTCTCCTTGAATGAAACGGCCAGGTATTATGTATACAAGTATATACGCGTATACGTTCTCAAAACGTGTTGAGAAAAAAAAATAACAGAGAGGTTCTAAAAATCTGAAAAATTCCTCTAAAATACTAGGAACTATTTGGAACCTAACGAAGTTGGTTTCATGATTTTTCGACAGGTAGATTTTTCTGCAAAAATTCTTTTAGGGAATCAGACACCTGTACAGATTTTTATAAAATCAACGACTTAAGTATATAACATGTTTTTCGAAAGTATTTGAAAAGAACACTCTCATCTTCCAATTATCTTTATTATAAACGAAATTTTAGATTTTATGCTTATGCAAAATGCATGATCTTCATTTAATGTGATTATTTCAATAAACTTGAATTCAAATTAATTCTGGAAAATTCCAATTAATCCCAAAAACACACTAAATATATTAAAGGCAAATTTTGGGATGTTACAAACCTCCCCCCCTTAACAGAATCTCATCCCCGAGATTCAAGGCTAGCTAGGGAGTAGGTTAGAAACTCCTTCTTCAAATCTTCTTCGCGTTCCCAAGTTGCTTCGCTTTTGGAGTGATTGCTCCACTGAACTTTGCAGGAACAAATTGTTTTATTCCTAGTTTCTCGTTCAGCTGTGTCCAAGATCTTAACTGGATGCTCTTTGTAGGTTAGATCTTCTTCTAACTCTGTCTTTTTATCATCCTTCTGACCTTCTCTGATCTGGCCCTCCAAAGTAGGCTTTACTTCTAAAGCGGCCAAGAATCCTTCTGGCACAACTTCCGATTTCATCTTCTGACAACCTTTGCATATCTCGTCCTGATTCTCTTTGATCAGTATATTCACGTTGTGACTCTTCCGGCTCAAGGCATCGACTACCACGTTAGCCTTGCTGGGATGGTAATGGATTCCTATATTGTAATCCTTGGGTAATTTCAACCATCTCCTCGATCTGTTCTTTTATCTCTATCGACTTATAGGTAGTCCTCTGATAGGGTTTCATAGCTATTGGGAATATACTGGCACCAATTTGATCACAAACTCGTTATCTCTGGCTGGTGGCATACCAGGTAAGTCTTATGGATGCAGTTGTTAGTATTTGCCGATCATTGGTACTTCTTCTCGACTATCAGCTTTCGCACTATTGACCATCAACTAGCCATCCCAAACTACGGTTCCTGAGATTACTGACATTGAAGATTTATCCCAAAACAACAACCTTCAGGCTCACTTTCATGTTACCTTTACCACAACAAACGGTGGCTCATACCATGCAACCACACTGCGCTCTTAGCCTCAAGTTCTAGCTATATGGCTATCATTCCACACAACTCATTATTAGCTGATATATGGAGACATCTGATCTTGATTAATACTCTTGTTTCAAAAGTTTACATATCAGCATACTAACATACGAGCTATTTATATATATTATTTTTAACGAGAGAATTCTTACAATGGTTTCTCAACTAATCACTCTCTCATATGCATGAAACATTACATTGTTTAAAGGAAACTTATGCCATGGACTTCCTCAGTGGAGTCTTCATTCACACACTTCTTCTTCATCTGAACCTTTGGCACAGGTAGCGTAACTCCAGCTCGACTTGTTTTGCAATTTGCTTCTGATACTGATGTCTTAGTATGTGAAGAACTGGAATTGAAACATGCAGGTGTAACACAACTTCTCTTAGGACAACTTTTAACATAGTGTCCTGGCTTATTGAAACAATAGCAATGCCTGGATGACGTCTGTTGGCTTCCTCCTGACATATCTCTATTCTTGGTAGAGGTAGAGCTGAGATTGATGCGATCTGCAGTGACCACTTTCTTCTGATGGCAATGGTTAGCAAAGACTTGCCGGAAGAAGAGGTAGCGGGTGCAGAGCTGTCTTTTAGTCGCTGCTGATCATATGGGGAGGCTTTGTCCCAGGTCCTACCGAGCAACCGAAAACTGGATGTGGCAGGCTTCACCAAATACTTCACTTATTTTTGTGTGACAGAGCGCATCCTCTCCTCAGATTGTCTCTCGTACAAACAGATTGACAACTTGGAGTATGAGAGCCCCAGCTACTGCCGACCAGACCGCCTTGATGATGAGTGTCTCCGCCATATTATTTCTCTGGGCATTTTTTCGGTCGGCCTCAGTCTCTCGAGCTGCACTCAAAAGGCATCTTATGAGTATTATCATCCGGCCGTCTGTGCCAGGCAGCTGGGCTTCGGACTGCTTCCTCCTCGGCTAGTGCTTTTTGACAGGCTCCGCAAACGAGAGTCATTCGAAAGTGCTCTTGATGTGAGCATTGCACTAGACTTGAGTGGAGAATTACTGATCGGCTCTGTCTCCAGATTCATCCTGGCATCTCGGAATTCTGCGGCTTTTACCCGTTGGTGGGAGGAATGGAGTCGTCATATTTTCCTGGCCTCTTTGGATGAAATGCTTCATCGCTTTGACGAGTCTCATCCTCTTCCTCCTCTGCCTCATGTATTCTGACAGACTATTTTCCTCACCCTTTTAATCATTTTCTCGTGCTGACCCTTTATGTTGCTCTGTTCTTCAGGATGCTGAAGACATGCAGCCGCTGCTTTCGGCCAGTGGTAGGGCCATCAAGTTCCATGCCAATACCATTGGTCGCATGAACATTGGCCTCAACTCTCTGACCTTGAAGGATGTCAGGACGAAGGGCCGCGGACGGGTACCGGCTCAGACCCAGAAGAAGAGGAAATTGACCGATACGCCTAGGGACAACTCTCCTCCAAGGGTCGAGGCAGTCGGTGCGACCCAATTGGTGCTCCTTCTTGCTGGTGCAGCTCCGACTCGATCCGGTAGGTACCTTGTCTCCTTTGTTGATTGGTGAGGTTGCTTTTTACCCAATGTTTTTATCATCTTGCTCATTTCAGTTTCGAAGAAACGGCTTGCCGGGCACAGAAGACCTGTTACCCTTGCTCCTCCTTCTCCGCCTAATACTGTACCTTCTTCACCGGCACCTCAGGTATACTCTCCTTTTGCTGCTGATCTTTCGCTCGGCTATTCCTGACAGTCATGTTTTTACACAGCCGATTGCCAGAGATGCGGTATTGGAGGCTTTTCCTGCGCTGGCTCAGGATGCATATGTAGACAAGTCCGTTGATTCCCCGAAAGGGACCAATGTTTATGCCGCTGACGCGGGAGCCGTCGATGACACTACCTCAGAGGTCATATCAGCTGTTGTTGTGGAACTTGTTGGTGCTATTGCTATAGAGGGTGCTCAGACAGCTGTTGTGGAGTGGGACGATATTGCAGCCGCTACCGGAGCTACTGATGTGGAAGTGGTGCAGCTTCCCATCGAGGAGCTCCCGGACGCTACTCTCTCTTCGAACACCCCTATCGGTGTTGAGGTATCTTCTGTTACGCCACTTTCCTGTTGTTCCCAGTTTTAGTGCTTCTGACGTCTTAGCAGATGCTTGCTCCCCAGTCATTGGCGAGCACCCTTCTTGGTTTTACCCCAGTGGAACTCGGCTTTTCTCCTGATGATGTATTTGCCATCAATCAGCCGTCCCAGGTGAAATCAGGCCTCCCACCTGTGCCTTTGTTGCAGTGGGACAATTTGAAGCAGCTGCATTGGCTATTGGTGCGATAGGGGTCATGGGTGCTGGATTCCTACCAACCGATCTCCGCCCTCCTTTCTGAAGTTTCTCCCTGCCTCCCGGCGTCGTCCATGGTTAAGTTCCACCACATGCACCTCTTCTTTTTGAAGAAGGACGTTGTTCAATCGGCGTTAGAGCGACGTCAACAGCGGGAGGAGGTCGCGAAGGAACGCGCAGATCTTGCTCTTCAGGTGGCTAACAGCAAACAAAGGAAGGATGAGTTTGACGTCGCTGTTTCCTCAGTTTAGGCTTTGACGTCGTCAAGGGTGGGTTTGGTTGACGAGATCGCCTATTTGAAGCAAGCCCTGGCCGAAGCTAAGGCCCGTCTTTGGCACAAGCCGATCTAAAAACACGCCGAGCCGACTTGGTGCCGATCTTCCAGTCGGTCAAGACTAAGGCTAGGGCTATCATGCCGGTCCCTAGTAGTGAAACGGATGATGAGGCCCTGATCTCGAGCGTATGCTAAGCTGCACAAGCTGCCACAAATAACATTACTCATCTTATATAGACGATGTTGTTGAGCAAAGCCTCTTAGTCGTTCATCGTCTTTGGTTTTGAGCTTCTGTAGCATACTTGGGACTGCAACCGTAATCAACCTATATTAGATCAATTCGGCTCCATTGATATTATTGTCATGATCCGACCCAGATGCTTGGGTGATACTTTTTCAAGTATTTTCCATTGATTGCCTTGGTGTATGTTCCCCTTTTAGGGTTTCTAGTATGTACGAGTTGCCTGACACCAGTCGGCTGATCTTGTATGGCCCTTCCCATGTAGGTGACCATTTCCTGTACTTGTTATCCCTCGTTCCGACTGGCAGGATGGTCTTCCATACTAAGTCACCTTCTTCGAACGACTTGGGCACGACCTTTTTGTTGTACGCTCTCGCCACCCTAGCTTTGCTTTTCTGGATATGTTCTAATGTTTTTAGTCTTAATTCTGTTAGATCTTCTAGGTTATCGGCTATCGCATTCTTGTAGTCCTCAGCCGATAAGGTATCCTGTTTGGCAGTTCTGAGCGAACTTATGCCGATTTCTATCGGCAACATTGCTTCTTGCCCATATACTAACTGGTACGGGGATACTTTAGCGACTCCATGGCCTGACACTCTGTATGCCCAAAGTGCGTCGACCAATGTTGTATGCCATCCCTTGGGTTTGTCAGCAATTTTCCTTTTAATCAGTATGATTAATGTTTTATTCGATGACTTGGCCTGTCCATTGGCCTGAGCGTAGTACGGTGAGGAATTCAGCATACTGATTCCTAAACCCCGAGTGAAGTTTTGGAATGCCTCTGACATGAACATAGTGCCTTGGTCGGTCGTAATGGTTTGTGGAATCCCGAACCGATACACAATGTGCTCTTGGACAAATGCTATTACCTCCGTACTAGTAACCTTCTTTAGTGGGATGGACTCAACCCATTTTGAGAAGTAGTCCATGGCGACCAAGATAAATATGTGGCCTTTGCTTAAGGCTAGGTAGATTTGTCCGATGATGTCAATGCCCCATCCGCGGAATGGCCAAGGCTTTACTACTGGGTGTAAAACTGCAGCAGGGGCGTTCTGTAAATTCACGAACTTCTGATAGTCTTGGCACCTTTTATAGTATTGGAAGCAGTCTTCCAACATTGTCGGCCAATAGTAACCGATGCGCCTCAGCAACCACTTCATTTTGTGGGTCAACTAGTGTGCTCCACAAATCCCTTCGTGAACTTCTCCCATGGCCGATTTTGCTTCCTCGGCACTGAGACAGCGGACAAACAACCCCTCTAACGTCCGATAATATAGGATATCGATCATTACGTATTTTAGCGCTTGCCTTCTAGTCTTCGCATCCGTCTTGACTGAAGGGTCCGTCAGATAGGTTGTAATCTTTGTGCGCCAATCGGATGTTGTGAGGCACATTACTGTCTTCTCAATTGGTTTACAATCGGTCGACTGCTCGAGAGGTACATATCCTAATGCCTGCTGGGCTAGTGTATTTGCCCGGCTGTTTTCCTCTCGAGGTATGTGGCCGATTGTGAAAGAGCTGAAAGCTTTTACTAATTCGTGACAGTGTGCTTGATACTTGGTCGGGACTTCGTAGTAGAATTTGAATTCTCCACGTACTTGCTGGACCATAAGCAGGGAATCCCCGTAGGCTTCGACGGAATCTACCCCGATATTTTGCAACATGCACAACCCTTTAACCAGGGCCTCATACTCAGCCTGATTATTTGAGCATCGGCTACTTAGTCTAAAGGCGAATTCATAACAATACCCTTTTGGGGACACCAGGACCACTCCGATACCATCTCCCTCCCTGCAAACATACCCGTCAAAGTAGAACTGCCAGGGGGCAGACTTATTAATCCACATGTGTGAGTATGATCTGCAATGAAATCGGCTATTATTTGTCCCTTCACAGCTTTAGCCGATTCAAACTTTAGGTCAAACTCCGTGAGTCTATAGGCCCACTTCCTGAGTCATCCTTTCATTATGGGGGCATATAGCATGTATTTTATGACGTCTGTTTTACCCACAATCGTACACGTTGATACCAATATGTAATGCCTCAATTTTGTGCACGCAAAGTAGAGGGACAAACAGAGCTTTTCGACTGGTGGGTACGTAGTGTCTGCATCTATCAAACGTCGGCTTAGGTAAAATATCGGCTGTTCCTTTCCTTCAATCTCTTGCACGAGGACTGCTCCGAATGTTGTCTCTTCTGCCGATATGTACAGCCTGAACGGTACTCCTTTCTATGGAGCCATCAATACCGGAGGTTTTGACAGATATCTCTTGATATCGTCAAAAGTTCTTTGCTGTTCTCCCCCCATACAAACTCTTGATTTTCCTTCAATCTCAGTAATGGGGTGAACGTGTTGATCCGTCCGGATAGGTTTGAGATGAACAGTCGTAGATAACTGACCTTCCCGACCAATTTCTGCAGATCTTTCTTGTTCTTCGGAGGTTGGGTATTGGCTATAGCCCTGACTCGTTCTTGGTTCACTTCTATTCCTCTTTCGTGCACCATGAACCCAAGAAATTGCCCAGCCGATACGCCAAATGCGCACTTCAGTGGATTCATCTTCAAACCATGCATTCGCGTCCTTTTGAATACTTCTTCTAAGTCAGCCAAATGTTGTTGGTCTCCTGCCGACTTTACCACCACATCGTCTATATATATATTTCTACAACGCGACCGATCAACTCGTGAAATATCAGATTCATGGCCCTCTGATAAGTAGCTCCAGCGTTCTTTAATCCGAACATCATGACAACCCATTCAAATAATCATAGCGCTCCAGGGCATCGGAAGGCCGTCTTGTGGATATTGGTCTCGACCATGAATACCTGGTTGTATCCCGCGTTGCCATCAAGGAAACTGATGACCCTGTGCCCTGATGCAGTGTCGATAAGCATATCGGCTATAGGCATTGGGTACTCATCCTTGGGGGTAGCTTTGTTTATATCTCTAAAGTCGACGCATACCCTAATCTTCCCGTTCTTTTTTGTTACCAAAACGATGTTGGAAAACCACTTTTAGCATATCGACACGGTCTGATGAATTTGGCTTCTAATAACCGTTCTATTTCTTCTATGATTTTCTCGTATATCACTGGATTAAAACGCCTAGGGGGCTGTTTAAACGGCCGATACCCAGATTTTACTGGCAACCGATGCTCGACAAACTGACGGTCTAAACCGGGCATCTCGTGATACTCCCAAGCGAAGCAATCACTATATTCCTTTAATAATTTTACAAGGTCTCCTTTTTACTCGGCACACAACCTAACATTAACAAAGGTTGGCCTTTTCTGACCCCCATCTCCTATGTCTACTTCCAATGGATCGGCTGAAGTAAACCCTTGCCCGAGTCTTTCGTCACCTTCAAAGTCTCCGATAGCCTTAGAACTATCGGCCATGTGTTGGTAGCCCCTTGCTCTTTCCTGCAACAGCTTTGCGTTCAAGTTGGCTTCCATCGTCGCAAGATTTCGTTGGTCCGATAAATCGTACTAGGCTTCACGCTGATCGGATTTATGCCCGCATCGTTGATGCAGACGAAGTCACAATCTTCCAGTGCTTTGCCTGAGAGGCACCTGGCCCCTTCACGTGGCCAATTTGCATCGGGGCTGGCCATAGCGATGTGAGCCGATGTGTCAGCCTCCACCACCTCGATTGCGTCGTTGTTCCACTGTATCAGCTTCTGGTGCATGGTGGACTTGATACAACAGTTGGCGTGGATCCAATCCCTTCCTAGCAGCACACTGTAGCTGCCCTTTGCGTCTACCACGAAGAAGGCGGTCAGTAATGTTTTGCTGCCGACAGTTAACTCTGTGATCATAACGCCTCTAGCCTCCGTGGGATCTCCCGTGAAATCATTCAGGACCATATTGGTTTTAATGAGATCTTCATCGGATTTTCCCAGCTTCTTGCACGTCGACTATGGCATCAGATTGACAGCCGCGCCTCCATCCACCAGCATCCTGGATACCGGTTTGCCGTTGATGTGCCCTTTCAAGTACAACGGCTTCAGATGCTGATGGTCTTCTTGTGGCTTCTCGAAAACATCCTCTCGGGACCCTAGATACAATTATGCGCAAGATTCCAGGGCTGTAGTGGCCTGAGTTCTGAACTCAGCCGGTAGGGCGAAAACCATGTTGATGCCCACCGGGGGGGTGTCTGGCTTTGCACCACAGACAATTCCATGCTGTCCGCTGCGGGCGTGTCTGTGCCATCGGCCGTGGGTGTTTCCACATCTTCGGCCGTAGGTATCCCTACGTCCTCCACCACGGACGAACCTTCTGGAGCCACCTCCTTTCTGCGCCACTCCTTTTTCGAGGGTCTCACGAGGCGTAATTTGTTGAAGGTCTCGTCCCTCCGTTTCTCTTCTTCGGCTTCCCTAAATTCCTGCGTCCTGAGGTGCTGGAGCTGATGCCTTTGCGATTTTGTTAGCCCAGAGGGACACTGTCGGTGTTTCGTGCACCAGCAATACGATTTGTTTGGTTTAGGGGGCGCGCGCTCCCTCTCCTCGAATGGTTAGACTCAGGGGGTCCAAGACGTATACTGGTTCGGGCTGAACGTCCCTACTCCAGTTCGTGCGGTGGATCTGTATTGCTTTCGGAGGCAGACGACTGCGTGGGGTTACAAGCGGGGGCCAAGGTTCGGTCCCGAGCTCCCTGTAGGAATGTGAATGCTGTCTACTAGGAAGAAGAACAGGGAAAAAGCCTCCTCTTTCCCTGAGGGTCCTGCCTCCCTTTATATGAATGGAGGGGGCAGGTTACAAGGGAGTTAAAAAAGGAAAAAGATGGGGTGTCCCACGCCTTGGAGTCCTAGTCTCTGCCCCGGGCGTCTGTTCATTCCATGCCGGGTTGGTAGTCTCATCGAGTGGCGTGGATCTCTATTTCACCGGGAGGCAGCGTACCTAACCTCTGCGCGTTGGCCAGGTGCTGACGTAGTGGCGTGCGAGCCTGGCATTGCCTCGGGAGGGAGCGCTTCCTCCCACTGTGTACGATTGAGTGACAGGGCTGGAGCTTGACTTTGGTAACCTTCTTGCCACCTTGGGAAGGAGCCACCTATCCTGGTGCGGTCGCTCCATGCCGTCGTGTCTGTAGGGCAGGTGGCCAGCTACCAGCGAGGGCTCGGTGTCTTGATTTTTGGCGGAGACCCCCTTAGTTGGGTCGAAGCTCCGTGGGACGTCCGACCCACGGGGGTCAGACCGCCCCCTAGCCGGTTTGGTCAGGGACGAGCCGTCCTCGGTGGCCCAGCGAGGCCTCCGGCTGAAGTTGGGCTTGGGGTGGCCCACTCGTTTTCTCTGGCCACTGGGGGTACCCATGGTATGATTACTCGTCAGTAGCCCTCGAGCCCCCGAGCGGATTGGAGAATCGGTCGGGAGGTTGCTTTGGGCGGCAGGACCCAACCGAGTGCGTGCGAAAGTACTCGATCGGTCGTTCCGACCGGGTGCACGTGAGCGCACCCGGTGGGTGTAGCCCCCGAGCGGATCGGAGAACCGGTTAGGGGGTTGCCTCGGACGGCGGGGCCCAACCGAGCGCGTGCGAACGTACTTGGTCGGTCGTTCCGTAAGGGTACGCGCGAGCGAACTCGGTGGGTGTAGCCCCCGAGCAGATCGGAGAACCGGTACGAGGGTTACCTTGGGAGATTTTGAAGTATGGTCTCGGACGCGAGCCGAGGAGATCGGGTCGTCCGTTGGCCCAATTACAGTAGCCTTCTGGGGGCTCGCCTCGTCTTCGCCCCTTGGCCGTTTTTCCCGCGAGGGCGGTGTTTGTTCAGGTTGGTGGGCTGGCCTTTGGGTCCTGCGGTGTTTTCAGAGGCATGTGTTCTTTTAAAAGAAAACGCTCTCAAAATCTCCACGGATCAATCAGATTGACCCAATCCGATTCAATCTGATTGGCTTGGTCCCATATGGTTGCGATTCGTGAACCCTGATGGTGGTAACCCGACCGGTAAGGGCAACGTCGTACCATGAACGGACTCACCCAAATCAAGATTGATTCGGTTTGCACTTTCCTCAAACCCTAAACCGACCGATCTCATCGACGGTTGCCTCCACCAATCCATCACATGAATCGGTTGAACATGTAATAGATCCAATCTACTATCCTCACATACCATATGTGCAACATCTAGATCACGAATCTACACGAGATGGCTCTGATACCACTGTTGGGGAACGCGGTATGCTACTCTAGCACAAATTAAAATTTCTATCGCAAACCAGAAAAGTTACTCGCAAGAAGGGGATCATAGATCTATTACCACTAGACGCGCAGTTGCGGAATCCTTCGCACGTCGTTGTAGTGGATCGTTCTCGGCGTGGATCGTCCTCGCCATGGATCGTCCTCACCGTGGATCGTCCTCGCCGTGGATCGTCCTCGCTGCGGATCGTCACCGCAGATCGTCCTCGCCACGGATCGTCCTCTCCACGCCGCAGTAGCAGCAGCGTCACCACAGCAGTCCACACGTCCGGGGATGGAGCGCCGTGCGTCGGTGTGCAAGCACCGGGTCGCTCGGCAGGGGCAATGAGAGGAGGTGGATAGGGTTTCTGGCGAAACACCTCTAAACCGCACAAAAGTCTGTTCTGCGTCCAGCCTCCTCCCCTCCTTATATAGCCACGAGGTGAAACCCTAGGCAGTCAGGGCCCATCTACGCGCTAAGCCCACGAGGTCCATTAATTACGGACCCAATCCGAATTGATGCGTCCCAGCCTGTTAAGTGTGTGACCCTGTAGGTTCATGCGCATTTGGACATGGATTCGGAAAACCCTTTTGTAATCCAATAGTCGGTAGCGGCTCCTTGCAGAGCATGCCAACTCCCAAATGCATATGATTAAAGTACTGATGTAATAATCCCTTTGCCAAACTATATGAAGATCGAACTCAAGGCGAGAAGTATGTCATCCTTTGACAGTTCAATCCATCTCTCGTATCCGTGATATATTAATAAGTTGTGATTGACTTCTCAATCACGGCATGGCCATGCACTTCCTTAATCATATCACACGAGTGGCCTAGACATATATCTCCGTTACATTGGAGTGGCAAATTCCATCTCGATTGCTCACTTCCCTCTGCATGTTTCATAGTAAACATGAAAGCTACCTTTATAACTATCCGGTTAGGAAATAGTGTTTAGTAACCCCAAGGTAAACTATTACACATGTAGGGAATATGACAATCTCATGTCTAAGGATCATACATCTACTATGTATGAGATATAATCGATGACACATAAGAATGTAACATTCTCGCAGTTGTCCCATTGTGGGTCTATCTAACCCATGTTCTTCAACATGCGTCCACAATGTATTGATGATATCTCCATATCCCATGATCTATGAAACATGATCATCGAACAATACATGTGCTGATCTATTCATCGTTGTCCTATACGATGATATCCGATCAGAGATATTTATCGAATTATATCAATAAGTAAAGAGCTTCATAAACAAGTCACACACTTGTTGATCAAAACAATGATATACATTCATTGGACCAATAATCATGTTATTATTCATAAACATAGTTATGTTACAATCATCCATATGATTGCCTCAAGGGCATAACACTAACACATGCCTCTGCGAGGGGGGTCGGCGAAGAGGTGCGGCCGCCGCGCACCTGCTCGTCGCAGTATGTGCCTTCCACTGCCGAGTCATACTATATTAGAATCGCTTGAGTGGTTGCTGACCGACTGCTCCATGCAGGGTCTACACGGGAGTGGCGGTGGCGCATCCGATAGCTGTTCTGGGAGCGCCGGTGCTGTCCTTGCCACCGGTGGGGATCGAGGGGCCGTCGATCGAGCTAGAGCGACCGACGTAGATGGCAATGCCGGCGAGTATCGGGGCACCGCAGGCGGCGTCGGAGCCACCAACGGTGCCACTGGAGGGCCCAGAGCGCGAATAGCCCCCGGGGGCCCCTGTCGAGTCGGGAGCTCAGCAAGAGGCCAGGGGAGGTGAGGAACAACTCCCGCCGCCACCGCTGAGGGCACTGCTGGCTTACGCTATTCGGGTGTCCGAGATGATCTCGCTGCCACCTGGGGCTCCGCCGGTGGGGGCAGTTCCTCCGTCGGAGGCGCCACGAGTCTCGCCTGAAGCGCGAGTCACCGGGATGGCCCCAGGGGAGCCCTCCCAGCCCCCTCTGCCCCTGCTAGTCTGGCCGGGCGCCGATCCGTCCGGGAGGCCGTCCCTGGTTCAGGATGACATGGCGGAGCGCGAGGAGTGGGAGGATCTTCTGGAGGGTGTGCGGGTAGCCGAGGCTGAGATGAGTCGGATTCGGACGGGCCTGGACATTGTCCTTGCGTCCTCCGGTAGGGCGCTGGGCGCTGTCGCCAGGAGGGTCCACCCGATCGGCGCGGTAAGTGAAATGAACCTCGCTTTCACAATTTTGGTGGCGAGCTTGGGGTGCGCTGACTGTGTGTTTGTATTTCTCAGCGCTTGCGGACCCGATCGGAGGGCAAGTCTGAGTTCCTTTGGCGTCTGCACGGCTGGAGGACGACCGCCTAGGAGGAGTGCGACCGCTTGCGCCCCCAGCTGCACGATGCTCAGGAGGCCCTGGCGAGCGAGCGGGTGGAGGCGGAAAAAACTCGTGGGGAGTTGGGTGAGTTGGCGCAGTCCATGGTCGACTTGCGCCTGGCGAACCAGTCCCTGAAAGGGGAGGCGTCCAAGCTCAAATCTTCTCTGGAGGGGGCGAACAACGCCAAGGACGCCGTCGTTGCTGTAGAGGGGATCTCTCGGTCGGAGGCGGCCCGCCGGTGGCGTGATCAGAGGCCCCGGATCGGCTATCCTGAGTCCCTCAGTATTTGTACTAGTCCCGGATCGTAGCTAGTACACACAGTCAAAAGTGATGAATCAACAACCATATCACGAATACAAATAACTAAATAAGAATAATACCGAATAAAAGCAAAGACCTTATGGTCAAGGTTTACCATTACGGCCTGAACAGACTGAACAACTTGAACAACTGCAGCGGAAGACGAAAACGCCAATGCGACCCATCCAAATGCCCACAGGCAATCGAGTGGAGAACGCACCCTAGTCGTTGGAAATCTTGAACAGCTTCTTTCACCTCTGAGATAGGATTAGAATGTAGCACGTAAGTACATAAAGTACTCAGCAAGTCTGGGAAATTATGCACAATGTAGGCTATCCAAAGATGGCTTAATATGGTTCTTTTGCATAAAGCCAAGTTTCAACAAATCATACTTGTTAATAAGTTTCACAAAGCATATTTGAGCAATTCTTTTTAATAATTGAATTATGTAATATTGCAGTGAAGGTTCTAACCACCACTCACTAATATACAGGCTCTATCCGCCACATCTCAACAAAATCAAGGTTCAATCCAATCACATGGCTCTGTCCGTCATGGTTCACAAAATCAGGTTCCTTCCACCTACCTGGCTTTAACCGCCAGAAGCACACCCGAGAGTTCTAACCGCTCCCGGTTCCCAAAACAAACCATTGTTTATAGTTTGAAACCAAAAACCAAAGTCTACCAGTATGAAAGCATTCAGCAAGCTTTGCCCTTTTACCGTAGGCACGGCTATTCGAATAGTTTTAACTCTGCAGATGTTGTACAGCTTTACCCACAAGACATGATATTCCCTTGATGCCATGCAATTAGCACACTTCCTTGGGTGTGCCGGCAGGGATATCATGACAAGGCCTTTACAATGTATCTACCTAACTTGACCCACCCGCTGAGGTTTCACCGCTGTTAGGGTTCTTTCCACCCAGTACAGAAGCCCCCTCTTGCGCCGTGTGAGAAAAACAACAACAACAACAACAACAATGCCTCCTGCCGGCTCTCACACAACAACCGAGTGGTGAGTCTAAGTCAGGTTTCTACAAATTAGTTAGCCAAGTCGTGCCCACTTTGACATGTGGTTGTACGGTTATGCTTAGAATGGAGACAGTCATAAGCGTCGGTCCTTAATTGACTTGGGGCGGTACTTGCACAAAAGAACCAAGGCTTGGTCCGCTTCCACCCGACATTCCATGCCGCCCAAGTCGAAATCATTTTTCCTTTTATTTTTATTTTAGAAAACGGGACCCAAAACCATAATAATAACTTTCAAATCACATTTGCTATCATTCTTTTTTAATAATCCCACCCATGGGTTGTTTTCATCGAAATAGGTCCTAAGCAATTCTACCGTACTACGTAACAACGGATACCATATAAGCATAAGCATGGTATAAACAATGTTCTAAGGTTACAATGGATATGGTTAACAATGTCAAGGAGGAATCATCAAATTCGGATTAACTATTACTTATATTTGACATATTTCATTAAAAATAGCCATGCAACTTTATAAACAGATTAAAAACATTTCATAAGAATGGGATCAAAATGCGTCAAGGGACTTGCCTCAGAACGCAGCGAGGAGGTTGAACTCTTTGAAGCCCGTCGGCGGGGTCGGCGGACTCGGCGGAATCGTCGACTACGCGCAAAACGAGACAACAAATAAATAAAAGAAAATAAATAAAATCCAAAAATTACAAAAATAGTACTGGCAGGTAGATCTTGATTTTAGATGAATTTAGAAATTTGAATGGAGTCAAACGGAGTCTGGATGAGAAAGTTATGAGCTTCCGAAGTTTGAATTTTGAATAAATCGGAAAATCGGGAATATTCTCGGAATATTCATTCTCTGGTTGACTGGTCAAATGGGGACTTTGACTTGACTTTAAGGATGGTGGGACCTCCCTGTCATAGAGTGGAGGCTTGTCTTCAAGCTTGGCCATGACCATGGATGGTTGAGGTGGAGCTTGAGGGGAGGTGTGAGGCGGCGGCCGTGACGACGGCGAAGCGGCGTGAGGATGCTCATGCGGAGCCGCTGACGAGAGCGGGCGGCAGCCATGGCGGCGAAGCGCGGCGGTTCCGGCCCGTGGCAGGCGGCGGCGTGGGCACGGGCCCCCACGCACAAGTCCAGTGCCATCCAAAAATGACAGAGAACATGCCCAACCCAAAAATTCCGATTTTGCATCCATTTTTGCACGGATTTGAGTCAAATAAAAGCCTAGCATCACTAGATTACAACCTTAGGGACCTAGAGAAGGAAGGAATTTGATCCAAACTCACCGGAGATGATGAATTCGACGACGAACGGAGCTCCGGCCGAAGCAACCAAAACTTGAAATTCGTCGCCCACAGAACCAAGTGGCATAAAGAATGGCTCACCGGAGAAGAATCTACAAGCATGAACTTGAAGAACACCGAAAAAGTTCAACACACCGTCGGTTTTCTTGATCTCACGGGCGCACGAGTGGAGTAGAGGGAAAGGGGAGCACACTCCCGGAACGGGGGTACTTATCGGAGTGGATGGAGGTGGTGGTGCGGCGTTTGGACGAGAAACGGACGAGTTAATGGCAAGTGAGTGGATTTTAGTTTTTCTTGAATGAGGCCGTTTCCGGCGAGCTTGATGGCGCACCGAGGTGGGGAATAGCAAGAGCTCGTCGTTGCGAATCCACCGGAACCGACCGTTCGCGTTTTGGAGTTGAAACGACGGAGTTATGAGCGTTTGAACACAAGCCCTAGCCATTGGAGCACTTGCAAGCTTCTCTGTAACTTGGAGTTGGCTGGAGGTAGAAGACGAACACTGTTCATGTGACACGTGGCGCCCTCCCATTGGTCCTCCTTTACGTAAATGATTCGTCCTAGAGAAAAATTAGGAAAAATGGTCTAAAAATTCCGGAAAAATTCCTAGAACCATTTTAGAATATTTGGGACCCAATAACATTGGTTCCGCTTAATTTGGATGATTTTTGTGGAATTGAATATTCGGGTGCGGATCGCAGGCATTAAACAAAAGCCGCGCGAGATAAAATAGGAACGGAGGTCCAAAAATCCGGGGAATGATTCCTAAAATCATTTCGGAATATTTGGAACATTTTAGAAGTGGTTTGGAGATTTTTGGAGCATTTTTGGGCTCGAGTGAAATTTCAGGTACCGGCGGGAACTGGAAAAATCGATTTTTCGATCGGAGGGGAATTAAATCCTGATTTCAGATAGGAACTGATGCCAGGTTAATATAAACACCAAGGAAAACTCCAATTTTGAATTTAATTTATTTAAATTAGGTTTTTCTCCAGAAAGCGAAAACTAGGGTGTTACAGTGACTCAGCCCGAGAGGAGGCCGAGCGACTGTGCACCGAGCGGGCCAGGGCCGAGGAGGATCTCCGCACGCTGCAGGCTTCCGTGGCTGGTAAGTGATTTAATCGCTTGGTCGATCTCGCGATCGCGGTCCGACGTGGGTGTTTTTCTGACACCATCTCGACCCGTAGAGTTGCAGAAAAACTTCAGTGACGCCGTGGAGGCGCGGAGGTTGGCGGTGGAAGAGCGCGACCGGGCGGTCGCATCACGAGACGTGGCCTTAGCGGTGCAGCAGCTGGCAGAGAGGGAGCGGTCCGAGCAGGCCGCCGAGCTGGCGACCCTTCGGGTGGTCGGCCAGGGCGTCAGCGACCGATTGCTCGGGCTCGTGGCGAGTTCGAGTTCACTCGCCACCGTGCTAGCCAGCGTGCCCGAGCATGTTGAGGGCTCGGTGAGCAAAGGCGTCGCATTTGGACAAGTTTGTTGTTGTGTTCATAGATGATATCCTAATCTACTCCAAGACAGAGGATGAACATGCCGAACACTTGAGGCGAGTTTTGGAAAAGCTGAGAGAACATCAACTCTTCGCCAAGTTCAGTAAGTGTGATTTTTGGAAGGACAAGGTGGAATTCCTCGGACATGTAATGACCGCAGAAGGAGTCGCCGTAGATCCAAGCAAGGTAGAAGCTGTGTTACATTGGGAGCAGCTGAAGACTGTGACCCAGATCCGGAGTTTCCTTGGAATGGCAGGATACTACCGCCGTTTCATTGAAGGCTTTTCGACAATTGCGAAACCTCTTACGCAATTGCTGAAAAAGGAGAAGAAGTTTGCATGGACGCCGGAGTGTGAGAAAGGTTTTCGTGAGTCAAGAAAGCGATTGACATCGGCCGGTGTTAGTCCTACCGGACGTCAATCAAAGCTTTGATATTTATTGTGACGCATCGCGCCAAGGACTTGGATGTGTGCTGATGCAGAATGGAAAGGTCGTCGCTTATGCATCGAGACAGTTGAGGCCGCATGAGGAGAATTATCCGACGCATGACCTAGAGCTAGCTGCCGTAGTGCATGCCTTGAAATTATGGCGTCACTATCTGATCGGGAACAGATGTGAAGTATACACGGACCATAAGAGTCTTAAGTACATCTTCACCCAATCAGACTTGAACATGAGGCAGAGGAGATGGTTAGAGTTGATCAAGGACTACAATGTTGGAATCCATTACCATCCCGGGAAGGCCAACGTAGTTGCCGATGCCTTGAGTCGGAAAAGCCATACCGTGAGTATGTTGCTAGCCACAAGTCAGGATGAGCTATGTGAGGATTTCCAGAGAATGAAGATTGAGGTGGTACCTAGCGGATCCTTGGCCGCATTAGAAGTAAAGCCTACCTTAGAGGATCAGATCCGAGAAGGACAGAAGGATGATGACAAGATCCGCAGGATTAAGTCCATCAAGGATGAAGGCAAGGCAGAAGACTTCAAGTTGGATGAGCAAGGCACGTTATGGATGAAGGATCGGATCTGTGTGCCCAACAAGAAGGAATTAAAGCAACTGATTTTGGAGGAAGCCCATGACTCCAAGTATTCAATTCACCCAGGAAGTGCCAAGATGTATCAGGATTTGAAGGAAAGATTCTGGTGGCCGAGCATGAAGCGTGAAGTTGCCGAGCATGTTGCATTGTGCGATGTATGCCAGAGAGTCAAGGCAATGCATCAGAGACCAGCAGGATTGTTGCAGCCGCTGAAAATACCAGAGTGGAAGTGGGAGGAAATCGGAATGGATTTCATTACCGGTTTGCCTAAGACTCAAGGAGGTTACGACTCCATATGGGTTATAGTGGATCGCTTGACCAAAGTAGCCCATTTTATCCCCGTGAAGACCACTTACTCGGGAGATAAGTTAGCAGAGTTGTATATGACCAGGATTGTCTGTTTGCACGGAGTGCCAAAGAGGATTGTATCGGACAGAGGTACCCAATTTACCTCAAGATTCTGGAATAAACTGCATGAAGCTATGGGAACCCGTTTGAACTTCAAGATGACCTATCATCCACAGACGGATGGACAGATCAAAGAGTCAATCGATTACGGAGGATATGCTAAGAGCGTGTGCATTGGCTTATGCTACCTCTTGGGATAAGAGCTTGCCGTATGCCGAGTTCGATTACAATAATAGTTACCAGGCTAGTTTACAGATGTCACCATTTGAAGCCTCAGTATGGACGACTCGCTGACGCCATTGAATCGAATGAGACGGCGAGCGCCGTGTCTTCGGCCTGATATTCTTCAAGAAGTCAAGAGCAGATTGCCATGATTAGGGAAAGGTTGAAGATAGCCCAATCACGGCGAAGAGTTATCTTGACAATCGTCGCCGGATTTGAGTTTTGAACCGTAAGACTTTGTATACCTCAGAGTTACGCCTCTCAGGGGAGTTAAGAGGTTCCATGCCAAAGGGAAACTCGCACCCCGTTATGTTGGACCATTTAAGATTTTGAGCCGCAGAGGCGAAGTTGCTTACCAGCTGGAGTTACCGCAGTCATTAGCAGGAGTGCATGACATGTTCCACGTGTCCCAGTTGAAGAAGTGTCTCCGAGTACCTGAGGAACAGACACCGCTAGAGTCAATTGAGTTGCAAGAAGATTTGACTTACAAGGAGCACCCCGTGAAGATTCTAGACACGATGGATCGAGAGACGAGGAACAAGTCAACCCGCTTCTGTAGAGTTTAGTGGAGCAATCATGAAGAAAGCGAAGCGACTTGGGAGCGCGAAGAGGATTTGAAGAAAGAATTTCCGAACCTATGTCTTAGTTAGCCTTAAATCTCGGGGACGAGATTCTATTAAGGGGGGGGGGAGGTTTGTAACACCCCAAAATTTTGCTTTTCTTAAGTTCATGTGTGATTTGGCACTTTGGTGAATTTTTGGAATTTTTTGGAATTTATTTGGATTTATTTTGAATTTATTTCCATTTGAAATAATTAAAGAAATAAAAGTTTTAAATAAAGTTTTGTTGGAAATATTTTATTTGAGTCACAAATGCCCTAAAATATTTTCCAGAATTTTTCTGGAATTTTTCCAAGTATTTTGCTATTTTTCCGGATTAAAATGAATTTTCTGCGAATTAAATGAATTATTAAATCGTTTCGGGTCAAGTCCTGTTCCTCGGGTCCGAGTCGGACTCGAGTCCGACCCGAACCCGATCGGACCGCTTGATTCGGTCGAACCGTGTCGCCCGAGCCCAACTCTAACCCTAGCCGCCGACCGTTGGATCTCAATCCAACGGCCGCGGCGCGGTGCCGCTGCGTGTGCACGTGGACCGTCCGATGCGGGACGCGTGGACGGCATCCGGTCGTCGTCCTCGTTCGAACCGGGCTCGGAGAGCGCCGCCGCGTCCGACTAGGGCTCCGCCCTAAGCGCGCCTCCCAGGGCTATTTAAAGCCCAGGACGTTCCCCAAGGACCGCGCCACCCCGCAAGTATTTTGCTCAAGGTTTTAGCCGCCGAGCCACCGCCAGCACGCCGTGATTGCTCGCCGTAGTACCTTAGGCCCGCCACGGTTTTTGTCTTCGTTCCGCCGCCGTCCGCCGCGATCCGCCTCTCACGTGCCGGATGCGGAACCGTGAAGTCAAGCGCGCTCGGCGACACGCTCATCTCGCCGGAGACGCGCTTAACGCCGCTTGGAAGGTCGCCTTCCCGACTCCGGCCGAGCAGCGCCACCGCAACGCCATCGTCGACCGGCACGCCAACCGTCCGATCGAAATCCAACGATCCAGGTGAGCCCACGCGTGCAACCAAAACCCTAGAACCCGAGCGGATCTCGACCGTTGGATCAAGATCCAACGGCCCCACGATCGGCCACGCGTCGCTTCCAACGCTGCGTGAACCTAGATCCAATCCGAGCCGTCCGATTTCAACCGACGGCCGGATCGTGCTAATGCACCGGAGCCGAACTGTCGCTTACAGCGTGTAGGTCAGCGACACGCCGCAGCGTGTCGGGCCGATCGCCGTGACGTCACCCACGACGTCATCGGTGGGTCCCACCTATCAGCCGTGCGGCCGAGCCCCGGCCGACGTCGGCGGCAGCGTCACCCAGTGGAGTCACTTTGTCGGCCGTGGCCGTGGGACCGGGTCCACGGTGAACCCGAGCCAAGCGTGGACCGAGTCCGTGAACTGGCTGACGTCAGCGGACCAATCAGAGACCGACACGTGTCCAGGCTGACGCAATAATTAATTTCCGAAAAAGAAAATGATTTATTAATTCGAAATAATGATTTCAGATTTTGATTTAAACTTCAAACGCTTATAACTTTTGCGTTTCAACTCCGATTTGAGTGATTCAAATTTCTAAATTTTTATAAAATTGAGATATACCTAGTTATGAATTTTATTTAATTTTTGGACTAAAGTTTTTCTCTGTAATATTATTTAATTGATTATTTAAACTTCAAAATACTATAACTTTTGCATTTAAACTCCGATTTGAGCGATTGCAGTTTCTAAAAACTCATAAAATTATGTTCTCTCTGTTTATGGATTTTATTTGGATGTTTGGATACTTTTTGCCTATTGTTTATTCGTGTATTGCTATTTGCACGCTTTACGAGTAGACGTTGAAGTGCCGGAAGGATTCGAAGGAGAAGTATTGACTCAGGATCCAACTCAAGACCAAGAGCAAGTACTTTTTGAAGGCAAGTTGTGCTTTGACCATGTTGATCCTATTTTGAAACACTATTTTGATTTAACTTATTTCATGCTAGTTCAATTAGAAAATACTTTATTTAAATATGGGAAATTAGATAAATGCCAAATTGCTGTATGACACCTTGATTACTTAAGTATGTGCCATGACCCTTGTCACCCTAGTTGTGGATTACTAGTTGGACTTTACTAAATTGCCAACATGGGTTTGTAGATCGTTGTAGTATACTGCTTAGACCTGCTACGTGCTCATGGCATGATTTTGGACACTCAAACGTTAATATTGACTTAATGATATACTGAACCTGTTTTGGAAAGGTATCATGTGATGTTGTTGGCACGTGGTGCATGGTAATCAACTGGGGTTTGATAAATAGCTTTTGACCGGGGCATGTGGCAAGAATGATCAGGTGGGCCAGTTGTGGCATTGGGAATGTTGGTTTGGTTCTTCGGGTAGTCATGCCCTAGTCACTTTAAGGACTTAACCTTGCAAGCCTTTGAACTGAGTCAATCTTGCAACCACATGTCTGTAATGGGACGGACCTAGTTGACTAAGTTGCTAATAACGTACCTGTGGGACCTCAGGAGGTCAACTACACCCTTTGTGTAAGTTGTACGGGGGAGCGTACCGGGGCTGAGGCCAGGTACCCATCTAACGGTTGATTGGCCTAAACTTCGCCTTAGCTAAGGGAAGGGTTAGTGTGCAATAACCGGAGAGGATCACTTGTATTGTTAGAGGTTTCCGAAAGACTTTGTTACGGGAACTCGCCTTTGTGGTGTTTGACTGTATCTTGTGGGTAAAGTGCATAACCTCTGCAGAGTGTATAATCTATTCGAATAGCCGTGTCCGCGGTATTGGACATCGCCGAATTACAATCAGGGTTAGACTTTCTCAAAAATAACTTGGACTTGAAAGGTTGGGTTGGATTAATAATGATGTTGATGGAAATGTGGATTAGGATGGGAAAGATGTTTACTAAACTCCTTGGAAAGTTATTTATGCTTTACTTGTTTCTACTGGTTTCGAATCTACTTATGATACTTGTGAAATGCTCTTACTGCAAATGTACCTTGAGCCATTCCTTTGTACCAAGCCATGCATGTAGTATATTAGTTGCATTCTGTGCATGACTTGCTGAGTACCAAGTACTCACCCTTGCCACAATACAATACCAGTTGAGGAAGAATCTACACTAGCTTTGGAGGAGGAGCTTCCAGAGGAACCGTCTACTTAGGGAGCGAGCCCAGTCAGTTGCCTGTGGTATACTGGATGGCGCCACGAAGTTATCTTATTTTCCGCTGCTATTATCTCTCTTTTATTAAGTTTCGCCCTGCGAGGCGTATATTTGTAACTTGACCATAAGGTCGAGCAACCAGTTTGACTACTTAAATAAAGTACTTTATTAGTATCGAGTGGTATGATTGTGATATTTACCGATGTTAAGACTGTGTGCACTAGCGCGTTCCTGGACTAGTGCTGAATACACAGAGGGTCCGGATTTGCAAATTCGGGTCCCGACACGATCTGGCGTTCGTGCGGGAAAGGAGTGTTCCCGACCGACTATGGATTGCTCCACACGGGCACTTCTTTCTTCCGTGAAGCACTACTTAGTAACCGTAGCCACTTGGGCGTAGGCCATAGCACTTGGGTTGAGAGGGTTACCGCTAGGGGGAAATCCGATGGCTAGTCGGGTCACCGACCCGTGTGAGTTCATACGTGTTGGTCAGCCCCCGAGCGGGGCGTCGCGGTCATGCCATGGTCGCGGCGCCCTGCTTGAATTCGGAAGGAGGATTTAAAGATAATGGACGGATAAGAAATAGTTTCAGGGATAGGATCGCCATAACTTTCGGATGGTCAAGCCTTGGTTGGAATTTGCACGGCGTTGCTTCGGCTTCTTGTCCCTGCATTTACTGCGATCCTCTTCGTCTTCCGCGTCTTGGGGTATAAGAAGGGGGGCACGGAGGGCGTTAGTAACGCAACCGCTTTCCTGCTCCTTTCTTCTTTATTCATGGCGGACCAACCTCGGGGACTCAGATTTCTGTTAGAATTCGATTTTCAACCCGAATCAATTTCAAACTTGATTCTTTTGCGGAAATCAAGCTCTAACAGTATCGGGTACATTCCAAGTCATTTTCTTGGGTTTTAGAGCTAGGGTTCCGAGAAGAACTCCAAAACTCAAGAAATCCACTTTTAGGGCTAAACTATCTGACAAAAAGCTAATATGGGTCTCGGAGTTGAATCTTTTACACCAGAAGACCGTTTTGGGCCCCACCTAGGTCTAGCAACCTACCCAAATCCTACACCACCACAAAAACCAAGGTCCTAGGGTTGAAACAAAAGGAAAGCAAAAGGGAAAAAGAGGGAAAACTAGGGTTTAGCTCAGATCTGAGGAGATTGATTCCAGGGTCTGATTTCATCCAACAAGAAGCTTACCTGGGTCTTGATGAAGCTTCACAACACCTTGGCTTAGCTTCTCCTTGCTCCACTAGTTGCCAAACAACCGAAAAGAGGAGGAGGGAGGAAGAACTAGAGAGAAAGGGGGAGGATTGGAGAGGGAGACCTCAAGGGAGAGAGGGAGAGCACGGGAGAGTGAGTGAGAGGAGAGGGGAGCCAGCTGGGGAGTGTATAAGAGTAGAGGGGGAGAAGGATCGAGAAGGGGGGGCGTGGCCACGAGCAACAGCGGCCGGGTGGACCTCGGTGCCCGGCACGGCCGGCGGTACCGCCCCTCAGGGGCAGTAGTGCTGCTGGCCCGGCAGTACCGACCACAAGCCGGCGGTACTGCTGCCCCAACTGCACAAAACCCCTAGACTTCACGCAAAAGCACCAAAACTTGGGATTTCTCCCGAGGAACTCTTGGGTTAGGTTCCAGGGTGCCAAAGGAGGATTTTTAGGTTTTGGTTACTAAAGAAATCCAACTAGATTGCAAACTGGAAGATCAGGTCAAAATCAATCGAAACAACACGAAAGATTTAACCCGAAGACAACAACTCCAAATTGAGAACCAAATGGAATGCAAAGCAAGATTAAAAACTTAATTAACAAAATGAAACCAATTACAAACTCAGGATGTTACAAACAAACGGGTTTTGCATGCTTCTCAAAGCTAGCTAACTTGATCGCTACTCGATCCTCTCAACTGCAATCCAACGACTCTCCTTGATCCGAGAAGTTCCAAGTTAGCATCGCAGCCGTTCCCTTGCCTCCTTGACTTACAGCGTCTTTGTCTCCGGTTATCCTCGACCGTCTGGACCTCCGGCACACCTCGCCTAGTCCCGATCATCCTCCGCCTCACCATGACCTAGCACATCGTCCTGCAACCATCAAAGACAAGGAAAAAACCATCACATAGCAAATCCAAAATGATATACAATAATCATCAAATTGCTCATGATAAATCATATCTCGTTCATAAGGTCAGCATTACCGCCAACTATAGGCTGGTAGTACCGCAAAATCTGGTACTACCGCCCCTTGGCCGTCAGTAGTACGGTCGCCATGAAACCCCAAGACATCTCGCTCTAGACAACAACTACCACCATGACCAGATCGGTAGTGCCGACAAGCCGGCACTACCACGCCTTCATGCCGAAAGTTACACTAAGACCAAACTCAGAGAGAACCCTGGTACATCCACAGGACCGGCACTATCGCCCATACCAGGCCGGTTGGCCGCCTGTCCGGCACTACCGCAACTACAAGGCCAGTAGTGACGCTCACACTGACAGCACCTCAAATTGCTTCATTTTTAAAATCCAATTCAAATCAAACTCAAACCTGAGTATTCCTTACTCGAACGCAGTTAATAACTCATCACAAACATGGAATAGACTTCCATATGGTCTTTCAAATAAATTATTTATTTAAATCTTAAAATAGAAAAATCATTAATTCAATGCTAAAAATTTAGAAAAAAAATCATAAAATCCGAATTAAATGCTTAATTAAAGATTTTGCAAATTTTTAGGGAATTACAACTGCGACATATATGGATGGAATCTTCTACTTTTGTTTCCGTATCCGCTCCGCTCCGCATCCGTTTATGTCACTATTTGTTTCCGGGTTTTCGATTTCATTTTCGTTACAAAAAAAGTATGAAAACAAAAACGAAACAGCTATTTACCAATTATTTTCGTTCCGTTTTCATCAGGCCTTGACCTACAATATGCATGCAGATCGGAGACGGAGCCAGATGCTTTGCCCTGTGGCAGCATGAGTACTTGGGCATCTCCATGTAGTACTCTGTATTGTGCATCAACGAGTCGCACCTTGTTTCTGTGGGGGCTAACATGCAGTGAACGAGGAGTCGTGTTGGAGAAATTGCAATTTGTGTTCTTAACAGATGATCACAATTGCCCCTAGAAATGGATTTTGAAGTTAGTTGATCGCCGGAGCCACAAGGGGTGTAATCACGCGGATATCTTTTTCCTTTTTACACGGTAGCGAGGCATTGTATGGGATTGGGAAGCTAGATCCGGTCTATCTACGGCCCTGTTTAGTATGGTTGGAGCTTTTCTGAAAAGTAGCTTTCAGCGGAGATGTATGGCTAAAAAGCTACACGGCTGAACTACTGGGTTGAAGAGGTTTATTATTTGTAAGTCTGGCTTTTTAGTATAGCTTTTAGGTATAAGGGATACGGGTTGAAAATAAGGAAGAGAGTAAGGCGGTTTGGGATTTTATACTTTGTGGGAATGTGAATTTTCTTTGAATTCTAGGGGTAAAGTCATTACTCCAACCCATCAAAGTCATAGGAAGCTAACTCATACCAGCTTTCGGCTTTCAGTTTTTTCTAGTACAAATGAGCTTCTTGCTGCAAAAAAGCTAGCTGTTTCGAATAGATTTTGGCTTCCAAAGGACAGAAGCCGAAGCTGAAGCCGTTCCAAACAGGGCCGTAGAAAAAATTTAGAAAAAAATTCATAAAATCCGAATTAAATGCTTAATTAAAGATTTTGCAAATTTTTAGGGTGTTACAACTGCGACATATATGGATGGAATTTTCTACTTTTGTTTCCGTATCCGCTCCGCTCCGCATCCGTTTATGTCACTATTTATTTTCGGGGTTTTCGATTTTATTTTCGTTGCAAAAAAAGTATGGAAATAAAAACGAAACAGCTATTTACCGATTATTTTCGTTCAATTTTCATCCCTAACCTACAGATATGCATGCAGATCGGAGACGGAGCCAGATGCTTTGCCCTGTGGCAGCATGAGTACTTGGGCATCTCCATGTAGTACTCTGTATTGTGCATCAACGAGTCGCACCTTGTTTCTGTGGGGGCTAACATGCAGTGAACGTGGAGTCGTGTTGGAGAAATTGCGATTTGTGTTCTTAACAGATGATCACAAGTGCCCCTAGAAAGGGATTTTGAAGTTAGTTGATTGCCGGAGCCACAAGGGGTGTAATCACGCGGATATCTTTTTCCTTTTTACACGGTAGCTACATGTATTAAGATTACTTGTGATTGGGAAGCCTTGTTTGGAACGGCTTGCCAGACCAGCGAGGCCTTGTATGGGATTGGGAAGCCAGATCCGGTCTATCTACATCTACATGGGTAGACCGGGATTTTGGACTTCCTGAATAAATTCTAGATCCTGTTTGGATGAATAGTAATTTTTTAGAGGTTTTAAGATTTAGTTCAAATTTAAATTAGATTCTAAAACATTTTAATGAAATACTTCTAATCTAAGCACCCTGTAAGTGATGGATTTTTTGCCCCTACTTATATTCTGAAATCTCATAAACCTCCCATTCTGTATAGGTGACCTATTGTTTCAACAATTTTGTCACGTTCGGTTTAATTAATTAAATTGATTTTCAGTTCTGTCACATGGGGGTATTAATTGATGAAGATAAAATCCAAGGGTCATTGATTTATAGTTTAGTCCATAGTCTCTACTATATAAAGTGAGAGTTTCTTCCCACGTCACATTAATTGCCCTGCTTAATTGCCCTACTTAATTGCTCTGCTTAATTGCCCTACGCAAGAAACGAAGCGTTGTTTTAATTAGTCAGCTTTTGCAAGAAACGAAGCGTTAAAGATAGATGTTTGATCTTATGAAATAGTATTTTTTTTATTTTTTAATCTTTATTTTTCGTTATCAATTTTGTTTTTCGTAGCAACGCACGGGCATATAACTAGTTAATAGTAATATGAGAGAGAGAGAGAGAATCAGCTGGTGAATTTCTCCGCAAGAAAAAGAGAGGAAAGAACGAAACAAACAGAACGAAAGAAAGAAAATAGTCGCAAGATGGACCTGCACGGAAGCAAATGACCAACAGCGTTGGGGGGCGCTGAATTGAGTGTGGTAGGCCACATGCTGTAGGCGTTGCCGTCCCAAAATACCCCTATAGCTTACCCATTTTCGTCGCTTTGTAACCTTTGTTATTTGTGCATGAGATATTATAGAAAGATATGCGTGTTTTATCAAAACTGTCAAATATTTAGAAATGGAGGAAGTAATAATAATCTCAAATGCAGGTTACAGAAAGCATACTTAGAATCCTCGCTACAATAAAAACAGCTAAGAAAGGTGAAAGGTGGTGATGAACACTACCACATCTAGCTAATAACAAACTCGCTGACATGATCTTTTTTTTTTTGAAAGAAAGCCGAGGCTTTATATTAAAAAGGTGGGGAAGAGTACAGAGTGCAGGAGACTGCACTGAAAAAACAACAAAAACTAGGAAAAGCTAATCAAACTAGTCGAAGTAAAATCTCTTTGATTCCTTTGGCACCAGCATAGGACCAGCGGGAAGCTTCATCCTTAAAAGAACTACTCCACAACTTGCATAGGGTTCTCACTTATGCTCCTCCAAAGCTGTTAAATTATACAAAAATTCACTTTTAGGGGATGTTTTTGAGGTAGACAACACCCAGAAACCTGAACAGCATGCTCAGTCATATCGCGAGTTGAATCTACAGTTAAAACCTCCAGCACAGGGGCATTTTCCACAACATGTAGAAGAAATTCAAGTTGGCCTCTTGCTCCTTTATATCCTGTAATATACATTTTCTTCAAATAATTATATTTACATTGCCGAAGGTGCTGCCTGACAGGACCCACATTCGCAAACCATAAATCAGGAATAGGACTGAGACGAAACTGCAAGGTTACAAAACAGTAGTATGGTCAGCAAAGCTGCAACATGCAATCCATGGCTCACTGACCTGTATAATGCATATGTGCATTTGGGTGCCTAGGCACCTAGGTACATCAAATAATTACTTGTCACTGTAAGCGTGCACACGTGTATGTCGAAATGCACTCTAAGCAACTCACGTACTAAAAATTTATGTGAATAATATATTGACATGTAGAAAAGATGGTATTGAGAAAACTTCAAAGAACAAAGATCAGGTCCATCTGATGTTCACTCAAAGAACAATGATTTGTAGACCTCTCGGAAAGTTTTTAGTGTTCATTTCGGACAACTCTCCATAATCTTTCTTGGTCCCACAAATTTTTATGGCACCTTTGTGTTGACCCCACTTTTTTTCAGAATTTCTTTTCATGTACAACTACTAAATATGGATAAGTGATCCTACTCATGTTGCACCCATGCTCCCGCAGAATCACTATTTGAGTATCCACAATTTCCAAAATCCTCTACAGTAACAGAATTGTTCTGTTATGAGACAAACTAGTTGCTTTAGATTGTGGGAAAACTTCTTTTTCTGGTCTCTCACTTCAAGTCCTTATAGAAGTAAATAAAGAAAATGCTTATTCATCTATGGCACTATTGACAAATAACCAGATTCAAGCCGTAGCCGTCAACTTGGGCGGGATTTTCAAAATCCTCAAAACTTGAAATATTCAATCCACACATCTGTAACATATGTGTTACCATAGGATTCATTGTAAACATCCGCGAATTGCGAACCGGATTCGTCGAATCCAAACCGGTTTAGGGTACAGGGTTCGTGTTCTCATTGGAAATTGGAAGAAAAAGTGGTGAACTGCAAACCCGAATCCTGTACCACAACTCAGACGAACAACATTTCTGGTAACTATGAGTATTACATCTGATACTGTAGCAAGGCGTACAAAAAGAGCCAACTTCATCTTGGCTGTCATCTTTACTGCCTTGCACATAGTAAACGCTTCTAAAAAAAACAATGCACTTGCCTGGTCAACAAACAAAAGCTTTCCACTGTTTCATATTATATGACACATGAAATTAATGAATAATGAGCACGTAAATATGACACATGAAATTAATGAATAATGAGCACGTAAATATGACACATGAAATTCCTGATGTGTGACATTGTTCACCGTGTCTTGTTGGATATTTTTGTCTAAACAGAAGTACTGGATGAACAATTAGTGCAAGTACTTGTTGTTTGACTAATTATTATGATTTCCTCTCCTTATACAAATTCCAAATAACTATACAAATGCAACATGAAAATGATGAGCTAACATGCGCAAGAATAATGGACGAAAACAGCTTTACATAATCTTAGTTCATGGCATCACCCATGAAAAAGGGACATTACATAACACCTCATGTACCACAAAAGGAAAACAATATTAAGGGGTGAAACTGATGAGGACATGTACTATAAGAACTGAAAACTTATCATATAACATTAACGGATAAGAAATCAGAAGAACTCTTACATGGACTTCCAATCTTTCAATAAAAGGAGTGGCCCTTAGAAAAGAGACTAGATAAAGAATCTTGCCAGCATTTTCAGAACTTATATCCAGGAACAATGTCAAGTGTCTGAGACGAGAAAACTTGCATGGGTTATCACAAAACCATTGCATCTGAAAGATATAAAAAAAGAAAAGAAAGATCATCTACTAGATTTTGTCAGGCAAGGAAAATTTGAACTTCAATAGTATTCCAAGAGCAAACCTCTATTTGCTGACGAGAAACACAAAAGGTCAGATTTTGCATGGTCGGAAGACCATTGAGAAGTGCAGTGAGAGCATGCTGAAAAATCGCCTCAGTAAACCAAATGTTTACATTTTCCAGCTTCATAGAATGATTAATGATAATAGGAAGAAAGTGTCCTTCGTATGCAAAAGTAGCTAGATTCACTGCATGGAATTCTATCTTGGTTACCTTGCAATACACAACATGCAAGTGTAGTAGATTGGACAATGGAAAATCGACCCTCAGTTCATCATCCAGATCGCATCTGACCATCCTTAGCCACACAAGATTACAGCAATTGGACAAAACACCTTCAAGATCCTTTCTAGTGATATGCAGTATATTCAACTCAAGTTTTCTTAGGTTTGGGAAAACTCTGAACTGCGAAGGTGGTTTGAAGGATACAAAGCTAAGCTGAATATGTTGTAGACGGGATATGCTTTCATTGTCCAAAAGTTCAAATGGAAATATGTAATTATCTGGTGGACACCAAAATCTACGAGGCTCTAGATCAAAAGCTAGACTTTTTGTCCGTGATGACACTGCAAAACGAACCCAATTGTTGAGATGGTCAACTGGGGTGCTGTCGAAGGCAAATTTGACTTTAAGTTCTTCAATGACCTTGCCATGACACTTTTGCAAAACTGCATTAACATTATCAATAAATTTTCGCTCACATCTGTTGCGGCCACAAATTTCAGCAGCATTGAAACTTAATTTGGGGCAAATCAACCACATATGTCTCCATGTACGTGACAAGATGCTGGTCCTTACAACCTCTTTTAGAGACAACTTCGATAAAATTGTGCATTGTACATCCTGGGTGAAAGGAATAGGATATCATCAAGTATCCAGATACCATTTATACTCAACATAAAGACACACATACCTCTGGAAGATCTTCAAATTTAACATTTGGCCTTCCCCTATCATAGATTGGCTTGTCTTGGCCACTGTTGGATGTAGTTCTTTGGTACATTAGATAGTTCCCCATTTTGGAGCTGAAAATAACAAGGAAAAGTTCAGTGAATATTTTCGTATTAAAACAAGTTAAAGTCAGAATAATTAGGAGCATCAGGTAACTAAAACATATTAAGCAAAGTATGTTTAATCCTAAATTTCTGTCTCCTGTGTACACTTTTTAAGGAAATGCTTTCCCTGAAAATTCTATGTACTCATTGCAATCATGTACAGCGTGAAATTCTCCGGATGAACCACAATGGGAACTGAAACTTTTCTTATCAGCTCCAATTGTTGTTCCAATACAAACACAGGTTGCTGTATTTTGAATCCAATTACTCATTGCCCACTCACTCCGCGCTCAGTTCTTGAGATGCCTCCTCTTGATTATGTGCTAATTTCAGTTTGTCCCGTAGAGCATATTAGAAACAACTGTTGTCTATATAATTATCCTTATCATGTAGAGATAAAATTAAAGACAACTACTACAATAGATTGTGTCTTAAGTTAATCTCTATAAGACCCACAATCTTTTAATCATGGCATAAAAAAGTATTTCTTGTAAACAATAACTCATATAATGGTGTTTTGTGCATAATTAGGATCTTAAAGAAGGTATCCTTGTATACACTGCACGGTAAGAAACGCATCTTAATTTGCTTACTTTTTCATCAAGCAGATTGGTTTTTTCTTTTTCTAGGAGAAGCAGGTTGCTTATTTGACGCTCGGAGCAAACCAGAAGAGCGTTATTTAGAACAAGGTGTGATTTTTCTCTACCTCGCATAAAAAAGGCTGCACATCTAACATCTGGACTAAATCAGAAATAGATCTTGGAGAGATTTGATGTCAACCTAGCACGAATACACCGGGACTCGACGACTGATGATTGGAGAAGGAACAGGGGACGGGGAAGCAAACCTGTGGATGGGCGGTCAGGAGAACGACGAGATGGTGGTGGCGATAGTCGGTCGGCGGGAGTCGCTGTGCAGGAGGCGACAAGAGGGGAGGTGGCGGCGCTGACTTAGCTCGCGCGCGCGTTCTCGAGTCTCGATTATATCGTGGGAGCGTCAAGAACTCGAGATGTAGCTGAAGAGGCGACGAGGTACTTCAGCGACGGAAATTTATCGTGGACGAAACCGAATTGGACGGCATAACGGAAGAGAAGGCCGCGCCGTTCCAAGCAAGAACTCTTCGTAGGCACGTCGGCAATACTTAATAAAACACTTTCGGAAGCTTTGTCCCGGTACCCATGTGTCAAGCCGCCGTTTTTGTAAAAAATCTGTCCGTTTCTTCGAATTACTTATAGGTCCCTACGAATTTACGAAGAGGTCTTTTACGATATTTTATGAGGGGGAAGAAAATTTTTCCCTGTTTGCGTTTAGGTCCCTCGCTCGCCACTTTATGGAAAGACCCTCCCGTTAAATACGAATCGCGAACAAACTCTTTTCTAATTTTTCAGGATAACGATCAGGTCCAAAAATATAACAAATAGGTCCCCGCTCTTTACGTCTAGATCCTTTCTCCGTTTTCTCCGGAAAAAAAAATTTCGTCATCAGAAAGATGTGTACTTTTTTCTCGGCTCGGTCTCTGAGGTTTCTCCAACTTCCAAAAATTTGAAAAATACGTCTATGTCTACTTTTTCTCCGGATTTCTTCGGAAAAAAAATTTTTATCGTCAGAAAGATGTGTACTTTTTTTCTAGCTCGGTCTCTGAGGTTTCTCTAACCTCCAAAAATTTTAAAAATACGTCTAGGTCTACTTTTTCTATGGAAAAAATAACCGAGGAGTTATTTTTCGTTCGCACGTGCGGCATGTGCATTTAAAAATACCCCTAGATCTATTTTTCCTTCGGAAAATTTTTTTCCTCCGAAAAAAAAACGCAAAAATCATTTTCCGTTAACGCGCGCGGCGTGCGCCGCATACTTTTTTCCCTTAGTGCGATCTCTAAGGTTTCGCGAGCCTACAAAAATTCTAAAAATACGTCAAAATCTATTTTTTTCTCAAGAAAAAAACGCAAAATCATTTTCCGTGCACGCGCGCGGCGTGCGCCGCGCTAGCCTTTCTATTAGAACAAACAACCATGAGAGCCGAGCCGAGACTAAGGAGGGCAGTTTTACCCGCAGGTTTGGGTACCCGTAAATACCTGATCCGATAAGAGTGGATACGGGTAGTACTTTAGGCTCATAGTTTTTCAGATTTGGGTAGATAAGGTTATAGGATGGGCATGGGTACCCATGGGTATCCTATAACATGTGGACCCCACTTATAATATGCATTAAAAAACAAAATATTACTTCTTTAATCCCCCTACTCGGGTTCGGGTACCCATCGGGAGACACATGATGTACCAATTTCTAGAGATCAGGGTTTGGGTTCAGATTTCAGGTACCCATCGGGTTCGGGTGTGGGTTCTGTGCCCGTTTTAGGTTTCTGGTTTGGGTGGGTACCATGATTTCGGGTTTCGGGTTCAGATGGGAGGTAGTCGTACCCGGAGGTACCCACCCGATTGCCATCCCTAGCCGACTGGTTATTGTTGGACTGTCAATTAGTCCATCCCCGTCACGGGTTACTTGAAGATTCACTTTTCCCCCGGTGGTTATTGTTGGAATTTATAATCGATGTTGGCTTGATTCAATAAGAGTGTGTTTGGTTGTCTGTACCAAGTGGTACATGTATGAGACGGTTTAAAAAAAGTTATTCATGCGTTTGGTTGCTTGAATAGAACCATCCTATCCTGGATAAGTGATATAAATTTAAAGAATATTCCCTTTAGATGCTGAACCATCCTATTCACCTAAAATAATAGAACCAAATGATACAGTCCCATAAACCAACCGCATCCTAAGACATACCAGTTCGAGAGGTAGTAACAATAATCTTATAATGCTTAGTCCAAACACACAGTTTCTATTGTATCACACTTGTGATGTATAAAAATGGAAATCAGAATTTAAACTCTAGTAGATGGAGTCGTACATCAACAATTCCACAAAGTCATTAAAAGGTGGTTCTCTTTCATGAACTGTATAGATAAAAATATGCCATGCCATTGCTTGCCCGCACATGCCACGCGTGTGAATGGAATAATAATTTTGGGTTGACAGTGAGTAAAGATGCACTTTTTATCGTGCATGACGACATGTCATTTTCCAATGTTTGAATCATACTACTATTCACGAGACTATTATGGCAGGCATTGTCGCGGTTATTGATTACAAGGAATATAACTCTATCAATAGATTGTTCTAGCCTGCTATGTTGACAGAAAAAGAATTGCAGAGACGACAGCAAAAGCCAAGGAGCAACTTCGACAACATATCCACGCCATGGACGATGCCAGCGGCAACCAAATTAGTCCCACCCCTGCCTGCATGGTCTGCTGCCCCATCCATGAGTAGGGCACGTTCAGCAGCACTGTCACCACCCATCACGAGCACCCGAGGTGAGTAAATCCTCTAGTTTGCAGGCCCCAGCAAAGAGCTCTTCATCAGTTGCTTCCACGGGCCGTACAAATGGAATAGTGTGCCACCGTTGCAAAGGGATGGGCCATGTCATGAGGGATTGCCCAAGCCAGCGAGTGTACATTTCCACAGAAGATGGTGGGTACATTAGTGCTAGTGATGTTGAGGAGCTAACCATGCAGGTGATGATTGTGATGATGAGACGGATAGCGACAGTGAGGAGATCTTAGGCACCGTCGCCATGGAAAACTACAAGACTTTAATTGTGCAGCGCGTGTTGACTACCCACATGGAGCAAGCGGAGAAGTTACAACGCCATAATTTATTTCAGATGTACCTCATCGTCAAGGATCGCCGAATTCATGTCATAATTGATGGTGGAAACTGCAACAACTTTGTGAGTTCAGACTTGGTCAAGAAGCTTGGCTTGACCACACGTGCGCATCCACATCCATACCATATTAAGTGGTTCAATAACAGCGGTAAGGTGAAGGTAATACAGACCACGAGAGTGCACTTTTTCATTGGCACTTACCATGATTTTGCTGATTTTGATGTGGTACCCATGCAAGCATGCTCACTTTTATTAGGACGCCCATGGGAATTTGATACTGATGCCACTCATCATGGTAGGAGTAATAAATACACTCTTATGTACAAAGGAAAGAAAATCACCTTGCTTCCTATGACGCCTACTAAAATTGTGAACTATGAGAGAGAGAATGCTACAAATGACAAGAAAGAAAGCTCCCTACAATCTGAAAATCAGCAAGTAGCTAAAACCATTTTCCCACCAAAAAAGGAGAAGAAAGCACCTAGTTCTAGGAAAGAGAGAATTAAATTGAAAGGTGGTGTTATACTTGCCACCAAATCTGAACTCGTTGATATTATTGAGCTTGATGCGTTGTGCTATGCTTTGATATGCAAAGAAGCTTTATTTTCACTTCATGATATGTCTAGCTCTTTGCCTCCTGCTGTCACTAACCTTTTGCAGGAGTATGAGGATGTGTTCCCAGCTGAGAAACCCCCGAGGCTTCCACCAATTCGAGGTATCGAGCACCAAATCGACTTGATCCCGGAAGCGACTTTGCCAAACCGTGCTGCATATAGGATAAATCCAGAGGAGACTAAGAAAATTTAGCGACAAGTCCAAGAGCTTTTGGACCGCGGGTACATACGGCAAAGCCTTAGTCCATGTGCCATTCCTGTTCTTTTAGTTCCTAAGAAAGACGGTAGTTGGCGTATGTGTGTGGATTGTAGAGCCATTAATTATATTACAATAAGGTATCGTCATCCTATTCCTAGGTTAGACGACATGCTAGTTGAGTTGAGTGGTTCTATTATTTTCACAAAGATTTACTTGCGTAGTGGATAACACCAGATTAGAATGAAATTGGGAGACGAATGGAAAACAGCATTTAAAACTAAGTTTGGTTTATATGAATGGTTAGTCATGCATTTTGGTCTAACTAATGCACCTAGCACTTTCATGCGTTTGATGAACGAAGTTTTATGTGCTTTCATTGGTAAATTTGTGGTGGTCTACTTTGATGATATCTTGATATATAGCAAGTCTCATGAAGAACATGTGGAACAATTGCATGCTGTTTTTAATGCTTTGAGAGATGCACGTCTGTTTAGTAATCTTGAGAAGTGCGCCTTTTGCACAAATCGAGTATCTTTTCTTGGCTATGTTGTTACTCCACAGGGAATTGAAGTGGACGAAGCAAAAATTGAAGCCATAAAGAGCTGGCCGACCCCTGAGACTATCACCCAGGTGAGAAGCTTTCATGGCCTTGCGGGGTTCTATCGGCGTTTTGTGCGAGATTTCAGCACCATTGCTACCCCCATTAAATGAGTTGACAAAGAAGGGAGTAGCTTTCAAATGGGGACCTGCAAAAGAAAAAACATTCAAATTGTTGAAAGAAAAGCTCACCCACACTCCATTGCTCCAACTCCCGGATTTTGGTAAGACTTTTGAGATAGAATGTGATGCTAGCGGGATTGGAGTAGGAGGTGTGCTAATTCAAGAAGGTAAACCGATTGCTTATTTTAGTGAGAAATTAAGTGGGTCAAGTCTGAATTATTCTACCTATGATAAAAAAATTGTATGCTTTAGTATGCATGCTTGAAACTTGGCAACATTATCTATGGCCTAAAGAATTTGTTATACATTCTGATCATGAATCACTTAAACATATTAGAAGTCAAGCTAAATTGAATATACGACATGCTAAATGGGTAGAATATATTGAGTCATTTCCATACGTCGTAAAACATAAGAAAGGAAAGGACAATGTGATTGCTGATGCACTTTCTAGACGTTATACCATGTTATCTCAACTTGATTATAAGATTTTTGGTTTAGAGACCATTAAGGATTTATATGCTATTGATTTGGACTTTAAAGAAGTGCATGAACATTGTAAGGAAGGGAAAACATTGAATAAATGTCGGGACCCGAATATGCAAATCTGAACCCTCTGTGTATTCAGCACTAGTCCAGGATCACGCTAGTGCACATAGTCTCAACATAGATGAAATATCACAATCATACACAGTGGAATAATAAAATAAATACTTTATCTATTAATATGAACTATTGAACGACCTTAAGGTCAAACTTACATTTGCGAGGCCTTGATGGCTTCGACTTAGAGTATAAATAAACAACAGCGGAATGAAGAACGTCGGTGATTCCCATCAATATGTCACAGGCAACTAACAAGGTTCAACTCCTAGATATTCGCCTCCTCGTGGAACTTCTCTTCCTTCGAAATTGTAGCCTTCTCTCAACTGATGATTTTGTTGTTTGCAAGGGGTAAGTACATAAAGCACTCAACAAGTCATGCACAGAATGCAAGTATATTACTACATGCATGGCTTATTCCAACTGAATGGCTGAATGGTTGTTTTGCATTAAAGCAGCATTCATAAATAATCATAATAGATTGAAAAGCAGTAAAACAAGTAATAACAGTATTAAAGTTCACAGTTATTTCACAAGTAAACCATTCCACATCCTTAACCGGTTCACTTTTCCATAGGCAACCTGCCTCCAAGCCCAAGTCAATTTTATGAAATTCTAACCCTTGATTGTAATCCCCGAGCATTGTCCAGTACCGCGAACACAGCTAATCGATTAGGTTTGACACTCTGCAGAGGTTATACACTTTACCCACAAGATATAATGAACTCATCACGTTAGTCGTGAATTGCCATACAAGAGTATGCGAATAAGTGATCATAACAAAGCTTTTACAATGCTCCTTCTAGACCAAGTACTGCCCACTGAAGTTTCAACACTAAGGGGACTGGTTACCACCATCAGGGCCCCCCTCTTGAGCCAGTGAGTTTACTTATGTATATCCGGACCCACTCCACCACGACAGTTCCGAAATCTAGACATCACAATTTAATCAGCCAGGTCTGTCCCATTCTAGACTTGTGGTTGTACGTTAGACTCAGTTCAAATTCTTGTAAGGTTAAGTCCTTAGTTTAACCAAGGCAAGACTACCCAAAGAAGTTCTCAATGTCTAGTCCAATAAACCAAATGCGGCCGCCCAAGTGCCACACCTGGCCCACCATTAACATCTTGCCAATTGCCCCAGTCTAAATCATTTTATCACCCGGTTGATTACCATGCACCACGTGCCATCAACAACATCAATAACACATGTCACATCAATATAAATATGTTCCATATCTCATTAAGTCAATATTAACATTTAATAATCCAAAGTGATGTCATCGACACGTTGCAAAGCTAAGCAGACTATTTGCGGTATAATTAACTCGTGTTGGCAATTTATGATAATGTCCAACTAGTAAACCATAACTTCGGGTGACAAATGATTTAGGGCATACAATTATTTAAACAAGGTGGCATAGATTCAAGTGGGTCACATAGCTATTCCCAGAATTAATCGAAAACATTTTAATTGAACTTGCATGCAATAATTTGAATCAACATATTTTCAAAAGTGGGATCAATATGATCAAAGCATAACTTGCCTGGCCCTTGCTATTTTTTCTGCTCTTTACTCTTTATCTTTGATTCTGGATCTTCAATCTTCAATTTCCACTTTCTTGATCATCAGCTCCTTCTAACGACTTCTGGATGACACGTCTAACGATAAAGAAACACAAATACAACAAAACTCAAAAGACAAATCAAATAAACACCAAATTGAGAACGGATAGTATTGGATCAAAAGGACTCAGATGAATTTGGGAACTTGAATGGATTAGGTCGAAGATTAGATAGAAGAGAATGGCTTTCGGAAAACACACCGAAAAGGAAAAAACTGATAACTGAGAAAGAAAGAATAATATTCCAAAGAATATTTCTTCTAAAGTTATTATCTTGATTGGACAGATAATGACATATGGTCTCTCGATCTATAGACCAGGTCCATAAAGATATGTTAGTCCACAATGAACTAAGCTGATGCTCAAAGTTGACTTTTGTTGACTAAACAGGTACACAGTCAATCAAAAGAGAGATAGACTGATAGATTAGATCTGGACACAAGGATATGACATATGGTCAATGGTCTATCGACCAAGTCCATGAATGATTTCTAGGTCAACGGCAGATTAGGTTTTCAGGAATGAGACATGGACAAGAGGGGTCGACATCACTGCGACTCGATCTAGGGTTCAGTCATCCATCAAAAAAAGGGGTTTGATGATGACAAGGCAGTGATGATATGATTACTAGGTAGCGATATCAATGTGGAATAAGAAAGCACAAACGTCTTACCACGATTGACACAACGGGAAAGATTGCAATGACAGCAACACGGCTCACGATGAACTCAGTCAATCGAACCGGTCTTAGGTTAGGTTTTTGGTTCGGCTTTAAAGATGATATGACGATGAGGCTAGGCTCACAAGTGATGGGGTTAGATGGCATCACGATGATAGAGAAGATGATGACATCGCACTAGGGCTTTTACTTGTATGCACACATGCGATGACAGCGATATGATGAGAGCAAAGCATTAACACTACAAAAGAAATGCTTATCTATGACGAAAATGTCGTGACGTTGTGACATTTTGTCATAAATGTTCAATCTTCTATGACAAATGTTTGCAATTCGTCATGGATCATATCGTGCCCCTCGGCCCATCGAATTTTAGTGACGAAACATAAAATTTCGTCATAATATTACAAAACAAATCGTCATAGATAGTGGAAATCATGTTGGCGTTCCTGGTCGCAGTGTGACATCATATGTATGTATTTTCTATGTCAATATACTTTCGTTAGGGATAATTATATTTGCGAGTCGCTAGGCCTAGTGGGCCCCTTGTCCAACGTGGTGTTGTTGAGCCCATACATATGTGGGTTACACATAACACGTCAGATGTTGTCCATGTGGGACCCATATTTGGGGTCCACATGTTAAGGACAGAGAAAAAAACCCCAAAACACACTTGCAGTTGCGTGGCTCGAACTCGGGACCTCTCCAATACACCCGCATCGCTTTACCGTCGCGCCAATGGGTAACTATTGATTAGGTTTTTACTTTTTTGATATACATAGATAGCCTCGTCCCAGTCTCCTTGCCGGCCATTCTGCTGGCCGTCTGCACTCCACATGCCGCCGCGGGCTGCACTCCAATAAAATACTGGGACAATGGGTGACTTGAACAAATCAAGTGAAGTGGAGAAACTAGATAAAAATATTGATGTTATAGAGGACACCATAATAGCATAAAAACTACACGGCTTGCTCAAAAAGACGAGATGAAGTATGAACAGCTGGTTCGAAGTAACAATTCCATAAACAGTAGTTGCTGCCGCGATTGTTGTTCTGATCGCTGGTGATTTCCTGGTCAGTTCAGACAATGAACTATACGCTCGTCACCAATTTAAACTTTCATTGCATCACGAGATCCCGGTAAGCCACAACGGGCAGTACAACCTAATGCAATCAATTTGGCAATGTTCCACCATACATAGGAATCGGGATGTCTCTTAACCCTGTCCCTGTTGAAACAAGCTAGGAACGCACTAGCGATCAATTTGGCAAACTCAAACATCAACTACTGCTCCTGACGTTCCAGCGAAGAACCCACTTCCCAGATGATGAACAGTAAGTCGCAAAACAACACTGTTGATTGCAGAACAAACAATGACAATTGCTTTTCCTGGCAATGCTTCCACCAGCCAGATTGTGCTTTATTTATAGCCTTGTGACCAATTACAAGCCAGGCTTACATTAATACATCGTGTTCCATCAGAACACCTTCGTCTGAACTAACTCGGACAGCTTCTACTGAAAGTCTGAAACCTACTACTATTTCTACTCAGACTGCACTTCACTGAAGAAAACAAAGTGTAAACTGAAACTAACTAAAAGACTAAATCTAAGTAGTCGTTGTAACACCCCGGCATTTAATATGCCTGAATGCTACCAAACATAAGCTAAACAACATCTAAATACCACATTTAACATAAAATTCCAGCAAAGGTGCATAGGCTAAAAACCGAGATTTCGGCTGCACCTCCTTTGTTTTAACATGGATTTAAGGAGCAACAACAGTATAGCATTATAAGGCAATATGAGAGACATCTAAAACAGCAATAAATAGAGTCTTAACGACAATCTAAGACTAACATCAAGCACTTAAAGTCTCCATGTGTCAAATGAACAATAAATCTCTCAGAAACAAAGCTAAACCTTAAATCAAGGATCATCACACGCAATTTATTATCAAACTAATGGAATGACTTGTGGAATCATTATGGTGAAGCTACGTGTGGGCGTGTGACTATTTCCCTTCCCCGCATGCCGATCTCATGGTACCTAAAACAACAAGAAAACACAAGCATGAGTTTGAAACTCAGCAAGCATATTGCAATGGACAACAAGAACAACAATATGGCAATAGCATCTCCCTTCATGTAAATCATCTTATTCATAGACACTTAACATTGTCATAATCAATATGTATGCGATGTAATGCAATGCTCATGTCTCCTTGGAAACTCATACCGGTATGGTTGAGTACACACCCGTCGGTGTGCACCCTCTCCCCCCTTCCATCCCGAAGATGGAGGGTGCCTACTCCTCGCTTCCATTCACCACGTGAATGGAATCACGATGTAGATCTTACTCAATGGCGTTCCGGACTAGTCATAACTTTCTCACCAGCCTTTCCCGGATTAGTTAATGACTTTCTCACCGCCCTCGCCCCATCTCATGTCATGCATGCAACTATGCCAATTATCATATTTCACATGTACATAAACATATGGTGTCTCATCATGACAAATATTAACACATGGCATCGAATCATGATAATCATACTCAATATATCATTGGAAAACAGTATGCATGGCAAGTAATCATAGCATGTATTCAGACTTTCATCTAATCTCACAAGCAATCTACGATCCGTTATTCATTACAACACACTTGCCTCAACCGTGGGCGACGGAATTGTGGGAAGTAGAGGGCACTCCCGGTGTCACACCACCTGCACAACGGCATCACACACTCTCAATAATGCCCACAAAACAGTACACAAATCCCCATCTCACCCGACATTGCCCACTACTCGCAAAACCTAAAAACAGAGGTTCTGTCCCGGCGGGACAGCAGCCTTGCAAAGTCCATAACTTGAGTTCTGGGACTCCAAATCGATTAAACGAGTACACCTTCGCGAAGCTTAGGAAATTTCCCAACTTTTTCTAGTTATAGGGAAAGACTGATTCGGACTCTAATGTTGTTTAATCTAACGTTGAACACGAACTGTCTCAATCTCGTCACAGATTTGACAGCGCTCGGTAAAACAGCCATAACTTCCAAACGGCTGGGCGGAATTTAAATTTATTTATATGCACTGAAAGATAATGAAATTATCTACAACTTCCTAGAAGTCCGTACGACCAGATTCCAACTCTAAATTGGCGAAAACGCCTGCCCTAGCTCGGGTCCCCAATCTGCCCGAACCAGAAACGTGGATACACCTCTAGTTTCCATCAAATCTACCCCAAGGCAGCACCTCCCTTGATCTAAAAACATGATAAACTCTCTAATCACAGTACCTAGCACATCCCCGAGGAGCCCCATGATCATACCTTCGTTGGACGCACGAGATCTCCACACGATCTCCTCGCTCCTCGCTCCTCGCTCCACGCTCCTCGCTCCTCGCTCCTTGCTCCTCGCTCCTCGCTCCTCGGGTGGATCCACGAGGTTGCAGGGGTGGGGAGACCACCCTAGGGCGCAAGGGGATGGAGGAGAGGTGGGGAGGTGGAGAGGTGGAGGGGCAATGGGGGCGCATGACTTAGGGAGGGAGAGGCGCACGGCTAGGGGAGGGGGTAGGCGGCTAGGGCTTGGGAGGAGGAGGAGGTGGGGGCGCAAGGGCTGGGGTGGGGGCGCATAAAAGGGCAGGGGGAGCCCTCCCACCAACCCACAACACGGAATCCGTGTCCGAGTAGGTTCCCTAAACCATCCCACCAAAGCCCACAACCCCTCTTTAAGGCCCAAAAACCCCCGAAAAGGCCCAAAACCACGGAAACGGCCCGGAAACGATAATAACCTCCAATCCTTATGGTTTTAACCTTATTACCACATCTCATACCGTATTTAACCTTATCATGCACACTAAAAGAGGTTACGACACTCCGTGGTGTCACAGTCGTGTTGGCCCTATAGTATCAGCACTTCGTTGAGACTGGTCAGGTTCCAGCTGCTATTCTTTTATGATCTCTAAGCAATCCATCAACAGCTGGAGATACCGGTGCATCTGGTTCATCCTTTACAGAAATCATTACCTTTAAAAACGAAAATAGTATGAAGATTGCAGCAAGCAGGTACAAAAATATGTTACATACAGACGGATAATACAGGAGAAACAATAATTAGTAGCAATATGCACAAACAGGGAAACAAAATTACAATACAAGGATAGAGCATACATTTCCATCCTACATTAGCTGGATGAAATGATGGCAATATTGGCATGGTTATATCTATGAATATATATGGGTTTCAACTGCATTTTCTTGTTTCCTATACATTTCTACATGGGGCCATAAGCCTTTACTGTAAAAAATGCATTGAGGCAATACCCCTGTTGCCCCAGGGTCAAAACAATCAGCATGTGGCATGCTGCTAAACCAATTGAAGGGCATCAAGATTTGTACATCTTCAACATCTAATGCACACAGAAGAGCTCAAGTTCACTAGAGCAGGTTCCAGAGTCCAGAATACCATTTCTTTTATATATTAGCATAATTTATCCAAGATATGTAAATTATGGCCTATTTGGCAACAATGATACTGTTATAAATCAATGATAGACAAACTAGATAATACTGTTATAAATCATGTTGAGATTTTGAAGAATCGGGATTCAAGATTTACTCATGAGTCTTCTATTTTGAAAAAAAAAAGTTAGATAATTTCTCTATTAGTCAACATATTGTGAATTTGTGTCTCAATAATGCTCATGTCAATGGGAGGGGTGTTACCGTGCTTGTATCTAATTTCTATCCTCTCTCTCTTTGTATTGAATTTGAATTGGAGAGGTATGTAGGCAGCCCTTAATTTGGCTACAAACTAATTGATCCAAGACAAACCAGAAAGAAAAGAATAGGTAGGAAGAAAACAAAATTAAAGGGGGGAACAACTATATATTTTGCAGAAGTACAAAGGCATTCATCTGTTTTTGCACTCAAACTAAACTTGTCATGTTACTTTTGGAGTAGTCCCAAGCCTAAGCTCTAGATCTACTTCTTGTGGATCCACAAGGGGTGAACTATAGCTAGGGCTTGCGGTTCTTTTGCGTACCTTGCATCATGATCAGCAACTCATAGCAACACCTCTGCTCTTTGACATGGTGCCACCAGCGGAGCCTCCGCCGTCGGCTGCACAAAGATCGAAAGCGCCACCAACGCCTCCTCTCCATCGCCCTCCCGACTGCAGGATAGGAGAGGTCGGGTCGCGGGACTCCTCCAGGAGCTCCTCGAAGGGCGTGGGCACGGGCGCGGTGACGGATTCACAGGCAGATGCGATGGGGGCCTGCGAGGATGCAGCTCGGGGAAGAGACGTGCTGGCGCATGGGGTCAGCATGAGATTGAGGCTTCTAGGGGAGGAGGCTGCTCGGGGATGAGTAATAGACAGAAATCGGATCGGGCGATCCTCTGGAATCGCCTGCAATCGGATGACAGGTCGGGGATGAGTAATAGACAGAAACCGGATCGGAGCAGTCCACTGGAATCGCATAGAAATCGGATGACAGGGCTCCATGTACTCGCTATAAGAAGGGGAAGACTCAGAACTATCGGGAGATACAAGAAACAGAGACAGAGCAACGAAAACAGAGAGTACATTGTTGATTGTCGCAAATTAATCTAAAGGCGGTGGCTCCAAAACAGCTAAGCTATCCAAGGCGTCCGTCGCCCGATAACTTGTGGTTAATTTTGGCTCATTGTTGTTAATTGTTGCACTATTTTTAGTACCTTCTAATTATTTATACATGTCTAATTATTTATTTGCTATTATATGTTGAGCAGGATGGATAGAAGTTGGATATATGGCAAGCAATTTACACCTGCATATATCAAAGGCGTGAAAGATTTCATGGAATTTGTTGAAGAAAGATTTGATGCGAATGTTGAGATACTCTGCCCATGTCGTCGATGTCTTAATCAAACAGTAAGACCTCAGTCTGATGTGCAGGATCACATTCATATTTATGGGATGTCAAGTACATACACTCAGTGGGTTCATCATGGAGAACCACTTGATGTTGAAGTCATAGAACTTCAAGTGAATTCAGATGAAAATGTTCGCCATATGGAAAATTCTAGTCATGATACATTGGGTGTGGGTGAGGATGACAACAATGATGATGGTGGATTACCGGAGATGTTAGAAGAACTCTATACAGCTTGGGACCAAGGTGGAGAACATCCAAAGTTTGCTAGAGTGCTTGAAGATGCAAAACGTGGACTTTGCCCAAAATCTAAAATATCAAGATTCTCTTTTCTGGTGAAGTTGCTTCATGTGAAATCATACTATCGAATCAGCAACGTAGCATTTGATGGAATATTGAAGTTGTTGGTGTTAGCATTTCCACATTGCAAACTTCCCAAATCATATTATGAAGTAAAGCAATATCTCCGTGAGTTGGGTCTTGGATATGATTCTATCCATGTGTGCATGCATAATTGTGTGCTATATCGTAAGTAGTACGAGAATAGAGATGAATGTCCGGTATGTGGTACATCAAGATGGAGAGATGCTGATGGTAAAAAGCAAGTTCCTCAAAAGGTGTTGAGACATTTTCCATTGATACCAAGATTGAAGAGGTATTTTTCATCAAAAAAGACAGCAGAGGACACACAATGGCACATGATGAGGAGAAAACCAGTTGATAATGAAATGAACCATCCAGCAGATGGCGGCGTGGAAAGACTTCGATAGGAAATATCCGATGTTTGCAAAAGATGCAAGAAACATGAGGCTTGGCATAGCTACTGAGGCGGTTTTAATCCATTTGGCATTATGAGTACCTCATATAGCATGTGGCCGGTGCTTGTGATGCCTTATAACATGCCACCATGGGTATGTATGGATCAATCCAAGCGTATGATGGCCTTACTCATACCAGGTCCAAAATGTCTGGGAAGGATTTTGATGTATTCTTGGAACCTCTCATAGAAGAGTTGATTGAAGCGTGGAACGGTGTCCCCGCTTATGATGCATTCACCGCTACGATGTTCCAAGCGCATCTTTGCGATACTTTGGTGCATACATGATTACCCTGCTTTGAGCACTTTATCGGGGCGAACTACAAAAGGTTATTATGCATGCATACATTGCGACAAAGATCCATTGTCCCGGGCCATAAGGAACAAAATATGTTACATTGGTCACCGTCGTTACCTCGCAATGGGCGATCGTTTGCGAAAGAGCTTAGCATTTGATGGACATCATGAAAAGCGTGACAAGCCAAGAAAGTTTAGTAGAGAGGAACTATTACAACAAATAGAGAAGGTGAAAGATGTTAGACCAGGGAAGCATCCTCCAAATAAGAAAAGAAAGCGTCAACAGAAGGATGAGCCAAAAATATTTAGCCGGAGGGCTATATTGTTTGATTTGCCATATTGGATAGAATTGATTCAGTCACACAATCTTGATGTCATGCACATCGAGAGAAATATATGCATAAACCTTCTAGGCACAATACTAGATATAGAGGGGAAGACAAAAGATACTATCAATGCTAGACTTGATTTGCAAGATATGGGCATAAGAGGTGATTTGCACTTAGAAGACAAAGGCAGCACATATAGCATGCCAAATGCATGCTATACCTTGAAAAAGGAGCACATAATTGCATTTTGCGAATTTATTAGAGATATCAAATTTCCAGATGGTTTTGCTTCCAACTTATCTAGATGTATAAGTGCTGATGGATGCAAGTTACAAGACTTGAAAACTCATGATTGTCACATCCTCCTGCAGAGAGTTTTACCCGTTGGCCTTCGTGGTTTTGTACGCAAAGAAATATATGAAGCAATTGCAGAGCTGGGTAACTTCTTTAAAGAGTTGTGTTGTAGAAATCTGGATGTTGATGTACTGCATCGACTTAAATCACAAATCCCAATAATTCTATGCAAGCTTGAGAAAATATTTCCTCCAGCCTTCTTTGATGTCATGGTGCACTTGGCTGTTCATCTACCGGATGAGGCAATTCTTAGAGGTCCAGTACAATTTGGATGGATGTACCCAATTGAGCGTCGACTTTGCACTCTGAAAGGTTTTGTGAGGAACAGGGCAAGACCTGAAGGGTCTATTGCGGAGGCATATGTAGCCGATGAGGCCTTGACATTTTGCTCAAGGTACATGGACAATGTTGAAACTAGATTTAATCGGGACACAAGTGGGGATGGATCTCTAGGAGATCTTGGCGATTGTGACATTTCTGCTTTTAAGCATGGCGTTAATTTAGTAGGATCATGTCGAGTTACTTACCTTTATGATGAATTTGATAAGCTTTTTTGGTATGTCTTTGCATAATAGTGAAGAGGTTGATCCATACAAGAAGTGAGTGCATTATTTCCAATGTAAATATGAATTTCATGCTACGTATAACTAACTTATTTGTAGGAAATATTTAACGATATGCTTGGTTTTTCCTTTTTGCAGGATGTTCACCGAAGAGTTGGAGAAAGAAGGGTCCGTTGATATTGACAAGAGATTGATGAGTGGATTTGCTAAATGGTTTAAGAACCATATAAGCGAGCTGTCGGAAGGGGTTAGTGATCACCTACGTGCACTCTCATGTGGTCCAGATCTGCGTGTCAAAATATATTCAGCTTGCATTGTTAGTGGTGTTCGATATAACACCGTTGGTCGTGAGAAAAACTTGAAGACACAAAATAGTTCCATCATGGCCGATGGTACACATAATGGCCAACCAACTGAATTTTATGGTTCATTAAAAGAGATCGTTGAGTTGCTATATAACTCAAATCTACACGTTAAATCGATCGGTAGTCCTATTTCGATGTGATGGTATGATCAAGATGGCAAGATGAGAGCCATCAAAGATGATGGGTATTTCAAATCCATCAATATTGAGGGGTTGTGGTACAAGACTGATCCTTTTATTTTAGCTACTCAATCCAAAAAGGTATTTTACTTACAGGACACGCTACTAGGGAAAAAATGGCGAGTTATGCGAAGTTCGAGCATCGCATCTATATAATGTGGCTGAAATTGACATGACAAAAAATGTTGGTGCATATCAAGAAGAGGATGGTTACGTCTGAGTATGATGTGCAATCTATTAATGCACCTTTAGAGAGTTTAAGCGTCGCCATGCGAGGATGAAGTCTTAGCTGTTGATGCTAATTTAGTGCAGAATGTGCGACACCGTTCGAAATGAGGACAGTTCGGCGAATCAAGAAAGAAGATGACACTATGGTTCGATTTGTCGGTGATCACTGAGCATGAAGATATTCCATTGTGTGACAGGAGGATTAGTTCTAATCGGGTTGATCAAACCATATTATTCAGTTTATATAGTTTTTAATTATTATGTGATTAAACCGTTATCGAAAACTTTGATAGTAATATTTCCCATAATTTTTTAGTCAAACATATTATTGCAAAGGAGAGGGAACAATGTTTCACGCATGAATTTTGTTGCACCGTGAAATAAAATCCATCTAGCGCTAATATTTCCCTTGCAGTCCCATCGCCTCCGAAGTTAACCCTAAATCTCCTCCTCCACCTTTGGAGAGGATCCTGTCGCCCCAACTTCCCCCAAATCGCCTCCCCAACTTCCCCAAATCCTCCACCACCATCGTATCCACATCGTTCTTTGTCGCCCCCACCTCGGCCAAGACCGCCCATTATCCCCGTCGCCTCCCGCACTTTCCCCAAATCACCTGCAGCACCACCCGAGTATCCCCATAGTCGCCGAAGTACCCACCTCCCATGGGCGAGCAGGAGCGGGTGAAGGCGGAGGCGCGTGAAGGGGAGCCGCTTCCACTTCTTCTACACCCTCCCGGCCTCCAGGTATATTTTCATCTTTTTTCGTAAATCGAACTTCGTAGTTCTATTCATTAGATTTTTGACCATTGTGCTATTGCCTTGAAGTCATTCTAACTATTTGGATCCTGATATTACGTAGTTCGAGAGACAACATTGGCATTCATGCGGCATCCAGTTGTTGTATCTCGGCTTACTCATCAAGAAGCACACTTTGCCCTTTAATTTACATGTTTGTTCATGCGTGATTTCAATTTATCTCTTGCTACCTTTCAAATGTACGATTGCTGAAATAATGTACTGCTATCTATCCTGCAATTGAATGTTATGCATCTTTATTGTTCCTCCCAGAATAGGAAAAACAAAACATTACTACATATTTTCATACTTACTCCATTTTGTAGGTTGTAATTTTACCATAAATTTTACCCTGTCCCCGGCGTAATTGTTGAGCTCAATGAGAACACGCAAACAAGTTATAGGTTATCTTCCTCTACTTGTCTTTTTTTGAGATTATCTTCGTGCTTGTGATATATACTACAATGCATATTATATATACTAGTATATCAAAATTCATCCATGTTAATGTAGTGTTAATGTGGTTAACATGAGAATATTTAACTATCTTAACTACTCACGTACGCATGTATAATGACTTCACAGTATATAAAATCACACAAACTTTAAGTCTTAAGTGGATTTTCAGACATGAACATTCAACATCAATGTGAATACACAGTTTCACACGCTATTCACATTCATTGATTTCATAATTGAAATTCAACTGTGTGAATATAAGAAGTTGTGGCTTGCAAATATCACGATTCTGATATTCTTACGATTTCAAATAATAATAATACCAATGATTTCATAATAGAACATCAACTGTGTGAATATGAGAAGTTGCGGCTTGCCAATATCGCGGAGGTTCATGCCAAATTTGATTTTCTGGGCATCCGTAAAGTAAAAAACACTCTGAATGCATCGACTACTTCCCATTCATCTATAAGGACAAGCAATCTGAGCTTAGAACACAGTGAAGACTCCGATTCAGAGTATAATCCTGAAGAGGACAGTGGGACCGAGAATGATGCAAATGACAAGATTCCTTCGTATGAGGAGCCGCAGACGGAAGTGCGAACTGTAGCTACTATATCAGCCTTAAAGGTGCTTTGTCTATTCTGTTGGGGGCTTAGGATTTTGGTGTACTTGTGTTTTGAATTGGTTATGTGGTTCTTGTGTTGGTCTTTATTTATTTCAAGTGATATATTGACTTTGCTGTTTATTCTTTTATACCAGAGTAAATCATATAAAAAAATGTTACAAGGCTTGCTTTAAGGCCCAATAAAAGGGACAAGATGGCTCCAGGTGGCACAAGACCTTCCAAGAGAGTGAAGGCAACTCAAATAATACTGACCACCTCTGGAGTTTCAACAAGGTCAACAAAGAAAGAATTTATCCTTGGGACAACTTCTTGAAGATAGAACCATCTGCGACACATGATCAACTGGATCATCAAGTTCAGAGCCAAGGACAAGAACCTATTGTGGAACCTAGGAGCACTACAAAGCAAGCGGTTGATGATCAAGTTCAGAGCCAAGGACAAGATCCTATTGTGGAACCTAGGAGTCCCATTAGGGAGGTCTTCTGAAGGAGAAAGTTTAGATGCGGACGAAGGTGGTGAACTTGTTGCCCATAATGAGAACAACTCACCAAATAATGCAGGCATGTATTTTTACCTTGCTCCTTTAATGATTGTAAAGTTTTGTTCTCTAACTCTTTGGATCACAACTTTGTAGATACACCAATACACCTTGTAGAGGGAAGAGGCCCCAAACAATGGGCAAATCACTTGACAGATGACTAGAGCTATGGGCGTAAGGATGCCCATACAATTTACTGAAGGGGTCGAGGCCACAAAATTCAGATCAAGCCGCTAAGCTAGCTTCTGAGGTAGCATTCACATTAGGCAATCTGTGCCTATCCTCACACAATGGAAGGAATACAAGAACAACACTTCTCATTTACAATTTCATGGGCAAACTATCTGTAAGTAATTAATTCTTTCCCACTAACATGTTTTCTTCTACGATTAACGGTACCTTATACATATTCATGATATCTTCTTTACGCCTAACTGTTTATATCTAATTGATTGATAGACAAGGCTAGCTATGGACACTCTTGCCAAAGCCAACGAATGATGCATGCTCGATTTATTCAAATGCGGGATCGCCAAGCTAGGCATAGGCTCAAGAAGCGATTTTTGATGGTATTCCAGCTAATGAAATCAGTGGAACATCTCCGATACCTCAATTGTCGATGATGAGTGGAGAAAGCTAGTTAACAAATGGTCGACTCCAAAAATAAGGTATTGTAACCACTTTTTCTTTTAAGATTCTATTCTTTGAATGTGACTAACTAGAAAGTATTTTCTAGGAAATCTGTGAAAAGAACAAGGACAATCATGCCAAAGTCTAGTTCCATCAGGCTCTGAGGTTCTCGTAGCTATATTTCATCCGCCATGCTCTTGTATGTACCCATCATCTGCTTATTATTGGTTTTTTATCCAAAAATAATTATCTTGCCTTGTTTTGTTGTTATAAGTACTAAACATTGATTTTGTTTTCATTCATACTAAAATCTGAAGGAGAAGAACAAAGATCGAGAGTTAGATGCGGTTGAAATCTTTAAAGAATGCCACAACAAAGAAGAAAAAGGGATTCTCTCAACCAGTGCAACATGCAATTGTATGTCCCTGTCAATCCTACCATTTTATTGTTACTGTTGGAATGTTGTCATGTGATGAGCACTAATGATACTGCATTTATCTCAAATATTGCTACCTTGTTCAATTATGTAACCTAAACCTAAAAATCTGGTTGATCTATGATGTCTATGATGTTTTTACTTATTTACTAAAGTGAATGTAATTTATGCATATTTCCTATGCAATTGGTCATGGGAAAATATAATTTTGTGCCATTCAACTCTAGAAATGGACTCACATTAAGGTTTCTTGCTAGAATCTGAAATAGGGTACCAGTAGTTTTATTTCTACAATTATCAACAATGCTATTGGTAGGTGTACAAAGTGCAGCAAAACAGTTCCAGGACCTTATCTGCTACCAATTTTTATAGCTAAGATGGTTAATGGCCAGACTGAAATATATATGAAAAAAAATACTAACTTTAAAATATTTGCATATTTAGACAAAAGAAACATCCATGAAATACATGAATGGTTTATGTGGTTAAACCAAACTACAAAAGTACATAGACACAAATGGCTATGGTCCACAAATTAAACCAGAAAACAAATAAAATGCATTAGTGACATGCACAATGTTGCATAGAGAATACTTTGGATCAAGAATAACATCCACGATCCCTGTAGCTTTAGATGAGAAAGATTCCCATACAATGCCGTATGTCCACATCAGTTTCTATTTTATAAATGCTATTTGCCTATTTATAACAATTTCTATTTGAAATTTGAACATTCCAATTGAATCAAATTGGAAAAGTTAACTAGGAAAATACTAACTTTTTGAGAAGCACTGAAATGAGGTTGAAAGTGTAAATAATGCTGTGACTAGTGATTTAGTAGCTATGTCAACTAGATTTATTTACGGGCATGTGACACCACGAAATGTCGGGATTTGAAATTGTGATGATAAAATATGATAAGACGTCGTAAATGAGATAATATGTGAACTTTTACATTTAGAGCCCTGAGTTATCACGTTTTAGCGCGTTTCGGCCTGTTTTCGGGTTTCCGGGCCTCTCCGGGCGTTTGGGCCTTGAGGACTTAAGTGGGCGGAGGTGGGACTTGTTTGGGCCCATGTGGGGGTGAGGAGGGCAGCAAACCCTGCTGCCCTAGCCCTCCCCACCCCTGTGCGCCGCCCCCTCTTGCCCCACTTCTTCCTCTCCTTCCAATCTAACTCCTCCACCTCCACCTCTCCTCTCCCTTCCCAAACGCCTCCTCCCTAGGTGCTGCTGCCCCTCCCTTCTCCTCCCTTGTGGGCGCACCCCAAGGTCTCTTCCTCGCTGCCAAGGTGCTGTCCAAGCTGTTGGGAGGAGTTGCAACGAGGAGGATTGGTGGAAACGCGGCGTGGAAGGAAATCGGGGAAGATCGCGAAGATTCGGCCGTCGATTTGTGATTCTCCAAGAAGGTAATGGGGGAATCTTTTGGGGTAGACCTCTTGCTGCTGTAGAGGGTGAATACCATGTTTTTAGATCAAGGGTTGTGCTGCCATGGGGTAGAATCTATGAAATCTAGAGTTGTATTCACGTTCTGGTTCGGGCAGATTGGGAACCCGAGCTAGGGCAGGCGTTTTCGCAAATTTAGAGTTTGAATCAGACCGTACGGACTTCTAGGAAGTTATAGATAATTTCATTATCTTTCCGTACATATAAAGAAATTGAAATTCCGCCCAGCCGTTAGGAAGTTATGGCTGTTTTACCGAGCGCTGTCAAATCTGTGACGAGATTGAGACAGTTCGTGTTCAACGTTAGATTAAACAACCTTAAAGTCCGAATCAGTCTTTCCCTATAACTAGAAAAAGTTTGGAAATTTCTAAGCTACGAGGGTGTACTCGTTTATTCAATTTGGAGTTCTAGAACTCAAGTTATGATTTTTCGAAGCCGCTGTCCAGAACGGGGCAAAATCTGTGATTTCGGGGTTTTGGAGTATATAGCGTATTAGGTGTAGTGGGTACTGTTTTGAGGAGTCGAATTAAGTGTGTAGCACATGTTTGCAGGTGGTGTGCCTCCGGGAGTGCCCTCGACCTCTCGTCACTCCGTTGCGCGGTTGAAGGCAAGTGTTTTGCGTGGGTTTTATGTTATACGTCTTTGCTAGAATTGATTGATGGTACTTGGAATAGTTAACATGTTGTCTTGCCATGCCATGGATCACATGTTATAATGGATAGGATGTCATTAGGCCATGATTGAAATAATGTCGATGATATGGGATCCTCATGCTATGATTAAAATGCTTGTCGTTGATAAAGGGTTCATGCCATGTCTTTGAAAGGCTACCGTTGATTGTTGATCACGGTCTTACATGTTGAGAGGCCATATGTTGATATGCAATATTCTATTTATGAATACGTTACTGTCCATTTTGCATGCATGGCATATTTTCATGGCTGGCCGGTGAGTTAAGTCATAACTATTCCGGTAGGGGCGGTGAGAACCGTTATGACTAGTCCGGGGCCATTCGTTTGAGTAAGTCCTACCTCGTGATTCCATCACCGAGGTGACTGGAAGCGAGTGATAGGCACCCTCCATCTTCGGGATGGAAGGGGAAAAGGGTGCATGCCGACGGGTGTGCACTCAACCATACCGGTATGAGTATTCCAGAGACATGTGCATTGCATTGCATGAAGGAGATACAAAAATGAAGTGGTTTATGAGATGATGAGGATGGTACTCATGAGATGCTCATGAGATGGTTATCATGTTGTGTTAAAAGTTGAATCTAATGTTAAATATGATGAGTTGTGATCATACCGTGGAGACTGGAATGATGGTTTGTTGTCTTGATCCTCGTTGAACCTTTTCAATACACTTTCTTTGAGTTATGAACTCACGCTTGTGTTTTTGTGTTGTTTGTTTTCTTTAGGTACCATGAAATCGGCGCGCGGGAAAAGGGAACTAGCTACACTCCTCCACGTAGTATCATAATTTAGCTAATTCACTTGTTATGGAGACACGGCATTAAGTCTACAATAATCTTTGGTGTAGGGTCTTATTATTTGGTTGTTTTCCCTCATGTGTATCATGTGGGATTGAGAAGTGAATGGTTTCTTCATATTAGACTTAGTGATGCTTATTCTATTGCCAATGATACTTATTGAAATCATAGATGATGAGTAGCTATTGTTATCACGCTTATCGATACCTTGGTTGTCTTACTTCTTGATATATTGTTATGTCGTTAATTTTCCTGCATAAGCAAAGGAGATCTTTGTCAAAATTCTCAATTATTCTAATTGAGTGCTTGCTGAAATTTATCTTAAATTATGGTGTTATTCGTGTTATGGACGTTGTTTGGTGACATTAGGCTTAGTAGAAGTCGGGTTATTCTGATTGGTATCGAGCGGGCATTAGGTCCTTGGATTATGCATTTAGTGTCATACATAGGTTCAACTAAAACTTTGAAGTGGGATAATCTAGAAACATGGCTTAGGTTGTAACTAAAACTTTGTTATAGGATAGCAACCTTAAAAAAAAAAATTGCAAGACTGGTATGACTAAATTAAAATCGACACACTTGGATGCACAAGAGGGATGGGTTTATGGATTTCGATTTTCTTTATCGCTACTGTTTATTTGTTGAAAGTTTTGATTATGTTGATGTTGTGATTATGATTGTGAATATGCTTGCTTGTGTGATCAGAGCAGCCATGCCGAGGGGTAGAGGCCGTGGACGCCGTGGCTGCCGAGGTCGTGGGCGAGGCTCTCGTAGTTGCGAGTCTGTCCGAGGGTAGCGTTCGCCCAATGCTCATGGGCCACCAGAGGAGCTTCCAGCCAGATCACCGGCGGGGTGCCCGCCGCCAATGACGACCTAGTTCAGGCTCTGCAGAGGGAGATTCAGAGCCTGCGCCCGGCCATGGCACCCCTGTTGTTGTGCCTCCCCTGCAGTGGCCCCGCCAGTGCCTCCCCCGCATTGGCCCTCGTTGTTGGCTACGCGCCGAGCCGAGGATGAGTCTTCGAGAGTGGATGTCCCTCCGCCTTGACACCTTTGACGGAGCGCACGCTGGTCCAGCCGCAGATTGGCTGCGGTACATGGAGCGGCAACGAGGTTTTGGAGCCGACCTCGGTTCAAAGGGCTCGCTTTGTGGCCTTTCACCAAGGGCCAAGCTGACATTTGGTGGGAGGGGGTTCTTGCCGCTAGAGCCCCCCCTCTTGGGCCGACCACTTGGGAGGATTTTGTGGCTCGTTTCCGAGCCAAGTACTACCCCGAGTCCTTCCTCGAGAGGATGGAGCATACTCTGACGACTCTTTCCCAGGAAAGAAGTCGGTACGGAGTATGAGGCGGAGTTCAACAGCGTGGTGCGTTCGTGCACCGCTGCGTGATGACAGGAGAAGGCAAGGAGGTTCCGTAGGGGCCTCAACCAGAGTTCAGAGTTGTCATGGGGGCGATCGTCTCGTGACTTCTCGCCCGTGGTGGAGCAAGCGAAGGGCATGGAGCTCGAGTTGGAGCTCTCCGGATAAGCAAAACCCGGTGGTTCGGGGTCCTCGCGGCCCAGTGGGGCCGAAGAGGACTTTTGGTGGAGGGGTGGGTCTTCTCGACCCACCTTCAAGAAGTTCAAGGGAGGACAGGATCTTCCTCGGGGCTAAGCGCCGCCCGTCTTCCTCGCGAGCGGAGTGTTCGGCCTCGAGGCAGGCATGATGTGCTTCAAGTGCGGTGGTGAGCACTGCTTCCGAGTGTGGTTGGATCGAGTTGCAACCATGCAAGCCCGGCCACATGGGGACGAAGTCTGCCGGATGAATCCTGGTAGCATCATCAAGTGGGAGACGGTGCCTTCTCCTCCCACTCCAGCGTCTTCTCGAGGATCGGTGCACATGATGGTCGCTCCTGTGTCTCGGCCACCCTTTGCGTGGACGCCACCCGGGTTATTGGTGCCCGCCGTCGGCTCCTCCTCGCCTACTTCCGCCTCCTCCACCTTGTTGGGACACCAGGTGTGTCGGGGCCCCGATGCCTCGGTGCCACCGTGTACGCTTGCCGACACCGGTCACCGGCATCCCGAGGTGGTTTCGTACTCTACTTGTGGATTCGATTGATGCCCTTGTTTTGTTTGATTCTCGAGCATCCTATTCTTTTGTGTCGTCGGAGTTTGCTAGTAGAGCAAAGTCGGGAGTTCAGCCAGATTTCCGAGTCCTGTGCCGGCCGGGCCTGGGGTTTGATTGCTAGTTCTTTGGTTTGTCCGGGTTGCACTTGTTGCTATTGATGATGAGGTTTTCTTTGCCAACCTTATGGTAATTCGATTAGCTCCTTTTGATGTCATTTTGGGCATGGACTGGTTGCATCGATGTCGTGCCGATCTCTGTTGCTTTCGAAGGGCTACTTTGCAGGCCGTCGGGGTGGAGTTGACCTTCAGGGTGGAGTACCCTCGATTCTATCTTCGTTTTGACTATCCTGTTTCCCGATCGTCGTTTGAGGCATTTGGGTGTTCTCTTGGCACTTTCGAAAAGCCATCTTCTTCGGTAGTCATTGAGGAGATTCTGTGGTAAAGGAATTTGTTGATGTATTCCCCGATGATTTGCCTGGTTTGCCTCCCGTGAGAAGCGTGGAGTTTCGTATTGACCTTGTTAAACTCGGCCTATTTCTATCGCTCCATACCGCTTGGCTCGTCCTTTTCAAGACGAGTTGAAAAGCAGCTGGAGGATTTGTTGGCCAAGGGTTTTATTCGGCGCAGTGTGTGTCGCCATGGGGAGCACCAGTCCTTTTGTTTCAAAGAAGGATGGTAGTTGGCGCATGTGCATCGACTATCGTGCTCTCAATCGTGTGATCAAGAACAAGTATCCGTTGCCCCGCATTGAGGATCTATTTGACCAAGCCAGAGGAGCAAAGGTGTTCTCCAAGATTGATCTTCACCTGGTTATAATCGATTCGTGTGAGGGAACAAGATATTGAGAAGATCGCTTTCTCCACTAGGTATGGGCACTACGAATTTAAAGTTATGTCTTTTGGACTAACTAATGCCCTCTTTGCTTTTATGGAGGCGATGAAATGTTACACCAAGATCTTGATGAGTTTGTGGTAGTGTTCATCGATGACATTCGATTTACTCTAAATCGGAAGAAGAACATGAGCGACATTTGAGGCTTGTACCTGAGTACATTGAGAGAGCATCACTTCTTTGCTAAGTCAAGAAATGCGAGTTACGGATTTCGTGAGGTGGGTTTTCTTGGCCACATCATCAATCCAGATGGCATATCGAGATCCTAGCAAAGTCTCAACTGGATTGGAAGAGACCTTCCAACGTTAAAGAGGTGCGAAGTTTCCTTGGGTTTGGCTATTATCGGCGCTTTGTGCAGATTTCTCCATCATTGCTAAGCCGCTTTCACGCTTGACTCAAAAGGAGATGAAATTTCAGTGGATCATAGATTGTGGCGCAGCTCGTGACTTTGAAGGAGAAGTTAGTGGATCGCCTCGTTCTTACCCTTCCCGAGCCCTGAGGCGTTTCACTGTCTATTCGACGCTTCGTCTGCAGGATTGGGTTGTGTGCTCATGCAAGAAGGCAAAGTGATTGCTTATGCGTCGAGACAGTTGAAAAAGCATGAGCGAATTACCCACTCATGATCTTGAGTTAGCCATTGTTGTGTTTGCATTGAAAATATGGAGGCATTACAGATGGTGAGTCTTGTGACATTTTCATCGACACAAGAGTCTCAAGTACATCTTTACTCGTAAAGATTTGAACTTGAGACAGAGGAGATGGCTAGAATTGATAAAAGATTATGATCTCACAATCCAAGATCATCCGAAAGGCAAATGTGGTGGCCGACGCTCGCAAGACAATGCCCCTGTTGTGGATTGTCTTGTTGCTGATTTTGAGCGCTTGGGAGTCTCCCTCGCTGCGGGACCGTGCAAGCTGAAACTCAATTGATTCTTGAGTCGATCCCCGAGCTGCAAAGGGAGGCACAAAGAAGATGATCGGTTGCTCCAAAGCAGAGGAACGCTTGAGGATGGCAAGTCCGAGACTTTGCCGCTGATGATGTGGGAGCTTTGAGGTTTCAGGTCGTTTGTGCGTGCCTCGTAAATGCCAAGTGAGAGAGGATATTCTGAAAGAGGCTCATCGCACTCAGACACGGTCCATCCTGGGAGACCAAGATGTACAGGACTTGAAGAAGAACTTCGGTGGAAAAGGATGAGAGTGGATATTGCCAAGTATGTGGCGCTCTTGTGGGATCTCGCTAAGATCAAAGTCGAGCATAAGCGCCCCGCCGGTCAAGGTGTACCTGCTGGAGATCCTCGTGTGGCCATGGGATGACATCTCCATGGATTTTGTGGTTGGTTTACCTCGCTCTCCACGAGGGAAGGATGCTGTTTGGGTTGTGGTGGATCGTCAAAGAAGTCCGCGCATTTCATTCCTATCTCGCACTACCAACTCGAGTGAGAGTTGGCTCCCATCTATGTGCGGGAGATAGTGAGGATCGCATGGTGTGCCCAAGACCATTATTTCGATCGGGATGCTAAGTTTGTCTCCCAAGTTCGGGAGAGTTTGCAGAGTGCTTTGGGTACGCAGCCTTTCGCCTCGCATCGCCTTTCACCCTCGTGACGGATGGGCAGCCTGGGCGTACCATCCAGACTTTGGAGGACATGCTCGGGGCCTGTGTTGGCTTGGAAAGGTAGTTGGGAAGATCATTTGCCTCTTGCAGAGTTTGCTTATAATAACAATACCATTCCAAAGATCCGGGCTGCTTCCCTTATGAAGTACTTTTATGGCCGAAGTGCGATCGCCACTTTGTTGGGATGCAGTGGAGAGAGAGCCGTTCTGGTCCGTAGATCAGCGTGCAGCATGACGATTGGATCGTGTGGCAGAGGTGCGACAGAACCTTCTCGCCCAGCAGAGCGAGCGTAAAAGTTATCTTGCCGATGTGAGAAGGCGGGATTTAGAGTTTGAGGTGGGTGACAAGCAGGCTCTTTGCGAGTGTCTCCTACCAAGGGTGTGGTACGCTTTGGTACCAAAGGGAAGCTTAGCCCAAGATATGTTGGGCCATTTCCTATTTTGGCCTCGAGTCAAGTTGGCTTACCGCTGAGCTACCGGATTCGATGCAAGGAGTTCACAATGTGTTTCATGTATCGATGCCTTTGAGGAAGTACTTGCACGATCCGAGTTGGTGGTTCCGTTAGAACCACTAGCTGCTGATCGAACTCACTTTTGAGTCCGGACCGTGAGAATCCTCGGAGAACTCAGAGCTGAGCGCCTTTGAAGAACAAGACGCCAAATTTGTTAAAATTTTTGTGGTCGCATGGTCACCGAGAGGGAAGCAACTTGGGAGCTGAGTCTCGCATGTAGAAGTATCCCCCGAACTATTTACCTCGTATGGGTTGCGATACCTAGCTACCTTCTGCTTTTGGTTGCATAGTGAGTGTGTCTTGGATTCGAGGCCTAATCATGCTGAAGGAGTAGAATGTGACACCACGAAATGCCTGGATTTGAAATTGTGATGATAAAATATGATAAGACGTCGTAAAATGAGATAATATGTGAACTTTTACATTTAGAGCCCTGAGTTATCACGCTTTAGCGCGCTTCGGCCTGCTTTTGCTCCGGCCTCTCCGGACGTTTTGGGCCTTGAGGGACTTGGCTGGCCGGAGGGGAATTGTTTGAGCCTATGTGGGGGTGAGGAGGGCAGCAAACCCTGCTGCCCCAGCCCTCCCCCCACCCTGTGCGCCGCCCCTCTTGCCCCCACTTCTTCCTCTCCTTCCAATCTAACTCCTCCACCTCCACCTCTCCTCTCCCTTCCCAAACGCCTCCCCTAGGGTGTCTGCCTCTCCTTCTCTCCTCCTTGTGGGCGCACCCAAGGTCTCTTCCTTGCTGCCAAGGTGCTGTCCAAGCTGTTGGGAGGAGTTGCAACGAGGAGGATTGGTGGAAACAGCGCGTGGAAGGAAATCGGGAAGATCGCGAAGATTCGCCGTCGATTTGTGATTCTCTAAGAAGGTAATGGGGAATCTTTTGGGGTAGACCTCTTGCTGCTGTAGAGGGTGAATACCATGTTTTTAGATCAAGGGTTGTGCTGCCATGGGGTAGAATCTATGAAATCTAGAGTTGTATTCACGTTCTGGTTCGGGCAGATTGGGAACCCGAGCTAGGGCAGGCGTTGCAAATTTAGAGTTTGAATATGACCGCACGGACTTCTAGGGAAGTTATAGATAATTTCATTATCTTTCCGCATATAAAGAAATTGAAATTCCGCCCAGCCGTTAGGAAGTTATGGCTGTTTTACCGAGCGCTGTCAAATCTGTGACGAGATTGAGACAGTTCGTGGTTCAACGTTAGATTAAACAACCTTAAAGTCCGAATCAGTCTTTCCTATAACTAGAAAAAGTTTGGAAATTTCTAAGCTACGCGAGGGTGTACTCGTTTATTCAATTTGGAGTTCTAGAACTCAAGTTATGATTTTTCAAGCCGCTGTCCAGAACGGGCAAAATCTGTGATTTCGGGTTTTGGAGTATATAGCGTATTAGGTGTAGTGGGTACTGTTTTGAGGAGTCGAATTAAGTGTGTAGCACATGTTTGCAGGTGGTGTGCCTCGAGTGCCTCGACCTCGTCACTCCGTTGCCCGGTTGAAGGCAAGTGTTTTTGGCGTGGGTTTTATGTTATACGTCTTGCTAGAATTGATTGATGGTACTTGGAATAGTTAACATGTTGTCTTGCCATGCCATGGATCACATGTTATAATGGATAGGATGTCATTAGGCCATGATTGAAATAATGTCGATGATATGGGATCCTCATGCTATGATTAAAATGCTTGTCGTTGATAAAGGGTTCATGCCATGTCTTTGAAAGGTTACCGTTGATTGTTGATCACGGTCTTACATGTTGAGAGGCCATATGTTGATATGCAATATTCTATTTATGAATACGTTATCGTCCATTTTGCATGCATGGCATATTTTCATGGCTGGCCGAGTTAAGTCATAACTATTCCGGTAGGGGCGGTGAGAACCGTTATGACTAGTCCGGCCATTCGCTTGAGTAAGTCCTACTCGTGATTCCATCACCGAGGTGGACTGAAGCAGTGATAGGCACCCTCCATCTTCGGGATGGAAGGGGAAAAGGGTGCATGCCGACGGGTGTGCACTCAACCATACCTGGTATGAGTATTCCAGAGACATGTGCATTGCATTGCATGAATGAGATACAAAAATGAAGTGGTTTATGAGATGATGAGGATGGTACTCATGAGATGCTCATGAGATGTTTATCATGTTGTTTTAAAAGTTGAATATAATGTTAAATATGATGAGTTGTGATAATACCGTGAGACTGGAATGATGGTTTGTTGTCTTGATCCCTGTTGAACCTTTTCAATACACTTTGCCGAGTTATGAACTCACGCTTGTGTTTTTGTGTTGTTTGTTTTCTTTAGGTACCATGAAATCGGCGGGAAAGGGAACTAGCTACACTCCTCCACGTAGTATCATAATTTAGCTAATTCACTTGTTATGGAGACACGGCATTAAGTCTACAATAATCTTTGGTGTAGGGTCTTATTATTTGGTTGTTTTCCCTCATGTGTATCATGTGGGATTGAGAAGTGAATGGTTTCTTCATATTAGACTTAGTGATGCTTATTCTATTGCCAGCGGTACTTATTGAAATCATAGATGATGAGTGGCTATTGTTATCACTGCTTATCGATACCTTGGTTGTCTTACTTCTTGATATATTGTTATGTCGTTAATTTTCCTGCATAAGCAAAGGAGATGCTGTCAAAATTCTCAATTATTCTAATTGAGTGCTTGCTGAAATTTATCTTAAATTATGGTGTTATTCGTGTTATGGACGTTGTTTGGTGACATTCTGGGCTTAGTAGAAGCTGGGGTGTTACAGGGCAATATAATCATGTGCTTGTTAAATGACCTATTAGATGAACCAAACAAAATGCTCATGGTTGATACTTCTGCTCCTTTGCCTAGAATTTGCAAGTACATGCAAATTTTATAAAATTAACTCTTAATGTCCAGTATATTTACATTTCAGAACATGCATATAAATATTCAATCTTATGTTCATTATTCTTTTCTTCAGTATGTACCTTCTTTCTTTCTTATGAAAAAATAATTGTTTACTAAAACCTATGCAGATAATTGCTCATTTTTTGCTTCTTTTGATAATTTAGGCTCAGATGGAAGAAATGATGTAGCCTGTTGCAGATGGACAAACACCAACATCCACTATAGAGGTTGTTTCTACGGTTCTCAGCCAGAGCGGTGCAAGGAGCAGTCAATTTTTGAAGAATGTTGGCTTAGAGACAACCTCTCAAAAAACTACTATGTCATCGATCAAAAGAACTTCAGGATCAACTTGATAAGGAGAGAGAACAAACAGCTTCACTTCGCAAGGAACTTGAAGAATTGAAGCAAAAGGGAGAAGAAGCAAATATGTCAACACGTAGAGAATTGGCGAGTCGGAAGGAGTCAGGAGGAAAGTAGGAAGAGACAGGAGGAAACTGATGCAATTCTTCGTCGTCTCTTGAGCTATGCAAGTCAATCCCACTGACTTGACATGATATCATATTTTCCTCTAGGCTGGTACTTGCTTGCAGTGCTTTATATTTTGTGTTGGTGAACTTCTTTTAGAAACTATTAAACTTTGTGATGAATGCTTGTGATGTGCTGACACAATGTTGCTCTGCATTGGTCAAACACTTAATCTTATGTCTGCTGCTATGATGAATATAATATATATGTTCCCATTGGTACCCTTGTTAATGTGTTGAATGTCATTATGTGATGATGAATTGGGAATATGCTAAATGTAATCTGTAATGTTAAAATTGTGGATTAGGCCATAAGTGTTCACTTTTATTCTGGGAATGGGCTATGCACTGTGAATGTAATTCTGTCTATCGTTAGTAAAATGCCACATCACCTGCCATCCTAGCCGATAACGTTGCATAGACGTGTTCAATGACGAAATCGATGTCCACGTGGCTTCTACCTATGATGAAATTATTCGTCACTAAACATGCCACCAACCTGACACACTGCCGATGATGTGGCATAGACATGTTCAATAACGAAATTGTTGTACACGTGGCTTCTATCTATGACAAAATTATTCGTCACTCAAAAGGCCACGTCACCTGACACCATGGCTGATGACGTGGCGAGGCATTCATATATGACGAAATTGTTCGTCACTAAATATGCCACGTCATTGGACACGCTGGCCGGTGACGTCACATGGGACGGCCGAGTATGTGATTTGTGACGAAATTGCACATATCAGTAACGAACTTCACTCGTCAGAGAAGATACCTATTCAGTGAGGGTTACCTGTTTCGTCATAGAATGTTGCTTATTCTATGACGAAATAACACAATTCGTCACCGTGTAACAAATGTGACGCGTTATACATGACGGGTGTTGTTTCGTCACAAATTCGTCACAGATATACAACAATGACCTTTCTGGAGGTTTTCATGACGTATTTATTACGTCATAGATGACCATATTTCTAGTAGTGTAACGATGAAGCATCAACGGCGAACGTTAACGGTGGAACATTAACGGCGAACGTTAACGGTGGAACGTTAACGGCAAAACGTTAGCGGCGAAGGTGAAGCGATGACAAGACGCTCATGAATTAACAAGGTGTCGACAGTCGGTGCAATGATATGGCCGCGATAAAATTCTACCAAGGATGGCTAACCGAGATGCGAATCGATAACAACGGACTAGGTTGAAAGGCGACGGTTTTAAGCCAGAACAAGGCTCTAATGGCAAACACAGACTGAAAGAACTCCAAAGACAGACCAAAATAGTGAATGATGACCCACTGGACAAGACAACACAGCCGAAACTACCAAAAGTGATCCAATCATGCTTCTGTACTCCTTTTGATCCACTTCAATACCATTTTCATCTGGATCTAAAATTGTCGTGGTGCTCATAGGAGTAGTCACAGATTTTCTTCTCCCATGTCATATTTCTTCAGTAGCTCCTTTGTGTACTTTGATTGGTGCAAGAATGTCTCTTCTTTCATTTGGTTGATTTGGAAGCCAAGGAAGTATGTTAATTCTCCCATCATGCTCATCTCGAATTCCCTGGACATCAACTCAGAAAAGTGCGACACAAGGGAGTGGGACAAGCCTCCAAAGATTATATCGTCCACATAAATTTGCAGAAACAGGAATTGATCATTTGCACGTTGAACAAATAATGTTTTATCCACTTTTCCCATTTTAAAGTTATGTTGAAGTAAAAAAAGCCTTTTAATCTATCATACCATGCACGTGGATCTTGTTTAAACCATAAAGAGCTTTTGACAGATAATACACATGATTAGGAAATTTTGCAATTTCAAATCCAAGGGGTTGTCCTACATACACCTCTTCTTCAATAAAGCCATTTAAAAAAGCACTTTTCACATCTATTTGATAAAAGTCTAAAACCTTCTGATGCTGCAAAAGCCAAAAGAATGTGAATAGCCTCTAAACGAGCAACAGGGGCAAAAGTGTAACATCCCAACTTTTGTTTTAATAAATTTAGTGTGTTTCCGGGATTAATTGGAATCTTCTGGAATTTAATTGGAAAAAAAATAAGAATGTTCCTTTCAAATACTTTCAAAAAAACATGTTATATAAATTAAGTTGTTGATTTTATAAAAATCTGTACAACGGTCTGATTCACTAAAAGAACTTCTACGAAAAATCTAAACGTCGAAAAATTTTGGAAACAATTTCATCAAGTTCCAAATAATTCCTAGTATTTTAGACGAATTCTCCAGGATTTCCATACCTCTTTTGCTATTTTATCCTAAACACGTTTTGAGAACATGTGTGCATATATATGTATATGTACAACATGTACCCACGTGTATGCATAAATATACATGTACGCATGGATACCTGAACGTCTCTCTCTAGTCTACCGATTCAAACTGCTCATGCATGCACGCAATGGAATTTACTTCCAGCCGTTCCTACTCCAGCCATTTCCTATTTCCCTGCCTACTGAATACTAGTAACTGGCTCATTAGCATGGACGTGACTAGCTCAATGCACCTGCATGAATTCTCTTTCTTTTCCCTGTACGTTTCCTCTCCGGCCGTTTCTAGTCATAGCCTTATCAAGTTATATACAGCCTCTCCATTGCCTCATTCTAACGTTCTAGTCACCATACCAATTCCATTGCCATTTACCTGATTTGGTCGTCGTCGCCGCCACCGTTTACGTCACCACCAGCGCACTTTCGGCCTCATCCTTTTCTGTTCCGCTACTGCTAATCGGTACTTCCTCTTCATTTTTGTGCGCTCTCTATCTCTATCGCTCGATTGATCTGTGAGCACCAGTGTAACACCCCAAATTTTTGCTTTTCATAAATTTAAATGAAATTTGGCATTTTTGGGAATTTTTGGAATTTTCTGGAATTTATTTGGATTTAATTTAAATTTATTCCCTTTTGAAATAATTAATTAATTAAAAGTTACAAATAAAATTTTGTTGGAAATATTTTATTTGAGTCCAAAATGTCTCAAAGTATTTTCCAAAATTTTTCTGATTATTTTGCTATTTTTCTCGATTTATTTGAATTTCTAGGAATTTATTTAATTATTAAAACGCTTGAAAAACCCTAATGGGTTTCACTGTTCAAGCGACCGAGCCCGAGTCGGACTCGAGCTCTAGTCGGACCCGAGCCACGGTCGAGCCGGACCGAGCCCAACCAAACCCTAACCCGTGCGACCGTTGGATCGAGATCCAATGGCCAGCATCAACCACGTCACCCACGTGGGGATCGGACCGGATCCGTTCGCCCTCGTGCGATCGCAGCCGTTGATCGTGCACGCGCGGATGGCTAGGATTGCGCCACATCACCCTCTCCGTGTCGCCGCCAGACTCCGCTGCCGCCCGCGTGTGGGCCTCGGTTTTCGCGGTTTTTACGGAAGCCGAGACCCCTATTTAATGCGCTGCCGCCGCCAAAGTGCTCTCCTCTTTCGTGCGCACCCATAGCCCTAGGTCACCGAGCTTGAGCCGCCGTAGCCGCGCCGCAAGAGCTCGCCGAAGTTGGAGGAGAGGACAGCCGTGGTTTTTGCCAATTTCCGCCGTCGTCCGCCGTTCTCCGCCGTGGTGGTGCCCAGATCCAGAACCCTCACGTCGAGCCGCGTCGGGGAGGACCACTCACCTCGCCAGAACGTGCCCAAAGCGCCGTGGGGCTCGTCATCGTCTTCGTCTCCGGCAGCCGCAAGTCACCGCGACGCCATCGCCGACCCCGAGCTCCACCCATCGTCCGATCAAGATCAAACGGTCACTGTGAGTCCACGTCACCCCGAACCCGTAGAGAACCAAATTAGACCTGGACCGTTAGATCTAGATCCAACGATCCACGTTTGTCCACGTCACCCCTGTGTAAATTCCACGTTTCGGGTTTAGATCTATTTCCAGCCGTTGGATTTACATCCAACGCTCGTGATTGAGCCTCGTAGCCGTAGACCGCACCGTGCTTGGGTGCGATAGCAGCCGTTAGATCTAGATCGTACGGTTAGGGTTAACCCACGTTGTAGCGTTAGATGCAATCACAGCCATTCGATCGAGATCGAATGGCGAGGATCGAGCCACGCGTCGCCACTCGGGTCATGCCATGTCGCCCCCTTGACGCGGTGAAACCTGATTGGATCTCGACCGTCCGATCTAAATCGAACGGTCCAGATCAACCGTGTTGTCCTCAACGTGTGAGAGCCATCCAATCTCAACCATTGATATTCAAACCAATGGCCCAGATTGCGCCACGTATGCGAGAGCCGGACCGGTGCGGTCAGTGCGCACGCGCCCGGTCGCCGCTAACGTCACGCGTGACGTTAGCATGGGGCCCGCGTGTCAGCAGTTGGCCCAACGGCTCCATGACGTCATCCGTGACATCACGCTGACGTCACGGTGGGGGCCGTGTGTCAGTCGACCTTTGGCCGAGCCGTGCTGACGTCAGCAATGATGTCAGCAGTGGATCCCACATGTCAGTGAGATATGTGCCCGTGGACCGGGTCCACGGTGGACCGGACCCAAGCCATGGACCAAGTCCATGGACCGACTGACGCACTGATGACGCAATAATTCGATTTTTCAATAGAAAAATAATTCGGTGGAAATTCAAAATCCAAGCTGACGTCATAAATGGATTTTTTAATAGAAAAATAAATGAATTAATTCGGTTTAATCTTTTATTTGAATTTTCAAACTTCAAACGCTTATAACTTTTGCATTTTAACTCCGATTTGAGTGATTCCAATTTCTAAATTTGTATAAAATTGAGATCTACTTGATGATGAATTTTATTTATTTTTTGGACATAAGTTTTATCTATTTATATTTATTTAATCAATTTTTCAAACTTTAAACGGATATAACTTTTGCGTTTTATCTCCGATTTGGACGATTCAAATTTCTAAAAATTTATAAAAATGTGCTCTCTCTGTTTATGAAGTTTATTTGAAATTTTATACACTTATTGCCTACATGACTTTCTCACCGACCTGGCTCAACAACTCTTTTATCATTAAACATCTATAAACGATGTCATGCTTCCTTTTCACCATTCATTCTTCATGTAACAACAATACCGAATAGTCATTCACCAAAAGACTTCTTCCTCGGTATAACATGATTGAACACAAATAACATCGATGATTACGCTAATTTGTATAAACTATGACAGGAGCATCATTAACAGGAAAACACCATGCCGTAATCAGAACCCACCATTAATTGAAAGCTAAACTTGCAAAACCTCGCATTTTAACCAAAATTAACATTTGGAAAAGGACATCGACTCCGAAGTTAAACATCTACGCACACAACCGCCCCAAATTTTCTCAAAGAGAAAGGGAAACTCATTTCAAAGGGGAACACTTCACTAATAAAATCACTTATGAAACATTCATAAAATCCACCTTTTGAAGCACTCGCAAACACCACACAAACTTTCCAAATAAGTCCAACTCCAGTCAAATAGTGTTACAAATTAAATCTCAAGAGTTTCCAACACAACCCACTACGTCCATCTGCTTCCTTTAAATTTTTTTTCCAAAGATAACTCAGTGTGAACGCGAAGGAGCGCGATCCACTCAAAAACTTCTGGGTTTAAATCCATACTCATAGCACAACCTAAACAAATTAGCCAAAACCAAAGATTGGCACCAATCTCTACGAGTTTTAGGGAAACTCTGAAACACAAAATACGGAACACTTCGACCGAAACCCTTCAACCAAAATAGCAAACAACCAAACCAGTCCAAAAGGTTTTAGACACAAGCTCAGCATTGATGCAACCACCTCTAGTGTTCCACTATGCTTTCCATTAAAGACTTCAATATTCACTATTTACTCCTTGAGAAGCCCCATCATAATTCAACCAAAAAAACTACATAACAAATTCTTTCTCTAGTTACCTTTCCCAACACTTATAAATAAAGTTTATGACGATTATAAAAAAAAAACAGCCAACCAATACTACCTCATCATGATCCCCACAGACCAACACATCATATAACAACGTATTCTATATTTCAAACATAGTACTTCAACAGATACTTAAGCATGATCAACCTATCAATTTTATACCATCCATACGTCAACATCTTGACAATTGAAACTTGTTCAATCAATAATTGACTTCAACAAGTAAATATTATCTCTACAAGACAAAGTTCGTAACTATGATTCCAAGATATACATTCATTAAGGATAAAATTCTACATCATGTTAATTATTCATGGTTCACTCCATCAAAACATGTTACAATAACCTCCATTTTAACAATGGTTTCCAACAAGTAATCTACACAATTACCACCACTACTAAGTCATCAATATCAATAAATGGGCATAATCATAAAAGAGCTACATAATTTTTAGTTACTCTATCCATATATCATAACAAATCATCACTACACAACATACTCCAACTATTAAATAAATTTAATAAGTTAGACCAGCACAATGTTCTTAAAACAACAACAAAACCTATATCTTCCCATTTGACATCGGTACTAGCATTATATGAACACATATGCATACTTCCAAATATACCAATGGTTTGCGACAACATAAATAGCAACTCTAATCAACTTCCAAGTTAAGGTCACCAGCCAGCAAGATTAAATTTCTCTATTAACTCGTTAAATTAGAACATCTTTAAACAACCAGCAAGGTTTCTTTAACAAAATCAGTAGTTTACATCATCTTAATATTCTAACTATGCATCAGGGTTTAAAACTTTAAACATTATCGAGGGTCATAAGCACTTTTAGAGCAAAGCAACAAATTCTAAGCATGTACATTGACACATTTAATCATTCTCACCATAGAGTAAACTACAACACTAGTAGTCTATTCATCCTCAAACTAAAGATAACAATCGCATTGAATTGATTCGACTCACAAATTAACTTAGCAATACATCATTCCATAAACCACATTGTTACCTACTACATAGCATGGACATAAACTTTTCTAAACACCTTCATGGGTCACAAACTCTTGACAAACAGGATGCAACCCAACTTTAAAGATAACCACAGCTCAGGAACAAGAACGAACACCGAATAACAATTTCTCCTTTCCAGGCAAGGAAGAAAAACAACACTCCAACAGAAATACGGGAGAGCTCAACTCTCAAATTTCCAACTTTGATAGCCCAAAACTCTTCAAGAAACCCTAAGAACTATACTTCCAAGAAGGAAGATGGATGCACCAGGGAAAACCAAATGTTCAACTAAACCTTTTCCGATAAAGATTAAAACTTATCTCCTACCTAACTCAAGGTCTGCACAAGGAAAAACTCCAACACTTTTCTTAGATAGGGAGCACAACAATCACATAAGTTTCCTCCCCAAGACAGTCCATAATAACCACAAAACTGGGTGACAAAGCAAAAATTGCGACCAAAAGATGCGCAACACACAACTCTTCTTCTTCGTCTTCAACCAAGGAAGACAAAACCACAAGCCGCCTACGGAACAATCCACGAGAATCCAATACCCAAATACTTTTCTTTTGATTTCAATCAACTAAAACCAAGAAAACCAACCAAACAGATCGTTAGAATGGTAAAGAACATCCGAAGGAATACACTACCAACTCTTCTATTTGTCTCCAATCAACTACCCGATCTACGACAAAAAAAGGTAAGCACTCTTTCCCCACAAGGGGTTAATAGTTCTTCGGTGATGGCTTTAACCGGCCATACCGTCAAACCACAACCTTACTATAAACAAAAAGGTGACCGAAACCCTTCGGCACCACAACCCCACTTTATCACGATAACAAGAACAATTCAATCAATTACCTCATAAACATAGCAGCATACATTATCAATTATAGCATTCAACAACAAGGCTTAAATACAACATTTAAGCGTAAGCAATGATACCCACACCCTTTCCTACTGTGCATCCATGTGTGTCAAATTTTAAATTAATTATTCCACTTGCACAAATTTTAATGTTGCTAACCTATGATAAAATTTTAATTATAACATAAGCCATGTTTCTAGGTTATCCCACATCACATTTTAATTAACCCTATGGTATTTCACTAAGTTCATACACCACGGACCTGAAGTCCGCTCTGATACCAACTGTAACACCCCGGCATCTAGTATGCCCTGGATGTCACCAAACATGATAGACGCAGCATCCAAATAACACAAATAAAGGTAAATTACAGCAAAGGTGCAAATGCTAAAACCGAAAATTTCGGCAGCATCTCCTTTGCTTTTCCATGGTTCGGAGCAACAACAAAGTAACACAAGATATATCATAATGGAAAGCATCTAAAATAGCAATAACAGGTGACATAGCAACAATATAAGTCCAGGATAAAGCATTAAACCACTTCATGAGCTAAACGAATCAAATAATATGACCGAGCACACAGTTAAGCAATTCTCCAAGTTTGATGGCATAAATTTTATTATCATGACTCCAAATGATAACATTGTCTAATTTGTGTGGAGCTACGTGTAGATGTGTAGCTAAACCCTTTTCCCGCATGCTGGTTTCATGGTTCCTAAGAAAAACAACATAAACACAAGCGTGAGTTCATCACTCAGCAAGTATATTGCAATGGAACAAGAAAACACATTCCAATACATTCATCACTACTTTTCATATTCAACATCATGAACATCTCATATTCACATTGTATGCATCTCATTGACATCAACATATAACATCATCATATAATATCATCATATAATGCAATGCAATATAATGCAATGCACATGTCTCCTTGAAGCACATACCGGTATTGCCGAGTGCACACTCGTCGGCGTGCACCCTCTTTCCCCTTCCATCCCGTAGATGGAGGGTGCCTACTTCTCGCTTCCATTCACAACTGTGTATGGAGTCACGAGGTAGGACTTACTCAATGGCGCTCCAAATTAGTCATAACTTTCTCACCGACCTTACCGGACTAGTTATGACTTTCTCACCGACCGGGCCAGTTTTCATGCCATGTATGCAAATATGACATAAACATATACAACTTGCACATAAACTCAGCTAAACATGGCATAGCATCATATTAAACCATTTTCATCATATGGCAAGTAAGAGTCAATCATGGCATCATAACACAAAACATGTGTAAACCATCTCAATATCAAACATTACGGCTCCCTAACCCACAACCACTACAATACACTTGCCTTAACTGCGGGCGACGGATTGGCGAGAGGATGAGGGCACTCCCGGGGTCACACCACCTGCACATAAGTACCACACACTCAAAACGTGCCCTCAAAACAGTACAAGAACGATCCCCTACCCCAACTTCGCAAACAACCCCTAAAACCCGAAAACAGAGAATCTATCCCTATAGGACAACGGGCTTCCAACTAGCATAACTTTAGTTCTAGGACACCGAATCGAGTAAATGAGTACATCATCGCGAAGTTTAGGAAATTTCCTAGCTTTCTCTAAGTATTAGGAAAAGCTGATTCGGCCTCTAAAATTGCCTAATCTGCAGATCAACCCGATCTGTTCCAATCATGTCACAGTTTTGAACACGTTCAGTAAAATGACCATAACATTAAAACGGCTAATCGGATTTACACGTTCTTGGTGTCCACTGAAAAGTATTGAAATTATCTACAACTTTCTCAACGTACGTCTGACCAGAAAACGCATCTAAAATAGAGAAAACTCAAACCCTAGGTCGGACATCCAATCTGCCCGAACAGAACACCATGAAATCTCTAGTTTTCATCTATTCTATCCAATCACAGCACTACCTTTCGATCTAAAAGCATCAAAACCTCCTCTAGATCAGCACCTAGACCATCCCCAAAGATTACCCATAGCCATACCTTAGCCCGACGAACGACGAACCGACGAACACCTCTCCCGGTCGCCCGATCTTCTTCCACCCGCCAATCCCGCCGGATCCTCTCGTCTCGGAGCCTCCCAACGGCGAGGACAACGAAGAGGATGGGCGTGGAAGCAAGGGGAAGGGGTGGAGCTCATCTAGAGCCGGCTAGAGGTCGTGGGGAGGAAGGGGAAGGGGAGGCGCAAGTGGGGGAAAGGGGGTGGCGCATGGGGGAGTTGGGGGGGCGGCGGCTAGTGTTTTGGTTGGGGGGCGCACCAAGCATGGGCAGCAGGTTTGCTGCCCAATTCCACCTCCTCATGGGCTTCAACTCTCCCCACTTTCGGCCCAAAACAGCCCCCCAAGGCCCAAGCTCCCCCGGAAGCCCAATTTATCCCCCGGAAAGCCCAAATTCTCCCCTGGAAAAGGCCCAAACTCACGGAAAAGGCCCAAAAATATGACACCAAAGTCGTATCTTAATGCCGACATCGAAAATGACTCATACCGTCATTCTGTAGTGTCACATGTATAGATTGCTCAATCATACTGGACAAATCAGCTTGAGCCGGCATATATCGGCTTACCGAATCATCACCGACAGGACAAATCAGCTTGATTGACATCGGCGGTTGTTGTAGATTTTCCAGCCGATGCCATAGTTGATCTTCTTGGTGTCCCACTGGGCGTGCCAAAATATGTTCGTGTCAAAAACGTGAAGCAGGGTTTTTAACCTCGAACACACAAGACAAACGCTGGGTTTGCAGAGCGTGCCAATCGATTTGACCTGCAATCGATAAGGTGAACAGTGAGAAAGATTGAAGCCGATACTTCAAAAGCTATCGGCTTGACTCCGATCGGCTACAGGCTGATGAGGAATATAACTAGATTAACCGATGAAGGCTAATCCGGGGGTAAAAAGGTAGATCGGTTTTGAAAGGCGATGCGCAGCAAGCAAAATAGATCAAACCTGAGAAAAAGTCGATGAGAGCAATAAATCGGCGATGCGCAACTCTTTATTGATCTCGACGGTTTATAGATGAAAGATTACAATGAAACTAAAACGAAGAAAAGTATAAAAAATTTGTGGTTGTGTTGGTTGATTTCTACGCCGGCCTGGGTTTATATTTATACCCGTTGGCCGATCCGAGTCCTACTTGGATACAACAAAATATTCGGTGCAAGTTTCCTAAATGGACTCATCCCTTTCCACAGCCGATGGCACTTGGCCGATTCGAGTCCGGCTTGAATACGGTAAGGAATCCGAGTCGACTTGTGTTTCCAAAACAGGCTTTCGTTACCAAATGGCTTGCGGCGTGCTTCACCCGGCCTTTCCTAACACCTTATCTTGCCAATGTTCCCACACGCAAAATTCTGGTGCAAACACATGGCTAAACCTAATACTTCCATATGAACAGAAAGAATACCGTATTAAAGAGCTTAGGGACCAAATTCACCAATCTCTAAACTTCATTTGCACTAAATTTGAACTTTTCAATTTAGACGTATTGGAAATAATCAATTTAAGAAATTGATACAAACTTAGTCCAAATTTAAATATTTTTACATATTTGAAATCCTAATGACACCAGGAATACAATAAAACTAGTTTCATCAAATTTGGAGGTCATTTGCATAAATTTTATATTGGACTAAGTTTCGGCCTAGAACTTGAATTTGAATTTCAAACATTTTCCAGTGAACTAATTTGAAATATTTTTACATATTCGGAAACTACATGATTTAACAAATTTTTAGAAACTAGTTTAACCTAATTTGGATTTGTATTTCAAAAGTTATGAGCATTTGAATCTATTCGGTCTGGAAAAATGCGAGAAAATCAGAAATACGCTATCTATCATCGAAAGCGCACTTCGGCTTCTGAGCGAAACTACTGTCCAAGACTGACAAGGTGGGGCCACAGTCAGTGGTTTACGGCTCGGGCGTGAGGGATTGAGACTGACGAGGATGGCCCACTCGTCAGTGTGTTGCGCTCGGCTTGTGAGGAGTGGGACTGACACCTCGGTTCCATGGGTCAGTGAGACCGAGCAGGGGAGCGGCTGAGGAGGCATCGCCGGCGCTGGAGGAGGGCCGGGGGTGGGCAAGCGAGGGCACGGTGAGCACGAGCGTGGCGAGGGGAACTTAGGGCAGCTCTCGGTTGGGGCTAGAAACGGCTGGAGCTAAGCTCGCGGCGGTGAAGAGCGGTGGCGGTAATGGCGCTCGACCGTAGCGGCGAGGGAGTGCCTTCGAAGCTCGGATTAAGGGTCGGTGAGCATTAGTGTGATGAGTACATCTAGATTCAAGAGCTCACCGTGGATAAGCAGGGCCGAGGTGAGCCGTCACCGTGCGCCGGAGCCCAGGAAGGAGGCTGGTGCGGCGGCGCTTCGAGGGCTTTCACTGCAAAACAAAGTGGGGAAGAGGCTCAGGCAGTTCCAATGATGCTCAAGCTCGGAGGAATTGAAGGTTGGAGCAATGGAGAAGGACAATTCCATTTTTCCCCTTTTCCGGCTTACCGTTGGTTCGCGAGCTATCGGCGAGGCTCACCGCCCACTGGGTATCGGAGAAGGAGCGGGTAGGAGCGAGTAGTCAAGGGAAAGCTAAGTGCTATAAGTAATGGGGAAGGATTCCCAGCTCAGTGAACACCCGTGGGCTGAATACAGGGACAACCGAGAAAAGGACACTGGCAACAAACTTTACAGCAAAAAATGTGGCATGCCAGCTCAACCAAAGGGGGAATTCAGCGGCGCAGAGGGGCAATGAGGCAACGGAAGAGAGAAGCCAATGGGAGGAGCTATCGCGGCAATGATGAAAGCTGAGTTCGACGCCGTTGCAGAGGAAAAGAGGGGCGGCCAGCTGCTGCGACGGAGAAAAGTCGGGAGAATGGCTGCCATGGCGAGGGCTTGGACGCAACATGGCAGAGATTTCCTGGATCATGAGCACAGGGCTTCTGCCATGGCATCGATTCACGGCCGGAGTCGTTGTCGCTAGGGGTGAAAACGGATCGGATACGGTCGGATAGTAGGTCATCCCGTATCCTACCCTAATTATTTTTAATCGGATACGGATCGGATACGGATAGTTAAAAATCGGATACGGATACGGATACGGGTAACGGGTATCTATAAACGGGTAGAAAACGGGTACCGGATAGTATTCGGACGGGCATAATACGGATATCGGGTAATTAGTCGGATAGTATGTAAATTGTGTAGCATTAAAATTTGTGATAAAAATAATCCAACAAAAGCGTATACCGACACAAACAATACAAAACATACGGTTGAACTAACGCGCCAAAGAGCATAAACCATATAACATAGCATCAAGTTGGTTAGTTTACAGTATTTTGTTGCTTGCTATAACAAAACACGAGGAAAGTAAGAAATAAGTGCATGTATCAGTTTTACCATTGGGACCCTGAAAAGATATAAAGCTTCCCAGATAATAGCTACATAATGTTGCATTTATAAGACATCTCACATGATACCTGAGTTACTTTTTCTTACCATCGGTTCACAAATGCAAGATTTAATAGCGGATGGGACAGTCCACTCCGGGCAGAGACGCAGATGCCGGAGCGACACAGCCGCAGCGATTTACCACCGCACTCTGGCCGGGCAGAGACGCAGCCGCAGCGCAGCCGCAGAGGCGTTGGGCCTGGCCGCTTCCCGCTTGGGGTCTAACCGTACCCGATTTTAATATTATCCGGTACCGTGATCCGACCGAATATCCGGGTATTTACCGGTATCTGCCCCGTGATCCGACCAGATCCGGTAAAGTACCCGGGTAATTACCCGTATCCGACCCGATAAAAAAAATACCCGTATCCGTATCCGAATTTTCGGGTAAAATATTCGTCGGATCGGATACGGGTCGGGTAATACCCGACCCATTTTCACCCCTAGTTGTCGCTGCAAAGAACGGGGAGAAGATTGGCCGTTGCAGCGGTTCAGCAGAGCTCTGCGCGCGAGAGAGAGAAAAGAGGAGGAGGATGGGAAAGAGAGACTAACGCGTGGGCCCAGGGTCCACACGACAGTGAGAGCAACAGAGAGATGAGGGAGTGCTTTCAGGTTGGGCTTGATGCTGGGATAGGCCCATGCGGCAGTGAGACGAAGGAAAAAGAAGGTTTAATTTAATTCCTAACTTTGGACAGCAAGCACATTTTGATTTAATAGAGCTCTCAAATCATGTTTGTAATTTTTGGTAATTTTTGCGAGGAATCCTGACAAAGAATATGACTTACTATAAAATTTTCAGACGAAAAAATTAAGCCATTAGTTTTAGAGAATTCTGACAATGCGTCTGTCAGGAAAAGCTTTTTTTTTTCAAAATCGGTTTTTCTAAGGGTGCTAACTAAGACAAATAATTTTTAGATTTTTACTGTACTATCCTAGGGTCATTTCCAAGCTATGGTAAAAATTTCAGATCAAGAACACTTATATTTATTTTTATATAATTCTGGCATTGTTCTAGATCAAAATTTCTAATTACTGTTTTTGATTTTCTAAAATTAGTAAATCAATTCCAAATTCAATAATAGTTTTCAGAGGTAACAAATAAGAGATTTGGAATTTAGTAGTGGTCTTATTAAATTCTCAAACTTCATAGGTTTTGAATTGGAGTGAAAGTCCAACCTTCCAAGCTAATTAAAAGATTGATAAAGCAATTAAAAATCCAAATAAGCTTCCCAAAATGGTTGAACTCCAAATTAAAACCAAGATCAATAATTCAAATATTTCATAATGCTTCCTAATATTTGAGAATGTTACAGTTATAATATAAGATAAACGGAGGGGAAAAAAAATAGGGACAAAGTCTCTCATGTGATCATGTCACACTGATTTCCTTAGCATCTTAATCCAAGAAAAAGCTTATGTATGAGAGGTGTCATCTTATGCTGTAGGATGTGTTAAAGTAGGATAGCGATGTATTCGTTCAACATCAAATTCATTTGGTGAGTTTCGCATAGAAATAGCCATTAGACCCGAAGCAACGCAAGGGAGACTACTAGTAACCCAAAAATCTCAGTACACAGCTCCACATAGCAATAATAGGAGCAAAATGAAAGTATGGACATCTGATAAAGTGGCATTAGAATAAATCCAGATTCTAGTCTGGAAAGCTGATCATCTTTTACTCAAGCACACCCACCCATGGTCGATGCCACTAGGGCCTGCATTGCTCGGGAAATCAAACCGGTGCGTCACCTCGTCTGGTAGGAGGGGAAGGCGGACTAACGAAGATAGCACGCAGCATTCTCGACGCCTGTCAGTATAATATCTGGACCTCTTCAGAAGAACAATGGCATCTTCCTTAATGAAACATTTCATTATACCAACAAGATCAACATAGTGAAGGTTCGCTGGCACATCCACAGTCATGTTGTCTGGACGACCTTTGATTTTCCACAGGTTGACTACATCCTCTGCATCTTGAACATTGAAGACGTCATATAGATCACTTTCTGTGTAAGGAAAAGGCTCTGCCTGTGCAGGGATTGGATTTACGGGAAACATAACGGCAATTTCTTGCAGCCCCGCTCCTACACCACCGACAGCCAAGCCTCCGAAGAACAGAACTTTGCTCGTCGCGGAAGAAACGTCGCCAATGTCAATACACACAGTTCCTGCATTATCAATGAGTCGTCTAACCGGTCCAGTAGATTTCGTACTTAGCATTTTCAGGGATCCTCCGAATTCCCGCATGATGTTACCAAAGCTGCCGGGCCTCTCACTGAATCCTCTCATCTTGGGACCGATAGCCACCATACCATCCCCCAAAAATCTGATTGTAGTTCCGATCATTCTCACAGCCTGTAGCAAGAACATAAATAAGATTCATTTTCACATTACGTGAAAAATTGGACTAAAAAGCATATTAACATAAATAAGATTCATTTTATAGACCTTTTTTGTGACAATCAGTGGGAGGAGGGCGGCGGGTGGCGGAGAACTATCTTGAGCATTGTTAACTTTCCAATCTGAGTGGAGAAATTGAGGAAATTCAGTTACAAAAAACTCTAGGGGCCACCATATAGTCAAGAATTAAAGTTGTCATCAATTGCCCAAATCCTGTACTATTACTACGCAATTACAAACATAATGACAACAACATAATGACATTATCAATGGCACATTATGTGATAAATTAAATAGGAATAACTCTCATTTGGGAAAAAAAACATTAATAATGCCTACTTGTGACGTTGTATGTAAAGTGCAATCAAGCTCCACATATATCTTCAAATCCCAAATATTGCCTCAGCACATTCTACTAGTTAGCAATGTAAATGGGGTACAGATGCGCCTTAGCAATTTAGCTATAAATGCAGAGAAACATAAACCATATGGATTCTTCCCAGTTCTCATGAACTGTGTACTACTTGTCAACTGTGTAAACACAACACAATTACAGTAATTCTGGTACTCTGTTAACACTAAACTACATGACCTACACTTCTTATACATAATTCTTCCTACAAAAGCTGCATATATAATTAGCAACTACGATCACAAACATAGCCCCGATTCAAAGAAATCCGGGGTTCAGACCTCAGGATTCTACAGTAGTTATAAGGTAATGCACTCATGCAACATCATTTAAGGATCCTTCAAACATAGTCAATGGAACAGACAACGTTAACATCAGCCATGCATTTGAGATCATCCAGAGCAACCTAAGTCACTTATGCAGTTACTCTAATTTATAGTTTTCTTTCCCACGAAGAACGTCACAAACTAAAATATGCTCATGCAAACCGAACAAACCATCAGCTATAGATATTTGCACTATTTGGAATCTTCTCAGTTTTCGCTGAAATGTGGTTGGCTAATCTTCCATGGGAATAAATGCATCCATGCAACCTTAAGGTGGTGCAATCATGCAATTTTAAGGTGACGCAACCGTGCAACTTCAAATTATCCAATTGTATATATGCATGCTTGACTATTTAGGAAGGGTCTCTGGCTCATATATATTATATATGCAATGTTGGGACACCAAGAACTTTTGAAAACAGAGAAGTCAATGGAACAGACGACGATGGAATTAGCCATTTGAGATCAGCAACATGAGGCAACAGGATGCATGAAACACAACGTACCATCAACTTGGAGAAACGTCGGTGGCAGCTCCCAAGCATGAACGAAGCGGGCGGTGTGGAACTCATGCCGCGTCTGCAAGTTCTCGCACTCCAGAACTCGCCTCTCTGTCGCGCGCATGTTGACGGAGAAGAAATTTGAACCCAGGAAGAAGTATACGATGCCATAGTTCTTGGGGTGGATGAGCGCGATCGCAGGAACCTTGTGCGACGGCAGCCCGGCTGCTGTGTAGCTCTGCTCTGCCCAGATATCCTTGAACCGCACGTTGTACTCGTGCTTCCAGTAATCCGGGCCCTCCGGATTGCAAAGCGTCCACATGGTCACCGTCGGCTCGCCGAGGAGGCCGTGGATCTCGATGTAACACAGCTTGTCCTCGCTCACCTTCACGCAACGTTGCTTGTCGAGGTCGGCGCCCCGCGAGCTAGGATTGTTTGCGTCGGCCATGACGCTGACCTCCGGGAGCGGGACGTACCGCAGGTCCGGCCGGCTGACGAAGGGGTCGCAGGTAAGAAGGCCATACGCGAGATCGACCCACCAGAGCTTCCCGTCGTGGGCGAGCGCGCCGCCGTGGCTGTCCCACGCCTGGTGGTGTGGGGAGGAGGCGAGCTCCTTCACGGCCCACACTTTGGCCCCCGTATAGTGGTAAATGAGCGTCTCGTGGTGTTCGCTGGACGTGGGGTGGAGCTGGGCGGCCATGTAGTGACCGCGGTGGTGAGGGTCTTCGATGAGGCCTACGCTGCGCATCGGGAGGATGCGTGGCTCGGTGGAGTCGGGGAGGCGGGTGGCCACGCTGCTGTGCGCGTCGCAGAGGTAGTAGACGACGCGTCCCCGGTGAGTGGTGTAGAGGAGGAAGCGGCCGGAGGGACAGGCGTTGACGACGTAGGGGAAGTTGAGGGAGTCCATGGCGTCGGGGGCGACGCGCTTGGGCACGGTTACGATGGTGGTGCGCGGCGGGTCCTCGACCTCCAGCATGACGTCGGTGCCCGGCTGGAACTTCTCGTCGCCGACGACGTTCGGGATGCTGGCCAGGATCACCCACGACCTCGGCCGTACCGGCGCCTCCCGATCGCGCGACGGCCCCGTCTCGGACATGACTAGAGAACGCGAAGCAGAGAGGGAGGGGTGAGGAATCGAAGCAGTAGTATTGGTGAGATGAGAATGGGATGGGTTTAAGACGGAGGGGGGCTTAATACTCGAAGTTTGAGTGCTAGGTTTGGGTTACGCCGCAAGTTGATGAGAGCGAGTCGGTGTGGTTAGTCCAGAGGACAGCACAGGACAGCACAGACGGAGGCCAGACGGTTAGTCCAGAGGCTGGGCAGCCAATGAGAGCGCTCGGGGCAGTTACAGAGGGGTCCACCGTTTCCAGCCCGCCGTTGATGCGTGGCTCACGCCCATGCAAACGAATCTGGCCGTTCATTACGCTTGTCCCCGTAGTAATCGCGTGATTTGGGCGCAGGCAAGTTTGTTACGCTTGTCCCCGTATCCTGGTTTTTGTCGCGGGGTGGCGTCCTTTAGACGGGCAAGGTAACGGCCGGCCGTTACGACGGCGTCTGTGCAGCTGTGACGGTGAGTTCCACGGGAGAAATGGAAGCCGTTATCTGTTGCGGATCCCAGTCTGCAGCGTCGCAGCGCGTCGCTGAGTTTGTCGGCCGCGCGCCTTTTGGTCATGTAGATCTAGAGGTGGGCATCGGTTCGGCCCGGCACTGATGTATCATGTTTTGTGTCGGAACCGTGCTGGACTAGGTCGGCACAGCCCATTTGCTCTATTGTGATAAAAGAAAAGGCGAAAAAGACACACGAAGCTGAAGCAGTAGACACAAATATTAGAAAAAAAAACTAAATTTTATTTATTCAATTAAGCAAGCGACAGAGCAGAAGCTGTATCAATTCCTGTCGGAATAATCCCTGCAGGATCTGACACTCACTTGTTTGGACTGTTTTGGGGGTTAAAGATCCCATCTCTGCTTCATTATTAATTGTTAAGGTATGGCTATCACTATGAACAACAATTTGCATGAAAAAAATAGCTAAACCTAAACAGACAACAACAATAAGCATTGTGCCTCCAAAACAGATAAACAGCCCCAATTTGCATGAAAAAAATAGCCCCACTTTCTTTGTGCTAAACTAAAGTTTCCAAAATAATGGATATATGACAACAGCCCCAACGCTTATATCTTATAGCTATTTGTTTGCATTTCATAATCACATACAGCATACAAATAGAGCACATCAACTTCCATTTTCAGCTTCCATACAAACAAATAGCAGCATCCATAATCAACTTCGATAATCAACTTCCATAATCAACAACTACAAACAAATAGCAGCATATCTTACCTAAGCGCGGGCACAGGCTCGAGGATGGGGTTGATGGCGAGGGCGAGCGCGCGGAGGGGAGTGGCGGAGGCGGCGGCTACACGCGCGAGGACGGGAACGGGGCACGGGGACGACGACCTCACAGGCTCGGGGACGGCGCGGGCGAGCGGGAGGAAGGAAGCTCCGGGAGGGCGGCGCGTCGGTGGGGGGAGCTCCGGGAGGGCGGCGCCATTGGAGGGGGGGGAGCTCCGGGAGGGCTTCCGGCGCCGGATGACCTCAGGAGGGTAGTCGTCGGAGGCGAGGAGGACGGCGGTGCGCGCGAGAGGAGGAGGAAATGGGAGAAACCGCACGAGAGGAGCTGAAAAGTGGGGAAGAAATGGCGGTAGGTGAGCTATATAGGTGCACCATCAGTCCCGGTTGGTGTCTTCAACCGGGACTGATGTCCACATTAGTACCGGTTGGATATACCAACCGGGACTGACTCCACGCGAAAACCCTAGGCGCTATCAGTACCGGTTGGTGTATCCAACCCATACTGATGTGAAGAATCAGTCCCGGTTGAAAATACCAACCGGTACTGATTAGATCACATCAGTACCGGTTGGATACACCAACTAGTACTGATTAATTTTTCAGCAATCTAATATAAATTAAAATTCATATACTCTTTAGAATATTATTTTCCAGCCATCTAATATAAAATAAAATGGTAGAAAATTCAATTATTGCTTCTTTGCTTAATAAAAAATAAAAAATTATACTTATTCCACACTAAAATGATTTTTAAAAAAATAAAATAAGATTAATAGTCATTTATAAATTCCTTTTATAGTTTCTACAATTCAACAATAATATTGAAAATTTATATATTCTTTACAATATTTTTTTATACATTTCTAATATAAATTAAAATTATAAAAAATTATAAGAATATTTTTTGCACTCTTATAATTCCAATTCAAATTTTCACCTTGTTACATAAATTCAATTATTGCTTGTTTGCTTAACAAAAAAATAATAAATCATTATTATTCCACACTAAAATGATTTTCAAAAACTAAAATAAGGTTATTAATACACAACTAGTATGTTAGTAGTCTATTACACCAAAAGAAAGCAAAGTGATCCATCCACAATAGACAATTTAGTAGCATGGGAACACAGTAGACAAGATTTAACGTGAAAAAAGAAAACTAAGCATCCATCAGTGATAGACTATAACTTGTAACATGGGACTATACAACACAGTTGGACTTATTTGCTAACATACTTTGTTTTTACAAGCGATCCTTCATTATGATCACGACGTACGTGAGGAGATTGCTTTGTATCATTTAGGACACTAATGTCTATGTCCACCGTGAAAGGAGGCAGCTCATCGAACTGATTATACTCTTCTTTGTCCGTGACGCCCTCAACTCCGACAATCCTTCTTTTACCTGAAAGAACCACGTGGCGCCTTGGTTGATCGCTACTGCTAGTCTTCTCATTCTGCTTTATGTTTTCGGTAGACTTGTCATTCTGCCTCTTCCTTTTAGTAGGCTTGTCCTTCTGCTTTTTCAGTTTGCTGTCCATGTCCATCACATAGAATACCTGTGTCACATCATTAGCGAGAACGAATGGTTCGTCCCTATAGGCCACTTGCTTGAGGTCCACAGTTGTCATACCGTACTCATTGATCTCCACGGCTGTCAGTTTGACCCATTGGCACCGAAATAGAGGGACTTTTAAAGGTCCGTACTTGAGCTCCCAGATCTCCTCTATGAAACCATAGTAGGTGTCCATCTTTCCATTTTTTTCCAAGGCATCTATACGGACGCCGCTATTTTGGTTGGTGCTCTTGTTATCCTGGGCTGTCGTGTAAAATGTGTACCCATTTATCTCATACCCTTGGAATGATACGATTGTCGTGGACGATCCCCGAGCCAAGAGTTTCAACTGTTCATCGTCTGTCTGGTTGCCCAACAGTTACTTTTGTAACCAACCGCCGAAATGTTCCATTTGCTCGACTGCGATCCACTTATCTGACTTCTCCAGGTATTGGGCACATAGACTCATATCGTGATCATACATATACAGAACCACTACAGTTGCTTGTTTCAATACTGTAAAATTTGCTTGTTTAAATGAAAGTAGATCATCACTATAGGATTCTTTTCTCCCTAAAGTCCCTTTTCCCCGTAGCCTCCCCTCATGGCCTGATACAGGAACGCCAATCGGATGCAGATCATCAATGTAATTAACACAAAACTCGATCACCTCCTCTGTGCCGACACCCTGCGCAATGCAAATACAGGCGAGACCGGTTACGAACATACTTCTTTAGGATGCCCATGTACCTCTCGAAAGGGAACATATTGTGGAGGAACACGGGTCCAAGAATTTCTATCTCTTTAACAATGTGAACCATGAGATGGACCATAATATCAAAGAATGATGGAGGGAAGATCATCTCAAGGCTAACCAGACTATTGACCATGTCATCATGTAGATTAGATACCTTATTCAGCTCAATGACCTTCTGCGACACCGCGTTGAAGAACAAGCACAACTTTATGATTGTCCCTCGTACCCAGTTCGGCAGAATACCTCGCACCATCACTGGGAGCAACTGTGTCATCAACACGTGACAATCATAGGATTTTATGTGTACGATTTTATTCTCCTTTGTGTTTATGAGTCTCCTTATGTTCGAGGAGTATCCAGAAGGGACCTTCACACTGTTCAAGAACTTAATCATATTTTTTTCTCTTCCTTGCTCAGAGTGTAGCTCTCGGGGTGAAGGTAATGCTATCCTTCCACTCTTTTCCGGATGTAGGTCGTTCCTGATTCCCAGTAGCTGTAGGTCCTTTCGTACTTGAAGTGTATCTTTTGATTTGCCATACATATCTAGGAAGCCTAGCAGGTTCACGTAGACATTCTTTGTGATATGCATGAAGTCCAGTGAGTGGTGAACCTCTAAGTCTTTCCAGTAAGGTAAGTCCCAAAATATTGATTTCTTCTTCCAAATGGGCTTCGTGTGACCTTGTTCTGTCGAAACAGGTTTGCTACCTGGACCTTTTTCAAATACTACTTTCAGATCCTTTACCAAAGAAAATACAAGAGCCCCATTGCGATGCAGGGGCTTCTTACGTTTCTCTTCTGTCCCATCAAAATTCTCACCCTTCCTCCTTAACGGGTCCTTCGTATGGAGGAACCTACGGTGGCCCATGTATGCAACCTTTCGAGAGTTTTTTAGGTACTTGCTGTCTGTTTCCTCTAAGCAGTGGATGAAGGCTTTATATCCTTTGATAGATAGGCCCGACAGATTACCAAGTGCAGGCCAGTCATTGATGGTTATGAATAGCAATGCACGTAAAATGAAGTGCTCTCTTTTGTACTCATCCCATACACGTACACCATTTTTCCACAATGTTAGCAGATCTTCAACCAACGGTTTGAGGTACACATCGATGTCGTTTTCAGGATGCTTTGGGCCTTGGATAAGCAACGGCATCATAATGTACATCAGCTTCATACACAGCCAAGGAGGAAGGTTGTAGATACATAGAGTCACGAGCCAAGTGCTGTGACTGCTGCTCATCTCGCCATACTGGTTCATCCCATTCGTACTCAACCCAAACCTTATGTTCCTTGCATCCTCAGCAAAGTCCGGGTATGTTCTATTGATTTTCCTCCACTAGGAGCCATCAGCATGGTGCCTTAGCCTTCCGTCGTTCTTACGGTCTTCTTTGTGCCAGCGTATCATCTGGGCATGCGCTTTGTTCGCAAATAAACGCTTCAACCGGGGTATTATAGGGAAATACCACACCACCTTAGCAGGGGGCCTCTTCTTCTTATGCTGCCCCTCTACCTCACCTGGGTCATCACTCCTGGTCTTATACCGCGAAGTTTTTCACAACAGACAAGCTGCCAAATCCTCGTACTCATTGCGATAAAGGATACAATCGTTATGATATGCATATATCTTCTGTACCTCCAACCCCAAAGGGCAGACAACTTGTTCGGCATCGTACGTAGTTTCGGGCAGTGTGTTCCCCTCTGGAAGTAACTTCTTGATGAATCCCAAAATTTGGCTTATTTAAATTTATTCAAGTTATTTGAATTTTTGGGAATTTTTGGAATTTATTTGTAATTATTTGGATTTAATTTCAATTGAGCCTTTTACTTAAATATTTAAATAATAGAAAAGTTCAAAAAAAAGTTATGCTAGAAATATTTTATTTGAGTCCCAAATGTTCCAAAATATTTTCTAGAATTTTTTTGTTATTTTTAATGCCTTAAATGATTTAAATAAATTTAGGGAATTATTTTAATAGGAAAAGTTTGGAAAATCGCTGGGCCCAAGATCTTGGGATGGGCCCGATCTTGTCTTGGCCATTGCCCAACCAGTATGAACCCTAACCGTAGCCGCCGACCGTTGGATTTCGATCCAACGGCCGTGCGTTGGCCGCGTTGCGCAGCGCTGAGAACCGCTTGATCGTGCCACGTGGACGACTGGATTGGTGTCGCGTCGACTCGGTCGCGACGGTTGCCGGAAAACTGTCGGGAGGTTACGCCGCCGCGGTTAACGCGACGGTTCGTGCACGTCGAGGCTGGTCTTAAGCGTGGGTTGGGTGCACTGTGTAGCCCTTTCACTCAAGCACTGTTTGCCCCCACTCATGCACGCTGAGGAGCACCATAGCCCGCGCAATCCCTCGCCAAAGTTACCCTAGTGCTCCACCACGGTTTGTGCCACGTCTCACCGCCGTTAAGCCGTCCCGGGGGTCGTTGAGCCCAAATTTGGGTGCGCAAGGACAAGCCGTGTTGAAGGGTGCCTTTCACCTCGTCGGAGACGCACGGAGACACCGCGCCCGAGGTCATCTTCTTCCTCTCCGGCGACCTAGCGCCACCGCACCGCCATCGCCGTTCGCGAGTTTCGTGCGCCGTTCGATCGGGATCCAACCGCTACGGTCAGTCCACGTATTCCCTCCTCACTAGTAGCCCTAGATCCAATCTCAACCATTAGATTTAGGTTAGACGATGGAGATTGAGACACGTAGGTGGTACTGTTGTGCGTTAGATTAGATGATAGCCGTTCGATCTGAAACGTAGGGTTGAGATGCACCCACACGTCATAGCCCGGGTCTTGCCATGTCACCGGTATTCCACTGCAGCGTGGGATTGATCCGAGCCGTTGAATTTTGAATGGACGGGCGGGATTTCACCGCACCTCGACCAATCTCCGCGCGACGTGTGGACAGCTGCGCCACACCGCATGGGCGCGCGCATGAGCCGCTGACAGGGCGGGCCTGCATGTCAGCGACTGCGAGCCGTGCACCGCATCCACGGTGAACCGAGCCGAGACCGTGCGCCGGGTTCACAGCATAGTGGCGAACACGTGGCCGCACCAGAGCGTGCCACGTGGCGTGTTGACATCAGCGTGGGAGCCAACCAGTGGTGACGTCAGCGAGGGCATGTGTCGCCCTATGCTGCTGACACGCGGCATGGATGACGTCATAATTAATTTTTCGAAAAGAAAATATTTTATTAATTCAGTTTATTCATTTTAAATATATTCTCAAACTTCAAAATGCTATAACTTTTGTGTTTTAACTCCGATTTGAGTGATTCCAATTTCTAAAAATTTGTAAAATTGTGATATTTCTGTTTATGAATTTTATTTGAATTTTTGAACTGTGTATGTGTACTGTTTATTTATTATATTGTTTGTATGCATGATTCGAGTAGACGTTAATTTGCCGGAAAGTTGCGAGGGGGGATTTCTGGACCAAGTACAAGCACCAGATTAGGACCAACAGCTATTTGAAGGCAAGTTGTGCTTACTTTGTCGGGACCCGAATCTGCAAATTTGGACCCTCTGTGTATTCTGTACTAGTCCAGGATCACGCTAGTACACACAGTCATACAGGGTTGAATATCACAATCATACACAGCGGAAATATAAATAAAGTAATTCAAATATTAATATAAACTGGTTGTACGACCTTAAGGTCTCCTTACAATAATCTGCCACACAAGGCTTACAATATTCAAAGTAAATAGACAATAGCAGCGGAAAATAAAAGTCTTGATAAACCCATCACATCGCCACAGGCAACTGACGGGGTTTGCTCCTTAGTTCTCCTGGTCGTTAATGTACTCATCCTCCCAGACAGGTGTTGATTCTTCCTCTGGTGTTTTGTTGATGGCAAGGGTGAGTATACAACATACTCAGCAAGTCATGCGTAGAAATGCAAGTCTAGTACTATATGCATGTCTTCTTCCATTGAGGCGTTCCTGGCGGAGTAAGTTGTGGAACGATTCCACATTGCTTTAGATGATCACCAAACTCTTGGCTCAAGTATTCGCCACCACGATCTGATCGTAAGTGTTTTATTGATTTGCCAAGTTGATTTTGTACTTCGTTCTGAAACTCTTTGAACCTTTCAAAGGTTTCAGACTTATACCTCATTAAATAGATATATCCATATCTACTAAAGTCATCAGTAAAAGTTACAAAGTACTGAAACCCACCTCTAGCAATCGAGCTCATTGGTCCACATACATCTGTATGTACTAGGGCCAACAATTCACTTGCCCTCTCACTAAAACCTGTGAAACGGGTTTTTGTCATCTTGCCAAGTAAACAAGACTCATATGTTTCAAATGATTCAAAATCAAATGAGGTGAGAAGTCCATCACCATAGAGCTTCTTCATGCGCTTCTCATTTATGTGACCCAAGCAACAATGCCATAAAAAGGTAGGGTTCAAATCATTTGGTCGAGGTCTTTTGACATTAATGTTATAGACATGTTTTTCTTTGAGTTCAAGGACGTATAACCCATCCACCATGGGACAACGACCATAATACATATCATTCAAAAATATTGAACAAACAAAGTTCTTTATTCTGAATTCATAACCTTCATGTTCCAAACAGGAAGATAAAATAATGTTTCTACTCAAAACTGGAACAAAATAACAATTATTAAGTTCTAAAACTAATCCTGAAGGCAAATGCAATGGGTAGGTACCAACGGCAAGACCAGCAACTCTTGCTTTATTCCCCACACGAATTTTCACTTCTCCTTTTGCCAAGTCTCTACTCTTTGTCAGCCCCTGCATCGAATTGCAAATGTGAGCAACTGATCCGGTATCATATACCCAAGAACTGGAATAAGAAGTAGCAAGATTAATTTCTATAACATTAATACCTGAAGTGGAAGTCACACTCCCATTCTTTTTATCTGCCAGGTACTTCTCGCAGTTCCGTTTCCAATGTCCTGATTTCTTGCAATAGAAGCACTGGGTTTCAGGTTGAGGGCCGACTTTGAGCTTCTGAAGCTTAGTTTTGAGGCTTGTGATCTCATCTTAAGCCTTGCCCTTGCCCTTGCCCTTTCCCCAAGCGTTAGCTTTCCTCTTTTTGAAGGCAGTTGTCTTCTGAACCATCATCACATGATTGGGTTTCTTCTTAATGCTTTCCTCGGCAGCCTTGAGCATCCCATGTAGCTCGGTCAGGCTCTTCTCCATGCTATTCATATGAAAATTCATAATGAATGGCTCAAAACTCTGAGGTAGAGACTGGAGAATTACGTCTATAGTCAGACCAATGCTAAGGGGAAACTCAAGCTTTTCCAATCTCCCAATGTAGCCAATCGTCTTGATTACATGTGGGCTGACCGGACTGCCTTCAGCCAGCTTACAAGCAAACAGAAGCTTTGAGATACCATACCTCTCAGCCCTTGCTTGGTTCCCAAACTTGCCCTTCAAGCCCACAATCATATTGTAAGCATCCTGGTCCTCATATTGCTTTTGCAGCTCAGAGTCCATGGTGACAAGCATGAGACAGCTGACCTCTACGGAGGCATTAACATGTTTTTCATAATCAACCTTCAAATTTTGAGGAGCATTTTCAGCCGGTTCATCAGGGATTGGATTCTCTAGAACATACTCCTTTTTTTCATGCTTGAGAACAATTCCGTTCACGCACGCGTGGTACGCCGAGTTTTCGTAGTCCATTTTTCTCCGAAAAAACTTTTCCGTTCTACCTAGGAAAAATGCTTTCGTATCCGGGTTTTTTCTTTTTCCCTAGAAAAAAAATGTTTCCATGGTTCATGTTTCTCCGAAAAATTGCACGAATTCGTTTTTCATTCACACACGCGTCATGCCCCATGCGTATTTCTTGCGTCGTGCGCCACGGTTTTACACGAGAAAATATTTTTGTTGTCCATTTTTCTCGTTTTCCCCGAAAAAAAGTTTCTGTGGTTCGTTTTTTCTCCAAAAAAAATCTTTTCGTTTTCCCCAGAAAAAATGTTTTCATACCCCGTTTTTTCTCGTTTTCCCCAAAAAAAATGTTTCCATGGTCCGTTTTTTCTCTGAAAAAAACACAAATTCGTTTTCCGTTCACGCGCGCGTGCGCCGCACGTATTTTCCTAGTTTACAATAAGAAGAGGAGCAACAAAGACGTGCAGTTAGGGGGAAGACGTTAGCTCAAGATTCCTCGTTAGCTGGCTAATTAGCTTTTTTGAGTCTCTGGCCCCAATTAACTCTAGGTGTGAAAATGGATCGGATACGAACGAATAATGGTTTTATCATATTTGTTTTTGTATTTTTTTCTCGCATGTGGTTATAGATACGGATAGTCCGGATACGAATACAAATATAGATAATGTCAAATACAGATACAGATCGAATATGAATCGAATCAGATACGGTTACGAATATTTATCGGAACATGATAACCCCTTAGATTGTACATAAAAAATAAATGAAAACACATAACTAGTTGATTTGATCAATACATTATTGAAAATTGAACAAATATGCGCATTTTCATTCAGTTAGACAATAGTTAGGTACTATATCGCAAACAAAATTATGTAAGACTTAGTTCATCATGCACATATGATTAGTTCATCATACATGTAGATTAAAACACAAAATGAAGATGATCCTTGCTCAAAGATATAAATGAAAGCAAACATAGAACACACTACAAGTTTGATATTACTTAATTAACTATCATATCTCTAAAAAAATATATATAACACTTACATGTAATGACCCAAGATTTGTATTTTTTTTATTAAATTATGTTTAGAATGATAAATTATATATTTATGAGTTTTTATGATTTTTAGCTACTTATTTAAAATATTTTCCTATTAAGGACAATAATTTTTGAATTTTTTAGAAAATTTAAAATCAGATAAAATATTAACAATAATTTTTTGAAAATTATAGAACATATTAGGATTTTTTTTCAAAAAATTTATATAATTTATGGAGCTATTTATGGATTAATTAAATTAGAAAACGATTTTAAATTTTAGAAACCTTTTTGGACCAAAAGAGTACCTTAGCCCAGCCCAAATGTATATCCAGATATCCGACCCATCAATATCCGGATTATCCGAATTCGTATCCGACGGATAGTGGGCTACATAATCCATGTCCGACAAAAAAAATCCGTATCCCTACCCGATCCGATACTATCCGACAAATATTTGATCCGACAGAATCCGTATCCAAAAATTATCCGGATCGATCGAAAACTATCCGATCCATTTTCATCCCTAGCTACCTCCCATAGCTTGACGCCTTGACTTCCTCCTTGAAGGCTGCATTTGGTACGCAAATTTTAGATTAGCTAGAATCTCAACATTCCTAGTAATCTGGTCCCCAAGAATGAGACCATCGATATATCATTACTATGTTTGGTACAGTTCATTAGTTTGCGAAAGAATTGCTAGGAAATTTAGATTATCCAGTTTGGTGTACAATATGGTAATTCCTCCATCTAAGTTTAAAAGGCGTATTTTTTAAATGATCTTATCGATTAATATAGAGTGTATTTAATGTTATATATGCAAATTATTGAGATGTTTCATTTATATCCTTAATAAATATCCAAGTTTACTTAATATTCTCAACATGCATATCATTACTATGTTTGGTACAGTTCATTAGTTTTCGAAAGAATTGCTAGGAAATTTAGATTATCCAATTTGGTGTACAATATGGTAATTCCTCCATCCAAGTTTAAAAGGCGTATTTTTTAAATGACCTTATCGATTAATATAGAGTGTATTTAATGTTACATATGCAAATTAGTATGATGTTTCATTTATATCCTTAATAAATATCCAAGTTTACTTAATATTCTCAACATGCATGGATTGAATACAATGATTAGAGATAATAATTAGGGGTAAACCCCTATACAATTAGTTACAAAAGTTTTTTGACAAGCACTCGCTGCAATTAGCCATGTAAACCAAAGTATCTCTCTTTGGTCTATGTGATAAGAAAAAAATGTACTTTGTAAACTTGGACAAAGAAAGTATTACAACATCGTCAAATACATTTTTCTGAACATATTTGCTATGCCTCACTCTTCTATTTTTTAAAAAAAATCAATCCAAGCAGGATGTTTCTCAAGTGCAAAAGTCACTTATTATTATTACTGCTGCTGCTGCTATTACTACTATTACTACTATATTCGATTGCATGGAAGGCACGCGAGTACATCTTCTTAGCACATGTCTAGAATGACAGAGATTGGGTAAATTCACGGTCTCACAAAGTTTCTAGTGAATCGTATTCACATGTGTGTAAAGGTGTGCATCAGGATTTGAACCATATGAACAAAGTTGTATATCTTCACTCCACCACCTCACCAGGAGGTGATTCCCTAATGTTACTTACCTGTGACTAGATGGAGTAAAAAGCTATTATAACACCCCGGCACCTAGTATGCCGCGAATGTCACCACAAAGGATACTAGCAGCAACCAAAACACCTATTTAACATTAAATTACAGCTACTACGCTAATACTTTAAACAAAATTTTGGCACACGTACTTTGTTTTTCAATGGTTTTCGGCAGCAGTAATAGAGGCATAGCAAGATAGCATAATTGTAGATAATTCTAACATGGCAACTAAGGACTTTAGCAACAATTCAAGTTCAATACATAATTTAACCCTCACATAATCAATAAGGAATAAACGTTTATTCATGACAACCAACGAGGCGATTAAACCATACAAGATTCAATATGGTAACCATCACAACTAAGAAAAATGTTTGAAGTGTTTATTTGGGTGATGCTAAGTGAATATGTGCATCAAACTCCCTTTCCCACATGCCGGATTCAAGGTACCTAAAAAAACATTAAACAACAAGCGTGAGTTCATCACTCAGCAAAGTGTATTGCGATGGAACAAAGTAATAACAGTTGACATAACCATGAGAGACAATTCATAAACACTTCTTCATCATATTCTCATTTATGCAATGCAATGCATCATGCCTCTTTGCTTAGCACATACCAGTATTGCCGAGTGCACACCCGTCGGTGTGCACCCTCTTTCCCTTCCATCCCGTGGAGGGTGCCTACTCTTACTGACTCGCTCCTATTCACAACCGTGGATGGGACTACGAGGTAGGTCTTTCGTGTTTACTACGTGTGAACACAGAGGCCCGCATCAGAATGGGTCGCCTCTTCCATTATGAATGCACATATGCCATAACATGAATGAACTTGCATAAATACTCAATTTAACAATTGTATAGCTAGTTAACTATTCATATTCATCATATCACATGCAAGGTTTAAACATAGCAATTTAACGTATCACATGAGTATATTGCAATACTACGAAACTATATGGCTACCCAAGCCACAACCACGCCAATACACTTGCCTTCAACCTTGCGAGACGGAGAGGCGAGATGTTGATGGCACTCCCGGGGTCACACCACCTGCACATAGATACAATCCACTCAAAAACATGCCCACAAAACGTCACAAGACCAACAACTACATCGGCTTCACAACCCACTCCTAAAACCCGAAAAACAGTAATCTGTCCAAACGGGACAATAGACTTCTAATGGTCATAACTTGAGATTAACAACTCTAAATCAAGTAAATGGATACATTTTCTCGAACTACATGAAATTTTCCATCTTTTTCTAAGTATTCGAAAAGACTCATTCGGCCTCTAAGTTCCTCTAATCTACAGATGAACACAGACTGTACCAATCGTGACACAGATTGGACAGCGTTCGGTAAAATGGCCATAACTTTTAAACGGTTGAACGAAACTTAGTAATTTCAGTGCTCAATTAAAGGTAATTCAATTATCTACAACTTTCGCAACAGTCGGTCCCCCAGAAAACGAATCTAAAATTCCCAAATTCACGTTCTAACAGAGCACACAAATCTGCCTGTGCAGATTGAAAACAGCCACGAGATTGCAAATGCCTAAACCACATTTTCCCCAACTCCTCCACAAGAATACCTCATCTAATCACCTCTATCACAGCCATCCTAATCCCCCATGGAACCCTAGAGCCAACAAAAGAACCTTACCTTCCCGAAGTAGAGCGAGATCGACGAACGCGGCTTCTCACCTCGCCTTGAACCCTTCAACCTCGATCCGGGGCAGCACGCGTCGAGCAATCCAAGGGCAAGGAGAGTGGGTAAATTTGGGTAGGGCAGGGCACCTTAGGAGAAGGAGGACACACCAGTTGGAGGAGGAGTGGAGGCGCCAAGGAGGAAGGAAGGGCGCCGCAATGGGGGAGGGGAGGAGGAGGCGCAGGGGGAGAGTGGCTGCTGTTTGGAGGGGCAAGGGGGGAGGGGGAGGCGCCTAGGAGGAGGGTGGGGCGCCCTAGGGTTTGTGGGAGGGGAGTAACCCCCCCCCTCTAGGCCCAGAAAGGCGCCCGGAAGCCCAGAATTAGCCCACGACTGAAAAAACGCCTCCAAAAATTCAAAATTTCCCCCCAAAGTTTAGATTTTACCTCTAAAGTTCTCATAGAATATTACAGCTATAATGTATAGATGCGTTTGTAGTGACTACTGAAAGTGTGTTTGCAAAACTTCACGAAATAAATTATGGTAAGAACAATGTCATCAAACAATAAAAAGGATCCCAACAGTAAATTTGAGTTCGCCCAAGGTCACTCAATGTTTTCAATAACACGATGAATAAATCATCATAAAGTTTTGGCACCAACGATCAACACACCTGCATAAATCGAATAGCTTATAGAGATGATGTGGAGATTATTTTGGAGATGATTTGGCACGGATTATTGTGGTAGGGTTGATTGTTATACCCGAGGTAAAAACAAGGCATCAAGGAGAAGTACTGGCTAGCGAGCAAGAGGGCTGGCGTGACAAGTGTCGGTGCGAAGGGACTTTCTGAATGGATTCTGTAATCCAAGGAAGGAAGCCACGATAACAGCCGCAAGCTCCCGGAATCTTGGAACCTCCGCGATCCTTTCCCTGACATGGAAATCCAGCCAGAACTGCCCAGACGCAGCCGGAGGAGGGGCCCTTGTTGGGAGGCCATGTCGACTTCTCTTTCGAATGGGCCGGCATTTTCTCTGTCGAAATGGATTTTCTTGGGCCTATCGCACTGTGGCCAGTGGCCTATGGGTAGATAGATTGATAATCTCCCCGTTCCCAACGCATGTATTGTAGCTTTCAAATTTTGTTCTTGAATATACGTTAATTTACTATTTTAATTTAATTTTTTTTTATCATTTTTTCTTATATAATCCTCTCCTTTAACTATTTGTAATACCATTTTGCTACTATGAATTAGAGTAAAACACACAATTTAAAGATATATTAAAAAGAGTTAATGCAATCTCTTGTAGACATGTATTGATGTAAGTGAAAGAACCTACAATAATATCTACTCCCTCCGTCCAAGTTTACAGTGTCTATTTTCTTTTAACATATAGATCAATGAGATATTAAAGATGACTAGACTACTGATAATGATTATAGCTAAGCATTATATTCAATGTATGCACGAGAATATTAAATAAATTACCGTTAGCTTGTCGAGTAGAGGCCTTGAAAGATTATCGCCTTTCACCACCGCCACATTAATAGGACTAGTTATATGCCCGTGCGTTGCTACGAAAAACAAAATTGATAACGAAAAATAAAGATTAAAAAAAAAAATACTATTTCATAAGATCAAACATCTATCTTTAACGCTTCGTTTCTTGCAAAAGCTGGCTAATTAAAGCAACGCTTCGTTTCTTGCGTAGAGCAATTAAGCAGGGCAATTAATAAGGGCAATTAATAAGGGCAATTAAGCAGGACAATTAATGTGACGTGGGAAGAAACTCTCACTTTATATAGTAGAGATTATCATGGAATCTGTTCCCTTCGTGAAGTTTGCACTCGGTCTAACCACCATTGCTCTGGACTAGTTGTGGGGGGCATATCCTGTGCAATCAACACTTTGGTGCAATCACCGTGCAATCAAATTAAAAAAGTTTCAAAAAATTCTGAAAAAAATCATGGATGTACATCTCAACATACCCCATCTACATATAAAATTTCATGATCAAATTCATCCTATGCTAGAAGTTACAAAAAAGACAAATTTCTAACAAACTTTTACAGTTCAAATGCACCCCAAATTTGTCTTTTTTGTAACTTCTAGCATAGGACGAATTTGATCATGAAATTTTATATGTAGATGGGGTAAGTTGAGATGTACATACATGATTTTTTTCAGAATTTTTTGAAACTTTTTTTAGTTTGATTGCACGGTGATTGCACCAAAGTGTTGATTGCACAGGATATGCCCCCCTAGTTGTGGGCTCCCATTTTGATTATAATATATCTTTTAACAGGGCATTAAGCACATAAAAAGTAAGCAGGGAAGCATGCATGAACCTTATGCCTCAACAATGTCAGGAAAAACCAACACTTATAAAGCAATAACCAAGTCAAAGGAGTCCATATGTTTATATAGTCATGGTACCCTTATATGCTGTGGGCAAGCTTGGAACAATATATATTAAGCAAAATCCTCTGATGGAAGTTCTTAATGTCTAACATGGCATCATGTATGTACCAATGACAAACACACATGAGCTGCATCCTTTTAGACCCTTTCTTTGTTTTCAACTACCTAGTTGCGTACATGCAGTGAAGCCACCGACGAGTTAATTTTCATCTTCCTAGTTGCGTACATGTCCATAAAATAGTTCACAAATTATCAACAGCTGAGCAAGAAAGGTAACTTTCCGTTTCTGGCAGCATCAAGGAAAAACATGTGCAAAGAGCCTGATGAACTTGTGGCAACAAGAACATCAGGCAGCACAATACACGGCCCAAATGAGAACGAATAGATAGTTGATGAGTATGTTCCCCACCGAAAACTATGTGACTATTGAAGTACGAATACATAAACTGTTAATAGTTTCACATTGGTTGTGAAAGGACAAAAGACCTAACTTATAAGTGGGGGAATTCCTCACCTCTTAAGCTAGCTTTTGGGTTGAGAAGGCCCTTACGATCCTACAGTTGGTATCAGAGCTCGGTTCTAACATCTTTGGCCCGATAGACACTAGGGTGTGAAGTCTTGATGGACCGTGGCCCTGAGGGACCGTCGGTGTACGGTGAAGGGGCGGTAAACGGCTGAGAGATACCAATGTGTGAAGGGGGGATTGTTAGAATAGTCTCACATTGGTTGTGGAAGGGCAAAAGACCTAACTTATAAGTGGGGGAGTTCCTCACCTCTTAAGCTAGCTTTTGGGTTGAGAAGGCCCTTATGATCCAACAGAAACAGATTAGGCAGATGATAAAGAGCTCATTGTCCAATTGTCTGCAAAGGAGAAAAGTCAATAATGTTCACTTCACCTCGGTTGATTGTGCCACGAGATGTACTCTAATAATAGTACCCTTTTCAGATGCCGTTGCCAGGTACATGCCATTAGAAGAAAATGACACTACAGCTAATGGAGACTGATGAGAATCTATCTGTTGGTCAATTATACAAAAAAAAATAGTGAAAAAACATAAGAGCATCTCCAGCTAGCAGAGCCCCTAAACCAGCCCCTAAACTTTAAAATAGGGAGTGTAGTAAAAAAAAACAGATCCAGCAGGGCCCCAACTCAAACCCCTAAAATTAGGAGGCCCCTAAATTTGCCTCCTCAGCCCAATTCCCAGGGACACGAGTACATCCCCTATTATTGAAGACAGAGAAATACATTAGAGGCTTCGAGATGATCTTATTGAGTATTTGTGGGCAATTCACAGCGCTTCGTAGTTTGATTCATTGTTCGGAGTTTCTATTTATCTATTTATCATGTTTTGAAAATTTTAATTTTAAATTTGAAATATCATGTTTATAAATTGTAAATGTTAATATGCTTATGTTTTATGTATTACAAATATTTTTGGTTGAATTTTAGTGGTGTCAAATGAAGATTATACATAGCGGATATGTCAAAATAGGAGAAAAAGTAAAATAGGGGCTGAGATTTAGAGTACATTCTTTGGACTTGTGTTCTGAAAACAGGGCCTCAAAAAATAGGGGGAGCCCCTAAATCCAAAATAGGGACCCTGTTTTAGGGGCTCTTGCTGGAGATGCTACTTTGGATTTAGGGTCCCTAAATCCAAAATAGGAGGCCCTAAATCCAAAAAATAGCAAGAGCCCCTAAAACAGGGTCCCTATTTTGGATTTAGGGGCTCCCCCTATTTTTTGAGGCCCTGTTTTCAGAACACAAGTCCAAAGAATGACCCTAAATCTCAAATTTCTATTTTACTTTTTCTCCTATTTTGACATATCCGCTATGTATACACTACTACAGAACTGGGCATCACAAGCGGTATATTACAAGCGGTTAGGTGCGAACCGGTTCTGGCCCACGCACCAGAAGCGGTTCGTGAGCAACGGGCGGGAGAGGGTCACTAGAAGCGGTTGGTCATACGAACCGCTTGTGTTGACAACCATCACAAGCGGTTCGTTTGCCAAACCGCTTATGAATTATCACAAGCGGTTTGAGACCTCAACCGCTTGTAGAGATTTATATTTAGAAGCGGTTCGTGTATAAAACCGCTTCTGAAGTCTTAGTTTTAGTAGCGGTTTGTTTGTCAAACCGCTTCTAAAATCGAAGCGGTTTGACATACAAACCGCTTCTAGAACTCAACCTTCAGAAGCGGTTTGTATATGAAACCGCTTCTAGAATCCCTCCCGCCCAGCACTTTAAACTTCTTATTCCTCCCCGAGCCAACAAATTGATGAGCAGAAGGGCCGAGCACCTTTCTTCCGGGAGGTGCTGCCCAAATTTTTGTTTTGAAATTGCTGGTGATTTAGCTTCAAATTAAGTGTTTTAAGGTCAAGAAGAGCATGTTAGCATCTTTCTCACCTACATATTGCTGTTTTTATGCATTGGATGTGGAGAAATCATGATTTATTCATGTTGAAATGTGTTGCTTTGCTAGGTAGAACATGTTGAAATGTGTATGGTATGAAGTTGTTCCCAAAATTTATTTTGTATGCTTGTTGTTGTTATGGTATGAAGATGTATGGTGATCTAGTTCAAAATATGACATTGCAATGAAGTAATTAGTAGTGTATAAAATAAAATAAGGATAAAAAATAATTAGAAAGGTAGAAAGGGATAAAAAATTAGAAAGGTAGATCTTTAATTGCATGAAGGTGTTGGTGGGGTTGTTTTTCTTGGAGAAGAAAAAATATATGAAATTATTACTTGTTGTAGATGAACCTGCAATGGATGTACAATGCGGACCGTCGATCGAGAGAGTTCATTGATGGCGTCAAGGCTTTTCTCGATGCGGCCATTGCATTCCTGCCTCGAGCGACTTCATATGTTGTCCGTGCGTAGATTGCAAGAACGAGAAGGAGCACTCACAAATGATGGCGGGTTATGAACCATTTGATGATGAGAGGTTTCATGCCAAACTATACCGCTTGGACCAACCATGGCGAAGACGAGGAAGACGAGGAAGAAGACGAGGAAGAAGAAGAGGGATTCAAAAATATCTCGGACGCCACGCAATGCTATTCCGTGGGAGGTACACTCGATGACTTTGGTGATGATGAGCTGGACCAGATCTTTGCGTGGCGGTGAGGGAGACTACACAGATGAAAGACAGTTCGAGAAATTCCAGCGCATGTTAGAGGACCACAGAACTCCTTTATACCCAAATTGTGGCGTGACCACAAGAAGTTGCGTACCACACTTGAACTTATGCAATGGAAGGCCACAAATAGTGTGTCAGATAAGGGATTCGATGAGTTGTTGACACTCAGAGAGTCGTTGCTTCCAGAAGATAACACTCTGCCTGAATCTACATATGAAGCAAAGGAAGTCGTCTATCCTTTGGGACTGAAAGTACAGAAGATACACGCATGTCGTAACGATTGCATCCTGTATCGCAATGCGTATGCCAATTTGGATGTTTGTCCAGGTGCAAAGAATCACGGTATAAGGTGAAGAGAGATGATCCAGTGAAATAGATGGGGAGCGTAAGAAGAAGAGACCTCCGGCTAAAGTGTTGTGGTATTTCCTGCTGATTCCCCGATTGAAGCGTATGTTTGCTAACAAAGCGCATGCCCGAGATGATGCGTTGGCACAAAGAAGAGCGTAAAGATGACGGTATGCTTAGACACCCTGCAGATGGATCACAGTGGAGGAAAGTCGATCGGACGTACCCAGACTTCGCACAAGAGGTGAGAAACATAAGGTTTGGGTTAAGTACCGATGGGATGAATCCTTTCGAAGAGTTGAGCAGCAACCATAGCACCTGGCCTGTTACACTATGTATGTATAACATTCCTCCATGGCTGTGCATGAAGCGAAAGTACATCATGATGCCGTTGTTGATCCAAGGCCCCAAGCAACCTGGAAATGACATCGATGTCTACCTGAAACCATTGGTTGCAGATCTTATGACGTTGTGGGAGGATGGTGCACGGGTATGGGATGAGTACAAAAGGGAGTATTTCACCTTACGTGCATTGTTATTTGTAACAATCAACGACTGGCCTGCTCTCGGTAACCTGTCTGGCCAAACTATCAAAGGATATAGAGCTTGTGTCCAATGCTTAGATGAAACGGACAGCATGTACCTGAAAAACTCTCGAAAGGTTGTCTACATGGGCCACCGTAGGTTTCTTCCTATGAGTCACCCATGGCTGAAGAAGTGCAGGAAATTTAACGGGCAATTAGACCTTCGTGCTAGGCCTCTCGACATCGTCTTGGGCCACATGTACTTGCTATGGTAAAGAATCAAAGTAGTATTCGGAAAGGGTCCTGGAAGCAAACACATGCGTAATGAGGATGGTCAGCGCCAATGTGGAAGAAGAAGTCAGTATTTTGGGACTTGCCTTATTGGGAAGTCTTGGAGGTTCAAACTCACTTGACTTCATGCACATCACGAAGAATGTTTGCTTGAACCTGCTAGGCTACATAGATATGTATGGCCAATCAAAAGATACACTGCAAGGTCGGAAGGACCTTAAACTCTTAGGAACCGAGGAACGACCTACATCCGGAAAAAGAGAGAAAAAGGACAACATTACCTACATCCTGCGAGCTACACTCTAAGCAAAGAAGAGAAAAAGCATGATAGAGTGCCTGAATAGTGTGAAGGTCCCTTCCGGATACTCATCAAATGTAAAGAGACTCATAAACACGAGCGAGAATAAAATCGTACACCTAAAATCCCATGATCTGTCTTGTGTTGATGACACAAATTTGCTCCCAAGTGGCTATAAGAGGTATACTTCCGAGTGGGTGCGGGGATAATCACAAAGCTGTGTTCTTTTTCAATGCGATTTGGCATAAGGTCATCGACCCGTATAAACTAAGTAAGGCTGCAGGATGACGTGGTACAAAGTGTGGTTTGTCTTGAGATGATATTTCCTCCTGCGTTCTTTGATATTATGGTTCATCTCACTGCTCACCTTGTCAAAGAGATAGGTATTCTCGGACCGTATCTGCACAACATGTTCCCTTTCGAGAGGTACATGAGTGTGCTAAAGAAGTATGTTCAGAATCGTTCTCGTCAGGAAGGATGCATTGCCGAGGTTATGGGACAGAGGAGGTGATTGAATTTTGTGTGGATTACATTAATGATCTAAATCCGATCGGCGTCCTATATCACGCCATGAGGGCAAAGCTACGAGGAAAAGGGACAGAGGGAAGGAAAGCAATTGCATGCAATGATCTTCTTACATTTAAGCAAGCACATTTCACGGTTTTGAAACAATCAACTGTGGTGGCCCGTATGTTGTTGAGCACAAGAGTATTCTACGCCGTGAATTCCTCGGGAGGTCTGAGGATTGGATAACATCAAGCACATGGATTCTTTCGGCGCTTGGTTACAAAACTATATCCTTTTCAAAGGGTCAGACAATGAACAATTGCAACAATTGGCACGGGGACCTTCTAGTGAAATCGTGACATTCAAGGGGTACGAGATAAATGGTTACACATTTTACACCAGATCCCAGGATGACAAGAGCACCAATCAGAACAACGGTGTCCGTATAGATGCCGAAGACAACAAAGGAAAGGTGGACACATATTATGGTTTCATAGAAGAGATATGGGAGCTTGACTATGGACCTTTAAAGGTCCCTCTATTTAAGTGCCAATGGGTCAAACTCACTTCAGGCGGCGTAAAGGTCGACAAATACGGCATGACAACCGTTGACCTCACGCAAGTCGGCTATAGGCGTGAACCGTTCGTCCTTGCAAATGATGTGAGACAGGTCTTCTATGTAATAGACATGTCAAGCAAGCCTAAGAAGCAGAAAGATAATAATAATAATAAGCCAAAGCGACACGTGGTTCTCCAAGGCAAACGAAGGATTGTCGGAGTTGAGGATGTCACAGATGAGGAAGACTATAGTCAGTTCGACGAGCTCCCTCCTTTTGCGGTGGATGTTGACATAAGCCTCCTGAATGACACAGACCTGGATGCTTACATACGTCACGATCATAACGAAGGAAGACTTGTAAAGACATAGTATGGTACTACTTAAAATGTAGTATTCTTTGTATGAACTTATTTATTTGAACTTGTGTGATCATTTTTAGACGTGTCTTATATCATGCGTGTTTATTTGAAATAAACCTCATGAAATAAACCCCAAGAAATAAACCTTATGGAATAAACAATAAATAAATAAAAAATATAAACCTCAAGAAGTAAACAAAAAAGAAAGGTAAAGAAAGTAAAAAAAAAGAGAAAGGTTTAACAAATGAAGAATATAAACAAAAAACAATAAAGAAATAAAGAAAATAAAAAAAAGAAAGGTAAAGAAAGTAAAAAAAAAAGAGAAAGGTTTAACAAATGAAGAATATAAACAAAAACAATAAAGAAATAAACCTTATGGAATAAAGAATAAAGAAAGTAAAAAAAAGAAAGGTAAAGAAACTAAAAAAAAGAATATAAATGAAGAATATCAACAAAAAAGAAAGGTAAAGAAAGTAAAAAAAAAAGAGAAAGGTTTAAAAGAAAAAAAAAGAAAGGTTTAACAAATGAAGAATATAAACAAAAAACAATAAAGAAATAAAGAAAATAAAAAATGAAAGGTAAAGAAAGTAAAAAAAAAAGGTTTAAAAGAAAAAAAAAGAATGGCCGGCGGGGAGCGAGTGGGGCTCGAACGGGCGACCTCGAGCCCGCACTCAAGCGCCCGCGCTAGCCAGGGGGGAGAGGAGAGTTCTTGTTAACCGTAATAGGCAACACACTCTTTTAAGTAGTATGTATCGGTTCCAATTATAACCGCTGAGATGGCTTCTACAAGCGGTTTGTATTAATAACCGCTTGTAGAGATATCTCTTTACAAGCGGTTATTAATTAGAACCGCTTGTAGAGATCTCTCTTTACAAGCGGTTTGTATTAATAACCGCTTGTAGAGATATCTCTACAAGCGGTTTGTATTACGAACCGCTTATAGAACAGTTTACAAGCGGTTTGTATTAAGAACCGCTTGTAGATCTCACGTTTACAAGCGGTTTGTATTAAGAACCGCTTGTAGAGGTGGCTGCCTTTATACACGCTCGCGCTCTCTCCCTTCGTCAAACCTCCAAATTTTCCTAAGTCCCGCGCGCCCTGCAGCTCACGCCGTGCTCGCCTGCTCTGTGCACCGCGCCGACGCCGCCTCCGCCATCATGACGCCGCCGCCTCCGCCACAGCGCCGCCTGCGCCACCCCACCCCGGAGGAGGTAGGTATAGCTGTGTGTACCCCCCCACCTCCTCCTGTTACAGTCGCCCATAAGGTGTTCGATGAAATGTCCACAAGGCATTTTCATATATGTATTATTGATATGTTGGTATGTATGTTGTTAATTATGTTCATATATGTATTTGGTATGTTGGTATGTTGGTATTGTTGGTATTTGGTATGTTGGTATTTGGTATTGTTGGTATTTGGTATGTTGGTATTTGGTATTGTGTATATATATTGAGAGACATTGTATTTGGTATGTTGGTATTTGGTATGTATGGTATTTGGTGATGGTGTATGGTGTATGGTATTTGGTATGTTGGTATTTGGTATTGTGTATATATATTGAGAGACATTGTATTTGGTATGTTGGTATTTGGTATGTATGGTATTTGGTGATGGTGTATGGTGTATGGTATTTGGTATGTTGGTATTTGGTATTGTGTATATATATTGAGAGACATTGTATTTGGTATGTTGGTATTTGGTATGTATGGTATTTGGTGATGGTGTATGGTATTTGGTATGTTGGTATTTGGTATTGTGTATATATATTGAGAGACATTGTGTATATATATATATATATATATATATATATATATATATATATATATATATATATATATATATATATATATAGGAAGCCTCTTTTCTACTCCCGGGAGTAATTACTCCCTATGCCGTATCTCACAACGTAGGGAGTATTTCGCGCAACGGGGAGTATGTACGTGTAGTATATAAGTATATAAGATCATCTAGGTGGTATTTACATTTTTTTCAGAGGTGGTATGCACACTTTTTAGACATACTTCTTTTTATATACGTATATGAAGGTATTTGCAAAATATGTTAAAAACTATGTACTCCCTTGCAATTTTTTCATGTGGATCTCATTGGAATATCTTATAATTAGTATATGAGTGTATCCAAATTGATAAAGGAGTATTTCAAGTACGTTTGGGTGGTATTTCAGATATGGGAGTAATTACTCCCGGGAGTACGAAGTATTTTTCCTATATATATATATATATATATATATATATATATATATATATATATGTGTGTGTGTGTGTGTGTGTGTGTGTGTGTGTGTGTGTGTATGTTGTTGGTGATGGTGTATGGTATTTGGTATGTTGGTATTTGGTATTGTGTATATATATTGAGAGACATTGTATTTGGTATGTTGGTATTTGGTATGTATGGTATTTGGTATGTATGGTATTTGGTATGTTGGTATTTGGTATTGTGTATATATATTGAGAGACATTGTATATATATATATATATATATATATATGTGTGTGTGTGTGTGTGTGTGTGTGTGTGTATGTTGTTGGTGATGGTGTATGGATCGGCTTGGCTCGTTAGCTCAATTCCAAAAATAAATTGAATTTTGCGGTAGATCGGCTCGTTAGCTCAATACCATATATATATATTGAAATTGAATTTTGCGCTAGATCGGCTTGGCTCGTTAGCTCAATTCCAAAAATAAAATGATATTAAATTAAACTATGTTAATTTTAAAAATGACCGAAAAAATGTGAACTTGACTCATTTCCACCCCTACCTCCACCTCACACAACAACTCCTGTGAGATCAGTTCTTTCACCGACGTCCCCTTTCCTCCTCATGTTGGTATATGTATACCTATATATATATGTTGTTATAGATGTTTTCGAATTTAAGGTTACATTATATCAACATTTATAGATGGCACAACCAACACGTGGTGACCCTAATTTCGACGAGGAAGAACAGTTCCTGTTAGACTCCATCGCCGACTATGAAGGTTATCCTGCAGCCGCTGTGGCCGGTAACACTGGTTCCGGCGAGAATGTGGACACCGTTAACACCGAGGTATGGTCAGAAGAAAATAATTCCTGTGGGCATGTTAATTAATCGCAATTCATTATTAGAATACACCCTGACATGTTATATATATGTTTGTTTATTTAAAGCCTGTTACATCGAGCAACCAATCCAAGAATCGGGGACCTAACAAGAAGCCGTCCACAAAGCATGTGTTTACCGAAATTGACAACGATGGGAAGCCGATTGCCCCTCTTTCAGCAGTTGGGCCGTTCAACAACGCCTGCGGTTACCACGTAAGAGATCACGTCCCAATTAGCATCAAGAAATGGGCTGAAGTTCCTCAAGCTACCAAGGACCTCCTCTGGCAAGATATTCTGGAAAATTTCACATTTCCTCAAGGGTTTGGAGACAAGGCCAAGAATTATACGTTGAAGAAGATGGCACTCTCATTTCAGTCATGGAAGTCGGCTCTCAGCAAAAAGTACGTGCGAAGGAGAAAGACTCGACTTCAACCAATTTCCTTATCCGCCGATCACGGGAAGCATTCGAGGAGTACAAGATGTTAGTGAAGGCCAGCCGCAAGTTAGAAGAATAAGACCAATGCACGGATGAAGAAGTACCACCACCATCTCGGCACCTGGTTACCTCAAGGTCAGATCGAAATGGGACAAGAAAGAAGAAGAATTATTGGCCAAGGAAGTCACACCGATTCTTGCTTTGTGGGAAGAGCGCTGCGCAATTGGTTCATGGGTCACTGGGAGCCTTGCAGATGATGGCGCTTGGTGATGCTACCAAATGTACAAGATGTTGGCCAGAGAATTGTACAAGCCGTCGAGCGATCTCGCCAGGCTCTTTTGTGGTAGACAGGGAGAACGATGAGCTAACACATGCCCTCCAAACCCACGAGCACCCGGACGGACACGAGGTTTTGGCAAGACGCCATGGAAATGCGGTTTCGTGAAGGATACGCTTTAAATGCAGGAGCCGCCAGAGAACCAAAACAAGAGAAGCAAATAAAATGGCTCAATTGGAACAGGAGCTTAGAGCAACCCAGGCTAGCATTGGAGATCTAGTGGCGCAACAAGTTGCGCAACAAGTGCGGTAGCTCTCGGTAACCTTCAGGGATCAAGAGGTCCAATCAATCACCGACGCCATGATCAGCCGTCGGTAGCGGGAGCATTTGGCGTCCACCGGGCCCCTCAAGGGGACGAAGACTTGCAAGCCCATTATCCCGTTGATGACATAAGGGTTCGCCATGTGAGCTACACATCGATGCGCCGCAACCTCTCCATCGGGGTGGCTTACGGCATGGCATTGCCGGTGTCATCGGCAGACCTTCCACCGCAACACAATACCCATGGGTTACTCGAAGGTCGCAGTGGAGGAGGTGCCGAGCGGATTTGAAGAACTAGTACTCGATATTCTTTGGAGGCGACGACGTTACCAAGCTTGGACAGGCCCTCCACAATATCATCCTCTGGCGAAAAAGGTTGATCATATTTCCAGATGGCGTGGAGGTGTCATCTCCGGAGCCGCCGGCTGTAGGAAGCTCGTCTCCTCCACAACGACAACCCACGCCTCCTCGACAACCGACGCCTCCTTCAGCGTCGCCTCCTCCACAACGAGAACCGACTCCTCCTCCACAACAACAACAGACGCCTCCTCCACAACGAGAACAGACGCCTCCTCCACAACGACAACCGACACCTCCACCATCTCCTCCGAGGAAGAAGCTCAAGAGCCATACTACTCCACCTGCTCCCACGAAGGCACAGTCCAGCCGGTCAAAAAGGGTAAAGGAACCTCCAAAGAGGGCATATGATAGGACCGACGAGGAGAATTACGCGATCGTCACCGAAGAAGTGGCTGCACACTTCGCACCAAAGAAGTCAGCTCACCCAAACGTACAAGTTGATCCAAAAGTGATGGAACACTTCTTGACCTGTCATGCAATGCCACTCCCTGTGTTGTCCAACTATGAACGTACAATAATAAAGGCTACACGGAAGAGTAAACGGGGTCAGGCGGCGGCGGCAAAGCAGAAGAGAGATCAAGATCAGCTGCGGCAAGATCAGGAGAACCTTGAGAGATTTATGAAGGAGGCAGGACTCACTTCCGTAGCTGGTGCTCTAGGATCAGATGTTCTCCCAATGGCAGAAGTCAGATGGCAATATAAGCTTGGCCGGGAGTTAATTGATCCAAATAAGATAAAGGACCTGCCAACCAAGATGCGACAATTTCATGAATGGTACATGATAGAGTCTGCTCAACAAAGAAAAATGTTCCCCCTCCGGGTCAGACAAGAAGATTTCTATCGTGGGGACAACACCATATGGCTCGAATTCGAAGACATATACAATATCTACCATAGCGACTCTATGAACGTGTCTCTCATGAGCTGCTGGTGCCTGTAAGTATCAAGCTCATAACTTTACCATTTACTTCCTTGTACCATAGAAGTGCAACTCTAATAACTTATACATTTCTACGTAGAATGGAGATACAACGATGTAGAAAACAGAACATATTCAACGTGAGCTTCCTCGACCCGAAAATTGTCAATGAGATCGTATTTCGATACAGCGCTAAAGTTCTTGAGGATTACGTTCTAGATGCATTCATGGGACAACACTACAAACCATACATACTTCTGCCCTTCAACTTCATGTACGTATATTTACGTGTTCTCATAACGCATTAATAAACTTTTCTTTTCCAAGGCATTGATAATACTGCTAGCTAGTTATATATATGTCGCAATATATGACCAGGTATCACTGGATCCTTTTGGTCATTAAGCTTGATAGTAGCAAGATCATTGTTCAAGACTCAAAAAGGGGACCGGTGGAACAATATCAGTATATCATTGATGTCCTAAACAGGTTTATAGCAAATATATATACAATTGTTTCCTTATTATATTGAAATACCTTGCTAATTCCAAGTCTGATAATTGCTATTCATAATAACGCGTCACACAGGGCATTCGCAAGGTTTCGCAAGAAGCAACAAGGACAATTCGAGAATGAATTCACTGTCCAAATAAGCACTCGAGTATTAAAATAGACAGTGAAACAACTTATGTGGCTATTATGTGTGCCACTACATGCAAAAATATTACCCACGGCGATGTGCCCATAAGCGACAACGAGGTGAGTGCACATATCAATTAATACTTACACTTTAATTACATGCTCGAGAGATTTATTAATTTCGTTCTTTGTCATTAACATCGATGTGCAAGATGTGATCCCGCCGCACCGGGTTGAAGCACTTCAAGAACAACTCATTGGCTTTATTGTTGACGAGATTGTATCCCTGACGGCGAGTTCCACACACCGGGTTGGAGAGATTGTCCTTCTATAAGGACAGTGATCTCGACATCAACGTCGACCAAGGACGTAAACAAATGATGCACGCAAGAATTAAATCAGCTCGAGATTCACCCTTTTATTCTTTCAAACTTGTAAAAGTTGCTTATGTGTAAATCAAACTTGTAAAAGTGCTCATTATTTCATGTACTGTCCATCAAACCTATCCATCTTTTAGTCTATTAAGTTCGTACTTTTCTGTAAATGATCTGTGATTATTTCAATGAGTACGTATGAGTAATATATATTTAATTGTATACAAAAACCAAATATTTCTATGTATTTTTAATGTCAAAATCCATACATATTGATACCCTACTCAAAAACATATTATATATTGAATATATAATATACAGTGCCTCTCCACAAGCGGTTATTATCTCCAACCGCTTGTGGAGAGAGCACCTCCACAGGCGGTTTGTAATACGAACCGCTTGTGGAGAGGAAGTCTTCACAAGCGGTTTATAACACAAACCGCTTGTGAAGATCTCCCACGTGGCGCTCCCCCGAGCCTTCCTGGACGCCTTTCGAACCGCTTGTGGTGTCTCACCACAAGCGGTTGTCCGAACCGCTTGTGATACCCCGAAGGGTATCACTCCCGGTTGCTTACCAGCGGTTCTAAAACCGCTTCTGAAAGCGGTTACGAACCGCTTGTGATGACCGGTTCTGTAGTAGTGATAATCTTCATTTGACACCACTAAAATTCAATCAAAAATATTTGTAATACATAAAACATAAGCATATTAACATTTACAATTTAAAAACATGATATTTCAAATTTAAATTTAAAATTTTCAAAACATGATAGAATTTTCGAAACCTCTCATGTATTTCCCTATCTTCAATAATAAGGGTTGTACTCGTGTCCCTGGGAATTGGGGCTGAGGAGGCAAATTTAGGGGCCTCCTAATTTTAGGGGCTTGAGTTGGGGGCCCCTGGAAATTGGGGCTGAGGAGACAAATTTAGGGGCCCCTAATTTTAGGGGCTTGAGTTGGGGCCCTGCTGGATCTGTTTTTTTTACTACACTCCCTATTTTAAGGTTTAGGGACTGGTTTAGGGGCTTTGCTGGAGATGCTCTAAGAGAAGAAAAAGAAGATGGTGCAGCTAACTTCGGATTGCTAGGGTCCTATTTGGAGAACTCGTGTGTGTGAGAGAAAATCATAACGTAGAAGAATCTAAACCTACTGGAGCCAACATAGGGAGCTCTTGCTCCACGCCGCCGTTCCCGAGTCGCTCGTAACTGGATCGGCCGTACCAAACCCATCGCTGCTGGATCCGCAGTACTAAGCCTGCCGCCACAGGATCTATGTGTGCAAAAGAGCAGCAACGAAATGACAGAAGGTCCTGTAACCTGTTTTCAGTTTTCTTAATGGAAAACTGGGGCATCAGGCGTTGATGCCCGCTTGATCGAAAAAAATGAAATGACAGAAAGGCTATTATTAACTGTAACACAAAAATTTAGAGCTGCCTTGATACAAAGGCAAGAGTTCTCTTGGTAAATACAATATAAGTGATTTGCTACATACATAACAGAAGAAGCTTCACTTTTGGTTGGCCAAGCGAAGACAAACAAAATTGCCTTAAACATTCTAAAAGAAATGCATAAGAAGGACTCCAACCCAATAGCATTGGCACGACCAGGTCGCATAATTTTTGTGAGCAACCAATATACAACAACAAATTGCACCATTGTAGTGAGCAACAAATAAACAACAATAAATAAGTGAAGTAATTTTTGGCGTGAGCCTGTCTGTTTGTAATCTGGGCCTAATCAGCAATGGTTGTGTCCAAGGAAATGACCTTATCTCTTATTGAAAACATATTTCGACGTACATGAAACTTACTTGCAAGATCATCAAAAGACAAGCATACAAGATCATCAAGATCGATAATATCAGCATAGGGTAATATAGCAGACATCTAGGACAATAGTAGACACCCTTTGTAGGAAAATATGAATTGAGAAATTATTATTGGCGTAGGGCAAGCAATGTATAGATGCCTGATAAAGCAACATAAAACCCTATGTATATCATTAAGGATGCCAACGAATAAGTATCTGCATAGCTCCAGCGACACAGATAGTAAAGATATTTGGGAGGCTAATTATATGGCAGTCACCAGCATAGAGAACGAATTCTGAATAGAGCATATAAGCTTTATATATGTGAATGAGTCCCGATAATATGAATACATGATGCAAAGCAGTAGGTGCAACTTTTTTCATGAGCATACTTCCTAGTAAAGGGGACAAGGTAGAAGTAACTAATGACTAAAAAAACAACTGTATAAATGTATATGCAGACCATTTCCCAGCCAAGCAGACAGAGCTATATATACCTACTGCTTTGCAGTCAAAGTATCCCAACAAGTTTCAATTACCCAAAGAAATGCAGCCAATATACCTACAGATGTAGAGGTAATGGTTTAAGTTGCTGGTGCATATCTTTTGTCGGCTTCCTCATATTGGAACAACATCTTAAGTGAAATGCCCGATAATAAGAGGGATCTTTGGCTCTGTTCGCCTGAAGAGGAAATTCAAAGTAAGAGAAAGGGGAATAAGAAAATACTATAAATCCGAAAAGACTATGTAGGTTAACATCATTAAAGTGAAAGAAGAATCAACAAAAATTCTAGACCTAGGTAGTATTGTAGCTAACAGGGGTTGTTCAGCATCTGAAACTGAAGTTCCTTCATCTGCTGTCAAAGTGCTAGATCAAAATTCGCGAAACGTGACGTAGCGTGCAGTCCCAACCTACTGTAAGGTGACATCGGACCATTGTCCTCAAGTCAGAGTAGAAACTACCATCACGGAGAAAATTAAAACCAAAATTAAAAAAGTTCTATGGGAGCCCACATGTGGTTGAGATGATACTGTGTGTGATAATGAATAAATACATATAGTTGAGAAAGAATATATAGGTGTATAGTGGAAAAGACTCATTAAATCTATATGCAAACCTTATATTTCTAAACAAAACCATTCAAACTATAGACCTTATATTAATCAACGGAAGGAGTACTATTCAATTATCGATAATGAATCAATTTGATAGATCTAATATTATTATTCAAAATATTGATCCAATTCAATGTCATCAGGATGCAAAAGTCATCCCATTGAATTTCCAGAAGCAAAATTTCTCATATCTACGTGTTTACATCCCGACAAAAAAAGAGAGAATTATTATCGCATTTATTACTACTACTCTATTCATTCTAGTTTATACTACTTTGTTACTTGGAATATATGTAAAAAGTCTGCCAAAATGATGAATTTTAATCAAACTTTAATTATTAATTATTTTCAATCATTGAAGAAATGAAAGAAAGGGATTAAAAGAAAATTAAAAATCGATTATCGCCGCGTGGTAGACCATAGTTTGTTATTGCCACATACATCGAACAGGTGGCAAGCGTAGGCCCCGACGAGTATGAAAAATAGTACAGAAATCAACAAAGACAGGTCTGTAGACTGTAGGTTAAAATCTTGAGCTCATAACTAGGGTTTACGTTTGGAGCTTGGAGTTGGAGGCAGGGTTCACTAAACCATTTTCTCGATTTTCAAATAAGCAGTGATTTTCGATAATCACAAAAATTGAGCCGAAAATCGTTAAAAATTGCATAGTTTCAAAATTCAAAATTTTTGAAAAAAATTAAAAAAAAATCAACATTTTTCGCTTGATATTTGGCGATAATCGCGGTATTTGGTCTATAATTGCGATATTTGGCTCGATAAGCGCAATATTTGCCTCGAAAATCAACCGACTAAACAAACTTCCTCGTAGGTCGATTTTTTGATATTTGGCAATAATCGCTCGATAATCGTGATATTTGCATCCTATAAATTTTTTCGAATTTTTTAATCTTTTTTTGAATTTCTCGGTTTACCGATCGATAATTAATTTCGTGCCTGTTGATAACCTTATCGTGATAATCGGGCGATTATTGACGAAAATTCGAACCTGGTTGGAGGTGGGCATGTAGTAGTAGAGCAACCTAGGCCTACTGCCGGGGCCGAACTTCCTCCCTAACGTGCCGCAAAGAGGCGTCCTGGCTCCTACCATTGTCGGATCAAAAGGAGACTGCGGACGGTGGCTTGGATTGTGCAACTCCTTAGGTTCTAGAAGCCTCTGGGCCACAGAGGAGTGAGGAGAAGAAAGGGGATTGAGTTCCAAGTAGGGTTGAAAACGGAATGGAAAGTTTCCTACCGTTCTGAAGAAAAACAGAAATGGAAGCTTTTTTTTCAGAAACGGAAATGGAAAATACCGATACGGAATCGGTAACTGAAATTTTTTGTCGGAAACAGAAACAGGAGAGCCAGTTCCGACAAAAACAGAAACGAAAATTCCGTACAAGTGAAACCGGAAATTTAAAACAAAAACAGGCAGAAAAGGGAAATGGGCTTGGCCCAAAAAGGAGAATGGTGAATTTACATTTATTTTTGAATTAAAATAATTTTAGAAAAATACCAATGGCTTTATAGAAAATATCAAATAGAGTTCAAAAATTCCAAACAAAAATTCAAAAATATTTCGAAACATTTTGAACCTAGAAAAATTATTTTCAGCATATTGTTTTTATTTTTCATGAATAAATTGATTTTATAAATCTAAAATAGCAAAACAACATTTATAAACTCCAGAAAATATAGGATAAATCTAAAAAAAACATAAATGAACATCGAACAATAATATGCAAATTTTAGGGTATTACACCTTTATAGTTAGTGGAGCCAGAGGATGTCGATGATAATGATATGAAGGATGACATGATGGTCTGATATGGCCATATGGGGGACAAATAATGAGCCTTCGGCTAACAAATTTGAGAAAAAACTTTCTAGTGATACCATGAACATAACATTATTCTTGTGTCCACCTTGGAGGTGGAATGAGTTACATTGTTCTTATAGTCATATATATTGTGATCATGTACTATATTCTTGTGGATTTTAAGCTTTCGTTTTCGTATATGCTCCGTTCCGTTTCGCTTCTATTTTCGTCACTATCTATTTCTGTATCCATTTCCAAGGTTTCCAATTTCGTTTTCGTTACCGATAAAAAATATGAAAACAAAAACGAAACAACTATTTATTGATGTTTCGTACCGTTTTCATCTCTATTTCCATGGCTTGAAAACTTAAAACGAATAGCTTTCCTGTGAGCTCGAATTGCCTATCGGGACCACCAGCTAGTGCAATTGTACAAGCATAAACACGTAGAAGTTTTGCGAGAATATTCTTATCTAGGGGTGGGCATTTTTAGACCGAAACCGAATTATCGAACCAAACCGAACCGAATTAACTGATTATTTCAGTTTTTTCGGTTTACGGTTTTCGGTTCGATTTTTATTTTGGTATAATTCGATTTTCGGTGTTCGGTTTGGTTTTTAGTTTTCAAAAATCGAAATAACCGAATAGCCTATGTACAATTTCACTTTTATAATGTTCTTCCTAAATCTACCATATAATTATTCGGTTTTTTTCAGTTTTTTGGTTTTAAAATAATTCAGTTTTTAGAAACTGACAGCTGAATTTTTTGGACCAAAATGAAAAAGTGGACCGAATTAACCGAAATATTTCAGTTCGGTTAATTCGGTTTTTCGGTTAACCAAAATATAAATAAACATTGGGTACATTAAATTTAATTTTCTCATGTCGCAATATAAAGTAGAGATAAATCAACACACTATTCATAGGTCATTATAGTATAACATATGAACAAATCACACATATGCATAAAGATGTTAGAACATGGGAATTGTTTGGTAGCTTTATGAAAAACATTATAAAAGTAGTATTGTACATGGGTTATTTGGTTATTTCGGTTTTTGGAACAAAAAAACCGAACCGAATATCGAAAACCGAATTATACTAAAATAAAAACCGAACCAAAAACCGAAAAACCGAAAAAACCAAAAAAATTGGTTAATTCGGTTTGGTTCGGTTCGGTAATTTGATTTCGGTTTAAAAATGCCCACTCCTAACAGTGCGGCATAGCGTGCGACTCTACTTAGTTTTTTTTTTTTTAAAAAAAAGGGTATAATTCTCACGTATTCACAGTATTCAGGTAAAATGCATATATTTTAAATTGGGCCTTTTGACCAAAATGACAACTGGGAAGCAAGGAATGGAGTTACGTGATACATCTACAGTGCAACATGTTTTTACGTAGTACTTAAAGAGAAGGAATATTCACATGCCCTTACAGAAATTAAGAGGAAATATGATGGCAGACCAATACATCATGTCTAGGGATGGAACTGGTATGGATATTTTCCGACCAACCGACCGACCGAATTGATTTGGATAGTTTCACAGATATCCAGTTGATTTCTCGGAAAGGATATGGATACAAATAATTTACATGGATACGGATACGAATATGAAACACTGATTATCCGATGGATACGGAATATCCGAGTTTTTGTTCGGATAATATCCGAATATGACATACGGATATTATCCGAATAACATGTTTCAGAATAACACATTAACAATTTAACATGTTTCACTGTTTCAGAGACTGGGGTCTGCATTGGATGACAAGATATAATGTGTTCATGTGTGCTAGATGCTAATTTGGAGATATTTAGGTAAAGGTGGTATAGAAATTGGCAAATGGCGTTTCAAGAGGACTACTTAGAATTCAGCAGCATATGCCAGCTGCAAATCATTTGGTTCAATTATTGCAATGGGGTACATTGTTACTCACAGAGTCACATGTATGACAAGCTAAGGATAAAAAGGCAAAAAAAGACATACAAATGTATTTCTTTTGGAATTTTGAATTTAAATTTGGACCGATTTTGGAAAAAAAAAACTGAAATTGGATTTTAAAATATCCGACTAATATTATTCGTATCCATGTTGATTCCGATCCGTATTCGATCTGTTTCCGTAACCGATATTATCCTGTATAATTCGTATTCGATTCTGTATTTGACACTAATCGTATTCGATTCTGTATTAGATAAAAAATACGGATACGGATATGTCAGTAGCTCAATCTTCGAAATAAATAGACAATCAGAAATGTGCACCAACCAAATACGCAAGACAGATCTGTCAAGAACAAGCACAAGGATCCATGCATCTATTACGCATCAACTTCCGGAGCATTTTTCCATTCTCAGAGAACTTGCCGAATGACAAAGCACGGATAAAAATAATATTATTGAAAGGACCCGTCTATCTAAATATTTGCGATATTTCGCAAATAAGAAATTAAGGTGTGATGATCCGGATTGTAAGAATTAATAACCTTAATTATTCAAAAGTAGTAAACCTCATCAAATAAATTGAAACGAATGTACATCGCATAGGTGAATCTTAGCACAAATCTAGTACTTAGAGAACTTAAAAATACAACATTAATAAACAAATAGAAATCACAAATAAAGAAAATCAATAAATTTTATTGATCAAAGTATTAATTACATGGAGTCGAATTACAATATGCATGAATATTCATTTGCATCTTAAAAATAAAGATTACAAGAATGTTTGCATTTCGTAAAACTTAAGCTTTATTAATCTTTAGTCTTGAATCCCTGCAATTGTAGTCGGTTATGCATTTAGAACCAAAAGGCAATTAACTAAAATAGTAAAAGTTCAAAAACAAAATAATTACCGTCAGATCCATTTAGACGTAAGTGCCACTCGTCGAGATACCAGGTCCGTCCGGGGCTGGATGATACCTCTCACTAGATCAGATTTCATCATTCGACAATATATACAAACCTGGTAGAAATTGCGAACAACCAATGTCACATAAGGTTAAATGCACTAAAATATCACTTCACTATGGACGGGGATAAGAATCCCCTGCCAGCTGAAGCCTTCGGCTCTCCAGAACCATCCCCAATTGCACTCTCCCCAAATAGCCAAACCACCAGAGCCTCCAACTAAAGAACAACCGAGAGCATGAAGGGAGCCGGCCAAGCGCCAGCCTAGGAGGAGCCCCAGGCCGGAGCAAGCAAGGAAGAGGAAGCCAGGAGCTAGTTCTGAGCAAGGGGACAGGGATCGGCATCGTCACCATCAACGCATCCTCACACATCCAAATCACAACACCAATCCATTCCAAACCATCTACATCACAAGTGCACAAACTTACATTTTACCTGGATTTATGAGCACTAAGGCACAAGTGAAGTAAGGGACCAATCAATAGCAGTAGGGGATTCTTTGGTCTCAGTGAGGGAAGCAACCCTGGGGGCAGCACAAGTGTGCCCAACAACCACATAGCACTCCCCGGCATACTAGAGGTTGTGGGTGTTGTCGCTATGCCGCAAACGCCTAGAGCACAACCCCCCAATTCCTCATCAACCAAAGAATACTAAATCAAATCGAAAGTGAGCAATAGCATGAATCAATTGAGAAAACCATCTGTTAAATTGAATCGGGCACCCACGGCAGCACAGGTAACCATCCATCCATTAGCCTTCAATAGCAAAATAGGAGGATCATAGTGGAGAGCCAATGTAGATAAAAATGACAGTAGTCACTAGTGGTCTCAGATTTTTTTTGCAGTAGTAAAGGGGGAAGGGAGGGGGCAACTTTGTACGTGCCTAGTGACCGCCTCACACTCCCTGATGTGTGAGATAATTGTAGGTTTCGCCATAGTGCCGCCAACCCTCCAGCTAACCCCATTCTCAAATCATCAGTGACCCCCCCCCCCCAATGTAATAATCAGAGCATAATCAACTAGGTATGCTCATAAATCAAATCCATCCCTATATAACTGAATCAAGAGGCATAGCTATAAAGATCCGGAGGGGAATATCCTTAGTCGGCCAATTCAGGAAAAGGGGAACACCGAAGCAGTGGTTGCATGACCAGGCAGGGGTGGAGGCAGACATTGAACCCAGGCTCAAGATCCGGAGGGGAATATCCTTAGTCGGCCAATTCAGGAAAAGGGGAACACCGAAGCAGTGGCCGCATGACCAGGCAGGGGTGGAGGCAGGCCTTGGGCCACCGCAGCCTGGGCTCAATGCCTGCCATGGTAAGTACATGCAAATTGTGTTAAAAAAATCAATAAAATTGTAACTTTGCCAAAAATGTGTGCCCCACCCCGAGGCATGAGCTTGGGCTGGCTCCCCCTTGCGGTCAAGGCATGGCAGCCCAAGTGCGGTGGCATGGCAAGGGTAGGGTGCAACTGGGTCGGGCATGGCCCAGGTGGGCCAGTGAGCAAAGGTAGAGAGAGAGGGGAATAGAGAGGGGAGTAGGAGGACGAGAGGAGGTAGGCCGACAGGACTGGGGCTTAGGGCCGGCAAAGAGGTCATGAGGCCAAGCCTGAGGCCAGTGACCTAGGGGTGAGTCGGGCGTAGGGAGCTGGGCCTAATGCCAGCTCAGGGCGGCGGCTAGTGGCCGAGGAGGGAGGTCGAGCACTCGTGCGCGTGCCCGCGAAGGGGCCCATAGGAGGTGGGGTCGGTGAGGCTAGCATGGGGCCGGTAGGGGGAGAGACGAGGGTGGAGAACCTTGGTGACCCGGGGCGGTGACCATGAGCCGGTTGGGCAGGAGAGAGAGAGAGAGGAGGAGGAGGAGGAGGAGAAGAGGATAAGTCTGGTTGGGTGAGGAGGAAAAGAAATAAGGAAGAAAAAGAAAAGGATGAGAGAGAGAAAGAGGGAAAAGAAGAGAAGAGGAGGGGAAGAAAAGAAAAGAAAGAAGAGAGAAAAGGAGGGGGGGAAATAGAAAAATAATTTTGATCAGTGCGAACCGCGTTAGATTTAATTAAACGTTTCACATTACGTGAGAAAATTTTAAAAAGAACATAAATAACCTCAATTAATTAAATAAAGAGTTATATAAAATTGGTAATTGCAATAATAACTAAAAATGACAAATAATACCATTACCAAAAAGAAATCATGAGCAAAGATTTTAATAAGCCTCATAAAATAAAAATTGGTGCTAAATTAAAATGCGTGCAATGAAACCATCTTAATTAAAAATACAACGAATTAAAAATGTGGAAAATTAATAAATTTTAAATAAAAACGAGCAACACATTTTTGCTAATTTTAACCCATTCAAAGAAGGTTGGACACCAAATCATGTAATAAGTTGATAGCCATCGGAATTATAATATTTCATAATTGCAGGAAGCGAATTAAATTAATCGGGCAATTATTTTCAGACACGGGTGCAAACAAATATTGCTACCATTATTCAGGCAAGTTCCCTTGATCATGTTTTTATCAAAATTTTATGAGAATTTAATGTTGAAATTGCTGTGGTCACTACTTGCATACCAAAAACCTATTTTTAAATTAAAAAGGATAAATGGAGGATTTAAAATGGATGAACGGACGGTTGGAGAGATGGATTGGTTGGGGGAATTCAGCCATGGGGTGAGGTCTGAGATCGTAGGACTCAACTCTGGGTTGAGAATGTAGGTTTCAGCTATGGGCTGATCTCAGGACTCAACTATGGTTTGAGAATGTAAGTTTCAACTATGGGTTGAGATTCAGCTATGGGCTAGAGTGATAGAATCAGGTATAGGCTGAGATTTTAGAACGCATCTATGGGCCAATAGTTTAGAACACAGCTATAGGCTAAAATTGATTGACCTTATGGGTTGAGACTCTAGGATTCAACTATGGGCTGAAATTTTTAGAACTCAACTATGGGTTGAGATTTCATAATTTAGTTATGGGCTGAAATTGTTGGGAGAATTTAAGGCTACGGAAGCTAGTCTGTTTCTTATTCAAGTGTTAGTAGTACTTCTTTTGAAACTCAAACTTGCAACATTTTCAATTTTTAACAAAACCTATTTTGTTTTTAGAAAAAGGGATTGAGAAGGAGGAAATGAGGTTCTGGTAAAAGTGGAGCTATTTTTTCTCGTTATTTGCACATTGCTATTAATGCTTGCTGAGTACATCTGTACTCACTCTTGCTATTTCTCCCTCTGCTTAGATTTTAGAGCTGGCGATATGTCGGGACCCCGAATTTGCAAATCCGGACCCTCTGTGTATTCAGCACTAGTCCAGGAACGCGCTAGTGCACACAGTCTTAACATTGGTAAATATCACAATCATACCATTCGATAGTATCAAAGTACTTTATTTAAATAACCAAAGTGGTTACTCGACCTTATGGCCAAGTTACAAATATATGCCTCGCAAGGCGAAACTTATTCAGAGAAAAATAATAGCAGCGGAAAATCAAATAGCTTCGTGGCGCCATCCAGTATACCACAGGCAATCGATCGGGCTCGCATCCCTAAGTAGACGGATCCTCTTGGAATTCCTCCTCCGGCCGGGCGTAGTCTCCTCTTCAAGCGGTGTTGTGTTGAGGCAAGGGTGAGTACTTGGTACTCGAGAAGTCATGCACAGAATGCAAGCTAATATACTATATGCATGGCTTGGTACAAAGGAATAGCTCAAGGTATATTTGCGATGCGACTTTTGACAAGTAATATAAGTAGATTCGAAAGCAGTAGAAATAAGTAAAGCGTAAATAACTTTTCAAGAAGTTTAATAAACATTTTTCCCCATCCTAAACCACATTTCCATCATCTGCATTATTAAACCAACCCAACTTTTCAAACCAAAGTTATTTTTGAGAAAATCTAACCCTTGACTGTAATTCCCGAGCGATGTCCAATACCGCGGACACGGCTATTCGAATAGATTCTAAACTCTGCAGAGGTTATGCACTTTACCCACAAGATACAGTCAAACACCACAAAGGCGAGTTCCCGTAACAAAGTCTTTCGGAAACCTCTAACAATACAAGTGGTCCTCCCTGGTTATTGCGCACTAACCCTTCCCTTCGCTAAGGCGAAGTCTAGGCCAATCAACCGTTAGATGGGTACCTGGCCTCAGCCCCGGTACGCTCCCCCGTACAACTTACACAAAGGGTGTAGTTGACCTCCTGAGGTCCCACAGGTACGTTATTAGCAACTTAGTCAACTAGGTCCGTCCCATTACAGACATGTGGTTGCACGTTAGACCCAGTTCAAAGGCTTGCAAGGTTAAGTCCTTAGGGTGACCAGGGCAAGACTACCCGAAGAACAAAATCAACTTCCCCAATGCCACAATCGCCCACCTGATTACTCTTGCCACATGCCCTGGCCGAAATCAGCTTATCAAACCCCGCTTGATTACCATGCACCACGTGCCATCAACATCACATGATACTTTTCCAAAACAGGTTCAATATATCATTAAGTCAATATTAACATTTGACTATCCAAAATCATGTTATGAGCACGAGTGTGTCTAAGCAAAGATACTACAAACGGTCTAAACCCAGGTTGGCAATTTAATAATGTCCAACTAGTAAACCACAACTAGGGTGACAAGGGATCATGGCACATACTTAAATAATCAAGGTGTCATACAAAGAAATTGGTATTTATCTAACCCCATGTTTAAACAAAGTATTTTTCTAATTGAACTAGCATGCAATAGTTTAAATCAAAATAGATTTCGAAATAGGATCAACATGGCAAAAGCACACTTGCCTTCAAAAAGTACTTGCTCTTGGTCTTGAGTTGGATCCTGAGTCAATACTTCTCCTTCGAATCCTTCCGGCACTTCAACGTCTACTCGTAAAGCGTGCAAATAGCAAATACCCAAATAAACAATAGGCAAAAAGTGTCCAAACATCCAAATAAAATCCATAAACAGAAAGAACATAATTTTATGGATTTTTAGAAACTGGAATCGCCAAATTTGGAGTTAAGGCGCTTAAAAGTTATGATTATTTAAAGTTTAAACAATCAATTAAATAATTTTGCAGAGAAAAACTTTAGTCCAAAAATTAAATAAAATTCATATTTGAGTAGATCTGAATTTTATACAAATTTAGAAATTTGAATCACTCAAATCGGAGTTGAAACGCATAAAAGTTATAAGTGTTTGAAATTTGGAACAAAATCAAATCATTATTCGAATTAATAAATCATTTTCTTTTCGGAAATTAATTATTGCGTCACCTAGACACGTGGCAGCCTCGATTGGGCGGTGGCGTCGGCCGATCCATGGCTCACGATGCCGTTGACAGTGGGGCCTCTGATGACGCGTCATTAATGGCGTTAGCACCTTCTTTGAGGCGGCTGGCGACAAGCGGGCCCCACCGTGACGTCGGCGATAGCGTCATGGTGCGGTTCTGTCCCGTGCCAGCGGGCCCGCCGTGTCGGCGTCTCACGCAGTGCGGACCGCGACGGTCACGCTTCCCGACGCGTGGCACAATCTCGGCCGTTGATTCGAAAATCAACGGCCCAGATTGGATCGGGTGACGCACGTTCTGGGGTGAACGTGGCCAATCTGGACCGTTGGATCTAGATCCAACGGCTGGGATTAGATCCGAGGATCTAAACGTGATCTCACCGTGACGGCCAGATCTTGATCGGACGGCTGTCCGAGTTCGCGAGGGCTGATGGCGGCGCGGCGGCGTTGGCTTGACCGGAGACGAAGACGACGACCTCCCGTCTTGGCGTTCCGTGCAACTCCGGCGTGAAGGCCGGCACTCCCAGCGGCGCGACTGCAGCGATCTCGATTCACAGGCTTGGTGGCGTCGGAGAAGCAGCGGGCGGCGAGATCAACGAAAAACCGCGGCGGAAGACTTCCTCTACTCCGGCGAGCAATTGCGGGACGACGGCGGTGGCTCAGGCGAGGTGAGAAGGGGGCTCGGGTGCGTACGGTTGTGCGCTTCCCGATGGCGATGTGGCGTATTTAAAGGGGCCTCGGCTTCCGTGTAAGCGCGAAAACCGAGGTTGACACTGATGGCGGCGGAGAACTCCGGCTCGGATCCGGCGGAGACAACGAAATCGCGGCCGTCCACGTGGCGCGATCGGCAGCGAGGATGGCTCGGTATTTGCCGTTGTCACGCGAAATGATCCTGGCCGTTGGATCTGGATCCAACGGTTGGGATCGATTGGGGTTGAGCAGGTTCGGTTGAGTCAAGCGGCTCGGGTCGGGTTAGTCGGACTCGAACTCGAGTCTGACTCGGGCTCGGTCGGATGAACAGTACAAACCCACTCGCATTTTCCAGCGATTTAATAATTAAAATAATTCCCAGTAATTCATTTAATTCATTTAAAAATAGCAAATGACTCAGAAAAATTCCAGAAAAATTCTGGAAAATATTTTGGATCATTTTGGACTCAAATAAAATATTTCCAACAAAATTTTATTTGCAAAATTAAATTCTTTAATTATTTCAAAATGGAATAAATTCAAATAAATTCCAAATAAATCCAAATAAATTCCAGAAAATTCCAAAAATTCACCAAAGTGCCAAATCACACATGAATTCAATAAAAGCAAAAATTTTGGGGTGTTACACGATACTTGGGGTGAGGATCACCCGCAATACCAAGGTTATGAGGACTTCTAGGAGAGATAGAGTGTTGCGTAGATCATACAGCATCTTCGGTCTTAGTGTAATTAGTACTTTTTTGTATTATATTTTTATTGTACTTGGATTCTATGTATAATTAGATGTGATGTACTAAACATGTAGCCCGCGTGGCAATGGAATGAAATAAAATTTCTATTCCAGTCTCTAATTATTGTTCTGTTGCAACACTCTGAACATGATGTATTAACTAATAAAATATCGGGTGCACTCGATGTTTTGATTAGTTAGTATGCCGAGATTCGTATAATTATCCCTAAGTAATGGCGGTGCGACCGTCGTTACCTTGGGTTAATTGGGCGGGTCGCCATAATTACCTACCATGTTAAGTTGTTGTCGAGGGAATGGAGGTTGTTAGAAGAAGTATTATATTTTTATAGTAGTCAATTTGTATGTTATGTCGTTGTGGTAATTTTTTTGTTTTTCTGTTAGAGATTTTTCAGAGATGGACGAGGAATTTTGAAGGATCAAGATGTATCAAAAGGATGGTGGGAGGGATGAATTGGTGCAAACTAACCCCTAGACCTAATTTTTTGTTTTTAAAATAGAATTAGCACATTTGAGAAGAGTACACTTCATTTACAACCACTAGTTTCTTTTAAATGAGTAAATATATGCTACAGACTTCTTATGTTCCGGGCAAAGCTCTAAGAAACCCAACCCTTCCGCGGTCCGCTGGCTGCAACACAAACTTGTTTGTTGCGGAGGAGGCCTCAAACTCTCGCTTGTACACACTACACAGTGTTCTCCATCAGCTCAGCGCCTCAGCCAAAGGACTGGAATTGAGCAGACCGACCCAATCCTTGCATGACGGTTAACTAAACCCTTTTCGTGATTTTTGAATAAACAGCGATTTTCCAAAATCATAAAAAAAAAATGTATAGTTTCAACAACCAATTTTTTTTGGAAAAAAATTTAAAAATCAACGATTTTTGTGGAAAATCGACAAACTTGTTGAACTTTTTTGTGATCGATTTTTAGAGCGATTTTCGTCGATTTTTAACGAAAATTGAGTCGACGAAAATCGAGCGATTTTCACCGATTTTCAATCGGTGTATGACACATAATTTTTTTTTTCGAATTTTTGATTTTTTTAAATTTTTTTAATTGGATCGATTTATCAACCGATTTTAGAAGCTGGACCGCGTTGATACGGGCGAAAATCATAAAAATCGATTTTCGTTGATTTTTTTGAACAGGTGAACATATCATTCCTTGTAGCATCGAATCTGTCGAGAGACAGCCATGCATGTTGACGACATATAAGCAGCCACGTTTTTCTTTCAAAGGGTTTAAGGCAGACATACATGACTCTTGTACACCGTACTTATGAACACACGTATATATACTCGTGCTCATCTTCTACACATGCTAAAGAAATAATTGCTGTTGAACGCGTACATGTAAGTAAATACCTATTTTTATTATTAGTGAAATGAAGCGTGCACGTTTGATCAGAGTTAAACGGCGAACGAGATGCTCGGCTCGACCTCAGCCAACCGAGCTATGTGCGGTCCTCCATAAGCAGGTAGGTTGGTTCCTTTTGTTTTGTACTAGTTTTAGAACTAATCTTCTGTAGATGGATCGATTGTATCTTTTAAATCAAATGCCAGATTCCATTTGTACCTCCGTGCTCCTTGTGAAAAATCCTTCCAAATAAATGTAATATTAGATAAGTTACGTATAGAGCAATATTTAACGACATATAGATCCACACGTCATAGTCTTGCTTTAAAGAATTTTATAGACCGTATACTGCTCTTACATAACGTATTATTGACTGATGTGTGGGCTACTGCCTTTTACTTTACTTTATTTATTTATTCCCTTTTACTTTACTTTATTTATTTATTCTTTTATTTAATAAATTTTGCACACAAAAATACATTGAACAACGGAAAGGCACAATAATATGTTCTTAGATGCCTCCACTGAGAAAAACAAAAAATTTGTGCGTTTGGTTGGAGGTACGAGGGTGAACGGAACGGGACGATACAGGATAAGTTTTGGTACATGCGTTTGGTTGGGTGTATGGAACCATCTCATCCAGGATGAAGTAGTACAGATTCTGGGAATATTCCTCAGATATCCTGTACCATCCCGTTCGCCCAATTTGACCGAACCAACTCGTCCCGGACGCGTTCTTCCTCTCGGGGCCACTCCCCGCGGTCTTCCTCACGGGCGGCCTCACTCCGTGCCCTCACTCCGCCGCTCCCGCGCCGTCTTCGTCGCACGCCATTGCATAGTTGTATATCATGCATATCATGTACAATGCATAGTTGCTGCTGCTAGCTACTTAGGTTGCCATTGTTTTTCTTTGATAAGCACGTGGTTAATCTGGCTTTTTGATCACTCAAGGGTATTCTATCTGCAGATAATACAACACTATTTCATACCTACCTCATCCTTTAAACCAAACAGCATCTTGAACGATCCAGGATCATCCCATTCAGGCAACCAAACAAAAACTTGTACCATCCCATTCAGACAACCAAACACCTTCCCTGAACCATCTCATCCAGGATCATTCCATCCATCCTGTACCATCCTGTTCCGTTCACCCTCATACCTCCAACCAAACGCACCCTAAGTTCTTTAGTGACACCACGAGCATAAAGCGTCATAAGAACCACACTTTGGACCAACATGCAGTTTGATGTAAGTGTAATTGTGCATCACAGAGTAATATACTCTGGTAAACGTGTAAGCTATAACTGTCCCTGCGAGCCCGGTGAGAAATGTACTGGTCTCCATTCCATTTTCGTTTACCAAATAGTTTCTATGCATTAATTCATGCTCCAACAAGCATGATAATTTGTGGCTTTTAAAGTGCAAAATAGTATCAAATTTCCTACTTAGTATATTAACCAAAAAGTTCAAGACAGACACGATGAATAGTTAAAACACAGGGGAAGGGGGTCGTAGAAACTTTTAATGGTCAGTAAGACCATAAAATACAAGAATTCACATAAGAGGAAAACTTGGACCAAACTAGGTATGACTGTAGGAAATCAGTTTGGATGTTTCATTGTTGTGTTTTTGAGTGCAAGTTTAACTAACACTAATTATTCGATAAGCAGTCTCCTAAGGGTGACATCCAATCGTTTTCCTTCTTACTGCAAAATCAAATGTGCCCAAGGCTGAAGTTTGTCCTGGTGAGAATAAATGGGTAGACGAGATTTGCTGGTTTGCTCCCGTAATAAGAGGAGATCACTACGCAGCAGCAATATTTAGTGAACAAATTGAAACAGGAGCGGAAGATAAGAACTTGAAATTAAAACGAATGCCCCATCGGTTGTAGGTTCTTGGTCACAGAGAAACCAACATGCATGTGGACAACTAAAGCAAAAGGCAAAGGAGGGGACAACACCGGCTGTCGCGTATCTCAAAACCAGTAATAAAGACTCAAAAACCAACTGGTTTGGCATGGTGTATTGCTTTATAAGAATCGTTAATGCTATATATACGAGAAATTGCATGCGTAACAGACTTTGGTGGAAACTTACAAGATATAACCACCTCTGTAATCCCAGAGAGAGATGCCGTTTCAGATTATACCTTTCTCTTCACCAAAAATGGCAATTTCTATGCTTTAGTGTCCTAACTAGCATGAATATTTGTAACTTTGACCTTTTCTAATTAATTTGGATGAATATAGGTTGCTCATTTTTATGCATGAACGAGATCATAAGAAGCTAGAAAACGGTCAGTAGCCATCTTACATGCAGAAGATCTCACTCTTATATAACAAGGTCATCTTAGTTGATTCTTAGCCTATCACATCAGGTTTGACCTATGTGAAAGAGTGAGAAAAGAAGAGAGATAAAAGAGCTAGCTTTTATTTAGTTGCCAGTTATGCATGGAACATATGTAGATTAGTTATATACAAGAGAGAAGAGATAGTTATTGCACAGCATCTAGAGCCAACTTTTAAAGATAGTTATTGTACAAATTGGTTTTAGTATTTATTTTAGATAACATGAATAAGAGATGAAATAAGTAGTAAATTTTATTATTGTACTTGCTCTTAATATACATGCTGCATGTACTCAAGATTCTTAAAATTTTATAAACCCTCTCGTCAATCTTTCTACATTTGACTTCAACTACCTTAAGGCCCCGTTTGGCAACTTGAAACCGAGCTGTTTCTACTAGAATCTGGGAGAAACCCAGCCAAACGAGCTAAAACTCGGAACGATTCTCCTCGGAACGTTTCTTCTTTTTCCACGCCGTGGTTGAATCACCCTCAACCCGTTTCTACTAATTTCTACTAGAATCTGGAACCGTACCAAACGGTTTGCATAAAGTGATTCTGATTCTATCTGAAATGTTTCTACCAAGAATCTGGAACCATTTCCATTTCTACTAGAATCTGGAACCGTACCAAACGGGGCCTAAGTATCTTCCATGCAAACGGCTGTCCCGATAGATTATGGTCCTGTTTGGTATGGCTGGAGCTTTTCTGAAAAGTATATTTTAGCTGAGCTGCATGGTTGAAAGGTTGCACGGCTGAACGGCTAGGCTGAAGAAGTTTGGTGTTTGTCAATCTGGCTTTTTAGTATAGCTTTTAAGTATAAGGGATACGGGCAGTGGTGTATCCAGAAAATTAGAATGAGGGGTGCTAAAACTGAGACCTCCAAAGCTAATATATATGATATATTAAAATATATATATATATATATCATATAATTTTTCCAGAACATAGAAAAATCGCATATAATTTAAGTATGTAACAATACAAAAAAAATGTACCAATCATTACTTCTGAAGAGTTGATAGTTGATATTTACAGGTTTTCATGTTATGAAAATGTTGCAAAATATCTTCCATGTCTATCTTTGAAAATATGTCCCGTTCAATGTAGTATACCATGAGATCATTTAACCAATCATCACTTATCTTATTACGCAAATCTGTCTTGATAATCGTCATTGCTGAGAAAACCCTTTCAACTGTAGCTGTGCCCACAGGTAAAACTAATGCTAATTCAATAAGTTTATAAACCAATGGATAAACGACATGCTTCTTTTCCTTGACCATCATCACAAGAACACTAGCAAGATCATCAAAACTTGAAAATTCTTCTCTTCTGTGTCATCAACTAATAAGTAAAGTTGTTCTCCTAAACCCACACGATCATATGTTGAGAAATCATCAGAATATATCTCTGAAAGCCGGACAAGCCTACCATGATCAAAGTTTGCAAATGGATCTCTTGGGTTTAGATAAGCAATGCATCTCAAAAGCTCTATCGAAGATTCACTGAATCGATTGTCCAACTCGGTAGCTAGTGAATCAACCACAATAAGAAAAGTATCGACATAATAATAATGATGATATGTAACAAACTGTTGTTCACGGAGGAGTCTGGCGATCCATTTACAGGGGGTATAACCGTATAACAGGCCTGGTGGGGCTTCAGCCTACCTGCGCCCCACCGGTAGTTCCGCCTCTGGATACTGGTTGGGAATGAGGGTGAGAGTAGTGCAGTTTGGGATTTTATACTTGGTGGGAAGGCGTAATTTTATTTGAACTCTAGTGGTAAAGTCATAATTCTAATCCATCGAAATCGTTTAAGCTATCTCAGACCAGCTTTTGGCTTTCAATTTTTTCTAGTACAAATGGGCTGCTGACTTTTGACTTTTAGCAGCGAAAAAACTAACCGTTTAAAACAATTTTTGGTTTTCAAAGAACAGAAACCAAAGTTAAAACCGTTTCAAACAGGGCCTATAGCTTCCTTCCATTTCCACTGGATTGTCGAGTCCTGTGTGCTAGGTGTGGTGGCGATTACACCATGAAATTACTCTTATTCCTTCTTCTTTCTCTGTGTGGTGATCTCTCCTTTTTATATGGCTGGGCCGGGAACATGCATGCATTGGTCTGCCCCTTTCTATCCGTCCCTGACATCGGGTTGCAGGCCTTTCTCAGTTGTCTTCCAAACCTTGCCTTCCACCTGTCCCCTACCAGGGGGTAGAGAAGCTTTACGTGGCGTTTTTTACCTTCGCTTTACACTTTTGCCCTTTAGTTTTATTCTCATCCCAGGGACTTCAACGGAATTTCTCGCGTTCTAGGACTCTAGGTTGGTCTGACATCGCTTGGGGTTTCCCTGGGGTTCTGACAGGGCGTCAGGTCCGGGTCGGTCCCACCCTGGTTGCATTCATGAGGGGTGGCGAAGGGAGTTTCCCTCCACCGTCCCTCCCGTTGCTCCAGGCTCCTCTTGGTCCGGTTATCTCTGTGTCCTGCCTTGGATTTTCTATGCTATTTTGATTGATGGGGCACCGCCAAGGATAAGCGTCTCTTGCTCCGCTTGTGAAAGGGGATTGGCATTGTAAGCATGCTATTTTAGTTCAATTATATGTATGGGTCTTGCTTCGCCCATCAAAAGGAGGGGGAGTTCATTGGGCCCACAACAATAGGAGTACAAAATACTAGTTAACTAAAATGAACGAATCACGAACAATAATTTTAATGAGACAGCAGCTGACATATTATTAAAACGAATCGGAAAAGGCCGGTTTTGTTTGCTGCTTTTAATTTTTTTGGGAATTGTGCTTTGTTCTTTACTCCCTCTAGTTTGGTAATATCTGTCGTTTTGGACATCGACACGGTCTTCAAAACACAACTTTGACCGCTAATTTTTATTATAATATATTTATAAAACCTAATAAAATTATAATATTATGAAAGTACTTCTCGAGACAAGTATACACATATAATTTTCATGTATCTAATTTAAATATTTAAAATTATATCGATAGTCAAAGTTTCGGAAGTTTAACCATCACTATGTCCAAAACAACAGATATTACCAAACTAGAGGGAGTACCATTTAAAGGAGCATCGTCTGTGCAAAACTTCTGCACTTGGTCCAAAAGTAGCGTTCACGTGGTTTTATTCAAATGGGATAATCGGATATATGCCACTACAGGAACCGTTTATTCGAGATTTGCCATCGTTCCTTTGCTTCTTCGAACGATGCCATTATGAAACCGTGCTTATTCGAAATATGCCACCGCTCGCATCCGGTCACGACACGTGTCCCGTCCGCGATGGCAAATCTCGAATAAGCGGTTCCTACAGTGGCATATATCCAATTAATATGGGACACGTGTCATGACCGGACGCGAGCGGTGGCATATTTCGAATAAGCACGGTTTCGTAATGGCATCGTTTGAAGAAGCAAAGGAATGATGGCAAATCTCGAATAAGCAGTTCCTGCAGTGGCATATATCCAATTATCCTTGAGGTGAAAAAACTGGATCAGTTTCACATCCATTTTAGGTCCTGTTTGGCAACTTGGAACCGGATCATTTCTACTAGATTCTGAAAGAAACCCAACCAAACGGATTAAAGCTTGGAACGATTCTCCTTAGAACGTTTCTTCCTTTTCCACTGTATGGCTGAATCGGTCTCAATCCCGTTCTACCGAATTCACCAGCAATGGTGGTAATTTTCAAACTTCTACCCACCTACGCTCATGTGACTTTAACCTTTCTTTGGAGTCGAGCCTCTAATACGTGGATATGTCACCTCGACACAATGTCCATCCTCTTAAACTATGCCACCATAGACCCCTGTGTCTTTCTTCTTCAATATGGTTGATAAATTAACTCAACCGAATCAGCTAGATCTAACCATGGTGATAGGGGTGGAATCGAGCCGAGCCGAGCCGAGCCGAGCTCGCCAGTTTTCGAGCCGAGCCGAGCCCGGCTCGTTGCATACATCGAGCTCAATCTTGAGCTCGGCTCGGGCTCGCTCGAGCCTCGAGCCGGCTCGCGAGCTGGCCTACAAGGGCACTGGCAAGGGCCTAAATGCCCTTCATTCTCACAAAAAAACGAAGCTCCTCCATCCATTCTCACCGTTCTCAGGCTCCAGCCTCCTCTAGGGTTCGGTTAAGAAGCAATTTCATATTTATGGGACGTCTTTTTAAGCACAGATGGTTAGACTGTTCTTTCAGTTTATAAAACTGCAAACATGTAATCTGGAAAAAGAATACTCCGCTTACTTTTATCTGTGCAAAAGTAATCAGTAGACCCAATACAAGACATTTGAAGTACTAAGAAGAGTAAACTCAAAAAGTAAGGTAAGACAAGCATTGCTCATTAGATGTCTAGCATTGGGTATACTAATTACTGTATTGTGAATTCATACCTTATATAACTCAATGACTGTCGAGCCTAACGAGCCGCTCACGAGCTGGCTCGGGCTCGGCTCGTTAACAGCGAGCCAGACAGTAGGCTCGGGCTCGGCTCGTTGGCCATGCGAGCCGAGCCGAGCCGCACCGAGCCGAGCCGAGCCCGAGCCGAGCCTCGAGCTAAAATTCCACCCCTACATGGTGATACGATAGAAAGGGAGGAGTGAGGCCGGCACGGTCAGTGGCATCCAGAAAATTAAAATGAGATGGGCTAAAACTGAGACCTCCAAAGCTAATATATATATAATATATATAATATATAATTTTTTCAGAACATAGAACAGTCGAATATAATGTAAGTATATAACAATACAAAAAAATGTACTGATCATTACTTCCGAAGAGTTAATAGTTGATATTTACAGGTTTTCATGTTCTGAAAACGCTGCAAAATATCTTCCATGTTTATCTTTGAAAATATATCCCGCTCAATGTAGCATACCATGAGATCATTTAACCAATCATCACTTATTTTATTACGCAAATCTGTTTTGATAATCTTCATTGCCGAGAAAACCCTTTCAATTGTAGCTGTGCCCACAGGTAAAACTAATGCTAATTCAATAAGTTTATAGACCAATGGATAGACGACATGCTTTTTTTCCTTGACCATCATCACAACAAGACTAGCAAGATCATCACAACTTGAAAATTCTTCTCTTCTCATGTCATCAACGAATAAGTAAAGTTGTTCTCCTAAAACCACACTAGCATATGTTCTGAAAGCCGAACAAGTCTATCATGATCAAAGTTTGCAACTGAATCTCTTGGGTCTAGACAATCAATGCATCTCAAAAGGTCTATAGAAGATTCACTGAATCGACCGTCCAACTTGGTAGCTAGTGAATCAACCACAACAAATTTGATTTCGTATCCTAAATTCCAGGAGCCAGGCGATTCATCATTTATTCACAGGGTTATACCATATAACCGTATTATACGGTCCATATAAGAAGCCCAGTGGGCCACGGGTGGGGCTTCAGCCAACCTGTGCCCCACCGGCAGTTCCGCCTATGGGCACGGTGGAGAGTGAGGTGGAAGCTGACATAAGGGGGAAGATAAATGTAGATTCTAATTAATGTTTTAAATTTTGTTTACAGACTCTATTTTGGGAGCGACCGAAATCCGAAATTTCGACGAGATTTAGAAATTTTGGAGAAATTTAAAAGTAAAATTCAAATCTAGTTTTTTTAACCGAGAAATCCGAAATTTCGTCCAAAATTTTTGAAATCTTAGTAAAATTCAACTGAACAAAAAATGGTTCAAACAATGTCAAAAAAATTTAAATTTTTTTTGGATGGTCCTAACACATAACTAATGTTCTCATAAAAATTTGAGATGATGATCAAGCCTGAGGACTTTTTTAAAAATCTAGTAGTGGCACTATTCTAATAAAAGGCTGACCGGCAAATTTCAACCGAATGGAAAATGGTGCAAACCACATTAGAAACTTTTGAAAATTTTTGTAGATGGTCCTAACATATTCATAATATTCTCATAAATTTTAAGATGATGATCAATCTTTAGGAAATTTCAAAAATTCAAATAGTGCTACTTAAGACGGACTGACAAATTTCACCTGAATGAAAAATAGTTCAAACCACTTTAGAAAATTTTTGTGAATGGTACTAAAACATCTATAATATTCCCATAAAATTTTTAGATAATGGTCAATCTTGGGAAATTTTAAAAAATTCAGGAAGTGCTACTCAAGACTAACCGACAAATTGAACCGAGCAAAAAATGGTCAAAAACATGTCAAAACTTTTGAAATTTTTTGTGGATGATCTTGACACTAAATCCAATCAAATACAGTGCACAAAAATCAAAATTCGGGAAAAAAAACCAGGAGATTTCGGCCAAAATAGCCGAGATTTGCGTGGTTTCGGCCAAAATAGCCGATTTGCGTGGTTTCGGCCAAAATAGCCGAGATTTGCGTGGTTACTGTAGCACTTCGAATTTTTTCAAAAAAATTTACCCGACCGAAATTTAGGATCTCGGAGGAGTCTAAAATCCAAAATCTCGACCAAGATTTCCGAATTTCAACCAGTTATTTTTATCCTTGATTCTGACGGCAAGAAACTACGGAGGCGACGACGATGGGAAGAGGAGAGGTGGGGAATTTTTTGGGTGATGGTGTAGTGTCAGGCATGCAAAAGAAAGGCAATGGAGAGAGAGAGTGAAAGAAAAAGAAATCATTGCTTATATAGCTCTATCTACCTCATCCTTTTCCAAATATAGCGTCATTGTGTATGCATTTGCGAAAATGATTCCTCCTCATTGCGGAAGGTGTGGCAGACGACACATATCCTTTGCCGCGCCTAGGGAGTGCGGCAGATAGCCAACGCAGCAACAACGCTGGTGAGCGTGAGAGGACGTGATGCCTTTCACGCTACGTTAGTGAGGCAGCAAGGACTCTTGCGCTCACGGTGCACTCTCGCGCTCAGTCGCCTTCCTGCGTGCTCACCCCCCTGACCACGCTCCCCCGTCCTGGCCCACACACTCCCACGGTTGTGTAACATCCCCTTGCCAACGCTGGAGTTCTGAAGGCGTGAGATCACCGATACAGCAATGAGTAAATTTGCGGGAGAAGAAGAAAGGCAAAGGGGAAAGTAGGTTCTATTTCATCAATTGTTTTCATACATTTCTGTGTCTCATCTTCAGTATTTATACCCTCTCTGATTCACTCAAACCCCCTCAAAAGATTAACATAAAACTATTATATCCCCCCACGAAGTACTACATACTGCTCACCGTCCTCTATTTGTCGAAAACGCCTGGCGCTATTCCGTTTCTGAATTTCTTCAGTTGCTTCCTTCTGCTGTCCTCATCTCAGACCCGGTCGTAACATCACACCCCCCCTGAGATATTGCTTGACCCCAAGCAATAGCAGATGGAAAACGTTTGTGAAGCACCTCGAGGTCCTCCCACGTAGCACACTACACTGGAATTCCAGACCATTTAATGCGTCCTTGGGCAATCGCTGAATTACCCTTCTTCACGAGTTGCCGCTCCAATATTTCTTCAGGTTCTGTCAGATGAGAGTCCAGTGCACTGGACTTCGGCAGCTCAGCGAATACCGGTGAAAAATCCGGAACAAAAGCTTTAAGTTGGGATACGTGAAATACAGGATGGATTAAACTTTCAGCTGGCAAGTTCAGTCGATATGCCGCCTGACCAATCTTCTCCTCAACTGTATAGGGCCCATAAAATTTGAAAGCTAGCTTCGGACAGGATCTGTTCACTACTGTATGTTGGGCATAAGGTTGTAATTTTAAAAGGACCTTCTCTCCCACCTGGAACTGCCTCTCCTGACGATTACGATCCGCTTGCAACTTCATACGGTTTTGAGCTCGAGCCAGATGTTGTTTTATCATCTCCAGATGTTGCTGCCTCTCTTGCAATACCTCTGCGACATCCTGAGAATGCTGATCAGACGGGTCTGATACTGTGCCATAATTGGGTTCGGCGCCATATAAAACTTTGAAAGGGGAACACCCCAGCGACGAATGGAAACTGGTGTTGTACCAGAATCCTGCCATAGCTAACCAGCTTCTCCATTTTCCCGGACATTCGTGCACTGCACAGCGAAGATACATTTCCAAACATTGGTTTACCCGTTCACTCTGCCCGTCGGTTTGAGGGTGGTAGGCGATGCGCAGCTGCAATTTGGTGTTCATTGAGTTAAATAATTCCTTCCAAAAATGGCTTGTAAAGATTTTGTCTCGATCAGACGTTATAGACCTTGGAACACCATGTAGCTTCACAACATGCTCCAAGAACACCCGGGCTACCTTTTGGGCAGTGAACGGATGACGCAAAGGAATGAAATGAGCATACTTGGAGAACCTATCTACCACAACCAAAATAGTATTGTAACCCTCCGATAATGGTAAGCCTTCAATAAAATCCATGGTGAGATCAAGCCAAGCAGCTTCGGGAATGGGTAACGGTTGTAAGAGTCCAACTGATTTTGACCTCTCTCCTTTCGCATGCTGACAAATAGTGCATTGCTTAACAAAGTCTTCAACCTGTGATTTCATACCATTCCAACAAAATAACTTCTTCAATCTTTGATGAGTTGCAATCATGCCTGAATGTCCATCGACAGCGCCGCAATGAAAAGCTGATATTAACTTGGTTCTGAGAGCCGAATTGTTCCCAATCCAAATTCTTCCTCTGTTTTTTATCAGCCCTTGCTGTAGCTCGTTTCCCTGCTCATCGGGACTGTGCACTGCCAATTGTTGGAGAATGCTCTGAGCCTCTTCATCAGTTGCATAAGAATTCACAACCTCCTGGATCCATGTGGGTTGCAACTCGGAAATAACTTGCACCTCTATCTCCTTTCCTGCCCGAGAAAGAGCATCAACCACAACATTGTCTCTTCCTTTCTTATACACTATCCGAAAGTGTAATCCCATCAATCTGATCATTGCCCGGCGTTGCATTTCAGATTGCAACTGTTGTTCTTCGAGGTAACACAAACTGCGATGATCGGTTTTGATTATAAATTCTTTCCCGAGTAAATAGGGTCTCCATCTTTCTACAGCTAATATTACCGCTAGGAATTCTTTTTCATAGATAGACATTTGTTGATGCTTGGGACTCAAAGCCTTACTAAAATATGCCACTGGGTGTCCTTGTTGGGACAGAAGTGCACCAACTCCATATTCACAAGCGTCTGTCTCCACTTCGAACCCTTGGTTGAAATCTGGTAGCCTCAATACAGGAGTAGATGACATTGCTTCCTTCAGCTTCAAAAAGGCGACCTCTGCTTGATCGTCCCATAGGAATGCTTTCCTTTTAAGCAGGTTAGTTAAGGGTTTAGCTAAAATCCCGTATCCCTTCACAAACTTTCGGTAATATCCAGTTAAGCCTAAAAATCCCCTTAATTCTGTGATACTTCTCGGACTTGGCCACTCAATCATCACCTTAGTCTTCTTTGGATCAGTAGACACTCCATGTTCTGATATGATATGACCCAAATATTCCAATCTGCTATGTGCGAAGGAGCATTTGGTTCTTTTCACAAAGAATTGATGTTCCCTCAAGGTCTATAACACTTTGACAAGGTGCTGAACATGGGTAGCCAAATCAGGACTGTAAACTAATATATCATCGATGAAAACCAATACAAATTTGCGCAAATATGGTGACAAAACTGAGTTCATCACACATTGAAAGGTAGCAGGGGCATTGGTCAACCCAAACGGCATAACTTTGAACTGATAATGCCCATGATGTGTCTTGAATGCGTTCTTGTATTCATCTTCCTCCCTCACACAGATCTGGTGATACCCGGCTCGAAGATCAAGCTTGGAAAAATATTTTGTTCCCGCCAACTCATCCAATAACTCATCGATGACAGGCATTGGAAATTTGTTTTTCACCGTCAGATCATTTAACCTTCTGTAGTCGACACAAAATCTCCAGGTTCCGTCTTTCTTTTGCACGAGTAACACCGGGGAGGCAAAGGGACTAACACTGGGTATAATCATCCCTGACTTGAGCATTTCTCCTACTCTTTCAATTTCATTCTTATGCATTGGAGAGTACCGGTATGGCCTCGAATTTGTGGGCACTACTCCTGGAATTAAAGGTATCGCATGGTCGTACTCCCGTCTAGGTGGCAAGCCTTCAGGTTCTGCAAACACATCTTTGTACTGATCCAAGACCTCGGTTACCTCTCTTGGTATGTCCTCCTCAATTTCTGCTTTTTCGGACTCAAGCACTGCTAAGGCCCAAATGTCATTACCTCGGTTCCATTTGTCCAGCTGCTCCACTGTCAAAGATTTTAGCTCTGTCTGTTGGACCTCCTTAACCCCTCGTAACAGGATTTGCTTTCCCTTGTACTTGAATTCTATAGTTTTGTCCTTCCAGTTGCATATTATGGGGCTATGAGCCTTCAACCAATCCATCCCTAGGATGGCATCATATCCACCCAGCTCCAACACTCTGAGATCAGTTTGAAAAGTGTATCCTTGTGTCCACCATTCCAATTTGGGTATCCATCTATCACAACACATTTTGTCGCCATTAGCAATTTTCACTTCCACAGGCTCTGTCAGTTGAGCTATACATCCAATCTTTTGCAAGAATCCGGCATTCACAAAACTATGTGAGCTTCCTGAGTCAATCAGGAGAAGCATTACCTGATTCCTAACCAAGGCCAATATTCGCATTGTTTCTTTCTCTTCGGTTCCTGACAGAGCATTTAAGGATAAATCACAGAGCTCTTCCTGGTTAGTTTCGGTCCATTCCAACATATCCAAGACTTCATCGGATAGCACCTCCTTGTGCTCTTCCAAGTTAATTGCCTGTAATTGTGCTTGAGCCTTCTTTCGACATTGTAAATGATGATTAGGTTCGTACTTTTCTCCGCATTGATAGCACAATCCATTGGCTCTACGGTACTCCCTGATCTGCCTGGCCTTCCACAAATCTCCTTGTCCAAATTTTGGTCCACTGTTATAGTTTTCTGGCTTTTGTGATCCTGTTCCCTCCCGGGCTCCTGCTGCCTTTGATTTCCAACTCTTGTTTCGATCCAGAATCTCTTGCTGAATCTTGGCCAACATCGCCGCTCTGTCCACTGTTTCCGGAACCATACCTTGAACTGCTCCTCTGAGCTCGGGTTTTAGCCCCTTCACGAATTGTGAAATGAATAATTCCTCCCCATAAAACGGATTGTGCATCGAGATCTCGTACATGAGTTCGTCGAATTGACATTTATACTCCATCACCATTCCGGTCTGTCGGATACCCACCAATTCTTCCATCAGTCTCCTATGATCTTGGGCTCCAAATTTGCCTTCTACAGCTTGCATAAATTGATCCCAGTTACCCAAATCGTTCCGAACCTTAAACACTTGCAACCATTTGGAGGCATTCCCTTCCATGTGCATCGTCGCCACTGTCACCCACAGCGCTTCGGGGATATTGAAAATTCTGAAATATTCAATGCATTTCTCTCGCCAAACTCGAGGGCCTTCTCCATCAAACCGAGGAAACGGCATCTTCGGTATTGGACTCCTGCTGAATCCCCCAGGCTCTCTTGCTGGCTGATCGACTGAGCCTAACATCTCCGTTTGCACTCCCGAAGCACTTCTGCATCTCCTTTCCCCCAGTGATGGCGATGGATCAGAATCCACCCTTCGCTCATATCCTAGCGGCGCAGGTGTGAAAAGTGCTTTCTCCACAGCTGCTTGCTCGCCAATCTTGCTTGTTTCAGCAATCTTTTCCACTGTCAACCGCGCCACCGCTTGCGCCGTCGCCTCCATCTGCTTCGCCATCAGTTGTTGGTCTTTAGTCTGTTGCTCCACTTCCCTCGCTGTCAACTCAGTCCTCGCCATGAGTTGCTGCTGGGTAACATCCATCGTCTCAGTCCTCGCCACGAGTTGCTGTTGGTTCAATTCCATAGCCTCGATTCTGGCAAACAGCAGGTCGAGACTCTCCTTGATACCGCTCATCTGCTCCTCTGATCTCTCTGATGTTTCCCCCGTCGCCTCCAGGACGAGTTGGGTTTGAATCGAGGGTTTTGGGGGTGCCGTTTTGTCGATCTGAACCGAGACCAAGTTCCCGGAGATTTCACAGGGATCAGCAAGAACCAATCGTAATCGGTTTTGCGTTCCCCAACCTTCCCTTGGGATTTTACAACTCAAGATTCGATCGGCCGAGCTCTGATACCAGATTGTAACATCCCCTTGCCAACGCTGGAGTTCTGAAGGCGTGAGATCACCGATACATCAATGAGTAAATTTGCGGGAGAAGAAGAAAGGCAAAGGGGAAAGTAGGTTCTATTTCATCAATTGTTTTCATACATTTCTGTGTCTCATCTTCAGTATTTATACCCTCTCTGATTCACTCAAACCCCCTCAAAAGATTAACATAAAACTATTATATCCCCCCCACGTTGTACTACATACTGCTCACCGTCCTCTCTTTGCCGAAAACGCCTGGCGCTATTCCGTTTCTGAATTTCTTCAGTTCCTTCCTTTTGCTGTCCTCGTCTCATACCCAGTTGTAACAGGTTGGTGCTAGTCACCTCCCGCATTCCCTAGGCATGACAGGGGACATGTGTCACCCATGCTTTCCGTGGTGGGGGTGGAGACTATTTTTGCAAATGCACGCGTGGGAGGGGAGCTAGATTTGCAAACAACGAGGTAGAGGGGCTAGATATGCAATTATTTCAAAGAAAACTACATAATTTTGAGTGGTACTTTGATTAAATGAATATTGTAAATTTGGGCGCAACTAATTGTAATTTTTGAATATTTTTCTAATTCATAAAACTAAAGGAAATTTCTATATGTAAGTTGGTAATTTGCTGAAAACGTAGATGATAACTTACGGTGAAACAAATGGTAATCTTTGAGCTTTAAAAAAATCATAAAACTGGTGGTAATTTTTGAACCTAAGCTGGTAATTTGTTAAAATTGCAGATTGTAACTTTTGTCATAGTTGATGGTAACTTTTGAACATTTTCAAATTCACAAAACTAATGGTACATTTGAACTTCAAGGTGATAATTTGTTTAGACTGCATACGGTAACTTATGGTGCAACTGCTGGAAATTTCTAAATGTAAGTTGATAATTTGATAAAAAAAAATGTAGATCATAACTTATTGAGCAACTAATGGTAATCTTTGAACTTTCAAAAATAAAAAAATTGATGGTAATTTTTTAACCTAGGACCCTAATTTGTTAAAATTGCAGATGGTAACTTATGGTGTAAGCTGATGGTAACTTCTGAATCTTTCCAAATTCACAAAACTATTGGTACATTTGAACTTTATTGAGATCATTTCCTTGATTACAGTTTTCAACAGGTTCAAAATTGAAATGAGAGCATTTCAAATGAAAAAAATTAACAAGGCTCGGCTCGACAGTTGCTCGTTAGCTTGAATTTAAAATAACCACTTAAATGATAAATAAAATGAGTTTATGTTGAACTATATCAATTTCGGACGAAAACTGATAATAGTTAGTTAAACTCGATAGCCAACTATTTGCAAGGAGACTCAAGAGTCCAAGACGGTGGTATCTTTACATGGATATCTTTCGCTTTAAACACCTGCGCAAACGCAGCCTTACACATATTCTATTTGTAGGCAATCACGTAATACTCCCTCCAGTCTTAAAAAAAAATGACGTTTTGGACATCAACACGATCTTCAAAATACAACTTTGACCACTAATTTTTATTATAATATATTTATAAAACTCGATAAAATTATAATATTATGAAAGTACTTCTCGAGACAAGTCTACACATATAATTTTCATATATCTAATTTAAATATTTAAAAATGTATCGATAGTCAAAGTTTCAGAAATTTGACTGTCACTATATTCAAAACGTCATCTTTTTTTAAGACCGGAGGGAGTTGCATTTTATATTATGACGACAAAGCAATACATCATGTGACTAGTCGATCTTCCAGCTAAATGAAATTTGTATCTGATCATAAATATACATGAACCTATTATGTAAGGCAAAGCTATGCGAAGAACAAGCAAAGTTTTAAATTTTGTTTTCGGTATATATTTTGGAGGTGGTCAAAATCCGAAATTTCGGTGAGACCTCGGAATTTTAAATAAAATTTGAACGAAATCCAAAAACCAAATTTGAAATCAAGTCATTTTTCATCCTAGAAATCCGAGATTTCTACCAAAATCGCCAAGATTTTGGTCGAAAATACCGAGATTTCGTTCAAATTGAAATAATCGAAAAATGGTAAAAAAAAATATGTCAAAAAATTTTGAAATTTTTTTTGGCTGGTTTTAACACCAATTCAATCAAATTCGGCCCATAAATATCGAAATCCGGTAAAAATATCCGAGATTTCGGCCGAAATCACTAAGATCTCGGTCGAAATCACTAAGATCTTGCCAAGATTTTGAAAGTACTGTAGCATTTTTGAATTTTTATCTTTTTATTCAGCCAAGATTTAATATCTCAATCCTGACCGAAGAACGAAATTTCGACCGAGATGACCATAATCTCCATGAGATTTTAAACCATTAGAACAAGGATCCATGCATATGTTACGCAACAACCTCGAGAGTAGTTGTAATAATTTCCATACATGCCATAGGATTTCCAATCCAATAGAATTCTAGGTATGATTACGCTAATTATAAGACAACTTCTTCCACCCAAATTTATAAGAGAGATTTATTCTTAACACATAAACCAAAAAAGTATTAAAAATTATAAGATTACTCTAATTATTATCACTAAGCACTATATTCAATGCATGAATATAAAGAATGATATTTATTAAAGGTATATAGAGACCATCACACTAATTAATTTTGTACTAGAATATGAAATATATCCTATATTTATAGATAAAATCATTCGAGAAATACACTAGAAAATTCAGTACTCCCTTCGTCTAAGTTTATAAGGCTTATTTTTTTAAATAATCTTATCTATAAATATAAAATATATTTTATGTCCCTCCCCCGATCTGCCGCCGCCTCCCCCTCAGCCTTCCCCTTGAACGTCGCCGTCGCCGCCCACCTGCATGCCTGACGCCGCCACCTGCATACATGCAGCACCAGCTATCAGTATCACGGCCGTCCACCATGCGGTGACCCTGCCACCCCTCCCCCTCTCAAACCCTAGTTGCCGCCACCCTCCACATCGACCCCCCTGACCGCGCGGCCCTCCTGTGCTCCCTGACCACGCCGCCGATGTCCCCTCTGCCTCCCCCATGACCACCCGCTGCCGTCCCCTTCGCCTCACCGTCGCCTGGCGGTTGCAGGCCACCCCCAGTTGTGTTGCCACTTCTTTGGTGATTCTTTGGCTTCGGGAAGCACGCGCCAGCAATCCATATTGGCGATTTGTAGGGATCTGCAGCTGCTGGCTGCTGCCACCCAACGGCTCTCTCTCCGCGTGTGCTCTCCATCCGCCAAGGGCAAAGTAATAGTTTTTGCACTCATTGCTTACCAGTTGATGAATTAAGAATTGGGATTTATGTACCCATGGAGTTGAGATGCTTTTGACTTAGCTATGCCGAGCTTCCAAGCTTATATATCAGATCTATTGAAATGGCTGAGCACCTGACTGTGTTAAGCTCTATCGTTTCGTTTACATGCCTGACTGTGTTAAGCACATCTAGACCTTCAGTTTTTTCATTTACATGATCTTTTAATGTTAATCTTTGACACACTGAACCAGATGGCCCAGGTGGCTTGTCTGTGTGAAAACAAGGATGTTACATTTGTTCCTTGAACTTTGGTTTCATATCCTATTTTGAGTTCTTTTCAGCTCCTGGAACTATATAAGATCTAATACCTTGTCCTTTTGGGCCTAGGCAGTTCAGTATATATCTTCGTTGGTAATTGGAGCAACAACTTCATCTTTGGTTAGTGCTGGAATATTTGATTTGAAGCTCAAATTGCAGTAAGAACATTAGCTTCCTTTTGATAATGGTGAGAACATTCATGTACTAATGTTTGCTGCAACTGCAAGTATCATTGCTTGGTTCTGTCTTCTAAAAATGAAAATATCTGGCAATGTAGCACTCAGTCTCTCTTCGCAATGAAAATAGCAATGTGATTTAAATGATGTAAAGTGTAAAGTATGATTGAAGTTCTGGTGCCATTTCAAATTTTTTTTTTTGCTCTAGCTGTGATTGTGAGATTGAAACAGATTGTTTTGTTTATTTATAGAGATGTACGGTACCTAAAGGAACTATGTCCATGTTGCGTGACTTGTTGTTAGTTTGTTACCCGCCGGCACATCCCTCCACCTAGATTCACCGGCCCCCTGCGCCAAGGTCCATCGCCACGGCCTCCTTGTCTTCTCTTGTGCACCGGGTAGCTAGGACGACGCCCTCTGCCCCGATGCTTCAGATCTGCTGACTCCCTCACTCTACTATACGGTATGTTGTCAGTTTGTCACCCTTTGAAACAACCCAAGGTTGCTGCAACCCAAGTTTATTAAGCAATTAAGCGGCAAGGTAATCAACAAATTTCTTTTGGCAAAGGTTATAAAATTGTATACCCACAAGGTGTGCAAAACAAAATTCCATTGCAAACAAAATGTCCTGTGGTAACTCAGTAAATGGGGGCAAAGTGTAATTGGTAGTTTTGACCAAGGACATATAAGCAAGACCAGCCACAGCAGCCTGCCCATTTATCCCACTTGGCTCACTCCAACCAAGGCAGCTCAGCTCAGCCCTCCTTTTTTCCTCCACTCCACCGAAGCAGCCAGCCATTTCTCCTCTTCCTCCTTCCAACCGAAGCCAGGAGAGGCAGCCAGCCACTTCACCTCTCCACTCCAGCCTCCACCGAGAGCAGCCCCCATCCTAGAGCAACAGAGAGCAAGCCAAGCAACCAGCCTCCAGTTTCCCACTCCAGACCAAGAGCAAGGAACCAGATCCAAGCTTCCCCCATGCCATCTTGCCCCTAAGAACGAAGACACCAAGGAAGGAGCACAAGCCCAAACCGAGGCAAGGAGGAGGTCAGGAGGAGAAAGATCGGAGCAGGAGGCCAAGCACATGGAGATCAAGACCTGGGTTACATCTACATCCACCTCCACTTCACCATCATCATCCTCCCCAGCACCAGCAATCCATTCCATCCGCACGTTCAATCTCAACCTCAGGTACACGGTTACTTTCTTGCCAACTAGAAACTAAGAACACTAGTGCAGTAGTAAAGTAGGATTAATCGAGATAGAGATGATATGATGACAAACCAATACATCATGTGACTAGTCGTTCTTCAAGCTAGATAGAGCGACGTATATAATTAAGAAGAACACTAAAGGAAGAGTAAGTGAACACAAAATGCGAGACTAGCAAGTTTGCTTCGATTTTTTAAGGAAGCGTTGAAATATATCCTCTGTTCACGTGTGCTTAACAACATTATACATTCACACATTAGTCCACTTGCCATTGGTGAGGAGTCGGCGTGTTGCTCATGGTCGCGGTCTGAGAGTTTCAGTAGCCCCACCCCTGCTGACAGCCACGCAAGGGCTACATGTCAGTGCCCCATCACAACTGCGTTTTTAGGTGATTAATCGAGATAGAGTTCATCTTGCACAGCCAGTACTGTACAGTAACAAAATGAGTACTTGGTAAGGAGCCAGTCTCGTCAAATCAGGTCTGGCTATATCTAAGTAGGCAATATAACCAAACCAATCCTAAGCTTCATTTCTTTAAGTCTTCAGCAGATAGCCTCATTCTTGCAAACCCAATACACATTTCTGAATAATAAAGAACTGGGTGATCCATTATCATCCTTACGTCTCCCGAAACTGAAGCCTGTATAAACATGAAAAAAGCGTAGTATATAAACATGAAAAAAGCGTAGTAAATTCTAAGAAGTCATATGTGATAGACTTTGCAATTTTGCATTGTAGCAACCTCCGTTTACTACATGCAACTCGAACTTATTTTAGCAAAACTGGAAGCATCTGTCATTATTAACAAGAAGTTGGCCAAAAAATTTGATATTTGATATGTATCAGTAATGTCACATTGGCACATTATTTATCAATCGGAGAGGAGGCGGCAGCTACAAATCTCGAACCAATATATTTTAATATTAAGTTTTAATGTGAATTCTTTTAAGACAATAGTAGAATAAGTCTATTTTCAACCTTTAATTGCTGCCTTAGTTCGAAAATCAACCCGTAGCTATGAAACCATTTTAAACACTACCCTAAACTATCAAAGCCAGGCCACATGACCCGCTTGATCAAATCCATGCCAGTTTTCGTGGCGTACCCACGTTGCGAATAAAGTCAAAAAAAAAAAAAAATATTGGAGCCCACATTTCACTTTAAGGATCTTTCTTCCTCCCTCTTCTCCTGTTTTCCTTTTCTTTTTCCTCTTTACCTTTTCTCATATGACTAATATTCTTTTTTTTTCTCACTATTTCTTGTATATAACGCTTTGTAGAGCTGTTTTTTCAATATAGCTAACACCAAGGTTCTCTCCCCTCTCGCCCCTACAGCTTCCCCGAAAAAAATGTTCCATACGTATAACTCAACGTTTATGCTTGCTGTGTCAACACACAACAGCAATTCCTTCCTTCCTTGGTTGGGCAAAGAGCACGAATACCTTTCCAAATCCCTTCAATTCCTTCCTCTCGCAGTCTATCGCAGTGCAACGCCTACGCCTCTTCGAGTTCCGCTGCGCCGTCTCTCGCCCAGCCCGCCCGTGTCGCCGCCCGCGACGGCCGGTGAGCAACAAGGCAACAACACGCCGGTGTGTTTTCTACGAATTTGATTCAAATTTTGTTTGAAAATCTCGTCCGAGAATTGACCCTGGTTTTTTTGTTCCGCCCCGGTAACCAAAACTCTGTTTCAGACACACATTTGCGTTCTTGAGAGCTCTGAGTGCTGCAATGGCTGAGCTGATCATGGGGCCGCTTGTGTCCATTGTGATGGAGAAGGCGTCCAGCTACCTCCTGGAGCAGTACAAGGTGATGGAGGGCATGGAGAAGCAGCATGAAATCCTCATGCGCAAGCTGCCGGCCATCCTGGACGTCATCACTGACGCCGAGGAGCAGGCAGCCCAAAGAGAAGGGGCCAGAGCCTGGCTTCAGGCGCTGAAGAAGGTGGCATACAAAGCGAATGACGCCTTCGACGAGTTAAACTACGAGGCGCTCCGCCGCAAAGCCAGGAAGGATGGGCACAAGCTCGCCTTCGTGGGCAACCGTATTCTATTCCGTTACAGGATGGCCAACAAGTTTCACGAGATTGTGCAGAGTATTGAGGTCCTTGTCAAAGAGATGAATGCTTTTCGGTTCAGATACCGCCCTCAACCGCAGGTGTCCAAGAAATGGAGGCAGACGGATCATAACATCGACGACCCAATGAAGATCGCTGAAAGATCAAGAGGCAAAGATATTGAGGATGTTATTAAAATACTGCTTGATCAAGCTAGCAACACAGATCTCACGGTTGTTCCCATCGTTGGAATGGGGGGGCTGGGCAAGACAACCTTAGCGCAGCTTGTTTACAATGACCCTCAAGTTCAGAAGCATTTCCAATTGCGGCTCTGGGTGTGTGTGTCGGACAACTTTGATGTGGATTCCCTGGCTACAAGTATAGTTGAAGCAGCAGCTACCAACAAGAAGGATGATAGCAAGTCATCACAGGATCGCCCTCAAATAGAAGTGAACCAAGCAGCTACCAAATCACCTCTGGATCGCCTTCAAGAAGTAGTGAGCAAACAGAGATACCTCCTTGTATTGGATGACGTGTGGAAAACTGGGATCAACTTCTCTGTTAAGTGGGAGAAGCTGAAGGCCCGCCTTCAACATGGTGGCATTGGTAGTGCAGTGCTGACAACAACTCGTGATGAAGGAGTAGCTCAAGCAATGGGTAAAGTTGAAACATACAAGCTCACAGCTTTGGACAAAAGCTTCATAGAGGAAATTATCAAGACAAGAGCATTTATCGTGAATGAGGAAAATCCTGAGCTAGTTAAAATGGTTGATAAGATTGTGGAGAGATGTGTTGGCTCTCCTTTAGCCGCAACAGCACTGGGCACTGTACTGCGTACCAAGACAAGCGTGGAAGAATGGGAGGCTGTGTCAAAAAAAAGCACCATCTCCGATGAGGAGACTGGAATTTTAGCGATACTCAAGCTCAGTTACAATGACTTGCCGGCACACATGAAGCAGTGCTTTGCTTTCTGTGCAGTGTTTCCCAAGGATTACGAGATTGATGTCGATGAGATGATCCAATTATGGATGGCAAATGGATTTATCCCAGAGAAAACTGAAGTTCGTCCTGAAACCATTGGGAAACAGATATTCGATGAGCTGGCCTCAAGGTCTTTCTTTCAGGATGTGATGTATGTACGTAAAAGCATACATGGGTATTGTTCTAGAATGACATGTAAAATCCATGATCTCATGCATGATGTTGCACAGTCTGTTATGCAAAAGGAATGTGTCACTATAGCTGAGAGACCTAGTCAAACGGAGTTGTTTCCAAGTACTGCTCGCCATTTGTGTTTGACATGCAAAGATCCAGAAACTCTTTTGAATGATTCTAAGAAGAAAACATTTCCGGCTATCCAAACACTGATGTGTCATCGACGGATAAAATCTGGTTCATTGCAGCATCCATCAAAGTATAGCTCAGTGCGAGCACTAAAACTCTGTCAATATAGGAGTACATTCCTATTGAAACCGAAGCACTTGCGTCACCTGAGGTATCTTGATCTCTCAGATAGTAGTATCGAAGCTCTTCCTGAAGATATAAGCGTTCTGTATAACCTGCAAACGTTGAACCTTTCTGCCTGTGATCGTCTTCGTCAACTTCCAAGGCAAATGAAGTACATGAATGCCCTCCGTCACCTCTACACCGATGGATGCAGTGAGTTGGAGTGCATGCCGCCGTATCTCAGCCGACTCACTTCCCTACAGACACTTTCATGTTTTGTACTGGGTACTGACAAGGATTGCAGTAATCTTGGAGAGCTACAGGATTTAAACCTGTGTGGTCGACTAGAGCTAAGGAAGCTAGAAAATGTGACAGGAGCAGCTGCAAAAGCGGCAAACCTTAGAAATAAAAAGGAGCTCAGAGAGCTGACTTTAACATGGACAAGGCGTGAGGAGGATAATGATATGGTTCTGGAGCGTCTAGAACCTCATGATGGGCTGCAGGCTCTAACAATAAATTACTACCATGGCACCACTTTCCCGGAGTGGATGGATAAGTTGCTAAACGTGGTTGAGCTTCATTTGTCTCGTTGCATCATGTCCCAGAAGCTTCCCCCACGGTGCCAACTACCAGAACTACAACTTCTTTCTTTGCATGAATTGGAAAATTTTAAATTATTATGTAGCGGTGATACATCCTCTACATTTCCAAAACTGAAGGAGCTTGAGCTAGTAGATCTGCCGGATTTCGAGGGATGGTTGGAAATAGATGGGCGGCTAGGAGAACAGATAATGTTTCCTCAACTTGAGAAGGTGTCAATCCGGAGATGCCAGAAGCTAACGGCATTACTGAAAGCACCATCGGTTCCTCCACGGTGCCAGCTACCAGAACTACGACTTCTTTCTTTGTATGAATTGGAAAATTTTAAATTCTTATGCAGCGGTGATACATCCTCTACATTTCCAAAACTGAAGGAGCTTGAGCTAGAATATCTGCTGGATTTCGAGGGATGGTTGGAAAAAGATGGACAGCAAGGAGAACAGATAATGTTTCCTCAACTTGAGAAGGTGTCAATCCGGAGATGCCAGAAGCTAACGGCATTACTGAAAGCACAACCGGTTCCTCCACGGTGCCAGTTACCAGCGCTACGACTCCTTTCTTTGTGTGAATTGGAAAATTTTAAATGCTTATGCAGCGGTGATACATCCTCTACATTTCCAGAACTGAAGAAGCTTGAGCCGGATTTCGGGAGATGGTTGGAAATAGATGGGTGGCAAGGAGAACAGATAATGTTTCCTCAACTTGAGAAGCTGTCAATCGAGAATTGCAAGAAGCTAACGTCATTATCGGAAGCACCACTGCTGCTTGGAGACCATACAAGTTCCAATTCGGCATTTCCAGAATTAAAGGAAATCCGGCTATATGGTTTAGATAGTTTAAAGAGCTGGGGGATGACGGAAGGAACAGATGGTGAACATTTGTCCTTCCCTAACCTTGAGGATGCTAGTATTTGGAGATGCCCTGAGCTAACTAGTTTTCCTCAAGCAACGAAGCTCAGTTCATTAGAAATAGATACTGGCAACCAACAGATTTATCTATGGGCAGCTAGATACATGACTTCGTTGTCCAATTTATATTTGCATTACAATGGCGGGGAAATAGAACTGCCAGCTGATCTGGTGGACGGCAAGGAGAAACAGAATCATAAATCCCCTCTGTCGATTTTGAGTTTATGTGGTTGCAACTTCTTCTTCTGCTCAAGTGCGCTAGCGCTATGGAAATGTTTTGTACAGCTTCAAGATTTGAGCATTGATCGTTGCGATGGTCTCGTCCACTGGCCCGAGAAAGAGTTCCAAAGCTTGGTATCCTTGAGGACAATAACTATTTATGGGTGCAACAAACTGACTGGATACGCACAACTTCCTGACCAATCAACATCAGAAAGGAGTCAACTCCTGCCACGTCTCGAGTCTCTAACAATAAAGCGCTGTACAAGTTTGGTGGAGATCTTCAACGTGGCCGCATCTCTCAAAAGGATGGTAATTCGTGATTGCCCTAAGCTTGAGTTGAAATTTCGGAAGCAGCCTAAGAGTTTGGAGAGAATAGATCAGATTGAACAGCAGGAACAGTCAGCAGTGATTCAACCTGACACTGACATCATGCCCTCCACAGCTGTACCAAGGATGTTGCCATCAACCACGGAGCTTTTCCTTCCATGCCTGGAATCTCTAGTGCTAGGAAGATGTGATAGCATTTCAGAGCTTCTCAATCTTCCCTCGACCCTCATGAACATCTCGATTATCGAGTGCCAGAAAATTGAGTCCCTATCAGGCCAGCTGGATGCCCTACAACAACTAACCATTTCTGGCTGTGCAAAGTTGAGATCACTGGAATCTTGCTTGGGGGAGCTCCCATCATTGAAATCCCTGAAACTTTATAAATGCGATTGCCTAGCGGCCATACCAAATGGGCCACAAGCATTCAGGTCCCTTCAATCCCTTACCATTACAAACTGCCGTGGTATAAAATCGCTTCCTACGTGCCTGCAGCAGCGACTCGATGACCTTAAGCAGAAAAATATAGACGCTCATATTGAAGGTGCCTTCCAACAAACTCATGGGCACATCCATTTGCATTTGCTCCTTCTGTTCCTAGATATATGTTGAACATTGCTTTTAATTTTTGGTTGTACATACATGTCATATAGGGATGGCAAAAATACCCATGGGTTCGGGTTTGGGTCCAAATTTGGATCCACGGGTATATTACTTCGGGTTTGGGTCTCATTTTGGACCCGTGGGTATCCAGACCCAGACCCGATGAGGCACTGACATGTGGGCCACCATCGTAATACTGCTTTGTTATTCGGGTAGGAAAGTTCACTTGTTCTACATCCATTATCCACTAATGGACGCATGTATATTATATATATATATATATATATATATATATATATATATATATATATATATAGGAAAATGTTTCCATACCCACAGAGTACGTACTCCTACTCTCAATATACCGCATAAATGATGTTGCTATACCTCTTTATCCTTTTAAGTATACTCTAATACTGATTATAAGATACTTCAAAGTGAATTCTACGAAAAATTTCATTAAAGTCCACCCTTTATAGCATAATTTGTTTATATACTCTTTTTACATATGAAAAAGAGTATATAGCTAAAAAATAAAGGGCTTTGATCAATTTTTTTCAACAATATCGCATTGTAGTATCTTAGAATTATTATTAGAGTATACTGAAAGTGATAAAGGAGTATAACGTATTCGTTTGAGTGGTATCTTTGGAGGTGAGTAATCGTGACTCCCAAGAGTACGGAAAAGGCTTTATATATATATATATATATATATATATATATAGGAAAATGGTTCCATACCCCTGGGAGTATGTACTCGCACTGCTAATATACCGCTTAAATTATGTTATTATACCTCTTTATCCTTTTGAGTATACTCTAATACTGATTGTAAGATACTCCAAAATGAATTCCACGAAAAAGTTCAATAAAATTCACCATTTATAACATAATTTGTTTATATACTCTTTTTACATATAGAAAAGGGTATATAACAAAAAATAAATGACTCCCATAAATTTTTTTCATTCATACCGTATTGAAGTATATATATATATATAGAGGAAGCCCAGGAGTACGTACTCCCACCTCCAGTATACCACTTAAACGAACGTATTATACTCCTTTATCATTTTTAATATACTACAATAATAATTCTAAGATACTACAATGTGATATTGTTGAAAAAATTCATTGGAATCCTTTATTTTTTTGCTGTATACCCTTTTTCATATATAAAAAGAGTATATAAACAAATTATGCTACAAAGGGTGGACTTTGATGAAATTTTTCGTGGAATTCACTTTGAAGTATCTTATAATCAGTATTAGAGTATACTCAAAATGATAAAGAGGTATAATAACATCATTTAAGCGGTATACTGACAATGGGAGTACGTACTCCCAGGGGTACGGAACCATTTTCCTATATATATATATATATATATATATATATATATATATATATATATATATTTGATTTAATAAGATCTAATTTGATTTTATTCAACGTATACAACATTAATACTTAATCAAGTGAGAATGAACAAGTGGGCCACCACCGTAATATTTTCGAGTATGGGTATCCGGTCGGGTCTGGGTACCCGTCGGGTCCGGTTCCGAGTTTGGACCCGTGACTGATTTCGGGTCCAGGTCCACGGAGGTTGGACCCGAAGGTATCCGGATCCGTTGCCATCCCTAATGTCATTACATAATTTTGAGATAACTTTTTACCTTTTTTCTTTCCTTTGCCTACCCTGCATATTTATAAGGTCATTATACTGAATGAAGGATATTATGGTGTTTTATATACATGTCTTAGGAATGTATGAAGTATTATGTATTTTTAAAATTATTTAAAAGGAGAAAAAAACTAAGCGGAGACTGAAGTGCAATGCAACCAAGCAAACTAGTGTCACGTATGAATTTTGTGTAAAGTATGCCTTCTGATTTGGTACTAATTTTCTAGTTGCAAAACCATACATCTTGTAATAAAATTCGTCTATTCGGAGGTAAGAAATAAAGTTTTGATTATGTCTTAAACTCAGGGCTTTCGCATTCTAGTACCTAAACTATTCTGTTGGATCATTTTGGCCCATAATTCCACCCCTGGTCGAGAAGCAGCTCGTAGCGTAGCTGACAATTACTCACAAGATTTAATATAATCTGATCGAACGGACTGAGACTCACAAGATTTAATTTAATTGTCTTGCACCTTTCTTACATAAAGAATGGTTTTCTTTCAACTTCCATGGACAATGTGCGATTCTATAGTTAATTCTCCTGTATTACACATTGATTTGCACATATAAATTCTAACATTTATTTATGATTCAGGGCCTAGGCTATCAAAACCGAAGACTTGGAAATTAATATGCCATTAGTAGAGGCTGCTGAGGTAGAAATAGCAGACTGAAGCCCTGAGCAAAATTATCACCAAGGTTTGTAACGAGTTTCTGAATCCGGTCATTTTGTAAGGATAAGCTAGTAGATTGGTTTCGGATGATGCTTTTGGTGCTGATTATTCTTTCCAGACTTGCAAATGATGGATTGTTGTGACTTGGAGATGATTGTACTACTTAACCTTCCTGAAGATAATCTCCTCTGCATCGTCATTGGATCGAATATTTCAATCGCAAGAGCTAGTACGACGAAGACGCTGAAAAGCCTCGAGTTCCAAATTCCAAGCTGAAGAACCGAGCAGAGAGATACACGCCGCTCTGATTTTCCCCCCTTTCTTTTGAAGTATGTTGTGTTTAAATTCATTTGCTCCCGTATAAAAGAGATGCCTAGCACTTTCTCGTTACACATTTGCCCACATGACTGCATATGATACTACTCCCTCCATCCAAAGTTTATAAGACTTAATATTTGAATGATTTTATCTATATATAGGAGGTATTTTATATTTCAATGTAAAATTAGTGTGATGTTTCCTCTATGTCTTTAATAAATATCCATTTTTACTTTAGTATTCTTTATATGCATGCATTAAGTAAGTGCTTAGTGATAATAATTATGGGCAAACTAGTTATTTTTAATATTTTACTGATCTATGTCTCAAAAAGAAATATGTCAAATAAACTTAGACGAAAGGAGTACTTCTTAAAGATCAACATTTTTTGTGGTAACCTTTATAAAGTTGTGATGATTTCTCAGCAACATTTTTTCTAGTAATCTTTCCCTTGGTAATGGATATGGATTCAACTATGAATCACTGGCGTCCTGAAAGAAGCACTGATAACCTTTCCCTGCATGCTCTGCCTCCATCAGTGTGCAAGCGCAAAGATTTTTGTTATGGTATTTCGCTCCTTTTCTTTTTGTTTGAAACGCCAGCAACAACTGGGAAATATATTAGAAGAAAGCAAATGAAGTACACATATTTGCGGAGTGCACAGAAGCAGTTGTGATCGAAGAGAAGAAAAGCGCTAGATTTTACAGTAAGCAGAGGAGCAACAGCGACGTGCAGTCAGGGGGAAGACGTTAGCTCAAGATTCGCCGTTAGAATGGCTAACTAGCTCTTTTTGAGTCTTCTGGCCCCGGTTACCTCCCATAGCTTGATTTCCTCCTTGAAGGCTGCTTTTGGTTTGCAGAATTTTAGATTAGCTAGAATTTCAACATTCCTAGTAATCTGGCCCTCAGGAATGAGACCATCGATATATCATTACTATGTTTGGTACAGTCCATTAGTTTGCGAAAGAATTGCTAGGACATTTAGATTATCCAGTTTCGTAAGAGGGAAATTTCGCTATTTGACACTCAATTTATCGGCATCTCTCCGTTTGATATCCAATTCGCTTGCCTTTCGGTATTTGACACCGAAACCATCAATTTCTTCGTTTCGTGACATCCATCCATTTTTCTCAATTTTTATTTTCCTTTTCTCTTTTTGTAATATGTTTTCCATTTTTCAAAAATTTTATCGGATTTCCATTTTTCAAAAATTTTACCGGTCCGAAATCTGAAATCTCGGTCCTAGCGCATGAAAAACATATTACAAAATGAGAAAAGGAAAATAAAAATTGAGAAAAATAGATGGGTGTCATGAAACGAAGAAATTGATAGTTTCGGTGTCAAATACCGAAAGGCAAGTGAATTGGGTGTCAAATGGAGAGAGGTCGATGAATTGAGTGTCGAATAGCGAAATTCCCAGTGTACAATATGGTACTTCCTCCGTCCAAGTTTAAAGAACGTATTTTTAAACGATCTTATCTATTAATATAGAGTGTATTTAATGTTATAATACAAATTAGTGTGATGTTCCATTTATGCCCTAATAAATATCCAAGTTCGCCCAAGGTCACTCAATGTATGTTTCCAATAACACAACGGATAAATCCTCATGAAGTTTTGGCACCAACGATCTTCAACCAGGAAGCACGTACATAGGATTAAATTAATGTAACCAAGGAAAGGTTAACACACCTGGATCAATCGAATAGCTTGTAGAGTTGATGTGGAGATTAATTTGGAGATGATTTGGCCCGGATTATTGTGGTAGGGTTGGGAGAGGTTAGCAACACATAATTATACCCGAGGTAACAACAAGGCATCAAAGAGAAGTGCTGGCTAGCGTGCAAGAGGGCTGGCGTGAAAAGTGTCGGAGCGAAGGGACTTTCTGAATGGATTCTGTAATCCAAGGAAGGAAGCTAATCCAGGAAGCTCGGAACCTCCCCGATCCTTTCCCTAACATGGAAATCCAGTCGAATGGGCCGGCATTTTCTCCGTCGAAATGGATTTTCTTGGGCCTATTGCACTGCGGCGAGCCACCTATGGGTAGACAGATTGATAAGTGCTCTCCCCGTTCCCAACACATGTATTTAAGCCTTCAAATTTTGTTCTTAAATATATGTTACTTTACAATTTTAATGTAATGTTTATCATTCTTTTCTTATATAATCCTCTTCTTTAACTATTTGTAATACCATTTTACTACTATGAATTAGAGTAAAACATTAAAAAGTGTTAATGCAATTTCTTGTAGATGTTTGTTGGTGTAAGTGAAAGACCTACAATAATAGCTACTCCCTCCGTCCAAATTTATAGGATCTATTTTCTTTTAGCACATAGACCAAAGAGATATTGAAGATGCCTATACTACCCTTAATTATTATCGCTAGCACTATATTCAATACATGCATGTAGATAATTTAAGTAAATCATTGTTAGCTTGTCAAGTAGGCGCCTTGAAAGAGTATCACCTTTCACCACTGCCACATTACTAGGATTGTCATGGAATTTGTTCCCTTCGTGAAGTATGCACTCGGTCTAACCACGACTTGTTGTGGGCTCCCAGTTTGATGGCGCTAATTAAGCTTGGTAGACACAGCCATTGCGCTAATTGTGTCCAGACGTGTTGCAGTACAACCGTGCACTCAAATGAAGAGGTACGTTCTTGTACCTAAAAAAACAAGGAATCCATGCATCATCTATTACGCAACAACCTCCGGAGCATTTGCATTTTCGCCGCATATGCTACAGAGTACAGACTTCATATGCTACACAGTATGCAACATTGGGACAAGAAATCAACCCTTGTTTGCTGAACAATTAAGAAGTCAACAGGGAGGTCTCAAGCTCTCAATTGTTCACACTACACAGTGCTCTGCATCAGCTCAACCCATCGGATTAGAATTGAGCAGACCGACCCAATAATTGCATGACTGGATGGCTGCGGTACAAGTCTTCCAAAGAAGGAAAAGGAGATGCATATAAATCCAAAAAATTTGTGTGCGAATTAAATAACTTTAGACTTACAAATTTTCATTACAATATTTGTAAGAGGTAAACTCATTACCATCAGTGACAAAGGTTACCATACTATAACTTCATCCCTCAAACCAAACAACATCTCAAACCATCCAGGATCATCTCATCCAAGCAACCAAACAAAATCTTGTACCATCCCATTCAGACAACCAAACATACTCCCTGTACCATCACATCCATCATGTACCATCCGATGTCATTCACCCTCGTACATCTAACCAAACGCACTCTTGGCTACTACGCGCTCCTGTGAGTTCGACCATTCTTCCTAGGCCCTAGTGAGTCGCTGATGTGTGAATCTGCTACCTCGACGCTGACGTCCACCCTCTTAGACCACGCCACCATAGCCCCTGCATCTTTCTTCTTTGATATGGTTGACAAATTAACCCAACCCAACCAGCTAGGTCTAATAACGGTGATGCGACAGAAAGGGAGGAGTCCAGCGTGAGGCGGGGGAGGAGTGAGAGTGAGGCCGGCATGGCGGAGAGTGAGGTGGAGGCGACGGGAGAGGGAAGAGAGAGGTGGATGCTGGCGGCAAGAAACTACAGAGTCGGCGATGATGGGAAGAGGAGAGTTGGGGGATTTGGTGGGTGATTGGGTCGTTGCCAGGCATGCAAGAGAGGCAGGGGAGGGAGAGTGAAAGAAAAACTACAGAATTTTGAGTGGGAGTTTGATTTAAACGCATATTGTAATCTAGGGTCCAACTGATAGTAATTTCTGAATTTTCTTTCTAATTCATAAAATTGATGGAAATTTCTATATGTAAGTCGGCAATTTATCAAAGGATTAATTGATTATTTGTCATAAAGTTAATGTGCATTTGACGGCTTGTCACACCCTGCCTCACTTACATTTGGGCTTTGAAACCACATGTCAATAAGACATGACGTGGTAAATCATCAAACGCACGTTAATTTTATGGTAAATAATCACATTTCCCTTTGTTGAAAATATAGATGATAATTTACCGTGCAGCTAATGGTAATCTTTGAACTTTCAATAGTCATGAAACTGGTGGTAATTTTTCAACCTAAACTGATAATTTGTTAAAATTGCAAAAGTAAATTATGGCTGTGCATCACACTGATTAGTTTTTGTTGTTACTGCATGCTTGCTCTCGTCGTTTTCCCTCCTGGTCATTATTGCTTTGTAGAAAACACTGATTTCTGCACATAATCATTGAGCTCGGGCCAATAAAGACAAGCTAAGGACGTTCAATTAATGCTTGGTCCATGAAAGGGAATGCGGGCGAGTGGGTTCGGGTTATGTAGGACTAAAGCGTACCCAGTCAATTAATGCTTGGTCCATGAAAGGGAATGCGGGCGAGTGGGTTCGTGTTATGTAGGATTAAAGCGTACCCGGTTGCGTTCTAGTAGTCACACAAAGCTCAAGAATAAGATTCTCTAGGAGAGGTGTATATTGGAGAAAGCATATTAGGGTGCGTTTGGTTGGAGGGCAGAGCCTGGATGGGACAGGACCATCCAGTCTGGCAAGGATGAAGCTATCCAAGCTTATGTTTGGTTGGAGGGATGGGGGATGGATGGAATGAGCCAAATTTTTGTTTGGTTGGAGGGATGAAGTTGGATGGATTGAGCCATATTTTTGTTTGGTTGGAGGGATGAGACTTGGATGGGTTGAGCCAAATTTTTATTTGGTTGGAGGGATGAGGGTTGGATTGGATGTGTATGAGAATGAATGAATTCACAAAAATATATGGATATGTATTAAGTATGAGAATTATCCTTCCTCGATAGGAATTTCTGCCTAAATATTTTTCCAACAAAAAGCAGATTGTATTGCTCCCAACCCTTCTGTTTTGGGAAATTTTATTGTTTGTATTAATTGTTCTCTCTGAGTTCACAACTCACAAGAGTAAGTTATTATTCTCGATCCTTACTATACGATAAGTTTCTTTAATGAAAAATAAGAGCAGGTAAGCACCTAATTTGTTAACCTTCTAATCTTTCAGTATATATAAGGTAACTTGGGCCATAGCTCATTCCAATATGTTTAGTTGGCCACCCTCCTAATTGTATATCTTTTGACACGCTGGTACCTAACCAACTAACCAATTTGATTAGTAAGGATATCATATAATACCTGATTAAGATACGAGGAATAAGTTAACAATGTACTCTAAACATGATATGATAACTGCTTATTTATATAGTGTACAGATTATTCTCAAACCAAGCTAAACTATACTTAATATTCTGCTACCTCCTAAGCAAAAACCGACAGGTTTGACATTCTCCAACCAAAATGTCAGATGCAAGAAGAATATGGAGCCTACCAAAATGTTGGTAGCAGAAAGGCCAAGAAGGCCGGTCATCCAATAAACTGAACAACTACTAACTAATGGACTTGAACAATCATTCCCTCGTCCTCAGCCCCGAGTCGCCGGCCGTCCCTCGTCCTCCGCTCCGAGCTGCCTGCCCTCCACCTCCGCCCCGAGCCGCCGTCCCCACACCTCGACCCCGAGCGGTGAGGGGAGACGAAGAACAGCGAGGAGGCGATGAACGGGGAGAGAAGGAGGCGACTTTTTGGCGATGAACGGGGAGAGAAGGAGGCGAAGAACAGCGAGAGGAGGGGAGAAGGGATGGACTTGGATGGGTCGATTTGGGATGGCTTCCGATTTTGGGATCGCTTCGTCCACGCCAGCCGGGTTGGATGGCTTCATCCGGTTGATTTTTTGGGATGGGTTGGTACAGCATCTTCAAAGCATATTCTTTTTTCTTGGATGCCTCCATCCACCCCATCCCTTCAACCAAACAGCTGGATGACCTGAAAAACTGGGATCGCCCTATCCCATCCAGGCTCTGCCCTCCAACCAAACGCACCCTTAGTCCACGAAGATGATTGCTACCTACGCACCTCCCATCAATGCCATATGGGCCCGGGCCTTGTTTGATCATATCCTTGATAAGACTATCTCCAGCGGCTTCCCTTCCCCTCCAAATCCCTTCGTGAACAGATCTTAAGTGCTCCAGCGGATTCCCTTCACGATTCCCTTCAGGAGGGATTCAAACAGTAAATCCCTTTAGCGTGAAAAAAACTTCACTTTTAGCGTGAAATACCAAAAGGTCTTATGTGTATACCGTACTAGTCCTATAATCAATATCTAGTACATACATTCACAATATGGTTATCATTAGGGATGTAATCGGCTCGGATTCGGTCGGATATCACTCTTTTCATATCCTAAACCATATTTTTTTATCGGATTCGTAATCGGATATGGATAGTGCCGGATACGAATATGACGCGGATAATATCGGTCACGGATTCGAAGCGAGTACGGAGCGGAGTCGATACGATACCGAATATTTTTTGTCGGATATCATGCGAGAATGGATATTGTGTATAGCACATATATCGCAATGATTAATCAACCGTATGAGTTTGAATGCAACAAAACTATCACAATTTAACAAGTCATATTATCAGGTAGTCCAACAACGATGTTGGCTGGGAACCTAATTGCTAATGAAATAACCATTAGGTCCCTAATTTAATCTACAATCCCCTCAAAATGTGTTGTAGCTATTCATCTGTCATTGCACTAGTTGGTATCAGTTGTGGACTGATGGGCAAAGCATTTCTCATTCCCCTTGGCATCATATCTGACCCCGCTTTTGTACCACCAATTAGAAGTTAATCACTAACCCAGATCCTCAAACGGCAAGCCAATACATGCTTTATCCCGCCAATTAGTTAAGACTAATGAACCATATGCCTCAACTACCATGCTTTCCAATTCCATCATGCACTTGCTATTTTCATTCATACAAACAAGAGAACATCATACGTTATACTCTAATAAACCAACTTACTCTATCACCTAAAGTACACAACAATGCAGAAGTTATGGACGTATCTTCAACACATTTCATGGAAAGCTTGCTACTTTGCTCAAAGAGAGTGCAAAAAGAAAGCAAAAGGAGAGGATAAGACAGGGAAATTTTGGTCACCTTATTGGCATTAGAGACCAGCTCCTACAATGCCTTCATCTTCTCAGCTATCCTCTCCCCCTGGAGCTGCAAACGAATTAATGAACACATGGAAAGAAATAGTAAGGAAAAAGACACAGGATGCATGCTCATCTGAAGAAATATATGAATGCTACCGCTAACGATCGAAACACTTCGATTTACAGTTCATTTTAGGTTCCTCTTATTACTGAAATCAACATTTTGGGCTATATGGAAAGATATATTGAAGTGTAAAACAGGTCAAACTGACGTACTAGGTCTAGGGGTTGTGGAGGTCCAGACACAAGAACACATAAGACATGCAGAGAGGTGTTAAAAAATGGGGGTAGAAGGGAAGGAAGGTGGTGGGAGAGTGGCGTACACGTTCGACGATGTTGTGAGGGTCAGTGACATGACCCCTACTCGCCTGCACGCGCTGCTGCCGTGGCGGCGCCACCCCTTTGCCCAACGACGCCCCGACCGCCGCGGGTGTCAACCTGCCTCTCGTGGCCGCACCTCCTCTAAAGCTCTGCACTGGCATCGATCCGCCCTTCGACACAAAAGGCATAATTTTTTTGTTAATCCAAGTGATCAACCGAGATCTAAACAAAAACTCGCGCAACCACTGGTTCTTGGCATACATGCCCGAACGGCGGCTGCACAGTTGCTCCGAACCCATTGTACAGTGGTTGGTCACCTCCCGCAGCGTAAACCCTAAAGCAACACCATATCAATTCTCAACAACGAGCACAAAAATGGATTAAAGGAAACATCGAAAACAAGCAGTAGAATCGTACAACGACATTAGGGACTAGAAGGTGGCGTCCATGTCCTCTCGCGACTGATCCATGAATCGCGGTTGTGGCAGGTATCCCGTGTGTGACACCACGGAGTGTCGTAATCTTATAAAATGTGGATGTTGAGGTCAAAACATTATAAAATATGTAAATGGCGGTTAAAACTTTACGTTATGCCGTTTATAGCGTGTTTTTGGGTCGTTTTCAGATGTTTGGGCCTCTCCGGGGGACTTTGGGCCTTGGGGGTTGAGTTGGGCCTCCGGTGGAAGGGTTTGGGCCCAAGGGGGGGGGGACTTTTGGGCAGCCAAATCTGGCCCCCACCCCTTGGTGCGCCCCAAACTCCCTCTCCCAACCCTAGCCGCCACCCCCTAGCCCCCCCATGCGCCTCCACTCTTCCCCTTCCTCTCCATCTTCCCCCATGGCGCCACCACCCCTCTCCACCTCCCTTGCTGCCCCTAGGGGAGTTCTCCACCTCATCACCTCGATGATCCGTCCATTGGAGCGCTCCGCGACGAGGAGATCCGGTGGATTTGGAGCGAGGAAGGAGATCGCGCGAACCGGGAGGAGATCCGTTGGGTTTTCGGTCGTCGGGCGAAGGTATGGCCATGGGAATCCTTGGGGTTGGTCTAGGATCTGTTCTAAGGGTGATTATCATGTTTTTAGATCAATTTGTGGTGCTGGAATTGAGTAGATTTGATGGAATCTTGAGTTTGTCACGTTCTCTGTTTCGGGCAGCATGAGCAGTCGACCTAGGGCTTGGGTTTTCGTCAATTTATATTCCGAATTTGGTCGTACGGCTGTTGAATAAGTTGTAGGTAATTTCAATATCTTTCCGTGGGTATAAAGAACGTCCAATTCTGCCCAGCCGTTTGAAAGTTATGATCGTTTTATCGAGCGTGTTAAAATCTGTGACGTGATTGGAACAGATCACGATATTTTGTAGATTAAACAACTTTAGAGTCCGAATCAGTTTTTCCATATACTTAGAAAAAGTTGGGAAATTTCCTAAGCTACGCGAGGATGTACTCGTTTAATTGATTCGGAGTCTTAGAACCCGAGTTATGCCTTTTGGAAGGCTGCTGTCCCGACGGTTTTCAAAAACCGTCTGTAATATATAATATCACAGACGATTCTATAAACCAACCGTCAGTGAAACTATCACAGACCGTTATTAATTAAACCCGTCTGTGATATTATCACAAACGGTTCTATAAAAAAACCGTCTGTGATATAAAGTAATATCACAGACGGTTTTACTATACAACCGTCTGTGATATAAGCACAGACGGGTTGTGTTTATAAACGTCTCTGATATTGCTTATATCACAGACGTTTTGTGTTTATAACCGTCTGTGTACTGCATTATAACATTTTGATGTTTTTATCGAACTACGTATTTTTATCGAAGGCCATAATTCGTTGATAGATAGGACGAAAAATGGTAACAACCATTTTATAACATAATGAAATTCGAAATTGCTAGTGATCGGACGTCAGTTTTTTTCGCAACATTTTCTTTCTACGTGTGAAACATTTTTCTTCGACAAACAGTAAAAAAAAATGTTTCATAACGTTAAAAAAAATGTTTCATACATTCAAAAAAAATCTTGCAATGCGTCCGAAAAAAAAAACGAGAATCGGACGTCCGGTGTAAGTTTCTCCCAATGAAATTTGATAACCATCAGAATAGCCATTTTATAACATAAAACATTTCATTACATTACTACATTATATATATATTATTACTTATAAATTAAAATAATCATCGCCGTCTGGAGCGGTGGCGGCCGCCATCGCTGCCGCTGCCGCTTCCACGCTGGCTGCCATCGCCGCCGCCGTCGCGCTACCACGGCTACCGTCGTCGTCGTCGTCGTCATCTGAGCTCCCCCAGTGCATGACGTCGTCGTCTTCCTCTGACTCTTCCTCGTCCTCCTCCCGCTCCTCCTCCTCCTCCTCCTCCCGCTCCTCCTCCTCCTCGTCCTCCTCTCGCTCCTCCTCCTCCTCTTCCCGCTTGCGTTTCCCGCATAGCGGCGACGCCGGGGGAGGTGATGGTGGAGCGGCGCCGGACGAAGGAGAGCTTGCGGGAGATGCCATTAGCTGACGAGCGAGAGAAGGAGATGCCATTAGCAGTAATGTGTTGATCGAATTCGATCAATAGCAGTGATTTAATAGTTCTCATTCAAAGGCGCGCAGGAAACGAAGAGACGAAGACGGACCGTCGCTATCATAGACGATTCTATAAACCAACCGTCAGTAAAACTATCACACACCATTCCTCGTCTGCCATCACGGACGGTTTTTGAAATAACCGTCTGTGATATACCTATATATCACAGACGGTTTAGTTTACATAACCGTCTGTATAATATCACCGACGGTTGGTACACATCGCCGTCTGTAATCTTACTATATGACAGACGGTTATTACATAGAACCGTCTGTGATAAAGCTTGCCTATATATAGGCCTGAGCGCAAGTTCGATGTTGTGGTCACCTGCTGGGATAGAATGCTAAGACCGTTATATCACCGACGGTTTGGCAATACAACCGTCTGTAAGCCTATATAATAGGTGATTCTTGTGATGTAATTAAGGTTAGTAATGGATAATTGCATTATATATATTAATTCAGATCTAAGGTTAGTATTGGATATAAAATTGCCTTATATATATTAATTCAATATCTAGCTTGGTTATGTAAGAAATTTAAGATTGTTTAGATCTAGCTTGTAGATCCATGTTTTGGTGGTGATCTAAGCTAGCTAGTAATTGGACGTTATAATTGCAATATTATTTTGAAGCTCTAACTTGTTAAGGAAAGTGTACTTAATCAGTTGAAAAGAGGGTTCTAATTGGATCGAATATTACATGTGTAGCATAGATGGATCGAAGTGGATGTACGCTGGGACCGCATTTGTGTGGAGTACATTAATGGCGTCTCCACTTTTAGAAGAGCTACAGAGGAGGACATGTTTAATAAGGGAGTGCAATATATGTCTTGTCCATTCATCGATTGCGAGAATATGATGACGTTTCGAAACTCAGCGCAGATCGAAGCACACTTGATTATGCGAGGTTTCAAAAAGGGATATACATGTTGGACCGATCACGCGAAGTGCGAGAATATACAAGAAGCGTGTGGTATCGTTAACATCTTCGATGAAGTCAACGATATGCCGGATGATCACATTGATTCTGCTTCCGACGAGGATATGTTGCATGATGACAATCTGGAGCAGATGCTGCGCGACGCAGAAGGGAACCGTGATGAAAGGGAATATGAAAAATTTGTGGGTTTGATGGAGGACTCGAAGAAACCTTTGTTTGCTGGTTGCAAGGTGAAATACACAAGGTTGTCGTCCGTGCTTGAACTGCTGAAATTGAAGGCAAGCAATGGTTGGTCGACAAGAGTTTCATAGCGCATTACGCCTATTGGCGCATATGCTTCCAGAGGGAAACGAGTTGCCGACAACAACCTACAAAGCCAAGAAGGTTCTTTGTCCCTTGGGAATGGAGGTAGAAAGAATACATGCATGTCCGAACGATTGTATCCTATACCGCAAAGAGTATGCAAACTTGCATGTATGTCCGGTGTGCAACGCATCCCGGTACAAGCGTAAGAGTCATTCCGATGAGGAGGTGAAGAATGGAACTCCTGCTAAGATGGCATGGTATCTGCCTCTAATTCCCCGATTGAAGCGTTTGTTCGCTAACCCAAAGGAGGCCAAACTACTGTGTTGGCATTCCGAGAAGCGTAAGAACGATGGAATGCTAAGACACCCTGCTGACTCTACCCAGTGGAGAAACATCGATAGGAGGTATGAAGAATTCGCTGCGGAGATGAGGAATATAAGGTTTGGACTGAGTACAGATGGAATGAATCCTTTCGGTAACATGAGCAGCCGGCATAGCACTTGTCCCGTGAATCTCTGTATCTACAACCTTCCTCCTTGGTTGTGTATGAAGCGAAAGTACATTTTATTGTCTCAGGCTTATCCAAGGACCGAAACAACCTGGGAACGATATTGATGTGTACCTAGCTCCATTGGTGGAAGATCTAAAAACATTGTGGGTTCCTGGGGTACAGGTTTGGGATGCATACAAACGAGAGAACTTCACTTTACACTGCTTGTTGTTCTGCACCATAAATGATTACCCTGCACTTGCTAACCTGTTGGGCCAGAGTACAAAAGGTGCCAAGGCTTGCACTCACTGCCTAGACGATACTGAGAGTGTGTGGCTGAATCACTCGCGTAAACAGTGTACATGCGTCACCGTAGGTTCCTTGGGAGGAAACACCCATACCGCAAGATGAAGAGACTATTCGACGGGACGAACGAAAACGGTTCAGCTCCAAGGCCTTTTAGCGGGAGAGATGTTCATGACTTTGTTAAGGATTTGGATGTTACACATGGAAAGGGACGTAACGCAAGGTCGACCCGTGAGAAGAGCTTGTGGAAGAAGAGATCAATCTTTTGGGACCTACCTTACTGGGAGCACCTAGAAGTTCGCCACTGCATCGATGTCATGCACGTGGAGAAGAATGTCTGTGATAGCCTGATTGGTCTCCTACTAAACATTAAGGGCAAAACAAAGGATGGTATCAACGCACGACTTGACTTAGTCGATATGGGCATAAGACCTGAGTTAGCACCAAAAGAGACCGTTAAAGGTGGTACGTATTGCGAACCAGCTTGTTACACTCTGTCAAAGGCCGAAAGAACTGAACTGTGCCAGTGCTTGCATGGTGTGAAAGTTCCGTCTGGCTACTCGTCCAACATGAAGAGACTTGTTTCAATGCAAGATTTAAAATTAATTGGCATGAAGTCTCATGATTGTCATGTGTTGATGACTCAAATGCTCCCTATTGCAATTAGAAGTATTTTGCCACCAAGGTCCGAGAGACAATCACGAGGCTGTGTTATTTATTTAACACAATCGCTCGTAAGGTCATCGATCCCGAAGGACCGGATGCTCTGCAGCCGAGGTGGTGATGACTCTATGTAATCTTGAGATGTATTTCCTCCGTCATTTTTCGATATCATGGTCCATCTCATTGTTCACCTTGTAATAGAGATAAAGATGTGCGGGCCTGTGTTCCTACGTAGCATGTACCCGCTCGAGAGGTATATGGGAATTCTTAAGTCTTACGTCTGAAATCGATCCCGTCCGAGGGTAGCATTGTCGAAGGTTATGCAACCGAAGAGGTCGTCGAAGTTCTGCGTCGATTACATGGCTCGTGCCCAACCAATAGGTGTGCCTCGATCTCGCCACGAGGAGGCTCCAGGTATCGGGACCATCGGAAGGAAAGCAATCACGCCGATCCAGCTTGCGTGTGCTCAAGCCCATTTCACAGCTTCTACAACACATGACCGTAGTGTCCCCGCACATCGCCGAGCACAAGCAATGGCTAAGGCAAGAGAATCCAAAGACGACAGAGTCTTGGATCATAAGACAACATAACCTTCAGTTTAACAATTGGTTCAAAGAGCGACCCATCACTGGGAGCTCGTCATATGACACCCTGAAATGGTTGGCAAAAGGTCCAGCTTTTACAGTTGTCACGTAGAAAGGATACGACTTAAATGGATACACATTTTACACGATAGATCAGGATTTGAAGAGCACAAACCAGAACATTGGGGTCCGTGATAGATGCTCGCATCACTGGTCAACGAGGAGCTCCTACTATGGGTTCATAGAGGAGATTTGGGAGCTTGACTACGCATTTTCAAGATCCCACTATTTCGGTGTCGTTGGGTCCACCTCCAGCACGTGAAGGTTGACAAGTACGGCATCACTACTGTGGACCTCGAACGTGTTGGATACCAAGATGAACCATTCGTGCTCGCAAACCAAGTTGTTCAAGTCTTCTATGTTACCGAATTCGCCCAACAAGAAGCGCCACGTAGTTGTTCAGTGGAAAAAGGAGGATTGTCTGAGTTGAGAATGTAGTAGATGAGGAAGAGTACAATCAATTTGATGATTTGCCTCCTATCGGAAATGCCAAAGATGGTCCAAGAAGAACAAACTGAGGAAGTCGATACACACGCGTCGATCATCGTGAAGGGATAATTTTCATCGTATAATTACAATGTTAACTTGTAAGCAAGTGCATGCATGTATGCATAATAAAGTAATATTTCTGTATTTCCGTGATATTTATCTCAGTAATATTTTGTGTGCTTTGGAAAAATAATATTCTCGCAATGTATATAATAAGAACTAAAACTAATTTTTTGTGTCCTTTAAAGATGGTTCTTTATGAGCACCGTCGTGATATCTATTTCACAGACGGTTCGCACACACAACCGCCTTGAATATTTATCTATTACAGACGGTTATATTGAAGGACCGTCTATGATAGTTACTATTACAGACGGTTGTTAAATAGAACCGTCTGTAATAGATAAACATTAAAGACGGTTGTGTTTTAGAACCGCTCAGGAAATATATATCATGCACGGTTGTTTTTTAAAACCGCCTGTGATAGGTGCCTCTATATAACTTCTACATCGAAAACGCTTTCGATCGATCGAAAACCCTACGCACACTTCAAACTCCTAACCGCCGATGGAGATCGCCGCCGCTTTCCCGAGCCTCCCGCCGCCTCCTCGAGCCGCTACGCGCCTCCTCGAGCCTCCGCCGCGGCGTTGGCGCCTCCTCCCCGGCGAACGCGCCTCCTCCTCCCCGATCGCTGCCCCCTCCTCCCCGACGCCTCCTCCTCCATCACAAGGTTGGTCTCCTCCTCCCGTGGTAGAACAATAGATTTGTGGATGTGTGTGCTAAGGTTGAAACTGTGAAATCAAAGGAAACATTGCATAAGAAGGGCACTTCAAAGAGAAGATTGTGGCCTTTTGGATGGTTTGTAAAGCAAGCGAGAATGAACTCCGCTCCTATATTATTCATTGCCTCTGCTTTGTAGATTGTAGGTGCTACTAACAATTGAATAATATTCATTGCCTCCGCTCCTATATTATTCTCTGCATATATTTTATGGCCTCTCTCTATATTTTTTTATTTGTATGTTTTGCAAGTCTTTCTGTACTCATTTCTCCTTCCATGTCTTCTCTATAAATTGTATAAATTAGTTAGAATGAAAATAGTGCAAGCTCACAGAGGTCTAGATTCAATTTTAATAGGAGTTAATACATACAAATATAACATATTGTGAATTAGTATATTGTGAATCGTCATTCTAGTGTTGTTCGTTAAAATATCATCAACAAATATCATAAATAACAACCAAAGCCAATCCATACACTCTAATAATAATCTGGTTCTCAGATTGCTCCCAAATGCGATTGCTTAACAGCAGAATAAAGTATTCATATGAAAATAGTAGCTAATCGGAAATAGTAGTCACAACAGTTCATAGCAATGCTAGTACACATCCCATTTAACTACAACCACAAAATAACATTCATTCTAACCTACCACACAAATACAATATCAAGGCTTTACGCAACACAAACAACTTTAGAGAATTGAGCGCATATCAATGTGTCCGTATGTCAAGGCTTTACATGACTAAATTGCGTAAAATGGAAAACTTGTTGCTCACGCCATGGAGGACTGTGAGTTGTTATATTTATGCTTGCATACTTGTTATTTTATATCTGATAAATTGCTTTTACTAAATTCGACTTTCTATTAATACAACCTACATATATTTATGCAAAATAACCGCAGTAGCCTTTCTATTAATACAACCTACATATATTATATGTTTTGCAAAAGTCTTGTGAGTACATTTTTGTACTCAACTTGCTACGATTCTGTGTTAATTTTGACTGCCTAGCGTCATTTTTTTTGGAACTTACGGCAAGATCAATGTCGATGCATCGGTGGCGCTACAGGCTGACGTGACAGTTTGGAGGACTTTTCAAGCTGCCATCTGCTCGAGGAGGTCCTCCCCTGGATTGCCCGTGTCATTTTCACTTAGTATACCAGGAACAAGAGTCAAGAGCTATCTCTCCTGTCTAATTTCTGATCTGTCCATCTATTCCATCGCGTCAACATTAAAGCCTGCACTGAACATGTAGTTTGGTACGTATTTAGTTCCTAACTTCATAAGTCAAATAACTTGCTGCGATCTTGCAGGCAGAGTTGAGTGCACAATCTTCCGGTGGATCTTTTGTCCCAAACAGGGAGAGAGATGCACTCTCCACGGCATTGGGAAACAAGGAACACCCTGGTCGCACGCGAGGCAAAGGGGTTTTCGTTCCCTGGAAAACGGGCTTCGAAGACACTCACATGTACCGGAGTAAGAAGAGAGGTAGAGACGAGCGCGAGAAAAAGATCGTGAAGGATCTTGAGGACAGGCTGAGAGGAGAATTCGATGATAGGATAAGAAGCCTTGAGGAAAGGCTCAATGCTCAAAACACACAGCCTGTGGAAGGCCAAGGGTTCAGCCCCACTACACGTAAGAGCAAAGCAGGCCCGCCTCGACTGTGGTAAACACGCTGGCAAATTACCTCGTCTGTGACATCAAGGTATACTAATTTAGATCTCTTGAATGCTCCATAGATATATCTTTTGGGCACATTAGCTAATTGGGTACCGTTGTGTAGGAGCCCACGCGGTGCAATCTCCAGTGAGAGTTGCCAATTGCTCCCTTCCTATACAGTCGCTTGGGGCCTCGCGTATCCATCCATTGAAGGGGCGATGGTGCACGGTACCGCTAGCGCCGGTTTCACGAAGGTCAATGTGGACGGGCGTTCATGACATTTTCAAGATCGCCACGCTACAATTGCCTCCAAATGACGAGCTTGAGACACTGGGGATGTCATCGGCACATTCATCTAGTGGCCCAAAGAAATGACATATCTCTAGACATCCATCCTCCACCGTAAGTACCTCTACTTCCTCCGCCGTGGTTGATCCAATTCCCCCAAATCGGTTATCGTGCCCTCCCACCCAAAAACATTGTGATGAGTTTGATATTGACTTTGACTATGATTGCTCTCTACTCCCTCGTCTCCCAAGATTTCCGTTCCAACAAAGAAAGGGAAGGGCAAATCGAAAAGATAGCGAAGGCCTTGGAGTACTATCCGATGGCCCCGCTGGCCCGGTATTCAAGCTAGGAGAGCCTTTATTAACGGAAGATCGCATGAAGACATTGACTTATCACTGCAAAAGCCTGCATACATACTACATGAGACAAGCTAACAAGCCGTGAGAACGAGCGTACAACAAGTATCATGGTCCGCTACAAGCCTAAGCATCTGTTCAACGAGTCAACGGGGGGCTACTTCGCGGTCGGCTTCCAGGACCTGTTCGATCTCTTCAACCTCGACGCCCTCGACGCCTCGCTCTTAAGATGCTGGACATTGTGAGTGTGTCTTCCCTGTAATACGGATAAATGTCATATATATATATATATATATATATATATATTTGAAGTGACCCCTTTGCCTAACTTTTGTATATATAGATTCATGATACGCGGTTTATAACGAACAATACATCGGTGGGTTTCCTCGACCCACTCTTAGTCTCGCAGCCAACAATGAACCAAGATGCAAAAGCAGTAGAGGAATACGTACGACATGCCTTGGATGCTCAGAAAGATAAAAGTTTCATACTTTTACCCTTTAACCCAGGGTAAGTGCTGCCCGACTTGGTATACTCTCATTTGTAATGTGCACACAATACTTTGGTGCTAATTGACCATGGCAACATACCTATGCAGGTTTCACTGGTTCTAATTGTAATTCATCCGCCAACAACCGGGTTATTTACGTTGATTCCTCACATACCGCAACCACGACTTGAACCCTATCGCACGGTTAATCACCAGGTAACCACGTTGTTTAAGGTGCTTGTTGCTCCCGGAATAGCCGAGGCTAACCTTTCAAATCACGTAGGACGGTCAAAGCTTTGCGAGATCCTTCGCTCAAGGCGGGATAAGGCGTTGCGGACGATTTCAAGTTTCCGGTATCCTCTATACAAGATAATCCTATTTCAAACTCCGTAGCCATGATTCCGAACTAAGAAATTCTATTTTTGCGTGCCACCAACAGGACAGGCAATAACCGATGTGGATTTTACGTTTGCCATAACATGCATCTCCTCGTCAATGCAACACAAATGAGTAAGGATAAAACTTCGCTGCAAGACAAGGATCTCAAGGCGTCAATTCGAGGAAAACTTTGTTTTTTCCTAGCCACCAAGTCATTAATAAAAAGGCGAGTTCTACGCAGGTGCCTAATCGCAAGAGTTAGGTTTTTCTCTCAGATTGCCACTTGTACTGCTTTTAATTTGAGAAGATTGTGGACTTGTAGTAGTTGAATTGCTTAGGAAAAATATCATTCTTAGTCAATTCTTTTTCTTGAGAGGAGAGCATTTCAAATAGTAACACCGTGATGTAGTAGCCATGTACATATTAGGCAAATTTGGAATGATGCCTTAGTAAATTTTGTAGATATCTTCCTGATACAATTGATGTGGGGGGTGCTGGAAGGCAACAACGTTCGTCAGGCTGTGATGGATCAAGTTATATCCTTCGTTGGTTTTATTGGATCGATGCTGCTTGCCATTCTCTTTCCATGTTTGATATATTTAGTTTGAAAGCTGCTATTTGTGTCAATTGCTACGTATGGTTGTTTAGTGTTTACTTCTCCAATAACGTGATTGGAGAAAATTCATTTGTAACTTCTGTTTCCTTGCATGAGCGCTCGATGATAATAGAGTTGGGATTCTTTTAGTCTTTATACGCATTTGATATATTGTTTGCGATCTGATATGTCTGTGTTATGTGATCTGTGTGTTATGTCTGTGATCTGTGTTATGATCACTTGTTTGTGATCTTATGTCTGTGTTATGTCTGTTTCAGAGGGCATGGCTAGCATTTCCTGAGGCTAGCCAATAAACAGAAAAATGTCGATGTATGAAAACCACATCACAGACGGTTCTTATTTGTGAACCGCCTGCAGTGATACAATACATCACGCAGGCGGTGTTATTTGTGAACCGGTGATAGGTTATATAACACAGGCGGTTCGTACAATAAACCGCCTCAGCGATATCTATACTATCACAGGCGGTTCGCATAATAAACCGCCTGTGATATCCATACTATCACGCAGGCGGTTCGCATAATAAACCGCCTGCGTGATATCCATACTATCACAGACGGGTCTTTTGTCAAACCGTCTGTGGAAGAAATATATCACTAACGGTTCTGAATAAGAACCGTCTGTAATATTATTATCACAGACGGTTGTTGAAACCGTCTGTGATGTGGCTCTATTATCACTGACCCATTGTTAGAGACGGTTCACAAAGCCGTCTCTGATGATATTTGTGAACCGTCTCTGATAGGGTTTTCTGTAGTAGTGCAAGGGTACTTCCATGGTGGCTCCTCCATCTCTCATTTTCATTCAATCACCACTCAATACACTCACTTCCCTTCTCTCATTTGGTCCTCCTATGATAAAAGGTACTTGCAACCCACTGTTTAGTTTTGATGCTATAACAGTTACTTATCGATTTGACAGTATAGCATCTAATCATCGATACCGTCGGCATCGATTGAATTTTGTACAGCTTGGATGCACTTTTCTCGTTGTCTCGATCCCCACTCCCCCATCCCTACACCCCCCTCACATTCCCCATTCACAATCTATTTAAGGGGATAAGGATGACGCATAACGTAGTCTCCACCACTTATTTCTCTTGTAATGCAACTCTATATCTACCTCTCTCTACTTCCGCATCAACGTGCACGCTCGCTCGGCTACAAGGCGACCGACGAAGGAGTTGAGGCGATGCCGGGCTCGCAGCCAAATGAGGACTTGGAGACCGCGAAATCACTACCAGGGGACGCAACGTGGCTTCCGAGTGAGGCATGCAGTAGGTAGAGGCGGCACAGCCGAAGGAGGAGCCAGCAGCGGTGCGGTCTCGGCCGAAATAGGAGGCCAAGCAGCTTCTTAAAAAAGGTGGTGTGTAGCTCGTAGTTAGAGGCAACAGCACGAAACTTTGTGTCAGCAACGTGGAATGGACCGAGAGCACATGTATCCGGTGATGGTCCAACGAGCTCACCTCCAGTGGTGGCAGTTGTCTACGAGGTATCGTATCCAAGTCCGATGATGGATGCGGCGTCTTCGACTACTGTTTTTATTGCTGATGACATGATCTAGCTGATATAACGACGCCAACCTCGAATCCGGTCGGATCTAACGTAGTGTGACTTGGCAGCTCAGTGACACGGAGCGTGGAGCTCAAGCAAGGATTCGGGGCCAACGTTGGAGAAGAGGGTGCATCGATAGCGGATAGTATCGAGCGGCCCTCGACGGTGTGGTAGTACCATTGTAGCCAGGTAAGCTCACTGAGATGTAACATCCTCAAAAGTAACATGAAATAATATATGCATCTCAAATTGTGAGTGTGCATAAAATTTGAATTTGTGATTTTTATTTCCAATTTTGGAATTTATCCTAAAAATGAAATTCAATATGTAAAATGGTAAAAGATAAAAAGTAGTAAAGCAAAAGTAAAATGGTAATAAAACTTTACACTAAAGTAAATTTGATCTAGAATTACTTTTACTATAGTAAAAAATGAATGTGAAAGCATTTATTTGAAGATAATTATTCAAAATCATTAAATCCTATTACTAAAAATAGTCATGGCAGATTTTTATAAAATATTTAGAATTTCATATGAATTTAATAATTTTACTGAACACTCCTCATAATGATACTCACCTGTGGTAAAAATGTCAAAAATTATTATCTGTTTCTACTGCCTTTTAAAATTCAAGAATTTAAAATATAAAAATCTAAAAAGAATGGTGAAAGATTTATCATAAAATAAATACTGAATATGTATATTTTAATTTATTTTATAAAATTTCCTAATTTTATAAAAAAGCTTGATAAAAATTATCAAAAGTTTATAAACAAATCTGGACCCTCAATTAAAATAATTTCAGAAAAAGAAAATCTGAACAAGTCCACTTAACAAAATTTTATAAAATAATCTAAATTTGTGACTTTTATTACTAGTTTTTTAATTTATCCTAAAAAGGAAATTCAATATGTAAAATGGTAAAAGATAAAAAGTAGTAAAGTAAAAGTAAAATGCTAATAAAACTTTACACTAAAGTAAATTTGATCTAGAATTACTTTTACTATAGTCAAAAATGAATGTGAAAGCATTTATTTGAAGATAATGATTCAAACTAAATAAATCTTGTTACTAAAAACTGTCATGGCAGATTTTTATAAAATATTTTCAATCTCATATGAAGTTAATAATTTTACTGAACACTTATCATAATGATACTCACCTATGGTAAAAATACCAGAAATTATTATTTATTTATACTACCTTTTAAAATTCAACAATTAAAAATATAAAAATCTGAAAAGGATGGTGAAATATTTATCATAAAATAAATAATCAAGATATAGAGTTGAAATTTTTACACAAAGGTCATAAGATTATAAAAAAAACTTGATTAAAATTATCAAAAATTTAAAACCCAATCGTACCCTCAATTAAAATAGTTTCAGAAAAAGAAAATCTGAAAAATAATTTCAGAAAAAGAAAATCTGAACAAGTCCACTTAAATTTTTTTTATAAAATAATCTAAATTTGTGACTTTTATTACTAGTTTTTTAATTTATCCTAAAAAGGAAATTCAATATGTAAAATGGTAAAAGATAAAAAGTAGTAAAGTAAAAGTAAAATGCTAATAAAACTTTACACTAAAGTAAATTTGATCTGGAATTACTTTTACTATAGTCAAAAATGAATGTGAAAGCATTTATTTGAAGATAATGATTCAAACTAAATAAATCTTGTTACTAAAAACAGTCATGGCAGATTTTTATAAAATATTTCAAATCTCATATGAAGTTAATAATTTTACTGAACACTTATCATAATGATACTCACCTATGGTAAAAATATCAGAAATTATTATTTATTTGTACTACCTTTTAAAATTCAAGAATTAAAAATATAAAAATCTGAAAAGGATGGTGAAATATTTATCATAAAATAAATAATCAAGATATAGAGTTGAAATTTTTACACAAAGGTCATAAGATTATAAAAAAAACTTGATTAAAATTATCAAAAATTTATAACCCAATCGTACCCTCAATTAAAATAGTTTCAGAAAAAGAAAATCTGAAAAATAATTTCAGAAAAAGAAAATCTGAACAGGTCCACTTAACAGATTTTTATAAAAATAATCTACCAAAATTTTTTGACTTCAAATTTTTAATGTTAATTGATAATTCTCTGACAACCTTAAATTAAAATTTCCAAAAACATTCAAGTTGATTAGACCTACGAATTTATTGTTCAAACTTGGTGGTCAGAGGGATAAGGACTGACTTTCACCTCTTTGTCACTTACTAGTGGGCCTAACTATTCCGGTGACCCACTGATCAGATCAGCGCCACTTCTCTTTCTTCCCCCCTTTCCCTCACTGATAATGGGCCCAGGGCCACATGTCATGCTCCCCCTCTCCTCCTCCTTTCTTCCCCTCTTCTTTTCTCTCGTCAGGCAAATTGACGGAGCAAAGATCACAGCTCACCGCCAACCGGAGTACATATTATTAAAATTGTACATGTGTCCTAATAGACAAAGTACTCTCGACTGTATGGAAGGTTGGCTTAAAGCCTTAATGTATTCTAGTGTCAAAATTGGACAAAAAGGTATTGACCTACAGGATACCTATAATGAATACACCTACTTGAGCATAACTGTGAGGTCGCAGTCACGAGAATGGGGCATTCTCTAGAAAGCTCATGAGCAGATACGGGAGCATGACCATATAACGCTCCGTGTAGGCGTGGTTTATTTGCAGCCTAGTATCAGTTGTGATTTTCAAGTAAAGTCTGATCACAAAAAGCTATGAATTCAAGGCATAGTCCATTCACTAGCTGTGAGAGGATAAACCTTGCTAATCTAGGTGCAAGTTCAACCCGTACGGGACTTACACCAAAAGACTGGTATATTAACAACACTTCAGTACAACGATCTTTGTTATCTTTTTTGCTGTTTGCTATGGAATTGGTGGGGGATTGTTAGAAATTGGCCCAAGGGTGGCCCATTTCCTTTAATTCCATAGCATGCATGATTTAGTACCATATTGCCTAGCCAAGTGGAGGAAGAGCAATTTAAAAGGTGGAGTCTTTCCCACCTCTTGATTAATGTGACACTTGGCATGGGGATGGCATAGGGTGAATACTGGCTAAACACACACGCACGTGCGCACGTGTATTCGCGTATTTTCACGTGAAAATCCGCGTGACTTGTGACTTCTGGCACTTTGAATTCACCTGAAACTTTGAATTCACCTGGCACTTTTGCTGAATCTTGCAATTATCTCTATCTATTCATTCGTTTAAATGCGATTTAAACATTCTAGTAACTGCTGACATTATGCGGTCAGTTACTAGTAACTGTCGACATTATGTGTTCAGTTACTAGTAACTGTCATATTACTTCGTCAGTTACTAGTGTGCGTGTATATAAACACCTGGTGACGTCCAGGCTTGATACACAAAAATTTCCTCCATTCTTCCTGCTCCTCTCTGCAAAAGCTGTACTGTTGTGTTGAGCTGTAGAACCTCGCCGGCCTTCCTCCTCGGCGTGCACCGTGAAGGAGGGTGAGCGGTATCTCCGAGCCTTTGCTGCAGAGTTCTCCTGCACGGGGCGGCAATAAGGTTTCTGGGCAGCGCATCTGCACGACCGCCTCCCCGCCGCTTCCTCAACTTCTTCCACAACATCTTCACAGATCGTTCGCTTCCCCATCAAGCTCGACTGTAAGTAGTTAGTGTTCGTTCAACTTGATCATATTCTGTTTCATGAGTATATATATGTTTGGAAGTACAATGTGTAGCCTGCTGTTAGATTTATTGTGTGCATAACTATTTATCTGTGATATTTGTCTCCTGGTAAAATCTGGAATTAAAATATTGCGCATATTTCCAACACCATACACATACATTCTTGTCATGTGCCGATGTGCGACAACTGACAATTTGGCACGCTCAAGTTCTGAACCTCGCCATATAGTATAATCTAAATCATGAACACCTAATACTTGCCTAATCCCCATTCCACACATGCACACTTTGAATCCTCGTCATTACTTGTATGACGATGCTCTCCTGCGTGAAACAAGAGTACATGCAAGTTAGAGAAGACACACTACACCAACTTAGCCCCAGCGGAGCCCTTCCATTTGGCAGCCACAAAGTGCCCATCCAGCTCGAAGGCTGGGCATGTGGCTGACTGGCTGGCTGGCTGCATGTCTAGGCTCGCTTGCTTGGCTGCCACCTAACACTAAAAAAAAAACTTCTGGCACCTAAACCCTCACTTTTAGCGTGAAATACCAAAAGGTCTTATGTGTATACCGTACTAGTCCTATAATCAATATCTAGTACATACATTCACAATATGGTTATCATTAGGGATGTAATCGGCTCGGATTCGGTCGGATATCACTCTTTTCATATCCTAAACCATATTTTTTTATCGGATTCGTAATCGGATATGGATAGTGCCGGATACGAATATGACGCGGATAATATCGGTCACGGATTCGAAGCGAGTACGGAGCGGAGTCGATACGATACCGAATATTTTTTGTCGGATATCATGCGAGAATGGATATTGTGTATAGCACATATATCGCAATGATTAATCAACCGTATGAGTTTGAATGCAACAAAACTATCACAATTTAACAAGTCATATTATCAGGTAGTCCAACAACGATGTTGGCTGGGAACCTAATTGCTAATGAAATAACCATTAGGTCCCTAATTTAATCTACAATCCCCTCAAAATGTGTTGTAGCTATTCATCTGTCATTGCACTAGTTGGTATCAGTTGTGGACTGATGGGCAAAGCATTTCTCATTCCCCTTGGCATCATATCTGACCCCGCTTTTGTACCACCAATTAGAAGTTAATCACTAACCCAGATCCTCAAACGGCAAGCCAATACATGCTTTATCCCGCCAATTAGTTAAGACTAATGAACCATATGCCTCAACTACCATGCTTTCCAATTCCATCATGCACTTGCTATTTTCATTCATACAAACAAGAGAACATCATACGTTATACTCTAATAAACCAACTTACTCTATCACCTAAAGTACACAACAATGCAGAAGTTATGGACGTATCTTCAACACATTTCATGGAAAGCTTGCTACTTTGCTCAAAGAGAGTGCAAAAAGAAAGCAAAAGGAGAGGATAAGACAGGGAAATTTTGGTCACCTTATTGGCATTAGAGACCAGCTCCTACAATGCCTTCATCTTCTCAGCTATCCTCTCCCCCTGGAGCTGCAAACGAATTAATGAACACATGGAAAGAAATAGTAAGGAAAAAGACACAGGATGCATGCTCATCTGAAGAAATATATGAATGCTACCGCTAACGATCGAAACACTTCTATTTACAGTTCATTTTAGGTTCCTCTTATTACTGAAATCAACATTTTGGGCTATATGGAAAGATATATTAAAGTGTAAAACAGGTCAAACTGACGTACTAGGTCTAGGGGTTGTGGAGGTCCAGACACAAGAACACATAAGACATGCAGAGAGGTGTTAAAAAAAGGGGGTAGAAGGGAAGGAAGGTGGTGGGAGAGTGGCGTACACGTTCGACGATGTTGTGAGGGTCAGTGACATGACCCCTACTCGCCTGCACGCGCTGCTGCCGTGGCGGCGCCACCCCTTTGCCCAACGACGCCCCGACCGCCGCGGGTGTCAACCTGCCTCTCGTGGCCGCACCTCCTCTAAAGCTCTGCACTGGCATCGATCCGCCCTTCGACACAAAAGGCATAATTTTTTTGTTAATCCAAGTGATCAACCGAGATCTAAACAAAAACTCGCGCAACCACTGGTTCTTGGCATACATGCCCGAACGGCGGCTGCACAGTTGCTCCGAACCCATTGTACAGTGGTTGGTCACCTCCCTGCAAAGCAGAAACCCTAAAGCAACACCATATCAATTCTCAACAATGAGCACAAAAATGGATTAAAGGAAACATCGAAAACAAGCAGTAGAATTGTACAACGACATTAGGGACTAGAAGGTGGCGTCCATGTCCTCTCGCGACTGATCCATGAATCGCGGTTGTGGCAGGTATCCCGTGTGTGACACCACGGAGTGTCGTAATCTTATAAAATGTGGATGTTGAGGTCAAAACATTATAAAATATGTAAATGGCGGTTAAAACTTTACGTTATGCCGTTTATAGCGTGTTTTTGGGCCGTTTTCGGGTGTTTGGGCCTCTCCGGGGGACTTTGGGCCTTGGGGGTTGAGTTGGGCCTCCGGTGGAAGGGTTTGGGCCCAAGGGGGGGGACTTTTGGGCAGCCAAATCTGGCCCCCACCCCTTGGTGCGCCCCAAACTCCCTCTCCCAACCCTAGCCGCCACCCCCTAGCCCCCCCATGCGCCTCCACTCTTCCCCTTCCTCTCCATCTTCCCCCATGGCGCCACCACCCCTCTCCACCTCCCTTGCTGCCCCTAGGGGAGTTCTCCACCTCATCACCTCGAAGATCCGTCCATTGGAGCGCTCCGCGACGAGGAGATCCGGTGGATTTGGAGCGAGGAAGGAGATCGCGCGAACCGGGAGGAGATCCGTTGGGTTTTCGGTTGTCGGGGGAAGGTATGGCCATGGGAATCCTTGGGGTTGGTCTAGGATCTGTTCTAAGGGTTATTATCATGTTTTTAGATCAATTTGTGGTGCCGGAATTGATTAGATTAGATGGAATCTTGAGTTTGCCACGTTCTCTGTTTCGGGCAGCATGAGCAGTCGACCTAGGGCTTGGGTTTTCGTCAATTTAGATTCCGAATTTGGTCGTACGGCTTTTGAATAAGTTGCAGGTAATTTCAATATCTTTCCGTGGGTATAAAGAACGTCCAATTCCGCCTAGCCGTTTGAAAGTTATGATCGTTTTACCGAGCGTGTTAAAATCTGTGACGTGATTGGAACAGATCACGGTATTTTGTAGATTAAACAACTTTAGATTCCGAATCAGTTTTTCCATATACTTAGAAAAAGTTGGGAAATTTCCTAAGCTACGCGAGGATGTACTCGTTTAATTGATTCGGAGTCTTAGAACCCGAGTTATGCCTTTTGGAAGGCTGCTGTCCCGACGGGACAGAACCTCTGTTTTTGGGTTTAGCGAGTAGTTTGCGATGTCGGGGTATAAGAGGGTTTTCTTACTATTTTGTGGACATGATTGTGAGTGTGTGGTACCCATGTGCAGGTGGTGTGACCCCGGGGTGCCTTCTACTTCTCGCCAATCTGTTGCCCGTGGTTGAGGCAAGTGTATTGTAATGGATAGCGGTTTGTAGGTTGCTAGTTGAGACTAGATGAAATTGATTATATGATATGATCACTTGCCATGCTTTAATGATTGCCATTGATATGACGAGTATGCTTATTATGTTATGATGCCATATGTTAATGTACAAGTTAATTATGATGTTGGCATGTTTGCATACATGGCATGATACATGGCCCAGGCGGTGAGAAAGTCATAACTAGTCCGGGTAAGGTCGGTGAGAAAGTTATGAGTTATGACTATTCCGGAGAGCCAATGAGTAAGTCCTACATCGTGATTCCATCCACCGCGGTGTTTGGAAGCGAGGAGTAGGCACCCTCCATCTTCGGGATGGAAGGGGGGAGAGGGTGCACACCGACGGGTGTGTACTCAACCATACCGGTATGAGTTCCAAGGAGATATGAGCATCGCATCGCATTGCATACATAATGGTGATGATATTGATATGTGATCATGAATGAGATGAAAGACATGATATGAGTTGTTATAGCCCATGTAATTGTTTTTGTGTACCATTGCAATATGCTTGCTGAGTGTTGAACTCACACTTGTGCTTTCTTGTTGTTTTAGGTACCATGAGATCGGCATGCGGGGAAGGGAATTATTCACACTTCTACACGTAGCGTCACTCGATTGGGTCTTGATAATACATTAAGTGTGATGCATATTGATTTATGGTTTAGTTTTGCGATATGAGAGTCTTATTGTTCGTTTGGCTCATGGAGACATTGAATGCTTGGGATTAGACTTATATTGCTGTCATGCCTTTAATTATTGCTGTTTTAGATGCCTCTTATATTGCCATATATTGCTATGCTGTTGATGTTCCTTCAATTCATGATTAAAACAAAGGAGATGCTGCCGAAATTTCGGTTTTTAGCATTTGCTCATTTGCTGTAATTTACCTTAATTTATGGTATTTAGATGTTGTTTAGCCTATGTTTGGTAGCATTAAGGTATGCTAGATGCCGGGGTGTTACACCGTGGCTCCACTATCCTCGCCACCACCGACATTGACGAAGGCATGGCGTTGGAGGTCATTGAGGTGGAGCATGACAGAGGGAGCAGGGGACGGCGGAAGGGGTGGAGGGAGCGGAGGGTGTGAAGGATCGTGGCGCACTGATAGGGTGGAACAATACAAGCACTAATAAAACTGACCACAGATTTCACGAACAAAAATACACAAGAAATCTAAAATAGTAGATTAAACAAATACGCATGCATAAATAAAGATTAATCTAGCTGAACACGAAGAGCACGGATCAATCAATCAAAACCTCGCTTACTAGTCAAATCAATTGAGAGTTAATTTTATTTACACAGAAGAACCTTCTTTTTTACATGCTGTCGATGTGGATGGCCTCGCAGCAGCCGTTGCCGAGCCTCCGCACCACCTACGCGTACTCTGCCCGTCCTCTCGTCGCTGCTGGCCTCGTCTCGAAGAAGGCGTCGATGCTCTGGCTGTAGATGCACTCTCGAACGCGTCGTTCTCGCTATCATCCCAGCCAATCGATCGGTTTGAAAAACCCTCGCTACACATCTTGCTCAGCCTGCCGATCGTTTTATAGCGAAGCTAACTAATTCGGCCCAGCCCGCTAGTCACATATGCTCCTCTGCTGCGTTGCGCCTGGCCCACCTGGCTCCTGCACGCGCTTGAACACATGCATGCACACAAACTCCAACAGACATGCATGCAAACTCACGCACACACACATGCATGCAACACCGCACGCACACATGCATGCAACACCAACACCGCATATACACATGCATGCTTATTCTAACTAGGAAGATAAGGCGCGGCGCCGCATATACACATGCATGCTTATTCTAACTAGGAAGATAAGGCGCGGCGCACGCCGCGCCGCGTGAACGAAAAAATAATTTTGCGTTTTTTTCGGAGAAAAAATTGATCTAGACTTATTTTCAATTTTTTTTTAGGCTCGAGAAACCTTATATACCGAGCCGGAAGAAAAGTACACATCTTTCTGTTGACAAAAATATTTTTTTTCGGAAAAACGGAGAGAGGACCTTGGTTCGTAAGCGCGGCGCATGGCGCGCGCGTGAACGGGAAATGCTTTCGTTTTTTTTTCGTAGAAAAAGTAGACTTAGACGTATGTTCAAATTTTTTGGAGGCTCAAGAAACCCTAGATACCGAGACGAAAAAAAATACACATCTTTCTGTTGGGGAAAATATTTTTTTCGGGGAAAACAGAGAAAGGTCCTAAACGTAAGGGATGAGGACCTGTTTGCTATATTTTTGGACCTGATCGCTATCCCGAATAATTAGAAAAGGGATCATTTGATATTTGTACTCAGCTAGGGGGTTTTCGTAAAGTAATGAACCAGGGGCCCGAATGCAATTTTGAAAAGGTTTTTTGCCCTCACAAAAAATCGCGGAGGACCTATCTGTAATTCATAGGGATCTATGCGTAATTAAAGAAAAAGGAAGGGGGTTTCGCAAATTGGCAAGGGGGGTGACGTGGAGTCTCTCTTTGGCCTCCAAAGCTAGGCACTATAAGGGGTTTACTATTTATTTTATATAATTATTTTATGACAAATCACTCAACACAAGAAAATATAAATCAACACTCTTCCCCTTGATGGGTGACTTGACAACATAAAACAATGCATATTCAAAATAGCTCCCCCTTAGTATAACATTTCCCTCTCAACAAATGACCAAATCATGCAAACACTATCTCTCTCTCTGAACGAATGCAACTCATACTATCTCTCCCCCTAAACAAATTTAACTCATACTATCTCTCCCCCTTTGTCAAAACACACATCAAGGATAGCACAAGAATAAAAAAAACATATACCATGAAATGCAAACCTAACAAGCATTGAAAATTATTCAAGGTGAACACAAATATTATAGCAATGCATATCCACACTCCAAGATCCAGGAACTACCCCATAGTCATGTAGAAACCATCGGTTTTGAGTAAAATGGTTATAAGATTACAATAAACTCATGGACAGATGAATAAGTACACTTGGGCAAAATATTTAATATATATAAAAATATCCCATGTGTTAAAGATACTAGATTTGAGCACATATAACATTCCAGATTCACAGTTATCTGTTCAAAGCTGCTATTTTTAATTCCTTCCTTCTTCATTTTTTTATATATATTTCTCACAAGCCTTGTTTTTTTTAACAGGTATAGCAAGGTTGAGCTTGCATCTTTTTCCTATATGGCAAATATTTTTATTGCATCTTGTCATGTGCAGGTATGGACAGGTTGACCTCACATCTTTTTCTAATTTGGCAGGTGACATTACACAATCAATCTTGCATCTTTTGCCATGCATTTTTATAAGCAATCCCAAGGACTCATCGTGATCATCTGGTTTAAACAAAAGAGGCTCAAAAACAGTACTAAAAAATACATTAGGAATTTTGATTTTTTTTTTTGAAAGATAGCCCTTGTGACAAATTTATTCAATCCAGTAGAAAACTGTAAGATCATAAACATCCCACTCTCGACTAGTAATAAAACAACTCAACTAAGTTGGCTTTGTCATGAAATGTTATCATGTGAAAGTTCACTGCTATAGAAATAAGTATTGAACAAATATAATAAACAATGCTTGTACTATATGATATGCAAAACTATTCTACATGATGATGTTGAAGTGCAGGAGACCCAATTCCTCTCTCAACCGAGCAAACTCTAGATAGCACAAAGGTTTGTTAAAAAAAATCTTGAACAACCAGAAACAATTATCCACTTACCTTCAAGCCTTTTGCTTTAAATCTACGATGACAACGCATGTTTAGGCACCAAAATTTGAGAAGTATTATTGCTGTTTTTTAACAAATTTTTAGGAGTCCAAGCAGTTTTAACACCGTTTACATGAGATAATCTTTCTATTTGATTGCTATCAAGTGAAGGTTCACAAAACACCAATTTTCTTTTGTTTACAAGTCTATTCACACCAAAATGAGCATTGTAATTGTCGACGATCGGTTCCGCCGGCAATGAGATTTGTGATTCTAGGGGATTCGTGTGAGATCAAAGCAAGATGGTAACACAGGATGCGAGGGCAATCTTTTTAGACAGGTTCGGGCTCTCGCGGAGGAGATAACACCCTAGTCCTGTGTTCTTGGATATATGGATGTGGTCTCTTTTTCTTCTTCTGTTTTTCTCCCCCTTTCGGGGTTGTTCCCTCCCCCCTTATATACTGGGAGGAGGGCACGTTACAAGAGGGCGCCACCTGGCGCTGGGTCAGGTGGACTCATGAGTATGTTTTTTGTCTCTGCCTACCGAGCTCAACTGCGTCCATAGGATTTGGTCGTCCCTTTACCGACCCGCGCCAGCCGATTCGCCAGGATTTGGTGGCTACAGGCTCTGTGTGAGACCCCGGATCAGCTATCCAGAATCTCCTGTGTATTTCCGTACTAGTCCCAGATCAGTAGCTAGTACACACAGTCACAGTGATACATCATTGCCGAACAAAACGAAACTTGTAATATAAATATTCAAGTATGGGCCACATGGCCACTTATTACAATACTCGGTCCAACGACCGGACACACAAAACAGCGGAAGCAAAAAGAAAGCAATAAGCGAACGCCACAACGCCACAGGCGACGACTAGGAACGCAACTAGTCCTCCTGGCAGTCCTCCTCGAAGAACTCCTCCTCCTCCTCGGCATCTTGGAAATTCTCTGATGATTACAATGTTGGTGTAGCACGTGAGTACAAAAGTACTCAGCAAGTCGGGAAAGTATGATTATGAGGGGCTTTCCAAAGGAAGCTTAATAGGGTTTATTTGCATAAAGCCACATTTGGTTAAATCATACTTAAGTAATAAATTTCACAAAGCATCTTTTACAATTCTTTTTAATAATTGAATTATTTATTATTGTCGTGAGGTTCTATCCACCATCACTAACATAAAGGCTCTATCCGCCAACAGTTTAAAAGATCAAAGTTCATCATGTGACTCCATCCGTCAAGAGTAGAACAGGTTCTTTCCACCTGAATGGCTCTTTCCGCCAAACAACATTCGAGAGTTCTAACCACTCCTGAACCCCAAAACAAAACACTTTTCGATTTTAAAACCAAAACCAAAGTCTACCAATATGAAAGCATTCTTCGCTTTGCCTTTAACCGTAGGCGCGGCTATTCGAATAGTTTTACTCTGCAGAGGTGTACAACTTTACCCACAAGACAAGATATACCCTTGATGCCATGCAATTAACACACTTCCTTAGGTGTGTCGGCAGGGATATCTTGACAAGGCCGTTACAATGTATCTACCTAACTAGACCCACCTACGAGGTTTCACCGTGTTAGGGTTCCCTCCACCAGATGTAAGCCCCTCTTGCGCCGTGTGAGAAAAACCACATTGCCTCCGTCCGGCATTCACATTCAACCAAGTGGTGAGTCTAAGCTAGGCTTCTACAAATTAGTGAGCCAGGTCGTACCATTATAGACATGTGGTAGTACGGTATTGCTTAAAATAGCAATCATAAGCGTCGGTCCTTATATGACTTGGGGCGGTACTTGCACAAAAGGATCAAGGCTTGATCCGCTCCCACCCGACATTCAATGCCGCCCAAGTCGAAATCATTTTCCTTTTCTTTTTATTTTAGCAAAATAGGACCAAAACCATAATAATAACTTTCAAATCACATTTAATATCGTTCTTTTTGAATAATCCCAACCCTGGGTCGTTTTCATCGGAAAAGGTCCTAAGCAATTCTAGCGTACTACATAGCAACGGATACCATATAAGCCTAAGCATGGTATAAACAAGGTTCTAGGGTTTCAATGGATATGATTAACAATGTCAAGGTGGAATCAACAAGTTCGGAATAACTAATACTTATATTTGACATATTTTATTAAACATAGCTTTGCAACTTTATAAACAATTTAAAACATTTTGTAAACATAGGAGCAAAGTGCATCAAGGAGACTTGCCTTCGTCGGCGGTGGGAGTGTCGAACTCGAGAAGTCCGGCGGCGGAATCGGCGGTCGCGGCGGGATCGTCGACTACACGCAAAATGAGGCAAAGAAATAAATAACAGAAAATAAATAAAATCCAAAAATTATAAAATTAGTACTGGCAGGAAGGTATTGATTTATGATGAATTTAGAAATTTGAATGAGGTCAAACGGAGTTCGGATGAGAAAGTTATGAGCTTCCGAAGTTTGAATTTCGAATAAATCGAAAAACCGAGAATATTCCCGGAATATTCTCTCTGGTTTGCCTGGTCAAACAAAGACTTTGACTGGTCTCTATGGCAAATGGGCCCTAGTTGTCATAGGGCCAAGCCCTTCTTCCTCATTGGCTTCCTAGCCAACTACAGAGGAGGCTCAAGCCTCCATGGGCCGGCCAAGGGAGAGGCGAGCGGCCGGCGGCGAGGTACCGGACGGCACGCCGGCGCGCGACCATGGGGGCAGCGGCGGCTCGGAGGCGGCGGGAGCCGGTGGCGCAGCGGTTTGGCGGCCGGGTCATGGCGCAAGCGGCGGCAGCGGCGGCGCTGGGAGCTCGGCAGCGAGAACCCGGCGCATGGGCGGCGCGCGCGTAAGAGGGCGGCGGCTCGCCGTGGCCCGGAGGCGGCGGCCATGGCGCCACGGGGCGGGCGCGCGGGGCGGCTCGCCGACAGCAGCCGGCCGGTGCGGCGGGACCGGCGGGGGGCGGCGACGCCGACCGGCGACGTGGCCGAAGGCCAGCGGCCACGCGCACGGGTAGGCCTCAAACAGAGCATGGCCAAATTCGCAAAAATTCGGAATTTGACCGGAAATTTAAATGAAACCATACCAAAACAATTGATGGAATAACTAGAGCACATCTAGAAGAACCAAGGAATGGAAGGAATTGCATCAATTCTCACCGGAGGGGATGAAATCGACGATGAACACGGGTTCGGCCGAAACGAGCAAAATCCGAAATTCGTCGTCCACAGTGGATGAAACCTAAAATCAATGGACGAGTTAGAATCTAGACTCCCTCACGGACTCAATGAAACAAGCGGAATAGAAATTGAACCACCGAGGAGGGAGATATGAGGAAAATGTGACGAACACGAAGAACGGCGGGAGTTCGTCGGTTTTTCTTGATCCTCCGGATGAACGGCAACAAGAGGCAAAGGGAGAGTGTAAGGTCTAGAAAGAGAACTCCCCCACGAAGATAATAGAGGCGGAGATGCTCGAAACGGATTAGAAACGGACGATTTAATGCCATAATTGCATTTTTCGGTTTTGGAAAGATGGTTCAAATTCCGGCGAGGTTTAGGGTTCATTAAACCCATGGATGGAAAGAGGAGGCCGTCGTGATTCCAACGGATCCGACGGTTCGCGATTTGGAGCATTGATGAGGGAGTTACATGCATTTGAATGAAGAACATTGAGTATGGAAGGCTTGGTTTTCTTTCCCAGGCAAAAGCTCCAACGTGCTGGTCCAAGGTTGAAGAAGGGTCATGTAGCACTTGCCAAGTGGCAGCCTCCGGTTGGCCGGCTTATACGCGAACTTTCGCCCTAGAGAAAAATAAGGAAAAATGGCCTAAAATTCCGGAAAAATTCCTAGAGCCATTTTAGATTATTTGGAACTCAATGGAAGTGGTTTGGTTGAATTTGGATGAAATTTGTGGAATTGGATATTCGGGCGCGGATCGCAGGCATTAAACAAAAGCCGCGCGAGATAAAATAGGACCGGATGTCCAAAAATCCGGGGAATGATTCCTAAAATCATTTCGGAATATTTGGAACATTTTAGAAGTGGTTTGGAGATTTTTGGAGCATTTTTGGGCTCGGGTGAATTTTCGGGTACCGACGGTACTGGAAAATCCGATTTTTCTTCCGGGAGGGAATTAATTCCCGATTCCGAAGGGAAATGGATGCCAGGTTATTATAAACACCACTGAAACTCCAAATTTTGAATTTAATTTATTTAAATTAGGTTTTTCTCCAGAAAGCCAAAATGAGGATGTCACAAACCTACCCCCCTTAGAGAGAATCTCGTCCCCGAGATTCAGACGGAGAAAGAAAAAGGTTAGGAAACTCTGCTCGAAGATCTTCTTCACGCTCCCAAGTAGCTTCCTTTTCCGAATGGTTGCTCCACTGAACCTTGCAGAACTTGATCACTCGGTTGCGGGTGCGACGCTCAGTTTCATCCAAAATCTTGATCGGGTACTCCGGGTACGACAAGTCTTCCTTCAGTTCCATGTCTTCCAACGGCATCTGATGCTCCGGCACTCGGAGACATTTCTTCAACTGAGACACATGAAAGACATCATGTACCCCTGACAACTGTGGCGGCAACTCCAATTTATACGCAACTTCTCCTTTTCTAGCAATCACCTTGAACGGTCCGATATAGCGGGGTGCTAATTTTCCACTGACGCGGAATCGTTTCATTCCTTTCATCGGGGATACCTTCAAATACACATGATCTCCAGGTGCAAAGCTTAATTCCCGTCGACGATTATCCGCATAGCTCTTCTGTCTTGACTGAGCTGTTTTCAGATTGGCCCGGATCTGTTGGACTTGCTCTTCGGCCTCTTTCAGAACATCCGGCCCAATGATTTGCCCTCCTTCGGTTTCTTTCCAATACAGGGGTGTTCTGCACTTTCTTCCATACAAAGCTTCAAAAGGCGCCATCTTCAGACTGGCTTGATAGCTGTTGTTATAGGAAAACTCTGCATAGGGCAAATTCTGATCCCACGAACCTTTATATGTTAGAGCACAAGCTCTCAACATATCCTCTAAGATTTGATTGACCCTTTCGGTCTGGCCATCCGTCTGGGGATGATATGCAGTACTGAAATTCAAGTTAGTGCCCAACACTTCATGCAACTGCTGCCAAAACCTCGAGGTGAACTGGGAACCTCGATCAGACACAATCTTCTTTGGCACCCCGTGTAAACACACAATCTTGGCCATGTATAACTCCGCAAGCTGGTCTCCAGAGTAAGTCGTCTTCACTGGGAGAAAGTGAGCCACTTTAGTCAATCGGTCCACAATAACCCAGATGGAATCATAACCGGATTTTGTTTTGGGTAATCCAGTTATAAAATCCATTCCAATCTCTTCCCATTTCCATACAGGCACTTGCAAAGGCTGCAATAGACCGGCTGGTCTCTGATGCTCTGCTTTAACCAACTGGCACACATCACAATGGCCCACGAAGTCAGAAACTTCCTTCTTCATATTGGACCACCAATACTTCTCTTTCAACTCAGCGTACATTTTGGTGCCCCCTGGGTGAATAGAATATACTGAATCGTGAGCCTCTTTCAAAATCACCTTCTTGATTTCTGCTTGGTTAGGGACCACTATTCTTTTCCCGAACCAAACGGTACCTTGGTCATCTTCTGAAAATCCTGGGTGCTTTCCTTTCTTTAGACCTTCCTTCAGGTTGGCAATACCTTTATCTTCCTTCTGGGCCTCCCTGATTTGATCTTCCAAGGTTGATTTGACCTCCAAATTATAAATACACCCTTCATCCACCAATTCCAGGTTAAGGCGCCGAAACTCCTCATGAAGCACTGGTTGGCGTTGTTGTACTATCACATTGTTGCAGTGAGCTTTCCTGCTCAAAGCATCCGCAACAACGTTCGCTTTTCCAGGGTGATAATGAATTCCCAGATTGTAATCTTTCACCAACTCCAACCATCTTCTCTGCCTTAGGTTGAGGTCAGGTTGAGTGAAGATATACTTCAGGCTCTTATGATCCGTATAGATCTCACATCTATTGCCGATCAAGTAATGCCTCCATATCTTGAGCGCATGCACTACTGCGGCTAACTCCAAGTCATGAATAGGATAGTTTTCCTCATGAGGTCGCAGTTGTCTTGACGCATAGGCTATTACCTTTCCTTCTTGCATCATAACACATCCAAGTCCTTGCTTTGAAGCATCACAATACACTTCAAAGTCCTTGTGGATGTCTGGCAAAATAAGCACTGGAGCTGAGGTTAGTCGCTTTTTCAACTCCTGAAAACTTTGCTCGCAAGCTTTCGTCCATTCAAACTTCTTTTCCTTTTTCAGAAGTTGGGTAAGAGGCCTGGCTATCTTCGAGAAACGTTCAATGAATCTCCGATAATAACCAGCTAATCCAAGAAAACTTCGGATCTCTGGGACTGACTTGGGTTGTGTCCAATCCAAAACATCTCTCACCTTCGCTGGATCTACTGCTACTCCTGCAGCAGAAATGATATGACCTAGGAAAGATACTTCCTTTAGCCAGAAGTCACACTTGCTAAATTTAGCATACAGCTGATGCTTTCTTAGTGTTTCCAAGACTATTCGCAGATGGTCTTCATGCTCTTTTCTGCTCTTGGAATAGACAAGAATGTCGTCGATGAAGACTACGACGAACTTGTCTAAATACTCCATAAACACCTTATTCATCAGATTCATGAAATAAGAAGGAGCATTGGTCAATCCAAAAGACATGACTGTGAACTCATACAGTCCATATCGGGTGGTGAAGGCTGTTTTCGGAATATCTTCCTTTCTTATCTTCAACTGATGATATCCCGATCTCAAATCTATCTTGGAAAAGACTTGAGCTCCCTTCAGCTGATCAAACAAATCATCAATCCGAGGCAACGGATACTTGTTCTTGATGGTGACCTCATTCAACGACCTGTAGTCTATTGTAACACCCCAAAATTTTGCTTTTCTTAAATTCATGTGTGATTTGGCACTTTGGTGAATTTTTGGAATTTTCTGGAATTTATTTGGATTTATTTGGAATTTATTTGAATTTATTCCATTTTGAAATAATTAAAGAATTTAATTTTGCAAATAAAATTTTGTTGGAAATATTTTATTTGAGTCCAAAATGTTCCAAAATATTTTCCAGAATTTTTCTGGAATTTTTCTGAGTATTTTGCTATTTTTAATGAATTAAATGAATTTCTGGGAAATATTTTAAATATTAAATCGCTGGAAATTCAACTCGGGTCGAGTACTGTTCATCCGACCGAGTCGGAACCCGAGTCGGACTCGAGTCCGACCCGAGCCAGTCGACTCGACCAAACCCACTCCTAACCCAATCGATCCCGACCGTTGGATCGGGATCCAACGGTTCGGATTGGACCGCACCGGCTCGAGCCTGAGTCCGGTCGGATCCGTTCGCGCGTGAGCCAATCTCGGCCGCTGATCGCGCCACGTGGACGGCTGTGAGCGTGCCACGTCACCTCACCGTGTTCGGAATGGACTCCGCCGTCCGTACCGGCTCCGCCGCGGAAACCGAGTGGATCTCGACGTCCGCGCCGGTATTTAAGGCGTGGATCGTTGCCCGAGGATCGCCTGACCCGTGCGCATCGTCTTCCCCAACTCCCGGAGCCTTATCCGCCGCCGTCACCTCGCAATTGCTCGCCGGAGTTCTCTCTCCCCGCCATGATTGTCGCTTCATTCCGCCGCCGTTCGCCGTCTTCCGCCGCGGTTGAGGCCAGTTCCGAGACCCCCAAGCCAAGGCGCACCCGTGGGTACCTCTCACTCCGCCAGAGCGACCCCGAAGCGCCGTCGGGCTCGTCGTCGTCTCCATCTCCGGTTGCTGCAGCTCCGCCGCGTCGCCATCGACCTCGCGAGCTCTGTGCGCCGTCCGATCTTGATCGTGCGATTGAGGTGATTTCACGTGTTTCCAAACCCGATTAGATCTGGACTGTTGGATCAAGATCCAACGGCCCACGATCGCCACGTGCCGTAGTAGTGTTAATGTAGGATTAGATCTGGACCGTCCGATCTAGATCGAACGGCCCACGATCATCGAGTAGTTTTCAACGTGTTAACCCTGGATCCAATCGCGGCCGTTGATTTTCAAATCAACGGACACGATCGTGCCACGTGTCCGGGAAGCTGAGCCGCCACGCCCACGCGCTGGCAGCGTGGTCACCGACACGCCGGGCCCGCGGTCGGCCCGCTTAGCCGTAATCGCACCGCGGACGCCACCCATGACGCCATCGGATGGACCCACCTATCAAGACCGTGGGCCGAGCCCGCCGACGCCGATGACGCACCCGAGTGGTCCCACATGTCGGGCCTTCACGTGAGCCATGGACCGGTCCACGAGATCGAAAGCCGAAAGCGTGGACCGAGTCCATGGACCGGCTGACGCAGCAGACCAATCCAGTGCTGCCACGTGTCCATGCTGACGCAATAATTAATTTCCGAAAAAGAAAATGATTTATTAATTCGAAATAATGATTTCAGATTTTGTTTCAAACTTCAAACGCTTATAACTTTTGCGTTTCAACTCCGATTTGAGTGATTCAAATTTCTAAATTTGTATAAAATTGAGATCTACCTAAATATGAATTTTATTTAATTTTTGGACTAAAGTTTTTCTCTGCAAAATTATTTAATTGATTATTTAAACTTTAAATAATCATAACTTTTGCGTCTTAACTCCAAATTTGACGATTCCAGTTTCTAAAAACTCATAAAATTATGTTCTCTCTGTTTATGGATTTTATTTGGATGTTTGGACAATTTTTGCCTATTGTTTATTCGTGTATTTGCTATTTGCACGCTTTACGAGTAGACGTTGAAGTGCCTAAGGATTCAAGGAGAGGTATTGACTCAGATCCAACTCAGGACCAAGAACAAGTACTTTTTGAAGGCAAGTTGTGCTTTGACCATGTTGATCCTATTTTGAAATCTATTTTGATTTAACCTATTGCATGCTAAGTTCAAATAGAAAATACTTTATTTAAACATGGGGATTAGATAAGTACCAATTTGTCAGATGACACCTTGATTATTTAAGTATGTGCCATGACCCTTGTCACCCTAGTTGTGGATTACTAGTTGGACATTATTAAATTGCCAACATGGGTTTAGACCGTTGTAGTATCTTTGCTTAGACCTCGCTACGTGCTCATGACATGATTTTGGACAATCAAATGCTAATATTGACTTAATGATATATTGAACCTGTTTTGGAAAGGTATCATGTGATGTTGATGGCACGTGGTGCATGGTAATCAAGCGGGGTTTGATAAACGATTTTCGGCCAGGGCATGTGGCAAGAGTAATCAGGTGGGCCAGTTGTGGCATTGGGGATGTTGATTTGGTTCTTCGGGTAGTCTTGCCCTGGTCACCCTAAGGACTTAACCTTGCAAGCCTTTGAACTGGGTCTAACGTGCAACCACATGTCTGTAATGGGACGGACCTAGTTGACTAAGTTGCTAATAACGTACCTGTGGGACCTCAGGAGGTCAACTACACCCTTTGTGTAAGTTGTACGGGGGAGCGTACCGGGGCTGAGTGTCGGGACCCCGAATTTGCAAATCCGGACCCTCTGTGTATTCAGCACTAGTCCAGGAACGCGCTAGTGCACACAGTCTTAACATTGGTAAATATCACAATCATACCATTCGATATTATCAAAGTACTTTATTTAAATAACCAAACTGGTTACTTGACCTTATGGTCAAGTTACAAATGTATGCCTCGCAAGGCGAAACTTATTAAAAGAGAAATAATAGCAGCGGAAAATCAAATAAACTTCGTGGCGCCATCCAGTATACCACAGGCAACTGACTGGGCTCGCATCCCTAAGTAGACGGGTCTTCTTGGAAATCCTCCTCCGAAACTGGCGTAATCTCCTCTTCAACTGGTATTGTGTTGAGGCAAGGGTGAGTACTTGGTACTCAGCAAGTCATGCACAGAATGCAAGCTAATATACTATATGCATGGCTTGGTACAAAGGAATAGCTCAAGGTATATTTGCAGATGCTTGACTTTTGACAAGTAATAAAAGTAGATTCGAAAGCGTAGGAAATAAGTAAAGCATAAATAACTTCTCAAGAAATTTAATAAACATTTTCCCCATCCTAAACCATATTTCCATCAACTTCATTACTAAACCAACCCAACTTTTCAAATCCAAGTTATTTTCGTAAAGTCTAACCCTTGACTGTAATTCCGAGCATTGTCCGATCACAGTGGACTCGGCTATTCAAATAGATTCTACACTCTGCAGAGGTTATGCACTTTACCCACAAGATACAGTCAAACACCACAAAGGCGAAGTTCAGTAACAAAGCCTTTCTGGAAGCCTCAAACAACACAGGTGGTCCTCTCCTGGTTCGTGCTCTACACCATCCCTTCCCTTAGCCAAGGCGAAGTATGGGACCAACACACCGATTAGATGGGTATCGGCCACAGCCACGATACGCTCCCCGCACAATCACACAAACGGTGTAATTGACACCCGAGGCTCCACAAGTGAGTCCTTAGCGACTTAATCAACGAGGGCCGTCCCAGTCCCGCCATGTGGTTGCAAGTATGACCCCGTTCAAAGGCTTGCAAGGTTAAGTCCTTAGAGTGACCAGGGCAAGACTACCCGAAAAACCAAATCAACCTCCCCAATGCCACAACTGCCCACCTGATTACTCTTGCCACATGCCCCGCCGAAAATCTGTTTATCAAACCCCGATTGATTACCATGCACCACGTGCCATCAACATCACATGATACTTTTCCAAAACAGGTTCAATATATCATTAAGTCAATATTAGCATTTGATTATCCAAAATCATGTCATGAGCACGTAGCGTGTCTAAGCGACATACTACAACGATCTAAACCCATGTTGGCAATTTAATAATGTCCAACTAGTAAACGACAACTAGGGTGACAAAGGGTCATGGCACATACTTAAGTAATCAAGGTGTCATATAGCAAATTGGTATTTATCTAACCCCATGTTTAAACAAAGTATCTTTCTAATTGAACTAGCATGCAATAGTTTAAATCAAAATAGATTTCAAATAGGATCAATATGGTCAAAGCACAACTTGCCTTCAAAAAGTACTTGCTCTTGGTCTTGAGTTGGATCCTGAGTCAACACTTCTCCCTCGAATCCTTCCAGACTTCAACGTCTACTCGTAAAGCGTGCAAATAGCAAATACACAAATAAACACTAGGCAAAAACATCCCAAAACTCCAAATAAAATCCATAAACAGAGAGAACATAATTTTCTGGATTTTTAGAAACTGGAATAAATCAAATTTGGAGTTAAAACGCATAAAGTTATGATTTATTAAAGTTTAAATAATCAATTAAATAATATTACAGAGAAAAACTTTAGTCCAAAAATTAAATAAAATTCATATTTGAGTAGATCTGAATTTTATACAAATTTAGAAATTTGAATCACTCAAATCGGAGTTGAAACGCAAAAGTTATAAGCGTTTGAAGTTTGAATCTAAATTTGAATCAATATTTCGAATTAATAAATCATTTTCTTTTTTCGAAATTAATTATTGCGTCGGCAAGGACACGTGGCAGCCTCGATTGGGCGGTGGCGTCGGTGGTCCATGGACTTGGTCCACGCTCGGCTCGGGTCCACCGTGGACTCGGCCCACGACTCCACGTGAGATCGACATGTGGGCCCTCTCGGGTGACGTCATCGGCCCGGCGTCGGCGAGGCTCGGCCGCACGGTCTTTGGCAGGTGGGACCCACTGTGACGTCATGGGTGACGTCGGCGCTTGGCGAGGTCGACCAGCGACATGTGGGCCCTCGACACGCCGCGGGCCCAGCGTGTCGGCGTCCTGCCGCTGCCAGCGTGGGCGGCCCGACGCGTCGGTCCAACTTCCCGACACGTGGCGCCAATCACGGCCGTTGATTTGAAATTCAACGGCGGATTAGATCCAGGGTTAACACGTTGAAACTACTCGTTGATCGTGGGCCGCTCGATTTAGATCGGACGGTCCGGATCTAATCCTATAATCGCCTTTGCTACAAAGACGTGGCGATTGTGAACCGCTGGATCTTGATCCAACGGTCCGGATCTACCGGGTTTATAACACGTGAACTCACCTCAACCGTCCGATCTGGATCTCGGCGGTCCACGAGCTTCGCGGAGTCCGGCGATGGCACGGCGAAGCTTGGGCACCGGAGACGGGAACGATGACGAGCCCGACGGCGCTACGGGGCTCCTCCGGCGACGTGCGGGGTCACGTTCGAGTCGCCTTGGCTCGGGGATCCCGGTTCTGACCTCCTTCTCCTCGGGCGACGGCGGACGGCGGCGGAAGGTGAGAAAAACCACCACGATACCCTAGCTACTACGGCGAGCAATCCCGAGCAAGCGGCGGCTGCTAGGGCTTAGCAAGCTAGGGCAAAAAGTAGCGCAAGGTCACGGCGATACTCGGGGTGCGGTCCGGGCATTAAATAGCCCCGGGAGGCGTGCTCAGGGCGGAGCCCTAGTCGGTCACGGCGGCGCACTCGGCGGCGGAGTCCGGCTCGGTCTCGGCGAAGACGACGACTCTCAGCCGTCCACGTGGCGCGATCAACGGCCACGATCGCACGGCGCGATCGGATCCGGGCCGGATACGGCTCGAACCGGTACGGGCGGATCTCAGCCGTTGGATCTTGATCCAACGGTTGGGATTGATTAGGGTTAGGAGTGGGTTCGGTCGAGTCACGTGGCTCGGGTCGGACTCGAGTCCGACTCGGGTTCCGACTCGGTCGGATGAACAGTACTTGACCCGAGTTTGAATTTCCAGCGATTTAATATTTAAAATAATTCCCAGTAATTCATTTAATTCATTAAAAATAGCAAATGACTCAGAAAAATTCCAGAAAAATTCTGGAAAATACTTTGGATCATTTTGGACTCAAATAAAATATTTCCAACAAAATTTTATTTGCAAAATTAAATTCTTTAATTATTTCAAAATGGAATAAATTCAAATAAATTCCAATTAAATCCAAATAAATTCCAGAAAATTCCAAAAATTCACCAAAGTGCCAAATCACACATGAATTTAGGACAAGCACAATTTTGGGGTGTTACAAACCTCCCCCCCTTAATAGAATCTCGTCCCCGAGATTCAGGGCTTACTAAAGGAATAAGTTTGGAAATTCTTTCTTCAAATCCTCTTCGCACTCCCAAGTCGCTTCGCTTTCTTCATGGTTGCTCCACTGAACTCTACAAACGGGTTGACTTGTTTCTAGTTTCTCGATCCATTGTGTCTAGAATCCTCACGGGATACTCCTTATAAGTCAAATCCTCTTGCAACTCAATTGATTCTAACGGTGTCTGTTCCTCAGGAACTCGGAGACACTTCTTTAACTGGGACACATGGAATACATCATGTACTCCTGCCAACGACTGTGGCAACTCCAGATGATAAGCAACTTCGCCTCTGCGGCTCAAAATCTTAAAGGGTCCAACATAACAGGTGCAAGTTTCCCTTTGGCATGGAACCTCTTAACTCCCCGAGAGGCGTAACTCGAGGTATACAAAGTCTTCTCGTTCAAAACTCAAATCTCGCGACGATTGTCAAGATAACTCTTCTGTCGAGATTGGGCTATCTTCAACCTTTCCTAATCATGGCGACTGTTCTTGACTTCTTGAAGAATATCAGGCCCAAAGACACGGCGCTCACGGTCTCATTCCAATTCAATGGCGTCCGACAGGGTCGACCATACAAAGGCCTCAAAAGGTGACATCTCAGAACTAGCCTGATAACTATTGTTGTAATCGAACTCGGCATACGGCAAACTTTTATCCCAAGAGGTAGCATAAGCCAATGCACAAGCTCTCAACATATCCTCCAGTCTGGTTGACTCTTTCGGTCTGTCCATCCGTCTGTGGATGATAAGTCAGATCTTGAAGTTTAAACGGGTTCCCATGGCTTCATGCAACTTATTCCGTAATCTTGAGGTAAATTGGGTACCTCTGTCCGATACAATCCTCTTTGGCATTCCGTGCAAACAAACAATCTCGATCATGTACAACTCGCTAACTTATCTCCCGAGTAGGTGGTCTTCACGGGGATAAAATGGGCTACTTTGGTCAAGCGATCCACTATAACCCATATGGAGTCATAACCCCCTTGAGTCTTCGGCAAACCGGTAATGAAATCCATTCCGATTTCCTCCCACTTCCACTCGAGGTATCTTCGGTAATTTGTAGCAATCCTGCTGGTCTCGATGCATTGCCTTGACTCTCTGGCATACGTCGCACAATGCAACATGCTCGGCAACTTCACGTTTCATACTCGGCCACCGAATCTCTCCTTCGATCCTGATACATCTTGGCGCTTCCAGGGTGAATTGAGTACTTGGAGTCATGGGCTTCTTCCAAAATCAGTCGCTTTAACTCCTCCTTGTTAGGCACACAAATCCGACCCTTCATCCATAACGTGCCCTGCTCATCCAATTTGAAGTCCTCTGCCTTGCCTTCCTCCTTGATGGACTTAATCCTGCGGATCTTGTCATCATCCTTCTGTCCTTCTCGGATCTGGTCCTCTAAGGTAGGCTTTACTTCCAATGCGGCCAAGAATCCGCTAGGTACAACCTCAATCTTCATTTTCTGGAAAATCCTTACATAACTCATCCTGGCTTGTGGCTAGCAACGCGTACTCACGGTATGGCTTTTCCGACTCAGAGCATCGGCTACTCGTTGGCCTTCCCGGATGGTAATGGATTCCAACATTGTAGTCCTTGATCAACTCTAACCATCTCCTCCGCCTCATATTCAGATCCGACTGGGTGAATATGTACTTAAAACTCTTATGATCCGTATACACTTCACATCTGTTTCCAATCGATAGTGACGCCATATCTTCAAAGCATGCACTACGGCTAACTCCAAGTCATGTGTCGGATAATTTTCCTCATGCGGCCTCAATCGCCTTGATGCATAAGCGACAACCTTTCCATTCTGCATCGCACACATCCAAGTCCTTGGCGCGATGCGTCACAATAAACATCGAAGCTTTGAGCAACATCCGTAGAACTAACACTTTGCCGACGTCAATCGCTTCTTCACCTCTGAAATCCTTTCTCACATTCTCAAGCGTCCATGCAAACTTCTTTTCCTTCTTCAAAGCAATTGCGTAAGAGGTTTCGCAATTGTCGAGAAGCCTTCAATGAAACGGCGGTAGTATCCTCGCCATTCCAAGGAAACTCCGAATGCTGGTCACGATCTTGGTGCTCCCAATGTAACACGACTTCTACTTTGCTTGGATCTACGGCGACTCATACTGCGGTCATTACATGTCCAAGAAACTCCACCTTGTCCTTCCAAAATCACACTTGCTGAACTTGGCGAAAAGTTGTCGTTCCTCGGCTTTTCCAAAACTCGCCTTAAGTGTTCGGCATGTTCATCCTCCTGTCTTGGAGTAGATTAGGATATCGTCTATGAACACGACGACAAACTTGTCCAAATATTCCATGAACACTTTATTCATCATATTCATGAAATAGGTTTGGCGCATTAAATCGACCCAAAGGACATAATCGTGAACTCGTAATGTCCATATCTTGACGAGAATGCGTCTTGAATATCTTCTGATCGGATCTTCAAGCGATGGTATCCCGATCTCGAGATCAATCTTGGAGAAAACTCCGGCTCCTCTTAACTGATCAAACAAATCATCAATCCTGGGTAGCGGATACTTATTCTTCACGGTGACTTCATTGAGTGCACGGTAGTCAATGCACATCCTGAAACTCCCGTCCTTTTTCTTGACAAACAAAATCGTGCTCCCACGGCGACGAACTCGGTCGATAAATCCTTTCTCCATTAACTCTTCCATTTGTTTCTTCATCTCTACCAACTCCTCGGTAGACATCCGATAGGGTCTCTTTGCTATCGGTCTTTGTGCAGTACAAGCTCTATCACAAACTCTATGTCCCTCGTCTCAAGGCATACCAGGTAGATCTTCGGGAAAGACATCTGGGTACTCATTCACTACTGAGACATCCTCTATGCTGATTGCCTTGGTACTGTTAATCATCAACTGTCCATCTCTAACTGCAGTGGCTTGAAATTCCACTTTCTTCCCACACGGGCTCTCAACTGAGATAGTCCTTCGTCCACAATCCAATACGGCCTTGTGCTTGGATAACCAATCCATTCCCAATATGACGTCTAAGGTCTGGGTCTCCAAAATTAAAAGGTTTGCTAGGAATTCTATTCCACCTATTAGTATTCTCACCCCAGAACATCCTACTTTCGTTCGGAGTTCGGAACTGTGGGTTTGAACTAAAAGCATGCACTTAAGTCTTGCAATCCTTAAATCATTTCTAGTAGCAAAGCCTTGCGAAACAAGCGAATGCTAAGCTCGAGTCAAACAAAATCTGCTGTGTACTTGAGTTAACAAGTAACTTACCCGATCTGACGTCAGTAGCATTTTGCGGTGCATCTGCGGTGACATGGTTGACCCGGCCTCTCACCACGGCCTGGGGTGTGGCTCTCAGTGCTTTGGCGTCCTAGCTGGGTGGTTCCTAGATTGAAGCGAACTGGGTCGCTCTCGCTGTCTTCTTCGGACAAGCTGTTGGCAAAGTGTCCTGGCTCGTTGCGATTGTAACAGCGCCTCCTTTGTTCCTTCTTTGATTGCACAGGTAGCGTTTCTAGCGGGGTGGGGTGCAGTAGTTCGATTGGCGTGTCTTGGTGCGAGGATGGTGTCCTTGTCGATTCTCGTGGTTGGAATCAAGAATTGATTTGGTGCAACTCTCAGCGTATTTATGCGTTCCTCGACGTGATCCTTCTTTGTTGCATCCTGCGCTTCTGTTCTCATCCGGTTCCTTGCGCTTGTCCTCAAGAATAAGCGCCTTATTCACCAATTCTTGGAAATCTGGAAAGGTGTGGGTGATCAACCCTACTTGCAATCCCGAGTTAAGTCCCTTCATAAAACGAGACTGTCTGGATTTATCTGTCGCTACATCCTCAGGTGCGTAGCGTGCTAGCTGTGTGAACTTGTTCAGTAGTCGGCCACCGGGTGATTACCTTGCTTCAGTGCTCGAACTCCTCCTTCTTAAGGTCCATGATTCCTTCAGGCACGTGATACCGTCGAATGCGGTGTGAACTCTTCCCAAGTGATATCTTGAGGGTTCTCTGCGTGTACGAAGTTCTCCCACCATTCTGGCCAATTTGTTCCTTCCAACTGATGAGAAGCGTAAAGTACCTTCTCATTCCCTATGCATTGAGCTATGTGTAGCTTCCTCTCAATTGATCTTAACCAATCGTCGGCCTCCAATGGATTGGCATTCCCAGAGAAAGTGGGTGGGTGAGTCCTCATGAACTCTCGACCTTGTATTCTCAAGCGTGGTCCCCGATTAACTTGATTAGCGGCCTGAGCAGTGACGTGCTGCATTTGTTGCATCATAGCATGCATCAACTGAGTCTGGGCAGCAAGAAATGCTCCAAAATTCTGCATATCCAGTGGCGGTGCTGGTGCTCCATCATTGGGGTTTTCTGCTGGGCGAGAACCACTCCCATTGCTTCCAAAGTTCCCACGGGTATTCACCATCTGTTGATTTGCTCTAGGTTTAGAGATGAGAGGGGAACAAGAATAGACAAGTAATATGGAACTTTTGCGGGGCGAAAGGTGTAACCTTAAGGTCCAACTTTATTATTAATAACTTGGTATGGTTGCTTACAATGCCTAAGGCGCTTGCAACACATACTGCACACTCAAAGAAACAAAGCAAATCCAAATCGAACTAACTCTGGAGTCTAACGCCTAAAGGGTGACTCTTTATTCTATGACTCGACTCGGCGAAGGAGTCTCACTATAGAACCTATGCTCACTCATCGAGAAAACCTCCACGGCCTGGTACGGTGTCTTTGCGGCATAGGCGCGAAACGATTGCCATGTCCAAAGAATCGTGTCATCCGTGGTAGTCGAAGAAGCGATGTCCTCATCGAGATCGACTCCTCTGGATCTGGCTCGTGTAGCTCGAAATCTTGGCTCTGGAGTGCAGTCCGTACAAAGTCATCTCCAACTCGTCAATCCTTCGTAGAAGGTGTGCCACATACTCTTGAGCTTCCTGCCATCTGTTCTTCTCTGTCGTGATCTCCTTGCGGGCCTTCGTAGCTCCTTGCTTGTATTATCTAGTACATCCTCCTGGCGACGACAAATCGTGCCAACCGTGTAACCGTGGCATCCTCATCCTGAATCTCCTTGGTCGAGAAGGTTATCGCTGCGCGGATGGTAGCGGAACACCGTACTCTCCAACTCTCGGCGTAGATACGGGTAATGTGCCGCATTGCGGCGTCGTGATACTTCTTGGATACCCATCTGCATTGTAGATCTCCTGGCGGTCACGGTGTATCGAGCGATTGCACAGGCCCTTTTTCCTAGCAGTACCTCAATCTTCACGTCACAAGCCTTGATCAATCCCGCTTGTCCGATCACTTCCACTTGGTATTGGGGCTTCTCAAAATCTCCGAGTCTCAGAGCATATGCCAAAGTTCCGCGGCGTGACCAACTCCCAGATCAACGTAGTTGAACTCTTCCTCCATCTGTCACAAGAGTGCTTTACGTAAGAACTCGGAATTTTTAAATTGTGACAAGGTAAGGGAAAATTTCAGCAAGAGACAAGAAAAGAGAGAAGGGGATAAGTCGAGATGTCATTTCTTGTCTTCACAAATTTTTAGCTTTAGAAAATAGGTTTTATCCTCACTACGACCATTCTAGCTTAGGGTTGAGCCTACAGTCAAGTATGGCTCTGATACCACCTCTGTCGGGACCCCGAATTTGCAAATCCGGACCCTCTGTGTATTCAGCACTAGTCCAGGAACGCGCTAGTGCACACAGTCTTAACATTGGTAAATATCACAATCATACCATTCGATATTATCAAAGTACTTTATTTAAATAACCAAACTGGTTACTCGACCTTATGGTCAAGTTACAAATGTATGCCTCGCAAGGCGAAACTTATTAAAAGAGAAATAATAGCAATGAAAATCAAATAAACTTGGCGCCATCCAAGATACCACAGTAACCGATCGGGCTCGCATCCCTAAGTAGACGGGTCTTCTTGGAAATCCTCCTCCCGGCTGGCGTAATCTCCTCTTCAACTGTATTGTGTTGAGGCAAGGGTGAGTACTTGGTACTCAAGAAGTCATGCAATGAATGCAAGCTAATATACTATATGCATGGCTTGGTACAAAGGAATAGCTCAAGGTATATTTGCGATGTGACTTTTGACAAGTAATAAAAGTAGATTCAAAGCGGTAGAAATAAGTAAAGCATAAATAACTTCTCAAGAAATTTAATAAACATTTTCCCCATCCTAAACCATATTTCCATCAACTTCATTACTAAACCAACCCAACTTTTCAAATCCAAGTTATTTTCGTAAAGTCTAACCCTTGACTGTAATTCCCGAGCATTGTCGATCACCGTGGACTCGGCTATTCAAATAGATTCTACACTCTGCAGAGGTTATGCACTTTACCCACAAGATACAATCAAACACCACAAAGGCGAGTTCCTCAGTAACAAAGCCTTTCGGAAGCCTCAAACAACACAGGTGGTCCTCTCCGGTTCGTGCTCTACACCATCCCTTCCCTTAGCCAAGGCGAAGTATGGGACCAACACACCGTTAGATGGGTATCTGGCCACAGCCACGATACGCTCCCCCGTACAATCACACAAACGGTGTAATTGACACCCTGAGGCTCCACAAGTGAGTCCTTAGCGACTTAATCAACTAGGGCCGTCCCATTCCAGCCATGTGGTTGCAAGTATGACCCAGTTCAAAGGCTTGCAAGGTTAAGTCCTTAGAGTGACCAGGGCAAGACTACCCGAAAAACCAAATCAACATCCCCAATGCCACAACTGGCCCACCTGATTACTCTTGCCACATGCCCCAGTCGAAAATCTGTTTATCAAACCCCAGTTGATTACCATGCACCACGTGCCATCAACATCACATGATACTTTTCCAAAACAGGTTCAATATATCATTAAGTCAATATTAGCATTTGATTATCCAAAATCATGTCATGAGCACGTAGCAGGTCTAAGCAGCATACTACAACGATCTAAACCCATGTTGGCAATTTAATAATGTCCAACTAGTAAACGACAACTAGGGTGACAAAGGGTCATGGCACATACTTAAGTAATCAAGGTGTCATATAGCAAATTGGTATTTATCTAACCCCCATGTTTAAACAAAGTATCTTTCTAATTGAACTAGCATGCAATAGTTTAAATCAAAATAGATTTCGAAATAGGATCAATATGGTCAAAGCACAACTTGCCTTCAAAAAGTACTTGCTCTTGGTCTTGAGTTGGATCCTGAGTCAACACTTCTCCCTCGAATCCTTCCGGCACTTCAACGTCTACTCGTAAAGCGTGCAAATAGCAAATACACAAATAAACACTAGGCAAAAACATCCCAAAACTCCAAATAAAATCCATAAACAGAGAGAACATAATTTTCTGGATTTTTAGAAACTGGAATCGTCAAATTTGGAGTTAAAACGCAAAAGTTATGATTTATTAAAGTTTAAATAATCAATTAAATAATATTACAGAGAAAAACTTTAGTCCAAAAATTAAATAAAATTCATATTTGAGTAGATCTGAATTTTATACAAATTTAGAAATTTGAATCACTCAAATCGGAGTTGAAACGCAAAAGTTATAAGCGTTTGAAGTTTGAATCTAAATTTGAATCAATATTTCGAATTAATAAATCATTTTCTTTTTTGGAAATTAATTATTGCGTCAGAAGGACACGTGGCAGCCTCTGATTGGGCGGTGGCGTCACCTGGTCCATGGACTTGGTCCACGCTCGGCTCGGGTCCACCGTGGACTCGGTCCACGACTCACGTGAGGCCCGACATGTGGGCCCTCTCGGGTAGCGTCATCGGCCCGGCGTCGGCGAGGCTCGACCAGTCTTCGGCGGTGGGACCCACGTGGCGTCATGGGTGGCGTCGGCGCTTAGCGAGTCGACCAGCGACATGCGGGCCCTCGACACGCGGGCCCGGCGTGTCGGCGTCTACACGCACGCTGCGTGGGCGGCGGCCGACGCGTCGGTCCAACTTCCCGACACGTGGCGCCAATCACGGCCGTTGATTTGAAATTCAACGGCGCGGATTAGATCCAGGGTTAACACGTTGAAACTACTCGTTGATCGTGGGTCGCTCGATTTAGATCGGACGGTCCAGATCTAATCCTATAATCGCCTTTGCTACAAAGACGTGGCGATTGTGAACCGCTGGATCTTGATCCAACGGTCCGAATCTACTCGGGTTTATAACACGTGAACTCACCTCAACCGTCCGATCCGATCCGGCGGTCCACGCAGCTCGCGAGTCCGGCGATGGCACGGCGAAGCTTGGGCACCGAGACGGAACGATGACGAGCCCGACGGCGCTCTGAGGCTCCTCCGGCGACGCGCGGGTCACGCTCGAGTCGCCTTGGCTCGTGGATCCTGCTCGACCTCCTTCTCCTCGACGGCGGCGGGCGGCGGAAGGTGAGAAAAACCACCACGATACCCTAGCTACTACGGCGAGCAATCCCGAGCAAGCGGCGGCTGCTAGGGCTTAGCAAGCTAGGGCAAAAGTAGCGCAAGGTCACGGCGATACTCGGTGCGGTCCGGGCATTAAATAGCCCCGGAGGCGTGCTCGGCGGAGCCCTAGTCGATCCGCAATGGCGCGCTCGGCAGCGGAGTCCGGCTCGGTCTCGGCGAAGACGACGACTCTCGGCCCGTCCACGTGGCGCGATCAACGGCCACGATCGCCGGCCGCGATCGGATCCGGGCGGATACGGCTCGAACGTGCAGGCGGATCTCGGCCGTTGGATCTTGATCCAACGGTTGGGATTGATTAGGGTTAGGAGTGGGTTCGGTCGAGTCACGTGGCTCGCCTCGGACTCGAGTCCGACTTCGGTTCGACTTCGGTCGGATGAACAGTACTTGACCCGAGTTTGAATTTCCAGCGATTTAATATTTAAAATAATTCCCAGTAATTCATTTAATTCATTAAAAATAGCAAATGACTCAGAAAAATTCCAGAAAAATTCTGGAAAATACTTTGGATCATTTTGGACTCAAATAAAATATTTCCAACAAAATTTTATTTGCAAAATTAAATTCTTTAATTATTTCAAAATGGAATAAATTCAAATAAATTCCAATTAAATCCAAATAAATTCCAGAAAATTCCAAAAATTCACCAAAGTGCCAAATCACACATGAATTTAGGACAAGCACAATTTTGGGGTGTTACACTGAGGCCAGGTACCCATCTAACGGTTGATTGGCCTAGACTTCGCCTTAGCGAAGGGAAGGGTTAGTGCGCAATAACCGGAGAGGACCACTTGTATTGTTAGAAGTTTCCGAAAGACTTTGTTACGGGAACTCGCCTTTGTGGTGTTTGACTGTATCTTGTGGGTAAAGTGCATAACCTCTGCAGAGTATAGAATCTATTCGAATAGCCGTGTCCGCGGTATTGGACATCGCTCGGGAATTACAGTCAAGGGTTAGATTTTCTCAAAAATAACTTTGGTTTGAAAGGTTGGGCTGGATTAATAATGAAGTTGATGGAAATGTGGTTTAGGATGGGAAAGATGTTTACCAAACTTCCTGAAAAGTTATTTATGCTTTACTTATTTCTACTGCTTTCGAATCTACTTATATTACTTGTCCAATGCTATTTACTGCAAATATACCTTGAGCTATTCCTTTGTACCAAGCCATGCATATAGTATATTAGCCTGCATTCTGTGCATGACTTGCTGAGTACCAAGTACTCACCCTTGCCTCAACACAACACCAGTTGAAGAGGAGACTACGCCAGCTTTGGAGGAGGAACTCCAAGAGGATCCGTCTACTTAGGGAAGCGAGCCCAGTCAGTTGCCTGTGGTATACTGGATGGCGCCACGATGTTACCTTATTTGATTTTCCGCTGCTACTATTTCTCTTTTAATAAGTTTCGCCCTGTAAGGCGTATATTGTAACTTGACCATAAGGTCGAGTAACCAGTTGGTTATTTAAATAAAGTACTTTGATAGTATCGATTGGTATGATTGTGATATTTACCGATGTTAAGACTGTGTGCACTAGCGCGTTCCTGGACTAGTGTTGAATACACAGAGGGTCCGGATTTGCAAATTCGGGGTCCCGACATCTATGCACATCCTCAGACTACCATCTTTCTTGGAGACGAAAATCACCGGCGATCCCCATGGCGACGAACTGGGCCTGATGAATCCTTTCTCTTGCAATTCTTCGATCTGCTTCTTCATCTCGACCAACTCGTTGGACGGCAGTCGGTACGGTCTCTTAGAGATTGGAGCGGTACCAGGTACAAGATCAATCACAAACTCCACATCTCGATCTGGTGGCATACCGGGCAACTCATCCGGGAACACATCGGGGTACTCATTGACTATGGGTACCTTCTCCAACGAAGTACCCTTCAGACGGTTTAGGGTGCTACCCCCCTTAGAGGCAAGATTAGATAAGAACTCCACTCTAATCCCCTCAGGGCTGGTAAGAGAGATAGCTCTACTAGCACAGTCTATCTGACCCTTGTACTTGGTCAACCAATCCATTCCAAGGATTACTTCTATACCCTTAGTATCCAATAGTATTAAGTTCGCTAGGAACTTTACCCCTTTTATTACTATATCCATCTTCGGATAAACAGTAGTTGTTCTTAATTCTTTTCCAGGGGATTGCACTAGCAAAGGGTTTCTTAACTGTGTTGTGTTTCAGTTATGCTTTTTAACCAAGTACTCTGATATAAAAGAATGGGTTGCACCAGAATCAAACAGAACTGAAGCAGGTACTGAGTTCACATGGAACTTACCATAGACCACGTCTGGCGCATCCTGAGCTTCCTCCGCGGTAATGTGATTCACACACCCTCTTCCTGCAGTCCTTGGCGTGCGCGGAGTCTGAGGGGTTCCTCTTCCTTGAGCCGGCGCAGGCGCGCGGGCTGGCGTCGATCCCAAGTTGAACCTCACCGGGGTGATGGGCTGTCGCTTCTTGGGGCAGTTGTTGGCGTAGTGCCCCATCTCCCTGCAGTTAAAGCACTGCACTCCTGCCATCATTTATCTTGCCCCTTCGAGCTTGAGCTCTGCATTGCCGGCAGGGGCTTGTCCAAAGGGCGCGGAGTGGACATTGGTGTCACTGGGCCACCGGCTGCGGTTGGCCCTTTAATTTCTTCTTTGTTGAAAAGTCACGGGGCACAGGCTGCGGCATCGCCCGACTCAAATCGCATCTTCCGCTTGCGGGACTCAGACAGCTGACGCTGGGCATCCTCTTGGATCAGCGCCTTGTTGATCATATGCTGGAACGACGGGTAGTCGCTTGACACCAGCTGTACCTTCAAGTTAGGGTCAAGGCCCTCCATGAATCGCCAAATCTTGGCCTCATCCGTGGCGACATCTGAGGTCGCATACCGGGACAGCTGTGTGAAGCGGTTCAGGTACTCCGATACGGACAAGTTCCCTTGTTGAAGCTTGTGAAACTCACGACGCTTCATTTCCATAATCCCCCTTGGGATATGGGTAGCCCTGAAGGCTTCCACGAACTCATTCCACGGGATGTTCTGCGGGTCAGCATGTGCAGCACAGTAGTTCTCCCACCAGTTAGCTGCAGTTCCTTTGAGCTGGTGAGATGCATACTGCACACTTTCTAGGTCATCGCACTGAGACAAGTGCAGTTTGCGCTCAACTTCCTTGAGCCAGTCATCCGCATCCAGCGGATCTGCGGATCCAGCAAAAGTCGGGGGGTCGAGTCCTCATGAATTCCCCAAACTTGGATTGGGGCGGTTGAGCTTGAGCGGGTGCGGCCGCGGCCGCGGCTTGGGGTTGATTCAGGACGTTCTGAGCTAACGCCTGAAGAATCTGAAGTTGCATTGCCATCATCTGCTCCATGTTCGGCGGCTGAGCTGGCGGTGGGGGTGGCGGCGGATCATGCTGAGCTACCGGGTGTTGAACTTGCTCCTGTCCTTGCGGCTGAGGGGGCTCCACGAATTCTTCCTGAAAATGCACGGGCCCACGGGCACGTCCACGGCCTCTCCCACGGCCTGCGGGCCTTCCCCGACCACGACCACGACCAATGTTCTCCATCTGCAACAAAAGCGGACAAGCCGAAGGAAAGAGGGAGAAGCATAGGTAAGCAACGGGGAACTAAACCACATCCTCAAAACAAGGGCACAACCACAAGGCACACAACAGAAGGGAAAAACCAACTGAACTTCAATTAAAATCAAATAGTTTTGGAGGTGGCTGTATCACAAATGCCTAAGGGCACGATACAATCCAGCAATCACTTATTCAACGCTCTAACGCGACAAAATTAAGATCCTGCAGAATAAAACATCTAAGAACTCGCGTCACTGCCAAAGACGCGCGGGGACGGGTCCTCCTCCTCCTCGCTCCTGCTGCGGGAAGGTGTAGCTGCTGCAGACGGTCCTGCTCCTCCAGGGGCAGCCAGAGCACTCAGAGAAAACCCTGGTGGCGAAGGGAGACAAACGGACTTGCGCGCAGTCGTCCGAAGTCTCAGTCCTTGATGACGCTTGGCTGGCGGCGCGTCCTCTGGAATGCCGCGGGTCGGCGGGTCCTCCCGAACCGGGGCTGGTGGCGGCGGTGCCACGGGCTGTGCCACCTGCACAGGGGCTGGCGGTGGAAGAAGTGCACGCAAGGTCTCCAGCTCCTCCTTGAGCCGACGAGTCTCCTCCCGAGGAGCAGCCAAACTCTCATACTGATCGCGGAGCTCATGGAGAGTGCTGACATAAGCTTCATCTTGGGCTCGGACGAGCGCTCCCACATGCACCAACGCTGGGTCCTGCTCTCGCCTGCACCGGAACTCTTTGTGGTACCTTTCTTCATCAAAGCACGGGAACAGGCGGTACGGCGAGTCCTCCAGTCGGTCATTGTAGCTGCTGCCAAGCTGAAGAATGGCCTGTCTCGCAGCATCCTGGATCGCATCACCCAACTTCACTCTCTCCGAAGTGAAGTAGAACGGACGGTCATCCACGAACGGACTTCGGGCCTGCACCATCAGCCTAACCTTCCACGAGGTATGGCCAAAGCTCGACACGGTGGTGCAGCGGTACTCAGGCCAGTGGGGAAACTCCAGCTCCTGGAGCATCAAGGACAGCTCCGCACAAAAGCCTCCCGCCAACGAAGCAAAAGTGGTGTAAGTCGACATCTACAAATTTTGGAAGAAGACAGGATTAGTAGCCAAAATTTAAATAAAAGAGAGGATAAGCACAAGATACTAAGATAGAAGAGATAGCAGCAAAGAAACTTAAACTTTTGCAAGTACATTTTTATAAAATATAAGTCCTTAAGGCTTTGCCATGCTAACTAGGGCACGTCCTACAGTCGTCCAGGCTCTGATACCACCGCTGTGAGACCCCGGATCAGCTATCCAGAATCTCCTGTGTATTTCCGTACTAGTCCCAGATCAGTAGCTAGTACACACAGTCACAGTGATACATCATTGCCGAACAAAACGAAACTTGTAATATAAATATTCAAGTATGGGCCACATGGCCACTTATTACAATACTCGGTCCAACGACCGGACACACAAAACAGCGGAAGCAAAAAGAAAGCAATAAGCGAACGCCACAACGCCACAGGCGACGACTAGGAACGCAACTAGTCCTCCTGGCAGTCCTCCTCGAAGAACTCCTCCTCCTCCTCGGCATCTTGGAAATTCTCTGATGATTACAATGTTGGTGTAGCACGTGAGTACAAAAGTACTCAGCAAGTCGGGAAAGTATGATTATGAGGGGCTTTCCAAAGGAAGCTTAATAGGGTTTATTTGCATAAAGCCACATTTGGTTAAATCATACTTAAGTAATAAATTTCACAAAGCATCTTTTACAATTCTTTTTAATAATTGAATTATTTATTATTGTCGTGAGGTTCTATCCACCATCACTAACATAAAGGCTCTATCCGCCAACAGTTTAAAAGATCAAAGTTCATCATGTGACTCCATCCGTCAAGAGTAGAACATGTTCTTTCCACCTGAATGGCTCTTTCCGCCAAACAACATTCGAGAGTTCTAACCACTCCCGAACCCCAAAACAAAACACTTTTTGATTTTAAAACCAAAACCAAAGTCTACCAATATGAAAGCATTCTTCGCTTTGCCTTTAACCGTAGGCGCGGCTATTCGAATAGTTTTACTCTGCAGAGGTGTACAACTTTACCCACAAGACAAGATATACCCTTGATGCCATGCAATTAACACACTTCCTTAAGTGTGTCGGCAGGGATATCTTGACAAGGCCGTTACAATGTATCTACATAACTAGACCCACCCGCTGAGGTTACACCGCTGTTAGGGTTCCCTCCACCCAGTACAGAAGCCCCCTCTTGCGCCGTGTGAGAAAAACCACATTGCCTCCGTCCGGCATTCACATTCAACCAAGTGGTGAGTCTAAGCTAGGCTTCTACAAATTAGTGAGCCAGGTCGTACCATTATAGACATGTGGTAGTACGGTATTGCTTAAAATGGCAATCATAAGCGTCGGTCCTTATATGACTTGGGGCGGTACTTGCACAAAAGGATCAAGGCTTGATCCGCTCCCACCCGACATTCCATGCCGCCCAAGTCGAAATCATTTTCCTTTTCTTTTTATTTTAGCAAAATAGGACCAAAACCATAATAATAACTTTCAAATCACATTTAATATCGTTCTTTTTGAATAATCCCAACCCTGGGTCGTTTTCATCGGAAAAGGTCCTAAGCAATTCTAGCGTACTACATAGCAACGGATACCATATAAGCCTAAGCATGGTATAAACAAGGTTCTAGGGTTACAATGGATATGATTAACAATGTCAAGGTGGAATCAACAAGTTCGGAATAACTAACACTTATATTTGACATATTTTATTAAACATAGCTATGCAACTTTATAAACAATTTAAAACATTTTGTAAACATAGGAGCAAAGTTCATCAAGGAGACTTGCCTTCGTCGGTGGTGGGAGTGTCGAACTCGAGAAGTCCGGCGGAATCGACTGATCACAAGGATCGTCGACTACACGCAAAACGAGGCAAAGAAATAAATAACAGAAAATAAATAAAATCCAAAAATTATAAAATTAGTACTAGCAGGAAGGTATTGATTTATGATGAATTTAGAAATTTGAATGAGGTCAAACGGAGTTCGGATGAGAAAGTTATGAGCTTCCGAAGTTTGAATTTCGAATAAATCGAAAAACCGAGAATATTCCCGGAATATTCTCTCTGGTTTGACTGGTCAAACAAAGACTTTGACTGGTCTCTATGGCAAATGGGCCCTAGTTGTCATAGGGCCAAGCCCTTCTTCCTCATTGGCTTCCTAGCCAACTACAAAGGAGGCTCAAGCCTCCATGGGCCGGCCAAGGGAGAGGCGAGCGGCCGGCGGCGAGGTACCGGACGGCACGCCGGCGCACGGACCATGCGGGCAGCGGCGCTGAGGCGGCGGGAGCAGGCGCTGGCGCTGATTTAGCGGCCGGGCTGGCGCAAGCGGCGGCGGCGGCAATGGCGGCTGGGAACTCGGCGGCGGCGGAACTCGGGGCGGGCGCGGCTGGCACGAGCGCGTGAGGGCGGCGCTCGCCGTGGCGAGGCGGCGGCCATGGCGCCACTGGGCGGCGCGACGGCGGCGCCGACAAAGAATGCCGGCCGGCGGGCGGGACGGGCGGCGGCGACGCCGGCGGCGAGGCCGGCCGGCGACGTGGCCGAAGGCCAGCGGCCACGCGCACGGGTAGGCCTCAAACAGAGCATGGCCAAATTCGCAAAAATTCGGAATTTGACCGGAAATTTAAATGAAACCATACCAAAACAATTGATGGAATAACTAGAGCACATCTAGAAGAACCTAGGAATGGAAGGAATTGCATCAATTCTCACTGGAGGGGATGAAATCGACGATGAACACTGGTTCGGCCGAAACGAGCAAAATCCGAAATTCGTCGTCCACAGTGGATGAAACCTAACATCAATGGATGAGTTAGAATCTAGACTCCCTCACGGACTCAATGAAACAAGCGGAATAGAAATTGAACCACCGTGGAGGGAGATATGAGGAAAATGTGACGAACACGAAGAACGACGGGAGTTCGTCGGTTTTTCTTGATCCTCCGGATGAACGACAACAAGAGGCAAAGGGAGAGTGTAAGGTCTGGAAAGAGAACTCCCCCACGAAGATAATAGAGGCGGAGATGCTCGAAACGGATTAGAAACGGACGATTTAATGCCATAATTGCATTTTTTGGTTTTGGAAAGATGGTTCAAATTCCGACGAGGTTTAGGGTTCATTAAACCCATGGATGGAAAGAGGAGGCCGTCGTGATTCCAACGGATCCGACGGTTCGCGATTTGGAGCATTGATGAGGGAGTTACATGCATTTGGATGAAGAACATTGAGTATGGAAGGCTTGATTTTCTTTCCCAGGCAAAAGCTCCAACATGCTGGTCCAAGGTTGAAGAAGGGTCATGTAGCACTTGCCAAGTGGCAGCCTCCGGTTGGCCGGCTTATACGCGAACTTTCGCCCTAGAGAAAAATAAGGAAAAATGGCCTAAAAATTCCGGAAAAATTCCTAGAGCCATTTTAGATTATTTGGAACTCAATGGAAGTGGTTTGGTTGAATTTGGATGAAATTTGTGGAATTGGATATTCGGGCGCGGATCGCAGGCATTAAACAAAAGCCGCGCGAGATAAAATAGGACCGGATGTCCAAAAATCCGGGGAATGATTCCTAAAATCATTTCAGAATATTTGGAACATTTTAGAAGTGGTTTGGAGATTTTTGGAGCATTTTTGGGCTCGGGTGAATTTTCGGGTACCGACGGTACTGGAAAATCCGATTTTTCTTCCGGGAGGGAATTAATTCCCGATTCCGAAGGGAAATGGATGCCAGGTTATTATAAACACCACTAAAACTCCAAATTTTGAATTTAATTTATTTAAATTAGGTTTTTCTCCAGAAAGCCAAAATGAGGATGTCACACTCTGCAAGCGCCAGGTCGCAGGCTTTACTTTAGGCGGGGTTGTCCTGACGCACCACGAAGCTTCGTCGTGGAGGCGACCAGCTGCCTTGGAGAAGAAGTTGGGCCGTGGCTATGGGCTCTTCGTAGTGCTTCCAAACTCTGGGCCTACTGCACCGTCCTCGGCCCAGTTGGGCATAGGCTTCTCTTGCGGGACCCCACAGCAGCCCCCAAGTGCTTTAAGATCGGATTTCCCCCTCTTGTCCTGTCAGAAAGATTTTATGGGAAAAAAGATCGTAAAGGACTTATTAATTGCCGTGATTGTTACCAATGTTTTCCCAACTCGATGTCCGAGTAGCGCTCACGCTCGTCATCGATCTTTGCAGGGCATAGAGGGATAGGTCACCGTGGTTGGTTGGCTCATGGCCGAGTGGTACCCGCACCCGTTTATGGTGTGCGGCAACTGGCTCGTAGAGCTCAATTGACCCTCATGGGGTGCCTTCCTCTTGAGTGGTCAGAGATGAGACTGACTTTCCATGTTTTCAGAGCGCGATTTGATGATCGCTGAGCTGAGGACACAGCTGGAGGCTTCAAAAGGTTCTAACCTCGAAACTCGGGCTAGCTTGGAGAAGACACAGCGAGAGCTGGAGGGTAGACTTCTTGATTCGAATTAGACGTGCTTCGCGTTGGGTGCGCTTTCTGATGACAGCTTGGCTTTGGTGCAGAATGCAAGGAAAAGATGACCGCTGCCGAACGAAGCCGCACCGAGCTCCGCGTCGCCTACGAGCCAGTCCTGCACCTTCTGCGTATCGAGGGAGCCGAACCAAGCCAGGGGGACGATGCCGTTCCACTTCTCTCGGGAGGAGCTGACAGGATCAAGGCTTACGCAATGGAGTCGGCGACCATGAGTGCTAATCAGGCGTTGGCAGTGGTCAAATCTAACTATCTGAGAGTTGACCTTGAAGCTGTTAAAGAGGGTTTTGCCTGTGACGAAGACAAGGCCAACGCACTCCTTGAAGAGGTTTCCGGTACATCACAGGCCTTGTTGGAGAATCTTGAATTCTGAATTTGATATGAATCTTCATGCCGAATGCTGACCCTCCTTGTTTGAAGCGTTGTATTTCTTACTTGAATATAATTTGTCTGCTTTGTTCTCCGCTAAGTGAGCTCAGAACCTCTTTCGCTCTTTTCCGCTTGTCTGAGTTGCTAACACATAGGCCCACGGCCTTTTGGCCCCTGTTGCGCCTTTCTGGGTAGCCTTCAGTCGACTGGTATGGCCCCCAAGCGCTGGGACCTTGGCTCGTGGCCTTCTCGCCCCAGGCACGCTTTTCCGAGTGGCTGGTGTGCAGCTCTCGAGCGTCGGGACTTACATTGTAGCCTCCTGGTCCCAGTACTTCTCGCTTAATTGGGTCAACTAAGCGGGAAGGTGAAATCAAGTTGAACTGCACCTGACACGTGTCTGGCGAAATATCCCTTCATTCTATTCAACGTGTTGATCTTCTTTGTACTTTGAAAATATCAGCAGCGTCGCAGCGCCGCTTCGCCTTCCGTGTTTTTAAATGGTGTCGTCTCGGCTTCCGGGCCATGCATGGCCTATAAATGGGGCGTTACCGCTCTTGAGCGATCACCCTCTTCTTCGAGTCTTCTTCTCTTTCTTTCTCCAAGCTTCCCGTCATGTCTACCATGAGGAGATTGTTCGGCCCTTACGCGGCGTTTTTCCGCCAGCGCTTCTTCGGCCTGCTTTACAGCTTGGAGGAGGTGGAGTTCTGGGAAGACCATGACTTCGCTGTACTGGAGGCGGAGGAGGAGGCTGGGGCCGCCAGAGACGCCGCCGCCGTGGCTGCCCTATTGGAGGTGGCGTCGGGGCTTTCTGAGGTAGCTGAGGTCATTATGGAGATGGTAGGGCGTGAGCGTCGCGACACCCTAGCCGTGACGATGGCTCTCGTCCGCCTTGTACCACCCCTTTGGGTGGTCGAGGACGAGATCCTCGTGGCTCTGGGCCGCGCACGCCGCGCCTGACCTCGGCGACCCCGACACCGGCTGCACCAGCAGCAGCACCAACAGCAGACACCAGCAGCAGCACCAGCAGCAGACACCAGCAGCAGCAGAGAAAAAGGAAAAAAAGATTAGCAATGTAAATTACTAATACCGTGAAATAAAGTATGAGAACGGTGCCGTTTATATCTTTCTAAGTTTGATTGTCTTTCTGTAGATTGTTTGCTCTAGTCGATAGCTCCATCCCCTGCAGCGAGGTGCTGGAGGGCCGAATTTCTACCGATTAGAGACTAGTGGCTCCGACTTCTGTGTCCGGAAGTATTCATGGAACTACAGATCGCCGTTCTCGAGCGGTTAGTGCCTTCTTCTAGCTTCGTCTTTCCTTCTTTGTGCGCTAATACAAACGTCCGGATCTTGCCGCTTGTCGCGGCCTTACCCCGAACATGCGTTTCCGCCTAATTTGTATCGGCACAATTTGGATTAGACGCTACGCTAGTAGGGTGATAACCACTCGGGACTGACTCGGTCACAGCATAGTAAGACAGATCAAAGAACTAGATAGTCGGCAACTTCATTTAATGCATGGGAGTGGGATACATAGCTTAAGCGTAGAAGCGACGTAGCTGTTCGGCATTCCAAGTGTTCACCAAGACTGCGCCGTCTTCGCGCCTAAGCCTATAGGCACCCGGTCGAACTGTCTCCTCTACAATGTACGGGCCTTCCCAAATCGGAGAGAGCTTGTGCTCACTTTTCTGGTTCCTTCTGAGGACCAAATCTCCTTTTGAGAAGGCTCGACTTCGGACATTGCGAGAATGGTAGCGCCGAAGTCCCTGGAGGTACTTGGCCGACCGGATGGCTACAACATTTAGAGCCTCCTCGAGTTGATCAAGCTCCACCACTCGGCTTTCCTCGGACTCGTCTTCCTTGTAATTCCAGACCCTCGAGGATCCAAATTCTAGCTCGGTTGGCAAAACCGCCTCTGAACCGTAAACTAGGAAAAAGGGAGTTTGCCCAGTTGCTCGGCTAGGAGTGGTTCTGAGTCCCCAAAGTACTAACGGTAACTCTTTCACCCATCGGGCAGCATATGGTTTGAGGCGATCGAAAATCCTGGCCTTGAGGCCCTGGAGGACCAAGCCATTAGCCCGCTCAACCTGCCCATTGCTTCGTGGATGACCTACCGAGGCGAAGCAAATCTTGATTCCAACGCCTTCGCACCACTCTTGAAATTCTTCGCTCTTGAATTGGGTACCATTGTCTATAATGATCCGGTTGGGAACTCCAAATCTGACCACGATATCCTGGAAGAACTCCTTGGCCTTGACCGCAGTGATCGTGGCGATTGGTTTAGCTTCGATCCACTTGGTGAACTTATCAATGGCTACGAAGAGGTAGGCGAAACCGCCTTGTGCCTTCTTGAGCGGCCCGACTAGGTCGAGCCCCCAGACCGCAAAGGGCCAAGAGATGGGGATGGTTTGCAGCTCCTGTGCCGGCAAATGTGTTTGCCTTGCATAGAACTGGCAGCCCTCGCAAGTTCGAACGATCTCTTTTGCATCCGTCACCGCTGTAGGCCAAAAGAAGCCCTGCCGGTAGGCTTTCCCAACCAAGGCGCTTGATGCAGCGTGATGGCCGCACATTCCCGAGTGGATTTCTCTGAGCAGGTCCTTTCCCACTTGATGTGGAACGCACCGTCTAAGAATACTGGAGGCGCTCTTTCGAAAGAGCTCTCCCCCAATCACCACATAGGACTTGGCTTGTCGCGAAATGCGCTCGGCCAGAGTGGGAGTTTCAGGAAGTTCGTCTTTCAAGAGATAATCTAGATATGGAGCCGTCCAATCGGGGTTAATGGACAGGACTTCAGTCTCATAATTCTTACTTGGCTCTCGTCGTTTAGTAACTATTGGCTCGTAAAGATCCTGGACGAAGATTCCACTCGGGACCTCTGCCCGAGTGTCTCCCATCTTGGCCAACTCGTCCGATGTTTCATTATTGCGGCGCAGGACATGGACCAGCTCCAGTCCATCAAACTTGCCCTCCAATTCTCGGACCTGTTGACAATACGCCGTCATAGTCTGATCGACACACGACCAATCCTTCTGTACCTGGCTCACCACCAACTGCGAGTCTCCGCGGACCGCCAATCGTCGGATTCCGAGCGATATGGCGATGCGAAGCCCGTGGATGAGTGCCTCGTACTCTGCGGCGTTGTTCGAGGCTGGAAACTAAATCCGAAGGACGTACTTAAGTCTATCGCCTCTGGGCAAGATGAGGAGAATTCCAGCCCCAGCCCCGCCGAGCATGAGAGATCCATCGAAGTGCATGGTCCAATACTCCAGCTCTTCTTCGATACGGGGAGCTTGGAATTCAGTCCACTCGGCCGTGAAGTCGGCCAAGGCCTGGGACTTGATGGCGGTGCGCGGCTTGAATGAGATGTCGAAGGCTCCAAGCTCGGCCGCCCATTTTGAGATTCTCCCAGCAGCTTCCCGATTATGGAGGACCTCTCCCACCGGGAAAGAAGTCACTACTGAAATCGAGTGTCCTTGGAAATAATGCTTCAGCATCCGCGACGAGATCAAGACTGCGTACAGCAGCTTCTGAACTTGAGGATATCGCACCTTAGATTCGCCCAGTACTTTGCTGACAAAGTAGACCGGGCGCTGCACACCGTAGCGGTGTCCTGACTCCTCCCGCTCCACAACTATTGCGGCACTGACTACATGAGTTGTTGCCGCTATGTAAAGCAGGAGAAGTTCACCTGGCACCGGCGAGACTAGGATTGGAGGGGTGGAGAGGAACACCTTGAGTTCTTCGAAGGCTCGTTGTGCCTCAGCTGTCCACTCAAAACGGTCCTGCTTCTTGAGGAGCTTGAAGAAAGGCATCCCCCGAATCCCCAACCAGGAGATGAACCTGCCAAGCACTACCATGCAGCCAGTAAGCTTTTAAACATCTTTCTGGCTGGTAGGTGGCGCCATCCTCATGATGGCCTCGATTTTCTCTGGGTTTGGCTCGATCCCACGATGAGAGACAATGAATCCGAGTAGTTTCCCGGAAGAAACTTCGAAAACACACTTCTCAGGGTTCAACCTCATCCGGAATGCCCTTAGACTTTCGAACGTCTCGGCCAGATCAGAGGTGAGACTGTCCTTCGCTTGCGTTTTAACCACTACATCATCCACATATGCCTCCACGTTGCGTTCGAGCTGATGGTGAAAACACCGCTGTATCGTGCGCTGATAAGTTGCGCCAGCATTTTTCAGCCCAAACGGCATTGTGACATAGCAATATGCTCCAAATGGAGTGATGAACGAAGTCTTCTCGCAATCCTCCTCTCGAAGCCGGATTTGGTGATAGCCTGAGTAGGCGTCCAGAAAACTAAGGAGTTGACATTCAGCAGTGGAGTCCACCACTTGATCGATGCGGGGTAAACCAAAGGGATCTTTTAGGCATGCCTTGTTGAGGTCGGTATAATCAACACACATGCGCCAACTTTTATTCTTCTTTTGAACGAGTACAGGGTTTGCCAACCAGTTGGGATGATACACTTCTTTGATAAAACCTGCGGCTAACAGCTTTGTGATCTCCTCCCTGATGGCTTCCCGGCGGTCTTGAGCGAACCGTCGCAACCTTTGTTTGATCGGCCTGGCCGCTTCATTTACGTTCAGCGCATGCTCGATCACCTCCCTAGGGACTCCGGGCATGTCCGACGGCTTCCAGGCAAAGACGTCTTTGTTTGCCTGCAGAAAGGTGACGAGCGCGTCTTCCTATTTCTCTCTGAGCCCTGTCCCGATCAAGGCCGTTCGAGCCGAATCGGACGGGTCGAGGATAATTCTCTTGGTACCTTCTTCGGGACCAATTTCGGAGTTCGGCGCCCTGCGGGTAGGGACGCTACCTTCCGGCTTGTCGGAATCCGCCTCTTGCCGAATCCTCTCCTGACCCGCTTGCGCCTCCAGTGACTCGGCCATCCCGCAGCTCTCCCTGTCGCAAGAAAAAGACTGCTAGATATCACCGCGTAAAGCGATAAGACCACTCGGCCCTCGCATTTTCAGTGTCATGTACGCATAGTGGGGCACTGCCATGAACTTGGCTAGCGCTGGTCTCCCCAAGATGGCATGATACGCTGTCGCGAAATCAGCCACCTCGAAGCTAAGGTTCTCTGTCCGGTAGTTAGCTCTTGCGCCGAAAGTGACCGGCAGAGTGATTTGTCCGAGTGGTGTCGCCGATGTTCCGGGTATCACGCCGTGAAAAGGCGACGACCCACGTTTAAGCTCCGACCGTGGAATTCCCATGTCGTCGAGGGTTTTCATAAAGAGGACATTGAGCCCACTTCCACCATCAATCAACACCCTCTTGAGCTTGATGCCGCGGACAACCGGCGCCAAGACAAGCTGATATCTACCGGGGAAGGGGACTCGATCCGGGTGATCCGAGCGGTCGTAAGTTATCGCGACCTCGGACCACCGTACATACTGGGGGGTCTCCGGCTCTATTGCGTTGATGTCTCAGGAGGTAAGCTTTTGCTTCCGCTTGGACTCGTACGCGGCCGAACCCCCGAATATGTAATTGAGCTCGAGATCGACTTCCTGATAATCTTCCTCAGCTTCGGGAGGAGGCTGCTTGGCGGCGGGTCCACTCGGACCTTGTCCGGCCTGCTTCTTGCTCTCCCGGGCGAATCTCTTCAAAGTGAAACAGTCCTTGGCGGCATGTCTTCCCTTCGGATGGAAGGGGCAAAGCGAGTTCATCACCTTGTCATACACATCCTCTTTGAGCGCACGAGGGCGGGCATGTTCAGCGACTGCCACTAGCTCTTCACCTTTGCGCTTCTTCTCCTTCCGTCTGGAGGGCTCGGCCTGATCCTTCTTCTCGTCGTGCCGTTCCGCCAAGGCCTCGGAGGCGGAAGCGTAGCGGTCCGCTAGAGCGAACAGCTCATGAGCAAGCGTTGGCGGCTTTCGGGACATCTTCTTGATGAGATCAGGGTCGCTGACCCCCTTCTGGAAGGCAGCTATCACGACCGCATCCGTGACATCCCGAACAGTGCTTTTCCTGTGCATGAAGCGCTTGACGAACTCCCGGAGGGACTCATTCCTCTTTTGGTGCAGCTGATACAGGTCCCAGGGGTGCCGGGGCGCTCATACGTGCCTTGGAAATTTGAAATAAACTGCTCACACAGGTCTCCCCAGGAATCTATAGAGTTCACTGGGAGTCCGGTGAGCCAAGCTTGGCCCAGGGGCGAGAGATTAACCGGCAAGTAATTTGCCAATACTTTCTGATCCCCCCCGACAGCCCTGACCGCTAGAGCGTACACCTGTAACCAAGCATCTGGGTCCCTCTCACCATCAAACCTAGTGATGCCCTTGGGGTTAAACCCCCCAGGCCAGACCACTCGGCGCAGGTGAGGGGTAAACGCACGAACCCCTTCAATGACCCCGCGACAACCCCCGGGCGGTGACCGACGTGGAGGGGATCAGGCTTGGCGTGCTTCGTGATCTCCTGGAAGGATGCCGTCACGTTCATACTCGTCGGCATGACGGCGCTGCTCCTCCCTCTCTCGGTCGCGGCGCCTGGCGGCGAGGTCGGAACGGAGATCGCGGTTGAGGCTGTGGCGTAAGTCGTCCCCGCAGGGAGGAATATAACATCCCCGATGGGGGGCTTCACGACCCGGCCGACTACTGGCCGTCTGGGTCCTAGCCGGAGTGCGTGATTGCACCTTTGCCGGTGGTCGATGCGAGCTTTCTTTGGATCATTGCCGCCGTCACCATGGCCTTTACTTGGGCCACGATCGGGGCGGTGGATTGCCGGCCCGACATGCGGCTCGGGGTATCGGGAGTGTCTTGGAAGCGGCGATATTCTGGCTGTGGAGTATGGAAGACCGCTTGGTCCCCATCTTGGCTTGCATAATGTCTTCATTGGCCGCGTGGCGCGGTCTCGTAGAACGCACGCGCCCGCGTCCAGCTAATCGCCGGCCGCCATCCAAGTCGGCGGCGGCCGATGTGTCGAGGCGTTGTTGCGAATCCGCCCGCGAGCCTTCGATCACGCAGACTCTGCGGAAATTCCAGCAACTCTCCAGGCTCTCTTCTGACTCGGCCGGTGAGCTGGGCGAGCCCAAAGGAGATAGCTCCAGGCGCTCGGAGGTGCCGAGTGGTTTGGCAGTGAGAACACCTACCATTCGCGACTCAGCACCCGTTGATCCGACTCCCTGGCGGGACCGGGTCTTCAGTCCCCTACTCAGTGCTTTTGAGCACGAGACAGGGGGACCTCCCGATCCGGGCAGAAGTTGCGACGATGGCTCCCCGAAGACCTTGCCATGCCGGAACGCGGCCTCCTCCGAGAGGGAAAGATTCCCAAGGCTGTTGGCGATGAAGACCAGGCTTCCGAAGTGGAAAACCTGACCTGAGGAGAAAACTGTGGAGACTCCGCTTGTTGCAGCCATCAAGCTCAACTGAGATCTTGACACGGGCCCCTACCTGGCGCGCCAACTATCGACGATCGGTTCCGCCGGCAATGAGATTTGTGATTCTAGGGGATTCGTGCGAGATCAGAGCAACATGGTAACACAGGATGCGAGGACGATCTTTTTAGACAGGTTCGGGCTCTCGCGGAGGAGATAATACTCTAGTCCTGTGTTCTTGGATATATGGACGTGGTCTCTTTTTCTTCTTCTGTTTTTCTCCCCCTTTCGGGGTTGTTCCCTCCCCCCTTATATACTGGGAGGAGGGCACGTTACAAGAGGGAGCCACCTGGCGCTGGGTCAGGTGGACTCATGAGTATGTTGTTTGTCTCTGCCTGCCGAGCTCAACTGCGTCCATAGGATTTGGTCGTCCCTTTACCGACCCGCGCCTGCCGATTCGCCAGGATCTGGTGGCTACAGGCTCTGCAGGCGCCAGGTCGCAGGCTTTACTTTAGGCGGGGTTGTCCTGACGCACCACGAAGCTTCGTCGTGGAGGCGACCAGCTGCCTTGGAGAAGAAGTTGGGCTGTGGCTATGGGCTCTTCGTAGTGCTTCCAAACTCTGGGCCTACTGCACCGTCCTCGGCCCAGTTGGGCATAGGCTTCTCTTGCGGGACCCCCGTCTCGGACATCCCACAGTAATGTTGCTGAAATTTTGTTTTATTTGACTTATATCCATGATTACAAGAAGCATAACAGTTTCTAGCATAATGTCCAAATTTACCACAATTGTAGCAGTTCACACGGTGAAAAGTATCCCAATATTTTGGACCCACATTAGAATAACAATTTATTTTCATGTGTCCAAATTTACCACACCCAAAGCATCTCATGAATTTCTTTTCGGTCATCACATTGTCAGAAGGATGCAAAAGAATGGGTTTTTCATTAACCACATGAATTTTTTCAGTGTTGTTCTTTTTATATCCTACACCTTCCTTCATAAAAGAGCATTTTGAAGTATCTAAGATCATGTTTAGATTTTTCTCACCATTTGTCATCTTTTCTAAAGTAGCTTTCAAGTAATTGTTTTGTTGGGCTAGATCAGGGCATTGAGTACAAAGATATGCATAAGGACGCTTCTCCAGTTCAATTAATTTCTTCCTAATTCCAGCAATGTTCTCACAAGAAAATTCCTTTGCTAACACATGAACTTGCTTGTCTAAAGTGGAAGAATTGTTTTCAAATGAGTTCTTTAAAGAATCTATCTCTTTTTGCAAAACTATGCAATTGTCACAAGAAGATGAACTACATTTCAGCAAAGCATTTTCACTTCTATAAAATTCTGTGAAATCATGTGCTGAAAAATTGGCTTAGAATTGAATTTGCAAATGTGTGTGCATGTGGTTCTTTTGTGCCGGACCAAGTTTTACAGAAACAGTAAGCTTCTATGTTACGCCGGACCATGCACGTCGGACCAAATTCTTGGTCCATCGTGAACGCATTTTTGAGCGTTGTTTTTGCATGTATGCCGGACCGATTTTTTGGTCCGTCGTGAACGTGTTTTTGAACATGTTTTCTCTGATTTGAACTGAGACTTTCGCATGTACGCCGTACCAAATATTTGGTCCGTCGTGAGCTGCGCCGGACCAATGTTTGGTCCGTCGTGAATGGTTTTTTTGCTCGAGGTTGATTTTTTTGAAAATTGTTGGTGATTGATCTGTGGTTACGAAATTTTTTTGAATTTCATAATGCATGTTTTGAACTTATGCAATACTCGTGTGAGTATTTGCATGGACTAATGTTGAGTCAAGTCGCGGACTTGTGCTCGGAATCGTTTTATGGTTTGTTTATGTGCAGGTGTTGCTCGAGGGCGAACGTGGTCGATGACGGGCCCGGAACTAGGTTCATGGAGGAACTGAGGTTCGGGACTAGGTTCAGGGAGGAACTGAGGTCTTGGTGGTCAAGGATGTCATGCGGGACATTCGGGCTAAGAGAATGGTGCACATGAAGAATGGTTAGTCATGTGAGTATGGCATGGTGGCCATACACGTGCAAGAGTTGTTAGTCACGTGAGTGTGGCTGGGTTGCCATACGCGTGCAAGATCTGTATTTGGCCAGGTTGGGCCAAGTGGAGTTGTGTTTAATACATACTCCTTCTAGGATTAGGAGTGTGACTCCTTCTAGGATTAGGAGTAGGAATTGTATTCAGGAATCCTTGTGTTTTACTCCTTTAAATAGGAGGGGTTGTCTCCTGTTGAAGGGCATCAGTTAGAGTTTTAGGGTTTGTACTCTTTTGATGGGAGTACTTTAGACAAAAGAAATAAAGATCAATTCTTTCAGATCCTTGCGTGCTACAGTAACCACGTTGCTACAGTGTTTCATGTTTTGGTTCTTGTTTGCATGCTTGTTCTTGTTCTAGATTGGTTTTTGTCCTTTGAGTTTCATCTTGATTTGATCTATCCAAAACCTCTCTAGGGTATTGAGTTAGGGTTCCTCAAAGTTTAGTTGATTAATCTTTTGTCATTCTTGTTTAATCTTGAAGTTTTGGTTAGATCAATTCTCGTTATCTTTTGTCACAGCAAGCTTACGAGGTTCATAACTTTTGATCCGTAAGTTCGATCGAGCTGATTCTTTTTGGGTTCGATTCGTATTGGAATCTAGTTTCTTGTTTCCAAATTTGAGATCAATCTAACAGTTGGATCTTCGGGAATTTGCGTTATACCGAACGTCTTACAATCTATTTTTGTCGAATACGAGGCAATTATTTTGTTCCGTTTTGGGGTAAATTTTTAATAGATTGAAAATTTGGTTTTAGCTTCCGCATCATCATTCACCCCCCCTCTGATTGCTTTTTTCATATACTTCGATCCTACAAATTCACATGTCTCACAAGTAATATTCTCAATATCAACAGTTTTTCTTTTCAGTTTTACACAAGAATCACAATTTTCACTCCTTTTATTAGCAACAAGCTTAAGTTTCTCATTTTCTAGCTTCAACCCTTTGCACTTTTTCAACAATCCATTACAAATTTGTTCCTATAATTTAAAAGCTTCATGAGTTTCAGAATCATTTACCTCATCTTCATCTTCATCATCAACATCTTCACTTTCTAACGTTCCAAGACAAACATCCTTCCCAACAAGGCAAATATCTGCTATATCATCATCCCCTCCAAGTGTAGCCAAAGGATCATTGTCGCCCTTATCATCATCTGAAAAATCAAGCTCCTCCACCATGTTCAAGAATGCTTTCTGAAGTGACTTCTTCATATTGGAACTTGAAAATTTCTTCTTTCGAAAAGGACTAGAATTCTTGTTAGCGTTAGCAATCTTTGGACAATCACTTTGATAATGACCAAATTCTTTGCAATTGAAACACTTTATAAGATCCTTTTTGCTTTTTCCAAATTTGGTTTTCATCACGTTTGAAATTTTCTGTGACAGGCTAGCAAGTTCATCAAAATCCATATCATCAACATTCTTTTGAGTTTCCTTTTCAAAAACCTTTTGTTTGTTTTTCTCAACAGTGGCAAGAGCAATTGGAACATCATGAGCATTATGATCAATTGGACTGAGACCTATCTCATATATTTTTAAAGAACCAAGCAAAGCATCTAATTTCAATGTACTCATGTCCTTAGATTCAGTGATTGAAATTACTTTAAAATACCACACCTTTTGATCTAAATATCTAAGCAACTTTCTACATTGATCTTCCTGAGAGAGCACCTTTCCAAGGGATGTAAGTTTGTTAACCAGTTCGTGAAAACGGGCAGCAAAATTATCAATGGTTTCTCCAGTTTTCATAGCAAACAGTTCATACTCACGAGTAAATAATTCAATCTTGGCATTTTTGACATCATTAGTGACCTCATGAGTAGTTTTTAAAGATTCCCAGATTTCATGAGCAGTTTTCAGACTAGAAATCTTATTAAACTCACCCTTAGACAAAGCACCATAAAAATAACTCATTGCTTTTTAATTCAGAGTAAAAAGATCCTTTTGTTCCTTAGTGGTAATATTCTCAGGTTTCATGTACATAGTTTCTACCACTTCCCACAATTCAGAACTCTGAGACTGCAAGAAAGATTGCATACGAACTTTCCAATATGGATAATCATCACCATTAAACATAGGAGATTTAGTCATAGAGAAAGTGCTAAACTGTGCTATAGCTCCTAATCGTATCGTAAGATTAGATCTAGACCTAACCTTGCTCTGATACCAAATGAAGGATCGTGGCACACTGATAGGGTGGAACAATACAAGCACTAATAAAACTGACCACGGATTTCACGAACAAAAATACGCAGGCAATCTAAAATAGTAGATTAAACTAATACGCATGCACAAATAAAGATTAATCTAGCCGAACACGAAGAGCACGGATCAATCAATCAAAACCTCGCTTACTAGTCAAATCAATTGAGAGTTAATTTCATTTACATAGAAGAACCTTCCTTTTTACATGCTGTCGATGTAGATGGCCTCGCAGCAGCCGTCGCTGAGCATCCGCGTCACCTGCGTGTACTCTGCCCATCCTCTCGTCGCTGCTGGCCTCGTCTCAAAGAAGGTGTCGACGCTCTGGCCGTAGATGCGCTCTCGAGCGCGTTGTTCTCGCCACCATCCCAGCTAATCGATCGGTTTGGAAAACCCTCGCTACACATCTTGCTCAGCCTGCCGATCGTTTTATAGCGAAGCTAACTAATTCGGTCCGGCTCGCTAGTCACCTACGCTCCTCCGCTGCGCTGCGCCTGGCCCACCTTGCTCCTGCACGCACTGCAACACATGCATGCACACAAACTCCAGCACGCAACAGACATGCATGCAAACTCACGCGCACACACATGCATGCAACACCGCACGCACACATGCATGCAACACTAACACCCCACATACCCATGCATGCTTATTCTAATTTATTTTATATAATTATTTTATGGCAAATCACTCAACACAAGAAAATATAAATCAACAGGGTGGCGCCGACGCCGGTGTGTGAGGGGCGGGGGAGGACTTAAGGTCAAAGGAGATACTTGGGACCAAAGGCTGAAGCGGTAGTCGGTGGAGGTGTGGAGCCGGAGGATGACTGGACGGGGACCAAACGAAGAGGGCAAGAAGTGAAGAGCAAGGGTTTGTAAGTACTGGGCCATATGTCCATATGGGCTATCATTTTGTGGATATCCGATTTAATTGGTTCGGATATATCCAAAATATTCTTGGAATATATCGATCCGACGGATAGTAGTCTCCCGAATCTGAAACGAAATATCCGAAACCGATTCCAAATCCGATAACTATCCGAAAAAATATCCGAATCCGAACCGAAGCTATCCGGTCAATCGGTCGGTCAGAAATTATCCGATCCGATTGCACCCCTAGTAATCATATCCATACACAGTTGTTGGCACCAAAAAATGTAATGACGGGTTGATCGACACCATCACACGCAAACATCAGGTTTAATCAACCTAATTGAGTTGATTAGATGAGGGTAAAGGCTATTTTTCCCAAAGAACGCGATGCGCAACAAAATCGAAGAAAAAGTGAACCTGGGTTATCGTAAGTCGACGAAATTAATAATCAGCGATGCACAACTTTATTGATTTAGTGAATTACAAAAAATAGATTACAAGGCTCAAAACTACTCTTAATTGACGAAAAGTAAAAAATGAAAAGTAGATTGATTGTTTGGCTAATTGTGTGTTTTTGTTCAATGTTGCCCATTGCCTGTTTTTATAGTATCTGGTTTGATCGTGTCCTCTTTGGTCCCTTCATGAACTGTCCATATCGGTCTTAGCTTACCCACGATATTTTCCATCGGTTACAATCTGATAAACCCCTATCGGCTTACGACTTTCAAAACCTGATACTTTCCTTAATAAACCAACCATATCAAACTGATTCTATCCAAATCAGCCACACGCCAAATTCTGGTGCCAACATATGCCCCCATTTTTGAGAGATTGCGTGAATCTCGCAAAAATCACCGATGCCGGCTAAAACACATAATATCAACTGACTTTTTTAAGAATCACCGTTCAACTTGCAACCAATTTTCATGCCCCCTGTGGTTATTTTCCCGCACAGCCATGTAAATGCATGACCTCACACATTAACTGCAGCAAACATTTGCAAGAATTACCCGCCAATGCCACTGAGTTTAACCCCCTATAAATATGAGGTCCATTTACCCGTCACTTTCACGTGTTGAAGCTCTCCTTTCTTTCTTTATGTTCTTTGGACTTCTTTCCTGCTCTCATCTAATCGGCTCAATCAAACCCAATGGACCCCAACCAGGTATTTTACCCTGTTCCCGACTGTGATACTCAATTCTATCTAGGTCCAATAGGAAACTCTGATTCATTGACTATCATAGAACAAGAAATTCCTAGGCTTCCCTTGAACGCTCTAGGCTTTAATTTAGAGGACTGGAGCAAAAGTTTTAGGGCCTGGCTGACTACATTGGCTAGATGGTGTGATTGGTATAATCGGGTAGCATCCCAAAAACTCCTTGTTTGGGAACAAATGGGGATAACCGAATGCCTACCATTATCCCTAGCAAACTCCTCCCCAAATGAACCTCTAGTAGCCATGTCTTGTTACTTTTGGTCTGATACTTTCAATGCCTTCTTCTTCAAGACTGGTCCCATCGGCCCAACTTTGCTAGATGTTACTCAACTTTGTTGCCAAAGACCAGACGGCGAAAAACTATCGGCTTTTAGCACAAAACCCCAGCATAAGTTCATGTCAACTAAGGGGGAAGGATGAGGTAGGTATATAGAAGATAACAAAGGAGTCGACCCAGTGTCCGATAGGGAGCACATAGCCTTTCTTAACATGTGGCTTGACCGATTCTTATTCTGTTGTGCTTCCCTAGGACCAACCCAGACCTTCCAAACAACTGAACACCTAGTAGGGGGTCATCGGCTCTCATTAGGTAAATTGTTCCTATGGGCAGTTTACCAAATGATGCATGAGATCCGTAGGCGGCTTTATACAGCCATGGGGTCACACACAGTAGGGAATATTGGTGGCCCTTTGTGATCCATCCAATTATGTCTCTACTGTGTTTTTAGTCGATCTTTCAAGATTGACTTGTTCGAGATGATCCCATTCCCCTGTAAGGAAACTCCATAAAGCTGACCAGTAGAATTTTGCAATAGCCGATCCTTTGGTGAAAGGATTTTTATCTACTCTAGGGATGAGACAAAAATCACTCCAGTCAGAGCTAGGAAATACCTATCATTTTTCTGCCACCTTGACCAATATTCCCTGCCTAATCCTGATTTCTTCAGCTATTGGGAAGTCGATAACTACCCGTGCCCTTCGTTTTTCCACCTCGCAGCCGATTATGAAGACATGCTTGACGAAACCCTAGAACTTTATAAAATCTTCCTTTCTCCAAGCATTCTTTATGTTAGCTTACATACAAAGGGCAGAACTTTCTAGCCGTCCTACGAATTCTACCATCGATCGGTTTATGCCACACAACATGGTTTTGGCCAAATCATTCCAAAATTCATCATGTTTGATCGGCTCCAACCTCGGGAGAGACTACGTCATGCCCCCTCAGCTGACATAATTCTTCACACAACCGATGATCTCCTTCTAAAAAAAACTCCCCCACTTTATTCTGCATACCAAGAGAGCGCGCGGCTACATTTTGTGATGGTCGGCTATCTCTTCATCCTTATTTCCAATCGATAGTCCACCCTGCACAATAATAGCTAAATTTTTCTTGGAACTATCACCTGAGCCGATAATATAAACTAGCTCAGGCAATTGGACCTCCAGTTTGAGTAGTTCTGACTCATCGAACCATACTAACCTTTAAACATCCCTATTTTAACTTCTAAGTTTAATCAGTTTCCCCTTACATTATATATATGTAGACTAAGGAAGCCAGGAAACGCCTCGCAGATCCATCGGTCAATATCTCGACAAAGAAGCAGCGACCAATTGGTCTATCGGGGCACTCATCCGGGACTTTAGGGATTCAATCCCCTCCCTTCCGATCTCGAAAGGCAGCAACAACAACCAAGTATGTTTTTGCATACTTAGTCCTATCATAATACTAAGCTCAAATATACTCAATCGGCTTCTTTTGCAGAAAAGAGAAAAGAGAAAAGTCAGTCCTTCAAGAAAACGGCCCAGAGGATGAAATCATCAGCTCAGGAGGAATCGGCCGAGAGCTCGCCAAAGACTTCTATTATTGGTGGGGTAAGTACTCTAACTGTATTTTTTAACTAAGAGACTGAATAAATAAAGCAATTAGCCTAACAAATTCCTTTTACACTTGCAACGCATCCCTTCACCTCCTTTATTTTCTTCATCGGCCGACATCAGCTTGTCAAAAGGCACAGCCAGCGACTTGCCTTAGTCGCCTTCTCAGCCGACACTGCAGATGCAACCAGCTGCTAGCACAGACCCCTTAACTACCATTGTCAAGATGACATCATTTGTTGCTAACATACTTGGGTTTGATATGTTGGATATCAAGAGTGAAGATGAAGGTCGCACTCCGACTATCATTGACACTATTGTCGTCGAGGCAGAGGGAGCATTGTAACATCCCAATTTTTGCTTTTACTGCATTGAATGTGTATTTGGAATTAATTTGAATTAAGTCCTATGTTGAATTATTTAAATATTTGAAAAGTTCATATAAAGTTTTATTGGAAATATTTTATCTGAGTCCAAAATGTCTCAAAATATTTTTCAGAATTTTTCTAGAGTTTTTCTAGAGTTTTTTCTATTTTTGTAAATTAATTGAATTATTAGAATTATTTTAAATTAGAAAAAACGCTGGAAAATCTTGAAACCCTAACCGGGCCAAGACCGTTTGGACCGGGCCCAGCCCCACATGCGCGCGCCAACCCAGTGAGCCTTTCGCTTGGAACCCTAGCCGCGTAGAATATGATCCGTTAGATCTGTTGAACGGACTGGATCGGATCGAGCACGGGCGCATTAGGATAGTTCGGTTCGCCACATGTACGGCTGGCTGATGTCGTCTTCGCGATGGACTTGGAACAAGGGCGTTGAGGCCACCGTGGACACAGAGGTCATTCCGTGCAGTGCGAGGACTTCTAGGCATATTTAAAGTGAGCACGAGCTAAGCAAAGACTTCGACAACCAAATCCCTAAGTCGAGCATTCCGATCGAGACGCAGACTCGTCAAATTTTGGAGTCCTTGTAGAGCGCCACCGTGAAGAAGATTCTATCGATTAGCCGCTAACTCGCACCCCCAAGGCTCGAGAATAGCCGCGTTGTGATCGTCTCAACAACGCACAGCTCGTGCGCTCGCCAGTTCTGCCAGGGGATCACTGGAGCTCATCGTCACCGAAGAGCCACCACCGCCATAGAAAAGTAGCACATCGTCGGTGACGGATACTCATACCACAGGTACCCCAAGCGGCCCGAGTAAGCAGTTGGGCCGCTCCGGGCCCAGATCCACCCGAAAGGCCTGCGCTGGGCAACAAAGGAGTCCTGCCCCCGATCAAGACTGGACTCGGACGCACTCCGACCCCCTCGATCGGAGCGCCCGCCAAACCCCGACCCCCGTGGGTCGGAGCACCTACGGCTTTGGTCCAGCTGGGACCGTCTCCGCCAACGACCGCAGCATCGGAGCCCGCACTGGGAGTTGGCCACCTACCCCGTGGGCACGACGCTCAAGACGTCTCTGCCAGGGTAGATGGTTCCTTCCCAAGGTGACAGGGGAGCCGCATGAAGTCAAGCTCCGGTCCCATCCGCCTGACACATAACCAGAGGGCGCGCCCTCTGGCGGGGGACACCAAGGTCAAGCACCACTACGTCAGCACCTGTGGACGAACGAAGCAGTACGTCACTCCCCCAACCAGGCCCAGAACTGACTCCCTCGACTAGTCTATCAACCCAGCGTAGAGGACGCGAGGACCGGTCGGGCGACAAGACCGAAGAACGGACTTCGAGGCATAAGAGACCCTACCTTTTTTCTTTCCAAACTCCCATGTAACCTACCATTTTCCATCTATATAAGGAAAGGCAGGACCCCGAGTGGAAGGGGAGAGGTTCGATCGATCAAGCTGGAGACCGGTCGAACACGAAAAACACTTCCTCGCTTGTAATACCCCACATCTACTTGCTCCCAGAAGCAATACACATCCGCCACACGAACTGGAGTAGGGACCTTCAGCCCGAACCAGTATAAACCCTTGGCTCCTTGAGTCGACCATTCGGGGAGAGGGAGGCGCGACCCCCACTAACCAAAAATTCGTATTGTCGGTGTACGAAACACCGACAGTTGGCGCGCCAGGTAGGGGGCTTTCGCGCGTCATCATCGCCATCGACTCCGGATTCCCATCTGCTTCCCCGATGGCTTCTTTCTCGTGTGATGTCTCACCGGCGTCGAGGGGCTGGATCCGCTTCGGCGCCCTCGACTTCGTCGTCACTATGACGGGAGAGCTCGTGCTCATCCCCACCGCCGTTCGCGATCGGGCTCCCTCCACGAGCCTGGACGCGGTCGCCGATATCCTCGGCAACCTTCGCCTCGAGGTTCCCACCCGGGCCTCGATGACGGAGATACTCCACGATGGCGCCGCCCCCAGTGGCGCCATGCATGTACAGCAGCGGGTGGCGGCCCTGCCCTCCGCGAACCCTCAGTTCATGGCGATGGCCAGCTACGTGCCGGCCTCCCTCCACGACTTGCTAGGGGACTCCTCTAGCCGAGACTCCAGCTCCGACAAGGAGTACCCCCCACGCCGGCTGCACTCCCGTGAGTGCAACATGGCAGGCGCGGCGGACCCTTCCGCCACCCCCGCAAGCCCTGGAACTCTCCTCCCGCGCACCGGAGCGCAGGATGATGAGAACCAACGTGAGAGCCCCGCGCACCTCCAAGCTCGCCGCGCTGAGATCGAGCGGCAACAAGAGGAGCTCGAGGCCTGCAAGATCGACCTCGACAGGCTCTAGGCCGACCTGGAGCAGCATTGGCTCGATCCGCCTTTTGAATCCGGTGCGCGCGCGCACGCTAGGTGCATCATCATCTCACCGAGGGGTCGAACGGTCACCCGTTCTTCCCACATACGAGCCAGAACGTCGCCGCGGCGGCAATGTTGCTCCGCGGGCTCCCTGAGCCGACGGACTCGGAGGCCAAGGTCACGTACCGAAACCTCCGGGGGCTGATGGAACGTGCTGCCGTGCAGCATGCACAGGGTTCCGGCTCCCACCACTCTGGTGCGACCTCGAGTCGCCCATGTCACCCATCCTCGCGGGGCCAGCAGAGCCCAATGAAGACGGCTCGACACCTCAAGCGGCCCCAGGCGTCACACACCCCGGTGCGCCACCGCCTAGGGGACAACCGCGACCTCCGCGCCACCCTCGAGGCGCAAAGGAGAGCTGCTGACGCGGCAGCACAGTCGCAGGATGCGGATAGCGAATGGCACAACAACCGCGCACCAAGCCCCGATGGCCCAGGGCCACGGGCATTCGCTCGTGCCATCCGCAATGCTGACTTCCCGGCCAGATTCTGGGCCCCCATCAATGTAACTAAGTATACGGGGGCGATGAACCCCAGTGTCTGACTGGAGGACTACCGGCTTGCCTGCCGGGCGGGAGGGGCTACGGATGACCTTTTCATCATCCAGTACCTCCCCATCTACCTTGCAGACTCGGCTCGAGCCTGGCTCGAGTACTTGCCCGCCGACACCAACAGGAATTGGACAGACCTGACGAACCTCTTCGTCAGCAACTTCCAGGGTACATACAAGCGCCCTGGCAACTCCTGGGATCTGAAGAGCTGCAAGCAGCAGCCAGGGGATACGCTCCGAGACTATATCTGGTGCTTCTCCCAGCAGTGCAATGAGCTCCCCGACATCCGCGACGCCGACGTCGTCGGGGCGTTCATCTATGGCACAACTTGCGAGGCCTTGGTGCACAAACTGGGTTGCGCCAAACCCAGGACCACCAAGGAACTCCTCGACATCGCTACCAACCACGCCTCTGGCGAGGAGGCAGTGGGGGTCATCTTCGACAAGAAGAAGGCCAAGCAAGCGCCTCACGACGAAGCCGGCGTCGCCCCCGACTGTACCAACAAGCAGAAGCGGAGGGGGAAGCACGGCCACGAGGGCCGCATGGTCGCCGCTGTCGATCGTCCCACCAAGCAGCAGGCTCGGCAGACACCAGACCGTTTCGAGAAGTTGATGGATAATCCGTGCCCGAACCACGACTATCCCGTCAAACACAAGTACCGGGACTGCGAAGTCCTGAGGCGCTTCCTCTCCGGGAACCCTACGACGTCGCGGGGCAAGGGGAAGAAGCGTGATCCGCCGCCGGACGATGGAGGCAAGAACAAAGAGGTGGCCGACGAGTTCCCGCAACTTGATGGTTGCCTCATGATCTTCGGAGCACCAGCATCCTACTCCGACAAGCGCCGGCTCAAGCTCACCGTTCGCGAGGTCCACACGGTGGACCCCGCCATACCCAGCTACCACCGGTGGTCTGAGTCCTCGATCACGTTTGATCGGACTGACCACCCCGACCACATCCCGCATCCAGGACGCTACCCGCTCGTTTTCGACCCCATCGTGGGAACGAAGCGAATAACCAAGGTGCTGATGGACGGCGGCTCCGCTGTCGGGACCCGAATATGCAAATCCGGACCCTCTGAGTATTCAGCACTAGTCCAGGAACGCGCTAGTGCACACAACCTCAACATTGGTAAATATCACAATCATACCACTCGATACTAATAAATTACTTTAATTAGATAATCAAGCTGGTTGCTTGACCTTCAGGTCAACTTACAAATATACGCCTCGCAGGGCGAAACTTATTAAAAGAGAAATAATAGCAGCGGAAAAATAAGATAACTTCGTGGCGCCATCCAGTATACCACAGGCAACTGACTGGGACTCGATTCCTAGTTAGACGGTTCCTCTTGGAGCTCCTCCTCCAAAGCTGGTGTAGTCTCCTCTTCAACTGGTGTTGTATTGCGGCAAGGGTGAGTACTTGGTACTCAGCAAGTCATGCACAAAATGCAACAAATATACTATATGCATGGCTTAATACAAAGGAATAGCTCAAGGTTTGTTTGCAGTAAACATCATTTTAACAAGTATCATAAGTAGATTCGAAAGCAGTAGAACAAGTAAAGCATAAATAACTTTTCCAGGAGTTTAATAAACATCTTTCCCAATCCTAATCCACATTTCCCATCAAAACCAAACCCAACCTTTCAAGTCCAAGTTGTTTTTGAGAAAGTCTAACCCTTGACTGTAATTCCCGAGCAATGTCCAATACCGCGGACACGGCTATTCAAATAGATTTTACACTCTGCAGAGGTTATGCACTTTTCCCACAAGATACAGTCAAACACCACAAAGGCGAGTTTCCGTAACAAAGTCTTTCGGAAACCTCTAACAGTACAAGTGGTCCTCTCCGGTGATTGCACACTAACCCTTCCCTTAGCGAAGGCGAAGTTTAGGCCAATCCACCGTTAGATGGGTACCTGGCCGCAGCCCCGGTACGCTCCCCCGTACAACTACACAAAAGGTATAGTTGACACCCAGAGGTCCCACAGGTACGTTATTAGCAACTTAATCAACTAGGTCCGTCCCATTACAGACATGTGGTTGCAAGATTGACTCAGTTCAAAGGCTTGCAAGGTTAAGTCCTTAGGGTGACCAGGGCAAGACTACCCGAAGAACCAACACAACGTTCCCGGTGCCACAACTGGCCCACCCGATCATTCTTGCCACATGCCTCGGTCAAATCTATTTATCAAACCCCAGTTGATTACCATGCACCACGTGCCATCAACATCACATGATACTTTTCCAAAAACAGGTTCAATATATCATTAAGTCAATATTAACATTTGAGTGTCCAAAATCATGTCATGAGCACGTAGCAGGTCTAAGCATTATACTACCACGGTCTAAATCCCCAGGTTGGCAATTTAGTAATGTCCAACTATTTAATCCTCAACTAGGGTGACAAGGGATCATGGCACATAATTAATTAACCAAGGTGTCATACAGCAATTAGGCATTTATCTAATTCCCATAATTTAAATAAAGTATTTTCTAATTAAACTAGCATGCAATAGTTTAAATTGAATTTAATTTGAAATTGGGATCAACATGGTCAAAGCACAACTTGCCTTCAAAAAGTACTTGCTCTTGGTCCTGAGCTGGCTCCTGGGTCAACACTTCTCCCTCGAAGCCTTCGGGCACTTCAACGTCTACTCGTAAAGCGTGCAAATAGCAATAAATAAATAAACAGTAGACAAAAAGTGTCCAAACATCTAAATAAAGTTCACAAACAGAGAGAGCATAATTTTATGAATTTTTAGAAACTAGAATCGTCAAATTCGGAGTTGAATTGCAAAAGTTATAAGTATTTAAAGTTTAATTAATCAATTAAATACGGTCAGCCTTCTGGACGCGTGGCTTGATCTCGGCCGTTGATTTGAAAATCAACGGCCCAGATTGGATCTGGCTTTCACGCGTTTGGGTTAACGCGGTCAATTCGGACCGTTGGATCTAGATCCAACGGTTGAGATCCAATCTAACGCGGCTAACGCTAACCGTACGATCTAGATCTAACGGCTGAGATTGGATCTAGGGTTTGGAACGGGATCTCACCGGTGGGATGACGTGGCGTGATCTGGACCGTGCGATGGAGATCCAACGGCTCACAGTGCTCGCGAACGGCGATGGCGACACGGCGGAGCAGAGGCCACCGGAGATGAAGACGACGACGAGCCCGACGGCACTTCGGGGTCTCTCCGGCGGAGTGAGACATACCCACGGGTGCGCCTTGGCCTGGGGTCCCGGAGCTGGGTTCAGTTGCGGCGGAAGACGGCGGACGGCGGCGGGGCGAAGCAAAAACAGCGGCGGAGGCCTCACCAACTACGGCGAGCAATAGCGGGAGGACGGCGGCGGCTAGGGCTAGGGCACGTGGGGCAATCGATGCACGAGGCTAGGGCGAACCTCGGGCACGCATCCGGGCATTAAATATCGCTCGACGCCGAGATCCCGCGGAATCCGTGTGAGCCGGAGCGATGCGGCGGAGTCCGTCCCGGACACGGCGAGGCGACGTGGCTTGATCTCAGCCGTCCACGTGGCATGATGGACGGCCGGGATCGCTCGGGTGCGGCCGTGGTCTCGCGCGGGTTGGATCTTGATCCAACGGTTCGGATCTGATCTGGGTTAGGGTTGGGTTCGGTCGAGTCGGCTGGCTCGGGTCGGACTCGAGTCCGACTCGGTCGGATGAACAGTACTCGACCCGATTTGATTTTTCCAGCGATTTAATAATCCAATTAATTCCCAGAAATTCAATTAATTCATTAAAAATAGTAAAATACTCAAAAAAATTCCAGAAAAATTCTGGAAAATATTTTGGATCATTTTGGACTCAAATAAAATATTTCCAACAAAAATTTATTTGCAAAGCTAAATTCTTTAATTATTTCAAAATAGAATAAATTCAAATAAATTCCAAATAAATCCAAATAAATTCCAAAAAATTCCAAAAATTCACCAAGGTGCCAAATCCCACATGAATTTAAGAAAAGAAAAATTTTGGGGTGTTACAAACCTCCCCCCTTAACAGAATCTCGTCCCCAAGATTCAGGGCTTTCTAAGGAAATAGGTTCGAAAACTCTTTCTTCAAATCCTCTTCGCGCTCCCAAGTTGCTTCACTCTCCGCGTGGTTGCTCCATTGAACTCTGCAGAAACGGGTTGACTTGTTTCTCGTCTCTCGATCCATGGTGTCCAAAATCTTCACGGGGTGCTCCTTGTAAGTCAGATCCTCTTGTAACTCGATTGACTCAAGCGGGGTCTGCTCCTCAGGTACTCGGAGACACTTCTTCAACTGGGACACGTGGAACACGTCATGCACTCCTGCTAGTGATTGCGGTAACTCCAGCTGGTAAGCAACTTCACCTCTGCGGCTGAGAACCTTAAATGGTCCAACATATCTCGGCACGAGTTTTCCTTTGGCATGGAATCTCTTAACTCCTCTGAGTGGCGTGACCCTGAGATACACGAAATCCTCTGGTTCAAAACTTAGGTCTCGGCGACGATTGTCGGCGTAGCTTTTCTGCCTTGACTGTGCTATCTTCAATCTTTCTCGGATCATGGCAATCTGCTCTTCGGCTTCTTGAAGAATATCTGGCCCAAAGACTCGGCGTTCACCTGTCTCATTCCAATTCAACGGCGTCCGACAGGGTCGACCATACAATGCCTCAAATGGTGACATCTGCAGACTAGCCTGATAACTGTTATTGTAGCTGAACTTAACGTACGACAGACTTTTATCCCAAGAGGTAGCATAAGCCAATGCACACTCTCTTAACATATCCTCCAAAATCTGATTAACTCTTTCGGTTTGCCCATCTGTCTGCGGATGATAAGCTGTACTGAAGTTCAAACGGGTTCCCATGGCTTCATGCAGTTTATTCCAGAATCTTGAGGTAAATTGGGTACCTCTGTCCGATACAATTTTCTTCGGCACTCCGTGCAAACAGACGATCCTGGTCATATACAATTCAGCTAACTTATCTCCCGAATATGTGGTCTTCACTGGAATAAAGTGGGCGACCTTAGTCAAGCGGTCCACTATAACCCATTTGGAGTCATATCCTCCTTGAGTTTTCGGCAAACCGGTAATGAAGTCCATTCCGATTTCCTCCCATTTCCACTCTGGTATCTTCAACGGCTGTAGCAATCCTGCTGGTCTCTGATGCATTGCTTTGATTCTCTGGCATATGTCGCACAATGCAACATGCTCGGTAACTTCACGCTTCATGCTCGGCCACCAGAATCTCTCCTTCAAATCTTGATACATCTTGGCGCTTCCAAGATGAATGGAATACTTTGAGTCATGGGCTTCTTCTAAAATCAACTGCTTCAGCTCCTTCTTGTTTGGCACACAGATTCGATCCTGCATCCATAACGTGCCTTGTTCGTCCAACTTGAAGTCCTTTGCCTTGCCTTCATCCATCTTGGACTTGATCTTGCGGATCTTGTCATCATCCTCTTGTCCTTCTCGGATCTGATCCTCCAGGGTAGGCTTCACTTCCAATGCTGCCAAGAATCCTGCTGGTACGACTTCAATCTGCATTCTCTGGAAATCCTCACATAGCTCCTCCTGACTTGTGGCTATCAACATGTTCACAGTATGGCTCTTTCGACTCAGAGCATCGGCAACTACGTTGGCCTTCCCGGGATGGTAATGGATTCCAACATTGTAGTCCTTGATCAATTCTAACCATCTCCTCTGCCTCATGTTCAGGTCTGATTGGGTGAAGATGTACTTAAGACTCTTATGGTCCGTGTATACTTCACATCTGTTTTCAATTAAATAGTGACGCCATAATTTCAAGGCATGCACTACGGCAGCTAGCTCTAGGTCATATGTCGGATAATTCTCCTCATGTGGCCTCAACTGCCTTGACGCGTAAGCGACAACCTTTCCGTTCTACATCAGCACACATCCAAGTCCTTGGCGCGATGCGTCACAATAAATATCAAAACTTTGATTGACGTCCGGTAGAATTAACACCGGTGCTGATGTCAATCGTTTCTTCAGCTCTTGAAAACCTTTTTCACACTCTGGCGTCCATGCAAACTTCTTCTCCTTTTTCAACAATTGCGTAAGAGGTTTCGCAATTGTCGAAAAGCCTTCAATGAAACGGCGGTAGTAACCTGCCATACCAAGAAAACTCTGGATCTGGGTCACGGTCTTCGGCTGTTCCCAATGTAACACAGCTTATACCTTGCTTGGATCTACGGCGACTCCTTCTGCGGTCATTACATGTCCGAGGAACTCCACCTTGTCCTTCCAAAAGTCACACTTGCTGAACTTGGCGAAAAGTTGTTGTTCCCTTAGCTCTTCCAAAACTTGCCTCAAGTGCTCTGCATGTTCATCCTCTGTCTTGGAGTAGACTAAGATATCATCTATGAACACAACAACAAACTTGTCCAAATATTCCATGAACACCTTATTCATCATATTCATGAAATATGCTGGCGCATTTGTCAGACCAAAGGACATAACTGTAAACTCATAATGTCCGTATCTTGACGAGAATGCGGTCTTCGAAATATCTTCTGATCGGATCTTCAACTGATGGTATCCCGATCTCAGATCAATTTTGGAGAAAACTCCGGCTCCTCTCAGCTGGTCAAACAAGTCATCGATCCTGGGTAGCGGGTACTTATTCTTCACGGTGACTTCATTGAGTGCACGGTAGTCAATGCACATCCTGAAACTCCCGTCCTTCTTCTTGACGAACAAAACTGGCGCTCCCCACGGCGACGAACTCGGTCTGATAAATCCTTTCTCCATCAATTCTTCAAGCTGTTTCTTCATCTCTACCAATTCTTCAGTGGACATCCGATAAGGTCTCTTTGCTATCGGCGCTGTTCCGGGTACCAACTCGATCACAAACTCTATGTCTCTGTCTGGCGGCATACCAGGTAAATCTTCAGGAAAAACATCCGGATACTCATTCACCACTGAGACATCTTCTATGCTGATTGCCTTGGTACTGCTAACCATCAACTGTCCATCTCTAACGGCGGTAGCTTGAAATTCCACTTTCTTTCCTCACGGGCTCTCAACTGAGATAGTCCTTCGTCCACAATCCAATACGGCCTTGTGCTTGGATAATCAATCCATTCCCAAAATAACATCTAGGGTCTGGGTTTCCAATATAATAAGGTTCGCTAGGAACTCTATCCCATCTATTAATATTCTTACCCCAGAACATCCTACTTTAGTTCGGAGTTCGGAACCAGGGGTTTGAACTATAAGCATGCACTTAAGTCTTGCAATCTCCAAATCATTTTTAGCAGCAAAGCCTTGAGAAACAAATGAATGCGAAGCTACAGAATCAAACAAAATTGTTGCAGGTACTGAGTTAACAAGTAACTTACCCAGTACGACGTCCGTGGCATTCTGAAGTGCATCTGCGGTGACATGGTTGACTCGGCCTCTCACCACGGTCTGGGGTGTTGCTCCTGGCTGTGCTGTCCCTCGATTGGCTCCTGGTGCTGGCGTCCTGGCTGGTGTGGATCCCAGATTGAAGCGAACTGGGGTCACTCCTGTTGTCTTCTTAGGGCAATTGTTGGCAAAGTGCCCTGGCTCGTTGCAATTGTAGCAGCGTCTCACTGTCCCCTGTTATTTGCACGAGCGGCGTTTACGGCTGGTCTTTGAGATACGATAGTTCTGATTGATGGGTCTTGGTGCTGGTGACGGTGTCCTTGTAGCATTCTGTGGTTGGAATCTGAAAAACTGATTTGGTGCAACTCTCAAACGTTGTTGTGCTCCCTGACGCAATCCCTGATGCTGCATCCTGCGCTTCCTGTTCTCATCCAGTTCCTTGCGCTTGTCCTCAAGAATGAGCGCTTTATTCACCAACTCTTGGAAATCTGGAAAGGTGTGGGTGATCAGTCCCACCTGTAGTCCTGAGTTAAGTCCCTTCATAAAGCGAGACTGTCTGGCTTTATCTGTCGCTACATCTTCAGGTGCGTAGCGTGCAAGCTGTGTGAACTTGTTCAGGTATTCGGCCACAGGCTAATTACCTTGCTTCAGTGCTCTGAACTCCTCCTTCTTGAGGTCCATAATTCCTTCTGGCACATGATACTGACAAAATGCAGCCGTGAACTCCTCCCAAGTGATATCCTGAGGGTTCTCCTGCGTGGCGCAGAAGTTCTCCCACCATTCGGCGGCTGTTCCTTCCAACTGATGAGACGCGTAGAGTACCTTCTCATTTCCCGTGCATTGAGCAATGTGTAGCTTCCTCTCAATTGACCTTAACCAATCATCGGCTTCCAACGGATTGGCATTCCCGGAGAAAGTGGGTGGATGAGTCCTCATGAACTCTGACAGTCTTGTATTATGGCGTTGTCCCTGATTGACTTGATTAGCAGTGGCCTGAGCAGTGACGTGTTGCATCTGTTGCATCATAGCATGCATTAACTGAGTCTGAGAAGCAAGAAAAGCTCCAAAATTCTGCATGTCAACTGGCGGTGCTGGTTGGGGTGCAGGGGCTCCATTGTTGGGGTTTCCAGCTGGGCGAGAACCACTGCCGTTGCCTCCAAGGTTTCCGCGGGTGTTCACCATCTGTCGATTGCTCCAAGTTTTAGAGATGAGAGGGAACAAGAATAGACAAGTAATAGAGAAACTATGCGGGGGAAAAAGTGTAACTCAAAATCCAACTTTATTATTAATAATAGTAATAGCTTGGTACGGTCGCTTACAATGCCTAAGGGCCTTGCAACACATACTGCACACTCAGCAAACAATGAAATCCAACGCCTCTAAAGGGTGACTCTTATTCTATAACGCGACTCGACAAAGGAGTCTCAACCTCAAAACCTATGCTCACTCGTCTAGAAAACCTCCACTGCCTGGGTGGGGGTGCGACGGCATCGGCGCGAAACAATCGCCATGCCCTGCAACTGCAGCTGTGGTTGACGACGCGGCGTCTTCCTCTGACTCTGGATCTGGCTGTTGCTGTGGCTGTGGCGCGGGTGCAGGTGGCGCCTCTTCTGGTTCCTCCTCTGGGTCTGGAGCGTCCAACTCTAACACTGGATCGGGACCCTGTCCATACAGTGCGGTCTCCAACTCTGCGATTCTTTCCGTAGCATAAGCGACGTACTCACGAGCATTCCCCAAGTGCTTCTTCTCTTCCTCAACCTGTTCGCGAGCCTTCTTCAACTCCTGAATTGTGTCATCGATCAGCTCCTCCTGAGCGGCGACGAATCTGGCTAAGTGAGTGACAGTAGCATCCTCATCTTCTATCGGCTCCCGTTGAACTCTGCTGTCTCGGCGTGGGTGGTGATGGAACACTGTGCCTTCCAGCTCCCTGGAGTAGGTGCGAGCGATCTGCTGCATTGCTCGACACGACACCTCCTGGATTCCAATCTCAAAGGTAGACCTCCTGGCGGTGAAGTGGAAAGGGCGACTGAACTTTGTCTTCTCTCGGGCATACACCGTGATCCGGACGTCCCATCCTGTGACCAGTCCTGCTTGCACAAGTGTAGTCCCTCGGTAGAGCGGCCTCTCAAAACCTCCAAGAAACTGAAGCATACGCCACAACTCGGCGGCATAGCCTCCTTCACGCTCTGCGTAGTTGTTCTTCATCATCATCTGCCAAAAGACGCTCGCGTAAGAACGCAACACTTTAAAAATCAATGTGGAAGACGAATGAACTCAGCAAGGGGTATGAACAAGGAAGAAAGGGGTAAGTCGAGAATTCATTCATTATCTTGACCAACTTTTAGCTTTAGAAAATAGGTTTTATCCTTACTACGACCATTCTAACTATGGGTGAGCCTACAGTCAACCTGGCTCTGATACCACCTCTGTCGGGACCCGAATCTACAAATCCGGACCCTCTGAGTATTCAGCACTAGTCCAGGAACGCGCTAGTGCACACATTCTCAACATTGGTAAATATCACAATCATACCACTCGATACTAATAAAGTACTTTAATTAGATAATCAAACTGGTTGCTTGACCTTAAGGTCAAGTTACAAATATACGCCTCGCAGGGCAAAACTTATTAAAAGAGAAATAATAGCAGCGGAAAAATAAGATAACTTCGTGGCGCCATCCAGTATGCCACAGGCAACTGACTGGGACTCGATTCCTAGTTAGACGGTTCCTCTTGGAGCTCCTCCTCCAAAGCTGGTGTAGTCTCCTCTTCAACTGGTGTTGTATTGTGGCAAGGGTGAGTACTTGGTACTCAGCAAGTCATGCACAAAATGCAACTAATATACTATATGCATGGCTTAATACAAAGGAATAGCTCAAAGTTTGTTTGCAGTAAAAATCATTTTAACAAGTATCATAAGTAGATTCGAAAGCAGTAGAACAAGTAAAGCATAAATAACTTTTCCAGGAGTTTAATAAACATCTTTCCCAATCCTAATCCACATTTCCCATCAAAACCAAACCCAACCTTTCAAGTCCAAGTTGTTTTTGAGAAAGTCTAACCCTTGACTGTAATTCCCGAGCAATGTCCAATACCGCGGACACGACTATTCGAATAGATTTTACACTCTGCAGAGGTTATGCACTTTTCCCACAAGATACAGTCAAACACCACAAAGGCGAGTTTCCGTAACAAAGTCTTTCGGAAACCTCTAACAGTACAAGTGGTCCTCTCCGGTGATTGCACACTAACCCTTCCCTTAGCGAAGGCGAAGTTTAGGCCAATCCACCGTTAGATGGGTACCTGGCCGCAGCCCCGGTACGCTCCCCCGTACAACTACACAAAAGGTATAGTTGACACCTAGAGGTCCCACAGGTACGTTATTAGCAACTTAATCAACTAGGTCCGTCCCATTACAGACATGTGGTTGCAAGATTGACTCAGTTCAAAGGCTTGCAAGGTTAAGTCCTTAGGGTGACCAGGGCAAGACTACCCGAAGAACCAACACAACGTTCCCGGTGCCACAACTGGCCCACCCGATCATTCTTGCCACATGCCCCGGTCAAATCTATTTATCAAACCCCAGTTGATTACCATGCACCACTTGCCACCAACATCACATGATACTTTTCCAAAAACAGGTTCAATATATCATTAAGTCAATATTAACATTTGAGTGTCCAAAATCATGTCATGAGCACGTAGCAGGTCTAAGCATTATACTACCACGGTCTAAATCCCCAGGTTGGCAATTTAGTAATGTCCAACTATTTAATCCTCAACTAGGGTGACAAGGGATCATGGCACATAATTAATTAACCAAGGTGTCATACAGCAATTAGGCATTTATCTAATTCCCATAATTTAAATAAAGTATTTTCTAATTAAACTAGCATGCAATAGTTTAAATCGAATTTAATTTGAAATTGGGACAACATGGTCAAAGCACAACTTGCCTTCAAAAAGTACTTGCCCTTGGTCCTGAGCTGGCTCCTGGGTCAACACTTCTCCCTCGAAGCCTTCGGGCACTTCAACGTCTACTCGTAAAGCGTGCAAATAGCAATAAATAAATAAACAGTAGACAAAAAGTGTCCAAATATTTAAAGTTTAATTAATCAATTAAATAATATTACAGAGAAAAACTTTAGTCCAAAAATTAAATAAAATTCATCATTAGGTAGATCTCAATTTTATACAAATTTAGAAATTTGAATCACTTAAATCGAAGTTCAAACGCAAAAGTTATAAGCGTTTGAAGTTTGAAACAAATTCTGAAATCAATTATTCAACTTAATAAATCATTTTATTTTTCGGAAATTCATTTATTAAATCGGCAGGACATGTCGGCCACTGATTGGGTGGTGGCGTCGGCGATCCATGGACGTGGTCCATGGTTTGGCTCGGTCCACCGTGGACTCGGTCCACAGCACGTGTGACTGACAGGTGGGACCCACTGGTGACGTCACGGCTGACGTCACCGCACGGCTGGGGTGGCCGCTGACATGCGGGCCTGCCATGACGTCAGCGTGACGTCATGTTGCGGTCGCTGACACGCGGGCCCGGCGTGTCAGCGTCTCACGCGCGTGAGTCTTGCTGGCCGGCGACGGTCGATATACGGGCCAGCGTGGCTTGATCTCGGCCGTTGATTTGAAAATCAACGGCCCAGATTGGATCTGGCTTTCACGCGTTTGGGTTAACGCGGTCAATTCAGACCGTTGGATCTAGATCCAACGGTTGAGATCCAATCTAACGCGTATAACGCGGCTAACGCTAACCGTACGATCTAGATCTAACGGCTGAGATTGGATCTGGGGTTTGGAAAGGGATCTCACCGGCGGGACGACGTGGCGTGATCTGGACCGTGCGATGGAGATCCAACGGCTCACAGTGCTCGCGAACGGCGATGGTGACATGGCGGAGCAGAGGCCACCGGAGATGAAGACGACGACGAGCCCGACGGCGCTTCGGGGTCTCTCTGGCGGAGTGAGACGTACCGCAGGTGCGCCTTGGCACAGGGTCCGGGGCCAGGTTCGATTCGCGGCGGAAGGCAGACGGACGGCGAGGCGAAGTAAAAACAGCTGCGGAGGCCTCACCAACTACGGCGAGCAATAGCGGGAGGACGGCGGTGGCTAGGGCTAGGGCACGTGGGGCAATCGATGCACGAGGCTAGGGCGAACCTCGGGCACGCATCCGGGCATTAAATCTGGCCGGACGCCGAGATCCCAGCGGAATCCGTGGCGGAGCGATGCAGGCGGCGAGTCCGTCCGGTTCTGGCGGCGGCGTGGCTTGATCTCAACCGTCCACGTGGCACGATGGGACGGCCGGGATCGCTTCGGGTGCGGCCGTGGTCTCGCGGGTTGGATCTTGATCCAACGGTTCGGATCGATGCAGGTTAGGGTTGGGTTCGATTCGAGTCGGTGGCTCGGGTCGGACTCGAGTCCGACTTCGGGTTCCGACTCGATCGGATGAAACGATGCTCGACCGATTTGATTTTTCCAGCGATTTAATAATCCAATTAATTCCCAGAAATTCATTTAATTCATTAGAAATAGTAAAATACTCAAAAAAAATTCCAGAAAAATTCTAGAAAATATTTTGGACTCAAATAAAATATTTGCAACAAAAATTTATTTGCAAAGTTAAATTCTTTAATTATTTCAAAATAGAATAAATTCAAATAAATTCCAGAAAATTCCAAAAATTCACCAAGGTGCCAAATCACACATGAATTTAAGAAAAGCAAAATTTTGGGGTGTTACAGCAGCCTCAACATCCTGTATGTTGATACCTTCGATGCCCTGGGAACCCCTCGCTCGGGTCTTCGACCGAGCAAGGCCCCTTTCCACGGCGTCGTCCCTGGCCAACAGGCCCATCCACTCGGGAGCCCAGAGAACTTCCACACCGAGACCCTCACGTTTGAGGTGGTGAATTTTCCCGGCTCCTACCACGCCATTCTGGAGAGGCCTTGCTACGCTAAGTTCACGGTAATCCCCAATTACACCTATCTGAAGCTGAAGATGCCTGGGCTGCAGGGAGTGATCACCGTGGCCTCATCTTTCCAGCTTGCTTACAACTACGAACGAAGCAGTTGTGAGTTAGCTTCAGCGGTAATCGCGTCCGCTGAGCTCACCGACCTTCGAGAGAGGGTCCTCGAGACTACCACCGACTCCGGTAAGTCGAGGCCAAGCTCCTTCAAGCCCGCGGAAGACACGAAGGAGGTCGCGGTTGATCCCGATGATCTCGCGAAAACCGTGCGGGTAGGAGTCACGCTCCCCGCAAAATAGGAAGGCGTGCTCGTCGACTTCCTCCAAGCCAACCGGGACGTCTTCGCATGGAAGCCCTCGGACATGCCGGGAATCCCGAGGGAGGTCGCCGAGCACTCCTTAAACATCCGACCAGGCTCGAAGCCGGCCGCCCAGCGCCTGCGCCGTTTCGACGAAGAAAAGAACAGGGCCATCGGGGAAGAGATTGCCAAACTTTTGGCCGCAGGGTTTGTAAGAGAGGTGCGCCACCCCGAGTGGTTAGCAAACCCTGTTCTTGTAAAAAAGAAAAGTGGGCAATGGAGAATGTGCATTGATTACACGAGCCTGAACAAGGCATGTCCTAAAGTGTCGGGACCCGAATTTGCAAATCCGGACCCTCTGTGTATTCAGCACTAGTCCAGGATCACGCTAGTGCACACAGTCTCAACATTGGTAAGTATCACAATCATACTCAACAAAATAATAAAGTACTTTAATTAAGATAACCAAACTGGTTGCTCGACCTTATGGTCAAGTTACAAAAGTATGCCTCGCAGGGCTAAGACTTATTCAAATAAAATCTGCAGCGGAATATATAAAGAAAACGCGTGGCGCCAATCAATATGCCACAGGCAACTGACTGGGACTCGATCCCTAGTTAGACGGCTCCTCCTGATATGCCTCCTCCAAAGCTGGCGTCGCCTCTTCTTCAACTGGTGTTGTTTTGTGGCAAGGGTGAGTACTTGGTACTCAGCAAGTCATGCACAGAATGCAAGCTAATATACTACATGCATGGCTTAATACAAAGGAATAGCTCAAGGTATACTTGCAGTAAACAGCATTTGAAAAGTATCATAAGTAGATTCGAAAGCGGTAACAAACAAGTATAATCATCAATAACTTTTCCAGGAGTTAAATAAACATCCTTCCCATTCCTAGTCCACATTTCCATCAACATCATCATTTAAACCAAACCCTTTCCAAGTTCAAGTTATTTCCATGAAAGTCTAACCCTTGACTGTAATCCCCGAGCAATGTCTAATGCCGCGAACACGGATATTCGAATAGATTTTACACTCTGCAGAGGTTATGCACTTTACCCACAAGATACAGTCAAACACCACAAAGGCGAGTGATCGTAACAAAGCCTTTCGGATACGGCTAACTACACAAGTGAACCTTTCCGGTTTTTGCCATACACCATCCCTTCCCTTATCAAAGGCGAAGTATGGGACCGACATACCGTTGGATGGGTACCATGCCTCAGCCCTGGTACGCTCCCCTTTCAAGCTACACAAAAGGTGTAGTTGACACCCGAGGTATCACATGCAAGTTATTAGTAACTTACTCAACTAGGACCGTCCCATTCCGGTCATGTGGTTGCACAGTTGACTCAGTTCAAAGGCTTGCAAGGTTAAGTCCTTATGATGACCAGGGCAAGACTACCCGAAGAACCAAACCAACGCTTCCGATGCCACAACTGGCCCACCCGATCATTCTTGCCACATGCCCCGGTCGAAAACTATTTATCAAAACCCTAGTTGATTACCATGCACCACGTGCCATCAACATCACAACACATGATACCTTTCCAAAACAGGTTCAATATATCATTAAGTCAATATTAACATTTGTTTGTCCAAAATCATGTCATAAGCACGTAGCGGGTCTAAGCAATATACTACAACGATCTAAATTCCCATGTTGGCAATTTAATAATGTCCAACTATTTAATCCTCAACTAGGGTGACAAGGGGTTCATGGCATTCAAGTGTTTATGTCAAGGTGGCATACAACAACTAGGTAATTAACTAATCTCCCAAAATTAATTAAAGCATTTTATAATTGAACTAGCATGCAATAATTTAAATCAAACTAATTTCAAAATGGGATCAACATGGTCAAAGCACAACTTGCCTTCAAAGAGTACTTGATCTTGATCCTGAGATGGCTCCTGGGTCAACACTTCACCTTCGAAGCCTTCGGGCACTTCAACATCTACTCGTAATGCGTGCAAATAGCAATAAATGAATAAAACAGTAGACAAAAAGTGTCCAAACATCCAAATGAAGTCCATAAATAGAGAGAGCATAATTTTATGAATTTTTAGGAATTTGAATCGGCGAAATCGGAGTTAAAACGCAAAAGTTACAAGCGTTTAAAGTTTAAATAATCAATTAAATAATATTTCAGAGAAAAACTTTGGTCCAAAAATTAAGTAAAATTCACCATTAGGTAGATCTCGATTTTATACAAATTTAGAAATTTGAATCACTCAAATCGGAGTTAAAATGCAAAAGTTATAAGCGTTTGAAGTTTGAATCTATTTTTGAAATCAATAAACCGAATTAATAAATCATTTTATTTTTCGGAACTTAATTATTACGTCAACATGACACGTGGACCAATCAGGGGCCACCACGTCGCCTCGGGTCCATCGACCCGCCGCACGGTTTGGCTCGGTCCACCGTGGACCCGGTCCACGGTTCGTGTCTCTGACATGTGGGCCCCTCGGGTGATGTCAGCGGTGACGTCATCTCGCAAGGCTGAGGGACGGCTGACAGCTGGGCCCCACCATGACGTCAGCGGTGACGTCATGGTGCGGTTCGGCTGAGCCGCTGACGCGTGGGTCCCACGCTGACATCGCGCGTGACGTCGTGGCGGCCGCGGTAGCTACCGCGACGGTCGACCTCCCGGCCATGTGGTCGATCTCGGCCGTTGATTTGAAAATCAACGGCCCGGTCGGATCTGGGTTTCCGCAGCGTTGAAGCGCTCGGTCCACCTCGACCGTTGGATCTTGATCGGACGGTCAAGATCCAATCTACTCGCTACAACGCGACTAAAGCTAGCCGTTCGATCTCAATCTAACGGCTGATATTGATCCTGGCACGGTGCGGTTTTGGCTACGTGGCACAATCTTGAGCCGTTGGATCTAGATCTGACGGCTGAGATTTGATCTAAAACCGTAACACGTGGGCTTACCTCGCGGTGACGTGGACGAATCCTAGCCGCTAGATCTTGATCGGACGGTGGAGGGAGCTCGGGGACGGCGATGGCCTCACGGCGGTGCTGCGGCTGCCGGCGCTGAGGACGGCGACTACTCGAACGGCGTTTGGGGCGTGCTCCGGCGAGGTGAGTGGTACTCCCGGACGCGGCTTGTCCTTGCGGTTCCAGATCTGGACTCAACGGCGGCGGAGGACGACGGACGACGGCGGAAACAACGGAGAACCGCGGCGGAACACACAATCAACTCCGGCGAGCAATTGCGGCGCAACCACGGCGGCTCAGGCGTGAAGATCTAGGGCTACGAGTGCGCAAGGAAACGGGGAACACGCTGGCGGTGGCGGCACATTAAATAGGGGCCTCGGCTTCCGTGTATTGCACGGAGACCGAGGTCCACCCGGTTGCGGCGGCGGAATCCGAATTGGATTCGGATTCGGTGACGTGGCTCAACGTGGACCGTTGGATCAAGATCCAACGGCTCGGAGGTTTGGGCTCGGGTCCGGTCGGGCGACGTGGTTGGCTCGGTCGGACTCGGGTTCGGGTGACGTGGTGCGATCGTGGCCGTTGGATCACGATCCAACGGTCACACGCGTTAGGGTTCGGTGGTTTGGTTCGACCGAGACGGCTGGCGCGGTCGGGTCCGGGTCGGGCTCGAGTCTGACTCGGACTCGGGTCCGGTTGGATGAATAGTGAAACCAACTCGATTTTTCCAGCGATTAAATAATCCAATTAATTCCCAGAAATTCATTTAATTCATTAAAAATAGTAAAACACTCAGAAAAATTCTAGAAAATATTTTGGAACATTTTGGACTCAAATAAAATATTTCCAACAAAACTTTATTTGCAAAATTAAATTCTTTAATTATTTCAAAAGGGAATAAATTCAAATAAATCCAAATAAATTCTAGAAAATTCTAAAAATTCACCAAAGTGCCAAATCTTATTTAAATACATGAAAAGCAAAAATTGGGGTGTTACATAAAGACCCATTCCCATTACCCCGAATCGACAAAGTTGTCGACTCCACTGCAGGGTACGAATCCCTGTTGTTTCTGGATGCCTACTTGGGCTACCACCAGATCGTGATGAAAGAGTCCGACCAGCTCGCCACCTATTTCATTGCCCCCCATGGTTCGTTTTGTTACGTCATAATGCCGTTTGGTTTGAAAAACGCGGGTGCTACATATCAGCGGTGTATGCAGACGTGCTTTTCCGACCAAATCGGCCGTAACATCGAGGCATACGTCTACGACATCGTCATCAAGACTAGGAAGGCCAACGACCTCGTCGCCGACCTAGAAGAGACTTTTGCGAACCTTCGGCGATTCCGCATAAAGCTCAATCCGGAGAAATGTGTTTTCGGGATCCCAAAAGGGAAGCTGCTCGGCTTCATCGTCTCCGAGCGTGGCATCGAAGCCAATCGGGAGAAGATCTCTGCTATCATGAGGATGGGGCCAATCAGCAATCTGAAGGGAGTTCAGAGGCTGACAGGGTGTCTCGCAGCTCTGAGTCGCTTCGTGTCTCGACTAGGTGAGCGCGGGATGCCGCTCTACAAGCTGCTGAAGAAATCCGACTGCTTCAGCTGGACGCAAGAAGCGCAGGAAGCCCTCAGTCGACCCAGGTCATCAACGCGGCACTCGTCGTAGAGCGAGCAGAGGAGGACCGCGTGTTCAAGGTACAATGCCCGGTCTACTTCATCAGCGAGGTACTCTCTGAAACCAAGGTCCGGTACCCGCAGGTGCAAAAGCTACTCTATGCGGTGCTCATCGCAAAGAGAAAGCTCGCACATTACTTTGACCGGCACCCGGTGTCGGTGGTGACCTCGTCTCTGCTCGGAGAGGTCATTCACAACCGCGAAACCACCGGAAGGATTGCCAAGTGGGCACTCGAGCTCAACGGCCTTGACGTATCGTTCGTCCCCTGGACGGCAATCAAGTCACAGGCCCTGGCCGATTTTATCGCCGAATGGACCGAGGCTCAGACTCCACCGGCGCTCGAAGACCCCGATACTGGACAATGTACTTCGACGGGTCCTACACCAAGAATGGAGCAGGCGCTGGAGTCGTCATCATCTCCCCGCTCGGCAACAGACTCCAGTACGCTATCTGGCTGCTTTTTGATGCCACCAACAACATCGCCGAGTACGAGGCCCTCGTCAACGGCCTTCGGATCGCCGCCGACCTCGACGCCCGGCGACTCTACGTACACGGAGAATCCAAGCTGGTTGTCTACCAAGTAATGAAGGCCACGGAGCCTCGCGATGCCCGCATGGCGGCCTATTGCTTGCAGGTACGCAAGCTCGAGGAGAGATTCAAAGGCTTTGAGCTCCACCACAGCTATAGACGCTACAATGGTGAGGCAGACTCCCTTGCCAATCTTGCCTCCAGCAAGGGCCCGGTTCCCCTTGGGATCTTCGTCTCTGATCTACACAAGCCGTCCATCCGGTTGGACTCACCCGGTGAGACCGCATCCGACCCCCCAAAAGCGGTCATCCCGGCCAAGCGCTCGAGCGGAGGCAGAACCCGGCCGGTCGGACCGAAGTGTGCTCGCAACCGACTCCGACTGGAGGCGGCCCTTCATCGACCGACTAACCGACGGGGCACTCCCCGCTGACCCGACCGAGGCTCGGCGCCTCGCACGGTGTGCTAAATCCTTCGTCCTAGTCGAGAAGGATTTGTACAAGAGGAGCCCCTCCGGAATCCTCCAAAGGTGCGTCCCGACCGACCAAGGGAGGCAGCTGCTGCTCGACGTCCATGGTGGGATTTGCGGTCACCATGCTGCGCCCCGGTCCTACTGGCCGACGCCGAGCAAATCGTCCGCACCTGCGAAGGATGTCAATTCTTCGCCCGGCAGACCCATCTTCCAGCGCAAGCCTTACAGACGATCCCTATCACGTGGCCGTTCACGGTATGGGGACTCGATCTGGTCGGGCCCTTCAGAAAGGTGCCCGGGGGCTTCACTCACCTGCTCGTCGCGGTAGATAAGTTCACCAAGTGGATAGAGGCCAAGCCGCTCGCAACCATCACCTCGGCGCAAGCGGCGAACTTCTTCCGCGACATTGTCTATCGGTTCGAAGTCCCGAACTCCATCATCACCGACAACGGGACGCAATTCACAGGGAAGGAGTTCCTCGAGTTCTGCGACGGCTTTAACATCTGCGTCGACTGGGAGGCAGTGGCGCATCCCCGCACCAACGGCCAAGCGGAGCGGGGCAACGGCATGATCCTCCAAGGACTCAAGCCACGGATCTTCAGTCGACTAAAGAAATTCGCGGGGCGATGGGCAATCGAGTTGCCCTCTGTCCTTTGGAGCCTGCGAACCACGCCGACCCGGTTTACACCATTCTTCATGGTGTTTGGAGCGGAGGCCGTCCTTCCAACCGACCTGGAATACGGCACCCCGAGACTCCAAGCATACAACAATATGCCATCGACCAGCTCGACGAAGCACGCAACGTCGCCGTTTTGCGATCATCCAAATACCAACAAGCCCTACGACAATATCACAGTCGCCAAGTCCACAGCCGGTCGTTCAGTATTGGTGACCTGGTCCTGCGCCAGGTCCAATCCAGCAAGGATAGACACAAGCTCTCTCCACCGTGGGAAGGTCCCTTCACCGTCGCAGAAATACTCCGACCCGGCACCTTTCGTCTCAAGGATTCCGAGGGAAGTCTCATCCCCAACGCGTGGAACATCGAGAAACTAAGAAAGTTCTATCCCTAGATTTTCTTTCTTTCCCATCCGTGTATCACTCGGGAACTGTCGGTTTGCGGGGCCGTGTTGGTCGACGTCCCGACCAAGTGTCCGGACCTCCCCCGTGATAGCTCTCTCTTTCTCGCTTTGCCCGGATGCTATCACTCCAGCCCACGCCCGACCCCCGCGGTTCCAAAAAAGGCTACGGTCGTCGAGTGATCACAAGCACGCAAGCAAGAAATAAAAAGAAGCACAACATCTCGGAATTTCAAGACTTTATTTTTTTTTACAAAAAGAGTGGTCGGACACCCAGCCTACTGGCCCTCGCGGCAGTTTCAGTCCGGGCGCCCCCCAACCCAGCCGTCCACCTCGTGGTGATGCTTCGTCAACGCCTAGATAAGGGGCCCCCTCGCCTGGCGAAGGTGAGGGATGGCCCCAATGAGCGCGTTGATGACGACGGCGCCGGCCTCCACGTCCCTAATGACCATCTCCCACGCCTCCTCGGCGGAGAAGTCCTGCGGCCAGTTGATGGGAGGGTCCGCCATCCGGAGAAGAGAGGAGCGAGCTAAAGAGGCAAGTGGAGCACACTTGCGTTTCAAAGGTTCGTTGCACCTCCTTTTATACTCCGCGGCACGGGAGATGAAGCGCATCGAGTAATGGCAGGGACCGAAAGACAAAGCATCCCGCACCAATCCCAACCACGACACAGCCATCCAGAAAAGTTAAGGCGCTCTAATCCCTTAGACTCTTTTCCATTTCGTCACGTCTCTTGCCCCCGAGCTCAAAGTGGTACGCGGCGACTGCAACCTAGTCCCCGTGGACCACTCGGGGGCTACCTATGTGTGCCCGCACGAGTCAGTGACCAACCAAACGACCGACCAAACGGTTTCCCTCGCGGTAACCCCTTCGACCCGAGCGCTACGTCCTACGCCCCAGCGGCTACGGTTGCGAAGTAACGTTTCGCGGAAGAAGGAAATACTCGAGCGGGGCAACCCAAAGCCGGTCGGAAGCACTTCTTTCCCATGAAGTGAGCGCTCTAAGTCCTAGTCCTCTTCTACGTTTCCCTCGTAGGTGATGAACACAACACCCACGCTCGGGAAACCCCCAAGGATCCCATGGCTACGGTCGTCAAGCGTTCATTACAACGAAAAAATACAGGATGGGCGAAGGGAAACTTAGAACGGCCCAGGAGGCCAAAGCTATTAGCGACTCATCCACTGTTCATTACATGAATTCGTCACCCTACGAAAACAAAAGGAAAAACTAATTATCTCCCTGCTCTCGATGGAGGACACTCCGCGGCGAAATCCTCTCGGTGATCTCCCGGGCGTACGGATCGACTTGGGACTCAAACCCATCGATCTCCTCATCGGTCCGATTCCCGGCGATCCCACTTTCGACAGTCTCGAGGTCGATACCATCGTAGTAAGAGATGGCGTTGACCAGTGCCGAGGAGGCACCGAGCGTCGCTGCCTCGCGCACCGAAGCTTCGACATGCTCCGGCACGCTGGCCAGCACGGAGGAGAGGGAGCTCGGGCCCAGGATAAGCCCTTGCACCCGGTCACAGACAGTCCGGCCGACCTCCCGAAGCATCGTCAGCTCGACTGTCAGCTCGGACAGCCCCCTCTCCGCTATCTGCTGAGCCGACAGGGCCGCATCCCGTGACGTGACCGCCGCGTCACGCTCCTCCACCGCCAACCTTCGCGACTCCAAGGCACCGCTAAGGTTCCTTTGCAGCTCTGCAAGATCAAGACCATATCAGAAGACGGCTATCGCCCAATCGCGATCGCGAAGTCCGCCGAGGGCTCGGGTAACTCACCGGCCACGGAGGCCCCCATGGCGTGGAGGTCTTCCTCGGCCTTGGCACGCGCCTCCCGGTCGAGCGCCGCATCTTCGGCGAGCTTTTTTGCCAAAGACAGCTCCTCCCGAGCGGAGTCTCGCTCGGCGCACAGTTGGTCGGCCTCCCTCCGGGCCGAGTCACAGTCGTCCCGGAAGTGGGCCGCCTCCAACCGAGCGGACTCCTCCGCACTAACGGCGGAGGCCCTGGCTTTGTTGGCCTCCTCCAGGAAAGACCTGGCCTCGGACACCTCGTCGCCCAGGGACCGGACCAGCTGCCGAGCCTCCTGCAGAGACCCGGCAACTTCGTCCAGCCTCTGATTGGCGATAGTGGCCTTCTCCTGCTCGGCGGCAAGCACTCCCCGAGCATCGTGCAACATCGCTCCGAGGCGATCACGTTCCTCCTCGATAGCCTCCCTCCGACCATGCAGGTGCCGCAGGAAGGCTAACTTTTCCATCGTCCGAACCTACAGGCACTGCAAAAACCACTTGGTTGGTCAACCGCAGCCCCGTTCGAAAAACTGCTAGGACAAGGCTCTCGATCTTACCGTCCTGGCCAGGTGAGTTCCCCCAATGATAGAGCCTAACGCCTTGCTAGAGGACTCGAGAGCGAGAAGAAGACCCTTGCGGATCTGGCTGATCTCGTCCTCGACGCTCCTCTCGCCCTCTTGCAGGGCCACCCATTCCCTGTTCTCCGCCATGTCGTCCAGGACGAGTAACGGCTCTCCGGACGGGCCGCTGCCTGGCCAGGTGAGCACGGGCAGGGACTCTGGGACGGACCCCGACTGCGCCATCCCAGCAGTCCGCCCTTCCGGAGACCGATCCGGGGAATCTAACTCGACCTCGATCAGTTCCTGGGCCGCCCCCGCTGGCGCGTCCCCGAGAACCCATCGCAGGGCCTCCTCCGACAGTCAGCTCGCGCTGGCTGGCGGTTCCCCAGGCGGTGGCAACGGAAGTACCCCCTCGTCTCCCACGACTGGAGACGCGGAGAAGCCCCCACGCGTCGGGCTCCCCAGCAACGGTGCCACCTCCTCTTCCACCGGCTCCGCCGCCGGGACCGGCCCCTCAGTCGGGACTGGCCCCGCGGGCTCCCCGCTCTGGACGACCGTCGTCACGGCCCCCGCCGGCGGGGGTGGAGGCGCAAGACCCCTCGCAGTCGCAGTCAGGCTCAACACCACCTCCGCCCTTGAGTAGACCCTGCACACGACAACCAGTTGGGAACCGCACGAGGTAGCTCAAGTGGAGGGCGGACCAAAAGCGAACAGGACACTTACCGTGATGAACGGATGCACGGCGGCCGATGCGCCCTCTTCGCTGGACCCCCACGTAGGGGCGTGACGGCTCTCCGCCTCCTCAGGAGGAACCCCGTATACGGAACGTCCTCCTGGGGCTCAAGGGCACCGACCCCTTGGCTGACGCCCTCACCCCCAAGCTGCCCTTGCTGCTCTCGCTCGAGGTCACCCCCAAGCTGCCCTCGCTCGAGGACGTGTCGGAGACCTCCTCGCCCCGCACGGCCCTGGCTGCGCGCTCTTCCCTCTTTTACGCCGCCCTGGCCTTTCTCCTCTCCTCCCTCCGCTCCCGGTGGGCGGCGTCGCGCTGATCGGCGATAGCGCGCGCCGCGGCCCTCGCTTCTTTCTTCCCCGGCAAGTAGGCCCGGGAGACCATTCCACCAAGCCCCTGCAAGGGTACACTCGGATGAGCTCCGAAAGGCTAAGGAAGAAGGGTCGGAGATGGAGGGTGCCGTTCGACCTACCAGATTCGGCGAGTTGCGCACCGAGAACGGCACGGGGACATCGCCCGCCGCCTCGGTGTCGCTCGCGCCGATGACTGCAAAGAACCGAGCTGAGAGCTCCGACGCCGAAAGCTTCGCCTCGGACATCCTCATGGGATCGGATATCCCAGCATATCTGAACATAGGGTGCACCCGATCCATAAGGGGTTGAACGCGCATCTCCGTGAATGCGCGAACGACGACATCGCCGGTCAGGCCCCGTGCCCTTAGGTCCTTGACCCGCTCGATGACCATCTTCACCCTCTTCTTGTCCTTCGCATCAGGTCCCCAACCCCACTAGGGACCCACCCTGGGCAGTTCGCCGATGAAGACCAGGGCGCTGCCACCTAGGTTCTGGACGTAGAACCATTCGGAGTGCCACCCCCGGTTCGACGATGGTAGCTTCACGTCGACGTGGTCCGCCCTGCGGCCGCCGCGCAGCTGGAAAGCTACGCCACCAAGGGGAGCGGCCGCGTCTGATGGCTTGTCCTGGAGCAGCCGCACCTGGAAGAGGTGCCACCAGAGCCCCTAGTGGGGTTCAATCCCCAGGAAGGCCTCGTGCAGCGTGATGAAGACCGCGATGTGGAGGACGCCATTCAGGTTCAGGTGGTGCACCTCCGCCCCGTAGAAGTGCAGTAGTCCGCGGACGAATGGGTGGAGAGGGAGCCCGAATCCGCGCTCGTAGAAGGAGGCGAGCATGACGACCTCTCCGTCGCCCGGCGCGGGGACCACGGCCCCGCCAGCACCCTCCACCGCGAAACGTCCCGTGGGGGAAGGAACCCCTTCTTCTCCAGGCCAAGGATGCGGCCGGGCGTCAGCAAGCACGTCGGCCATGACATCGCGAAGAGCGAGGAGGAGGGGAGAGGAAAGGCAAGGGAGCAAAGGACCCTCTTCACCAACTGTAAGCCTTCTCTTTTTCTCTCTCTGTCTCTCTTTTCGCAGAAGATGAAAGCAGGCGCCCCAGTCCTCGCCCCCCCTCCCCGCGCCCTTTTTGTAAATGCCGAACAGGCGCCCCCTCGCGCAAACCGCCACGCACCCCGACCGCTCGTTTGCCACAGCCTCCACTACCGCCGGTAATGCACTACGGTTTCCAATTCCCACTGCGCATTAAAATTCTGACAGGACAACTGCATCGCGCCGCGCGCCCCACAGCCTCGTGGTCTCCGCCGGGTGGTTTGGTCCAAGCGCCCCGCGATAGGTATGATCGGCCCATTGGGCCGCCCGGCCTCGAGGTGGTGAACTGCTTTCCGGCTTGCGCCCGAGGCCCGGCACTGTGCTACGGGTTACGAAGGCCAAGTCCATCAAACGGATCTAGCGCCGCCCCAGCACGGAATTAGAGTGAGGGGCGGACCAGGGCGAGCCCCCAGCGGGCCTTCAGTTGGCTCGGCGGACGGCCCAATCGCCCTGGTTCGCGTCCGAGACCATACCTCACACTCTCCCGCGGAACCCGTCGATGGGTGGCGGCCAGCTGCGCTTCAGGTCGGCGGACGACCTTGAAGTCCGATACGGGATTGAGTAAGGAAAGGTTCTCATGGGACGCCCCGCGGCGGTCGGACACCCGCACCGGGTTTTGTCCGCTTGGAGATGATCCCCCTTGAGAAAGATCACCAAGGTCCCACTCGGATTACCCTTTAGTAGCTCGCACGAGCACGGCGTTCACACTGACGTAGGTAAATGCGCGTTCGCTCACCCGCTCCAGGTCCCACACCTGCGGACGGGGCGTAAATGTGGGACAGACAGCGGCTACTCCGCCCGCAGATACTCTCGCCGAACGAGAAATCGGGATGGACGCCCCGCGCCGACGAAAGCCCATCTAGCTACGACATAAAACAAGCGTTCGGGCACCGGAACCTCGACAAAGGCATCCGGGGGCCCGCGCTAATAAAAGCTTTCGAAAAGGGTAAACCCCCGACCGGCTCTCTGACCCGCTCGGGGGCTCGGGGGTTACACCCACCGGGTGCGCTCGCGCGCACCCGGGTTTTTTCGACCATGGCAGTCCCTGGCACGCTGCGCCGACCGAATCTCGCCGACCGACCCGACGCCAAGTCGACCTCGACAGTTGATCTAACCCCCCGACCGGCTCTCCGACCCGCTCGGGGGCTACACCCACCAGGTGCGCTCGCGTGCACCTAGGTTTTCCGCCCGTGGCAGTCCCTGGCACGCTACGCCGACCGAATCCCGCCGACCGACCTAACGCCAAGTCGATCTCGACAGTTGATCTAACCCACCGACCGGCTCTCCGATTCGCTTGGGGGCTCGGGGGCTACACCCGTCGGGTGCGCTCGCGCGCACCCGGCCCAAGCGACCGACCGGCCAAGTCCGGAACACTCGGTTAGGGACCACCCGTGGGAAGGGAAACCCCCCAACCGGCTCTCCAACTCGCTCGGGGGCTACTGACGGATACTCATACCACAGGTACCCCAAGCGGCCCGAGTAAGCAGTTGGGCTGCTCCAGGCCCAGCTCCACCCGAAAGGCCTGCGCTGGGCAACAAAGGAGTCCCGCCCCCGATCAAGACTGGACTCGGACGGACTCCGACCCCCTCGATCGGAGCGCCCGCCAAACCCCGACCCCCGTGGGTCGGAGCACCTACGGCTTTGGCCCAGCTGGGACCGTCTCCGCCAACGACCGCGGCATCGGAACCCACGCTGGGAGTTGGCCGCCTACCCCACGGGCACGACGCTCAAGACATCTCTGCCAGGGTAGATTGTTCCTTCCCAAGGTGACAGGGGAGCCGCACGAAGTCAAGCTCCCGTCCCATCCGCCTGACACATAACCAGAGGGCGCGCCCTTTGGCGGGGGACACCAAGGTCAAGCACCACTACGTCAGCACCTGTGGACGAACGAAGCGATCGTCACTCCCCCAGCAGGCCCAGGCAGGACTCCTCGACTAGTCTATCAACCCAGCGTGGAGGACGCGAGGACCGGTCAGGCGACAAGACCGAAGAACGGACTCTGAGGCATAAGAGACCCAACCTTTTTTCTTTCCAAACTCCCATGTAACCAGCCATTTTCCGTCTATATAAGGAAAGACAGGACCCCGAGTGGGAGGGGAGAAGTTCGATCGATCAAGATGGAGACCGGTCAAACACGAAAAACACTTCCTCGCTTGTAATACCCCGCATCTACTTGCTCTCAGAAGCAATACACATCCGCCGTACGAACTGGAGTAGGGACCTTCAGCCCGAACCAGTATAAACCCTTGGCTCCTTGAGTCGACCATTCGGGGAGAGGGAGCGCGCGACCCCCACTAACCAAAAATTCGTATAGCCGGTGTACGAAACACCGACAGTCGGTGAGCTAGGGAAGCTCCACATGAGGTAAGTGGAGCACCCGAATCATGACAGTGAGAACTTTCTAGAGGTGGCCTCACCAGTTGCCGGCGGCGACCATAGGGTCCCGAGCCGGTGGCGGTGACGTGGCTGAGTTCATCCGCTGACATGTGGTGCAATGTTGGCTCCAGCTCAGCACCGCGACGGATGAATCTGCGGTGGTGCCGGTCCAGTCATCATTGCGTGGTGGCTTAGTCAGCAATCTCACGGGCCCACATGTCAATTTCATATTCTTGATGCACTAGGTTCACCGTAGATTAGGCTGTTCCGTGGAGCGAGCCTATGGACCAGGCTCCACCTGTCAGTCATACCACGATGTGCTAACGTCAGCAATGATGTCAGGATGACGTCATAAATTCGGTTTTCCAGTATAAAAATAATTCAGCTGAAAAGAGAAATTGACGCTGACGTCAGGTGACGTTATTTTTATCGGATTTTCCAAAAGAAAAATAATTAGTTTAATTCGGTTTATTCTTTTTAAATTATTTTTAAACTTCAAGTTACTCGTTCTTGCTCATACAATCTCCGATTGAGGTGATTCCAGAGCCTAAAAATTTGTAAAATTATGCTCTATTTAATGATGAATTTTATTTGATTTTTGGAGTTGATTTTCTCTCTGTTATTGGTATTTATTTGCATTTATATTTTGTTACACGTAGACGTTGAATTGTCGAGATTGTTCGAGAGCGAGGACTCAAGCTAAACTCAAGATCCAGAGCAAGAGCAAGGGTGTCTCTAAGGCAATTTGTGCTTTGACCATGTTGATCCTACTTTTGAAATTTATGTTGATTCAAATTATTGCATGCTAATTTAAATTAATATGATTTCAATTAATTAGGGAATAGCTAAGCTACCTATTTGAATTATGCCACCTTGTCTGAACTAATCGTATGCCCTAATTCATTTTATCACCCTAGATTGTGGAATAATAGTTGGAAATTAATACTTTGCCAACATGGGTTAATTAGATCGTAAATAGTCTTCTTAGCCATGCATCGTGTCATTGAAATAACTTTGGAATGTCGAAATTAATCTTGACTTAATGAGATATGGAACATAGTTATGAAAATGTGACATGTGTTGTTGATGGTGATGATGTCATGTGGTGCATGGTAACCAATCGGGTGAGAGAATGATTTAGACTGAGGCACCTTGTCTGAACTAAGCCACCTATTTGAATTATGCCACCTTGTCTGAACTAATCATATGCCCTAATTCATTTTATCACCCTAGATTGTGGAATAATAGTTGGACATTAATACTTTGCCAACATAGGTTAATTAGATCGTAATAGTCTGCTTAGCCATGCATCGTGTCATTGAAATAACTTTGGAATGTCGAAATTGATGGTGATGATGGCACATGGTGCATGGTAACCAATCGGGTGAGAGAATGATTTAGACTGAGGCAAGTGGCGGGAGTTGTGAGTGATGGTGGGCTAGGGTGGCACTGGGTTGATATAGTAACATAATATAAGAGTGATGGTGAGATGGTTTTCTGTGAGTGGAGTGATGGAAGTCTTGCCTTGGTCAATTAAGAACTTAACCTTGCAAGCCTTTGAACTGAGTCAAACATACAACCACATGTCTGGAATGGGACAGACCTAGTTGAGTAAGTTGCTAATATCTTGCATGTGGTACCTCAGGGTGACGGTTACACAGGGGTGTAGATGTACGGGGGAGTGTACCTGTGCTGCGGCTTGGTACCCATCCAACGGTATGTCGGTCCTATACTTCGCCTCTGCTGAGGGAAGGGATAGTGTATGGCAACCGGGGAGGTTCATATGTTACGATAGAAATTTCCGAAAGGCTTTGTTATGATTGCTCATTCGCATACTCTCGTATGGCGATTCACGGCTGGTGTGATGAGTTGATTGTATCTTGTGGGTAAAGTGTATAACCTCTGCAGATTGTCAAAACTATTCGAATAGCAGTGTCCACGGTATTGGACAATGCTTGGGGATTACAATCAAGGGTTAGATTTTCATAAATGAACTTGGGTTTGGAGAAAGGTTGTTCGGGAAATGTGAAATTGGTTTAAGGAGGAGAAATGGTTTACACGAGAAACAACTGTGAAACCTATTGTTGATATTACTGGTTTTTACAGCTTACAATCTATTATGGTTATTTGTAATTGCTATTTATTGCAAAACAACCACTTAGCCATTCATTTGGAATAAGCCATGCATGTAGTTATTAGACTTGCATTCTGTGCATGACTTACTGAGTGCTTTATGTACTCACCTCCTTGCAACAAACAAATCACCAGTTGAGGAGAAGTCTACATCTTCGAAGGAGGAGTTCCGCAAGGAGGTGAATATCTAGGAGTTGAACCTTGTAAGATGCCTGTGGCATATTGATGGGATTCACCGACGTTCTTCATTTCACTGCTGTTTACTTATTTGAAGTTGATGCCATCAAGGCCTCGCAAGTGTAAGGTTGACCTTAAGGTCATTCACCAGTTTTATATTCAATAATTGAGTACTTTTATATTTCTGTTGTGTATGATTGTGATATTTCGTCTATGTTGAGGCTGTGTGTGCACTAGCGTGATCCTAGACTAGTGTAGAATACACAGAGGGTCCGAATTTGCATATTGTCGGGACCCGAATCTGCAAATCCGGACCCTCTGTGTATTCAGCACTAGTCCAGGAACGCGCTAGTGCACACAGTCTCAACATTGGTAAATATCACAATCATACCACTCGATACTAATAAAGTACTTTAATTAAATAATCAAACTGGTTGCTTGACCTTATGGTCAAGTTACAAATATACGCCACACAGGGCGAAACTTATTAAGAGAGAAATAATAGCAGCGGAAAAAGCAAGATAACATCGTGGCGCCATCCAGTATATCACAGGCAACTGACTGGGCTCGCTCCCTAGTTAGACGGTTCCTCTTGGACCTCCTCCTCCAAAGCTGGTGTAGTCTCCTCTTCAACTGGTGTTGTATTGCGGCAAGGGTGAGTACTTGGTACTCAGCAAGTATCATAAGTAGATTCGAAAGCAGTAGAACGAGTAAAGCATCAATAACTTTTCCAATAATTAAATAAACATCTTTCCCATTCCTAATCCACATTTCCATCATCATCATTATTGAACCAACCCAACCTTTCAAGTCCAAGTTATTTTCAAGAAAGTCTAAACCTTAACTGTAATTCCCGAGGCAGGTCTAAGCATTATACTACCACGGTCTAAATCCCCAGGTTGGCAATTTAGTAATGTCCAACTATTTAATCCTCAAGTAGGGTGACAAGGGTCATGGCACATATTTAATTAACCAAGGTGTCATACAGCAATTAGGCATTTACCTATTTCCCATAATTTAAATAAAGTATTTTCTAATTAAACTAGCATGCAATAGTTTAAATCGAATTTAATTTGAAATTGGGATCAACATGGTCAAAGCACAACTTTACTTCAAAGAGTACTTGTTCTTGGTCCTGAGCTGGCTCCTGGGTCAACACTTCTCCTTCGAATCCTTCCGGCACTTCAACGTCTACTCGTAACGCGTGCAAATAGCAACAAATGAATAAAACAGTAAACAAAAATTGTCCAAACATCCAAATAAAGTTCACAAACAGAGAGAGCATAATTTTATGAATTTTTAGAAACTGGAATCGTCAAATTCGGAGTTCAAATGCAAAAGATACAAGCATTTAGAGTTTAAAATAATCAATTAAATATTAATACAGAGAAAAAATTTGGTCCAAAAATTAAATAAAATTCATCATTAGGTAGATCTCAATTTTATACAAATTTAGAAATTTGAATCACTCAAATCGGAGTTAAAATGCAAAAGTTATAAGCATTTGAAGTTTGAATCAAAATTTGAAACAATAATTCGAATTAATAAATCATTTTCTTTTTCGGAAATTCTTTTATTGCGTCAGCAGTGACACGCGTCGGCACCGGATTGGTCCACGCCGGTCGGCTGACGTCAGCCCGGCTCGGCCGATGCTGCTGACATGCGGGCCCCACCATGACGTCAGCGGGACGTCATGGTGCGGTCTGGGCACACGTGGCGCAATGACGGCCGTTGATTTGAAATTCGACGGCGCGGATTAGATCTAGGTTTCACGCGTTTGGGGTAACGCGGCGGATCTGGGCCGTACGATCTAGATCGGACGGTTGGATCTACTGCGGTGCAATGCGTGCTACGCGGCTCAATCTAAGCCGTTGGATCTTGATCCAACGGTTGAAAACAGATCTAGGGCTTGCAACGGGAAAAACGTACGGCGACGTGGCCGAACGTGGGCCGTTGGATCTTGATCCAACGGTCCAGATCTAATCTGGGATTCTGGGGTTCGGAGAGAACGTGGGCTTACCGTGGCCGTTCGATCTTGATCGGGCGGCTGTGGTAGCTCGCGAGGGCTCTGGCGGCGCGGCGGGGCTCTGGCGGCCGGAGACGAGGACGATGACGTCCCGAACGGTGTTCCGACGTGGTCCCGACGAGGTGAAAGGTCTCCCCCGAAGCGCCTTGACGTGACGGTTCCGGATCTAGGCTCAAAGACGTCGGAGGATCCTCAACGGCGGCAGCACAAGGCAAAAACAGCGGCGGCGCCTCCTCTAACTACGGCGAGGAATTGCTCGAGGACGACGGCAGCTCGGGCGTGAGTAGCTAGGGCAAAAGAGGCGCACGGGAAAGGGCTACGCGGCGGAAAGGTCAAGCACTTAAATAGGGCCTCGACGTGCGCAGAAATCAGAGAACCCTAACCGAACTCGGCGGCGACGCGGCGGAGGAGTCCGACCCGGACTCGGGCGGAGACGAAGGCGGGCAGCCGTCCACGTGGCGCGATCAGCGGCCACGATGGCGCGGGCGAGATCGGATCCGGACCGGATCCGGTCGGATCGGTGCGGCTCATCGTGGGCCGTTGGATCTTGATCCAACGGTCGCCGCAGGTTGAGGCTTCATTTGGCCGGTCTGGCTCGGTCTGGGCTCGAGTCTGACTCGGACTTGGGTCCGGTCGGATGAACAGTACAAACCAACTCGCATTTTCCAGCGATTAAATAATCCAATTAATTCCTCAGAAATTCATTTAATTCAAGAAAAATAGCAAACTGCTCAGAAAAATTCCAGAAAAATTCTAGAAAATATTTTGGAACGTTTTGGACTCAAATAAAATATTTCCAACAAAATTTTATTTGCAAAGTTAAATTCTTTAATTATTTCAAAATGGAATAAATTCAAATAAATCCAAATAAATTCCAGAAAATTCCAAAAATTCACCAAAGTGCCAAATCACACATGAATTTAAGAAAAGCAAAATTTTGGGGTGTTACACATATTCAGGTCCGACAAGCATCAACCCAAGTGATGGCAGCGTCGGGCGCCACGGAAAGGCTCAAGCACGTTTGTATGGTGCAACTCAGCCCCAAGGCCAACCTGCTCATGGATTCACAACCGATATGAGACGCATTCGATGCCGTAAAACCTGATCTGCCTGAGAAAGTTGTAGCTGCCTTTCTCAATGCATGCTTCATTGACGACAGAAAGAAGGCGATCGATGAGGCGAAGGAACGGCTAAAGCATTGGATAGCTCAAGGACAAGACCAGAAGCTCTTGGACTAGCTGGTGGCTGACACCAAGAAGATGAAGGCCAAATATGATAAGGAGAACAAGGACTTCAAGGTGACAAAGGAGCTCATATCGGCTCTAGAGGCATCTGAGAAGTCTTTGGAAAATGAATTGGCAAAGTCAACCAACAGCTAGCCAACATAGCCCCAAAAATGTCAAGCTTCTCATCTTCCCTCAAAAAGCAAAAAATTGCATTGGCCAAAGGTGTATCAGCAATCCAGGAACAATCAACCAAGATTGTCCCCGTTCCTAGTATGGCTGAGGAGGATCATGCCATTATCAATGAAATCGACAAGATCCTAGCCATTGCATTAGTTGTGCTTTCAGGCCTAGGCATCAATCCCTAAGTTTCTATCAAACTTTTGTTATGTAATGAATAATTGGGCCTCCTGTTGATACTTTTGAATACTTGTAATCTATAAATCGGTTGTTTAACCAATTTTATTCCCCTTTAAATGATTGTTACCTTGCTTTGATGTTATCAATTTTTGTTCTAAGGATGATGCATCTCATCGGCCATTTAACCGAAATCAACAACAATGAGTTAATTTGGTCTTAAGCTATCGACCATCAAAATTCCATAAAGTTTAGCCGATTAAGAACCCACCCAAACACTTGGGTAATATTTCTTCAAGTATTTTTCGTTAATCACCTTAGTAAATGGTACTCCATCCAAAGTCTCCAAAATATATGAATTACCTTTGACTAGTCGCTTAACTCTATACGACCCTTCCCACATCGAAGATCATTTTCCAAATCGACTATCCTTTGAGCCACAGGTAGAATTATTTTCCAAACCAAGTTGGATTCATCAAATGATTTAAGCACAACCTTTTTATTGTAAGCACTTGCGGCTCTAGCCTTATTTTTCGAAACTCACTCCAACGTTCGTAACCTCAATTCAGCCAAATCATCTAAATTATCGACTATCAAATCTCTAGTCTTGAGCCAACAAATTATCTTGTTTGGTGACCCTCAAAGAGCTTATATCAATCTCTATTAGCAATACCACCTCTTGTCCATACACAAGCTGATATGGTGATAACTTAGTAGCACCATGGCAAGCAATCCTATAAGATTACAATGCATCGGCTAACGTGATATGCCAATTCCTCGGTTTATCATCAATTTTTTCTCTTAATCAACTTGATCAATGTTTTATTCGACAACTCGGTTTGACCATTAGCTTGTGCATAATAAGGCGATGAATCTAAAAACTTGATCCCAAAATTCTCAGCAAAACTCTGGAATTCATTAGACATGAACACAGTACCCTGATCGGTCGTTATCATCTTAGGGATTCCAAACCGATAAAAAGATGTGTTCTTGGACAAACACAATCGCCTCAACACTGGTCACCTTCTTCAATGGAATAGCTTCAACCCACTTAGAAAAATAATTGATCATGGCTAATATATACTTATGCCCTTTAGACAATGCAGGATATATTTGACCAATTATATCTATACCCCAACCTCTAAATGGCCAAGGCTTTATGATCGGATGTAAGACCGTAGCAGGTGCTAATTGTACATTTCCAAACTTCTGGCAATCTTGACACCCCTTGTAGTATTTAAAACAATCCTTCAACATCGTCGGCCAAAAGTAACCAGTACATCTCAACAACCATTTCATTTTATGAGCCGACTGATGCGTTCCACAAATTCCTTCATGAACATCTCCCATTGTAGATTTTGCTAACTCAGTTCTAAGACATCTCAACAACAAACCTTCTAGAGTCTAATAATAGAGTGTATTATCGAGCATAACATATTTTAAGGCTTGTCTTTTAGTTTTCTTATCTGTCGGTTTTGATGGATTCGACAAATAGTACGATATCTTCAATCGCCAATCGGTTACATCAGTACACATAATCATTTTTTAAATCAGCTCACAATAAACCAATTTGTCAAAAACCTTATACTCCAAAGCTTGTTGTGCCAATGAATTGGCCATAGTATTTTACTCACGAGGGATATGGTTGATTGAAAAAGTGTTATATGAACCGATTATTACTTGACAATTCTTTAAGTATTTAATCAAAATGTCATCATAGCAATTGTATTCCTCTCTTATTTGTTGTACTACAAGCTGAAAGTCACCATAAGCCTCAATAAAGTCGATACCAAGATTATCGAGCATGTGCAGCCCCTAAGCAATGCTTCTTACTCAGATGGATTATTTGAACATCTATTTAAGCCTGAACGCAAACTCAAAACTATTCCCCTTTGGGGATATTAGTATGATGCCGATACCATCACCTTCTCTGCAAACTAATCCATCAAAATATAAATGCCAAGGGGCAATAGTAACTATTTCACAACCAGTTCTATGTTTTGTTATAGAATCGGCTATCACCTGTCCCTTAACTGCTTTGGGCAATTCAAATGTTAAGTCGAACTCAGTAAGCCTATAAGCCCACTTTTCAAGTCAACCTTTCAAAATTGGAGCTGACAACATATACTTAATTATATCATCTTTACATATGACCTTGCAAGCCAAAGCTAGTATATAATGCATTAACTTGGTGCAAGCAAAATATAAAGACAAACAAAGCTTTTCAATGGGAGGATATCTTGTTTCAACATCAATTAGTCATCGACTTAAATAAAAGATTACATGTTCCTTGCCATTGATCTCTTGCACCAGGATTGCCCCAATTGTCAATTCTTCAGCCGCTGTATGCAACCTAAACGGTACACCCTTTTGTGGCGCAGCTAATACCGACGGCTTAGACAGGTATTCCTTGATATTATCAAAGGCTTTCTGCTAATCGGTCCCGCCACATGAATTCTTGATTTTATCTTAACTTAGTAATGGAGCAAAAGTGTCTATCCGACCAGATAAATTTGATATAAATCGGCTCAAATAATTTATCTTACCGATCAACTTTTGGAGATCCCTTTTGCACCTTGGGGGCATGTATTGGCTATGGCTTTGACACATTCTTGGTTAACTTCAATACCTCTCTTATGCACCATAAACCCAAGAAATTGCCAAGCCGATACCCCAAAAGCGCATTTATAAGGATTCATCTTCAAATTATGCCCTATGGTTTTCTTGGATACTACTTCTAAATCGGCTAGATGTTGATAATCACTCGTGGACTTTAAAACAACATCATCGATATAAATTTCCACAATATGGCCGATCAACTCATGAAAAATCAAATTCATGGCTCTTTGATATGTAGCGCCAGCATTCTCTAAGCCGAATGTCATTACGACGCATTCTAATAACCCTAGGGCTCCAGGGCATTTGAAACATGTCTTATGAGTATCAGCTTCGGCCATGAATATTTGATTGTACCCTACATTCCCATCATGAAAACTAATAATTTTATTCCCAGATGCAGCATCGATAAGCATATTTGCTATAGGCATCGGGTATTCATCCTTAGGTGTTGCCTTATTTAAATCTCTAAAATTAACGCACACCCTAAGTTTACCATTTTTCTTCATCACAGGAACGATGATAGAAACCCACTTAGCATATCGGCAAGGCCTGATAAACTTAGCTTCTAACAATCGCTCTATTTCTTATTTTATCCTATCATACATGGCCAGATTAAACTGCCTAGGGGACTATCTAAATGGCCAATAGCCTGGTTTTATCGGTAGCCAATGTTCAACAAACTGTCGGCTTAACCAAGGCATCTCATGATACTCCCAAGCAAAACAATCTTTATAGCTTTTCAGTAAATTGTCCAACTTCTCCTTGTATTCAACAGTCAACTTTGAACTAATAAAAGCTGGTCTCTTTCTATCACCATCGCCTATATCAATTTCTTCTAATGGATCCGAAGACGGAAAACCTTGACCAAATCTTTCAACATTTTCAAAATCTTCGATGGCCTCATAGCTATCCGTTGTTTGCCGATAACATTGCATTCTATCTTGTAAAAATTATATTGCCGCTTTAGACTCCATCGGCGTACAATCTCATTCGGCCGATCAAGTGTGCTTGGCTTCACGCTAATCGAATTCACACATGCTTGGCCGATGCATATGAAATCACAATCTTGAAGCGTTTTGCCCGATATACACTTGGCCCCTTCGTGTTGCCAATTGGTCTCTGTACTGGCCATGGCTATATGAGCTGATGTGTCAGCTGCGACCACCTCAACTTTATCGCCATTCTATTGTATTAGCTTTTGATGCATAGTTGATGGAATACAACAGTTGGCATGTATCCAGTCTCTGCCAAGCAACACGTTGTAGCTTCCATTAGCATCGACTACTAGCGGGGACTGTAAAATCCCTGCCAGGTCAACGGCACATTCAACGAACTCTTAGCTCGAGGTCCAGCGGGACCCGTGCGGTCAACGACGTGGTCGGGGGTACCTAGCCCGAGCTCGACTTAGAAAGCAAGGGGCTAGCTCCCGTCCGAGGGGTCAAGCTCGGACGGTCTTGGTCGGGCATTCACACCGTCAGTTACCAAGATCCTTAAATGATGGAGTCAGGCCAGACATGGACGAAAATCACGGGACGGTTACGATCCGGCTTTAGTGCGCATGAAGCCACTCCCCCAGGAATCTCTCCTGGCCGTTTTCTAGTAACGGTTGGGAGAGGCTTAATGAAGGGAATATGCCCAAGAGGCAATAATAAATTGTTTATTATCATATTCCATGTTTATAATAGATGTTTATTTCTCATGCTAAAATTGTATTAATCGGAAACGTTAATACATGTGTGTTTAATAAACAAAAGGGTTCCTAGTAAAGCCTCTTTTTAAACTAGCTCGTTGATTAACTGATGATCAACGTTTCCTGATCATGAACATTGGATGTTGTTAATAACGGGGTCATGTCATTAGAAGAATGATGTGATGAACACACACCCAAGTTGGTATAGCAAATACGATCAAGTCATTTAGTTTGTTGCTGTATCAAACACATTCGAAATAGCTCTTTTCCTTAGACCATGAGATGATGTCAATCACTAATTCCGGAAGAGTACTTTGATGACATCAAACGTCGCTCCGTAACACGGTGACTATAAAGATGGATTTGGGTACTATGAAAGTATTAGTTGAGGCTCATGCATCAAGAGTGGGATTTGTCCATCCAGATGACGGAGAGATATACTCTGGGCCCTCTCGGTGATATCACATTGACATCGCTTGCAAGCATGTGACTAGGTCACAAGAATGTTATATCACGGAACGAGTAAAGAGTACTTGTCGATAACGGATCGAACTAGGTATAGTTGATACTGATGATCGGATCCGGACAAGTAAAATATCGTGAGACAAAAGGAATTGGTTATGTCATTTACGGTTTCTGCGATCACTAGTTCATCGTTGAGTGAATGGGAGTCATTATGGATCTCCGGATCCGGCCGATGATTATTGATCGAGAGGTGTCTCAATCATGTCCATTTTATTCACGAACCGTAGGGTGACACACTTAAGGTTCATCGATGCATTTGAGTGGATCTGAAACAGGAGAAAAGTATGGACAAGACAGGACTATTTGAGTATCGCAGGAATAGTTTTGGATATCGGAATAGTTAAAGGGGGAATGCGTTAATGTATGTTAATTAAAAGAATTAACAAATATTAAAATATCTGAAATAAAATTGTTTTATTTATTTATGGGAGAAAAGCCTTTCATTTCTTGAGTGGGGTTTTAATGGAAACCAAAGTGGGGTGTTTTAAGTGTGTGGAGAGATCACTCCCCTGAAGAGAGGAGGGCAAGGCACCCCCATGCGCCCGGCCACCCCTTGGCATGCCTCCTCCTCCTCCTATAAAAGGGAGGGAGGAGCTCCTCTCTTTGGTGTTCATCCATTTGACCCTTTGGTTGGTCCATTCTCCCTCCTCCTGCTGATCTGTTTTTCGAGCTGTGGCTTATGCGGCCATTGCTGAAATTATTTCCACCACCACCACCACTAAGCTGTAGTGTTGTTGGAGTTTTCCGGGGATCCACTACTTCCGCTGCCCCGCTGGAACGAGGGATTGGAGGTCATTGTTGATCTGTACGTGTGACCAAGTACGGAGGCGCTGCCGTTTGTGGCGCTCATCTTCGCGACTTTGAAGTCGGGAGTGTACCTCTACATCAACCACGTTTGTTTGCGGGAACGTTATTCCCGCTTTCGGTCTACGAGGGTGAGTCCTTCTGAAACCGTTTACTTGCATCTCCTAGATATGATCTTGGTGTTTGGTTGCAATCGTAGGAAAATTTTTGTTTTCCTTGCTTCGAAACCCTTCAGTGGTATCAGAGCCGTGTCTATGCGTAGATGTTTTGTACGGTTTAAAACACATGTGGATGTGGGCGTTGATGATCATGTTATTGCATACTTTCGTGTATTTTGGATCATGGTGGCATAGTGGGATTTGAAGCGGCCCGGACTAACCTTACATGTCCTCGCACATGAGACTTGTTCCACGCTCGACATGCAACTAGTATTGCATAAGTGGCTTTGCGGGTGTCGATTTCTCCTACTATAGTCATGATCTAATTTACAACGGTTTGCTAATAATGTTTTTATCACTGTTGTGGTTCTTGTTCGTAGGTAAGAACAGTTTTTCCTAGAAAGCCCAAAACCACGTAAAATATGCAAAAATAAATTAGAGGCGTCTAACTTGTTTTTGGAGGGCTTGTGATGTGATATGGTCATTGATACAAAGATTGTTGTATGAAATGAAATTTATTGTAAATTTAAACAACCGAGGAGCCATTTGGTTGTTTTTCTTTGTATGGCTGCGTGCTAAGTATATGTCCATGTGATATATTGTAATGGAGGAAGACAATCAAGATGGCGACATCATGGACCTTGGTGCCATGCCGGTGGAATGATGGAGATCATACCATGTCGCACAAGATGGAGATCAAGTCTTTGAAAGGACCATATCATATCACTTTATTCATGCATGTGATGTTAATCCTTTTATGCATCTTATTTTGCTTGATTATGATCACGTCGATAGCACTATAAGATGATCCCTCCAAATTAATATCAAGATAATAATGTGTTCTTCCATAGTATGCACCGTTAAGAAAGTTCGTCGTTTCGAAGCACCACGTGATGATCGGGTGTGATAGACTCTACGTTCGCATACAACGGGTGTAAGCCAGATTTACACACGCAAATACTTTGGTTCTACTTGGCGAGCCTAGCATGTACATACATGGCCTCTGAACACGAACCGAAAGGTAAAGCATGAGTCATATGGATGATATGATGAACATATTGATGTTCGCCTTTGAAACTATGCCGTCTCACGTGATGATCGGTTTCGGTATAGTGAATTTGGTTCGTGTAATCACTAAAGATGACTAGAGGGATGTTGTTTTTGAGTGGGAGTTCTCGTAGTAATTTTGAATTAAACTTGAACTTAATCTATTATGAACTTAGTCTAAATAACTTTGCAAATACGTTGTAGATGGCACCCCCTACTTTCAATTTCAATCTGTTCATGGAGAAAGAGAAACTAGCCACCAATGGTAGCAACTTTACCAACTGGGCCCTTAACTCGAGGATTCTCCTCGCTTTGCTCAAAGGAGCTATGTGCTAGAAGCGCCATTGGTGCCCCGCCCACGATGATGCCCCAGGAGGAGAAAAATGTTTTCTTGACTCGCAAGGAGGACCACATTTAGTTCAATGCGGCATTTTGTATGGCCTTGAGCCCGAGCCGCTAAAACGCTTTCGAGCACAAAGAATGCTTTTGATACAATGAGAGAGTTGAAAATGATCTTCGACACCCATGCCGCATGATGAGAGTTATGAAGCTTAAAAGTTCTTTAGCTGCATGATGGAGGAAAACAGCTCCGTTAGTGAGCACGTACTCAAAATGTGCAGATGCCGATAAACTCATAGCTTTGGGAATAACGATCCCCATTGAGCTAGGAATTCATCGTGTTCTCGATCTCTGCCACCAAGCTACAAGAGCTTTGTGATGAACTACAACATGCAGGCATGAAGAAGTCTCTCCCAGAGCCTTGTCAATGCCGAAATCACAAGTGGAGATCAAGAAGGAACATCAAGTGTTGATGGTCCAAAAGACTATCGATTTCAAGAAGAAAGGCAAGGCTAAGGGAAACTTCAAGAAGAAGGGCAAGTCTGTTGCCACATCGAGAAGAAGACCAAGGCTGGCCCTAAGTCGACATCTTGAATGTTTTTATCGCAAGAACCTTTGAGCACTTTAGGCGCAAGCGCCCAAAATATCTGGTGATAAGAAGGACGGGAAAGTGAGCAAAGGTATATATGATATACATGTTATTGATGTGTACCTTACTAGTACTCGCAGTAGTGCACAGGTATTTGATACCGGTTCGGTTGCTAACATATGTAACTCGAAACAGAGCTAAGGAATAGCGACAACTAGCAAGGGATGAGGTAATGATGCGCGTCGGCAATGGATCAAAAGTTGATGTGATCGCCATCGGGCGCTACCTATCCAATTACCATCGATTAGTTATAAACCTAAATAATAGTTATATCGTGCCTCCGTTGAGAATGAAAAACATATCTCGATCATGTTAAAATATAGACGGTTATTCATTCCAGTCAGAGAACAATGGTTGTTAAAATTAGAAGAATAAAATCTTTTATGGTCATGCACCAAAAGAATGGTGTATTTATTTTGAATCTTGTTTATAGTACACATGTTCATAATGTGTATGCCAAAAGAATTCAGTTGACTGATGATATTGCTGCATATTTGTGGCTTTGCCGCTTATGTCATATTTGTTTTATACGCATGAAGAAGCTCCATTCGATGGACTACTAGAATCACTTGATTATGAATCATTTGAAACATGTGAACCATGCCTCATGGGCAAGATGACTAGAACCCCGCTTTTCCGGTACAATGGAGCGGGCAACCGACTTATTGGAAATCATACATACAGATGTGTGTGGTCCAATGAGTGTGTCGTAGCGTGGTGGATATCGTTACTGTTACTTTCACGGATGATTTGAGTAGATATGGATATATTTACTTAATGAAATACAAGTCTGAAACATTTGAAAAGTTCAAAGAATTTCAGAGTGAAGTAGAAAATCATCGTAATGTAAAGATCAAATTTCTACGATCCGATCGTGGAGGAGAGTATCTTAGTTACGAGTTTGGCACACACATGAGACAATGTGGAATAGTTTCACAACTCACTCCTCTTTGGAACACCACAACAGAATGGTGTATCCGAGCGTCGTGTCGTACTTTATTGGATATGGTTCGATCTATGATGTCTCTTACAGATTTGCCACTTTCATTTTGGGGTCATGCACTAGAAAGCAGTGCATTCACTTTAAATAGGGCACCATCTAAATCCGTTGAAACGACACCGTATGAATTATGGTTTGGCAACAAACCTAAGGTATCATTTCTAAAAGTTTGGGGATGCGATGTTTATGTGAAGAAACTTCAACCTGATAAACTCGAACCCAAAGCGGAAAAATGCGTCTTCATAGGATACCCTAAAGAAACAATTGGGTACACCTTCTATCACAGATCCGAGGCAAGGTTTTCGTTGCCAAGAATGGATCCTTTTGGAAAAAGAGTTTCTCTCGAAGGTGTGAGTAGTAGGAAGGTAGAACTCGGCGAGGTTGTTGAACCTTCTCTTCATGGAATGGCAAGTGCAGTGCGCGGAAGTTGTTTCGAGTTGACTTCACCAAATGAAGAGGGAACTAATGATAAGGATCATGAAACTCCGAAAGAGAACACTACCGCACCTCGCAGTCAACAAGAGCGCATCGCTCCCGACTTTTATGTTCCTACTATGAATGTCATGGTAGTTGAGAATAATGACCCTGCGACGTATGATGAAGCGATGATGAGCCCAGATTCCGACAAATGGCTAGAAGCCATGAAATCCGAAATGGGATCCATGTATGAAAACCAAGTATGGACTTTGGTGGACCTACCCAATGACCGTAAGGCCGTTGAGAACAAATGGATTTTCAAAAGGAAAATAGACGCTGATGGTAATGTGACCGTCTATAAAGCTCGACTTGTCGCAAAGGGTTTTCGACAAATTCAAGGAGTTGACTACGATGAGACTTTCTCACCCGTAGCGATGCTAAAGTCTGTAAGGATAATGTTAGCAATTGCTGCATTTTTCGATTATGAAATCTGGCAGATGGATGTCAAAACTGCGTTCCTTAATGGAAACATTGAGGAAGAGTTGTATATGATACAACCCAAAGGTTTTGTTGATCCTAAGGATGTTAATAAGGTATGCAAACTTCAGCGATCCATTTATGGACTGAAGCAAGCATCACGAAGTTGGAATCTCCGTTTTGATGAGGTAATCAAAGGTTTTGGATTTGTCCAAACTTACGGAGAATCTTGTGTTTACAAGAAAGTGAGTGGGAGCTCTATAGCATTTATTATATTATATGTGGATGACATATTGTTGATAGGAAATGATATAGAACTTTTGAAAAGTGTAAAAGATTACTTAAACAGTAAGTTTTCAATGAAGGACCTTGGTGAAGCGGCATATATTTTAGGCATCAAAATCTATAGAGATAGATCGAGACGCTTGATTGGGCTATCACAAAGTACATATCTTGACAAGATTCTAAAGAAGTTTAGAATGGACGAAAGTAAGAAAGGGTTCTTACCTATGATGCAAGGCAAGACGTTGAGTAAGACTCAGAGTCCAGCTACAGCAGAAGATAGAGAAGTAATGAATAAGATTCCCTATGCTTCAGCCATAGGCTCTATCATGTATGCTATGTTGTGTACAAGACCGGATGTGGCACATGCTATTAGTTTGACTAGCAGGTACGGTCGATCCAGGTTTTGAACAACTGGGCTGATCAAGAATATCTTTAAGTACTTAAGAAGAACTAAGGATATGTTTCTCATATATGGTGGTGAAGAAGAGCTCGTCGCAAAATGTTACGTCGACACTAGCTTTGACACTGGTCCGGATGACTCTAAGTCTCAATCTGGATACATTTTTGAAATGAATGGAGGAGCGGTGAGTGGAGAAGTTCCAAGCAATCTGTGGTGGCGGGATCTTCAACAGAGGCGGAATATATTGCTGCTTGAAGCGGTATGAGAAGCGGTTTGGATGAAGATGTTCATATCCGAACTAGGTGTGGTTCCGAGTGCGTTGGACCCGATGGTTATCTATTGTGACAACAATGGTGCCATAGCCAATGCTAAAGAACCAAGGTCACACAAGAATTCCAAGCATATTAAGCGCCGGTTTCACTCCATCCGTGAACATGTCAAGGATGGCGATATAAAGATTTGCAAAGTGCACACGGATCTAAATGTGGCGGACTCGTTGACTAAAGCTCTCCCAAGGGCAAAACATGATCAACACCTAACTCAATGGGTGTTAGAATCATCACAATGTAATCTAGATTATTGACTCTAGTGCAAGTGGGAGATCAAGGGAATATGCCCGAGAGGCAATAATAAATTGTTTATTATCATATTCCATGTTTATAATAGATGTTTATTTCTCATGCTAAAATTGTATTAATCGGAAAGCGTTAATACATGTGTGTTTAATAAACAAAAGGGTTCCTAGTAAAGCCTCTTTTAAACTAGCTCGTTGATTAACCGATGCTCCAGGTTTCCTGATCATGAACATTGGATGTTGTTAATAACGGGGTCATGTCATTAGAAGAATGATGTGATGAACACACACCCAAGTTGGTATAGCAAATACGATCAAGTCATTTAGTTTGTTCCTGTATCAAACACATTCGAAATAGCTCTTTTCCTTAGACCATGAGATGATGTCAATCACTAATTCCGGAAGAGTACTTTGATGACATCAAACGTCGCTCCGTAACACGGTGACTATAAAGATGGATTTGGGTACTATGAAAGTATTAGTTGAGGCTCATGCATCAAGAGTGGGATTTGTCCATCCAGATGACGGAGAGATATACTCTGGGCCCTCTCGGTGATATCACATTGACATCGCTTGCAAGCATGTGACTAGGTCACAAGAATGTTATATCACGGAACGAGTAAAGAGTACTTGTCGGTAACGGGATCGAACTAGGTATAGTTGATACTGATGATCGGATCCCGGACAAGTAAAATATCGTGAGACAAAAGGAATTGGTTATGTCATTTCTGGTTTACGCGATCACTAGTTCATCGTTGAGTGAATGGGAGTCATTATGGATCTCCAGATCCCGCTGATGATTATTGATCTGAGAGGTGTCTCAATCATGTCCATTTTATTCACGAACCGTAGGGTGACACACTTAAGGTTCATCGATGCATTTGAGTGGATACGAAACACCGGAGAAAAGTATGGACAGTACAGGGACTATTTCGAGTATCGCCGGAATAGTTTCGGGATATCGGAATAGTTAAAGGGGGTATGCGTTAATGTTTGTTAATTAAAAGAATTAACAAATATTAAAATATCTGAAATAAAAATGTTTTATTTATTTATGGGAGAAAACCCTTTCATTTCTTGAGTGGGGTTTTAATGGAAACCAAAGTGGGTTGATTTAAGTGAGTGGAGAGATCACTCACATGAAGAGAGGGAGGGCAAGGGGCACCCCCCATGCGCCGGCCACCCCTTGGCATGCCTCCTCCTCCTCCTATAAAAGGGAGGGAGGAGCTCCTCTCTTTGGTGTTCATCCATTTGACCCTTTGGTTGGTCCATTCTCCCTCCTCCTGCTGATCTGTTTTTCGAGCTGTGGCTTATGCGGCCTTCTTGAAATTATTTCCACCACCACCACCACTAAGTCGTAGTGTTGTTGGAGTTTTCCGGATCCACTACTTCCGCCGCACCGAACGAGGGATTGGAGGTCATTGTTGATCCGTGCGTGTGACCAAGTACGGAGACGCCGCTGCTTGTGGCGCTCATCTTCGCGACTTTGAAGTCGGGAGTGTACCTCTACATCAACCACGTTTGTTTGCGGGAACGTTATTCCCGCTTTCGGTCTACGAGGGTGAGTCCTTCTGAAACCGTTTACTTGCATCTCCTAGATATGATCTTGGTGTTTGGTTGCAATCGTAGGAAAATTTTTGTTTTCCATGCTTCGAAACCCTTCACTTAAAACCTCCCTGAGACGAATGTAGCAGTGGGCAGTAGACAAGATTAGATACACATACTCGCCAGACACAGAAAAGGAGCTTGAACTAGAGAGCACCTCTTGTACTAAGACATAGTGAATTTCTTCGCCTCCGGGCAAGACTGAAGTAGAGCTATTACCCGAATAGGGGGTTCGAACCAGTATAACTCTCGGTGTCCCTCTCTTTCTCCTTTCTTCGACCATCCTCTTTGAGCGAAGTCAATTCCGGGTTCCACATTCTCATCAACCCCCTTAACATTTCTGCGGTCAAGCGATCACGACCGTCGACAACTACAAAGAAAGCTGTCGGTAAGGTCTTTCTGCCAACTGTGAGCTTAGTTACCATGACACCTCTAGCCTTCATGAGATCTCCAGTGAAGTTATTCAGCATCATATTTATTTTAATGAGATCCTCATCGGATTTTTCCAACTTTTTACAAGTCGAGTAAGGCATTAGGTTAATAGTTACCCCATCATCGACTAGCATCCTTGATATCAGCTTACCATTAATATGGCCTTTTAACATTAGATGCTTAAGATGCCGATGGTCATCTTCTGGCTTCTCAAAAACAGCATCTTGTGAACCAAGGCACAATTGAGCATATGATCCCATAGCTGATGGCATGCATGCCTTGAACTAGGCATTTGGATGGTTTATCTCTTTTTAGTATGATTATCAACTATTGGGTAAATATGGCTTGTAGTTTGTGCCATGATGGACGACGTTAGGTTTTTGGTTTTTCAATTAGAGTTTATCGGAAAACGTTTGGAGCTTACCGCCTATTTTTATAAGATGTATTTTGACTTTGCACAAGGATTAAGGTTGCGTTGAAATTGAGAAAGGTATAAGAGAAAATGACTTAGATGCCCTCACTTAATTGTCTTGGAAGATGAAATATATACTTTGTGTGGATGGTAATGAATAAATGCATATGGTTGAGAAAAAATAAATAGGGGTATAGAAGGAAAGACCTTATTAAATTTACATGCAAACCTTATATTTATGAATAAGATCATTCAAAAAATAAACCTTATAAAAGTGAACGAAAGGAGTACCTTTCCATCCATCAAATTAGCTCGCAAAATGTAACATCCCGAGAAAATGTAAAAATAATATAAAGTGTCTAAGCATGCTTTTAATGCATTTTGGGATTTTCTACTGGATTTATTTGTCTTAAGAATTATTTGCAACATTTAATTCATTTTTCTCCAATTTAGGGCACTTCAAAAGAAACTTATAACAACTTCAAATAACATAACCTAAGAAATAATTTTATGAAATTCTAAAATATCTGATATGAATAAATTTAAAATTTTCACTATTTTTGCATAAAATAAAAATAACTTAAAAATTCAAATATTGTTCTAAAACAGCAAACTTTCAGGAATTTTAATTTAAAAATAGCAACAGAAAAATGATTGAAACCAAGGACATTGGAAACTTAATTCATTGATCTATCTCCACAAATTTTTCTAGAAATTTTCCTTTTGACTAAAGCCACTTTTGGGCAACCACAATGCGCCAAGCTGAAATCTGGAAATTTGGAAAGAGCTACAGTTCACACGCGGAGTGTTCGGCGAAATGCGGTTGGTTGCCGTCGCGCCGCGCTGCCGCTTCACCCATGCACAAGCTGCAGCGCCATTGCCTATGATCGAACGCAGTCTACTCCCCCTTGCATTCCAATTGTTCCTGTTTGGGAGAGGGATTCCCTAACAGGAAGCGCGGCATGCAGCTGGTACATCAACATTGATCTCCCTGAGATGAAACACCTCAAGAGCAGGTGATTGCCTACGCTTTATCCTACAAAAATGGTTATACATCTGCTTTGCGCAGGTCAATGTGGATTCATGCTCTACGTTCTGTTGTACTTTACAAGGGAACGACTACCTTACTATCTGGGCACAAGGACAGAGGGCAACCAATCCAAACAACAGCTTTGATGAGAAACACACGTGTTTCGTAAATAAGATGATGAATTTCCATTACCTGATGCTTTGGTGTGAACATTTTCAGTTTAGCTGTTTGGTTGGGGCGAACTTTTAGGAACAGGTGTGGTTACTTTTAGGACTAAATTGCTTTGAGTTGGTTCTGACGGCCGGTTTGTTTTCAGTTAAGCGTGTCGATTAACTGGGTAACTAGATGCATATTCTTTGCAGGAAAACACCAATTGCAGCCTATATACCTCTTGACTGATTGCCCAGGTAAATACAGGAGACCTCCAACATAAGGCACCACATTAGAACGTTGAGCCAATTCTAGCTCACATAGGAGTATTCATTAAAATGCATCAAATAGAACACAGCCTGTTTGGTTTATAGCCCAACATTGCCATAATTTGCCACACATTGAGTTAGACAAGTTTGACCAAATTAGGTATGTGTTTGGTTCATAGCCACACTTGTGGCAAGATTCTTTCTTGCCATTTAGGTCCCACATGTCATGGGCTCAAAAAAGTGTGGCAAACTTCTTTTTTCTAGCCAAAGTGTGGCTTCAATTTTAATGACCTAACTTTAGACAAATTTGGCAAAAAAAACTATAGCAAAGTATGGTAAGCAACTGTCCTACCTCGACCGCTGGAGGCCTGGAGCTGCTAGACTACCGCTGCTCTGCCCTCCAAAAATACCATCGACGGTGGCAAGTCCGATTACCCTCCGCCGACGCCGGCGCCATGCTCCACATCCGGAAGCGCCTTCTCCCGCTTATCCGCGCCGCTTCCCACCCCTCCAACCCCTCGCCCTCGCCTCCCCTCCAGCTACGCACTCTCCTCCTCTCCACTTCCGCCACCACAACCCCCTTCTCAGCCGAGGACTACCTCATCGGCACCTGCGGCCTCACCGGCGCCCAAGCGCTCAAAGCGTCCAAGAAGCTCTCCCACCTCAAGTCCGCCTCCAAGCCTGACGCTGTGCTTGCCCTACTTTCCGGCGTGGGCTTATCCCGTCCGGACATCGCCGCCGTCGTGGCGGCCGATCCACTGTTGCTTCGCTCCAAGGTGGACAACATCGCCCGCCGCCTCTCCTCCCTCCGCGACCACCTAGGCCTGTCCGATCCCCAGATCGGCCGCTTCCTCCTGGTCGGCGGCGCCATGGCGCTCCGCTCCTGCGACGTCGCCTCGAAGCTCGAGTTCTGGATCCCCTTCTTCGGCTCCTTCGACAAGCTCCTCCAGAAGGTGAAGAATGACAACAGCATGCTCAGAACCGACATCGAGAAGGTTGTCAAGCCCAACATCGCATTGCTTCGGGAGTGCGGCCTAAGTGTTTGTGATATTGTCAAGATGTCAATTTCCTCCCGAGGGCTGCTCTCGTCCAATCCAGAGCGGGTTAAGTCGTCTGTGCTGCGCGCCGAGAAGCTCGGTGTGCCCCGCACCTCATATGCATTCAAGTACGGGGTGGCCGTGGCCTGTGGTTTCACTGAAGACAACGTTGCTGCGAGGATGGAGTTCTTGAGGAGCACTCTTGGTTGCTCCAAGGAGAAGTTTGCCAGTGCAGTCTACAAGCAACCACATATTCTTGGATTATCTGTCGAGAACCTTCGCTACAAGATAGAGTTCTTGAGGAGCACTCTTGGTCGCTCCAAGGACAAGCTTGGCACTGCAGTCTGCAAGCATCCACAGATTCTAGCACTATCCGAGGAGAAACTTCGCTGCAATATAGAGTTCTTGAGGAGCATTCTCGGCTGCTCCAAGGACAAGCTGGGCGCTGCAGTCTGCAAGCAGCCACAGATTCTAGGACTATCCAAGGAGATACTTCGCCACAAGATAGAGTTCATGGTCACTAAGGTTGGCTTGGAGCCAGAGTACATCGTGGAGAGGCCCCTGTTGCTCACCGTCAGCCTGGAGAAGCGTCTGGCGCCACGGAATTATGTTGTAAAGGTCCTTCAGGCGAAGGGATTGATGAAGAAAGGTGCTAGCTTTCTCCCAATGGCTTATCTTGTCGACAAGGTTTTCATAGCAAAATACATTGACCGTCACAAGGACGCTGTTCCTGGGCTCGCAGATGCTTATGCCGCAGTTTGTGCTGGCAAAGTGCCCGTGAAAGTCCTCCTTTGACATATTTGGACAGAGATATCGGAGGTTCATTCTATCTTTCAGGCTTATAGCTAACAAAACACCTCATGCTCTGATGCTCATTAGTTAATGTTCATTCAAGGTAATGTCTGTTCCAAATCTTTATTTCAGCTGTAGAACTACTACCGATCTTGTTGCTCATAATTGATCCAAGTTTCAGCTGTGGATATCTATGAAGCAACTGGATTGCCTTAATTTCACTGCCCTACTGCTCATGATCAGCCTTATTGTTTCTCAAACTATTTTTTTTTGTTCTGGTACTTTGAGCAAACAGGGTTTTGACTGTATTAGCTGTCTCTTTTGTGTCCTATATTTCCTAAGTATGTTTTTTTTTTCAACTTTCAACTGATGTTTGCTTTTTAGGAGTATTTACTTCGTTGTGGCTTGGCTATTTTCAGCTGAATGGATTACCAGTATCATTTCAGTAGCCCATTATCTACTTCATTAAGGTTTTGACTTCCAAATGGTGGCCAAAACCACTATGGGGAACCAACTTTCCATCAAACACTAATGTAAGCTGATGTTGTAAACACCAACTAAAACTTCATGCTTGCTTACAAACTGACACTACAGATATTTAGATGTTAGGAGCTGACAATGACAATGTTCCTCGATCGACAAGACTTTCAAAGGAATAGTAAAAAAGGAATTCCACAGGGTTCGAGTCATCCAAAATTCAGCTATCCCAAACACGCCCTTATGCGTGACACAGATTCCCCCTTTGTCCAATTGATATACAAACACTTGGGATTTGGGATTACCCTTTGAGGTGTATAATGCAAGAAATTGCGATTTCTTTTGTGCCTATTTGGACCGCTCCTAATGATTAATGCACGTAATCTAGTGAAATAAATGCAGAGGATGCATTCCCCAATTTTCTGTACTTTGTTGGAAATTATGTTATGTGTAAGTTCACCGTTCTTTGCAAAAGAAAAAGAATGTGCTCAAATTCGAAGAGCATCATATTCTGGATTCACCTTTATAACAGATTTGAGCTCTGTTGATTCACTTATCATGTTGCCTCTTGGCAGCTAGCTGACCTTGATGTCACTTACCCTGTTTGTTATGTTTGAGTCTCCAGAAAGGTTTGCTTAAGCAAGACGCATGGATGAAAGCTATGATCAGCAATACAGACATGTGCCATTATACAGATGAGTTGGGTTCCTGCTGAAATATTGATGAAAGAAGGAACTTTGATTTCAGCATAGAAATCACTCGAGTGGAGACTGAAGCCATCTTAAGCGAAAGACACATGGAACCAGTTGTTTAAAACTATACACATGAGCCAAAAGTACAAGAGAAATAACATGCCATGGTAAACCAGCCAAAAGGATGTCGAAATCTAATATCGTTGCTCAAAATCCACTCGAAGCTCATCGTGGGACAGGTACCTCATTTACACTTCCATTCTTATTTTGTGTAAAATGGTTAACCCGAAGACGCTATATTTAGACCAAGCATGCATTATATGGTGCTAAAACTCATTTTATACACTTTACATAGGCCATATGAGCCACCATACTAATGAGTTGGGGTATTACTCTTACCCCATTAAGGGTTGGTGTCCTCAGCAACATGCCACGTACATGACAGATACCCAAAACTATCTCTCAGTGCAACCTTCATGCCGTGAGTATCCTCTAAGGGCTCGCACGTACATGTACCTATGTAGCGAAAGTCAATGCTCTGATATCAACTGTAACACTTTGGTCCAAAATCCGCTCAAATCTCAGCTTACCGCGGGGCAGATCCATGCATGCATAGCACTTGGCTTATATTTTTGTCATTGCTTTGTATAAAAGAGTTAATCCAAATGCGCTATGTTTGAACTTAGGAGGCATTATGTACTATTACAATTCACTTTAGACACTCTACATGGACTATATGGACCACCACACTAAAATGCCAGGTATTACAGCAAATGGTGCTGGAATATTATGAAATGTTGCTTGAGCCTAGCTTCAGAATTTTTACCGAAACATTAAGTGCACAGTCAGTGCAATTTACTCCCAAATAAAGCATAAACAATATAGAAATCCTCACAGTAATTAGAACCAATGTTCCCCTAGGAGCTTAGGGGGTGGCACACCGACGCTTAGCGCCTAATCGCCACCTAGACGGGCTAGGCGACAGCCGCCTCCTAGGCGGGAAAAATCAGTTGGGTGGGAGGGTGTAACCTAGCGTTTAGGGTCGCCTAGGGGAACATGAAGGAGAACGGATACGCTACTCTTGTGTAAATTCAAAAAAATTTATCGCGTAACCAAGGAACAATTAAAAGTTATGGATCACGGAATTACCACTAGACATGCATATGTTGGTATTGGTGCAGTTGTAATCGTACTAGCTTCGCTTCTCCTCCACAGTTCCTCATGACTGTCACTTGTTGCAGATCGTTCTAGCATTGAAGCCTCGCAGCAACGCCTCTAAGGTATCTACACGTACGGGGCAGGAACACCACGCGCTGAAATGCTAGCGTCGGTTGTGTGGTTCTAGACGAATGAGAGGTGACGGCTTGGGTTTTGGGAATTCCAAGTTCCTATTCTGTCTCATTACCCTAAAATCCCCTCCCTTTAACTTGTAGCCATTAGAATTCGGATTACCATCCGAATTACGTTCCAACCCTTTAAGCGTGCGACTCTATAGGTTCACGTATACTTAGATATGGTTCGAGTACTCTTACTCAACCATTAATTAGTAGCAGTCCCTAGCAAAACGTGCTAACTCCCTAGTATATGTAAAGGTCACATCGAATGAATCTTAATAATGTTTAGTTATGTGCATTTCCCTTTGCCTCATGCTATCAGTCAAACTCAAGCTGCGTATGTGCCATCCTTATTTAGATTGCTTGGCCACTCTTTCTCGATTATGTAACTCATACTCCCCGACAATAATTAAATCTTTAATTTTGAGTAGCATGGCATTGCATTTCTGGAATCAGATCACACGAGAAGCCTAGAGATATCTCTTCCATTGTATGGAGGGGCAAACCCATCTTGATCGATCATATCTCACAGCATGCTTCACGGTAAACCCGAAAGTCACCTTTATAACTACCTAGTTATAAAGTAGCGTTTGGTAACCCCTAAGTAAGTCATTACACATCTCGAGTACGTACATCAACCTCAAGTCTAAGGATATAGCATACACATTATATATGAGACTAACTGATGACAAGTATACAACGTTCTCGCAATGTCTCATGATGACAAGTATACAATGTTCTTGCATTGTTTCAAGGTGGGTTGATCGAACTCTATGTTGTCTAACATGTGTTCATATTATTGGTTTGATATCTCCATGTCCATAATCCATGAAACATGGTCATCAACCAAACATATGCTAGTCTATTCGTATGTGTCCTCATATATTTATCCACTAGGGATCACTTTAAAATATCATCACAAAGTCATATGTAGAGTTTCATAAACTTGCTAATAAATAATAATGATATCATTCAAGGAATAATATAATAAATTATAAACATAAGAAAATATAGTCATCTCTATGATTGCCTCTAGGGCATATCTCCAACAAAACACTTATTAGAACTACAAGATCCCTTAATCTATCTATTTTTTAAGCCACAATTGTAGCAGCCAGAGTTCCTTTTTTATGTATAGTCATCAGATATTAGTCTGTTGTTGTTGTTGGACAGTAAATTTGCCCAGGAGCTATGCCATAGGTGGTCAGGATCACATCAGCCTCGTGACATTTGATTTCATCTACATTAATATGTTTCGAATGCAGCTCTAGGTCCCTACAGCAAATATAACATTATACTGAAACTGATCAACCATATGATCACTTCAAAAGACAAAAGCTATAGTTATTTGAAAACAAATACCCTACAGAGTTGAAGAGTGGGCTTCTCTAGAATTGCCTAGGTCAGCACCCACACCCGAGTCATTGAGCGACAAAGTGTTTAGCTTGCTAAATGCAGGGTAACATTTAGAATCCTTTCCGAAAAGGAACCGGAGAAAGCGTAAAGGTGTGGGGACCCCAGAATTGAGGCCAAACAATCGGCACAACTTTCGTGCTTTTGCCAACCGGTTGGAACCAATCCGAGCTTCCCACATATGTGTTCGGTGCTAGTTCCCAAGATCAACACCTAGCACCCACATATTTGGCACTCAAGATGATTCATCACACATACACATATGGACATAACATAAAAGTAGTTTGAGAGTTATTACATTCGCGTGATATTACAAGTTCACGGCCGACCGGCCAAATATGCAACAAAAGTGGGGTAAAGTGTAGCGGAATAAACATAAGACCCAAAAGGAGGACTACGGAATGCCATCCAACCCAAAGGCATCCGGCTGGTGGAAAACCCAATCAACCATCCAAAAACTCGTTTGACCTCGGTTCGAAGTAAGCGTCATCGGGAACGTCCTCATTACCTTCTTCTACACATTTTTAAGTTGATCAAACGGTGAGTACACGTATGTACTCGCAAGACTTTAGTGTATGGAAGTAGTTATGCATGAAAGGCTATTCAATGGAAGAAAGTTTCTACTCTAGGTTCAATTTTCAGCATAAAGCAAGTTTTATTTATAACCATGCAATTTGATAAACATCGACAATATTGAAATGAGCATTTGAATAGAAACTACAAGTAATAAATAAAGTATTTGAACAACCATTCATGACCCTCCATGGCCATAAATAGCTTTCGGAACACATCCAACCCACCAATACCATACCAACAAGCCATATCACCATTTTCCCCAAGTTATTTTGCAAAACCAAAAACTAAAACTCTACACTTGACATTATGTTTCCAAGCCGCTCTTGACCGTGAGCACGGCTAATCGATTAGATTTAATCTCTGCAGAGAGTGTACACTTTACCCACATGACATATTCTAGCAATTATGTCAACCATGCCACGCGATACACAAGTATCCAATTTGCTAGACTATGACGAAACTTTTCTACTAGTTAGAGTCTAACCTTGCACTAGCCTGGGTATGACCATCCTTGCTATGGCGGCAGAAGTCACTGGTTGTACATTTTAGTACTCCCGATGGTCCCGCTAGCCATTGCCCTCGTTCTCCCCATAGCAAGGCATACCCGTTGTATTGGAATGCTTTGGTCCCAATGCCTCAGTGAAGGGAGCACCTAGAATGACACCACTTACCCGGTTTGTCCATACTTTCAGCCTACCAACGTGCAAGGTTTAAACTTCAACTAGCTTACTAAGTTAAGGCTATCCCATACTAGCACATGTGGTTGCACCAATTAACTCAGTTAGTAGCATCAAGTTCAGTCCTAAAATTGACTTAGGCGAGAATCTCCCCTAGCTACGTGCAATTACCAAACTCGCACAACCTAAATCTATTCCCTTGTACCGTACAAGTGGCCGCTTGTACGGTGCAAGCCAACTATTGAACTTTTAATTATACATAATTCGCCTGTGTCCAAAGTATAAGTTATTTCTATTTTTACCAATATACCAGTATCCTTTACTGGCATAACCAATATTTTCAAAATTTCATAAAGATTCAAGCCTATCATTCTATCCATATCTAAAGCATGGCTAAGCATAAGATTCATATTCGAATATACCCAAGTTTCATTTCATCAAATGAATAACCCTAGCCTAGGTGTTAACAAGGTTCACATGGCAAAGTAATCAAGGAAATCCCATAAATTTCGGTTATAGCTACCATTACCCACAACATAGCCATTTTACAGAATTACACGTATGCATGGTAGTTTAATCAAAGCAAAATAAACATCGTAAAATATGGGATCCAAAATGTTCAAATGAGGGTGCTTGACTGTTTGCTCTTCGACAGGGTCATTCTCAGGAAGGTAGTCAGGGTCGTTATTAACGGACTCCGACACGTCGTCAGCTACGCGTTCGAACGATAGAAACTACGGCAAAAAGCAAATAACAACGAATCAAAATGGGCAAAAGGAAATCAGATGCAAATAACAACTTAAACTCAACAAAGGAACAAAGCAGTTACAGGGAATTTCATTCATTTGCTAGCATGCTAGCTTCAAACACAACAAGTTAATGGGGTTCTTTTACATCATTTCTATCTTCATTCTTTCAGTTTCAAGAATACTAACTTTGTGTAACTTAGTAATTATACAATCGAATTCAAGAAGCTAAAATTGTTTGGATTAACAAAATTAGAACTAACTACTCAAGTAATGTGCTATTCGCAACCATATAACTTAGACCTATTGTGCTAATAGGATTCAGATGCAAAGTTATCATTCAAATGTTTTTCTACAACATGGTGGTGCACATACTATAGAGTGATTCAGAGCTAATCTCCCTTAAATTTGCATTTAGACGAGAAGTTCTACGGAAGACTGAAAAGGTCTAAGTGACCACACGCACATGTATAAAGTTAAACTTGCATCTTTAAATTGAGATGGCAACATGATAAACTATGTACTCAGTCTTTGAGAACTGTTAGTGGATGTATACAGAAGTGGCTTAACGTTGGTTTTACTACATCTTGAAGTCTATTTGCAAGGTTAATAGCTTAATTGAGCATGAAAGCCTTAATATTCCATTTTTCCTTAATAAGCATGAATACGAAATCGAATTCTTGAACATGTAAAAACAGTGAGCGGATCCTAAACAAGGTCATATAACAGCAAGAACACACTATATTAAAGTCCTAGAAACAAATTTAATTGCAATCGGATCAAAGTAGCACAAGTTAATATCATTTCGGCAATTCTTGGTATTGAAACATAATGATGATAACATTTAATGCAAAGCAAGCCCAAACTCAAATATTTTCACATAAATAGAAATCTTTTAGTCCAAGCATTACAATGGAGTTGGTTTCATTCCTTTTGGAGTTGAATTGCAAAAATAGTACTTTATGCAATTTCTAACCTAAAGTGAATAATTAAGCTCATTTTCTGTATAATAGTCCAAACTGAAATATTTTTGCATGTTCATAAACTTCATAATTTTATACAAATTTTGGAAGTGGTTTCATCCAATTTGGAGCTGTGTAGCAGAAGATATGCATTTTTGAAGTTGGTTCGGCTAATTAAATCAATAGAAATTGGAAAATACGTTTATCCAAAGAGAAAACGTATTTCCCCATTCGCGCACGAGCCAAAAAGGCTCCCAACCGAAACAGACCGCCTGACAGGCCGCCCCCACCTGTCAGGGGCAAGGAGCAGAGGAGGGCTCAGGAGAGCCCGCCGGCGGCACGGCGGCGGCGGAGGGGCCCTGGCGGCCATGGGGAGAGCGAGAGGGAGGCGAGGTAAACCTGATGGTGAGGTTGATTGAGGCCGAAAGGCGGCGGGGCGATCCGACAACAGGACGGGGCGGAGGTCGGAGAGGGGTCCTGCCGGCAGGGAAGAAGAAGAGGGGTTAGCTCGGTTTGGAGTGGAAATGGAGCAATAGGAGGGGTCGTCGAACCTTGTGGAGCAATCGATTGCTGCGGAAACGGCTTGGCAATGCCTGACGACGCGCGACCAGAGGCGGGGAAGAAGAGGTCCGCGGCGGCTGCACTAGGGGATCCGGGAGCTGAAATTGAAAGGCGGGAGGCGATCAGTGATGCTCCAAGATGCTAAAACCCGAACGAAACGAAGTGCCACTTCACTTATCAGCTCAATTGGAAGTTCCCCCCATTCGAGCGTTCTCCGAAGAACAAGCAGAGAAGGGGAAATGGGCGAAAAGGGAGCAATGGCGAGGTTCCGCGACGGTATAAAAGGGGTCGGGATGGAGAGGGCAAGACTACAACATACGGTATGGGCGGTGACGCAGGCGAGGCTCAGCGCTCGGGCGTGGCAGCCGCGTGGCGCAAACCTCCTATGCGAGGCATGGCCGGGAGAGAGAAGACGAGGGCGGGGCGACGCCGTGAGGTCGGGTGACGGCACCGCGAGCCTGGCGCGGCAGCGATGCACAGGCGGACAGGGCGAGGGGGGAAACGGCGATGTACGGCGTCTTCCACGCTCGCCTGGTCAGGTTCAGAACCGAGTTGCCGTGATCTGCTACAGTAATGATGCAGACAATACAGTAACCTTGATTGGTTCAGAGAGTTGCTGAATCAGGCAATTGTGATGTCAAGTTCTAGCATTGGATTGGTCCAACATGATATGAAGATCTTTGAGTTGGAAAGTTTGGAAGTGAAGTCCTGGAATTACTCCTTCACTGCTTCAAATGGCAATGCAATGCACTGACTAGAAGTGCTTGAATCGGCTCTTTATTTAGTTATCAAAGTTTCAGACAACTACAATAAGCTTTAGTTGTTACTTTGAGTTGTCAACTCCAACACTTGGTTGGGCCAACAGAATAAGGAACACTTGATCCATTAGGTTCCCAAATGTAAGCATTTGCTCAAACTTGTGATGCAAGAATTAATTGAGAATAGCATGAAATGAAACTTCATTAAACTCACAAAGTTTCGGATGTTACAAAAGGAGTAAGAACAATACAATGTCTGACTTGGAAAGCATAGATTCTATAATGCTGAATTGAATACGAGCTTGCTGCAGGTTTTTACAGTCATGAATAATTATGTTGAAGCTGCAAGTTTTTTTTACAGTCATAAGTAAATGATCGACACCCAAACACGCCAACCCTCTCCAAAACCCCGATGCTGCAGAACTTGGAGGAGGAAGGACCATGGCACCAGGTCGAACGCTGTGGCAATGTCCAATTCGAATAAAAGCGTTGGCTTGGGATCTACGTGGAATGCTGCGTTCTGTAATCATTGGACGAGCTTGCGCTTGAAATTTTGAACTTTATATATGCTTGTAATAAGATCATGCGAGTAATAAATGGAACTGTAACGGAGAAACTCGTTTCAGATTTTATTACATCCCAGGAGAAATATATAAAGAGAGGTGCTTCTATGCTCTTCCTTCTAGTAAGTTGCACAAATCTTGAAGCAAGCGAAGGGGTAAGTAATCACTATCTACCATTCATTCATGCTTTAATAGTTGTGCAACTTTTAAAAGGAAGAGCATAGAACATCTACCTCCTATTGCGCCGTCTGAAAACTGTTGGAACTAATCTTGTCCAAACGTTTAAAGTAGGAGCGGAGCCAGCTCAGGTTCATGCCTCGGACCGGATCGCATCTTCTTGGGTCAAGTTACAATTTTATTAACTTTTTAACACAATTTGCATGAGTTTACCATGGCATGCCTCGGGCCTAGGCCCCAGTGGCCTGAGGCCTGCCTCCACCCCTGGTTTAAAGTCAAGATTAAAAGAGAATAAACAGAGAGAAAAACAGAAAATGCTGCAAGCTTTGTGCAGCACCAAATCCTCTCTCTCTCTCGTGTTCTAGGATCTACTTCAATCTTATGTGCGTGTGTCCACGAAAAGGTTGTGTAGATTGAGTCTGAATTCCAACATTTGGTATCAGAGTCTTGTGTTTCCGTATGTCGGAAAGGATGCCACGGGAAGGAAGGAGTTTGTCTCCGTCCAGCGAGCGACGCCTGCTGCAAGGTGATCCATCCATCTCACAGGTGGTGAAGAGGGAGAGTGCGGTGACGATATCTTACCCGCAACTCACACGCACAAACTACACGATTTGGGCAATGAAGATGTGTGTCGCTCTTCAAGCGCAAACCGTGTGGGAAGCTATGGAACTTGGTGTCGTGGAGTACCAGAAGGATCGGATGGTTTTGTACGCCATCTATCACGGCGTGCCAGAGCAAGTCATGCCTTCCCTTGCCGGGAAAGACACAGCAAAGTCTGCATGGGAAGCAATCAAGACGGCACACATGGAAGATGAGTGTGTGCGCGAGGCTAATTTGCAGACCCTCAGAGGAGCTTCGAGGAGCTGAAGATGGAGGAAGGGGAGACCGTCGAAGATTTCGTGGGTCGAGTGATGTCGGTCATCACCGACCAGATGTATGCAAGTAATGTATGCAAGGACTAGCTAGAACATGCAACGCCGACCAGATGTTTTAGCAACGACCGATCGACGGATGTCGTACGAGCACACACACAAGAACAGGTTGATCAAGTTGATGATTGATGATGCCACAAATTTACGAGATCTTTGACTCTGATCCTAATTAATTATGCACGTAGGTACGTAGGGGTCAAGTTGGGAGCGTGCGTTGATTTTGAATCCACACCACGTACGCCACAACGATTTTCTCATCTTAGAATAATCCAAATTGGCCTTTGTTGCCTGTACCAAGTGGTACATATATGAGATGGTTCAAAAAAATCATGAGAGGTGCTTCTATGCTCTTTTTTTTTTAAAGTTGCACAAATATTAAAGCATGAATGAAGGATAGATGAGGATTACTTACCCCTTCGTTTGCTTCAAGATTTGTGCAACTTGTATTAGAAGAAAGAGCATAGAAGCACCTCTCAAAAATCATTCATGCGTTTGGTTGCTTGAATGGAACCATCCCATCCTGGATCAAGTGATACAAATTTAAGGAATATTCTCTCTAGATGTTGAACCATCTCATTCACCCAAAATAATAGAACCAAATGATACAGGACCGTTCCATCCCATTCAACCTCATCCCATGAACCAAACATACCCTAAACCCATGCATGCACGCCACAACTCGTGCGTCTAAGCTTAGACAACCTGAGATTATCATGACAAACTAGAGAATTGACAGTCTTGTCGGATGGCCTACCAAAATCCATGTTATCCTTGATGGTCTTGCTCTAGTCCTAACCGACCTGCAGTAGCCGTCAGGAATAACTAAATTCCTGAACTTAACCCTGAGGGATTTAATCAGGTTTAAGCATAACCATTATGAATTTTGTATTCTGACGTGGGCACAACTGTCAGGCAAATCTTTGGGGGGTTGGAAAAGCGGGTGGGACCATGGGAATAGTAAAATAGGCTTAGTCTTCTCAACTCTAAATCCCTCTCTTCCCCTTTAACACCCTCCCTGTCTCCACGGCTGTACCTCTGCCATGCCCGCCTCCTCCACCTTGCACCTACCGTCGCCTTCACCTCCGTCATCCCTGTCTCCACACCTAGTACTGCTTCCTCCATCGCCCCTATTTGGTATCCACTGTCACCTCCACCTAGCCTCGACCTCAAGTCCTAGCGCTGCCACTAACACACAAAAGGAAATCACAGCCTCTAACTCCTCCCGGTCGGCCGTCACCCACTGTGGAGCGTGCCCCACCGTCCAATGCCTACTGTGCCACCAGCCTCCTGCACCCGATTCAAACCAGGCATGCAACTCCCTACCATCCACTACCTATCGTAGCGCCTCCTAATCCCAATCCGATTCCATATTTGGATCTCAAACAGTCAAACGCCACCTCTTTTGGTCACCTTTCATCACTAACCAAGGGCCTCCTCCGGAGCCATAGTTACTGGATTCATTGTATACTCCCGCAAATCGCAAACCAGGTTTATCGAATATGAGCCAGTTTAGAGTACGGGCTTGGTTCATGTTCGCAACAAAAATTAAAAGAAAAAACAGGGAACCATGAACCCAAATTTTGTACCGTAACTCAGATGAACTGCGTGGTAACTATGAGTTGAGCGAGCCCAAAGGCAAAAGCAGAGAAGTGAAGCAGCTTCTTGCCAACCAGGTGGGGTATGGTGAGATGGTCATGGTGGTGCCAAGGGCGGAGCCAACTTCTGGGCAAAGTGGATGACTACCGGGCTCACGGCCACGAGCAGTAGAATTCTAATACAACTCCATCACGACCAGGCACATAAAAATCGTATTTTTTTAAACGAACTTTTGACTGACGACCATAGCTAGACTTGCCCGGAAATTTTGATGGTTGTGCCAACGGGTGGTGCAGTGACCGATCAATTTTCCTGCTCCCCTCCCCGTCCCATGACGCCCGCCGCCTGCTCGATGGAATGCCTCGCCGGCGGCGCAGGTACACGAAACGGCCGATGCCGAGCGCGGGAGGCGACCGCCTGTCGGGACCCTGAATTTGCAAATCCGGACCCTCTGTGTATTCAGCACTAGTCCAGGAACGCGCTAGTGCACACAGTCTTAACATCGGTAAATATCACAATCATACCACTCGATACCAATAAAGTACTTTATTTAAATAACCAAACTGGTTACTTGACCTTTATGGTCAAGTTACAAATGTATGCCTTGCAAGGCGAAACTTATTAACAGAGAAATAATAATAGCAGCGGAAAATCAAATAGCTTCGTGGCGCCATCCAGTATACCACAGGCAACTGACTGGGCTCGCATCCCTAAGTAGACGGATCTTCTTGGAGTTCCTCCTCCAAAGCTGGTGTAGTCTCCTCTTCAACTGGTGTTGTATTGAGGCAAGGGTGAGTACTTGGTACTCAGCAAGTCATGCACAGAATGCAGGCTAATATACTATATGCATGGCTTGGTACAAAGGAATAGCTCAAGGTATATTTGCGAAACAGATTTGAAAAGTAATATAAGTAGATTCGAAAGCAGTAGAAATAAGTAAAGCGTAAATAACTTTTCAAGAAGTTTAATAAACATTTTCCCCATCCTAAACCATATTTCCATCATCTTCATTATTAAACCAACCCAACCTTTCAAATCCAAGTTATTTTCAGAAAGTCTAACCCTTGACTGTAATTCCCGAGCATTGTCCAGTACCGTGGACTCGGCTATTTAAATAGATTCTAAACTCTGCAGAGGTTATGCACTTTACCCACAAGATACAAATCAAACACCACAAAGGCGAGTTCCCAGTAACAAAGCCTTTCTAAGCCTCAAACAACACAGTGGTCCTCTCCTGTTCGTGCTCTACACCATCCCTTCCCTTAGCCAAGGCGAAGTATGGGACCAACACACCGTTAGATGGGTATCTGGCCACAGCCACGATACGCCCCCGCACAATCACACAAACGGTGTAATTGACACCCTGAGGCTCCACAAGTGAGTCCTTAGCGACTTAGTCTACTAGGGGCGTCCCATTCCAGCCATGTGGTTGCAAGTATGACCCAGTTCAAAGGCTTGCAAGGTTAAGTCCTTAGAGTGACCAGGGCAAGACTACCCGAAGAACCAAATCAACATCCCCGATTGCCACACCGCCCACCTGATTACTCTTGCCACATGCCCCTGGCCGAAAAATTATCAAACCCCGCTTGATTACCATGCACCACGTGCCATCAACATCACATGATACTTTTCCCAAAACAGGTTCAATATATCATTAAGTCAATATTAACATTTGATTGTCCAAAACCATGTCATGAGCACGAAAGCGTGTCTAAGCGAGATACTACAACGGTCTAAACCCATGTTGGCAATTTAATAATGTCCAACTAGTAATCCACAACTAGGGTGACAAAGGGTCATGGCACATACTTAAGTAATCAAGGTGTCATACAGCAAATTGGTATTTATCTAACCCCCATGTTTAAACCAAGTATTTTTCTAATTGAACTAGCATGCAATAGTTTAAATCAAAATAGATTTCAAAATGGGATCAATATGGTCAAAGCACAACTTGCCTTCAAAAAGTACTTGCTCTTGGTCTTGAGTTGGATTCTGAGTCAACACTTCTCCTTCGAATCCTTCCGGCACTTCAACGTCTACTCGTAAAGCGTGCAAATAGCAAATACACGAATAAACAATAGGCAAAAAGTATCCAAACATCCAAATAAAATCCATAAACAGAGAGAACATAATTTTCTGGATTTTTAGGAACTGGAATCGTTCAAATCGGAGTTAAAATGCAAAAGTTATGATTTATTAAAGTTTAAATAATCAATTAAATAATATTACAGAGAAAAACTTTAGTCCAAAAATTAAATAAAATTCATATTTGAGTAGATCTGAATTTTATACAAATTTAGAAATTTGAATCACTCAAATCGGAGTTGAAATGCAAAAGTTATAAGCGTTTGAAGTTTGAAACAAAATCTGAAATCATTATTCGAATTAATAAATCATTTTTCTTTTTCGGAAATTAATTATTACGTCAGCTTGGACACGTGTCAGCTCCTGATTGGCTGGTCGACGCCAGTAGCTCATGGGCTCAAATTTCACGGCGCGGTTTGGTCCACGGTGGACCCGGTCCACAGCTCGGGTGAGGCTGACAGGTGGGACCCACCTGTCAGTGCGGGGTCTCACGCAAACGCGGCTGACGTGTGGGCCCTCTGACATGCGGGGCCCACGTGTCAGGGACACGCGCTCACACGCGTACGGCGCTGACCGCGTCGGTCCAACTTCCCGACACGTGGCGCAATCCCGGCCGTTGATTCGAAAATCAACGGCCCAGATTGGATCGGGTGACGCACGTTCTGGGGTGAACGTGGCCAATCTGGACCGTTGGATCTAGATCCAACGGCTGGGATTAGATCCGAGGATCTAGACGTGATCTCACCGTGACGGTCAGATCTGGATCGGACGGCTGTCCGAGCTCGCGAGGTTGATGTCGACGCGGCGGCGTTGGCTTGACCGGAGACGAAGACGACGACCTCCCGTGCGGCGTTTCCGTGCAACTCCGGCGTGAAGGCTGGCACTCCCGGGCGCGGCGCGACACGGCGATCTCAGTTCTGGGTTTGGTGTCGTCGGAAGACGGCGGATGCGGCGGGGATCAACGAAATCATGGCGGAAGACCTCCTCTACTCCGGCGAGCAATAGCGGGCGACGGCGGCGGCTCGAGCGAGGTGAGAAGGGGCTCGGAGTGCGGGCGGTTGTGCGCTTCCGATGGCGGCGGCGGCAGATTTAAAGGGCCTCGGCTCGTGTAGAGCGCGAAACCGAGGTTGACACTGATGACGGCGGCGGAGGACTCGGCCGAATCCGGCGAGGGCAGCGAAATCGCGGCCGCCCACGTGGCGCGATCAACGGCCACGATGGCTTGGCGCGAACGGTCCGGTCGGACACGCCGGTCGGGTTTGCCGATCATGACCGCTGGATCTCGATCCGACGGCCCACGTGGGTTAAGGTTCAACGTGGTTCGGTCAAGTCGGTGGCTCGGTCGGACTCGAGTCCGACTCGGTTCGACTTCGATCGGAGGAATAGTACTTGACCCGAGTTGAATTTCCAGCGATTTAATATTTAAAATAATTCCCGATAATTCATTTAATTCATTAAAAATAGCAAAAGACTTCGTAAAAATTCCAAAAATTCGAAAATCCTTTGGAACATTTTGGACTCAAATAAAATATTTCCAACAAAATTTTATTTGCAAAATTAAATTCTTTAATTATTTCAAAATGGAATAAATTCAAATAAATTCCAAATAAATCCAAATAAATTCCAGAAAATTCCAAAAATTCACCAAAATGCCAAATCACACATGAATTCAAGAAAAGCAAAATTTTGGGGTGTTACAAACCTCCCCCCCTTAGTAGAATCTCGTCCCCGAGATTCAGGGCTTACTAAAGGAATAGGTTTGGAAACTCTTTCTTCAAATCCTCTTCGCGCTCCCAAGTCGCTTCGCTCTCTGCATGGTTACTCCACTGAACTCTACAGAAACGGGTTGACTTATTTCTGGTTTCTCGATCCATTGTGTCTAGAATCCTCACGGGATGCTCCTTATAGGTCAAATCCTCTTGCAACTCAATTGACTCTAGCGATTATGCTCTCGTGAACTCGGAGACACTTCTTCAACTGGGACACATGGAATACGTCATGCACTCCTGCCAACGACTGCGGCAACTCTAGCTGGTAAGCAACTTCGCCTCTGCGACTCAAAATCTTAAATGGTCCAACATAACGGGGTGCAAGTTTCCCTTTGGCATGGAACCTCTTAACTCCCCTGAGAGGCGTAACTCTGAGGTAAACAAAGTCTTCTGGTTCAAAACTCAAGTCTCGGCGACGATTGTCAGCATAACTCTTTTGTCGTGATTGGGCTATCTTCCAAAATCAGCTGCTTTAACTCCTTTTTGTTAGGCACACAAATGCGATCCTTCATCCACAACGTGCCTTGCTCATCCAACTTGAAGTCCTCTGCCTTGCCTTCCTCCTTGATGGACTTAATCCTGCGGATCTTGTCATCATCCTTCTGTCCTTCTCGGATCTGATCCTCTAGGGTAGGCTTTACTTCTAATGTGGCCAAGAATCCGCTAGGTACAACCTCAATCTTCATTTTCTGAAAATCCTCACATAACTCGTCCTGACTTGTGGCTAGCAACGTACTCACGGTATGGCTTTTCCGACTCAGAGCATCGGCTACTACGTTGGCCTTCCCGGGATGGTAATGGATTCCAACATTGTAGTCCTTGATCAACTCTAGCCATCTCCTTTGCCTCATATTCAGATCCGACTGGGTGAATATGTACTTAAGGCTCTTATGATCCAGATATACTTCACATCTGCTTTCCAATCGATAGTGACGCCATATCTTTAAAGCATGCACTACGGCCTAACTCCGTGTCATGTGTCGGATAATTTTCCTCATGCGGCCTCAATCGCCTTGATGCATAAGCGGCGACCTTTCCATTCTGCATCAAGACACATCCAAGTCCTTGGTGCGATGCGTCACAATAAACATCGAAGCTTTGAGCAACATCCGGTAGAACTAACACCGGTCTTGGCGTCAATCGCTTCTTCAGCTCTGAAATCCTTTCTCACATTCTCAAGCGTCCATGCAAACTTCTTTTCCTTCTTCAGCGATTGCGTAAGAGGTTTCGCAATTGTCGAAAAGCCTTCGATGAAACGGCGGTAGTATCCTGCCATTCCAAGGAAACTCCGAATCTGGTCACGCCTTCTACCGCTCCCAATGTAACCACGGCTTCTACTTTGCTTGGATCTACGGCGACTCCTTCATGCGGTCATTACATGTCCAAGAAACTCCACCTTGTCCTTCCAAAAATCACACTTGTCGAACTTGGCGAAAAGTTGCCGTTCCTCACTTTTCCAAAACTCGCCTTAAGTGTTCTGGCATGTTCATCCTCTGTCTTGGAGTAGATTAGGATATCGTCTATGAACACGACGACTAACTTGTCCAAATATTCCATGAACACCTTATTCATCATATTTATGAAATAAGTGGCGCGCATTCGTCACCCAAAGGACATAATCAGAACTCGTAATGTCCATATCTTGACGAGAATGCGATCTTGAATATCTTACGATCGGATCTTCAATCGATGGTATCCCGATCTCAGATCGATCTTGGAGAAAACTCCGGCTCCTCTCACCGATCGAACAAATCATCAATCCTGGTAGCGGATACTTATTCTTCACTCGTGACTTCGTTGAGTGCACGGTAGTCAATGCACATCCCGAAACTCCCGTCCTTCTTCTTGACAAACAAAACTGGTGCTCCCCACGGCGACGAACTCGGCCTCGATAAATCCTTTCTCCATTAACTCTTCTAGCTGTTTCTTCATTTCTACCAACTCCTCGGTGGACATCCGATAGGGTCTCTTTGCTATCGGTCTTTGTGCAGTACAAGCTCTATTACAAATTCTATGTCCCTGTCCTGGCGGCATACCGTAGATCTTCGGGAAAAACATCGGGTACTCATTCACTCTTGAGACATCATCTATGCCGATTGCCTTGGTACTGTTTACCATCAACTGTCCATCTCTAAGCTGCGGTGGCTTGAAATTCCACTTTCTTCCCACACGGGCTCTCAATCGAGATAGTCCTTCGTCCACAATCCAATACGGCCTTGTGCTTGGATAACCAATCCATTCCCAATATGACGTCTAAGGTCCGGGTCTCCAAAATTATAAGGTTTGCTAGGAACTCTATTCCACCTATCAAGATTCTCACCCGGAACATCCTACTTTCGCTCGGAGTTCGGAACTGTGGGTTTGAACTAAAAGCATGCACTTAAGTCTTGCAATCCTCAAATCATTTCTAGTAGCAAAGCCTTGCGAAACAAACGAATGCGAAGCTCGAGTCAAACAAAAGCTGTGCAGTGCGAGTTAACAAGTAACTTACCCGATCTGACGTCAGTAGCATTCTCGCAGTTGCATCTGCGGTGACATGGTTGACTCGGCCTCTCACCACGGCCTGGGGTGTGGCTCCTGGTCTTTGGCGTCCTAGCTGGGTGGTTCCTAGATTGAAGCGAACTGGGTCACTCCTGCTGTCTTCTTTGGACAAGCTGTTGGCAAAGTGTCTCGCTCGTTGCGCTTGTAGCGGCGTCTCACTGTTCGCTTCTTGCCTGGGGTAGCGTTTCTAGCGGGGGTGGGTGCAGTAGTTCGATTGGCAGGTCTTGGTGCGGGATGGTGTCCTTGTTGCATTCTCGTGGTTGGAATCAAGAATTGATTCGGTGCAACTCTCGGTAGCTATGCGTTCCTGGCGTGATCCTTGCTGTTGCATCCTGCGCTTTCTGTTCTCATCCAGTTCCTTGCGCTTGTCCTCAAGAATAAGCGCCTTATTCACCAATTCTTGGAAATCTGGAAAGGTGTGGGTGATCAACCCTACTTGCAATCCTGAGTTAAGTCCCTTCATAAAACGAGACTGTCTGGATTTATCCGTCGCTACATCCTCAGGTGCGTAGCGTGCTAGCTGTGTGAACTTGTTCAGGTAGTCGGCCACTGGCTGATTACCTTGCTTCAGTGCTCTGAACTCCTCCTTCTTAAGGTCCATAATTCCTTCAGGCACGTGATCTTTGTGCAAATTGTGAACTCTTCCCAAGTGATATCTTGAGGGTTCTCTTGCGTGGCACAGAAGTTCTCCCACCATTCGGCGGCTGTTCCTTCCAGCTGATGAGAAGCGTAGAGTACCTTCTCATTTCCTAGGCATTGGGCTATGTGTAACTTCCTCTCAATTGATCTTAACCAATCATCGGCCTCCAATGGATTGGCATTCCCAGAGAAAGTGGGTGGGTGAGTTCTCATGAACTCCGACAGCCTTGTATTCTGGCGTTGTCCAGGATTAACTTGGTTAGCAGTGGCCTGAGCAGTGACGTGCTGCATTTGTTGCATCATAGCATGCATCAACTGAGTCTGAGCAGCAAGAAATGCTCCAAAATTCTGCATATCAATCGGTGCTGGTGCTCCATCATCGGGGTTTTCTGTGGCGAGAACCACTCCCATTGCTTCCAAAGTTTCCACGGGTGTTCACCATCTGTCGATTTGCTCTAGGTTTAGAGATGAGAGGGAAACAAGAATAGACAAGTAATATGGAACTTATGCGGGGCGAAAGGTGTAACTTTAAGGTCCAACTTTATTATTAATAACTTGGTATGGTCGCTACAATGCCTAAGGGCCTTGCAACACATACTGCACACTCGAGAAGCAATGAAAATCCAAATCGAACTAACACCGAGTCTAACGCCTAAAGGGTGACTCTTTCTTCTATGACGCGACTCGGCGTAGGAGTCTCACTATAGAACCTATGCTCACTCATCGAGAAAACCTCCACGGCACTGGCACGGTCTTTGTGGCATAGGCGCCGAAACGATCGCCATGTCCAAAGAATCGTGTCCTCTATGGTAGTCGAAGAAGCGGTGTCCTCATCGAGATCCGACTCCTCTGGATCTCGCTCGTAGCTCGAGCACGCTCGGTCCAGTCCGTACAAGGTCATCTCTAACTCGTTAATCCTTCGTAGAAGGTGTGCCACATACTCTTGAGCTTCCCGCCATCTGTTCTTCTCTGTCGTGATCTCCTTGCGGGCCTTCAGAGCTCCTTGCTTGTATTATCTAGTACATCCTCCTGGCGACGACAAATCGTGCCAACCGTGTAACCGTGGCATCCTCATCCTGAATCGCCGGGTCAAGAAGGTTATCGCTCGCGGATGGTAGCGAACACCGTACTCTCAATTCTCTGGCGTAGATACGGGTAATGTGCCGCATTGCTCGTCGTGATACTTCTTGGATACCCATCCGCATTGTAGATCTCCTGGCAAAGGTCAGGTGTATCGAGCGATTGCACTGGCCCTTTTTCTTAGCAGTACCTCAATCCTCACGTCACAAGCCTTGATCAATCCCGCTTTGTCCGATCACTTCCACTTGGTATTGGGGCTTCTCAAAATCTCCGAGAGTCTCAGAGCATATGCCAAAGTTCTGCAGCGTGACCAACTCCCAGATCAACGTAGTTGAACTCTTCCTCCATCTGTCACAAGAGTGCTTTACGTAAGAACTCGGAATTTTTAAATTGTGACAAGGTAAGGGAAAATTTCAGCAAGAGGCAAGAAAAGAGAGAAGGGGATAAGTCGAGATGTCATTTCTTATCTTGACAAATTTTTAGCTTTTAGAAAATAGGTTTTATCCTCACTACGACCATTCTAGCTTAGGGTTGAGCCTACGGTCAAGTATGGCTCTGATACCACCTCTGTCGGGACCCCGAATTTGCAAATCCGGACCCTCTGTGTATTCAGCACTAGTCCAGAACGCAGCTTAGTGCACACAGTCTTAACATCGGTAAATATCACAATCATACCACTCGATACCAATAAAGTACTTTATTTAAATAACCAAACTGGTTACTTGACCTTTATGGTCAAGTTACAAATGTATGCCTTGCAAGGCGAAACTTATTAACAGAGAAATAATAATAGCAGCGGAAAATCAAATAGCTTCGTGGCGCCATCCAGTATACCACAGGCAACTGACTGGGCTCGCATCCCTAAGTAGACGGATCTTCTTGGAGTTCCTCCTCCAAAGCCGGTGTAGTCTCCTCTTCAACTGGTGTTGTATTGAGGCAAGGGTGAGTACTTGGTACTCGACAAGTCATGCAATGTAATGCAAAGCTAATATACTATATGCATGGCTTGGTACAAAGGAATAGCTCAAGGTATATTTGCGATGCTTGACATTTGAAAAGTAATATAAGTAGATTCGAAAGCAGTAGAAATAAGTAAAGCGTAAATAACTTTTCAAGAAGTTTAATAAACATTTTCCCCATCCTAAACCATATTTCCATCATCTTCATTATTAAACCAACCCAACCTTTCAAATCCAAGTTATTTTCAGAAAGTCTAACCCTTGACTGTAATTCCCGAGCATTGTCCAGTACCGTGGACTCGGCTATTTAAATAGATTCTAAACTCTGCAGAGGTTATGCACTTTACCCACAAGATACAGTCAAACACCACAAAGGCGAGTTCCCGTAACAAAGCCTTTCGGAAGCCTCAAACAACACAGGTGGTCCTCTCCGGTTCGTGCTCTACACCATCCCTTCCCTTAGCCAAGGCGAAGTATGGGACCAACACACCGTTAGATGGGTATCTGGCCACAGCCACGATACGCTCCCCGCACAATCACACAAACGGTGTAATTGACACCCGAGGCTCCACAAGTGAGTCCTTAGCGACTTAGTCAACTAGGGGCGTCCCATTCCACCCATGTGGTTGCAAGTATGACCCAGTTCAAAGGCTTGCAAGGTTAAGTCCTTAGAGTGACCAGGGCAAGACTACCGAAGAACCAAATCAACATCCCCAAAGGCCACACCGCCCACCTGATTACTCTTGCCACATGCCCTGGCCGAAATCGTTTATCAAACCCCGCTTGATTACCATGCACCACGTGCCATCAACATCACATGATACTTTTCCCAAAACAGGTTCAATATATCATTAAGTCAATATTAACATTTGATTGTCCAAAACCATGTCATGAGCACGAAAGGTGTCTAAGCAAAGCGATACTACAACGGTCTAAACCCATGTTGGCAATTTAATAATGTCCAACTAGTAATCCACAACTAGGGTGACAAAGGGTCATGGCACATACTTAAGTAATCAAGGTGTCATACAAAGAAATTGGTATTTATCTAACCCCCATGTTTAAACCAAGTATTTTTCTAATTGAACTAGCATGCAATAGTTTAAATCAAAATAGATTTCAAAATGGGATCAATATGGTCAAAGCACAACTTGCCTTCAAAAAGTACTTGCTCTTGGTCTTGAGTTGGATTCTGAGTCAACACTTCTCCTTCGAATCCTTCCAGACTTCAACGTCTACTCGTAAAGCGTGCAAATAGCAAATACACGAATAAACAATAGGCAAAAGTATCCAAACATCCAAATAAAATCCATAAACAGAGAGAACATAATTTTCTGGATTTTTAGGAACTGGAATCGTTCAAATCGGAGTTAAAATGCAAAAGTTATGATTTATTAAAGTTTAAATAATCAATTAAATAATATTACAGAGAAAAACTTTAGTCCAAAAATTAAATAAAATTCATATTTGAGTAGATCTGAATTTTATACAAATTTAGAAATTTGAATCACTCAAATCGGAGTTGAAATGCAAAAGTTATAAGCGTTTGAAGTTTGAAACAAAATCTGAAATCATTATTCGAATTAATAAATCATTTTTCTTTTTCGGAAATTAATTATTACGTCAGCTTGGACACGTGTCAGCTCTCGATTGGTGGTGGCGTCACCGCTCATGGGCTCAGCCACGGCGCGGTTTGGTCCACGGTGGACCCGGTCCACGGCTTCGGGTGAGGCGGCGAGTGGGACCCACTGTCGGTCGCGGGTCTCACGCATAAGCGGCCGACGTGTGGGCCCCTCGACATGCGGGGCCCACGTGTCGTGACACGCGCTCACACGCCAGACTGGCGCCGACCGCGTCGGTCCAACTTCCCGACATTAGCGCAATCCGGCCGCTTGATTCGAAAATCAACGGCCAGTTGGATCGGGTGGCGACGCGTTACGGGGTGAACGTGGCCAATCTGGACCGTTGGATCTAGATCCAACGGCCGGGATTAGATCCGAGGATCTAGACGTGATCTCACCGTGACGCCGATCTGGATCGGACGGCTGTCCGAGCTCGCGAGGTTGATGTCGACGCGGCGGCGTTGGCTTGACCGGAGACGAAGACGACGACCTCCCGTGCGGCGTTTCCGTGCAACTCCGGCGTGAAGGCTGGCACTCCCAGGCGCGGCGCGACACGGCGATCTCAGTTCTGGGTTTGGTGTCGTCGGAAGACGGCGGATGCGGCGGGGATCAACGAAAAACCGCGGCGGAAGACCTCCTCTACTCCGGCGAGCAATAGCGGGGCGACGGCGGCGGCTCAGGCGAGGTGAGAAGGGGGCTCGGGTGCGGACGGTTGTGCGCTTCCCGATGGCGGCGGCGGCGTATTTAAAGGGGGCCTCGGCTTCCGTGTAGAGCGCGGAAACCGAGGTTGACACGGTGACGGCGGCGGAGGACTCCGGCTCGGATCCGGCGAGGACGACGAAATCGCGGCCGTCCATGTGGCGCGATCAACGGCCACGATGGCTTGGCGCGAACGGGTCCGGTCCGGACACGGCTCGGGTCGGGGTCGGTCGATCATGACCGTTGGATCTCGATCCGACGGTCCACGTGGGTTAAGGTTCAACGTGGTTCGGTCAAGTCGGCTGGCTCGGGTCGGACTCGAGTCCGACTCGGGTTCTGACTCGGTCGGAGGAATAGTACTTGACCCGAGTTGAATTTCCAGCGATTTAATATTTAAAATAATTCCCAGTAATTCATTTAATTCATTAAAAATAGCAAAAGACTCAGAAAAATTCCAGAAAAATTCTGGAAAATACTTTGGAACATTTTGGACTCAAATAAAATATTTCCAACAAAATTTTATTTGCAAAATTAAATTCTTTAATTATTTCAAAATGGAATAAATTCAAATAAATTCCAAATAAATCCAAATAAATTCCAGAAAATTCCAAAAATTCACCAAAGTGCCAAATCACACATGAATTCAAGAAAAGCAAAATTTTGGGGTGTTACACCGCCTCAGCACGTCCTTGGCTTGCTGCCGGCGCGGGATGCCGTGCGGAAGTTCGTGCTCGCCAAGAGCTGGCGCCGCCGCAGAAGCTACAATTTCACGTTGATATCTGAATCCGGAATGGTAGGCTTGCACATTTGCCTCACTCCTTTGTATTATTTGCAGTCAAATTATTTCTGTTGGAATATCTATAGCCATCGCTGGACATTCACAACGGACTCTTTACACACGTTTCTCTGCATGCATTCGCAGCAACCAGCAAGGGTTCTTAAATCATCATGTTTGTGCTCACCTTGTTTCAAAAATAAAAACCAACATCATGCTCATATTGTGGACTAACTGATCTTTTTGGTGTGCGTTTGTTCCAGATTGTTGATATATGATCCAAATTCAAAAGGCCGAGTCCTATTGCCGGGAGGCTTGGGCCGGAGCGGAGCGGAGTTCAAATGTACTCACTTTGTAAGTGCAAATAATCACTTCGGTGTAACTTCAGAAAAATTAAAATGAACAACTTTTTAAGAAAACATATTTTCTATAAAAATTAGATTGAGGGAAGGTGATAAATCGGTGGAATGAGAGAAAAGTTCATTTAATGTATTCTTTGCTATAATGCTTGCTGAGTATTCTTGTACTCACTCTTATTTAAATCCCCTTTTTGCTTAGAAGGTGAGTCCTATAGATCCCCCTCCGAGGCGTGGGTGAGGATCATCCGCAAGATCATGATCTACACGAGGAGGACTACTACTACTATCAGTAGAACTAGAGGGTTTAGTAGACCAATCCTATGCTCCCAATTGATTTACCTAAGAATAAGTTCTCGTTTTAAATCCATTGCAATTTTTTAAAGCCTAACCTGAGTCTAAAAAAGCTTTTTTAGTACGCCCTGTGGAGGTCTTCAGGGTAATTCACTTTGAATACAATGTAGTAACTGATAAAGTGTCGAATTTTCCAATATTTTGTTAGCTACTTTGCCGAGATTCGTATAATTAACTCAATGTAATGACAGTGTAGCTGTTAATACCTTGGGCTAATTATGCGGGTCGCCACACTGGGGTTTTGTGTTACCTTTGCCCCAAAACCTAGGGTTTCTTGAAATTTACTCTATTGAGTTATTATATTTCCTCTTCCTACCACTTTTGACATTTCAGTACCTGACCTTGTAACGCCTCATGTAATTCCACATTTATGAAAATAGCTAATGTTGAAATCTCCAATTAAAAGTTATTTTGCTTATCTTGATCACTCTTTCGCTTCCATGTGAATAATAGAACAAGAAACTCCAATTAAATACATGCTAATTACCTTTAAAACTTCATTCTCTGCTCTGGTGAGAAAACATAGTTCCTCTGCATTACTCTCCCCAGACAACCAGGGGAACCATGCACTATCGGCTAGAAAACAAGAGAGGAATAAGAGCATCTCCAGCAATAGCCCCTAAACCAGCCCCTAAACCTTAAAATAGGGAGTGTAGTAAAAAAACAGATCCAGCAGGGCCCCAACTCAAGCCCCTAAAATTAGGAGGCCCCTAAATTTGCCTCCTCAGTCCCAATTCCCAGGGGGCCCCAACTCAAGCCTCTAAAATTAGGATGCCTCTAAATTTGCCTCCTCAGCCCCAATTCACAGGGACACAAGTACAACCTCTATTATTAAAGATAGGGAAATACATGAGAGGCTTCGAAAATTTTATCATGTTTTGAAAATTTTAAATTTAAATTTGAAATATTATATTTTTAAATTGTAAATGTTAATATGCTTATGTTTTATGTATTACAAATATTTTTGATTGAATTTTAGCGGTGTCAAATGAAGATTATACATAGCGGATATGTCAAAATAGGAGAAAAAGTAAAATAGGGGCTGAGATTTAGGGGCTGTTGCTGGACTTGTGCTCTGAAAACAGGGCCCCAAAAAATAGGGGGAGTCCCTAAATCCAAAATAGGGACCCTGTTTTAGGGGCCCTTGCTGGAGATGCTTTAAGGTTTCCCTTGTGCCACGGCTTTTGCTTGGCATCGCACGGTGTCACAGTGTACAGGATCACATGACAGCGGGTGGTGATTGAGGCAGGTAAGATGGGCTGGATGAGTGGGCTGGTCATTGAGAAGCTTAGTGTAAAATAATATTTTTTTAAAAAAATATTTCGGCAAAAAATACCAGGGGAACTAATTCAAATGATGATGGGTGGGCATTTTTACAAATTTTTGCTTCAGCATATTATTCCTACAAAAATAATTTAAAAATATTATTATTTTAAAAAAATCCATGTCTTCACTATCGGCTAGAATTCAGCATTAAGGGTCCATCTGAATATCGTAATGAGACGGTTTAGCCTGATGTTCTTGCTATGAATATTTGCATTGGATATGATCAAATGACATTTCTAGAAAACTAACCTAGTAAATACTGAAGTTTTCACTGCACATGCATGTTAATAGAACTTTGTTATATATTAGATTATGTTGGAGTTTAGTCAAGTGAAATTCTTATGGACCCTGTAGTCTATTCTTGAATTTCAAGTTCCTTGTCAACAATGACGCCCCTCGGAACTTATTATGCCTTTTGTATTTGTACAGATTTCGAGGAGAAGATTTTGGGCTTTCTGGCTGATCTACTACTTCTTGTGTAACATCTCAAGAAAATGTAAAATTTGAATAAAGTGATTTGGCATGCCTTATTATGCATTTTGGGAATTTCTACTGAAATGATTTGATTTGGAATTTAATTGGTACTTTAAATTTTCTTTTCATTCAAATTGAGCATTCAAAAGGAACTCAGAAAAATTCCAAACAACCTAACATAATAAATAATTTTATAAAATACTAGCACATCTGAAATGAATAAATATGATTTTCTTCACAATTTTTACACAAAATGCAAATGCTCCAAAAATTAAATTTAAGGCTTGAAAATGACAAAATTCAAAGAATTTTCATTTGAAAACTACAATGCCAAACTGAGTGAGACTAGTGCCGGGATCCGAATATACAAATCCAGACCCTCTGTGTATTCAGCACTAGTCCAGGATCACGCTAGTGCACACAATCATACTCAATGAAATAGTAAGGTACTTTATTGGAAGGGAAATATAACTGGTTACTCGACCTTATGGTCAAGTTACAAAAGTACGCCTCGCAGGGCTTAGGTCTTACTCAAATAAATTTGCAGCGGAAAATAAATAAACGCTTGGCGCCAACCAATATGCCACAGGCAACTGACTGGGCTCGCCCCTAGTTTGTCGGCTCCTCCTGGAACTCCTCCTCCAAAGCTGGCATCGACTTTTCTTCAACTGATGTTTGTATTGTGGCAAGGGTGAGTACTCAAAAGCACTCAGCAAGTCATGCACAAAGATGCAATGCCAATAGCTACATGCATGGCTTATTCCAACAATAGGCTAAGGGGTTCTTTTGCAATAAGCAACATTCATAAATAACAGTAATAGATTGTAAAGCGGAAAAACAGTAATAACAATAATAATTGCATAAACAATTTTACAAGTAAAGCATTTATCAACCAAAACAAGTTCATCATTTCCAACACCATGTATCCATAACCCAAGTTCATTTTCATAAAAGTCTAACCCTTGACTATAATCACCGAGCAGTGTCCAATACCGTGGACTCGGCTATTCGAATAGGTTGTACACTCTGCAGAGGTTATACACTTTACCCACAAGATACAGTCAAACACCACCAAGGCGAGTGACCGTAACAAAGCCTTTCCAAATCTACTTCTAGACCCGGTACTATCCGCTAAGGTTTCAACACTGAAGGGACTGGTTACCACAATCAGGGGCCCCCTCTTGCGCCATGTGAGCCTACCCGCAAACCCGGGCCTCACTCCACCACGACAGTACCCAAGACTAGACCTCAGAGTTGAAGGGAATATGCCCGAGAGGCAATAATAAATTGTTTATTATCTTATTCCGTGTTTATAATAGATGTTTATTTCTCACGCTAAAATTGTATTAACCGGAAACGTTGATACATGTGTGTTTAATAAACAAAAAGGTTCCTAGTAAAGCCTCTCTTTTAAACTAGCTCGTTGATTAACTGATGATCAAGGTTTCCTGATCATGAACATTGGATGTTGTTAATAACGGGGTCACATTATTAAAAGAATGATGTGATGAACACACATCCAAGTTGGTATAGCAAATTCGATCAAGTCATTAAAGTTTGTTGCTGTACTGAACATATACAAAATAGCTCTTCTCCTTAGACCATGAGATGATGTCAATCACTAACTCCGGAAGAGTACTTTGATGACATCAAACGTCACTCCGTAACACGGTGACTATAAAGATGGATTTGGGTACTATGAAAGTATTAGTTGAGGCTCATGCATCAAGAGTGGGATTTGTCCATCCAGATGACAGAGAGATATACTCTGGGCCCTCTCGGTGATATCACATTGACATCGCTTGCAAGCACGTGACTAGGTCACAAGAATGTCATATCACGGAACGAGTAAAGAGTACTTGTCGGTAACGGGATCGAACTAGGTATAGTTGATACCAATAGGGCTGGAATTTTAGCTCGAGGCTCGAGGCTCGGCTCGGGCTCGGCTCAGCTCGGTGCGGCTCGGCTCGGCTCGCATGGCCAACGAGCCGAGCCCGAGCCTACCGCCTAGCTCGCTTGGCCAACGAGCCGAGCCTGAGCCAGCTCGTGAGCGGCTCGTTAGGCTCGACAGTCATTGAGTTATATAAGGTATGAATTCACAATACAGTAATCAGTATACCCAATGCTAGACATCTAATGAGCAATGCTTGTCTTACCTTACTTTTTGAGTTTACTCTTCTTAGTACTTCAAATGTCTTGTATTGGGTCTACTGATTACTTTTGCACAGATAAAAGTAAGCGGAGTATTCTTTTTCCAGATTACATGTTTGCAGTTTTATAAATCAAAGAGCAAATCTAACCATCTCAGGCTTAAAAAGGCGTCCCATAAATGTGAAATTGCTTCTTGACCGAACCCTAGAGGAGGCTGGAGCCTGAGAACGGTGAGAATGGATGGAGGAGCTTCGTTTTTTGTGAGAATGAAGGGCATTTGGGCCCTTGCCAGTGCCCTTGTAGGCCGGCTCGTGAGCCGGCTCGAGGCTCGAGCGAGCCCGAGCCGAGCTCAAGATTGAGCTCGATGTATGCAACGAGCCGGGCTCGGCTCGGCTCGGCTCGATTCCACCCCTAGATACCAATGATCGGATCCCGGATAAGTAATATATCGCGAGACAAAAGGAATTGGTTATGTTGTTGTTGGTTCACACGATCACTAGTTCATCGTTGAGTAAGTGGGAGTCATTATGGATCTCCAAATCCCGCTGATAATTATTGATCAGAGAGGTGTCTTGATCATGTCCATTTTATTCACGAACCGTAGGGTGACACACTTAAGGTTCATCGACGCTTTTGAGTGGGTACGGAACACCGGAGAAAAGTTTGGACAGCACCGGAATAGTTTCGGGATATCGGAATAGTTCAAGGGGGTATGTGTTAATTTTTGTTAATTAAAAGAATTAACAAATATTAAAATAACAGAAATAAAATTGTTTATTTATTTAATGGAGAGTCCATTCACATGAAGAGAATGGAGAGTCCATTCACATGGAGAGAGTGGAGAGTCCACTCACTCCTATAAAAGGGAGGGTGGAGCTCCTCTCTCATGTACTAATCTCCATAACCCTTTGGTTGGTCCTTTCTCCCTCCTCCTGCTGTTCCACCTTTCAAGCGAGCTTGCTTAAGCGGCCATTCTTGAAATAGTTTCTCCACCACCACCACTAAGTCATAGTGTTGTTGGAGTTTCCCGTGGATCCTCTACTTCCGCTACCCCGCTGGATCGAGGGATTGGAGGTCGTCGTTGTTCCGTACGTGTGACCAAGTACGGAGGCGCTGCCGTTTGTGGCGCTCATCTTCGCGACTTTGAAGTCGGGCGTGTACCTCTACTTCAACCACGTTTGTTTGCGGGAACGTTATTCCCGCTTTCGGTCTACGAGGGTGAGTCCTTCTGAAACCGTTTGCATGCATCTCCTAGATATGATCTTGGTGTTTGGTTGCATTCGTAGGAAAAATTTTGTTTTTCATGCTTAGAACCCATCAGTGGTATCAGAGCCGTGTCTATGCGTAGATGTTATGTACGGTTAAAACACATATGGATGTGGGCGATGATGATCATGTTATTGCATACTTTCGTGTTTTTTGGATCATGGTGGCATAGTGGGATTTGAAGCGGTCCGGACTAACCTTACATGTCCTCGCACATGAGACTTGTTCCACGCTCGACATGCAACTTGCTTTGCATAAGTGGCTTTATGCGGGTGTCGATTTCTCCTACTATAGTCATGATCTAATTTACAACGGTTTGCTAATAATGTTTTTATCACCGTTGTGGTTCTTGTTCGTAGGTAAGAACGGTTCTTTCCTAGAAAGCCCAAAACCGCGTAAAATATGAGAAAAAAAAATAAATTAGAGGCGTCTAACTTGTTTTTGCAGGGCATGTGATGTGATATGGTCATTGATACAAAGATTGTTGTATGAAATAAGATTTATTGTAAATTTAAACAACCGGCAGGAGCCATTTGGTTGTCTTTTCTTTTATGGCCTGTGTGCTAAGTATATGTCCATGTGATATATTGTAATGGAGGAAGACAATCAAGATGGGAGCACCATGGACCTTGGTGCCACGCCGGTGGAATGATGGAGATCATACCATGACGCACAAGATGGAGATCAAGTGCTAGAAGGACCATATCATATCACATTATTCATGCATGTGATGTTAATCCTTTTTATGCATCTTATTTTGCTTGGATGTGATCGCGTCGTTAGCACTATAAGATGATCCCTTCAACTTAATATCAAGATAATAATGTGTTCTTCCATAGTATGCACCGTTAAGAAAGTTAAATGCGTTCGAAGCACCACGTGATGATCGGGTGTGATAGACTCTACGTTCGCATACAACGGGTGTAAGCCAGATTTACACAAGCAAATACTTTGGTTCTACTTGGCAAGCCTAGCATGTACAGACATGGCCTCGGAACACGAACCGAAAGGTAAAGCATGAGTCATATGGATGATATGATGAACATATTGATGTTCGCCTTTGAAACTATGCCGTCTCACGTGATGATCGGTTTCGGTATAGTGAATTTGGTTCGTGTAATCACTAAAGATGACTAGAGGGATGTTGTTTTTGAGTGGGAGTTCTCGTAGTAATTTTGAATTAAACTTGAACTTAATATATTATGAACTTAGTCTAAGTAACTTTGCAAATATGTTGTAGATGGCACCACCTACTTTCAATTTCAATCTGTTCATGGAGAAAGAGAAACTAGCCACCAACCGTAGCAACTTTACCAACTGGGCCCTTAACCTGAGGATTCTCCTCGCCACGCTCAAAGGAGCTATGTGCTTGATGCGCCGCTGGGTGCCCCGCCCGCTGATGATGCCCCGAGGAGGAGAAAAATGTTTTCTTGACTCGCAAGGAGGACCACAGTTTAGTTCACTGCGGCATTTTGTATGGCCTTGAGCCTGAGTTGCGAAAACGTTTCGAGCACAGCAATGCTTTTGATACAATGGGAGAGTTGAAAATGCTTTTGATACAACGGAATTATTTAAAAGCATTTAAATTAAACTAGCATGCAATAATTTAAATCAACATAGTTTTAAAAGTGGGATCAAATGGTCAAAGCACAACTTGCCTTCAAAAAGTACTGGTTCCTGGTCTTGAACTTGCTCCTGGGTCAAAACTTCTCATTCGAAGCCTTCGGGCAGTTCAACGTTTACGCGTATCGGATAAATAAACAACAAATAAATATAAACAGAGAAAAAACTCAAGTTCAAAAATTAAATAAAATTCATCATTAAATAGAGCTCGATATTAAAAAATTTAGAAACTGGAATCGCCTCAATCGGAGTTAAAACACAAAAGTTATAGCCGTTTGAAGTTTGAAAATACGTTAAAAAGAATAAACCAAATTAATTCATTTATTTTTCTATTGAAAATTCGGAAATATGACGTCAGCACGCAATTTGGATTTCCATCGAATTACTTTTCTAAAGAAAAATCAATTTATTGCATCATGCTTGCGTCAGCCGGTCCATAGACTCGGTCCATGGTCACGCTCGGGTCCACGGTGAACTCGGTCCACCGGACCCAGAGGCGCTGACACGCGCGCCCACTCGGGATGACATCACGCGGACGTCAGTGCGGCGCGGCGTGCTAACCTGCCCTACGCGGCGTGCTAATTTGCCCTTCGCGGCGTGCTATTCCATCTGAGCCATTCAACCTAGATCTCACGGTCACGATCAAACTAAGATCGGACCGGTCCGAACTAATTGAGCCTACATGGTGCAATCTGAGCCGCTCAAATCAAATCTAACGGCCCAACGGCGATGTGCTATTCCTCCAAGCGCGACGTGCTAAATGCGACGTGGCTCAATCTGGTTCACTCATCTAAGATCCAACGGCTAAGAACAGATCTAACTGAGCTACTCGATCTAACCTACACTGTCCGATCTAAATCCGGCGGCTAGGGTTAGATCTATTTCATTACTGGAGAAGGGCTATGTGGCCGAACCTAGATCGTTCGATCTGGATTGAACGGCTACGACTGATCACGAAGCTGCGGTGGTGCGCGGCGGTGAGTTCGGGCCGGATTTGAAGACGATGACCTCCCAAACGGTGCTCCGAGGCAGCTCCGACGAGGTGAGTGGTCTCCACGGGCGCAGCTCAATGCGGGGATTCCACGTCTGGGCCCGTTCACGCCGGGGAACGGTAGATAACGGCGGGAAGGTGCAAAGACGCACGGCGGCCCTTCTGAAACTTTGGCGAAGAATCGAAAGGCGACGGCGATGGCTCGGGCGTGGTAAACTAGGGCAAAATACGCGCAAGGAGTCAGGGATTCTCGGAAGCCAGTCCAAGCATTAAATAGCCCCGACGTCCGCGCCTAATTCGGAACTCTAGGCCCACATGGCCCTAATTCGGGATTCTCGGAAGCCAGTCCAAGAATTGGAACTCTCATATGCGTAAATACGTGCAATGATATTCGGGTGGCTCATATTTATTTGAGTGAGGGCTATCTGGATAACATTTTGTGTACGGGACTATTTTAGAACTGTGAACATACACTTAAGTGAAGTATATGTGTCATTTCTAGTTCAACGCACGAGTAAAATTTAATTCTTATTTCCGAGTGCCACATCTTGATGATTAAGAAATGAAGGTTAAGTTTGCAGCAGCGACAAGAATGTTGCCTCATTTTGGTTCGACTCAGTGGAACAGCTTAGACACTAATGAGTTGTTTAACCGTCTAGCTGGACCAATTTTACCGTATTATGTTGTTTTGTTCGCATAGCAGTATCCTTATTATCAACATGAAAATGCTGTATAGCAATTTGTTTTTGCAGTTTTAAATTTGTTTGGTGTTACGTGCGGGCCTAAGAACTTGCTAAACGTGAGGAGAATATTGGAAGTTTGAAGCTATTTGCATCTTGGAAGGATATGTGAGCGTTTAAGCTTAGTAGTTTCAGGTAGGACACGAAGAAAAGTGTTGTATTGTGTGGGCTCCAGGCTGGCCTTTGGAGCCTGGTGGCCTTAATGTCACGTCCGCGGGTTTCACTGACAGGTGGGCCCCAGCCAGCAGTGTCTAAGAGGCACAGAGAGCTCACGCTAAACCATTTCACGTTCCGTTTCGTATCTCCAGAAATCCCCCCTCCTCACTGCCTTGGTTCTCCGCTTCTTCCCCAATCCCGTACACTTCATCTACTCCAGCCTCCAGAAGCTTCTAGAGCGCAAGGAGCCGGGCAGTCCGAACCACTGTGCACGGCCTACATGCCAGCCAGCCGGCGATGGCCGGAGGCGAGCGGCGCGCCGGGGAGGGAGGTCGGCCTCAAGAACTGCGACACGGCGGCTAGGGCTAGCTAGACTGCTCCGTTAGTCCGTCCCCTCGTCCAACCCCAAGCTCCACTGGTGAGCAATCCATGATCCCAAGATTTTAGTTCTCAGGTGATGCAGCAAGAAATCCATCTTTGATCATCCTTAGATTTTTCCCCTATTCTATGCTCCAGCGCCGGCGCTCGCCACCTGTTCGACGCAATGCCTAACAAACAAGAGACGGTCTACCTCGGGCGCAAGGAGACGCCTGTGACGCGCGGTGATGGTGGGTTCGACGCCCTCCCCGACGAGGTCATGCAGCACGTGCTGTCGTTCCTGTCATTGTTGGAGGCCGTGCAGACGTGCGTGCTGGCCAGGCACTGGCGCCAGCACTGGAGGAACTATGGATGAGCGGTTGCTTCATTGAAGCTAACATGATCTCGTCCCAATCGTTGAAAGTTGAAACGGCTGACCATCATTGACTGTGTTTTGTCCAAATGTGCAGACTCAAATTTGTATTGCAAGTCTAATGACACTGGAATTAACTGAGTACTGAGGCTTACTCCTTTGCTTGAAAGCATGCTGTCATTAGTAGCAGCATTTGTTAAACTCACCGGCTGTGATGATCGTTGTGGTAAAGAGGAATTCAGGGGCTCGTGTGTTGATAATACCTGTGATAATTGTGGTGCTGATGGTGATGGTAACGGGGATCGTGTGCTCTTCAAGGGTTTGTCAGAGGCTAAAAGCTTGGAGTTTATAGCTGAACCTAGTGTGGTATGTTGGCAGTTACTTCTTAGCGTTTATTGTTATCTGTGATTGACTATTTCTCTTACACTATCTATATCATTGTTTGACATACTAGCTCCTAAACAAGTGGTGTGTGTGCATGATCACCAACGGATATTTTTAAACCATTATCTTTCAGTGGGGAATCCATGGTTTCTTTGTGAATAATTGATTATTTTAGGGCATTCTTCATTCGTTGTATTTCAGATTTTTGCATTTGCTTACTTCTGATATCTTACTTTGTGCTCCCTCTGTTCCTAAGTAAACACAGTTTTAGTGTTTGTGTTGGTATGAATCCAATAACTGCATTTTCATATGACCAAATTCGTTACCTTTATTTATGTTAGTGTTCGAAGTTGAAAAGGTTTAATTCTGAAGCAGCAGTTATTTAGGGACTTATGAAATATGATATGGGTTATAAACCACTTTTGTTACTGTGCCTGTTTTGGCTTTTCAATATCTGTGGTAAGCTTCTTTTAATTCAGTACCTTGTCATCTTCTAAAATTAAGTCTTAAGCTATTCCTAATCCTTTGCATTTTGTTCAGTTTTTATTCAAAAAGGATTTGATGTGGTGCCCAACATTTAGCAAGTTAAAGGCTTTGTTACTCAATGAGTGGTGTGTGGCAATTCATCTTTATGCACATGTATGCTTTTTGCAGCATACACCTGTTCTAGAGAAGGTCACTCTTGAACTTTCTGAGGTATATTTTATAGGTAGATAGATATTCCTATTTAAAATTATCATGCATTGATCACAATTGATTGATTCTCGAAAGTATGTTTGATACAGGCACCTGACAATTGGATGGAAATAGAGGGAAGCTACAATATAACAGAACAACCGTTTGCATCTAAGCAACTTAAGATAGTTGAAGTCGTGTGAAAAGTTTGATGGGAGTATTCACAAAATTTTAATGATCTTAAGTACCTTATGGCATATATATTGAGTAGATCAATATCAAGCGGAGTATGAGTTCTTCTGAAGGTAAGTTAGCTATTGACACTTGTACCATCTGATTCCTCAACTTCAGTTTTGATGATTAACGACAATCATGGTGAACCTACAGAGCCTACAAATATTTCCCAGGATTCAGGAGCTCGACCTTCTTGAGCTCGGACTCAGCACATCTCACCCTACCAGAATGCTCACGTGAGGAGCATGATTGATCATATTGTAGCTCAGCAGCAGGACATCCTAGCTCAGCAGCAGATCTTTGCTCAGCAGTAGGAATTCCTAGTGCAGCAGCAGCAGAACCTAGCTCGGTAGCAGCAGCGGCGGCGGATGCTTGATCAGATCTTGGACCAGCTTTCGGAATATTCTTCTTCCTATTCTTAGATGACTCTACCAGTACCAGATGCACTTTGCCCTGCAGCCTCAGTTCGCACCAAGCGTCTTGACTCTTCTTGTCCATAGTATTTTGGCGGCTATTTGATGGATAGATGTTTTTCATCTAATCATTCATGTATATTCATGTTCTGCACTCTCTTTCTGTATTTAAAGCAATTGATCACAATTTACTTTTTTATTATTTGGATCATTTACATTGTGACATGCCTTAAAGCCTGATTTTGAAAAATATATCCCCTGTTTGTGTGGTTCGCCGTTCATGTCTGAGTTTTCTAATTGGTTTTGGCTGTTTCCTTCTTCATGCAAAAATTTTCGGTTCCATATTTTTCATCTGATGTTTAATGCACACGTGAGGGGGATTGCGAGTCTTAGCGCAAATCCAAAGGTGAGAAATTTGAGGATTTCATGCAATTGTTGTAGGATCATGTTAGCACATTTGAATGTTTTCTGCCTCAAAATAAAGATTAGCATCGTAAGCTGCATGATGCCATGAACAAACAAATGGTGCATGAGATACTAACTAAAAGTAGTACTTAGTTTCTGCAGAAGTAACTACGCAATGGCATTGAGCTAGCTGAACAGACCTAATGCAGGACCAACCAACCAACGTCTTCTCCTAACTAATTTTCTGTCGGTGCACCTCGCCGCACAGACGGTGCAGCCTCTCCATGAGATCTTCTTCTTCACTCGGAGGATGGTCGTCGTAAAGGGCAACGACGTCGCCGATGCCTCCGGACCAACCGCGCGGCTCCTCGCTTGGCACGGGCTCAACGCCTCAACCTGCGAGAGGTGCTCCAAGGCTCTCTGCCTTATCTTCTCCGTGTCCTTCTCTGTGCCGCCGCCGCCGAGCGATTTGTAATAATGGAGCTTGTACCCCTGCTCCTTGTAGTAGTGGTCGTACCCATGGTGTGGTATGTCGTCGGCGATGTCCTTGCCAACGGCGATCGCCGTCTGCGGCACAGAAATCATAGTGAGATCATTGACACAACCATGGCAACGTCATTATTTGCACTAGCTATAGTATTTTACGTACATACCTCGTAGCACCAGCAGGAGGCGACATGGTTGATGGTGTAGCCGCCGCCGCCGAGGAGAAGCAGTGGCTTGTTGAAGCTCCGGACGTACCTAACGCAGTTTGCGTGGCCGTTCACCGACAGCTTCAGGCGCGCGAGCCGGTCACCGTAGAGCGAGTCGGCGCCGCACTGCAGCACGACAGCCTCCGGTACCCATCGTCGTCTATGCCCTCCTTCAACGGCACATTCAGGCTGTAGTACTTGCCGGCCCCCTCGCCTACGTCGTCGATGCCTCCGGTCTCCGGGAAGAAGCCACCGCCGTGTTGGTGGAACGACACAGTCATCACCTGGTTCGACTCCAGGAAGGCCTTCTCCACGCCGTCACCGTGGTGGGCGTCGATGTCCACGTACAACACGCGCCTAAAGCGGTCGAGGAGCTGGTAGATGGCGAGCACAATGTTGTTGACGTAGCAGAAGCCGTTGGCCTTATCAGCACACGCGTGGTGCATACCGCCGGACCAGTTGATGGCGATGTCGGAGGTGCCGCTGCAGAGGGCGCGTGCCGCGATGAGCGACCCACCAGCGTACCACAGGCAGTACTCCTAGAGGCCAGCGATGGCGGGGTTGTCGTCGTACGGGCAGCCACGTTCTCGGCGGCCGATGTTGCCCTCGTTGGCCTTGGTTCGGATCAGGCCACCGCGGCGGTAGTTGTCAGCAGTAGCGGAGGACGGGAAAAAATTCTGATATGGCGAAATTATTATTTTTATATACCTTTATTATCCGTTATTGTTCTCGGCGTGTGCATCTCCTATCCTAATCTTAACACAACTTGTCAGAGGTTAGTTCACCGAAGAGGTCAACGACGTGTCTTTATGGAATGCGAGGAGCTCCACCCGTGTCACCGAGGAGGCGCCGCATCCGCCGAGCAGATCGTAGGACGCGATGAGGCCGTCGCGTCATGGCAACGCCGGGCGGGCACCATGATGTGCTTTGGCGTCGTAGTCGACGTTGGAGATGTCTGGTCGTAGTAGTAGCACACACGCCGCTTCTTCCCGCCGACGCCGATGGAGACGGCAATGAAGTTCGTGTATGTGTCCATGTATATTTTTATATCAATAACTCATTGATTCTACTAGACAGAATATATATAAAGAGCGGCAAATAATTAAGCCTGTGTGATTTTCTCGGACAGGGACTCGTAGTCCGAGTCGGCTGCGTTGATATCGAGTTCCCGTGATCCACTTGGCCTAGTCCTCCTCTACTTGGAGCCAGCTCACCCCTCCCCCTTCTGCTAGTCAACATGGCTCTCATCTCCACAGTGCAGGGGAGAACATCACTCCACAGTGCAGCCAATTCCTGGAGGAAAAGGATCTTTTCGCTATCAGTCTGTGGCCCATAGACGTCGGTAGAGGTGGGCATTGGGCCGGGCTTTTTTGGGCCGGCCCGAAGCACGATGGTATGGCACGGTGCAAAGCACGGCACGGCACGGTTCCGGGCCGGGCCGGGCCGGCACGCAACTGTAGCACGGGCCGTGCCGGGCCCGGGAACCAGGCACGACGGGCGGCACGGCACGGCACGACAGTTTGGGCCGGGCCCGTGCCGGCACGGCACGAACAGGCACGAAATCACGGATTAAGGCTTAAAAGTTGGCAGATATTGTTGATTCAGGGCATCTTCAAGCATTGCATTTATGTTTGACATTTTGTTGATGTGATTAGTCTCTTATGTAATTAAAATAGGTAGTTTAGTAGTAGTGATTTGTTTTATTTCTTTGTTCGTCACAATAGTAAAAATGGGTCGGGCTTGGCGTACGGCACGACAGCACGGCGCAAATGGGCCGGGCTTGGGCTCGCCAAAAGTGAGTCGGGCGGCACGCGGCCACAAGATGGGCACGATGGGCCGTCGTGGCACGGCACGGTTTCAGCCCGAAGCACGATGGGCCCGGGCCGGGCCGGCACGACACGGCACGACGCCCACCTCTAGACGTCGGTACAGACCACGACGTTCCTGGGGCCTGGGAGCTGATTGTTGCCGAGATGGAGTTCGCCGTGCAAATTAAGTACTTGGGAGAGAGTGAAGAGCCGATCAGAGCAAGCCAGGAGAATCCCTCCTCTTGTGCCATTTGCCGGCAGGAAGGCAAAGGAGTTTCTAAAGGCCAGGCGGCCAGGCCTAGGGTCTCCCCTACAGTGTCCGCTCCAATGAGCTGCAGTTTCGTTTCTTGCAGGCAGACAATGGTTGCCCTTGTTTCCTGTACTACGGACCTGACCAGTTCTCTTTTTGCCGGTGAGTGCAACCGGCCCGCTAATGTTCGAATTTTTTTTTTAAATAACACCTTTTTAAAAAGGAATTGCGGTTTTAATACTCGAAAAATTAAAATTGCAAAATTAATATGTAATCGCGTCGATTAACCGTCGGCTGTTTGGTTAAGGCTATTTTCGCCAAACCATATGGCGAAAATAGTATTTTCGCCATACCATATGGCGAAAATACCCTATTTTCGCCAAACCGTATGGCGAAAATAGGGTTTTCGCCATACCGTTCGGCGAAAATAGCCTTGATTCCCGTGTAGCAGATTAACTGCGGATTTAGTGTATCGTCGCCACACAGTTCGGCGAAAATAGGGTATTCGCCGTAGGGTATGGCGAAAATAGGGTATTCGCCGTACGGTCTGGCGATTACATATTAATTTTGCAATTTTGATTTTTCGAGTATTAAAACCGCAATTCCTTTTAAAAAAAGTATTATTTTAAAAAAAATTCGCTAATGTTCCAACTGAGGATCCGACAGTCAGGCGTCATTGCAACTTGAAAGGAAAAACTTCAGGCTGTGCATAAGAAAGCAGTCTCAACACCAGAGAGTTTAACCGGAGTCTTTGAGCCAGCTGTTAAGTAGCAAAAGTAACACCATATTCGAGCAATCGTTCCTGGGAAATTTACGTAGGCAAACAGAGTCTTGCGACATAGAGTAGAGTGTCAGGTAGCAGAAAGGCCGCGGAGTGCCTGAATAAGCTAAATAGAAGCGCTCTGCCTGCAAACCTAGGGCAACTAACACAACGAAGACGCGGAAGCAAAAAGGACATGACAATAGCAACGCTGAGGCCCAAACCATAGAGACTAGACCTGCAACTAGCAAAAGCCCTAAACATTCGAAAGACACCAACATCTGTCCTACGGTAGAAGAATCGCCTTTCACCGGCCGGACCGCCTAAGAGGCCGCTCCAGTGGCCGTCGCCAGATCATTGCCACTGCAAAGGCCAGCCAGCTGCGCGAAGGCTTCAATGACCTCCGCCCCAGACTGGGTTGGGGCCGAGCCAGCTCTGCGCTCATCCTGGAAAAGCCTTTCCTCCTCCAGCATGGGATCCCTTCGATGGTGTTCGATAGACAGCGCTTGAAACGTAGTAGTAATGAGCTGCAAGTCTTCAGGGCGGGGTGTTCCCGGCTGGTTGCCCACCCCCCCGACGGTAGTAGGCGCAGGCCCGGGCGAGAACCGCCTTTGGATTGGGGACCTCGTCCTTTCCCTAGGAACTAAATGGCCGGTAGAAGGGGAGTTGTTTTTGCTAAACTGACGCCGGCCGGGAGCCCCGTCCCTGGGAGGGGAGCATGCCCTGCGAGTCAACGGAGGCGAAGCAGCCCCAAGTCTACCTTCATCCTGTTGTCCGATGGCCCTCCTCCGGCTGCCAGATGCCTGAGTCTTCCTACCGGAGTGTTGCTGTTGACGTAGAGTCAGGTGACTTCCTCGTCCTGGGGGGGATCTGTCTCTGTCGCGGAAGGAAAGACGCTGAGCGACAGGCAGCCGTCTTTGCCTTCCGCCATCAATGACGCCAAGTGTCCAGGGAAGGAAATGCCTGCGTGGCCATTCTTCATTCGAGGAAGCAGTCGACATCTCACCACTGACGACGTCGCTATGTCCCGGACTGAGGACATCTCGTCCCTGGGGCCAGGTTTCGTCGGGGGGGTCAAAGTCCAGCACCTGGGCAAGATGTATTATAACCTTATACGTGAGCAAAGTGGGAGGTGGTCGTACATCAGGTCCCTGGTGGTGGATGCCCAGTTCTGGGAAATTCGGTTCCGGGGACTCGGAGCTGTCGAGTTCCTGAACACAAAATCTTGCTGCTTTCGGGATCGAGTTGATGTCTTCTACCCAGAGCCACAGGCACAGGCAGGCCGTTTCATATTCGGTTGCCGGCTCTTCTAAAATGGGTACGACCACCCCAGCATCGCTCAGCAGAGAGGACGCGGCTTGTACTGTCCAGGCATGCCAAGGCAGGCCCTCGATGCAGACGCGCACTTTAAAGCGAGGTTGAGCCGCCTCTGCCTGAACGAAACGTGTCCAAGGCAGGACCTGTAGGTTGACACCCTCCCGGGAGAACCTAGAATCTGCTAGCATTTCCTTTCTGAGATCCGAAGAGCGGCACCTGACGAAGTAAGATCCGTCAGTGTTGGGCGTCACATTGAAGTTATCTCTGTTCATCCGGTAGCGATCTGCCAGAAGTCTCTGGATCTGCCTGACGTTGGTTTCCTGGTCTCCAATGACGAGGAGCTGCACCGCAGAAGTAGAAAAATCCCTCTCAGGGGACAGGAGCTCAGCGGAGCGCCGGGCGAAGCGTCGGACTAGGTCCGGCCTTCGCTCAGGGTCTCCTGGTTTGAACGGAGGCGCATGCATGACGGCACTCCGGGGGTTCCTGGGTACCTGCAGACTACTAGAGGGGGGGAGGGAAGCTTTATGGCGCCAGCGATCTTTGTGACCGGAACATCTGCAGAGGCGGCATTTGGGGGGTTCTCTACAGGAAGAGATGAAGTGGTCTGAACACAGCTAGCGAAAGCAGCGACCCCTGGTTTGCAATTTAAAGAGCGCAGCGCAGCTAGATGATCCGGGGCAGAACCGGTTGTTGGGCAATGAATTCGAGCGAGCGCTCTCTCCTTCCTCCGGAAGTACTCCTACTTCGGTCTGACCTGTGTCCAATCGGACTTCAAGTTTCGTCAGGGCCGAGGCAGAGAGGTAAGGTAGTCTTAGTAGTGAATGCGCCACTGTCCTTCGAATCTAAAGCCGGGATTGTGCTGGTTGCAGCTTCCTTCAATGCGCAGGGCTGCAGCAGGAGAGTAGGAGGATGGGTGTCCAGGTCAAACCTGGGCGATTCGTGAGGCCACGGCAGCTCACTCGAGCGCAGCAGCGTAGGTCTGGGACTAGATTACATCCACAGAGGTGCTTCTATGCTCTTCCTTCTAGTACAAGTTGCACAAATCTTGAAGCAAACGAAGGGGTAAGTAATCACCATCTACCTTTCATTCATGCTTTAATAGTTGTGCAACTTTTAAAAGGAAGAGCATAGAAGCACCTCTCTTACATCTATTGCATCTTGAAACAGCTCATAAAGGTGTCTCATTGCTTAATGAAAAACAACATACCTTATAGGTCAGTTATGTAGGGTAAATATGATGCATTTATCTGATTTATTCTCTGAGATGAAATATAATAGGCTTTTACGTTGGCAATATCTTGTCATATATTATGTATATAATTTTCCTCAAAGTTAAATTGCACTTGTAACATCTTACTTGTGGAGCATAAAGGTTCAGTGTATGTCAGGAATTACTATTTTGTATATCTCCAAGCACAAATTATATGTGAACTCGTAATTTTATAGGTTGGAATGGTGGTCTTGGTGGATAAAATGACGACTATCCCAAATTTTATCATTTTTCCATGTTGATACGCTGGTTGAATCAAAATGGTTGCTCTGTAAATGAATCGGGAGCATAGGGGTTAGAACTTAGAAAACTATTAGAATTTTTTTGTAAAATGTTGCATGAAGTCTGGTAGTAGATACTCGTTCTTGTGGTGGCTATATATTTGCTGTCTGCGATGCTCAATCATTTGGGCTTGTTCTTTCCGTCTCCTCCTAGTTGCACATCTATCAAAATAACCGGTCCTAATCTTGGTATCCAGTTTATCTTGCATCTTTTCCCTACTTGCTGGTTGCACATGTCATTATGAAACTCCAACAGATTGTCTTATTTTGCATATTGTACCCTGCTATTGGGAAAAAAAACATAGTGCCTGTTCTTCATCGATGATATAATGGTTTACAATTCTTCTTGATGGTAGTTTTGATTCGTCGGTTTGTTCTAGATTTCTAGTGCCATTTCATTATTGGTTTGTTCAGTGAGATGCTTGTGATGTCTCATTTCTCAGTCCTTACTACCGGAGGAAATCATCATATCTTCACTAGAGGCTAGGCTTATATAATAAGGTTCCACTAGAGGCTAGGTTTATATAATAAGGTTCCACATAAAACACTAAGCTGTGAGAGCATCTCCAACAGACTTTCTATTCTACTGTTCATCTCCATATTATACCGATTCAGAGCAAAAGGCTCTCTCCAACAGACTCGGTAGAACACTCTCCAAATTTAGCGAGGGGAGAGAGAATCGCTACATTTGGCGAGTCTCTCTCCGCTCGCTATCCGGCGATTCGGCAACTGGAAGTTCGTTCGCGCAACCGCACGAATGTCGTCTCCCTCGTCGTCTCCACGCCCACCGACAGCTGTGGCGCCGTAGGCTGCGTAGCGTCCGCAAGACGTCGAGTCGCTCTCCCCCGATCCGTCCCCTGTCGTCGTCCCGTCCCTTGAGAAGCCCTCGGCGGATCTCCCCACTTCCGGTGGTTCCCCAACTCCCCAGGAGCCAATACAAGAAACAGGGAAAAATTCGTGGGCCAAAAACCCACGAATTTAGGCCAAAACCCACGAATTTAAGTTAAATTCGTGGGCAAACCGTCGAATTTAGTTCACGAATTTAACTCGACGAAATTAATCAATTAAATTCGTGGGTACCCACGAATTTAAATTAAATTCATGGGTTACTGAAAAAACCCACGAATTTAACTGCTAAATTCATGGGCTGAATAAACCCACGAATTTAACTGCTAAATTGTAAATTTGAAGAAAACCCACGAATTTAATCGCTAAATTGTAAATTTGAAGAAACCCACGAATTTAATCATAAATTGTGGGTCAAGAAACCCACGAAATTAACTTAAATTCATGGGTACCCACGAATTTAACCGTTAAATTCGTGGGTTTTAAATGGCTCACGAATTTATCAGACATTTATACAAAAAAAATATATCCATATCGATATCACACTCAATACATATAACCATATCGATCACGCATATATATATATCGATATGCATCTCATTCAACACAACCATCTTCACATTCAATCTTATTCAACACATCGCAATATTACCTCTACTAAAAGATTGAAACCAACCTTTTAACTCTTTAAAATCGGCTTAAAACTTAGCAGACAAAAAAACATTTGCAGTTATAATATATATATATCAATCTCTCAAACCAAAAGTATAAATAAATATTAGTTAGTATGATCTATTGGATTGAAAAAAATGGACGGTTCATATTGAGTTTAGTGTACCGTAAAAGAGTTATATTGTTATCATTTTATATCTACCAAATATAATAGGCAAAACATGTTCATATGATTGGGGCTAGAGCAGATATTTTTATAAATTATACCAAGCTATCAACATTATGGTAGCTCAAAGTTGTAGCCATTCTCTTGCATCTTGCCTTGTCATATTTCGGCTGAGCTGCAAGACCTGTTTCGTGGCTCACTACTTAGATAAACCAACTGTTGTATTGGCAATTCTGTAATACAAAATTTGATTTAAACAGTCGTGCTGGACAGCTATAGAGAATGTCTTTCTCATCCAGCTTTATTTATATTTTGCATCTGGTGGTCATGTATCGAAGAAGGTTATTGGCTGTCATGTTGCGAGGACATACATGTTTATATATACCGCAGTTATCATGAATGTCGATGTTTATATATACTCCACAACAACTTTCAGTTAAATGTACAACAATGCCATCAAACATCTACATAGAGGGTTCCGTGTCGTAACCTTTATACGATTCTGATATACCGCTTTTCTCAAGTTTCAGATGACAGAAATAAAACTACATGTCACATAAACATTTACTCCTAGCAGTAAATAAAATATTCTAAGCACAGGCCTCAACAAATCTTTGGAATGATACATCATACAACATTAATCCCTTTGGGCATGGAGAGTTAAATATAGTTGCAGCAAAAAACTTCTGAATGTCTATTTTCTATCATACTCACTTAAGGTATGGAAGAGTCATTATCTTCAACAAGGAAGGATTCCTAGGGACAAAATTCTCCCACTCTGTTCGATCTATTTTCTATCCTAGGGACATCATTAACCACATTAGTCACTGAATCTGTTATAAGCCACAAGAATTATCTACAGCTCAAGTAACAATTGACTAAATTTTTTTATGAAAAGTCCAAAACCTTGCCCAGGATTGTCTCAATAATTTCATTAGATAATCTCATTTCTGATTCATCTAGAAGGGCAATCAACATCTGTTTTACCTGTACAGGAGGATTACAATAGAAGTTTTAGTTCAAAAATGAAGGATAGGATCATGGGAGGAATATTATTGCATTTATTAACTTATATTATTTCAATAGTACATAAGCGCACACACTACTGGATTATCAGCCACACATTGATGACACCCTTTTTCTTGACATCAAAATGGTCAAATATCTGCAAGGTCCATTTCATGTAAATACAACTGAATGTGATAACACACAATACGTAATATCACCATGTGACATATCAAAACCTAAATGAAATTGGTTGCCAAGGGGATGGATACCCGATTAGCAAAAAGATTTTCCTTCCCCCTGTTTTTAAATAATGCAAGCTGGAACTCTTCTTGCATGGTAAAAGTATGGCAAAAATCAATCACTCACAGTTTAAGTTACCAAAGAATCTAGTTCCTGATGACATCGACATTCATGATCTCCAGAAAAGCTTCCTGCGGTATGTTTGAATGTTCCGGCTTTGCCTTCGCTCCTTTTCCAGACAGATTTCACCCAACGGCTCCCCCACCCATCTGAATGTGAATTTCACGGTTTTCTTAAGGAATCCACCAAACAAAACAAAAGAACAAGAAACTTTAACATAATGACATGAATTCTTGAAAAGTTTATGGATTGAACAAAATCACAGTATCATAGTTGTAAGTTAGCTCACACTACTATCGTTTTCTCTTGCTCTATGACTCCTTTGCACATCAAAAGGCACTATCAACATTATAAGCTCTTAAGATAAGTTTAGACTCTCAAAACTTAACATCAACCAATTTTCCTCTCGAACACACATAATAGACAGAGAAATGTTTTCTCATCCGGCAGACATCAAAGCGGGATGCTTCCCATCAATTCAATTTCACAAGAGTAGCTACTTGTAGATGTAGTAGCAAGCAAAACGATAGCACTAGGTAGTACACCAAACCGAGCGCTTGAGCAGCTAAAACGAAGCGAAATCAAAGGAGCTTGTACAGCACAAGACATCGAATCGCTCCTCGAAGAAGACTTTCACGGAGGCGAGGATAAGCAAAGTGATGAGAGGACCAAGATGCCGTGGAGGTTGCAATGAGGCGACCCATTGCCGCCGCACTGCAGCTCGCCGGGCCTCAAGAGGCCGGCCGTGGGGAGGAGCAGCAAGGGGAGGACTCGCCGGCCTGGGGAAGGACGTCGGTCGGGGAGAGGAGGCGCCGCCGCTGCCGCTCGCTACTGCCGCCGCCGTTCTTCTGCTTCTTGGCCGCCGGGCGTCATTGGGAAGAACAAGGCGGCGCTCGGTCGGAGGAGAAGCGAGGGGAGGCGGCGCCGGCGCTTGGGGAGGACGGCCAGGCAGCGGCAACTCGGGATGGAGGACGAGGGGCAACGCCGGGTTGGACACGGGCATAGGGGCAATTGAGGGGAGGGAGTGAAGAGAGAGACGCCCGCGGGGTTAACCCTATGTTAAATTCGTGGGCAAGACGTGGCCCACGAATTTCATTAAATTCGTGCGTTTTTTTGACCCACGAATTTAAGTAAATACGTGGGTATTTTTTTAAACCGACGAATTTAAATATATAAATCCGTGGGTTTTTTTTGGCCCACGAATTTAATTAAATACGTGGGTTTTTTATAAACCGACGAATTTAAATATATAAATTCGTGGGTTTTTTTTTGCCCACGAATTTAAAAAAACCCACGAATTTTTCCCTGTTTCTTGTAGTGAGCCATCCGCCGGTGAATCAAGTACTGGTACAACCGTGGAGTGGAGATCTGGCTTCCGCTTCTAGTTTGCTTGGTACTGGTACTTCCCCTGATTTTGTTTCCTCTCCTGCAGATCCCCAACTCCCCCCCCACGAGGATTTGCCAGCCATCCGCCGGCGAATCAGGTACTGGTACAACCATGGAGTGGAGATCTGGCTGCCGCTTCTAGTTTGCTTGGTACTAGTACTTCCCCTGATTTTGTTTCCTCTCCTGCAGATCCCCAACTCCCCCCCCACGAGGATTTGCCAGCCATCCGGATTTGGTAGTGGCCGCTGCTTCTCATTTTCTTGGTAATCTTCTCGTTTTCTCAATTTCTCAGATGCTGCTGCCACTACCTTGTCGTTCTCTAGCAAGCCGCCACTGCCTTCTCGTTTTATTGCTGCAGTGTATCGTGATGTAGTGTTGTAGTGTCTATATCAAGAACTTCAGACTCGTGATATTTTTGATCCAAGAAAAATTATTGTCATGAGTTATGCATTGTTATCATGTCTGTTGTGGCAAACATGAATATGAAAGAAAGATGGCATCGCATACATGATTGCTTGAGCTGTGCTGTTATAATATCTGTGAACATTTCACCGAAGTAGTGTAGATCAGTGCATACCGAAAGTTAAGTTTGTATTGTAAAGCTTACTGGGAGCATATCATTTCACCATGTTGAGATGCACATTTCTGGAGCCTTTGAATTACAGCTGAGATAATTGTTCATGTAATTACTTAGTACAAGGTTTGTTCCAATCAATCCATTAAAAGGTCATCTATTCAGGAATAGAATTCACAAGTCACAACTCACTACCGAGGCTTCTAAGCTTGCTCTGCTAGTATTTGAACACCGCTTCTTCAATTGTGACCGCTTGCTGCTTAATTACTAGTTCTTAAGGCTAATCCTAGGTGATCAGTTAAAATGGATAAGGGTGATAACTGATATGACCCATCGTTTGTCTATGATTGGCCTTTTTTCCCCTTTCCAAGTGGTTGCAGGAGAGCTAAGTTGATAGAGTGTTTGTGTAGTATACCATTGATTTGCCTATTGTAAACTTGCATTGACTACACAAAATTTTAGATTTTGCAAACACAGTTTAGTCAGGACAGCCGAAACTACATCAGTCAACGATTTTGTCAGAATCCTCAGAAATGAAACGATATAATTTTGTGTCTGTCTCCTAACATGCTCGTCAGTCCTCATTCAATACCTATGCATATGTTCCAGTTTGGCCATATAGATTTGTGTCTGTCTCCTAACATATAAATTTGTGTCTGTCTCCTAACATATAAATTTGTGTCTGTCTCCTAACATATAAATTTGTGGAGTCATAAAAGCTCTATGTCAAAAAACACAGAAGTTGAGCAAGTAACTGCAATGGAGATTCACACGAGGGTTGTACTGCTTCAGCTTTACCATCTCCTGCCTGTCCAAGTGTGAGACCCTCATTTTTATGTCAGTAAATAACATAAATATGAGGCTCTTTAAGTGCGTCCTGTGCCATTCCCATGATCAGTGGCTGGCACGCACAAACACAATTTGAATATTACAGCCACACAGATACACATTTTTATTACATCACAAGTTTTATAGTGATATTACAATACCAAAAGTAGCAGGAAATTAAAACCATGTCTCATAGTATGCCAACTATTCCATAACTCCACAGTAAATCACGAGATGAACCTAGAAAGATCAGTCGTCGCTAAAATTCGCAGGTTCCTCATATTCATTCCCGTCATTGTCGAAATCTTGCTCATCACCTAAAAATATTTGTTGAAGCAAGTTGAGTACTTTGGTACTCGCAAGACTTTGTAGTGTATGCAATTCCTGGAATATATGAGGCTGAAATAGAAAGTGGGTTTCTACGGTTGTTTTGCATAAAGCGAAAGTTTTGATTGAGGTAATACTGAATAGTAATGGAAAGCGTAAATAAAGCTTTAAAGACAGTTTGATAAGTAATTGAAATAACAAGTAATAAAAAGATAATAACATTTTACTCACGGCCCTTTGTGAGTAAAATAATGAACAAGACCCTCCATGGTCTTAACTGGTCCAAAATGACTGTAAATGACATTTATACAGAATTGAATCATTTCCAAAGCATTTAAACAAGTTTTTGGAAATAGAAAACAATTAACTAGTGCTGGTTAACCAAGTCATCCATGACCGTGGATACGGCTATTCGAATAGTTTTAGACTCTGCAGAGTTTGTACTGCTTTACCCACAAGATATGTTCTCCCTTTTTGCAAGCTATAAGACACACTTCCTTTGGTATGCCCGCGAGGAGTTCATAACGAAACTGTTCGATTACTTGAACCTTAACTTTGCACTAGCCCAGTGACGTTACCCCTGACTATGATGGAAGCAACAAACAGTGAAGCAATAGTATTCAGGAGCCCGCGGCTCAAATGGTACAACAACAGCCCCAATTCATAGCCAGCGTGACATCGTTACAACGGCAGATGCCAACACCTCGGTGATGACACCTCCCTCGAGCAAACCAATATTCGGAATGCCCGTGCTACAACTGCCTACCAATGTGCAAAGCCAATCCCCAAATAATTTAATAAGTTAAGACTGTCCCAGTCCAGTACTTGTGGATGTACGGTTTACTTGGATCATGCAACACTACGTTCGGTCCTTAGAGTGACATGGGCGATAACTCCACCCTAGCTACGTACACGTTAAAACATGTACAACCGGCTATTGCCAATAATCACCCACGTCAAAACAGTAGTTTTATTTTCATTTTTATCAAACTACCAGTATCCTTTACTGCTTAAATAAACCAGAAAAAGATTTCATAAAGAATGATGTGTGGGTGTAAACATTTCCAACTTTGACCTAAAGCAGTGCTAAGCATGTGCAGATTAATAAGCGATTATACCCAATTTTAATGAACTTAACCATTCCTAGGGTTTTTACGGATTGTATGTCCATATGATTAAGGAAATCCATCAATTTGGGTTATAACTACCAAGTAACGCAAAATAAGGATTTATCGAAATATAAGCATGCAGGAAGATTCTTAATCACATTTTAGTTGATTATAAAATCTGGGTTCAGATTGATCAAAGGGGGTGCTTGCCTTGCTCCTCGACGGTGTAAGCTGGATCTGTGTCGTCGATAGTGTAGTCGGTAGCCTCAGCGTCTATACGTCGATTAAGAACATGGCAAATAGAATACTTCAATATTGATAAAGAAGCAAAACACAAACGACAAAGATAGCAATAGAAGGATTCAAATGAAATCAATTCAAATCAATCAATGATAGCAATCACTTAATCCGTTCATATATATTAAGCAAGTTATAAGATTTTGGGCCTAAGGCAAAAGCTTAATGACATACAACATGATTACCTTTCTTTATGTAATATTTCATTTTAATTTACGAATTCAGGAAGCTAAGATTGTAGGATTATATTTAACAAAATTCATTTGCAGGGTGTATGACTAATTGTACTAATTCAAATTAGTATATAAAGCAATCCTAGTCATATTTAATGAAAGTACATGGTAAATCCTAACTTTTCATCTTACCATCTGATCCTAATTAATGTAATGAGCACAAAGAAACAAATTTTATTTATTTTGGACCATTTTTGAGTAAGTTATTGCAATTATATCAAATATATGCATTAAGTAAAGTTCTAACATGAAATTTTCACAAACTAATTCCAAATCCAAGTCTAATTACATATTTGAGTAGTATTTGATCTAAGGATTCCAACAAAGTTGGTTTCACTCAATTTGGACTTTATTTGCAAAAATCCTATATGGAACATATTTAAATTTTTCTCTTTAAATTTAAATTCAAGTTTAAATTGCTAAACAAGTTTCAAATGTTTTTGCAGATTATGAAACTAGGGAATTTATAATGAATTTACAAATTTGTTTCATTTGATTTGGAGTTATAGATCAAAAGATATAGCCATTTGAATCTATTCGGTTTAATGAAATTCAAGAAAAAGGAAAATACGTTTTCCTTCAGGGAAAGCGCATTCTCAGCGCTTATGCGGGCTGGTTTTGAACTTCAGGTTGCGCCGCGGCGATCGCCCGCTTGCTGGCTGCTTGGCTAAGAGCAAAGAACGGGTGATCGATCGCCTGCTCACAGGATGCTGACACTGCCACAGGGAGAGACGGCCGACGGCCTCGCCGGCGACTCTCCGGCGGCGTCGATCGAGTTTGGAGGGTTCCTACGGCATCAGTGGACCACGGCAAGTCTAGGGGACCGCTTGGATGAGGGTGGTGTTTGGAGAAATCGAGCTCTCGGCGGTGACCGGCGGAAGCTCACGGTGGCGCAAGGCGCGAAGGAGCTACGGGGTTTTTCAATCTTGAAGGTCATGCGCAAAAGCATCTAGAGGTCCTAACAACTCTATTCGAGCTCTTAGATTGCAGAATGAGTGGTCGGGTGGTGTTCTCACCGTGCGGCGGCGACGGCGGAAGAGATTGCACGGTGCGGGAACAAACGGAGAGGGTCCAAGCTGAAACAAATCGCGCAAAAGCTTCGTGAGTATCCAAGGATACTTTAGGAGCGATCAATTTGAACGTTCTCTTACCAAACTTCGTCAATTCGGGTTCTCCCCCAAATTTGGCTTTGCCGGCGACGAAGAAGAAGGCTCGGCTTAGGTGGTTTAAGGCGTGTGAGGGTGAATGAGGGGTTGCTCTGTGTTCGGCTGGGAGTAACGGTGCTAATCAACCCTTTAAATAGGTGGAGGAGGCTGTGGGGCGAAGTTGCTCCAAGAGATAGGGTTGGCGGCCGACTCCGGCATTCTCCGGAAGTCGCCTTCCAGCTTGGTCCAAAGCAGGACGGGTCGCGGTATGGGGTTGCAGCGGCGTGGCAGAGCGACCTCGGGGCGCGCGAGATTGCGGCGGGGAAGCGACAAGAATGGAGGCGGTGCGGCTTTGTCGGCAACACAGAGAGAACGAGAGAGAGATAGAGAAGAGGAGGAAAAAGGAGCTGACAGGTGGGGCTCGGGTCCACTCGCAGCGAGAGGCGGAGGAAGGAAAAAGGGAAAGAGAGAAGGAGAGGAGCAGCTGACGCGTGGGGTCCCGAAGGCTCTGGGTCCCGTCGGCAGCGGTGCTAGCGCCTACTGGCTGGACGCGTGGACCCGCACGTCAGGATGAGGGGAGAAATCTAGTTCTTTCCCCTGGACAGCGCTACAAAACCACTTAATTCACAGGTCTAATCACCTCAAGATTTTTCGAGACTTTTTGACCAGCTCAGAGACTAAGTCATAGACGTCCAGTAAAATTTTGAGGTTATAATGTGCTATATTTATTTAATTAAAAATCTGACATTAACTGTTGCACAAGAATATCCAATTCAGTTTTTGAATTGATTAAGGGACTAAATCAACTTATTTATTTTTGAAATTTTTACTGAAGGTGTGATTCTATACAATAGACCTATCATAAAAATTTCAACATTAAATTCTCATTATTTAATTCTCCATAAATCTTTTATTGATTTCTGCAGAATTTCAAATTTGCCTAAAATAAATGCTAAATCATAGCAAAATTGCTTATTAATTTTTGAAACTTTTTGTGGGTGAAGTTAATATTACTGAGGTCTTATGGTAAAAATTCCAAGGCCTAGATTGCTCTACAACTTTCTCTAAAAATCTGACATGGGACTGGCCAGAGATAGGATTTATCATTTTTAATTGTTTTCTTTATCAATAAATGCATACACATGGTCTTTTGACCATCTAGGGTATCTTCTAGGGTTTGGCCAGGTTATAAAAATTTTTACCATGGTAATTTCATTTCTTACCATTTTACTATTTTCTCTTTTCTTTTCTTTCTTAAATTCCATTATTCATTTCAACAACTAATTCAACCATCTCATAAATAATTACACAAGAAATCATAAAATGCAACACAAGGATGATCTCACATTTTTAATATTTGATTTTTATTACTTTATAAATTTGAGGATGTTACAGATCTACCCCCCTTACAAAAATCTCGTCCTCGAGATTTGCGAGGGCTAAGGAAAACTAAAAGAAGTCTGGAAATTCTTTCATCAGATGATCCTCACGCTCCCACGTGGCTTCTTCTTCAGTATGATTACTCCATTGAACCTTCAACATTCTGTGGATCTTGTTTCTCGTGTGTCGCTCGGCTTCTTCAAGAATGCGAACAGGACGCTCTCGATAAGATAGATCAGGTTGTAAATCGAGATCGTCGAGATTTGCGAGATCAGTCGGCACACGAAGACACTTCTTGAGTTGGGATACATGAAAGACATTATGAACTTCCGATAAACGGGATGGCAGCTCCAACTTATATGCCATTTCTCCCATCTTTGCGATAATTGGAAAGGGTCCAATATATCGAGGGGCTAGTTTCCCGCGGATTTGAAAACGACGAACTCCGCGAAGAGGAGAAACTTTCAAATATACATGATCTCCGACTTCAAAGCTTAATTCACGTCGACGATTGTCACAGAACTCTTCCGACGAGATTGGGCTTCTTTGAGTCGACTCCTAATCATGTCAACTTGCTCTTGGGCTTCTTGGATAATGTCTCGCCAAAGAAATTTCTTTCTCCGATTTGCACCAAAAGAGAGGGGTTCGGCACTTTCTCCCGTAAAGTGCTTCAAAAGGAGACATCTGGAGACTGGCTTGAAAGCTATTATTATAGGAGAATTCAGCAAAGGGTAAGCTTTTCTCCCAATCCATGCCATAAGATAGCACACAAGCTCTTAGCATGTCCTCCAGGGTCTGATTGGTCCGTTCACTGGCCCATCTGCTTGGGGATGATAAGCCGTCTTCAAATTCAGCTTTGTCCCTAACAGAGTATGCAAACTTTCCCAGAAACGAGATGTGAACTGGGATCCACGATCGGACACAATTGTCTTGGGAACTCCATGAAGACGAACAATATTTTCTAGATATAGTTCAGCAAGCTTAGGACTCGGATAAGTGGTCTTAACTGGAACGAAGTGAGCAACTTTAGACAGTCGATCAACAATAACCCATATGGAATCATGTCCTTTCTCGGTTCTTGGCAATCCAATAATGAAATCCATACAGATATGATCCCACTTCCATTCAGAATTTCAAGAGGTCGAAGAAGACCACCGGGCGTTGATGCTCGGCTTTTACTCGCTGACATATATCACATTTCGCGATATACTCGGCGATTTCCTTCTTCATGCCGGGCCACCAATATTCCTGCTTTAGATCTTGATACATCTTCGTGCTACCAGGATGGATAGAAAGAGGTGATTCATGAGCTTCACTCAAGATCAACTTCTTGATTTCTAGATCACTGGGGATATAGATTCGATTCTTGAATTGGAGTATACCATCCGAATTTTCCGAATATCCTGATTCAACCTCGAGTGGCATATCTTCACGGATTTTGGATATGGCCTCATCTTTAGATTGGGCTATCTTAATTTGGGTCTTCAGATTTGGTTGCATTTGGAGACTAGCAACAAATCCTTTTTCAACAATTCCCAAATTAAGCTTCTGAAACTCCTTTACTAATTCAGATTGATCAGTGTATGCTGACACCGTCATACAATGAAGCTTACGGCTCAGAGCATCTGCTACGACATTAGCTTTACCAGGATGGTAATGAATACTAAGGTCGTAATCCTTTATTAGCTCCAGCCATCTCCTTTGTCGCAGATTAAGATCTGGCTGAGTAAAGAAGTATTTTAAGCTCTTATGATCTGTGTAGATGTCACACTTGTTTCCGATAAGATAGTGACGCCAGATTTTGAGGGCGTGCACTACTGCAGCTAACTCCAGATCATGAGTTGGGTAATTAAGCTCATGAGGTCGAAGCTGACGAGAAGCATAAGCTACGACTTTCATCTCTTGCATCAACACGCAACCAAGACCATTGCGTGAAGCATCGCAATAGACATCGAAGCTCTTATGGATATCGGGTAACACCAGCACTGGGGCTGTAGTTAATCGTTTCTTCAATTCCAGAAAACTTGCTTCGCATTCTGGAGTCCATTCATATTTCTTTTCTTTCTTCAAGAGCTGAGTCAAAGGTTTGGCAATTTTGGAGAAGTTTTCGATAAAGCGGCGATAATATCCCGCTAAACCGAGGAAACTTCGGATTTGAGGAACAGATTTTGGTTGCTCCCAGTTTTGGACTGCTTGAACCTTGCTGGGATCAACAGAAATTCCACCTTTGGAAAGGATATGCCCGAGGAATGCAACTTCCTTCAACCAAAATTCACATTTCTCGAACTTGGCATATAATTTATGTTCTCGGAGTTTCTCCAGAATCAAGTGTAGATGTTGGGTATGATCTTCTTCATTTTTGGAATAGATGAGGATATCATCTATGAATACCACTACGAACTTATCGAGATACTCCATAAAGACTTTATTCATTAAGCTCATAAAGCTAGCTGGAGCATTTGTAAGTCCGAATGACATTACGACATATTCATATAAGCCGTAACGAGTGGTAAAAGCTGTTTTAGGAATATCCTCCGGTCGGATTTTCAATTGATAATAGCCATGTCTAAGATCAATTTTGGAGAAGATTTGAGCGCCGGTTAATTGATCGAACAGATCATCGATACGAGGTAGAGGATATTTGTTTTTGATGGTAACATCATTGAGAGCACGATAATCCACACACATGCGTAGACTACCATCCTTTTTACTGACAAAGAGAACAGGGCTTCCCCATGGAGAAGTACTTGGTCGAATGAACTTTTTATCTAATTGTTCTTGAATTTGCTTTTTGAGTTCTACTAACTCATTTGGTGGCATACGATAAGGTCTTTTAGAAATTGGGGCTGTACCAGGTATAAGATCAATGACGAACTCTAAGTCACGATCTGGTGGCAAACCTGGCAATTCTTCTGGAAATACATCGGGAAAGTTGGAAACTACAGGAACAGATTTTATCTTTTCCATTACCAATGTATTTAAGTATGGTTTTGATTTGGGAAGATTTTGGGTGGAACTAAAGTTCACTTCAACTCCATCAGGATTAATAAGAGATATGGATCTATTAGCACAATCTATCTGTCCTTTATTCTTAGCTAACCAATCCATACCAAGAATGATGTCTAATCCTGGGGTTTCTATAAGAATAAGATCAGCATAAAATAAAACTTCGTTTATTTCAATGCTAACCTTAGGACATATTTTAGTAGTTCTCATTTTTGCTCCAGGAGAATAGATTATCATGGATATAGGTAAGGATTCAGTTTGGATTTGATGTGATTCTACGAACTTCTTGGATATAAAGGAATGAGATGCACCGGAATCAAATAACACCAAAGTGGGAATAGATTGGACGGGGAGCATACCCAGAACCACATCTGGTGCTTCCGTTGCTTCTTCAGCTGTCACATGATGTAAACGTCCTTGATTGGCGGCTTGAGCAGGTGCAGGTTTTCCAGCTTGTTGTCCTCCAGCTCCTTGAGGACGACCAGGGGGTCGCTGAGGAACTCCCTTGCTTGGGCAATTATTGGCATAATGTCCAAGCCGCTGCACTTGAAGCATGTAACATTCGAGTCCGAGTCGAGGCTCCTGTGAGGACGTGCTCGATGAGGGTTTGCCGGACGAGGCAAAGGTTGTCGAGGTCGAGGGGCAGGACCTTGACGCCTTTGCTTCTGTGGCGGAGCAGGTGGTCGCGCATTACCCTGAGGTGCAGGGCGAGGCCTGGATGGGCTTGCACTAGCATTCTTCTGTGCCATCCATTTCCTTTTACGCGACTCCATGGCAGCTCGAGTGCTATGCTCCACTCGAATAGACTTGTCCACCAGAGTTTGGAAGTCATTGATATCAATGGCAGCTAATGCACACTTGATTTCTTCATTAAGGTTATCCCGAAAGCGTTCCAACTTGCGCGCTTCAGGAATAACTTCAGATGGTGCATAGCGGGAAAGGTAATTGAAGCGATTAAGGTACTCCATTACCGTCTGATTCCCTTGACGGAGATCAAGGAATTCCCGTCTTTTGATGTCCATCAGACTGGAAGGAATATGGGTTCGGCGAAAAGTATCCTTGAAGGCCTCCCATGAAATCTGATCCACTGGAAGAATAGCTTGGTAGTTCTCCCACCATAAAGCAACAGCCTCCCAACCGATAAGATGCATAGAGAACTTTCTCCCGATCATTGCACTTTGTGCAATGTTCAACTTGCTCTCCATTGTTCGCAGCTACCATCTCAAGGCCCAATGGGTCAGCAGCAGTAGAGAATGTAGGAGGCCGAGTCTTCAAAAACTCAGACAACCTTGATGGTGGAGCACCACCACCACTTCCTCCAACAGGGACCCCTTGATGGGAAGTATTATGAACTAACTGTTGCAGAAGAAGTGTATGGGTTTGACGATTTTGCTCGATCATTGCCAGAACTTGCGCCATTGTGGGCGGACCTGGCAATTGCTCTTCCGGAATTCCACCTTGCTGATTAGGATTTGAATCTGGATTGGGTGGATCTGGCACTTGATGAGAAGATGAAGCCCTTGCAGAAGGGTGAATCGGATTAGGTTCTTATTTGGAGTGGGCAACGCGTTTGCGAGGAGGAAAAGGCTCTGCGATGCCTCACTCTCCAAGATCCCGCGAAGAGATCTCGTTACTGAGGCATCCCTGAAATTTCAATTCAGATGAGAAAATAATGTATTGTAATTAAATGATTTAGACTGGCAGATTGAAAATTTAAACTCAATCTCATTGGTTAATAGGCAACATTTCATTCCCTAAAATTTTATTATTCTTAAAGAAATTCATTAACAAGAGAGGTGTGTTATTAGGTTATGTCATATTGTAAAGGATAAACACAAGGGATCACATCATCGTGAAATTGTAATAAAACATTAGAAAGTCACGAGAAGGAACCAAAACAAACAGAAATAAACAGTAACAGCACTTTATTCATACCACATATTAACAACATGTACAACAAAAGTATGACAACCTCACAACTCAACTCTACATGACCACATGTGCTGCTACAACTCAAGGTAAACCTACTCCAAACCTGGCGCTACAACGTCCTCGCCAGTAGACTCAACAGGATCCGCAGAGGTAGAGTCAGTCACCGTGGCGGGAAAGGTACCACGACGCCTGTAAACTCAAGGCCACACGGGACGCAGTACGCCTGCAGCGACCTGTCCAAGTCTAACCCGCGACAGACGTGGACGACTAACTCCTGTGGACATCCTAGCCCGTCGGGAACGTCTAGTGGCTCTAGCAGACCTAGGTGTCGGAGTACCAGGCACCTCCTGGACTGGCAACAAAGTAGCATCGTCGCCAAGTGTAGACCTAGAGAACAAACCCATAGCCACGAAAGGAGCTATGGCGTTCTCTAAAAAGGCTACTCTCCCACGTGCTACGTAATACTCTAATACTGCCTGACGGTGGTAACGGTCAGCAGCATGAAGGAACTCAACTATGATCCTATAGTGCTCATTAGGCACGGAACTAGGATCTATGTAACTAGTGTCTCCCCTCGGCAACAAGGCAGGTATCTCTCGGTAAACAGTCGCCATCTCTGGAAGTGCGTGGCGCAGTCGAACGATGGCCATATAAGCAACATCGCTCAACGCGGAAGACACCGAAGCTCCACGACCATCAAAAGTACGATCTGCCTCTCCGAACTGTGTCCTAACTGGGATCTCAATCCTAGCTATGTACTCTATCGAAACTGGACTCGCCATCCTCTGGTAAACGGTGTATCGAGGTGTCTCAAACTGTGCAAAATCTAACATCTGTGCTAAGACTCCCATCAATCCCGCTCCCAGACGCTCGGAAGTGTGAAAGCATGGCGAATACCCTTCCATCTGCACATTTAATAAGGAATTAGTATTCCAGATTAAATGCAAGATGCAACGATAACGCACAAAAGTAAAGAGTAGAAGACAAAACAGTAAAGAATTAATAACAGATATAACAAGTTTTATATTCCTAAATGTAATGTGTCTATTCAAAATTTTAATTTCCCTCTTATCGACCATTCTAACTAAGGTTCTCCTACAGGCAGCGTGGCTCTGATACCAAACTGTGAGACCCTCATTTTTATGTCAGTAAATAACATAAATATGAGGCTCTTTAAGTCGCCCCGTGCCATTCCCATGATCGATGGTGCACGCACAAACACAATTTGAATATTACAGCCACACAGATACACATTTTTATTACATCACAAGTTTTATAGTGATATTACAATACCAAAAGTAGCAGGAAATTAAAACCATGTCTCATAGTATGCCAACTATTCCATAACTCCACAGGCAATCACGAGATGAACCTAGAAAGATCGATCGTCGCTAAAATTAGCAGGTTCCTCTTATTCATTCGCGTCATTATTGTAAATCTTGCTCATCACCTAAAAATATTTGTTGAAGCAAGTTGAGTACTTTGGTACTGCAAGACTTTGTAGTGTATGCAATTCTGGAATATATGAGGCTGAAATAGAAAGTGGGTTTCTACGGTTGTTTTGCATAAAGCGAAAGTTTTGATTGAGGTAATCTTGAATAGTAATGGAAAGCGTAAATAAAGCTTTTAAAGACAGTTTGATAAGTAATTGAAATAACAAGTAATAAAAGATAATAACATTTTACTCACGGCCCTTTGTGAGTAAAATAATGAACAAGACCCTCCATGGTCTTAATGGTCCAAAATGATCAGAATGACATTTATACAGAATTGAATCATTTCCAAAGCATTTAAACAAGTTTTTGGAAATAGAAAACAATTAACTAGTGCTGGTTAACCAAGTCATCCATGACCGTGGATACGGCTATTCGAATAGTTTTAGACTCTGCAGAGTTTGTACTGCTTTACCCACAAGATATGTTCTCCCTTTTTGCAAGCTATAAGACACACTTCCTTTGGTATGCCCGCGAGGAGTTCATAACGAAACTGTTCGATTACTTGAACCTTAACTTTGCACTAGCCCAGTGACGTTACCCCTGACTATGATGGAAGCAACAAACAGTGAAGCAATAGTATTCAGGAGCCCGCGGCTCAAATGGTACAACAACAGCCCCAATTCATAGCCAGGCGTACACTGTTACAACGGCAGATGCCAACACCTCGGTGATGACACCTCCCTCGAGCAAACCAATATTCGGAATGCCCGTGCTACAACTGCCTACCAATGTGCAAAGCCAATCCCCAAATAATTTAATAAGTTAAGATCGTCCCACCCAAGACTTGTGGATGTACGGTTTACTTGGATCATGCAACACTACGTTCGGTCCTTAGAGTGACATGGGCGATAACTCCACCCTAGCTACGTACACGTTAAAACATGTACAACCGGCTATTGCCAATAATCACCCACGTCAAAACAGTAGTTTTATTTTCATTTTTATCAAACTACCAGTATCCTTTACTGCTTAAATAAACCAGAAAAAGATTTCATAAAGAATGATGTGTGGGTGTAAACATTTCCAACTTTGACCTAAAGCAGTGCTAAGCATGTGCAGATTAATAAGCGATTATACCCAATTTTAATGAACTTAACCATTCCTAGGGTTTTTACGGATTGTATGTCCATATGATTAAGGAAATCCATCAATTTGGGTTATAACTACCAAGTAACGCAAAATAAGGATTTATCGAAATATAAGCATGCAGGAAGATTCTTAATCACATTTTAGTTGATTATAAAATCTGGGTTCAGATTGATCAAAGGGGGTGCTTGCCTTGCTCCTCGACGGTGTAAGCTGGATCTGTGTCGTCGATAGTGTAGTCGGTAGCCTCAGCGTCTATACGTCGATTAAGAACATGGCAAATAGAATACTTCAATATTGATAAAGAAGCAAAACACAAACGACAAAGATAGCAATAGAAGGATTCAAATGAAATCAATTCAAATCAATCAATGATAGCAATCACTTAATCCGTTCATATATATTAAGCAAGTTATAAGATTTTGGGCCTAAGGCAAAAGCTTAATGACATACAACATGATTACCTTTCTTTATGTAATATTTCATTTTAATTTACGAATTCAGGAAGCTAAGATTGTAGGATTATATTTAACAAAATTCATTTGCAGGGTGTATGACTAATTGTACTAATTCAAATTAGTATATAAAGCAATCCTAGTCATATTTAATGAAAGTACATGGTAAATCCTAACTTTTCATCTTACCATCTGATCCTAATTAATGTAATGAGCACAAAGAAACAAATTTTATTTATTTTGGACCATTTTTGAGTAAGTTATTGCAATTATATCAAATATATGCATTAAGTTCTAACATGAAATTTTCACAAACTTATTCCAAATCCAAGTCTAATTACATATTTGAGTAGTATTTGATCTAAGGATTCCAACAAAGTTGGTTTCACTCAATTTGGACTTTATTTGCAAAAATCCTATATGGAACATATTTAAATTTTTCTCTTTAAATTTAAATTCAAGTTTAAATTGCTAAACAAGTTTCAAATGTTTTTGCAGATTATGAAACTAGGGAATTTATAATGAATTTACAAATTTGTTTCATTTGATTTGGAGTTATAGATCAAAAGATATAGCCATTTGAATCTATTCGGTTTAATGAAATTCAAGAAAAAGGAAAATACGTTTTCCTTCAGGGAAAGCGCATTCTCAGCGTTTGCGGGCTGGTTTTGAACTCGGGTTGCGATCATTTGGCGGGCCCGCTCGTCAGCCGCTTGGCTTGGCTAAGAGCGACAAGCGGGTGGTCGACCGCCGGGCCAGCGTGGGATGACTGACAGGGAGAGGCGGCCGACGGCCTCGCCGGCGACTCTCCGGCGGCGTCGATCGAGTTTGGAGGGTTCCTACGGCATCAGTGGACCACGGCAAGTCTAGGGGACCGCTTGGATGAGGGTGGTGTTTGGAGAAATCGAGCTCTCGGCGGTGACCGGCGGAAGCTCACGGTGGCGCAAGGCGCGAAGGAGCTACGGGGTTTTTCAATCTTGAAGGTCATGCGCAAAAGCATCTAGAGGTCCTAACAACTCTATTCGAGCTCTTAGATTGCAGAATGAGTGGTCGGGTGGTGTTCTCACCGTGCGGCGGCGACGGCGGAAGAGATTGCACGGTGCGGGAACAAACGGAGAGGGTCCAAGCTGAAACAAATCGCGCAAAAGCTTCGTGAGTATCCAAGGATACTTTAGGAGCGATCAATTTGAACGTTCTCTTACCAAACTTCGTCAATTCGGGTTCTCCCCCAAATTTGGCTTTGCCGGCGACGAAGAAGAAGGCTCGGCTTAGGTGGTTTAAGGCGTGTGAGGGTGAATGAGGGGTTGCTCCAGGTTCGGCTGGGAGTAACGGTGCTAATCAACCCTTTAAATAGGTGGAGGAGGCTGTGGGGCGAAGTTGCTCCAAGAGATAGGGTTGGCGGCCGACTCCGGCATTCTCCGGAAGTCGCCTTCCAGCTTGGTCCAAAGCAGGACGGGTCGCGGTATGGGGTTGCAGCGGCGTGGCAGAGCGACCTCGGGGCGCGCGAGATTGCGGCGGGGAAGCGACAAGAATGGAGGCGGTGCGGCTTTGTCGGCAACACAGAGAGAACGAGAGAGAGATAGAGAAGAGGAGGAAGAAGGAGCTGACAGGTGGGGCTCGGGTCCACTCGCAGCGAGAGGCGGAGGAAGGAAAAAGGGAAAGAGAGAAGGAGAGGAGCAGCTGACGCGTGGGGTCCCGAAGGCTCTGGGTCCCGTCGGCAGCGGTGCTAGCGCCCGGCTGGCTGGACGCGTGGACCCGCACGTCAGGATGAGGGGAGAAATCTAGTTCTTTCCCCTGGACAGCGCTACAAAACCACTTAATTCACAGGTCTAATCACCTCAAGATTTTTCGAGACTTTTTGACCAGCTCAGAGACTAAGTCATAGACGTCCAGTAAAATTTTGAGGTTATAATGTGCTATATTTATTTAATTAAAAATCTGACATTAACTGTTGCACAAGAATATCCAATTCAGTTTTTGAATTGATTAAGGGACTAAATCAACTTATTTATTTTTGAAATTTTTACTGAAGGTGTGATTCTATACAATAGACCTATCATAAAAATTTCAACATTAAATTCTCATTATTTAATTCTCCATAAATCTTTTATTGATTTCTGCAGAATTTCAAATTTGCCTAAAATAAATGCTAAATCATAGCAAAATTGCTTATTAATTTTTGAAACTTTTTGTGGGTGAAGTTAATATTACTGAGGTCTTATGGTAAAAATTCCAAGGCCTAGATTGCTCTAAAACTTTCTCTAAAAATCTGACATGGGACTGGCCAGAGATAGGATTTATCATTTTTAATTGTTTTCTTTATCAATAAATGCATACACATGGTCTTTTGACCATCTAGGGTATCTTCTAGGGTTTGGCCAGGTTATAAAATTTTTTACCATGGTAATTTCATTTCTTACCATTTTACTATTTTCTCTTTTCTTTTCTTTCTTAAATTCCATTATTCATTTCAACAACTAATTCAACCATCTCATAAATAATTACACAAGAAATCATAAAATGCAACACAAGGATGATCTCACATTTTTAATATTTGATTTTTATTACTTTATAAATTTGAGGATGTTACACCAAGTGGTTGCAGGAGAGCTGAGTTGATAGAGGGTTTTGTTAGTATACTATGCACTTGCTATTGTAAACTACTAGCAAGTGTACCATTCCTTTAATCCTGTTTGCTTTCTGGCAAAACTTAAACAGTGCATGAGTACAATTCTGATCTCCAGTATGAAAGGATTGGTTAATGGATTGATTAATTAGGATGTATATGTGTGCTGCAATTGAACTACAAAACTAAAATAGCAGATGCATGTGTACTGCTGCTGCTGCTGTTGTGTGAAAGATGCATATGTACTGCTGCTATTATTGTTCAGTTTAATTAGGATTATTAAACAACAATCAGTACATAGGATCAGTGCATAGTGAGAATAGGTTGGGATGCATATTTATTGACTTTCTTTGTGTGTGTGTGTATACTAAACTTTTAGCTACACCAAAGCGTCTGTAGAGATATGAGGGCTAGGCAATGCTCTCACTTCTATCTTTAGAATTGAGTATTGATCCTTCTTTGTGTTACCTAACATGCCATTTTACTTGATTATTGAAGGGTGTTCTTGTTGGCCGGGTTGAGCCTACTGCTCCAGTGAGCAGAGTTGTGCGAAAGGTAAATTGCACCACTTACACTTAAGTACTGCTGCTTAAGTCTAGTGCATATACAATTGTAGTTGTAATGTTATTTTGTTTGCTGCTAGTATGAGTAAAAGTTCATAAGTCCAAATTGAATTTGATCACCGGGATGTATTCATCTTAGTGTACTATTTACTTGCATATAGATGGATAAAGATTCAAAGAAAGTTAGTGAAGTGCACGCTTGGACAATTAAGTGCATAGAGGAGATCGCAAGTGATATTAAGAACATCGTGTACGATAATTTTTCCCCTTGCGCATGCGAGTGTGGAAATGAACTCAATGGAATCTTACTTACGATCGAAGACACTGCTCGCCGTCTTGATGACCTTGCCATACAATCGGAAGGCTTGGTAGCTACAACCGGTGTTGATCCAGTCGACGAAGAAGAAGGAGGCGAGGAGTTGCGCCCATACGACTATGAGAGTGATGATTCGGATAAAATTGACGATCATCAATTTAGAGAGGATGAAAGTATCGAGTCCAGTGGGTAGTGTTATTTGTGTTCTACTTATGAGACCTACTTTTTGAGTTAAGCGTATTAAGACGTGTCGTACTTTTACATGTGTTGTTATGCATCTTTGTTTAATTAAGTATTGATGTCTACAGTTTGTGCAATATGGATGACTTCTATGCTCGTCTGTTGAGTGAGGGGGGAAGTGAACTTCGTTGGGATGAAAGCCCAATTGGGGAGCAACCTTCTCCAGTTAACCATTCTAGTCCCCAATCGAGAGCTCAAAATAAAAGATCAAATAATTTTTCGGAGAATGAAGATAATATGTTGGTATCAGCATGGCTTAATGTTAGTTTGGATCCAGTGCAAGGGACCCAACAAACTCGTACCACATATTGGAGTAGAATACAAGATTACTTCCATGAGAATAGAACTTTTGATTCCGAGCGTAGTCAGAACTCACTTATGCACCGATGGTCATCTATTCAAGAGCATGTTAACAAGTTTTGCGGATGTTATGACCGCATTGAGCGTAGATGACAAAGCGGGATAACAGAGCAGGATAAGGTTGGTCCATATCCCTTTTTTTCATTATAGATTTATATGTGTTGTCCATGTTAATAAGGAACAGAGCAGGATAAGGTTGGTCCATATCCCTTTTTTCATTATAGATTTATATGTGTTGTCCATTCCTTTTGTAGATTGTCCATGCTAAATCATTGTACCAAGAAGAAGAAGGGCGATTATTTGCATACTTGCATTGCTGGAATATACTACAACACCATCCAAAGTGGACTAGTCATTTATCTCAGAAAAACCAGAAAACATCGTCCAATGCGTCTCCGGGTAGTTCTAGTCCTGTTAGCTCTAATGCAAGTCATTTTCATGAAGATGCTGCTACTGCAGAAGCTGATGTGCTCAGAAGGCCAGCTGGGAGGAAGGCAGAGAAAGAGCGGATGCGCCGTGGTAAAGCTGCAGTTGAGAGTGGTGCAACAGGTTCACTCTACATGGAAGCATTAGAAAACTTTAGGAAAGAAATGAAAGAAATGGAGCTTATTAAAGAGCAGAAGAAAGAAGAGCGGTACGAACGAGCATTTGCGCAAGAACAGGAGAGGATTGCTCATGAGAAGGAAAAGATTGAGATAAGAAAAAATGAGTTTGAATTGATGTGAGACCCTGAATCAGCTAATCGAAATCCCCTGTGTATTTCCGTACTAGTCCCAGATCAGTAGCTAGTACACACAGTCACAGTGATACTTCATTGCCGAACATAACGAAAATTGTAACATAAATATTAAAGTACGGGCCACATGGCCACTTATTACAATACTCGGTCGACAGACCGGAGACACGACAGCGGAAAACGAAAATAAAAACAAGCGAACACCAAACGCCACAGGCGACGACTAGAAACGCAACTAGTTATCTTGGCAGCTGCGTCTTGAAAATTTTTCTGATGATGACAAGTTGATGTAGCACGTGAGTACAAAAGTACTCAGCAAGTCGGGGAAAGTATGATTATGTGGGGCTTTCCAAAGGAAGCTTAACATGGCTCATTTTCAGAAAGCTAAATTTTATTAAACCATACTTAAGTAATAAGTTTCACAAAGCATCTTTGCACAATTCTTTTTAACAATTGAATTATTTAACATTGTAGTGAGGTTCTATCCACCATCACTATTATAAAGGCTCTATCCGCCAACTTTTAAAAGATCCAAGGTTAATCATATGACTCCATCCGTCAAGTATAAAACAGGTTCTTTGCACCTGGTTGGCTCTATCCGCCAATCAACATCCGAGAGTTCTAACCACTCCCGAATCCCAAAACAAAACACATTGGAAAACGAGGAATATTCCCTGGAATATTCTTTTGTTGACTTTTCTGAATTTGGGGTAGACTTGGGGTCTATGGCATGTGGGCCATGGCTGTCATTGGGTGGAGGGTTCTTCATGCTAGAGCTTCAAGCCATGGCCATGGAGAAGTGAAGCTTGGGCTAGGGGTGGTGGGGGAGGGCTGGCCGACGGCGGGCGGCGGTGGCGGCGGCGGTGGCCGGCGGCGATGGCCGGCGACAGCGGCGCGGGCGGTGGCCGGCGGCGAGCCCCACACGCACGGGCATGAGCCCAACGAAACAGAGAACGCGAAAACCCCTAAAAATTCGATTTTTCGCTCATTTTCGCATGGAATTTGATCAAACAAAAGCATGGAATCTCTAGATAACATCCTTAGGGACCTAGAGGAGGAAGGAATTGGATTGATTCTCACCGGAGGCGACGAATTTGGCGACGAACGGAGCTCCGGCCGAACCGACAAAAATGCGAAATTCGTCTCCAAAACTTGATGAAACCTAAAATCGATTGTTGAGTGAGATCCTAGACTCCCTCACGGTCACAAAGAATCAAGTAGCAAGAAGAATGCCCACCGGAGAGAGATCTACGGCCAAGAACACGAAGAACACCGAAACGGCGACCCAGCGTTGGTTTTCTTGATCTCACGGGCGCAAGAGTGGAAGAGGCTAAAGGAGACTCCTACCACCGGGACGGGGATTCTTATACGGAGAGAATGGAAGTGGAATCACGCGGAACGGAGTTGAAACGGCCGAGTTATGAGCATTTATGTCCATTTCGGTTTTTGACCGTTCGTGCAAATTCCGGCGAGATTAGTGGCTAATCAAGGTGGGGAATTGCAAGAGGGCGTCGATACAGATTCAACGGAACCGGCCTTGATGATTTTGGAGTTGCGTGGAGGAAGATATGAGTGTTTGAATGAAACCCTAGCCATGGATGAGCTTGCTTGAAGCTTCTCTGTTATTCCATGGCATGAGGTTGAAGATGACACTGCTCATGCCACGTGGAATGATCCGCTCTAGAGAAAAATTAGGAAAAATGGTCTAAAAATTCTGGAAAAATTCCTAGAACCATTTTGGAATATTTAGGACCCAATAAAATTGGTTTCGCGGAATTTGGATGAAATTTGTGGAATTAAATATTCAGGCGCGGATTGCGGGCATTAAACAAAAGCTGCGCGAGATAAAATAGGAACAAAGGTCCAAAAATCCGGGAAATGGTTCCTAAAATCATTTTAGAATATTTGGAACACAATTGAAGTGGTTTCGGGATTTTTGGAGCATTTTTGGACTCGGGTGAAATTTCGGGTACCGGCGGGAACTTGAAAATTCGATTTTTTTCGACCGGAAGGGAATTAAATCCCGATTTTGGATGGGAATGGATGCCAGGTTAATATAAACACCAGAGAAACTCCAATTTTTGAATTTAATTTATTTAAATTAGATTTTCTCCAGAAAGCAAAACTAAGGATGTTACAATTGAAGAGAATGGTTGAAGAAGAGAGAATTATGAGCGTTGACACTAGTCGCTTGAGCGGGCCACAACAAAAATACTATCTGTCCTTATAGAATGATATAATTGCTCGCAGATGTAATAGGTCCAGTTGATGTTTGAACTAATTATTGATGTAATAGGTCCAGTTACATCTAGATGGAATTGGTTATTTTGCTTATCCTTGAGTTAGTGATGGACTTGAAGTAGAGTTGTGCTTATCCTTATTATGATCATTCTGCTTTTGTTTTTCAATGCTTGGGAGTTGAGTATATCATAGTTGAAATGCATAAACTGGTACATCATAGTTGAAGGAAAATAAACTGGTACATCATAGTTGAACGAAAATAACTAGTACATCATGCGCTCGTCTACATCCCTCCATAATGGCGCCATAAGTGCTCGACTAGATCTTCTTGAAGCTGAGAGTGAGCTTTTCTATTTCTGATCGATTGATGAGTTTGAATAAACTCAGAAAGCTCAGGTGTTCTTTCATGTGAGACTGCAACATTTTCTCCCATTGCTTCATAATTGTAGTCAACTAGACCTCCATCCCGCTCATCTTCAATTATCATGTTATGCATGATGATACATGCTGTCATGATATCTCTATGTGCTTGTTGATACCAAAAACGAGCTGGTCCACGAACAATTGTAAAACTCCAAAAGCTCGTTCGACATCCTTCCTAGCTGCTTCTTGAGCTTCGGCGAAATGTTTTTTCTTGTTCCCTTGGGGAGCTGGTATTGTCTTCACAAATGTTCTCCATGAAGGATATATTCCATCTGCAAGATAGTATCCCATTGTATAATTGTGACCGTTCACACTATAATTCACTTCAGGTGCTTGCCCTTCGGCTAGCTTTGCGAAGAGAGGGGATCGGTGAAGAACATTAATATCGTTGTGAGACCCTGGTAAACCAAAAAAAACATGCCACATCCAAAGATCTTGTGAAGCAACGACTTCTAGAATGATTGTTGGCTCATGCACATGACCAGTATACATGCCTTGCCATGTTGCAGGGCAATTTTTCCACTTCCAGTGCATGCAATCTATGCTCCCTAGCATTCCCGGAAAACCTCTTTCCTCACCAATTGCAAGTAATCTAGCAGTGTCATTACCATTTGGAGATCTCAAATACTCATCTTCAAAGATTTCAATAATAGCTTTCACAAACCTTCTCAGGCTCTCTATAGCAGTACTTACTCCAATCCGCACATAATCATCAATAGCATCTGCTACTACTCCGTAGGCTAGCATCCGAAATGCCGAGGTAACCTTTTGCAAAGAAGATAACCCAAGAATTCCAGCACAATTCCTCTTCTGAATGAAATAGTTATCATGCGCTTCTACAGCATGCAATATGCGAAGAAATAAGGAACGATTCATTCGAAACCTACGCCAAAAAGAAGGTTGAGCCGCGGACAGGACGATCAGCATAATATGCGAAGACATAAACAAGAAATAATTCCAAACCTGCGCTGAAAGAAGGTTGTGCCATAGATAGGAGGATCAGCAAAATAGTCTTCGAACAGTCCAGCAGGTCCTTCTTGTCTATTGCGATGAACGACTTGATGGCCAGGAGTAGAACTGCCATGGCGTGGAACATTAACATCTTGACCTTCCGAGTGTGCTAGGTATCCTGTTGTAAGAAGAAATACGTACTTATTATTTCTCTCAGACTCCTCATCTTCTGAGTGACATTCCGAGACTAAATTTCGACGACTCATTGAGGTATTGTTGGTAGTGAACAACAAGAAGCGTGCAATACTTTGAACTGCAAATGGGTATGTATATATAGACAGGAATAATATGGCCGTTCGAATTTACCCATTGAAAAATAACCGTTGCAGCGTTGTCGTTACAATAAATTCCGAATTTTAAATTCCCGCATTGAAATATAGCCGTTTGAATTTACCCGTTGAAAAATAACCGTTGAAGCGTGGTGGTTACAACAAATTTGGAATTTTGAATTCCCGCCTTCAAATATAGCCGTTCGGATTTACCCGTTGAAAAATAACCGTTGAAGCGTGGTGGTTACAACAAATTTTAAATTTTAAATTCCCCCATTGAAATATAGCCGTTCGAATTTACCCGTTGAAAAATAACCGTTACAGCGTGGTGGTTACAACCAATTTCGAATTTTAAATTCCCGCCTTGAAAGATAGCCGTTCGAAATTACCCGTTGAAAAATAACCGTTGCAGCGTGGTGGTTACAATAACTGTTATGGCGGTTATGGAATATGATTAAAATATATGGGAGATAAAATAGAGAGTGTGATATAGAGAGTGCTGTTGGAGAGGAAGGAGATATAGGGAGTCAGATTTTTGGAGAGCTCTCCAAATATGACTTTTGGAGAGTGAAATTTGGAGAGCCTTGTTGGAGATGCTCTGAGGTAGGTGGAAATGGTCGGATGTGATGTTACCCTCTAAGTCTACTTATCAAATAACAATTTTGGTTGAGCTTCTTATCAATAATAAATGCATCCAGTTTCTCTAAAATAAGGTCAAATGTGTTGTTACCAGGGTTTCACTTTTCGTTTCGAACCCAAATTTTGACGTTCGAGCGGTATCGAAATTCGTGAAATTTCGTTCGAAATTCGTTAAAATCCGTTTAGTTCAAAAGTCAAATGAATTTGAAATTTAGTCAAAAAGTCTCGAAACCTCCGAGCGAAATTCGCTCGAAACGGCTCGAAAACCGCTCGAAAAGGCTCGAAATTCGCTTGAAAAGACTTGAAAACCGATGGTAGTTGGAAAAATAGAGGAAATGTAGAAAAATTAGGGGAAATTGTAAAAAAAATTGTTGTAAAATTTGGAAAAAGCCATTAAAGGACAACTAATATTTGAAGAATTACTTCAACAAATATAGCTACTAAATATAATTGAATAAATATTGAAATGTTGCATTTATTTGATTTAAATGTTGCATTTATTTGATCAACAATGTATTTCCATTTATTTTTTATGCACTATAGTTGATAGTTTAATACTTGCATTCGTGTTGAATATTTAGTTATGATATGGCTCTCTCTCAAAATAATAGGAAAAAATGATAGACAGTTTATTACTAGAGGTCTCATATAATTCTATATTGATTGTTAACAAGTTAAATTGGGGATTTTGATTTAGTCTAATGATCTCTTAGCAGTTTATATGTGATTTTAAGAAAAACTCAGATGTACGTTCTGAATACAGGTTATGATTTTATGGATAGTGCCCTTCTTGCCTCATGATGCTGGTTTGACAAGAAAATATTGGAACTAAATATACTTCAATAAATATGACAACTAAATATACTTCAACAAATATTTATACTAAATATACTTCAACAAATATTGCTACTAAATAAATTAAAGCCTGCAGGCCGAGTTTTTCTTCTTCTTTTTTTGCTTTTTTTCTATTATTTATATTTTCAATTGCTCAAATACATTTTTAAAATTCGGATTTTCAAAAAATATTCACACCAATGGTCATAGGGCTATTAACACTAATTATAGAGAAATTTTGGATAATTTTTTTCAAAAATTTTATATTTTTTGAATTTAAATTTGAATTTGAGCGAATTTCAGAACGGTTTTCAATTTCGGTTCCGAGAGGTACGGGCGAAATTCGCGAATTTCGTTCGGTTTTCAACGAAATTGTGAACCCTTTTGTTACCCTCACAAGTCTACTTATCAATTATAATTTTTTTGTTTAACTTCTTATTAATAATAAATGCATCCAATTTTGCCAAAATAAGGCCAATTTGCATGTTGCCCTAGGTGAACATCTTATGTAGTAACAAAAATTGATCTACTACAAAGTCCCTTCTCAGGCAATTGAATATTTTTCTACTGATATCACAAAGGACATCTCAGAACTTACTACGCTCTCTTCATGTTTGTGCAGGACTTCAGTTTTGAGAGGTCACAGGGATGAATAGGATCTAGCAGTTGATGGATCAACTAGCTCTTGACTATCTAGAAGTCCATGGTTCCGGTTTGCAAGAATTAATGACACTGTCTGCTGAAGCTCATAGTAATGGAGCTTAGAATTGGTTATGCTGGCTACTTAGATGTAGATGCAGTCGGACCTGACTTAACGAGGCTCCTTACCACCCGTACCCTTTTGGTTACTGTCTAGCAGTAGTTACCCTGCTAAAGGCATCTTTTGATCTTTTCCCCTTGGTTTTACTGACGTGCAAATCTGTTGGTCTTTTAAGTGTTTAGGGTTTAGATACTTTTCTTTTGTTTCATTTTGCGTTCATAGGTATCTTTTGTATGTAGCAGTGAGCACGTTGCGTTTGTTCTCTTTTACCATACCGTTGCGGCATGCCTAGAGATTGCGAAGACGTGCATGGCGAGTGGTGAGCAACTCCCAAATTTTCTTTTCGATTCACGTCTAGTCACCTTTTGAAGTTCAAAATTTTAGCAAATCATGTTAATTTGGACGAAAGCAAAATTCAAATCCAGAATTTTTTGGACTGAGATTTTTGAAATTTCAGCTAAAAATCTAAAATTTCGTCTAAAATTGCTGAAATATTGGCAAATTTTAATTGAACGAAAAATAGTACAAATGATGTTAATTTTTTTTAAAAAAAATTGGATGGTTCAGATACATTACTAATGTTCCTATAACAATTTTAGAAGATGATCAAGCTTGAGCAATTTTTAAAAATTCTGATAGTGCTATTGCCTTGAAAAAAGGTTGATCGGCAAATTTCAACCGAAGGGAAAATGGTGCAAATCACGTTAGAAACTTTTGAAATTTTTTGCGAATGGTCCTGAAATGTCCATAATATTACCATAAAATTTTCATATGATGATCAACCTGGAGGAATTTTCAGAAATTCGAACAATGATGTTAAAGGCTTACCGGTAAATTTTCAACCGAATGAAAAATGGTTCAAACCATGTTAGAAAATTTTATAAATTTTTGTGGATGGTCCTGAGTCCTAATGATGTGTCAGGCCTAAGGAATTTTCAGATGATGATCAAGTCTGAAATTTTTTCAAAAATTCAAATAGCGGCACTTGTAAAATACTTGGCAGCCCAAGGGATTGAATACCTATTTGATGGGCTTGTACTAAGATCTTCTAGGCCATGCTGATGGCCAAAGGGGTTGGGCACTCTCACAATAATATAATTTTTAAATGTTTTATCTAAATATTAAAAAAGATGTAGATATCTAAAGTTTAAAAAACCTGACTGTATGTACCTAAAAATACATTCTTTTGTGACCAGAGAGATTAGAACTCACTAGAAGTGCTCCTCTTTGTGAATGAAAGTTAATTGAATCGTGTGCTTAAGGCATTGATCACATGCATGAGCTATTCTATTCTATTTAAGCTCACATTAATTTTTTCTGTTAGTTTTCTAATCCATATATAGATCTTGTTTATGAGATTCCTAATTTTGTCTCTTAGTTTTCTAATCCAACACAATATCATTTTGAAGATCTAGTTTCTTCTCAGCAAATGTTGCAAGACCAAATTTTCTTTTAGGAACCGACACATATGCTTGATCTGGAGTCTCTGAACCTCAAAGAACTCCAACCGCTAGAGCAGCAGCTGGAGAATTCATTGAAGCACATCAGATCAGGAAAGGTAGTAATTTTTACTTGGTAGTGCACATGAAATCTCTTTCTTCTGTTTCTAACTGGACTAAAATGAAGGCAGATCATGTCTGCATTACATCTGCAAATGTCGTTCCTACTATTGCAAAAAATATGTCTTCCGGGCATATTCTTGGAGTATAATTTCCAATTGATGACTAACTGTGTATCATACTTTTATTTGCAGAGCCAGCTTATGTTGGAGTCCATTTCTGAACTACAGAAAAAGGTAACCAAGCTGCGACATGCCCTGCAATACTGTCACTGTTGTTGCACTGGTTTGTGTATATGAAACTTCCCAAACCGATCCAAAGCTCATAAAAAAACGCCTTGGCCAACTCCCTTACTTAAAAAAATTCTCAAAAAAGTTTGGCCAAAGATACAACCAAGGACTCGATTTTTTTTTCAATTTTTTTTTTTGCCGGGATTATGAATCTTGGGGTTGGGGGGGTGATTGAAATCTAAGATTTCGTCAAAATTTTAAAAATTTCGCTGGGATTTTAATCCTTGGTGGTGAGGATAGATTAAATCTTGTTTATGTTAAAAGTTGCTGGTTTGCTTATTCTAAGTTGGCTGAAATTTTCTTATCTCTATGTAATAAATAAATTTGCACAGAACTAAATCTAAAATTGCATTGCTAAGTAATTTGCAATTTTAGTACCATCCTACTATAATTTTCAGTTCTATTTATTTTTGTATTTGTTGGGTTCACTTATGTTTACTTTATTTTTGTTTAGGTTAGAATTTTTTTTGTTTTTGTATTTTGTAGAGGTGAGAGGTAGGTAAAACATCGTAGCCATCAGACTGAAATCCTGTGGCTAAAAAAGTGAATGAGATTGAAAAAAATATTAGACAACTTATCAATAAATAAACAGCCCCCTAAAAGATGATACTTTTTTGTCTGTAAGCTTCGAGGACGGCGGCCACCGACGACAGTCAAGCGAGAACCCGTCAAAAATTGGAAGTTAAGCCTTGGTGTTGGTGGAGTGAGTCGAACCGAGTGACGACGGTGTCGCCCGACCAGCACGGGGGCGACTTCTTCCCGGGGATCGGAGACATCGGCTAGGGTGCTGGCATGTACCACGGCCTGAACGAGAGCTACCTCGGACTGTTCAAGCTGATCTTCAGAATGGCCATGCAGGTGTTCCGGCCACCGCCGCCGCCGGAGGCCGTCGTGCTGCATTACTTGTTGTGGATCAAATGGATTCATCTTCCCTTGTCAAGCAAAGCAAGGCTTGTGCCTCTTTACGATTTATAAAATCCCACCTGTAATATTTAATCCTCCTCCCGTTGGAGAAGCAAGGGCCACAAACCTTGGGAATTTATCCCTCGGGAAAGGTAGAAAAGAGTAAGAACCATTCCCCTTCGTAGCGGGGGGAACTCCCCTCGCTAGCGAGGGAGGAGAATGGAGGGAACTCCCCTCCTCCCCATCCCCTATCGACACAAATACAGTACGGGCTGCCAACGCCTGACACCTAATGACAGCCCCTATGGGAACGCCAGGATATGTCAGACTAGCCTGGGACCCTGAAATAAGTGAAATTCCCGTGAAATCCTTATAGAAGGCATAAGAATAAAGGGTAAAGATGTAAAACACAAGTAAAAAGACACCACGTAGGGCTAATCCAGCCCTTGGCTGGAGATAGGTGGAAGAAAAGGGTTAAAAGACAATTTAAAAAAGACCTGTACCCCAAGGACATAGCTGAGAGAAAAAGGGGCCGACCAATGCATGCATGTTCTCTGGCCCTCCATATAAAAAGAAAAAACCACTGGCAACTGGGGGTGAAGAGGGACAACCCTAAAAACTCGTTCCGGAGACCCGTTACCTCGCACCGGATAGGAGTTCGCGGACGCTTGGTCGGGCTAACGTCCCACCCGTCCCTTCGCTCCGGAGACCCGTTACCTCGCACCGAATAGGAGTTCGCGAACGCTTGGTCGGGCTAACGTCCCGCCCGTCCCTTCGCTCTGGAGATCCGTTGCCTCGTGTCAGGTAGGAGTTCGCGGACGCTTGGTTGGGCTAACGTCCCACCCGTCCCTTCGCTCCGGAGACCCATTGCACCGCGCCGGGTAGGAGTTCGCGGACGCTTGGTCGGGCTAACATCCCACCCATCCCTTCGCTCCGGAGACCCGTTGCCTCGCACCGGGTAGGAGTTCGCGGATGCTTGGTCGGGCTAACGTCCCACCCGTCCCTTTGCTCCGGAGACCCGTTGCCTCGCACCGGATAGGAGTTCGCGGACGCTTGGTCGGGCTAACGTCCCGCCCGTCCCTTCGCTATGGAGATCCGTTGCCTCGTGCCGGGTAGGAGTTCACGGACGCTTGGTTGGGCTAACATCCCACCCGTCCCTTCGCTCTGAAGACCCGGGGTACCGCTTCGGGTAGAACTTCGCGGACGCTTAGTTGGGCTAATGTCCCACCTTTCCCTTCACTCCGAAGACCCGAAGCTCCGCTCCGGGTAAGACCAAGGGGTTCGCCTGAACAAGTTAACGTCCCAGGCGTCTATCTACCCTAGGCGTCCAAGACAATAATTTAGGCCTATATCCTATTGAATCGCGCGTATGACATCAAGTATCTAGCAATCCCAAATGCGGACAAACAAGCCATTAAACTCTAATCTAACATATCGCCCGGCGAAAACCAGGGTTGCTTCGCGTTGCTGAGCATAGCCCTATTATCAAATTGAGAAAGTATGAGCGTGGGAAAAATTCAAGGAAACAAGAAAAGGGGATAAACCTCAGAGAGGAACCATGGTAAATATCCATATGGTATCATCCCGATCAGGTACGACGAAAGAGTTCGACAAAAGTTCCAATACATAGCATAAGGAATTTAAGCGCGATGAGCACGAACCACAGCTTCAGTAAGGGTCTCTTTTACCTCCCACAACTTTGGAACGATCCCGATCAACACATCGAGGTTAGCCAGATCATGGGCGAGAGCTTCTTCTTCTGCTAACTCAGCCATAACCATGTCGAAGTCTGCCCAAAGCTCCGCAATGAAAGCTTCATGATCGTCAGGCGCTGGAAGGTCTTGAAGAGCTGGGGCATCGTCTCCAAAGTCAAAAACAAGGACAGGAGCTTCCCCCTCACCGGGCATCGGCGGGGCGTCTGCCATCGGGAGATCCAACGGGATGTCTTCCTCTGGGAGATCCAACGGGACGTCGGCCATCGAAGAAACAAGGGCAAAGATAAAATCGGAATGCAGGCACTCGCTCTGAAACCAGTGACATCAATATATATTCAAGGCAAAGAAGGCGAATGGGCTAGGTTTAATGCGGGTGCGGGAAATCGAGGCGTCTTCACGTCACTTCCCTCAAGAATTGAGCCAAATTATTTATCTCTTCAGTTTTATCACTAACCACAAGGACCCCATGGAGGGTAACCAGACATTCCTCAGGTAAAAAACACACAAGGTAAACAAGCTAGGAAGAGGATGTTTTTTTTCCTCACCCTTCGTTAGATCGTGCATAGCGGCACGACCTCGGCACCCCGACTCCATCGCAGCAGCGCCACTGTGTTGTTTCCAAAAATCCGATAGCACACGTGATTTGGTTAAACGAAGATGGAATAAAATGTACAAATGTCATAACATTGAAAATTTACAAATTCAGTGTCAAAGGAAACAAGTAGAGCATCGTAGCATCCAAAAACGAGTTCACCACATCATACGAGAACGTCCCCTTACATGCGAAGAATTCATTACGAAAAAGAGGCAAAATTACTGAAGAGGGCGTGCTCCTTCGTCCTTTGCTTCGCAGGGTTTATCTGCGGGCTTAGGAGCACCCATTGCGACTCGTGCTCGCAGAATTGATTCCCTTGCTGCCTCTTCCCCATGCTGTTTCCAAAAATCGGAGATAAAACGAGAAGCCAACCGAATCGAAGCAGATGAAGGTTTCCCTTCTGAAATAAGGTCAGCGAATCTCGGCTGAGTTGGAGTAGCAGATACGACACCGAAGTGCTGGCGAATATGAGTACAGCCCTTCGCTTCCAAAAGTTGGGCAGTTTTAAGAGCCCCTAGTTTCGCACAATGATCGCCAAAAGCCACAGCAGAAGACCCAAGCAAGCCGGCGGAGGTTTGGAGAAACTTGATGGCTTCAAAATCAGACGAAGGAACGCGGCTCTGACCCGGGCTAGCCTCGATCCCTAAGCGAGGGAGCTGCTGCAGAAAAGTATTCATTGCTCCCTGGACGCCCGAAGCCAGAAATTGCTTCTGCCTCTCGATCCGCTCGCAATGCTCCTCCGCCCGTTTAGCATTATCCAGATGCATCCGCGCTTCCATCTTCGCCGTTGCGAGTTGTTGGGGATGTTCTTCTGCAGCCTTTTTAAGGGTCCTGTTACCATCCTCCATGGCTTTTAAAAGGTCATTTAGTTCCTCTATATGGTCGTCCTTCTTCTTCTCATTCCGCTCAGCCACCACGCGAGCTTCTTCCGCCTTGCTGAGGTTTTCCCTCATTAAAGACACAGATTCCTCAAGCTCGGCATTTCGGGTCACCAAATCACGACTCTGAGATAGCTCATTTTGTATCTTAGGCAAGTTTTCCCTCAACTGAGCATTTTCGATCACCAGCTCCTCCGAGCGGTGTTGAACTGTGCGACATTGGCATGAGGCTTCGCTGAATCGTTTTTGTAAATCTCGGTTTCGATGGATAATCTCAAACGCCACGATGGCCCCCTTTAAAGAAAGATCCAGAGAGGCCTCGCAAAGCCGTAAATCTTGAGTACCTTCAAAGAGAGTCACCAAATCCTTGTAGGGACTAAAATCCTGCCGCATTTTCCTTAACGCAGGCCCTGAAGCAACACCGCTTTCGAAGTCCCCAGCTGAAAGATTTGACAAATCAAATCTGAAAGGAGGCTGCCTAGGACGAAACCTTGAATTAGACAGTCCGAGTGAGGGATCCTCTCCTTTTGCGGACGAAGAGCCTTCTGGGATGGGTGCGAGGGGTCCCAGACCTCCTGCTCCAACTTGAAGCGAAGCAACAGCGAGCAGTCCGGCGGGAACGGGTTCAGCAACTGTTACCTCCCCCATAGTGTTCACGTCCCTCGTTCCTGCGCGAGCTATATCATACTCAAATAAATTAACACAACCAAAGGTCTCCCGAGGAGAAATTTCAGGAGTCAAACCTGTGAATCATGTGATGAAAAATTGGCTTGATTTTGTGCTGAAAAATTGGTTAGGATTAATCTTGCAAAATTGCTTGCATGAAGGACCAAACATTCAAACATCCAAAAACAGAGACTTTGCATTTGCGCCAGACCAAACATCCAAAAACAGAGAGTTTCGCATGTATGACGGACCAAACTTTTTGGTCTGTCATAAACGTGATTTTGATGCTTTTACGCTTGTTCAAGAAATCATGTTTTTCCCATGTATGACAAACCAAATTTTTTGGTCTGTCATACACATGGTTTTGGCGACCTTGTTTTTCCCATGTATGACAAACCAAATTTTTTGGTCTGTCATACACATGCTTTTGGCGACCTCGTTTTTCCCATGTATGACAAACCAAATTTTTTGGTCTGTCATACACATGCTTTTGGCGACCTCGTTTTTCCCATGTATGACAAACCAAATTTTTTGGTCTGTCATACACATGTTTTTGGCAACCTCGTTTTTTCCATGAACAACAGACCAAATTTTTGGTATGTCGTAAATGTGCTTCTGAAGGTTTTTTTGCTCGGGACCAAGTTCTTAAAAACAGTAAGTTTTACATGTACGCCGGACCAAATTTTTTGGTCCGTCGTGAATGTTTTTTTTTTGAGTGACTTTTTCATGTGTACGCCAGACCATATTTTTTGGTCCGTCGTGAATGCGTTTTTGCTCGATTAGGGTTTTGAGCAAAATTGGAATTGCGTTTGATTTGTTTTTGAGATTATGAAATTTGTGAGAATTTCATGATGCTTGAAGTGGACTTTATGCAATGCTCGTGTGAGTATTTGCATGGATTGATGAGAGTCAAGTCGTGGACTTGTGCTCGGAATTGTTTTGTGGTTTGTTCATGTGCAGGTATTGCTTGAAGACGAACGTGGTCGATGACGGGATCGGAACTAGGTTCATGGAGGAGCTGAGGTTCGGGACTAGGTTCAGGGAGGAACTGAGGTCTTGGTGGTCAAGGATGTCATACGGGACGTTCGGGCTAAGAGAATGGTGCACATGAAGAATGGTTAGTCACGTGAGAATGGCAGGAGGTCATTCGCGTGCAAAGTGTTAGTCACATGAGTATGGCAGGTGGCCATACGCGTGCAAAGTGTTAGTCACGTGAGTATGGTAGGGTTGCCATACGCGTGCAAGAGTTGTACTCGGCCAGGTTGTGCCAAGAGGAGTTGTATACATACTCCTTCTTGATTAGGAATTGTATTCAGAACTCCTTGTGTTTTGCTCCTTTAAATAGGAGGGGTGTCTCCTGTTGAAGGGCAATCAAGCAGAGCTGAGCGCATTGAGAGCTTGAGCTTAGCTTTTAGGGTTTGTACTCTTTTGATGAGAGTACTTTAGACAAAAGAAATAAAGATCAATTCTTCCAGATCCTTGCGTGCTACAGTAACCGCGTTGCTACAGTGCCTCTGTTTTGGTTTTTGGTTGCATGCTTGTTCTGGTTCTAGATTGGTTTTTGTTCTTTGAGGTTCATCTTGATTTGATCCATCAAAACCTTTCTAGAGAATTGATTTAGGGTTTCTCTAAGTTTAGTTGATTAAACTTTTGTCGTTCTTGTTTAATCTTGAAGTTTTGGTTAGATTAATTCTCGTCATCTTCTGTCATAGCAAGCTTACGAGGTTCATAACTTTTGATCCGTAAGTCTGATCGAGCTGATTCTTTTTGGGTTCGATTCGTATTGGAATGTAATTTCTTGTGTCCAAATTTCAGATCAATCTAACAGTTGGATCTTCAGGAATTCTTGTTTTACCGGACCTTTGTCATTCTATTTTTGTCGAAAATGAGGCAATTATTTGGTTCTGTTTTGGGGTGAACTTTTAATAGATCAAGAATTTGGTTTTAGCTTCCGCACAATCATTCACCCCCCTCTGATTGCTATATTCGTATACTTCGATCCTACAAGTGGTATCAGAGCGAGGTTTTTCTAATCTATCTTAACCGGTGATTAGATTAATGGATCGTTATTCGACAAAACCATGTGTGTTCGATGGTGTTGATTTTCAGTTTTGGAAGGCCAAGATGGAGGCGTTCATCCAAGCACAAGGCTTCACAATTTGGGAGAAGGTCTACAAGCCATATGAAGTCCCTGCAAACGACAACGTCAACGACACCAATCGCACACATGTTGAAGCAAACAGCAAGGCACGCAACTTGATCATCCAAGGTTTGGGACGCAGCGACTTTGACCGTGTGATCCATCTCAAGTCCGCATATGAGGTATGGAAATCTCTTTGTGATTACCATGAGGGTTCTAACACTATTAAAGAGGTTCGTCAAGATCTTTACAAAAAAGAATACATGCGATTTGAGATGAAACCCGATGAGTCGTTAGATGACTTCTTTGCACGTTTCAATAAAATTCTTAGTAATCTTCGTGCTGTTGGAGTTAGCTTTGATGATGCTGCTAATGCTAGACAATTGCTTGGTGCTTTAGACATGTCTATTTGGGAGATGAAAGTTACATCCATTAGAGAATCTACTGTCATGAGTACACTTACATTAGATATTCTGTATTCTAAATTGAAAACTCATGAGTTGGATGTTCTTGCAAGGAAAGGTAATATTAAATCAATTGCTTTGATCTCTAACCCTAACATGTCAAATGCAAATTCTTCTTCTAGCTTTGCCTTGTCTTCCATGTCTTCTTTAACAGATGAGCAATTTGAAGAGTTTCCTGAAGAAGATCTGGCACTACTCTCTTCTCGCTTTAACAAAGCCTTGCAGAACGTGAGAATGAGAAAGAGAGGTGGTCCTCCAAGATGCTATGAGTGTGGTGACCTCAACCATATTCGCACAAATTGTCCTAAGCTTGCAGGAAAAACATCATAGGAGGAGAAGGACAACGACAGAAGGAATGAGAAGAAAAGGTTCTCTTCAAATGATAGGAAGAAGAAGAGCTTCATCAACCGCAAGGTGGTTCACCGAGTTCTTTCCGCTCTTGAACAAGTCAATTTGAGCGATATGGACTCGGAGAGCAGCGAAGATGATGCAACTCCAAGCAAGCATGATTTGATGGGATTGTGTCTCATGGCAAGCAGCAAGGATAGCTTCACCGAGGATGGCAATGACAGCGACTTCAATGAGGTAGATCCTTCTTATGATGAATTAGCCAATCTTTGTTGCCCGTCTTGGAAAATTACTTGACAAAGCGTGATAGCAAAATTAAGACACATGATATTCTTGTGGAGTCATTGAATGCTGAAATTGCTAGACTTAAGACATTGATTCCTGATGATGATACTTGTAAATCATGTGACTTAATTTACAATGAGCTCACCTTGCTTAGGAAAGAACACGCTCTTCTGTTGCATCTAAATGAGAAAAATGAGAAACATGTTAAACATGCTAGCTGTTCCACTGATGATTTGCATGGTTCAACTTCTTGTTCTAAATGCTCAACTCTTGAATTAAAATTGAAAGATGCAAATGCTAGGGTTTCTCAATTGACTGATAATCTGCTTACTCATGAGGTTCTTTCATGCTCTACTTGTCGTAACAGAAAGGGAAGGTCAATATTCCATGCAATAATTGTTTAACTCTTGCTAAAAAAGTTGATTACTTGCAAAATTCTTTGGAACGTTTCACTAATGGCAAGAAAAAGTTGAACATGATTTTGGATCAATCTAAGGTTAGCACAAACAAGAGAGGTTTAGGTTTTGATCCTTATGCCACATATGAAACTAAACCTCAGACCGTTGTTCAGGCTCCTTGCAAAATTGAGTTATCTAATGAGCCTAAGAAAATTGCTTTTCAATCTGCGGTTTTTATCTTCTACTATGATGAATGCAAAATGTGCTTTTCTTGTTAAAGCTAAACATCATGTCAAGTACACTTGCACTCATTGTGGTAGAGATGGACACTTAGTAGATTTTTGCTTTAGACTAGCCAAACAAAGAAAAAGAAGGAAAGAACTAAGGCTAGGTCAAATTTCAGCAAAGCACATTTTTATGCGGCTAGAGTGATGAAAACACCTTCTGTTCCTAGAAACATGGGAAAAGGCAAATCTGATTTTGTGCATAAAAATTATCGTGTTGTACCCTCTTGTTGTGCGTCGTGTGTCTTAGTCTTTGGATTCCCAAAAATCTCATTCCTAACCCGATCAGACCTCGACATGTTTTGCTATGTAGGCTTCTCGCAAGGAAGGAGAACATATGGCTAGTGGATTCGGATGCTCACGCCACATGTCCGTGATAAGAATTGGTTCTCCTCCCTCACTCGTGCATCTCGTCTTTGAAAGTGTTACTTTTGGAGATGCTTCTTCCTCTTCTGGTGTGGCAAAAGGTACAATAAAGGTAAGTGACAAGTTTATGTTCAAAGATGTGGCTCTTGTTGAAAATTTGAAATATAACTTGCTTTACATCTCACAAATGCTTGATGAAGATCTTGAGATAAGCTTTAAGAAAAATGAATGCAAAGTGCTAGATGCTTCAGGTGATCTTGTGTTCAAAATTTCTCGTTTTGGAAGAGTATTTAAAGCTGATTTTGATGCATCACCTTCTTCTAAGCATAGGTGTCTAATTGCCAATGTTTCTAAAGATTTATTCTTTTGGCATCGTAGACTTGGTCATGTTGGTTTTGATCATCTTACTCGTGTAAGTGGTTTAGATCTCATACGTGGCTTGCCTAAGCTTAAGGGTGATAGCAATCTAGTATGTTCTTCTTGTAGACATGGTAAGATGATTGCAGGTTCACATCCACCTCTTACCATGGTGATGACAAACGCTCCAGGACAGCTACTACATCTTGACACTGTTGGACCATCTCAAGTTCAATCTTTTGGAGGCAAGTGGTATGTGCTTGTGATTGTTGATGATTTTTCTAAATACTCTTGGGTTTACTTTATGGCATCTAAGGATGAGGCTTTTAGTCATTTTAGAAGTCTTGTTCTTAGGCTTTCTGTTGATCATCCAGGAGCTCTTAGAGCGATTAGAAGTGATAATGGAACTGAGTTTAAAAATTCTTCTTTTGATCTCTTTTTGTCTTTGAAAAAGGAATTGATCATCAATTTTCATCACCTAGAGTGCCTCAACAAAACGGTGTAGTCGAAAGGAAAAACAGAACGTTGGTTGAGATGGCTAGAACCATGTTAGATGAACATCACTCTCCTAGAAATTTTTGGGCTGAAGCTATTTCAACTGCTTGTTATGTTTCAAACCGTGTGTTTTTGAGATCAAAATTGGGTAAGACTCCATATGAGCTTCGGTTTGGACATAAACCTTCTGTTTCTCACTTTCGAGTTTTTGGATGCAAATGTTTTGTCTTGAAATCTGGAAATCTTGATAAATTTGAAGCTAGATCAACTGATGGCATTTTTCTTGGATATCCTGCTCATACTCGTGGCTATCGTGTGCTTGTTTTGGAGACTAACAAAATTGTGGAAACTTGTGAAGTTACTTTTGATGGGGCTAGTCCAGGCACTAGTCCAAGTGATGCAGGTACAGGCGCGTACATTCAGGGGGAGAAAATCTTTGAAGATAATGATGATGTTGAAGATGAGGTCTTGACTCTTCCTAATGCACAACAAGCTGTAGCACCCTTGGCACCTACTACTACATCACCTACAGCTAACCATCCTCAAGCTACAACATCATCTGTACATGCTGAAAATGAAGAAGGAGAAGGAGAAGTCTCAAAAGCCAATGCTCCCTTGCACATTCAAAAAATGCATCCATCTGAACAAATGATTGGAGACCTAAATGAGAGAGTCACTCGATCCAGGTTTATTCATTCTGACACTCATGCTCATTCTGCTTTAGTTGCTTCTTTTGAACCCAAAGATATATCTCATGCATTATCTGACGAATCTTGGATCAATGCCATGCATGAAGAATTAGAGAATTTTGAACGAAATAAAGTTTGGAAACTTGTCTCACCACCTCCTAATTTTAATGTTATTGGAACTAGATGGGTTTTCAAAAATAAATAAAGTGAGGATGGTGTTGTTGTTAGAAACAAGGCTAGATTGGTTGCTCAAGGTTACACCCAAATTGAAGGCTTAGATTTTGATGAAACCTTTGCTCCTGTTGCTAGAATTGAAGCCATTAGAATCCTTTTAGCTTTTGCTGCATTCAAAGGTTTCAAATTGTATCAAATGGATGTGAAAAGTGCTTTTCTTAATGGCTACATAAATGAGGAGGTTTTTGTCAAGCAACCACCTGGTTTTGAAAATCCAAAGTTTCCAAATCATGTGTTCAAACTATCAAAAGCTTTGTATGGTTTGAAACAAGCCCCTAGAGCATGGTATGATAGGCTAAAAACCTTTTTACTTGAAAGGGGGTTTTCAATGGGAAAGGTTGACAAAACTCTCTTTTTACTCAAGCAAGGCAATGATCAACTATTCGTTCAGATTTATGTTGATGATATTATCTTTGGTGGTTCCTCTCATGTTTTAGTGTCTGAGTTTTCAGAAACAATGAGGAAGGAGTTTGAGATGAGTATGATGGGTGAGTTGACATACTTTTTGGGATTTCAAATCAAGCAAACAATGGATGGTACTTTTGTGCATCAAAGCAAATACACAAAAGACTTGTTGCATAGATTTGGGATGGAAAACAGCAAACCGATCATGACACCCATGGAGAGCACTTGCACACTTAATCCGGATGAAGATGGTGAGCCGGTTGATCAAAAGGAATATAGAAGCATGATAGGTTCACTTTTGTACCTCACTGCATCAAGGCCGGATATACAATTTGCTGTGTGCTTGTGTGCTCGTTTTCAAGCTTCCCCACGTGCTTCACATCGACAAAATTTGTCAGCGAATTTTCAGGTATCTTCATGGAACTCAAGATTTTGGCATTTGGCTTTCTGCTTCCTCATGCATTAGTTTAAGAGCCTTTTACGATGCTGATTTTGGAGGATGTAGAATTGATAGAAAAAGTACATCTGGTACATGTCATTTCTTGGGCAATTCTCTTATTGCATGGTCATCTAGAAAACAATCTTACATTGCACAATCAAGCTGCTGAATCTGAATATGTGGTCTTTGCTAGTTATTGTTCTCAAATTCTTTGGATAGTAGCTACACTTAAAGATTATGGGGTTAATTTGGATAGTGTTCCTCTTTTGTGTGATAACACTAGTGCAATTTGCATTGCTAAGAACCCGTGCAACACTCTAGAACAAAACACATTGACATCGATTTCACTTTCTTAGAGATCATGTTGAAAAGACAACATTGTGCTTCATCATGTGGATACTGAACATCAATAGGCAGACATTTTTACAAAACCTTTGTCTTCTTCTCGTTTTGCTTTTATTCAGGGAGAACTTGGGATTGTTCATCCAATGGGTTTGTTTTGAGGGGAGTTTCCTTGCCAAGTTCTTTCACTTGATAAGCTCACTTTATCATATTTCTTTATATGTTATGTAATTGAGCTAATATATGATAATCTAATTGTCTCACTTGAACTAAAAATGACATTGCGGAATTCCCTGGACTGATTGTCTATAGCTAAATACTCTGTGATATCTTACTCTTCTAGGCTTGTTATTGAATTTTCTTGACAAATTTGGGCTATGGACCAAGTGTATTTTCAGCTTTACTCTTTCATAAGACCTTTTAATCATTTTTGCATGTTTACAATCAAAGAAAAAGAAAAGAAAAAGGGAATCAATAAAAAGGGTTGTTAAAAGCAAAAGCTTCAAGTTGTATGCTTCAGGCATGCTTTCCTTAAAAAATAAGATGTATGCTTCAAGCATGCCATTCCCTCAAAGATAAGATGTATGCTTCAAGCATGCCACTCCTAGAAAATAAAAGAAGTATGCTTCAAGCATGCCACATGCAATTTATTGTTTAAAGATTAAATTGGTCTACTAGATTGGAGTTGAAACTACTTGCTCGCCCTAAGTTGTTAGTTGCTTCAATTTTTAAAGCCTTGCTTTTTCTGCTAAGATCTTGCTTAGTACTTGGCTATAGTTGACTAAATTGAGGTTGAGATGCATGTCATTCCCTAACTTGTTAAAATCACATCAAGATCATGTATTTTGCATATTATGTGATATATAAGGTTATATGATCGAATGAGCTCATCTTTTCCTATCTTGGCACTCCCTTGTTTCTCATTGTGAAATCATTGCTGCAGGAAATTTTTTGAACAAATTCTCTCTTTTGTACTCTTGATGAATCCATTGTCAAAGGGGGAGAAATTTTGGGAATATTTGAGAAGTTCAAAGAAAAAGGGGGAAAAAGTTTTTTTTTGGAAATTTGAGCATTTTTGGAGAATTTTGGAATTCTTGGACATATTGCACATTCACACACATTTTCATTCTCAGGGGGAGAGTTTGTTTTGCCTTTTTGTCAAACGGGGAGGTTCTGTGTTTTGGTGTTAATCCTTTGGATCTCAAAATCTTTTAAAAAGAGAATGCCAATGTTCAAATCTAAAGTGGTGTTGCCAATGTTTTCATCAAGGAGGAGATTGTGAATCATGTGATGAAAAATTGGCTTGATTTTGTGCTGAAAAATTGGTTAGGATTAATCTTGCAAAATTGCTTGCATTAAGGACCAAACATTCAAACATTCAAAAACAGAGACTTTGCATTTGCGCCAGACCAAACATCCAAAAACAGTGAGTTTCGCATGTATGACGGACCAAACTTTTTGGTCTGTCATAAACGTGATTTTGATGCTTTTACGCTTGTTCAAGAAATCGCGTTTTTCCCATGTATGACAAACCAAATTTTTTGGTCTGTCATACACATGGTTTTGACGACCTTGTTTTTCCCATGTATGACAAACCAAATTTTTTGGTCTGTCATACACATGCTTTTGGCGACCTCGTTTTTCCCATGTATGACAAACCAAATTTTTTGGTCTGTCATACACATGCTTTTGGCGACCTCGTTTTTCCCATGTATGACAAACCAAATTTTTTGGTCTGTCATACACATGTTTTTGGCAACCTCGTTTTTTCCATGAACGATGCACCAAATTTTTGGTATGTCGTAAATGTGCTTCTGAAGGTTTTTTGCTCGGGACCAAGTTCTTAAAAACAGTAAGTTTTACATGTACGCCGGACCAAATTTTTTGGTCCGTCGTGAATGTTTTTTTTGAGTGACTTTTTCATGTGTACGTCGGACCATATTTTTTGGTCCGTCGTGAATGCGTTTTTGCTCGATTAGGGTTTTGAGCAAAATTGGAATTGTGTTTGATTTGTTTTTGAGATTATGAAATTTGTGAGAATTTCATGATGCTTGAAGTGGACTTTATGCAATGCTCGTGTGAGTATTTGCATGGATTGATGAGAGTCAAGTCGTGGACTTATGCTCGGAATTGTTTTGTGGCTTGTTCATGTGCAGGTATTGCTTGAAGACGAACGTGGTCGATGACGGGATCGGAACTAGGTTCATGGAGGAGCTGAGGTTCGGGACTAGGTTCAGGGAGGAACTGAGGTCTTGGTGGTCAAGGATGTCATGCGGGACGTTCGGGCTAAGAGAATGGTGCACATGAAGAATGGTTAGTCACGTGAGAATGGCAGGAGGTCATTCGCGTGCAAAGTGTTAGTCACGTGAGTATGGCAGGTGGCCATACGCGTGCAAAGTGTTAGTCACGTGAGTATGGTAGGGTTGCCATACGCGTGCAAGAGTTGTACTCGGCCAGGTTGGGCCAAGAGGAGTTGTATACATACTCCTTCTTGATTAGGAATTGTATTCAGAACTCCTTGTGTTTTGCTCCTTTAAATAGGAGGGGTGTCTCCTGTTGAAGGGCAATCAAGCAGAGCTGAGCGCATTGAGAGCTTGAGCTCAGCTTTTAGGGTTTGTACTCTTTAGATGAGAGTACTTTAGACAAAAGAAATAAAGATCAATTCTTCCAGATCCTTGCGTGGTACGATGAATCGTTGCTCTGATGTCTCTGTTTTGGTTTTTGGTTGCATGCTTGTTCTGGTTCTAGATTGGTTTTTGTTCTTTGAGGTTCATCTTGATTTGATCCATAAAAACCTTTCTAGAGAATTGATTTAGGGTTTCTCTAAGTTTAGTTGATTAAACTTTTGTCGTTCTTGTTTAATCTTGAAGTTTTGGTTAGATTAATTCTCGTCATCTTCTGTCACAGCAAGCTTACGAGGTTCATAACTTTTGATCCGTAAGTTCGATCGAGCTGATTCTTTTTGGGTTCGATTCATATTGGAATCTAATTTCTCGTGTCAAAATTTCAGATCAATCTAACGGTTGGATCTTCGGGAATTCTTGTTTTACCGAACCTCTGTCATTCTGTTTTTGTCGAAAATGAGGCAATTATTTGGTTCTGTTTTGGGGTGAACTTTTAATAGATCAAGAATTTGGTTTTAGCTTCCGCACAATCATTCACCCCCCCTATGATTGCTATATTCTTATACTTCGATCCTACAAAACCTTCAACCCCCAAGGGGGTATCCGGAACGGAAACCTCCAACCGAAGGCCACGAACTTCTTCAGGAAAATCAATGGCAGCCTCATCCTGAGTATCCCGCACTTCCGCAGCCACTTGGGCAGCTTCCCTATCAATGGGGCCAGGCCCCAACGAACCAAAAACCTCCTCAGCCAGCAAAGCATCTTTTTCCCCTCCTCCTTCTTCTTCTTCGTCACCTTCAAGATCGCTAAAGTTTACATCGGGAATATCTAAAAATGAATACCCCGGAGAACGTTCCTCGGTTGGACCAGTGTTTGGGCCTATGACCTCTGCCACTTTTGAAGTGGACTGACCCTCGAAGGGAGACGAACCCCCAACCCGGGGCTGCATTGCGGAATCTACCTTTACGCTCAAAGATAATACTCCACCAGGGATCGTACCAGGGCATGGCGTGACGGTTGCTCCAACGTGTGCTGTCCTCAAGGTATCCGCCACATGAGTAGACAAAGGAACGGGAGAGACAACCGCCACAGAAGCTGACGAATCACCCTCGTCACTTGTCTCCTCATCACTCCAAGTGTCATCTTCATCCTCACCTAATTCTTCACTCTCTTCGGCAGAAACAGTCGCTCGAGATGGAATCGGCCGAATCAGCCTGGCTCGCTTTGACGGACAAACAGAGCCGGTCGCTCCCCGGGGAGTGGGAACCACATGGGATCCCCACTCCGCGAACCGAGAATTTCTAGCAGCCCCCACCGCTTCCATGGACGCTTCATACTCACCCTGTTTGCAGGGTCCAAGTAATCCCCTCGCCAACTTCTCAGCCGCGCTGTGCCCGAGGATCTGAACCCCCTCCGGTAAATCCACGGAAACTGAATCCTCTGATGACCACTTCAAGGTCACAACAGCATCTCTAGCCAAAGGCTCAACACGGCAAAGACAATACTCATCAACCAAGTCCCGCATGGTACTCTAAGCACGAAGAGCCTTCAAGTAGTCAAGACACCTAGTTTCTTCCGCCGTTGCGCTCCAATTTGGGGACCGAACAGCATGAACCGGACCCATCGAGGTACGAAGAAAAGAATCTGGGCCATCAAGTATCTGGTAAAACCATCGTTGCATCCACCCCGAATCCCATTTTCCTTTGGCAGCCGCTACCGGGATTTCTTTCACAAGGGACCCTTCGTCTGAAAATTCAAAGAGCCAAAACACGATCTGCGACCTTCATTCCCCGTCTTCTGCTGTTTCGGCTGCCAGAATGCATCTTCGACAAGAGAAAACAAGCGCCCTGTCAATTTGATCTTGGCAGGACGGAATGCCCATTCCAATACTGCTAACCGCACAATAGCTTTGGGTGTGAGTTGCGAAAGCTCTACCTGATAAGCCCGAAGCATGGATGCCAGCAAAGGAGCGGATGGAAACCGAAGACCCGCCTCTAGAAACGCCGCAAACACCACCGCTTCGTTTGCTTGAGGCCGGGGGGTTTCCTCGTCACCAGGAAGATGCATGGAAGAGCACGCAACTCCAAAGTCCCTCGCCATTATGTCAAGGTCGACGGAGCTCAAGATCGACCGCCCTAAAACGGGAGACAGTTCCGCAGCGTCTTCTCTACTCAAAACCGATTTCATTTTAGGAGCGCGTCGAGGACCCATGGAGAAGTGGATCAATGGCGAACGAGAGAAGACGGAGCGAAAAGAAAACACGAACAAGTAAGGAAAACAAAGGGACACGAAGCAAATGAAATACCAAAAAGCCAGGGAACCCCTGTCCCCACCTGATATATAAAAAAAAGAAAAGGGGGGAAAGAAGGGAGAAATAAGGAAAAGCGTGAACGTATTTTGGCCAAGAAGCCATAAAGAGCCCTAACACTCGGCTAGAAAAGACAAGACTGCCAACTACTCCCACCAACCTGCCTGGGAACAAAAAAAAACCTCCCTTCGCATGCCGAGTAAGTAAGATGAAAAATGATTTGAACCTTCTTTATAACATCCCAGTGGGTGGAATAATACCAACCCGCCATCATGCGGGGCTACTGTTGTGGATCAAATAGATTCATCTTCCCTTGTCAAGCGAAGCAAGGCTTGTGCCTCTTTACGATTTATAAAAGCCCACCTGTAATATTTAGGCCCTGTTTGGGGGGGCTGCGCCATTGTGCCCGACTTTGGGCCTAAAGCCCCAAACAACCCAGTACCAAGCGTGCCGCAGCTAAGCCACAGTGAAGCACCCCTAAAAGCCACAAATGGTAGGGAGGTACTTTTCAATTGTGGCCAGCTCGCCGAATCTCCGCTCGCTCTGTGTCCCCCCTCATCTCGTCGTATCCCCTCCCAGTCGCTTCCTCGACTCCCTCTGGCTCGGGCACCACCTCTCCAACTCCCTCCTCACTCGGGCCCACTCGATTGCCCCCCCAAAAGCTACAGCTGCAGCAGCTAGTTTGCCAAATGACATATCAAGAAAAGCCACACCGCTACAAATGGCTTTATTGACCAAAGAAGCCAAAAGCAGCTTTTCAGCCCAACCGCAGCCTCCCCAAACAGGCCCTTAATCCTCCTCCCGCTGGAGAAGCAAGGGCCACAAACCTTGGGAATTTATCCCTCGGGAAAGGTAGAAAAGAGTAAGAACCATTCCCCTTCGTAGAGGGGGGAACTCCCCTCGCTAGCGAGGGAGGAAAATGGAGGGAACTCCCCTCCGCCCCATCCCCTATCGACACAAATACAGTACGGGCTGCCAACGCCTGACACCTAATGACAGCCCCTGTGGGAACGCCAGGATATGTCAGACTAGCCTGGGACCCTAAAATGAGTGAAATTCCCGTGAAACCCTTATAGAAAGCGTAAGAATAAAGGGTAAAGATGTAAAACACAAGTAAAAAGACACCACGTAGGGCTAATCCAGCCCTTGGCTGGAGACAGGTGGAAGAAAAGGGTTAAAAGACAATTTAAAAAAGGCCTGTACCCCGAGGACATAGCCGAGAGAAAAAGGGGCCGACCAATGCATGCATGTTCCCTGGCCCTCCATATAAAAAGAAAAAACCACTGGCAACCGGGGGGGAAGAGGGACAACCCTAAAAACTCCACAACAAAAAGAAGAACGAAGAAGAGCAACCCTGTGGTGCAATATCGCCACAATTACTATGTGCATCACCTCTAGAGATGGTCGGAGGATGGTCAAGCTCTGTTGTACTATGTACAGTACTATGGGAATCTGTCAGGACCCGAATCTGCAAATCCGGACCCTCTATGTATTCTGTACTAGTCCAGGATCGCGCTAGTACACACAGTCAAACATGGTTAAATATCACATCCATACACAGCGGAATTATAAATAAAGTACTTCAAAACATTAATATAAATTGTTGCAAGACCCTAAGGTCAACTTATAATATCCAGCCACGCAGGGCTGACAATAACAAAAGTAAATAATCAGCAGCGAAATGAAGAACATCAGTGACACCCATCAGTATGCCACAGGCAACTGACAAGGTTCAACTCCTAGATAATTGCCTCCTCGTGGAACTTCGCCTTCTTCGAAGTTGTAGTCTTCTCCTCAACTGATGATTGTGTTGAAAGCAAGGGTGAGTATACAACATACTCAGCAAGTCATGCACAGAAATGCAGTTCTAATACTATATGCATGGCTTATTCCAAAGGAATGGCTTAGGGGGTTATTTTGCATCAAGCCGCATTTTGTTTCTATCAAATAATCTTAATAGATTCAAAAGTAGTAAAACCATATTATATAATAAGTTATCAATCTCTTTTCAAATAGTTTGGCACAAAGCCCTAAATCACTTTAGCAATTATCTCTAGCATACAGCCACCCATTCCACATTTTATTTTAAAAGATCTAACCCTTGACTGTAATCCCTGAGCTTTGTCCAGTACCGTGGACTCGACTATTCGAATAGTTTGTACACTCTACAGAGGTTATACACTTTACCCACATGATATAGTTAAACACCACACAGGCGAGTAACCATAACAAAGTCTTTCCGAAACTTCTATCCTCGCATGCGTACCTCCCGGTATAGTCCCCACTGTCCCTTCCCTTTTGCGGAGCGGAAGTACAGGGCCAACATATACCGTTGAAGAAGTGTAAGACCAATACGGTAAACACTACACCATTCTTTCCACATTTATAGCTACAAAAACCACCTGAGGTCTCACATGCTAAGACTTCGGAATCATACTCAACTAGGTCTGTCCCACTCCAGACATGTGGTTGTATGTTAGGCCCAGTTCAAAGGCTTGCAAGGTTAAGTCCTTAGGTTGACCGTGGCAAGACTACCCAAAGTTCACAAAACCAAATTCAACAACATCTCTCCCGTGTGCCACATCGCCCCCCCCCATTAATCACTTGCCACTTGCCACAGTCTAAATATTTTCCCACCCCAGTTTGATTATTGTGCAATACATGCCAACAATAATACCAGTTACCATGTAGAACCAAAAAGGTACCTACACTTCTCATCATCACGTGGCAAGATTACACTGATTCCAAAATTAATTCCGTATATCATTAGTCAATATTATTTTACCATTTGAAACACATTTCACGTAAGCATGGCTAAGCAACTATTCACGGTCTAGCCTCCCGTGTTGGCACAATATTAACATCCAACTAAATAAACCAACTTAAGGTGACAATGGATACATGGCATACAAATATTATCATCAAGGGTGGAATTAACAATTAGGTTTATTAACTATTTTACCCAAATTAAATTAATTCATTTTAATCAACATAGCATGCATAATTTAAATCAAAATACATTTCAAAAACTAGGAGCAATATGGTCAAAGCAAAACTTGCCTTCAAAGATCAGCTGGTTTTGGTCTAGATCTTGATCTTGAGCTTGTTCCTCGAAATCAACTCCCTCACACAGTTCGACGTCTACGCACAACAGTTAAAGAACCAAATAAACACGCAAATCAACATACAACACACATTCAGAAAATGCTACAAATCAAACTAGGTTTTAATTTCATGAAAACTTCCAAACAATTAGTTTGGCATTTTCTAAGATTTATAAAATTTATTTGGACATTTTTGGATGTATAGTTTAAGAGCTACAAAATTCGCTAGTTTGGACATTCCGCGGATAATTTATCAATATAAATTTATTTATAAAATTTCATAAAAATTACAGTGGGAAGGTATTAATTTCTACTAATTAACAAAATTTGTTGCAAGCGTTTTGGACTAAAAACGAATTTATAGCGAAAAAGACAAAATTCGCAAATCCTAAAAATTAATATGTACAACTAACATTTGGGTTTCCATGCATGGTACTGTTCACGGCTTCATGCATGCGCCTAGTGTATATGTACACATACTAGCGTATACAGGTAAACACACACATGTCCTAACATGTATGCATGCATACAACCTAAGGTATATATATATGTACATGCATCCGCCCAACAGAAAGAGCACATATCTCACCTCGACCGAGCAGGCAACCGGTCAGTGAGCAGCGCAGGGAGAAGCGTGGCCAGAGAGTGCGCCAGCAGCGACGGCGATGGCGACAACGGCGACGATGGCGGCGGCGGCGACTGCGGTGGTGGAACAAAAGAGTGGTAGAAAAGTGAAGCAATAGCAGGAGAAATGGCTAGAGATGGTGGAGCGTACAGAAAGTGGAGAAATGGGAAATGGAGAACCATATATGGGTTGATGTTGCTACTTCACGTACAGGAAATGGACTAGTAGAGGAAGAGTAGGAAACGTTCATGCGTGGCTTTAGAAATTGGAAACAGCTGGAAGATAATTAAAACGTGAATTAAGAAAGGTAATGAGAAAGGCTAGAGGATGGAATGGTGCATGCGCCTGGGAGAGGAAATGTCTTGTCTTAATTCATGCATGAGAGGAATAAAAGCAACAACCATGCATACACGTACAGGAATTGATGGAGAACGGCTGGAAAATAAATTGTGAGTTAAGGGATGGAGTGGAAACTCCACTACGTGCATTCATCCCACATGGCTTGAATGAGTTGGCTAGTGGAAGAAACGTACACACACATGCATGCATGTGTAGTTTTCCAAAAGCTTCAACTCACTCGTGCATGCAGGAATAAAAGAGCTTGAACGTTACTAGACCATGAATGTGGGAATGAAACGGCTGGAAGTTCATGCGTTGCTTTAAATGGCTTTAAACGGCAGGAAGTTAAGTGTTGCGAGAAAATGGGAATCGCATGGGAAAGAAAATGCTCATGCGTTCAGGAGGAAATGGATGGCTAGAAAAGAAACAAATGTAGCCTTCAATGCCCTCCAATGTTGCCTTCAATGAAAATGAAAATTCATGCATGCACGGTTGGAAAGAAATGGATGGAATGTTTGGACGTGAATTAAGAAATGGAGTGGGAACGGCTAGAAGTTGGAAATGGCAAGGACATGTATTGCTAGTACTGCTTCATGCACGGGAGAAGCTCGAAATGCTTCATGCGCACATGTAGAAATGCACAAACGTGAATACCTGTTGCTATATATATATATATATATATATATATGTATATGTATATATATGTATATATACATATGTATATATACATGTATATATACATATGTATATATATACATGTATAAGCACAGATGCTCTCAAAACGGGTTTAGGGAAAAAAATAGTAGAAGGGTTCTAAAACTCTAAAAAAAATCCTCTAAAATACTAGGAACTACTTGGAACTTAACAAAGTTGGTTTCGCGATTTTTCGATGTGTAGATTTTTCGCAGAAATTCTTTTAGTGAATCAAACACCTGTACAGATTTTTATAAAATCAACGACTCAAGTTATAAAACATGTTTTTCGAAAATGTTTGAAGCGAACACTCTCGTCTTCCAATTAACTTTATTATAACCGAATTTTTAGATTTTTATGCTTATACAAAAATGCGTGATCTTTATTTAATGCGAATAGTTCAATAAACTTGAATCCGAATTACTCGCGAGGATCCTAAGTAAATTTCAGAAAATTACAAATAATCCTAGAAACACACTAAATATTTTAAGAGCAAATTTTGGGGTGTTACAGAATCTGAGCAGATCCGTGAACAATTTGCTGCTCCTCCGCGACCGCGGCGCGCCACTGGATTTGGGTGACTTCGATATCAATTGGTTTGAGGACTACAACGATGAACCTGTAATACCCTAGGGACCCACATGTAAGAGAGTGAGAGAGATATATATATAAATAAGGGAGATTGTACTCAGGGAGGGACAGAAAAGAAATGATGAATTAAAATCCCCTTTGTTTCTTTCCTTTTGCTTCCCGTTCTCCTCTGCTTGTTCTTCCTCTGCTCGTTCTTCCGTTTTCCTTGCTATTTGATTTTGTTGATCTCACGTCCCGATCCAATCGGTGGCCAAGGGACATTACAATTGGTATCAGAGCTTCGTTCGATCCAGCCTAGAGTTGTAAAATCCCAGGAGGAAGGTTTGGGAACTCACGGCTGATCCCCATTTCTTCTTCGCTTTTCTCCTCTTTGATCGTCGAAGGTCTTGTGATTGTGCTCACGCGGCGGCGAACCTGGCCGACCGTTTCACGGGACATCACATCTTGGCTGCGATCGCCTTTCGCCCGCGATCGACTTCCGTACCGCTAGCGTCGACTTCGGGTTTCATCGCTGCTGTTCTTCGGATCCACCGACGCGGCTGCAACCTCGATCACAGCATGGCGACCGCGGGATCGACCGCGCTTGGGCTGTTCTCCTTCTCCACCGCTCCATCCGCCTTACCAGGCTCCTGCACCTCCGCGTCGCCTCTTCGGTCCACACCTCCGCCGGCGTCACGTCCGGGAGCCGCCTCCTCTCCTTCATCTGCGCCGACCACCGCCTTCGGCGACTCCAACTCCCGCGAGGCCGCCGCCAACACTCCGGCCTCCACGTCCTCGGGTCGCCAATCTGGTCTTCCTCGACAACCGCACCGCTTACCGACTCCGTCCGCCTCCCCGGTCTTCCTTGCACCCGTCAACGGCGTCTTCTCCTCCACCAATGGCGCCGACGTGCTTCGTCCACACCTTCTCTCCTCCAGAGCCAGAGACTCAGCCGACGCTGCCGCCATGTCGCTGACCACCGGTGAGGACCTCCAACACAACTTGCATCTGTTAAACACAAACATAGATGGGATGTTGGCGCACACAGACCTGATATTGGCGCGGGTGGTAGTTTCCCAGCAGCATCTGGCGAAGCAAATGGAGAAAACAGCGGCAGCAGTGAGGACCATGTGTGCCAATTTGGGCATCAGAGATCCTGAAAGTAAGGATCATGAGAATTCTTATGTATTAATTTCCACGGATAAAATTGGATCAAAGGTTTCAGATTGGAAAGGTTGTGATCGTAAAATCATGCTGGAGAAATCAAATGGAACAAATTCTGTTGAAAGAAATAAGATTGCAATGGATACTACTGTTAAAGTGGGAATCGCAGTTGAGAGCTCCAAAGAAACAGGAATACCAGTTTCTGCACTTGACATCCACCCTGCAGCTGATTCTAAGAATGAAGAAATCAAAGTTCAGTTGGGAGAAGCCCTTGAGAATATAGCATGGAAAGGAGTTGAAGTAAAAGACTTGAGCAAGAAGCTGGATGCTCTTGGAATTGAGTTGGGAAATTATGAGGAGCAGGCAACCGAAGCTACTGCCACTGAAGAAAATTATAAGACTAAATTTGATGAAGCTGTGCACCAAATGAAGAGCCTAGAAGAAATGCCTGACTGTGATGCTGCTTCATGGACAGCTATGATTTCTGGCTACAATAGGCTTGGTCATAATGTTGAAGCACTTAAATCATTAGATGATATGTTATGGGCTACAATTGATTCTAAGATAACTGTCACAACTCTGTCCTCAATTACTGGAAGGGAACATCCAAATATTGTAGAGATCACTGTCATGGAATTGCAGTGGCCATGGGATCCCGGTGGTATCAATGAGTACTACATGGGTCAGCTGATGGAATTGTTTACCAGGAATGGAGACGTGGAGGAAGTTTGGCTTGATGGTGCAAAGGGCAAGGGCAAGGACATGAATTACATGTTTAATGCCTGTTTGCACTTATCCATCAGTTCAGAGAAACCAAAAGATGCAGTCACTCGGCTTGACATATATTACAAGAAGATGGCTGGAGGCTTTAGAGTACTGTACCTTGTCAGGCCCTTTCTGGCTTTCTTGCCGGAAGTACAAAGTACAGATAGGAAAATACCATTTAGAGAAAAAGTGATCTACACCGTTATTGCCCTCTTCATTTTCCTGGTGTGCAGCCAGCTCCCACTCTATGGCATTCATTCAACCACTGGAGTTGATCCTTTCTACTGGATGCGCGTTATCCTTGCATCAAACCGTGGTATTGTTATGGAGCTGGGTATTACTCCAATTGTGACATCTGGGATGGTCATGCAACTTCTAGTGGGATCGAAGATCATTGAAGTTGACAACAGTGGGAGGGAGGATCGTGCTCTGCTGCATGGTGCACAGAAGTTGCTTGGTATCCTGATTGCTATTGGGGAAGCTGTGGCATATGTTTTGTCTGGAATGTATGGCAGTGTAAGCCAACTTGGAACAGGGAATGCTATTCTCATTATACTTCAGCTTTTCTTTGCTGGCGTCATTGTCATCTGTCTGGATGAACTTCTCCAGAAAGAGGGTCATAGTGAGATTATTTCAAGCAGGCTCCAGAAAATGGTACCATCAAGGATTGAGATGCTGTTTGCTCATAAGTTGCATGCTTTTGTGGAGTATGCAACCGTATCTGACTTAACAGGGTCAAGGTGTGGCCAATATTTGCTTTCAGTTAGTCATGACCAGACAACACGCATATTTGCTCCTTGGAGAAGTAAAATGAACCCAGGAGATGTGATTTATTGGCGTGAAATTGCTCATCCACAAATCCATGGGCATGATATTAACTGTGGGGCATTCATTCAGGGTACCGGGAACCACCGGTTTGTTAGTGGTGCTGATGAAAAGGTTTCCAGAGTCTTTGAAGCTCCTTTATCATTTTTGAAGACCCTACAAGAAGCAACTTTGTTGACACCTGATAACTCTGAGTATTTTGACAATGTGCAAGTCTTGGGAGCAAATATGTCTGCTCTTGGGCTTTCACAGAAACCTATATATACACATGGAGTAAAGGGATCACCAAGCAGTATTTCTAACAATGGTCCAGATTCTATAGAGACGATTCCTGTCACATTATGTTGCTGCTCATACTCATGTCAAGAGATGTTCCTTTTCCATGGACAACAAAAGGATGGCAAGATAGTAGTACTTGAAGTTGAGCTGTTTATGCTATGGGACCCCGGAACTAGGTGGAGTCAAGGTTAAGCCATACTTTTGCTTGGGGACAAGCAAAATTTCAAGGGAGCGGTAATGTAATACCCTAGGGACCCACATGTAAGAGAGTGAGAGAGATATATATATATAAATAAGGGAGATTGTACTCAGGGAGGGACATAAAAGAAATGATGAATTGAAATCCCCTTTGCTTCTTTCCTTTTGCTTCCCGTTCTCCTCTGCTTGTTCTTCCTCTGCTCGTTCTTCCGTTTTCCTTGTTATTTGATTTTGTTGATCTCACGTCCCGATCCAATCGGTGGCCAAGGGACATTACAGAACCTCAGATTGATTTATGGATCCGACAATCTCTGTTGTGCCATGCTCGGATCCTCAAGATCCAATTAGTCTTTGATAACGCTAGTTTCGAGCTGCCTGCCTCTGGAGAATATACGGACGAGGGACTGGAGAGAGTACCATCTTATCACGCTCGTGCTAACACCATAACAATATTGCCTATCTTGACTATCCTATAAAGGAACCCAGTAGTAGCCACGCGCGTGCCACGTCGGCACGTACGTCGGCCCGAGCACGCCGTGTTCCGCTGCCCATTTCCTTTGCCTCTGCGTATATACGTTTCCTTTGCCTCTGCGTATGTATGTATGGTTTCCTCGCCGTACTACGTCTTTTACGGTGTGCGTGCTCACGCTTGGCCGCTGCACGCTGCCCGTCCGCGTGCTTCTGCTGCCCGTTCGCCGTCTTGGCCTCCGCAGTTCGCTCGCATCACGCCCGCGCAGCGGACGACCCCCTGACCGCTGCCCGTCAGCATCGTCGATCGTGCGCCATTCCTCAGCCACCGCCTGTCGTCTCGTTGGACGCACTCGCGCCGTCCGCGACCATCCGCTCTGCTCGCGCTGTCCGCCATCGGTGCGCCCCAACACATACCGCAGGCTTTTGCTTACCGTGCTTGCTGCCATCGTTAACGGCCGTCATTTCGGTTCTGATGCTTGCTGCGATGCCTTCGAGGCCTGCGACGTGGTCGACGCCCGCTACTGCTACCCATGCTTCGGCTGATGGCTGGTCATGGTTTCCGAGTTCGGTCGAACCGGTGTCGTGCTACGGTCTTGGTTATAGCTTCTTTCCAGGCGACATCGCCTCCGTCTTAACCACCGGGGTTTGCTTGTGCTTCGTTCTCTCCGCGCGGCGGTCGCCTACCCTCCAGCTCGCTTTGGTTGCTCCTGCCATCGCTCGGGTTATTGCTCCCTCCAAAGCTCTGAATATCTCGACAGTGTTCCTTCGCATCTAGATTCCAGGTAATGCCGTCTGTTCGGATTTTCCATTCGTTGCTGATTTTGTGTATTTCCCTTGCCGTTCATCCGTTTGTAGCCATCTCCTTCTTAATGCTTAATCATCTTTTGCTTCTCTCTCCCGCATTCGCCGCTGCTGGATTAAACGCCTTCCAAAATAAACGGCTTGCGAAATGGGGATTTATCGTTGGATCGTCATGCGCTATGCTATGCTATCTTTGTCGTCATCCCATCCATCTATGATGCTGTCCCTATCTTCGTTCTGCGATTGTGACTTACAGGTTCCATTCATTATTACCCTTGCATATCCGTCCCTGATTTGTCCTTTGTCTTCTAATGTTTTTTACTCGTGTTGTTTTTCCTCCCTTATGCATGTGCGCCTGTGCCTTGTGCAGTCCTGTCCATCTTGCTCCCTTCACACCGGTTGAAGATTGAGGGCATTACGGTCGTTGAGGCACTACATCTTACTATTCTTACGGTTTGTATTTCCAGGTTAGCTCACTCCTTTGCGTTTTAACCACTCGTTTACCTATTATTGCTCTGCTGTTATTCTCATGTTCATTGCTTGTATGGTTGTTATGCTTATTATTTTTGTACATCTTGTTTATGGTTCCTATCGTTCTGTTCTTATGCCTATTGTTTGTGCGCCGATTATTCTCTTGTTCTGTTCGATTGCCAAATGTTTACACATCTGAGTTTGAGATATTATGGTTAGGGTTCCCCATAGCTTTTTATCTATATTACCTGTTATACATTAGAGCATGTACAGTGGTATATACGGCAGCTGTCTATAATGCATCTCCACATCATCTACAGACAGCATTAAAGACAACTCATACAATGGATCGTCTATATAGTCGTCTGTAATGATTTCTTATACAACTAATAGACTGCCTATACAATGGTATAAGCAGTCTAAAGCTGTCTATAAGACCGTCTATTCACGAAAGGACGACTACTCTCTCTCTTCTCATTCTCTCTCTTCCACCTCATCAAAAAATCTTATGTGGTGTCTCTTATAGACCGCTGACGTCAGTCCATTGTACATGCTCTTAGGCTCTACAACTATTGTTGTCGTCTCTGGTCTTCTATCGGTGCTATCTGCCTGAATGGCTTAGGGTGCGTTTGGTTGCCTGGATGAGGTTGGATGGGATATGACCATCCAACTTGGATGGGATGGAGCCATCCAGGTAGTTGTTTGGTTTGGTGGATAAGGATGAGCCAATTTTTTGTTTGGTTGGATGGATGAGGATGGATGGGATGAGCTAATTTTTTGTTTGCTTAGATGGATGAGCTAGTTATAATTAAGGTTTCGAATTTTGGTTTGATTTTTTTTGGACAAAATTTAATTGAAATTTGAATTTTGAACAAAATTTGATCACAATTTAAATTTTCTGACAAAATTTGATTTTTTTGGACACATTTTGAATTTTTGAATAAAATTTGCATTTTCAAACAAATTTTTATTTTTGGACAATTTTTTACTAAAATTTGAATTTTCAAACAAAATTTGACCATATTTTGAGCGAAGTTTAATTTTGGCCAAGAAAACTTTGCCGAAATTTGAATTTGACCGTGTACACCTCTTCGTGCAGCAAACTGGATGAGCATATCCGGCCTTTTTATTTGGATGGTTTTATCCAGCATCTTGAGAGAATATTCCTAAAACCTGGATGACCATATCCTATCCATCCACCTATCCAAACAATTGGATGACTTCAAATCCATGGATGACCATATCCCATCCATCCTCATCCACCCAACCAAACGCACCCTTAGTATTCCCTATTGTAGTCCTTTCTTTATCCTTTTGCTATTTTTTTAGCCAGTTGTTACAGTTACGCTTTGCCCTCCTATTATCGTTCCCCTTTGGTTTTTATTTAGAATCGCGGGTCTGCCCACATGTGCCAAAGGACGTATCCCGTGCTAATAGGTCTAAGAGGCGTGTCGCTAACATCCGTAGATCACTACTGAGAAAAGGTTCTTAGTTTGCTTAGTCTTTTCTCTTAGTCGGCCTATTGCATTTACCTAACATTTCCTATTTCATTTAGTTGTGGTTCGGCTATTTTTTGCTGACATCTTTCTCTTTCTTTTCTACTAGGCCTCCCATAGGCCATATCACACATATGCCCTTTAATTTGATCCTGTGGTTCATTCTTTTCCCAAGGAATTAATTGAATCATTAAAAGGTATGTCTCATGCACGATTTGCAAATGGTACACAAACCCTGAGGTTGCCCATCTACGATCAGGTTTCGTGCTTTACAGCTTCTCTCCTTTATTCTTCTCATCATGATACCTATCCACCTTACCTCATGATTATTATTTAATGCTAATACGTTAGCTCATTGAATTCTTTTGCTTCGTCGCTTATTTCTCCACTTGCTAACCATATTCTCCTGAAAGATAGTTCGCGATATACGCTATGCATCTTTCTAATCATTTGTTTGTATTGTTCTATAAAATAATTCTACTCTTTTCTATCTCCTCTGTAACGTTGCAACAACAGCTTAGGTGCTACTCCCTCTGTCCCACAAAGAGTGCATTTCTAGTGTTCAAATTTTGTCCCACAAAGAGTGCATTTCTAGTCCGTAGGGCCCAGCTGTAAGTGTATGCATGCTCATTTAAGTGCTTGTGGAAACCGAAGCACCAGCATGCTTGTGTATGGAGTAATGAGGGTCACATTGGTCATTTACCTTGCACACTAATCTGTCTTAAAAATCCTATAAATGCACTCTTTGTGGGACAGAGGGAGTATACCACACAAGATTAAATGGACTGGTCAGCCACCACTGCAGCAGCAAACTGTAACCGTTACAGTCCTAGAGATTTACAATCTTAATCCATATGATGTCTTGGACTCTTGGTAGACTATTTTACTATATATTCTTGGTCTATGTTTGATCCACCTCAGTCCTTTCCTATTCATGCTTCCTTGTGTGTTTTTATATATGGTAATAGCTATATTGTTGATATTGCCATCAAAAGCCTTGCTCTCGGTCAGCCATGGTGGTATTTGGCATGTGTGAACTGCAAGCGAGCCATTTCGTCAGAAAAAGATACATACAATTGCCTCAAATGCTTCAAATTGTAGGATCGAGATATAAGAATATAACAATCAGAGAGAGGTGAATGATTGTGCGGAAGCTTAAAACCAAATTTTTAATCTACTAAAACTTCACCCCAAAAAGGATTCAAAAAACAACATCGTATCCAGCAAAAACAGATTGATAGACGCTCTGTAAATCGCGAATGCCCAGAGATACAACCATTGGATTGATCTGAAATTTGAACACAAGAAACTAGATTCTGATACGAATCGAACCCAAAAAGAATCAACTCGATCGGACTTACGGATCAAAAGTTATGAACCTCGCAAGCTTGCTGTGACAAAATATAACGAAAATAGATTAAACCCTAATTTCATGATTAAACGAAATCTACAAAAGACTGACCAACGAAACTTTGAGGAACACTAAAACAAAGCCCTATAAAGATTTTGGATGGATCAAACCAAGAAAAAACTTATGAAATCAATGTAGACAACGAATCAATCTACTAAATTGAAGACTATGAGAGAAAATGAAAACAGAGAACTTGGATGAACAGTATGCGTGCACTATAGCTTCGAGATTACTGTAGCACGAAAAAGATCTGAAGGAAATTGAAATTTATTTCTTTTGTCTAAAGTACTCCCATCAAAAGAGTACAAACCCTAAAAAAAATTTGTTCTGGCACCTCTATGCGCCCAGCTCAAGCTCCATACAAAACAGAGGGACACCTCCCCCTATTTAAAGGAGCAAACCTAACAGAGTACGGATGCATGTCCACTTGGCCCAACCTGGCCCAATACATGCAAGCTACCCTAAACGATTACAACTCTTGCACGCGTATGGCAACCCTGCCATACACACGTGACTAACTAGCCTCCATGCGCACTGGTCTCTAGCCCGAACGCCCGACATGACATCTTGACCACCAAGACCTCGGTTCCTCCAGAACCTAGTCCCGAACCTCAGCTCTTCCATGAACCTAGTTCCGCTCCCGTTATCGACCACGTTCGCCCTCGAGCAACACCTGCACATGAATAAACACAAAACGATCTAAGCACAAGTTCGCGACTTGACTCAATTTAATCCATGCAACTACTCACACGAGCATTGCATAAAGTCCACTTCAAAACATGCATCATGAAATTCACACTAATTTCATAATCTCAAATTCAAATCAAAATTCAATTCCAAATTTGCTCAAAACCCTAACTGAGCAAAAAGCATTTACCACGGATCAAAATCCAGTCCGACGCACAAACCCTAGAAAATCACATTCGCGACAGACCAAAAAATTTGGTCTGTCATACACATAAAATCCGCTCTTTGAAAATCCCATTTAGGACTGACCAAAAAATTTGGTATGTCATACACATGAAATCCGCTCTTTGAAAAATCCCATTTGTGACTGACCAAAAAATTTGGTCTGTCATACACATGAAATCCGCTCTTTGAAAAATCCCATTTGTGACTGACCAAAAAATTTGGTCTATCATATACATGAAATCCACTGTTTTTTAGAAAATTAGTCCAGCGCAAAAGATAAGCACATGCACATGCACAAAACACATTTTTACAAGTTTAAAATCATCATCAAGCCAATTTTTCATCGCATGATTTCACATAAATATCATACCAAGTTGATTCTATGTCGGCACTTCTATCTGTTTCTGCAGACACCTCAATGGAACAACAGATCCAAGAACACATAATCACTAAAAAAAATACCTTTCGAGATTATGCAGGCTCATGTTGATAGTGTATTCCTCTTTACCATTGTACAGCTTGCATACGAATATTTTGCGCTTATACATTTGTCAAAATTTTAATTAACGTATCCCAACCTCCAACTCTACTCTTGTTGATTATGAACAAGCTGTCAGATGCTCTAATCAAAATCAATATAATCTCCGTGACAGAAAACCAATATCGAACCTGCTATGACTTCTCAGTCCACACCCGCTGCACTAGAGGTCGCTTATCGAACTTATCAGATATTTATCCTTTGTAGGACCCCGGATCGACTATCCGGAATCCCCTGTGTATTTCTGTACTAGTCCCAGATCAGTAGCTAGTACACACAGTCAAACAATGATGAATCAACAACCATATCACGAATACATAGAACTAAATAAGAATAATGCCAAATAAAAGCAAAGACCTTATGGTCAAGGTTTACCATTACGGCCTGAACAGGCAGAACAACTTGAACAACCGCAGCGGAAGACGAAAACACCAAAGCGACCCATCCAAACGCCCACAGGCAATCGAATGGAGAGCGCGTCCTAGTCGTTAGAATTCCTTTGACAGCTTCTTTCACTTCTGAGATATGATTAGAATGTAGCACGTGAGTACATAAAGTACTCAGCAAGTCTGGGAAATTATGCACAATGTAGGCTATCCAAAGATGGCTTAATATGGTTCTTTTGCATAAAGCTAAGTTTCATCAAATCATACTTGCTAATAAGTTTCACAAAACATATTTAAGCAATTCTTTTTAATAATTGAATTAGGTAATATTTCAGTGAAGGTTCTAGCCACCATTCACTAGTATATAGGCTCTATCCGCCATAACTCAACAAGGTCAGGGTTCAATCCATTCACATGGCTCTGTCTGCCATGGTTCACAAAAATAGGTTCAATCCACCTACCTGGCTCTAGCCACCAGAAGCACACCCGAGAGTTCTAACCACTCCCGGATCCCAAAAGATCAGTTTTGAAAACCAAAACAAAAGTCTACCAATATGAAAGCATTCAGCAAGCTTTGCCCTTGATCGTAGGCACGGCTATTCGAATAGTTTTAACTCTGCAGAGGTGTACAGCTTTACCCACAAGACAGGATATTCCCTTAATGCCATGCAATTAACACACTTCCTTGGGTGTGCCGGCAGGGATATCATGACAAGGCCTTTACAATGTATACACCTAACCTGACCCACCCGCTGAGGTTTCACCGCTGTTAGGGTTCCATCCGCCCAGTACAGAAGCCCCCTCTTGCGCCGTGTGAGAAAAACAGTCTTGCCTCTATCCGGCACTCACATTCCACCATTTGGTGAGTCTAAGTTAGGTTTCTACAAATTATTCAGCCAGGTCGTACCATTATAGACATGTGGTTGTACGGTTATGCTTATAATGGAGACAGTCATAAGCGTCGGTCCTTAACTGACTTGGGGCGGTACTTGCACCATGAAAACTAGTGCTCTATCCGCATCCACCAGACAAACCATTCCGCCCAAGTCCAAATCGTTTTTCATTTTATTTTTATTTTGTAAACCAACGATAATACTCTTTGCCTATAATTTCCAACACAAGTTTTCAAGAGTTAAATGTAATTCCCACCCATAGGTGCACACTGACCGTTTGCGAGTCTAAGCATTTCTACCAAACTATTCTATTCCACCAATAGTTTATTTATAATTTTCAAATAGCAGTGTTGATAAAAATTGTTATAATCAATTCTATAATCTCCAAAATTCATGAGAGCACCAAGATTCCCCCAATACTACCATGATACTATATAATTCAGTCCAATTTGGTACTCCAACAAGTAAAGTCTATATCATGTGCCATCATGCCTCCAAAAATCAGGCTAAGCTACGATCATAATTGTATAGGATACCATCTCCTCAAAATATAAGTCACCCTATTGATTATCCATCATCCATACATCGATTAATCTGTAATCTACTGGATCCACTAAGAATAATTCATAATCTCATCCCTAAGCATCTTTTAACAAATATTCCTTAAACCAAGATTTTATTAGTTTATCGACTACAATGATTTCCACACACAGTGACACCAGATCGACTACACAAATCATACGTAATCCACAGTATTCATAATTCCACCTAAATGGTTATCGTGAGACTATATTTCATAAAATCATCCACGAAACCACCGAGTATGATTCTCAATATTCTCCACTTACTCCATCGAGTATATTTGATAATATTATTGACTAAATCATCGAGTATCCTTCTCAATATCACCTATTGTAACCCTTCACATTGTCATTTCTGAATCACATAGTGTGCCTGTTAAAATCCACCGAAATATAATTCACTACTTATTCTATTTGATCCACAAGTACAACTCTCCAAAATGATTTATTTAATTTTACCGAACTATTATTCTTAATATCATACATATGTCAATATCCCCCCATCTATACTAATTATACTGCGAACTGCTATCACAATCCAACTCCTCAATGTTTCAACTATCATCATTCAAAGATCAACTCCGTAACGGCTACCCCCACATCACTAATATTCATGAAATCTCTAATTTACATTTCATACCATTTGTTCCACCGATCATGTCTTCCAAATAGTCTTTTCCCCTAATTAAAGAATATTTTTCCAAAAACATTAATATTGGTGGATTACTATACTAGGGCGACAAAGGATCATGGATGACAATATCAAGGAGGTATGGACAACAGGTATAACTAACAACCTAACGTTAACATCATCCTTTAATATACATAGCGATGCAATTTGTAAAACATGGTAAAATATTTATAAATTGTAGGATCAACATGCGTCAAGGAGACTTGCCTCGGTCACAGCGAGAATGTCGAACTCTTGAAGTACGGCGGCAGGGTCGGCGGACTCGGCGGGTCGTCGGCTACGCGCAAAACGGAGCAACAAATAAATAACCAGAAAATAAATAAAAACCAAAAATTATAAAAGTTATACTGGCAGGAAGATAATGAATTTAGATGAATTTAGGAATTTGAACGGAGTCAAACGGAGTTCGAACGGAAAAGATATGAGCTTCCGAAGTTGGACAAATGCTGGAAAATGGAAAACGAGGGAATATATTCCTTGGAATATTCCTTTTGGCTGATTTTCTGATTTTGTTGGATGGCTTGGAGTGTATGGCAAGTGGGACCCCTTGTCATAGGGTGATTGTTTCTTCTCCATGGCTCTTGCCATGCCAAAGCAGAGGAGGATGGGGAGGTTTGGGGCGCCACGAGGGGTCAGCGACGGCGGCGGCGGCGGTGGCGATGCAGCCGGCGCGTGGCAAGGGGTCGGAGGCGGCGGAGCCGACGGGCGCGAGCGCGCGCAGCGGCGTTAGCGCGTGGGACCGGCCGGCGGCCGAAGCGGCGGCACATGGGGAAGGCGGCGAAGCTCGCCCGGCGCGAGGGTGGCCCGAACGGGCGGGCGACGAGTGGCCGGCGCGCGCTGGACCGGCAGGGGCGGCGCGGGACCGGGGCGGCGTGGGGGTGGCGGCGACGGCTCCGGCGAGCCGGCGGCACATGCTCACGGTGCGGCATGAACAGAGAAGCCCCAAAATCTGGAAAAAATTGGAAATTCGCCGAAAATTTTGAAGTAAACTTGAGAATGGATGATGGCAATAGCTAGAGCACATCTAGAGTGAACTAGGGATGCAAGGAATTGGATTGAATCTTACCCAAACGGGAGAAATTGACGAAGAACACCGGTTCAGCCGAAGTGGCAAAAGCTCGAAATTCGATTTTTCAAATGGAGCGGAAATGAATTCCGATTTTGGATAGACAAGGATGCCAGGCTAAATTAAACACCAAGGAAAATCCAAATTTTGAATTTAATTAATTTAAATTAGATTTTTCCAGAAGACCGAAAAACGAGGATGTTACATCCTTTTAGATTACCACCTGTTAGAACACATATCCCCTCAGAGTTATATGCTATTCATGCTACGCAGTTCTTGCCAATATTGGAACCTGCTTTCAAACAACCACTGCTCATGACTAGCAGGCCATTATTTGATCTTTCAAGTGTCGAAAGGTGATTTTTGTTGGTATTTTGGCAGAATCCTTCTTAAGATAACCCAGTCTGCTATAGTTCTCAAAGATTATCCTACTGATGTGTACAGCTCCATCGTTCATCAACAGAAGCCTACAACCAAGAGGAAGCTACTTGAAGACAACACAGAAGAACATGCATGAATGACTTGCCTGACGGTACACTGCATTCAATGCGATTTCCTTTATGATACCTCAGATAAACATGATCTTTCCACAACAAAATTAGCCTTGTTTTCGTACCTTACATGTTTCCTTATTGGTTTATCTTTCCTTGCAGTGTATCAAACCGTACACAGTTACGACGCAAGATATCCAAGGATAGATTGTTTGTATTTTGTGTTGGGACAATATACTATGTGCTTAGCAATAACCGTCTTGCTACCACCACAGCGTTATCTTCGCCTGCTGCTCACGTTCTTGCAGAAATAGACCGGCTTTTCCCAAACGCTATATTATAACCTGTAAAAACTGCTCGTCCAATGTTTCTTTGTTACGTCTATCTTTGTGTATCTGTATAATCTTTGTGTATCCGTTATATACGTTTCAAGAACACTTCGAATTATGCTCTTACAGAGCATAGGTTATGTGTACCAACGTACCTCTAATCTATATAGTATATGGATGTATATATCGATATTACCATCAAAATTCACTACTACAAAACCGGGTATCACAAACGGCCTATTAGCAACGGTTTGGTGCGAACCGGTTATAATGCTCACAACAGAAGCGGTTTATGGCAACAGGCCGGAGGGGATCTCTAGAAGCGGTTCGTGGCACGAACCCCTTCTAAAGCCCCACCTTTAGAAGGGGTTCGTGCCACGAATCCCTTCTAAAGCTTTTTACAAGCGGTTGGTGTCCCCAACCCCTTCTAAAGCTCTAGAAGGGGTTCGTGTCATGAACCCCTTCTAAAGGTGGGGCTTTAGAAGCGGTTCGTGACACGAACCGCTTCTAAAGACCTCCTTCAGAAGGGGTTCGTGTCACGAACCGCTTGTAGAAGCTCAGTTTTAGAAATAATAAAAGGAATGCGTGCCCTACTCTATCAGAGAGCACGCGTGGGTGGGTTGGCTAGATGGATGAGGCGAGTCACGAGGTTGGAGTGCTGGTCGTGGGTTCGAATCTCGTTCCCACGATATTATTACTACCTTTTACCGCTTGGTGTCGCACCACCACAAGCGGTTCCTAGAACCGCTTGTGTTACCCTTCGAGGTATCACAACCGGTTGCCTAGAAGCGGTTGTAAAACCGCTTCTAGAAGTGGTTACGAACCGCTTGTGATGACCGGTTCTGTAGTAGTGATTATGTAGTTCATAGCGTTCTCTTTCTTGATGCAGAAAAACGTATGATCCTTTATCTGTACTTCCGCTAGCAAAACCTGCGCTCAGTTAAATATTAATACCCATGCATACATTTTGTCATGAAGACACACCGAACCCAGCTAACAATTCAAATATCATCCTATTTCCAAAGACTCGCTTGCCTCAATCCGACATTATCTACGGCGATTAAGTTTGTGGCGAATCCAAATATGTTATGAAAAGGAGCAAAATACTGTGGAGATCCTGAAATTAAATCAATCAATGCATTAGTTAAACATCTAATTAAGTGCACTAATATGCAATTAAGTGGAAAATCAGTGCATGCATAAAATTAGATGGGAGTGACCATTGTGCCTTGTCACTTGAGTTGGCAGTAGGGAGCCAAAGGGTAAAAGAGTAAATGTAGCACGGTAAAGGGATAAGATCGTTGCTACATTCACCAGCTGGGTTAAAAACCCTAAGCCAGTCACACTTCACTCCCAAACCAATTCATTCCTCTCTGCCTTGCAACCGAGTGAAAAAGGATAGCAAGACCAAGAGCCGGCCAGGAGGAGGAGAAGGCCCTGCCAAGGGGGAACGGTCGACCCAAGGAGTAGATTGGCTACATTCAACCCCAGTCAAACCCTAGCTGAGCCAAGAAAGGAGGGGTGATCGAGCTGGAGGCCAAGCTGGAAGCTCAAGGCCTGCTACCTCTTCCCCATCCTCTTCTTCATCTCAGAGCTTCATCAATCGAACCAGGTGCACAAATAGCAGTAGCAGTGGACTGAAATGTAGTTTGTGGATTGAGTAGATCCAGTAGAGAAAGGGATAGATCGGGCACCAATCTGTGTAGTCTCAAACCTTGGCAGTAGAGGGGAGTGATCATGCGTGTACCTAATGCTCGTCCTTCGGGTTGAGCACCGACCTCCTGCTTTCACCATCCCGCTGTAGAGTTCCTGCCTTGGTCATCACCGACCCAAAACCTCACCTTAGTAGCCGCTTAGCCGAAACTAGAGCCGAGGAGGAACTCGGTCCAGGTATGTATGTATGTATATATATATATATATATATATATATAGAGAGAGAGAGAGAGAGAGAGAGGGAGGCGCTGCTGCAGTAGGAGAGAGCCAGAGGGAGGAGTCACTGGTGGAGGGGGAGAGTCGAGAGAGGAGTAGAGGCGTCGGGTTAGCCGAGGGGAGGAGGAGAGGCCAAAGACTCTGGTCGGCTGAGTGAGGGGAGCAAGAAAAGAGAGGAAGAGAGTAGGATTGGGCCGAAGGCCCATTCGGCGGTAAAGAGGAAGAAATAGAAGAGAAGAAAAAAAAGAGAGAAAAAGGAAAAAGGAAAAAGGAAAGAAGAGAAAAGAAAAGAGAAAAATAAGAAGAGAAGAAAATTTTGGGTTTTGGGTAAGCCACTGCAAATTGTAGCTAGTTTCGTTGATTAGTCGTTCTTGTGTTAAAATAACTAAAACCGGAATCAATCCGTAGAGTTAGTAATTAAATTAGGGTCTAATTAAGAGTTGTCACTAAGTGGTTGGACGCCACCAATCAGATTCAAAATCTAAGTAATAGCAAAACTAATAGTTGGTAATATTTTCAGATCTGGACCTGAATCAACCAGACCAGAACCAACCTTTAAGCGAGGATGTACATTTCAATATTATACCAGGCAAGTTCCTTTGATCATGAATTTGATGAATGTTTTCTAAATGTTTTTCGTAATATAAATGTCATCATTGCATTGGAAAATATATATTACAATTGAAAATATAATTTGGGCATGGGTGGAATGTGGATGATGAAATGCTTGAATGATGAGTTGATAAAGGGAGTTGAAAATGGAATGGTTCAATTAGTGATTTGATTAATGGGCTTGTGATAATATGGTGGGTAGAGGATGCCGATGATAAGGATTTGTCATACCGGTGGAGTCCTCTATATAGGCTAACATATAAAGTTAAACAAACTAACACCTGGGCAATGAGCCGTAAAACGGTATCAACCATAGTGTCGGAATCGGTTAGAAAAGGTTGTCCTATGAAGATATTAGTATCTCCACATTGGGTAAGTAAATTAAGGGCGGACCTATGGGCACGCCGGGAGGCCCAGAGGGACAGGACCAACTTGGGGCGGTATATTTGAAGCCCGGATGTGTAGTTCCGATTTTGAGATGGAGATACCAATTGAAGGGTCATGGCGCTCCGACAGGGGTGAACAAGACAATGTACTAATAAAATTAAACACAGATTTAACTAATTAAAGTACGTAGCCAATCTAAAATACTAGATTAAGATGAACATGCATGCATAAATAAAAGATTAATCTAATTGAGCACAAAAAATACAGATCAAATAATTAGAACCATAGTTTTAAGCAAATTAATCGTGTATATGTTTCTTTACATTGAAGTTACATCCTCTCTCAATCTGGATAAACAGCTCTGTTTGCGCTAAAAACTCGAGGTAGGGTTCTTAGCCTCAAACACACAAGACAAACGCCAGGTTTGAGCGTGCCAGTCAATTTGACCTGAAATTGACAAGGTAAAAAGTCGTAAAATCAATCGAAACCGATAACGAGTAATTATCGGCGTAACTTTAGTCGGCTAAAAGCCGATTAGGGGATAACTAGATTAGCCGATTAAGGCTAATCCAAGGGTAAAGGTAGATTAGCTTTGAGAGGCGATGCGCAACAGAACAAACCAAACCAAACCTGAGATGGAATCGACAAAAATCAACAAATTGGCGATGCGCAACTCTTTATTGATCTCGTCGACTTACAGAGGAAAGCTTAAGAAACTAAAAAGAAACAAAAAAGACTGTAAAGTATGTTTGTGGTTGTGTTGGATTGGTTGGTCCTGTCTTGGGCCTCATTTTATATACTCTCGCCGATCTAAGTCCTCTGTGGATACGGCAACTGAATCCGTGTCGGCTACGATCCAATCTTTTGTTTCCAAATCCATCCATGGTGACTGAATCCGTGTCAGCCACGATCCAATCGTTGGTTTCCAAATTCCAGCCGTTGTATGCTTCTCAAGCTCCGTATTGGGCTGATGCTTTCCATACGTCAATTTCTGGTGCAAACATATGCCCCCCATTTTTCGAAGATAACATGTTGTCTTTCGAAAATTAGCTTTTGTCATCGGCTTCCTCCTTAATCGGCTTCTGGTAGAAAAAAACTCCTCGATAATTGCCCCATTAATGATGCCGTAAAAACCTCAGTGCGCTTTTAATGCACATCATGTCACAACCGTTCCCACCCTTTCACCTTTTTTTCACTGCGGTATAAATATGTGGGTCCCCACACGATCATTTTCACGCTTTCAAGCTCTCAAATCGACATCAATCGGCTTTCTTCGTATTCTGTCAAGCTCCAAACTTCCTCCAAAATCGGCTGAAATGGACCCGTCCCAGGTATTTATTCTGATTTCCCAAAGCACTGATCAATTTTTCCTAGGGCCAGTAGGGACCATAGAAGCCGATACAGTCATTAATCAGGAAATCCCTATACTCCCCTTATCGGCTGCTGGAAACAATATAAAAGAGTGGGGAAAAAGCTTTAGAGCCTGGCCTACAGCCCTTAAGGGATGGCGATCTTGGTTCATCAGTGTATCGGCTCAAAAAAGAATCGAGTGGGAAAGAATGGGTATAGCCGAATGCCTTCCGTTGTGCCTAGCCAATCCTTAAGCCAATGAGCCTTTGGTGGCCCCGGCATGATATTTTTAGTCCGACTCTTTTAACGCCTTACTTTTCCCAACTGGTGCAATCGGCCCAACCCTCCTTGATATACCCGAGTTATGCTGCATTAGGCCAGATGGTGATCAAATATTGGGTTTTAGTGGGAAGCCCAAATATAGATTGATCCAATCCAAAGGGGAGGGTTGGCGCAAGTATATCCAAAACAATAACAAGGTTAATGGGCTAGTATCGGATGAAGAGCACGTTGCTTTTCTCAACCTATGGTTGGACCGATACTTATTCTGCAGAGCCTCTCTCGGTCCCACCCAAACCTACCAGCTGATAGCGGAGAAACTGGTGGAAGGCCGTCGTCTTGCGCTAGGGAAGATTTTTTTGGGGTCCATTTATCAAATGATGCACGTTATCCGGAGTCGGCTTTTCTCCGATTTTGCCAAGTTCGTTGTCGGCAATATAGGGGGACCTTTGTGGTTTATCCAGATCTGGCTATATTGTATGTTTAGCCGATCTATTCTCTCTGAACCCTTAGGAAATTCAGCCTTTCCCCAAGAAGATTATCCTAAAACCGTGAATCCCCAATATAGGGCTAGCTGATCTCACGGGGAAAAAATTTATCATGTGTTCTACTGGTGAGCTGAAAATAACTCCGGCCGGTCTGAACAAATTAATACCTCAATTTCTTTTTGAACCTAGACCGGTCCACCATTGGCCAGCAGGATTTTTTAGCTATATTGATGCAGCCGATCACCCGTGGCCTTCCTTTCTTCACTTAGATGCTGACAATTCTCTGATGCCCCAATCGACCTTAGACCTCTACAAACTCTTCATTTCTCCTAGCATAATCCACGTCAGCTTAAATACCAGGAATCGGACCTTTCAGCTGTCCATCCCCTGTTTTCCTTTACTTGATCGCCTCCAACCCCAATCTCGAGTGACCAACAAGACCGCTGCGGAGATTGTGCTCGAAGTAGCCGATGATCTCCAAATTCTTGCATTGCCGCACTTTTTCTGCAACTCCCGCTGGTCGAGCCCGTTTTCGCATTGGTGGTCTTCTGTGGCTGAGGCTCTTCTGTTGGACAGATCTCCGTCGGCTATCATTTCCTTGTTCTTGCCTGATTTCCATGAGCCGACGGTAGTTCCTACCAACAGTTCCAGTGAGAGTTCTGGTTATACCAACTCTTCGATAACTGTAGAGGTATTGACCTTCCGATATTCTATTTTTTAAATGTCTTATTTGTAATCGGCTTAACTGAGTTCTTCTTGCTTTACAGGATAAGACCGTGGAAGACACCAACAGGCAAGTGGCTGACCCCACAGCACCGTCTGGAAGCGGCCGACAGAAGAGAACAGGCCAGACGACGGTCCTCACAGGCTACTCGTCGGGTACCCTGGGTATCTGGAGCCCATCTCTGTCGGATCTTGCCACAAGACAACGCCCCGCGAGTAAGTCTTGCTTCGAATTCTAGTATCGGCTATTTCGTTTCTTTTTCTCTTCTATTATTATTGTCGATACTCACTCTGGCCGATCTCGATTTCCAGAAAAAATAAAAACAAAGTCCACAGCAAGGTGATCTCCTAAGCCCGTGGAGCGCACCACTGAAAATTCTCCGGGTCGATCGTCTACCGAGGTAAGTTCCTCCATCTTGACTCTCGCCCACCTTTAGTTTGGATTCGTACTTATTGTATTCTTTGCATCAGCCATCACCATCGGTGTAGATGGCCGGGATTTTAGCCGACATACAAGGCACATCATTGGCTATTCCGCCATCGCTATCTCCAACGCTTCCTGTGGTGCCGCCTCCGACGACTGTTGCGCCTGCTTCTCCAGAATTTTCAACGGATCCAGCTAGCCTTTTGGGCTTCACCTTGGATGAGCTGGATGATCCCGAAGTGATGGCCACGGACGATTACCTGGCCGACATCCGTAGGATCATCGACGCTTCCACTGTTGCATCGGTTGCCGTGACTTCTACACTAGACATGCAAGAACGGCTTAACCGCCTCTTTCACGAAGTAAGGCAACCCAAAGCCCAGCTTTTGGCCGATACACAACCATTAAGGAACGCCATGACCACCGTTCAAGCTGATCTCCCCCCCCGAGGCCATGAAAGCGCTAATGGACGTTTGTCATTTGGACGACCAGAGGGAGGAGGTGGAAACTGCAAAATCCAGGATCGTCCAGAGGAAAGCGCAGCAAGCCGATCAAAAGCTTCTGCATGAACTGGTAGCTGATGCTAAGTTGAAGAAAAAGGAATTTGATCAAGGCGACACCGCCCTTAAGCTAGTAAAAAATAAAATCAACGAGCTGGAATCGACCAAGAAGTCGCTTGAGGAACAGCTGGCCATAATTACCAAACAGCTCGGCACTCGAGTGCCAAGTGCGCTCTATTGAGTCAACTTCCTTACTGGTGGATCAAAACGACAGATCGACGAGGTGTTTAAGAAAGTTAAGCAGCAATCGGCCAAGATGGTCACTGTTCCGGGCAACGCCACAGCTGATCAGCAAATTGTAGACAGCGTCCAGGAGACCATCGGAAAAGCGGCGGCGGCACTGTCGGGTCTTGGGGCCACCCTGCCCGGGTCTAGGCTGTAATTTTCTTTGATGTTTAAACTGTGATGTTACAACAAATCATATGTTTAACCGATGTTTGTGATGCTTTTGTACTACAGTCGGAATTGGTTGTCTAAACTGTTTATTGTAATTAGCTGTTTAACCGATCTGCTTTCTTATTAATCCTCAGTCTTATCTCATGACACGATCCATATGCTAGGGTAATATGTTTTCAAATATTTTTCCATTGATTGCTTTTGGTAGCACCGATCCTTCGAGGGTTTCGAGTACGTCCGAATTACCATCAACTAGCCGATTTATTTTATATGGTCCTTCCCATGTTGGCGACCATTTACCGAATCGGCTTTCTTTAGATCCGATCGGTAATATAGTTTTCCATACTAAATCGGCTTTTTCGAACGATTTTGGCACTACCTTCCTATTGTACGCTCTGGCAACTCTCTCTTTATTCTTTTTAAGCCGATCTAATGTAATAAGTCTGGTCTCTGCCAAATCGTCTAGGCTATCGATCATAAGTTCTCTGTATTCGTTAGCCGACAAATCATTTTGTCCGGCCACCCTCAGGGAAGCGATGTTTATTTCCACAGGCAGTACGGCTTCTTGCCCATATACCAACTGAAATGGGGACAACTTGGTTGATCTGTGGTATGATAGTCGATATGCCCACAATGCCTCTGATAATGTTGAGTGCCAATTCCTTGGTTTTTCATCGATCTTTCTTTTTATCAGCTTAATTAGAGTTTTATTAGACGACTCGGCTTGTCAATTAGCCTGAGCGTAATAAGGTGAAGAATTAAGCAGCTTAATGCCCAGACTCTTCGCGAAGGTTTGGAATTCATTGGATGTGAACACGGTCCCTTGATCGGTTGTAATGGTCTGTGGAATACCAAACCGATGTATGATGTGTTCATTAACAAAGTTGATCACTTCGGCACTGGTGACCTTCTTGAGGGGTATGGCCTCCACCCACTTTGAAAAATAGTCTGTTATTGCGAGGATAAATTTGTGGCCTTTGCTTGATACTAGGAATATCTGGCTGATCACGTCCATCCCCCATCTTCGGAACGGCCAAGGTTTGGTAATCGGGTGCAAAGCTGATGCTGGCGCGAGTTGTACGTTCCCAAATTTCTAACAAGTTTGACACCCTTTGTAATATCTAGAACAATCATCTAGCATTGTTGGCCAATAATACCCTATTCGGCTCAACATCCACTTCATCTTATGAGCCGATTGGTGAGATCCACAAATCCCTTCTTGAACTTCACCCATTGCCACCTTTGCCTCGTCGATTCCCAAGCATCTTAGAAGCAATCCCTCCATTGTCCGAAAATATAGCACCTCTTCCAACAGGATGTACTTTAGAGTCTACTGCCTGACTTTTCGTGCGGTTGGCTTGGATGGGTCTGCCAGGTAATTTCCAATCTCTGTTCTCCAGTCGACGAGGTCAGCACACATTACTACCTTATCAATCGACTCGATCATATCGTGTCGGCTATAATTTTTATATCCGGATGCCTGTTGTGCCAACAAGTTTGCTCTGTCGTTCAATTCCCTAGGGATGTGTTCGATAGAGAACATCGTGAATGACCCGATAGCGTGAACACACTGTGTCAGGTATTGTGCTAATGTTTCGTCGTTACATCGGAATTCCTCTTTGACTTGCTGTACGATCAACAATGAATCCCCGAATACCTCAACGTGGCTTACTCCGATGCTTTCCAACAGTTGTAGACCTTTGAGCAGAGTTTTGTATTCGGCTTGATTGTTCGAGCATCGGCTATTGAGCAGATAAGCAAAGCCGAAGTTGTACCCTTTTGGTGAAATTAGTACTATGCCGATGCCATCGCCTTCTCGGCATACCGACCCATCAAAATACAACTGCCAGGGGGCAACATCGACTAGTCCAGCCGTCGTTTTGCCGCCTGTGATAAAATCGGCTATGACTTGTCCTTTGATAGCTTTAGCCGATTCGTAAGTAAGGTCGAACTCAGTTAAGGCGTACACCCATTTACCAAGTCGCCCTCATAAAATCAGCGCAGATAAGATGTATTTGACGACATCGGTTCTACACACTATTACGCAAGTTGATGCCAAGATATAATATCTTATCTTTGTACCAGCGAAATAGAGGGAGAGGCATAACTTTTCCATGAAAGGGTACCTCCTTTCGGCATCCAAGAGTCGTCGGCTTAGATAGAATATCACCCGCTCTTTGCCATCGATTTTTTTGTGCCAATATGGCTCCGATCATCTATTCTTGGGCCGATATATACAACCTAAATGGCACCCCCTTACTCGATGCGGCCAGGACCGGAGGTTTTGTCAAATATTCTTTTATGTCGTCAAAGGCTTTCTGCTACTCCTTTCCCCACATGAAATTTTGATTCTCTTTTAGTTTCAGCAACGAGGTGAAGGCTTTAATCCGTCTGGACAAGTTCGAAGTGAAGCGTCGTAGATAATTAATCTTGCCGATCAATTTCTGTAGCTCATTTTTGTTTGTCGGCGGTTTAGTATCGGCTATGGCTTTTACCCTTTGCTGATTAACTTCGATTCCTCTTTTGTGTACCATGAACCCGAGGAATTGTCCAACCGATACTCCAAATGCACACTTGAGGGGGTTCATTTTTAACCCATGGGCCCTTGTACTCTGAAAAACCTTTTCTAAATCGGCTAAATGTCGCCAATCGTCTTTTGACTTCACAACAACATCATCGATGTAGATTTCAACTATGTGGCCGATTAAATCATGAAAGATCAAGTTCATGGCGCGTTGGTACGTGGCGCCAGCATTTTTCAAGCCAAACGTCATAACAGTCCACTCATACAGCCCTAAGGCTCCAGGGCATCTAAAAGCTGTTTTGGACACGTCGGCTTCCGCCATGAATATTTGGTTGTACCCGGCATTCCCGTCAAGGAAGCTGATGATCTTATTGCATGATGCAGCGTCGATGAGCATATCAGCTATTAGTATCGGGTATTCGTCTTTTGGTGTGGCCTTGTTCAAATCTCTAAGGTCTACGCATACTCTCAGTTTACCGTTCTTCTTTACTACAAGAACGATGTTTGAAACCCATTCAGCGTGTCGGCAAGGCCTGATAAACCTAGTTTCTAATAATCGTTCTACTTCCTCCTTGATGGCGTTATACAAGGCTGGATTAAAGCGTCGTGGAAACTGCTTAAACGGCCGATATCCTTGCTTTACAGGTAGCCGATGCTCAATTGGTTGTCGGCTAAGACCAGGCATCTCGTAGTATTCCCAGGCAAAACAATCTCTATATTTTTTAAGTATTTCAACCACCCTAGCCCTATAATCCGCGTCCAATTTGGCGCTTATAAATGTTGGTATTTTCCTGTCACCTTCCCCTATGTCTACTTCTTCAAGCAAATCGGCTGAAGTGAAACCTTGTCCCAATCTCTCCTCTTGAAAATCTTCAATGGCTTCTCTGTTGTCCATTGTTAGCCGATAGCTTTGAAGTTTGTCTTGAGAGGCTTCTTTTATTCCTGAGTCCATCTTCTTAGCACTTCATTTGCCCGATGAAATGTGCCCGACCCAACATTGATCGGCATTAGACCCGTTTTTTCGACGCAGATGAAGTCGCAATCATCCAGAACCTTTCCCGATATGCATTCGGCTTCTTGGTGTGGCCAATTTGCTTCGGGGCTGGCCAGTGCTATGTGAGCCGATGTATCGGCTGTTATTACTTCGACTTCATCTCGATTCCATTGTACTAAAAGTTGATGCATTGTTGATGGAATGCAGCAATTAGTATGGATCCAATCCCGCCCGAGGAGTACATTGTAATTCCCTCTGGCTTCAATCATGAAGAATGCAGTCATCAACGTTTTACTGCCGACCGTCAGCTCTGTAACCATCACCCATTTTGCTTCGGTGGGATCGCCCGTGAAGTCATTTAACACCATGTTCGTTTTGATCAAGTCTTCGTCGGCTTTCCCTAATTTCTTGAAGGTGCTTAGCGGCATCAGGTTTACTATAGCCCCACCGTCGACTAGCATTCTTGATATGGGTTGGCCGTTGATATGTCCTTTCAGGTACAATGGCTTTAGATGCCGATGCATATCCTGGGGTTTCTCAAACACGGTGTCCTGCGCTCCAAGACACAGCTGAGCCAAGGCCTCTTCTGCCAATTTAGTCTCGGTTCCAAACTCGGCCGGCAGAGTGAAGACCATATTGATATCCATTGGGAGAGTATCGTCCCGAATCATCGGCGAACCGGAATCGACTGACTGATCTGAATCCTCGTCGATCGGGTTTTTCCTCTTCCATTCTTGCCTCACGACTTGTACCGGCCGCAGTTCGTTGAATATCTGATCTCGTTCTTCTTCCTGCTTAGCTTCCCTCATTTCCTGTGTTCTCAAGCGTTGCAATCGCCTGCGCTGAGATCGACTAAGCCAGAGGGGCACCACCTCGGCTTTGGCTCAATTGGCTCGTGGATTTTTTCGGCCAGATTGTTGATTTCATTATCAGAGCTAGACGATTCGGCCTTTTCTTTTGAGAACTCGTTCTGTTCTGTAGGCATATTCTTTTGAATCAGCTTTTCGACCCGCGGCCCTAGCCGACTATGTACTGGCCTAGTCAGCATCTCTTTGACCGGTCACCGTGGCCGATCCTGAGGGAGATGTCCCATTGGACATGACTGTACCGAAGGTAGTGGCATTATTCGTTCTTAGCAAAACTGCCAGAAGGGACATCGTCGGTGGGCTCTTTCTTCATCGTCCGCCCAGTACAGGTTATCAGGCCGATGGGTGCGTTGTTCATGTCGACGGCTGATCTTCTCGTATTTCTCTAGGAGTTGAGAGAACGTTGGTTTGGACTTGGTAATCCTTCGTTTTGGTGGGGGGTTTTTGGCCCTGTACCATTGTCCGACCAGTGGTTCACCCTTTAGCTTGACGGTTCTCGAGTTCTTGCCGTCCCGATCAGCTTCTATTTGCACTGAGCCAATTGTTATCTTCAACGTTTCACCGCCACCGAAGCTTGTCTAGACATCAACCTGCCGGATCGGCTCGTCACTTATATCCATCAGCTCTTTTCCTTTTCGTGAGCATTGGACCATGTTGATGGGAAAAGGGTTCACGTCTACTTGTATGGCCGGCTCCTCGGCAAACTTTAGTTGTCCGTCCTCGATGGTCGACTGTATCTGCTGACGAAAAATATTGCAATCGTTAGTGAAAGTGCATCTAGGCCCCTCATTTTATTTTGGTGATTAATGATGATACAATTAATGAGATCTAATGTTTCAACTAAGAATAATGCAGATCTCGAAATCACATCAAGCTCGGAATGACATTGGACGCTCCTACGCACTTCAAATTTCAAGAAAACGGCATCAAGACGAAGACTTGTAATTTTCATTCTGTTTTGAGTCTTAAGGATAGCCGTACTATTAAGAGGATGCGACGGAAAATCGTTTTTAGGATGTGCATGTGCTCAAGGTCAAACTTGCATTCATTATAGCACTCAAATACTTGCATTTTCCAAAAACAGGATTTCCAACCGAGCACGCCAACTCGGAGAGTTCGGACTTTATGTCCGGAGTATTCGGACTCGGTCCGGAGTATCCGGACATTTTGTCCGGAGTCTCCGGGTTAACCCTCTCGGCCAAAACTCGAATTCCAGTCTGTCCGGAGTGTCCGGACATTTTGTCCGGAGAGTCCGGACCATCCGGAGTATCCGGGTTATTTGTCCGGAGTCTCCGGACAGTTCAAAACGTGGAGTAACGGCTATTTTTCAAAAAGGGTATTTAAAGCCTCCACTCCACCCCAACGGCTAGGATCTCTATTGAGCTCATTCATAGCAGCATTCAAGCCATCTCTAACACCTTCCAAGCATTCAATAGAGCCCTCTCTTCCTCCCACCTCTAGATTTGGTTGTTGATCTCTTTGGTGAGGAGAGGAAGAAGCAAAGTGCTAGGTGCATTCATTTCAAGTTCTTGAGCACTAGTTCATCCTCCAAGCGATTCTTCGTGGTGTTATTGCTCTTGGAGGTTGAAGGTCTCCTAGACGGCTAGGAGTCACCGGGAGCACCCGACGCGTGTGGTGTGCCCCGGTCGTTTGTGAAGGCGAGTCTCGCCTCCGAAAGGAAAGAGACAAGAAGTGAAGCCGGCGAGTGCATTTGTGCAACACCGGGAGGAAAGCGGGTTGAAAGAGACCCCGGCTCAAGTGTGACCGAGCCACCTCAACGGAGACGTAGGATTCCCTTCAAGAATCCGAACTTCGGTGAAAAATCGTGTCTCTCTCTTTCTCTTTTACTTCCTAGTCTAGCTTGTGTGGATTTGTCTTTGTAAAGCTCGGATCTAACTCTTTGCTTAGCTTTAATTCAAATCCATACTAGCTTTTGATCTAGGCTGCTCTTGCTATCTTTTTATTGTAGTTTATTGTGCTTGTTAGAGTAATCTTACTCGCGCTCCCGAGCCAGCTAACCCGGAGTATCCGGATAAAATACCGGAGACTCCGGACAAGCCGGAGACTCCGGATAAAATACCCGGAGACTCCGGGTTGACCAGTTCGGCTAGATTTAATTCCGCTGCGATTTTTTAATCCGCCTATTCACCCCCCTCTAGGCGACATCGTTGGTCCTTTCAATTGGTATCAGAGCTAAATCTCCTTTATTTTGGCTTAACCGCTTGGAGAATCAAAGATGTCGGAAATAGAGAAAGTTACCGAAACCCATGCCCAAGACAAGGCCACGGGTTCCGGTATAGGGGTTGCAATTCCTTTAGATTATTCCTCTTTTGGAGTCTCAAACTCCTCATCTTATGTCTCCGTCTCGTCCGGCCGAGCGCCTCATTTCGATGGCACTCGCTATGCGGCATGGAAACACAAGATGAAGACGCATTTGAGATCACTTCATCCTTGCATTTGGAAGATTGTTGAAACAGGTTTCAAGCCCGCAAATCCCAACAATCTCACCTCCGAAGAAGACAAGGCTCAACACTTCAACGACTTGGCCGTCAATGCCTTGTTCAATGCTTTGAGCGACTCCGAGTTCAACCGGGTCGATGGCCTCGACAATTCTAAGGACATTTGGGAAAGATTGATGGTATCTCATGAAGGTGTGTCAAGTGTCCGTGAATCCAAGATCGAGCTTATCATTGGAGAATTAAGCCGATTCACATTGGAAGAAGGTGAATGTTACACCAAGATGTTTGATCGCTTGATGGTGCTAGTAAATCAAGCTAAGGGACTTGGAAGCACCGAGCTCACCGACAAAGCAATTGTCAAGATCATCCTCTGAGTGATCACACCCACCAACCGCAATCTAGTTCAACTCATCCGCGACCGGCCTAACTTCGACACTCTCACTCCTCATGACGTAATTGGCCGGTTGATGACGGATGAGATGATGGTTAAGGAAGCGGAAGTAGTGGAGGAGCTCAAGTCCGGCAAGAAAAAGGGCATTGCTTTGAAGGCCGTCAAAGTAGCTCAAGAAGTGGAAGAAAGTTCAAGCGATGAAGAAGAATCAAATGGGCCGCTCACAAATGAAGACATGACCCTTCTTGTAAGAAGATTCAACAAGTTCTTGAAGAAGAAAGGCTACAAGCCGGGAAGCCACTCCAAGAACTTTGGCAACAAGTCAAGAGGGAGACACTCGACAAGAAAATGCTATGAGTGTGGTGAACCCGGCCATTTCATTGCCGAGTGTCCGCACAAAGAAAAGAAGGAAGAGAAGCCGTACAAGAAAGAGAAGTACCGCAAGAAGTACAAGGGCAAGAGCAAGAAGTACAAGGGCAAGGGTCACGCTTACATCGGCAAGGATTGGAACTCCGACTCCGAGTCCGAGTCCGAGTCCAACTCCGACGATGAAGGAGGACTTGCCACCGTCGCCATTGCTACTCCACCGACAAAGTCGAAGAGCCTCTTCGACAACTTGAGCGACGGAGATGAAGATGCTCCAATGTGCCTTATGGCAAAGGGGCACAAGGTATCATCTAAAAATCCTATTCATTCCATTGTTGATTATAGCTTAGATGATTGCGATGATGCTAGTGATGATGAGGAGGTAGCATTTAAGTCTATGAATGATTTTGATATTACAAAATTAGACTTGCTACTTAAGGATATTGAGAGATTGGAGGAGGTTGTTGAGCAAAAGGAAGCTATTCTCGAAGCTAAAGAAGATCTCCTTATTTTTGAAAAGGAGAAGAACCTTGAGCTAGAGAAGAGCTTAGCCTTTGAAAAGAAAAGGAATGGGGATTTGGTCAAAAGCTCAAACTTAACCAAGAATGAAGCAATTAGTCTTGAGATCACCAATGCTTCACTCTTAGAGCAACTTGCAAAAGTAAAGGATGCTTGCAAGGCTCTTGAAGTGAAGCTTGTTGATCTCTCGAATAAAGCTTCTACCTCAATCAACAACTCCAATATTTCATTACCCTTAACAAGCAACGATTGCGCTAGATGCTATAATGTTGATGTTGCTACTTGTGCTACTAACCGTGAGACTTTGAAAGTCTTGGCTCATGAAAATGAGAAGCTTAAGGTGATGCTTGAAGATGGACTTCAAAAATCCTACAAGGCAAGGAAGGGTTTAGAGGAGTATCTCGGTAAGCGCCAAGGTAATCCTAAGAGGCAAGGGCTTGGGTATGTTCCGCCAAAGGGCAAAAAGAGCAACATTGTCGTTGCTCCTTTAAGCAAGCCCATTCACTTTGTAAAAGGCGAAGGAACATCCAAGCACAAAGCTCACTCCGAGTTCTTTGCTTATTATGTACTTAAAAAGACTAGCCTTGGTCGTGTAGTTGCTTATCATGTTGGGCGTAAGCCGAAAAATACTCCTTTTGTTCGTTCTATTTGGGTCCCAAAATCGCTTGTTACTAACGTGCGCGGACCTAACCAAGTTTGGGTACCAAAGAGCAAAAACTAAATGTCGTTTTGTAGGCCTATATCTCCGGTGGAACAAGTTGGATTTTGGATAGCGGATGCACGCATCACATGATCGGAGAAAAGGCAATGTTCGCGCACTTGGATGTGAATGGATCAAATAGCGAAAGTATTGTCTTTGGAGACAATGGAAAAGGAGAAGTAATTGGTTTGGGTAAAATCTCTATCTCAAATGATTCCCACTTAAGTAATGTTTTACTTGTTGAATCATTAAGCTACAATTTGTTGTCCGTTGCACAATTGTGTGAAGCGGGCTACAATTGTTTGTTTAATAAAAAGGGTGTGGAAGTCATTAAGAGGCTTGATGGTTCAATAGCCTTTAAAGGGCGTTTGAAGGGTAAGCTCTATCTCGTAGACTTCAATACGGATAGACTTAATCTTGAAACGTGCTTAATGGCTAAATCTAGCATGGGTTGGCTATGGCATCGCCGACTAGCCCATGTCGGTATGAGGAACCTTCACAAACTCATTAAAGGCAACCACATCTTTGGACTAACTAATGTTGTCTTTGAGAAAGATAGGGTTTGTAGCGCTTGTCAAGCGGGCAAGCAAGTTGGTGCCTCCCACCCCACCAAGAACGTGATGACGACCACAAGACCGTTAGAAATGCTTCATATGGATCTTTTCGGTCGGTCGCCTACATAAGCATCGGGGGAAGTAAGTATGGTCTAGTAATTGTAGATGATTTTTCCCGTTTCACTTGGGTGTTTTTCTTGCATGACAAGGGAGTAAAGAAATTCACGAGAAGAGCTCAAAACGAGTTTGAAGTGAAGATCAAGAGAATTCGGAGCGACAACGGTACCGAGTTCAAGAACATAGGAGTGGAGGAGTTTCTCGATGAGGAAGGAATCAAGCACGAATTCTCGGCTCCCTATTCTCCTCAACAAAATGGGGTGGCCGAGAGGAAGAATCGAACCCTCATCGAGATGGCGCGGACGATGCTTGACGAGTACAAGGTTTCCGACAGTTTTTGGGCGAAAGCCATCAATACCGGATGCCACTGCTCCAACCGCCTCTACCTCCATAAGATCTTCAAGAAAACGGCGTACGAGTTGCTCACCGGCAAGAAACCAAATGTCTCCTACTTTCGAGTCTTTGGGAGTAAATGTTATATCCTTAACAAAAGAGCTAAGTCTTCTAAATTTGCTCCTAAAGTAGATGAAGGTTTCTTACTTGGTTATGGAACTAATGCCTATGCGTACCGAGTTTTCAACAATACCACTGGTGTAGTTGAAATCTCGCGTGACGTAACTTTTGATGAGACTAACGGTTCTCAAGTAGAACAAGTTGATCGTGCCGTGATTGACAGGGAAGAACCACCGTGTGAAGCTATCAAGAAAATGGCAATTGGGGAGGTAAGACCTCAAAATCTGGAAACTCACCCGAGCACCCCAACCCGGAGTCTCCGGCCTGAAACCCGGAGTGTCCGGACTGGTCCGGAGTCTCCGGGTCAAATACCGGAGTCTCCGGATGGGACAGGCTCAAGTGATGTTCCCTCCTCGTCCAAGCAAGCTCAAGATGGTTCGAACGCCTCCCAAGATGAAGAACCCATTCAAGCTCCAAATTTAACTGTTCCTCACCCAAGAGTTCATCAAAGTATTCAACGAGATAATCCGGTCGACAACATTCTCGGAGACATTCACAAAGGAGTATCTACTAGATCTCGAGTTGCAAATTTTTGTGAATTTTACTCGTTTGTGTCTTCTCTTGAGCCTATTAAGGTAGAAGAAGCGCTTGATGATCCGGACTGGGTAATGGCTATGCAAGAGGAGCTGAACAACTTTAAGCACAATCAAGTCTGGGAGCTTATCGAAAGACCAAATCAAAACGTGATCGGCACAAAATGGGTCTTCAGGAACAAGCAAGATGAGAATGGAATAGTGACAAGGAACAAAGCTCGCTTGGTTGCTCAAGGGTACACACAAATCGAAGGTTTGGATTTCGATGAAACATATGCTCCAGTAGCTAGGCTTGAATCTATTAGAATATTACTTGCCTTTGCTACTCACCATGATTTCAAGCTATATCAAATGGACGTGAAGAGCGCCGTCTTAAATGGACCACTCTGCGAGATGGTCTACGTCGAGCAAACACCCGGCTTTGAAGATCCAAAACACCCAGACCACGTCTACTACCTACACAAAGCCCTTAATGGACTTAAGCAAGCACCAAGGGCTTGGTTCGAGTGTTTACGAGATTTTCTTCTCGGACAAGGTTTTTGTGGGGCTCCGGAATCAGATTAGCGATGCAGGTCATTACCGTTGCATCGGTCTGAAGATTAATGCAACCCGTAACGTCTCCTGACCGCTAAACCAACTCCGTACTCGGATTGGGGCCAATTAATCGGCAAAACTCGTGAGGAGTGCACATGCCAACTGATTGATCCCAACTCGAGCTTCCCGCAACCGCATGCATTATACTGGTTCCCTGGATCAGTAGCCCAGTACCCACGCGTTGTCATACAAGACAGGTCTCAACTATGCAAGAGTAAATATATTACACATGAAAGGTAACGTTATTACAATAGTTTAACTTTACAAGTCTCGGCTTACACCTAAGCACAAGTCCAAAAGAATTCTCCAACGCCCGGTAAACTCCAAAAGAAGAACACGCAGCGGTGTGCCTCCACCCTCGAGCAATCGGCGAAAGGAAACCAGCTAAGCCCGGTAGATAAATCGGCGTCATCGTGACTGCGACTAAATGCGGAACATCTGCATCATTACCTGCTTCTTCTCCTTCTAACCAAAGTCCGTTAGAGAAAACGGTGAGTACACGTATGTACTCGCAAGACTTTAGTGTATGGAATGTATACATATAAAATGTAGGTTAAATCAATGAATAATAGGTTACTACACTAGTCTTGTTGAGCACAAAGCAGATTTTGCTTGCAATATGATAATAGATTCACATTCGCACCTTTACAAAAGAAGCTGAAGAAAACATTTCAAAGAATTAATAATAGTCAAACCATTAACCAGATCAACCACCCAACCAATCCTACCACCAAACCAAATGCATTCACCGCACCTTTTCTGAACTCAAGATCCAAACACACACCCAACCAACACGGTCCAACCTCGAAACCCATTTTTTTTTCAGAATTCAACTCAGACCCGAAATCTATACTTGATAATACTTTCCAAGCTGCTCATGACCGTGAGCACGGCTAATCGATTAGTTTATTTATCTCTGCGAGGATCAGACATCAGCACCCACATGACACGTTCTAGCAATCATGTTATCCATGCCTCGCGATACCGAAGTACCCGATTTGCTAGACAGTGACGGAACCTTTCGAGAGATTGGAGTTCTAATCCTGCACCGGCCCGGTAACGTGCATTCCTAACTACAGCCACAGAGGCCGCCAGTGGTTCCCACAGGCACCCACTAGCCCACGACCTCCCTGTAGTAGGCATTACCGTTGTATTGGGTAAACTTTCCTTCGATGCCTCGACAAGAAAGTCCCTAGAATGCACCGACACCACAAGTGCATCCAATCCTCTTTGCCCTCCAATAATGCAGGGTCAGATCCCTTTTCCCCGTACTAGGCTGAGGCCATCCCATACTGGCACATGTGGTTGCACGAATTATACCCAGTAAATAGCACCAAGTTCAGTCCTTAGGGTGACTCAGGCGAGATCTTCCAAACCCACATGCTATGGCCCACAGAGGGTCGGCACTAAGCGGCCCCGCCGAGCACACACTAGCCCTCAACCTCCCCATAGCAAGGGACCAACTGAGACCAAACCACTCCAAACCCGATAGCGGCTGACGGTAATCCGAACCTGAAACCAGCCTACCAACCGGAACCGCTACCCGGCCAAATACCACCAACTCCGAACCACCAAACATCTCGCCCGGTCTAAACTTTCCAAGTTTTTCCATTTTACTCACGCAACCATTCCCTTTTTCCAACGAAACCCCAAAATCTCCAATTCCTACCTGACACGCTTCACCCATCCTAATAGTTCCAGGAGTTTATGAATAAGAACATCATGATCCCCTGCAACCAATTCTACTGCTGAACTAAGCATATGCAACTATTATTCTTTAATACCCTCTGACACTTACTAACGTGTCTAAATTATTCTTAAGTCTATCAAGGATTGCATATTCAGATTATATTGAGGTAATCCAACAATTTTAGCTTAACTCTCGCTTCCCACAAATTATCATTTTTAATAAATTTATGAGCATGCATAATAGTTTTGGCAATCAAAATAAGAATTGCAAATATGGGATTCAAAATGGTCAAGGGGGTGCTTGCCTGTTTGCTCTTCGGTGAAATCGGTCTCCGGGACGTAGTCGGGATCGTCGGCGACGTTCGAAGCGTCTACGTCTACACGAAAAGCAACGAGACCCAAAATCATCGATCAAGGTAGGCAAAGAAGCAATCAAAATCCAAAAAGAAGCGAAAACGGGAAACGAGAACCTAGACGGAAAAGGAAATTCTAAACTTTCTCCCAGAGGCCGGCAGTACCGCTGTTGAATGGGCGGTAGTGCCGCTCTGGCCGGCGATCAAGACTCTTGTGGCGGCCGATGCCGCTCTGGCCGGGGACCGAAATGGGTCGCTCTCTGGAAAATAACTACCGGCGTCCTGACCCCGGTAGTGCCGGACCCTCCGGCAGTACCGCCTTCACACTAGCGGTAGTGCCGCTCTCCCCGAGTCCAAAATCCCAAAAATGAGATTTCGCGCATTAAACCCCGGGACTTCGACGTAAGTGCATGGATAGGTTCCTGGGGACCCATGGGACCTATTCACGCAGGTTTCGTCAAGTTCCGAGCTCGTTTGCACAAAATTTCACTTTTCGGATCCTTTCTCTCCCGATAATGACGCGAAAACGGATTTCGACCCAAAAGGTGTCGAAACTCGAGTTTCTTCGCGGCAACGGATTCTCTACGACTCTAGGGACTTATGCGCGCTAGGCTTGAGAGCTTTGGAACTTCGGAACTTGAAATCGCTCCGAATGCCTAAAGTGCAACTTTTGCAAATCCTTCGGAAAACGGACTTCGCAACACGCGCACTAGGCCCGCTAGAACACTAAGGTCCTACGTGATCTAACTACTGATTGGAACCTCTGAAATACGCTATTCGACTTCTACTACCCGAAAACCTAAATATACTTTCCGAATCCAACTTTTCGTCGAATCGAGTTCAAACTCGATTCTCCTACAAGAAATGACTTACGAGACTCTAAGAACATAATCGCGGGTCATTTTCCTGACTTTCCGGAGCTAGGGTTCCGAGAGGAAGGATTTCGGAACTCCAGAAATGACTCCTTGCAGCGAACGAGTCCAACGTAGCGTAGATCAGGGTTACATAAACTACTCGATCACGCGGAAAAATTCTTCTACCCACGACCTAGGTTTAACTACTTCGAAAACGACTATGCACCACACTAACTAGGGTTTCTAGAGTTTAACTAGGACGTAAAGAACGATTACAAGCCAAGGAAGAGCTAGGGTTTGCATCTGCACCTAGGGTTCAAGCTCAACTTTAAAACCTACCTCGTGTGAAGCTCCTTGACTGCTTGGAGACGCTTCTCCACCCTTGCTCTCGCTTCCACTCGGCCTCCTGGAGCTCCAACCAGCTGGAAATGGCGAGGAAGAGGAGAGAGCTCCAATGGAGAGAGAGGAAGGAGAAGAGAGGAAGAAGGAGGAGGAGAGGAGGAGAAATGAGAGAGGAGAGGGAGAGGAGGTGCTCCCTAGTGTCTTGAGGGAGTGGGGGGGCACAAAAATCGATGCAAAAGGATAGCCGCGAGCACAGGAGCAAAACAGGGCTCTGGCCCCGCTGCCCTCGCTACGGCCGGCCGTCTGCCAGGCGGCCGATCTTGCCGCCGTAGTACCGCATGAGGCCGAAGTGCGTATCGCTTGCCCGGCAGCAGAAAACTCAGGAATTTATAGTTTTCGCGATGATTCTCCAATCAACTAACTTGAAGACTAATGGAATAGGTTCGAGGGGTCCTAATAAAGGTTTTACAACTTAGGTTTGGGATCTAGCTCTCTCGATTTTAACTTCCACCCGATTTCGGATTCTGAGACTCCAAACGGGGAAAACGATCAACGAAACGACAAAACCGAATTCAAGGGCAAATAACTCCAAATACAAACTAGAAACTTTACAGAGCACTAAACCCCACTTAGTTAGCCTAATTAAGCTTAATTACAAACATGGGTGTTACAATCCTACCCCCCTTAGAATAATCTCGTCCTCGAGATTAGCTAGACTCTGCGAAGAAAGAGGGAAACTCAATTCTAAGACGATCTTCTCGTTCCCAAGTAGCTTCGTCTTGGGTATGATTACTCCACCGGACTTTGAGCATTCTGATGACTTGATTGCGAGTAAGGCGCTCAGCTTCTTCAAGTACTTGGATCGGATGCTCGCGGTATGATAGATCAGGCTGAAGATCAATCGTTTCCAATGGGGTATGTTCTGTGGGCTTCCGAAGACATTTCTTCAGCTGCGATACGTGGAATACATCGTGTACCTCGGAAAGCTGAGGGGGAAGTTCAATCTGATAAGCAACTTCACCTTTCCTCGCAAGAATGCGGTACGGTCCGACGTAACGCGGCGCTAATTTCCCACGAACTTGAAAGCGACGAGTGCCACGTAGCGGCGACACTTTGAGATAGACGAAATCGTCTACACCGAAACTCAGCTCGCGGCGACGAGTATCAGCGTAACTTTTCTGCCTCGACTGAGCTTCCTTCAGTCGGTCTCGTATCAACTTGACATGGTCTTCGGCTTCTTGAATCACAGCAGGGCCGAAGAATTGTCTTTCGCCGACTTCAGACCAGAATAAAGGAGTTCTGCACTTTCTCCCATAAAGTGCTTCGAACGGCGACATCTGGAGACTTGCCTGATAGCTGTTGTTGTAGGAGAATTCAGCGAAAGCTAAACATTTCTCCCACTTTGCGTTGTAGGTCAACACACAAGCTCTCAGCATATCCTCCAGGACTTGGTTAGTTCTTTCAGTTTGGCCATCAGTCTGAGGATGATACTGTTGTCTTTGAAAAACAACTTAGTACCAAGGAGTTCATGCAGATTTTTCCAGAATCGCGATGTAAATTGGGTCCCACTTGCCTCGACACAATGACCTTAGGAACACCATGCAGTCAGACTATGTGATTCAGGTAAAGTTCTGCTAGTTTAGGCCCATTGTAGGTGGTATGGACTGGAATAAAATGAGCCACTTTGGACAATCGATCCACGATTACCCAAATGGAATCATGGCCACCTGATGATTTCGGCAGACCAGTGATGAAATCCATGCCGACTTCATCCCACTTCCACTCTGGAATTTTTAAAGGCTGGAGCAATCCCGCAGGGCGTTGATGCTCCGCTTTCACCCGCTGACATACATCGCAAGTAGCGACAAATTCAGCGATTTCCTTTTTCATACCAGGCCACCAGAAACTTACACGGAGATCCTGGTACATTTTCGTACTTCCAGGGTGGATCGAAAGAGGAGTATTGTGAGCTTCCTTTAAGATCAATTGTTTGATCACCTGGTCATTCGGAATGTACAATCGCCGTCCACGCATGACCATCCCATCTGCTCTTTCCAAAAACTCCGAAGGCGCGCTTTCCTTCAAGCTGCACTTGATTTCAACCACTTCCTCATCAACGATTTGCGCGGCTAGAATTTGGGATTCAAGAGTGGGGTCTAAGGTTAGGGCTGCCACAAACCCTTTTTGAACCACTTCCAGATTGAGTCTCCAAAACTCATCCATCAGTTGAGGTTGACTAACAAAAGTCGATGTACTAATGGCGTGCAGTTTGCGACTGAGGGCATCTGCAACCACATTAGCTTTGCCTGGATGATAATGGATTCCCAGACCATAATCCTTGATCAGCTCCAACCATCTGCGCTGCCTCAAGTTCAGATCTGGTTGGGTGAAGAAATATTTCAGGCTCTTGTGATCGGTATATATCTCACATCTGTTTCCAATGAGATAATGACGCCACAGTTTTAGAGCATGAATGACCGCTGCCAATTCCAAATCGTGGGTTGGATAGTTGGCTTCGTGAGGCTTCAGTTGTCGTGAAGCGTAAGCTACAACCTTGCCCTCTTGCATCAGTACACAACCGAGGCCCTGACGCGAAGCATCACAGAAAACGTCAAAGCTCTTATGTATGTCTGGCAAAACAAGAATTGGGGCAGAGGTAAGTCTTCGCTTCAATTCTTGAAAACTTGCCTCACAAGTTGATGACCACTCAAATTTCTTTTCTTTTTTGAGTAGCTCTGTCAACGGTTTAGCGACTTTGGAGAAGTTCTCGATGAACCGTCGGTAGTAACCGGCAAGACCGAGGAAACTTCGGATCTCAGGAACAGTCCGTGGCTGCTCCCAAGCAATTACATCCTGCACCTTACTTGGATCAACTGCAACTCCACCTCCAGAAAGAAATGCCCTAAGAATGCAACTTCTTTGAGCCAGAACTCACACTTGCTGAATTTTGCGTAAAGCTGGTGCTCGCGGAGTTTGTCGAGCACTAACCGCAAATGGAGCTCATGCGTTTCTTCACTTCTGGAGTAGATGAGGATGTCATCAATGAACACCACCACGAATTTGTCCAGGTATTCCATGAATACCTTGTTCATGAGATTCATGAAAGTGGCAGGGGCATTGGTAAGGCCAAAGGAAACCACTATATACTCGTACAATCCGTAACGAGTAGTAAACGCAGTTTTCTGAATGTCCTCCGGTCGGATTTTGAGTTGGAAGTACCCAAGCCTCAAATCGATTTTGGAAAAGATTTGAGCTCCGCTCAATTGATCAAACAGATCATCGATCCGCGGAAGGGGATACTTATTCTTAATGGTGACTTCGTTCAACGAACGATAGTCGACGCACATGCGAAGACTGCCGTCCTTCTTTTTAACGAAGAGCACTGGACTACCCCACGGCGAAGAGCTAGGACGGATAAAACCCTTTGCTAGCTGCTCCTTGAGTTGCTTCTTGAGTTCGATCAACTCATCCGAGGGCATCCGGTAAGGGCGCTTGGATATTGGTGCTGTTCCAGGTAACAAATCTATAATGAACTCCAAGTCTCTGTCTGGAGGCAATCCCGGCAATTCTTCAGGAAAAACATCGGGATACTCACAGACAACCGATACTTGTCCCATCTCAAGAATAGACAAAGAATGAAGAGAGGGCTTTTGCACCGATAACGGGCTGGAGTTAAATTTGACTTGGATGCAATCTGGATTCACCAGGGAAATAGAGCGTTCAGCACAATCGATGCGTCCTTGGTTCTTAGATAACCAATCCATCCCTAGGATTACATTAAGTCCAGGTGTATCGATCTGAATCAGATCTCCACTAAATCGCACTCCTTCAATCTCAATCGGGACTCCTAGGCAAATACACTGAGCCCGAAGGACTGAGCCAGGGGAATGAACTAACATGTAATTGCCTAGCAAACTAGTCCTGATCCCTTGGTCCTTAACGAACCTTGAAGACACAAAGGAATGGGAAGCTCCCGAATCAAACAAAACCACAGTAGGAGCTGAATGCACAAGAAACATACCGAGGACCACATCTGGTGCATTACTTGCTTCCTCCGCTGTTACCAAATTAAGACGACCCTGAGCAGGACTCTGCGCAGAACGAGAACCCGCTCGGCCAACCTGATGACCACCACGTCCACTAACAGGAGCTTGAGGACGAACCGGAGCGCTTTGAGCTGAAGGGCGAGTCGGTAGGGGTCGACGATGAGGGCAAACATTGGCAAAATGGCCAACCTGTCCACATGCAAAGCATGAAAGTGGCGTCCCCCTTTGCTGTCCTCCTTGCATCTGCCCACCGCGGTTATAGGATTGAACCGCAGATTGAGAGGCACGAGGAACAGGTCGTTGAGGTTTTGGAGGAGAAGTGATGGACTGAACACTGACAGCCTTCCCAGGGCGTGACCTTGACGGGCCCGCACCGGCTGCTTTTTGGGCCAGCCACTTCCGTTTTCGATTTTCCGCAACTGCCTTTGCACTGTCTTCCACCCGAATCGCCTTATCCACTAGCTCTTGGAGATTTGGGAAATCAAGAGCTGCGAGCGAATGCTTAACTTCATCATTCAAATGCTCCCGGAACCAAGCAGTTTTCCGGGCCTCGCTCGGAATCTCATCAGCGACATAACGAGTCAGGTAATTGAACTTATGCAGATAGTCCATAACGGACATGGACCCTTGCTTCAAATTATAAAATTCCCTCTTCTTTATCTCCATCAAGCCGAGGGAATATGGATCGCATTTAAAAGCCTCTTTGAAATCTGCCCAAGTGGTAACTTGTCCAACAGGGCGAATAGTCTTAAAACTGTTCCACCATGCTGCTGCCGCTCCTTGGAGATAATGTGCAGCATACTGGACTTTCTCGTCATCCGTGCATCTAGCCAACTCAAGTTTATCTTCAATGTCGCGGAGCCAGTCGTCCGCGTCCAAAGGATCAGTGGCTGTGGAGAAATTCGGTGGGCGAGTCCGTTGGAACTCTGCCAGCCGAGTCTAGGGTTGCATCGCTGCCACACCACCAAAAGCAACGGCACCCAGATTCTCCGAGTTCTGCACCAATCTCTCGAGTAAACGAGTCTGCATCACCAGTACTTGGGCCATGGACGGAGGAGGAGGTAATTCCTCACTCTGCGCTTCCTGACGTCCATGTGCTGACGCCACTGGATCATTAGAATGCCGCGAAACATGACTATGGGATCCCTGCTGCGGCGGATCACGAAGTGAGGGGTTTGGTTCATCTCGCGCCGTACCCTCAGCCATGATCGCACGGACTGGCCGTCTCCTCGGCATCCTGCTTAACACAAGGTTCAACAACGTGAACAACAGGTGCCATTCCAGAAATGAGACGACACAACGGGATTACCGCAGGATTCATATGCATTTAAAAAGATTCGCGGCAACACAAGACAGTGAAGCATGCATTGCAGCGAAGGGATTGCATACACGATAGATTTAAGGATAACAACAAAGCACGTCCTTGCGCGCTACAGCTGTTTCATATTACATCATCACTCCCACTTAACACAAGTTCCCACCTAACCTCTGTACAGCAAAAGTACATCACCAGCCAGCTCGTATCTACGACAAAAGCGAGCTTCAGTACTACCTATTACACATAGGACTCCTAAAATCTAGGTCTACACATCCCCACCATTCTCGGCAGGTGCATCGGAAGGGCCTGGAGCTGCAGAAGAAGTAGATGACTCCACCGGGTACATCAGCTCGTACTCACGACCACCAAAGACGAGGTTACGACCCGGTGCTGCACTTGACGAGGCTCCAGGCGCATACCGAGACACGACGGCGCGCCGCTCGCACGGACATCCTGGCATTGCGGGAGACCCGACGGTAGGATCCGTAAGGGCGAGGAAGCTCCTCTGCCGGCTCAAGCTCATCGTGCTCCCCGTAGATCATCTCGGTGGTGAAGAAGCCATGGTTGACGAACGGTGCCATATGGCTCTCTAGCTCAGAAATACGACGGCGAGCGACCAGAAGCTCGTCCCGAAGGCGAAGCAGGTAACTGTCAACGGCTCGCACGTACCCAACCTGCCAAGCTTCCACTAAATCCATCAGTGGATTCACCTGTGCATAGAGGTTTGCCTGGCCGTCCGGCTCACGAGAGGGACAACTCGGAAACATCTGCGACAGCTCGGGAAGGTCGAAACGGAGTCGAAGGATTGCCATATACGCCCCATCTAGCAACGCTGCGAGAGGACTCGGAGCTGTGCCATAGTAGAGACGTGACTGCTCTCCTGCATGACGACCTCGAATGGTGACCTCTGCCACAAAGAGAGAGGATGCTGGGCTAAGTCCAGCGCTTGAGATCATGAACTCTGGTGGCTCAGTGAACCCAACACGGCGCATCATCTCCCAAAGGGTGGCCTGAACAGAACCCTCCAGGATAGCACGCGTGTAGAAACGAGGTTCCCAGCGCCCCGACATCTAAAAGCAAGAAAAGAGCTAGTTAGCAAAACCTTAACGGAAGCAAACCAAAAGAGAGGAAACCAAACAACTACCACTCAAAACAACTGCAAAAGCCGCAGCCCGAAGCCTTAATCCTTTCCTTATACAACGAGTAACTAACTGTTGAACTAGGTAAGATTTCCCCAAACTCTATCTTTAGGTTTTGAGGGAGAAAGGGAATAGAATGAATCCCATTTTCCTACTTCACTCCTGTCCCAGAAAACAAGGTTTGAAAATCAGCTAAGCAGAAATTCACTTTGAAGATTCGAAATCAGGAAAGAAGCTATAGAAGGGAAAAGGCTAGCATTCTACCATTTCACAATTAAGAATACTAAGTTAAAATAACTCACCTGGGAAAACTCATTCCTAAGTTCTATTATCTAGCGATCTAATTTATCCTTTCAGCTTTAGCATAGCTCTGATACCACCTCTTATGGGGGCTCCGGAATCAGATTAGCGATGCAGGTCATTACCGTTGCATCGGTCTGAAGATTAATGCAACTCGTAATGTCTCCTGACCGCTAAACCAACTCCGTACTCGGATTGGGGCCAATTAATCGGCAAAACTCGTGAGGAGTGCACATGCCAACTGATTGATCCCAACTCGAGCTTCCCGCAACCGCATGCATTATATCTTGGTTCCCTGGATCAGTAGCCCAGTACCCACGCGTTGTCATACAAGACAGGTCTCAACTATGCAAGAGTAAATATATTACACATGAAAGGTAACGTTATTACAATAGTTTAACTTTACAAGTCTCGGCTTACAGCCGGCACAAGTCCAAAAGAATTCTCCAACGCCAGCGGAAACTCCAAAAGAAGAACACGCAGTGTGCCTCCACCCTCGAACAACCGATCGAAAGGAAACCAGCTAAGCCCCGAATCGGCGTCATCGAATCACGACTGCCTGGAACATCTGCATCATTACCTGCTTCTTCTCCTTCTAACCAAAGTCCGTTAGAGAAAACGGTGAGTACACGTATGTACTCGCAAGACTTTAGTGTATGGAATGTATACATATAAAATGTAGGTTAAATCAATGAATAATAGGTTACTACACTAGTCTTGTTGAGCACAAAGCAGATTTTGCTTGCAATATGATAATAGATTCACATTCGCACCTTTACAAAAGAAGCTGAAGAAAACATTTCAAAGAATTAATAATAGTCAAACCATTAACCAGATCAACCACCCAACCATTCCTTCCACCAAACCAGCCATTCACCTGCACCTTTTCTGAACTCAAGATCCAAACACACACCCAACCAACACGGTCCAACCTCGAAACCCATTTTTTTTTAGAATTCAACTCAGACCCGAAATCTATACTTGATAATACTTTCCAAGCTGCTCATGACCGTGAACACGGCTAATCGATTAGTTTATTTATCTCTGCAGATCAGACATCAGTACCCACATGACACGTTCTAGCAATCATGTTATCCATGCCTCGCGATACCGAAGTACCCGATTTGCTAGACAGTGACGGAACCTTTCGAGAGATTGGAGTTCTAATCCTGCACCGGCCCGGTAACGTGCATTCCTAACTACAGCCACAGAGGCCGCCAGTGGTTCCCACAGGCACCCACTAGCCCACGACCTCCCTGTAGTAGGCATTACCGTTGTATTGGGTAAACTTTCCTTCGATGCCTCGACAAGAAAGTCCCTAGAATGCACCGACACCACAAGTGCATCCAATCCTCTTTGCCCTCCAATAATGCAGGGTTAGATCCCTTTTCCCCATACTAGGCTGAGGTCATCCCATACTGGCACATGTGGTTGCACGAATTATACCCAGTAAATAGCACCAAGTTCAGTCCTTAGGGTGACTCAGGCGAGATCTTCCAAACCCACATGCTATGGCCACAGAGGGTCGGCACTAGCGGCCCCGCCGAGCACACACTAGCCCTCAACCTCCCCATAGCAAGGGACCAACTGAGACCAAACCACTCCAAACCAGCCAACGGCCTGACAGCCAATCCGAACCTGAAACCAGCCTACCAACCGGAACCGCTACCCGGCCAAATACCACCAACTCCGAACCACCAAACATCTCGCCCGGTCTAAACTTTCCAAGTTTTTCCATTTTACTCACGCAACCATTCCCTTTTTCCAACGAAACCCCAAAATCTCCAATTCCTACCTGACACCCTTCACCCATCCTAATAGTTCCAGGAGTTTATGAATAAGAACATCATGATCCCCTGCAACCAATTCTACTGCTGAACTAAGCATATGCAACTATTATTCTTTAATACCCTCTGACACTTACTAACGTGTCTAAATTATTCTTAAGTCTATCAAGGATTGCATATTCAGATTATATTGAGGTAATCCAACAATTTTCGGCTTAACTACTGCTTCCCACAAATTATCATTTTTAATAAATTTATGAGCATGCATAATAGTTTTGGCAATCAAAATAAGAATTGCAAATATGGGATTCAAAATGGTCAAGGGGGTGCTTGCCTGTTTGCTCTTCGGTGAAATCGATCTCCGGGACGTAGTCGGGATCGTCGGCGACGTTCGAAGCGTCTACGTCTACACGAAAAGCAACGAGACCCAAAATCATCGATCAAGGTAGGCAAAGAAGCAATCAAAATCCAAAAAGAAGCGAAAACGGGAAACGAGAACCTAGACGGAAAAGGAAATTCTAAACTTTCTCCCAGAGGCCGGCGATCTGCATTGTTGAATGGGCGGTAGTGCCTCTGGCGGCGATCTGCATCTTGTAGCGCGGTAGTGCCGCTCTGGCCGGGGACCGAAATGGGTCGCTCTTTGGAAAATAACTACCGGCGTCCTGACCCTGGTAGTGCCGGACCCTCCGGCAGTACCGCCTTCACACTAGCGGTAGTGCCGCTCTCCCCGAGTCCAAAATCCCAAAAATGAGATTTCGCGCATTAAACCCCGGGACTTCGACGTAAGTGCATGGATAGGTTCCTAGGGACCCATGGGACCTATTCACGTAGGTTTCGTCAAGTTCCGAGCTCGTTTGCACAAAATTTCACTTTTCGGATCCTTTCTCTCCCGATAATGGCCAGCGGATTTCGACCCAAAAGGTGTCGAAACTCGAGTTTCTTCGCGGCAACGGATTCTCTACGACTCTAGGGACTTATGCGCGCTAGGCTTGAGAGCTTTGGAACTTCGGAACTTGAAATCGCTCCGAATGCCTAAAGTGCAACTTTTGCAAATCCTTCGAAAAACGGACTTCGCAACACGCGCACTAGGCCCGCTAGAACACTAAGGTCCTACGTGATCTAACTACTGATTGGAACCTCTGAAATACGCTATTCGACTTCTACTACCCGAAAACCTAAATATACTTTCCGAATCCAACTTTCGTCCCGAATCGAGTTCAAACTCGATTCTCCTACAAGAAATGACTTACGAGACTCTAAGAACATAATCGCGGGTCATTTTCCCGACTTTCCGGAGCTAGGGTTCCGAGAGGAAGGATTTCGGAACTCCAGAAATGACTCCTTGCAGCGAACGAGTCCAACGTAGCGTAGATCAGGGTTACATAAACTACTCGATCACGCGGAAAGATTCTTCTACCCACGACCTAGGTTTAACTACTTGGAAAACGACTATGCACCACACTAACTAGGGTTTCTAGAGTTTAACTAGGACGTAAAGAACGATTACAAGCCAAGGAAGAGCTAGGGTTTGCATCTGCACCTAGGGTTCAAGCTCAACTTTAAAACCTACCTCGTGTGAAGCTCCTTGACTGCTTGGAGACGCTTCTCCACCCTTGCTCTCGCTTCCACTCGGCCTCCTGGAGCTCCAACCAGCTGGAAATGGCGAGGAAGAGGAGAGAGCTCCAATGGAGAGAGAGGAAGGAGAAGAGAGGAAGAAGGAGGAGGAGAGGAGGAGAAATGAGAGAGGAGAGGAGAGGAGGTGCTCCCACGGTGTCTTGAGGAGTGGGGGCACAAAAATCGATGCAAAAGGATAGCCGCGAGCACAGGAACAAAACAGGGCTCTGGCCCCGCTGCCCTCGCTTCTGGCCGTGATCGCCCGGGCGGCCGTCTTGTCGCTCGGCCGGTAGTACCGCATGGCGAAAATCTTGATCTTGCCGCCCGGCAGCAGAAAACTCAGGAATTTATAGTTTTCGCGATGATTCTCCAATCAACTAACTTGAAGACTAATGGAATAGGTTCGAGGGGTCCTAATAAAGGTTTTACAACTTAGGTTTGGGATCTAGCTCTCTCGATTTTAACTTCCACCCGATTTCGGATTCTGAGACTCCAATCGGGGAAAACGATCAACGAAACGACAAAACCGAATTCAAGGGCAAATAACTCCAAATACAAACTAGAAACTTTACAGAGCACTAAACCCCACTTAGTTAGCCTAATTAAGCTTAATTACAAACATGGGTGTTACAGTTTTGTAGTCGGAAAGGCCGACCCTACTCTTTTTACTAAACATATTAATAATGATTTATTTGTATGCCAAATATATGTCGATGACATTATATTTGGATCTACTAATGAACATTTGTGTAAAGAGTTTAGCAAGATCATGACTAAAAGATTCGAGATGTCCATGATGGGAGAGTTGAAGTTCTTTCTCGGATTTCAAGTCAAGCAACTCAAGAAAGGAACCTTCATCTGCCAAACCAAGTACATTAAGGACATGCTCAAGAAGTTCGGAATGGAGGACGCCAAGCCTATAAAGACGCCTATGCAGGCCAATGGGCATCTAGACCTCGACAAAGAAGGTAAACCGGTCATCCAAAAGGTATTTCGTTCGATGATCGGTTCTCTCCTTTATCTTTGTGCATCTAGGCCCGATATAATGCTTAGCGTTTGTATGTGTGCACGGTATCAAGCCGCTCCAAAAGAGTGCCACATGGTGGCCGTTAAGAGAATCTTAAGATACTTAGTGCACACTCCTCATTTTGGACTTTGGTATCCGAAAGTGTTCGCACCAAAATTCGACATGTATTGGAATCGGTCTGAAACGGAAAGAAAATGTACGTATGGAAAAGAAATCGGTAAACGAATCAGAAAAGGTATCCGTTTCTAAAAAGGAAAGGAAATCAGATTAAAAGCCGATACGGATAAACGCACCGTATCCATGTACAACTCGGATCGGCCAGATGCGTTATAAAAGGAGGCAGATGTCAAGCGAAAGGAGAATCAATCCAACAACACATACATCTACTTTTACAAGCTTTTCTTTTACATTGTTTTAGTTTCATAGATCTCTTTGCAAGTCGACGGAATCAACATAGTTGCGCATCGCCGATTGTTGATTTTTGCCGATTTCACCCAGGTTTGATCTGCTTCGTTTTGTTGCGCATCGCCTTCTCGAAGCCGATTTTACCTTGTATCCGGATCAATTGTAACCGGTTGATCTAGTTATCTCCTAATCGGTTCTTGCCGGCTAGCGAAAAGCCGATAGATCCTTGTTTATCGGCTTTGAGCAAATTACAAACTCTACCTTGTCAATTTCAGGTCAAATTGACTGGCACGCTCTGCAAACCCGGCGTTTGTCTTGTGTGTTCGAGGCCGAAAACCCTCCTTCACGTTTTTTGCGCGAACATATTTTGGCACGCCTGGTGGGACCAACAAAAAGGATGTCGTCAACCGACAAGCCTGCGGTCACCGCCGATATCAACACTGATGCTATAATCGCGCCTCAAATGGCCGATTTAACCCCTGAGCAGCGAAAAGAAATCGAAGACCGAAAGGCGGCTCTGGAGGAAATGATGCTACGGTGCTTCCAGAAAACACGCCGTGGCGTTACTCAAAAGACTGCACTCCCAAGCATCAATCCTATCGGAGATTCGTCATCTGAATCGGTAAGCCGATACGCACCCGCTCAAGCCGATTTATCAAGTATGATCGAGCAATCTGTTCATCACGCATTAATTAACCAGTCATCGGCTCTAGAATCCACATTAAAGCCGATGATAGAAAATAGTGTGAAAACAATTGCTCAGGAATTAGCTGCGTCTGGAAGCCTGCTAGATCCACCACAAACCATCCCTACGTACCCAGTATATTCCATAACACCTAACACCAATACAGTAAACGTGTCGGCTCAAACACCTATTATGATGCCAACTCAACCTACTGTTTTGAAACCAAGCATACAGAGAGATGGATTCACACACTACCATGGGCACACGGATGGGGCCAAGATAAGCGCATCAAATCAGTCAAATGGGCCCTCCAATAGCATCGGGTTATCGGCTTATCAGCCGATCGAAACGGGTCAGGTTCCGCAGTCACGGGGAGCCACAACCATGAAACAAGCGCCATATAGGGTGGTGCCGTACGTCGAACCTTTCGCGCCCATACCCGATGCATTGGGTTTTAATCATGATTATGACCAAGTGCCAAGACCTCCTGAGGTGCGATTTGGACAAAGACCCGAGTTTGCACTCGGGGGGCAGGGCACGAACAATGAGAATTGGCAATGTCCGGCTGCACCACAAGCCGACAATGTTAATTGGGCAGAACAAATTGCCAATGTTTTGAGAGAACAGTTCGGCTTACAGCCCAGAGGAAGAGTGATTGGCTACAGGAAGCCGTATCCCGATTACATAGACCGAATGCCATACCCCCACAACTTTAGGATACCAGACTTCACTAAATTCTCAGGTGATGATTATGTTACCACAATTGAACATATCGGACGGTTTATGGCTCAATGTGGGGAGGCTGCACAGTCCGATGGATTAAAAATTAGATTGTTTCCTTTATCATTGTCTGGCACTGCATTCACTTGGTTCACGAATCTACCCCCAAATTCAGTTCATATATGGAACGATTTAGAAAGCCGATTCCATGAATACTTCTTTTCGGGGACTATGGAGCTTAGGATTTCTGATCTTAGTTCAGTCCGACAGAAGTACGGCGAATCGGTCTCTGATTATATCAAGAGATTTCGGGGCGTACGGAATAGGTGCTACAGTGTAACATTACCCGATGATCAATTGGCCGATCTAGCGTTCCAAGGGTTAATCCCTCCATTAAAAGAAAAATTATCGGGCCAGGAGTTCCCCGACTTAGGCCACCTACTCCATCGCGTATCGGCACATGAAAGCCGATATGCAGAGATCAAAGGGTTTAAAGATAGATTTAAACCGAACAGCAATGAAAAGGCCAAAATAAACATGATAGAGTACAATTCAAGCGATACCTCTGAGGACGAAGCAGAGGTGAACATAGCCGAGTGGACCAAAGGTTCTAAAAAGCCACTCGTATGCTCTCTACTTAAGCCAACGAAAAATAGGGCGGAAGTCAAGTACTCATATGATGTGTCAAAATGTGACAAGATATTTGATTTATTACTACAAGAAAAACTCATAAGGTTACCAGAAGGGCACGTCATCCCATCAGCCGAGGAAATTAAAAAGCGAAGGTATTGTAAATGGCACCATTCATTCTCACATAACACTAACGATTGCAATATTTTTCGACAACAGATTCAATCGGCCATCGCCGATGGCAGGTTAAAGTTTGAGGAAGAATCGGCTATGCAAATAGATATGAATCCTTTCTAGGTCAATATGGTGCAGTGCTCACAGAAAGGGAAGGGACCTATGAAAGATGTTAAGCCGATTGAAAGATTTAAAGCACGATCAAAAGATGAAACGGTACAGATTACTATCGGCTCAATACAAATAGAAGCCGATAAAAACGGACAAAACTCAAGAACGGTAAAACCAAGAGGGGACTTGGAGGTCGGTAAATGTTATCGGGCTGAGAGGGCTCCAAGAAAAATCGATTTCAAACCAAAGCCGACTTTCTCACAGCTCCTGGGGAAGTATGAGAGGATAAGTCGAAGATGTAACACTCAACACCAGAGTTTTCATCGACCAGGGCAAAAGAGGGACGAACGTTGGCGGCCAGATATGTCATGTCGGCCAACCACTGAAGAAGAGAAACATCGGCAATGTCCTTTTTGGCAGTTTTGCTGGGAGAGAGGGATAACCTTACCAACAGTCGTATCCTGTCCTATGCAACACTCGTCTGCATATCGGCTAAACCGATCTGTAAAAGATAGGTTGTCTGGACCGATATACAATCATCCAGAAGTGAGAAGCAGGAGGCCGATCCATGAGAGGTTGTCGACATTAGAACAAGGCGAATCCTCCCGAAATCAGGAACTATCGGCTAACACAAGTAGAATGGAATCTGATAGCGAGATGAGCAATTTAGCTGGAAAAATAAGAAAGCCGATAGAACCTAAGCCTAGGTGGTGCCCCTCGGGTCTCAGCAAATCACAACGCAGGAGGCTTCAGCGATTGAAGACACAAGAAGAAAGGGAAGCTGAAAAGGAGAGCGAGAGGGATCGGATGTTTAATAAGTTAAGACCAGTACCGGTTTTGAAAAAGGAGTGGAGAAAGAAGGAACAGATCGATAGTGATTCAGATCAATCGGTCGAATCCGGTTCTCCGATCATCCGAGATGATACGCCGCCAATGGACATAAACATGGTATTCACTCTACCTGCCGAGTTCAAAACCGAAGAATCGGCTGAAGAAGTGTTCGCCCAATTGTGCCTCGGAGCACCAGACGCTGTGTTCGAAAAACCACAAGACATGCATCGGCATCTAAAACCATTATATCTAAAAGGGTACATTAATGGCCGACCGATATCTTGTATGTTGGTCGATGGCGGGGCAACAGTTAATCTAATGCCGTTAAGCACTTTCAGAAAATTGGGTAAAGCCGATGAAGACTTGATAAAGACCAATATGGTGCTAAATGACTTCACGGGAGACCCAACTGAGGCTAAAGGCGTAATGGTGTCAGAATTGACAGTCGGTAATAAAACCCTGCCGACGGCATTTTTTGTGATTGAAGCCAAAGGCAATTACAGCGTGCTCCTTGGGCGGGACTGGATCCATGCCAATTGCTGTATACCATCAACTATGCACCAAAAATTGGTGCAGTGGAACGATGATACGGTAGAAGTCGTACCAGCCGACACATCGGCTCATATCGCCATGGCTAGCCCTGACACCAATTGGCCACACGAAGAAGCCAAATGTATATCAGGAAAAGCCTTGGACAATTGCGATTTTATCTGCGTTGAGAAGTCAGGATTTAAGCCGATCAGCGTCAAACCCAACACGTTTGATCAGACAGACGAAGTAGTAAGAAGATGGAGCACAAGACACTAGCAAAGCTACAGGAAAAGGCCAAAAGCTATCGGCAAGAAGAATACGAAGAAGCTGTTGAGGATTTTGAAGAAGAAAGAAAAGGGTTAGGATTTACTTCTGCCGATTTGCTCGAAGAAATCGACATTGGGGAAGGTGATAACAAAAGACCAACGTTTGTAAGTGCTAAATTAGAACCCAGTTATAAAGCAAAGTTGGTCGAAATACTAAAAAAATATATAGAGATTGCTTCGCGTGGGAGTATTACGAGATGCCAGGCTTAAGCCGACAGCTAGTTGAGCATCGGCTACCAATAAAACCTGGGTATCGGCCATTCAAACAATACCCTAGACGATTTAATCCTACATTATATGACGCTATAAAGGAAGAAGTAGGACGATTGCTAGAGGCAAAGTTTATCCGGCCCTGCCGATACGCTGAATGGGTCTCAAACATCGTCCCTGTAAAGAAGAAAAATGGCAAACTTAGGGTATGTGTTGATTTTAGAGATTTAAACAAAGCTACACCAAAAGACGAGTACCCAATGCCTATAGCCGATATGCTTATCGATGCTGCATCTGGGAATAAAATCATAAGTTTTTTGGACAGGAACGCCGGATATAATCAGATATTCATGGCCGAAGCCGATATATCCAAAACGGCTTTCAGATGTCCGGGGGCTTTAGGGCTGTATGAGTGGAAAGTTATGACCTTCGGTTTAAAAAATGCCGGTGCTACTTATCAGTGTGCTATGAACCATATTTTCCATGATTTAATCGGCAATACCGTGGAAATATACATTGACGACGTAGTGGTAAAATCCAAAGAAGACTGGCAACATTTAGCCGATCTGGAAAAGATGTTCGAAAGTACAAGGTTACATGGGTTAAAAATGAACCCTCTCAAATGTGCTTTCGGAGTATCGGCTGGACAATTTCTTGGGTTTACAGTGCATGAAGGAGGAATTGAAGTAAACCAAGCCAAAGTAAAAGCCATAGCCGATACTAAACCGCCGACAAGCAAAAAGGAGTTGCAGGTATTGATTGGGAAAATCAACTACTTGCGACGTTTTATCTCAAACTTGTCAGGGCGTATTCGGGCCTTCACACCGCTGCTGAAAATTAAAGACAACCAAGAGTTCAAATGGGAAGCCGATCAACAAAAAGCCTTCGACGACATAAAGGGTTATCTGATGAGTCCACCAGTATTGACCGCACCAAAACATGGTATACCTTTTAGACTATATATATCGGCTGAAGGTGATTCGATTGGGGCAGTTTTAACACAAGAAGCCGATAGGAAGGAACGAGCAATATTTTACTTAAGCCGACGTCTTTTAGATGCAGAAACCAGGTATCCCCTAGTAGAAAAATTATGCTTATCATTGTATTTTGCTTGCACCAAATTAAGACATTATATGCTGGCTTCCAAATGCGTCATAATATGCAAAACCGATGTAGTCAAATACATATTATCGGCACCAATTCTGCGGGGTCGGCTTGGTAAATGGGCATACGCCTTAACAGAGTTCGAGTTAACCTATGAGTCGGCTAAATCTGTGAAAGGATAGGCTGTGGCCGATTTCATCACAGGAAGTGAAACATTAACAGGAACAGCTGATGTAACTCCTTGGCAGCTATATTTTGATGGATCCGTTTGCCAGGAAGGCGAAGGCATCGGCGTGATATTAATTTTGCCTAGAAAACAGGAGTATGACTTCATGTATCGGCTAAATAGCCAATGTTCAAATAATCAAGCAGAATACGAAGCATTGCTAAGAGGTCTACAATTGTTAGATAGCATCGGGGTGAAAGACGTCGAAGCTTTTGGAGACTCGATGTTAATTGTACAGCAAGTCAAAGGAGAATACCGATGCAACGACGATGCGCTAACTCAGTACTTACATCAATGCCTCCAGATCATCGAGATGTTCACTACATTTTCTATAAAATATATCCCCAGAGAAGCTAATGACAAGGCAAACCGATTGGCACAATGTGCATCAGCGTACAAGACTGAAAGCCGACAGGGACCAATCGGGCTAAACGTGTGGCCGATTTTATGTGTTCACCCTGTCGACTGGAGAACAGAAATAAGGGATTATTTGTCAGATCCATCCAAGCCGACCGAGCAGAAGGTCAGGCGCAAAGCACTCAAATATGTTCTACTAGAAGATGTATTGTACTTTCGGACTATGGAAGGCTTGTTGTTAAGATGCCTAGAAACCGAGGAAGCCAAAATAGCGATGGGTGAAGTCCATGAAGGCATTTGTGGATCACATCAATCGGCCCATAAGATGAAATGGATACTGAGACGAACAGGATATTTTTGGCCGACGATGTTAAAAGACTGCTTCAAATATTATAAAGGATGCCAAACGTGCCAAAAGTTTGGCAACATACAGTCAGCACCAGCATCGGCTTTGCATCCGATCATCAAGCCATGGCCATTTAGAGGATGGGGTATAGACATAATCGGCCAAATATTTCCATCATCCAGCAAAGGACATAAATTTATCCTTGCAGCCACAGATTATTTCTCAAAATGGGTTGAGGCTGTACCACTCAAGAAGGTTACTAGCAAAGAGCTGATCGATTTTGTAAATGAACACATCGTCCATCGGTTTGGAATTCCACAGACAATAACTACTGATCAAGGGACTGTGTTTATGTCCAACGAGTTCAAAAGTTTTGCGGAAAGTCTTGGGATAAAATTACTCAACTCTTCCCCTTACTACGCTCAGGCCAATGGACAGGCCGAATCGTCAAACAAGACATTAATAAAGCTGATAAAAAGAAAAATTGAGGAAGAGCCGAGGAAATGGCATTCAACGCTATCGGAGGCTTTATGGGCTTATCGGCTATCTCAGCACGGATCAACTAAATTGTCACCTTTTCAGTTGGTATACGGAGAAGAAGCCGTCTTGCCCGTGGAAATCAACATCGGCTCAGTAAGGCTATATGAGCAAGATAAGGTATCAGCCGACGAATACAAACAGGCAATGCTCGACAATCTGGATGATCTGGCTGAACTAAGGCTGATCACGCTAGATCGGCTTAAAAGGAATAAAGAGAGGGTTGCCAAGTCATATAATAAAAAGGTGATTTTAAAATCGTTCAATCAAGCCGATTTAGTATGGAAAACCGTGTTGCCAATCGGGTCTAAGGATAATCGCTTCGGTAAATGGTCCCCAATGTGGGAAGGTCCTTACAAGATAAATCGGCCAATTGATGGAAATTCATATATACTGGAGTCCTTAGACGGATTCGTGTTACCTAAAGCAATCAACGGAAAATATTTAAAAGCGTATTACCCCAGCATATGGGTCGGGTCCTAACTACAGGAAGAAAAGCATCAAGACCAGTTACAAAAACATGCATATAAATCGGTCATACAGTCGACCGAGTCAGAAGCAAACATTCATCATCCATCAGATTAAGCAGTTTACAAAAATCGGCTACACGGCCGGTACTACACATCAGTTCAAGAAACAATGCTGTTTTCAATGAAGTCCGGAACCAGGCAGATGGGCTCCCAAAGCCGATAGTGCTGCAGCCGCCCTACCAATAGTAGCTTGAACACTATCTATTAGTTGTTCATCGGCTTTTGCATCACCCGGAATTGGGATCATTTTAGCTGATTGATTCTTGACTTTGGTGAAAACTTCACCGATTTGCTGTCTCTGAGCCGCCAGTGAAGACGTCGCATCGGTAATGCCGATCCGCAATCAAAGTTCTTTTGTAACCAAAGCCAGCTGTTCTTCAAGTTTCTTCTTGGATAACTCCAGCTCTTGGGCCTTGTTCTTAGCCAATTTCAGCGCAGCGGCACCCTGGTCAAACGCTCCCTTCCGGAGTTTTGCGTCTGCTATAAGCTTGTCCAGGATCTGTTGGTCGGCTTGCTGGGCCTTCCTCTGTTCAACTCTTGCTTTGGCCGATTCCACGTCTAGCCGACGAGCATCCAAATGACATACTTCTAGCAAAGCATTCATGGCTGCAGGGGGAAGATCGGCTTGCATGGCCGCCATAGCATTCCTCAAGGATTGGGTGTTGGCCAGAAGAGCCGCCTCCGGCTGCATCACTTCGTCCAGAAGGCGATTGAGTCGCTCCTGCATACCCGGCTCAGCGGTAACAGCAGCCGATGCTGGCGCAGAGGCTGCTATTATGCGCTGGATGTCGGCTGGGTAGTCGTCGGTGGCTAACACTTCCGGGTCGTCGAGCTCATCCAGAGAAAAACCCAAAAGATCGGCTGGGTCCGTTGGCGGCACTGGGTCAGAAGCAGGTTTTGGAGTTGAGGGAGTGGATAACGTAGCAGGAGCCGGAGCCAACAAAACAGGCACATCTGTCTGGGTCTTCTCAGCATCGGCTGTGGTTTCCAACAACTGGACGGAAGGGGTTTCCTGAGAAATACTTTACGATAAGGTAAGAAAAACAAAGACAAAAATCAAGATAAGGGTCGAAGCTAACCGCAGTGGCCGATCCAGTTGGGGATGATGCTGCATCACGACCCGCAGGTTTTGGAGATCGTTTGATAACGACCCTACGGCTCTTCTTTCTTTCTAAAAATGGCAAACATGGGGTTAGCCGACAGCAAGCATGGAACTTCGCCTACAAAAGAAATCTAAGCAAAAATGGAACTGGACGTACTCTTAGTGTGCTGCTCGGCAAGATCTGATAGTGATGGGCTATTGACCCCCAACGTGCCAGAAGATAAACCAGCAAGAGGGGTCGACGGCCTTTGCCGTTTCGAACGGTCGTCAGCCGATGCGGTTTGCGCTGGAGTCGACCTTTTGCTAGTCTGAAAAAGGTAAAAAGATATGGTTAAGCCGATGAAAATCTTATTTCAATAAACATCAAAATGAAAATACCTCTAAAGACGAGTTAGCATAGCTTGAACTCGAGCTAGACCCAGCGGCGGTCTCCGTCGGCTCTTGAAAGCCAGGGAGAAAAGAGGACAAGACCTCATGGATAGTGCGCCTCCGCAAGAGCGCCTCAGCTATGGAAGCCCACCATGTGGTAAATTGGCCCGATCGACGTGTGTTTAACACGAGGAATGGCAAGTCTACCACATGGAGCTCATCGGCTAGCTCAACAATAAGCTCCGCTGCAGTAATGTTAGTGACTTTATTTCGTGGCTTGATCATGTTAAGCAAAGGAAGGCAAGGAATTGTTTGTCCAAAACCCAGCTGGCGTGCATACACTGAAGGATGATAGAACTCATAGGTCGGCTGAAATGTTCTATTTCGAGTACTCAAGCCGACGTGAAGAATGCAAGGAGAAATCAGCAGAGGAAGCAGATCAAGGGTAGACTGGGGCATTAGAGAGCTATCAGAGTTTAAACAAAGAAAAGAAGGCCATGGGAGATCGGCTAATTGGCTATACGAAAAGAAGTCTCTACGATTAAAAGTGGCTTGGTTAAGGTTCAGAAAGAAGGACAAGTACTTGTGAAAGCCGGCAGGGGAGATTTTGGGTTCATCAGACGAACACATGATGAATTTTTCGCCTGGAGATCGGCCAGGCTGGAATCTAGGAGTTGCGCCTTCAGGAAAATCTTCTATTGGGAAAGCCGATTCTTCCGAAGGATCCGGGATAATGAGGCGGCCGAAAACGCAGTAAAGCCAGATCTGGATAAACCAAAGTGGGCCGCCGACATTGCCTACGACATAGGAGCCATTGCCGGTAAAAAGCCGACTCCGGATGATATGCATCATATGGTATATGGCCCCCAACAAGGTTTTCCCTAAAGCTAGCCGACGACCCATGACTAGTTGCTCCGACATAAATTGATAGACCTGGGTTGGTCCTAAGGAAGCGCCACAGAAGAGGAATCGGTCTAGCCATAAGTTGATGAAAGCTACATGTTCCTCATCCGATACAGGGCCGGTTACTTTGTTGTTATTTTGAATATATCTGGACCAACCTTCTCCCTTTTTTCTGGTCAATTTGTACTGAGGTTTCCCGCTAAAAGCCGATATTTGGTCTCCATCAGGCCTAAGGCAGCATAATTCGGCCATGTCTAGAAGGGTTGGGCCGATAGGACCAGTTGGGAAAAAGAAGGCGTTAAAGGAATCCGACCAAAAATAGCAAGCGGCGGCTACTAAAGATTCATTAGGTTCTGGAGCGGCTAAGGACATGGGAATACACTCAGCAATACCCATTCCTTCCCACTCCGCCTTCTTTTGGGCCGATACTCTAATATACCAGGACCTCCAGCCCTTGAGAGCTGTCGGCCAAGCCCTAAAGCTTTTGGTCCACTCATTGATGTTGTAGCCAGGAGCCGACAAAGGGAGTCTAGGGATCTCGTCTCCAACAACCGTATCGGTTTCTATAGTTCCTATTGGGCCTAGGAAATACTGATGGTCGCTATCTGGGATCGGAATAAGTACCTGGGATGCATCCATTTCAGCCGATGCAACAGGAAGAAGGGGTTGATGCGAAGAAAGCCGATTTCAAGATGAGCGAGCACGCCAGGTGAAAATGACCGCAAGGGGGACCTCATATTTATACCTCGGTGAAAAAGGTGAAAAGGCGAGAGCGATTCTTGCTGCATTAAAAACGCACCGAGGGCATTGCGGCGCCATTAATGGGGAAGTTACCGAGGTGAATCCTAAACGACAAGCCGATCACGGAAAAAGGCGAAGGGATTTTTGAAAGATAGCAAGCTACCTTTCAAAAATGGGGGGCATATGTTTGCACCAAAATTCGACATGTATTGGAATCGGTCTGAAACGGAAAGAAAATGTACGTATGGAAAAGAAATCGGTAAACGAATCAGAAAAGGTATCCGTTTCTAAAAAGGAAAGGAAATCAGATTAAAAGCCGATACGGATAAACGCACCGTATCCATGTACAACTCGGATCGGCCAGATGCGTTATAAAAGGAGGCAAATGTCAAGCGAAAGGAGAATCAATCCAACAACACATACATCTACTTTTACAAGCTTTTCTTTTACATTGTTTTAGTTTCATAGATCTCTTTGCAAGTCGACGGAATCAACATAGTTGCGCATCGCCGATTGTTGATTTTTGCCGATTTCACCCAGGTTTGATCTGCTTCGTTTTGTTGCGCATCGCCTTCTCGAAGCCGATTTTACCTTGTATCCGGATCAATTGTAACCGGTTGATCTAGTTATCTCCTAATCGGTTCTTGCCGGCTAGCGAAAAGCCGATAGATCCTTGTTTATCGGCTTTGAGCAAATTACAAACTCTACCTTGTCAATTTCAGGTCAAATTGACTGGCACGCTCTGCAAACCCGGCGTTTGTCTTGTGTGTTCGAGGCCGAAAACCCTCCTTCACGTTTTTTGCGCGAACAGAAAGGATCTTCCTTTGAATTAGTTGGCTATTCCGATGCGGATTATGTCGGCTGTAAAGTGGATAGGAAGAGTACCTCGGGGACTTGCCAATTCTTGGGCAGGTCTCTAGTCTCGTGGTCTTCCAAGAAACAAAATTCCGTAGCCCTATCCACTGCCGAAGCCGAATACATAGATGCTGGGAGCTGTTGTGCCCAATTACTTTGGATGAGACAAACCTTAAGTGATTATGGCCTATCCTACAAGAGTGTTCCACTTTTGTGTGATAATGAGAGCGCCATAAAAATTGCCAACAATCCTGTCCAACACTCCCGTACAAAACACATAGATATTCGCCATCATTTCCTAAGAGATCACGCAACCAAAGGCGAAATTGATATCCAACATGTTAGCACAAATGATCAATTAGCCGATATATTTACCAAGCCCCTTGACGAGAAAAGGTTTTGTGAATTGAGAAGTGGTCTAAATATTTTAGATTCTCGTAACGTGGCTTGATAAGTGCTCACATATTGTTTGTTGAATGAAAAATGAATTTCAAAACTTTATTCATCTTTTTCTCTGAATTTATCCAGTGTTTTTGGTTCTTGATCCTCTGATCTTGTCATTGTTATGTGACCATAGCTTGTATGATTCATTGTTCGCTGGTCATATATCAAGTTGACATCATAGGGTCTCTTTCTCCCTCTCACTCCGCAAAATTCCTTGAATCTTCGTGCGAAATCCTTCATTCCTAACCGAGCTGGGTAACTCGGAGTATCCGGACATTTGTCCGGAGTCTCCGGGTTGGGCCGGAGTATCCGGACTAAAGTCCGGAGTCTCCGGGTTGGGGCGGACGGTTTAAGTCCCCAAATCCCGCGCGGTTTCTTTTCTATCCAATTCCCACCGTGCGCCTCTCCCTCTCCCGTGCTCCTCTCAAGGCTAGGGCGTGATTCCTTCCCTCTTCTCCATCTCCAAGGGCTTGTGGACTTCTCATCTCCCTCGGTTTGAAGATCTTGGTAAGGATCTTGTTGCCCTAACCCTTTTTCCTTCCGGTCTTGGTTCAAATCTCGCGGTTCTTAGGGCCTCTCCTCGTGCTTCATCTCTTTTAGGGTGCCGCTTGATTCGTGGTGACCCTCAAGATCGGAGAATCTCGTCCCTCACTCACCCGTGTGCTTCAATCTCAATCTTCTTGAGGTGAGTTCATTTTTCGTGCCCTAATCCCACGAAATTCTTTGCTGGATTGTGCCCTAGACTTCATTCTTACATTCTTGTGGCAATCTAGACTCGTTACTTGTCATTTTGAGGGTTGGATTCCCCAAAATTCATCCGCCCGTGCGAAAATTCTGGCGCATCCGGAGTATCCGGACTTTTGGTCCGGAGTCTCCGGGTTGGTCTGGAGTATCCGGACAATTTGTCCGGAGTCTCCGGATTCAATCCGGAGTATCCGGACAATTTGTCCGGACTCTCCGGGTTGGATGCCTCGGCCAGAATGTTTTAACCTCTGTCTTTCAAGTCGCCTCGCGGCTAATCTTTTTCACTCGCTTTGTCTGGTCAGATGGATCCTTCTTAGGAGTCTTCAGGTGGTGTTGGTGGTGACCTTCCTAGGGACTCTCCGTCCCCGGACAGCCCTTCCAGTTCTCCATCTGCTCGTCCGGCACCCAAGAGGCCGCGACGCGCCGTGGCAAAGCAGCCCACCTCTAGGGGAAGGGGTGCGCTGAGGATTGGGACTCCATCTGGTCCGCAGCCTCAGGCTCAGACGTCTTCCCAGCCTCAAGCTCAGCCGTCTCTGCAGCAGCAGCCGCAGCCACAGCCCCAGGCTCAGTCACCTCCTCTGCCTCAGCCTGATCCAGATGAGCATCCCTCAGTCACTCATACTAGGCTGAGAGATCAGAAGAGGAGAGACTTCCGTACTTCAGGTCATTTCATTGGCCCCTTGGCCAAAGCCAGGCCTGTGTGGAACTACCCTATGTCAGTCAACCCGATGAGAGTGATTGACTACAGGACGGGTTCTGGCAAGGGCAAGGCTATAGTTGAGCACAGAAAGAAAAATCCGCTCGACTTCCATCAGGACGAGTATGTGGACCGACGCTTCTGGAACAGATTCCAGTCAGATTACTATGAGACGGTCCTCTACCCTCTTGAGCACCCAGTGGTCCGGATGAAGATCATTGACTGGGAGTACATGGCAGCCGCTGAGCATCCCGTGTTCGCTCAGATTCTTGAGATTTGTGAGCTGCATGAGATCAAGGACATCATGTCTTTCAAGTTTGATTGGAACAACAAGGTAATCATGCAGTTCTATGCCATTCTGTACTATGACAAGACTGTGGATGCTATTTGGTGGATGACTGACAGAGTCTGGTATACTGCCAACAAGAAGAGATTTGCTAGAGTCCTTAGCCTTCGCTACAATGACAGCCCTAAGCTTCATGAGAAGAAGGTTTTGACTCCTGAGCAGATCGAGTCACTGTATGACACCTCCAGGAGCTTCACTGTGGGGACCATCAAGGGTCTGAGGGATGTGCCTGCTGTACTCAACAGGATGCTCAGGGTCACTCTTTGGCCCAAGGAGGGAGATGCTTCTGCCATCAGTTCCTATGGAAGGAACCTGCTGTACCACCTCGTTGAGCGCACATATCCCTTTGACATTGTCAACTTCATATGGGAGACAATGAGGCAGAATGCGCAGAGCAATATGGCCAGCTGCAACTTCGCTCCTTTTGTGATGGCTTTGATCACTTCTGTCAGTGGTCTGAAGTTTGTCAGGGATGAGGAGCATCTTGCTTACAAGGTTCGACCTCCGACTGCTCCTGCTGCTCCAGCAGCCCATGGTCCTGTTCCTCCTAGGACTCGCCGGGGTCGCTCTTCGAGTTCTACGTCTGCTCCTGCTGTGCCTCCTGCCATTCCTTTCGAGCAGACCGAGATCCCGAGCAGCATTCTTCAGAGGATGCTGAAGCACGTCTTCTGCCTTTGCCGCGACATCTCCGCCAAGCAAAAGGTGATGAGCCGACAGATCAAGAAGAATGGTCAAGACATTCGCAGCATTCGTCGCCACAATGGCGAGGCAGTCTCTCCCAGTGACTCCTCCGGGTCCTCTGAGGAGAGTAGTGATGCCACCTCTGCAGATCAGCTCTTCGGCATCACCTCCTCTGCTCCGCCAGCCGCTGGAGATGACCCTGGCAGCGAGGGCTCGCAATATTCTGCGTCTGACGACGAAGGCGACGACGAGTGACTTCCTGTGTCCTCCTCCTTTTGGTGTCTTGATGCCAAAGGGGGAGTGATATCTTTAGCGCATCGTCGTTTAGTTGTCTAGTTTATCTTCGTGGACTTGTTATTTGTGTTGTTTTTTATTGTCGTGAACTCTGTTATCTTTTATCCTTGATATGACATTACGTTCATCTTATGCTTGGTTTACTTTCAATTATTTGTGATGAATTCTCTCGGATGCAATGTTTTAGGGGGAGCTCTTGCTTATTTCTGGGTTAAATATGTGCATTTGATTCCACTTAAATTCTTCTAATGCACACATTTAGGGGGAGGTCCACCTTTTATTTGGTATGATAACATTATTTTATTTGCTGTTAATTGTGTTGTCATCAATTCACCAAAAAGGGGGAGACTAAAAGTGCATCTAGGCCCCTCATTTTATTTTGGTGATTAATGACGACACAATTAATGAGATCTAATGTTTCAACTAAGAATAATGCAGATCTCGAAATCACATCAAGCTCGGAATGACATTGGACGCTCCTACGCACTTCAAATTTCAAGAAAACGGCATCAATACGAAGACTTGTAATTTTCATTCTGTTTTGAGTCTTAAGGATAGCCGTACTATTAAGAGGATGCGACGGAAAATCGTTTTTAGGATGTGCATGTGCTCAAGGTCAAACTTGCATTCATTATAGCACTCAAATACTTGCATTTTCCAAAAACAGGATTTCCAACCGAGCACGTCAACTCGGAGAGTCCGGACTTTATGTCCGGAGTATCCGGACTCAGTCCAGAGTATCCAGACATTTTATCCAGAGTCTCCGGGTTAACCCTCTCGGCCAAAACTCGAATTCCAGTCTGTCCGGAGTGTCCGGACATTTTGTCCGGAGAGTCCGGACCATCCGGAGTATCCGGGTTATTTGTCCGGAGTCTCCGGACAGTTCAAAACGTGGAGTAACGGCTATTTTTCAAAAAGGGTATTTAAAGCCTCCACTCCACCCCAACGGCTAGGATCTCTATTAAGCTCATTCATAGCAGCATTCAAGCCATCTCTAACACCTTCCAAGCATTCAATAGAGCCCTCTCTTCCTCCCACCTCTAGATTTGGTTGTTGATCTCTTTGGTGAGGAGAGGAAGAAGAAAAGTGCTAGGTGCATTCATTTCAAGTTCTTGAGAACTAGTTCATCCTCCAAGCGATTCTTCGTGGTGTTATTGCTCTTGGAGGTTGAAGGTCTCCTAGACGGCTAGGAGTCACCAGGAGCACCCGACGCGTGTGGTGTGCCCCGGTCGTTTGTGAAGGAGAGTCTCGCCTCCGAAAGGAAAGAGACAAGAAGTGAAGCCGGCGAGTGCATTTGTGCAACACCGGGAGGAAAGCGGGTTGAAAGAGACCCCGGCTCAAGTGTGACCGAGCCACCTCAACGGAGACGTAGGATTCCCTTCAAGAATCCGAACTTCGGTGAAAAATCGCGTCTCTCTCTTTCTCTTTTACTTCCTAGTCTAGCTTGTGTGGATTTGTCTTTGTAAAGCTCGGATCTAACTCTTTGCTTAGCTTTAATTCAAATCCATACGAGCTTTTGATCTAGGCTGCTCTTGCTATCTTTTTATTGTAGTTTATTGTGCTTGTTAGAGTAATCTTACTCGCGCTCCCGAGCCAGCTAACCCGGAGTATCCGGATAAAATACCGCACACTCCGGACAAGCCGGAGACTCCGGATAAAATACCCGGAGACTCCGGGTTGACCAGTTCGGCCAGATTTAATTCCGCTGCGATTTTTTAATCCGCCTATTCACCCCCCCTCTAGGCGAAATCGTTGGTCCTTTCAATTGGTATCAGAGCCAAATCTCCTTTATTTTGGCTTAACCGCTTGGAGAATCAAAGATGTCGGAAATAGAGAAAGTTACCGAAACCCATGCCCAAGACAAGGCCACGGGTTCCGGTATAGGGGTTGCAATTCCTTTAGATTATTCCTCTTTTGGAGTCTCAAACTCCTCATCTTATGTCTCCGTCTCGTCCGGCCGAGCGCCTCATTTCGATGGCACTCGCTATGCGGCATGGAAACACAAGATGAAGTCGCATTTGAGATCACTTCATCCTTGCATTTGGAAGATTGTTGAAACAGGTTTCAAGCCCGCAAATCCCAACAATCTCACCTCCGAAGAAGACAAGGCTCAACACTTCAACGACTTGGCCGTCAATGCCTTGTTCAATGCTTTGAGCGACTCCGAGTTCAACCGGGTCGATGGCCTCGAGAATGCTAAGGACATTTGGGAAAGATTGATGGTATCTCATGAATGTGTGTCAAGTGTCCGTGAATCCAAGATCGAGCTTATCATTGGAGAATTAAGCCGATTCACATTGGAAGAAGGAGAATGTTACACCAAGATGTTTGATCGCTTGATGGTGCTAGTAAATCAAGCTAAGGGACTTGGAAGCACCGAGCTCACCGACAAAGCAATTGTCAAGATCATCCTACGAGTGATCACACCCACCAACCGCAATCTAGTTCAACTCATCCGCGACCGGCCTAACTTCGACACTCTCACTCCTCATGACGTAATTGGCCGGTTGATGACGGATGAGATGATGGTTAAGGAAGCGGAAGTAATGGAGGAGCTCAAGTCCGGCAAGAAAAAAGGCATTGCTTTGAAGGCCGTCAAAGTAGCTCAAGAAGTGGAAGAAAGTTCAAGCGATGAAGAAGAATCAAATGGACCGCTCACAAATGAAGACATGGCCCTTCTTGTAAGAGTCCGAGTCCGAATCCAACTCCGACGATGAAGGAGGACTTGCCACCGTCGCCATTGCTACTCCACCGACAAAGTCGAAGAGCCTCTTCGACAACTTGAGCGACGGAGATGAAGATGCTCCAATGTGCCTTATGGCAAAGGGGCACAAGGTATCATCTAAAAATCCTATTCATTCCATTGTTGATTATAGCTTAGATGATTGCGATGATGCTAGTGATGATGAGGAGGTAGCATTTAAGTCTATGAATGATTTTGATATTACAAAATTAGACTTGCTACTTAAGGATATTGAGAGATTGGAGGAGGTTGTTGAGCAAAAGGAAGCTATTCTCGAAGCTCAAGAAGATCTCTTTATTTTTGAAAAGGAGAAGAACCTTGAGCTAGAAAAGAGCTTAGCCTTTGAAAAGAAAAGGAATAGGGATTTGGTCAAAAGCTCAAACTTGACGAAGAATTAAGCAATTAGTCTTGAGATCATCAATGCTTCACTCTTAAAGCAACTTGCAAAAGCAAAGAATGCTTGCAAGGCTCTTGAAGTGAAGCTTGTTGATCTTTTGAATAAAGCATTGGTGGTAAGATCAATCGGTTTCCAAATCGCTTGTTGATCTCTTGAATAAAGCATTGGTGGTAAGATCAATCGGTTTCCAAATCGGTTTCCAAATTTCAGTCGCCGTATGTTTCTCAAGCTGCAAACAAGCTCCCTGTGCGCCGTCGCTAGCAATCTCACCAGGAAACTCCGTCGCTAGCACATCCTCCTGGAAGCCCCGTCGCTAGCACGTCTCCTAGAAATCCCGTCGCTAGCGCAGCCTCCTGAACACCCTTTTTCTCTGTTGCTCACGTCCGTCAGGAGGAAGACTCCTGGTACTACATGCCAGGAGAGCTCCGGACTCGAAATTGCAGCCGTACGAAACCCAAACTTTTGTGCGTTTTTCCTTTGCTACTTCGGTCTTCTCCGTTTTGCTCTGCCGGCGGGGCTAGCTGTTGCAGCCTTCGCGTGACGTCGCCAGCCAGGATGAAGCGCCGCCCTCTGCCAAAACTCAATGATGAAACCCTCACGTCCCCTTCAAAAAACGTCCTTCATGCCAACCATATATATATATCCGTGCATATACATGGGCCTTGGGCCTATTCTGTCAACAGCCAAAGCATTGTTCCACTTCTTTGCAAACACTGATTCAATCCCAATAGCCAATTGAAAATAGAGGGAGACTAGGGAACGGTATACCGTTACAACGGTATAGCTGTGAAACTTATGAAACTTATCAGTTTCAGTGCTGGTTTTATGAGTTTCAGTGTTCAGTGTTTAGTTTCATCAGTTTCATGTTTCATCAGTTTTTAGTGCTAAGTTTCGTGAGTTTCAGTATAAAAAATCACAAGTTTCACAAGTTTCAGAGGTATACCGTACGAAAATAAATATAAATATATTAATCCATCACAAATATTAATACTTGGCAAATCACTCAACACAAAAATTATAGATCAACACTGGCCACCTGATGTACCACCTATTTCGAGATGGAGTACATTGGGCGGGTGGTCAGGAGTACAACTGTATCTGCGAGTTGCGGGAACAGCCTGGGATAGGTGTTTCCTGCTCGAGTGCAGGGTTGGAGATATAATACTGGATTAGTGATAAACGTTCTAGGGCATCACTTGATGGTATCACTATGGGTAAAGTGGTACAAACCTGCGCAGGGTAAAATCATGAATTCATATCAGTCTCTTGGATTGGAGACTACGGAAGCCAAGGCTGTCTCATATACAATGTTAGTAGTTGATTTCAGAAATTCTAAAATGAACAACTCTTTAAGAAAACAACTCTATTTTCATTAAAAAGGTAATTGGAGGAAAGAGGGGTCCTTTGGAAGAGTGAGTGGGATTGAGAGAAAAATCATGTACAACATTGTTGCTATTAATACTTGCTGAGTACTCCTGTACTCACTCTTGCTTAACTCCCCCTTGCTTAGAAGGTGAAACTTTTGGAGCCGCCAATGAGGAGTGGATTGAAGATGATGCTCAGGACCAGGCTCTTCAGGAAGATGCTTACTACTACTACTACAATCAGAAGAACTAGAGGATTGAGTAGACAGTACTTGTGCAAATCAATGTATAATACAGGAGAATTAACTAGAGAATCTTGTAGTGTATGGCACATTGTCCATGGAAGTTCAAAGAAACCATTCTTTATGTAAGAACGGTGAAAGACAATTAAACAACGAGAGGTGCTTCTATGCTCTTCTATTTTAAAGTTGCACAAATATTAAAGCATCAATGAAGGGTAGATGAGGCTTACTTACCCGTTCGTTTGTTTCAAGATTTGTACAACTTGTATTAGAAAGAAAAGCATAGAAGCACCTCTCTTAAACAACTCATCTAGCTTTGGACTCTGGTACATTTTGGATCCTAACTTTTGGAGTTGGGCTTCAGTCTGTTCGATCGGATTTTGTTAAATCTACTGATTAGTATTTGTGTCAGCTACACTAATGGCTTCTTTTCGACTAGGGGTGAAATTGATGGACCAAAATGATCCAACAGAATAGTTGTCGACGGTTTGCGCGGAGAGGCCCTCGTGTTTTCCGTCATTGCGGGTGAGCCCCCCGGTAACTACATCCGTTGATCCTGCGTGTGTGTGCTGATCCGACCGTCCGTGCATCCTTCAGCACAGGTCCTTGCGTCGCCAGCAAATCGGCGCTCGCGGAGCCCTCGAGATGGCGCTCCCCTTCTGCTTCGCGCTCTCCGCCTAGCCGCGTCGCTACGCCAAGAGGTGCTGTTACAAGCACTGGGAAGCTGCAGGGTAACAACGGAAGCGAAATGCAATTCTGAAGAACGCCGGGCAAACTGAAGATACTGTAGCTGTCATTTTTTTTGTCAAAACATTCAGTTTACTGATGTAATGAGTACAAGCAAATAGCTCCTTAAGTGGAGAGGTTAAGGAAGTTTGTGGGCCCACAAACCGGGTATAAAATACATGTAACTGACTGGTTGCGATCATCTTGCTAAGAAAGAAATTCTACTTTTCCCTTTTGCCAACTTTACTCTTTGTGTTCTTGGTTCTATACTCTATTCTCCTCTCTGCATCGCGCGAGGGCCGTTCAGTCCTCATCTCACGCCTCGGAATTCCTTCGTGGCAACGGGACATATCAGGTGCTCACCTCCACCATGCCAGAGCTGTCATGCCGCCTCCGCGCAGCTCCAGCTAGTGAAGCTCTCGCGCCATCGTAGGCCTCCTGCTCGAGTCGCCGTCCGTCCCGCACCGTCCTTGCATCTGCGCCTTCACATGCCCCCTTCTGGTTGGCGATGCGAGGCCTCATGCGTGCCTCTCCGAGCCTTCCTCTCACCGCCCTCCCCCAGATACTCCTACAACTCCACATCCGCCCAAGCGGGGGACATCCGCTCTCTCTCGTCGCACCGTTCTTGCCCCGCCGCGGCCTTCGCTTTTCCGTGCTCCAAGAGAAGGTCTCTCCGTTGCGCGCACCGCCGGTGCGTTGGAGTTTTCGGTGCTCCATTAGAAGGTCCCAGCCAGCACCGATGAGGATTCCGCCCATCCGGATGATCTCTCCATCGCGTCCTCCGCCTGGGTGCTCTCCCCATCGTGTGCTACGCCGATACGTCGAAGTGTGAGTCCCTGTCTTGGCCCTATCGTGTTGGTGCTTGATTCCTTTTTTGGCCACGTTTTTTTGTTCCAATTTTATTGTTGGGAGTGTTCTTGATCCGCAAGGAGTCCAGGAGAAGGGGATTCTCTCGAAAGGAAGCAAGCCGTCAATATCGCCACCAACACCAATGAACAGGAGCGCTTTATCTTCAAGGTCATTATTCCCTTGTATGTTCAAATCAGAGAGTAGAAGGAGGCCAGGTGGTGAAGAACAAAGGGGCGCTGCCAGTAAGAGAAGTGACCACAGGGAAGGCATCCTGAGCGACAGCAACTGGCCACGAGGACAGACCACCGAGGTGAGCAAGCCCCTTTATGCTACTATCTTTCTCCATGTCTTGAATCCATGGTCATGGATTCCTGATGTTTTCTCTTTTTTTTCTTGGTTGGTTCACGACTCTGTGAATTCTTTCATTCTTGGTTCTTGGTTCCATTTTAGCTGAAATATGGATCTTTGGAGAATAGCTAGGTTGGATTAGACGCCGTATTTTTTAGATTGTTGCTGTGTGAAGGGGATTCAAGTTTGGTCATGGATTATGACGGACCAAATTTTACCACTATGACCATCTAGGATTAAAACTCTTTTCGTTGTTAATTGTTGCGTTAATTTTGTTCTTTTTCCTACCATAGCTTCAGAATCCCTTAGCTGTTGGAATCAAACTCTACTGGAATTTGCTATTTGTCCAGGAGTTGCTTGCTGAGAGTAGTTTCCTGGTTTATTCATTGAAGTTCTCACAATGGGATGTTGCATGAGAAAGGTAAGCCCTCTTATGAATGCAATCAACTCTATTTGACCAACTATAATGCAATTTTGTTTGTGTCTACAAGTACCTTCCACTTTCCACTGGTTCTCATGTTTTCTTTCCTGGACAGGAACACACTAATGACGAAGAGAAAATTGATTTCAAAGGTTGTAGTGTGCATGTCATAACAGGCAAGGAGATTTGGGACAAAAAATTGCAGAGACAAACAAGGATGGAAAGATTGTAAGTGAACATACTTTTTGTATTGAAGAAATCATACTTTTACTACAGGATATAATGGATACTTAAGTTTCTCGCAGTATCCACTATCTGTATAAATGCGTCTTGTTTGCCAGTTTACATTTGTTCCATGCAACTAATAATGTACTTATAGTTGTATCTGTTCGATGCTGCTCACCATGCTCCCATTTGCTTGATGAATGATTCGATCCTTACATAAAGAATATGTTCAGAGATCAGAAAATCGGTGGTGCCGTTTTCTTCATATTCTAGACTCATTATGATGCTCAGTATCAATGCTTAATGGCCCTGGCATGCTAGATGATCTAGCACGGTTACGAATTTCTACAAACCAAATATTGTATTATGTCCTGATTGCTAGGCTAGATAATTACAATTAGTGTTTCTGTGACATGGATGGAATTTTTTTATCTCGCTGCTATGTACATGATCTCAATGGACTTGGCAGGTGGCCGTGAGTAATGTTTCTACCTTACCCACCATGTCACTAGATGCTTATTCTCTTCTGTATACATTCATCTTGTTTGATTCGTTAGGGCACATTTCCAGTGCAAGTACATATCTAACCAGTGCTTGGGCCTGGGAGGGTTCCTAAATAAGTTCAAAATAGACTAATTTCTTTCATAAGATTTCCTTCCCCGAATCATATTCATGACTCCATTGAATCCGAACAGAGTATTGTGCTTATGCCATTTCATCAACATTCAACAAAACATCCCCTCTATGCTTCTCACTGATATTTGTCCCCTTTGTTGTTCCATGTCTTCAAAAGGTAACTTACCAGCCGCTTTGTTTCCTCTGTGCATTTAAAGATTCTACTGTTAAATTTAGCATAATGTATGTAGACTCTTATTATCTATTATCCTGTAGTATGAATTATCTATTCATGCATAATGCATCTACTGTGTCAATCTAATACATTAAAGTTCATCATAAAATAATGGTTCTTCGAATCTCCAACTGCAGTTTGCTGACATGCATTTGTTGGTGCACTTCCCTTTACCACCTTTTTGTTCATGCTTATATAACAGTGGCGTATTCCTTCACGTATAACTGTTTCATGATTTTAATAGCTTTCTTGCATCATTGGTAGGATGTCATCTATTTGCACCGTAAAGTTACATATACATTGTTCCTGGTGGCAGTTCTATTTGGAAAAAAAGAGAAAAATGTTCTGTTTGTTATTGGTTTATATCCCTATTTCATTTGTAAGTTGGGATAATCATATGTATTACTGTATCATGCCCTTTTTTATATATGTTCAGTTTTTTTGTGTCTCATAAGCAGCTGTCCTTTAATGTTAGATGCCATTGTTTCGCATGCTCAATATAGTACCAATTTCTTCATTTAGATTGTTTTTTTCTGGTGGATGCTAATGATCTAAATTCACAAACATGTGACACCATCAGCATGATATTTAGTTTATTTTTATTATTGTTTTGTTGGTTAGAAAGAACCATATTACACTTCTTATTTCTAATTCTTGTCCCTAGGAAACAACCATAATGCATGCCATGCAGAGGAGGAAAAAAAATTGATGCGCTTTTAATGTTGATGTTGCATTATGACCTAATTTTGTCTCTCACTTTACTTGATAAGCAAAGCTACACACCAGCGCCATCTTATTATTATAGGCTTATAGCCTTATAGACTGTAATTACATTACTTTGGCTGCTGCATGTTTATGTTGATGAAAGATTATGTCCACGGAAGAAACGGATACTTTAGATTATGATACCCTGTCTACTACTAACATCTACTCGCTCTAACTCACATTGCTTTGATATATGCAGGACAAAGGCTTGACACGGTGTTACTCTCTGCTCAAAAAACATCCTGCTTACTAGCCATATATCAGATCAACCAAAGTAGCTGACCCTTTGAAGCATCCTCCGGAACATACGTACTCTCTCTATATATAGTCTTATATATAGATGTTTCAACGTTGTGTTAATATCAGATCAACCAAAGTAGCTCATGTTTTTTTTGCTCAGAATATATATACCCCTTTCCATTATGCCCGTCGCGCTGCAGCCCAATAAACACAGTAATAATGTCATCCCTAATTTTAAACTAATCTCGGCCTATTTCCGCATTGCCATTGACTCACCGGTCATTAACGTCCTGGACGGAACGGCGCAGCGGAGCGCGCTGCATTACCTAGTTGCAATCAAGTTTTGGGGATTTCAACGATGGGAGCTCCCCCTGGCAAGATTCCAGTGATCCCAACGTCTCACAAACAAAAATTGTTAGTTCTTGTAGGGCAGCTGGCTTGATAGGATGTCAATATTACGGCACTCGCCAATGAAGATGTACGTGAGGGTCGAGGGAAGATTAAGAAGCTTGAAATGCTCTGACAACAATCTAGTGAAGATTGTTCACCTGGCTAGTTGTACAAAACTCATGCATCCAACGCTTCACTGTCCTTTTGCGAGACAAATTTGGGACAGGCTACTTTAGACAAATCAAACTCGACCATATTTGACATTGCTACCAAACATGACGGCATCTATCTACTCTTGGTGGCAGACCATCCGTGACAGCTTCCCAACAAAATATCGAAATGATGTAGATGGAATTCTAATTTATGGGTTTTGGAACATTTGGAAAGAACGAAATGGTCGTATTTTCAACAACCATCGAAAGGATGTAGATGGAATTCTAATTTATGGGTTTTGGAACATTTGGAAAGAACGAAATGGTCGCATTTTCAACAACCATGTCGAACAGTGCAAATGGTATTTGATCTTATTTTGCAGGATGTCGCTAACCGAGATTTGGCTTGGAAAAATGACAGCTGCATTTAATTCTCACTTCAGCTCAGAGGGAGACAAATGCAATTACAACCTTCTTACAAGGGTTCACACGCTCCAGGAATTGTATGGATTCAACAAAAGATATCTATTACTATTTTTGAGTTTTGTTCGACTCATCTTTTAGTGCTCGGTGATTTATTCCTAAGGTGTATGTAGCTTGACAAGTTTCCATGTTGCGTCATTTTTTTTGCGGTCCATGCTGACCTGCAAATTGTAAATTCAGTTGTTTACAGACTTCTTTGTTTAGACTCCTCTCGGGAAAAAGCTCCGTGGCTAATGACGACAGCCTTGGTACAGTTGTGGAGTGCATCATGTCAGTGCCAGGTTGAATTACTGCTGACTGTTCTTGGTGTTCCGAAATTTCAACTCAAGCTTTTGAGAGATGCGGCCACGTTGAAAATATCCACCAAACTTTTACAGCTTTCTGATTTTGAGAGGTTGTGCGTATCCAATCAGTTCCTTGCAACCAGTAATACGTAATGTCCTCGAGGATACCAAGCTTTGGAAGTCTTTCTCTGGCCAGTGGACGAGCCCATCGCAGCGATCAATGCTCAAATCTTGAAGCTGTACAAAACATTTCCTTAGCGCTAGCGCACTTGACCAGAAGAAGAAGTTGCAGCCACCTAAAACCAAAATCATCAGAGGGGATTTATGGTTCTGTTTATCCTTGCCGTCCACCAGATTAGCTCTGGGCATCTCCAAATACTAGCATTCTTAAGGTTAGGAAAGGGGGAATGATCTGTTCCTTCCGCCATCCCCCAGCTCTTTAAACTAGCTAAATCATCAAGACAGATTTCCTTTAATTCTGGAAATGCTGAATTAGAACTTGTATGGTCTCCAAGCAGCAGTGGTGCTTCCGGTAATGTCGTTAGCTTCTCGCATCTCTTGATCGACAGCTTCTCAAGTCGAGGAAACATTATCTGTTCTCCTCGCCGCCCATCTATTTCCAACCATCTCTCAAAATTCGGCAGATATGTTAGCTCAAGCTCCTTCAGTTTTTGAAATGTAAAGGATGTATCACCGCTGCACAAGAATTTCAAATATTCCAGTCCATCCAAAGAAAGAAGTCGTAGTTCTCGTAGCTGGCACAGTGGAGGAAGATTCTCAACCTTGTTGCAATGAAACAAACGAAGCTCAACCACGTTTAGCAACTTACACATCCACCCCGGAAAAGTGGTGCCTTGGTAGCAATTTATCGTTAGAGCCTGCAGCTCATCATGGGGTTCTAGATGCTCGAGAACCATATCATTATGCTGTTGCTCCTCACGCCGTGTCCATGTTAAAGTCAGCTCTCTGAGTTCCTTCTTATTTCTGAGGTTTGCCCCTTTTGAATATGCTTCTGTCAAATTTTGTAGCTGCCTTATCTCTAGTTGACCACACAGCTGGTTTAAACACTGCAGCTCTCCAAGATTACTGCAATCCGAGTCAGTACCCACTACAAAACATGTGAGTGTCTGTAGGGAAGTGAGTTGGCTGAGGTCTGACGGCATGCACTTCAACTCACTGCATCCATCGGTGTAGAGGTGACGGAGGGCATTCATGTACTTCATTTGCCTTGGAAGTTGACGAAGACGATCGCAGGCAGAAAGGTTCAACGTTTGCAGGTTATATAGAATGCTTATATCTTCAGGAAGAGCTTCGATATGACTATATGAGATATCAAGATACCTCAGGTGATGCAAGTGCTTTGGTTTCAGTAGGAATGTATTCCGACTTTGACAGAGTCGTAGTGCTCGCACCGAACTATACTTTGATGGATGCTGCAAAGAACCATCTATGCCTTCATCTCCATGACATAGCAATGTTTGGATAGCTAGAGACGTTTTCTTCTTAGAATCATTCAAAAGAGTTTCTCGAAATGTCAAAAACAAATGGCGAGCAGTACTTGGAAACAACTCCGTTTGGCTAGCAGGTCTCTCAGCTATAGTGACGCATTCCTTTTGCATAACAGACTGTGCAACATCATGCATAAGATCATGGATTTTACATGTCCTTCTAGAACAATACCCATGTATGCTTTTATATTTGTCAACTGGGGCATACTTCACATCCTGAAAGAATGACCTTGAGGCCAGCTCGTTGAATATCTGTTGTCCAGTGGTTTCGGGACGAATTTCTTTTTGCACTGGGATAAATCCATTTGCCATCCATAATTGGATCATTTTGTCGACATCAATCTCGTAATCCTTGGGAAACACAGCACAGAAAGCAAAGCACTGCTTCATGTGTGCCGGCAAGTCGTTGTATCTGAGTTTGAGTATCGGTAAAATTCCAGTCTCCTCATCGGAGATGGTGCTTTTTCTTAACAAAGCCCTCCATTCTTCCACGCTGGTCTTGGTACGTAGTACAGAGCCCAGTGCCGTTGCGGCTAATGGAGAGCCCCAACACCATGGCTAGGGAGAGGAGCTTGGGGGTTGAGGGGGAGGGGCCGGCCGGCTAGGGGAGGCGGCGGCGGTGGGGGGTCGCCGGTGGGCGGCGGCAGCGCCGACGGGCGCAGACGCCAGCGTGGGCTCGGGCACGGCGCCGGGCGGCGGCGGGCGCTGGGGCGGCGCCGGGCGCGGGCAGCTGGCCGGCCGGCTCGGCCATGAGCCCAAGCACGCACAGTGCATTCCAAAAACAGAGAACGCAAAAAAGTTCAAAAACGCGATTTTTCGCCCATTTTCGCATGGATTTGGACCAAATAAAAGCATGGATCACGTAGATAACACCCTTAGGGACACATAGGAGGAAAGAATTGGATTGAATCTCACCGGAGGCGATGAATTCGGCGACGAACGGAGCTCCGGCCGAACCGAGAAAAATGCGAAATTCGTCGCCAAATCGCGAGGGATCCTAAAATTGATTGTTGGTTAGACTCAAGACTCAATCACGGTCACAAGGAACCAAGTGGCACGAAGAATGATTCACCGAAGAGAGATCTACAACCAAGAACGTGAAGAACTCCCAAAAAGAAGACCCGGCGTTGGTTTTCTTGCTCTAGTGGACGAACGAACGGGAGAGACCAAAGGAGGCTCATACCACTGGGACGGGGGCTCTTATACGAAGAGATTGGAAGTGGAAACACGCGGATTGGAGTTGAAACGGCCGAGTTATGGGCATTTAATGGCAATTCGGTTTTTCCTTAATGCGGCCGTTTCCGGCGAGATTAGCGGCGAGTGATGGTGGGGAATGGCAAGAGGGCGACGATACGGATTCAACGGAACCGGCGCTTCGCGATTTGGAGTTGATTTGAGGGAGTTATGAGGATTTGAAGAATGCCCGAGCCATTGGAGCTTGTGTGAAGCTCTCTGTTCTTCCACCATGGCTAGAGGTAGAAGATGGTGTACTGTTCATGACACGTGGCGCTTCCTCATTGGTCCTCCTTTACGCGAATAATCCGCCCTAGAGAAAAATTAGGAAAAATGGTCTAAAAATTCTGGAAAAATTCCTAGAGCAATTTTAGAAAATTTGGGACCCAATAAAATTGTTTTCGCGGAATTAGGATGAAATTTGTGGAATTAAATATTCGGGCGCAGATTGCAGGCATTAAACAAAAGCCGCGCAAGATAAAATAGGAACGGAGGTCCAAAAATCCGGGGAAATGTTCGTAAAATGATTTTGGAATAATTGGAACACAATTGAAGTGGTTTGGGGATTTTTGGAGCATTTTTGGACTCGGGTGAAATTTCGGGTACCGGCTGGAATTGGAAAATTCGATTTTTCGACCGGAGGGGAATTAAATCCCGATTTTGGATAGGAATGGATGCCAGGTTAATATAAACACCATGGAAACTCCAAATTTTTGAATTTAATTTATTTAAATTAGGTTTTTCTCTAGAAGGCGAAAATGAGGATGTTACAAACCTACCCGCCTTAGAGAGAATCTCGTCCCCGAGATTCAGACAGAGAAAGAAAGAGGTCTGGGAACTCTGCTGGAAGATCTTCTTCATGCTCCCAAGTAGCTTCCTTCTCAGAATGATTGGTCCACTGCACCTTGCAGAACTTGATCACTCGGCTGCGGGTTCGACGCTCGGCTTCATCCAAAATCTTGACTGGGTACTCTGGATACGACAAGTCTTCTTTCAGCTCCATTTCTTCCAACGGCATCTGATGCTCGGGTACTTTGAGACATTTCTTCAGCTGAGACACATGAAAGACATCATGCACTCCTGATAGCTGTGGAGGCAACTCCAACTTATAAGCCACTTCTCCTTTTCGGGCAACCACTGGGAATGGTCCGACGTAACGGGGCGCTAACTTTCCACTGACTCAAAACCGCTTCATTCCCTTCAGAGGCGATACCTTCAGATACACATGATCACCAGGTACAAAGCTTAATTCTCGTTGACGATTATGAGCATAGCTCTTTGGCTTCTTTAAGAATATCAGGTCCGATTATCTGCCCTCCTTCGGTTTCTCTCCAATACAAGGGTGTTCTGCATTTTCTCCCGTACAAAGCTTCAAAAGGTGCCATCTTCAGACTGGCTTGATAACTGTCGTTATATGAAAACTCAGCATAGGGCAAATTCTGATCCCATGAGCCTTTATATGTTAGAGCACAGGCTCTCAACATGTCTTCTAGAATTTGATTGATTCTATCCGTCTGGCCATCGGTTTGGGGATGATACGCCGTACTAAAATTCAAATTTGTGCCCAATACTTCATGCAATTTCTGCCAGAATCTCGAGGTAAATTGGGACCCTCGATCGGATACGATCTTCTTTGGCACACCGTGCAAACACACAATCATGGCCATATACAACTCGGCAAGCTTGTCACCAGAATAAGTTGTCTTCACTGGGATAAAGTGGGCTACTTTGGTCAATCGGTCCACGATAACCCAGATGGAGTCATAACCGGATTTAGTTTTGGGAAGTCCGGTTATAAAATCCATGCCAATTTCTTCCCATTTCCAGACAGGCACTTGCAAAGGCTGCAACAAACCGACGGGTCTCTGATGCTCTGCTTTTACCAACTGGCACACATCACAACGTGCCACAAAATCAGCAACTTCTTTCTTCATATTGGACCACCAATATTTTTCTTTCAACTCCGCATACATCTTGGTGCCTCCTGGGTGAATGGAATAAACTGAATCATGAGCTTCCTTCAAGACCACATTCTTGATTTCTTCCTGGTTAGGGACTACTATTCTTTTCCCAAACCAGACAGTACCTTGGTCATCTTCTGAGAATCCTGGGTGTTTCCCTTTCTTCAAGCCCTCTTTCAGGTCTGTAATACCTTTATCATTCTTCTGAGCCTCTCTAATCTGAGCTTCCAAGGTTGATTTTACATCCAAATTGTAAATGCAACCTTCTTCCACCACTTCCAGGTTAAGACGCCGGAATTCCTCATGAAGCACTGGCTGGCCTTCTTGTGTCATAACATTGTTGCAATGAGCTTTCCTGCTTAACGCATCCGCAACCACATTAGCCTTTCCAGGGTGATAATGGATTCCCACATTATAATCCTTCACCAATTCCAACCATCTTCTCTGCCTCAGGTTGAGATCGGATTGGGTGAAGATATATTTCAAACTTTTATGATCCGTATATATCTCACATCTATTGCCGATCAGGTAATGCCTCCATATCTTGAGTGCATGCACAACTGCGGCTAACTCCAAGTCATGAATGGGGTAGTTCTCTTCATGAGGTCGCAGTTGTCTTGATGCATAAGCAATAACCTTTCCTTCTTGCATCAAAACACATCCAAGTCCTTGTTTTGAAGCATCACAATACACTTCGAAATCCTTGTGAATATCAGGCAGAACAAGCACTAGGACTGAGGTTAACCTCTTTTTCAACTCCTGAAAGCTTTGCTCACAAGCTTTAGTCCATTCAAACTTCTTTTCCTTCTTCAGAAGTTGGGTAAGAGGTCTGGCTATCTTCGAAAAACCTTCAATGAATCTCCGATAATAACTGGCTAGTCCAAGAAAACTTCTGATATTCGGGACCGACTTGGGCTGTGTCCAATCCAAAACATCTCATACTTTCGCTGGACCCACTGCTACTCCTGCAGCAGAAATGATATGACCCAGGAAAGAAACCTCTTTTAACCAGAAGTCACACTTACTGAACTTGGCATACAGCTGATGCTCTCTTAACGTCTCCAAGACTATCCGTAGATGGTCTTCATGCTCTTTTCTGCTCTTGGAATAGACAAGAATGTCATCAATGAATACTACGACGAACTTGTCTAAATACTCCATAAACACCTTATTCATCAAATTCATGAAATAAGAAGGAGCATTGGTTAATCCAAAAGACATGACTGTAAACTCGTACAATCCATATCTGGTAGTGAAGGCTGTTTTCGGAATATCTTCTTTTCTTATCTTCAGCTGATGATATCCCGACCTCAAATCTATCTTGGAGAAGACTTGAGCTCCCTTCAACTGATCAAACAGATCATCTATCCGAGGCAACGGGTACTTGTTCTTGATGGTGACCTCATTCAAAGACCTGTAGTCTATGCACATCCTCAGACTACCATCCTTTTTCATGACGAAAATCACTGGCGATCCCCAGGGCGACGAACTGGGTCTGATGAATCCTTTCGCTTCCAGTTCCTCGATCTGTTTCTTCATCTCGACCAGCTCGTTGGAAGGCAGCCGGTAAGGTCTCTTCGAGATTGGAGCGGTACCAGGTACAAGCTCAATCACAAACTCCACATCCCGATCTGGCGGCATACCAGGCAACTTCTCGGGGAATACATCTGGGTACTCATTGACTATCGGGACATTCTCAAACGAAGTACCTTTCAAACGGTTTAGGGTGCTACCCCCCTTAGAGGCAAGATTAGACAAGAACTCCACTCTAATCCCCTCAGGGCTGGTAAGAGAGATAGCTCTACTAGCACAATCTATCTGACCCTTGTACTTGGTTAACCAATCCATTCCAAGGATTACTTCTATACCCTTAGTATCCAATAGTATTAAGTTCGCTAGGAACTTTACCCCTTTTATTACTATATCCATTTTCGGACAAACAGCAGTTGTTCTTAATTCTTTACCAGGGGATTGTACTAACAAAGGGTTTCTTAACTGTATTGTATTCCAGTTATGCTTTTTAACCAAGTATTCTGATATGAAAGAATGTGTTGCACCAGAATCAAACAGAACTGAAGCAGGTACTGAGTTCACATGGAACTTACTATAGACCATGTCTGGCGCATCCTGGGCCTCCTCCGCGGTGATATGGTTCACGCGTCCTCTTCCCGCCGTCCTTGGCGTGCGCGGGGTATGCGGGGTTCCTCTTCCTTGAGCTGGCGCTGGAGCGCGGGCTGGCGTCGATCCCAGGTTGAACCTCACCGGGGTAACGGGCTGCCGCTTCTGAGGGCAGTTGTTGGCGTAGTGCCCCATTTCCCTACAGTTGAAGCACTGCACCCCCGCCATAGCGGTCCCACTCTTCTGAGCTTGAGCTCCTGCATTGCCGGCAGGGGCTTGTCTAGTTGGGCGCGGGGTGGACATTGGGGTCCTTGGTGTACTGGCGGCTGCTGGCCTGTTGGGCTGTTGTTGCTGGAATGTGCGGGGTCTGGAGCTGCTGGCACCGCGCTGGTTCTGAAACATCATCTTGCGCTTGCGCGACTCAAATAGCTGGTGCTGAGCATCCTCTTGGACCAGCGCCTTGTTCACCATGTGTTGGAACGACGGAAAGTCGCTCGACACTAGCTGGACCTTCAAGTTAGGGTCAAGGCCCTCCATGAATCGCCTTATCTTGGCCTCATCAGTCGCGACATCTGCAGCCGCGTAGCAGGACAGCTGAGTGAACCGGTTCAGATACTCTGACACCGACAAATTCCCCTGTTGAAGCTTGTGAAACTCACGACGCTTCATTTCCATGATGCCCTTGGGGATATGGGTAGCCCTGAACGCTTCAACGTACTCATTCCAAGGAATATTCTGAGGGTCAACCTGGGCCGCACAGTAGTTCTCCCACCAGTTAGCTGCAGTTCCTTTCAGCTGGTGAGAAGCAAACCTGACACTTTCCAGGTCGTCGCACTGAGCTAGGTGGAGCTTCCTCTCCACTTCCTTCAACCAATCATCCACCTCTAGTGGATCCACTGCTCCCGCAAAGGTGGGAGGTCTAGTCCTCATAAACTCCCCAAACTTGGATTGGGGCGGCTCTGCTGCCTGAGCTGGTGCAGCCTGGGGTTGGTTCAAAACGTTCTGAGCTAACGCCTGAAGAAGTTGGATCTGCATCGCCATCATCTGCTCAAGATTTGGTGGTTGAACTGGAGGTGGGGGCGGCGGCGGATCATGCTGAGGGGCTGGCGGCAACTGTCCAGCAACCTCCTGCTGCTCCTGGGGCTCCACAAATTCTTCATCCTGAAAGTGCACTGGCCCACGGGCTCGTCCACGACCTCTGCCGCGGCCTCCTGGTCTTCCACGGCCACGACCACGGCCAACGTTCTCCATCTGCAACAAGGCGGTCAAGCAGAAGGAAAGAGGGAAAAGCACAGGTAAGAGTCAAGGGACTAAACCACATCCTCAACAACAAGAGCACACCCACAAAATCACACAACATAAGGGAAAACCAACTGAACTTCAATTAAAACAAAATAGTTTTGAGGATGGCTGTATCACAAATGCCTAAGGGCACGATACAATCCAACAATCACTTATTCATCATTCTAATCGACACAAAACAAGGTAAAGGTCCTCCGGGCTAGCACACTAGACACTCGCGTCACTTGCATAGCCACGCGGGGACGGGTCCTCCTCCTCCTCCTCGCTCCTGCTGCGGGAAGGCGTAGCTGCTGAAGACGGTCCTGCACCTCCAGGGGCAGCCAAGAAGCCCAACGACACTCCCAACGGCGACTGGGGCCGAACAGACTTGCGGGCAGTCGTACTGTAACACCCCATAAATCTAAACTGTTGTACAAGAACAGATCGACAGCATTTCCCCTAAAACAGGATAGTACGGAAGCAATTCGAATAGGAATAATATCCCGACATCAAAACTAGAGATAACGAGTCTAATTCAACCATGTATTAACCATAAATAAAACACATCTATAAAGGGACAACCATAAACGAGAACAAGTTTAAAGGGAACAACAATAGGTCTAAATGAAATAAAATTGCATCCAACTAATGAATTATTTAAAACACTAGATCATGTGAGTCGTGATGACAACAAAAAATTTATTGTGTTGCTAGCCCACCCTTCATGCTTACGACTCACGTGCGCTACCTGAAAACATCAAAACAGCAAGTAGTGAGATTGGGTAATCTCAGCAAGCGGAACAACTAATACAAATAAAACATCCACCATATATCTATCATTCCACATTCCTCATATACTCCACATCAAAGAGTCCACATTCCTCATATACAATACCACATCAAAGAGTCCACACCACTTCAGTAAAATGCATATGATTGATGCACATGCTTATGCCATGTTCATTCCACATTCCTCATATACAATACCACATCAAAGAGTCCACACCACTTCAGTAAAATGCATATGATTGATGCACATGCTTATGCCATGTTCATTCCACATTCCTCCTCACCGTGCCCTTTCTCAGGAACACACGGTGTTGTACCGGTACGGTCGCGCACGCTGGCGTCGACAAACTTCCAATGCATGATTATGCAGTTAATGCTTCATGCATGAATTCATTCATAACTCCTCCCACTGAGTCCACATGTTTGCATATCATCATATAGCATGGATAGAAAACAAATATCATAGAGATGAAATGTTTAGACAATTCATCCGGTAAACAACATCCTTCTTCACCTTACCTCAAAGCAAGTGATTAAACCATGTATGATTGCTGTAATTGGAGTTTATAATGAAGGCGAAGCAAACAACAATGTATAGCTTAACAATACAACTACTTCCACTTGCCTTTACCGACGTGGACGATGAACCTAGTTACGCCCAGCAGTGGCACCACCTGAACAAACATTATTTCAGTACATAGCGACATCACAATTCATCACACAATTCAAACACACGCTTCCTACTCCCCGTTCCCATTTAAACGCCAAAAACCCCGACCTGTCCGAATCGAACAGCAGCACCCTCTCTTCCCAATTTCGTATCTATTTTTCTACTGTTCATAAAAATACAAAAAAATTACAGTAGCTATATATTGACGAGATCTACAACTTTCATGAAGGTTACAAATTTCAATTCCACAGTTAAATATGCCTAAACAACCGTCCAACACAGTGGACGAAATCTGTTTCCAGATTCTGTTTGTCATCTTCCAACGGCGATAACTCTCAGACCGACGGCCCAAAAATTCTGAAAAAATTACAGAAGCTAGGTCTCGACGTCATCTACAACTTTCTAGTTATAGGTTTTTGCAGGAAAAATCATCTATGCCACATAAAACGCGAAACAATCCGCGCTGCACAATCTTCCCTTCCAAAAACAGCACCACGTGAACCTCTACCCTTCTCCCCCATCAAGATCCATCCAAACCACTCACCACCAGATCTAATACACTCCTAATCCCTAGGTAGAACAGGGGTAAAAGATTGGGAATTTTACCTTGAGTTCCCCCTTGCGAACCGACGAAAAACGCGCGACAATCCCCGTAACGGAAATCTGTTCGTCCTCCTCGCCTCCACGGATCCTCTTCTCATTTTCTCCTTCGTGTTTCGCGGTGGATCTTGAGCCACCACGCAGGGGAGGAAGAGGAGGGGGTGCGGCTGCTAGGGGGGAGGAAAGGAGGCGCCTTAGGGTTTGGGGGGAGGGGGCGCCACTTAAAGGGGGAGGTGGGCCGGCCCACCAAGGCATGGGGAGGAGAGGGGGAAAAAGGAATTCCCGGCCCAGGCCCAGGTTGCCTCAGCCCAGCGGAAACTAGCCCAAAACTCCAATTTTTAATATTAAATTGCCGCATAATCTTCAATTATTTCATTCCCCGGCAAAACCCTCTTTCTTTCCGGAACAACCAAGAAAGAAAACCCTAGGATCGCTCTCAAATTCTAGGGCATCACAATCTCCCCACCTTAAAAGGATTCGTCCCCGAATCTAAGACACACCAAAATCAACAACAAAGTCCCCAAGGGACAAAAGACTTCTTTGCAACACAAAACATTCACACAAAGACTCAAACCGGAATAAACGACAAGCGAGTTCTCAAAACCAACACTAGCGAGAAAATGTTGATTTAGCTCAACAGAGTGCAACCTCTCACGGTTCCACCTTCACTTCAATTCCCAAATAGATCATGAAAGAAAACGGTCTTGCACTCCTTATTCGAACCACTCTCCAGAAGAAAACGGTACCAGTCTCTAGAACCCTCTTCATCTCCCACGCACAAACGTGTTTTCACACCACAACCCCTCTACTGTGGTTCGCCGTATTCAAGACGACGACAAACCAGGTGAGACATACACTCCAAGACCACCAGCTATTTGAACAAACGAGGTTAGAACCTTGCAAAAAAATTGATCTTCAACAAAAAACCAATACCCAACACTACCACCAAAAAGGAAAGGCCTACTTTACAACCAGGGTCCTTAAACCCGCAAGAGACAAGAATAACCGAACAAAATCGCTATGGTTGACACAACCTCGCTCAACCTCGACGTAAAGGTCCAATACACTCTGAAAAGGAAAAACAATTACTAGCAACCACCAAGTGGTACACTAATAATTTAAACAGCCCCACCTAGGTACACATCAATGACCCAATTCTCCAAGAAGGTTTGGATTGAGTCATACACAACCTTCCTTTACTCTTCACTTCTAAACTGTTCACGATCATCTACTAGCAACATCTAATATCTTATGTCATTACCAACCCACACTAAATTCCTCTTTCTTAGAAGGTTTCGCCCTCGCATTCTTCCTTTCAAAGAATCAGAACCAAGGGTAGAATCATTGAGGAAGCTCAACCAAGACCCATGATCCCCAAATGATTCACATCCAACAACTCGAACTCCAAAGCGCTAAAAGCCACTTTGGAAAAAATTCGGCAACAACCCAAGAGTACTCATTTTATTTTATTTTTCCTAAGCCAAATGCAAAGAAAGCTCAGATCTCTTACACCACAACCAACATATCAGAAGATATTCGTTCTTACTTCCCGTACTAGAAGGCAATTGAAATCTCGATTCAGGACATGCATGCAGCTTTCCAAGAGCACTCCGGATTAGTCATATATCCATATATGACTTTCTCACCGACCTGGCTCAACGACTCTTTTATCATTTAACATCTATAGACAATGTCATGTTTACTTTTCACCATTCATTCATCATGTAACAACACTATCGAAAAGTCATTTACAAGACGACTTTTCCTCTCAGAACACATGAATAAAACTCGAATAACACCGAGGATTGCGCTAATTCATATAAACTATGTCGGCAGCATAGTTAACAGTAAGGCACCACATCATATCAAAACCCACCAATGATAGAAAGCTAAACTTGCAAAACATCGCATTTTAACTAAAATCAATATTTTGGAAAAGAACATCGACTCCAAAGTCAAACATCTGCACAAACAACCGCCACAATTTTTTTTCTCGAAAGAAAGGGAAATTCATTCCCAAAAGAGAACTCTTCACTAACCAAATTCACTTATGAAACACTCATATAATCCACCTTTTTGAAGCACTCGCAAACGTCACACACATCATGCAAATAAATCCAACTCTAGTCAAAAAGAGTTACAAATTAAATCTCAAGAATTTCCAACACAACCCACTATGTCCATCTGCTTCCTTTAAAATTAATTCCAAAGATAATTCAGTGCGAACGCGAAGGGGCGCGATCCACTCAAAGACTTTTGGGTGTAAATCCATACTCATAGTGCAAACTAAACAAGTTAGCCAAATCCAAAGGTTGGCATTAATCACTACGAGTTTTAGGGAAACTCTGAAACACAACAGAAGAAACACTTCGACAAAAAGTATTCAACCAAAATAGCAACCAACCAAACCAGTCCAAAAGGTTTTAGACACAGGCTCAGGATGAAAGCCACCATATCTAGTATTCCACTATACTTACCATTTAAGCATTCAATATACACTATTTACTCATCGAGAAGCCTCAATATAATTCAACCAAAAGCTACATAACCAATTCTTTCTCTAGTTACCTTTCCCAACATTTATAAATACAGTTTATGATGATTAACAAAACGTCTTCCATTCTATACTACCTCATCATGATCCCCACAGACAACACATCATATATCAATGTATTCTATATTTCAAACATAGTACTTCAACATATACTTAAGCATGATCAACGTATCAATTTTATACCATCCATACATCAACATCTTGACAATTAAAACTTGTTCAATCAATAAAATGACTTCAACTAATAAGTATTATCTCTACAAGATAAAATTAGTAACAGGATTCTAAGACATGCATTCATTAAGGTTAAAATCTTGCATCATGATTGTTATCCAATGTTCATCCCATCACAACATGAACTCGACATAATTCCACGCTTTATACTTTTCTCTATTGGATCAATGGTTTCCAACAATTAGCAACCCTACCAAGTCATCAATAACAACAAATGGGCATAAACATCAACCATCAACATTACTTTTGGCTACCCTATACATAGGTGATAACAAAATTACCACCACACAACATACTAGTAGGTTGCAACAACGTAAATAGCAATTCTAATCAACTTCCAAATTAAAGTCGCTAGTCAACACGATTAAATTTTCTATATTAATCCGTTAGATTAGAACATCTTTAAACAACCAGCAAAGTTTCTTTAACAATAACCGCAGTCTACCTCATCTTAATGTTCTAACCATGCATCAGGGTTTAAAACCTTAAACATTATCGGGGGTCATAAGCACTTTTAAAGCAAAGCAACAGATTATAAGCATGTACATTAACACATTTAATCATCCCCACTACGGGGTACTCTACATCACTAGAGGTTCATTTAATCTTAAGCTAAAGGTAACAATTACACTTAATTGATTCAACTCGCATATTAACTAAGGAGTACATCATTTCTATAAACCACATTGTTACATACTACATAACATGCTAAACAACAATTTCCACTTTTAACAAGTAATTTCAGTCAAACGAATACTTACTTTATTTGCATCATTTTTTTTAATACTCAACCAAAACTCACAAAGAAGCTTGACTCTCAAATTTGCAATAGGACATGACTCCAAAACACATTTCAATCTTAAAGACTCCCACCGGAGGGAACCAAGCGATCAAGTAAACCTTTACGAACAAAGGCACAAAACATAAATCAACACAACTTAACTTTTTACACACGCTTCAATAACTTCTTTTAAACTCAGAGCAATACACACAAGAACCAAAAGCTATACCTTTCTTTGCAAGGCAACCAACTAAACAGGTGTCAAAGTCAAAAAGGCGACCAAAGACGCACAACACAAAACTCCCCTTCTTTGTCTTCACCCAAAGAAGACAAAACCAAGAAACACCGAAGGCACACTCCGCGAAAAAATCCAAATTCCAAACACTTTTCTTCTGATTTCAATCAACTAAAACCAAGAAAACCAACCAAGACCGACCTTCAGAACGATAAAGAACATCCGAAGGAATCTACCACCAATCTCTTCTATTTGACTCCAGTCAACTACTCGATCCACGACAGAAAGGGTAAGCACTCCTCCTACAGGGGTTAATAATTCTTCGGTGATGGCGTTAACCGGCCACACCATCAAACCACACCCTTACTATGAACAAAAAGAGGTGACCGAAACACTTCGGCAACACAACCCCACTTCCTCACAAATGAAGCAACTCAATCAAATCCATCATAAATATAGCATTATACAACATCAAAAGTAGCATTCAACATCAAAGCTTAGATACAATATTTAAACGGAAAGCAACGGTACCCATACCCTTTCCTACTGTGCATCCATGTGTGTCAGATTTTTAAATTAGTGATTCCACTTACACAAGTTTTAATGTTGCTATCCTATGACAAAATTTTAGTTAAAACCTAGGCCATGTTTCTAAGTTATTCCACATCACATTTTAGTTGTATCCTATAGTATGACACTAAAAATACACATTCCAAGGACCTACAGCCCGCTCTGATACCAACAGTAACACCCCATAAATCTAAACTGTTGTACAAGAACAGATCGACAGCATTTCCCCTAAAACAGGATAGTACGGAAGCAATTCGAATAGGAATAATATCCCGACATCAAAACTAGAGACAACGAGTCTAATTCAACCATGTATTAACCATAAATAAAACACATCTATAAAGGGACAACCATAAACGAGAACAAGTTTAAAGGGAACAACAATAGGTCTAAATGAAATAAAATTGCATCCAACTAATGAATTATTTAAAACACTAGATCATGTGAGTCGTGATGACAACAGAAAATTTATTGTGTTGCTAGCCCACCCTTCATGCTTACGACTCACGTGCGCTACCTGAAAACATCAAAAACAGCAAGTAGTGAGATTGGGTAATCTCAGCAAGCGGAACAACTAATACAAATAAAACATCCACCATATATCTATCATTCCACATTCCTCATATACTCCACATCAAAGAGTCCACATTCCTCATATACAATACCACATCAAAGAGTCCACACCACTTCAGTAAAATGCATATGATTGATGCACATGCTTATGCCATGTTCATTCCACATTCCTCATATACAATACCACATCAAAGAGTCCACACCACTTCAGTAAAATGCATATGATTGATGCACATGCTTATGCCATGTTCATTCCACATTCCTCCTCACCGTGCCCTTTCTCAGGAACACACGGTGTTGTACCGGTACGGTCGCGCACGCTGGCGTCGACAAACTTCCAATGCATGATTATGCAGTTAATGCTTCATGCATGAATTCATTCATAACTCCTCCCACTGAGTCCACATGTTTGCATATCATCATATAGCATGGATAGAAAACAAATATCATAGAGATGAAATGTTTAGACAATTCATCCGGTAAACAACATCCTTCTTCACCTTACCTCAAAGCAAGTGATTAAACCATGTATGATTGCTGTAATTGGAGTTTATAATGAAGGCGAAGCAAACAACAATGTATAGCTTAACAATACAACTACTTCCACTTGCCTTTACCGACGTGGACGATGAACCTAGTTACGCCCAGCAGTGGCACCACCTGAACAAACATTATTTCAGTACATAGCGACATCACAATTCATCACACAATTCAAACACACGCTTCCTACTCCCCGTTCCCATTTAAACGCCAAAAACCCCGACCTGTCCGAATCGAACAGCAGCACCCTCTCTTCCCAATTTCGTATCTATTTTTCTACTATTCATAAAAATACAAAAAAATTACATTAGCTATATATTGACGAGATCTACAACTTTCATGAAGGTCACAAATTTCAATTCCACAGTTAAATATGTTTAAACAACCGTCCAACACAGTGGACGAAATCTGTTTCATATTCTGTTTGTCATCTTCCAACGGCGATAACTCTCAGACCGACGGCCCAAAAATTCTGAAAAAATTACAGAAGCTAGGTCTCGACGTCATCTACAACTTTCTAGTTATAGGTTTTTGCAGGAAAAATCATCTATGCCACATAAAACGCGAAACAATCCGCGCTGCACAATCTTCCCTTCCAAAAACAGCACCACGTGAACCTCTACCCTTCTCCCCCATCAAGATCCATCCAAACCACTCACCACCAGATCTAATACACTCCTAATCCCTAGGTAGAACAGGGGTAAAATATTGGGAATTTTACCTTGAGTTCCTCTCATGAACCCACAAAACGCGCGACGATCCCCGTAACGGAAATCTGTTCGTCCTCCTCGCCTCCACGGATCCTCTTCTCATTTTCTCCTTCGTGTTTCGCGGTGGATCTTGAGCCACCACGCAGGGGAGGAAGAGGAGGGGGTGCGGCTGCTAGGGGGGAGGAAGGGAGGCGCCTTAGGGTTTGGGGGGAGGTGGGCCGGCCCACCAAGGCATGGGGAGGAGAGGGGGAAAAAGGAATTCCCGGCCCAGGCCCAGGTTGCCTCAGCCCAGCGGAAACTAGCCCAAAACTCCAATTTTTAATATTAAATTGCCGCATAATCTTCAATTATTTCATTCCCCGGCAAAACCCTCTTTCTTTCCGGAACAACCAAGAAAGAAAACCCTAGGATCGCTCTCAAATTCTAGGGCATCACACGTACGAAGCCTGAGGCCCTGATGACGCTTAGCTGGCGGAGCGTCCATCGGGATGTCGCGGATCGGTGGGTCCTCCAAGACCGGGACTGGAGCTGGTGGCGCCCCGGGCTGTGCCTCCTGCACAGGCGCTGGGGGTGGAAGCGACTGGGTGTCCCTCCTCTCCTCCTGGAGCTGACGGTTCGCCTCTCTAGCTGCAGTCAGGGCCCGATGCAGATCCTGCATCTCGTCGGTCATCCGCACGTAGGCCTCATCCTGAGCCTGGATGAGGGACCCCATGTGCACTACGGTCGGGTCAGCCTCCTACTCCAAACTCCGAAACTGGTTGTATATCCTCCCAACCTGGAAGCGGGGAAACAGGCGGTACGGGGAGTCCTCCAGCAGATCGCGGTAGCTATGCCCCAACATGAGGATAGCCTTTCTGGACGCGTCCTGAAGAGCGTACGCCAGAATCGACCGCTCGGCCGTGAAGTAGAACGGCCGGTCCTCATCGCGAACCCGGCTTCTCGCGAAGACCAGCAAGCGGACCTGCCACAAGTCCTGGCCAAGACCCGAAACAAACTGGTAGCGATACTCAGGGCTATGGGGAAACCCCAACTCCTGAAGCATCAACGATAGCTCCTCGCAGAAGCCTCCAGCCTGAGGGGCAAAGGTGGTGAAAGCCGGCATCTACAAATTTTGAAATAAGAGGGGATTAGTAACCAAGTCTTAAATAAAGGAGAGGATAGCACAAGACACTAAGAGAGGGGAGGTAGAAGCAAAGAAACGTAAACTTTTGTAAGTATATTTTTATAAAAATATAAGTCCTTAAGGCTTTGCCATGCTAACTAGGTCATGCCCTACAGTCGTCCAGGCTCTGATACCACCGCTGTGAGACCCCGGATCAACTTGATGTTTAGAATTACATCAGCTTCTCCCAGATCCTTCATATCAAAGCTTTCGAACAAAAACATCTTGAGAGGTGCTTCTATGCTCTTCCTTCTAGTACAAGTTGCACAAATCTTGAAGCAAGCGAAGGGGTAAGTAATCATCATCTACCCTTCATTCATGCTTTAATAATTGTGTAACTTTTAAAAGGAAGATCATAGAAGCACCTGTCAAACATATTGACCTCATTGATCACATCAAGATTTGTTCCAAATATAAGTATTTCATCCACATTCAAGCACATAATAACTCCTTCACCCCCACCATGACGATAGTATACACATCTATCAGCTTCGTTTACAGCTAAACCTTTAGATGTTAGAGTTCTATCGAACTTCTCATGCCATTGCTTGGGTGCATGCTTAAAGCCATACAAAGATTTCATCAACTTCCACACTTTATTCTCTTGACCATTTACTACAAATCCATCTGGCTATTCCATATAGATTTCCTCATCTAACTCTCTAATAAAGAAAGCTATCGTAACATCCATTTGATGAACGAGAAGACCATGAGAGGCAGCCAAGGATAGTAGTACACATATTGTAGTCAACCTAGTAACAGATGAATAAGTATCAAAAAAATCCCCGCCTTCTTTTTGGGTGCAACCCTTGGCCACAAGCCAAGCCTTGTACTTCTCAATAGTACCATCTGGCCTAAGCTTATTTTTGAACACAGACTTGCATTTAATTGGTTTACAGCCATAAGAATGATATGTGATTTCCAAAGTTCCGTTAGCGAGAATGGAATCCATTTCACTATGGACCGCATCCTTCTAACAGTCTGCATCAAGAGATGCATATGCTTCTGAAATGGTCTTGGGAACATCACAAGGTACACAGTGAAATCATCACCAAAGGATTTTGCGGTCCTTTGTCTCTTGCTTCTTCTAGGAGCATCACTGTCATCCTCCTCAAGAGTTTGTTCATGTGTTTATTCATAATGTTCAATTGGTATGGCAGGTTCAGGAGTTATGTGAGACCCCGGATCAGCTATCCGAAATCTTCTGTGTATTTCCGTACTAGTCCCAGATCAGTAGCTAGTACACACAGTCACAGTGATACTTCATTGCCGAACATAACGAAACTTAGAACAAAAATATTCAAGTATGGGCCACATGGCCACTTATTACAATACTCGGTCCAAAGACCAGAGACAAAGCAGCGAAAAACGAAAGAAAGAACAAGTGAACACCAAAACGCCACAGGCGACGACTAGGAACGCAACTAGTTATCCTGGCAATCCTCCACGAACTCCTCGAGGAAGAACTCGCCCTCCTCAGCTGCGTCTTGATAATTCACTGATGATGACAAGTTGATGTAGCACGTGAGTACAAAGGTACTCAACAAGTCGGGGAAAGTATGATCATGTGGGGCTTTCCAAAGGAAGCTTTAACACACTTCCTTTGGTGTGCCGGCAGAGAGATCATGACAAGGCCGTTACAATGTATCCACCTAATTCGACCCACCCGCTGAGGTTTCACCGCTGTTAGGGTTCCATCCGCCCAGTACAGAAGCCTCCTCTTGCGCCGTGTGACAAAAACGACATTGCCTCTATCCGACACTCACATTCAACCGAGTGGTGAGTCTAAATTAGGTTTCTACAAATTAGTTAGCCAGGTCGTACCATTATAGACATGTGGTAGTACGATTATGCTTAGAATGGACAATCACAAGCGTCGGTCCTTAATTGACTTGGGGCGGTACTTGCACAAGACAACTAGTGCTCCATCCGCACCCACCCGACAGTCTAATCCGCCCAAGTCCAAACCATTTTTCCTTTCCTTTTCATTTTAGAAAAACAGTACTAAAATCATAATACTCAATTCAAAATCGTACTTGAAATCATAAATTTTGAGTAATCCCACCCATAGGTTGTTTTCATCGATAAAGATCCTAAGCAATTCTACCGTGCTATGTAACAAAGGATACCATATAAGCATAAGCATGGTATAACAATGTCCTAGGGTTACAAGTAATAAGGATGTCAATCACAAAGGAGGAAATTACAATTCGGACTAACTATACCCTTATACTTGAAATACGATAAAACATAGCATGCAATTGTATAAAGCACTTAAAACAGATTTGTAAATGTAGGTTCAATATGCGTCAAGGAGACTTGCCTTCAGTCGCGAGAAGGTCGTCGTACGAAGAAAGTTCAGCGGCGGGGTCGGCGGTCGCGTCGGGGTCCTCGGCTACGCGCAAATCGAGGCAATAAATAAATACCAGAAAATAAATAAAATCTAAAAATTACAAAAAATAGTACTGGCAGGTAGATCTTGATTTTAGATGAATTTATAAATTTGAATGGGGTCAATCGGAGTTCGGACGGAGAAGTTATGAGCTTCCGAAGTTTGAATTTTAAAAAATTGGAAAATCGGGAATATTCCCTGGAATATTCCTTTTCTATTTTCTTTTCCTTTTCTGAATTTTGGAAATGGGCTTGTGTCTATGGAGGGTGGGCCCCACTTGTCATTGAGTGGAGCTTGTCTTCAAGCTTAGGCTTGGCCATGGCTAGGGAGATGAGCTTGGGGGTTGAGGGGGAGGGGCCACTGGCTAGGGGGTCGCCGTGCAAGCACGGCGCGACGGCGCAGACGCTGGGCTCGGGCGCTGGCGCACGGGCGGCGGCGTGGCGCCGTGGCGGCGGCGGCGGCGCCGGCTGGCGTAAGGCGCAAGACGCTGCTGGCTGGCGCGACGGCCGCGGCCGGCGAAGCGGTAGACGGCTGGCCATGAGCCCAAGCACGCACAGTGCGTTCCAAAAACAGAGAACGCAAAAAAGTTCAAAAACGCAATTTTTTGCCCGTTTTCGCATGGATTTGTACCAAATAAAAACATGGACCACGTAGATAACACCCTTAGGGACACATAGGAGGAAAGAATTGGATTGAATCTCAGCGGAGGCGATGAATTCGGCGACGAACGGAGCTCCGGCCGAACCGAGAAAAATACGAAATTCGTCGCCAAATCGCGAGGGATCCTAAAATTGATTGTTGGGTTAGACTCTAGACTCAATCACAGTCACAAGGAACCAAGTGGCACGAAGAATGACTCACCGGAGAGAGATCTACAACCAAGAACGTGAAGAACTCCCAAAAAGAAGACCCGGCGTTGGTTTTCTTGCTCTATTGGACGAACGAACGGGAGAGGCCAAAGGAGGCTCATACCACCGGGACGGGGGTTCTTATACGAAGAGATTGGAAGTGGAAACACGCGGATTGGAGTTGAAACGGCCGAGTTATGGGCATTTAATTGCAATTCGGTTTTTCCTTTATGCGGCCGTTTCCGGCGAGATTAGCGACGAGTGATGGTGGGGAATGGCAAGAGGGCGACGATACGGATTCAACGGAACCGGTGCTTCGCGATTTGGAGTTGATTTGAGGGAGTTATGAGGATTTGAAGAATGCCCTGGCCATTGGAGCATGTGTGAAGCTCTCTATTCTTCCACCATGGCTAGAGGTAGAAGATGGTGTACTGTTCATGACACGTGGCGCTTCCTCATTGGTCCTCCTTTATGCGAATAATCCGCCCCAGAGAAAAATTAAGAAAAATGGTCTAAAAATTCCGGAAAAATTCCTAGAGCCATTTTAGAATATTTGGGACCCAATAAAATTGGTTTCGCGGAATTTGGATGAAATTTGTGGAATTAAATATTCGGGTGCGGATTGCAGGCATTAAAAAAAGCCGCGCGAGATAAAATAGGAACGGAGGTCCAAAAATCCGGGGAAAGGTCCCTAAAATGATTTTGGAATAATTGGAACACAACTGAAGTGGTTTGGGGATTTTTGGAGCATTTGTGGACTCGGGTGAAATTTCAGGTACCGGATGGAACTGGAAAATTCGATTTTTCGACCGGAGGGCAATTAATTCCCGATTTTGGATAGGAATGGATGCCAGGTTAATATAAACACCGTGGAAACTCCAAATTTTTGAATTTAATTTATTTAAATTAGGTTTTTCTCTAGAAGGCGAAAATGAGGATGTTACAAGTTAAATCACAAGCTTGACTTGTAATGCTATGCATATCGTTCATAGGAAATATATTCTCAAAGAATGTTGCATCTCAAGACTCCATTATCGTACCGACGTGCATGTCGGATACCTCAGATTTAACTACCAGAAACCAATAGGCAGTGCTGCAATGAGCATATCCCAAAAAGACACAATCAATAGTTTTATGTCCAAGTTTGTGCTTCTTTATTATCAGTACATTGACTTTTGCCAAGCACCCCCGAGTGCGCAAGTAGGATAGCGATGGTTTTCTTCCTTCCCATCTATCATATGGAGTTACCTCACTATTCTTAGTCGGAACTATATTTAGGACATGAATCGAGGTTAACAAAGCCTCCCCCCACCATGCCTTAGATAATCCCGCAGTGTTTAGCATGTCATTAAGCAAGTCAGTCAGAGTGCGGTTCTTACTTTTGGCAACACTATTAGATTGGGGTGAATATGGAGGCGTCCTCTCATGGACAATACCATACTCTGCACAGTATTGAGAGAATTCACTAGAGAAATACTCTTCACTATGATCCAACATAACTCTTTTGATTTTTCTTTCTCACTGATTCTCAACTTCTGCCTTATAGATTTTAAAGTAGTCTAGATCTTTTGTTTTTAAAAGATACACATAGCAAAATCCAGTTGCAGCATCAATTAAAATCATGAAGTATATTTTTCCACCCTTCATCAACACACCATTCATCTCACAGATATATGAATTTATGAGTTTTAATAGTGCCAAGTTTATTTCCTCGGCTGCCTTATGAGGCTTGTGAGGTTGCTTAGACTTCACACAACTTTGGTACTTAGAACCTTTAACAATAAAAAAATTTGGAATTAATTTCATACTGGAAAGCTGAGACATAGAACCCAAATTAAGATGATATAGTCCTGAGTGCCAAACACTTGCCTCACTACCAATAACATTGTCGCAAAGATTATTCATGAATTTATTATAGACGTTCTCAAGAGAAAAGCAGAACATGCCTCCGTTGTCATATCCTTTACCAATAAATAGTCTATACTTTGATGTGACTACTTTATTATTCAACTCAAATAACAACTTATACCCTTCTCTACAAAGAAAGGAACCATTAACGAGATTCTTGTTGATTGAAGGGACATGATACATGTTCTTCAGCCGCACGATCTTTCCCAAAGTAAGCTTCAGATCTATTGTGCCAACACTAAGAACAGAAGTATGTAACCCATTCCCCATCAACATAGTGGAACTCCGAGCGACTTGGTAAGAAGAAAACAATGATACATCAGCACAAACATGAATATTAGCCCCAGTATCAATCCATCTATCGGTAGATTGATCATGACTAACCGAGAGAACAGTGAGTAAATTATATACCCAGGTGTCTCCGTCTTGGCATTGCCAATAATCACATTGATAGATTTAGAGTTCTGTCCTTGCTGATCCTTTCCTCGTTTGCGGCTTGGACATTTCTTTGCCCAATATCCAATCTCACCACACACGAAGTAATGCTTGTCATTCTGTTTCTTTTTCTTCTTAAAATTGGTAGTCTAAACAGTTTTTCCTTTAGCTTAAACTTCCCAGAACCACGACACTGCACAAAATTGGCGTTGGATTGTCCCTCAACCACCTTTGATTGCACATCCTTCGCTCGGGCTTTCTTCTCAACATCAAGAGACGCGATTAGACTCTCAATAGAGCTTTCTTGCCTCTTGTGTTTTAGAGATGTGGCAAAATTCCTCCACGAGGGAGGCAATTTGGCAATGATGCCGCCAGCCACAAACTCATCTGGTAACATGCACTTGAGGTGATCAAGTCCTTCGCAATGAATTGCATCTGGAATATTAGGCATATTAATGATGAATTTATTCCAAAAATAAACTATAATGACAATTGAAGATAGAATAGTGGGAATAAATAGACAAGACACTAGCAATACGCCAATTGTAATGTCTATCCCATGCATATTATTAGATGAACAGAACATGTTCGCGTGTGTTACCGAGTTGACACGAAGACGTGGCCGAACTAGTAGTAGACATCGATGAAGATCGATAGGTGATGTAGTCAAAGCCGATCGTTGGTGAAGAAACCAACGAACAGTTGCGTAAAGACGGTTCCCAAAAAAGGTGATTCACCTTCTGTGAGACCCCGGATCGACTATCCGAAATCTCCTGTGTATTTCCGTACTAGTCCCAGATCAGTAGCTAGTACACACAGTCACACACGATACTTCATTGCCGAACATAACGAAAATTTTAACATAAATATTCAAGTATGGGCCACATGGCCACTTATTACAATACTCGGTCCAAAGACCGGAGACAAAGCAGCGAAAAACGAAAGAAGGAACAAGTGAACACCACAACGCCACATGCGACGACTAGAAACACAACTAGTTCTCCTAGCAATCCTCCTCGAACTCCTCGGGGTAGCACTCGCCCTCCTCAGCTGCGTCTTGAAAATTCTCTGATGATGACAAGTTGATGTAGCACGTGAGTACAAAAGTACTCAACAAATCGGGGAAAGTATGATCATGTGGGGCTTTCCAAAGGAAGCTTCATAGGGTTCGTTTGCATAAAGCCACATTTTAGTAAACCATACTTAAGTAATAATATTTCACAAAGCATCTTTTTACAATTCTTTTTAACAATTGAGTTATATAATATTGCAGTGAGGTTCTGTCCACCATCACTAATATAAAGGCTCTATCCGCCAACTTTTAAAAGATCAAGGTTAATCATAAGACTCCATCCGTCAAGTGTAAAACAGGTTCTTTCCACCCGGTTGGCTCTATCCGCCACACAACATCCGAGAGTTCTAACCACTCTCGAATCCCAAAATAAAACACTTTTCAGTTTTTAAACCAAAATCAAAGTCTACCAATATGAAAGCATTCTTCGCTTTGCCCTTGACCGTAGGCACAGCTATTTGAATAGTTTTAACTCTGCAGAGGTGTACAACTTTACCCACAAGACATGATCATCTATTGTTGCCTCCGGATTAACACACTTCCTTTCGTGTGCCGGCAGAGAGATCATGACAAGGTCGTTACAATGTATCCACCTAATTCGACCCACCCGCTGAGGTTTCACCGTTGTTAGGGTTCCATCCGCCCAGTACAGAAGCCCCCTCTTGCGCCGTGTGAGAAAAACGACATTGCCTCTATCCGGCACTCACATTCAACCGAGTGGTGAGTCTAAATTAGGTTTCTACAAATTAGTTAGCCAGGTCGTACCATTATAGACATGTGGTAGTACGGTTATGCTTAGAATGGACAATCACAAGCGTCGGTCCTTAAATGACTTGGGGCGGTACTTGCACGAGACAACTAGTGCTCCATCCGTACCCACCCGACAATCCAATCCGCCCAAGTCCAAACCATTTTCCTTTTCTTTTTATTTTAGAAAAACAGTACCAAAACCGTAATAATAATTTCTAAATCATATTGGAAATCATAAATTTTGAGTAATCCCACCCATGGGTTGTTTTCTTCGATAAAGGTCCTAAGCAATTCTACCGTACTAGTGTACAAAGGATACCATATAAACATTAACATGGCATAGCAATCGTCCTAGCGTTACAAATAACATGGATGTCGATAACAAAGGAGTCATTCCCAATTCGGATTATCTATACCCTTATATTTGACATACGATAAAACATAGCATGCAAATTTAGAAAGCATTTAAAACATGTTTATAAAACATGGGATCAATATGCGTCAAGGAGACTTGCCTTCGGTCGCGGGAAGGTCGTTGTACGAAGAAAGTTCGGCGGCGGGGTCGGCGGTCGCGTCGGGGTCCTCGGCTACGCGCAAATCGTGGCAATAAATAAATACAAGAAAATAAATAAAATCTAAAAATTTAGAAAAATAGTACTGGCAGGTAGATCTTGATTTTAGATGAATTTAGAAATTTGAATGGGGGTCAAACGGAGTTCGGACGGAGAAGATATGAGCTTCCGAAGTTTGAATTTCGAAAAATTGGAAAATTGGGAATATTCCCTGGAATATTCCTTTTCTATTTTCTTTTCCTTTTCTGAATTTTGGAAACGGCTTGTGTCTATGGAGGGTGGACCCCACTTGTCATTGGGTGGAGCTTGTCTTCAAGCTTGGCTTGGCAATAGCCATGGTTGGGTGGGGATGGCGCTTGGGGTGGGGTCACTGGTCTTCAAGCTTGGCTTGGCCATAGCCATGGTTGGGTGGGGAAGGAGCTTGGGGTAAGGGCTGGCCGGAGGGGGGGCGACTGGCGGCGGCGGCCAAGGCGGTGGCGGGTGGCGGGCGCATGGCGGGCAATGCCACGAGCCCAAGCACGCAAGCACATGAGGCTTCCACCAAAATAACAGAGAGCAACCTTTTTTCCAACAAAACCGATTTTCCACCAATTTTGCAAGGAATTGGACCAAATTAATTTAGAGAATCACTAGATAACATCCTTAGGGACCTAGAGGAGCAAGGAATCGGATTGAAACTCACCGGAGGCGACGAATTCGGCGACGAACGGACTTTCGGCCGAACCGAGAAAAATGCGAAATTCGTCACCAAATCGCGAGGGACCCTAAAATTGATTGTTGGGTTAGACTCTAGACTCAATCACGGTCACAAGGAACCAAGAAACAAGAAGAATGACCCACCGTGGAGAGATCTAAAGCCAAGAACACGAAGAACACCGAAAAGAAGACCCGGAGTTGGTTTTCTTGCTCTAGTGGATGAACGAATGGGATAGGCCAAAGGAGGCTCATACCACCGGGACGGGGGTTCTTATACGGAGAGAATGGAAGTGGAATCACGCGGAACGGAGTTGAAACGGCCGAGTTATGAGCAATAATGTCCATTTTGGTTTTTCTTTAATGCGTCCATTTCCGGCGAGATTAGTGGCTAATGAAGGTGGGGAATGGCAAGAGATCGTCGCTACGAATCCAACGGAACCGGCGCTTCGCGACTTGGTGTTGATTTGAGGGAGTTATGAACGTTTGAATGAAACCCTAGCCATTGGAGCTTGATGAAGCTTTCTCTATTCTTGCCTTGGCTGGAGGTAGAAGATGAGTACTATTCACACCACGTGGCGCTCCCCCATTGGCCCTCCTTTACGCGAATAAACCGCCCTAGAGAAAAATTAGGAAAAATGGTCTAAAAATTCCGGAAAAATTCCTAGAGCCATTTTAGAATATTTGGGACCTAATAAAATTGGTTTCGCGGAATTTGGATGATTTTTGTGGAATTAAATAGTCGGACGCGGATTGCAGGCATTAAACAAAAGCCGTGCGGGATAAAATAGGAACGGAGGTCCCAAAATCCTGGGAATGATTCCTAAAATCATTTTAGAATATTTGGAACACAATTGAAGTGGTTTGGGGATTTTTGGAGCATTTTTGGACTCGGGTGAAATTTCTGCACTGCCAGTGAGTCGGAAAATTCGATTTTTCGACCGGAGGGGAATTAAATCCCGATTTTGGATAGGAAAGGATGCCAGGTTAATATAAACACCGTGGAAACTCCAAATTTTGAATTTAATTTATTTAAATTAGGTTTTTCTCTAGAAGGCGAAACGGAGGATGTTACAAACCTACCCCCTTAGAGAGAATCTCGTCCCCGAGATTCAGACAGAGAAAGAAAAAGGTCTGGGAACTCTGCTCGAAGATCTTCTTCACGCTCCAAAGTAGCTTCCTTCTCAGAATGGTTGCTCCACTGAACCTTGCAGAACTTGATCACTCGGCTGCTGGTTCGACGCTCGGCTTCATCCAAGATTCTGACTGGATACTCCGGATACGACAGGTCTTCTTTCAGCTCTATTTCTTCCAACGACATCTGATGCTCGGGTACTCTGAGACATTTCTTCAACTGAGACACATGAAAGACATCATGCACTCCTGACAGCTGTGGAGGTAACTCCAACTTATAAGCCACTTCTCCTTTTCTAGCAACCACTGGGAATGTTCCGATGTTGCGGGCGCCAACTTTCCACTGACTCGGAACCGTTTCATTCCTTTCAGAGGGGATACCTTCAGATACACATGATCCCCAGGTACAAAGCTTAATTCCCGTCGACGATGATCAACATAGCTCTTCTGTCTTGACTGAGCTGTCTTCAGATTTGCACGGATCTGTCTGACTTGCTCTTCGGCTTCTTTTAGAATATCAGGTCCGATTATCTGCCCACCTTCGGTCTCCTTCCAATATAAGGGTGTCCTGCATTTTCTCCCGTATAGAGCTTCAAAAGTTTCCATCTTCAGACTGGTTTGATAACTGTTGTTATAGGAAAATTCTGCATAGGGCAAATTCTGATCCCATGAACCTTTGTATGTTAGAGCACAGGCTCTCAACATGCAAATTCTGCATAGGGCAAATTCTGGCCATCTGTCTGGGGATGATATGCAGTACTGAAATTCAAATTTGTGCCCAATACTTCATGCAACTTCTGCCAAAACCTAGAGGTGAACTGGGAACCTCGATCGGACACGATCTTCTTCGGTACCCCGTGTAAACACACAATCTTGGCCATATACAACTCGGCAAGCTTATCATCGGAATAAGTTGTCTTCACTGGGATGAAATGAGCCACTTTGGTCAATCGGTCCACGATAACCCAGATGGAATCATAACCGGATTTAGTTTTGGGAAGTCCGGTTATAAAGTCCATGCCAATTTCTTCCCATTTCCAGGCAGGAACCTGCAAAGGCTGCAACAGACCGGCGGGTCTCTGATGCTCCGCTTTTACCAACTGGCACACATCACAACGTGCTACGAAGTCAGCAACTTCTTTCTTCATATTGGACCACCAATATTTCTCTTTCAAATCTGCATACATCTTGGTGCCTCCTGGTTGAATGGAATACACCGAATCATGAGCTTCCTTCAACATTATTTTCTTGATTTCTTCTTGGTTGGGGACTACTATTCTTTTCCCAAACCAGACAGTACATTGGTCATCTTCCGAAAATCCGAGGTGTTTCCCTTTCTTCAAGCCCTCTTTCAGGTCTGCAATCCCTTTATCATCCTTCTGAGCCTCTCTAATCTGATCTTCCAAGGTGGATTTCACTTCCACATTGTAAATGCAACCTTCCCTTACCAATTCCAGGTCAAGACGCCGGAATTCCTTATGAAGCGCTGGCTGGCTTTCTAGTATCATAACATTGTTGCAGTGAGCTTTCCCGCTCAATGCATCCGCAACAACGTTTGCTTTTCCAGGGTGATAATGAATTCCCACATTATAATCTTTCACTAACTCCAACCATCTTCTCTGCCTCAGGTTGAGATTGGACTGAGTGAAGATATACTTCAAACTCTTATGATCCGTATATATCTCACATCTATTGCCGATCAGGTAATGCCTCCAAATCTTGAGCGCATGCACAACTGCGGCTAACTCCAAGTCATGAATGGGGTAGTTTTCTTCATGAGGTCGCAGTTATCTTGAAGCATAGGCTATAACTTTTCCTTCCTGCATCAAAACACATCCAAGTCCTTGTTTTGAAGCATCACAGTACACTTCAAAATCCTTATGAATATCCGGCAGGACGAGTACTGGGGCTGAGGTTAACCTCTTTTTCAACTCCTGAAAACTCTGCTCATAAGCTTTAGTCCATTCAAATTTCTTTTCCTTTTTCAGAAGCTGAGTAAGAGGCCTGGCTATCTTCGAGAAACCTTCAATGAATCTCCGATAATAACCAGCTAATCCAAGAAAACTTCGGATGTCCGGGACTGACTTAGGCTGTTTCCAATCCAAAACATCCCTTACTTTCGCTGGATTCACTGCTACTCCTGCAGCAGAAATGATATGACCCAGGAAAGAAACCTCTTTTAACCAGAAATCACACTTACTGAACTTGGCATACAGCTGATGCTCTCTCAACGTCTCCAAGACTATCCTCAGATGGTCTTCATGCTCTTTTCTGCACTTGGAATAGACAAGAATGTCGTCGATGAAGACTACGACGAACTTGTCTAAATACTCCATAAACACCTTATTCATCAGATTCATGAAATAGGAAGGAGCATTGGTTAATCTAAAAGACATGACTGTGAACTCGTACAGTCCATATCTGGTCGTGAAGGTTGTTTTCGGAATATCTTCTTTCCTTATCTTCAGCTGGTGATATCCCGATCTCAAATCTATCTTGGAGAAGAGTTGAGCTCCCTTCAACTGATCAAACAGATCATCTATCCGAGGCAACGGGTACTTGTTCTTGATTGTGACCTCATTCAACGACCTGTAGTCTATGCACATCCTCAAACTACCATCCTTCTTCGTGATGAAGATCACTGGTGATCCCCAAGGCGACGAACTGGGCCGGATGAATCCCTTCTCTTGCAATTCCTCGATCTGCTTCTTCATCTCTACCAACTCATTGGAGGGCAACCGGTAAGGCCTCTTAAGATTGGAGCCGTACCAGGTACAAGCTCAATCACAAACTCCACATCTCGATCTGGTGGCATACCGGGCAACCCTTCCGGAAACACATCTGGGTACTCATTGACTATCGGTACATTCTCCAACGAAGTACCTTTCAAACGGTTTAGGGTGCTAGCCCCCTTAGAGGAAAGATTAGATAAGAACTCCACTCTAATCCCCTCAGGGCTGGAAAGAGAGACAGCTCTACTGGCACAGTCTATCTGGCCCTTATACTTGGTTAACCAATCCATTCCAAGGATTACTTCTATACCCTTAGTATCCAATAGTATTAAGTTCGCTAGGAACTTTACCCCTTTTATTACTATATCCATTTTCGGACAAACAACAGTTGTTCTTAGTTCATTACCAGGGGATTGCACTAACAAAGGGTTTCTTAACTGTGTTGTTTCCCAATTATGCTTTTTAACCAAGTATTCTGATATAAAAGAATGGGTTGCACCAGAATCAAACAGAACTGAAGCAGGTACTGAGTTCACATGGAACTTACCATAGACCACGTCTGGCGCATCTTGAGCCTCTTCAGCAGTGATATGGTTCATGCGTCCTCTTCCAGCCGTCCTGGGCGTGCGCGGGGTCTGCGGGGTTCCTCTTCCTTGAGCCGGCGCTGGAGCGCGGGCTGGCGTTGATCCCAGGTTGAACCTCACTGGGGTGACGGGCGGACGCTTCTGAGGGCAGTTGTTGGCGTAGTGCCCCATTTCCCTGCAGTTAAAGCACTGCACTCCTGGCATCGCAGTCCCACTTTTCTGAGCTTGAGCTCCTGCATTGCTGGCAGGGGCTTGTCAAATTGGTCGCGGGGTGGACATTAGGGTCCTTGGTGCACTAGAGGTTCTTTGGCTTTCTTTGAGGCTGCCTTCTTTGAAACGTGCGGGGCCTAGAGCTGCTGGCACCGCGCTGGTTCTGGAACATCATCTTCCTCTTGCGCGACTCAAATAGTTGACGCTGAGCATCCTCTTGGATCAGCGCCTTGTTCACCATGTGTTGGAACGACGGGAAGTCGCTCGACACTAGCTGGACCTTCAAGTTAAGGTCAAGGCCCTCCATAAAGCGCCAGATCTTGGCCTCATCAGTGGCGACATCTGCGGCCGCGTAGCGGGACAGCTGGGTGAACCGGTTCAGATATTCTGACACTGACAAGTTCCCCTGTTGAAGCTTATGAAACTCTCTGCGCTTCATCTCCATGATGCCTTTCGGGATATGGGTAGCTCTGAACGCTTCAACGAACTCATTCCAAGGAATATTCTGAGGGTCAACATGGGCCGCACAGTAGTTTTCCCACCAGTTGGCTGCAGTGCCCATCAACTGGTGCGAAGCAAATCTGACGCTCTCCAGGTCGTCACACTGAGCTAGGTGGAGTTTTGTCGGGACCCGAATTTGCAAATCCGGACCCTCTGTGTATTCAGCACTAGTCCAGGAACGCGCTAGTGCACACAGTCTCAACATTGGCAAATATCACAATCATACTCAACGAATAATAGGGTACCTTTAATAGTTAACAAAACGGGTTGCTCGACCTTAGGGTCAAGTTACAAATATACGCCACGCAGGGCGAAAACTTATTAAAAGAGAAATAACTGCAGCGGAAAATAAGATAACTTTGTGGCGCCATCCAGTATACCACAGGCAACTGACTGGGCTCGCTCCCTAGTTAGACGGTTCCTCTGGAAGCTCCTCCTCCAAAGCTGGTGTAGACTCTTCACTACTACAGAAACGTACATCACAATCGGTTCTTTTTGGTCATCACAGTCGGTTTTGGTGGCGATACAAAGTCCAACGACAGTGATAAGGTAGATATATCACAGTCGGTTTTTAACCGACACTAATAATACATTATCACTGTCGGTTGTTTTTAGGAACCGACTGTGATATTACACTTATCACAATCGGTTTTCTATTAAAACCGATTGCGATAAGTATAATATCACAATCGGTTCTTTTTTAGAACCGATACAAATGATTACATTATCACAATCGGTTCATTTGTGGAACCGATGGGGATAAGAATAATATCACAATCGGTTCATTTGTAGAACCGATTCAAATTATTACATTATCACAATCGGTTTTTATTGAAACCGATGGGGATAAGAATATTATCAAAATCGGTTCTTGATGCAAACCGATTGCGATACAAAACATATCCCAATCGGTTCCAGTAAGAACCGATTGTGATGATGTTACTGCCCATCGTTCGAAAATGGCCTCGCATTGACAATATGACACATTCATCACAATCCACAAAATCACAGAACATATACATCACAATCTACACACATTACATTCAAATTAATATTGTTTACAATCAGTAATGTATCACATTCACATTCAGATAAATTTTGTTTACACTTTATGGACTAGTATTTGCTTGAATTGTCTCTATATCTACCATCATCTGTTATAACTTCTGTCCAGTACCAGTGGCATAAATGGTCTCGTAATTTCTTGAGATCAGTGTTGGTTAGGCTCTTCCGGATGATATCAAGGTCCTGCAAAATAGATAGTAGTGCACTAATATATTTAAGGCTTAAATTGGTATTGTAACATGCTGATAGTATTATGCTTGTAAAAACAAATATCACATAGACAGTAGTGCAAATAATCCGCTTTATACCTTAGGGAAAACATGTGAGCGACCAACCAAATTCAGCATGTGATGCATCACGTAAAAGCCACACAGATCATCGCACCCTTGTTGATGACACTGTGAACAAAGAAACTTAAATTAGGAGACGAATTAAAAATAGGTGTAAGAAAAAAATCCTATGATAGACACTTGTACCTTGAAGCGCTTCCACTTGAGTTTGGTGCCTTGTTTATCATTGTGTCGGCCACGTTCAGCAACGTAAGACATGAAAGCCCTATACATTGGAGAGATGCCATGCATTGAGGTTAAAAATACCTAATGTAGTTCAATATGTAAAGTGTTAGGTTAGAGGAATGTACTTACTTCTGCAAAACAGGCTCGATCGCATAGTCCATCGGTCTATTTTCGAGTGAGTTCAACGTGTAGACCTTGTTTTGACTCGGAACAACCACAAGTAGAACCCAATGGTTGCTTATTAAACGGTACACAATTGTAACACCCCAAAATTTTGCTTTCCTTAAATTCATGTGTGATTTGGCACTTTGGTGAATTTTTGGAATTTTCTGGAATTTATTTGGATTTATTTGGAATTTATTTGAATTTATTCCATTTTGAATTAATTAAAGAATTAAACTTTGCAAATAAAATTTTGTTGGAAATATTTTATTTGAGTCCAAAATGATCCAAAGTATTTTCCAGAATTTTTCTGGAATTTTTCTGAGTCTTTTGCTATTTTTAATGAATTAAATGAATTACTGGGAAATATTTTTATTATTAAATCGCTGGAAAATGCGAGTGGGTTTGTACTGTTCATCCGACCGAGCCTGAGTCAGACTCGAGTTCGAGTCCGACCCGAACCCGACCCGAGCCACGTGACTCGACCGGACCAAGTCCAAACCCTAAGCCTGTGAACCGTTGGATCGAGATCCAACGGTGAACTTCGCCAAGACCGATCCGATCGGATCCGATCCAGCACTGCTCACGCCAGGCGATCGGCCGTCGATCGTGCCACGTGGACGGCCGTGTCGTCGTCCCGCCGAGTCCGAGCCGGACTCCTCCGCCGCTTGCCGCCGTGTGGGATTAGGGCTCCGCCTCCGTCGCGCGCATGCCGAGGGCATTTAAGTGCACGTGGTACCCGAGGACCGCCGTGACCCGCGCACTCTTTGCCCTAACCCACCGAGCTCTAGCCGCCGTAGGTTTGCCGGAATCGCCGCCGTAGTTGCGTGAAGCGCCGCCACGGTTTTTGTCTCGCCGCCGTCCGCCGCCCTCCGCTGCTCGAGCCCGGTTCCGAACCGTCCGCCAAGGCGCACTCGAGGTGGTCTTTCACTACCGAGCAGCCCTGCAACGCCGCCGCATTGGTCGCCTTCTCCGACCTCGGTGAACCAGCTCCGCCGCGCCGCCATCGCCGACTGAAGCTTTCTCCGCCGTCCGATCCGGATCCGACTGCTACGGTGAGTTCCACGTGCGCCCTAACGCCGTTAGAGCTAGGTTAGATCCTAACCGTTAGATCGGGATCGAACGGTGTAGATTAGATCTAGTGTCAGGGGCCGGATCCATTTTGGACCGTTAGATCTGGATCCAACGGCGTGGATTGACCGCGTTAACCCAAACGCGTGGTATCCAGATCCAATCTGGACCGTTGATTTTCAAATCAACTACGAGATTGTGCCACGCGTGCTTAGCCGCCCAAGCGCGTGGGAGCGTGTCTCGACACGCGGGACCCGTGTCGAGGGCCCACGTGTCACCGCGCAGCCACGCTGCGTCGCGTGAGACCCGGCACGGCGGTGGGGCCCACATGTCAGCGACACGTGGATTCGTGGACCGAGTCCACGGTAGACCCGAGCCGAGCGTGGACCACGTCCATGGACCGGCTGACGTCAGCAGGCCAATCAGAAGCTGCCGCGTGGCCTTGATGACGCAATAATTAATTTCCGAAAAAGAAAATGATTTATTAATTCGAAATAATGATTTCAGATTTTGATTCAAACTTCAAACGCTTATAACTTTTGCGTTTCAACTCCGATTTGAGTGATTCAAATTTCTAAATTTGTATAAAATTGAGATCTACCTAAATATGAATTTTATTTAATTTTTGGACTAAAGTTTTTCTCTGTAAAATTATTTAATTGATTATTTGAACTTTAAATAATCATAACTTTTGCATCTTAACTCCAAATTTGATGATTCCAGTTTCTAAGAATTCATAAAATTATGTTCTCTCTGTTTATGGATTTTATTTGGATGTTTGGACACTTTTTGCCTATTGTTTATTCGTGTATTTGCTATTTGCACGCTTTACGAGTAGACGTTGAAGTGCCGGAAGGATTCGAAGGAGAAGTATTGACTCAGGATCCAACTCAAGACCAAGAACAAGTACTTTTTGAAGGCAAGTTGTGCTTTGACCATGTTGATCCTATTTTGAAATCTATTTTGATTTAACCTATTGCATGCTAAGTTCAAATAGAAAAATACTTTATTTAAAAATGGGGAATTAGATAAGTACCAATTTGCTGTATGACACCTTGATTATTTAAGTATGTGCCATGACCCCTTGTCACCCTAGTTGTGGATTACTAGTTGGACATTATTAAATTGCCAACATGGGTTTAGACCGTTGTAGTATACTGCTTAGACCTACTACGTGCTCATGACATGATTTTGGATAATCAAATGTTAATATTGACTTAATGACATATTGAACCTGTTTTGGAAAAGTATCATGTGATGTTGATGGCACGTGGTGCATGGTAATCAACTGGGGTTTGATAAACAGCGATTTCGGCCAGGGCATGTGGCAAGAGTAATCAGTTGGGCCAGTTGTTGCTTTGGGGATGTTGATTTGGTTCTTCGGGTAGTCTTGCCCTGGTCACCCTTAGTACTTAACCTTGCAAGCCTTTGAACTGGTCTAACGTGCAACCACATGTCTCAGTAATGGGACGGACCTAGTTGACTAAGTTGCTAATAACGCATTACTGTGGGACCTCGGAGAGGTCAACTACACCCTTTGTGTAAGTTGTACGGGGAGCGCATCTGGGCCGAGGCCAGGTACCCATCTAACGGTTGATTGGCCTAGACTTCGCCTTAGCGAAGGGAAGGGTTAGTGCGCAATAACCGGGGAGGACCACTTGTATTGTTAGAAGTCTCCGAAAGACTTTGTTACGGGAACTCGCCTTTGTGGTGTTTGACTGTATCTTGTGGGTAAAGTGCATAACCTCTGCAGAGTGTAGAATCTATTCGAATAGCCGTGTCCATGTATTGGACATCGCCGGGAATTACAAATAAGGGTTAGATTTTCTCAAAAATAACTTTGGTTTGAAAGGTTGGGCTGGATTAATAATGAAGTTGATGGAAATGTGGTTTAGGATGGGAAAGATGTTTACTAAACTTCTTGAAAAGTTAATTATGCTTTACTTATTTCTACTGCTTTCGAATCTACTTATATTACTTGTCCAATGCTATTTACTGCAAATATACCTTGAGTTATTCCTTTGTACCAAGCCATGCATATAGTATATTAGCTTGCATTCTCAGGCATGACTTGTCGAGTACCAAGTACTCACCCTTGCCTCAACACAACACCGCTTGAAGAGGAGACTACGCCACTTTGGAGGAGGAGCTCCAAGAGGATCCGTCTACTTAGGGAAGCGAGCCCACTGCCTGCCTGTGGTATACTGGATGGCGCCACGATGTTACCTTATTTGATTTTCCGCTGCTACTATTTCTCTTTTAATAAGTATCGTCCTGCGAGGCGTACATTTGTGACTTGACCATAAGGTCGAGTAACCAGTTTGGTTATTTAAATAAAAGTACTTTATTAGCATCGAATGGTATGATTGTGATATTTACCGATGTTAAGACTGTGTGCACTAGCGCGTTCCTGGACTAGTGTTGAATACACAGAGGGTCCGGATTTGCAAATTCGGGGTCCCGACAGAGGTGGTATCAGAGCCATACTGACTGTAGGCTCAACCCTAGCTAGAATGGTCGTAGTGAGGATAAAACCTATTTTCTAAAGCTAAAATTTGTGAAGACAAGAAATGACATCTCGACTTATCCCCTTCTCTCTTTTCTTGTCTCTTGCTGAAATTTTCCCTTACCTTGTCACAATTTAAAAATTCCGAGTTCTTACGTAAAGCACTCTTGTGACAGATGGAGGAAGAATTTAACTACGTCGATCTGGGAGTTGGTCACGCCATGGAACTTTGGCATATGCTACAAACTCTCGGAGATGTTGAGAAGCCGCAATACCAAGTGGACGTGATCAGACAAGCGGGATTGATCAAGGCTTGTGATGTGAAGATTGAGGTACCTGCCAGTAAGAAGGGCCAGTGCAATCGCTCGATACACCGCAGACCGCCAGAGGTCTACAATGCAGATGGGTATCCAAGAGGTATCACGACGAGCAATGCGGCACATTACCCGTATCTACGCCAGAGAGTTGGAGAGCACGGTGTTCCGTTATCACCCGCGCAGCAATAACGTTCTTGACCCGAAGGCGATTCAGGATGAGGATGCCACGGTTACATAGTTGGCACGATTTGTTGTCGCCCAGGAGGATGTACTAGATGATACAAGCAAGGAGCTCGTAAGGCCCGCAAGGAGATCACGACAGAGAAGAACAGATGGCGGGAAGCTCAAGAGTATGTGGCACACCTTCTCGCGAAGGATTGACGAGCCGAGATGACTTTGTACGGACTGCACTGAGCCAAGATTTGAGCCACACGAGCCAGATCCGGAGGAGTCGATCTCGATGAGGACACCGCTTCTTCGACTACCACAGAGGACACAGCTTGCCGGACATGGCAATCGTTTCGGCGCCTATGCCGCAAAGACCTGCACTCGTGCCGTGGAGGTTTTCTCGATGAGTGAGCATAGGTTCTATAGTGAGACTCCTTCACCGAGTCGCGTCATAGAATAAAGAGTCACCCTTTAGGCGTTAGACTCCAGAGTTAGTTCGATTTGGATTTTCATTGTTTGCTGAGTGTGCAGTATGTGTTGCAAGGCCCTTAGGCATTGTAAGCAGCCATACCAAGTTATTAATAATAAAGTTGGACCTTAAAGTTACACCTTTCGCCCCGCATAAGTTCCATATTACTTGTCTATTCTTGTTTCCCTCTCATCTCTAAAACTTAGAGCAAATCGACAGATGGTGAACACCCGCGGAAACTTTGGAAGCAATGGGAGTGGTTCTCGCCCAGCAGAAAACCCCAATGATGGAGCACCAGCACCGCCACTAGATATGCAGAATTTCAGAGCTTTTCTTGCTGCTCAGACTCAGTTGATGCATGCTATGATGCAACAAATGCAACACGTCACCGCGCAGTCCACTGCTAATCAAGTTAATCAGGGACCACGCCGTAATCACAAGACCTGCCGAGTTCATGAGGACTCACCCACCCACTTTCTCTGGGAATGCCAATCCATTGGAGGCCGATGATTGGTTAAGGTCAATTGAGAGGAAGCTACACATAGCTCAATGCATAGGAAATGAGAAGGTACTCTACGCTTCTCATCGCTTGGAAGGAACAAATTACCGAATGGTGGGAGAATTTCGTGCCACGCAAGAGAACCCTCAAGATATCACTTGGGAAGAGTTCACACCGCATTTCACAAGATCACGTGCCTGAAGGAATCATGGACCTTAAGAAAGAGGAGTTCAGAGCATCAAGCAAGGTAATCACCAGTTGGTCGACTACTGAACAAGTTCACACAACTAGCATGCTACGCACCGAGGATGTAGCGACAGATAAAGCCAGATACCTCGCCGTGAAGGGACTTAACTCAGACTACAAGTAGGATTGATCACCCACACCTTCCGCATTTCCAAGAATTGGTGAATAAGGCGCTTATTCTTGAGGACAAGCGCAAGGAACTGGATGAGAACAGAAGCGCAGGATGCAACAAAGAAGGATCACGCCAGTGAACGCAATAAATACCGAGAGTTGCACCAAATCAATTCTTCGATTCCAACCACGAATGCAACAAGGACACCATCCTCAGCACCAAGGCCTGTCAATCGTAACTACTGCAGACCCACTTCGCTAGAAACACTACTCCGTGCAACAAAGAAGAATGGTGAGACGCCGCTACAATCGCAACGAGCCAGACACTTTGCCAACAGCTTGTCCAAAGAAGACAGCAGGAGTGACTCGATTCGCTTCAATCTAGGAACCACCCCAGCTAGGACGCCAAAGACCAGGAGCCACACCCTGCATCGTGGTGAGAGGCCGAGCCAACCATGTCACCGCAGATGCACCGCATGCTACGGACGTCGTGATCGGGTAAGTTACTTGTTAACTCAAGACTGCAACAGTTTTGTTTGACTCTGGAGCTTCGCATTCGTTTGTTTCACAAGGCTTTGCTACTAGAAATGATTTGAGGATTGCAAGACTTAGATGCATGCTTCTAGTTCAAACCCCTGGTTCCGAACTCCGAACGAAAGTAGGATGTTCCGGGGTGAGAATACTAATAGATGGAATAGAGTTCCTAGCAAACCTTATTATTCTAGAAACCTGCACCTTAGACGTCATATTGGGAATGGATTGGTTATCCAAGCACAAGGCCGTATTGGATTGTGGACGAAGGACTATCTCGATTGAGAGCCCATGTGGGAAGAAAGTGGAATTTCAAGCCACTGCAGCTTAGAGATGGACGATTGATGGTTAACAGCACCAAGGCAATCAGCATAGAGGATGTCTCAAGAGTGAATGAGTACCCAGATGTTTTCCCGAAGATCTACCTCGGTATGCCGCGAGACGAGGACATAGAGTTTGTGATAGAGCTTGTACTGCACAAGACCGATAGCAAAGAGACCTTATCGGATGTCCACCGAGGAGTTGGTAGAGATGAAGAAACAGCTAGAAGAGTTAATGGAGAAAGGATTTATCGACGAGGCCTCGTCGCCGTGGGGAGCACCGCTTTGTTTGTCAAGAAGAAGGACAGGAGTTTCGGGATGTGCATTGACTACCGTGCACTCAATGAAGTCACCGTGAAGAATAAGTATCCGCTACCCAGGATTGATGATTTGTTTGATCACCGAGAGGAGCCGGAGTTTTCTCCAAGATTGATCTGAGATCGGGATACCATCGATTGAAGATCCGATCGAAGATATCCCGAAGACTGCATTCTCGTCAAGATATGGACATTACGAGTTTACGCTATGTCTTTTGGTCTGATTTAATGCGCCAAAGATATTTCATGAATATGATGAATAAGGTGTTCATGGAATACTTGGACAAGTTTGTCGTCGTGTTCATAGATGATATTCTAATCTACTCCAAAACGGAGGATGAACATCTTAGGACACTTAAGGCGAGTTTTGGAAAAGCCGAGGAACAACAACTCTTCGCCAAGTTCAAGAAGTGTGATTTTTGGAAGGACAAGGTGGAGTTTCTTGGACATGTAATGACCGCAGGAGTCGCCGTGAGACCCAAGCAAAGTAGAAGCTGTGTTACATTGGGAGCAAACAAGACTGTGACCCAGATTCGAGTTTCCTTGGAATGGCGGTGGTACTACCGCTGCTTTCATCGAAGGCTTCTCGACAATTGCGAAACCTCTTACGCAATTCTTTGAAGAAGGAAAAGAAGTTTGCATGGACGCCTTGAGAATGTGAGAAAGGATTTCAGAGTCAAGAAGCGATTGACATCGGCCACGGTGTTAGTTCTACCGGATGTTAATCAAAGCTTTGATATTTATTGTGACGCATCGCGCCAAGGACTTGGATGTGTCTTGTCTGAGAATGGAAAGGTCGTCGCTTATGCATCAAGGCAGTTGAGGCCGCATGAGGAAAATTATCCGACACATAACCTAGAGTTAGCTGCCGTAGTGCATGCCTTGAAGATATGGCGTCACTATCTAATCGGGAACAGATGTGAAGTGTATACGGATCATAAGAGCCTTAAATACATATTCACCCAGTCGGAACACAACATGAGGCGAGAGGAGATGGTTAGAGTTAATCAAGGACTACAATGTTGGAATCCATGACCAGCCCGGGCAAGCCAACGTAGTAGCCGCGGCTCTGCGGCGGACAAGCCATACCGTGAGTACGTTGCTAGCCACAAGTCAGGATGAGTTATGTGAGGATTTTCAGAAAATGAAGATTGAGGTGGTACCTAGCGGATTCTTGGCCGCATTAGAAGTAAAGCCTACCCTAGAAGATCAGATCCGGGAAGGATGTATGATGATGACAAGATCCGCAGGATTAAGTCCATCAAGGAGGAAGGCAAGGCAGAGGACTTCAAGTTGGATGAGCAAGGCACGTTGTGGATGAAGGATCGCATTTGTGTGCCTAACAAGAAGGAGTTAAAGCAACTGATTTTGGAAGAAGCCCATGACTCCAAGTACTCAATTCATCCTGGAAGCGCCAAGATGTATCAGGATCTGAAGGAGAGATTCTGGTGGCCGAGTATGAAACGTGAAGTTGCTGAGCATGTTGCATTGTGCGACATATGCCAGAGAGTCAAGGCAATGCATCAGAGACCAGCAGGATTGCTACAACCGCTGAAAATACCTGAGTGGAAGTGGGAGGAAATCGGAATGGATTTCATTACCGGTTTGCCTAAAACTCAAGGAGGTTATGACTCCATATGGGTTATAGTGGATCGCTTGACTAAAGTAGCCCATTTTATCCCCGTGAAGACCACTTACTCTAGGGACAAGTTGGCAGAGTTGTACATGATCAGGATTGTCTGTTTGCACGGGGTGCCAAAAAGGATTGTATCGGACAGAGGTACCCAATTTACCTCAAGATTCTGGAATAAGTTGCATGAAGCCATGGGAACCCGTTTGAACTTCAGTACAGCTTATCATCCACAGACGGATGGACAGACCGAAAAGAGTCAACCAGATTCTGGAGGATATGTTGAGAGCTTGTGCATTAGCTTATGCTACCTCTTGGGATAAGAGTTTGCCGTATGCCGAGTTCAGTTACAACAATAGTTATCAAGCTAGTTTACAGATGTCACCTTTTGAGGCACTGTATGGTCGACCCTGTCGGACGCCATTGAATTGGAATGAGACCGGCGAGCGCCGTGTCTTTGGGCCTGATATTCTTCAAGAGGCTGAAGAGCAGATCGCCATGATTAGGGAAAGGTTGAAGATCGCCCAATCTCGACAGAAGAGTTATGCTGACAATCGTCGCAGGGATTTGAGTTTTGAACCGGAAGACTTTGTATACCTCAGAGTTACGCCTCGTGGGAGTTAAGAGGTTCCATGCCAAAGGGAAACTTGCACCCTGTTATGTTGGACCATTTAAGATTTTGAGCCGCAGAGGCGAAGTTGCTTATCACCGGAGTTGCTACAAATCGTTAACGAGGAGTACATGATGTATTCCATGTGTCCCGATTGAAAAAGTGTCTCCGAGTTCCTGAGGAACAGGCCGCTAGAGTCAATTGAGTTGCAAGAGGATTTGACTTATAAGGAGCATCCCGTGAGGATTCTAGACACAATGGATCGAGAGACCCAAATAAGTCAACCCGTTTCAGAGAGTTCAAAGGAGCAACCATGAAGAAAGCGAAGCGACTTGGGAGCGCGAAGAGGATTTGAAGAAAGAGTTTTCAAACCTATTCTGTAGTGAGCCCTGAATCTCGGAGACGAGATTCTATTAAGGGGGGAGGTTTGTAACACCCCAAAATTTTGCTTTCCTTAAATTCATGTGTGATTTGGCACTTTGGTGAATTTTTGGAATTTTCTGGAATTTATTTGGATTTATTTGGAATTTATTTGAATTTATTCCATTTTGAATTAATTAAAGAATTAAACTTTGCAAATAAAATTTTGTTGGAAATATTTTATTTGAGTCCAAAATGATCCAAAGTATTTTCCAGAATTTTTCTGGAATTTTTCTGAGTCTTTTGCTATTTTTAATGAATTAAATGAATTACTGGGAATTATTTTAATTATTAAATCGCTGGAAAATGCGAGTGGGTTTGTACTGTTCATCCGACCGAGCCTGAGTCAGACTCGAGTTCGAGTCCGACCGAACCCGACCGAGCCACGTGACTCGGCCAGGACCAAGTCCAAACCCTAAGCCTGCGGAACTGCTGGATCGAGATCCAACTACCAACTCAGCGCGACCGATCCGATCGGATCCGATCCGGTTCGTTCACGCCGCGGCGATCCCAGCCGTCGATCGTGCCACGTGGGCGGCCGTCGTCGTCGTCCGCCGAGTCCAAGCCGGACTCCTCCGCCGTCGCCGCCGTGGGATTAGGGCTCGCCCCGTCTGCGCGCATGCCGAGGGCATTTAAGTGCAAGGTGGTACCCGAGGACCGCCGTGACCCAGCGCACTCTTTGCCCTAACCCACCGAGCTCTAGCCGCCGTAGGTTTGCGGAATCGCTCGCCGTAGTTGCGTGAAGCGCCGCCACGATTTTGTCTCGCCTCGCCGTCCGCCGTCCTCGCCGCGTCGAGCCGGTTCGGAACCGTCGGCCAAAGCGCACTGAGGTGGTCTTTCACTTCGCCGAGCAGCCCAGGCGCCGCCGCGCATTGGTCGCCTTCTCCGACCTCGGTGAACCAGCTCCGCCGCGCCGCCATCGCCGACTTCGAGCTTTCTCCGCCGTCCGATCCGGATCCGACTGCTACGGTGAGTTCCACGTGCGCCCTAACGCCGTTAGAGCTAGGTTAGATCCTAACCGTTAGATCGGGATCGAACGGTGTAGATTAGATCTAGTGTCAGGGGCCGGATCCATTTTGGACCGTTAGATCTGGATCCAACGGCGTGGATTGACCGCGTTAACCCAAACGCGTGGTATCCAGATCCAATCTGGACCGTTAATTTTCAAATCAACGGCCGAGATTGTGCCACGTGTGCTTAGCCGCGCCCACGCGCGTGGGGAGCATGTCTCTGACACGCGGGACCCGCGTGTCAGAGGGCCCACGTGTCAGCCGCAGTCACGCGTGCGTGAGACCCAGCGCTGGCAGGTGGGGCCCACATGTCAGCGACACGTGGATTCGTGGACCGAGTCCACGGTAGACCCGAGCCGAGCGTGGACCACGTCCATGGACGGTGGCGTCAACGAGCCAATCAGAAGCTGCCACGTGTCCTTGATGACGCAATAATTAATTTCCGAAAAAGAAAATGATTTATTAATTCGAAATAATGATTTCAGATTTTGATTCAAACTTCAAATGCTTATAACTTTTGCGTTTCAACTCCGATTTGAGTGATTCAAATTTCTAAATTTGTATAAAATTGAGATCTACCTAAATATGAATTTTATTTAATTTTTGGACTAAAGTTTTTCTCTGTAAAATTATTTAATTGATTATTTGAACTTTAAATAATCATAACTTTTGCATCTTAACTCCAAATTTGATGATTCCAGTTTCTAAAAATTCATAAAATTATGTTCTCTCTGTTTATGGATTTTATTTGGATGTTTGGACACTTTTTGCCTATTGTTTATTCGTGTATTTGCTATTTGCACGCTTTACGAGTAGACGTTGAAGTCTAAGGATTCGAAGGAGAAGTATTGACTCAAGATCCAACTCAAGACCAAGAACAAGTACTTTTTGAAGGCAAGTTGTGCTTTGACCATGTTGATCCCATTTTGAAATCTATTTTGATTTAACCTATTGCATGCTAAGTTCAAATAGAAAAATACTTTATTTAAAAATGGGGAATTAGATAAGTACCAATTTGCTGTATGACACTTTGATTATTTAAGTATGTGCCATGACCCCTTGTCACCCTAGTTGTGGATTACTAGTTGGACATTATTAAATTGCCAACATGGGTTTAGACCGTTGTAGTATCTTTGCTTAGACACGCCACGTGCTCATGACATGATTTTGGATAATCAAATGTTAATATTGACTTAATGACATATTGAACCTGTTTTGGAAAAGTATCATGTGATGTTGATGGCACGTGGTGCATGGTAATCAACTGGGGTTTGATAAACGATTTCGGCCAGGGCATGTGGCAAGAGTAATCAGGTGGGCCGATTGTGGCATTGGGGATGTTGATTTGGTTCTTGGGTAGTCTTGCCCTGGTCACCCTAAGGACTTAACCTTGCAAGCCTTTGAACTGGTCTAACGTGCAACCACATGTCTCAGAATGGGACGGACCTAGTTGACTAAGTTGCTAATAACGTGCACTGTGGGACCTCGGGAGGTCAACTACACCCTTTGTGTAAGTTATGCGGGAGCGTCTGGCCGAGGCCAGGTACCCATCTAACGGTTGATTGGCCTAGACTTCGCCTTAGCGAAGGGAAGGGTTAGTCTTGCCAATAACCAGGGAGGACCACTTGTATTGTTAGAAGTCTCCGAAAGACTTTGTTCTGGGAACTTCGCCTTTGTGGTGTTTGATCAGTATCTTGTGGGTAAAGTGCATAACCTCTGCAGAGTGTAGAATCTATTCGAATAGCCGTGTCCGCGGTATTGGACATCGCTAGAATTACAATCAAGGGTTAGATTTTCTCAAAAATAACTTTGGTTTGAAAGGTTGAAATTTGGATTAATAATGAAGTTGATGGAAATGTGGTTTAGGATGGGAAAGATGTTTACTAAACTTCTTGAAAAGTTAATTATGCTTTACTTATTTCTCGCTTTGAATCTAATTATATTACTTGTCCAATGCTATTTATCGCAAATATACCTTGAGTTATTCCTTTGTACCAAGCCATGCATATAGTATATTAGCTTGCATTACAGGCATGACTTGCTGAGTACCAAGTACTCACCCTTGCCTCAACACAACACCAGTTGAAGAGGAGACTACGCCCGACTTTGGAGGAGGAGCTCCAAGAGGATCCGTCTACTTAGGAAGCGAGCCCGGCCAGTTGCCTGTGGTATCTTGGATGGCGCCACGATGTTACCTTATTTGATTTTCATTTGCTACTATTTCTCTTTTAATAAGTATCGCCTGCGAGGCGTGCATTTGTGACTTGACCATAAGGTCGAGTAACGATTTAGTTATTTAAATAAAAGTACTTTATTAGCATCGAATGGTATGATTGTGATATTTACCGATGTTAAGGCTGTGTGCACTAGCTGCGTTCTGGATTAGTGTTGAATACACGGAGGGTCCGGATTTGCAAATTCGGGTCCCGACAGAGGTGGTATCGAGCCATCTTATTTGTAGGCTCAACCCTAGCTAGAATGGTCGTAGTGAGGATAAAACCTATTTTCTAAAGCTAAAATTTGTGAAGACAAGAAATGACATCTCGACTTATCCCCTTCTGTCTTTTCTTGTCTCTTGCTGAAATTTTCCCTTACCTTGTCACAATTTAAAAATTCCGAGTTCTTACGTAAAGCACTCTTATGACAGATGGAGGAAGAATTCAACTACGTCGATCTGGGAGTTGGTCACGCCGCGGAACTTTGGCATATGCTACAAACTCTCGGAGATTTTGAGAAGCCGCAATACCAAGTGGAAGTGATCAGACAAGCGGGATTGATCAAGGCTTGTGATGTGAAGATTGAGGTACCTGCCAGGAAGAAGGGCCTAGGCAATCGCCCGATACACTGCACTGCCAGGAGGTCTACAATGCAGATGGGTATCCAAGAGGTATCACGACGAGCAATGCGGCACATTACCCATATCTACGCCAGAGAGTTGGAGAGCACGGTGTTCCGTTATCACCCGCGCAGCAATAACCTTCTTGACCCGAAGGCGATTCAGGATGAGGATGCCACGGTTACACAGTTGGCACGATTTGTTGTCGCCCAGGAGGATGTACTAGATGATACAAGCAAGGAGCTACAGAAGGCCCGCAAGGAGATCATGACAGAGAAGAACAGATGGCGGGAAGCTCAAGAGTATGTGGCACACCTTCTGCGAAGGATTGACGAGCTGGAGATGACTTTGTACGGACGGACCAGAGCCGATTTCGAGCTACACGAGCCAGATCCGGAGGAGTCGGATCTCGATGAGGACATCGCTTCTTCGACTACCACAGAGGACACGATTCTTTGGACATGGCAATCGTTTCGCGCCTATGCCGCAGCACCCGTACCCAGGCCGTGGAGGTTTTCTCGATGAGTGAGCATAGGTTCTATAGTGAGACTCCTTCGCCGAGTCGCGTCATAGAATAAAGAGTCACCCTTTAGGCGTTAGACTCCAGAGTTAGTTCGATTTGGATTTTCATTGTTTGCTGAGTGTGCAGTATGTGTTGCAAGGCCCTTAGGCATTGTAAGCAGCCATACCTAGTTATTAATAATAAAGTTGGACCTTAAATTTACACCTTTCGCCCCGCATAAGTTCCATATTACTTGTCTATTCTTGTTTCCCTCTCATCTCTAAAACTTAGAGCAAATCGACAGATGGTGAACACCCGCGGAAACTTTGGAAGCAATGGGAGTGGTGCGAGACTCACAGCGTCCAGGATCACTAAATAGTCATCTGATTGAGTATGGTGCGAGACTCACAGCGTCCAGGATCGTATGGTAGAAATATCGACGGCTTTCAAGCTGTACATAAAGTACAGATCCTCAAAACTGACTGGGAAGGTCCCATCCTCGTTGCGGTGGAATTGGCCCGCTCGATACTTCACTATGAAATCGTGGCGAGGCTCGGCCTCATGTGACCTATCGATGTACCATCCATGTAGGTGACGAGTGAACAAGCCCAAAGAATTCAATTCTTGGCTTGGGAGAAAGGGCTTTCCATGTATGTACCGCTTGTGATCATCAGGGTGCTCTGTGCCCTCTGACAACTTTGCCTTCTTCACGGAGGGACTCTCTGAACTCTGCTTTGTATCTTTCGTCATCGTGGTAGAAGTCCTTTTTGCGCCCACTGCGCACTCGGCATTTGTAGCCTGCAGCGTAGGTGCAGGAGGTGCAAATGCAGCGTAGGTGCAAGGTTGTGTAGCGAGGCATGAGCATGTGCGGCAGAGGCGAGGCAGCGATAGTAGGAGGAGGAGCAGCGGCGGCAGGAGTAGTACCAGGAAGCGGCGGCGGTAGTACCCGGCAGATAGCGATGTGAGGCAGCGGCGGTAGGAGGAGGCGATATGAAGCGACACCGATGCGATGAGGAGGAAGCGGCGGATAGTAGGAGGAAGCGATAGCGATAACAGAGCGACACCGATGCGCGCATGCAGTACTAGCGATGCGATAGTAGTAGCGCAATAGCGATGCTTGAGCGACAATAGCGATACCGAGTAATGTGATAGCATCGATGGCAGCGGATAGTACCAGCGATGCAGCGGTAGTACGACCCGATGGCAGCCAGGAGGAGGTGCTTGCACTACGACACCCGTTGCGGGCCACTTGATGAACGACATCCGTGCTTGCCCGAGAGTGGTGATATCTTCGTTCGGGGGGAACTCCAGGGCATGAGACATGTAAACATCGTGGACATAGTCCACCTGCACCCTCATGTAGCCCATCCCCAAAGGTATACCATGCACCGTGTCATCCTCCTTGCATGGAAATGCAACCCGCCGCAGCCTCAATCAGATTCCGTCGTCGATCGAGACTAGCCAAGCACTTGGCGAGGACCACGCAAGAAGTGATCAGCACCTTCATCATAATCTGTGTTAAGCTTACTCATGTACCTTTTGGTCTGAAATAGTTATTACCTTGAGGTGTGGAATGCACAGTTCCTTATTGGAAGCGCTGCTGCTAGGGCGTAGCATAGGCGATGGTTGAGGAATCTGATTCTGGGAGAACATCGCCATCATCTCAGCCATCATCTCAGCCTTTAACTCCTCCTTCAACTCCTCCTTCATCTGCAAACGGATCCGCGCCTCACGTGCTTCCCATGATCTTGCCACAGCCTTTGGGCGCGCTCTCCTCTACAAAGAAGGACCTCTTCGTATACCCGCACTTTTCAAGCACCGCCCCTTATGATCGGGCTTCCCGATTGCCGAACACAGGATGTCCCTTGACCCTTGGCTTTCAAATGCTCCTTGCTCTTTCTGCAGGCTTACCTCCTCCTGCAGGTCGCAAATATAAATTATTACTAAAATATAATGGGAATATAATATGCAATGTACTATGTTAGATATCTTACGATGGTCGTGACGATGTGCGGTCGCGGGTTTGGAATGACAATCGGCCGTCAAAGGTTTTCTTCGTCCTCGCTAATACCCGATCAGCGTGCCGCTCCTCGCATATGTGGGAGTAAGGCATCGTTGTCCCAGAGGTTGCACACTCAGAGGCTAGTCGCACCCACTCTGCCTTCTTCCCTACGTACCCACCGGAATCGAGGTGGTGCGCGTGTGTGTTACGCCTCTGTATAGCGATATTCTTCTCTCTTAGCTCCTCCGCCTCGGGCGTATTCCTCATCCTTGCGAACTCCTCCCAAACCTCGGGTGTAACAAATGGATACCTTTGGAAGGGAGTACGGTCTTTCAACACGAACTCGGCATGCATGGTCACCCTGAAATGCCTCAAAGCCACACCCATTCTCTTCAAGGCGTAGCGTCTCGCATTGATTTCATCTTCCTCAGGTATAATCCATTTTCCCTTAACTTCGTCCCACAGTCGGTTCTTCTGCTCGTCGCTTACTTCCTTCCTCCAGTCCTTAATTGTGACCGGCACTCGCTCCCTCACCAATTGGCCGAGAAAAGAGGAGTAGCGCCCCTTAAACGGGCCAGGACCCGTGCAAACCCCCCTGGCATTGAAGTGGAGCACTTGTGGCGTTCTCCCTGTGGCTCCTTTATTCGGTCCTCTGGCCTTTCTAACCTTCCTCGATGGGGTAGCAGGACCTTCTTCTCTCTCTGGCGTTGAGCCGGTGCTCTCTCTTTGCGACATTTCGAAGTAAGTACGTATATGTCAAACCTAAACTTCATGAGAGGAAGCAATTCAAATTTCACACAATAGAAAGCAATTCACATGTCTATCTCAGAGACCGACTAAATGCGTGCGTACCAACGATGACTCTTAATCTCTAATTAGGTTAGGTCCTAATCCCATTCGAGGATATGTGGTTCGAGCAAGTTCCTAAGCTGTTGTACAACTCTAGAAAATTTGGCGACATCTCACATTGTTCTCCAAATACACGTCTCGACAACAGGTCAAGAGGGTGTGTATTCGAAGAACACCAGGAGATCTTTGCGAAACTTTCTCTAGAGTTTTGTACAACAAATTAGAACTTGCCCGAGCCACATATCCTCGAACTAATCAAAAACGTGGACAATTGAGAGGCTTATTTATAAATATGCCATTTTTAGCATACTTATAAACAAGCACCCTCGAGCAGGAGACGCATAGGTTACGCAACTAAACTCGATAATAAAGTGCGATAATATAGCATGTGTTACAAGTTTCAAATTGCAATGATGGATTGCTCTCAGTTGCTATAGAAGGGTTGCTAAATTAATTAGCCGTCCAACTTCTAGATGGCCAATATATCACCGGCTATTACATCTAAAAATTTCAGGATTACAACCTAGAACTGACCTTTGCTCTAGCAATGAAAACAACAAGTACAAAGATAGCACGAATGAATATAGCACTAACCTAACCCTACCACAATGCATTAAGAGCAAGTGCCACCAAATTGTCACTAAGAGCATAAAGGAATAAGCACAACCTTTGCTCGACCCTAGAACAATGCATTAAGAGCAAGTGCCACCAAATTGTCAGCTAAGAGCAGTGTTGTTCTAGGTCTAGCAAGTTCCTTTAATGATCAGATTAATCAAGCCTCATTCAAAAGCAATCATCATCGAGCTATTTACAAGCAATTAAAGCCCACAGTCCGAAATGCATCTTACAGTGCGCCGAACCGAGTCGGCAATGGGGGAGGAGCCGATGGGGGACCCGCCGATGGGGGAGGCGCCGGGGGGGAGGACCCAGAGGGGGAGGCGCCCACGGGGTACCCGCCGATGGGGGAGGCGGAGGGGAGGCGCCCACTGGTACCCGCCGATGGGGAGGCGCCGGGGAGGACCTAGAGGGGAGGCGCCACGGGTACCCGCCGATGGGGGAGGCGTGGGGAGGAGGCGGAGGAGGCGCCCACGGGTACCGCCGATGGGGAGGCGCCAGGGAGGAGGCGAAGGGGGTGGCGCCGGTGGGGGAGGTGGTGGAGCTAGGGTTGTGGAATGAATTGAAACGAAATCGATGCCGCCAAAATGAACCGAGTGTCTTGCAGAAATGAAAATGCTCTGGGTTTTATCACGGTCGGTTCTATATAAAAACCGATCACAATTTGTGTAGTATCTGTGTCGGTTCTATATAAAAACCGATCGCAATATGTGGAGTATCTGTGTCGGTTCTTTAAAAGAACCGATCGCAATTATACTATCTGTGTCGGTTTCCTAAAGAACCGATTGTGATGACTATGATCCAATTTCTAATTTTTTTTAAAACAGAGTCTTCATTCAAAAGAGTCGAAAAGTCAAATCTTTTTCAAATTTGCTATACTATAAGATCCATTTGACATATATATTCTACAAAATTCTACATTATACAGGGAATTCTTACAACTTAATTTATTTAAAATACAACCCTTCTTGATGATCTACACGCATGTAATGTGTTCCATGTGTGCCGTCGTCACCGCTAAGACATGCCCCATCTGCAAACGAAGGTGTTTCATCAAATTGGTTGTACTCTTCTTCATTTACGACATTTTCAACTCCAACAGTCCTCCTCTTGCCATGAAGTACGACGTGCAACCTCGGATTGGCCGGATCACGCACGTAGAAAACTTGAGTTGCTTGCTTTGCGAGGACGAACGGTTCATCTCTGTAGGCCAGTCTATTCAGATCAACAAGTGTAAAACCTGTCTTGTCGACCTTAACTCCGTGAGAAAGTCTCACCCACTTACATCGGAACAATGGAATTTGGTATATTCCGTAGTCGAGCTCCCATATTTCTTTGATCATCCCGTAGTAACAGTTCATTGCAATTGACGATCCTCTAATTGAGTGATCATCGGACAAAGCATCTATGCTCACACCACTGTTTTGCACTGTACTCTTTGCATCTTGACTTTCAGTATAAAATGTGTAGCCATTAATATCGTAACCTTGCCATGTCTGTATATTAAATCTTGGTCCGTCAGCCAACCATTTGACATCCTCGGTACTAACGGAGACCTTCACCTTTTCTTTGAACCATGTGAGGAATCGATCGTTGTGTTCTCGTGTGATGGAAAGCTCATCCATAAGTGGATTCTCTTCCGTAATATCAACTTGTGCCGTTGGATGTATGGATGAACTTCAGCTGTGTTGCAAGACTGTGAAATGCGCTTTACAATACATATCAAATTGTGGGCTCATTAGATTTGACCCAATGGTTCCTTTGCCACCAAGTCTGCCCTCATGACGAGATATAGGAACACCAATCGGTTGTCTTTTACCTAGGTAGTCCACGCAGAACTCAATAACCTCTTGATCCCATAACCTTCAATAATACTACCCTCGAGGCTTCGACCTATTCCTCACGTATGACTTTAATATACCCATGTACCTCTCTACCGAATACATGTAACGCAGGATTGGGGGTCCACAAATCTTAATCTCTCTAACATGGTTAACACCGTGGTGGACATTGGCGTCTAAGAACGACAGGGAAATGCATCTCAAGGCGACAAAGAGTCTGCACCACCTCACTCTGTAAGTTGTCCAAGATATCGGGATCAATAACCTTGCATGAAATCGCATTGAAGAAATAGCATAACCGTAATTGCCAACCTGGCGTCATCTGGTAGGATATTTACGATTGCAACGAGGAGCATTTGGGTCATCAAGACATGACAGTTGTGGGACTTCATACCGATCAACTTCAAATCATCCATAGACACAAGCTTCTTAATGTTTATGAGTAGCCCGATGGAACTTTAATATCGTGGAGACACTTGCAGAGGTCTTCTTTCTCTTTCTTGGATAAGGTGTAGCATGCGTGAGGATGTACGGCCCTTTTCCATCCTCCTCCATCACTGCAAGCTTGGGCCTGATCCCCATGTAGGTCATATCGCGGCGAGCATTCACACCATCCTTGGTCTTCCCAGGTATGTTCAGCAGGATGCCTACCAAATTATCACAAACATTTTTCTCAACGTGCATGACATCAATACATTGACGGACATCTAACTCCTTCCAATATGGTAAGTCCCAAAATATCGACCTCTTTTTCCAAATGGTCCTAGGACGAACAGATTTACGGCTCTTACCATACTGAACATCGATATCCTCTACGCGTGAATATACTTGCCTTCCATTCATAGGCTGCAGGGCTGCACGAACTTCCCTCTTTCCATCAAATTTGTCATCCATCTTACGATATCGATGACTTCGGGGTAGAAACCTTCGGTGACCCATGTACACCGTTTTCCTCGAATTCGGCAGCCACAAGCTATCAGTGTCCTCTTCACAAATTGGACAAGCTTTGGCTCCCTTCGTGCTATAGCCCGCCAAATTACCAAGGGCTGGAAAATCATTTATGGTGCAAAATATCATAGCCCGTAGGGTGAAGTTCTCCCTTTTGTATGCATCCCACACCTCAACCCCCACATTCCACAATTTTACCAAATCCTCAATTAGTGGTGATAGGTACACATCAATATCATTACCCGGCTGTTTGGGTCCTGAGATTAGCAACGACATCATGATATACTTCCGCTTCATGCATAACCAAGGAGGCAAATTGTAGATACACAACAAAAGCGGCCAAATCTTGTGTCGACTGCTCATATTACCAAACGGATTCATACCATCCGTACTCAATCCAAATCTTATGTTCCTCATCTCGGCACCAAACTCCTCATGTTGCCAATTAATGTTTCTCCATTGAGCCGAATCAGCGGGATGTCTCAACTTGCCATCTTCCTTTCGAGATTCATAATGCCAATGCAACAATTTTGCCTCTTTAGGATTTGCAAATAACCGCTCTAAATGGGGAATGATGGGCAAATACCACAACACCTTGGCTGGTGCCCCTTTTTTCACATCTTCACCGTCGTCAATTCGGTTCTTACGCTTCTTGTCATTACGCTTCTCATTTTGTTTGTATCGGGGTACACCACAAACAGGACAAATGCGTAGTTCCTTATGGACGTTGCGGTATAGTATGCAATCATTTGGACATGCATGTATCCTTTCTATTTCCATTCCCATGGGACATAATAGCTTCTTCGCTTCATAAATACTTGTTGGCAACTCGTTTCCCTCTGGAAGCATATCCGATAGAAGTATTAAAAGTGCATTGAAACTTGTATCTGTTCAACGGTGTTTTGCCTTCAGTTCAAACAATGCAAGGACCGAACCCAACTTGGTGCATTCCCCTTTGCAACCTGAAAACAATGGTTTGGCATCGTCATCCATAAAGCTTTTAAATTTTTCGAACTCTCTGTCCGTGTAATTTCCCTCCACATACCGCAACATTTGATCTAAATTATCGTCATCAAACATATCACGCTCCGAGTCGTGATCGGCTTCCAGCATGTCTTCGTTGCGTAGCACAGAGGTACTACCTATCTCCCCATGATGGATCCAACACGTGTAATTCCTCACGAAGCCACGTCGAATCAAATGCCCTTCAATTTGAGCTGAGTTGTTAAATCTCCTGAGATTGGTGCAATCAATACAAGGACAATATATGAACTTTACACCCCTCATAACCATATCTTCTTCTGCAATTTTTATGAACTCCTTAACTCCCCTCTGAAATTCAGCACTCACACGGCTTTTGTGATACATCCATTCTTCACGGTCCATCTACAAGTAAACCGCAAACAATAAATTAATAATGCCCTAATCAATGAAATAAAAGAAGGGTTGAACCCAAAACAAAGTTTTTGTTGAATGATCTTAAAGAAACGTATATCTCAGAGACCGACTAAGTACGTCCGTACCAACGATGACTCCTAATCTCTAAGTAGGTGAGGTCCTAATCCCATTCGAGGATATGTGATTCGCGCAAGTTCCTAATTAAGATGGTGTCCAAACTTTAGAGAAAATTTGGCAAAGATCTCTCGCTGTTCTCCAAATACACGTATCGACAACATGTCAAGAGGATGTGTATTCTGAGAACACCGCCAGGAGATGCCGCCGAAACTTTCACTACAGTTTGTACAATACAAGAACTTGCCCGAGCCACATATCCTCGAATCGCCCAAAAACGTGGACAATTGAGATCGCTTATTTATAAATATGCCATTTTAGCATACTTATAAACAAGCACCCTCGAACAGGAGACGCATAGGTTACGTGACCTAATTAACTATTATATATAATTGATCATATTAATTATATTAAAACAATTATGACATGTAATGTACACATTCACCAAATAAAAAATTAATTTAAGTCCCTCTGCAATATTGAAGAGATTTCTAAGAATTAATGCTGGTCACCTTTCGAGGAAAACCACAAACGAGGGAAATCTAGCTCCTGATCAAGCTATCTAGGGTTTCAATTAACTGAGACCTTCAACGCACCGATCTCCTCCACCATACACTCGCTAATGAGACCAAATCAAAATCGAATAATGTACGTTAATACAACATTGACGGGATTCGAAGGAATCGGGCCCACCTTTAGAATAAAGCCACGAGGTAAGATAAATTTGGAAAATAGAGAAATCGCCTAGCGAACTAACTCGACGAGAGTTAATAAGTTCATTCCGAGTCCGCACGGTACATATAAAACCTAGCAAGCCTCATCACAATCGGTTCTATAGAAGAACCGCTTGTGATTAATTAGTTATCACCGCCGCTATATGTAAAACCGATTGTGATAATTTGATTCTCAACACATCGGTTTCTTTATAGAACCGACACGGATAATGTATCCGTGTCGGTTCTCAAGAAGAACCGATCGCAATAACTCCGATCCAACCACGATCGGTTCGGGATATGAACCGACACGGATATTAATCGACCCCCTCGGCTTCCCCGCCAATTTGACCGTTCAAACATGCATATAACTCCTTTCAAATAGCTCCTTTCTGATCATCGGTAGTACTCGGGCAAGGTCTGATCGCGTTTTCTTCTCTGCTACAAGGTCTGACTCCTCCGGCAATGGCAGCAATGGCTCCATTCTTCTCTTTCATATAGCTCTCCATGCATATAGCTCCTTTCTACTCTTTCATGTAGCTCCTTTCTTCTCTGCAAGGTCGACTTCTCCTTTCGATCCCGCGGCAATGGCAGCGCCCCTCCTTCTCCGGCAAGGTCGACTCCACGGTGGACTCACCGTCACGATCCTCCACCGGCCGGCAGCTGCCACTCGGCGTGGCGCCAGCCCCACTGCCTCTCGTCATCCTCCCGGCGCGCCACTCCCATCCGGGCGCCTCCAAAGGCAGCAGAAGCGCCTGCAGATGACGCACGACGAGGAGAGGAGGAGGACGCACGACTACGAGGGGACGCGCACGACGATTTACGACGAGGAGGAGGAGGAGGAGGAGGAGAAGGAGGCGGAGTACTACGCGCCGATCACCATAGGGACCGGTGTGTCGTCCAGATCGGGTTCATCATCGAAGGATGAACCATCACTAGTCCGCGTAGTCTCCAGCGACTCTGGCGACTCAGGTGACTCGGGTCACTCGGATGACTCGGTTGACTCGGGTTACTCGGGCTAGAGCCGCGAGTCGTAAATTTAATATATTAGGTGTAATGCAGTCCCCCTTTATATGTTTACTAATTATAAACAATGGATGTGGTGATATATTGTAATGAAATACAACTTGTTTAATATATTAGGGTTGTTGGCCTAGTGCAGATGAAGTCTATTCGGCTGCCTTTACACTATTTTGAATCTCTTTTATATTTTTGTGCATTGTATCTTTCTAATGTTCTGTTGTTCCAAGTCAAAATGTTTCATGTCCTATTGATAAAAAAAACAAGTATAATGTGTGGAATGGTATATATATTATTATTATCTGCTGCATGCATGCTACTATAATGTTATATATAATTTGCATCACTACATGTGTCTATATAAATTGTCTGAGAGTTGAACCGCGAGTTGGGATTCTAGCAGATCGGTACTGTTCATCGTCCGAAAATACAAGTTTTGCACAAATATTAAAGCATGAATGAAGGGTACAAGAGGTCTGTGTTGGGATTCTAGCAGAGCGGGCTGTGTTGGAGTTTGTTTTTTTCTTCCCTGAAGGGGAAATGTGTGAGTGGAGGATCTCACAAAAACTATGTTTGTAATGAACTGTTCTTGGTTGCACCTAATGGTGTTGCGAAAAAATCATCACAATCGGTTCTGAAAAAGAACTGATTGTGATAACCCTTGTGCTCATCACAATCGGTTTCTTCCCAAAACCGATTATGATAATACCTTCTCATTACAATCGGTTCTGGAAAAGAATTGATTGTGATAACCCCTGTGCTCAGGACAATCAGTTTCTTCCCAAAACCGATTGTGCTAATACCTACTTATTACAATCGGTTTTAGATAAAAACCGATTGTGATAATAAAATTATTATCACAATCGGTTCTTATCTAGAACCGATTGGGATTATTATCGTATCACAATCGGTTCTCTCTCAGAACCGATTGTGATAACCTGTTACCAAGATTTCCAAATGGAATATGCTTATCACAATCGGTTCTGAAGTCAAAAGTTTAGAACCGACACAGATGAAGCGATAGTAATGTGTCATTCTGTAGTAGTGCTTCTTCAACTGGTGTTGTATTGCGTTAAGGGTGAGTACTTGGTACTCAGCAAGTCATGCACAGAATGCAGCTAATATACTACATGCATGGCTTAATACAAAGGAGTGGCTCAAGGTATATTTGCAGTAAAAAGCATTTAACAAGTATCATATGTAGATTCGAAAGCGGTAAAAACAAGTATAGCATCAATAACTTTTCCAGGAGTTAAATAAACATCTTTCCCGATTATAATCCACATTTCCATCAACATCATTATTAAACCAAACCCAACCTTTCAAGACCAAGTTTATTTTCAAGAAAGTCTAACCCTTAACTGTAATTCCCGACCAATGTCCAATACCGCGGACACGGCTATTCGAATAGATTTTACACTCTGCAGAGGTTATGCACTTTACCCACAAGATACAGCCAAACACCACAAAGGCGAGTGTCCGTAACAGAGTCTTTCGGAAACTTCTAACAGCACAAGTGGTCCTCTCCGGTGTTGCACGCTAACCCTTCCCTTAGCGAAGGCGAAGTTTAGGCCAATCTACCGTTAGATGGGTACCTGGCCGCAGCCCCAGTACGCTCCCCCGTACAACTACACAAAGGGTGTAGTTGACATCCTGAGGTCCCACAGGTACGTTATTAGCAACTTAATCAACTAGGTCCGTCCCATTACAGACATGTGGTTGCACGCTTGACTCAGTTCAAAGGCTTGCAAGGTTAAGTCCTTAGGGTGACCAGGGCAAGACTACCCGAAGAACCAAATCGACGTTCCCGGTGCCACAACTGGCCCACCCGATCATTCTTGCCACATGCCCCGGTCGAAAACTATTTATCAAACCCCAGTTGATTACCATGCACCACGTGCCATCAACATCACATGATACCTTTCCAAAACAGGTTCAATATATCATTAAGTCAATATTAGCCTTTGATTGTCCAAAAATCATGTCATGAGCACGTAGCAGGGCTAAGCAATATACTACAACGATCTAATTTCCCATGTTGGCAATTTAGTAATGTCCAACTAGTAATCCACAACTAGGGTGACAAGGGATCATGGCACATATTTAAGTAACCAAGGTGTCATACAGCAATTTGGCATCTATCTAATTTCCCATATTTAAATAAAGTATTTTCTAATTAAACTAGCATGCAATAGTTTTAAATCGAATTAATTTGAAATTGGGATCAACATGGTCAAAGCACAACTTGCCTTCAAAAAGTACTTGCTCTTGGTCCTGAGCTGGCTCCTGGGTCAACACTTCTCCTTCGAAGCCTTCGGGCACTTCAACGTCTACTCGTAAAGCGTGCAAATAGCAATAAATAAATGAACAGTAGACAAAAAGTGTCCAAACATCCAAATAAAGTTCACAAACAGAGAGAGCATAATTTTATGAATTTTTAGAAACTGGAATCGTCAAATTCGGAGTTCAAATGCAAAAGTTACAAGCATTTAAAGTTTAAATAATCGATTAAATATTATTACAGAGAAAAACATTGGTCCAAAAATTAAATAAAATCCATCATTAGGTAGATCTCAATTTTATACAAATTTACAAATTTGAATCACTCAAATCGGAGTTAAAATGCAAAAGCTATATGCGTTTGAAGTTTGAAACAAATTCTGAAATAAAAATTTCGAATTAATAAATCATTTTCTTTTTCGGAAATTCAATTATTGCGTCAGCAGGACACGTGGACCAACCAGGAGCCGCCATGTCGCCTCGGGTCCATGGACCCGGCGCACGGTTTGGCTCGGTCCACCGTGGACCTGGTGCACGGCCCCACGTCTCACTGACAGGTGGGACCCAACGGGTGATGTCATCGCTGACAAGCGGGCCCCACCGGTGACAAGCGGGCCCCACCGGTGACGTCATGGGTGACGTCACCGCACAGCTGGGACCGACGGCCCGACCACGAGGGCGGCGTGTCGATTAGTCGCCTGCCAGCGTCTGGCATGCCGATCGACCTCCCGGCCACGTGGCTTGATCTTGGCCGTTGATTTGAAAATCAACGGCCCAGATTGGATCTGGCTTAACGCGTTTGGAAAACAACTTGGCTGATCTGGACCGTTCGATCTTGATCGGACGGTCAAGATCTAATCTAACGTTTACAACGCGGCTAACCCTAACCATTTGATCTAGATCTAACGGCTGAGAATGGATCTAGTACTGAGCGGTTAAGGTTACGTGGCACAATCTACGCCGTTGGATCTAAATCCAACGGTTGGAAATAGATCTGGGGATTTCAATGTGGAACTCACCGAGGGGTGACGTGGCGCGGTCTGGGCCCTTGGATCTGGATCGGACGGCTGGTGGAGCTCGATCGACGGCGATGGCTTGCGGCGGAGCGAGGTCACCGGAGACAGGGACGGCGACACTCCCGACGGCGCTGCGGGGCTCCTCCGGCGAAGTGAGTGGTGTTCACCGACGCGGCATGACCTCACGGTTCCGGATCTGGGCTCAACGGCGGCGGAGGACAGCGGACGGCGGCGGCGGAATACAATCATGCGGCGGCTTAAGCCAACTACGGCGAGCGATTGCGGCGGCTACACGGCGGCTTGAGCTCAGCGGGCTAGGGCTACGGGTGCGCACGGAAGTCGGCAACACGACAGCGGCGACAGCGCATTAAATAGGGCCCTCGGCGTCCGTGAAACGCGCGGAAACCGAGGCCCACTCCGTTGCGGCGGCGGAATCCGAAAGGGATTCGGATTGGGTGACGTGGCTCAACGTCAGCCGTTGGATCAAGATCCAACGGTGCGGGGGTTTGGGCGCGGGTCTGACTCGGGCGAGCTGGCTGGCTCGGTCGGGCTCGGGTTCGGTCGGCGTTGCTCAATCGTGGCCGTTGGATCAAGATCCAACGGTCACGCGGGTAGGGTTCGGCCGAGCGGGTTCGAACGGAACGGCTGGCTCGGGTCGGACTCAAGTCTGACTCGGACTCGGGTCCGGTCAACGTGGCTCAATCGTGGCCGTTGGATCAAGATCCAACGGTCACGCGGGTAGGGTTCGGCCGAGCGGGTTCGAACGGAACGGCTGGCTCGGGTCGGACTCGAGTCTGACTCGGACTCGGGTCCGGTCGAATGAACAGTACAAACCGGTTAGGTTTTTCCAGCGATTAAATAATCCAAAATAATTTCTCAGAAATTCATTTAATTCATTAAAAATAGCAAAAGACTCATAAAAATTCCAGAAAAATTCTAGAAAATATTTTGGAACATTTTGGACTCAAATAAAATATTTCCAACAAAATTTTATTTGCAAAATCAAATTCTTTAATTATTTCAAAAGGGAATAAATTCAAATAAATTCCAAATAAATCCAAATGAATTCCAGAAAATTCCAAAAATTCACCAAAGTGCCAAATCACACATGAATTTAAGAAAAGCAAAATTTTGGGGTGTTACAAGTTTCCTCTCCACTTCTTTCAACCAATCATCCGCCTCTAGCGAATCCACTGCTCCCGCGAAGGTGGGAGGTCTTGTCCTCATGAACTCCCCAAACTTGGATTGGGGCGGCTCTGCTGCCTAAGCTGGTGCAGCCTGGGGTTGGTTCAGAACGTTCTGAGCTAATGCCTGAAGAAGTTGGATCTGCATCGCCATCATCTGCTCGAGATTGGGTGGTTGAACTGGAGGTGGGGGCGGCGGCGGATCATGCTAAGGGGCTGGCGGCAACTGTCCAGGAACCTCCTGCTACTCCTGGGGCTCCACAAATTCTTCATCCTGAAATGCACTGGCCCACGGGCCCGTCCACGACCTCTGCCGCGGCCACCTGGTCTTCCACGGCCACGACCACGGCCAACGTTCTCCATCTGCAACAAGGCGGTCAAGCATAAGGAAAGAGGGAAAAGCACAGGTAAGAGTCAGGGGACTAAACCACATCCTCAACAACAAGAGCACCACTGCAAAAGCACACAACAGAAGGGAAAACCAACTGAACTTCAATTAAACCAAAATAGTTTTGGAGATGGCTGTATCACAAATGCCTAAGGGCACGATACAATCTAACAATCACTTATTCATCGTTCTAATCGACATAAAACAAGATAAAGGTCCTCCAGGCTAGACACTAGACGCTCGCGTCGCTCGCGTAAACAGGCGGGGACGGGTCCTCCTCCTCCTCCTCGCTCCTGCTGCGGGAAGGCGTAGCTGCTGAAGACGGTCCTGCACCTCCAGGGGCAGCCAAGAAGTCCAACAACACGCCCAATGGCGACTGGGGCCGGACTGACTTGCGGGCGGTAGTACGAAGCCTCAGGCCCTGATGACGCTTGGCTGGCGGAGCGTCCATCGGGATGTCGCGGATCGGTGGGTCCTCCAAGACCGGGACTGGAGCTGGTGGTACCACGGGTTGTGCCTCCTGCACAGGCGCTGGGGGTGGAAGTGATGGGGCGTCCCTCCTCTCCTCCTGGAGCTGACGGTTCGCCTCTCTAGCTGCTGTCAAAGCCCAACGCAGATCCTGCATCTCATCGGTCATCCGCACGTAGGCCTCATCCTGGGCCTGGATGAGAGACCCCATGTGCACCACGGTCGGGTCAGCCTCCTGCTCCAAACTCCGGAACTGGTTGTACATCCTTCCAACCTGGAAGCGGGGAAACAGACGGTACGGGGAGTCCTCCAGCAGATCGCGATAGCTATGCCCCAACATGAGGATAGACTTTCTGGCAGCGTCGAGAAGCGCGTACGCCAGAATCGATCTCTCGGCCGTGCAGTAAAACGGTCAGTCCTCATCGCGAACTCGGCTCCTGACGAAGACCAGCAAGCGGACCGGCCACAAGTCCTGGCCAAGACCATAAACCGACTGGTAGCGATACTCAGGGCGATGGGGAAACCCCAACTCCTAGAGCATCAGCGACAGCTCCTCGCAGAAGCCCCCAGCCTGAGCGGCAAAAGTGGTAAAAGCTGGCATCTACAAATTTTGAAATAAGATGGGATTAGTAACCAAATTTTAAATAAAGGAGAGGATAAGCACAAGACACTAAGATAGGGGAGATAGAAGCAAAGAAACTTAAACTTTTGTAAGTATGTTTTTATAAAAATATCAGTCCTTAAGGCTTTGCCATGCTAACTAGGTCACGTCCTATGGTCAACATGGCTCTGATACCACCGCTATGAGACCCCGGATCGGCTATCCAAAATCTCCTATGTATTTCCGTACTAGTCCCAGATCAGTAGCTAGTACACACAGTCACAGTGATACTTCATTGCCGAACATAACGAAAATTTTAACATAAATATTCAAGTATGGGCCACATGGCCACTTATTACAATACTCGGTCCAAAGACCGGAGACAAAGCAGCGGAAAACGAAAGAAGGAACAAGTGAACACCACAACGCCACAGGCGACGACTAGAAACGCAACTAGTTCTCCTGGCAATCCTCCTCGCACTCCTCGGGGTAGCACTCGCCCTCCTCAGCTGCGTCTTGAAAATTCTCTGATGATGACAAGTTGATGTAGCACGTGAGTACAAAAGTACTTAGCAAGTCGGGGAAAGTATGATCATGTGGGGCTTTCCAAAGGAAGCTTAATAGGGTTCGTTTGCATAAAGCCACATTTTAGTAAACCATACTTAAGTAATAATATTTCACAAAGCATCTTTTTACAATTCTTTTTAACAATTGAGTTATATAATATTGCAGTGAGGTTCTGTCCACCATCACTAATATAAAGGCTCTATCCGCCAACTTTTAAAAGATCAAGGTTAATCATAAGACTCCATCCGTCAAGTGTAAAACAGGTTCTTTCCACCCGGTTGGCTCTATCCGCCACACAACATCCGAGAGTTCTAACCACTCCCGAATCCCAAAACAAAACACTTTTCAGTTTTTAAACCAAAATCAAAGTCTACCAATATGAAAGCATTCTTCGCTTTGCCCTTGACCGTAGGCACGGCTATTCGAATAGTTTTAACTCTGCAGAGGTGTACAACTTTACCCACAAGACATGATCATCTCTTGTTGCCTCCGGATTAACACACTTCCTTTGGTGTGCCGGCAGAGAGATCATGACAAGGCCGTTACAATGTATCCACCTAATTTGACCCACCCGCTGAGGTTTCAACGCTGTTAGGGTTCCATCCGCCCAGTACAGAAGCCCCCTCTTGCGCCGTGTGAGAAAAACGACATTGCCTCTATCCGTCACTCACATTCAACCGAGTGGTGAGTCTAAATTATGTGTTTACAAATTAGTTAGCCAGGTCGTACCATTATAGACATGTGGTAGTACAGTTATGCTTAGAATGGACAATCACAAGCGTCGGTCCTTAAATGACTTGGGGCGGTACTTGCACAAGACAACTAGTGCTCCATCCGCACCCACCCGACAATCCAATCCGCCCAAGTCCAAACCATTTTCCTTTTCTTTTTATTTTAGAAAAACAGTACCAAAACCGTAATAATAATTTCTAAATCATATTGGAAATCATAAATTTTGAGTAATCCCACCCATGGGTTGTTTTCTTCGATAAAGGTCCTAAGCAATTCTACTGTACTAGTGTACAAAGGCTACCTGTCGGGACCCGAATTTGCAAATCCGGACCCTCTGTGTATTCATCACTAGTCCAGGAACGCGCTAGTGCACACAGTCTCAACATTGGTAAATATCACAATCATACTCAACGAATAATAGGGTATTTTAATTAGTTAACCAAACTGGTTGCTTGACCTTATGGTCAAGTTACAAATATACGCCTCGCAGGGCGGAACTTATTAAGAGAGAAATAACTGCAACGGAAAAAAAAGATAACTTCGTGGCGCCATCCAGTATACCACAGGCAACTGACTGGGCTCGCTCCCCAGTTAGATGGTTCCTCTGGGAGGTCCTCCTCCAAAGCTGGTGTAGATTCTTCTTCAACTGGTGTTGTATTGCGGCAAGGGTGAGTACTTGGTACTCAGCAAGTCATGCACAAAATGCAGCTAATATACTACATGCATGGCTTAATACAAAGGAGTGGCTCAGGGTATATTTGCAGTAGAACAGCATTTGATAAGTAACATAAATAGATTCGAAAGCAGTAGAAACAAGTATAAGACCAATAACTTTTTCAGGAGTTTAATAAACAACTTTTCCACTCCTATTCCACATTTTCCTCAACATCATTATTAACCAAACCCAACCTTTCAAGACCAAGTTATTTTCATGAAAGTCTAACCCTTGACTGTAATTCCCGAGCGATGTCCAATACCGCGGACACGGCTATTCGAATAGATTTTACACTCTGCAGAGGTTATGCACTTTTCCCACAAGATACAGTCAAACACCACAAAGGCGAGTTTCCGTAACAAAGTCTTTCGGAAACTTCTAACAGTACAAGTGGTCCTCTCCGGTGTTGCACACTAACCCTTCCCTTAGCGAAGGCGAAGTTTAGGCCAAACCACCGTTAGATGGGTACCTGGCCGCAGCCCCGGTACGCTCCCCCGTACAACTACACAAAGGGTGTAGTTGACAACCTGAGGTCCCACAGGTACGTTATTAGCAACTTAATCAACTAGGTCCGTCCCATTACAGACATGTGGTTGCACGCTTGACTCAGTTCAAAGGCTTGCAAGGTTAAGTCCTTAAGGTGACCAGGGCAAGACTACCCGAAGAACCAACACAACGTTCCCGGTGCCACAGCTGGCCCACCCGATCATTCCTGCCACATGCCCCGGTCAAAAACTATTTATCAAACCCCAGTTGATTACCATGCACCACGTGCCATCAACATCACATGATACCTTTCCAAAACAGGTTCAATATATCATTACGTCAATATTAGCATTTGATTGTCCAAAAATCATGTCATGAGCACGTAGCAGGTCTAAGCAATATACTACAACGATCTAAATTCCCATGTTAGCAATTTAGTAATGTCCAACTATTCAAACCTCAACTAGGGTGACAAGGGATCATGGCACATATTTAATTAACCAAGGTGTCATACAGCAATTACGCATTTATCTAATTCCCATAATTTAAATGAAGTATTTTTCTAATTAAACTAGCATGCAATACATTGAATCAAAATAGATTTCAAAATGGGATCAACATGGTCAAAGCACAACTTGCCTTCAAAAAGTACTTGCTCTTGGTCCTGAGCTGGCTCCTGGGTCAACACTTCTCCTTCGAAGCGTTCGGGCACTTCAACGTCTACTCGTAAAGCGTGCAAATAGCAACAAATAAATAAACAGTAGACAAAAAGTGTCCAAACCTCCAAATAAGGTTCACAAACAGGGAGAGCATAATTTTATAAATTTTTAGAAACTGGAATCGTCAAATTCGGAGTTTAAATGCAAAAGTTATAAGCATTTAAAGTTTAAATAATCAATTAAATAATAATACAGAGAAAACTTTAGTCCAAAAATTAAATAAAAATCATCATTAGGTAGATCTCAATTTTATACAAATTTATAAATTTGAATCACTCAAATCGGAGTTAAAATGCAAAAGTTATAAGCGTTTGAAGTTTGAATCAAATTCTGAAATCAATAATTCGAATTAATAAATCATTTTCTTTTTCGGAAATTCTTTTATTGCGTCAGCGTGACACGTGGACCAATCAGGTGCCACCACATCGCCTCGGGTCCACGGCTCACGCGTCACACTGACAGGTGGGCCCCTCGGATGACGTCAGTAGTGACGTCATCACGCACGGCTGAGGACGGCTGACAGCTGGGCCCCACCGTGACGTCAGCGGTGACGTCATGGTGCGCTTGGCTGAGACACTGACTCGTGGGCCTCACTGACACGCGGGCCCCGCGTGTCAGAGACAAGCACCCACGCGCGGGCGCGGACCGCGACGGTCTTCCTCCCGGCCACGTGGCTAGATCTCGGCCGTTGATTTGAAAATCAACGACCCAGATTGGATCTGGCTTAACGCGTTAAGAAACTACTCCGCTGATCTGGACCGTTCGATCTTGATCGGACGGTCAAGATCCAATCTAACGAATACAACGTGGGTTAACGCTAACCGTTCGATCTAGATCTAACGGCTGAGATCTATTCTAGCTTGGTGCAGTTTAGGCTACGTGGCACGATCTAAACCGTTGGATCTAAATCCAACGGTTGGGAATTAGATCTGGGATTTCAACGTGGAACTCACCGGGGTGTCGTGGCGTGATCTGGGCCCTTGGATCTAGATCAGACGGTTGGTGGAGCTCGATCGGCGGCGATGGCTTGCGGCGGCGCTGGCTTACCGGAGACGAGGACGGCGACCACGGCAACGGCACTTGGGCGCGACTCCGGCGAAGTGGAAGGTCCTCACCGACGCGGCTCTTCCTTGCGGTTCCGGATCTGGGCTCAACGGCGGCGGGGGACGGGGGACGGCGGCGGAAACGGAGATTAACCGCGGCGGAGCCCTACGGTAACTACGACAAGCGATTGCGGCGGCTACACGGCGGCTTGAGCTCAGCGGGCTAGGGCTACGGGTGCGCACGGAAATCGGCAACACGACAGCGGTGGCGGCGCATTAAATACCCCCTCGACGTCCGTGAAACGCGCGGAAAACGAGGGCCCACGCACGGGCGTCGGCGGAGTCCGGCGGCGACACGGACTGGGTGACGTGGCTCAACTTGAGCCGTTGGATCAAGATCCAACGGTCACGCGAGTTGGACTCGGGTCCGACTCGGTGAGCTGGCTGGCTCGGTCAGGCTTGGGTCCGGGTGACGTGGCTCAATCTCGGCCGTTCGATCTTGATCGGACGGTCAAGAGGGTTAGGGCTCGGTTGGGTTCGAGTCGGACTCGGACTCGAGTCTGACTCGGGCTCGGTCGGTGGAATAGTACAAACCGTTTAGGTTTTCCAGCGATTAAATAATCTAATTAATTTCCAGAAATTCATTTAATTCATAAAAAATAGCAAAATGCTCAGAAAAATTCTGGAAAATATTTTGGGACATTTTGGACTCAAATAAAATATTTCCAACAAAATTTTATTTGCAAAGTTAAATTCTTTAATTGTTTCAAAAGGGGATAAATTCAAATATATTCCAAATAAATCCAAATAAATTGCAGAAAATTCCAAAAATTCACCAAAGTGCCAATTCACACATGAATTTAAGAAAAGAAAAATTTTGGGATGTTACAAACCTCCCCCCCTTAACAGAATCTCGTCCCCGAGATTCAGGGCTTTCTAAAGAAATAGGTTCGGAAACTCTTTCTTCAATTCCTCTTCGCGCTCCCAAGTTGCTTCACTCTCCGCGTGATTGCTCCATTGAACTCTGCAGAAATGGGTTGACTTGTTTCTCGTTTCTCGATCCATTGTGTCCAAAATCTTCACGGGGTGTTCCTTGTAGGTCAGATCCTCTTGTAGCTCGATTGACTCAAGCGGTGTCTGTTACTCAGGTACTCAGAGACACTTCTTCAACTGGGACACGTGGAACACGTCATGCACTCCTGCTAGTGATTGCGGTAACTCCAGTTGGTACTTATTCTTCACGGTTACTTCATTGAGTGCTCGGTAGTCAATGCACATCCTGAAACTCCCGTCCTTCTTCTTGACAAACAAAACTGGCGCTCCCCACGGCGACGAACTCGGTCTGATAAATCCTTTCTCCATCAACTCTTCAAGTTGCTTCTTCATTTCTACCAATTCTTCAGTGGACATCCGGTAGGGTCTCTTTGCTATCGACGCTGTACCAGGTACAAGCTCTATCACAAACTCTATGTCTCTGTCTGGCGGCATACCAGGCAGATCTTCAGGAAAAACATCTGGGTACTCATTCACTACTGAGACATCTTCTATGCTGATTGCCTTGGTACTGTTAACCATCAACTGACCATCTCTAACGGCGGTGGCTTGAAATTCCACTTTCCTTCCACACGGGCTCTCAACTGAGATAATCCTTCGTCCACAATCCAATACAGCCTTGTGCTTGGATAACCAATCCATTCCCAAAATAACATCTAGGGTCTGGGTCTCCAACATAATAAGGTTCGCTAGGAACTCTATCCCATCTATTAATATTCTCACCCCAGAACATCCTACTTTCGTTCGGAGTTCGGAACCAGGGGTTTGAACTAAAAGCATGCATTTAAGTCTTGCAATCTCCAAATCATTTTTAGCAGCAAAGCCTTGAGAAACAAACGAATGCGAAGCTTCAGAATCAAACAAAACTGTTGCAGGTACTGAGTTAACAAGTAACTTACCCAGTACGACGTCCGTGGCATTCTGAAGTGCATCTGCGGTGACATGGTTGACTCGGCCTCTCACCACGGTCTGGGGTGCTGCTCCTGGCTGTGTTGTCCCTCGGTTTGCTCCTGGCGCTGGCGTCCTGGCTGGTGTGGATCCCAGATTGAAGCGAACTGGGGGTCACTCCTGCTATCTTCTTAGGACAACTGTTGGCAAAGTGTCCTGGCTCATTGCAGCTGTAGCAGCGTCTCACTGTCCCCTGTTGACTGCCTGAAGCGGTGTTTTTGGCTGGTGCTGCGGTCTGATAATTCTGATTGACGGGTCTTGGTGCTGGTGACGGTGTCCTGGTTGCATTCTGCGGCTGGAATCTGAAAAACTGATTTGGCGCAACCCTCAAACGTTGCTGCGCTCCCTGACGCGATCCCTGATGTTGCATCCTTCGCTTCCGGTTGTCGTCCAGCTCCTTGCGCTTGTCCTCAAGAATAAGCGCTTTATTCACCAACTCTTGGAAATCTGGGAAGGTGTGGGTGATCAGTCCCACCTGTAGTCCTGAGTTAAGTCCCTTCATGAAGCGAGGCTATGCGGCTTTATCTGTCGCTACATCCTCAGTGCGTAGCGAGCAAGCTGTGTGAACTTGTTCAGTATTCGACCACCGGTGCCGCCTTGCTTCGATGCTCAATTCCTCCTTCTTGAGGTCCATGATTCCTTCCGGCACGTGATACTGACGAAATGCATCTGTAAACTCCTCCCAGGTGATGTCTTGAGGGTTCTCCTGCGTGGCACAGAAGTTCTCCCACCATTCGGCGGCTGTCCCTTCCAACTGATGAGAAGCGTAGAGTACCTTCTCATTTCCCATGCACTGAGCAATGTGTAGCTTCCTCTCAATTGACCTTAACCAATCATCGGCTTCCAACGGATTGGCATTCCCGGAGAAAGTGGGTGGATGAGTCCTCATGAACTCTAACAGTCTTGTATTCTGGCGTTGTCCCTGATTGACTTGATTAGCGGTGGCCTGAGCAGTGACGTGTTGCATCTGTTGCATCATAGCATGCATCAACTGAGTCTGAGCAGCAAGAAAAGCTCCAAAATTCTGCATGTCAACTGGCGGTGGTGGTTGGGGTGCAGGTGCTCCATTGTTGGGGTTTCCAGCTGGGCGAGAACCACTTCCATTGCCTCCAAGGTTTCCGCGGGTGTTCACCATCTGTCGATTGCTACAAGGTTTAGAGATGAGAGGGAACAAGAATAGACAAGTAATAGGAAAAACTTATGCGGGGGAAAAGTGTAACTCAAAATACAACTTTATTATTTATAATAGTAATAACTTGGTATGGTCGCTTACAATGCCTAAGGGCCTTGCAACACATACTGCACACTCAGCAAACAATGAAAATCCAACGCCTCTAAAGGGTGACTCTTATTCTATAACACGACTCGACGAAGGAGTCCTAACAGCAAAACCTACGATCACTCGTCGAGAAAACCTCCACTGCCTCCTTGCGGCGGGTGCGGCGGCATAGGCGCGAAACAATCGCCATGCCCCACAACTGCAGCTGTGGTTGACGACGCGTCGTCCTCCTCTGGCTCTGGATCTGGCTGCTGCTGTGGCTGTGGCGCGGGTGCAGGTAGCGCCTCTTCTGGTTCCTCTTCTGGCTCTGGAGCGTCCAACTCCAACACTGGATCGGGACCCTGGCCATACAGTGCGGTCTCCAGCTCTGCGATACTCTCCGCAGCATAAGCGACGTACTCACGAGCATTCCCCAAGTGCTTCTTCTCCTCCTCAACCTGTTCGCGAGCCTTCTTCCACTCCTGAAATGTGTCTTCGATCAGCTCCTCCTGAGCGGCGACGAATCTGGCTAAGTGAGTGATGGTAGCATCCTCATCTTCTATCGGCTTTCGCTGAACTCTGCTGTCTCGGTGGGGGTGGTGATGGAACACTGTGCCTTCCAGCTCCCTGGAGTAAGTGCGAGCGATCTGCTGCATTGCTCGACGCGACACCTCCTGAATTCCAATCTCAAAGGTAGACCTCCTGGCGGTGAAGTGGAAAGGGCGACTGAACTTTGGCTTCTGTCGGGCATACACCGTGATCCGGACGTCCCACCCTATGACTTCTCCTGCCTGCACAAGTGTAGTACCTCGGTAGAGCGGTCTCTCAAAACCTCCAAGAAACTGAAGCATACGCCACAACTCGGCGGCATAGCCTCCTTCACGCTCGGCGTAGTTGTTCTTCATCATCATCTGTCAAAGGATACTTGCGTAAGAACGCAACACTTTAAAATCAATGTGACGGACGAAAAGAACTCAGCAAGGGGTATGAACAAGGAAGAAAGGGGTAAGTCGAGAATTCATTCATTATCTTGACAAATTTTATCTTTAGAAAATAGGTTTTATCCTCACTACGACCATTCTAACTATGGGTGAGCCTACAGTCAGCATGGCTCTGATACCACCTCTGTCGGGACCTGAATTTGCAAATCCGGGCCCTCTGTGTATTCAGTACTAGTCCAGGAACGCGCTAGTGCACACAGTCTCAACATTGGTAAATATCACAATCATACTCAACGAATAATAGGGTACTTTAATTAGTTAACCAAACTGGTTGCTTGACCTTATGGTCAAGTTACAAATATACGCCTCGCATGGCGGAACTTATTAAGAGAGAAATATCTGCAGCGGAAAAAAAGATAACTTCGTGGCGCCATCCAGTATACCACAGGCAACTGACTGGGCTCGCTCCCTAGTTAGACGGTTCCTCTGGGAGCTCCTCCTCCAAAGCTGGTGTAGATTTTTCTTCAACTGGTGTTGTATTGCGGCAAGGGTGAGTACTTGGTACTCAGCAAGTTATGCACAGAATGCAACTAATATACTACATGCATGGCTTAATACAAAGGAGTGGCTCAGGGTATATTTGCAGTAGAACAGCATTTGACAAGTAACATAAATAGATTCGAAAGCAGTAGAAACAAGTATAAGACCAATAAATTTTTCAGGAGTTTAATAAACAACTTTTTCCACTCCTATTCCACATTTTCCTCAACATCTTTATTAACCAAACCCAACCTTTCAAGACCAAGTTATTTTCATGAAAGTCTAACCCTTAACTGTAATTCCCGAGCGATGTCCAATACCGCGGACACGGCTATTCGAATAGATTTTATACTCTGCAGAGGTTATGCACTTTTCCCACAAGATACAGTCAAACACCACAAAGGCGAGTTTCCGTAACAAAGTCTTTCGGAAACTTCTAACAGTACAAGTGGTCCTCTCCGGTGTTGCACACTAACCCTTCCCTTAGCGAAGGCGAAGTTTAGGCCAAACCACCGTTAGATGGGTACCTGGCATCACGCACAGCTGAGGACGGCTGACAGCTGGGCCTGTGACACCTCGGAGTGTCGTATCCTTAATTTTTGAGCATGATAAGGTTAAATACAGTATGAGATGTGGAAATAAGGTTAAGATCATAAGGATCGGGGGTTAATAACGTTTCCGGGCCGTTTCCGGGCCGCTGGGTTTTGGGCCTTCCCGGGGGAGTTTTGGGCCTTGGTGGGCTTTGGTGGGATGGATTAGGACTCCGTAACGGACTAGGATTGGGTTGAGGGCTGTTAAAAGGGGCTCCCCCTGCCCCCCTTGCGCCCCCATCTCAGCCCCTTGCGCCCCCACCTCCCCCTCTTGCGCCTCTCCTCCCTCCCTCCCTAAGCCCTAGCCCCCATAACCGTGCGCATCCCCTCCCTTTCCTCCACCTCCACACCACCTCCCTCCACCCCTTGCTGCCCTAGGGTGGTCTCCCCACCCTGCACCTCGCGGAGTCATCCCGTGGAGCGAGGAGCGAGGAGCAAGGAGCGAGGAGCGAGGAACGTGGAAGCGAGGAGCGATTCGCGAGGAGATTCGCGGAGATTGATTGGAGTTTTGGCGCTGGGCAAAGGTATGATCTTGGGGATCCTTGGATTTGATCTAGGTACTGTTATTAGGGTGTTTATCAAGTTTTTAGATCAATTGGAGGCGCTGGTTTGAAGTAATTTGGGTTAGATCTAAACTTGTCCACGTTTCTGTTTTCAGGCAGATTGAGCAGTCGAACTAGGGTTCGAGTTTCCGTCGATTTAGAATCCGAATCAGACCGTACGGACTTCTAGGAAGTTGTAGATAATTTAATTATCTTTCCGTGGACGTAAAGCACGTTAATTTCCGATCAGCCGTTTGAAAGTTATGGCTGTTTTACCGAGCGCCTAAAAATCTGTGACGTAACTGGAACAGATTGTGGTAATCTGTAGATTAAACAATTTTAGAGTCTGAATCAGTCTTTCCCTATAACTAGAAAAAGTTGGGAAATTTCCTAAGCTTCGCGACGGTGTACTCGTTTATTCGATTTGGAGTCCCAGAACTCAAGTTATGCCTTTTGCAAGGCTGCTGTTCCGCCGACAGAACCTCTGTTTTTAGGTTTTGCGAGTAGTTGGCAATGTCGGGTTAGATGGGGCGTGTGTACTGTTTTGAGGTTATGATTGTGAGTGTGTGATGCCTATGTGCAGGTGGTGTGACCCCGGAGTTCCCTCTTCTTCCCGCCAATCCGTTGCACGTGGTTGAGGCAAGTGTGTTGTGATGGATAGCAAGTTGTAGGTTGCATGTTGAAATTAGATGGAATTGCCTACATGATATATGTCCACTTGCCATGTTTTAATGATTGATATGATATGATGAGCATGTTTAACATATTATGATGCCATGTGTTAATATGTGAATTGAATATGATATTTGGCATGGTTGCATGCATGTCATGAGATAGGGCGAGGGCGGTGAGAAAGTCATAGCTAGTCCGGCAAGGTCGGTGAGAAAGTTATGACTAGTCCGGAACGCCATTGAGTAAGTCCTATGTCGTGATTCCATCCACGTGGTGTTTGGAAGCGAGTAGGCACCCTCCATCTTCGGGATGGAAGGGGGAAAGGGTGCACACCGACGGGTGTGTACTTCCCATACCGGTATGAGGTTCCAGAGGGTCGAGCAATGCATTACATCGCATACAAATTGATGATGATATTGATAAGTATTCATGAATGAGATGTTATACATGATGAAAGATGTTATTGACTTGTTGTTATGCTTGTTGTCCATTGCAGTATGCTTGCTGAGTTTTCGAACTCACCCTTGTGTTTTCTTGTTGTTTTAGGTACCATGAGAACGGCATGCGGGAAAGGGGAATAGTCACACGCTCACACGTTGCTTCACTTTAATGTTTCCCCAAGTCAATTCATTTAGTTGGATAATAAATTGCGTGTGATGGCCTTTAAATTAAGTCTTAGCTTGGTTAATGAGAGTTCTATTGTTTGTTTGACACTTGGAACTTTAAGAGCTTGATGTTAGTCTTTTATTGTCGTTAAGACTTTATTTATTGCTGTTTAGATGTTTCTCTTATTGCCATATAATGCTATATTGTTGCTGTTTCTTAAATTCATGATAAAACAAAGGAGGTGCTGCCGAAATCTCGGTTTTTAGTCTATGCACCTTTGCTGGAATTTGATGTTAAATGTGGTATTTAGATGTTGTTTAGCTTATGTTTGGTAACATTCGAGGCATAGTAAATGCCGGGTGTTACTGATTGGTATCGAGCGGTCATAGGTCCTTGGAATGTGAATTTTTAGTGTCATGCTATAGGGTACAACTAAAATGTGATGTGGAATAACTTAGAAACATGGCTTAGGTTCTAACTAAAACCTTGTTATAGGATAGCAACGTTAAAACTTGTAAAAGTGGTATAACTAATCTAAAATCTGACACACTTGGTTGCACAGTAGGATGGGTTTTGGTTCATCAATGCATCGCGCTTGATTATGTGATAAGGAATATGCTTATGATGATGTTTGATTTATGATCTTGATTGTGTGTTTTCGTGTTTGGATGGTTGTCTGTCTAAGCAGCCATGCCAAGGGGTAGAGGCCGAGGACGCCGTGGCCGTGGAGGCCAGGGGCGAGGCTCCCAGAGAGTTGCGGAGTCTGTCTGTATAAATGATTGGATTGTTCCTGTTGTGGTGATAAAAGTGGGGTTGTGGTGCCGAAGGGTTTCGGTCACCTCTTTTGGTTCATAGTAACGGTGAGGTTTGACGGTGTGGCGGTTAGCGCCATCACCGAAGAACTATTAACCCTGTAGGAGAAGAATGCTTATCCTTTCTGTCCTTGATCGGGTAGTTGACTGGAGTCAAATAGAAGAGTTGATGGTGGTTCCCTTCGATGTTCTCTGCCGTTCGGCGGTCGGTTTCGCTGTTTTTCTTGGCTTTAGTTGAGCTGAACCAAAAGAAAAGTGTTTTCTATTGGATTTTCGCGGATCGTTACTAGTGCGGTGGTGAGCACCGTGCTTAAGAGTGTGGTTGGACCGGGAGTTGCAACCACTGTGGCAAGCCTGGCCACATGGGACGAGTCTGCCGGATGAATCCCGGTAGCCTCATCAAGTGGGAGACGGTGCCTTCTCCTCCCACTCCAGCCGGTAGCGTCTTCCGGAGGATCGGTGCACTTGATGGCTGCCCTGTTTCTCAGCCACCTTTTGCGTGGCGCCACCAGCGGCATACCGGTGCCCGCACTGCCTGCTCCTCCTCGCTTGCCTCCTCCGCCCCAGCCTTGATGGGGCATCGGCTGAGTCGGGGCTCATACGTCCGGCGCCACCGAGTGTGCGCTTTGCCGACCGCCGAGTCGGTAGGGCATCGAGAGGTGGTTTCGTACTCTGCTCGTGGATTCCGTTGATGCCTTTGTTCTATTTGATTCCTGAGCATCCTATTCTTTTGTGTCGTCGGAGTTTGCTAGTAGAGCTAAGTTGGGAGTTCAGCGGATTTCGAGTCCGTGTTAGTCGATTCTCCTGGGGTTTGATTGCTAGTTCTTTGGTTTGCCCTGGTTGCACCATTGCCATTGATGATGAGGTTTTCTTTGCCAATCTCATGGTGATCCATTGGCTCCTTTTGATGTCATTTTGGGCATGGGACTGGCTGCATCGATCGTGCTAAGATCTGTTGTTTACGGAAGACAGCTTCCTTGCGAGGCCCGTCCGTGAAGAGTTGACCTTTCAGGGTGGTATACCCTCGATTCCGTCTTTGCTTTGACTAGTTTGTTTTCTGGTCGGCGTTTGAGGCTATTGGGTTTCCTCATGACTTTGTCTGAGAAACCATCTTCTTCAGTTTCCATTGAGGAGATTTCTGTAGTGAAGGAGTTCGTTGATGTGTTCCCTGACGAGTTGCCTGGTCTACCTCCTATGAGGAATGTGGAGTTTCGTATTGATCTTGCTCCGGGCACTCGACCTATTTCTATCTCTCCATACCGCTTGGCTCGACCTTTTCAAGACGAGTTGAAGAAGCAGTTGGAGGATCTCATTGACAAAGGCTTCATTCGGCGTAGCGTATCGCCATGGGGAGCACCCGTCCTCTTCGTCTCGAAGAAGGATGGAAGTTGGCGTATGTGCATTGATTACCGTGCTCTTAATCAAGTGACAGTCAAGAACAAGTATCCTTTGCCTCGCATCGAGGATCTGTTTGACCAACTGAAGGGAGCAAAGGTGTTCTCCAAGATTGATCTTCAGTCAGGGTACAATCAGATCCGTGTGAGGGAGCAGGACATTGAGAAGACTGCTTTCTCCACTAGGTATGGGCATTATGAATTTAAAGTTATGTCTTTTGGACTAACTAATGCTCATGCTGTCTTTATGGAGGCGATGAACAGTATGCTACACAAGTACCTTGATGAGTTTGTGGTAGTGTTCATCGATGACATTCTGATTTACTCTAAATCAGAAGAGGAGCATGAGCGGCACTTGAGGCTTGTGCTGAGTACCTTGAGGGAGAATCAGTTCTTTGCTAAGCTGAAAAAGTGCGAGTTCTGGATTTCAGAGGTGGGTTTTCTTGGCCACATCATCAATCCAGAGGGCATATCGGTAGATCCTAGCAAAATCTCAGCAGTTTTGGATTGGAAGAGGCCTTCCAATGTCAAAGAGGTGCGTAGTTTCCTTGGGTTGGCTGGCTACTATCGGCGTTTTGTGCAGGATTTCTCTATCATTGCCAAGCCACTTTCGCAGCTGACTCAGAAGGGGATGAAATTCCAAGGATCGCAGAATGTGAGCACGATTTACGCACTTTGAAGGAGAAGTTAGTGACTGCTCCTGTTCTTACCCTTCCCGAGCCGGGAAAGTGCTTCACTGTTTATTCTGATGCTTCTCGGTTGGGACTTGGGTGTGTGCTCATGCAAGAGGGCAAGGTGATTGCTTATGCTTCGAGGCAGTTGAAAAAGCATGAGCGCATTATCCCACGCATGATCTTGAGCTAGCCGCCGTGGTGTTTGCATTGAAGATATGGAGGCATTACTCATGCGGTGAGTCTTGTGATATTTTCATCGATCACAAGAGCCTCAAGTACATCTTTACTCGTAAAGATTTGAACTTGAGGCAGAGGAGGTGGCTAGAGTTGATAAAGGATTATGACCTCACTATCCAAGATCATCCGGGAAGGCAAATGTGGTGGCCGATGCTCTTAGTCGCAAGACAATGCCCCTGTTGTTGATTGTCTTGTTGCTGATTTTGAGCGTTTGAGAGTCTCCTCTACCGCTTATGGGACCGTGCAGGCTGAAACTCAAATGATTCTTGAGTCACGATTCTCGAAAGGCGTGTAGAGGCACAACAAAGATGATCGTTTGCTCCAAGCAAGTGAGGAAACGCCTTAAGGAAGGCAAGATCGAGACTTTACTGTTGATGATGCGGGAGCTTTGAGGTTTCAGGCCGTCAGTGCGTGCCCGTAAATCTCAAGTGAAAAAAGACATCCTGAAAGAAGCTCATCGCACCGCATACACGGTCCATCCTGGGAGACCAAAATGTACAGGACTTGAAGAAGAATTTCTGGTGGAAAAGGATGAGAGTGGATATTGCCAAGTATGTGGCGTCTTGTGGGATTTGCCGGAAGATCAAAGTCGAGCATAAGCGTCCGCCGGGTTTGTTGCAACCTTTGGAGATTCTGTGTGGCCATGGGATGACATCTCCATGGATTTTGTGGTTGGTTTACCTCGTTCTCCACGAGGAAGGATCTTTGTTTGGGTTGTGGTGGACCGTCTCGGCAAGTCTGCGCATTTCATTCCCATCCGCACGACCCGATTCGGCCAGCGAGTTGGCTCCCATCTATGTGCGGGAGATTGTGAGATTGCATGGTGTACCCAAGACCATTATCTCTCGATCGGGATGCGAAGTTCGTCTCAAGTTCTCGGGAGAGTTTGCGAGTGCTTTGGGTACGCGGCTTTGCCTTAGTACCGCTTTTCACCCTCAGACAGATGGGCGATCTGGCGTACCATCCAAACTTTGGAGGACATGCTCGGGGCCTGTGTGATGGCTTGGAAGGGTAGCTGGAAGACCATTTGCCCCTTGCAGAGTTTGCTTACAATAACGGCTACCATTCCAAAGATCCGGCTGCTCCTTATGAGGTAATCTTGTATGGTCGGAAGTGCAGATCGCCACTTTGTTGGGATGTCTGTGGCGAGAGAGCTATTCTTGGGCCGGATTGGGTTCAGCAGATCGTTGATCGCGTGTCGGAGGTTCGGCAAAACCTTCTCGCGGACAGAGCGCAGAAGAGCTATCTGATGTGAGGCGGCGAGACTTGGAGTTTGAGGTGGGTGATAAGCGTACTCTTGCGAGTATCTCCCACCAAGGGTGTGGTGCGTTTTGGCACCAAAGGAAAGCTCACCCAAGGTAGGTTGGGCCTTTTCCTATCCTCGCCCGAGTTGGCAGGTTGGCCTATCGCCTAGAGCTACCGGAATCCATGCAAGGTGTGCATGATGTGTTCCATGTCTCGATGTTGAAGAAATACTTGCACGATCCGGAGTTGGTGGTTCCATTGGAACCATTAGTGCTTGAGCAGGACCTCACCTTCGAGTCCCGTCCTGTGGAAATTCTGGGGACTTCAGAGCGAGTGATGAAGAACAGGACGCTTAAGTTTGTCAAGGTCCTGTGGTCACATCAGACCGAGAGAGAAGCGACTTGGGAGCTGGAATCTCGCATGCGCGAGAGGTATCCCGAGCTGTTCGCCTCAGGTATGTGATGTGAAAATTCGACCTTTTGGTTTTGCTGGGTTTCTTGTTGGTGCGTTTAGATTCGAGGTCGAATCCTGTTGAAGGGGGGAAGAATGTGACACCTCGGAGTGTCGTATCCTTAATTTTTGAGCATGATAAGGTTAAATACAGTATGAGATGTGGAAATAAGGTTAAGATCATAAGGATCGGGGGTTAATAACGTTTCCGGGCCGTTTCCGGGCCGTTTCGGGGTTTTGGGCCTTCCCGGGGGAGTTTTGGGCCTTGGTGGGCTTTGGTGGGATGGATTAGGACTCCGTAACGGACTAGGATTGGGTTGAGGGCTGTTAAAAGGGGCTCCCCTGCCCCCTTGCGCCCCACCTCCCCTCTTGCGCCTCTCCTCCCTCCCCTCCCTAAGCCCTAGCCCCCATAACCGCAAGCGCATCCCCCTCCCTTTCCTCCACCTCCACACCACCTCCCCTCCACCCCTTGCTGCCCTAGGGTGGTCTCCCCACCCCTGCACCTCGCGGAGTCATCCCGTGGAGCGAGGAGCGAGGAGCAAGGAGCGAGGAGCGAGGAACGTGGAGCGAGGAGCGATTCGCGAGGAGATTCGCGGAGATTGATTGGAGTTTTGCGCTTCGGGCAAAGGTATGATCTTGGGGATCCTTGGATTTGATCTAGGTACTGTTATTAGGGTGTTTATCAAGTTTTTAGATCAATTGGAGGCGCTGGTTTGAAGTAATTTGGGTTAGATCTAAACTTGTCCACGTTTCTGTTTTCGGGCAGATTGAGCAGTCGAACTAGGGTTCGAGTTTCCGTCGATTTAGAATCCGAATCATACCGTACGGACTTCTAGGAAGTTGTAGATAATTTAATTATCTTTCCGTGGACGTAAAGCACGTTAATTTCCGATCAGCCGTTTGAAAGTTATGGCTGTTTTACCGAGCGCCTAAAAATCTGTGACGTAACTGGAACAGATTGTGGTAATCTGTAGATTAAACAATTTTAGAGTCCGAATCAGTCTTTCCCTATAACTAGAAAAAGTTGGGAAATTTCCTAAGCTTCGCGACGGTGTACTCGTTTATTCGATTTGGAGTCCCAGAACTCAAGTTATGCCTTTTGCAAGGCTGCTGTCCCGCCGACAGAACCTCTGTTTTTAGGTTTTGCGAGTAGTTGGCAATGTCGGGTTAGATGGGGCGTGTGTACTGTTTTGAGGTTATGATTGTGAGTGTGTGATGCCTATGTGCAGGTGGTGTGACCCCGGAGTTCCCTCTTCTTCCCGCCAATCCGTTGCACGTGGTTGAGGCAAGTGTGTTGTGATGGATAGCAAGTTGTAGGTTGCATGTTGAAATTAGATGGAATTGCCTACATGATATATGTCCACTTGCCATGTTTTAATGATTGATATGATATGATGAGCATGTTTAACATATTATGATGCCATGTGTTAATATGTGAATTGAATATGATATTTGGCATGGTTGCATGCATGTCATGAGATAGAGGCGAGGCGGTGAGAAAGTCATAGCTAGTCCGGCAAGGTCGGTGAGAAAGTTATGACTAGTCCGAACGCCATTGAGTAAGTCCTATGTCGTGATTCCATCCACGTGGTGTTTGGAAGCGAGTAGGCACCCTCCATCTTCGGGATGGAAGGGGAAAGGGTGCACACCGACGGGTGTGTACTTCCCATACCGGTATGAGGTTCCAGAGGGTCGAGCAATGCATTACATCGCATACAAATTGATGATGATATTGATAAGTATTCATGAATGAGATGTTATACATGATGAAAGATGTTATTGACTTGTTGTTATGCTTGTTGTCCATTGCGGTATGCTTGCTGAGTTTTCGAACTCACCCTTGTGTTTTCTTGTTGTTTTAGGTACCATGAGAACGGCATGCGGGAAAGGGGAATAGTCACACGCTCACACGTTGCTTCACTTTAATGTTTCCCCAAGTCAATTCATTTAGTTGGATAATAAATTGCGTGTGATGGCCTTTAAATTAAGTCTTAGCTTGGTTAATGAGAGTTCTATTGTTTGTTTGACACTTGGAACTTTAAGAGCTTGATGTTAGTCTTTTATTGTCGTTAAGACTTTATTTATTGCTGTTTAGATGTTTCTCTTATTGCCATATAATGCTATATTGTTGCTGTTTCTTAAATTCATGATAAAACAAAGGAGGTGCTGCCGAAATCTCGGTTTTTAGTCTATGCACCTTTGCTGGAATTTGATGTTAAATGTGGTATTTAGATGTTGTTTAGCTTATGTTTGGTAACATTCAGGCATAGTAAATGCCGGGGTGTTACAGGGCCCCACCGTGACGTCAGCGGTGACGCCATGGTGCGCTTGGCTGAGACGCTGACGCGTGGGCCTCACTGACACGCGGGCCCCGCGTGTCAGAGACAAGCACCCACACGCGGGCGCTGACCGCGACGGTCGGCCTCCCGGCCACGTGGCTAGATCTCGGCCGTTGATTTGAAAATCAACGGCCCAGATTGGATCTGGCTTAACGCGTTAAGAAACTACTCCGCTGATCTGGACCGTTCGATCTTGATTGGACAGTCAAGATCCAATCTAACGAATACAACATGGGTTAACGCTAACCGTTCGATCTAGATCTAACGGCTGAGATATATTCTAGCTTGGTGCAGTTTAGGCTACGTGGCACGATCTAAACCGTTGGATCTAAATCCAACGGTTGGGAATTAGATCTGGGATTTCAACGTGGAACTCACCGGGGTGACGTGGCGTGATCTGGGCCCTTGGATCTGGATCGGACGGTTGGTGGAGCTCGATCGGCGGCGATGGCTTGCGGCGGCGTTGGCTTACCGGAGACGAGGACGGCGACCACGGCAACGGCGCTTGGGCGCGACTCCGGCGAAGTGGAAGGTCCTCACCGACGCGGCTCTTCCTTGCGGTTCCGGATCTGGGCTCAACGGCGGCGGGGGACGGTGGACGGCGGCGGAAACGGAGATTAACCGCGGCGGAGCCCTACGGCAACTACGGCGAGCGATTGCGGCGGCTACACGTCGGCTTGAGCTCAGCGGGCTAGGGCTACGGGTGCGCACGGAAATCGGCAACACAACAGCGGCGGCGGCGCATTAAATACCCCCTCGACGTCCGTGAAACGCGCGGAAAACGAGGGCCCACGCACGGGCGTCGGCGGAGTCCGGCGGCGACACGGACTGGGTGACGTGGCTCAACGTGAGTCCTTGGATCAAGATCCAACGATCACGTGAGTTGGACTCGAGTCCGACTCGGTGAGCTGGCTGGCTCGGTCAGGCTTGGGTCCGGGTGATGTGGCTCAATCTCGGCCGTTCGATCTTGATCGGACGGTCAAGAGGGTTAGGGCTCGGTTGGGTTCGAGTCGGACTCGGACTCGAGTCTGACTCGGGCTCGGTCGGTGGAACAGTACAAACCGTTTAGGTTTTCCAGCGATTAAATAATCTAATTAATTTCCAGAAATTCATTTAATTCATAAAAAATAGCAAAATGCTCAGAAAAATTCCAGAAAAATTCTGGAAAATATTTTGGGACATTTTGGACTCAAATAAAATATTTCCAACAAAATTTTATTTGCAAAGTTAAATTCTTTAATTGTTTCAAAAGGGGATAAATTTAAATAAATTCCAAATAAATTCCAGAAAATTCCAAAAATTCACCAAAGTGCCAATTCACACATGAATTTAAGAAAAGCAAAATTTTAGGATGTTACAATACCATATAAACATTAACATGGCATAGCAATCGTCCTAGGGTTACAAATAACATGGATGTCGATAACAAAGGAGTCATTCGCAATTCGGATTATCTATACCCTTATATTTGACATACGATAAAACATAGCATGCAAATTTAGAAAGCATTTAAAACATGTTTATAAACTTGGGATAAATATGCGTCAAGGAGACTTGCCTTCGGTCGCGGGAAGGTTGTCGTACGAAGAAAGTTCAGCGGCGGGGTCGGCGGTCGCGTCGTGGTCCTCGGCAACGCGCAAATCGAGGCAATAAATAAATACAAGAAAATAAATAAAATCTAAAAATTACAAAAATAGTACTGGCAGGTAGATCTTGATTTTAGATGAATTTAGAAATTTGAATGGGGTCAAACGGAGTTCGGACGGAGAAGATATGAGCTTCCGAAGTTTGAATTTCAAAAAATTGGAAAATCGGGAATATTCCCTGGAATATTCCTTTTCTATTTTATTTTCCTTTTCTGAATTTTGGAAATGGCTTGTGTCTATGGAGGGTGGACCCCACTTGTCATTGGGTGGAGCTTGTCTTCAAGCTTGGCTTGGCCATAGCCATGTTTAAAGCGGAAGGAGCTTGGGGTCACGGCCGTGAGGGCGGCCGTGGCGCGGCCAGCGGCGGCAAGCGGCGGCTGGTGGGCGCCGACGGGCGCGAGCACGCCGACCGGCGCGGCGGCACGGCGGCGGCATGCGGCGGCGTGGCGGCGGCCAAGAGCCCACGCACGCATGCACAGGAGGCTTCCACCAAAATAACAGAGAGCAACTTTTTTCCAACAAAACCGATTTTTCCACCAATTTTGCAAGGAATTGGACCAAATTAATTCATAGAATCACTAGATAACATCCTTAGGGACCTAGAGGGGCAAGGAATCGGATTGAATCTCACCGGAGGCGACGAATTCGGCGACGAACGGACTTTCGGCCGAACCGAGAAAAATACGAAATTCGTCTCCAAATCGCGAGGGATCCTAAAATTGATTGTTGGGTTAGACTCTAGACTCAATCACGGTCACAAGGAACCAAGAAACAAGAAGAATGACCCACCGTGGAGAGATCTAAAGCCAAGAACACGAAGAACACCAAAAAGAAGACCCGGCGTTGGTTTTCTTGCTCTAGTGGATGAACGAATGGGAGAGGCCAAAGGAGGCTCATACCACCGGGACGGGGGTTCTTATACGGATAGAATGGAAGTGGAATCACGCGGAACGGAGTTGAAACGGCCGAGTTATGAGCAATAATGTCCATTTCGGTTTTTCTTTAATGCGTCCGTTTCCGTCGAGATTAGTGGCTAATGAAGGTGGGGAATGGCAAGAGATCGTCGCTACGAATCCAACGGAACCGGCGCTTCGCGACTTGGTGTTGATTTGAGGGAGTTATGAACGTTTGAATGAAACCCTAGCCATTGGAGCTTGATGAAGCTTTCTCTGTTCTTGCCTTGGCTGGAGGTAGAAGATGAGTACTATTCACGCCACGTGGCGCTCCCCCATTGGCCCTTCTTTACGCGAATAAACCGCCCTATAGAAAAATTAGGAAAAATTGTCTAAAAATTCCGGAAAAATTCTTAGAGCCATTTTAGAATATTTGGGACCCAATCAAATTGGTTTCGCGGAATTTGGATGAAATTTGTGGAATTAAATATTCGGACGCGGATTGCAGGCATTAAACAAAAGCCGCGCGGGATAAAATAGGAACGGAGGTCCAAAAATTCGGGGAATGATTCCTAAAATCATTTTAGAATATTTGGAACACAATTGAAGTGGTTTGGGGATTTTTGGAGCATTTTTGGACTCGGGTGAAATTTCGGGGTACCGGCGGGAGCTGGAAAATTTGATTTTTCGACCGGAGGGGAATTAAATCCCGATTTTGGATAGGAAAGGATGCCAGGTTAATATAAACACCATGGAAACTCCAAATTTTGAATTTAATTTATTTAAATTAGGTTTTTCTCCAGAAGGCGAAACAGAGGATGTTACACCTTCTCCTGGTGCTGGATCTCAAGGGCGGCCATTTCGGAGATCTGCTCTCCCAATAGTCGGTGCACACCGGTGAAGGGATGACGAAGAAGGAGGCAATGCAGTACTGAAGGAAGGCAAAAGGCTCGAACCAGAGAGATCTGATCTCTGTTCTGGTTATATAACACACACACACACACACACACACACACACACACAGAGAGAGAGAGAGAGTCGGTTACTGATTCATATGCGTATTCGATTACGGAGCGTAAAATCCGCCACTAAGTCCCACGTTGCAAAAACTACAAAAGAGGACTGCGCTTACACAAGCACTCGGACTTGATTTCGCTGCACCATTCAGGCGCATGTCGCGTACGCGCGCCACCTGGTGTGGTGAGGTGAGCGAGCACTCAACTCCTCTTCTTCTCTTCTTGTCATGCTTTAGCAAGGTGGAGGGAACCATCCCCTTATAAATTGGTCTCCATCCACCTCCACTAGCAATGTGGTACTATTCGCGTTTCTTCTCCCTTCCACCTAATGGGTCTTTGGGTTTTTTCAGGAATTATTTGTGAATTAATGAGTCTAGCCCAAATAATTACAATAGTTATGCACCTCTAGCTCTCTGATCCATTGAAAAACCATATGAATGCTACTTTTAGACCAAGTGCAGTAGTTTTGTAGAGATGATGCTCCTTTAAAAGGTACTCCCTTGGTTCACAAAAACTTGTCGGTTTGGGATACATGCAGTGAAACTTTAACTAGTAATATATTTTTAAATATTTAGGTTGGATGCTTGAAAATCATATATGTAGATTTGTTTTGAAACGTACTTTTATAATATTATAATATTATTATATTTTTTAAATATATTATAATAAAAATTAGTGATTTTTTGGGAACTATGTTGATATCACTATTTGTAACGGGATGGAGTAGTAAAGAGGAAAGCACAACGCCAAAAAGGTTAAACACAGCAAACAGAAGTGTCCTCCACTGAGTATATTTTTGCTTTAGTTGTTCACACGTTGGTTTCTCTGTGACCAAGAACCTACAACCGATGGGACATTTGTTATATTTTCGTTTTCTTATCTTCCGCTCTTGTTTCAATTTGTTCACTAAAGATTGCTGCCATGTAGTTTCCACTTATTACGAGAGCAAGCCAGCATGTCTACCCATTTGTTCTCACCAGGAGAAACTTCAGCCTTGGGCACTCTTGATTTTGCAGTAAGAAGGAAAACGATTGGATCATTTCGATCACCCTTAGGAGACTGCTTATTGAATAAGTCGTGTTAGTCAAACTTGGACTCAGAAATAGAACAATGAAACATCTAAACTGCTTTCCTACAATTATACCTAGCTTGGTCCAAATTTACTTTGTATATGTGAATTCATGTATTTTATGGTCTTACTGACAATTAAAAAAAATTCTACGACCCCCCTTCTCATGTGTTTTAAATATTCATCGTTTTTGTCTTGCACTTTTTGGTTAACTAGCTAGAGCTGCGCGCTCCGCCGCGCCGTGCGAAATTTGATCTAAGTTTTTATCTCTAAAAAAAGGCAGGAATATCCGATTTTTTTTTGTTCGCTTGAGTATTTTTTGGAAAAAAAAGACGCTAGGTAAGAACCGCCGACGAACCAGCGAAACAACGGCCCTTTTTGGGAGAAAAAAAGAATAATACATGTTTCGAGAAATATTAGATCCCAAACCACAAAAAAATCTATAGACGCCGAGTTTAACACCCTATACGGTCAACGGGCAATAATACATGTCTTAAAAAATATTAGAGATCGAGCCGCAAAAGGAATTTTAGATGCCGAGTTTAACATCCTATGCGCTTATTTTCCCGAGAAAAATGAGAAAAATGGGGGAAAACGGAGAAATGACGGATTAAAAACGAATTTTCATTTTTTTTTTTTTGGGGGAAACGACCAATGAAAAAAAAAATTCCATGGTCTGGAGAAAAAACGGATCACGAAAAAAAAATTCAGGCAAAATGGAGAAAGAAAATGGTCTCTCATTTTTTTTGGGGGGAAAATAGCTACCGAAAATATTTTACCTATGCTCCGGAGGAAAAACAGATCACGAAAACATTTTTTCCGGGCAAAACGGAGAAAGGGAACGATTTTCCAATTTTTTTTGGAAAAACGGCGAACGAAAATATTTTTCCCATGCTCCGGAGAAAAAACGAGTTTAACACCCTATGCGGTCAACGGGCAATAATACATGTCTTAGAAAATATTAGAGATCGAGCCGCAAAAGGAATTTTAGATGCCGAGTTTAACATCCTATGCGCTTATTTTCCTGAGAAAAATGAGAAAAAAGGGGGGAAAACGGAGAATCGACGGATGAAAAACGAATTTTCATTTTTTTTTTTGGGGAAACGGCCAATAAAAATATTTTTTCCATGATCTGGAGAAAAAACGGATCACGAAAAAAATAATTCAGGCAAAATGGAGAAAGAAAACGGGCTCTCATTTTTTTGGGGGGGAAATAGCCACCGAAAATATTTTCCCTATGCTCCGGAGGAAAAACGGATCACGAAAACATTTTTTCCGGGCAAAACGGAGAAAGGGAACGGTTTTCCAATTTTGTTTGGAAAAACGGCGAACGAAAATATTTTTTTCATGCTTCGGAGAAAAAACGGATCACGAAATTTTTTTTTTCGGGCAAAACGGAGAAAGGAAACGGTCTCCCATTTTTTTGGGGGGAAATAGCCACCGAAAACATTTCCCCCATGCTCCAGAGAGAAAACGGATCACGAAAACATTTTTTTGGGCAAAACGGAGAAAGGAAACGGTTTTTTTTTTTTTTGAAAAACGGCTACCGAAAATATTTTCGCATGCTCTGGAGAAAAAACGGACCCCGAAAACATTTTTTGGGGACAAAACGGAGAAAGGATCCGAACGTAAAGCGCGAGGACCTATTTGTTATAATTTTGGAACTGTTCGCTATTTTGAAAAATTAGGAAAGGGCTCGCTCGTGATTCGTACTTACGGAAGGTCCTCCATGCAAAACAGCAAAACCAGGGACCTAAACGCGAACCGGGAAAAATATTTTCCTCTCACATAAAATCGTGCAGGGACCTATTTGTAATTTGGAGAAAGCCGAGAGGTTTTTTGAAAAAATTGGGGGGATGAGGTGGCACCATGGTTGGGCTCCAATTCTAGGCCTTATAAGGTGGTTAATATACTAGTAGGAAATTTGATGCTATCTTGCACTTTAAAAGCCACAAAATCTCAAGCTAGTTAGAGCATGAATGCATAGAAACTACTAGCCAGAATGTGCGGCGCACGCCGCACTGTGTAAAATTTACACTATTTTTTTCTAAAAAAACTGTAGGAGAATCTAAACATATTTTTTTCGCAGCGATCTGAACACTCTATACGTTCACCAGTGAATAATACACTTTGCGAAAAATATAATAGATCGAGTTGCAAAAAAAAAACTATAGAGATACAACTGTATACATATATTTCTTATTCTGGAAAATATCAGAAATCGAGTTACAAAAAAATAGAGGGATAGAGTTGCACACATATTTCTTTTGACGAATTTGGTTAACACTTTATTATTACCCGTCAACCTTCTTTTATCGAGTTTAACACTCTATGCGTTAACCGGGTAATAATACACGTTTCGAAAAATATTAGAGATGACAACCTTCTTTTGTCGAGTTTAACAATCTATGCATTCACCGAGTAATAATACATATTTCGAAAAATATTAGAAATCAAGTTTGGGAAAAAGTCTAGAGATTAAAGATCGAGTTAGGAAAAAATTCAAGAGATAGAGCTGTACACATATATCTGTTGATGAAAATATTTTTTTTTGGGAAAAACGAAGAAAGAACCTAGACACATATTTCTTTTGACTAATTTGGTTAACACTTTATCATTACCCGGCTAACCTCCTTTTGCCGAGTTTAATACTCTATATGTTAACCGGGTGATAATGCATGTTCCGTAAAATATTAAACATGTCAACCTTCTTTTATTAAGTTTAACACTCTATGCGTTCATCGAGTAATAATACACGTTTCGAGAAATATTAGAGATTGAGTTGGGAAAAAATTTAGAGATTAGAAATCGAGCTCGGAAAAAAAAACTACAGATAGAGCTATACACATATTTCTATTGACAAAAATATTTTTCGGGAAAAAAGGAGAAAGGACCTAGACTCTATGTGTTAATCGGGTGATAATGCATGTTCTGAAAAATATTAGAGATATCAACCTTCTTTTATCGAGTTTAACACTATGTGTTCACCAAGTAATAATACACGTTTCGAAAAATATTAGAGATCGAGTTGAGAAAAAAATTTAGAGATTAGAGATCGAGGTGGGAAAAAAACTACAGATAGAGCTGTACACATATTTCTATTTATGAAAATATTTTTTTTCGGGAAAAACGGAGAAAGGACCTGGACGTAAGGGCCGGGGACCTGTTTGTTATATTTTTGGACTTAATCGCTATTATGCAAAATTAGAAAAGGGCTCGTTCGAGATTCGTATGTAGCGGAGGGCTTTGCTGTAAAATAACGAACCAGGGACCTAAACGCAATCTAAAAAAAAAATTATACTCACAAAAAATCGCAAAGGACCTCTTTGTAATTTATAGGGACAATCCGTAATTTAGAAAAAGTGGAAGGGCATTTTTGAAAAATGGCATGGGGTCACGTGGCATGGGTGGGAGGCCGGCAATTCTTTCCAACGTAATAGAGTTGATATTTGGTAAATGAAGATGGAATGGAAACCACTACATTTCTCACTGGGCTGGCACGGACACTTAAAGCTTACTCCCTTTATCCCACAAAGAGTTCATCTTTAGTCCATAGGACCTAACTGTAAGTGTATGTATGCTTATTTAAGTGTCTTTGGAAACCGAAGCACCAACATGCTTGTGTATGGAGTAACGAGGGTCACATTAGTCATTTACCTTGCATACTAATTTGTCTTAAAAAACCTAGAAATGCACTCTTTGTGGGACGGAGGGAGTACGATTTTACCGGACTATATTACTGTGTGGTGCACAATTACACTCACATCAAACTGCATGTTGGTCCAAAGCCTGGTTCTTGCGACGATTTATGCTTGTGGCGCCGGTAAGGAACTTAAATTTTTTTATTCTTCGTAGTGGAGGCATATAAAAACATATTATGCTTTCACATTGTTCGATGAATTTTTGTATGTAAAATTTATTAAATAAAAAATAAGTGAATAACAATAAAAGGCAGTGGCGCACATGCCAATCAATAATACGTGACATAAGAGCACCATTCGTATATAAAATTCCCTGAAGCAAGACTATAATGTGTGGGACTGCATGTTGTCAAATATTTTTTCTATATGTAACTTATTCATTATTAGACTCTTGGAAGGATATTTCGCAAGGACCGCGGAGGTTCAAACGGACCGCAAATCCAACATCTAGTTTAAAAAATATGATCTCCAAAAGATTAATGATAAAACTAGTACAAAACAATAAGAACTAACCTACTCGCTTATAGAGGCTCGGTTGGCACGGACGTTGTAGAGCATCTCGTCGTCCATATTTAATCCAGTGAAACACACATACTCATTAGTCATTATAATAAAAATAGGTACACACGTGCGTACATGTTTAATGAAAACTTGCTTTGCTAGCGTGAGTACGATGTGCGCGTAAATTGTGTACTTCTACCCAGGGTTAGACTTACCGTTTGAAGCTAGAAAACCGAATGTACCTCGATAACGATAATCGTCGATTACCATTCGATTTTCGTGAAATATCAAACAAATGCCGAAATCCAAATTGTTTGAATTCAAACCGAAGGAATCTGGTAGTGTCTCGATTTTCGATCGATATATGTCGATTTTCGCTCGATAAGCAGCGATAATCGAGATATTCAGGAAGAAAATCGGCAGGGTTAAGAAAAGGTGAGAAAAATTGCAGGAAATTGGGAAAAAAAATGTAAAAATTTTTAATATCAAGTAGTCAATTAAGCATGTAGTAATAATATATCAACAAACAACATTTTATTTTAGTACCATTCAAAACTAAAAGGTTCGACAAATTTACATTTCGGTGGCATTCATTTCAATACACTTGGCATAGCTTCGTCATTCTTCCATTGTCGCACATATGCCATGCTGGACCTATATGAACAGTATATTAGTAAAAACATCAAGTTGCAATAAAATGAAACATACAAATAAAAAATTACCTTCAGGACTACGGGTAGTAATGTTGGGTGTACACTTGGTTCGCTATGTTGTACTCCTCTGTGGACATGAGCGCTAATCCTCGTGTAGCTAACAACTCCGCTTTGTATTCATGCCAACTTTGCCTCGTCCATGGGCTAGTCGTTTCCCACTGTTGATACAACATGGTATAAAATGCTGGGTCTTGCCACTCATAGACCCATTGAGTGGGAGGTTGTGTATGAGCATCCGAGATGGCGTAGTCGTATTGGCCGTATGAGCCATAACTCTCTTGTGTCTCAGCGATGCTATACGGGCTAGAGCTATCCTGCGGTGCATCAATGCTACGTCGATGCTCTCTTCCCTTCCCTGAAGTAGTCGTCCTCTGCGACTGGGGAGCGCCATGGTCCTTATCCTGTGTGGCATGAGTGAATTGGGACTCCCCTGTAAATTCTACGAGACGTTGTTGTTCTGGGGCACCGTCACCGGATTGACCGCCATGGCTGTCTGTCTTGGAGCTACTGTCATTGGACTCTTGATACGGCGGGCTCCGACGGTCCCCAGGAGTGCTATCGGTCGAGTCATCACTCCCAACATCTGTAGGACCCTTCCCCTTTCCTTTGGAGAGAGCTTTCCTTTTTTGTTGCCCCCTTGTTGCTATTGTTTGGTGCTTTCTTTTTCCTGTGTGACTGTCACCCACTGTCTTCTCTGCCCATTCGGTGATGCATGCAGCCCCAGTGTTTTTTCGTAATGCAATAGGGTCAACTGGGTCTGTCACAAGGTGTGATGGGAGGGGGGTGTCACTCTCTATCTCCTCATCAAGTAAGGGGTCAGCATTGGATCTCCCTTTCTCCATCCACTGTCTGATTGGATTTTCATTATCGCATAATGTAAGCTCCATAAGTCGCTGGAATGGATCATCATCATCTGTGGACCTTTGACTTTCTTCAGCTTGGATTCGGAGCCGTAGATTGTAGTTAACATACACTAACTTATGAAGCTTCTTGTAGGACAGACGATTACGAATTTTAGTATGGATGAAGGCGAACGTGCTCCAATTGCGCTCGCATCCGCTAGAAGAAGCGCAATGGGAAACGAGCCGTTGAGCAAACTTCTGGAGCGTGGGTGTGTCCGAACCAAACACACCCCACCAATGCGCTGCAACGTAAGTACGAACAGAATGGTAAGCATGAGGAAAAAATACCAGTGGCATTACATTTAAGTCATTACCGGGGGTTGTTTTGGGATCATGTGCCATTCGCTCAGCTAGAGTAGTTGCGAATGGTCCAACCTTCCTTCTGTATAGATCGGCTTCGTGAAGAGCGTCCACGGAGCTATCAGTACTATCACTAAGTGCTTCAAAAGCATCTCGGAGATCTGGCAAAAAGGTGTGGGTCGTGCCGTAAGCATAGTGCGTCCGAGGGTTCAATGCGGCGGCTGCACGTAGTCAAGAATACATATCAGTGCAAGTATGTGCAACAACAAGATATTGTGTGTAAGAGAAGTATGTATTACCAGCGTTCATGTAAGTGTCTCGCGTTAGGTCAGCCATTCTTGGGTCCACGACGTTCATGTATGAGGTAAATGTAGATGGAGAGTCATGAAACAAGCTATCATATTCCTGTCGCACTATGTTGTATCTTAGAAGCACCTCACTCAATGTAGGTTTCCTGTCTTGATCGGCAAAACGCAAGAACGCGTACAACGGCTCCACAGATTTTACAACTGATTGAAGGTTGTCCCACCACTCCAAGCTTGACATGCAAGAGTTCACGAACCTCCCCTCCACGGTATCAATAAAGCGCGATGACAGAAATTCCTCGGAGGCCATCCATTGCAAGAATTTGTCCTTACGACGAAGGAAACTATCCAAAAACATATAATTAGTACCGAAGCGTGTAGCATTCCACTTTACTAATTCACCCCCGATATGCTTCTTCATCATAGCATGAAGCTTTGCATGGTTGTACAACCATCGAGAGATTCTCCTTGCAGTCTCAATGATAGCGGCATGGTCAGGGAACTCCCCAATTTGCTTTAGCATCAAGTTAATCGTGTGGGCTACACAAGGCTGCCACACGATATTGCGGTGCTCCCGTGCGATGAGTTTACATGCCTTCTTGTAATTTGCACCATTATCTGTAACAATCTGCACAACATTTGTTGGACCTATCTCCTCCACCACTGCGGCAATTTCCTACGTCAACAAGCAAAATAGAAATTCTCATTACATGATGCGTACCTCAAATAGGGATTGTAAGATGACGAGCGAAACCAAGTACCTTGCGCAAGTACAAGGCATCCTGACTTAGGCCCGTTGCATCCACAGACTTGTGAAAGAACATTGTGCCATTGCAATATAACATAAAGTTGATAATGCTCATCCGTGTCGGCCCGGTCCAAGAATCACACATGATGGTAACACCATACGTCGGCCATTCCAGCTTGAATTTTGCCATCCTTTGCCGTATGTCCGCTTCGTTGGCGTCTAAATACTGACCATCTATGTCTTTTCCAGTTGGCGACGGGACACCCTCACCTGCAAATATGAGCTATTAATCGCCTGCAAACAACTGGATAAAAATTTGAAAGATCACCTACCCCATTTTTGAGTTTCCCTGACGGCGCTAACGAAGTAGGGATTGTCTGCTTTCCTCCCAGCAATACCAGCCGTGTGGAAAAATTTGGCCCAAGCCGAGCCAATCGCTTGCTTCGCATTCCTCCCCTTTTGTGTCCAGCTTCCAGTATCAATCCTTGTTTGCACGGGGCCACGGGCCGTACCAAGGTTGTAATCCCTTACAGCTGGTCTTTCCCGTTGTGTAGAACTCCGAAGCATCCTCGGCAACACACCTTCTCCCCCTCCTCTAGCCCCCCTAGAGGTGCCACTACCACCACCATGTTCGTACCTACCACCTGATCGACTAATAAATTCTGCCTCCGCTCTTGAAGCAGCCATGGCATGCTGGAGTTGGTCTTCCTCGTCAGCATCACCCGTGTACTCTGAATATGCACTTCTCCTTGGCGGGGAATCTGTAGCTGTTGCTTCCTTTTTGAGCCTCTCGTCCCTCTTTTCCTTCCTCTTATCCTTCATCCTGTCTAAGTCACGTTGAAAGTAATCGCGTACCTCCGCAGGAACTTGATTGCAATGGACAACATTCGTACCACGTCCTGCCAAGTGGTGCTTCAGTCGGGTGGAACCACCTCCTTTCTTCTCTTTGTGACAGTACTTACATCGAAATCCGGTCCCTATTTTGTCACCGTGCTCCCACACAACGTCACCCTGCTCTGCCATCTGCTAATACCAAAACAACAAGGATCAACAGAATTAGAGGCTAGGATCTCTCCAGGCTCTCGATTACAAACCAACATGAGACTGAATGCTAGCTAGTTGACAACCTATCATGCCAACCTAGGTCACTGAAATGGCAACAAATGACATCAATAGAGTGAATCAACCTATCATGCCAACTTAGGTCACTGCAATGCCAACCTAGTTGACAAAAACATCACTGCAGAGCTAAACAATTGAAGCCAAAGTGAAGTGCAGAGCTAAACAATTGAAGCCAAAGTGAAGTGCTAACTAAACTACTAAACAAAGTGAAGTCAAAGTGAAATCAGTACTTGACTAAACAATTGAAGCCAAAGTGAAGTCAATACTAGACTAAACAAAGTGAAGTACTTGACTAAACAAAACACATCAGTACTTGACCAAACTACTAACAGCTGAGCTCAGTCGATTATCGTGGAAAAAAACTCGATTTTCGAGATTTACCTGGCGATTCTCTCTGATGCCCTGCGATTTTCGTCCAGGACCCGCCGTCTCGATTATCGAGATTAATCGGTCGATTATCGACCTAAACCTCTCGATTTTCGCGGGGACGACGGCGATAATGCCCTTGCGGCGGCCGGATCTGGCGCCGCTCGCGCGAGAAGGAGGGGGAAAGTGTGGGGGAGAAGCAGTGCAATCAATATGTCGGAAAGTCACACCACAAAAACGTTAAATACACCCATAAAATTAATGGGCCGGACCGGGCTTCTTGGGCCAAAGGCAGTAGGCCTACAGCCCAACACTGTTTTGTGGATTTTTTTTTCCATTTCCAATTACATATATTCAGTTTTGGCTCAAAAACATCTCATACATTCGGTTTTTTGGAAATTTTTGCTGCACTATATCATAAGACTATTAATTATAATTTTAGAGAATTTTTTGGATAAATTTTTTAAATTTTTCAAATTTTTTGAATTTGAACTTCAATTTGCCCGGTATCCCGCGCGGTATTGTATTTTGCATCGTCTCAATAAGCTCGATTTTCGAGAAAATCGTCGATTACCGATCGGCAAATGGAACCCTGCTTCTACCGTGTAAAAAAAAAAAACCTACCCACTTACGTCATCAACATGCATGGCTGTGTCATCAACCTGTATGTGCACCTAGAGACTTAGACTATCTCCAGCAATTTCCCTTCATTCCATTCCCTTCCATATTCCCTTCCCCATATTCATTCCCTTTATTTCCTACCATCTCCAGCAGCATCCCCTCAAGGGATTTATGAAGGGATTGGAGAGAGAATCCCTTTCTAAGAGCATCTCCAAGAGAGAGCCCTAAAAAGCAGCCCTAAACTTCAATATAGGGCCCCAACTATTTAGATTTAGGGCTCCAATAAATTATTAACTCCAGCAATTAGACCCTAAATCTCAACTACCTCTAAATTTCGTGGTTGGGCCCGGGCTAAATTGCCTGTTCCCGTGATTTCACTTTTCTTGCCGCCGCCCCTTCACGCCGGCCGCAGGAGACGTCGCCTGCTCACCAGACGTATTGGAAACTGAACGCTACGTTCCACCGTCTTGTATTTGCAGAAGCCCACCACTGCTGGTACCAACGTCTGCTGCTCGCAGCTCCAGTCCACCAACCTGGTCGCGGCGGCGCGGTAGCGCCTCGTCCACCGGAGGTTCGCTCTGGCAGCAACTTGACGACGATGGCTCCAAGGTTAGATTCTACCTCCTCTCGGTAATTGCAATTGATGCTTGAGTGCAATTAAAAAAGATTGCACTTAACTCATACATGGTTGATGTTGACATCTATTTTTGCCTACAACAGATCCTTGACAGCTACTCAGCTAATATATTGTGTATGGCTAATTCTAAAGATGATGACGTAGATGATGAAATTGATTACTTGACAATTCTATGTATGGGCGAATATCGAAAGAGAAAACGTCATTGTATTCGATTGCATCGTGGTTCAGTTCTTGGTCGAAGGACAATTATTCGGGATAGAGAAGACGGTCATAACCGATTGTATCAAGATTACTTTGCGGAAAATCCAACCTTTCATGAGAATCTCTTCCGACGAAGATTTTGGATGAGGCGCTCTCTATTTAACCGGATCAAAGCAGCCGTTGAAGAGAACGATCCGTACTTTGTTCAGAAACGAAACGCCGCAGGGATTCTTGGTTTATCTTGCTTGCAGAAGGTCACTTCAGCTTTTAGGCAACTAGCTTATGGGGTGCCAGCCGATACTGTTGATGAATATGTGCGGATTGGTGAGAGCACTGCTATTGAGAGCCTAAGGAAGTTTGTGAAATCTGTTTGTGAAGTGTTTGGCGATGAATATCTAAGACCTCCCAATGAAAGTGATACATCTAGGTTGCTTCATACAGGTGAACAATGTGGCTTTCCTGGAATGCTAGGTAGTATCGACTGTATGCATTGGAAGTGGAAGAATTGCCCTACTGCATGGCAAGGTATGTACTCTGGTCATGTACATGAGCCTACAATCATACTGGAGGCGGTGGCTTCAAATGATTTATGGATATGGCATGCGTTTTTTGGGTTACCTGGTTCTCACAATGATATAAATGTCCTTCACCGATCACCTCTGTTTGATAGACTAACTCAAGGTCAGGCTCCAGCTGTGAAGTATACAATTAACGGACACAACTACAATATGGGTTACTATCTAGCCGATGGGATTTATCCTAACTGGTCGACATTTGTAAAGACAATAAAAGCCCCACCAAGTTCGAAGACAAAACATTTTGCTACTATTCAAGAGGCACAGAGAAAAGATGTTGAACGTGCATTTGGAGTACTACAGGCTCGCTTTGCCATAGTGCGAGGTCCAAGTCGATTTTGGGATGAAGAAACTCTCCGAGATATAATGAAATCATGCATCATAATGCACAACATGATAATTGAAGATGAACGGGATACCGAATATCATGACAAACCGTGTGATGAAGAAGCTGCTGATATTAGAAATGTGATTTCTCGCGAAGGAACAACTGATTTCTCAAAGTTTATTAGCAACCATAAACAAATCCGCGATCCCCAAATGCATAATCAACTGCAGGACGATCTAGTTGAACATCTGTGGGAGCGGCATGGGGAGCAGTAGGATAGCAGTGTCAACAACATTTTCTTTTACATGTGAATTGTTAGCTAAAGTTGTTTGTATTCATTTCGTACTGTTTCGTATTTACATGATATGATCTGCCAGCAGTTCATATATGCACCGAGCAGCTGTTTCGTATTTACATTTCGTATTGTTTCGTATTTACATGATATGATCTGCCAGCAGTTCATACAACCCGGTGGCTGTAACTATTATTTACCACAAGAGTAGCTGTTCTTGGGATGGTAAAGAATTTCAATCAAATTGTCCCATAGTTCTTGTAAAACATCAGCTGAAGCCTGTCACAAATAAATCGACCAGATATCATACAACCTGCATATTGTGCTAGAGTGCTATTGTCATAATGTGCGAGACTTCCATTAGTCATCAAGAAACTGACGCTGTAACATATTCTGCTAGACTGCTATACTGCTACACTGAATATTCTGCTAGACTTCCATTGGTCATCAAGAAACTGACGCTGTATCAATCCACCAAGAATCTGACTCATATTCACAACAGACTTTAAAAAACAGAAAACAACCACATATCAAGATACATGTTGAATTTCGCATCAGATGTGAATAACAATCTGAACTTCTCATTTATTCTGAGGTAAAACAATCTGAATAAAATTATTGTGCTGTAACAATTCTATTACATGTGAATTGGAAATAACATCAAATTAAACCATCACATATCAAGAAACAAGCTACTGTTGGCTATTTCCGAAACGACGAGCTAAAATCTCCTCCTTCATCTTCTTGAAGTACATTTTTGTTTCATCGTCCATTGTGCTTGTATCGGTTTCCATAATTTTTGTATCATGTTGATCTTGCTCCAGTTGGAATTTCTTCTTCTCAATCTCATAAATTCTGTCGTCACGCTCCTTCCGTTCTTTTTCTATCTCCTGACGTACTTCCCTAAATTTCTTCACTTCATCAATGAAAGGGTCAAAATCATCATCACCTCGCTTCCGCACTCGTCGAAGACGTTCCTTCTCTGCTTTTCTTCCTGTTGGTCTCTCCACATTGGGCTGCCCAACATGGTCCACATTGACAGTGTTCGATTCTGGATTATTGATTTTCTTTGTGTTGTTGTTGTTGCATTTGGATGATCTAGAAGCTGTCCATTTTGGCTCAAGATGAAGTATATTCCATACATGGAAGACAGAAAATGATTTTTTATATAGTTGATGGAACATTGCTTTGGCATCCGCAAGCTACAAAAGAAAATAATGTGGTTAGAAATTGGTTTTATTACAACGAAAAGGAACAAGAGGTAATTTTACATTATACTACACCTTATCATTAATTGTCTTTCCACTTTCATTTTTCCTTTCAATACTGTCATAACAACCTTGGAAAGCATTGACATCCTTTTGCAATGCTTGCCACCGATGCTTCAACGAAGACGAATTACGATCTGACTCAAACTTTCTATGTTCATGAAAATACTTCTCAACCCTCATCCAAAAACTGCCATCTTTCTGTTGATTACCTTGTACAGCATCTGTACTAATGTTCAGATATGCAGATACCAACAAAATGTCTTCTTCTTCACTAAAGTTTTTTGTTCTACCCTTCGTTTTAGTTTGAGAGCACACGGCAGTGACTGGCGAGGACTGACTGAGATCAACTCCCAACTCACTGTTATTTTGATTTTCGAAGTCATCTTCAACAAAGTCCTGGGTCAGTAATGAGGTGAAAGGACCATTCATTGCATACTCCAGATTGCTGCATCACATATTACAAAAAAAATGTGAGTGTCCTCAAAATACACATTCATCAGTTGGATTAAGGCAAGGGTCGTTACATTTCGAATCCAACACTACTGGAGAAAAAAAAAAGGTACAAAGGTTTTTGTTATTAATAAAGAAATATCGCCCTGGCAAAAATCTCAGAGCAAAATATTCTGCGAATTCACATCGTGAGACCCAATTGCAATACCAGCAGAATAGATTACAGACTGGACGACTGACCGGCTACATTCTTTCCACAAGCACAATCTTTGCTTGGTAAGCCAGTGTGACTGAAAACCTTCAATGCCTGACACTAACATCTGCTATGGCTGCCGATGTGTTTCACACACAGGTGACTCCCTGATTAATGGTTCTATCAATGAAGGGGAAATGGTCCATATGCCTCCTGTACAAAGCTGACAAGCTTTGTCTAGTCACTATATTACAATCTCTTGTTATCTAAATTTTTAATTTTGAAACTTCAAAATTTGGGGGCGTCATGTTCACCCTAGAAAGCACAGCTTATGCACGTTTTGCCATAATGAAATCAGGACCTGAATAACTTGTATCCCTCGTGCCAAACTAAGAATTAGATCACAGGAAATGAAAGAACGAGCACTAAAATACCAGTACGCCCATCAATCCTCACCAATTGGATCACATTGGTGATACATCTATTTGTGCAGAAACTATCAAGGTACTATTTTGTGCAGATTTGATATATCTAATTGGATCAAGAACTTCTCAAAAATATCTCAATATCCAGATTGAATCAAGATCTAGAAATTGCCGAATAGTACCAACACTCAATATCCAATTGGATCGAGAAATTAAACACACCTGAATCCCGTCGGCGTGGGCGACGAAGATGGCGATGTGATGTCGATGACGGGCTCCAAGTTGACTGGGAGGGCGCTGGTTCCACCGGCCGCGACGGAGGAGGCGGTGAGGGTGCTGGGTCCGCCGGCCGCGACGGAGGAGGACGCCATGGGACCGGGTGTGACGCTGGCGGTCACGATGGGGAGCGTGGCTGAGAGGGGGGAAGATGCGAGCACGAGACGTGCGCCCTCTACGCGACGGCGACTGGGGGAGCGACGCCATCCGAGACGAAGGTGGCGACGCCGTCCAAGATACCAGCCTCTCGAGGTAGTTGGGACGGACAACTCCGAGCGACGCGGGAGAAAGATAGGGCCGATTGGTATCGTCGCTAAATATAGCGACCCAAACCAGAGCCCTAAAACAATTTGTTAAATTTTATCAGAATAGGTCCCCTGCTGGAGAAGATTTTTTCCTTAAAAACCCTATAATTCAAAATAGGACCCTATTTAGGGCCCCTCTTAGAGATGCTCTTAGGTGGCAGCCAAGCAAGCGAGCCTAGACATGCAGCCAGCCAGCCAGTCAGCCACATGCCCTGCCTTCGAGCTGGATGGGCACTTTGTGGCTGCCAAATGGAAGGGCTCCGCTGGGGCTAAGTTGGTGTAGTGTGTCTTCTCTAACTTGCATGTACTCTTGTTTCACGCAGGAGAGCATCGTCATACAAGTAATGACGAGGATTCAAAGTGTGCATGTGTGGAATGGGGATTAGGCAAGTATTAGGTGTTCATGATTTAGATTATACTATGGCGAGGTTCAGAACTTGAGCGTGCCAAATTGTCAGTTGTCGCACATCGGCACATGACAAGAATGTATGTGTATGGTGTTGGAAATATGCGCAATATTTTAATTCCAGATTTTACCAGGAGACAAATATCACAGATAAATAGTTATGCACACAATAAATCTAACAGCAGACTACACATTGTACTTCCAAACATATATATACTCATGAAACAGAATATGATCAAGTTGAACGAACACTAACTACTTACAGTCGAGCTTGATGGGGAACTGAACGATACGCAGAAGATGTTGTGGAAGAAGTTGAGGAAGCAGCGCAGGAGCGGTCGCGCAGATGCGCTGCCCAGAAACCTTATTGCCGCCCCGTGCAGGAGAACTCTGCAGCAAAGGCTCGGAGATACCGCTCACCCTCCTTCACGGTGCACGCCGAGGAGGAAGGCCGGCGAGGTTCTACAGCTCAACACAACAAGATGACTTTTGCGAGAGGAGCAGGAAGAATGGAGGAAATTTTTGTGTATCAAGCCTGGACGTCACCAGGTGTTTATATACACGCACACTAGTAACTGACGGAGTAATATGACAGTTACTAGTAACTGAACACATAATGTCAGCAGTTACTAGAATGTTTAAATCGCATTTAAACGAATGAATAGATAGAGATAATTGCAAGATTCAGCAAAAGTGCCAGGTGAATTCAAAGTTCCAGGTGAATTCAAAGTGCCAGAAGTCACAAGTCACGCGGATTTTCACGTGAAAATACGCGAATACGCGCGCGCACGTGCGTGTGTGTTTAGCCAGTATTCACCCTATGCCATCCCCATGCCAAGTGTCACATTAATCAAGAGGTGGGAAAGACTCCACCTTTTAAATTGCTCTTCCTCCACTTGGCTAGGCAATATGGTACTAAATCATGCATGCTATGGAATTAAAGGAAATGGGCCACCCTTGGGCCAATTTCTAACAATCCCCCACCAATTCCATAGCAAGCAAAGAAAAAGATAACAAAGATCGTTGTACTGAAGTGTTGTTAATATACCAGTCTTTTGGTGTAAGTCCCGTACGGGTTGAACTTGCACCTAGATTAGCAAGGTTTATCCTCTCACAGCTAGTGAATGGACTATGTCTTGAATTCATAGCTTTTTGTGATCAGACTTTACTTGAAAATCACAACTGATACTAGGCTGCAAATAAACCACGCCTACACGAAGCGTTATATGGTCATGCTCCCGTATCTGCTCATGAGCTTTCTAGAGAATGCCCCATTCTCGTGACTGCGACCTCACAGTTATGCTCAAGTAGGTGTATTCATTATAGGTATCCTGTAGGTCAATACCTTTTTGTCCAATTTTGACACTAGAATACATTAAGGCTTTAAGCCAACCTTCCATACAGTCGAGAGTACTTTGTCTATTAGGACACATGTACAATTTTAATAATATGTACTCCGGTTGGCGGTGAGCTGTGATCTTTGCTCCGGTCGGCTGCACGACAGAGAAAAGAAGAGGGGAAGAAAGGAGGAGGAGAGGGGGAGCATGACATGTGGCCCTGGGCCCATTATCAGTGAGGGAAAGGGGGAAGAAAGAGAAGTGGCGCTGATCTGATCAGTGGGTCACCGGAATAGTTAGGCCCACTAGTAAGTGACAAAGAGGTGAAAGTCAGTCCTTATCCCTCTGACCACCAAGTTTGAACAATAAATTCGTAGGTCTAATCAACTTGAATGTTTTTGGAAATTTTAATTTAAGGTTGTCAGAGAATTATCAATTAACATTAAAAAATTGAAGTCAAAAAATTTTGGTAGATTATTTTTACAAAAATCTGTTAAGTGGACCTGTTCAAATTTTCTTTTTCTGAAATTATTTTTCAGATTTTCTTTTTCTGAAACTATTTTAATTGAGGGTACGATTGGGTTATAAATTTTTGATAATTTTAATCAAGTTTTTTTTATAATCTTATGACCTTTGTGTAAAAATTTCAACTCTATATCTTGATTATTTATTTTATGATAAATATTTCACCATCCTTTTCAGATTTTTATATTTTTAATTCTTGAATTTTAAAAGGTAGTACAAATAAATAATAATTTCTGATATTTTTACCATAGGTGAGTATCATTATGATAAGTGTTCAGTAAAATTATTAACTTCATATGAGATTTGAAATATTTTATAAAAATCTGCCATGACTGTTTTTAGTAACAAGATTTATTTAGTTTGAATCATTATCTTCAAATAAATGCTTTCGCATTCATTTTTTACTATAGTAAAAGTAATTCCAGATCAAATTTACTTTAGTGTAAAGTTTTATTAGCATTTTACTTTTACTTTACTACTTTTTATCTTTTACCATTTTACATATTGAATTTCCTTTTTAGGACAAATTAAAAAACTAGTAATAAAAGTCACAAATTTAGATTATTTTATAAAATTTTGTTAAGTGGACTTGTTCAGATTTTCTTTTTCTGAAATTATTTTTCAGATTTTCTTTTTCTGAAACTATTTTAATTGAGGGTACGATTGGGTTATAAATTTTTGATAATTTTAATCAAGTTTTTTTTTTATAATCTTATGACCTTTGTGTAAAAATTTCAACTCTATATCTTGATTATTTATTTTATGATAAATATTTCACCATCCTTTTCAGATTTTTATATTTTTAATTGTTGAATTTTAAAAGGTAGTATAAATAAATAATAATTTCTGGTATTTTTACCATAGGTGAGTATCATTATGATAAGTGTTCAGTAAAATTATTAACTTCATATGAGATTGAAAATATTTTATAAAAATCTGCCATGACAGTTTTTAGTAACAAGATTTCTTTAGTTTGAATCATTATCTTCAAATAAATGCTTTCACATTCATTTTTGACTATAGTAAAAGTAATTCTAGATCAAATTTACTTTAGTGTAAAGTTTTATTAGCATTTTACTTTTACTTTACTACTTTTTATCTTTTACCATTTTACATATTGAATTTCCTTTTTAGGATAAATTAAAAAACTAGTAATAAAAGTCACAAATTTAGATTATTTTATAAAATTTTGTTAAGTGGACTTGTTCAGATTTTCTTTTTCTGAAATTATTTTAATTGATGGTCCAGATTTGTTTATAAACTTTTGATAATTTTTATCAAGCTTTTTTATAAAATTAGGAAATTTTATAAAAAAAAATTAAAATATACATATTCAGTATTTATTTTATGATAAATCTTTCACCATTCTTTTTAGATTTTTATATTTTAAATTCTTGAATTTTAAAAGGTAGTAGAAACAGATAATAATTTTTGACATTTTTACCACAGGTGAGTATCATTATGAGGAGTGTTCAGTAAAATTATTAAATTCATATGATATTCTAAATATTTTATAAAAATCTGCCATGACTATTTTTAGTAATAGGATTTAATGATTTTGAATAATTATCTTCAAATAAATGCTTTCACATTCATTTTTGACTATAGTAAAAGTAATTCTAGATCAAATTTACTTTAGTGTAAAGTTTTATTACCATTTTACTTTTGCTTTACTACTTTTTATCTTTTACCATTTTACATATTAAATTTCATTTTTAGGATAAATTCCAAAATTGGAAATAAAAATCACAAATTCAATTTTTATGCACACTCGCAATTTGAGATGCATATATTATTTCATGTTACTTTTGAGGATGTTACATCTCAGTGAGCTTACCTGGCTACAATGGTACTACCACACCGTCGAGGGCCGCTCGATACTATCCGCTATCGATGCAGCCTCTTCTCCAACGTTGGCCCCGAATCCTTACTTGAGCTCCACGCTCCGTGTCACTGAGCTGCCAAGTCACACTATGTTAGATCCGACCGGATTCGAGGTTGGCGTCGTTATATCAGCTAGATCATGTCATCAGCAATAAAAACAGTGGTCGAAGACGCCGCATCCATCATCGGACTTGGATACGATACCTCGTAGACAACTGCCACCACTGGAGGTGAGCTCGTTGGACCATCACCGGATACATGTGCTCTCGGTCCATTCCACGTTGCTGACACAAAGTTTCGTGCTGTTGCCTCTAACTACGAGCTACACACCACCTTTTTTAAGAAGCTGCTTGGCCTCCTATTTCGGCCGAGACCGCACCGCTGCTGGCTCCTCCTTCGGCTGTGCCGCCTTTACCTACTGCATGCCTCACTCGGAAGCCATACACGTTGCGTCCCCTGGTAGTGATTTCGCGGCCTCCAAGTCCTCGTTTGGCTGCGAGCCCGGCATCGCCTCAACTCCTTCGTCGGTCGCCTTGTAGCCGAGCGAGCGTGCACGTTGATGCGGAAGTAGAGAGAGGTAGATATAGAATTGCATTACAAGAGAAATAAGTGGTGGAGACTACGTTATGCGTCATCCTTATCCCCTTAAATAGATTGTGAATGGGGAATGTGAGGGGGGTGTAGGGATGGGGGAGTGGGGATCGAGACAACGAGAAAAGTGCATCCAAGCTGTACAAAATTAATTCAATCGATGCCGACGGTATCGATGATTAGATGCTATACTGTCGAATCGATAAGTAACTATTATAGCATCAAAACTAAACGGTGGGTTGCAAGTACCTTTTATCATAGGAGGACCAAATGAGAGAAGGGAAGTGAGTGTATTGAGTGGTGATTGAATGAAAATTAGAGATGGAGGAGCCACCATGGAAGTACCCTTGAGACCATATATGTAGAGGAGAGAGAGGTAATTCTCCATCTTGTTCTTTGACCACATGTCCAAAGGAAGAGCATTTAGATACTTCTCTCTAATACAATATGATAATTGATAAATACACATGTCTGTATTTCCTAGTGTTTCTAGATATCTCCGACGTCGGCCCTAAGGACTGGGCGGCTATACGTTTTTGTAGTATATATGAAAAATGTTTCATACGTATAACTGGATCATAGCTGTTGCTCACTGTTTAGGTTTGTTGTGTCAACACTCAACAGCGCTTCTACGTTTAATGTGAGAACCGCAGAGTGCAACTTACATGGGCCTAAGGTGAGGTAACAACTGTCCATCTAAGTCTCGAGTTAATCTTAATTATTTGATGCATATGCTTTTATTGTTAGAACTAATCTTGTAAACAGAGTAAAATACAAGTCTGTGTCCGAGTTGAAGGATGAATTCTTTACCGAGTCTGTTCTTGAGGCAGGCTTTTAAGCTAATGTAGCTTGTAGCAGGGAACAAGCAATGAAAAGTACTCTTTTCGTTCATTTTTATAAGGCTTGTTTTTTAAATGGTCTTATTCACAAATATAAGACTTGTATGTAGATTTAATGAGGTCTTTCTTTATATGTCTCTATTTATTCTTCCTTAACTATATGCATTTATCATTACTACTCATACAAAGTATATCTTTTATCTTCAAAAACAATTAAATAGAAGCATCTAAGTTATTTTCTCTCGTATAGTTCTTAATTTCAACGCAATATTAATCTTTATACAAAATCAAAATACGTTTTTATAAAAATGAACAGAGAAAGTAGCAGTAGTTTCTCTCTTTTATCAAATCGCTTCCGGCATAAGTTCCGTGCCCCGTGCCGAGCAAGCCCAAGGCCGACCGCTGTACGAGCCAGCTCCTGACCGGTTCCAACATTTATTTCCTGAGGAGTGATTTTGTACAGTGGATGGTTTACGGTGCTGCGTCTAATTTTAGCTTAACTTTAGTATAGTTGAGCTCAACTTTACGCGCAGGTTCAGCTTACAGCAGGAGGTCCTTGGTTGGGGAAAAGCGCACGCACACCTTTCTAAGTTTCTAGATTCCTTCCTTCCTCTCACAGTCTATATATCGAAGTCTTAAGGCCGACGCCGCCTCCTCACGCCTCCCGCGGCTGTGCGCCCCTCTTCGCGTTCCGGCCGCCGACGCGCCCCCTCTGCGCCGCCTCCGGATCGATCACCCGCCCGCGACGGCTGGTGAGCAACAAGCCCAGAAGTCAGAACACGCAGGTGTGTTTTCTACGAATTTCATTCCAATTTTGTTAGAAAATATCGTCCGAGATTTTATCCCGGTTTTTTTGTTCCGCCACGGTAACCAAAACTCTATCTCAGACACAACATCTGCGTTCTTGTGTCTCCGAGTGCTCCAATGGCTGAGCTGATGATCGGCCCGCTTGTCGGCCCGCTTGTCTCCATCGTGAAGGAGAAGGCGTCCAGCTACCTCCTGGAGCAGTACAAGGTGATGGAGGGCATGGAGGAGCAGCATGAGATCCTCATGCGCAAGCTGCCGGCCATCCTTAAGGTCATTATTGATGCCGAGAAGCAGGCGGCACAAAAAGAAGGGGCCAGAGCCTGGCTTCAGGAGCTAAAGAAGGTGGCATACGAGGCGAATGACGCCTTCGACGAGTTCAAGTACGAGGCGCTCCGCCGCAAAGCCAGGAAGGATGAGCACTACGGCACGCTCGGTGTCGTGGATGCGGTAAAACTCTTTCCTTCTCACAACCGAACCCCCGGAGTGCCGTCATGCATGCGCCTCCGTTCAAACCAGGAGACCCTGAGCGAAGGCCGGACCTAGTCCGACGCTTCGCCCGGCGCTCTGCTGAGCTCCTGTCCCCTGAAAGGGATTTTTCTACTTATGCGGTGCAGCTCCTCGTCATTGGAGACCAGGAAACCAACGTCAGGCAGATCCAGAGACTTCTGGCAGATCACTACCGGATGAACAGAGATGACTTCAATGTGACGCTCCGACGGATCTTACTTCGTCGGGTGCAGCTCTTCGGATCTCAAAAGGGAAATGCTAGCAGATTCTAGGTTCTCCCAGGAGGATGTCAACCTAAAGGTCCTGCCTTGGACGCGTTTCGTTCAGGCAGAGGCGGCTCAACCTCGCTCAACCTCGGCATGCCTGGACAGTACAAGCCGCGTCCTCTCTGCTGAGCGATGCTGGGGTGGTCATACCCATTTTAGAAGAGCCGGCAACTGAATATGAAACGGCCTGCCTGTGCCTGTGGCTCTGGGTAGAAGACATCAACTCGATCCCGAAAGCAGCAACATTTTGTGTTCAGGAACTCGACAGCTCCGAGTCTCCGGAACAGAACTTCCCAGAACTGGGCATCCACCACCAGGGACCTGATGTAGTACGACCACCTCCCACTTTGCTCACGTATAAGGTTATAATACATCTTGCCCAGGTGCTGGACTTTGACCCCCCCGACGAAACCTGGCCCCCGGGACGAGATGTCCTCAGTCCGGGACATAGCGACGTCAGCGGTGAGATGTCGACTGCTTCCTCGAATGAAGAATGGCCACGCAGGCATTTCCTTCCCTGGACACTTGGCGTCATTGATGGCGGAAGGCAAAGACGGTTGCCTGTCACTCAGCGTCTTTCCTTCCGCGACAGAGACAGATCGCCCCCAGATGGGCCAGGACGAGGAAGTCACCTGACTCTACGTCGTCAACAGCAACACTCGGGTAGGCAGACTCAGCGCAGCTCCAGGTTTCCCGCATCTGGCAGCCGGAGGAGGGCCATCGGACAACAGGATGAAGGTAGACTTGGGGGGGTGGGCAACCAGCCGGGAACACCCCGCCCTGAAGACTTGCAGCTCATTACTACCTTTGAAGCGCTGTCTATCGAACACCATCGAAGGGATCCCATGCTGGAGGAGGAAAGGCTTTTCCAGGATGGGCGCAGAGCTGGCTCGGCCCCAACCCAGTCTGGGGCGGAGGTCATCGAAGCCGTCGCGCAGCTGGCTGGCCTTTGCAGTGGCAACGATCTGGCGACGGCCACTGGAGCGGCCTCTTAGGCTGCGGTCCAGCCGGTGAAAGGCGATGCTTCTACCGTAGGACAGATGTTGGTGTCTTTCGAATGTTTAGGGCTTTTGCTAGTTGCAGGTCTAGTCTCTATGGTTTCGGCTTTATTGGCCTCAGCCTTGCTATTGTCATGTCCCTTTTGCTTCCGCGTCTTCGTTGTGTCAGTTGCCCTAGGTTTGCAGGCAGAGCGCTTCTATTTAGCTTATTCAGGCACTCCACGGCCTTTCTGCTACCTGACACTCCTCTACTGCTCTATGTCGCAAGACTCTCTGTTTGCCTACATAAATTTCCCCGGAACGATTGCTCGAATATGGTGTTACTTTTGCTACTTAACAGCTGGCTCAAAGACTCCGGTTAAACTCTGGTGTTGAGCCTCTCCCTGACTGCTTTCTTATGCCTGTGCCTGAAGTTGTTCCTTGCAAGTTGCAATGACGCCTGACTGTCGGATCCTCAGTTGGAACATTAGCGGGCCGGTTGCACTCGCCGGCAAAAAGAGAACTGGTCAGGTCCGTAGTACAGGAAACAAGGGCAACCATTGTCTGCCTGCAAGAAACAAAACTGCAGCTCACTGTAAGGAAACAAAGGCCTGGCCTGTAGCAACATCGACTCCAAGCACCCGAACATTGTGTATTACAGCATACCGGATCCACAGCTCGACGTACCGGAATAGCTCCACGCTATCAGCAAAGGCAGATATCGACGTATCGGATAGCATTTGAACCATGTGTGTGTAGGTACAGAAATCGAGCTCGTGCAGAGGAGAAGGGGGAGGGGTGAGCTGGCTCCAAGTAGAGGAGGACTAGGCCAAGTGGATCACGGGAACTCGATATCAATGCAGCCGACTAGGACTACGCGTCCCTGTCCGAGAAAATCACACAGGCTTAATTATTTGCCGCGCGCTCTTTATATATATATTCCGTCTAGTAGAATTAATGAGTTACTGATAAAAAAAATACATGGACACATACACGAACTCGCTGCCGTCTCCATCGAGCGTCGACAGAAAGAAGCGGTGTGTGTGCTACTACTACGACCCAACATCTCCAACGTCAACTACGGCGCAAAGCACGTCATGGTGCCCCACCATGACGCACGGCCTCATCGCGTCCTACGGCCTGCTCGGCCAGATGCGGCGCCTCCGCACGACACCCGCCACGCGGGTGGAGCTCCTCGCATTCCACAAAATGAATGTTTTTAAGGACATGGAGAAGATAAGGCAGAGTGCCAAGCGTGCAGTTCGAGGAGCCGCGCGGCTGGTCCGGAGGCATCGGCGACGTCGATGCCCTTTACGACGACCATCCTCCGAGTGAAGAAGAAGAAGATCCCATGGAGAGGCTGCACCGGCTGTGCGGCGAGGTGGACCTCGCCGGTTTCTTCCTAGACTTGGGGAAGCGACAGAAAACTAGTTAGGAGAAGACGTTGGTTGGTTGGTGCTGCATTAGGTCTGTTCAGCTAGCTCAATGTCATTGTGTAGTTACTTTCTGCAGAAACTAAGTATCCCATGCACCATTTGTTTGTTCATGGCATCATGCAGCTTACGATGCTAATCTTTATTTTGAAGGAGAAAACATTCGAATGTGCTAACATGATCCTACAACAATTGCATGAAATCCTCAAAATTCTCACCTTTGGATTTGCGCTAAGACTCGCAATCCCCCTCACGTGTGCCTTAAACATCAGATGAAAAATATGGAACCGAAAATTTTTGCATGAAAAAGGAATCAGCCAAAATCCATTAGAAAACTCAGACATGAACGGCGAACCACACAAACAGGGCATACATTTTTCAAAATCAGGCTTTAAGGCATGTCACAATGTAAATGATCCGAATAATAATCTCGTAAGTAAATTGTGATCAATTACTTTAAATACAGAAAGAGAGTGCAGAACATGAATTTACATGATTAGATGCAAAACATCTATCCAGCAAATAGCCGCCTAAATACTATGGATAAGAAGAGTCAAGACGCTTGGTGCGAACTGAGGCTGCAGGGCAAAGTGCATCTGGTGGAGTCCTCTGAGAATAGGAAGCAGAATATTCCGAAAGCTGGTCCAAGATCTGATCAAGCATCTGCCGCCGCCGCCGCTGCGCTAGGACTGCTAAGCAAAGATCTGGTGCTGCTGCTGCGCTAGGATGTCCTGCTGCTGAGCTACAATATGATCAATCATGCTCCTCACGTGAGCATTCTGGGAGGGTGAGATGTGCCGAGTCCGAGCTCAAGAAGGTCCAGCTCCTGAATCCTGGGAAATATTTGTAGGCTCTGTAGGTTCACCACGATTGCCGTTAATCATCAAAACTGAAGTTGGGGAATCAGATGGTACAAGTGTCAATAGCCAACTTACCTTCAGAAGAACTCATACTCCGCTTGATATTGATCAACTCAACATGTATGCCATAAGGTACTTAAGATCATTAAAATTTTGTGAACACTCCCATCAAACTTTTCACACGACTTCAACTATCTTAAGTTGCTTAGATGCAACGGTTGTTCTGTTATATTGTAGCTTCCTTCTATTTCCATCCAATTGTCAGGTGCCTGTATCAAACATACTTTCGAGAATCAATCAATTGTGATCAATGCATGATAATTTTAAATAGGAATATCTATCTGACCTATAAAATATACCTCAGAAAGTTCAAGAGTGACCTTCTCTAGAACAGGTGTAGGTTGCAGAAAGCATACAAGTGCATAAAGATGAATTGCCACGCACCACTCAATGAGTAATAAAGCCTTTAACTTGCTAAAATGTTGGGCACCACATCAAATCCTTTTTGAATAAAAACTGAACAAAATGCAAAGGACTAGGAATAGCTTAAGACTTAATTTTAGAACATGACAAGGTACTGAAGTAAAAGAAGCTTACCACAGATATTGAAAAGCCAAAACAGGCACAGTAACAAAAGTGGTTTATAACCCATATCATATTTCACAAGTCCCTAAATAACTGCTGTTTCAGAATCAAACCTTTTCAACTTCGAACACTAACATAAATAAAGGTAACAAATTTGGTCATATGAAAATGCAGTTATTGGATTCATACCAACACAAACACTAAAACTGTGTTTACTTAGGAACAGAGGGAGCACAAAGTAAGATATCAGAAGTAAGCAAATGCAAAAATCTGAAATACAACGAATGAAGAATGCCCTAAAATAATCAATTATTCACAAACAAACCATGGATTCCCCACTGAAAGATAATGGTTTAAAAAGATCCGTTGGTGATCATGCACACACACCACTTGTTTAGGAGCTAGTATGTCAAACAATGATATAGATAGTGTAAGAGAAATAGTCAATCACAGATAACAATAAACGCTAAGAAGTAACTGCCAACATACCACACTAGGTTCAGCTATCAACTCCAAGCTTTTAGCCTCTGACAAACCCTTGAAGAGCACACGATCCCCGTTACCATCACCATCAGCACCACAATTATCACAGGTATTATCAACACACGAGCCCCTGAATTCCTCTTTACCACAACGATCATCACAGCCAGTGAGTTTAACAAATGCTGCTACTAATGACAGCATGCTTTCAAGCAAAGGAGTAAGCCTCAGCATTCAGTTAATTCCAGTGTCACGAGACTTGGAATACAAATTTGAGTCTGCACATTTGGACAAAACATACAGCCAATGATGGTCAGCCGTTTCAACGATTGGGACGAGATCATGTTAGCTTCAATGAAGCAACCGCTCATCCATAGTTCCTCCAGTGCTGGACTTCCAGAGGTGCCGCCAGCGCCTGGCCAGCACGCAGGTCTGCACGGCCTCCAACAATGACAGGAACGACAGCACGTGCTGCATGACTTCATCCGGGAGGGCGTCGATCCCACCATCACCGCACGTCACAGGCGTCTCCTTGCGCCCGAGGCAAACCGTCTCTTGTTTGTTAGGCATTGCGTCGAACAGATGGCGAGCGCCGGCGCTGGAGCACAGAATGGGGAAAAAAATCTAAGGATGATCAAGGATGGATTCATTGCTGCATCACCTGAGAACTAAAATCTTGGGATCATAGATTGCTCACCAGTGGAGCTTGGGGTTGGAGGAGGGGACGGACTAACGGAGCAGTCTAGCTAGCCCTAGCGGCCGTGTCGCAGTTCTTGAGGCCACCCACCCTCCCCGGCGCGCCGCGCGCCATCGCTGTCTGGCTGGCAAGTAGGCCGTGCACGGTGGTTCGGACTGCCTGGCTCCTTGCGCTCTAGAAGCTTCTAAAGGCTGGTGTGGTTGAAGTGTAACTGTGTAAGGGATTGGGGAAGAGGCCCAGAACCAAGACAGTGAGGAGGAAGGGGATTTCTTCTGGTGATACGAAACGGGACGTGAAATGGTTTACCGTGAGGCTTGAGCCCTCTGTGCCGACCGTCTCCAACCGTCCCTTCCCCTCTCCCTTTCCCTCCTCGAAGGATTCTCATTCCCTTCAGCGCTCCAATAGATTCTTTTCAGCATTCCCTTCGTGAAGGGATTCTCTCTCCCATTCCCTCTAGCAAGGGATTCTCTCTCCTTTCCCTATACAACTCTCTTTAAAGGGAATCTGTTGGAGATAAGGGGAAATAAAGGAAATGGGAATGAGTAAAGGGAACAGACAAGGGAATGAAATGAAGGGAATATGGTTGGAGATGGTCTAGGCCATGCCTTGTGGCAGGCGCTTCGACGGAAGAATGCAACCGTGCTGCTTACTAAGGAGTTGGACGCTTGTACAAATTTGTACGAGCTGAATTGATTGTTTAGATAGGTTTTTAATCTTTTAAATTAAACAAGCATGTGTAGATTAATTCTTTGTATTAGAGGTCTAAACTCTTAAATAGATGTTTTTATGATATAGCAATATTTCTCTCTTTAAGCATCTATCTAAGTGTATTTGTATTAGGCATGCCCTTAGACAATGCTTAGCTGAGGCCCACCTATCAGTGAAACCCGCAGACGTGACATTAAGACCACTAGACCAGTTTGGAATTATCTTATGTTATTAATCTTATCTTATCTTATTATCTTATCTTATCTTAACTAATAAAAGATAGAGTTTACCCCTTTTGTTCAACTCAACCCAGGCGCTCAACTCCTCTGTCGTCTCCAAAACTACCCCCACATCTCCTTTCCAGTTTTCTTTTCCCCTCTCTCGATCTCCCATTACCCCATTCCCTCCATTCTCCTCTCACCCGATCCCCTCCCTGATGCGCCTCCTCCTCCCTAGAACCGTCGCCCGTCTCCGCGAATGTCGCCTCCTCGAGATCTACAGCCACCGCTCAACACTCACCTCCTGCCACCCCTCTCCCCTGGCTGTGTTTGTCACCCCCACCGACCGCTGCAAGATCCGCCGTCGCTGTCGGAATCAGGCCAGGATCAAACGCACACCTCCTCTTCTGAATACATGGACTGAAACACAAAGTAGCAGGTTGAACAACACATGCACACATAGAGGATTTTGGTGTCACCCAGAACTGCGACGTTTTCTAGAGGTTCTCTCCTTTTTATAGACTCTGAAGATTACAAATCCTACGATAGACCTAACAGAAAACTATTGCATGCATATGGAAAGTAAAGATCACACTACTAAATATATCTCTAACAAAACCGACTAATTAGAGCTCTAAAGATAGTATATGATAATATGGCACAACCAGCTTATTTCAACAATCACCTCCCTAAGCTGGTTGTGTATTTCTCTTGACGACGATCTGCATCCCAATTCTTTCTCTCAGCTCCAAGAACTTGACTCTCCCTAGAGATTTGGTTAACAGATCAGCAAGTTGATCATTTGCACTGACATATTCAACTTATACACGTCCCTCTTCCACACATTGTCTGATGAAAATGAAATCTGGTATCAATATGCTTGCTTCTATCATGAAATACCGGATGTTTGCTTAAAGCAATAGTTGATTTGTTATGAACCTTAAGCATTACTTTGTCAACATTCTGAATCATGAAGTCACCAAGTAGACGTGCCAACCATATCCCATGACATGCGCCAGTGGCGGCTACTATATACTCAGCTTCACTTGAGGATAACGCAGCTACCTTTTGTTTTTGTGATGTCCAGCTGATCATGCTTGATCCCATGAAGAATACAACTCCAATTGTGCTCCTTCTATCATCGACATCACCAGCCATGTCACTATCGCAAAATCCCTTTGTGTAGTGACTTCATGCTGCTTTCCCTTTTATAGCAGCACCCAAGACCAAGCGTCCCCTTGATGTATCTCAAGATGTGCTTAACAGTAGCCATATGTTCTTTTGTGGGAGCCTTCATGAACCTAGTGACGATGCCAACAGAGTACACCAAATCCGGTCTAGTGTTAACCAGATACCTCAAGCTGCCTACAATACTTCTGACTTAGCTTTATCAACGGACGGTGCTCTGCTTTTCTTACTCAATTTGAGTCTTGGCTCCATTGGTGTTTGTGCTGCATTACAGTTAGCCATACCAAATTTTTCAATGCTCTTCTTTGCATAAGCTTCTTGACTTAAACAAATCTCACCCGGCAGCTGATTTACTTGTATGCCTAAGCAGTAGCTTATAAGCCAAGATCACTCATCTTGATATTTTCTTTCATCTGAAGCTTGAATTTGTTTATCTCTTCAACACAAGCTCCTGTGATTAATAAATCATCCACATAAACACCAACAAGTAGATGTATACCACTGCCCCGTTTGTAGACTGCATGATCATACTCACTCCTTTTAAAGTTGAGTGATGCCAAAGTGCTATCCAACCTAGCATTCCATGCTCTTGGTGCTTGACGCAATCCATACAAAGCCTTATGAAGCTTTAACACCTTGTGTTCATTTCCTACTTCAACAAACCCAAGTGGCTGGCAAACATAAACCTCCTCCACTAGATCCCCCATTCAAAAACACAGATCTTACATCCATATGATGTAACAACCAACCTGCATGTGCTGCAAGTGCAACAAGCATCCTCACCGTGTCAAATCTCGCCACTGGAGCATACATTTCATCATAATCAAGCCCTTGTTTCTGCACATAACCCTTTGCGACTAGGCGAGCCTTGTGCTTAACTGTCCTTCCTTCAGTGTTCTTCTTTACCTTAAACACCCATTTAAGACCGATTGCCCTCTGTCCACTAGGAAGATCAACAAGACTCTAGGTTTTGTTATCTTTGATGGACTTCAATTCTTCCTTCATAGCACTCATCCAGCTATCTTCTTGCTAAGCTTCAAGAACAGAGGCTGGTTCCTTAGCTCCTAGAAGGCACAATCCTGAATACTCGAGATGTACATGTTGTGTGACGCCATAAAGATCTGATACTTGTCGTAGACGCACTGGTTCCTCCCAGGACAAAACTGTGTTCTCATTGGGAATAGGTGTTGGCTGTGGTGTGCTTGGCGATTCTGACTCAACACCTTCCCCAGTTGCGTGAGCATCTCCTCCCAACACAGCAGACTCCGGTGTAGCTTCTTCTTCCTAGGATACACCTCCCTGATTTGTGTCCTCCATCAACTCGGAAGGAGCGTGGGGCCCCTCCGAATGATCAATATGGCCATCCCATACACCATGTCCTGGTTACATGCATCAACATCATTATTGATTACATGAAACCCTCCGGTGCCTTTGTTTTCATCCTCTTGAGGCTCGGAATTCCAGTTCCATGCTTTCTCCTCTTCAAAGATAACATCCCTTGAGATGCAAACCTTCTTGTTGCTGGATCCACCATGCGATATGCTTTAGACCCATGTTCATAGCCTATCAATACCATCTTTGAGCTTCGGTCCTCCAATTTCGCCACATGACTTTTAACGTTTTTCACATGGCCAATGCAACCGAAGGTGCGCAGATGTTGTACAGTTGGCTTGTGTTTCTTCCAAGCTTCATATGGTGTCATACCTATAACACTTTTTATCAGCGTGCGATTCAGGATATACACTGCCGTTGTTACAGCTTCTCCCCAATATTCACCGGGCATGTTTTTGCTCTTCAACATGCTCCGAGCCATCGCCACAATTGTTTGATTTCTCCTTTCCACAACACTATTCTGTTGAGGAGAATATGGTGCCGTCAGATACCTTTTGATGCACAATTGTTCACAATAAGTAGTGAACTCATTTGAGTTAAATTCACCACCTCAATCAGTGTGCAATGCCTTCATCTTAGCATTTGCTTCTACTTCAGCTGCAAGCTTGATCTTCTTGAAGGCTTGTAGTGCTTCATCCTTTGACTTCAGTAAGACAATCCACATATATCCACTAAAATCATCGACAACAAGTAAGAAATACTTGTTGCCTGCTGGCGTTGGCGGGGAGATGGGACCACATAGATCACCATGAACAAGTTCTAGCTGATCAGTGGCTCTGAAACTTTATTCGCATGGGAAGGGAACGCACCATTGTTTTCCCACCAAACATCCATCACAAAGCTGCTCGACGTGCTCCAGGAGTGGAAGTCCATGAACTAGCTCCTCTTGCCCCATCTTATGCAATGCTTAGAAATTTAAATGACCAAAGCGCTCCATGCCTCATCATCAAGCCGAGTTAGTAAACATATTGGTTGAGCAAGATCAAGATTGAGTACATACAATTTATTCTTGCCTCTTTGTACCTTAAGGAGCAGCTGTCCTTGCCGATCAATGATGCGCAAGAACCCATCTTCTAGGGCTTTATGTTCTAGCCGCGCAAGAACTCGAAACTGATGATGTTACTTGTCAGCTGCGGGATGTAGTAAACATCTGTTAGGGCTTTATGTTCACCCGAATGCCCTTTAATCAACACAGTACCACGACCGCCAATGGCTACTCTTGATCCATCTCCAAATCTTATGCTTCCTTTGACAGATGTATCAATTTATGTGAATTGCCTTCTGTAGCCTGACATGTGATTACTCACACCTGAGTCTAGAAACCAGACATTGCCTTCGTCTTTCTCATCCACTCCTAGGTGCAGCTGGATGTTCTCTTCCAAAAGAGTCACTTCCTGCTCATCAACGTCCTTGGGCTCCATCAATTCAAATGTTTCAACCATCGGCAAAGTTGGAGCATCATTGCTCTTCTCCGTCAGCAATGCCCTCCTTGTCTTCCTTCTTCCAGGGAGTGCGAGTGTTACCTTTGCTATTTTGTGTCTTCCATCCACTAGTTGAAGGAGCTTCACTCTTCTTCCTCTGAGTAGACATGGCCTCCCACTGGGCATGGGAGAGCAATAGATGATCACCTTCCTTCTGATCTCCCACACAGCTCTTCATCCTCTCATCAAATGCCTTATAGCGTTCGACAAAATCATCAAGTGATAAGGTCTTCAGATCGACACACTACTCAATCGAGATGACAAGCTGCCTGTATCGTGCAGGTGCAGCTCGCAGGAAGCGACGCATCACATCGACCTTAGCTAGCTGCTTGTCCTGGTCTTCCATGCTACATATGCCATTTACAATTGATGACACTCTTGCAGCGAAAACTTCCACGGACTCTGCATCCAACATCTTCAGACTCTCGAATACCCTTTTGAGAGTCTGCAGATTGGCTTCTTTCACGTGCTCATGTCCGACATTCGCCGTCTTGATTGCATCCCATGCCGCCTTTGCTGTATCCTCTCCGGCAATAGCGATCATGAGGTCTTCGGGGATTGCTTGGTAGATTGCCGACAACGCCAACTGATCCTTACTAAACTCGGCGCCTCCTTTCTTGTACGCCTCATTTGCACAGGTCTCTGACCTCCCACACCTCCTGGGCTTGCATAGCTACATGCATCTTGATAGCTCATATGGTGTAGCAGCTTCGCGAGAGATGAGGGTAGATTGTCGTCGACGGCAACACTTCTTGCCGTGGCTCCGATGTCCCTGCTCCCACGTTTTGCAACGCCATCGTCTTCTATTCAACCTTGCCTCCGAAGATCCAAAAAACCCGGTGCTCTGACACCAAATATCGGAATCAGGCTAGGATCAAACGCACACCTCCTGTTCTGAATACATTGAATGAAACACAAAGTAGCAGGTTGAACAACACATGCACACAGAGGGGATTTTGGTGTCGCCTAGAACTTGCGATGTTTTCGGGATGTTCTCTCCTTTTTATAGACTCTGAAGATTACAAATTAGGAAGCCTACCATAGACTTGACAGAAAGCTATTGCATACATATGGAAAGTAAAGATCACACTACTAAATATATCTTAACTATTATAAGAATGAGTTGGTGGTGATGGTGAGTCTGCCAGGCCTTAGGCCAGAACAGTAGGGGCTCAGGCCCAGGAGGTGGGTCATTATGTGTGTTACAGAAAATTGATTTACTGTATGGTTTAGGATCCTGCATTATAATTATGTATTATTCTCTTTTAAAATTCCGTTGCAACGCACGGGCACCTTACTAGTATCTAACAAAACCGACTATGAGTTTTGGAAAATATTAGAGATCATTCCGGAAAATATTAGATTTTGAGTTGCCAAAAAAATTATAGACGCCGAGTTTAACACCCTATGCATTCACCGGGTAATAATACATGTTTTGGAAAATATTAGCGATCGTTCTAAAAAATATTAGATTTCGAGTTGTAAAAAAAATTATAGATGCCGAGTTTAACATCCTATGCGTTTACCGGGTAATAATACATGTTTTGCAAAATATTAGAGATCGTTCGGGAAAATATTAGATTTCGAGTTGCCAAAAAAATTATAGACGCCGAGTTTAACACCCTATGCGTTCACCGGGTAATAATACATGTTTTAAAAAATATTAGAGATCGAGTTTAAAAAATATAGATACCGAGTTTAACACCCTATGTGTCCACCGGGTAATAATACATGTTTTGAAAAATATTAGTGATCGAGCTGGGAAAAAAATTTCTAGAGATAGAGTGTACACATATCTCTCTTGACGAAATTGTTTTTTCGAGAAAAATGAACAAAGGACTCGAAGACAAGGAACGAGGACCTATTCGTATTTTGTTTGGACCTAAATACTATTCCGAAAAATTAGAGGACTCGTTCGAGATGTGTATTTAACGGGAGTTTTTTTTCGTAAAATAATGAAGGAGGGACCTAAACGCTATTCGAAAGAATACACGGTCTATTTTGACAAAGAATTACTCTCATAGGTTTGGGCCCGAATTTTTTTTAAGGTTTTTTTGTAATTTTATAGGGACCATCCGTAATTTAGAGAAAGCCGAGGGGCTTTTTTGCAAAACGGCATGGGGGCAACGTGGCCGGCCTGGTTGGTCGGCAATTCCTTCGGGCATAGTAGGTGTAATATATATATATATATATATATATATATATATATATATATATGAAGCCTTTTCTGTACTCTTGGGAGTACATACTCCCACCTCCAGTATACCACTTAAACGAATGTATTATACTCCTTTATCACTTTCAGTATACTCCAATAATAATTCTAAGATACTACAATACGACATTGTTGAAAAAATTTATCAGAACCCTTTATTTTTTTACTATATACTCTTTTTCATATGTAAAAAGAGTATATAAATAAATTATGCTATACATGGTGGACTTTGATGAAATTTTTCATAGAACTCACATTGGAGTATCTTATAATCAATATTAGAGTATACTCTAAAGGATAAAGAGGTATAATAACATCATTTAAGCGGTATATTGGCAGTGGGAGTACATACTCTCAGGGGTATAGAACCATTTTCCTATATATATATATATTGTGTGATGCTCAGGTGTATGAGAGATTGGGAGAAGATCTTCTCGGCACACGCGAAGTTGCAGCTGGTAATCTCCGGATCTTCCAATGCAGACCAGCTCGAGAATTTGGTTAGAAAATAATCTTGTAACTAGTTAGAGTTTTGGTTAAAAGTCCAACTAGGATAAGGTAATAGAGTAGGATAAGAAAATAGGAGATGGATTAGGACAAAGAAGTAGAGTCATATTCTATTATTTGGGCTATAGTTTTAATATAAATATAGAGGTACGGTTGAGTTTTGTAATTAAGAAAAACCAAAGAGAAATAAAGAGAAAATTATCTTAAATATTTGATATGTTTGTTCCAACAATCGGTACGAAAGCACGTGAACTGTTGAGTCATTTTTTTCTCGACGGTGTCGTGAAGCAACATGCCGTGCAGAGAAGAATAAATCGGCGAGAAGTGGCAACGTCGTGACCGTGAAAAAAAGAGGAGCAGCAGAAAAGCGGCAGGCTGCCGTGCAGCTGCCGCTCGTGGTCTGCACGGAGGGAGTGCACAGCGAGCATCGGCTGGCTGTGCGCAAGAGAAGGGGCGCAAGGCAGCAGCAGAACGCGCGCCAGCCGCTGTGAAGTGCTTCCAGGCGCGCGTACAGCAGCAGGCGTCACGTGGCTGCGGAAGAAGGCGGTTAGAGAGGAGCAGCGAGGGTCTGCTGCGTAGCAGGAGGACTTGCACAGCAGCCTTCCAGGAAAAAGGCAAACCAAGCAAACAGGCAAAGAAGTCTCTCCAGCCGGCCGTACGCGCGAAAAGACGGAAGAAAGCGGAGGGACGCTGCTCTTCTGCATGCATGCGAGCGTGCGAGCGTGAGGTTTTAAATTTTGTTTTCGGACTATATCTCTAAAACGATTGAAATTCAAATTTTTGGTGAGATTTAGAAATTTCGGATAAAATTCAAATGAAATTTAAAATCTAAAATTTAAATTCGGTATTTTTGAACCGAGAAATCCGAAATCTCGATAAAATTCAATTAAACGACAAATGATTCAAAGAACGTCAAAAAATATTTAAACAAATTTTGGCTGGTCATGACACATCACTAATATTTCCATAAAAATTTCAGATAACGATCAAACTTGAGAAAATTTAAAAAAATCTAACAGTGCTACTGTCATGATAAAAGACTGACCGACAAATTTCAACCGAATGGTATTGTTCCGCCCGCTGGGATGTTATAACAAAGGTCCAAATCATTTTTCATCTTGCTTATTTGGCATGCGAAGGGAGGTTTGTTTTTCATTTTTGTTCTTAGACGGGTCGGTGGAAGTAGTTGACAGTTTGTCTTTTCCAGTCCTATGTCAGGGCTCTTTATGGCGTCTTGGCCCTAATATCGGAGCCCTATAGCTTTTTGATGATGTGTCCGCGTTTTTCCTTATTTTCTCTTCTCTCCTCTTTTCTTCTTTTTTTTTATGGCAGGTGGGGACAAGGCTCCTCGCCTTTTTGGTTTCTCATTTGCTTCATGTCCCCTCGCTTCCTTTACTTGTTCGCGTTTTCTTTTCGCATCGTCTTCTCTTGTTCTTCACTGATTCATCTCTTTATGGGTCCCCGGCGCGCTCCTAAGATGAAGCCAGTTTTGAGCAGAGAAGACGCTGCGGAATTGTCTCCCGTTTTAGGGCAGTCGGTCTTGAGCTCCGTCGACCTTGACATAATGGCGAGGGACTTTGGAGTGGCGCGCCCTTCCATGCGTCTTCCTGGCGATGAGGAAACCCCCCGGCCTCAAGCAAACGAAGCAATGGTATTTGCGGCGTTTCTTGAGGCGGGTCTTCGGTTTCCCTCTGCTCCTTTGTTGGCGTCCGTGCTTCGGGCTTTTCAAGCAGAGCTTTCGCAACTCACGCCCAATGCTATCGTGCGATTAGCGGTATTGTAATGGGCATTTCATCCGGCCAAGATTAGATTGACAGGGCGCTTGTTTTCTCTTATTGAAGATGCATTCTGGCAGCCGAAACAACAGAAGATGGGGAATGAAGGTCGCAGATCGTATTTTGGCTCCCTGAATTTTCAGACAAAGAGGTCCCTTGCGAAGGAAATCCCTGTAGCGGCTGCTAAGGGAAAATGGGATTCGGGGTGGATGCAACGATGGTATTACCAGATACTTGATGGCCAAGATTCTTCTCTTCGTACCTCGATGGGTTCAGTTTGTGCTGTTTGGTCCTCAAATTGGAGTGCAACTGCGGAAGAAATTAGGTGTCTTGACTATTTGAAGGCTCTTCGCGCCCAGAGTACAATGCGGGACTTGGTTGAAGAGTATTGTCTTTGCTGTGTTGAGCCTTTGTCTAGAGGTGCCGTTGTGACCTTGAAGTGGTCGCCGGAAGGTTCAGTTTCTGTGGATCTGCCGGAGGGGGTTCAGATCCTTGGGCGCGGCGCAGCTGAAAAACTGGCGAGGGGATTACTTGGACTCTGCAAACAGGGCGAGTATGAAGCTGCCATGGATGCGGTGGGAGCTGCTAGAAACTCCCGGTTCGCGGAGTGGGGGTTTCGTGTGGTTCCTACTCCCCGGGGAGCGACTGGCTCTGTTCGTCCGTCAAAGCGAGCCAGGCTGATTCGTCCGACTCCAGCTCGAGCAAATGTTTCTGCTGAAGAGAGTGAGGAATTAGACGAGGATGAAGACGACACTTGGAGTGATGAGGAAACAAGTGATGAGGGCGACTCATCGGCTTCTGCGGCGATTGTTTCTCCCGTTCCTCCGTCTGCTCACGTGCTGGATGCCTCGGGGACAGCATTTGTTGGTGCAGCTGTCATACTATGTCCAGGTACGATCCCTAGTGGAACATTTTCTTCTAACGTACAGGTGGACCACGCAACGTAGCCCCGGGTTGGGGGTTCGTTTCCTTCCGAGGGTCAGTCTACTTTGAGAGCAGCGGAGGTCATAGGCCCAAACACTGATCCAGACAAAAAACGTTCTCCGGGGTATTCATTTTTAGATATTCCCGATGTAAACTTTAGTGATCTTGAAGGTGAAGAAGAGGAAGGAGGAGGAGAAAAAGATGTTTTGCTAGCCGAGGAGATTTTTGGCTCGTTGGGGCCTAATCCCATTGCTGGGGAAGCCGCCCTGTGGCTGCGGAGGTGCGGGACACTTAGGATGAGGATGCTATTCATTTTCTTGAAGGAGTTCGTGGCCTTCGGCTGGAGGTTTCAGTTCCTGATACTCCCTTGGGGGTTGAAGGTTTGACTCCTAAAATCTCTCCTCGGGGGGCCTTCGGTTGTGTTAATTTATTTGAGTATGATATAGCTCGCGCAGGAACGGGGGACATGAACACTACGGGGGAGGTAGCAGTTGCTGAACCCGCTCCCTCCGGAGTGTTTGCTGCCGCTTCGTTTCATGCCGGAGCAGGAGGCCTGGGACTCCTCGCAACTATCCCAGAGGGCTTTTCGTCCGCGAATGAGGAGGATCCCTCACTCGGGCTGCCTGACTTCGGGGCTCGTACTAGGCAGCCTCCTTTCAAATTTAATTTGTCAGATCTTTCAGCTAGGGACTTTGAAAGCGGCGTTGCTTTAGGTCCTTCGTTAAGGAGAATGCGGCAGGCTTTTAGCCCATACAAGGGTTCAATGACTCTCTTTGAAGGCACTCATGATTTGCGGCTTTGCGAGACTTCTTTGGATCTTTCCTTAAAGGGGGCCATCGTGGCGTCTGAGATCATTCGTCGAAACCGAGATTTACAGAAACGATACAGTGAATCCTCAGATCAACACCGCACGGTCCAACACCGCTCGGAGGAGCTGGAGACTGAAAATGCTCAGCTGAGGGAAACCCTGGCTAAGATGCAAAACGAGCTATCCCAGAGTCGCGATTTGGTGGCCCGAAATGCCGAGCTCGAGGAGGCTATGTCTTTAATGAGGGAAAACCTCAGCAAGGCGGAAGAAGCTCGCGCGGTGGCCGAGCGGAATGAGAAGAAGAAGGACGACCGTATGGAGGAACTAAAGGACCTTTTGAAAGCCATGGAGGATGGTAACAGGACCCTTAGAAAGGCCACGGAAGAACATCCCCAACAACTCGCGACAGCGAGGATGGAAGCACGAATGCATCTTGATAATGCCAAACGGGGCGGAGGAGCATTGCAAACGGATTGAGAGGGAGAAGCAGGTCCTGGCTTCCGGCGTCCAGGGAGCAACGAATACTTTTTTGCAACAGCTCCCTCGCTTAGGGATCGAGGCTAGCTCAGGCCGGAGCCGCGTTCCTTCGTCTGACTCTGAAGCCATCAAGTTTCTCCAAACCTCCGCCGGATTGCTTGGGTCTTCTGCTGTGGCTTTTGGTGATCATTGTGCTAAGCTAGGGGCTCTTAAAGCTGCCCAACTTTTGGAAGCGAAGGGTTGTACTCATATTCGTGAGCACTTCGGTGTCGTCTCTGTTACTCCGACTCAGTCGGGATTCGCATACCTTGCTTCAGTTGGGAAACCTTCATATGCTTCGATTCGATTGACTTCTCGTTTTATCTCCGATTTTTGGAAACAGCATGGAGAAGAGGCAGTGAGGGAATCGATTCTGCGAGCACGAGTCGCACTGGGTGCTTCCAAGCCCGCAGTTAAGCCCTGTGAAGCAAAGGACGAAGAAACACGCCCTCTTCAGTAATTTCGCCTCTTTTTTGTAATGAATTCTTTGTACGATGTGGTGGACTCATTTTTGAACGCTGCGATGCTCTGCTTGTTTTCTTGGCACTGAATTTATGAATTTTCAATGTTATGACATTTGTACATCTTATTCCATCTTTGTTTAACCAAATCACGTGCGTTTTTTACTTGAGGAATGTCTGGTCCCCCTTCGTGGGGTCCTTGTGGTTAGCGATGAAATCCAAGAGATAAATATTTGAGCTCAATTCTTGGGGGAAGCGACGTGAGGACGCTTCGATTTCCCGCACTCGCATTAAACCTAGCCCATTCGCCTTCTTTGCTTTGAACATATATTGAGGTCACTGGTTTCGGAGCGAGTGCCTGCTTTCCTATTTTATTTGTCCTTGTTTTTTCGATGGCCGACGTCCCGTTGGATCTCCCAGAGGAAGACGCCCTTTTCGCCGACCTTGATGAGGAGCTACCGATGGCGGACACCCTGCCGATGCTCGGTGGGGAGGAAGCCCCTATCCTCATTTTTTATTTTGGAGATGATGCCCCAGCTCTCGAAGACCTTCCCGCGCCTGGTGGTCATGAAGATTTCATTGCGGAGCTTTGGGCAGACTTCGACTTAATTATGGCTGAATTAGCAGAAGAAGAAGCCCTTGCCCATGATCTGGCTAACCTCGACGTGTTGATCGGGATCGTTCCAAAGCTGTGGGAAGTAAAAGAGGCCCTTACTGAAGCTGTGGTTCGTGCTCATCATGCTTAAATTCCTTATGTTATATATTTTGGTACTTTTGTCGAACTCTTTCGTCGTACATGATTGGGATGGTATCATATAGCCATTTACCATGATTCCTCCCTGAGGTCTATCTCCTTTTCTTGTTTCCTTGAATTTTACCCATGCTTGTACTTTCTCAGTTTAGTAATAGGGCTATGCTTAGCAACGCGAAGCAGCCCTGGTTTTCGCCGTGTGACATGTTAGATTAGGGTAATGGCTTGTAGGACCGTATTTGGTATTGTTAAATATTTGATGTCATATACGCGATCTAGTAGAATGCAGACCTAAATCATCGTCTCAGATGCCTAGGGTAGATAGACGCCTGGGTTGTTAGCCCGCTCAGGCGAACCCCTAAGTCTTACCCGGAGCGGAGCTCCGGGTCTTAAGGGTGAAGGGAAAAGGTGGGATGTTAGCCTAGCTAATCGTCTTGCTACGTAGTCCTACCCGGAGCGGAGCTCCGAGTCTTCAGAGCGAAGGGGAGGATTAGCCGTTAGCTCAATCAAACGTTCGTCAACTTTTACTTTGCGTGAGGCGATATATGTTCGGAGGGACGTTAGCCCGACCAAGCGTCCGCGAACTCCTACCCGGCGCGAGGCAACGGGTCTCGGGAGCGAAGGGACGGGTGGGACGTTAGCCCGACCAAGCGTCCGCGAACTCCTACCCGGCGTGAGGCAACGGGTCTCCAGAGCGAAGGGACGGGTGGGACGTTAGCCCGACCAAGCATCCACGAACTCCTACCCGGCGCGAGGCAAGGGGTCTCCAGAGCGAAGGGACGAGTGGGACGTTAGCCCGACCAAGCGTCCGCGAACTCCTACCCGGCGCGAGGCAACGGGTCTCCGGAGCGAAGGGACGGGTGGGATGTTAGCCCGACCAAGCGTCCGCGAACTCCTACCCGGCGCGAGGCAACGGGTCTTAGGTTCAAATACTGGCAAATGCAAAGATGACCTCCATTCACAACGACTTCTTGCTTATTTTATTGATAAAGACCGGTACATTTTCTGCCTTCGTATCTCATCATCTATGGGTAAAATTTCTTGAGTGCATCGGTATTCCATGTTCTTGGTATCTTCTCGCCGTCTGGAGTGATGAGCTTGTGTGCTCCCTTCGTCGTTGATTCTTGGATAATGTATGGTCCTTCCCATGTTGTTTCCAACTTTGCAAAGGCTGGAGCAACTTTCTTGAGCACTATGTCTCCGGGATGTAACTCGCGTTTTTTTACCTTTTTGCTGAAGCTTCTCGTCGAGGCCTTTGCGTAGGCTTTCATGGTCTCTAAGGCTTGAAGTTTCTGTTCTTCCGCCAAATCACACACGATATCGACTTCCTCGTAGATTGGAGTTTTAATCACTCGCAGGGATTTTGCAAGAACTTCCGCAGGGGAGACAGCTTCTTCTCCGAAAATGAGCCGAAATGGGGAGAACCCGATGGCTCTTGAGGCTGAAGTACGAGTTGCCCACAGAACATGGCCAAGCTCGTCGGGCCAAGATCTTTTTGCAGAGTTATAGAGCCTCTTCTTAATGCCATCAAGTAGCAATCCGTTCGCTCGTTCCACAGCCCCATTCGACTGGGGGTGACATACTGAGGCGAAGCAGATCTTTATCCCAATATTTTCACAGTAATCACGAAATTTCCTGGAGTCAAACTGGGATCCATTGTCTGTCACAATCTGGAAAGGGACCCCATATCTGCAAATGATCATTTTCCATAGAAACTTGATGGCAGCGTCAACGGTTATCTTAGCCACCGGTTCTGCTTCGATCCAGCGAGAGAAGTAGTCGATGGTGACGATTACGAACTGGAGGTTTGCTCGGGCTTTGGGAAGCGCCCCGACGATGTCCATCCCCCATTTGGCGAAGGGCCAAACTGGGGGCATCGCGTGCAGTTCGTTGGACGGGGCCTTTTTTGCTTGGTCATCCATTGGCATGCGTGACAGTGTCGAACTATCTGCTCAGCGTCTTGTAACGCCGTGGGCCAGTAGAGCCCCATTCGGAACACCTTTCCTGTAAGATTTCTGGGAGCCTGGTGTGCTCCACAATCTCCGTGGTGTGCTTCGCGCAGGGATTGCACCCCCTCCTCTTGAGAAATACAGCGGAGCCACAGGGCGCAGAGGCCACTGCAGAATAAGAACCCATCAATGATGGCATACTTCTTCGCTCGCCTCTCCAGGCGTTTCGCTTGCGCTTCATCATACGGAGTTGTGCCTTCGAGGAGATAGTCGTATATCTCGCTCCTCTAGTCTTTGTCGGTTGCTTTGGTGATGAGGTTTATCTGAGAAGAAACAGAAGCGATATGGAGTATTTCAAAGAATACCGTCGGAGGTAAGGTCCCTCCGGCCGCGGCAATCTTCGCCAGCTCGTCAGCTCGCTCATTTTGGGTTCTTGGTATCGCAACAATTGTGAACCCGACGAAGCTCTTCTCCATCACCCTGATTGCTTCGACGTATTTCTAGAGCTGTTCGTCCTTCACTTGATATTCTTTGGAGATATGTCCCTGAATAAGCTTCGAGTCGGTGTGTAAGATAGCCCTTCTCGCTCCCATGGTTTTCTCTTTCCTGAGCCCCAGCAGGAGTGCTTCGTACTCAGCTACATTGTTGGTCGAGGGGAATTCTAGCTTTGCTGCGAACTCAGCTTTTTCACCTCCGGGAGCCATTACCACTGCAGCTATCCCCGCTCCACTTACTCCCCATGATCCGTCAGAATTGATGGTCCATACCATTGTAGCATCATTGTCTTCGGACATAGAAGTCCATTCCACCATAAAATCAGCTAGGGCTTGACTCTTGATGGTGGTGCGAGGGATTATAGTTAACTCGAAGTGTGCCAACTCGACCGCCCATTTGCTTATACGGCCAGTGCTTTCTTTATTGGATAACATGGACCCAAGAGGGTATGTGGTTGGTACTTTGATATGATTAGCTTGGAAATAATGACGGAGTTTTCGGGAGGCCATCAACAAAGTGTATGTCAGTTTTTCCATTTCGGAATATCGTAAGTTTGCTCCTTGGAGGGCTTCAGAGACGAAGTAAATCGGATGTTGCTTTATACCTTGTGGCCACACCAGTATAGCGCTGACGGCCGAAGGGCTTGCCGCTAAGTACAGCAGAAGCTCCTCGCTTTGCTTCGGACTTTGCAGGATAGGGATCTCCATAAGGCTTTGCTTCAGCTTATCGAAGGCGAGCTAGCACTCCTTCGTCCAAGCAAAAGCATCGCTCGAACGCAAGGCTTTGAAGACCGACAGGCTTTGCTCCGCAGATTTTGGCAGGAATCGGCTAAGTGCTGCCAGCCGCCCCGCCAACCGTTGCACCTCCTTTAAATTTCTTGGTGGAGCCATGTCTTGGATAGCCCTTATCTTTTCCGGGTTCGCCTCAATGCCTCGCTGGGAGACTAGAAAGCCTAGCAGCTTCCCTGCGTCTACGCCAAAGACGCATTTGGTCGGGTTGAGCTTCACTTTCTCCGCCATCAAGTTGTCGAAGGTTTCCCGGAGATCAGCGATATGGTCTTCCTTTTTCTCGCTTTTGACAATGATGTCGTCAATGTAGGCTTCCACGTTTCTTCCAGCTAGCTGGAGAAGATCTTGGTGATGAGCCGCGCGAAGGTAGCTCCCGCGTTCTTGAGCCCGAAAGGCATTCGTATGAAGCAGTAAGTACCGAAGGGGGTGATGAACGCTGTTTTAACTTCGTCTTCTTTTTGCAAGTATACTTGGTGATAGCCAGAGTATGCATCGAGGAAGCTCATCCTTTCCGATCCAGAAGTAGAATCGACAAGCTGATCAATGCGGGGCAAGGGGAAGTCATCTTTCGGACACGCCTTGTTTAGATCAGTGAAGTCAATGCACATCCTCCATGCCCCGCTGGCCTTCTTGACTAGGACTATGTTAGCCAACCACTCCGTGTGGCGGGCTTCGCGGATGATCCCCGCTTGAAGCAATTTGGTCACCTCCGCCTTTGCAGCTACTTGTCTCTCCGCCACAAGTTTCCTGAGTTTTTGCTTCTTTGACTTCACGTTTGGGCTAATGGCGAGGGAGTGTTCAATGGTTTCCCTACGGACCCCAATGAGGTCTTCGGGTCCCCATGCGAACATGGCTTCGTACTCTTGTAGGAGTTGTATCATACATCTCTCCTCATCAGGGAGCAGCATGGCGTCAAGAGTCACTGTCTTACTCCCGCCTGGCCTAAGCGGCAACTGTTGTGTTTCTCCTTGAGGCTATGGTTTAGGGAGCCACCGACTGCGATGCATAGATATTACAGGGTCCAACTCTGTTGTACAAACATGCTTGACCTGGGGAGGATTTTCCATATCTATCTTCCTTGCGAGAGCCTAATCCCCTCACACCGTGACGACACCATCGGGGGAGGGAATCTTCATACATAGGAATCCGTGATGAATTATGGCTCCTATGGTTGTCAACGAGCCTCGGCCTAGGATAGCATTGTATTGGAATGGCATATCTACCACGTCGAATGTTACACGACTCGTGACGCTGGCTTGTGGCGTTGCGAAGGTGACCTCTAATTCCAATTGGCCCTGGGTGTCGACCATGCTTCCCCCAAAACCCATCAATGGCACCTCCGATTTCTTCAATCGATCTAGCGGAATCATCATCTGCCGGTAAGCCTTCATGGACAGGATATCCGCCGCGCTTCCCCCATCTATCAACACACGACGTACTTCACAATCAGCAATTATCGCGGTTACCACCAGAGAGTCTTGATGTGGGAAGTGCACCCCCGCGGCGTCCTCTTGTGTGAAAGTAATCGGCTCAAACTTCAACGGAAGAGGGGTAGTTGGATTAATCACAATGTGGTTAATCTGCCGGGCATAAGCCTTCCTCTGCCTCTTCGACGAGAGATGCGACGAGGAGCCTCCAGCAATGACGTTGATGATGCGACGAAGATGATTTACCCCCGCCCGAGGGGGGGGTATTGACGTTCGGCTGGGGGTGCTCCAGGCGGTGTAGAGTGCGTCCCCACCTCTCTTTGTTTGGCTTCGAACCATCGGTATCCGTTAATCACTTTGCAATGGGTGGTGTCATGGGTGTTGTTTTCACCATGATATTCACAGAGATACCACCTTGGCTCTTGTCCTTCCCTTTTGATTATTTGATTCCCCTCATCCTGCCTTCCTTGGTTTAGAGCTGGGCCTCGCCTCTGTTGCTTCGCCAGTCTATTGCTAATGATTCGTTGATTGCTTCGCTCATCTATGCGATGAATCCTCCTCCCTTCATCCCTTCTCCTCGACTCGGGGTAGCGTTCCTTCGTTTTAGTGTCGGGTGGGGGATCTTTCCCTCGCCCTCTTTTGCGTGGAATAAACTCTTGGGTTTTTTGTTGTGGCATGTCTTCCCGACGGAGATTGTCTTCTTCTGCTCGTGCGTATTCCCTCATCTTCGCAAAGAGTTCTTCCACCGTACGCACTTCTTTGCGAGCGAGCCTTTCCGCTAATGGCCCCCTCCGCAAGCCGCAGCGCGCCACGTTGATGATAGTGGTATCACTAACACCTCGGATTTGGCATTTAACCCGGGAGAAGCGCTGGAAATAACTCTTGAGGGTTTCCCCTTCGCGCTGCTTGATCGTGAATAAATCACTTTCCTCTTTCATCCCGTCAAAGTTGCCTTGGAAATTGCCTTCTAGCTTGCGGCGGAGTTGCGACCAACAGGTGATCGATCTGGGCTCCAACGAAGAGTACCATGACAGGGCGATACCTTCAAGCGCCAGCAGGAGCCCCTTTGCCTTGATGTCATCATCTCCCCCCGCGGCCTCCACCGCCGTGTCGTAAACGCGAAGGAACTCTCTGGGGTCTGTTCGACCGTTGTACGGCTTAATAGTAGGAAACTTGAAGCTTCCTGGAGAAGGCCACTTTCTAGCTCGTAAGCGGATGCTGAGGGGGTTCGGATCATCGTCCTCCCTATTCACGGCCGCAAACACTGGGGACAGCACTTCGCGGCTCGGGCTTTCGTCTTGTGACTCGCCTCGCGCCCCATCTTGTTGTTCTCGCAAGCGTTTCACCTCTGCCATGAGCTGCTCATTAGCTTCCATCAACGCCCGTACGTTAGGTTCAAGTTCTCCCTGAGCCTTGGTCTCCTCCGCGAGGATCTCTTCATCTCCATGGATTTCTCGGCGGCGGACCGGATGTGCCGACGCTTCTGCCACATCTCCTCCCGGTGTCGAAACCGTTCGGCCTGCCGCCTGAGGCCGCCGTTTTGGAGCCCTCTTGCGCGTTGCGGCCGGGGTCTGTGGAGAGAATGCTCCAGCCATATCCTGGGCTTCTGTTGGGGCCGGCAGCCGATCCTCACCATCTCGAAATTGGGGCAGATCTCGAGATTGGCTCCTCGCAGGTTGTCTCGATTCTTCCGCTCCTACCGTCGCTGCCGCCTCCTTGGATGCTGTTGATTTTCCCTTCCTGGGTGGCATGGCTATAGAAAATTTACCTCTCGTCCTGGTCGGAGAGTAGTGGTTTCACCTCACAGTTAGGGTTCCCCACGGACGGCGCCAGTGTGGCGGAATCAATCCACCGGGTTGTTCTTAGTGTTCTCTTTGTTTTTGGTCCACTTGCCTTGGTCGGCACTTTTTCCAACGACTATGTACTTGGGGTGCAGGCCTTTTTAAATTGTTTTTTAACCCTTTTCTTACACCTGTCCCCAGCCAAGGGCTAGATTGGCTCTGTGTGATTGATTTTTTTGTTTATGTTTTACATTCTTACCTTCTACTCTTACGCTTTCCATAAGGGTTCTACAGGAACTTTATTTATCTTAGGGTTCCAGGCTAGTCTGACATATTCTGGCGTTTCCCAAAGGGCCATTACTGGATGTCAGACTTTGGCAGTTCGTACTGTGTTTGTGTCGGTAGGAAATCGAGCGGAGGGGAGTTCCCTCCGCTTCCTCCTTTCGCCGCGGAGGGGAGCTTCCCCCCGCTTCCCCCCTCACCACGGAGGGAGGTTTTTCTATTTCTTTTCTACCTTCCCTGGGGGGTAGACCCGAGGCTTGTAGTCCTTGCTTCGCCAGCTGGAGGAAAATTGAATGTTACAAGTGAATCTGTATGAATCACAGGGAGGTACAAGCCTTGCTTCGCTTGTCAAGGGAAGATGAGCCCATTTGGCCCACCTGTTTTCTATGAGTTGTTTATTTTTATTTTATGAATTTAGGAAACTAAGATTATCTAGATTAATAAGAACAGGATACTAACCTACCAGGTTGGCTAACATGTAAGCTAACTTGTTACCCTAAGTATATTCAACATAATCAGGTTCCTTACTATTTTAAATTTAGAAAATGATTACATTCAATTTAAAGCTCATATATTGAAGTTATACATGTAAGAGTATTTAACATATTGAAATTAGTTCCTAAGTGAAAGATGATCTAAAACAAGTAGAATCTAAAATATTTTTTTATAGATTTGGGTTGCTCTTATTCTCAGGATTCTAACAAAATTGGTTTCATTTGATTTGGAATTCATTTTCTCAAATTTTGTTCATAGTATATTTCAAACCTACTCTTTTAAATTTTGAATTTAAATTTTAAATAGAGATAACAATCAAAATCTTTTTGCATATTCAGGAAGTACATGATTGAACATGAATATAGAGATTCGTTTGACTAAATTTGGATTTAAAATGTGGAAGTTATGTGAGTTTAAATTCTAGGTTTACTGAAACTTTCCAAAAAGGGAAATTACGCTTTACAGTACTGAAAGCGCCTTTCTGTTTTCGGCATAGACTTGAATCGGTCAAGCTAACAATGGGACCTGCGCGTCTCACCGGTCATTGGTCAAAGTCCACGAGTGAGAGAAACTTGGGTGGCTGACAAGCAGCAGGGCCCGAATATCTTACAAGAAAAACACCACACAGGCAGGCCTGAGCAAAAGACTAAGACCTCAAAACCAAACCAAATCGCCATCTACGTACTCCTGGTACGCTCCATCTTCTTCAAACTCTGAAAGCGGTCGGGGTTTGCAAGGGTGAGTACGGGAGTACTCAACAAGTCGTACGGAAACAGCTAAATACTATATGCAAGGGGATTAACCAAAGGATGGCAATAGGGTTGTGAGTATTTGGATGCAGCTTTGTTTTATAACTCATTTTACATTTGAAGCACAAACCATAATTAAGTAGTAAGGGGGGGTTCACAAGTTCAACACCACTTATCCACATTCACCAAATTCACCAAAACCAATTACTTGAGCTTGGTTACGAGTATCACCCCAGTTCAAACTTAACTTCATTAACCGAAAGTACGGCGTAATCGATTACCATTTGATTAACTCTGCAGAGGTGCTCAGCTTTACCCACAAGATATCAACGACCGTTAATGCCAAGCGCTAACAAACATGCAACTTAAATGCATGCGGCCGGGTCGAGACCATCACAGCATTTCGTTAAACCATTCCTGTGTTTAGTTGTTAACAGATAGGTATACAGCTACCTTGGACTCACAGTCCCCATTAGCACCTACCGTTGTGAGAACCAGCGAATGACACTTCGGTCCATTCCTGTTCCACCCCTTCGGTATACTCCCTTGCCAGGGAGGCCGATCCCTATTCCCCACCGGGAATAGTCCATCAAATTATTCAAATTTTATTTCAGGAATGGTTAATGTACTGAGCTATGTCAGAGACAGGCTCGCTGACCATTCCGACTTGTGGTTGAGCGAGGACTTAAGTTATTTACTTTGCTCAAGGGGATTCATTATCCTTACATTGCCAAAGACCAAGCCCTTTCCGATCCACAAACCCATTCCGATACCCACGGTACTGGCCACCAGACAAACCAAGGCATAATCATCAGTCGGGGATTGGAATCTCATCCATTCGGGATTTATCCAATACTGTCCCCCAGACTGTAGCACATTTCCAAAACAACCGAGCCAGCGGCTCGACAGCATTTATTTCCATTTTTCGAGATTTTGAGATCATACTAATCTAAATAATATCTAACTTAACAAGGTATATATACTTCCTAGGGTTACAAGGATTTATTTGGAATTCAATATTTTTCAAGGAAGTTCCATGAGCAATTCGGCATTATCTAGGTATCATGTCATTCTAAAATACCGGATTTCAATAATTCAACATACAGTAAAATAATGCGGTATAAAATAATTACTAAGTATACATGGCATGAATAGGTTCAATACGATCAAGGGTGTACGGCTTGCCTTGCTCGGCGATCGGATCGGAAGAATTATAGTCGACGTAGTCGTACTGGGCTCCTGTCGGGTCCGGCTCCTGCTCCGGGTACTACGGCTGCTCCTCGAACTGTCGAACGACCGGGTCTAGCGCGAAAAGGACGAATGCCAATAAACCGATGGAAAACGAAAAGAAACTGAACGAAAACGAAAATCGAAATCGAAACCGGGAACGAAAACGGGCCGGGAGAGAAAACGGAGGGTATTTCTGGCATTTTGGAATTTTGGGGACTCCGGATTGAGGAACGGAGGGCATTTTTGGACTCAGTGGTGCGAAACGGTTCGGAATATGTATTTGGTGGAGCTCTAGGTTTTCCAGGATTTTTCGGGAATTTTCTGGAGATTTTTCCGGAGTTTAAATCGATTTTCGGATTTATTAAACTAATTTAAAATCCAAAAATCGAAAAAAGAAAATGGCCTGTGGGCCGAAAGTGGCGCGGCCCAGCCGATTCGGGCCAGCCCAAAGAGGGGTGTGGGGGAACCCTAGGGTTTCTGTAGGCCCCCGGATCGGCTATCCGGAGTCCTCTGTGTATTTCTGTACTAGTCCCAGATCAGTAGCTAGTACACACAGTCAAAAGTGATGAATCAACAACCATATCACGAATACAAATAACTAAATAAGAATAATACCAAATAAAAAGCAAAGACCTTAAGGTCAAAGTTTACCATTACGGCCTGAACAGACTGAACAACTTGAACAACTGCAGCGGAAGACGAAAACGCCAATGCGACCCATCCAATTGCCCACAGGCAATCGAGTGGAGAACGCACCCTAGTCGTTGGAAATCTTGAACAGCTTCTTTCACTTCTGAGATAGGATTAGAATGTAGCACGTGAGTACATAAAGTACTCAGCAAGTCTGGGAAATTATGCATAATGTAGGCAATCCAAGGATGGCTTAATATGGTTCTTTTGCATAAAGCCAAGTTTCATCAAATCATACTTGTTAATAATTTTCACAATGCATCATTGAGCAATTCTTTTAATAATTGAATTATGTAATATTGTAGTGAAGGTTCTAACCACCACTCACTAGTATACGTGCTCATCCGCCACATCCCAACAAGATCGTGGTTCAATCCAATCACATGGCTATGTCCGCCATGGTTCACAAAATCGTGTTCTTTCCACCTACCTGGCTTTAGCCGCTGTAAGCACACCCGAGAGTTCTAACCGCTCCGGATCCCAAAACAAAACATTGTTTAGTTTGAAACCAAAACCAAAGTCTACCAAGATGAAAGCATTCAGCAAGCTTTGCCTTTGACCGTAGGGCACGGCTATTCGAATAGTTTTAACTCTGCAGAGGTGTACAACTTTACCCACAAGACATGATATTCCCTTGATGCCAAGCTATTAGCACACTTCCTTAGGTGTGCCGGCAGGGATATCATGACAAGGCCTTTACAATGTATACGCCTAACCCGACCCACCCGCTGAGGTTTCACTGCTGTTAGGGTTATGTCCACCCAGATGTAAGCCCCTCTTGCGCCGTGTGAGACAAACAACAACAACCACAACAATAATGCCTCCGTCCGGCTCTCACACAACCACCGAGTGGTGAGTCTAAGTCAGGTTTCTACAAATTAGTTAGCTGTGTCGTGCCCACTTTGACATGTGGTTGTACGGTTATGCTTAGAATGGAGATACCATAAGCGTCGGTCCTTAATTGACTTGGGGCGGTGCTTGCACAAAAGAACCAAGACTTGGTTCGCTTCCACCCGACATTCCATGCCGCCCAAGTCGAAATCATTTTTCATTTTATTTTTATTTTGTAAACCATTGGCAATACTCCTTGCCTATAACTTCCAATACAAGTTTTCAAGAGATAATTGAAAGTCCCACCCATAGGTGAATATTGACCGACAAATGAGGCTAAGCATTTCTACCGTACTATTCTATTCCACCAATAGTTTATTTTTATAAAATACAAATCCTCGGTTTGATTGCAATCCTTATAATCAACTGCATATTCTCCAATAATCCCTCTATTGCCATAACGTTACAATCATAAGAATAATCTAATTTGATATAGTATCCACCAAGTAGGAAATACATCATGGTACTATCATAACTCCAAAGTCTTGTAGAACCACAATCATATTTGTATAAGAAATATTTCCCTTGAACTTTGTCCTGTATTAGTGATTTATCCACCAATCATACGGCGATCAATCTTATCATCCACTCGTGAATATTTCACAAGGTCATCTCGCTAAAATGCCGAGAATACTTCACAATACTATCTCTAATCATTTAGAATACAATCCACCGATATTACTTCATAACATTATATATTTAATCCATCACATTCTCGTCTTCAAATCATCAACTTTAATCCACTAGGAATAATTCATAATCTTACTCTAAGTATCCTTCGAGAAAGATTCTATAAATCCAAGACTTCATTAATTCATCGACTACAGCTATTTCCATAACCAATGATACCACGTTTACTAAACAAATCACCCATGATCCACATTATTCACAATCCCACCTAAATGGTTATCGCGATACCATTTTTCAATAATCATCCTCTAAACCACCGAGAATATGTAACCATGTCATTTAATAAATTACCAACTATTCTGGACTATTCACAATTCTCCATAATTGATTATCACCAAATATGTTTGCTAACATCCACCGAAATATAAGTCACCACTTATTCTATTTAATCCACAAGTATGCCTCTCAATATCATTTATTTACTTTTACCGAATATTATTCTTGACATCCTACATCTTCCATATTCTTCCAAACTATACAAATCGTAATGCGAATCGCTATCACAATCCAACTTCACCATAATTCAACCATCAACATCCATAAATCAATCTCATAACTAATAATCCCTATCAATACTAATAAGCAGCTATTCTCCATTTACATTCCATACTAGTGGTTTCATCCAAAAGGTCCTCCAAGCAATCATTTCCGAGTCAAAGATTAATTTTCCCAAAATCATTTATATTGGTGGATTACTATACTAGGGTGACAAAGGGTCATGGATAGCAAATCTCAAGGAGGTATAAACAACAGTATAACTAACAACTTAACGCTTAACATCATCATTTTATGTAAATAGCAATGCAATTTGTAAAATCTGGTAAAACATTTATAAATTGCAGGATCAATATGCGTCAAGGAGACTTGCCTTCAGTCACAGCGAAGGTTAAACTCTTTGAAGCCCGGCGAGGTCGGCGGACTCGGCTGAATCGTCGACTACGCAAAACGAGACAACAAATAAATAAAATAAAATAAATAAAATCCAAAAATTATAAAATTAGTACTGGCAGGTAGATCTTGATTTTAGATGAATTTAGAAATTTGAATGGAGTCAAACGGAGTTCGGATGAGAAAGTTATGAGCTTCCGAAGTTTGAATTTCAAATAAATCGGAAAACCGAGAATATTCCCGGAATATTCCCTCTCGGGTTGACTGGTCAAACAAGGACTTTGACCAAGCTTTGACTGAACTTGACTAGGCTTTGGGTGTATGGCAAGGTGGCCCCACATGTCAATGGGTACATGGTTGTCTTCAACCTTGGTCTTCATGGCAACCATGGATGAGGAAGTGGAGCTTGGGTGGGGAAGGTGGAGGAGGGGAGGGCTCACGGAGGGGCGCGACGGCGAGGAAGGTCGCCGGCGGCGAGGGCGGCGCCGGCCGGCGGCGAGGCGGCGCGGGCAAGGCCCCAATGACAGTGAGCAACCTCCAAGAACAGAGAAGACCCAAAACCAGAAAAGAACGCAAGTTCTTCCAAAAACTTGATTTTTAACCCATTTTTGCATGGAATTGATCCAAACAAAAGGCTAGAACCTCTAGAGGACATCCTTAGCTACATCTAGGAGGAAGGAATTGAACCAAAACTCACCGGAACGGATGAAATCGACGAAGAACACCGGTTCGGCCGAAGTGACCAAAACCCGAAATTCGACGTCAACACTTGATGATTCCTGAAATTGATGGATGGATTAGACTTTAGACATCCCCAAGAACGCAAGGGAACGAACGGAACGAAGAATGACCCACCGGGGAGGAAGCTATGACCAAAAACGCGATGAACACGAAGAACGGCGCCCGTTCGTCGGTTTTCTCGATCTCACGGAAGAATGAGGAGGAGAGGCTAAAGGAGGGCTACACCACCGGAAAGAGGATACTTATACGGAGATTTGAGAGGTGGAATCGCGTCGTTTGGAGTTGAAACGGCAAAGTTATGAGCAATCAAAGCCATTTTGGTTTTTTGTAAACTGCGCATAATCCGGCGAGATTTGGGCTTAACAACCACCGGGGATGGAAAGAGCTCGTCAACACGGATTTAACGGATCCGGCCGTTCGCAATTTGGGTGATTAATGAGGAAGTTATGGAGGTTTGAATCCATGGAGGAGAGAAGGGAGCTCTCTGTTCTTTCCCTGGAAAAAGATCGATCGGGAAGATGAACAGTACCTCGTGCTACTGTAGCACGACGCTACAGTACCCCCATGCTACAGTACCCGCCACGTGGCAAGCTCCGTTGGTTCTCTTTACGCGAATAATCCGCCTAGAGAAAAATAAGGAAAAATGGCCTAAAAATTCGGAAAAATTCCTAGAGCCATTTTAGAATATTTGGGACCCAATAAAATTGGTTTGGTTGAATTTGGATGATTTTTGTGAAATTGAATATTCGAGCGCGGATCGCAGCATTAAACAAAAGTCATGAGATAAAATAGGAACGGAAGTCCAAAAATCCGGGAAAGATTCCTAAAATCATTTCGGAATATTTGGAACATTTTAGAAGTGGTTTAGAGATTTTGGAGCATCTTTGGACTCGGTGAATTTTAGAATGCCGGGAACTAGAAAATCCGATTTTTCGACGAGGAGGAATTAATTCCGATTTCGGAGGGGAATGGATGCCAGGTTAATATAAACACCAAACAAACTCCAACTTTTGAATTTAAATAATTTAAATTAGATTTTATCCGGAAAGCGAAAAATAGGGCGTTACAGCTTTCCCAGGCGGCGGTGGTGAGGAACCTGGCGTGGTAACATCCTCCGCTTTCGCATGCCGAGAAAAACCTAATTTAAATAAAGTAAATTCAAAACTTGGAGTTTCTTTGGTGTTTATATTAACCTGGCATCCATTCCCCTCCAAAATCGGGATTTAATTCCTCCCATTTAAAAATCGAATTTTCCAGCTCCCACGGCATCTAAATGTCACCCGAGTCCAAAAATGCTCCAAAAATCCCCAAACCACTTCAATTGTGTTCCAAATATTCCACAATGATTTTTGGAATCATTCCTCGAATTTTTGGACCTCCGTTCCTATTTTATCTCGCGCGGCTTTTGTTTAATGCCTGCGATCCGCGCCCGAATATTCAATTCCACAAAAATCATCCAAATTCCGCGGAACCAATTTTATTGGGTCCCAAATATTCTAAAATGGTTCTAGGAATTTTTCTGGAATTTTTAGACCATTTTTCCTAATTTTTCGCTAGGGCGAATCATTCACGTAAAGGAGGACCAATGGGAGTGCGCCACGTGGCAAGGGAATAGTGGCCTTTCTTCTACCCCCAGCCAACTCCAAAGAACAAAGAGCTTTCCCATGCAACAATGGCTAGGGATTGCATTCAAACACCCATAACTCCCTCAATTCAACTCCAAAATGCGAACGGCCGGTTCCGTTGGATCCGTAACGGCACCCTCTTCCCATTCCCCACCATCTTTAATCCCAAAGCTCGCCGGAATGTGAACAACCGATGAAAAACCAAAATGGACATAAACGCCATTAACTCGGCCATTTCTCCTCCAAACGCCGCACCACCACCTCCATTCTCTTCGTATAAGAGTCCCCGTTCCGGGAGTGTGCTCCTCCTTTCATCTACTCCACCATTGTGCCCGTGAGATCAAGAAAACCGGCGTTGGGTTGAACTTTTTTCGGTGTTCTTCGAGTTCGTGCTTGTAGATCCTTCTCCGGTGAGCCATTCTTCATGCCACTTGGTTTCTTGTGACCATGCATGAGTTTAGAGTCTAACCCAATCATCAATTTTAGGTTGCATCAAGGATTGGCGACGAATTTCGTATTTTCGTTGCTTCGGCCGGACCTCCGTTCTTCGTTGATTTCTCCAATTCCGGCGAGGTTTGGCTCAATTCCTTTCTTCTCTAGGTTCCTAAGGATGTAATCTAGAGGTTCTAGGCTTTTGTTTGACTCAATTCCATGCAAGAATGGGTTAAAAATTTGATTTTGGAGAAAATAGCAAGTCTCTGTTTTTTTTTGGTTGGGGCTCTTGTGTGAGTGCGTGCTAGTGTGCTTGGGCCCTTGCCGCCTTCGCCTCGCCGGGCCGGCCGGCCGCCGCCACGCCACGCCCGCCCGCGCCCCATCACATGCCTGCCGGCGACCTCCTCGCCGCCCACTGGCCGGCCATGCCCCCCGCACCTCCCCCCCAAGCTTCCTCTCCCATCCATGGTGGCCATGGAGATGGCCCATGCATGAAGAAGCTCCATTACAATGACATGTGGGGCCACCATGCCATAGACACAAATCCAGTCAAAGCCAAGTCAATAGTTGACCAGTCAACGAAGGAATATTCCGGGAATATTCCCGATTTTCTAATTTTTCGAATTTCAAACTTCGGAAGCTCATAACTTCTCCGTCCGAACTCCGTTTGACCCCATTCAAATTTCTAAATTCATCTAAAATCAAGATCTACCTGCCAGTACTATTTTTGTAATTTTTGGATTTTATTTATTTCCTTTTATTTATTTGTTGTCTCGTTTTGCGCGTAGTCGACGATTCCGCCGACCCCGCCACCGGACTTCAAAGAGTGCAACATTCTCGCTGTGACCGAGGCAAGTCTCCTTGACGCATGTTGATCCTACAATTTACAACTGTTTTACCACTATTTTATAAATTGCATTGCTATTTATATTAAATGGATGATGTTAACGTTAGATTATTAGTTACACCTGTTGTTCCTACCTCCTTGACATTGTTATCCCTGACCCTTTGTCGCCCTAGTGTAGTAATCCACCAATATAAGTGTTTTTGGAAAAATATTCTGTTATTAGAGAAATGACGGTTTGGAAGACAGTTTGGCTGTAACATATTAGTATAGAACGTAGATTGAAGCTAGAACCCAATTTGATTGGAGTTAGGTGAAAATTAGTGTTGATGGAGACTGTTAATTATGAAGTTGATCTGTGAACGTTGACGATTGAACTATTGTGAAGTTGGATTATTATATTAGTTCACATTATAATGGATTGGGGGAAATTTTGGAAGATGTATGGTATTGTGAAGTATTCTTGTTAGACTAAATAGGTCAGTATAAATAAATAATATGTTGAATTGGATTTCTTGGGTTGATAAAATAGTATCGAATGAGAATCAGAGTTAGTTGGATTATTAGTGCTTGTTGGGGAATTATTACTAACTGATCGATTAAGAAATAGATGATGGTGGAAATATAGATAGGTGATAATCATTTATGGAGAATTGTGAATGATCCAGAATATTTGGTGGTTTAGTAAATGATAATATTCCGTATTCTTGGTGGATTAACGTAGATGATTTAGAGGTGATGACGTGAAGGATTAAATATATGCTATTATGAAGTATTATCGGTGGATTATATTCTAGATGATTAAAGGTGATGTTGTGAAGTATTCCGTATTCCTGGTGGATTAACGTAGATGATTTAGAGGTGATGACGTGAAGGATTAAATATATGCTATTATGAAGTATTATCGGTGGATTATATTCTAGATGATTAAAGGTGATGTTGTGAAGTATTCTCGGTGGTTTAGTGGATGAGTTTGTGAAATATGGTCGCGCGATAACCATTTATGTGGATTATGTGTGATTTGTTTAAGTCGATCGGATGTCACTATGTATGAAGATCATTATAGTCGATGAATTAATAAAGTCTTGGTTTCGGGAGTCTTTGTTAAAAGATGCTTGAGGATGAGATTGTGAATTATTCATGGTGGATCAAATAGATTACCCAAATTAATCGATGTATGGATGATGGGTAATCGATAATGAGAATTGTATTTTGAGGAGATTGTTTCATATACAATGATAATAATAGCTTGGTATGATTTTGGAGTTATGATGGCATGGTATCAACTTTACATGGTGAAAGTACCATATTAGATTGGATTATTCTTATGATTATCAAAGTATGGCACTAGAAGGATTATTGGAGATTATAAAAATGAGTATAGGAATTGTAATCAAACCCTGAGCTTTGTATTTTTTTATAAAATAAACTATTGGTGGAATAGATTAGTACGGTAGAAATGCTTAGCCTCGCTATCGGTCAGTATTCACCTATGGGTGGGAATTTCAATTATCTCCTGAAACCTTGTGTTGAAAGTTACAGGCAAGGAGTATTGCCGTTGGTTTGCAAAATAAAAATAAAATGAAAAATGGTTTTGGACTGGGGCGGAATGGTTTGTCTGGTGGGCGCGGATGGAGTGCTAGCTTTCATTGCGCAAGTACCGCCCCAAGTCAGTTAAGGACCGACACTTATGACTGTCTCCATTCTAAGCAATACCGTACTACCACATGTCTATAATGGTACGACCTGGCTAATTAATTTGTAGAAACCTGACTTAGACTCACCACTCGGTGGAATGTGGGAACCGGAAAGAGGCAATGTTGTTTTTCTCACACGGCGCAAGAGGGGGCTTCTGTACTGGGCGGATGGAACCCTAACAGCGATGAAACCTCAGCGGGTGGGTCAAGTTAGGTAGATACATTGTAAAGGCCTTGTCATGATATCCCTGCCGGCACACCCAAGGAAGTGTGCTAATTGCATGGCATCAAGGGAATATCATGTCTTGTGGGTAAAGCTGTACAACCTCAGCAGAGTTAAAACTATTCGAATAGCCGTGCCTACAGTCAAAGGCAAAGCTTGTTGAATGCTTTCATACTGGTAGACTTTGGTTTTTGGTTTCAAACTAAACAATGGTTTGTTTTGGGGTCCAGGAGTGGTTAGAACTCTCGGGTGTGCTTCTGGCGGCTAAAGCCAGGTAGGTGGAAGGAACCTGATTTTGTGAACTGTGGCAGATAGAGCCATGTGATTGGATTGAACCCTGATTTTGTTGAGATGTGGCGGATAGAGCCTCTATATTAGTGAGTGGTGGTTAGAACCTTCACTACAATATTACATAATTCAATTATTCAAAAGAATTGCTCAAATATGCTTTGGGAAAATTATTAACAAGTAGGATTTGATGAAACTTGGCTTTATGCAAAAGAACCATATTAAGCCATTCCTTGGATAGCCTACATTGTGCATAATTTCCCAGACTTGCTGAGTACTTTATGTACTCACGTGCTACATTCTAATCAAATCTCAGAAGTGAAAGAAGCTGTCGAGGAATTACAACGACTAGGGCGCGCTCCCCACTCGATTGCCTGTGGGCATTTGGATGGGTCGCTTGGTGTTTTCGTCTTCCGCTGCTGTTGTTCAAGTTGTTCAGCCCGTTCAGGCCGTAATGGTAAACCTTGACCATAAGGTCTTCGCTTTTATTTGGTACTTTTCTTACTTAGTTATATGTATTCGTGATATGGTTGTTGATTCATCACTTTTGACTGTGTATACTAGCTACTGATCTGGGACTAGTACAGAAATGCACAGGGGATTCTGGATAGCCGATCCTGGGTCCTACAGTGGCGGCGGCGTGGACCGCCGGTGCCGGAGGAGAGAGGGAGCGCGGGGGAGGGGAGTCTCATCGGCGAGGGAAGGGAGGCGGGGCGAGGAGCAAGGAGGCGAGATGCGGCTTTTATAGCCGCGCGAGGGCGAGGCGAGGTGACGAGGCGTCTTGCGGCGCGGCGCGGCGACGGCGCGCACGATGCGGCGGCAGCATGCGGCGGACGCGAGGGTTGGCGCGGGCGTCGGCGGCGACGGACGCGTGACGGGATGCGGCATGGCGTGGAGGACGCGGCGTCGCGGCGTCTGGCGCTGGCCAGCGGGCGGCCGGGTCGGAGGAGACGGCAGTGCCGGGCCAACTGGGTCGAGAAGGAGACGGACCGAAAGGCCCAAGAACACCAGAAATCCGGCCCAAGGTAAAACTCAATCCAAATGAAATGTAAAAGGAGTTCAAATTCAAACTCGTTTTGAAATTTTTGGGTCATTTCAGCTTCGAGCGTGGCGAAGCTCGTCGGGGGAGATGGCCTAAATCGAGGAAGGAAATGACATCAATGATGAATGAGGGGTATTTCAACGAAAAGAATTGAAACGAAATCCTCTAGAGGAGGAGATTGGCCACGGCGAAGCTCAAAGTGGAGATGCTACCGAAGACGAGGGAGAGGCTCGTAAATTTGTGTAGTATTTCTTTAGAGTGATCACGGATGAAACTAAGATGGGGTAAAGGAGCTGAGGAAGGCTTCCAGTGGATTTTATAGTCGGGCCGAGATGTTTTAGCTGGCAGGAGGATAGGGCAATGCGGCGATGGTCAAGTGGTGCTCTACAAGCTTCGACGAGACAGGGTATGGGCTACTCGGGTGGTGTTAGTGCATGGGCAACTGAAGTGGCCTTGGTTCTCGGAAAGAGCGGCACCGACTAAGTGGAAAAGCAGGCGGTGAGCTGTGATCCTTGATTCGGTCGGCTGCACAACAGAGAAAAGAAGAGGGAAAGAAAGGAGAAGGAGAGGGGGAGCATGACATGTGGCCCTGGGCCCATTATCAGTGAGGGAAAGGGGGGAAGAAAGAGAAGTGGCGCTGATCTGATCAGTGGGTCACCGGAATAGTTAGGCCCACTAGTAAGTGACAAAGAGGTGAAAGTCAGTCCTTATCCCTCTGACCACCAAGTTTGAACAATAAATTCGTAGGTCTAATCAACTTGAATGTTTTTGGAAATTTTAATTTAAGGTTGTCAGAGACTTATCAATTAACATTAAAAATTTCAAGTCAAAAAATTTTGGTAGATTATTTTATAAAAATATGTTAAGTGGACCTGTTCAGATTTTCTTTTTCTGAAATTATTTTTCGGATTTTCTTTTTCTAAAAGTATTTTAATTGAGGGTACGATTGGGTTATAAATTTTTGATAATTTTTATCAAGTTTTTTATAATCTAATGACCTTTGTGTAAAAATTTCAACTCTATATCTTGATTATTTATTTTATGATAAATATTTCACCATCCTTTTCAGATTTTTATATTTTTAATTCTTGAATTTTAAAAGGAAGTACAAATAAATAATAATTTCTGATATTTTTACCACAGGTGAGTATCACTATGATAAGTGTTCAGTAAAATTATTAACTTCATATGAGATTTGAAATATTTTATAAAAATCTGCCATGACTGTTTTTAGTAACAAGATTTATTGAGTTTGAATCATTATCTTCAAATAAATGCTTTCACATTCATAATCCCGACGAGATAAAAAAAATTGAAAAAAAAAATCAAATTGCTATAGTGATCTCTGCAAATTTTGATGAAATTTTGGTTTTTTTTTACCGGATTTAACTTATTTGAATCGAATTTTAGTGCTATTGAGCTGGATTTTGAAAGAGCCTTGTAACCAAGCAACAAGAGATGACAAAGAAGAAAAATAAAAATAGCAGCAGCCCTAGCTTAGTTAGTTGAATTTTCTTTTAAAATAATATCTTTTTTATTCAAATTGCAAAAATATACCACGATTCAAAAAAAATACAAAAATATACCTCTATGTGGGGCCCCGGATCGACTAACCGGAATCTCCTGTGTATTTCTGTACTAGTCCCAGATCAGTAGCTAGTACACACAGTTCAATAGTGGAGAATCAACAGCCACATCACGATTATATAACTAAATAAGAATAATACCAAATAAAAGCGAAGACCTTATGGTAAAGGTTTACCATTACGGCCTGAACAGGCTGAACAACAGCAGCGAAAGACGAGAACACCAAGGCGACCCATCCAAATGCCCACAGGCAATCGAGTGGGGAGCGTGTCCTAGTCCTTGAAATCACCTTTGACAGCTTCAAACACTTCTGAGACAGATTGAGAATGTAGCACGTGAGTACATAAAGTACTCAGCAAGTCGGGGAGGAATGCATAATGCAGGCTGTCCAAAGATGGCTTAATATGGTTCTTTTGCATAAAGCCAAGTTTCATCAAACCATACTTGTTAATAAGTTTCACAAAGCACATTTAAACAATTCTTTTTAATAATTGAATTATGTAATATTTCAGTGAAGGTTCTAACTACCATTCACTAATATACAGGCTCTATCCGCCACATCTCACAAAAGATCATGATTCAGTCCACCCACATGGCTCTATCTGCCACGGTTCACAAAAACGGTTCAATCCACCTACCTGGCTTTAGCCGCCAAAAGCATTTAGTTTGAAACCAAAACCCAAAGTCTACCAATATGAAAGCATTCAGCAAGCTTTGCCTTTGACCGTAGGCACGGCTATTCGAATAGTTTTAACTCTGTAGAGGTGTACAGCTTTACCCACAAGACATGATATTCCCTTGATGCCAAGCTATTAGCACACTTCCTTAGGTGTGCCGGCAGGGATATCATGACAAGGCTTTTACAATGTATACGCCTAATTTGACCCACCCGCTGAGGTTTCACTGCTGTTAGGGTTATATCCACCCAGTACAGAAGCCCCCTCTTGCGCCGTGTGAGAAAAACAACATTGCCTCTATCTGGCGCTCACATTCCACCGTTTGGTGAGTCTAGGTTAGATTTCTACAAATTAGTTAGCCAAGTCGTGCCCACTTTGACATGTGGTTGTACGGTATTGCTTAGAATGGAGACAGTCATAAGCGTCGGTCCTTAACTGACTTGGGGCGGTACTTGCACAATGAAGACTAGTGCTACATCCGCACCCGCCAGACAAACCATTCCGCCCAAGTCCAAAACATTTTTCGTTTTATTTTTATTTTGTAAACCAACGGCAATACTCTTTGCCTATAACTTCCAACACAAGTTTTCAAGAGTTATAGGAAATTCCCACCCATAGGTGAATACTGACCGATTGCGAGTCTAAGCATTTCTACCGAGTTATTCTATTCCACCATTAGTTTATTTATAGTTTTCAAATCTCCAACAATCCTTAAATTGCCATGATTTCACAATCATGCAAATAATCCAACTCAATATAATATCCAACAAGTGGTAAGTATGTCATGGCACTATCATAACTCCAAAATTATATTAACCCACAATCATGTTTGTATATGTAATCTTTCCCTTGACCTTGAACTTGTATTATTGATCTATCCATGACCCATATAGCGATCGATGTTCTCATCCACTAAGAGTATTTTATAAAATCACCCATTAAACCGCCGGGAATACGCCACCATATCATCTCTACTCATCTAGGATACAATCCACCGATAATACTTCATAATGTTATGTATTTAATCCTGCACATTGTCACCTCTAAAGCATCTACTTTAATCCACCAAGGATATATATAATATTATCATTTACTAAACCACCAACTATTATTCCATAAAACCAAGATTGTATTAATTCATCGTCAATAGTAGTTTCCATTCACACCGATATTAAGTTGATTAAATAAACCACACATATTCTACATTCTTCACAATTCTCCATAAAGGATTATCATATATCTCGATTTCCATAATCATCTATCTCTTAATTAGTCCGTTAATAATAATTCCCAACAGACACTAATAATCCAACTAACTCTGATCCTCATTTGAGACAATTTTATCAACCCAAGGAATCCAATTCAACCTACCATTTTCTTGCAATGATTTATTTAATCCATCATGAATACTTCACAATACTATACATCGTCCAACATTTCCCCCAATCCATTAACAGGTGAACTACTATCACAATCCAACTTCAGAATATTTCAATCATCAACGTTCATGGATCAATTTCATAATTAATAATCCCCATCAACACTCATATTCAGGTAACCTCCAATCAAGTTGGGTTTTAGCTCCAATCTACATTTTATATTAATATGTTTTATCCACAATGTTTTCCAAATAGTCATTTCCCTAATAAAATAGTATTTTATCAAAAGTATTTATTATGGTGGATTACTGACTAGGGCGACCAAGGATCATGTATCACAATATCAAGGAGGTATGAACAATAGGTATAACTAATGGCTTAACGTCAACATCATCCTTTTATATAAATAGCAATGCAATTTGTACAACATGGAAAAACATTTATAAAACATAGGATCAACATGCATCAAGGAGACTTGTCTTCAGTCGCTATGAGGTCGTCGAACGCGGAAAGTCCGGCGGCGGGGTCGACGGTCGCGTCGGGGTCCTCGGCTACGTGCAAAACGAGGCACTAAATAAATACAAGAAAATAAATAAAATCCAAAAATTACAAAAGTAGTACTGGCAGGTAGATCTTGATTTTAGATGAATTTAGAAATTTGAATGGAGTCAATCGGAGTTCGGACGGAGAAGATATGAGCTTCCGAAGTTTGAATTTTGGAAAATTGGAAAACAAGGGAATATTCCGCGGAATATTCCGTTTTCATTTTTTTTTTTTGTGATTTTTGGATGGGATTGGGGTCTCTTGCACGTGGGCCCCACCTGTCATTGGGGGGGCTTCTTCCTCCTTGGGCCATTGCCATGAAGGGGCAAGCAAGCTTGGTGGGGGGGGGCTTGGGGCATGGCCGTGAGGGCTACTACATGGCCGTGGCGGGCGGCGCCACGCATAGCGGCGGCGTCAAGACGCCGCTTCAAGACGCTGCGTCTGGGCGCGAATCGGCGAAGTAGCGGCGGCTCGCCGGCGGTGGGCACGGCGGCGGCCGGCCGGGCATGAGCACGGGTAGCCCCAAAAAAACATAGAGCGCGTTTTTGCTCACAAATCCGAATTTTCCACCATTTTCGCATGGATTTGGACCAAACAAAAACATGGATCATCTAGATAACATCCCTAGGGACTCCTAGGAGGAAGGAATTGGATTGATTCTCACCGGAGACGACGAATTTGGTGACGAACTGAGTTTCGACCAAACCAACAAAAACTTGAAATTTGTCTCCAAACTTGAGGGATCCTAAAATTGATTGAACTGTTAGATTCTAGACTTCTTCATGGTCACAAGGAACCAATTGGAGTTGAGAAAAACCCACCGGAGAGAGATCTATGGCCAATAACATGAAGAACACCGAAAATATGACCCAGCGTCGGTTTTCTTGATCTTATGAGCACCCGAGTTGGAGAGGCTAAAGGAGGATCATACCCCCGGGACGGGGACTCTTATACGGAGAGAATGGAAGTGGAATCGTGCGGAATGGAGTTGAAACGGCCGAGTTATGAGCATTTATGTCCATTTCGGTTTTTGACCGTTCGTGCAAATTCCGACGAGATTAGTGACTAATGATGGTGGGGAATGGCAAGAGGGCGTCGATACGGATTCAACGGAACCGGCCGTTCATGTTTTGGAGTTGTGTGAAGGGAGATAGAGAGGTTTAAAGAGAAGGGCCTCCATGAATGAAGCTCCAAGCTTCTTCTCTGTTCTTCTTCCATGGCTAGAGGTACAAGAACACTGTAGCACCACGTGGCACTCCCCTATTGGCCCATGTTTACGCAAATAAACCGCCCGAGAGAAAAATTAGAAAAAATTGTCTAAAAATTCCAAAAAAATCCTAGAACCATTTTAGAATATTTGGGACCCAATAAAATTGGTTTCGCGGAATTTGGATGAAATTTGTAGAATTAAATATTCAGGTGCGGATTGCGGGCATTAAACAAAAGCCGCGCGAGATAAAATAGGAGCGAATGTCTAAAAATCCGGGGAATGGTTTCTAAAATCATTTTGGAATATTTGGGACACACTTGAAGTGGTTTCGGGATTTTTGGAGCATTTTTGGACTCGGGTGAAATTTCAGGTACCGGCGGGAACCTGAAAATGCGATTTTTCGAACGGAGGGGAATTAAATCCCGATTTTGGATGGGAATGGATGCCAGGTTAATATAAACACCAAAGAAATTCCAATTTTTGAATTTAATTATTTTAAATTAGGTTTTCTCCCGAAGGCGAAACTGAGGACGTTACACTCTGTCACCATTTGAAATGGCGACAGAGTCTCTGTAGTCATTTCAATTGGTGACAAACACACCGTCACCTTTTCAATTGGCGATAGAGACTATTTTGTCGTGGATTGAATTTGGCCGACGGATTATTTTATCGTAGATTCATTTAGTCGACAAGGTTGATGTCTCTGCCGCCATTTGAATTGGCGACAGGCCCCTGTCGCCCATTCAAATGGTGACAAAGTATATTTTTGTAATTTTTTTTAATAGAAGTTATAATTTTGCAATTTGAATAAAAAAGATATTATTTTTTAAAAAAATTCTAATTAGTTCGTCCATTGCCTTGTGAGAATAAGGTCTCGAACGGTCTCAGGTTCCAGTCATTGGTTGCATCTTTGGCCAAACTTTTTTGAGATTTTTTTCAAGTAAGGGACTTGGCCAAGGCGTTTTTTTTTATGAGCTTTGGATCGGTTTGGGCAGTTTCATATACACAAACCAGTGCAACAACAGTGACAATATTGCAGGGCACGTCGCACCTTGGTTACCTTTTTCTGTAGCTCAGAAATGGACTCCAGCATAAGCTGGCTCTGCAAATACAAGTATGTTACACAGTTAGTCATCAATTGGAAATTATACACCAGCAATATGCCCGGAAGACATATTTTTTGCAATAGTAGGAACCACATTTGCAGATGTAATGCAGACATGATCTGCCTTTCATTTCAGTCCAGTTAGAAACAGATGAAAGCGATTTCAGGTGCACTACCAAGTAAAAATTACTACCTTTCCTGATCTGATGTGCTTCAATGAATTCTCCAGCGGCTGCTCTAGCTGTTGGAGTTTTTGAAGTTCAGAGACTCCAGATCAAGCATATGTGTCGGTTCTTAAAAGAAAATTTGGTCTTGCAACATTTGATGAGAAGAAACTAGATCTTCAAAATGATATTGTGTTGGATTAGAAAACTAAGAGACAAAATTAGGAATCTCATAAACAAAATCTATGTATGGATTAGAAAACTAACAGAAAATTAATGTGAGCTTAAATAGAATAGAATAGCTCATGCATGTGATCAATGCCTTAAGCACACGATTCAATTAACCTTCATTCACAAAGAGGACCACTTCTAGTGAGTTCTAATCTCTTTGGTCAGAAAAGAATGTATTTTTAGATACATACAGTCAAGTTTTTTAAACTTTAGATATCGATATCTTTTTTTAATATTTAGATAAAACATTTAAAAATTATATTATTGTGAGAGTGCCCAACCCCTTTGGCCATCAGCATGGCCTAGAAGATCTTAGTACAAGCCCATCAAATAGGTACTCAATCCCTTGGGCTGCCAAGTATTTTACAAGTGCCACTATTTGAATTTTTGAAAATTTCTCAGACTTGATCATAATCTGAAAATTCCTTAGGCCTAACACATCATTAGGACTCAGGTCCATCCACAAAAATTTATAAAATTTTCTAACATGGTTTAAACCATTTTTCGTTTGGTTGAAAATTTGTCGGTAAGCCTTTAACAGCATTGTCCGAATTTTTGAAAATTTCTCAATGTTGATCATCATATGAAAATTTTATCAGAATATTATGGACATGTTCACAAAAAATTTCAAAAGTTTGTAACGTGATTCGCACTATTTTCCTTTCGGTTGAAATTTGCTGATCAACCTTTTTTCAGGGCAATAGCACTATCAGAATTTTTAAATATTTCTCAAGCTTGATCATCATCTGAAATTATTATAGGAACATTAGTAATGTATCTGAACCATCCAAAATTTTTTTAAAAAAATTAACATCATTTGAACTATTTTTCGTTCAATTAAAATTTGCCAATATTTCAGCAATTTTAAACGAAATTTCAGATTTTTAGCTGAAATTTCAAAAATCTCAGTCCAAAAATTCTGGATTTGAATTTTGCTTTCGTCCAAATTAACACGATTTTGCTAAAATTTTGAACTTCAAAAGGTGACAAGACGTGAATCGAAAAGAAAATTTGGGAGTTGCTCACCACTCGCCAGGCACGTCTTCGCAATCTCTAGGCATGCCGCAACGGTACGGTAAAAGAGAACAAATGCAACGTGCTCACTGCTACATACAAAAGATACCTATGGACGCAAAATGAAACAAAAGAAAAGTATCTAAACCCTAAACCCTTAAAAGACCAACAGATTTGCACGTCAGTAAAACCAAGGGGAAAAGATCAAAAGATGCCTTTAGCAGGGTAACTACTGCTAGAAAGTGACCAAAAGGGTACGAGTGGTAAGGAGCCTCGTTAAGTCAGGTCCAACTGCATCTACATCTAAGTAGCCAGCCTAACCAATTCTAAGCTCCATTACTATGAGCTTCAGCAGACAGTGTCAGTAATTCTTGCAAACCGGAACCATGGACTTCTAGAAAGTCAAGAGCTAGTTGATCCATCAACTGCCAGATCCTATTCATCCCTGTGATCTCTCGAAACTGAAGTCCTGCACAGACATGAAGAGAGCATAGTAAGTTCTGAGATGTCCTTTGTGATATCAGGAGAAAAATATTCAATTGCTTGAGAAGGGACTTTGTAGTAGAGCAATTTTTGTTACTACATAAGGGCAACATGCGAATTGGCCTTATTTTGGAGAAATTGGATGCATTTATTATTAAGTTCAACAAAAAAATTTATAATTGATAAGTAGACTTGTGAGGGTAACAAACACATCTGACCTTGTTTTAGAGAAACTGGATGTATTTATTATTATTAAGAGGCGCAACCAAAATTGTCATTTGATAAGTAGACTTATGAGGGTAACATCACATCCGACCATTTCCGCCAACCTCACAGCTTAGTGTTTTATGTGGAAACTTATTATATAAACCTAGCCTCTAGTGGAACCTTATTATATAAACCTAGCCTCTAGTGAAGATATGATGATTTCCTCCAGTAGTAAGGATTGAGAAATGAGACATCACAAGCATCTCACTGAACAAACCAATAATGAAATGACACTAGAAATCTAGAACAAATCGACGAATCAAAACTACCATCAAGAAGAATTGTAAACCATTATATCCTCGATGAAGAACAGGCACTATGTTTTTTTTCCCAATAGCAGGGTACAATATGCAAAATAAGACACAATCTATTGGAGTTTCATAATGACATGTGCAACCAGCAAGCATAGGGAAAAGATGCAAGATAAACTGGATACCACGATTAGGACCGGTTATTTTGATAGATGTGCGGCTAGCAGGAGACGGAAAGAACAAACCCAAATGATTGAGCATCACAGACAGCAAATATATAGCCACCACAAGAACGAGTATCTACTACTAGACTTCATACAACATTTTACAAAAAAATTCTAATAGTTTTCTTAGTTCTGACCCCTATGCTCCCGATTCATTTACAGAGCAACCATTTTGATTCAACCAGAGTATCAACATGGAAAAATGATAAAATTTGGGATAGTCGTCATTTTATCCACCAAGACCACCACATATAATTTGTGCTTGGAGATATACAAAATAGTAATTCCTGACATACACTGTGTTAAACTAGACTTGTATAGGGTGTTATTTGCCATTTTACCCTCTTTGTACATGTACACTGTTTTGGCCCATTGGCCCAAGTGAATGTAAATGCAACCATTCTAACATGGTATCAGAGCGGGTTGGCTGCAGCCCTAACTAGGGTTTCCACCTAGCACTGTAGCCGCCGCCGCCGCAGGCCATCCTCGCCGGCGACGCTCCGCCGTCGCCGTAGATCCCTCCGGCGGCAACCTCTGCTCTCCCTTCTCTCCTCCTCTGCATTCCGACGGCAGCCTCTGCTTTCTCCGAGCTGCCGCTCCTCGAGCCGTTGCCTCCCTCCGTCCGCGTCGCCTCGACGCCGCCTCCCTCCGTCCGCGTCGCCTGAAGCCGCCGCTACCTCCGTCGCGCTGGCCGCCTGCCGCCGCTTCCTCCGCCGGCGCCGCTGACCTCGATCCGCGTCGCGTGGCCAGCGGCATCAGACGACGACAAGGTCGCGGCGGCGACGTCGGTGGCCGGTGGCTGACACTTCTTGCTGGGGACGCGGCCATTTCTTGCTGACACTTCTTGCTGGTGACGTCGGTGGTCGGTGACTGATTACAACAGAGGGCTCCTCTGCGACTCGACTACAACAGAGGGCTCTTCCTCCATCCTTCTAGCACCAAATGGCGAGCGCAACTCGTTCTTCTGGACCAATGCCTCTCCCGCCCGTCATGTTTGATGGAACCAACTTCCGGGAGTGGTCTACAATGCTTCGGGTCTCACTTGACAGTCAGCGTCTATGGGGTCACCTCACCGAGCTCGCCCTCGCCACCGCCCCGGTTCGCCTGGCTTCACTGTGGTCGGGCCGATGGTGCTCCTGTCCCTCGCAGATGTTCTAGCAAAGATATGAGCAGGACGCCGATCAAGATGTCGCCGATTTGCGCACTCTTGAGGATGGCAGATGGATGAGGCTCGTCTTTATTCTTTGTCATCTTAGGCAGCATGAAGGTTGAGCTTGCCATGGATCTGGCCGCTCTTCCTTCTTCTCAGATGATGTGGGAGCGTGCGCAGGCTCAGTTTCAGCCGAGCAGCGATGCTCTCTACACCTCTACATTGGAGCTAGCGAGCTCTCTTCGTCAGTTGGATTCCATCGTCGATGCCTTCTACCAGCAGATTACCGACGTGTGGTGTCAGCTTGACTCCTTGAGCCTCCTTCGCCCGATTCGACTGCGGCTTTGTGGCCTTCATCGGGACCACAAGAGTGTTGTTCGCCTCTTTGAGTTCCTCTGTCGGCTTCGACCGGAGTTTGAGCAGCTCCGTGCTCAGCTACTGGCCCGCTCGCCGCGACCGTCCCTGGTTGAGGCGCTCGCCGCGACCGTCCCTGGTTGAGGCGCTCGCCGCGACCGTCCCTGGTTGAGGCGCTCACCCTGGTCCGTGCAGAGGAGACTCGTCTTCGTGGCGTTCTCTCGGCTTCCTCATCTGTCCTGATCACTTCTGTACCTCCTCCTGCAACAGCTCCTGTGACTGCTCCTCTCCTAGCACCGGCAGGAGGCTCGGTTGCTGTGGCGAGCACCGTTGGTGCAGTGGTTCATTGTAACTACTGCAAGAAGACAGGGCACACCATTGAGCAGTGCAGGAGGTGGCCTCAGAACCGCAAGGGTGGAGGTGGTGGAGCTGGTACCTCTCGCCCACCTGACGCCCTCCTGACAGCTATACAGGATGTGACTCAGCGCCTTGAGCGCATGGAGCGCCGTCTGGGGGCGACTCCTTCTCCAGGACCGTCTGTTGCCAATCTTCCTTCAGGTATACAGTTGCCTTGGATTCTTGACTCTGGGGCTTCCTTTCATATGACACCTGATTCTACTTACCTTGGCCCACTGAGTTCTTCAGCCATCCCTATGTCTGTCAAGACGGCTGATGGTACTTCCCTTTCAGTTGCTGGTCGGGGGACTCTCCACACTTCTTGTTTTCATGTTCCTTCTGTTTCACATGTTCCTCGCCTCGATCTGCAACTGATTTCTGCTAGCCAGCTTGCTGACCTTGATTGTCGTATCCTTCTTGAGGCTGACTCTTGTTCTGTTCAAGATCGTCTCACCGGGACCCTGGTTGGTACTGGCCGTCAGGTCCGTGACTCTCAGCGTCTTTGGGAGCTTGATCAAGCTTCGCTTTCCTCCGCTCCGTCACGCCCACCTCCAAGCCGGGCCGATCGCTGCCTTCGATGTCACCGCCCTCGCCACCTCGCTTCCGCCGCTTTTGCTCGATGGCATCATCGCTTAGGTCACATGTGTGGGTCTCGCTTTTCTTTGTTAGTGAGTCGTGGTGTTCTTGGGAAGGTTTCGGTGATACCTCCCTATCCTGTATGGGCCGTAAGCTTGGGAAGCGACTACGCCTACCCTATCCCACCGTTGATTCAGTTGTCTCTTCACCGCTTGACTTGTTCATTCGATGTTTGGGGCGGCTCCTTCGCCGTTCGAAAGGGGGTCATCGCTACTATGTGATCTTTATTGATGATTTTTCTCGTTACACTTGGATCTACTTTCTGACTTCCAGGCATCAGGTGTTGTCTGCCTACCAGGCTTTCGCTGCCATGGTCCGCACACAGTTTGACTTGCCTATTTGTGTCTTCCGAGCTGACTCTGCTGGCGAGTACCTATCCACCTCTCTTCGTCAGTATCTCCTCGAGCAAGGTACCCTTCCTCAGTACTCTTGTACTGGTGCTCATGCTCAGAATGGTGTCTCTGAGCACAAGCATCGTCACCTTCTTGAGACTGCTCGAGCGATGATGCTGGTTTCCTCTGTTCCGCCCCACTTCTAGGCTGAGGCTGTCTCTACTGCTGTCTATCTTGTGAACCTCCAGCCTTCTACTGCTCTTCGGGGTGCCACCCCTGTTGATCGTCTCTTTGGCAGGACTCCTCAGTACAGTCACCTTCGTGCGTTTGGGTGTGCTGTCTTTGTGCTTCTTCAGCCTCGTGAGCGGACGAAGCTGACTGCTCAGTCTGTTTAGTGCGTCTTTCTTGGCTACGATGCTGAACGCAAGGGTTATCGTTGTTGGGACCCTGTGGCTCGTAGGATCCGGGCCTCCCGAGACCTCACTTTTGATGAGTCTCGATCCTTCTTCACTCGTGATCCTTCCTCTAGCCGGCACTCTACTTCTGATTCGCTCTCCTTCCTCACTCTACCTGATACTTCCTCCTATCCACCACCACCCTCTCCTCCGTCCCTATCTTTACCTCCATCCTCGCCACTATCACCCTCACCTTCCATTCCCGCCCCTTCGTCCGCTGCTCCACCCTCTCTCTCGTCACCTCAGCAGCCTCCCTTTCCGCCGCCTCCTGTCCGTTTCCACTACACTCGTCGTCTACCTCCTCCCAGTTCCTCCTCTCTTTTAGGTCCGGCTCCTACTCCCACTTCATCCTCTCCCTCTACTCCTACTTCAGAGTCTACCTCTCCTGCTCCTTCACCGCGGTACGCTCTTCGTGATCGGAGTACGATTCCTCGTCCCGATCGCTACGGCTTCGTTGCTCCTGCTACCGTTTCCTCTGAGCCTACTTCCTATCGCGATGCTGTTACTCATCCTGAGTGGCAATTCGCTATGGCTGAGGAGCTTGCTGCTCTAGAGCGCACTGGTACTTGGGACCTTGCCCCTCGTCTTGCTTCTGTCACTCCTATCACGTGCAAGTGGGTCTATAAGATCAAGACTCGCTCTGATGGTTCTATTGAGCACTATAAGGCGCGTCTCGTTGCACGTGGTTTCTAGCAGGAGTATGGGCGTGACTATGAGGAGACCTTCGCTCCTGTTGCTCACCGGACCACTGTGCACACACTTGTGGCCGTTGCTTATGTTCGTCGGTGGACCATCTCCCAGCTTGATGTGAAGAACGCTTTTCTTCACAGTGAGCTCCGTGAGGAGGTCTACATGCACCCACCTCCTGGCTATTTTGTGCCAGATGGCCACGTGTGTCGCCTTCGTCGTTCTCTCTATGGGCTCAAGCAAGCCCCTCGTGCTTGGTTCGAGCGCTTCACCTCTGTTGTCACCGCTGCTGGTTTTGTTGCTAGTGAGCACGACCCTGCTCTCTTCGTTCACACTTCTCCTCGTGGTCGTACTCTTCTTCTTCTCTACGTGGATGACATGCTCATCACTGGTGATGATCCTCAGTATGTTGCCTTTGTGAAGGCGCGTCTCAGTGAGCAGTTCCAGATGTCTGATTTGGGTCCTCTTCGGTATTTCCTTGGGATTGAGGTCACTTCCACGCCAGAGGGCTACTACCTCTCCCAATGAAGTACATTCAGATCTCCTTGATCGGGCATGTCTCATCGATCAGCATCGTTTCCACTCCTATGGAGCTTCACCTTCAGCTTCGTCCTACTGACGGTACACCTCTTGAGGATCCTACTCACTACCGCCACCTAGTTGGGAGTCTTGTTTACCTTGGTATTACTCACCCTGACATCTCCCATGCTGTTCACATCCTGAGTCAATTTATGCAGACTCCTACTCAGATACAGTATAGTCATCTCCTTCGGGTCCTGCGGTATCTTCGTGGTACCATTGATCGCCGTCTCTTTTTCTCTTGCTCCAGCCCTTTGCAGCTCCAGGCCTATTCAGATGCTTCCTGGGCTAGCGATTCCTCTGATCGCAAGTCCCTCTCTGCTTATTGTATCTTTCTTGGTTCTTCTTTGATTGCCTGGAAGACCAAGAAGCAAATCATAGCTTTCGCTCCAAAGATCGGCCGAAGGCGAGCGCCGGCCTCTGTGGATACCGAGGTGACTTGGTTGCGATAGCTCCTGGCAGATTTTGGTGTCACTGTCTCTACCCCTACGACAGTGTGTCCCGACAGTACCGGCGCTATCAACATTGCTCGAGATCCGGTGAAGCACGAGCTCACCAAGCACATTGGCGTTGATGCTTCCTATGTCCAGACGCAAGTGCAGCAGCAGGTGGTTGCCCTTCAGTACGTGCCTTCCGAGGTTCAGATCGCAGATTTCTTCACCAAGGCACAAACGAAGGCGCATCATGACCTTCATCTCTCCAAATGTTGTGGATCCACCTTGAGTTTGAGGGGGGTGTTAAACTAGACTTGTATAGGGTGTTATTTGCCATTTTACCCTCTTTGTACATGTACACTGTTTTGGCCCATTGGCCCAAGTGAATGCAAATGCAACCATTCTAACACACTGAACCTTTATGCTCCACAATGCCACATTTACTAGACAGCCAACTATTTTTCATTGTGCAGGAGGCGCCAGCTAGAAACTAAATCCAAATTTTTAATATTAAACGTTAATGTAAATTATTTTAAGATAATAGTCATATAGTGAATATAATTCCAAGATTCAAACAGTACCAGAACAATCTCAAGTCTCAACAAGTAAGATGTTACAAGCATGGTTATCATGGCGTCGCCTAGGCGTCCAGTCGGTCCGCGCTCCGCGCCGTGGTAGCTCGCCGTGCCTGGAGGAGGAAAGGTGGTCGCCTGGCCTCTCTAGGCGTCGCCCCGGGCGATTAGGCGTCGCCGGGAGCACGTCGGGCGGCCGCCTAGTGGAGGGAGGTTGAGTCAGCGGAGAGGAGAGACGAGGGGAGGAGGGGCGGCGCGGGGAAGGAGGCGCGCTAGGAGGGGCGCAGGAGGAGGGCGCCCGGCCAAGGCGCGGGGAGGGGGCGCGGGGAGGAGGGTGCCGCTAGGGGAGGGGGCGTGGGGGGTGGGAGCCCATCTGGGGGCGTGGGCGCGAGCGGGAGCAGAGAGAGAGGGAGAAGAAGAGAGAGGGAGCCATCTGGGGGTGCGAGCGGGAGCAGAGAGAGAGGGGGAGAGGAAGAGAGAGGAAGTAGAGGAGGAAGTGTTGGAAAGAATCCTGTGTTGCCTTGTATGGCTAATCCCATACAGTGATTTCCCTAGTATATAGTTTCTATACTTAGCTAGTTACCATACGTAACCTTTCCTTGTATAGATTTTCCATACGTAACCTTTCCTTGTATAGATTTTCCATCTATAGAACTTGCTTTGTATAGCTTCCTATACCGTGTATATAAATCAAGGAATCCCAGTGCAAGGGTGTGTGCTGTGCATTCTCATCTTTCTCTCCCATACCTTCTACATTTTCAGGAAGGGCCCAAGGAGAGGTTGCCTGAGGGACAGGATAAGGTAGAAAGAGAAAAGAAAAAAGAGAAGGGGAGAAAAAAAAAAGAGAAAAGAAGAGAGAAGATTTAGGAAAAAGCTAAAACTATAAATTGAGCCATTGATAATGTTCTAATTTATTTGTTTAATACTCATATTTGCTTCTCTACTTAATTGCCATCTTGTTGTGCTATTTATTTGCATTCCTACAAGGTATATATGTTATATACATATCTATGATATGGCTGCAAATGCAATTTTATTACTACTATTTTTGGTCGCCTAATTGTCGCCTAGGCGGGCGCCTAGGCGTCCAGGCGCCCCGGAGGCGACTCGCCTCGCCAGGGCGCCGTGATAACCATGGTTACAAGTGCAATTTAACTTTGAAGAAAATTATATACATAATATATGACACAAGATATTGCCAATGTAAAAGCCTATTATATTTCATCTCAGAGAATAAATCAGATAAATGCATCATATTTACCCTACATAACTGACCTATAAGGTATGTTATTTTTTATTAAGCAATGAGACACCTTTATGATCTGTTTCAAGATGCAATAGATGTAATTTTCCCTTTTTCTCCTGACTGAGTTCCACAACTAGTGGCGTCATTTTCCCAATTAACATGGATAGTTCCGGTGTTTAATTTCTCTAATTAATATCGGTGTTCCTAGAGAGCATCTCGAAACAATGCTAAAAGTAGTGCCATTCAAATAATGCCAATGACCTACATTACATGGCTGCAATAACTTGATAGTCTGATACAAAATGTGATTGTGTATAAATAGTGCTTCATCTGAACCACATGACTTGCCACACCTAGCCTGTGTAACATGCAATCATGAAAGGTGGGAGGCTTCTCGGTTGTAGGCTTGTGCCCAAGTGGAACCGTGGTGAGGAAGACAGCACGACAGATGGTGTTGAAGGCTGAGAAGACAATGTAGATGAGACAGGAAGAATACGTGAGGAAATATATTTATTTTTGGCTATATCCCAATTATACGACTAGATGCCTTTTTATAGAAGTCTTAGACCAACTTCCTAATCACCTAGGACTCTTAACTCAACTAGAAAAACAACCGGAATAGATACACAATCGAACCTCTATCCTTAAAAACTCATCTGTAATTATGATTACAAACTCCCTAACAAGAATCTATCTCTAACAACTCCTGAACTCGGGCACTGGCTGGACCCTGCAGCATGATCCCATGCCTAACTCCCTTCTGCCGAAACTGCTGATGATGACTCTCACGCAACTGCTACTGATCAGTCCTCGTTTCATGCATATTTCCCCACATGACAACTCTAAATACCATACCAGATGACTGCTGCTAACAAAATCAAAGCATAGCACTTAACTCCTTTTTTCCTCAACATATGTGAGGAGTTTGAACCTTTTCATTTTCAACCAAATAGGGCCTAAGAGTGTTTTGGTGGGTCATATTGTTTACATTTTAGCCTACAAGTTTTATATCTGAGGTGGAGTTGGGATCTGAAGCTCTGCCAAACAGAACCTTAAATTAAAAAAAGAATAGCATGTAACTTACATTCGGATGGACTTTAAGTAATCTGGATAGTGATTTTTTCAGGAGTTATGCCATAGGTATTCAATATCTTCAAAAATTTGTGAACCCCTTCATCAAACTTTTTACATCTGACTTCGACTATTTTAAGGTGTTCAGATTGAAGCAGTTCTTCCTCTGGACAGTGACTTTCTTCCATTTTCACCATATGTTCATGTTCCTATAAAAGAGAAAAATATGTTAGCTCAATCAATCATGCAGGATAACTTTGATAAGACATCGACTAGCATATTAGAATGCCTATACCTTCCAAAGTTCAAGAGTGAGCTTCTCTAAAATCGGTGCGTGTCGGAGAAAGCAAGCTAGAGCATGAAAATCACAGCCAACAACCCACTCATTGAGCAGCAAAGATTTTAACTTGCTGAAAGTGGGGCACCATGTCAAGTCTCGCTTGAAAATTCGCTGGATAAAGAAAAAAATAAACATATAATTTTCACAGACAAGATAAATTGAATAGGAACATTGGATAGACTTTTAAAGCAATCAAGAGATAACAAAACAGGTCAATAGCCCACTTCTCGCTATATAAGGTTCTCTTTCCTGGCACAGAAATATCCTAATCCTAGCAATATTGATTGAAGTCCTGCAGAAATTAAAATGAGTCTCTTCTATTTTCGGATTCCCAAAAGTCAAAAACAGCTAGATGTCAGAAGTACCAAACCAATAAAATGCAATAACACACATACACACACACAAATCAATTTTCAGGGATGTTGTCATTGAAAAATGTTAATTTATCAAACACAACTGGTGGTAACAAACATAAGAAGCTTGTTAGAATGTAAAGTTTATGAACATGTAATGGTAGATAAACATACTGCATAATACTGTGAATGGCCCAAAAACACTAGGAGGTAAGTTAGAAGTAAGTGCAAACGTACCACTCCATGATCTTTAGCTATCAACTCCAAATTCGTAGCATAGGACAAACCACTGAGAATCACACACTTTTCACTGCCGTCGCGATTGCCACAACAAGAAACACATGTATTTGAACCACAATCTCCATAGTAGCTATAGCTACAACGATCCGTACAGAAAAAGCCAAGCCTGACAAATGCTGTTACTAGCAAAGGCATGCTTTCAATCAAAGGAGTCATGCCGTGAATTTCACTCAGTCTTAGTAAGAGAAGACCTGGGGCAGAAATCTGTGTACGGAAGTTGCAAGTGAAGCTACACCCATCGACGCAGAGGCGCTTTAGTGACTGGGACGATATCATGTGGGCAGAAATTTTGCAAGAATGCATACCAAGGTCCTCCAATGCCAGACAGCTTGAGAAGTCTAGACCACGGTTGTCCAACTCTACACGCCAAAGCTCTAAGGTCGTCAAGTGCTGGGAGATGAGAGGCATGTTGACTAGCAGCAGGGGTTTCTGCTGTGAGCGAACATCGACTCTGAGCACCCGAACATTGTGTATTATAGCATACCGGATCCACAGCTCGACGTACCGGAATGGCTCCACGCTATCATCAAAGGCACGAGATAGCATTTGAACCATGTGTCTGTACGTACAGAAATCGAGTTCGTGCAGAGGCGAGTCGTCACGCAAGAGCAGCAGATGGTTCACAAACTTGTTGAACTCCGCTGGGCTGCCCCAGCTGTCCGCGTCGTCGATGCGCAGGATAGGCGCGGACCTCCAGAGGTCGCGCCAGCGGCGGGAGAGCACGCTCAACCGCACGGCCTCGTGGGAGGGCAGGAACGACAGCACGTGGTGGAGAAGCGCATCCGGGAGGGCGTCGAGGAGGTCCACGCCGCTCTCCGTAGCCGCTACCCTGCGCTTCTTGCTGTTGCGCCTCCTAGGCATTCCGTCGAACAGCGAACGGGCGGGCGCGCGCGCTGCGAGAGTTGTAAGCAATGAGATGCCAAAGAACATAGTGGAAATAGAGGAGATAAGAGAAGATCTCGATGCATCACCTCACCTCACTGGTCGGAAGAGCCACTCGCCGCCGACGGGAACCACCGCCGCGAGCACCCTCCCCGATAGAGCACCCGCCAGGAAGCCAAGTGGGGGAGAAGGGGGAGGGGTGAGCCGGCTACAGACCAAGTAGTGGATCACGGGAACTCGATATCAACCGCAGCCGACTCGGACTACGAGTCCGTGTCCAAGAAAACCACACGGCCTTAATTATCTGCAGCTCTTTATATATATATATATTCTGTCTAGTAGAATCAACGAGTTATTGCTAAAAAAAATATACATGGACGCATACACGAACTCGTTGCCGTCTCCATCGAGCGTCGACGGGAAGAAGCGACGCGTGTGCTACTACTACGACCCAGAAATCTCCAACGTCGACTACGGCGCGAAGCACGTCATGGTGCCCCGCCGCGTCGCCATGACGCATGGCCTCATCGCGTCCTACGGCTTGCTCGACCAGATGCGGCGCCTCCGCACGACACCCGCCACGCGGATGGAGCTCCTCGCATTTCATAAAAACACGTATGTTGATCTCCTCGGTGAGCTAACCTCTGACAACTACCGCCGTGGTGGCCTGATCCGAACCAAGGCCAACGAGGGCAACATCGGCCGCCGAGAACGTGGCTGCGCGTACGACGACAACCCCGCCATTGCTGGCCTCTGGGAGTACTGCCTGCGGTACGCTGGCGGGTCGCTCGTTGCGGCACGCGCCCTCTGCAGTGGCACCTCCGACATCGCCATCAACTGGTCCGGCGGCATGCACCACGCGTGTGCTGATAAGGCCAACGGCTTCTGCTACGTCAATGACATCGTGCTTGCCATCTACCAACTCCTCGGCCGCTTTAGGCGCGTGTTGTACGTGGACATCGACGCGCACCACGGCGACGGCGTGGAGAAGGCCTTCCTGGAGTCAAACCAGGTGATGACTGTGTCGTTCCACCAACACGGCGGTGGCTTCTTCCCGGGGACCGGAGGCATCGACGATGTAGGCGAGGGGGCCGGCAGGTACTACAGCCTGAATGTGCCGTTGAAGGAGGGCATAGACGACGATGGGTATCACGGGCTGTTCGAGCCGATCATCCGCGCGGCCATGGAGGTGTTCGACCCGGAGGCTGTCGTGTTGCAGTGCGGCGCCGACTCGCTCTACGGTGACCGGCTCGCGCGCCTGAAGCTGTCGGTGAACGGCCACGCAAACTGCGTCAGGTACATCCGGAGCTTCAACAAGCCACTGCTCCTCCTCGGCGGCGGCGGCTACACCATCAACCATGTTGCCTCCTGCTGGTGCTATGAGGTATGTACGTAAATTACTAGCTAGTACAAATAATGATGTTGCCGTGGTCGTGTCAATGATCTCACTGTGATTTCTGTCCCGCAGACGGCGATCGCCGTTGGCAAGGACATCGCCGACGACATACCACACCATGGGTACGACCACTACTACAAAGAGCAGGGGTACAAGCTCCATTATTACAAATCGCTCGGCGGCGGCTGCTCAGAGAAGGACATGGAGAAGATAAGGCAGAGAGCTTTGGAGCACCTCTCGCAGGTCGAGCCCGTGCCAAGCGTGCAGTTTGAGAAGCCGCGCGGCTGGTCCGGAGGCATCGGCGACGTCGTTGCCCTTTACGACGACCATCCTCCGAGCGAAGAAGAAGAAGATCCCATGGAGAGGATGCACCGGCTGTGCGGCGAGGTGGACCTCGCCAATTTCTTCCTAGACTTGGGGAAGCGACAGAAAATTAGTTAGGAGAAGACGTTTGTTTGTTCATGGCATCATGCAGCTTACGATGCTAATCTTTATATGGAACCGAAAATTTTTGCAAGAAAAAGTAAACAACCAAAACCCATTAGAAAACTCAGACATGAACGGCGAGCCACACAAACAGGGGATACATTTTTCAAAATAGGCTTTACGGCATGTCACAATGTAAATGATCCAAATAATAAAAAAGTAAATTGTGATCAATTGTTTTAAATACAGAAAAAGAGTGCACAACACGAACATACATGAATGATTAGATGCAAAACATCTATCCATCAAATGACCGCCTAAATACTACGGATAAGAGGAGTCAAGACGCTTGGTGCGAACTGAGGCTGCAGGGCAAAGTGCATCTAGTGGGGTCCTCAGAGAATAGGAAGCAGAGTATTCCGAAAGCTGGTCCAAGATCTGATCAAGCATCCGCCGCCGCTGCTGTTGCCGAGCTAGGATCTGCTGCTGCTGCTCTAGGAATTCCTACCGCTAAGCAAAGATCTGCTGCTGCTGCTGCGCTAGGATGTCCTGCTCCTGAGCTACCATATGATCAATCATGCTCCTCACGTGAGCATTCTGGGAGGGTGAGATGTGCCGAGTCCGAGCTCAAGAAGGTCCAGCTCCTGAATCCTGGGAAATATTTGTAGGCTCTGTAGGTTCACCATGATTGCCGTTAATCATCAAAACTGAAGTTGGGGAATCAGATGGTACAAGTGTCAATAGCCAACTTACCTTCAGAAGAACTCATACTCCGCTTGATATTGATCTACTCAACATGTATGCCATAAAGTACTTAAGATCATTAAAATTTTAACACTCCCATCAAACTTTTCACACGACTTCAACTATCTTAAATTGCTTAAGATGCAAACGGTTGTTCTGTTATATTGTAGCTTACTTCTATTTCCATCCAATTGTCAGGTGCCTGTATCAAACATACTTTCGAGAATCAATCAATTGTGATCAATGCATGATAATTTTAAATAGGAGAATCTATCTGACCTATAAAATATACCACAGAAAGTTCAAGAGTGACCTTCTCTAGAACAGGTGTATGTTGCAGAAAGCATACAAGTGCATAAAGATGAATTGCCACGCACCACTCATTGAGTAACAAAGCCTTTAACTTGCTAAATATTGGGCACCACATCAAATCCTTTTTGAATAAAAACTGAACAAAATGCAAAGGACTAGGAATGGCTTAAGACTTAATTTTAGAAGATGACAAGGTACTGAAGTAAAAGAAGCTTACCAGAGACATTGAAAAGCCAAAACAGGCACAGTAACAAAAGTGGTTTATAACCCATATCATATTTCATAAGTCCCTAAATAACTGCTGTTTCAGAATCAAACCTTTTCAACTTCAAACACTAACATAAATAAAGGTAACGAATTTGGTCATATGAAAATGCAGTTATTGGATTCATACCAACACAAACACTAAAACTGTGTTTACGAAGGAACAGAGGGAGCACAAAGTAAGATATCAGAAGTAAGCAAATGCAAAAATCTGAAATACAACAAATGAAGAATGCCCTAAAATAATCAATTATTCACAAACAAACCATGGATTCCCCACTGAAATATAATGGTTTAAAAAGATCCGTTGGTGATCATGCACACACACCACTTGTTTAGGAGCTAGTATGTCAAACAATGATATAGATAGTGTAAGAGAAATAGTCAATCACAGATAACAATAAACGCTAAGAAGTAACTGCCAACATACCACACTAGGTTCAGCTATAAACTCCAAGCTTTTAGCCTCTGACAAACCCTTGAAGAGCACACGATCCCCGTTACCATCACCATCAGCACCACAATTATCACAGGTATTATCAACACACGAGCCCTGAATTCCTCTTTACCACAACGATCATCACAGCCGGTGAGTTTAACAAATGCTGCTACTAAGGACAGCATGCTTTCAAGCAAAGGAATAAGCCTCAGCATTCAGTTAATTCCAGTGTCATGAGACTTGCAATACAAATTTGAGTCTGCACATTTGGACAAAACACAGTCAATGATGGTCAGCCGTTTCAACGATTGGGACGGGATCATGTTAGCTTCAATGAAGCAACCGCTCATCCATAGTTCCTCCAGTGCTGGACTTCCAGAGGTGGCGCCAGTGCCTGGCCAGCACGCACGTCTGCACGGCCTCCAACAATGACAGGAACGACAGCACGTGCTGCATGACCTCGTCCGGGAGGGCGTCGATCCCACCATCACCGCGCGTCACAGGCGTCTCCTTGCGCCTGAGGTAGACTGTCTCTTGTTTGTTAGGCATTGCGTCGAACAGGTGGCGAGAGCCGGCGCTGGAGCACAGAAAAATCTAAGGATGGTCAAAGATGGATTCCTTGCTGCATCACCTGAGAACTAAAATCTTGGGATCATGGATTGCTCACCAGTGGAGCTTGGGGGTTGGAGGAGGGGACGGACTAACAGAGCAGTCTAGCTAGCCCTAGCCGCCGTGTCGCAGTTCTTGAGGCCGACCTCCCACCCCGGCGCGCCGCGCGCCTCCGGCCATCGCCGGCTGGCTGGCATGTAGGCCGTGCACGGTGGTTCGGACTGCCCGGCTCCTTGCGCTCTAGAAGCTTCCGGAGGCTGGAGTGGATGAAGTGTAAGGGATTGGGGAAGAAGCGGAGAACCAAGGCCGTGAGGAGAGAGTTTTCAGAATTTGACACATTTTAAAGTTCGCATTTCAGAATTTGACACTTTCCACCGTCATACACATGTAAACGATCACATATCATTCAAATCTTTCAAAGAACTGCAATTGAGTGTCAAATTCTGAAATAACCCTCACGGAGAGGGGATTTCTGGTGATACGAAACGGAGCGTGAAATGCTTAGACACTGCTGGCTGAGGCCCACCTGTCAGTGAATCCTGCGGACGTGACATTAGGGGCCAGTTTGGAGCCCACACAATACAACACTCCTACCTGAAACTACTAAGCTTAAACGCTCGCATATCCTTCCAAGATGCAAATAAGCTTCAAACTTGCAAAATTCTCCTCACGTTTAGCAAGTTTTTAGGCCCGCACGTAACACCAAACAAATTTAAAACTGCGAAAAGAAATTGCTAAACATCATTTTCATGTTGATAATAAGGATACCGCTACGCGAACAAAACACATCCATGAGCAAGCTAGCAAGAAAAACAACATAACACGGTAAACTTGGTCCACCTAGATGAGCTAAACAACTCATTACTATCTAAGCTGTTCCACTGAGTCGAACCAAAATAAGGATCCCACAGAGTAAAGGCAACATTCTTGTCGCTGCTGCATACTTAATCTTCATTTCTTAATCATCAAGACGTGGCACTCGGAAATAAGAATTAATTTTACTCGTTCGTTGAACTAGAAATAACACATATACTTCACTTAAGTGTACGTTCACAGTCCTCAAATAGTCCCGTATACAAAATGTTATCTAGATAGCCCTCACTCAAATAAATATGAGCCACCCGAATATCATTATACACATTTATGCATATGAGAGTTCCGATTCTTTTCCGAAGAACCATACCGGGATTGAAACCAACCCTTCCGGGCGTACCACACGCCGACGGCTTCAAAATCTTGGTACCAACCACACCATCGAGGGGTGTGCGTCGCAGTAGACAAAGAATGATGTCGCTCGTGTCCATGCGTATGATGTATGGAAATAAATATACATGCATGGTTAATCCAAAGGAATTAAACTTCTACACTAAATTTATTTTCAGTATAAGGTAAATTTTTATTTGCAAGTGAGCAATATATCAAACGGTAATATAGTTGTAAAGAGCAATTGATATGAAACTGAATACAGTAAATAAAGCTTAAATTCATCAATTCATGACCCCTCCATGGCCATGAACAGCAAGCAATTGGCAGCAAATCGTAACTTAAGAATGAGCAAACCCATTACAACTTATTTGCCAAAATCTTTATAAAAACAACACTATACTTGATATTTTTCTCTCCCAAGTTGCTCACAACCATGAGCACAGTTAATTAATTAGTTTTAATTCTCTACAGAGAGTATACACTTTACCCACATAACGCATTTTAGCAATCATGTCAACCATGCCACGCGATACCCACAATACCCGTTTTACTAGATTGTGACGCAATCATTCAATTAGCTAGAGCCTAGCCTTGTCCCAGCTTCGGTAATGTCTAACCCTTGCTATGGCGGTGGAAATCCCAACCCGTACACACAGTATTAACGATGGTTTACGCCAATCGCGTCTTTTACCCCATAGCAAAGCATACACCATTGTATTAGAATGCTTTAGTCCCAATACCTCGTCGAAGGGAGCACCTACGAATAACACCATGCATTCGATCCGTCCTTACTACTTTGGCCTACCAAAATGCAAGGCTAATCGCTAACTTCTTTACTAAGTTAAGGTTATCCCATATTAGCACATGTGGTTGCACAATTAGACCCAGGTGATAGCATCAAGTTCAGTCTTTAGGTTGACTCGGGCAAGAATCTCCCTCAATTTACGTGCAAGTCCATCCCTTGTACAGCCAATTATAATGTATCTCGCTCGTGTCTAAATCATAAGTTTTATCTTCATTTTTACCAGAATATCAACAGCCTTTAATCATGTCCAAAATATTTCAAATTTGATCAACTAGCATACCCATCTATTTGACTTTCCGACTTCTACGGCATAATTAAGCATATGCAGTATGTAATCAATTATACCTAGTTAACATTTCATATAATGTTTAAACCTATCTTAGGGCTTAAAGGTTCTCATGTCAATATGATTAAGGAAATCCCACAATTTAGGAATTTAACTACTGATTCTCACAATATAGCATCTTTAGAGAAATTATATGCATGCACAATAATTTGATAAAAACAATATAGACACCGTAAGATATGAGATGATCAAAGGAGGGTGCTTGCCTTGTTGCTCGTGGTCAACTGAGTAATCGGGGTCGGTGGTGCTATCGTCATCAATATACTCAAATTCGTTGGCGTCTACACGTCGTTCGATAAGAAGCATGATAAAACAGCAAAATAACAGGCTTATAAATAGGGCAAAAAAATCAGATGTAAAAACCAAATTGAAGCTTACCAAAAGTGATGTGTGTGGTTTTATAATTTCTGGGGTTATCATATTATGTATGTTGGTTCTTTTAGTTCTTTTATTTGCGATTTGATCCTTTTCACACTATTAAATTAAAAGATAGTTTAATTTTTATGTATGTATTAAGTTTATTCATCCAATTCAAGAAGCTAAGATTATAATTACATATAAGATTAATTACGAATTCAAGAGGTGAAAATTATCTGGATTCATTTTAAATGTATTACCAAGTTGTTATATAGCGGTGCACATATACAAGGTGTATTTCATAAGTGCATGCATAAGGGAGTGTTAAGGCATTTTAAACTTAAGTTTATGCTACTATGACAAGGCTCCATTTTATGACATTTCATTAGTTTGGGCTTTATTTTAAAGGTTTTGAGGGCTAGTTGCATTATTTGCTCATATTTCACATTTACAACTTTATTTAAATCTGTCTAAGGTATAAACATGAATAAACAGAGCAAAAAAAACCAAAATATTTTAGCATACACAGTGAGAGCAACATTTTTCAAGGTCATAGGGTTTGGTTTCACTGATTTTGAATCATTTCTGCACAAGTTACAAACATTTAGATTTTTGTATGTATTGAAATTGAACTATTTAAGCATTCTATACAAACTAAGTCCAAATTTAAATATTATTACATATTTGAATATCATATGACCTCGGGAGAATGATAAAATTTGTTTCATCCATTTTGGAGTTGATTTATAAAAATTTTACATTATGCACATTCTAAGCCTAAAACATAAATTTGAGCTTATTTACTGTAATTAACCAAAACTAAAATATTTTTGCATATTTAGATTCCTTGTGATTTTACATGAATTTATATACTTGTCTCATTGGATTTGGAGTTTTATAGCAATAGTTATAATCATTTAAATGCTCTCGGTTTTGAAAAATCCAGGAAAAATGAAAAATACACTTTCTTACTTTGAAAACGTACTTTTCCTTTTCACATATTTTCAAAATACTTGTGCTGTCTGACAGCGTGGCCCCACCCGTCAGTGGCATGAGGTAGGGCACCACGGAGGCGAGCTCGCCGGCAACATAGTGGGGCTGGCAAGGCTTGGCTAGCGGCTCGATGAGCAGGAGGGGGAGGTGTGGAGCCGAGGGGATCGGTCGATGGCGATGGATCGGCGGCAAGACGAGCTGGCAGTGATGAGTGGCAGTGCTCGGTGGTGGCCGAAGCCAAGAGTGAAAGGGGAGGGTGCTTAGTCTCGGGAAGATGGGGAATAAGCACCAGAAGGGGGAAAGGAGTCTGATGAACTACCTGGGATCGATAGAGGAGCTACAGGCCAAGCTGGCGGCGTGTGGCCGGAGAGGAGGAAGAAGGGCGAGCCGCGGCAGTGCTACGGGCTCCGAGAACTGAAAAAGAGCATGGGAATATGATTAGCGAGAGCTTAAGGTGCTACGGTTCTGTAGAATTGATGTAAGGCTCTAGCAATATGCCCAATTGGGTTTTGCCCCTTTTCAGAAGTTCACCGGTGAAATGGGAAATAGTGGCGCGGTGGGTTTTGGCTGGGGCAGAGGGGAGCTAGAGCGTGCGGCGAAACTCTGGCGTGGCATATAAATGGGGCACGGGCGAAGACGACTAGATGGTGGAGTAGGCGAGGAGTGGCTGGCCACGGCCGCATGGTGCGCGCTCTGGCTCGTTCGCGCGTGGTACGACCGCGTCTCATCAGTATGGGCGGTGAGAAAGGGAGAAGCGACGGAATTTGGTCGGGTATCAACGGAGCAGCAGCTCAAGGCTCAAGCATGAGTGAAACAGCGGCGAGGCATGATGGCATGACGGAGGGCCACGAGCATTTCGCCGAACATGTTGTCGGCGCACTGTAGCGCTTCATTAAATGCCCAATTTGGCTTGATAGTTGAGGTTGCTCAAAGATGGGCTTAGGTGGTTTGTAAAATGCCAAAGACAAATAATGTAGATAGCCTAGATAATGAAGTTTTGAATGCCTCTAGTCTCACTCAGTTTGGCATTGTAGTTTTCGAATGAAAATTCTTTATAGTTTGCTATTTTTAAGCCTTAAATTTAATTTTTAGAGCATTTGCATTTTGTGCAAAAATTATGAAAAAAATCATATTTATTCATTTCAGATGTGCTAGTATTTTCTAAAATTATTGATTATGTTAGGTTGTTTGCAATTTTTCTGATTTCTTTTTGAATGCTCAATTTGAATGAAAAGAAAATTTAAAGTAGCAATTAAATTCCAAATCAAATCATTTCAATAGAAATTCCTAAAATGCATAATAAGGCATGCCAAATCACTTTATTCAAATTTTACATTTTCTTGAGATGTTACACAAGAAGTAGTAGATCAGCTAGAAAGCCCAAAATCTTCTCGAAATCTGTACAAATACAAATGGCATAATAAGTTCCGAGGGACGTCATTGTTGACAAGGAACTTGAAATTCAAGAATAGACTACACGGTCCATAAGAATTTCACTTGACTAAACTCTAACATAATCTAACTATAACAAAGTTTGACCATATCCAATGCAAATATTCATAGCAAGAACACCAGGCTAAACCGTCTCATTACGATATTCAGATGGACCCTTAATGCTGAATTCTAGCTGATAGTGAAGACATGGATTTTTTTTTTAAATAACTACTAAGATGCCCGTGCGTTGCAACGGAATTTCAAAAGAGAATAATACATAATTATAATGCAGGATCCTAAACCATACAATAAATCAATTTTCTATAACACACATATAAAACAAAACATATCTTTGTAAGCTAGTAAATAAATCAAATCATCTATATTGAGTTGTCCTGCAGATTTACAACTATAGGTTAGCAAGACAATAGTGACTCACCTACTGGGTCTTGGGCCCCTACTGTTCTGGTCCAAGGCCTGGCAGACTCACCATCACCACCAACTCATTTTTATAATAGTTAAGATAATATTTTTAAATTATTTTTGTAGGAATAATATGCTGAAGCAAAAAATTGTAAAAATACCCACCCATCATCATTTGAATTAGTTCCCCTGGTATTTTTTTGCCGAAATATTTTTTTTAAAAAAAATATTATTTTACACTAAGCTTCTCAATGACTGGCCCACTCATCCGGGCCATCCTACCTGCCTCAATCACCACCCGCTGTCAATCCCATCCTCCCTCCCGCGCCATGTGATCCTGCACACCGTGACACAGTGCGATGCCAAGCAAAAGCCGTGGCACAAGGGAAAACCTTATTCCTCTCTTGTTTTGCAGAGTTCAGTAAGCAGCACATTACACGATTCCTCAGGTCAGTGTAGAATCGAGTAGTAGTAGTAGTTAGCATACATACAACTAGGGGTGAAAATGGGTCGGGTAATACCCGGCCCGTATCCGTACCCGGCAAAATTCTACCCGAAAATTCGGATACGGATACGGGTATTTTTTTGTCGGGTCGGATACGGGTAATTACCCGGATAATTTTCTTTCGGATACGGGTCGGATACGGGACAGCCGATACCCGGTAAATACCCGGATTTTCGGGTCGGATACGGGTACCCGGATAATTTTTAAAATCGGGTACCCGGATACAGGACAGCAGTAATTCACATTTTTGGAGGTCTTCCCGTGCTCGAAAAATTTTGTGGTCTACATGAAAGTTGTAGATAATTTTGAGGAGCATCTTTTTCATATTGATAAGTTTTTCATTTGAGCAACAAAAAAAATCATAGAAAATCGGGAAGGGTAACAGAGAAATTCATGTTTAAGACGGACCAACTTTTACAGCATTACAGCATGCAGTAATTCATGTTGAAAAATTATATGGTCTACATGAAAGTTGTAGAGAATTTTGAGACACATCTTTTTCATGTTGACAAGTTTTTCATTTGAGCAACAGAAAAAATCATATATATGGTGCTATATATATGTATGGACTGCTATATGAAGATGTCCTGTGTTGTATACTTGTCAATTTTCATGTGCTAGTGCTATGTTATATGGTTTATGCCATTTGACGCGTTAGTTCGACTGTATGTTTTGTATTATTTGTGTTGGTATATGCTTTGGTTGGATTATTTTTATCATAAATTTTAATGTTACACAATTCACATACTATCCGATTAATTACCCGATATCCGTATTATACCCGTCCGTATACTATCCAGTACCCGTTTTCTACCCTTTTATAGATACCCGTTACCCGTATCCGTATCCGTACCCGATTTTAACTATCCGTATCCGATCCGTATTCGAGTAAAAATAATTAGGGTAGGATACGGGATCACCTACTATCCGACCGTATCCGACCCGTTTTCATCCCTACATACAACCAATTTTCAGATACTCTAGAGCTCATTGGAGGTCAGGGTCAAATGCCCCTAGACGTCGCTCTAGTTTATGTCATCATCTTATTGTTCTATCCTACTCGAGTTGGAAAATTCAGGGACATAATTGAAGATCAGTTCATACTCCGTGTGACATAATTATGGCATTTTAATTTCATCTGCATCGAACTCACCGAAGGGCATGTCTGAATGTGTTTCAGATCACAAGAATTCAAAAAGGCATGGCCAGGAGCCCACACAATCCGACACTCCTCTGTTTCCTACCTGAAACTACTAAGCTTAAACGCTCACATATCCTTCCAGGTTGCAAATAAGCTTCCAGCTTCCAAAATTCTCCTCAGGTTTAGCAAGTTCTTAGGCGCACACGAAACACCAAACAAATTTAAAACTGTGAAAACAAATTGCTATACAGCATTTTCATGTTGATAATAAGGATACTGCTATGCGAACAAAACACATCCATGAACAAAACAACATAATACGGTAAACTTGGTCCAGCTAGACAGTTAAACAACTCATTAGTGTCTAAGTTGTTCCACTGAGTCGAACCAAAATGAGGTTCCCACAGACAAAAGGCAACATTCTTGTCGCTGCTGCAAATTTTACCTTCATTTCTTAACCATCAAGAAGTAGTAGATCAGCCAGGAAACCCAAAATCTTCTCCTCGAAATCTGTACAAATACAGAAGGTATAATAAGTTCCGAGGGGCGTCATTGTTGACAAGGAACTTGAAATTCAAGAATAGACTACACAGTCCATAAGAATTTCACATGACTAAACTCCAACGTAATCTAACTATACCAAAGTTGGAACAAATGTTCTATTAACATGGGGAGTGAAAACTTCACTACTTACTAGGTTAGTTTTCTAGAAATGTCATTTGACCATTTCCAATGCAAATATTCATAGCGATAACATCAGGCTAAACTGTCTCTTCACGATATTCACATGGACCCTTAATGCTGAATTCTAGCCGATAGTGCAGACATGCTGGTTCCCCTGGTTGTCTGGGGAGAGTAATGCAGACGAACTATGTTTTCTCACCAGATCAGAGAATGAAGTTTTAAAAGTAATTAGCATGTATTTAATTGGATTTTCTTGTTCTATTATTCACATGGAAGCGAAAGAGTGATCAAGATAAGCAAAATAAATTTTAATTGGAGATTTCAACATTAGCTATTTTCATAAATGTGGAATTACATGAGGGGTTACATCTCCTAAGCTGATTACACGGTCAGGTACTGAAATGTCAAAAGTGGTAGGAAGAGGAAATATAATAACTCAATAGAGTAAATTTCAAGAAACCCTAGCTTTTAGGGCAAAGGTAACACAAAACCCCAGTGCGGCGACCCGCATAATTAGCCCAGGGTATTAACAGCTACACTGTCATTACACTGAGTTAATTATACGAATCTCAGCATAGTAGCTAACAAAATATCGAAAAATCTGACACTTTATCAGTTACTACACTATATTCAGAGAAAATTACCCTTGTCGGCGTATTCTACACCAAGGTACCCGCTCCCCCGCACTAAAAAGCGGTCAACTGAGGGTCAGGGCGTGCCTGGGCCCACCGCCACGGCAAGAGAAAGAGCCCAAAGGTGGACGCCCAGGGGACACGTGGCGTCTGAGCCCGCCACTGGCGCCAATGAGGTGGTCGCCAATGACACGTGGCGTCTGAGCCAGGCATTGGCGCCAATGAGGTGGTCGCCAATGACACGTGGCGTCTGAGCGAGCCGCTGGCGCCAGCGGGTGGTCGCCCAGTGGGCACGTGGCATACAGTCCTGGCCACTGGCGCACCATCCCTAGGATGGTCCTGGCGAGATCAAGGGTGTTTAATGCGAATCGTGCGCATTAAATGTCGAAGCGTAGAGGCCGCAGTGTGGCGGCGCGCCTTCCCCAGGCACATCATAATTGCGGAAGACGTCACGACGGCACCTCATCCCCTGACGAAACAAGCGGCGTTAGTGCGCGTGGAAGCCGAGGCAGGAGTGTAAACGGCTACGGCAAACATTTATTGAGGCGTCAGGACAGTGACAGGCGCATTAAATGCGCCCGTGGCAGTGTAATGAGTATGGCTTGCAGTGTAAGTCTCCCATGCACCCCCAGCAGCCCAAGTATAAAAGGGAGCCGGGGTGCATGGGAGAAGGGGTTCGAAAGGCTGTAAGGTTTTCATTCTTTCCAGCAAGAACACTAGCAATACCAAGAAAGGCAGGACTAGGGCTATTACTCTTAGGAGGGCCTGAACCTGGGTAAAAGTTCTTGCGCCCCCCTGTTCCCCTGAGCTTCCCGGTACTCCGGTCATCTTCTTCCTTTCCCCGGCAATTGCCCCGAAAGCCCCCCGTTTGAACCTCATAAGCACCCAATTCGGAGGTGCCTGTTAGCTAGTACGCTGACAGTGGCGCGCCAGGTAGGGGCTATTGGTGGTTAGATTGCCCACTCTCTTTCATTCCCAGTTCGGAGCTCAGCAGGAGTAGGGGCGCTTGTCTGCATGGCGGAATCGCATTCCAAGCGCAGCAATCCGCCCGAGGAAAGTGGCGCCCATAGCCGGTCCCGACATTCGGAGAGGGAGCCGGGCCACCCGGGCCCCTCCGCCGCGGGAGCGGTGCACTTGGCTCCCGCGCCCAGGGGTCAGCCTGTCCAACGGCGCTTGGTGCTGGGGGACGACACCCCCGCGCGAAGCCTTCATGCGGCCCGGCTTCTCCTCGATCATCCTCCGGTGACTGAAGCGACACCGGCCACTCCTTGGCTGCGGGATATCGTCCACCTGGTTGATGCCGCTCAACAGCAAGTTGAAGCGGCGACCCAGCCGGGGGCTTCCGGCATGTGGCGACAGGGAGCCCGCGCAACCGACGCGCCGGGTTCCAGCCGCTACACGACAACTTCTCCCGGCACCAAGGGCCGGGACAAGGGGAAGGGAGTCCTGGCTGCAGCCCCTTCCGTCACTGGGGGACGTGCACGTGACTCCGCCTCTTCGCGCGGTCCCCCCAAGTCAAGGAGGAACCGCGAAGATCTGAGATCATACCTCGACGAGCGGCACCTCCAGCGCGACGGTGACCTGCGTCACGTCCTCAGGGGGCGTCGTAAGGGCGCGCAGCGGCGCACTAATCCCCAGATGTCTTCTGGGCGACGGGGGGCTTCCTCCTCAGACTCCGGGGGGAGCGCAGGGTCGCACTCCTCGTCCTCTCCTCAGGATCGAGGGGCTGGCGAACAATGCCGTTCTCTACAACGCTGGATGTCAGCGTTCTCCTCCGCCTCCGGCAAGCCGCATGGCCGAGAGGTTTCGCCGCTTCCATCGAGAAATACGACGGCACCACCAACCCCGAGGAGTTCTTGCAAATTTACACCACGGTGGTGCGTGCGGCGGAGGGTCCGAGAAGGTCATGGCCAACTACCTCCCGACATCGCTTAACGGGCTCTGCCTGCCTTGGCTTCTTAACCTCCCGCGAGGTTCCGTGCACTCGTGGGAGGAGTTATGCGACATCTTCGCCGCCAACTTTCAGGGCTCCTACGCTCAACCAGCGTGGAGGACGACCTTCACGCCCGGAAGCGCATGCAGGGGAGTCCCTGAGAGAGTTCATCCGGCGGTTTAGCCACTGCCGCAACACAATTCCCCGGATCTCTGAGCAGTCGATCATCATCGCGTTCCGAAGGGGGGTTCGAGACCAGAAAATGCGGGAGAAGATGGCTACCCGCACCATCGTAACAACATCCGAGTTGTTCTCCCTGGCGCACAAGTGCGCCAGCGGTAGCTTCGGAAGTGCGCATCAAGGCCCGTCGACCCTGATGATGCCGGCACCTCGAAGTCCTCCGACCGCAAGAAAAAGAAGAAGAGGCGGAAGGAGACCGCCGCCAGGGAAGTTCTGATCGCCGAGCCGAAACTTAAATCCCGGCGCCGCGACGACCCAGACCAAGGGGATGAGCGCCGGGACCAGCGGGGCAACCGCAGGAACCGCCGCTCGCCCCGCCGCGAAGATGAGGGGGGCAAACCCTATTGTCCCATCCATCGCACAAGTGGACACGACTTGGAGGACTACCAAGTAGTGTCCAAACTGGTCGACAGGCGGCTCAAGAAACGCCGCGAGAAAGACCGCGACGACGGCGACGACGAAGACACAGCTCCACTGGCCTTCCAACAGGCGGAGCACACGGTGGCATTCATCCACAGGGGCTCAGCCACCTACTCATCGAACTCGCAGTACAAGCGGGATCTGAGGCAGGTCTGCGCCACCGTATCGTCCTCTGGGGCGAGTAGGCTGCTGAAGTGGTCGGAGCAACCGATCACTTTTAGCCGGGCCGACCACCCGGAGAACATTTCCGGCCCGAACCATTTGCCGATCGTGGTCTCTCCCACGGTTCGCAACGCGAAGCTCGGGCGGGTCCTCGTTGACGGAGGTAGCGCCATCAACCTACTGTCAGTTGGGGCGTACCAAGCGCTCCAAATACCGTATGAGGAGCTGCGCCCGGCTCCACTTTTCTATGGAGTCGCTCCCGGGGTAGGCCTCATGCCCCTGGGGTAGGTCCGACTGCCTGTTACGTTCGGGAGCGCGGAAAACTTCCGGACGGAGTTGGTCGACTTCGAGGTCGCCGACTTCGACCTCCCGTACAACGCCCTGCTTGGCCGTCCGGCCTTGGTCAAGTTCATGGCGGTTGCTCACTATGCCTATATGCTGGTGAAGATTCTCGGGCCTGAGGGTCCAATTACGGTGAAGGTGGATAGACTGGAAGCCCTGCGTCTAAGCAAGCAGCTGCAGGACCTGGCCGGCACCACCTGCTCGGCGCGCGATAAGGACGACAACCCGAGCTCCCCCCCGGTCAGGGCCCGCGCTCCGCCCAAACCAGCGGGCGAGGCGAAGGCGGTCCCCGTGGGTGAAAGTGCATCTAGGCCCCCTAAATTTGTTTTGGGTGATTAATGACAAACGATTAAAGAAACTAATGTGTTCAACTAGTTTATGAACAGGCAAACGCTTCAAGAAGAGATCGTCTTTGTACGCGAAGTGTTCCCGAGTAGCGTTGAGTAAGAAAAACGGCATTTAAGCTTGTAATTTTAATCTTTTGAGTCATAGAAATGCCGTACTATTAAGAGGGATGCATTGAAGTTGACTTAGAGATGATCTCCTCACTCAAGATGAATTTAGTTGAGTCTCTCAAGGGTTAGAAGTGTTCTCTCTAGCTTCGGAATGAGTTTGTGGTAAAATTCTAGTCGGATGTTCCGATGTTGTATCGGACATTCCGATGTTTCAGAAGTTCCGAAGTGTAGTTGTGCTTTAGTCCGTTGTGTTTTGTTAGGGTCGGACATTCCGATTTGTTTGCTTCGGATGTTCCGATGCCTATCGTTTCTGTTTGAGAACCCTCTGTTTGCTTCGGATATTCCGATCCTTGGTATCGGAATGTCCGATGTGTGCTGTCGAGAAAAAGGGTGCTCTTTGTTCTGTTCGGACTGTCCGAAGTTGTTTCTTCGGAAGTTCCGAAGTGTTTGTTGTCCTGTTTGGGAACCTTCTGTTTGGTTCGGATGTTCCGATGCCTATTTTCGGATATTCCGATGAGGACTTAGAGTGTTTAGCTTGGTTCCCTTCAGGGTGTCATCGGATGTTCCGAAGTTGTTATCGGACATTCCGATGCTTGTTATTTTCGACCGTTGGAAGCTTTCCAAGTCTGGGAGTTTGCACGCATCGGATGTTCCGAAGTTTGTATCGGACCTTCCGATGTGGGGCTGAGTGCGGAGGTAACGGCTAGTTTTGAATCAAAACTATAAATACCCCTCTCCCACTCCTTTTGCTGGTTACACTTTTGCTTAGGCTGAACTCTTGAGCTTCTTGAGCACTCTCTAGAGCATACTTTGAGCTTTCTCTCCTCCTTGATCTTAGGGATCATTTAGTGAGTGAGAGTTTGTCAAGTGTGATTGAAAGTCAAGGGCTAAGTTGTCATTCATCTTGAGAAAGTAGAGAACCTCTCCAAGATCGAGATTCAAGTGCATTCATTTCTCTTGGAGGTTGAAGGACTCCTAGACGGCTAGGCGTCACTCACGAGCTCTCAAAGATTGTGGGACGCCGTGAGAAGTTTGTGAAGGCCAAATCCGCCTCCAAAAGGAAAGGATTTAATAGTGGAATCAAGCCTCAAGTGCGACCGAGGTTTGGGAGGAAAGGGTTGGAAAAGACCCGGGCTCTTTGGAGCCTCCTCAACGGAGACGTACGATCCCCTCAAGGATCCGAACTCCGGGAATCAAACTACTGTGTTCTCTCTTGTCTCTAATTGCTTGATTCATATTATTGATTTTCTTAAGTGCATTTTTAGTCGTCTAGAGCTAGTCATCGTATAGCTCTTTGTACTTGACTCCTTGTGTCAAGAGCAAATCGGATAGTCCGAAGTAATTACGGAAGTTCCGATATTAATTCGGAATATCCGACCCTTTTCCGCTGCATCAAATTGTTTTAATTTAAAATTAGCCTATTCACCCCCCCTCTAGGCAATCTTCTACCCTTTTCAGTGGGCGAGGACGGCTCGGGCAAGGTCGTCAAGATCGACACCGACTCAGCGCCAAATAGGAAGGCGTGCTCATCACCTTCCTCCGGTCTAATCTGGACGTGTTCGCTTGGGAACCATCAGAAATGACCGGGGTCCCTAGGGAGGTGATTGAGCACCGATTGGCAACGCTCCCTGGAGCGCACCCGGTTCGGCAAAAGATCCGGCGGCAAGCGCCAGAGCGGCAGGACGCCATTCGGGACGAAGTGGAGAAGCTTTTGTCCGCCAAGATTGTGCGGGAGGCCACCTATCCGGAGTGGTTGGCCAACCCCGTGCTCGTAAAGAAGTCCAACGGGAAGTGGCGAATGTGCATCGACTTCACCGACCTCAACAAAGCCTGCCCCAAGGACCCGTACCCCTTGCCGCGGATAGACATCGTCGTCGACTCCACGGCAGGGTGTGAAGCCCTGTGTTTCCTCGACGCCTACTCCGGGTATCATCAGATCAGTATGGCGCAGGAAGATGAAGAGAAAACTGCTTTTGTGACTCCTCTCGGTGTGTATTGCTATGTCAAGATGCCTTTCGGGCTGAAGAACGCTGGCGCCACCTATCAGCGGGCCATGCACATAGTGTTTCGGCCCCAAATAGGGAAGAACCTGGAAGTGTATGTTGATGATTTGGTGGTAAAAACGAAAAAGGCCGATGAGCTCGTTCAGGACTTGGAAGAGACCTTCTCTCGCCTCAGAAAATACTGTCTGAAGCTGAATCCCGAGAAGTGCGTGTTTGGTGTCTCGTCTGGGAAGCTACTTGGATTCCTGGTCTCCAGTCGTGGGATCGAGGTCAACCCAGAGAAGATAGAAGCGATTGAGCGGATGCAGCCGCCCACCCGGCTCAAGCAACTGCAGTGCTTGACCGGCCGGCTGGCCTCCCTTGGCCGGTTCATAGCCTGGCTGGGGGAGAAAAGCCTGCCGCTGTTCAAGCTCCTGAAGAAGACCAACTCGTTTGAGTGGACCCCAGAAGCACAGCGGGCGTTTGAAGACCTGAAGGAGTACCTCTCCTCCCCCCCAGTATTAGTCGCCCCTGAGCCGGGCGAGCCGTTGCTGTTGTACGTGGCGGCTAGCCCCTCCGTGGTGAGTGCAGCGCTGGTGGCGGAGCGGGAAGGGGTTCAGCGACCGGTCTACTATATCAGCAAGTTGCTGCACGACGCGGAAACAAGGTACCCTCAGGCTCAGAAGATGGTGTATGCCGCGCTGATAGCGTCGAGGAAGCTACGCCACTACTTTCAGGGGAGAGAAATTACAGTGGTCTCCTCCTACCCCCTGCGCGAGATCCTCCACAACCGGGAAGCGGAAGGCTGCATCGCAAAGTGGTCCGTCGAGCTGGGGGAGTTCGGCATCAAGTTCGCCCCTCGTACTGCAATAAAAAGTCAAAGATCAAGTGACTTCGTCGTCGAATGGACTCCAAACAGTCCGGTGCCGAAGAGGACCTCGCGCCCTCCCTTGGACACTCTTCTTCGACGGGTCCTTCAGCCGAAGGCGCGGGGCCGGGTCCTCTGGTTTCTCCGACCGGAGACCCTCAACATGCGTGGTCGCCCTCGACTTCAAGGCTACTAATAACGTCGCCGAGTACGAGGGCTTGCTGGCTGGGCTCCGGGCCGCCGCAGCCATCGGTGTCCGATGCCTGCAGGTGAAGGGTGACTCCCTGTTGGTCATCAATCAAGCAAGGAAGGATTTCTCCTGTCCTGACCCCGTCATGGCGACGCACTGGCGAGGTCATGAAATTGGAGCGGCACTTCGAAGGGTTGGGATATACCCACATCCCACGACGCGACAACCACCTGGCAGACGAGCTCGCCCAGCTCGCCTCAACCAGATCTCCTGTACCGGTCGGGGTCTTTGAAGAAAGGCTTCTGCGACCGTCCATCGCAGCCCCCGTTTCCGGAGGGGACGATGGTGATGCCGCTTCAGCCCTTGCCTCTGGAGGGAAAGTGGATCTGGCGGAAACGCCCGGCCAGGTGGAGTACCCGGACGACCACTTCGTGGTCGCTGTACTTGACCGGGAAGGCACATGGATGGATCCGATCCTGGCCTACCTGCGGGATCAAGTGTGCCCCGATGATGATGCGTCAGCAGAGAAGGTAGCACGAAAGGCCAAATGCTATACCCTGGTGGGCGGGGACCTGTACCGCCGGGGTAAGAACGGAATTCTTCTGAAGTGCATCACACGGGAAGAGGGGAGCAGTTTGCTCTCTGATATCCATGGAGGCGTGTGCGGGAGCCATGTGTTCGGACGAACGATGGCGGGAAAAGCTTTCCGTCAAGGGTTCTATTGGCCGACCGCCCTCCAGGATGCTTGCGAGCTGGTGAGGAGATGCGCGCGCCGCCCACGCCAAGCTTCCACCAACCAGCCCAAGCTCTGCAAACTATCCCGCTCTCTTGGCCCTTCGCGGTCTGGGGGCTGGACATCCTGGGCCCGTTCCCGCGGGCCACAGGGGGCTACACCCACCTGTTCGTCGCCATCAACAAATTCACTAAATGGGTGGAAGCTGAGGCAGTGAGGTCCATCACCGCCGCAGCTGCGGTCAAGTTCATGCAAGGGATATTCGCCCGCTTCGGGGTCGCCAACCGCATTATCACCGACAACGGCGCACAGTTCACCAGCGCAGCCTTCTTAGACTTCTGTGAAGAGATGGGCACCAAGGTCTGCTTTTGCCTCGCCGCCCACCCCAAGAGCAACGGCCAGTCGAGCGGGCCAACGCGCTGCATCGAAGGGCCTCAAGACCCGGGCGTTCGACCGACTCCACAAGCGTGGCGCCCGATGGATCAAGAGCTCCGGCCGTGTTGTGGTCACTTCGACCACTCCTAGCCGGGCACCGGGAAACTCCTTTCTTCCTGGTCTCACGGCGCAGGTCGCTCTCCCTTCGAATTGAACTGGGATCACCTCGCTGTCGCATTCACGGAAGAGGACCAGGAGGGTCTACGCCGAGACGACGCCAACCTCCTGGAAGAGGCGCGATCGAGCGGCTCTGCGTGCCGCAAGGTACCAGCAAAGTCTCAGCGGTACCACGCCCCAGTGTCAATGAGAGAACACCGGCAAGGCAACCTGGTCTTGGCGAAGAATCCAACGCATGCCGGTCGCATAAACTGTCTCCCAGGGGAGGGACCCTTCAAAGTGGTCTCGCCTCTCGACCCGGCGGTCAGTCAAGCCATCGAAGACGGCGCGAGCCGGGCGAGCTCCTGCATTATAGAAAACTCCGCGCAAGTTCTACCCTTGACCTGGTTGTAAGTCCTCGGCCCGCCCCTCCGACCGCCGTGAGGGTGTCTTCCTCTCCACTACTGGTTGGGGGAGGCCTTCTGTTTGAAATTAATATTCGCCTTCTGTTATCCGGAATGGTTGTTCTTGTTGCCCCTTTTTCTCGGTCTCTTTCTCGTTGGGCGCTGTGGCGCTTGCTCGCGGAGCCCTACTGCCTTGCAAAAACCCGGTGGCAAAGATGGAGCCACTAAGTGAGAGCGTCGTGCCGGAATGGGCGATTGAATGGCTAGCTCGGCACGACCCCCAGCACGGTCATGACACTCCGGGTGTCCCCGTGGGGGTCGGCGACTTGAGCACCATTGTCGAAAACCCAGGTCTTGCCACGACTCACTGAGTGCCTGCTCCCTAGAGGCCGTCTGGGAAGAAAATTTTGCTAAGGCAAGGGATCCAAGGAAAAAGATTCCCTGGTGCAAAACCCTGCGTCCTTAAGCAATCACGTGCTCGTTCACGTGTAACCAAAAAATTGAAGTAAAAAGCGGTCTCTGAACGACATAGTGGGAAGCCAGTGCTCCTGCTTCATTTAAAGCGTCTTGCATTTAAAGTCTTTTACAAGCACGACCGAAAAAGGAAAAAGAAAAGAAGAAAAGCTACTGAGGGGGGGCTGGAGGGTCCTCCGCGCCATCCGCCGCCTCCTCGCCGGGCCAAGCGTTTTCAGCAGGAGGGTCTGTGTCCACCAGTAGCGCCACGCCTTCCGCCGCCGCTTCCATCTGGGTTCTCCATCGCCAACAGAGCAAATGACTTGCTCGAGGCGTCATGAACTCCGCTTCCTCGCCGCGCTTGATCACCCTCAATCCCTTGAACAGTGGCAGCGGGATCGAATTGGCGTCGCGGCGACACAAAGAAAGCCAAGACATACTTCGCCGTGGCCGCAGCAACTGCGCGCCCCTCCTGGGTGGACCTGGCGGTGAGGGCGGCGGGCAGGTGCGTGAGGAAGTCCGCGGTCTGGCAGAGGCAGAAGGCGTAGTGCCGTGGCCTCTCCTCCCGAGGGCCCGGCTGCTCCAACCCCAATGGAGCAAGGCTAGCCACCGTTCGGTTGAAGGCATGGCGCAGCATCCGCAGAGTGTCCACCTCTGACTGGGCCCGATTGGCCCTCTCCGTCTCCAGCTCCGCAGAGAGCCTCTCGGTGCGGCGGGTGCTTCGTTCCTGCTGCTCTCGCTCCCGCCGCAGCTGCAGCTCCAGTCCCACCCCCCGATCGCGCAGGTCTTCCACCTCCTTGCGGAGACGGTTGATCTCAGCTCCCGCCTCCGTCAACCGCTCCCTGCTCGTCACTAGACGGTTGCTTGTGCTGGAGTAAAGCTCACGAGAGCCGCCAAAGAGCATCCGTGGTTCCGCCGAGGAACGGAGGCGTGGAGGGATCCGGTAGGGACGGGCCGAACGGACCTCGCCTCGAAGCGACGGCAACCGCAGCCGCTGGAGTTCGCCCCGCCATACCGCCTCGCCCTGGCGCCGGCGACTTTGGCTAGCATCGCCTTGGCAGCTGGCGTTTTGGCCATCCTCAGACGGCAGCCGATGTCCGAGCAGAACCCTGGAAAAAGGAAGAAACAATGGTAAGGATGAGCCCTAAAACATTTCTTGAACTTTCATATTGCATGTGTGTTTTCTGGTGAGTACCTAGGCGCTGGCCTCGGGAAATGGGGCATGCTCGGAACAGGACTACCCGCCCCAGCGCTTAACGCCGGTGGCGGAGGAGGATCCCCCCTGCTGGTGGCGGCGGCGGAGGCGGGCGAATCCCCGCCGGTGGCGGCGGCGGAGGCGGGCAGTCCGCCATCGCCGACGGCGGTGGCGGAGGCGGGGGCAGGTCCGCCACTGCTGACGGCGGTGGCGGAGGCGGGGGCAGGTCTGCCACTGCTGACGGCGGTGGCGGAGGTGGAGGAAGATCCACCGCTGCTGGTGGCGGTGGCGGTACAAAAGGAACCGGCAGCGGAGGGTCCATCGTCGCGCCCCCGGCAGGGGCAAGGGTGGACGAGCCCCCGCCGGTCGACGAGCCCCCCGCCACCATGGAGGAACCCATTACCGCGGCCGAAGAAGCTCCCGCAGCCGACCTGGAAGTCCCCGCCCCAACTGAAACCAGGAAGCGGGGCCGCTGGGAAGGATTGGCGGAATCGTCGTCATCGTCCGGGCGCCTGCGCCTCACTCGGTCGCCCCTCCCCTGACCACCAGCGGGAGGAGGATCCCGGATTGTTAAGGTCGCCTGGCGTATCACGACGGGCGTGCCCATGGCGTCCATCGAGGGCAGGGCGCGGATTATCGCCGTGCGTTCCCCGGGTGACAACCGGCAAAGTGGGAGCGCCCGCCGGAACGGGCGGACGGGGCCGGTAGGCTCACCGCAGATTCCACTGCCGATCACGCCGTCACCAAGTTCCGGCGCCGCCAAGCAAAAGAAAAAGGGATTGCAGGAGGAAAGAAGCACTATCAGCATCGGGTTTTGGCAGAAAAAAGTGAGAAAGGACAAGGAATGATGCAGGGTGAAGCGGGTTACCTCCGGGTCCCATCGCCCTGGCCCATGTACTGCCAGGCCGGGCGGACGCGACGGCGCAGGGGGCACAGTCTCCGGGCAATAAAATCCCGGATCACCATGGCCCCTGTCAGGCCCGCCGCCCGCAGCTGGTCGACGCGGGCTACCATCGCCTGGAGCTCGGGCGTCTCGCCCACGTGAGCCCCCCAGTTGGGGTTACTGACCGCCGGGCCGGGCGGAAGCACCAACACTTCGATGCCGCTGTCGTCTTCGACGTACAGCCACTCTTCCCGCCAATCTCTCCAGTTGGACCGGCAGTCCAGTGGAATGTAGCGCGACACGATCCCGTCGCGGAGCCGCAGGTGGTAGCTCCCGGCGACCTGCGGGACGCCACCCGCGACGGAAGAGTGTAGAAGAAACGAAAAAGGAGAAGATTGGGCAGCACTCCTACGAACATTTCGCAGAAGTGGGCAAAGGCAGAAAGGAGGATAACGGAGTTGGGGGGAAGGTGGATGTGGTGAATGGCGTAGAAGTTAAGAACAGAGAGATAAAAGTCAGAGACCGGCGGGAGCAGGCCGGCGAGGAGCTGCCACCCGAAGAAAATTACTTCCCCGGGTCGACAGTGGGGCTCAACAGTCCCGGCGCGGAGGCGGAGGGTGCCTCCGGTGATGGTCTGGGAAAACCTACCGGCCCTCTCCTCCTCGATGGACGAAGAAGGGAGAATCGGAGCCATCGGAAGGAGAAGAAGCGAGGAGCTCTAAGGCGGCAAGAAAAAGCGGAGTGGGGGGAGTTGAAAGGAGGAAGAACCGCTCCCCCCTCAGTCGGCCTCTTATAAGGCTGCGGAAGAGGGACCGGCGGGAAAGCCGAAAGGGCGCTGCGGTTTGAAAAAAAAAGGGGAAGTTAAAGAGCCTCATAAAGGGGGGCGCGTCCCAAGGAATATGCGACGGTTACGAAGAGGAGGCAACCGCGTAAACCGCCTTGGGAATCGAAGAAGCCGGGAGATCTTTTTGCGGGGCGCGTGGGCATTTAAAGGGCCCCACCCGGGAGCCTAAGCGGTTCCCAAAAGCCCAACTAGAAAAGAGAGAAGAACGGAAGACCAAAAAGTGCTCCTGGGTGGGCCCGGGGCTACTGTCGGCGTATTCTACACCAAGGTACCCGCTCCCCCGCACTAAAAAGCGGTCAACTGAGGGTCAGGGCGTGCCTGGGCCCACCGCCACGGCAAGAGAAAGAGCCCAAAGGTGGACGCCCAGGGGACACGTGGCGTACAGCCCGCCACCGGGCACCCAAAGAAGGTGGTCGCCAGCCGACACGCGTATGACAGTGCCCGCCATCGGCGCCAATGAGGTGGTAGCTCAGCGGACACGTGGCGTCTGAGCGAGCTGGCGCCAAAGAAGGTGGTCGCCAATGGACACGTGGCGACGGGCCAGCCGCTGGCGCCAAAGAAGGTGGTCGCCAGCGGACACGCGTGGCGTCTGAGCCCGGCCTGGCACCAGCTGGTGATCGCCCAGTGGGCACGTGGCATACAGTCCTGGCCACTGGCGCACCATCCCCAGGATGGTCCTGGCGAGATCAAGGGTGTTTAATGCGAATCGTGCGCATTAAATGCCGAAGCGTAGAGGCCGCAGTGTGGCGGCGCGCCTTCCCCAGGCACATCATAATTGCGGAAGACGTCACGACGGCACCTCATCCCCTGACGAAACAAGCGGCGTTAGTGCGCGTGGAAGCCGAGGCAGGAGTGTAAACGGCTACGGCAAACATTTATTGAGGCGTCAGGACAGTGACAGGCGCATTAAATGCGCCCGTGGCAGTGTAATGAGTATGGCTTGCAGTGTAAGTCTCCCATGCGCCCCCAGCAGCCCAAGTATAAAAGGGAGCCGGGGTGCATGGGAGAAGGGGTTCGAAAGGTTGTAAGGTTTTCATTCTTTCCAGCAAGAACACTAGCAATACCAAGAAAGGCAGGACTAGGGCTATTACTCTTAGGAGGGCCTGAACCTGGGTAAAAGTTCTTGCGCCCCCCTGTTCCCCTGAGCTTCCCGGTACTCCGGTCATCTTCTTCCTTTCCCCGGCAATTGCCCCGAAAGCCCCCCGTTTGAACCTCATAAGCACCCAATTCGGAGGTGCCTGTTAGCTAGTACGCTGACAACCATGAAGACCTCCCAAACCACAGGATTGGTTTACTAAACCCTCTAGTCCTCCTGATAGTAGTAGTAGTCCTCCTCATGTAGGTCCTGATCCTACGGATGATCCTCACCCCACGCCTCGGAGGGGGATCCATAGGACTCACCTTCTAACCAAAAAGGGGATTTAAGTAAGAGTGAGTACAGGAATACTCAGCAAGCGAATACTCAGCAAGCATTAATAGCAAAGAATGCATTAAATGAATTTTTCTCTCAATCCACCGATCTATCACCTTCCCTCAATCTAATTGTTATAGAAAATATGTTTACTTAAAAAGTTGTTCATTTTAATTTTTCTGAACTTATACCGAAGCGATTATTTGCACTACAAAGTGAGTACATTTGAACTCCGCTCCGCTCCGGCCCAAGCCTCCCGGCGGCAGGCCTCCGCTACGCTCCGCCAGACTCGGCCTTTTGAATTTGGATCATATATCAACAATCTGGAACAAACGCATACCAAAAAGATGAATTAGTCCACAATATGAGCATAATGTTGATTTTTATTTTTGAAACAAGGTGAGCACGAACATGATGATTTAAGAACCCTTGCTGGTTGCTGCGAATGCATGCAGAGAAACGTGTAGAGTCCGTAGTGAATGTCCAGCGATGGCTATACATATTCCAACAGAAATAATTTGACTGGAAATAATACAAAGGAGTGAGGCAAATGTGCAAGCCTACCATTCCGGATTCAGATATCAACGTGAAATTGTAGCTTCTGCTAAACCTTTAAGCACCTATTTGTTAGTGTCAATGCCCATTGTCATCATCGTCATTACCATCTTCCAGACCGTAACAGCCATGGAAGCACTACTCATCACAAACCCAGAATCAGAATTATCACACCAGTCCGAACAGTCTGAGTCAAGAATGACAAATGCCGTCATCAACTCCGGCAAGCTCTCAAGCAACGGGGTCCTGTCCGAAGAAGGGCGATCCATTCGCTGTGAAAGGAGACGTGGGAGGTGGGACAGAGATTCGAGTGCGTGAATCCTCACCGGAGAAGCAACTCGTGATGCTCAGGTGTTTTGAGAGACCGGGACAACATCTTCTCGGCACAAACGAAGGCGCAGTAGGTAAGCTCCAGATCTTCCAACGCAGGATAGCTCGAGAAGTCGAGGAAGCTGTCGCTGAGGTTTAGGCCGGCAAGCTCTAGCCTCGTCAATTTCGTGGCGACGAGCACCCGTGTGGAGGATCAATAGGAATCCACCTCGCAACCGTGTGGAGAGGCGCAGCAAAGGCCAGAGGGTCCACGAACACCCGGAGCTCCCGCACGCACAGCGGCTCGTCGCGCTCGTTGCGGCCGGTGATGCGCAGGCACATCGTGGATTTCCAGAGATGGCGCCAGCTCTTGGCGAGCACGAACTTCCGCACGGCATCCCGTGCCGGCAGCAAGCCAAGGACGTGCTGAGGCGGTCGCCTCCCGCGCTCGGCATCGGCCGTTTCGTGTACCTGCGCCGCCGGCGAGGCATTCCATCGAGCAGGCGGCGGGCGTCATGGGACGGGGAGGGGAGCAGGAAAATTGATCGGTCACTGCACCACCCGTTGGCACAACCATCAAAATTTCCGGGCAAGTCTAGCTATGGTCGTCAGTCAAAAGTTCGTTTAAAAAAATACGATTTTTATGTGCCTGGTAGTGATGGACTTGTATTAGAATTCTACTGCTCGTGGCCGTGAGCCCGGTAGTCATCCACTTTGCCCAGAAGTTGGCTCCGCCCTTGGCACCACCATGACCATCTCACCATACCCCACCTGGTTGGCAAGAAGCTGCTTCACTTCTCTGCTTTGGCCTTTGGGCTCGCTCAACTCATAGTTACCACGCAGTTCATCTGAGTTACGGTACAAGATTTGGGTTCATGGTTCGCTGTTTTTTCTTTTAATTTTCGTTGCGAACATGAACCAAGCCCGTACTCTAAACTGGCTCATATTCGATAAATCCAGTAACTATGGCTCCGGAGGAGGCCCTTGGTTAGTGATGAAAGGTGACCAAAAGAGGTGGCGTTTGACTGTTTGAGATCCAAATATGGAATCGGTTTGGGATTAGGAGGCGCTACGATAGGTAGTGGATGGTAGGGAGTTGCATGCCTGGTTTGAATCGGGTGCAGGAGGCTGGTGGCACAGTAGGCATTGGACGGTGGGGCACGCTCCACAGTGGGTGACGGCCGACCGGGAGGAGTTAGAGGCTGTGATTTCCTTTTGTGTTAGTGGCAGCGCTAGGACTTGAGGTCGAGGCTAGGTGGAGGTGACAGTGGATACCAAATAGGGGCGATGGAGGAAGCAGTACTAGGTGTGGAGACAGGGATGACGGAGGTGAAGGCGACGGTAGGTGCAAGGTGGAGGAGGCGGGCATGGCAGAGGTACAGCCGTGGAGACAGGGAGGGTGTTAAGGGGAAGAGAGGGATTTAGACTTGAGAAGACTAAGCCTATTTTACTATTCCCATGGTCGCACCCGCTTTTCCAACCCCCCAAAGATTTGCCTGACAGTTGTGCCCACGTCAGAATACAAAATTCATAATGGTTATGCTTAAACCTGATTAAATCCCTCAGGGTTAAGTTCAGGAATTTAGTTATTCCTGACGGCTACTGCAGGTCGGTTAGGACTAGAGCAAGACCATCAAGGATAATATGGATTTTGGTAGGCCATCCGACAAGACTGTCAATTCTCTAGTTTGTCATGATAATCTCAGGTTGTCTAAGCTTAGACGCACGAGTTGTGGCGTGCATGCATGGGTTTAGGGTATGTTTGGTTCATGGGATGAGGTTGAATGGGATGGGACGGTCCTGTATTATTTGGTTCTATTATTTTGGGTGAATGAGATGGTTCAACATCTAGAGAGAATATTCCTTAAATTTGTATCACTTGATCCAGGATGGGATGGTTCCATTCAAGCAACCAAACGCATGAATGATTTTTGAGAGGTGCTTCTATGCTCTTCCTCCTAATACAAGTCGCACAAATCTTGAAGCAAACGAAGGGGTAAGTAATCCTCATCTACCCTTCATTCATGCTTTAATATTTATGCAACTTTAAAAAGAAAGAGCATAGAAGCACCTCTCATGATTTTTTTTGAACCATCTCATATATGTACCACTTGGTACAGGCAACAAAGGCCAATTTGGATTATTCTAAGATGAGAAAATCGTTGTGGCGTACGTGGTGTGGATTCAAAATCAACGCACGCTCCCAACTTGACCCCTACGTACCTACGTGCATAATTAGGGGGTGTTTGGCAGAGCTCCAGCTCCACCAAATTTTTGGAGTTGGTGGAGCTAGGTATTCCTAGCTCCACCAAATTCGTGGAGCTGGAGCTGTGGGTATATTAAGAATGTTTAGGTGAGTCATCTTGTTTATATTTTAGAATAAAATTATAAACTTAAGTCATTTTATTTCAGTCTACAAGTTTCAGCTCTGAGGTGGAGCTGGGATCTGGAGCTCTGCCAAACAGGGCCTTAATTAGGATCAGAGTCAAAGATCTCGTAAATTTGTGGCATCATCAATCATCAACTTGATCAACCTGTTCTTGTGTGTGTGCTCGTACGACATCCGTCGATCGGTCGTTGCTAAAACATCTGGTCGGCGTTGCATGTTCTAGCTAGTCCTTGCATACATTACTTGCATACATCTGGTCGGTGATGACCGATGTCACTCGACCCACGAAATCTTCGACGGTCTCCTCTTCCTCCATCTTCAGCTCCTCGAAGCTCCTCTGAGGGTCTGTAAAGTAGCCTCGTGCACACACTCATCTTCCATGTGTGCCGTCTTGATTGCTTCCCATGCAGACTTTGCTGTGTCTTTCCCGGCAAGGGAAGGCATGACTTGCTCTGGCACGCCATGATAGATGGCGTACAAAACCATCCGATCCTTCTGGTACTCCACGACACCAGGTTCCATAGTTTCCCACACGGTTTGCGCTTGAAGAGCGACACACATCTTCATTGCCCAAATCGTGTAGTTTGTGCGTGTGAGTTGCGGGTAAGATATCGTCACCGCACTCTCCCTCTTCACCACCTGTGAGATTGATGGATCACCTTGCAGCAGGCATCGCTCGCTGGACGGAGACAAACTCCTTCCTTCCCGTGGCATCCTTTCCGACATACGGAAACACAAGACTCTGATACCAAATGCTGGAATTCAGGCTCAATCTACACAACCTTTTCGTGGACACACGCACATAAGATTGAAGTAGATCCTAGAACACGAGAGAGAGAGGATTTGGTGCTGCACAAAGCTTGCAGCATTTTCTGTTTTTCTCTCTGTTTATTCTCTTTTAATCTTGACTTTAAACCAGGGGTGGAGGCAGGCCTCAGGCCACTGGGGCTTAGGCCCGAGGCATGCCATGGTAAACTCATGCAAATTGTGTTAAAAAATTAATAAAATTGTAACTTGACCCAAGAAGATGCGATCCGGTCCGAGGCATGGACCTGAGCTGGCTCCGCTCCTACTTTAAACGTTTGGACAAGATTAGTTCCAACAGTTTTCAGACGGCGCAATAGGAGGTAGATGCTCTATGCTCTTCCTTTTAAAAGTTGCACAACTATTAAAGCATGAATGAAGGGTAGATAGTGATTACTTACCCCTTCGCTTGCTTCAAAATTTATGCAACTTACTAGAAGGAAGAGCATAGAAGCACCTCTCTTTATAGATTTCTCCTGGGATGTAATAAAATCTGAAACGAGTTTCTCCGTTACAGTTCCATTTATTACTCGCATGATCTTATTACAAGCATATATAAAGTTCAAAATTTCAAGCGCAAGCTCGTCCAATGATTACAGAACGCAGCATTCCACGTAGATCCCAAGCCAACGCTTTTATTCGAATTGGACATTGCCACAGCGTTCGACCTGGTGCCATGGCCCTTCCTCCTCCAAGTTCTGCAGCATCGGGGTTTTGGAGAGGGTTGGCGTGTTTGGGTGTCGATCATTTACTTATGACTGTAAAAAAAACTTGCAGCTTCAACATAATTATTCATGACTGTAAAAACCTGCAGCAAGCTCGTATTCAATTCAGCATTATAGAATCTATGCTTTCCAAGTCAGTCATTGTATTGTTCTTACTCCTTTTGTAACATCCGAAACTTTGTGAACTTAATGAAGTTTCATTTCATGCCATTCCCGATTAATTCTTGCATCACAAGTTTGAGCAAATGCTTACATTTGGGAACCTAATGGATCAAGTGTTCCTTATTCTGTTGGCCCAACCAAGTGTTGGAGTTGACAACTCAAAGTAACAACTAAAGCTTATTGTAGTTGTCTGAAACTTTGATAACTAAATAAAGAGCCGATTCAAGCACTTCTAGTCAGTGCATTGCATTGCCATTTGAAGCAGTGAAGGAGTAATTCCAGGACTTCACTTCCAAACTTTCCAACTCAAAGATCTTCATATCATGTTGGACCAATCCAATGCTAGAACTTGACATCACAATTGCCTGATTCAGCAACTCTCTGAACCAATCAAGGTTACTGTATTGTCTGCATCATTACTGTAGCAGATCACGGCAACTCGGTTCTGAACCTGACCAGGCGAGCGTGGAAGACGCCGTACATCGCCGTTTCCCCCCTCGCCCTGTCCGCCTGTGCATCGCTGCCGCGCCAGGCTCGCGGTGCCGTCACCCGACCTCACGGCGTCGCCCCGCCCTCGTCTTCTCTCTCCCGGCCATGCCTCGCATAGGAGGTTTGCGCCACGCGGCTGCCACGCCCGAGCGCTGAGCCTCGCCTGCATCGCCGCCCATACCGTATGCTGTAGTCTTGCCCTCTCCATCCCGACCCCTTTTATACCGTCGCGGAACCTCGCCATTGCTCCCTTTTCGCCCATTTCCCCTTCTCTGCTTGTTCTTCGGAGAACGCTCGAATGGGGGGAACTTCCAATTGAGCTGATAAGTGAAGTGGCACTTCGTTTCGTCCGGGTTTTAGCATCTTGGAGCATCACTGATCGCCTCCCGCCTTTCAATTTCAGCTCCCGGATCCCCTAGTGCCGCCGCCACGGACCTCTTCTTCCCCGCCTTCGGCCGCGCGTCGTCAGGCATTGCCAAGCCGTCTCCGTAGCAATCGATTGCTCCACAAGGTTCGACGACCCCTCCTATTGCTCCATTTCCACTCCAAACCGAGCTAACCCCTCTTCTTCTTCCCTGCCGGCAGGACCCCTCTCCGACCTCCGCCCCGTCCTGTTGTCGGATCGCCCCGCCGCCTTTCGGCCTCAATCGACCTCACCATCAGGTTTACCTCGCCTCCCTCTCGCTCTCCCCATGGCCGCCAGGGCCCCTCCGCCGCCGCCGTGCCGCCGGCGGGCTCTCCTGAGCCCTCCTCTGCTCCTTGCCCCTGACAGGTGAGGGCGGCCTGTCAGGCGGTCTGTTTCGGTTGGGAGCCTTTTTGGCTCGTGCGCGAATGGGGAAATACGTTTTCTCTTTGGATAAACGTATTTTCCAATTTCTATTGATTTAATTAGCCGAACCAACTTCAAAAATGCATATCTTCTGCTACACAGCTCCAAATTGGATGAAACCACTTCCAAAATTTGTATAAAATTATGAAGTTTATGAATATGCAAAAATATTTCAGTTTGGACTATTATACAGAAAATGAGCTTAATTATTCACTTTAGGTTAGAAATTGCATAAAGTACTATTTTTGCAATTCAACTCCAAAAGGAATGAAACCAACTCCATTGTAATCCTTGGACTATAAGATTTCTATTTATGTGAAAATATTTGAGTTTGGGCTTGCTTTGCATTAAATGTTATCATCATTATGTTTCAATACCAAGAATTGCCGAAATGATATTAACTTGTGCTACTTTGATCCGATTGCAATTAAATTTGTTTCTAGGACTTTAATATAGTGTGTTCTTGCTGTTATATGACCTTGTTTAGGATTCGCTCACTGTTTTTACATGTTCAAGAATTCGATTTCGTATTCATGCTTATTAAGGAAAAATGGAATATTAAGGCTTTCATGCTCAATTAAGCTATTAACCTTGCAAATAGACTTCAAGATGTAGTAAAACCAACGTTAAGCCACTTCTGTATACATCCACTAACAGTTCTCAAAGACTGAGTAGATAGTTTATCATGTTGCCATCTCAATTTAAAGATGCAAGTTTAACTTTATACATGTGCGTGTGGTCACTTAGACCTTTTCAGTCTTCCGTAGAACTTCTCGTCTAAATGCAAATTTAAGGGAGATTAGCTCTGAATCACTCTATAGTATGTGCACCACTATGTTGTAGAAAAACATTTGAATGATAACTTTGCATCTGAATCCTATTAGCACAATAGGTCTAAGTTATATGGTTGCGAATAGCACATTACTTGAGTAGTTAGTTCTAATTTTGTTAATCCAAACAATTTTAGCTTCTTGAATTCGATTGTATAATTACTAAGTTACACAAAGTTAGTATTCTTGAAACTGAAAGAATGAAGATAGAAATGATGTAAAAGAACCCCATTAACTTGTTGTGTTTGAAACTAGCATGCTAGCAAATGAATGAAATTCCCTGTAACTGCTTTGTTCCTTTTGTTGAGTTTAAGTTGTTATTTGCATCTGATTTCCTTTTGCCCATTTTGATTCGTTGTTATTTGCTTTTTGCCGTAATTTCTATCGTTCGAACGCGTAGCTGACGACGTGTCGGAGTCCGTTAATAACGACCCCGACTACCTTCCTGAGAATGACCTTGTCGAAGAGCAAATAGTCAAGCACCCTCCTTTGAACATTTTGGATCCCATATTTTACGATGTTTATTTTGCTTTGATTAAACTACCATGCATACGTGTAATTCTGTAAAATGGCTATGTTGTGGGTAATGGTAGCTATAACCGAAATTTATGGGATTTCCTTGATTACTTTGCCATGTGAACCTTGTTAACACCTAGGCTAGGGTTATTCATTTGATGAAATGAAACTTGGGTATATTCGAATATGAATCTTATGCTTAGCCATGCTTTAGATATGGATAGAATGATAGGCTTGAATCTTTATGAAATTTTGAAAATATTGGTTATGCCAGTAAAGGATACTGGTATATTGGTAAAAATAGAAATAACTTATACTTTGGACACAGGTGAGTTATGTATAATTAAAAGTTCAATAGTTGGCTTGCACCATACAAGCGGCCACTTGTACGGTACAAGGGAATATATTTAGGTTGTGCGAGTTTGGTAATTGCACGTAGCTAGGGGAGATTCTCGCCTGAGTCAATTTTAGGACTGAACTTGATGCTACTAACTGAGTTAATTGGTGCAACCACATGTGCTAGTATGGGATAGCCTTAACTTAGTAAGCTAGTTGAAGTTTAAACCTTGCACGTTGGTAGGCTGAAAGTATGGACAAACCGGGTAAGTGGTGTCATTCTAGGTGCTCCCTTCACCGAGGCATTGGGACCAAAGCATTCCAATACAACGGGTATACCTTGCTATGGGGAGAACGAGGGCAATGGCTAGCGGGACCATCGGGAGTACTAAAATGTACAACCAGTGACTTCTGCCGCCATAGCAAGGATGGTCATACCCAGGCTAGTGCAAGGTTAGACTCTAACTAGTAGAAAAGTTTCGTCATAGTCTAGCAAATTGGATACTTGTGTATCGCGTGGCATGGTTGACATAATTGCTAGAATATGTCATGTGGGTAAAGTGTACACTCTCTGCAAAGATTAAATCTAATCGATTAGCCGTGCTCACGGTCAAGAGCGGCTTGGAAACATAATGTCAAGTGTAGAGTTTTAGTTTTTGGTTTTGCAAAATAACTTGGGAAAAATGGTGATATGGCTTGTTGGTATGGTATTGGTGGGTTGGATGTGTTCCGAAAGCTATTTATGGCCATGGAGGGTCATGAATGGTTGTTCAAATACTTTATTTATTACTTGTAGTTTCTATTCAAATGCTCATTTCAATATTGTCGATGTTTATCAAATTGCATGGTTATAAATAAACTTGCTTTATGCTGAAAATTGAACCTAGAGTAGAAACTTTCTTCCATTGAATAGCCTTTCATGCATAACTACTTCCATACACTAAAGTCTTGCGAGTACATACGTGTACTCACCGTTTGCTCAACTTAAAAATGTGTAGAAGAAAGTAATGAGGACGTTCCCGATGACGCTTACTTCGAACCGGGGTCAAACGAGTTTTTGGATGGTTGATTGGGTTTTCCACCAGCCGGATGCCTTTGGGTTGGATGGCATTCCGTAGTCCTCCTTTTGGGTCTTATGTTTATTCCGCTAAACTTTACCCCACTTTTGTTGCATATTTGGCCGGTCGGCCGTGAACTTGTAATATCACGAGAATGTAATAACTCTCAAACTATTTTTATGTTATGTCCATATGTGTATGTGTGATGAATCATCTTGAGTGCCAAATATGTGGGTGCTAGGTGTTGATCTTGAGAACTAGCACCGAACACATATGTGGGAAGTTCGGATTGGTTCCAACCGGTTGGCAAAAGCACGAAAGTTGTGCCGATTGTTTGGCCTCAATTCGGGGGTCCCCACACCTTTGCGCTTTCTCCGGTTCCTTTTCGGAAAGGATTCTAAATGTTACCCTGCATTTAGCAAGCTAAACACTTTGTCGCTCAATGACTCGGGTGTGGGTGCTGACCTAGGCAATTCTAGAGAAGCCCACTCTTCAACTCTGTAGGGTATTTGTTTTCAAATAACTATAGCTTTTGTCTTTAGAAGTGATCATATGGTTGATCGATTTCAGTATAATGTTATATTTGCTGTAGGGACCTAGAGCTGCATTCGAAACATATTAATGTAGATGAAATCAAATGTCACGAGGCTGATGTGATCCTGACCACCTATGGCATAGCTCCTGGGCAAATTTACTGTCCAACAACAACAACAACAGACTAATATCTGATGACTATACGTAAAAAGGGAACTCTGGCTGCTACAATTGTGGCTTAAAAAATAGATAGATTAAGGGATCTTGTAGTTCTAATAAGTGTTTTGTTGGAGATATGCTCTAGAGGCAATCATAGAGATGACTATATTTTCTTATGTTTATAATTTATTATATTATTCCTTGAATGATATCATTATTATTTATTAGCAAGTTTATGAAACTCCACATATGACTTTGTGATGATATTTTAAAGTGATCCCTAGTGGATAAATATATGAGGACATATACGAATAGACTAGCATATGTTTGGTTGATGACCATGTTTCATGGATTATGGACATGGAGATATCAAACCAATAATATGAACACATGTTAGACAACATAGAGTTCGATCGACCCACCTTGAAACAATGCAAGAACATTGTATACTTGTCATCATGAGACATTGCGAGAACGTTGTATACTTGTCATCAGTTAGTCTCATATATAATGTGTATGCTATATCCTTAGACTTGAGGTTGATGTACGTACTCGAGATGTGTAATGACTTACTTATGGGTTACCAAACGCTACTTTATAACTAGGTAGTTATAAAGGTGACTTTCGGGTTTACCGTGAAGCATGCTGTGAGATATGATTGATCAAGATGGGTTTGCCCCTCCATACAATGGAAGAGATATCTCTAGGCTTCTCGTGTGATCTGATTCCAGAAATGCAATGCCATGCTACTCAAAATTAAAGATTTAATTATTGTCGGGGAGTATGAGTTACATAATCGAGAAAGAGTGGCCAAGCAATCTAAATAAGGATGGCACATACGCAGCTTGAGTTTGACTGATAGCATGAGGCAAAGGGAAATGCACATAACTAAACATTATTAAGATTCATTCGATGTGACCTTTACATATACTAGGGAGTTAGCACGTTTTGCTAGGGACCGCTACTAATTAATGGTTGAGTAAGAGTACTCGAGCCATATCTAAGTATACGTGAACCTATAGAGTCGCACGCTTAAAGGGTTGGAGCGTAATTCGGATGGTAATCCGAATTCTAATGGCTACAAGTTAAAGGGAGGGGATTTTAGGGTAATGAGACAGAATAGGAACTTGGAATTCCCAAAACCCAAGCCATCACCTCTCATTCGTCTAGAACCACACAACCGACGCTAGCATTTCAGCGCGTGGTGTTCCTGCCCCGTACGTGTAGATACCTTAGAGGCGTTGCTGCGAGGCTTCAATGCTAGAACGATCTGCAACAAGTGACAGTCATGAGGAACTGTGGAGGAGAAGCGAAGCTAGTACGATTACAACTGCACCAATACCAACATATGCGTGTCTAGTGGTAATTCCGTGATCCATAACTTTTAATTGTTCCTTGGTTACGCGATAAATTTTTTTGAATTTACACAAGAGTAGCGTATCCGTTCTCCTTCATGTTCCCCTAGGCGACCCTAAACGCTAGGTTACACCCTCCCACCCAACTGATTTTTCCCACCTAGGAGGCGGCTGTCGCCTAGCCCGTCTAGGTGGCGATTAGGCGCTAAGCGTCGGTGTGCCACCCCCTAAGCTCCTAGGGGAACATTGGTTCTAATTACTGTGAGGATTTCTATATTGTTTATGCTTTATTTGGGAGTAAATTGCACTGACTGTGCACTTAATGTTTCGGTAAAAATTCTGAAGCTAGGCTCAAGCAACATTTCATAATATTCCAGCACCATTTGCTGTAATACCTGGCATTTTAGTGTGGTGGTCCATATAGTCCATGTAGAGTGTCTAAAGTGAATTGTAATAGTACATAATGCCTCCTAAGTTCAAACATAGCGCATCTAGATTAACTCTTTTATACAAAGCAATGACAAAAATATAAGCCAAGTGCTATGCATGCATGGATCTGCCACGCGGTAAGCTGAGATTTGAGCGGATTTTGGACCAAAGTGTTACAGTTGATATCAGAGCATCGACTTTCGCTACATAGGTACATGTACGTGCGAGCCCTTAGAGGATACTCACGGCATGAAGGTTGCACTGAGAGATAGTTTTGGGTATCTGTCATGTACGTGGCATGTTGCTGAGGACACCAACCCTTAATGGGGTAAGAGTAATACCCCAACTCATTAGTATGGTGGCTCATATGGCCTATGTAAAGTGTATAAAATGAGTTTTAGCACCATATAATGCATGTTTGGTCTAAATATAGCGTCTTCGGGTTAACCATTTTACACAAAATAAGAATGGAAGTGTAAATGAGGTACCTATGCATGTGCCTGCCCCACGATGAGCTTCGAGTGGATTTTGAGCAAGGATATTAGATTTCGACATCCTTTTGGCTGGTTTCCCATGGCATGTTATTTCTCTTGTACTTTTGGCTCATGTGTATAGTTTTAAACAACTGGTTCCATGTGTCTTTCGCTTAAGATGGCTTCAGTCTCCACTCGAGTGATTTCTATGCTGAAATCAAAGTTCCTTCTTTCATCAATATTTCAGCAGGAACCCAACTCATCTGTATAATGGCACATGTCTGTATTGCTGATCATAGCTTTCATCCATGCGTCTTGCTTAAGCAAACCTTTCTGGAGACTCAAACATAACAAACAGGGTAAGTGACATCAAGGTCAGCTAGCTGCCAAGAGGCAACATGATAAGTGAATCAACAGAGCTCAAATCTGTTATAAAGGTGAATCCAGAATATGATGCTCTTCGAATTTGAGCACATTCTTTTTCTTTTGCAAAGAACGGTGAACTTACACATAACATAATTTCCAACAAAGTACAGAAAATTGGGGAATGCATCCTCTGCATTTATTTCACTAGATTACGTGCATTAATCATTAGGAGCGGTCCAAATAGGCACAAAAGAAATCGCAATTTCTTGCATTATACACCTCAAAGGGTAATCCCAAATCCCAAGTGTTTGTATATCAATTGGACAAAGGGGGAATCTGTGTCACGCATAAGGGCGTGTTTGGGATAGCTGAATTTTGGATGACTCGAACCCTGTGGAATTCCTTTTTTACTATTCCTTTGAAAGTCTTGTCGATCGAGGAACATTGTCATTGTCAGCTCCTGACATCTAAATATCTGTAGTGTCAGTTTGTAAGCAAGCATGAAGTTTTAGTTGGTGTTTACAACATCAGCTTACATTAGTGTTTGATGGAAAGTTGGTTCCCCATAGTGGTTTTGGCCACTATTTGGAAGTCAAAACCTTAATGAAGTAGATAATGGGCTACTGAAATGATACTGGTAATCCATTCAGCTGAAAATAGCCAAGCCACAACGAAGTAAATACTCCTAAAAAGCAAACATCAGTTGAAAGTTGAAAAAAAAAACATACTTAGGAAATATAGGACACAAAAGAGACAGCTAATACAGTCAAAACCCTGTTTGCTCAAAGTACCAGAATAAAAAAAAATAGTTTGAGAAACAATAAGGCTGATCATGAGCAGTAGGGCAGTGAAATTAAGGCAATCCAGTTGCTTCATAGATATCCACAGCTGAAACTTGGATCAATTATGAGCAACAAGATCGGTAGTAGTTCTACAGCTGAAATAAAGATTTGGAACAGACATTACCTTGAATGAACATTAACTAATGAGCATCAGAGCATGAGGTGTTTTGTTAGCTATAAGCCTGAAAGATAGAATGAACCTCCGATATCTCTGTCCAAATATGTCAAAGGAGGACTTTCACGGGCACTTTGCCAGCACAAACTGCGGCATAAGCATCTGCGAGCCCAGGAACAGCGTCCTTGTGACGGTCAATGTATTTTGCTATGAAGACCTTGTCGACAAGATAAGCCATTGGGAGAAAGCTAGCACCTTTCTTCATCAATCCCTTCGCCTGAAGGACCTTTACAACATAATTCCGTGGCGCCAGACGCTTCTCCAGGCTGACGGTGAGCAACAGGGGCCTCTCCACGATGTACTCTGGCTCCAAGCCAACCTTAGTGACCATGAACTCTATCTTGTGGCGAAGTATCTCCTTGGATAGTCCTAGAATCTGTGGCTGCTTGCAGACTGCAGCGCCCAGCTTGTCCTTGGAGCAGCCGAGAATGCTCCTCAAGAACTCTATATTGCAGCGAAGTTTCTCCTCGGATAGTGCTAGAATCTGTGGATGCTTGCAGACTGCAGTGCCAAGCTTGTCCTTGGAGCGACCAAGAGTGCTCCTCAAGAACTCTATCTTGTAGCGAAGGTTCTCGACAGATAATCCAAGAATATGTGGTTGCTTGTAGACTGCACTGGCAAACTTCTCCTTGGAGCAACCAAGAGTGCTCCTCAAGAACTCCATCCTCGCAGCAACGTTGTCTTCAGTGAAACCACAGGCCACGGCCACCCCGTACTTGAATGCATATGAGGTGCGGGGCACACCGGCACACCGAGCTTCTCGGCGCGCAGCACAGACGACTTAACCCGCTCTGGATTGGACGAGAGCAGCCCTCGGGAGGAAATTGACATCTTGACAATATCACAAACACTTAGGCCGCACTCCCGAAGCAATGCGATGTTGGGCTTGACAACCTTCTCGATGTCGGTTCTGAGCATGCTGTTGTCATTCTTCACCTTCTGGAGGAGCTTGTCGAAGGAGCCGAAGAAGGGGATCCAGAACTCGAGCTTCGAGGCGACGTCGCAGGAGCGGAGCGCCATGGCGCCGCCGACCAGGAGGAAGCGGCCGATCTGGGGATCGGACAGGCCTAGGTGGTCGCGGAGGGAGGAGAGGCGGCGGGCGATGTTGTCCACCTTGGAGCGAAGCAACAGTGGATCGGCCGCCACGACGGCGGCGATGTCCGGACGGGATAAGCCCACGCCGGAAAGTAGGGCAAGCACAGCGGACTTGAGGTGGGAGAGCTTCTTGGACGCTTTGAGCGCTTGGGCGCCGGTGAGGCCGCAGGTGCCGATGAGGTAGTCCTCGGCTGAGAAGGGGGTTGTGGTGGCGGAAGTGGAGAGGAGGAGAGTGCGTAGCTGGAGGGGAGGCGAGGGCGAGGGGTTGGAGGGGTGGGAAGCGGTGCGGATAAGCGGGAGAAGGCGCTTCCGGATGTGGAGCATGGCGCCGGCGTCGGCGGAGGGTAATCGGACTTGCCACCGTCGATGGTATTTTTGGAGGGCAGAGCAGCGGTAGTCTAGCAGCTCCAGGCCTCCAGCGGAAAAATTGATAAAATGCCACTCTCCAGAAGTGGCTTAAAAATCTTGGCTCATTTATCGTTGAGGCGGGGACCATCTGTGTGTATGACAGTGGGCCAGAGTGCCTCCAGCGGTCGAGGTAGGACAGTTGCTTAGTCTTGAAATATGCATCAGCCTGTGTTCTATTTGATGCATTTTAATGAATACTCCTATGTGAGCTAGAATTGGCTCAACGTTCTAATGTGGTGCCTTATGTTGGAGGTCTCCTGTATTTATTTACCTGGGCAATCAGTCAAGAGGTATATAGGCTGCAATTGGTGTTTTCCTGCAAAGAATATGCATCTAGTTACCCAGTTAATCGACACGCTTAACTGAAAACAAACCGGCCGTCAGAACCAACTCAAAGCAATTTAGTCCTAAAAGTAACCACACCTGTTCCTAAAAGTTCGCCCCAACCAAACAGCTAAACTGAAAATGTTCACACCAAAGCATCAGGTAATGGAAATTCATCATCTTATTTACGAAACACGTGTGTTTCTCATCAAAGCTGTTGTTTGGATTGGTTGCCCTCTGTTCTTGTGCCCAGATAGTAAGGTAGTCGTTCCCTTGTAAAGTACAACAGAACGCAGAGCATGAATCCACATTGACCTGCGCAAAGCAGATGTATAACCATTTTTGTAGGATAAAGCGTAGGCAATCACCTGCTCTTTAGGTGTTTCATCTCAGGGAGATCAATGTTGATGTACCAGCTGCATGCCGCGCTTCCTGTTAGGGAATCCCTCTCTCAAACAGGAACAATTGGAATGCAAGGGGGAGTAGACTGCGTTCGATCATAGGCAATGGCGCTGCAGCTTGTGCATGGGTGAAGCGGCAGCGCGGCGCGACGGCGACCAACCGCATTTCGCCGAACACTCCGCGTGTGAACTGTAGCTCATTCCAAATTTCCAGATTTCAGCTTGGCGCATTGTGGTTGCCCAAAAGTGGTTTTAGTCAAAAGGAAAATTTCTGGAAAAATTTGTGGAGATAGATCAATGAATTAAGTTTCCAATGTCCTTGGTTTCAATCATTTTTCTGTTGCTATTTTTAAATTAAAATTCCTGAAAGTTTGCTGTTTTAGAACAATATTTGAATTTTTAAGTTATTTTTATTTTATGCAAAAATAGTGAAAATTTTAAATTTATTCATATCAGATATTTTAGAATTTCATAAAATTATTTCTTAGGTTATGTTTTTTGAAGTTGTTATAAGTTTCTTTTGAAGTGCCCTAAATTGGAGAAAAATGAATTAAATGTTGCAAATAATTCTTAAGACAAATAAATCCAGTAGAAAATCCCAAAATGCATTAAAAGCATGCTTAGACACTTTATATTATTTTTACATTTTCTCGGGATGTTACATTTTGCGAGCTAATTGGATGGATGGAAAGGTACTCCTTTCGTTCACTTTTATAAGGTTTATTTTTTGAATGATCTTATTCATAAATATAAGGTTTGCATGTAAATTTAATAAGGTCTTTCCTTCTATATCCCTATTTATTTTTTCTCAACCATATGCATTTATTCATTACCATCCACACAAAGTATATATTTCATCTTCCAAGACAATTAAGTGAGGGCATCTAAGTCATTTTCTCTTATACCTTTCTCAATTTCAACGCAACCTTAATCCTTGTGCAAAGTCAAAATACATCTTATAAAAATAGGCGGTAAGCTCCAAACGTTTTCCGATAAACTCTAATTGAAAAACCAAAAACCTAACGTCGTCCATCATGGCACAAACTACAAGCCATATTTACCCAATAGTTGATAATCATACTAAAAAGAGATAAACCATCCAAATGCCAAGTTCAAGGCATGCATGCCATCAGCTATGGGATCATATGCTCAATTGTGCCTTGGTTCACAAGATGTTGTTTTTGAGAAGCCAGAAGATGACCATCGGCATCTTAAGCAGCTAATGTTAAAAGGCCATATTAATGGTAAGCTGATATCAAGGATGCTAGTCGATGATGGGGTAACTATTAACCTAATGCCTTACTCGACTTGTAAAAAGTTGGAAAAATCCGATGAGGATCTCATTAAAATAAATATGATGCTGAATAACTTCACTGGAGATCTCATGAAGGCTAGAGGTGTCATGGTAACTAAGCTCACAGTTGGCAGAAAGACCTTACCGACAGCTTTCTTTGTAGTTGTCGACGGTCGTGATCGCTTGACCGCAGAAATGTTAAGGGGGTTGATGAGAATGTGGAACCCGGAATTGACTTCGCTCAAAGAGGATGGTCGAAGAAAGGAGAAAGAGAGGGACACCGAGAGTTATACTGGTTCAAACCCCCTATTCGGGTAATAGCTCTACTTCAGTCTTGCCCGGAGGCGAAGAAATTCACTATGTCTTAGTACAAGAGGTGCTCTCCAGCTCAAGCTCCTTTTCTGTGTCTGGCGAGTATGTGTATCTAATCTTGTCTACTGCCCACTGCTACATTGTCGGGACCCCGAATTTGCAAATCCGGACCCTCTGTGTATTCAGCACTAGTCCAGGAACGCGCTAGTGCACACAGTCTTAACATCGGTATATATCACAATCATACCAAACGATACTATCAAAGTACTTTATTTAAATAATCAAAGGGTTACTCGACCTTATGGCCGAGTTACAAATATATGCCTTGCAAGGCGAAACTTATTAAAAGAGAAATAACAAAGAATGAAAATCAAATAAACTTCGTGGCGCCATCCAAGATACCACAGCAACCGACCGGCTCGCATCCCTAAGTAGACGGGTCCTCTTGGAGTTCCTCCTCCAAAGTCGGGCGTAATCTCCTCTTCAAGCGATATTGTGTTGGGGCAAGGGTGAGTACTTGGTACTCGACAAGTCATGCAATGTAATGCAAGCTAATATACTATATGCATGGCTTGGTACAACGGAATAGCTCAAGGTATATTTGCGAGAAATGACTTTTGACAAGTAATATAAGTAGATTCGAAGCGGTAGAAATAAGTAAAGCATAAATAACTTTTCAGAAATTTAATAAACATTTTTCCCCATCCTAAACCACATTTCCATCATCTTCATTATTAAACCAACCCAACTTTTCAAATCCAAGTTATTTTCGTAAAATCTAACCCTTGATCAGTAATTCCCGAGCAATGTCCGATCGTGGACTCGGCTATTCAAATAGATTCTACACTCTGCAGAGGTTATGCACTTTACCCACAAGATACAATCCACTCACCACGTCGGTAGTGAATCGCCATACAAGAGTATGCGAATGAGCGATCATAACAAAGCCTTTCTAAGCCTCAAACAACACAGGTGGTCCTCTCAGGTTCGTGCTCTACACCATCCCTTCCCTTAGCCAAGGCGAAGTATGGGACCAACACACCGTTAGATGGGTACTGGCCACAGCCACGATACGCCCCCGCACAATCACACAAAAGGTGTAATCGACACCCTGAGGCTCCACAAGTGAGTCCTTAGCGACTTAGTCAACTAGGGCCGTCCCATTCCAGCCATGTGGTTGCAAGTATGACCAGTTCAAAGGCTTGCAAGGTTAAGTCCTTAGAGTGACCAGGGCAAGACTACCCGAAACCAAATCATCACTCCCAATGCCACAATCGCCCACTGATTACTCTTGCCACAAGCCCCTGGCCGAAAATCAAGTTTATCAAACCCCGCTTGATTACCATGCACCACGTGCCATCAACATCACATGATACTTTTCCAAAACAGGTTCAATATATCATTAAGTCCATATTAGCATTTGATTGTCCAAAATCATGTCATGAGCACGTAGTGTGTCTAAGCAAAGATACTACAACGGTCTAAACCCATGTTGGCAATTTAATAATGTCCAACTAGTAAACCACAACTAGGGTGACAAAGGGTCATGGCACATACTTAAGTAATCAAGGTGTCATATAGCAATTTGGTATTTATCTAACCCCCATGTTTAAACAAAGTATCTTTCTAATTGAACTAGCATGCAATAGTTTAAATCAAAATAGATTTCGAAATGGGATCAATATGGTCAAAGCACAACTTGCCTTCAAAAAGTACTTGTTCTTGGTCTTGAGTTGGATCCTGAGTCAACACTTCTCCTTCGAATCCTTCCCAAGACTTCAACGTCTACTCGTAAAGCGTGCAAATAGCAAATACACAAATAAACACTAGGCAAAAACATCCCAAAACTCCAAATAAAATCCATAAACAGAGAGAACATAATTTTCTGGATTTTTAGAAACTGGAATCGTCAAATTTGGAGTTAAAACGCAAAAGTTATGATTATTTAAAGTTTAAATAATCAATTAAATAATTTTACAGAGAAAAACTTTAGTCCAAAAATTAAATAAAATTTATATTTAGGTAGATCTTAATTTTATACAAATTTAGAAATTTGAATCGCTCAAATCGGAGTTGAAACGCAAAAGTTATAAGCGTTTGAAGTTTGAATCTAAATTTGAAATCATTATTCGAATTAACAAATCATTTTCTTTTTCGGAAATTAATTATTGCGTCAGCATGGACACGTGGCAGCTCCTGATTGGCCTGCTGACGTCAGCCGGTCCATGGGCTTGGTCCACGCTCGGCTCGGGTCCACGGTGGACTCGGTCCACGGCTCACGTGGATCGACATGTGGGCCCACTCGGGTGACGCTATCGCCGACGCCGCTTAGGCTGGGTTAGCCAGCGACATGCGGGCCCTTCCGACACGCGGGCCCGCTGCGTGTCGGCGTACACGCACGCGCTGGGACGGCCGACCGTCGGTCCAACTTCCCGACACGTGGCGCAATCTCGCCCGTTGGTTTGAAAATCAACCGCGGATTGGATCCAGGGTTTAACACGTTGAAACTACTCGATGCTCGTGGGCCGCTCGATCTAGATCGGACGGTCCAGATCTAATCCTATAATCGCCATCGCTACGGCGCGTGGCGATTGTGAGCCGTTGGATCTTGATCCAACGGTCCGCATCTAATCGGGTTTGGAACACGTGAACTCACCTCAACCGTCCGATTCGATCCGACGGCGGTACGCAGGCTCGCGAGGGCCGATGGCTTGCAGGCGCACGGCTGCCGGAGTTGAAGACGACGACGAGCCCAACGGTGTTCCGGTTGCTCGGCGAGATGAAGGGTCCTTCAGCGCGTCGTCGCGGTGAGTCCGGATCTGAGGTCAACGGCGGCAGGGACGGCGACGGCGCGAACGAAGCAAAGACCGTGGCGGAGCAGCGGCAACTACGGCGAAGCTCAGACGGCTAAACGGCGCGACTTAGCCTCGGTGAAGTAGAGAAGGGAGGGCGCGGATCACGGCGGTCCTCGGTATGCCGGGCATTAAATAGCCTCGGCGTCCGTAAAACGGCAAACCTAATTTGCTACGGCGGCGGCGCGCGTGAGTCCAGTTCGGACTCGGGAAGACGACGAAATCGTGGCCGTCCACGTGGCACAACCAACGGCCACGATCGCGCGGCGCGACCGGTCCGGCCCGACACGGCTCGGTCGGCTCGGCGGATCTCACCGTTGGATCTTGATCCAACGGCCGGGATCGCTAGGGTTGGGAGCTGGTTTGGTTGAGCCAACTGCTCGGTCGGACTTCGAGTCCGACTTCGGTCGGATGAACAAGATTTGACCCGAGTTGGATTTTCCAATGATTTAATATTTAAAATAATTCCTAGTAATTCATTTAATTCATTAAAAATAGCAAATGACTCGAGAAAAATTCCAGAAAAATTCTGAAAATATTTTTGGATCAATTGGGACTCAAATAAAATATTTCCAACAAAAATTTATTTGCAAAATTAAATTCTTTAATTATTTCAAAATGGAATAAATTCAAATAAATTCCAAATAATTCCAAATAAATTCCAGAAAATTCCAAAAATTCACCAAAGTGCCAAATCACACATGAATTTAAGAAAAGCAAAATTTTGGGATGTTACAAACCTCCCCCCTTAATAGAATCTCGTCCCCGAGATTCAGGGCTCACTAAAGGAATAGGTTTGGAAATTCTTTCTTCAAATCCTCTTCGCGCTCCCAAGTCGCTTCGCTTTCTTCATGGTTGCTCCACTGAACTCTACAGAAACGGGTTGACTTGTTTCTAGTTTCTCGATCCATTGTGTCTAGAATCCTCACAGGATGTTCCTTATAAGTCAAATCCTCATGCAACTCAATTAACTCTAGCGGTGTCTGTTCCTCAGGAACTCGGAGACACTTCTTCAACTGGGACACATGGAATACATCATGTACCCCTGCTAACTTATCTCCCGAGTAAGTGGTCTTCACGGGGATAAAATGGGCTACTTTAGTCAGGCGATCCACTATAACCCATATGGAGTCATAACCTCCTTGAGTCTTCGGCAAACCGGTAATGAAATCCATTCCGATTTCCTCCCACTTCCACTCAGGTATCTTCAATTTGTAGCAATCCTGCTGGTCTCTGATGCATTGCCTTGACTCTCTGGCATACGTCGCACAATGCAACATGCTCGGCAACTTCACGTTTCATACTTGGCCACCAGAATCTCTCCTTCAGATCCTGATACATCTTGGCGCTTCCAGGATGAATTGAGTACTTGGAGTCATGGGCTTCCTCCAAAATCGCCGCTTTAACTCCTCCTTGTCGTGCACACAAATCCGATCCTTCATCCACAACGTGCCTTGTTCATCCAATTTGAAGTCCTCTGCCTCGCTTTCCTCCTTGATGGACTTAATCCTGCGGATCCTGTCATCATCCTTCCGCCCTTCTCGGATCTCGATCCTCTAAAGTAGGCTTTACTTCCAAGGTGCCAAGAATCCGCTAGGTACAACCTCAATCTTCATTTTCTGAAAATCCTTACATAACTCATCCTGACTTGTGGCTAGCAACGTACTCACGGTATGGCTTTTCCGACTCAGAGCATCGGCTACTACGTTGGCCTTCCCGGGATGGTAATGGATTCCAACATTATAGTCCTTGATCAACTCTAACCATCTCCTTTGCCTCATATTCAGATCCGATCGGGTGAATATGTACTTAAGGCTCTTATGATCCGTATATACTTCACATCTGTTTCCAATCGAGATAGTGACGCCATATTTTCAAAGCATGCACTACGGCAGCCTAACTCTAGGTCATGTGTCGGATAATTTTCCTCATGCGGCCTCAACTGCCTTGATGCATAAGCGACGACCTTTCCATTCTGCATCAGCACACATCCAAGTCCTTGGCGCGATGCGTCACAATAAATATCGAAGCTTTGAGCAACATCCGGTAGAACTAACACCGGTGCTGATGTCAATCGCTTCTTCAGCTCCTGAAATCCTTTCTCACATTCTGGCGTCCATGCAAACTTCTTTTCCTTCTTCAGCAATTGCGTAAGAGGTTTTGCAATTGTCGAAAAGCCTTCGATGAAACGGCGGTAATATCCTGCCATTCCAAGGAAACTCCGAATCTGGGTCACCGTCTTTGGTTGTTCCCAATGTAACACAGCTTCTACTTTGCTTGGATCTACGGCGACTCCTTCTACAGTCATTACATGTCCAAGAAACTCCACCTCTGTCCTTCCAAAAATCACACTTGCTGAACTTGGCGAAAAGTTGCTGTTCCCTCAGCTTTTCCAAAACTCGCCTTAAGTGTTCGGCATGTTCATCCTCTGTCTTGGAGTAGACCAGGATATCGTCTATGAACACGACGACAAACTTGTCCAAATATTCCATGAACACCTTATTCATCATATTCATGAAATAAGCTGGCGCATTAAATCGATCCAAAGGACATAATCAGAAACTCGTAATGTCCATATCTTGACGAGAATGCGATCTTGAATATCTTACGATCGGATCTTCAATCGATGGTATCCCGATCTCAGATCGATCTTGGAGAAAACTCCGGCTCCTCTTAACTGATCAAACAAATCATCAATCCTGGGTAGCGGATACTTATTCTTCACGGTGACTTCATTGAGTGCACGGTAGTCAATGCACATCCTGAAACTCCCGTCCTTCTTCTTGACAAACAAAACTGGTGCTCCCCACGGTGACGAACTCGGTCTGATAAATCCTTTCTCCATTAACTCCTCTAGCTGTTTCTTCATTTCTACCAACTCCTCGGTAGACATCCGATAGGGTCTCTTTGCTATCGGTCTTTGTGCATCTTGCAAGCTCTATCACAAACTCTATGTCCCCTGTCTCGGCATACCTGTAGATCTTCGGGAAAAACATCGGGTACTCATTCACTCTTGGGACATCCTCTATGCCGATTGCCTTGGTACTGTTAACCATCAATCTGTCCATTTCTAATCAGATGGCTTGAAATTCCACTTTCCTCCCACACGGGCTCTCAATCGAGATAGTCCTTCGTCCACAATCTAATACACCCTTGTGCTTGGATAACCAATCCATTCCCAATATAACATCTAAGGTCCGGGTCTCCAAAATTATAAGGTTTGCTAGGAACTCTATTCCATCTATTAGTATTCTCACCCGGAACATCCTACTTCCGCTCGGAGTTCTAACCAGGGTTTGAACTAAAAGCATGCACTTAAGTCTTGCAATTCTCAAGTCATTTCTAGCAGCAAAGCCTTGCGAAACAAACGAATGCGAAGCTCCGAGTCAAACAAAATCAAGCAGGTGCTGAGTTAACAAGTAACTTACCCAAGATCGACGTCCGTAGCATTCTGCGCAGTGCATCTGCGGTGACATGGTTGACTCGGCCTCTCACCACGGTCCTGGTGTGGCTCCTGTCTTTGGCGCCCTAGCTGGGTGGTTCCTAGGTTGAAGCGAACTGGGTCGCTCTGCTGTCTTCTTTGGGCAGCTGTTGGCAAAATGTCTCGGCTCGTTGCGGTTATGTAACGTCTCACTGTTCCTTCTTGTTGCACAGGGTAGCGTTTCTAGCGGGTGAGGTGCAGTAGTTCTGATCGATGTGTCTTGGTCTTTGAGGAGGGTGTCCTTGTTGCATTCGTGGTTGGAATCAAGAATTGATTTGGTGCAACTCTCAAGCGCCGCTATGCGTTCCTCGACGTGATCCTTGCTTTGTTGCATCCTGCGCTTCTGTTCTCATCCAGTTCCTTGCGCTTTGTCCTCAAGAATAAGCGCCTTATTCACCAACTCTTGGAAATCTGGAAAGGTGTGGGTGATCAACCCTACTTGCAATCCTGAGTTGAGTCCCTTCATGAAACGAGACTGTCTAGATTTATCTGCCGCTACATCCTCAGTGCGTAGCGTGCTAGCTGTGTGAACTTGTTCAGTAGTCGGCCACCGGGTGATTACCTTGCTTGATGCTCTGAACTCCTCCTTCTTAAGGTCCATGATTCCTTCAGCACGTGATACCGTCGAATGCACCGTGAACTCTTCCCAAGTGATATCTTGAGGGTTCTCTGCGTGGCACGAAGTTCTCCCACCATTCTGGCCAATGTTCCTTCCAACCGATGAGAAGCGTGAAGTACCTTCTCATTCCCTATGCATTGAGCTATGTGTAGCTTCCTCTCAATTGATCTTAACCAATCGTCGGCCTCCAATGGATTGGCATTCCCAGAGAAAGTGGGTGGGTGAGTCCTCATGAACTCGACACCTTGTATTCGGCGTGGTCCCCGATTAACTTGATTAGCGATGGCCTGAGCGATGGCGTGCTGCATTTGTTGCATCATAGCATGCATCAATCGAGTCTGAGCAACAAGAAATGCTCCAAAATTCTGCATATCATCTGGCGGTCTTTGGTGCTCTATCATTAGGGTTTTCTGGGCGAGAACCGCTCCGTTGCTTCCAAAGTTTCCACGGTGTTCACCATCTGTCGATTTGCTCTAGGTTTAGAGATGAGAGGGAAACGAGAATAGACAAGTAATATGGAACTTATGCCGAAAAAGGTGTAGCCTTAAGGTCCAACTTTATTATTAGTAACTTGGTATGGCTGCTTACAATGCCTAAGGGCCTTGCAACACATAATGCACACTCAAAGCAAACAAAGCAAATCCAAATCGAACTAACTCGAATCTATCGCCTAAAGGGTGACTCTTTATTCTATGACTCGACTCGGCGAAGGAGTCTCACTATAGAACCTATGCTCACTCCTCGAGAAAACCTCCACGGCACGGTGCAGGTCTTTGTGGCATAGGCGCGAAACGATTGCCATGTCCAAAGAATCGTGTCCTCTGTGGTAGTCGAAGAAGCGATGTCCTCCTCGATATCCGACTCCTCTGGATCTGGCTCGTGTAGCTCGTCTTGGCTCTGGGTGCAGTCCGTACAAAGTCATCTCCAACTCGTCAATCCTTCGCAGAAGATGTGCCACATACTCTTGAGCTTCCCGCCATCTGTTCTTCTCTGTCGTGATCTCCTTGCGGGCCTTCTGTAGCTCCTTGCTTGTATTATCTAGTACATCCCCCTGGGCGACGACAAATCGTGCCAACTGTGTAGTCGTGGCATTCTCATCCTGAATCGTCTTCGGGTCAAGAAGGTTATCGCTGCGCGGATGATAACGGAACACCGTACTCTCCAACTCTCTGGCGTAGATACTGGTAATGTGCCGCATTGCGCGTCGTGATACTTCTTGGATACCCATCTGCATTGTAGACCTTCTAGCAGTGCAGTGTATCGGGCGATTGCCTGGGCCCTTTTTCCTAGCGGGTACCTCAATCCTCACATCACAAGCCTTGATCAATCCCGCTTGTCTGATCACTTCCACTTGGTATTGGGGCTTCTCAAAATCTCCGAGAGTCTGTAGCATATGCCAAAGTTCCGCGGCGTGACCAACTCCCAGATCAACGTAGTTGAACTCTTCCTCCATCTGTCACAAGAGTGCTTTACGTAAGAACTCGGAATTTTTGAATTGTGACAAGGTAAGGAAAAATTTTAGCAAAAGACAAGAAAAGAGAGAAGGGGATAAGTCGAGATGTCATTTCTTATCTTGACAAACTTTTAGCTTTAGAAAATAGGTTTTATCCTCACTACGACCATTCTAGCTTTGGGTTGAGCCTACAGTCAAGTATGGCTCTGATACCACCTCTGTCGGGACCCCGAATTTGCAAATCCGGACCCTCTGTGTATTCAGCACTAGTCCAGGAACGCGCTAGTGCACACAGTCTTAACATCGGTATATATCACAATCATACCAAACGATACTATCAAAGTACTTTATTTAAATAATCAAAGGGTTACTCGACCTTATGGCCGAGTTACAAATATATGCCTTGCAAGGCGAAACTTATTAAAAGAGAAATAACAAAGAAATGAAAATCAAATAAACTTAGTGGCGCCATCCAAGATACCACAGCAACCGATCGGGCTCGCATCCCTAAGTAGACGGGTCCTCTTGGAGTTCCTCCTCCAAAGTGGCGTAATCTCCTCTTCAACTGATATTGTGTTGGGGCAAGGGTGAGTACTTGGTACTCGACAAGTCATGCACAATGCAAGCTAATATACTATATGCATGGCTTGGTACAACGGAATAGCTCAAGGTATATTTGCGATGAAATGACTTTTGACAAGTAATATAAGTAGATTCGAAAGCAAAGAGAAATAAGTAAAGCATAAATAACTTTTCGTGAAATTTAATAAACATTTTTCCCCATCCTAAACCACATTTCCATCATCTTCATTATTAAACCAACCCAACTTTTCAAATCCAAGTTATTTTCGTAAAATCTAACCCTTGATCGTAATTCAGAGCAATGTCCGATCACTGTGGACTCGGCTATTCAAATAGATTCTACACTCTGCAGAGGTTATGCACTTTACCCACAAGATACAATCCACTCACCACGTCGGTAGTGAATCGCCATACAAGAGTATGCGAATGAGCGATCATAACAAAGCCTTTCTAAGCCTCAAACAACACAGGTGGTCCTCTCCAGGTTCGTGCTCTACACCATCCCTTCCCTTAGCCAAGGCGAAGTATGGGACCAACACACCGTTAGATGGGTACCTGCCACACCACGATACGCTCCCCGCATAATCACACAAAAGGTGTAATCGACACCCGAGGCTCCACAAGTGAGTCCTTAGCGACTTAGTCAACTAGGGCCGTCCCATTCCAGCCATGTGGTTGCAAGTATGACCAGTTCAAAGGCTTGCAAGGTTAAGTCCTTAGAGTGACCAGGGCAAGACTACCCAAAACCAAATCATCACTCCCAATGCCACAATGGCCCACTGATTACTCTTGCCACAAGCCCCTGGCCGAAATCGTTTATCAAACCCCGCTTGATTACCATGCACCACGTGCCATCAACATCACATGATACTTTTCCAAAACAGGTTCAATATATCATTAAGTCCATATTAGCATTTGATTGTCCAAAATCATATCATGAGCACGTGTGTGTCTAAGCGACATACTACAACGGTCTAAACCCATGTTGGCAATTTAATAATGTCCAACTAGTAAACCACAACTAGGGTGACAAAGGGTCATGGCACATACTTAAGTAATCAAGGTGTCATATAGCAAATTGGTATTTATCTAACCCCCATGTTTAAACAAAGTATCTTTCTAATTGAACTAGCATGCAATAGTTTAAATCAAAATAGATTTCGAAATGGGATCAATATGGTCAAAGCACAACTTGCCTTCAAAAAGTACTTGTTCTTGGTCTTGAGTTGGATCCTGAGTCAACACTTCTCCTTCGAATCCTTCCCAGACTTCAACGCTCTACTCGTAAAGCGTGCAAATAGCAAATACACAAATAAACACTAGGCAAAAACATCCCAAAACTCCAAATAAAATCCATAAACAGAGAGAACATAATTTTCTGGATTTTTAGAAACTGGAATCAAATTTGGAGTTAAAAGCATAAAAGTTATGATTATTTAAAGTTTAAATAATCAATTAAATAATTTTACAGAGAAAAACTTTAGTCCAAAAATTAAATAAAATTTATATTTAGGTAGATCTTAATTTTATACAAATTTAGAAATTTGAATCGCTCAAATCGGAGTTGAAAGCACTTAAAAGTTATAAGCGTTTGAAGTTTGAATCTAAATTTGAAATCATTATTCGAATTAACAAATCATTTTCTTTTTCGAAATTAATTATTGCGTCGGCATGGACACGTGGCAGCTCCTGATTGGCCTTTGGCGTCCACCGGTCCATGGGCTTGGTCCACACTCGGCTCGGGTCCACGGTGGACTCGGTCCACGGCTCTCGTGACTGACATGTGGGCCCACTCGGGTGACGTCATCGCCGACGCCGCTTGGCAGGTTAGCCAGCGACATGCGGGCCCTTCTCGACACGCGGGCCCAGCGTGTCGATCTACACGCACGCCGCTGCGGACGGCGCCGACGCGTCGGTCCAACTTCCCGACACGTGGCGCAATCTCGTCCGTTGGTTTGAAAATCACCCGCGGATTGGATCCAGGGTTTAACACGTTGAAACTACTCGATGCTCGTGGGCCGCTCGATCTAGATCGGACGGTCCAGATCTAATCCTATAATCGCACTGCTACGGCACGTGGCGATTGTGAGCCGTTGGATCTTGATCCAACGGCCCAGATCTAATCGGGTTTGGAACACGTGAACTCACCTCAACCGTCCGATCCGATCCGACGGTGCACGAGCTTCGCGAGGGTCGATGGCCGTGGTGGCGCCGGCTGCCGGAGTTGAAGACGACGACGAGCCCAACGGCGTTCCGGTTGCTCGGCGAGATGAAGGGTCCTTCGGGCGCGTCTCGTCGCGGTGAGTCCGGATTCGAGGTCAACGGGCGCAGGGACGGCGACGGCGGCGCGAACGGCAAAGACCGGGCGAGCAAATACAACTACGGCGAGCTCGCGACGGCTAAACGGGCGCGACTTAGCCTCGGTGAAGTAGAGAAGGAGAGGGCGGGATCACGGCGGTCCTCGGTATGCCGGGCATTAAATAGCCTCGGCGTCCGTAAAACGGAAACCTAATTTGCTACGCGCAAGCGGCGGCGAGTCCAGCTCGGACTCGGGAAGACGACGAAATCGTGGCCGCCCACGTGGCACAACCAACGGCCACGATCGCGCGGCGACGGTCCGTCCGACACGGCTCGGGTCGGGGTCGGGCGGATCTCAGCCGTTGGATCTTGATCCAACGGTCGGGATCGCTTAGGGTTGGGAGCTGGTTTGGTTGAGCCAACTGGCTCGGGTCGGACTCGAGTCCGACTCGGTCGGATGAACAGTACTTGACCCGAGTTGGATTTTCCAGCGATTTAATATTTAAAATAATTCCTAGTAATTCATTTAATTCATTAAAAATAGCAAATGACTCAGAAAAATTCCAGAAAAATTCTGGAAAATATTTTGGATCAATTGGGACTCAAATAAAATATTTCCAACAAAAATTTATTTGCAAAATTAAATTCTTTAATTATTTCAAAATGGAATAAATTCAAATAAATTCCAAATAATTCCAAATAAATTCCAGAAAATTCCAAAAATTCACCAAAGTGCCAAATCACACATGAATTTAAGAAAAGCAAAATTTTGGGATGTTACATACATTCATCTCAGGGAGGTTTTAAGCCTCTCCCAACCGTTACTAGAAAACAGCCGGGAGAGATTCCTGGGGGAGTGGCTTCATGCGCACTAAAGCCGGATCGTAACCGTCCCGTGATTTTCGTCCATGTCTGGCCTGACTCCATCATTTAAGGATCTTGGTAACTGACGGCGTGAATGCCCGACCAAGACCGTCCGAGCTTGACCCCTCGGACGGGAGCTAGCCCCTTGCTTTCTAAGTCGAGCTCGGGCTAGGTACCCCCGACCACGTCGTTGACCGCATGGGTCCCACTGGACCTCGAGCTAAGAATTCGTTGAACGTGCCGTTGACCTGGCAGGGATTTTACAGTCCCCGCTAGTAGTCGATGCTAATGGAAGCTACAACATGTTGCTTGGCAGAGACTGAATACATGCCAACTGTTGTATTCCATCAACTATGCATCAAAAGCTAATACAATAGAATGGCGATAAAGTTGAGGTGGTCGCAGCTGACACATCAGCTCATATAGCCATGGCCAGTACAGAGACCAATTGGCAACACGAAGGGGCCAAGTGTATATCGCAAAAGCGCTTCAAGATTGTGATTTCATATGCATCGGCCAAGCATGTGTGAATTCGATTAGCGTGAAGCCAAGCACACTTGATCGGCCGAATGAGATTGTACGCCGATGGAGTCTAAAGCGGCAATATAATTTTTACAAGATAGAATGCAATGTTATCGGCAAACAACGGATAGCTATGAGGCCATCGAAGATTTTGAAAATGTTGAAAGATTTGGTAAAGGTTTTCCGTCTTCGGATCCATTAGAAGAAATTGATATAGGCGATGGTGATAGAAAGAGACCAGCTTTTATTAGTTCAAAGTTGACTGTTGAATACAAGGAGAAGTTGGACAATTTACTGAAAAGCTATAAAGATTGTTTTGCTTGGGAGTATCATGAGATGCCTTGGTTAAGCCGACAGCTTGTTGAACATTGGCTACCGATAAAACCAGGCTATTGGCCGTTTAGATAGTCCCCTAGGCAGTTTAATCTGGCCATGTATGATAGGATAAAATAAGAAATAGAGCGATTGTTAGAAGCTAAGTTTATCAGGCCTTGCCAATATGCTAAGTGGGTTTTTATCATCGTTCCTGTGATGAAGAAAAATGGTAAACTTAGGGTGTGCGTTAATTTTAGAGATTTAAATAAGGCAACACCTAAGGATGAATACCCGATGCCTATAGCAAATATGCTTATCGATGCTGCATCTGGGAATAAAATTATTAGTTTTCATGATGGGAATGTAGGGTACAATCAAATATTCATGGCCGAAGCTGATACTCATAAGACATGTTTCAAATGCCCTGGAGCCCTAGGGTTATTAGAATGCGTCGTAATGACATTCGGCTTAGAGAATGCTGGCGCTACATATCAAAGAGCCATGAATTTGATTTTTCATGAGTTGATCGGCCATATTGTGGAAATTTATATCGATGATGTTGTTTTAAAGTCCACGAGTGATTATCAACATCTAGCCGATTTAGAAGTAGTATCCAAGAAAACCATAGGGCATAATTTGAAGATGAATCCTTATAAATGCGCTTTTGGGGTATCGGCTTGGCAATTTCTTGGGTTTATGGTGCATAAGAGAGGTATTGAAGTTAACCAAGAATGTGTCAAAGCCATAGCCAATACATGCCCCCAAGGTGCAAAAGGGATCTCCAAAAGTTGATCGGTAAGATAAATTATTTGAGCCGATTTATATCAAATTTATCTGGTCGGATAGACACTTTTGCTCCATTACTAAGTTAAGAGAAAATCAAGAATTCATGTGGCGGGACCGATTAGCAGAAAGCCTTTGATAATATCAAGGAATATCTGTCTAAGCCGTCGGTATTAGCTGCGCCACAAAAGGGTGTACCGTTTAGGTTGCATACAGCGGCTGAAGAATTGACAATTGGGGCAATCCTGGTGCAAGAGATCAATGGCAAGGAACATGTAATCTTTTATTTAAGTCGACGACTAATTGATGTTGAAACAAGATATCCTCCCATTGAAAAGCTTTGTTTGTCTTTATATTTTGCTTGCACCAAGTTAATGCATTATATACTAGCTTTGGCTTGCAAGGTCATATGTAAAGATGATATAATTAAGTATATGTTGTCAGCTCCAATTTTGAAAGGTTGACTTGAAAAGTGGGCTTATAGGCTTACTGAGTTCGACTTAACATTTGAATTGGCCAAAGCAGTTAAGGGACAGGTGATAGCCGATTCTATAAAAAAACATAGAACTGATTGTGAAATAGTTACTATTGCCCCTTGGCATTTATATTTTGATGGATTAGTTTGCAGAGAAGGTGATGGTATCGGCATCATACTAATATCCCCAAAGGGGAATAGTTTTGAGTTTGCGTTCAGGCTTAAATAGATGTTCAAATAATCCATCTGAGTATGAAGCATTGCTTAGGGGCTGCACATGCTCGATAATCTTGGTATCGACTTTGTTGAGGCTTATGGTGACTTTCAGCTTGTAGTACAACAAATAAGAGAGGAATACAATTGCTATGATGACATTTTGATTAAATACTTAAAGAATTGTCAAGTAATAATCGGTTCATATAACACTTTTTCAATCAACCATATCCCTCGTGAGTAAAATACTATGGCCAATTCATTGGCACAACAAGCTTTGGAGTATAAGGTTTTTGACAAATTGGTTTATTGTGAGCTGATTTAAAAAATGATTATGTGTACTGATGTAACCGATTGGCGATTGAAGATATCGTACTATTTGTCGAATCCGTCAAAACCGACAGATAAGAAAACTAAAAGACAAGCCTTAAAATATGTTATGCTCGATAATACACTCTATTATTAGACTCTAGAAGGTTTGTTGTTGAGATGTCTTAGAACTGAGTTGGCAAAATCTACAATGGGAGATGTTCATGAAGGAATTTGTGGAACGCATCAGTCGGCTCATAAAATGAAATGGTTGTTGAGATGTACTGGTTACTTTTGGCCGACGATGTTGAAGGATTGTTTTAAATACTACAAGGGGTGTCAGGATTGCCAGAAGTTTGGAAATGTACAATTAGCACCTGCTACGGTCTTACATCCGATCATAAAGCCTTGGCCATTTAGAGGTTGGGGTATAAATATAATTGGTCAAATATATCCTGCATTGTCTAAAGGGCATAAGTATATATTAGCCATGATCAATTATTTTTCTAAGTGGGTTGAAGCTATTCCATTGAAGAAGGTGACCAGTGTTGAGGCGATTGTGTTTGTCCAAGAACACATATTTTTATCGGTTTGGAATCCCTCAGATGATAACGACTGATCAGGGTACTGTGTTCATGTCTAATGAATTCCAGAGTTTTGCTGAGAATTTTGGGATCAAGTTTTTAGATTCATCGCCTTATTATGCACAAGCTAATGGTCAAATCGAGTTGTCGAATAAAACATTGATCAAGTTGATTAAGAGAAAAAATTGATGATAAACCGAGGAATTGGCATATCACGTTAGCCGATGCATTGTAATCTTATAGGATTGCTTGCCATGGTGCTACTAAGTTATCACCATATCAGCTTGTGTATGGACAAGAGGTGGTATTGCTAATAGAGATTGATATAAGCTCTTTGAGGGTCACCAAACAAGATAATTTGTTGGCTCAAGACTAGAGATTTGATAGTCGATAATTTAGATGATTTGGCTGAATTGAGGTTACGAACGTTGGAGTGAGTTTCGAAAAATAAGGCTAGAGCCGCAAGGGCTTACAATAAAAAGGTTATGCTTAAATCATTTGATGAATCCAACTTGGTTTGGAAAATAATTCTACCTGTGGCTCAAAGGATAGTCGATTTGGAAAATGATCTTCGATGTGGGAAGGGTCATATAGAGTTAAGCGACTAGTCAAAGGTAATTCATATATTTTGGAGACTTTGAATGGAGTACCATTTACTAAGGTGATTAACGAAAAATACTTGAAGAAATATTACCCAAGTGTTTGGGTGGGTTCTTAATCGGCTAAACTTTATGGAATTTTGATGGTCGATAGCTTAAGACCAAATTAACTCATTGTTGTTGATTTCGGTTAAATGGCCGATGAGATGCATCATCCTTAGAACAAAAATTTATAACATCAAAGCAAGGTAACAACCATTTAAAGGGGAATAAAATTGGTTAAACAACCGATTTATATATTACAAATATTCGAAAGTATCAACAGGAGGCCCAATTATTCATTACATAACAAAAGTTCGATAGAAACTTAGGGATTGATGCCTAGGCCTGAAAGCACAGCTAATGCAATGGCTAGGATCTTGTCGATTTCATTGATAATGGCATGATCCTCTTCAGCCATGCTAGGAACGGGGACAATCTTGGTTGATTGTTCCTGGATTGCTGATACACCTTTGGCCAATGCAATTTTTTGCTCTTTGAGGGAAGATGAGAAGCTTGACATTTTTGGGGCTATGTCGGCTAGCTGTTGGTTGACTTTGCCAATTCATTTTCCAAAGACTTCTCAGATGCCTCTAAAGCCGATATGAGCTCCTTTGTCACCTTGAAGTCCTTGTTCTCCTTATCATATTTGGCCTTCATCTTCTTGGTGTCAGCCACCAGCTAGTCCAAGAGCTTCTGGTCTTGTCTTTGAGCTATCCAATGCTTTAGCCGTTCCTTCGCCTCATCGATCGCCTTCTTTCTGTCGTCAATGAAGCATGCATTGAGAAAGGCGACTCTGACTTTCTCGAGGCGGTCAGGTTTCTGACATCGAATGCGTCTCATATCGGTTGTGAATCCATGAGCAGGTTGGCCTTGGGGCTGAGTTGCACCATACAAAGGTGCTTGAGCCTTTCCGTGGCGCCCGACGCTGCCATCACTTGGGTTGATGCTTGTCGGACCTGAATATGTGTAACACCCCAAAATTTTGCTTTTCTTAAATTCATGTGTGATTTGGCACTTTGGTGAATTTTTGGAATTTTCTGGAATTTATTTGGATTTATTTGGAATTTATTTGAATTTATTCCATTTTGAAATAATTAAATAATTTAACTTTGCAAATAAAATTTTGTTGGAAATATTTTATTTGAGTCCAAAACGTTCCAAAATATTTTCCAGAATTTTTCTGAGCAGTTTGCTATTTTTCTTGAATTAAATGAATTTCTGAGGAATTAATTGGATTATTTAATAACTGGAAAATGCGAGTTGGTTTGTACTGTTCATCCGACTGGACCCGAGTCCGAGTCAGACTCGAGTCAGACTCGAGCCTGCATCGAGCCAACCGGGTCCAAATGAGCCCAACGTCCGGCGACCGTTGGATCAGGATCCAACGGCCCACGATGAGCCGCGACCGATCCGGCCGGATCCGGTCGGATCCGATCTCGCCACGCCATCGTGGCGCTGATCGCGCCACGTGGACGGGCCGCGCTGCCTCCGCCCGAGTCCAGTCGGACTCCTCCGCCAGCCGCCGAAGTTCGGTTAGGGTTCTTCGATTTACAAGACGTCGAGGCCCTATTTAAGTGCTTGACCTTTCCGCCGCGTAGCCCTTTCCCGTGCGCCTCTTTTGCCCTAGCTACTCACGCCCGAGCTGCCGTCGTCCTCGAGCAATTCCTCGTCGTAGTTAGAGGAGGCGCCGCCGCTGTTTTTGCCTTGTGCTGCCGCCGTTGAGGATCCTCCGACGTCTTTGAGCCTAGATCCGGAACCGTCACGTCAAGGCGCTTCGGGGGAGACCTTTCACCTCACCGGGACCGCGTCGGAACGCCGTTCGGGACGTCATCGTCCTCGTCTCCGGCTGCCAGAGCCCCGCCGCGCCGCCATCGCCCTCGCGAGCTACCACAGCCGTCCGATCAAGATCGAACGGCCACGGTAAGCCCACGTTCTCTCCGAACCCCAGAATCCCAGATTAGATCTGGACCGTTGGATCAAGATCCAACGGCCCACGTTCGGCCACGTCGCCGTACATTTTTCCCGTTGCAAACCCTAGATCTATTTTCAACCGTTGGATCAAGATCCAACGGCTTAGATTGAGCCGCGTAGCACGCATTGCACCGCAGTAGATCCAATCTGGACCGTCCGATCTAGATCGTACGGCCCAGATCCGCCGCGTTACCCCAAATGCGTGAAACCTAGATCTAATCCGCGCCGTCGAATTTCAAATCAATGGCCGTGATTGCGGCACGTGTGCCCAGCCGCGTACGCGCGCGCGAGCGCGTGTCACTGACATGCCGGGCCCGCGTGTCAGCGGGACGACCAAACCGCACCATGACGTTCCGCTGACGTCATGGTGGGGCCTGCATGTCAGCAGCATCGGCCGAGCCGGGCTGACGTCAGCCGACCGGCGTGGACCAATCCGGTGCCGACGCGTGTCACTGCTGACGCAATAAAAGAATTTCCGAAAAAGAAAATGATTTATTAATTCGAATTATTGTTTCAAATTTTGATTCAAACTTCAAATGCTTATAACTTTTGCATTTTAACTCCGATTTGAGTGATTCAAATTTCTAAATTTGTATAAAATTGAGATCTACCTAATGATGAATTTTATTTAATTTTTGGACCAAAGTTTTTCTCTGTATTAATATTTAATTGATTATTTTAAACTCTAAATGCTTGTATCTTTTGCATTTGAACTCCGAATTTGACGATTCCAGTTTCTAAAAATTCATAAAATTATGCTCTCTCTGTTTGTGAACTTTATTTGGATGTTTGGACACTTTTTTTTATTGTTTTATTCATTTGTTGCTATTTGCACGCGTTACGAGTAGACGTTGAAGTGCCGAAAGGATTCGAAGGAGAAGTGTTGACCCAGGAGCCAGCTCAGGACCAAGAACATGTACTCTTTGAAGGCAAGTTGTGATTTGACCATGTTGATCCCAATTTCAAATTAAATTCGATTTAAACTATTGCATGCTAGTTTAATTAGAAAATACTTTATTTAAATTATGGGAAATAGATAAATGCCTAATTGCTGTATGACACCTTGGTTAATTAAATATGTGCCATGACCCTTGTCACCCTAGTTGAGGATTAAATAGTTGGACATTACTAAATTGCCAACCTGGGGATTTAGACCGTGGTAGTATTATGCTTAGACCTGCTACGTGCTCATGACATGATTTTGGACACTCAAATGTTAATATTGACTTAATGATATATTGAACCTGTTTTTGGAAAAGTATCATGTGATGTTGATGGCACGTGGTGCATAGTAATCAACTGGGGTTTGATAAATAGATTTGACCGGGGCATGTGGCAAGAATGATCGGGTGGTCCAGTTGTGGCACTGGGAATGTTGGTTTGGTTCTTCAGGTAGTCTTGCCCTGGTCACCCTAAGGACTTAACCTTGCAAGCCTTTGAACTGGGTCAAACGTGCAACCACATGTCTGTAATGGGACGGACCTAGTTGAATAAGTTGCTAATAACGTACCTGTGGGACCTCAGGATGTCAACTACACCCTTTGTGTAGTTGTATGCGGAGCGCATCGAGTCTGCGGCCAGGTACCCATCTAACGGTGGCTTGACCTAGACTTCGCCTTCGCTAAGGGAAGGGTTAGTGTGCAATCACCGGGGAGGACCACTTGTACTGTTAGAAGTTTCCGAAAGACTTTGTTACGGAAACTCGCCTTTGTGGTGATTGACTGTATCTTGTGGGTAAAGTGCATAACCTCTGCAGAGTGTAAAATCTATTCGAATAGCCGTGTCCGCGGTATTGGACATCGCTCGGGAATTACAGTTAAGGTTTAGACTTTCTTGAAAATAACTTGGACTTGAAAGGTTGGGTTGGTTTAATAATGATGATGATGGAAATGTGGATTAGGAATGGGAAAGATGTTTATTTAATTATTGGAAAAGTTATTGATGCTTTACTCGTTCTACTGCTTTCGAATCTACTTATGATACTTGTTAAATGCTGTTTACTGCAAATAAACCTTGAGCTATTCCTTTGTATCAAGCCATGCATATAGTATATTAGCTTGCATTCTGTGCATGGCTTGCTGAGTACCAAGTACTCACCCTTGCCGCAATACAACACCAGTTGAAGAGGAGACTACACCAGCTTTGGAGGAGGAGCTCCAAGAGGAACCGTCTAACTAGGGAGCGAGCCCAGTCAGTTGTCTGTGGTATACTGGATGGCGCCACGATGTTATCTTGCTTTTTTCGCTGCTATTATTTCTCTCTTAATAAGTTTCGCCCTGCGTGGCGTATATTTGTAACTTGACCATAAGGTCAAGCAACCAGTTTGATTATTTAATTAAAGTACTTTATTAGTATCGAGTGGTATGATTGTGATATTTACCAATGTTGAGACTGTGTGCACTAGCGCGTTCCTGGACTAGTGCTGAATACACAGAGGGTCCAGATTTGCAGATTCGGGTCCCGACAATATGCAAATTCGGACCCTCTGTGTATTCTACACTAGTCTAGGATCACGCTAGTGCACACACAGCCTCAACATAGATGAAATATCACAATCATACACAACGGAAATATAAAAGTACTCAATTATTGAATATAAAACTGGTGAATGACCTTAAGGTCAACCTTACACTTGCGAGGCCTTGATGGCATCAACTTCAAATAAGTAAAAAGCAGTGAAATGAAGAACGTCGGTGAATCCCATCAATATGCCACAGGCATCTGACAAGGTTCAACTCCTAGATATTCACCTCCTTGCGGAACTCCTCCTTCGAAGATGTAGACTTCTCCTCAACTGGTGATTTGTTTGTTGCAAGGAGGTGAGTACATAAAGCACTCAGTAAGTCATGCACAGAATGCAAGTCTAATAACGACATGCATGGATTATTCCAAATGAATGGCTAAGTGGTTGTTTTGCAATAAATAGCAATTACAAATAACCATAATAGATTGTAAGCTGTAAAAACCAGTAATATCAACAATAGGTTTCACAGTTGTTTCTCGCGTAAACCATTTCTCCTCCTTAAACCAATTTCACATTTCCCGAACAACCTTTCTCCAAACCCAAGTTCATTTATGAAAATCTAACCCTTGATTGTAATCCCCAAGCATTGTCCAATACCGTGGACACTGCTATTCGAATAGTTTTGACAATCTGCAGAGGTTATACACTTTACCCACAAGATACAATCAACTCATCACACCAGCCGTGAATCGCCATACGAGAGTATGCGAATGAGCAATCATAACAAAGCCTTTCGGAAATTTATATCTTAACATATGAACCTCCCCGGTTGCCATACACTATCCCTTCCCTCAGCAGAGGCGAAGTATATGACCGACATACCATTGGATGGGTACCAAGCCGCAGCACAGGTACACTCCCCCGTACATCTACACCCCTGTGTAACCGTCACCCTTAGGTACCACATGCAAGATATTAGCAACTTACTCAACTAGGTCTGTCCCATTCCAGACATGTGGTTGTATGTTTGACTCAGTTCAAAGGCTTGCAAGGTTAAGTTCTTAATTGACCAAGGCAAGACTTCCATCACTCCACTCACAGAAAACCATCTCACCATCACTCTTATATTATGTTACTATATCAACCCAGTGCCACCCTAGCCCACCATCACTCACAACTCCCGCCACTTGCCTCAGTCTAAATCATTCTCTCACCCGATTGGTTACCATGCACCATGTGCCATCATCACCATCAATTTCGACATTCCAAAGTTATTTCAATGACACGATGCATGGCTAAGCAGACTATTATGATCTAATTAACCTATGTTGGCAAAGTATTAATGTCCAACTATTATTCCACAATCTAGGGTGATAAAATGAATTAGGGCATATGGTTAGTTCAGACAAGGTGGCATAATTCAAATAGGTGGCTTAGTTCAGACAAGGTGCCTCAGTCTAAATCATTCCCTCACCCGATTGGTTACCATGCACCACATGACATCATCACCATCAACAACACATGTCACATTTTCATAACTATATTCCATATCTCATTAAGTCAAGATTAATTTCGACATTCCAAAGTTATTTCAATGACACGATGCATGGCTAAGAAGACTATTTACGATCTAATTAACCCATGTTGGCAAAGTATTAATGTCCAACTATTATTCCACAATCTAGGGTGATAAAATGAATTAGGGCATACGATTAGTTCAGACAAGGTGGCATAATTCAAATAGGTAGCTTAGCTATTCCCGAATTAATTGAAATCATATTAATTTAAATTAGCATGCAATAATTTGAATCAACATAAATTTCAAAAGTAGGATCAACATGGTCAAAGCACAAATTGCCTTAGAGACACCCTTGCTCTTACTCTGGATCTTGAGTTTAGCTTGAGTCCTCGCTCTCGAACAATCTCGACAATTCAACGTCTACGTGTAACAAAATATAAATGCAAATAAATACCAATAACAGAGAGAAAATCAACTCCAAAAATCAAATAAAATTAATCATTAAATAGAGCATAATTTTACAAATTTTTAGGCTCTGGAATCACCTCAATCGGAGATTGTATGAGCAAGAACGAGTAACTTAAAGTTTAAAATAATTTAAAAAGAATAAACCGAATTAAACTAATTATTTTTCTTTTGGAAAATCCGATAAAAATAACGTCACCTGACGTCAGCGTCAATTTCTCTTTTCAGCTGAATTATTTTTATACTGGAAAACCGAATTTATGACGTCATCCTGACATCATTGCTGACGTTAGCACATCGTGGTATGATTGACAGGTGGAGCCTGGTCCATAGGCTCACTCCACGGAACAGCCTAATCTACGGTGAACCTAGTGCATCAAGAATATGAAATGACATGTGGGCCCGTGAGATTGCTGACTAAGCCACCACGAATGATGACTGGACCGGCACCTCCGCAGATTCATCCGTCGCGGTGCTGAGCTGGAGCCAACATTGCACCACATGTCAACGGATGAACTCAGCCACGTCACCGCCACCGGCTCGGGACCCTATGGTCACCGCCGGCAACTGGCGAGGCCACCTCTAGAAAGTTCTCACTGTCATGATTCGGGTGCTCCACTTACCTCATGTGGAGCTTCCCTAGCTCACCGACTGTCGGTGTTTCGTACACCCGCTATACAAATTTTTGGTTAGTGGGGGTCGCGCGCTCCCTCTCCCCGAATGGTCGACTCAAGGAGCCAAGGGTTTATACTGGTTCGGGCTGAAGGTCCCTACTCCAGTTCGTACGACGGATGTGTATTGCTTCTGGGAGCAAGTAGATGCGGGGTATTACAAGCGAGGAAGTGTTTGACCGGTCTCCATCTTGATCGATCGAACCTCTCCCCTTCCACTCGGGATCCTGCCTTTCCTTATATAGACGGAAAATGGCTGGTTACATGGGAGTTTGGAAAGAAAAAAGGTAGGGTCTCTTATGCCTCAGAGTCCGTTCTTCGGTCTTGTCGCCCGACCGGTCCTCGCGTCCTCCACGCTGGGTTGATAGACTAGTCGAGGGAGTCGGTTCTGGGCCTGGTTGGGGGAGTGACGTACTGCTTCGTTCGTCCACAGGTGCTGACGTAGTGGTGCTTGACCTTGGTGTCCCCCGCCAAAGGGCGCGCCCTCTGGTTATGTGTCAGGCGGATGGGACGGGAGCTTGACTTCGTGCGGCTCCCCTGTCACCTTGGGAAGGAACAATCTACCCTGGCAGAGATGTCTTGAGCATCGTGCCCGTGGGGTAGGCGGCCAACTCCCAGTGTGGGTTCCGATGCCGCGATCGTTGGAGGAGACGGTCCCAGCTGGGCCTAAGCCGTAGGTGCTCCGACCCACAGGGGTCGGGGTTTGGCGGGCGCTCCGATCGAGGGGGTCGGAGTCCGTCCGAGTCTAGTCTTGATCGGGGGCGGGACTCCTTTGTTGCCCAGCGCAGGCCTTTCGGGTGGAGCTGGGCCTGGAGCGGCCCAACTGCTTACTCGGGCCGCTTGGGGTACCTGTGGTATGAGTATCCGTCAGTAGCCCCCGAGCCCCCGAGCGAGTCGGAGAGCCGGTCGGGGGGTTTCCCTTCCCACGGGTGGTCCCTAACCGAGTGTTCTGGACTTGGCCCGGTTGTCGCTAGTCGGTGGCCTTGAGCGCAGACGGGTGTAGCCCCCGAGCCCCCAAGCGGATCGGAGAGCCGGTCGGTGGGTTAGATCAACTGTCGAGATCGACTTGGCGTTAGGTCGGTCGGCGGGATTCGGTCGGCGTAGCGTGCCAGGGACTGCCACGGGCGGAAAACCCAGGTGCACACGAGCGCACCTGGTGGGTGTAGCCCCCGAGCGGGTCGGAGAGCCGGTCGGGGGGTTAGATCAACTGTCAAGGTCGACTTGGCGTCGGGTCGGTCAGCGAGATTCGGTTGGCGTAGCGTGCCAGGGACTGCCATGGTCAAAAAAACCCAGGTGCGCGCGAGCGTACCCGGTGGGTGTAGCCCCCGAGCCCCCGAGCCCCCGAGCGGGTCGGAGAGCCGGTCGGGGGTTTACCCTTGTCGAAAGCTTTTATTAGCGCGGGCCCCCGGATGCCTTTGTCGAGGTTCCGATGCCCGAACGCTTGTTTTATGTCGTAGCTAGATGGGCTTTCGTCGGCGCGGGGCGTCCATCCCGATTTCTCATTCGGCGAGAGTATCTGCGGGCGGAGTAGCCGCTGTCTGTCCCACATTTACGCCCCGTCCGTAGGTGTGGGACCTGGAGCGGGTGAGCGAACGCGCATTTACCTACGTCAGTGTGAACGCCGTGCTCGTGCGAGCTACTAAAGGGTAATCCGAGTGGGACCTTGGTGATCTCTCTCAAGGGGGATCATCTCCAAGCGGACAAAACCCGGTGCGGGTGTCCGGCCGCTGCGGGGCGTCCCATGAGAACCTTTCCTTACTCAATCCCGTATCGGACTTCAAGGTCGTCCGCCGACCTGAAGCGCAGCTGGCCGCCACCCATCGACGGGTTCCGCGGGAGAGTGTGAGGTATGGTCTCAGACGCGAACCAGGGCGATTGGGCCGTCCGCCAAGCCAACTGGAGGCCCGCTGGGGGCTCGCCCTGGTCCGCCCCTCACTCTAATTCCGTGCTGGGGCGGCGCTAGATCCGTTTGATGGACTTGACCTTCGTAACCCGTAGCACAGTGCCGGGCCTCGGGCGCAAGCCGGAAAGCAGTTCACCACCTCGAGGCCGGGCGGCCCAATGGGCCGATCATACCTGTCGCGGGGCGCTTGGCCCAAACCACCCGGCGGAGACCACGGGGCTGCGGGGCGTGCGGCGCGAGGCAGTTGTCCTGTCAGAATTTTAATGCGCAGTGGGAATTGGAAACCGTAGTGCGTTACCGGCGGTAGTGGAGGCTGTGGCAGACGAGCGGTCGGGGTGCGTGGCGGTTTGCGCGAGGGGGGCCTGTTCGGCCAGTGCCCGTTCGGCATTTACAAAAAGGGCGCGGGGGGCGCGAGGACGGGGGCGCCTGCTTTCGTCTTCTGCGAAAAGAGAGACAGAGATTGAAAAAGAGAAGGCTTACAGTTGGTGAAGAGGGTCCTTTGCTCCCTTGCCTTTCCTCTCCCCTCCTCCTCGCTCTTCGCGATGTCATGGCCGACGTGCTTGCTGACGGCCGGCCGCATCCTTGGCCTGGAGAAGAAGGGGTTCCTTCCCCCACGGGACGTTTCGCGGTGGAGGGTGCCGGCGGGGCCGTGGTCCCCGCGCTGGGCGACGGAGAGGTCGTCGTGCTCGCCTCCTTCTACGAGCGCGGATTCGGGCTCCCTCTCCACCCATTCGTCCGCGGACTACTGCACTTCTACGGGGCGGAGGTGCACCACCTGAACCTAAATGGCGTCCTCCACATCGCGGTCTTCATCACGCTATACGAGGCCTTCCTGGGGATTGAACCCCACTGGGGGCTCTGGTGGCACCTCTTCCAGGTGCGGCTGCTCCAGGACAAGCCATCAGACGCGATCGCTCCCCTTGGTGGCGTAGCTTTCCAGCTGCGCGGCAGCCGCAGGGCGGACCACGTCGACGTGAAGCTACCGTCATTGAACCGGGGGTGGCACTCCGAATGGTTCTACGTCCAGAACCTAGGTGGCAGCGCCCTGGTCTTCATCGGCGAACTGCCCAAGGTGGGTCCCCAGTGGGGTTGGGGACCTGACGCGAAGGACAAGAAGAGGGTGAAGATGGTCATCGAGCGGGTCAAGGACCTAAGGGCTCGGGGCCTGACTGGTGATGTCATCGTTCGCGCATTCACGGAGATGCGCGTTCAACCCCTTATGGATCGGGTGCACCCTATGTTCAGATATGCTGGGATATCCGATCCCATGAGGATGTCCGAGGCGGAGCTTCCGGCGTCGGAGCTCTCAGCTCGGTTCTTTGCAGTCATCAGCGCGAGCGACACCGAGGCGGCGGGCGATGTCCCCGTGCCGTTCTCGGTGCGCAACCCGCTGAATCTGGTAGGTCGAACGGCACCCTCCATCTCCGACCCTTCTTCCTTAGCCTTTCGGAGCTCATCCGAGTGTACCCTTGCAGGGGCTTGGTGGAATGGTCTCCCGGGCCTACTTGCCGGGGAAGAAAGAAGCGAGGGCCGCGGCGCGCGCTATCGCCGATCAGCGCGACGCCGCCCACCGGGAGCGGAGGGAGGAGAGGAGAAAGGCCAGGGCGGCGCAAAAGAGGGAAGAGCGCACGGCCAGGGCCGCGCGGGGTGAGGAGGTCTCCGACACGTCCTCGAGCGAGGGCAGCTTGGGGGTGACCTCGAGCGAGAGCAGCGAGGACATCGGAGGTGATTTAGGCGGCCCTGGTGAGGGCGTCGGCCAAGGGGTCGGTGCCCTTGAGCCCCAGGAGGACGTTCCGTATACGGGGTTCCTCCTGAGGAGGCGGAGAGCCGTCATGCCCCTACGTGGGGGTCCAGCGAAGAGGGCGCATCGGCCGCCGTGCATCCGTTCATCATGGTAAGTGTCCTGTTCGCTTTTGGTCCGCCCTCCACTTGAGCTACCTCGTGCGGCTCTCGACTGGTTGTCGTGTGTAGGGTCTACTCAAGGGCGGAGGTGGTGGTGAGCCTGACCGCGGCTGCGAGGGGTCTTGCGCCTCTCACCCCGCGGCTGCCGTGGCGACGACGGCCGCCCAGAGCGGGAGCCGGGGCCGCCCCGATCGAGGGGCGGTCCCGGCGGCGGAGTCGGTGGAAGAGGTGGCGCCGTTGCTGGGGAGCCCGGCGCGTGGGGGCTTCTCCGCGTCTCTAGTCGAGGGAGACGAGGAGGTACTTCCGCAGCCACCGCCGGGGGAACCGCCAGCCGGCCATGTGGATCGGAGGAGGCCCTGCGATGGGTTCTCGGGGACGCGCCAGCGGGGGCAGCCCAGGAACTGATCGAGGTCGAGTTAGATTCCCCGGATCGATCTCCGGAAGGGATTTCTTTGGGATAAGCGCGATCGGGTCCGTCCCAGAGTCCCTGCCCGTGCTCACCTGGCCAGGCAGCGGCCCGTCCGGAGAGCCGTTACTCGTCCTGGATGACATGGCAGAGAACAGGGAATGGGTGGCCCTGCAAGAGGGCGAGAGGAGCGTCGAGGACGAGATCAGCCAGATCCGCAAGGGTCTTCTTCTCGCTCTCGAGTCCTCTAGCAAGGCGTTAGGCTCTATCACTGGGGAACTCACCCGGCTAGGACGGTAAGATCGAGAGCCTTGTCCTAGCGGTTTTTCGAACGGGGCTGCGGTTGACCAACCAAGTGGTTTTTGCAGCGCCTGTAGGTTCAGACGATGGAAAAGTTAGCCTTCCTGCGGCACCTGCATGGTCGGAGGGAGGCTATCGAGGAGGAACGTGACCGCCTCGGAGCGATGTTGCACGATGCTCGGGGAGTGCTTGCCGCCGAGCAGGAGAAGGCCACTATCGCCAATCAGAGGCTGGACGAAGTTGCCGGGTCTCTGCAAGAGGCTCGGCAGCTGGTCCGGTCCCTGGGCGACGAGGTGTCCGAGGCCAGGTCTTTCCTGGAGGAGGCCAACAAAGCCAGGGCCTCCGCCGTTAGTGCGGAGGAGTCCGCTCGGTTGGAGGCGGCCCGCTTCCGGGACGACTGTGACTCGGCCCGGAGGGAGGCCGACCAACTGCGCGCCGAGCGAGACTCCGCTCGGGAGGAGCTGTCTTTGGCGAAAAAGCTCGCCGAAGATGCGGCGCTCAACCGGGAGGCGTGTGCCAAGGCCGAGGAAGACCTCCACGCCATGGGGGCCTCCGTGGCCGGTGAGTTACCCGAGCCCTCGGCGGACTTCGCGATCGCGATCGGGCGATAGCCGTCTTCTGATATGGTCTTGATCTTGCAGAGCTGCAAAGGAACCTTAGCGGCGCCTTGGAGTTGCGAAGGTTGGCGGTGGAGGAGCGTGACGCGGCGGTCACTTCACGGGACGCGGCCCTGTCGGCTCAGCAGATAGCGGAGAGGGGGCTGTCCGAGCTGACGACGCTTCGGGAGGTCGGCCGGACTATCTGTGACCGGGTGCAAGGGCTTATCCTGGGCCCGAGCTCCCTCTCCTCCGTGCTGGCCAGCGTGCCGTAGCATGTCGAAGCTTCGGTGCGCGAGGCAGCGACGCTCGGTGCCTCCTCGGCACTGGTCAACGCCATCTCTTACTACGATGGTATCGACCTCGAGACTGTCGAAAGTGGGATCGTCGGGAATCGGACCGACGAGGAGATCGATGGGTTTGAGTCCCAAGTCGATCCGTACGCCCGGGAGATCGCCGAGAGGATTTCGCCGCGGAGTGTCCTCCATCGAGAGCAGGGAGATAATTAGTTTTTCCTTTTGTTTTCGTAGGGTGACGAATTCATGTAATGAACAATGGATGAGTCACTAATAGCTTTGGCCTCCTGGGCCGTTCTAAGTTTCCCTTCGCCCATCCTGCATTTTTTCGTTGTGATGAACGCTTGACGACTGTAGCCATGGGATCCTTGGGGGTTTCCCAAGCGTGGGTGTTGTGTTCATCACCTCCGAGGGAAACGCAGAAGAGGACTAGGACTTAGAGCGCTCACTTCATGGGAAAGAAGTGCTTCCGACCGGCTTTGGGTTGCCCCGCTCGAGTATTTCCTTCTTCCGCGAAGCGTTACTTCGCAACCGTAGCCGCTGGGGCATAGGACGTAGCGCTCGGGTCGAAGGGGTTACCGCGAGGGAAACCGTTTGGTCGGTCGTTTGGTTGGTCACTGACTCGTGCGGGCACACATAGGTAGCCCTCGAGTGGTCCGCGGGGACTGGGTTACAGTCGCCGCGTACCACTTTGAGCTCGGGGGCAAGAGACGTGACGAAATGGAAAAGAGTCTAAGGGATTAGAGTGCCTTAACTTTTCTGGATGGCCGCGTCATGGTTGGGATTGGTGCGGGATGCTTTGGCTTTCGGTCCCTGCCATTACTCGACGCGCTTCATCTCCCGTGCCGCGGAGTATAAAAGGAGGTGCAGCGAACCTTTGGAACGCAAGTGTGCTCCACTTGCCTCTTTAGCTCGCTCCTCTCTTCTCCGGATGGCGGACCCTCCCATCAATTGGCCGCATGACTTCTCCGCCGAGGAGGCGTGGGAGATGGTCATTAGGGACGTGGAGGCCGGCGCCGTCGTCATCAACGCGCTCATTGGGGCCGTCCCTCACCTTCGCCAGGCGAGGGGGCCCTTATCTAGGCGTTGACGAAGCATCACCACGAGGTGGACGGCTGGGTTGGGGGGCGCAAGGACTGAAACTGCCGCAAGGGCCAGTAGGCTGGGTGTCCGACCACTCTTTTTGTAAAAAAGAATAAAGTCTTGAAATTCCGAGATGTTGTGCTTCTTTTTATTTCTTGCTTGCGTGCTTGTGATCACTCGACGACCGTAGCCTTTTTTGGAACCGCGGGGGTCGGGCGTGGGCTGGAGTGATAGCATCCGGGCAAAGCGAGAAAGAGAGAGCTATAACGGGGGAGGTCCGGACACTTGGTCGGGACGTCGACCAACACGGCCCCGCAAACCGACAGCTCCCGAGTGATACACGGATGGGAAAGAAAGAAAATCTAGGGATAGAACTTTCTTAGTTTCTCGATGTTCCACGCGTTGGGGACGAGACTTCCCTCGGAATCCTTGAGACGAAAGGTGCCGGGTCAGAGTATTTCTGCGACGGTGAAGGGACCTTCCCACGGTGGAGAGAGCTTGTGTCTATCCTTGCTGGATTGGACCTGGCGCTGGACCAGGTCGCCAATACTGAACGACCGGCTGTGGACTTGGCGACTGTGATATTGTCGTAAGGCTTGTTGGTATTTGGCTGATCGCAAAACGGTGACATCGCGTGCTTCGTCGAGCTGGTCGATGGCATATTGTTGTGCTTCAAGCCCCCGTGTCTCGTCGTATGCTTGGAGTCTCGGGGTGCCGTATTCCAGGTCGGTTGGAAGGACGGCCTCCGCTCCAAACACCATGAAGAATGGTGTAAACCGGGTCGGCGTGGTTCACAGGCTCCAGAGGACAGAGGGCAACTCGATTGCCCATCGCCCCGCGAATTTCTTTAGTCGACTGAAGATCCGTGGCTTGAGTCCTTGGAGGATCATGCCGTTGCCCCGCTCCGCTTGGCCGTTGGTGCGGGGATGCGCCACTGCCGCCCAGTCGATGCAGATGTTAAAGCCGTCGCAGAACACGAGGATCTCCTTCCCTGTGAATTGCGTCCCGTTGTCAGTGATGATGGAGTTCGGGACTTCGAACCGATAGACAATGTCGCGGAAGAAGTTCGCCGCTTGCGCCGAGGTGATGGTTGCGAGCGGCTTGGCCTTTATCCACTTGGTGAACTTATCTACCGCGACGAGCAGGTGAGTGAAGCCCCCAGGCACCTTTCTGAAGGGCCCGACCAGATCGAGTCCCCATACTGTGAACGGCCACGTGATAGGGATCGTCTGTAAGGCTTGCGCTGGAAGATGGGTCTGCCGGGTGAAGAATTGACATCCTTCGCAGGTGCGAACGATTTGCTCGGCGTCGGCCACGACGGTCGGCCAGTAGGACCGGGGCGCAGCATGGTGACCGCAAATCCCACCATGGACGTCGAGTAGCAGTTGCCTCCCTTGGTCGGTCGGGACGCACCTTTGGAGGATTCCGGAGGGGCTCCTCTTGTACAAATCCTTCTCGACTGGGACGAAGGATTTAGCCCACCGTGCGAGGCGCCGAGCCTCGGTCGGGTCGGCGGGGAGTGCCCCGTCGGTTAGTCGGTCGATGAAGGGCCGCCTCCAGTCGGAGTCGGTTTCGAGCACACTTCGGTCCGACCCAGGTTGGTCTGCTCCCGCCTAAGCGTCGGTCGGGATGACCTCTTTTGGGGGGTCGGATGCGGTCTCACCGGGTGAGTCCAACCGGATGGACGGCTTGTGTAGATCAGAGACGAAGATCCCAAGGGGAACCGGGCCCTTGCTGGAGGCAAGACTGGCAAGGGAGTCTGCCTCACCATTGTAGCGTCTATAGCTGTGGTGGAGCTCAAAGCCTTTGAATCTCTCCTCGAGCTTGCGTACCTGCAAGCAATAGGCCGCCATGCGGGCGTCGCGAGGCTCCGTGGCCTTCATTACTTGGTCGACAACCAGCTTGTATTCTCCGTGTACGTAGAGTCGCCGGGCGTCGAGGTCGGCGGCGATCCGGAGGCCGTTGACGAGGGCCTCGTACTCGGCGATGTTGTTGGTGGCATCATGTAGGATCGAAGTATACGAATATAGCAATCAGAGGGGGGGTGAATGATTGTGCGGAAGCTAAAACCAAATTCTTGACCTATTAAAAGTTCACCTCAAAACAGAACCAAATAATTGCCTCGTTTTCAACAAAAACAGAATGACAGAGGTTTGGTAAAACGAGAATTCCCGGAGATCCAACCGTCAAAACGATCTGAAATTTGGACACAAGAAACTAGATTCCAATACGAATCGAACCCAAAAAGAATCAGCTCGATCGGACTTACGGATCAAAAGTTATGAGCTTCGCAAGCTTGCTGATCCAGAACTTGACGAGAATCAATCTAATCAAAACTTCAAGATTAAACAAGAACGACAAAAGATTGATCAACTAGACTTTGAGAAACACTAGATCAATATCCTAGAGAGGTTTTTGATGGATCAAATCAAGATAAAACTTGAAGAACAAAAACCAATCTAGAACTAGAACAAGCATGCAAACAAGAACCAAAACAGAAAATCAGTAGCGACGTGGTTCTTGTAGTACGCAAAAATCTTGGAAGAATTGATCTTTATTTCTTGTCTAAAATACTCTCATCAAAAGAGTACAAACCCTAAAACCAAGCTCAAAGCTTGATGCGCTCAGCTCTACTTGGTTGGATTGCCCTTCAACAGGAGACACCCCTCCTATTTAAAGGAGCAAAACACAAGGAGTTCTGAATACAATTCCTAATCTAGAAGGAGTCCGTATTCAACACAACTCCTCTTGGCCCAACCTGGCCGAATACAACTCTTGCACGCGTATGGCAACCCTACCATACTCACGTGACTAACACTTTGCACGCGTATGGCCACCTGCCATACTCACGTGACTAACACTTTGCACGCGAATGACCTCCTGCCATTCTCACGTGACTAACCATTCTTCATGTGCACCATTCTCTTAGCCCGAACGTCCCGCATGACATCCTTGACCACCAAGACCTCAGTTCCTCCCTGAACCTAGTCCCGAACCTCAGCTCCTCCATGAACCTAGTTCCGGTCCCGTCATCGACCACGTTCGTCTTCGAGCAATACCTACACATGAACAAACCACAAAATAATTCCGAGCACAAGTCCACGACTTGACTCACATTAATCCATGCAACTACTCACACGAGCATTGCATAAAATCCACTTCAAAATAAGCATCATGAAATTCTCACAAATTTCATAATCTCAAAATCAAAATCAAATTTCAATCTCAAAATCGCTCAAAAACCCATTCACGACGGACCAAAAAATTTGGTCCGCGCATATGTAAAACTTACTGTTTTTCAATAACTTGGTTTGGCACAACAACCTTCAAAAACACATTTCTGACAGGACCAAAAAGTTGGTCCATGCATATGGGAGAATGAGGTTGTCAAAAGCATGTTTACAAAGGACCAAGAAAGTTGGTCTCATTGTACATGGGAGAATGAGGTTGTCAAAGCATGTTTACAAAGGACCAAGAAAGTTGGTCCGTTGTACATGGGAGAATGAGGTTGTCAAAGCATGTTTACAAAGGACCAAGAAAGTTGGTCTGTTGTACATGGGAGAATGAGGTTGTCAAAAGCATGTTTACAAAGGACCAAGAAAGTTGGTCCGTTGTACATGGGAGAATGAGGTTGTCAAAAGCATGTTTACAAAGGACCAAGAAAGTTGGTCCGTTGTACATGGGAGAAAAAAACATGTTTACAAAGGACCAAGAAAGTTGGTCCGTCGTAGATGAGAAACTTACTGTTTTTTTAAGTTTGGTCCGGCGCCAAAGCCGAAACTTTAAGCTTCTTGTCAAATTGTCAAAACACAAGAACAAACACATTTGCAAATTCAATTCTAAGCCAATTTTTCAGCACATGATTTCACAATCTCCCCCTTGATGAGAACATTGGCAACACCACTTAGAATTGAACATTTGGCATTCACTTTACAAAAGATTTTTGAAATCCAAAGGATCAAGGACCAAAATGAAAACACAGAATTCCCCCTTTGACCAAAATGCAAAACAAAATCTCCCCCTGAGAATGAAAAAGTGTGTGAATGTGCAATGCGCCCAAAAATTCCAAAATTCTCCAAACTTCTCCCAAAATTCTCAAATTTCCAAACACAACTCCCCCTTTTTCTTCTCCCCCTTTTTCATTAAACTTTTCAACAATTCCCAATTTTCTCCCCCTTTGACAATGGATTCATCAAGAGTACAAAAGAGAGAACATGTTTAAAATTTTCTTGAAACAATGATTTCACAAGGAGAAACAAGGGAGTGCCAAGATAGAAAAAGATGAGCTCATTCGATCATATCACCTTATATATAATATATTATGCAAAATACATGATCTTGATGTGATTTTAACAAGTTAGGGAATGACATGCATCTCAACCTCAATTCAGTCAACTATAGCCAAGTACTAAGCAAAACCTTTAGTAGAAAAACAAAGGCTCAAAGTTGAAGCAAATAACAAATCAGGGCGAGCAAGTAGTTTCAACTCCAATCTAGTGGACCAATTTAATCTTTAAACAGTAAACTGCATGTGGCATGCTTGAAGCATACTTCTTTTATTTCCTTGGAGTGGCATGCTTGAAGCATACATCTTGTCTTTTGAGGGAATGGCATGCTTGAAGCATACATCTTATCTTTTTAGGGAAAGCAAGCCTGAAGCACATAACTTGAGGTTTTTTGCTTTTAACAACCCTTTTTTATTGATTCCCTTTTCTTTTCATTTTTCTTTGATTATAAACATGCAAAAGTGATTAAAAGGTCTTATGAAAGAGTAAAGTTGAAACCACACTTGCTTCATAGCCCAAATTTGTCAAGAGGATTCAATATCAAGCCTATAAGAGTAAGATATCACAGAGTATTTAGCTATAGGTAATCAATCCAGGGAATTCCGCAATGTCATTTTTAGTTCAAGTGAGATAATTAGATTATCATATATTAGCTCAATTACATAACATATAAAGAAATATGATAAAGTGAGCTCATTAAGTGAAAGAACTTGGCAAAGAAACTCCCCCTCAAAACAATCCCATTGGATGAACAATTCCAAGTTCTCCCCGAATAAAAGCAAAACGAGAAGAAGACAAAGGTTTTGTGAAAATGTCTGCCAATTGATGTTCAGTATCCACATGATGAAGCACAATGTTGCCTTTTTCAACATGATCTCTAAGAAAGTGAAATCTGATGTCAATGTGTTTTGTTCTAGAGTGTTGCACGGGGTTCTTAGCAATGCAAATTGCACTAGTGTTATCACACAAAAGAGGAATACTATCCAAATTAACCCCATAATCTTTTAGTGTAGCTACTATCCAAAGAATTTGAGAACAACAACTAGCAGCAGCCACATATTCAGATTCAGCAGCTTGATTGTGCAAATGTAAGATTGTTTTCTAGATGACCATGCAATGAGAGAATTTCCCAAGAAGTGACATGAACCAGAAGTGCTCTTCCTATCAATTCTACATCCTCCAAAATCAGCATCAGAAAAAGATCTCAAACTAATGCATGAGGAAGCAGAAAGCCAAATGCCAAAATCTTGAGTTCCATGAAGATACCTGAAAATCCTTTTGACAGCTTGTCGATGTGAAGCACGTGGGGAAGCTTGAAAACGAGCACACAAGCACACAGCAAATTGTATATCCGGCCTTGATGCAGTGAGGTACAAAAGTGAACCTATCATGCTTCTATATTCCTTTTGATCAACCGGCTCACCATCTTCATCAGGGTCAAGTGCGCAAGTGCTCTCCATAGGTGTCATGATTGGTTTGCTGTTTTCCATCCCAAATCTATGCAACAAGTCTTTTGTGTATTTGCTTTGATGTACAAAGGTACCATCCTTTGTTTGCTTGATTTGAAATCCCAAAAAGTATGTCAACTCACCCATCATACTCATCTCAAACTCCTTCCTCATTGTTTCTGGATCGAGTGACTCTCTCATTTAGGTCTCCAATCATTTGTTCAGATGGATGCATTTGTTGAATGTGCAAGGGAGCATTGGCTTTTGAGACTTCTCCTTCTCCTTCTTCATTTTCAGCATGTACAGATGATGTTGTAGCTTGAGGATGGTTAGCTGTAGGTGATGTAGTAGTAGGTGCCAAAGGTGCTACATCTTGTTGTGCATTAGGAAGAGTCAAGACCTCATCTTCAACATCATCATCATCTTCAAAGATTTTCTCCCCTGAATGTATGCGCCAGACTGCATCACTTGGAGTAGTGACTGGACTAGCCTCATCAAAAGTAACTTCACAAGTTTCCACAATTTTGTTAGTCTCCGAAACAAGCACACGATAGCCTCGAGTATGAGCAGGATATCCAAGAAAAATGCCATCAGTTGATCTAGCTTCAAATTTATCAAGATTTCCAGATTTCAAGACAAAGCATTTGCATCCAAAAACCCTAAAGTGAGAAACAGTAGGCCTGTGTCCAAACCGAAGCTCATATGGAGTCTTACCCAATTTTGATCTCAAAAACACACGGTTTGAAACATAACATGCAGTTGAAATCGCTTCAGCCCAAAAGTTTCTAGGAGTGTGATGTTCATCTAACATGGTTCTAGCCATCTCAACCAACGTTCTATTTTTCCTTTCAACTACACCATTTTGTTGAGGCACTCTAGGAGATGAAAATTGATGATCAATTCCTTTTTCAGCACAAAAGAGATCAAAGGAAGCATTTTTGAATTCAGTTCCATTATCACTTCTAATAGCTTTGAGAGCTCCTGGATGGTCAACAGAAAGCCTAAGAACAAGACTTCTAAAATGACTAAAAGCCTCATCCTTAGATGCCATAAAATATACCCAAGAGTATCTAGAAAAATCATCAACAATCACAAGCACATACCGTTTGCCTCCAAAGGATTGAACTCGAGATGGTCCAACTGTATCAAGATGTAGAAGCTGTCCTGGAGCGTTTGTCATCATCATGGTAAGAGGTGGATGTGAACCTGCAATCATCTTACCATGTCTACAAGAGGAACATACTAAATTGCTATCACCCTTAAGCTTAGGCAAGCCACGTATGAGATCTAAACTGCTTACACGAGTAAGATGATCAAAACCAACATGACCAAGTCTACGATGCCAAAAGAATAAATCTTTAGAAACATTGGCAATTAGACACCTATGCTTAGAAGAAGGTGATGCATCAAAATCAGCTTTAAAGACTCTTCCAAAACGAGAAATTTTGAACACAAGATCACCTGAAGCATCTAGCACTTTGCATTCATTTTTCTTAAAGCTTATCTCAAGATCTTCATCAAGCATTTGTGAGACGTAAAGCAAGTTATATTTCAAATTTTCAACAAGAGCCACATCTTTGAACATAAACTTGTCACTTACCTTTATTGTACCTTTTGCCACAACAGAAGAGGAAGAAGCATCTCCAAAAGTAACACTTTCAAGACGAGATGCACGAGTGAGGAGGAGAACCAATTCTTATCACCGGACATGTGGCGTGAGCATCCGAATCTACTAGCCATATGTTCTCCTTCCTTGCGCGAGAAGCCTACATAGCAAAACATGTCGAGGTCTCGATCTTGGGGTTAGGAATGAGATTTTTGGGAATCGATCTTGAGACACATGACGCACAACAGTAGGTACAACACGATAATTTTTATGCACAAAATCAGATTTGCCTTTTCCCATGTTTCTAGGAACAGAAGGTGTTTTCATCACTCTAGGCGCATAAAAATGTGCTTTGCTGAAATTTGATCTAGCCTTAGTTCTTTCCTTCTTTTCTTTGTTTGGCTAGTCTAAAGCAAAAATCTACTAAGTGTCCATCTCTACCACAATGAGTGCAAGTGTACTTGACATGATGTTTAGCTTTAACAGTAAAAGCACATTTTGCATTCATCATAGTAGAAGATAAAAAACCAGCAGATTGAAAAGCAATTTTCTTAGGCTCATTAGATAACTCAATTTTGCAAGGAGCCTGAACAACAGTGCGAGGTTTAGTTTCATATGTGCCATAAGGATCAAAACCTAAACCTCTCTTGTTTGTGCTAACCTTAGATTGATCCAAAATCATGTTCAACTTCTTCTTGCCATTAGTGAAACGTTCCAAAGAATTTTGCAAGTAATCAACTTTCTTAGCAAGAGTTAAACAATTATTGCAGGGAACATCTACTTTTCCTTTTTGTTTGCGACAAGTTGAGCATGAGAGAATTTCATGTGAAAGCAAATTATCAGTTAATTGAGAAACCCTAGCATTTGCATCTTTTAATTTTAATTCAAGAGTTGAGCATTTAGAACAAGAAGTTAAACCATGCAAATCATCAGTGAAACAGCTAGCATGTTTAACATGTTTCTCATTTTTCTCACTTTCAGCATTAATTTTCTCAATCAAGGAAGCATGTTCTTTCCTAAGCGAAGTAAGCTCATTCCAAATTAAGTCACATGATTTGCAAGCATCATCATCAGGAATCAAAGTTTTAAGTCTAGCAATTTCAGCATTCAATGATTCAACAACAAAATCATGTTTCTTAATTTTCTTGTCACGTTTATCAAGCAATTTACCAAGACGAGCAACAGCAATAGCTAATTCATCGTAAGAAGGATCTACCTCATTGAAGTCGCTGTCATGATCGCCGTCGGTGAAGCTGTCGCTGCTTTTGGCCATGAGACACAACCCCGTCAACTCATGCTTGCTTGGAGTTGCATCATCCTCGCTGCTCTCCGAATCCACATCGCTCAAATTGACTTGTTCAAGAGCGGAAAGAACTCGATGGACAACTTTGCGGTTGATGAAGTTCTTCTTCTTTCTATCACTTGGAGAGAACTTCTTCTTCTCTTTTCTTCTGTCGTTGTCCTTCTCCTCCCTTGATGCTTTACTTGCAAGTTTTGGACAGTTTGGACGAATATGGTCGAGATTACCACACTCATAGCATCTTGGAGGATCACCACCACCTCTCTTTCTCTTTATCACATTTTGCAAAGCTTTGTTAAAGCGAGAAGAGAGTAGTGACAAGTCTTCTTCTGGGAATTGCTCAATCTGTTCATCGGTTAGTGAAGACAAGAAAGATAGAGCAAAACTTGAAGCAGCACCATTATGAGATATGCTAGATTGAGATGTCAAAGCAATTGATTTATGATCATTCTTTCTAGCAAAAACATCTAATTCATGAGTTTTCAACTTAGAATAAAGAACATCTAAAGTAAGTGTACTCATGGTAGTAGATTCTTGTATAGATGTTACTTTCATCTCCCATACCGACATGTCCAAAGCACTAAGCAATTGTCTAGCATTAGCGAGATCATCAAAGCTAACTCCAACAGCACGCAAATTGCTAAGAATCTTATTAAAACGTGCAAAGAAGTCATCTACCGACTCACCGGGTTTCATCTCAAATCGCATGTATTCTTTTTTGTAAAGATCTTGACGAACCTCTTTAATAGTGTTAGAACCCTCATGGTAATCACAAAGAGATTTCCATACCTCATATGCAGATCGAAGATGAATCACACGGTCGAAGTCGCTACGTCCCAAGCCTTGGATGATCAAGTTGCGCGCTTTGCTATTTGCTTCAACGTGTGTGCGATTGGTGTCGTTGACGTTGTCGTTTGCAGGGACTTCATATGGCTTGTAGACCTTCTCCCAAATTGTGAAGCCCTGTGCTTGGATGAACGCCTCCATCTTGGCCTTCCAAAACTGAAAATCAACACCATCGAACACACATGGTTTTGTCGAATAACGATCCATTGATCTAATCACCGGTTAAGATAGATTAGAGAAACCTTGCTCTGATACCACTTGTAGGATCGAAGTATACGAATATAGCAATCAGAGGGGGGGTGAATGATTGTGCGGAAGCTAAAACCAAATTCTTGACGTATTAAAAGTTCACCCCAAAACAGAACCAAATAATTGCCTCGTTTTCAACAAAAACAGAATGATAGAGGTTTGGTAAAACGAGAATTCCCGGAGATCCAACCGTCGAAACGATCTGAAATTTGGACACAAGAAACTAGATTCCAATACGAATCGAACCCAAAAAGAATCAGCTCGATCGGACTTACGGATCAAAAGTTATGAGCTTCGCAAGCTTGCTGATCCAGAACTTGACGAGAATCAATCTAATCAAAACTTCAAGATTAAACAAGAACGACAAAAGATTGATCAACTAGACTTTGAGAAACACTAGATCAATATCCTAGAGAGGTTTTTGATGGATCAAATCAAGATAAAACTTGAAGAACAAAAACCAATCTAGAACTAGAACAAGCATGCAAACAAGAACCAAAACAAAAAATACTGTAGCGACGTGGTTACTGTAGCACGCAAAAATCTTGGAAGAATTGATCTTTATTTCTTGTCTAAAATACTCTCATCAAAAGAGTACAAACCCTAAAACCAAGCTCAAAGCTTGATGCGCTCAGCTCTACTTGGTTGGATTGCCCTTCAACAGGAGACACCCCTCCTATTTAAAGGAGCAAAACACAAGGAGTTCTGAATACAATTCCTAATCTAGAAGGAGTCCGTATTCAACACAACTCCTCTTGGCCCAACCTGGCCGAATACAACTCTTGCACGCGTATGGCAACCCTACCATACTCACGTGACTAACACTTTGCACGCGTATGGCCACCGCCATATTCACGTGACTAACACTTTGCACACGAATGACCTCCTGCCATTCTCACGTGACTAACCATTCTTCATGTGCACCATTCTCTTAGCCCGAACGTCCCGCATGACATCCTTGACCACCAAGACCTCGGTTCCTCCTCGAACCTAGTCCCGAACCTCGGCTCCTCCATGAACCTAGTTCCGGTCCCGTCATCGACCACGTTCGTCTTCGAGCAATACCTGCACATGAACAAACCACAAAATAATTCCGAGCACAAGTCCACGACTTGACTCACATTAATCCATGCAACTACTCACACGAGCATTGCATAAAATCCACTTCAAAATAAGCATCATGAAATTCTCACAAATTTCATAATCTCAAAATCAAAATCAAATTTCAATCTCAAAATCGCTCAAAAACCCATTCACGACGGATCAAAAAATTTGGTTCGGCGTACATGTAAAACTTACTGTTTTTCAATAACTTGGTTTGGCACAACAACCTTCAAAAACACATTTACGACAGACCAAAAAAGTTGGTCTGTCGTACATGGGAGAATGAGGTTGTCAAAAGCATGTTTACAAAGGACCAAGAAAGTTGGTCTGTTGTACATGGGAGAATGAGGTTGTCAAAAGCATGTTTACAAAGGACCAAGAAAGTTGGTCTGTTGTACATGGGAGAATGAGGTTGTCAAAAGCATATTTACAAAGGACCAAGAAAGTTGGTCCGTTGTACATGGGAGAATGAGGTTGTCAAAAGCATGTTTACAAAGGACCAAGAAAGTTGGTCCGTTGTACATGGGAGAATGAGGTTGTCAAAAGCATGTTTACAAAGGACCAAGAAAGTTGGTCCGTTGTACATGGGAGAAAAAAACATGTTTACAAAGGACCAAGAAAGTTGGTCCGTCGTAGATGAGAAACTTACTGTTTTTTTAAGTTTGGTCCGGCGCCAAAGCGAAACTTACTGTTTCTTGTCAAATTGTCAAAACACAAGAACAAACACATTTGCAAATTCAATTCTAAGCCAATTTTTCAGCACATGATTTCACACATCAAAAAGCAGCCAGATAGCATACTGGAGTCTGTTGCCGAGCGGGGAGATGATGACGACTCCAGCGCCTGCTCCATTCTTGGTGTAGGACCCGTCGAAGTACATTGTCCAGTACTCGGGGTCTTCGAGCGCCGGTGGAGTCTGAGCCTCGGTCCATTCGGCGACAAAATCGGCCAGGGCCTGTGACTTGATCGTCGTCGAGGGGACGAACGATACGTCAAGGCCGTTGAGCTCGAGTGCCCACTTGGCAATCCTTCCGGTGGTTTCGCGGTTGTGAACGACCTCTCCGAGCGGAGACGAGGTCACCACTGACACCGGGTGCCGGTCAAAGTAATGTGCGAGCTTTCTCTTTGCGATGAGCACCGCATAGAGTAGCTTTTGCACCTGCGAGTACCGGACCTTGGTTTCAGAGAGTACCTCGCTGATGAAGTAGACCGGGCATTGTACCTTGAACACGCGGTCCTCCTCTGCTCGCTCTACGACGAGTGCCGCGTTGATGACCTGGGTCGACTGAGGGCTTCCTGCGCTTCTTGCGTCCAGCTGAAGCAGTCGGATTTCTTCAGCAGCTTGTAGAGCGGCATCCCGCGCTCACCTAGTCGAGACACGAAGCGACTCAGAGCTGCGAGACACCCTGTCAGCCTCTGAACTCCCTTCAGATTGCTGATTGGCCCCATCCTCATGATAGCAGAGATCTTCTCCCGATTGGCTTCGATGCCGCGCTCGGAGACGATGAAGCCGAGCAGCTTCCCTTTTGGGACCCCGAAAACACATTTCTCCGGATTGAGCTTTATGCGGAATCGCCGAAGGTTCGCAAAAGTCTCTTCTAGGTCGGCGACGAGGTCGTTGGCCTTCCTAGTCTTGATGACGATGTCGTCGACGTATGCCTCGATGTTACGACCGATTTGGTCGGAAAAGCACGTCTGCATACACCGCTGATATGTAGCACCCGCGTTTTTCAAACCAAACGGCATTATGACGTAACAAAACGAACCATGGGGGGTAATGAAAGAGGTGGCGAGCTGGTCGGACTCTTTCATCACGATCTGGTGGTAGCCCGAGTAGGCATCCAGAAACAACAGGGATTCGCACCCTGCAGTGGAGTCGACAACTTTGTCGATTTGGGGTAATGGGAATGGGTCTTTATGTAACACCCCAATTTTTGCTTTTTATGTATTTAAATAAGATTTGGCACTTTGGTGAATTTTTAGAATTTTCTAGAATTTATTTGGAATTTATTTGAATTTATTCCCTTTTGAAATAATTAAAGAATTTAATTTTGCAAATAAAGTTTTGTTGGAAATATTTTATTTGAGTCCAAAATGTTCCAAAATATTTTCTAGAATTTTTCTGAGTGTTTTACTATTTTTAGTGAATTAAATGAATTTCTGGGAATTAATTGGATTATTTAATCGCTGGAAAAATCGAGTTGGTTTCACTATTCATCCAACCGGACCCGAGTCCGAGTCAGACTCGAGCCCGACCCGGACCCGATCGCGCCAGCCGTCTCGGTCGAACCAAACCACCGAACCCTAACGCGTGTGACCGTTGGATCGTGATCCAACGGCCACGATCGCGCCACGTCACCCGAACCCGAGTCCGACCGAGCCAACCACGTCGCCCGACCGGACCCGAGCCCAAACCTCCGAGCCGTTGGATCTTGATCCAACGGTCCACGTTGAGCCATGTCACCGAATCCGAATCCAATTCGGATTCCGCCGCCGCAACCGGGTGGACCTCGGTCTCCGTGCAATACACGGAAGCCGAGGCCCCTATTTAATGCGCCGCCACCGCCAGCGTGTTCCCCGTTTCCTTGCGCACCGGTAGCCCTAGATCTTCACGCCTGAGCCGCCGTGGTTGCGCCGCAATTGCTCGCCGGAGTTGATTGTGTGTTCCGCCGCGGTTCTCCGTTGTTTCCGCCGTCGTCCGTCGTCCTCCGCCGCCGTTGAGTCCAGATCCGGAACCGCAAGGACAAGCCGCGTCCGGGAGTACCACTCACCTCGCCGGAGCACGCCCCAAACGCCGTTCGAGTAGTCGCCGTCCTCAGCGCCGGCAGCCGCAACACCGCCGTGAGGCCATCGCCGTCCCCGAGCTCCCTCCACCGTCCGATCAAGATCCAGCGGCTAGGATTCGTCCACGTCACCGCGAGGTAAGCCCACGTGTTACGGTTTTAGATCTTGACGAGTACCCATACCATGGGTACCCCCATCAGCCCGGAAGCACGAACGGGCTGACCTATCACGGCGGAGGCCCGGCACCACCGAAAGGTACTTGGGCCGCAGGGAACGAGCCCCGACTTGTGCGGGGCCGACCCCGGACGGTCGGCGGACTCCGGTTCCGGGCGGTCGGCATGCGCCGGCCGCCTAATATTGAAGCTCAAGCTCCACCTGCGCACGAGCCAGCGGGGCCCACGCCCGATGTCGGTAGCGCCTTGTGCGCGGCGTCTGACATCCGTGCAGGGTAGGTGGCTCCTTCCCAAGGCTGTCAGAAGAGCCACCGAAGAAGTCAAGCCCCCGTCCCGTCGCTTGGCACACCGCAGAGGAGTACGCCCACTCCCGAGGCCAAAGCAAAGTCAAGCGCCATTAAAGCCACCGAGGCTGACAAGAGCACCACGCAACACGCCACCCTGACAGCACTACGCAAGACTGTACGCCACAGAGCCACCAACCCTACCTCGGGACGGGCAGGGGTTGGCCGGACAAGACATGGCTTCCTCAAGACGTGCAGACCCCTCTCCTCGTAGTCTTCCCAACTCCCGTGTAACCTGCCTCCTCCGTCTATATAAGGAGAGGCAGGGCCCGAGAGGGAGGGGCGCGGAGAAAAGAGAAAACAGTCTCCTAGGTAGCCTCGACTCCCTAGCGAAAACCTCAAGGGGATCGGACAGCCGACCGTCCGCCTCGCCTGTACACCCCTTGTCCGTCTCCCAAAGATCAATACATTCACACCGCACGAACTGGAGTAGGGACATTCGGCCCGAACCAGTATACATCTTCTGACTCCTTGAGTCGACCATTCGGGGAGAGGGAGCGCGCGACCCCATCCGACCATAAATTCGTATTGCCGGTGCACGAAACACCGACAGTTGGCGCGCCAGGTAGGGGCTCTCGCGCGTCTTCACCGACATCCTCATCTTCGGGTTCCCATTCTCCTCCCTGATGGCTTCCTCCCACTACGATTCGCCGATGTCGAGGGGCTGGATCCGCTTCGGCGCCCTCGATTTCATCGTCACTGGCGAGAGCTTGTCCTCGTCCCGCCGTCCGTCGGGACGGGCGCCCTCATGAGCCTGGATGCGATTGCTGACGTCCTCAGCAACCTCAGCCTCGAGGCCCCCGCATGGGCCGCACGGACGGGCCCGACGCGCGCCGGCATTGCTCCTGGCGACACCGCCTACGCACTGCGGCGAGCGGCGGAACCACCCTCCACGAGCTCACAACTCGTGGCCATGGCGATTCTGTGGCGGCTTCCCTCCACGACCTGCTGGCGGATTCCTCCAGCCACGGCTCTAGCTCCGACAAGGAGTGTGCCCCTCGAAGGGCCTACACCCGCGAGTGCAATATGACGGGTGCGGCGGAGCCATCCTCCACCCCCGTTACCATCGGGACCCTCCTCCCGCGCGACGAAGCGCGGCGGGAGGAATCCCGGCGGGAAGACGACGCACAGCACCTACAACGCTTCGCTGACCTCCAGCGACAGCGCGAGGAGTTAGAAGCCCGAAAGGCCGAGCTCGATAAGCTCCAGGCCGAACTGGAGCGCCGTCAGCCTAGCCCACCACCAGCCTCCGGCGCGCGCGCCCGCGCGCGTCAGGTGCATCAGCAATTGGCTGAGGAAGCGAACGGCCTTCCGTTCTTCCCTCACGCCAACCAGAACATTGCCGCTGCGGCAATGCTGCTCCGAGGGCTGCCTGAGCCAACGGAGCCTGAAGCCAAGGCCACCTACCAGAACCTCGGGGATCGTAGAGCGTCTTGTCGTTCAAGACGCCCAAGGTTCTAGCTCCGTGACGAGGCGCCACTTCGGGCCGCTGGGCCACTCCCCTCACGGGGCGGCGAGCCGACCAAGACGGCCCCGCCCCACGAACTCCCCCAGGCATCATACACCCCGGTGCGCCATCGCCTGGGGGACAAGTATGATCTCCGCACCACCCTCGAGGCGCGAAGAAGAGCTACCGACGCGGCAGCACCCTCGCAAGTCGCCGATAGCGGGCGACGCAACCATCCCGACCCAGGATTCGACGGTCCTGGGCCGCGCGCGTTCACCCGCCGCATCCGCAACGCCGACTTCCCGGTCAGATTCCGGGCTCCGACCAACATAGCCAAGTACACGGGGGCTACCAACCCCAGTGTCTGGTTAGAAGACTACCGGCTCGCCTGTCGAGCTGGGGGAGCGACGGACGACTCCTTCGTTATCCAGTACCTCCCCATCTATCTTGCGGACTCAGCTCGAGCATGGCTCGAGTACCTGCCCGCAGATACCATCGGCAGCTGGGCCGACCTGACGAACCTTTTCGTCGGAAATTTCCAGGGCACATACAAACGCCCTGGCAACTCCTGGGACCTGAAAAGCTGCAAGCAGCAGCCGGGGGAGACCCTCCGGGACTACATCCGCCGCTTCTCCCAGCAGTGCAATGAGCTCCCCGACATCCGCGACGCCGACGTCGTCAGGGCGTTCATCTACGGCACCACGTGCGAGGCTCTGGTCCACAAGTTGGGCTGTGCGAAGCCCTGGACCACCAAGGAGCTCCTTGACATCGCCACCAACCACGCCTCCGGCGAGGAGGCCGTGGGGGCCATCTTCGAAAGGAAGACGGCCCACAAGACAGCCAGCCTCGGGGCCAGCGCCCCCTCCGACCGCCCGGACAAAAGAAAGCGGAAGGGGAAGCAGGGCCGCGAAGGCCGAATGGTCGCCGCTGCCGACCGACCTGCCAAGCAGCAGGCTCGGCAGACACCCGACCGATTCGAGAAGTTGATGGATAGTCCGTGCCCGAACCACGACTATCCCGTCAAGCACAAGTATCGGGACTGCGAAGTCCTGAAGCGGTTTCTCTCCGAAACCCCACGACGTCGCGAGGTAAGGGAAGAAGCGCGACCGGCGCCCGCCGGGACAAAGCGATGAGCCCGGCCCGACGAGTTCCCACAACTCGCCGGCTGTCTCATGATCTTCGGAGGGGCGGAGTGCTACGCCCGACAAGCGGCAGTGGCTTCGCCCACCGAGAGGTCCACACGGCTACCCCCGCCGTGCCCACCTACTTGAGGTGGTCGGAGTGCCCGATCGCCTTCGACCGGACCGACCACCCCGACCACATCCCGCACCCGGGACGCTATCCGCTCGTCGTCGACCCCATCGTGGGGACGAAGCGCCTGACCAAGGTGCTCATGGACGGCGGCAGCAGTCTCAACATCATGTATGTTGAGACCCTGGATGCCCTGGGGGTCCCTCGCTCCGCCCTCCGGCCGAGCAAGGCGCCCTTCCATGGCGTCGTACCAGGCCAACAGGCCCACCCCCTCGGGCAGGTCGGCCTGCCCGTCACCTTTGGGAGCCCGGACAACTTCCGCACCGAGAGCCTCACTTTCGAGGTTGTGGACTTCCCCGGCTCCTACCACGCCATTCTGGGACGACCATGCTACGCGAAGTTCATGGCGGTCCCCAATTACACCTACCTCAAGCTGAAGATGCCAGGGCCGCAAGGAGTCATCACCGTGGCCACATCTTTCCAGCTCGCCTACAACTGCGAGCGAAGCAGCTGCGAGCTGGCCTCAGCGGTCCTCGCTTCTGCCGAGCTCGCCCAGCTCCAGGAGAAGGCCCCCGGATCCGCCCCCGACTCCAGCAAGTCGGGGACTAGCTCTTTCAAGTCCGCGGAGGACACGAAGGAGGTCGCTGTTGATCCCGAGGATCCCGCCAAGAACGTGCGGATCGGGGCCGCCCTCACCACCAAATAGGAAGGCGCGCTCGTCGACTTCCTCCAAGCAAACCGAGACGTCTTCGCTTGGAGACCCTCGGACATGCCAGAGTCGAAGGAGGTCGCCGAGCACTCCCTGAACATTCGACCGATCCAGATCGATCGCCTGCCACCGCGCTGCTTCGTTTAAGAGAAGCGACGGGCCATTGGGAAGAGATCGCCAAACTTTTGGCGCCCGGTTTTGTAAGGGAGGTGCGTCACCCCGAGTGGCTCGCCAATCCCGTCCTTGTAAAGAAAAAGTCGGGGCAATGGAGAATGTGCGTTGACTACACGAGCCTCAACAAGGCCTGTCCGAAAGATCCATTCCCATTGCCTCGCATCGACCAGGTCGTGGACTCCACCGCCGGATGTGAGTCCCTTTCCTTTTTGGATGCCTACTCGGGCTATCACCGGATTGCGATGAAGGAATCCGATCAGCTCGCGACCTCCTTCATCACCCCGTATGGCTCGTACTGTTACGTCACGATGCCTTTTGGTCTGAAAAACGCAGGCGCCACGTACCAGCGATGTATGCAGGCATGTTTTTCAGACCAAATTGGCCGTAACATCGAAGCCTACGTCGACGACATCGTTGTCAAAACCAGGAAGGCCGATGACCTCATCACCGACCTGGAGGAGACTTTTGCGAACCTCCGACGGTTTCGCATAAAGCTCAACCCCGAAGTGCGTCTTGGGGTCCCCAAGGGCAAGTTGCTGGGATTCATCGTCTCCGAGCGCGGCATCGAAGCCAACCGAGATAATATCTCCGCTATCGCAAGGATGGGGCCAATCAACGATCTGAAGGGAGTTCAAAGGCTGATGGGATGCCTCGCGGCACTAAGTCGCCAGATCCCGCCTCGTGACGAGGATGCCACTCTACAAGGTGATGAAGAAGTCCGACCATTTTTCTGGACCAACGAAGCTCAGAAGCCTTTAGTCGACTAAAGGTCTTTCGACCTCACCTCCGGTCCTGGTCGCCCCGGAGCCGCAAGAGCCTTTGCTCCTCTACATCGCCGCCACGACTCAGGTCGTCAGCGCGGCACTTGTTGTGGAGCGAGCGGAGGAAGGCCGCGTTCTCAAAGTGCAAAGGCCGGTCTACTTCGTCAGCGAGGTGCTCTCCGAAACAAAGGTCCGATATCCCCAGATCTGAAGTTCTTGTACTCGGTGCTCATCACCAAGAGGAAGCTTGCCCATTACTTGATCGACACCCCATCTCCGTGGTAACCTCCTCACCGCGGAGAAGTCGTCCACAACCGCGACGCTCGGAAGGATCGCCAAATGGGCTCTCGAGCTCAACGGCCTCGACATATCGTCGTCCCAGGACGGCGATCAAGTCCCAGGTCTTGGCGGACTTTGTCGCCGAGTGGACCGAGGCGCAAGTCCCTGCGGCGGTCGAGGACCCGGAGTACTGGACGATGTACTTCGATGGGTCTTACACCAAGAACAAGGCCGGCGCGGGGGTCGTCATCATCTCCCCACTCGGCAACAAACTCCGGTACGCCATACGACTACTCTTCGATGCCACCAACAATGTCGCCGAGTACGAAGCCCTCGTCAACGGCCTTCGGATCGCCCGCCCGACCTGGGCGCCACGGCGGCTCAACGTTCGCGGCGACTCCAAGCTGGTCGTCGACCAAGTGATGAAAGCCACCGAGCCCCGTGACGCTCGGATGGCCGCCTACTGCCTGGAGGTCCGCAAGCTCGAGGAGAAGTTCAAGGGTTTCGAGCTCCATCATAGCTACCGACGCTATAACGGTGAAGCCGACTCCCTCGCCAACCTCGCCTCGGAAAGGGCCGGTTCCCCACTGGAATCTTCGTCTCCGACCTCGGCCCCATCAATCCGGTTGGAATCCGAGTCGAGGGCGCCGCCGACCCCAAAGGCGGGCGGCCCCATCGATCTTCTGGCCGATGCCCACCCACTGGGTCGGACTTGGGCGTCTGAGCATCGAAACCGGCCCGGAGGCGACCGTTTGTCGATCGATTGACAAGCGGGTCGCTCCTCGCCGATACCACCGAGGCTCGGCGCCTCGCTCGGCGGGCTAAGTCTTTTCGTCCTGATCGGCGCCCTCTACAAGAGGAGCCCGTCCTAATCCTTCGTAGTGCGTTCGACCGACCAAGGGAAGCACCTTCTGCGAGGCATCCACGACGGGTGTGCGGGCACCATGCGCGCCATGATCCCCTGGTAGGAAAGGCCTTCCGACAAGGTTTCTACTGGCCGACCGCCGTAGCAGATGCGACCCAGGTTGTCCGCACCTGCGAAGGATGCCAATTCTTCGCCAGGCAGACGCATCTTCCTGCGCAAGCCCTGCAGACGATCCCCATCACATGGCCCTTCGCGGTTTGGGGGCTCGACCTGGTCGGACCCTTCAGAAAGGCGCCCGGGGGCTTCACTCACTTGCTTGTCGCCGTGGACAAGTTCACAAAGTGGATTGAAGCAAAGCCATTGGCAAAGATCACATCAGCGCAGGCGGCAAGTTTCTTCCGCGACATTGTCTACCGGTTCGGAGTGCCCAACTCCATCATCACCGACAACGGGACGCAGTTCACGGGAAAGGAGTTCCTCGAGTTCTGCGACAACTTCAACATCCGAGTCGACTGGGCGGCAGTGGCACACCCGAGCCAACGGACAAAGCCGAGCGAGCCAACGGCATGATCCTCCCAAGGACTCAAGCCGCGAATCTTCAGCCGATCAAGAAATTCGCGGGACGATGGGCGCCGAGCTACCGCCGTGCTTTGGAGTCTGCGAACCACGCCCGACCGGTCGGCCGGGTTCACTCCTTTTTCTTGGTGTTCGGGCGGAGGCTGTCCTCCCGACCGACCTTGAGTACTGGCGCACCAAGGGTGCAGAACTACAACAAGCAAGACGGCAATCGAGGAACAAGAAGATGACCTCGACCGACTCGTGGCTCGAGACGCCGCGGTCTTACTGATCGGCAAAATATCGGCGGGCGTTGCGTCGCTACCACAGCCGACGGGTCGCGGCCGCTCGTTCGAAGTCGGCGACTTAGTGCTACGCCAAATCCAGTCCGCGAAGGACAGGCACAAGCTCTCCCCGCCTTGGGAGGGCCCTTTCACCATCGCGGAAGTCCTCCGACCCGGCACTTTCCGCCTCAAGGACACCGAAGGGAATCTCGTGACAAACGCCTGGAACATAGAGAAGCTGAGAAGGTTCTATCCATAGTCGGCCTCTCTCTTCTTTTTGTACCACGCGAAAAACACTTGAGCAAAGCGAAGCCGCAACTCTCGAACAACCAAGTGCTTTCCCTCTTTCTTCCATCTTTTTGCCTGCCGCAAGTACTGCGACCTACGCCCCGAAAGCGAAGGTCCCGAAGCAGTACTCTGCGCATTGCAAAAACCGCTGACACAAGAACAACCAACCTACGGTTGGAAGGGTCATCTCGGCGGCAAAAAATGCAAGAAATTCCACCTCCAACCTACTGATCCGATCATTGCGATCCCAAAAGACTACAAATATGGGCGAATCATAAGCGCAAATAAGTCCTCAAAGAAGAAGGAAGAAACGGGAAGCGAAGCAACACTTTATTCATTCACAGGGCGAACACCGGCCCGACCCAAAAAAGGAACCACTCGCCAAGGTCCCTTTACTCGGCAAAGGCACGATACTCCTCCTGGTGTGCGCCCAGCCAACCGACCGACGCGTGACGTCGCTCGATCCTGCCGGATCAGCGGCGCCCTCACCTCCCACAGCCGGGGAATGCCCGCGACAAGGATGCCGACTTGCCGCGCATCCCCACGCACGGCTTCGGCCTCGACCTCCGCCACCACCCGCAGCCAGGCTTGTTCGTCGCCCACCTCCTCTCGAAGTTGTGTGTAGCGGTCCGCCATAGCGCACGAAGCAACTTCGTTTGGCGGCAGCCTTGGCGAAGTAACAGGCACCTTGGCACCTCTCCTTTATAACTGCGGCGGAAGACGGCGCCCCAAAGTCGCCAAAGCAAAGGCGAGGAGCAGAAGACGGCGCCTTGGGGTCACGCAGAACGGCGCGAAGACGGTTACCAGCGTCAGCTCCGAAATCGGCGCGGTCCTCAAGGCGAGTTAATCCACCCTTATCCCCGAAAGCATAAAGTTCCTTTTCGAAAGAATCGCCACGAGCTCAAGCGGCGCGTGGCGACTGCACCCTCAGTCCCCACGCACCACTCGGGGGCTGCATGACCTCAGGGGTCGGCGACCTAAATCGATAACCGGTTACCACTCCGACCGAGCTCCCCTCTTAAGTAACCTCCTCAAAACCAAAATGCTACGGCCCACGCCCCCGCGGCTACGGTTCCGAAGTAGCACTTTGCGCAAAAAGGAGGCTACCTGAGCGAAGGGCCGAGCGGTGGTCGGACGGAGCCTTTCGATATAGATCGGCGAATGCTACAACTTACGCCCCAGCGGCCCAACCCGACCATCATTTAAAAGCGAGCATGTCGCTAACCTAAGCCGCACTCCGACCGACCGAGCTATCTACCTCGCGGCTACTTCCCTCGGCTCAAAGTGCTACGGCCTACGCCCCCGCGGCTACGGCTTCGAAGTGGCACTCTGCGGAGGGAAACAAGCCCTCCGAGCAAGAAACACTATGAGCGGTCGGAGCACCCCCACTTAGGTTAGATTTCAACCCGCCAAGCTTCGCGAAGGAGGTGGTCCGACCCCGACACCTCCTCCATCAAGCAATCGCTCGAGGCAGCTCGCCCTGCCCCGTGTCCTCTTCGCATGAACCTGGTGCAACGCCTACGCTCTCGTGGCACCCCTGTGGGCCCCAGTAGCTCTGATTGAAAAATTGCCCAAATTAAGTAAAAGAAACACGGGGTAGACGGGCAGAGTAACTTAAAACAGCCCGGCGTTTGAGCTCAACTAGGGCGATCTTGTTCATTACGTACATTGCCAAAAAGCAAACAAGGAAAACTAATCTTCCTCCCCCTTCCGACGGAGAATTTCGCGCGGCGAGATTCGGCCGGCAATCTCTTGGGCGCACGGATCGACCCGGGCCATGAACGCGTCGACCTCTTCGTCGCTTCGGTCAGCAGCGACGCCGCTCCCGACCGCCTCAAGGTCGACGCCGTCGTAATAAGAGACGGTGTTGACCAGGGCCGAGGAAGCGCCAAGCACCGCCGCTTCCCGCACCGACGCCGACGCTCGGCCAGGATCCACCCAAGCATGGCGGGGATGGCGCTGGGGCCCGGAGTAAGCCCGAACAGCCGGTCGCAGGCGGCCTGGACGCCCACGTGGAGGACCGTCAGCTGGGCCGTCGTATCGGCCGCATCCCTCTCCGCCAGCCGTTTGTTCAAAAGGGCCGAGTCGCGTGACTCGACCGCCGCGTCTCGTGCCTCCACCGCCGCCCTTCGCGACTCCAGCGCGTCGGTAAGGCTTTTTCGCAGATCTGCAGGGACGAAAACAACGTCAGGGGACGCTCGCCGTGGTGACTCCCGGAAGAACGAACTACTCACCGGCCACGGAAGCCTCCTTAGCGCGAAGTTCCTCCTCGACCTTGGCACGCGCTTCCCGGTCGGCCGTAGCACGGTCGGCAAGCTCCTTCATCGTCACGAGCTCCCCCCGAGCGAGATCCCGCTCGGCCCGAAGCTGGTCGGCCTCCCTGCGGACCGACTCGCATTCCTCCCGATAGAGGGCGGCCTCCGCCCGGGCGGATCCGCCAGATCTGTCTGCGAAGTCTTGGCCGCCAGATCCGCCAGGGACGACCTGGCCTCTCTCCCTCGGTGGCCAACGACTCAAGACGTCGCCGAGCCTCCCGCAAGGCTTCGCGACCTCCCGGCCCGACCGCCGAGGCAGCCCTTCCTTGCTCAGCGGCAAGCGCCCTCCGAGCGTCAAGCAGCTCTTTCCCTACGGCACTCCCCCGGCTGTGCAAGTGCCGGAGGAACATTGACTTGTCCACCGCTCGGGATGTCAAGCGCTGCAAGTACCCGCCCGGTCAGTCTCCATTTCCCGGTCAAGAAGATGCACAAGAGAAATCCCGTCAAACTTACGATGCTGGCGGCGGGACTCCTGAGCAATGGACTTCCTCGCCTTGGACGCGGTGTCAACAACAAGGGTAAGGTCGGCGTGGATCCTTCCCATCTCCTCCTCCAGAGCGTCCCAATCCGCGCGTTCTGCGTCATCGTCGTAACGAGCGGGACCCCGGCAGGTCGAGGCGGGCCAAGTCAGCCAGCGGCGATCGGCGGCGCTTCGACTTGATTTCCCCGCCCGACAGGCGCTGTGGCGGTCGGATGTCGCCATCGGCGACACTCGGACCGCGCCGGGCGGCAGCGGCCCGGGCGAGGTGGTAGATCTCGTCCGCCGGCGTTGCAACGCCGCGAATCGATGCTTCCCGGCGACAGGCTCGCTGACTTCCACGGTCGGCAAGACGGGGAAGGCAGGCAGCGAACTCCGCCGGCCTCAGCGATCGACGGCAACGCGCGAGCACGCCCGACGGAACTTCGCCACGCAGCCGCATCCGGCGGCGGCCAGATCGTCCCCCTCGCGGCGTCCCTCGGCGACGGGCCCTACCGCGAGGCGCATCCGAATGATCCCGCTCCCGACAACCACCGCCACGCCCGCCCGACAGGATCGGGAGGCGGTTCCTCACCGCCAGTAGGGCTCGGCGCCCTCAGCCAGTGAGGCCTCGCACGGGCGGTCGGTCGTGAATTGCGTAAGAAGTCAGCACCAGAGGAATTGGCGCAAGTCACTTACGGGAGGAAGCGAACAACCGGCACTGACGTGCCCTCTTTGCCGGACCCCGAGGAGGCGACAGGGACCCGCGCTTCTGCAGGATAAACCCTGCGCCCGCGGTCTCTTCGGAGGAGCCGCGGTCGCCGGCCCCGCGACTGGGACCCGCGTCGCGGACGCCAGAATCGCCTCCGGCAACTTCTTCTCCCTCGCTCGGCAACGACTCCTCGTCACCCTCACTCGAGGTCTCCTCCGAGGTCTCCTCCGAGACCTCCTCGCCACGCGCGGCCCGGTCCGCGCGTTCGTTCCTCTTCCGCGTCTTGGTGGCCTCTTTTTCCGCTAGCAGGGCGGCGTCCTGCTTCTCCTTTTCGGCGCGCGCGGCCGCCCTCAACTCCTTTTCCCCCGGCAGCAAGGGACGGGAGATCAGTCCACCGAGCCCCTGCGGGAACACGCTCGGGTAAGGAGGCGAAGGAGCAGAGCAAAGCAAAAGCGAACAGGAGCCGTCAGACGTACCAGGTTCTGCGGATTCTGCGCCGAGAACGGCGCAGGCGCCTCGCCCGCTGGTTCGGTGTCTCCCGCGATGGAGACTGCGGACACGCGCGCGAGGATCTCCGACGGAGGGAGCTCCCGCTCCGACGACCTTGCAGGATCGGTCGGCCCAATGTACTCAAACATGGGACGTAACCGACCCTTGAGGGGTTGGATGCGCCTCTCCATGAACGTACTGAGGACCACCTTGCCTGTCAGGCCCCGCCGCTTCAGGTCCGCGAGCTTTTCAAGGATCGCGTCCACCTTCTTTCGGTCCTTCGTGTCAGGACCCCAGCCCCAACAGGGATGCGGCGTTGGTAAATTCCCACTGAAGGGAGAACACTGTTGTCGAGGTTCGGACATAGAACCACTCGCTATGCCACCCCCGGTTAGACGTCGGCAGCCTCAAATCGACGTAGAACGGTTTGCGGTGGTTGCGCAATTGGATCATCAGAGCCCCGAGGAGGCCGGCGGTGTCCGGTGACGGCCTCGCGAAGAAGAAGTGGCGCCAGAGCCCAAAATGGGGTTCAATCCCCAGAAAGGCCTCACACAGCGTCATGAAGACCGCAATATGGAGGACTCCATTCGGGTTCAGGTGATGAACTTCTCCCCCGTAATAGTGCAGCAACCCCCGGACGAACGGGTGGAGCGGAAGTCCGAAGCCCCGTTCGTAGAAGAACGCCAGCGAGACTATCTCGCCGTCCTCAAGTTCGGGGACCTCGGTCGGCCGTGAACTTCGCCCGGCCCGGACTCGGGCAGCGGAGGAAGGAACTCCTTCCTCTCCAGGCCGAGATAGCGACCCGCCGCGGCCGAGTGCGGGTCGGCGACATCTCCAAATGCGAAGGAAGCGAGGAACGCAGCGGCGAAGCGAAGCTCCTCTTCTTCCTCGTTTTCTTTCTTCCCTTTTCTTTTTTTGCAGAGCGCGAACAGAGGTCTGGCGCCTACCACGCCACCCACTCCTTCCTTTATAGGCGCCGGCGGGAACAGACGCGCCTCGGCGCCAAATCGACGCCTCCTCGCAAATCAACGCGATGCAAACCGTCACGCTGCCGCCTCGCCCGTTTCCCGATAACGTGCGCGATCCATTTAAATCCCATCGCGCGTTAATCGCTCGACAGATGGCCGCCTCGCGCCAGCGCGCCTGCGCGACATCGCGGGCCTCGCCCGATTCTGATGGGCCGGGGCGCCCCGCGCCGGGAAAGGTATGCAAACGGCCCACTGGGCCGCCCGGCCTCGGGAGAGCAAGCCGCCTATAGGCTCGCACCCGAGGCCCGGCACCGTGCTGTGGGTTACGAAGGCCGAATCCAGCCACCGAACGAAGCCGCCAAAGACGTAAAAAGAGCGAGGGCGAGTCGCAGCTGAGCCCCAGAGGGCCTCGGTTGGGTCGGCGGACGACCCAATCAACGTGACTTCGCGTCGAGACCATACCTCACACTCTCCCGCGGAACTCATCGATGAGTAGCGGCCAGCCGCGCTCCGGGTCGGCGGACGACCCGGCAGTCCGACACGGGATCGAGTAAGGAAAGGTTTTTTATGGAACGCCCCCCAGCGGGTCGGACGCCCACGCCGGGAGCTACGTCCGCTTGGAAACGAACCCCCTCAAGGGGGATCGCCAAGGTTCCACTCGGATTACCCGATAGTAGCTCGCACGAGCACGGCGTTCAAACCGACGAAGGTAAACGCGCGTTCGCTCACGACTCACGAGGACCCACGTGCCGTGGCCTGCCAGAGTCCGGCCGTAAACCCCGACCGGCTCCCGACCGCTCGGGGCTCGAAACTACACCACGGTGCGCTTCGCCTTGACCGGGCTCTTTTTGGCGAACACGACCGACAAGCGGCAGCCCGACCAAAGGCGTCGCCGACCTCGAGTCATGGCCACTTTTCGGCCGGGTAAACCCCGACCGGCTCCCGACCGCTCGGGGCTCGAGCTACACCCACCGGGTGCGCTCGCGCGCACCCGGGCTCTTTCCAGGCTGGCGCGACTCCCAAGCAGTCGCGCCGACCTAGACGCCACCGACCTCCGGGTCGACGACTACCGCGGCCGGGCTAAACCCCCGACCGGCTCTCCGACCCGCTCGGGGGCTCGGGGGCTACACCACTGGTGCGCTCGCCTTGCCAGGCTCTTTGGCGGGCATGACCGACAAGCGGCGGCCCGACCAAAGGCGCCGACCAGGGTCCACGGCCGCTGACCAAGGTAAACCCCGACCGGCTCCACGACCGCTCGGGGCTCGGAGACTACACCAGATGCGCTCGCCACACCGGCTCTTTCTAGGTCGGCACGGTTCCAGGCAGCCACGACGACCTAGCATCACCGACCTCCGGCCGACGGTTACCGCCGCCAGTTAAACCCCGAGCGGCTCTCCGACCCGCTCCGGCTCTGGTTCTTGACGAGTACCCATACCATGGGTACCCCATCAGCCCGAAGCACGAATGGGCCGACCTATCACGGCGGAGGCCCGCACCACCGAAAGGTACTTGGGTCGCAGGAACGAGCCCCGACTTGTGCGGGCCGACCAGACGGCCGGCGGACTCGATTCGGCGGTCGGCATGCGCCGGCCGCCTAATATTGAAGCTCAAGCTTCACCTGCGCCACGAGCCAGCAGGGCCCACGCCAGTGTCAGGCGGCTTGTGCGCAGCGTCCCCTGACATCCGTACCAGGGTAGGCGGCTCCTTCCCAAGAATGTCAGAAGAGCCACCGAAGAAGTCAAGCCTCGCCCCGCCGCCTGGCACACCGCAGAGGAGTACGCCCACTCCGAGGCCAAAGCAAAGTCAAGCGCCATTAAAGCCACCGAGGCCGACAAGAGCACCACGCAACACGCCACCACTCGACAAGACTACGCAAGATCAGACGCCATGAGCCACCAACCCTACCTCGGGACGGGCAGGTTGGCCGGACAAGACGAAGCCAGACCTCAAGACGCGTGCACTCTCTCCTCGTAGTCTTCCCAACTCCGTGTAACCTGCCTCCTCCGTCTATATAAGGAGAGGCAGGCCCGAGAGGGAGGGGCGCGAGAAAAGAGAAAATGGGCCTCCTAGGTAGCCTCGACTCCTAGCGAAAACCTCAAGGGATCGGACAGTAGACCGTCCGCCTCGCTTGTACACCCCTTGTCCGTCTCCCAAAGATCAATACATTCACACCGCACGAACTGGAGTAGGGACATTCGGCCCGAACCAGTATACATCTTCTGACTCCTTGAGTCGACCATTCGGGGAGAGGGAGCGCGCGACCCCATCCGACCATAAATTCGTATTGCCGGTGCACGAAACACCGACAGATCTAATCTCAGCCGTCAGATCTAGATCCAACGGCTCAAGATTGTGCCACGTAGCCAAAACCGCACCGTGCTAGGATCAATATCAGCCGTTAGATTGAGATCGAACGGCTAGCTTTAGCCGCGTTGTAGCGAGTAGATTGGATCTTGACCGTCCGATCAAGATCCAACGGTCCAGGTGGACCGAGCGGTTTCCAACGCGTGAAACCCAGATCCGATCTGGGCCGTTGATTTTCAAATCAACGGCCGAGATCCAGCCACATGGCTGGGAGGCTGACCGTCGCGGTCAGCGCAGTCAGCTGCGGTCGCCGCTGATGTCACGCGCGACGTCAGCGTGGGACCCACGCGTCAGCGGCTGTAACACCCTAGTTTTCGCTTTCTGGAGAAAATCCTAATTTAAATAAATTAAATTCAAAACTTGGAGTTTCTTTGGTGTTTATATTAACCTGGCATCCATTCCTATCCAAAATCAGGATTTAATTCCCCTCCGGTCGAAAAATCGGATTTTCCAGTCCCGCCGGTACCCGAAATTTCACCCGAATCCAAAAATGCTCCAAAAATCCCCAAACCACTTTTAAAACGTTCCAAATATTCCAAAATGATTTTAGGAATCATTCCCCGGATTTTTGGACCTCCGTTCCTATTTTATCTCGCGCGGCTTTTGTTTAATGCCTGCGATCCGCGCCCGAATATTCAATTCCACAAATTTCATCCAAATTAAACCAAACCAATTTTATTGGGTCCCAAATATTCTAAAATGGCTCTAGGAATTTTTCCGGAATTTTTAGGCCATTTTTCCTTATTTTTCTCTAGGGCGAATCGTTTGCGTAAAGGAGAGCCAACCGAAGCTTGCCACGTGGCACTGCTACAGTGATCGTCTTCAACCTCCGGCCAATCTCAAAGAACAGAGAGCTCCAAGCAAGCTCCAATGGCTAGGGCTTGCACTCATGTGCTCCTAACTCCGTCGTTTTAACTCCAAAACGCGAACGGTCGGTTCCGGTGGATCCGCAACGACGAGCTCTTGCTATTCCCCACCTCGGTGCGCCATCAAGCTCGCCGGAAACGGCCTCATTCAAGAAAAACTGAAATCCACTCACTTGCCATTAACTCGTCCGTTGTAACATCCCAAAATTTGGGTTTTCAAAAATTTTGGTTTAGTTTAGCTTCCCCAAAATTTTCGTTGATTTTCTCGCATTTATAAAGCTTGATTTGAATTTTCTAAAAGCTAAAACAATTTAATTTGATTATTCTAAACCTCAAATAAAATTTATTTTATTTTATTTGGATTCCTTGTGCTTCAAGAAGTTTTCCTGTAAATTTTGAGATTTTTCGGAGCTCGTTTGCTATTTATTGGATTTATTCGGAATCATTTTGTATTAAGCCCTTTTATTGAAATTAATTAATTATTTGGAAAATATTTTATTTGAGTTAAAAATATCTCAAAATATTTTCTAGAATTTTTCGGGTATTTTTATTGCTCTAAATGATTTATTGGAATTTGTGGAATTGTTTTTATTCGAAAAAGATTGGAAAATCCGGTTTTTGGAAGTGGGCCGGCCCATCCCGTGCACCAGGCCAGCGCCCCACTTGGGCCAGGCCACCCCGCTGCCACGTGTCGCCCCCACAACGCGCCACGTCGCCTCCGGATCCGATCCGCACACCAACTGCTCGATAAAATGCCTATAAGGCCCGTTTTTGCTCCAAACGCGTCCAAATTTTTTGTGCTTAACCTAGCCGCCACCCCTAACCCCTGTAGACCTTCCACACATCCTCTAGACCTCAGATCAATTTTCTAAAATTCCAAAACCAACCAATGTCGCTCGAACGTCACCCAACGCAGGCCGAAATTTGGAGCCGCGTCCCGGGCAGCTCGTCGACTCTTTTCGAGATCCTTCTTCGCCATGGTGTGCCACAAGGTACCATCTGCTTGCTGTCCAAAATTCAACCAATTTGGCCCAAGGGATCAAAAGTTACGGCCGTTTCAATCTCGAATCTTGCCAAGGCCATAACTCCCTCAATTTTTTGAGTTTGACGGTGAAATTTTTTGTGTAGACTCCTGGGGATGTCCTCTATAGGATGAACATCTTTCCCTAAGGTTTTGCTCTCTGGATTTGGCGCAGAAAAATAAATTCTCCGTTCAGACTGCGTTCCAAACAGCGGCAAACTTCCTCGCGCGTTCCCCGCTGTTCCAGAAGGTATTTCTTTGAGCCACCTGCGTCACGGTGTGCCTCTTGGTCCCATCTAGCTCTCGGTCAAATTTCGTTAAGTTCCGATCATTATTCTAGAAGTTATGGCTGTCCAAAGTTTTGATCCGAAACCTGTTAATCGCCAGTTTGTGATTAATCCGGAGGGGCGCCGCAAAATCCGCCTATACCGTTGAACTCGTCTCGCCGCGTTCTACGCAGTAGACATTCCCCCTTTGCCATCCCATCCTCCGGAATTTTTTTTATATATTTAGGCCACCGTTTGCCGTCGCCGCGCGTCGCCTTTTGACACCGGCTATTTTAGCTCGCTCCGGCCGTGTTTTCGCGTCCGGTGGATCATCTTGTACTATTTTGACCCATCCTTAAGATTCTTTTGGCCTCCGTTTGCCGTCGGAGCCGATTCCGGCCTTAAACCGTCGTCTTTCGGCCTAAACCGTTGCCGCCGGTTCGCGCACCGGTTAGCCGTCCTCGGTAGCGTTCTACCGCGGCCATGTCGTTGCATCGACGGTCGCTACCTTGTTTCATGAAGTATCCTATCATTGTTTGACCGCCGTCGTTAACGCTCCGCCGTTAACGTTCCTCCGTTACCTGTCGCCGTTAACGTTCGCTGTTAACGCTCCGCCGTTAACGTTTTGCCGTTAACGTTCCTCCGTTACCTGTTGTCGTTAACGTTCCACCGTTAACGCTCCGTCGTTAACGTTTCGTCGTTAACGCTCCGTCGTTAACGCTCCTCCGTTAACGTTTCCCCGTTAACGTTCCTCCGTTAACGTTTCGTCGTTAACGTTTCGTCTTTAACGTTCCTCCGTTAACGTTTTGCCGTTAACGTTTCACCGTTAACGCTCTGTCGTTAACGCTCCGTCGTTAACGTTCCTCCGTTAACGTTTCACCATTAACGCTCCACCGTTAACGTTCCGTCGTTAGCATTCCACCGTTAATGTTTCCCCGTTAACGCCCCGCCGTTAACATTCCGTCGTTAACGCTTCATCGTTAACGATTGGCTCTCATCGCTTCGTTGTCATCGCATGCGTGCATTCATGCACAAACCTTAGTGCGATGCCTTCATCTGTTCTATCATCATGACGTGAGCCTAGTCTCATCGTCGTATCATCTTCAAAGCCGAATCAAAACCCTAACCTAAGACCGGTTCGATGGACTAAGTTCATCGTGAGCCGTGTTTTTATCCTTGCAATCTTTCCCGTTGTTTCAATCGTGGTAAGACACTTGTCTTGTCTTATCCTTGAAAACCTAACCTACCATTAACCTAGACTTCGTTCGTGGACTTGGTCGATAGACCATTGGCCACCTGGCATACTCCTGTGCCCGATCTACCCGTCTCTCTTTTGTTTGACTGTGTCCGTTCGGTCAACAAAAGTCAACTTTGAGAATCAGTTTAGTTCACTGTGAACTAACATATCCTTATGGACCCGATCTATAGATCGAGAGCCATATGTCGCTATCTGTCCAATCAAGATAATAACTTCGGAAGAAATATTCTTCGGAATATTATTCTTTCTTTCCCAGTTATTAATCTTTCCCTTTTCGACGTTTTTCCGAAAGCCCGTTCTCTTTTATCTAACCTTCGATCCAATCCTTTCAAGTTCCTAAATTTATCCCAGCCGTTGTGCCCAATGCTATTTGTTCTTAATTTGGAGTTTATTTGAATTGTCTTTTGAGTTTTGTGGTATTTGTGTTTCTTTATCGTTAGACGTGTCGTCCGGAAGTCGTTCGAGCGAGATGAGGATCGAGAAAGTGGAAATTGAAGATCGAGGACCAAGAATCAAAGATAAAGAGTAAAGGACAGTAAAGTTTGCAAGGGCCAGGCAAGTTGTGCTTTGACCATGTTGATCCCATTTTCGAAACTTATGTTGTTTCAAATTATTGCATGCTAGTTGGATATAAACTGATTTCAATTAATTTGGGATTAGGTATTTAACCTACTTGTTATTGCCACCTTGTCTATAATAGTTGTACGCCATGATTCATTTGTCACCCTAGGTTTGTTGATTAATAGTTGGTAGCTAATAAATTGCCAACATGGGTTAGATAGAACGTATTAGTCTGCTTAGACTTGCAACGAGTCAGTGCCATCATTTTGGAATTACAAATGTCAATATTGATTAATGGAATATGCAATGTATTTTGAAATGGTGTGACGTGTTGCCAACACGATGATGTTGATATGCGGAGGCCTTCGTGCTTCTTCAAGGAAGTCGAGTTGTTGTTGGCATTGTGTTGCGCAATAATCAACTGGGGTGATAAAATGATTTAGACTGGGGCAAGTGGCAAGAATGAGCTGGTGGGCCAGTTGTGGCATCGGGAACGATGATTTGGTTCTTCGGGTAGTCTTGCCCTGGTCATTCTAAGGACTTAACCTTGCAAGCCTTTGAACTGAGTCAAACGTACAACCACATGTCTGTAATGGGACGGACCTAGTTGATTAAGCTGCTAATAACTTACTTGTGGTACCTCGCGGTGTCAGCTATACCTTTTGTGTAGTTGTACGGGGGAGCGTACCGGGGCTGCGGCCAGGTACCCATCTAACGGTGGATTGGCCTAAACTTCGCCTTCGCTAAGGGAAGGGTTAGTGTGCAATCACCGGAGAGGATCACTTGTGTAGTTAGAGGCTTCCGAAAGACTTTGTTATGATCGCTCATTCGCATACTCTTGTATGGCGATTCACGGCTGACGTGATGAGTGGATTGTATCTTGTGGGTAAAGTGTATAACCTCTGCAGAGTGTAAAACTTATTCGAATAGCCAAGTCCACGGTACTGGACAATGCTCGGGGATTACAGTTAAGGGTTAGCTTTTCATGAAAAAGAACTTGGGTTTGGAGGCAGTTTGCCTGTGGAAAAGAGATAATTGGTTAAGGTTGTGGTATAGTTTACTTGTGAAATAACTGTGAAATTATTACTATTATTATCTGTTTTACCGCTTTACAATCTATTATGAATATTTGTGAATGCTGTTTATTGCAAAATAACCCCTTTAGCCTGTCATTTGGAATAAGCCATGCATATAGTTATTAGACTTGCATTCTGTGCATGACTTGCTGAGTGCTTTATGTACTCACCCCTTGCAAACAAACAATCACCAGTGAGCAAAAGTCTACATCGTCGAAGAAGAAGAAGTTCCGTGAGAAGGTGATTATCTAGGAGTCGAACCCTGTCAGTTGCCTGTGGCGTATTGATGGGATTCACCGATGTTCTTCGTTCCGCTGCTGCTTATTTGGAGTTGAAGCCGTCAAGGCTTCACAAATGTAAGGTTGACCTTAAGGTCGTTCAATAGTTTATATTCTATTATTGAGTTACTTTTATTATTCCGCTGTGTATGATTGTGATATTCATCTATGTTGAGACTGTGTGCACTAGCGTGATCCTGGACTAGTGCTGAATACACAGAGGGTCCGGAAACGGCCTCATTCAAGAAAAACTGAAATCCACTCACTTGCCATTAACTCGTCCGTTTCTCGTCCAAACGCCGCACCACCACCTCCATCCACTCCGTATAAGTATCCCCGTTCCGGGAGTGTGCTCTCTTTTCCATCTACTCCACCCTTGCGCCCGTGAGATCAAGAAAACCGACGTTGGGTTGAACTTTTTCGGTGTTCGTCAAGTTCATCGTTGTTTCTCTCTCTCCGGTGAGCCATTCTTCTTGCCACTTGGTTCTTTGCGACTGTGGATGAGTCTAGTCTCTAATCCTTCAATCGTTTTTAGGTTCCATCAACCGTGGGCGACGAATTTGGAGCTTTTGTGCATTCGGCCGAACCTCCGTTCTTCGTCGATTTCTCCGATTCCGGTGAGTTTTGGTTCAATCCCTTCCTCCTAGATGTCCCTAAGGATGTTATCTAGAGGTTCTAGGTTTTTGTTTGATCCAAATCCGTGCGAAAATGGGGCAAAAATCCATTTTTTTGGAAGCAAAAGGGGCTCTGAAGTTTTGGTTCAGTTCTGGAACCAAATTCTCGCGAGTACTGTAGCAAACAGTACCTTTTCCTATTTTCTTGATTTTCCAGCAATTTCCAACTTCGAACGCTTATAATTTTTGCGTCCGAACTCCGATTGACTCCGTTCAAGTTTCTAAATTCATCTAAAATCAAGATCTACCTGCCAGTACTAATTTTATAATTTTTGGATTTTATTAATTTTCTGTTATTTGTTTGTTGCCTCGTTTTGCGCGTAGTCGACGCTTCCGCCGACCCCGCCGTCGGACTTCCGAGAGTTCCACCTTCTTGCTGTGACCGAGGCAAGTCTCCTTGACGCACGTTGATCCCATGATTTATCAATGTTTTACCATGTTTTACAAATTGCATTGCTATGTATATAAAATGATGATGTCAAACGTTAGGTTGTTAGTTATACCTGTTGATTATACCTCCTTGAAATTGTTATCCGTAACTCTTTGTCGCCTTAGAACAGTGATCCACCATAATAACTATTTTTAATAAAATACCCTTCGATTAGGAAAATGACTATTTGGAGGATAGTTTGAATAGAACCCATAGTATGGAATGTAATTGGAGATGGGTGAATAGTAGTGATAATGTGGGGGTTGTTAATATGAAATTGATCTTTGAATGATGATCGTTGAAATACTAAGGAGATGGACAGTGATAGTAGTTCTCAATTTAAACAATATAGTCGTGGGAGATTTTGGAAGATGTATGGGATTGTAAAGTATTCGGGGTGGATTAAACGGATCATTGCAAGTAAATAATATGTCGACTTGGATTCTTGGGTTGATAAACTGGTAGGAGGAGAATCGAGTTAGTTGGATTATTAGTGTTTGTTGGGGTTTATTCTTAATGATTGATTAAGAAATAGATGATTATGAAGATATAGATATGTACTAATCATTTATGGAGAATAGTGAATGATCCAGAATATTTGGTGGTTTAGTAAATGATAATATTCCGTATTCTTGATGGATTAAAGCCGATGATCTAGAGGTGATGATGTGAAGGATTAGTCATATGTTATTATGAAGTAATATCGGTGGATTGTATTCTAGATGTTTAGAGGTGTGACATCATGAAGTATTCTCGGTGGTGTAGTAGATGACCTTGTGAAATATTCTTAGTGGATGATAAGATTGATCGCCGTATGATTGGTGGATAAATCAATAATACAAGTTCGAGTTCAAGGGAAAGATTTCCTATACCAATATGATTATAGTTCCATAAGATTTTGGAGTTATAATAGTACCATGATGTACTTCCTACTTGGTGGATACTATATTGAATTGGATTATTCATATGATTGTCACATTGGGGCAATTTAATGATTATTGAGAGATTACAAAATTGATTATGGGGATTGTGATCAAACCCTGACCTTTGTATTTTATAAAAATAGACTATTGGTGGAATAGAATAGTATGGTAGAAATGCTTAGTCTCGCTGTCGGTCAATATTCACCTATGGGTGGGACTTTCAATTATCTCTTGAAAATTTGTATTGGAAGTTATAGGCAAGGAGTATTGCCAATGGGTTACTAAATAAAAATAAAATGAAAAATGATTTCGACTTGGGCGGCATGGAATGTCGGGTGGAAGCGGACCAAGCCTTGGTTCTTTTGTGCAAGTACCGCCCCAAGTCAATTAAGGACCGACGCTTATGACTGTCTCCATTCTAAGCATTACCGTACAACCACATGTCTATAATGGTACGACTGGTCGAATAATTTGTAGAAACCTAACTTAGACTCACCACTCGGTTGTTGTGTGAGAGCCGGAAAGAGGCATTGTTGTTGTTGTTGTTGTTGTTTTTCTCACACGGCGCAAGAGGGGGCTTCTGTACTGGGTGGAAATAACCCTAACAGCGGTGAAACCTCAATGGGTGAGTCGAGTTAGGCGTATACATTGTAAGGCCTCGCCATGATATCCTGCCGCACACCCAAGGAAGTGTGCTAATAGCTTGGCATCAAGGGAATATCATGTCTTGTGGGTAAAGCCGCACAACCTCTGCAGAGTTAAAACTATTCGAATAGCCGTGCCTACGGTCAAAGGCTTAAGCTTGCTGAATGCTTTCATCTTTGGTAGACTTTGGGTTTTGATTTCAAACTAAACAATGTTTTGTTTTGGGATCCGGAGCGTTAGAACTCTCGGGTGTGCTTCAAGCGGTCAAAGCCGTAGGTGGAAAGAACCTGATTTTGTGAACCATGGCGGACATAGCCATGTGATTGGATTGAACCACGATTTTGTTGAGATGTGGCGGATAGAGCCTGTATATTAGTGAGTGGTGGTTAGAACCTTCACTACAATATTACATAATTCAATTATTAAAAAGAATTGCTTAAATATGCTTTGTGAAAATTATTAACAAGTATGATTTGATGAAACTTAGCTTTGTGCAAATAAACCATATCAAGCCATCCTTGGATAGCCTACATTATGCATAATTTCCCAGACTTGCTGAGTACTTTATGTACTCACGTGCTACATTCTAATCCTCTCTCAGAAGTGAAAGAAGCTGTTCAAGATTTCCATCGACTAGGGTGTGTTCTCCACTCGATTGCCTGTGGGCATTTGGATGGGTCGCATTGGCGTTTTCGTCTTCCGCTGCAGTGTTCAAGTCGTTCAGCCTGTTCAGGCCGTAATGGTAAACCTTGACCATAAGGTCTTTGCTTTTATTTGGTATTATTCTTATTTAGTTATATGTATTCGTGATATGGTTGTTGATTCATCACTTTTGACTGTGTGTACTAGCTACTGATCTGGGACTAGTACAGAAATACATAGAGGACTCCGGAAAGTCGATCCGGGGGCCTACAAAGGTGGTATCAGAGCCATATCGACTGTAGGACGTGCCCTTAGTTAGAATGGTCGTTTTAGGAAGCTTCAAAACTTATGTTCTAAAAAGAAAAAATCAAATAAGGTGCTGTTCTAGTCTTTTCTCTCTCTTTCCATTCCTTTCTTCCCCGGTGGTTGCTTCTTCACTTTTTTTGGAATGAAAATTAGACCCTACCTCCCTTAACAACTTCTATATTAGGGTAATCGAGTTCCCGCTTTTGACTTCCAAGCTTGAGGACTCAAGAGGTGCAATTCTGCAAAAGTGGCTACTGAAGTGTGCGTCTTCATGGTGAGGATCCAACCGTTGACCGATGAAGACCAAAGAAGCAAGGTTGATCTTAGACTAACCCTGTAGGTTAAGTTGGTCCCGGTTTCGTTCTGTGTTGGAGCCGCCTTGTTCTGTTAGCGTGCGTCGTTTGACCGAGTAGACGAGTTGGATTTGCTTGGTGTTAAAAATGTTTTGCTTTTAAATGCGTTTGTCTTTGTCCTTTGCCTGGACAGCTTGGTTTTGGTGTTGTTAGAACCTCCCTTTCTCGCTTGCATGTCTGTTCCCTCTCATCTGGAAGCCTTGTTCTGCCGTCAGATGGAGAAAGAAGCTGCTGCATCAAGTTCCAATCCTTCGGTCAACGTCAATGGCAACCCCAGTGAAGTTCCGGTTATCAACGTCAGGGCTGCTACCGAGCTCAACCAGCAACCATCCGCGGTGATAACAGCCTTTCTTTAGAATATGAATCAGTTCATGGTGACTCAGACTCAGCTCATGCAATTGATGATACAACAACTAAACAACCAAGCCTCCATGGTCACTACACCTATAACTCCTCAAAGAAGCACTGCTGGATGAGCTACTAAAGACCAAGACTCCTGAAGTACTAGGTGATGGTGGCGCTAGCAATACCCCTCCTGTAAACCTTCACCCGTGGAGATATGTCGTCTGCTATCGATGTGGTGAAAAAGGACATGTTGCTTATAGTTGTTCCCAACAGGGCAAGGCCAAAAAAGATACCCACTGTAGTCACTGCAACAGGATTGGACACCAATTCCGCAAGTGCCCTCGCAGAAACGAGATTCAATACCGGGTTTGCAACCTTTGTGGCAGGGAAGGGCATTATGTGAAAAAATGTCCCTTGGGAAAACAAAACGTCTTATCAAAATGAGCAATTCCAGCGGCAGAAGTCAGTGGGGAAGTACCTTCTAAGCTGCACCAAGTATCGAAGATTCCTCCAGCTGGCAAAGGCAAAGCAGTCTCCCTGGAAGACAACTGTCATCAACCGGATTCTCGCAAAAGGAAGGGAGTAAGTCAGGAGCAGTATGTTGCCAGTAATTCTCGGCTTCGTGTGGACCGATTTCAACTCAACCAAGCACCGGAAGTAGCCTTAATCAAGACCCCAGGACTAGAAGTGCAACCAGTGATGCAAGGACGCCAAGCATCTTCTTCCAATTCCAACCTTCCAGATGTTGTTCTTCTTCGGACTATAACCCCGGCAGCAGGTGGGAGGCGCAATCGGAAACTTCTATCACAGATTCTGTGATATAGGACATCAGGTCTGCCTATGATCCCTGAAGTTGAAGAAGAGACAACTGAAACTTGATGTTATCATTGAATGTTAGTAGATGGTACTTTCAGTAGTACCATACCTCTTCTAAGGAATAAAATAAAAGAGTTTATGTACTGATCCAGTTTGTAAGATGTAATCATCAGTATTGTTATCAATAAAGAGTTGGAAGAATTATAATTGTGGAAGTGGATTTCTGTTGATAGTTCTTGAAACATAATTGTATTTGGGCACCAGTGCGGGGATGTTTAAAGGATGGCCGAAGAGCCATAGTTCTCGTCCGAAACATGGGGAGAAATAAGAATGAATTTCACCATTGAACCCCTTGGAACTAAGTCCGGATATGATTTCCTTTCTAAGGGGGTAGTGTGGACAGATTGACAAAAGTTGCACACTTTGTTCCGTGGAGGATAACCCCTATTTGGTGATAAACTTGTGGAACTTTGCGGGGCTAAAGCAGTGCATTTTCAGTGTGCGCCCAAGGAGGACGTGTCAGATCGAGGGTCTCAGTTCCCCTCAAGGTTTTGACAGTAGTGGTATAAAGTTTGGGGTACGAATGGGAATTCCAGCGTTGCTTACCATTCCCCGACCGATGGCCAGACGGAAAGAATCAGTCAAATCCTAGAGATGCGTTGAGAGCGTGTGCGCTGACATGTCAAGGTTTGTGGGATCAGAATAACAACAGTCTACGACGAAGCTGAAGACGGCGCCTTTTGAAGCCCTGTATGCAAAAAAAAAGGCGGAATACCCTTGTTTGGGAAAGAGACCGATAAAGGACAATTCCTTAGACCTGATATTCTGAAAGACGCCGCAGAGCAAGTCAGACAGATCCGTGCAAAGCTGAAGACCTCCCAGTCAAGATAGACGAGCTATGCTGATAACTGCCGTCAGGAATCAAGTGTAGCGTAGTGCCTGAACATCCGAGGCTGTTTAAAAATACGGAACCAGAAAGAGACCTCTCATGTCTGGGGTATCCCGCCAGGATTTTGGATGAAGCCGAGCGTCGAACCAGAAGTCGGGTGGTCAAGTTCTGGAAGGTTCAGTGGAGCAATCAGGCAGAGAAGAAAGCTACCTGGGAGCGAGGAGAGGATCTTCGAGCAGAGTTTCCCGACCTCTTTCTCTTTCTCCGTCCGAATCTCGGGGACAAGATTCTTTCTAAGGGGGGTAGGTTTATAACACCCTAGTTTTCGCTTTCTGGAGAAAATCCTAATTTAAATAAATTAAATTCAAAACTTAGAGTTTCTTTGGTGTTTATATTAACCTGGCATCCATTCCTATCCAAAATCGGGATTTAATTCCCCTCCGGTCGAAAAATCGGATTTTCCAGTCCCGCCGATACTCGAAATTTCACCCAAATCCAAAAATGCTCCAAAAATCCCCAAACCACTTTTAAAACGTTCCAAATATTCTAAAATGATTTTAGAAATCATTCCCCGGATTTTTGGACCTCCGTTCCTATTTTATCTCGCGCGGCTTTTGTTTAATGCCTGCGATCCGCGCCCGAATATTCAATTCCACAAATTTCATCCAAATTAAACCAAACCAATTTTATTGGGTCCCAAATATTCTAAAATGACTCTAGGAATTTTTCCGGAATTTTTAAATCATTTTTCCTTATTTTTCTCTAGGGCGAATCGTTTGCGTAAAGGAGAGCCAACCGGAGCTTGCCACGTGGCACTGCTACAGTGATCGTCTTCAACCTCCAGCCAACCTCAAAGAACAGAGAGCTCCAAGCAAGCTCCAATGGCTAGGGCTTGCACTCATGTGCTCCTAACTCCGTCGTTTCAACTCCAAAACGCGAACGGTCGGTTCCGGTGGATCCGCAACGACGAGCTCTTGCTATTCCCCACCTCGGTGCGCCATCAAGCTCGCCGGAAACGGCCTCATTCAAGAAAAACTAAAATCCACTCACTTGCCATTAACTCGTCCGTTTCTCGTCCAAACGCCGCACCACCACCTCCATCCACTCCGTATAAGTATCCCCGTTCCGGGAGTGTGCTCCCTTTTCCATCTACTCCACCCTTGCGCCCGTGAGATCAAGAAAACCGACGTTGGGTTGAACTTTTTCGGTGTTCGTCAAGTTCATCGTTGTTTCTCTCTCTCCGATGAGCCATTCTTCTTGCCACTTGGTTCTTTGGGACCGTGGATGAGTCTAGTCTCTAATCCTTCAATCGTTTTTAGGTTCCATCAACCGTGGGCGACGAATTTGGAGCTTTTGTGCATTCGGCCGAACCTCCGTTCTTCGTCGATTTCTCCGATTCCGGTGAGTTTTGGTTCAATCCCTTCCTCCTAGATGTCCTTAAGGATGTTATCTAGAGGTTCTAGGCTTTTGTTTGATCCAAATCCGTGCGAAAATGGGGCAAAAATCCATTTTTTTGGAAGCAAAAGGGGCTCTGAAGTTTTGGTTCAGTTCTGGAACCAAATTCTCGCGAGTTACTGTAGCAAACAGTACCTTTTCCTATTTTCTTGATTTTCCAGCAATTTTCAACTTCGAACGCTTATAACTTTTGCGTCCGAACTCCGATTGACTCCGTTCAAGTTTCTAAATTCATCTAAAATCAAGATCTACCTGCCAGTACTAATTTTATAATTTTTGGATTTTATTTATTTTCTGTTATTTATTTGTTGCCTCGTTTTGCGCGTAGTCGACGCTTCCGCCGAGTCCGCCGACCCCGCCGCCGGACTTCAGAGAGTTCCACCTTCTTGCTGTGACCGAGGTAAGTCTCCTTGACGCACGTTGATCCCATGATTTATCAATTTTTTACCATGTTTTACAAATTGCATTGCTATGTATATAAAATGATGATGTCAAACGTTAGGTTGTTAGTTATACCTGTTGATTATACCTCCTTGAAATTGTTATCCGTAACTCTTTGTCGCCTTAGAACAGTGATCCACCATAATAACTATTTTTAATAAAATACCCTTCGATTAGGAAAATGACTATTTGGAGGATAGTTTGAATAGAACCCATAGTATGGAATGTAATTGGAGATGGGTGAATAGTAGTGATAATGTGGGGGTTGTTAATATGAAATTGATCTTTGAATGATGATCGTTGAAATACTAAGGAGATGGACAGTGATAGTAGTTCTCAATTTAAACAATATAGTCGTGGGAGATTTTGGAAGATGTATGGGATTGTAAAGTATTCGGGGTGGATTAAACGGATCATTGCAAGTAAATAATATGTCGACTTGGATTCTTGGGTTGATAAACTAGTAGGAGGGGAGAATCAGAGTTAGTTGGATTATTAGTGTTTGTTGGGGTTTATTCTTAACAGATTGATTAAGAAATAGATGATTATGAAGATATAGATATGTACTAATCATTTATGGAGAATAGTGAATGATCCAGAATATTTGGTGGTTTAGTAAATGATAATATTCCGTATTCTTGATGGATTAAAGCCGATGATCTAGAGGTGATGATGTGAAGGATTAGTCATATGTTATTATGAAGTAATATCGGTGGATTGTATTCTAGATGTTTAGAGGTGTGACATCATGAAGTATTCTCGGTGGTGTAGTAGATGACCTTGTGAAATATTCTTAGTGGATGATAAGATTGATCGCCGTATGATTGGTGGATAAATCAATAATACAAGTTCGAGTTCAAGGGAAAGATTTCCTATACCAATATGATTATAGTTCCATAAGATTTTGGAGTTATAATAGTACCATGATGTACTTCCTACTTGGTGGATACTATATTGAATTGGATTATTCATATGATTGTCACATTGGGGCAATTTAATGATTATTGAGAGATTACAAAATTGATTATGGGGATTGTGATCAAACCCTGACCTTTGTATTTTATAAAAATAGACTATTGGTGGAATAGAATAGTATGGTAGAAATGCTTAGTCTCGCTGTCGGTCAATATTCACCTATGGGTGGGACTTTCAATTATCTCTTGAAAATTTGTATTGGAAGTTATAGGCAAGGAGTATTGCCAATGGGTTACTAAATAAAAATAAAATGAAAAATGATTTCGACTTGGCGGCATGGAATGTCGGGTGGAAGCGGACCAAGCCTTGGTTCTTTTGTGCAAGTACTGCCCCAAGTCAATTAAGGACCGACGCTTATGACTGTCTCCATTCTAAGCATTACCGTACAACCACATGTCTATAATGGTACGACTGGTGAATAATTTGTAGAAACCTAACTTAGACTCACCACTCGGTTGTTGTGTGAGAGCCTAAAGAGGCATTGTTGTTGTTGTTGTTTTTCTAACACGACGCAAGAGGGGCTTCTCAGACTGGTGGAAATAACCCTAACGGTGAAACCTCAATGGTGAGTCGAAGTTAGGCGTATACATTGTAAAGGCCTTGTCATGATATCCCGCCAGCACACCCAAGGAAGTGTGCTAATAGCTTGGCATTAAGGGAATATCATGTCTTGTGGGTAAAGCCGCACAACCTCTGCAGAGTTAAAACTATTCGAATAGCCGTGCCTCACTGGTCAAAGGCGAAGCTTGCTGAATGCTTTCATACTTGGTAGACTTTGGGTTTTGATTTCAAACTAAACAATGTTTTGTTTTGGGATCCGGGAGCGGTTAGAACTCTCGGGTGTGCTTCTGGCGGTCAAAGCCAGGTAGGTGGAAAGAACCTGATTTTGTGAACCATGGCGGACATAGCCATGTGATTGGATTGAACCCTGATTTTGTTGAGATGTGGCGGATAGAGCCACAGATATTAGTGAGTGGTGGTTAGAACCTTCACTACAATATTACAAAAATCAATTATTAAAAAGAATTGCTTAAATATGCTTTGTGAAAATTATTAACTAGTATGATTTGATGAAACTTAGCTTTGTGCAAATAAACCATATCAAGCCATCCTTGGATAGCCTACATTATGCATAATTTCCCAGACTTGCTGAGTACTTTATGTACTCACGTGCTACATTCTAATCCTCTCTCAGAAGTGAAAGAAGCTGTTCAAGATTTCCATCGACTAGGGTGCGTTCTCCACTCGATTGCCTATGGGCATTTGGATGGGTCGCATTGGCGTTTTCGTCTTCATTTGCAGTTGTTCAAGTCGTTCACTGCTCAGCCGTAATGGTAAACCTTGACCATAAGGTCTTTGCTTTTATTTGGTATTATTCTTATTTAGTTATATGTATTCGTGATATGGTTGTTGATTCATCACTTTTGACCGTGTGTACTAGCTACCGATCCGGACTAGTACGTAAATACACGAAGGACTCCGGATAGTCGATCCGGCCTCTGGCTCAAATTAACCGCACCATGACATTACCGCTGACGTCATGGTGGGGCCCAGCTGTCAGCAGTCCCTCAGCCGAGCGAGATGACGTCACCGCTGACGTCACCCGAGGGGCCCACATGTCAGAGACACGAACCGTGGACCGGGTCCACGGTGGACCGAGCCAAACCGTGCGCCGGGTCCATGGACCCGAGGCGACATGGCGGCCCCTGATTGGTCCACGTGTCATGCTGACGTAATAATTAATTTCCGAAAAAGAAAATGATTTATTAATTCGGTTTATTGATTTCAAAAATAGATTCAAACTTCAAACGCTTATAACTTTTGCATTTTAACTCCAATTTGAGTGATTCAAATTTTTAAATTTGTATAAAATCGAGATCTACCTAATGGTGAATTTTATTTAATTTTTGGACCAAAGTTTTTCTCTGAAATATTATTTAATTGATTATTTAAACTTTAAACGCTTGTAACTTTTGCGTTTTAACTCCTATTTCGCCGATTCAAATTCCTAAAAATTCATAAAATTATGCTCTCTCTGTTTATGGACTTCATTTGGATGTTTGGACACTTTTTGTCTATTGTTTTATTCATTTATTGCTATTTGCACGCGTTACGAGTAGATGTTGAAGTGCCCGAAGGCTTCGAAGGTGAAGTGTTGACCCAGGAGCCATCTCAGGATCAAGATCAAGTACTCTTTGAAGGCAAGTTGTGATTTGACCATGTTGATCCCATTTTGAAATTAGTTTGATTTAAATTATTGCATGCTAGTTCAATTATAAAATGCTTTAATTAATTTTGGGAGATTAGTTAATTACCTAGTTGTTGTATGCCACCTTGACATAAACACTTGAATGCCATGAACCCCTTGTCACCCTAGTTGAGGATTAAATAGTTGGACATTATTAAATTGCCAACATGGGAATTTAGATCGTTGTAGTATATTGCTTAGACCCGCTACGTGCTTATGACATGATTTTGGACAAACAAATGTTAATATTGACTTAATGATATATTGAACCTGTTTTGGAAAGGTATCATGTGTTGTGATGTTGATGGCACGTGGTGCATGGTAATCAACTAGGGTTTTGATAAATAGTTTTCGATCGGGGCATGTGGCAAGAATGATCGGGTGGGCCAGTTGTGGCATCAGAAGCGTTGGTTTGGTTCTTCGGGTAGTCTTGCCCTGGTCATCATAAGGACTTAACCTTGCAAGCCTTTGAACTGAGTCAATCGTGCAACCACATGACCGGAATGGGACGGTCCTAGTTGAGTAAGTTACTAATAACTTGCATGTGATACCTCGGGTGTCAACTACACCTTTTGTGTAGCTTGAAAGGGGAGCGTACCAGGGCTGAGGCATGGTACCCGTCCAACGGTATGTCGGTCCCATACTTCGCCTTTGATAAGGGAAGGGATGGTGTAGGGCAAAAACCGGAAAGGTTCACTTGTGTAGTTAGCCGTATCCGAAAGGCTTTGTTACGATCACTCGCCTTTGTGGTGTTTGACTGTATCTTGTGGGTAAAGTGCATAACCTCTGCAGAGTGTAAAATCTATTCGAATAGCCGTGTCCGTGGCATTGGACATTGCTCGGGGATTACAGTCAAGGGTTAGACTTTCATGGAAATAACTTGAACTTGGAAAGGGTTTGGTTTAAATGATGATGTTGATGGAAATGTGGACTAGGAATGGGAAGGATGTTTATTTAACTCCTGGAAAAGTTATTGATGATTATACTTGTTTTTTACCGCTTTCGAATCTACTTATGATACTTGTCAAATGCTGTTTACTGCAAGTATACCTTGAGCTATTCCTTTGTATTAAGCCATGCATGTAGTATATTAGCTTGCATTCTGTGCATGACTTGCTGAGTACCAAGTACTCACCCTTGCCACAAAACAACACCAGTTGAAGAAGAGGCGACGCCAGCTTTGGAGGAGGAATATCAGGAGGAGCCGTCTAACTAGGGATCGAGTCCCAGTCAGTTGCCTGTGGCATATTGATTGGCGCCACGCGTTTTCTTTATATATTCCGCTGCAGATTTTATTTGAATAAGTCTTAGCCCTGCGAGGCGTACTTTTGTAACTTGACCATAAGGTCGAGCAACCAGTTTGGTTATCTTAATTAAAGTACTTTATTATTTTGTTGAGTATGATTGTGATACTTACCAATGTTGAGACTGTGTGCACTAGCGTGATCTTGGACTAGTGCTGAATACACAGAGGGTCCGGATTTGCAAATTCGGGTCCCGACACTTTAGGACATGCCTTGTTCAGGCTCGTGTAATCAACGCACATTCTCCATTGCCCACTTTTCTTTTTTACAAGAACAGGGTTTGCTAACCACTCGGGGTGGCGCACCTCTCTTACAAACCCTGCGGCCAAAAGTTTGCCAATCTCTTCCCCGATGGCCCTGTGCTTTTCTTCGTCGAAACGGCGCAGGCGCTGGGCGACTGGCTTCGAGCCTGGTCGGATGTTTAAGGAGTGCTCGGCGACCTCCCTCGAGATTCCCGGCATGTCCGAGGGCTTACATGCGAAGACGTCCCGGTTGGCTTGGAGGAAGTCGACGAGCGCGCCTTCCTATTTTGCAGGGAGCGTGACTCCTACCCGCACGGTTTTCGCGAGATCATCGGGATCAACCGCGACCTCCTTCGTGTCTTCCGCGGGCTTGAAGGAGCTTGGCCCCGACTTACCGGAGTCGGTGGTAGTCTCGAGGACCCTCTCTCGAAGGTCGGTGAGCTCAGCGGACGCGATTACCGCTGAAGCTAACTCACAACTGCTTCGTTTGCAGTTGTAAGCAAGCTGGAAAGATGAGGCCACGGTGATCACTCCCTGCGGCCCAGGCATCTTCAGCTTCAGATAGGTGTAATTGGGGATTGCCGTGAACTTGGCGTAGCAAGGCCTCTCCAGAATGGCGTGGTAGGAGCCGGGAAAATTCACCGCCTCAAACGTGAGGGTCTCAGTGTGGAAGTTCTCTGGGCTCCCGAAAGTGACGGGCAAGTCAACATGCCCGAGTGGATGGGCCTATTGGCCAGGGACGACGCCGTGGAAAGGGGCCTTGCTCGGTCGAAGACCCGAGCGAGGGGTTCCCAGGGCATCGAAGGTATCAACATACAGGATGTTGAGGCCGCTGTAACACCCCAAAATTTTGCTTTTCTTAAATTCATGTGTGATTTGGCACCTTGGTGAATTTTTGGAATTTTCTGGAATTTATTTGGAATTTATTTGAATTTATTCTATTTTGAAATAATTAAAGAATTTAACTTTGCAAATAAATTTTTGTTGGAAATATTTTATTTGAGTCCAAAATGATCCAAAATATTTTCCAGAATTTTTCTGGAATTTTTTTTTGAGTATTTTACTATTTTTAATGAATTAAATGAATTTCTGGGAATTAATTGGATTATTAAATCGCTGGAAAAATCAAATCGGGTCGAGTACTGTTCATCCGACCGAGTCGGAACCCGAGTCGGACTCGAGTCCGACCCGAGCCAGCCGACTCGACCGAACCCAACCCTAACCCAGATCAGATCCGAACCGTTGGATCAAGATCCAACGGTCAGGATCAACCCGCGTGAAACCACGACCGCACCCGAGCGATCCCGGCCGTCCATCGTGCCACGTGGACGGCTGAGATCAAGCCACGTCGCCTCGCCGTGTCCGGGACGGACTCCGTCGCCCGTACCGGCTCCGTCACGGATTCCGCGGGGATCTCGGCGTCCGGCCAGATTTAATGCCGGATGCGTGCGAGGTTCGCCCTAGCCTCGTGCATCGATTGCCCCACGTGCCTAGCCCTAGCCGCCGTCCTCCCGCTTATTGCTCGCCAGAAGTTGGTGAGGCCTCCGCCATTTTGCTTCGCCCCGCCGCCGTCCGCCGTCTTCCGCCGCAACTGAACCCAGCTCCGGGACCCCCAGGCCAAGGCGCACCCATGGGTGCGTCTCACTCCGCCGGAGAGACCCCGAAGCGCCGTCGGGCTCGTCGTCGTCTTCATCTCCGGTGGCCTCTGCTCCGCCGTGTCGCCATCGCCGTTCGCGAAACGTGAGCCGTTGGATCTCCATCGCACGGTCCAGATCACGCCACGTCGTCTCGCCGGTGAGATCCCGTTCCAAACCCCAGATTCAATCTCGTGTTAGATCTAGATCGTACGGTTAGCGTTAGCCGCGTTATACGCGTTAGATTGGATCTCAACCGTTGGATCTAGATCCAACGGTCCGAATTGACCGCGTTAACCCAAACGCGTGAAAGCCAGATCCAATCTGGGCCGTTGATTTTCAAATCAAAGGCCGAGATCAAGCCACGCTCGTAAGGTCGACCGTCGTGGTCGGCGCCGCCGCGACTTCACGCGCGTGAGACGCTGACACGCCGGGCCCGCGTGTCAGCGACCGCAACATGACGTCACGCTGACGTGATGGCAGGCCCACATGTCGTCACGCCACCCCACCGCGGCGGTGACGCCACCGCGGACGTCACTAGTGGGTCCCACCTGTTAGTCACACGTGCTGTGGACCGAGTCCACGGTGGACCGAGCCAAACCACGGACCACGTCCATGGACCGGCTGACGTCAGCCACCCAATCATGTGCTGACACGTGTCCTTGCTGACGCAATAAATGAATTTCCGAAAAATAAAATGATTTATTAATTTGAATAATTGATTTCAGAATTTGTTTCAAACTTCAAACGCTTATAACTTTTGCGTTTGAACTCCGATTTAAGTGATTCAAATTTCTAAATTTGTATAAAATTGAGATCTACCTAATGATGAATTTTATTTAATTTTTGGACTAAATTTTTCCTCTGTAATATTATTTAATTGATTAATTAAACTTTAAATACTTATAACTTTTGCAATTCAACTCCGAATTTGACGATTCCAGTTTCTAAAAATTCATAAAATTATGCTCTCTCTGTTTGTGAACTTTATTTGGATGTTTGGACACTTTTTGTCTACTATTTATTTATTTATTGCTATTTGCACGCTTTTCGAGTAGACGTTGAAGTGCCCGAAGGCTTCGAGGGAGAAGTGTTGACCCAGGAGCCAGCTCAGGACCAAGAGCAAGTACTTTTTGAAGGCAAGTTGTGCTTTGACCATGTTGATCCCAATTTCAAATTAAATTCGATTTAAACTATTGCATGCTAGTTTAATTAGAAAATACTTTATTTAAATTATGGGAATTAGATAAATGCCTAATTGCTGTATGACACTGTAACACCCCAAAATTTTGCTTTCCTTAAATTCATGTGTGGTTTGGCACCTTGGTGAATTTTTGGAATTTTCTGGAATTTATTTGGATTTATTTGGAATTTATTTGAATTTATTCCATTTTGAAATAATTAAAGAATTTAATTTTGCAAATAAAATTTTGTTGGAAATATTTTATTTGAGTCCAAAACGTTCCAAAATATTTTCCAGAATTTTTCTGGAATTTTTCCGAGTCTTTTGCTATTTTTAATGAATTAAATGAATTACTGGGAATTATTTTAAATATTAAATCGCTGGAAATTCAACTCGGGTCAAGTACTATTCCTCCGATCGAAGTCGTAACCCGAAGTCGGACTCGAGTCCGACCGAGCCACCGACTCGACCGAACCACGTTGAACCTTAACCACGTGGACCGCTTCGGATCGAGATCCAACGGTCATGATCGATCGACTTCACCCGAGCCGCGTGTCCGCCGGACCGCTCGCGCCAAGCCATCGTGGCCGTTGATCGCGCCACGTGGGCGGCCGCGATTTCGCTGCCTCCGCCGGTCGAGCCGAGTCCTCCGCCGCCCGTCAGTGTCAACCTCGGTTTCCGCTCTACACTAAGCCGAGGCCCCTTTAAATACGCCGCCGCCGCCATCGGAAGCGCACAACCGTCGCACCAGCCCCTTTCTCACCTCGCTCAGCCCGCGCCGTCGCCCGCTTATTGCTCGCCGGAGTAGAGGAAGTCTTCCGCCAGCGGTTTTCGTTGATCCCCGCCGCCTCGCCGTTCTCCGACGACACCAAGTCCAGATCGAGATCGCCGTGTCGCGCGCGCGCTGAGTGTCGGCCTTCACGCCGGAGTTGCACGGAACGCCGCGACGGAGGTCGTCGTCTTCGTCTCCGGTCAAGCCAACGCCGCTGCCGCCATCAACCTCGCGAACTTCGGACGGCCGTCCGATCAAGATCTGGCCGTCACGGTGAGATCACGTTTAGATCCTTGGATCTAATCCCGGCCGTTGGATCTAGATCCAACGGCCCGGATTGGCCACGTTCACCCGTAGCGTCGCTACCCGATCAACCGGGCCGTTGATTTTTGAATCAACGGCCGAGATTGTGCCACGCGTCTTGGAAGTTGGACCGACGCGTCGCCGCCGCCCACGCCGCTGCTGGCAGTGGACGCCGACACGCGGCCCGCGTGTCGAGGGCCCGCATGTCGCTGGCTAATCCAGCCAAGCGCCGACGTCACCCATGACGTCAGTGGGTCCCACATGTCGCCACCGCTGGTCGAAGTCCCGACGTCGGCCGATGACGCTACCCGAGTGGGCCACATGTCGGCCGACACGTAGAATCGTGGACCGAGTCCACTGAGACCCGAGCCGAGCGTGGACCGAGTCTATGGACCTACCGACATCAGCCAACCAATCGAGGCTGCCACGTGTCCATGCCGACGCAATAATTAATTTCCTAAAAGAAAATGATTTATTAATTCGAAATATTGATTCAAATTTAGATTCAAACTTCAAACGCTTATAACTTTTGCGTTTCAACTCCGATTTGAGTGATTCAAATTTCTAAATTTGTATAAAATTGAGATCTACCTAAATATGAATTTTATTTAATTTTTGGACTAAAGTTTTTCTTTGTAATATTATTTAATCGATTATTTAAACTTTAATAAATCATAACTTTTGCATTTTAACTCCGATTTGGACGATTCCAGTTCCTAAAAATCCAGAAAATTATGTTCTCTCTGTTTATGGATTTTATTTGGAGTTTTGGGATGTTTTTGCCTATTGTTTATGTGTGTATTGCTATTTGCACGCTTTACGAGTAGACGTTGAAGTGCCGGAAGGATTCGAAGGAGAAGTGTTGACTCAGGATCCAACTCAAGACCAAGAGCAAGTACTTTTTGAAGGCAAGTTGTGCTTTGACCATGTTGATCCTATTTCGAAATCTATTTTGATTTAACCTACTGCATGCTAAGTTCAATTAGAGAAATACTTTGTTTAAACATGGGGGTTAGATAAGTACCAATTTGTCAGATGACACCTTGATTATTTAAGTATGTGCCATGACCCTTGTCACCCTAGTTGTGGTTTACTAGTTGGACATTATTAAATTGCCAACATGGGTTTAGACCGATGTAGTACCTTTGCTTAGACTCGCACGTGCTCATGACATGATTTTGGACAATCAAATGCTAATATTGACTTAATGATATATTGAACCTGTTTTGGAAAGGTATCATGTGAAGTTGATAGCACGTGGTGCATGGTAATCAACCTGGGTTTGATAAACGCTTTCGGCCAGGGCATGTGGCAAGAGTAATCAGTGGGCCGTTGTGGCATTGGGGATGTTGATTTGGTTCTTGGGTAGTCTTGCCCTGGTCACTCTAAGGACTTAACCTTGCAAGCCTTTGAACTGGGTCATACTTGCAACCACATGGTCGGAATGGGACGGCCCTAGTTGACTAAGTCGCTAAGGACTCACTTGTGAAGCCTCGGGGTGTCAATTACACCGCTTGTGTGATTGTGCGGGGAGCGTATCGTGGTCGTGGCCAGATACCCATCTAACGGTGTGTTGGTCCCATACTTCGCCTTGGCTAAGGGAAGGGATGGTGTAGAGCACGAACCTGAGAGGACTACTGTGTTGTTTGAGGCTTAGAAAGGCTTTGTTACTGAACTCGCCTTTGTGGTGTTTGACTGTATCTTGTGGGTAAAGTGCATAACCTCTGCAGAGTGTAGAATCTATTTAAATAGCCGAGTCTGCGGTACTGGACAATGCTCGGGAATTACAGTCAAGGGTTAGATTTTCTGAAAATAACTTGGATTTGAAAGGTTGGTTTGGTTTAGTAATGAAGATGATGGAAATGTGGTTTAGGATGGGGAAAAATGTTTATTAAACTTCTTGAAAAGTTATTTATGCTTTACTTATTTCTACTGCTTTCGAATCTACTTATATTACTTGTCGAATGTTGTTTTCTGCAAATATACCTTAAACTATTCCTTTGTACCAAGCCATGCATATAGTATATTAGCTTGCATTCTGTGCATGACTTGCTGAGTACCAAGTACTCACCCTTGCCTCAACACAATATCAGTTGAAGAAGAGACTGCACCAGCTTTGGAGGAGGAACTCCAAGAGGATCCGTCTACTTAGGGAAGCGAGCCGATCAGGTTGCCTGTGGTATACTGGATGGCGCCACGATGTTACCTTATTTGATTTTCCGCTGCTATTATTTCTCTTTAATAAGTTTTGCCTTGCGAGGCATACATTTGTAGCTTGACCATAAGGTCAAGTAACCAGTTTGGTTATTTAAATAAAGTACTTTGATAATATCGAATGGTATGATTGTGATATTTACCGATGTTAAGACTGTGTGCACTAGCGCGTTCCTGGACTAGTGCTGAATACACAGAGGGTCCGGATTTGCAAATTCGGGGTCCCGACAGACACCTTGGTTAATTAATTATGTGCCATGATCCCTTGTCACCCTAGTTGAGGATTAAATAGTTGGACATTACTAAATTGCCAACCTGGGGATTTAGACTGTGGTAGTATAATGCTTAGACCTGCTACGTGCTCATGACATGATTTTGGACACTCAAATGTTAATATTGACTTAATGATATATTGAACCTGTTTTTGGAAAAGTATCATGTGATGTTGATAGCACGTGGTGCATGGTAATCAACTGGGGTTTGATAAATAGATTTGACCGGGGCATGTGGCAAGAATGATCGGGTGGGCCAGTTGTTGCACCGGGAACGTTGTGTTGGTTCTTCGGGTAGTCTTGCCCTGGTCACCCTAAGGACTTAACCTTGCAAGCCTTTGAACTGAGTCAATCTTGCAACCACATGTCTGTAATGGGACGGACCTAGTTGATTAAGTTGCTAATAACGTACCTGTGGGACCTCTGGGTGTCAACTATACCTTTTGTGTAGTTGTACGGGGGAGCGCATCGGTCATGCCAGGTACCCATCTAACGGTGGATTGGCCTAAACTTCGCCTTAGCTAAGGGAAGAGTTAGTGTGCAATCACCAGAGAGGACCACTTGTACTGTTAGAGGTTTCCGAAAGACTTTGTTACGGAAACTCGCCTTTGTGGTGTTTGACTGTATCTTGTGGGAAAAGTGCATAACCTCTGAAGAGTGTAAAATCTATTCGAATAGCCGTGTCCGCGGTGTTGGACATTGCTCGGGAATTACAGTCAAGGGTTAGACTTTCTCAAAAATAACTTGGACTTGAAAGGTTGGGTTTGGTTTTGATGGGAAATGTGGATTAGGATTGGGAAAGATGTTTATTAAACTCCTGAAAAAGTTATTTATGCTTTACTTGTTCTACTGCTTTCGAATCTACTTATGATACTTGTTAAAATGTTGTTTACTGCAAACAAACCTTGAGCTATTCCTTTGTATTAAGCCATGCATATAGTATATTAGTTGCATTCTGTGCATGACTTGCTGAGTACCAAGTACTCACCCTTGCCGCAATACAACACCAGTTGAAGAGGAGACTACACCAGCTTTGGAGGAGGAGCTCCAAGAGGAACCGTCTAACTAGGAATCGAGTCCCAGTCAGTTGCCTGTGGTATACTGGATGGCGCCACGAAGTTATCTTATTTTTCCGCTGCTATTATTTCTCTTTTAATAAGTTTCGCCCTGCGAGGCGTATATTTGTAACTTGACCTTAAGGTCAAGCAACCAGTTTGATTATCTAATTAAAGTACTTTATTAGTATCGAGTGGTATGATTGTGATATTTACCAATGTTGAGACTGTGTGCACTAGCGCGTTCCTGGACTAGTGCTGAATACACAGAGGGTCCGGATTTGCAGATTCGGGTCCCGACAGCCGCTGCCACCGTCCAATCAGCACCTTGGTTAGGCGCTTCGTTCCCACGATGGGGTCGAAAACGAGCGGGTAGCGTCCTGGATGCGGGATGTGGTCGGGGTGGTCGGTCTGATCAAACGTGATCGAGGACTCAGACCACCGGTGGTAGCTGGGTATGGCGGGGTCCACCGTGTGGACCTCGCGAAAGGTGAGCTTGAGCCGCCGCTTGTCGGAGTAGGATGCTGGTCCTCCGAAGATCATGAGGCAACCATCAAGTTGCGGGAACTCGTCGGCCGCCTCTTTGTTCTTGCCTCCGTCGTCCGGCGTCGGATCACGCTTCTTCCCCTTGCCCCGCGACATCGTAGGGTTCCCAGAGAGGAAGCGCCTCAGGACTTCGCAGTCCCGGTACTTGTGTTTGACGGGATAGTCGTGGTTCGGTCACGGATTATCCATCAACTTCTCGAAACGGTCTGGTGTCTGCCGAGCCTGCTGCTTGGTGGGATGATTGACGGCGGCGACCATGCGGCCCTCGTGGCCGTGCTTCCCCCTCTGCTTCTGCTTGTTGGTATAGTTGGGGGCGACGCCGGCTTCATCGTGAGGCGCTTGCTTGGCCTTCTTCTTGTCGAAGATGGCCCCCACTGCCTCCTCGCCAGAGGCGTGGTTGGTAGCGATGTCGAGGAGTTCCTTGGTGGTCCTGGGTTTGGCGCAACCCAGTTTGTGCACCAAGGCCTCGCAAGTTGTGCCGTAGATGAACGCCCCGACGACGTCGGCGTCGCGGATGTCGGGGAGCTCATTGCACTGCTGGGAGAAGCACCAGATATAGTCTCGGAGCGTATCCCCTGGCTGCTGCTTGCAGCTCTTCAGATCCCAGGAGTTTCCAGGGCGCTTGTATGTACCCTGGAAGTTGCCGACGAAGAGGTTCGTCAGGTCTGTCCAATTCCTGATGGTGTCGGCGGGCAAGTACTCGAGCCAGGCTCGAGCCGAGTCTGCAAGGTAGATGGGGAGGTACTGGATGATGAAAAGGTCATCCGTAGCCCCTCCCGCTCGGCAGGCAAGCCGGTAGTCCTCCAGCCAGACACTGGGGTTCATCGCCCCCGTATACTTAGTTACATTGATGGGGGCCCAGAATCTGGCCGGGAAGTCAGCATTGCGGATGGCGCGAGCGAATGCCCGTGGCCCTGGGCCATCGGGGCTTGGTGCGTGGTTGTTGTGCCATCCGCTGTCCGCATCCTGCGACTGTGCTGCCGCGTCAGCAGCTCTCCTTTGCACCTCGAGGGTGGCGCGGAGGTCGCGGTTGTCCCCTAGGCGGTGGCGCACCGGGGTGTGTGACGCCTGGGGCCGCTTGAGGTGTCGCGCCGTCTTCATTGGGCTCTGCTGGCCCCGCGAGGATGGGTGACATGGGCGGCTCGAGGTCGCACCAGAGTGGTGGGAGCCGAAACCCTGTGCATGCTACACGGCAGCACGTTCCATCAGCCCCCGGAGGTTTCGGTACGTGACCTTGGCCTCCGGGTCCGTCGGTTCAGGGAGCCCGCGGAGCAACATTGCCGCCGCGGCGATGTTCTGGCTCGTATGTGGGAAGAACGGGTGACTGTCCGACCCCTCGGTGAGCTGATGATGCACCTAGCGTGCGCGCGCGCACCGGATTCAAAAGGCGGATCGAGCCAACGCTGCTCCAGGTCGGCCTAGAGCCTGTCGAGGTCGATCTTGCAGGCCTCGAGCTCCTCTTGCTGCCGCTCGATCTCAGCGCGGCGAGCTTGGAGGTGCGCGGGGCTCTCACGTTGGTTCTCATCATCCTGCGCTCCGGTGCGCGGGAGGAGAGTTCCAGGGCTTGCGGGGGTGGCGGAAGGGTCCGCCGCGCCTTCCATGTTGCACTCAAGGGAGTGCAGCCGGCGTGGGGGGTACTCCTTATCGGAGCTGGAGTCTCGGCTAGAGGAGTCCCCTAGCAAGTCGTGGAGGGAGGCCGGCACGTAGCTGGCCATCGCCATGAACTGAGGGTTCGCGGAGGGCAGGGCCGCCGCCCGCTGCTGTACATGCATGGCGGCACTGGGGGCGGCGCCATCGTGGAGTATCTCCGTCATCGAGGCCCGGGTGGGAACCTCGAGGCGAAGGTTGCCGAGGATATCGGCGACCGCATCCAGGCTCGTGGAGGGAGCCCGATCGCGGACGGCGGTGGGGATGAGCACGAGCTCTCCCGTCATAGTGATGACGAAGTCGAGGGCGCCGAAGCGGATCTAGCCCCTCGACGCCGGTGAGACATCACGTGAGAAAGAAGCCATCGGGGAAGCAGATGGGAATCCGGAGTCGATGGCGATGATGACGCGCGAAAGCCCCCTACCTGGCGCGCCAACTGTCGGTGTTTCGTACACCGACAATACGAATTTTTGGTTAGTGGGGGTCGCGCCTCCCTCTCCCCGAATAGTCGACTCAAGGAGCCAAGGGTTTATACTGGTTCGGGCTGAAGGTCCCTACTCCAGTTCGTGTGTCGGATGTGTATTGCTTCTGGGAGCAAGTAGATGTGGGGTATTACAAGCGAGGAAGTGTTTTTCGTGTTCGACCGGTCTCCAGCTTGATCGATCGAACCTCTCCCCTTCCACTCGGGGTCCTGCCTTTCCTTATATAGACGGAAAATGACAGGTTACATGGGAGTTTGGAAAGAAAAAAGGTAGGGTCTCTTATGCCTCGAAGTCCGTTCTTCGGTCTTGTCGCCCGACTGGTCCTCGCGTCCTCTACGCTGGGTTGATAGACTAGTCGAGGGAGTCAGTTCTGGGCCTGGTTGGGGGAGTGACGTACTGCTTCGTTCGTCCACAGGTGCTGACGTAGTGGTGCTTGACCTTGGTGTCCCCCTTTAGAGGGCGCGCCCTCTGGTTATGTGTCAGGCGGATGGGACCGGAGCTTGACTTCGTGCGGCTCCCCTGTCACCTTGGGAAGGAACCATCTACCCTGGCAGAGATGTCTTGAGCGTCGTGCCCACGGGGTAGGTGGCCAACTCCCGATGCAAGGGCTCGATCTTTGCGATGCGTTGGCGGAGACGGTCCCAGCTGGACCAAAGCCGTAGGTGCTCCGACCCACGGGGGTCGGGGTTTGGCGGGCGCTCCGATCGAGGGGGTCGGAGTGCGTCCGAGTCCAGTCTTGATCGGGGGCAGGACTCCTTTGTTGCCCAGCGTAGGCCTTTCGGGTGGATCTGGGCCCGGAGCGGCCCAACTGCTTACTCAGGCCGCTTGGGGTACCTGTGGTATGAGTATCCGTCACCGACGATGTGCTACTTTTCTATGGCGGTGGTGGCTCTTCGGTGACGATGAGCTCCAGTGATCCCCTGGCAGAACCGACGAGCGCACGAGCTGTGCGTTGTTGAGGCGATCACAACGCGGCTATTCTCGAGCCTTGGGGGTGCGAGTTAGCGGCTAATCGATAGAATCTTCTTCACGGTGGCGCTCTACAAGGACTCCAAAATTTGACGAGTCTGCGGCTCGATCGGAATGCTCGACTTAGGGATTTGGTTGTCGAAGTCTTTGCTTAGCTCGTGCTCACTTTAAATATGCCTAGAAGTCCTCGCTCTGCACGGAATGACCTATGTGTCCACGGTGGCCTCAACGCCCTTGTTCCAAGTCCATCGCGAAGACGACATCAGCCAGCCGTACATGTGGCGAACCGAACTATCCTAATGCGCCCGTGCTCGATCCGATCTAGTCCGTTCAACAGATCTAACGGATCATATTCTACGCGGCTAGGGTTCCAAGCGAAAGGCTCACTGGGTTGGCGCGCGCATGTGGGGCTGGGCCCGGTCCAAACGGTCTTGGCCCGATTAGGGTTTCAAGATTTTCCAGCGTTTTTTCTAATTTAAAATAATTCTAATAATTCAATTAATTTACAAAAATAGAAAAAACATTAGAAAAACTTTAGAAAAATTCTGAAAAATATTTTGAGACATTTTGGACTCAGATAAAATATTTCCAATAAAACTTTATATGAACTTTTCAAATATTTAAATAATTCAACATAGGACTTAATTCAAATTAATTCCAAATACACATTCAATGCAGTAAAAGCAAAAATTGGGATGTTACAATGCTCCCTCTGCCTCGACGAGAATAGTGTCAATGATAGTCGGAGTGCGACCTTCATCTTCACTCTTGATATCCAACATATCAAACCCAAGTATGTTAGCAACAGATGATGTCATCTTGACAATGGTAGTTAAGGGGTCTGTGCTGGCAGCTGGTTGCATCTGCAGTGTCGGCTGAGAAGGCGACTAAGGTAAGTCGCTGGCTGTGCCTTTTGACAAGCTGATGTCGGCCGATGAAGAAAATAAAGGAGGTGAAGGAATGCGTTGCAAGTGTAAAAGGCATTTGTTAGGCTAATTGCACTATTTATTCAGTCTCTTAGTTAAAAAATACAGCTAGAGTACTTACCCCACCAATAATAGAAGTCTTTGGCGAGCTCTCGGCCGATTCCTCCTGAGCTGATGATTTCATCCTCTGGGTCGTTTTCTTGAAGGACTGACTTTTCTCTTTTCTCTTTTCTGCAAAAGAAGCCGATTGAGTATATTTGAGCTTAGTATTATGATAGGACTAAGTATGCAAAAACATACTTGGTTGTTGTTGCTGCCTTTTGAGATCGGAAGGGAGGGGATTGAATCCCTAAAGTCCCGGATGAGTGCCCCGATAGACCAATTGGTCGCTGCTTCTTTGTCGAGATATTGACCGATGGATCTACGAGGCGTTTCCTGGCTTCCTTAGTCTACATATATATAATGTAAGGGGAAACTGATTAAACTTAGAAGTTAAAAGAGGGATGTTTAAAGGTTAGTATGGTTCGATGAGTCAGAACTACTCAAACTGGAGGTCCAATTGCCTGAGCTAGTTTATATTATCGGCTCAGGTGATAGTTCCAGGAAAAATTTAGCTATTATTGTGCAGGGTGGACTATCGATTGGAAATAAGGATGAAGAGATAGCCGACCATCACAAAATGTAGCCGCGCGCTCTCTTGGTATGCAGAATAAAGTGGGGGAGTTTTTTTTTTGAGAAGGAGATCATCGGTTGTGTGAAGAATTATGTCAGCTGAGGGGGCATGACGTAGTCTCTCCCGAGGTTGGAGCCGATCAAACATGATGAATTTTGGAATGATTTGGCCAAAACCATGTTGTGTGGCATAAACCGATGGATGGTAGAATTCGTAGGACGGCTAGAAAGTTCTGCCCTTTGTATGTAAGCTAACATAAAGAATGCTTGGAGAAAGGAAGATTTTATAAAGTTCTAGGGTTTCGTCAAGCATGTCTTCATAATCGGCTGCGAGGTGGAAAAAGGAAGGGCACGGGTAGTTATCGACTTCCCAATAGCTGAAGAAATCAGAATTAGGCAGGGAATATTGGTCAAGGTGGCAGAAAAATGATAGGTATTTCCTAGCTCTGACTGGAGTGATTTTTTGTCTCATCCCTAGAGTAGATAAAAATCCTTTCACCAAAGGATCGGCTATTGCAAAATTCTACTGGTCAGCTTTATGGAGTTTCCTTACAGGGGAATGGGATCATCTCGAACAAGTCAATCTTGAAAGATCGACTAAAAACACAGTAGAGACATAATTGGATGGATCACAAAGGGCCACCAATATTCCCTACTGTGTGTGACCCCATGGTCAGATAAAGCCGCCACGGATCTCATGCATCATTTGGTAAACCGCCCATAGGAACAATTTACCTAATGAGAGCCGATGACCCCTACTAGGTGTTCGGCTTGTTTGGAAGGTCTGGGTTGGTCCTAGGGAAGCACAGCAGAATAAGAATCGGTCAAGCCACATGTTAAGAAAGGCTATGTGCTCCCTATCGGACACTGGGTCGACTCCTTTGTTATCTTCTATATACCTACCTCATCCTTCCCCCTTAGTTGACATGAACTTATGCTGGGGTTTTGTGCTAAAAGCCGATAGTTTTTCGCCGTCTGGTCTTTGGCAACAAAGTTGAGTAACATCTAGCAAAGTTGGGCCGATGGGACCAGTCTTGAAGAAGAAGGCATTGAAAGTATCGGACCAAAAGTAACAAGACATGGCTACTAGAGGTTCATTTGGGGAGGAGTTTGCTAGGGATAATGGTAGGCATTCGGTTATCCCCATTTGTTCCCAAACAAGGAGTTTTTGGGATGCTACCCGATTATACCAATCACGCCATCTAGCCAATGTAGTCAGCCAGGCCCTAAAACTTTTGCTCCAGTCCTCTAAATTAAAGCCTGGAGCGTTCAAGGGAAGCCTAGGAATTTCTTGTTCTATGATAGTCAATGAATCAGAGTTTCCTAGTGGACCTAGATAGAATTGAGTATCACAGTCGGGAACAGGGTAAAATACCTGGTTGGGGTCCATTGGGTTTGATTGAGCCGATTAGATGAGAGCAGGAAAGAAGTCCAAAGAACATAAAGAAAGAAAGGAGAGCTTCAACACGTGAAAGTGACGGGTAAATGGACCTCATATTTATAGGGGGGTAAACTCGGTGGCATTGGCAGGTAATTCTTGCAAATGTTTGCTGCAGTTAATGTGTGAGGTCATGCATTTACATGGCTGTGCGGGAAAATAACCACAGGTGGCATGAAAATTGGTTGGAAGTTGAACGGTGATTCTTAAAAAAGTCAGTTGATATTATGTGTTTTAGCCGGCATCGGTGATTTTTGCGAGATTCACGCAATCTCTCAAAAATGGGGGCATATGTTGGCATCAGAATTTGGCGTGTGGCTGATTTGGAAAGAATCAGTTTGATATGGTTGGTAGGTTTTGAAAGTCGTAAGCCGATAGGGGTTTATCAGATTGTAACCGATGGAAAATATCGTGGGTAAGCTAAGACCGATATGGACAGTTCATGAAGGGACCAAAGAGGACACGATCAAACCAGATACTATAAAAAGAGGCAATGGGCAACATTGAACAAAAACACACAATTAGCCAAACAATCAATCTACTTTTCATTTTTTACTTTTCGTCAACTAAGAGTAGTTTTGAGCCTTGTAATCTATTTTTTGTAATTCACTAAATCAATAAAGTTGCGCATCGCTGGTTATTAATTTCGTCGACTTACGACAACCCAGGTTCACTTTTTCTTCGATTTTGTTGCGCATCGCGTTCTTTGGGAAAAATAGCCTTTACCCTCATCTAATCAACTCAATTAGGTTGATTAAACCTGATGTTTGCGTGTGATGGTGTCGATCAACCCGTCATTACATTTTTTGGTGCCAACAACTGTGTATGGATATGATTACTAGGGGTGCAATCGGATCGGATAATTTCTGACCGACCGATTGACCGGATAGCTTCGGTTCGGATTCGGATATTTTTTCGGATAGTTGTCGGATTTGGAATCGGTTTCGGATATTTCGTTTCAGATTCGGGAGACTACTATCCGTCGGATCGATATATTCCAAGAATATTTTGGATATATCCGAACCAATTAAAACGGATATCCACAAAATGATAGCCCATATGGACATATGGCCCAGTACTTACAAACCCTAGCTCTTCACTTCTTGCCCTCTTCGTTTGGTCCCCATCCTGTCATCCTCCAGGCTCCACACCTCCACCGACTACCGCTTCAGCCTTTGGTCCCAAGTATCTCCTTTGACCTTCAGTCCTCCCCCGCCCCTCACACACCGGCGTCGGCGCCACCCTGTTGATTTATATTTTCTTGAGTTGAGTGATTTGCCATAAAATAATTATATAAAATAAATTAGAATAAGCATGCATGGGTATGTGGGGTGTTAGTATTGCATGCATGTGTGCGTGCGGTGTTGCATGCATGTGTGTGCGTGAGTTTGCATGCATGTCTGTTGCGTGCTGGAGTTTGTGTGCATGCATGTGTTGCAGCGCGTGCAGGAGCCAGGTGGGCCAGGCGCAGCGCAGCGGAGGAGCGTATGTGACTAGCGAGCCGGACCGAATTAGTTAGCTTCGCTATAAAACGATCGGCAGGCTGAGCAAGATGTGTAGCGAGGGTTTTCCAAACCGATCGATTAGCTGGGATGGTGGCGAGAACAACGCGCTCGAGAGCGCATCTACGGCCAGAGCGTCGACACCTTCTTCGAGACGAGGCCAGCAGCGACGAGAGGATGGGCAGAGTACACGCAGGTGGCGCGGATGCTCAGCGACGGCTGCTGCGAGGCCATCTACATCGACAGCATGTAAAAAGAAAGGTTCTTCTATGTAAATGAAATTAACTCTCAATTGATTTGACTAGTAAGCGAGGTTTTGATTGATTGATCCGTGCTCTTTGTGTTCGGCTAGATTAATCTTTATTTGTGCATGCGTATTAGTTTAATCTACTATTTTAGATTGTCTGCGTATTTTTGTTCGTGAAATCCGTGGTCAGTTTTATTAGTGCTTGTATTGTTCCACCCTATCAGTGTTCCACGATCCTTCATTTGGTATCAGAGCAAGGTTAGGTCTAGATCTAATCTTACGATACGATTAGGAGCTATAGCACAGTTTAGCACTTTCTCTATGACTAAATCTCCTATGTTTAATGGTGATGATTATCCGTATTGGAAAGTTCGTATGCAATCTTTCTTGCAGTCTCAGAGTTATCAATTGTGGGAAGTGGTAGAAACTATGTACATGAAACCTGAGAATATTACCACTAAGGAACAAAAGGATCTTTTTACTCTGAATTAAAAAGCAATGAGTTATTTTTATGGTGCTTTGTCTAAGGGTGAGTTTAATAAGATTTCTAGTCTGAAAACTGCTCATGAAATCTGGGAATCTTTAAAAACTACTCATGAGGTCACTAATGATGTCAAAAATGCCAAGATTGAATTATTTACTCGTGAGTATGAACTGTTTGCTATGAAAACTGGAGAAACCATTGATAATTTTGCTGCCCGTTTTAACGAACTGGTTAACAAACTTACATCCCTTGGAAAGGTGCTCTCTCAGGAAGATCAATGTAGAAAGTTGCTTAGATATTTAGATCAAAAGGTGTGGTATTTTAAAGTAATTTCAATCACTGAATCTAAGGACATGAGTACATTGAAATAAGATGCTTTGCTTGGTTCTTTAAAAATATATGAGATAGGTCTCAGTCCAATTGATCATAATGCTCATGATGTTCCAATTGCTCTTGCCACTGTTGAGAAAAACAAACAAAAGGTTTTTGAAAAGGAAACTCAAAAGAATGTTGATGATATGGATTTTGATGAACTTGCTAGCCTGTCACAGAAAATTTCAAACGTGATGAAAACCAAATTTGGAAAAAGCAAAAAGGATCTTATAAAGTGTCTCAATTGCAAAGAATTTGGTCATTATCAAAGTGATTGTCCAAAGATTGCTAACGCTAACAAGAATTCTAGTCCTTTTCGAAAGAAGAAATTTTCAAGTTCCAATATGAAGAAGTCACTTCAGAAAGCATTCTTGAACATGGTGGAGGAGCTTGATTTTTTAGATAATGATAAGGGCGACAATGATCCTTTGGCTACACTTGGAGGGGATGATGATATAGCAGATATTTGCCTTGTTGGGAAGGATGTTTGTCTTGGAACGTTAGAAAGTGAAGATGTTGATGATGAAGATGAAGATGAGGTAAATGATTCTGAAACTCATGAAGCTTTTAAATTATAGGAACAAATTTGTAATGGATTGTTGAAAAAGTGCAAAGGGTTGAAGCTAGAAAATGAGAAACTTAAGCTTGTTGCTAATAAAAGGAGTGAAAATTGTGATTCTTGTGTAAAACTGAAAACAAAAACTGCTGATATTGAGAATATTACTTGTGAGACATGTGAATTTGTAGGATCGAAGTATATGAAAAAAGCAATCAGAGGGGGGTGAATGATGATGCGGAAGCTAAAACCAAAATTTTGATCTATTAAAAAATTACCCCAAAACGGAACAAAATAATTGCCTCGTATTCGACAAAAATAGATTGTAAGACGTTCGGTAAAATGCAAATTCCCGAAGATCCAACTGTTGGATTGATCTAAAATTTGGAAACAAGAAACTAGATTCCAATACGAATCGAACCCAAAAAGAATCAGCTCGATCGAACTTACGGATCAAAAGTTATGAACCTCGTAAGCTTGCTGTGACAAAAGATGACGAGAATTGATCTAACCAAAACTTCAAGATTAAACAAGAATGGCAATAGATTAATCAACTAAACTTTGAGGAACCCTAACTCAATACCCTAGAGAGGTTTTGGATAGATCAAATCAAGATGAAACTCAAAGGACAAAAACCAATCTAGAACAAGAACAAGCATGCAAACAAGAACCAAAACATGAAACACTGTAGCAACGTGGTTACTGTAGCACGCAAGGATCTGAAAGAATTGATCTTTATTTCTTTTGTCTAAAGTACTCCCATCAAAAGAGTACAAACCCTAAAACTCTAACTGATGCCCTTCAACAGGAGACAACCCCTCCTATTTAAAGGAGTAAAACACAAGGATTCCTGAATACAATTCCTACTCCTAATCCTAGAAGGAGTCACACTCCTAATCCTAGAAGGAGTATGTATTAAACACAACTCCACTTGGCCCAACCTGGCCAAATACAGATCTTGCACGCGTATGGCAACCCAGCCACACTCACGTGACTAACAACTCTTGCACGCGTATGGCCACCATGCCATACTCACGTGACTAACCATTCTTCATGTGCACCATTCTCTTAGCCCGAATGTCCCGCATGACATCCTTGACCACCAAGACCTCAGTTCCTCCCTGAACCTAGTCCCGAACCTCAGTTCCTCCATGAACCTAGTTCCGGGCCCGTCATCGACCACGTTCGCCCTCGAGCAACACCTGCACATAAACAAACCATAAAACGATTCCGAGCACAAGTCCGCGACTTGACTCAACATTAGTCCATGCAAATACTCACACGAGTATTGCATAAGTTCAAAACATGCATTATGAAATTCAAAAAAATTTCGTAACCACAGATCAATCACCAACAATTTTCAAAAAAATCAACCTCGAGCAAAAAAACCATTCACGACGGACCAAACATTGGTCCGGCGCAGCTCACGACGGACCAAATATTTGGTACGGCGTACATGCGAAAGTCTCAGTTCAAATCAGAGAAAACATGTTCAAAAACACGTTCACGACGGACCAAAAAATCGGTCCGACGTACATGCAAAAACAACGCTCAAAAATGCGTTCACGACGGACCAAGAATTTGGTCCGACGTGCATGGTCCGGCGTAACATAGAAGCTTACTGTTTTTTGTAAAACTTGGTCTGGCACAAAAGAACCACATGCACACACATTTGCAAATTCAATTCTAAGCCAATTTTTCAGCACATGATTTCACAGAATTTTATAGAAGTGAAAATGCTTTGCTGAAATGTAGTTCATCTTCTTGTGACAATTGCATAGTTTTGCAAAAAGAGATAGATTCTTTAAAGAACTCATTTGAAAACAATTCTTCCACTTTAGACAAGCAAGTTCATGTGTTAGCAAAGGAATTTTCTTGTGACAACATTGCTGGAATTAGGAAGAAATTAATTGAACTGGAGAAGCGTCCTTATGCATATCTTTGTACTCAATGCCCTGATCTAGCCCAACAAAACAATTACTTGAAAGCTACTTTAGAAAAGATGACAAATGGTGAGAAAAATCTAAACATGATCTTAGATACTTCAAAATGCTCTTTTATGAAGGAAGGTGTAGGATATAAAAAGAACAACACTGAAAAAATTCATGTGGTTAATGAAAAACCCATTCTTTTGCATCCTTCTGACAATGTGATGACCGAAAAGAAATTCATGAGATGCTTTGGGTGTGGTAAATTTGGACACATGAAAATAAATTGTTATTCTAATGTGGGTCCAAAATATTGGGATACTTTTCACCGTGTGAACTGCTACAATTGTGGTAAATTTGGACATTATGCTAGAAACTGTTATGCTTCTCGTAATCATGGATATAAGTCAAATAAAACAAAATTTCAGCAACATTACTGTGGGATGTCCGAGATGGGGGTCCAGCAAGAGAAGCCTATGCCCAACTGGGGCGAGGACGGTGCAGTAGGCCCAGAGTTTGGAAGCACTACGAAGAGCCCATAGCCACGACTCAACTTCTTCTCCAAGGCAGCTGGTCGCCTCCACGACGAAGCTTCGTGGTGCGTCAGGACAACCCCGCCTAAAGTAAAGCCTGCGACCTGGCGCCTGCAGAGCCTGTAGCCACCAGATCCTGGCGAATCGGCAGGCGCGGGTCGGTAAAGGGACGACCAAATCCTATGAACGCAGTTGAGCTCGGCAGGCTGAGAGAAACAACATACTCATGAGTCCACCTGACCCAGCGCCAGGTGGCGCCCTCTTGTAACGTGCCCTCCTCCCAGTATATAAGGGGGGAGGGAACAACCCCGAAAGGGGGAGAAAAACAGAAGAAGAAAAAGAGACCACGTCCATATATCCAAGAACACAGGACTAGGGTATTATCTCCTCCGCGAGAGCCCGAACCTATCTAAAAAGATCGCCCTCGCATCCTGTGTTACCATCTTGCTCTGATCTCGCACGAATCCCCTAGAATCACAAATCTCATTGCCGGCGGAACCGATCGTCGACAGTTGGCGCGCTAGGTAGGGGCCCGTGTCAAGATCTCCGTTGAGCTTGATGGCTGCAACAAGCGGAGTCTCCACAGTTTTCTCCTCAGGTCAGGTTTTCCGCTTCGAAAGCCTGGTCTTCATCGCCAACAGCCTTGGGAATCTTTCCCTCTCGGAGGAGGCCGCGTTCCGGCATGGCGAGGTCTTCGGGGAGCCATTGTCGCGACTTCCGCCCGGATCGGGAGGTCCCCCTGTCTCGTGCTCAAAAGCACTGAGTAGGGGACTGAAGACCCGGTCCCGCCAGGGAGTCAGATCAACGGGTGCTGAGTCGCGAATGGTAGGTGTTCTCACTGCCAAACCACTCGGCACCTCCGAGCGCCTGGAGCTATCTCCTTTGGGCTCGCCCAGCTCACCGGCCGAGTCAGAAGAGAGCCTGGAGAGTTGCTGGAATTTCCGCAGAGTCTGCGTGATCGAAGGCTCGCGGGCGGATTTGCAACAACGCCTCGACACATTGGCCGCCGCCGACTTGGATGGCGGCCGAAGGACAGAGCTGGACGTGCGGGCGCGTGCCCTACGAGACCGCGCCCGCGGCGTCAATGAAGACATTATGCAAGCCAAGATGGGGGACCAAGCAGTCTTCCATACTCCACAGCAGAATATCGTCGCCTCCAAGACACTCCTGGATACCCTGAGCCCCATGCTGGGGGCTGGAAATCCAGCCGCCCCGATCGTGGCCCAAGTAAAGGCCATGGTGACGACGGCAGCGATCCAGCAGGCTCAGACCGACCAGCCGGCAAAGGTGCAATCACGCACTCCGGCTAGGACCCAGACGGCCAGTAGTCGGCCGGGTCGTGAAGCCCCCCATCGGGGATGTTATATTCCTCCCTGCGGGGACGACTTACGCCACAGCCTCAACCGCGATCTCCGTTCCTACCTCGACGCCAGGCGCCGCGACCGAGAGAGGGAGGAGGAGCGCCGTCATGCTGACGAGTATGAACGTTACGGCATCCTTCCAGGAGATCGCGAAGCACGCCAAGCCCGATCCCCTCCACGTCGGTCACCGCCCGGGGGTTATCGCAGGGTCATTGAAGGGGTTCGTGCATTTACCCCTCACCTGCGCCGAGTGGTCTGGCCTGGGGGGTTTAACCCCAAGGGCATCACTAGGTTTGATGGTGAGAGGGACCCAGATGCTTGGTTACAGGTGTACGCTCTAGCGGTCAGGGCTGCCGGGGGGGATCAGAAAGTATTGGCAAATTACTTGCCGGTTACTCTCTCGCCCCTGGGCCAAGCTTGGCTCACCGGACTCCCAGCGAACTCTATAGATTCCTTGGGAGACCTGTGTGAGCAGTTTATTTCAAATTTCCAAGGCACGTATGAGCGCCCTGGCACCCCCTGGGACCTGTATCAGCTGCACCAAAAGAGGAATGAGTCCCTGCGGGAGTTCGTCAAGCGCTTCATGCACAGGAAAAGCACTGTTCGGGATGTCACGGATGCGGTTGTGATAGCTGCCTTCCAAAAGGGAGTCAGCGACCCTGATCTCATCAAGAAGATGTCCCGGAAGCCACCAACGTCGGTTCGTGAGCTGTTCGCTCTAGCGGACCGCTACGCTTCCGCCTCCGAGGCCTTGGCGGAACGGCACGAAGAGAAGAAGGATCAGGCCGAGCCCTCCAGACGGAAGGAGAAGAAGCGCAAAGGTGAAGAGCTAGTGGCAGTCGCTGAACATGCCCGCCCTCGTGCGCTCAAAGAGGATGGGTATGACAAGGTGATGAACTCGCTTTGCCCCTTCCATCCGAAGGGAAGACATGCCGCCAAGGACTGTTTCACTTTGAAGAGATTCACCCGGGAGAGCAAGAAGCAGGCCGGACAAGGTCCGAGTGGACCCGCCGCCAAGCAGCCTCCTCCCGAAGCTGAGGAAGATTATCAGGAAGTCGATCTCGATCTATGCAAGGCAGACACATTTGCCGGCACAGGAGCTGCAAACCATCCCCATCTCTTGGCCCTTTGCGGTCTGGGGGCTCGACCTAGTCGGGCCGCTCAAGAAGGCACAAGGCGGTTTCACCTACCTCTTCGTGGCCATTGATAAGTTCACCAAGTGGATCGAAGCTAAACCAGTCGCCACGATCACTGCGGTCAAGGCCAAGGAGTTCTTCCAGGATATCGTGGTCAGATTTGGAGTTCCCAACTGGATCATTACAGACAATGGTACCCAATTCAGGAGCGAAGAATTTCAAGAGTGGTGCGAAGGCGTTGGAATCAAGATTTGCTTCGCCTCGGTAGGTCATCCACGGAGCAATGGGCAGGTTGAGCGGGCTAATGGCTTGGTCCTCCAGGGCCTCAAGGCCAGGATTTTCGATCGCCTCAAACCATATGCTGCCCGATGGGTGAAAGAGTTACCGTTAGTACTTTGGGGACTCAGAACCACTCCTAGCCGAGCAACTGGACAAACTCCCTTTTTTCTAGTTTACGGTTCAGAGGCGGTTTTGCCAACCAAGCTAGAATTTGGATCCTCGAGGGTCCAGAATTACAAGGAAGACGAGTCCAAGGAAAGCCGAGTGGTGGAGCTTGATCAACTCGAGGAGGCTCGAAATGTTGTAGCCATCCGGTCGGCCAAGTACCTCCAGGGACTTCGACGCTACCATTCTCGCAATGTCCGAAGTCGAGCCTTCTCAAAAGGAGATTTGGTCCTCAGAAGGAACCAGAAAAGTGAGCACAAGCTCTCTCCGATTTGGGAAGGCCCGTACATTGTAGAGGAGACAGTTCGACCGGGTGCCTATAGGCTTAGGCACGAAGACGGCGCAGTCTTGGTGAACACTTGGAACGCCGAACAGCTACGTCGCTTCTACGCTTAAGCTATGTATCCCACTCCCATGCATTAAATGAAGTTGCCGACTATCTAGTTCTTTGATCTGTCTTACTATGCTGTGACCGAGTCAGTCCCGAGTGGTTATCACCCTACTAGCGTAGCGTCTAATCCAAATTGTGCCGATAAAAATTAGGCGGAAACGCATGTTCGGGGTAAGGCCGCGACAAGCGGCAAGATCCGGACGTTTGTATTAGCACACAAAGAAGGAAAGACGAAGCTAGAAAAAGGCACTAACCGCTCGAGAACGGCGATCTGTAGTTCTATGAATACTTCCGGACACAGAAGTCGGAGCCACTAGTCTCTAATCGGTAGAAATTCGGCCCTCCAGCACCTCGCTGCAGGGGCTGGAGCTATCGACTAGAGCAAACAATCTACAGAAAGACGATCAAACTTAGAAAGATATAAACGGCACCGTTCTCATACTTTATTTCACGGTATTAGTAATTTACATTGCTAATCTTTTTTTCCTTTTTCTCGCTCTTCTTTGGTGTCTGCCGGTCTTCTTCTTTGTGTCTCTGCTGTTGGTCTTGCTTCTTGATCAGGCGGCTGGCCGGCGATGTCGAGGGTCGCTGAGGTCGGCGCGGCCTTGGCGCCAAGAGCCGTGAGGATCTCGTCCTCGACCACCCAAAGGGCCGGTACAAGGCGGACGAGAGCCGTCACGGCTAGGGTGTCGCGACGCTCGCGCCCTACCATCTCCATAATGACCTCAGCTACCTCAGAAAGCCCCGACGCCACCTCCAATAAGGCAGCCACGACGGCAGCGTCTCTGGCGGCCCCAGCCTCCTCCTCCGCCTCCAGTACAGCGAAGTCATGGTCTTCCCAGAACTCCGCCTCCTCCAAGCTGTAAAGCAGGCCGAAGAAGCGCTGGCGGAAAAACGCCGCGTAAGGGCCGAACAATCTCCTCATGGTAGACATGACGGGAAGCTTGGAGAAAGAAAGAGAAGAAGACTCGAAGAAGAGGGCGATCGCTTAAGAGCGGTAACGCCCCATTTATAGGCCATGCATGGCCCGGAAGCCGAGACGACACCATTTAAAAACAAGGAAGGCGGCTGACTGCGGCCAGCTGATATTTTCAAAGTACAAAGAAGATCAACACGTTGAACAGAATGAAAGGATATTTCGCCAGACACGTGTCAGGTGCAGTTCAACTTGATTTCACCTTCCCGCTTAGTTGACCCAATTAAGCGAGAAGTACTGGGACCAGGGGGCTACAATGTAAGTCCCGACGCTCGAGAGCTGCACACCAGCCACTCGGAAAAGCGTGCCTAGGGCGAGAAGGCCACGAGCCAAGGTCCCAGCGCTTGGGGGCCATACCAGTCGGCTGAAGGCTACCCAGAAAGGCGCAACGGGGGCCAAAAGGCCGTGGGCCTATGTGTTAGCAACTCAGACAAGCGGAAAAGAGCGAAAGAGGTTGTGAGCTCACTTAGCGGAGAACAAAGCAGACAAATTATATTCAAGTAAGAAATACAACGCTTCAAACAAGGAGGGTCAGCATTCGGCATGAAGATTCATATCAAATTCAGAATTCAAGATTCTCCAACAAGGCCTGTGATGTACCGGAAACCTCTTCAAGGAGTGCGTTGGCCTTTTCTTCGTCACAAGCAAAACCCTCTTTAACAGCTTCAAGGTCAACTCTCGGATAGTTAGATTTGACCACTGCCAACGCCTGATTAGCACTCATGGTCGCCGACTCCATTGCGTAAGCCTTGATCCTGTCAGCTCCTCCCGAGAGAAGCGGAACGGCATCGTCCCCCTGGCTTGGTTTGGCACCCTCGATACGCAGAAGGTGCAGGACTGGCTCGTAGGCGACGTGGAGCTCGGTGCGGCTTCGTTCGGCAGCGGTCATCTTTTCCTTGCATTCTGCACCAAAGCCAACCTGTCATCAGAAAGCGCACCCAGCGCGAAGCACATCTAATTCGAATCAAGAAGTCTACCCTCCAGCTCTCGCTGTGTCTTCTCCAAGCTAGCCCGAGTTTCGAGGTTAGAACCTTTTGAAGCCTCCAGCTGTGTCCTCAGCTCAGCGATCGTCAAATCGCGCTCTGAAAACATGGAAAGTCAGACTCATCTCTGACCACTCAAGAGGAAGGCACCCGCCCCAGGCCCGCGGAGGTTCATACCTTGCAGTGACCACTCAAGTTCCGCCCTTTCCTCGCGGAGGGCCATGCATTGAGCCTCAAGCGCATGGACTTCCTTCCATCGCGTCTGACTGAGCTCCTTTAGCTCGTCTTCGTACTTTTGGTGGTCTTTGAGCTTGGGCAACGCCTTCCGGAAGAATTCAGACCTCTTTTCGGAGCGGGTTCCATATCCTGGGCATCACAGCAGAACACCAGCAAGGGGTCAGCGCTTCAAAGATATACTGAGGAAGGGAAGATTGAAGGACTCACCTGGACCAGCCGGCTACACTTCACCGTGAGCTCATACAGCTCCATCCGGGCTGCTATCTCCGCTTTTTCATCCTCCTCCATCCCATCCCAGTCGGAATCTCCCCACCACATTGTCCGAGTCGGTTGCTCTGGGAGAGGACTGAGCGGCGGGGGTTCTCGATGAATCTCCTCCACTTCGGGGGCTGACGGAACGGCAGCATCTTCGCGATCAGGACCTCCGAACGGCCCAGCAGTTGAACGCGTCTCCTCCGCCGGCACATCCTCCGCCAGTGAGGCAACGCGCGAAGGAGCCCTCCCGGGAGAAGCCGACATTGGAGCCTCCCTCTCAGAAGATGCCTCCACTGGAACGTCCGTGGAGGGAGCCCTGACTCACCAAAGGGCCAGTATGTTGGCACACATTCAAAGAGACAAGAACAAGAGTCAAGGGGTAATAAACCTTTTGGACTTCTTGAATTTCATCCCTGGCTTCCTACAGACCCCAGCGCTACCCGGAGGAGAGCCTAAGTCTACGCCAGCGTTCGGGGCAGGTGCTGGCTCGGAAGATGGAGCTCCTGACCCTTCCTCCTCAGGGCTAACAACAGTGGATGGCCCAGTCGAGGAAGGGACAGGAACCTCCTCCACCGACGTCCTTTCTCTCTTAGAAGACCCTGGCCCCTCAGCCGAAGAATCCGCCGGACGCTTTCTCGGAACATTCCTCAGCCGAGAGACGCCGACGACCGGAGCATCAGAAACGAAAGCTTCACGCTCCTGAAAAGTGAACAATCACATATCATCAGAGCCTCAAGTCAGGCGAAAACAACCAAGCAATGTCTCGAAGGTGAGGAATACCCATGCGAGGAGGAGCTCTCTTCGCCAAAAACTTGCCCGGACAGCCTCTGTTAGTTATCTCGGCGCCCGGAGTGAAGAAATCTATCAACCGCGCCCCCAGGACGTCTCTTGGCAGCGGCGCATTCGACTCCCGGGTGGGATCCTGAGTCCCGCCATACCGGAAACCCAGATGGATTTGTTCCTTCAAGGGTTGTACCCGCCGCTTAGCAAAGTTGACGGCGACCCCAATGCCGGTCAAGCCGCGGTTTTTCAGATCATCGATCAGCATCAGAAGTTCAGCGACTTGATCCAATCCGGCCTCATGGGGATCGCTCCAAAGACCGAGAACTACAGGGTGCGGCCGGTAAAGGGAGCGAGGAAAGGGTCTGCGTTGGCGCAATAGAACCATTCCCGCTTCCAACCTTTGAGGGAGGTTTTGAAGGGGATAGAGAAGTAATGCTTCTTCAGGCCCTCTCGCGATTGGAACCCAGCTCCCCCAATGGCAATGGGAGAATTTCGATTCGGATGGGGTTTGAGCATGAAGAGGGAGCAAAACAAATTGAAGTGAGGACGGATCCCAAGATACGCCTCGCAAAGTTGAACAAATATGGCGATTTGAAGAATGGAGTTGGGGTTCAGGTTAATCAATTCAATCCCGTAAAAATGAAGAAGCCCCCGAAAGAAGGCGCTCCCCGGGACACTAAACCCCCGCCAAAAGAAGGACTCGAAGACTACAATTTCGTTGGCTCGAGGAGTGGGGTAGGGTTCACCTGCCGCCGGCCGGGCGGAAATCAATTCCAGAGGAGGAAGAACGCCGCTGGCGACCATCTCCTCCAGGCGAGCCCCCTTCGACACGGAGGCCTCCCACCCTGCTGCCGCCAGGTCTGTGCTCGCTTCCAGCGATGAAGAAGAGGACATCCTGACGAAGCGAGGTCTCTGGGGAGAAGTGCTGGGCGCGAAACCGGAAACCCTAAGCTACCAAGGTCGCCCGAGAAGTTTTGGAGATTTCGCGACTGTGGGGATAAAGGGGCAGAGATGTCTTTCCCTCAACAAGAGTTTCCTCGCTTATAGGAAGTGAGTCTCAGCTTTCGCCTTACGGCGGGAAAAAAGCAAGAGCTCCCGTACTTAATTCTGAGCCAGATCTAGGGCATGCCCCATGTTGGGCCGTTCGCTGTGTCGCGCAAGCCGCGACCAGATGTCAAGTCTGGCTCGAGGTTTGGGATAGAGTGCGCCCCATGATGGGCCTGAACGCTGGTCGCCACGGAAGATTGGGACCAGGCACTCTCCGAACATCCTCCAGCGATACACCCCATAATTTGGGGTCAAAAGCTGGTCACCGCCGCACAACGTGATTGGGTACCGCAGGAGGATTTAACCAAAAAGGCCACGAGCCAACCAACTATGGTACGCCCCATGAGGGTCAATTGAGCTCTACGAGCCAATTGCCGCACAACGTAAACGGGTGCGGGTACCACTCGGCCACGAGCCAACCAACTATGGTACGCCCCATGAGGGTCAATTGAGCTCTACGAGCCAATTGCCGCACACCGTAAACGGGTGCGGGTACCACTCGGCCACGAGCCAACCAACTATGGTATGCCCCATGAGGGTCAATTGAGCTCTACGAGCCAGTTGCCGCACACCGTAAATGGATGCGGGTACCACTCGGCCACGAGCCAACCAACTATGGTACGCCCCATGAGGGTCAATTGAGCTCTACGAGCCAGTTGCCGCACACCGTAAACGGGTGCGGGTACCACTCGGCCATGAGCCAACCAACCACGGTGACCTATCCCTCTATGCCCTGCAAAGATCGATGACGAGCGTGAGCGCTACTCGGACATCAAGTTGGGAAAACATTGGTAACAATCTCGGCAATTAATAAGTCCTTTACGATCTTTTTTCCCATAAAATCTTTCTGACAGGACAAGAGGGGGAAATCCGATCTTAAAGCACTTGGGGGCTACTGTGGGATGTCCGAGACGGGGGTCCCGCAAGAGAAGCCTATGCCCAACTGGGCCGAGGACGGTGTAGTAGGCCCAGAGTTTGGAAGCACTACGAAGAGCCCATAGCCACGGCCCAACTTCTTCTCCAAGGCAGCTGGTCGCCTCCACGACGAAGCTTCGTGGTGCGTCAGGACAACCCCGCCTAAAGTAAAGCCTGCGACCTGGCGCCTGCAGAGCCTGTAGCCACCAGATCCTGGCGAATCGGCAGGCGCGGGTCGGTAAAGGGACGACCAAATCCTATGGACGCAGTTGAGCTCGGCAGGCAGAGACAAACAACATACTCATGAGTCCACCTGACCCAGCGCCAGGTGGCGCCCTCTTGTAACGTGCCCTCCTCCCAGTATATAAGGGAGGAGAGAACAACCCCGAAAGGGGGAGAAAAACAGAAGAAGAAAAAGAGACCACGTCCATATATCCAAGAACACAGGACTAGGGTATTATCTCCTCCGCGAGAGCCCGAACCTGTCTAAAAAGATCGCCCTCGCATCCTGTGTTACCATCTTGCTTTGATCTCGCACGAATCCCCTAGAATCACAAATCTCATTGCCGGCGGAACCGATCGTCGACAATTACAATGCTCATTTTGGTGTGAATAGACTTGTAAACCAAAGAAAATTGGTGTTTTGTGAACCTTCACTTGATAGCAATCAAATAGAAAGATTATCTCATGTAAACGGTGTTAAAACTGCTTGGACTCCTAAAAATTTGTTAAAAAACAGCAATAATACTTCTCAAATTTTGGTGCCTAAACAAGCGTTGTCATCGTAGATTTAAAGCAACAGGCTTGAAGGTAAGTGGATAATTGTTTCTGGTTGTTCAAGATTTTTTTTAACAAACCTTTGTGATATCTAGAATTTGCTCGGTTGAGAGAGGAATTAGGTCTCATGCACTTCAACATCATCATGTAGAATAGTTTTGCATATCATATAGTACAAACATTGTTTATTATATTTGTTCAATACTTATTTCTATAGCAGTGAACTTTCACATGATAACATTTCATGATAAAGCCAACTTAGTTGAGTTGTTTTATTACTAGTCGAGAGTGGGATGTTTATGATCTTACAGTTTTCTACTGGATTGAATAAATTTGTCACAAGGGCTATCTTTCAAAAAATAAATCAAAATTCCTAATGTATTTTTTAGTACTGTTTTTTAGCCTCTTTTGTTTAAACCAGATGATCACGATGAGTCCTTGGGATTGCTTATAAAAATGCATGGCAAAAGATGCAAGATTGATTGTGTAATGTCACCTGCCAAATTAGAAAAAGATGTGAGGTCAACCTCTCCATACCTGCACATGACAAGATGCAATAAAAATATTTGCCATATAGGAAAAAGATGCAAGCTCAACCTTGCTATACCTGTTAAAAAAAACAGGGCTTGTGAGAAATATATATAAAAAAATGAAGAAGGAAGGAATTAAAAATAACAGCTTTGAACAGATAACTGTGAATCTGGAATGTTATGTGTGCTCAAATCTAGTATCTTTAACACATGGGATATTTTTATATATATTAAATATTTTGCCCAAGTGTACTTATTCATCTGTCCATGAGTTTATTGTAATCTTATAACCATTTTACTCAAAACCGATGGTTTCTACTTGACTATGGGGTAGTTCCTGGATCTTGGAGTGTGGATATGCATTGCTATAATATTTGTGTTCACCTTGAATAATTTTCAATGCTTGTTAGGTTTGCATTTCATGGTATATGTTTTTTTTATTCTTGTGCTATCCTTGATGTGTGTTTTGACAAAGGGGGAGAGATAGTATGAGTTAAACTTGTTTAGGGGGAGAGATAGTATGAGTTGCATTCGTTCAGAGAGAGAGATAGTGTTTGCATGATTTGGTCATTTGTTGAGAGGGAAATGTGTTATACTAAGGGGGAGCTATTTTGAATATGCATTGTTTTATGTTGTCAAGTCACCCATCAAGGGGAAGAGTGTTGATTTATATTTTCTTGTGTTGAGTGATTTGTCATAAAATAATTATATAAAATAAATAGTAAACCCCATGTAGTGCCTAGCTTTGGAGGCCAAAGAGAGACTCCACGTCACCCCCCTTGCCAATTTGCGAAACCCCCCTCCTTTTTCTTTAATTACGCATAGATCCCTATGAATTACAGATAGGTCCTCCGCGATTTTTTGTGAGGGCAAAAAACCTTTTCAAAATTGCATTCGGGCCCCTGGTTCGTTACTTTACGAAAACCCCCTAACTGAGTACAAATATCGAATGATCCCTTTTCTAATTATTCGAGATAGCGATCAGGTCCAAAAATATAGCAAACAGGTCCTCATCCCTTACGTTTAGGACCTTTCTCTGTTTTCCCCGAAAAAAATATTTTCCCCAACAGAAAGATATGTATTTTTTTTTCGTCTCGGTATCTAAGGTTTCTTGAGCCTCCAAAAAATTTGAAAATACGTCTAAGTCTACTTTTTCTACGAAAAAAAAAACGAAAGCATTTCCCGTTCAAGCGCGCGCCGTGTGCCGCGCTTACAAACCAAGGTCCTCTCTCTGTTTTTCCGAAAAAAAATATTTTTGTCAACAGAAAGATGTGTACTTTTCTTCCGGCTCGGTATCTAAGGTTTCTCGAGCCTAAAAAAAATTTGAAAATAAGTCTAGATCAATTTTTTCTCTGAAAAAAACGCAAAATTATTTTTTTGTTCACGCGGCGCACGCGCCGCGCCTTATCTTCCTAGTTAGAATAAGCATGCATGTGTATGTGCGGTGTTGGTGTTGCATGCATGTGTGCGTGCGGTGTTGCATGCATGTGTGTGTACGTGAGTTTGCATGCATGTCTGTTGGAGTTTGTGTGCATGCATGTGTTGAAGCGCGTGAAGGAGCCAGGTGGGCCAGGCGCATCGCAGCAGAGGAGCATATGTGACTAGCGGGCTGGGCCGAATTAGTTAGCTTCGCTATAAAACAATCGGCAGGCTGAGCAAGATGTGTAGCGAGGGTTTTCCAAACCGATCGATTGGCTGGGATGACAGCGAGAACGACGCGCTCGAGAGTGCATCTACGGCCAGAGCATCGACGCCTTCTTCGAGACGAGGCCAGCAGCGACGAGAGGACGGGCAGAGTACGCGTAGGTGGTGCGGATGCTCGGCAACGGCTGCTGCGAGGCCATCCACATCGACAGCATGTAAAAAGGAAGGTTCTTTTGTGTAAATGAAATTAACTCTCAATTGATTTGACTAGTAAGCGAGGTTTTGATTGATTGATCCGTGCTCTTCGTGTTCAGCTAGATTAATCTTTATTTATGCATGCGTATTCGTTTAATCTACTATTTTAGATTTCTTGCGTATTTTTGTTCGTGAAATCTGTGGTCAGTTTTATTAGTGCTTGTATTGTTCCACCCTATCAGTGCGCCATGATCCTTGACGCCCTCCGCTCCCTCCACCCCTTCTGTCGTCCCCTGCTCCCTCTGTCATGCTCCACCTCAATGACCTCCAACGCCATGCCTTCGTCAATGTCGGTGGTGGCGAGGATAGTGGAGCCACGGTGTAACACCCCGGCATCTAGCATACCTTAATGCTACCAAACATTGGCTAAACAACATCTAAATACCATAAATTAAGGTCAATTACAGCAAAGGAGCAAATGCTAAAAACCGAAATTTCGGCAGCATCTCCTTTGTTTTAATCATGAATTGAAGGAACATCAACAGCATAGCAATATATGGCAATATAAGAGGCATCTAAAACAGCAATAATTAAAGGCATGACAGCAATATAAGTCTAATCCCAAGCATTCAATGTCTCCATGAGCCAAACGAACAATAAGACTCTCATATCGCAAAACTAAACCATAAATCAATATGCATCACACTTAATGTATTATCAAGACCCAATTGAGTGACGCTACGTGTAGAAGTGTGACTAATTCCCTTCCCCGCATGCCGATCTCATGGTACCTAAAACAACAAGAAAGCACAAGCGTGAGTTCAACACTCAGCAAGCATATTGCAATGGTACACAAAAACAATTACATGGCTATAACAACTCATATCATGTCTTTCATCTCATTCATGATCACATATCAATATCATCACCATTATGTATGCAATGCGATGCGATGCTCATGTCTCCTTGGAAACTCATACCGGTATGGTTGAGTACACACCCGTCGGTGTGCACCCTCTCCCCCCTTCCATCCCGAAGATGGAGGGTGCCTACTCCTCGCTTCCAAACACCGCGGTGGATGGAATCACGATGTAGGACTTACTCATTGGCTCTCCGGAATAGTCATAACTTTCTCACCGACCTTCCCCGGACTAGTTATGACTTTCTCATCGCCTGGGCCATGTATCATGCCATGTATGCAAACATGCCAACATCATAATTAACTTGTACATTAACATATGGCATCATAACATAATAAGCATACTCATCATATCAATGGCAATCATTAAAGCATGGCAAGTGATCATATCATATAATCAATTTCATCTAGTCTCAACTAGCAACCTACAAACCGCTATCCATTACAATACACTTGCCTCAACCACGGGCAACAGATTGGCGAGAAGTAGAAGGCACTCCCGGGGTCACACCACCTGCACATGGGTACCACACACTCACAATCATGTCCACAAAACAGTAAGAAAACCCTCTTCTACCCCGACATCGCAAACTACTCGCTAAACCCAAAAACAGAGGTTCTGTCCCGTCGGGACAGCAGCCTTCCAAAAGGCATAACTCGGGTTCTAAGACTCCGAATCAATTAAACGAGTACATCCTCGCGTAGCTTAGGAAATTTCCCAACTTTTTCTAAGTATATGGAAAAACTGATTCGGATTCTAAAGTTGTTTAATCTACAAAATACCGTGATCTGTTCCAATCACGTCACAGATTTTAACACGCTCGGTAAAACGATCATAACTTTCAAACGGATGGGACGAATTGGACGTTCTTTATACCCACGGAAAGATATTGAAATTACCTACAACTTATTCAACAGCCGTACGACCAAATTCGGAATCTAAATTGACGAAAACCCAAGCCCTAGGTCGACTGCTCATGCTGCCCGAAACAGAGAACGTGGCAAACTCAAGATTCCATCTAATCTACTCAATTCCAGCACCACAAATTGATCTAAAAACATGATAATCACCCTTATAACAGATCCTAGACCAACCCCAAGGATTCCCATGGCCATACCTTCGCCCGACGACCGAAAACCCAACGGATCTCCTCCCGGTTCGCGCGATCTCCTTCCTCGCTCCAAATCCACCGGATCTCCTCGTCGCGGAGCGCTCCAATGGACGGATCTTCGAGGTGATGAGGTGGAGAACTCCCCTAGGGGCAGCAAGGGAGGTGGAGAGGGGTGGTGGCGCCATGGGGGAAGATGGAGAGGAAGGGGAAGAGTGGAGGCGCATGGGGGGGCTAGGGGGTGGCGGCTAGGGTTGGGAGAGGGAGTTTGGGGCGCACCAAGGGGTGGGGGCCAGATTTGGCTGCCCAAAAGTCCCCCCCTTGGGCCCAAACCCTTCCACCGGAGGCCCAACTCAACCCCCAAGGCCCAAAGTCCCCCGGAGAGGCCCAAACACCCGAAAACGGTCCAAAAACACGCTATAAATGACATAACGTAAAATTTTAACCTCCATTTACATATTTTATAATGTTTTGACCTCAACATCCACATTTTATAAGATTACGACACTCCGTGGTGTCACACACGGGATACCTGCCACAACCGCGATTCATGGATCAGTCGCAAGAGGACATGGACGCCACCTTCTAGTCCCTAATGTCGTTGTACGATTCTACTGCTTGTTTTCGATGTTTGCTTTAATCCATTTTTGTGCTCGTTGTTGAGAATTGATATGGTGTTGCTTTAGGGTTTCTGCTTTGCAGGGAGGTGACCAACCACTGTACAATGGGTTTGGAGCAACTGTGCAGCCGCCGTTCGGGCATGTATGCCAAGAACCAGTGGTTGCGCGAGTTTTTGTTTAGATCTCGGTTGATCACTTGGATTAACAAAAAAATTATGCCTTTTGTGTCGAAGGGCGGATCGATGCCAGTGCAGAGCTTTAAGGGAGGTGCGGCCACGAGAGGCAGGTTGACACCCGCGGCGGTCGGGGCGTCGTTGGGCAAAGGGGTGGCGCCGCCACGGCAGCAGCGCGTGCAGGCGAGTAGGGGTCATGTCACTGACCCTCACAACATCGTCGAACGTGGACGCCACTCTCCCACCACCTTCCTTCCCTTCTACCCCCATTTTTTAACACCTCTCTGCATGTCTTATGTGTTCTTGTGTCTGGACCTCCACAACCCCTAGACCTAGTACGTCAGTTTGACCTGTTTTACACTTCAATATATCTTTCCATATAGCCCAAAATGTTGATTTCAGTAATAAGAGGAACCTAAAATGAACTGTAAATCGAAGTGTTTCGATCGTTAGTGGTAGCATTCATATATTTCTTCAGATGAGCGTGCATCCTGTGTCTTTTTCCTTACTATTTCTTTCCATGTGTTCATTAATTCGTTTGCAGCTCCAGGGGGAGAGGATAGCTGAGAAGATGAAGGCATTGTAGGAGCTGGTCTCTAATGCCAATAAGGTGACCAAAATTTCCCTGTCTTCTCCTCTCCTTTTGCTTTCTTTTTGCACTCTCTTCGAGCAAAGTAGCAAGCTTTCCATGAAATGTGTTGAAGATACGTCCATAACTTCTGCATTGTTGTGTACTTTAGGTGATAGAGTAAGTTGGTTTATTAGAGTATAACGTATGATGTTCTCTTGTTTGTATGAATGAAAATAGCAAGTGCATGATGGAATTGGAAAGCATGGTAGTTGAGGCATATGGTTCATTAGTCTTAACTAATTGGCGGGATAAAGCATGTATTGGCTTGCCGTTTGAGGATCTGGGTTAGTGATTAACTTCTAATTGGTGGTACAAAAGCGGGGTCAGATATGATGCCAAGGGGAATGAGAAATGCTTTGCCCATCAGTCCACAACTGATACCAACTAGTGCAATGACAGATGAATAGCTACAACACATTTTGAGGGGATTGTAGATTAAATTAGGGACCTAATGATTATTTCATTAGCAACTAGGTTCCCAGCCAACATCGTTGTTGGACTACCTGATAATATGACTTGTTAAATTGTGATAGTTTTGTTGCATTCAAACTCATACGGTTGATTCACTACTACAAAACTGCAAATAGGAGACGCCCTATTAGTGGCGGTTTGTTTGGAACCGCCACTAATAGGAGTATCAGTGGCGGTTCTTGAGTGCAAACCGATGCCAGGATCCTTAGTGACGGTTTTTGTTCCGAACCGCCACAGATAGTGGACTATCAGTGGCGGTTTGTGGTTATAACCGCCACAAATACTGCGACAACTATAAGTGGCGGTTTTAACCCTAAACCGCCACTGATAGTCCACTATCTGTGGCGGTTCGGAACAAAAACCGCCACTGATAGGTAGGTATTATCAGTGGCGGTTGGAGGACAAAACCGTCACTGATAATTAGCTTATTTGTGGCGGTTCTAAACAAAAACCGCCACAAATACAGTTATCTGTGGCGGTTTTTGTTTATAACCGCCACAAATAAAACCCCCTATATATACTAGTCGCTACAGCACTCTACAGGAGCTCATGGTCATCTTCCTCCCCGAGAAGAAAAGCAAAATTTCAGATCTGAGATTTTGTTTGCAAAGAAACTTGAGTTTTTACTTTGTAGGGTTGTTCCAAGGTGAGTAATTTGTTCTCCTCTCTTCATTTGTGGTGATGTAGTTGCAATTTAATGGCTAGATCTAGTTTATTTAAGATTTTCCTTTCTTCAATGGCAAAGCTTAGATTCAATTTTTTTTATTTACCTAGCATTTTTTAGATTAATTTATATCTAGATGATGAATTTATTACCTTGCTCCATTAGATTATTTGTTGTCTACCTTTTTTAGATGACAAAATATGGCAAGCATATATTAAATTTATTTAATTAAGATTGTTGGATATTAATACACATTAAATTTAATGTATATGGTATATAGGTGATCATGAAGTTGCCTTGCATTTTGAGATGATGAATTATGTACCTCTTTGAGAGGATAAATTTAATTTTGGCTATGCATAGTACTTAAGATTTGTTTCTAATTACCATTAATTTTCTTACCGTTAGTGAGATGATGAATTTACTACCTTGCTCTATTAGATTAAGTTGTCTACCTTTTTTGGATGATAAATTATGATTGAGCATATATTAAATTTATTTAATTAAGGTTATTGGATAGTAACAAATAATGGATTAATGATTTATGTAATTAAGATTATTGCATATTATTAATTGTTATATTAATTAATTGTAGATGGACCGGAGATGGATGTACAATGCGAACCGTTGCAGCTGAGAATACATCGACGGTGTATCTGCTTTTCTACGAGCAGCCGAGGAGAACAGATTGCAAAAGAAGACGGAGTACATACATTGTCCATGCATTGATTGCAAGAATGAGAAGTTGTTTTCGGACAAAGACCAAATCCACTTGCACCTGATTCGGAGGGGCTTTGTACCTAGCTATACCTGTTGGACAAGGCACGGTGAAGAGGAGATCATACTTCAATGTGATAATGTCGACGACGATGAAGCCGCCAATATGGCAGCTGACATCGGGTATGGAACTGATGAGGATAGGTTGGTCGTTGATGATGACAATAATCTGGCTCAAATGTTGCACGATGCAGAAGGAAACTACAGTAGTGAGAGAGAGTTTAATCAGTTCAAGGGTTTGATAGAGGACTCGGAGAAACCTTTGTTCCCGGGTTGCAAGGAGGAATACACAAAGTTGCACACTGTGCTTTCACTACTGAAATTGAAGGCAAGCAATGGTTGGTCCGACAAGAGTTTCACGGAGTTGCTACGTCTCTTAGCGGACATGCTTCCAGAGGGCAACCTGTTGCCTAAGACCACGTATTTTGCCAAGAAGGTTGTATGTCCCTTGGGATTGGAGGTAGAAAGAATACACGCGTCCAAACGACTGTATACTCTATCGCAAAGACTATGCAAACACGCATGTATGTCCGGTGTGCAAAGCATCGCGATACAAGCGTAAGGGCGAGGAAAACGAAGGCATAGAAGTGAAGAATGGAGCTCCCACTAAAGTGGTGTGGTATTTGCCAGTAATACCTCGTCTAAAGCATTTATTTGCAAATAAAAAGCATGCCAAGCTGATGCGATGGCACTCAGAAGAGCGAAAGAGGGATGGAAAACTGAGGCACCCTGCTGATTCTGCCCAGTGGAGAACCATCGATAGGCTCTTTAGGGATAACTTCGGAAATGAGCCAAGGAATATAAGGTTTGGGTTGAGTACGGATGGAATGAATCCTTTCGGTAACATGAGCAGTATTCATAGCACTTGGCCCGTGACTCTCTGTATCTACAACCTTCCTCCTTGGCTATGTATGAAGCGAAAATACATTATGATGTCGCTGCTTATCCAAGGGCCGAGACAACCTGGAAACGATATTGATGTATACCTACAACCATTGGTGGAAGATCTTGTGCTACTGTGGAATGAAGGTGTACAGGTATGGGATGAGTACAAGCGGGAGTACTTCACTCTACGCGCAATGTTGTTCTGCACCATCAATGATTTACTAGCCCTAGGTAACCTGTCCGGCCGTACTATAAAAGGAGCTAAAGCTTGCCCCCAATGCCTGGATGAAACTAGTAGCGTGTGGCTTAACAACTCGAGGAAAACAGTCTACATGCGTCACCGTCGGTTCCTTCGAAAGAATCATCCGTACCGTAATATGAAAAAACAATTTGACGGTACAAAGGAGGACGGTTCAGCTCCAAGGCCTCTTACTGGGGAAGAGGTATATGATATGGTTAAGGATATTAATGTTGTACATGGAAAGGGGGATACATCGAGGTCCCATACTGAGAAAACCACGTGGAAGAAGAGATCCTTATTTTGGGATTTGCCCTATTGGAAGGACTTAGAAGTTCGACATTGCATCGACGTCATGCATGTAGAAAAGAATGTATGTGACAGCGTGCTTGGTCTTTTACTGAATATTCCTAGCAAAACAAAGGATGGATCAAGGCACGAAGGGACACCTGCACGATATGAAGATCAGAGCCGAGCTACATCCTCAAAACACCGGGAAAGGTCGACTTTACCTTCCCCCAGCTTGCTATACTCTGTCCAAGAAAGAGAAAACAGACCTCTGCAAGTGCTTGCGTAGTGTGAAAGTTCCGTCCGGTTACTCCGCAAACATCAAGAAACTGGTATCGATGAAAGATTTGAAGTTAACTGGTATGAAGTCTCATGATTGTCATGTGATGATGACACAAATGCTCCCTATTGCAATTAGAGGTATTTTGCCTGACAAGGTTCGAGAGGCAATCATGAGGTTGTGTTTCTTCTTTAACGCGATTTCACAGAAGGTCATCGATCCCGTTGGACTTTATGAACTGCAGGCTGATGTGGTCAACACTCTGTGTCAGCTAGAGATGTATTTTCCTCCATCATTTTTCGATATCATGGCTCATCTCATTGTTCACCTTGTGAATGAGATAAATATTTGTGGGCCAAGATTCTGCATCGATGTACCCGTTCGAAAGGTACATGGGTGTTACGAAGAAATATGTACGTAATCGATCGCGACCGGAAGGTTCCATTGTAGAAGGTTACGCATGGCGAGGAGGTTATTGAGTTCTGCGTCGATTACATGGGCGAGGTTGAACCGGTAGGAGTGCTGTATCACGCCATGAGGGGAGGCTAGCTGGCAAAGGAGTAATCGGAAAGAAATCCACAAATTCTTACGATCATTTTTGTTCGAACAAGCTCACTTCACAGTCTTGCAGCTGATCGATCGAGGTATCCCGTTTATGGACATGCACAAGGAAAAGCTACAGAGGGAAAATCATGGACGATCAGAGGTTTGGATAACAAAAGAGCACAATCGTGTGTTCAATCATTGGTCAAGGAGCACATGTCTGGTGAAGAAAACGAGTGTTACATTGAGGTGGTTGCAAAAAGGGCCATCAGGTACAATTGTGACATGGCAAGGATACGACATAAATGGATATACATTTTACACGAGAGCTCAGGATAGCAAAAGTACTTACCAAAACAGTGGTGTCCGTATAGATGCCTACGACAATACAAGCAGTAAGAAGAGCAGCTTCTATGGGTTTATAGAGGAGATTTGGGAGCTCGACTACTGCATTTTCAAGATCTCGGTGTTTCGGTGTCGTTGGGTCCAACTCCCAAAGGGTGTCAAGGTGGACAAATATGGCTTCACTACTGTGGACATCGAGCAAGTCGGATATAGAGACGAACCATTCGTACTTGCGAAGCAAGTTGCACAGGTCTTCTATGTAATCGACCCGGCAGATAAGAAGCGTCATGTAGTTCTTCAAGGAAAACAAAGGATCGTCGGAGTTGAGAATGTCGTGGATGAGGAATAGTACAACCAGTTTGATGAGTTGCCTCCTTTCGTAGATGGCAGCATCAGGCTCGAGGAAGCAACCACTCAGGAAGCCACCTATCATCGTGATGATCATGAAGAAGGTCAAATTGTGAAAGAAAATAATTAGCTAGGAGTAATGGCAAAATGTGTGTATTTATGTGGGGTAATGGAAATGTAATGTCAGAAATATGCATTTATGTGGAGTAATGGCATTTTTTTGTTAAAAAATATGCTTTATATTAATTCATGGCTTTATATTAATATATATGATAGGTTCACTAATACATTAATTCATATCTTTATAATAGAAGGAAATCTGAAAAATATGCTTTATATTAATTTATATTAATCAGGGATTCAAATTTATAAGAATATAAATTTATATATCATAGATAAATTAATTATGAATAATTAGTAGTTAATATATATGATAGGTTCACTAATACATTAATTCATATCTTTATAATAGAAGGAAATCTGAAAAATATGCTTTATATTAATTTATATTAATCAGGGATTCAAATTTCATAAGAATATAAATTTATTCTTCATAGATAAATTAATTATGAATAATTAGTAGTTAATATATATGGTAGGTTCACTAATACATTAATTCATATCTTTATAATAGAAGGAAATCTGAAAAATATGCTTTATATTAATTTATATTAATCAGGGATTCAAATTTATAAGAATATAAATTTATATATCATAGATAAATTAATTATGAATAATTAGTAGTTAATATATATGATAGGTTCACTAATATAGAAGGAAATCTGGAAAATATGCTTTATATTAATTTATATTAATCAGGGATTCAAATTTCATAAGAATATAAATTTATTCTTCATAGATAAATTAATTATGAATAATTAGTAGTTAATATATATGGTAGGTTCACTAATACATTAATTCATATCTTTATAATAGAACGAAATCTGAAAAATATGCTTTATATTAATTTATATTAATCAGGGATTCAAATTTATAAGAATATAAATTTATATATCATAGATAAATTAATTATGAATAATTAGTAGTTAATATATATGATAGGTTCACTAATACATTAATTCATATCTTTATAATAGAAGGAAATCTGAAAAATATGCTTTATATTAATTTATATTAATCAGGGATTCAAATTTCATAAGAATATAAATTTATTCTTCATAGATAAATTAATTATGAATAATTAGTAGTTAATATATATGGTAGGTTCACTAATACATTAATTCATATCTTTATAATAGAAGGAAATCTGAAAAATATACTTTATATTAATTTATATTAATCAGGGATTCAAATTTATAAGAATATAAATTTATATATCATAGATAAATTAATTATGAATAATTAGTAGTTAATATATATGATAGGTTCACTAATACATTAATTCATATATTTATAATAGAAAGAAATCTGAAAAATAGTATTAGTGGCGGTTGTTAATTAAAACCGCTACAGATAAGGTTTATCAGTGGCGGTTTTTTAATTACAACCGCCACTGATAAGGCTTATCTGTGGCGGCTTTTAATTACAACCGCCACTGATATGTCCCCCAATATAAACCACACCACAGTGGTCAGTCCTCACCATGCCCGGCTGTCTTGAACCCTAACCCGCCGCCTCCCGTGCCGGCGACCCGCCGCCTCCTCTCGCGCCGGCGACCTCGTCGACCCGTCCCGCCCGGCGACCTCGTCCGCCCGTCCCGCCGGCGACCTCGTCGCGCCCGGCGACCTCGTCCTCGCCCGGCGACCTCGTCCTGCCCGTCCGTCGGCGTCGTCCCCGCCCGTCGGCCACCCCCGCCCTTCCCTGCTCCGGCCCAAATTCGATCAGGTATTGCTTTGGCCCCTTTTTTTCGTTTGATCGTTAATTTGTCATATTTTTAGTTGAAGTTACGCGAACATCTAGTTTCATGTTGTGTTGGCTAGCAACTAAATGCAATGCGTTGTCTTTAGTATTATCAATAGATGACATGGAGGTGTATTACAGACAGCTACCGTCTATACCACTATACATGCCCTTAGTGCACGAGAATGTGATTGATCTGCTTGCCAAATATGTTGTGCATTTGGTGAATTGGCTGCAATGCTGGCTTTCTAGATTCCTTGCTTGTCTGTAATAAGGAGGTGGTGAAACAGGACAATGTGGTTGCACGCCATGAATGAGGTTAGGAGGAAACCTACTTGACTAGTTAAATTGATTAGAGATTATTTCAGTTATTTCTCTAGGGACATTATTCAGTTAATGAGAAACCAATTATCTAGAAAAGGGTCACTTAAAGGACGACGTGGTATTGGTTCTTCATCATGTTGGATTTGAGTTGTTGTATTATACATGTTCAGAGTAATCAATTAATCTCAGGAAGCTTTTTTCTTCATGTTAATTGAACAGCAACACAAAAAGTTTCATTTGCTCAACAAAGATCAATTTCATTTTTCTCCATACTTCTTTCTGAGAACCACAACCAGTGTCAACAATTAATGCTTGGTGGATGTTTCACTCTTATGAATCTGCAGTTCTCTTCTCATACAAGGGCCACTCATATATATGAACTAGCTGTTAGCGTGCAAGATTGTCAATCAACAATATTAGTTTGTTAGAAAGACAGATGAAAAGAACGTACATTTCCTCAAAAAGAAACAAAAACAAAAAAAACAATATTTACCGATACCAAATGATCACCAAGTATTACTATCAGAATATCGCTATCTGAATAACGGAGACCAATACCACGTCGTCCTTTATTTTAGCGGGTTGCATGTGTAATGCAACTTCTTTTCCAAAGAAGTAATCAAGTATGACTTATCAAGATAATATACAGTTTTGCACATGCTTTATAAAAAAGGTTAGACATGTCATGTCAAAGCAACTTGGCCAAAACTTACAAAACATCCTTATTGCCGTGAATCTAAATCCAACAATTTTGCTTGATATGGGTTCAAATGGCATAAAGTACGAGACTTTCATGGTAGTTCTAATATTAGCAGATGTTGTTTATCTTATGTATAAAGCACCCTTCAGTTTTGCTGGCTTAATTTGAACAAATTGCTTGAAGGAAAATGCACCTCTCATTTTGAGATTTTTTGTGTGAGCTGGTATTTAAACTTTTTTCCTTAATATCATTTTTTTCACCTATTTAACATATCTGTAATGCTGTTACTGTATCTCGGTTGCTGAATACAACTCATCATTCCAAAATTCTTGTACAGTATTGTTTGGCTGGACAAAAGGTATATTTCTCCATACAAACGATTTTGCTTGATATTGTTAGTTTGATATGTACTTATCCCTCACACTGGTTAATAAATCTGCAAATATTAAGCTTCTTTTTCGTGACCCTGCTTTCATCGTCTAAATTATATCCTTTGATGCCATTCTTAGAGTCGCCACCAACAGCTTTGTGCTTGACCTTACTGGTTTCAAAGTAATCCAATAAAAGATCATCCAATCCGATAATCTTCTTGCTGCAAATAGGCCGGCATACCATCTCAGAGGTTCTTATGGAGCCTGAAGCCCAGCCTGGGTTGGAGGATGCTTCCAACCCGTCCCCGAACTCAAGCCCGAGCAGATACCTGTTGGACCATCCAACCACCGAAGGTGCCGAGGCCTCCATCGCTGCCGGAGATGCTGTCGGGACCCCGAATTTGCAAATCCGGACCCTCTGTGTATTCAGCACTAGTCCAGGAACGCGCTAGTGCACACAGTCTTAACATCGGTATATATCACAATCATACCAAACGATACTATCAAAGTACTTTATTTAAATAATCAAAGGGTTACTCGACCTTATGGCCAAGTTACAAATATATGCCTTGCAAGGCGAAACTTATTAAAAGAGAAATAACAGCAGCGGAAAATCAAATAAACTTCGTGGCGCCATCCAGTATACCACAGGCAACTGACTGGGCTCGCATCCCTAAGTAGACGGATCCTCTTGGAACTCCTCCTCCGAAACTGGCGTAGTCTCCTCTTCAACTGGTATTGTGTTGAGGCAAGGGTGAGTACTTGGTACTCAGCAAGTCATGCACAGAATGCAAGCTAATATACTATATGCATGGCTTGGTACAAAGGAATAGCTCAGTGGTATATTTGCGATGTGACTTTTGACAAGTAATAAAAGTAGATTCAAAGCGGTAGAAATAAGTAAAGCATAAATAACTTTTCAAGAAGTTTAACAAACATTTTTCCCATCCTACACCATATTTCCATCACCTTCCTTGTTAAACCAACCCATCTTTTCAAAACCAAGTTATTTTCGTAAAGTCTACCCCTTGATTGTAATTCCCGAGCATTGTCGATCACAGTGGACTCGGCTATTCAAATAGATTCTACACTCTGCAGAGGTTATGCACTTTACCCACAAGATACAATCAAACACCACAAAGGCGAGTTCAGTAACAAAGCCTTTCGGAAGCCTCAAACAACACAGGTGGTCCTCTCCGGTTCGTGCTCTACACCATCCCTTCCCTTAGCTAAGGCGAAGTATGGGACCAACACACCGTTAGATGGGTACCTGGCCACAGCCACGATACGCTCCCCGCATAATCACACAAGCGGTGTAATCGACACCCTGAGGCTCCACAAGTGAGTCCTTAGCGACTTAGTCAACTAGGGCCGTCCCATTCCAGCCATGTGGTTGCAAGTATGACCCAGTTCAAAGGCTTGCAAGGTTAAGTCCTTAGAGTGACCAGGGCAAGACTACCCGAAAAACCAAATCAACATTCCCAACGCCACAACTGGCCCACCTGATTACTCTTGCCACATGCCCCGGTCGAAAACTGTTTATCAAACCCCAGTTGATTACCATGCACCACGTGCCATCAACATCACATGATACTTTTCCAAAACAGGTTCAATATATCATTAAGTCAATATTTAGCATTTGATTGTCCAAAATCATGTCATGAGCACGTAGCAGGTCTAAGCAGTATACTACAACGATCTAAACCCATGTTGGCAATTTAATAATGTCCAACTAGTAATCCACAACTAGGGTGACAAAGGGTCATGGCACATACTTAAGTAATCAAGGTGTCATATAGCAAATTGGTATTTATCTAACCCCCATGTTTAAACAAAGTATCTTTCTAATTGAACTAGCATGCAATAGTTTAAATCAAAATAGATTTCGAAATAGGATCAATATGGTCAAAGCACAACTTGCCTTCAAAAAGCACTTGCTCTTGGTCTTGAGTTGGATCCTGAGTCAACACTTCTCCTTCGAATCCTTCCGGCACTTCAACGTCTACTCGTAAAGCGTGCAAATAGCAAATACACAAATAAACACTAGGCAAAAACATCCCAAAACTCCAAATAAAATCCATAAACAGAGAGAACATAATTTTCTGGATTTTTAGAAACTGGAATCGTCAATTTTGGAGTTAAAACGCAAAAGTTATGATTTATTAAAGTTTAAATAATCAATTAAATAATATTACAGAGAAAAACTTTAGTCCAAAAATTAAATAAAATTCATATTTAGGTAGATCTCAATTTTATACAAATTTAGAAATTTGAATCGCTCCAATCGGAGTTGAAACGCAAAAGTTATAAGCGTTTGAAGTTTGAATCTAAATTTGAATCAATATTTCAAATTAATAAATCATTTTCTTTTTCGGAAATTAATTATTGCGTCAGCATGGACACGTGGCAGCCTCTGATTGGCCTGCTGACGTCAGCGGTCCACGGACTCGGTTCGGGTCCACGGTGGATCTGGTCCACCGGACCGGCGGTGACATCGCGGGTCCCACCCGTCGATGGAGTCGCGTCGCGGTGGCACGACTTCATTAGCACGATCCGAGCCGTTCGATTCGGATCGAGCGGTTGAGGTTGGATCCAATCCACCGCAACGTGGATTTATTTGCGATGGCGTGGGCGAACGAGGGCCGTTGGATTTTGATCCAACGGTTGAGATCTATCCTGGGTTCTACAGGGTTAGGGCGCACGTGGCTAACCTGGACCGTTGGATCTTGATCTCACGGTCCAGATCCAATCTGGTTTTCTACCGTTTCAAGAAGCGTGGACTCACCGTGATCGTCGGATGAAGATCGGACGGGCGATCTTCGTGGGGTTCTTGCGGCTGGTTGTCGAGGTCTGGCCGGACTTGAAGACGACGACACACGGACGGCGCCACAGGCGAATCCGCGAAGTGAATGCCACTCCCAGACGCGCCTCGTCCTTGCGGTCTCGGATCCGCCACAAACGCGACGGAGAACGGTGGGCGGCGGCGAGCGATGCCAAAACCCTAAACAACCCTAATCAACTCCGGCGAGGAATCGCGAGCACGGAGGAGCTCTTCGAGTGGCGGCGGCTAGAGCAAAAGGTGCGCCGCGGTGGACGGCGATCTCGGGCACGCACTCCACGCCTTAAATCTGGCCGCAGGCGTCGAGATTCGCTCGGTTTCCATGGCGAGGCCGGACGGGCGGCGAGTCCGGCTTTCCGGACACGCAGCGAGGCGACGCGGCTCAATCCTAGCCGTCCACGCGGCACGGCCAGACGGCCACGATCGCACGAACGCGTCACGGGTTCGACTCGGTCTCGGCTCGGGGTGACGTGGCGCAATCAAAAACGTTGGATCTTGATCCAACTTTCGGGTGGCTAGGGTTTAGGGGCAAGCGGGTTTGGCTCGACCACGTGGCTCGGGTCTGACTCGAGTCCGACTTCAGACTGAGGAACAGATGCGACCCGGTCGGTCCCTTTTCCAGCGAATTAATCATTAAAATAATTCCCAGTAATTCATTTAATTCATTAAAAATAGCAAATGACTCAGAAAAATTCAAGAAAAATTCTGGAAAATACTTTGGATCATTTTGGACTCAAATAAAATATTTCCAACAAAAATTTATTTGCAAAATTAAATTCTTTAATTATTTCAAAATGGAATAAATTCAAATAAATTCCAAATAAATCCAAATAAATTCCAGAAAATTCCAAAAATTCACCAAAGTGCCAAACCACACATGAATTTAAGGAAAGCAAAATTTTGGGGTGTTACAAACCTCCCCCCCTTAATAGAATCTCGTCCCCGAGATTCAGGGCTTACTAAAGGAATAGGTTTGGAAATTCTTTCTTCAAATCCTCTTCGCGCTCCCAAGTCGCTTCACTTTCTTCATGGTTGCTCCTTTGAACTCTACTGAGAAGCGGGTTGACTTGTTTCTAGTTTCTCGATCCATTGTGTCTAGAATCCTCACGGGATACTCCTTATAAGTCAAATCCTCTTGCAACTCAATTGACTCAGTGTGTGCATTCCTCGAGAACTCGGAGACACTTCTTCAATCGGGACACATGGAATACATCATGTACTCCTGCTAACGATTGTGGCAACTCTAGGCGATAAGCAACTTCGCCTCTGCGGCTCAAAATCTTAAATGGTCCAACATAACGGGTGCAAGTTTCCCTTTGACATGGAACCTCTTAACTCCCACGAGGCGTAACTCTGAGGTAAACAAAGTCTTACGGTTCAAAACTCAAATCCCGCGACGATTGTCGGCCATAACTCTTTTGTCGAGATTGGGCTATCTTCAACCTTTCCCTAATCATAGCGATCTGCTCTTGACCTCTTGAAGAATATCAGGTCCAAAGACACGCTCGCCGGTCTCATTCCAATTCAATGGCGTCAAGCGAGTCGACCATCTGATGCCTCAAAAGGTGACATCTGTAAACTAGCACGATAACTATTGTTGTAACTAAACTCGGCATACGGCAAACTCTTATCCCAAGAGGTAGCATAAGCCAATGCACAAGCTCTCAACATATCTTCGAATCTGGTTGACTCTTTCGGTCTGTCCATCCGTCTGTGGATGATAAGCCATCTTGAAGTTTAAACGGGTTCCCATGGCCTCATGCAACTTATTCCGAACCTCGAGGTAAATTGGGTACCTCTGTCCGATACAATCCTCTTTGGCACTCCGTGCAAACAAACAATCTGATCATGTATAATTCCGCTAATTTATCTCCCGAGTAAGTGGTCTTTACGGGGATAAAATGTGCTACTTTGGTCAAGCGATCCACTATAACCCATATGGAGTTATAACCCTCTTGAGTCTTGACAAACCGGTAATGAAATCCATTCCGATTTCCTCCCACTTCCACTCGAGGTATTTTCAGCTGTAGCAATCCTGCTGGTCTCGATGCATTGCCTTGACTCTCTGGCATACGTCGCACAATGCAACATGCTCGGCAACTTCACGTTTCATACTCGGCCACCGAATCTCTCCTTGAGATCTGATACATCTTGGCGCTTCGAGGATGAATTGAGTACTTGGAGTCATGGGCTTCTTCCGTAATCAGTTGCTTTAACTCCTTTTGTTAGGCACACAGATGCGATCCTTCATCCACAACGTGCCACTGCTCATCCAATTTGAAGTCCCTGCCTTGCCTTCCTCCTTTTTGGACTTAATCCTGCGGATCCTGTCATCATCATACATCCTTCTCGGATCTGGTCCTCTAAAGTAGGCTTTACTTCCAATGCGGCCAAGAATCCGCTAGGTACAACCTCAATCTTCATTTTCTAAAATCCTCACATAACTCATCCCGACTTGTGGCTAGCAACGTACTCACGGTATGGTTTTTTCCGACTCGTAGCGCCGGCCTACTCGTTGGCCTTCCCGGATGGTAATGGATTCCAACATTGTAGTCCTTGATCAACTCTAACCATCTCCTCTGCCTCATATTCAGATCCATTTGGGTGAATATGTACTTAAGGCTCTTATGATCCGTATATACTTCACATCTGTTTCCAATCGGATAGTGACGCCATAACTTCAAAGCATGCACTACTACGGCGGCTAACTCTAGGTCATGTGTCGGATAATTTTCCTCATGCGGCCTCAATCGCCTTGATGCATAAGCGGCGACCTTTCCATTCTGCATCGGCACACATCCAAGTCCTTGGCGCGATCGTCACAATAAATATCGAAGCTTTGAGCAACATCCGTAGAACTAACACCGGTCTTGATGTCAATCGCTTCTTGACTCTGAAATCCTTTCTCACATCCTGGCGTCCATGCAAACTTCTTTTCCTTCTTCAGCAATTGCGTAAGAGGTTTCGCAATTGTCGAGAAGCCTTCAATGAAACGGCGGTAGTATCCTGCCATTCCAAGGAAACTCCGAATGCGGGTCACGATCTTGGTGCTCCCAATGTAACACAGCTTCTACTTTGCTTGGATCCACGGCGACTCCTTCTGCGGTCATTACATGTCCAAGAAACTCCACCTTGTCCTTCCAAAAATCACACGTGCTGAACTTGGCGAAAAGTTGTCGTTCCTCGGCTTTTCCAAAACTCGCCTTAAGTGTTCGGCATGTTCATCCTCTGTCTTGGAGTAGATTAGGATATCGTCTATGAACACGACGACAAACTTGTCCAAATATTCCATGAACACCTTATTCATCATATTCATGAAATAAGTGGCGCATTCGTCGAGACCAAAGGACATAATCAGAACTCGTAATGTCCATATCTTGACGAGAATGCGGTCTTGAATATCCTCGATCGGATCTTCAATCGATGGTATCCGATCTCGGATCAATCTTGGAGAAAACTCCGGCTCCTCTTAACTGATCAAACAAATCATCAATCCTGGTAGCGGATACTTATTCTTCACGGTGACTTCATTGAGTGCACGGTAGTCAATGCACATCCTGAAACTCCCGTCCTTCTTCTTGACAAACAAAGCGGTGCTCCCCACGGCGACTAACTTGGTCTCGATAAATCCTTTCTCCATTAACTCCTCTAGTTGTTTCTTCATTTCTACCAACTCCTCGGTGGACATCCGATAGGGTCTCTTTGCTATCGGTCTTTGTGCAGTACAAGCTCTATCACAAACTCTATGTCCCTGTCAGCGGCATACCGAGGTAGATCCTCGGGAAAAACATCTCGGGTACTCATTCACTCTTGGGACATCCTCTATGCTGATTGCCTTGGTATCGTTAACCATCAATCTGTCCATCTCTAAGCTGCGGTGGCTTGAAATTCCACTTTCTTCCCACACGGGCTCTCAATCGAGATAGTCCTTCGTCCACAATCCAATACACCTTGTGCTTGGATAACCAATCCATTCCCAATATAACATCTAAGGTGCAGGTCTCCAAAATTATAAGGTTTGCCAGAACTCTATTCCATCTATTATTATTCTCACCCCGGAACTTCCTACTTCCGTTCGGAGTTCGGAACCAGGTGTTTGAACTAAAAGCATGCACTTAAGTCTTTCAATCCTTAAATCATTTCTAGTAGCAAAGCCTTGCGAAACAAACGAATCTGAAGCTCGAGTCAAACAAAATGCAGTGTATCGAGTTAACAAGTAACTTACCCAAGATCTGACGTCAGTAGCATTTTGCAAAGTGCATCTGCGGTGACATGGTTGACTCGGCCTCTCACCTGATGCAGGGTGTGGCTCCAGTCTTTGGCGTCCTAGCTGGGTGGTTCCTAGGTTGAAGCGAACTGGGTCACTCCTGCTGTCTTCTTTGGACAAGCTGTTGGCAAAGTGTCCTGGCTCGTTGCGATTGTAGCAGCGTCTCACTGTTCCTTCTTGTTGCACAGGGTAGCGTTTCTAGCGGGGCCGGGTCCGTAGTTCGATTGGCAGGTCTTGGTCTTTGGGGATGGTGTCCTTGTTGCATTCGTGGTTGGAATCTGAAGAATTGATTTGGTGCAACTCTCAGCGCCGTTGCGCTCACCGACGTGATCCTTGCTTTGTTGCATCCTGCGCTTCTGTTCTCATCCAGTTCCTTGCGCTTGTCCTCAAGAATAAGCGCCTTATTCACCAACTCTTGGAAATCTGGAAAGGTGTGGGTGATCAACCCAACTTGCAACCCTGAGTTAAGTCCCTTCATAAAAGCGAGGTATGCCTGGATTTATCTGTCGCTACATCCTCAGTGCGTAGCGTGCTAGGCTGTGTGAACTTGTTCAGTAGTCGACCCGGGTGATTACCTTGCTTCGATGCTCTGAACTCCTCCTTCTTAAGGTCCATGATTCCTTCAGGCACGTGATCTTGTCGAATGCGGTGTGAACTCCTCCCAAGTGATATCTTGAGGGTTCTCTGCGTGGCACGAAGTTCTCCCACCATTCGGTTGTTCCTTCCAACCGATGAGAAGCGTAAAGTACCTTCTCATTCCCTATGCATTGAGCTATGTGTAGCTTCCTCTCGATTGATCTTAACCAATCATCGGCCTCCAATGGATTGGCATTCCCGGAGAAAGTGGGTGGGTGAGTCCTCATGAACTCGACACCTTGTATTCAAGCGTGGTCCCCGATTAACTTGATTTGCAGTGGCCTGAGCAAAGGACGTGCTGCATTTGTTGCATCATAGCATGCATCAACTGAGTCTGCAGGCAGAAAGCGCTCGAAATTCTGCATATCCGGTGGCGGTCTTTGGTGCTCCATCATTGGGGTTTCTGTTGGCGAGATCCACTCCCATTGCTTCCAAGGTTTCCACGGGTGTTCACCATCTGTCGATTTGCTCTAGGTTTAGAGATGAGAGGGAAACAAGAATAGACAAGTAATATGGAACTTATGCGAGGCGAAAGGGGTAACTTTAAGGTCCATCTTTATTATTAATAACTTGGTATGGCTGCTTACAATGCCTAAGGGCCTTGCAACACATACTGCACACTCAGCAAACAAAGCAAATCCAAATCGAACTAACTCTGGAATCTAACGCCTAAAGGGTGACTCTTTCTTCTATGACGCGACTCGGCGAAGGAGTCTCACTATAGAACCTATGCTCACTCATCGAGAAAACCTCCATCTGTCACAAGAGTGCTTTACGTAAGAACTCGGAATTTTTAAATTGTGACAAGGTAAGGGAAAATTTCAGCGAGAGACAAGAAAAGAGAGAAGGGGATAAGTCGAGATGTCATTTCTTGTCTTGACAACTTTTTAGCTTTAGAAAATAGGTTTTATCCTCACTACGACCATTCTAGCTTAGGGTTGAGCCTACAGTCAAGTATGGCTCTGATACCACCTCTGTCGGGACCCGAATTTGCAAATCCGACCCTCTGTGTATTCAGCACTAGTCCAGAACGCCGCTAGTGCACACAGTCTTAACATCGGTATATATCACAATCATACCAAACGATACTATCAAAGTACTTTATTTAAATAATCAAAGGGTTACTCGACCTTATGGCCAAGTTACAAATATATGCCTTGCAAGGCGAAACTTATTAAAAGAGAAATAACAGCAATGAAAATCAAATAAACTTAGTGGCGCCATCCAAGATACCACAGACAACCGACCGGCTCGCATCCCTAAGTAGACGGATCCTCTTGGAACTCCTCCTCCGAAACCGCGTAGTCTCCTCTTCAACCGGTATTGTGTTGAGGCAAGGGTGAGTACTTGGTACTCGACAAGTCATGCAATGAATGCAAGCTAATATACTATATGCATGGCTTGGTACAAAGGAATAGCTCAGTGGTATATTTGCAAAGAAATGACTTTTGACAAGTAATAAAAGTAGATTCGAAAGCAGTAGAAATAAGTAAAGCATAAATAACTTTTCAAGAAGTTTAACAAACATTTTTCCCATCCTACACCATATTTCCATCACCTTCCTTGTTAAACCAACCCATCTTTTCAAAACCAAGTTATTTTCAGAAAGTCTACCCCTTGACTGTAATTCCCGAGCATTGTCCAGTACCGTGGACTCGGCTATTCAAATAGATTCTACACTCTGCAGAGGTTATGCACTTTACCCACAAGATACAGTCAAACACCACAAAGGCGAGTTCCCGTAACAAAGCCTTTCGGAAGCCTCAAACAACACAGGTGGTCCTCTCCGGTTCATGCTCTACACCATCCCTTCCCTTAGCTAAGGCGAAGTATGGGACCAACACACCGTTAGATGGGTACCTGGCCCACGACCACGATACGCTCCCCCGTACAATCACACAAACGGTGTAACTGACACCCTGAGGCTCCACAAGTGAGTCCTTAGCGACTTAGTCAACTAGGGCCGTCCCATTCCAGCCATGTGGTTGCAAGTATGACCCGGTTCAAAGGCTTGCAAGGTTAAGTCCTTAGAGTGACCAGGGCAAGACTACCCGAAAAACCAAATCAACATTCCCAACGCCACAACTGGCCCACCTGATTACTCTTGCCACATGCCCCGGTCAAAAACTGTTTATCAAACCCCAGTTGATTACCATGCACCACGTGCCATCAACATCACATGATACTTTTCCAAAACAGGTTCAATATATCATTAAGTCAATATTTAGCATTTGATTGTCCAAAATCATGTCATGAGCACGTAGCAGGTCTAAGCAGTATACTACAACGATCTAAACCCATGTTGGCAATTTAATAATGTCCAACTAGTAATCCACAACTAGGGTGACAAAGGGTCATGGCACATACTTAAGTAATCAAGGTGTCATATAGCAAATTGGTATTTATCTAACCCCCATGTTTAAACAAAGTATCTTTCTAATTGAACTAGCATGCAATAGTTTAAATCAAAATAGATTTCGAAATAGGATCAATATGGTCAAAGCACAACTTGCCTTCAAAAGCACTTGCTCTTGGTCTTGAGTTGGATCCTGAGTCAACACTTCTCCTTGAATCCTTCCCACTTCAACGTCTACTCGTAAAGCGTGCAAATAGCAAATACACAAATAAACACTAGGCAAAAACATCCCAAAACTCCAAATAAAATCCATAAACAGAGAGAACATAATTTTCTGGATTTTTAGAAACTGGAATAAATCAATTTTGGAGTTAAAACGCAAAAGTTATGATTTATTAAAGTTTAAATAATCAATTAAATAATATTACAGAGAAAAACTTTAGTCCAAAAATTAAATAAAATTCATATTTAGGTAGATCTCAATTTTATACAAATTTAGAAATTTGAATCGCTCAATCGGAGTTGAAGCATAAAAGTTATAAGCGTTTGAAGTTTGAATCTAAATTTGAATCAATATTTCAAATTAATAAATCATTTTCTTTTCGAAATTAATTATTGCGTCGGCATGGACACGTGGCAGCCTCTGATTGGCCTGCTGGCGTCGGCCGATCCACGGACTCGGTTCGGGTCCACGGTGGATCTGGTCCACACCGGGCCGATGCGGTGACATCTGAGTCCCACCCGTCGATGGGTCGCGTCGCGGTGGCACTGACTACGTGGCACGATCCGAGCCGTTCGATTCGGATCGAGCGGTTGAGGTTGGATCAATCCACCGCAACGTGGATTTCGCCGCAGCGATGGCGTGGGACGAGCGAGGGCCGTTGGATTTTGATCCAGCGGTTGAGATCTATCCTGGGTTCTACAGGGTTAGGCGCGCGTGGCTAACCTGGACCGTTGGATCTTGATCTCACGGTCGCATCCAATCTGGTTTTCTACCGTTTCAAGAAGCGTGGACTCACCGTGATCGTCGGATGAAGATCGGACGGGACGATCTTCGTGGGGTTCTTGTGGCGCTGGTTGTCGAGGTCCGGCGGACTTGAAGACGACGACACGGGACGGCGCCACAGGCAGATCCGGCGAAGTGAATGCCACTCCAGATGCGCCTCGTCCTTGCGGTCTCGGATCCGCCACAAGCGCGACGGAGAACGGTGGGCGGCGGAACGATGCCAAAACCCTAAACAACCCTAATCAACTCCGGCGAGGAATCGCGAGCACGGAGGAGCTCTTCGAGTGGCGGCTAGAGCAAAAGGTGCGCCGCGGTGACGGCGATCCTCGCACGCACCCACGCCTTAAATACGGCGACAGGCGCCGAGATTCGCTCGGTTTCCATGGCGAGGCCGCAGACGGGCGGCGGAGTCCGGCCGGACACGGCGAGGCGACGCGGCTCAATCCTAGCCGTCCCACGCGGCGACGGGACGACCCACGATCGCACGAACGCATCACGGGTTCGACTTCGGTCTCGGCTCGGGGTGACGTGGCGCAATCACAACCGCTGGATCTTGATCCAACGGTCGCGCGGGCTAGGGTTTGGGGCAAGCGGGTTTGGCTCGACCACGTGGCTCGGTCGACTCGAGTCCGACTCAGACCGAGGAACAAGAATCGACCCGGTCGGTCCTTTTCAATGAATTAATCATTAAAATAATTCCCAGTAATTCATTTAATTCATTAAAAATAGCAAATGACTCAGAAAAATTCCAGAAAAATTCTGGAAAATACTTTGGATCATTTTGGACTCAAATAAAATATTTCCAACAAAAATTTATTTGCAAAATTAAATTCTTTAATTATTTCAAAATGGAATAAATTCAAATAAATTCCAAATAAATCCAAATAAATTCCAGAAAATTCCAAAAATTCACCAAAGTGCCAAACCACACATGAATTTAAGGAAAGCAAAATTTTGGGGTGTTACAGATGCTGATGCTCCCGTTGCAAGACGTCGAGGCCGAGGGAAAACTAAGAAGCCTGAAGGCCAGCATACCATCTCAGAGGTCTCAGATGCTGGAGTCCCGGTTAAACCGGCAAAATCAGCAGCAAAATATAGGTCAACATGCGGGTACATCGCAAGGGATAAAGTGCCAATCACCTATTTGGATTGGCACAAAGTGCCCGACGCCATCAAAATGGATCTATGGACAGAGCTGAAAGAAACTTTCGAATTCCCTGAAGGAGCTGAAGACCTCGTGCGTCGCAATGCATTGATGTCAATGGATGTCGCATGGAGGAACTTCAAGTCCAAGCTGAATACGCAATATGTGATGAAAAATCGGTCAGCCATCAGAGATTATCCTAAAGTAGATCCATATTGAGATGAATTTATTGCGATGAAGCAAGACGAAGTAGCAATAAAATCCAGTGAGGACCACCGTCAGATCGCAAGGATGAACACTCACCCCCACAGACTAGGCACGAGTGGGTACGCGGGTAAGATTCTGAAGGGAATATGCCCGAGAGGCAATAATAAATTGTTTATTATCTTATTCCATGTTTATAATAGATGTTTATTTCTCATGCTAAAATTGTATTAACCGGAAACGTTGATACATGTGTGTTTAATAAACAAAAAGGTTCCTAGTAAAGCCTCTCTTTTAAACTAGCTCGTTGATTAACTGATGATCAAGGTTTCCTGATCATGAACATTGGATGTTGTTAATAACGGGGTCACATTATTAGAAGAATGATGTGATGAACACACACCCAAGTTGGTATAGCAAATTCGATCAAGTCATTAAAGTTTGTTCTTTATCTTGAACATATACAAAATAGCTCTTTTCCTTAGACCATGAGATGATGTCAATCACTAACTCCGGAAGAGTACTTTGATGACATCAAACGTCACTCCGTAACACGGTGACTATAAAGATGGATTTGGGTACTATGAAAGTATTAGTTGAGGCTCATGCATCAAGAGTGGGATTTGTCCATCCAAATGACGGAGAGATATACTCTGGGCCCTCTCGGTGATATCACATTAACATCGCTTGCAAGCACGTGACTAGGTCACAAGAATGTCATATCACGGAACGAGTAAAGAGTACTTGTCGGTAACGGGATTGAACTAGGTATAGTTGATACCAATGATCGGATCCCGGATAAGTAATATATCGCGAGACAAAAGGAATTGGTTATGTTGTTTTTGGTTCACACGATCACTAGTTCATCGTTGAGTAAGTGGGAGTCATTATGGATCTCCAGATCCCGCTGATGATTATTGATCAGAGAGGTGTCTTGATCATGTCCATTTTATTCACGAACCGTAGGGTGACACACTTAAGGTTCATCGACGCTTTGAGTGGAGTGCGGAACACCGGAGAAAAGTTTGGACAACACCGGAATAGTTTCGGGATATCGGAATAGTTCAAGGGGGTATGTGTTAATTTTTGTTAATTGAAAGAATTAACAAATATTAAAATAACAGAAATAAAATTGTTTATTTATTTAATGGAGAGTCCATTCACATGGAGAGAGTGGAGAGTCCACTCACTCCTATAAAAGGGAGGGTGGAGCTCCTCTCTCAGGGACTAATCTCCATAACCCTTTGGTTGGTCCTTTCTCCCTCCTCCTGCTGTTCCACCTTTCAAGCAGTAGCTTAAGCGAAGCGCTGCTGAAATAGTTTCTCCACCACCACCACTAAGTCATAGTGTTGTTGGAGTTTCCCGTGGATCCTCTACTTCACGCCCCGCTGGATCGAGGGATTGGAGGTCGTCGTTGTTCCGTCGTGTGACCAAGTACCTGCGGGCGCTGCCGTTTGTGGCGCTCATCTTCGCGACTTTGAAGTCGGGCGTGTACCTCTACTTCAACCACGTTTGTTTGCGGGAACGTTATTCCCGCTTTCGGTCTACGAGGGTGAGTCCTTCTGAAACCGTTTGCATGCATCTCCTAGATATGATCTTGGTGTTTGGTTGCATTCGTAGGAAAAATTTTGTTTTCCATGCTTAGAACCCATCAGTGGTATCAGAGCCGTGTCTATGCGTAGATGTTATGTATGGTTAAAACACATATGGATGTGGGCGTTGATGATCATGTTATTGCATACTTTCGTGTTTTTTGGATCATGGTGGCATAGTGGGATTTGAAGCGGTCCGGACTAACCTTACATGTCCTCGCACATGAGACTTGTTCCACGCCGACATGCAACTTGCTTTGCATAAGTGGCTTCTTGGTGTCAGTTTCTCCTACTATAGTCATGATCTAATTTACAACGGTTTGCTAATAATGTTTTTATCACCGTTGTGGTTCTTGTTCGAGGGTAAGAACGGTTCTTTCCTAGAAAGCCCAAAACCGCGTAAAATATGAAAAAATAAATTAGAGGCGTCTAACTTGTTTTTGCAGGGCATGTGATGTGATATGGTCATTGATACAAAGATTGTTGTATGAAATAAGATTTATTGTAAATTTAAACAACGGCAGGAATATTTGGTTGTCTTTTCTTTTATGGCCTGCGTGCTAAGTATATGTCCATGTGATATATTGTAATGGAGGAAGACAATCAAGATGGAAGCACCATGGACCTTGGTGCCACGCCGGTGGAATGATGGAGATCATACCATGACGCACAAGATGGAGATCAAGTGCTAGAAGGACCATATCATATCACATTATTCATGCATGTGATGTTAATCCTTTTTATGCATCTTATTTTGCTTGGATGTGATCGCGTCGTTAGCACTATAAGATGATCCCTTCAACTTAATATCAAGATAATAATGTGTTCTTCCATAGTATGCACCGTTAAGAAAGTTCGTCATTTCGAAGCACCACGTGATGATCGGGTGTGATAGACTCTACGTTCGCATACAACGGGTGTAAGCCAGATTTACACAAGCAAATACTTTGGTTCTACTTGGCGAGCCTAGCATGTACAGACATGGCCTCGGAACACGAACCGAAAGGTAAAGCATGAGTCATATGGATGATATGATGAACATATTGATGTTCGCCTTTGAAACTATGCCGTCTCACGTGATGATCGGTTTCGGTATAGTGAATTTGGTTCGTGTAATCACTAAAGATGACTAGAGGGATGTTGTTTTTGAGTGGGAGTTCTCGTAGTAATTTTGAATTAAACTTGAACTTAATCTATTATGAACTTAGTCTAAGTAACTTTGCAAATATGTTGTAGATGGCACCACCTACTTTCAATTTCAATCTGTTCATGGAGAAAGAGAAACTAGCCACCAACGGTAGCAACTTTATCAACTGGGCCCTTAACACGAGGATTCTCCTCGCCACGCTCAAAGGAGCTATATGCGCCATTGGGTGCCCCGCCTACCGATGATGCCCCGAGGAGGAGAAAAATGTTTTCTTGACTCGCAAGGAGGACCACAGTTTAGTTCATCATGCGGCATTTTGTATGGCCTTGAGCCCGAGCCGCGAAAACGCTTTCGAGCACAAAGAATGCTTTTGATACAATGGGAGAGTTGAAAATGATTTTCAACACCCATGCCGCATGATGAGAGTTATGAAGCTTCAAAAGTTCTTTAGCTGCATGATGGAGGAAAACAGCTCCGTAAGTGAGCACGTACTCAAAATGTCAGATGCACGCCGATAAACTCATAGCTTTGGGAATAACGATCCCCATTGAGCTAGGAATTCATCGTGTTCTCCAGTCTCTGCCACCAAGCTACAAGAGCTTTGTGATGAACTACAACATGCAGGGCATGAAGAAGTCTCTCCCCGAGCTTCTATCAATGCTGAAAACTGCTGAAGTAGAGATCAAGAAGGAACATCAAGTGTTGATGGTCCATAAGACCACCAGTTTCAAGAAGAATGGCAAGAAAGGCAAGGCTAAGGGTAACTTCAAGAAGAAGGGCAAGTCTGTTGCCACATCTGAGAAGAAGACCAAGGCTGGCCCTAAGTCAGATACTGAATGTTTTTACTGCAAGGGCACTGGAAGCGCAACTGCCCAAAATATCTGGCTGATAAGAAGGACGGGAATGTGAACAAAGGTATATATGATATACATGTTATTGATGTGTACCTTACTAGTACTCGCAGTAGCGCCTGGGTGTGACACCACGGAGTGTCGTAACCTCTTTTAGCGTGCGTGATAAGGTTAATTACAGTATGAGATGTGGAAATAAGGTTAAAACTATAAGGTTTGGAGGTTTTTAACGTTTCCGGGCCATTTCCGGGCCGTTTCCGGAGTTTTGGGCCTTTCCGGGGGTTTTTGGGCCTTAAAGAGGGGTTGTGGGCTTTGGTGGGATGGTTTAGGAAACCTTCTCGGACACGGAGTCCGTGTTGTGGGCTGGTGGGAGGGCTCCCCCTGCCCTTTATGTGCGCCCCCACCCCCTCCTTGCGCCCCATACCCCACCCCCCTAACCCTAGCCGTGCGCCTCCCCTCCCCAAGCCGTGCGCCCCTTTGCCCCTCCACCTCTCCACCTCCCCACCTCTCCTCCATCCCCTTGCTGCCCTAGGGTGGTCTCCCCACCCCTGCAACCTCGTGGATCCACCCGAGGAGCGAGGAGCGAGGAGCGAGGAGCGTGGAGCGAGGAGCGAGGAGCGAGGAGATCGTGTGGAGTTCTCGTGCGTCCATCGAAGGTATGATCATGGGGCTCCTCGGGGATGTGCTAGATACTGTGATTAGAGAGTTTATCACGTTTTTAGATCAAGGGAGGTGCTGCCTTGGGGTAGATTTTATGGAAACTAGTGGTGTATCCACGTTTCTGGTTCGGGCAGATTGGGGACCCGAGCTAGGGCAGGCGTTTTCGCCAATTTAGAGTTGGAATCTGGTCGTACGGACTTCTAGGAAGTTGTAGATAATTTTATTATATTTCAGTGCATATAAAGAAATTGAAATTCCGCCCAGCCGTTTGGAAGTTATGGCTGTTTTACCGAGCGCTGTCAAATCTGTGACGAGATTGAGACAGTTCGTGTTCAATGTTAGATTAAACAACATTAGAGTCCGAATCAGTCTTTCCCTATAACTAGAAAAAGTTGGGAAATTTCCTAAGCTTCGCGACGGTGTACTCGTTTAATCAATTGGAGTCCCAGAACTCAAGTTATGGCCTTTGCAAGGCTGCTGTCCCGCCGGGACAGAACCTCTGTTTTAGGTTTTGCGAGTAGTGGGCAATGTCGGGTGAGATGGGGTTTTGTGTACTGTTTTGTGGACATTATTGAGAGTGTGTGATGCCATTGTGCAGGTGGTGTGACACCGGGAGTGCCATCTACTTCCCACAATTCCGTCGCCCACGGTTGAGGCAAGTGTGTTGTAATGAATAACGGATCGTAGATTGCTTGTGAGATTAGATGAAAGTCTGAATACATGCTATGATTACTTGCCATGCATACTGTTTTCCAATGATATATTGAGTATGATTATCATGATTCGATGCCCTGTGTTAATGTTGGTCATGATGAGATGCCATATGTTTATGTACATGTGAAATATGATAATTGGCATAGTTGCATGCATGACATGAGATGGGGCAAGGGCGGTGAGAAAGTCATTAACTAATCCGGGAAAGGCCGGTGAGAAAGTTATGACTAGTCCGGAACGCCATTGAGTAAGACCTACATCGTGATTCCATTCACGTGGTGAATGGAAGCGAGGAGTAGGCACCCTCCATCTTCGGGATGGAAGGGGGGAGAGGGTGCACACCGACGGGTGTGTACTCAACCATACCGGTATGAGTTTCCAAGGAGATGTGAGCATTGCATTGCATTCATGCATAGTGATGATGATGGTATTATGTGTTCAAAGAGTGAGATGCTATGTGAGTTGTAGCGTAATATTGTCCTGTCATTGCTCTTATTATCCATTGCAATATGCTTGCTGAGTTTCGAACTCACGCTTGTGTTTTCTTGTTGTTTTAGGTACCATGAGAACGGCATGCGGGAAAAGGGAATAGTCACACGCCCACACATAGCTTCACCTTATTGTTTCCCCAAGTCATTCTATTAGTTTGATAATAAATTGCGTGTGATGATCATTGATTTAAGTCTTAGCTTGTTTATGAGAGATTTAATGTTCGTTTGACACTTGGAGACTTGAGTGCTTGATGTTAGTCTTATATTGTCGTTAAGACTCTATTTATTGCTGTTTTAGATGTCTCTCATATTGCGTTATAATGCTATACTGTTGTTGCTCCTTAAATTCATGTTTAAACAAAGGAGGTGCTGCCGAAATCTCGGTTTTTAGCCTATGCGCCTTTGCTGGAATTTTATGTTAAATGTGATATTTAGATGTTGTTTAGCTTATGTTTGGTAGCATTCGGGCATAGTAAATGCCGGGGTGTTACACTGGGTATTTGATACCGGTTCGGTTGCTAACATATGTAACTCGAAACAGGAGCTAAGGAACAGGTGACAACTAGCAAGGGATGAGGTGATGATGCGCGTCGGCAATGGATCAAAGGTTGATGTGATCGCCATCGGGACGCTACCTATCCAATTACCATCAGGATTAGTTATGAACCTAAATAATTGTTATTTGGTGCCTGCGTTAAGCATGAACATCATATCTGGATCTTGTTTAATGCGAGACGGTTATTCATTCAAGTCTGAGAACAATGGTTGTTCAATTTATATGAATAATATCTTTTATGGTCATGCACCTGAGAAGAATGGTTTATTTATTTTGAATCTTGATAATAATAGTACACATGTTCATAATGTGAATGCCAAAAGAATTAAGTTGAATGATGATATTGCTGCATATATGTGGCATTGCCGCTTATGTCATATTGGTGTTAAACGCATGAAGAAGCTCCATTCTGATGGACTACTAGAATCACTTGATTATGAATCATTTGAGACATGTGAACCATGCCTCATGGGCAAGATGACTAGAACCCCGTTTTCCGGTACAATGGAGCGGGCAACCGACTTATTGGAAATCATACATACCGATGTGTGTGGTCCAATGAGTGTGTCAGCGCGTGGTGGATATCGTTACTTCATTACTTTCACGGATGATTTGAGTAGATATGGATATATTTACTTAATGAAACACAAGTCTGAAACATTTGAAAAGTTCAAAGAATTTCAGAGTGAAGTAGAAAATCATCGTAATAGAAAGATCAAATTTCTACGATCCGATCGTGGAGGAGAGTATCTTAGTTACGAGTTTGGCACACACATGAGACAATGTGGAATAGTTTCACAACTCACTCCTGCTGGAACACCACAACAGAATGGTGTATCCGAGCGTCGTAATCGCACTTTATTGGATATGGTTCGATCTATGATGTCCCTTACAGATTTGCCACTATCATTTTGGGGTCATGCACTAGAACCAGCTGCATTCACTTTAAATAGGGCACCATCTAAATCCGTTGAAACGACACAGTATGAATTATGGTTTGGCAACAAACCTAAGCTGTCATTTCTAAAAGTTTGGGGATGCGATGTTTATGTGAAGAAACTTCAACCTGATAAACTCGAACCCAAAGCGGAAAAATGCGTCTTCATAGGATACCCTAAAGAAACAATTGGGTACACCTTCTATCACAGATTCTAGGCAAGGTTTTCGTTGCCAAGAATGGATCCTTTTGGAGAAAGAGTTTCTCTCGAAGGTGTGAGTAGTAGGAAGGTAGAACTCAACGAGGTTTTTGAACCTTCTCTTCATAGAATGGCAAGTGCAGTAGCGCCGGAAGTTGTTTCGGAGTTGACTTCACCAGATGAAGAGGGAACTAATGATGAGGATCATGAAACTCCGAAAGAGAACACTACCACACCTCGCAGGTCAACAAGAGCGCGTAATGCTCCTGAATTTTATGTTTCTACTATGAATGTCATGGTAATTGAGAATGATGACCCTGCGACGTATGATGAAGCGATGATGAGCCCAGATTCCGACAAATGGCTAGAAGCCATGAAATCCGAAATGGGATCCATGTATGAAAACCAAGTATGGACTTTGGTGGACCTACCCAATGACCGTAAGGCCGTTGAGAACAAATGGATTTTCAAAAAGAAAATAGACGCTGATGGTAATGTGACCGTCTATAAAGCTCGACTTGTTGCAAAGGGTTTTCGACAAATTCAAGGAGTTGACTACGATGAGACTTTATCACCCGTAGCGATGCTAAAGTCTGTTAGGATTATGTTAGCAATTGCTGCATTTTTCGATTATGAAATCTGGCAGATGGATGTAAAAACTGCGTTCCTTAATGGAAACATTGAGGAAGAGTTGTATATGATACAACCCAAAGGTTTTGTTGATCCTAAGGATGCTGGTAAGGTATGCAAACTTCAACAATCCATTTATGGACTGAAGCAAGCATCACGAAGTTGGAATCTCCGTTTTGATGAGGTAATCAAAGGTTTTGGATTTGTCCAAACTTACGGAGAAGCTTGTATTTACAAAAAAGTGAGTGGGAGCTCTATAGCATTTCTGATATTATATGTGGATGACATATTGTTGATTGGAAATGATATAGAACTTTTGAAAAGCGTAAAAGATTACTTAAACAGTAAGTTTTCAATGAAGGACCTTGGTGAAGCGGCGTATATTTTAGGCATCAAAATCTATAGAGATAGATCGAGACGCTTGATTGGGTTATCGCAAAGTACATACCTTGACAAGATTCTAAAGAAGTTTAGAATGGACGAAAGTAAGAAAGGGTTCTTACCTATGTTGCAAGGCAAGACGTTGAGTAAGACTCAGAGTCCAAACTATAGCGTAAGATAGAGAAGTAATGAATAAGATTCCCTATGCTTCACCATAGGCTCTATCATGTATGCTATGTTGTGTACAAGACCGGATGTGGCACATGCTATTAGTTTGACTAGCAGTACCAATCTGATCCAGGTTTGGAACACTGACAGCGGTCAAGAATATCTTTAAGTACTTAAGAAGAACTAAGGATATGTTTCTCATATATGGTGGTGAAGAAGAGCTCGTCGCAAAGGTTACGTCGACGCTAGTTTCGACACTCGATCCGGATGACTCTAAGTCACAAACCGGGTATATTTTTGAAATGAATGGAGGAGCAAAGTGAGTCTGGAGGAGTTCCAAGCAATCTGTGGTGGCGGGATCTTCAACAGAGGCGGAATATGTTGTCGCTTCGTAAGCGCAGAAGTAGTTTGGATGAAGATGTTCATATCCGAACTGGGTGTGGTTCCGAGTGCGTTGGACCCAATGGTTATCTATTGTGACAACAATGGTGCCATAGCCAATGCTAAAGAACCAAGGTCACACAAGAATTCCAAGCATATTAAGCGCCGGTTTCACTCCATCCGTGAACATGTCAAGGATGGCGATGTAAAGATTTGCAAAGTGCACACGGATCTGAATGTGGCAGACGCGTTGACTAAAGCTCTCCCAAGGGCAAAACATGATCAGCACCAGAACTCAATGGGTGTTAGATTCATCACAATGTAAACTAGATTATTGACTCTAGTGCAAGTGGGAGACTGAAGGGAATATGCCCGAGAGGTGTGGGCCCCCGGATCGGCTATCCGGAATCCCCTGTGTATTTCTGTACTAGTCCCAGATCAGTAGCTAGTACACACAGTCAAAAGTGATGAATCAACAACCATATCACGAATACATATAATTAAATAAAAATAATACCGAATAAAAGCAAAGACCTTATGGTCAAGGTTTACCATTACGGCCTGAACAGGCTGAACGACTTGAACAACTGCAGCGGAAGACGAAAACGCCAATGCGACCCATCCAAATGCCCACAGGCAATCGAGTGGAGAACGCACCCTAGTCGCTGGAAATCTTGAACAGCTTCTTTCACTTCTGAGAGAGGATTAGAATGTAGCACGTGAGTACATAAAGTACTCAGCAAGTCTGGGAAATTATGCATAATGTAGGCTATCCAAGGATGGCTTGATATGGTTTATTTGCACAAAGCCAAGTTTCATCAAATCATACTTGTTAATAATTTTCACAAAGCATATTTGAGCAATTCTTTTTAATAATTGAATTATGTAATATTGTAGTGAAGGTTCTAACCACCACTCACTAATATACAGGCTCTATCCGCCACATCTCAACAAAAACAGGGTTCAATCCAATCACATGGCTCTGTCCGCTATGGTTCACAAAATCAGGTTCCTTCCACCTACCTGGCTTTAGCCGCCAGAAGCACACCCGAGAGTTCTAACCGCTCCCGGATCCCAAAACAAAACATTGTTTAGTTTGAAATCAAAACCCAAAGTCTACCAGTATGAAAGCATTCAGCAAGCTTCGCCTTTGACCGTAGGCACGGCTATTCGAATAGTTTTAACTCTGCAAAGGTTGTACAGCTTTACCCACAAGACATGATATTCCCTTGATGCCAAGCTATTAGCACACTTCCTTGGGTGTGCCGGCAGGGATATCATGACAAGGCCTTTACAATGTATACGCCTAACCTGACTCACCCGCTGAGGTTTCACCGCTGTTAGGGTTATTTCCACCCAGTACAGAAGCCCCCTCTTGCGCCGTGTAAGAAAAACAACAACAACAACAACAATGCCTCTTTCCGGCTCTCACACAACAACCGAGTGGTGAGTCTAAGTTAGGTTTCTACAAATTATTCAGCCAGGTCGTGCCCACTTTGACATGTGGTTGTACGGTTATGCTTAGAATGGAGATAGTCATAAGCGTCGGTCCTTAATTGACTTGGGGCGGTACTTGCACAAAAGAACCAAGACTTGGTCCGCTTCCACCCGACATTCCATGCCGCCCAAGTCGAAATCATTTTTCATTTTATTTTTATTTAGTAACCCATTGGCAATACTCCTTGCCTATAACTTCCAATACAAATTTTCAAGAGATAATTGAAAGTCCCACCCATAGGTGAATATTGACCGACAGTGAGGCTAAGCATTTCTACCGTACTATTCTATTCCACCAATAGTTTATTTTATAAAATACAAAACTCAGTGTTTGATAAAAATTATGATAATCAGTTCTATCATCTCCAAAATTCATGAGACCACCCACATTCCCCCAATTATTATCATGGCACTATATAATCCAATCCAATTTAGTACTCCAACAAGTAAAACCTATATCATGTGCCATCATAACTCCAAAATCAAGCTAAGCTACTGACATCATTGTATATGAAACAATCTTCTCAAAATATAAGTCTTCTTATCGATTATCCATCCTCTATACATGGATTAATTTTGTAATCTACTTGATCCACCGAGAATAATTCATAATCTCATCCCCGAGCATATTTCATGAAAGATTCTACAAATCCAAGATTTCATAGATTCATTGTCTATAGTTGTTTCCCTAAATGATGAAACCAAGTTGACTAAACAAATCACATATAATCCTCATTATTCATAATCCCACCTAGATGGTTATCGCAACACCATACTTCACAAAATTATCTACTAAACCACCGAGTATGATTCTCAATATTATTCACTGAATCCATCGAGTATATTTGATAATATCATTGACTGAATCATCGAGAATACTTCACGATATCGACTCTAATCATTTAGGCTACAATCCACCGATAGCATTTCATAACGTCATGTATTTAATCCTTCACATTATCACCTCTAAATCATCTACTTTAATCCACCAAGAATACGTAATATTATCATCCACTAAACCACCAAACATTCTGGATCATTCACAATCTCCATAAATGATTATCATATAATATTCTTTTTAAGATCCACCGAAATATAATTCACCACTTATTCTATTTGATCCACAAGTATGCCTCCCAATATTATTTATTTAACTTTACCGACCATTATTCTTCATATCATACCTCTTCCCACTCTTCCCCGGTTCATACTAATTATACTGCGATTCGCTACCACACTCCAACTCCGCAATATTGAAACTACCACCATTCCCAGGTTACTTTCATAACGACTATTACCACATCATCACTAATAGTCATCTAACTCCAATTTGCATTCTATCCCATTATTATTTATCTAAAATGTCTGTCAAATAGTCTTTTCCCTTAATTAAAGAATACCTTTCCAAAAACATTTATATTGGTGGAGTACTTATACTAGGGCGACAAAGGGTCAGGGATAATAATATCAAGGAGGTATGGACAACAGGTATAACTAATAGTCTAACGTTAACATCATCATTTTAGGTAAATAGCAATGCAGTTTATAAAACAGTGGAAAGCATTTATAAATCATGGGATCAACGTGCGTCAAGGAGACTTGCCTCGGTCACAGCGAGAAGGTTGAATACTTGAAGTCCGGCGGCGGACTCGGCGGGATCGTCGACTACGCGCAAAACGAGGCAACAAATAAATAAAAGAAAATAAATAAAATCCAAAAATTATAAAATTAGTACTGGCAGGTAGATCTTGATTTTAGATGAATTTAGAAATTTGAATGGAGTCAAACGGAGTTCGGATGAGAAAGATATGAGCTTCCGAAGTTTGAATTTCGAGAAATTGGAAAATCGAGAATATTCCCAGAATATTCCTTCTCTGGTTGACTGGTCAAACGTTGACTTGGACTGGGACTTTGACTTGGTCTTGTGTCTATGGCAAGTGGGCCAACTTGTCATCCTCACAAGGTTGTCTTCAACCTTGGCTTGCCATGGAAGCCATGGATGGCAAGTGAAGCTTGGGAAGGAAGGGAGGTGGAGGGGCCGGCGGCGGCGGCGGGGCGGCGTGTCGGGACCCCGAATTTGCAAATCCGGACCCTCTGTGTATTCAGCACTAGTCCAGGAACGCGCTAGTGCACACAGTCTTAACATCGGTATATATCACAATCATACCAAACGATACTATCAAAGTACTTTATTTAAATAATCAAAGGGTTACTCGACCTTATGGCCAAGTTACAAATATATGCCTCGCAAGGCGAAACTTATTAAAAGAGAAATAACAGCAATGAAAATCAAATAACCGTGGCGCCATCCAAGATACCACAGGCAACCGATCGGGCTCGCATCCCCTAAGTAGTCGGGTCTTCTTGGAAATCCTCCTCCGAACCGGCGTAATCTCCTCTTCAACTGGTATTGTGTTGAGGCAAGGGTGAGTACTTGGTACTCAAACAAGTCATGCACAGAATGCAAGCTAATATACTATATGCATGGCTTGGTACAAAGGAATAGCTCAAGGTATATTTGCGAGAAATGACTTTTGACAAGTAATAAAAGTAGATTCGAAAGCAAAGAAATAAGTAAAGCATAAATAACTTCTCAAGAAATTTAATAAACATTTTCCCCATCCTAAACCATATTTCCATCAACTTCATTACTAAACCAACCCAACTTTTCAAATCCAAGTTATTTTCGTAAAGTCTAACCCTTGACTGTAATTCCCGAGCATTGTCCAAGATCGTGGACTCGGCTATTCAAATAGATTCTACACTGCAGAGGTTATGCACTTTACCCACAAGATACAAATCAAACACCACAAAGGCGAGTTCCTCGTAACAAAGCCTTTCTAAGCCTCAAACAACACAGGTGGTCCTCTCCTGGGTTCGTGCTCTACACCATCCCTTCCCTTAGCCAAGGCGAAGTATGGGACCAACACACCGTTAGATGGGTATCTCGCCACGCCCACGACACGCTCCCCGTACAATCACACAAACGGTGTAATTGACACCCTGAGGCTCCACAAGTGAGTCCTTAGCGACTTAATCAACTAGGGCCGTCCCATTCCAGCCATGTGGTTGCAAGTATGACCCAGTTCAAAGGCTTGCAAGGTTAAGTCCTTAGAGTGACCAGGCAAGACTACCCAAAACCAAATCAACATCCCCAATGCCACAACCGCCCACCTGATTACTCTTGCCACATGCCCCGCCGAAAATCTGTTTATCAAACCCCGCTTGATTACCATGCACCACGTGCCATCAACATCACATGATACTTTTCCAAAACAGGTTCAATATATCATTAAGTCAATATTAGCATTTGATTATCCAAAATCATGTCATGAGCACGAAAGGTGTCTAAGCGACATACTACAACGATCTAAACCCATGTTGGCAATTTAATAATGTCCAACTAGTAAACCACAACTAGGGTGACAAAGGGTCATGGCACATACTTAAGTAATCAAGGTGTCATATAGCAAATTGGTATTTATCTAACCCCCATGTTTAAACAAAGTATCTTTCTAATTGAACTAGCATGCAATAGTTTAAATCAAAATAGATTTCGAAATAGGATCAATATGGTCAAAGCACAACTTGCCTTCAAAAAGTACTTGCTCTTGGTCTTGAGTTGGATCCTGAGTCAACACTTCTCCTCGAATCCTTCCCAAGACTTCAACGTCTACTCGTAAAGCGTGCAAATAGCAAATACACAAATAAACACTAGGCAAAAACATCCCAAAACTCCAAATAAAATCCATAAACAGAGAGAACATAATTTTCTAGATTTTTAGAAACTGGAATCTCAAATTTGGAGTTAAAACGCAAAAGTTATGATTTATTAAAGTTTAAATAATCAATTAAATAATATTACAGAGAAAAACTTTAGTCCAAAAATTAAATAAAATTCATATTTGAGTAGATCTGAATTTTATACAAATTTAGAAATTTGAATCACTCAAATCGGAGTTGAAACGCAAAAGTTATAAGCGTTTGAAGTTTGAATCTAAATTTGAATCAATATTTCGAATTAATAAATCATTTTCTTTTTCGGAAATTAATTATTGCGTCAGCAAGGACACGTGGCAGCCTCGATTGGGCGGTGGCGTCGGTGGTCCATGGACTTGGTCCACGCTCGGCTCGGGTCCACCGTGGACTCGGTCCACGACTCCACGTGAGGATCGACATGTGGGCCCTCTCGGGTGACGTCATCGCCGACGTCGGCGGGCTCGGCCACGGTCGACAGTGGGACCCACCGTGACGTCATGGGTGGCGTCGGCGCTTGGCGAGGTCGACCAGCGACATGCGGGCCCTCGACACGCAGCGGGCCCAGCGTGTCGGCGTCTACACGCCAGCGCGCGTGGGCGGCCCGACGCGTCGGTCCAACTTCCCGACACGTGGCGCAATCACGGCCGCTGATTTGAAATTCAACGGCGCGATTAGATCCAGGGTTAACACGTTGAAACTACTCGTTGATCGTGGGCCGCTCGATTTAGATCGGACGGTCCGGATCTAATCCTATAATCGCATCGCTACAAAGACGTGGCGATTGTGAACCGCTGGATCTTGATCCAACGGTCCCGGATCTACTCGGTTTATAACACGTGAACTCACCTCAACCGTCCGATCCGATCTCGACGGTCCACGTAGCTCGCGAGTCCGGCGATGGCACGGCTAAGCTTGGGCACCGGAGACGGAACGATGACGAGCCCGACGGGCGCTACGGCTCCTCCGGCGACGTCGCGGGTCACGCTCGAAGTCGCCTTGGCTCTGGATCCCGATTCGACCTCCTTCTCCTCGGCGGCGGCGGCGGCGGAAGGTGAAAAAACCACCACGATACCCTAGCTACTACGGCGAGCAATCCCGAGCAAGCGGCGGCTAGGGCTTAGCAAGCTAGGGCAAAAAGTAGCGCAAGGTCACGGCGATACTGGTGCGGTCCGGCATTAAATAGCCCGGCGTTCGTGCGAGGCGGAAACCTAGTTTTACACGGCGGCGCGGCGCGGGCGGAGTCCGGCTTGCCTCTCGGAGACGACGACGCACAGCCGTCCACGTGGCACGATCAACGGCCACGATCGCACGGGCGCGATTGGATCCGGGCCGGATACGGCTCGAACCGGTACGGGCGAATCTCAGCCGTTGGATCTTGATCCAACGGTTGGGATTGATTAGGGTTTTGAGCTGGTTAGATCGAGTCAACTGGCTCGGGTCGGACTCGAACTCAAGTCTGACTCGGGCTCGGTCGGATGAACAGTACTTGACCCGAGTTTGAATTTCCAGCGATTTAATATTTAAAATAATTCCCAGTAATTCATTTAATTCATTAAAAATAGCAAATGACTCAGAAAAATTCCAGAAAAATTCTGGAAAATACTTTGGATCATTTTGGACTCAAATAAAATATTTCCAACAAAATTTTATTTGCAAAATTAAATTCTTTAATTATTTCAAAATGGAATAAATTCAAATAAATTCCAATTAAATCCAAATAAATTCCAGAAAATTCCAAAAATTCACCAAAGTGCCAAATCACACATGAATTTAGGACAAGCACAATTTTGGGGTGTTACACGGCGCCGGTGGGACGGCCGGCCGGCTGCCGGCGAGCGGCGGCTCGCACGCAAGGGCACAGTGCCCCTTTCCCAAGAACAGAGAGCGAAGAAAAAGGCCAAGGACCCAACTAAGCCCAAAAATGAGATTTCTACCTCATTTTTGCATGGATTTGATCCAAACAAAACCCTAGAACCTCTAGATAACATCCTTAGGGATCTAGAGGAGGAAGGAATTTGATCCAAACTCACCGGAGATGATGAATTCGACGACGAATGGAGCTCCGGCCGGAGCAACCAAAACTTGAAATTCGTCGCCAAAACTTGATGCAACCTAAAATTGATTGAAAGATTAGGTGCTAGACTTATCCACGGTCACAAGGAACCAAAGGGCATGAAGAATGGCTCACCGGAGAAAGAGAAATAAGGATGAACACAACGAAAGTTGAAAAAGTGTGACCCGTCTTCGGTTTTCTTGATCTAGAGAACAAACGGAGAGGAGATGCCAAAAGAGGATCATACCACCGGGAAGAGGGCTTTTATACGGAGAGAATGGAGGTGGTGGTGCGCCGGTTGGACGAGAAACGGCCGAGTAAACGAGGGTTGAGTGCATTTGGATGGTTTTTGGTTTTTGCCCGATCGTGCGCACTCCGGCGAGTTTTCCAGCAAGAGGTGGTGGGGGGATGTGAAGAGGACGACGCTACAAATCCAACGCAACCGGCCGTTCGTCGTTTGGAGTTGTGTGGAGGGAGTTACAAGCATTTAAAGAAAGTCTCCCTCCATTGTTGCTTGCTTGAGCTCCACCAACCATGCATGGCTAGAGGTTGAAGATGACACTATTCATGCGCCACGTGTCGCTTCCTCATAGGTCCTCCTTTACGCAAACGTTCCACCCTAGAGAAAAATTAGGAAAAATGGCCTAAAAATTCTGGAAAAATTCCTAGAGCCATTTTAGATTATTTGGGACGCAATGAAACTGGTTTGGTTGAATTTGGATGAAATTTGTGGAATTGAATATTCGGGCGCGGATCGCAGGCATTAAACAAAAGCCGCGCGAGATAAAATAGGAACAGAGGTCCAAAAATCCGGGGAATGATTCCAAAAATCATTTTGGAATATTTGGAACGTTTTAGAAGTGGTTTGGAGATTTTTGGAGCATTTTTGGATTCGGGTGAAATTTCGGGTACCGGCGGGACTAGAAAATCCGATTTTTCGATCGGAGGGGAATTAAATCCCGATTTTAGATAGGAATGGATGCTAGGTTAATAAAAACACCAAAGAAAATCCAAACTTTGAATTTACTTTATTTAAATTAGGTTTTTCTCTAAAAAGCAAAACTGAGGATGTTACAAGAGGCAATAATAAATTGTTTATTATCTTATTCCATGTTTATAATAGATGTTTATTTCTCATGATAAAATTGTATTAACCGGAAACGTTGATACATGTGTGTTTAATAAATAAAAAGGTTCCTAGTAAAGCCTCTCTTTTAAACTAGCTCGTTGATTAACTGATGATCAAGGTTTCCTGATCATGAACATTGGATGTTGTTAATAACGGGGTCACATTATTAGAAGAATGATGTGATGAACACACACCCAAGTTGGTATAGCAAATTCGATCAAGTCATTAAAGTTTGTTGCTGTACTGAACATATACAAAATAGCTCTTTTCCTTAGACCATGAGATGATGTCAATCACTAACTCCGGAAGAGTACTTTGATGACATCAAACGTCACTCCGTAACACGGTGACTATAAAGATGGATTTGGGTACTATGAAAGTATTAGTTGAGGCTCATGCATCAAGAGTGGGATTTGTCCATCCAAATGACGGAGAGATATACTCTGGGCCCTCTCGGTGATATCACATTAACATCGCTTACAAGCACGTGACTAGGTCACAAGAATGTCATATCACGGAACGAGTACAGAGTACTTGTCGGTAACGGGATCGAACTAGGTATAGTTGATACCAATGATCGGATCCCAGATAAGTAATATATCGCGAGACAAAAGGAATTGGTTATGTTGTTTTTGGTTCACACGATCACTAGTTCATCGTTGAGTAAGTGGGAGTCATTATGGATCTCCAAATCCCGCCGATGATTATTGATCAGAGAGGTGTCTTGATCATGTCCATTTTATTCACGAACCGTAGGGTGACACACTTAAGGTTCATCGACGCTTTTGAGTGGGTACGGAACACCGGAGAAAAGTTTGGACAGCACCGGAATAATTTTGGGATATCGGAATAGTTCAAGGGGGTATGTGTTAATTTTTGTTAATTGAAAGAATTAACAAATATTAAAATAACAGAAATAAAATTGTTTATTTATTTAATGGAGAGTCCATTCACATGAAGAGAATAGAGGGTCCATTCACATGAAGAGAATGGAGAGTCCATTCACGTGGAGAGAGTGGAGAGTCCACTCACTCCTATAAAAGGGAGGGTGGAGCTCCTCTCTCAGGGACTAATCTCCATAACCCTTTGGTTGGTCCTTTCTCCCTCCTCCTGCTGTTCCACCTTTCAAGCAAAGAGCTTGCCTTAAGCGCCTGAAATAGTTTCTCCACCACCACCACTAAGTCGTAGTGTTGTTGGAGTTTCCGTGGATCCTCTACTTCGCTGCCCCACCGGATCGAGGGATTGGAGGTCGTCGTTGTTCCGCACGTGTGACCAAGTGCAGGCGCTGCCGTTTGTGGCGCTCATCTTCGCGACTTTGAAGTCGGGCGTGTACCTCTACTTCAACCACGTTTGTTTGCGGGAACGTTATTCCCGCTTTCGGTCTACGAGGGTGAGTCCTTCTGAAACCGTTTGCATGCATCTCCTAGTTATGATCTTGGTGTTTGGTTGCATTCGTAGGAAAAATTTTGTTTTCCATGCTTAGAACCCATCAGATTCCTCACTGGGAGAGGCAAGAATTGGATGCAATCCGATCGACTGGGACAAGTCCCTTGGTCGGACTACCGGACCGAGTTAAGCATTATGTGCTAGCAAGGGCATATGTCATGCCTAGTGGGGGCTTATCATTCAAAAGCAACAATGATGAAGCAATCTCCCAACGAATTCAGGAGCTGCACGCCGAGTCCACCCAAGGAAATTTTCACGCAGATAGGGAGAAGGACGAACTAACAGCAGCCTTGGGAAATAAAGAGCATCCTGGTCGAACACGAGGCGTAGGGGTCAAGGTTCCCTGGAAGATTGGTTTCCCAGAGCACGGAGACTCGTACAGGAGTCGCAAGAGAGCGAAAGAAGAGCGTGCGGAACAGGATATAGAGGAGATGAAGCAAAAGATGCTTCAAGAATTACAAAGCACCATAGAACAACAAATTCAACAAAAAGTACAAGAAGCCATGAGCCAGTCGCAAGGACACTACACTGTTCTCGCCAGCCCTACGAATCGCGTAGCAGTTGCGCGTCCACACCATTGGTACAACCGGATAACACGCATTATCCTGTGGACGACATACAAGACCCCACACCCTGCCAGCTCAATGTGCCTGTCATGAACATATTTTTACAGTGCTACGAGGATAGCTTATCCATACCAACAAGGGGATGTTTTGCACAACTCTCCGATAGCTCCGGTGTTATGCAAAGGTCCAGGTGGACACGGTGCTTCCACAGCTTCTTTGAGGTTGGACCGAAATGCCTTGCAATGATGAGGTCACAACTCTAGGAAGTGATGTTCACACTTTCATCCAAATGGCGTAAAGCGTGACATCGTCTTTGATCATGAACCGCCACCTCTCTCTCGTAGTACAACCGCCAAACCTCTCCTCGCATTACAACTCGCCCATTCATCACCAACACCTGAAGCGCCAAATGGCTATCGCGCCACTATAAAGGAGCCTGCTCTAGGAGCCCATTCGTCACCAGCGCCTCAACATCAAAAGCTTAGTGTGACCACTTCAAAAGACGAAGGTACAACACTGATCCAAGAAATGGCCCGTTAGACAAGCCATATCGCTTAGATCAGCGGCTGCAATGCAGTATGATGTCATCAAAGGAAAAGGAAAGGGCAAAGCAAAATCTCAAGTACAAGATAATCACAAAAGGCTGAAATACGAGCTTGGAAAGCCATTAGTCACCGATTCGAAGTTGAAGAGCCTAACACTCATGATGCAGCGATTACATGACTGGTACATGATGCGATCCAATCAACATATACTCCCGAAGGTGATCACTGCCATTTACGGAGAGGAACATTTTCACCATGAGGGGGCTGGCTACTTCATGATAGAATTCGATAACTTGCACAACTTGTTCTATCACGACGCCCTCGACGTGTCTTTTTTGCGATGTTGGACACTGTAAGTGTCTACTATATAAATCATGGTTTACATTCACGTAATACTGATAAATGTCTTGTCTAACTTTTTCCTTATCTAGATACGAGACTATTGAATTGAGAAGAACCAAGGGCCCAGTGGAATTCCTCGACCCAGGAACGGTGTGCCAGACCGAAATCTTAAGAGCACCAAATGAGGTTGAGGAATACATATACAGGGCGTTGCTAAAACTACAAGACAAGGAATTCATACTTGTTCCATACAATTTTAAGTAAGTTTCTCACTGGCTAGTTAAATCACTTGTTGAATTCGCTCATTTCTCTTATCCTAGGGATAATGACTATAGCATCATACATGTATATGTAGGTTCCACTAGATTCTTGTAGTACTGACTCCAGAAAAGAGCAAGTTGCTGGTCATGGATTCGATGGACAAAGATAAAAAAGACTACGAAGAGCTGCTAAGTGTAATGAATGCGGCGTTCAAAAGATATTGTACAAAGAGCTTGAGATACCGCCCATTCCAGAAATCCCTTTCAGTCCGAACTAAATTTCCGGTACGCACGCAAGAAATATTCTTATATCGCATTTCATAGTAAATAACTCCTTCCATGACATTTTAGTTTATTCAATTTTTGTAGTGTCACAAGCAGTCGCAAGGCACAAATTTATGTGGGTACTTCGTGTGCCAATACATGCGCGAAATCTTATCTTCTACAATAATAGACAATGACGTAGAGGTTTGTCATGCTAACATTACACATTTATTCGCACCACTCAATTTCTATATATACTCTTAGATTTATTTTTCGTACTTGTAGCGCCTCAAATTGCCTATGACAGGACTACATCCTCTTGACATCCAAGCCATTCAGGGACAGCTCGCTTACTTCATCATGAAGGAAGTCATCAACAAAAAGGGCGAGTTTTATGATGAAGACAACAATGATCAATTGCTCCATGCTGTTGTTAAACGCCATTCGCCTCCAAAGAACCCTAAAGGCTCGTAGGCTTAAGATTGTGTGAGAAGATACTAGGTCTTGGATGTGGACTTGTAAATTGTAAACGAGAGCATGACAAACTTTAGAAACGAGAAGATACTCTACTGGTCAATATGATTAATCTTATTTATTATCGATCTATTACAATGTGTGTGATATAATAGTTTTGCTTGTGATATAATTATCGATCTATTACACCGGAATGTTGTAATGCTGATTGGTTTTTGTGATATAATTATTCTCTCGTCTCATCGTGAACTCCTCCTTCACCTGCATCATCGCATCACGAACTCCTCGCATCAGCGCCATCGTGTGCCTCCCTCCCTCCACTACTAAGCGCTTCCTCCTCCCTCTCCGACAGCGGCGCCACCAGTAAAGATTCCTCCTCCTCCATTGGTGATCTACATCTAACCCCTTTTCTCATACCTGTTTTGAGGAAGGAGAGGAGGCGATTCTTTGCTTGTGCGAAGTCACGAGGTGCAAAGATTGGGAGAGGAGGGAGCCGCTGGCCATTGGAGTTGCCCTTGGAGAGGATGCTGTGAAGGTGAGTCCCCTGCTCCTCTCACTCACCCTCTCTCTCTATACTGAAACTGCATGTACAACATGTATGGTGTAGGAGCAGTAGGCTTCAAGGTAATTGTACTTGATTTCCAGAGGGACTTTGGGTTCTCGGTCGAGATGATTTCCATGGGATTTTGGATCTGGGGGTTCTTGATTTGCAAAGGGTGTTTGAGATGAGGATTGAAAAGGATGCAGAGAGAGAGAGAGAGAACGAGTGAGAGGAAGGAAATGGCACAAAAACATAGAAAACATATTAATTACCTCTCCAACTCTTTGTATCTTAGCACAAAAACATAGAAAACATAGCAAATAAAAATATCAACCATTCAAAATCTTCAAGCAAAAATCCCAATCCATCGTCCATTATTCCATTTTAGACAACCATCAAGAAATTAGAATATGACCTATGCTGCTGGTATACTCTTTTGGATGGTTAGAGTTCACATGCCATTTCCTTCCTAAGGACAGGAACTAGTTAACCGCTGATAGTTTTGTAGAGAATATGACCTATGGTGCAGTCAAGTATTTCAAATATCAAAAAATAATGCACTCCTATTTGTCTTAGAAAACATTAGGGCGCATTTTAGATTTTGTCGGGACCCGAATCTGCAAATCCGGACCCTCTGTGTATTCAGCACTAGTCCAGGAACGCGCTAGTGCAAACAGTCTCAACATTTGTAAATATCACAATCATACCACTCGATATTAATAAAGTACTTTAATTAGATAGTCAAACTGGTTGCTCGACCTTATGGTCAAGTTACAAATATACGCCACGCAGGGCGAAACTTATTAAGAGAGAAATAATAGCAGCAGAAAAATAAGATAACTTCGTGGCGCCATCCAGTATACCACAGGCAACTGACTGGGACTCGATTCCTAGTTAGACGGTTCCTCAGGAAGCTCCTCCTCCAAAGCTGGTGTAGTCTCCTCTTCAACTGGTGTTGTATTGTGGCAAGGGTGAGTACTTGGTACTCAAAGAAGTCATGCAATGTAATGCAACTAATATACTACATGCATGGCTTAATACAAAGGAATAGCTCAGGGTATATTTGCAGTAAAACAGCATTTGACAAGTAGCATAAGTAGATTCGAAAGCAATAGAAACAAGTATAGCATCAATAACTTTTCCAGGAGTTTAATCAACATCCTTCCCATTCCTAAACCACATTTCCATCAACATCATTATTTAACCAAACCCAACCTTTCAAGTCCAAGTTATTTTCAAGAAAATCTAACCCTTGACTGTAATTCCCGAGCGATGTCCAATACCGCGGACACGGCTATTCGAATAGATTTTACACTCTGCAGAGGTTATGCACTTTTCCCACAAGATACAGCCAAACACCACAAAGGCGAGTTTCCGTAACAAAGTCTTTCGGAAACTTCTAACAATACAAGTGAGCCTCCCCGGTTATTGCACACTAACCCTTCCCTTAGCGAAGGCGAAGTTTAGGCCAATCAACCGTTAATGGGTACCTGGCCGCAGCCCCGGTACGCTCCCCCGTACAACTTACACAAAGGGTGTAGTTGACAACCTGAGGTCCCACAGGTACGTTATTAGCAACTTAATCAACTAGGTCTGTCCCATTACAGACATGTGGTTGCAAGATTGACTCAGTTCAAAGGCTTGCAAGGTTAAGTCCTTAGGGTGACCAGGGCATGACTACCCAAAGAACCAAACCAACATTCCCGGTGCCACAACTGGCCCACCCGATCATTCTTGCCACATGCCCCGGTCAAAAGCTATTTATTAAAGCCCAGTTGATTACCATGCACCACGTGCCATCAACATCACATGATACCTTTCCAAAACAGGTTCAATATATCATTAAGTCAATATTAACATTTGATTGTCCAAAATCATGTCATGAGCACGTAGCAGGTCTAAGCAATATACTACAGCGGTTTAAATTCCCATGTTGGCAATTTAATAATGTCCAACTAGTAAACCACAACTAGGGTGACAAGGGTCATGGCACATATTTAATTAACCAAGGTGTCATACAGCAATTAGGCATTTATCTAATTCCCCATACTTTAAACAAAGTATTTCCTAATTAAACTAGCATGCATTAATTTGAATCAAAATAGGTTTCAAAATGGGATCAACATGGTCAAAGCACAACTTGCCTTCAAATAGCACTTGTTCTTGGTCCTGAGCTGGCTCCTGGGTCAACACTTCTCCTTCGAATCCTTCCGGCACTTCAACGTCTACTCGTAACGTGTGTAAGTAACAACAAATGAATAAAACAGTAGACAAAAAGTGTCCAAACATCCAAATAAAGTCCATAAACAGAGAGAACATAATTTTATGAATTTTTAGAAACTGGAATCGTCAAATTCGGAGTTTAAATGCAAAAGTTATAGCATTTTGAAGTTTAAATAATCAATTAAATAATATTACAGAGGAAAACTTTAGTCTAAAAATTAAATAAAATTCATAATTAGGTAGATCTCAATTTTATACAAATTTAGAAATTTGAATCACTCAAATCGGAGTTGAAACGCAAAAGTTATAAGCGTTTGAAGTTTGAAACAAAATCTGGAATCATTATTTCGAAATAATAAATCATTTTCTTTTTCGGAAATTAATTATTGCGTCAGCGAAGACACGTGGCAGCCTCTGATTGGGCGGCTGACGTCAGCCGGTTCATGGACGTGGTCCATGGTTTGGCTCGGTCTACCATGACCGGCCCACTCGCCACGTATACCGACAGTGGGACCACTCGGGTGATGTCATTGCCGACGTCGTGGGTTCAGCCCACGGTCCGGCAGTGGGACCCATCGTGACGTCATGGGTGACGCCATCGCACGGCTGGGGTGGCCGACGGGTGGCCCGTGGCCGACGCCATGGTGCGGTTTCGCCGCTGGCCGCCGACGCTACGCCCGGCGTGTCATTGCCACGCGACGCTGCAGACGGCGCCGACCGCGTGCCGGTCCAACTTCCACACGCGTGGCTCAATCTCGCCGCTGATTTGAAAATCAACGGCCCAGATTGGATCTCGCTCACGCGTTTGGGTTAACGCGTTTGATCCGATCGTTGGATCTAGATCCAACGGTTGATATTGAATCTGGGGTTTTTGATTGGAATCTCACCGCGGTGACATGGCGTGATCCTAGCCGTGCGATGGTGATCCGACGGTCCACGGCTTCGGGTCGGCGATGGCGGCGCGCGGAGTCTGGCCGGCCGAGCAGAAACGGCGACACGGACAACGGCGTTTGCGGGCTCCTCCGGCGAGGTGAGTCCTCCCATCGGGTGCGTCTCGTCGCGGGGAGTCCGGATCTGGGGTCAACGGCGGCGAAGAAAGGCGGACGGCGGCGGAATTCGACAAAAACCGCGGCGGAACCCCTAAGCAACTACGGCCGGCGATTGCGGCTGAGCGGTGGCGGCTAGGGCTCGACGGGTTAGGGTTTCGGGTGCGCACAGCAAAGGGCAACCTCGGGCGATGTCCCACGCATTAAATAGCCCCGGGATGCGCGCACAAATCGGAACCCTAACGGAACACGGTGGCGGACGCGGCGGCGCAATCCGTATCGGACTCGGCGGAGACGAAGCAATCTCGACCGTCCACGTGTTCCATCCAACGGCTGGGATTCATCCGACGCGAGCGGGTCCGATCCGGCCTGGGCTCGGGTGACGTGGTCCAACGCGGACCGTTGGATTTTGATCCGACGGTCACGCGGCTAGGGTCTCGCCGAGCGGGTTCGGCTTGACCGCATGGCGCGGGTCGGACTCGGACTCGAGTCTGACTCGGGCTCGATCGGATGAACAGTAACTGACCCGGTTTGGATTTCTCAGCGATTTAATATTTAAAATAATTTCCAGTAATTCATTTAATTCAAGAAAAATAGTAAAATACTCAGAAAAATTCTGGAAAATATTTTGGATCATTTTGGACTCAAATAAAATATTTCCAACAAAATTTTATTTGCAAAGTTAAATTCTTTAATTATTTCAAAATGGAATAAATTCAAATAAATCCAAATAAATTCCAGAAAATTCCAAAAATTCACCAAAGTGCCAAATCACACATGAATTCAAGAAAAGCAAAATTTTGGGGTGTTACAGATTTCTAGCAACTGAAGTATGAAAATATACTGCTACTGCACGTCTGCACCCCCTCTTGCTTAGACAATGTGATAGCTTAGTTTTATTTTTACAAATTGTTGTTTCTCTGTGCTTTAGCATTTGATCGGGATATTCATGTAGCCTTTATTTTGGAATAATTTGTATATGATCTACTCATGTGGTTTGTACTTTTCTCAACTCTTTTAGATTTTGGAAATGAACCATGAGGATGAATCAGAGGAGGATCGTGCCAACATTGATTTAGACTCGCAAAGGAAAGGTATGTGATTTTAAAACTGACTTTGCATCATCTCCTGAATGGTAGTGTGTTTGTGCTCATTCCTTTTATCCACAGTTTGTGTGCATGGAACCTACAGGAAAATTCCAATCTTGTCGGAAAAGAAATTTACTGTATTTGATCTCTGAATGGGTTGTGTTATATGCATATTCATGTCATGAGTGGGAGATGTTATTCTGCTACTCTTTTGGTTATACAGATTTATGTGTTGATGTTGATCCCGTGTAAATGCTTATATGAATCTGTTATATGCATTTATGCACATATACGTCTTGTTTTGTGTATGATATAAACTGTTATTTGTGTGCTGTTTCAGAGGGCATGGCTAGCATTTCCTGAGGCTAGCCACAAATGCTGGGTTTTTTTAATGGGGGGGTATCAGTGGCGGTTCCAATGAAAAACCGTCACTGATATTAGACAATACTGTTTGTGATTATTTATTCCAGACGACGATGCAGTAAATTCAAATGTGCACCTTTTGTAAGAGGTTTTATACTGTTGTGCATCATGGGAATATTCATTTAAGGGTATTTTTGTTTCGAACAGTTTACTCCTGCCAACTTACCATTCTTATAAGCATTCTTGTCATGTCAACGCTACTTTAAGGGTATTTTTGTATCAGATATGAATAGAAGCTTCCCTTTCATCTAATTTGTTTTATCTACTCATTTCTGTATAGATGATATATCGTAGGCACAAGGGTGTTTGAATTTATGTACCTTGTCTTAGGCTATACATCTATTTATTCTGCATTTCCCTTTTTAATTGAGACTTCCGATTAGTTTTGCACTTTTGCTTGGTCTATACGTGGCTATAGAACTTGAATTTGTTGATGCTTCAGGGTTTTTGCATTGTCGCTCATGACAATATAGACTGATATATATATATATATTGTCGCTCATGACAATATAGACTGAACTACAGGTTTGATGACACAAATCCAGAAGCTGAAAAGAAAGAATATATAGACCACATTCAGGAAATTGTCCACTGGATGGGGTGGGAGCCCTATAAAGGTACGTATACAAGCGATTATTTCCAAGCGTTATATGAGCATGCAGTTGAGTTAATACAGAAATGTATCATCTTGTGGTTTACTATGAAATGTAGAATAAATTTATATAAACTGTAGTGCAGGAAGTATCGGAAGAAGCTACAAAGGTGGCTTCCAACGCTGGCAATTATTCCTGGGAGTTTGTTTAGATAACCCTGTACTGCCAAATCAATTTTATGTAAGTCTCCACTATACTTCACCGTTTCTGCACTTTTCTTTATCATTCTTGTTGCACCATATGAATATTTATACTTTTATATCCTTGAACCACTTAAAAGGCCACATACAACAATAACGCTACAAGGTGGGGAACCTGCTTGTCAATTGCTTACTGCTATTTAAAATATTGCTGATGATTCTTTCAAACTTGATATGCTATTTGTGATTACATCCCATACTTAATGCTCCCAAGTCCACCTGGTTAGACTTGTAGTATTTCGTATGTTTGGATAAATTAATTTTACTAGAAATGAAAAGAGCAACATTTTCATGAATAAATTGTGTATATAGATGCTCTCTCCAACAGTTAATATAGATGCTGCAGCCATGCATTATTTGCTGAGACCTTGATCAGCTTGTTGTATCCTAGTAGCTAGACTGAAAGATAAAAATACAAATATTTGTTATTTGCATGATATTTGAGTTCATTTTATTTAACTTTGTCGTTTTTAGGCCTTCATTTCCCGCCAAGATGGTAAAAAATATTCTACAGTGTTGCATCCTGGGAAACCGGATTTGCCAAAGTAAGTATTCCAGTGTTTTTCTCATTTTGATGTTTACCCATTGAGTTAGCCTATGTAATAGGGTATATCATTTTGATTTCTTTTTTGTGTACATGGAAAAATTCCTTAGAGTTTTTTAAATGCAGAGGAAGTAACATTTCAGGAATTGGATCCTGGGATTGGAATCTGAGTGGACAGAAATCTACTTCAATATTGTTTTGCTGAGATTTTGTTTTGCTTTCTTCCTTGTAAGATGGAACTTCAATATTGAATCATGTTTCAAATTTAACTCTTGCATAATGGTATTAGCAGAATTAGTTGGGCTTCCTTTGATGCTTGGTGCTATATGCTTTATACAAGCTTTGTCCTTCGGCATGTATATACAATTCCTGTGTAATGGAGAAATGGATGGACATACGATAGCTTCTTGTGGTTCTTTTGTAGCTTCTTGTGGTTCTTTTGTAATTCCTGTGTAATGGAGAAATTCCTGTGTAATGGATGGACAGACGATAGCTTCTTGTGGTTCTTATATAAGCGATCATCTTGTGGTTCTTTTGTAATTCCTGTGTAATGGAGAAATGGATGGACAGATGATAGCTTCTTTCTGTATCTTGTTTCAGAGGGCATGGCTAGCAATTCCTGAGGCTAGCCAGAATTACGTATTTTTTATACTGTGGACGGGGATTATCAGTGGTGGTTTTATCCACAAACCGCCACTGATAATAATACCAGTGCCGGTTTTACTTTTAAAACCGCCACAGATAAGGCAATACCAGTGGCGGTTTTACCTACAAACCGCCACAGATAAGGCAATACCAGTGGCGGTTTTACCCACAAACCGTCACTGATGATCATATCTGTGGCGGTTTTAGAACCGCCACTGATAATCGCCGATTATCAGTGGCGCTTAATCTGTGGCGGTTCAAAAACCGCCACTGATGTGAGTTTAGAACCGTCACTAATGTGCTTCTCTCTAGTAGTGATTAATCATTGCGATATATGTGCTATACACGATATCCATTCTCGCATGATATCCGACAAAAAATATTCGGTATCGTATCGACTCCGCTCCGTACTCGCTTCGAATCCGTGACCGATATTATCCGCGTCATATTCGTATCCGGCACTATCCATATCCGATTACGAATCCGATAAAAAAATATGGTTTAGGATATGAAAAGAGTGATATCCGACCGAATCCGAGCCGATTACATCCCTAATGATAACCATATTGTGAATGTATGTACTAGATATTGATTATAGGACTAGTACGGTATACACATAAGACCTTTTGGTATTTCACGCTAAAAGTGAGGGTTTAGGTGCCAGAAGTTTTTTTTTTTAGTGTTAGGTGGCAGCCAAGCAAGCGAGCCTAGACATGCAGCCAGCCAGCCAGTCAGCCACTGCCCTGCCTTCGAGCTGGATGGGCACTTTGTGGCTGCCAAATGGAAGGGCTCCGCTGGGGCTAAGTTGGTGTAGTGTGTCTTCTCTAACTTGCATGTACTCTTGTTTCACGCAGGAGAGCATCGTCGATCATACAAGTAATGACGAGGATTCAAAGTGTGCATGTGTGGAATGGGGATTAGGCAAGTATTAGGTGTTCATGATTTAGATTATACTATATGGCGAGGTTCAGAACTTGAGCGTGCCAAATTGTCAGTTGTCGCACATCGGCACATGACAAGAATGTATGTGTATGGTGTTGGAAATATGCGCAATATTTTAATTTCAGATTTTACCAGGAGACAAATATCATAGATAAATAGTTATGCACACAATAAATCTAACAGCAGGCTACACATTGTACTTCCAAACATATATATACTCATGAAACAGAATATGATCAAGTTGAACGAACACTAACTACTTACAGTCGAGCTTGATGGGGAACTGAACGATACGCAGAAGATGTCGTGGAAGAAGTTGAGGAAGCAGCGCAGGAGCGGTCGCGCAGATGCGCTGCCCAGAAACCTTATTGCCGCCCCGTGCAGGAGAACTCTGCAGCAAAGGCTCGGAGATACCGCTCACCCTCCTTCACGGTGCACGCCGAGGAGGAAGGCCGGCGAGGTTCTACAGCTCAACACAACAGTACAGCTTTTGCAGAGAGGAGCAGGAAGAATGGAGGAAATTTTTGTGTATCAAGCCTGGACGTCACCAGGTGTTTATATACACGCACACTAGTAACTGACGGAGTAATATGACAGTTACTAGTAACTGAACACATAATGTCGACAGTTACTAGTAACTGACCGCATAATGTCAGCAGTTACTAGAATGTTTAAATCGCATTTAAACGAATGAATAGATAGAGATAATTGCAAGATTCAGCAAAAGTGTCAGGTGAATTCAAAGTGCCAGAAGTCACAAGTCACGCGGATTTTCACGTGAAAATACGCGAATACGCGCGCGCGTGCGTGTGTGTTTAGCCAGTATTCACCCTATGCCATCCCCATGCCAAGTGTCACATTAATCAAGAGGTGGGAAAGACTCCACCTTTTAAATTGCCCTTCCTCCCCTTGGCTAGGCAATATGGTACTAAATCATGCATGCTATGGAATTAAAGGAAATGGGCCACCCTTGGGCCAAGTTCTAACAATCCCCCACCAATTCCATAGCAAACAGCAAAAAAGATAACAAAGATCATTGTACTGAAGTGTTGTTAATATACCAGTCTTTTGGTGTAAGTCCCGTACGGGTTGAACTTGCACCTAGATTAGCAAGGTTCATCCTCTCACAGCTAGTGAATGGACTATGCCTTAAATTTATAGCTTTTTGTGATCAGACTTTACTTGAAAATCACAACTGATACTAGGCTGCAAATAAACCACGCCTACACGGAGCGTTATATGGTCATGCTCCCGTATCTGCTCATGAGCTTTCTAGAGAATGCCCCATTCTCGTGAAGTGCGACCTCACAGTTATGCTCAAGTAGGTGTATTCATTATAGGTATCCTGTAGGTCAATACCTTTTTGTCCAATTTTGACACTAGAATACATTAAGGCTTTAAGCCAACCTTCCATACAATCGAGAGTACTTTGTCTATTAGGACACAGGTACAATTTTAATAATATGTACTCCGGTTGGCGGTGAGCTGTGATCTTTGCTCCGGTCGGCTGCACGACAGAGAAAAGAAGAGGGGAAGAAAGGAGGAGGAGAGGGGGAGCATGACATGTGGCCCTGGGCCCATTATCAGTGAGGGAAAGGGGGGAAGAAAGAGAAGTGGCGCTGATCTGATCAGTGGGTCACCGGAATAGTTAGGCCCACTAGTAAGTGACAAAGAGGTGAAAGTCAGTCCTTATCCCTCTGACCACCAAGTTTGAACAATAAATTCGTAGGTCTAATCAACCTGAATGTTTTTGGAAATTTTAATTTAAGGTTGTCAGAGACTTATCAATTAACATTAAAAATTTGAAGTCAAAAAATTTTGGTAGATTATTTTATAAAAATCTGTTAAGTGGACCTGTTCAGATTTTCTTTTTCTGAAATTATTTTTCAGATTTTCTTTTTCTGAAACTATTTTAATTGAGGGTACGATTGGGTTATAAATTTTTGATAATTTTAATCAAGTTTTTTTTATAATCTTATGACCTTTGTGTAAAAATTTCAACTCTATATCTTGATTATTTATTTTATGATAAATATTTCACCATCCTTTTCAGATTTTTATATTTTTAATTCTTGAATTTTAAAAGGTAGTACAAATAAATAATAATTTCTGATATTTTTACCATAGGTGAGTATCATTATGATAAGTGTTCAGTAAAATTATTAACTTCATATGAGATTTGAAATATTTTATAAAAATCTGCCATGACTGTTTTTAGTAACAAGATTTATTTAGTTTGAATCATTATCTTCAAATAAATGCTTTCACATTCATTTTTTACTATAGTAAAAGTAATTCCAGATCAAATTTACTTTAGTGTAAAGTTTTATTAGCATTTTACTTTTACTTTACTACTTTTTATCTTTTACCATTTTACATATTGAATTTCCTTTTTAGGATAAATTAAAAAACTAGTAATAAAAGTCACAAATTTAGATTATTTTATAAAATTTTGTTAAGTGGACTTGTTCAGATTTTCTTTTTCTGAAATTATTTTTCAGATTTTCTTTTTCTGAAACTATTTTAATTGAGGGTACGATTGGGTTATAAATTTTTGATAATTTTAATCAAGTTTTTTTTATAATCTTATGACCTTTGTGTAAAAATTTCAACTCTATATCTTGATTATTTATTTTATGATAAATATTTCACCATCCTTTTTAGATTTTTATATTTTTAATTGTTGAATTTTAAAAGGTAGTATAAATAAATAATAATTTCTGGTATTTTTACCATAGGTGAGTATCATTGTGATAAGTGTTCAGTAAAATTATTAACTTCATATGAGATTGAAAATATTTTATAAAAATCTGCCATGACAGTTTTTAGTAACAAGATTTATTTAGTTTGAATCATTATCTTCAAATAAATGCTTTCACATTCATTTTTGACTATAGTAAAAGTAATTCTAGATCAAATTTACTTTAGTGTAAAGTTTTATTAGCATTTTACTTTTACTTTACTACTTTTTATCTTTTACCATTTTACATATTGAATTTCCTTTTTAGGATAAATTAAAAAAACTAGTAATAAAAGTCACAAATTTAGATTATTTTATAAAATTTTGTTAAGTGGACTTGTTCAGATTTTCTTTTTCTGAAATTATTTTAATTGAGGGTCTAGATTTGTTTATAAACTTTTGATAATTTTTATCAAGCTTTTTTATAAAATTAGGAAATTTTATAAAAAAAAATTAAAATATACATATTCAGTATTTATTTTATGATAAATCTTTCACCATTCTTTTTAGATTTTTATATTTTAAATTCTTGAATTTTAAAAGGCAGTAGAAACAGATAATAATTTTTGACATTTTTACCACAGGTAAGTATCATTATGAGGAGTGTTCAGTAAAATTATTAAAATCATATGATATTCTAAATATTTTATAAAAATCTGCCATGACTATTTTTAGTAATAGGATTTAATGATTTTGAATAATTATCTTCAAATAAATGCTTTCACATTCATTTTTGACTATAGTAAAAGTAATTCTAGATCAAATTTACTTTAGTGTAAAGTTTTATTACCATTTTACTTTTGCTTTACTACTTTTTATCTTTTACCATTTTACATATTGAATTTCATTTTTAGGATAAATTCCAAAATCGGAAATAAAAATCACAAATTCAAATTTTATGCACACTCACATTTTGAGATGCATATATTATTTCATGTTACTTTTGAGGATGTTACATCTCAGTGAGCTTACCTGGCTACAATGGTACTACCACACCGTCGAGAGCCGCTCGATACTATTTGCTATCGATGCACCCTCTTCTCCAACGTTGGCCCCGAATCCTTGCTTGAGCTCCACGCTCCGTGTCACTGAGCTGCCAAGTCACACTACGTTAGATCCGACCGGATTCGAGGTTGGCGTCGTTATATCAGCTAGATCATATCATCAGCAATAAAAACAATGGTCGAAGACGGCGCATCCATCATCAGACTTGGATACGATACCTCGTAGACAAATGCCACCACTGGAGGTGAGCTCGTTGGACCATCACCGGATACATGTGCTCTCGGTCCATTCCACGTTGCTGACACAAAGTTTCGTGCTGTTGCCTCTAACTACGAGCTACACACCACCTTTTTTAAGAAGCTGCTTGGCCTCCTATTTCGGCCGAGACCGCACCGCTGCTGGCTCCTCCTTCGACCACGAGGCGAGCTGCAGCTGGTCCTTCGGCTGTGCCGCCTCTACCTACTGCATGCCTCACTCGGAAGCCATACACGTTGCGTCCCCTGGTAGTGATTTCGCGGCCTCCAAGTCCTCGCTTGGTCAAGCGAGCCAGATCGCCTCAACTCCTTCGTCGGTCGCCTTGTAGCCGAGCGAGCGTGCACGTTTTGATGCGGAAGTAGAGAGAGGTAGATATAGAGTTGCATTACAAGAGAAATAAGTGGTGGAGACTACGTTATGCGTCATCCTTATCCCCTTAAATAGATTGTGAATGGGGAATGCGAGGGGGGTGTAGGGATGGGGGAGTGGGGATCGAGACAACGAAAAAAGTGCATCCAAGCTGTACAAAATTCAATCGATGCCGACGGTATCAATGATTAGATGCTATACTGTCGAATCGATAAGTAACTGTTATAGCATCAAAACTAAACAATGGGTTGCAAGTACCTTTTATCATAGGAGGACCAAATGAGAGAAGGGAAGTGAGTGTATTGAGACTGTCTCCAACGGTCTCCCGTCCCGATCGTTTTCCCTTCGTGATGGGAAAAGGGGGCCGACGGGATCGAGGCTACCCCTCCAGCGGCTTCCCCTCGCACGGCCTGGTCGGACGGGATAAGAGAGAGAATCCCGATCGACGGGGATTCTCTCTCCTTACCCTTCCGCGAGACGAGGGCAAGGCGGGTGTTGCGCGCGCTGGGTCGGAAGGAACGGCGGGGCGGCGGCGAACCGGGTGTCACCGTCAGTCCGCGACGTCAAGGGCAGTCGGAAGGCGAAGCAGCGAAGGTGCCGAGGAGGAGCTGGCGTCTTCGGGCACGGCACGAGGCGACGCATCGCGGACAGGAGGTATGCCATGGATCTTTCCCCCAAATTTCTGGCCGTTTTGGTTGATGATAGTTTGATGGCCACCGTATTTTCGAGTGACTGATGTATATTTGATGCTTGACCCTAATTTTCCCCAAATATATTACGGATCCGGTGTCGATTTGGTGGTGGATTTGGGATTGAGGTGTTCTCCCATGTGGATTTAGGGTTCATTTGTCTGAACGATTTCCATGGCCCTCATGGATCCACAAATCCCCCTTCCTTCTCGTCCGCATGTGACATGGTCGACAACAGATCCACGAAATGCTTCATCCTTGAATTGAAATTGCTATCTTTGTCGCGAATTGGAAGAACGGCAGTATGTATTTACTGTAGGACATCGTTCTCGGTATGAATGAGTGCATGATTTCATCGATCATACGTGTAGCTTCTGATATTGGGCTTTCGGTAGTGTGTTTGCATTGTTCAGATTTTGTTCTGTAATTCAATGGTTGTCGATATGAATGGTTGAAATCAGTGTCAGTTGTCGTGAATTGGAAGGACGACAGTATTGGTGTTTCACCGATCTCGTCTGGAGGTTTCCATTAGAATCATATATAATGTATGTTCAAACTCTGGAGCGGATGAATAATGCAGCTTAACACCTCTAACGTACCCTGCTTGTAGCTAGGATGTTTGTAACGATCTCACCTGGCAAACTAGAGCCTAATTTGTACAACAGTGGTTTTTTTCCTCGGTTGCCTGTAGTTCAGCTGTTAATTTACAAGAACAGAAGGCTTGCCGATCCATGGATTACTTAGGCTGCATTTTTTCGATTTACCATACTGATGCTTCTGTTCTCGGCTCAACTGGGAACTATCATGCCTGATAGTGATGATGATATTTATTAGTATTAGTGATGTTGTCAGACTTACTCTCTAACTGATGCAGTGTTAAGATCCATGAGTAATGGCAATATGATCCGATACCCCACACTCGGCCATGTGGTCGGATCAATACAAAATGATTCATGGGTAATGGCAATATGATCCGACAACAAGAAATCAGTGTCAGTACGCTAAGTGATTAGCTTCTGTTAATACCCGCATATGTTCCTAAGTGTGTTCTCATTTATGTGATGTGCTTATATAGCATGAATATCATTTGGGGTGCATATAGGTAGCAACTATTTGAAAACACATATAGTGCTGGGTATGTAGAAGGTAATACCAATAGGTAAATAAGGTTGGAAAACATAGGTGCTGACGAACAATATATTTCATTTGTGTAGATGGATCAAGAAATGCTCCTAGCATATTTGCGCAGTATGAGAGATAATGTTGAGCTGCAGGTGGAAGCTCTAAGAAAGATAGTAAATGAAAATTTCAGTCCAGCACAGTGTTGCCATTCTAATGACCTGAACCATGCCCTCCTCGCTGTGGATGCCGTCGCTTCTACCTTGGACGAATTGAGCTTAAGAGCGGCAGTTGTGGTGGCAGCAGCAGAAAATGCAGCCCATCATAGCGAGGATGATCCCACAAATGACGTCGAGCGTGACGACGTTGTACCTGCAGACTATCAGACCGGGTGTGATAGGGCTAGCTCCGACGGATTGGAGTCCGATGGATGGGAGTCCGATCGCTCGTGCCATCTGAACCACTAATATGTGCTGTGTACTAGTATATAATGTTATGCGGTAATTTGAGAACTAGCCATGGCTTTTGATTTGTGTGGTGTGTAGTATTATATAATGTTATGATGTAATGTGAGAACTTGCCATAGCTAATTATTTGTGTCGTGTGTACCAACATATAAGGTTATGATGTAATGTGACAACTTGGCAAGGCTAATTATTTGTGTGGTGTGTTCTAATCTATAATGTTATGGTGTAATTTGAGAACTTGCCATGGCTATTTATTTGTGTGCTGTCTACTAATATCATAATGTTATGTTGCCAGGTGACCACTGGCCACACGTGACAACTATGTATTGTTAAGTTTGTCTAGTTAACTTTTTTGTCATGGATTTTGTAAACAGGGATTTCATGGATCCATTTCTACAGAGTATGCTCAATGAGGGCGTTGATAACATGAACTTCATTGATCTAGGAGGCAAGCAAAGCCAACCATCGACATTCACACCGGGTTGGTCTGAGTCCCATATGGTAGACAGTGTGCCGGCAAGGGGTAAGAAGAAGAAGGGCGCGCCGAAGACTACGAGGAAAACATGGAAGGCAGGAGAGGAGGAGTTGCTAGTGTCGGCATGGTTGAATGTGAGTCAAGACTCCATCGTTGGCACCGATCAGTCAGCCGAGACCTACTGGGGCAACATTGTGAAATATTGTGAGGAAAATGCCACTGCGAACTGGACTCCGAGGTCTGAGAAGGGCATAATCAATCACTGGCAAACCATTAGTGCAGATGCCAGCAAATTTGCATCCTACATGGCGAAGGTCGAAGATATTCATCCGAGCGGCACTACGCTCGAAAATAGGGTAAATCAGATATTTAAATTGCCATTTTATATAGCTAACTATGTTCAGCATTATCATCTCAACTTATGCATTTCCGTGTTTTCCCATTGCAAGCTTGCCATGGCGATGAAGATGTTCAAGGATATTGAGGGAAGATCATTTGGTTTTCTCCACCTCTGGTCCACTATGAGTAAGCACCCAAAGTGGTGCGCACATATAGATGCAAAGCGACAGAAGACCGAGTTAGCGTCGTCTGCACGGTCTACTGCGGCTGGAGGGTCCATTTTAGGTGTTCCGGAAGATGTCATGTCCGCTGGGTCTGGTGAGTTACCTAGGCCAATTGGCCGTGATGCGGCACGGAAGGGTCGCTCACGCCGGGGCAGCAGCACATCTTCGGGGAGCATTGTTGGCGGCACATACAAGGATGAGTTAACAGAGCTCAACAAACACAAGGCAGAGATGGTAGAGTTATGGCGTGAGGAGGTCTCCATCATGAGGCGCAATGAGGAACATCTGCGTGAGGAGGTCTCCATCCAGAGGCACGCCGAGGAGGACAAGATCATGGCGATGGATATCAGTAGCCTGGACGATGCTTCTCGTGACTACTTCTCGCGTCGCAAGACCGAGATTATTGCAAGTAGGTATGGGTCATCTTAGAAGAATGAACTATGGCAAGCAGTATGTTTTAGTACTATTTGTGTGTGACGATGTATGTTATCGTGCTTATGTGCTGCACGACGTGTCCATTTCCTAGCTTCATGCGTGACGATATATGTTACCGTGCTCCTGTGTAGCACGATGTATGGTTTCGTACCTACCATTAGACTCATATGTTATCGTGCCTGTGGGTGTTATAATGTTGTGTTATCATGCCTATGTGTGCCATCGAGTTCTTCCCGGTGCAAGTATAAATGGATAACTTGTTATAATAAGTCGAACTTTCACATGACATTTCAAAGACGAGGAAGCCAACTTGCATACAACATATAGATAATGAAACCTAGCTCTGTCCATGGATGGACCAAAGGTGCTCAACAAGGTCGTCCATAAGCATGCGATGTTTACTCCTATCACGGATCTCTTGTGTTGCCTCGATGAAATTAAGGACAGACCTATGCGGCGGACATGAGATTGCGACGGGGTCATCCATGTGGTCATATATTAATTCCTGGGTGGGACCTTCCCTTTCATCCTCAATTATCATGTTATGCATGATGATACATGCAGTCATTATGTCGTGTAGGGTGGATTGGTCCCATGATCTTGCTGGCCCGCGAACAATAGCAAAGCGAGATTGCAGTACACCGAAAGCTCGCTCCACATCCTTGCGCAATGCAGCTTGCATACTGCCGAAGTGGACACGCTTGTTCCCTCTAGCCGCCTGAATTGGCTTCACAAATGTGGCCCACTCGGGGTATATGCCGTCGGCCAAATAATACCCCATTGTGTACGTGTTGCTGTTGATGGTGAAGTTCACTTCGGGGCTAGTGCCATCAGTTAACCTGGAAAGAACATTAGATCTATGGAGCACATTAATGTCGTTAAGGCTACCTGGCATGCCGAAGAAGGCGTGCCAGATCCAAAGATCGTATGACGCCACAGCCTCCAAAACTAGTGTGGGCTTGCGAGTATGCCCTGCAAATTGACCCTGCCATGCCTTCGGGCAATTCTTCCAGTTCCAATGCATGCAGTCAATGCTTCCCAGCATCCCAGGAAATCCACGGCCCTCCCCAACAGCAAGCAGACGGTCCGTGTCAGCCTGCGTAGGGGTTCGGAGGTACTCATCCTTGAAAACCTCTACTACGGCCCGAACAAACTTCTTTAAGGCTTCAATGGCAGTGCTACCGCCAATACGAACATACTCGTCAGTGGCGTCACCAGAGATACCGTATGCAAGTTGACGGATAGCGGCGGTCATCTTTTGAAGAGAAGACAAGCCCAGCCTTCCGGCAGCATCTCTCCTCTGCACGAACCAATCATCATGGGACTCGACAGCAGTTGTAATCCTCACGAAGAGGTTCCTACTCATCCGAAACCTGGAAGGGCATAGCACAGACCGGTGAAATAGCGGGTTTCATACTCGAAAGTTAGCACCTCTCACGTACCTACGCCTGAAGAATGTGTGGCCGTAAACGGGCGTGTCGGAGAAGTAGTCATTGTATAGCCTAGCCGCACCCTCCAGGTGTCCTCGGTGGACCACCGCGCGCCCTGGAACTGAGCCCCCCCACCTAGGGACGCTCTCTTCTGCTGCAACTTCGTCCTCCTCAATGGCAATGCGCGCAAGCAGATCTTCCTCCTCGTTCTCCAGCAACATAACTTGATGAGCCCGACGAGAAAAGCTTCGAGCACCACGAAACGAACTCATGGTTGTTGCTATGACAACTCCTTGATGATATTACACACAGACCCAACGTCCTTTAAATAGCCATTTGGTCTTCAGGCTACCCCTGTACATGGCACTTCCTTCTCCAGTAAGAAACCCCCTTCCTTCTTCAGTAAGAAACCCCCTAAAGCTTCCTTCTCCAGTAAGCAACAGCATATAATATTATTCTATGCTTCTCCAGTAAAAAACATCATATAAAAATATTCCTTCATTCTCCGTTAAGGGACACATATAAATTTGTCAGCAGACAATACGGCAAGCTACACATGTAATGATGTTACAACCTTTGACGGTTGGCGGTTATAGTATATTGTTTATAATAAGGATGAAGGGATGGGAAGGGAATAGGGAAAGGATGCTGTTGGAGAGATAGTCTGGGAAGGGAATGGAATTTGGGAAGAGATTCCCTTCAGGGGTTGGGAAGGGAATGGAGTGTTGGGAAACCGCTGGAGATAGTTTGAGTGGTGATTGAATGAAAATTAGAGATGGAGGAGCCACCATGGAAGTACCCTTGAGACCATATATGTAGAGGAGAGAGAGGTAATTCTCCATCTTGTTCTTTGACCACATGTCCAAAGGAAGAGCATTTAGATACTTCTCTCTAATACAATATGATAATTGATAAATACACATGTCTGTATTTCCTAGTGTTTCTAGATATCTCCGACGTCGGCCCTAAGGACTGGGCGGCTATACGTTTTTGTAGTATATATGAAAAATGTTTCATACGTATAACTGGATCATAGCTGTTGCTCACTGTTTAGGTTTGTTGTGTCAACACTCAACAGCGCTTCTACGTTTAATGTGAGAACCGCAGAGTGCAACTTACATGGGCCTAAGGTGAGGTAACAACTGTCCATCTAAGTCTCGAGTTAATCTTAATTATTTGATGCATATGCTTTTATTGTTAGAACTAATCTTGTAAACAGAGTAAAATACAAGTCTGTGTCCGAGTTGAAGGATGAATTCTTTACCGAGTCTGTTCTTGAGGCAGGCTTTTAAGCTAATGTAGCTTGTAGCAGGGAACAAGCAATGAAAAGTACTCTTTTCGTTCATTTTTATAAGGCTTGTTTTTTAAATGGTCTTATTCACAAATATAAGACTTGTATGTAGATTTAATGAGGTCTTTCTTTATATGTCTCTATTTATTCTTCCTTAACTATATGCATTTATCATTACTACTCATACAAAGTATATCTTTTATCTTCAAAAACAATTAAATAGAAGCATCTAAGTTATTTTCTCTCGTATAGTTCTTAATTTTAACACAATATTAATCTTTATACAAAATCAAAATACGTTTTTATAAAAATGAACAGAGAAAGTAGCAGTAGTTTCTCTCTTTTATCAAATCGCTTCCGGCATAAGTTCCGTGCCCCGTGCCGAGCAAGCCCAAGGCCGACCGCTGTACGAGCCAGCTCCTGACCGGTTCCAACATTTATTTCCTGAGGAGTGATTTTGTACAGTGGATGGTTTACGGTGCTGCGTCTAATTTTAGCTTAACTTTAGTATAGTTGAGCTCAACTTTACGCGCAGGTTCAGCTTACAGCAGGAGGTCCTTGGTTGGGGAAAAGCGCACGCACACCTTTCTAAGTTTCTAGATTCCTTCCTTCCTCTCACAGTCTATATATCGAAGTCTTAAGGCCGACGCCGCCTCCTCACGCCTCCCGCGGCTGCGCGCCCCTCTTCGCGTTCCGGCCGCCGACGCGCCCCCTCTGCGCCGCCTCCGGATCGATCACCCGCCCGCGACGGCTGGTGAGCAACAAGCCCAGAAGTCAGAACACGCAGGTGTGTTTTCTACGAATTTCATTCCAATTTTGTTAGAAAATATCGTCCGAGATTTTATCCCGGTTTTTTTGTTCCGCCACGGTAACCAAAACTCTATCTCAGACACAACATCTGCGTTCTTGTGTGCTCCGAGTGCTCCAATGGCTGAGCTGATGATCGGCCCGCTTGTCTCCATCGTGAAGGAGAAGGCGTCCAGCTACCTCCTGGAGCAGTACAAGGTGATGGAGGGCATGGAGGAGCAGCATGAGATCCTCATGCGCAAGCTGCCGGCCATCCTTAAGGTCATTACTGATGCCGAGAAGCAGGCGGCACAAAAAGAAGGGGCCAGAGCCTGGCTTCAGGAGCTAAAGAAGGTGGCATACGAGGCGAATGACGCCTTCGACGAGTTCAAGTACGAGGCGCTCCGCCGCAAAGCCAGGAAGGATGGGCACTACGGCAAGCTCGGTGTCGTGGATGCGGTAAAACTCTTTCCTTCTCACAACCGTATTGCATTCCGTTACAGGATGGGCAACAAGCTTCGCGAGACTGTCCAGAGTATTCAGGTCCTTGTTGCAGAGATGAATGCTTTTGGGTTCAACTACCTCCCACAACCAAAGGTGTCAATGAAATTGAGGCACACAGATCATATCATTGACGATCTTGTGAAGATTGCTGAAAGATCAAGAGGCAAATATATTGAGACGATTGTTAAAATATTGCTTGCTCAAGCTAGCAACACAGATCTCGCGGTTGTTCCCATCGTTGGAATGGGGGGCCTGGACAAGACTACTTTAGCGCAGCTTGTTTACAATAACCCTCAAGTTCAGAAGCATTTCCAGTTGCGGCTCTGGGTGTGTGTGTCCGACAACTTTGATGTGGATTCCCTGGCTACAAGTATAGTTGAAAAAGCAGCTACCAACAAGAAGGATGATAGCAACTCACCACTCGATCGCCTTCAAAAGGTGTTGAGCGGACAGAGATATCTCCTTGTATTGGATGATGTCTGCAAAACTGGGATCACCTTCTCTGATAAGTGGGAGAAGCTGAAGGCCGGTCTTCAACATGGTGGCATTGGTAGTGCAGTGCTGACGACAACCCGTGATGAAGGAGTGGCTCGAGCAATGGGGCTCGAGCAATGGGTACAGTTGAAACCGACAAGCTCACAGCTTTGGATAAAAGCTTCATAGAGGAAATTATCAAGACAAGAGCATTTGGTGTGCAAGAGGGAAAGCCTGAGCTACTTGAAATGGTTGGTGAGATCGCGGACAGATGTTGTGGCAATCCATTAGCCGCAACGGCACTGGGCTCTGTACTGCGTACCAAGACCAGCGTGGAAGAATGGAGGGCTGTGCCAAGCAAAAGTACCATCTGCGATGAGGAGACTGGAATTTTACCGATACTCAATCTCAGCTACAACGACTTGCCGGCACACATGAAGCAGTGCTTTGCTTTCTGTGCTGTGTTTCCCAAGGATTACGAGATTGATGTCGACATGATGATCCAATTGTGGATGGCAAATGGATTTATCCCAGAGCAAAAAGAAGTTCGTCCTGAAACCATTGGGCAACGGATATTCAACGAGCTGGCCTCAAGGTCATTCTTTTAGGATGTGAAGGATGTCCCAATTCTGATGTGTTCCACATTTGACGTAAGTAAAAGAATACATGGGTATTGTTCTAGAATGACATGTAAAATGCATGATCTTATGCATGATGTTGCACAGTCTGTTATGCAAAAGGAATGTGTCTCTATAGCTGAGAGACCTAGTCAACCGGAGTTGTTTCCAAGTACTGCTCGCCATTTGTTTTTGACATGCGAAGATACGGAAACTCTTTTGAATGAGTCTGTTATGCAGAAGAAAACGTCTCCAGCTATCCAAACACTGCTATGTAATGGAAGCAGAGTAGATGGTTCGTTGCAGCATCCATCAAAGTATAGCTCAGTGCGAGCACTACAACTCTGTGAAAGTCGGAGTACAGTCCTGCTACTGAAACCGAACCACTTGCATCACCTGAGGTATCTTGATCTCTCAGATAGTGGTATCAAAGCACTTCCTGAAGATATAAGTATTCTATATAACTTGCAAACGTTGAACCTTTCTCGCTGCTATGGTCTTCTTCAACTTCCAAGGCAAATGAAGTACATGAATGCCCTCCGTCACCTCTACATCGATGGATGCTATAATTTGGAGTGCATACCGCCGGACCTCAGACTACTCACTTCCCTACAGACACTTACATGTTTTGTAGTGGGTACTGACTCGGATTGCAGTAATCTTGGAGAGCTGCAGCATTTAAACCTGTGTGGTCAACTAGTGTTAAGTCAGCTAGAAAATGTGACAGAAGAAGATGCAAAAGTGGCAAACCTCGGAATTAAGAAGGAACTGAGAGAGCTGATTTTAACATGGACAAGGCGTACATGTCGTGAGGAGGAGCAACAGCATAATGATATGGTGTTGAAGCGTCTAGAACCTCATGATGGGCTGCAGGCTCTAACGATAATTCTCTACCAAGGCACCACTTTTCCGGAGTGGATGGGTAAGTTGCTAAACGTGGTTGAGCTTTGGTTGTTTGGTTGCAAGAAGCTCCAGAAGCTTCCTCCACTGTGCCAGCTACGAGAACTACGACTTCTTTCTTTGGATGGATTGGAAAAATTAAAATTCTTGTGCAGCGGTGATACATCCTTTACATTTCCAAAACTAAAGGACCTTGAGCTAGATCATCTGCCGGATTTCGAGAGATGGTTGGAAATAGATGGGCGGCAAGGAGAACAGATAATGTTTCCTCAACTTGAGAAGCTGTCAATTAAGAGATGCAAGAAGCTAACGGCATTACCGGAAGCACCACTGCTGCTTGGAGACCATACAAGTTCCAATTCATCATTTCCAGAATTAAAGGAAATCCAGCTAGCTGGTTTAGATAGTTTAAAGAGCTGGGGGATGACGGAAGGAACGAATGGTGAACATTCCTCCTTCCCAAACCTTGAGAATGCTATTATTTGGAGTTGCCCTGAGCTAACAAGTTTTCCTCAAGCACCGAAGCTCAGTTCATTACAAATACGTAGTGGTAACCAAGTGATTAATCTACAGGCAGCTAGATATATGACTTCATTGTCCGGTTTGAGCTTGGAATACAATGGCTTGGAAATAGAACTGCTGGCTCTAACGATAAGGTACTACCAAGGCACCACTTTTCCGGGGTGGATGGATAAGTTGCTAAACGTGGTTGAGCTTCGTTTGTTTGGTTTCAAGAAGCTCCAAAAGCTTCCTCCACTCTGCCAGCTACGAGAACTACAACTTCTTTCTTTGGATGGATTGGAAAAATTAAAATTCTTGTGCAGCGGTGATACATCCTTTGCATTTCCAAAACTGAAGGAGCTTAAGCTAAGCTTTCTACCAGATTTCGAGAGATGGTTGGAAATAGATGGGCGGCAAGGAGAACATATAATGTTTCCTCAACTTGAGAAGCTGTCAATCGAGAACTGCAAGAAGCTAACGGCATTACCGGAAGCACCATTGCTGCTTGGAGACAATACAAGTTCCAATTCGGCATTTCCAGAATTAAAGGAAATCAAGCTAACTAGTTTAGATAGTTTAAAGAGTTGGGGGATGACGGAAGGAATGAATGGTGAACATTCCTCCTTCCCAAACCTTGAGAATGCTATTATTTGGAGTTGCTGTGAGCTAACAAGTTTTCCTCAAGCACCGAAGCTCAGTTCATTTGAAATACATAGTGGCAACCAACAGATTTATCTACGAGCAGCTAGATCATGGTTGTTAAGGCGTCCTTTCAAGGACGCCTAATCGCCGCTTTATCGTCGTGGCGCTACTGTGCAGACGCCACGCCGAGCTCGCCTATGGCGTCGTTGAAGCGTCCGTGGCGTCCTTGAGGTGTCGGTGAGGCGTCCACGGCGACGCCTTGCCCTAAAAAAGGCTCCATAGGAAGGGAGGAAGCGGGAGTCGGGCCAGGCTAAAAAGCCAAGTCGAATAGTGGAAGGGGGAGTCGGGACAGAGAGGAAGAGAGGAAGGGGGACTCGAGGCCGAACCCTAGCCGTCGCCGCCGCCGTCGGTCCTCCGCTCCGCCCCGGCTCCGCTCCGCCCCGGCTCCGCTCTGCCCCAGCCGCTCTGCCCGGCGACGCTCACATCGGGCTCGAGCTCGCTCCGCCGGCGACGCTCACTTTGTCAGGCGACGGCTTGAGCTCCGCCTGTCTGCTGCTGGTGGTGGTCCTCTGCTGGTGGTCCTCTGCTCGGCGACGCTCCTCTGCTGCTGGTGGTTCTCTACTCCTCTGCTATTTGTGTTAGCTCTACTGCTGCTCCTCTGCTGTGTTGCCCCTCTGGTTGTGTTAGAGTTTGGTGGTCCTCTGCTATTTGGTGGTCCTCTGGTTGTGTTACAGTTTGTTGCTCCTCTGCTGCTCCTTTGGCTAGGTGGACATGGCAGACGACGACCAGCACGCAAACACCGAAACGAACTCCTCTCGGGCAAATGAATATGACCCATTGACAGATCCAAAACGAAGGCCAAAAAGCAACGATCCGGGTTGGAAGTATGGGTATTGGGACGAGATTGGCAACCGGGATGTTGTGCGATGCTCTTTGTGTCAAAGGAGGATAACAGGAGGGATTAAGAGATACAAGGAGCATCTTGCGGGAGGATTTGGTGATGTGCAAAAATGTGTGAGCACCACCACAGCCATCATGAAGGAGATGAGAGATGCTTTGTTGAAGAACAAAAGGGCTCGACCTATCTTTGTAGATGATGATCATGAGAATGAAGAAGTCAATGAATGTGGCAAGGAAAGCGAACCTTCTTCACAGTCCATTGCGCAACCAAGTTCGGGGACAGCAGCCAAGAGAAGGCAAAGTACTTTAGCGTTCAAGGTTCCAGCTCCAAAGAAGCCAATTAGTGCCATGCTTCGAATGACACCACGTGAGGTGGTAGAGCAAAGACATTCCAAGGGACCTTCTCAAACAAGCATCCAGTCGTCTATGAGAACTAAGGAAGAAAGAGAAGCTGTTAATCTTGAGATAGCCAAGATGTTCTATGAGTGTGGCATTCCTTTTAATGTTGCACGCTCACGGCGTTTGAGATAGCCGTGGAGGCCATTGCCAAGATGCAGTTCTGGGTACAAGCCTCCTAGCTACCATGAGTTGCGTGAGCCATTGCTCCAGAAGGTTGTCAAGGAGACTGACAATATGAGGGAGAAGCATGAGGAAGCTTGGAAGGTATATGGTTGCAGCCTCATGTCATATGGATGGACGGATAGGAGGGGGCGCCATTTGATCAACTTCCTTGTCAATAGTCCCGAGGGGACTTTCTTCTTGGAGTCTGTTAATGCTTCCAGTGAGGTTCATGATGCACAAATGCTTGCCGGCCTTCTGGAGAAAGAAATTGAGAAAATTGGCAAAGAATATGTTGTTCAAGTGATCACTGATAATGGTGCTAACTACAAGGCTGCAGGCAGGCTTCTAATGGAGAGGATCCCCACTATGTTTTGGACTCCTTGTGCTGCGCATTGCTTGGACCTTATGTTGGAAGACATAGGGAAGTTGAAGGAATTCAAGAAGCCTATTGCACAAGCCCGCCATCTCATCACATTTATCTATAGGCATTCAAGGCTTCTTAGTGCAATGAGGGAGAAGACAGGCGGGATGGATATTGTGAGACCAGCGGCTACTAGGTTTGCTACCACGTTTTTAACATTGTCAAGTTTGAACAAGCATAGAGAAGCATTGAAAAGCCTATTTGCAACCACGGATTGGACTTCAACCAAGTTAGCCAAGACAGAGGCGGGAAAGAAGGCATATGATGTGGTGTTTGGCAAATCCTTTTGGCACCAAGTGGAGGATTGCATTAGAGCTTCACTACCACTACTTAAGGTGCTAAGGGTGGTTGATGGTGATGAGATGCCCGCCATGCCGGAGGTCCAATGCTTGATGTCTATTGCGAAACATAAGATCGTGGCATCTTTCTCCACTCAAAACAAGAAGTCTTTGCTCACTCGCATATTGAGCATCATGGATGGGCGTTGGGACAACCAAATGGTCACCCCATTGTATGGTGTCGCTCTCTTCTTAAACCCCGGAAAGTTCTATGCTGTCCTAAAGAAGAGTAGTGAGAATGAAGATGCCATTGCGCAAATGAGGTGTGATTTGAATGAATGTCTTTCAAAGATGGTGGAAGATCCAATCCTTCTAGACAAGATTGATAGCCAAGTGATTCTCTACGAGAATCAAAGAGGAGTGTTTGCAAATAAAATGGCAATCCAACACGCGCAGACAAGGAATCCTAGTAAGTGTTTGTAAATTTCAGCATGCTTCTTTTTGTTTATAGCATGCTAACTTCAACTTGTTTATCATTTCTAGTTGATTGGTGGCGTGCATATGGTGGCAAATGCATAGAGCTTCATAGGTTTGCAAGGCGAATAGTTAGTCTATGTGCTTCGTCATCCGGTTGTGAGCGTAATTGGAGCACTTTTGAATTTGTAAGTTTACTAGAAAATTATATGAATCATTAGGTTTAACCTCTTATTTTTATTGACCTCGTGTATCTTGGATGTTTTCTAGATGCATACCAAGAAAAGAAACCGGTTGGAGCACAAGAGGTTGAATGATTTGGTCTATGTTTCATACAATAGCAAGATGACCTCTAGGTTTCAAAAGAGGCGTGAGGAGGGGACCAAAGGCTATGACCCATTGATTTTGGAGGAGTTTGATTGGGACAATGAATGGGTTACCGCATCGTCCAAACAGTCCAATGCAATTGCAGGTCATGATGGCCTTACATGGGATGATGTTGATGAAGCTATTGGTGCATCAGCCAATCTTCGAGGTCGCAATTTTCCTAGGAGAGCTCATGGTCGACCTATCTGCTACACGAGGCGTAAGAGGGGGCAGCAAGTAGAGGAAGAAGACTTAGAAGAGGGACATTCTGATCCAAGCACGGAAGGGGAAGATGAGATGGAGGTCGATGAGGAGGGGGATGAGGAGATAGTGGTCGATGATGATGATGTTGATGACTATGGTGAAGATCCCACGGATCTTGAAGAGGGTGGAGGAGGAGGAGAGGATGACACTACTAATACCGATAACGATTTGATGGATGATTATTGATTATGCGGTTATGCCTAGATGAGAGAGGGTTTGAGATGCAAAACTATGTTATTTTGTTAACTATGTTATGTCATTGTGGTCATGTGGCGCCAAACTACATTATTTTGTGAACTATGTTATGTATTAGACTTGGTGGTGTCAACTTGTCAACTATTTCAATGTCTTATTATGTTGCAATTTGGTTGTTTTTATTCGCCTTACATATATGTCTAAAAAGGCGCCTCGCCTCGCGCCTTAACCTTTTAAAAGGTAACAAGGTCCTAGCACGCCGCGGACGCCTTAATGCCGTGACAACCATGAGCTAGATACATGACTTCGTTGTCCAATTTGAACTTGAACTACTCTGGCGGGGAAATAGAACTGCCGGCTGACCTGGTGGATGGCAAGGAGAAACATAACCATAAATCCCCTCTGTTGATTATGCGTTTACGTGGCTGCAACTTCTTCTTCCGCTCAAGTGCGCTAGCACTATGGAAATGTTTTGTACAGCTTCAAGATCTGTGCATTGATCGCTGCGATGGGCTCGTCCACTGGCCAGAGAAAGAGTTCCAAAGCTTGGTATCCTTGAGGACATTAATTATTTATGAGTGCAGCAAACTGACTGGATACGCACAACCTCCTGACCAATCAACATCAGAAAGGAGTCATCTCCTGCCATGTCTCGATTCTCTAACAATATGGGACTGTAAAAGTTTGGTGGAGATCTTCAACGTGGCCGCATCTCTCAAAAAAATAGAAATTCGGGGTTGCCCTGAGGTTGAGTTGAAATTTCAGAAGAACGCTGCGAGTTTGGAGAGGATAGATCAGGCTGAACAGCAGGAAGAGTCAGCAGTAATTCAACCTGGCACTGACATCATGCCCTCCACAGTTGTACCAAGGATGTCGCCATCAGCCACAGAGCTTTTCCTTCCATGCCTGGAATCTCTCTCCCTAGATAGGTGTGATAGCATTTCAGAGCTTATCAATCTTCCCTCGATCCTCAAGTACGTCCGGATTAGCAATTGCCATAATATTGAGTCCCTATCAAGCCTGCTGGATGCCCTACAAGAACTAGAAATTGCTTTTTGTGAGACATTGAGATCACTGGAATCTTACTCGGGGGAGCTCCCATCGTTGAAATCCCTGAGACTTAATGATTGCGATTGCCTGGCGGCCATACCAAATGGGCCACAAGCATACACGTCCCTTCAATCCCTTGCCATTAAAAACTGCTGTGGTATAAAGTCGCTCCCTACATGTCTGCAACAACGACTCGACGGCCTGAAGAAGAAAGATTTAGACGCTCGTATTGAAGGTACCTTTCAACAAACTCATGCATTCATTTGCTAATACATATCATTTTAGCTTTTAAATTTAAAAAAAAATACATATCATTCTACAATTCCGAAATAACTTTTTATCTTCTTTTCTTTGTATACCCATGACTATTTCTAAGGTCATACTACTAAATGAAGGAGGATATTATGGTCTTTTATATACATGCCTTAGTTGTCCAAAAATCCTAGAATGACATCTATTTAGGAATGGAGAGAGTATTATGTATTTTTTTAAAAAATTATTTAAAAAGAGAAAATAACTAGGCCAAGTGCAATGCAACCAAGCAAAGTAGTGTCCCGTATGAATTCGTATAAAGTATGCCTTCTGATTTGGCACTAATTTTCTAGTTGCAAAACCATTTGTCGATTAGGTGGTAAGAAATAAAGTTTTGATTTGATCAGAGATAGGAGCATTTTGGTCCTTAAACACGGGGCTCTGGCAATTCTAGTACCTAACTATTCTGTTGGATCATTTTGGTCCATCAATTTCACCCCTAGTCAAAAAGAAGCTCTTAGTGTAGTTGACACAAATACTCAGTAGATTTAACAAAATCCGATCGAACGGGCTGAAGCCCAACTCCAAAAGTTAGGTTCCAAAATGTACCACAGTCCAAAGCTAGATAAGTTGTTTAATTGTCTTGAACCTTTCTTACGTAAAGAATGGTTTCTCTTTGAACTTCCATGGACAATGCGCCATACACTAGAAGATTCTCTAGTTAATTCTCCTGTATTATACATTGATTTGCACATATAAATTGTAGCATTCATTTATGATTCAGGGCCTAGGTTATCAAAACCGAAGACTTGCATGGAAATATGCCATTAGTAGAGGCTGCTGAGGTAGAAATAGTAGTCTGAAGCCCTGAGCAAAGTTACCACCAAGGTTTGTAATATCAACGAGTTTCTGAATCCTGTGATTTTGTAAGGATAAGCTAGTAGATTGGTTTCAGATGATGCTCCTCGTGCTGACGACATGTGCCTTCATTGTAGGATTATTGTTTCCAGACTTGCAAATGGTGGATTGTTATGACTTGGAGTAGAATGTACTACTTAACCTTCCCGAAGATAATCTCCACTTCAACATCATTTGATCGAAATTTTCAATTGCAAGAGCTAGTAGATGAAGATGCAGAAAAGCCTCGAGTTGCGACGGAAACAGTAGCTGAAGAATTGAGTAGATAGAGAGACATACTGATTTTCTTCCCTTTTTCTTTTGAAGTATGTTGTGTTTAAATTCGTTTGTGCTCCCCCATGTGAGAAAGATGCCTAGCACTTTCTGGTGACACAATTCCTCATATGAGAGAACTGAGCGTACCCTTCAAAAAAAACTTGTCCACATGAGTGCACGTGATACTACTTCTCATAGATCAGCATTTGAACATCTTATAGCTGTTAATCCACGAGCTGTTTTAACGGAGTGCTGTAAGTTATCCTGCAGGTCTTTGCATATAGCTATGGCTACTGTCATAAAGTTATGTTCATTTCTCAGCAACATTTTCTTCTAGTAACCTTTCCCGAGGTAATGGATATGGATTCAACCATGAATCACTGGTGTCCTGAAAGAAGCACTGATAATACTATATCCATGCATGTTCTGCGTCCATCAGTGCAAGAGCAAAGATTTTGATATGGTATTTTGCTCCTTTTCATAACATATTTGGATTCGCCACAAACTTAATCTTTCATTGATCAAAAGGCAATATCGTTATGGTGTTAGCACGAGCGTGATAAGATGGTACTCTCTCCAGTCCCTCGTCCGTATATTCTCCAGAGGCGGGCAGCTCGAAACTAGCGTTATCAAAGGCTATTTGGACCTTGAGGATCCGAGCATGGCACAACAGAGCTTGTCGGATCCATAAATCAATCTGAGGTTCGTCGTCGTAGTCGTCAAACCAATTGATATCGAAGTCACCCAAATCCAGTGGCGCGCCGCGGTCGCGGAGGAGCCGCAAATTGTTCACGGATCTGTTCAGATTCCCATAGTACTGTACATACTGCAACAGAGCTTGAGCATCCTCCGACCATCTCCAGAGGTGATGCACATAGACATAGTACTGCAGCACGACGGCCTCCGGCGGCGGCGGCCGGAACACCTGCTCCTGCATGGCCATTCTGAAGATCGGCTTGAACAGCCCGTGGTAGCTGAGCTCTCGTTCAGGCTGTGGTACATGCCAGCACCCTCGCCGATGTCTCCGATCCCCGGGAAGAAGCCGCCCCCGTGCTGGTCGGGCGACACCGTCGTCACTCGATTCGACTCACTCCACCAAGGCTTAACTTCCAATTTTTGACGGGTTCTCGCTTGAGTCTTGACTGTCGTCGGTGGCCGCTGTCCTCGAAGTTTACAGACAAAAAAGTATCATCTTTTAGGGGGGCTGTTTATTTATTGATAAGTTGTCTAATATTTTTTTCAATCTCATTCACTTTTCTAGCCACAGGATTTCAATCTGATGGCTACGATATTTTACCTACCTCTCACCTCTACAAAATACAAAAACAAAAAAAAATTCTAACCTAAACAAAAATAAAGTAAACATAAGTGAACCTAACAAATACAAAAATAAATAGAACTGAAAATTATAGTAGGATGGTACTAAAATTGCATATTACTTAGCAATGCAATTTTAGATTTAGTTCTGTGTAATTTTTTTTATTACATAGAGATAAGAAAATTTCAGCCAACTTAGAATAAGCAAACCCGCAATTAATGCGATTTTGCTAAAATTTTGAATTTCAAAAGATGACGAGATGTGACCCAAAAAGGAAATTTGGGAGTTGATCACCACTCGCCAGGCACGTCTTCGCTATCTCTAGGCATTCCACAACGGTATGGTAAAAGAGAACACACGCAACGTGCTCACTGCTACATACAAAAGATACCTATGAACGCAAAATGAAACAAAAGAAAAGTACCTAGACCCTAAACCCTTAAAAGACCAGCAGATTTGCACGTCAGTAAAACCAAGGGGAAAAGATCAAAAGATGCCTTTAGCAGGGTAACTACTGCTAGACAGTAACCAAAAGGGTACGGGTAAGGTGCCTCGTTAAGTCAGGTCCGACTGCATCTACATCTAAGTAGCCAGCATAACCAATTCTAAGCTCCATTACTATGAGCTTCAGCAGACAGTGTCATTAATTCTTGCAAACCGGAACCATGGACTTCTAGATAGTCAAGAGCTAGTTGATCCATCAACTGCCAGATTCTATTCATCCCTGTGACCTCTCGAAACTGAAGTCCTGCACAGACATGAAGAGAGCATAGTAAGTTCTGAGATGTCCTTTGTGATATCAGTAGAAAAATATTCAATTGCTTGAGAAGGGACTTTGTAGTGGAGCAATTTTTGTTACTACATAAGATGTTCACCTAGGGCAACATGCAAATTGGCCTTTATTTTGGTGTAATTGGATACATTTATTATTAAGAAGTTCAACGACAAAATTTATAATTGATAAGTAGACTTGTTAGGGTAACAACACATCTGACCTTGTTTTAGAGAAACTGGATGCATTTATTATTATTAAGAGGCTCAACCAAAATTGTCATTTGATAAGTAGACTTGTGAGGGTAACATCACATCCGACCATTTCCGCCTACCTCACAGCTTAGTGTTTTATGTGGAACCTTATTATATAAACCTAGCCTCTAGTGAAGATATGATGATTTCCTCCAGTAGTAAGGACTGAGAAATGAGACATCACAAGCATCTCACTGAACAAACCAATAATGAAATGGCACTAGAAATCTAGAACAAACCGACGAATCAAAACTACCATCAAGAAGAATTGTAAGCCATTATATCCTCGATGAAGAACAGGCACTATATTTTTTTCCCAATAGCGGGGTACAATATGCAAAATAAGACACAATCTGTTGGAGTTTCATAATGACATGTGCAACCAGCAAGTAGGGAAAAGATGCAAGATAAACTGGATACCAAGATTAGGACCGGTTATTTTGATAGATGTACGGATAGCAGGACCGCAGACGGAAAGAACAAACCCAAATGATTGAGCATCGCAGACAGCAAATATATAGCCACCACAAGAACGAGTATCTACTACCAGACTTCATACAACATTTTACAAAAAAATTCTAATAGTTTTCTGAGTTCTGACCCCTATGCTCCCGATTCATTTACAGAGCAACCATTTTGATTCAACCAGCATATCAACATGGAAAAATGATAAAATTTGGGATAGTCGTCATTTTATCCACCAAGACCACCACCATTCCAACCTATAAAATTAGGAGTTCACATATAATTTGTGCTTGGAGATATACAAAATAGTAATTCCTGACATACACTGAACCTTTATGCTCCACAATGCCACATTGGTTTTACTAGACAGCCAACTATTTTTTATTGTGCAGGAGGCGCCAGCTAGAAACTAAATCCAAAATTTTAATATTAAACGTTAATGTAAATTATTTTAAGATAATAGTCATATAGTAAATATAATTCCAAGATTCAAACAGTACCAGAACATTCTCAAGTATCAACAAGTAAGATGTTACAAGTGCAATTTAACTTTGAGGAAAATTATATACATAATATATGACACAAGATATTGCCAACGTAAAAGCCTATTATATTTCATCTCAGAGAATAAATCAAATAAATGCATCATATTTACCCTACATAACTGACCTATAAGGTATGTTATTTTTCATTAAGCAATGAGACACCTTTATGAGCTGTTTCAAGATGCAATAGATGTAATTTCCCCTTTTGTCCTGACTGAGGTCCACAACTAGTGGTGCCATTTTCCCATTTAACATGGATAGTTCCGGTGTTTAATTTCTCTAAATAATATCGGTGTTCCTAGAGAGCATCTCTAAACAAAGCTAAAAGTAGTGCCATTCAAATAATGCCAATGACCTACATTACATGGCTGCAATAACTTGATACAAAATGTGATTGTGTATAAATAGTGCTTCATCTGAACCACATGTCTTGCCACACCTAGCCTGTGTAACTCGCAATCATGAAAGGTGGGAGGCTTCTCGGTTGTAGGCTTGTGCCCAAGTGGAACCATGGTGAGGAAGACAGCACGGCGGATGGTGTTGAAGGCTGAGAAGACAATGTAGATGAGACAGGAAGAATAGGTGAGGAAATATATTTATTTTTGGCTATATCCCAATTATACGACTAGATGCCTTTTTATAGAAGTCTTTGACCAATTTCCTAATCACCTAGGACTCTTAACTCAACTAGAAAAATGATATGCGCCAGGGTTTGGATCGTGTATATTTCCGACGACGTCAGCGAAGCAACCAAGCGCCAGCAACAACCGTCGAGGCGGCAACTGGAGCAGCGTCGATCGCAAGAGATGGAGCATAAGGCGCGGCCACGAAACGGCATGCGAACAGGAAGGGGCGCACGAGGCCGGAGATGCCATACCGAAACAGGACCATGCAAGGATTAGGAGATGTGTACGTATTAGAGTCTGTTAGGAAGAAGTGTGAGTTGCTAGTCGTATGCGACTAGGAAGTCGGATACGACTTGGAAGAAAACATGCGTTGTATCCTGGGTATAAATAAGAGAAAGAAGAGAAGGTAAAGGGGACTTGATTGCTACAAACAAATCTCAGGCGGTAGCTCCGACAACAGCCAAGTTACCCAAGGCGCACGCTGCCGCAACGACTTCGTCGTCTAGCAGCTTGCGACCCGGCCGGCGGCCGGGAGCTCGTGCGTACGAACTAGCTCGATCTGAGTTATCTCGTACCAATTTGGTATCAGAGCCGATCGGAACTGGGACCATGGCGACCCCGGTGGTCTGGTGGAGGAGCGTGTGTCAACGCTTGAGACAAAGCTGACAGACGTGAAGGCAATGCTGGGGGAAGTGATGAAGATTCTGAATGCACAAGGCCCTGCTAAGAAGCCAGAATTGCAAGATGAGGGAGAGGATCAACATAATATGAGTCGAATGGCCACCGACGACTACAGGGATGCTCCGCCACGGCGGGACAACACCATGGGGCGGGGACGCCAAGCTCGCGTTCGCGAGGAGACTACACCCTGGGGTCGGCGTGGAGCCATTCGGGAGGAAGAGGAAGGACGACGTTGGACGCCTCAGCCACCGCGCTTCGATCTACCCGACTACGATGGCCAAGAGGATTCGCTTGGATGGATACGGAGATGCGAACGCTTCTTCCGGGTACACCGCATCCCAGAAGAAGACTATGTGGAGATTGCTGGCCTCCACCTAACTGGAGAAGCGCAGGAGGTCTTGGACAATTGGCAGCAGCAGGAAGTATGGATCGCTTGGGAGGATTTTGCAGAGGCGTTTATCGAACGCTTCACCAGACATTCAAGCGTCGGACCACTGGGTGATCTCGTGAACTTGAAACATGGAAACAGCGGAGTGGACGAGTATGCAAGGGAATACCAACGCTTGCTAGCACACGTACCAAAAATGAAGAGAGCTGACCAGATTGAAACATTCATCGCGGGACTATCCGTGGCACTGGGAGCAGCCGTTCGCCGTGAGAGACCTCGCGACCTCTCCGAGGCAGTTGGTTGCGCGAGAGAGGCAGAATCCAGGAAGGCGGCCTGGATCCCGGAGGCCTTACAAGGGATCATAGGAACAGGGCGGGGGCGCGGTTCCTTCGCCCGTGGAATAACTGCCTCGGCAAGCTTCTAGTCCACAACTATGGCAGCGGCCACAGTGATTCCAGCGGCGGGGACTCTCGCTTTGGGACGCACGTATGGAGGCCCAACCCAGGCAAACAGTGGCAGTCATACCCAAGCTGCAAGCTACTCAGCGGCAGGAGGAGGCTCAGTTAGTGGAAATCGAGCAACGCCCACAGCAAGTGTGCAGAGCAGCGTCACCTCCACACCCTTCCGGCGACGTCTCACGGCCGATCAACTGGCGAAATGATGCGCAAATGGGCTTTGTTACAACTGCGACGAAATCTACACGAGGGGGCACAGGTGCAAACGTTTGTTCCATTTGGAGGTAGAAGATGAGGTGGAAGAAGGAGACCACACGACAGAACTAGAGGAGGAAGTATCTCTGTCCATGATAGTTGTGTTGGGACCCAAGCATGGGGACACGATGCAACTTCCGGTGCTCATAGGAGACAAGCGCTGGCTCGGCCTCATCGACAGTGGGAGCACACACAACTTCATGAGTGCGTATGCAGCACGTCAAGGCGCAGGGGAACAGGCTGCCAACAAGTCGGTGAACGGCATGCCTCAGCAAGTGCGGGTCACTGGAGGAACCCATCTACCTTGCCTAGGCAACGTCAAGACAAACTTTGACATACAAGGGCAGAAATTCTCAGGCTCGTTCATCATCCTTCCTATCGATGGTTTCGACATCATTCTTGGGGTGCAGTGGTTACGAACCCTGGGAAATATCCATTGGAACTTTGAAAATTTATCTATGGAGTTTGAGTGGGTAGGAACACGCGTACGGGCAAGGCATGCAGCGTCAACCACGCCCAACCTTGATGCAAGCTGAGTTGAAGGAGAACCGGGCGATCCAAAGCCTCTTGGAAGACTATGGAGACGTGTTCGCAGACCCACAGGGGCTACCACCTCCAAGGCCATGCGACCATCGTATCACATTGGCAGAGGGTACGGATCCGGTGGTGGTGCGGCCTTATAGGTACCCCTACCGCCAGAAAGATGAGATTGAGCAACAATGCGAAGCCATGCTGAAGCAGGGGATTATTCGGCCTAGCCACTCACCATTCTCGTCTCCGGTCCTGCTGGTCAAGAAGGCCGATGGGACGTGGCGATTCTGCGTGGATTACCGCGAGCTCAATGCACGGACGATCAAGGATAAGTTCCCCATTCCTGTTGTGGAGGAGCTTCTCCACAAGCTTGGGGGAGCATGCTTCTTCACCAAGTTAGACCTACGCTCGGGGTACCATCAAGTCCGGATGTGGACATACGACATCGCCAAAACAGCCTTCCGGACACACCACGGCCATTACGGGTGTGTTTGGTTGCCTGCATGGTGACTGAATTGCATGAGTGGATGCAACTGTATCTGTTAGACACATGTTTGGTTTCCTGTTCATCCTGGCCAGGTGGATGCAATTGCACCCACTCATACAGGATGGAGAAAACACAGAAATTAGACTTCTCTCTAATGCAGGCCGGTGAGATGCACAAACAAGTAACCAAACAACTTAACTTGCATCCACTCAGTCAGACCAAGGCTGGCCTGGATGGCTCATACGAAACAATCTAGGATGGTGCAGGTACCCAAACACACCCTACGAGTTCCTGGTGATGCCCTTTGGATTGTCCAATGCACCATCCACCTTCCAGGCCTTGATGAATGAGGTGTTGCAGGACCTCTTGCGCAAATTTGTACTTGTCTTCTTTGATGAAATTCTAGTGTATAGTCACTCAGAGGAGCACCAAGATCACCTGCGCCGGGTTCTAGAGCGGCTGCGACTGCATCGACTCTACCTCAAACGATCAAAGTGTGCCTTCGCTCAATCACAGGTCGGATATTTGGGCCACATTATCGCCCAGAACGGGGTGTCGGCCGACCCGGAAAAGCTCCAGGCAGTGACCACGTGGCCACGGCCCTCCTCCGTATCAGGCCTGCGGGGGTTCCTCGGACTAACCGGTTACTATCGACGCTTCGTTCGAGACTACGCCGCTATTGCATAGCCTCTCACGACATTGCTTTGCAGAAATGGGTTTTCTAGGACAGCTTCGGCTGAAGAGGCTTTCCACCGCCTCAAACAGGCCTTGGTGTCAGCACCTGTGTTGCAAATGCCAGATTTCTCGATCTTATTCGTGGTGGAGTGTGATGCATCGGGCAAGGGCATCGGGGCGGTCCTGCAACAACAAGGCCATCCTATCGCCTACTTCAGTCGCAAGCTGGCGGATCGACACATGAAGCTGGCGGCCTATGAGCGCGAGCTTATCGGGCTGTGCGGCCACCCCTTCATCATGCGCACGGACCACGGAAGCCTCAAGTTCCTCTTGGAGCAGGCACTCATCACACCACCACAACAGCACTGGCTCAGCAAATTAATGGGGTTTGATTTTCAAGTGGAGTACAAACCCGGGAGGCACAACGCGGCGGCTGATGCTTTGTCGTGGGTATACACTGAAGATGGGCAATGCGCAGCCATCTCCTGCCCCACGAACGAAACACACACCCAGTGGCATGAGGAGCTCCGGGGGCATCCAGAGATCAAGCGCTTGGCCAATCGATGGGGTAGCGCCCCGACCGAACCAGCGTCCTCTTCGGCAACACAGTCGGCGCCGTTCCTTCCAGCATCCACGTCGAGCACATCACGGATTCAGTCTGAGGCAACCCCGACCACTACAGCGCACACCCAGTGGTCGGTCTGCGCCGGGCTCATATTCCGTGACAAGCGCCTCGTGGTGCCGGCCTCGTCACCATTGGTGGACAAGATCATTTCCTCCACCCACGACCTCGCCCATGAGGGAGTACAGAAGACTCTACACCGTCTCCAAGCCAGCTACTTTTGGGAGAAGCAACGGGAATCGGTGGAGCAATATGTGCGTCGCTGCGTGGTCTGTCAACAAAACAAGACTAGCACTCTAGCTCCAGCTGGGCTTTTGCAACCTCTGCCCGTGCCACATCAAATATGGGCGGATATTTCCATGGATTTCATTACAGAATTACCAAAATCCCAAGGGAAAACTGCTTTATTGGTGGTGGTCGACAGGTTGTCAAAGCACGCTCACTTCATTCCATTATCCCGGCCGGCTACGGCTCCAGTGGTCGCCAAGCTTTTCTTCGATCATGTGGTCTGCCTGCATGGCCTTCCGGAGTCAATCGTCTCGGACCGTGATCCCGTGTTTCTCAGCGCTTTCTAGCAAGATTTGTTTAGGCGGAGCAGCACGGCCTTATTGATGTCCATAGCATACCACCCCTAGACGGATGGTCAGACAGAAGTGGTAAACCGCACCATTGAGATGTACTTGCGTTGCCGACGGGTACCAATCCAGCTGCATGGGTGCAATGGGTGCCGTGGGCGGAATTTTGCTACAACACTTCCTTCCATACCGCTCTCTGCATGACACCGTTTGAGCTGGTTTACGACAGACCCCCTCCAGCACTGACGCCATACCAACAAGGGACGTCCGTCATTGACTCAGTGGATTGTGCTCTGGCGGACCGGGACGCCCTGCTGCAGCAAGCAAAAACCCAGCTTCTCCAGGCACAGAACCACATGAAACAACGCTATGACAAGCATCACCATGAAGTGGAGTTCGTTGTGGGAGCATGGGTTTGGCTCAAGCTTCAGAAACATCGCCAGGTTTCGGTTCGTACAACATTCCAAGCTGGCCCCACGGTTCTATGGGCCCTATCAAGTGGAAGCCCGTATTGGCTCCGTCGCCTATCGACTTCACATACCCACTTCAGCCCGTCTTCACAATGTGTTTCACGTCTCGTTGCTCAAGGAATTTAAGGGGGAGCCGCCCGTGCACGTGGTGGACCTCCCTACGGATGTTATCCCTTCGGGCGAAGCTGCTCGGCGGGAACCTCACCTTATTTTGGCTCATCGTTTCGCCCAGGGCAAACGTCAGCTACTAGTTCAGTGGGCAGGGGAGCCGGAGGATGAAGCCACATGGATGGACACCATCACTTTCCGACGTTCCTTCCCAGACTGCAAGCTTGAGGACAAGCTTGTTCGTGAGGAGGGGAGTGATGATATGCGCCAGGGTTTGGATCGTGTATATTTCTGACGACGTCAACGAAGCAACCAAGCGCCAGCAACAACCGTCGAGGCGGCAACTGGAGCAGCGTCGATCGCAAGAGAACAGGACCATGCAAGGATTAGGAGATGTGTACGTATTAGAGTCTGTTAGGAAGAAGTGTGAGTTGCTAGTCGTATGCAACTAGGAAGTCGGATACGACTCGGAAGAAAACATGAGTTGTATCCTAGGTATAAATAAGAGAAAGAAGAGAATGTAAAGGGGACTTGATTGCTACAAACAAATCTCAGGCGGTGGCTCCGACAACAGCAAAGTTACCCAAGGCGCACGCCGTCGCGGCTTGCGTCGAGAAGCTGCGACCGGCCGGCGGAACTGGAACTCGTCTTGTCTGAACTAGCTCGATCTGAGTTATCTCGTACCAAAAAACAACCGGAATAGATACACAATTGAACCTCTATCCTTAAAAGCTCATCTCTAATTCTGATAACAAACTCCCTAACAAGAATCTTTCTCTAACAACTCCTGAACTCGGGCACTGGCTGGACCTGCAGCATGATCCCATGCCTAACTACCTTCTGCCGAAACTGCTGATGATGACTCTCACGCAACTGCTACTGATCTCCTCGTTCCATGCATATTTGCCCACATGACAACTCTAAATACCATACCAGATGACTGCTGCTAACAAAATCAAAGCACAGCACTTAACTCCTTTTTTCCTCAACATATGTGCGGAGTTTGAACCTTTTCATTTTCAACCAACACATTTCAAACATTTACTTCTAATTGTTTTGAGAGCTTTCTCATTACCTGCCTTAGGACACATATAAGCAAATATATGGCTTGTTTGTTTCAGCTGAGGATTGTAAAAAGCAGTTTTTAAAACCTAGATTCTAAAAGCTAGATTGTTAAAAGCTGGAGGTTGAAAAGCTGATGGTAGTTTGGCAACCCAGATTCTAGTGTGTTTGGATTGCTGTTTCTGCGTGGCAAAAGTGAGGGGGGTGAGGGTAATGAGGGGCAATGGTGGGTAATTTCGACTGAAGTTCAATGGGCATTGTGGTCTTTTGAAGAAAAAAAAGCTGAGAAAAGCTCCTCCGGAGTGGATTGTGGGATTGCTACAATTTGACCTCTAGATTGTTACAATTCAGATTGAAAGTTGCCTGTTTGTTGACCTTCTAGATTTAAAAAACTGCTTTCTACAATCCCCAACTGAAACAAACAAGCCCATAGTACAGAAGCAAGCAGAATTCCAATATTTAGGCCCTGTTTGGCAGAGCTTCAGATCCCAGCTCCACCTCATATCTGAAACTTGTAGGCTAAAATAAAGTAAATTAAGTTTATATTTTTATTCTAAAATGGAAACAAAATGACCCACCTAAGCACTCTTAATATACCCACAGCTTCAGCTCCACAGATCCGATGGAGCTAGAAATACCCAGCTCTACTAGATCCACGGATCTGATAGAGCTGGAGCTTTGCCAAATAGAGCCTAAGAGTGTTTAGGTGAGTCATATTGTTTACATTTTAGCCTACAAGTTTTAGATCTAAGGTGGAGTTGAGATCTGAAGCTCTGCCAAATAGGACCTTAACTTAAAAAAAGAATAGCATGCAACTTACATACGGATGGACTTTAAGTAATCTGGATAGTGATTTTTTCAGGAGTTATGCCATAGGTATTCAAGATCTTCAAAAATTTGTGAACCCATTCATCAAACTTTTCACATCTGACTTCGACTATTTTAAGGTGTTCAGATTGAAGCAGTTCTTCCTCTGGACAGCGACTTTCTTCCATTTTCACCATATGTTCATGTTCCTATAACAGAGAAAAATACGCTAGCTCAATCAATCATGCAGGATAACTTTGATAAGACATCGACTAGCATATTAGAATGCATATACCTTCCAAAGTTCAAGAGTGAGCTTCTCTAAAATTGGTGCGTGTCGGAGAAAGCAAGCTAGAGCATGAAAATCACAGCCAACAACCCACTCATTGAGTAGCAAAGTTTTTAACTTGCTGAATGTGGGGCACCATGTCAAGTCTCGCTTGAAAATGCGCTGGATAAAAGAAAAAAATAAACATATAATTTTCACAGACAAGATAAATTGAATAGGAACACTGGATAGACTTTTAAAGCAAAATCAAGAGATAACAAAACAGGTCAATGGCCCATATAAGGTTCTCTTTCCTGGCACAGAAATATCCTAATCCTAGCAATATCGATTGAAGTCCTGCAGAAATTAAAATGAGTCTCTTCTATTTTCGGATTCCCAAAAGTCAAAAACAGCTAGATGTCAGAAGTACCAAACCAATAAAATGCAATAACGCACACACACACACACAAATCAATTTTCAGGGATATTGTCATTGAAAAATGTTAACTTATCAAACACAACTGGTGGTAAAAAACATAAGAAGCTTGTTAGAGTGTAAAGTTTATGAACATGTAATGGTAGATAAACATACTGCATAATACTGTGAATGGCCCAAAAACACTAGGAGATAAGTTAGAAGTAAGTGCAAACGTACCACTCCATGATCTTTAGCTATCAACTCCAAATTCGTAGCATTGGACAAACCACTGAGAATCACACACTTTTCACTGCCGTCGCGATTGCCACAACAAGAAACACATGTATTTGAACAACAATCTCCATAGTAGCTATAGCTACAACGATCCGTACAGAAAAAGCCAACCCTGACAAATGCTGTTACTAGCAAAGGCATGCTTTCAATCAAAGGAGTCATGCCGTGAATTTCACTCAGTCTTAGTAAGAGAAGACCTGGGGCAGAAATCTGTGTACGGAAGTTGCAAGTGAAGCTACACCCATCGACACAGAGGCGCTTTAGTGACTGGGACGATATCATGTGGGCAGAAATTTTGCAAGAATGCATACCAAGGTCCTCCAATGCCAGACAGCTTGAGAAGTCTAGACCACGGTTGTCCAACTCTACACGCCAAAGCTCTAAGGTCGTCAAGTGCTGGGAGATGAGAGGCATGTTGACTAGCAGCAGGGGTTTCTCCAGTGAGCGAACATCGACTCTGAGCACCCGAACATTGTGTATTATAGCATACCGGATCCACAGCTCGACGTACCGGAATGGCTCCACGCTATCAGCAAAGGCACGAGATAGCATTTGAACCATGTGTCTGTACGTACAGAAATCGAGTTCGTGCAGAGGCGAGTCGTCACGCAAGAGCAGCAGATGGTTCACAAACTTGTTGAACTCCGCCGGGCTGCCCCAGCTGTCCGCGTCGTCGATGCGCAGGATAGGCGCGAACCTCCAAAGGTCGCGCCAGCGGCGGGAGAGCACGCTCAACCGCACGGCCTCGTGGGAGGGCAGGAACGACAGCACGTGGAGGGGTGTAAATGGGTCGGGTAATACCCGACCCGTACCCGTACCCGGATGCAAATTTACCCTAATAGAAACTATTTTGCACTACCCGTCGGGTACGGGTACGGGTACGGGTAGTACCCGGGTAGATCAGGTGCGGGTTCGGGTCGGGTACGGGATTGACGATACCCGGCGGGTACGGGTCGGGTTCGGGTACCCGAATAATTCTCGCTATCCGGGTACCCGGATACCACCAGCCCACAACAACAATTACAAAGCCATGGGCTCATTGTGCTGCGCCGCCTGCGCTGGCCCACCCAAGCACCCACATCCCCTCAAGGCCTCAATGCCTCTGCCTCATTCGGTCATCCTCTCAATCCCTATTCGGCATTGATCTCCCAGCCAGCCGCTGCGGCACCGCCTGCTCACGCCTGACCCGGTCGTCCGCAGCCGCCGTCCGCCAGCCCGCGCGGCTCGCCCTTGCCTTCCTCGTCGCGTCCGTCGCGTCCTTGCCTTCCTAGAAGCCGGCGCGTTCTTCCCTTCGCCAGGGCCGGCCCGCACGGGATCCACCGGTTCTTCCCTTCGCCGGAGCCAGTGGCAGTGGGAGAGCCGCAGCGCCCGCGAAGGTGGACAAGCAGGTACGCCGAGGTGTGATATGATACAACGACCCATACCTCCAAAACGGTAGACTCACCCTTCCTAGCTCTCAGATCTTCCCCTCCTCCTCCCCCATGGGATTGGATCGGATTGGGTGGGTGCCGTGCCGTGCTGCTCGATCTGCGTTGGTAGGGATTTGCGACTCCCGATTTGGGGCTAGTATTGCTAGCGGCGCTCGTTGGTGAACCAGAATATCGTGCAATGCTGTTGCCTTTTGCTTCATTTGGGATCTCAGATGGAAGTTTGTTAGCTTAATTTAATTGCTATCTATATGAATTTTCGAGTACCAGCGGAAGCCCATGATGTCCTGTATGAGATATCGAGGGAATTGACAGCTTGAGCAAATTGTTCTGAGAGCCTAGCTAGACCTAGTGAGGGTGTCCGAGGTCTCTCATGCTCTTAGGGAACATTGTGAATCCAAGCGATTCCTGCAAATTAGTTGTCGCTCAGATCTACTAAATGGTATGATTTATAGTTTTGTTGTATGTCTCTGTATGCGTCTAGCAATAGCTTTACATCTCTTCAGCATCAGAACGAAGAGAGCAATAGCTTTCATGGAGCTGGCCTATATTAATTACTGGACTTGGCCGTCCCGGCCGGCCAGCCATTCCAATGCCTTGTTGTGTGCAGCCATTCCACTCTTGCGGTTATAGTTAGAAGTTCAATCTTCGATTAGTTTCAGTTCAATTGATCTCTCCATGTACTTCTGAATGATACTGGATAATATCAGCCTATGCTTGCACTATATGTGTTGGACTACATGTGTCGAACTATATGTGTGTGATTTCACTTCATGTATTGAACTTTGTGTGTTTATTGAACTCCATGTGTTTGATTATGTACTTGTTCGCGCCAAAAACGTGAAGGGGGTTTTAGGCCTCGAACACACAAGACAAACACCGGGTTTGCAGAGCGTGCCAGTCGATTTGACCTGAAATCGACAAGGTAGAATTTGTAATTTGACCGAAGCCGATAAACAAGGATCTATCGGCTTTTCGCTAGTCGGCAAGAACCGATTAGGAGATAACTAGATCAACCGATTCTGATTGATCCGGATACAAGGTAAAAATCGGCCGAAGGCGATGCAACAAAACGAAGCAAATCAAACCTGGGTGAAATCGGCTAAAATCAACAATCGGCGATGCGCAACTATGTTGATTCCGTCGACTTACAGAGAGATCTATTAGGCTAAAACACTGTAAAAGAAAAGCTTGTAAAAAGTAGGTGTGTTGTTGGATTTGTTTGTGTCCGTTGTGCTTGACGCCTCCTCCTTTTATAACACGCCCGACCGATCCGAGTTGTGTATGGATACGGTGCTTTTATCCGTGTCGGCCTTTTATCCGATTTCCTTCCCTTTTAGAAACGGTTTCCTTCTCGATTTGTTTACCGATTTCTTTTCCACATCTCCTCTGTCTTAGACCGATTCCAACACGCATCGAATTTTGGTGCAAACATATGCCCCATTTTTGAAAGGTAACTTGTTATCTTTCAAAAATCCCTTCGCTTTTTCCGTGATCGGCTTGTCGCTTAGGATTCATCTCAGAACTTCCCCATTAATAGCGCCGCAATGTCCTCTGTGCGTTTTTAATGCAACAATCGCTCCCGCCGCCGCCTTCTTTCATCGCAGATAAATATGGGGTCCTCCCCACGGTCATTTTCACGCTTTCAAGCTCTCGGATCGTGCACCATCGGCTCTTGTCATCCTCTCTTTGTTCTTTCAGACCTACGACATGGACCCTTCATGTATTCATCCCGATTCCTCAAAGTTCCAATCAATTCTACTTAGGACCGATAGGTAGTATGTCTACAGACACAATCATCAATACCGAGATCCCTAGACTCCCTCTATCTACCGGGTACAATGTTTCGAGTGGGAAAAAGTTTTAGGGCATGTCCCACTAGCCTAAAAGGATGGAGATCTTGGTTTATTAGGGTATCGGCTCAAAAGAGGGTAGAATGGGAGAGGATGGGTATAGCCGAAGTCTCTATCTTTGAGTCTAGCCGACCACGAAGCCAATGAACCTTTGGTAGTCATGCGGCATGTTATTTTTGGTCGGATTCTTTCAACGCCTTTTTATTCTCGGCCCCGCCTAATCGGCCCTACTCGCTAGATGTGGCCCAATTGTCGCCTTAGGCCAGGCGGGGACCGATTATCGGCTTTCGGCGGAAAACCTTCTTTCAAATTAATCCGCAAAAAGGCGAAGGTTGGCATAGATACATCCAAAATAACAATAGGGTCACCGGTCCAAGATTTACCAAGAGCACGCCGCTTTTCTCAATCTTTGGTTAGACCGATATCTTTTACGTGGTGCTTCCTTGGCCCTACCCAAACTTTTCGATTAGTAGCGAACGTCTGGCGGAGGGTCATCGGCTTTCCCTTGGCAAGATGTTCCTCGGCGATATTTCAAATGATGTACGTAATTAAATGAGTCGACTCTTTTCCTGGTTTTGCCAAACATGTCGTTGGTAATATAGGAGGTCCTCTTTGGTTCGTCCAAACATGGCTTCATTGTATGTTTAGCCGATCTATTTTATCCGAACCCTCCGTAGCTCAACTTTCCCTCGGGAGGATTACCCAGAGCATGTCATTCCACAAGATAGAGCTAGCCGATCCTATGGCGAGAGGTTTATCATGTCTTCACGAGAGCTAAAAATGGACTCGATCGGCTTGCACAAATACCTCGCTTTCTTCCTTTCCTTAGATAGGGCTTCCTTCGCCAACAAGACTTTTTCCGATATACCGATGTAGCCGATTGCCCACACCCAACATTCCTTCACCTTGATTACGATAGTTCCTCGATGCCCCAATCTACCCTAGATTTGTACAAAATCATCCTCACTCCTTGCATCTTTCATGTCGGCTTGAATACCCGCAACCTAACATTTCAAATTGCCTTACGAGTTTTACCACCCTTCGGTTTACGCCACAATTAGGCTTTGGGCAAACCATTCCATCTTTCCCCTACTATCTTGTGTCGAGCCTCGAGCCCGAGTGACCAACAGTGTCGCCACGAGGTCATCCTTGAAGTAGCCAGATGGTTTGCAAATCCTCTCAACGCCACATTTTGTTCTTAATTCCGTCGGTCACTGCGTTCTCGCAGCGGTGGACTAGAATATCGAAGCCATACTAATGGGACAGGACTCGTCGCTATAATTCACTTATTCCTTCCCGACTTTCATGAGCCGACAGAGTTTCCGGTCCAAAGACAAGCTCGGGTTATAAGCGACTCTTCAAGAGTCGTAGAGGTACCGCTTGTTTTTATATCCCTCTGCTTTTACACTTGCCGCATCGGCTTATTTAGAATGCCTTTGATCTTTCCAGTCGATGCGGGTCTTTGGTGAGCCATCAACCGATCCCCATGTTTCTGCCAAGAGTAGCCGACAACGACGCCCGTGTCAATCTGTTGGCACCACTGGGTATACTTCAGAAACTTGGATATTCAAGCTCCTCTTTAACGGACTTAGCTCGCCAATGCTCCAAGTAAGTCTTTTGCATATCGGCTAACATGCCCCTTGCTTTGACAATTGCTAACTCGAAAACACCGCAGAGAGGAGGAAGAAGTCGGCCAGCGCCACCTGCACTGAGGAGGCGGCAACTGATGGCTCTCCAGAGCACTCGCCATCTTGATGTAAGTTTTATTCTTTATTCTTTGCTCAATATCATTTTTCATATTGCTGATTTTATTCTCTTGAATCCCTAGCAATCTCCGTCGATTCAAGTGGCGGGAGTTATAGCCGATTTCCAAGGTGCTACATCGGCTATCCCTCCACTCCGCTCCATTGCCGCCGCCATATCGCAACAGACTATCGAGATCTCCGATCCACGACCCCAGGCGCTATCAATCTGATCTCGCCGATTCTTGGCTTCACTGGGCGAGCTCGGCGATCCGGCAAGTGCTAGCCACCGATGACTACCAGACATCCGCGCATAATAGCCGCCTGCGCCCGACATCAGATTTGCCGTTACCGGCTGGCCGGGTATGCAGGAGGCGACTCAATCGTCTCCTGGGCCAGTGATGCAACGAGGCGCTCTTACGGCCAACACTCACTCTTGAGGAACGCTATGGCGGCCATGCAAGCCGACCTTCCTCGCGCCATGAATGCTTTGCTAGAAGTGTGCCATCCGGATGATCGCTTCGGCCAGACGAGAATCGCCAAAACCGGACTTGAACAGAGGAAGGCCCAGAAGCCGACCAAGAGATTCTCGACAAACTTATAGCAGATGCTAAATCTCGAAAGGGTGCTTTTGACCAGGGTGTCGCTATGTCGAAATCGGCCAAAGCTAAGGCCCAGGAGCCGAGTCATCCAAGAAAAAACTTGAAGAACAAACCGCCTTGGTTACAAGAGAACTTGCAGATTGCCAAATCGGCATTGCAGATGCGACATCTTCACTAGCGCCTCGGAGGCAAAGAATTGGCGAAGTTTTTGCCAAAGTTAAGAGCCAATCGGCCAAGATAGTCCGATCCGGGTGATGCAAGATGGTGATCAACAATTGATAGACGGCGTTCAAGCTACCATCGGAAGGGCAGCGGCACTATCGGCTTTGGGAGCCCATTTGCCCGGTCGGGTCTACACTAGTCTTTAACTTACCGATTAGTTGTGGCCAACCTCTGTAATATTGCTTTAAACTTGAGATGCCTTTTGAAATCTTGCTTGATCTACCAGGCATCCGATTTTGTAAACTTTTAATCTGTGGATGGATGTTTCAAACCGACTTGGCTCGGCTTTATGACCAATTTTATATGCATGTGCTTGTCATTGATCCCGATGCCTTCACCTCTATAGTTAGGACCCGACCCGGATGCTTGGGTGATATGCCTTCAGATACTTTCCATTGATTGCTTTAGGTAGGACGAACCCTTCTAATGATTCCAAGATATATGAATTTCCGTCAACCGTACGATTGATCTTATAAGGTCCTTCCCATGCTCGGAGACCATTTGCCGAATCGATTATCCCTAGACCCAATCGGCAACACGGTTTTCCATACTAAATCGGCTTGACTGAATGACTTAACAATCACTTTTTTATTGTACGACCTGGCAACAATCTCTTTGTTCTTTTTAAGCCGATCTAGCGTGACTAGCCTTAGTTCAGCCAAATCATCTAGATTGTCCAGCATCGCCTGTTTGTATTCATCTACCGATACCTTATCTTGCTCGTGTAGCCTTATTGAGCCGATGTTGATTTCAACGGCAAAACGGCTTCTTGTCCGTATACCAACTGAAAGGGTGACAATTTAGTTGTTCCGTGATAAGATAGCCGATAAGCCCATAAAGCCTCTGATAGCGTCGAATGCCATCTCCTTGGCTTTTCCTCAATTTTTCTTTTTATCAGCTTTATCAATGTTTTGTTCGACGATTCGGCCTGTCCGTTGGCTTTGAGCATAGTAAGGGAGGAGTTGAGTAATTTTATCCCAAGACTTTCTGCAAACCCTTTGAACTCATTGGACATGAACACAGTACCCTGATCAGTAGTGATTGTCTGTGGAATCCCAAACCGATGGACGATGTGTTCGTTTACAAAGTCGATTAGTTCTTTACCAGTAACCTTCTTGAGTGGCACACCTCAACCCATTTTGAGAAATAATCCGTGGTCGCAAGGATGAATTTATGTCCTTTCTTTGGATGACGGAAATATCCGGCCGATTATGTCTATACCCCATCCTCTAAACGGCCATGGCTTGACGATCGGATGTAAAGCCGATGTCAGTCCGATCGTATGTTACCAAACTTTTGACACGTTTGGCATCCTCTATAATATTTGAAGCAATCTTCTAACATCGTCGGCCAAAAATATCCTGTTCGTCTCAGTACCCATTTCATCTTACGAGCCGATTGATGTGACCCACAAATGCCTTCATGAACTTCACCCATTGCCACTTTGGATTCCTCGGTTCCCAGACATCTTAATAACAAACCTTCCATAGTCCGAAAGTACAATACGTCTTCTAGTAGAACATATTTGAGTGCTTTGCGCGACCTTTTGCTCGATCGGCTTAGCCGGATCTCGACAAATAATCCCTTATCTCTGCTTCTCCGATCGACGGTGGACACAGAGAACCGCCAAACGCGTTTAGCTCGATTGTTCCTTGTCGGCTTTGAATCTTGTCCCATGATGCACTTTGTGCCAATCGGTTTGCTTTATCATTAGCGTCTCTGGGGATATGTTTTATGGAAAATGTAGTGAATATCTCGATGATCTGGAGGCATTGATGCAAGTACTGGGTTAGTGCATCATCATTGCATCGGTATTCTCCTCTGACTTGTCAGACAATTAACATCGAATCCCGAAAGCTTCGACGTCTCTCACTCCGATGCTATCTAACAGCTTGTAGACCCCTTAGTAATGCTTCAGATTCTCGCTTGATTATTTGAACATCGGCTATTTAGCCGATACATGAAGTCATACTCCTGCTTTCTAGGTGAAACTAATACCACACCGATGCCTTCGCCTTCTTGGCAAACAGACCCATCAAAATACAGCTGCCAAGGAGTTACACTAGTTGTTCCTACTATTGTTTCACTCCTGTGATAAAATCGGCCACACTTGTCCTTTCACATTTAGTCGATTCATAGGATAACTCAAACTCTGTTAGGGCGTATGCCCATTTACCAAGTCGGCCTCAGAGAATTGGCGCCGATAATATGTATTTTACTATATCGGTTTTGCATATTATGACGCATTTGGACGCCTTGATATATAATGTCTTAACTTGGTGCAAGCAAAGTACAATGACAGGTATAATTTTTCTACAAAGGGATACCTGGTTTCGCATTTAGAAGACGTCGGCTTAAGTAATATATTGCTCGTTCCTTCCTATCGGCTTCTTGTGTTAAAACTGCTCCAATCGAATCACCTTCACCGATATATATAGTCTAAAAGGTATACCGTGTTTTGGTGCGGTCAATCTTGGTGGACTCATCGATAACCCTTTATGTCGTCGAAGGCCTTTTCTTGATCGGCTTCCCACTTAAACTCTTGGTTATCTTTAATTTTCAAGAATGGTGTGAAGGCCGAATACGCCCCGACAAGTTTGAGATAAAACGTCGCAAGTAATTGATTTTCCCAATCAACACCTGCAACTCCTTTTACTTGCTCGGCGGTTTAGTATCGGCTATGGCTTTCACTTTGGTTGGGTTTACTTCAATCCCTCCTTCATGCAATCGTAAACCCAAGAAATTGTCCACCGATACTCAAGCACATTTGAGAGGTTCATTTTTAACCCATGTAACCTTGTGCTTTGAACATTTTCCTCGAATCGGCTAAATGTTGCCGCCTTCTTTGGATTTTACCACTACGTCGTCAATGTATATTTCCACAAGATTGCCGATCAAATCATGGAAAATATGGTTCATAGCACGTTGATAAGTAGCTCGGCATTTTTAAACCGAAGGTCATAACTTTCCATTCATATAGCCCTAAAGCCCCGGACATCCGAAAGCCGCTTTTGTGTATATCGGCTTGGCCATGAATATCTGATTGTATCCGGCGTTCCGTCCAAAAAGCTTATGATGTTATTTCCAGACGCAAAGATCGATAAGCATATCGGCTATGGGCATTGGGTACTCGTCTTTTGGCGTAGCTTTGTTCAAATCTCTAAAATCAACACATACCCTAAGTTTGCCGTTTTCTTCTTCACAGGACGATGTTTGAGACCCACTCAACAGATCGGCAAGGCCGGGATAAATTTCGCCTCTAGCAATCGTCCTACTTCTTCCTTTATAGCGTCATACAACGTAGGGTTAAACCGCCTAGGTACTGTTTGAACGGCCGATATCCAGGTTTTATAGGCGTAGATGTTCAACTAGTCATCGGCTTAAACCTGGCATTTCATAATACTCCCATGCAAAGCAATCCTTATATTCCTTGAGTATTTCGACCAACTTTGCTTTATAACTGGGTCCTAATTTAGCACTTACAAACGTTGGTCTTTTGCTATCCCCTTCCCAATATCGATCTCTTCAAGCGAATCGGCGTAAATCCTAACCCCTTTCTTTCTTCTTCAAAATCATCAACAAATTTTCTTCAGATTCTTCCTGCCGATAGCTCCTTGCTTTCTCCTGTAGTTTCGCTATTGTCTTGCGCTCCATCTTCTTATCACTTCGTCTGTCCGATCAAACGTATTGGGTTTAACGCTGATCGGCTTGAATCCTGATTTCTCAACACGTATAAAATCGCAATTGTCCAAGGCTTTTCCCGATATGCATTCACCTCTTCGTGGCCAATTGGTGTCGTGGCTAGCCATGGCGATATGAGCCGATGTGTCGGTGATACGATTTCTCTTGTATCATCGTTCCATTGCACCGGCTTTCGTGCATAGTTGATGGTATACAACGATTAGCATGGATCCGATCCGCCAAGGAGTACGCGTAATTGCCTTTAGCTTCAATTACAAAAACGCGATCGGCAAAGTTTTATTACCGATCGCCGCTTCGACACCATTACGCCTTTAGCCTCAGTTGGGTCTCCGGTGAAGTCATTTAGCACCATGTTGGTCTTGATTAAGTCTTCGTCGGCTTTTCCCAGCTTTCTGAAAGTACTTAACGGCATCAGATTGACCGTTGCCCCGCCATCGACCAACATACGGGATATTGGTCGGCCATTAATAAATCCCTTTAGATACAATGGTTTCAAATGCCGATGCATGTCTTGTGGTTTTTCAAACACAGCGTCTGGTGCTCCGAGGCACAACTGGGCGAACACTTCTTCAGCCGATTCTTGATTCACGAACTCGGCGAGTAAAGTGAATACCATGTTTATATCCATTGGTGGCGTATCATCTCGGATCATCGAGAATCGGATTGAACCGATTGATCTGAATCACTATCGGTCTGTTCCTTCTTTCTCCACTTCTTTTTCAAAATCGGTACGGTCTTAACTTATTAAACGTCCGATCCTCTCACTCTCCTTTCGGCTTCCCTTTCTTCTTGTGTTTTTAATCGCTGAAGCCTTCTGCGTTGCGACTTCTTTGAGACCCGCGGGCACCATCTAGGCCTGGGTTCTATCGGCTTTCTTATCTTTCGGCTAAATTGCCTATTTCGCTGTCAGATTCCATCCTTCTTGCGTTAGCCGATAACTCCTGACTTTGGGAGGATTCGCCTTGTTCTGATGTTGACAACCTTTCATAGATCGGCCTTCTGCTCCTTACTTAGGACGATCGCAGATTTGGCCTGGACAACCTGTCTTTTACTGATTGGTTTGGCCGACATGTAGACGAGTGTTGCATAGGACAAGATACAAGCTGTTGGTAAGGTCATCCCTCTTTCCCAAAGAAATCGCCAAAAGGACATTGCCGATGTTTCTCTTCCTTCAGAATCGGCCGATGTGGCACATCCGCCGCCAACGTTCGTCCCTCCTTTGTCCTGATCGATGAAAACCCTGGTGGTGTGGAGGGTTATACCTTTGACTTATCCTTTCATATTTCCCCAGGAGTTGCGAGAAAGTCGGCTTTGGTTTAAAATCGGCTCTTCTTGGAGCCTTCTCACTTCGATACCATTTACCGAGCCTCTAAGTCCCTCTTGGTTTCACCGTTCTTGAGTTTTGTCCATTTTTATCGGCTTCTATTTGTATAGAACCGGACGGTGATCTGCACTATCTCGTCTCGTGATACAATTCCCTTAGTCGGCTTATCCTCTTCCGCAGCCTCTTTTCTTTCCGTGAACATTGAACCATGTTGACTGAAAAGGGCCCATATCTATCTGCATAGCCGACTCTTACGCAAACTTTAACTTTGCCATCGGCGATGGCCGATTGGATCTGTTGTCGAAAAATATTGCAATCGTTAGTGTTATGAGAGAACGAATGATGCCATTTGCAATACCTTCGTTTTTAATTTCTTCTGACTATGGTATGATATGCCCATCTTGTAACCTTATGAGTTTTTCTTGTAGTAATAAATCAAATATTTTGTCGCATTTTGAAACATCATATGAATACTTGACTTCCGCTTTATTCTTTGTCGGCCTAAGCAGAGAGCGACGAGTGGTTTTGGAACCTTTGGCCCACTCGGCTATGTTTATACTTCCGTCGTCGAGGTGTCGCCCGAATCGTAATCTACCATGTTTACTTTGGCCTTTTCATTGCCGTTTGTCCTAAACCTATCTTTAAACCCTTTGCTCTCTGCATATCGGCTTTCATGTGTCGATACGCGATGGAGTAGGTGGCCTAAGTCGGGGAACTCCTGGCCTGACAACTTCTCTTTTAATGGAGGGATTAACCCTTGGAATGCTAGGTCGGCCAATTGATCGTCGGGCAATGTTACACTGTAGCACCTATTCCGTACGCCCCGAAATCTCTTGATATAATCAGAGACCGATTCGCATTTCCGCTTGATCAACTAAGATCGTAAATCCTGAGCTCCATAGTTCCTAAAAGAAGTACTCATGGAATCGGCTTTCTAAATCATTCCATATATGAACTGAATTAGGTGGTAGATTCGTGAACCAAGTGAATGCAAAGGCCAGATAACGACAAAGGAAACAACCTAATTTTTAACCCATCTGATCGCCGCCTCCCACACCGAGCCATGAACCGTCCGATATGCTCAATCGTGGTAATAGAATCATCCCCGAGAATTTAGCAAAGTCCGTATCCTAAAGTTGTGGGGTACGGCATTCGGTCTATGTAATCGGGTACGGCTTCCTGTGGCCGATCACTCTCCCTCCGGGTTGTAGACCGAATCGTTTCTCTTAAAACATTGGCAATTTGTTCTCGCCCAATTAACATTGTCGGCTTGTAGTGCGGTAGGACATGGCCAATTCTCATTGTTTGCGCCTGCCCCGAGTGCACACTCGGTCTTTGTCCAACTCGCACCTCGGGAGGTCTTGGTGCTGCGTCATAATTGTGATTAAAACCTAATGCATCGGGTATGGGCGCGGAAGGTTCGATGTATGGCACCACCCTATATGGTGCTTGTTTCATGGTTGTGGCCCTCGTGGATCAGGAACCTGTCCAATTTCAATCGGTGATAAGCCGATAACCCGATGTTGGAGGGCGACTTGATTGATTTGATGCGCCTATCTTGGCTCCATCCGTGTGCCCATGGAAGTGTGTGAACCCATCTTTCGCATGCTTGGTTTCAAAACAAAGAGGTTGAGCCAGATCATGATAGGCGCTTGAGCCGACATGTTTACCGTGTTGGTGTTGGGTGCTATGGAATATACCGGCACGTAGGGATGGTTTGTGGTGGGTCTAGCGTGCTTCCAGACGCAGCCTAATTCTTGCGCAATTGTTTTCACACTATTTTCTATCATCGGCTTTAAAGTAGATACTAGAGCCGATGATTGGTTAATCAATGCGTGATGGACAGATTGCTCGATCATACTTGATAAATCAGCTTGAGCGGGTGCGTATCGGCCACCGACTCGGATGTTGACTCCGATAGGATTGATGCTTGGGAGTGCAATCTTACGAGTAACGCCACGCAGCGTGTTTTCCGAAGCATCGTAGCATCATTTCCTCTAGAGTCGCCTTCGATCTTCGATTTCTTTCCGTTGCTCAGGGGTTAAATCGGCCATCTGAGGCGCGATTATGGCATCGGTGTTGATGTCGGCGGTGACTGCGGGCTTGTCGGTTGACGACATTCTTTTTGGGTCCCACCGGGCGTGCCAAAATATGTTCGCGCCAAAAACGTGAAGGGGGTTTTAGGCCTCGAACACACAAGACAAACACCGGGTTTGCAGAGCGTGCCAGTCGATTTGACCTGAAATCGACAAGGTAGAATTTGTAATTTGACCGGCCAGATAAACAAGGATCTATCGGCTTTTCGCTAGTCGGCAAGAACCGATTAGGAGATAACTAGATCAACCGATTCTGATTGATCCGATACAAGGTAAAAATCGGCTTCGGGAAGGCGATGCGCAACAAAACGAAGCAAATCAAACCTGGGTGAAATCGGCTAAAATCAACAATCGGCGATGCGCAACTATGTTGATTCCGTCGACTTACAGAGAGATCTATGAGGCTAAAACAATGTAAAAGAAAAGCTTGTAAAAAGTAGGTGTGTTGTTGGATTTGATTGTGTCCCCGTTGTGCTTGACGCCCTCCTCCTTTTATAACACGCCTGACCGATCCGAGTTGTGTATGGATACGGTGCTTTTATCCGTATCGGCCTTTTATCTGATTTCCTTCCCTTTTAGAAACGGTTTCCTTCTCTGATTTGTTTACCGATTTCTTTTCCACATCTCCTCTGTCTTAGACCGATTCCAACACGCATCGAATTTTGGTGCAAACAGTACTATTTAAACTCTTTGTTGGACTATGTATGTTTGTTAGACTATACGGTATTATCTATTATATTATGTGATGTACTAGCATGATGGTTGGATTGTTTTCATCGCATGTTTTGATCCTAGGTATTTTGTGCACTACCCGATGAAATATCCGTTGTATGTATTATACCCGTCCGCACACTACCCGAAACCCGATTTCTACCCGTCCGTAGAAAGTGCTACTGTTACTGCATTCTACCCGATTTTTACTACCCGTGCAGTGCGTGCAGGAGAAAAATAATAGGGTAGGGTATGGGATGACCTACTACCCGCCCGAACCCGACCCGTTTACACCCCTATGGAGAAGCGCATCCGGGAGGGCGTCAAGGAGGTCCACGCCGCTCTCCGTAGCCGCTACCCTGCGCTTCTTGCTGTTGCGCCTCCTAGGCATTCCGTCGAGCAATGACCAAGCAAGGCGGCAAGGCGAGAGTTGTAAGCAATGAGATGCCAAAGAACATAGTGGAAATAGAGGAGATAAGAGAAGATCTCGATGCATCACCTCACCTCACTGGTCGGAAGAGCCACTCGCCGCCGACGGGAACCACCGCCGCGAGCACCCTCCCCGATAGAGCACCCGCCAGGAAGCCAAGTGGGGGAGAAGGGGAGGGTGGCCGACTCTGAGACCAAGTAGTGGATCACGGGAACTCGATATCAACCGCAGCCGACTCGGACTACGAGTCCGTGTCCAAAAAAACCACACGGCCTTAATTATCTGCAGCTCTTTATATATATATATATATATTCTGTCTAGTAGAATCAACGAGTTATTACTAAAAAAAATATACATGGACGCATACACGAACTCGTTGCCGTCTCCATCGAGCGTCGACGGGAAGAAGCGACGCGTGTGCTACTACTACGACCCAGAAATCTCCAACGTCGACTACGGCGCGAAGCACGTCATGGTGCCCCGCCGCGTCGCCATGACGCATGGCCTCATCGTGTCCTACGGCTTGCTCAACCAGATGCGGCGCCTCCGCACGACACCCGCCACGCGGATGGAGCTCCTCGCATTTCATAAAAACACGTATGTTGATCTCCTCGGTGAGCTAACCTCTGACAACTACCGTCGTGGTGGCCTGATCCGAACCAAAGCCAACGAGGGCAACATCGGCCGCCGAGAACGTGGCTGCGCGTCTGGCGACAACCCCGCCATTGCTTTGGCCTCGAGTCTTGCTGCGATGCGGCCGGTGGGTCGCTCGTTGCGACGCAGCGCCCTCTGCAGTGGCACCTCCGACATCGCCATCAACTGGTCCGGCGGCATGCACCACGCGTGTGCTGATAAGGCCAACGGCTTCTGCTACGTCAATGACATCGTGCTTGCCATCTACCAACTCCTCGGCCGCTTTAGGCGCGTGTTGTACGTGGACATCGACGCGCACCATGGCGACGGCGTGGAGAAGGCCTTCCTCGAGTCAAACCAGGTGATGACTGTGTCGTTCCACCAACACGGCGGTGGCTTCTTCCCGGGGACCGGAGGCATCGACGATGTAGGCGAGGGGGCCGGCAGGTACTACAGCCTGAATGTGCCGTTGAAGGAGGGCATAGACGACGATGGGTATCACCACTACAGGAATCCAAACTATTTTCGTCGGCTCAAAATATTTTCGTCGGCCAAAAATAGACCGACGTAAATAACGGTGTAATTTCGTCGGTGAGGTGGAACCGACGAAAACCCAAAATATTTTAAATCGGCTCAAAATAGACCGACGAAATTAAACTTATTTTCGCTTGGTATGGGCCGATTTAAAATGCTTCCTACCATTAGGTATTCCTACCGCTTCTACTCCACGCCATACGCTCTCAATCGGTAGAAATCCCGTGAGTCTACTCCACGCCGCGCCGCCGCTCGCCCTCGCGCCGATCGAGCGATCCTCACAGCCTAACGCCCGCCCTCGCCGAGGTGTCCTAGCTCTCACTGCAGCCGCCGCCACCTGCCGCGCCGAGCCATCCTGCACGCCGCCGCTCGCCCTCGCCGAGCCACGCCGCGCCGCCCTCAGCCGAAGCCAGGCCCACGCCACGCCGCGCCGCCCCCACGCCCGCTCTCGCACCGAGCCAGGTCTGGATCATGATCCAACATCAATAGTCTCATGTTAGGCACATTGATTTGATTGCTTCACATGAGTTTAATCCATGTTGTTATGTTCTTGTGACATTGCTTGCTTTGTCAACCAAGTTAATTAGTTTATTTGGCTCTGGCAAATGCATCTTGAACATTCGGACTATTTTTTTGCTAATGTGTTGCTTGGTAGAATCAAGTCTGGGACCTATTTTTTTTGGGCTTGGAGCCCACTGGATGTTTAGCATTGTTTCATCTCAGAGAGCATAAATATGCATAAATCAGTATTGAGGAACTTGCTGAAAGTTCTTTAAAATCCATCTACTTGATTGTGTAGTTTGATGAGATAAATATATATATTTTCAAACCTGTGTTTGCTTGGACGAATTCATCTAAGGAGTCAAAAGTTACAGCCTTAGTCTATATTCATGATGTTTTTCAACTTTCATGAGATGAAGAAAGTGTTAGTTGGACTGTTTCATTTTTATGACTAGTCGGCAATTCATGAACATCCTGTGCATCTTCTTGTACTTATTGAGTTGCAACGTCTGTTTAATCAGATAGGATGATTGATTCCATCGCTTGTTGCTACATTTAACTACTGCTGTGAGTCAAATATGATGGCTATAAGTATCTATGCTATTGATCTCCTGTTTTACACTTTTTTTACATTTATCCTTTGTATCTGTGGGTTGGAATGGTCATGATCTGCTCCTGAAGGAAATACATGCCGTTGCTTTATAGAAATTTCTAGAGATATATTCCTGCTTTATAGAAGTTAAATACCATATATTATCATAATGTCAATCCTTTTTGTCAATTTAGTGATAGGCAAGTGGCATAACGAATTTAGTATTAGAAACAAATTTTGCATGTTTGATGAGGACATGATATTATGGAGAAAAGCATGCTGCACAAGCTTTTCTGGCACAGAAGTCTGTTAGCAACGATGGCTTTGAGACAAATAACTTTGATTCCCTTGTACATTGGTGATTTTTGTCACGTTGGTTCTTGGTTCTTTTTTGCCTATGTCAATGTAGTTTCTTGCCTTGAAATTGATCAGCAACAATATTCTTGTTTCTTGGCATGATTTAGTAAGCATTTAACGAAGGTTCTGCCTGTCTTCCCGTAACAAAGTTTTCTCGGGTATATTCAAATTCAACCAGTCTGTGGTATAGTTAGTGATTAATTGTTTATGCAGAGTCTACATCTAATATTTGCCAGCTGAGGAAACATGGCTAAAGTTTTCTCTACAGTTTGGATTGAATTTTGCAATGCAGATATCAATTGAACTGGACAAGGTATGTGATTCTTTTGGAAATGTGTTGGTAATTATTTCATGTAACTTTATACTCCCGTTGTTTCTGCTACAGCAAGTTTGGCTGGTAGTTTAGTAATGCTGTCACCAACTTGAGCTAGGATTTGTTGACATCTATTTGGCATATATTTGCTTGTGTATCTTGACTCAAGTGGTTTCTGAAAATAACTTCAGGGGATGCAAATCTCCAGCATAAACTTAGAATCCACAGTCGACCTAAAATATCAGCCAGACAAACCATGTTATCATTATTTATGAGCCAAATGAGGAGTTAAAAATAATGAGATTATGTCCATCAAAAGAATAACCACTTGAACAAATCATTGATTCGGTAAGTTGATGTAGCTCTCGTCGATCCCCACTGCTTGCTGCTTTGGTATTGATTCGGTTTTCTGAAAGATTGTTAGTGATATCAAAAGGTGTTAGCAGATGCAAGATGAAATGGATAGTTCTTGTGAATTAGCTAGCTAGCTAGTAGTTGGTCTGTCATTAAATGGCTTCACATGTAGGAAATAATCATGGTAAAGCTCCAACCTCCACTCCGTTCTCAGCCTCATGCATGCCGATTGTAGTTTGATTGGCACTGAATGGTATCATCGTGTTTATTTTATGGATCTATGTATAGTTTAATTTTTTTTTAAATACTAGAACTAAATAGTATCTTTTCTTGTACCGAAAAATGGGGACGTGCATTGTTGGCCGCATAATTAGCCGGCAGGGAGGCTAGCTTAGCCACATTAGTTTAATTTTATATTTTTTTATATAAAAAATATAAAAAGCCTTGTTCACTTCACCGTTGTGCTCATTGAAATACAATTAGTATTGTGCTCTGTGCCATATTCTTGTTCCCATTGATTTTGACATTTCCAAGTTTACCATAAGTATGGTTGACTGGATCTCTGTTGATAAGCTTATGTTGGTTTCTTAAATTCTTATTCACCCTTCTGATGCCAGATGAAATTATTTCAGGGAATGGTTTACTTCATTTTGATAGTGGATGTTCTGGTCAACCTAATTGCCTTTTCTGTAACAAAGCATCATAGATACTTATATATGGGACTTGGCTCTATTCTCTTGATAGCAATCTATACCGGTTACTTCCGAAGAAGGATCAGGAAGCAGTTCAATATCCAAGTAAGTATTTCTTGACATTACCATTTTCAGATAAAGTGCCCAAACAGGTTGCTAGTGCGCTAGAGCCTAGTAGTATGGCATAATGCAGTTGATTATGGCGTAGTTTTATAGGAAAAATTGTTGAGGGCTGTCCGATGTCAGCTATGCTTCTCATTCCTTACATTTACATATTAACTCTTAAGCTCATTAAATCTTGAGTTCCCCTGCTGCTGTTCTTATCATAACGAAGCAATCCCTTCATACTGGAAGGAATCAGTTTTTTGTTTATTTCTAATTTGTTTGATTGTTTTGGTATCTTGTTTTTGCTATATAGTAGTAGTAGTATTCTGTTTATATTACTAGTCAGATTAAAACTATGTTTGGATTAATATTTATATTATGGTGGAATTATGATTGGTATTAATAGTTATTTTGTCATCGGAACAGACAACTGCCCTTAAAAATGGTTCTTCTCGTCATGATATCCATTATTGGCTTGGTAAAGATACCAGTCAGGTTTGCTGTTGCATTTTACTTTCTTATTCTCTTTGCTGATAACCTAGCTAATGAAGACGTTTCTCTCATTCCCAATAGCTGTAATGAACTTGTGATGGAGACTCTATGGTTGTTAAAATTTTCTACAATTTTTATATAATTTTTTTATGAATTTCTGTTAATTTTCAGGGATTTTTATATTTTTTTTAAATTCAAAATAGTATTTTCGTCGGCCAAGGCTGACGAAAATAGAGCGATATTTTCGTCGGCTACGGCCGACGAAAATATACCTGCCACGTCAGCACTTGTGGGAGGACTGGTTGATGACCCTTATTTTCGTCGGCTGGAGCGGCCGACGAAAATACTTGTATTTTCGTCGGTTGCTGACGAAAATACTTGTATTTTCGTCAAAATAACTTCGTCGGTCTATTTTCGTCGGCAAACCGACGAAAATGTCTATTTTCGTCGGTTTTGCCCTTATTTTCGTCAGTTTTCGGCCGACGAAAATAGTATTGATTCCTGTAGTGCACGGGCTGTTCGAGCCGATCATCCGCGCGGCCATGGAGGTGTTCGACCCGGAGGCTGTCGTGTTGCAGTGCGGCGCCGACTCGCTCTACGGTGACCGGCTCGCGCGCCTGAAGCTGTCGGTGAATGGCCACGCAAACTGCTTCAGGTACATCCGGAGCTTCAACAAGCCACTGCTCCTCGGCGGCGGCGGCTACACCATCAACCATGTCGCTTCCTGCTGGTGCTATGAGGTATGTACGTAAAGTACTAGCTAGTACAAATAATGATGTTGCCATGGTTGTGTCCATGATCTCACTGTGATTTCTGTGCTGCAGACGGCGATCGCCGTTGGCAAGGACATCGCCGACGACATACCACACCATGGGTACGACCACTTCTACAAGGAGCAGGGGTACAAACTTCATTATTACAAATCGCTCAGCCGCGGCGGCACAGAGAAGGACATGGAGAAGATAAGGCAGAGAGCTTTGGAGCACCTCTCGCAGATCGAGCCCGTGCCAAGTGTGCAGTTCGAGGAGCCGCGCGGCTGGTCCGGAGGCATCGGCGACGTCATTGCCCTTTACGACGACCATCCTCCGAGTGAAGAAGAAGAAGATCCCATGGAGAGGCTGCACCGGCTGTGCGGCGAGGTTGACCTCGCCAGTTTCTTCCTAGACTTAGGGAAGCGACAGAAAATTAGTTAGGAGAAGACGTTGGTTGGTTCGTCCTGCATTAGGTCTTAGGTCTGTTCAGCTAGCTCAATGTCATTATGTAGTTACTTCTGCAGAAACTAAGTGCTACTATTTGTTTGTTCATGGCATCATGCAGCTTAAGATGCTAAGCTTGATTTTGAGGGAGAAAATATTCGAATGTGCTAACATGATCCTACAACAATTGCATGAAATCCTCAAATTTCTCACCTTGGGATTTGCGCTAAGACTCGCAATCCCCCTCACGTGTGCCTTAAACATCAGATGAAAAATATGGAACCGAAAATTTTTGCATGAAAAAGGAAACAGCCAAAACCCATTAGAAAACTCAGACATGAACGGCGAACCACACAAACAGGGCATACATTTTTCAAAATCAGGCTTTAAGGCATGTCACAATGTAAATGATCCAAATAATAAAAAAGTAAATTGTGATCAATTACTTTAAATACAGAGAGAGTGCAGAACATGAATTTACATGATTAGATGCAAAACATCTATCCATCAAATAGCCGCCTAAATACTATGGATAAGAAGAGTCAAGACGCTTGGTGCGAACTGAGGCTGTAGGGCAAAGTGCATCTGGTGGAGTCCTCTGAGAATAGGAAGCAGAATATTCCGAAAGCTGGTCCAAGATCTGATCAAGCATCTGCCGCCGCAGCTGCGCTAACAATTCCTACTGCTAAGCAAAGATCTAGTGCTGCTGCTGAGCTACAATATGATCAATCATGCTCCTCACGTGAGCATTCTGGGAGGGTGAGATGTGCCGAGTCCGAGCTCAAGAAGGTCCAGCTCCTGAATCCTGGGAAATATTTGTAGGCTCTGTAGGTTCACCATGATTGCCGTTAATCATCAAAACTGAAGTTGGGGAATCAGATGGTACAAGTGTCAATAGCCAACTTACCTTCAGAAGAACTCATACTCCGCTTGATATTGATCTACTCAACATGTATGCCATAAGGTACTTAAGATCATTAAAATTTTGTGAACACTCCCATCAAACTTTTCACATGACTTCAACTATCTTAAGTTGCTTAGATGCAAACGGTTGTTCTGTTATATTGTAGCTTCCTTCTATTTCCATCCAATTGTCAGGTGCCTGTATCAAACATACTTTCGAGAATCAATCAATTGTGATCAATGCATGATAATTTTAAATAGGAATATCTATCTGACCTATAAAATATACATCAGAAAGTTCAAGAGTGACCTTCTCTAGAACAGGTGTATGTTGCAGAAAGCATACAAGTGCATAAAGATGAATTGCCACGCACCACTCATTGAGTAACAAAGCCTTTAACTTGCTAAATGTTGGGCACCACATCAAATCCTTTTTGAATAAAAACTGAACAAAATGCAAAGGACTAGGAATAGCTTAAGACTTAATTTTAGAAGATGACAAGGTACTGAAGTAAAAAAAGCTTACCACAGATATTGAAAAGCCAAAACAGGCACAGTAACAAAAGTGGTTTATAACCCATATCATATTTCACAAGTCCCTAAATAACTGCTGTTTCAGAATCAAACCTTTTCAACTTCGAACACTAACATAAATAAAGGTAACGAATTTGGTCATATGAAAATGCAGTTATTGGATTCATACCAACACAAACACTAAAACTGTGCTTACTTAGGAACAGAGGGAGCACAAAGTAAGATATCAGAAGTAAGCAAATGCAAAAATCTGAAATACAACAAATGAAGAATGCCCTAAAATAATCAATTATTCACAAACAAACCATGGATTCCCCACTGAAAGATAATGGTTTAAAAAGATCCGTTGGTGATCATGCACACACACCACTTGTTTAGGAGCTAGTATGTCAAACAATGATATAGATAGTGTAAGAGAAATAGTCAATCACAGATAACAATAAACGCTAAGAAGTAACTGCCAACATACCACACTAGGTTCAGCTATAAACTCCAAACTTTTAGCCTCTGACAAACCCTTGAAGAGCACACAATCCTCGTTACCATCACCATCAGCACCACAATCATCACAGGTATTATCAACACACGAGCCCCTGAATTCCTCTTTTACCACAACGATCATCACAGCCGGTGAGTTTAACAAATGCTGCTACTAATGACAGCATGCTTTCAAGCAAAGGAGTAAGCCTCAGCATTCAGTTAATTCCAGTGTCATAAGACTTGGAATACAAATTTGAGTCGGCACATTTGGACAAAACAAACCGTCAATGATGGTCAGCCGTTTCAACGATTGGGACGACATCATGTCAGCTTCAATGAAGCAACCGCTCATCCATAGTTCCTCCAGTGCTGGGCAGCTTGAAAAATTGAGAAAGTCATCTTTTAACACTACATTGAAAGCTTCAACCTCATCAGGTGCCAGTAGATGAGAGGCAGGTCGTCCAGTTCAAAGCATTTGTTATCACGGACTAATTGAACTCCATGGATTCTAGCTTGGCACAGCAGAGCCTGCCGGAGTCACAAGGTGATCTGTGGTTCATCCTGGCTCCGGAAAGCATCGAGCACTATCTCACACACATGCAAAGGCGCGCTGCGGCCACGGAGGAACAGCAGGTGGTTCACAAACTTGTTCAGCTTCCTGATTCCCCGCCGGTTGAGCGTTCTCCCGTCACCGGTGATGCGCAGGACGGGCATGGACTTCCAGAGGTGGCGCCAGCACGCATGTCTGCACGGCCTCCCGCAATGACAGGAACGACAGCACGTCCTGCATGACCTCGTCCGGGAGGGCGTCGAATCGTCGATCCCACCATCACCGCGCGTCACAGGCGTCTCCTTGCGCCCGAGGCAGACCGTCTCTTGTTTGTTAGGCATTGCGTCGAACAGGTGGCGAGCGCCGGCGCTGGAGCACGGAATAGGGAAAAAAATCTAAGGATGATCAAAGATGGATTCCTTGCTGCATCACCTGAGAACTAAAATCTTGGGATCATGGGTTGCTCACCAGTGGAGCTTGGGGTTGGACGAGGGGATGGACTAACGGAGCAGTCTAGCTAGCCCTACCCGCCGTGTCGCAGTTCTTGAGGCCGACCTCCCTCCCTGGCGTGCCGCTCGCCTCCGGCCATCGCCGGCTGGCTGGCAAGCAGACACTGCACGGTGGTTCGGACTGCCCGGCTCCTTGCGCTCTAGAAGCTTCTGGAGGCTGGAGTGGATGAAGTGTAAGGGATTGGGGAAGAAGCGGAGAACCAAGGCAGTGAGGAGGGGGGATTTCTGGTGATACGAAACGGAACGTGAAATGGTTTAGCGTGAGCTCTTTGTGCCTCTTACGCTGCTGGCTGGGCCCACCTGTCAGTGAAACCCGTGGACATGTCATTAAGACCATCTCCAATGGTGTCCCTTCCCCTCTCCCTTTCCCTCCGCGAAGGAATTTTCATTCCCTTTAGCGCTCCAACGGATTCCCTTCAGCATTCTCTTCGCAGGATTCTCTCTCCTTTCCCTATACAATTCCCTTTAAAGGAAATCTGTTGGAGATGCCTTCAACAGATTCCCTTTAAAGGGAATTGTATAGGGAAAGGAGAGAGAATCCCTTGCTAGAGGGAATGGGAGAGAGAATCCCTTTACGAAGGGAATGCTGAAGGGAATCCGTTGGAGCGCTGAAAGGAATGGGAATCCCTTCGCGAAGGGAAAAGGAGAGGGGAAGGGACACGGTTGGAGATGGTCTAAGGCCACTAGGCTCCAAAGGCCAGTTTGGCCCACAAAATCCGACACTTCTCTTTGTTTTCTACCTGAAACTACTAAGCTTAAACGCTCACATATCCTTCCAAGATGCAAATATATTAACACCCTTATTCACCAAGGAAATGGAGGCCAACCGGCCCTCCACGCCACCCCTTTGGCAATTTGCAAAAAATCCCTCCTATTTTTTTTAAATTACAAATAGGTACTTATAAATTATAGGTAGGTCCTTCGTGATTTTATGTGAGGGCAAGAAAATCGTTTCTAAATTATGTTCAGGTCCCTGGTTTGTTACTTTACGGAAAACCCTCCGCTAAATACAAATCTCGAACGAGCTCTTTTCTAATTTTTTGAGATAGCGATCAGGTCTAAAAATATAACAAACAAGTCCTCGTCCCTTATGTTCAGGTCATTTCTCCATTTTTTCGGAAAAAATATTTTCGTCAACAGAAATATGTGTGCAGCTCTATCTCTGAACTTTTTTCCCCAACTCGATCTCTAATATTTACCGAAACATGTATTATTACTCGGTGAACGTATAGTGTTAAACTCGACAAAAGAAGGTTAACATCTCTAATATTTTCAGGAATGTGTATTACCCGGTTAACGTATAGAGTGTAAACTCGGCGTCTATAGTTTTTTTTGCAACTCGATCTCTATTATTTTTCAAAACATGTATTATTACCCGGTGAATCCATAAGGTGTTAAACTTGGCGTCTATAATTTTTTTGGCAACTCGAAATCTAATATTTTCCGAGACAATCTCTAATATTTTCCAGAACATATATTATTACCTGGTTAACGCATGAGGTGTTAAACTCGGCATCTAATTTTTTTTGCAACTCGATCTCTAATATTTTTCAAAACATGTATTATTACCCGGTGAACGCATAGGGTGTTAAACTCGGCATCTATTTTTTTTGCAACTCGATCTCTAATATTTTTCAAAACATGTATTATTACCCGATAAACGCATAGGGTGTTAAACTCAGCGTCTATAGTTTCTTTCCCAACTCAAAATCTAATAATTTTTGGAACATGTATTATTCTCTTTTTTTTTTCAAAAAAGCCTGTTGTTTCGCAGATTCGTCGACGGTTCTTACCTAGAGTATTTTTTTCGAAAAAAACCCCAAGCGAACAAAAAAACGCTTGAATCTTCCTGCCTTTTTTCAGAAAAAAAAAACTAGAATCAAATTTTGTACGGCGCGGTGGAGCGCGCAAATCTTACTAGTAAACTTCAAACTTCCAAAATTCTCCTCACGTTTAGCAAGTTCTTAGGCCCGCACGTAAAACCAAACAAATTTAAAACTGCGAAAAGAAATTGCTAAACATCATTTTCATGTTGATCATAAGGATACTACTACACGAACAAAACACATCCATGACTAGACGTGGGCGTCGTGCCGTGCAGTGCCGGCCCGGGCCGGGCCCATCGTGCTTCGGGCCGGAACCGTGCCGTGCCACGCCGGCCCATCATGCCCACCGTGCCGGCCCAGATCATTTTTGACGAGCCTAAGCCCGGCCCATTTGCGCTTCGTGCCGTGCCGGTCCAAGCCCGGCCCATTTGCACTATTGCGATGAGAGAAAAGAACCCAAAGATGCACGGAGTGAAGGCAATGAAGACAAATATTGGGGGGAATATTAAATTTTATTCAATCATGAACATGTACAAAGTTATTGCCTCGTTAAAAACCTTACATTCCAGTGTGGGGTACCCCCGGTAAAGAAAAGAGTACAATAACTACGTAAACATATATTAATACATAAACTACCCGATGTTGAGATTGTCAAAGTCAGCAACTGTCTCCATAATCTCCGGATCCTCGGGCTCATGTTGTGTCCTGTCTTCTGCACGCTCCCAGTCCTTTAGGCATGTAATTGCCTCAACCAACTCAGGCCGAAGAGATGACCTCCTCGGCTCAAGTACCCTTCCCACCAAACTGAAAGTGGCTTCCGACGAGACAGTGGACACCGGAACTGTAAGTACGCCCCGTGCAAAATGGGATAGCACGGGGTAAATACGCTCATTATTCTTCCACCACAAGAGCAAGTTGAGCTGATTTTCCTCATCCACGTCAAGGTCGGTCTCCACGAAAGGCGTGTCGAGGTAGTGGTTGAGTTCTACTCGCGGATTCCACGTCGACCTGCTCGGCGATTGGGAAGAGCCGGGCGCCTTGCCTTTTAGCTTCTTCCAAATATTTGAAGCGGTCGAAGTGCCTTGTGGTTGTTGCGTTATTGAGGTAGATCTTCTGGCTTCACTTCTAGTGCCAAACTTGTCGTAATATTTGTCAAAAACTCTGAAAAACTCATTATAAACATGAATATATGCCTCAGAGAAATCAAGATCAAATGCCTTACCTATTCCGTGGAATGCGCCCTGCAAGTCAGAGAATTTTCTCCGAGGATCCAAAATAATAGCAAAGCAGTAAAGATGCGGAATAGCTTGAAAATATTTTAAATATTTTTTCTCCATTGATTCTATAATAGGATGTAAAATATAATTATCTCTATTTTCTTTAAAAGAATTAGCAATAGTCCAAAGCCACTCGATGACTAAGGAAGAAGTTGGATAGTACACACTGGCTAAATTTGTAGTTGCATTGTAAAAAGTTTGTAAAAAATCACGAAAATGACCGGCAAGTTGCCAATCCAATTCAGTAACCAATGACTCACCACTATTGCAGTTGACGAAGACAGTGATAATATGTTCATAGCCCTTGCACCGGTCCAACATACTATACGTCGAGTTCCACCTAACCTTCATATCAAGGCTGAATTTTTTGGGTTCTTACTGTTGGCCCTGCAGTACTCTGCGAACAGTGCAAACCTTACGGGCGAAACATTAATAAAATAGATAGCTTTGCGTATATTATCCAAACTAGTTCTCATTACAGTCAAACCCGCCTGCACAATGGGATTAATGATATGGCATATGCATCTCTGATAGAGTACAAAACCTCCAACATACGTTTCTAGATGCGGTGAGAGATGCTCCATAGCCGTCGTGTTAGATGATGCATTATCAAGAGTAATGGAAATAATTCTACCTTCTATTTTAAAGTCAGTAATAACCTCAATTATATGGTTAGCAATAACCTCTCCGGTGTGTGACTCGGAGATTGACTTAAAACCTATGACTCTTTTATTTAGTAAATAGTTCTCGTCTAAGTAATATGCAACAACACTAATATAGGCTGTTCTTTGATGTTCGGAAGTCCATATATCCGATGTTAAGGCAAAAGAAAAGCTAGTTGTCAAGAAAATCTGTTTTAGCATTTCTAGTTTTTTTGCAAATATTTTATAAATATCACGTGTAGTTGTTCTTCTACTAACATGTTGGTATTGTGGACAAAAACCACGTTGCACCATTCTTTCAAAATTAGAGCTCTCGCCCATTCTAAGTGGAAGATCCTCTGTAACTATGTACCGTGCAATTTCGTCTCTAGCTACATCGGCGTCGTATACCCACGTACTTACCGAACCGTCAGTGTTGAAGTTGAGTTGCGTCTGCACGCCCTCGCCCGCCCTCCGTCCTGCCGATATCTTCTTCAAGCATGCCTCCGCGTGTCTCTTCAGATGACCTGTTCCAGCAGATGCACGTGCAGATAATTTAGTTTGACAGTATTTGCAAATAGCATACACCACCTCACTTCCGTCTACAATTTCGACGGTTCTGTCCATGTGTTGCCAGCACCACGCCCGTCGAGTGCCAGATATGGACGCCCGTCCCGGTTGCGGTTGCGTCGATGTCGCGACATCCGAGCTCGATGCCGATACCGATGCTTGTCCCGGATACACCGATGCGGCGCCGTCAGAGCTCGGTGCACCCGGAATGTACGAGGCATCCTCGATGCCGTGCGTACCGTCTAGATGACGGTCATCCATGCCGTAGTCTTCCATGCTTGGGGAGAGTTGGCACGGATCGATCTCGTCATCCCGACGAGAGGGACTTGGAGAGCGAGGGCGTGCTCTCCTACTCTTGCTCTTGCGAAACATTTTATTTCGTGGCGCAAGAGCAAAAATAGAGAACAAGCGGGATGTCGTAGAATATGCTAAAAAATGATAGCGCGAATGGGATGTTGAAATGAGAGCGCGTTGGACGATTTTATAGCAATTATGAAGCTAACGACCGTCCAAATAAGCGGGCATTCAAAAGTTGAAATGCATGTGCTGCACGGGTCCGAGAATTGTGCCTCTTTACGTCGTGTCATGTCATTTCATGTCAAATCGTATCATTTTACGTCGCATCCAATCGTTTTATGTTAAATCATGTCACTTACTGCATGAAAAGGAGAACGAAATCAAAATTTTCGTGGCGCTTCTCCATCCCTCTCCTTCTCTTTTTAGTCTTTTGTTGCTTTTTCACGCCCGGACGCCCCTGACCCCCTTGCCCGGCTGCCCCCTGCCTTTCCCAATTCCCATGCCGCCCGGTCGCTTTGGGCAGCGCAACGGACGCACGCCCCTGCCCCCTCGATCTCTCCCCCCTGGCGCGGCCTGGCCTAGTGGCCTCGATCATTGCTCCTTGCCTCCTTGACTTGTTCGGCCGTTCCCGTTCACAGAATCACAGCAGACAACACCCTCCATCCTCCTCCCCGCAGGCCCGCACCCTCCATTTCCCAGACTCCCTCCGAGGCGGGCGCACGGACGGGCGGGCGGCCGAGGTCTCCCACGGCGGGCGCGATGCAAGCGGAGGCCAAGGCAAGGGCGCGCACGAGACGGCCACGGCGGCTGTGGCGGGCGCGGCGAGGCGGCTCACCGCATGCGAGCGACGGGCGAAGCCGGCAGCTAAGCGATGGCCACGGAGGCGGCGGCCGTGGCGAGCGCGATGGCCGAGGCGGTTGAGGTGCCGCCATGCGCGAGGGCGAGGCGCGGCCTCGCGATGATGATGACGGGCCGAGGAGGTCGAGGCGCCGCCATGCGCGAGTGGCGCGGCGACCACGCAGCGAGCGGCGGCGATGGCATGGACGACGGCTAGCGCGGCCATGGGATGACGGCGGCAGCGGCCAAGCCGGGCCTGGTGTGCGTGCGTGCCGCCCGGACCTAGCGTGCCATCTTCGGGCCGGGCTGGCACGAACCCGGCCCAGATGGCCGTGTCGGGCCGTGCCGCCCAGTGTGCCAAAGTTTTGGGCCCGGCACGGCCCGTGCTACAGGAACAGGCTGGCCCGGCATGGCCCGCTACGTACCGGGTCGTGCTTTGGACCGTGCCGGGCCGCCGTGCTTTGGGCTGGCCCACCAAAGCACGACCCATGTGCCCACGTCTATCCATGACCAAGCTAGCAAGAAAGACAACATAATACGGTAAACTTGGTCCACCTAGATGAGCTAAACAACTCATTACTGTCTAAGCTGTTCCACTGAGTCGAACCAAAATGAGGATCCCACAGAGTAAAGGCAACATTCTTGTCGCTGCTGCAAACTTAACCTTCATTTTTTAATCATCAAGATGTGGCACTCGAAAATAAAAATTAAATTTTACTCGTTTGTTGAACTAGAAATGGCACATATACTTCACTTAAGTGTATGTTCATAGTCCTCAAATAGTCCCGTGCACAAAATGTTATCCAGATAGCCCTCACTCAAATAAATATGAGCCACCCGAATATCATTGTACACATTTACGCATATGAGAGTTCCAATTCTTTTCTGAAGAACCATACCGGGATTGAAACCAACCCTTCCGGGCGTACCACACACCGTCTGCTTCAAAATCTTGGTACCGTCCACACCCACTAAGGGGTGTGCATCGCAGTAGGCAAGGAACGATGTCGCTCGTGTCCATGCGTATGGTTGTATGGAAATAAATATACATGCATGGTTAATCCAAAGGAATTAAACTTTTACACTAAGTTTATTTTCAGTATAAGATAAATTTTTATTTGCAAGTGAGCAATTTATCAAACGGTAATATAGTTGTAAAGAGCAATTGATATGAAACTGAATACATTAAATAAAGCTTAAATTCATCGATTCATGACCCTCCATGGCCATAAACAGCAAGCAAATCGCAGCAAATCGTAACTTAAGAATGAGCAAACCCATTACAACTTATTTGCCAAAATCTTTGTAAAAACACACTATACTTGATATTTTTCTCTCCCAAGTTGCTCATAACCGTGAGCACGACTAATTAATTAGTTTTAATTCTCTACAGAGAGTGTACATTTTACCCACATGACACATTTTAGCAATCATATCAACCATGCCACGCGGTACTCACAGTACCTGTTTTACTAGATTGTGACGCAACCATTCAATTAGCTAGAGCCTAGCCTTGCCTCAGCTTCGGTGATGTCTAACCCTTGCTATAGCGGTGGAAATCCTGACCCGTACACACAGTATTAACGATGGTTTACGCCAATCGTGCCTTTTACCCCATAGCAAGGCATACACCGTTGTATTAGAATGCTTTAGTCCCAATACCTCGGTGAAGGGAGCACCTACGAATGACACCATGCACCCCGTCCGTCCTTACTACTTTGGCTTACAATAATGCAAGACTAATCACCAACTTCTTTACTAAGTTAAGGTTATCCCATATTAGCAAATGTGGTTGCACAATTAGACCCAGGTGATAGCATCAAGTTCAATCTTTAGGTTGACTCGGGCAAGAATCTCCTTCTAGTTACGTGCAAATCCATCCCTTGCACAGTGCAAGTCCATCCCTTACACATCCAGTTATAATGTATCTCACTCGTGTCTAAATCATAAGTTTTATTTTCATTTTTACCAGAATATCAACAGCCTTTAATCATGTCCAAAATATTTCAAATTTGATCAACTAGCATACCCATTTATTCGACTTTCCAACTTCTACGGCATAATTAAGCGTATGCAGTATGTAATCGATTATACCTAGTTAACATTTCATATAATGTTTAAACCTATCTTAGGGCTTCAAGGTTCTCATGTCAATGTGATTAAGGAAATCCCATGATTTAGGAATGTAACTACTGATTCTCACAATATAGCATCTTTACAGAAATTACATGCATGCACAGTAATTTGATAAAAACAATATAGACACCGTAAAATATGGGATGATCAAAGGAGGGTGCTTGCCATGTTGCTCGTGGTCAGGTGAATAATCGGGGTCGATGGTGGTATCGTCATCAATATACTCAGATTCGTTGGCGTCTACACGTCGTTCGACAAGAAGCATGATAAAATAGGAAAATAATAGGCTTATAAATAGGGCAAAAAGAAATCGGTTGTAAAAACCAAATTGAAGCTTATCAAAAGTGATGTGTGTGGTTTTATAATTTTTGGGGTTATCATATTATGTATGTTGCTTCTTTTAGTTCTTTTATTTGGGATTTGATCCTTTTCACACTATTAAATTAAAAGACAGTTTAATTTTTATGTATATATTAATTTTATTCATCCAATTCAAGAAGCTGATATTATAATTACATATAAGATTAATTACAAATTCAAGAGGTAAAAATTACCTGGATTCATTTTAAATGTATTACCAAGTTGTTATATAGCGGTGCACATATACAAGGTGTATTTCATGAGTGCATGGATAAGGGAGTGTTAAGGCATTTTAAACTTAAGGTTATGCTACTATGACAAGGCTCCATTTTATGACTTTTCATTAGTTTGGGCTTTATTTTAAAGGTTTTGAGGACTAGTTGCATTATTTGCTCATATTTCACATTTACAACTTTATTCAAATCTTTCTAAGGTATAAACATGAATAAACAGAGCAAAAAAAAATTTTTAGCATACACAGTGAGAGCAAAATTTTTCAAGGTCATAGGATTTGGTTTCACTGATTTTGAATCATTTCTGCACAAGTTACAAACATTTAGATTTTTGTATGTATTGAAATTGAACTATTTAAGCATTTGATACAAACTAAGTCCTAATTGAAATATTATTACATATTTGGATATCATATGACCTCAGGAGAATGATAAAATTTGTTTCATCCATTTTGGAGTTGATTTATGAAAATTTTACATTATGCACATTCTAAGCCTAAAACATAAATTTGAGCTTATTTACTGTACATTAACCAAAGCTAAAATATTTTTGCATATTTAGATTCCTTGTGATTTTACATGAATTTAGATACTTGTCTCATTGGATTTGGAGTTTTCTAGCAAAAGTTATAATCATTTGAATGCTCTCGGTTTTGAAAAATTCTGGAAAAAAAATGAAAAATACACTTTCTTACTTTGAAAACGTACTTTGCCTTTTCACAGATTTTCAAAATACTTGTGCCGTCTGACAACGTGGCCCTACCCGTCAGTGTCAGTGTGCGAGTGAGCCACTAACGGCTTGGGCCCGCCCGTCAGTGGCACGAGGTAGGGTACCACGGAGACGAGCTCGCCGGCAGCATAGCGGGGCTGGCAAGGCCTGGTCGGCGGCTCGATGAGCAGGAGGGGGAGGTGTGAAGCCGAGGGGATCGGTCGATGGTGGTGGAGCGGCGGCAAGACGAGCTGGCGGTGGTGAGTGGAGACGCTCGGCGGTGGCCGAAGCCAAGAGTGAAAGGGGAGGGTGCTTAGTCTCGGGAAGGGGAATAAGCACCAGGAGGTGGAAAGGAGTCGGATGAACTACCTGGGATTGACAGAGGAGCTACGGGCCAAGCTGGCAGTGTGCGGCTGGAGAGGAGGAAGAAGGGCGAGCCGCGGCGGCGCTACGGGCTCCGAGAACTGAAAAAGAGCATGAGAATATGATTAGCAAGAGCTTAAGGTGCTACAGTTCTGTCGAATTGATGTAAGGCTCTAGCAATATGCCCAATTGGGATTTGCCCCTTTTTAGAAGTTCACCAGCGAAATGGGAGATAGTGGCATGGTGGGTTTTGGCCTGAGGCAGAGGGGAGCTAGAGCGTGCGGCGAAGCTCTGGCGCGGCTTATAAATGAGGCATGGGCGGAGTCGACTTGAGTATGGGCGGTGAGAGAGGGAGAAGCGATGGCATTTGGTCAGGTATCAATGGAGCAGCAGCTCAAGCATGAGTGAAACAGCGGCGAGGCATGACGGAGGGCCACGGGCATTTCGCCGAACATGTCGCCGGCACATTGTTGCGCTTCATTAAATGCCCAATTCGTAGGGGTGGAATTTTAGCTCGAGGCTCGAGGCTCGGCTCGGGCTCGGTGCGGCTCGGCTCGGCTCGCATGGCCAACGAGCCGAGCCCGAGCCTACCGTCTGGCTCGCTTGGCCAACGAGCCGAGCCCGAGCCAGCTCGTGAGCGGCTCGTTAGGCTCGTTAGGCTCGACAGTCATTGAGTCATATAAGGTATGAATTCACAATACAGTAATCAGTATACCCAATGCTAGACATCTAATGAGCAATGCTAGACATCTAATGAGCAATGCTTGTCTTACCTTACTTTTTGAGTTTACTCTTCTTAGTACTTCAAATGTCTTGTATTGGGTCTACTGATTACTTTTGCACAGATAAAAGTAAGCGGAGTATTCTTTTTCCAGATTACATGTTTGCAGTTTTATAAACTGAAAGAGCAGTCTAACCATCTGTGCTTAAAAAGGCGTCCCATAAATGTGAAATTGCTTCTTAACCGAACCCTAGAGGAGGCTGGAGCCTGAGAACGGTGAGAATGGATGGAGGAGCTTCGTTTTTTGTGAGAATGAAGGGCATTTGGGCCCTTGCCAGTGCCCTTGTTGGCCGGCTCGCGAGCCACGTCAAGCCGGCTCGAGGCTCGGGCTCGCCCTTGTTGGCCGGCTCGCGAGCCACGTCAAGCCGGCTCGAGGCTCGAGCGAGCCCGAGCCGAGCTCAAGATTGAGCTCGATGTATGCAACGAGCCGGGCTCGGCTCGGCTCGAAAACTGGCGAGCTCGGCTCGGCTCAGCTCGATTCCACCCTTACCAATTCGGCTTGGTAGTTGAGGTTGCTCAAAGATGGGCTTAGGTGGTTTGTAAAATTCCGAGATAAAAGATAGCCTAGAGAATGAAGTTTTGAATGCCTCTAGTCTCACTCAGTTTGGCATTGTAGTTTTCAAATGAAAATTCTTTGAAGTTTACCATTTTCAAGCCTTAAATTTAATTTTTAGAGCATTTACATTTTGCGTAAAAATTATGAAAAATTAATATTTATTCATTTCAGATGTGTTAGTATTTTATAAAATTATTTATTATGTTAGGTTGTTTGCAATTTTTCTGAGTTCCTTTTGAATGCTCAATTTGAATGAAAAGAAAATTTAAAGTAGCAATTAAATTCCAAATCAAATCATTTCAGTAAAAAATTCCCAAAATGCATAATAAGGCATGTCAAATCACTTTATTCAAATTTTACATTTTCTTGAGATGTTACACAAGAAGTAGTAGATTAGCCAGAAGGCCCAAAATCTTCTCGAAATCTGTACAAATACAAAAGGCATAATAAGTTCCGAGGGGCGTCATTGTTGACAAGGAACTTGGAATTCAAGAATAGACTACACGGTCCATAAGAATTTCACTTGACTAAACTCCAACATAATCTAACTATAACAAAGTTCTATTGACATGCATGTGCAGTGAAAACTTCAGTATTTGCTAGGTTAGTTTTCTAGAAATGTCATTTGACCATATCCAATGCAAATATTCATAGCAAGAACATCAGACTAAACCGTCTCATTACAATATTCACATGGACCCTTAATGCTGAATTCTAGCCGTTGGTGAAGACACGAATTTTTTTAAAATAATAATATTTTTAAATTATTTTTGTAGGAATAATATGCTGAAGCAAAAATTTGTAAAAATGCCCACCCAACGTCATTTGAATTAGTTCCCTGGTATTTTTACAGAAATATTTTTTTTAAAAAAAAAATTATTTTACACTAAGCTTCTCAATGACCGGCCCACTCATCCAGCCATCCTACCTGCCTCAATCACCACCCGCTGTCAATCCCATCCTCCCTCCCGCGCCATGTGATCAGTGCGATGCCAAGCAAAAGCCGTGGCACAAGGGAAACCTTATTCCTCTCTTGTTTTGCAGAGTTCAGTAGGCAGCACATTACACGATTCCTCAGGTCAGTTTAGAATCGAGTAGTAGTAGTTAGCATACATACAACCAATTTGCAGCTACTCTAGAGCTCAGGGGAGGTCAGGGTCAAATGCCCCTAGACGTCGCTCTAGTTTATGTCATGATTCAAGAAAAAAGTTATCAATACGTTTGGTTGCTTGAATGGAATCATCCCATGCTGGATCAAATGATACAAATTTAAAGAATATTCCCTCTAGATGCTGAACCATCTCATTCACCCAAAATAATGGAACCAAATGGTACAGACAATCCTATCCCATGAACCAAACAAACCCTTACATCGACACATCCTAGGGAACAAAATCCTAGGGAACAAAATTCACGTCTAAGGGCTTGTTTGGATGTTTGGGAGAAAAATCCTAGGGAACAAAATCCTAAAGGGGATTTTGATGGACACATAGAACCCCTCTCATTTTCTTGGGGAAATAATCCCTCATAGGAAATATTCCCTTCCACCATTTGGAAGGCATGGGAAGAAAATCCCACATATTGAAAACAATCTCCAAAAAATAAAAAAAAATTCAGAAAATTCAGGGGAAAACATCTGACCAGATCCTTACATCGACACATCCAAATTAGATTCATGCATGCATTCACACATAGGCCATAGAGACCTTGATTACATCGTTCGCAAGAAACATTTCTTGTTTAATTCTGACAGTAGAATCTAGCACTCAACAAAAGCAAGAAGGCCGCCATTACCTTCAGGCGGCGTCTTCACTTCTTGCCATGTTGCTTCTTCGCCTTGAACCGATAGACCACAGGTCCATGGCGCCAACCTTCGAGCGGCGTGTCCTTGTGCACCACCTCGATGTCGAACACCTTCCTCACCTTCCCGAAGAACTTATTGTCCGTGCGCTTCCACCTCCTCAAGTGCGCCATCAGGAACACCACCTCCCCTTCACAAAAAACTGCAGTGTCTCCATCAAGGGGTCAACCAATGCCTCATAGTAGACCACATCCGACGCTACAACGAGATCGAACCGAGACTCCTGGGCAGGGGTGGTGGTGGCAATGGCCTCCATTGCGGCGACGTCGCCCCAGGGGAGCGGGACGACGGAGACGGAGCCGCCGCGGGAGTCGAGGAGGGGCACGTTGAGGGAAACGTTGTGGTGGGAGGTTGGGGAGCGCCGTGGGGAGGTCGGAGAGGACGACGCGCTCGGGGAGGGCGGCGGCCAGGACGAGGCCGGCGGCGCAGGTGCCGGAGGCGAGCTCGAGGATGCTGAGTGGGCTCTGTGGGGCGTGGGCGCGGGGGAAGAGGTGCCGGGAGGCGGGGAGGACGCGAATGAGGGTGGAGGCGGAGGGCGCTGATGGAGAGAGGTCGCGCCGTCGCGCGATGCGGCCGGGATAATAATTCACGAGGGGTGAGACGTTTTTTTCTTTCCCGTGGATTTCGCGCAGATTGGGGGAAAAAACCCACCCACGAGAGTTTCCAAACGCGGCATCGGGCAAGACCGTGAAAAATTTCTCCGTGGGGCTTCGTCCCAGGGAATCGGTGAGGATCCCGGCCGGGATTGATGCTACCAAACAAGCCCTTATTGTTCTATCCTACTCGAGTTGGGAAATTCAGGGACATAATTGAAGATCAGTTCATACTCCGCGTGACATAATTATGGCATTTTAATTTCATCTGCATCGAACTCACCGAAGGGCATGTCTGAATGTGTTTCAGATCACAAGAAATCAAAAAGTCATGGTCAGGAGCCCACACGAACCGACACTTTATTTCCTACCTGAAACTACTAAGCTTAAACGCTCACATATCCTTCCAAGATGCAAATAAATTTCAAATTTCCAAAATTCTCCTCAGGTTTAGCAAGTTCTTAGGCCCGCACGTAACACCAAACAAAGTTAAAACTGAGAAAACAAATAGCTACACAGCATTTTCATGTTGATAATAAGGATACTGCTATGGGAACAAAACACATCCATGAACAAAACAACATAATACGGTAAACTTGGTCCAGCTAGACGGTTAAACAACTCATTAGTGTCTAAGCTGTTCCACTGAGTCGAACCAAAATGAGTTTCCCACAGACAAAACGCAACATTCTTGTCGCTGCTGCAAATTTTACCTTCATTTCTTAATCATCAAGAAGTAGCAGAACAGCCAGGAAACCCAAAATCTTCTCCTCGAAATCTGTACAAATACAGAAGGCATAATAAGTTCCGAGGGGCGTCATTGTTGACAAGGAACTTGAAATTCAAGAATAGACTACACAGTCCATAAGAATTTCACATGACTAAACTCCAACATAATCTAACTATACCAAAGTTGGAACAAATGTTCTATTAATACGGGGAGTGAAACTTCACTACTTACTAGGTTAGTTTTCTAGAAATGTCATTTGACCATTTCCAATGCAAATATTCATAGCGAGAACATCAGGCTAAACTGCCTCATGACGATATTCAGATGGACCCTTAATGCTGAATTCTAGCCGATAGGCAGACATGCTGGTTCCCCTGGTTGTCTGGGGAGAGTAATGCAGAGGAACTATGTTTTCTCACCAGAGCAGTTTAATTGGAGATTTCAACATTAGCTATTTTCATAAATGTGGAATTACATGAGGGGTTACAAGGTCAGGTACTGAAATGTCAAAAGTGGTAGGAAGAGGAAATATAATTACTCAATAGAGTAAATTTCAAGAAACCCTAGGTTTTGGGGCAAAGGTAACACAAAACCCCAGTGTGACGACCCGCATAATTAGCCCATGGTATTAACAGCTACGCTGTCATTACACTGAGTTAATTATACGAATCTCGGCATAGTAGCTAGCAAAATATCGGAAAATCCGACACTTTATCAGTTACTACACTGTATTCAAAGTGAATTGCCCTGAAGACCTCCCAAACCATAGGAATGGTCTACTAAACCCTCTAGTCCTCCTGATAGTAGTAGTAGTCCTCATCCTGTAGGTCCTGATCCTGCGGATGATCCTCACCCCACACCTCGGAGGGGGATCCATAGGACTCACCTTCTAAGCAAAAAGGGGATTTAAGTAAGAGTGAGTCCAGGAATACTCAACAAGCATTAATAGCAAAGAATGCATTAAATGAATTTTTCTCTCAATCCACCGATTTATCACCTTCCCTCAATCTAGTTTTTACAGACAATATGTTTTCTTAAAAAGTTGTTCATTTTAATTTTTCTGAACTTACACCGAAGCGATTATTTGCACTACAAAGTGAGTACATTTGAACTTCGCGCTGCTCTGGCCCAAGCCTCCCGGCGACAGGCCTCCGCTGCGCTCCACCAGACTCGGCCTTTTGAATTTTGATCATATATCAACAATCTGGAAAAAACGCACACCAAAAACATCAATTAGTCCACAATACACTACTACATAAATGCTTATATTAGACTCACCATCACACACGGTTTTAAAAAACCGTCTGTAATATAGAACATCACAGACGATTCTATAAACCAACCGTCGGTGAAACTATCACAGACCATTCCTCGTCTGCCATCACAGACGGTTTGAATACAAAACCGTCTGTGAATTTATCACATACGGTTTTATGAAATAACCTTCTGTGATATACTTAACTATCACAGACGGTTTAGTGTATATAACCGTCTGTAATACATCACCGACAGTTTGTACACATCACCGTCTGTAATCTTCCCTATATCACAGACGGTTATTTTATAGAACCGTCTGCGATAAAGTTTGCCTATATATAGGCCCGAGCGCAAGTTCGAGTTTGTGGTCCCTGGCTGGGATGAAATGCTAATACCGTTATATCACCGACGGTTTGGCAATAGAACCGTTTGTAAGCTTATATAATAGGTGATTCTTGTGATCTAATTAAGGTTAGTAATGGATAATTGCATTATATATATTAATTCAGATCTAAGGTTAGTAATGGATATAAAATTGCCTTATATATATTAATTCAATATCTAGCTTGGTTATGTAAGAAATTTAAGATTGTTTAGATCTAGCTTGTAGATCCATGTTTTGGTGGTGATCTAAGCTAGCTAGTAATTGGATGTTATAATTGCAATATTATTTTCAAACTTTAACTTGTTTAGGAAATTGTACTTAATCAGTTCAAAAGAGGGTTCTAATTGGATCGAATATTACATGTGTAGCATAGATGGATCGAAGCTGGATGTACGCTGAGGACCGTACGAGTGTGGAGTACATTAATGGCGTCTCCACTTTTAGAAGAGCTGCAGAGGAGGACATGTTTAATAAGGGAGTGCAGTATATGCCTTGTCCATGCATCGATTGCGAGAATATGATGATGTTTCGAAACTCAGCGTAGATTGAAGCACACTTGATTATGCGAGGTTTCAAAAAGGGGTATACATGTTGGACCAGTCACGGCGAAGAGCAGAATATACAAGAAGCAGGTGGTACTATTAACATCTTCGACGAAGTCAACGATATGCCGGATGATCACATTGATTCTGCTTCCGACGAGGATATGTTGCATGATGACAATCTGGACCAGATGCTGCGCGACGCAGAAGGGAACCGTGATGAAATGGAATATGAAAAATTCGTGGGTTTGATGGAGGACTCGAAGAAACTTTTGTTTGCTGGTTGCAGGGTGAAATACACAAGGTTGTCGTCCGTGCTTGAACTGCTGAAATTGAAGGCAAGCAATGGCTGGTCAGACAAGAGTTTCACAGCGCTGTTATGTCTATTGGCAGATATGCTTCCAGAGGGAAATGAGTTGCCGACAACAACCTACAAAGCCAAGAAGGTTCTTTGTCCCTTGGGAATGGAGGTAGAAAGAATACATGCATGTCCGAACGATTGTATCCTATATCGCAAAGAGTATGCAAACTTGCATGTATGTCCGGTGTGCAACGCATCCCGGTACAAGCGTAAGAGTCATTCAGATGAGGAGGTGAAGAAAGGAACTCCTGCTAAGATGGCATGGTATCTGCCTCTAATTCCCCGATTGAAGCGTTTGTTCGCTAACCCAAAGGAGGCAAAACTGCTGTGTTGGCATTCCGAGAAGCATAAGAACGATGGAATGCTAAGACACCTGTGACTCCACCCAAAGGAGAAACATCGATAGGAGGTATGAAGAATTGGCCATGAGATGAGGAATATAAGGTTTGGACTGAGTACAGATGGAATGAATCCTTTCGTAACATGAGCGTAGGCATAGCACTTGGCCCGTGAATCTCTCAGATCTACAACCTTCCTACTTGGTTGTGTATGAAGCGAAAGTACATTTTATTGTCTGTGCTTATCCAAGGACCGAAACAACCTGGGAACGATATTGATGTGTACCTAGCTCCATTGGTGGAAGATCTAAAAATATTGTGGGTTCCTGGGGTACAGGTTTGGGATGCATACAAACGAGAGAACTTCACTTTACACTGCTTGTTGTTCTGCACCATAAATGATTACCCTGCACTTGCTAACCTGTAGGGCCAGAGTACAAAAGGTGCCAAGGCTTGCACTCACTGCCTAGACGATACTGAGAGTGTGTGGCTGAATCACTCGCGTAAAACCGTGTACATGCGTCACCGTAGGTTCCTTGGGAGGAAACACCCATACCGCAAGATGAAGAAACTATTCGACGGGACGAACGAAAACGGTTCAGCTCCAAGGCCTTTTAGCGGGAGAGATGTTCATGACTTTGTAAAGGATTTGGATTTTACGTATGGAAAGGGACGTAAAGCAAGGTCGACCCGTGAGAAGAGCTTGTGGAAGAAGAGATCAATCTTTTGGGACCTACCTTACTGGGAGCACCTAGAAGTTCGCCACTGCATCGATGTCATGCACGTGGAGAAGAATGTCTGTGATAGCCTGATTGGTCTCCTACTAAACATTAAGGGCAAAACAAAGGATGGTATCAACGCACGACTTGACTTAGTCGATATGGGCATAAGACCTGAGTTAGCACCAAAAGAGACCGTTAAAGGTGGTACGTATTGCGAACCAGCTTGTTACACTCTGTCAAAGGCCGAAAGAACTGAACTGTGCCAGTGCTTGCATGGTGTGAAAGTTCCGTCCGGCTACTCGTCCAACATGAAGAGACTTGTTTCAATGCAAGATTTAAAATTAATTGGCATGAAGTCTCATGATTGTCATGTGTTGATGACACAAATGCTCCCTATTGCAATTAGAAGTATTTTGCCAGTCAAGGTCAGAGATTCAATCACGAGGCTGTGTTATTTATTTAACACAATCGCTCAGAAGGTCATTGATCCCGAAGGACTAGATGCTCTACAGGCTGAGGTGGTGATGACTCTATGTAATCTTGAGATGTATTTCCCTCCGTCATTTTTCGATATCATGGTCCATCTCATTGTTCACCTTGTGATAGAGATAAAGATGTGCGAGCCTGTGTTCCTACGTAGCATGTACCCGTTCGAGAGGTACATGGGAATTCTTAAGTCTTACGTACGAAATCGATCTCGTTCGGAGGGTAGCATTGTCGAAGGTTATGCAACCGAAGAGGTCGTCGAGTTCTGCGTCGATTACATGGCTCTGGCCCAACCAATTGGTGTGCCTCGATCTCGCCATGAGGGGAGGCTCCAGGGTATCGGGACCATCGGAAGGAAAGCAATCACGCCTGATCCAGTTGCGTGTGCTCAAGGCCATTTCACGGTTCTACAACACATGGTTGTAGTGTCCCCGTATATCGTCGAGCACAAGCAATGGCTAAGGCAAGAGAATCCAGCACGACAGGAGTCTTGGATCACAAGACAACATAACCTTCAGTTCAACAATTGGTTCAAAGAGTGACCCATCACTGGGAGCTCGTCATATGACACCCTGAAATGGCTGGCAAAAGGCCCAGCTTTTACAGTTGTCACATGGAAAGGATACGACTTAAATGGATACACATTTTACACGATAGATCAGGATTTGAAGAGCACAAACCAGAACAGCGGGGTCTACATAGATGCGTTCAATACCGCTGGGTCAACAAGGAGCTCCTACTATGGGTTCATAGAGGAGATTTGGGAGCTTGACTACGTACTTTTCAAGATCCCACTATTTTGGTGTCGTTGGGTCCACCTCCAGCACGTGAAGGTTGACAAGTACGGCATCACTACTGTGGACCTCGAACGTGTCGGATACCAAGATGAACCATTCATGCTCGCAAACCAAGTTGTTCAAGTCTTCTATGTTACCGACCTGTCCAACAAGAAGCGCCACGTAGTTGTTCAGGGAAAAAGGAGGATTGTCCAGACATTGGCTTCGTATTGGTCATCCAAGTAAGTAGCTTATTGGTCATCCAAATGAAGTGCAATGTATTTATTGAAAGTTTGACCATTATTTATTTGCATTACAGGCTAGCCTATCAGATCCAGAGAATTTCCCTTTTGTTGTACTTGGAAATAAGATTGATGTTGATAGTGGTAATAGCCGGACTGTGAGTACTTGCAATTACAAAGTTCTATTTGCACTTCACTTCACTGGTTTGTTTTATACCGTTCTTAACCTTATCTGATTTCCAGGTTTCTGAGAAGAAGGTTAAAGCATGGTGTGCTTCCAAGGGAAACATCCCTTATTTTGAGACGTCTGCTAAAGAAGGCTTCAATGTGGAAGCCGCTTTCGAATGTATAGCGAGGAATGCTGTCAAGAATGAACCGGAAGAAGAGATGTAAGTTTGCCTCTTGGACTTGTAGTAGTTGAATTGCTTAGGGAAAAATATCATTGTTAGTCAATTCTTTTTCTTGAGAGGAGAGCATTTCGAAATAGTAACACCGTGATGTAGTAGCCATGTACATATTAGGCAGCTGGAATGATGCCTTGGTAAATTTTGTAGATATCTTCCTAATACAATTGATGTGGGGGGTGCTGGAAGGCAACAACGTTAAATCATTTGTGAATGCTAGAGGATATGGATCAAGTTATATCCTTCGTTGGTTTTATTGGATCGATGCTGCTTGCCATTCTCTTTCCTTGTTTGATATATTTAGTTTGAAAGCTGCTATTTGTGTCAATTGCTACGTATGGTTGTTTAGTGTTTACTTCTCCAATAACGTGATTGGAGAAAATTCATTTGTAACTTCTGTTTCCTTGCATGAGCCCTAGATGATAATAGAGTTGGGATTCTTTTAGTCTTTATATGCATTTGATATATTGTTTGATATATTGTTTGCGATTTGATATGTCTGTGTTATGTGATCTGTGATCTGTGTGTGTTATGTCTGTGATCTGTGTTATGATCACTTGTTTGTGATCTTATGTCTGTGTTATGTCTGTTTCAGAGGGCATGGCTAGCATTTCCTGAGGCTAGCCAATAAACAGAAAAATGTCGATGTATGAAAACCACATCACAGACGGTTCTTATTTGTGAACCGTCTGTGATAACCTATCATAGACGTTCACAAAATAAGAACCGTCTGTGATATAATACATCACAGACGGTGTTATTTGTGAACCGTCTGTGATAGGTTTTATAACACAGACGGTTCGTACAATAAACCGTCTGTGATATCTATACTATCACAGACGGTTGGTATAAAGAACCTGTTCGCGCTAAAAACGTGAAGCAGGGTTCTCAGCCTCGAACACAAGACAAACGCCGGGTTTGAGCGAGCGTGCCAGTCAATTTGACCTGCAATTGACAAGGTGAAGATAGTAAATTTCAACTAGCCGATAGCGTCAACTATCGGCTTGACACCGATCGGCTACGGGCCGATAAGGAGATAGCTAGATTAGCCGATCAAGGCTAATCCGAGGGTAAGAGTTTTAATCGACTTTGAAAGGCGATGCGCAACAAGCAAAGTAGATCAAAAACCTGGAAACAAGTCGATGAGAACAACAAATTGGCGATGCGCAACTCTTTATTGATCTCGACGGCTTACAGAGGAAAGATTGCTTGCGAGAACTAAAAAGTACAAGATGTAAAAGTATTGGTTGATTGTATGTTGGATTGTCCCCTTCGCCGCTTGATGTCTCCTCCTTTTATAATACGTCCAGCCGATCCGAGTCGTATATGGATACGGCTTCTATCCATATCGGCCTCTGATCTGATTCCCTTTCCTTGTTAGAAACGGGTTCTCCTTTCGATCTGTTTCACCGATTTCTTTCCATACGAACGCTTCTATCCGTCTGACTGATTTTACCCTGCTGAATTTTGGTGCAAACATATGCCCCCCATTTTCCTGGAAGATAATTTGTTATTTTCCAAGGAAAATTTTATCGGCTTTTACATTCGTATCATCTCTCCAAAGGAATCTTTCTCGGGAACCGTCACATTAATCGCGCCGTAAAAATCTCGGTGCGTTTTAAATGCGCAACCGTTCCCGCCTTCTCGCCTCCTTTTTACTGTCGTATAAATAGGGGGGTCCCCCCACGGTCATTTTCACATCTTCGAGCCTTCGTATCGCAAGTGATCGGCTTTTCTCTTTCTCTCGTCAAGTTCCTTTCGTCTCCGATCGGCTATCATGGACCCAAATCAGGTATTTATACCAATCCCTCAGAGTTCTGATCAGTTCTTCCTAGGACCGATAGGAACCGTAACTTCCGATTCTATGATTAATGAGGAGATCCCTAGGCTTCCTTTGTCGGCCGCTGGCTACAATATAAAAGAATGGGACAAAAGCTTTAGAGCTTGGCCTACGGCCCTCAAGGGGTGGTGATCATGGTACATCAGGGTCTCGGCTCAGAAACATGCGGAGTGGGAGGGGTTGGGCATAGCCGAATGTATTCCTTTGAGTCTGGCCAACCCTGAAGCTAATGAACCCTTGGTAGCATCGGCTTCTTACTTCTGGTCCGATTCTTTCAACGCTTTTCTTTTTAGGACCGGTCCGATTGGCCCAACTCTCCTTGACATCTCCCAGCTATGCTGCCTCAGACCAGACGGAGCCCAATTATCGGCTTTTAGCGGCAAGCCCCACTACAAATTAACCCATAAGAAAGGGGAGGGCTAGCGCAAATATATTCAAAATAACAACAAGGTTAATGGGCTCGTATCGGATGAAGAACACGTAGCCTTCCTTAACCTTTGGTTGGATAGGTTTCTTTTCTGCGGTGCTGCCCTTGGCCCGACCCAGACCTATTAGCTAGTGGCAGAACAACTGGTAGAGGGTCGCCATCTTGCGTTAGGAAAGCTATTTCTGGGGGCCGTGTTCCAAATGATGCATTTTATCCGAAGCCGATTATTTTCTGGTTTTGCCGATTTCGTTGTCGGCAACATAGGGGGCCCCTTATGGTTCATCCAAACTTGGTTGTACTGTATGTTCGGTCGATCCCTCCTTTCTCAGCCTATAGATCAATCGGCTTTTCCTCGTGAAGATTATCTGGAAGACGCAATCCCTACTTATACAGCCAGCCGATCTTACGGAGAAAAGTTCATTATGTGTTCCACTGATGATCAAAAAATGACTCCCGCAGGTATGCATAAATACCTCTCTTTCTTCCTGACCTTAGATCGGTTGTCTTTTGGTCAGCATGACTTTTTTAGCTATCTTGACACAGCCGATTATCCTTGGCCCTCTTTTCTGCATTTAGCCGCTGATAGTAACCAAATGCCTCAGTTGACTTTGGACTTGTACAAAATCTTCCTTTCCCCCTGTATTTTCCATGCCGGTTTGAACACCAGAAATCGAACTTTCCAACCATCATATGAATTCTACCATCCTTCTGTTTATTCCCGTCAGTTGGGCTTTGGTCAAGCTATACCTAGCTTCTCCCTGCTTGAACGTATCGAGCCTCGCACCAGAGTGACCAATCTGGTAGCGGCCGAAGTTGTTCTTGATCTTGCCGATGAGTTCCAAGTCGTCCATATGCCCCACTTTATTCTAAACAACCATCGGTCAAGCTCATTTTCCAACTGGTAGTCCTCAATATCCGATGACCTTTTGATGGATAGGACTCCATCGGCAATTCTTTCTCAGTTTTTACCGAACTTTCATAAACCGACGGTAGTATCCACCAGCAGCTCAAGTGAGAGTTCGGGATATACCAATTCATCGGTAGCCGAGGTACCGGAGTCTATCCTCTTGTTTTCTGCCTTACGATCGGCTTTTACTAATCTCGTTCTCGCAGGAACGGACTATTACGGATATTGGTGAGCCTGCAGCCGATCCGACTGCACCTGCCGGAAGTAGCCGACAGAGGCGACCGGGACAGTCGGTGGGTACCACAGGCTATGCTTCGGGCACCCTGGGCATCCGCAGCCCACCTTTGTCGGACCTAGCTAGCCAGCGTCGCCCAAGTAAGTTGCTTTTCCATATCGGTTTTTGTTTTCCTGACACAATGTTAACCCCTGGTGTTTCCTTTAGAGAGGAGGAGGGGGCCTGGTAGGCCATCCCCTAGATCCGTGAGACCTTCGGCTGATCATTCCCCTGAGCAGTCGGCTACTGACGTAATCTCTAATCCTGCCTCCCCCTTTTTAAATGATGCTTTTCTTATAATGCTGATCGTCGTTTTGATTTTCAGCAATCGCCTTCGGTACAAGTAGCAGGGGTCCTAGCTGATCAAGGCATATCTTCGGCTCTTCCCTCTGTCCCGCCTCCGACGCTACCTGTCGTGCCGGCAACTGCAGTCGTTGTGCCGATTTCGCCTGACTCTGCCGATCCTGCTAACCTCCTTGGGTTTACCCTGGACGAGCTGAGTGATCCTGAAGTAGTGGCTACGGACGACTACCCGGCCGACGTTCGGCGAATCCTTGATGCTTCTATCACCACGTCGGCCGTTGTAACTTCCGAGCCAGGCATGCAAGAAAGACTTAATTGCCTCCTTCATGAAGTCCTGCAACCTGAAGCAAAGCTTTTGGAAAACACTCAATCGCTTAGGAATGCAATGGCTATCGTCCAAGCCAATCTACATCCAGAGGCTATGAGTGCTATACTGGACGTCTGTCACTTGGATAGCTGGAGAGAAGCGGTGGAATCGGCCAGATCCAGAATTGCCCGGAGGGAAGCACAAAAAACCGATCAGAGGGTTTTGGACGAGCTGGTGGCCAATGCAAAGCTTTAGAAAAGGGAGTTTGATCAAGGCATCGCCGCCTTAAAGCTGAGTAAAGGCAAGGCTCAAGAGTTGGAGGCAGCCAAGGCCAAATTGGAAGAACAACTTACTCTGGTGACCAAGGACCTAGCCGACTGTCAATCCAAGAGTGTTGAATTAGCTTCTTTTCTATCGGCCAAGAAAAAACAAATCACTGAGGTTTTCGCTCAAGTGAAGCTTCAGTCGGCCAAAGTGGTTCCAATCCCGGGTAACTCAACGGCTGATGAAAAGCTCGTTGACAGTGTTCAAACCACCATCGGGAAGGCGGCAGCGGCATTGTCAGGCTTAGGAGCTCATTTGCCCGGATCAGGGCTGTAATTTTTTGTTTAAATTTTAGCCTTACTGGTATTGCTGATTTTATCGGTTATGTGGCTGATCTTTTGCGATATGGACCGAACTGATGTAAACGTTTCACGATTTGGCCGATGGTTTTGTCTTATGCAACACTTGATCGACCTTACTCTGTTTATTAGGATCCGACCCAAATGCTAGGGTGGTAAGCCTTTAAATACTTTCCGTTGATGGCTTTAGGTAGGATGAACCCGTCTAAGGACTCCAGTATATATGAATTCCCGCCAGTCGGCCGATTTATCTTATAAGGCCCTTCCCATGTTGGAGACCATTTGCCGAATCGATTATCCTTAGACCCGATTGGTAACACGGTTTTCCATATCAAATCGGCTTGATTGAAGGATTTTAAGATCACCTTTTTATTATATGACCTGGCAACTCTCTCTTTATTCCTTTTAAGCCGATCTAGCGTGATCAGCCTTAGTTCAGCCAAGTCATCTAGATTGTCAAGCATTGCCTGTTCGTACTCACCGGCTGACAAATTATTTTGTTTAAATAGCCTTACTGAACCGATGTTGATCTCTACGGGCAAAACGGCTTCTTGTCCATATACCAACTGAAAAGGTGATAATTTAGTCGATCCGTGATGAGATAGCCAATAAGCCCATAAAGCTTCTAATAGCGTTGAATGCCAATTTCTTGGTTTCTCCTCGATTTTCCTTTTTATTAATTTTATTAATGTCTTGTTTGATGACTCGGCCTGTCCATTGGCCTGAGCGTAATAAGGAGAAGAGTTGAGTAATTTTATCCCAAGACTTTCCGCAAAACCTTTGAATTCGTTAGACATGAACACGATCCCTTGATCAGTAGTAATCGTCTGTGGAATTCCAAACCGATGGATGATGTGTTCATTTATAAAGTCGATCAGCTCTTTGCTAGTAACTTTCTTGAGTGGTACAGCCTCAACCCATTTTGAAAAATAGTCTGTGGCTGCAAGGATGAATTTATGTCCTTTACTGGATGACGGAAATATCTGGCCGATTATATCTATGCCCCATCCCCTAAACGGCCATGGCTTGATGATCGGGTGTAAAGCCGATGCTGGTGCCGACTGTATGTTGCCGAACTTTTGGCATGTCTGGCATCCTTTATAATATTTGAAACAGTCTTCTAGCATTGTCGGCCAAAAATATCCGGTTCGTCTTAGTATCCATTTCATTTTATGGGCCGATTGATGTGATCCGCAAATTCCTTCATGGACTTCCCCCATTGCTATTTTGGCTTCTTCAGTTCCTAGGCATCTTAGCAATAAACCTTCCATGGTTCGAAAGTATAATACATCCTCCAGTAGAACATATTTGAGTGCTTTGCGCCTGACCTTCTGCTCAGTCGGCTTAGATGGATCTGATAAATAATCCCTTATTTCTTTTCTCCAGTCGACAGGATGAACACACAAGATCGGCCAAACATTTAGCTCGATTGGTCCCTGTCGGCTTTCAATCCTATACCCTGATGCACATTGTGCCAACCGGTTTGCTTTGTCATTGGCTTCTCTGGGGATATGTTCTATAGAGAATGTAGTAAATGTCTCAATAATCTGGAGGCACTGATGTAAGTACTGGTTTAGTGCACCATCGTTGCATCGGTATTCCCTTTTGACTTGTTGTACAATTAACATCGAGTCCCCGAAAGCTTCGACGTCTTTTACTCCGACGCTGTCTAGCAATTGTAGCCCTCTTAGTAATGCTTCATACTCTGCTTGATTATTTGAACATCGGCTATTTAACCGATACATGAAATCGTACTCCTGTTTTCTAGGTGAAATCAATACCACGCCGATGCCTTCGCCCTCCTGGCAAACGGATCCATCGAAATACAACTGCCAAGGAGTTACATCGGCCGTTCCTGTTAATGTTTCACTTCCTGCAATAAAATCGGCCACAGCTTGCCCTTTCACAGATTTAGCCGATTCATAAGTCAAATCGAACTCGGTTAAGGCGTATGCCCATTTACCAAGCCGACCTCGCAAAATTGGTGCAGACAGTATGTACTTGATTATATCGGTTTTGCAGACTATAACGCATCTTGATGCCAACATATAATGCCTTAATTTAGTGCAAGCATAATACAAAGATAAGCATAATTTTTCAACTAGGGGATACCTGGTTTCTGCATCTAAGAGATGTCGGCTTAGATAAAATATCGCTCGTTCCTTCCTATCGGCTTCCTGTGTTAAGACCGCCCCTATTGTATCGCCTTCAGCCGATATATATAGTTTAAAAGGTATACCATGCTTTGGCGCGGCCAACACTGGTGGACTCATCAGATAACCTTTTATGTCGTTGAAGGCCTTTTGTTGATCGGCTCCCCACTTAAATTCTTGGTCGTCTTTGACTTTCAACAGCGGCGTGAAAGCCCGAATACGCACTGACAAGTTCGAAATGAAACGCCGCAAGTAGTTGATTTTTCCTATCAGTACTTGCAATTCCTTCTTATTCGTTGGTGGTCTAGTATCGGCTATAGCTTTTACCTTGGCCTGGTTTACCTCAATTCCTTTTTCATGTACTGTAAACCCAAGGAACTGTCCAGCCGATACTCCAAAAGCACACTTGAGTGGGTTCATTTTTAACCCATGTATCCTTGTGTTTTCGAACATCTTTTCCAAATCGGCTAATTGTTGCCCATCTTCTTTGGATTTTACCACCACATCGTCGATGTATATTTCCACAGTATTGCCGATTAAATTATGAAAAATATGGTTCATAGCACGCTGATAAGTAGCGCCGGCATTCTTTAAACCGAAGGTCATCACTTTCCATTCATATAGCCCAAGAGCTCCTGGGCATCTGAAAGCAGTTTTGGGTATATCGGCTTCGGCCATAAAGATCTGGTTGTATCCGGCATTTCCATCCAAAAAACTTATGATTTTATTCCCGGATGCAGCATCGATAAGCATATCGGCTATGGGCATTGGGTATTCGTCCTTTGGTGTGGCTTTATTCAAATCTCTAAAATCAACACACACCTTAAGTTTGCCATTTTTCTTTTTTACAAGGACTATATTCGAGACCCATTCAGCATATCGGCAAGGCCGGATAAACTGTGCTTCTAGCAATCGTCCCACTTCTTCCTTTATGGCGTCATACAACGTAGGATTAAACCGTCTAGGGTACTGCTTGAACGGCCGATATCCAGGCTTTATTGGTAGCCGATGTTCAACTAGTTGTCGGCTTAAACCTGGCATCTCATAATATTCCCATGCAAAGCAATCTCTATATTTCTTGAGTATTTCGACCAACTTTGCTTTATAACTTGGTTCTAACTTAGCACTTACAAAGGTTGGTCTTTTACTATCACCTTCTCCAATGTTGATTTCTTCGAGCAAATCGGCAGAGGTAAATTCTAAACCCTTTCTTTCTTCCTCAAAATCCTCAACAGCTTCCTCGTATTCTTCTTGCCGATAGCTTCTTGCTTTTTCCTGAAGTCTTGTTAGTGTCTTGGACTCCATCTTCTTACAACTTCATCTGTCCGATCAAACGTATTAGGTTTAACGCTGATCGGCTTGAATCCTGACTTCTCAATGCAGATAAAATCGCAATCGTCCAAGATTCTTCCTGATATACATTCAGCTTCTTCGTATGGCCAATTAGTATCAGGGCTAGCCATGGCGATATGAGCCGATGTATCGGCTGTCACAACTTCAACCGTATCATTGTTCCATTGTACTAATTTCTGATGCATAGTGGATGGTATGCAGCAATTGGCGTGGATCCAGTCCCGTCCAAGGAGCACACTATAATTGCCTTTGGCTTCTATCACGAAAAATGCAGTCGGCAAAGTTTTACTGCCGATTGTCAGTTCAGACATCATCACGCCTTTAGCCTCAGTAGGATCTCCCGTGAAGTCATTCAGCACCATATTGGTCTTGATCAAGTCTTCATCGGCTTTACCCAATTTTCTGAAAGTACTTAACGGCATCAGATTAACTGTCGCCCCACCATCGACCAACATACAAGATATCGGTCGGCCATTAATATACCCTTTTAGGTATAACGGTTTTAGATGCCGATGCATGTCTTGTGGCTTTTCGAACATAGCGTCTGGTGCTCCGAGGCACAATCGGGCGAACACTTCTTCAGTCGATTCTTCGGTTTTGAACTCGGCAGGTAGAGTGAATACCATGTTTATGTCCATTGGTGGTGTATCATCTCGGATCATCGGAGACCCGGATTTGACCGATTGATCTGAGTCACTATCGATCTGTTCCTTCTTTCTCCACTCTTTTTCCAAAACCGGTATTGGCCTTAACTTATTGAACATCCGATCCCTCTCGCTTTCTTTCTCGGCTTCCCTTTCTTCTTGTGTCTTTAATCGCTGAAGCCGCCTGCGTTGTGACTTGCTGAGACCTGAGGGGCACCACCTAGGTTTAGGTTCTATCGGCTTTCTTACCTTTCCAGCTAAATTGCTCATTTCGCTGTCATATTCCATTCTATTTGTGTTATGAGAAGCCGATAATTCCTGATTTCGGGAGGACTCTCCTTGCTCTGATGTCGACAACCTTTCATAGATCGGCCTCCTGCCTCTCACTTCTAGTCGATCGTGTATCGGTCTAGACAACCTGTCTTTTACAGATAGGTTTCGCCGATATGCAGACGAGTGTTGCATAGGACAAGACACAACTGTTGGTAAGGTCATCCCCCTCTCCCAGCAAAACTGCCAAAAGGGACACTGCCGATGTTTCTCTTCTTCAGTAGTTGGTCGATGTGGCATATTTGGTCGCCAATAATAGTTGTCTGTCTTCTGATCTGGTTGATGAAAACTCTGGGGTTGTCGAGTACATCTTCGACTTATCCTCTCATACTTCCCCAGGAGTTGTGAGAAAGTCGGCTTTGGTTTGAAATCGACTTTTCTTGGAGCCCTCTCAGCCCGATACCATTTTCCGACTTCCAAGTCTCCTCTTGGTTTTACCGTCCTTGAGTTCTGTCCATTTTTATCGGCTTCTATTTGTATGGAGCCGATAGTGATCTGCACTGTTTCATCTCCTTTTGATCGTGCTCCAATCCCTTTAGTCGGCTTAGCATCTTTTACAGGTTCTTTTCCTTTTTGCGAACATTGTACCATGTTGACTTGGAAAGGATTCATGTCTATCTGCATAGCCGATTCTTCCGCAAATTTTAATCTGCCGTCGGCGATGGCCGATTGAATCTGCTGTCGAAAAATATTGCAATCGTTAGTGTTATGTGAAAATGAATGGTGCCATTTACAGTACCTTCGCTTTTTAATTTCTTCGGCCGACGGGATGACGTGTCCTTCTGGTAACTTTATGAGTTTTTCTTGTAGTAATAAATCAAATATCTTGTCACATTTCGACACATCATACGAATATTTGACCTCTGCCTTATTTTTCGTCGGCTTAAGTAGAGAGCATACGAGTGGTTTTTTGGAACCCTTAGTCCACTCGGCTATGTTTATTTCCACTTCTTCGTCTTCGGAAGTGTCGCTCGAATTGTACTCTACCATGTTCACCTTGGCCCTTTCATTACTGTTTAATCTAAATTTTTCTTTAAACCCTTTACTTTCTGCATATCGGCTTTCATGTGCCGATACACGATGGAGCAAGTGGCCTAGATCGGGGAACTCCTGGCCAGATAGCTTTTCCTTTAATGGAGGAATTAATCCTTGGAATGCTAAATCGGCCAATTGATCATCGGGTAATGTTACGTTGAAGCATCTATTTCGTATGCCTCTAAATCTTCTAATATAGTCCGAAACCGATTCACCGTACTTCTGTCGGACTGAACTAAGATCAGAAATCCTAAGTTCCATAGTCCCCGAAAAGAAATATTCATGGAATCGGCTTTCCAAATCGTTCCATACATGAACTGAATTTGGAGGTAGATTGGTAAACCAAGTGAATGCAGTACCAGATAACGATAAAGGAAACAACCTAATTTTTAATCCATCGGATTGTGCAGCTTCCCCACATTGAGCCATAAACCGTCCGATATGTTCAATAGTGGTAACAGAATCATCACCCGAAAATTTGGCGAAGTCTGGTATCCTGAAGTTGTGTGGGTATTGCATGCGATCTATATAATCGGGGTACGGCTTCCTATAGCCGATAACCCTTCCTCTGGGCTGTAGGCCGAACTGTTCTCTCAAAACGTTAGCAATTTGTTCTGCCCAATTGACATTGTCGGCTTGTGGTGCAACCGGACATTGCCAATTTTCATTGTTCACGCCCTGCCCCCCGAATGCAAACTCGGGTCTTTGTCCAAATCGTGCCACAGGAGGTCTTGGCACTTGGTCATAATCGTGATTAAAAACCAATGTATCGGGTGGGGGTGCGAGAGGTTCAATATAAGGCACTACCCTGTACGGCGCTTGTTTTATAGCCGCGGCTCGTGAATGTGGAACCTGATCTGTTTCAATCGGCTGATAAGCCGACAAACCGATACTACTGGAAGGTGCATTCAATGGATTTGGTGCGCTTATTTTAGCCCCATCTGTGTGCCCATGGTAGTGCGCGAATCCCCCTTTCTGTGTGCTAGGTCTTAAAACAGTAGGTTGAGTCGGCATCGTGACAGGTGTTTGAGCCGACACGTTTACTGTATTAGTGTTGGGTGTTATGGAGTATACTGGGTATGTCAGGATGGTTTGTGGTGGATCTAGCAGGCTTCCAGACACAGCCAATTCCTGAGCAATTGTTTTCACACTATTTTCTATCATCGGCTTTAATGTGGATACTAGAGCCGATGACTGGTTTTTTGCTCAATCATATTTGACAAATCAGCTTGAGCGGGTGCGTATCGGCTTACCGAATCGGATGATGAATCCCCGATAGGATTGATGCTTGGGAGTGCAGTCATTTGAGTAACGCCTCGGCGTGTTTTCTGGAAGCACCGTAGCATTATTTCTTCCAAAGCTGCCTTTCGGTCTTCGATTTCTTTTCGCTGTTCAGGGGTTAAATCGGCCATTTGAGGCGCAATTATAGCATCAGCGGTGACCGCGGGCTTATCGGTTGATGACATTTTCTGATTTTCTTGGGTCCCACTGGGCGTGCCAAAATATGTTCGCGCTAAAAACGTGAAGCAGGGTTCTCAGCCTCGAACACAAGACAAACGCCGGGTTTGAGCGAGCGTGCCAGTTAATTTGACCTACAATTGACAAGGTGAAGATAGTAAATTTCAACTAGCCGATAGCGTCAACTATCGGCTTGACACCGATCGGCTACGGGCCGATAAGGAGATAGCTAGATTAGCCGATCAAGGCTAATCCGAGGGTAAGAGTTTTAATCGACTTTGAAAGGCGATGCGCAACAAGCAAAGTAGATCAAAAACCTGGAAACAAGTCGATGAGAACAACAAATTGGCGATGCGCAACTCTTTATTGATCTCGACGGCTTACAGAGGAAAGATTGCTTGCGAGAACTAAAAAGTACAAGATGTAAAAGTATTGGTTGATTGTATGTTGGATTGTCCCCTTCGCCGCTTGACGTCTCCTCCTTTTATAATACGTCCAGCCGATCCGAGTCGTATATGGATACAGCTTCTATCCATATCGGCCTCTGATCTGATTCCCTTTCCTTGTTAGAAACGGGTTCTCCTTCCGATCTGTTTCACCGATTTCTTTCCATACGAACGCTTCTATCCGTCTGACTGATTTTACCCTGCCGAATTTTGGTGCAAACAGAACCGTTAGTGATAGGAATTATATCACAGACGGGTCTTTTCACAAACCGTCTATGGAAGAAATATATCACTAACGGTTCTGAATAAAAACCGTCTGTAATATTATTATCACAGACGGTTGTTGAAACCGTCTGTGATGTGGATCTATTATCACTGACCTATTATTAGAGACGGTTCACAAAGCCGTCTCTGATGATATTTGTGAACCGTCTCTGATAGGGTTTTCTGTAGTAGTGATATGAGCATAATGTTGATTTTTATTTTTGAAACAAGGTGAGCACGAACATGATGATTTAAGAACCCTTGCTGGTTGCTGCGAATGCATGCAGAGAAACGTGTGCAAAGAGTCCGTTGTGAATGTCCAGCGATGGCTAATAGATATTCCAACCGAAATAATAGGACTGCGAATAATACAAAGGAGTGAAAGGCAAATGTCACTACTACAGATCCGGCCTTCCATACCAGCCCAATAGTACCGGTTATGCATGAACCGGGACTAACATTTACATCAGTCCCGGTTCAACGGTCTACAGGTCCGGGGGGATCATCAGTACCGGTTGTAACTACCAACCGGTGCTGATGCTCTCACATCGATCGGTTGGTTACACCAACCCGCATTTCAAGCAAAGACAGAGTCGTGGATGGTTCTTAGCACCGGTTGATGTAACCAACCGTGCGATGTTCGTGTTATCGATGCGGTTGGTTAAACCAACCAAGATTTAAGCAGCCTCCTCGGCTCTGTCTTTGCTTAGTACGGGTTGGTGTAACCAACCAAGATCGATATGGAGCATCAAGACCGGTTGTTGTATTTGACCGGTACTAATGCGCTTCGTCTCCCGCGCCTATCAATCCCCCGCGCGCCTTTACGATGAAACTCTTAATTCGTGTTCATCCGGATTCTTGTTTTCCGATCCAGCCTCCTATAAAACCGTCAGATCGACTATAAAGGGAGACGTACTGATGATCAGTAGTAAGCCCATTTTTTAACTATGGCAGCTTCTCCTTCTTCTCCCTCTGGCGCGCCATCATCACCACCTCGGGAGAAGGACGAGGAGGAGCGGGAGGAGGAGGATGAGGAGGAGGAGGAGGACAATGAGGAGGAGGAGGAGGAGCGGGAGGAGGAGGAGGAGGAGGAGGGTTGGGTCCGCTCGAGGAGCGCGACGTCGTCGGACGAGGATGACGATGATGAAGACGTCATCCATGACGACGACGATGACGACGACGACCGCTTCGCCGACGACGACTCCGCGACGAACTTCCTAGCTTGATGACGAGTGGTGGTATGGGAGATCGCGCCACCCACCACCCGTGCGCCGCTATGCATATTATATATATTGTAATTAATTAATATAATATGTAATGTTTTATATTATGAATTATTAATATGATATGTAATGTTTTATGTAATGAATTATTAATATAATATATAATGTTTTATCTCCCCCTTCTTGAAGCTCCGCCGCCTTTACCGTTAAATTGAAATATTAAAAAAAATTATAAAACATAAAAAAATGTTGAAAAAAATTACGGCACAATGCATTGTCGTTCAAAACAATGGCTTCGAGAAACATTCGATTGGACAGTGAAAATCAGGAGAAAATCGGAAGAAAAATTATGAAAGTATGATTCGAGATGAATATATTTATAAATATTTATATTATATGCATGAAAATCATATGTGTACATTTATCTCGGAATTAAATCGATGCAGTTAAAGGTACCAACCGATCGAGATAGTCACATCGATGCAGGTTTGTATTCTGAACCGGTACTATCTAGTAGCAACAGCTACGGTTGCAGGTGGATATTAGTACCGGTTTGTGCTTTGAACCGGGACTAGTGTCCGACCAATTTAAACTCTTCGTCCTCCCGCTCTCTGCCATCGAGTCATTTGATCGCGAGAGATGAACAGGAGTTCATCGCCAAGGAGCTCGAAGGAGGAGGTGCTGCCAAAAATTCGAATTTTTGTCATTTTACTGCAACCAAGATACCTAAGGTTAGTAATATCATTCCTCACTACACTTGGTGTTAAATGGGGCCTCTTCTTTGCTTAAATTATGAAGAAAATTTGATCTTTTCCATTAATCGTTGAAGGATTATAAATGTATAAATCAAGCTCGATCAATTGAAGTAAGATACAAAAACTTATTGTGTAAGCTTATAATTTGCTTGGATTATAATATAGCTCGCATTTAAGGTTTGGATCTAGCTCAATTTTATGTTTTAGTTCCATCGATCTAGCTCAAATTAGGTTGCACGTAGTTGGGGAAATTAAAAATGGTGCATTTGAGAAAAGTTTTCATAAAATTGGTTGCACGTAGTTGGGGAAATTAAGAATAGTGCATTTGACAAAAGTTTTCAAAATTTGAGCAAAGATGTCGTTAAATTTGTTCACAATTTTGAATCTAGACTATGATTGACCAATTTTTTTTGTAGGTTGAAAAAACTTGTGTAAGTTTATATTTTGCTTGCATTATTATTTAGCTCGAATTGTATGTGTGGCGAACCGGTACTGATGTGAGACTATCAGTACCGGCTTGTGCCTTCAACCGGGACTATGTCGCAATATACACGTCTTCCACCTCCCACTCTCTGCCAGACCAAGATCATTTGATCTGCCGGCGAGATTAAGAATGGTGCATGTATAGTTGGGGAAATTAAGAATGTTGCATGTTATGTGGAAAAAGAAGAAATTTAAATTCATTTGCGAATAAAAAATAATATCAGCAATATAAATGGCTTTATAGAAAATATAAAATGAGTTAAATATTAGAGAAAACTTTTCAAAAATTTTGCGAAAAAGTTTTCAAAAAAAGTTTTAAAAATTTGAGCAAAGCTGTCGTGAAACTTGTCGGGTATGAATACCGAAGTAAATAATCATTTTATGGGAAAATATGTAATGAAATATAGTGCCTTTAAAAATATTTAATGAAATAAAGCCATTTTAAAAATATAGTTGTCTTGATTTGGATTTTGGGAAATGTTCAATAATTCATTATCGAAAAATGAGTTAAAAGTTACCTTGATCGAATATAATGTAGATGGACCGCGATGGATGTACATGGACCGACGCTCCGGAGTTCTTGCGTGGTTTGCAAGATTTTCTTCGTCTTGGTAGATGAATACACGACGTCAAAGCTACATATGTTGTCCATGCATAGACCGCAAGAATGAGAAGGAGTGGTCAAACTCAGTCACATTCACTTCCATTTGCTCTCAAGAGGTTTCATGTCAAATTATACCTGTTGGACCAAGCACGGTGAAGAAGAGATTATACAAGAAGAAGATGAACAAGAAGAGGCGGAGAACAATATCTTAGACGCTGGCCAACCCGGCTCTAACGAAGATACATTTGGGGAGTTTGGCAATGATGACCTAGACCAGATCTTTGCTTGATGGAGAGGAGAATACATCGATGAAAGACATTACGGAAAATTTCAGCGCCTATGGGAGGACCACAAAACATTGTTGTATCCAAACTGCCAACAGGGCCATACAAAGTTGCGTACTACACTAGAACTGATGCAATGGAAGGTGACCAATGGATTGTCTGATAAGGGATTCGACGAGTTGTTATGCCTCATGAAAAAGTTACTTCCAGAGGGGAACACACTGCCCGAAACTACGTACGATGCCAAACAAGTTATCTGCCCTTTGGGGTTGGAGGTACAGAAGATACATGCATGTCGTAACGATTGTATCCTTTATCGCAATGAGTACGAGGATTTGGATGCTTGTCCGGTGTGCAAAACTTCTAGGTATAAGACCAGGCATGTTGACCCAGGTGAGGTAGAGGGGCAGTGTAAGAAGAAGAGGCCCCCTGCTAAGGCGATGTGGTATTTCCCTATAATACCCCGGTTGAAGCGTTTATTTGCGAACAAAGTGCATGCTCAGATGATGCGCTGGCACAAAGAAGACCGCAAGGACGACAGAAGGCTAAGACACCCTGCTGATGGCTCCCAGTGGAGGAAAGTCAATAGAACATACCCGGACTTTGCTGAGGATGCAAGGAACATAAGGTTTGGGTTGAGTACAGATGGGATGAACCCGTATGGCGAGATGAGCAGCAGTCACAGTACTTGGCCTGTGACCCTATGTATCTACAACCTTCCTCCTTGGTTGTGTATGAAGCGGAAATACATTATGATGCCGTTGCTTATCGAAGGCCCGAAGCAACCTGGAAACGACATCGATGTGTACCTCAAACCGTTGGTTGAAGATCTGCTAACATTGTGGAACGATGGTGCACGTGTATGGGATGAGTACAAGAGAGAGCACTTCATTTTGCGTGCATTGCTATTCGTAACCATCAACGACTGGCCTGCACTTGGCAACCTTTCGGGCCTGTCTATCAAAGGATATAAAGCCTGCATCCACTGCTTAGAAGAAACGGATAGCAAGTACCTAAAAAACTCTCGAAAGGTTGTGTACATGGGCCACCGCAGATTCCTCCATCCGAAGGACCCGTTAAGGAGGAAGGGTGAGAATTTTGATGGGACAGAAGAGAAACGTAAGAAACCCCTGCATCGCAGTGGGGCTCTTGTATTTTCTTTGGTAAAGGATCTGAAAGTAGTATTTGGAAAAGGTGCAGGTAGCAAACCTGTCCCGAGAGAACAAGGTCACACGAAGCCCATTTGGAAGAAGAAGTCAATATTTTGGGACTTACCTTACTGGAAAGACTTAGAGGTCCGTCACTCACTAGACTTCATGCATATCACAAAGAATGTCTGCGTGAACCTACTAGGCTTCCTAGATATGTATGGCAAATCAAAAGATACACTTCAAGCACGAAAGGACCTACAAGCTGGGAATCGAGAACGACCTACATCCGAAATGAGAGCGGAAGGACAGCATTACCTCCACCCCGCTAGCTACACTCTGAGCAAGGAAGAGAAAAAATATGATTAAGTTCTTGAACAGTGTGAAGGTCCTTACGGATACTCCTCGAACATAAGGAGACTCATAAACATAAAAGAGAATAAAATTGTACACACAAAATCCCATGATTGTCACGTGTTGATGACACAGTTGCTCCCGGTGGCGGTGCGAGGTATTCACGGATCGGGTAGTGCGAGGGACAATCATAAAGTTGTGCTCGTTCTTCAACGCGGTGTCGCAGAAGGTCATCGAGCCAAATAAGTTATCTAATCTGCATGATGACATGGTCAATAGTCTGGTTAGCCTTGAGATGATCTTTCCTCCATCATTTTTTGATATTATGGTCCATCTCATGGTCCACATTGTTAAAGAGATAGAAATTCTCGGACCCGTGTTCCTCCACAATATGTTCCCTTTCGAGAGGTACATGGGCATCCTAAAGAAGTATGTTCGTAACCGGTCTCGCCCAGAAGGCTGCATTGCGCAGGGTGTTGGCACAGAGGAGGTCATCGAGTTTTGTGTTAATTACATTGATGATCTGAATCCGATCGGCGTTCCTGTATCACGCCATGAGGGGAGGCTCAGGAAAAGGGACTTTAGGGAGAAAAGAATCCTATAGCGGCGATCTACTTTCATTTAAACAAGCACATTTCACAGTATTGAAACAAGCAACTGTAGTGGCTCCGTATATGTATGCTCACGAGATGAGTCTACGCGCCCAATACCCAGAGAAGTCAGATAAGTGGATCGCAGTCGAGCAAATGGATCATTTCGGCGGTTGGTTACAAAAGCAACTGCTGGGCAACCAGACAGATGATGAACAGTTGAAACTCTTGGCTCGGGGACCGTCCACGACAATCGTATCATTCCAAGGGTATGAGATAAATGGGTACACATTTTACACGATAGCCCAGGATAGCAAGAGCACCAACCAAAACAGCGGCGTCGTATAGATGCCTTGGACAAAAATAGAAAGCTGGATACCTACTATGGTTTCATACAGAGATCTGGGAGCTCGAGTACGGACCTTTAAAAGTCCCTCTGTTTGGTGCCAATGGGTCAAACTAGCAGCCGTGCAGATCGATGAGTACGGTATGACAACTGTGGACCTCAAGCAAGTGGCCTATAGGGACGAACCGTTCGTGCTTGCTAATGATGTGACACAGGTATTCTATGTGATGGACATGGACAGCAAACCGAAAAAGCAGAAGGACAAGCCTACTAAAAGGAAGAGGCAGCATGACAAATCTACCAAAAACATAAATCAGAATGAGAATACTAGCAGTGGCGATCAACCAAGGCGCCACGTGGTTCTTTCAGGTAAAAGAAGGATTGTCGGAGTTGAGGGCGTCACGGACGAAGAAGAGTATAATCAGTTCGACGAGCTGCCTCCTTTCACAGTGGATGTAGACATTAGTGCCCTGAATGATACAGAGCAATCTCCTTACGTACGTCGCGATCATAATGAAGGATCGCTTGTAAAAACAAAGTATGTTAGCAAATAAGTCCAACCTTGTTGTATAGTCCGTTGTTACAAGTTATAGTCTATCACTGATGGATGCTTAGTTTTCTTTTTTCATGTTAAATCTAGTCTACTGTGTTCCCATGCTTTGTGATATGCATGTAACAAGGTGAAAATTTGAATTGGAATTATAAGAGTGAAAAAATTACTTCATTTTATTTTTATATTTTTAATTCATAAACTAATATTCTAAAGAAAATATAGATTTTCAATATTATTGTTGAATTGTAGAAACTATAAAAGGAATTTATAAATGACTAGTAATCTTTTTTTTTTAAAAAAATCATTTTAGTGTGGAATAACCGAATAAGTATAATTTATTACTTTTTATTAAGCAAAGAAGCAATAATTGATTTTTCTTTCATTTTATTCTAAAGAGATTTTGAATTTAATTCTAATCGATGCAGGTTGGTGTATTTAACCAAGATCTTGATGTGATATAATCGATCTGGTTGGATACACCCACCGGCATCGATAGCCAACCTAGGTTTTCCTTCGTGACTCATATGTGGAACGATCGGTCGGTTGGTGTATCTAACCAGATCTTGATATATATATCAATCCCGATTGGTTAAACCAACCGGGGTGATGGGGCCCCTATAAACCTCGGCCGCCATTTCTTCCCCATTTTGGTGCTCCTCCCGCCGATGACTCCCATTTCCGATCGCGCCGCCTCCGACGACGCCGCTGCCTCCGGAGCTTGCCCGATCACGCCACCGCGCCCCGAGCTCGTGCCCCCTCCGACGCCGCCCTCCGAGCTCGCCCGACCGCGCCGCCGTCCGGAGCTCGCTTCCCTCGACGACGCCACCCTCCCGGAGCTCGCCCGATCAAGCCGCGCCGTCCGAGCTTCGCCCCCTCCGACGACGCCGCCCCTCGGAGCTCGCCGATCAGCGCCGCCGTCCGAGCTCGTGCCCCTCCGACGACGCGCCGCCCTCGAGCTCGCCGATCAAGCGCCCGCCCCCGAGCTCGCCCCGACGGCGCCGCCCTCCGAGCTCGCCCGACCGCTGCCGTCCGAGTTTCGCCGATCAGCGCCCGACCGCGCCGCCCCTCGGCTTCGCCCGATCAGCGCCGCCGTCCAGTAGCTTCGCCCGACCGCGCCGCCGTCCGTGGAGGTTGTGATCTTGTTCACGAATATTGAATGAATCTTTGTGTCTCGTGATAGGTTATGTGGAGTCAAAAATAATTCTATGTTGCCAAGATAGTAATCGCATAAACAAATAAGGTAGTTCTTTCATTTACGCTACTTGATAGTTGTTGAGATAGAGCTTGTTGAGATAGAGCACGGATTGGATGCTATCAATTTTATAAATGAAGCACAAGCTACAATTCCGTTTTCTATTGTACATGATATTGAGTTTATTGAGAGATGCTATCAATTTTGCATGGTGCATCTGTTACGTGTTCTCCTTTATAAATGGAACACAAACTACATAATGTCATGGCTAATCCAAGCAAACTTGTCTTTTATAGTGGGGTATTCATGTTACACATACGCTTGGTTTGATACTACTTAATTGTTCATTTACCTGTAATCCCTAACTCATATTTTGTAAAACAAGAGTTAACATAGAGTATTAGTGAGACAAAAATATCTAAAGAGGGAACCACTCAACTCGTGCCGCTTGCTCTTATATGGATCACATACTTCATCATACAACTAGCAATACGTACAAAGAAAAACAAGCCCTAGCTAGTTGTCATTTGGAGTACATTGACATATAAGTCAAGGATATATCTACCCTACGCACATGAGTATGGAGTTGGTCTAATCAACATTTGTTCCTCGCCGCCTTCCACGCCGTTACTTTTCAGTACCTTCTTCTAGCCTAAGAAACAACGATGGACGGCGAAGGATTTGATCAGGAAGAATTTATGACAAATTTGATTGCGGGAGATGGTGGTTATGAGGCCGCAGAGCACGATGAGGCCGCAGAGCACGATGAGGCCGCGGAGGTAACAATCAATCACGTTAATGATTGTCGATTTCACTATCATGCTAAGCCAACATTTTGACCCGTTCATGATTGTACCATGCTTTCAGACCGATCAACCAAGCGTGCAATCACAACAGCGAGGTCCAACCAAGAAGCCGAAGGCAAGATATGTTGTCACCGAAGTCAACGAACGGCCAACCTCGTAAACCCTTGACGGTGATTGGGCCGTTCAATTCGGCATCGGCGTCCACGTTAGGGACCACGTGCCCATTAGCATAGCAAAATGGGATCGGGTTCCTGAAGATACGAAAAACATGCTTTGGAACGATGTCAGAGAGACATTCACCTTCCCCCAAGGGACCGAAGAGAAGGTGAAGAGTTACACTCTCAAGAAGATGGCCATCGCATTCCAAACTTATAAAAAGAAGTTGAACATAGAGTATATCAAGGAGAATCGAACGCCCGACTTCAACAAGTTCCCGAGTTGCAAGATCACCGAAGCGTTCGTGAACTACAAGACTTCGGAGGAAGGTCAAAGTTTGAGTGAGAAGAACAAGCTGAATGCACAGAAGAAGAATTACCACCACCGACTCGGCCCTGGTGGTTACCGCCAAGCAATACCCAAATGGGAGAAGAGGGAGCATGACCTGCTAGCAAAGGGTGTCACACTCGTAACAATGGAATGGCCTGACAGAGCAAAGCATTGATTCTATGCTCACAGCGGTGGCCTCGATGATAACGGCAATGCGGTGTTTGGGGAGGTGCTGAGAGATGTGGCCAGAAGGCTTGTGCAGTCCATCGAGGAGACTTCCCAAGGTAGCTTCGTGCCAAACAGGGAGAATGACGAGCTAACAAGGGCTCTACAAAACCCAGAGCACCCTGGACGTACACGAGGCGTTGGCGTCGTCCCTTGGAAGGTTGGTTTCGCTCAGGACGCCGAGACCTATAGGAGTCGAATGAGAAGCAAGGCTCGACATGCAGAACAACTTAGTGCGCTTGAAGAACGCATGACTCAAATAGAGGAACAATTAGCCCAGAGCCAACAACGGGAGACGTGCCAGGAACCTCCCAGGAATCCTAACATCATCACCCACCGGCGGCGGGCAGTGCGCTCCGGTGGCTGCCCCAAGCGGACTTGGACAGTACCCGTAGATGACATCGAGCGCCAGACACCTTGTGAGCTGCATGTCGGGGCGCGAAACCTCTCCTTGAAGGCGGCGCATGGCATGGTTCACCCAGTGGAGCCGGGGCAGCTCATCCATGGCCAACAGATACCGTCAAACTACTCCAAGGTCTCGGTGGAGGAGGTTTGCCCAGTCTGAGGACCTTGAGCTCGAAATTCCGGAGGTGACGGGAGTCTGAAGCTAGGAGAGGCGGTACACACTTTCATCCTATGGCGCAAAGCGGCACATAATTTTTCGAGATAACATGGATGTGTCCTCTCTGCGAAGAAGCCCGACTCCTACACCCCTTCCCGCAGACCCAAGCCCAAGAAGAAGCCCGACTCCTACACCACCTGCCACAAGACATAAGCCCTACGAGAAGCCCATCTCCTCCCAAGAAGGCGCCGACTCCTACACCACCTCCCGCGCACATATGCCCTACGAGAAGCCCGTCTCCTCCCAAGAATGCGCCAACTTCTACACCACCTCCCGTGCACTTAAGCCCCACAAGAAGACCGTCTCCTCCCAAGAAGGCGCCAACCAAAGGAAACAAGCCAGCTCAGCCAGCAGCTCCCAAGAAGACGTCCTCCACCCAATCCAAGAAGTTGCGTCCACTTTCGAAGCTGGCGTACGATATGACCGACGAGGAGACCAATAAGATTGTACAAGGTGAGGTAACTGAATTTTTTAGACCCAAGTCACCAAAGAAGAAGGTTCAACCTGGCACGAAAGAATTTCACAAAGGCTTGAGGACTATTACAAATTTGAAGGATAAAAAAGAAATGCCTCGCCAATCAAACTACGAGCGCACATTGCGAAAGGAATGCCACAAGGAGTGGGCAGCTGAGAAGGAGAAGGAGAAGGAGAAGGCTAAGGCGATGCTACAATTCTTTGATGAAACTGGCCTTGACCCAAATCAAATATTAGGCTCAGCAGAGATTGAGTATGCCCAAGTAAGATGGCCATTTACATTGGGTGGATCATTGGTCAGGCGTGAGGAGCTGCTCCAGCTAACGACAAAGATGCGGCAATTCCATGAATGGTACTTGGGCCAGCGACCAAGCATGGTCTCTGATTGTTTCTTTGTCAAGTACAAGGATCAAGATTTTTATCACGGTGACGGTGAATTTTTATCGAATGGCACGTCATGTATGATCTATACCAGACAGGCGCCCTCGGTAGCGTCCTTGGTGGGTTCTTTGGACTCTGTAAGTGTCTTATTTACAAAACCATCGTGCGTGCCCTTGGAGAGTACGGACCTTGTAAGCCTAACTAATTTCTTCTTGTGTAGCATGGAGATACAAAGATGCCGAAGGGATCAAATTTTTGACATAGGATTCATGGACCCATTAGTTATCAACGAGACAACCGTTAGATACAGCCCAAGCGAAACACGTACTAACGTATACAATGCGCTAATGGGACATCAATATAAGTCAAGGATATATCTACCCTACGCACATGAGTATGTGTTTTAAATCGCCTTGTTCTACTCCTTTTTCATAACACTATGTTAGAACTAATTAGTTATCTATGTTGACATATGTACAGTTTTCACTTTGGATTCTTATTATGATCGAGCTAGATCATAGTCGGATCACAATTATGGACTCGAGAAGGAAACCAGTTCAAACGTATCAAACCTTCATCGATTTGCTCGACCGGTATTAATTCTTGTTCCTTTCATTATTGTATTACTTCTATTTCCTTCCATTTGAAACAAATTCTAATCATGTACAATTGGTAATCACATGTGTAGTGCATTCGCACAGTTTCGTGCTAAAAATAGGGGCGCATTCAAGGAGAAATTTGAAATTACAACAGCCTCTCAAGTACGTATATCATAATGCTAGCTTTTTGGTTAGTTAAGTTAATTTCCTTGCATTCATTTCACGCTTTCAACTTTTTCAACCGCAGATCTTGAGTCAGTCGGCGGGCAACAATTTATGCGGTTACTATGTATGTGAATTTTTGCACACCCAAACCGGAGCCGCTGACCGCATGCTAAAAGGCGATAAGGGGGTGAGTAAATATAATTACTACCTTTAACGATGTATATTACTCCTTACATCTTGTACAAATTCAAGGATTGATTTGTTAATGACTTAACGGCAGGTGCCTCAATATTTGGCGGAACAAGGTTCGGAACTCTCGCCGGCGCGAGTGCGAGCAATTCAAGAACAACTCGTTGGCTTCATTTACGATGAGGTTGTAAATGCAAAAGGCGAGTTCCACGAACCAAATTTTAACAGGTGGGGCCCTTCGATAAGGACCGGTGAACTGTCATTCTCGACATCTACGGCTAGCAAGAGCGATGCACGTAAAAAATCCCAATGAAGGAAAAGAAATACTGGAGTTGTAATTAAAGTTGTGTACATATTGTAGTACATTATATGTAATTAAATTTGTTAATGAATGTACAGTGATTTTATTATCAGGCAAATGTGCATGATTAAATTATATGTGTTTTAATTCGTTGTGATTTAACACACACATGAAGTCACCGTGATTTGATTATATATATTGTAGTATATTATATATAATAGCCAGTATTGGACACACACATATTTACATATATATTATATACAACCCATCAGTACCGGTTAGATAAAACAACCGGTACTGATGAGGGAATCATCAGAACCGGTTGGAGACACCAACCGGTACTGATAAGGTCCACAGGGTCTCACGATGCGCTGCCACGTGTGACTACCAACCGTCTTGATATGCTATCGATGCGGGTGAGAGAACCGGGACTGATGCCCTTGAGCATCAGTCCCGAATGGCCTGTACCGGTTTAAAAACCGGTACTAAAGGCTCTTTTAAACCGGCACTAAAGGCCCTTTCCATAGTAGTGTGTGCAAGCCTACCATTCCGGATTCAGATATCAACGTGAAATTGTAGCTTCTGCTAAACCTTTAAGCACCTATTTGTTAGTGTCAATGCCATTATCATCATCGTCATTACCATCTTCCAGACCGTAACAGCCATGGAATTAAGCACATTCCATCACAAACCCAGAATCAGAATTATCACACCAGTCCGAACAGTCTGAGTCATGAATGACAAATGCCGTCATCAACTCCGGCAAGCTCTCAAGCAACGGGGTCCTGTCCGAAGAAGGGCGATCCATTCGAGTGCGTGAATCCTCACTGGAGAAGCAACTCGATCGTGATGCTCAGGTGTTTTGAGAGACCGGGACAACATCTTCTCGGCACAAGCGAAGGCGCAGTATGTAATCTCCGGATCTTCCAACGCAGGACAGCTCGACAAGTCAAGGAAGCTGTCGCTGAGGTTTAGGCCGGCGAGCTCTAGCCTCGTCAAGTTCGTGGCGACGAGCACCCGAACGTCGCAGCGCACGGCGTGCGAGATCCAGTCGTTCACGCGGGGCACGTCGTCGTCGGGGAATCCATAGGAATCCACCTCGCAATAGTGTGGAGAGGCGCAGCAGAGGGTCCCGCACGCACAGCGGCTCGTCGCGCTCGTTGCGGCCGGTGATGCGCAGGCACATCGTGGATTTCCAGAGATGGCGCCAGCTCTTGGCGAGCACGAACTTCCGCACGGCATCCCGCGCCGGCAGCAAGCCAAGGACGTGCTGAGGCGGTCACCCCCTGCGTTCGGCATCGGCCGTTTCTTGTTCTTGCGCCGCCGGCGAGGCATTACGGCGAGCTGGCGGCGGGCGTCGAGGGACGGGGAGGGGAGCAGGAAAATGGATCGGGCACTGCACCACCATGACCATCTCACCACACCTCACCTGGCCACGCGCAAGAAACTGCTTCACTTCTCTGCTTTGCCCTTTGGCTCACTCTACTCGTAATTACGACGTGGTTCATCTAAACTGGTATAAAATTTAGGTTGTGGTTTACTGTCTTTTCTTTCAATTTTCACTGCGAACACGAAATATGTAACCTAAACTGGTTCGAATCAATGAACCCAGTTCACAGTTCACAAAAATGAATTTTTTTAAAATAATATCTTTTTTAAAAAGATTTTCGACATTAATACGTGGATTTTAAAATTTGCAAGAATAATGTATTGTGGCCAAACCGTTTGGCGAAAATAGCATTGTAGCCAAACCGTTTGGCGAAAATACTATTTTCGCCAAACCGTTTGGCGAAAATAGGTTGATCCGAGTATTTAGTGTTTGAATCGGTTTGAATTGCTTCGTAAATACCCAGATCAACCTATTTTCGCCAAACGGTTTGGCGAAAATAGGCTGATCCGGGTATTTAGTGTGGACGTGTTTGGTTCGCTGCTCCCGAGAAACCTGGCCCGTCCCAGCCAGACCCCCGAGAAACGGCTCCAGCTCTCGTTTCCGCGCATGCAGCTTCTCAACGCGATTTTCCCTTGCAGTGCATGCGCAGGGCCAGGCTCAGCCGATCCAAAGCTGCCAACCAAACGCACTCGCCGATGCAGTCAACGCACGCAGAGAGCTTGGCTCGGGCGAAGCAGCGAACCAAACACCTCCTGTTTGAATCGCTTCCTAACCACTGATTAACGAATTTTCGCCGGCAAAAATACTATTTTCGCCAAACCATTTGGCTACAATGTATTTTTCTTGCAAAATTTAAAATTCACATATTAATGTCGGAAATCTTTTAAAAAAAATATTATTTAAAAAAAAAAGCTCTCACAAAAATTCACAGTAAATCGGGTAACTATAGCTCTACTACTCTAGCGAGACTCCAGGAGCCGACGCGTGAATAAATTGAATGATATCCTTCGGTAAGTTCACATGTACACCTTCATGTCAAATTTTCAATTGAGGAAAATTAACGCCCATTCAAAGTATACAAGGCAAATGAAAAAAAAAATTACTCTGTTCGTTCTACGGTTCTGGCCCTGGTTGGGATTCAAGTTTTTAACACCCAATCTAGAACAAGTTGGTCGAGTATATTTAGTGCAACTTTGCCTAACATACTAAGTACAAGTCTGCTAGTATACAGACTTATACTAACTGCATGATTGGACTACATTTGCACAAAAACGTGAATCATGTTTCACTTATCTGCTTTACTACCTGTCAAGGTCTTTCCTGAATGTGGCACAATTATTGCTTAGATCAGTTCAGAATCGAGTAGTATTTAGCACCGGCACAACTCGCAAGCATTACAAGCCTACAGCTACTCAAGACTCTTAAAACCATGCGAATTTGTCTTGAGTTGTAGCTCAAAATATTCCCTACGCGACAAATTCTTGATTAGTCCATGCTTCATACAGCATAATTTTGGCTTTAGTATATTAACCTATATGCAGCAGTGTAACACTTCAAGGATGGTTTTGTTTTCAGACTATTATTCAGACTTCAGTCTTGAGACTATTATTGGTTCAAGCATATGTTTGTACTTTGTAACCTTTTTGTCATATATATTTCACTGAATTTTATTCTACTAGTTCGTATGGTACTTTCTCCGTTTAAATTTATAAAGCGTATTTTTTTAATGAACTTGTCCATAAATATAGGACGTATTTTTACAGAAACTCAATATCCCTATCAAAAGTCTAGACAATAAGGATCTCCATAAACTACGAGACCACATATGCTTGTGGTACTGGACGGAGGTTATAGCAAAGGATGGTAGGTATAGAGACGATAAAGCCTCCTATTAGTCCATATATATGTTGTAAATAATATTTTATTATGTGAATGTGACGTGTGTTCTATGAATGTGATGTGGTTGTGTTGGCAATGTGACGTGTACTGTGAATGTGAATGTTATGTGCTTATGTATTAAGTATTGTGAATATTATGTGATATTGTCATATTTGTGAATGTACATGTACTGTGATTGTATTGTGATATTGTGAAATTGAGGCTGTATTGCAATCGGTTTTAGTTAAAAACTGACACAGATATACAATTATTCCAATCATTTTAGTTAAAAACCGATACAGATGTCATAGTATTACAATCAGTTTTAGTTAAAAACCAATACAGATGTACAATTATTCTAATCGATTTTAGTTAAAAACCGACATAGATGTCATCGTATTACAATCGGTTTTAGTTAAAAACTGACACAGATGTACAATTATTCCAATCAATTTTAGTTAAAAAGCCGACACAGATGTCCTCGTATTACAATCGGTTTTAGTTAAAAACCGACACATATGTCCTAGTATTAAAATTGGTTTTAGTTAAAAACTGACGCAGATATCCTAGTATTGCAATCGGTTTTAGTTAAAAACCGACAAAGATGTACAAGTATTGCAATCGGTTTTAGTTAAAAACCGACACAGATGTCCTAGTATTACAATTGGTTTTAGTTAAAAACCGACACAGATGCATAAGTATTGCAATCGGTTTTAGTTTAAAAAACCGATTGTGATGACTAATTATTACTGTTGCGCAAGAATTGATTGTGATAGAGCCTTCTCATGACTATCTGAAGACTTTGTGTCGCTACCAAAACCGACGGTGATGACCAAAAAAATCGACGGTGATGTATATTCTTGTAGTAGTGACCCTAATAAATATTCATCTTTATTTTATATTTTCTAGATGAATGCATTCAGTATAGTGCTTAGTTATAATAATTAGAGGTAATCTAATCATTTTTAATGTATCGTTGATGTATGTGCCAAGAAGAAATGTCTTATAAACTTGAACAGAGAGAGTAATTTCTTAACAACACGTGGGTTTCTGGTAGTAACTACAGAAAACATATATACTTACATGGAAACCAAACCGTTGATAAGTAGAGAACACATTCTAAAATCAAGTCCATACAAAATTAAGTCAGAATAGCTAGCTGTTGAAGTAACAGAGAATGGAGGAACACATTCGATAAGTAGAGAACGAACCGTTATTTGTAACAGTTTTCTATTAGACTAGTGGAATTTCTCTATTCCTATGTTTTGGCCTTGCCCCGTGTGTCATAACTCAAAATAGGTGACCCAACAGCCGCCGCCGACTAAACATACCAATAGTCACCAAATTCATATGGGCTCCTGAGGACTATGCAATGATCTTCTTAAGATCGATCTCTCTTGAAGTGGTCAAGGAACACAACATGAGTTGGGATTTGTAAGGTGCCTCCTAACCAACCGTGCTCGCTCGGCTACCTAAGTATTTGTTTTTCTCCAATGTCCTACATTATTGCTTTGAAAAGATTGAATAGAGAAGAAACCAAGTATGCACATAGGACATGTTTATATATGTAAGGAACAACGTCTACAAATGTTCAGAGTTTTGCATTATTATATACTGAAGGGTGATCCTCGAAGCATGCAAGTGCTATGTGGTACTCATTCAAGACTTATGTATCCAACTACTATGTTCACATTCAAGGAATGAGTAAGTAAGGACTCACAAAATATCAACCAAAACATTGTGTGAATATACCATGCATATTATGCTTCCCCTCGATGGAAAAAGAAAGGAACGCATTTTGTGCCAGCTATCCATTCAAGCAATTGATGCATTTACACATACATGACTAAATGCTCATACAGAATCGCAGCCCCTAAAATGTTATCATCCGACGATTTAACCAATGGCTTTTTGCTGTAGTTTTTGTTGGAATTCAGATCCAATCTACACAATCTTTTCGTGGACACATGCATATATGATTGAAGTAGATCCTAGAAAACAAGAGAGAGGATTTGGTGCTGCGCAAAGCTTGCAGCGTTTTCTATTTTTTGTAACACCCTAGTTTTCGCTTTCTGGAGAAAAACCTAATTTAAATAAAGTAATTTCAAAAGTTGAAGTTTGTTTGGTGTTTATATTAACCTGGCATCCATTTCCCTCCAAAATCGGGATTTAATTCCCCTCCGATCGAAAAATCGGTTTTCCAGTTTCCGCCGGTACCCGAAAATTCACCCAAGTCCAGAAATGCTCCAAAAATCCCAAAACCACTTCTAAAGTGTCCCAAATATTCCAAAATGATTTTAGGAATCATTCCCTGGATTTTTGGACCTCCGTTCCTATTTTATCTCGCGCGGCTTTTGTTTAATGCCTGCGATCCGCGTCCGAATATCCAATTCCACAAATTTTATCCAAATTCAACCAAACCAATTTTATTGGGTCCCAAATATTCTAAAATGGCTCTAGGAATTTTTCCGGAATTTTTAGGCCATTTTTCCTAATTTTTCTCTAGGGTGGTTTATTCGCGTAAAAGAGAACCAACCGGTGCTTGCCACGTGTCACTGCTACAGTAGTCATCTTCAACCTCCAGCTCAAGCAAAGAACAGAGAGCTTGCAATGGTTTCCAATGGCTAGGGCAATCTTCAATTGCTCATAACTCCTCCAATTTAACTCCAAAACGCGAACCGTCGGTTGCGTTGGATCCGCGCCGGCGAGCTCTTCCAATTCCCCACCTCGGTGCGCCATCAAGCTCGCCGGAAACGGCCTCATTCAAGAAAAACTGAAATCCACTCACTTGCCATTAACTCATCCGTTTCTTGTCCAAACGCCGCACCACCACCTCCATCCTCTTCGTATAAGTATCCCCTTTCCGGGAGTGTACTCCCCTTTCCCTCTACTCCACCCTTGCGCCCGTGAGATCAAGAAAACCGACGTTGGGTTGAACTTTTTCGGTGTTCTTCGTGTTCATGCTTGTAGCTCCTTCTCCGGTGAGCCATTCTTCATGCCACTTGGTTCCTTGTGACCGTGGATGAGTCTAGAGTCTAAACCAATCATCAATTTTAGGTTTGATCAAGAGTTAGCGACGAATTTCAAGTTTTGGTGCATCCGTCCGAAACGCCGTTCGTCGTCGATTTCTCCGATTCCGGTGAGTTTTGGTTCAATCCCTTCCTCCTAGATGTTCCTAAGGATGTTATCTATTGATTCTAGGCTTTTGTTTGGATCAATTCCATGCGAAAATGGGGCAAAAATCCGATTTTTGGAAGAAGAGGGGGGCTCTGTAGCTTTGGGTCTGTTCTGGAACACAAAATCCTCGCAAGTTACTGTAGCAAATAGTAACTTTTCTCTTTTTCTTGATTTTCCATCATTTTCCAACTTCGAACGCTTATAACTTTTGCGTCCGAACTCCGATTGACTCTGTTCAAGTTTCTAAATTCATCTAAAATCAAGATCTACCTGCCAGTACTAATTTTGTAATTTTTGGATTTTATTTATTTATTGCCTCGTTTTGCGCGTAGTCAACGATTCCGCCGAGTCCGCCGACCCCGCCGACGGGCTTCAAAGAGTTCAAACTTCTCGCTGTGACCGAGGCAAGTCTCCTTGATGCACTTTGCTCCTATGTTTGCGAACTGATTTAAAATTGTTTTACAAATTGCATTGCTATGTATATAAAATGATGATGTCAAACGTTAGGTTGTTAGTTATACCTGTTGATTATACCTCCTTGAAATTGTTATCCGTAACCCTTTGTCGCCCTAGAACAGTGATCCACCATAATAAATGTTTTTAATAAAATACCCTTCGATTAGGAAAATGACTATTTGGAGGATAGTTTGAATAGAACCCATAGTATGGAATGTAATTGGAGATGGGTGAGTAGTAGTGATAATGTGGGGGTTGTTAATATGAAATTGAGCCTTGAATGATGATCGTTGAAATACTAAGGAGATGGACAGTGATAGTAGTTCTCAATTTAAACAATATAGTCGTGGGAGATTTTTGAAGATGTATGGGATTGTAAAGTATTCTGGTGGATTGAACGGATCATTGCAAGTAAATAATATGTCGACTTGGATTCTTGGGTTGATAAACTAGTAGGAGGTGAGAATCAGAGTTAGTTGGATTATTAGTGTTTGTTGGGGTTTATTCTTAACAGATTGATTGAGAAATAGATGATTATGAAGATATAGATATGTACTAATCATTTATGGAGAATAGTGAATGATCCAGAATATTTGGTGGTTTAGTCAATGATAATATTCCGTATGCTTGATGGATTAAAGTCGATGATCTAGAGGTGATGATGTGAAGGATTAGTCATATGCCATTATGAAGTAATATCGGTGGATTGTATTCTAGATGTTTAGAGGTGTGATATCGTGAAGTATTCTCGGTGGTTTAGTAGATGACCTTGTGAAATATTCTTAGTGGATGATAAGATTGATCGCCGTATGATTGGTGGATAAATCAATAATACAAGTTCGAGTTCAAGGGAAAGATTTCCTATACAAATATTATTGTAGTTCCATAAGATTTTGAAGTTATAATAGTACCATGATGTACTTCCTACTTGGTGGATACTATATCGAATTGGATTATTCTTATGATTGTAGAGTTATGGCAATAGAGGGATTATTGGAGAATACGCAGTTGATTATAAGGATTGTAATCAAACCCGGGTATTTGTATTTTATAAAAATAAACTATTGGTGGAATAGAATAGTACGGTAGAAATGCTTAGTCTCGTTGTCGGTCAATATTCACCTATGGGTGGGACTTTCAATTATCTCTTGAAAACTTGTATTGGAAGTTATAGGCAAGGAGTATTGCCAATGGTTTACAAAATAAAAATAAAATGAAAAATGATTTCGACTTGGGCGGCATGGAATGTCGGGTGGAAGCGGACCAAGCCTTGGTTCTTTTGTGCAAGTACCGCCCCAAGTCAATTAAGGACCGACGCTTATGACTGTCTCCATTCTAAGCATTACCGTACAACCACATGTCAAAGTGGGCACGACACATGGTCGAATAATTTGTAGAAACCTAACTTAGACTCACCACTCGGTTGTTGTGTGAAAGCCGGAAAGAGGCATTGTTGTTGTTGTTGTTTTTCTCACACGGCGCAAGAGGGGGCTTCTGTACTGGGTGGAAATAACCCTAACAGAGGTGAAACCTCAGCGGGTGAGTCAGGTTAGGCGTATACATTGTAAAGGCCTTGTCATGATATCCCTGCCGGCACACCCAAGGAAGTGTGCTAATAGCTTGGCATCAAGGGAATATCATGTCTTGTGGGTAAAGTCGCACAACCTCTGCAGAGTTAAAACTATTCGAAGAGCCGTGCCTACGGTCAAAGGCGAAGCTTGCTGAATGCTTTCATACTGGTAGACTTTGGGTTTTGATTTCAAACTAAACAATGTTTTGTTTTGGGATCCGGGAGCGTTAGAACTCTCGGGTGTGCTTACGCGCCAAAGCCAGGTAGGTGGAAAGAACCTGATTTTGTGCACCATGGCGGACATAGCCATGTGATTGGATTGAACCCTGATTTTGTTGAGATGTGGCGGATAGAGCCTGTATATTAGTGAGTGGTGGTTAGAACCTTCACTACAATATTACATAATCCAATTATTAAAAAGAATTGCTCAAATATGCTTTGTGAAAATTATTAACAAGTATGATTTGATGAAACTTGGCTTTATGCAAAAGAACCATATTAAGCCATCTTTTGATAACCTACATTGTGCATAATTTCCCCGACTTGCTGAGTACTTTATGTACTCACGTGCCACATTCTAATCCTCTCTCAGAAGTGAAAGAAGCTGTTCAAGATTTCCATCGACTAGGGTGCGTTCTCCACTCGATTGCCTGTGGGCATTTGGATGGGTCGCATTGGCGTTTTCGTCTTCCATTTGCAGTTGTTCAAGTCGTTCAGCCTGTTCAGGCCGTAATGGTAAACCTTGACCATAAGGTCTTTGCTTTTATTTGGTATTATTCTTATTTAGTTATATGTATTCGTGATATGGTTGTTGATTCATCACTTTTGACTGTGTGTACTAGCTACTGATCTGGGACTAGTACAGAAATACACAGGGGATTCTGGATAGCCGATCCGGGGGCCCACATTTTTTCTCTCTGTTTATTCTCTCTCTTAATCTTGACTTTAAATATTTGCACAAGATTAGTTTCAACAATCAACCCCTAATCTTGTTGCCATTTTTTCGAGTTCCTTCTAAGCAAACATCAGAGTAGCGTTGGCTCGTAATACTACTATGGAGAGGGACATGAGTGGCAGCTCGGAAGAGACATCAGTGGCGGTTTTTGAACCGCCACAGATTAAGCGCCACTAATATTAGTGACGGTTCCAATTAAAAACCACCACTGATATGGATAATATCAGTGGCGGTTGTTAATTGGAACCGTCATTGATATTATTATCAGTGGCGGGTTTTAGTTGGAACCGTCACTGATATTATCATTATCAATGGCGGTTTTTAGTTGGAACCGCCACTGATGATTATTACCAGTGGCGGTTTTTCTCTCCAACCGCCACTAATAACCCCGTCCCACGATAAAAAAACCAGCATTTCTGGCTAGCCTCAGGAAAGTGCTAGCCATGCATTGCAATGGAATCTCAGAATAAGGTGATAGATATACCAGCATACATGATTCTAAACTGTTTGGTATATATCAATTTTCTTTCACACATATGAAACCAAATGTATCTTTATTTGCAAGCTACTAAGTAAATCAAACGTTAGGACAAAGATTTAGCATGGTCACCAACATTCATGCGTATGGTCCAGAAAAAATCAGTACCAAATCAGATGAAGAAACTTTTGCTGCTGATATGAAGTATAAAGTAATTGACTAACATGTATAAATTATAAGCAACAAACCTCCATTGCATGCATTGATACCCCAAACAGAGACAGGGGTAGGCTATGAGTTTGTAGCCAGTTTCTTCAAGTTCAACTGGGCTCAATATAGGAGTTTTACCACCACCTTCCAACATGTTGGCCTGCAGAAGGAAGCAGAGAGTCTGATGAGGACATAACACTTTCATGGCCATTCCAAATAATTTTGAAAAGCACTAATGCATAGGGTAGGACTAACCATTTTTGGAACTCCAAGTGAAACTGCAAAAAATGTCATCTCTTATCTTGACTCCTTGTGTATGTCCACGTGCTTTTGGTGACACCTTCAGAATACTATACATCATATCACTATAAGAGAAACTAAACAAAAGGGAAAAGAAGATCCCATCTATCATGAAAAATCCACTAGTCATTTTTTGTATAAAACAAAATCTAATCTGCATGGGAAATAGGAAGGTCTGAATGTTAGGTCTGAGATAGAAGAAATGTTGCTGAATCCAGATGGAAGGAGAAAAAGAACATAAAAAGGCAAAGTCTGTACCTCCTAGCTTCCTCTTGCCTCAGTCTAACACCATTTCCTACAAATATTGGATCAAAGTTTAATGGGCTATATAGAATTTTGGATCGACTTTAAACAAATGGAGGGGTAAAATTTTACAACCAAAGTACATGGCAAATTGGTACTAACAGTCAAGTCGAATATAACCATAAAGATATAATAAACCCAAAGTACAATGTTTTAGTGAATAGGTGAATACAATTACAATACATATATAGATGGTACCTCTATTCGCAAAAGAAAAAGTCTGTCCAGACTGTTTAATATAGATTAGAAAAGTTAATTAGAAATGAGATATGGATAAACAGATATGATGAAACTCAGTGATATAAGCAATGTCCATATTTAATGCAATAACAATTGGCAAATAATAGTCAATGTCACTACACTGCATTGCTGCAAATCCGTTTATTCCATTGACTTCCAAATGGGATTTTTCAAAGAGCGGATTTCATGTGTATGACAAACCAAATTTTTTGGTCAGTCATAAATGGGATTTTCAAAGAGCGGATTTCATGTGTATGATCGACCAAATTTTTTGGTCTGTCGCGAATGTGATTTTCTAGGGTTTGTGCGTCGGACTGGATTTTGATCCGTGGTAAATGCTTTTTGCTCAGTTAGGGTTTTGAGCAAATTTGGAATTGAATTTTGATTTGAATTTAAGATTATGAAATTAGTGTGAATTTCATGATGCATGTTTTGAAGTGAACTTTATGCAATGCTCGTGTGATGTAACATCCTCTTTTTGGCTTTCTGGAGAAAAACCTAATTTAAATAAAGTAAATTCAAAGTTGGAGCTTCTTTGGTGTTTATATTAACCTGGCATCCTTTCCCCTTCGAAATCGGGAATTAATTCCCTCCCGGGCGAAAAATCGGGTTTTCCAGCCTCACGGACCAAAATTCACCCGAGTCCAAAAGTGCTCCAAAAATCTCCAAACCACTTCTAAAATGTTCCAAATATTCCGAAATGATTTTAGGAATCATTCCCCGGATTTTTGGACATCCGTTCCTATTTTATCTCGCGCGGCTTTTGTTTAATGCCTGCGATCCGCGCCCGAATATCCAATTCCACAAAAATTATCCAAATTCAACCAAACCAGTTTCATTGAGTTCCAAATAATCTAAAATGGCTCTAGGAATTTTTCCGGAATTTTTAGGCCATTTTTCCTTATTTTTCTCTAGGGCGGAACTTTCGCGTATAAGCCGACCACTCCCAGGCCGCCACGTGGCACTGCTACAGTGCGTCTTCAACCTTGGGTTGATGGTACGTGAGTTCTTGCCTGGGAGAAAGAACAGAGAGTGCCAAACTCCATCCTCTCCATTCAAATGCCTGTATCTCCTTCCATGTTTATCCAAATCAATCACCGTCGGATCCGTTGGAATCACAACGGCCTCCTCTTTCTATCCATGGGGTTGTTGCACCCGAAATCGCGTTGGTTTTTGAACGGTTGCGAGAAACCCGAAATCCACTCTTTTGGTGATTGCGCGGCCGTTTCTAATCCGTTCCGCGTGATTCCACCTCTCATCTCTCCGTATAAGAACCCTCTTTCCGTTGGTATAACCCTCCTTTAGCCTCTCAAACCCAATCGGCCGCAAGATCAAGAAAACCGATGAACTCTCGTGTTCTTCGCGTTCTTCGTGTTCTTGCTCATATCTTCCACTCCGGTGGATCTTTCTTCCTCCCGTTCGTTTCTTTGTGTTAGCATGGATGTCTAGTCTCTAATCCATCCATCAATTTCAGGGTTCATCAAGTTTCCTCGACGAATTTCGCGTTTTGGAGCTTTCGGCCGAACCCGTGTTCATCGTCGATTTCATCTTGCTCGGTGAGTTTCGGTTCAATTCCTTCCGGTTATAGGTTCTTAAGGATGTTATCTAGAGGTCCTAGCTTTTTGTTTGGATCAAATCCATGCAAAATTGGTGGAAAAATCGAGTTTTTGGGAAGAGGCTTGTCCTCTGTTTCTTTGGGAAGCTACTGTGGTTGCCATGCTTGGGCATGGCCGTGGCCGCCGCCCGCTGGCCATGCGCCGCTGCCCGCCGCGCCCCGCCGCTGCCGCCTTGCCCGTAGCGTCTTGTCGCCGCCCAGCCGCCGGCTCGCCGGCCGGCGCCGCTCTCGCCGCCGCCAGCGACCCCGTCGCCGCCTCGTCGCCCCTCGCGACCCCCTCCCCTTCCTCTCTCTCCCTTCCTCTTTCTCTATCTTTCTCTCTCTCCATGGATGGCTAAAGGCAAGCTTCATGAAGAAGCTTCCCTTCTTCCAATGACAAGGTGGGCCCCACTGTCATAGACCCACTCCTAACCAGCCCAGTCAAAGTCAAAGTCCGCGGTCAAACTTTGACCCAGTCAAACCCGAAGGGAATATTCCCGGAATATTCCCGGTTTTGATTTATTCGAAATTCAAACTTCGGAAGCTCATAACTTTCTCGTCCGAACTCCGTTTGACCTCATTCAAATTTCTAAATTCATCTAAAATCAAGACCTTCCTGCCAGTACTAATTTTATAATTTTTGGATTTTATTTATTTTCTGTTATTTATTTGTTGCCTCGTTTTGCGTGTAGTCGACGATCCCGCCGCGACCGCCGATTTCGCCGTCGAGCCTTCCGAGTTCGACACCACCGCCGCAACTGAAGGCAAGTCTCCTTGATGCACTTTGCTCCTATGTTTACAAAAGAATTTAAACTGTTTATAAAGTTGCATGGCTATGTTTAATTAAATATGTCAAATATAAGAGCTAGTTATTCCGAACTTGTTAATTCCTCCATGACATTGTTAATCATATCCATTGTAACCCTAGAACATTGTTTATACCATGCCTATGTTTATATGGTATCCGTTGCTATGTAGTACGGTAGAATTGCTTAGGACCTTTTTCGATGAAAACAACCCAGGGGTGGGATTATTCAAAAAGAATGTTATTAAATGTGTATTTGAAGGTTATTATTATGATTTTGGTCCTGTTTTCTAAAATAAAAGAAAAAGAAAATGATTTTGACTTGGGCGGCCTGGAATGTCGGGTGGAAGCGGATCATGCCTTGATCCTTTTGTGCAAGTACCGCCCCAAGTCATATAAGGACCGACGCTTATGATTGCCATTTTAAGCATAACCGTACTACCACATGTCTATAATGGTATGACCTGGCTCACTAATTTGTAGAAGCCTAGTTTAGACTCACCACTCGGTTGTTGTGTGAGAGCCGGACGGAGGCATTGTTGTGGATGTTGTTTTGCTCACACGGCGCAAGAGGGGGCTTCTGTACTGGGTGGAGGGAACCCTAACAGCGGTGAAACCTCGTGTGGGTCTAGCTAGGTAGATACATTGTAACGGCCTTGTCAAGATATCCCTGCCGGCACACCTAAGGAAGTGTGTTAATTGCATGGCAACAAGGGTATATCTTGTCTTGTGGGTAAAGTTGTACACCTCTGCAGAGTATGAACTATTCGAATAGCCGTGCCTACGGTCAAAGGCAAAGCAAGAAATGCTTTCATATTGGTAGACTTTGATTTTGTTTTTAAAATCGAAAAGTGTTTTGTTTTGGGGTTCGGGAGTGGTTAGAACTCTCGAATGTTGTTTGGCGGAAAGAGCCAACCAGGTGGATAGAACCTGTTTACCTTTGACGAATGGAGTCACATGATTACCTTTGATCTTTTAAACTGTTGGCGGTTAGAGCCTTTATGTTAGTGATGGTGGATAGAACCTCACTACAATATTAAATAATTCAATTATTAAAAAGAATTGTAAAAGATGCTTTGTGAAATTTATTACTTAAGTATGATTTAATCAAATGTGGCTTTATGCAAATAAACCCTTTTAAGCTTCCTTTGGAAAGCCCCTCATGATCATAATTTCCCGACTTGCTGAGTACTTTTGTACTCACGTGCTACACCAACATTGTAATCATCAAAGATTTATCAAGATGCCGAAGAGGAGGAGGAGTTCTTCGAGGAGGATTGCCAGGAGGACTAGTTGCGTTCCTAGTCGTCGCCTGTGGCGTTGTGGCGTTCGCTCGTTGCTTTCTTTTTGCTTCCGCTGTTTTGTGTGTCCGGTCGTTGGACCGAGTATTGTAATAAGTGGCCATGTGGCCCATACTTGAATATTTATATTTCAAGTTTCGTTATGTTCGGCAATGATGTATCATCGCGGATCGTGTGTACTAGCTACTGATCTGGGACTAGTACGGAAATACACAGGAGATTCTGGATAGCTGATCCGGGGTCTCACAGCGGTGGTATCAGAGCCTGGACGACTGTAGGGCGTGACCTAGTTAGCATGGCAAAGCCTTAAGGACTTATATTTTATAAAAGTGTATTTGCAAAAGTTTAAGTTTCTTTGCTTCTATCTCTTCTATCTTAGTATCTTGTGCTCGTCCTCTCTTTTATTTAAAATTTTGGTTACTAATTCTGTCTTCTTTCAAAATATGTAGATGTCGGTTTCACCACCTTTGCCGGCGAGGCTGGAGGCTTTTGCGAGGAGCTGTCACTGATGCTCCAGGAGCTGGGCTTTCCCCATCGCCCGGAGTATCGCTACCAGTCAATGCCTGGTCTTGTCCAGGACATGTGGCAGGTCCGCTTGCTAGTCTTCGCGAGGAGCCGCCACAGTCGAGGACCGGCCGTTTTACTTCACGGCCGAGAGACCAATTCTGGCGTACGCGCTGCAGGACGCGGCCAGAAAGGCTATCCTCATGTTGGGACAGAGCTACCGCGATATGCTGGAGAACTCTCCGTACCGGCTGTTTCCCCGCTTCTAGGTTGGGCGGGTGTACAGCCAGTTTAGGAGTTTGGCTCAGGAGAGGGACCCGACTGTGGTGCACTTGGGGTCACTCGTCCAGGCACAGGATGAGGCCTATGTCCGAATGTCTGATGAGCTGCTGGGTCTGCGTCGGGACTTGACGGCAGCGAGAGAGACGATCTCTCGGTTTGAGGAGGAGAGGAGGAGCCTCCCATCGCCTCCACCACCAGCGCCTGTGCAGGAGGCACAGCCCGTGGCGCCGCCGCCACCAGCCCCGGTTCGGGAGGAACCGCCGGCCCGCGACATCCCAGAAGACGCGCCGCCAGCCAAGCGTCATCAAGGTCTGAGGCTTCGGACGACTGCGCGCAAGTCCGTTCGTCTCCCTTCGCCGCCAGGGTTTTCTCTGATTGCTTTGGCTGCCGCTGAAGGAGCAGGGTCTTCGGCAGCAGCTTCGCCTTCCCGCAGCAGGAGCGAGGAGGAGGAGGAGGACCCGTCCCCGCGCGTCTTTGGCAGCGACGCGAGTTCTTAGATAGTTTTAGTCTGCAGGATCTTAATTTTTGTCGCGTTAGAGCGTTGAATAAGTGATTGCTGGATTGTATCGTGCCCTTAGGCATTTGTGATACAGCCACCTCCAAAACTATTTGATTTTAATTGAAGTTCAGTTGGTTTTTCCTTTGGTTGTGTGCTCTTTTGGTTGTGCCCTTGTGTTGAGGATGTGGTTTAGTTCCCCGTTGCTTACCTATGCTTCTCCCTCTTTCCTTGTGCTTGACCGCCTTGTGCAGATGGAGAATGTTGGTCGTGGTCGTGGTCGTGGAAGGCCCGCAGGCCGTGGTAGAGGCCGTGGACGAGCCCGTGGACCGGTGCACTTTCAAGAGGAAGCAGAGTATGTGGAGCCACCGCAGCCGCAAGGACAAGAGCAAGTGCAACACCCTGCCGCTCAGCATGATCCGCCGCCGCCCCCACCACCAGCTCAGCCGCCCAATATGGAACAAATGATGGCGATGCAGCTTCAGATTCTTCAGGCGTTAGCTCAGAACGTCCTGAACCAACCTCAAGCAGCGGCGGCAAGGCTCAAGCTCAACCGCCCCAATCTAAGTTTGGGGAGTTCATGAGGACTCGACCCCGACTTTTCTTTGGATTCGCGGATCCATTTGGATGCGGATGATCGCTCAAGGAAGTTGAGCGTAAATCGCACTTGGCTCAGGCGATGACATAGAGAGTGTGCGACGCATCTCACCGGCTTAAAGGAACCGCAGCCAATCGGTGGGAGAACTCTTGTGTCGCCCATGCCGACCGCAGAACATTCCATGGAATGAGTTTGTGGAAGCCTTCAGGGCTACTCATATCCCAAGGGGATTATGGAAATGAAGCGTCGTGAGTTTCACAAGCTTCAAAGAAGGAAACTTGTCTGGCTCGGAGTACCTTAACCGCTTCACTCAGCTGTCCCGGTACGCGACCGCAGATGTCGCGACTGACGAGGCCAAGATTTGGCGATTCATGGAGGGCCTTGACCCCAACTTGAAGGTACAGCTGGTTTCAGCGACTACCCGTCGTTCCAAAGACATGATCAACAAGGCGCTGATTCAAGAGGATGCCCAGTCGCCTTTTGAGTCGCGCAAGAGAAAAATGATGTCTCAGACTCATGCCAGTGCCGCTAGCCTGTGCCTCAAGACTTTTCAAAGAAGATCCCAGAAAGCCAGAAGCAGCAGTGCCCTAGGACCCCAATGTCTACCCCGCGCCCCACTGGACAAGCCCCTGCCGGCAATGCAGGAGCTCAAGCTCAGAAGAGTGGGACAGCGATGGCAGGAGTGCAGTGCTTCAACTGCAGGGAGATGGGGCACTACGCCAACAACTGCCCCAAGAAGCGTCAGCCCGTCACCCCGGTGAGGTTCAACCTGGGATCGACGCCAGCCCGCGCCCCTGCGCCGGCTCAAGGAAGAGGAACCCCTCAGACTCCGCGCACGCCAAGGACTGCAGGAAGAGGGCGTGTGAATCACATCACCGCGGAGGAAGCTCAGGATGCGCCAGACGTGGTCTATGGTAAGTTCCATGTGAACTCGATTACACTGCTTGATTCTGTTTGATTCGGTGCAACCCATTCTTTCATATCAGTACTTGGTTAAAAGCATAACTGGAACACCATACGCTTAAGAAACCCTTTGCTAGTGCAATCCCTCGAAAAGAATTAAGAACAACTTCACATCCAAAATGGATATAGTAATAAAAGGGGTAAAGTTCCTAGCGAACTTAATACTATTGGATACTAAGGGTATAGAAGTAATCCTTGGAATGGACTGGCTAACCAAGTATAAGGGTCAGATAGACTGTGCGAGTAGAGCTATCTCTCTTACCAGCCCTGAGGGGATTAGAGTGGAGTTCTTGTCTAATCTTGCCTCTAAGGGGGGTAGCACCCTAAACCGTTTGAAAGGTACTTCGTTGGAGAAGGTACCGATCGTCAATGAGTACCCGGATGTGTTCCCGGATGAGTTGCCTGGTATGCCACCAGATCGAGATGTGGAATTTGTGATTGAGCTAGTACCGGGTACCGCTCCAATCTCGAAGAGACCCTACCGTTTGCCTTCTAACGAGTTGGTCGAGATGAAGAAGCAGATTGAAGAACTGCAAGAAAAAGGATTCATCAGACCCAGTTCGTCACCTTGGGGATCGCCTGTGATCTTCGTCACCAAGAAGGATGGTAGTCTGCGGATGTGCATAGACTACAGGTCGTTGAATGAGGTCACGATCAAGAACAAGTATCCGTTGCCTCGGATAGATGATCTGTTTGACCAGCTGAAGGGAGCTCAAGTCTTTTCCAAGATAGATTTGAGATCGGGATATCATCAATTGAAGATAAGGAAGGAAGATATTCCCAAAACAGCCTTCACTACCAGATATGGACTGTACGAGTTCACAGTCATGTCTTTCGGATTGACCAATGCTCCTTCTTATTTCATGAATCTGATGAATAAGGTGTTTATGGAGTATTTAGACAAGTTCGTCGTAGTCTTCATCGACGACATTCTTGTCTATTCCAAGAGCAGAAAAGAGCATGAAGACCATCTGCGAATAGTCTTGGAAACATTAAGAGAGCATCAGCTGTATGCTAAGTTTAGCAAGTGTGACTTCTGGCTAAAGGAAGTATCATTCCTAGGTCATATCATTTCTGCTGCAGGAGTAGCAGTAGATCCAGCGAAAGTGAGAGATGTTTTGGATTGGACACAACCCAAGTCAGTCCCGGAGATCCGAAGTTTTCTTGGATTAGCTGGTTATTATCGGAGATTCATTGAAAGTTTCTCGAAGATAGCCAGACCTCTTACTCAACTTCTAAAAAAGGAAAAGAAGTTTGAATGGACTAAAGCGTGTGAGCAAAGTTTTCAGGAGTTGAAAAAGAGATTAACCTCAGCCCCAGTGCTTATTTTGCCAGACATCCATAAGGACTTTGAAGTGTATTGTGATGCTTCAAAGCAAGGTCTTGGATGTGTTATGATGCAAGAAGGAAAGGTAATCGCCTATGCTTCAAGACAACTGCGACCTCATGAAGAAAACTATCCTATTCATGACTTAGAGTTAGCCGCAGTTGTGCACGCACTTAAGATATGGAGGCATTACTTGATTGGCAATAGATGTGAAATCTATACGGATCATAAAAGTCTGAAGTATATCTTCACTCAACCTGATCTCAACCTGAGGCAGAGAAGATGGTTGGAGTTAGTGAAAGATTATAATCTGGGAATTCATTATCACCCTGGAAAAGCGAACGTTGTTGCGGATGCTTTGAGCAGGAAAGCTCACTGCAACAATGTGAGAGTGCAACCAAGCCAATCGGTGCTTCCCGATGAATTTCGGCGTCTTAACCTGGAAATAGTAAAGGAAGGGTGCCTTTACAGCTTGGAGGTGAAATCAACCCTTGAGGATCAGATCCGAGAAGCTCAGAAGGATGATAAGGGTATTGCAGAGCTGAAAGAGGGTCTGAAGAAAGGAAAACACCCTGGATTTTCGGAGGACGACCAAGGTACTGTTTGGTTCAGGAAAAGAATAGTGGTCCCTAACCAAGAAGAAATCAAGAATGTGATCTTGAAGGAGGCTCACGATTCAATTTACTCCATTCACCCAGGAGGCACCAAGATGTATGCAGATTTGAAAGAGAAGTATTGGTGGTCTAATATGAAGAAGGAAGTTGCAGATTTTGTGGCACGTTGTGATGTGTGCCAGTTGGTAAAAGCGGAGCATCAGAGACCAGCCGGTCTATTGCAGCCTTTGCAAGTGCCTATATGGAAATGGGAAGAAATTGGAATGGATTTTATAACTGGCTTACCCAAAACCAAGTCCGGTTATGATTCCATCTGGGTTATTGTGGATCGATTGACCAAAGTGGCCCACTTTATCCCGGTAAGGACAACCTATTCTGGAGATAAGCTTGCCGAGTTGTATATGGCTAAGATTGTGTGTTTACACGGTGTGCCAAAGAAGATTGTGTCTGATCGAGGTTCCCAGTTCACCTCGAGATTCTGGCAGCAATTGCATGGCGTGTTGGGCACGAATCTGAATTTCAGTACTGCTTACCATCCCCAGACGGATGGCCAGACCGAAAGGGTCAATCAAATCTTAGAGGATATGTTGAGAGCTTGTGCTCTAACATATAAAGGCTCGTGGGATCAGAATTTGCCCTATGCAGAGTTTTCCTATAACAACAGCTATCAAGCCAGTTTGAAGATGGCACCTTTTGAAGCTTCGTATGGAAGAAAGTGCAGAACACCCTTATATTGGAAAGAGATCGAAGGAGGACAAATCATCGGACCCGATGTTCTGAAAGAAGCCGAAGAGCAAGTCAGACAAATCAGGCAAATCAAGACATTTCGATCCTGCAGAGAAAAGTTATGCGGACAATCGTCGAAGGGAATTAAGCTTTGTACCTGGAGACCATGTGTATTTGAAGGTATCCCCGATGAAAGGAATGAAACGATTCCGCGTCAGTGGAAAATTAGCACCCCGCTATATCGGACCCTTCAAGGTGATTGCCCGAAAAGGAGAAGTGGCCTATAAGTTGGAATTGCCGCCACAGCTGTCTGGAGTGCATGACGTTTTTCATGTGTCTCAGTTGAAGAAGTGTCTCCGAGTGCCGGAACATCAGTTGCCGTTGAAAGACATGGAACTCAAAGAAGACTTGTCTTACCCGGAGTATCCCATCAAGGTTTTGGATGAAGCCGAGCGTCGGACGCGAAGCCGAGTGATCAAGTTTTGTAAAGTCCAGTGGAGCAATCATTCTGAGAAGGAGGCCACTTGGGAGCGTGAAAAAGATCTCCGAGCAGAGTTCCCAGACCTTTTTCTTTCTCCGTCTGAATCTCGGGGACGAGATTCTCTCTAAGGGGGGTAGGTTTGTAACATCCTCTTTTTGGCTTTCTGGAGAAAAACCTAATTTAAATAAAGTAAATTCAAAGTTGGAGCTTCTTTGGTGTTTATATTAACCTGGCATCCTTTCCCCTTCGAAATCGGGAATTAATTCCCTCCCGGGCGAAAAATCGGGTTTTCCAGTTCCCGCTGGGACCCGAAAATTCACCCGAGTCCAAAAGTGCTCCAAAAATCTCCAAACCACTTCTAAAATGTTCCAAATATTCCGAAATGATTTTAGGAATCATTCCCCGGATTTTTGGACATCCGTTCCTATTTTATCTCGCGCGGCTTTTGTTTAATGCCTACGATCCACGCCCGAATATCCAATTCCACAAAAATTATCCAAATTCAACCAAACCAGTTTCATTGAGTTCCAAATAATCTAAAATGTCTCTAGGAATTTTTCTGGAATTTTTAGGCCATTTTTCCTTATTTTTCTCTAGGGCGGAACTTTCGCGTATAAGCCGACCACTCCCAGGCCGCCACGTGGCATCAAGCTACGAGGCGTCTTCAACCTTGGGTTGATGGTACGTGAGTTCTTGCCTGGGAGAAAGAACAGAGAGTGCCAAACTCCATCCTCTCCATTCAAATGCCTGTATCTCCTTCCATGTTTATCCAAATCAATCACCGTCGGATCCGTTGGAATCACAACGGCCTCCTCTTTCTATCCATGGGGTTGTTGCACCCGAAATCGCGTTGGTTTTTGAACGGTTGCGAGAAACCCGAAATCCACTCTTTTGGTGATTGCGCGGCCGTTTCTAATCCGTTCCGCGTGATTCCACCTCTCATCTCTCCGTATAAGAACCCTCTTTCCGTTGGTATAACCCTCCTTTAGCCTCTCAAACCCAATCGGCCGCAAGATCAAGAAAACCGACGAACTCTCGTGTTCTTCGCGTTCTTCGTGTTCTTGCTCATATCTTCCACTCCGGTGGATCTTTCTTCCTCCCGTTCGTTTCTTTGTGTTAGCATGGATGTCTAGTCTCTAATCCATCCATCAATTTCAGGGTTCATCAAGTTTCCTCGACGAATTTCGCGTTTTGGAGCTTTCGGCCGAACCCGTGTTCATCGTCGATTCCATCTTGCTCGGTGAGTTTCGGTTCAATTCCTTCCGGTTATAGGTTCTTAAGGATGTTATCTAGAGGTCCTAGTTTTTTGTTTGGATCAAATCCATGCAAAATTGGTGGAAAAATCGAGTTTTTGGGAAGAGGCTTGTCCTCTGCTTTTGGGAAGCTCGTGGTTGCCATGCTTGGGCATGGCCGGCCACTCCACTCGCCACTTGCCGCCGCCGCCGCCCTGCCCGCCGGCCCGCCGCCCATGCCTGCCTTGCCAGCCAGACGCCGCCATCCGCCACTTGGCTTCTCGCCGGCGCCGCCTGCCGCCACACGCCAGCCGCCTCGTCGCCCCCTCCGGCGACCCCCTCCCCTTCCCTCTCTCTCCCTTACTCATTATCTATCTTTCACTCACCACCATGGATGGCTAAAGGCCAGCTTAATGAAGAAGCTTCCTTCTTCCAATGACAAGGTGGGCCCCACTGTCATAGACCCACTCCTAACCAGCCCAGTCAAAGTCAAAGTCCGCGGTCAAACTTTGACCCAGTCAAACCCGAAGGGAATATTCCCGGAATATTCCCGGTTTTCGATTTATTCGAAATTCAAACTTCGGAAGCTCATAACTTTCTCGTCCGAACTCCGTTTGACCTCATTCAAATTTCTAAATTCATCTAAAATCAAGACCTTCCTGCCAGTACTAATTTTATAATTTTTGGATTTTATTTATTTTCTGTTATTTATTTGTTGCCTCGTTTTGCGTGTAGTCGACGATCCCGCCGCGACCGCCGATTTCGCCGTCGAGCCTTCCGAGTTCGACACCGCCGCCGCAACTGAAGGCAAGTCTCCTTGATGCACTTTGCTCCTATGTTTACAAAAGAATTTAAACTGTTTATAAAGTTGCATGGCTATGTTTAATTAAATATGTCAAATATAAGAGCTAGTTATTCCGAACTTGTTAATTCCTCCATGACATTGTTAATCATATCCATTGTAACCCTAGAACATTGTTTATACCATGCCTATGTTTATATGGTATCCGTTGCTATGTAGTACGGTAGAATTGCTTAGGACCTTTTTCGATGAAAACAACCCAGGGGTGGGATTATTCAAAAAGAATGTTATTAAATGTGTATTTGAAGGTTATTATTATGATTTTGGTCCTGTTTTCTAAAATAAAAGAAAATGAAAATGATTTTGACTTGGGCGGCCTGGAATGTCGGGTGGAAGCGGATCATGCCTTGATCCTTTTGTGCAAGTACCGCCCCAAGTCATATAAGGACCGACGCTTATGATTGCCATTTTAAGCATAACCGTACTACCACATGTCTATAATGGTACGACCTGGCTCACTAATTTGTAGAAGCCTAGTTTAGACTCACCACTCGGTTGTTGTGTGAGAGCCGGACGGAGGCATTGTTGTGGATGTTGTTTTGCTCACACGGCGCAAGAGGGGGCTTCTGTACTGGGTGGAGGGAACCCTAACAGCGGTGAAACCTCAGCGGGTGGGTCTAGCTAGGTAGATACATTGTAACGGCCTTGTCAAGATATCCCTATCGGCACACCTAAGGAAGTGTGTTAATTGCATGGCAACAAGGGTATATCTTGTCTTGTGGGTAAAGTTGTACACCTCTGCAGAGTATGAACTATTCGAATAGCCGTGCCTACGGTCAAAGGCAAAGCAAGAAATGCTTTCATATTGGTAGACTTTGATTTTGTTTTTAAAACCGAAAAGTGTTTTGTTTTGGGGTTCGGGAGTGGTTAGAACTCTCGAATGTTGTTTGGCGGAAAGAGCCAACCAGGTGGATAGAACCTGTTTACCTTTGACGGATGGAGTCACATGATTACCTTTGATCTTTTAAACTGTTGGCGGTTAGAGCCTTTATGTTAGTGATGGTGGATAGAACCTCACTACAATATTAAATAATTCAATTATTAAAAAGAATTGTAAAAGATGCTTTGTGAAATTTATTACTTAAGTATGATTTAATCAAATGTGGCTTTATGCAAATAAACCCTTTTAAGCTTCCTTTGGAAAGCCCCTCATGATCATAATTTCCCGACTTGCTGAGTACTTTTGTACTCACGTGCTACACCAACATTGTAATCATCAGAGATTTATCAAGATGCCGAAGAGGAGGAGGAGTTCTTCGAGGAGGATTGCCAGGAGGACTAGTTATGCTTCCTAGTCGCCGCTGTGGCGTTGTGGCGTTCGCTCGTTGCTTTCTTTTTGCTTCCGCTGTTTTGTGTGTCCGGTCGTTGACCGAGTATTGTAATAAGTGGCCATGTGGCCCATACTTGAATATTTATATTTCAAGTTTCGTTATGTTCGGCAATGATGTATCACTGTGACTGTGTGTACTAGCTACTGATCTGGGACTAGTACGGAAATACACAGGAGATTCTGGATAGCTGATCCGGGGTCTCACATGTGAGTAGTTGCATGGATTAAATTGAGTCAAGTCGTGGACTTATGCTCGGATCGTTTTGTGTTTATTCATGTGCAGGTGTTGCTCGAGGGCGAACGTGGTCGATAACGGGAGCGGAACTAGGTTCATGGAAGAGCTGAGGTTCGGGACTAGGTTCTGGAGGAACCGAGGTCTTGGTGGTCAAGATGTCATGTCGGACATTCGAGCTAGAGACCAGTGCGCATGGAGGCTAGTTAGTCACGTGTATATGGCAGGGTCGCCATACGCGTGCAAGAGTTGTAATCGTTTAAGGTAGCTTGTATGTATTGGGCCAGGTTGGGCCAAGTGGACATGCATCCGTACTCTGTTAGGTTTGCTCCTTTAAATAGGGGGGAGGTGTCTCTGTTTTGTATGGAGCTTGAGCTGGGCGTATAGAGGTGCCAGAACAAGTTTTTTTAGGGTTTGTACTCTTTTGATGGGAGTTCTTTAGAAAAAAGAAATAAATTTCAATTTCCTTCAGATCTTTTGCACCTTTCTGATAATCTAAAGCTACGATTACGCATCTTGTTCATCCGAGTTCTCTGTTTTCGTTTTCTCTCACAGTCTTCAAGTTAGTAGATTGATTCGTTGTCTACTTTGATTTCTTAAGTTTTGTCTTGGTTTGATCAATCCAAAATCTTTATAGGGCTTTGTTTTAGTGTTCCTCAAAGTTTCGTTGGTCAATCTTTTGAAAATTTCATTTAATCATGAAATTAGGGTTTGATCTATTTTCGTTATATTCTGTCACAGCTAGCTTGCGAGGTTCATAACTTTTGATCCATAAGTCCGATCGAGTTGATTCTTTTTGGGTTCGATTCGTATCAGAATCTAGTTTCTTGTGTTCAAATTTCAGATCAATCCAACGGTTGGATCTCTGGGCATTCGCGATTTATAGAGCGTCTATCTATCTGTTTTTGCTGGATACGATGTTGTTTTTTGAATCCTTTTTGGGGTGAAGTTTTAGTAGATTAAAATTTTGGTTTTAAGCTTCCGCACAATCATTCACCCCCCTCTGATTGTTATATTCTTATATCTCGATCCTACAATTTGAAGCATTCGAGGCAATTGTATGTATCTTTTTCTGACGAAATGGCTCGCTTGCAGTTCACACATGCCAAATACCACCATGGCTGACCGAGAGCAAGGCTTTTGATGGCAATATCAACAATATAGCTATTACCATATATAAAAACACACAAGGAAGCATGAATAGGAAAGGACTGAGGTGGATCAAACATAGACCAAGAATATATAGTAAAATAGTCTACCAAGACATCATATGGATTAAGATTGTAAATCTCTAGGACTGTAACGGTTACAGTTTGCTGCTGCAGTGGTGGCTGACCAGTCCATTTAATCTTGTGTGGTATAGCACCTAAGCTGTTGTTGCAACGTTACAGAGGAGATAGAAAAGAGTAGAATTATTTTATAGAACAATACAAACAAATGATTAGAAAGATGCATAGCGTATATCGCGAACTATCTTTCAGGAGAATATGGTTAGCAAGTGGAGAAATAAGCGACGAAGCAAAAGAATTCAATGAGCTAACGTATTAGCATTAAATAATAATCATGAGGTAAGGTGGATAGGTATCATGATGAGAAGAATAAAGGAGAGAAGCTGTAAAGCACGAAACCTATTCTGTAGATGGGCAGCCTCAGGTAACTCAACGTTTGTGTACCATTTGCAAATCGTGCATGAGACATACCTTTTAATGATTCAATTAATTCCTTGGGAAAAGAATGAACCACAGGATCAAATTAAAGGGCATATGTGTGATATGGCCTATGGGAGGCCTAGTAGAAAAGAAAGAGAAAGATGTCAGCAAAAAATAGCCAAACCACAACTAAATGAAATAAGAAATGTTAGGTAAATGCAATAGGCCGACTAAGAGAAAAGACTAAGCAAACTAAGAGCATCTCCAAGAGAGAGCTCTAAAAATAAGCCTTAAATTTTAATTTAAGACCCCAACTAATTAGATTTAGGGCTCCAACGAAATAGTCACTCCAGCAATTACACCCTAAAACCCAACAAAGATAGGGCTCAATCACAGAGTTGCTAAATATAGCTACTCTCCTAGGGGTCCTAAAACAGTTTGCTAAATTTTAACAATTTAGGACCCTTGCTGAAGTTAATCTTTTTCCAAAAACCCTATAATTCAAATTATGACCATTTTTAAGGCCCCTTTGGGAGATGCTCTAAGAACCTTTTCTCGGTAGTCATCTACGGATGTTAGCGACACGCCTCTTAGCCCTATTAGCACGGGATACGTCCTTTGGCACATGTGGGCAGGCCCGCGATTCTAAATAAAAACCAAAGGGGAACGATAATAGGAGGGCAAAGCGTAACAGTAACAATTGGCTAAAAATATAGCAAAAGGATAAAGAAAGGACTACAATAGGGAATACTAAGCCATTCAGGCAGATAGCACCGATAGAAGACCAGAGACGACAACAATAGATGTAGAGCCTAATGTATAACAGGTAATATAGATAAAAAAGTTATGGGGAACCCTAACCATAATATCTCAAACCCAGATGTCTAAACATTTGGCAATCAACAAAACAAGACGTACCGGCATCGTATGTAGGATGACGCCGCCGTGAGGCACGGGTATCTTCCATATACGACAACTATAGCAACCTTGCTAAGAATACAGAAAGAACCATACGTGCGTTTTTTTTTTCTGCGTTTACTGCGATATAGCACGGCCACGGGAATGTTGTTACGGTAAAGAAGGGGAGCATAGTTCAGAATCAGGAAAACCGTCACGAAACGCGCGGCAGGCCAAACGATAAGCACATATACAGAGAACACTACTACAGAAATGGCTTTCAGAAAACACTACTACAGAAATGGCTTTCAGAAGCGGTTCAAAACCACTTCCAGAAGCGGTTTTACAACCGCTTCTAAGCAACCGCTTGTGATACCCTTCGCGCGAGTGATACCCCGAAGGGTATCACAAGCGGTTGCTAGAACCGCTTGTGGTGGTGGGACACCAAGCGATAAAAGACTACCAATAATATCGTGGGAATGGGATTCGAACCCACGACCAGCACTCCATCCTCGTGACCCGCTTCATCCATCTAGCCAACCCACCCACGCGTGCTCTCTGATAGAATAGGACACGCATTCCTTTTATTATTTCTAAAACTGAGCTTCTACAAGCGGTTCGTGACACGAACCCCTTCTGAAGGGGGTCTTTAGAAGCGGTTCGTATCACGAACCCCTTCTAAAGCCCCACCTTTAGAAGCGGTTAGTGACACGAACCCCTTCTAAAGCTTTAGAAGCGGTTGGGGACACGAACCGCTTGTAAAGATCTTTAGAAAGGGTTCGTGTCACGAACCCCTTCTAAAGGTGGGGCTTTAGAAGGGGTTCGTGTCACGAACCCCTTCTAAAGGTGGGGCTTTAGAAGGGGTTCGTGCCACGAACCGCTTCTAGAGATCCCCTCCGGCCTCGTGTCACGAACCGCTTCTGCTGTGAGCATTACAACCGGTTCGCACCAAACCGTTTCTAATAGGCCGCTTGTGATGCCCGGTTTTGTAGTAGTGGAATAATCGGCGCAAAAACAATAGGCATAAGAACAGAACGATAGCAACCATAAACAAGATGTACAAAAATAATAAGCATAACAACCATAAAAGAAATGAACATGAGAACAACAGCAGAGCAATAATAGGTAAACGAGTGGTTAAAACGCTAAGGAGTGAAGTAACCAGGAAATACAAATCGTAAGAATAGTAAGATGTAGTGCCTCAAGCCCTCAACGACCGTAATGCCCTCAATCTTCAACCGGTGTGAGGGGAGCAAGATGGACAGGACTGCACGAGGCGCAGCCGCACATGCATAAGGGAGGAAAAACAACACGAGTAAAAAAAATTAGAAGACAAAGGACAAATCAAGGACGGATATGCAAGGGTAATAATGAAGGCAAAATATCGGAAAAATTGGTATTATATACAACATGTGATCCGTATTTACAAATCTACACAATATATTTGCATATTTACAAAAATCTCTACCATACCCGAAACCTGGAAATTCGTTTACCCATTCCCGCACTACTACAGAAAACCCTATCAGAGACGGTTCACAAATATCATCAGAGACGGCTTTGTGAACCGTCTCTAACAATGGGTCAGTGATAATAGAGCCACATCACAGACGGTTTCAACAACCGTCTGTGATAATAATATTACAAACGGTTCTTATTCAGAACCGTTAGTGATATATTTCTTCCACAGACGGTTTGACAAAAGACCCGTCTGTGATAGTATGGATATCACAGACGGTTTATTGTACGAACCGTCTGTGATAGTATGGATATCACAGACGGTTTATTGTACGAACCGTCTGTGATAGTATAGATATCACAGACGGTTTATTGTACGAACCGTCTGTGTTATATAACCTATCACAGACGGTTCACAAATAACACCGTCTGTGATGTATTGTATCACAGACGGTTCACAAATAAGAACCGTCTGTGATGTGGTTTTCATACATCGACATTTTTCTGTTTATTGGCTAGCCTCAGGAAATGCTAGCCATGCCCTCTGAAACAGACATAACACAGACATAAGATCACAAACAAGTGATCATAACACAGATCACAGACATAACACACACAGATCACATAACACAGACATATCAGATCGCAAACAATATATCAAATGCGTATAAAGACTAAAAGAATCCCAACTCTATTATCATCTAGCGCTCATGCAAGGAAACAGAAGTTACAAATGAATTTTCTCCAATCACGTTATTGGAGAAGTAAACACTAAACAACCATACGTAGCAATTGACACAAATAGCAGCTTTCAAACTAAATATATCAAACATGGAAAGAGAATGGCAAGCAGCATCGATCCAATAAAACCAACGAAGGATATAACTTGATCCATCACAATGATTTAACGTTGTTGCCTTCCAAAGACCCCACATCAATTGTATCAGGAAGATATCTACAAAATTTACTAAGGCATCATTCCAGCTGCCTAACATGTACATGGCTACTACATCACGGTGTTACTATTTCGAAATGCTCTCCTCTCAAGAAAAAGAATTGACTAAGAATGATATTTTTTCCCTAAGCAATTCAACTACTACAAGTCCACAATCTTCACAAATTAAAACAGTACAAGTGGCAATACAGAGAAAAACCTAACTCTTGCAGTTAGGCACCTGCGTAGAACTCGCCTTTTTTATTAATGACTTCAGTGGCTAGGAAAAACAAAGTTTTCCTCGAATTGGCCTTGAGATCCTTGTCTTGCAACGAAGTTTTATCCTTACTCATTTGTGTTGCATTGACGAGGAGATGCATGTTATGGCAAACGTAAAATCCACATCGGTTATTGCCCTGTCCCTGTTGGTGGCACTGCAAAAATAGAATTGCTTAGTTCCAGAATCATGGCTACGGAGTTTGAAATAGGATTATACTGTATAGAGGATACCGGAAACTTGAAATCGTGCTGCAACGCCTTATCCCCGCCTTGAACAGAAGGATCTCGCAAAGCTTTGACCGTCCTACGTGATTTCGAAAGGTTAGCCTCAGCTATTCCAGGAGCAACAAGCACCTTAAACAACGTGGTTACCTGGTGATTAACCGTGCGATAGGGTTCAAGTCGTGGTTGCCGGTATGTGAGGAATCAACGTAAATAACCCGGTTCTTGGCCAGATGAATTACAATTAGAACCCAGTGAAACCTGCATAGGTATGTTGCCATGGTCAATTAGCACCAAAGTATTGTGTGCACATTACAAATGAGAGTATACCAAGTCGGGCAGCACTTACCCTGGGTTAAAGGGTAAAAGTATGAAACTTTTATCTTTCTGAGCATCCAAGGCATGTCGTACGTATTCCTCTACTGCTTTTGCATCTTGGTTCATTGTTGGCTGCGAGACTAAGAGTGGGTCGAGGAAACCCACCGATGTATTGTTCGTTCTCGCTTCGCGTATCATGAATCTATATATACAAAAGTTAGGCAAAGGGGTCACTTCAAATATATATATATATATATATATGACATTTATCCGTATTACAGGGAAGACACACTCACAATGTCCAGCATCTTAAGAGCGAGACGTCGAGGGCGTCGAGGTTGAAGAGATCGAACAGGTCCTGGAAGCCGACCGCGAAGTAGCCCCCCGCTGAGTCGTTGAACAGATGCTTAGGCTTGTAGCGGACCATGATACTTGTTGTACGTTCGTTCTCTGGCTTGTTAGCTTGTCTCATGTAGTATGTATGCAGGCTTTTGCAGCAGTAAGTCAATGTCTTCATGCGATCTTTCGTTAATAAAGGCTCTCCTAGCTTGAATACCCGGGCCAACGAGGCCATCGGATAGTACTCCAAGGCCTTCGCTATCTTTTTCGATTTGCCCTTCCCTTTCTTTGTTGGAACGGAAATCTTCGGGGGAGACGAGGGGAGTAGAGAGCAATCATAATCAAAGTCAATATCAAACTCACTGTCAATGTTTTTGGGTGGGGAGGGCACGATAACCGATTTGGGGGGAATTGGATCAACTTCTGGTGGAGGAAGTAGAGGTACTTCTGGTGGAGGATGGATGTCTAGAGATATGTCGCTGCTGGGCCACTGGATGAATGTGCCGATGACATCCCCCAGTGTCTGAAGCTCGTCATTTGGAGGCAATTGTAGCGTGACGATCTTGAAAATGTCATGAACGCCGTCCACATTGACCTTCGTGAAACCCGGCGCTAGCAGGGTACCGTGCACCATCGCCCCTTCAATGGATGGATACGCGAGGCCCCAAGCAGCCTGTATAGGAAGGGAGCAATTGGCAACTCTCACCTGGAGATTGCACCGCGTGGGCTCCTACACAACGGTACCCAATTAGCTAATGTGCCCAAAAGATATATCTATGGAGCATTCAAGAGATCTAAATTAGTATACCTTGATGTCACAGACAGGGAATTTGCCGACGTGTTTACTGCAGTCGGCGGGCCTTGCAATTTGCTCTTACGTGTAGTGGGGCTGAACCCTTGGCCTTCCATAGGCTGTGTGTTTTGAGCATTGAGCCTTTCCTCGAGGCTTCTTATCCTATCATCGAATTCTCCTCTCAGCCTGTCCTCAAGATCCTTCACGATCTTTTTCTCGCGCTCGTCTCTACCTCTCTTCTTACTCCGGTACATGTGAGTGTCTTCGAAGCCCGTTTTCCAGGGAACGAAAACCCCTTTGCCTCGCGTGCGAACAGGGTGTTCCTTGTTTCCCAATGCCGTGGAGAGTGCATCTCTCTCCCTGTTTGGGACAAAAGATCCACCGGAAGATTGTGCACTCAACTCTGCCTGCAAGATCGCAGCAAGTTATTTGACTTATGAAGTTAGGAACTAAATACGTACCAAAATGGTGGTTCGATATCTTACCAAACGCTAAGCGCACTTCCTCGTCCGCAGGGTTTGTAAAGGAGATGGTGCCAGATGGTGTGGCACATGACCTCGCTCTTAGCCAGTCTCTGGCGCGCTGGTCAGCAATCGATGCAAATGGCGCGGAGTCCCCCTCGTCCTCCCTGTCCCATTGCATCCTCTTCCCCGCGTAGCCAGCGGTGCCGAGTCTGTGGGGGTGGGTGTTCCTTGCCTGCAGGGCCTTGTGTGCTTCGCTTTCAATCAAGAATTGATCTGTCGTCTTCAGCTGAACAAAACGTCGCCATGAATCCTCACTAATGAACCCGTACTTAGAGTAGGGAGTCCAATCCTTATTGACATATTCCTTGACAAGTGTGCTCTTAAAGGTCTTCCACGCCTTTCCTGCCACTAGCAGTGCATACCGTCGCACAGGGTCCTCGAGTTCTTCTGGGAGATCGAAGGAGGAAAGGATTTACGTAGCGGTCGTTGCGGCCCTCGTCGATCAACGACTTCCGGGATGTACATGTGATGGGGACCCGCTCATTGCAACTATCCCGCACATTGTTCGTAATGCATTCACTACCTTTTACTTCTGGTAGGGGACCCATCTTTCGGATCGATCGCCGTGATGCTATATCGGCCTGTTGGCCTTTTGTTTGCTTTTCTTGGAGCGCGAGTTGGTTTGACTTGACTCGGCTCATCAGTTGGGCCTAAGGTGGACAGAAAATATTGAAATAATGTTATTCACCAAACGTCTTGTGGGTAAAGCCGCAGAGTGAAAATCTTTTTCAAAAGCCGTTTCCACAGTCATGAAAGTCTTGGTGCACTAGCACTAGCTAGATGTTTTCATATTTTTCATAAAATGGTTTGCAATTGGAAATTTTGGTATTGAAAAGTTTACCCTACAGATTATTCAATACTTTGCTATGTGTTGGCAAGATTGTTTTCAACTGTTGTGTCATGTGTAAGCAAAGATTGGTTTTATGCCATGTGTTGGTAGAAAATGGAAAACTTGTTGCTCACGTCATGGAGGACTGTGAGTTGTTATATTTATGCTTGCATACTTGTTATTTTATATCTGTTAAATTGCTTTTACTAAATTCGACTTTCTATTAATACAACCTACATATATTTATGCAAAATAACCGCAGTAGCCTTTCTATTAATACAACCTACATATATTATATGTTTTGCAAAAGTCTTGTGAGTACATTTTTGTACTCAACTTGCTACGATTCTGTGTTAATTTTGACTGCCTAGCGTCATTTTTATACATGTAGTGCAGCGCAGGCTTTAATGTTCACGCGATGGAATAGATGGACAGATCAGAAATTAGACAGGAGAGATAGCTCTTGACTCTTGTTCCTGGTAAGTGCGTGAAAATGACACGGGCTAATCCAGGGGAGGACCTCCTCGAGCAGATGGCAGCTTGAAAAGTCCTCCAAACTGTCACGTCAGCCTGTAGCGCCACCGATGCATCGACATTGATCTTGCCGTAAGTTCCAAAAAAAATGACGCTAGGCAGTCAAAATTAACACAGAATCGTAGTTTTCTGCTCATCATAATATTCCTTCTAATGCTAATGAATAGTTTCATATTGGAATAGTTTCAGCTTAGAAGTATTCCTTCTAATGCTGCAGCTTGGAAGTATTCCTTCTAATGCTAATGAATAGTTTCAGCTTGGAATAGTTTCAGTTTGGAAGTATTCTAGACTGTATGCCTCCTTCCAATGGAATAGTTTCAGCTTAGAAGTATTCCTTCCAATGGAATTTATTTATATTATCCAATATAAATAATTGAGATGTCTGGTATTTGTGTGGTAGGTTAGAATGAATGTTATTTTGTGGTTGTAGTTAAATGGGATGTGTACTAGCATTGCTATGAACTGTTGATAGCTACTATTTCCGATTAGCTACTATTTTCATATGAATACTTTATTCTGCTGTTAAGCAATCGCATTTGGGAGCAATCTGAGAACCAGATTATTATTAGAGTGTATGGATTGGCTTTGGTTGTTATTTATGATCTTTGTTGATGATATTTTAAAGAACAACACTAGAATGACAGTTCACAATATACTATTCACAATATGTTATATTTGTATGTATTAACTCCTGTTAAAATTCGGAATCTAGACCTCTGCAGAGCTTGCACTATTTTCATTCTAACTAATTTATACAATTTATAGAGAAGACATGGAAGGAGAAATGGTACAGAAAGACTTGCAAAACATACAAATAAAAAAATATAGAGAGAGGCCATAAAATATATGCAGAGAATAATATACGAACGGAGGCAATGAATATTATTCAATTGTTAGTAGCACCTACAATCTACAAAACAGAGGCAATGAATAATATAGGAACGGAGTTCATTCTCAGTTTGCTTTACAAACCATCCAAAAGGCCACAATCTTCTCTTTGAGGTGCCCTTCTTATGCAATGTTTCCTTTGATTTCACAGTTTCAACCTTAGCACACACATCCACAAATCTATTGTTCTACCACGGGGGAGGAGGAGACCAACCTTGTGATGGAGGAGGAGACGTCGCTGGGGGAGGAGGAGACGCAGCAGTCGGGGGAGGAGGCGCCAACGCCGCGGCGGGGCTCGAGGAGGCGCCGGCGCGGCTCGGGAGGCGGCGGCGGGGCTCGAGGGAGGCGGCGGTCTCCATCGATGCGGTTAGGATTTGAAGTGTGCGTAGGGTTTTCGATCGATCGAAAGCGTTTTGCTGTAGAAGTTATATAGAGGCACCTATCACAGATGGTTATAAAAAACAACCGCTCTGTGATATATATTTCACAGACGGTTCTAAAACACAACCGTCTTTAATGTTTATCTATTACAGACGGTTCTATTTAACAACCGTCTGTAATAGTAACTACCACAGACGGTCCTTCAATATAACCGTCTGTAATAGATAAATATTCAAGACGGTTGTGTGTACGAACCGTCTGTGAAATAGATATCACAGACGGTGCTCATAAAGAACCGTCTTTAAAGGACACAAAAAATTAGTTTTAGTTCTTATTATATACATTGCAGAATATTGTTTTTCCAAAGCACACAAAATATTACAGATAAATATCATAGAAGTACAGAAATATTACTTTATTATGCATACATGCATGCACTTGCTTACAAGTTAACATTGTAATTATACAGTGAAAATTATCCCTTCACGATGATCGACGCGTGTGTAGCTGACTTCCTCAGTTTGTTCTTCTTGGACCATGCTGGCATTTCCGATAGGAGGCAAATCATCAAATTGATTGTACTCTTCCTCATCTACTACATTCTCAACTCCGACAATCCTCCTTTTTCCCTGAACAACTACGTGGCGCTTCTTGTTGGACGGGTCAGTAACATAGAAGACTTGAACAACTTGGTTTGCGAGCACGAATGGTTCATCTTGGTATCCGACACATTCGAGGTCCACAGTAGTGATGCCGTACTTGTCAACCTTCACGTGTTGGAGGTGGACCCAACGACACCGAAATAGTGGGATCTTGAAAAGTACGTAGTCAAGCTCCCAAATCTCCTCTATGAACCCATAGTAGGAGCTCCTCGTTGACCCAACGGTACTGAACGCATCTATGCGGACCCCACTGTTCTGGTTTGTGCTCTTCAAATCCTGATCTATCGTGTAAAATGTGTATCCATTTAAGTCGTATCCTTTCCACGTGACAACTGTAAAAGCTGGACCTTTTGCCAACCATTTCAGGGTGTCATATGACGAGCTCCCAGTGATGGGTCGCTCTTTGAACCAATTGTTAAATTGAAGGTTATGTTGTCTTATGATCCAAGACTCCTGTCGTGCTGGATTCTCTTGCCTTAGCCATTGCTTGTGCTCGACGATGTACGGGGACAATACAGTCATGTGTTGTAGAACTGTGAAATGGGCTTGAGCACACGCAACTGGATCAGGCGTGATTGCTTTCCTTCCGATGGTCCCGATACCACAGAGCCTCCTCATGGCGAGATCGAGGCACACCTATTGGTTGGGCCTGAGCCATGTAATCGACGCAGAACTCGACGACCTCTTCGGTTGCATAACCTTCGACAATGCTACCCTCAGGACGGGATCGATTTAAATGCGTAAGACTTAAGAATTCCCATATACCTCTCGAACGGGTACATGCTACATAGGAACACAGGCCCGCACAACTTTATCTCTATTACAAGGTGAACAATGAGATGGACCATGATATCAAAAAATGATGGAGAGAAATACATCTCAAGATTACATAGAGTCATCACCACCTCGGCCTACAGAGCATCCAGTCCTTCGGGATCGATGACCTTCTGAGCGATTGTGTTAAATAAATAACACAGCCTCGTGATTGTCTCTCGGACCTTGACTGGCAAAATACTTCTAATTGCAATAGGGAGCATTTGAGTCATCAACACATGACAATCATGAGACTTCATGCCAATTAATTTTAAATCTTGCATTGAAACAAGTCTCTTCATGTTGGACGAGTAGCCGGACGGAACTTTCACACCATGCAAGCACTGGCACAGTTCAGTTCTTTCAGCCTTTGTGATGTAACAATGTCGTTCGCAATACGTACCACCTTTAACGGTCTCTTTTGGTGCTAACTCAGGTCTTATGCCCATATCGACTAAGTCAAGTCGTGCGTTGATACCATCCTTTGTTTTGCCCTTAATGTTTAGTAGGAGACCAATCAGGCTATCACAGACATTCTTCTCCACGTGCATGACATCGATGCAGTGGCGAACTTCTAGGTGCTCCCAATAAGGTAGGTCCCAAAAGATTGATCTCTTCTTCCACAAGCTCTTCTCACGGGTCGACCTTGCGTTACGTCCCTTTCCATGTGTAACATCCAAATCCTTAACAAAGTCATGAACATCTCTCCCGCTAAAAGGCCTTGGAGCTGAACCGTTTTCGTTCGTCCCATCGAATAGTCTCTTCATCTTGCGGTATGGGTGTTTCCTCCCAAGGAACCTACGGTGACGCATGTACACGGTTTTACGCGAGTGATTCAGCCACACACTCTCAGTATCGTCTAGGCAGTGAGTGCAAGCCTTGGCACCTTTTGTACTCTGGCCCGACAGGTTAGTAAGTGCAGGGTAATCATTTATGGTGCAGAACAAGAAGCAGTGTAAAGTGAAGTTCTCTCGTTTGTATGCATCCCAAACCTGGACCCAGGAACCCACAATGTTTTTAGATCTTCCACCAATGGAGCTAGGTACACATCAATATCGTTCCCAGGTTGTTTCGGTCCTTGGATAAGCACAGACAATAAAATGTACTTTCGCTTCATACACAACCAAGGAGGAAGGTTGTAGATACAGAGATTCACGGGCCAAGTGCTATGCCTTTGCTCATGTTACCGAAAGGATTCATTCCATCAGACTCAGTCCAAACCTTATATTCCTCATCTCCGCAGTGAATTCTTCATACCTCCTATCGATGTTTCTCCACCGGTGGAGTCGGCGAGTGTCTTAGCATTCCATCGTTCTTACGCTTCTCGGAATGCCAACACGTGATTTGGCCTCCTTTGGGTTAGCGAACAAACGCCTTCAATCGGGAATTAGAGGCAGATACCATGCCATCTTAGCAGGAGTTCCATTCTTCACCTCCTCATCGGAATGACTCTTACGCTTGTACCGGGATGCGTTGCACACGGACATACATGCAAGTTTGCATACTCTTTCTTTGTATAGGATACAATCGTTCGGACATGCATGTATTCTTTTTACTTCCATTCCCAAGGGACAAAGAACCTTCTTGGCTTTGTATGTGGTTGTCAGCAACTTGTTTCCCTCTGGAAGCATGTCCGCCAATAGACGTAATGTATTTGTGAAACTCTTGTCGACCAACCATTGCTTGCCTTCAATTTCAGCGGTTCAAGCACGGACGACAACCTTGTGTATTTCACCTTGCAACCAGCAAACAAAGGTTTCTTCGAGTCCTCCATCAAACCCACGAATTTTTCATATTCCCTTTCATCACGGTTCCCTTCGCATCGCGCGAGATCTCGCTCCAGTTGTCATCATGCAACATATCCTCGTCGGAGCGTAATCAATGTGGTCATCCAGCATATCGTTGACTTCGTCGAAGATGTTAACAGTACCACACCTTCTTGTATATTCGCTCTTCGCCGTGGGGTCCAACATGTATATCCCTTTTGAAACCTCGCATAATCAAGTGTGCTTCGATCTGCGCCGAAGTTTCGAAACGTCATCATATTCTCGCAATCGATGCATGGACAAGACATATATTGCACTCCCTTATTAAACATGTCCTCCTCTGCAGCTCTTCTAAAAGTGGAGACGCCATTAATGTACTCCACACTCGTACGGTCCCAACGTACATCCAGCTTCGATCCATCTATGCTACACATGTAATATTTGATCCAATTAGAACCCTCTTTTCAACTGATTAAGTACACTTTCCTTAACAAGTTAGAGCTTCAAAATAATATTGCAATTATAACATCCAATTACTAGCTAGCTTAGATCACCACCAAAACATGGATCTACAAGCTAGATCTAAACAATCTTAAATTTCTTACATAACCAAGCTAGATATTGAATTAATATATATAAGGCAATTTTATGTCCAATACTAACCTTAGATCTGAATTAATATATATAATGCAATTATCCATTACTAACCTTAATTACATCACAAGAATCACCTATTATATAGGCTTACAGACGGTTGTATTGCCAAACCGTCGGTGATATAACGGTCTTAGCATTCTATCCCAGCAGGTGACCACAACATCAAACTTGCGCTCGGGCCTATATATAGGCAAGCTTTATCACAGACGGTTCTATGTAATAACCGTCTGTCATATAGTAAGATTACAGACGGCGATGTGTACCAACTGTCGGTGATATTATACAGACGGTTATGTAAACTAAACCGTTTGTGATATATAGGTATATCACAGACGGTTATTTCAAAAACCGTCCGTGATGGCAGACGAGGAATGGTGTGTGATAGTTTTACTGACGGTTGGTTTATAGAATCGTCTGTGATAGCGACGGTCCGTCTTCGTCTCTTCGTTTCCTGCGCGCCTTTGAATGAGAACTCTTCGTTTCTCGCTTCGTCTTCAATTCCGGCCACCTATTAAATCACCGCTATTGATCGAATTCGATCAACACATTACTGCTAATGGCATCTCCCGCAAGCTCTCCTTCGTCCGGCGCCGCTCCACCATCACCTCCCCCGGCGTCGCCGCTATGCGGGAAACGCAAGCGGGAAGAGGAGGAGGAGGAGCGGGAGGAGGACGAGGAGGAGGAGCGGGAGGAGGACGAGGAAGAGTCAGAGGAAGACGACGACGTCATGCACTGGGGGAGCTCAGATGACGACGACGACGACGATGGCAGCTCGCCACCGCCTCCGGACGACGATGATTATTTTAATTTATAAGTAATAATATATATATAATGTAGTAATGTAATGAAATGTTTTATGTTATAAAATGGCTGTTACAGTGGTTATCAAATTTCATTGGGAGAAACTTACACCCGGACGTCCGATTCTCGTTTTTTTTTCGGACGCATTGCAAGATTTTTTTTGAATGTATGAAACATTTTTTTTAACGTTATGAAACATTTTTTTGTAACGTATGAAACATACATTTTTTTTACTGTTTGTCGAAGAAAAATGTTTCACACGTAGAAAGAAAATGTTGCGAAAAAAACTGACGTCCGATCACTAGCAATTTCGAATTTCATTATGTTATAAAATGGCTGTTACCATTTTTCGTCCTATCTATCAACGAATTATGGCCTTCGATGAAAATACGTAGTTCGATAAAAACATCAAAATGTTATAATGCAGTACACAGACGGTTATAAACACAAAACGTCTGTGATATAAGCAATATCAGAGACGTTTATAAACACAACCCGTCTGTGCTTATATCACAGACGGTTGTATAGTAAAACCGTCTGTGATATTACTTTATATCACAGACGGTTTTTTTATAGAACCGTTTGTGATAATATCACAGACGGTTGGAATACAAAACCGTCTGCGATATTTATCTAATCACAGACGGGTTTAATTAATAACGGTCTGTGATAGTTTCACTGACGGTTGGTTTATAGAATCGTCTGTGATATTATATATTACAGATGGTTTTTGAAAACCGTCTGTGATGGTGCGTCTAATATAAGCATTTCTATAGTAGTGCCGAAACCTCAAATTTCGTTTAACGCGTATTTGAAAATTCAAATTTCGGGTATAGCCAAAACCGAAACCTCAAATTTCGGTTATAAGGTGGCACCTCATACCCGAATTATGGAATTTCGGGTAAGGCTTTGCCCGAATTAAACAACAATTCTGCTACTTGACTGATGTGCTTTGCCTGTTTAAAAAGCCTCATACCCGAATTAGCAAGGTTCGGGTATGGCTGCCAAATGTATAACCAAAAGCAAGCACTGGCAATGGAATCATCAGGACAATTTTTCATTCGCAAAATGGTTCTTTAATCACGCAAAGCACATCAGTGCGATCGCAAAATGGGTTTTTAATGCCAAGCCTTACCCGAAATTCCATAATTCGGGTATGCTCTTACCCGAATTTCCAAATTTCGGCTACAACAAACCCGAATTTTCAAGTTTCAAATACAATTTACCCGAAATTTGAGGTTTCCAATACACTGAAAATGAAATTTCAAATTTTGGGAAAGCATAAACGAATTTTCAAAATTCGGGTATGACAGAGATTTTTGTAAATACGCACAAATGTTGTTTAGATTTGTAAATAAGGGTAATAAATTGTATAGAATTCCAAAATTTCCCAAAATATCCGGTGCAACCACCGTGCAACCCTACTATAAAAGTTTCAAAAAATTCTGAAAAAAAATCATGGATATACATCTCAACTTACTTCATCTACATATAAAATTTCATGATCAAATACGTCATATGCTAGAAGTTACAAAAAAAACAAATTTTGTGCTGTCTATTGTAGCAAGATTCCAAGCGAAAATTTGTCTTTTTTGTAACTTCCAGCATATGACGTATTTGATCATGAAATTTTATACGTAGATGGGGTAAGTTGAGATGTACATCCATGATTTTTTTCAGAATTTTTTGGAACCATTTTTAGTAGGGTTGCACGGTGATTGCACGAAAACAGTGGTTGCACTGGATATTTTTCCAATAATGAATGGCACGTGTAAGTCACAATCGCAGAACGAAGATAGGGACAGTATCATACTAGATGGATGGGATGACGACAAAGATAGCATAGCGCCTGGCGATCCAACGATAAATCCCCATTTCGCAAGCCGTTTATTTTGGAAGGCGTTTAATCCAGCAGCGGCGAATGCAGGAGAGAGAAGCAAAAGATGATTAAGCATTAAGAAGGAGATGGCTATAAACGGATGAATGGCAAGGGAATACACAAAATCAGCAACGAATGGAAAATCCGAACAGACGGCATTACCTGGAATCTAGATGCGGAGGAACACTGTCGAGATATTCAGAGCTTTGGAGGGAGCAATAACCCGAGCGATGGCAGGAGCAACGAAAGCGAGCTGGAGGGTGGGCGACCGCCGCACGGAGAGAACGAAGCACAAGCAAACCCCGGTGGTTAAGACGGAGGCGATGTCGCCTGGAAAGAAGCTATAACCAAGACCATGGGTAGCAGTAGCGGGCGAACTCGGAAACCATGACCAGCCATCAGCCGAAGCATGGGTAGCAGTAGCGGGCGCGTTGACCACATCGCACGCCTCGAAGGCATCGCAGCAAGCATCAGAACCGAAATGACGGCCGTTAACGATGGCAGCACGGTAAGCAAAAGCCTGCGGTATGTGTTGGGCTACGATTGGTGCACCGATGGCGGACAGCGCGAGGAGAGCGGATGGTCGCGAACGGCGTGAGTGCGTCCAACGAGACGACAGGCGGCGGCTGAGGAATGGCGCACGATCGACGATGCTGACAGGCAGCGGTCAGGGGGTCGTCCGCTGCGCGGGCGTGATGCGAGCGAACTGCGGAGGCCAAGACGGCGAACGGGCAGCAGAATGTCATATCCCATGGCCACCGATTGGATCGGGACGTAAGATCGGAGACCATCCAACGGAAAAGGGACTTGCAGAGGAAGAACAGAGAATAGGGGAGGAGGAGAAGAACGAAGAGGAAGAAGACAACAGGGAAAACGAGTTTTCAGTTTTATATATTTTTCTCTGTCTTTCCTGAGTACAACCCCACTATTTATACCTCTCTCTCACTCCTCTTACATGTGGGTCCATGAGGTGTTACACAGAAGCACGCGGACGGGCAGCGTGCAGCGGCCAAGCGTGAGCACGCACACCGTAAAAGACGTAGTACGGCGAGGAAACCATACATACATACGCAGAGGCAAAGGAAACGTATATACGCAGAGGCAAAGGAAATGGGCAGCGGAACACGGCGTGCTCGGGCCGACGTACGTGCCGACGTGGCACGCGGCAGAAGCCACGGCTGGGTTCCTTTATAGGATAGTCAAGATAGGCAATATTGTTATGGTGTTAGCACGAGCGTGATAAGATGGTACTCTCTCCAGTCCCTCGTCCGTATATTCTCCAGAGGCGGGCAGCTCGAAACTAGCGTTATCAAAGACTAATTGGATCTTGAGGATCCGAGCATGGCACAACAGAGATTGTCGGATCCATAAATCAATCTGAGGTTCATCGTTGTAGTCCTCAAACCAATTGATATCGAAGTCACCCAAATCGATGGCGCGCATGATCGCGGAGGAGCGACAAATTGTTCACGGATCTGCCAGATTCTCAGAACACCCCAAAATTTGCTCTTAAAATATTTAGTGTGTTTCTAGGATTATTTGTAATTTTCTGAAATTTACTTAGGATCCTCGCGAGTAATTCGGATTCAAGTTTATTGAACTATTCGCATTAAATAAAGATCACGCATTTTTGTATAAGCATTAAAATCTAAAAATTCGATTATAATAAAGTTAATTAGAAGATGAGAGTGTTCGCTTCAAACATTTTCGAAAAACATGTTTTATAACTTGAGTCGTTGATTTTATAAAAATCTGTACAGGTGTTTGATTCACTAAAAGAATTTCTGCGAAAAATCTACACGTCGAAAAATCGCGAAACCAACTTTGTTAAGTTCCAAGTAGTTCCTAGTATTTTAGAGGATTTTTTTTAGAGTTTTAGAACCCTTCTACTATTTTTTTTCCCTAAACCCGTTTTGAGAGCATCTATGCTTATACATGTGTGTATATATATATAGCAACAGGTATTCACGTTTGTGCATTTCTACATGTGCGCATGAAGCATTTCGAGCTTCTCCCGTGCATGAAGCAGTACTAGCAATACATGTCCTTGCCATTTTCAACTTCTAGGCGTTCCCACTCCATTTCTTAATTCATGTCCAAACATTCCATCCATTTCTTTCCAACCGTGCATGCATGAATTTTCATTTTCATTGAAGGCAACATTGGAGGGCATTGAAGGCTACATTTGTTTCTTTTCCGGCCATGCATTTCCTCCTGAACGCATGAGCATTTTCTTTCCCATGCGATTCCCATTTTCTCGCAACACTTAACTTCCAGCCGTTTAAAGCCATTTAAAGCAACGCATGAACTTCCAGCCGTTTCATTCCCACATTCATGGTCTAGTAACGTTCAAGCTCTTTTATTCCTGCATGCATGAGTGAGTTGAAGCTTTTGGAAAACTACACATGCATGCATGTGTGTGTACGTTTCTTCCACTAGCCAACTCATTCAATCCATGTGGGATGAATGCACGTAGTGGAGTTTCCACTCCATCCCTTAACTTAGCAACATCAACCCATATATGGTTCTCCATTTCCCATTTCTCCACTTTCTGTACGCTCCACCATCTCTAGCCATTTCTCCTGCTATTGCTTCACTTTTCTACCACTCTTTTGTTCCACCACCGCAGTCGCCGCCGCCGCCGTCGTCGCCGTCGTCGCCATCGCCGTCACTGCTGGCGCACTCTCTGGCCACGCTTCTCCCTGCGCTGCTCACTGACCGGTTGCCTGCTCGGTCGAGGTGAGATATGTGCTCTTTCTGTTGGGCGGATGCATGTACATATATATATACCTTAGGTTGTATGCATGCATACATGTTAGGACGTGTGTGTGTTTACCTGTATACGCTAGTATGTGTACATATACACTAGGCGCATGCATGAAGCCGTGAACAGTACCATGCATGGAAACCCAAATGTTAGTTGTACATATTAATTTTCAGGATTTGCGAATTTTGTCTTTTTCGCTATAAATTCGTTTTAAGTCCAAAACGCTTGCAACAAATTTTGTTAATTAGTAGAAATTAATACCTTCCCACTGTAATTTTTATGAAATTTTATAAATAAATTTATATTGATAAATTATTCACGGAATGTCCAAACTAGCGAATTTTGTAGCTCTTAAACTATACATCCAAAAATGTCCAAATAAATTTTATAAATCTTAGAAAATGCCAAACTAATTGTTTGGAAGTTTTCATGAAATTAAAACCTAGTTTGATTTGTAGCATTTTCTGAATGTGTGTTGTATGTTGATTTGCGTGTTTATTTGGTTCTTTAACTGTTGTGCGTAGACGTCGAACTGTGTGAGGGAGTTGATTTTGAGGAACAAGCTCAAGATCAAGATCTAGACCAAAACCAGCTGATCTTTGAAGGCAAGTTTTGCTTTGACCATATTGCTCCTAGTTTTTGAAATGTATTTTGATTTAAATTATGCATGCTATGTTGATTAAAATGAATTAATTTAATTTGGGTAAAATAGTTAATAAACCTAATTGTTAATTCCACCCTTGATGATAATATTTGTATGCCATGTATCCATTGTCACCTTAAGTTGGTTTATTTAGTTGGATGTTAATATTGTGCCAACACGGGAGGCTAGACCGTGAATAGTTGCTTAGCCATGCTTACGTGAAATGTGTTTCAAATGGCAAAATAATATTGACTAATGATATACGGAATTAATTTTGGAATCAGTGTAATCTTGCCATGTGATGATGAGAAGTGTAGGTACCTTTTTGGTTCTACATGGTAACTGGTATTATTGTTGGCATGTATTGCACAATAATCAAACTGGGGTGGGAAAATATTTAGACTGTGGCAAGTGGCAAGTGATTAATGGGGGGGGCGATGTGGCACACGGGAGAGATGTTGTTGAATTTGGTTTTGTGAACTTTGGGTAGTCTTGCCACGGTCAACCTAAGGACTTAACCTTGCAAGCCTTTGAACTGGGCCTAACATACAACCACATGTCTGGAGTGGGACAGACCTAGTTGAGTATGATTCCGAAGTCTTAGCATGTGAGACCTCAGGTGGTTTTTGTAGCTATAAATGTGGAAAGAATGGTGTAGTGTTTACCGTATTGGTCTTACACTTCTTCAACGGTATATGTTGGCCCTGTACTTCCGCTCCGCAAAAGGGAAGGGACAGTGGGAACTATACCGGGAGGTACGCATGCGAGGATGGAAGTTTCGGAAAGACTTTGTTATGGTTACTCGCCTGTGTGGTGTTTAACTATATCATGTGGGTAAAGTGTATAACCTCTGTAGAGTGTACAAACTATTCGAATAGCCGAGTCCACGGTACTGGACAAAGCTCAGGGATTACAGTCAAGGGTTAGATCTTTTAAAATAAAATGTGGAATGGGTGGCTGTATGCTAGAGATAATTGCTAAAGTGATTTAGGGCTTTGTGCCAAACTATTTGAAAAGAGATTGATAACTTATTATATAATATGGTTTTACTACTTTTGAATCTATTAAGATTATTTGATAGAAACAAAATGCGGCTTGATGCAAAATAACCCCCTAAGCCATTCCTTTGGAATAAGCCATGCATATAGTATTAGAACTGCATTTCTGTGCATGACTTGCTGAGTATGTTGTATACTCACCCTTGCTTTCAACACAATCATCAGTTGAGGAGAAGACTACAACTTCGAAGAAGGCGAAGTTCCACGAGGAGGCAATTATCTAGGAGTTGAACCTTGTCAGTTGCCTGTGGCATACTGATGGGTGTCACTGACGTTCTTCATTTCGCTGCTGATTATTTACTTTTGTTATTGTCATCCCTGCGTGGCTGGATATTGTAAGTTGACCTTAGGGTCTTGCAACAATTTATATTAATGTTTTGAAGTACTTTATTTATAATTCCGTTGTGTATGGATGTGATATTTAACCATGTTTGACTGTGTGTACTAGCGCGATCCTGGACTAGTACAGAATACACAGAGGGTCCGAATTTGCAGATTCGGGTCCCGACAGATTCCCATAGTACTGTACATAGTACAACAGAGCTTGACCATCCTCTGACCATCTCCAGAGGTGATACACATAGTAATTGTGGCGATATTGCACCACAGGGTTGCTCTTCTTCGTTCTTCTTTTTGTTGTGGAGTTTTTAGGGTTGTCCCTCTTCCCCCCCGGTTGCCAGTGGTTTTTTCTTTTTATATGGAGGGCCAGGGAACATGCATGCATTGGTCGGCCCCTTTTTCTCTCGGCTATGTCCTCGGGGTACATGCCTTTTTAAAATTGTCTTTTAACCCTTTTCTTCCACCTGTCTCCAGCCAAGGGCTGGATTAGCCCGACGTGGTGTCTTTTTACTTGTGTTTTACATCTTTACCCTTTATTCTTACGCTTTCTATAAGGGTTTCACGGGAATTTCACTCATTTTAGGGTCCCAGGCTAGTCTGACATATCCTGGCGTTCCCACAGGGGCTGTCATTAGGTGTCAGGCGTTGGCAGCCCGTACTGTATTTGTGTCGATAGGGGATGGGGCGGAGGGGAGTTCCCTCCATTTTCCTCCCTCGCTAGCGAGGGGAGTTCCCCCCGCTACGAAGGGGAATGGTTCTTACTCTTTTCTACCTTTCCCGAGGGATAAATTCCCAAGGTTTGTGGCCCTTGCTTCTCCAGCGGGAGGAGGATTAAGGTCCTGTTTGGGGAGGCTGCGGTTGGGCTGAAAAGCTGCTTTTGGCTTGCTGGGCTGTAAAGCCGCTGTAGCTGGCGGCTGTGGCTTTTCTTGATATGTCATTTGGCAAACTAGCTGCTGCAGCTGTAGCTTTTGGGGGGCAATCGAGTGGGCCCGAGTGAGGAGGGAGTTGGAGAGGTGGTGCCCGAGCCAGAGGGAGTCGAGGAAGCGACTGGGAGGGGATACGACGAGATGAGGGGGGACACAGAGCGAGCGGGGAGACGGTCGAGCGAAGCCACAGCTGAAAAGCACCTCCCTACCAGCTGTGGCTTTTAGGGGTGCTTCAGCTGTGGCTTAAACTGCACCGCTTTGGTACTGGTTGTTTGGGGGCTTTAGGCCCAAAGTCAAGCTCTGGTGACGCAGCCCCCAAACAGGACCTAAATATTACAGGTGGGCTTTTATAAATCGTAAAGAGGCACAAGCCTTGCTTCGCTTGACAAGGGAAGATGAATCTATTTGATCCACAACAGTAGCCCCGCATGATGGCGGGTTGGTATTATTCCACCCGCTGGGATGTTATAAAGAAGGTTCAAATCATTTTTCATCTTACTTACTCGGCATGCGAAGGGAGGGTTTTTTTTGTTCCCAAGCAGGTTGGTGGGAGTAGTTGGCAGTCTTGTCTTTTCTAGCCGAGTGTTAGGGCTCTTTATGGCTTCTTGGCCAAAATACGTTCACGCTTTTCCTTATTTCTCCCTTCTTTCCCCCCTTTTCTTTTTTTTATATATCAGGTGGGGACAGGGGTTCCATGGCTTTTTGGTATTTCATTTGCTTCATGTCCCTTTGTTTTCCTTACTTGTTCGTGTTTTATTTTCGCTCCGTCTTCTCTCGTTCGCCATTGATCCACTTCTCCATGGGTCCTCGACGTGCTCCTAAAATGAAATCAATTTTGAGTAGAGAAGACGTTGCGGAACTGTCTCCCGTTTTAGGGCGGTCGATCTTGAGCTCCGTCGACCTTGACATAATGGCGAGGGACTTTGGAGTTGCGCGCTCTTCCATGCGTCTTCCTGGTGACGAGGAAACCCCCCGGCCTCAAGCAAACGAAGCGGTGGTGTTTGCGGCGTTTCTAGAGGCGGGTCTTCGGTTTCCATCCGCTCCTTTGCTGGCATCCATGCTTCGGGCTTATCAGGCAGAGCTTTCGCAACTCACACCCAAAGCTATTGTGCGGTTAGCAGTATTGGAATGGGCATTCCGTCTTGCCAAGATCAGATTGACAGGGTGCTTGTTTTCTCTTGTCGAAGATGCATTCTGGCAGCCGAAACAGCAGAAGACGGGGAATGAAGGTCGCAGATCGTGTTTTGGCTCTTTGAATTTTCAGACGAAGAGGTCCCTTGTGAAAGAAATCCCGGTAGCGGCTGCCAAAGGAAAATGGGATTCGGGGTGGATGCAACGATGGTTTTACCAGATACTTGATGGCCCAGATTCTTTTCTTCGTACCTCGATGGGTCCGGTTCGTGCTGTTCGGTCCCCAAATTGGAGCGCAACAGCGGAAGAAACTAGGTGTCTTGACTACTTGAAGGCTCTTCGTGCTCAGAGTACCATGTGGGACTTGGTTGATGAGTATTGTCTTTGCCGTGTTGAGCCTTTGGCTAGAGATGCTGTTGTGACCTTGAAGTGGTCGTCAGAGGATTCGATTTAGTGGATTTTCTGAGGGGGTTCAGATCCTCGGCACAATGCCGAGAAGTTGGCGAGGGGATTACTTGGACCCTGCAAACAGGGTGAGTATGAAGCGTCCATGGAAGCGGTGGGGGCTGCTAGAAATTCTCGGTTCGCGGAGTGGGGATCCCATGTGGTTCCCACTCCCCGGGGAGCGACCGGCTCTGTTTGTCCGTCAAAGCGAGCCAGGCTGATTCGCCCGATTCCATCTTGAGCGACTGTTTCTGCCGAAGAGAGTGAAGAATTAGGTGAGGATGAAGATGACACTTGGAGTGATGAGGAGACAAGTGACGAGGGTGATTCGTCAGCTTCTGTGGCGGTTGTCTCTCCCGTTCCTTTGTCTACTCATGTGGAGGATACCTCGGGGATAGCACCCGTTGGAGCAAACGTCACGCCATGCCCTGGTACGATCCCTGGTGGAGTATTATCTTTGAGCGTAAAGGTAGATTCCGCAATGTAGCCCCGGGTTGGGGGTTCGTCTCCCTTCGAGGGTCAGTCCACTTCAAAAGTGGTAGAGGTCATAGGCCCAAACACTGGTCCAACCGAGGAACGTTCTCCGGGTATTCATTTTTAGATATTCCCGATGTAAACTTTAGCGATCTTGAAGGTGACGAAGAAGAAGAAGGAGGAGGGGAAAAAGATGCTTTGCTGGCTGAGGAGGTTTTTGGTTCATTGGGGCCTGGTCCCATTGATAGGGAAGCTGCCCAAGTGGCTGCGGAAGTGCGGGATACTCAGGATGAGGCTGCCATTGATTTTCCTGAAGAAGTTCGTGGCCTTCGGTTGGAGGTTTCCGTTCCGGATACCCCCTTGGGGGCTGAAGGTTTGACTCCTGAAATTTCTCCTCGGGAGACCTTTGGTTGTGTTAATTTATTTGAGTATGATATAGCTCGCGCAGGAACGAGGGACGTGAACACTATGGGGGAGGTAACAGTTGCTGAACCCGTTCTCACGGATCGCTCATTCTTTGCCGCTTCAAGTTGGAGGCGAGAGTGCAGGACCCCTCGCACCCATCCCAGAAGGCTCTTCGTCCGCAAAAGGAGAGGATCCCTCACTCGGACTGTCTAATTCAAGGGTTCGTCCTAGGCAGCCTCCTTTCAGATTTGATTTGTCAAATCTTTCAGCTGGGGACTTCGAAAGCGGTGTTGCTTCAGGGCCTGCGTTAAGGAAAATGCGGTAGGATTTTAGTCCCTACAAGGATTTGGTGACTCTCTTTGAAGGTACTCATGATTTACGGCTTTGCGAGGCCTCTCTGGATCTTTCTTTAAAGGGGGCCATCGTGGCGTCTGAGATTATCCGTCGAAACTGAGATTTACAAAAATGATTCAGCGAAGCCTCATGCCAATGTCGCACAGTTCAACACCGCTCGGAGGAGCTGGTGATCGAAAATGCTCAGTTGAGGGAAAACTTGCCTAAGATACAAAATGAGCTATCTCAGAGTCGTGATTTGGTGACCCGAAATGCCGAGCTTGAGGAATCTGTGTCTTTAATGAGGGAAAACCTCAGCAAGGCGGAAGAAGCTCGCGTGGTGGCTGAGCGGAATGAGAAGAAGAAGGACGACCATATAGAGGAACTAAATGACCTTTTAAAAGCCATGGAGGATGGTAACAGGACCCTTAAAAAGGCTGCAGAAGAACATCCCCAACAACTCGCAACGGCGAAGATGGAAGCGCGGATGCATCTGGATAATGCTAAACGGGCGGAGGAGCATTGCGAGCGGATCGAGAGGGAGAAGCAATTTCTGGCTTCGGGCGTCCAGGGAGCAACGAATACTTTTCTGCAGCAGCTCCCTCGCTTAGGGATCGAGGCTAGCCCGGGTCGGAGCCACGTTCCTTCGTCTGATTCTGAAGCCATCAAGTTTCTCCAAACCTCCGCCGGCTTGCTTGGGTCTTCTGCTGTGGCTTTTGGCGATCATTGTGCAAAACTAGAGGCTCTTAAAACTGCCCAACTTTTGGAAGCGAAGGGCTGTACTCATATTCGCCAGCACTTCGGTGTCGTATCTGCTACTCCAACTCAGCCGAGATTCGCTGACCTTATTTCAGTAGGGAAACCTTCATCTGCTTCAATTCGGTTGGCTTCTCGTTTTATCTCCGATTTTTGGAAACGGCATGGGGAAGAGGCAGCGAGGGAATCAATTCTGCGAGCACGAGTCGCACTGGGTGCTCCTAAGCCCGCAGATAAACCCTGCGAAGCAAAGGATGAAGGAGCACGCCCTCTTCAGTAATTTTGCCTCTTTTTCGTAATGAATTCTTCGTATGTAAGGGGACGTTCTCGTATGATGTGGTGAACTCGTTTTTGGATGCTGCGATGCTCTACTTGTTTCCTTTGACACTGAATTTGTAAATTTTCAATGTTATGACATTTGTACATTTTATTCCATCTTCGTTTAACCAAATCACGTGTGCTATCGGATTTTTGGAAACAACACAGTGGCGCTGCTGCGATGGAGTCGGGGTGCCGAGGTCGTGCCGCTATGCACGATCTAACGAAGGGTGAGGAAAAAAACATCCTCTTCCTAGCTTGTTTACCTCGTGTGTTTTTTACCTGAGGAATGTCTGGTTACCCTCCATGGGGTCCTTGTGGTTAGTGATAAAACTGAAGAGATAAATAATTTGGCTCAATTCTTGAGGGAAGTGACGTGAAGATGCCTCGATTTCCCGCACCCGCATTAAACCTAGCCCATTCGCCTTCTTTGCCTTGAATATATATTGATGTCACTGGTTTCAGAGCGAGTGCCTGCATTCCAATTTTATCTTTGCCCTTATTTCTTCGATGGCCGACGTCCCGTTGGATCTCCCAGAGGAAGACGTCCCGTTGGATCTCCCGATGGCAGACGCCCCACCGATGCCCGGTGAGGGGGAAGCTCCTGTCCTTGTTTTTGACTTTGGAGACGATGCCCCTGCTGTTCAAGACCTTCCAGCACCTGACGATCATGAAGCTTTCATTGCGGAGCTTTGGGCAGACTTCGACATGGTTATTGCTGAGTTAGCAGAAGAAGAAGCTCTCGCCCATGATCTGGCTAACCTCGATGTGTTGATCGGGATCGTTCCAAAGTTGTGGGAGGTAAAAGAGACCCTTACTGAAGCTGTGGTTCGTGCTCATCGCGCTTAAATTCCTTATGCTATGTATTGGAACTTTTGTCGAACTCTTTCGTCGTACCTGATCGGGATGATACCATATGGATATTTACCATGGTTCCTCTCTGAGGTTTATCCCCTTTTCTTGTTTCCTTGAATTTTTCCCACGCTCATACTTTCTCAATTTGATAATAGGGCTATGCTCAGCAACGCGAAGCAGCCCTGGTTTTCGCCGAGCGATATGTTAGATTAGAGTTTAATGGCTTGTTTGTCCGCATTTGGGATTGCTAGATACTTGATGTCATACGCGCGATTCAATAGGATATAGGCCTAAATTATTGTCTTGGACGCCTAGGGTAGATAGACGCCTGGAACGTTAACTTGTTCAGGCGAACCCCTTGGTCTTACCCGGAGCGGAGCTTCGGGTCTTCGGAGTGAAGGGAAAGGTGGGACATTAGCCCAACTAAGCGTCCGCGAAGTTCTACCTGGAGCGGTGCCCCGGGTCTTCAGAGCGAAGGGACGGGTGGGACGTTAGCCCAACCAAGCGTCTGTGAACTCCTACCCGGCACGAGGCAACGGATCTCCATAGCGAAGGGACGGGCGGGACGTTAGCCCGACCAAGCGTCCGCGAACTCCTTTCCGGTGCGAGGCAACGGGTCTCCGGAGCGAAGGGATGGGTGGGACGTTAGCCCGACCAAGCGTCCGCGAACTCCTACCCGGTGCGAGGCAACGGGTCTCCGGAGCGAAGGGACGGGTGGGACGTTAGCCCAACCAAGCGTCCGCGAACTCCTACCCGGTGCGAGGCAACGGGTCTCCGGAGCGAAGGGACGGGTGGGACGTTAGCCCGACCAAGCGTCCGCGAACTCCTACCCGACGCGGTGCAATGGGTCTCTGGAGCGAAGGGACGGGTGGGACGTTAGCCCAACCAAGCGTCCGCGAACTCCTACCTGGCACGAGGCAACGAATCTCCAGAGCGAAGGGACGGGCGGGACGTTAGCCCGACCAAGCGTTCGCAAACTCCTATCCGGTGCGAGGTAACGGGTCTCCGGAGCGAAGGGACAGGTGGGACGTTAGCCCGACCAAGCGTTCGCGAACTCCTATTCGGTGCGAGGTAACGGGTCTCCGGAACGAGTTTTTAGGGTTGTCCCTCTTCACCCCCGGTTGCCAGTGGTTTTTTCTTTTTATATGGAGGGCCAGGGAACATGCATGCATTGGTCGGCCCCTTTTTCTCTCGGCTATGTCCTCGGGGTACAGGTCTTTTTTAAATTTTCTTTTAACCCTTTTCTTCCACCTGTCTCCAGCCAAGGGCTGGATTATCCCTACGTGGTGTCTTTTTACTTGTGTTTTACATCTTTACCCTTTATTCTTATGCCTTCTATAAGGATTTCACGGGAATTTCACTCATTTCAGGGTCCCAGGCTAGTCTGACATATCCTGGCGTTCCCACAGGGGCTGTCATTAGGTGTCAGGCGTTGGCAGCCCGTACTGTATTTGTGTCGATAGGGGATGGGGCAGAGGGGAGTTCCCTCCATTCTCCTCCCTCGCTAGCGAGGGGAGTTCCCCCCGCTACGAAGGGGAATGGTTCTTACTCTTTTCTACCTTTCCCGAGGGATAAATTCCCAAGTTTTGTGGCCCTTGCTTCTCCAACAGGAGGAGGATTAAATATTACAGGTGGGCTTTTATAAATCGTAAAGAGGCACAAGCCTTGCTTCGCTTGACAAGGGAAGATGAATCCATTTGATCCACAACAAGTAATGCAGCACGACGACCTCCGGCGGCGGCGGCGGCCGGAACACCTGCATGGCCATTCTGAAGATCAGCTTGAACAGTCCGAGGTAGCTCTCATTCAGGCCGTGGTACATGCCAGCACCCTCGCCGATGTCTCCGATCCCCGGGAAGAAGTCACCCCCGTGCTGGTCGGGCGACACCGTCGTCACTCGGTTCGACTCACTCCACCAACACCAAGGCTTAACTTCCAATTTTTGACGGGTTCTCGCTTGACTGTCGTCGGTGGCCGCCGTCCTCGAAGCTTACAGACAAAAAAGTATCATCTTTTAGGGGGCTGTTTATTTATTGATAAGTTGTCTAATATTTTTTTCAATCTCATTCACTTTTTTAGCCACAGGATTTCAGTCTGATGGCTACGATGTTTTACCTACCTCTCACCTCTACAAAATACAAAAACAAAAAAAATTCTAACCTAAACAAAAATAAAGTAAACATAAGTGAACCCAACAAATACAAAAATAAATAGAACTGAAAATTATAGTAGGATGGTACTAAAATTGCAAATTACTTAGCAATGCAATTTTAGATTTAGTTCTGTGCAAATTTATTTATTACATAGAGATAAGAAAATTTCAGCCAACTTAAGAATAAGCAAACCAGCAACTTTTAACATAAACAAGATTTAATCTATCCTCACCACCAAGGATTAAAATCCCAACGAAATTTTTAAAATTTTGACGAAATCTTATATTTCAATCACCCCCCCCCCCAACCCCAAGATTCATAATCCCGGCAAAAAAAAAAAATTGAAAAAAAAATCGAGTCCTTGGTTGTATCTTTGGCCAAACTTTTTTGAGAATTTTTTCAAGTAAGGAGTTGGCCAAGGCGTTTTTTGATGAGCTTTGGATCGATTTGGGCAGTTTCATATACACAAACCAGTGCAACAACAGTGATAGTATTGCAGGTCATGTCGCAGCTTGGTTACCTTTTTCTGTAGCTCAGAAATGGACTCCAACATAAGCTGGCTCTGCAAATACAAGTATGCTACACAGTTAGTCATCAATTGGAAATTATACTCCAAGAATATGCCCGGAAGACATATTTTTTGCAATAGTAGGAACGACATTTGCAGATGTAATGCAGACATGATCTGCCTTTCATTTTAGTCCAGTTAGAAACAGAAGAAAGAGATTTCATGTGCACTACCAAGTAAAAATTACTACCTTTCCTGATCTGATGTGCTTCAATGAATTCTCCAGCTGCTGCTCTAGCGGTTGGAGTTCTTTGAGGTTCAGAGACTCCAGATCAAGCATATGTGTCGGTTCCTAAAAGAAAATTTGGTCTTGCAACATTTGCTGAGAAGAATCTAGATCTCCAAAATGATATTGTGTTGGATTAGAAAACTAAGAGACAAAATTAGGAATCTCATAAACAAGATCTATATATGGATTAGAAAACTAACAGAAAAAATTAATGTGAGCTTAAATAGAATAGAATAGCTCATGCATGTGATCAATGCCTTACGCACACGATTCAATTAACTTTCATTCACAAAGAGGAGCACTTCTAGTGAGTTCTAATCTCTCTGGTCACAAAAGAATGTATTTTTAGGTACATACAGTCAGGTTTTTTAAACTTTAGATATCCATATATTTTTTAATATTTAGATAAAATATTTAAAAATTATATTATTGTGAGAGTGCCCAACCCCTTTGGCCATCAGCATGGCCTAGAAGATCTTAGTACAAGCCCATCAAATAGGTACTCAATCCCTTGGGCTGCCAAGTATTTTACAAGTGCCACTATTTGAATTTTTGAAAAATTTTCAGACTTGATCATCATATGAAAATTCCTTAGGCCTGACACATCATTAGGACTCAAGACCATCCACAAAAATTTATAAAATTTTCTAACATGGTTTGAACCATTTTTCATTCGGTTGAAAATTTACCGGTAAGCCTTTAACAACATTGTCCGAATTTCTTAAAATTCCTCAAGGTTGATCATCATATGATAATTTTATGGGAATATTATGAACATGTAAGGACCATTCACAAAAAAATTCAAAAGTTTCTAACGTGATTCGCACCATTTTCCCTTCGGTTGAAATTTACCGATCAACCTTTTTCAGGGCAATAGCACTATCATAATTTTTAAAAATTCCTCAAGCTTGATCATCATCTGAAATGGTTATAGGAACATTAGTAATGTATCTGAACCATCGAAATTTTTTTTAAAAAATTTAACATCATTTGAACTATTTTTCGTTTAATTAAAATTTGCCAATATTTCAGCAATTTTAGACGAAATTTCAGATTTTTAGCCGAAATTTCAAAAATCTCAGTCCAAAAAATTCTAGATTTGAATTTTGCTTTCGTCCAAATTAATACGATTTTGCTAAAATTTTGAACTTCAAAAGTTGACGAGACGTGAACCGAAAAGAAAATTTGGGAATTGCTCACCACTGGCCAGGCACGTCTTCGCAATCTCTAGGCATTCCGCAACGGTATGGTAAAAGAGAACAAATGCAACGTGCTCACTGCTACATACAAAAGATACCTATGAACGCAAAATGAAACAAAAGAAAAGTAACTAAACCCTTAAAAGACCAACAGATTTGCACGTCAGTAAAACCAAGGGGAAGATCAAAAGATGCCTTTAGCAGGGTAACTACTGCTAGACAGTAACCAAAAGGGTACGGGTGGTAACGAGCCTCGTTAAGTTAGGTCCGACTGCATCTACATCTAAGTAGCCAGCATAACCAATTCTAAGCTCCATTACTATGGGCTTCAGCAGACAGTGTCATTAATTCTTCCAAACCGGAACCATGAACTTCTAGATAGTCAAGAGCTAGTTGATCCATCAACTGCCAGATCCTATTCATCCCTGTGACCTCTCAAAACTGAAGTCCTGCACAAACATGAAGAGAGCATAGTAAGTTCTGAGATGTCCTTTGTGATATCGGTAGAAAAATATTCAATTGCCTGAGATTATACTTGTAGTATATTATGGTAGTATAAATTAGATCTAACCATTGATTTGGTGGGGTATTATGGACTTTTACAAATAAAAATATTACATTTTAAAAGGGTATATATTAACGTAATTTTAGCGAGTCGTTGAGGTCCTCCGACGCGCGATGCACTAACGGAGGGAGGTCTTCTGGTGGGGACGAAGAAATGGGCTTCGGGTCGATGAAAAAATTCATTTACCGTTTTACCCATCCTCTGTATTGAAATTTTTTACCATTCTACCCCTCCTCACATTCTACTACACATACTACACATGGTAGTATAACTTGATCTAATCTATTTTTAACCGTTGGATTAAAGGCAATGAACGACCTATATTCATTGTTGTGCACTGTAAAAGAACTCTATTTTGATATATGTGCACCTAGGAGGAGACGGAAAGAACAAACTCAAATGATTGAGCATCGCAGACAGCAAATATATAGCCACCACAAGAATGACTATCTACTACCAAACTTCATACAACATTTTACAAAAAAAATCTAATAGTTTTCTAAGTTCTGACCCCTATGCTCCCGATTCATTTACAGAGCAACCATTTTGATTCAACCAGCGTATCAACGTGGAAAATGATAAAATTTGGGATGGTCGTCATTTTATCCACCAAGACCACCATTCCAACCTATAAAATTACGAGTTCACATATAATTTGTGCTTGGAGATATACAAAATAGTAATTGTGAGATCCCGGATCAGCTATCCGAAATCTCCTGTGTATTTCTGTACTAGTCCCAGATCAGTAGCTAGTACACAAAGTCAACAGTGATATGTCATTGCTGAACATAACGAAACTGCAACATAATTATAAAGTATTAGCCACATGGCTACTTATTAAAATACTCGGTCACAAGACTAGAGACACGGCAGCGGAAACAAAACAACAAACAGCGAAACCCAAAAGAACACCACAGGCGACGACAAGACACGCGACTAGCTCTCCTGGCGATCGTCCTCAAACTCCTCAGCGTAGAACTCACCGTCTTCAACGGCGTCCTGGTAGTTCTCTGATACCAACAGTTTTATGTAGTACGTGAGTACAAGAGTACTCAGCAAGTCTGGGAAATTATGCATATGTGGGGCTTTCCAAGAAAAGCTTAATATGGTTCTTTTGCATAAAGCCAAGTTTCATCAAACCATACTTACTAATAAGTTTCATAAAGCATGTTTTAGCAATTCTTTTTAACAATTGAATTATGTAATATTTTCGTGAAGGTTATATCCACCAACACCAGTATAAGGGCTCTATCTGCCACAGTTTAAAAGATCATGACTATTCATACATGACTCTATCCGCCATGACATAAAACAGGTTCCATCTACTTGGTTGGCTCAATCCGCCAATTAAACATCCGAGAGTTCTAACCACTCCCGAATCCCAAAACAACATTTATTTTCGAAACCAAAACCAAAGTCTACCAGTATGAAAGCATTCTTTGCTTTGCCCTTGACCGTAGGCACGGCTATTCGAATAGTTTTAACTCTACAGAGGTGTACAGCTTTACCCACAAGACATGACCAACTCTTAATGCCATGCAATTAACACACTTCCTTCGGTGTGTCAGCAGAGAGATCATGACAAGGCCTTTACAATGTATACGCCTAACCCGACTCACCCGCTGAGGTTTCACCACTGTTAGGGTTCTATCTACCCAGTACAGAAGCCACCTCTTGCGCCGTGTGGGGAGTACAACTTGCCTCTATGTGGCACCCACATTCCACCAGCTGGCGAGCCCAAGTTAGGTTTCTACAAATTATTTAGCCAGGTCGTACCATGTTAGATGTAACACCCCAATTTTTGCTTTTCATGGATTTAAATGATATTTTGCACTTTTGTGAATTTTTGGAATTTTCTGGAATTTATTTGGATTTATTTAGATTTAATTTGAATTTATTCCCTTTTGAAATAATTAAAGAATTAAAAGTTTCAAATAAATTTTTGTTGGTAATATTTTATTTGCATCCCAAATGCCCTAAAATAATTTCTAGAATTTTTCTGGGATTTTTCTGAGTATTTTGCTATTTTTCATGAATTAAATGAATTTTGGGAAATTATTTTAAATATTTAATCGCTTCGGGTTTAGTACTGTTCCTCGAGTCTGACCCGAACCCGACCGCACCAGCCGTCTCGGTCAAACCGCGTCGCGCCGAGCCCAACCCTAACCCTAGCCTGCGATCGTTGGATCTTGATCCAACGGTCCACATTGCGCCACGTCACCCAATCCGAATCCAATTCGGATTCCGCCGCCACAGCCGGGTGGGCCTCGGTCTCCGCGCGATTCACGGAAGCCGAGGCCCTTATTTATACCGCCGCCACCACCACAGTGTAGCCCATTCCCGTGCGCACCCGTAGCCCTAGACCATCTCGCCTGAGCCGGCGCCGTTCGCCCGCAGGATCTCGCCGTAGTTGGAACCTTGCCCCGCCGCGGTTTTCCGCCGAATCCCGCCGCGTCCGTCATTCCCCGCCGTCGTTGTGCCCAGATCCGAACTCCTTGCAACGAGGCTCGTCCGAGAGTACCACTCACCTCGCCGGAGCACGCCACAAACGCCGTCTGAGTGGTCATCGTCCTCGGCGCCGGCAGCCGCAGCCCCGCCGTGAAGTCATCGCCGTCCCCGAGCTCCTCCACCGTCCGATCGCCATCCAACGTCCTAGATTCGGCCACGTCACCGGGAGGTAATCCGCACGTTGCATTTTCCAGATCTAATCCCCGCCGTTGGATCTAGATCCAACGGTTTAGATTAAGCCACGTAGTCATAGACTGCACCATGCTTGATCCTCTGTCAGCCGTTAGATCTAGATCGTACGGTTAGGATTGAACCGCGTTATAGCAATAGGTACGATCTCAACCGTTCAATCAAGATCGAACGGCGCTCAGCGTGCCACGTGTCGGCCACCGGGACATGCCTCGTCACCCTCCCCCGACGCGGTGAAACCCGATCTGATCCGACGGCCAGTGCGATCCAAATCGAACGCCCAGATCGCCCACGCTGTTCGCAACGCCGCTCAGATCTAATCTGGACCGTTGATTTTCAAATCAACAGTCCAGATCGAGCCACGTGGCCGGAAGCTTGACCGTCGCGGTCAGCGCGGTCGCCGCCCGGCCATGCGCTGACGTCACCCGAGGGGTCCCACCTGTCAGAGGCACGTGCAGCCGTGGACCGGGTCCACGGTGGACCGAGCCCGAACTGTGCACCACGTCCATGGACCGGCTGACGTCAGCTGACGCAATAATCCGATTTTTCAATAGAAAAATAATTTGGTGAAAAATGAATTTCCATGCTGACGTCATTATTCGGTTTTTCAATATAAAAATAAATAAATTAATTCGGTTTATTGTTTTAATTGAATTTTGAAACTTCAAATGCATATAACTTTTGCATTTTAACTCCGATTTGGGTGATTCAAATTTCTAAATTTTTATAAAATTGAGATCTACCTAATAATGAATTTTATTAAATTTTTGGACCAAAGTTTTTCTCTGTATTATTATTTAATTGATTATTTAAACTTTAAACGCTTGTAACTTTTGCGTTTTAACTCCGATTTTGACGATTCAAATTTCTCAAAATTCCTAAAATTATTCTCTCTCTGTTTATGGACTTTATTTGAGAGTTTGGACACTTTTTGTCTACTGTATATTTATTTATTGCTATTTGCACACTTTGCGAGTAGACGTAGAAGTGCCAGAAAGCTTCGAAGGTGAAGTGTTGACCTAGGAGCCAGCTCAAGACCAAGATCAAGTACTCTTTGAAGGCAAGTTGTGCTTTGACCATGTTGATCCCATTTTGAAATTATTTTGATTTAAATTATTGCATACTAGTTTAATTAGAAAATGCTTTAATTAATTTTGGGAAATTAGTTAAGTGCCAGCTTTGCACTATGACACCTTGATTATTATTATATGCCATGACCCCTTGTCACCCTAGTTGTGGATTACTAGTTGGACATTATTAAATTGCCAACATGGGTAGTTAGACCAAGGTAGTATGCTTAGCCTTGCCACGTGACATGTTTTTGACAATTACATGATAACATTGACTTAATGAGATGTGTAACCTGTTTTGAGAAGTGTCATGTGTTAATGATGATGATATTGATGGCACGTGGTGCATGGTAAACAACTGGGGGTTTGATAAATAGTTTTCGACCGGGGCATGTGGCAAGAATGATCGGGTGGGCCAGTTGTGGCTTCGGGAAGGATGATTTGGTTCTTCGGGTAGTCTTGCCCTGATCAACCTAAGGACTTCACCTTGCAAGCCTTTGATGGCGCCACTAAGCTATCTTATTTTCCGCTGCTGTTATTTCTCTTTTAATAAGTTTTCACCCTGCGTGGCGTATATTTGTAACTTAACCTTAAGGTTGAGCAACCAGTTTGGCTAACTAATTAAAATACTTTATTATTTCGTTGAGTATGATTGTGATATTTACCAATGTTGAGACTATGTGCACTAGCGTGATCCTGGACTAGTGCTGAATACACACAGGGTCTGGATTTGCAAATTCGGGTCCCGACATTAGACATGTGGTAGTACGGTTATGCTTAGAATGGACAGTCATAAGCGTCGGTCCTTAATTGACTTGGGGCGGCACTTGCACAATACAAACTAGTGCTCAATCCGCACCCGCCCAACATTCCATTCCGCCCAATTCCAAACCATTTTTCCTTTTCCTTTTATTTTAGAAAATCAGTACCAAAATTTTTATAATAATTTCCAAATCATCATTTTTGTATAATCCCACCCATGGGTCATTTTCACCAATAACGGCCCTAAGCAATTCTATCGTACTATTCAACGAAGGTCACCATATAAGGTAAACATGGCATAGCAAAAGTCCTAGGGTTACAAGTAAACATGGATGTCAAATACAAAGGAGGTAATCGTAAATTGGATTAACTATTCATCTATAATTGACATACGATGATAAACATAGCCATGCAAATTTATAAAACATGTTTAAAACATTTGCAAACATAGGATCAAGACTTGCCTTCAGTCGCAGCGAGGGTGTCGAAACCTTGGAGTTCGGCGGCGGGGTCAGCGGACTCGGACGGCTCCTCGGCTACGCGAGAAACGGTACAACCAATAAATAACAATAAAATAAATAAAATCCAAAAATAATAAAAGTAGTACTGGCAGTTAGGTACTGATTTTAGATGAATTTAGAAATTTGAACGGAGTCAATCGGAGTTCGGACGGAAAAGATATGAGCTTCCGAAGTTTGAAAAATCAGGAAAATACGAAACCGAGGGAATATTCCCCGGAATATTCTTTTTCTGATTTTACTGATTTTCTTGAATGGGCTAGTGTCTATGGATGGTGGGGCCTCCTTGTCATAGGCATGGAGGTTCTTCTCCATGGAGGCAAAGCAGAGGAGCTTTAAGCTCCTAGGGCGCCGGCGGTGGAGGGTGGGCGGCGGGCGCGGCGTCGCGGCGGCGGCTGCGCTGGCGGCGGCGACTTCGGCAGCCTTGGCGTGGAAACCGCAGCGGCGATCGGCGCCGCAGCGGTGCCGGCCAGCCTTTCCACGGCAGCGGCGAAGCGGCCGAGGCGACAGCGGTCGGCCTTGGCCAGCGTGGTGCGCGCCCGGCGGTGGCGGGGTGCGGCGGCGCTCATGGCGGGCTGGCGAAACCAACGGCGGCGGCAACGCGCGCAGGGACGAGACAAAAACAGAGAAGCCAAGTTTCTCCAAAAATTGAGAAATTTCGCAAAAATTTGAACATGACTCCACAAAGTAATTGATGAATCATCTAAAGCACACCTACAAGGGCTTAGGATAACAAGGAATCAAACCAAAGATCGCCGGAGGAGACGAATTCGACGAAGAACGATGGTTCGGCTGAAGTGACAAAAACTCAAAATTCATCGTCAACTCTTGATGAATCCTAAAATTGATGGATGGGTTAGACTCTAGACGTCCATACGAACACAAGGAAACAACCAGAATCGGATTTGACCCACCGATGAAGAAGATATGAGGATGAACACGAAGAACACGAAAACGGTGGCTTCCTCGTCGATTTTCTTGATCTTGCGGTCGAACGGCGAGGAGAGGCTAAATAAGAACGAGACTACCAGGAAGAGCACTCCACCACGAAGATTTGAGAGGTGGAAGCACGCCGTTTGGGGAAGAAACGGCCGAGTTATGGCCCTTAATGCACTTTTCGGTTTTTGGTAGATTGAACCGTCTCTGGCACGAATTAGGACTAATGATGGTGAGGAACGGAAAGGTCTCATCGCTACGAATTCAACGGACCCGGCCGTTCGCGAATCGAAGCATTATGGAAGGAGATATGGAGGATTGATTGAAGGGAGGCAAGTAAGGAAAGAGATGAAGCTTCTCTGGAAACCATGCCATCGTGCAAGCCAAGGTTGGGGATGATGAACAGTGGCGACACATGGCACTCCGTGATTGACCGAGAGTTACGCGAAAGTGACGCTCTAGAGAAAAATTAGCAAAAATGGTGTAAAAATTTTGAAAAAAAATCCTAGAACCATTTTGGAATATTTGGAACCCAATAAAATTGGTTTCACGGATTTTGGATGAAATTTGTGGATTTGAATATTCTAGAGTGAATAGCATGTATTAAACAAAAACCGCGCGAGATAAAATACCAGAGAACCTCCAAAAATTTTGGGAAAAATCCTAAAATGTTTTTAGAATATTTGGGACCTAATGCAATAGGTTCCATGATTTTTGGAGCATTTTTGGACTCGAGTGAAATTTCAGGTATTGACGGGAATCTGGAAATTTGATTTTTTTTTTTTTTTTGAACGGAGGGGAATTGAATTCCGATTTTGGATGGATAGGAATGCCAGGTTAAATTAAACACCAATGAAAATCCAAACATTTGAATTTACTTTAATTTAAATTAGATTTTTACAGAAAGCGAAACTGAGGATGTTACAGTAATTCCTGACATACATTGAACCTTTATGCTCCACAATGCCACATTGGTTTTACTAGACAGCCAACTATTTTTCATTGTGCAGGAGGCGCCAGCTAGAAACTAAATCCAAATTTTTTAATATTAAACTTTAATGTAAATTATTTTAAGACAATAGTCATATAGTAAATATAATTTCAAGATTCAAACAGTACCAGAACATTCTCACGTCTCAACAAGTAAGATGTTACAAGTGCAATTTAACTTTGAGGAAAATTATAAACATAATATATGACACAAGATACTGCCAACGTAAAAGCCTACATAACTGACCTATAAGGTATGTTGTGGGAGTGTATAGGCATCATCCGGATGTTTTTGTCCTAAAAATCATGCAAACTTTAGACCGTACGATCAAAACACACATCTGTAGGATCAACCCATCTCGAATTTAGGGGGGTGTGCATCGATCTGAAAGCAAATCCAATGGTCCAGAATTTGGATGATGATTGCTAAAGAAAATATCCGAATGAAACTTATCAAAAACCCTTTTCATTAAGCAATGAGACACCTTTATGAGCCGTTTCAAGATGCAATAGATGTAGAGCTCTTTTACAATATACAACAATGAATATAAGCCGTTCATTGTCTTTAATCTAATGGTTAAAAATAACCTAGATCTAATTATACTACCATATGTAGTATGTGTAGTAGAATCTGAGGAGGGGCATGATGGTAAAAAGTTTATTGACAACGGAGGGTTAAAACTGTAAATGAATTCATTCATCCCCACCGAAGCCCAGTTCTTTCCCCACCCGAAGCCCTTCCTCTGTCTATGCATTGCACGTGGAGGAACTCGCAAGTCACAAGTCTCAGGTGGCCGAAGGCGACCACGGTATTTCCCAACTCCCCAGCCGCGCCTCCAACCTTCTTCCTCCCTCTCCTCCGGTACTCCCTCCTCCATGCCCCAAATCACCATGTCATCTCAACACCTCGAGCCCGCACTATCGCACGGCCACACCGGCCTCATACCTTCCCATGGCGGACTTCTTCCTCAGCCGTGCATATCAATTCACCGCCACTACTGGTCCCGAAAGAGGTTATTTTTTCATGCGTTTCGCTCCCAAATCCCGATTTGTGGTATGCGATTTCAGATCTGCACCCAAAGTATTGATGTACTTCAACTTTTAAAGGTTGCAAAACAGCAAATGCCTGAAAGTGATGTAGGGAGGATAAATGCTATGGCGGCAAGGGTGTGCCATGGCGGTGAGGGCATGAGTCCGTGGTTCTTTCCTTCTCAACATGCCGCCATTGCGTCGTCTTCTGATGTGATAACCCTCCCTGGGATGTGAAAAGACATGTTTACCCTTTCCTAAACTAAAAGTTTTTATTATTAAAATACCATAATACCCAAACAAATCAACGATCATATATAATTTCTACTACTTTCATATCCTACAAGTATAATTCACCGTAAAAGTGCTCAGACCTACGCTGCTGCGCTCGAGTGAGCTGCCGTGGCCTCACGAATCGCCCAGGTTTGACCTGGACACCCACCTCCTACTCTCCTGCTGCAGCCCTGCGCATTGAAGGAAGCTGCGACCAGCACAATCCCGGCTTTAGATTCGAAGGACAGTGGCGCATTCACCTTGCCTCTGCCTCGGCCCTCACGAAACTTGAAGTCCGATTGGACACAGGTCAGACCGAAGTACTTCTGGAGGAAGGAGAGAGCGCTCGCTCGAATTCATTGCCCAACAACCGGCTCTGCCCCGGATCATCTAGCTGCGCTGCGCTCTTTAAATTGCAAACCCGGGGTCGCTGCTTTCGCTAGCTGGGTTCAGACCACTTCATCTCTTCTAGTAGTCTGCAGGTACCCAGGAACCCCCGGAGTGCCGTCATGCATGCGCCTCCGTTCAAACCAGGAGACCCTGAGCGAAGGCCGGACCTAGTCCGACGCTTCGCCCAGCGCTCTGCGGAGCTCCTGTCCCCTGAAAGGGATTTTTCTACTTCTGCGGTGCAGCTCCTCGTCATTGGAGACCAGGAAACCAACGTCAGGCAGATCCAGAGACTTCTGGCAGATCGCTATCGGACGAATAGAGATGACTTCAATGTGACGCCCAACACTGACGGATCTTACTTCGTCAGGTGCAGCTCTTCGGATCTCAGAAAGGAAATGCTAGCAGATTCTAGGTTCTCCCAGGAGGATGTCAACCTAAAGGTCCTGCCTTGGACGCGTTTCGTTCAGGCAGAGGCGGCTCAACCTCGCTTTAAAGTGCGCGTCTGCATCGAGGGCCTGCCTCGGCATGCCTGGACACTACAGGCTGCGTCCTCTCTGCTGAGCGATGCTGGGGTGGTCGTACCCATTTTAGAAGAGCCGGCAGCCGAATATGAAACTGTTGGGATTAACTTCCCAGGAAACGATACGCCTCTTCTGAACTAAGCCTCCTGCTTTAGTTCAGAACAACACACAATGGCGAAAGAGCACAGCAGAACTTCAGAACAAAAAAACTGCGAAACGATGTATTTGGTGCTGCTTAACCTTACAGCTTTTCTGGGAGTTTTTCATTGCTTTAAATAGCTTATTGTCTTACAGATAGAATCGACTTTAACCTGCTAAACTGAGGCTAATTCTTAAACTGAATCAACTCGGACTCTGACTCGTACTGTGTACAATACGGCAAAAAAAAATTTCAGGAAACCGAAAGTTTCCAGGACTCCTATACTGACTGGACCACTAACGCAGGATTACAACTTTCATTCTCCCCCCTAATCCTGATTTAGTCATGCGATGCTTCTGACACCTAGCAAGTTCCTCATTTCTATGAACTTTTCTCTAGCCAAGGCTTTGGTTAATATGTCTGCACACTGCAGTTCACTTCTCACATGCTCGACTGCAATTAGGTTCTTTTCAACGCATTCTCTGATAAAATGGTACTTTGTGTCAATGTGCTTGCTTCTTCCATGGAAGACTGGATTCTTCATTAGCGCTATAGCAGATTTATTATCAACCTTTAGCTGCACTTCCTTTGGAGTACAAGCGGTCAGTTCGCTAAGTAAACTCCGTAGCCAGACTGCTTGGCATGCAGCTGCTGTTGCAGCCATGAATTCGGCCTCACAGGAGGACAGAGCAACTGTTTTCTGTTTTTGTGAGCTCCAAGTGATTGGATTTCCAGAGAAATAGAACACTATCCCAGTAGTACTCTTTCTATCATCAAGATCACTGGCTAGGTTGCTATCACTGTATCCAATTAAACTGCCATCTCCTCCTTTCCTGAATGCTATTCCATAGCTTGTTGTCCCTCTGACATATCGTAGTATGTGTTTTATGGCTTGAAGATGGCTTTGCCTTGGGGATTCCATGTATCTACTTACGATACCAACAGCGTAGCTCAAATCTGGCCGGGTATGGGTTAGGTAGCGTAAGCACCCAATCAGCTGTCGGTACTTGGTTGGATTTACCGGGTCTCCTTCTTCATCCTTCGCTAGATGAAGTTTAGGCTCCATTGGGTATTTTGACGGATTACACTCCATCATACCTGCTTGCTTCAGCACCTTTTCAGCATATCCCGTTTGCTTCAGTAGGATTTCTTCTCCTGTTTGCTGTACTTCTATTCCAAGGTAATAAGAGAGTGCTCCTAAGTCACTCATCTCAAATTGCTTCTCCATTTGTTTCTTAAACAGATGAATCTCTTTCTCATTTGTTCCTGTGACTATCAGATCATCCACATAGACTCCCACAATGAGCAGTCCTCCCTTGGTGTTTCGTTTGTATACTGCTTGTTCCTGGGGACACCTCAGAAAACCCAGATCTTTTAGTGCTCGCCTGGGGACACCTCAGAAAACCCAGATCTTTTAGTGCTCGATCCAACCTGGTGTTCCAGGCTCGAGGAGCTTGTTTCAAGCCGTATAGTGCTTTGGACAATCTATAGACCATATTCTCCATTCCAGGGATGACAAAGCCCTCAGGTTGTGTTACATAAACCTCTTCTTGTAACTCACCGTTCAGGAATGCTGATTTTACATCGAGGTGGTGAACCTTCCAACCTTCTTTTGCTGCCAGGGCCAGAAGCAACCTTACTATTTCCATCCTAGCTACTGGAGCGAAGACTTCTTCATAATCCACTCCTTTTTGCTGCACATACCCTTTTGCCACCAATCTTGCTTTGTGTTTGATAATTTCACCTGCCGCATTCTTCTTTAGTTTAAAGATCCACTTGAGACCAATTGGGTTGGTCCCTGCCGGAAGCTTTGTTAATGTCCATGTCCTATTTTTCTCAATTGAATCAAACTCCTTCTGCATTGCTTCAGTCCAAGCTTGACTTCCTGCTGCTTCACTGTATTTCGACGGTTCTTCTAATCCAGTTAGGTACAGTTCAGCAAAGGAGTAAGTGCCTTCTGTTTCTTCGTAAATTTCTGCCAGGGATCTAAATTTCCCCGGTGCCGTCGGTGGTGATGAGCTCAGACTGTCAAGGTTTGTCACGGAGTTCGGCGATGACTCATCATCCGAGCTTTCTGCTGCTCCCGATTCTGATTCATCCTGTTCTGGCGTTTTCCCTTCACTTGGTGTTGCTGAGGTGGATTCAGTCATAGACTGACTTGAAGTTCTAGGGGAAACTGGAATTGATCCTTCCTCTGCCTGTATTGCCGGACTGTGCACAGTGAAGTCGGCTTGTACAATCTCCTCTGTACTCGACAGACCCCACTTCCATTTCCTGTTTTCTTCAAATACCACATCACGGCTAACACATATTCTCTTGGTTATTGGATCAAGAAGTCTATGAGCCTTGCTCCCCTCTTCTGTTCCCAAGTAAACCATCTGTTTGCTTCTGTCATCCAGTTTTCGGGTATGTATTGCCGGTATTTTGACATGTGCAACACAACCAAAAACCCTGAGGTGCTCTAGATTTGGTTTTCTACCCTTCCAGGCTTCATAAGGAGTGATACCTTGTAAAGCTTTGGTTGGTGCTCGATTTAGCAGATATACAGCATGTCGAACTGATTCTCCCCATAGTTCCCCTGGAACCTTCATGGTTTTGAGCAAGCTTCGTGCGGTGGCGAGTACTGAGCGATTTCGCCGTTCTACCACTCCGTTTTGCGGTGGCTGAGCGCGTGCGGCGGCGATTCGTCGAGCGCGCGCATGCGCGCTGATGGAGCGCCGCCGGGCGAAGCGGCGAAGCGCGGTGAAGCGCTGACGACGACGCCGCAGCAGCACAGCGCATGAAGGCGCAGCGGCGTGCACGCTCAAGGATCGGATGAGCGCACGTTCTATTTGCTAGCCAACGCAAGAGACTGCTAGCAATTTAACTAGCAAGTTCAAAAGAGGTACGTCTTGCTATACGAGTGCTAATTTCAGTACACTAAAGATTAATTTGGGGCATACTCTTGTAGGGATTTGAAAGCATTTTGGTGATTGGTTTTTTTTTGATCTATTCCTCTCCTTCTAAGTGCTTACAGAGTCTAATTTTCCCCAAAACAAGATTTAATCGACGGGATTAGGATCTAAACCGACCACTAATTAGAGGCTAAAAAAATTTTATTCCGGATGATGGAATCATGAAGGCTAAGAGTGGCTCGATACCAAATGTTAGATCTACCTAATGATCTAATGATCTGTAAATCTTAGCCTAAGCACGATTACCTAGTTCAATGCGTAATTAGGAGTATTGACCGGAATGATTCGACGCCATTAGAGTCTTGTAGATGGTCGGTGGTGTGGAGATCACAGGAGATTGATGACAACTTCATTGCGGATGTCGCCGCGATCTGTCGATGGGTAGCGACGACCTTCTGTCTCCACTGCACCGGCCGGTGTGCCCTTCAAGCTCCTCCAGCGCCACGGTGAGGATCGGTTGATGTTAGGGTTTCAGAGAGAAGAGGATGTGCGTAGATCGTCACCTAAGCACAGATCATCTTCCTCCTTTTAAATGTAGCCGAGGAGTTCGGGGGCAAGTCCCAATAGTTTTGGAAAGCGCCTCCGATCATGGCGCATGATTAGGAAGGTGTTTGATTAGGAAAGTTTTGTTTAGGAATATGTATGCACGCAGGGATCTGGGTGGTAAACATCCCATACATGCCGAAATCAACCAACATTCTCCCACTTGATTGAAGGCTATCATAATGTATTCATTCTTAGTAAAACAGCAGTCCAAAGTAATGTGTTTTCAACAGCAAATGAAAACGCCATTGAAACATCAGTACCTATAGTCCACCATAATGCCTCGATAGAATACTAGCTTAGTCATAACGGGTGTTGATTGATTTTAATGCCCCTATGTCCAGGATCATGATCAAAGGTCCTCCAATAATCCCATGCCGGCAGTATGTTCTTTAAATAAGTTTGGGGGTAAACCTTTGGTGAGCGGATCCGCGAGCATTGATTTAGTACTAATATGCTCAATTTTGATAGTCTGATCCTGGATTCTATCTTTCACAACATGGTATTTAATGTCAATGTGTTTGGCAGCACCACTTGACTTGTTGTTACTTGAATAGAAAACTGCGGCTTTGTTATCGCAGTATACAATGAGTGGTCTCGCAATGCTGTCTACCACTCTTAATCCCGGGATAAAGTTTTTAAGCCATACGGCCTGCCCAGTTGCTTCATAACATGCCACAAATTCTGCCTGCATTGTCGATTTATGCGATTAGTGATTGTTTGGAGCTTTTCCACGAAATTGCTCCTCCTGCTAGGGTGAATATGTAGCCTGATGTGGATTTCTTAGTGTCTACACACCCTGCAAAATCAGCGTCTGAATAACCAAAAACTTCAAGGTTGTCAGACTTTCTATATGTGAGCATGTAATGCTTAGTACCCTGCAAATAACGCAGAACCTTTTTAACAGCCTTCCAGTGGTCTAGACCTGGGTTAGACTGAAATCTGCCAAGCATCCCAGTAACAAATGCCAAGTCTGGACGCGTACAGACTTGAGCGTACATTAGGCTTCCGACAGCCGAAGCATAAGGAATCATCTTCATTTGATCTGATTCTAATTGATTCCTTGGGCTTTGGAATAATCCAAATTTATCACCCTTAACTATCGGAGCAGGCGTGGCAGAGCACTTACTCATGTTATATCTTTCAAGTACTCTGTCAATGTATGACCTTTGAGATAATCCTAATACTCCTTTAGACCTATCTCGGTGAATTTCAATGCCTAAAACAAAACAGGCTTCACCGAGATCCTTCATGTCAAAATTAGAGGATAAAAATCCCTTAGTCTCATGCAAAGCATATTCTTATCGCTGCTTGCTAATAATATATCATCAACATAGAGTACTAGGAAAATGAATTTTCCACCCTTATTCTTGATATATATGCAGTTGTCCACCTCATTCTCCTTAAATCCGAAATTTCTGATTATTTTATCGAATTTAAGGTACCATTGTCTGACGCTTGTTTAAGTCCATAGATGGATTTCTTAAGTCTGCACCCCATATGTTCCTTGCCTTCCATGACAAAACCTTCAGGTTGTGCCATGAAAACTTGCTCATGCAAGTCACCGTTAAGGAATGCAGTTTTAACATCCATCTGATGGAGCTCTAAGTCATAATGAGCAACAAGCGCCATAATGATTCTTAATGAATCTTTCTTAGAGACAGGGGAAAAGGTCTCATTATAATCAATTCCCTCTTTCTGTAAGAAACCCTTTGCTACAAGCCTTGCCTTGAATCTTTCGATATTCCCTTTAGAGTCATGCTTAGTTTTGTAGACCCATTTACAGCCTACTGTTTTGACTCCTTCAGGAATTTCTACTAAATCCCAGACATCATTAGTGCTCATAGACTTCAGTTCATCTTCCATGGCCTCAATCCATTTAGATGAATGTTCACTTGTTATGGCCTCTTTAAATGAGGTGGGATCACTTGCCTTACCAATGTCTTCACCAAGGAAGACTTCATAATCATCTGGTATGGCAGACCTCCTCACTCGTTGTGATCGTCTTAAAGGTTCATTAGGGATCACTGGCGATTGTGGAGGTTGTTGAGGCACTTCTTCAGTATTTGTTCATGTGGTGCCACGAGAGAGTTGTTGAGGTTCATCATTTGGTTCGTTATGATCCTCAACAATAGGTGTTGCTCTGCACTTTCAGTTGGAGGCATTACAGTCTGAGGCATCGCATGTGGAATGGGAGGTATATGCTCTTGAGTTATCGGTAATGGGACATGAGCCCGAATTTCCTCAATCTCCCTTTGTTGTGAGCTCCCACTGATTTCATTGTCCTCTAAAAAACAGCGTGTCTTGTTTCAACAAATTTAGTGACACGGCCTGGACAATAAAACCGATATCCTTTAGATCTTTCTGGATACCCAATGAAATGGCAACTCACAGTTTTAGGGTCTAATTTCTTTAGCTGTGGGTCAAATAATCTGGCTTCAGCACGGCAGCCCCACACACGAAAATAATTAACTGTCGGTTTCCTCCCAGTCCATAACTCATAAGGTGTCTTAGTTACAGACTTGCTAGGAACCCGATTAAGTATGTGAGTAGCTGTTTTTAGTGCCTCCATCCACAAGCTAATAGGCAGATTGGAATGATTGAGCATGCTTCGTACCATATCCATAAGTGTACGGTTGCGACGCTCTGCCACTCCGTTCTGCTGTGGTTCTCCGGGCATAGAGTATTGAGCAACTATGCCATTTTCCTGAAGGAATCGGGCAAAGGGCCCAAGTATTTGCCCATAAGGAGCATGTCTCCCATAATATTCTCCTCCACGATCTGATCTCACTACTTTGATCTTAATATTATGCTGATTTTCAACTTCAGTTTTATAGATCTTAAATTTATCTAGTGATTCAGAACGATCACGAATGGGGAAAATATAGCCATAGCGAGAGAAATCATCAGTGAATGTAATAAAGGAATCATAACCATCCACTGATGTCACCGGAAGGGTCCACAAATGTCAAGATGAATTAATTCTAAAAGACCCGTACTCTAGTGGCTCCTTTCTTAAATTTCTTAGTGAATTTACCTTTAATACAATCTAGACAATGGTTCGCGTCTGAAAAATCTAAGGGTTGGAGTATCTCTTCTCTAATGAGACGTTCCATTCTCCCCCTAGAAATATGGCCTAAACGACAGTGCCATAATTTCGATGACGTCTCGCATGTCTTCTTATTTGCAGCAGTACACACATTCAACACAGATTCATCCATAGAGAGTAAATAAAGTTTGTCTTGCTCGAAGGCAAGACCAATAATTTGATTATTTAACTTGATAATGCACTTATTGTCCACAAACTCACATGAATAACCTGTTTTAGTCAATACAGAGACTGAAATTAAGTTCCTCTTAACACTAGGAACATAAAGAACATCAAAAAGATGAAGATCAAGCCGCTTCCTAATGCAAGTTGAAGAGTTCCAACCGCTTTGACTTCAATCTCCGTTCCATCGTGACCTAAGACTTCGGTCCCCTCTTCTTATGGTCGTCACGGAACGCAATCCCTGTAATGAATTAGTAATGTGCACAGTTGCACCTGAGTCAATCCACCAAGTATTAGAGGTAAATTCAGTAAAAAGGGATTCATCAACGTAAGAAATAGTTTCATTACCCTTCTTTGCTAACCATTGCCTGAATCCCGCACAATCCTTTTGTGCGTGTCCAGGTTTCTTGCAAAATTTGCAAAGAAAGTTCCCTGCGGCTGGTGCTGGAGGTGCTGGAGGTCCATGAGCAACAGCCTTTCCCTTCCCATCATTTTTGGGAGGGTGATAAGGCTTCTTATTTGCCTTAGAACCACCATACTCCCCCTGATTCTTCCTCTTGCCACTACTAACAAGATGTGCTTGTTCCTTCAGCCTTTCTGCCTTTTGCCTCTCTTCTTCCTCAACAGAGTGGCTAATAAGTTCAGCTATGGACCACTTCTCCTTCTGAGTGTTGTAATTGATCTTGAAGGGTCCATACTCAGGTGGCAAGGAGCTCATGATGAAATGAACAAGAAAACCATCAGAAATGGCCATGTCCATCCCCTTTAGCCTAGCCGCCATGTCAGTCATGCTCATGATATGCTCCCTCACACCGCTGTTACCATCATAGCGGGAGGTAAGCATGCGCATGATCAAGGTACTGGCATAAGTTTTTGAGGTACCCTTAAAATTATCCTCAACATTAGCCAAGTACCTTTTAGCATTTTCAGAATCAGGGATTCCTCCCTTAATCCCGACAGAAATGCTATTCTTAATGATCATTAGTGACATACGGTTAGACTTCTCCCACCGCTCCGCCTTCTCATCATATTGTTTCTTGAGATCAGCATAATTCTCAACATTAGGGGCGGGTGCAATGGGAGCATCCTCTCGTAATGCTAGATCAAGGTCCAAGACCCCTAGCGTAATGAGGATCTTATCTTTCCATGATGGAAAGTTAGTGCCATTGAGCTGTTCAATGCCATTAATTTGAGAGGCAACATTGGAAATTGCTGAAAAATGATAGCAAAAATTAATCAATAATTGGAACAATGACATATATGTAATTAATCATACGTTGGTCTGATTAAATACATATAAATTATAAAATATCATAAGATTTCATTTCGCATCACCGTTGGGCAGAAAACGAAACGAAATTTTAACAACAAAATTAAGTCCTAAATTGTATTACCGTTGGGCAGAAAACAAAATAGGAATTAAACATGAGAAATGGCTTAAAATTACAAATAACGTTGGTTATACATAATTTTAAGTGAAAATTAATTCTCCGATTAAATTTCGCGTTGGTTCCATGTAATCGGAGATAATGCTTAGAAATAATCATGGTAATAAAATAATCATCACATTAGTCAATTACCATATTAATTGAAATACTCAGAAAATTAATCGTTAAATAAAGTAAATAATGCCCAGGAAAAATAATCATTATTGAACAACATTTGTTGATTTACATAAGGCATAATATAGCAAATATTGAAAAAACAGCAAATATCATCAAGTAATAAAATGGCGTAAAATAAGAATAGGCGGCTGTAGCCATGCGCCAACGTGGAGCCGCCTAAGATACACAAACAAGAAAAGATGCACGCGAACTACAGCCGTCGGATCAAAACGGACGGTGAGATTTATTGCGGTGGAACAAAATCAAGCGGGCAAAACCCTAACCCTAAAATCATTTCATTCCTCCCGATCCAAACAGAGCAGCAAGCGGCGGCCGAGCGCGGCGGCGATTCGTCCGGAGCCGCGCATGCGGGCGCGCGATGGAGCGCCGCGCTCGGGCGAAAGCGGCGAGCGCGGGTGAAGCCAAGCGCGGACGACGACGCGCAGGCACAGGCGCATGAAGGCGCAGGCGAGCGTGCACGTTCAAGGATCGGATGAGCGCACGTTCTATTTGCTAGCCAACGCAAGAGACTGCTAGCAATTTAACTAGCAAGTTCAAAAGAGGTACGTACTGCTATACGAGTGCTAATTTCAGTACACTAAAGATTAATTTGGGGCATACTCTTGTAGGGATTTGAAAGCATTTTGGTGATTGGTTTTTTTTTGATCTATTCCTCTCCTTCTAAGTGCTTACAGAGTCTAATTTTCCCCAAAACAGTACGAACTGACGGGATTAGGATCTAAACCGACCACTAATTAGAGGCTAAAAAAAAATTTTATTCCGGGATGATGGAATCATGAAGGCTAAGAGTGGCTCTGATACCAAATGTTAGATCTACCTAATGATCTAATGACTGTAAATCTTAGCCTAAACATGATTACCTAGTTCTAATGCGGAATTAGGTATACTGACCGGAATGATTCGACGCCATTAGAGCCTTGTAGATGGTCGGTGGTGTGGAGATCACAGGGAGATTGATGACAACTTCGCTGTGCGGATGTCGCCGGCGATCTGTCGATGGGTAGCGACGACCTTCGGGTCTCCACCTGCACTGGCCGGGCTGTGCCCTTCGAAGCTCCTCCAGCGCACGGTGAGGATCGGTTGATGTTAGGGTTTCAGGAGAGAAGAGGATGTGCGTAGATCGTCACCTAAGCACAGATCATCTTCCTCCTTTTAAATGTAGCGCTGAGGAGTTCGGGGGCAAGTCCCAATAGTTTTGGAAAGCGCCTCCGATCATGGCGCATGATTAGGAAGGTGTTTGATTAGGAAAGTTTTGTTTAGGAATATGTATGCACGCAGGGATCTGGGTGGTAAACATCCCATACATGCCGAAATCAACCAACATTCTCCCACTTGATTGAAGGCTATCATAATGTATTCATTCTTAGTAAAACAGCAGTCCAAAGTAATGTGTTTTCAACAGCAAATGAAAACGCCATTGAAACATCAGTACCTATAGTCCACCATAATGCCTCGATAGAATACTAGCTTAGTCATAACGGGTGTTGATTGATTTTAATGCCCCTATGTCCAGAATCATGATCAAAGGTCCTCCAATAATCCCATGCCGGCAGTATGTTCTTTAAATAAGTTTGGGGGTAAACCTTTGGTGAGCGGATCCGCGAGCATTGATTTAGTACTAATATGCTCAATTTTGATAGTCTGATCCTGGATTCTATCTTTCACAACATGGTATTTAATGTCAATGTGTTTGGCAGCACCACTTGACTTGTTGTTACTTGAATAGAAAACTGCGGCTTTGTTATCGCAGTATACAATGAGTGGTCTCGCAATGCTGTCTACCACTCTTAATCCCGGGATAAAGTTTTTAAGCCATACGGCCTGCCCAGTTGCTTCATAACATGCCACAAATTCTGCCTGCATTGTCGACGATGCAGTTAGTGATTGTTTGGAGCTTTTCCACGAAATTGCTCCTCCTGCTAGGGTGAATATGTAGCCTGATGTGGATTTCTTAGTGTCTACACACCCTGCAAAATCAGCGTCTGAATAACCAAAAACTTCAAGGTTGTCAGACTTTCTATATGTGAGCATGTAATGCTTAGTACCCTGCAAATAACGCAGAACCTTTTTAACAGCCTTCCAGTGGTCTAGACCTGGGTTAGACTGAAATCTGCCAAGCATCCCAGTAACAAATGCCAAGTCTGGACGCGTACAGACTTGAGCGTACATACGGTTTGGTGAAAATAGGGTATTTTCGCCATATGGTACGGCGAAAATAAAATAGCCTTAACCAAACAGCCGACGGTTAATCGACTTTAATCAGGTAATTAGGGTATTTTCGCCATACCATATGGCGAAAATAGGGTATTCGCCGTACGGTCTGGCGATTACATATTAATTTTGCAATTTTAATTTTTCGAGTATTAAAACCGCAATTCCTTTTTAAAAAGGTGTTATTTAAAAAAAAAAATTCGAACATTAGCGGGCCGGTTGCACTCGCCGGCAAAAAGAGAACTGGTCAGGTCCGTAGTACAGGAAACAAGGGCAACCATTGTCTGCCTGCAAGAAACGAAACTGCAGCTCATTGGAGCGGACACTGTAGGGGAGACCCTAGGCCTGGCCGCCTGGCCTTTAGAAACTCCTTTGCCTTCCTGCCGGCAAATGGCACAAGAGGAGGGATTCTCCTGGCTTGCTCTGATCGGCTCTTCACTCTCTCCCAAGTACTTAATTTGCACGGCGAACTCCATCTCGGCAACAATCAGCTCCCAGGCCCCAGGAACGTCGTGGTCTGTACCGACGTCTATGGGCCACAGACTGATAGCGAAAAGATCCTTTTCCTCCAGGAATTGGCTGCACTGTGGAGTGATGTTCTCCCCTGCACTGTGGAGATGAGAGCCATGTTGACTAGCAGAAGGGGGAGGGGTGAGCTGGCTCCAAGTAGAGGAGGACTAGGCCAAGTGGATCACGGGAACTCGATATCAACGCAGCCGACTCGGACTACGAGTCCCTGTCCGAGAAAATCACACAGGCTTAATTATTTGCCGCTCTTTATATATATTCTGTCTAGTAGAATCAATGAGTTATTGATATAAAAAATATACATGGACACATACACGAACTCGCTGCCGTCTCCATCGAGCGTCGACGGGAAGAAGCGGCGTGTGTGCTACTACTACGACCCAGACATCTCCAACGTCGACTACGACGCAAAGCACATCATGGTGCCCCGCCGCGTTGCCATGACGCACGGCCTCATCGCGTCCTACAGTCTGCTCGGCCAGATGCGGCGCCTCCTCGGTGACACGGGTGGAGCTCCTCGCATTCCATAAAGACACGTACGTTGACCTCTTCGGTGAACTAACCTCTGACAAGTTGTGTTAAGATTAGGATAGGAGATGCACACGTCCAAGGAACAATAACGGATAATAAAGGTATATAAAAATAATAATTTCGCCATATCAGAATTTTTTCCCGTCCTCCGCTACTGCTGACAACTACCGCCGCGGTGGCCTGATCCGAACCAAGGCCAACGAGGGCAACATCGGCCGCCGAGAACGTGGCTGCCCGTACGACGACAACCCCGCCATCGCTGGCCTCTAGGAGTACTGCCTGTGGTACGCTGGTGGGTCGCTCATCGCGGCACGCGCCCTCTGCAGCGGCACCTCCGACATCGCCATCAACTGGTCCGGCGGTATGCACCACGCGTGTGCTGATAAGGCCAACGGCTTCTGCTACGTCAACAACATTGTGCTCGCCATCTACCAGCTCCTCGACCGCTTTAGGCGCGTGTTGTACGTGGACATCGACGCCCACCACGGTGACGGCGTGGAAAAGGCCTTCCTGGAGTCGCGGTGGCTTCTTCCCGGAGACCGGAGGCATCGACGACGTAGGCGAGGGGGCCGGCAAGTACTACAGCCTGAATGTGCCGTTGAAGGAGGGCATAGACGACGATGGGTACCGGAGGCTGTCGTGCTGCAGTGCGGCGCCGACTCGCTCTACGGTGACCGGCTCGCGCGCCTGAAGCTGTCGGTGAACGGCCACGCAAACTGCGTTAGGTACGTCCGGAGCTTCAACAAGCCACTGCTTCTCCTCGGCGGCGGCGGCTACACCATCAACCATGTCGCCTCCTGCTGGTGCTACGAGGTATGTACGTAAAATACTAGCTAGTGCAAATAATGACGTTGCCATGGTTGTGTCAATGATCTCACTATGATTTCTGTGCCGCAGACGGCGATCGCCGTTGGCAAGGACATCGCCGACGACATACCACACCATGGGTACGACCACTACTATGTTGGAACAGGACACCCAGAAATCGTAGGACAATTTTCTCTTCTTTATTTCTCGCCTATTGGCTTGCTTCTTGCTTATTTGCTTGTCTTACAAAACTCAACCCTGCCCCTATATTTATACTAAAACTATAGCCAAGTAACAGACTAGAACTCCACATCTCCATCCTAATCCATCTCCTATTTCCTTATCCTACTCCACCTCCTCTTCTTATTCGGACTCTTAACCAATTACAAGATTATTTCCTAACAATCACCCCCTTAATCTTGTAACATCTAACACTCACCCTCTAGTCTTGATATACCTCTTCGCAAGTCGACGTCCGATCTCTTGACGCATCTCCAAAGAGTTTCGCCTTCTTCTTGCTAGCCATACCACCGGTGACACACCTCGCCGGCGATCATGACCTTTTGTCTCCACTCTAATTGTCTTTTCACCAATAACACAAGTTGACGGTGATACGCAGACACGCATTAGAGCCCAGCTCCAATTGTCTTTTCACCGATAACCCAACTTGACGGTGACACGCAGACTCGCATTAGAGCTCACATACGAGAAACTTGGACACACCTACAAGAACTCTCGTGCACAGACACAGCAAGAACTACGACGACGACTCCTCAACGTCTTTCGACAAGACACGCAGATAGCCTCCAATACCATCTTGTCACGTCACTATCGACGACACTCGTCAATAGCAGGTATCAGGGAGACACACTTCCTCCACCTTTCATCGACAAATCTTCACCGCCGGTGACACACCTCGCCAGTTACTTTCACATCTTTGCCTTCTTGTGACTGCTGGAAATCTCGGTTACTATCTCTAGGACTCTGTAGCCTTGCGCTCTCATCCGAACTTCATGCTCCCTGCACTCCCAGCCGCATGTCACGGAAACATCCATAGGCTGTCTTCTTTTTTGCATGGTTGCATGGATACATGCATCCACACTCTTTTTTCCTTTGTTGCATGCGCAACGTAACTTCGTTTTGTTCCTTTTTTGCTGCAGCCGTCTCGCGTCATTGCTTTTTTCCTTACGCTCCCAAACGCACCAACTGCGGCCGCATCGGCGTTACTCGCACCAAGTCGCCGAGCGTGCCGTACACTGCCAGCTTGACCAGCTCGCAGTGCCACCACCTCCTGGAACACCTTTTTTTCACGCGTCAGCCGCATTGCCTTCTCGCACCAGCTCGCCGCCTGCCGTGGGGTGCCGCCCCAATTCACCGCCGCTTCCTTGGGTGCTGCCCCTCGGGAGTCTCCTCCTCCCGGGGGCAACGGATTAACTGAAACCTTAGGCTCTGATACCAATTGTTGGAACATGACACCCAGAAATCGTAGGACAATTTTCTCTTCTTTATTTCTCGCCTATTGGCTTGCTTCTTGCTTATTTGCTTGTCTTACAAAACTCAACCCTGCCCCTATATTTATACTAAAACTATAGCCAAGTAACAGACTAGAACTCCACATCTCCATCCTAATCCATCTCCTATTTCTTTATCCTACTCCACCTCCTCTTCTTATTCGGACTCTTAACCAATTACAAGATTATTTCCTAACATACTACAAGGAGCAGGGGTACAAGCTCCATTATTACAAATCGCTCGGCGGCGGCGGCACAGAGAAGGACACGGAGAAGATAAGGCAGAGAGCCTTGGAGCACCTCTCGCAGGTTGAGGCGTTGAGCCCGTGCCAAGCGAGGAGCCGCGCGGTTGGTCCGGAGGCATCGGCGACGTCGTTGCCCTTTACGACGACCATCCTCCGAGTGAAGAAGATCTCATGGAGAGGCTGCACCGTCTGTGCGGCGAGGTGGACCTCGCCGGTTTCTTCCTAGACTTGGGGAAGCGACAGAAAATTAGTTAGGAGAAGACGTTGGTTGGTTGGTCCTGCATTAGGTCTGTTCAGCTAGCTCAATGCCATTGCGTAGTTACTTCTGCAGAAACTAAGTACTACTATTAGTTAGTATCTCATGCACCATTTGTTTGTTCATGGCATCATGCAGCTTACGATGCTAATCTTTATTTTGAGGGAGAAAACATTCAAATGTGCGAACATGATCCTACAACAATTGCATGAAATCCTCAAATTTCTCACCTTTGGATTTGCGCTAAGACTCGCAATCCCCCTCACGTGTGCATTAAACATCAGATGAAAAATATGGAACCGAAAATTTTTGCATGAAGAAGGAAACAGCCAAAACCAATTAGAAAACTCAGACATGAACGGCGAACCACACAAACAGGGGATATATTTTTCAAAATCAGGCTTTAAGGCATGTCACAATGTAAATGATCCAAATAATAAAAAAGTAAATTGTGATCAATTGCTTTAAATACAGAAAGAGAGTGCAGAACATGAATATACATGAATGATTAGATGAAAAACATCTATCCATCAAATAGCCGCCTAAATACTATGGACAAGAAGAGTCAAGACGCTTGGTGCGAACTGAGGCTGCAGGGCAAAGTGCATCTGGTACTGGTAGAGTCATCTAAGAATAGGAAGAAGAATATTCCGAAAGCTGGTCCAAGATCTGATCAAGCATCCGCCGCCGCTGCTGCTACCGAGCTAGGTTCTGCTGCTGCTGCACTAGGAATTCCTACTGCTGAGCAAAGATCTGCTGCTGAGCTAGGATGTCCTGCTGCTAAGCTACAATATGATCAATCATGCTCCTCACGTGAGCATTCTGGTAGGGTGAGATGTGCTGAGTCCGAGCTCAAGAAGGTCGAGCTCCTGAATCCTGGGAAATATTTGTAGGCTCTGTAGGTTCACCATGATTGTCATTAATCATCAAAACTGAAGTTGAGGAATCAGATGGTACAAGTGTCAATAGCTAACTTACCTTCAGAAGAACTCATACTCCGCTTGATATTGATCTACTCAATATATATGCCATAAGGTACTTAAGATCATTAAAATTTTGTGAATACTCCCATCAAACTTTTCACACGACTTCAACTATCTTAAGTTGCTTAGATGCAAACGGTTGTTCTGTTATATTGTAGCTTCCTTCTATTTCCATCCAATTGTCAGGTGCCTGTATCAAACATACTTTCGAGAATCAATCAATTGTGATCAATGCATGATAATTTTAAATAGGAATATCTATCTACCTATAAAATATACCTCAGAAAGTTCAAGAGTGACCTTCTCTAGAACAGGTGTATGCTGCAAAAAGCATACATGTGCATAAAGATGAATTGCCACACACCACTCATTGAGTAACAAAGCCTTTAACTTGCTAAATGTTGGGCACCACATCAAATCCTTTTTGAATAAAAACTGAACAAAATGCAAAGGATTAGGAATAGCTTAAGACTTAATTTTAGAAGATGACAAGGTACTGAATTAAAAGAAGCTTACCACAGATATTGAAAAGCCAAAACAGGCACAGTAACAAAAGTGGTTTATAACCCATATCATATTTCATAAGTCCCTAAATAACTGCTGCTTCAGAATCAAACCTTTTCAACTTCGAACACTAACATAAATAAAGGTAACGAATTTGGTCATATGAAAATGCAGTTATTGGATTCATACCAACACAAACACTAAAACTGTGTTTACTTAGGAACAGAGGGAGCACAAAGTAAGATATCAGAAGTAAGCAAATGCAAAAATCTGAAATACAACGAATGAAGAATGCCCTAAAATAATCAATTATTCACAAAGAAACCATGGATTCCCCACTGAAAGATAATGGTTTAAAAATATCCGTTGGTGATCATGCACACACACCACTTGTTTAGGAGCTAGTATGTCAAACAATGATATAGATAGTGTAAGAGAAATAGTCAATCACAGATAACAATATACGCTAAGAAGTAACTGCCAACATACCACACTTGGTTCAGCTATAAACTCCAAGCTTTTAGCCTCTGACAAACCCTTGAAGAGCACACGATCCCCATTACCATCACCATCAGCACCACAATTATCACAGGTATTATCAACAGTCACACGAGCCCCTGAATTCCTCTTTACCACAACGATCATCACAGCCGGTGAGTTTAACAAATGCTGCTACTAATGACAGCATGCTTTCAAGCAAAGGAGTAAGCCTCAGCATTCAGTTAACTCCAGTGTCATGAGACTTGGAATACAAATTTGAGTCTGCACATTTGGACAAAACACACAGTCAATGATGGTCAGCCGTTTCAACGACCCAGTGGAGCTTGGGGGTTGGAGGAGGGGACGGACTAACAGAGCAGTCTAGCTAGCCCTAGCCGCCGTGTCGCAGTTCTTGAGGCCGACCTCCCTCCCCGGCGGGCCGCTCGCCTCCGGCCATCGCCGGCTGGCTGGCATGTAGGCCGTGCACGGTGGTTCGGACTGCCCGGCTCCTTGCGCTCTAGAAGCTTCTGGAGGCTGGAGTGGATGAAGTGTAAGGGATTGGGGAAGAAGCGGAGAACAGGCTGGAGTGGATGAAGTGGATGAAGTGTAAGGGATTGCGCTCTAGAAAATGGCTATGTGGGAGTCAAAATTAACAATATTGAAAGTAAGTTTTTTCGAACAGGTAGAGGTCTGAGACAAGGTGATCCGTTATCCCCGATTCTTTTTAACTTAGTGGCCGATGTCTTTACCAGGATTCTCCATAAAGCCACTAATGAGGGGCTTATTTTGGGGTTATGCGATGATTTTTGTCCGGGGGGGATCACTAGTTTGCATTATGCGGATGATACTCTTCTGTTTATAAAGAGTGACGAGAGAATAGCTTTAAATTTGAAGTGGTTCCTGACTTGTTTCGAGCAGATGTCTGGTATGAGAATTAACTTTCATAAAAGTGAGCTAATTCATGTGGGTTGTGATAATAGAGAGATAAAAAGGTTTGCTAACATCCTCAGCTGTAAAATTGGAACTTTTCCTATCAATTACCTAGGTATTCCCCTGCATGTTGATAAAATCAAGAGGGAGGATTTTCAGCCTCTTTTGGACAAAATGTTGAAAAGGATTGCAGGGTGGAGGGGGAAATTACTTACTTACAGTGGTCGGTTAGTGTTGATTAAATCCTGTTTAGCTAGTGTTCCGCTTTATTTGTTGTCCTTCTTTAAATTCCCTAATTGGGCTCTTGATTTGATTAATTCTCATATGGCCAAGTGTTTATGGAATAACTTTGAAGGTCATAATAAACTTCATTTGGCTAATTGGCAGTTAGTCTGCATGGATAAGAATTATGGTGGGCTTGGTGTTCCCAATCTAAGAGATATGAATATGTGCCTTTTAGCTTCTTGGACTAGAAGATTCTGTAATAAAGAGTCTAAGATTTGGAAAGAGTTAGTAAATTTCAAATATAATGTCAATAATCCCAATATTTTTGCTAGTAAACACAATCGTGCCTCTATTTTCTGGAAAGGAGTGTTGTGGGCTATGCAAGCTACTAAGTTCGGTTATAGGTGGAGTGTTGGTAATGGTAAGAAGATTAGATTTTGGGAGGATGTCTGGTTCGGCTCCTCTTGTTTGGCCATTCAGTTTTGGGATTTGTATAGCTTAGTTAATGAAAAAGGTCTTGTTATTGCCGATATTTGGGATGGGAGTAACTGTAAATGCACTTTTAAGAGGTCCTTCTCTGAAAACTTGATGATAAGATGGTTTGAATTGATGGAGGTAGTGAAAAGCATAAGATTGGTGGATGATGACGATGCCCTGATTTGGCAATATGAGAGTAATGGAGTTTACTCGGTTAAATCTCTTTATGCGATTATTAACTTTAGAGGTGTGATCCCTGTTTTTGTTCCGGCTATGTGGGACCTTCTTGTTCCTCCAAAAATTCAGTTTTTTCTTTAGTTATTATCTCATGATAAACTTATGACTAAAAATAATCTTTTGAAAAGAGGAATTGATAAGGGTGCTACTTGTAGCTTTTGCTTGGAAAAGGAGTCCATTACTCATCTTTTTTTTGACTGTGTGGTTGCTAAAAGTGTTTGGATGATTGTGGGAGAGTTCTTTGATATTAATATTGGCTATAATTTTGAATCTGTGGCTCGGTTTTGGATTAGCAATAAGAGAAATGCTGTTTTAAACATAGTCTGTGCTGCAGGTTTGTGGAGCATTTGGAGATGTAGAAATAACATGATTTTTCGGTTTCAGACTTGGAGCAAAGATGAAAACAGTTTGGAGGATGGTTCTTGTTTCTTTAAGAGATTGGAGTCCAATGTACAAGGAAGAAATGCTTATCAAAATGAATCAATTCTGCGAGGCCCTGGTTTCCAAACTACGGTCCCCGTTGATGTTGGAGATTGGAGTGAGCTAATTGATAAGGATTCTGCAAAGGATGATCTATTTAAAGCGTCAAATCCGGAAGATATGACTGTGCTGAAAGAATACTTGAGCCATTTCACGAAGCATTAATAAGAGGAGTTTCAGTTTCTGTTGTGATGATCCTTGAATGTTGGGCTGAAGTTCTATGCCCGGTCGTAATATTTTGTGTGTCTTTCGGTTTTGCTTTAGTTTTGTTGCTAGCCGGCTAAAGAACTGTAATAAGTTTCATATTATGTTTGGGACTGTGCTCAAGTGGTTTCTGAGGTTGTGATAGCCTCTAACTCTGTTCTGGGATTTTCATTAATGAAAATCTGGGGCGTTCTGATGCCCTCTTTGATCTAAAAAAGAAGCGGAGAACCAAGGCAGTGAGGAGGGGGGATTTCTGGAGATAGAAACGAAACTTGAAATGGTTTAGCGTGAGCTCTATGTGCCTCTTAGACACTGCTGGCTGGGGCCCACATGTCAGTGAAACCCGCGGACGTGACATTAAGGCCACTAGGCTCCAAAGGCCAGTTTGGAGCCCACACAATACAAGACTTTTCTTCGTGTCCTACCTGAAACTACTAAGCTTAAACGCGCACATATCCTTCCAAGATGCAAATAAGATTCAAACTTGCAAAATTCTCCTAACGTTTAGCAAGTTCTTAGGCCCGCACGTAACACCAAACAAATTTAAAACTGCCAAAAGAAATTGCTAAACATCATGTTTCATGTTGATAGTAAGGATACTGCTACGCGAACAAAACACATCCATGACCAAGCTAGCAAGAAAAACAACATAATACGGCTCATTACTGTCTAAGCTGTTCCACTGAGTCGAACCAAAATGAGGATCCCACAGAGTAAAGGCAACATTCTTGTCGCTGCTGCAAACTTAACCTTCATTTCTTAACCATCAAGATGTGGCACTCGGAAATAAGAATTAAATTTTACTTGTGCGTTGAACTAGAAATAACACATATACTTTACTTAAGTGTATGTTCACAGTCCTCAAATAGTTCCGTACACAAAATGTTATCCAGATAGCCCTCACTCAAATAAGTATGAGCCACCCGAATATCATTGCACATATTTATGCATATGAGAGTTTCAATTCTTTTCCGAAGAACCATACCGGGATTGAGACCAACCCTTCTGGGCGTACCACACGCCGACCGCTTCAAAACCTTGGTACCGTCCACACCCACCGAGGGGTGTGCGTCGCAGTAGGCAAGAAACGATGTCGCTCGTGTCCATGCGTATGGTTTTATGCAAATAAATATACATGCATAGTTAATCCAAAGGAATTAAACTTCTACATTAAGTTTATTTTCAGCTTAAGGTAAATTTTTATTTACAAGTGATCAATTTATCAAACGGTAATATAGTTGTAAAGAGCAATTGATATGAAACTGAATACAGTAAATAAAGCTTAAATTCATCAACTCATGACCCTCCATGGCCATAAACAGCAAACAAATAGCAGCAAATCGTAACTTAAGAATGAGCAAACCCATTACAACTTATTTGCCAAAATCTTTGTAAAAACAGCACTATACTTGATATTTTTTTCTCCCAAGTTGCTCATGACCGTGAGCATGGCTAATTAATTAGTTTTAATTCTCTGCAGAGAGTGTACACTTTACCCATATGACACATTTTAACAATCATATCAACCATGCTACGCGATACCCACAATACCCGTTTTACTAGATTATGATGCAACCATTCAATTAGCTAGAGCCTAGCCTTGCCCCAGCTTCGGTGATGTCTAACCCTTGGTATGGCGGTGGAAATCCCGACCCGTACACACAGTATTAACGATGGTTTACGCCAATCCCGTCTTTTACCCCATAGCAAGGCATACACCGTTGTATTAGAGTGCTTTAGTCCCAATACCTCGGTGAAGGGAGCACCTACGAATGACACCATGCACCCGGTCTGTCCTTACTACTTTGGCCCACCAAAATGCAAGGCTAATTGCCAACTTCTTTACTAAGTTAAGGCTATCCTATATTAGCACATGTGGTTGCACAATTAGACCCAGGTGATAGTATCAAATTTAGTCTTTAGGTTGACTTGGGCAAGAATCCCCCTCTATTTACGTGCAAGTCCATCCCTTGCACAGTGCAAGTCCATCCCTTGCACAGCTAGTTATGATGTATCTCGCTCATGTCTAAATCATAAGTTTTATTTTCATTTTTACCAGAATATCAACAGTCTTTAATCATGTCCCAAATATTTCAAATTTGATCAACTAGCATACCCATCTATTTGACTTTCCAACTTCTACGACATAATTAAGCGTATGCAGTATGTAATCGATCATACCTAGTTAACATTTCATATAATGTTTAAACCTATCTTAGGGCTTCAAGGTTCTTATATCAATATGATTAAGGAAATTCCACGATTTTTAAATGTAACTACTGATTCTCACAATATAGCATCTTTACAGAAATTACATGCATGCATAGTAATTTGATTAAAACAATATAGACACCGTAAAATATGGGATGATCAAAGGAGGGTGCTTGCCTTATTGCTCGTGGTCAGGTGAGTAATCGGGGTCGGTGGTGGTATCGTCATCAATATACTCAGATTCGTTGGAGTCTACACGTCGTTCGACAAGAAGCATGATAAAACAGCAAAATAACAGGCTTATAAATAGGGCAAAAAGAAATTAGACGTAAAAACCAAATTGAAGCTTACCAAAAGTGATGTGTGTGATTTTATAATTTTTGAGGTTATCTTATTATGTATGTTGGTTCTTTTAGTTCTTTTATTTGCGATTTGATCCTTTTCACACTATTAAATTAAAAGACAATTTAATTTTTATGTATATATTAATTTTATTCATCCAATTCAAGAAGCTAAGATTATAATTACATATAAGATTAATTACGAATTCAAGAGGTAAAAATTATCTGGATTCATTTTAAATGTATTACAAAGTTGTTACATAGCGGTGCACATATACAAGGTGTATTTCATGAGTGCATGCATAAGGGAGTTCTAAGGCATTTTAAACTTAAGGTTATGCTACTATGACAAGGCTCTATTTTATGACTTTTCATTAGTTTGGGCTTTATTTTAAAGGTTTTGAGGACTAGTTGCATTATTTACTCATATTTCACATTTACAACTTTATTCAAATCTTTCTAAGGTATAAACATGTAAACAGATCAAAAAAACCAAATATTTTAGCATACACAATGAGAGCAACATTTTTCAAGGTCAGAGGATTTGGTTTCACTGATTTTGAATCATTTCTGCACAAGTTACAAACATTTAGATTTTTGTATATATTGAAATTGAACTATTTAAGCATTCGGTACAAACAAAGTCCAAATTGAAATATTATTACATATTTGGATATCATATGACCTTGGGAGTGGGGAGAATGATAAAATTTGTTTCATCCATTTTGGAGTTGATTTATGAAAATTTTACATTATGCACATTCTAAGCCTAAAACTTAAATTTGAGCTTATTTACTGTGCATTAACCAAAACTAAAATATTTTTGCATATTTAGATTCCTTGTGATTTTACATGAATTTAGATACTTGTCTCATTGGATTTGGAGTTTTCTAGCAAAAATTATAATCATTTGAATGCTCTCGATTTTGAAAAATCCAGGAAAAATGAAAAATACACTTTCTTACTTTGAAAATGTACTTTGCCTTTTCATAGATTTTCAAAATACTTGTGCCGTCTGATAGCGTGGCCCCACCCGTCAGTGGCAGTGTGCGAGTGAGCCACTAACGGTTTGGGTCCGCCCATCAGTGGCATGAGGTAGAGCACCACGGAGGCGAGCTCGCCGACAGCACAGCGGGGTTGGCATCAAGGATTCAAATTTCGTTTTCGGACTCCATCTCGGGCCTGGCCGAAATCCGAAATTTCGCCGAGATTCGGAAATTTCGGACAAAATCCGGATGAAATTCAAAAACCAAAATTCAAATCCGTTTTTTTTAACCGAGAAATCTGAAATTTCGTCAAAAAATCCGAAATTTCGGTCCAAAATTCTGAATTCTCGATAAAATTCAACAGAACGGAAATTGGTTCAAACGATGTCAAAATTTTTTGAAATTTTGGTCAGACATGGGAAATGACTTGAGAAATCCAATCCGGTAAAATATGGTCAAATTTTGGTTAAAAAACCGAGATTTCGATCCATTTCACCGAAATTTCTTTGAAATTATAGGGTACTGTAGCACTTTTAAAATTTTTTAGGGTTTTTTAATTTCGCCGGGATTATGGAACTCGGGGGGGTCCGAAATCTGAAATTTCGCCGAAATTTCACGGAATTTCGGCTAAAATTTGAACCCTGACTGGCATGGCCTGGCTGGCGGCTCAATGAGCAGGATGGGGAGGTGTGGAGCCAAGGGGATCGGTCGATGGTGGTGGAGCGGCGGCAAGACGAGTTGGCAGTGGTGAGTGGCGGTGCTCGGCGGTGGCCGAACCCAAGAGTGAAAGGGGAGGGTGCTTAGTCTCGGGAAGATGGGGAATAAGCACCAGGAGGTGGAAAGGAGTCGGATGAACTGCCTGGGATCGACAGAGGAGCTACGGGCCAAGCTGGCGGCATGCGGCCGGAGAGGAGGAAGAAGGGCGAGCCACGGTGGCGCTACGGGCTCCGAGAACTGAAAAAGAGCATGGGAATATGATTAGAGAGAGCTTAAGGTGGTACAGTTCTGTCGAATTGATGGAAGGCTCCACCAATATGCCCAATTGGGTTTTGCCCCTTTTCAGAAGTTCACCGGCGAAATGGGAGATAGTGGCGCGATGGGTTTTGGCCCGGGTAGAGGGGAGCTGGAGCGTGCGGCGAAGCTCTGGCGCGGCTTATAAATGAGGCACGGGCGGAGTCGACTAGATAGTGAAGTAGGGGAGGCATGGCTGGCCGCGGCCGCATGGTGCGCGCTCTGTCGTGCTCGCGCGTGGTACGGCCGCGTCTCGTCATTATGGGCGGTGAGAGAGGGAGAAGCGACGGTGTTTGGTCAGGTATCAACGGAGCAGCAGCTCAAGCATGAGTGAAACAGCGGCGAGGCATGATCAAGGTTACAAATCTCGCCGAAATTCGCTCAAATCTCGCCGAAATCTCGGATTTCGCTCCCTCCCGAGATACAAGCTACCGCCCGGAGTGAAAAAATTCAAAAAATTTGAAATGCTACAGTGTTTTCGGCAATCTCGGCGAGATCTCGCCCGTACCGCCCGAGATCTCGGTGTTTAATAGCGAAATTGTCACTATTTTGGCCGGATTGCTTATCATTTGGACCGGATTTAGCTTCATTTTTTTTATGAGGATTCAAATACGTTTTGTAAGAAATACATGTAAAGAAAGTGGAAAAAATAGCAAAAAAATTTTTGAGCTCCTATCTGGGATTTGAACCTTGAACCTCAAGGTTGCCATATGAAGCCTCCAACCAACTCACCCACTGTGTATTATCTGTACCAATTCAGCAAACACAATACTTAACCTTACCCATGGGTCCCATGCTCATGAAAGAAAACTGAGGCGCTCACGGGCTCTTGATTCATTTAGTCACTTTCCCCTCACTCACACAGCCTCTTGCTCTCGCCGACGCCCAAGCTCCGGCCAAATCCGGCGAGATCCGGCCGTTGAATCCACACATCTCGCCGTTAGAAGGCGAGATCTCGGCGAGATTAGGGCAAATCTCGGGATTAGGAGGCGAGATCTCGGTGGCATTTTATTTTTTGACTGCGTTGGTGAGTTGTAGCTGCTCTTTTGCTATTCTTGTACTGGTTGTCTACATTAGTGATTCTCAACAACTTGTTAAGTGTCAAGTGATGCTTCAATCTTCATTAGGATTACGATTAATTGATTGATTGATTTAGAAAATTTTGTATGCTACTGGTTAAGTGGTAGGTGATGCACTACATTAGGATTAATATGGTGTTAACTTGTTAAGTGTTAGGTTGTTAAGTGATGCTCTACATAAGGATTAGTATGCTATTAACATGTTAACTTGTATGCTCTTCATTAATCATTAGTGTGCTGTTCAGTACATAATTTTGTATGATGTTAACTCGTTAAGTAAATTTTTGTGCACTTGATCCACACATGACGGCAGGTACTTTTATAAATTGGCATAATGTAAATTTAGTATGGAGAACTACTAATAATGTGTTTTTTTTTGTCCGCAGCACAATGGTGGATGGCATTCGGGAATGAGACACCAGCGTTGCAGAAGTATGCCTTGAGATTGGTATCACAGTGCGCCTCATCCAGCGGTTGCGAGCGAAATTGGAGCACTTTTGCCTTAGTGCACACACAGGTTAGGAACCGATTAAGTTATGCAAAACTGCAGCAACTCGTGTTTGTGCACTACAATCTTCGACTTCGCCTACGGGACTACGAATCCACTCGCAACATCGATGACGTCGACCCATTTCATCACCTCATTGAGGATGCGATGCATTCCGGTAACGATCCGATTGCAGAATGGTTCGAGTCGTCCATGTCAATAGGGGAGCCTCTACTAGATGAGGATAGTGGCTACGATCCGCCCCTCCCGGCGAGATTCGTGGTTGACAGCATCCCATCGCAAGAGCTCCACAAGGCCACAGGTACCGTCCAATTATTTTTATTCATTACGGCTATCAGAAAGGTGTTAATATATTTAATCATACTGGCCACAGGTGGGAAGACCTTGCACGATTGGAGTGAGGTTGTGATTGGCGACACCCACACAGCCAAGAGGAGGCGTGGTACTGACGACGATGCTGACGACATGCTAGCGGGTGCTTTAGGTGGGTTGAGCAAGTTGTCGGCCAGGCAGAGTGGGAAGGCGAATTTGTCGGCCAGCCAGAGTGGGAAGGCGAAGTTGTCGGCCAGCCAGCGTGGGAAGGGGAAGGGGAAGGCCAAAAGCGATGAGGAGGACGAAGTTGGCAGCGACGATGACACCCAGACACCCCCTCAGGGGGGTGACATCGTCAGCAGCTCGTCCACAGACTCTGGAGGCGACGACGGACGGTACACCCTCCGACCTCGTTCACAACCACAGTCACCGGTACAAATGCAACATAAGGGAACTGTGCCGAGGAAGGGCTCACAGAGGCGCACTCCGTAGCACGACGAGTGGTGGGGATGGGCAGCAGCAGACATCCGCAGGATGATATGGGCTCGTGGTCTAGTAGCCGCCTTCTAGCCATTGGGGCATCACCGGTGAGAACCCTGGGTACCCTACGTTAGGGTACGGCTCGATGTGCTATGAAGGAGCTATGGGAGAGGATACAGGTGGATATAGACATTCATCCTACGATGGACCTACAATGTCATCATTGTTCGACTATACCGATCCCTACGCCGATCGTGGGCACAACACACCGGTGGCGGTATATATACGGTCGAGAGAAACCTTTGATCTGGATGTCGCATTATGAACCTTTGGAAGTCCGCCTGGCCGCCACGTAACATAAGCTGGGAAGAGTACAAGCAACAACACCAGATGAGGCGTGGAGAGATGATTGTCGATGACGCGCAGATCCAGTTTTCACCATCATCATACTACCACTCCTAGGTATGGCAAGGCGTAGTTGTCCATGGATTACATGTTCATGTTCCTTTTAAGTATGCCTCTTGTTGTCATATGTCTTGTAATTATTCTTTTGCATCTTCTTGCAATATGTGTTGAATTGTCATATGAGTTAATTTTCATTTGATGTCTATCATTTGTCATGACTATATGTATAAATTGTTCATGTCTATATGTATAAATTGTTGCCAATTGTCACTTTCATAATCCGAAAATTAGCTAAAATGCTGCCGAAATTTTCAACTTCTCAGTTAAAATATTTCTGTATAATACATAGGATAATAGGAACATATATAAAACTTTTTAAATAACTAGAAGTTCATTTGTTACATTTGAAAAATCAAAAACTGACTTTACATACGGTTTTTTAGATGACTTTACCACTGTTAGATTTTTTAAAAATTCCACGTGATTGATCATCATCTCAAATTTTTATAGAAACATTAGTGATGTGTCAGGACTATCAAAAAAAATTTCAAAATTTTTTGACGTGTTTTGGACCCATTTTTGGCCGGTTCAAATTTGCCGAGATCTCGGTGATCTCGGGCGAGATCTCGGTGATCTTGGCCGAGATCTCGGATTTCTCGGTGGAATAAAAACCGGATTTGAAAATCTGTTTTTGCAATTCGTCCGAATTTTGTCCGAAATTTCCGAATCTCGCCGAAATTTCGGATTTCGGGAAGGTCCGGGATTTGAGTCAAAACGAGATTTGAAACCTTGGGCATGATGGCATGACGGAGGGCCATGGGCATTTCGCCGAACATATCGCCGGCGCACTGTAGTGCTTCATTCAATGCCCAATTCGGCTTGGTAGTTGAGGTTGCTCAAAGATGGGCTTAGGTGGTTTGTAAAATTCCGAGATAAATAATGTAGATAGCCCAGAGAATGAAGTTTTGAATGCCTCTAGTCTCACTCAGTTTGGCATTGTAGTTTTCAAATGAAAATTCTTTGAAATTTGTTATTTTCACGCCTTAAATTTAATTTTTAGAGCATTTTTGTTTTGTGCAAAAATTATGAAAAATTCATATTTATTCATTTCAGATGTGCTAGTATGTTATAAAATTATTTATTATGTTAGGTTGTTTGGAATTTTTCTGAGTTCCTTTTGAATGCTCAATTTGAATGAAAAGAAAATTTAAAGTAGCAATTAAATTCCAAATCAAATCTTTTTAGTAGAAATTCCCAAAATGCACAATAAGGCATGCCAAATCACTTTATTCAAATTTTACATTTTCTTGAGATGTTACACAAGAAGTAGTAGATCAGCCAGAAAGCCCAAAATCTTCTCGAAATCTGTACAAATACAAAAGGCATAATAAGTTCCGAGGGGCGTCATTGTTGACAAGGAACTTGAAATTCAAGAATAGACTACACGGTCCATAAGAATTTCACGTGAACAAAATCTAACTATAACAAAGTTCTATTAACATGCATGTGCAGTGAAAACTTCAGTATTTACTAGGTTAGTTTTCTAGAAATGTCATTTGACCATATCCAATGCAAATATTCATAGCAAGAACATCAGGCTAAACGGCCGTCTCATTACGATATTCAGATGGACTCTTAATGCTGAATTCTAGTCGATAGTGAAGACATGGATTTTTTTTAAATAATAATATTTTTAAAATTATTTTTGTAGGAATAATATGCTGAAGCAAAAATTTATAAAAATACCCATCCATCGCCATTTGAATTAGTTCCCCTGGTATTTTTTGCAGAAATATTTTTTAAAAAAATATTATTTCACACTAAGCTTCTCAATGACCGGCCCACTCATCCAGCCCATCCTACCTGCCTCAATCACCAGTCACCACCCGCTGTCAATCCCACCCTCCCTCCCGCGCCATGTGATCCTGCACACCGTGACACAGTGCGATGCCAAGCAAAAGCCGTGGCACAAGGGGAAACCTTATTCCTCTCTTGTTTTAAAGAGTTCAGTAGGCAGCACATTACACGATTCCTCAGGTCATTTTAGAATCGAGTAGTAGTAGTAGTTAGCATACATACAACCAATTTGCAGCTACTCTAGAGCTCTGTGGAGGTCAGGGTCAAATGCCCCTAGACGTCGCTCTAGTTTGTGTCATCATCTTATTGTTCTATCCTACTCGAGTTAGGAAATTCGTGGACATAATTGAAGATCAGTTCATACTCCGCGTGACATAATTATGGCATTTTAATTTCATCTGCATTGAACTCATCGAAGGGCATGTCTGAATGTGTTTCAGATCACAAGAATTCAAAAAGGCATGGTCAGGAGCCCACACAATCCGACACTCCTCTGTTTCCTACCTGAAACTACTAAGCTCACATATCCTTCCATGTTGCAAATAAGCTTCAAGCTTCCAAAATTCTCCTCAGGCTTAGCAAGTTCTTAGGCCCGCACATAACACCAAACAAATTTAAAACTGCGAAAACAAATTGCTACACAGCATTTTCATGTTGATAATAAGGATACTGCTATGCGAACAAAACACATCCATGACCAAGCTAGCAAGAAAAGCAACATAATACGGTAAACTTGGTCCAGCTAGACGAGCTAAACAACTCATTACTGTCGATTAAGCTGTTCCACCGAGTCGAACCAAAATGAGGATCCCACAAAGTAAAGGCAACATTCTTGTCGCTGCTGCAAACTTAACCTTCATTTCTTAATCATCAAGAGGTGGCACTCGGAAATAAAGAACTAATCTCACAAAGTAAAGGCAACATTCTTGTCGCTGATTCCTTTTAATCCGGGTAACTTTGAATTCAACAAATCTTTCCAGGGTTCAGGTAAGAACTATGGCTCTACGGCCATCCTTTAAACAACTCATGATTGGTGCCCGAATAAATATATGCTTTAAGAACTAACAATAGAAATCCACTTCCACAATCGTACCCCTTTCAAACTTTTATTGATAATAATACGGACAGTTGCATCTTACAGATTGATCATTACACAAACTCTTTTATTTTATTCCATAGAAGAGGTATGGTGCTGCTAAATGTACCCTCCATTAACATTTACTGATAACATCAAGTTCCGAGGGTCTCTTCTTCAACTTCTTAGATCATAGGCAGACCTGACGTCCTATACCGCAATATCTGTGAAAGAAATTGCCGGTTGCGTCTACCACCTGCGGCTGGGGTTATAATCTGAAGAAGAACAGCATCTGGAATGTGGGGATTTGAAGTAGATGTCTGGCGTCCCTGCATTACGGGTTGCACTTCTGATCCTGGGGTCTTGATTAAGGTTACTTCTTGTGCTCGGTTGAGTTGAACTTGGTTCACACGAAGCCGAGAACTACTGGTAGTATATTGATCTTGACTTATACCCCCCTTTTTCGAGACTCGTGTTGACGACAGTTGTCTTCCGGGGAGAGTGCTTTGCCTTTGTCAGCTTGCGGAATCTTTGCTACTTGGTGCAGCTTAGGAGGTACTTCTATCCTGACTTCTGAGGCTGGAACTGTTTGCGGTGCCAAAGATTTTTGTTTTTCCAAAGGACATTGCTTCACAAGATGCCCTTCTTTGCCATCAAGGTTGCAGACCTTGTACTGGATCTCCTTCTTTTGAGGGCACTTGCGGAATTGATGTCCTGTTCCGCCACAGTTACCACAATGGGTATTTTCATTTGCCTTACCCTTTTGGGGACAATTAGAAGCAAAATGTCCTTTTTCACCACATCGATAGCAGATGACATAATTCCCCGAGTGCAGGTTTACAGAAGGGTTATCGCTAATGCCACCATCACCACATAATACTTCGGAGGACTTGGTCTTCAGGAGCTCTTCAGAAGGATACTGCTGAGGAGTAATGACCATGGGGGCTTGATTGTTCATTTGTTGTATCATCAATTGCATGAGCTGAGTCTGAGTCATCAGAAACTGATTCATATTATGAAGAAAAGCTGTTATCACCTCGGAGGGTTGCTGGTTGAGCTCGGCAGTAGCACTGACGTTGACAATCGGAACTTCACTAGTGTTACCATTGATGTTAACCATAATATTGGGGTCTGATGACTGAGCTTCTTGGTTGAGGTTAGCACTGCAGTTCTTCTCCATCTGACGGCAGAACAAGACTTCCAGATGAGAGGGAAAAGCACAGACGAGAGAAGCAGGGGAGGTTCTAACAACACCAGAAACCCACCGCCCAAGCAAGGGACAGCACAAACGACGAAAAGTAAAACATTTTTAACACCAAGCAAATCCATTCGTCTACTCGGTAACACTACTCACTCTACTGAACAAGGCGGCTCAAACACAGAACGAAACTTGGCCCACTTAATCTATAGCGTTAGTCTAAGATCAATCTTGCTTCTTTGGTCTTCATCGGTCAAAGGTCGGATCCTCACCATGACGAGTAGCAACTTTTGAGACTTACTCCTCTTGAGTCATCAAGCTTTGAAGTCGAAAGCGGGAACTCGATTATCCTAATATAGAAGTTTTTATGGGAGGGGTATAGTCTAATTTACATTCCAAAAGGTGAAGAAGCAATCCCTACGGGGAAAATAGGAATAGAAAGAGAGAGAAAAGACGAGAATAGCACATTATTGGATTTCTTTCTTTATAAATATAAGTTTTGAAGCTTCCTACAAACGACCGTTCTAATTAGGGACACGTCCTACAGTCGATATGGCTCTGATACCACCTTTGTAGGCCCCCGGATCGGCTATCCGGAGTCCTCTGTGTATTTCTGTACTAGTCCCAGATCAGTAGCTAGTACACACAGTCAAATAGTGATGAATCAACAACCATATCACGAATACATATAACTAAATAAGAACAACACCAAATAAAAGCAAAGACCTTATGGTCAAGGTTTACCATTACGGCCTGAGCAGGCAGGACAACTTGAACAACTGCAGCGGAAGACGAAAACACCAATGCGACCCATCCAAATGCCCACATGCAATCGAGTGGAGAACGCGTCCTAGTCGTTGGAATTCCTTGATAACTTCTTTCACTTCTGAGATACGATTGGAATGTAGCACGTGAGTACATAAAGTACTCAGCAAGTCTGGGAAATGATGCACAATGTAGGCTATCCAAAGATGGCTTAGTATGGTTCTTTTGCATAAAGCCAAGTTTCAGTAAACCATACTAGTTAATAAGTTTCACAAAGCATATTTTAGCAATTCTTTTTAATAATTGAATTATGTAATATTGCAGTGAAGGTTCTAACCACCACTCACTAATATACAGGCTCTATCCGCCACATCTCAACAAGACCGGGGTTCAATTCATTCACATGGCTCTGTCTGCCACGGTTCACAAAATCAGGTTCCTTCCACCTACCTGGCTTTAGCTGCCAGAAGCACACCCGAGAGTTCTAACCGCTCCCGGATCCCAAAACAAACCATTGTTTACTTTGAAACCAAAAACCAAAGTCTACCAGTATGAAAGCATTCAGCAAGCTTTGCCTTTGACCGTAGGCACGGCTATACGAATAGTTTTAACTCTGCAGAGGTGTACAGCTTTACCCACAAGACAGGATATTCCCTTAATGCCATGCAATTAACACACTTCCTTGGGTGTGCCGGCAGGGATATCCTGACAAGGCTTTTACAATGTATACGCCTAACCTGACCCACCCGCTGAGGTTTCACCGCTGTTAGGGTTATATCCACCCAGTACAGAAGCTCCCTCTTGCGCCGTGTGAGAAAAACAACAACATTGCCTCTATCCGGCGCTCACATCCCACCGTTTGGTGAGTCAAGTCAGGTTTCTACAAATTAGTTAGCCAGGTCATGCCATTATAGACATGTGGTTGTACGGTAATGCTTAGAATGGAGACAGTCATAAGCGTCGGTCCTTAACTGACTTGGGGCGGTACTTGCACAATGAAGGCTAGCGCTCCATCCGCACCCACCAAACCAACCATTCCGCCCAAGTCCAATCCGTTTTTCATTTTATTTTTATTTTGTAAACCAACGGCAATACTCCTTGCCTATAACTTTCAACACAAAGCCTTTAAGAGATAAATGAAATTTCCCACCCATAGGTGAATACTGACCGATTGCGAGTCTAAGCATTTCTACCGGACTATTCTATTCCACCAATAGTTTAGTTTATAGTTTTAAAATCTCAGTGTTTGATAAAAATTATGATAATCAATTCTATTATCTCCAAAATTCATGAGACCACCAAGATTCCCCCATTATTGTTATGGCACTATATAATCCAATCCAATTTAGTACTCCAACAAGTAAAGTCTATATCATGTGCCATTATAACTCCAAAATCATGCTAAGCTACTGACATCGTTGTATATGAAACAATCTCCTCAAAAATATAAGTCTTCTTATCGATTATCCATCATCTATACTTCGATTAATCTTGTAATCTACCTGATCCACCGAGAATAATTCATAATCTCATCCCCGAGCATATTTCATGAAAGATTCTACAAATGCAAGATTTCATGGATTCATTGCCTATAGTTGTTTCCCTAAACAACGACACCAAGTTGACTAAACAAATCAAATATAATCCTCATTATTCATAATCCCACCTAGATGGTTATCGCGAAACCATACTTCACAAAATCATCTACTAAACCACCGAGTACATTCTCAATATTATTCACTTAATCCATCGAGTATATTTGATAACATCATTGACTAAATCATCGAGTATCATTCTCCACCTCACCTATTATGACCCTTCGTATTGTCATTGCTAAATCAATTTTTATCCACCAAGAATACATAATATTATCATATACTAAACCACCAAACATTCTGGATTATCTACAATTTTCCATAAATTATTACCACAGAGTATGCCTGTTAACATCCACCGAAATATAAGCCACCACTTATTCTATGTAATCCCCAAGTATGCCTCTCAATATCATTTATTTACTTCTACCGACTATTATTCTTGACATCATTCCTCTGCCAATATTCTCCCAATCCACACAAATTATATGCTTTACCATTCATATATCAATTCCATAACGACTACCCCCACATCGCTAATATTCACGAAATTTCCCATTTACATTTCATACCACTTGTTCCACCGATCGAATCTTCCCAACAGTCTTTTTCTGTTCTTTAAAGAATATTTTTCCAAAAACATTTATATTGGTGGAGTACTTATACTAGGGCGACAAAGGACCATGGATAACAATGTCAAAGAGGTAGGAACAACATGTATAACTAATATCCTAACGTTAACATCATCCATTTATATAAATAGCAATGCAATTTGTAAAACCGGGTAAAACATTTATAAATTGTAGGATCAACATGCGTCAAGGAGACTTGCCTTCAGTCGCAGCGAGAAGGTTGAACTCTTGAAGTCCGGAGGCGGGGTCGGCGGACTCGGCGGGATCGGCGGCTACGCGCAAAACAGGGCAATAAATAAATAACCAGGAAATAAATAAAACCCAAAAATTACAAAATTAGTACTGGTAGGAAGGTCTTGATTTTAGATGAATTTAGGAACTTAAACGGAGTCAATCGGAGTTCGGACGCAAAAGATATGAGCTTCCGAAGTTTGAAATTTGGAAAATTGGAAAACAGGGAATATTCCTCGGAATATTCCTTTTTCATTTTTTCTGAATTTTGGAATTGGAATGAGCCTATGGCAAGTGGGGTCCTCATGTCATACACCCAAGGCTTCTTTTCCAAGCTCTTCCATGGCCAAAGAAACAGAGGAGCATAGCTCCTAGGGTGCTGCGCAAGGGCCATGGCGTGGCGGCATGATGTGGCGGCGACTGCTCCAATGGACCGTGCAGAACCGAGAGTTACGCGAATGCAACGCCCTAGAGAAAAATTAGGAAAAATGGTCTAAAAATTCCGGAAAAATTCCTAGAACCATTTTAGAATATTTGGAACTCAATGGAACTGATTTGGTTGAATTTGGACGAAATTTGTGGAATTAAATATTCAGGTGCAGATTGCGGGCATTAAACAAAAGCCGCGCGAGATAAAATAGGAACGGAGGTCCAAAAATCCGGGGAATCATTCCAAAAAACCTTTTGGAATATTTGTGACATATTTGAAGTGATTTTGGGATTTTTGTAACATTTTTGGACTCGGGTGAAATTTCGGGTACCGGCGGGAATTTGGAAATTCGATTTTTCGAACGGAAGGGAATTAAATCCCGATTTCTGATGGGAAAGGATGCCAAGTTAATATAAACACCACGAAAAATCTAACTTTTGAATTTAATTTATTTAAATTAGGTTTTTCTCTAGAAGGCGAAAACTAGGGTGTTACACCCCAGCTCCCACCGGATCGATCTAGCCCTCACGCCCTCCGCGCCCGCCGCCCCCGACCTCCGCGCCCTGCCCTTCGCGCGCGCCAGCCCTCCGCGCCCACCGCCCGTTGCCCTCGCGCGCGCGAGCCCAGCCCTCCGCGCCCTGCCGTCGCCTCCGGCTTTCTTGCGGCCATATCAGATCCGCCTCGCTTCGGCTCTGCACCCAGCCATCGCCTCCGGCCGAGGCGTGGAACCCCGTGGAGCAGAGCAAATGGACGAGGTTGTTATCGCTGCACTCAAATCCCGCTTGGAGTTTTCGTGCTAGAAACCATTTTTTTGTGCAAGTTTCGGTTAAATCTATGAAGAAGTGATTTAGTTTGGCCTTGAAATGTGAGTAAACATAAGCAAATACAACTGTTTGTCTTGTACTCTCTGCTTTCTTTATTACTTAAGCCGGTGTTAGAACGAAATATTGTCGCCCAGCCAGAAGTTAGAAAATGAATTTCCTGTGTTACAAAGACCATACCTCTTTTGTAGTTTAGATTTTGGAATGATCAACCTAGATAGATGGTTGAGTAGGAGAAATACCCAACAAATACCAATTTAACGTTTATCTTGTGTGTCTTTAAATCACTGCTGCTTGCTTATACTATTTGTGTTTTTAGCTGGCATGGGCTTGGAAGCATGCCGTCAGCGGAGGCAATGCGTCTTTTTGTCAAATTCTTAGAGGTATGACTAATCACATGACTATTCTGGAAGGCCTTAGTACTGTCAGTGCTCATGAAGAATGGACTCTGTTATCTGTCAGCGAGCAGCCTCTATGTGAGACCCCGGATCGGCTATCCGGAATCTCCTGTATATTTCCGTACTAGTCCCAGATCAGTAGCTAGTACACACAGTCAACAGTGATACTTCATTGCCGAACATAACGAAAATGTGTAACATCCTCATTTTTGCCTTCTGGAGAAAAACCTAATTTAAATAATTAAATTCAAAAGTTGGAGTTTCTCTGGTGTTTATGTTAACCTGGCATCCATTCCAATCTAAAATCGAGATTCAATTCCCCCCCGGTCGAAAAATCGGATTTTCCAATTCCCGCCGGTACCCGAAAATTCACCCGAGTCCAAAAATGCTCCAAAAATCCCCAAACCACTTCTAATATGTTCCAAATATTCCAAAATGATTTTAGAAATCATTCCCCGAATTTTTGGACCTCCGTTCCTATTTTATCTCGCGCGGCTTTTGTTTAATGCCCGCAATCCGCGCCCGAATATTTAATTCTGCAAATTTCATCCAAATTCAACCAAACCAATTCCATTGAGTTCCAAATAATCTAAAATGGCCCTAGGAATTTTTCCGGAATTTTTAGGCCATTTTTCCTAATTTTTCTCTAGGGTGGTTGATTCGCGTATTAGCCGGCCAATCCCGGGCCGCCACGTGTCGCTCCCTGTGCACCTTTCTTCAACCTTGGGCTTTCACGTGTTCTTGCCTGGGAAGAAGTTCTAGCTTCCAAAGCTTGCCTCCCATGATTCAAATGCATGTAACTCCTTCCTTAATGCCTCAAATCGCGAACCGTCGGATCCGTTGGAATCACGACGGCCTCCTCTTTCCATCCCCAGAGTCAATGCACCCTAAACCACGCCGGAATTTGAACACTCAACCAAAAACCGAAATCGACTTAATTGGCAATAAATCATCCGTTTCTAATCCGTTCCGCGCGTTTCCACCTCTCAAATCTCCGTGGGGGAGTGCACTTTCCGGCGGTGTACCCCTCCCATTGTCCCTCTCACTCATTTGGTCGCAAGATCAAGAAAACCAACGAACTTTTGTTGTTCTTCGCGTTCTTCGTGTTCTTGCTCATATCTCCCTCTCCGGTGGATCATTCATCCTCTCGTTTGGTTTTTTGCGTTCGTGAGGAAGTCTAGTTTCTAATTCATCCATCGATTGTAGGTTTCATCGACCGTGGACGACGAATTTCGTGTTTTGGTTGCTTCGGCCGGGACTCCGTTCGTCGTCGATTTCATCTTTTCCGGTGAGTTTCGATTCAATTCCTTCCATCTACTAGCTCCTTAGGACGTCCGTTAGAGGTTTCTTCAATTAGTTGGCAAAGTTGTATTCAAATTTTTGGAGGAAATTTCAATTTTCACGAATTTTTCGTGCTCTCTGTTTTGGCCACCCGTGCGCATGCCGCGCCGGCGAGCCGCCGTCGTCGCCGCCCTCCCGGTCGGCGCGCCGCCATCCCCGCCGCTCGCCGCCGCTGCTGGCCGGCGCCTTCGTCGCCAAGAGCCCGCCAGAAGTGTGCCGCCGCCGGCACGCTGCGTTGCCGCCATCGCCTCCGTCGCCGGCTGGCCACCGCCGCCGCCCGCTGCTGGCCGCCCCTTCGCCCGCTCGCCCACTTCGCTGGCCTTGTCTGCCGCGGCGCGCCGCTTGCTCGCGCCCGCCGCCGAAGCTCCTCTGGCGCCGCCACCAGCCTCGCCATTGCCGCCTCGCCATCACACACGGCCGCCACACAGACATGGGGGAGCTTTAGCTCCCCTGTTCTTGCCATTTGGGGAAGAAGACCCTTACCCTATGACATGGATGGCCCACATGTAATAGAGATTCTATTTCCCAAGTTCAGCCCAAAAATAAGATTCCGAGGAATATTCCTCATTTTTCCATTTTCCGGATTTTCCAACTTCGGGAGCTCATATCTTTTTCGTCCGAGCTCCGATTGACGCCGTTCAAGTTCCTAAATTCATCATAAATCAATACCTTCCTGCCAGTACTACTTTTGTAATTTTTGGAATTTATTTATTTTATGTTTATTTATTTTGTGCCCCGTTTTGCGTGTAGTCGACGACCCCGCCGAGACCACCGACCCCGCCGCCAGACTTTCCGAGTTCGAACCCTCCGCCGCGAACGAAGGCAAGTCTCCTTGATGCATTTTGATCCTAAATTTATGAAATGTTTTAAATTGTTTATAAAGTTGCATGGCTATGTTTAATGAAATATGTCAAATATAAGTGATAGTTATTCCGAAATTGTTTATTCCTCCTTGACATTGTTAATCATACCCATTGTAACCCTAGGAAATAATTCATTGACAGATTTGAATTATATCGTCACATGAAATGATAGATCGTTAGATATGCTTAGGGCCGAATTGACGAAAATGACCCATGGGTGGGAATATGCAAAAGTAATGTTTTAAAGTGTAAATTAAGGATTATTATAAATGTTTTGGTACTGTTTTTATAAAATAAAAACAAAAAGGAAAATCATTTAGACTTGGGCGGCATGGATGTCGGGTGGGTGCGGATTGAGCGCTTGTTTCTTTTGTGCAAGTACCGCCCCAAGTCAATTAAGGACCGACGCTTATGATTGCCATTTTACGAATAACCGTACTACCACATGTCTATAATGGTACGACCTGGCTAACTAATTTGTAGAAACCTAACTTAGGCTCGCCAGTCGGTGGAATGTGAGTGCCGGATAGAGGCAATGTTGTTTTTCTCACACGGCGCAAGAGGGGGCTTCTGTACTGGGTGGATTGAACCCTAACAGCGGTGAAACCTCAGCGGGCGTAGTCTAGTTAGGCGTATACATTGTAACGGCCTTGTCATGATGTCTTTGCCGGCACACCAAAGGAAGTGTGTTAATCCGGAGGCAATAAGAGATGATCATGTCTTGTGGGTAAAGCTGTACACCTCTGCAGAGTTAAAACTATTCGAATAGCCGTGCCTACGGTCAAAGGCCAAGCAAGGAATGCTTTCATATTGGTAGACTTTGATTTTGGTTTTAAAACAGCAATGTGTTTTGTTTTGGGGTTCGGGAGTGGTTAGAACTCTCGGATGTTGTTTGGCGGATAGAGCCAACCAGGTGGATAGAACCTATTTATACTTGACGGATGGAGTCACATGATTAACCTTGATCTTTTAAATGTTGGCGGATAGAGCCTTTATATTAGTGATGGTGGATAGAACCTCACTGGAATTATAAATAATTCAATTGTTAAAAAGAATTGTTAAAAGTTGCTTTGTAAAACATTATTACTTACGTATGGTTTATTAAAATATAGCTTTGTGCAAATGAACCCTATTAAGCTTCCTTCGGAAAGCCTCACATGATCATACTTTCCCCGACTTGCTGAGTACCTTTGTACTCACGTGCTACATCAACATTGTCATCATCAGAAAATTTTCAAGACGCAGCCGAGGAGGGCGAGTTCTACGAGGAGTACGAGGAGGGTTGCCAGGAGGACTAGTTGCGTGTCTAGTCATCGCCTGTGGCGTTGTGGCGTCCGCTTGTTTTGCTTTCTGTTTCCGCTGCTTTGTCTCCGGTCGTTGGACCGAGTATTGTAATAAGTGTCCATGTGGCCCATACCTGAATATTTACATTACCATTTTCGTTATGTTCGGCAATGAAGTATCACTGATAACTGTGTGTACTAGCTACTGATCTGGGACTAGTACGGAAATACACAGGAGATTTTGGATAGCCGATCCGGGGTCTCACAAAATGCAACATAAATAATAAAGTATGGGCCACATGGCCACTTATTACAATACTCGGTCCAACGACCGGAGACAAGGTAGCGGAAAAACGAAAGCAAAAACAAGCGAACACCAGCACGCCACAGGCGGCGACAAGGCACGCGACTAGTCTTCCAGGCGATCCTCCTCAAACTCTTCGATGAAGAACTCACCCTCTTCAGCTGCGTCTTGATAAATTTCTGGCGATGACAAGTTGAGGTAGCACGTGAGTACAAAGGTACTCAGCAAGTCGGGGAAAGTATGCTTATGTGGGGCTTTCCAAAGGAAGCTTAACAGAGTTCATTTGCACAAAGCCACATTTTGGTTAAACAATACTTAATTAATAAGTTTCACAAAGCAGCTTTTTACAATTCTTTTTAACAATTGAATTATATAATATTGTAGTGAGGTTCTATCCACCATCACTAATATAAAGGCTCTATCCGCCAACTTTTAAAAGATCAAGGTTAATCATGTAACTCCATCCGTCAAGTATGAAACAAGTTCTATCCACCTGGTTGGCTCTATCCGCCAAACAACATCCGAGAGTTCTAACCACTCCCGAATCCCAAAACAAAACACTTTTCAGTTTTTAAAACCAAAATCAAAGTCTACCAATATGAAAGCATTCTTCGCTTTGCCCTTGACCGTAGGCACGGCTATTCGAATAGTTTTAACTCTGCAGAGGTGTACAGCTTTACCCACAAGACAAGATATACCCTTGATGCCATGCAATTAACACACTTCCTTGGGTGTGCCGGCAGGGATATCCTGACAAGGCCGTTACAATGTAGCTACCTAACTTGACCCACCCGCTGAGGTTTCACCGCTGTTAGGGTTCCATCCGCCCAGTACAGAAGCCCCCTCTTGCGCCGTGTGAGAAAAACGACATTGCCTCTATCCGGCACTCACATTCAACCGAGGGGTGAGTCAAAACTAGGTTTCTACAAATTAGTTAGCCAGGTCATACCATTATAGACATGTGGTAGTACGGTTATGCTTAAAATGGCAATCACAAGCGTTGGTCCTTAATTGACTTGGGGCGGTACTTGCATGTCGGGACCCGAATTTGCAAATCCGGACCCTCTGTGTATTCAGCACTAGTCCAGGAATCATGCTAGTGCACACAGACTCAACATTGGTAAATATCACAATCATACTCAACGAAATATAAAAGTACTTTATTGAAAGGAAATATAGCTGGTTGCTCGACCTTATGGTTAAGTTACAAAATACGCCTCGCAGGGCGAAAGTCTTATTCAAATAAAATCAGCAGCGGAATATATAAAGAAAACGCGTGGCGCCAACCAATATGCCACAGGCAACTGACTGGACTCGCTCCCTAGTTAGACGGCTCCTCTTGGAACTCCTCCTCCAAAGCTGGCGTGGATTCCTCTTCAACTGATGTTGTATTGTGGCAAGGGTGAGTACTTGGTACTTGGCAAGTCATGCACAGAATGCAAACTAATATACTACATGCATGGCTAAGTACAAGGAATAGCTCATGGTTCATTTGCAGCAAACGGCATTTAGCAAGTATCATAAGTAGATTCGAAAGTAGTGAAGACATGTATATAATATCAATAACTTTTCCAGGAGTTAAATAAACTTCCTCCCCATTCCTAATCCACATTTCCATCAATATCATCAATTAACCCAAACCCTTTTTCCAAGTCTAAAGTTATTTTCATGAAAGTCTAACCCTTGACTGTAATTCCCGAGCGATGTCCAATACCGCGGACACGGCTATTCGAATAGATTCTTACACTCTGCAGAGGTTATGCACTTTACCCACAAGATACAGTCAAACACCACAAAGGCGAGTGTCCATAACAAAGTCTTTCGGAAACTTCTAACTACACAAGTGAGCCTCTCCGGTTATTGCGCACTAGCCCTTCCCTTAGCAAAGGCGAAGTCTAAGCCAATCAACCGTTAGATGGGTACCTGGCCTCACCCCAGACGCTCCCCTGCATAACTTACACAAACAGTGTAGTTGACACCCAGAGGTCCCACAAGTAAGTTATTAGCGACTTAATCAACTAGGTCCGTCCCATTACAGACATGTGGTTGCACGCTTGACCCAGTTCAAAGGCTTACAAGGTTAAGTCCTTAAGTTGACCAGGGCAAGACTACCCAAAGAACCAAATCATCCTTCCCAATGCCATACCTGGCCCACCTGATCATTACTTGCCACATGCCCTGGTCCAAATCTATTTGTCAAACCCCAGTTGATTACCATGCATCACGTGCCATCAATATCATCAATAACACATGACATTTCTCCAAAACAGGTTCCATATCTCATTAAATCAAGATTAACATTTTATCCAAAATCATGTCATGTATACGTGGCAGGTCTAAGCATTGAACTACAACGGTCTACATACCCACGTTGGCAAATTAATAATGTCCAACTAAATAATCCACAACTAGGGTGAAAAGGGATCATGGCACATAATTAATAATCAAGGTGTCATAATGCAATTTGGCATTTATCTAGTTTCCCAGATTTAAATTAAAATAAGCTCTAATTGAACTAGCATGCAATAATTTGAATCAAATTAATTTCAAAATGGGATCAACATGGTCAAAGCATAACTTGCCTTTAAAGAGTACTTGTTCTTGGTCTTGAGCTCGCTCCTGGGTCAACACCTCTCCTTCGAAGCCTTTGGGCACTTCAACGTCTACTCGTAATACGTGCGAATAGCAATAAATAAATAAACAATAGACAAAAAGTGTCCAAACATCCAAATAAAATCTATGAACAGAAAGAACATAATTTTATGAATTTTTAGGAATTGGAATCGCTCAAATAGGAGTTAGAATGCAAAAGTTATAATTATTTAAAGTTTGAATAATCAATTAAATAATATTACAGAGAAAAACTTTAGTCCAAAAATTAAATAAAATTCATATTTGAGTAGAGCTGAATTTTATAAAATTTTAGAAATTTGAATCATTTAAATCGGAGTTAAAATGCAAAAGTTATAAGCATTTGAAGTTTGAAATCATATTTCAAATAATAAATCGAATTATTAAATCATTTTCTTTTTCGGAAAATCATTTATTGCGTCAGCGTCGACACGTGTCAGCTCCTGATTGGCTGGCTGACGTCAGCCGGTTCATGGGCTCAGCCCACGGTTCGACTCGGTCCACCATGGACTCGGTCCACCGTGGACTCAGTCCACGGCTCACGTGTCTCTGACATGTGGGACCCTATGGGTGACGTCATTCGGCGTCGGCCGGGCTCACCATGGTGTCTGACAGTGGGACCCACCGTGACGCGTCACGGTGGCGTCCGCCGCGTGGCTGGGGTGGCCGCTGACGTGCGGGCCCGCCATGACGTCAGCGTGACGTCATGGTGCGGTCGCTGACACACGGGCCCGGCGTGTCAGTGACCCACGCACGCGCACGTAGGCGCGGCGGTTCGGCCCCCCGGACACGTGGCTCGATCCGAGCCGTTGGTTTGAAATCCGACGGCTCGGATTGGATCCGGGCCACACGCGTTGGGGCGGACGTGATCGATCTGGACCGTTGGATCTAGATCCAACGGTTGAGATCTAATCTGGTTTAACATAGTTACGGCTACGTGGCGAAATCTAGGCCGTTAGATCCAGATCTAACGGTTAGAATCTAATCTAGCACGGGAAACAGTAACGGGGCGACGTGGCCTCACCTTGTGCGTTGGATCTTGATCCGACGGTTGCGGGAGCTCGAAGCGATGATGGCGGCGCGGCGGCTCGAGGTCACCGGAACCGGGGGAGACGACCTTCCAAACGGCGCTCGAGCGCATCTCCGGCGAAGTGAGATGGCTCCACGGGTGCGCCTGGCTTCGGGGGTTCCGGATCCGATCTCTGGCCATGAGACGGCTGCCGGCGGCACGAGCAACAAACCGATGCTAACCCTAGAACTAACTTCGGTGAGCTATTCCGGGAAGATGGCGGTGGCTGGGGCGCTAGGACCTTAGGGCTTCGGTGCGGCGCAGAGAGGAGAACCTCAGAGGATGACCCGGTCATTAAATAGCCTCGGTGTTTGCGCGGAATTCGGAACCGTAGCTGTGTCCCGCTCGGTCACGGCGGAGCTCTCCAGCTCGGATTCGGACGAGGACGACGACTGGATGCCGTCCACGTGTCCCGCATCGGACGGTCCACGCGCTCACGCGACGCGGCGCACGCACGGCCGTTGGATCGAGATCCAACGGTCGGCGGCTAGGGTTAGGGTTGGGTTCGGGCGACGCGGTTCGACCGAATCAAAAGGCTCGGTCGGGTTTGGGTCGGACTCGAGTCCGACTCGGGCCCGAGGAACAGTAAAACCCGGTTCGGGATTTTCCAGCGATTAAATATTCAAAATAATTTCCAGACATTCATTTAATTCAAGAAAAATAGCAAAATACTCAGAAAAATTCCAGAAAAATGCTGGAAAATAATTTAGGGCATTTGGGACTCAAATAAAATATTTCCAACAAAACTTTATTTGAAAATTTAATTTCTTTAATTATTTCAATATGGAATAAATTCAAATTAATTCCAAATAAATCCAAATAAATTCCAGAAAATTCCAAAAATTCACAAAAGTGCTAAATAATATTTAATTTCATGAAAAGCAAAAATTGGGGTGTTACATTGCACAAACGAAACAAGCGCTCAATCCGCCCCCACCCGACATTCCATGCCGCCCAAGTCTAAATCATTTTCCTTTTTGTTTTTATTTTATAAAAAACTGTACTAAAATCATGATAATAACTTCCAAATCATATTTGAAATCATTCTTTTTGAGTAATCCCACCCATGGGTTGTTTTCATCGATAATGGTCCTAAGCAATTCTACCGTACTATGTAACAAAGGATACCATATAAGCATAAGCATGGTATAATAATGTCCTAGGGTTACAAGTAACATGTATGTCGATAACAAAGGAGGTAATTGCAATTGGGTTTAACTATATACTTATATTTGACATACGATGATAAACATAGCATGCAAGTTTGGAAAACAATTAAAACAAGTTTATAAACATAGGATCAATATGCATCGAGGAGACTTGCCTTCTGTCGCGGTGAGGTCGTCGTACGCGGGAAGTCCGGCGGCGGGATCGGCGGTCGCATCGGCGTTCTCGTCTACGCGCAAAACGAGGCAATAAATAAATAACCGAAAATAAATAAAATCTAAAAATTACAAAAATAATACTGGCAGGTACATCTTGATTTTAGACGAATTTAGAAATTTGAATGGAGTCAAACGGAGTTCGGACGGAGAAGATATGAGCTTCCGAAGTTTGAAATTCGAAAAATTGGAAAACCGAGAATATTCTGAGAATATTCCTTGGTTGACTGTGCTGAAGTTTGACTTTGACTGGTCTCTCTTGCAAGTGGGGCCCCCATGTCATTGACATGGGCCTTCTTCATGCTTGGCCTTTGGCCATGGGAGCCATGGATGGAGCTTGGGGCTTGAGGGGAGGTGGCCTGGCCGGCGAGGCGGCTACAGGGCACGGCCAAGACGGGCGAAGGCAGCTCGTCGGCGACGGCCGGAACGCGTGCACGGGCAGGAGCCCACCCAAAAATAGAGAACCCACTTTTTTCCAAAATCCTGATTTTTTCCTCATTTTTGCATGGATTTGGACCAAATAAAATCATGGAATCACTAGATAACAACCTTAGGGACACACATGAGGAAGGAATTAAGTTGATTCTCACCGGAGGCGACGAATTCGGCGATGAACGGAGCTCCGGCCGAACCGAGAAAAACTTGAAATTCGCCTCCAAAACTTGATGCAACCTAAAATCGATTGTCGGGTTAGACTCTAGACTCCTCCACGGTCACAAGGAACCAAGTGGCACAAGGAATGACTCACCGGAGAGGGATCTACAAGTAAGAATGCAAAGAACACAAAAAAACGGCGACCCGGCGTTGGTTTTCTTGATCCCACGGGCAAACGAGTGAGAGAGGCAAAGAGTGGTTCATACCACCGGAAAGAGCACTTGTATACAAAGAGAATGGGAGTGGAAACGCACGCATTGTTGAAGAAACGCTTGAGTTATGAGCATTTAAGTCCATTTCGGTTTTTGGCCGTTCGTGCGAATTCCGGCGAGATTGACGGCTCATCAAGGTGGGGAATGGCAAGAGGGCGTCGCTACGGATTCAACGGAACCGGCCGTTCGCGTTTTGGAGTTGTATGGAGGGAGATAGAGGAGTTTAAAGAGAGAGGTAGCCATGGAAGGTTGCTTGAGCTCTTCTCTGTTTTTTCCATGGCAAGAGGTAGAAGATGACACTGTTCACGACACGTGGCGCTCCCTCATTGGTCCTCCTTTACGCGAATAGACCGCCCTAGAGAAAAATTAGGAAAAATGGTCTAAAAATTCCAGAAAAATTCCTGGAACCATTTTAGAATATTTGGGACCCAATGGAACTGGTTTGGTTGAATTTGGATGAAATTTGTGGAATTAAATATTCGGGCGCGGATTGCGGGCATTAAACAAAAGCCGCGCGAGATAAAATAGGAACGGAGGTCCAAAAATCCGGGAAATGATTCCTAAAATCATTTTGGAATATTTTGAACATATTAGAAGTGGTTTGAGGTTTTTTGGAGCATTTTTGGACTCGGGTGAAATTTTGGATACCGGCGGGAACTGGAAAATTCGATTTTTCGACCGGAGGGGAATTGGATCTCGATTTTGGATAGGAATGGATGCCAGGTTAATATAAACACCAAAGAAACTCCAATTTTTGAATTTACTTTATTTAAATTAGGTTTTTCTCCAGAAGGCGAAACGGAGGATGTTACAAACCTACCCCCCTTAGAGAGAATCTCGTCCCGAGATTCAGACGGAGAAAGAAAGAGATCTGGGAACTCTACTCGAAGATCTTCTTCACGCTCCCAGGTAGCTTCCTTTTCAGAATGGTTACTCCACTACACCTTGCAGAACTTGATCACCCGACTTCTGGTCCGACGTTCGGCTTCATCCAAAATCCTGACTGGGTACTCTGGATACGACAAGTTTTCTTTCAGTTCCATTTCCTCCAACGGCATTTGATGCTCGGGTACTCTGAGACATTTCTTCAACTGAGACACATGGAAGACATCATGTACCCCTGATAACTGAGGCGGCAATTCCAATTTTGTCAAGTCCCCAAGTTTGAAAAGTGCTGGGACATCCGGAGTATCCGGATCTACATCCGGAGTGTCCGGATCCAACCCGGAATGTCCGGACAAAACGTCCGGAGTATCTGGATTGGGCTGACCGAGCGCCCCAACCCGGAGTGTCCGGATCAATGTCCGAGTGTCCGGTTGGCTATACCAAGACCCCAACCCGAGTCTCCGGGTTAGAGGCCGAGTGTCCGGTATGTCTTGAGGGGTCTTGTATAAAAGTCCCATTTCGTGGGTTCACTCCCTTCTTTCTTCTCCACTTGTCCTCTACCCATCCCGTCGTCTCCTCACCCCAACCTTGTCTCCGATGAGCTCTCCACTCCGGTGACCCTCCGTGGCTCCTCCCTGGCGACTCCTCCATCCCCTGAACTCCTCCTCAAGCCGGCATCCTCCATCCTCCACCGGCGTTGCCTATCCTCCGTCCCACTTGGAGGTAGGTCCTCTTCTTAGGGGTTGATTCGTGGGATTCTTGGGTTTTAGGGTCATCAATGGTGGGAGTTAGAGCTTAGGTTTAGATTTGAAGTTTTGGAGTTGAATCTTGAGCTCTAGGGTTTTGGGTGTAGTGATTCTAGGGTTGGTTGGGGCTTGGATTGGTGAATGTGGGTTCTAGAGAGGTAGATCGGGTAGTGGTAATGCCGATCCAAGGGTCGTTTGGAGTTGGCTAGTGGTTTCATGGGCTAGTGTTGTTCCTCGTGGAGTTGGGTTAGCTATAAGCTTCTCCGGCTTAGCCACGTGTAGGAATGTCGTGGATCGGGGTCTCGTGGTGCCGTAGGGCTTGGTGGTACCTCGATCCCTCGTGTTAGTTAGGCGAGAGGCGCCTGGGCCGGAATGTCCGGACCTTAAGCCGGAGTGTCCGCCTTGGGCCGGAGTATCCGGACACCCAGTCCGGAGAGTCCGGACAGAGACACCCGGAGTGTCCGGCTTGTCCGGAGAGTCCGGATATAAAACCCGGACTGTCCGGGTTAGGCTGGTCTGTCCGATTGAGTCGAGTTGTCCGGTTGCGTTATTTCTTCGGGGTTTTTCAGTTGTACTTCATTCATATGCATTGCATGCATTTTAATTATGCATTGTATCCGTGTAGAGAACGATCCCGCGGCGACTGACGTGGCCGTGGTTGAGGGAGTTGCCGAGGGGCAAATCGCTGTCGATCCACCAGCAGAAGAGCAAGGCAAGCACCTAAGCATCTTGAACCCTTATATGATTCTATTTTTGAGAATAAATTGCTAAATTGTGAGTTACGTTTTGCATTAGGAGTTAATTGTGGGATAGGACTAGATCCCAATTGCTGCACATACACCCATTGAAAATTGTTAAACACTTCCTTGAAGCTAATACGGGTAATATAACTGAGTCCGTGCTCAGTCTTACTTAGAGGTCGGGGTTCGGGCCAAGTGACGGAGGGTTCTGTCACTTGCGGTTGTTATTATTACACACACGCTACATTTTGTTGGCTTGGAATTGGGAAAGGTTTTGAAAAGAAAATGAATTGTGGACCAAGGCGGGAGTTGGTTCATTTGGGTATGGAGACTCAAATGTGTAGCCCCGTCTGAGTCGATTAAGGACCGATTCGATGGTTGCCCTTTGATTGAGCACACCCGGTTGGTCGCATGCCCGATTATGGTACGGTAAGCCACTCTTTCTCTCATACGGAATCGATGGACCGTAACTTCCTGTGGTTGGACGTGGTTGAGGGCGAGGCTTAGGTCGACTCTCGGCGCCAAGCCGGGCTTGGGGCTGCTCGAGGGGTGCTAGGTTTTCGGCCACAGGAGGACGCTTCAGCGATTGGGTATGATTGGGAGGGTTGACACTAGGCCCTTGTGGTAAGTGTCGTGCGATCAATGCTTCCCTGCAGGGTTAATTAAGCGATTCGAATTGCCGCGCTCTCGGATATGAGCAAGCTCTTTCATCGCACAGTCACGTAGTAAATAACTTGAACTTGTGGTTCGCCGTTGGGCTTGAGCTTTAAAATGGTTATGTATTGCTCTACATTAATTGTTGTTAATTTCAATCTCACACTAGAAGTAAGTGCGGTCTATAACTGCTTTAAACTTGTAATTGGTTCGATTGTCGCATTTATACTACAAATGTTAATGCTTTTCCGCACTTTTACCTTAAGCTTACTCCTTGCTACAACTAAATGCATAATCCTTTGGAGTCGGTCATATATGGACCCACGGATAAGTCTTGCGAGTACCTTTTGTACTCATGCTTCTGCTTTGTGGTTTTCAGGTGAGGATCAGGATGGCGGGTGTGAGTTCTGCCCATACTGCCTCTCGGTGACCGGGCGGGGCACCGAGTAGAGGCTTAGCGCGTTATCGCACACGCTCGGAAGTGTTCAGTGGCAGGACACTTCCGGAGTAGTCTTATTTTGCTATGTGTTGCGATTTGATTCACTTTTGTTGTATAGTTAGTCTTCTACTTTATGCCTCGTCGTTGTTCTAGTCTATGTCGTTGTCCCGTGGATTCTCTCTGCTTGTGAATGTGTTGTTGCCGTGGTTGTTGCATTACTTTTGCATATCTATATATCAACTGCTGTGTTTTCTTGTCTGCTGAGTGGATGTCCGTAGAATCTAGAAAGGTCATGCCGAAATTTTCTGATTTTCGGAGTCTTGGTCCTTTTTCCGTTCTTGCCTAGTTTAGAGTCTTGGCGTTGTTTTGATCTTCGGTTTGGTGGTTGTCGAGTTTGTCTTTGTGCCGTTTGTGTTCCGCTCGCGTGTTGGTTCGAAAGTTTCGGGTTCGTTGCCCCCTTTATGCAAATTAAATTGATATCGGATTGTTTTCCGGTATGCGGTGATCCTGGGCGTGTTTCGGGTCGCATACCGGGGGAATACCGGGGTTGTTGTCGAGTCGTTTGGACGTTCGTAAGGTTGTCTCCATTGGGCTTGGGTATTAGCATCAGGATCACCTCCGGTGATTGGTTGCTAGGATCCAAATCCGATGGGAGCAACTGTTCATCCAACAACTCGAGGACGATCTGGGCGGCTCCTCACAAATTTGTAAGCAACTTCTCCTTTTCTGGCAATCACTGGAAATGGGCCGATGTAGCGGGGTGCTAACTTTCCACTAACTCTGAATCGTTTCATTCCTTTCAGCGGGGAAACCTTCAGGTATACATGATCACCCGGCACGAAACTTAGTTCCCGGCGATGATTATCCGCATAGCTCTTCTGTCTTGACTGGGCGGTCTTCAGATTTTCACGGATCTGCCTGACTTGCTCTTCGGCTTCTTTCAGAATACCCGGGCCAATTACCTGCCCTCCTTCAGTCTCTTTCCAATACAAGGGTGTTCTGCATTTTCTTCCGTACAGAGCTTCAAAAGGTGCCATCTTCAGACTGGCTTGATAACTGTTGTTATAGGAAAACTCAGCATAGGGCAGATTCTGATCCCACGAGCCTTCATATGTTAGAGCACAGGCTCTGAACATGTCTTTTAGGATCTGATTGATTCTTTCCGTCTGGCCATCGGTCTGGGGATGATACGCAGTACTGAAATTCAGATTGGTGCCCAATACCTCATGCAATCTCTGTCAGAACCTTGAGGTAAACTGGGAACCTCGATCGGACACGATCTTCTTCGGCACGCCGTGCAAAGATACAATCTTGGCCATATACAACTTGGCAAGCTTGTCACCGGAATAAGTTGTCTTCACTGGGATAAAGTGGGCCACTTTGGTCAATCGGTCCACGATAACCCAGATGGAATCATAACCGGATTTAGTTTTGGGTAATCCAGTTATAAAATCCATTCCAATTTCTTCCTACTTCCAGACAGGAACTTGCAAAGGCTGCAATAGACCAGCGGGTTTCTGATGCTCTGCTTTTACCAACTGGCACACATCACAACGTGCCACGAAGTCAGCAACTTCTTTCTTCATATTGGACCACCAATATTTCTCTTTCAAATCTGCATACATCTTGGAGCCTCTCGGGTGGATGGAATATACTGAATCATGAGCTTCCTTCAAGACCACATTCTTGATTTCTTCTTGGGTAGGCACTACTATCCTTTTCCCGAACCAAACAGTGCCTGGGTCATCTACCGAAAATCCGGGGTGTTTCCCTTTCTTCAGGCCCTCTTTTAGGTCGGCAATACCCTTATCGTTCTTCTGAGCCTCTCGAATCTGATCTTCCAAGGATGATTTTACCTCCAAATTGTAAATGCATCCATCCTTTACCAATTCCAGGTTAAGACGCCGGAATTCCTCATGAAGCGTTGGTTGGCTTTCTTGTATCATCACATTGTTGCAGTGAGTTTTCCTGCTTAAGGCATCTGCAACAACATTCGCCTTCCCAGGGTGATAATGGATTCCCACATTATAATCTTTTACTAATTCCAACCATCTTTTTTGCCGGAGGTTGAAATCGGGCTGGGTGAAGATGTACTTCAAACTCTTATGATCCGTATAGATCTCACATCTATTCCCAATCAGGTAATGCCTCCATATCTTGAGCGCATGCACAACTGCGGCTAACTCCAAATCATGAATAGGATAATTTTCTTAATGGGGTCGCAGTTGTCTTGAAGCATAAGCTATCACTTTTCCTTCTTGCATTAAAACACATCCCAAACCTTGTTTTGAAGCATCACAATACACTTCAAAATCCTTATGGATATCAGGCAGCACCAGCACTGGGGCTGAGGTTAATCTTTTCTTCAACTCCTGAAAACTCTGCTCACAAGCTTTAGTCCATTCAAACTTCTTTTCCTTTTTCAGAAGCTGAGTAAGGGGTCTGGCTATCTTCGAGAAACCTTCGATGAATCTCCGGTAATAACCAGCTAATCCAAGGAAACTTCGGATGTCCAGGACTGACTTAGGCTGCGTCCAATCCAGAATGTCCCTCACCTTAGCAGGATCTATAGCTACTCCCTTAGTTGAAATGATATGCCCCAGGAAAGAAACTTCTTTCAACCAGAAGTCACTGAAGGATCGTTATTTTTGATCCAGTTGATTTTGATGATGAGTATTTGAAAAAGATTTGAAACCAGTTTGATATTTCGACAAGATTTATTTTTTGGTTTCTTTATTTGAAAAGATCTGAAATCAGTTTGATTATTTGAAAAGCTTTTTGATTTTTGCAAAGGTTTTTGTTCGTGTTTTGAAATCGTGTTCTTAGAATATTTAATGCAATGCACTCCTGTGAGTGGTTGCATGGTTTAATGTGAGTCAAGTCGCGGACTTGTGCTCGGAATCGTTTTGTGGTTTCTTCATGTGCAGGTATTGCTCGAGGGCGAATGTGGTCGATGACGGGACTGGAACTAGGTTCATGGAGGAACTGAGGTTCGAGACTAGGTTCAGGGGGAACTAAGGTCTTGGTGGTCAAGGATGTCATGCGGGACGTTCGGGCTAAGAGAATGGTGCACATGAAGAATGGTTAGTCACGTGAGAATGGCATGAGGTCATTCGCGTGCAAAGTGTTAGTCACGTGAGTATGGTAGGGTTGCCATACGCGTGCAAGAGTTGTACTCGGCCAGGTTGGGCCAAGTGGAGTTGTGTTGAATACATGCTCTTTCTAGGATTAGGAGTGGGAATCCTTTTAGGATTAGGAATCCTTCTAGGATTAGGACTCCTTCTAGGATTAGGTGTGTTTGCCTTCTTTAAATAGAGGGGTTGCCTCCTGTTGAAGGCAATTAAGCTTTGATCAAGCTTTAGGGTTGTACTCTTTTGTTTGGAGTATTTTAGACAAAAGAAAGGAGAAATAAATATCAAGTTCATCAAATCTTTCGGCGAGCTACAATTCTAGTTAGATTTATTCTCACCATCTTCTGGAACAGTAAGCTTGCGAAGGTCATAACTTTTGATCCGTAAGTTCGATTGAGCTGATTCTTTTTGGGTTTGATTCGTATTGGAATCTAGTTTCTTGTGTCCAAATTTCAGATCGATCGGACGATTGGATCTCCGGGAATTCGCGTTTTACCAAACCTCTATCATTCTGTTTTTTTTCGAAAATGAGGCAATTATTTGGTTCTATTTTGGGGTAAACTTTTAATAGATCAAGAATTTGGTTTTAGCTTCCGCACAATCATTCACCCCCCCTCTGATTGCTATATTCGGTCCTACAATTGGTATCAGAGCCAGGTTCTACTAATCCATCTTAACAGGTGATTAGTAAACGGTAAGTTATGGCAACAGAGATATACTCGAACAAGCCGCCAATCTTCAATGGCACAGACTTTCCCCACTGGCGGATTCGGATGACTACATACCTTCAAGCTCAAGGTAACGCTATTTGGCGCAAGGTAAAGATTCCATACGAGCTTCCTTCAAATGATGATATTGATAAAATCGAGTTTGAAAAAGATGTTGAAAACAATAATAGAGCTAGAAACATATTGCTTCGAGGACTTGCTAGAAAAGAATTCGATAGAGTCTGTCATTTACTCACTGCTCATGAAATTTGGAAATTTCTTCAAGATTATCATGAGGGCAATCGACTGTAAAAGAAGCTAGGCAAGATCAATTTAAAAAGGAATACACTAGATTTGAAATGAACTCGGAGAATCTCTAGATGATTGTTTTGCTCGCTTTAATAATCTTAAACAATCTTAGAGCTGTAGATGTAAAGTACATCGACTCTGAAAATACTAGACATTTCCTATCATCTCTTGATCTTAAAATCTGCAAATGAAAGTGATCGCTTTTAGGGAAGCTCACAAGATGAGTGAAATGACTTTGGATAAACTATATTATAGTCTCAAGACTTTTGAGATAGACATTGTTTCAAGAACATCCAATGATAACTCTATGGCTCTTAATGCTAATTCCTCTTCATATGATAATGCTACTAGTTCTTCATCATCATATTCCATTCTTGCTTTGAGTGCTCTTAGTGATGAACAGCTAGATCAAATACCGAGAAGATACACTTGCTCTTCTTTCTAAGCGTGTCAATGCAGCTTACATGAGATCAAGGGAAAGAAAAGGAGCCTCCATCCACTTTGCTACAAGCAAGGCAAGGCAGGGCACATCCGTGCTAAATGTTTCAAGAACAAATATAGAGAGGAGAAGGAGCAAAGCAACTCCTCCAAGTCCTTCCGGCCAAGAGAGAGCAAGGATAAAAATAAGCAACGGACGAAGAAGATGCTCAACAAAGTCTTCGAGGCAATTGGTCGCTTAGACTTAGCGACATTGATGACTCAATCAAGATGAGAAGGAAGCGAAGCAAACGGCTGAAAGAGAAGGATTTCACCGGATCGTGCTTCATGGCAAAAGGGAACACTAGTGATTCTAGTGACAACGACAAGCACCTCCAAATGACGGTGATGAGGTAATGCCTTCAGATGATGAGCTTTGTGAAGTTTTAGTCATATTGAGAAAATCTTTAAGAAAATCTTCACTCAAAAATAAAAACTTAGAAAAAGATCTATCCATGCTAAAATCTGAAAACTTTGATCTTAGAAATTCAAATTCTGAATATATTTGTGATACTTGCTTAGATCTCAAATTTGAAATTAAGTCTCTAAAAGAGGAACATGTCATTAAACTAGAACAAGTTTATGCCGAACAATTGAAAAATGAAAAACTTGTGAAAAATATTGGTTGCTCTCTTGATAGTTTACATGATCAAATTGCTTGCTCTAAATGTTCAATTCTTGAGTTGAAATTAAAAGATGCAAATTGTAGAGTTACACAATTAACAAATGACATGTTCACTCATGAAATTAACTCGTGTTCAAATTGCCGTAAATGTAAAGCTAAAATTGACACTCCTTGTGATAATTGTTTAACTCTTGCTAAGAAAGTTGATTACTTGCAAAATTCTTTGGAACGTTTCATCGATGGCAAGAAAAACCTAAACATGATTTTGGATCAATCGAAAGTCAAGACTCGTAACAAAGGTTTAGGTTTTGATTCTTATGCTCATCATAAATCACATGCTCCCACTATTGTCAAAACACTTGGAAGTGGAAAATTTGAAATTGTCAATGAGCCTAAGAAAAATGTCTTTAAATCTGGTGGTCTTTTATCTTCTACTATGATGAATGCAAAATGTGCTTCTACTGTTAAAGCAAAACATCATGTTAAGTACACTTGCACTCATTGTGGTAGAGATGGACATCTAGTAGACTTTTGCTTTAGACTAGCTAAACAACAAAAGAGAGAAAGGTTTAATGCTAGGTCTAATTTCAGACAGGCACATTTCATTTCTCATTATGTGCCTAGGGTGATGCAAATACCTCTTGTTGCTAAGAACACGAGAAAAGACAAATCTTCTTTTATGCATAAGAATGCTCGTGTTGTGCCAACTGTTGTGCGTCGTGTGTCTCGATCTTTGGATTCCTAAACATCTTATTTCTAACCCCAGTACCGAGACATCGACACTTTCTGCTTCTATGTAGGCTTCTCACGCGAGGAAGGAGAACATATGGCTAGTGGATTCCGGATGCTCACGCCACATGTCCGATGATAAGAATTGGTTCTCCTCCTTCACTTGTGCATCTCGTGCTAAAGTGTTATTTTTCAAGATGCTTCCTCCACCTCTGTTTTACTTAAAGGCACTAGTCCAAATAGTGCAGTGCAGTGCATATGTTCAGGGGAGAGTATCTTTGTTGATGAAGATGATGATGATGTTGTTGAGGATGAGATAATTGGAGTTTGTTGTGTGCTTGTGTGCTCGTTTTCAAGCTTCCCCGCGTGCTTCACATCGACAAGCTATCAAGAGGATTTTAAGGTATCTCCGTGGTACTCAAGATTTTGGCATTTGGCTTTCTGCTTCTTCACGCATTAGTTTAAGACCTTTCTCTGATGCTGAATTTGGAGGATGTGGAATTGATAGAAAAAGTACATCGGGTTCATGCCACTTCTTGAGTAATTCTCTTTCTTGGACACATTGACATCAGATTTCATTTTCTTAGAGATCATGTTGAAAAAAGAGCTATTGAACTGAAATTTGTTGATTCGGTGCTCGACTTTGTCGATATTTTCACTAAACCGCTTGATTTTTCTCGTTTTGCTTTCTTACGCGGTGAACTTGGGATCATTCATCCCCATGGGTTGATTTGAGGAGTCTTGAGTTTATCTCTTTTTGGGTTACTTGACGTTGGTTCCTAGAAGTGATTTTTTTATAAGTGGTATTTTGACTTTACACCTCAAGTAAAAACCCTGTTTACATTGCATCATGTAGTACAAAGCTTTGGTGATTATTCTTGTGTATATAGCCAAGTTAATGCTCAATGCTTTACTTATCACTAAAAGGCTAAAATAATTCAATTTGAGATGCTTTTCGAGAATATTTTGGCTCTTGCTCATTATGGTATTGCATTTGTGAAATAGGCTTAAAAGTTTCTTGTCATCTGTTGAAAGGCTAGAGCTGATTAGAAACTATGTGTGAGTTTTTGTTGGACTTCAAATGATCATTATGAGTCTCAAGCAAAATCAGTGTTTTAATGTTAAAAGCAAGTTGAAAAAGATGCAAGCAAAGCTACTTGGCTAAACACAAGTTTAGTACAATGTGCACTTTCCTTGCCAGGATTTAAATGCAAAAGATGCAAGAAAAGGCTACTTGTCTAAACAAAAGTTCAGAACAATGTGAAGCCACTTGCCAATTTAAATCGAGAAAGATACAAGAAAGAACTACCTACTCATACACAAGTATGGGCTAGTGTGCAATTACTTGTCATCCCTGTTGATCACAAAGCAAAATTGTCAAACTTGCTAAAAGAGAAAAAGGAAATTCAAATGGTTGAAAAAGGCTTGAGACAAATATTAGTGAATTTGAAAGTCTCTCTATGCTCATGATAGATTTTTTTTCGCTTTGGCAAAATCTGTTTATGACATTTTACTTGTTTGCTCTAATTTGCTTATGCAATAACTATTCTATGTGTTAGAGCCTCCATATTCTCACAATTTGCTTTCTCATTGGATAATTTGATACAAAATGAGAAAGTTCTCCTAAAACTCTTCAAATGCTTTACTTTGATTATATACCTTGAATATACTTCAAAGCTTGAGATACTGCATTCATTAAGGGGGAGTTTTGAGATCTTGATGACTATTTTGTCAAAAAGGGGGAGAACAAGTCAAGGAGGTTTTTGAATTGGGATTATTTGGTCTTTTGGTTCTTGCTCAATCTCTTGTCAAATCTTATATTGTGTTTTGTCAAATTACTCATCAAGGGGGAGATTGAAGGATCGTTATTTTTGATCCAGTTGATTTTGATGATGAGTATTTGAAAAAGATTTGAAACCAGTTTGATATTTCGACAAGATTTATTTTTTGGTTTCTTTATTTGAAAAGATCTGAAATCAGTTTGATTATTTGAAAAGCTTTTTGATTTTTGCAAAGGTTTTTGTTCGTGTTTTGAAATCGTGTTCTTAGAATATTTAATGCAATGCACTCGTGAGTGGTTGCATGGTTTAATGTGAGTCAAGTCGCGGACTTGTGCTCGGAATCGTTTTGTGGTTTCTTCATGTGCGAGTATTGCTCGAGGCGAATGTGGTCGATGACGGACTGGAACTAGGTTCATGGAGGAACCGAGGTTCGAGACTAGGTTCAGGGGGAACTGAGGTCTTGGTGGTCAAGGATGTCATGCGGGACGTTCGGGCTAAGAGAATGGTGCACATGAAGAATGGTTAGTCACGTGAGAATGGCATGAGGTCATTCGCGTGCAAAGTGTTAGTCACGTGAGTATGGTAGGGTTGCCATACGCGTGCAAGAGTTGTACTCGGCCAGGTTGGGCCAAGTGGAGTTGTGTTGAATACATGCTCTTTCTAGGATTAGGAGTGGGAATCCTTTTAGGATTAGGAATCCTTCTAGGATTAGGACTCCTTCTAGGATTAGGTGTGTTTGCCTTCTTTAAATAGAGGGGTTGCCTCCTGTTGAAGGCAATCAAGCTTTGAGCAAGCTTTAGGGTTGTACTCTTTTGTTTGGAATATTTTAGACAAAAGAAAGGAGAAATAAAGATCAAGTTCATCAAATCTTTCGGCGAGCTACAATTCTAGTTAGATTTATTCTCGCCATCTTCTGGAACAGTAAGCTTGCGAAGGTCATAACTTTTGATCTGTAAGTCCGATTGAGCTGATTCTTTTTGGGTTTGATTCGTATTGGAATCTAGTTTCTTGTGTCCAAATTTAAGATCGATCGGACGGTTGGATCTCCGGGAATTTGCGTTTTACCAAACCTCTATCATTCTATTTTTTTTTCGAAAACGAGGCAATTATTTGGTTCTATTTTGGGGTAAACTTTTAATAGATCAAGAATTTGGTTTTAGCTTCCGCACAATCATTCACCCCCCCTCTGATTGCTATATTCGGTCCTACAAGATACCAATTGGTATCAGAGCCCGGTTCTAACATCTTTGGCCCGATGGACACTAGGGTGTGAAAGCCTGATGGACCGTGGCCCTGAGGGACCGTCGGTGTACGGTGAAGAGGCGGTGAACGGCTGAGAGATACCAATGTGTGAAGGGGGGATTGTTAGAATAGTCCCACATTGGTTGTGGAAGGGCAAAAGACCTAACATATAAGTGGGGGAGTCCCTCACCTCTTAAGCTAGCTTTTGGGGTTGAGAAGGCCCTTACGATCCTACAGTCACACTTGCTGAATTTGGCATACAGCTGATGCTCCCTTAATGTCTCCAAGACTATTCTCAGATGATCCTCATGTTCTTTTCTGCTCTTGGAATAGACAAGAATGTCGTCAATGAAGACTACGACGAACTTGTCTAAATACTCCATAAACACCTTATTCATCATATTCATGAAATAAGAAGCAGCATTGGTTAATCCAAAAGACATGACTGTGAACTCGTACAGTCCATATCTGGTGGTGAAGGCTGTTTTGGGAATATCTTCTTTTCTTATTTTCAACTGATGATACCCCGATCTCAAATCGATCTTGGAGAAAACTTGAGCTCCCTTCAACTGATCAAATAGATCATCAATTCGCGGCAACGGATACTTGTTCTTGATGGTGACCTCATTCAATGACCTGTAGTCTATGCACATCCTCAGACTACCATCTTTCTTCGTGACGAAGATCACTGGCGACCCCCAAGGCGATGAACTGGGCCTGATGAATCCTTTCGCTTGCAGTTCTTCAATCTGCTTCTTCATCTCGACCAACTCATTGGAAGGCAATCGATACGGTCTCTTCGAGATTGGAGCGGTACCAGGTACAACTCAATCACAAATTCCACATCTCGATCTGGTGGCATACCGGGCAACTCCTCTGGGAAGACATCTGGGTACTCCTTGACTACCGGTACATTTTCCAACGATGTACCTTTGAGACGGTTCAGGGTGCTACCCCCTTAGAGGAAAGATTAGATAAGAATTCCACTCTACCTCCCTCAGGGCTGGTAAGCGAGATATATCGACTAGCACAGTCTATCTGACCCTTGTACTTGGTTAACCAATCCATTCCAAGGATTACTTCTATACCCTTATTATCCAATAGTATTAAGTTCGCTAGGAACTTTACCCCTTTTATTACTATCTCCATTTTCGGACAAACCGCAGTTGTTCTTAGTTCTTTCCCAGGGGATTGTACTAACAAAGGGTTTCTTAACTGTATTGTATTCCAGTTATGCTTTTTAACCAAGTACTCTGAGATAAATGAATGTGTTGCACCAGAATCAAACAGAACTGAAGTAGGTACTGAGTTCACATGGAACTTACCATAAACCACGTCTGGCGCATTCTGGGCCTCCTCAGCAGTGATGTGGTTCACGCGACCTCTTCCCGCCGTCCTTGGCTTGCGCGGGGTCTACGGGGTTCCTCTTCCTGGAGCCGGCGCTGGCGCACGGGCTGGGGTTGATCCCAGGTTAAACCTCACTGGGGTGACAGGCTGACGCTTCTGAGGGCAATTGTTGGCGTAGTGGCCCCTCTCTCTGCAGTTGAAGCACTGCACTCCTGCCATCGCAGTCCCACTCTTCTGAGCTTGAGCTCCTACATTACCGGTAGGGGCTTGTCCAATTGGGCGCGGGGTGGACATAGGGGTCCTTGGTGCATTGGAGGCTGGCGGCTTTGTTGAAATTTCTTCTTCTTTGAAACGTCTTGAGGCCTCGAGCTGCTGGCACCGCGCTGATTCTGGAATAGCATCTTTCTCTTTCTGGTCTCAAACAGCTGGCGCTAAGCATCCTCTTGAACCAGAGCCTTGTTCACCATGTGTTGGAACGACGGAAAGTCGCTCGACACTAGCTGAACTTTCAGGTTAGGGTCCAGTCCCTCCATGAAGTGCCATATCTTAGCCTCATCAATCGCGACATCTGCGGCCACATAACGGGATAGCTTAGTAAATCAGTTCAGGTACTCTGACACTGATAAGTTTCCCTATTGAAGCTTATGAAACTCGTGCCTCTTCATCTCCATGATGCCTTTTGGGATGTGGGTAGCTCTGAAGGCTTCCACAAATTCATTCCAAGCAACGTGCTGAGGATCAGCATGGGCAGCACAATAGTTTTCCCACCAACTTGCTGCCGTACCTTTAAGCTGATGCGACGCGAAATGCACACTCTCTATCTCATCGCACTGAGCCAAGTGTAGTTTTCGCTCTATTTCCTTGAGCCAGTCATCTGCATCCAGCGGGTCCACGGAACCAGCAAAGGTTGGGGGTCGAGTCCGCATGAACTCCCCAAACTTGGATTGGGGCGGTTGAGCTTGAGCCGGTGCTGCAGCTGCTTGAGGTTGGTTTAGAATGTTCTGAGCTAACGCCTGAAGAAGCTAAATCTGCATCGCCATCATCTGCTCCAGATTAGGCGGCTGAGCCGGAGGTGGCGGCAGTGGCGGATCATGCTGAGCGGCAGGAGGCGGTCCTTGGTGAGCTGCGGGCGGCAACTGTCCAACGGCGGGATGCTGCTGCCCCACAGCCTCTTCCTCCTGGAAAAGCGCTGGTCCACGGGCACGTCCGCGGCCTCTACCGCGGCCTCCTGGTCTTCCGCGGCCCCGACCACGACCAACGTTCTCCATCTGCAACAAGGGCGGACAAGCACAAGGAAAGAGGGAACAGCACAGGTAAGAGTTAGGGGACTAAACCACATCCTCAACAACAAGGGAACAACCGCAAAAGCACACAACAGAGGGGAAACCAACTGAACTCCAATTAAAACCAAATAGTTTTAGGGGATGGCTGTATCACAATTGCCTAAGGGCACGATACAATCCAACACTCACTTATTTAACGTTCTAAACGACACAAAACCAGGTAAAGGTTCTCCAGGCTAGACAGCTAGACACTCGCGTCACTCGCGTAGACACGCGGGGATGGGTCCTCCTCCTCCTCCTCGCTCCTGCTGCGGGAAGGTGTAGCTGCCGAAGACGGTCCAGCACCTCCGGAAGCGGTCAAGAAGCCCAACGACACTTCCAACGGCGACTGGGCCGGACTGACTTGCGCGCCGTGCACCAAAGCTTCAGGCCCTAATGCCGCTTGGCTGGCGAAACGTCCATCGGTATGTCGCGGATTGGCAGGTCCTCCAGAACCGGGGCTGGTGGTGGTGGCACCACGGGCTGTGCCTCCTGCACAGGCACTGGTGGTGGAAGCGACTGGGCGTCCCTCCTCTCCTCCAGGGGCTGACGGTTCGCCTCTCTAGTTGCCGTCAAAGTCCGACGCAGATTCTGCATCTCATCGGTCATCCGCACATAGGCCTCATCCAGAGCTTGGATGAGAGACCCCATGCGCACCACTGGTCGGTCGACCTCTGCTCCAGACTCGAAACTAGTCATACATCCTCCCGGGCCGAAACGGGAAGCAGCGTGCAGGAGTCTTCCAGGCGATCACGGTAGCTATGCCCCAGCATGAGGATAGCCTTTCTGGCCGCATCCTGAAGAGCATACGCCAGAATCGACCGCTCGGCTGTGAAGTAGAAGGGTCGATCCTCCTCGCGGACGCGGCTCCTCGCGAAGACCAACAAGCGGACCTGCCACAAGTCCTGGCCAAGACTAGAAACAGACTGGTAGCGATACTCAGGACGATGGGGAAATCCCAACTCCTGCAGCATCAGTGACAGCTCCTCGCAGAAGCCTCCAGCCTGCGCGGCAAAGGTGGTGGAAGCCGGCATCTACAAATTTTGAAATAAGATGGGATTAGTAACCAGGTTTTAAATAAAGAACAAGGCAAGAGTAAGACGCTAAGATAGGAGAGATAGAAGCAAAGGAACTTAAACTTTTATAAATATATTTTTATGAAAATATAAGTCCTTAAGGCTTTGCCATACTAACTAGGTTACGTCCTACGGTCGTCCAGGCTCTGATACCACCGCTGTGAGACCCCGGATCGGCTATCCGAAATCTCCTGTGTATTTCCGTACTAGTCCCAGATCAGTAGCTAGTACACACAGTCAACAGTGATACTTCATTGCCGAACATAACGAAAATGCAACATAAATAATAAAGTATGGGCCACATGGCCACTTATTACAATACTCGGTCCAACGACCGGAGACAAGGCAGCGGAAAAATGAAAGCAAAAACAAGCGAACACCAGCATGCCACAAGCGACGACAAGGCACATGACTAGTCTTCCAGGCGATCCTCCTCAAACTCTTCGATGAAGAACTCACCCTCTTCAGCTGCGTCTTGATAAATTTCTGGCGATGACAAGTTGAGGTAGCACGTGAGTACAAAGGTACTCAGCAAGTCGGGGAAAGTATGCTTATGTGGGGCTTTCCAAAGGAAGCTTAACAGAGTTCATTTGCACAAAGCCACATTTTGGTTAAACAATACTTAATTAATAAGTTTCACAAAGCAGCTTTTTACAATTCTTTTTAACAATTGAATTATATAATATTGTAGTGAGGTTCTATCCACCATCACTAATATAAAGGCTCTATCCGCCAACTTTTAAAAGATCAAGGTTAATCATGTAACTCCATCCGTCAAGTATGAAACAGGTTCTATCCACCTGGTTGGCTCTATCCGCCAAACAACATCCGAGAGTTCTAACCACTCCCGAATCCCAAAACAAAACACTTTTCAGTTTTTAAAACCAAAATCAAAGTCTACCAATATGAAAGCATTCTTCGCTTTGCCCTTGACCGTAGGCACGGCTATTCGAATAGTTTTAACTCTGCAGAGGTGTACAGCATTACCCACAAGACAAGATATACCCTTGATGCCATGCAATTAACACACTTCCTTGGGTGTGCCGGCAGGGATATCCTGACAAGGCCGTTACAATGTAGCTACCTAACTTGACCCACCCGTTGAGGTTTCACCGCTGTTAGGGTTCCATCCGCCCAGTACAGAAGCCCCCTCTTGCGCCGTGTGAGAAAAACGACATTGCCTCTATCCGGCACTCACATTCAACCGAGGGGTGAGTCAAAACTAGGTTTCTACAAATTAGTTAGCCAGGTCATACCATTATAGACATGTGGTACTACGGTTATGCTTAAAATGGCAATCACAAGCGTCGGTCCTTAATTGACTTGGGGCGGTACTTGCACAAACGAAACAAGCGCTCAATCCGCACCCACCCGACATTCCATGCCGCCCAAGTCTAAATCATTTTCCTTTTTGTTTTTATTTTATAAAAAACAGTACTAAAATCATGAAAATAACTTCCAAATCATATTTGAAATCATTCTTTTTGAGTAATCCCACCCATGGGTTGTTTTCATCGATAATGGTCCTAAGCAATTCTACCGTACTATGTAACAAAGGATACCATATAAGCATAAGCATGGTATAACAATGTCCTAGGGTTACAAGTAACATGTATGTCGATAACAAAGGAGGTAATTGCAATTGGGTTTAACTATATACTTATATTTGACATACGATGATAAACATAGCATGCAAGTTTGGAAAACAATTAAAACAAGTTTATAAACATAGGATCAATATGCGTCAAGGAGACTTGCCTTCTGTCGCGGTGAGGTCGTCGTACGCGGGAAGTCCGGCGATCGCGTCGGCGTTCTCGTCTACGCGCAAAACGAGGCAATAAATAAATAACCGAAAATAAATAAAATATAAAAATTAAAAAAATAATACTGGCAGGTAGATCTTGATTTTAGATGAATTTAGAAATTTGAATGGAGTCAAACGGAGTTCGGACGGAGAAGATATGAGCTTCCGAAGTTTGAAATTCGAAAAATTAGAAAACCGAGAATATTCCTTGGTTTACTGTGCTGAAGTTTGACTTTGACTGGTCTCTCTTGCAAGTGGGGCCCCCATGTCATTGACATGGGCCTTCTTCATGCTTGGCCTTTGGCCATGGGAGCCATGGATGGAGCTTGGGGCTTGAGGGGAGGTGGCCGGTCGGCGATGGTGGCCGACAAGAATGGCCTGCTGGCGGCGCTGGCACGCACGCGGCCTTGGCGGCGGCCGGCAGCGAGGCTAAGCGGCGGGTCGGGGCGACGCTGCAGCTGGGAAGCGCCGTGGCGGCAGTCGGGCCGGAGGGAGCCGGAGGCGGCAAGGCGTGATGCGAGCTTGGCCATGGCGCGGGCGCGGCGAAAGCACGGGCGGCGCCAGCGACGGCAAGCGGGCGGCGGGGCTCCGGCACGTCGGTGGTCGGCCGGCGGCTCGGCACGCGCACGGGGAAAAAAACAGAGGGCACAAAAACACCCAAAAAATCTGAATTTTTCCCAAAATTTGAACATGACTTGCCAAATAAATTGATGACACAACTAGAGTACATCTAGAGGGACATAGGAATGGAAGGAATCGAATCAAATCTCATCGGAGAAGATGAATTCGACGAAGAACACCGGTTCGGCCGAAGCGATTAAATCCCGAAATTCGTCGCCCACGGTGGATGAAACCTAAAATTGGTTGATGAGTTAGAACCTTGACTCCCCCATGAACACAAAGAAACAAGCGGCATGAGGATTGACCCACCGGAGAGGGAGAAACGAGGATGAACACGAAGAACGCAAAAACCCGGTGTTCCTCGCGGTTTTCTCGATCTCACGGTCGATTGAGTTAGAGAGGCTATGGGAGAAGGCTACCACCGGGAAGAGCACTCCAACACGAAGAGATGAGAGGTGGAAGTGCGCGATTTGAGAAAGAAACGGCTGAGTAATGAGCATTTAAGCCATTTTCGGTTTTTGCTCCACCGTTCAACTTTCGGCGAGACCCCGGGCTCATGATGGTGGGCAATGGAAAGGTTTCGCCCTTACGGATTCAACGGATCCGACCGTTCGCGATTTGGATCATTTATGAGGGAGATAAGGTTGATTGAATGGGAGGAGTCAATTGAAGAAGCTTGCTGTTCTTCCTGGCATGAAAACCATCGGGAGGTTGAAGACAGTGAATAGTGCTACCACGTGTCACTTCGCGATTGGCCGAGAGTTATGCGAATGCAATGCCCTAGAGAAAAATTAGGAAAAATGGTCTAAAAATTCCGGAAAAATTCCTAGAACCATTTTAGAATATTTGGAACTCAATGGAACTAATTTGGTTGAATTTGGACGAAATTTGTGGAATTAAATATTCAGGTGCAGATTGCGGGCATTAAACAAAAGCCGCGCGAGATAAAATAGGAACGGAGGTCCAAAAATCTGGGGAATCATTCCAAAAAACCTTTTGGAATATTTGGGACATATTTGAAGCGATTTTGGGATTTTTGGAATATTTTTAGACTCGGGTAAAATTTCGGGTACCGCGGGAATTTGGAAATTCGATTTTTCGAACGGAAGGGAATTAAATCCCGATTTTGGATGGGAAAGGATGCCAGGTTAATATAAACACCACGGAAAATCCAACTTTTGAATTTAATTTATTTAATTTAGGTTTTTCTCTAGAAGGCGAAAACTAGGGTGTTACAGAATTGGATCTCGATTTTGGATAGGAATGGATGCCAGGTTAATATAAACACCAAAGAAACTCTAATTTTTGAATTTACTTTATTTAAATTAGGTTTTTCTCTAGAAGGCGAAAAGGAGGATGTTACACTCCAAAACCTTGTTATGAGGTGCGCCATATATGCTTCCTTGCCACTTTCATTTAGTAACTTGTAGGACTTGTTTCTTCTATTTACTTTTGCAGTACTAATGTGAATCTTGGTTGCTGCAGCATGGAGCAACTGTGTTGCAAGACAAACTGTATATATTTGGTGGAAACCATAATGGGCGTTATCTTAGTGATCTTTAGGTATGTTAAGCTAAATATAATAACCCAGCAGGCCATATGTATGCATCAGTGTCCTTCAGGCATATGAGTAGAAGTTGTTCCACTACTGGTCATCAAAGCATCCTTAAATGTTTGTGTTTTATTGTACACAATGTCCAGAACTGTAGATTAAAGATCAATTTCTATTCATGATTCCTAAGCCTGAGTTTTTGTAATATTGGTGCAATGTTGAAGTATCTGTTTCTTGTAACAATTCCGGTCTTCCTTGTGCTTCTTTATGCAAAGCTTACAGTTAGGCTCGTAGATTATTTTGAAGTTGAATATGTTGTCACTATGCAAGGAGATAACAATGATTTTTCCTAAAATAGATTGCAAACAATCCATCTACAGGCAGACTGACAATTTAAATCTGTCGTACATTCAAAGCTACTATATCATTAAGTAACACTGACCTAATGCATGTCTCTGTCACAATTTGCAAGCTCGTGGTTAATTGTTTGAGAAACAACTGCCCAGGCCAGGGCCCTTGTTTGTATTGTTATTTTATCCTTACTGTGTAAAGGGGCTAGATATATATTAGTACATCAATATGCCTGGCAATTTGAAAATTTGAGTTCCAATACCTTTTTTTAGCACTTGTACATTTGTCACAAAGTTTAATACCGCCAAGTGAAATACAGGGAAGTAACTTTCTGTCTTCTGTTTTGATATACCTAGCTCTTATCTTTTATTTACGAGCTTCTTCTCCACTTTGATGAAACCAGGCTGCTGATTCTGTTAAAAAAACTTAAGGAATAATGATTAATAAGTAACTCTCTTTGAGGTTGCAAACTGTAAATATCTTAAACTAAAGCATACCTTTCTGCTCTTGTGTTGATCTTATAAGCTAGGAATGATCTTGTTAGACAGTATCCTGTTATTCCTTGTATAGATATTGCCTAATATAGGCTTTCCCTTTATACCCTCATGTACATGTATATATATTGGCCCATTGGCCTCATGATGAATACAAGTGCTATTCATAACATGGTATCAGAGCCAATCTAGGGTTTTTTCCTGGCGTTGCACTTGCGCCGTCGTCTACGCACAGCCGCCGCTTCGTCTTTGCTGCCGCTGTTCTCCTCTGTTCCGATCTATTCCGGTCGCGCGTGGCCGTCTCCTTTTCTCTGCTGCGCGTGGTCTCCTCGTGGACTCCTCAGGCCCGACGCGCTGCCGTGGCAGATCCGACGCGCCGCCACGGTTTGGAGCATCTGCCGACGCGCCGCCACGGTTTGGAGCATCTGCCGACGCGCCGCCACGGTTGGGAATTCGGCCCGCAGCCGATCCGGCGCTGCCGCCGAAGCCGACGCCGACGCGGGACGTCGCCGAAGCTGATCTGGCACTGCCGCCGAAATCGACGCCGACGCGGGACGTCGCCGAAGCCGCGCGTGTCTTCCTACCGTGCGGTCGCCTCGCCCTGCCGTGCGGTCACCTCGCCTCTTCCACGCGGGACGTCACCGAAGCCGCGCGCCGTGCGGACGCCTCGCCCTGCCTCTATTGTTCACGTGACGCGTGAAGGCCAAGTGCTTGCCTGGCTTCAAGTCCAATGCTCATGTGAAGACGTTGGCTCTGGACTTTGGCTGTTCACATCCATCAGTTCTCCCGTGAAGCAACAACAGTCGGATGTCCTTGCCCGATCCTTTCTGGTGTGGCATGAAGTCTGGTAAAAAAAATGTCGTCTTCTGGATCTTCGGGAACTGTTTCTGTTCCTCGCTGCCCAGTCATTTTTGATGGTCTCAATTATCGAGACTGGGTTCTCCATATGCGTCTTCACATGCGTGGTCAGCGTTTGTGGGAGTTTCTCACCGGCGAGCTTTCATGTCCGCCTCGTCCTGCTCCTCCTGCCACGCCTGTTGTTCCAAAGGAGACCAATGATGCTGCTCGCCAGAAGATCTCTGATGACTATGCCGATGCTGTGGAGTCTTTTCAGACTCAGTTCACTGCCCACAAGACATGGATTGATGAAGATGCTCGTGCCTCTGCTATTGTGGTTGCTAGCATGGAGGTGCATCTTACTGGAGACATTGTTGCTTTGTCTTCAGCACAAGCGATGTGGGCACATCTTCGTGATCGTTATGAGCCAGCTGGAGACTCCTTGTACCTTGCTATTGTTCGACAGGAGTAGTCACTTCAGCAAGGCGATTCTACAGTGGATGAGTTCTATGCGCAGTTGTCTTCGGTGTGGCGTCAGCTTGATTCACTCGGACCGGAGGTTTGCCGGACCTGCCAGTGCTGTCAGCGCCAGCACTCTCATTTGGAGCTTCGCCGCATCTACGACTTCCTGACACGTCTTCGAGCTGAGTTCGAGCAGATTCGTGCCCAGCTGCTTGCTCGTCATCCTCGTGTGACTCTGTTGGAGGCCCTTGCAGCTATTCGTACTGAGGAGACTCGTCTTCGTGGCGCAGGACTGTTGGTGACTTCCTCAGTTTTGGCGGCACCTCGCTCTACTCCTCCGACAGTGTCGTCTACTTCAGTTCCAGCCACTAAGGGGGGAGGCCTTCACTGCACCTACTGCAATAAGAATGGACATGTGGAACAGTTCTGCTACAGGAAGAAAAAGGATCTTGCTCGTCAAGATGGACGTCCTTCTAAAGGACCTGGACTCTTGGGTACCTCTCCTCAGCAGACTTCTGGTTCTGACTCTACTCAGGAGATTCTTATGCTACTACGTCGCATGGCTGCCACTACACCGACAGGTTCTGCTGGTTCTGCTACTCAGTCTTCTAATGAGAAACCACCATCCTCATCAGGTATCACACCATGGATCCTTGACTCTGGTGCTTCTTTTCATATGACATCTGATCCTTCGAGTCTTCATTCCATTAGTCCTCTTGCTGCTCCTATCACTGTGCAGACCGCAGATGGTACCTCTCTTTCTGTTGCAGGACGAGGGAATCTTTTGTCATCCTCTTTTCATGTTCCTGCTGTTTCTTATGTTCCCAAACTGACCATGCAGCTCATATCCGCTGGCCAGCTTATTGATCATGGTTGTCACGTTATTCTTGATTCTGACTCTTGTTGTGTTCAGGATCGCCGCACGGGGGTTCTAGTTGGGACTGGCCCTCGGCGCCATGACACTCAGCGTCTTTGGGAGCTCGACTGGCTTCATCTACCTTCCGCTGCCTCGGCCAGTCTCTCTGTTTCCACGACTGCTTCAGCATCCGTTGCTTCTTCTACCGGGACTTTTGCTCAGTGGCATCACCGTTTGGGTCACCTTTGTGGTTCACGACTGTCTTCTTTAGTTCGTCGAGGTCTTTTAGGCTCTGTGTCTGGTGATGCTTCTTTATACTGTACGGGTTGTAAGCTTGGCAAACAGCTACAACTCCCCTACCATTCTAGTGAGTCTATATCACAGCGTCCTTTTGATCTTGTTCATTCTGATGTGTGGGGTCCGGCTCCTTTTGTTTCAAAAGGGGGTCATCGATACTATATTCTTTTTATAGATGATTTTTCTCGCCACACTTTGATATATTTTATGTCCTCTCGTAGTGAGGTTTTATCCATCTATAAGACTTTTGCCACCATGATTCGCACTCAGTTTGATTCTCCCATTCGTGTTCTTCGTGCTGACTCGGCAGGAGAATATCTGTCCGGCGCTCTTCGAGCTTTTCTTGCCACACAGGGCACTCTTTCTCAGTTTTCTTGTCCTGGTGCTCATGCTCAGAATGGTGTGGCTGAGCGCAAGCATCGTCATCTACTTGAGACAGCTCGCGCTCTTATGCTCGCTCATTGTTCCACCTCACTTACAGTGAGGCCGTTTCCACTGCTACCTACTTGACCAATATCCAACCCTCTTCTGCTCTGAAGGGTGGGATTCCAGTTGAGCGTCTTTGTGGCATGCCCCTTGATTATTCTGGACTTTGTCTTTTTGGATGTGTGTGCTATGTTCTTCTTGCACCTCGTGAACGCACTAAGTATTTGCTCGATCTATTGAGTGTGTTTTTAAGGATATAGTCTTGAGCATAAGGGATATCGTTGTTGGGATCCTGTTGGCCGACGGATACGGATATCACGAGATGTCACTTTTGATGAGTCTCGTCCCTTCTATCCTCGTCCTTCTTCCTCTCCTACTTCCCTTGTTGAACCACTGTCTTTTCTGACTTTTCCTGACACTCCAGTTGCCACTTTCCCTTCACGATCGGTGTCTCCTTTATCGCCGGCTTCTTCACCACCGTCCTCTCCTACACAGCTCTCTTCAGATGTTGTTTCTCCATATCCTCTCCACTACACTCGTCGTCCGCCAGCTGAGGACTCTTCTGACGTGCCATCTTCTCCTTCTGATGAGCCATCTTCTTCAGTGTCTCCTCCTCGTTATGCTCTTCGCGATCGACAGTCTATTCAGGCTCCTGAGCGTTTTGCTTTTGTTGGTGCAGCTCTGGCCGAGCCGACTTCTTACCGTGATGCTGTTATTCATCAGGAATGGTAGCATGCGATGGCGGAGGAGATTGCTGCCCTTGAGCGCACTGGCACATGGGATCTTGTTCCACTTCCTCCACGTGTCCGTCCCATTACTTGCAAGTGGGTCTATAAGATTAAGACTCGCTCTGATGGTTCTCTTGAGCGCTACAAGGCTCGTCTTGTGGCGCGTGGTTTTCAGCAGGAGCATGGTCGTGATTATGATGAGACATTTGCCCCTGTGGCTCACATGACCACTGTTCGCACTCTTCTTCTTTGTTGCTTCGTTGAGTGGTCCATCTCTCGACTTGATGTCAAGAATGCCTTTCTTAATGGTGAGCTGCATGAGGAGGTCTATATGCAGCCACCACCGGGTATTACATTCTGAGGGCATGGTTTGTCGGCTTCGTCGCTCCCTTTATGGGCTCAAGCAAGCCCCTCGTGCTTGGTTTGAGCGTTTTTCTTCTGTGATCACTGCCGCTGGTTTTTCTGCTAGTGCTCATGATCCTGCGCTCTTTGTTCACACCTCTTCTCGTGGTCAGACTCTTCTTCTTCTGTATGTTGATGACATGATCATTACTGGTGATGATTCTCAGTATATTGCCTTTGTAAAGGCCTGTCTCAGTGAGCAGTTTCTCATGTCCGATCTTGGTCCTCTCCGATACTTTCTTGGGATAGAGGTTTCTTCCACCTCTGAGGGTTTCTTTCTCTCCCAAGAAAAGTATATCCAGGATCTTCTTGATCGTGCCTCTCTCACTGATGAGCGTACAGCCGAGACTCCTATGGAGCTCAATGTTCACCTTCAACCTACTGATGGTGAACCTCTTGAGGATCCTACTCGCTATCGCCATCTTGTTGGGAGTCTTGTTTACCTTGGTGTCACTCGTCCTGACATTTCTCATCCAGTTCATATCCTGAGTCAGTTCGTCTCTGCTCCCACTCAGCTCCACTATAGTCATCTTCTTCGTGTTCTACGATATCTTCGTGGAACCATCTCTCGCCGTCTTTTCTTTCCACGCTCCAACTCTTTACAGCTCCAGGCATACTCTGATGCTACATGGGCTAGTGATCACTCTGATCGTCGGTCCCTTTTTGCTTACTGTGTTTTTCTTGGTGGTTCTCTCATTGCTTGGAAGACTAAGAAACAGACAGCAGTTTCTCGTTCGAGTGCTGAGGCTGAGTTGCGGGCTATGGCTCTTTTGACAGCAGAGGTTACGTGGCTACGGTGGTTGCTTGCGGATTTTGGTGTTTCTGTTTCTACACCGACTCCTCTTTTATCTGACAGTACAGGGGCTATCAGCATTGCTCGAGATCCAGTGAAGCATGAACTCACCAAGCATATTGGAGTTGATGCTTCTTATATGAGGTCACAGGTACATGACGAGGTCGTGGCTCTTCAGTATGTGCCTTCAGAGCTCCAGTTAGCAGATTTCTTCACGAAGACACAAACTAGAGCTTATCATAATTTTTTCCTCTCCAAACTCAGTGTTGTTGATCCACCATGAGTTTGAGGGGGGGTGTTAGACAGTATCCTGTTATTCCTTGTATAGATATTGCCTAATATAGGCTTTCCCTTTATACCCTCATGTACATGTATATATATTGGCCCATTGGCCTCATGATGAATACAAGTGCTATTCATAACAAATCTGATATATGCCACTCCTCAATCTGAAAATTCGATGGCATGTGTAAAAAATGCCACTCAATGGCATGATTTTCAACATGCCATCGAATTTCCAATTTCTAGAGTGGCAAATATCCAAATGCCTATAAGCTATGGTCCTGTTTATTTGGTCTTTTTCTCTAGCTTGAAAGCCAAAAGGCCAAAGTATAAACAAATGGGTGGCCTTTTAACTTGGCTTTTTCAAAAGCCATAAGCCTCCTAGGGGCTTTAGATATTGTTCTGTTTGTTTCTTTGCGGTTATAAAATAAAGTTCTTGTTTCCTGACTTTGTATAATTTAGTTGGTGTAGGCAAACTGTTGGAGTAATAAAGAACCATTAGATTTGGACACGAGTTAAACTTCATGGCTTGGAAAGGAAAACTACTAAATAGGGATGGGATTCCTTTACATATTTTCTGTCTGTCTCAATTTTGCTCGTCATATAAAGCAGTGATTCTATTTGGAACAATAAAATTTTGAGTATTTAAATTTCTTCAGTTTGATCGCCCTAACATCTAGTTAAATGTTTACTTGGAACTTGCATTACGTGCAGGATGCTATTGGTCACTGGTATTGTTGTAATGATTCTAATATCTCCATCTCAAGCTCTCAGGATGTTGCAGGATGCAAATGGAAATGGACATCCAATTCGTTTGACTAATTTCCAAGAGACCAGTGATGGTAAGGCCACATGTGCTGAACAATATTCTGAACAGTTATCTAGTACTGTTATCTCAACATTGGATAAGAAAATTTATAGTTCGAAAATTTCTAAAAGTTTAGTTTTACACCATGAATTGTCTGCTAACTTGGTAAAGGATGTGGTGGTTTCAGCCAAGGACAATTCATGCTTGAAACGCCATCATTTTGCTCTACTCAACTGAATAATAACTGAAACCTGGAGGTAATATCGATAGTTTGGCATACTCTTGCCAGGTTATATCTATGGCAATAACTATTTTGTCAACTTCTGAGTACATATTGCTATTTATACTTTAATTCAGAAATTACCAAACACGAAACTTGGAGTAAAGTCAGTCATCTCATTGACTGGAAGTCTTTATTGTGATCAAGCTGATTGTTCACCTTTTTTTGTGCTTAATTACAGGGTACTGATAGCAGTATAGACGACTGTGTTCTCCATCTCATCTGTCCTTGTTGTACGCTGTGCCAGGTTATATCCATATTAAGTTCTGCAACATCTGCTGCAGCCTCCAGGTTGCCATTTGCTGTCCCATCCCCATCACCCTCACTAGACAACGAGGATGTCACTAACTTGAGAAATCTATATCGCCTTCTACTTTTATCTAAGGTTCCTCAGAAGGAAAATTCTTCTCCAGTAAGTAAAATTCTTCTTCAGTAAGTAAACTTTCATTAGAGCATCACTTCTCAATATGTATGGATAGATGGCATAAGATGCTCCCAGGTTATAGCCGAGTTTATTATGTAACAAAGGAAGCTTGATGTTGGTAAAACGAATACCATTTTAGACATCCGATATGTAAAATTACTATCTTTGAGCTGAAAACTGATTTAAGAGCTGTGAACTTGGATGGAGCAACTAAATCAAGATTATGTTCAGATTAGGTATTAATTTTTATTAAAAAGCGCTAAAAGTAACAAAAAAAAGAATATATTTTCTTAATACAGTCAGCTCAAATCAATATCGGGAGGATGTGTAAAGAGTTTCACATTATTTAACTGTACAAGCATTATATCATGAAGTTCAGCAACTTTTTAATTTTATATATATATATATATATATATATATATATATATATATATATATATATATATTACATTAATAAACTAAAATCACATATACTGTGTGAGTACTTTAAGCATCAAATTTTACATGATTTATTGAAAATAAGCACACACTATATAGCGTGAACTTTCAATACCCCATATCCTTTGGAGTGAGTAAAATAAGATCTTTTGACATCGCAAGATGTACCACTTGTGTTTTTAGCCTTTGTTTGTTCTGTTTCTTATTCTGTACAAATTTTGCAGATTCCTGGATATAATAGCACCGGGGAGAAGGAAGATGATAGCCCAGATGATATTTCTCTTGTGCTATATGAAATGAGGTCTCTGCCAGAGTTCTTGCCAGTTCTTTCTGTCATTCCAGAGGTACGAAGGGACGCAACATTTTGATGAGATTATATATCACAATCCATGTGGCACATAATTTGTAACTTCTGAGCTCCACACTAACGCTCATTTGTGCCCTTCTCCACTACAGCTTCCAGCAGAGTCCCAACAGCAGTTTCTCCTGCTAGCGGATTTAACTAATCGCGTTATATCTCGTGCTGTTGCAAGAACCATCAGAAGGATGTTCATATGAAGCTAAAGGTACAGTAGCATCTAGGGCAGGTCAGAAATCCAGTATCCATCTGATTATTGGCTTTACCGTGATTAGTTTTGGAAATATTACTTCGTCATGTACATCTTTTTTAATTTGAAACAAAATGAGACCCCGTAAACGGCTTTTTTTTTACACGCCCGCATGCCGTAATTGATAAACTTCTGTTTAAACCTATGTTATAATACAATACTGCAGTTCGCCTTGAAAGGATGTGTTCATGTAAATTTTGGTTTTGTTTCAAAATATATGAGTAAGAGATCTAGCGATGAGACAGACATTCCTTTAATTGAAGGCTTTTTACTTTTTCATTTACACAAGTAGATGTTAGAATTAAAGGCACATCTAGGTTTAATTTAATCCAAAAGTAAATCATGAACAACATGTGATTGACTATCAGTAACGAATAACAGGAGCATACTATAGATGCATATGCTAGAAGACTACACATATATCCATCTAATGTGCTCACAATCAATAGATTGAAAATAAACAGTAGAAACATTGTAACGTACTGTTCGTGTGCAGATGGAGCGATGAAGCGTTGTAAGCGCGTCTGATGCCGAGGGCGAGCGCGCGCAGTCGAGCGCGATGCCTAGCAGCCGCTCCTGAACGTCGAGGAAGACGAGCCGTGACGGTGACGTGGAAGCAGTCGCGCCGAGCGCTTCCCAAAAACCTGATTCGCCCTCTCCGGTGCAAGAACGCGAGGACGGACGGTTTCGAGACACCTTTCCGTCATTGGTGCACGCCGGCGTCTGACGGGCGAAGCGAACTTGATGGCGGCGCAGCGAGAAAGCGGCAAAAGCAGCTAGAGCGCAGAAAACTCTATTTTGCCCGGATGACGGCGACGCAGATATAAAGGAGCCCTGGTAACGATCAGTAACGAACCACGACTCGAGGGCGTCCACGATCGGAGTCCATTACGGGATGCATTACGGTGTCCTTATCTCATACTACAATCGCGATTCCGAGTAGCAAAAGAGTAATCTGCAAAGGAGGCTGCGCCCACGCAAAGCCCTGGACCGGGTCGGCGGACCATTCACGCAGTGCCGACGCCCGCGCTTCTCGCCGCCGCCCGCCCCGCGTGCAGTGTTCGAGCCCGAGCCCGCCTGCCCGGCGAGGCGAGGCGAGCGCGTGTGTATTCTTTCTCCCTTTCTCCACATGGTTCTACCATGGTGTAGCACACTCCACTATTTAAACTAGTGCTCACCACTTTAGGCTAGCAATGTGGTACTATTGCTAGTGCACATGCTCCTCATGAGGTGGGCCTTTGAGATTTTCTAGGATTTATTGTCTCAATCAAATGGGCTTGGCCCAAATAATCCAACAATCCCCACCAGATCTCAAAGTCCCACCGATACCTTGCCTGCTCCCAAAGTCGTTAATATACCAAAGATTTCGGTGACAATGGACTATGCCTTGAATTGCACCTAGGACTCCAAATTACACTCACCACAACTTGAACAATGGACTAAGCCTTGAATTGCAAGTTTTGTGCGATCGAAGTTTCATTTAAAGCCTTAGGCGATACTAGGCTGCCAATAGGCTTCCTCGGGTGGAGCATATAAGTCGTACTCCATGGTCTCTTCATGAGCTTACTAGAGATTACCCAAGTCTCATAGATCGCGACTTTCAACATCACTCTCATATAGGTGTGTTCTTTCAAGATGCTCAGAGGATGACATCTTCGCTAAATAAAGCCAACAGAACACATTAAGGCAAAAGCCAACCTGCCATACAGATTTCGAGAGTATTGCATCTTCACTTGGAACTAGTTAGAAAATTACTCTCCTCCAGTTAACCAGTAGCTTGTTTTTCCCAGGACCTAATTCACGGGATCTCCGATCACATAGGTTGGGTTACCGCTATGGTATAACTCACATGGGTCTCATGCCTAGTTCCTTTGATGCGTTATCTATCACATTCCGTGATAGCCCTTTAGTGAAGGGATCTGCCAGGTTTTTAGCCGTCTGGATATAATCCAATGCTATCACTCCGGAGTTTTTCAATTTCCTGACAGACTTCAAACGTCTTTTCACATGTCTTGAGGATTTCAAGTTATCTTTAGAACTGTTCACTTTAACAATAACTGTTTGATTGTCACAGTTCATAAGAATGGCCGGTATTGGTTTTTCAACCACCGGAAGATCCATCAAGAGTTCACGTAGCCATTCTGCCTCAACAGTGGCTGTATCCAATGCAGTCAATTCTGCCTCCATAGTTGACCGTGTCAAAATAGTCTGTTTGCAAGAGCTCCACGACACAGCGCCCCACCAAGTGTAAACACATATCCACTGGTGGCCTTAATCTCATCAGCATCAGAGATCCAATTTGAATCACTATAACCCTCTAGTACTGAAGGGTACCCGGTATAGTGTATTCCATAATTTACTGTACCCACCAAGTAACGCATAACTCTTTCGAGTGCACGCCAATGATCATCTCCCGGGTTAGAAGTAAACCGGCTCAATTTGCTTATAGCAAATGAGATATCAGGCCTTGTAGCGCTAGCCAAGTACATGAGAGATCCAATGATCTGAGAGTATTTCATTTGATCTCTAGCAATTCTCTTGTTTTTCCGAAGAATCACACTTGGATCATAAGGTGTTGGAGAAGGCTTGCTATCCGAATAGCCAAACCGACTCAAAACCTTTTCCACATAATGGGATTGAGAAAGACTAATCCCATCCTCACTTTTGACTAACTTGATGTTCAAGATCACGTCAGCCTCTCTGAGATCTTTCATATCAAAATTTCCAGACAGGAAAGACTTGACCTCATTGATCACATCAAGGTTTGTTCCAAAGATCAAAATGTCATCCACATATAGGCACAGAATAACTCCCTCACCCCCACCATGGCGATAATACACACACTTGTCGGCCGTTTACAACGGCCAGCTTGTGTCAATGTTCTATCGAACTTCTCATGCCATTGTTTAGGTGCTTGTTTAAGGCCATAAAGAGATTTGATAACTTACACACCTTGCTCTCATGTCCGGGTAGCACAAATCCATCTGGTGATCCATGTAGATCTCCTCATCTAGCTCTCCATTAAGAAAAGTCAGTCTTCACGTCCATTTGATGGACAATGAGACCATGAGAGGCAGCCAAGGATAAAAGTACCCGGATGGTTGTGATCCTAGCAACAGGTGAATAAGTATCAAAATAATCCTCTCCTTCCTTTTGCGTATAACCCTTAGCCACAAGTCTAGCCTTGTACTTTTCAATAGTACCATCAGGCCTGAGTTTCTTTTTGAACACCCACTTACAGCCCATAGGTTTGCAACCATAAGGCAGTTAGCGAGCTCCCAAGTTCCGTTAGACAGAATAGAATCCATCTCACTACTGACCGCCTCCTTCCAAAGAGTCTGCATCGGAAGATGCATAAGCTTCTCGAAATAGAGGTGGGAGTATCATCCACAAGGTACACAAGTGAAATCATTACCAAAGGATTTAACCATCCTTTGTCTCTTGCTCCTCCTAGGAGCCTCACCATCATCCTCCTCAGATTTTGCTCGGGTATCTGCTCGTAATCCTCGGTTTGTGCAATAGGTTCGGGAATTATCTCAGATTTTGACTAGAAACGCTATGCAAATCTTTCATGGGAAATATGCCCTCAAAGAAGGTGGCATCTCTGGATTCCATGATTGTACCGACGATCATGTCGGATACCTCGAGACTTTACTACTAAAAATCTATAGGCAATGCTCCGATGAGCGTATCCCGTAAAGACACAATCCACCTGCCTTAGGTCCAAGTTTGCGCTTTTTAGTTATGGGCACATTGACTTTCGCCAAGCAACCCCACGTGCAAGTATGAAAGTGATGGTTTTCTCCTTCCTATTCTTCATATGAGGTTTTCTCCTTATTCTTAGAAGGAACTTTATTCAAAAGCGTGACAAGAAGTCAACAGGCCTCCCCACCATTCCTTAGATAGACCCGCAGTGTCCAACATGGCATTTACCAAATCGGTTAGAGTGCGGTTCTTTCTTTCGGCAACCCCATTAGGCAGGCGAATAGGGAGGTGTCCTCTCATGAATAATTCCATGTTCCTTACAGAATAAGTCGAACTCAGAGAGAAGTACTCACCGCCACGATCCGACCTAAGCCTTTTGATTTTTCTTTCTAATTGATTTTCAACTTCAGCCTTATAGACTTTGAAGTAGTCTAAAGCCTCATCTTTAGTTTTCAACGAGATAAACATAGCAGTATCTAGATGCATCATCAATCGTAGTCATGAAATATCTTTTTCCTCCTTTAGTCAACACACCATTCATCTCACAAAGATCTGAATGTATGAGTTCTAATGGTGCCAAGTTTCTCTCCTCCGCCTTGTGAGGTTTGCGAGGTTGCTTTGATTGCACACAACTTTGGCACTTAGAACCTTTGACAAGAGGAATTTTTTGGAATTAAATTCATACTAGCGAGCCGAGTCATACAACCAAAATTTAAATGACATAACCGTGAGTGCCAAACATCGGCTTCACCTCCATTGGAAATATCACAAATATGGTTCACAACTTTATTGCAAAAATCAGAAAGGGAAAAACGGAACAAGCCTCCGCATTCATAGCCTTTACCAATAAAAAGTCCATGCTTAGACACGACTACTTTATTAGACTCAAACACCACTTTGAACCCTTCTCTACATAGAAGGGAGCCGCTGACCAGGTTTTTATTTATTGAGGGGACATGCTGCACGTTCTTTAGCTGCACGATCTTTCCCGAAGTAAACTTCAGATCTACCGTGCCAACACCAAGAAGCGAAGCGTTCGAGCTGTTTCCCATCAACACGAGCAATCCCGCACGGCCTGGTAAGAAGAGAACAATGAGAGATCAGCATACACATGAACATTAGCTCCAGTATCAATCCACCAATCGGTGGTCTGATTTACTGAAAGAACAATAGGTACGTTACCATACCCGAAGTTCCTCCTCCAAGATGTGCCAATGGTCACGTTGGATGCACTTTGAGTTCTGTCCTTGCTCACCCTTCCTGCCCTTGCGATTTGGACACTGTTTGGCCCAGTGTCCAATCTCACCGCAAACAAAGCAGGCTTCTCATCTTTGTTCATTAACTTCTTCTTCTTGAAATTAGTGGTTTGTTTGGCTTTATTTTTCCCTTTGTTCTTGCCATGTGAGAACTGTTGCACCACATTGGCGCTAGGCGCCCCTCAGTTCCTTTCACAGTGCATCCTTAGCTCGAGCTTTCTCCTCAACATCTAGAGACGCAATCAGATTCTCAACAGAAATCTCTTGTCTCTTATGTTTCGTAGATGTGGCAAAATTCCTCCATGAAGGAGGTAATTTGGCAATAATGCCCCACCACAAACCCGCTGTAACTGGATTTTGAGAAGTTCGAGTTCCTGGCGAGAACTCGTATCTCATGAGCCTGCTCAACTACGTAACGGTTATCCACCATCTTGTAGTCATGATATTGCTCCATGATATACAATTCATCACAAAGATCTAAGCACCGAACTTAGCATTCGTGAGCATCCTACGCTTCCTTCGCGTCTTTAATGTGCATATACACATCGCATGCACGATCGGCAAGAACACTAAGAACGGCTCCCACAAAGAGTATGTTGGCATCCCGATATGCCTTCTCTTTTTCAGGAGTTGGATCCATATCCTCCTGGTTTGCCGCTCGACACCCGTAACACGTTCATAGTCGTAAGCCACAAGGTGACCCTTATGCGCCATCTTTTGAAGTGCACACCGGTGAATTTTTCGGCCTCGATTGCCTCGGCAAAGCCAGCCATTGATAAACCTAAGCGCCTATAATCAGGTTTTTGGATTGTTAGAATTAAAGGCACATCTAGGTTTAATTTAATCCAAAAGTAAATCATGAACAACATGTGATTGACTATCAGTAACGAATAACAGGAGCATACTATAGATGCATATGCTAGAAGACTACACATATATCCATCTAATGTGCTCACAATCAATAGATTGAAAATAAACAGTAGAAACATTGTAACGCATCGCTCGTAATGCGATGGAGCGATGAAGCGTTGTAGCGCGTACAGTGCCGAGGACGGAAGCGCGCCGCAGTCGAGCGCGATGCCTAGCAGCCGCTCCTGAACGTCGAGGAAGACGAGCCGTGACGGTGACGTGGAAGCAGTCGCGCCGAGCGCTTCCCAAAAACCTGATTCGTCCTCTCCCGGTGCAAGAACGCGAGGACGGACGGTTTCAGACACCTTTCCCGTTATTTGGTGCACGCCGCGTCACGGACGGGCAGACTTGATGGCGGCGCAATGAGGGAAATCGGCAAAACGCTAGGCGCAGAAAACTCTATTTTGCCCGGATGACGGCGACGCAAGATATAAAGGAGCCACAGTAATACCAGAATCGAACACGACTCGAGGACGCCCGCGATTCCGAGTAGCAAAAGAGTAATCTGCAAAGGAGGCTGCGCCCACGCAAAGCCCTGGACCGGGTCGGCGGACCATTCACGCAGTGCCGCGACGCCGCGCTTCGCCTCGCCCGCCCCGCCCGGCCCCGAGCCCGGCCCGCCTGCCCGGGCGAGGCGAGGCGAGCCGCTGTGTATTCTTTCTCCCTTTCTCCACATGGTTCTACCATGGTGTAGCACACTCCACTATTTAAACTAGTGCTCACCACTTTAGGCTAGCAATGTGGTACTATTGCTAGTGCACATGCTCCTCATGAGGTGGGCCTTTGAGATTTTTTAGGATTTATTGTCTCAATCAAATGGGCTTGGCCCAAATAATCCAACAGTAGAAACTCAAATTATCCTGTCATATTGGGTGAATAAACAAGCTAAGGCTATATTAATATGCAAAAGGTACATATACAACAACAAGAGCAGTTGGTGAACAAGGCTTTTGCTTCTCTACACAACAGTGAAGTGATAGTATTTTTATATTTTTTTTAAATTTAAAAAAAGTATTTTCGTCTGCCTAGGCTGACGAAAATAGTAACAATTGCCGACGAAAATAGCGCCCAGATATTTTCGTCGGCCATGGCCGACGAAAATAGTGCCCAGATATTTTCGTCGGCTGTGGCCGACGAAAATACAGACGCCACATCAGGAGACAGCTACTATTTTCGCCAGATGCTCCGGCCGACGAAAATAATTATATTTTCGCCGGTTGCCGACGAAAATAAATGTATTTTTGTCAACATAATTTCGTCGGTAAACCGACGAAAATAGCTATTTTTGTCGGTTTTTACCGTATTTTCGTCGGTTTTAGGCCGGCGAAAATAATATGGATTCCTGTAGTGACATGGGCCAAACTGTACCAGCTCGTCCCAATAGACCCGAATAGAACCTAATCCTTGCATGACTGGACAAAATGCTGAAACCACAAGATCCTTGTATAACAAGATGGCAGCTAATCCACCTCAATTTTAAGAACACACGAGGAAACGCAATCCACAAGCAACCATTTCGAAAACCAAGTAGAAAATCACAACGAGGAAGGGTCTAGCAGATCCAACCGAAACATCAAACATGAGCAACAGATTCCTCAGACAAGGTATGTTCCAGAGTCATCATACAGAACTACACATGAAGCAAAAGCGCAAGAGAAAACAGGACGGATAGTTAAACCAGGTCCTATTACAACTAGGTAAATTACACTAACGATTCTAGTATCCATCCCAACGCATGAATCCGACACCGGATAAGATCCCACTTAATTGGAGAGCAAACTCATGGCTTCCAACGTGAGTCTTGCCATTCTGAACAATGAAGAGATTGCATATAGCAGATCCATCACCAGCATAAATCATCATTTGTCTCGAAACTGTAGCCTACGTAAACATAAAGAGGTGCAGTGAATTCCTAGGAGCCTCCATTAAGAGAAGTTTTACATTCCTTAGTAAGACCATGACCACAACGCGCTATAAGGACCACACTTTGGACCAACATGCAATTTGATGTAATTGTGGCAAAGCTGGATTGCTATGATTTTAAAGAAGCCGCAATGTCCTATTATTATAAAGTTGATTTGTACTGGTTCAACTATTTATTCCATACCTAGCTATATAGTCTTCTCTGGGTGACAATCCTGTTTCCCTTCTTACTACATGTCTACATACCATATTTGCAGGATTCACTGTAAACTCTTGCGAATCGCAAACCAGATTCGTCAAATCCGAACCCAGCTTAGGGTATGAGGTTTATGTTTGCAATGGAAATTAGAAGAAAAAGTGATGAACCACGAACCTGAATCTTGTACCGTGACTCGGACGAACCGTCTTTCTAGTAACTATGCTACAAAAGATCTTTTACGGTACACTAAATTCAAACCGTTCATTCTTTTTGATCTAATGGATCAAATTATCTATAATTTATTTATACTTCCTCTGGTAGTAAAGTATTAGAAATATTCTTAATAAATCAATGGCTAAATCTGATTTTTACTACCTACTATATACTATTAATATAATATAACGTAAAATTTGTCGTGCTTGCATCAAGGGCACCATAGGCCCCAAGTGTCACATTGTGAGAATAAATAGGCCCCTAATACGGAATTCTCATACTCCTGCAGACAAAGTTTGCTCCAGTGGTAGGGGAAGATAACACAACAGCAATCCTGGCGAACAAATTGAAGTGGCCGTGGGGGATGACAACAACGCCACACCAGTTGAAGGTTCCAAAAGGTGGACAACTACAGCAAAGGGAAAACTGCAGAGGGGCGTCGGAAGAACATGCCAGCTATCTTTGTATCTCCAAACCAGTGCAAAGAGTTAAAATAAAAAAAATCGAATGGGTGAGCACAGGTGTACGCTTTATAAGCACCACAAGATTTTTGACTCTATGTATGAAGAATAAAGAATTGCCTGCGTAATAGACTTCGGTAGAAATTTATAAGGATATAACTGCCCTGTGATCAAGGTTTAAAATGCTGGCGAAATTTTATCCGAGATTTTAGATTTCAGCCGGGGACGAATTAAAAACTCCCAGTCGAATAAAAAATTTTCAAAAAAAATTCAAATTGCGACAGTAATTTGGACCGGATTTAGTATCTTCGGGACTGGATTTGAAGTGTAGTAGTACAAGTTAGGTATAACAGCTTCTAATTTCAATATTTGAAAAAATTCAAATTGTTACGGTAATAAAAATACTTAGCTCAGTTGGTAACCACCCAACCCACTCGGCTGATCCCCCTGGTTTGAGGTTCGAATTCTCAGTTATGCATGGCTGCATGCTTTAATTTTTTTGTTTCATGCAAGCTAAGCCTGAGGAATACATATAAGAGTATCGCAACATACAAGTCACAACTCTTACCTAGGTCAGTTGATTGAAGGCCAAAAGCATGAGCTGCTGGAGTGGTCGGTTTGAATCCTGACGTACGGAGCTGCTTCGGTTACAATTTTTCTTCTTCTTTGCATTGCCTTGCATGCAAGGCTTGGCAAAAATTCCAAAATGTTAATGGCTAGTGAAGGGATCAAACCCAGCACCGCAAGACCGACGCGCTAATGCTCTACCAAACGAGCTGGACTTCGAATCCTGTTGAAGTTGCTATCCTTGCCTGCAAGGCAGTATACGTCTTGACCAAAATACCAAATTATTGGCTAGCAAAGGGACTCGAATCCGCGATTACGAGAACCGAGGCTCTGATGCTCTACCGATTGAGCTAGACATTCCTTTAAGCTTACCTTTTTCAGACCTTAGTCTCCGCTGATCTGCTTACATTGTATTCGGTTAATTATTGTCTTACAAGTTTCGCCATGGCAAAGGTGTGCAGCTTCTTCCTACGTGTGGCGTACTTCTTGAATGGGAATTGTACGCATACTCGTAGCAACAATCTAGAGTGGCATGTGGTGCGTGGATATTTTGTTTCGAGTTTAGGCTAATCGAAATTCTACTCAATCTGCTTGGAAGAGGGATAAGATGGTGGAAATGCAAGTAATTTTGGGTATGGACCCCTCCAGTCACAAATACTTATCGTTTTGAACATAGGTATAATCAAACTTTTAATACTTTAATTGTCAATATCTTTTTAAATATTTAAATTGGATACATATAAATTATATGTATAGATTTATCTTCAAAAGTATTTTTATAATATTATAATTTTATTAGGTTTTCTTAATATATTATAATAAAAATTAGTGGTTAAAGTTGTGTTTTAAAAACCGTATCGATGTCCAAAACGATAACTATTATGACGGGAGGTAATAACGTTTTTACTGTTGTTGATCCATATTCCATACAGAGGGACAGGAAATGACGAGAAAGTTGAACCCATTTCCCATAAAATGGGTCAAAAGTTAGCTGACGATAGGTTGGGCGTGCTAAGAAATGCAAACTGGAGTCGCTCATTTCATAAAAGGCTATTGACTTTTAATCGAAGTATTTCCTCCTGTCATCAAAAAGATGATATTTTGGATATCAATACGGTCTTCAAAACACAACTTTGATCATTAATTTTTATTATAATATATTTATAAAACTCAATAAAATTATAATATTATGAAAGTACTTCTCGAGACAAGCCTACACATATAATTTTCATATATCCAATTTAAATATTTAAAAATATATCGATAGTCAAAGATTTAAAACTTTAATCATCACTATGTCCAAAACGTTAACTTTTTAAGATTGAAGGGAGTATACACCAAGACAGGTGAAAAGCAATCAATAAATGCTTGTGCAACGATGGCACTCCTAATAGTTTGATACCAAGGCTTGATACTAAAGGAGAATTAGTGGTTAGATGATATTTTAGAAACAACCATCCTAATAACTTGTTGCTTTATGCTTTATACTAAAAGGTGCCTAATAACTTGTTGCTTTATGCTTTATACTAAAAGGTGCCTAATAACTTGTTGCTTTATGCTTTATACTAAAAGGTGCCACAATGATCATGCAATTGGCCCTTTCAATGCAAAAATAGTATCAAGTCCTTTTATTGCACCATTTGTCAATACAATTTTTATTGATTTCCAAAAAAAGATTTGATACTTGTATGAGTATCAAGCTTATTCTCTCCCTTCCAACTCACAAAAAAATATGATGTAGCATAATTATGGATTGAGCACAGGTGATTATTGAAAATGCCAAAAATGCTGCCAAAATCGGCTTAGTTAGATAGGAAATGACATGATATACGATACCTTGCTTAAACAAAAGATAGACAGAGAAGCACCTGGTCTGCAAGATCTCCTGTTGAAAGTGATTTGAAGTTCTGAATACAAAATCCAACATTGGGGCAAGAAACCCTTCAGCTTCCTTTGACTGCTGGCTGCAACTCAGACTTGGTAGCTGAATAGTCGAGTTGTCTGCTCTGGCAAGTTGAAGTCATACTACACAATGTCAAACATGGGCCAAATTACACCAGCTCGGCCCAATAGACTCCAATTGAGCAGCCCAACCCAATCCTTGCATGACTGGACAACTGTGGTACAGACATTCAAAGGAGCAGGACAAAATGCTGAAACTGCACAAGATCCTTGTATAAAAAGATGCTGAAACTGGTAGACATAGAAGCACCTGGTCTATCCTTTGTCAGATGGGAAATGAAATGATATACGATACCTTGCTTAAAATAAAGATAGACATAGAAGCACCTGGTCTCCAAGATCTGTTAAAAGTAACCGAAGTGATTTGATGTTCTGAATACATTGTCCAACAATGGGGCAAGAAACCCTTCAGCTTCCTTTGAATGCTTGCCTGAAACTCAGACTTGTTAGCTGAACAGTAGAGTTTGTCTGCTCGGGCAAGTTGAAGTCACACTACACAGTGTCCAAACATGGGCCATATTACACCAACTTGGTCCAATAGACTCGAATTGAGAAGCCTAACCCAATCCTTGCATGACTGGACAACTGTGCTACAGACATTCAAAGGAGGAGGATAAAATGCTGAAACTACACAGATCCTTGTATAACAAGATGCCAGCTAATCCACCTCGATTTTTTAAGAACACATAAGGAAATACAATCCACAAGCCACCATTTCGAAAACCAAGTAGACAAGCACAATGGGGAGCGGTCTAGCAGAACCAACCCAAGTATCAAACTTGGGCCATAGATTCCTCAGTCAAGGTATGTTCCAAAGAGGTGCTTCTATCCAGGGTTAAGTTATCTTTTTTTTTTAGAAAATCGTGTGATTTTTTAATTTAGATTATCGCAAAAATCGCTAAAAATTCGCTTGAAATTCGCTAGAAATTGCATTGTTTTGAAATTCGAAAATTTTGAAAAAAACCCGATTTTGATTGATTTTCTCCAAATTTTCATCGACCAGTTGAAAGCTTCTCAAAACCGATTTTTTGAGTGATTTTCTCTCAATTTTAACCGATTTACTCTTAATTTTGACCGATTTCTCCCAATTTTGACTAGTTTTCTCCTCATTTTTACCGGCTAGTTGAAAAGGCCGATTTTTTTTAGCGATTTTCTCTCGATTTGCACGATTTTCTCACGATTTTCACCGATTATCGTGATATTTACGTGTCATAATTTTTTTAAATTTTTTAAATTAACCGATTTATCGGCCGGTTTTAAATGTTTTACTCCTCCGATAAGGCCGAAAATCACGATTTTCACCGATATTGTAAACCCTGCTTCTATCTATCATTATTTGAAAATTGTACAAATATTAAAACATGAATAAATGGTGAAGGATGATTACTCACCTCTTCATTTGTTTTAAAATTTATGCAACATGTATTAGGAGGATGATGCGTAGAAACGCTACTCATTTTCCAAAGTCATCATACAAAACTACACACGAACCAAAAGTGCAAGAGAAAACAAGACGAATAGTTAAATCATGTCCTATTACAACTTCATGTGAAAATAGACTGGATAGTTTTTGGCCAATGTGGATTCTATTGGCTCAGATATTTATCGGATCGAAAATGAATACGAATGTTTTCTTCGGATACTAATAAAGATTCTGTGCTAACTATCCATTGAATACGAATATAGATCTGGATTATTTAGATATTTTGGTGCACGGGCTAGGCCAAGGTTACTATTTTGGCCCAAAAAGGTTTCTGGATTTGAAAATCATTTTCTATTTTAATTAATCTAAAAATCAAGTTTAAATTTTTATAAGTGGCGAACCAGCTCTAAATATTATGAAACTTTTTGGGACATTCCTAGCACAGTCTATCATTTAAAAATTATTTTTAAGATAAAACTTTTTGGGCCTGCTCAATTTTCCAGTTAAGGTAGATGATTTATTTGAGGGGATACATTGAGGTATAAATTTTTAATAAATTTATTCAGTGTTTACCATATTATTAGTAATCTCAAGTAAAAATTTAGTATTTGTTTGATTAGTATTTAATTTGTATTAATTCTTTTACTTCATCTCTTAGATTTTTACTTTGTCAGTTATTTACTTTTTACCGGAAGTAAAACTAAGTATTATTACCTAATATTTTTACCATGGGTAAGTATTACCTCAAGGAGGGTTGAGTAAAATTTTAAGATTCAAATAAGGTATACAGTATTTTAAATAAATCTTACATGATTGAAATGACAATAAGATTTTATTGCTTTTTAATTCCTTACCTTTAATTAATTGCTTAAATTTTTACTTTTGCCTTTACTAAAAGTTTTACTATTTTACTTTTACTCTTTTACCTTTTGCCTTTTTACAATTTTACTTATTGATTTTCTTTTTAGATTAAATTCCAAATTTATAAACAAAAATTATAAATTTAGATTTTATGCTCATTCACATGTTGGGATGCACATTTTATATGCCACATTTTAGGATCTTACAATTTATCGCCCGGGTCAAATCAAGGACTGAACGTAGTGTTGCATGATCCAAGTAATAACCGTACAACCATGAGGGCTAGTATGGGATAGCCTTAACTTATTAAGTTATTTAAAACTAGCTTTGCACATTCGTAGGCTGAAGTACCACAAGCATTCCAGGTAGGTTTGCTTGTAAGGGGCTTCCACATGTACTTGTGGGTAAAAGCATATCGGTGCAATAGTGTACGTCTAGCTATGAGGAGAAATGGTTATTATTTATTGAACTCAAAATATTTATGATTTACATTATTATTTTGTTTCTACCGCCATAGCAAGGATTTAACGTCACCGGGTTGGTGCAAAGCTAGGTTTGGATAATGTAAAGGTTATGTATAATCTCTTTGCGATACACCAAAGAAAGTGTGTTAAGTATCTTTGCAAAAAGAGATGATCATTCCTTATGGGTAAAGCAATACACATCTGCAGAGTGTAAAACTAATCGATTAGTCATATCCACGGTCATGGATAACTTGAAGAACTGACACTAGTTAGATGTTTTCTATTTTCACAAAAATGAGACAGATGGTTTGGAGTTGAATAACCTTATTAAATTTCCTTTAAGTTTTATTTAATTGTTGCATGCAATGGTGTTGGACCACATTTTGCTCACGAAGGGCTGTGAGTAAATTGCTACATTTTTGTTGTTCATCACTTGTTATTTTAATTACTCATTAAATTATTTTTATTTACTTTATGCTTTTGAATTAATATTCAGTATTTACAATTCAAACTTAGCTTTATGCAAAAATAACCGTAGAAACCATCCATTGATTCAGCTTGCATATATTTAGGTGTTTGTAAAAGTCTTTTGAGTACTTCTGTACTCAACTTGCAATATCGTTGTTTTTAGGTGAGGGGTCAGATATTCCAGAAGACGTATATTTTGACACATGTTATGTGTTAGATAACAATGAATCTTTCTAAGATTTCACCTTGTCAGCTGCTTGTGGAATTTTGGGCTTAGATAGCATACTACAAGATGAAAAGTTTGCACTGTTATTTTACATTTGCTATTTGTAAAAGAACTTCCACTATAATAAATTATGCAACTTTTGTATTGATGTGTCTTCATATTGTGTTAGTGCGTGCTAGTGATTGATCGTGCGACTAGCATAGTATGTACTTTACAACCTTTCTTTTATGTTGCATTGTAGCATAAAAAGAGAGGGTCTCTGTAACACCCCAAATTTTGCTTTCCTTGTATTTAACTGGTATTTGGCATTTTTGTGAATTTTTGGAATTTTCTGGAATTATTTGGATTTAATTTGAATTTATTCCCTTTTGAGATAATTAAATAATTAAAAATTTTAAATACAATTTTGTTGGAAATAATTTATTTGAGTCCAAAATGTCTCAAAGTATTTTTCTAGAATTTTTCTGGAATTTTTCTGATTATTTTGCTATTTTTCTTGAATTATTTGGATTTCTAGAAATTAATTTAATTATTTAATCGCTGAAGAACCCTAATGGGTTTCACTATTCCTCCGACCGAGCTGGACTCGAGTCTGACTCGAGTCCGATCGAATCGCGTCTAAGCCAGACTGAGCCGACCCAAACCCTAACCCGCGTGACCGTTGGATCTTGATCTAACGACCAGCGTTGAGCCATGTCGCCCCGCGCCTCGAGTCGTCCGATCCGGGCCGGATGGACGCACGGGATGGCGCCACGTCACCGTCGTCTCCGAGCCCGACTCAGTTTCCGCCGCGCAACGGCCACGCCGAGATTTCCGCGGAGAACTCGGACGCTGAGGCCCTATTTATTGCACCGCCACCCTTGTCGTGACCCCCTTTCCATTGCGCACGTTTTGCCCCAAGTCTCACCCCTTAAGCCGCGCCCTAGCCACCGCAATTTCTCGCCGAAGTTGGTTTCGGGTTCGGTTCGAGTTTTGGTGTTCCTCCGCCGTGAACCACCATTCCCCGTCGTGCTTGAGGTCAGATCCGAAGTCCTCGTGTTGAGCCGCACCCATTGAGACCACTCACCTCGCCGGAGGAGCCCCGTAGTGCCGCGCTGTGTGTCGTCGTCTTTGGCTCCGGCAAGCTCGCGTCGCCGCACCGCCATCAACGCCTGCGAAGTTTCTCCACCGTCCGATGAAGATCCGACCGTCGTGGTGAGTTCACGTGCGCCCTAACACACGCAAAAACCAGATTAGATCTAGACCATTAGATCCAGATCGTAGGGCTTAGGTTAAGCCATGTAGCCATACTGTTTAGCCGTGGATCGGGTCAATGTAGCCCGTGGGATCTAGATCCTGCGGCATAGATGAAGCCACGTAGCCCGTAACCGCACCGTGCTAGATCCAATCTTGGCCGTTAGATCTAGATCGTACGGTTAGAACTGAACCGCGTTGTAGCGTTAGATGCGATCCTAGCCGTTCGATCGAGATCGAACGGTGTAGATTGAGCCACGTGTCGAGCACCGGGACATGCCACGTCGCCCCTTGGTGATGCGTAAACTCAATCCAATCTCGACCGTTTGATCCAAATCGCACAGTCCAGATTGAGCCACGTAGTCCCACGGTAGCGAGATTAGATCTAATCTAGACCGTTGGATTTCAAACCAACGGCCCAGATCGTGCCACGTGGCTGGGAGCCGAAGTGCCGCGGTCCACGCGGGCGACGCCCGGTCGTCACTGACGTCAGCATGGGCCCGCGTGTCAACGACTGCACCAACCACACGATGACGTCATCCGTGACGTCATGATGACGTCATGGTTGGGTCCAGCTGTCAGAACCGTTCGGGCGAGCCGTGCTGACGTCAGCAGTGGGTACCACATGTCAGAGACACTATGCGCATGGACCGAGTCCACGGTGGACCCAAGCCGAGCCGTGGACCGAGTCTGTGGACCGGATGATGCAAGCATGACGTCATAATTCGATTTTTATTTAGAAAAATAATTGGGTGGAAATTAAAAATCCCCACTGACGCAATGCTGACGTCATAATCGGATTTTTCAATAGAAAAATAAATGAATTAATTCAGTTTATTCTTTTTTTTTATTTTTCAAACTTCAAACGCTTATAACTTTTGCGTTTTAACTCCGATTGGGACGATTCCAGTTCCTAACTTTTTTGTAAAATTGAACTCTATTTAATGGTGAATTTTATTTGAATTTTTTGACAATATTTGTCTACTGTTTATTTATTTATTGCTATTTGTGCACGTTACGAGTAGATGTTGAAGTGCCCGAAGGCTTTGAAGGTGAAGTTTTGACCCAGGAGCCATCTCAAGACCCTGAACAAGTACTTTTTGAAGGCAAGTTATGCTTTGACCATATTGTTCCCACTTTGGAAATTATTTTGATTTAAATTATTGCATGTTAATTTAATTAGAAAATTCTTTGATAAATTTTGGAAATTAGTTAAATGCCAATTTGCTGTATTCCACCTTGACATAAATAATTGCATACCATGACCCCTTGTCATCCTAGTCTGGTTTAAGAAGTTGGACATTATTAAATCGCCAACATGGGTATTTAAACCGTTGTAGTATAATGCTTAGACCTGCCACATAGTCATGACATCATCTTGGATAATTAAATGCTAATGTTGACTTATTGAGATATTGAACCTGTTTTCGAGAAGTGTCATGTGTTGTTGATAATGATGTTGATGGCACGTGGTGCATGGTAATCAACTGGGGGTTTGATAAATAGATTTAGACCGGGGCAAGTGGCAAGGATAATCTGGTGGGCCATGAGTGGCACCGGGAATGTCGTTTTGGTTCTTCAGCAGTCTTGCCTTGGTCACCCTAAGGACTTAACCTTGTAAGCCTTTGAACTGAGTCAAACGTGCAATCACATGTCTATAATGGAACGGACCTAGTTGAATAAGTTGTTAATAATTTGTTTGTGGAACCTCGGGGTGTCAACTACACCTTTTGTGTAGTTGTACGGGGGAGGGTACCGGGGCGATGGCTAGGTACCCATCTAACGGTTGGTTGGCCTAGACTTCGCCTTTGCTAAGAGAAGGGTTAGTGCGCAACAACCGGGGAGGTCCACTTGTGTAGTTAGAGGCTTCTGAAAGACTTTGTTACGGACACTCACCTTTGTGGTGTTTGCCTGTATCTTGTGGGTAAAGTGCATAACCTCTACAGAGTGTACAACCTATTCGAATAGCCGAGTCCACAGCATTGGACACTGCTCGGGGATTACAGTCAAGGGTTAGACTTTCATGAAAATAACTTGGCTTTGGAAAATGTTTGGGTTGAAATGATGAATTGGACTTAGGATTGGAAAATGCTTTACTTGTGACATCCTTGTGAAAGTACCCCATTTATTATTGTTTTACTGCTTTGCAATCTATTACCGTATTTACACATGCTGCTTTTCTGCAAATATACCTATTAACCTATCCTTTGTAATAAGCCATGCATATAGAATATTAGCTTGCATTTTGTGCATGACTTGTGTGGGGGCTCCGGAATCAGATTAGCGAATCATGTCATTACTGTTGCATCGGACTGGAGATTAATGCAACCTGCAACGTCTCCTGACCGCTAAGCCAAATCCGTACTCGGATTGGGGCCAATTAATCGGCAAGACTCGTGAGGAGTATACCTGCCAATTGATTGATCCCAACTCGAGCTTCCCGCAACCGCGTGCATAGTATCTTGGTTCCACTGGATCAAGAGCCCAGTACCACGCGTTGTCATGCAAGACAGTCTCAACTATGCAAGAGTAAATATATTGCACCGTAAAAGGTAACGTTATTACAATAGTTTAACTTTACAGTCACGGCTTACAGCCGGAACAAGTCCAAAAGAAACACCAGCACCAGCGGAAACACCAAAAGAAGAACACGCAGTGTGCCTCCACCCCCAGGCAACTGGCTGGATGATAACCCAGCTAAGCCCCAGCAGAATCGCCAGCGTCGTCAACGAACTGCGACTCGTCTGGTACATCTGCATCATTACCTGCTTCTTCTCCTTCTAACCAAAATCCGTTAGAGCAAACGGTGAGTACACGTATGTACTCGCAAGACTTTAGTGTATGGAATGAATACATATAAAATGCAGGTTGAAACAAAGAATAACAGGTTACTACACTAGTCTTTTTGAGCACAAAGCGGATTTTGCTTACAATATGATAATAAATTCACAATCGCATTTTACGAAAGAAATTGAGTGAAGAAAACTTTTCAAACAATTAACAATATACCAGCGATTAACCAAACCAACATCCAACCATTCCTTCCACCAAACCAAATGCATTCACTCCGCACCTTTTGAACCCAAGATTCAAACACACACACACACCCAACCAACACGTTCCAACCTCGAAACCCATTTTTCCAAAATTTACCTGCACTCCAAAATCTATACTTGATAGTACTTTCCAAGCTGCTCATGACCGTGAGCACGGCTAATCGATTAGTTTATTTATCTCTGCAGAGATCAGACATTGTACCCACATGACACGTTCTAGCAATCATGTCATCCATGCCTCGCGATACCGGTACCCGATTTGCTAGACCGTGACGGAACCTTTCGAAAGAATTGAGTTCTAATCCTGCATCGGCCCGTGCGTGCATCCCTAACTACAGCCACAGAGGCCGCCAAAGTGGTTCTAATAGGCACCCACTAGCCCACGACCCCCTGTAGTAGGCATTACCGTTGTATTGGGTAAACTTTCCTTCGATGCCTCGACAAGAAAGTCCCTAGAATGCACCGACACCACAGTGCATCCAATCCTCTTGCCCTCCAATAATGCAGGTCGATTCCTCTTTTCCCGTACTAAGCCGAGGCCATCCCATACCGGGCACATGTGGTTGCACGAATTTATACCCAGTAAATAGAACCAAGTTCGGTCCTTAGGGTGACTCAAAGTAGATCTTCCAAACCCACTTGCTATGGCCACAGAGGGTCGGCACTAGCGGCCCCACCGAGCACACATTAGCCCTCAACCTCCCCATAGCAAGGGACCAACTCGCACTGCACCACTTCAAACCACCCAACGGCCCGACAACCAATCCGAACTCGAAACTGCCTTCCAACCGAACCACTACCCGGCCAAACACCACCAACTCCGAACCATCAAACATCTCGCCTTGGTCTAATCTCTCCAAGTTTTTCCATTTTACTCACGCAACCATTCCCTTTTTCCAACAAAACCCAAAACATCCAATTCCAACCTGACACCCTTCACCCATCCTAGTAGTTCCAGGAGTTTATGAATATGAACGTCATGATCTCCTGCAACCAATTCTATTGCTGAACTAAGCATATGCAACTATTATTCTCTAATACCCTCTGACACTTACTAATGTGTCTAAATTATTCTTAAGTCTATCAAGGATAGCGTATTCAGATTAGATTGAGGTAATCCAACAATTTTCGGCTTAACTACTGCTTCTCACAAATTATCACTTTTAATGAACTTATGAGCATGCATAACAGTTTTGGAAATCAAACATATGAATTTGCAATTATGGGATTGGAAATGGTCAAGGAGGCGCTTGCCTGTTTGCTCTTCGGTGAAATCGGTCTCCGGGACGTAGTCGGGATCGTCGGCGACGTTCAAGCGCCTACGCTCTACACGAAAAGCAACGAGACCCGAAATCATCGATCAAAATAGGCAAAGAAGCAATCGAAATCCAAAAAGAAGCGAAATCGGAAAACGAGAACCTAGACGGAAAAAGGAAATCCTAATTTTTTTTTCTTCCAGAGGCCGGCAGTCTGGCTTCATCATTGGGCGGTAGTGCCGCTCGCCAGCGATCAGGCCATCGTAGTCTGTAGTGCCGCTCTCCGAGGATCAAAAGGGGTTGCTCTCTGGAAAATAACTACCGGCGTCCTAACCCCGGTAGTGCCGGACCCTCCGGCAGTACCGCCTTCACACTAGCGGTAGTGCCGCTCTCCCCGAGTCCAAAATCCCAAAAACGAGATTTCGCGCATTAAACCCCGGGACTTCGACGTAAGTGCATGGATAGGTTCCTGGGACCCATGGGACCTATTCACGCAGGTTTCGTCAAGTTCGAGCCTGCTTGCACAAAATTTCACTTTTCGGATCCTTTCTCTCCCGAAAATGACGCGAAAACGGATTTCGACCCAAAAGGTGTCGAAACTAGAGTTTCTTCGCGGCAACGGATTCTCTACGACTCTAGGGACTTATGTGCGTTAGACTTGTGAACTTTGGGACTTCGGAACTTGAAATCGTTCCAAATGCCCAGAGTGCAACTTTTGCAAATCCTACGGGAAAACGGATTTCGCAATACGCGCACTAGGCCCACTAGAACGCTAAGGTCCTACGTGACCTAACTACTGATTGGGAACTCCGAAATACGCTATTCGACTTCTACTACCCGAAAACCTAAATATACTCTCCAAATCCGATTCTCGCTCCGAATCGAGTTCAAACTCGATTCCTCCGCAGGAATTGACTTACGAGGCTCTAAGAAAACATCCGCAGGTCATTTCCCGACTTTCCGGAGCTAGGGTTCCAAAAAGAAGAGCTCCGAAAATTCAAGAAAAGGCGTTTGCAGCGAATGAGTCCAACGAAGCGCAGATCAGGGTTACAGAAACTACTCGATCACGCGGAAGGATTCTTCTACCCTTGACCTAGGTTTAACTTCTTGGAAAACAACTATGCACCACAAGAACTAGGGTTTCTATGGTTTAACTAGGACGTAAAGAACGATTACAAGCCAAGGAAGAGCTAGGGTTTGCATCTCCACCTAGGGTTCAAGCTCAACTTTAAAACCTACCTCGTGCGAAGCTCCTTGACTGCTTGGAGACGCTTCTCCACCCTTGCTCTCGCTTCCACTCGACCTCCTGGAGCTCCAACCAGCAGGAAATGGCGAGGAGGAGGAGAGAGCTCCAATGGAGAGAGAGGAAGGAGAAGAGAGGAAGAAGGAGAAGGAGAGGAGGAGAAATGAGAGAGGAGAGGGAGAAGAGGTGCTCCCTGGTGTTTATTAGAGGCTAAAACGTGCACGCAAACCGAGGCAAAGAGATAAACACGAGCACAGACAAAACCTCGCCGCTCGGCCAGCATCGCCTCGGAAGCGGCCGCAGATCTTGCCGCTCGGCCGGTAGTACCGCAGTGGTGCAGATCTGCCGCCTACAGCAGAAACTCGTGGAAATCGTAGTTTTCGCGATGGTTCTTCAACCAACTAACTTAAGGACTATTGGAATAGGTTCGAGGGGTCCTATTAAAGGTTTTAAAACTTAGGTTTGGGATCTAGCTCTCACGATTTTAAATTTCACCCGATTTCGGATTCTGAGACTCCAATCGGGGAAAACGATCAACGAAACGACAAAACCGAATTCGAGGGCAAATAACTCCAAATTCAAACTGGAAACTAAACAGAGCACTAATCCACACCTAGTTAGCCTAATCAAGCTTAATTACAAACACGGGCGTTACAACTTGCTGAGTACCAAGTACTCACCCTTGCCACAATACAAACACCAGTTGAAGAAGCATCGACGCCAGCTCTAGAGGAGCAGTTCCAGGAGGAGCCTACGAACTAGGGGCGAGCCCAGTCAGTTGCTTGTGGCATATTGGTTGGTGCCACGCGTTTTCTTTATATTCCGCTGCAAATTTATTCAAGTAAGACTTTAGCCCTGCAAGGCGTAATTTTGTAACTTGACCATAAGGTCGAGCAACTAGTTATATTTCCCTTTTAATAAAGCACTTTACTATCTCGTTGAGTATGATTGTGATATATACCGATGTTGAGACTGTGTGCACTAGCGTGATCCTGGACTAGTGTTGAATACATAGAGGGTCCGGATTTGCAAATTTGGGTCCTAACAGTCTCACAAACGTTGACATATTAGCTGGGGCAGACCTGGGCCTCGGTCCGAGGTCCAGCCGAAACTGCAATACAAAAATACTGTTCATGTCTACATGGGCCCGAGGCCCAGCCAAAACTACATGGGCCCGAGGCCTGCACTCGATCGATCGACGCTTGTTCTCGTTGCTGGAGCGCTCGAGGCTGGAGACTGGAGAGCACACCCGAGCTCGAGAGGGCAAGAGGCCGAGCCGACTACCGAGTGCGCCACTGCCAATCGTCGCTCTCGAGCCATCACTGGCTCCCGCCCTGCCTCCAACTCCTGGTTCCACCCCCACCCTCGCTAGCTCGCCTCCGTGCTCCGACTATGCGCCTCTGTCCTCGCCTCTCTGAGCTCCGGCTTTGCCCTCGCCTCCGGGCTCTGGCCCCGCCCGGCCATGCGGCCACCCCATGATCGTCGCGGCACCGCTCCTGACCCAGTGATCCCGCCCTCGCCTCCGGGCTCCGGCCCAACACCGTAGATCTGGGCATCCGACCCTCGCTTTCGCCTCCGGTCTCCAGCAGTCCAGCCACGCCCTCGCCTTAGCTTTTCAATGTTCCAGGCGTTTGACAAGATGTTGCCATCGGGATCCTTGAGCCGGTAAGTGCCGGGTCGAAGGACCTCTACTACAGTGAAAGGGCCCTCCCAAGGAGGGGAGAGCTTGTGCTTGCCTTTGTTGGACTGAACCTGGCGCAGAACCAGGTCGCCCGTGTTGAACGCTCGCCCTCTAACCTTGCGGTCGTGGTAGCGTCGCAGTGTCTGCTGGTATTTGGTGGCGAGCGACGGCGACATCTCGCGCTTCATCGAGCCGGGCCGGCAATGCGCTTCTTTGAGACTCGAGCCCCGGGTCTCGTTGAAGGCCTGAACCTTTGGGCGCCGTAGTCCAAGTCGGTTGGTAAGATGGCTTCGCTCCGAATGCCAAGAAGAACGGGCGTGAACCCGGTCGACGGGGTCGGGTGGTCCGTAAGCTCCAAAGCACGGAGGTACCTCGGCCGCCCAACGTCCCCGTACCTCTTCGGCCGATCGAAGATTCGTGGCTTGAGCCCTTGGAGGATCATGCCGTTCGCGCGTTCGACTTGGCCGTTGCTCCGTGGGTGGGCGACGGCCGCCCAATCCACGCGGATGCTGAAGCTGTCGCAGAGCTCGAGAAACTCCTTTCCCGTGAACTGCGTTCCGTTGTCGGTGATGATGGAGTTCGGGACTCCAAACCGGTAGACGATATTGCGGATGAAGTCCGCCGCCTGCGCTGAAGTGATTGTTGTGATCGGCTTGGCTTCTATCCACTTGGTGAACTTGTCGATCGCAACCAACAGGTGGGTGAAGCCCCCGGGCGCTTTCTTGAAGGGCCCGACCAGATCGAGTCCCCAAACGGCGAAGGGCCAGGTGATAGGGATCGTTTGGAGGGCTTGCGCCGGGAGGTGAGTTTGCCGAGCGAAGAATTGGCACCCTTCGCACGTCCGGATGATCCGTTCGGAGTCGGCTACGGCAGTCGGCCAGTAGAAACCTTGTCGGAAGGCTTTCCCGACCAGGCTCCGTGACCCAGCGTGGTGTCCGCAAACCCCGCCGTGGATGTCGCGGAGTAGCTCTCTTCCTTGGTCGGCTGGGACACACTTCTGGAGGATTCCGGAGGGGCTCCTTCTGTAGAGGTCGTTGCCGATCAGTACGAAGGATTTTGCCCGACGAGCGAGGCGGCGGGCCTCGGTCGGGTCGTCGGGGAGGGAACCGTCAGTCAGCCGATCGATGAAGGGATTCCTCCAATCGGTGCTGGTCATCAGGACGTTGCAACCCGGCTCGACCAGCTCAGCCTTTGTCGGGTCGCTTGGCCGATCGTCCGGGCGATCGGTTCGGATGGATGCTTGGTGTAGGTCGAGGACGAAAATTCCCGGCGGGACCGGCCCTCTGCCGGAGGCGAGACTAGCCAGGTGATCGGCCTCTCCGTTGTTCCGTCTGTAGCTATGATGGAGCTCAAATCCTTTGAACTTCTGCTCCGGTTATGCACCTCTCGGCAAGAGGGCTGCCATCCGATCGTCGCGAGGTTCTGCAGCCTTCATGACTTGATCGACGACCAGTTTTGAGTCGCCATGCACGCATAACCGCATGAGCTCGAGGTCGGCGGCGATGGAGACCGATAACGAGGGCCTCATACTCGGCGACGTTGTTGGTTGCGTCGAAAAGTAGCCGGATGACGTACCGAAGCTTGTTCCCGAGTGGTGAAAGAATGACGACCCCGGCCCCGGCTCCGTTTTTGGTGAAGGACCCGTCGAAGTACATCGTCCAGTACTCAGGGTCTTCGAGCGGAGGTGGGGCCTGGGCTTCGGTCCACTCGGCGACGAAGTCGGCTAGAACTTGGGATTTTACGGCGGTCAGGGACATAGGATACGTCATGCCCGTTGAGCTCGAGTGCCCACTTGGCAATTCTTCCGAGGCGTCAGCGGTTATGGATGACCTCGCCGAGTGGTAGGGAAGTTACCACGAGCGTGGTCTTTGGTTGAAGTAGTGTACCGGCTTCCTTTTCGTGATCGAATGCGTAGAGCATCTTACGAATCTGCGGTACCGTGCCTTGGACTCGGAGAGTACTTCGCTAATGAAGTAGACCGGCCGCTGGATCTTAAGGACCCGCCCTTCTTCGCTCGCTCGCGACAAGTGCCGTCTTGACGACCTGGGTCGTGGCGGCAATGTAGATGTAGCAGAGGCTCTTCTGGCGCCGGGCGACCAAAGATCGAGGGGTGGTCGGGAAAACCTTTAGCGCGTCGAAGGCGTCACGAGCCTCCTTCGTCCGGTGAAGTGGTCGGATTTCCTCAGAGTTTGTATAGAGGCAAGCCGCGTTCACGAGGCGGGCGTGAAGCGACTTCGGGGCGCTTAGGCATCCGTCAACCTTTGGGCCCCTTTGAGGTTGCTGATCGGCCCCATCCTTAAGATCGCGGAGATCTTGTCTCGGCTGGCTTCGATGCCGCGCTCGGAGATGATGAAGCCGAGTAGCTTCCCCTTGGGTACCCCGAAAACGCATTTCTCGGGGTTGAGCTTGATGCGGAACCGTCGAAGGTTCGCGAAAGTCTCCTCCAGATCGGCGATGATGTCGCTGGTCTTCCTGGTCTTGACAACGATGTCGTCGACGTATGCTTCGACATTGCGGCCGATCTGGTCGGAAAGGCAGGTCTGCATACATCTCTGGTATGTAGCCCCCGCGTTTTTCAGGCCAAACGGCATTGTCACGTAGCAGAACGAACCGTACGGAGTGATGAAGGAAGTCGCGAGCTGGTCGTCTTCTTTCATCGCGATCTGGTGGTACCCTGAGTAGGCATCCAGAAAGGACAGGGATTCGCACCCTGCGGTGGAGTCTACCATTTGGTCGATGCGGGGCAGAGGGAATGGATCTTTCGGACATGCCTTGTTGAGGCTTGTGTAGTCGACACACATTCTCCATTTCCCAGTCTTCTTTTTTACAAGCACAGGGTTTGCTAACCACTCGGGGTGGCGAACTTCTTTGATGAACCCTGCGGCCAAGAGCTTGGCTATTTCCTCTCCTATGGCCACGCGCTTTCCTTCGTCGAAGCGGCGCAGACGCTGGGTGACTGGTCTAGACCCAGGCCGGATGTTCAGGGAGTGCTCGGCGACTTCCCTCGGGATCCCCGGCATGTCGGAGGGCTTCCATGCGAAGGCGTCCCGGTTGGCGCGGAGGAAGTCGACGAGCGCGCTTTCCTATTTGGCAGGAAGCGTGGTCCCGATCCGAGCGGTTTTGGTCGGGTCCTCTGGGTCGACCTCGATCGTCTTCGTGTCCTCGGCGGACTTGAAGGAGCCCGGTCCGACTTGCTAGAGTCGGGAGCGGATCGGGAGGTGTCGCTCGAGGCCGGCGAGCTCGGTGGATGCGACGACGCCGAGGCCAACTTCGCAATCGTCTTTCTTTCGCAGCCGTGGCGAGCTGGAAAGACGCGATTCTGATGATCACCCCATGCGGCCCGGGCATCTTTAGCTTCAGGTAGGTGTAGTTGGGGATCGCCATGAACTTCGCGTAGCATGGTCTCCCCAGGATGGCGTGGTAGGAGCCGGGAAAATCCACGACCTCGAAGGTGAGGGTCTCGGTGCGGAAGTTAACCGGCTCCCGAACGTGTGGGGCAGGTCGACCTGCCGGCGGGTGGGCTCGCCGCCAGGAACGACGCCGTGAAAGGGTGCTCGCTTGGTCGAAGGCTCGGCGGGGATCCCCATGGCGTCGAGGTCTCAACGTAAAGGATGTTGAGATCGCCGCCGCCGTCCATGAGCACCTTAGTCAGCGCTTTGTTCCCACGATGGGGTCAATGACGGCGGGTACCTCCCGGTTGCGGGGCGTGGTCGGGGTGGTCGGCCTGGTCAAAGGTGATCGGGGACTCGGACCACCGAAGGTATTTAGGTGCGGTGGGCTTGCCGCGAACACCTCTCGGCAGCGAGCTTGAGCCGCCTCCGGTCGGCGTAGCTTGCCGGTCCGCCGAAGATCATGAGGCAACCGTCGGTCTCGGGAAGCCGACGTCTGCCTCTCTCGATCTCGGTGGTCGGCGCCGAGTCTTGCCTCTTTCCTTTGCCCCGTGGCGTCGTGGGGTTCCGGAAGAAAAGCGGCAGGACTTCGCAGTCCGATACTTGTGCTCGATGGGGTATCCGTGGTTCGGACACGTGCTCTCCATCGGCTTCTCGAAAGTGGTCGAGGGTTGCCGGCCTTGCGGCTTTCCCGATCGGTCGGTAGTCGCAACCAGCGGTCCTCGCGGACTGTTTGCCGTGGCGCTTTCGCTTGTCGGGCGGTCGGAGGAGGGCTGGGCTCGGTGCGATCCTCGCCCGACTTCCCTTTGTCGAAGATGACATCTACGCCTCCTCGCCCGAGGCGTGGTTGGTGGCAATGTCCAGGAGTTCTTTGGTGGTCCCTGGCTTCGCACACCCCGCTTATGGACCAGGGTCTTGGAAGTGGTGCCGTAGATGAATGCCCCCACGACATCGGCGTCGCGGATGTCGAGGAGCTCGTTACCGCTGGGAAAAAGCGTCGGATGTAGTCCCTGAGGTTCTCCCTGTCAGCCGCTTGCAGCCTTTCAGTCCCGTGAATTCCCTGGTCGCTTGTAGGTGCCCTGGAAGTTGCCAACGAAGTGGTGCTTGAGGTCGGCCCAGTCCCGGATGATGTTGGCGGGCCGATATTCGAGCCCTGCCCGGGCTGAGTCCGCCAAGTAGATGGGGAGGTATTGGATGACAAAGAGGTCGTCGTCGCTCCCCGCCCGACATCTTGGCCGGTAATCTTCGACCACACTGCTGGGGTTTGTAGCCCCTGCGTACTTGGCTATGTTGACCGGCGCCCGGAATCTGGCAGGGAACTTCGCGCTGCGAATCCCCTGACAGAATGCCCGTGGCCCGGGGCCATCGGGGCTCGGGCTGCGGTCACGCCGCGGAGCGCTGTCGGCGACGTACGACCGGGTTGGGTCGTTCCTCGTTCTTCGCGTTTGGAGGGTGGTGCGAGCGTCGCGTTCGTCCCCCAAACGTTGGTGCACCGGGGTGCGCGATGCCTGGGGTTGTCCGGAAGGTGACGCTGCCCTTGTTTCGCTCCGACGGCCTCGGATGGCGTCGCGGCGCGGGCCATCCAAGAGGCGTCGAACGCTGCGATCCGTGGCCATACGCTGCGTCTTCTTGTGGCCGCCGCTCCACCAGGCCCCGGAGGTTACGGTGGGTAGCCTTGGCTGCAGGATCGTCTGGCTCGGGAATGCCGCGGGCGGCATTCTTTCTTTGCGGCGATGTTTTGGCGGCGTGGGAAAAAGCGATGAATCGTCCGTCCCCTAGCTACCGGTGGTGGTGGACTGGCGTGCACGAAGGCCTTGCCGCCGCCAGTGCAGGTGGAGCAGCGTGGCGAGCATCGCTCCAGGTCGGCCTGGAGCTTGTCGAGCTTCGGCCTTTTGAGCCTCCGGCTCGTCGCGTCGCCGTGAAGGTCGGCGCGGCGAGCACGGTGATCCTCCTCGGTGTGTTGGCGGAGAGTCTTTGGCGTGGCCGGGTAGCAGCGCTGCCGCGGTGTCGGGTCGCGATAGCGTGGTCTGTTCTTATCTCTTCCTCCGCTTAGAGCCGTGGTCGGAGGAGTTGTCCGAGTGGTGGTCGTCGGGTACATGGCCGACCATTGCCACGGTTGGCGAGGTCGCGGCGGGTGCGACCGCCATCGCTCGACGCCTCCGCGCATCGCTTGGGGTGATGGGGCCTCTGGCGTGCTTTCCGGCGTCGGGTCCGTAAGGGACCTCGAGCCGAGGTCTCTGGCGCTGTGAGGGCGTCGGGGTCCTCGGTGGACACTTGGCGCCGGAGTATGGCGGGACGATCACTATCTCGTCCCGCCGTGGTGGTGACGGTCGAGGAGCCGAACGGATCGACGCTATCGGCATGGCGATGTCGGAGAAAGAAAGGGAACCGTCGAGGAAGCCAAGCGGAAAATGGCGGCGACGTCGTGCACAGGCCCCTACAGCGCGCCAACCGCTAGCCGGTGTTTCGAGCACCGCCAATGAATTTGTATAGGTAAGAGGGGGTGCACGCTCCCTCTCCTCGGCAACTTACTCGGGTGAGCACAAGATGTATCTTCGGGCTGAACGTCCCTACTCCAGTTCGTGTGGGTTTGATTGTATTGATTCCCCGGTTGTCCGTCGTCTTACATGCTCGCTCCCTCCCCCTTTATATAGGCGAGGAGGGAGGTTACATTGTTGCTTAAAAAAGAGAAAAAAGACTGTGCTCTTAGTCGCCCGCAAGTGGCGGGCTGATGGGACTGGCCGGCCTCCCTTGCCTGCTGCGGTGGCGTAGTTGCTGCGCCGCTCGTAGTAAATGCGAGAGTAGGGGACTTGTGCCGCTGCGTCATCAATATTACGGCCAGCATTTAATGCGCTCGATACGCAATAAATGCGGTCGCTTCTTCAGGGATTTCGCTGACTTGGTCATGGTTTCGGTCTTTCCTCGGCAGCCGTGGCTTTGGGCCCCGACCGGCCTGGTTCGGCCCACGCGCCTTTTCGGGCGGGGGTACCCATGGCACAGGTACCCGTCACCCGGTAGTCGACCCTCGGCAAGATCGCCTTCACACTAGCGGTAGTGCCGCTCTCCCGAGTCCAAAATCCCAAAAGCGAGATTTCGCGCATTAAACCGGGACTTCGGCGTAAGTGCATGGATAGGTTCCTGAGGACCCATGGGACCTATTCACGCAGGTTTCGTCAAGTTCCGAGCCTGCTTGCACAAAATTTCACTTTTCGGATCCTTTCTCTCCGAAAATGACGCTAAAAGCAGATTTCGACCCAAAAGGTGTCGAAACTAGAGTTTCTTCACGACAGCGGATTCTCTACGACTCTAGGGACTTATGTGCGTTAGACTTGTGAACTTTGGGACTTGAACTTGAAATCGCTCCAAATGCCCAGAGTGCAACTTTTGCAAATCCTACAGAAAACGGATTTGCACACGCCGCACTAGGCCCACTAGAACGCTAAGGTCCTACGTGACCTAACTACTGATTGGGAACTCCGAAATACGCTATTCGACTTCTACTACCCGAAAACCTAAATATACTCTCCAAATCCGATTCTCGCTCGAATCGAGTTCAAACTCGATTCTTCCGCAGAATTGACTTACGAGGCTCTAAGAAAACATCCGCGGGTCATTTCCCGACTTTCCGGAGCTAGGGTTCCAAAAAGAAGAGCTCCGAAAATTCAAGAAAAGGCGTTTGCAGCGAATGAGTCCAACGATGCGTAGATCAGGGTTACCGAAACTACTCGATCACGCAGAAGGATTCTTCTACCCTTGACCTAGGTTTAACTTCTTGGAAAACAACTATGCACCACAAGAACTAGGGTTTCTATGGTTTAACTAGGACGTAAAGAACGATTACAAGCCAAGGAAGAGCTAGGGTTTGCATCTCCACCTAGGGTTCAAGCTCAACTTTAAAACCTACCTCGTGCGAAGCTCCTTGACTGCTTGGAGACGCTTCTCCACCCTTGCTCTCGCTTCCACTCGACCTCCTGGAGCTCCAACCAGCAGGAAATGGCGAGGAGGAGGAGAGAGCTCCAATGGAGAGAGAGGAAGGAGAAGAGAGGAAGAAGGAGAAGGAGAGGAGGAGAAATGAGAGAGGAGAGGGAGAAGAGGTGCTCCCTGGTGTTTATTAGAGGCTAAAACGTGCACGCAAACCGAGGCAAAGAGATAAACACGAGCACAGGACAAAACCTGTCGCTCGGCCGGCGATCTGCCGGAGGCGGCGATCTTGCCGCTCGGCCGGTAGTACCGCAGTGAAGTGCAGATCGCCGCCTCCGGCAGCAGAAACTCAGGGAAATCGTAGTTTTCGCGATGGTTCTTCAACCAACTAACTTAAGGACTATTGGAATAGGTTCGAGGGGTCCTATTAAAGGTTTTAAAACTTAGGTTTGGGATCTAGCTCTCACGATTTTAAATTTCACCCGATTTCGGATTCTGAGACTCAATCGGGAAAGCGATCAACGAAACGACAAAACCGAATTCGAGGGCAAATAACTCCAAATTCAAACTGGAAACTAAACAGAGCACTAATCCACACCTAGTTAGCCTAATCAAGCTTAATTACAAACACGGGCGTTACAACTTGCTGAGTACCAAGTACTCACCCTTGCCACAATACAAACACCAGTTGAAGAAGCATCGACGCCAGCTCTAGAGGAGCAGTTCCAGGAGGAGCCTACGAACTAGGGGCGAGCCCAGTCAGTTGCTTGTGGCATATTGGTTGGTGCCACGCGTTTTCTTTATATTCCGCTGCAAATTTATTCAAGTAAGACTTTAGCCCTGCAAGGCGTAATTTTGTAACTTGACCATAAGGTCGAGCAACTAGTTATATTTCCCTTTTAATAAAGCACTTTACTATCTCGTTGAGTATGATTGTGATATATACCGATGTTGAGACTGTGTGCACTAGCGTGATCCTGGACTAGTGTTGAATACATAGAGGGTCCGGATTTGCAAATTTGGGTCCTAACAGTCTCACAAACGTTGACATATTAGCTGGGGCAGACCTGGGCCTCGGTCCGAGGTCCAGCTGAAACTGCAATACAAAAATACTGTTCATGTCTACATGGGCCCGAGGCCCAGCCAAAACTACATGGGCCCGAGGCCTGCACTCGATCGATCGATGCTTGTTCTCGTTGCTGGAGCGCTCGAGGCTGGAGACTGGAGAGCACACCCGAGCTCGAGAGGGCAAGAGGCCGAGCCGACTACCGAGTGCGCCACTGCCGATCGTCGCTCTCGAGCCATCACTGGCTCCCGCCCTGCCTCCAACTCCTGGTTCCACCCCCACCCTCGCCAGCTCACCTCCGTGCTCCGACTATGCACCTCCGTCCTCGCCTCTCTGAGCTCCGGCTTTGCCCTCGCCTCCGGGCTCTGGCCCCTGCCCGGCCAAGCGGCCACCCCATGATCGTCGCGGCACCGCTCCCGACCCAGTGATCCCGCCCTCGCCTCCGGGCTCCGGCCCAACACCGTAGATCTGGGCATCCGACCCTCGCTTTCGCCTCCGGTCTCCAGCAGTCCAGCCATGCCCTCGCCTCCGGGCTCTGGCCCGACGCCGTAGATCTGGGCATCCGTCCCCAACCCTCACCTTCGGGCTTCGACGGTCCGGCACCGCCCTCACCTCCAGGCTCCTGCCACCCCACGACCGCCACAGCGCCGCCCCCAACCCGGTGACCCCGCCCGGCGCCCACTGCCTCCTGGCTCCTACGGTTCGGTCCCAATCGGCGCCCGACTAAAGGAGGGGCAGTGGGGCACTGAGCCAAAGCCCGAAGAGAATCAAGATATTAGAGATCCTAGCTGAAAAAACTGGTAGGTTATAGACTCAGCCGAAGAAACTAATTGGTACTCAATCAAGAGATTAGATATAGATGGTAAAATCATATCGCAATATCGTATGGTGTCCCTCTCACAAGCGCTATGTTTTTTTAGGAGCACCAATAAAAATATAAGAGAGTTGTATGCTAGAGCTGATGCTAAGTGCTGAAAACAAGTGAGGTGATGAATTTTGCTCCTTACTTCCTATCATCTTTTGTGATTTGTGAATTGTGAATGGTTATGTGATTGTGTGAATTATGAATTGTGGAGCATGCTTTGTGAATTGTGAATGGCTCATGACTCGAACATATTGATTTGAATAACTTATACATGTAATAGATATACAGGATGAAGAGGTTGAAGCCATTATCATCTTATTTTCCGTTACAGTCACAGTCCAACCAATCCCCTCCGAAAATAGTAGGAACGGGAGTTAGTAATACCCAACAAAACAATCCTCGTGTTGAGCTTAATTTGGATGATATTGTTGCCGATCCTGGGCTTCCGAAACCTATTGAGGAATTTCATGTGGACATTAGGGATGCTGCTATAAGGGAGTATTTGCTACGGGGATCATGCCATCCAAAAGGTCATAAGTTTCCATGAAAATATATAGGAAGTCATAAAAGAAGCTTTCAAGAATACTGGTTCAAACGACATAATTGGTTAGAATATAGTGTTGCTAAAGATGCTGGCTTTTGCTTTTATTGTTCTTGTTTAAGCAATGGAAACATGAAAACTTTGGTACTGATGCATATACAAAGGTGGGGTTTAGTTATTGGAAAAATAAAATTCAATCTTTTGATGAACATGTTGGTAAAATTGATAGTGCTCAGGATTTTAAAAATCAGAGGCCGAGTGCCACATATGTGTGGGCTGATACAAGCAAGAAGGAGGAAGAATATTTGGGTCGTATTACTATTATTTTAGGTGTTGTAAGGTTTCTTCTATTGCAAGCTCTAGCTTTCTGTGGGCATGATGAGTCTTCTGAATCAAACAATAGAGGAAATGTTTTAGAGATGTTGCAATGGTATATAGTTGGAAAGATAAAAATGCATCTATCCTATTAAATAATGCTCCTGGGAACCATTTAATGACTTCACCAGAAATACAAAAGCAGTTGTGCAAAGCTTATGCAGAAGAGACCACTAAAACCATTGTGGATGATATTGGGGATAGACGATTTGCCGTACTTGTTGATGAGTTTCGAGATGCATCTATTAAAGAACAAATGGTTGTGATTTTGAGGTTAGTATGTGCTATTGCAAATTTTTGGATAGCCTTTTAACTATGCTTATTGCCCTAAAAAAACTATGTTTCTTTCTCCATGTAGGTATGTCAACAAACAAGGGCACGTGATTGAGAGATTTCTTGGGATTCAGCACGTTAATGACACGACATCAGCTTCGTTGAAGATAGCTTTGGATGCTATATTTGTTCTCAATGGTTTATCTATCCATAGATTGCGAGGGCAAGGATATGATGGTGCATCAAACATGAGAGGGGAATTCCACGGGCTACAAAAGATGGGTATTGGATGAAAATCCATATGCATTTTATATGCATTGCTTTGCTCATCAGGTGCAGTTAGTGGTTGTTTCCATTGCCAAGTGTTGTTTTTATGTTTTGGATTTCTTTAACTACACCACTTTGATTGTCAATACTGTTAATGCTTCTTGTAAGGGACATGATCAATTGGCCCAACAACACCATGATAACCTTGTGAGTAGATTGGACAGTGGTGAAATTTTTACTGGAAGAGGAAAAAACTAAGAAACTAACCTTGCAAGACCTAGGGATACTTGGTGGGGTTCACATCACAATACTTCGTGTCGTCTTCTCCTAATGTGGGATGCAGTCCTTGAGATATTAGAGAACGTCTATGATGATGCAACAAATACAACGCAAAAAACAACAGCTTTAGGTTTGTTGCGACAAATGGAAAGCTTTGAATTTGTGCTTATATTGCATTTTATGATCAGAATATTGGGCAAAACTAATGATATGTCACATTGCTTGCAAAAGAAAGATCAGAACATTGTTCGTGCTATAAGATTGGTTGGGGCCACATTGCAAAAACTTAATGACATAAGACATCATGGTTGGGATGGGGTAAAGACATTTTGTCTCCAACATAACATCATTGTGCCAAATATGTCGGATACAAAAATAGCCAAGGGGCTCTCGAGGGGTCGTGGCAGCCAATTGGTAACTTACCAACATCATTTCAATAATAAAATATTTAATGTGGTGCTTGATAAACAATCACTTTGCTGAAAGATCTACTCAGTTATTGAGATGTATTGCTTGTTTTGATCCAAAGAATTCTTTTGCCAACTTTGATGAAGACAAACTAATTGAACTTGCTAAGATGTATGCCACGAACTTATCTCAATATGATTGAATAGTACTTAAGGATCAACTTGACATTCATTGCCGATGTGAGAGTTGATCCAGATTTTTTAAGTTGTAATGACCTTGGTAATCTTGCTGTGAAGATGGTTCAGACCGATAGACACACAGTTTTTCCATTGTTATATCTCTTCATTGAATTGGCTTTGATTTTGCCTGTTGCAACCGTAACAGTAGAGAGATCTTTCTCGTCTATGAATATTGTCAAAACTGAGTTGCGTAATAAGATGAATGATGAATGGATGAATGATAGTATGGTATGCTACATTGAACGAGATGTATTTGCAAGAATTGAAGATAACAAAATTTTACAATGTTTTCAAAGTATGAGGTCTCGTAAACAACAATTACCTTATAGACTTCATGCTAGTGGTATGTTACATTCTTCTAATGCAATTTGTTTTAATAGTTACTTTCGTAGTTTTGTGTACCTAATTTATATGTGCAATTTCATCTTTAACAGGTTCAGGTTCTTTTTCTATTGTTAATGAAAATATGGTAGTCTCAGATGCAACAAACCTTCATTAATTAGGTATTAACTTTTCTACCACTCCACTATACTATATTGTTTTGACATATTTTATCTATTTCATTGAAATGTTAAGCATGTAATTTAAATTTATCTTTAATTCTGTATTTGTATTGTACTTTTGTTATACCTAAATGTTTGTAGTTTTTGACGACAGTAACAGTCACTTATTTTGGTCCGAGGATTATATAAATCCAGTCTCCGCCACTGCGTATTAGGGTTACGACCATACTCAAGTTTTTCTTGTGGGTTTCGATTGTTGGTTCATAAGTTAAACTCTAGACTGGTGGCTCACATTACTTTTTAAATTGAGCCAACATGCCATATTTCATTCTATCTAACATTCTTTTCGCTGCTAGATCTTGGTCTTCGAATCCTTCGCTTGCTCCCCGGGGATCAATTGCTACAGAAAAAGAAAACACAAAATATAAATAAACACCAAACAAATGCTCAAATGAATTCCAAATGAAATAAAAATAGTACTAGAACAGGCTTGATTTTACCAAAAAAAATAGAAAGAAGAATGGAGTCAATTGGAATTAGGACAGAGGAGACCATGTTTCCAAAAGTTTGGACATGATAGAAAATCGGGAAAATATATTACAGAGGAGGGAGGGTGTGAGTGGCTAACATGTTGGGTCTATGAATTTATCTAGATTTCTAAAATAAAAGAATTTCAAGAAAAAACTAAAGTAGCTAACAGATGGGGCCATAGTCTATGGCCATATCCACGGTTTGGCTCGGTCTACGATGAACTAGGTGCATGAAGGCTGTGTGGATAACATATGGAGCCTACATGTCGTTAACTCGTCTTTTTGATCGTCCTTGAAGTCTCCAATTGAGCTTATTTGATGTATATGCTCGCTTTTGTTCCATTTGCACAATGGATGAGCTAGCTAGGTTGCTGCTTGTAACTTTCGTGAGCAAAGAAAAAGAGATTTCGGTGCTGCTTCTAACTTTAGTGAGCAAAGAAAAAGAGATTTCGGTGTGCATGTTTGGAACAGGATTGCAGGAGTCGCTACGCACTTAGTTTTTTTTAGACATAGCTAATCACTTCGCTGATCAAACAAAAATAGCATAATTACCAGATAAACATTGGAAATAAGGTCTATAAGGAAACAGGCAAAAAGCGTGAGCTGACAACGATATTTTTTTTGGAATTTCCCGTCGTCTCATATCAATATACTGTATTTCGTAGTATGATAGTATAAACAAGATATAATCATCGGCAGCCGATCATGATGACGTCTGAGATCTTATAATATGTATTAGAGGCGTCATTGCGAAATTAAGAAGCTTGGTCTTCCGCGAGGAGTATGCGATGGTGAGTTGGTGACACCTTTGGCGTCATTCAAAAACACTATTCTTTGCCTCTGTGGGAGACGAGGCCTCGGTTGGCTCATAGTGGACGCCTTGCAATTACAAATTGCAGAATGTGAATGCAGGTGTGAATGGTTGAAAATCCGGAACAAGCTGTACAAAAGAGTGTTGTTTAAGGTGACCAACCTTTTGTACAAACGGCATTGTATATTGTAGCAGTGGATGAAATCAGTACAACGCATCCACCACTACTACATAAAAGCTTTATATTAAACGTCCCATCACACACGGTTTTAAAAAACCGTCTGTAATGAGGAATATCACTGACAGTTCTATAATGCAATCGTTAGTAACCACATCATAGACGGTTCTATTCATAAACTGTTTGTGATGTACACCAATATCACAGACGGTTTTATTTTAAAACCGTTTGTGATATCTACAGGAGTCATCACAGATAGTTTTATTTTAAAACCGTCTGTGATATCTACAGGAGTCTGTGATATCTGTGTACATCACAGACGGTTCTAAGGAACCGTCTGTGATATCTACAGGAGTAATCACAGACGGTTTTGTTGTATATAGCACCGACGACTTATGAATATAACCGTCTGTGATATCTCCTAAGCATTATATAATACAGAGCCCCGAGTCATTTCGTTTTTTTAGGGTTTCGGGAATATTGAGATTGGCTACGGCTGTGAGGCAACAAGTCTGATTAAGTTTGCAAGTAGGAAATCCGGGCATGTTTAGTAAAATGGTCAAAACTTCCATAACTTTGATCGGGGCGTTCTTGCGTTTTCTGGAATCAGCACGACGAGCTCTCCAATTTGTCTTTTGGGCAACATGTCTGATTTTGTTTGCAAATAGGAAATCCGAGCACTTTTAATTTCGATTGGGGCGTTCTTTGGCTCGTTGGAAAGATAAAGAGAAGTTCCATCCAAGTAATAATATAGTGTTGCATGATCCAAGTAATAACCGTACAACCATGAGGGCTAGTATGGGATAACTTTAATCTATTAAGTTATTTAAAACTGGCTTTCCACATTGGTAGGCTAAAGTAGCACAAGCATTCCAGTTAGGTTTGCTTGAAAGGGGCTTCCACATGTACTTGTGGGTACATGCATAGCGGTGTAATGGTGTACGTCTGGCTATGGAGAGAAACGGTTATTATTTATTGAGCTAAAAATATTTATGATTTATGTGATTATTTTGTTTCTGCCGCCATAGCAAGGATTTAACATCACCGGGCTGGTGCAAAGCTAAGTTTGGATAATGTAACGGTTATGTATAATCTCTTTGTGATACACCAAAGAAAGTGTGTTAAATAGCTTTGGAAAAAGAGATGATCATTTCTTATGGGTAAAGTAATACACCCCTGCAGAGTGTAAAACTAATCGATTAGCTGTATCCACGGTCATGGATAACTTGGAGAACCGACACTAGTCAGATGTTTTCTATTTTCACAAAAATGAGATGGATGGTTTGGAGTTGAATAACCTTATTAAATTTCCTTTAAGTTTTATTTAAATGTTGCATGCGATGGCGCTAGACGACATTTTGCTCACGAAGGGCTGTGAGTAAATTGCTGCATTTTTGTTGTTCATTACTTGTTATTTTATTTACTCGTCAAATTATTTTTATTTCATTTATGCTTTCGAATTACTATTCCGTATTTACAATTCAAATTTAGCTTTATGCAAAAATAACCGTAGCAACCTTCCATTGATTCAGCTTGCATATATTTAGGTTTTTGTAAAAGTCTTGTAAGTACTTTTGTACTCAACTTGTAATATCGTTGTTTTTTGGTGAGGAGTCAGATATTCTAGAAGACGCATATTTTGACGCATGTTATGTGTTTGATAACGATGAATCTTTTCTAAGATTTCACCTTGTCAGCTGCCCGTGGAATTTTGAGCTTAGATGGCATACTACAAGATGAAATGTTTTCATTGTTGTTTTACTTTTGCTATATGTAAAAGAACTTCCGCTGTAATAAATTTTTCAACTTTTGTATTTGTAACACCCCAAATTTTTGCTTTCATGAAATTAAACATTATTTTGCACATTTGTGAATTTTTGGAATTTTCTGGAATTTATTTGGATTTAATTTGAATTTATTCCATATTGAAATAATTAAAGAAATTAAATTTTCAAATAAAGTTTTGTTGGAAATATTTTGATTGAGCCCCAAATGCCCTAAAATATTTTCCAGAATTTTTCTGGAATTTTTCTGAGTATTTTTCTATTTTTCTTGAATTAAATGAATTACTGGAAATTATTTTACATATTAAATCGCTGGAAAATCGAGTCGGGTCAAGTACTGTTCATCCGACCGGACCCGAGTCCGAGTCAGACTCGAGTCCGACCCGAGCCAGCCGACTCGACCGAACCCGACCCTAACCCTAATCGATCCGACCGTTGGATCGAGATCCAACGGTCCGGATCAAGCCGCACCGATCCGATCGGATCCGATCCAGACCCGTTCACGCCGTGCGATCCCAGCCGTTGATCCGGACACGTGGACGGCCGTGCGTCATCGTCTCCGTCCGAATCACCGCCGGACTCCACCGCCGTGTGGGACTAGGGCTCCGTCCCGTGCACGCATGCCGGGGGCATTTAAGTACCGGGTGGTACCCCGAGGACCGCCGTGACCCCGCGCCCTTTTTCCCTAACCCACCGAGCTCCAGCCGCCGTAGGTTCGCCGGAATCGCTCGCCGTAGTTGCGTGAAGCGCCGCCACGGTTTTTGTCTCGCCTCGCCGCCGTCCGCCGTCCTCCGCCGCAGCCGAGCCCAGCCCCGAGTTCCCCAGGCCAAGGCGCACCCATAGGTACAACCCATCTCGCCGGAGTAGCCCGCAAATGCCGACGGGTTCATCGCTGTCTTCGCGTCCGGTGAGACAGCGCCGCCGCACAGCCATCGTTACCCTTGAGCTCTCACCACCGTCCGATCAAGATCCGAAGGTCCAGACGCGTCCACGTCATCCCGCCGGTGAGATCTCGTCCAAAAACCCAGATCTAATCTCAGCCGTTGGATCTAGATCCAACGGCCCGAATCGAACGCGTTCACCCCAAACGCGTGAAACCAAATCCAATCTGGGCCGTTGATTTTCAAATCAACGACCGAGATCTAGCCACGTGTGCGGGAGGCTGACCGCCGCGGTTAGCGCCGCCGCAACGCGCTGCAGGCGTGACGCCGACATGCCGCCCGCGTGTCGCGCCAAACCAATCGGCACCATGACGTCACGCCGACGTCATGGCGAGCACGCCGTCGGCCACCCGGCCGTAGTGACGCTGGCGATGACGTCACCGATGGGTCCCACTGCCGACTGCGGTGAGCCTCGCCGACGCCAAAGAATGACGTCACCCGAGGGGACCCACCTGTCAGCGACACGTGGAGCCGTGGACCGGGTCCACGGTGGACTGAGCCGAACCGTGGGCTGAGCCCATGGACCGGCTGACATCAGCCAGCCAATCAAGAGCCGACGCGTGTCACTGCTGACGCAATAAATGATTTTTCGAAAAAGAAAATGATTTAATAATTCGATTTAATAATTGATTTGAATTTCAAAACTTCAAACGCTTATAACTTTTGCGTTTCAACTCCGATTTGAACGATTCAAATTTCTAAAAATTCATAAAATTCAGATCTACTCAAATATGAATTTTAATTAATTTTTGTACTAAAGTTTTTCTCTGTAATATTATTTAATTGATTATTTAGACTTTAAATAATCATAACTTTTGTGTTTTAACTCCGATTTGAGCGATTCCAGTTCCTAAAAATTCATAAAATTATGTTCTCTCTGTTTATGAATTTTATTTGGATGTTTGGAACTTTTTGCCTATTGTTTATTTGTGTATTGCTATTTGCACGCTTTACGAGTAGACGTTGAAGTGCCCGAAGGCTTCGAAGGAGAAGTGTTGACTCAGGATCCCGCTCAAGACCAAGAACAAGTACTCTTTGAAGGCAAGTTATGCTTTGACCATGTTGAACCCATTTTTGAAATTAGTTTGATTTAAATTATTGCATGCTAGTTTAAGTAACAAGTGCTTTAGTTACTTTTGGGGAATTAGATAAACGCCAAATTGCCTTATGACACCTTGGTTAAATAATTGTATGCCATGACCCCTTGTCACCCTAGTTGTGGATTACATAGTTGGACATTATTAATTTGCCAACCTGGGTAATTAGACCGTTGTAGCTCAATGCTTAGACCTGCCACGTACACATGACATGATTTTGGATAATCAAATTCTAATGTTGACTTAACGAGATATGAAACTTGTTTTGGAGAAGTGTCATGTGTTGTTGATGATGTTGATGGCACGTGGTGCATGGTAATCAACTGGGGTTTGACAAATAAATTTGGACCAGGGCACGTGGCAAGTAATGATCAGGTGGGCCAGGTATGGCATTGGGAAGGATGATTTGGTTCTTTGGGTAGTCTTGCCCTGGTCAACTTAAGGACTTAACCTTGCAAGCCTTTGAACTGAGTCAATCGTGCAACCACATGTCTGTAATGGGACGGACCTAGTTGACTAAGTTACTAATAACTTGCTTGTGGTACCTCGGGGTGTCAACTACACCCTTTGTGTAGCTTGAAAGGGGAGCGTACCAGTGCTGAGGCATGGTACCCGTCCAACGGTATGTCGGTCCCATACTTCGCCTTTGCTAAGGGAAGGGATGGTGTAAGGCAAAAACCGGGGAGGTTCACTTGTGTAGTTAGCGGTTTCCGAAAGGCTTTGTTACGGACACTCGCCTTTGTGGTGTTTGACTGTATCTTGTGGGTAAAGTGCATAACCTCTGCAGAGTGAAAAATCTATTCGAATAGCCGTGTCCGCGGTATTGGACATCGCTCGGGAATTACAGTCAAGGGTTAGACTTTCATAAAAATAGCTTGGACTTCGAAAAAGGGTTTTGGGTTAATGGATGACATAGATGGAAATATGGATTAGGAATGGGGAGGATGTTTATTTAACTCCTGGAAAAGTTATTGATATTATATACATGTCTTTACTGCTTTCGAATCTATTTACGATACATGTTAAATGCTGTTTACTGCAAATGAACCATGAGCTATTCCTTGTACAAAGCCATGCATGTAGTATATTAGTTGCATTCTGTGCATGACTTGCTGAGTACCAAGTACTCACCCTTGCCACAATACAACATCAGTTGAAGAGGAATCCACACCAGTTTTGGAGGAGGAGTTCCATGAGGAGCCGACTAACTAGGGAGCGAGTCCAGTCAGTTGCCTGTGGCATATTGGTTGGCGCCACGCATTTTCTTTATATTCCGCTGCAGATTCTATTTGAATAAGTCTTTTGCCCTGCGAGGCGTATTTTGTAAACTTGACCATAAGGTCAAGCAACCAGCTATAAATTCTTTCAATAAAGTACTTTTATATTTCGTTGAGTATGATTGTGATATTTACCAACGTTGAGACTGTGTGCACTAGCTTGATTCCTGGACTAGTGCTGAATACACAGAGGGTTCGGATTTGCAAATTCGAGTCCTGACAGTATTGATGTGTCTTTATATTGTGTTAGTGCATGCTAGCGACTAATCGTAGGACTAGCACAATATGCATTTTAGAACCTTTCTTTTATGTTGCACTGCAGCATAAAAGACACGGTCTCACAAACGTTGGCGTATTAGGGTTACGACTGTACTCAAGTTTTTCTTGTGGGTTTCGATTGTTGGTTTATAAGTTAAACTCTAGACTGGTGGCTGACATTACTTTTTAAATTGAGCCAATTTGCCATATTTCATTCTATCTAACATTCTTTTCGCTGCTAGGTCTTGGTCTTCGAATCCTTCGCTTGCTCCCTAGGTATCAATTGCTATCGAAAAAGAAAACATGAAATATAAATAAACACCAAACAAATGCTCAAATGAATTCCATATGAAATAAAAAATAGTACTAGAACAGGCTTGATTTTACAAAAAAAAATATAGAAAGATTTGACACTCTGGCCCACAGTCATACACACAGATGGTCCCACATGTCATACACACAGCCAGAACGACACACGAATTGAGTGTCGCGTGCCCGATTTTCCCAAAGAAGAATGGAGTCAATTGAAACTAGGACGGAGGAGAACAGGTATCCAAAGTTTCACTACTACAGAACTGGGCATCACAAGCGGGCTATTACAAGCGGTTATGTGCGAACCACTTCTGGTCTTTGCACTAGAAGCGGTTCGTGAGCAACGGTGGGGAGACGGTTTCCAGAAGCCGCTTGTGTTGAGAAACTGCCACAAGCGGTTCGTGTCCTAAACCGCTTCTGAATTATCACAATCGGTTTGATACCCCAACCGCTTGTAGAGTTATATATTTAGAAGCGGTTGGTATATCAAACCGCTTCTGGAAGTGGTCCATTTAAACTCTTCGTCCTCCCGCCCCGAGCTCGCAGACATGAACAGGGAAGGGCCTGGCACTGTTCTTGGGGGGAGGTGCTATCTAAATTTTTGAATGTCATGATTTAGCTTCAAATTAAGTGAATCAAGGTTAGTAACATCATGCTACCATCCTTCTCACCAAGATATTGTTGTTTCTTTTGCATTAATGTGGAGAAAAAATTAATTTTGATTGTTGAAGGTTTTTATTGCTAGCTCACTCCATAAGTGTAATTTTAGGCAAGATCTTGATGAACTATGGTAGTTGTTTTGTCAAAAAGTGTTCTTAGGTTAAGAATCTTTAATGTAACACTCCTTCGCTTCCATCTCACTCTATAATTTTAATTTTAGGTAGGACCATGTTGAATTGTAGGGAGTTGTTTTACAAAAGTTATTAGCTTTACAATCTTTAATATGACACTCCTCCCTTTAATGTAACAATAGTAGATCTAGGTTTGGAAGGAAATTATTAATGTTTTATGAAATAAAATAGGAAAAAAATTAAAGGGACAAAATGATTAGTTAAATTAAGTTAAAAAGGTAGAAGGATAAGAAAAAAATTGAAAAACCACTCCCTCCATCGCAAAATATATGGTATATAAATTCTTGCCACGGTATTAATTAAAAGTAACGCATTAACTATTAATTTCTTTTCGATTATGTCTTGTACAACTATAAAACTAACAACATGTTTGAGTAGTTTTAATTACAAATGTAACTATATAACATGCATATATAAAATAAGTATATTAATTATTACCTTTGATAATAGCCAAAACATGGAAACAATGACTTTTGTAAATATGTGTCAAAGTACTTTGGAATGGAATTTTCCTACAATGTTATTTATGAAAAATAAAAGTGATATTATAAATAACACTTTAGTGAAAGATCTTTGAAGGTATCTGAAAATTAGATCTTTGTGTAGATGAACCGGCAATGGATGTACAATTCGGACCGTCGCTCCAGAGAGTTCATTGATGGCGTGACGGCATTTCTTGATGCCGCTGTTGCATTCTTGCCTCCAGACAGCTTCATATGTTGTCCGTGCGTAGATTGCAAGAATGAGAAGGAGCACTCCCAACACTTTCAGGTTATGACCCATTTGATCACGAGAGGTTTCATGCCAAACTACACCTATTGGACCAAGCATGGCGAAGTACAGGGGAGCAGCCAGGAAGACGATGAAGAAGATGGTGAAGAAGAAGAGGTATTCAACAGTATGCCAGACGCAACGCAATATTGTTCTGTGGAAGATACAGTCGGCGATCTTGGTGATGATGAGCTAGACCAGATGTTGCGTGATGGAGAGGGGGAATACATAGATGAAAGACAATTCGAGAAGTTTCAGCGCAAGGTAGACGACCACAGGACACCTTTGTACCCAGACTGTGGGAAGGGCCACACGAAGCTCATGCGACACCAGACTTAATGCAATGGAAGGCCAGAAATTGTGTGTCAGACAAGGGATTCAATGAATTGTTATCACTCATAAAGAATCTGCTTCCAGAAGATAACACGCTGCCTGAATCTACATATGAAGACAAGCAAGTCATCTGTCCTTTGGGATTAGAAGTACAGAAGGTACACACATGTCGTAACGATTGTATCTAACGATTGTATCCTATATCGTAATGAGTATGTGGATTTGGATGCTTGTCCAGTGTGCAAAGAATCACGTTACAAGACGAAGCGTGAAGACCCAGGTGAAATAGATGGGGAGTGTAAGAAGAAGAGACCTCCCGCTAAGGCGGTGTGGTATTTCCCTGTGATCCCCCGATTAAAGTGTCTTTTTGCTAACAAAACGCATGCCCAGATGGTGCGTTGGCACAAAGAAGAACGTAAGGATGATGGGTTGCTTAGGCACCCCGCTGATGGGTCCCAGTGGAGGAAAGTCGATCGAACATTCCCAGACTTTGCAAATGAGGTGAGAAACATAAGGTTTGGGGTGAGTACCGATGGTATGAATCCTTTTGGCGACCTGAGCAGTAGCCATAGCACTTGGCCTGTTACACTATTGTAACATCCTCAAATTTATAAAAGTTTAAAAATAAAATATTAAAATGTGAAATTACTTTCTAGTTGCATTTCTTGATTTTATGAGCATTTAGTGAATTATTGCTTGATTAGAAAAGAGAGAGAAAGAGAAAAGATAAAATGGTAAACGATGAAAGTTACCATAGTAATTTTTGGATAAACCTAGAGTGCTCTAGAAACCATCTTGGCTGGTCAAAAGAAAATGTGAAACCATTTGCAAGTTGATAAGGTGAAATAAATGTGGAACCTTATCCTTGACCAAAACCATTGTTAGATTTTTGTAGCAAATCCTAGACATTTTAAGCACTTAAGATTTTTACCATGAGCCCTAAGTTACTTTATACTTGTCCACGAAAATTTACAAAAATAAATAATTGATTTTACTATTTATTCCTATTTATTTATGCCCATCCTGAAAATCAGCAAAATGGAGTAAAATAATTATTAGAAAATAAATACTAAAGTTTAAGATTTGAAATTTTTATGTAAGGTCACTGAAAACATTATAAACCTTGTGTAAAAGTTTCAAAAATTTATAAGTTGAATTAGTCCCTCAATAAAATCAAATTCCGAAATAGAAATTCTGTACATTCTTGATTGTCAGAATTTTAATTAAATAATTACAACGAATTATCTTCTCAAAATTTTACAGTAGAAATACGACTTATCGATGACTCTCCATAAAAATCTACGAAAAATCTAGACATGATCTGGCCACCCGATTAAATGCGTTTGCTCTGTGCTGTCTGGAAATCCGAATCACTTTGGCCTTCTTTGTGTCACTTCCAAGTGGGGCCCCCATTATTTAATTCTGCCGACCAAGGCTGGGATTTTACTCCCCTGCAGAAGCCATGGTGGGACCATCCTTATCCTTGGGCCCACTTGTCATTCCCTCCTTCCTCTTTCTTGTTTCTTCTCCAATCTTCTCATCCCTCTCTTTTCGTTTCTAGTCAGAACATTGGTTTACATTTGGCTGCTGCAATCCATTACGCCATACACCCTAAGACAGTAGCACTTCACAGCTCATAAATGAGACTTCCACAAGCTAGCCTTCTCTGAACTCCTTATGTGTTCTCTCTTGACCAAGCTATCCAGATCAAAACCTATTGAGGATTTCACTCATTAAGATAATATCAAGTGGATTCACTCCTATTAAATTTGACCCATACGCCATCCATTCCTGAGAATTACCTCGTCTGTCAGATGATCCAGGGCAATGAAGAAGTCGGGCAGCCCGAAAGTGAATTGAACCCAGCCGACATCGCTTTTGGCTTGTTCACACTCTGAATTGCTTCTCCATCTCTGTATCCCCCTCTCGAAGATGCTCAAGAATTGAGCCGCCAAAGACCGCCTCCTTGCTTCATTGCCCCACTACCAGTGAAGCTCCTGGTATTTTCTCCCACGCCGGCTACCGCCATTTGCTCCCGCAATCACTCGTAGCCACCGCCTTAATTGACTATAAGAGCTACGTGAGCTATCACCGGTAATGCAAGCGCTTATCAAAGCAAAACTTCATCATCTCTCCCACCTCCACCCAAAGCTCCATCGCCGACGGCCTCTTGCTAGCTTCCATCTTCCAATTCACGCAACCTGGGCATCACTATCCTCACCAAATAATACCCCTAGCTCAATTGGTGCTCCCCTGGTCAACCAGCCTTCGCCACGATACCACTCGCTCCGCCGCTTTCCTCTCCTGCACACTGGTGACTAAATCTGACTCGGCCACCGGCCTCGTGACTCAATGGAACCTCGGGATTCCATTTCAAGCTTCGCCCATCTTCCCTTACTCACTGCTCCTGCGCGCCACATGCGCCGAGCCACCATCGTGAAGCTCCCCGTGCGCCTCTGTTCTTCCTTTTGCCTCTCTGTTTTCTTTGGTGGCCTGCAAGTTCTCGGCAGAGATGGTATTTAGGTGACACCTTGTTACTCCTCGACAGGTGGAGTCAAACGCAATTAGAGCTCCACCTGATTGTCCGATCCAAGAAGCCGATTTGCAAAGGAAAGGTAGAAACCTCTTGCCATCAGCTTTATTAAAGCAACTAATCCCCTGAACATGAAATCAAGACCTTAAGCCAAAATTTATTATAAACACAATCATCTTAATTGTGTCTACCTGGTGATTCAAGCCTCTTATGATATTTTGTAAACATCATACAAGTTAGAATCTAAAGCTAAGAACAATTTGATTAAACTTGTATACTTATGCTCATGTGAAAACTCCAATTGTGCCTTGCAGGATAATTGAGTTATCTATGAATAGTATAGTCTATACCAGATTAGCCAAGCCTAGAATTGAGTGTTAGTTAAGATAACCAAACAAGTTTCTATATTAAGTTAAATCTGTAGATTCATTGCACAAAAAGGTTTAAGCTTAGATAATTGTAAGTGTTTCAAATAAATTCAAAATAAAGTGAGGACCGTTCTTAAGCTCGCTAATACCATAGTACCCAATCATGCATAAGATAATTCTTATTTGATCAAAGTCCGATATAAGGTTATAATGAATTAGGTGCTAGATGCGTAAAATTTAGTATAAAGCCTTAATACATACTTGTGAGAAAAACATCGCGGATTATGGTAAATTGTTGTTGCGAAATTACTTTAAAACACTCATAGAGATATCCCTTGGTAGTGCCTGGAAAATAGTTAGATAAACTTGGAAGGTGTTATTGCAAACTTAAAATAAAACTGAGACATTAATGCTGGACTTTAGTAACACTTAGACCTTTTCGACAGCCCATAGAATATCTCGCCTAAATGAGAATTTTAGGATGAATAGCTTAGACTTGCTCTCTAATATATGGACTACCATAATCTAGAAAAATATTTAATTTAAATCTTGCTTTGCATCTGAATCCTGCTAGTGCAATAACTCCTAAGTGTTATAGTCATGAACAACGCGTTATATGAGTAAGTGAGCTTATTAAGAAAACTTTAGCTAAAATACTTGCATCATAAGAAAGATTGTGTAACCATGTAGATACAACCAATAGTCTCATTCGGTAAACCCAACTCGTATAAATCATTTGTTGAGTGCAGTTTTGAGCTAGGTCTATGTTAAAACCTTAGTGATCACTTATATAGAAAACATCTCGGATAAAAGCCAAATATCGTAGAATTAACTCTAAAACATTCTTAAAGACATGACCCTACGTGAAATCAATTCTAAGACCATAATACCGATGCACATCCTTAAGTTTAATCATATAACTGTTTGTAATTAGTCAAGTGACTTTATGTACTTCTTGGTATTAGTACAGGTAGCTTCACACCTTGAAAATGAATTGTAGTATATTTAACTTCACAATCTTAGCTTCTTGAATTCGTAAAATAAAATAGAATGAATCATAAGGAATAGATATTGTATGCGATGCGACCTTCAAACCCTTAAATCAGTAAGAAGACTACAATGTGAAAGTAGTACGTTCGCTTATGTGGTCTCGAAACCCTAACTACAACCATGCTTGTTTTATGTATGTTTTATATTTGGTTTTTCCATTTGATTTCCTTTTGCCTCTATTGAAAGTGTTATTTGCTATTTGTTATTCTTTTCCGTTATACGACGTGTAGAATCCGACGTCTCGGACTTCGTCGTCATCGACTCCAAAGAGTACATCTGCAACTTCGTCGCTAAAGACAACAAGTAGCAAGGCAAGCACCCCCTTTGAGCATATTGAACCCAGATTTCATAATAAACAAAAATGTGATTAAGAATCTTCCTGCATGCTCATATTTTGGTAAATCTCTATTTTGTGTTATCTGGTAGCTATAACCCATATTGGAGGATTCCCTGAATATTGTTGACATATGCTCCATGATAACCTTAGGTATGGGGAGATTCATATACTTGATGGGATATAACGATTATTAATTGCATTTGCTTAGTGATGTTTAGAAAATGTCAGCGACATTTACACCCACACTTTTCCTTATGAAATCTTTTATGGTTTATTTGAAGCGATAAGAGATCTTGGTAGTTTGATAAAAATGAAAATAAAACTACTGTTTTGATGTGGGTGATTATTGGCAATAGCCGGTTGTACATGTTTTAACGTGTACGTAGCTAGGGTGGAGTTATCGCCCATGTCACTCAAGGACCGAACGTAGTGTTGCATGATCCAAGTTTAACCGTACATCCACAAGTCTTTGATCGACAGCCTAACTTATTAAATTATTTGGGAATTAGCTTTGCACATTGGTAGGCGGAGTTGTAGCACGGGCATTCGAATATTGGTTTGCTCGAGGAGGTGTCATCACCAGGTGTTGGCATCTGCCGTTGTAGCAGTGTACGCCTGGCTATGAATTGGGGTCTGTTGTACCATTTGAGCCGGGCTCCGAATACTATTGCTTCACCGCTTGTTTGCTTCCATCATAGTCGTGGGTAACGCCATTGGGCTGGTGCAAAGTTAAGGTCCAAAGTAACGAACAGTTTAGTTATGAACTCTGTGCACACCAAAGGAAGTGTGCTAATGTACTGCCACAAAGGAGAACATATCTTGTGGGTAAAGCTGTACAACTCTGCAGAGTCTAAAACTATTCGAATAGCCGTGTCACTGGTCATGGACGCTTTGGCGAATTGACACTAGTTAGTGCTGTTTTAATAAATCTTTGATTAAATGATTTGAGAAATGGTTTACACCCTTTAATGTCACTTATTGTTACATTTGTTCATATAAGACCATGGAGGGTCTTTTTCGTTAATTTACTCACAAAGGGCCGTGAGTAGATTGTTATATTTCATCTTACTACTTGTTATTTAATTTACTTATTAAACTGTTTTAAATTTCTAGTTACGCTTTCCATTATTATTATTCAAGATATTACTTCATTCAAATCTTAGCTTTATACCAAAACAACCGTGAGAAACCCACTTTCTATTCAGCTTGCATATAATTCAGGTTTTGCAAACACTACAAGTCTTGCTGAGTCGCAATGTACTCACCCTTGCTATTATTGTTGTTTTTAGGCAGGATATCTGACACCAATTACTCCGGACAGAAAACGTGGATTATTGACGACATTTCTTTCTAAGAGCTTTACCTTGTCGGGCTGGATTATGTGGCAAACTACAAGACATCCTGATTCTTTTGCTATAGTTAAGTTGACCTTTCCTGGCCATATTGTATCAATACTACCATTTGTAATAAAATATGAAACTTTTGTATGGTTGTGATTCCAAATTGTGTTTTGTGCGTGCCAGCCACTGATCATGGGAATGGTACAGGATGCACATTAGAACCTTGCTTTTATGTTTGCACTGTAGCATAAAAGTGAGGTTCTTACAACTATGTATCTATAATATTCCTCCTTGGTTGTGCATGAAGCGAAAATATATCATGATGCCATTGTTGATCCAAGGGCCGAAGCAAACTGGAAACGACATCGATGTCTATCTGAAACCATTGATGGAAGATCTTGTAAAGTTGTGGGAGGATGGTGTATGGGTATGGGATGAGTACAAGAGGGCGTATTTCACCCTACATGCACTGTTGTTCGTAACGATCAACGACTGACCCGCGCTCGGCAACCTGTCTGGGAATACTACCAAAGGATATAAAGCATGCTTGCAATGCTTAGATGAAACCGACAGCTTGTACCTGAAAAACTCTCGAAAGATTGTGTACATGGGCCATCGTAGGTTTCTTGTAAAGAGGCACCCATTGCGGAAAAAAGGAAGGTATTTTGATGGGAAAGAAGACCATCGTGATAAGCCTGAGCATCGTAGTGGGGCACGTGTGTTTTCCATGGTAAAAGATCTTAAAATAGTGTTTGGAAAGGGTCCTAGAAGCAAACCTGTCCCGAACGAGGAAGGTCAGGCACCCATCTGGAACAAGAGATCAATATTTTGGGACTTGCCATATTGGGAAGTTTTGGAGATCCGTCACTCACTTGACTTCATGCACATCACGAAGAATGTTTTCTTGAACCTGCTAGGATACTTGGATTTGTATGGCCAATCGAAAGATACACTACAAGCTCGGAAGGACCTACAAGTTTTGGAACTAAGGGATCGTCTACATCCAGAAAAGAGAGAGAAAGGATATTACCTAAATCCCGCGAGTTACACTCTAAGCAAAGAAGAGAAAAAAAGCATGATAGAGTGCTTGAACAGTGTGAAGGTCCCTTCAGGATACTCGTCAAATGTGAAGCGACTCATAAACATGAAAGAGAATAAAATCGTACACCTGAAAGCTCATGACTGTCTTGTATTGATGATACAGTTGCTCCCAGTGGCTGTGAGAGGTAGTTTGCCTGAGTGGGTCCGGGTGACAATCATAAAGCTGTGTACCTTTTTCAACGCAGTTTCATAGAAGGTCATCGATCCACATAAGCTAAGTAAGCTACAAGATGACGTGGTACAAAGTGTGGTCAGCCTTGAGATGATCTTTCCTCCTGCATTCTTTGATATTATGATTCATCTCACTGTTCACATTATCAAAGAGATAGGTATTCTCGGGCCCGTGTTTCTGCACAACATGTTTCCTTTTGAGAGGTACGTGAAAGTCCTAAAGAAGTATGTCCATAACCGTTCATGTCCCAAAGGATGCATTGCAGAGGGTTATGGGACCGAGGAGGTGGTTGAGTTTTGTTTGATTACATTGAGGATCTACATCCCATTGGTGTCCCTATATCACGCCATGAGGGGAGACTACGGGGAAAAGGGACACTAGGACGGAAAACAATTGCATGCAATGATCTCCTAACCTTTAAGCAAGCACACTTCTCTGTTCTAAAACAATCAACCCTAGTGGCCCCGTACGTCCTTCAGCATAAGAGTATTCTACACCGCGAATTCCCTGGGAGGTCTGAGGATTGGATCACAGTGAGGCACATGGATACTTTCGGCGCTTGGTTACAAAACTACATCCTTGTCAACGGGTCAGAAAATGAACAGTTGCAGCGCTTGGCTCGGATGCCATCTAGTGAAATCGTCACATTTCAGGGCTACGAGATAAATGGTTACAACTTCTACATAAAATGGCAGGATACCAAGAGCACCAACCAGAACAGCGGTGTCCATATAGACGCCACTGACAACAAAGGCAATGTGGACACATATTATGGTTACATAGAAGAGATATGGGAGCTCGACTATGGACCATTGAAGGTCCCTCTGTTTAAGTGCCAGTGGGTCAAACTGACTTCAAGCGGCGTGAAGATCGACAAATACGGCATGACAACCGTCGACCTGACAGAAGTTGGCTATAGGTGCGAACCATTCGTCCTTGCCAACGATGTGAGACAAGTCTTCTACATAATGGACATGTCAAGCAAACCAAAGAAGCACAGGGAGAAGCAAAAGGATTGCAGTAGTAAGCCAAAGCGACACGTGGTTCTCCATGTGAAGGATTGTTGGTGTTGAGGACGTCACAGACGAGGAAGAATATAATCAGTTCGACGAGCTCCCTCCCTTTGCGGTAGATGTCAACATAAATGTCCTAAATGTAATAGAAGTCGAGGCTCCTTACGTACGTCGCGATCACGCCGAAGGTACACTTGTAAAGACAAAGTGATCATTAATTCATGTGATTACATAATTTTTTAATGGACTTACTAATTTTTGGATGCACTAACTATTTTTTATTGCACTCACTAATTTTTGATTGCATTAAACAATGTTTGAAAGGAATAAATAATTTTTGAATGTATTAAACAATTTTAGTGATCATTAATTCATGTGATTACATAATTTTTTAATGGACTTACTAATTTTTGGATACACTAACTATTTTTTATTGCACTCACTAATTTTTGAATGCATTAAACAATGTTTGAAAGGAATAAATAATTTTTGAATGTATTAAACAATTTTAGTGATCATTAATTCATGTGATTAAATAATTTTTTAATGGACTTACTAATTTTTGGATGCACTAACTATTTTTTATTGCACTTACTAATTTTTGAATGCATTAAACAATGTTTTAAAGGAATAAATAATTTTTGAATGTATTAAACAATTTTAGTGATCATTAATTCATGTGATTAAATAATTTTTTAATGGACTTACTAATTTTTGGATGCACTAACTATTTTTTGAATGCATTAAACAATTCTTGAAGGGGTTAAATAATTTTGGAATGCATTAAAAAAAATAAAAAAAATAAAGAAGTAGCAGAGGGCGCGTGTGGGCCCCCGGATCGGCTATCTGGAATCCCATGTGTATTTCTGTACTAGTCCCAGATCAGTAGCTAGTACACACAGTCAAAAGTGATGAATCAACAACCATATCACGAATACATATAATTAAATAAGAATAATACCGAATAAAAGCAAAGACCTTATGGTCAAGGTTTACCATTACGGCTGAGCAGTGGAACAACTTGAACAATCGCAATGAAGACGAAAACGCCAATGCGACCCATCCAAATGCCCACAGGCAATCGAGTGGGGAGTGCGCCCTAGTCGTTGGAATTCCTTGACAGCTTCTTTCACTTCTGAAAGAGGATTAGAATGTAGCACGTGAGTACATAAAGTACTCAGCAAGTCTGGGAAATTATGCACAATGTAGGCTATCCAAGGATGGCTTAATATGGTTCTTTTGCATAAAGCCAAGTTTCATCAAATCATACTTGTTAATAAGTTTCACAAAGCATATTTGAGCAATTCTTTTTAATAATTGAATTATGTAATATTGTAGTGAAGGTTCTAACCACCACTCACTAATATACAGGCTCTATCCGCCACAGCTCAACAAAATTAGGGTTAAATCCAATCACATGGCTCTGTCCGCCATGGTTCACAAAATCAGGTTCCTTCCACCTACCTGGCTTTAGCCGCCAGAAGCACACCCGAGAGTTCTAACCGCTCCCGGATCCCAAAACAAAACATTGTTTAGTTGGAAACCAAAAACCAAAGTCTACCAGTATGAAAGCATTCTTCGCTTTGCCTTTGACCGTAGGCACGGCTATTCGAATAGTTTTAACTCTGCAGAGGTGTACAGCTTTACCCACAAGACATGATATTCTCTTGATGCCACGCGATTAACACACTTCCTTAGGTGTGCTGGCAGAGATATCATGACAAGGCCTTTACAATGTATACGCCTAACCTGACCCACCCGCTGAGGTTTCACCGCTGTTAGGGTTCTTTCCACCCAGTACAGAAGCCCCCTCTTGCGCCGTGTGAGAAAAACAACAACAACAACAATGCCTCTTTCCGGCTCTCACACAACCACCGAGTGGTGAGTCTAAGTCAGGTTTCTACAAATTAGTTAGCCAGGTCGTGCCCACTTTGACATGTGGTTGTACGGTTATGCTTAGAATGGAGACAGTCATAAGCGTCGGTCCTTAATTGACTTGGGGCGGTACTTGCACAAACCCGGGTCATCGCTCCATCCGCTCCCGCCAAACAACCATTGCCGCCCAAGTCCAAAACATTTTTCCTTTTATTTTTATTTTGTAAACCAACGGCAATACTCCTTGCCTATAACTTTCAACACCAGGTTTTCAAGATATAATTGAAATTCCCATCCATAGGTGTGCATTGACCGATCGCGAGTCTAAGCATTTCTACCGAACTATTCTATTCCACCAATAGTTTATTTTATAAAACACAAAACTCAGGGTTTGATGACAATCCTTATAATCAATTCTGTAATCTCCAATAATCATGAAATTACCCTAAGGGTACAATCATATGAATAATCCAATTCAATATAGTATCCATCAAGTATTGAGTATATCAGGGTAATATCCTACTCTCAAAATCATATTAAACCCCAATCAGGTGTGTCTATTTCCCTTGAATTATAACTAGTATTATTGATTTATTCGCCACTTATAGGGCTATCAATCTTATCATCCACTAAGAATATTTCACAAAGTCATCTATTACACCACCAGGAACACTTCATAATATCATCTCTAATCATCTCGAATACAATCCACCGATAATACTTCATAATATCCTATATTTAATCCTTCACACCATCACTTTTAAATCATCTACTTTAACCCACCAATAAGACGTAATATTATCATTTACTAAACCACCGAGAATAATTCACAATATTATCCATTTAATCCACCGAGTAGGGTTGATAATATCCTTTACCAATCACCCAGTGTCATTTTCAATATCATCTAACTAACCCTTCACATGATCATCTCTAAACCACATAGTATGCTTGTTAACCTCCACCGAAATATAAGTCACCACTTATTCTAGTTAATCCCCAAGTATGCTTCTCAACATCATTTATTTACTTCTACCGATTATTATTCTTGATATCATATATCTTCTCATTTCCCCCAATCCATACTAAGTATGTTGTGAACTACTATCATAATCCAACTCCTCAACCTTTAAATGATCGCTACCATAGATCAACTTCATAATAACAATCCTCACATTATCACTAATATTCATCCATCTCCAAATTACATCGCTCCCGATTTGCTCTACTCAAACTATCTTCCAACTAGTCATTTTCCCCATAAAAAATGTATTTTATTAAAAATATTTATTATGGTGGATCCCTGTTCTAGAGCGACAAAGGGTCATGGATAGCAAATCTCAAGGGGGTATAAACAACAGGTATAACTAACAACTTAACGTTTAACCTCACCATTTTATGTAAATAGCAATGCAACTTGTAAAACATTATAAAACATTTATAAAGCATAGGTTCAATATGCGTCAAGGAGACTTGCCTCAGATTGCGGCGGAGATGCCGAACTCTTGAAGTCCAGCGGCGGCGGCGGCGGTCTCGGCGGTATCGTCGACTACACGCGAAACGGGGCAATAAATAAATAAAAGAAAATAAATAAAAATCTAAAAATACAAAATTAGTACTGGCAGGAAGATCATGATTTTAGATGAATTTAGGAACTTGAACGGAGTCCATCGGAGTTCGGACGGAGAAGTTATGAGCGTCCGAAGTCGGAAAAGTCATGAAAATACGAAATACGGGAATATTCCCGAGAATATTCTTTTGGCTGATTTTTCTGATTTTGTGGAAGGGCTTATCTCTATTACATGTGGGCCCTAGGTGTCATAGAGAGAAGGGGTTCTTCCCCAATGTTCTTTGGCCATGGAAGCAGGGGAGCCTAGCTCCTCTATGCGTCTTGACCAAGGAAGGGGCACAATGACGGGTGGTCGGCAAAGACGGCGGCGCGGCGAGGTCGCTGACGGCGGCGGCGGCGAGGCGCGAGCAGCGCGGCGGGCGGCGCATGTGGCGGCGGCGCGGCGGGCGCCATAGCCGAGGCTGGAGGCGGCCGGCGGGAAGCCGGGCCAACGGCCGAGGCGGGCCCTCCGAGGCGGCGGCAGCGGCAGCCGGCCGGCCATGGCGCGACGCAGCAGGCGGCGAGGGCGGTGACGAGCCAAGGCGGGCGGCGCAGTGGGCGGCGGCGGGCCACGGCGACGGCGGTGGACTGGCGGCGCCACGCGCAAGCACGTGCCCAGAACAGAGAACGCCGGTTTCTTCCAAAAATTCGTGATTTCACAAAGAAATTGAACATAGCTAGCCAAATAAATTGATGAAACCTCTAGAGAACATCCTTAGGGACTTAGGATTGCAAGGAATTGAATGGTTTCTCACCGAAGAGGATGAATTCGATGAAGAACGGGGTTTCGGCCGAAGTGCTTCAACCACGAAATTCGTCGCCAACACTTGATGAATCCTAAAATTGGTTGATGAGTTAGACTCTAGACGACCACACTAACATAAGGGAACAAACGGATTTGAGATTGACCCACCGGAGAGGAAGATTTGACCACGAACACCAAGAACATGAAGAACGGCGAAACTTCGTCGGTTTTCTTGATCTTGCGGTCGATGGGGTTAGAGAGGCTAAAAGAGGGCTATGCCACCGGAAAGGGGATTCTTATACGGAGAGAATGGAAGTGGAATTGCGCCGTTTGGAGTTGAAACGGTCGAGTAATGATCAATCAAAGCAATTTCGGTTTCTTGCAAACTGCGCGCATTTCGGTGCGAGTTAGGGCGGGAGACCAAGAGGAATGGAAAGGCAATGCCGCCACGATTCCAACGGATCCGACCGTGATGAATTTGGAGCATTATGTGAGGAGTTAGGAGGGATTGAATCAAGGAAAATGAGTATGAACGGTTTTGGAGCTTCTCTGTTGGTTGGCTTGCACGATCCCACTCCAAGGTAGAAGAAGGGTGAACAGTAGCGCCACGTGGCGAGCTCTGGTTGGCCAGCTAATACGCGAAAGTGACGCCCTAGAGAAAAATTAGGAAAAATGGTCTAAAAATTCCGGAAAAATTCCTAGAGCCATTTTAGATTATTTGGGACCCAATAAAATTGGTTTGGTTGAATTTGGATGATTTTTGTGGAATTAAATCTTCGAACGCGGATTGTGGGCGTTAAACAAAAGCCGCGCGAGATAAAATAGGAACGGACGTCCAAAAATCCGGGGAATGATTCCTAAAATCATTTTGGAATATTTGGAACACAATTGAAGTGGTTTGGGGATTTTTGGAGCATTTTTGGATTCGGGTGAATTTTCGGGTACCGGCGGGAATTGGAAAAGTCGATTTTTCGACCGGAGGGGAATTGAATCCCGGTTTTGGATTGGAAAGGATGCTAGGTTAACATAAACACCAGAGAAACTCCAACTTTTGAATTTAATTTATTTAAATTAGGTTTTTCTCCAGAAGGCGAAAACTAGGGTGTTACAGCGCGAGCGGGACTCGAACCCGAGATGCCGCAGGTTAGGTCCATGCTCGAGCGCCACTCGCTAGCCAGGGGGAGGAAGATATTTGTCGAGCATGGACGGCGTCAAATCTTTTTGAGTCTTCAGTATCTACAAGCGTTTTGTATTAAGAACCGCTTGTAGAGGTCCCTCCCCCAGCGATCAAGGCGTTTCTACAAGCGGTTTGTATTACTAAGCGCTTGTAGAGGTCCCTCCCCCAGCGGTCAAGGTGTTTCTACAAGCGGTTTGTATTACCAACCGCTTGTAGAGGTGCATTTTAACAAGCGGTTTATATTAAGAACCGCTTGTAGAGGTACTTCTACAAGCGGGTTGTATTACGAACCGCTTGTAAAGGTTCTTTTATAAATAGCTTTTTCCCACTCGTCACAGACTCAGCTCAAAAATTTTCTAAGTCCCCGCGCCATTGCCGTTGATAGCTCACCACTGCCACCTTCAGCGCCATCGCAACCGAGCTCGCCGTCGACTCCTCCGCCACCGCGCCGTGGTCTACGACGTCGCCGTTGCCTCCTCCACCACCTGAAGGGCCTAGGTTAGCCTTCACCAATGCTAACACCCCTCTTTTTCTCGCTGCCCACAACGTGTTCGACGAAATGCCCACAAGATAAATGCATTGATATACATTGATATAAATTGATATACAATGATATACATTGATATGCTTACACAACTTTTCATAGATATACATATAAATACATTGGTATGCTTAAACAACTTTTCATACATATACATATAAATACATTGGTATGCTTAAACAACTTTTCATACATATACATATAAATACATTGGTATGCTTAAACAACTTTTCATACATATACATATAAATACATTGGTGTACATTGATATATATGCTTAAACAATTTTTCATACATATACATATAAATACATTGATATGCTTAAACAATTTTTCATACATATAGATGGCGACACCAGGGCGTGATGCTCCTAATTTCGACATGGAAGAACAGTTCTTGCTAGACGTGATCGCTGCAGATGATGCCAACATTGTCGGTGGATCCGGTGACCCGAACATTGTCGACAACGCAGCCAGTGGATCCGCTGATCCGAACATTGTCGACAACACAGCCGGTGGATCCAGTGATGTAGTGGACGATGAGGGAAGCGAGGTAATGACACGACGAACCCTTTAATCGTATTTAACCAATTGATATAAATGGCTCTGACATGAAAAATTCACATCTCTGTCCATTTTCAGCCCGGTAAATTGAGCACCCAAACCACGCGAGGTGCTAACAAGAAGCCTGCTATGAAGTTTGTTTTCACCAACGTCGATAATGACGGGAAGCCAATTGCCCCTCTTTCTGTAGTAGGCCCGTTTAACAACGCATGTGGTTTCCACGTTAGGGATCATGTCCCAGTTAGCATCAATAAATGGCCTGAAGTTCCGCAAGCAACCAAGGAGCTCCTTTGGAAAGATATCAAGGAGAACTTCAAGTTTCCTGATGGATACGAGAACAAGGTTAAGAGATACACTTTGAAGAAAATGGCAACCCAATTTCAGTCGTGGAAAGTTCACCTGAACAACAAGTATGTCAAGAAGGGAGAAAGGCCAGATTTCAACCAACATCCCAAGCTGGCGGATCACTGGGATGCAATTGAAGAATACAAATTGTTAGAGGAAGGACAGGCCGCGAGCCTTCATAACAAGATCAACGCTGGGAAGAAGAAATACCACCACCATCTTGGTACCGGTGGTTATGTTAAGGCTGTACCTAAATGGGAGAAGCGGGAGGAAGAACTAATGGCCAAGAATATTACGCCTGCTACTGCTGATTGGGAATTCCGCCTGTGGAATTGGTTCATGGCTCACGGAGGGGCCCTTGCAGAGGATGGTAGCTTGTTGATGGCACCGAGAGCGGAGGATGTTGGAAATAGAATTGTCCAAGCTGTCGACATGTCTCGCTCATGTTCCTTAGTAAAAGATAGGGAGAATGACGAGCTCACACATGCACTTCAAAACCCTGAGCACCCAGGATGGACAAGAGGAATGGGATCGTCCGTGCCATGGAAGTACGGTTTCTCCAAAGATGCCGATACGTACAGGAGTCGGTCAAGAAGCAAAATAAGAGAGGCATACAGATAAAACTTACTACAAAGGGAGCTCAGAGCAACTCTGCAAAGCATCGGAGAGATTGTTGAGCAAAAGCTGCAGGCGGCACTCGGTAAACTTCAAGGAGCCGGTACAACCAATACACAGGCCGACGGCGTCGCTAGCCCACCCACCTCCGCTCAGCGGAGTAGCTGCGCGTCCAACGCCGCCCCAATCTCTACTCACATGGTACCAGTGCTAGACCTAGGACTGTACGCAGTGGACAGCATCAAAGTTCGCCGGGAGTGTGAGCTACATGTTCAAGTGCATAACCTCTCCACCAAGGTGGCTTATGGCGTGGCGTACCCGGTGGAGTCGGGCCAGCTTTTCCACTGCAAAGAGATACCGCCAGGTTACTCCAAGGTCACGGTGGAGGAGGTGTCGAGCGGCTATGAAGATCTTCTGCTCGAGATTGATGGAGGGGACGACATCACCAAGCTTGGACAGGCCCTCCACGGAATCATCCTCTGGCGAAAAAGGTACATCATATTTCCAAAGACCATGGAGGTGACCTCTCCAACAATAGAAATCGAACAATTGGATGTGACCTCTCCACAACAACAAAACCCGCCTCCTACATCAACTCAACCGCCTGCCCAAGGAAGCCCGACTCCACCTCATGCCCAAGAAAGCCCGGCTCCACAATCTCCTCCAAGGAAGAAACTCCAAGTACGAAGGGCCAGTACTGCGATGCTACCCCCTACCAAGAAGGCCCAGACGTCAACACAGTCGTCAAAGGAACCTATGAAAAGGGCATACGACATGACGGCTGAGGAGACACAAGAAACAGTTCGAAAGGAAATTGAGACACACTTCGCATCAAAGAAGGCACCTCCCAAGGCGCAAATTGATCCGAAAGCTGCAACCCACTTTGAGACATGCCGTGCAGCACCTCTTCCTGCCTCGACTAACTATGAATGCACAATAGTAAAGTCTGCATTGAAAGGGAAATGGGCTAAGAAGGCGGTGGCAGCTAACAAGAAAGCCCAAGATCACCAACTAGACGAATTCTTGAGAGAGTCGGGGCTATCTTTCGCTGCAGCTATGGGAGCATCAGATAATCTTCCAATGGCAAAGGTCAGGTGGCCATATAAGCTGGGCCGGGAGTTGGTTGCACCGGAAAAGATAAAGGATCTGCCAACCAAGATGCGACAATTTCATGAATGGTACATAGAACAATCCGCTGAAGGAAGAACAATGTTCCCCGTCCATATAAAAGAGATAGATTTCTATCGTGGGGATCAACTCATATGGATGGAATTCGAGGACTTGTACCAATTTTACCATCAAGACGCCGTCAACGTGTCTCTAATGAGCTGATGGTGTCTGTAAGTACTTCCAGCTAATCATTGAGTTTACCATATATATGTGTTAATTTCGCCGTAGTTCAAGCTGGAAAATCTAATAACTCATCCCCTTTGTATGTAGAATGGAGATACAACGATGTAGAACAGAGACTATCTTCGACATCGGCTTCATTGATCCATTAATTGTCAACGAGACTACATGTAAAGGCACCCCAAAAGAAATTGAAGAATACATTCTGAAAGCTCTTTCAGAACAGTACTACAAACCGCATATACTTTTGCCCTTCAACTTCATGTACGTATATATATATACATGTCATCACACAACCTCTCATTTATCCTTCTTCACGACATTCATAATATGATTAATTACATATATGTTGCAATACATATATATAATAGGTTTCACTGGATCCTACTTATTATCAATGTCGATAGTGCGAAGATCATTGTGCAAGACTCAAGAAGAAAACCGCAGCAAGATTTTCAGTTTGTCATTGATATTCTAAACAGGTAATATTGAGATGCCAACCTACATATATTTAACTACTTCCAATACTCATAATTACTATTCATATAATAACGCATAATAGGGCATTCGCCACGTTCTAAACGAAGCATAGAGGAAAGAGTTCTAGGAATGAATTCACAGTGCAACTAAGCACTCGAGTACGTACTACAAAATATCAATTAAATAATATATATGGCGTAAAGATTTATCTTCTCAATAATTAATTGCATTCTTTTCAAACAAATCACTCCAGGTTCTACAGCAATTGGCCGGAAACAACTTATGTGGCCATTATGTGTGCCTCTACATGCAAAATCTTACACACGGCGATATGCGACGACTGGACAACGAGGTGCGTGTGTTAAAAACAAATTTCTTAATACACTTATACTTCACGTATTCAAATATTTCTTTATTTCTTTTTTTTCGTAGCCCGACATCGATGAGACAGGCGTGATCCCTTCGCATCGGGTTGAAGCAATCCAAGAACAACTTATTGGCTTCATTGTCGATGAGATTATAACCCCCAGAGGCGAGTTCTACGCAAAGGGATGGAGAGATTGTCCTTCAATAAGGACAGGTGAACTTACGGAATCTTCGTCTATGGACGCAAAAAGTGATGCACGCAAGAAATGATCTCAAGATCACCACCTTTGTACTCTTTGAAAGTTGTAAAACGTTTGCTTGTGCTCATCATTTCATGTATTGTAAAACTTGTGTGTATATATGCATTTAATTTGTAAATACATTATAAGTTCATACTATTTGTGCAAACAAACTAATGGTTTTCTCAATTATAATATATATTTAATTATGCTGAAATAAACTTGTAGTTGTATTTAATTTAATTGCCAAAATTCATATTGAAAAGCCTATATTGAAAAGGTTACAGCCTCTCCACAAGCGGTTTGTAACAACAACCGCTTGTGGAGATGGAGGGGCTCTACAAGCGGTTGGTAACACCAACCGCTTGTGATTTGCCTCCACGTGGCTGCTCCACTGCTCTTCCTGGACGCCTTCCAAACCGCTTGTGGTGCCGCACCACAAGCGGTTCGTGGAACCGCGAGTGATACCCTCTGGGTATCACTCTCGGTTGCGTACAAACGGTTCCATAACCGCTTGTGAAAGCGCTTACGAACCGCTTGTGTTGCACTGTTCCCTGGTAGTGTTTGGACATGATTGACAATCGGGAAAATATATTAGAGAGGAGGGAGGGCGTGAGTGGCTAACATGTTGGGTCAATGAATTTTTCTAGATTTCTAAAATAAAAGAATTTCAAGAAAAAACTAAAATGGCTAACATGTCGTTAACTCGTCTTTTAGATCGTCCTTGAAGTCTCCAATTGAGCTTATTTGATGTATATGCATGCTTTTGTTCCATTTGCACAATGGATGAGCTAGCTAGGTTGCTGCTTCTAACTTTAGTGAACAAAGAAAAGAGATTTCGGTGTGCATGTATGGACCAGGATTGCAGGAGCCAGTTTTTCGCTACGCACTTAGTTTTCTTTAGACATAGCTAAGCACTTCTCTGATCAAACGAAAATAGCATAATTACCAGATAAACATTGGAAAAAAGGTCCATGAGGAAACAGGCAAAAAGCGTGAGCTCACAATGATATTTTTTTGGAATTTCCCGTCGTGTCATATCAATGTACTGTATTTCGTAGTATGATAGTATAAACAAGATATAATCATCGGCAGCCGATCATGATGACGTCTGAGATCGTATAATATGTATTAGAGGCGTCATTGCGAAATTAAGAAGCTTGGTCTTCCGCGAGGAGTATGCGATGGTGAGTTGGTGACACCTTTGGCGTCATTCAAAAAAACTATTCTTATAATATGTATTAGAGGCGTCATTGCGAAATTAGAAAACTTCCTGGTCTTCCGCGAGGAGCAAGTAATGGTGACACCTTTTGGCGTCATTTAAAACAACTACAAATTGCAGAATGTGAATGCAGGCGTGAATGGTTGAAAATCCGGAACAAGCAGTGCAAAAGAGTGTTGCTTAAGAAGACCAACCTTTTGTACAAACGGCATTGTATATTGTAGCAATTGATGCAACCATTTCCCTTGCATATTGTAGCAGTCGATGCATCCACCCGTCTCCCAGAGAGTCAATAGTCGGCACCCGTTTCCAATTTTCCTTGCTCAGACGGCTATTCTCTTCTCCACTCTGCAATTGTGTTTCCCTGTGTCACTGCGTGTGTGTTCGAGAGCTCTTGAGTGCTGCAATGGCTGAGCTGATTATGGGGCCGCTTATCGGGCCGCTTGTCTCCATCGTGAAGGAGAAGGCGTCCAGCTACCTCCTGGAGCAGTACAAGGTGATGGAGGGCATGGAGGAGCAGCACGAGATCCTCATGCGCAAGCTGCCAGCCATCCTGGACGTCATCGCTAACGCCGAGGAGCAGGCGGCCCACAGAGAAGGAGCCAGAGCCTGGCTTCAGGCCATCAAGAAGGTGGCATACGAGGCGAATGACGTCTTCGACGAGTTCAAGTACGAGGCGCTCCGCCGCAAAGCCAGGAAGGATGGGCACTACGGCAAGCTCGGCGTCGTGGATGTAGTAAAACTCTTTCCTTCTCACAACCGCCATGTGTTCCGCAACAGGATGGGCAACAAGCTTAGCAAGATTGTGCAGAGTATTGAGGTCCTTGTCGCAGAGATGAATGCCTTTGGGTTCAGATATTGCCCTCAACCGCAGGTGTCCAAGAAATGGAGGCAGACGGATCATAACATCGACGACCCTATGAAGATTGCTGAAAGATCAAGAGTTGATGATAAGCAGTGGGTTATTGAAGAATTGCTTGGTCAAGCTAGTAATCCGGATCTCACGGTTGTTCCCATCGTCGGAATGGGGGGGCTCGGCAAGACTACCTTAGCGCAGCTTGTTTACAATGATCCTCAGGTTCAGAAGCATTTCCAGTTGCGGCTCTGGGTGTGTGTGTCTGACAACTTTGATGTGGATTCCCTGGCTAAAAGTATAGTTGAAGCAACAGCTACCAGCAAGAAGGATGATAGCAAGTCATCAAAGGATCGCCCTCAAAAAGAAGCGAGCTCAACAGCTAGTAATGAGAAGTATGATAGCAAATCACCTCTGGACCGCCTTCAAAGTTTAGTGAGCTCACAGAGATACCTCCTTGTATTGGATGACGTCTGGAAAACTGGGATCACCTTCTCCCATAGTTGGGAGAAGCTTAAGGCCCGCCTTCAACATGGTGGCATTGGTAGTGCAGTGCTGACAACAACCCGTGATGAAGGAGTGGCTCAAGCAATGGGTACAGTTGAAGCCTACAACCTCACAGCTTTGAAGAAAAGCTTCATAGAGGAAATTATCAAGACAAGAGCATTTGGTGCTCAAAATGAGGGAAAGCAGGAGCTACTTGGGATGGTTGGTAAGATTGCATATAAATGTATGGGCTCTCCATTAGCCGCAGCGGCACTGGGCTCTGTACTGCGTACCAAGACCAGTGTGGAAGAGTGGAAGGCTATGTTAAGAAAAAGCACCATCTGCGATGAGGAGACTGGAATTTTACCGATACTCAAGCTCAGCTACAACAACTTGCCGGCACACATGAAGCAGTGTTTTGCTTTTTGTGCTGTGTTTCCCAAGGATTACGAGATTGATGTCGACAAGATGATCCAATTATGGATGGCAAATGGACTTATCTCAGACCAAAAAGAAGTGCGTCCAAAAACCATTGGGCAACAGATATTCAACGAGCTGGCCTCAAGGTCATTCTTTCAGGATGTGAAGTATGTCCCAGTTGACAAAGATAAAAGCAAACATGGGTATTGTTCTAGAATGACTTGTAAAATCCATGATCTTATGCATGATGTTGCGCAGTCTGTTATGCAAAAGGAATGCGTCACTATAGCTGAGAGACATGCTGGTCAAACGGAGCTGTTACCAAGTACTGCTCGCCATTTGTTTTTGACATGCGAAAATCAAGAAACTCTTTTGAATGATTCTCTGAAGAAAACGTCTCCAGCTATCCATACACTGCTATGTCATGGAGGCAAAGTATATGGTTCGTTGCAGCATCCATCAAAGTATAGCTCGTTGCAAGCACTACGACTCTGTCAATATAGGGGTACATTCGTACTAAAACCAAAGCACTTGCGTCACTTGAAGTATCTTGATCTCTCAGATAGTAGTATCGAATCTCTTCCTGAAGATATAAGCATTCTGTATAACCTGCAAACATTGAACCTTTCTGGCTGCGAGTGGCTTCGTCAACTTCCAAGGCAAATGAAGTACATAAATGCCCTCCGTCACCTCTACACCGATGGATGCGGTCGACTGAAGTGCATGCCACCGGACCTCAACCGACTCACTTCCCTACAGACACTCACATGTTTTGTAGTGGGTACTGACAAGGATTGCAGTAATCTTGGAGAGCTGCAGCATTTAAATCTGTGTGGTCGACTAGAGCTAAGGAAGCTAGAAAATGTGACAGGAGCAGATGCAAAAGCGGCAAACCTCATAAATAAGAAGGAACTCAGAGAGCTGACTTTAACATGGACATGGCATGAGGAGGATAATGATTTGGTTCTCGAGCGTCTAGAACCTCATGATGGGCTGGAGGCTCTAACAATAAATTGCTACCAAGGCACCACTTTTCCGAAGTGGATGGATAAGTTGCTAAACGTCGTTGAGCTTCGTTTGTATAGTTGCATCATGTCCCAGAAGCTTCCTCCACGGTGCCAGCTACCAGAAATACGACTTCTTTCTTTGGAGGGATTGATAAATTTTAAATTCTTGTGCAGCGGTGATACATCTTTTACTTTTTCCAAATTGAAGGAGCTTGAGCTAAAAGATCTGCTGGATTTCGAGGGATGGTTGGAAATAGGTGGGCGTCAAGGAGAACAGATAATGTTTCCTCAACTTGAGAAGCTGTCAATCGTGAATTGCAAGAAGCTAACGGCATTACCGGAAGCACCACAGCTGCATGGAGACCATACAAGCTCCAATTCGGCATTTCCAGAATTAAAGGTAATCCGGCTACGTGGTTTAAATAGTTTAGAGAGCTGGGGGATGACGGAAGGAACGGATGGTGAACATTCCTCCTTCCCTAACCTTGAGGATGCTACTATTATTGTGTGTTTGGTTGGAGAGTGGGGTGGAATAGAATGGTTCCATCCCAGATTTCAGGATGGAATGGTTCCATCCCAGATTTCAGGGATGGAATGGTTCCATCCCAGATTCTCAGGCAGGGCCCACTGTCACTCTCACATTCCATGTGGGATGGCTGCGTTCCAGAAAATTTGTAGAACCTGGCCGTCCCGAATCTAGAGAGAATATTCTCTTTTCTGGAACCAAATCATCCTCAGCTCCCCAACCAAACACTAGACTTGGTGGGATGGAATGGTTCCATTCCACCCCATCCCACTAACCAAACACACAATTAGAGAATGCTTAGAGCTAACAAGTTTTCCTCAAGCACCAAAGCTCAGTTCATTAGAAATACATAGTGGCAACCAACAGATTTATCTACGGGCAGCTAGATACATGACTTCGTTGTCCAATTTGAAATTGGGATACGTTGGCGCGGAAATAGAACTGCCGACTGACCTGGTGGATGGCAAGGAGAAACAGAACCATAATAAATCCCCTCTGTCGAGTATGTATTTCAATGGCTGCAACTTCTTCTTCCGCTCAAGTGCGCTCGCGCTATGGAAATGTTTTGTACAGCTTCAAGATTTGAGGATTCATGGCTGCGATGGGCTCATCCACTGGCCAGAGAAAGAGTTCCAAAGCTTGGTATACTTGAGGACATTAAGTATTGATTATTGCAAGAAACTGACTGGATATGCCCAGACTACTGACCAATCAACATCAGAAAGGAGTCAACTCCTGCCACGTCTCGAGTCTCTAACAATAGAGAGATGTGAAAGTTTGGTGGAGATCTTCAACGTGACCGCATCTCTCAAAAAAATGGGTATTAGTGATTGCCCTAAGCTTGAGTTGAAATTTTGGAAGCATGCTGAACAGCAGGAAGAGTCGGCGGTAATTCAACCTGACACTGACATCATGCCCTCCACAGCTGTACCAAGGATGTCACCGTCAGCCACGGAGCTTTTCCTTCCACGCCTGGAATCTCTAAAAATATATAATAGATGTGATAGCATTTCAGAGCTTCTCAACCTTCCCTCGACCCTCACGCACATCACGATTAGCGCTTGCCGTAATATTGAATTCCTATCAGGCCAGCTGGATGCCCTACAAGAATTAGAAATTATTGGCTGCGATCGGTTGAGATCAGTGGAATCTTGCTCGGGGGAGCTCCCATCGTTGAAATCCCTGAGACTTTATTATTGCGATTGCCTGGCGGCCATACCAAATGGGCCACAAGCGTACACATCCCTTCAATACCTTACCATTTGGAACTGCCGTGGTATAAAGTCACTCCCTACGTGCCTCAAGCAGCGACTCGACGAACTTGAGGAAAAAGATATAGACGCTCGTATTGAAGGTACCTTCCAACAAACTCATGCATCCATTTGCTTTCGCTCCTACGGTTCCTAAATATATGTTGAGTATTGCTTTTAATTTTTAGTTGTACATACATGTCATTACATAATTTTGAGATAACTTTTTACCTTTTTTTTTCCTTTGCATGCCCTGCATATTTATAAGGTCATTATACTAAATGGAGGATTTTATGGTCTTTTAGATACATGTCTTAGGAATGTATGACGTATTATGTATTTTTAAAATTATTTAAAAAGAGAAAAGAACTAAGCGAAGACTGAAGTGCAATGCAACCAAGCAAACTAGTGTCACGTATCAGTTTTGTGTAAAGTATGCCTTCTGATTTGGTACTACTTTTCTAGTTGCAAAACCATACATCTTGTAATAAAAGTCGTCCATTCGGTGGTAAGAAATAAAGTTTTGATTTTGTCGTTAAACTCAGGGCTTTGGCATTCTAGTATCTATAGTATTCTGTAGGATCATTTTGGCCCATAATTCCACCCCTGGTCGAGAAGCAGCTCGTAGTGTAGCTGAAACGGACTGAGACTCACAAGATTTAATTTAATTGTGTTGCACCTTTCTTACATAAAGAATGGTTTTCTTTCAATTTCCATGGACAATGTGCCATAATATACGATTCTATAGTTAATTCTCCTGTATTACATTCTAACATTCATTTATGATTCAGGGGCTAGGCTATCAAAACCGAAGACTTGGAAATATGCCATTAGTAGAGGCTGATGAGGTAGAAACAGCAGACTGAAGCCCTGAGCAGAGATATCACCAAGGTTTGTAACGAGTTTCTGAATCTGGTCATTTTGTAAGTGTAACATCCCCAATTTCGGTCTTTTGTCAAAAACCTAATTCAAATTAATTAAATTCAAATTTGGGTTTTCCTTGATGTTCAATTTAACCTGGCATCCTACTCCCTCCGAAAGTAGAACTCAATTCTTCCCCGTCCGAAAAATCGGATTTCTTAATTCCTGTCCGCACCCGAATATTCACCCGCGTCCCAAAATACTCCAAAAAATCCCGAAATCCCTTCTATTAGTTCCCAAATATTCCAAAATGATTTTTGGAATAATTCCCAAGATTTTTGGAACTCCGTTACTATTTTATCTCGCGCGGCTTTTGTTTAATGCCCGCTATTCGCTCCAGAATATTCAATTATCCAAAAATGATCCAAATTCAATGAAACCAATTTTATTGGGTTCCAAATATTCCCTAATTTTTTTGAAAATTTTTCCGGAATTTTTAGACCCTTTTTGCTATTTTATCTCGCGTGCTGTTGTTTCTTCAATTTTCGGCCAATGACGCGTTGCCACGTGGCGAGTACTGTAGCATGGGTCCTGTAGCGTCGGTACTGTAGCGACGCATTACTGTAGCGACGTTTTCTCCAGCATTCCTTCCAGAGAACCGTTTCTCTCCCTCCCCTCTAATGGCATTAATTTCAAATTCCCACAACTTCTCCTTTAATGTCCCAAATCACGCACGGCCAGATCCATTGGAAAGATAATGACGAGGAGAACCCTTTCCCACAGTCCATTCATCTTCATTTGCGCTGGAAACGCCACAATCAACCAAAAACCAAAAATCACTCTTTCCTCCATAACTTGGCCATTTCTCCATGAAACTTCGAGCTTCCACCTCTCAACTCTTCGTCTCGGAGCCCTCTACCCTGTGATCACACCCTCCCTTTGCCTCTCCGCTCCATTTGACCGGGAGATCGAGAAAACCAATGAGAATACGTCGTTCTTCGCGTTCTTCGTGTTCTTCCTCGTAGCTCTCTCTCCGGTGGGTCGTTCTCCATTCCGATTGTTTCCTCGTATTCATGTGGATGTCTAGAGTCTAACCCATCCATCAATTTTAGGTTTCTTCAAGATTTAGCGACGAATTTCGTGTTGGAGTCATTTCGACCGAACCTCCGTTCTTCGCCAATTCCGTCGTCTCCGGTGAGAATTGATTCAATTCCTTGCACTTCTAAGTTTATCTAGATGTACTCTAGATGATCCCTCATCCTATTGGTAAAGCCACGTCTCAAGTTTGGAAGAAAATTTGGATTTTGGCATGGTTGGGTTGCTCTCTGTTTTGGCTCGTGCCGTGCGCATGCCCGCCTCCGGTCACCGGCCGTCGCCGCCGTTCCGGCACCGCCGCCGCCTTCCCCGCGACCCCCCGGTCCTCCGCCGCCCGCCGGCCGGAGTCGCCGCCGCCTACCGCGTTCCCGTACCGCGCCGCCGCTCGTACGCTCATAACTTTTCTCTCATTTTTCATTTTTCCAGCATTTTTCCAACTTCGGACGCTCATAACTTTTCCGTCCGAACTCCGATTGATCCCGTTCAAGTTCCTAAATTCATATAAAATTAGTACCTTCCTGCCAGTATAACTTTTATAATTTTTGGAATTTATTTATTTTATCGTTATTTATTTATTGTACCATTTTGCGCGTAGCCGTCGATCCCACCAAGTCCGCTGACCCCGCCGCCGGTCTTCAAGACTTCGACATTCCCGCCGCGACTGAAGGCAAGTCTCCTTGACGCATGTTGATCCCATGTTTTATCAATGTTTTACCATATTTTACAAATTGCATTGCTATTTATATAAAATGATGAGGTTAACGATAGGCTGTTAGTTATACCTGTTGTTTATACCTCCTTGATATTGTTATCCATGATCCTTTGTCGCCCTAGTACAGTAATCCACCATAATAAATATTTTTGAGAAAATATTAATTGATTAGGGGCATGACTATCGGGAAGATATTTCGGTTGGAACATATTAGTATAGAATGTAGATTGGAGCTAGAACTCAACTTGATTGGTGATGACCTGAATGATAGTGTTGATGGGAATGAGTCATTATGAAATTGATCTATGAATGGTGATAGTGAAATATTGAGAGGTTGGGTTGTGATAGCAGTTCACAATATAATTAGTATGGATTGGGAGAGTGTTGGAAGATGTATGATATTACGAATAATAGTCGTAAAATTAAATAAATAATATTGAGTCCTACTTGTGGATGACATAGAATAAGGGGTGAGTTATATTTCAGTGGATTTTAATAGGCATACTATGTGATTCAGAGATGACAATGTGAAGGGTTACAATAGGTGATATTGAGAATGATACTCGATGATTTAGTCAATAATATTCTCAAATATACTCGATGGAGTAAGTGGATAATATTGCGGATCATACTCGGTGGTTTAGTGGATGATTTTGTGAAATATGGTCTCGCGATAACCATTTATGTGGAATTATGAATGATGTGGATTATGTGTGATTTGTTTAGTCGATCTGGTGTCACCGTGTATGGAAATCATTATAGTCGATGAATTAATAAAATCTTGGTTTAAGGAATGTTTGTTAAAAAATGCTTGTGGGTGAGATTATGAATTATTCTTGGTGGATCAAGTAGATTACAAGATTAATCGATGTATGGATGATGGGTAATCAATAATGAGACTTATATTTTGAGGAGATTGTTTCATATACAATGATGATAGTAGCTTGGCATGATGTTGGAGTTATGATGGCACATGATATAGACTTTACTTGTTGGAGTACCAAATTGGACTGGATTATATAGTGCCATGATAATAATAGGGGAATCTTGGTGATCTCATGAATTTTGGAGATTATAGAATTGATTATAATAGTTTTTATCAACACTGAGATTTGAAAATTATAAATAAACTAATGGTGGAATAGAACAGTTCGGTAGAAATGCTTAGACTCGCAATCGGTCAGTATGCACCTATGGGTGGGAATTTCTTATAACTCTTGAAAACTTGTGTTGAAAGTTATAGGCAAAGGTATTGCCATTGGTTTACAAAATAAAAACAAAAATGAAAATATTTTAGACTTGGGCGGAATGGTTGGTTTGGCAGGTGCGGATAGAGCACTGGCCCTGGTTTGTGCAAGAACCGCCCCAAGTCAATTAAGGACCGACGCTTATGACTGTCCATTCTAAGCATAACCGTACTACCACATGTCTATAATGGTACGACCTGGCTAAATAATTTGTAGAAACCTAACTTAGACTCGCCAATTGGTGGATTGTGGGTGCCGGATATAGGCAAGTTGTACTCCCCACACGGCGCAAGAGGGGGCTTCTGTACTGGGTGGATACAACCCTAACAGCGGTGAAACCTTAGCGGGTGGGTCAGGTTAGGCGTATACATTGTAAAGGCCTTGTCATGATCTCTCTGCCGGCACACCTAAGGAAGTGTGTTAATTGCATGGCATCAAGAGACGATCATGTCTTGTGGGTAAAGCTGTACACCTCTGCAGAGTTAAAACTATTCGAATAGCCGTGCCTACGGTCAAGGGCAAAGCGAAGAATGCTTTCATATTGGTAGACTTTATTTGTTTGTTTTAAAAACCGGTGATTTGGGATCCGGGAGTGGTTATAACTCTCGGGTGTGCTTCTGGCGGCTAGAGCCAGGTAGGTGGATTGAACCTGTTTTGTGAACCATGGCAGTCAGAGCCATGTGGATAGATTGAACCCTGATCTTTTTGAGATGTGGCGGATAGAGCCTGAATACTAGTGAATGGTGGCTAGAACCTTCACTAGACTATTAAATAATTCAATTGTTAAAATAATTGTTAAAATATGCTTTGTGAAAACTAATAATGAGTATGATTTGTTGAAACTTGGCTTTGTGCAAAAGAACCCCATTAAGCCATCTTTGGACAACCTACATTATTGCATTTTCCCAGACTTGCTGAGTACTTTATGTACTCACATGCTACACTCTAAACATATCTCAGAAGTGAAGAAAGTCGTCGAAGAAGATTCCAAAGACTAGGATGCGTACCCACTCGATTGCCTGTGGGCATATGGATGGGTCACCACTTGGTGTTATCATCTTCCGCTGCAGTTTTCAAGTTGTTCCGCCTGCAAAGGCAGTAATGGTAAACCTCGACCATAAGGTCTTTGCTTTTATTTGTGGTTATTATTATTTGGCTATATGAATCGTGATATGGTTGTTGATTCATCACTGTTTGACTGTGTACTAGCTACTGATCTGGGACTAGTACAGAAATACACAGGAGATTCCAGATAGCCGATCCGGGGGCTCACAGCGGTGGTATCAGAGCTATATCGACTGTAGGACGTGTCCTTAGTTACAATGGTCGTTTTTAGGATGCTTCAAAACTTATGTTCTAAAAAGAAAAATCAAATAAAGTGCTATTATCACCTTTTCTCTCTTTCTATTCTCATCTCCGTCATGGAAGTTGTTTCTCATCTTCACTATTTTGATTGCTTCTTCACCTTTTTAGAATGTAAATTTGACCATACTTTCCTTAACAACTTCTATATTAGGTTAATCGAATTCCCACTCCCGACTTCAAGGCATGATGACTCAAAAGGAGCAATTCAACAAAAGTTGCTAGTGAAGTTGTGCATCTTCCTGGTGAGGATCCAACGTTTGATCGATGAATACCAAGGAAGCAAGTTTGATTTTAGACTAACCCTATAGGTTATGTTGGTCAAGGTTCATTCGGTGTTTGAGCCGCCTTGCTCTGTTAGAGTGAGTAGTTTAACCGAGTAGACGAGTTGGTTTGATTGGTGTTAAAAAAATGTTTTGCTTTTCGTGTTTGTGCTGTCTTTTGCCTGGACAGTTGGTTTTGGTGTTGTTAGAACCCCCCGTCTCTCTCGTATGTGCTTTTCCCTCTTATCTGGAAGTCTTGTGCTACCATCAGATGGAGAAGAACTGCATTGTTAACCTCAACAAAGAAGCTAAGGCATCAAATCCCAATACTTTGGTCCACATCAATGCTAACCCCAGTGAAGTTCCAATTGTCAATGTCAGTGCTACCGCCGAGCTCAACCAGCAACCCTCCGAGGTGTTAACATCATTTCTTCAAAATATGAATCAGTTCCTTGTGACTCAGACTCAGCTCATGCAATTGATGATACAACAAATGAACAACCAAGTCTCCATGGTCACTACACCTACCACTCCTCAGCAGTATCCTTCTGAAGAGTTACTGAAGACCAAGCCTCCAGAAGGGTTATCTGGTGATGGCATTAGCAATACCCCTCCGGTAAACCTCCACTTGTGGAAGTATATCGTTTGCTATCGATGTGGTGAAAAAGGACATATTGCTTACAGATGTCCCCAAAAGGATAAGGCAAAAGAAGATATCCATTGTGGTAACTGTGGTGGAACTGGACACCGATTCAGCAAGTGCCCTCAAAAGAAGGAAATTCAGTGCAAGGTCTGCAACCTTTGTGGCAAGGAAGGACATTTTGTAAAACAATGTCCCTTGAGGAAACAAAATTTCTTGACACCACAAGCAGCTCTAGCATTAGGAGTCAGTGCGGAAGTACCTCAACAGCTGCACCAAGTAGCAAAGATTCCTCAAGCTAGCAAAGACAAAACACTCTCCCTAGAAGACAACTATCGCCAACAGGATTCCCGCAAAAGGAAGGTAGCAAGTCAAGAGCCTTATGTTGCCAGTAGCTCCCGGTTTTGTGTGAACCAATTTCAACCCAACCGAGTACAAGAGGTAACCTTAATCAAGACCCCAGGATCAGAAGTACAACCAGTGATGCAAGGGTTTCATAACAAGCTTAGTCGACCTCAATGGAACAAGTTTTCAGAGGCAGATCGTCGGTGTTTCAATTGTCTTGCTATGGAGCATATTGCCAGTCGTTGCCCGCAGGACGCCCGGCATCTACTTCGAACCCCAACATTCCAGATGTTGTTCTTATCAAGACCATAACTCCAGCAGCAGGTGGTAAACGCAATCGGAAATTTCTATCACAGGTATTGCGGTACAGGACGTTGGGTCTACCTATGCCCCATGAAGATGAGGAAGAGGCACCCGGAATGTGATGGTATCAGTAAATGCCAACGGATGGTACCTTCAGTAGCACTATACCTCTTTTAAGGAATAAAGAAAGCGTTTGTGTAATGATTCAATCTGTAAGATGCAATAGACAGTATTGCTATCACTAAAAGTTTGAAAGGAGTATAAGTGTGGAAGTAGATTTCTGTTGTTAGTTCTTAAAACATACATGTATTTGGGCACCAGTCATGAGTTGATTAAAGGATGGCCGTAGAGCCATAATTCTCATCTAAGCTATGGGAAGATTTATTGAATTCAAAGTTACCAAATTGAAAGGGATCCGTTAGTATAGTCTGGAAACAACAGCCTTCAATTGTGAGTGGTGTATGTTTGTCCGAAGAACTAAAGCCTCAAGTACTAGAAGCTCTAGGTGTAAATCAAGTGAGTTGAACCCCAGGCAAATACTGAGTACCAATCCATCCAAACTAGACATTCAAGATTTGTTCAGCGTCAGGCAGGAAGCAATGCTATCAAGTTTTGAAAAAATTAGCAGAACATCAGAGACCAGCCGGAATGCTATAACCCTTGCAGATTTCTATTTGGAAATGGGAAGAAAGAGGAATGGATTTCGTTACTGGACCCCCCTAAAACTAAGTCTGGGTATGATTCCATATGGATTATTGGGGATCGATTGACAGAAGCTGCATACTTTGTTCCGTTGAAGACAACCTATTCTGCTGACAAACTCGTAGAGTTATACATAGCTAAAATTGTGTGTTTGCATGGTGTGCTAAAGAAGATTGTGTTCGATCGAGGTTCCCAGTTTACCTCAAGGTTTTGGCAGAAAGCAGCATGAGGTCATGAGCACAAATTTAAACGTTAGTACTGCTTACCATCCTCCTACAAATGGTCAAACAGAAAGGATCAATCGAATATTATAAGATATGTTGAGAGCTCGCGCTTTGACTTACAAAGCTTCATGAGATCAGAATTTGCCTTATGCAAAATTCTCCTACAACAACAGTTATCAGTCAAGTCTGAAGATGGCACCCTTTGAAGCCCTGTATGGGAGAAAGGGCAGAACACCGTGGTATTGGAAAGAAACAGAAGGTGGTCAGATCATTGGACCTGATATCCTGAAAGAAGCTGAAGAGCAAGCTAGAGTAATCCACGAAAATCTGAAGACAGCTCAGTCAAGGCAGAAGAGTTGTGCTAGCAATCGTCGACGGGAATTAAGTTTTGTACTTGGTGATCATGTGTATTTGAAGGTTTCACCTCTCAAGGGAATGAGTCGCTTCAGATTTAGCAGCAAGTTGTCACCTCGCTATGTTGGTCCCTTTTTCAGTTGCTGCCAGAAAAGGAGAAGTTGCTTACAAGTTGGAACTTCCTTCGCAGCTGTCAGATGTGTGTGATGTATTCCATGTTTTTCAGCGAAAGAAGTGTCTCAGAATAACTGCACATTAGAAGCTGTTTGAAGAGATGGAGTTGAAAGAAGACCTGTCGTATCCAGAGTAACCAATCAAGATCTTGAAGAAACAGGACGATGAACCAGAAGCCATGTGATCAATTTTTTTTGCAAGGTTCAGTGGAGCAACCATTCCAAGACAGAAGCCACCTGGGAGCAAGAAGAGGATCTTCGAGCAGAGTTTCCCGATCTCTTTCTGTCGGTGTATTTAACACCAGGGTGCCCACGTTGCCGCATTAAGTTAAGTCGCCCGGCGGACAGGTGGCGTCCAGGCCACGCCGCCGGGCGCCCAGTAAAGGTGGTCGACCCCGGCGGACAGGTGGCGTCCAGGCCACGCCGCCGGGCGCCCAGTAAGGTGGTCGCCCCGGCAGACAGGTGGCGTCTAGGCCACGCCACCGGGTGCCCAGTAAAGTGGTCGCCCCGGCGGACAGGTGGCATCCAGGCCACGCCGCCGGGCGCCCAGTAAGGTGGTCGCCCCGGCAGACAGGTGGCGTCCAGGCCACGCCGCCGAGGACAACCCCCAAGGGGCCCTCGTAATCTGTGCCACAGTACAAAGGATCAGGGACATTTAATGCGTATCGTGCGCATTAAATACGGGTCGTGAAGACTGCAGCATGGCGGCACGCGTTCCCCAGGCGCGCATTAATGGCGGGAGACATTGCGAAGACATCCCCTCTCTCCTGGCGGAGTAGGCAGGGGTCGCAGACATGCGGGCCCCAAGGTGAAGTCTGAGTCGGCTGTGACCGGCATTAAATGTGATGTAAGTAGTAGTGATGGGTGCATTTAATGCACTGTAGCACTGTAGCAGTATAATTAGTGCACACGTCACCCCGTTTGTACACCCTATGCACCCCCACCAGCCCTAGTATAAAAGGGAAAGGGAGTGCATGGGGGAGGGGGTTCGGTTCTTCTCTTTCCGGTTGATAGTTTAGGCTAGCGGGAGTTCCAAAGGGCCTTCTTCCTCAACCGGACAGCAGCCATTGTTCTCAAGCTCAATACCAAGTCAAGCAGGACTAGGGCTATTACTCTTCGGAGGGCCCGAACCTGGGTAAACCCCACCGTCTCCTTGCGTGTTCCCCGTTCCTCATCTTCCCCACCTTTAGAGCGATTTCCACGAAAGCCCCTTATTCGAATCTCTCAAGCACCCGATCTAGGGGTGCCTGTTGGCTAGTACGCCGACAGTGGCGCGCCAGGTAGGGGGCTCGGTGGTTAGATCGCCCCTCTCTTCTTGTTTCCCCCCGGTGGCTCGCAAGGGTGAAAAAGATACTTCTGCATGGCGGAGTCGCTCGACAAGCGCAGTGCCCTGCCCGGGGAAAGTAGCGCCCATAGCCGGTCTCGGCTCCCAATAAGGGAGTCAGGCCAGCCGGGTCCTTCCGCGGCGGGAGGCGCGCGCGCCGCTCCCAAGCCTGGAGGCCAGCCTGTTCAGCGGCGTCTGCTGCTGGGAGGGGACACTCCAGCGCAGAGCCTTCAGGCGGCCCGACTCCTCCTCGACCATCCCCCGGTCCCCCTGACGGGTGACACCCCAGTCACTCCCTGGCTGCAGGATATCGCCCGCCTGGTGGATGCCGCCCAGCAGCATGTTGCGGTGGCGGCTCACCGAGGCTTCCAACTCTGCAGCGAAGTCCGTGCGGCTGACGCGCAAGCTTCCAGCCGCTCCTTGGCAGCTTCTCCCAGCCGCAGGAATCAGGACAAAGGGAAGGAAGCGCGGGTTGCAGCCCCCTCGGTAACAGGGGGACGTGCACACGCTTCCGCTTTGTTCCGCGATTCCCCCAGGCAAGTGGGGAACCAAGAAGATCTCAGGGCGTGCCTTGACGAACGGCGGCCCCAGCGGGGGGACGACTTGCGTCATGTCCTTAGGAGGCGTCACGCGCATCGACCCCCACTACCCTCCAATCCGGAGGGAGCTTCCCCATCTGACTCGTGGGAGAGCGTAGACTCGCACTCCTCAACCCCATCTTGGGGTCGAGGGGCTGGCGAGCGACGCTGCTCCCCTTACAACGTTGGATGCCAGGCATTTTCCCTTCGCCTACGCCAGGCTACGTGGCCGGAGAGATTCTGCCCCGCGTCCATCGAGAAATATGACGGCACCACCAACCCGGAGGAATTTCTGCAGATTTATACGACCGTGGAGCGCGCTGCGGGAGGATCAGAGAAAGTTATGGCCAACTACCTCCCGACGTCTCTGACGGGCTCCGCCCGCTCCTGGCTACTAAACCTCCCGCGGGCTTTTCAGCAAGCCGAGCATACGGTGGCGTACATTCATGGTGGCTCGGCCACCTACTCCTCAAACTCGCAGTACAAACGAGAGCTGAGGCAGGTGTGCGCCACCATGCCGGCCCCCGGGGCGAGTAGGCCGCTGAAATGGTCGGATCAGCCGATCACCTTCAGCCGGGCCGACCACCCGGCGAACACCTCAGGCCCGAACCATCTCCCGATCGTGGTCTCCCCCACGGTCCGGAATGCGAAGCTCGGGCGGGTCCTTGTCGACGAAGGGAGTGCCATCAACCTGCTGTCGGTCGAGGCGTACCAAGCGCTCCAAATACCCTATGAGGAGCTGCGCCCTGCCCCGCTGTTCTACGGAATTGCCCCAGGGATGGGTCTCTTGCCCCTGGGACAAGTCCGGCTGCCAATTACGTTCGGAAGTGCTGAAAACTTCCGGACAGAACTCATCAACTTCGAAGTCGCTGACTTCGACCTCCCCTACAACGCCTTGCTTGGCCGGCCGGCGCTGGTCAAGTTCATGGCGGCCACACATTACGCCTACCTGCTGATGGAGATCCCCGGGCCAGAGGGCCCAATCATCGTGAAGGTGGACCGGCTGGAAGCCCTGCGCCTCAGCAAACAGGTGCAGGATCTGGCTGGCACCGCCTGCTCGGCGCGCGATAAGGACGACCGCCCGGATGTCCCCCGGTCAAGGCCCGCACCTCACCTGGTCCCTCGGGTGAGGTGAAGGTGGTCCCCGTGGGTGACGAAGGCTCCGGCAGGGCCGTGAAGATCGGCGCCGACCTCAGCGCCAAATAGGCAGGCACGCTCGTCACCTTCCTCCGGTCCAATCTGGATGTGTTCGCCTGGGAACCATCCGAAATGACCGGGGTCCCCAGGGAGGTGATTGAGCATCGGTTGGCAACGCTTCCTAGAGCGCACCCAGTCCGGCAGAAGGTCCGGAGGCAGGCGCCAGAGCGACAAGATGCCATCCGAGAAGAAGTGGAAAAGTTGTTGCGTGCTGGGATTGTGCGGGAGGCCGCTTACCCCGAGTGGCTCGCCAATCCCGTGCTCGTAAGGAAGTCCAACGGGAAGTGGCGAATGTGCATCGACTTCACCGACCTCAACAAAGCTTGCCCGAAGGACCCGTACCCCCTGCCGCGGATCGACCTCGTTGTCGACTCCACGGCGGGATGTGAGGCCCTGTGCTTTCTAGACGCCTACTCCGGTTACCACCAGATCAGCATGGCGCGGGAAGACGAAGAGAAGACGGCCTTTGTGACCCCTTTCGGCGTGTATTGTTATGTCCGGATGCCCTTCGGGCTGAAGAATGCTGGCTCAACTTATCAGCGTGCCAAGCATATTGTATTCAGACCCCAAGTTGGGAAGAACCTTGAAGTATATGTTGATGATCTGGTGGTGAAAACCAGAAGAGTTGATGGGCTTATTGAAGACCTAGAAGAAACTTTTTCCCACCTCCGACGCTACTGCCTGAAGCTGAACCCTAAGAAATGCGTGTTTGGAGTGTCGTCTGGGAAACTGCTCGGCTTCTTGGTCTCTAGTCGTGGAATTGAAGCTAATCCGGAGAAGATTGAGGTGATTGAGCGGATGAAGCCACCCACCCGTCTCACACAGTTGCAGTGTCTGGCCGGTCGCCTGGCCTCCCTCGGTCGGTTCATAGCCCGGCTGGGGGAGAGGAGTCTCCCTTTGTTCAAGCTAATGAAGAAGACCAATTCCTTCGAATGGACCTCGGAGGCCCAGCAGGCGTTCGAAGAGCTAAAGAAGTACCTCTCCTCCCCCCCGGTACTGGTCGCCCCCGAGCCGGGTGAGCCACTGCTACTCTACGTGGCGGCTAGCCCTTCGGCGGTGAGCGCGGCACTGGTGGCGGAGCGAGAGGGCGTTCAGCGGCCGGTTTACTACGTCAGCAAGGTACTACACGACGCTGAAACAAGATATCCTCAAGCTCAGAAGATGGTGTACGCCGTACTGGTGGCGTCAAGGAAGCTGCGACATTATTTCCAAGGAAGGGAGATCACCATGGTCTCCTCCTACCCCCTGCGCGAGATCCTCCACAACCGGGTGGCGGAGGGCCGCATTGCCAAGTGGTCCGTCGAACTGGGGGAGTTCGGTCTCAAGTTTGCACCACGCACTGCGATCAAGAGCCAGAGACTGGCAGACTTTGTCGTCGAATGGACTCCAGCCGACGGCGAAGGTGAGGACGCTCCCGCACCCTCGCCGTGGATGCTCTTCTTCGATGGGTCCTTCAGGCTCGAAGGCGCGGGGGCAGGGGTCCTCCTGGTCTCCCCGACTGGGGACCTCCTCAAGTACGTGGTCGCCCTGGACTTCAGGGCCACAAACAATGTTGCGGAGTACGAGGGTTTGCTGGCCGGTCTTCGGGCCGCCTCGGCCATCGGCGTCCGACGCCTACAAGTCAAGGGCGACTCCCTGTTGGTAGTCAACCAAGCAAGAAAGGACTTCTCCTGCTCTGATCCCGTCATGGCGGCATACCTAGCGGAGGTCAGAAAATTGGAGTGACACTTTGATGGGCTGGGGTATACGCATATCCCCCGGCGCGACAATTACTTGGCGGACGAGCTCACACAGCTCGCCTCGACAAGAGCCCCCGTTCCGGTCGGGGTCTTTGAAGAAAGGCTTCCGCGACCGTCCATCTCAACCCCCATTTTTGGTGGGGAGGATGGTGATACTGCTTCAGCCCTTGCCTCAGAAGGGAAAGTGGTACCGGCGGAAACGCCTGGCCAGGCGGAGTACCCGGGCGATCACCTGGTGGTCGCCACACTTGACCGGGAAGGCACATGGATGGATCTGATCCTGGCCTACCTGCGGGATCAAGTGTGCCCCGACGATGATGCGTCAGCCGAGAAGATAGCGCGAAAGGCCAAGCGCTACACCCTGGTGGGCGGGGACCTGTACCGCCGGGGTGTAAACGGAGTTCTTCTGAAGTGCATCACTCGGGAAGAGGGGAGCGTTTTGCTCTCTGATATCCATGGAGGCGTGTGCGGGAGCCATATATCCAGTCGAATGATGGTGGGGAAAGCTTTCCGCCAAGGGTTCTATTGGCCAACCGCCCTCCAGGATGCTTGCGAGTTGGTGAGGAAGTGCGAGGCGTGCCAGTTCCACGCCAAGCAAATCCACCGACCAGCCCAAGCTCTGCAAACCATCCCGCTCTCATGGCCGTTCGTGGTCTGGGGGCTGGATATCCTGGGTCCGTTCCCGCGGGCCACAGGAGGTTACACTCACTTGTTCGTCGCCATCGACAAGTTCACCAAGTGGGTGGAAGCCGAGGCGGTGAGAGCCATTACCGCAGCAGCCGCCGTCAAGTTCATACAGGGGATCTTCTCACGCTTTGGGGTCGCCAATCGCATCATCACCGACAACGGCTCGCAGTTCACCAGCACGGTTTTCCTGGACTTTTGTGAAGAGATGGGCACGAAGGTCTGTTTCGCCTCAGTGGCCCATCCGAAGAGCAATGGTCAAGTTGAACGGGCCAATGCGCCGGTGCTGAAGGGCCTTAAGACCCGGGCGTTTGATCGACTCCACAAGCGTCGGCCCCGGTGGACCGAAGAGCTCCCGGCTGTGTTATGGTCACTTCGAACCACCCCCAGCCGGGCCACCGGGGAGACCCCCTTCTTCCTGGTCTATGGCGCGGAGGCTGTTCTTCCTTCGGAGCTGACCCTGGGGTCCCCGCGCGTTGCAGCCTTTGCGGAAGAAAGCCAGGAAGACCTGCGTCAAGACGACGTTAACCTCCTGGAAGAAGTCCGGGATCGCGCGGCCCTGCGCGCCGGGCGGTACCAGCAGAGCCTCAGGTGGTACCACGCCGCCCGGGTCGACGAGAGAACACTGGCGGTGGGCGACTTGGTCTTGCGAAAGGTGCAGTCGCATGCCGGGTTGCACAAACTGTCTCCCTAGTGGGAGGGCCCCTTCAAGGTGGTCTCAGTCTCTCATCCCAGGGCAGTCAGGCTGGCCACTGAAAGCGGGGAGGAGCTGGCAAACTCACAGAACATAGAGAATCTGCGCAAGTTCTATCCCTAAAACAGTTGTAAGTTCCAGGCTTCGCCCCCCGACCAGGTAGAAAGCGTTCCCAGTGCTTCGGCCAGGTCGGGGGACAGCCTTTGTTTAAAGTTAAAAGTTCAGTTCTTCAGTCAAGGCAATCCTTTTTTCTGGTCCTTTTTGGTTCTGAGCCGTGTTGCGAAGTGCCCGGGCAGTCGCCCTCGATACCGAACGACCCGGCAAAAGCCCGGTGGTAAAGGCAGGACCACCTGGTAAGTACGGCGTACAGGGGTGGGCAATCGGGCGGCTGGTTTGGCCTGACTCCCGACACGGTCATGACGCTCCGGGTGTCCCCGTGGGGGTCGGCAACTCAAACACTGCTACCGAGAACCTACGCCCTGTCACGTCTTACCCCGTGTCCGCCCCGCAGAGACCACAAGGGAAACTGTCTTTGCTAGATCGTAAAGTCGCGAGAAAGCGACACCCGGGCACAAAGGACTTTAGTCCCATTCCTTTTCTACCCCTCGTGCCACGCGTTGGCATATTGACTTATGTTGGGGGTCGGTCGGGGTGGAAACGTGAAACCGATATTTCAAAACGCTAAGGAATGCAGTAAAAAGGTTATGTTTGTATTCCGCAAAAGTTAACTTGTAAGGAGTTATTACAGGCTGAAAGCAAAAAGGGGAGTGGGCTATCCTAGGCCTCTTCCTCCTCGTCTACAGCGGCTGCCTCGGCGGCCGCCAGGTCCTCCTCCCCCGGATCGACGTCCAGCGCCAGCGCCACATCCTCTACCGCCGCCTCCAACGCAGGGTTCGCCATCTCCAGCTGCGCAGCGACGTGATTAGCGGTCTCTTGCGCCCGCGCCTCCGCCTGCGTCCAATCCCCTTCGATCCCTTGGACGATGGCCAGGGGGTCAAAGTTGGCGTCGCGGATCACGCAGCACGCCAGCACGTGTTTGGCTGTGGCGGCTGCTACCGCGCGTCCCTCCTGGGTGGACCGGGTGGCCAGGGCGGCGGGTAGCTGCGTGAGGAAGTCTCCGATCCGGCTAAGGCAGAAGGTGTAGTGCTGCGGCCTCTGCTCCAGAGGGGGCTGCTGCACCAGCCCCAGCGGCTTGAGGCTAGCCACCATCCGGTCAAAGGCGTGGCGCTGCATCCTCACGGTCTCCGCCTCCGCCTCAAGCCGCTCCCTCCGCTCTGCGTCGCGGGCCCCGGAGAGCTCAGCGACGCGGAGAGCACTCTGCTCCCATTCCCGCTGCAACTCCTGCTCCAGCCTTCCCTCCCGGTCGCGCGAGTCCTCCACCTCCTTCCGAAGGCGGTTGATCTCGGCAGCGGCGTTCGTCGGCCGCTCCGCTGCGTCGCAAAGCGGTACTGGCCGAGTACAATTCATCGAGGGCGGCGCGAGGCGTCGCATCCGGCCGAAGGAACGGAGCCAGCAGGGGGGTTTGGGGTGGGTTGCGGACCTAGTGCACCCAGTGGCGGCACGGCAGCAACTCCAGGGGCGGCCATTAACTGTTCGCCAGCCCCACCCTGCGGGCCCTGCTGCTCGGCCAACACCCCCGTTCCCGCCACGGCCTCCTGATCGCCGTCAATAAGGGCAGCTGGGGGGTCCGCAACGGGCACCCTGAGAAGGAAAGGTGGAAACCAAGGTAAAACAAAGTCAAAATTAAGGAACTTTACTATTACTCTCTTGCGTTCCAAAAGTTCAGGTACCTGGGGGAAGGCCTCCGGAAGTGAGGCACGCCCGGAGCGAGGACCAGCCCCCCTCGCGGGGCCGGAGGCGAGGGTGGAAGCAAAAGAGGCGCCGGCGGCGGCGGATCAACCGCCGGCGGCTGAAGCGCCGGCGGGTCAAGCAGTGGAAGATCAACCGCCGGTGATTCTGGCGCCGGCGGATCAAGCACCGGCGGGTCAAGCGCCGACGAAGGTGGCGCCGGCAGATTAAGCGCTGGCGGCTCAACAACTGGCGACGGCGGAGGCGGAAGCATCGGCGCCGGAGGGTCAAGTCCCGCCACCTCAGCGGCGGTGGCGGTAGGTGTGGACGTGGTCACCGAGGAGCTTCCCGCCGCAGCCGTGGAGCCCGGCGCCGTCGACGAGGAGCTTCCCGCCGCAACCGAGGAAGTCCCCGTCAAAAGGCGGGGTCGCTGAGGGTTCCCACCGGAGATATTGTCGTCAGCCGGGCGCTTGCCTCTCCCCTGATCGCCAGGGGGTGGGGGGTCATGGATCACCAGGGGCGCCTGGTGATCTACGACTGGTGTCCCCATGGCGTCCATCTTTGGCATTACCCGAATAATCTCCGCGCGCTCCCGGGGAGACAACCGACATAGCGGGACCGCGTTCTGAAAAAAGGCCAGAGTGTTGCACGGCACGCCTAATTGCCCCATCCAGCGGTCGATCTTCGCGGAGTCCAAGTTCCCCGCCGCTGACACAGAAAAAGAGAGAAGAAAAAATGATGTAGTCAGCTCGGTGGGGTAAAAAAAAGGAAGAAGAAGGGGAGGAGGTGGAGCCAGCGCAGGGGCTTACCTCCAGGAACTGTCCGGGTCCCATCGTTCTGACCCAGGTACTGCCAGGCTAGGCGGACACGGCAGCGCAGAGGGCTAAGCCTCCGGGATACGTAACTGGCAGCCGGACTTGTCCGAGGGGCAAGAGACCCATTCCTGGGGCAATTCCGTAGAACAGCGGGGCGGGGCGCAGCTCCTCATAGGGTATTTGGAGCGCTTGGTACGCCCCGACCGACAGCAGGTTGATGGCACTCCCTCTGTCGACAAGGACCCGTCCGAGCTTCGCATTCCGGACCGTGGGGGAGACCACGATCGGGAGATGGTTCGGGCCTGAGGTGTTCGCTGGGTGGTCGGCCCGGCTGAAGGTGATCGGCTGATCCGACCATTTCAGCGGCCTACTCGTCCCGGGGGCCGGCATGGTGGCACACACCTGCCTCAGCTCTCGTTTGTACTGCGAGTTTGAGGAGTTGTGTAGGCCCCCGGATCGGCTATCCGGAGTCCTCTGTGTATTTCTGTACTAGTCCCAGATCAGTAGCTAGTACACACAGTCAAAAGTGATGAATCAACAACCATATCATGAATACAAATAACTAAATAAGAATAATACCAAATGAAAGCAAAGACCTTATGGTCAAGGTTTACCATTACGGCCTGAACAGGCTGAACAACTTGAACAACTGCAGCGGAAGACGAAAACGCCAATGCGACCCATCCAATTGCCCACAGGCAATCGAGTGGAGAACGCACCCCAGTCGTTGGAATTCCTTGACAGCTTCTTTCACTTCTGAGAGAGGATTAGAATGCAGCACGTGAGTACATAAAGTACTCAGCAAGTCTGGGAAATTATGCACAATGTAGGCTATCCAAAGATGGCTTAATATGGTTCTTTTGCATAAAGCCAAGTTTCATCAAATCATACTTGTTAATAATTTTCACAAAGCATATTTGAGCAATTCTTTTTAATAATTGAATTATGTAATATTGTAGTGAAGGTTCTAACCACCACTCACTAATATACATGCTCTATCCGCCACAGCTCAACAAAATCAGGGTTCAATCCAATCACATGGCTCTGTCCGCCATGGTTCACAAAAAATCAGGTTCCTTCCACCTACCTGGCTTTAGCCGCCAGAAGCACACCCGAGAGTTCTAACCACTCCCGGATCCCAAAACAAAACATTGTTTAGTTTGAAACCAAAAACCAAAGTCTACCAGTATGAAAGCATTCCTTGCTTTGCCTTTGACCGTAGGCACGGCTATTCGAATAGTTTTAACTCTGCAGAGGTGTACAACTTTACCCACAAGACACGATCATCTCCTAATGCCAAGCTATTAGCACACTTCCTTTGGTGTGCCGGCAGAGAGATCGTGACAAGGCCGTTACAATGTTTCTACCTAGATAGACCCACCCGCTGAGGTTTCACCGCTGTTAGGGTTCTCTCCACCCAGTACAGAAGCCCCCTCTTGCGCCGTGTGAGAAAAACAACAACAACAACAACAACAACAACAATGCCTCCTTCCGGCACTCACACAACAACCGAGTGGTGAGTCTAAACTAGGCTTCTACAAATTAGTTGGCCAGGTTGTACCATTATAGACATGTGGTAGTACGGTTATGCTTAAAATGGCAATCATAAGCGTCGGTCCTTATATGACTTGGGGCGGTACTTGCACAAAAGAACCAAGGCTTGGTCCGCTTCCACCCGACATTCCATGCCGCCCAAGTCGAAATCATTTTTCATTTTATTTTTAATTTTGTAAACCATTGGCAATACTCCTTGCTTATAACTTCCAATACAAGTTTTCAAGAGATAATTGAAATCCCACCCATAGGTGAATATTGACCGTTTGCGAGTCTAAGCATTTCTACCGTACTATTCTATTCCACCAATAGTTTATTTTATAAAAAGAAAGTTGTAGGGTTAGATTACAACCCAAACAGTTAATTTTGTAATCACCACTAATCCTGGAATTACCACAATTTTTCAGTCATATGAATAATCCAATTCATTATAGTATTCCACAAGTGGTGAGTAAATCAGTTGCCATTATAACTCTAGAATCATGCCAAGCTTATCACAATATTGTATAAGAAACAATCTCCTCAAAATGTAAGTATCATTATTGAGTATCCATTATCCAAATACCGACTCACATGCTATTCCACTTAATTCACAAAGAATGATTCATAATCTCATCCCCGCGCATCTTTCAAGAAAGATTCTATAAATCCAAGATTTCATTAATTCACTGACTATAGCGGTTTTCCCTAAACCATATTACCAAGTTAACTAAACCAATCATATATAATCCTCATTATGTATAATCCCACATAAATGGTCATCGGAGACCATACTACAATAGTCACCCACTAAACCACCGAGTATGATTCTCAATATTTCTATTCAATCCATCGAGTGTAATAGCTAATATTATTTACTAAGTCACCGAGAGTACTTCACAATATCATCTCTAATCATCTAGAATATAATCCACCGATACTACTTCATAATGTCATATATTTAAACCTTCACATCATCACCTTTAAATCATACAGTACGCCTGTTGAATTCCCGAATATAACTCTCCACTCATTTAACTGGATCTGCAAATAGGATTCTCAATGTTATCTATTTATTTTACCAACTATCGTCCCATTGCCACACACCTTCTATTATTTCCCAAACCACACTATTTATATTGCAAACTACTATTATCATCCAACTCCTCAGTATTTCAATTATCTCCATTTACCGACCAATTTCATATTAACAACCCCCACATCATCATTAACATTCGTCTAATTCCAAGTTACGTTATATACTATTGGTTCCATCCAATATTTATCCCTTAATAAAATAATGTTTTCACAAAAATATTTATTATGATGGAGTAATGCACTAGGGCGACAAAGGATCATGGTTATCAATCTCAAGGAGGTATAAGCAACAGGTATAACTAACAACCTAACGTTGACATCATCATTTTATGTAAATAGCAATGCAGTTTATAAAACAGTGTAAAACAGTTATAAATCATGGGATCAACATGCTTCAAGGAGACTTGCCTCAGATCGCAGCGAGGAGGTTGAACTCTTGAAGTCCGGCGGCGGGGTCGGTGGACTCGGCAGAAGCGTCGACTACGCGCAAAACGAGGCAATAAATAAATAAAAGAAAATAAATAAAATCCAAAAATTACAAAAATTATACTGGCAGGTAGATCTTGATTTTAGATGAATTTAGAAATTTGAATGGAGTCAAACGAAGTTCGGATGAGAAAGTTATGAGCTTCCGAAGTTTGAATTTCGAATAAATCGGAAAACCGGGAATATTCCCGGAATATTCCTTCTCTGGTTTGACTGGTCAAAGTGGACTTTGACTGAGTTTGACTGGGTCTTGGCTAGGCTTTGTGTCTATGGCATGAGGGCCCCATGTGTCATAGAGTGGAGGCTTTCTTCAAGCTTGGTCTCATGGCCACCATGAATGGGAGAGGGGGGCTTGAAAGGAGAGCAAGGGGGGCTCGCCGGCCGGGGAGGGGCGGCGGCAATGGTCGCCGGCAACAACGGGCGGCAGTGCCGGCCGTGGCGGGCGGCAGCGCTGGCGCGCAGACGGCCGGCGGAGTGGCGAACGAGGCACGGGCGGCGGGCGGCGGCGGCGGGCCATGGCGGCGGCCAAGACGGCCCAAGCCCACCTCAGTAGCTCCATGCCCAAGAACAGAGAGCAACAAAAAGAAAACAAGGAACTCCACTTCATCCAAAAACTTGATTTTCCAACCAATTTTGCATGGAATTGATCCAAACAAAAGCCTAGAATCTCTAGAGGACATCCTTAGCAACATCTAGGAGGAAGGAATTGAGCCAAACCTCGTCGGATTTGGAGAAATCGACGACGAACGGCGTTTCGGCCAGAAGCACCAAAACTCGAAATTCGTCGCCCACGGTTGATGGAACCTAAAATCGATGGATGAGTTAGAATCTCAACAACCCCACGAACACGAGGAATCACACGGAATAAAGAATGGATCACCGAGGAGAAAGATATGGAGAAAAATGCGACGAACACGAAGAACGGCGGGAGTTCGTCGGTTTTTCTTGATCTTCTGGCCAAATGCGTGGAGTAGAGGGAAAGGGAAGCACACTCCCGGAACCGGGATCCTTATACGGAGTGATGAGAGGTGGAATCGCGTCGATTGGAGTTGAAACGGAGAAGTAATTAGCAATAAGGTGGATTTTGGTTTTTTGGAAACTGCGCATATTCCGGCGAGATTTGGGCTTAATGACCACCGGGAATGGAAAGGTATTGTCGCTACGGACTCAACGGATCCGGCCTTGCATGATTTGGATCATTATTGCAAGAGTTATGGGCATTTGAATCCAAGCCCTAGCCATGAATGAAAAATGGAGCTTCTCTGTTCTTTCCTCCCAGGCAACCCACGTACAAGGCCATCCCAAGGTTAGGGATGACACTGTAGCGCCACGTGGCGGCCTGCGGTTGGTCGGCTTATACGCGAAAGTTCCGCCCTAGAGAAAAATAAGGAAAAATGGCCTAAAAATTCCGGAAAAATTCCTAGAGCCATTTTAGAATATTTGGGACCCAATAAAATTGGTTCCGCTGAATTTGGATGATTTTTGTGGAATTGAATATTCGGGCGTGGATCGCAGGCATTAAACAAAAGCCGCGCGAGATAAAATAGGAACGGATGTCCAAAAATTCAAAAGATGCTAGTTCGACTGCCCATTTGTTGATGCGTCCCGTGCTTTCCCTGTTGGCTAACATCGAGCCGAGGGGATACGCCGTTGGTACCTTGATACGGTTAGCTTGGAAATAATGGCGAAGCTTTCTTGACGCCATTAGCAACGCGTACGCTAGCTTTTCCATTTCCGTGTATCGCAGCTTTGCTCCCTGCAACGCCTCGGAAACGAAGTAGATTGGTTGCTGCTTTACGCCTTGCGGTCGCACCAGCACCGCACTAACGGCCGAGGGGCTTACTACCAAATACAATAAAAGCTCTTCGCCTTGTTTTGGACTTTGTAGGATCGGCACCTCCACTAGATTCCGCTTCAACCTCTCAAAGGCGAGCTGGCATTCTTCTGTCCAAGCGAAGGTGTCGCTGGATCGCAGTGCTTTGAAGAAGGGTAGACTCTGCTCCGCGGACTTGGGAAGGAAGCGGTTGAGGGCGGCAAGCCTTCCTGCTAAACGTTGCACCTCTTTAACATTCTTGGGCGGGGCCATATCTTGGATGGCCCTTATCTTCTCGGGGTTCGCTTCGATGCCCCGATGTGACACTAGGAATCCCAGTAATTTTCCCGCATCTACGCCGAAGACGCACTTGTTCGGGTTCAGCTTCATCCTCGCGGCTTTCAGGCTGTTGAAAGTCTCCCTGAGATCAATTAAGTGGTCTTCCTTATTCTCACTTCTGACGATGATATCATCGACATATGCTTCCACGTTCTTTCCCGATTGGTTAGCGAAGACCTTGGCGATGAGACGTGCGAAGGTAGCACCCGCATTTTTGAGACCGAACGGCATCCGAATAAAACAATACGTGCCAAAGGGGGAAATGAATGCCGTCTTGTCTTTGTCTTCCCTCCGCATATAGATTTGATGATACCCAGAATAAGCATCGAGGAAACTCATCCTTTCTGACCTGGAGGTTGAGTCAATGAGTTGATCGATGCGGGGGAGGGGGAAGTCATCTTTAGGGCATGCCTTGTTGAGGTCGGTGAAGTCGATGCACATCCTCCAAGCCCCGCTGGCTTTTTTGACCAGGACTACGTTGGCCAGCCACTCCGTATGGACCGCCTCTCGTATAATTCCCGCCTGGAGGAGCTTCTCCACCTCCGTCTTGGCTGCAGCCTGCCTCTCAATGGAAAGCTTCCGGAGTCTCTGCTTCTTCGGTTTGGCGTTTGTGCTGATTGCCAAGGCGTGCTCGATCGTTTCCCTTTTGACCCCCGGGAGGTCTTCTGGTCCCCACGCGAATACTGTCTCATATTCCTGGAGAAGCTGCATTAAGTATTTTTCTTCGTCGGGGGTTAAGGTGGCGCTGAGAGTGATAACCCTCTCTCCCCCTGGATGAAGAGGAACCCGCCTTGTTTCTCCTTGGGGTTGCGGTTTGGGGAGCCATTTACCATGAGGCATTGTCGTCAGGTCCTGCTCGGTGGCACAAACATACTTAACTTGAGAGGGATTCTCCATGTCTATTTTCCTGGCGAGGGCCTGGTCTCCTTTCACCGTAATGACACCGTTTCCTGAAGGGATCTTCATACATAGGAATCCGTGGTGGATAACTGCTCCCATGGTCGTCAACGAGCCCCGGCCAAGGATGGCGTTATATTGGAAAGGTACATCCACTACGTCGAATGTGACTCGACCGGATACTTGACTTTGTGATGTTGCAAAAACGACTTCCAGTTCCACCTGTCCGATGGTATTAACTGTGTGGCCCCCGAAACCCACCAATGGTACCTCCGACTTTTTCAGTCGATCGCGGGGTATCATCATTCGTCGAAAGGCCTCCGCCGACAAAATGTCCGCGGCACTTCCCCCATCGATCAACACCCGACGAACTTCACATTCGGCGATAATCGCCGTTACAACCAGAGAGTCTTGATGTGGGAAATGCACCCCCGCTGCGTCTTCCTGGGTAAAAGTGATCGGTTCAAATTCCTTCGGGGCGGAGCTGACTGGGCTGACTCCCACATGGTTAATTTGCCTCGCGTAAGCTTTCCTTTGCCTTTTCGACGAAAATTGTGAAGAGGAGCCCCCGGCGATAACGCTGATCACGCGACGGAGCTGGTTTACTCCTCCGGGGGGCGGAGTAGGCCGGTGCTCGGCAGGGGGTGGCGCCGGCAACGAGGGGTAAACCCCCGCGTCCCTTTGCTTCTTTTCAAAGCGACGATAGCCTTCAATTACCTTGCAATGTGCAGTGTCGTGCGTGTTGTTGTCTCCATGATATTCACAAACATACCATTTTCGGCTTTGCTCCTCCTTGCTATCCAAACGGATTCCTCCCTTTGGCCTTGCCTGCCCCGTTGGTGAATTCCATTTTCTTTGTCCTCCGAATCCTCCTCGATTCGCCTGATTTTCCACATAGTGGATCCTTCTTCCCTTATCTCTTCCGGCTGCTTCTGTTCGCCGTTCCTTCACCACGGCCCCCGAAGAGGGATCTCTTCTCCGGTCCCTTTTGTGTGGGCCCATCTCTCCTGCTTCTTGCTGTGGCCCATTCTCTCTCCGGAGATGATCTTCTTCGGCTCTGGCGTATTCCCTCATCTTTGCAAATAACTCCTCCACGGAATGCACTTCCTTGCGTGCAAGCCTCTCCGCCAATGGCCCCCTTCGCAATCCAAAACGCGCGGCGTTGATTATGGTTGTGTCGCTAACCCCTCGGACTTGGCACTTGATTCGAGAAAAACGCTGGAAATAGCTTTTTAGGGTTTTGCCTTCACGCTGTTTAATTGCAAATAGGTCGCTTTCCTCTTTCACCCCGTCAAAATTGCCTTGAAAATTGCCTTCGAGTTTCGCCCTAAGTTGTGGCCAACTGGTAATAGAATTTGGCTCCAAGGAGGAATACCAGGACAAGGCTATCCCTTCCAACGCTAGTAGCAATCCCTTGGCTTTAATATCGTCATCGCCTCCAGCGGCTTCCATGGCTGTGTCGTAGACGCGAAGAAACTCCCTTGGATCGGTCTTGCCATCATAGGGTTTTACTGTGGGGAGTTTGAAGCTTCCTGGGGAGGGCCACCTTTTTGTTCGAAGCCTGAATCCGAGAGGATTCGAGTCGCTTTCCTCCCTTTCCGCCGTTATGTACGCTGGAGAAGATACCTCCCGGCTCAAGCTATAATCTTGAGATTCATCACCTCTCCGTTCTTGTTGTTCCTGCAAACGTTTCACTTCGGCCATAAGTTTTTCGTTGGCCTCCATCAGCGCTTGTATGTTGGGGTCGACCACCTCCTGACTCCCATTTCCCCCTTGGATGCCCTCCTTGCGCCTTTTTCCGACCTCGCCACGAACTGGGGGGTTGACGCTTCCGCTATGTCTCCTCTCATCGCCGAAGCCTGGACACCTGCAGTTGGAGGATGCCGTTTTGGAGCGCGCTTGCATGCCGTCACCGGTGTTTGTGGTGGTGGCACCCTCAGGACTTCCCTTGGTTCTCCTGGAGCCAAATCGCGATCCTCCTCGTTCTGCCCGCGCGATCGACTCCTGGTGGATCGTCTGGATCCGTCCGCTGCGGTCGTTGCCGTTGCTCTCACCGGCGGCGTCTCCTTAGATGCTGCCGCTGATCCCTTTTTTGGTGGCATGGTTGTAGGAAACTTACTGCTCAGGCTGGTCGAAATGCAGTGACTTCGATCTGTTGCTAGAATGTCCCCACGGACGGCGCCAATGTGGTAGCTGTTGAGCCACCGGGTGTTAGGGTTTTTCTCTTTTTTTTGATCGTCCCCTCCTCTCATCTCTTCCTCCCCTTATATATCAAGGGGATTGGATGGGGATTGTCTCATACGGCAGGCTAAGCTGGTCTTTTTCCGACCGGTTCTGACAGAGCACTTGTCGTTTTTTGCAACGCGATCAGATTTGTCTGATCGCGTTGTCGGGTATATTTACGTGGACTGCGAGGGTGCGCTCCTTCGCTGCTTCTCCCTTTTTCCTGCCCCGCTTCGCATGATAGGCCGAAGCAATGCTTTGTTTTTATCACTTTGCTCCGGGCGAAACATGGGCCGTGCTTCATTCACCGGATGACCCAGGATGTAATGGGCTGGAAGCTGTACTCGAACCACTACAGTAGCAGTATGCCTTCCCATACCCAGAGGCAACCGACTGGGGGCGAAAGTCCCAGATAACAGCGCAAACTCGACACCCGCCTCAAAGAACTCGACGTACGACGCGTTTTCATTGCCTTCGACGCCATCTTCTATGCATGTTGTTAATATAGAGCAAAGGGTGAGTACACATATGTACTCGCAAGACTTTAGTGTATGGAAGTACACATATGTACTCGCAAGACTTTAGTGTATGGAAATATTAACAGAAATGCAGGCTACAGCAAGAATACAAGTTTCTACACTAAGTCTGTTTTGAGCACAAAGCAGGATTTATTTGCAATAACATAATAGATTCTAAACATTCGCAATTTGTAAAGCAATCGAAAAGAGATTGTTTTGATCAAGCATTAAACAATTGATCCATAACCCAAATTTTCCAACCATTCCCTTCCTACAAACCGACGACCGAACCAACCCACCAAACCAGCTCCATTTTCCAAAACCAACTTATGACCAAACCCATTAACCAAACTAATTCCATCCAAGTTCCAACCGAAACCATTACCGAAACCAAACCAAGACCAGACCAGAACCAATACCAGAAATTCTATACTTGATAGTACTTCCCAAGCTGCTCATGACCGTGAGCACGGCTAATCGATTAGTTTATTTATAACTCTGCAGAGGTTGTACACTTTACCCACATGACACATTCTATCAATCATGATAACCATGCCACGCGATACTCAACGTACCCGTTTTGCTAGACTGTGACGAGACCTTTCGATAGGTTAGGATTTAAACCTTCCACCAGCCCGGTAATGTGCATCCCTAGCTATGGTCCCAAGAGGATGTCCACTAGTGGTCCCTATGGGCTCCCACTAGCTTTCCTGGCCCATACCTCCCCATAGTAGGCATTACCGTTGTATTGGGTAAACTCCCACTCGATGCCTCGACAAGGGAGTCCCTAGAAAACACCGACACGACAGATGTGTCCAACTCTTCCACCTCCTAATGATGCAAGACCCAAATCCCTTCCAATGTACTAGGCCAAGCTGTCCCATAGCCAGACATGTGGCTACACTATTTGACTCAGTGATAGCATCAAGTTCGGTCCTTAGGGTGACTCAGGCGAGACCTTCCAAACCCACTTGCTACGGCCACAGAGGATGTCCACTAGTGGTCCCCACTAGCTTTTCTGGCCACCTCCCCATAGCAAGGAACCACCCAAAAACCAAGCCCCAGGCTTGCCATTCAATCCATAAACATTCCAAACAAGCCCCTGGCTTGTGGTCCATTCCATACAACCATCCATCCAAAACAACCAAACCAAACCGAATTCCAAATCACCAACCACCAACATCTCGCCCGGTCTAAATACTCCTTTTCCATTTTTCCAACAACACCAATCCAACTATTTCCCAAACCGATAAAACCAAATCCAAAACTTCTAAGCCATTATCCATCCTTCCGATCCAAAAACCAATCCAACCAAACCGACCAAATCCAAGAAGAATTGTAAATGATTGTGTCGTGACAGCATACAGTACATTCTACAGCATGACTAAGCATATGCGAGTATTACTCTTTGATACCCATTTGACATTTATTTTTATGTCTAAGTTCTTAGCCTAAGGTTCAACAAGGTTCACGACTCAATTAATATTAAGGAAATCCATCAAATTAGGTCTAGCTGCCAAATTTTCCCACAACTAGCATCTTTACTGAACGTACACGCATGCATAATAGTTTTGACAATTGAAAATAGCATTTGCAAATATAGGGTCAAAATGATCAAAGGAGGTGCTTGCCTGTTTACTCTTTTAACAAGGTCCAACCTAGAACGAAGTCGGAATCGTTGTCTACCGAATCGCCAACGCCTGACAAAAAGCGATAAGAACTATCAACGACGAATCAACCAAGCAAAAGAGAACCAAATACAAAAGCGAATCAAATCCGAGAGACTAAGATCAAAAGAACTCGAAAAAGAGGTTTTAAACTTCTCAGCTCACGCCGGCAATATCGACACGCAATTCCCGGTAGTACCGTTCAATCAGCAGCACCGACCTTACGGCAGTACTGCCAATCCCCGGTAGTACCGTACCATCGGGACGATAATGTCGACGGCCGAGAACTAAAACGGAATACTCTCTGGAAGATACTGCCTTAATGTTGCCCATAGTACTTCCGCTCAAGCGGTCGTACCAGCCCCATGCATCAGCAGTACCGGAATTTCAAAGGCCTAGATCAGCACACTTTGGTATATAGCTACCGGCTTGTTTCACACAGTATTACCAAATGGGGTGGTAATACCGGACCCAAACATCGGCAGCGCCGCGGCTCCAACGGCTGGAAACAGCTCACTTTGAAAACAACTACCGGCGTTATAGTCATAGTACTACTGCTCAGGCAGCGGTACTGAGACTATCACGGCGGTAGCGCCGGTATTCCAGAAAGGGCCGGAATGCGAGAAAGGGTTTTCGCTCAAACGGGATCAGAACTCAGGTACGAGCGCCAGGTCACGGTCCTAGCAGCGCCAGGAACACAACTAACCTGGTACCAACCAGTTCCGAGCTCGCTGGATCGATTTACCACTTTCCGATTCCGAGCTCTGAATGAAACCCAAAATAGTTTTCGAAAGAAAAGAACGAGCGAAAACAAATCAAATGGGGAGAGGAGAGACCTAACACGAAACCAAGAAAACGAGAACTCGTCGAGCAAAGGAAATCTAACTTCCTTCCTAAGCCCGGCAGTACCGGCGGTAGTGCCGCCCTTAAGCCCGGCAGTACCGGCTACAAGGTACGGTAGTGCCGCTCGCTAGGGATCGAAATGGGGTGCTCTCTGGAAATTAACAGCCGACGCCTAACTCCCGGTACTGCCGCATGGGCGGTAGTACTGGCCTCACGGCCCGGTAGTGCCGGCCGCTAGAGAACGAGAAGGGAGCCCTCTGGATTTTAACTGCCGGCGGTGTGCGGGCGGTAGTGCCGACAAGGGCGGTAGTACCGACAAGGGCGGTAGTACCGGCCTCACACCGTCGGTAGTGCCGACTTTCCAGGAGACTTTTTGCAAAAAATGGAATTCCGTGCAGATGAGTTCGAGACTTTGACGCGAAAGCATGAATAGGTTCCTAGGGACACTAGGGACCCATTCACGTAGGTTCCGTCAAGTTTCGAGCTCGTTTGCTCAATTTCACACTTTTTGACTTTGCGAACCCCGAAAACGACGCAAAAACGGATTTCGACTCAAAAGGGGTCCAAATCCGGTTTTCATCGCGGCAATGGAACCTCTACAGTTTCATGGACCAATACACACTAGCTTTGTGGATTTTGGAACTTCGAAACACAAATTTGTCTCGAATGCCCAAAATGCACATTTTTGTGAATCGAGTCAAACGACGGATTCGCAACTTGCGTATCGAATCCCATAGCACCATACGGTCCCACGCGACCGAAAGCTCGTCTACGAACTCGTTTGCACAACGATCGAACTTCTAGAACTCGAATACCCTAATTTGTACCAAATTCGATTCCGGATCCGAATCGAGTTCAAACTCGATTCTTTCGCGAGAATCGAACTTCGATAATGTTGGATATATTCGCGAATCGATTTCTCAATTCTTGGAGTTAGGGTTTCAAAAGGAAATCCTCCAAAAACTCGAGAAAGCGATTTTGAGGGCAAATAAACCTAACAAAGAGCAGATCAGGGTTTTCGGAATGAATCGATCGTGCAAAAGAATTCTTCTAACCCTAATCTAGGTCTAGTAACCCTATCGAACACCGATTTACTTCCTGATCTAGGTTTTCTAGGGTGAACAAGAGGGAAAGAAAAGGGAAAGAGAGGGAGAAGGCTAGGGTTTGAGATTTACCCTAGGGTTTGAGCTCCAGGCTTGCATCCACCGGTTGAGAGACTTCTTGGAGGCTTGAGGATGTTCATCACTCCTCAAGGCTTGCCCTTCTTGCCCCTAGGGAGCTCCACCGGCCAGCAATGGAGGAAGGAGAGGAGGAGCTCGGGTTGGAGGGAGAGAACCTGAGAGAGAGCAAGAGAGAGAGGTTGAGGGAGAGAATGAGGGTGAGAGAGAAGGAGAGGCTTCTCCCCTGGCTTTTGAGGGAGAGGGAGGGCACGGAAACCGATGCAAGGGGATAACCACGAGCACAGGAGCAAAATAGGGCTCGGTCTTGCTCCCGTCGCTATGGCCGGCAGTACCGCTCCCCTCGAGCGGTAGTGCCGCCCGACCGGTAGTACCGGCCCTAGCCGGCGGTACTGCCGCTCCTGCAGCAAAACCCCGGATCTCCTTCGCAATTTCTTCTCTAGCCTTCGGAATTGATCGTCGGAGATTCAATGGAAGGGTTTTAGGATCTCAAAGAGAAGTTTTGGGGTTAGGCTTACTAACGACTTCGAAGGATTTCGACCGGACTCGAAACTCTGGGTTTCAGGTCAAAATCGATCGAAACGACCCGAACTAAACGGCGAAAACACACCGAAAATAATTAACTCCAATTTAAGGTCCAACAATCAAGTCTAAGCACAAATAAACACTCAATTAGCCTAATTAATCCTAATTATTCTTAATTACAAATTTCAGGATGTTACACTTCCCCGCTATGATCGCCGCCCGCCGTGGCCTCGGCCAGCTGCCAGCTTGCCAGCCCCCGCCGCCATGTCGCCGGCGCCTCCGGCTGCCGGCCTTGCCAGCCGCCGGCCAGCCGGCGACCCAGCCGCCGCCCATGGCTCCTCCCCTTCCCCTGTTTTCCATGGCAATGACTAGAGCATGAGGATAAAGCTCTAGGGTATGACAAGGTGGCCCCACAAGTCATAGGCTCCAATTCATCCCAAAAATCAGAGAAATCAGCCTAAAGAATATTGCCGAAATATTCTCTCGTTTTTCATTTTCCAGCATTTTTCCAACTTCGGACGCTCATAACTTTTCCGTCCGAACTCCGATTGATCCTGTTCAAGTTCCTAAATTCATCTAAAATAAGTACCTTCCTGCCAGTATAACTTTTATAATTTTTGGAATTTATTTATTTTATTGTTATTTATTTATTGTACCGTTTTGCGCGTAGTCGTCGATCCCACCAAGTCCGCCGACCCCGCCGCCGGTCTTCAAGACTTCGACATCCCCGCCGTGACTGAAGGCAAGTCTCCTTGACGCATGTTGATCCCATGTTTTATCAATGTTTTACCATATTTTACAAATTGCATTTCTATTTATATAAAATGATGAGGTTAACGATAGGCTGTTAGTTATACCTGTTGTTTATACCTCCTTGATATTGTTATCCATGATCCTTTGTCGCCCTAGTACAGTAATCCACCATAATAAATATTTTTGAGAAAATATTAATTGATTAGGGGCATGACTATCGGGAAGATATTTCGGTTGGAACATATTAGTATAGAATGTAGATTGGAGCTAGAACTCAACTTGATTGGTGATGACCTGAATGATAGTGTTGATGGGAATGAGTCATTATGAAATTGATCTATGAATGGTGATAGTGAAATATTGAGAGGTTGGGTTGTGATAGGAGTTCACAATATAATTAGTATGGATTGGGAGAGTATTGGAAGATGTATGATATTACGAATAATAGTCGGTAAATTAAATAAATAATATTGAGTCCTACTTGTGGATGACATAGAATAAGGGGTGAGTTATATTTCAGTGGATTTTAATAGGCATACTATGTGATTCAGAGATGACAATGTGAAGGGTTACAATAGGTGATATTGAGAATGATACTCGATGATTTAGTCAATAATATTCTCAAATATACTCGATGGAGTAAGTGGATAATATTGCGGATCATACTCGGTGGTTTAGTGGATGATTTTGTGAAATATGGTCTCGCGATAACCATTTATGTGGAATTATGAATGATGTGGATTATGTGTGATTTGTTTAGTCGATCTAGTGTCACGGTGTATGGAAATCATTATAGTCGATGAATTAATAAAATCTTGGTTTAAGGAATGTTTGTTAAAAGATGCTTGTGGGTGAGATTATGAATTATTCTTGGTGGATCAAGTAGATTACAAGATTAATCGATGTATGGATGATGGGTAATCAATAATGAGACTTATATTTTGAGGAGATTGTTTCATATACAATGATGATAGTAGCTTGGCATGATGTTGGAGTTATGATGGCACATGATATAGACTTTACTTGTTGGAGTACCAAATTGGACTGGATTATATAGTGCCATGATAATAATAGGGGAATCTTGGTGATCTCATGAATTTTGGAGATTATAGAATTGATTATAATATTTTTTATCAACACTGAGATTTGAAAATTATAAATAAACTAATGATGGAATAGAACAGTTCGGTAGAAATGCTTAGACTCACAATCGGTCAGTATACACCTATGGGTGAGAATTTCTTATAACTCTTGAAAACTTGTGTTGAAAGTTATAGGCAAAGGTATTGCCATTGGTTTACAAAATAAAAACAAAAATGAAAATGTTTTAGACTTGGGCGGAATGGTTGGTTTGGCGGGTGCGGATAGAGCACTGGCCCTGGTTTGTGCAAGAACCGCCCCAAGTCAATTAAGGACCGACGCTTATGACTGTCCATTCTAAGCATAACCGTACTACCACATGTCTATAATGGTATGACCTGGCTAAATAATTTGTAGAAACCTAACTTAGACTCGCCAATTTGTGGATTGTGGGTGCCGGATAGAGGCAAGTTGTACTCCCCACACGGCGCAAGAGGGGGCTTCTGTACTGGGTGGATACAACCCTAACAACGGTGAAACCTCAGCGGGTGGGTCAGGTTAGGCGTATACATTGTAAAGGCCTTGTCATGATCTCTCTGCCAGCACACCTAAGGAAGTGTGTTAATTGCATGGCATCAAGAGACGATCATGTCTTGTGGGTAAAGCTGTACACCTCTGCAGAGTTAAAACTATTCGAATAGCCGTGCCTACGGTCAAGGGCAAAGCGAAGAATGCTTTCATATTGGTAGACTTTATTTGTTTGTTTTAAAAACCGGTGATTTGGGATCCGGGAGTGGTTAGAACTCTCGGGTGTGCTTCTGGCGGCTAGAGCCAGGTAGGTGGATTGAACCTGTTTTGTGAACCATGGCAGTCAGAGCCATGTGGATGAATTGAACCCTGATCTTTTTGAGATGTGGCGGATAGAGCCTAAATACTAGTGAATGGTGGCTAGAACCTTCACTAAACTATTAAATAATTCAATTGTTAAAATAATTGTTAAAATATGCTTTGTGAAAACTAATAATGAGTATGATTTGTTGAAACTTGGCTTTGTGCAAAAGAACCCCATTAAGCCATCTTTGGACAGCCTACATTATTGCATTTTCCCAGACTTGCTGAGTACTTTATGTACTCACATGCTACACTCTAAACATATCTCAGAAGTGAAGAAAGTCGTCGAAGAAGATTCCAAAGACTAGGACGCGTACCCCACTCGATTGCCTGTGGGCATATGGATGGGTCACCACTTGGTGTTATCGTCTTCCGCTGCAGTTTTCAAGTTGTTCCGCCTGCAAAGGCAGTAATGGTAAACCTCGACTATAAGGTCTTTGCTTTTATTTGTGGTTATTATTATTTGGCTATGGTTGTTGATTCATCACTGTTTGACTGTGTGTACTAGCTACTGATCTGGAACTAATACAGAAATACACAGGAGATTCCGGATAGCCGATCCGGGGGCTCACAGTAAGGATAAACTAGTAGATTGGTTTCGGATGATGCTCCTCGTGCTGATTATTCTTTCCAGACTTGCAAATGATGGATTGTTGTGACTTGGAGATGAATGTACTACTTAACCTTCCTGAAGATAATCTCCTCTGCATCGTCATTTGATCGCATATTTCAATCGCAAGAGCTATTACGACGAAGAAGCTGAAAAGCCTCGAGTTCCAACAAAAACAAGTACCAAATTCCAAGGTGAAGAATCGAGCAAAGAGATACACGCCGCACTGATTTTTTCCCCTTTCTTTTGAAGTATGTTGTGTTTAAATTCATTTGCTCCCGAACAAATGAGATGACTGCACATGATACTACTCCCTCGGTCCGAAGTTTATTTTGGTTATTTTTTGAATGGTTTTCTCTATAAATATAGAGTGTATTTTATATTCTAATGCAAAATTAGTATGATGTTCCCTCTATACCTTTAAGAAATATCCATCTGTACTTTAATATTCTTTATATGCATGAGTATAGTGCTTAGTGATAATAATTATGAGTAACCTAATCATTTTTAATACCTTATTGGTTTATATCCTAAGAAAAATACGTCAAATAAACTTAGACAAAAGGAGTACTTCTCAAAGATCAACATGTGAACATCTTATTGCAACATGCGAACATCTTATAGCGAACATCCATGAGCTGTTTTAACCTTGGCACCGAAATTGCCAAGCTGCTCCTTCCTATCTGATGCTAATGGTGTGCTGTAAGTTATCCTGCAAGTCTTTGCATATACTATGGCTACTGTCATATAGTTATGATGATCTCTCAGCGACATTTTTTGTGGTAACCTTTATAAAGTTGTGATGATTTCTCAGCAACATTGTTTCTGGTAATCTGTCCCTTGGTAATGGATATGGATTCAACCATGAATCATTGGCGTCCGGAAAGAAGCACTGATTATCTTTCCCTGCATGTTCTGCGCCATCAGTGTGCGAGCGCAAAGATTTTTGATATGGTATTTCGCTCCTTTTCTTTTTGTTTGAAACGCTAGCAAGACCTGGGACATATATTATAAGAAAGTGTTGACGCTAAAAACTTGAAGTAGGGTTTTCAGCTTTAAACACACTGGTCGAACACCGGGTTCAAGCGTGCCAGTCAATTTGACCTGCAATTGACAAGGTAAAAAGTCGTAAAATCGATCGAAGCTGATAACAAGTAATTATCGGCGTAACTCTAGTCGGCTAAAAGCCGATCAGGGGATAACTAGATTAGCCGATTAGGACTAATTCAATGGTAAAGGTAGATTGGCTTTAAGAGGCGATGCGCAACAAAACAAAGCAAACTAAACCTAAGGTGAAATCGGTAAAATCAACAAATTAGCGATGCGCAACTCTTTATTGTTCTCGTCGACATACAGAGGAAAACTTACAAAACTAGAAAAACGAAAATTGTAAAAGGGTATTTGTGATTGTGTTGGTTGATTGTCCTCCTCCTCCTGGCTCAGGCCTCCTTTTATACACCTCAGCTGATCCGAGTCCCTCGTGGACACGGCAGCTTAATCCGTATTGGCCACGGTTCGATCTTTGTGAAAGCATCTAGGCCCCCTAATGGATTATCAAAATTTAATAATTGGGTTTTGGTGTTTGATGATCAACTAAACTACTTTTATAGGAAAGAAGAACCAAGATTAAGGTCTATTTGTTTTTAGCTTCTTGACTTGGGAGATGATTCAAGCCTTTTAGATGAATTGTTTTAGTTTTCAACCGTACTATAAAGAGGGATGGTTCATAAGTTTAATATCTTGGTCTTAGGACTATCAAATAAGACTACTTGGAGCTTAGACAAATTTCTTTTGTTTCCTCTAAGTTATCTGGTTCTGAGTTCGTATCCCTGTTTGATTCAACGCCAATACTTCCTTGATTAAACTCAATCCAAGCTCTCCTTGTTTACGCCGGACCAATTTCCTTTTGGGTCCGGTGCAGTTGGTCTTTTCCTTGAAATCCAATCTAGTGCAAAAGTCTACGACGGACCAAAATTTTCCCTTCACATCAGACCACGTTTTTTGGTCCGGAGTAAACATAAAACTTACTGGTTTTTAGTGTTCAAACAAATGCTATTCTGGTTTCAAAACCAATAAGACAGCCTTGTATGACGGACCAAGTTTTTCGGTCCGTCGCAAACGTGTTGCTTGCAAATTTCTCGACGGGCCAGTTTTTGGTCAAAGCCTGTGTACAACAGACCAATTCTTATTGGTCCGTCGCAAACACGTTTTTCACCGTTTTGGGTCCGGAGCACTTTGAGCCTATTGTAAACTTTGTCAAACCTTGTCAGATGCAATCATTTTGACTTGTCTTTTCAGTCTGACATTGGCAAACGGCTACTTTTGTCAATAACGGCTATTTGCTTCCTGTAGCCTATATAAACAGTTCAAAGGCTCTCCTAAAACGGGATTCTTATATCTCTTTGACATCCAGCATCCCAAAAGCTCAAAAAGCCTCAAAGAGACCAAGCTCAAACTTAGAAATCAAAAATCTCACACTTTCACAGCTCCAAGTACTGTCTAGTTTCAGAAGTGTCTAGTGAACCAAGAGACAGGACTTGTGGATAGTCTGTTACTCTTGGAACTAGCTGTTCCTAGACGGTTTAGTGGTGATTGTAGTGCGACCTGTCCAACTGTGCTTGTGGAAGGCCACTATTTTGTGAAGAGGTTTGAACTCACCTCACCGGAGTGGTAAAGAGTTACTCTAGTGACAAAACCAGAACTGCTGCTGTCAGTTGCTGGTGGGGCAATACTTCTGAGGAAGTGCTCTAACGGAGATGTAGGAGTTTTATCTCTGAACCTCGGTGAAAATTTCTCGTGTCTTGGTGTTTTTCTGTCTATGCTTTTTTGTCTATTTCTTGATCTCTGTTTACTGTTTTTCAGTGCTCAATCTATCATTTGTTCTAAGTCTGTCTGACTATTTGCTTAGTAGATTCAATAAGTTTTAAAACTGCCTATTCACCCCCCCCCTCTAGGCCATCGATCCTTTCAAGTGGTATCAGAGCACAGGTTTACCCTGTTCAAGCTTAATCAGCTTAGGTAATGGCCGAGGGAAATGGGTCTGCTACTGTTAGTGTAGGAAGAGTTCCTGTTTTTGATGGCACCAACTATGCTTACTGGAAAATTCGCATGTGATGCTATCTTGAAGCTGTAGGTTATGATGTGTGGAGAGTTACTGAAAAAACCTTTACCTCCACGGGTCATACCTGAAGGACAGCCTTCTCCCTCAAAACCTACACCAGGGGAAATTAAAAATCTGCAATATGATGCTCATGCTAGAAATGCTATATTCTGTTGTCTTAGCATAGAAGTTTTTGATAGAGTGAGCAATCTTTCTCATGAAAATGCTAATGATATGTTCTCTAGACTTAATCCTATTGTTAATGAACTCAAAGGCCTTGGGACTAAAGTTGATGATGTGGAAGTTTGCAGGAAAATGATAAGAGTGCTGCCTCGTCCATATCACAGCTTGATCACTTATCTGTCAAACAGTGGGGATCTCAAAAAGCTGACACCTACTGAATTATTGGGGAAGATCTCTGCTCATGAACTTACTTTGGCTGAAGAGGATGCACCTAAAAAGAAATCTATTGCTCTTAAGGCCAAAGAAAAAGTGCAAGAATCATCTAGTGAAGAAGATGATGATTCAAGCTGTGAAGAGGAGGAAGATGTCAAAAAACTGGCACTGCTCATGAGATCAGCAAACAAAATCATGAGGAGGGTAAATGCCAGAGACAGAGGAAAGGGGTACAACCATTTCTCCAAGAAAAACCCTTTCTCAAACATCACCTGCTTTGAGTGTAATGAAAAGGGACACATAGCAGCTCGATGTCCAAACAAGAGCAAGAAAAAGGGCAAGGGCAAAGATGAAGAAATCGAAGAAAATGCCTACAACAGTCGCAAAAAGGTTTATCACAGAAAGAAGTTCTCTAAGAAACATTGGAGAAAAGGAAAGAAGGAGGCACATATTGGTGAATGGGTCACTGATGAAGAAAGTACAAGTGATGAGTCCTCCTCTGATGATGATGATGAAGAAAGCTCAAAGTCAAAAGGATTGGTTGGACTGGCCTTGGATGAGTTTACTCCACCTTCACCCTCTTTGTCATTTTGTCTTATGGCAAGAGGTGATGAGGATAAGGTAAATGACTCGCCTTCTTATGATGAGCTAGTTGAGATCATTAAAGAGCTTAATGATGCCTTGTGTGCTAAAACTTCTAAGGATAAAGCTCTTAAGAAAACAATTGCTAGTCTAAATGATAATAATGACTTGCTTGTTTCTAAGCTTGAAATCCTTGAGTCTAAGTATGAAGAAATGCAAGACAATTTTCACTGTTTAGAGACTAGCCACAATGAGCTTGTTGCTGTTCATGATATCCTTACTCTTGCTCATAATGATCTAGTCATCAATCATGATTCCTTGAATACTTCTTATACTTTACTTGTTAAGACTCATGATGAATTGATTACAAGCAATTGTAAGGTTAGTTCCACTCATGATGTTTCAATTACTTGTGATTTGCCTTGTGACACAACTTCTGTTTCTAGCACTACCTGTACTCTTGATGATAACTATAGTAGTGCTTTGTGTGCTAAAGAGCTCATGGTGGAAAACCTTGAATTAAAGACAAAAATTGCTAAGTTTGACAAAGGTTTAGAAAAATGCTTTCTTGGTAGTGTCATTCTTGACAAAATTCTTGGTGAACAAAAGGTCACCTTGGGCAAACGAGGTATTGGATATAAAACTGACAATATATCCAAGAAAGATGTATTGCCAAGATCCAAGATAAATTTTGTCAAAAAGGGCACTAAGTGTTACTACTATCACAGATCTGGCCATAGTTCAAATGTATGCATGTTTGCTAGCACATCCAAAGAAAAGGCAAAGAGAAATTGTATGGTTGATGCACACTATATGTTGTTCAAAGATTTCAGGGGAAAAATGAATGTAAAGTTTGTTGGTCCCTCGAATCTAGATAGAAAGCATAAAGCTGTTTGGGTGCCTAAGTCTTTGCTTGTTAATCCTTTTGGCCCCAAAATTGTTGAAACTAACATTCATGGACCCAAAAGCATTTGGGTACCTAAAATCAAGAAATGAATGTGCCTATTTAGGTGAACTACAAGAGCGGTGGTCGGCATTGGGTAATTGACAGTGGATGTACTCAACATATGACCGGCTCATCAAGGATGTTCACCTTAGTTCAAAAGGAAAGTAATCCTACTCACAAAATCACCTTTGGCGATAATAGCAGAAGAAAGGTAAAGGGAAATGGTAAGATTGCAATTTCAAATGATCATTCTATTGAAAATGTGCTTCTTGTTGATTCCCTAAACTTTAATCTATTATCTGTTGTACAGTTGTGTGATCTCGGATTCCATTGCACTTTTTCTCTTGATGGAGTAACTGTTGTTGATAAAAATGAAAAGCTTATTTTCAAAGGTTTTAGATTTCAAAATCTTTATCTAGTGGATTTCAATTCTAACTCCTCATGTATCTCAACTTGTCTACTTGCAAAAGCCTCTCTTGGTTGGCTTTGGCATAGACGTCTTGGTCATGTAGATATGTCTAATCTTAAAAAGCTTTTCAAAAATGAGTTAGTGGTGGGTCTGAAAGATGTAAAATTCGAAAAGGACAGGTTGTGCAGTGCTTGTCAAGCTGGCAAACAAGTTGCAAACTCTCATCCTACCAAAAATGCCATGTCCACCACTAGGCCTCTAGAGCTGTTGCATATGGATGTGTTTGGCCCAACATCATATGCAAGTCTAGGTGGCAACTCATATTGCTTAGTCATTGTGGATGACTTCTCACGCTTCACTTGGGTATTCTTTTTACCAAATAAAAGTGAAGTTGGAAAAACTTTTAAAAATTTTGCAAAAAGGGCTCAAAACGAATTTGATTGTCCCATCAAGAAAATCAGGAGTAACAATGGAACTGAGTTTGTTAATACTAACATCATTGACTTTTGTGATGAATTAGGATAAGACATGAGTTGTCAACATACACTCCTCAACAAAATGGTGTAGTTGAAAGGAAAAACAGGACACTCATTGAAATGGCAAGAACTATGTTGGATGAATATGAAACTCCAGATGCCTTTTGGGCAGAGGCCATCAACACAGCATGTCATGCAATCAATCGACTTTATCTTCATCGGCTACTCAAGAAAACATCATACGAGCTATTAGTTGGAAGAAAGCCAAATGTTTCTTACTTTCGTGTGTTCGGATGCAAGGTATACATCTACAAAAAGAGGACACACTTAGGTAAATTTCAAAGAAGATGTGATATTGGTATCATGTTAGGATATTCTTCTAAATCTAAGGCCTATAGAGTTTTTAATAATTCAACTGGTCTAGTTGAAGAAACCTATGATGTTAAATTCGATGAATCTAATGGCTCACAAGGTGATCATGAGAATCTAGCTGATGCAGGTGAGGATGCCTTAATAGAAGCAATGAAGAAGATGGAGGTTGGTGAAGTAAAACCAAAGGAAGATAATGATGAGAAACCTACAACTTCCATGATGCCAAAAGACGGATCACAACAAGAAGAAGATGAAAAGAATCAAGAAGAACTGAATCTGATAAAGAGTCATCATACTATTGCCAAGGATCATCCTGTAAATCAAATTATCGGGGACTTCAGTAAGGGTGTTCAGACTCGTTCTAGGCAAGCTTCTTTTTATGAACATTACTCTTTTGTTTCTTGTGTTGAGCCCAGAACTATAGATGAAGCCTTAAATGATGCGGATTGGATTATTGCAATGGAAGAAGAGCTTAACAATTTCAAGAGAAACAAAGTTTGGAACTTGGTGGATCGACCCGAAGACCACAATGTCATTGGGACAAAGTGGGTATTCAGAAACAAGCAGGATGAAAATGGAATTGTTACTCGAAACAAAGCAAGACTGGTGGCTCAAGGTTTTACTCAAGTAGAAGGATTGGACTATGGAGAGACTTATGCCCCTGTTGCTCGACTTGAAGCTATACGGTTCCTCCTAGCCTTTGCATGTCATTTCAATATAACTCTTTTTCAAATGGATGTAAAAAGTGCTTTTCTAAATGGAATCATTGAAGAAACTATTTTTGTTGAGCAACCTCCTGGTTTTGAAGATTTAAAATATCCTAATCATGTGTATAAGTTATCTAAAGCTCTCTATGGACTAAAGCAGGCCCCTAGAGCATGGTATGAGAGACTTAGAAACTTCTTAATAGAAAAGAACTTATAAATTGGAAAGGTTGATCCAACACTATTTCTAAAAGACTTCAATTGTGCATTAATGATTTGCCAAATCTATGTTGATGATATTATTTTTGGCTGTACTAATCACTCTCTTTGTAAGGAATTTAGTGAACTAATGGCAAAGGAATTTGAGATGTCAATGATAGGGGAACTCACCTTCTTCCTTGGATTTCAAATCAAGCAATTGAAAATGGGAACTTTCATATCACAAGAAAAGTACACCAAGGATCTCCTCAAGCGTTTCAATTTGGATGAATGCAAGCCACTCAAGACACCTATGGCAACTAACACACATCTTGATCAAGATGTGGGAGGTAAGTCTGTTGATAAAAAACTCTTCAGGTCTATGATAGGATCTTTACTTTACTTGACAGCATCTAGGCCTGATATCATGTTTAGTGTCTGTATGTGTGCTAGGTTTCAGGCTGCACCTAAGGAAGTGCATCTTAGTGCCGTAAAAAGAATCTTTAGATATTTAAAGCACACTCCAAGTATAGGCTTATGGTACCCTAAAGGTGCTCCTTTTGAACTACTTGGCTACTCAGATTCCGATTATGCCGGTTGCAAAATAGATCGAAAAAGCACCTCTGGGGGCTGTCATTTACTTGGAAGGTCTTTAGTATCTTGGTGCTCCAAAAAGCAAAACTCTGTAGCACTTTCCACTGCCGAGACTGAATATGTAGCTGCCGGCAGTTGTTGTGCTCAGATCTTGTTCATTAAACAAACCTTTCTTGATTACGGCATTAAGTTTGAAAACGTGCCTCTTCTTTGTGATAATGACAGTGCTGTGAAAATAGCAAACAATCCGGTCCAACATTCACGGACTAAGCATATTGAAATCAGACATCACTTTATTAGAGATCATGTTGCTAAAGGTGACATTATGCTTAGTCATGTTAGAACTGAGGACCAATTGGCTGATATTTTCACCAAACCTCTGGATGAGGCAAAGTTTTCGAAACTGAGAAATGAGTTGAATATCATTGATTTATCAAATATTGCTTAATACTTGTTGTTATCTATTGAGATATTTGCTTCTCGTTTTCTGATAGAAGCCTTTGGAGTTTATCACATTAAGGGGGAGTCAAGAATGTCTCTTAATACATCTCTTGTTACCCACTTGTGATCACATTAATTAGCTGTGCTGAAGCAAGTAAGTTATTTTGAGAATAATTCTTAGAATCTGAAAATCTGCTAAAAGTACTGCTAAAAGCCTCATCTTTCCATCTCTCAAGCTTATCTTCACTAACATCTAGAAGATAGTCTTACTCAAAGAAATTTTAAACAAAACTTAAAATTATCTAGCCACTCAGCACATGAGTCCTCTTGAACAAGCCTGAATTTGCTCATATTCATACTTAAATAGAGGCACTCATACAAATAAAGGATTCTAAAGTTCTTTCTTCTCCTATTGTTGTTTGTTTATGAGTAAAAGTTTAAGATTGTTCAAGATCCATTCTAGTTGGTCCAAGTGGATCTCGAAAATCTCTGTAAATATAGCTACTTCTTATTTTGCTAAGCTAAAATTTGCTTCTTCATGACGGACTTAATCAAAACAGAAAGTTTTTCATCTACGACGGACCACTTTTGCTCAAGATACATTCACAACAGACCAAGGTAAATCGGTCCGTTGCAAATTATCTGTTATAAAAATTGGTCCGGCGTAAGTAAGAAACTTACTGTTTTTCACAAAAATGGGTCCGTTGTGCTCTTGCAAATATTAGGCTCTGTTTCTTTCGTTGTTTCAAAAAGTGTTCTTTCTATATTGAAAATGCTTACCTAAATTTGAAAAATCTGTTCAAAATCTTTTCTAAACTTAGGACTTATCCTTGCTAAACTCTCCTTGGTTCTGAAACCTCTACTCTGCACTCATTTCTCCTTCTTGGGTTTCATCACCTTGAGTAAAGTGATGAAGTTGCCTTTTTTTCACCTACCAACCAGCCTCATAATAACACTCCTTCTTGAAGCAGTTATTTTTTCTCTAAAGCTACAACTAACCGATTGATTTCTTCTCAATACCTTCTTGGTCTCTCAAACAAATCCCAGAAAATACCTCTTTCCGAGCAGCATTTCTCTTTCTCCATCGAAGCAAACCCTAACTGGGTGGATGCGACGGTGCTCCAAGTCTGCTCGGTGAAGTAGCTCTAGGTCTTGGTAAGTTTTCTGCTATCCTTTTCTTTTTCTCGACTTGCTCAAACCCTAGACTTAGAAATCTTGGTCTTAAGGTCCTTTATATCTTATTTGTAGACTTAGTCAGTTAAAACAGCTCTTGCGCCGGTTTGTTGGTTTGAGAGGCAAAGTGGGTCTAGCGTGTGTTTGACAAAATGCCTAGGAGAAAGGACATTGATAAAAGGAGCCTGATGGATAGATTGTCAGGAATTATGAAAAAGAAGAAACAAAAATCCTCAAATCCAACTCAGTCTTCATCTGGGGCAGTGCATTTAGGAGTCACTCACACTCCTGGAAAGGTTACTAAAGTCACTACGTCAAAGCCACCCAAAAGAGTTAAACAACCTGTAGTATCTGGTATTGTCTATGAATCTGAGTCTGATGATGTTGAATATGAGCCAAGTGCCGAACTAAGTTCTGAAGAAGAAAACCTCAGCTCTGAAATTGATATGATAATTGGAAATGAGTTAGCAACTCTTGGAGGGAAAAAGTTGAGGTCAATCAGGCTTGTAAATGAAAGAATTTGGTTTCCTTTTGATAGACCCCCACTAGATGAAAAATTCATTACACCTCTTCAGAAAAACATCTTTTTGGGGTATAAGAACAGATGTAACAGAAGTGGGAAATCAATCTCGGCCATGAGTAAACATCAGTTTGTTGACTGGAATCAAATTTGCTCCATAACTGGTTCACACCATCTGCTAGACTGTGTCAGATCAACTCCTGGGTTAGTTGAAATGGTGTCAAGAAATAATGCATCTTGGAATGAAGATAGAATCCTTGAATTCTATGCATCCCTTCTAGTAAATAAGATAAGACATTATATCCTCTTCACTATAGATGGGAAAATCAGAAAAGTAATATCACCTCATTTTGAGTCAGCTATTGGAGCTTCAGGCCCTCAGGTCAACAGAACTAGAATTCATGAAAAAATGTTTCCCCAAAATAGATGGAGACAGATTGGTGATATGCCTGATATTCAGCTCTCTGCACACATTTATAGAGATATCACTGAAGAGAATTTCAATGCAAAAAGAGTTAGTAGTCTGTCTAGTGAAGCTAAAATACTCCTGTTGATTCTAAGGCATACAATTTTCCCTAAGTCTGGATATAAAGAAGGAGTTACTCCGGTATTAGCTTGGCTGCTGCACCTAATCCTCTCCAAGCAACCCATTGATCTGATAGATTATATCTTTGGAGAAATGGAGGAAGCCATTTACAGAAGAATGGGAAGTCCACTGCCATTTGCTCAGCAAATAACTCAGATGTTAGCAGCTCAAGGGATAGTTTCACAACAAGAGATAAGCAGGTCCTTTAACTGTCAACCCAAAAGGTATAAGCTGCTCAAGCTTCCCACTGAGACTGCTGCACAAGGAGCAAGGGTACCACCAGCACTAGATGATCCAAGTGATCATGGAGAAGACAGTGATGACAGCCCTAATGCAGATGATCAACCTATCCCAAGCTATCACAGTGTCAGTCATCATACTCCAAGTCATCACAGTGGTAGTTATCACACTCCCAGCTATCATAGCCATTCCATTGCTCCTCAGTCATCAATACCAGCTGAAATTCATCAGTTTGCTGCTCATGATGATACAGAAGTTCTTGGAGATAGTTCTTAGAAGTCCTTGCGACATTCTGTTGAAAAAGATGCACCAACCCAGGTCTATCTGAGCTCAAACTCTGATCATGAGAAGGAACATGTACAAAGTGTTGGTGGACATTTTAGTCTTGGCCATCTCTCTCCAGCTTCAAGTCATCATATTCTACCCCCAGCAGAGCACTCAGCCATGGGATTTCACTCTGATAAGCAATCTGAAGATGATGAACTTGATGAAGTTGATAGACTAAGAGAGCTTGCTGCTGCCTCAAGGTTTGTGCAAGATCAAGAATTCAGGCCTGCAGCTCATGGTCATGAAGCAGGTGGTTCTGCTTTCCCTCAAAATGCCCCAGCTCCACAACACTCTTACCATACTATTCATGAGCAAGAAGAAGAAAATCCCAATGTTGGACAACATCAAGCTTGGAATGATAAACCTGAATGGTTTAATCTCTTTGAAACTAGATACAACACAGACTTGAAGGATGCCCCAGACAAATTTGCTGAAGAACAGAGGCTAGCTGCTTTGAGGCACATTGAGAATATGGCTGCCCTCCAGCAATACCATGATCAAGTTCAACAAACCCATGAGTTAATGAACAACATGTATCAAGAACAGGGCAAAATAAAGGATGAAAGCTATAAACGCTTCGATATGTTAAGAAGCAATCAGTGGGACTTGAGGACATGGATCCATAAGCTTGGTACAGATCAAAATCTGATCAAGGATAAACTATATGATATGAATGTCAAGCTAGATGCTCAAGCAGCCAAGTTTGATCAGTTTGCTGAACTCTTTAAGAACAAGCTTGAAAATCATAGTGATGAAATCCATTGGGTAGGACATACACTTCAAGATTTTATAAAACACTTTGATGCCTCTCAGAAAAATCTGGTCTCAAATCAAGAGCAACTGGGTGAGATAATTCTTGATCAAACCATTCCGATTCTTGGTTCAATTCATGACCTCCAAGAAGATTTTCAGAACTTGACAGCTGATCCTCAACCAGGAGATCCAGATTATCCTAGTTGGCATGACAGAGCTACAGCATCTCCAAGGCATTCAACAGATCAGCCCTCAGAACAAGCTGCACCAACTCAGTCCTCCCCAAGGCACAGCTTCAGCCACCGGGCATCAACCTTGTTCAAGCAAACCTTCTCCAGGCGCAAGAAATGATTTTTTTGGGCGATTGATGCCAAAGGGGGAGAAATAGAGATTAGAAGACTAAGACTAATTATTAGTAGATAATAGTAGAAGAATAGAAAACAATCTTCTAATTTGTGTCTCTGTTGGTCTGTTGTGTTTTAATGCTTTAAAGTCTGTATGCTTAACATTTGTGTGCTTATCCTTTTCTGCCACTTCTATGCTGTTAATGTGCATATTTCTTCTTTCTTCTCAAAGTAATGTTTATAAGTCTCTGCACCTCTTTAGGGGGAGCTCTTTCTATCAAAATATGTCCTTTTTGTTCTGTTAGACTAACAATCTTTTGCAGAAGAGGAGAAGTTCTTTAGAGTGTTGTCATCAATCACCAAAAAGGGGGAGATTGAAAGCATCTAGGCCCCCTAATGGATTATCAAAATTTAATAATTGGGTTTTGGTGTTTGATGATCAACTAAACTACTTTTATAGGAAAGAAGAACCAAGATTAAGGTCTATTTGTTTTTAGCTTCTTGACTTGGGAGATGATTCAAGTATTTTAGATGAATTGTTTTAGTTTTCAACCGTACTATAAAGAGGGATGGTTCATAAGTTCAATATCTTGGTCTTAGGACTATCAAATAAGACTACTTGGAGCTTAGACAAATTTCTTTTGTTTCCTCTAAGCTATCTGGTTCTGAGTTCGTATCCCTGTTTGATTCAACGCCAATACTTCCTTGATTAAACTCAATCCAAGCTCTCCTTATTTACGCCGGACCAATTTCCTTTTGGGTCCGGTGTAGTTGGTATTTTCCTTGAAATCCAATCTAGATCAAAAGTCTACGACGGACCAAATTTTCCCTTCACATCAGACCACGTTTTTTGGTCCGGAGTAAACATAAAACTTACTGGTTTTTAGTGTTCAAACAAATGCTATTCTGGTTTCAAAACCAATAAGACTGCCTTGTACGACGGACCAAGTTTTTTGGTCCGTCGCAAACGTGTTGCTTGCAAATTTCTCGACGGACCAGTTTTTGCTCAAAGCCTGTGTACAACAAACCAATTCTTGTTGGTCCGTCGCAAACATGTTTTTCGCCGTTTTGGGTCTGGAGCACTTTGAGCCTATTGTAAACTTTGTCAAACCTTGTCAGATGCAATCATTTTGACTTGTCTTTTCAATCTGACATTGGCAAACGGCTACTTTTGTCAATAACGGCTATTTGCTTCCTGTAGCCTATATAAACAGTTCAAAGGCTCTCCGAAAACGGGATTCTTACATCTCTTTGACATCCAGCATCCCAAAAGCTCAAAAAGCCTCAAAGAGACCAAGCTCAAACTTAGAAATCAAAAATCTCACACTTTCACAGCTCCAAGTACTGTCTAGTTTCAGAAGTGTCTAGTGAACCAAGAGACAGGACGTGGATAGTCTGTTACTCTTGGAACTAGTTGTTCCTAGACGGTTTAGTGGTGATTGTAGTGCGACCTGTCCAACTGTGCTTGTGGAAGGCCACTATTTTGTGAAGAGGTTTGAACTCACCTCACCGGAGTGGTAAAGAGTTACTCTAGTGACAAAACCAGAACTGCTGCTGTCAGTTGCTGGTGGGGCAATACTTTTGAGGAAGTGTCTAACGAGGATGTAGGAGTTTTATCTCTGAACCTCGGTGAAAATTTCTCGTGTCTTGGTGTTTTTCTGTCTATGCTTTTTTGTCTATTTCTTGATCTCTGTTTACTGTTTTTCAGTGCTCAATCTATCATTTGTTCTAAGTCTGTCTGGCTATTTGCTTAGTAGATTCGATAAGTTTTAAAACTGCCGTCGTATGCTTTCACTTTGGTTTCCAAATCCCACCCGTCGTATGCTTATCCAAATCTATATTCCGTATTGGGCCAATATTTCCATATATACCAAATTCTGGTGCAAACATATGCCCCTCATTTTTGGAAGATAACATGTTGTCTTCCAAAAATTGGCTTTGATCATCGGCTTTCTTCTTAATCGGCCTTTGAGAGAGAACCTCTTCGGCAACTGCCCCATTAATAACACTGTAAAAATCTCGGTGCGCTTTTAATGCATACGTCGTATCGAAACTATTCCCGCCTTTTCACCTTTTTCATCGTAGTATAAATATGCGGGTCCCCCCATGGTCATTTTCACGTCTTTAAGCTCTCGAACCAGCAACAATCGGCTTTCTTCGCACTTCCGTCAAGTCCCAAACCACCTCCCAAATCGGCTGAATGGATCCATCCCTGGTATTTATTCCTATCTCCCAAAGCACTGATCAGTTTTTCCTAGGACCAGTAGGAACCCTAGAAGCCGATACCGTCATTAACCGAGAGATTCCTAGACTTCCTCTATCGGCTGCCGGTTATAACATAAAAGAGTGGGGTAAAAGCTTTAGAGCATGGTCGACAGCCCTAAAAGGATGGCGATCTTGGTTTATTAGGGTGTCGGCTCAGAAAAGAGTAGAGTGGGAAAGAATGGGCATAGCCGAGTGCCTTCCATTGAACCTAGCCAATCCCAAAGCCAATGAGCCTTTGGTGGCCACGGCATGCTACTTCTGGTCCAATTCCTTCAACACCTTTCTTTTCCCAACCGGTCCAATCGGCCCAACTCTCCTTGACATAGCCGAATTAAGTTGCCTTAGGCCCGATGGTGATCAAATATCGGCTTTTAGTGGGAAACCTAGATATAAATTGATCCAATCCAAAGGGGAAGGCTGGTGCAAATACATCCAAAATAACAATAAGGTAAATGGGTTAGTATGGGACGAGGAGCATGTTGCTTTACTTAACCTATGGTTGGACCAATTCTTGTTTTGCGGAGCCTCTCTTGGTCCTACCCAAGTCTACCAACTGATAGCGGAACAATTAGTGGAAGGTCATCGACTTGCTCTAGGGAAGACGTTATTGGGGGCCACTTATCAAATGATGCATATTATACGAAGTCAGCTTTTCTCCAGTTTTGCCCAATTTGTTGTTGGCAATATAGGGGGACTTTGTGGTTTATCCAAATCTGGCTTTACTGCATGTTCAGCCGATCTATTATCTCCGAACCCTTAGAAAATTCAGCTTTCCCCTGAGAGGATTATCCCGAAACCACGAACCCCCAGTATAGAGCATGCCGATCTCAAGGGGAAAAAATTCATAATGTGTTCCACTTGTGAGCTGAAGATAACCTCGGCTGGCATGAATAAATACCTTAATTTCTTTTTGAACCTAGACCGAACCATCTTTGGCCAACAGGACTTCTTTAGCCACATCGATGCAGCCGATAACCCGTGGCCCTCCTTTCTTCACCTAGACGCCGATAGCTCTTTGATGCCCCAATCGACCTTAGACCTTTACAAACTTTTCATTTCTCCCAGCATTCTCCACGTCGGCCTAAATACCAGGAATCAGACTTTTCAACCATCATATGAATTTTACCACCCTTCAGTCTATGCCCGCCAGTTGGGTTTTGGACAAGTCATTCCTTGCCTTCCTTTACTTGATCATCTTCAACCCCAGTCTCGAGTGACCAACAAAACTGCCGCGGAGATTGTGCTCGAAATAGCCGACGACCTCCAAATACTGGGATTACCCTACTTTTTCCTTAACTCCCGTCGGTTGAGCCAATTTACGAAGTGGTGGTCTTCTATGGCGGAGGCTCTTTTGCTGGACAGAACTCCGTTGGCTATCATTTCCTTGTTCTTGCCTGAATTCCACGAGCTGACGGTAGTTTCTATCAGCAGTTCCAGTGAGGAGAGTTCTGGTTATACTAAGTCCTATGTAGTTGTAGAGGTACTGACCTTTTCGATGTTCTATTTTTCAAACGTTTCCTTACATCGGCTTTACTGAGCTCCTTTTACCCTTTTCGCAGGATAAGACTGCGAAGGATGTCAGTAAGCAGGTGGCTGACCCATCTGGCAGCGGCCGTCCAAAAAGGGCAAGCCAAGCAACGGGCCTCACCGGTTATTCATCGGGCAACCTAGGCATTCAAAGCCCGTCGCTGTTGGACCTCGCAAAAAAAACAGCCAGCAAGTAAGTCCTCTATGTTGAAGTTTTATTATTGCCCTTTGGCCGATACTTATTCTAGCCGATCTTAATTTACTGAAAAAACAAAAACAAAGTCCGTGGCAAAGAGATCTCCCAAGCCTATGGAGCATAGCGCTGAAAACTCTCCTGGTTGATCGGCTACTAGGGTAAATTCTCATGTCTTGGCCCTTTTTTGTCTTCAGACCGGACTTGTACTTACCGCACTGCTCTTTGAATCAGCCATCTCCGTCGGTGCAGGTGACTAGAATCTTAGCCGATATTTAAGGCACCTCCTCGGCTATCCTGCCATCCCTTTCTCTGACGCTCCCAGTTGTACAACCTCCAGCACCCACCGCACCAGCTTCTCCAGCGCCATCAGCGGATCCAGCCGATCTCCTAGGCTTCACTTTGGACGAGTTGGATGATCCTGAGGTGATGGCCATGGACGACTACCCGGCCGACATCCGCAAGATCATCGACTCCTTCGTTGTAGCATCGGCCGTTGCGACCTCCGCGCCGAGCATGCAATATCGGCTTAATCTCCTTTTCCATGAAGTCACGTAGCCCGAGGCCCAGCTCCTAGCCGATAAAATGGCCTTTGAGGACTGCCATGGCCGCGGTGGAAGCCGATCTGTCCGCTGAAGACATGAAGGCCCTTTTGGATCTCTGCCACCTGGATGTCCAGAGGGAGGTCGTGGAAGCTGCGAGGACCAGAATTGCTCAAAGAAAATCACAACAAGCCGATCATAAACTCTTGGATGATCTAGTGGCTGAGGCGAAGCTGAAGAAGCAAAAATTTGACCGAGATTCCTCTGGTTTCAAGCTGGCCAAAGCCCAAGTTCAAGAGCTTGAATCGGCCAAGAGGTTGCTCGAGGAGAAATTGGCTACCGTTACCATGTAACTCACTGAGTGCCAGATGCGCATCATTGAATTGGCTACTTCGCTAGCATATCAGAAGTGGCATATCGGCGAAGTCTTTGCAAAGGTCAAGAAACAATCTGCAAAAATAGTCGTGGTTCCCGGCAGCGCTAAAGATGACCAACAGACGGTGGACGGTGTTCAAGAGACGATCGGGAAGGTAGCGGCGGCACTGTCGGCTTTGGGAGCCAGACTACCCGGATTTGGGCTGTAATTTTCTCGTACATTTCCAACGATGCAAGTTTAAATACTTGGGGTTCCTGTGATACTACTGAAATCGGTTTTTTAACTGATTTTTTGTGATACCCTTGTAATGGTTTGAATTGGTCCAAGCTTTTTTGTTGTAATCAGCTATATAACCGATTCCTGTGATGTATTATGTTTTAATTGATTTTTAAAATCGATCTCCTTCTATTCTCAATTGCTTAACGTGATCACGATCCGATCCATACGCTAGGGTAGTACGTTTTTAGATATTTTCCATTGATTGCCTTCGGTAGCACTGACCCCTCGAGCGTTTCGAGTATGTATGAATTTCCATCAACGGGCTGATTTATCTTATCTGGTCCTTACCACGTTGGTGACCATTTACCGAATCAATTTTCTTTAGATCCGATCGACAATATAGTTTTCCACACCAAATCGACTTCATTGAATGTTTTTTGCATGACTTTTTTATTGTACGCTCTAGCAACCCTCTATTTATTCTTTTTAAGTTGATCCAACATAATTAATCTGGTTTCTACCAAATCGTCTAAACCATCGACCATTAGTTCTTTGTACTCATTAGCCAACAAATTATCTTGTCTGGCTACCCTTAGGAAATTGATGTTTATTTCTACGGGTAGAACGGCCTCGTGTCCGTATACCAATTGAAATGGAGACAACTTGGTCAACCCATGGTATGCTAGCCGATATGCCCACAACACCTCTGACAACACAGAATGCCAATTCTTTGGTTTTTCATCAATCTTCCTTTTTATTAGTTTGATGAGGGTTTTGTTGGACGACTTGGCTTGCCCGTTAGCCTGAGCGTAGTATGGTGATGAATTGAGTAGCCTAATGCCCAGGCTTTTTGCGAAGGTCTGGAACTCATTGGACATGAACACGGTCCCTTGATCGATCGTGATGGTTTGTGGTATACCGAACCGATGTATGATGTGTTCATTTATGAAATCGATCACCTCGGTGCTGGTAACCTTTTTAAGGGGTACGGCCTCCACCCACTTTGAGAAATAGTTCATTGTCACAAGGATAAATTTGTGGCCTTTGCTTGACGCTGGGAATATCTGACCGATTATGTCCATCCCCCATCCGCGGAACGGCCAAGGTTTGGTAATCGGGTGTAAAGCCGATGCTGGTGCGAGTTGCATGTTTCCAAATTTCTGACATGTTTGATACCCTTTGTAATATCTAAAACAATCCTCTAGCATCGTTGGCCAATAATATCCAGTCCGTCTCAACATCCATTTCATCTTATGAGCCGACTAGTGGGACCCGCAAATCCCTTCATGGACTTCACCCATTGCTACCTTTGCTTCATCGGCTTTGAGGCATCTCAAAAGTAGTCCATCCATGGTCCGAAAGTATAGCACCCCTTCCAACATGACATATTTTAGGCCCTGTTGCCTGACTTTTCGTGCAGTCGGCTTGGATGGGTCCACCAGATAATTCCTAATTTCTGTTCTCCAGTCGATGGATTCAACACACATTACTGCCCTGTCAACTAACTCGATCATATCATGTCAGCTGTAATTTTTATATCCTGATTCCTGTTGTGCTAACAGGTTATTTCTATCATTCAATTCTCTAGGGATATGCTCGATGGAGAACGTCGTGAATGACCCGATAGACTGAAGGCATTGTTCTAGGTATTGTGCTAGTGTTTCATCGTTGCATCGAAATTCCCCTTTGACTTGCTATACGATCAATAATGAGTCCTCGAATACCTCAACACGGCTTACTCCAACGCTTTCCAGCAGTTGTAGACCCTTGAGTAGAGCCTCGTATTCGGCTTGATTGTTAAAGCATCGGCTATTGAGCCGATATGCAAATTCAAAGTTATGCCCTTTGGCGAAACTAGGACTATGCCGATGCCATCGCCTTCTTGGCATAATGTGTTGGGTTCGGGTAGGCTACGCGAGCATAAAATCAAAATTTCTACCACGAACACCCAAGATCACATGGAAGTAAAGGATCACAGATCGTTACCCTTGTCGCGCAGATACAGCGGAAGCAGATTCACGCGCGTTGAGGAAGTAGTTGATCACCTCCCGATCGGCACCGATCTCCACCGAGTTGTTGCCGTCCTCGTCCGAGTGGTCACCGACCTCGTCCGAGTGGTCGCCGACCTCGTCCGAGTAGTCGCCGATTTCGTCCGCGTGGTCGCCGACCTCGTCCGAGTGGTCGCCGATCTCGTCCGCGTGGTCGCCGACCTCGTCCGAGTGGTCGCCGATCTCGTCCGCGCGGTCGCCGACCTCGTCCGAGTGGTCGCCGACCTCGCCCGCTACGGCCGATGAAAGTCGTCGGAGATCCAACCGGCGCGTCCACGGATGGCGGCGCCTCTAACAAGATTCACACGCATCGAGCAGAACGCCGTGCGGGTGTGCTAGCACCTCGCCGCACGCCTGGGTTTCGGGAGCAGGAGGGATGCACGGCGGCCGAACGTGGTGAGGGTTCTAATCCGTGCCATGCACTTTCACGGCCTCCCCTTTTATAGACACGCTAGTGGGCCGAAGCCCGCTAGGTTTCCATCTCCAATGCGGATCCTATCCATGCACAAACCCGTAAACTATTCCAACTCGTTAAGTGTGTGACCCGTTAGGTTCAAGCAAGTCGGTTATGAATTCAAACCCGTTTCCAATTCATTGATCAACAGCGGCACCTAGCGATGCGTATTGACCCCAGATGCACGTAATCAATATTCGGTGAACCTTGATACACTCACATACCGATCCCTTCACCACACGATACCAGTCAAGCTCAAGGCGAGATCGTGCCACCCTTGTTGATAGCTCGACCACTTCACTCGGCGATTGTGATGGATACAAACCATGACCAACTCTTTAGTCATATTAGCACGGCCGTGCATTTTCCTTATCCATCCACTCGAGGGGCCCAGAGGTATCTCTCCGTTATCTAGGAGGGGCAAATCCCATCTTGATCATCACACCCTTGGCAATGTATCGTGGCATACCCAGATTTCATCTTTATGACTACCCGTACGGTGTAGCGTTTGATGATACCAAAGCATACAAGTCTACATGCTAGGCATCCATGACAATCTCGTGTCTAAGGACCATATAGGCGTACCACTCGAGACTATACGCTGATGGCACTATAAGAGATAACAACTCACAGCGTCTCGGAGTGGGTCTTGTCCGACTACCCATGTTCTCCAACATGTGTCCACATTATTGGTTTGATATCTCCATATCTATGGTATGCGAAACATTACCATCAACCAATACATGTGCTGATCAAATTATCACCGCTCCTCGTAATGATATGGATCAGGGACCCGTTTAGAATAATGTCACTTGACAATGTGTTTCACAATCAGATCGTATCCAATGAACAAAGTCGTAACATATATTCAGGGAACCGATAAACAAAGTTATCATTATTACATGAACAAAGACGTATTACAATCATCACCATGATTGATCTAGGGCATATTCCCTTCATAATGACCCATCAAAATACAACTGCCAGGGAGCCACTTCGACTAGTCCAGCCGTGGTTTCGCCACCTGTGATAAAATCGGCTATGACTTGGCCTTTGACCGCTTTAGCCGATTTGTAGGCCAAGTCGAACTCAGTTAAGGCGTACGCCCATTTTCCAAGTCGCCCTCGTAAAATCAGCGCAGACAAAATGTATTTGATGACATCGGTTCTACACACTATCACACACGTTGATGCCATGGTATAATGCCTTAGCTCCGTACAAGCGAAATAGAGAGAGAGAGAGACATAACTTCTTCACAAAAGGGTACCTCCTCTCGGTATCCAAAAGCCGTCGGCTTAGATAGAATATTACTCGTTCCTTACCATCGACTTCTTGTGCCAATACGGCCCCGATTGTCACTGCTTCGGCCAATATGTATAACCTAAACGATATCCCCTTCTTTGGTGCGGCCAGAATCGGAGGTTTCGTCAAATACTCCTTTATGTCGTCAAATGTTTTCTGCTGCTCTTCTCCCCATATGAAATTTTGATTTTCTATCAATTTAAATAATGGGGTGAAGGCTTTAATTCATCCGGACAGATTCGAAATAAAGCACAGTAGGTAATTGATCTTGCCGATTAATTTTTGTAGCTCATTTTTGCTTGTCGGCGGTTTAGTATCGGCTATGGCTTTTACCCTTTGCTGGTTAACTTCGATTCCTCTTTCATGCTCCATGAATCCAAGGAATTGTCTAGCCGATACTCCGAACGCACTCTTGAGGGGGTTCATTTTTAACCAATGGGCCATTGTACTCTGAGAAACCTTTTCTAAATCGGCTCAATGTTGCCAATCGTCTTTTGACTTTACGACAACATCATCGATGTAGATTTCAACAATGTGGCCGATTAGCTCATGGAAGATCAAATTCATGGCGCATTGGTACGTGGCGCCAGTGTTTTTCAAACCGAACGTCACGATAGTCCATTCGTACAACCTCGGGGCTCCAGGGAACCAAAAAGCCGTTTTGGACAAGTCGGCTTTTTCCATGAATATTTGGTTATATCCGGCATTCCCATCAAGGAAACTAATGATCTTATTGCCCGATTCATCGTCGATGAGCATATCGGCTATTGGCATCGGGTATTCGTCTTTTGGCGTCGCCTTGTTCAGATCTCTAAAGTCCACGCACACTCTCAGTTTATCGTTTTTCTTTACCACAGGAACGATGTTCGAAACCCACTCAGCGTATCGGCAAGGCCTGATAAACTTGGCTTCTAATAATCGTTCTATTTCTTCCTTGATAGCATTATACAGGGTTGAATTAAAGCATCGGGGAAACTGCTTAAATGGCCGATATCCCAGCTTTATAGGCAGCCGATGCTCAACTAGCATTCGGCTAAGACCAGGCATCTCGTAATTTTCCCAAGCAAAACAATCTCTATATTTTTTAAGTATTTCAACCACATTGGCTCTATAACCTGCGCCCAACTTTGCGCTTATAAAAGTTGGTCTTTTCCTATCACCTTCCCCTATGTCTGCTTCTTCAAGCAAATTGGCTGAAGTAAAACCTTGTCCCAATTTTTCTTCCTGAAAATCTTCAATGATCTCTCCATAGTCCATTGTTGGCTGATAGCTTTGAAGTTTGCCCTGAAGGGCCTCTTTTATTCCCGACTCCATCTTCTCAGCACTTCATTTGCCCAATCAAATGTGCCCGGCCTGACATTGATCGGCATTAGATCCGACTTTCTGACCCAAATGAAATCGCAATCATCCAAAACTTTGCCGGATATGCATTCAGCCTCTTGGTGCGGCCAATTTGTGTCGAGACTGGCCAATGCTATGTGAGCTGATGTATCGGCTGGTACTACTTCGACTTCGTCTCCATTCCACTGCACTAACAGTTGGTGCATTGTCGATGGAATGCAACATTTGGCATGGATCCAATCCCGCCCAAGGAGTACGCTGTAATTCCCTTTAGCCTCAATTACAAAAAATGCGATCGACAAAGTTTTTGTCGGGGATTGAACTATCTCTACCTTTAAGGGACCAAAGGGCCCCGACCATATGACCCTCACCAAAGATGCTCATAGGGGGCACACCAAGACAAGGAAGCGCCCGAGCACGCGTGCTCGACCATCCTCCACGACCATAACAGGCGGATACGAGCAATCATGCTCGTACCACCCACGGAGATGCCTAGGCAAGTGGTCGGGGGACCCGGTCGTACCAAAGGAAGGAAAGCAATCAACTAACCCGCCGGAGATCAAGGAGGACACGCCCGAAGACCAACTAATCGCACGGATAAGGGGATCCAGATCCCGGTTACCAAAGATAAGGGCTGATGGCGTAAATCTAGGAGGTAGTTACCTTTTATGCGCCATCCGCCTCCATATTTAAAGCCTCTCAAGGGCATTTGTAAAAAGGACTCCTCTCTTTTGAGACACCATAGTACAATACACTGGAGTAGGGCTATTATCTCAGCAACGAGAGGCCCAAACCAGGATAAACCCCGTGTCTCACTCCCGTCTTGGCATAGCTCGGACGACCAACCCAATACATACGAGGGGGCTCTATTGATCCCTCGATTCAACAAGTAAGCTCGGCGGGAGCCCGTTCTCCAATCGTCGACAGCTGGCGCCGTCCGTGGGGAGCTGACAGTGAGATTCTCGTACGAATTGAGATCCTCGAAGATGTCAAATTCAGGAGATACTCGGAGTCTCTGTGCCTTTGACGATGTCGAAGATGACGACATGTACTACGCCGGCAATGGCGTGGCCGGCGTGACCGATCCTTCAGGTCACACCGAATCCGGGAATTCTTCCCCGAGATCCGAAGCACTGGGGCAGGCCTCCCGCTCTCCGGACGATGCCCTCGGTAATGACGAGGATGACTATGATGGGCTCTACGATGGTATGGGCTTACCGGACCACGTTGAGTTCGATCGTGAAACGGCGTCCCAAGGAGACACGATGATGTCCCCTTCGCGCTCGTCCCACTCGCGACATGTCAACATGGCTGGAAGTCGTGATGGACCCGAGGTAGAATCCTCGGGACACGCTAAGCGCGACCGCTATGAAGCAGCCAGACACCATTTGGAGGCATCCTTGGGCAAGACCCTTGCGAGCATACGCCGCCAAGCTAGAGAAAGGCGAGCATCAAGGGAAAGAAACTCCTCCCAAGGAAATTCTCGCGAATGTCGGACTCCCGACCGCATGCCAGAACGCCGTCGGAGTTCACCACCACCCGTCCGTCAGAACCGAGAGCGACTACAAGCCCTGGCGGTGGTCGTTCGCGACCTTCGTAGCCTTCCAGGCCAAGTGGATGTGGAAGCCATGGGCATGGTCGTGGCTGAAGATCTCGAGAAGCTCGCCGCCGATCTGAAGGTCTCAGACCCACCTCGCGATGAGGACGCCCGGAGTATTTCCCGGAATCACCGCGAGCATACTCCCGTCCGCTCACACAGGGACGAATCCCGGAGTCATGCTCGGAGGATGCCTCACGGAGCATATCCGGCCCACGGGAATCCGCGAAATTATTCCCGAGCAACTCCAGAAAGGCGTACGAACGTCTACCCCGATTACGAGCGTTCCACGACCGAACGATCGTCAACCCACCACTCTCGAGAAGTATTCTCTCAGCTTGGTCCTCGGGCAGCGCGATGGGCGCGAGACACCCGTAGAGATCCCCGCGACCGAAGGTATCAGCGCGAGGCCTCGAGCTTTGGCTGTCAAGCTTTCTCGAGCTACCTTCGGAACTTGACATGGCCGAACAAGTTCAAGCCCGGGCATATTGAGAGATTCAATGGGACTCAGAACCCTGACGAATTCCTCTCAATCTACACCACCGCGATCCTGGCCGCGGGCAGCGATGAGGGGGTGATGGCGAACTACCTTCCAACGGTCCTGGATGGGGCTTATCGCACTTGGCTCTTCAACCAGAAAGAAGGGTCCATACGATCATGGGGGCAACTCAGTGCGGCACTTCGAGCTAATTTCCAGAGCTACTATATCCGCCCGGGGAAGGAGCGTGATCTCGAGCGCCTAATTCAGATGGAAGGAGAGACCCTGCGACAGTTCATCCAAAGGTTCATCCAAGTCCGGAACTCAATCCCGAACATATCGGACGAAGCCGTTGTTCGGGCCTTTAAGTTCGGAGTCCGAGACGTGCGCTTCACGCAGGACCTGGAAATCCACCCGGACCTAACGGCCAACGAGCTCTTCCACATGGCCGATAGATACGCCAATGCCGATGAAGCCATCCAATGGAAGAGGATGCTAGATGAAGGAAAGCTACCACCGCAGCCCGGGCTCAAAACCTCCGCCAATAAAAAGGTTTCGAACGCCATGGACAAAAAGATCAAGAAGAAGAAGAAGAAACAGCCCTCGCCTGGCCTGGTCGTGGCCGTGGAGCAGCAACAACCCCGAGCACCCCATCCACAGCGCTGGGGATTCAATGCTCGGGGCAGAGAACAACAAGGCCGGCCCCGAGATCGGAGCGACCCAGCGGAGCCACGAGGTGGTGGCCTTTATTGCCCGCTCCATCAGGCTCATGGGCATGATCTGCGGAATTGCCGAACGTGGACCTACCGCTTGGAACAGTTCTACAGCGGTAAGGGCCCCATGCCATCGCTTCCGGAGCGGGGCGAGAACAGCAAAGGAAAGCAGCCCATCGAAGAAGAAGACGACGATATGAAGTACCAGGAACCCGAGAACCATATTGCGGTCATCTTCGGGGGATCCTCCGCTTACAAATCTCGTCGGGATCTGAAGGACGCCGCGCGGGAGGTACACCACGTTACTCAAGGTAAGCCTCCTGTGCAGCAGCTCAAATGGTCCGAGTTGTCCCTCACTTTCTCCAAGGACGATTGTCCCCTTGGAATGACCAAGCCACAAAAGCTTTCGATGGTCGTGAGTCCCACCATCAGCAACACGGTCGTTGGTCGGGTTCTCATAGATTTCGGGAGCTCCTTGGACTTGATTTCCGCTAAGGTTCTGGATGAGATGCAGATTCCTTGTTCCAAGATCAAGAGCATAGCGGTGCCCTTCTTCGGGATAGTCCCGGGCACTTCGATTAAGCCTTTGGGCCAGGTCGTCTTGCCCGTAACCTTCGGCAGTCCAAGTAACTTCCGCACGGAGCTGATCACTTTTGAGGTGGTCGACTTCGAATCAGCCTACAACGCCATCCTGGGCAGGCCAGCTTTGGCTAAGTTCATGGCCGCCTCACATCATGCATATCAATGCCTAAAGGTCCCTGGGCCGAACGGGGTCATAACCATAAAGGGAAATCACAAATCCGCGCTAAGCTGCGACGAAAAGGCATTGGACATGGTCGGTCAGCTGCCCATGCGCATATCCGACCAGGGGCCGAAGCACTCCCGGCCCAAGGTCGCTCTCCAGCCGGGAGGAGAGACCAAAGCGGTTCCGCTCAACGAGTCGGAGCCCAACAAGGTCGTGCATTTGGGGTCTTCCCTAGACCCCAAATAGGAACTCGAGCTCATCACCTTCCTCCGAGCAAACACGGATACATTCGCCTGGGAACCATCCGACATGCCCGGGGTCCCAAGGGAGGTGATCGAGCACAGGCTAGCAGTTCAGCCTAACAAGAAACCAGTGCGACAAAAGCTTAGGCGATTCTCCCCGGAAAAGCAGGCGATCATCCGGGAAGAACTTGACAAGCTGCTAAAGGCCGGCTTCATCAGAGAAGTCGAGCACTCGGAATGGCTGGCCAACCCGGTTATAGTCATGAAGAAAGGGGGGAAATGGCGCATGTGCGTCGATCACACGGGCTTGAACGCAGCGTGCCCCAAGGATAACTACCCGCTGCCTCGCATAGACCAGCTGGTCGATGCGACGGCGGAGTCTCAAATCATGAGCTTCCTCGACGCTTACTCGGGATATCATCAGATCAGCATATCCCGTGAAGACGAAGAAAAAACCTCCTTCATCACCCCGTTCGGCACTTTCTGCTACACGACCATGTCCTTCGGTCTACGGAACGCCGGAGCAACATTCCAGCGCCTCATGCAGAAAACTTTCACGGGCCAAGTAGGTCAGAATTTGGAAGTATACGTCGACGACATTGTCGTCAAAAGCAAGCTCGCCTCAAGCCACGTCGCCGACTTAGAAGAAACATTTTGTAATCTCAATAAGCACCAAATAAAGTTGAATCCAGGAAAATGCGTCTTTGGTGTGAAGGCCGGCAAGGTCCTCGGTTACATGATCGGGCCACAAGGTGTCGGAGCGAATCCGGAGAAAATTGAAGCCATCGAGAATATGAGGCCACCCACGTGCGTGAAAGAAGTGCAAGCTTTGACCGGCCGAATGGCCGCCGTGAGCCGTTTCATCTCACGGCTAGGGGAGCGCGGGCTACCTTTCTTCAAAGCCCTTCGGAAGCACGATGGCTTCACATGGACGGAAGAGGCTGATCGTTCCTTCAGGGAACTGAAGCAGTACCTGTCCAATCCACCCGTCTTGGTCACTCTAAAGATGGGGGAAGGATTGTTGCTATACCTAGCAGCGACCCCGCAAGCCGTAAGCACTGTACTAATGGTGGAAAGGGATGGCATCCAGTGACCTATCTACTACGTTAGTGAAGTGCTACACGGGCCGAAGGAGCGCTACCCTGAGGTCCAGAAACTCCTGTACTCGTTACTGATGGCCTCCAGAAAGCTACGCCACTACTTCCAAGCGCACGGGATCACAATCCCGACCAGCTTCCCGCTCAGAGAGATTCTGAGAAACCAAGACGCCAGTGGTCGAATAGCCAAATGGGCCATGGAGCTCGCCGAGTTCGACATAAATTTCTCGGCTCGCATAGCGATCAAGTCCCAAGTCCTGGCAGACTTCGTGGCGGAATGGACAGCCCCGGCACTATCAGCACATGAGCCAACCAGTGACAAAAAGGATCACTGGACCATGTACTTCGATGGGTCCTGAGCATTCGAGCGCTCGGGGGCTGGGGTCGTGTTGCTCTCCCCCGATGGAGAACAACTACAGTACGCCATCCAACTGCACTTTGTTGCGACCAACAACGCTGCAGAGTACGAAGGCCTCTTGGCCGGCCTACGAGCGTGCAAATCGCTCGGAGTCCAACGGCTTACTGTGAAAGGCGATTCACAGTTGGTCGTGAACCAGGTCAATAAGGAGTATCAGTGTTCCGATACCTCAATGGCGCTTTACCTGGTCGAAGTAAGGAAGATGGAGAAGTACTTCAAGAATTTCGAGGTACTCTACATCCCCAGGAAGGACAATGCCCTGGACGACCAACTATCTTAGGTCGGTTCCTCTCAAAGCACCACTCCGACGGGGGTACTCGTTGAGTGCCTACTCAAGCCCTCCATTCCCTCTGTAGAGGAGGCATCAGAGACCGACGGTAGGGTCTCCTTCCTCGAGCAAGCCGCAAGCTGGATGATGCCATTCGTCCAGTACCTTGCGCACGGGACATTGCTCGAGGAAGAAGCCGAGCGTTCCCGGCTAACAAGGCGATCTTCCAAGTACAAACTGGTCGAAGGCGACTTATACCGAAAAGGTGCATTAGGAGTCCTCTCCAAATGCATCTCACAGGAAGAAGGCCAGTACCTTCTCCGTGAAATCCATGAAGGAATGTGCGGAGCTCACTCGTCATTCAGAACGCTTGTGAGCAAAGCCTTCCGACTGGGTTACTATTGGCCCACGGCCCTGGCGGATGCTCGGTTGATCGTAACGACCTGCCGCGCGTGCCAGTTCCACGCTCGTAAGGTCCATCAACCAGCATACGCGCTGCAGATTATACCACTCTCGTGGCCGTTCTCGACATGGGGACTCGATATCCTTGGACCTTTCCCCCGAGGACGGAAAGGCTGCAAGTACTTGCTCGTGGCCATCGACACTTTCACCAAGTAGATAGAGGCCGAACCCGTATCAACCATTTCGGCCCAAGCGGCCAGGAAGTTCCTCCAAAGCAATGTGATAACGCGCTTTGGGATACCCAATCGCCTCATCACAGACAACGGAACTCAATTCACCAGTGAATTATTCCAAGCGTATTGCGAGGAGGTCGGGACCAAGGTTTGCTTCGCTTCTGTGGCACATCCACAGAGCAACGGAGCAGCCGAACGAGCAAATGGCCAAATAATCCAAGGTATCAAAAAGAGGGTCTTTAAGAACCTCAATCAGCACAAGCAGGGGTGGGTGGACGAATTACCCCCCGTCCTCTGGTCGATCCGTACCACGATAAGTCGGGCTACGGGCGAAACACCGTTCCAACTCGTTTATGGTACGGAGGACGTTCTTCCTGCAGAAATTGTGCTAGGTTCCCCGAGGGTGCAATTGGTGGATTCCACCGATCAAGAAATGGAACGGCTCATCGACCTAGACCTCGCAGAAGGAACACGAGAACGGGCGTTGCTCCGATCCGCAGTTTACCTACAAGCACTTCGTAGGCATGCGGCTAAGTCGGTTCGACCTAGGACCCTGCAAGTCGGTGACTTGGTCCTACGACGCATTCAGGACCTGTCAAAAGCCAACAAGCTGACCCCCAGATGGGAGGGACCCTACACGGTCGTATCAGCAGCACGCCCGGTGGCTGTTCGCCTAGCGATGGAGGATGGTCGCGAGCTCACCAGCACCTGGAACATCGACCAATTGCGTAAATTTTATGATTAACTCTTTATCGTTAGCCAGTTATCGACCCCTTTTCTAAGCAACGCCTCTCTCGCTCTTAAAATCCGGCCGCGGGTGCGAAAAGCGGGCATAAAGCCGACAATGCAATTACGTTTCCTCCCAAAATAGAAGAATAAGCCCGAACACCGGCTGGTCGTCTGCTCATACCGATCAAACGTTCGCAGTAGCTCTCCGCTGCATGAAACGATCATGAGCAAGTACACTAGGCCCGGTTCAAGCTCGGCGTCCATTTTTGGTCAGGGACTCCACATTAGCATTGTCGGGCAAAAACCCGTCCACCCTGCGCGCGCATCTACGCGTCTCTTTATCGACCTACTCGTGCTCGCAAAATTTCTTCACTCTCCTATGGACGAGCTCGTGCTCGCAAAATCAGGGGCACGACCTTCGTCCATAGCGGGGGCTCGTAGGGAAAGACGAACAATTTCCTTTTTTCCAACTTTTTGCTCGCATGACTATCTCCTTCTTTGCAGAGACCAAAAACAAAGAGGAGAGGGGACATCCCATACAAGGTCGGCGAAGGAGCAAGGGGCATCTAAACACAAAGATGGCAAAAGGACAGCAAGAGTAATATTCGTAAAATTTTCATTACTGTTTATCAAGTCTTTTTACAGGGCCACGAGCGGAAGTTAAAAAGGAAAAAGGCCTACGGTTGACCCCTACGCTCGGCCCGGAGGACAGCAAGCTCTTCCTTAAGGGAATCGAGCTCGGCCTCCAGATCCAAGACATTCCTCCGGGCCACACGACCTTCGGCGGCACTATCCCGGAGGCGCTGCGACTCTTTGAGCAGGCCCTCCTCGCGCTCCCGAGCTTCTTGTACAGCCCGGCGAAGGTCGGGGGCCTCCTGCCGCAGCTTTTCTAGCTCCTCCTCAAGGTCGGCGCACTTCTTCTCCGAAGTGGCCTTCGACGTCTCGCTCTGGAGGAGCTGCCCCTTAAGCTCGGCGATGGCGCCCCTCGCCAACTCCAGCTCCTTCTGGTCAGAAGAGTGTACCTCGGTGACTCGACGCCTGAGATCTGCGATCTCGGCGTCTTGCTCACGGTGGTACGCCCAGAACTCTTCTGCAGAGACCGTGGAGGCATCGATGTCCTCCATGGCCTTGGCAGCAAACTACGAATAAAACAGAAGGTGGCTCAAATCAAGGCAGAAGAATGAAGTTAAGTAATAGCAAAGTGCTTACCAGAAGAGCCCGGTTGACCAACTTATCCTGGAGCTTCTGTCGGTCGGTCGCACCGGCTCGGAAGAATGGATTGATCCACGCGGGATCATCCTGAGCTTCCCCTTGCCCGACCTGAAGAGGAGCCCCTCCGGGCACCTGCAGCTCAGGGAGGTCTTCCCCATGCTCGGGCTCCGAGATCGGGGGATGGACAGCAGCCACGGCCTCCTCCACCTCGGTTCTCTCGGCCGAAGGCGACTGGTCGAGGACGATCACCTCTTGGTCCGCGGGGCCCACCACCGGAGTCACCTCCATGCTCGGCCCCGTGTCCTTCCCCTCGACCAAGGCCGCGGCTTCGGCCTCCTCAGCCACCTGCGAGCCCTGCACCTCCGCATCCAGTGCGGGCCCGGTGACCACCGGAGCTTGCTCGGTAACCTCTGGAGTTGCGACCGCAGGTAGCTGCTCGTCAGCCTCCGGGAGCTGAGTGCTCGCCAAAATGTCCTCGGTGGCGCCCGAGAGGTCGGCCTGCGGCGGGTCCTCCGAGCCCTCGCCCATCACCAAGTCGACGATGCGCTCGAGCTCTCCACCCACTACAGAGTCGATAATCCTCTCAGCCATGTGCTGGAGGTCCAAAGATAGCAACCGAGCTATCACACCCACACCAAGCAGACTGGGGTTAGCTCGAAAAATTATAGGAAAGTTAAAAGAAGAGACGAGAAGGCCACGCGAAGGTTACCTTCCAGTAGACGGGCGCCCTCGTCCTCAGCTGCTTCGTCCTGGACAATGGGCACGGTGGTCGCAGCACCCTCGTCCCCGGCCGCTTCATCCTGGATCGCGGGCGCAGTGGTCGTGGCAACCACGACCTCGGCCGCCCCGCCCTGAGCCGTGGGCATCCTGGTCGCGGCACCTTCGTCCTCGGCCTCCTCGCCGGGAACCTCGCCCGTCCTGCCCGCGGCGGCCTCATAAGCCTCGGCAACGGCCTGAATGCGCTCCGCGGCGGCGTCGCTAGCTCGCGCCATCGCTGGGTCAACATCCTCCATGTCGACCCCCTGAGGCGCGATGGTCGGGCCCGGCGGCGACCTTTGCCTCCTCCTGACCAAGGGGGCAACCTCCTCTTCTTCCTCCTCCTCGGCCGGGGCATCGACCACTTGTGCGAGTTGAGCCTGGAGGGCTTTGATCTGCGCCTCCAGCCGCTCCTTGCTCGCAGAAGTCGCGGCCGCCTCCTCGGCCTTCTTTGCCGCCTCGGCCAGCTGTTGCAGGCGGCCCATTAGCTCTGGTTTCTTTCGCTTGAAACCAACATACCACTGTTGCAGTTCTCTTACCTCCCTCCGATCAGCATACTCCAAATGTTGCCTGGCCGGGGGCCTGGTCGAAGCCTGACGTCTTGAGCGCCTGGCCGGAGGAGGAGGCGAGGTGGAGGGACGGCGCTGGCGACCAGCCGTCTTCTTGCAGGCGCCCCTGGCTGGGGTACCTCCTTGGGACGCCTGGCCATGGCCAGACACGGCGAGCTCGAGGGCAACCCTCTCCTGTGACCAAAAAGCAAGTGAGACTAGCTCGGGACGCGCTCCCGGAGTCGGATGCAAACAAAGAACACTTACCACGTCACTACGGTCGTGGACGTTCTAGGGGATCTGCCGGTCGGATTGCAGTTCCTTTTCCCTCAGGGCGCCGAACATCTCGGCAACCCGGCCATCGACCCAGTCCATCCCCGGGGCTGCGACACGAGCAAGGAGTGTGAAACGAGAAGCATGCTCGGATTACGAGAAGGACCAAGAGAACTTACCAGCATTGTCCTCGCGGGTGATGTCCTGCCACCCGGTCACCTCGAAGAACGGATGCTCCCGGCGCCGCAGCGGAGACACCCGGTTGAAGGTGAAATCCCGAGCAATATCCCGACCAGTGAGGCCCATTTGAGCAAGCTCACTAATGGTTCGGAGGGTCCGTTCCACCTCGGGTTGCACGGGGGGACACGCCATCTCGGGCGCTGGGGGAGCTCCTCGGTGTAAACCAGTTGGCTCCCCTCGGCCTTCTTTTGGTAGAACCAAAGGTCGGCCCAACCCGACACCGAGTCCCTCAAGGAAACGACGGGGTACTCGTATGGTTGGTGGGTCCGGAGGCGAAGGTAGACGCAACCGGCGGTGTCGTTCCCGTCGGTGCAAAAAGGAGCATAGAAGTGGAAGAAAAGGCTGGCCATGGGCATCACACCCACGAACGCCTCACAGAGATAAGAAAAGATCGCAAGATTAAGAATGGAATTTGGATGGAGATGAGAGATCTCGCACCCGCAGAAGGCGAGCACGGAGACAAGAAACTCACTCTCGGGCAAGCGAAGCCCGTTGACGGTGTAAAGCTCGCAGGAGACAATCTCTCCATCACGCGGCGCCGACGCCTCTTCATCCCCAAGCGCCCGAGCGGTGCTCGGGTCGATGTGGCCGTCGTCCACAAGCGCCTGGACCCTCCTCCGGTTCATATGGCTAACTCCGAATCGCGCCATTGCGAACGAGGAAAGAAAGCGTGAAGGATGCTGTGGGGAGAAAGGCGCGAAGGGCGCTGAGGACAAGAGGGAAAAGATTTCGAGCGAAAATCGAGCGAAGCACAAAGTTACCCGTACAGTCGCCGGGGTTAAAAAGAGAAGCAAAAGGCGCATTAAATGTGGCCACGACCCCTCACGAAACGGCAGCTGTCCGTTACGGAGGAAACGGTTCAGTAAAGGCACGCTCTCCGAGAAACTGCTTTACCGTTACAGAGAGGCTTCTCGGAGAAGGAATCAAAGCGTCAAACGTCGTGCCACTTCCGCGCGGCCGTCTGGGCGACGAGCAAAATAGCAAGGTCGTCTGACACCGTGGAATGGTCGCAAGACACGGCCAAAAGAAAGTTAATCCCTCGTCCAAGTTTTTCAGGCTCAGTGGAAAGAATGGCTCTCCACTTGAGCCTCGGGGGCTAGCTGTCGGGGATTGAACTATCTCTACCTTTAAGGGACCAAAGGGCCCCGACCATATGACCCTCACCTAAGATGCTCGTAGGGGGCGCACCAAGACAAGGAAGCGCCCGAGCACGCGTGCTCGACCATCCTCCATGACCATAACAGGCGGATACGAGCAATCATGCTCGTACCACCCACGGAGATGCCTAGGCAAGTGGTCGGGGGACCCGGTCGTACCAAAGGAAGGAAAGCAATCAACTAACCCGCCGGAGATCAAGGAGGACACGCCCGAAGACCAACTAATCGCACGAATAAGGGGATCCAGATCCCGGTTACCAAAGATAAGGGCTGATGGCGTAAATCTAGGAGGTAGTTACCTTTTATGCGCCATCTGCCTCCATATTTAAAGCCTCTCAAGGGCATTTGTAAAAAGGACTCCTCTCTTTTGAGACACCATAGTACAATACATAGGAGTAGGGCTATTATCTCAGCAACGAGAGGCCCGAACCAAGATAAACCCCGTGTCTCACTCCCGTCTTGGCATAGCTCGGACGACCAACCCAATCCATACGAGGGGGCTCTGTTGATCCCTCGATTCAACAAGTAAGCTCGGCGGGAGCCCGTTCTCCAATCGTCGACAGTTTTAATACCAACTGTCAATTATGTGACCATAACTCCTTTTGCTTCGGTGGGATCGCCCGTAAAGTCATTTAACACCATGTTCGTTTTGATTAAATCTTCGTCGGCTTTGCCTAATTTCTTGAAAGTGCTTAGAGGCATCAAGTTCATTGCGGCTCTGCCGTCGACCAACATCCTCGATATTGGTCCGCCATTGATGTGCCTTTTTAGGTACAATGGCTTTAAATGCCGATGCATATCCTGGGGTTTCGTAAACACGGCGTCTTGCGCGCCGAGACATAATTGGGCCAAGGCTTCTTCGGCTGATTTAGTCTGGGTCCTAAATTTGGCTGGCAAGGTGAAGACCATTTTGATGTCCATCGGGGGAGTATCATCCCGAATCATTGGTGAACCAGAATCGACTGTCTGGACTGAATCCTCTTCAATCTGGCTTTTCCTTCTCCATTTCTGCTTTACGACTTGTGCTGGTCGCAATTTATTGAATGTCTTATCCCTTTCCTCTTCTTGTATAGCTTTCCTCATTTCCTGTGTTCTCAAGCGTTGCAACCGTCTGCGCTGGGATCAGCTAAGCCTAGAGGGGCACCACCTCGGCTTTGGCTCAATCGTCTTACGGATTTTTCCGGCTAGATTGTTGATTTCATTATCAGATCTAGCTGACTCGGCCTTTTCTTCTGAGGACTCATTTTGGTTTATTGCAGGCATTTTTTCTTGAACTGGTCTCCCAGCCCGAGGTCCTAGTTGGCTATGGACTAGCCTAATCAGTCTCTCTCTGACCGGTCACCATAGCCGATCTTGGGGGAGTTGTCCCATCGGACATGTCTGCACCGAAGGTAGCAGCATTCTCCGCTCCCAACAAAACTGCCAGAAGGGACACCGTCGGTGGGCTCTTTCTTCATCGTCCGCCCAGTACAAGTTATCAGGCTGATGGGGACGTTGTTCATGTCAATGGCTGATCTTCTCGTATTTCTCCAGGAGTTGGGAGAACATTGGTTTGGACTTGGTAACCCTTCGTTTTGGTGGGGTTTTTTCGGCTTTGTACCATTGCCCTACCCGTGGTTCACCTTTAAGCTTGATGGTTCTTGAGTTCCTGCCGTCCCAATTGGCTTCTATTTGTAATGAGCCGATTGTTATCTTCAACGTTTCATCGCCACCGAAGTTTGACTGGACATCAACCCGCCGGATCGGCTCGTCACTTATATCCATCAGCTCTTTTCATTTCCGTGAGCATTGGACCATGTTGGTAGGAAAATGGTTCACGTCCACTTGCATGGCCGGCTCTTCGGCAAACTTCAGTCGTCCGTCCTCAATGGACGACTGTATCTGCTGATGAAAAATATTGCAATCGTTAGTGTTATGTGAAAAAGAGTGGTGACACTTATAGTATCTTCGTTTTTTGATTTCATCAGCAGACGAGATAACATGTCCTTCCGGCAACCGTATTAATTTTTCCTGTAGTAATAGATCAAATATTCGATCACATTTGGATACATCAAAGGCATATTTAACTTCATACTTATTTTTTGTCAGCTTGAGCCATGAGCAAACAAGTGATCTTTTAGGACCCTTTGCCCACTCGGCTATGCTCATATCGGCTTCGTCATCATCAGAGGTCTCTCAAGAGCTACAATTGACCATATTTGCTTTGGCCTTTTCATTTTCGTTTGCTTTAAACCTATCTTTAAACCATTTATTATCAGAATATCGGCTTTCTTGTGCCGATACACGGTGAAGAAGGTGGCTTAAATCGGAGAATTCTTGTCACGCAAATTTTTCCTTAAGTGGGGGAATCAAGCCTTGGAACACCAAATCGGCTAATTGATTGTCCAGTAATGTAACACTAAAGCACCGATTTCATACGTCCCTGAATCTCCGGATGTAGTATAAGACTGGCTCGTCGAATTTCTGTCGGATTGAACTTAGACCTAAAATTCTAAGCTCAGGACTACCAGAAAAAGAAATATTCATGGAGTCGGCTTTCCAAATCATTCCAAAAGTGGACCGAATTTGGGGGTAAGTTCGTGAACCATGTGAAAGCGGTTCATGACAAAGATAAAGGAAACAGCCTGATTTTTAACCCGTCGGACTGAGCGGCTACGCCGCATTAGGCAACGAACTATCCGACGTGTTCAAGGGTGGTAACAGAGTCATCTCCTGAAAACTTGGCGAAATCAGGGATCCTGTAATTGTGGGGATAGGCCATCCGATCTATGTAATCTGGATATGGCTTCTTGTAGCCGATGGTCTTACCCTTGGATTGTAAGCCGAATTGTTCTCTTAGCACGGCAGAGATTTGATCGGCCCAATTAATGCCACCAGCCAACATGGTGTTGGGGTTCAGCCAATTAAGGTAACTAGCATCCTACCCCCCGAGTGCTAGCTCGGGCCGTTGGTTAAATCGGGCCGACGGGGGATTAGGGTCTTGCCAATTATGCAAATTGGCATCTTGCCCCCCGAGTGCTAGCTCGGGTCATTGGTTAAATCGGGCCGATGGGGGATTAGGGTTTTGTCAATTGTGCAAATTGGCATCCTGCCCCCCAAGTGCAAGCTCGGGTTGTCGGCTAGGTCGAATCGGCTGATGTTGAGGCAATTGATCATACTCGTCGGGCATAGGAACAAAGGGCTCCCCGTAAGTGACTACCTTATGTGGAATCTGATTCCTTAATGGAATCGATCCTTGGAATTGAGGAACCTGATCTATCCCGATCGGTCGAGGGACCGATTGGCTGAAAGTGCCTACCGGTGTTGCCGATGGCATGTTTTTTGTAGGGCACAACTTTGCGGCATCAGTGTATGTGTGGTAATGCGTAATCCCATTGTTCTGGGTACTTGGTGCCAACACAGTAGGTTGGGTTGGCATTAGTGAATGGATTGGGATAGATCCTTTCACTGTATTGGTGTTTTGTGCTAGTGAGTAAATGGGGTACGTCGGGAGCGGCTGTAATGGGTCGAGTAAACTTCCAGTCGAAGCCAGCTCTTGCGCAATCGTTTGAACACTATTTTCAATCATAGGCTTTAAAGTTGTGACCAAAGCCGATGACTGATTGATTAGCGCGTGATGTACAGATTACTCGATCATAACAGACAACTCGGCTAGAGCTAGAATATATCGGCTTACCGGGTTGGACGCCGCACCATCATCGCCGATGGGGTTGAGAGTTGGGAGCGCGGCTTTTTGTGTAACGCCCCATTGGGTCTTCTGATAGCATCCCAACACCATCTCTTCCAGTGCGGCTTTCCGATCTTCGATCTCTTTCCGCTGTTCTGGCGCAAAATCAGTCAATGTAGGCACGATTATTGAGTCGGGATTGATTTCCGTGGTTGTGGCGGCTTTCCCGGATGATGTCATGTTGTTTTTCTGGTCCCAATGGGCGTGACAAAAGTGTGTTAACGCTAAAAACTTGAAGTAGGGTTTTCAGCTTCAAACACATCGGCCGAACACCAGGTTCAAGTGTGCCAGTCAATTTGACCTGCAATTGACAAGGTAAAAAGTCATAAAATCTATCGAAACCGATAACAAGTAATTATCGGCGTAACTCTAGTCGGCTAAAAGCCGATCAGGGGATAACTAGATTAGCCGATTAGGACTAATTCAATGGTAAAGGTAGATTGGCTTTAAGAGGCAATGCGCAACAAAACAAAGCAAACCAAACCTGAGGTGAAATCGATAAAATCAACAAATTGGCGATGCGCAACTCTTTATTGATCTCGTCGACTTACAAAGGAAAACTTACAAAACTAGAGAAACGAAAATTGTAAAAGGGTATTTGTGATTGTGTTGGTTGATTGTCCTCCTCCTCCTGGCTCAGGCCTCCTTTTATACACCTCAGCTGATCCGAGTCCCTCGTGGACACGGCAGCTTAATCCGTATTGGCCACGGTTCGATCTTTGGTTTCCAAATCCCACCCGTCGTATGCTTATCCAAATCTATATTCCGTATTGGGCCGATATTTCCATATATACCAAATTCTGGTGCAAACAGAAAGTTAATGAAGTACACATTTGCTGAGCGCACAGAAGCACAAGTAATCAAAGAGAAGAAAAGGAACTATAATCATAGCTATATTACATTCGGGAGAAACGCAGGCCTGAGGAGCCCCCCACGCGTCCCACCCTAATTTTGCGAAAAAAAACCCTTGGTTTTTAGGAATTACGCATAGGTCCCTGTGAATTTACGAATAGGTCCTTTGCGATTTTCTGTGAGAGGAAATTTTTTTTCCTCGATTCGCGTTTAAGTCCCTTATTCGGCGTTTTACAGAAAGAGGCTCCCATTAAATGCGAATCGCGAACAAACCCTTTTCTAATTTTTCAAAATAGCGAACGGGTCCAAAATTATAACAAATAGGTCCCCGCACTTTACGTTCAGGTCCTTTCTCCGTTTTGCTCGGAAAAAATATTTTCGTGGTCCGTTTTTTCTCCGGAGCATGGAAAAAATGTTTTCGTTGGCCGTTTTCCCTACAGAAATGAAAATTCGTTTTTCGTCCGTCGTTTCTCCGTTTTTGTTGGAAAAAATGTTTTCGTTGTCCGTTTTTTATTCAGAGAAAATGCAAGTTCGTTTTTCGTTCGTCGTTTCTTCGTTTTTATTGGAAAAAATATTTTTGTTGTTCGTTTTTTCTCCAGACCTCGGGAAAAAGGTTTTCGTGAGCCATTTTTTCTCCGAAAAAAATGAAGATTCATTTTTCGTTCGTTCTTTCTCCGTTTTTGCCGAAAAAATGTTTTCGTAGTCCTTTTTTCTTTGAGTCCTGGGGAAAATGTTTCCGTGGCCCATTTTCCCTAAAAAAACACAAATCCGTTTTTCGTACGCTTACGCGCCGTGCGCTGCTTTTGTGTTTTCATGGTCCATTTTTTCTTAAAAAAACACAAACCCGTATTTCATTCGTTCTTCCTCCGTTTTTGCCGGGAAAAAATATTTTCGTAGTCCGTTTTTTCTCCAAAGCCTAGAAAAAATATTTTCGTGGCCCATTTTTCCCGAAATAAACACACGTTCATTTTTCATTCACGCACGCGGCTCAGTCTCTACGGTTTCTCGAGCCTCTAAAAATTTTGAAGATACGTTTAAGTCTATTTTTTCACTCGAAAAAAACGAAAAGTCATTTTTCGTTCACGCGCACCGTGTTCGGTTTCCGTTCACGCACGCGTGGTACGCCAAGTTTTTGTAGTCCATTTTTTCTCCAAAAAAAACTTTTTCGTTCTACCCAGGAAAAATGCTTTCGTATCCAGGTTTTTTTTACGTTTTCCCCGAAAAAAAATGTTTTCATGGTTCATTTTTAACCAAAAAAATTGAACGAATTTATTTTTCGTTCACACATGCGTCATGCGCCGTGCGTATTTCATGCGTCGTGCGCCATGGTTTTTACACGAGAAAATATTTTTGTTGTCCATTTTTTCTTGCTTTCCCCGAAAAAAAAGTTTCTGTGGTTCATTTGTTCTCCAAAAAATATCTTTTCGTTTTCCCCCGATAAAATGTTTTCATATCCCGTTTTTTCTTGTTTTCCCCGAAAAAAATGTCTCCATGGTTCGTTTTTTCTCCGGGAAAAAACACAAATTCGTATTCTGTTCAGCGCGAGGCTTGCGCCGCGCGTATTTTCCTAGTTTACAGTAAGCAGAGGAGCAACAAAGACGTGCAGTTAGGGGGAAGACGTTAGTTCAAGATTCGCCGTTAGCTGGCTAATTAGCTTTTTTGAGTTTCTAGCCCCGATTACCTCTAGGTGTGAAAATGGATCGGATACGAACGAATAATGGTTTTATGATATTTGTTTTTGAATTTTTTTTCTCACATGTGGATACAGATACGGATAGTTCGGATACGAATACAAATATAGATAATGTCGAATACAGATACGGATCGAATATGAATCGAATCAGATACGGTTACGAATATTTATCGGAATATGATAACCCCTTAGATTATACATAAAAAATAAATGAAAACACATAACTAGTTGATTTGATCAAAACATTATTGAAAATTGAACAAATATAAGCATTTTCATTCACTTAGACAACAGTTAGATACTATATCGCAAACAAAATTATGTAAGACTTAGTTCATCATGCACATATGATTAGTTCATCATACATGTAAATTAAAATACAAAATGAAGATGATCATTGCTCAAAGATATAAATGAAAGCAAACATAGAACACACTACAAGTTTGATATTACTTAACTATCATATCTCCAAAAAAACATATATAACACTTACATGTAATGACCTAAGATTTGTATTTTTTTTATTAAGTTATGTTTAGAATGATAAATTATATATTTATGAGTTTTTATGACTTTTAGCTAATTATTTAAAATATTTTCCTATTAAGGACAATAATTTTTGAATTTTTTAGAAATTTTAAAATGATATAAAATATTAACATTAAATTTTTAAAAATTATAGACTATGTTAGGATTTTTTTTCAAAAAAATTAATAATTTATGGAACTATTTATGGATAAAATTAAATTAGAAAATGATTTTAAATTTTAGAAACCTTTTTGGACCAAAAGAGTACCTTAGCCCAACCCAAATGTATATCCAGATATCCAACCCATCAATATCCAGATTATCCGAATCCGTATCCAACGGATAGTGGGCTACATAATCCATGTACGACAAAAAAAAACCGTATCCCTACCCGATCCAATACTATCCGACAAATATCTGATCCGACAGAATCCGTATCCAAAAATTATTCGAATCGATAACTATTCGATCCATTTTCGTCCCTAGCTACCTCCCATAGCTTGACTTCCTCCTTGAAGGCTGCTTTTGGTACGCAAATTTTAGATTAGCTAGAATCTAAACATTCCTAGTAATTTGGTCCCCAGGATTGAGGCCATCGATATATCATTACTATGTTTGGTACAGTTCATTAGGTTGCGAAAGAATTGCTAGGAAATTTAGATTATCCAGTTTGGTGTACAATATGGTAATTCCTCCATCTAAGTTTAAAAAGGCATATTTGTTAAATGATCTTATCGATTAATATAGAGTGTATTTAATGTTATATATGCAAATTATTGAGATGTTTCATTTATATCCTTAATAAATATCCAAGTTTACTTAATATTCTCAACAGGCATATCATTACTATGTTTGGAACAGTTCATCAGTTTGAGAAAGAATTGCTAGGAAATTTAGATTATCCAATTTGGTGTACAATATGGTAATTCCTCTGTCCAAGTTTAAAATACATATTTTTTAAATGATCTTATCGATTAATATAGAGTGTATTTAATGTTACATATGCAAATTAGTATGATGTTTCATTTATATCCTTAATAAATATCCAAGTTTACTTAATATTCTCAACATGCATGGATTGAATACAATGATTAGAGATAATTAATAATTAGGGGTAAACCCCTATACAATTAGTTACAAAAGTTTTTTGACAAGCACTAGCTGCAATTAGCCATGTAAACCAAAGTATATCTCTTTGGTCTATGTGCTAAGAAAAAAATGTACTTTGTAAACTTGGACAAAGAAAGTATTACAACATCGTCAAATACATTTTTCTGAACATATTTGCTATGCCTCACTCTTCTATTTTTTAAAAAAAAATCAATCCAAGCAGGATGTTTCTCAAGTGCAAAAGTCAATTATTATTATTATTATTATTATTATTATTATTATTATTATTATCATTATCATTATCATTATCATTATCATTATCATTATCATTATCATTATCATTATCATTATCATTATCATCATCATTTGCATGGAAGGTACGCGAGTACATCTTCTTAGCACATGTCTAGAATGACAGAGATTGAGTAAATTCACGGTCTCACAAAGTTTCTAGTGAATCGTATTCACATGTGTGTAAAGGTGTGCATCAGGATTTGAACCATATGAACAAAGTTGTATATCTGTAGCTTCACTCCACCACCTCACCAAGAGGTGATTCCCTAATGTTACTTATCTGTGACTAGATGGAGTAAAATGCTATTATAACACCCTGGCACCTAGTATGCCACGAATGTCACCACAAAGGATACTAGCAGCAACCAAAACACCTATTTAACATTAAATTACAGCTACTACGCTAATAGTTTAAACAAAATTTCGGCAGCACGTACTTTGTTTTTCAATGTTTTTTGGCATCAGTAATAGAGGCATAGCAAGATAGCATAATTGGAGATAATTCTAACATGGCAACTAAAGACTTAAGCAACAATTCAAGTCCAATACATAATTTAACCCTCATATAATCAATAAGGAATAAACGTTATTCATGACAACCAACAAGGCGATTAAACCATACAAGATTCAATATGGTAACCATCACAACTAAAAAAAATGTTTGAAGTGTTTATTTGGGTGATGCTAAGTGAAGATGTGCATCAAACTCCCTTTCCCACATGCCAGATTCAAGGTACCTAAAAAAACATTAAACAACAAGCGTGAGTTCATCACTCAGCAAAGTGTATTGCGATGGAACAAAGTAATAACAGTTGACATAAACCATGAGAGACAATTCATAAACACTTCTTCATCATATTCTCATTTATGCAATGCAATTCATCATGCCTCTTTGCTTAGCACATACCGGTATTGCCGAGTGCACACCCGTCGGTGTGCACCCTCTTTCCCTTCCATCCCGTGGAGGGTGACTAATCTTACTGAATCGCTCTCATTCACAACCGTGGATGGGACTACGAGGTAGGTCTTTCGTGTTCACTACGTGTGAACACAAAGGCCCGCATCAGAATAGGTCGCCTCTTCCATTATGAATACACATATGACATAACATGAATGAACTTGCATAAATACTCAATTTAACTATTGTATAGCTAGTTAACCATTCATATTCATCATATCACATGCAAGGATCAAACATAGCAATTTAACGTATCACATGAGTATATTGCAATACTACGAAACTATATGACCACCCAAGCTACAACCACACCAATACACTTGCCTTCAACCTTGCAAGACGGAGAGGCGAGATGTTGATGGCACTCTCGAGGTCACACCACCTGCACATAGATACAATCCACTCAAAAATATGCCCACAAAACGTTACAAGACCAACAACTACATCGGCTTCACAACCCACTCCTAAAACCCAAAAAACAGTAATCTGTCCAAACGGGATAGCAGAGTTCTAACGGTCATAACTTGAGATTAACAACTCCAAATCAAGTAAATGGATATATTTTCTCGAACTACAGGAAATTTCCCATCTTTTTCTAAGTATTCGAAAAGACTCATTCGGCCTCTAAGTTCCTCTAATCTACAGATGAACACAGACTGTACCAATCGTAACACAGATTGGACAGCGTTCGGTAATATGGCCATAACTTTTAAACGGTTGAACGAAACTTAGTAATTTCGGTGCCCAATTAAAGCTAATTCAATTGTCTACAATTTTCGTAACAGCTGGTCCCCCAAAAAACGACTCTAAAATTCTCAAATTCACGTTCTAACAGAGCACACAAATCTGCCCGTGCAGACTGAAAATAGCCACGAGATTGCAAATGCCTAAACCACATTTTCCCCAACTCCTCCACAAGAAAACCTCATCTAATCACATCTAATCACAACCATCCTAATCCCCCATGGAACCCTAGAGCCAACAAAAGAACCTTACCTTCCCGAAGTAGAGCGAGATCGACGAACACGGCTTCTCACCTCGCCTTGAACCCTTCAACCTCGATCCGGGCAGCACGCGTCGAGCAATCGAAGGGCAAGGAGAGTGGGTAAATTTGGGCAGGGGAGGGCACCTTAGGAGGAGGAGGACACACCGGTTAGAGGAGGAGTGGAGGCGCCAAGGAGGAAGGAAGGGCGCTGCAATGGGGGAGGGGAGGAGGAGGCGCAAGGGGAGAGTGGCTGCTGTTTGGAGGGGCAAGGGGGGAGGGGGAGGCGCTAGGAGGAGGGTGGGGCGCCCTAGGGTTTGTGGGAGGGGAGTACCCCCCACCCCCAGGCCCACAAAGGCGCTCGGAAGCCCATAATTAGCCCACGACTGAAGAACGCCTTAAAAATTCAGAATTTCCCCCAAAGTTGATTTTACCTCTAAAGTTCTCCTGGAATATTACAACTATAATGTATGGATGCGTTTGTAGTGACTACTGAAAGTGTGTTTGCAGAACTTCACGAAATAAATTATGGTAAGAACAATGTCATCAAACAATAAAAAGGATCCCAACAGTAAATTTGAGTTCGCCCAAGGCCACTCAATGTTTTCAATAACACGATGAATAAATCATCATAAAGTTTTGGCACCAACGATCTGCAACCAGGAAGCACGTACATAGGGTTAAATTAATGTAAACAAGGAAAGATTAACACACCTGCATAAATCGAATAGCTTATAGAGATGATGTGGAGATTATTTTGGAGATGATTTAGCACGGATTATTGTGGTAGGTAGGGTTGGGACTTGGGAGAGGTTAGCAAATAGCAACACATTGTTATACCCGAGGTAAAAACAAGGCATCAAAGAGAAAGTACTGGCTAGCGAGCAAGAGGGCTGGCGTGAAAGTGTCGGTGCGAAGGGACGTTCTGAATGGATTCTGTAATCCAAGGAAGGAAGCCACGACGATAACAGCCGCAAGCTCCCGGAATCTTGGAACCTCCGCGATCCTTTCCCTGACATGGAAATCCTGCCAGAACTGCCCAGACGCAGCCGGAGGAGGCCATGTCGACTTTTCTTTCGAATGGGCCGGCATTTTCTCTGTCGAAATGGATTTCCTTGGGCCTATCGCACTGTGGCCAGTGGCCAGTGGCCAGTGGCCAGTGGCCAGTGGCCAGTGGCCAGTGGCCAGTGGGTAGATAGATTGATAATCTCCCCGTTCCCAACGCATTATTGTAGCTTTCAAATTTTGTTCTTGAATATAGTTAGTTTACAATTTTAATTTAATTTTTTTATCATTTTTTCTTATATAATCCTCTCCTTTAACTATTTGTAATACCATTTTGCTACTATGAATTAGAGTAAAACACACAATCTAAATATATATTAAAAGGAGTTAATGCAATCTCTTGTAGACATGTATTGATGTAAGTGAAAGAACCAACAATAATATCTACTCCCTCCGTCCAAGTTTATAGTGTCTATTTTATTTTAGCACATAGATCAATGAGATTAAAGATGACTAGACTACTGATAATGATTATGGCTAAGCATTATATTTAATGTATGCGCGAGAATATTAAATAAATTACCGTTAGCTTGTCGAGTAGAGGCCTTGAAAGATTATCGCCTTTCACCACCGCCACATTAATAGGATTATCATGGAATATGTTCCCTTCGTGAAGTTTGCACTCGATCTAACCACCATTGCTCTGGACTAGTTGTGGGCTCCCATTTTGATTATAATATATCTTTTAACAGGGCATTAAGCACATAAAAAGTAAGCAGGGAAGCATGCATGAACCATATGCCTCAACAATGTCAGGAAAAACAAACACTTATAAAGCAATAACCAAGTCAAAGGAGTTCAAATGTTTATATAGTCATGGTCATACCCTTATATTCTGTGGGAAAGCTTGGAACAATATATATTAAGCAAAATCCTCTGATGGAAGTTCTTAATGTCTAACATGGCATCATGTATGTACCAATGACAAACACACATGAGCTGCATCCTTTTATACCCTCTCTGTTTTCAACTACCTAGTTGCGTACATGCAGTGAAGCCACCGACGAGTTTTCCTAGCTGCGTACATGTCCATAAAATAGTTCACAAATTATCAACAGCTAAGCAAGAAAGGCAACCTTCCGTTTCTGGCAGCATCAAGGAAAAACATGTGCAAAGAGCCTGATGAACTTGTGGCAACAAGAACTTCAGGCAGACCAATACACGGCCCAAATGCCAAATGAGAACGAATAGATAGTTGATAAGTATGTTCCCCACCGAAAACTATGTGACTATTGAAGTACGAATACAGAACAGATTAGGCAGATGATAAATAGCTCATTGTCCAATTGTCTGCAAAGGAGAAAAGTCAATAATGTTCACTTCACCTCGGTTGATTGTGCCACGAGATGTACTCTAATAATAGTACCTTTTTCAGATGCATTTGCCAGGTACATGCCATTAGAAGAAAATGACATTGCAGCTAATGGAGACTGATGAGCATCTATCTGTTGGTCAATTACACAAAAAAAATAGTGAAAAAACATAAGAGAAGAAAAAGAAGATGGTGCAGCTAACTTCGGATTGCTAGGGTCCTATTTGGAGAACTCGTGTGTGTGAGAGAAAATCACAACATAGAAGAATCTAAACCTACTGGAGCCAATATAGGGAGCTCTTGCTCCACGGCGTCGTTCCCGAGTCGCTCGTAACTGGATCGGCCGTACCAAACCCATCGCTGCTGGATCCGCAGTACTGAGCCTGCCGCCACAGGATCCATGTGTACAAAAGAGCAGCAACGAAATGACAGGGGCTGTTATTAACTGTGACACAAAAATTTAGAGCTGCCTTGATACAAAGGCAAGAGTTCTCTTCGTGATACAATAAAGTGATTTGCTACATACATAACAGAAGAAGCTTTCACTTTTGGTTGGCCAAGCGAAGACAAACAAAATTGCCTTAAACATTCTAAAAGAAATACATAAGAAGCACTCCAACCCAATAGCACTGGCACAACCAGGTCGCATAATTTTTGTGAGCAACAAATATACAACAACAAATTGCACCATTGTACGTAGTGAGCAACAAATAAACAACAATAAATAGGTGAAGTAATTTTTGGCGTGAGCCTGTCTGTTTGTAATCTGGGCCTAATCAGCAATGATTGTGTCCAAGGAAATGACCTTATCTCTTATGGAAAACATATTTCGATGTACATGAAACTTACTTGCAAGATCATTAAAAGACAAGCATACAAGATCATCAAGATCGATAATATCAGCATAGGGTAATATAGCAGACATCTAGGACAATAGTAGACACCCTTTGTAAGAAAATATGTATTGAGATGTTATTATTGGCGTAGGGCAAGCAATGTATAGATGCCTGATAAAGCAACATAAAACCCTATGTATATCATTAACGATGCCAAAAAGAACCATAGGACCAACGAATAAGTATCTGCATAGCTCCAGTGACACAGATAGTAAAGATATTTGGGAGGCAGTCACCAGCATAGAGAACGAATTCTGAATAGAGCATATAAGCTTTATGTACCTGGGCGCTAAGCCAGCAGCTAGAGGCAGTAGATCAAGCTCCCAACAAGAATTTCCCTGATGTTGTGCTTGTGCAGCGGAGGTGACTTCTTGGTTTATGTCTTGGTTCTTGCAGGGATTCACCATTGAAATGCCCCAAAACTTTCAAAACCTAAATTAAAACCCTAATTGCAGTTTAATTGGAGTTTAATCGCGTTTGATCTTGTTCTTGAACCGGTTCTTGGATTCTTGGGGAGATGGGATGGGAGTAGTTGGAGACTTACCTGGTCTCCCGCTCGGTCCATCGGTCCACCGCTTGCTCCAACGTCGTGTCGCCGGCGTCCCATCGCGCGGCCTCGTCGCCCTTGCGTCAGCTTCGCCCCGCGTCATCCTCTGCCTCGACAAGCCGCTCGCCTGCCCCCGTCGCTTCGGCCATCACCGCGCCACGCCCGAACGCGTCATCTCCGCCTGCCCCTCCTCTCTCACTTGGTTGCCGCCTTGGATCCCTGTGCCCGCCTGCCCCGAGCCGTCACCTCGCGCTACCCGCTCCGCCTCGCCAGCCCTGCGTCACCCCTCGCCGTCCCGTCGCCTCCACGCTCACCAGCTCCGCCGCTTGCCCATGCCGCGCACGGGTAGAAGTACCCGTGCATCCCCTTCGCCCCCGCTTCGCCTCGCCCTTCATCTTCCTCGGTGAGGACTCCCCTCTCCCTCATCCTCTTCACCACCGCCCGAACCCCCTTCGTCTCCTTCGGCTCCGGCCAAAGCCGCGCCGAGCCGCTCGCCCCCGCCGCTCGACTCCCCCAAATCCCCAACCCTAGCTCGACCCCTCGCCTCCCTGTCAAGCCCCTCCGCCTCCCTCATCTTCCCCGACCCCGGCTTCGCCCCGCCGCCTCGCTCGCCTCGAGTCGCCGCCGCCCCTCGCTCAGCCCCGCAAACCCTAACCCCTCTCCCTGTGTCGATCGATCGATCGATCGGTTTATCTCACCGCCCGCTGGACCCCACCGGTCAGCGTCCCCGCGCGCCAGGCCCGCCCGTCAGCGCGTGGCCGGCCGTGCGAGTTGGGCCGGCCCAGCCTCGCCCGCGCGTACGCCTCGGCCCACAGGACGTTTCGGCCATTTTGGGCTAGACCCAGTGCGGCCCAGCTCCGCTCGAGCGCGCGCGCCGCCCGTGGGCCAAACGGCTGAGTGGGCCGTGCCCCCAGCGCGGCTCGTTTCTGTTTTCCTGTTTTCTTTTTCTTTTGGATTTCAATAATCCGAAAATCCTTTTGTAATTACAAAAATCCAAGAAAATCCCCAGAAATTCCAAAAATAGCCAAAATACACTATCCGAACCGTTTCAAGCCATTGAGTCCAAATATGATCTCTGTTTCGCCGTTTGAAGTCCACAAAAATTTTAAAATACCTAAAGTGTCCCCGAACCCTCTCCGGCCCTTTCTCTCTCAATTCTTTTTCGTTTTTCGTTTTTCTTGTTTTTCTCTTTTCTTTTCTTTGCTGTTTTATTCGTTTATTTATTGTTCGCCTTTTGTACGCTAGATCTAACCTTGGAGCCCGTCCCTAAGCAGTACAAGGAGCAGGAGCCGGACGCGACCAACACCGAGATCGACTACGTCGACGATGACCTAGGGATTCCCCTCGCCTCGCAAGGCAAGCCGCACTCCTTGAACATGTTGAACCTATGATGATATTGTAGTATTAATTATTTTATTATTGCATTATGTTGGTATGTTAAATGCTAGAAAATGTTTATTTTAGAATGCCATGATGACATAGTTAGTACCTAGCTTGATTAAAGACACACTTTGTTTTGTTATGACATATTTCCTTTGCAAACCCTAGACTTAGCTATTGAATCTTGTATGCCAGTAGTTAATCAATTAGTTAGACATTAAAAGCTTTGTGTATTTAAATAAAACCATCAAGTGGGAGGCTTGATGTAGACTATATTCAAAAACTATGCTAGGTGAGAGGACTTTGGCGGGCAAACCACTAGATGGCTACGTGCCCGATCCTCGACCGATGACGAGGCCAATGTGTGTGGTGTGGATTGTTGGTTTGGAATTGGCTAAGTCTTAGGCATAATTCTTTAGTAATCACAACCTTGGGCAAAGTAAATAACTTAGATCCCACTCAACCACAAGTCGGGTCGGTTAGTTGAACCGCCTCCGACGAAGCTCAGTACATTGTTCACCCCATGGGAATACCTACATGCTTGGTAGTACCATTCTCAGCGAGGGGAATGGGGATCTGCATTCCCAGCAGGGGAATGGCTGAAGGGTTGGTGGCACGGGAATGAGGTGTCATTCGCCGATCCTCACAATGGTAGGTACCCACTCAGTATTGGCCCAGTACTCCTGAGCTGGCCAGTGGGAGCCCGAGAACAGTGAGTCCAATAACCTATCGGGTAGGGGCTATCATGGGATAGTTCAACGAAAAGCTTTGATAATCTCGGCCTGGCCGCATGCATTTAAGTTGCATGTAATCGCGTGGAATTAACGGTCATAGATGTCTTGTGGGTAAAGTTGAGCAGCTCTGCAGAGTTATGTTTAAATGGTATTCGAATACGCCGTGCTTCCGGTTAACGAAGCTAAGTTTGAATTGGGGTGAATCCCGTAACCGAACCCAAGTAGGCTTGTTATTTCCAATTTGATGTAATGATGAACTTGTGAAAACTCAAAATTTTGCTTATTTCTATTATGTATGGTTTGTGTTTCAAATGTAAAATAACTTCAAAAAAAACTGCATCCACAATGATGATAACTATACTGCCTCTTCCTTGTGAATACCCCTGCATGTAATATTCAGATATTCCTGTGCGGTTTGTTGAGTACTGTTGTGTACTCAGTCTTGCTTTTCAACCTATTTTAGAGTTTGAAGACGCAGGAGAATTCCAGGAGATCGTCGATGGCAAAGCCGTTTGGTTTTAGGGTTCTTTCTCTGTGCTCAGGCCTTGCCTGTGTGGTTCTTTTGGTAATGTAATATATTGGAGCTTGTCGCTTCCTTTTGTAAAACTCTGGCCGTTAGGCCCTATGTGATGTAAAAATAGTCGTTTCGTTCTTACGCTGGCAATGTACGACTTGGTTCCCGATGGCTAATCATCCTGGGTAGCCGTTGCGGATTTAAACGCACCCCCTGAAAAGGGCGGTCCATCACAACCATGGCGCTGGACTTGATGGCGCCCTGCGAGATGAGATGGCATCTAAACTCGATGATGGCGTGGGACGCAACCATCGAGAATAGGTGGCGGCAGCCGTGCTCTTAGAGTATTCTCTCGATATGGTTCAGGGAGCCGGCCCCGCTATCGCTAGAGAAGGAGAGGTGGGGGGAGTCGAAGGTTGAGGACCGTCAACCCATCCCTGTCCATGGTGCTGCCGCATCCCGCCCTCCCCATCCACAACGTGCTGCCGGATCCAACTGCCCTGGCCACTGCGTGGAAGGGGAAGCTTGGGAGCGGAGGCCGGAGGGAAATATTTCAGAACATGATAATCAATTCGTGTGTCTTTTCGGCTGTGTGTATGACATGTGGGACTATCTGAGTCAATGACTTTGGGGCCAGAGTGTTAAATTCCGAAATGTGAATTTTAAAGAGAGTCAAATTCTGAAATCTCCCGGGAGGAGGGGCACCGCGGGTGTGGGGAGCATGTGGGACTATCTGAGTCAATGACTTTGGGGCCAGAGTGTTAAATTCTGAAATGTGAATTTTAAAGAGAGTCGAATTCTGAAATCTCCCGGGCGGAGGGGCACCGCGGGTGTGGGGAGGCGGCAGTGGCGGATCAGAATTTTTCGGATGCGTGTACGGAGTTAACAAAATTTTATTCAATATAAAAGTTTAAAGTTCACAAGAATAAAATTAAAATACAAATTATTCATATTAGAGAAAATATGTCACAACAAATTAGAAAATTTTAAAATAATTAAGAAAAAAATAAAAACTAACTCGCAAGACTCCATACATTGGAAGTGAGATACTATGGCTTCATCACTAACTTGTAGAAAAAAATATTGATCATCCATTATACTTCTTATTTCACAAAATTAATTATTGAAAACAAATTTGCTTTCTATAGGTATTGGTTTTGATTTGAATGTAGTAGTTGTGTTGCCTTCTATGTCTTTCCGGATCGATCCCATAAAGCTTTCCGATTTGTAGAATACCTCTTAATTTTCTTAAGCTCTACATCCACAAAATCAACTAATTAATCCCACTAATTCACCTTTTATCAATATTTCAAATTCTCAACATTCAACAAGACATTGTGTAAAAACCTATATGATATAGTCGATAGCCCTGACTTGCTGCTACAATGGTGCAGCCCACAGTGTTGCGGCTACTGCTTGGTCGACAGCTCAGTTGTTGCCTCAGCGTCCATTTTTCCGCAGCTCCCTACTTCTCGAACTATATCGTCGGTCGACACCCCAAGGCCAAGTGAAAGAGAGAGGCAGAGAGCATGGGGAAATTTTTTTTTTGGCTAGGATTGGTTGTGCTTTGCAATGTGCTCTGCTCGATTGAGAAATGGAAGGTGTGGGCTTTTCGCTAATAGGCTACAATGGCCGGTTGGGGACAGGAGTTATAGGAGAATGAAAATAGACTAAAATTAGTTGATAAGTGGATATATATGCTGATTTGATCCTATAGCTAATATATATATATATATATTATATTATCAATTTATTTTGTAAAAAATTTGGGTGTACAGTTGTACACCCATGTCCCTTCATTGCATACGCCACTGGGAGGCCGAGGGACGGCGCGAGGGTGGGAAAGGCGGATGGGTGGTGTGAGCGCGGGGAGGCGAGGGATGGCGTGGGCGCGGCCGAGGTAGAGGAGCGGCATGGGCATGGGGGAGGAGGAGGGGTGGAGCGGGTGAGGCAGAGGGACGGTGCAGGCACAGGGAAGGTGGAGGAGCAGCGCCGGTGCGGAGAGGCAGAGGGGTGGACTAGGCGCAGGGGAGGCGGAGGGAGAGAAGAGTTTGGAGTTGGAAGATGTGAGACATGAGGTGTGACACCCCGATTTTCAAAAAGTTTGTTTGGTAATTTAAATTAGCATCAGTAAATTACCGACACTCTTAGTAATTGGTTTAGGTATAAATTTTCACGCTGAAACTCGGCAGACCAAAAGCAATTTAGTATGTGTTTGGTTGGAGAGTGAGGTAGAATGGAACCATCCCATCCTACCAAGTCTAGTGTTTGGTTGGAGAGCTGAGGATGACTCGGTTCCAGAAAAGAGAATATTCTCTCTAGATTCGGGACGGCCAGGTTCTAAAAATTTCCTGAAACGCAGCCATCCCACTTTGAATATAAGAGTGACAGTGAACCCTGTCTGAGAATCTGAGATGAAACCATTCCATTCCACCTAACTCTCCAACCAAACACACAATTATAGTTCTCTCACCGACTGTCCGAACATTTGTTATTTATTACCAACCGAACCCATTCCTGTTATCTACCCCATTAATTAGAGCCAGCGACAGCAAATATATTCTGGAGAACCCCCCCCCCCTTCCCTGCTCTCACGGTCATAGTCATGTGGGTCCCACCCCCAAAATTAATGCTCACCTGCTAGCTCTGCTTACACTTAGGGCATCTCCAATGGTGTAGTCAACTACTAGCTATAAGAAGTGTACATATCATCTATAGATAGCTAATAAACAACCTCTTCAATGGACTAGCTATAGCATTGTCTACAAAATTAAATATGGGCCCATATGTAAGAGGTGATAAATGTCTTGGAATCAGCTATAGCCTGGCTATAAGTTAGTAGTAAACCAATATCTCTCTTCCTTTTCTCTCATCCACCTAAACAAAATGCTAAGTTAGCACCCTTATAGCTAGCTGAAGTGGCACCATTGGAGATGCCCTTACGTATTGAACATTCAGGGAGTAGATTATAGGCTGATTTGCTTTGCCCTTTTCTTTCAACCGAATCTATCTAGCTCTGCTATTTAAAGAGAGCCGAAGCCCCCATTTCTCCTTCCCACCCCATTCTTTCTCCATGCCTGAAGAACAACAAGAACAACTCTATCTTCTCTCCTCACAATCACAACCAAGAACACAAAATAGGTCCCTGCATGTCATACCAACTTGTTGCCCATCATCCAAGTATTCCATTCATGCCATTGAATCAAACTTTCGAGCAAGATAATCACACATGCAAGCCACACCTACACACATACACATGGTGAAGAGAAGCAGCAGCAGTAGTAGTTTGGCATGTCGGCTAGTGCTTGCTGCATGTTGGACTAGTAGATCCAGCCGGCTTGAGCGAGGCCAGTAGAAGCAATGATGCAGCCCTCAGCCGGCAGCAGTGGCGCGACGGCTGTGGCTGGAGCCGGTGCGAGGAGGCCAGCGCCGGGAGGCCGGAGCGGCCGACGGTGCCGAGGCGTGGCGGCAGCCCGGCGATGCGCGGCGATGAAGAGGCGAGCAAGGGCGGCCAGGCACAGGAGTTCGAGGCGTCGGCTGCGCGCAGGCGTGGCCGGGGTCAGCGCGGCCCAGGTCGAGGCGGCCGTGGCCGGAGCCGACGCGGGGACGCCGGCGCCTGGCCAGTAGGAGCTCGCCCAGGGGGAGACCGACCAGGGAGGGGGCAGGAGCTAGCCGGATTGGAGAAGCAAGAGGAGGGGAATGGAGGGAAAGAAGAAGAACGGGGGAGGAGAAGAGATGGCTTCCAGGTGACGCCAAAAATGGTGCGGCCAGGAGAAAAGAAAAAAAAATTGAGGGAGGAGAAAGGGTTTTTTTTTTTAATATTATATTTTTTATTCAAATTTGGAAAAATATACCATGGGGAAATTTTTTTTTCAGAAATATATCTCTGTAGCTCGTTGGTTGAGTGACATTTAAATGTAGTTTGATGAACGGGCGACATATGAAACATTTAATTTTGCTATCAGTAAGTTATAAATGTATAGTAGAAATGTAGATGTAGATTTAGCAATAAATTTTGAGATTACGAATAGATTTAGCAAATGTAGATGTAGAGTAGAAAAACTTTAGATATTATGTAGTTGTTTTAGCAGTAAGTTTAGAGATTATGTAGTTGTTTATTTCTTTACTAGTAAATCCGCATAGTAAAATAATTCTAGATGTAGCGAATGTAGATATTTTAGAAGTAAATGATGGTAGAGTAGAAGTAAGTTAGAGATTAATTGCGTAGTTGTTTCAGCAGTAAATTTAGAGATTATGTGCTTGTTTATTTTCTTAGCAGCAAACGATGCTATAGTTCAAATAATTTTAGATGTAAATAGATTCAGAGGTTACGGATAGATGTAGTGAATGTAGATGTTTTACACGGATTCGTACATATATATTCATGGGAATGTAGTCAGAGTAGAAATTATGTAGTTAGATGTAGGTAGATATATATTCGTAGGAATGTAGCTATTTTTTTTGTACAGATTGATCTATATTTTTGTAGCATTAGATATGGGAGAATGAATGGATGTAGTTATGTTAGGTGTCACAATATTTTTTATAGAAAGTAACTAATGCTTGGGTGAATGAATGGATTCACAGATATGGGAGAACGAGTTCCATTTAGAATCTATTACGGAGAAGGGGTTGTAATGTATGGTTTAGAAGGTGCGGATCAAAGCAACTTCCAGTATGTTGACAGAAGTTTGACTAGGGTGGAAGAGCGCACATTTTCATCTGTGTTGAAGTGGTTGTATTATACTTTTAGGATGGAAGAGGAGAATTGCCAGCTGAAGGTATTTTGTCTATGCAGTATGCAAAACGATCCTATTTGTTGGGAGCTAGTTGAGCTGAAAGGAACTACATCGTGGAGATCATATGTGAGGGGGGCACAGCAGCGGGGATGGAGTCGGGTCCTTTTTGTGCAAGCATATGAGAGGGATGTTGTCGTACATCAACAGTTGGACGGTGGTCAGTGTAGTCAGCCTCAAAATCAGCTCAGTTTTGGTGAGACCGAAATTGGGGGATCTAGCCGTGAGCAGTACGATCAGCAGTGCAATGAGGACATCATTTGCCAAAGTGGTGAACAAGCTGAGTTTGAGGAGGATGACGAGAATGTTGGACAAGAAGCCCGGGGACAGGTGGACGAAGGTGAGGAAATTGAGGAAATAACAGCTAGGATGGAAGAGGAAGACCGTGACTACAACGGAGAAGAAGTGGAAGATGACGATGAGTCGGATGACGAAGATGTAGGTACGAAGCCGCTTGTGCCAGCCCAGTGGAGCACGCATCAATTTGATAAGTTGATTGTCAATGAAAGCAGTGATGTACCTTCGCAGTATAGTGACAATGAGGTTAGGCTTAATAGTATGTACCCGACAAAAGAGGCTGTGCAGGATGCTGTGAAAGATTGGGCCTTATCGTTAAGAAAGACTTTCAGGGTTAAGAAATCCACCCCAACATCATACGACGTGGTGTGTGAGACCCATGGGTGTCCGTGGAGAGTGCACGCACACAAGCCCAAATGGGGCACTCATTGGCTATGCTCGAAGGTTGAGCAACATAGCTGTATGACCGAGGAAACACTGATGACTCACAAGAACCTGTCATCCGGGTATGTCGCGAACATTATGTACACGGAGATAGTAGAGAACCTGAGTTTCGAGCCCCGTGCTATTATCCGAGCAATCGAGAATAGATATCAGTACACAATTAGCTATGGGAAGGCATGGAGGGCAAAACAAAAGGCATTAGAAATGAGGTTCGGCAAGTTTGAAGACTCGTACCACAATCTGCCCGCACTGCTCAGTTGTATTCAGGGAAGAAATCCTGGCACTTACTATGATTATCAAGACTGTCCATCAAGCAAATGGCCAACTAAAAGGCATCTCAGGAGAGTGTTCTTCGCATTTGGACCTTGCATTAAGGCGTTATATCATTGTCGTCCACTGCTGTGCGTGGACGGCACATTCTTGACCGGGAAATACAGAGGGCAAATATTGACCGCGGTTGGCGTTGATGGAAACAACCAGATTTTGCCTGTTGCCTACGCCTTTGTGGAAAGCGAGAACTATGAGAGTTGGTTGTGGTTCCTACGGAACTTGAAGATGGGGGTGTGTAATATCCCGAGTATTTCTATACTCGAGTCACTGTACATTTGTACTCAAACACTGTTCAATAATACACTGTTCTTGTGTATTTCTGCATTTTGAGCTATATATACTTAAATGGGAATTAAAAAGAACCCTTCAACTTAAGTAACCTAGCTCAAAAATAATTGCAAATTTATTTGGATAAGTGTTAAAGTGACCTAAGAACCTTCCAGAATATATTAGAATCGATAAAAATCAGTTTTGGAAGTTCAATTCTTCAAAACTAGACACTTGACCAAAATGCCCCTAGATAAGTGCATAGTGTTTTCTAGTGTTATAAGCCTCTCCAACCAAGCAAAGCAACAGCCCACACTTCATTTCTTGCCTCCCCACACGCAGCAAGCAAGAGAAGGGGAGACCCTAACCCTAGTTCACCCAGATCAGTGGATTGGAGGCGATTCGGCCAGGTGGGGCGACACGGAGGCCGGATTCATCCTCTCCATCGTGATCCCCATCTCCTAGACCCTCTCATGTGAGTTTTCCTTCATTTCCCAAGGATGTTTATTTGAGTTCCCGTGGGGTTTTTGAGTTCTAGCTCGATTTCTCGGCTCCCGGGACTTCCCTCTTGCCGTAGCTACGACTTTCCTCTTCGTAGCTTCGCATTTCGTTAAGTTATCTCAAACCCTAGCCTAGGTCAAAACTAGGTTCCATGTGTTAGACACGTCGCATGGCAATTGTGCTTTAGAATCTAGACTCAGATCATCGTTAGGCTCATTTAATCCTATAGCCGACCTAGCTTTTAGTCACCCTCGTATTCGCTCAAATCCGTCGCTAGGTCTTCGATTTATCGGAGGTCTAGTGGTGCATAGCATGTATGGATTTTTCCCATAGCAGTTCTGGTGGCTAGAGTTGCTACCGGAGGAATCGGAATTCAATTTCGCTAAGCCGAAATTTATTTTATTCATTTAGGTGTTAACTATTTTTACAATGGACCGAAGGTCCATAGCGTATAACGATAGCTCCATTAGCTCTTCTGATAGCCCTGGTTGCGATCAGAAGAGTCGAAATTAAGTTTCGTCAAAACCTGCTACAAGTTGTTAGCTCTAGGTCTCTTTTAATTTATTTTTATTTCATAAAATCCTAGAGCTCCGAGGCATGTATTGACTTTACCACTAGTCCCCTTAGAGGCTAGAAAAGCAGTTAGAATCGCTAGATTTGCATTTTAGCACTTTGCATTTTATTTTAGTAATTATAGGCCTCACAAGCCGTTTAAGGCATTTAGCTTTGTTTAGCTTCGTTTAAGGTCACTAAGGTCGGTAGCATGCTTCTCGCGTGTTTTGGATCGCATTCAAGTCACTTTTCGGACTTTTTCCGTTTCTCGGGTAATTACCGGAGTTAAGCGGGCAATTGATCAAAAGTCAGAGAAGATTAAGTCATCCATGCTGGGGAATGGCTCCGATAGGTCGTAAGTATCCCTAAGCAACTAGCCGAGGGCTTAAACCAAGTCTCGCGGCATTTCAGCTCAAAACGGCCCTTTTGGGCAAGATTGCTCATTTTCGAGCAAAATAGCCGTTTTGGCCATATTCCACATTTAGGGGTTTCTTCGCCAGTTAGCTGTCGGAATGAGTCATTTAGGGTCATTTAGACTTAGTAGAGTCGAAAACGTGCTCCTCACGCAAGTGGAATCGAGTTTGAGCCGTTTTCGGACCCTGTGCGAATCGAGGCGTAAACCTCGGCTTAATTTGCGCTTTCGATCGGATTTCGATGCAAATTAAGTGAATTTTCATGGGGCAAGGTCCAGATAGGTCCTAGACATCCTAAAGTACCTAGTGGAGTCGCTGGAATCGGTCACAAGTCGTTCAAATGGATTCTGGATAGAAATGGCTCTTGCGTTACGGTGAATAGTGCCGTTTTTCTTTTTTCTGATTTTTCAGCATTTTGTGTATTGATTTTCACTGTTTTGGCTTCCGTTTGTTCGTTTTAAATCCAAACGAGTTCCCGTAAGTTCCATTAGGTGTATTATACCTAATTCTAGGTGTTTAACAAAATTTAGTTGAATTTTAAATTATTTTGCGCATTTTGTTCAAGTTGGCGAGAAATTCGCCGAAATCGCCGTTTCGAATCGCGATTTCGCCATTTTTCTCGCTTGTTTCGTTTCTTTGCTTTCTTAGTGTCTAGATGAGTTCTAATTGATGTTAAGTTGGTGTTTATGCTTCTAAAGTCACTTTTTGCTAATTTATTTCTCTGTTCGCTGTTTTTGATGTTTTTATTCGATTAGAGGCGAGTGAGTCCGGAGTCGCCTCGAACAGTCCTGAGTTGTCCCGGATCCATCAGAGCAGCAGCAGATAGGCAAGCACCTCCTTTGATCATCTTGATCCAATATTTTACGATGTTTACTTTGATTTATTAAACTATATGCATGCGTTTAATTTCAGTAAATGTGCTAGTTTGTGGGAATGGTAGATATAACCCAAATTGGTGGTTTTCCTTAATCTATTTCCCATGGTCACATTGATAGCCCTAGTAGAGGTTAGGCAACTTAATAAATGTCACTTGGGTATAAAATGTTAATAAATGCATATGCTTAGTCAATGCAATAGATTTAAGTCTAGTCCTTGGCAGTTACACTCATCAATCAAAATATGATTTCAAAATGAATTGAGTCAAAATGGTTAATGGTTAATTGATAAAAATGAGTGGTGTAAATGACTCGAGGAGGAGGTATAGAATGTGAAGGTGATGGTGTGGTTAGGATTGGAGTCCTTGCCCGAGTCAACAAAAATATAAGGACCGAACTCAAAGTTAATCTTTGGGTGAGTCTCGCGCAACCACATGAACTGAATCAGGCGAATGCCTATGTACCGACTTCTGGGATAGCCGATTTGTTGGTAGGTCGAAGAGCAAGATGAGAACTTGCGCAGCTTGACAGTGTCCAGAATCAAGCGGGGTTCTAAGGGACTTCGTCATCCATTGGACGAGAAGAAGGGGTGTTGTGGGTTCCCGCTGCAACAATAGTGCCACTCGTGGGGTAATGGGGCCCGGGGCAAGGGATACCCCGTGTTGCGCTGCAGCGTACGGCCGCCTAAATCCACCAGGGTGGGATCACGCTATTGTGCTGATGTCTTGCTGACACCGATGATGGGAACGGCATGGTCAATTTGCAAGAGTCGGGTACTGAAAAGTATCGCGCGTCGTGGCAACACGCTTGCTAGATAGACCCATGTGGGGAATGTGTGCAACTTCTGCAGAAGTGTTAAGTAAAACTAATCGATTAGCCATGCTCACGGTTAAGAGCATCTAGCCCAGATAAGCATGGAGAGTATAGAAGTTTGGTTTTGTGTCTTCTTCTGAAAAAGTGTGAGTCTCGAACGGAAAGGAAGTGTTTGATGGATAGAGTCGACAATCTAGCCCATCGGTTGCATTCGAGCGGGAATGGCGAACCGGTTGGGATAATATACATTATACATATACTGTGAAATATGTTTTATGTCAAATGCTCTTTCAATTACTAATGCTATCGGTTGTTAAATGTTGTTTACAAATAAATGCTGCTTTATGCAATCAACCTAGTATAGAAGCTTATTCCTGTTGAAATAGCCTGCATTTAACTATATTTCCATACACTAAAGACTTGCGAGTACATACGTGTACTCACCGTTGCTTTCTTTGTTGTTTACTAACCTTGTCTCGGAGGATGGTTCCGATGGTGATCCGGATGGCTCAGGTGGTCCTCTGCTCGCGAAATGCGGCGCGGTTGTGGTCCTTCCTCGATCAAGAGCTTTGTGGGGTTGTCAAAGCCACCGCGCTGGTTTAGTTTTTCTTTTGCTTCCGCTATTATTCTACTTTTGGATTTTGTAATGGGTATGTACAAGATTTACACCCAGTTATGTAATTTAACTTTAGTTCATTACTTTGTACATTGATACTCGTGTTGTTGGTACGCGATACTGGGCTACTGATCCAGGGAACCGGTATCGGATGCGTACAGGCACCGGGTCTGAAGCTAAGGGTTCGATCCCGTCGATCGAATTTTTTTTTTATTCAAATTTTCGGTGTCGAGGCTTCTGTTGCTATACGGTGCTATACGCCACAGTAGACGGCGTACAGTACGGTATAGGAAGAGGGGTCCTCACAGCGTTGGTATCAGAGCCAATTGACTGCAGGAAGACTTAGTTAGCCCGGTCGTTAGACTTAGGAGCAGATTTTTTCTTCTTCTCAAAAGGTATTTTGAAGCTACAAACTCTAATTGGAAAATTTAGAATGATATTCTTCTCCATTCTATAGCTTTCCTCTTATCTACTCTTCAAAATGAATCTGATCTTAATCCAAAATTCAAAACTTGATTTCTTCTTCTGTCTTGTTCAAAAGAATTAGAAGGAACACGGGCTTAGTTCAAGCGGGTTAAGGTTAGATGTTTGTGGTTGTAATTAGGGGTTATTTTGTCGTTTCCTTAGATTGCTTTTGGCTTTTGATTTGATTCTCGAGTTGGTTCTTATGCTTCTCTTGTTGAGTGCTTGCTAGAATGATGCATCTTTGGGTGCATCCAATAGAGTTAAGCATTTTTCTTCACCTGTTTCATGCAGCTTAATTGACCCAGCTGTACATTTCAGGATGCCTCCCAGAAGGAGAGTCCTTCGTGCGCTTCCAAAGCGGTAGCGATCTTTGAGGAGCGTGGCAATCTGATGGGCGGGGGCCCAGTCGTCACAGGCCCCTGCCGGTGGGTCTGCTGAGGCTCAGTCCCAGCCGCCTGCCCAGGATGAGGAGCCTCCACCTCCTGCACCCGACATGGCCGCGATCTTGATGTGGCAGACTCAGCTCATGGAGCTTATGGTTCAGGCCGCTCAGGAGCAGCGACAGCCGCAGCCACAGCAGCAGTCTCGTCTGTCAGAGTTTCAGCAGACTAGGCCACCGACCTTCGCTTCGGCAGCGGATCCACTGGAGGCCGATGATTGGCTTGCTGATATTGGGGGCAAGCTTGAGTTGGTTGGCTGCACAGATGCTGAGAAGGTGCAGTTTGCCGCGTACTATCTGCAGGGGGCAACAGCAGCTTGGTGGGGCAGCTTCAGGGCCATTCGCCCACCAGGCCAGATCACTACTTGGGCAGATTTTCAGGCAGCTTTTCGTGAGGCCCATATTCCATCCAGTCTGCTAGAGATCAAGAGGAGGGAGTTCTACAGCTTGAGACAGGGTGGCAAGTCAGTGGTAGACTTCCTTCATCAGTTCAACCACTTGGCGAGGTATGTGGAGGATGAGATCCCTAGTGAGGCTAGGAGGATCGCTCTATTCAAGGAGCGCCTTACTGAGGAGATCAGATATCAGCTGGCAGGGCACACCATACCCAGTCTTTAGGTGTTGGTGAAAAAGGCCATTGATATCGAGGATAGCGCTAAGGCGCTACTTGAGAGCCGCAAGCGCAAGTGGGCGGCGAGGGCTTCAGGCAGTGGTCCCTCTAGGACCCATCCTTCTTTCCGCTCAGGCCCTCAGTCTCGGCGGTGAGGTCTACTGACGATTCTCCTCGACCGCCACCGCGGCTCAGCCTTATAGCCGTGGGGGTCAGCCAGCCGGAGTTCAGCTTCCCTTCACTGATGTCACTTGCTTCACCTATGGGGGCAAGGGGCATATGGCCAGAGCTTGTCCGTCCAGACTACCACCTGCACCTCGCTCGCAGGGGCGAGTGCTCGATCCGTCCACGAGGCAGCAGAGTGGGCGTGGAGGTTCGCAGGAGGCCGTGCAGTGCCAGGACTTCTTCAGACCAGGGCATGGACGCCTCAATGTGGCCAGCAGAGCAGCAGCAGAGGCACCAGATGTGATCTGGCACGTTACTCGTGCATTCTGCTCTCTGCATTGGTACTGCTTTGATTCAGCGCTTCGCATTCTTTCGTTTCTTTGAAGTTTGTGGAGCAACAAAGTTTGGAGTCTGTTTGCCTTGAGAGGGATCTAGTGATCCGTTCTCCCGGTTCCATCTTGAGGGCTAAGTTCTATGGCCCGGGTGTTGCTGTCGAAATCAATGGGGTAGCATTCGGGGGTGACTTGATTATCATTGACACCATCGGGCTTGATGTCATCTTGGGCATGGATTGGTTATCCAAGAACCAGGGATGCATTGACTGTGCCAAGAAGTCTATTTCCTTAGTCAATCCCGATGGCATTCATGTCACATATTCAGCCAAGTTGCTTTCCAACTTGATTGGCTATTCTTCATGCCATTTCAGTTCCAGAGGTCAGTCAGGTACCTGTGGTGTGTGAGTACCTGGATGTGTTTCCTGATGAGCTGCCAGGTTTACCTCCTGACCGTGACCTAGAGTTCATCATTGAGTTGATGCCTGGTACAGCGCCTATTTCTAAGCGCCCGTACCGGATGCCTTTAGATGAGCTGGCTGAGTTGAAGGCGCAGCTCAAGGAACAGCAGGAGAAAGGGTTCATTCGCCCTAGTTCTTCCCCATGGGGCAGCCCAGTGCTGTTTGTGAAGAAGAAGGATGGCAGTCTTCGCCTGTGCGTCGACTACCGTTCTTTGAATGAAGTGACGATCAAGAACAAGTATCCTCTTCCGCGGATCGACGACTTGTTTGATCAGTTGGGCGGAGCTCAAGTCTTTTCCAAAATTGACTTGAGGTCGGCTACTCGATTGAAGGTCAGGCATGAGGATATTCCGAAGACCGCCTTCTCTACTCGCTACGGTTTGTACGAGTATACAGTTGTCTCATTTGGCCTCACCAATGCACCAGCCACCTTTATGAATCTGATGAACAAGGTCTTCATGGAGTTCCTTGATAGATTTGTGGTTGTGTTCATTGATGACATCCTCATTTACTCCAAGGATGAGGAAGAGCACGCACTTCACTTGCATATGGTGCTTGACAAGCTTCGTGAGCATCAGCTTTATGCCAAGTTCAGCAAGTGCGAGTTCTGGCTGAAGGAAGTGGCATTTCTGGGCCACATTCTGTCAAAGGGCGGAGTTGCTGTTGATCCTAGCAAGGTGCAAGATGTGCTCAATTGGGAACCGCCCCACAATGTCCCGGAGATTCGGAGTTTCCTTGGTTTAGCCGGATATTATCGCCGGTTTATCGAGAATTTCTCCAAGATTGCTAAGCCACTGACAGAGCTACTCAAGAAAGACAAGAAGTATGAGTGGTCGCTTGCTTGTAGATCCAGTTTTCAGGAGCTGAAGAAGCGACTCACAACTGCTCCAGTCTTGATCCTGCCAGACATTCACAAGGCCTTTGACATTTATTGCGATGCATCTTGCCAAGGTCTTGGCTGTGTGTTGATGCAGGAAGGCAAGGTAGTGGCATATGCTTCTCGTCAGTTGAAGCCCCATGAAGCCAACTACCCGACCCATGATTTGGAGTTGGCAGCAGTGGTTCATGCACTCAAGCTGTGGCGGCATTATCTCATAGGCAACAGATGTGAGATCTATACCGACCACAAGAGCTTGAAGTACTTCTTCTCCCAACCAGATCTGAGCCTGAGGCAGCGCAGGTGGCTAGAGCTGATCAAGGATTATGATTTGGGGATTCACTATCACCCAGGAAAGGCAAATGTGGTTGCAGATGCCCTTAGTCGCAAGCTGCATGTAGTGAATGCCTTGGGTGTCATCGATCGACCTCAATTAGTTGAGGAGTTCAAAGAAGCTAAATCTGGAGGTGGTTGAACATGGCTTCATTGCAGCATTGACGGTTCAACCTACTCTAGAATCTCAAATTCTTGAGGCACAGCTCCAAGATGAGGCAATCATTGAGATTAGGCGCCAGTTGACTGAAAATGGCGCATCTCCAGGTTTTTCTGTGAAGTCCAATGGGCTGATCTTGCATGGGCAGCAGGTGTATGTCCCTGATGATGTTGAGATCAAGGGGTTGATCCTGTCAGAAGCTCATGATACTCCTCTCTCTGTCCATCCTGGCAGCACCAAGATGTACCAGGACCTTCGCAAGCAATTCTGGTGGCCAGGTATGAAGAAGGAGATTGCTGCCCATGTGGCGCATTGTGATGTGTGCCAGCGTGTCAAGGCTGAACATCAAAGGCCAGCCGGATTGCTTCAGCCATTGCAGATCCCTGAGTGGAAGTGGAAAGAGATTGGGATGGATTTCATTACCGGTCTACCGAGGTCCTCCGCCGGTCACGACTCCATTTGGGTGATCATTGACCGCTTTACCAAGGTGGCACATTTCATTCCAGTTCATACCACCTATTCTGGAGCCAAGCTAGCGGAACTCTATTTGCAGAATATTGTTCGGCTCCATGGAGTTCCAAAAGTCATAGTCTCTGACCGTGGTTCGCAGTTCACTTCCAGATTTTGGGAAAGTTTGCAGTCTATTCTTGGCACCAGGCTATCTTTCAGCACTGCTTACCATCCCCAGACTGATGGATAGACGGAAAGGGCAAATCAAATCCTAGAAGACATGTTGAGGGCTTGTGTACTATGCTACAGCAAGTCGTGGGAGAAATGCTTGCCCTTCGCCGAGTTCTCCTACAACAACAGTCACCAAATCAGCCTTCAGATGTCGCCATTCGAGGCTCTTTATGGCAAGAAGTGCAGAACGCCCTTGTTTTGGTCCGAGGTTGGTGAGAGGCAATTCTTCGGACCAGCTATGATTGAAGAGGCTGAAAGGCAAGTCAGCTTGATTCGGGACCGGCTGAAGGAAGCTCACCCGCATGAAGAGCTATCTTGTCGATCGTCGCCGCCGCGAGTTGAGCTTTGAGGTGGGTGACTTTGTCTACCTCAAGGTCTCACCACTCCGCGGCACTCGCAGATTTCAAGTCCGCTGGAAGCTAGCTCCACGATACATCGGTCCGTTCCAGATTCTCGAGAAGGTTGGTGTTGTAGCTTATCGACTTGAGCTACCACCACATCTTTTGGACGTTCACGATGTATTCCACGTATCCCAGCTGAAGAAGAGTCTTCGGGTTCCATCAGAGGTTACTCAAGTGGACCATCTTGATCTGCAACCTGACCTTTCGTATCGAGAGTATCCAGTCCGTATTCTCGAGACAGCTGAGCGTCATACTCGCAGCCAGGTTATCAAGATGCTCAAGGTCCTGTGGAGCAACCATTCAGAAGATGAAGCCACGTGGGAGCGTGAAGACCATATTCAGGCAGAATACCCCGACTTTTTTCGAGAGGATTAGCAATCTCGAGGACGAGATTTTTGTAAGGGGGGTAGACTGTAATATCCCGAGTATTTCTATAATCTAGTCAATTTTCATTTGTACTCAAACACTGTTCAATAATACACTGTTCTTGTGTATTTCTGCATTTTGAGCTATATATACTTAAATGGGAATTAAAAAGAACCCTTCAACTTAAGTAACCTAGCTCAAAAATAATTGCAAATTTATTTGGATAAGTGTTAAAGTGACCTAAGAACCTTCCAGAATATATTAGAATCGATAAAAATCAGTTTTGGAAGTTCAATTCTTCAAAACTAGACACTTGACCAAAATGCCCCTAGATAAGTGCATAGTGTTTTCTAGTGTTATAAGCCTCTCCAACCAAGCAAAGCAACAGCCCACACTTCATTTCTTGCCTCCCCACACGCAGCAAGCAAGAGAAGGGGAAACCCTAACCCTAGTTCACCCAGATCAGTGGATTGGAGGCGATTCGACCGGTGGAAACTGACACGGAGGCCGGATTCATCCTCTCCATCGCGATCCCCATCTCCTAGACCCTCTCATGTGAGTTTTCCTTCATTTCCCATGGATGTTTAATTGAGTTCCCGTGGGGTTTTTGAGTTCTAGCTCGATTTCTCGGCTCCCGGGACTTCCCTCTTGCCGTAGCTACGACTTCCCCCTTCGTAGCTTCGCATTTCGTTAAGTTATCTCAAACCCTAGCCTAGGTCAAAACTAGGTTCCATGTGTTAGACACGTCGCATGGCAATTGTGCTTTAGAATCTAGACTCAGATCATCGTTAGGCTCATTTAATCCTATAGCCGACCTAGCTTTTAGTCACCCTCGTATTCGCTCAAATCCGTCGCTAGGTCTTCGATTTATCGGAGGTCTAGTGGTGCATAGCATGTATGGATTTTTCCCATAGCAGTTCTGGTGGCTAGAGTCGCTACCGGAGGAATCGGAATTCAATTTCGCTAAGCCGAAATTTATTTTATTCATTTAGGTGTTAACTATTTTTACAATGGACCGAAGGTCCATAGCGTATAACGATAGCTCCATTAGCTCTTCTGATAGCCCTGGTTGCGATCAGAAGAGTCGAAATTAAGTTTCGACAAAACCTGCTGCAAGTTGTTAGCTCTAGGTCTCTTTTAATTTATTTTTATTTTATAAAATCCTAGAGCTCCGAGGCATGTATTGACTTTACCATTAGTCCCCTTAGAGGCTAGAAAAGCAGTTAGAATCGCTAGATTTGCATTTTAGCACTTTGCATTTTATTTTAGTAATTATAGGCCTCACAAGCCGTTTAAGGCATTTAGCTTTGTTTAGCTTCGTTTAAGGTCACTAAGGTCGGTAGCATGCTTCCCGCGTGTTTTGGATCGCATTCAAGTCACTTTTCGGACTTTTGCCGTTTCTCGGGTAATTACCGGAGTTAAGCGGGCAATTGATCAAAAGTCAGAGAAGATTAAGTCATCCATGCTGGGGAATGGCTCCGATAGGTCGTAAGTATCCCTAAGCAACTAGCCGAGGGCTTAAACCAAGTCTCGCGGCATTTCAGCTCAAAACGGCCCTTTTGGGCGAGATTGCTCGTTTTCGAGCAAAATAGCCGTTTTGGCCATATTCCACATTTAGGGGTTTCTTCGCCAGTTAGCTGTCGGAATGAGTCATTTAGGGTCATTTAGACTTAGTAGAGTCGAAAACGTGCTCCTCGCGCAAGTGGAATCGAGTTTGAGCCGTTTTCGGACCCTGTGCGAATCGAGGCGTAAACCTCGGCTTAATTTGCGCTTTCGATCGGATTTCGATGCAAATTAAGTGAATTTTCATGGGGCAAGGTCCAGATAGGTCCTAGACATCCTAAAGTACCTAGTGGAGTCGCTGGAATCGGTCGCAAGTCGTTCGAATGGATTCTGGACAGAAATGGCTCTTGCGTTACGGTGAATAGTGCCGTTTTTCTTTTTTCTGATTTTTCAGCATTTTGTGTATTGATTTTCACTGTTTTGGCTTCCGTTTGTTCGTTTTAAATCCAAACGAGTTTCTGTAAGTTCCATTAGGTGTATTATACCTAATTCTAGGTGTTTAACAAAATTTAGTTGAATTTTAAATTATTTTGCGCATTTTGTTCAAGTTGGCGAGAAATTCGCCGAAATCGCCGTTTCGAATCGCGATTTCGCCATTTTTCTCGCTTGTTTCGTTTCTTTGCTTTCTTAGTGTCTAGATGAGTTCTAATTGATGTTAAGTTGGTGTTTATGCTTCTAAAGTCACTTTTTGCTAATTTATTTCTCTATTCGTTGTTTTTGATGTTTTTATTCGATTAGAGGCGAGTGAGTCCGGAGTCGCCTCGAACAGTCCTGAGTTCGTCCCGGATCCATCAGAGCAGCAGCAGACAGGCAAGCACCTCCTTTGATCATCTTGATCCAATATTTTACGATGTTTACTTTGATTTATCAAACTATATGCATGCGTTTAATTTCAGTAAATGTGCTAGTTTGTGGGAATGGTAGATATAACCCAAATTGGTGGTTTTCCTTAATCTATTTCCCATGGTCACATTGATAGCCCTAGTAGAGGTTAGGCAACTTAATAAATGTCACTTGGGTATAAAATGTTAATAAATGCATATGCTTAGTCAATGCAATAGATTTGAGTCTAGTCCTTGGCAGTTACACTCATCAATCAAAATATGATTTCAAAATGAATTGAGTCAAAATGGTTAATGGTTAATTGATAAAAATGAGTGGTGTAAATGACTCGGGAGGAGGTATAGAATGTGAAGGTGATGGTGTGGTTAGGATTGGAGTCCTTGCCCGAGTCAACAAAAATATAAGGACCGAACTCAAAGTTAATCTTTGGGTGAGTCTCGCGCAACCACATGAATCGAATCAAGCGAGAATGCCTATGTACCGACTTCAGGATAGCCGATTTGTTGGTAGGCCGAAGAGCAAGATGAGAACTTGCGCAGCTTGGACAGTGTCTGCAATCAAGGGGTTCTCGGAAGGACTTCTGTCATCCATTGACGATGAAGAAGGGGTGTTGTGGGTTCCCGCAACAATAGTGCCACTCGTGGGGTAATGGGGCCGGGGCAAGGGATACCCGTGTTGCGCTGCGGCGTCTGGCCGCCTAAATCCGCCAGGGTGGGATCACGCCATTGTGCCGATGTCCGGCTGACACCGAGGATGGGACCGGCATGGTCAATCTGCAAGAGTCGGGTACTGAAAAGTATCGCGCGTCGTGGCAACACGCTTGCTAGATAGACCCATGTGGGGAATGTGTGCAACTTCTGCAGAAGTGTTAAGTAAAACTAATCGATTAGCCGTGCTCACGGTTAAGAGCATCTAGCCAGATAAGTATGGAGAGTATAGAAGTTTGGTTTTGTGTCTTCATCAGAAAAAGTGTGAGTCTCGAACGGAAAGGAAGTGTTTGATGGATAGAGTCAACAATCTAGCCCATCGGTTGCATTCGAGCGGGAATGGCGAACCGGTTGGGATAATATACATTATACATATACTATGAAATATGTTTTATGTCAAATGCTCTTTCAATTACTAATGCTATCGGTTGTTAAATGTTGTTTACAAATAAATGCTGCTTTATGCAATCAACCTAGTATAGAAGCTTATTCCTGTTGAAATAGCCTGCATTTAACTATATTTCCATACACTAAAGACTTGCGAGTACATACGTGTACTCACCGTTGCTTTCTTTGTTGTTTACTAACCTTGTCTCGCAGGATGGTTCCGATGGTGATCCGGATGGCTCAGGTGGTCCTCTGCTCGCGAGTATGTCGGCGGTTGTAGTCCTTCCTCCACGATGCTTTGTGGGGTTGTCGGGGCCATACTGGTTTAGTGTTTCTTTTGCTTCCGCTATTATTCTACTTTTGGATTTTGTAATGGGTATGTACAAGATTTACACCCAGTAATGTAATTTAACTTTAGTTCATTACTTTGTGCATTGATACTCATGTTGTTGGTACGCGATCTTTGGGCTCTTGATCCAGTGGAACCGTGATCGGATGCGCATGTGCACCGGGTCTGAAGCTAAGGGTTCGATCCCGTCGATCGAAATTTTTTTTATTCAGATTTTCGGTGTCGAGGCTTCTGTTGCTATACGGTGCTATACGCCACTGTAGACGGCGTACAGTACGGTATAGGAAGAGGGGTCCTCACAGGGTGGTCAAAACTCGTCAAGATGTGTGCGTGCTGCATGACAGGCACGCAAGGCTACTTAGTGCTATCAACCAGTTGCAAACAGGGGTAGAGGAGCCATTTCCATGGCTCGACTTGCATAGCCGATGGTGCATGAGGCATTTGGGTGCTAACTTCTATAAGCAATTCAGGAACAAGAAATTGATGAACATGTTCAAAAGACTGTGCAAGCAGAACCAGGAGAGCAAGTTGAAAACTCTGTGGAGAAACCTTGATGAGCTGACAAGAAAACACAAGGATGAGCTGGAGAACAGGACTAGTGGGAGCGAAACACACGAGCAGATGGAGCCTCTTTTCCCCCTTCCAACAGAAGATGAGGCAACTATTCATCGTCGAAGGCAAAGGCCCATCAAATGTTTCTCGGATTGGATCAAGCACGAACAGAGAGAAAAATGGTCACTGTTACATGACACACATGGTGCTAGATACGGTGTGATGACCACTAACTTTGCAGAAGTTTACAACTGGGTAATGAGAGGGATGAGATCCCTCCCGCTGGTTGGAATTGTTGAGGGAGTGCTGCGAGGCACAACCAAGTACTTTGTGGACAGGCATCAAGCTGCTGAGATAGTAATGAGAGATGAGAAGTGCCTGTACTCTTCCATGATCACTAAATACATGGATGAGAAGAGCCAGAAGGCGGCCAAGCATAGGGCTATCAAAGTTGGTGCACGAACACTGCGCTTTGAGGTGATCTGTAGGGATAAAGGACGGCGTGGAACCAACCAGAGGGTTGTCACCCAGGAGTGCATATTACAGGATGATTGCAAATGCTCGTGTAACAAGCCGTACCTTCTGCATCGGCCATGTTCTCATGTCATTGCCGCATGTGCTTTGTTTGGAATGCAACCTGGTACGTATCTATCTGAATATTTTAGGAAGGAAAGGGTGATGGCAACTTGGAGCGAGGAGTTTTATGGTTATGGTGTCGTGGGTTCTTTCACCGCAACTCCTTCCATTGATGAAAGGTTCTGGGTCCCTGATTTTGCTGCTAGAAGATGGAAAGCAGGGCGTCGGAAAACAAGGCGTATTAGAAATGACATGGATGAGTCGGAAGCCGGCAAACACGCCAAGAAATGTTCATTGTGCAAGCAAAAAGGACATACGTTCAAGAACTGTCGTGCACAGAATGAAGAAGCTGAAGGAGGAGATGGCAATCCGACGGCGGGGGAAGGATCGTCCTCTGCGAGGAGTGCTGCACTACGCCATCATACCAGATGAGAAACAGTTTGTAATATGATGTCAAATGTAATGCGTGTTGTATGAACTATGTTTTGGCAAACGCGCCAAGAAATGTTCATTTTGTATGAACTCTGTTGTATGAACTTTGTTGTAATGTTTGCACATTTTTATGCACCATTTTGTTTCAACGTATTGTTGTCATGCTTGCATAGTTTTTCGTACACTTTTGTTTGTACATATAAGAGAATTCTAACTTTCATTTATGTAATTTGCAGGTATGGCTCAGCAGCATGGAGATGACGATTGGCCCTTCGAGTTGCTGGATCCTGTCGTGGATCGTCGTCACCGTGCCCGCTTCGCCACCGCTTTTCCAAAGGAGGGAGGGGACCCTATGCAGCTCGGTGTGCTTCGGCCGAGGACACCACAGTACGGTTGGGCACTCGATCCTCGTTGGATCCGCCAGAGGCCTGCCCAGGCGAAGCGGGGCCGACGCTAGTTTCTTTTTGTTAGGATTGTTACTACTTTTGATATTTTGTATTTAGTTTTTCAGTTCGAAATATATTCTACACACTATCCTATTTTGTTATGTAATTCTATTTTCTGTTCCAGACATGTTGTGCAATGCCTGTCTAAAGCTGTGGTCATAGGCAGGCTCACGTCCCACACCTGCAAAGTTTGCAGAGGAATCCAATGCTAGCGGACTTCAACTTCTCTTAAGTCCGTCACTCTCTCCTATGGCAAGTGGGTGGCTATTTAAACCCCAGTGGTCGCCTCCCAATAATCACACCAAGAAAGCAATCCAAACCATGAAGCAAAAGTTCGCCAGCCAACCGACCGGTGCCAATGGAGTTCCCCTCGCCCCCAAGGCACAGCGTTGTCGAAGCCATCCCCGAAGGCACGCATGTCCCCATGTGCCTATGCGGGGATCCTTGCCGCTTCCGGCAGTCCGTAGACAACTCATACACATACGGTATGAGGTACTGGAGCTGCCGCAACCACGACTCCGAGCAAACGCTGCAGATGCGGATGCGATGGGGAAGCCCGGTATGTTCGTACTCGCATTTGATGTTACATCTTCTGTTACCAATTGCAAATCTTCATACAGTAATACCATCCTTTGTTACCAATTACAGCCTCCATTGTGCGAGTTCATCAGATTCTACGATGCGGAGCAGACTCCTGAGATGGAAAGGATGCGGAATTGGGAGTACTCGCATCGCAGATCTATGGTAGAGCAGCAGTAGCGTGAGCAGGAGGATGAGGAGAAGCGCATGAAGGCCACCGAAGAAATGCGTGCACAGAGGGAGTCCGAACGACAATGCCTAGCGGCCGAGCGGGAGGCCGAGCGTGAGAGGGCGGCTAGGGCTAGGGTGGCAGGCATTGATGGGTTGCACAAGGGGAAATATCCCCGGTGCACTCAGTAGTGTAGCAGAAGGGCCCTTGTAGTTTCATTTAGCTAAGGCATGTTAACTTTAAGCCATTATTTTTGCATTTCTGCATTTCCTATGTTGTAATGGTATGTTGTTGCCGTTATTTCGGTCACCAGAAAGGCTCTGCGTTGTAATGTCGTGATTTCTACCTCAATAAGCTAAACTATTCATAACATGAGTTGTTGTTGACTATACTTAGGGTTATTCCACTATACTTACCAAAATTTGATTTTCCAAATACATGTTAACAGTATTTCATGTTTCGGGAAAAAATAAACGAATTTTCAAATTTCGGGTGTGACTGGGATTTCTATGAATATATGAATATGTTGTTCAGATTTCTAAATACGAGTGATAATTTGTATAGTATTCAAAAATTTCGCATTTCAATTGGCTCCGAGCAAAAAATCATACAAAAAAATACCTTTACATGCATTGACACTTAGGGTTACTGCGCTAGTACATTTTAGATGCAACGAAAGGTGTAAATATAATATTTTTCTATAATATGCTAGTCCATATATCAAATAGCAAATCTCATCCATTCTTCCAAAAAATTACCTTCAAACACGTTATCCTAAGACCCGCCGAAAAGGCATACGCGTTATAGTATGCTATAGACTATAATACTTAGGGTTATTGTGCGATTACAATTTACATGCAAAGCAATGTGTAAATACAATATTTTCCCACAATATGGTGGTCCATATATCAAAGAGCAAATCTGCCCCATTCTTACGGAAAAATATATTCTAATACGATATTTTACGCGCTGCCGAAAAACCATGGTTTATATACTTTCTTCAGAAATCATAAAAAGCGTCTTTATGTAAACTTAATTCATACAATTTTAATGTTCTGTGCGACATCATACTTTTTTTTACATGTTACGAACCCTTATAGCTTAACAAAAATTTAGAAAAAATTTTCGTTCGATTTGAAGCTTCAAAAATCACAAAACCCCGCTCCACTTGTCTGTAGCTTTTTGGTTGAGCTACATTTAGTTTGTCGCCCAATGGTTGAGCTATATTTACTCTGTAGCCTAATGGTTGAGCTATATTTAAATGTCTCCTGTTGATTAAGCTATAGAAGCTTCTGTCGCCTGTTCATCAAACTACATTTAAATGTCGCCCAATCAACGAGCTACAGAGATATATTTCTGAAATTTTTTTTCCCCATGGTATATTTTTCTAAATTTGAATAAAAAATGTAATATTAAAAAAAATTCGAGGAGAAAGATAGAGAAGAGAGAAGAAGAAAAAAAATAATAAAAGGGGGCGAATTCGGATTTTCGGAGGTGAATCTAATTTTCGATCGCATGTGGTTGAGAGTTGCCTCTGGCGAATTTATTCATTGGTAAAATTTCTATAGTTGCATACATCTTCGTATATATGATTTCTAGTCATGCATGTTGCGTTTCATTCATGACCATCGCATATTCATACCTGCATGTATTGAAAATTTGTATGTTGATGTAGATAGCTACCATTGCACTTTTTAACTAGTAGGTAGTATAAATATTTGTTGTTTTGCTCTAATATGAATAATTTAACTGTGGGAGTGGAATATTAATTGTTAGTCGGTGGATGTCAGATTATTTAAATTAGTAGATTACTATGTCGCGGTTAAATACATTTAGAGTCGCACGAGAATTTGATAAATTAATTCGGTTGTCAGAACAAAATATTAGTTATCGGACATAGATGTTGAATGATCTAATTTAGTGGATCACTTGGTCAAGGACCAATAATATTAGGGACATAAATAGATTAATATACCGTGTATGATTAAAATTATTAGAGTTTCCTCCCAACTTAATTTGGTAGTTGCAAGTTGTCAATGGGTATAGTCACTAGTCTCATAAAATGACAATCGGCTTAGTCGTTTATATTGCACTAGAGAAAATTGTTCTTCTCAATTTGGCAGTAACTAAATATGTCAAATTGATCCTAGCAGTTTGTATGATAAATTTGGTGGAAGTTATACCACATATTTAATTGGTGGCTGTGTACCATTTAAGCAACACATGTGCAGTTAGATTTAATGATTAGGTGGTAGTTAGATGGGTCTTGTGTGATGAATATATTAGTACTCGGTGGTTGATTATTAATTGGATTGGAGCATCGTATAAATTGGAGGATGAAATGTAAGTACTAAGATGATAGGCTTAACCATTAGATAGAAGGTCTATGCTCATATCTTGGATTGGTAAATGAACGATTATGGATGAATTATAGTGGTATAAATATGAATGAAGAATGTATAACCTACATAGTGGACTAATAAAATGAGCTTATGTGTGAGAGATAAGTAACCTATTCGATGGTGAATAAGTGACCTAGAAGCCTCATGTGAATACTGCACAGTTGCATATGTCTATATTGGTGGATTTTGGATATCTATGGTCATAGACTTCCAATGGTTCTTTATATTCGGCGGCGCATGTTTCACGCTATGGTAAAATATTATTGTGAGTTGCATTTCCTTATACATGAATTAACCGTCATGCATGTCATCTCATTTCCAGGATAATCTCATATGCCTAACTAGTAGAATGGCACCCCATTGGGTTGACAGTTGTGTGATCATGATCATGTCGTATTAACTTCTTATGGGGAATTTGATAAGGTTATGGGGGCATAAATGAAGAATATAATCATGTGTGTTATTGGATTGAATAAGGATAAACTGGTCATGTGGAATATTGTTATGAAGATTAACGTTGAGAGTCGAATATAGACAAAAATCTTGACTGGTGGATGTGAAGTAATGCTTGCATGTCAATACGAGGATCTCTAGTGAATTGCTAATTGATGAGAGGTTGTAATTGTGGGAGGTTGTGGATGCTTAACTAAATGGGTGATTGTTTTGTGAGAGGAGGATAGAGTTAACGTTGGTAACTAGGTCTTGCATCCTTCTCATATGCATAGCTTTCATGTGCATTATGTGTATCACATATACATCCATCTCATTCATGAACTTCTCTCGTGCATGAATCTCACATGCATCATCCTCATAAGCGTCATTCTTATATGCATAACCTTTTATGCAATGCATGTATGCATATTATTTTTACCAAAGAATAGTAACTTCGGATTTGTTTGCTTGTATGTATGCTGACGTTAGATTATGCACGCGAATCGTGGGACTATGTGAAAAGTCCAAGACTAGATGATGTGGTTGGTACTCCGATCAACCACAACAAGACCAATTATTCAACAAGCAAGGCAAGCACCCTCCTTTGAACATGTTGATCCCATATTTTACAAAGTTTAATTTGTTTCAATCAAACTATTATGCATGCGTTTAATTTCTGTAAAGTTGCTATATTGTGGGTCATGGTAGCTATGCTCCTAACTTGTGGGATTACCTCAATCACATTGACATGATAACCTTGTTAAAACCTAGGCTAGGATTATTCATGCTATGAAATGAAAAGATGGGTATTATCGTTATTTAATGCCACTTGTACGGTACAAGAAAATGGATTGGTGTTGTATGGAATTGGTAATTGCACGTAGTTAGGGGGAGATACTCGCCTGAGTCAACCTAAGGACCGAACTTGATACTATTAACTGAGTTATTTGGTGCAACCACATGTGCTAGTTATGAGATAGCCTTAACTTAGTAAGCTATATGAAGTTTTAATCTTGCATGTCGGTAGGCAGAAGAGTATGGACGAACCGAGTGAGCGGTGTCATTCTAGGTGCTCCCTTCACCGAGGTGTTGGGGCTAAAGCATTCCAATACAACGAGTATGCCTTGCTATGGGGAGAACGAGGGCGATGACTAGCGGGACCATCGTAACTGTTGAAATTCTGCCGCCATAGCAAGGACAGGTCATACTCGGGCTAGTGCAAGGTTAGGCTTTAGCTAGTTGAAAAGTTTCGTCATAGTCTAGCAAAACGGATACTCGTGTATCGCGTGGCATGGTTGACATGATTGCTAGAATATGTCATGTGGGTAAAGTGTACACTCTCTGCAGAGAATTAAATCTAATCGATTAGCCGTGCTCACGGTCAAGAGCGGCTTGGTGACATAATGTCAAGTATAGTATTTTTGGTTTTGGTTTTGCAAACACCTTGAAAGAAAAATGTGTTGGTAGGACGAGTTGGATCGTTAATATGAAAAGTTGGATCAATGGAATCGTAATGAGTTGGATGCAATATACTTGTTGGATTGGTTATGAGTTGATGAACAAATACTTTATATACTGTTAATTACTTTCTTATTTAAAGTGCTCTTTGCAAATTCAAAATTGTTTGGTGTACTATTCTATTGCAAATAAAATCTGCTTTATGCTGAAAACAAACTTAGTATAGAAGCTTGATCCCTTTGGATAACCCTGCATAATCATTTATTTCCATACACTAAAGTCTTGCGAGTACATACGTGTATTCAACGTTGCTTGTTCACATTTATTCAGAGAAAGAGAAAGAAGACCGTTGCTCGGTTACCTTTACCTTCAGCGGTGATGGCGTATAGGGTCACGGCCACACTCGGGCCTTTCCTGTGGGTTTTGCTTTTGTTTGATGGTTCGTAATCTAAATTCTAGGCCGGTGGCCTACGTTGTCCTTTTAATTTCTTTTAAATTTGCCATAATTACATATCTGACATTCTTCCGCTGTCTTTTGTTGATGTAAGCAGGTGATATTCAATCTCTGTCCGAAACCGAATTCCTGGCGGTTTCGTGGGTCGTGACATGATATCTGTTACTTTGATGTGGCCTGTGATGTTGGAATGGTTGGTGGCATGATTATTTCAGGTGATTGCATAACACAATGTTTTTTTGGAGAGTTTTTTTCCCTGGGTGGGATTGTCTTAAATAGGATATGTGAGTAATTGACTCCCACCCTTTTCTCTTGTGCTTTGATTTGTTCTATTGTGTCAAGGTGGCCGGCTGCAGTAGTTGCATGCTCAATACTAAATTCTAGAAACTGTTAATAGCTTTGTTGCTAAGTTCTAAATGAGTAAAACGGATGCCTTCAGTTATTATGGAATAGTATGTTTCAGTGTTGCTGAGCAAGTGAAACTAATTCATTGCTTTGTCCATTGGAAATCAAACACTGGAAGTGTTCAATTTGTTTCTCCGTACTACATGGCGGATACGGTCGTTGAAACGTGGTCCGGTGAACTACATGGGTTTCGTGTTGCTGGAAACTTCACTGAAATTGACAATGCCACGCGCAGATGGGTCCCTGACATTAACAAAGTGAAGGGCGGGGAAGGTCGTCGCCAAACGCGCCGCATCCGCAACGACATGGATGAGTCCGAGGTTAGAGGCCCTGTCCGTAGGTGTTTCCTATGTGGAGAGTACGGCCATAGGAAGAACAAATGTCCTGCGAAGAGCGTTTCAGATGGAGGGTCTTTACGTATTTGCCTGTGAGGCGTTTGCCTTGTTCGAGGGTTCCCCCCGTTTGTATGGAATGTAATAATCATACATGTCTACGTTAAATTCTTATGGCTATGACTCTTGACAACTATTGTGTTCCTTCTTTATGTCATGCTTCGAGGAGTGACTACTTGTAATGTCAAAAGAATTGCGTCTGGTTATGTATTGAAGAAAACTACATGTGTTTATTCTGGGGCACGGAAAATCTTGTGCTCGTTGCATCTGCTAGCTAAGATTGTCATCATCGCTAGTTATGTTATTTGTTCTTAGTTTAAATGCAGCAAACTAGTATGTTTTTATCTACCCCTCGTACATTTGGTGTTGCTTGTTTATCCTTTTGACATAATGTCCATCTTTGATCTCGTCAACATAAATTATTATTTTGTTTGTTATGCGCAGGAATGGCGGCTGTGGGCGAGGGTTGCGATTGGCCGTATGGCCTTCTTGATCGTCACTTGGACGCACGCCACCGTGCACGGTTGCATGCTACTACCAGAGCGGGCACGGATCCTGGTGTCTTGTCCACACGGACTCCAGTACGTGCATGGGGCCTTGACAACCGCTGGTTACCCAGGTATGTAAGCGTACTAAGTTTTGTGGTACTGAATGGGTTGAAACATGTTGTGGTCTAACTTGTAATTCATTGTTGCAGATTGGAGGCGGCGGGACTACTTCCGCTTGCACGGATGGTGGAGGCCACACAAGAGGACCACGTCGAAGGTCTGGATGGTGAGGTCATCGTCGTCGAGCGATCTCGACGCTTCCCCTTCGACCGATCCCTCCTTACTGCCCTCGTGGACTGCTGGCGGCCTGAGACGCATACCTTCCATCTACCCTGCGGAGAGATGACGCCGACTCTGTAGGATGTTTTGATGCTGACCGGCCTCCCAATCGCTGGTCAGGCGGTTGTGCCACCGGAGGTGGATGACGATTGGCGTGATGACCTTTTTGCTCGGTTTGCAGGAGTCCCCCCTGCACAGGGAGGCCAGCCGCAGTACGCCCCGCTACACCCACGACAGCGGCACGGTCCCACTCTCACGTGGCTTCGCCAATTCGAGGTATGTGTTGGCACAGTTCAAAATTGGTCCGATTTATTTTATCTGTGTAACCAAAAACATTTTCTTCTTGCAGGTAACTAGGATGGCTGGGGATGCCACGGAGTACCAGGTGAGCCGGCACCTGGAGGCTTACCTGTTGTGATTGTTCGGGTGGGTGATTTTCACCACGACCCATGGAGACAGCGTCGACGCTAGGCTTATCCCGATCGCACGGGCCATAGCAGATGCTGCCCCCCATGAGGTTCCCGAGTACAGCTGGGGGTCAGCTGTACTTTGTGCCACCTACCGGGGTCTATGCGATGCGTGCCTCAGGACGCGCCTCGGTTCGATCCTCTCCGGGTGCCCACTCCTGCTCATGCTATGGTCATTCGAGCGCTTCCAGATTGGACGACCATGGGTTGACGACCGGGTGTATGGCCCGGAGTTATATGGGGACACGGAGGTGGACCGCCCTATGATGGGCTCTCTTTGGTGCCGCAGACGGGTACGGACATGTTTTTTGTGCTACGCAATCTCGCTTTACTGCCTCTTTCGTATTAACTTTGTATCGGTACCTTCTTTAGCCACAATGGGCTGGTCTGCAGGTACGGAGTGTCTACTCCCACTTCACCGAGGCGTTCAATCTTTTGCGGCCCGAGCGTGTCCGATGGGAGCCTTACACCTTATCGGAGGTTAGGAAGCGCGCACCGCACGGTTTGTCCATCCTTTGCGCGCAAGATCTTGTGTACTTGCACACACGACGGAAGCTTGTGTACGATGTGTACGTTGAGGATTACTCGGTTCACCGGGTAATGAGGCAGCTGGGACTCAGGCAGGAGGTCCCTGTTCCACGCGGCATCCCAGTCCCCACAGAGGCACACATGTCGGTAACTTCACTTCTCCTATCCTTACATTTCCAATTCAACTCACTGCACATGCTAACGGGTTGACAACTTCCGCAGTCATTCGAGGAGGGGTGGCCGCCGGACTAACTGGGCCATGAAGATGGCCCCTTGGGTGGAGCAATGGAGTCAGGCACTAGAAGACCAGGTTGCAGATGTCGACGTGTACGACATACAGGGATACCAGGAGTACCTACAATGGTACTCCCCACTTACACGAGTACGCCTTTTGCCCCCTGCTGAACCGGAGGATATCGTACCAGCTCGTGCACACGACACATATCCCACCCATGTTGCATCGGCGATGCACTTCGTGGTACGTCAACTAGAGAGTGTAGTCAAATTTGAAACGACATGCAAGCATACATATATCTTACGGCATGTCATCACTTTCAGGGCGACATGGGGACAGAGATGGAGCAAGACTTGAGGTCCATGAGAGGCCGTTTGTGCGGGGGTTTGGAGACCTCACGGGAGGAGATCACGGCGTTCATGGATCGAATGATCGCGAAGACGGCGAGGATTGTGCGGGCCGTTTCGTGCCGGCATAGTTTTTGACGCCGCTGGTGTGGGGTCGCAAACGTCGAGCGTGAGACAGCAGGGGGTCCGGATTAGTACACGACCGCCACCGACTCCATCGCCGTCGACACCACCGTACAAACCTCCCACACTGCCGTACCCGCCGCCGCCACCGACAGCACCGTTCAGACCTTCGACGTTGCCATACCCACCGCCGCCACCACAGGAGCAGCCTGGGAGCTCATCGTGGCAGCAGCAGGCCCTGTTCTTTGTGGCAGGTAATATTCTCATGTAAACATGCATTACATTTTATGGTAACTAATACTCGTGTATGACAGGCCACTCGTTCGGATACCCTGGCGGCGCGACATGGATGCCTACTCCTTTCTTGGTTCTGACCCTAGGTGTGTTCAATATGCTTCGTAAACTGGCATTGCAAGATATTTTGCTTTCAAATATATCTGTCATTCGAACTTACTGTAGTACTTTCAGGTTACCGTCCGGAGGGCCAGACTACGCCGCACACGCGGGCGGACGACTTCGACACGGAGTATGCTGGTCCAACGCATCCAGACGTCCTGTTTGGGTCGCACCCGAGCGCCCCCACGCCTACACAGCCTACAAACCCGAGTTCTTCAAGCCGTACTCCTGTACCACCCGTGCTGCTTGGAGCCCGGATCAGCCGCCCACAGACCGGTGGACCCCTTCAGGGCCCAGACGTCGACCTGCAGATGCACGTCGACCAGAGAGGCGTACCAGAGCTCGTGCACAGGGGGAGGGAGGTCACCAGGGTGAGGGAGGTGACCAGGGAGAGGTAGGTGACCAGGGAGAGGGAGGTGACCAGAATGGGGACTACGACGACGTCGACGATTGAGTATTGTATAGCGACGTTGTATTTCTGCCTTGTAATGTTAGTTGTTGATTATACAATTCTATCAGCTTTTGTCATATCAACCTCATGTCATTATTGGTATTTCAGCTTTTGTCATATCAACTTTTTCAATTTTTGTCATAGCTTCTTTTTTAGCTTTTGTCACATCAACCTCCTATCATTATTGCTTTTCCATCGCATGCGAAGCTGCAGACGAATCCGATGCTGGCGGATTTCAACTTCTCTTAAGTCCGCCACTCCTATGGTTGGCTATTTAAGTCCCAGTGGTCACCTACCAATAATCACAGCAAGCAAGCAAGCTTCGGGCCAATACGAGGGAATACGAAACACGGCGCGCAAGTTCGGCAACCAACCAACCGGTGCCAATGGAGCTCCCCTCGCCCCCAAGGCGCAGCGTTGTCGTAGCCATCCCCGAAGGCACGCAGGTCCGCATGTGCCTATGCGGGGATCCATGCCGCTTTCGGCAGTCTGTAGACAACTCATACACATACGGTATGAGATACTGGAGTTGCCGCAACCACGACTCCGAGCCAACGCTGGGGATGCGAATGCGGCGAAGAAGCCCGGTATGTGCGTACTCGCATTTCATGTTACATCAAACCGTGCAAACCTTAATACGGTAATACTATCTGCTCTCACCAATTGCAGCCTCCGTTGTGCGAGTTCGTTGAATTCTACGACGCGGAGCAGACAACTGACATGGAGAGGATGCGGGATCGGGAGTACTCGCATCGCAGAGCTATGGTAGAGCAGCAGTGGCGCGAGCAGGAGGAGGAGGAGAAGCGCATGAAGGCTGCTGAAGAAATGCGTGCACAAAGGGAGGTCAAACGGCTGCGCCTGGCGGTCCAGCGGGAGGCCGAGCGTGAGAGGAAGCGCGAGAGGGCGGCTAGGGCCAGGGCGGTAGGCACCGATAGTTTGCGCAAGGGGAAATATCCCTGGTGCACTCAGTAGTGTAGCAGAAGGACCCTTATTGTTTCGTTTACCTAAGGCATGTTAACTTTAAGCCATTATTTCTGCATTTCTTATATTGTAATGTTACGTTGTTACCGTTATTTCGTTTACCAGCAGGGCTCTGTTTTGTGATATTATGTTGTTGCGTATGTACTTACGTATTGTATTTTTGCATTTATGCATTTCCTATGTATTGTATTGGACCATGCATGATATCTTATCGGAGTACTCGATAATACTTAGGGTTATTGAGCTAGTGCGTTTTAGATGCAAACAATGGTGTAAATCAAAGATTTTCCCATAATATGCCAGTCCATATATCAAACATCAAATCTCATCCATTGTTACAAAAAAATAACCCCAAACTCGATATCTTACGGCCTGCCGAAAAGGCTTAAGCGCTATAGTTGTAGAGTACTCGATAATACTTAGTGTTATTGCGCTAGTGCGTTTTAGATGCAAGCAAATGTGAAAATCAAATTTTTTTCCCATAATATGTTAGTCCATATATCAAATATCAAATCTCATCCATCGATACAAAAAAAATTTCCCCAAAACATGATAGCTTATGGCCTGCCGAAAAGTCTTAAACGCTATAGTTTCGAAATACTCGATAATACTTAAGGTTATTGAGCTAGTGCGTTTTAGATGCAAACAATGGTGTAAATCAAAGATTTTCCCATAATATGCCGGTCCATATATCAAATATCAAATCTCATCCATTGTTACAAAAAATTACCCGCAAACACGATATCTTACGGCCTGCCGAAATAGCTTAAGCGTTATAGTTTGGGACTACTCGATACCACTTAGGGTTATTGCGCTAGTGCATTTTAGATGCAAACAACGGTGTAGATAAAATATTTTTCCATAATATGCTAGCCCAGATATCATATAGCAAATCTCATCCATTCTTACGAAAAATTACCCCTAAACACGATATTTTACAGACTACCGAAAAGGCTTAAACGCTTTAGTTTCGGAGTACTTGATAAATGGGTCTTTACGGTAAACTCAATTTGTACATTTCAATTTCGCATGCATTTTGCAAAAAAATAAAATAAACCTACGTATATTTTTGTAATATGCGAATAAAAAACTATTATTTATAAAAAAAATTCTGGCCGCGTAGCCCTGCATAGTTATAAAAAATTGTTCCACAACTAACAACTGAAAATAAGAAAAAGAAAGAATTAATCTATTTATTTCCGCAAATTTTCAGGAAACAAACTCCTAACCATAAATTTTAAAAATAAAATTTCAAATATTTTTTCCTTCATTTCATTTTTTAATAAGGAAAAGAAGAAAGAAAATGAATTAATCTATTTGTTTCCGCAAATTTTCAGGAAACAAACTCCTAACCATAAATTTTTTTAAAAAAATTCAAATATTTTTTCCTTCATTTCATTTTTTTCTTCTTTTCCTCTTCTTTCCCTTTTTTCTTTTTCTTTTTTTTCCATGCCTTGGACAGCCGCCCGGCAGAACCGGCCGCTGCCCCCCTGCCCCCCCTGCCCGCTGCCCTGTCGCGCCTAGCTGGCGCGAAGCTAGCTGCCATCGCGCCACGTGTCCATTTCGTGCCACGCTGGCGCGATATCATCCATTTCGCAGTGACGTGGCGCGAAAAGTCTCCAGTTGCGATGACGTGGCACGAAAATAGTCCACTTTTGTAAAAAAAAAATTATGAAGGTATAGTTTTGTAATACACAAATAAAAAATGATTATTTATAAAAAAAATTCGACTGATGAGCATCTATCTGTTGGTCAATTACACACAAAAAAATAGTGAAAAAACATAAGAGAGGAAAAAGAAGATGGTGCAGCTAACTTCAGATTGCTAGGGTCGTATTTGGAGAACTCGTTTGTGTGAGAGAAAATCATAACATAGAAGAATCTAAACCTAGAGCCAATATAGGGAGCTCTTGCTCCACGCAGTCGTTCCCGAGCCGCTCGTCACTGGATTGGCCGTACCGAACCCGTCGCTGCTGGATCCGCAGTACTGAGCCTGCCGCCACAGGATCCATGTGTGCAAAAGAGCAGCAACGAAATGATAGGGGCTATTATTAACTGTGACACAAAAATTTAGAGCTGCCTTGATACAAAGGCAAGAGTTATCTTGGTAATTCAATATAAGTGATTTGCTACATACATAACAGAAGAAGCTTCACTTTTGGTTGGCCAAGCGGAGACAAACAAAATTGCCTTAAACATTCTAAAAGAAATGCATAAGAAGGACTCCAACCCAATAGCATTGGCACGACCAGGTCGCATAATTTTTGTTAGCAACAAATATACAACAACAAATTGCACCATTGTAGTGAGCAACAAATAAACAACAATAAATAAGTGAAGTAATTTTTGGCGTGAGCCTCTGTTTGTAATCTGGGCCTAATCAGCAATGATTGTGTCCAAGGAAATGACCTTATCTCTTATTGAAAACATATTTCGACGTACATGGAGCTTACTTGCAAGATCATCAAAAGACAAGCATACAAGATCATCAAGATAGATAATATCAGCATAGGGTAATATAGCAGACATCTAGGACAATAGTAGACACTCTTTGTAGGAAAATATGTATTGAGATGTTATTATTGGCGTAGGGCAAGCAATGTATAGATGCCTGATAAAGCAACATAAAACACTATGTATATCATTAAGGATGCCAAAAAGAAACATAGGACCAACGAATAAGTATCCGCGTAGCTCCAGTGACACAGATAGTAAAGATATTTGGGAGGCTATACGTGAATGAGCAGATTTTTATATATGAGCATTCCCGATAATATGAATATATGATGCAAAGCAGTAGGTGCAACTTTCCCAGCTATGCAGAGCTATAGGACCCCTTGGGAATAGCTTTTGCCCCGCTTCTGTTTAAAGAAAATCGGATTATTTGCCACACGAGATCGAGGATTCTGGACAACTTCTCCTATAATCAGAAACTGCCTTCTACATAGAATCAGAATCCAGCTAAAACCTGATTCTCGTTGATTCTTGCTAATTCTCGCCAGCCTGGTCCAGAACCTAGAAGTCGCATCTAGCCCAACCCGATTCTCCCACAATTAGAAACAGCTTCTCCCATAATCTAGAATACAGAATCTGTCCCAAAGGGGGCCTAGTATGCTTGCCAATAGATAGGGATGTAATAACATATATGAACACATAAAAGGGAAAGCAGTCAAAGTATTCCAACAAGTTGCAATTTCCCAAAGAAATGCAGTCACTATACCCACAGATGTAGAGGTAATGGTTTAAGTTGCTGGTGCAGACGCGCAGTTGTAGACTTGTAGGTAATGTATGCGCAGGGTGCATATCTTTTCTCAGCTTCCTCATATTGGAGCAACATCTTAAGTGAAATGCCTGGTAAGAGGGATCTTTGGCTCTGTTCGCCTGAAGAGGAAATTCAAAGTAAGAGAAAAGGGAATAAGAAAATACTATAAATCCCAAAAGACTATGTAGGTAAACATCATTAAAGTGAAAGAAGAATCAACAAAAATTCTAGACCTAGGTAGTATTGTAGTTAACAGGGGTTGTTCAACATCTGAAACTGAAATTCCTTCATCTGCTGATTGACGCATTAGCCATGTTCAGCAGAGATTTTTTTCTTCAACTACAAATAGAAGTAGCTAGAACTCCCAGCAAAAAAAATGTAATTAAGAACATTTGTAATTATGTTACATCAAATGAAGCATTGGGTAGCTAGAATATTTGTATGGTGAACATTTGTAATTATATTACCTGAGATACATCAGTTTTCATGTTGTATTGGTATCAACCAAAGAACGTTTTGACTAATAGGGTTCAATTCTAGGCACCGAGGTTACTGTTAGAAGATCTTATAATACTCAGGTAATTGAAGTACAAGACCACACTGCGGAGAATATTGGAAAAGCTGACAATGGGGCCTTTTGAAAACCAATTGTTTTGCTTGACAATACCACAAGTACGTGGTATATATACGCATGGGCGGACTCAAGAAGGCTCAGGGAGTGCACTGGACACCCCTCAGATTTTTGTTTTTCTCTGTATATAGGCCTCTTTAGGTGACACCTCCAAGCCCATTTATTGTAACACCCTAACCTACTGGACACCCTGTCATTTTCGTTCTAGGTCCTCCACTGTATATACGTGTACATCTCCGATCTCCACTGCCATGTTTTAGATTTTTGGAAGTCATATCTTACTTTCCCGATTCATTACTATCTTATCAATCAAGGTTGAGGGTGGAGAAGATATTATCACCGCCATTAGATGGTCTCAGAAGTTACACTATGACAACAACGATTCTCAGTTGACATACCTTTCCGGTTTCCATTCTATGTCAACCCATTACCAAAGGTGTTCATGAAGAGGGAGAAAATTCAGTTACTGTGAATAGTGGTTTCAGTAGAGAGGTTTTGTTGCAGGGCACTAGCCACCCATTGAAGGTAGTCAAGTATAACTTCTTTCTTAAATATCTGCATGTGGGAGCGTTAGGGCCTGTGCAAAGGTTTAATCATCAGAAGGCTTTTCATCGCTATTTCAGGAGAAGGGTAGGCATGGTGAGAAATTGTCTTTCCTGCATGAAGCAATTTGTTGAGAGTTGGTCGAGCAAAGATTTCACCTTTTCATACAGTGTGAGTTAATTCTGCTGTGATATTTTTCTTGATTAACTGTACTCAGTACGCACTCTTTAATATTTGTAGCGTTTTTATGCTGAGTTTGTTATCCAGGATCAATTGAGAGTCCAATACTTGGTTGGTTTAGGAAAGCATCAGGTACAATAGTGACAAATATCTCCATCGATGCTACAAAACATCTTGATGAATTTGCAGTGAGTTTGTGCATGGTTAATTACTTAATTTTGTAAATTTCATTATGTAGGGATGCATATGATAGAACAATCTATGCCACTAACCTTTCTTGGCTACCATAAATTTCATTATGCAGTTCTTGCTGTCATTTTTTAGATCAAGAGGACATCAAAAGATGCCCCAGATTTCTATTAATGAAAACTCAAACAGTAGAACATGGGGGTTTGGCACCACCCCACTACATGAAGTCCAAGACAGGGGACATAGTCCATCACAAACACACAAAAATAAAGCAGACAATAACATCATCCAGTACATCAAAATCTAACTTCTCCATTTCAGTTTTGCAGGCTGCCAGTTTTCTTCAGATCAGTCACGAAAGTTGCCAAAATATACCGGCCAATCCTGTTCAGCGGACTCCTTCGCATCAGCAGCAGTGTCAGCTGATTTGCTCCAAACATTAGTGTCCAGCTCCACCTTGTCCCAAACTCCAAAGCCAGGAATGACAGCGAAATCTTGACAAGAAGATAAACATGAACCATGACGTCCCAATCTCAGCCGAAGATAACCGGACCAGTCAGCAGTTTTTCTGATCAGCAGAAAGTTTAGTCATGTACGACGCCATCGCCACTAGCTCTTCCGTCATCTTCTCAGGAGCCTTCTGATCATTGTATTCTTTATCTACGAGATCACTCCATGGCTCAGTCGCAGAGGGGAACGCAGCATGAAATCCAAACTGTCGTAGAACATCTGCACTTTGCTCATCATTTCCTCCTTGAACAACGGATCCCAACTCTTTAAAGAAACGAGCACTTTTCTCCAAACCACTTTCATATTGGACCACATCTGAAAATTGAAAATCATATCATTCCTAGTAATCCAAATATTCCAAAGCACAGCAGCGCAAATGGTATTTAAAGCAGCATTTTTATTGTTACTAAGCCAAAACCGAGCAATGGACTCGAAATTATTTCCAATTTTCCTGTCAAAAAAATCTCCAACTATATCCCACATATTTTTAGCAACGACACAATCAAAGAACAAATGATTAATCGATTCCCTCTCATTACAAAAGCTACAAGCAACTCCTTTGTCAATACCTCTCTTCAGAAGATTATCTCTAGTCATAATCTTATTATTAGCCAATAACTAAAGAAAGAAATGGATTTTAGGAGGAACAACTAAGCCCCACACAGCCGGGATAAAAACAGGAATTACACCTCTAAAATTAATAATTGCATAGAGAGATTTAACCGAGTAAACACCCTTACTCTCATACTGCCAAATTAAAGAATCATCATCATCCACGAAATTTATACTCTTTACGACTTCCATCAAATCAAACCATCTGATCATCATTTTTTCAGAAAACGTCCTTCTAAAAGTACATTTACAATTTATGCCATCCCAAATTTCAGAAATAGTATAGCCTTTCTCATTAACTAAACTATATAAATCCCAGAATTGAGTTGCTAAACAAGAGGAACCAAACCAGATGTCCTCCCAGAACCTAATCTTTCTCCCATTACCAACAGACCACTTGTAACCAAATTTAGTAGCTTTTAAGGCCCATAAAACCCCTTTCCAGAAAACTGAAGTGTGCTCATGGTTGTCAACAAAGATATTCGGACTATTAGTTTTATACTTGAAAGACACTAACTCCTTCCAGTATCTAGACTCTTTATTGTAGAACCTTCTAATCCAAGTAGCTAGAAGGCACATATTAAGATCTCTAAGGTTTGGTAAGCCCAGACCACCATACTTCTTGTCCATACAAACTAGATGCCAGTTAGCTAAATGAAGCTTATTATGCCCTTCATAATTGTCCCAAAGACAATTAGCCATGTGAGAATTGATCAAATCAAGGGCCCACTTAGGAAATCTAAAAAAAGAGAGAAGATAAATCGGAATGCTAGCCAAACAAGATTTCACGAGAATCAGCCGACCACTCTGAGAAAGCAGTTTACCCCTCCAACCAGCAATCCTTTTCAAAATCTTATCCACAAGCGGCTGAAAATCTTCCCTTCTAATCTTATTATAATGAAGTGGAATACCTAGATATTTAATAGGAAAGGAACCTATCTTACAACTAAGAATACCCGCATAACTCACCAACTCGCTAGATTCACAACCAATTGAAATTAGCTCGCTCTTATGAAAGTTAATTCTCATACCCGACATTTGCTCAAAACAAGTCAAAAACCACTTCAAATGTAAAACAATATGTTCATCATTCTTAATGAACAAAAGCGTATCATCCGCATATTGCAAACTGATTATCCCACCAGGACAAAAATCTTCGCAAAGACCAGTGATCAAACCCATATTAGAAGCTTTATATAACATCCTAGCAAACACATCAGCAACCAAATTAAAAAGGATTGGAGATAAAGGGTCTCCCTGTCTTAAACCTTTACCCGTTTGAAAAAATTTACTTTCGATATTATTGATTTTGACTCCCACAGAGCCATTCTTCAAGATACAAGAAATCCAGTTCCTCCATTTAGGCCCAAAGCCTCTTTTATCCAGAATATCTAACAAGAAATTCCAATTCACTCTGTCATAAGCTTTTTCATAATCAAGTTTCAAAACTAGCCCTTTACCTTTCTCCTGATGAATTTTATGAATTATCTCATGAGCAGTAACAACACTTTCCAGAATATATCTATTTTTAATAAAGGCAGTCTGATTTTGAAGAATAATCCTATTGCAAAGGAGACCAATTCTGTTTGTCAAAACTTTAGTGATGATTTTATAACTACAGTTCAAGAGACTAATAGGTCTAAACTGCTTAATATTTGTAGCATTGTTCTCCTTAGGAATCAGTGAGATCATAGCAAAGTTAAGTCTAAAAACATCCAAATCACCTCTCTCCAAGTCATTAAACAAGTCTAGTAAATCCTTTTTGATTATATCCCAAAATTTCTGATAAAACATGAATGGTAGGCCATCAGGACCTGGAGCTCCATCCGAATAAGAGTCAAAGACAGCTTTTCTAACCTCTTCCTCCGAGAAAGGAGCTTCTAGCAAAGTATTCTCCTTATCCGATATCATATCTTCATTTCTAAAAAAATTATCACCTAGATTAATATTAGGTTTATCTTCAAAACCAAAAAGGGTTTTATAGTAGTCACTAGCTATTTCCAGCATACTGTTAGTGTCATGAACAGGGCCCTCAGGACCTTCAAGAACGGAAATAAAATTTTTCCTTCTTCTTTGATTGGCAACTGCATGGAAGTATTTGGTATTCCTATCCCCTTCCTTTATATCTTTTTCCCTAGCCCTCTGTCTAGCTTTTGTCTCTTCGATATTCCAAATTTTCTCTATTTCCTTCCTAACAAATAATAACCTGACATTCTCATTCACTGAAAGGGATCTAGACTCTGAAAGGATATCCAAATTATCGAACTCTTCTAAAAGAGAACTTTTCTTTTTCTTAGTCTCAGATTCAACATTACGACTCCAACCTCTGGTAACTTTCCGCACATTTCTAATTTTAGTCTGCCATTTATCTATCGCACTACCCCCTCTTATTTGAATATTCCAAGCTTTAGAAATAACATTACTAAAATCTTCACGAAGTAACCACCATTTCTCAAATTTATAGCTACTTTTGTTATGGTACACTTTTTTACCAGAATCCCATAATATCGGGGTGTGATCACTTCCAACCCGAGGAAGAGTGGAAACTAGAGCCAAAGGAAACTTCTCCTCAAAAGAGGTACTACACAAGACTCTATCAATAACCGACATAATAGGATTATTTTGATTATTTGACCAAGTAAAATGTCTTCCCGTTAAATGTAACTCCATAAAACCCCATATATCAATCCATTCATTAAATTTATCACACCACTTTTGATCTACTCTGTTATTACTCTTGTCAGACTGAAATCTAGTTAGATTAAAATCCCCTCCCAATAAAACAGGAGTATGCTCATCACCAATAAGGATTTCATGTAATTCAGAAATGAAATCTTGTTTACCCTCCTCATAAGGGGCTCCATACACCGTAACTAGTCTCCAAATAAACTCATCCTCCTTTGACTTTATCATACATTGAATATAATAATCTTTAATATCAACATGCATAATTTCCATCACGTCAGCATTTATCCCGACCAAGATACCACCTGCAGTGGCTTTCGAAGGTAACCAATTCCAAACTAGATTTATAGACCCGCTAATATTATTAAGAAACGAAGTACTAAATTTATCTTTCTTCGTTTCTTGTAACCCAACAAAATCTAACCTATACTCTCCAATCAGTTCTTTGATACATTGAGTTTTCCCCGGTTGTCCTAATCCTCTAATATTCCAGAAAATACCCCTCATTTCCTTTTATTTTTCAAGGGGTGCTTGCCCCGTTTATATGTACCAACCTTAGTCCATCCCTCACAATCACTAACATTTAAATTGTTCTCCTTCAGAGAATCAATAATCTTCTCACAATTAACTAATGAACTATTCTCATACTCAACACTTTCTTCAGCATGTGATCTATTATCATATTCATCATGTTTTCCAGCATATATATTATCCTCATAGTCAGCACTTAACTCGGTATGTGGACTATTCTTATAAACACTCTTTTTTTCAGCAAGTGGACTCTTCTCATAATCAGCATTCTTAACACTACAACCTTTATCATCTCCTGCAGAGATTTCATTTTCAAACTTATTTATCCTAATTGCATCCATTTCCTTACAAAATAAGATATTCTCAATTTTTTCATGTTTTGAACTCCCCATCGTAATATCAATACTCTCAGCCAAATTATTCAACTCAATAACAGAAAGAGAATCAAAAGAACTCTTAGATATCATACCTTTAGATTTACCTTTTACCTCCAAATTCTTTTGGCGTTGAAGCTCTTGTGCCTTCTGCAATACAGTTTTGCCTCGATCATCAATTCTTTTACTTCTTCTCTTAGCTGGTACCGGGCCCCAAAGATTTTGTCTCTTCAAAGACACATTCTCCTGTCTGCAAAAAGATTTCTCCCCAATGTATTCAATTTCCGTTTTCATAAGACCCAGATCAGATTCAACAGTCTTATCTTCTCTTTTAATAGTCTGATCCATAGAGGCATGGCAAGGAGACAAAGAATCTTTGTTCAACACATTCACCAAATCATCCCCATAAACATCAGTAGGCTCTTTATCATTGCCATCTCCCAAAACAAGTTCCTCAAACTCCTCATCAGAGTCAATCATCTCCAAGTCTCTAAGTAATTTATAACAATTATCACTACTCACAGCTTCCTCTTTAAATTCTCTGCTAAGATTTTCCTGTAACATTTGAACCCAAGATTTTTCACCCCTCTTCTCATTAAAAGACTCTAAACCAGCCTTCATCTACTTAATCTTGAAACTTTTGACCATCAACTTCTTTCCCTTTGGAACCAGAACCTTTACTTACTATATCCTTTCTAGTATTTTCAGCAGAGGACCTTGGAGAAGCATTCCCCGAAGGATCCTGTTCGGTTTCCATATTATCTCCATTACCCTCATTACCACCATCTTTATCCCCCCCATCATCTAGATCATCAAGGTCATCGTCATTATCATCATCTTGACCACTAACCCTATCAACAACCTGAGCCTCATCACTTTCTACCTTTATATGAATCATGAACAAGACTTTTTCAAATTTCCCATCACCCTTTGCTGAGGAATTTTTCCAGGATCCCTACAGGCAATTTGTATCCTCACTACTTCATAAAAACTTTTAAACATTCCCGTCCAATCTACATTGATTAGAATCCCAAAGCAGGATGCAATTTGCTCAAACACCCTCCAAGCACACCATTTCGGGGGGATACCTCTAATTTGAATCCACACCTCTTGAAGATCATCAAACACATCTAATTCCCCTTTCCAAGCTTCAACATAGACCGTAACTCCTTGCTTATTCAGATTAAAACTTGGAAGTAAAGCTAGATCTGACACTTTCTTCTGCGGAGGGAACCTAACAAGGAACCTGAAGCTTTCTAGTTGTCTAATTTGCCAGGGCCAGCGAGAATCGAATATGTCAGCTAAATTTTTTTCCAGTTCATCAATCGTAATCTCACCTTGATCAATAGTGATAATTCCACAATTCTTGAACCTAAATCCAGAACTTCTACTCGAATCAGGAACCTCAAGGTGGAAAAAACCTAGACCACTTGCAGCGCTTCCAATATATCTTGCTACCTTCTGAGGTTGAAATTTACTAGGACACAAATCAGTTTGATGACCCGGCTCTTCACAAACAAAACACAATTTCGGATTCTTGCAATTACCAACCAAATGTCCTGGCTCTCCACAATTGTAGCAAATAGACTTCACAAAAGTAGACTCATCAATTGCTTGTTCTGTCGAAACTTTACCTTTGCCTTGAACAGTTTCCGAAGGCTGAGCAGTAGGATTTGCAGGAGATCTTTGATCGATCTGTTTCTGATGTTGCTGTTGAGGGGCTTGCGGATGTCGCATCTGCACCCCTGGGGCAAACCACTGATTTGGACCCCGATGCGAAAGGTGACCGCGCCCTCGTTGCCCTCTGAATGGCGGTGGAGGACGCCAACCGCGACCGGTTCCACCACCGCCACCACCTCGTCTCCCCCATTGGAACCACCCTTGTTCCGACATGCGCAACAGCGATGAGAAAGATGGTTTTCCCTTTCCTCTACCACAGAAATTCCTCTCAAAATTCAAAACACGAGGGTTAGTCTCTAAGAAATCTCTTGGAGAAACGGGAATGCAATCAGAAAGAACAGCTTCACCGGAATCTACCAGATCACGCCGGATCCAAACCAGCGCCGACCGCGCCGCCGGATCCCTAGCGCGAGGAGATCGGGGATGAGGGATGACCCAGAGTTGCCCAAACAACTCCTCTAGGTCATCTTGGTCACCCACTGCATCTGGGCCATTCCGACAATCCCCATATTGCCCTTCCGGAATTGAATTAATTCCGATTTCACCCACCCGTGATCGTACAAGGCCAGGTGTCGAAAATCTAGCAGCAATATGATCTGTAAGAGAACTAACCTTTGAAGTTTGAATCTCCCTCCCAAGTCCATCTTCTACCGTGTGATCTGCTACGTTCTCCCCCCGCTCCTTGGCAACCAGATCTGCAGAAGAATAATCGGAAACGAGGGAAGGAGAAGCATGCTGTTGAATTGGAGTTGCGTTCTCCTTGGAGAGGAAGGCATCGTCGACGACGGCGGAGATGTCGAGGAGGGGGTTGCCCATCGACGGCGGAGATGTCGAGGAAGAAGAGATCCTAGTTCTTGCTGTCATCACGTTCATGTCTTATAATATGCTATAGGCTCTTTGCAGTATCCAATTTCAGATAGTCCAGACCATTTTGTCGGGCGGTACATAGGCGTGGATTGGACTGGACAGACTTACCATCTTCATTGAACTACCATAGCATACTTATACTGCTCTTTTGGGCAGCCAACCTATTTTGTGAAGAAGACTTCGAAACTGCTGGATCCTTGTTTATTTTTCCTGGGGTTGTGTGGGTGGGAGGTGGGCAAGATTTTGTAAGTGTAGCAAGTATAGCTGGAAAAAAAATAGTGTTTTTGATAGTCTTATAACTTTTTTTAATTATTCAGGTGGATTCTGAATGCATTCCAAACATATCAGCAAAATGTCCTTTATGTGTATCTGGAAAATACCAAGGCAAGTTCCCTGAAGGTCCTATTAGAAATTTGCTGAGGGTTCTTAGACATTAGCTAGCCTAATCCGTGAACACATAAAGTGGAAATAAAATTAGAATAAAATTAGAACGAACCTTGATTCAATCATGACATGAACTCGGGTTGGTTGGGCTCGGTGAGGAAGAGACGACGTAGGAGAAGAACGGCGTTGTAAGCTTCAGAGTGCGTCCGGTGAGGTGATGAAGACGACAGTGAGGCCTTCGGGTCAAAGCAGCACGCCTTAGGATCGGTTAGGGTTTTGATTTCGGGATTGCCTCTTTCTTTCTTAATCATCAGAGAGTGAATGAGAGGCTGGGTTCCCCTTTAGAATGTTGCGCGCTTTTGACTCGGGACCACACCAAAATTTCTGTTGGAGCGCTTCTGATCATGGCGCTGGAATCTCGGGAGTTAGTTTAGGGTTTGTTAGCCGAGATCAAAACCAACAGGTCCAGCATATAAAAGACATATCTCTTGACAAAGTAAGTTGCCCAAATTTGCTATTTTGTACATTTGGTTTGTGACTTTTGCTGTTCATTAAGGGACTTGCAGGTCTTAAATTTAGTTATGTGACAATGATTTAAACCTTAAGCTAATTGGTATACTGTCATATGTTATAGCTTTTGTTAGTTTCTAGTTTTTGTGCTGAGTTGATTTGACAACAAGAGAGAAATATTTGAAGAAATTTGATTTTAATATTTGTAATGGATTAGAAAATTTATGATGATTAATCTATTTGTGGAGAAAGAGGAGTGTTTTGTCTTGGCTGTTGACAGGAATTGATCAAGCATGCACATGCAAAGAGATGGAAAGAAAATGACTAGAAGTGGATGAACACGTAATGCATGCAGGCAAGCAGAGGTTTGAGTTAAGCACGTCACGATGCATGGCTAGTTCACGTATTGGGCTTCAGTTGGAGGCCCGTGACAATAACTAGCACTTGTAAACCGAGGACATGAGGGTTTCCGATTGTTCTTCCTGGCTGAAGCGGCGCACCATATATATACATATGTACTTGCTTCCTGTGCCGTGGCGTACACCATTAAGAAAAAGGGCAGAGCGTGAAAAAAGAGATTAGCCGGAGCGTAGAGGTAGATCGACAAAGAAAGAAAGGAGCGAACGGCGAGCGTCCGTCGGCCAGCGTTGTGTCAAGACAGTCTGATCGAGGCAGAGCGCCAGCGAAGGCAACGAATCAAGCGGCGACGGCGTCGGGATCGGCCAGATTTGCGCGTAACGCATAGCAGACGAAGGACGATCGGCGAGCGGCGCCAAGAGCTGCGATGGCAGATCGAGTTCGGCGGAGGCCGATCGTTCCCGAACAACAGCGTGCAAGCAGGGCGCTTCGGCAAAATCGCTCGGCGGCCAGGCGATGCGGTAGCAAGCAGACGAGCGGCAGCGGGAAGCGGCACGATAGTGCACGGAGCAACAAATGAGCGGCGTATGAGGGTATAAATTCTAGATTGAACTTTATGTGATGAAATTCATGCTTTGACACGTTGATTGATTTAATGCAAAAGTGTGAATTCCAGTTTAATTATTGTGATTGATTCTCATGGTTTAGTCGCTTGGTTTAGTATTGTTTCAATTATTCCTTCCGCTGTTTAGAGTCGATTAGCTTTTCTAGACATCTTTTAGAGGTATTTAGCGCCAACGGTCCTTCAATTGGTATCAGAGCCAGGTTAGCTCAGTTTAATCTTGTGATTAGGAGCTATGGCGCAGTTTAGCACTTTCTCTATGACTAAACCTCCTGTTTTTAATGGTGATGATTACCCTTATTGGAAAGTGCGCATGCAATCTTTTTTACAATCTCAGAGCTATGAATTGTGGGAAATTGTAGAAACTAGATATGTTAAACCTGAGAATATTATCACCGAGGAACAAAAAGATCTTCACACCTTGAATCAAAAGCAATGAGTTATTTTTATGGTGCTTTGTCTAAGGATGAATTTAATAAGATCTCTAGTCTGAAAACCGCTTATGAAATCGAAATCTTTGAAAATTACTCATGAGGGCACTAATGATGTCAAAAATGCTAAAATTGAATTGTTTACTCGTGAGTATGAATTGTTTGCTATGAAAACTGGGGAAACCATTAATGACTTTGCTGCTCGTTTTAATGAATTGGTTAACAAACTTACATCTCTTGGAAAGGTGTTGTCTCAGGAAGATCAATGTAGAAAGTTACTTAGATCTTTAGATCAAAGGGTGTGGCATTTTAAAGTAACTGCAATAACTGAATCTAAGGACTTGAGTACATTGAAATTAGATGCTTTGCTTGGTTCTTTAAAGATATATGAGATGGGTCTCAGTCAAATTAATCATAATACTCATGATGTTCCTATTGCTCTTGCCACTGTTGAGAAAAATAAACAAAAGGATATTGATATTGATGATATGGATTTTGATGCGCTTGCTAGTCTTTCTAAAAAGGTTTCTAATGTTTTGAAAACCAAGTTTGGCAAAAGTAAAAGTGATCTCATAAAATGCTTCAATTGCAACGAATTTGGTCATTATAAGAGTGATTGTCCCAAACTTGCTAACAAGAATTCTAGTCCTTTTCGAAGAAGAAATTTTCGTGTTCCAAGATGAAGAAGTCACTTCAGAAAGCATTCTTGAACATTGTGGAGGAGCTTGATTTTTCAGATGATGATGAGGATGACAATGATCCTTTGGCTACACTTGGAGAGGATGATGATATAGCAGATATTTGCCTTGTTGGGAGAGACGTTTGTCATGAAACGTCAGAAAGTGAAGATGCTGATGATGAAGATGAGGTAAATGATTCTAAAACTTTGGAAGCTTTTAAATTACAAGAAAAAATTCGTGATGCCTTGATAAATAAATGTAAAAAATTGAAACTAGAAAATGAAAAACTTAATCTCTTGGTTAATAAAAGTGATGAAAATTGTGGTTCTTGTGCCAAATTAAAAGGAAAAGTTGCTGATCTTGAGAATGCCACTTGTGAGACATGTGAATTTTATAGAAGTGAAAATGCTTTGCTGAAATCTTGTCATTCTTCATGTGATAAGTGCATTGTGTTAGAAAAAGAGATAGTTTCTTTAAAAAATTCAACTGATTCATCAAATTTGGAGAAGCAAGTATCTGTTTTAACAAAAGAATTTGGGTGTGAGAATCTTGTTGAGCTTAGGAAGAAATTAATTGAACTGGAAAAGCGTCCTTATGCATATCTTTGTACTCGATGCCCTGATTTAGCCCAACAAAACAATTACTTGAAAGCTACTTTGGAAAAGATGACAAATGGTGAGAAAAATTTGAACATGATTCTTGATACTTCAAAATGCTCATTCATGAAAGAAGGAGTAGGATATAAAAAGAATAACACTGATAAAATTCATGTTGTTAATGAAAAACCTGTTCTTTTGCGTCCTTCTGATAATGTGAAGATTGAAAAGAAACATGTGAGATGCTTTAATTGTGGTAAATTTGGACACATGAAAGTAAATTGTTATGCTAATGTGGGTCCAAAATATTGGGATACTTTTTATCATGTGAACTGCTTCAATTGTGGTAAATTTGGACATTATGCTAGAAACTGTTATGCTTTTCGTAATCATGGATATAAGTCAAATGAAACAAATTTTCAGCAACATTACAATGCTCATTTTGGTATGAATAGACTTACAAACCAAAGAAAATCGATGTCTTGTGACCCTTCACTTGATAGCAATCAACTGGAAAGTTTTTCTCATGTAAACGGTGTTAAAACTATTTGGGTTCCGAAAAACTTGTTAAAAAAATGCACTCCAACAATGTCATGTAGAATAGTCTTGCATATCATATAGTACAAGCATTGTCTATTATACTTATTGAATACTTATTTCTATAGCAGTGAACTTTCACATGACAATTTTTCATGACAAAGCCAACTTAGTTGAGTTGTTTTATTACTAGTTGAGAGTGGGATGTTTATGATCTTACAGTTTTCTACTGGATTGTGTAAATTTGTCACAAGGGCTATTTTTCAAAAATCAAAATTCCTAATGTGTTTTTGAGTACTATTTTTGAGCCATTTTTGTTTAAACCAGATGATCATGATGAGTCCTTGGGATTGCTTATAAAAATGCAGGGCAAAAGATGCAAGATTGACTGTGTAATGTCACTTGCCAAATTAGAAAAAGATGTGAGGTCAACCTCGCCATACCTGCACATGACAAGATGCAATAAAAATATTTGCCATATAGGAAAAAGATGCAAGCTCAACCTTGCCATACCTGTTAAAAAAACAGGGCTTGTGAGAAATAGATAAAAAAAAAATTGAAGAAGGAAGTAACTCAAAATAGCAGCTTTGGACAGATAATTGTGAGTCTGATATGTTATATGTGCTCAAATGTAGTATCTTTAACACATGGGATATTTTTATGTATATTAAATAATTTGCCGAGTGTACTTATTCATCTGTCCATGAGTTTATTGTAATCTTATAACCATTTTACTCAAAACTGGTGGTTTCTACTTGACTATGGGGCAGCTTCTGGATTTTAGAGTGTGGATATGCATTGCTATAATATTTGTGTTCACTTTGAATAATTTTCAATGCTTTTTAGGTTTGCATTTCATGGCATATATTCATTTTCATTCTTGTGCGATCCTTGATGTGTGTTTTGACAAAGGGGGAGAGATAGTATGAGTTGCATTTGTTTAGGGGGAGAGTTAGTATGAGTTGCATTCGTTCAGGGGGAGAGAGATGGTGCTTGTATGATTTGATCATCTGTTTAGAGGGAGAGTTTATATTAAGGGGGAGCTATTTTGAATATTCTTTGGAGTGTGTTGTCAAATCACTCATCAAGGGGGAGATTGTTAGTTTCTAGTTTTTGTGCTGAGTTGATTTGACAACAAGAGAGAAATATTTGAAGAAATTTGATTTTAATATTTGTAATGGATTAGAAAATTTATGATGATTAATCTATTTGTGGAGAAAGAGGAGTGTTTTGTCTTGGCTGTTGACAGGAATTGATCAAGCATGCACATGCAAAGAGATGGAAAGAAAATGACTAGAAGTGGATGAACACGTAATGCATGCAGGCAAGCAGAGGTTTGAGTTAAGCACGTCACGATGCATGGCTAGTTCACGTATTGGGCTTCAGTTGGAGGCCCGTGACAATAACTAGCACTTGTAAACCGAGGACATGAGGGTTTCCGATTGTTCTTCCTGGCTGGGGCGGCGCACCATATATATACATATGTACTTGCTTCCCAGGCCGTGGCGTACACCATTAAGAAAAAGGGCAGAGCGTGAAAAAAAAGAGATTAGCTGGAGCGTAGAGGTAGATCGACAAAGAAAGAAAGGAGCGGAACGGCGAGCGTCCGTCGACGCGTTGTGTCAAGACAGGTCTGATCGGAGGCAGAGAGCGTCAGGCGAAGGCAACGAACTGGCGACGGCGTCGGGATCGGCCAGATTTGCGGCAACGCAACGGACGGAGGACGATCGGCGGTGAGCAGCGCGAAGAGCTGCAGTGGCAGATCGAGTTCGGCCGGAGGCCGACTGTTCCCAGGCAACAGCGTGCAAGCAGGGCGCTCGACAGGATCGCTCGGCAGCAGGCCGATGCGGTAGCAAGCAGACGAGCGGCAGCGCGCGGGAGCGGCACGATAGTGCACGGGAGCAACAGCGAGCAGGCGTATGAGGGTATAAATTCTAGATTGAACTTTATGTGATGAAATTCATGCTTTGACACGTTGATTGATTTAATGCAAAAGTGTGAATTCCAGTTTAATTATTGTGATTGATTCTCATGGTTTAGTCGCTTGGTTTAGTATTGTTTCAATTATTCCTTCCGCTGTTTAGAGTCGATTAGCTTTTCTAGACATCTTTTAGAGGTATTTAGCGCCAACGGTCCTTCAGCTTTAATTTCATCTTATTTCTAACTTAAGGACCATCGGTATGATGACAAGATCTGCATTTTCTTTTATGTATGGATTCCAGGTTTTGGCGGCATAGCAGATTGGTCTTCTCACAGCAAAGGTATGGCTTTCTGCAGACAGACAACTAGAGAGAAAGGTGAGTTGTAGGTTATATCAATGGTTGCATTACATTTACTTGCCTTTAAACCTCTATTAAACTTTACATTTTCTTGCCTGTAAACCTCTATTAAACTTTGAGGGCTTGAAATTTTGTATAATAGAACTAAGAATTGAGTTATCCTACAACCAACACTCGATGTCAATACCATGATGTCGTACAAAGTTGAAGAAGAAGCACCAAAACATGAGTAGTTCCATTCAACTAGTTGATATTAATAATACGTGTAGACAAGTAAAAAAGTTAAAGTTTGATGGGTTTGACCAGATACTGATGTTTGAATCCATACTATTTTCCCTTTTTTTCTACATTGTCTGTGCTGAAGTGCCGTGAACATTGTTGATAGAGAAAATTGATCATATGCCCCAAAGTTCATGGGCCATTGCCAAAATTACCTCGGACACATTGACATAGATAAAATGCCTTAAAGTTTATGAGACAATCGATGATTTGCCTTTTTTTTTTTCAAATCTTAGTCGTTTTTATTGCCTGGCAACTTGAACCCGAGGCAAAATGATTGAAATACCATCGGCTCCTTCCTTGGCTCCCCCTTTCTTCTCTCCTCGGACGAAGCAGTCCTGCACCGGCGATTCAATGTTCCATGAAGGCCTTTGGGGTTTCAAAAATTTACAAAGAGGTCCTATGTGATTTTAGGCCATCTCCAACAATGTTCCCTAAATTTGAATCTCTATATCCCTATATACATAATTCCCTAAAAAGATTCCTTCCCTATATCTCTTTCCTCTCCAACAGCATTCCCCAAATCCCACTCTCTATTTTCTCTCTCCTATATTATAATAATATTTCATAACCGCTATATGAACAACATTTATTTTTTTACCAAAAAAATTCGAATGGCTATTTTTAAATGTGAAAATTTTAAATTTATTCTAACGGCCATCATAACGGCTATATCGTAACGGCTGTATTTTTTTGGGCTATATATATGCACAATACATTTCAAAATGCAGTCAAGTAGTGAACTACACATTCATATAGACCGTCCAATCAAAGAATATACTTATCACCAGCGTAGTGAAACTAATCAGTGGCGGAACTAGAAAATTTTTGATGGGTGTGCACATAGTTTCAAATATTAACAAAAATCATGATTTTCGATCGTATCCAGCCGGCTCGATAAACTATACCGGTTGATAAACCGGTTCAATTCAAAAAATTCAAAAAAAATTATATGACGTAAACCACTCGAAAATTGGTGAAAATTGCTCGAAAATCAATCAAAAATCGGTTTCCAAATTATTTCGCTTAGTTTGCCAAATTTTTGAAGAAAACCGGTCAAAAATCGGCAAAATTAGTCATTTTTCATTTTTTTTTTCTACCGCCGAGTTTAAAGATTTTGATTTTGAAACCATTCAGTTTCTACCGATTTTCGACAAAAATCGATGATGAGCAGTGGCGATTTTCGAGCTCAAAATGGTATTGTAATCCCTTGATGTGCACACTTCATACGTATAAATCTATAGTCTTGTATAATCATTTTGTAATATCATAAATACAACATATATATTTAAAATTTGCTAACCTATTGAATATATATATACTAGTTATATGCCCGTGCGTTGCTACGAAAAACAAAATTGATAACGAAAAATAAAGATTAAAAAATAAAAAAATACTATTTTATAAGATCAAACATCTATCTTTAACGCTTCGTTTCTTGCGAAGGGCAATTAAGCAGGGCAATTAAATAGGGCAATTAAGCAGGGCAATTAATGTGACGTGGGAAGAAACTCTCACTTTATATAGTAGAGATATATATACAGTTTGTAAAATTTTTGGGGGTGCCCGGGCATACCCGGCACCCCCCCTAGTACCGCCTCTGAAACTAATCTCTAAAAACAAGCAAAGACAAGTGACTTGGACAGAGTATGCCTGGTTTAAGCTTCAGATATCACCAAAGCAATATCAAATTAGATACATATTGTTACGTACAAATAGATACATACTTTAAGTACAGACAGATACATACTGGAAGCCATCTTAAGAACTCAATAGCAGACGTGTTAATTTTCAGCCCTGAAAATCACATTTTGCCGAGATAAAGTAAATCAAGCATATTGTGCTTTGCCAACATCCAGGGGAGATTTATATAAAAGACGGAACATACATCACATCATCGCGGTCCTCGTTGGCCAAAAGCCGAAGAGGGCATCGGCCACCGCCTACACCAGCTCCGTCCCCTTCCGCAGGCAGGGCCCCCTCATCTCCTCCCTGCATCAAGCGCAAAATTTAGTCATGAAACAACACGGCACAAAAGGCACAGGTGTTACTGCTCGTTCGTGTGATGGGGGAACCTGTAGGAGGAGGAGGCGGCGGCGAGGTGGTGCGAGGAGTTGTAGCCTTGTAGGCCATGAGGTTGCCCAGGTCCACCTCGAAGTTGGTGGCGACGGCGGTGGTGGCTGCTTCTTCTGCTATGGCTGCACCACTGCGTTGCGGAGTCGGGGGTTTGGGGAGAGACGAACCTCGCCTCAAGCGTGGGCGACGAAGCTACGGGCCCTGGCCGATCTCGCGAGTCAAAGGGGCCTCACGGCAGCGTGGGGAAGCGACAGGGACTACGGCGGCGGCTCGACGAGCTTCGGGGAGGCGAGAGGCACGGCGGCGATCGAGGAGACCGTGGAGCCCGATAAGGAGCACACCATGGCTGTCAAGGCCTCCTTCACGGTGTGGGACGAAGCAGCGGAGCCGTGGCTCGCCTCCTCCGTGGACTAGCCGCCTCGAGGGTCCTCGTGGGCGCGGGAGGGAGCAGCCGTTGCCCTCCGAGGCGATGGGAACGCGATGGGGGAAGGATACGAAGATACTGAGATATTAGGAATCTCTCTCCAATACCTAAAGATGAGAAACCGGTTGTTGGCGAAGCTGTTGGAACTTGGAAGCCTGATTTTGCTACTGTTTGTACGGTTTCCTCATTTTTTAGATAGGAAGTGGAAGTAGAGAAGCCGTTGGAATTGCTCTTACACGATATCCTCAGGGGTTTGGAGATTTACGAAGAGGTCCTCTGCGATCGTTTTTTTGCATGAAAGCTCCAGGGTTCCACAAATTTACGAAGAAGTCTGCACCAACATTTTTCCAAAAAAATCCCTTAGGGTTCCAAAAATTAGTTTTCCAAAAAATCCCTTAGGTTTTCAAAAATTTATGAAGAGATCCGGCCCGTTTTCTCGAGGTTTTTCTGCTGTCAAAGTGCTAGATCAAAATTCGCGAAACGTGACGTAGCGTGCAGTCCCAACCTACTGTAAGGTGACAACGGACCATTGTCCTCGAGTCAGAGTAGAATCTACCATCACGGAGAAAATTAAAACCAAAATTAAAAAAATTCTATGGGAGCCCACATGTGGTTGAGATGATACATATGGCAGAGAAAGAATATATAGGTGTACAGTAGAAAAGACTCATTAAATCTATATACAAACCTTATATTTCTAAATAAAATCATTCAAATTATAGACCTTATATTTATCAACAGAAGGAGTACTACTCAATTCTCGATAATGAATCGATTTGATATATCTAATATTGTTATTCAAAATATTGATCCAATTCAATCTCATCAGGATGCAAAAGTCATCCCATTGAATTTCCAGAAGCAAAATTTCTCATATCTATGGGTTTACATCCCGACAAAAAAAGAGAAATAATTATTATCGCATTTTTGCTACTACTCTGTTCATTCTAGTTTATACTACTTTGTTACTTGGAATATATGTAAAAAGTCTGCCAAAATGATGAATTTTAATCAAACTTTAATTATTAATTCTTTTCAATCATTGAAGAAATGAAAGAAAGGGATTAAAAGAAAATTAAAAGTAGATTATCGCCGCGTGGTAGACCATAGTTTGTTATTGCCACATACACAGTGCCGGCCCTGGGGGGGGGGGGGGGCGGAGCGGTACCCCCCCCAAACCATGGGCCCCACCCCTGTATATTTAGTAGTACTAGTAAGTTGCCCGTGCGTTGCAACGGAGTCTCAAAAAAGGGTGGAGGGAAGTTATTATAAAACCTAGTTTGGATTTCTTTAAGTGCTTCCATATTTAACTCCATGGCATTTATGGCCTGAAGTAAAAACTATTTAAGTCCATGTCATTTATGGCATATTTAAGTGCGTATGCAGTATTTAGTTCTATGTGCGCTTCATTTCTTGCGTAGACGTGGGAAGAAACTCTCACTTTATATAGTAGAGATTAGTATTATACACTAGTACATGGGCTAGGCTGCCTGGAAACGCTTCGTGCGTACGTGAGAGTATACGTGACCTAGGCACTTTTGTTTGTTTCATCTGCTGGCTGCTCAGCGACGCGCCGAGCCACCGACGCGAGTCACGCTGTCACGCGAGGCGAGCGAATCAGTGAATGCGATCTGCACTTCAGCATCAGGCGGTGAGGCGAACAATGCGACGACGACGAGCATAGTGTCTGCGACTCCACGGCGCGTCCTACGCCGCCACGCCGGTGTGCCCCTGCGCCTGCTGGCTACTGCCGGACTGCCCTCGCAGGTCGTGACTCGTCACTCGTGACACAGCTGCAGGCTCGCAGCCGCCACACTGACGGCCCGACACGCAGTGTCGACGTTTCATCCATGATCCGTGAGCAGAGGTATTGTCATATTGATTTTGCCAATTACCCTAACCAACATGATTACATGTTAGTATGTTACATGTATTATGTTTAACATATCAATTAGATGGATCGGTAATTTGATATTTCATATTTGGTTTATGAATTTGCAGTAGGCCACTTGTAATCATTTGATTTGACCGTGTTGATGCATATATGATATTGGGATTTGAGAGTTCTACATAATCGGTAATAATTTTTTTGAGTTGATCTAGTTCCTTTGTAGCTTTGCGATAGCTTTCAAATAATAATTGTTTATGTTTAATTTTCAACATATAGTCATGTCGTCTAGAAAGTATCCATCCGGCAGTGAGAAAAGGAAGAGGAAGAAACGGGCAGATGAGTTTATAGAATCACAGAGAGGAGCAATGGACAAATTCTTTACCAGTAATTCGAGAACTTTAAGAAATGCAGATGAGTTGGCTATAGTTCCTATGGTGGAACAACCTAATGTTAATACAGAAGATCAGGGCCCTACACCGGAAGAAAATGTTGACATGAACATGGATGGTAACAATGTGAGTAATCATGAGCCAATATTTATTTCATCTCCTACAGATAATGCTAGTGTTGATGAACAACCGGTTTTTACTGAGGATATCTCTGATCCAAGAAATTGGGGTAATCTTGATAACAAGTCAAGGGACATATTAGTGGAGAAGGGGCCTATAAGAGAAGAAAATATTGTATTTCTTTTGGATGGCAATGGGAGACATTTCTCATATACTCATTACTCTAGAAAGATGAGTGAAAGGACCAAAGATGTCGCCTAGAGGGGGGTGAATAGGCGAATTAAAATTTACAGCGGAATTAAACTGCCCCGAGCAGGTCAATCCGGAGTCTCCGGATATTATGTCCGGATACTCCGGCTTGTCCGGAGTGTCCGGTATTTTATTCGGATACTCCGGGTTGGGTGGCTCGGGAACGAAACTAAATCTAGTTAAACAAGAGACTGGACGCTCGATTAACAACCCGAAAGACAATCTAGTAACTTAAGCTAGAGTAGATCTAGAGCAATGAAGAAAAACAAGCTAGAGCAAAGATCTACAAGAGCTAATTCACACAAGTAAAACTAGAATGCAAAAGGGAGAAGTGGAGACACAATTTTTCACCGAAGTTCGGATTCTTGAAGGGAATCCTACGTCTCCGTTGAGGTGGCTCGGTCGCACTTGAGCCGGGGTCTCTTTCAACCCGCTTTCCTCCCGGTGTTGCACAAATGCACTCGCCGGCTTCACTTCTTGTCTCTTCCCTTTCGGAGGCAAGACTCGCCTTCACAAACGACTGGGGCTCACCACACGCGTTGGTAGCTCCCGGTGACTCCTAGCCGTCTAGGAGACCTTCAACCTCTAAGAGTAACAACACCACGAGAACTTGCTTGGAGATGAACTAGTGCTCAACAACTTGAATTGAATGCACCTAGCACTTTACTTCTTCCTCTCCTCACCAAAATAGATCAACAACCAAATCAATTGGTGGGAGGAAGTAGGGGCTCTATTGAGTGCTTAGAGATGGTTAGGAATGGCTTGAATGAGCTCAATAGAGATTCTTGTCGTTGGGAGAGAGTGGAGGCTTTAAATAGTCATTTCAAAAACTAGCCGTTACTCTCGTTTTTGTACAGGTTGGAGTGTCCGGACAATTAACCCGGAGACTCCGGGTTATCCGGAGACTCCGAACAAAATGTCCGGATACTCTGGACAAACTGGAACTCAAAGTGGCCGAGGGTCCAACCCGGAGACTCCGGACAAATTGTCCGGATACTCCGGATTGAATGTCCGGAGAGTCCGAGTTACCCAGCTCGGTTGGAAATGTAAACTTTTGTAAACTAAATGAATGAGTGCTAGTTTGAGATGCAAGACTTGAAGTTGAGCACATGCACATCCTAGAGGCGATTTCTCGTCGTATCCTCTTAATAGTACGGCTATCCTTAAGACTCAAATAAAATGAAAATTATAATTCTTGTCTTGATGCCGTCTTTTGAAATTTTGAGAGGTTGTGGGGGCATTCAATCTCATTCCAACTCGATATGATCTCGATGTCTGCATTAATCTTCATTGAAGCATTAGATCTCTTTAATTGTGTCATCATTAATCACCAAAATAATTTGAGGGGCTTAGATGCACTTTCAATCTCCCCCTTTTTGGTGTATTGATGACAACACAATTAAAAGCAAAAAGGAATGTAAACATGATATAGTCTATACGGAAGAGCTCCCCCTAAATGTATGCATTAGATAATATTGAGAGGAAACAAATGCACATATTTACGAGAAAGACGACAAGAGCTCCCCCTAAGACATTGCAAGCGAGAAATAGCATTAATATAACAATTAGCTGGAGATAAGCAAGCATAGAAGCAATAATCATAATTCATGACATGGATAACACAAGGTTCAGAACATAAACAACATAAGCAACATCCACAAACAATAAAGGATAACAGGACAAAATAAGAACACAACGACAACCCCACGACTTAACGACATGACCAACTAATCACTCCCCCTTTGGCATCAAGACACCAAAAGGAGAGGAGGACACTGAAGAGATCACTCGTCGTCTTCGCCGTTGGAGGCCTCGTACTCGGAGCCCTCGCTGACGTCGTCACCAGGCGCTGGAGGAGCAGAGGAGGAGGCAATCCCAAAGAGTCTGTCGGCAGAAGTCTCGCTGCTCTCCTCAGAAGATCCAGAAGAGTCGCTAGGAGAGAGAGCCTCTCCAAGGTGACGTTGGATGTTGCGAATCCCCTTGTTGTTCTTCTTTATGCTCTTGCGCATCTCTTTCTGAGCGGTACAGATGTCACGACACATACAGAAGATGTGTTTCAGCATCTTCTGGAGTGTGCCACTGGGGATCTCTGACTGCTGCTCAGAAGGAACAACTGGAGGAACAACTGGAGCGGAGGAGGAGCTGGTCGGGCGACCTCTGCGCGTCCGAGCAGCAGGTCCGGGGACAGCAGGAGCAGGAGGAGCAGGAGGAGGTCGAACCTTGTAGGATAGATGCTCCACATCTCTGACAAAGTTCAGACCTGTCACGCTCACAATCAGTGCCATCACATAGGGAGCGTAGCTGCAACTAGCCATGTTGCTCTGCGCATTCTGCCTCATTGTCTCCCACAGAAAGTTAGCAATGTCGAACTGGTGGGTAGCGTAGCTGCAACTAGCCATGTTGCTCTGCGCATTCTGCCTCATTGTCTCCCACAGAAAGTCAGCAATGTCGAACTGGTGGGTGCGCTCAACGAGGTGAAAGAGCAAGTTCCTTCCATGGGAACTAATGGCAGAAGCATCTCCCTCCTTGGGCCAAAGAGTGACCCTGAGGATCCTATTCAGCATAGCAGGCACCTCCTTCAGTCCCTTGATCATCCCAACTGTGAAGCTCTTTGAGGTGTCATACAATGCCTCAATCTGCTCCGGAGTCAAGACCTTCTTGGCATGCAGCTTAGGATTCGTATTGTATCTGAGATGGAGCACTCTGGCGAATCTCTTCTTGTTTGCCACATACCAGACTTTATCAGTCATCCACCAAATAGCTTCCTCATTCTTGTCGAAGTACAGAGTGGCATAGAATTGCATGATCACTTCATTGTTCCAATCATACTTGAAAGCCATTATGTTCTTGATCTGATGCATCTCACAGATCTGGATGATCTCATCAAAGACTAGATTGCCAGCTGCTGCCATGTACTCCCAGTCTATAGTCTTCATGCGGACTACTGGGTGCTCAAGCGGGTAGAGGACCGTCTCATAGTAATCTGACTGAAACCGGTTCCAAAACCGGCGGTCCACATACTCGTCTTGATAGTGCTCAAGCGGATCTTTCTTCCTGTGCTCAACAATAGCTTTGCCCTTGCCTGACCCAGTCCGATAATCAGTGATCCTCATTGGGTTGACCGAGGCTGGGTACCTCCAGACTGGCTTGGCCCTGACCAAAGGTCCAATGAACCGCCCTGAGTCCCGATATTCTCTCCTCTTCTGATCACGTAGCACAGCATGAGTATCTGCAGGATGCTCATCTGTATTAGGCAGCTGCGGCTGAGGCTGCGGCTGAGGAGAAGCTGGGGGAGGATCAACAAGCTGAGGCCCTTTTGAGGTGGGGCGCTTCATCACAGTACGCCTCTGCTTTTTGGGTGGCGGAGGACGAGTAGGATCCGGAGGGGTGTCCGGAGGAGGCGAGCCTGGAGGAGGTGTGCCTGCAGGATTCTGAGGAGGAGGTGGAGGACTCCGAGGAGGATCTCCACCACCTGACGTCCCCTGGGAAGGATCCATCTGACCAGACAAAACGATACAGAAAGATTAACCGCGAAGCGACTCGAAACAGTGAAGTTTGAAAACTGGCCGAGCCATAAAACCCGGAGACTCCGGATCTTTTATCCGGATAGTCCGGACCGAGGCCGGAGACTCCGGACAATATGTCCGGATACTCAGGACCAAGGCCGGAGACTCCGGATAAAATATCCGGACACTCCGGAAGCGCCAGAAATCGCGCACGGCATGAAGGATTTCAAGGAATCCAACCCATAAACATTATGCATTGGATCTAGATTGCCATACAAAAGATAAACTAGGGGGTAGATAGGTGTAACACCCCAAAAATTTTGCTTTTATTAAATTCATGTGTGATTTGGCACTTTGGTGAATTTTTGGAATTTACTGGAATTTATTTGGATTTATTTGGAATTTATTTGAATTTATCCCATTTTGAAATAATTAAAGAATTTAATTTTGCAAATAAAATTTTGTTGGAAATATTTTATTTGAGTCCAAAATAATCCAAAATATTTTCCAGAATTTTTCTGGAATTTTTCTGAGTCATTTGCTATTTTTAATGAATTAAATGAATTACTGGGAATTATTTTAAATATTAAATCGCTGGAAAATGCGAGTGGGTTTGTACTGTTCATCCGACCGAGCCCGAGTCGAACCCGAGCTCGAGTCCGACCCGAACCCAACTCGAACCACGTTTGAACCCAACCGTGTCGGCCGAAACCCTAGCTCTGCGACCGTTGGATCAAGATCCAACGGCCCGCGTGGGTCAGCGTCGCCGTGGGTGACCGAGTAGATGCGTAGCGCCAGTTCGAATCAGAACCGTGGATCATGACACGTGTACGGCTCCTGTGCATCGTGCTCGTTCCAATTTCCCCGGCGAGACTGTTCATCTCCGCCGCCGTGTTGGATTCGGAAACCTAGCCTATTTAAAGAGGGGATCGATGCCCGAGGAACGCCATCCCACGCCGGTCCCGAAACCCTAGCTCGCGCCGCTAGGATCCCCACCGTCTAGCCGCTATTGCTCGCCGAAGTCAAGAACAGCCGCCGTGTGTTCTTCGTTCTCCGCCATGAAACCAGCCGCCCGTCGAAACCGAAGACGGATTTGGACTTCCAGAGCGGGACGAACCTGGCGCACACTTCATCTCACCGAATCGCGAAGAAACGCCGCTAAGGTCGCTCTCCTTCCTTCTCCGGCCAAACTGGGCCGCCAGACCGCCATCGCCGCTTCGAAGCTCGGATAGCCGTCGGATCTTCATCCAACGGTCCAGGTTAGCCACGCGCGCCCCAACCTCAGAGAACCCAGGTTAGATCTCAACCGCTGGATCAAAATCCAACGGCCCTCGCTCGCCCACGCCATCGCAACGAAATCCACGCTATGCGGTGGATTGATCCAATCTCAACCGCTCGATCCGAATCGAACGGCTCGGATCGTGCCACGTAGCCAGGCCACCGCATCGCGTGGAGGCGCGTGCCGACAGTATGGCCCGCATGTCAGCGACCGTACGCCGTGTACCGGATCCACCGTGGACCCGTGCCGCCCGTGGACCCAGTCCATGGACCGGACACGTGGTAGCACCCGGGTGGTGCCACGTGTCATCTTCGACGCCATGACGTCATCACGGAACCCGTTCGGTGGTGACGTCAGCGGGTCACTGTGGACCAATCACAGGCCGCCACGTGTCCATGCTGACGCAATAATTAATTTCCGAAAAAGAAAATGATTTATTAATTCGAAATGTTGATTCAAATTTAGATTCAAACTTCAAACGCTTATAACTTTTGCGTTTCAACTCCGATTTGAGTGATTCAAATTTCTAAATTTGTATAAAATTGAGATCTACCTAAATATGAATTTTATTTAATTTTTGGACTAAAGTTTTTCTTTGCAAAAATTATTTAATTGATTATTTAAACTTTAAATAATCATAACTTTTGCGTTTTAACTCCAAATTTGACGATTTCAGTTTCTAAAAATCCATAAAATTATGTTCTTTCTGTTTGTGGATTTTATTTGGATGTTTGGACACTTTTTGCCTAGTGTTTATTTGTGTATTTGCTATTTGCACGCTTTACGAGTAGACGTTGAAGTGCCTAAGGATTCAAGGAGAAGTATTAACTCAGATCCAACTCAAGACCAAGAGCAAGTACTTTTTGAAGGCAAGTTGTGCTTTGACCATGTTGATCCTATTTCAAATCTATTTTGATTTAAACTATTGCATGCTAGATCAATTAGAAAGATACTTTGTTTAAACATGGGGTTAGATAAATACCAATTTGCTGTATGACACCTTGATTATTTAAGTATGTGCCATGACCCTTGTCACCCTAGTTGTGGTTTACTAGTTGGACATAATCAAATTGCCAACATGGGTCTTAGACCGTTGTAGTGTTTTGCTTAGACACGCTACGTGCTCATGACATGAATTTGGACAATCAAATGTTAATATTGACTTAATGATATATTGAACCTGTTTTGGAAAGGTATCATGTGATGTTGATAGCACGTGGTGCTTGGTAATCAACTGGGTTTTGATAAATAGTTTTCGGCCAGGGCATGTGGCAAGAATGATCAGTGGGCCGTGTGGCAATCGGGATGTTGATTTGGTTCTTGGGTAGTCTTGCCCTGGTCACTCTAAGGACTTAACCTTGCAAGCCTTTGAACTGGTCATACTTGCAACCACATGGTCGAATGGGACGGCCCTAGTTGACTAAGTCGCTAAGGACTCACTTGTGGAGCCTCGTGGTGTCAATTACACCGCTTGTGTGATTGTGCGGGGAGCGTATCGTGGCCGTGGCCAGATACCCATCTAACGGTGTGTTGGTCCCATACTTCGCCTTGGCTAAGGGAAGGGATGGTGTAGAGCACGAACCTGAGAGGACCACCTGTGTTGTTTGAGGCTTCCAAAGGCTTTGTTACTGAACTCGCCTTTGTGGTGTTTGACTGTATCTTGTGGGTAAAGTGCATAACCTCTGCAGAGTGTAGAATCTATTTAAATAGCCGAGTCCACGGTACTGGACAATGCTCGGGGATTACAGTCAAGGGTTAGACTTTCTGAAAATAACTTGGATTTGAAAGGTTGGTTTGGGTTAAATAATGATGTTGATAGATATGTGGATTAAAGACGGGAAAAAAAAATGTTTACTAAACTCCTTGAACAGTTATTTATGCTTTACTTGTTTCTACTGCTTTCGAATCTATTTATGATACTTGTCAAATGCTGTTTACTGCAAAAGTACCTTAAACTATTCCTTTGTACCAAGCCATGCATATAGTATATTAGCCTGCATTCTGTGCATGACTTGCTGAGTACCAAGTACTCACCCTTGCCACAATACAACACCAGTTGAAGAGGAGACTACACCAGCTCTGGAGGAGGAGCTCCACGAGGACTCATCTACTTAGGGAGCGAGCCCAGTCAGTTGCCTGTGGTACACTGGATGGCGCCACGAAGTTATCTTATTTTCCGCTGCTATTATTTCTCTTTTAATAAGTTTCGCCTTGTGAGGCATATATTTGTAACTTGGCCATAAGGTCGAGTAACCAGTTTGGTTATTTAAATAAAGTACTTTATTGGTATCGAGTGGTATGATTGTGATATTTACCAATGTTAAGACTGTGTGCACTAGCGCGTTCCTGGACTAGTGCTGAATACACAGAGGGTCCGGATTTGCAAATTCGGGGTCCCGACAGAGGTGGTATCAGAGCCATACTTGACTGTAGGTTCAACCCTAGCTAGAATGGTCGTAGTGAGGATAAAACCTATTTTCTAAAGCTAAAAATTTGTGAAGAAAAGAAATGACATCTCGACTTATCCCCTTCTCTCTTTTCTTGTCTCTTGCTGAAATTTTCCCTTACCTTGTCACAATTTAAAAATTCCGAGTTCTTACGTAAAGCACTCTTGTGACAGATGGAGGAAGAGTTCAACTACGTTGATCTGGGAGTTGGTCACGCTGCAGAACTTTGGCATATGCTACAGACTCTCTGAGATTTTGAGAAGCCCCAATACCAAGTGGAAGTGATCAGACAAGCGGGATTGATCAAGGCTTGTGACGTGAGGATTGAGGTACCTGCTAGGAAAAAGGGCCCAGGCAATCGCCCGATACCTTTGACCGCCGGAGATCTACAATGCGATGGGTATCCAAGAAGTATCACGACGAGCAATGCGACACGTTACCCGTATCTCACGCCAGAGAATTGGAGAGCACGGTGTTCCGTTATCATCCAGCGCAGCGATAACCTTCTTGACCCGGCGATCTCAGTGATGAGGATGCCACGACATACGCTTGGCACGATTTGTCGCCGCCAGGAGGATGTACTAGATAATACAAGCAAGGAGCTACGTAAGGCCCGCAAGGAGATCACGACAGAGAAGAAATGATGGCGGGAAGCTCAAGAGTATGTGGCACACCTTCTATTAAGGATTGACGAGTTGGAGATGACCTTGTACGGACTGCACTCCAGAGCCAAGATTGAGCTACACGAGCCAGATCCAGAGGAGTCGATCTCGATGCGGACATCGCTTCTTCGACTACCACAGAGGACACGATCATGGACATGGCGATCGTTTCGCCTATGCCACAAAGACCTGCACTGTGCCGTGGAGGTTTTCTCGATGAGTGAACATAGGTTCTATAGTGAGACTCCTTCGCCGAGTCGCGTCATAGAAGAAAGAGTAACCCTTTAGGCGTTAGACTCCAGAATTAGTTCGATTTGGATTTGCTTTGTTTGCTGAGTGTGCAGTATGTGTTGCAAGGCCCTTAAGCATTGTAAGCAACCATACCAAGTTATTAATATCAATAATAAAGTTGGACCTTAAAGTTACACCTTTTGCCCCGCATAAGTTCCATATTACTTGTCTATTCTTGTTTCCCTCTCATCTCTAAACCTAGAGCAAATCGACAGATGGTGAATACCCGTGGAAACTTTGGAAGCAATGGGAGTGGTTCTCGCCCAGCAGAAACCCCAATGATGGAGCACCAAAGCACCGCCACCGGATGTGCAGAATTTCGAGCTTTTCTTGTCGCCAGACTCGCTGATGCATGCTATGATGCAACAAATGCAACACGCCACCGCCAGGCCATCGCTAATCAAGTTAATCATGGACAACGCCGTAATACAAGATCTGTCATAGTTCATGAGAACTCACCCACCCACTTTCTCCGGGAATGCCAATCCATTGGAGGCCGATGATTGGTTAAGATCAATCGAGAGGAAGCTACACATAGCTCAATGCATAGGAAATGAGAAGGTACTCTCGCTTCTCATCACCTGGAAGGAACAAATTACCGAATGGTGGGAGAACTTCATGCCACGCAAGAGAACCCTCAAGATATCACTTGGGAAGAGTTCACAATGCATTCGACAAAGATCACGTGCCTGAAGGAATCATGGACCTTAAGAAGGAGGAGTTCAGAGCATCAAGCAAGGTAATCAGCCAAAGGGCCGACTACCTGAACAAATTCACACAATAGCACGCTACGCACCGAGGATGTAGCGACAGATAAATCCGCATAGCCTCGTTTTATGAAGGGACTTAACTCAGATTGCAAGTAGGGTTGATCACCCACACCTTTCCAGATTTTCAAGAATTGGTGAATAAGGCGCTTATTCTTGAGGACAAGCGCAAGGAACTGGATGAGAACAGAAGCGCAGGATGCAACAAAGAAGGATCACGCCAGGAACGCAATACCGAGAGTTGCACCAAATCAATTCTTCGATTCCAACCACGTAATGCAATCTAGGAACCACCCCAGCTAGGACGCCAAAGATCAGGAGCCACACCCTGCATCGTGGTGAGAGGCCGAGTCAACCATGTCACCGCAGATGCACCGCGGAATGCTACTGACGTCGTCTTGGGTAAGTTACTTGTTAACTCAGTACACCTGCAGCTTTGTTTGACTCGAGCTTCAGATTCGTTTGTTTCGCAAGGCTTTGCTACTAGAAATGATTTGAGGATTGCAAGACTTAAGTGCATGCTTTTAGTTCAAACCCCTGGTTCCGAACTCCGAACGAAAGTAGGATGTTCCGGGGTGAGAATACTGATAGGTGGAATAGAGTTCCTAGCAAACCTTATAATTTTAGAGACCCAGACCTTAGACGTCATATTGGGAATGGATTGGTTATCCAAGCACAAGGCCGTATTGGATTGTGGACGAAGGACTATCTCAGTGGAGAGCCCGTGTGGGAAGAAAGTGGAATTTCAAGCCACTGCAGTTAGAGATGGACAGTTGATGGTTAACAGTACCACGACAATCAGCATAGAGGATGTTTCAGTAGTGAATGAGTACCCAGATGTTTTTCCGGAGGATCTACCTGGTATGCCGCCAGACAGGGACATAGAGTTTGTGATAGAGCTTGTACCTGCACAAAGACCGATAGCAAAGAGACCCTATCGGATGTCCACCGAGGAGTTGGTAGAAATGAAGAAACAAATAGAAGAGTTAATGGAGAAAGGATTTATCAGACCGAGTTCGTCGCCGTGGGGAGCACCAGTTTTGTTTGTCAAGAAGAAGGACGGGAGTTTCAGGATGTGCATTGACTACCGTGCACTCAATGAAGTCACCGTGAAGAATAAGTATCCGCTACCCAGGATTGATGATTTGTTTGATCAGTTGAGAGGAGCCGGAGTTTTCTCCAAGATTGATCTGAGATCGATACCATCACCAAGATCCGATCGTAAGATATTCAAGATCGCATTCTCGTCAAGATATGGACATTACGAGTTTACGCTATGTCCTTTGGGCCGATTTAATGCGCCAAATTTATTTCATGAATATGATGAATAAGGTGTTCATGGAATATTTGGACAAGTTTGTCGTCGTGTTCATAGACGATATCCTAATCTACTCCAAGACAGAGGATGAACATGCCGAACACTTAAGGCGAGTTTTGGAAAAGCCGAGGAACAAAGAACTTTTCGCCAAGTTCAAGCAAGTGTGATTTTTGGAAGGACAAGGTGGAGTTTCTTGGACATGTAATGACCGCAGAAGGAGTCGCCAGTAGATCCAAGCAAAGTAGAAGCTGTGTTACATTGGGAGCACCAAGACTCGTGACCCATTCGAGTTTCCTTGGAATGGCAGATACTACCGCCGTTTCATCGAAGGCTTCTCGACAATTGCGAAACCTCTTACGCAATCACGAGGAAGGAAAAGAAGTTTGCATGGACGCGGAATGTGAGAAAGGATTTCAGGAATCAAAAGCGATTGACATCAAGACCGGTGTTAGTTCTACCGGATGTTGCTCAAAGCTTCGATATTTATTGTGACGACGCGCCAAGGACTTGGATGTGTCTTGATGCGAATGGAAAGATCGCCGCTATGCATCAAGGCGCTTGAGGCCGCATGAGGAAAATTATCCGACACATGACCTAGAGTTAGCCGCCGTAGTGCATGCTTTGAAGATATGGCGTCACTATCTCGATTGGAAACAGATGTGAAGTATATACGGATCATAAGAGCCTTAAATACATATTCACCCAAATGGATTTGAACATGAGGCGAGGAGATGGTTAGAGTTGATCAAGGACTACAATGTTGGAATCCATTACCATCCGGGAAGGCCAACGTAGTTGCCGATGCCTTGAGTCGGAAAAGCCATACCGTGAGTACGTTGCTAGCCACAAGTCGGGATGAGTTATGCCCTGAATTTCAGAAAATGAAGATTGAGGTAGTACCTAGCGGATTCTTGGCCGCATTAGAAGTAAAGCCTACCCTAGAGGATCGGATCCGAGAAGGACGTATAGGATGATGACAAGATCCGTAGGATTAAGTCCAAAATGGAGGAAGGCAAGGCAAAGGATTTCAAGCTAGATGGGCAGAGCGTTATGGATGAAGGATCGGATTTGCGTGCCAAATAAGAAGGAATTAAAGCAATCGATTCGAGGAAGCCCATGACTCCAAGTATTCAATTCACCAGGAGTGCCAAAATGTATCAGGATTTGAAGGAAAGATTCTCGTGGCCGAGTATGAAACGTGAAGTTGCCGAGCATGTTGCATTGTGCGACGTATGCCGTGAGAGTCAAGGCAATGCATCGAAACCAGCAGGATTGCTACAACCGCTGAAAATACCCGAGTGGAAGTGGGAGGAAATCGAATGGATTTCATTACCGGTTTGCCAAGACTCAAGGAGGTTATGACTCCATATGGGTTATAGTGGATCGCTTGACTAAAGTAGCCCATTTTATCCCCGTGAAGACCACTTACTCTGGGGATAAATTAGCGTAATTATACATGATCAGATTGTCTGCTTGCACGGAGTGCCCAAGAGGATCAGATCGGACGAGAGGTACCCAATTTACCTCAAGGTTCTGGAATAAGTTGCATGAAGCCATGGGAACCCGCTTGAACTTCAAGACAACTTATCATCCACGCACTGACGGACAGACCGAAAGAGTCAACCAGATTCTGGAGGATATGTTGAGAGCTTGTGCACTAGCTTATGCTACTTCTTGGGATAAGAGTTTACCGTATGCCGAGTTCGATTACAACAATAGTTATCGAGGCTAGTTTATAGATGTCACCTTTGAGGCATCAGATGGTCGACCCTATCGGACGCCATTGAATTGGAATGAGACCGCGAGCGCCGTGTCTTTGGGCCTGATATTCTTCAAGAGGTCAAGAGCAGATCGCCATGATTAGGGAAAGGTTGAAGATAGCCCAATCTCGATGAAGAGTTATCTTGACAATCGTCGCCGAGATTTGAGTTTTGAACCGTAAGACTTTGTATACCTCGAGTTACGCCTCTCGGGGAGTTAAGAGGTTCCATGCCAAAGGGAAACTCGCACCTGCTATGTTGGACCATTTAAGATTTTGAGTCGCAGAGGCGAGTTGCTTATCACCGGAGTTGCCACGCAAGTTGGCGAGAGTGCATGATGTATTCTATGTGTCCCAGTTGAAGAAGTGCCTCCGAGTTCCTGAGGAACAGACACCGCTAGAGTTAATTGAGTTGCAAGAGGACTTGACTTATAAGGAGCATCCCGTGAGGATTCTGGACACAATGGATCGAGAAACTAGAAACAAGTCAACCCGTTTCAGAGAGTTCAAAGGAGCAACCATGAAGAAAGCGAAGCGACTTGGGAGCGAAGAGGATTTGAATAAAGAGTTTCCAAACATATTCCTTTATTAAGCCCTGAATCTCGTGGTCGAGATTCTATTAAGGTGGGAGGTTTGTAACACCCAAAAATTTTTTATTTTATTAAATTCATGTGTGATTTGGCACTTTGGTGAATTTTTGTAATTTACTGGAATTTATTTGGATTTATTTGGAATTTATTTGAATTTATCCCATTTTGAAATAATTAAAGAATTTAATTTTGCAAATAAAATTTTGTTGGAAATATTTTATTTGAGTCCAAAATAATCCAAAATATTTTCCAGAATTTTTCTCGAATTTTTCTCGAGTCATTTGCTATTTTTAATGAATTAAATGAATTATCGGGAATTATTTTAAATATTAAATCATTGGAAAATGCGAGTGGGTTTGTATCTGTTCATCCGATCGAGCCCGAGTCGAACCCGAGCTCGAGTCCGACCAACCCAACTCGAACCACGTTTGAACCCAACCGTGTTTCGGCCGAAACCTAGCTCTGCGACCGCTGGATCAAGATCCAACGGCGCGTCGTCGGCGTCGCCGTGGCGTGACCGAGTAGATGCGTAGCGCCGCTCGACCGGAACCGTGGATCATGACACGTGTACGGCTCCTGTGCATCGTGCTCGTTCCAATTTCCCTGCGAGACTGCTCATCTCCGCCGCCGTGTTGGATTCGGAAACCTAGCCTATTTAAAGAGGATCGGTGCCCGAGGAACGCCATCCCACGCCGGTCCCGAAACCTAGCTCGCGCCGCTAGGATCCCCACCGCCTAGCCGCTATTGCTCGCCAAGTCAAGAATACCGCCGTGTGTTCTTCGTTCTCCGCCAAGAAACCGCCGCCCGTCGAAACCGAAGACGGATTTGGACTTCCAGGAGCAGGACGAACCTGGGCGCACACTTCATCTCACCGGAATCGCGAAGAAACGCCGCTATGGTCGCTCTCCTTCCTCTCCGGCCAAACCGGGCCGCCAGACCGCCATCGCCGCTTCGAAGCTCGGATAGCCGTCGGATCTTCATCCAACGGTCCAGGTTAGCCACGCGCGTCCCAACCTCAGAGAACCCAGGTTAGATCTCAACCGTTGGATCAAAATCCAACGGCCCTCGCTCGTCCACGCCATCGCAACGAAATCCACGCTATGCGGTGGATTGATCCAATCTCAACCGCTCGATCCGAATCGAACGGCTCGGATCGTGCCACGTAGCCAGGCCACCGCGCTGCGTGGAGGCGTGCCAGCGACAGGCGGGCCCGCATGTCGGCCGATCGTCTGCCAGGTACCGGATCCACCGTGGACCCGCGTCGCCTGCGTGGACCCAGTCCATGGACCGGACACGTGGTAGCACCCGGGTGGTGCCGCGTGTCATCCGACGCCAAGCATGACGTCATCACGAACCCGTTCGGTGGTGACGTCCGGTCATCGTGGACCAATCACAGGCCGCCACGTGTCCATGCCGACGCAATAATTAATTTCCAAAAGAAAATGATTTATTAATTCGAAATGTTGATTCAAATTTAGATTCAAACTTCAAACGCTTATAACTTTTATGCGTTTCAACTCCGATTTGAGTGATTCAAATTTCTAAATTTGTATAAAATTGAGATCTACCTAAATATGAATTTTATTTAATTTTTGGACTAAAGTTTTTCTTTGCAAAATTATTTAATTGATTATTTAAACTTTAAATAATCATAACTTTTATGCTTTAACTCCAAATTTGACGATTTCAGTTTCTAAAAATCCATAAAATTATGTTCTTTCTGTTTGTGGATTTTATTTGGATGTTTGGACACTTTTTGCCTAGTGTTTATTTGTGTATTTGCTATTTGCACGCTTTACGAGTAGACGTTGAAGTGCCTAAGGATTCAAGGAGAAGTATTAACTCAGGATCCAACTCAAGACCAAGAGCAAGTACTTTTTGAAGGCAAGTTGTGCTTTGACCATGTTGATCCTATTTCGAAATCTATTTTGATTTAAACTATTGCATGCTAGATCAATTAGAAAGATACTTTGTTTAAACATGGGGGTTAGATAAATACCAATTTCTTTGTATGACACCTTGATTATTTAAGTATGTGCCATGACCCTTGTCACCCTAGTTGTGGTTTACTAGTTGGACATAATCAAATTGCCAACATGGGTCTTAGACCGTTGTAGTGTATTGCTTAGACACGCTACGTGCTCATGACATGAATTTGGACAATCAAATGTTAATATTGACTTAATGATATATTGAACCTGTTTTGGAAAGGTATCATGTGATGTTGATAGCACGTGGTGCTTGGTAATCAATCGGGTTTTGATAAATAGTTTTCGGCCAGGCATGTGGCAAGAATGATCAGTGGGCCGGTGTGGCAATCGGGATGTTGATTTGGTTCTTCGGGTAGTCTTGCCCTGGTCACTCTAAGGACTTAACCTTGCAAGCCTTTGAACTGGGTCATACTTGCAACCACATGGTCGAATGGGACGGCCCTAGTTGACTAAGTCGCTAAGGACTCACTTGTGGAGCCTCAGGGTGTCAATTACACCGCTTGTGTGATTGTGCGGGGAGCGATCGTGGCCGTGGGCCGATACCCATCTAACGGTGTGTTGGTCCCATACTTCGCCTTGGCTAAGGAAAGGGATGGTGTAGAGCACGAACCTGAGAGGACCACCTGTGTTGTTTGAGGCTTCCAAAGGCTTTGTTACGGAACTCGCCTTTGTGGTGTTTGACTGTATCTTGTGGGTAAAGTGCATAACCTCTGCAGAGTGTAGAATCTATTTAAATAGCCGAGTCCACTGCATCGACAATGCTCGGGGATTACAGTCAAGGGTTAGACTTTCTGAAAATAACTTGGATTTGAACGGTTGGTTTGGGTTAAATAATGATGTTGATAGATATGTGGATTAAAGACGGGAAAAAAATGTTTACTAAAATCCTTGAACAGCTTATTTATGCTTTACTTGTTTCTACCGCTTTGAATCTATTTATGATACTTGTCAAATGTCATTTCGCAAAGTACCTTAAACTATTCCTTTGTACCAAGCCATGCATATAGTATATTAGCTCGTGCATTCTTGCATGACTTGTCGAGTACCAAGTACTCACCCTTGCCACAATACAACACCAGTTGAAGAGGAGACTACACCAGCTCTGGAGGAGGAGCTCCACGAGGACTCATCTACTTAGGGAGCGAGCCCAGTCAGTTGCCTGTGGTACACTGGATGGCGCCACGAAGTTATCTTATTTTCCGCTGCTATTATTTCTCTTTTAATAAGTTTCGCCTTGTGAGGCATATATTTGTAACTTGGCCATAAGGTCGAGTAACCAGTTTGGTTATTTAAATAAAGTACTTTATTGGTATCGAGTGGTATGATTGTGATATTTACCAATGTTAAGACTGTGTGCACTAGCGCGTTCCTGGACTAGTGCTGAATACACAGAGGGTCCGGATTTGCAAATTCGGGGTCCCGACAATAGGCAATCTATCAAGGGATTCCACAAATAGAGAGCGGGATTTAGGATTTACCTCAAGAAATTGAAGAACACAAAGGAAATTGAAATGAAGAGATCAATCCTTCGATCCTTGATGACTTAGAAGGGCAAACCGCTCCCTTGGAGAGAAGGAACACAAGGATTAGCCCTAGAACGAGTAGATTCAAGATCAAATTCGCATGGAGAGGGTTAGGGCATGGATTCTTACCTTGAATCACAAGCCCTAGAGAGAGAGAGACTCCAATCCTCCGGAGATGAGAGGGGAAGGCCAAGAACATCCCTTAGCCAAGAGGAGAGCACGGGAGAGGGAGAGGCGCGGAGAGAAAGAAATGAAATATGAACCGCGCGGGGTGAGGGGTATAACCGAACCCCACAACCCGGAGAGTCCGGATAATATGTCCGGATACTCCGGGTAACCCGGAGACTCCGGGTTTAATGTCCGGATACTCCTGATAAACCGGAGACTCCGGCTTAAAACCACGGATACTCCGGGTCCCCCAGCTCGGTGGACAAAGAGAAGGGAAAAAGAGGTACTCCGAGTCTCGCGGCGGGAGAGAGAGGAATCCTGGGGCATCCATCTACCATGTGACTAGCTAACAATCAAGCAATCAGGCTATAGTCACATGGCAATGATGCGATCCGAAGAGCAAGAGCCATGAACACAAGATAAATTCAAAGAAAAATGATAAATAAAGTTTTGAAATTCATTTTTCATACATCAAACAATGAGTGAGCAGTCCTCAAGCCACGTTACGAGAATCTAAAATATTTAGACCACTCCTCAACTCGCAAAATCTTTTCTCATCAAGGGGCTTGGTAAATATATCGGCTAATTGATCTATTGTGCTCACATGTTGTATATCAATTTCGCCCTTGGTTGCATGGTCTCTTAGGAAATGGTGGCAAATATCGATATGCTTTGTACGGGAGTGTTGAACAGGATTGTTGGCTATTTTTATGGCGCTCTCATTATCACACAGAAGTGGAACACTCTTGTAGGATAGGCCATAATCACTTAAAGTTTGTCTCATCCAAAGTAATTGGGAACAACAACTCCCGGCAGCTATATATTCAGCTTCGGGCAGTGGATAGGGCTACGGAATTTTGTTTCTTGGAAGACCACGAGACTAGAGACCTACCCAAGAATTGGCAAGTCCCCGAGGTACTCTTCCTATCCACTTTACAACCGGCATAGTCCGCATCGGAATAGCCAATTAACTCAAAGGAGGATCCTATCGGATACCAAAGGCCAAAGTGGGGAGTATGCACTAAATATCGCAAAATTCTCTTAACGGCCACCATGTGGCACTCTTTAGGAGCGGCTTGAAAACGTGCACACATACAAACACTAAGCATGATATCGGGTCTAGATGCACAAAGGTAAAGAAGAGAACCGATCATCGAACGATATACCTTTTGGATGACCGGTTTACCTTCTTTGTCGAGGTCTAGGTGCCCGTTGGCTTGCATAGGTGTCTTTATTGGCTTGGCGTCCTCCATTCCAAACTTCTTGAGCATGTCCTTGATGTACTTGGTTTGACAAATGAAGGTTCCTTCCTTGAGTTGTTTGACTTGAAAGCGAGGAAGAACTTCAATTCTCCCATCATGGACATCTCGAACCTTTTAGTCATGATCTTACTAAACTCTTTACACAAATGTTCATTAGTAGATCCAAATATAATGTCATCGACATATATTTGGCATACAAACAAATCATTATCAATATGCTTAGTAAAAAGAGTAGGGTCGGCCTTTCCGACTACAAAACCTTGTTCGAGAAGAAAGTCTCGTAGACATTCGAACTATGCTCTTGGTGCTTGTTTTAGTCCATATAGAGCCTTGTGAAGGTAGTAGACATGATCTGGGTACTTTGGATCTTCAAAGCCTGGTGGTTGCTCAACATAGACCATCTCGGAGAGGGGTCCATTTAGGAAGGCGCTTTTGACGTCCATTTGGTACAACTTAAAATCATGGTGAGTAGCAAAGGCAAGTAATATTCTAATAGATTCAAGCCTAGCTACTGGAGCATATGTTTCATCGAAATCCAAACCTTCGATTTGAGTGTACCCTTGAGCAACCAAACGAGCTTTGTTCCTTGTCACGATCCCGTTTTCATCTTGCTTGTTTCGGAAGACCCACTTAGTGCCGATGACATTTTGCTTGGGTCTTTTGACAAGCTCCCAGACTTGATTGCGCTTGAAGTTGTTCAGTTCCTCTTGCATGGCCATCACCCAATCCGGATCTTCAAGTGCTTCATCTACCTTGAGAGGTTCAAGAGAGGAAACAAACGAGTAAAATTCACAAAAATTTACGACTCGAGATCGAGTAGATACTCCCTTGTTAATGTCTCCAAGTATATTGTCGACTGGATGATCCCTTTGAATGCTTTGATGAACTCTCGGGTGAGGTACGGTTGAGTCCAAAGCTTGAATAGGGCCTTCATCATCTTGGGTGGCATTGGAACCATCTTGAGCTTGAACGGATGAGGTTTGGACTTCATCTGAACCTCCCAGACCCGGAGACTCCGGGTTGGTCCGGATACTCCGGCCTTCAACCCGGACACTCCGGGTTGGGGAGTTCGGGATGAATTCCAAACTTTGAGGTTTCACCTCCCCAATTGCCAACTTCTTGATAGCTTCACATGGTGGTTCTTCCCTGTCAATTATGGCACGATCAACTTGTTCTACTTGAGAACCGTTAGCCTCATCAAAAGTTACGTCACGCGAGATTTCAACGACACCGGTGATATTGTTGAAAACTCGGTACGCATAAGCATTAGTTCCATAACCGAGTAAGAAACCTTCATCTACTTTAGGAGCAAATTTAGAAGACTTAGCTCTCTTGTTGAGGATGTAGCATTTACTCCCAAAGACTCTAAAATAGGATACATTTGGTTTCTTGCCGGTGAGCAACTTGTACGCCGTCTTCTTCAAGATCTTGTGGAGGTAGAGGCGATTGGTGCTGTGGCATGCGGTGTTGATGGCTTCCGCCCAAAAACTATCGGAAACCTTGTACTCGTCAAGCATTGTCTGCGCCATCTCGATGAGGGTTCTATTCTTCCTTTCGGCCACCCCATTTTGTTGAGGGCAGTAGGGGGCCGAGAATTCATGCTTGATCCCTTCTTCATCAAGAAATTCTTCAACACCAATATTCTTGAACTCGGTGCCATTGTCGCTTCGGATTCTCTTGATCTTCACTTCAAACTCATTTTGAGCTCTTCTCATGAACTTCTTTAGAGTTACTTGGACTTCACCTTTGTCATGCAAGAAGAACACCCAAGTGAATCGAGAAAAGTCATCAACAATAACTAAACCATACTTACTTCCCCCGATGCTTATGTAAGCTACGGGTTCGAAAAGATCCATATGAAGCATTTCCAAAGATCCTGTGGTCGTCATCACGTTTTTGGTGGGGTGGGAGGCACCAACTTGCTTTCCCGCTTGACAAGCGCTACAAACTCTATCTTTCTCAAAGACAACATTGGTTAGTCCAAGAATATGGTTGCCTTTAACGAGTTTGTGAAGGTTCCTCATACCGACATGAGCTAGTCGGCGATGCCATAGCCATCCCATGCTAGATTTAGCCTTTAAGCACGTTTCAAGATTAAGTCTATCCGTATTGAAGTCTACGAGATAGAGCTTACCCTTTAAACGTCCTTTAAAGGCTATTGAACCATCACACCTCTTAATGACTTCCACACCCTTTTCATTAAACAAACAATTATAGCCCGCTTCACATAATTGTGCAACGGACAATAAATTGTAGCTTAATGACTCAACAAGCAAAACATTATTTAATTGAAAATTGTTTGAGATAGAAATTTTACCCAATCCAATTACTTCTCCTTTTCCATTGTCTCCAAAGACAATGCTTTCGCTATTTGATCCATTTGCGTCCAATTGAGCGAACATTGCCTTTTCTCCGGTCATGTGGTGCGTGCAACCGCTATCCAAAATCCAACTTGTTCCACCGGAGATATAGGCCTACAAAAACATATTTAGTTTTTGCTCTTTGGTACCCAAACTTGGTTAGGTCCACGCACGTTAGCAACTAGAGACTTTGGAACCCAAATGGAGCGAACAATAGGAGCATTCTTTGCCTTACGCCCAATATGACAAGCAATGACACGACCAAGGTTAGTCTTTTTAAGAACATAAGAAGCAAAGAACTCGGAGTGAGCCTTGTACTTGGATGTTCCCTCGCCTTTTACAAAGTGAATGGGCTTGCTTAAAGGAGCAACCACGATGTTGCTCTTTTTGCCCTTTGGCGGGACATACCCAAGCCCATGCTTCTTAGGATTACCGTGGCGCTTACCGAGATACTCCTCTAAACCCTTGCTAGCCTTGTAGGACTTTTGAAGTCCATCTTCAAGCATCCCCTTAAGCTTCTCATTCTCATGAGCCAAGACTTTCAAAGTCTCACGGTTAGTAGCACAAGTAGCAACATCAACATTATAGCATCTAGCACATCCATTGCTAGTTGAAGGTATTGAAACATTGGAGTTGTTAATTGAGGTGGAAGCATTATTCGAGAGATCAACAAGCTTCACTTCAAGAGCCTTGCAAGCATCCATTGCTTGAGCAAGTTGCTCTACGAGTGAAGCATTGGTGATCTCAAGACTAACCACTTCATTCTTAGTCAAATTTGATTTTTTGACCAAGTCCTCATTCTTTTTTCTTTCAAAAGCTAAGCTCTTCTCTAGCTCAAGATTCTTCTCCTTTTCAAAAATAAGGAGATCCTCTTGAGCTTCAAGAGAAGCCTCCTTTTGTTCTACCACTTCCTCCAATTTTTCAATGTCTTTAAGTAGCAAGTCTAGTTTTTCAATATCAAAATCATTCATAGACTTAAATGCTACTTCCTCATCATCACTAGCATCATCACAATCATCTAAGCCATAATCAACAATAGAGGGAATGGAGCTCTTAGATGATACCTTGTGCCCCTTTGCCATGAGGCAAATTGGAGCATCTCCTTCGCCGTCGCTTAAGTTGTCAAAGAGAATCTTTGACTTTGTCGGTGGAGTAGCAATTGCGACGGTGGCAAGTCCATCTTCATTGTCGGAGTTGGATTCGGAGTCGGAGTCGGAGTTCCACTCCTTGCCGATGTATGCATGACCCTTGCCCTTGTACTTCTTGTTCTTGTCTTTGTCCTTCTTCTTGAACTTGTCCTTCTTGTAGGGCTTGTCTTCCTTCTTTTCTTTGTGCGGACACTCGGCGATAAAGTGACCGGGTTCTCCACACTCATAGCACTTCCTTGTTGAGTGCCGCCCTCTTGACTTGTTGCCATAGCTTTTGGAGTGACTTCCCGGCTTATAGCCCTTCTTCTTCTTCAAGAACTTGTTGAATCTTCTTACGAGCAAGGCCATGTCTTCATTTGTCAAGGGGCCGCTCGACTCTTCTTCATCGCTTGAGCTCTCTTCGGCTTCTTGTGCTACCTTGACGGCCTTCAAGGCTACACCTTTCTTCTTGCCGGATTTGAGCTCTTCTACAACCTCGGCCTCCTTGATCATCATCTCATCCATCATCAACCGGCCGATCACATCATGAGGCGTGAGAGAGTCGAAATTTGGCCGGTCTCAGATTAGTTGCACAAGGTTGCGGTTGGTTGGAGTGATCACCCGGAGTATGATCTTCACCACGGCATTGTCAGTGAGCTCGGTGCTTCCAAGACCCTTAGCTTGATTTACTAGCACCATCAAGCGATCAAACATCTCCGTGTAAGATTCTCCTTCTTCCAAGGTGAACCGACTCAATTCTCCAATTATGAGTTCGATCTTGGCTTCACAGACACTTGACACACCTTCATGAGTCACCATGAGTCTTTCCTATATTTCTTTAGCATTGTCAAGGCCATCAACCCGGTTGAACTCGGAATCGCTCAAAGCATTGAATAAGGCATTGACGGCCAGGTCATTGAAGTGTTGAGCCTTGTCCTCTTCGGATGTGAGATTGTTGGGGTCAACGGGCTTGAAACCTGTTTCAACAATCTTCCAAATACACGGGTGAAGTGATCTCAAGTGCATCTTCATCTTATGTTTCCATGCCGCATAGCGAGTACCATCGAAGTGAGGTGCTCGCCCGGAGGACACGGAAACGTAAGATGAGGAGTTTGAGACTCCAACGAAGGAATAATCAAAAGGAATTGCGACCGAAACCCCTTTACCGGAACCCGTGGCCTTTTCTTGGTCATGGGTTTCGGTAGTCTTCTCTATTCCCGACATCTTATATTCTCCAAGCGGTTAAGCTAAACAAAGGAGATTTGGCTCTAATACCAATTGAAAGGACCAAAGATGTCGCCTAGAGGGGGGTGAACAGGCGAATTAAAATTTACAGCGGAATTAAACTGCCCAGAGCAGGTCAATCCGGAGTCTCCGGGTATTATGTCCGGATACTCCGGCTTGTCCGGAGTGTCCGGTATTTTATCCGGATACTCCGGGTTGGGTGGCTCGGGAACGAAACTAAATCTAGTTAAACAAGAGACTAGACGCTCGATTAACAACCCGAAAGACAATCTAGTAACTTAAGCAAGAGTAGATCTAGAGCAATGAAGAAAAACAAGCTAGAGCAAAGATCTACAAGAGCTAATTCACACAAGTAAAACTAGAATGCAAAAGGGAGAAGTGGAGACACAATTTTTCACCGAAGTTCGAATTCTTGAAGGGAATCCTACGTCTCCGTTGAGGTGGCTCGGTCGCACTTGAGCCGGGGTCTCTTTCAACCCGCTTTCCTCCCGGTGTTGCACAAATGCACTCGCCGGTTTCACTTCTTGTCTCTTCCCTTTCGGAGGCGAGACTCGCCTTCACAAACGACCGGGACTCACCACACGCGTTGGTAGCTCCCGGTGACTCCTAGCCGTCTAGGAGACCTTCAACCTCCAAGAGTAACAACACCACGAGAACTTGCTTGGAGGATGAACTAGTGCTCAACAACTTGAATTGAATGCACCTAGCACTTTACTTCTTCCTCTCCTCACCAAAATGGATCAACAACCAAATCAATTGGTGGGAGGAAGTAGGGGCTCTATTGAATGCTTAGAGATGGTTAGGAATGGCTTGAATGCTGCTATGAATGAGCTCAATAGAGATTCTTGCCGTTGGGAGAGAGTGGAGGCTTTAAATAGTCATTTCAAAAACTAGCCGTTACTCTCGTTTTTGTACAGGCCGGAGTGTCCGGACAATTAACCCGGAGACTCCGGGTTATCCGAAGACTCTGGACAAAATGTCCGAATACTCCGGACAAACTGGAACTCAAAGTGGCCGAGGGGTCCAACCCGGAGACTCCGGACAAATTGTTCGGATACTCCGGATTGAATGTCCGGAGAGTCCGGGTTACCCAGCTCGGTTGGAAATGTAAACTTTTGTAAACTAAATGAATGAGTGCTAGTTTGAGATGCAAGACTTGAAGTTGAGCACATGCACATCCTAGAGGCGATTTCTCGTCGTATCCTCTTAATAGTACGGCTATCCTTAAGACTCAAATAAAATGAAAAATTACAATTCTTGTCTTGATGCCGTCTTTTGAAATTTTGAGAGGTTGTGGGGGCATTCAATCTCATTCCAACTTGATATGATCTCGATGTCTGCATTAATCTTCATTGAAGCATTAGATCTCTTTAATTTTGTCATCATTAATCACCAAAATAATTTGAGGGGCCTAGATGCACTTTCAATGAGCAATGGAGAAATTCTTGATAGAAAATGGTTGGTTTATTCAAAACATGTTGATAGAGTGTTTTGCTTTTGTTGTAAGATTTTTAATTTAGAAAAATGCAAGAGTTCATTGGGGCACGATGGGCTTAGAGATTGGAGGCATATCAATGAGAGGCTGAAAGAACATGAGGCTAGTATGGAGCATATTACCAACATGAACTCTTGGAATGAACTGAGAGCTAGACTCAGTAAGCATGAAACAATTGATAAAGAATTTCAGCACCAAATAACAAAGGAGAAAGAACGTATTAGGCAAGTCTTATTAAGAATAATTGATGTTGTCAAATTTCTTGGTAAGCGCAGTTTGGCTTTTAGAGGATCAAGTGTGCAGCTTTACAATGATCAAAATGGTAATTTCCTAGCTTGTGTTGAGATGATTGCTGAATTTGATTTGGTAATGCAAGATCACCTTAGACGCATTCGAAATAATGAGATTCATTATCATTATCTTAGTCATAAAATTCAGAATGAGTTGGTTTCTCTTTTGGCTTTTGACATTACCAAATCTATCATAAAGACTGTTAAAGAGGCCAAATATTTTTCTATTATCCTTGATTGTACCTCAGATGTGAGTCATCAAGAACAGCTGAGTTTGTTGGTTCGATGTGTTAATATTTCTAGTGGCAAAATTGAGGAGTATTTTTCGGGTTTCATTAAGGTAGACGACACATCTGGTGAGGGGCTTTTCAATTCATTGCTTGATTCCATTAAGTCCTTTGGTCTAAATATTGAAGATGTTAGGGGTCAAGGTTATGACAATGGCTCTAACATGAAAGGAAAGAACAAGGGGGTGCAAAGACGATTGCTTAATATAAATCCAAGAGCTTTGTATATGCCATGTGCTTGTAATAGTCTTAATCTTACTCTTTGTGATATGGCTAAATCTTGTGGCAAAGCTATTTCATTTTTTGGAATTGTGCAACGGATATATGTATTGTTTTCTAGTTCTATCAAAAGATGGGATGTTTTGCGTGGCCATGTTGAAAGCTTAACTGTGAAGTCATGGAGCAATACACATTGGGAGAGTTGGATCAAAAGTGTCAAAGCAATTAGAAAGATAAGGATACTGAACCCAAGGATAGGAGTGATGCAAAAAATTTATTTGAAGTGCTTGGTACCTTTGAGTTTATACTTAGCATGGTTATTTGGTATGATATTTTATTTACTGTAAACAATGTGAGCAAGAAGTTGCAGTCACCATCCATGTGCATTGACGCTACCTTAAAGAACATAGAAGATACAATCAGTTTCTTTGAAAACTATAGAAATGCAGTGTTTGCTTCTAGTTTGATCATTGCCAAAGATGTTGCATCAAAATTGGGTGTGGAGCCATCATTTCCAGTAAAGCGTTGTGCTTTTAGGAAGAAACAATATGATGAAAATGATTGTGAGGAAGCAAATCTCGAAGCTAAGAAGGCTTTTGAAGTTAATTACTTTTTGGTTATGGTTGATATTGCAATTAGTTCATTAAAAAGTAGATTTGAAGAACTCCAATCATTCAAAAGTATATTTGGGTTTTTGATGAGCTTGACGACCTTGAAGACTTTGGATACTATTGAACTAAGAGACTGTTGCACCAAATTTACAAACACTTTCTCTTTTGATGGCTCATCTGATGTTGATTTAAATGATCTAATTTCAGAGCTTAGTATTATGCAGTTGACTTTATCAGATGAACCAATGTCTGCCATGGAGATTTTTGAGTATGTCAGAGAAGTGGATTATTATCCTAATATTTCTGTTGCTTATCGGATCTTATTTACTATGCCTATCACTGTGGCATCAGCTGAAAGAAGCTTTTCAAAGTTGAAGTTGTTGAAGAATTATTTGAGGTCCAAAATGTCTCAAGAAAGGCTAAATGGTTTGGCTATTTTATGCATCGAGAAGATATTATTGGATGAGATTGATATTGACACCATCATCAATGACTTCGCATCTAGACATGTTAGAAGAAACTTTTAAGGTAATACTGTAATATGTACTTCTTGCTTTACTTGTTACTTGATATGAATATTTTTTTTGGATGCACCTTGAGTGTTTATTGGTAACACTTATATATATATATATATATATATATATATATATATATATATATATATATATAGACACACACACATATATATTATTAATAATTAGAAGGGCCTCCATTTTAAATCTCGCTCAGGGCCCCTGAAATCTCAGGACCGCCACTGCACATACATCGAACAGGTGGTAAGCGTAGGCCCCGGTGAGTATGAAAAATAGTACAGAAATCAACAAAGACAGGTCCGTAGCCTGTATGTTAAAATCTTGAGCTCATAGCTAGGGTTTACGTTTGGAGGCAGGGTTCACTAAATCGTTTTCACGATTTTCAAATAAGCAGTGGTTTTCGATAATCACAAAAATCAAGCTGAAAATCGTTAAAAATAGCATAGTTTCAAAAATCAAATTTTTTGAAAAAAAAATAAAAAATCGATGATTTTCGCTCGATTTTTGGCGATAATTGCGATATTGGGTCCTATAATCGCGATATTTAGCTCAATAAGCACAATATTTGCCTCGAAAATCAGCCGACTAAACGAACTTCCTCGTAGGTCAATTTTTTGATATTTGGTGATAATCGCTCAATATGTCTTGATAATCATGATATTTGTGTCATATAAATTTTCTTGATTTTTTGAATTTTTTAATCTTTTTTTTGAATTTTCTCGGTTTACCGATCGATAATTAATTTCATGCCTGTTGATAACCTCGATTATCGTGATAATCGGGTGATTATCGACGATAATTCGAACCTAGTTGGAGGGGGCATGTAGTAGTAGAGCAGCCTAGGCCTACCGCCGAGGCCGAACTCCCTCCCTAACGTGCCGTAGAGAAGCGGCCTGGCTCCTGCCATTGCCGGATCGAAAGGAGACCATGGATTGTGGCTTGGACTGTGCAACTCCTTAGGTTCTAGAAGCCTCTAGAAGCTGAGAACCAAGCCACAGGAGTGAGGAGAAGAAAGGGGATTGAGATCCAGGTAGGGTTGAAAATGGAACGGAAAGTTTCCGACTGTTATGAAGAAAAACAGATATGGAAGCTTTTTATCGGAAATGGAAATGGAAATACCGATACGGAAACAGAAACTGAAATTTTTTGTCGAAACAAAAACAGGAGAGCCAATTCCGATGAAAACGAAAACGAAAATTTCGTACAAGTGAAACCAGAAATTAAAAATGAAAACAGATCAAAAAGGGAAATGGGCTTGGTCCAAAAAGGAGAATGGTGAATTTATATTTATTTTTGAATTAAAATAATTTTAGAAAAATACAAATGGCTTTATAGAAAATATCAAATAGAGTTCAAAAATTTCAAAAAAAAATCTCGAAAATACTTTGAAACATTTGAACCTAGGAAAATTATTTTCAACATAATTTTTTATTTTCATGAATAAATTAATTTTATAAATCTAAAATAGCAAAACAGCATTTATAAACTCTAGAAAATCCGGGATAAATCTAAAAAAAATCATAAATGAACATCGAACAATAATATGCAAATTTTAGGGTATTACACCTTTGTAGTTGGTGGAGCCAGAGGATGACGATGATAATGATATGGAGAAGGATATGATGGTCTGATATGGGGGGACAAATAATGAGCCTTCAGCTGACAAATTTGAGAAAAAAACTGTCGACGATTGGGGAACTAGCCCCCGCTGAGCTTACTTGTTGAATGTGGGATCAACTGAAGCCCCTTTTTGCCAAAGGTGTAGCATCGAAGAAGCGGGAGATGGTCCCTTAGAACAGACAGAAACACAAGGAATTTATCCTGGTTCAGGCCTCTCATGATTGAGATAATAGCCCTACATCCAGTCGCTTGGTGGCGTTTTTCTCTATTGAAATGATGGATACCCGCCCTCTCCCCCATAGGGGCTAGGGGGATTAAATACAAGATACCTGCGTTATATACATGGTAACTACCCCCTACAATCGCACCACGCTTCCATATTTCCGGCGCACCTTCCCTGGATCTTCGGCGAATTAGTTGCTATTTTCCTTCTTAGTGGTTTGACTGAATCCACCGAGCATAACCCGAGCTTCCACGCAACTTCCTGAGCATAGTTGCTCGTATTTGCCTGGCGTTCTCGTAGCCGAGCACTCCAGCTCATGCGACGGGCACAGATGCTCAGAACCGGATAACGAGCTCCTAGCCGATCGGGTGGGCCGATTGGTCGTCAGACGCTTGTTGGTCATCCTTGGGGACATCATCCAAGGTTAAAGATGGTCGATTAAGAAACTGGCTTCCAGGGAACTATGGGAATTATCCAATCCCTGATAGCTAGTCCCCGAGGCTCAAGTGAGATGGGTCATCTCCTTGAGACTGAGAAGTCCAAGGAGGGATTGAATTCTTGATGGTGAAGCATTTACCTCAGCATCTGGGCATGAAATGACCAGGAAAAGGATTTGATAGATGAGGCAGGCTCACACTATCACATCCCGAGCTAATCATGCTCGGGGAAAAAGGTCGGCACAAGCTGCACCGAGAGGGTAAATAAAACGCGATCGAACCTCGTCCCGAGTATGGATCATATGCCCAGGGAAACTAGGCATGGATCGGATGCCTAGCATAAAGGTAATTAGCAGACTGTGAACAAACACATGCTGCCGCATCCCATGCATGGATCAGATGCACAGGGGAACTAGGCATGGATCAGACGCCTAGCATAAAGGTATAGCAGACTGTGAACAAACACATGCTGCTGCATCCCATGCATGGATCAGATGCACAGGGGAACTAGGCATGGATCGGATGCCTAGCATAAAGGTAACTAGCAGACTGTGAACAAACACATGCTGCCGCATCGCATGCATGGATCAGATGCGCAGGGGAACTAGGCATGGATCGGATGCCTAGCATAAAGGTAACTAGCAGACTGTGAACAAACACATGCTGCCGCATCCCATGCATGGATCAGATGCACAGGGGAACTAGGCATGGATCAGACGCCTAGCATAAAGGTAACTAGCAGACTGTGAACAAACACATGCTGCCGCATCCCATGCATGGATCAGATGCACAGGGGAACTAGGCATGGATCAGATGCCTAGGCTACTAGCGGATTGCGAGCGGACTCACATTGCCACATCCCGAGCATGGGTCTAATGCTCGAGGAACTGACAGACGAGCCAGGCTCGAGCTGCCGCATCCTGGAAATGGACCAGACATCCAGGGAAATAAACTGGGAGGATATGTGCTCATACGCAGAGCGTGCTCGGCGCGGAACACCAACCGTCTCCGAGCGAAACGCGTGCTCGGAGGAAGAGACTCGCGCCCGAGCGCAGTGTCTGCTCGGCGCGGAACGCGAACAGTCTCCGAGCGAAACACGTGCTCGAAGGATGAGACTCGTGTCCGAGCGTAGTGCGTGCTCGGCGTGGAACGCGAACAGTCTCCGAGCGAAATGCGTGCTCGAAGGAAGAGACTCGCGCCCGAGCGTAGTGCATGCTCGGCACGGAACACGAATAGTCCCTGAGCGAAACGCGTGCCCAGAGGAAGAGACTCGCGCCCGAGCGAAGTGTCTGCTCGGCGCGGAACACCAACCGTCTTCGAGCGAAACGCGTGCTGGGAGGAAAGGACTCGCGCCCGAGCGTAGTGCGTGCTCGACGCGGAACACGAACAGTCCCCGAGCGAAACGCGTGCCCGGAGGAAGAGACTCACGCCCAAGCGAAGTGCCTGCTCGGCGCGGAACACCAACCGTCTCCGAGCGAAACGCGTGCTCGAAGGAAGAGACTCGCGCCCGAACGTAGTGCCTGCTCGGCGTGGAACGCGAACAGTCTCCGAGCGAAATGCACGCTCGAAGGAAGAGACTCGCGCCCGAGCATAGTGCGTGCTCGGTACGGAACACGAACAGTCCCCGAGCGAAACGCGTGCCCGGAGGAAGAGACTCGCGCCCGAGCGAAGTGCATGCTCGGCGCGGAACACGAACAGTTCCCGAGCGAAACGGGTGCCCGAAGGAAGAGACTCGCGCCCGAGCGAAATGCCTGCTCGGCGCGGAACACCAACCGTCTCCGAGCGAAACGCGTGCTTGGAGGAAGAGTGTAACACCCCAAAATTTTGCTTTTCTTAAATTCATGTGTGATTTGGCACTTTGGTGAATTTTTGGAATTTTCTGGAATTTATTTGGATTTATTTGGAATTTATTTGAATTTATTCCATTTTGAAATAATTAAAGAATTTAATTTTGCAAATAAAATTTTGTTGGAAATATTTTATTTGAGTCCAAAATGATCCAAAATATTTTCGAATTTTTACGGAATTTTTAAGTCTTTTGCTATTTTAATGAATTAAATGAATTCTTGGGAATTATTTTAAATATTAATTCATTTGGAAAAGGACCAGTAAGATTGATTCTTGTTCATCAGAGCGAGTCGGACTCGAGTTGAGTCAGGCCAGAAACCACGTGACTCGGCCAGAACCCACTCTAACCCTAATCAATCCCAGGGTTGGATCAAGATCCAGCGGTGAGATCACGCCGTCTGAGTTCGAGCCGTATCCGGCCGGATCGATCGCGCCCGTCGCGATCGTGGCGTCGATCGTGCCGCGTGGGCGACTTCCACGATTCGTCGTCTTCGCCGAGTCATTTGGACTCCGGCCAGCGCGCCCGTGCGCGTAGCGAACTAGGTTTCCGTCTAGGGCCGCGAGCAGCGAGCTATTTAAAGCGTGAGGCGTCCCAGGGTTGCCTCATCCTTGCGCACCGTTTCCGAGCCATCTACCGCTGGCCGCCGCCCGTTGAGCGCAATCGCTCGCCGGAGTTGTTTCTTCCCTCGGCTGCGGTTTGCGGCGTTTTCCAGCCGTCGTCGTCGTCTTCCGCGAAGAGCCCGGATCCGAGTCCGCTGACGAGGCGCTTGCGAAGGAGAGTTTCATCTGTGGAGAAGCCCCATGCGCCCGGCGCCCATGGTCGTCGTCCCGTCAGTCAAGCCGGTAGCCGGCCGTGAAACCATCGCCGTCCGCGAGCTCGGAGGACCGTCGAGATCGAATCGGCGGTTGAGGTGAATCACGTGTTCCAAACGCGATTAGATGCGGGCCGTTGGATCAAGATCCAGCAGTTCACAATCGCCACGTCTTGTGCGGTGCGATTATAGGATTAGATACGGGCCGTCCGTCTAGATCGAGCGGCCCATGATCATCAGTAGTTTCAAGCGCGTTAACCACTGGATCCAATCCGCGCGGGTGATTTTCAAACCAGCGGCCCGGTGCGCCCGCGATGTCGGAAGTTGGGCCAAGCGGTCAGCGATCCCGCGCAGCGTCGTGTGGCGTATTGACCGCAGGGGCCAGCGTGTCGAGAGAACAGCATGTCGATGGCTAACCCGACCCAGGCGTCACCCGCGGCGTCACGGTGGACCCACACAGCCGACGCAGTGGTGAGCCCGGCGTCGTCGGCGATAGCGTCACCCGAGTCAGGCCCACATGTCGGCGACCGTGAAGTCGTGGGCCAGAAGTCCACAGTAGACGGCGGCGTGGTGAGCCCGTGGGCCGGTGGCGTCAGCGAGGCCAATCGAAGAGGCTGCCACGCGTGTCCATCTTTGACGCAATAATTAATTTCGAAAAGAAAATGATTTATTAATTCGAAATATTGATTCAAATTTAGATTCAAACTTCAAGCGCTTATAACTTTGCGTTTCAACTCGTGAAGCGATTCAAATTTCTAAATTTGTATAAAATTGAGATCTACCTAAATATAAATTTTATTTAATTTTTTGGACTAAAGTTTTCTCTGCAAAATTATTTAATTGATTATTTAAACTTTAAATAATCATAACTTTTCGTTTTAACTCCAAAATTAGCGATTCGATTTCTAAAAATCCAGAAAATTATGTTCTCTCTGTTTATGGATTTTATTTGGAGTTTTAAGGATCTTTTTGCCTAGTGTTTATTTGTGTATTTGCTATTTGCGCTTTACGAGTGAGCGTTGAAGTCTTGGGAAGGATTCGAGGGAGAAGTGTTGACTCGAGGATCAACTCAAGACCAGAGCAAGTACTTTTTTGAAGGCAAGTTGTGCTTTGACCATGTTGATCCTATTTGAAATCTATTTTGATTTAAACTATTGCATGCTAGTTCAATTAGAAAAATACTTTGTTTAAACACAGGGGTTAGATAAATACCAATTTGCTATATGACACCTTGATTACTTAAGTATGTGCCATGACCCTTTGTCACCCTAGTTGTGGTTTACTAGTCGGACATTATTAAATTGCCAGCGAGGGGTTTAGGCGGATTGTAAGTATCTTTGCTTAGACACACTTTCGTGCTCATGACATGATTTTGGACAATCAAATGCTAATATGGACTTAATGATATATTGAACTGTTTTGGAAAAAGTATCATGTGATGTTGATGGCACGTGGTGCATAGTAATCAAGCGGGGTTTGATCGCCGATTTTCGGCGGGGCATGTGGCAAGAATGTCAGGTGGGCGATTGTGGCATTGGGGATGTTGATTTGGTTTTCGGGTAGTCTTGCCCTGGTCACTCTAAGGACTTAACCTTGCAAGCCTTTGAAGCTAGGTCATACTTGCAACCACATGGGTTTGGAATGGGGCGGCCCTAGTTGACTAAGTCGCTAAGGACTCACTTGTGGAGCCTCGGGTGTCGATTACAGTTTGTGTGATTATGCGGGGGCGTATCGTGGCTGTGGCAGGTACCCATCTAACGGTGTGTTGGTCCCATACTTCGCCGCTTGGCTAAGGAAGGGATGGTGTAGAGCACGTCTTAGGAGAGGACCACTGTGTGTTGTTTGAGGCTTAGAAGGCTTTGTTATGATCGCTCATTCATACTCTTGTATGGCGATTCACGGTGACGTGGTGAGTGGATTGTATCTTGTGGGTAAAGTGCATAACCTCTGCGAGTGTAGAATCTATTTGAATAGCCGAGTCCACGATCTTTGGACAATGCTCGGGAATTACAGTCAAGGGTTAGATTTTAGAAAATAACTTGGATTTGAAAAGTTGGGTTGGTTTAACAATGAAGATGATGGAAATGTGGTTTAGGATGGGAAAAATGTTTGTTAAACTTCACGAGAAGTTATTCACGCTTTACTTATTTCTCTTGCTTTCGAATCTACTTTTATTACTTGTCAAAAACATTTCTTTTTGCAAATATACCACGAGCTATTCCTTTGTACCAAGCCATGCATATAGTATATTAGCTTGCATTACATTGCATGACTTGCTTTGAGTACCAAGTACTCACCCTTGCCTCAACACAATACGAGTTGAAGAGGAGACTATGCGATTTCGGAGGAGGAGTTCCAGAGGACGTCTACTTAGGGATCTTGACGAGCCCGGTCAGTTACTGTGGTATCTTGGATGGCGCCCGCAGTTTATTTGATTTTCATTTGCTATTGTTTCTCTCTGAATAAGTTTAGCCCTCTGAGGCATACATTTATAACTTGACCATGAGGTCAAGTAACGATTTAGTTATTTAAATAAAGTACTTTGATAATATCGATTGGTATGATTGTGATATTCTACCGATGTTAAGGCGCATGTGCACTAAGCGGCGTTCTGGACTAGTGCTGAATACCTGGAGAGTCGGATTTGCAAATTCGGGGTCGAGCAAAGACTTCGCGCCCAAGCGTAGTGCTGCTCGGCGTGGAGCATAAGCGATCTCCCGGCGAAATCGGCGCTCGAAGGAAGAGACTCGCGCCCGAGCGTAGTGCGTGCTCGGCGCGGAACACGAACAGTCCCAGAGCGAAACGCGTGCCCAGAGGAAGAGACTCGCACCCGAACGTAGTGCCTGCTCGGCGTGGAACGCGAACAGTCTCCGAGCGAAACGCGTGCTCGAAGGAAGAGACTCGCGCCCGAGCGAAGTGCCTGCTCGGCGCGGAACACCAACCGTCTCTGAGCGAAACGTGTGCTGGGAGGAAAGGACTCGCGCCCGAGCGTAGTGCGTGCTCGGCGCGGAACACGAACAGTCCCCGAGCAAAACGCGTGCCCGGAGGAAGAAGAGCAATTTTCAAGATATAACAAGATCAATTCCTGAGTGCAATGCCCGTCCGGTGTGAAGAAACACGCGTCCGAGCTCATCATATGTTGTGTAGTATCGGTCATCAAATGTGGAAGATGATGCCTTCGGGATTCCTTTGGCAAAGAATCCGTCGATCCCCACGGACGGCGCCAGCTGTCGACGATTGGGGAACTGGCCCCCGCCGAGCTTACTTGTTGAATGTGGGATCAACCGAAGCCCCTTTCTGCCAAAGGTGTAGCATCGAAGATGCGAGAGATGGTCCCTTAGAATAGACAGAAACACAAGGAATTTATCCTGGTTCAGGCCTCTCATGATCGAGATAATAGCCCTACATCCAGTCGCTTGGTGGCGTTTTTCTCTATTGAAATGATGGATACCCGCCCTCTCCCCCATAGGGGCTAGGGGGATTAAATACAAGATACATGTGTTATATACATGGTAACTACCCCCTACGATCGCGCCACGCTTCCATATTTCCGGCGCACCTTCCCTGGATCTTCGGCGAATTAGTTGCTACTTTCCTTCTTAGTGGTTTGACCGAATCCACCGAGCATAACCCGAGCTTCCACGCAACTCCCTGAGCACTGTTGCTCGTATTTGCCTGGCGTGCTCGTAGCCGAGCACTCCAGCTCATGCGACGGGCACAGATGTTCTGAACCGGATAACGAGCTCCTAGCCGATCGGGTGGGCCGATTGGTCGTCAGACGCTTGTTGGTCATCCTTGGGGACATCATCCAAGGTTAAAGATGGTCGATTAAGAAACTGGCTTCCAGGGTACTATGGGAATTATCCAATCCCTGACAAAAACTTTCTAGGGATACTGTGAACATAACATTATTCTTGTGTCCACCTTGGAGGTGGAATGAGTTACATTGTTCTTATAGTCATATATATTGTGATCATGTACTATGTTCTTGTGGATTTTTCGCTTTCATTTTCGTATCCGCTCCGTTCTGTTTCGCATCTGTTTTCGTCACTATCTATTTTCGTATCCATTTCCGGGGTTTCCAATTTCATTTTCGTTACCGATAAAAAAAATATGAAAACAGAAACGAAACAACTATTTATCGATAATTTTCGTACCGTTTTCATCTCTAGTTCCATAGCTTGAAAACTTAAAACGAATAGCTTTCCCGTGAGCTCAAAGTGCCTACCGGGACCGCCGGCTAGTGCAACTGTGCAAGCATAAACATGTATAAGTTTCCCGAGAATATTCTTATCTTTAAAGGGGGAAGATTTGGAGCCCATCTCAAGCGCCACCTCAGCACTTTCGTGAAAGGGCTCTCTAGAAATTCTAAAATTATATTTAAATCATTTCACTGGTTATTTTGTAAAAAGGACCCGTAGTTCCGTAGGTTCACGAAAGGATTCTGCACCATTTTTTTTCATTTCTCGAATGGGCCCTCTGAAAAACCAAATTTACATCTAGGTCCTTCCACCGGTTATCTGCAAAAAGGACTTGCAGTTTTTTTTAAAAAAAAAACTCGCTGCAAATTTTGCACGGTGCGTAGGTGTAGGCATTCGGTTTTTTTGGTTTTAAAATAATTCAATTTTTAGAAACTGGCAACCGAATTTTTTGGATCAAAATGAAAAACTGAACCGAATTAACCGAAATATTTTGGTTCGGTTAATTCAGTTTTTTGGTTAACCGAAATATAAATAAACATTGGGTACATTAGATTTGATTTTCTCATGTCGCAATACAAAGTAGAGATAATTACAGTATAAGCATAGTATAACATATGAATAAATCCCACATATGCATAAAGATGTTAGAACATGGGAATTGTTTGGTAGCTTTATGAAAAACTTATAAAAGTAGTATTGTGTCGGGACCCGAATCTGCAAATCCGGACCCTCTGTGTATTCTACACTAGTCCAGGATCACGCTAATGCACACAGTAATAACAGGGATGAAGTACCACAATCATACACAACGGAATTAATAATAAAGTACTTCAAACATTAAATAAACTGGTTACAAGACCTTAAGGTCACCTTACAAATAGTCTGCCACGCAGGGCTTACAATAACAAAAGTAAATAATCAGCAGCGGAATGAAGAACGTCGGTGACTCCCATCAATATGCCACGGGCAACTGACAAGGTTCAACTCCTAGATAATCGCCTCCTCAAGGAACTTCTCCTCCTTCGAAGTTGTAGTCTTCTTCTCCCCAACTGATGATTTTGTTGAAAGCAAGGGTGAGTATACAATATACTTAGCAAGTCATGCACAGAAATGCAGTTCTAATACTATATGCATGGCTTCTTTCAAAGGAATGGCTTAAGTGGTTGTTTTGCAGTAAGCAGCATTTTGCTTTTGTTAAATACTCTTAATAGATTCCAAAGCCATTAAATCATATTGTATAATAGGTTATCAAACTCTTTTCAAACATTTTGGCACAAAAGCCCTAATTTACTTTAGCAATTGCCTCTGGCACTCAACCACCCATTCCCACATTTCGTTTTAGAGAAATCTAACCCTTGACTGTAATCCCCAAGCTTTGTCCAGTACCGTGGACTCAGCTATTCGAATAGGTTTTACACTCTGCAGAGGTTATGCACTTTACCCACAAGATACAATCAGCTCACCACGTCAGCCGTGAATCGCCATACAAGAGCATGCGAATGAGTGATCATAACAAAGCCTTTCGGAAACTGCTAACTATACAAGTGGACCTCTCCGGTTTTTGCCATACACCATCCCTTCCCTCAGCAGAGGCGAAGTATGGGACCGACATACCGTTGGATAGGGTACCTAGCCGTAGCACCGGTACGCTCCCCCGTACAACTACACAAAAGGTGTAGTTGACACCCTGAGGTACCAAATGCAAGTCATTAGCAACCTACTCAACTAGGTCCGCCCCATTACAGACATGTGGTTGCATGATTGGCCCAGTTCAAAGGCTTGCAAGGTTAAGTCCTTAGGGTGACCAGGGCAAGACTACCCGAAGAACCAAAACGACTTTCCCAGTGCCACTCATGGCCCACCCTATCATTCTTGCCACTTGCCCCGGTCTAAATCTATTTATCACCCCAGTTTGATTATTGTGCAACGCATGCTAACAATAATATCAATTACCATGTAGAGCCACAAGGGTACCTACACTTCACATCATCACGTGGCAAGATTACACTAATTCCAAAACTCATTCCATATAACATTAGTCAATATTATTTTGCCATCTGAAGCACATTTCACGTAAGCATAGCTAAGCAACTAATCACGGTCTAGCCTCCCGTGTTGGCACAATATAACATCCAACTATTTAAACCCAACTTATGGTGACAATAGATACATGGCATACAAATATTAATCATCAAAGGTGGAAATTAACAAATAGGTTGATTAGGTAATTTACCCAAATTAAATTATTCACTTTAATCAGTATAGCATGCATAATTTAAATCAAAATACATTTCAAACACTAGGAGCAATATGGTCAAAGCACAACTTGCCTTCGTAAAATAGCTGGTCTTGGACTAAAGCTTGATCTTGGTTCTGATCTTCACTTCCGACAGCGTCGCACAACTCGACGTCTACGCGTAGCAGATAAAGAACCAAATAAGCACTCGGAACAACGTATAAACACACATTCAGAGAAATGCCGCAAATCAAACTAATTCATAATTTCATGAAAATTTTCAGATAATTAGTCAAGCATTTTCTAAGATTTATAAAATTTATTTTGGAATTTTTGGACGTATTGTTTAAGAGATACAAAATTCGTAAATTTGGACATTTCGTGATTAATTTAACAGTATAAATTTATTTATAAAATTTCTGTAAAATTAGCGTAGCTAGGTATTAATTTTTAATAATTAACAAAATTTGTTGCAAGAGATTTGAACTTAAAACGAATTCGTAGCGAAAAAGATAAAATTCCTAATTTCCGGAAATTAACACGTACAACAAGGTTAAACCTTCCATGCATGGCACTGTTGAGGGTGTATATGCATATACTTCTTGCTTTTTTTTTGGCTGGGTATTCACGCAAGCGTACTGGGACGACTGGATACTCATTCAAATATATACAAACACACATATACACGCATATACTTATATGCTTCCAAATTTTATACACGCGAATCATCCGACTAATACACGTATACATACATAAGGAAGCTTATACTAGCGAATCGGTCGAATATATACACATGTATATCAACCGAATATAACCGCATGTATACATATATATGTACAACACAGTGTGTGTATATATATATGTGTATACATGCTACGACTAATATAGAAATATGCATGCGCCTAGCGAGTAATTATATACGTGTATATATACTAACTGCGACTATTATAATTACATAAACGTTCTAACATACACGCACATCTTAAAATATTAATATACGTATACAAACTAACATATATATATTCACGATTTGGCCTAATACATGCAAGACTCTAGAGTACTTAAGCGGAACAAGCCTCCGCTCTCATAGCCTTTACCAACAAAGTTCTCAAACTTAGACAATACAACTTTATTTGACTCAAATACTAGCTTATAACCATCCCTGCATAAAAGAGAACCACTAACAAGGTTCTTTTTTATTGTTGGCGCATGCTGCACGTTCTTCAAGTGGACAATCTTCCCTGAAGTAAGCTTCAGATCTACCGTGCCAACACCAAGAACAGAAGCATGCGACCCGTTCCCCATTAGGACGGAGGAAGCCCCGGCTGCCTGGTAAGAAGAAAACAAGGAAACATCAGAACACACGTGAACATTAGCCCCAGTATCAACCCACCAATCAGTGGTTTGATATGCTGAAAAAACAACAGGAGAATTACCATACCCTCCTGAAGTCGAGGCCTCGCCTATGGTCACGTTGGCATTTTTCTTGCCTTGTTCATTTGTCCTGTTTTTGCGATAGCGACAGTCTTTGGCCATATGACCGTCCTTTCCGTACACGAAACAGGTGATGTTCTTCATGTCCTTTTTCTCAATTTTCTTCTTTTTGAAGCTAGTTGTCTTGTTTGGTTTAGGAACTTTGAAGTTCTTGACATATGATTTCTTCTCGACGATATTGGCATTATTCTGATTAGTTATGCTTGGTGCATCTTTTGCTCTTGCCTTTTCTTCCACATCAAGAGCTGCAATGAGGTCCTCAACAGAAATCTCTTCCCTCTTGTGCTTTAAGCTAGTGGCAAAATCCCGCCAAGATGGGGGAAGTTTGGCAACAATGCCCGCTGCCACAAACTTAGGAGGCAATGCACAACCCAAGTGCACAATCTCGCCAACCAGTAGCTGGAGGTCGTGTGCTTGTGCAACAATCGATTTAGCACCATCCATGCTAAAATCGAAGAATTGCTCGCACACGTACAGCCAGCGACCGGCCTCAGACTCTGCATACTTCTGGTCAAGTGCATCCCACAACTCAGTGGCAGATGTGTAGTTCATATACACATCGTAGAGCTGATCTGCCAAAATGGTCAGAAGGCAGCCTAGTGCAGTGTTGTTTGCACTATCAAACTGCATGTCTTGATCAATCAGAATGGATACTGCGGGTGGATCACCCACCACAGCCCCAATGACATGAGCCAAAACTTAGCTCTTGTCCGCCATCTACGGAAATTTGCACCGTAAAACCTCTCGTGTTTCATAGCATCCGAAGGATTAGCCATTCTTTGAATCACAAAAATATCGCAAATAAGGTTTCGGATTGTTGGAAATATGCGCAATATTTTTATTCCAGATTTTATATTGAGGCAAATACTCGATAAACAAAGTGATGCACACGATGAAATCTAACAATAGGCTACACATTGTACTTCCAAACATATGAACTCAAGAAACAGAGTATGATTAAATCGAGCGTTCACTAACCGACTTACGCTTAGGCTTGATGAAGACAAAAGCGATGCGCAGAATAGGTTGTGGAAGAAGTCGAAGTCGATGAAGCGGCAGAGCGGTCGCGCAGATGCGCCGCCCAAACCTTATTGCCGCCCGTGCGGTAATCTCTGCGGCAATGGCTCGGAGATACCGCTCACCCTCCTTCACGGTGCACGAGGAGGAAGGCGGCGAGGTTCAACACTCAACACAACAAGATGCAGCTTCTCACAGGAGGAAGGAAAGAATGGAATTGGAAAATTCGGTGCTATGGCACTGACGTCTCTGTGTCTTATATAGCCTTCAACCGATGCTTGTCTCCATTACTCACTAGTAACTGACAGCACTAAGTACTGATAACTGACCGAATTTAAACAGGCTTAATGCACTGGTAACTGCTAATTCAAACAAAATAATGGTAATTATGCAGTCTCCTGACCAGTGAAAAAAAAACTAAATAGTTGCATGATTCAGCAAATTTAAAAGGTGAATTCATAGTGCCTGGAGACACACGACGCGGCGCGGTCGCTCGTCGTAAGTCACAAGTCACGCGGATTTTCACGCGAAAATACGCGAATACGCGCGCGTGTGTGTGTGTTTAGCCAGTATTCACCCTATGCCATCTCCATGCCAAGTGTCACATTAATCAAGAGGTGGGAAAGTCTCCACCTTTTAAATTGACCTTCCTCCACTTGGCTAGGCAATATGGTACTAAATCATGCATGCTATGGAATTAAAGGAAATGGGCCATGGGCCAATTTCTAACAGCAATTGCTAGCACTCACGTCACAAAGTCATGCAATCACACCTTACTAATTCACACGTTACCACTAATTCATGCATTACTAGAGTTTGAAACGTGCATGCACGGCTAGGAAATCAATGAAATGGCTTTGTTGATTCAAAGTACAGGATGGAGAAGCATTTAGTGCCACGCACAAAAAGAAGAAACGGCCAGAGGACATACACTTGGAGAAAGGAAACGGCTGGGAGGACATGCACTTGAAGCAAGGAAATGACCGGGAAATGAAAGGCCTCATCGCATGGAAGAATGGCTGGGAATCACACACATCCAGGTATGCATGCATATAGGTATATACGCTATACGTTCCTGAACGTTTTGAGGAAAAAAAATAACAGAGAGGTTCTAAAATCTGGAATATTTCTCTAAAATAGTAGGAACTATTTGGAACCTAATGAAGTTGGTTTCACGATTTTTCGACGTTTAGATTTTTTGTAAAAATTCTTTTAGTGAATCAGACACCTGTACAGATTTTCGTAAAATCAACGACGTAGATTATATAACTTGTTTTTTGAAAATATTTGAAGCGAACACTCTCGTCTACCAATTATCTTAATTATCCACAAAATTTTAGATTTTATGCTTATTCGAAAACGCCTAATCTTTATTTAATATGATTAGTCCAACAACTGGAATTCAATTTACTCGCGAGGATTCCAAGTAAATTTTGGAAAATTACAAATAACCTCAGAAACACACTAAATATTTTAGAGGCAAATTTTGGGATGTTACATATTGTACATGGGCTATTCGGTTATTTCGATTTTTGAAAAAAAAACGAACCGAATACCGAAATTTAAATTATACTAAAATAAAAACTAAACCGAAAACTGAAAAAACCGAAATAATTGGTTAATTCGGTTCGGTTCGGTTCGATTTTGATTTCGGTTTAAAAATGCCCACCCCTAACAGTGCGGCATAGTGCGCGACTCTACTTAGTTTTTTTTTTTAAAAAAAAAGGTATAATTCTCACATATTTACAGTATTCAGGCAAAATCCATATATTTTAAATTGGGCCTTTTGACCAAAATGACAACTGGGAAGCAATGAATGGAGCTACGTAATACATCTACAGTGCAAGATGTTTTTACTTAAAGAGAAGGAATATTCACGTGCCCTTACAGAAATTAAGAGGAAATATGATGGCAGACCAAAACATCATGTCACTAGCCCAATTGTAACATCCTTATTTTTCGCCTTCTGGAGAAAAACCTAATTTAAAGAAAGTAAATTCAAAAGTTGGAGTTTCTCTGGTGTTTATGTTAACCTGGCATCCTTTCCAACCCAAAATCGCGATTCAATTCCCTTCCGGTCAAAAAATCGACTTTTCCAGTCCCGCCGGTACCCGAAAATTCACCCGAGTCCAAAAATGCTCCAAAAATCTCCAAACCACCTCTAATATGTTCCAAATATTCCAAAATGATTTTAGGAATCATTCCCCGAATTTTTGGACCTCCGTTCCTATTTTATCTCGCGCGGCTTTTGTTTAATGCCCGCAATTCGCTCCAGATTATTTAATTCTACAAATTTCATCCAAATTCAACCAAACCAATTCCATTGAGTTCCAAATAATATAAAATGGCTCTAGGAATTTTTCCGGAATTTTTAGGCCATTTTTCCTAATTTTTCTCTAGGGTGGCACATTTGCGTAAAAGGGAGCCAATAGAATGCTGCCACGTGTCCCATGAATAATGTCATCTTCAACCTCAAGCCATGGCATGAACAATGGAGCTCAAGCTTGCTTCAATGGAGGTGCCCTTCTTTAAACCTCTCTAGCTCCCTCCACGTAACTCCAAAACGCGAACGGCTGGGTCCGTTGAATCCGCGGCGACGATCTCTTGCCATTCCCCACCTTGATGAGCCCTCAATCTCGCCGGAAATGGCCCCATTCAAGAAAAATCGAAAACCGTTCAAATGCAATTAATCCTCATTATCTCGGCCGTTTCTCCTCCAACCGGCGCACCACCACCTCCATTCTCTCCGTATAAAAGCCCTCTTTCCAGTGGTATGAGCCTCTTTTGGCATCTCCTCTCCGTTCATCCACTAGCTCAAGAAAACCGAAGTTGGGTCACACTTTTTCGGTGTTCTTCGAGTTCATCGTTGTTTCTCTCTCTCCGGTGAGCCATTCTTCATGCCACTTGGTTCCTCGTGACCGTGGATGAGTCTAGCATCTAATATTTCCATCAATTTTAGGTTGCATCAAGTGTTGGCGACGAATTTCGCGTTCTTTGCAATTCGGCCGAAGCTCCGTTCTTCACCAAATTCATCCTCTCCGATGAGTTTTGATCCAATTCATGGCTCCTCTAGGTCCCTAAGGATGTCCTCTAGAGATTCCATGCTTTTGTTTGAATCAAATCCATGCGAAATTGAGGAAAAATCGGATTTTTTCGGGTTTTTGAAGCCCTCTGTTTTTTTTGGGCTTCTCTGTGTACGTGGTGCATCTGTGCATGTCTGGCCGCGCCGCCGCCGCCACCCCTCGCCGCCATGTCGCCGCCACGGCCCAGCCGCTTCGCTCAGACGCTGGCACTGCTGGCCGCCACGGCGAAGCTCGCCGCCTCCTCGCCACGGCGAGCCCTCGTCCACCCTTTCCCCCACCCCCTCAATCTCTCTCTCCTCCAAGCCATGGCCATGGCTTCCATGGCAAGCTTGTAGGAGAAGCCACCCCCATGTCAATGACAGGGTGGCCCCACATGCCATAGACCCAAACCCAGTCAAGGCCAAGTCAATAGTTGACCAGTCAACGAAGGAATATTCCAGAGAATATTCTCGGTTTTCCAATTATTCAAAATTCAAACTTCGGAAGCTCATAACTTCTCCGTCCGAACTCCGTTTGACTCCATTCAAATTTCTAAATTCATCTAAAATCAAGATCTACCTGCCAGTACTAATTTTGTAATTTTTAGATTTTATTTATTTTCTTGTATTTATTTGTTGCCTCGATTTGCGCGTAGACGCGACCGCCGACCTCGCCGCCGGACTTCCCGCGTACGACGACCTTCCCGCGAACGAAGGCAAGTCTCCTTGACGCATTTTGATCCTATGTTTGTAAAATGATTTAAATTGTTTACAAAGTTGCATGGCTATGTTTAATAAAATATGTCAAATATAATTGTTAGTTATCCCGAAATTGTTGATTCCTCCTTGATATTGTTAAACATGACCCTTGTAACCCTAGGAAATTATTTGTGGACATATTTGAATTATAAAGCCACATAAAATGATAGATCGTTAGATACGCTTAGGGCCCGAATTGAGAAAAATGACCCATGGGTGGGATTATTCAAAATGTATGATTTCGAGTATGAGTTGAAGGTTATTATAAATGTTTTGGTACTGTTTTTCTAAAATAAAATAAAAAGGAAAATGGTTTGGACTTGGGCGGATTGGTTTGTCGGGTGGGTGCGGATGGAGCACTAGTTGTCTTGTGCAAGTACCGCCCCAAGTCATGTAAGGACCGACGCTTGTGATTGTCCATTCTAAGCATAACCGTACAACCACATGTCTATAATGGTACGACCTGGCTCACTAATTTGTAGAAACCTAGTTTTGACTCACCATTCGGTTGGATGTGGGTGCCGGATGGAGGCAATGTCGTTTTTCTCACACGGCGCAAGAGGGGGCTTCTGTACTGGGCGGATGGAACCCTAACAGCGGTGAAACCTCAGCGGGTGGGTCATACTAGGTAGATACATTGTAACGGCCTTGTCAGAATATCCCTGCCGGCACACCTAAGGAAGTGTGTTAATTGCATGGCATCAAGGGTATATTCTGTCTTGTGGGTAAAGCTGTACACCTCTGCAGAGTAAAACTATTCGAATAGCCGTGCCTACGGTCAAAGGCAAAGCAAGGAATGCTTTCATATTGGTAGACTTTGGTTTTGGTTTTGAAAACTGAAAAGTGTTTTGTTTTGGGGTTCGGGAGTGGTTAGAACTCTCGGATGTTGTTTGGCGGATAGAGCCAACCAGGTGGAAAGAACCTGTTTATGCTTGACGGATGGAGTCACATGATTAACCTGGATCTTTTAAAATCTGGCGGATAGAGCCTTTATATTGGTGACGGTGGATAGAACCTCACTGCAATATTACATACTTCAATTGTTAAAAAGATTTGCTAAAAGTTGCTTTGTGAAAGTTATTACTCAAGTATGGATTAATAAAATTTGGCTTTATGCAAATAAACCCTGTAAGCTTCCTTTGGAAAGCCCCACATAAGCATACTTTCCCAGACTTGTTGAGTACTTTTGTACTCACGTGCTACATCCACACGTCATCATCAGAAAATTTCCAAGACGCAGCCGAGGAGGGCGAGTTCTACGAGGAGGAGTACGAGGAGGGCTGCCAGGAGGACTAGTTGCGTTTCTAGTCGTCGCCTGTGGCGTTGTGGCGTCCGCTTGTTTCGCTTTTGTTTCCGCTGCTTTGTCTCCGGTCTTTAGACCGAGTATTGTAATAAGTGGCCATGTGGCCCATACTTGAATATTTATATTACAATTTTCGTTATGTTCGGCAATGAAGTATCACTGTGACTGTGTGTACTAGCTATTGATCTGGGACTAGTACGGAAATACACAGGAGATTTCGGATAGCCGATCCGGGGTCTCACAGCGGTGGTATCAGAGCCTGGATGACTGTAGGACGTGACCTAGTTAACATGGCAAAGCCCTAAGGACTTATATTTTATAAAAATATACTTACAAAAGTTTAAGTCCCTTTGCTTCTATCTCTCCTGTCTTAGTGTCTTACTCTTGTCTTGTCCTTTGTTAAAACTGGTTACTAATCCCACCTTGTTTTCAAAATTTGTAGATGCCGGTTGCCACTACCTTTGCCGCTCAGGCTGGAGGCTTCTGCGAGGAGCTGTCTCTGATGCTGCAGGAGTTGGGGTTTCCCCATCGTCCTGAGTATCGCTACCAGTTTATTACTGGTCTTAGCCAGGACTTGTGGCAGGTCCGCTTGCTGGTCTTCACGAGGAGCCGAGACCGCGAGGAGGACCGACCCTTCTACTTCACGGCCGAGAGGTCGATTCTGGCGTACGCTCTACAGGACGCGGCCAGGAAGGCTATCCTCATGTTGGGGCATAGCTACCGCGATCGCCTAGAGGACACCCCGTACCGCCTGTTTCCCCGCTTCCAGTTCGGGAGGATGAACAGCCTGTTTCGGAGTCTGGATCAGGAGGATGATCCGACCGTGGTGCACATGGGCTCCCTCATCCAGGCTATGGACGACGCCTACGTGCGGTTGACCGACGAGATGCAGGGTCAGCGTCGGGACCTGACTGCCGCGAGAGAGAGGATCCGTCAGCTCGAGGAGGAGAGGCAGGCTGCCTCGCCGCCACCGCCACCAGCGCTTGTGCAGGAGGCACAGCCCGTGGCGGCACCACCCCCAGCCCCGGTTCTGGAGTACCCGCCGATCCGCGATATACCGATGGATGCTCCGCCAGCCAAGCGTCATCAAGGCCTGAAGCTTCGGTGCACCGCGCGCAAGTCTGTTCGTCGCCATTCACCGCCAGGGTTTTCCCTGAGTGCTTTGGCTGCACCAGGAGGAGCAGGACCGTCTTCAGCAGCTTCACCTTCCCGCAGCAGGAGCGAGGAGGAGGAGGAGGACCCGTCCCCGCGTGTCTACGCGAGTGACGCGAGTGTTTAGCTGTCTAGCCCGGAGGACCTTTACTTTGTTTTGTGTTCGTATTAGAGCGATGAATAAGTGCTTGTTGGACTGTATCGTGCCCTTAGGAATTTGTGATACAGCCATCCCCAAAACTATTTTGTTTTAATTGGAGTTCAGTTGGTTTTCCCTTCTGTTGTGTGCTCTTGTGGTTGTTCCCTTGTGTTTGAGGATGTGCTTTAGTCCCCTACCCCTTACCTGTGCTTTTCCCTCTTTCCTGGTGCTTGTCCGACCTTGTTGAAGATGGAGAATGTTGGACGTGGTCGAGGCCGTGGAAGGCCCGGAGGCCGCGGCAGAGGCCGTGGGCGTGCTCGTGGACCCGCGCTTTTCATAGAGGAAGGAGTTGTGGAGCAGCAGCAGGCCGCCGGTGGGCCATTGCCGCCACTCGGCCACCAAGAACCGGTTCAGCACCCAGCAGCTCAGCATGATCCGCCACCACCGCCACCTTCGGCTCAGCCGCCGAACTTGGAACAGATGATGGCGATGCAGATTTAACTTCTTCAGGCGTTAGCTCAGAACGTCCTGAATCAACCCCAAGCCGCAGCAGCACCGGCTCAAGCTCAACCGCCCCAATCCAAGTTTGGGGAGTTCATGCGGACCCGACCCCCAACCTTTGCTGGTTCCGCGGACCCGCTGGAGGCGGATGACTGGCTCAAGGAAGTCGAGCGAAAGCTGCACTTGGCCTAGTGTGACGACATAGAGAGCGTGCACTTCGCCTCGCATCAGCTCAAAGGCACAGCAGCCAGCTGGTGGGAAAATTATTGTGATGCCCATGCCGACCCGCAACACATTGCTTGGAATGAGTTCGTGGGAGCCTTCAGAGCTACCCATATCCCGAAGGGCATCATGGAGAAGAAGCGAAGAGAGTTTCACAAGCTTCAACAGGGAAACTTGTCAGTTTCAGAATACCTTAACCGGTTTACGCAGCTATCCCGCTATGCGGCCGCAGATGTCGCAACAGATGAGGCCAAGATTTGGCGATTTATGGAGGGTACGAAAGGACCAAAGATGTCGCCTAGAGGGGGGTGAATAGGCGAATTAAAAATTTACAGTGGAATTAAACTTCCCGGAGTAAGTCAATCCGGAGTCTCCGGGTATTATGTCCGGATACTCCGGCTTGTTCGGAGTGTCCGGTATTTTATCCGGATACTCCGGTTTGGGATGCTCGGGAACGACACTAAGATTACTCTAACTAGCACAATAAATTACAATAAGTAGAAAGCAAGAGCAACCTAGATCACAAGCTAGTATGGATTTGAATTAAAGCTAAACTAAGAGTTAGATTAAAGCTTTACGAAGACAAATCCACACAAGCTAAACTAGGAAGCAAACGACAAAGAGAGAGACGCGATTTTTCACCGAAGTTCGGATTCTTGAATGGAATCCTACGTCTCCGTTGAGGTGGCTCGGTCGCACTTGAGCCGGGGTCTCTTTCAACCCGCTTTCCTCCCGGTGTTGCACAAATGCACTCGCCGGCTTCACTTCTTGTCTCTTCCCTTTCGGAGGCGAGACTCGCCTTCACAAACTACCGGGGCTCACCACACGCGTTGGTAGCTCCCGGTGACTCCTAGCCGTCTAGGAGACCTTCAACCTCCAAGAGTAATAACACCACGGAAGTCGCTTGGAGGATGAACTAGTGCTCAACAACTTGAAATGAATGCACCTAGCACTTAGCTTCTTCCTCTCCTCACCAAAATAGATCAACAACCAAATCTTGAGGTGGGAGGAAGAGAGGGCTCTATTGAATGCTTGGAAGGTGTTAGAGATGGCTTGAATGCTGCTATGAATGAGCTCAATAGAGATCCTAGCCGTTGGAGTGGAGTGGAGGCTTTAAATACTCTTTTTGAAAACTAGCCGTTACTCCACGATTTGTACAGGCCGGAGTGTCCGGACAAACAACCCGGAGACTCCGGGTTATCCGGAGACTCCGGACCAAATGTCCGGATACTCCGGACAAGCTGGAACTAAAAGTAACCGAGGGGTCCAACCCGGAGACTCCGAACTAAATGTCCGGACACTCCGGATTGAATCCGGATACTACGGATTTGATATCCGGAGACTCCGGGTTACCCAGTTCGGTTGCAAATGAAACTTTTTGCAAACTTAATGCATGAGTGCTATTTTTAGATGCAAGACTTGACGTTGAGCACATGCATATCCTAGAGGCGATTTCTCGTCGTATCCTCTTAATAGTACGGCTATCCTTAAGACTCAATTAAAAGGAAAATTACAACAATTGTCTTGAAGCCGTCTTTTGAAATTTTGAGAGGTTGTGGGGGCTTCCAATCTCATTCCAACTCGATATGATCTCGATGTCTGCATTAATCTTAATTGAAGCATTAGATCATTTTAATTGTGTCATCATTAATCACCAAAAAAATTTGAGGGGCCTAGATGCACTTTCAGGGTATGGACCCAAACCTCAAGGTTCAGCTAGTGTTGAGCGACTTCCCGTCGTTCCAACACTTGGTAAACAAGGCGCTGATTCAGAAGGATGCTCAGCATCAGCTGTTTGAAACCCGGAAGAGAAAGATGATGTTCCAGAATCAGCGCGGTGCCAGCAGCTCGAGGCCCCGCACGTACCAGCAACAACAGCCCAGCAGGCCAGCGACCTCCAACGCACCTCGGACCCCAATGTCCACCCCGCGCCCCATTGGACAAGCCCCTACCGGCAATGTAGGAGCTCAAGCTCAGAAGAGCAATACAGCGATGGCAGGAGTGCAGTGCTTCAACTGTCGGGAGAGGGGCCATTACGCCAACAACTGCCCTCAGAAGCGTCAGCCCATCACCCCAGTGAAGTTCAACCTGGGATCAACCCCAGCCCGTGCGCCAGCGCCGGCTCAAGGAAGAGGCACGCTGCAGACCCCGCGCACGCCAAGGACAGCAGGAAGAGGTCGCGTGAATCATATCACGGCTGAGGAGGCCCAAGATGTGCCAGACGTGGTTTACGGTACGTTCGTTGTCAACTCAGTGCCTGCTTCAGTTCTATTTGATTCTGGTGCAACACATTCATTTATATCGGAGTACTTGGTTAAAAAGTATAACTAGAATACAATACAGTTAAGAAACCCTTTGTTAGTACAATCCCCTGGAAAAGAACTAAGAACAACTGCTGTTTGTCCAAAAGTGGATATAGTTATAAAAGGGGTAAAGTTCCTAGCGAACTTAATACTATTGGATACTAAGGGTATAGAAGTAATCCATGGAATGGATTAGTTAACCAAGTACAAGGGTCAGATAGACTGTGCCAGTAGAGCTGTCTCGCTTACCAGCCCCGAGGGAGGTAGAGTGGAATTCTCTTCTAATCTTTCCTCTAAGGGGGGTAGCACCCTGAATCGTCTGAAAGGTACCTCATTGGAAAGTGTCCCGGTAGTCAAGGAGTACCCAGATATGTTTCCCGACAAGTTGCCCGGGATGCCACTGGATCGAGATGTGGAATTCGTGATTGAGCTTGTACCTGGTACCGCTCCAATCTCGAAGAGACCGTACCGACTGCCTTCTAATGAGTTGGTCGAGATGAAGAAGCAGATTGAAGAACTTCAGGAGAAAGGATTCATCAGGCCCAGTTCGTCACCTTGGGGATCGCCAGTGATCTTCGTATCGAAGAAAGATGGTAGTCTGAGGATGTGCATAGACTACAGGTCCTTGAATGAAGTCACGATCAAGAACAAGTATCCGTTGCCCCGGATAGATGATCTGTTTGATCAGTTGAAGGGAGCTCAAGTCTTCTCTAAGATAGATTTGAGGTCAGGTTATCATCAGCTGAAAATCAGGAAAGAAGATATTCCCAAGACAGCCTTCACGACCAGATATGGACTGTATGAGTTCACAGTCATGTCGTTCGGATTAACCAATGCTCCTTCTTACTTCATGAATCTGATGAATAAGGTGTTTATGGAATATTTAGACAAGTTCGTCGTAGTCTTCATCGACGACATTCTTGTCTATTCCAAGAGCAAAAAAGAGCATGAAGACCATCTGCGGATAGTCTTGGAGACTTTAAGGGAGCATCAGCTGTATGCCAAATTCAGCAAGTGTGACTTTTGGTTAAAGGAAGTGTCTTTTTTGGGGCATATCATTTCTGCTGCCGGAGTAGCAGTGGACCCTGCGAAAGTGAGAGATGTTCTAGATTGGACGCAGCCTAAGTCAGTCCCAGACATCCGAAGTTTCCTTGGATTAGCTGGTTATTACCGGAGATTCATCGAAGGTTTCTCTAAGATAGCTAGACCTCTTACTCAGCTTCTGAAAAAGAAAAAGAAGTTTGAATGGACTAAAGCTTGTGATCAGAGTTTTCAGGAGTTGAAGAAGAGACTAACTTCGGCCCCAGTGCTTATTCTGCCGGACATCCATAAGGATTTTGAAGTGTATTGTGATGTTTCGAAACAAGGGCTTGGATGTGTTTTAATACAGGAAGGACAGGTGATCGCTTATGCTTCAAGACAACTGCGACCTCACAAAGAAAACTATCCTATTCATGATTTGGAGTTAGCCGCAGTTGTGCATGCGCTCAAGATATGGAGGCACTATTTGATCGGCAATAGATGCGAGATCTATACGGATCATAAGAGTTTGAAGTATATCTTTACTCAACCCGATCTCAACCTCAGGCAAAGAAGGTGGTTGAAATTGGTGAAAGATTATAATGTGGGAATCCATTATCACCCTGGAAAAGCGAACGTTGTTGCAGATGCCTTAAGCAGGAAAGCACACTGCAACAATATTTCGGTGCAAGAAAGCCGGCCAGCGCTTCGGAAGGAATTCCAGCGTCTTAACCTGGAATTGGTCAAGAGAGGAGGCATTTACAACCTGGAGGTGAAATCAACCCTGGAAGATCAGATCCGAGAAGCTCAGAAGGATGATAAGGGTATTGCAAACCTGAAAGAGGACCTGAAGAAAGGAAAACATCCCGGATTTTCGGTGGATGACCAAGGTACTGTTTGGTTCGGAAACAGGATAGTAGTCCCTAACCAGGAAGAAATCAAGAGTGTGGTCTTGAAGGAGGCCCATGATTCGGTATATTCCATTCACCCCGGAGGCACCAAGATGTATGCTGATTTAAAAGAGAAGTATTGGTGGTCCAATATGAAGAAAGAGGTTGCAGACTTCGTAGCACGGTGTGATGTGTGTCAGCTGGTGAAAGCAGAACATCAAAGACCAGCCGGTCTATTGCAGCCTTTGCAAGTGCCTGTTTGGAAATGGGAAGAAATTGGGATGGATTTTATAACTGGGTTACCAAAAACAAAATCCGGTTATGATTCCATCTGGGTGGTCGTGTACCGATTAACCAAAGTGGCCCACTTTATCCCGGTGAAAACAACGTATTCCGGTGACAAGCTTGCCGAGCTATATATGGCCAAGATAGTGTGTTTGCATGGTGTGCCAAAGAAGATAGTGTCTGATCGAGGTTCCCAGTTTACCTCGAGGTTCTGGCAGAAGTTGCATGAAGTGTTGGGCACAAACCTGAATTTCAGCACGGCGTATCATCCCCAGACCGATGGCCAAATGGAAAGAGTCAATTAGATCCTAGAAGACATGTTGAGAGCCTGTGCTCTAACATACAAAGGCTCGTGGGATCAGAATTTACCCTATGCGGAGTTTGCATACAACGACAGTTATCAAGCTAGTCTAAAGATGGCACCGTTTGAAGCTCTGTACGGGAGAAAATGCAGGACGCCTTTGTATTGGAAGGAAACAGAAGGTGGTCAGATCATTGGACCTGATATTCTGAAAGAAGCCGAAGAACAAGTCAAACAGATCCGAGAGAATCTGAAGACCGCGCAGTCAAGACAGAAGAGTTATGCTGATAATCGTCGAAGGGAGTTAAGTTTTGTGCCTGGTGATCATGTATACCTGAAGGTATCCCCTCTCAAAGGAATGAAGCGATTCCGAGTTAGTCGAAAGTTAGCGCCCCGCTACATCGGACCATTCCCAGTGATTGCCAGAAAAGGAGAAGTGGCTTACAAATTGGAGTTGCCGCCTCAGTTGTCAGGAGTGCATGATGTCTTCCATGTGTCTCAATTAAAGAAGTGTCTCAGAGTTCCTGAGCACCAGGTGCCGTTGGAGGAAATGGAATTGAAAGAAGACCTGTCTTATTCAGAGTACCCTGTCAAGATCTTGGATGAAACCGAGCGTCGAACCCGAAGCCGAGTGATCAAATTCTGCAAAGTACAGTGGAGCAATCATTCTGAGAAGGAAGCAACCTGGGAGCGTGAAGAAGACCTTTGAGCAAAGTTCCCAGATCTCTTTCTTTCTCCGTCTGAATCTCGGGGACGAGATTCTCTCTAAGGGGGGTAGGTTTGTAACATCCTCATTTTTCGCCTTCTAGAGAAAAACCTAATTTAAAGAAAGTAAATTCAAAAGTTGGAGTTTCTCTGGTGTTTATGTTAACCTGGCATCCTTTCCAACCCAAAATCGTGATTCAATTCCCTTCCGGTCGAAAAATCGACTTTTCCAGTCCTGTCGGTACCCGAAAATTCAACCGAGTCCAAAAATGCTCCAAAAATCTCCAAACCACCTCTAATATGTTCCAAATATTCCAAAATGATTTTAGGAATCTTTCCCCGAATTTTTGGACCTCCGTTCCTATTTTATCTCGCGCGGCTTTTGTTTAATGCCCGCAATTCGCTCCAGATTATTTAATTCTACAAATTTCATCCAAATTCAACCAAACCAATTCCATTGAGTTCCAAATAATCTAAAATGGCCCTAGGAATTTTTCCGGAATTTTTAGGCCATTTTTCCTAATTTTTCTTTAGGGTGGCACATTTGTGTAAAAGGGAGCCAATAGAATGCTGCCACGTGTCCCATGAATAGTGTCATCTTCAACCTCAAGCCATGGCATGAACAATGGAGCTCAAGCTTGCTTCAATGGAGGTGCCCTTCTTTAAACCTCTCTAGCTCCCTCCACGTAACTCCAAAACGCGAACGGCCGGGTCCGTTGAATCCGCGGCGACGATCTCTTGCCATTCCCCACCTTGATGAGCCCTCAATCTCGCCGGAAACGGCCCCATTCAAGAAAAACCGAAAACATTCAAATGCAATTAATCCTCATTATCTCGGCCGTTTCTCCTCCAACCGGCGCACCACCACCTCCATTCTCTCCGTATAAAAGCCCTCTTTCCGGTGGTATGAGCCTCTTTTGGCATCTCCTCTCCGTTCATCCACTAGCTCAAGAAAACCGAAGTTGGGTCACACTTTTTCGGTGTTCTTCGAGTTCATCGTTGTTTCTCTCTCTCCGGTGAGCCATTCTTCATGCCACTTGGTTCCTTGTGACCGTGGATGAGTCTAGCATCTAATATTTCCATCAATTTTAGATTGCATCAAGTGTTGGCGACGAATTTCGCGTTCTTTGCAATTCGGCTGGAGCTCCGTTCTTCGCCAAATTCATCCTCTCCGGTGAGTTTTGATCCAATTCATGGCTCCTCTAGGTCCCTAAGGATGTCCTCTAGAGATTTCATGCTTTTGTTTGAATCAAATCCATGCGAAATTGAGGAAAAATCGGATTTTTTCGAGTTTTTGGAGCCCTCTGTTTTTTTTTGGGCTTCTCTGTGTACGTGGTGCATCTGTGCATGTGTGGCCGCGCCGCCGCCACCCCTCGCCGCCGCCACCCCTCGCCGCCCGTCGCCGCCGCCCGCCACCGGCGAGCCAGCTTCGCCCGCCGGCGAGCCCCCTCCTCCACCCTTTCCCCCACCCCCACAATCTCTCTCTCCTCCAAGCCATGGCCATGGCTTCCATGGCAAGCTTGTAGGAGAAGCCTCCCCCATGTCAATGACAGGGTGGCCCCACATGCCATAGACCCAAACCCAGTCAAAGCCAAGTCAACAGTTGACCAGTCAACGAAGGAATATTCCAGAGAATATTCTCGGTTTTCCAATTATTCAAAATTCAAACTTCGAAAGCTCATAACTTCTCCGTCCGAACTCCGTTTGACTCCATTCAAATTTCTAAATTCATCTAAAATCAAGATCTACCTGCCAGTATTAATTTTGTAATTTTTAGATTTTATTTATTTTCTTGTATTTATTTGTTGCCTCGATTTGCGCGTAGACGCGACCGCCGACCTCGCCGCCGGACTTCCCGCGTACGACGACCTTCCCGCGAACGAAGGCAAGTCTCCTTGACGCATTTTGATCCTATGTTTGTAAAATGATTTAAATTGTTTACAAAGTTGCATGGCTATGTTTAATAAAATATGTCAAATATAAGTGTTAGTTATCCCGAAATTGTTGATTCCTCCTTGATATTGTTAAACATGACCCTTGTAACCCTAGGAAATTATTTGTGGACATATTTGAATTATAAAGCCACATAAAATGATAGATCGTTAGATACGCTTAGGGCCCGAATTGAGAAAAATGACCCATGGGTGGGATTATTCAAAATGTATGATTTCGAGTATGAGTTGAAGGTTATTATAAATGTTTTGGTACTGTTTTTCTAAAATAAAATAAAAAGGAAAATGGTTTGGACTTGGGCGGATTGGTTTGTCGGGTGGGTGCGGATGGAGCACTAGTTGTCTTGTGCAAGTACCGCCCCAAGTCATGTAAGGACCGACGCTTGTGATTGTCCATTCTAAGCATAACCGTACAACCACATGTCTATAATGGTACGACCTGGCTCACTAATTTGTAGAAACCTAGTTTTGACTCACCATTCGGTTGGATGTGGGTGCCGGATGGAGGCAATGTCGTTTTTCTCATACGGCGCAAGAGGGGGCTTCTGTACTGGGCAGATGGAACCCTAACAGCGGTGAAACCTCAGCGGGTGGGTCATACTAGGTAGATACATTGTAACGGCCTTGTCAGAATATCCCTGCTGGCACACCTAAGGAAGTGTGTTAATTGCATGGCATCAAGGGTATATTCTGTCTTGTGGGTAAAGCTGTACACCTCTGCAGAGTAAAACTATTCGAATAGCCGTGCTTACGGTCAAAGGCAAAGCAAGGAATGCTTTCATATTGGTAGACTTTGGTTTTGGTTTTGAAAACTGAAAAGTGTTTTGTTTTGGGGTTCGGGAGTGGTTAGAACTCTCGGATGTTGTTTGGCGGATAGAGCCAACCAGGTGGAAAGAACCTGTTTATGCTTGACGGATGGAGTCACATGATTAACCTGGATCTTTTAAAATCTGGCGGATAGAGCCTTTATATTGGTGACGGTGGATAGAACCTCACTGCAATATTACATACTTCAATTGTTAAAAAGATTTGCTAAAAGTTGCTTTGTGAAAGTTATTACTCAAGTATGGATTAATAAAATTTGGCTTTATGCAAATAAACCCTGTAAGCTTCCTTTGGAAAGCCCCACATAAGCATACTTTCCCAGACTTGCTGAGTACTTTTGTACTCACGTGCTACATCCACACATCATCATCAGAAAATTTCCAAGACGCAGCCGAGGAGGGCGAGTTCTACGAGGAGGAGTACGAGGAGGGCTGCCAGGAGGACTAGTTGCGTTTCTAGTCGTCGCCTGTGGCGTTGTGGCGTCCGCTTGTTTCGCTTTTGTTTCCGCTGCTTTGTCTCCGGTCTTTAGACCGAGTATTGTAATAAGTGGCCATGTGGCCCATACTTGAATATTTATATTACAATTTTCGTTATGTTCGGCAATGAAGTATCACTGTGACTGTGTGTACTAGCTACTGATCTGGGACTAGTACGGAAATACACAGGAGATTTCGAATAGCCGATCCGGGGTCTCACACCAATCTTCGAAATAAATAGACATAATCTGAAATGTGCACCAACCAAATATGCAAGACAGATCTGTCAAGAACAAGCACAAGGATCCATGCATCTATTACGCATCAACTTCCGGAGCAATTTTCCATTCTCAGAGAACTTGCCGAATGCCAAAGCACGGATAAAAATAATATTATTGAAAGGACCCATCTATCTAAATATTTGCAATATCTCACAAATAAGGTTCTATTTGGTACGATTTTAGATTCTAGTAGAAACGAAAATGGTTTCAGATTCTTGATAGAAACATTTCAGGTAGGATTATGTGAATCGGGTGGAACAGGGTTGAGACCGATTCGGCTATAGAGTGAAGAAAGAAGAAACAATTCGAGGAGAATCATCACGAGGTTTAGCCCATTTGGTTGGATTTCGTCGAGAATCTAGTAGAAACAGCCATGCTCTAAGTTGCCAAACGGGATCTAAGAAATTAAGGTGTGATGATCCGGATTGCAAGAATTAATAACCTTAATATTCAAAGGTAAACCTCATCAAATAAATTGAAACAAATGTACATCGCATAGGTTGAATCTTAGCACATTCATAAATCAAATTCAGCACTCAGAGAAATTAAAAATACAACATTAATAGACAAATAGAAATCACAAATAAAGAAAATCAATAAATTTTATTGATCAAAGTATTAATTACATAGAGTCGAATTACAATATGCATGAATATTCATTTGCATCCTAAAAATAAAGATCACAAGAATGTTTGCTTTTCCTAAAACTTAAGCTTTATTAATATTTAGTCTTGAATCCCTGCAATTGTAGTCGCTTATGCATTTAGAACCAAAAGGCAATTAACTAAAATTGTAAAAGTTTAAAAAGAAAATAATTACCATCAGACCCATTTAGGCATAAGTGCCACTCATCGAGATACCAGGCCCGTTCGGGGCTGGACAACACCTCTCACTAGATCGAATTTCATCATTCGACGATATATACAAACCCGGTAGAAATTGCGGATAACCAAAGTCACATAAGGTTAAATGCGCTTAAATATCACTTCACTGTGGACGGGGATAAGAATCCCCTCCCAGCTGAAGCCTTCGGCTCTCCAGAACCATCCCCAATTGCACTCTCCCCAAATAGCCAAACCACCATAGCCTCCAACCAAAGACCAACCGAGAGCAAGAAGGGAGCTAGCCAAGCGCAGCCTAGGAGGAGCCCCAAGCCGGAGCAAGCAAGGAAAAGGAAGCCAGGAGCTGGATTTGAGCAAGGGGACAGGGATCGGCATCGTCACCATCAACGCATCCTCACACATCCAAATCACAACACCAATCCATTCCAAACCATCTACATCACAAGTGCACAAACATACATTTTACCTGGATTTATGAGAACTAAGGCACAAGAGAAGTAAGGGACCAATCAATATAAGGGACCAATCAATAGCAGTAGGGGATTCTTTGGTCTCAGTGAGGGAAGCAACCCTGGGGGCAACAGAAGCACCGGCAGCCCAACAACCGCATAGCACTCCTCGGCATACTAGAGGGTGTGGGTGTCGTCGCCATGCCGCAAACGCCTAGAGCACCACCCCCCAATTCCTCATCAACCAAAGAATACTAAATCAAATCGAAAGTAAGCAATAGCATGAATCAATTGAGAAAACCATCTGTGAAATTGAATCAGGCACCCACGGCAGCACAGGTAACCATCCATCCATTAGCCTTCAATAGCAAAATAGGAGGATCATAGTGGAGAGCCAATATAGATAAAAATGACAGTAGTCTCACTAGTGGTCTCAGAACTTTTTTGCAGTAGTAAAGGGGAAGGGAGGGGGCAACTTTGTACGTGCCTAGTGACCGCCTCACACTCCCTGATGTGTGAGATAATTGTAGGTTTCGACAGTGCCACCAACCCTCCAGCTAACCCCATTCTCAAATCATCAGTGACCCCCCCGGCATGTAAGAATCAGAGCATAATCAACTAGGTATGCTCATAAATCAAATCCATCCCTATATAACTGAATCAAGAGGCATAGCTATAAAGATCCGGAGGGGAATATCCTTAGTCGGCCAATTCAGGAAAAGGGGAACACCGAAGCAGTGGCCGCATGACCAGGCAGGGGTGGAGGCAGGCATTGAGCCCAAGCTCAAGATCCGGAGGGGAATATCCTTAGTTGGCCAATTCAGGAAAAGGGGAACACCAAAGCAATGGCCGCATGACCAGGCAGGGGTGGAGGCAGTCCTTGGGCCACTAGAGCCTGGACTCAATGCCTGCCATGGTAAGTACATGCAAATTGTGTTAAAAAAATCAATAAAATTGTAAGTTGGCCAAAAATGTGTGCCCCACCCCGAGGCATGAGCTTGGGCTGGCTCCTCCCTTGCAGTCAAGGCATGGCGGCCCAAGTGCGGTGGCACGGCAAGGGTAGGGTGCAACTGGGTCGGGCATGGCCCAGGTGGGCCGATGAACAAAGGTAGAGAGAGGGGAGTAGGAGGAGGAGAGGAGGTAGGCCGACAGGGCTGGGGCCTAGGGCCGGCAAAGAGGTGAGGCCAGTGACCTGGGGGTGAGTTGGGCGCAGGGAGCTGGGCCTAATGCCTGCTCAGGGCAGCGGCCAGTGGCCGAGGAGGGAGGTCGAGCACTCATGCGCGTGCCCGCAAAGGGGCCCATAGGAGGCAGGGTCGTTGAGGCCAGCGTGGGGCGGCATCGGTAGGGGGAGAGGTGAGGGTGGAGAACCTTGATGACCCGGGGCGGTGACCATGAGCCGGTTGGGCAGGAGAGAGAGAGAGAGAGAGAGCATGAGAAGAGGAGAACAGGATAAGTCTGGTTGGGTGAGGAGGAAAAGAAAAGGAAGAGAGAAAGAGAGAGAGAGAGAGAGAGAGAGAGAGAGAGAGAGCATGAGAAGAGGAGAATAGGATAAGTCTGGTTGGGTGAGGAGGAAAAGAAAAGGAAGAGAGAGAGAGAGAGAGAGAGAGAGGGAGGGAAACGAAGAGAAGAGGAGGGGAAGAAAAGAAAAGAAAGAAGAGAGAAAAGGAGGGGGGAAATAGAAAAATAATTTTGATCAGCGTGAACTGCGTTAGATTCAATTAAACGTTTCACAGTACGTGAGAAAATTTTTAAAAGAACATAAATAACCTCAATTAATTAAATAAAGAGTTATATAAATTTGGTAATTGCAACAATAACTAAAAATGACAAATAATACCATTACTAAAAAGAAATCATGAGCAAAGATTTTAATAAGCCTCATAAAATAAAAATTGGTGCTAAATTAAAATGTGGGCAATGAAACCATCTAATTAAAAATTCACTGAATTAAAAATGTGGAAAATTAATAAATTTTAAATAAAAACGAGCAACACATTTTTGCTAATTTTAACCCATTCAAATAAGGTTGGACACCAAATCATGTAATAAGTTGATAGCATCGGAATTATAATATTTCATAATTGCAGGAAGCGAATTAAATTAACCGGGCAATTATTTCTAGACACGGGTGCGAACAAATATTGCTACCATTATTCAGGCAAGTTCCCTTGATCATGCTTTTATCAAAATTTTATGAGAATTTAATGTTGAAATTGCTGTGGTCACTACTTGCATACCAAAAACCTATTTTTAAATTAAAAAGGATAAATGGAGGATTTAAAATGGATGAACAGACGGTTGGAGAGATGGATTGGTTGGGGGAATTAAGCCATGGGGTGAGGTCTGAGATCGTAGGACTCAACTATGGGTTGAGAATGTAGGATTCAGCTAGGGGCTGATCTCAGGACTCAACTATGGTTTGAGAATGTAAGTTTCAACTATGGGTTGAGATTCAGCTATGGGCTGGAGTGATAGAATCAGGTATAGGCTGAGATTTTAGAACGCGGCTATGGGCCAATAGTTAGAACGCAGCTATAGGCTAAAATTGATAGACCTTATGGGTTGAGACTCTAGGATTCAACTATGGGCTGAAATTTTTAGAACTCAACTATGGATTGAGATTTCATAATTTAGTTATGGGCTGAAATTGTTGAGAGAATTTAAGGCTACGTAAGCTAGTCTCTTTCTTATTCAAGTGTTAGTAGTACTTCTTTTGAAAATCAAACTTGCAACATTTTCAATTTAAGAAAACCTATTTTGTTGTTAGAAAAAGGGATTGAGAAGGAGAAAATGAGGTTCTGGTAAAAGTGGAGCTATTTTTTCTCGTTATTTGCACATTGCTATTAATGCTTGCTGAGCACATCTGTACTCACTCTTGCTGTTTCTCCCTCTGCTTAGATTTTAGAGCTGGCGATACTTGGGGTGAGGATCACCCGCAATACCAGGGTTATAAGGACTTCCAGGAGGGATAGAGTGTTGCGTAGATCATACAGCATCTTCGGTCTTAGTGTAATTAGTACTTTTTTGTATTATATTTTATTGTACTTGGATTCTATGTATAATTAGATGTGTCGGTGTTTCGAGCACCGGCCAATGAATTTGTATAGGTAAGAGGGGGGTGCACGCTCCCTCTCCTCGACGGCTTACTCGGGTGAGCACAAGATGTATAATGTTCGGCCGAACGTCCCTACTCTAGTTCAAAGTGGGTTTGATTGTATTGATTCTCTGCGGTTGTCCGTTGTCTTACATGCTCGCTCCTCCCTTTATATAGGCGGAGAGGAGGTTACATTGTTGCTTAAAAAGAGAAAAAAGATCAGGTTTTAGTCGCCTCGCAAGTGGCGGGCTGATGGACCGGCCGCCTCCCCTTGCCTCGCCGGGCCGGGTCGGCGAGTTGCCGCGCCGCCAGTAGTAAATGCGAGAGTAGGGACTTGTGCCAGGCCATCAATATTACGGCCAGCATTTAATGCGCCGACACGCAAATAAATGTCCGCCGCTTCTTCGTGGATTTCGCCGACTTGGTCATGATTTGTTTTCCTCAGCTCGCGTGGCTTTGGGCCCCACCGCCTGGTTCGCCCACGCGCCTTTTTCGGCTGGGGTACCCATGGCCTGGTACCGCCAAGAGCCCCAGCCCCATGCAAATGAGAGGTGCCCGGGGGTCTTGTTTCCGCCGTGATGCCGTGATTCGCTTGGCCTCGATCACCGGGTGCGGCCGCGCACCCGGCAGGTAGTTTCGAGCCCCGAGCCATTCGGAGAGCGTGTCGGGGTTTTCACGGGGTTTGGCTCGGGAAGAGTCTTCGATCGGGTGCGCGAGCGAAGACCTCGTGTGGCCCTGAGCCGGCCTGAGAGCAGGTCGGGGTTTCGCTTGCTTGGTCGTTGCTTTTGTATCGGGAGGTCCGATCGCAAGATATACCGCGCCCAGCGCTGCTGTGTGTCAAGGCGTGGTCGCCGGGAGCGATGGTAAGCGGTCATGGGCATCAGCGCTGGCGGTGGTCGCCGACCGCACTGGGCGCAATGGTCGGTCGTCGGGCGCATGGTCGCCACGCCGCGCTGGTGGTCAATGCCCTGGCGAACACATGGCGCCCGGGTCGGCCGCCAGCGCCGCAGCGGGCTGATCGCTCGGCGAGCACGCGCTGGTCGAAGCCGCCGGATGCGCCGAATGGCCGATCGCTGGCGGAAATGCAGCCGCGGTTAGCGCCGTTAGCGCCGCGTTTGCCGCTTCGCGGACACGTGGCGCCCGGGTTGCTGCAGAATGAGCCGGGTCGCTCGGGCGATACTGGCGCCCCGTGTCGGCGCCGCCGGGCGCGTTAGTGGCTGGTCGCCGGGGCGCCATGGTCGCGGCCGCCGGGCGCTGGCCGGGTTGGTCGCTTCGGGCGAACACATGGCGCCCGGCCGGTTTTCGCGCGCAGTGGGCTGACGCTTCGGGCGTAGCACGCGGGCGCCCGTTGATGTTAATGAGCTGGTCGCTCGCGATATCGTGGCGCCGTCGAGCCAGCGGCGCGCAGTGGGTTGGTCGTGGCGCCATGGTCGCGGCCGGCGCGCTGGCTATCGTCGCCTTCGGGCGAATACATGGCGCCGTCGTAGTTTTCGCGCTGGCGAAGGCTGATCGCTCGGGCGAGCACGTGGCGCCAGGTTACGCGAACAGCCGGTCGCTCGGCGATACGCGGGCGCCGGCCGAAGCGCCGGGCGCTGCGAGGGCTGGTCGTCGGGCGCCATGAGTCGCGGCCGGGCGCTTCGGGGCGCTGGTCGCTTCGCAACACATGGCGCCGTCGTGCCGCCAGCGCCGCAGCGGCCGACGCTCGCGAGCACGTACTCGTGGTTGAGTCCCATTTACGCCCGTCCTGGGGTGGGGACCAGGAGGGGTGAGAAACGCGCTGTTTTCGCGGCTCGAGCGCCGCCTCGTGGGGCTACAAGCGAGTGATCCGGTGGAACTCGAGGCCCTCGCGAGGGGGTCCCCATGCGACAATCCCGCCGCCCGAACCCCACCGGGGCGATCCATAAAGAATCTTTCCACTTACCCTCGATCGACCTTGGATCGCTCGCTGATCCAAGGTGTACTGGGCTGCCACCCGTCGACGGTTCAAGCGAGAGCGTGAGGTGTGATCCCGGACGTGAGTTAAGGCGATTGGGTCGTCACACCCAATTCAGGGGCTCGCTGGGGCTCGCCTTGTCCTCACCTCTGCCCATTTTTTTGGTCATGGTGGATATCATCGCTGCCTCTTGCCTTAGGGACCACAGGCCTGCATAGGTCGGTGTGTATCATGTGGTTAGAGAGTTAGGAATCGAGAGAACGCCACCGTGAGGCTGTTTCGACCGATCGTGGGTCGACTCGCTTGGGCACTTCCTTTCTTCAAGCACTACTGCTTGAATCGTATCGCCGGGCGTAGGCCAGTACTTTTTGGTCGAAAGTTTGGCCGCTTTGGGAGGAATCCCGACGATTGGTTGTGTCAACCTGACCAAGTGGACTCTTGTAGCCTCTGAGTGGGGCGGGCGGTTTGTTTGTTACCGCCGCCGCCACTTGGAAGGAGCAATAACGAGTGTGTAAGAAGAAGGTATTCACTTATCTTTCTTTGCGGATCGGCGAGGTTTTTGTTCAACGCGGGAATTGGCGGTGCCGGTTCCCCGCTTGCTTTGGCGCTTCTGGCTTCACGCCATCGCCAAAAGGTGCGTCACATGAATGCTGGCGGGTATCCCGGCGTGCCGCTCGCTTGGCTGATCGCCTATAAATAGGCGGAGGGTGGGCGCCGACTTCATTCAGCGACGCTGAGACGAGCCGCCGACTTGCTTTTATGGCGTGGTCGCTCGCTTCATTCATTCCGCTCAAGGATGAGAACTCACCGACGATGAGATCGACCGACTCCTTCAACGAGAGGCGTAGGATGAGGAGGAGTTGGGGCACGGCAGCTGGCTGCCTATAGTGGGCGGCGCCTGGGCCGACGACGGGGTTGATCGAGCGCTGGAGCGGGAGGCGAGGAGGAGGAGCGAGAGCGCGCGACAAGCCGCGGCTGCCGCCGGGGAAACCCGCCGCTGAAGCGCCGAGCAATTGGGGGAGCGGGCGCCGCCCTCCCCGCCTTTCTCCTTCCGGGAGCCTGGAGTCGACCGGCGACATCTAGGCCTGCGCCGATGATCGCCGCCGACGCCGTCGACCGTGGCCGCACACTTTCTCCGACGGGCCCCCCGGCCGGTCTGGACTCAAGCTCCCCGGAACCATAGGAGGTCACACAGCAGTGGGGCTGCCGCCGCCTTGACGGAAGGCCCGGGCGGATCGGGCTCTCTGCTGCTGGTTTTGGCGATTCGCTATTTTTTGCCAAGGCGCGGCAAAAAATTGAGCTGAAGCCGAGGCTGTGCTTGAGAGGGACGATAAGTCCTGAGATCAACTCGCTTGCCGGGAAGACCTCAAACGAGAAAAAGCTTTCTTGGTTTTAGACTTTCTTGTTTCTAAAGAATGTAAATGCCGTTGAATTGGAAGAAAACAAAGGTGTTCTGGTTTTACATGTATTTTTCGCTATTTTTCGGTTTGTTGTAAGACATGCCTGGTCATGGTTCTGGGTCTCATGGGACCAACCGACCAGTGATCGATATGTTCCAAATGGCCTCAAAAGTAGGAAAAACAGGTTTTTAGTGCGAGCTGCTCCTCGGCAAACCAGATACCATCCTGTTTCTATCTCTTTTTTTCCTTGGCGAGATACCACTTGCAACCGTAGCTGGGCGTAGGCCAGGTACTCGGGTTGGAAGAAAGAAAAGAAGACCGAATGACGGGTAGATGACGGGCGGTTGAACGCTGTCGATTCGAGTGGAAAAATGCTACGCCGTAGGCCCGGTAAAAAGGTGAACATGGTAATGAACGCAGGTAGAAAAAGGGCTAAGGGTAGAATCGCCTTAGCTTTTCAATGTTCCAGCGCTTGACAAGATGTTGCCATCGGATCCTTGAGCCGGTAAGTGCCAGGTCAAGGACCTCTACTACGGGAAAGGGCTCCTCCCAAGGAGGGGAGAGCTTGTGTTGCCTTTGTTGGATCGGGAATCCTGGGCGCAGTAACTGTGTCGCCAGGTTGAACGCCGCCTCTAACCTTGCGGTCGAAGTAGCCGCAGCAGTTCTGGCCGTATTTATGAAGCGAACGACGGCGACATCTCGTGCTTCATCGAGCCGGGTCGGTCACGTTTTGCCGGGACTCGAGCCTGGTCTCGTTGGAAGGCCTGAACTTTGGGGCGCCAGTCCAAGTCCGCTGGTAAGATGGCTTCGCCCAATGCCAGGAAGAACGGGCGTGAACCCGGCCGACCGGTCGGGTGGTCCGTAAGCTCCAAAGCACGGAGGTACCTGCCGCCCAACGCCCCGCTGCACTTCTTCGCCGATCAAGATTCGCGCTTGAGCCTCTGAGGATCATGCCGCTCGCGCTCGACTTGGCCGTTGCTCGCAGGGCGACGGCCGCCAATCCACGCGATGCCGGTTGCCGCCGCAGCTCGAGAAACTCCTTTCCCGTGAACTGCGTTCGCTGTCGGTGATGATGGAGTTCGACTCCAAACCTCAGACGATATATGCGGATGAAGTCCGCGCCTGGCGCTTGAAGTGATTGTTGTGATCGGCCAGCTTCTATCCACTTGGTGAACTTGTCTATCGCGAACCAACAGTGGGTGAAGCCCCCGGCGCTTTTCTTGAAGGGCCCGACCAGATCGAGTCCCCAAACGGGCGAAGGGCCAGGTGATAGGGATCGCTTGAGGGCTTGCGCCGGAGTGAGTTTGCCGAGCCGAAGAATTGGCACCCTTCGCGACGTCCGGATGATTTGCTCGAGTCGCCACGCACGGCGGTCGGCCAAGAGGAAACCCCGCTTCGGAAGGCTTTCCCGACCAGGCCCGCGTGACTCAGCGGTGTGAACCGCGAACCCCGTGGATGTCGCTGGAGTAGTTTTTCCTTGGTCGTGGGACATACTCGAGGATCCTGAGGGGCTCTTCAGAGGTCGCTGCCGATCAAGATGAAGGATTTTGCCCGACGAGCAGGCGCGGGCCTCTTGCCAGTCGCCGGGAGGGAACCGTCGGCCACCGATCGATGAAGGGATCCCTCCAATCGTGCTGGTCACCAGACGTTGCAATCCGGCTCGACCACCAGCCTTTGTCGTCGCTGGCGATCGTCCGGCGATCGGGTCCGATGGATGCTTGGTGTAGGTCGAGGACTAAAATTACGACTCGGGCGGATCGCCGTCGGAGGCGAGACTAGCCAGGTGATCGGCCTCTCGCTGTTCGCTCAGCTATGATGGAGCTCAAATCCTTGAACTTTCGCTCCAGCTTATGCACTTTCGACAAGAGGGCGGCCATCCGATCGCCGCGAGGTTCTCGCAGCCTTCATGACTTGATCGACGCATCAGCTTTTGAGTCGCCATGCACGCATAGCCGCCAGAGCTCCGAGGTCGGGCGGCGATGCGGAGACCAAGACCAGGGCCTCATACTCGGGCGACGTTGTTGGTTGCGCCGGTGAAAAGTAGCCTGATGACGATCGGAAGCTTGTTCCCCGAAAGTGGTGAAAGAATGACGCACTCGCCCCCCCGCTTTTAGGAAGGACCCGTCGAAGTACATCGGCCAGGGTCTTCTTTAGCGAGGTGGGGCCTGGCTTCGGGTCCACTCGGCGACGGGTCGGCTAGAACTTGAGATTTTATGGCACCGAGGGACATAGATACGCCATGCCCGTTGAGCTCGAGTGCCCACTTGGCAATTCTTTCCTGAGGCGCCGCTATGGATGACTCTCGCCGAGTGGTAGGGAAGTTACCACGGAAACGTGGTGCCGTTGGAAGTAGTGTACCGCCTTTTTCGGATCGAATCGCAGAGAGCATCTTTCGACCAAGGGTACCGGTGCCTTGACTCGAGAGTACTTCGCTAATGAAGTAAATCGTCGCTGGATCTTAAGGACCCGCTTTTCTTCTCGCCGCTTCCAGCGAGCAGTGCCGTGGCCGATTTACCTGGGTCGTGCGGCAATGTAGAGTAGCGAGGCTCTCTTCTGGCGCCGGCCACCAAAGCACCGAGGGGTGGTCAAGAAAACCTTTAGCGGCCGGCGCCCCGAGCCTCCTTCGCCCACCAAGTGGTCGGATTTCCTCAGAGTTTGTATAGAGGTAAGCCGCGTCGCCGAGGCGGACGTGAAGCCACTTAGGCCGCTTAGGCATCCCGTCAGCCTTTGGGCCCTTTGAGGTTGCTGATCGGCCCATCCTTAAGATCGCGGAGATCTTGTTCTCGCTGCTTCGATGTCGCGCGTGAGATGATGAAGCCGAGTAGCTTCCTCTTGGGTACCCGAAAACGCATTTCGGGTTGAGCTTGATGCGAACCGCCGGCGTTCGCGAAGTCTCTCCAGACGGGCGATGATGTCGCTGGTCTTCCTGGTCTTGACAACGATGTCGCCGACGATAAGCCGACATTGGCGGCCGATCTGGCCTCGGAAGGCAGGTCCGTGCATACATCTCTGGTATGTAGCCCCGCTGCTTTTCGTGCCAAACGGCATTGTCAACGTGAAAGCGTAACGAACCGCACGGAGTGATGAAGGAAGTCGCAGCTGGTCGCCTTCTTCATCGCGACCGTGGTACTCGAGTAGGCATCCGTAAAGGACAGGATTCGCACTTGCGGTGGAGTCTACCATTTGGTCGATGCGGGCGTAGGGAATGGATCTTTTCTGACATGCCTTGTTGAGGCTTGTGTAGTTTCCACACACATTCTCCATTTCAGGCCTTCTTTACAAGCACAGGGTTTGCTAACCACTGGGTGGCGAACTTTCTTTGATGAACCCTCGCGCCAAGAGCTTGGCTATTTCTTCCTATGGCCACGCGCTTTCTTCGTCGGCCGGCGCAGACGGGCGACCTGGGTCTAGACCCAGGTGCCGGATGTTCAGGAGTGCTCGGCGACTTCCTCGATCCCCTGCATGTCGGAGGGCTTCCATGGCGAAGGCGCCCCGGTTGGTGAGGAAGTCGACTTAGCCGCTTCCTATTTGGCGTGAAGCGTGTCCCGATCCGAGCGGTTTTGGTCGGGTCCTCCGGTCGACTCGATCGCCTTTCGTATCCTCGCGATTTGAAGGAGCCCGGTCCGGACTTGCTAGAGTCGGAGCGGATCGAGGTGTCGTCGAGGTCGGCGAGCTCGTGGATGCGACGACCGCCGAGGCCAATCTCGCAATCGTTTTCGCAATGTAGGCGAGGCTGGAAAGACGTGGGTTACGCGGATCACCCCATGCGCCCTGCATCTTCAGCTTCGTGTAGGTGTAGTTGGGGATCGCCATGAACTTCGTAGCATGGTCTCCCCAGATGGCGCAGGAGCCGGGAAAATCCACTAATTGGCTGGTGAGGGTCTTGGTGCGGAAGTTAACCTGCCTCGACCGTGACGGGCGTGTCGACCTGCCCGAGCGGTGGGCCTCGCCTGCCGTGAACGACGCCGTGAAAGGGTGCTCGCTTGGTCGAAGACTCGAAGTGGGATCCCTATGGCGCCGAGGGTCTCAACGTAAAGCGATGTTGAGATCGCTATCGCCGGCCCATGAGCACCTTAGTCAGCGCTTTGTTCCCACGATGGGGTCAATGACGAAGCTGGCGTATCTCCTGGTTATGGACGTGGTCGGGTGGTCGGCCCGGCCAAAGGTGATCGGGACTCCTACCACCGAAGGTATTTAGGTACGGCCGGGCTTGTGCCGCGAACACCTTCGGCAGCGTAGCTTGAGCGCTCCGTCGGCGAGGCTGCCGGGCCTCGCCAAGATCATGAGGCAACCGGCCGGTCTCGGGAAGCCGACGCCTCGCTTCTCTCGATCTCGGTGGTCGGGCGCCGAGTCTTGCCTCTCTTTCCTTTGCCCCGCGGGCGCCGTGGGGTTCCGAAGAAAACGCTTCAGACTTCGCAGCCCGATACTTGTGCCTCGACGGTATCCGTGGTTCGACATCGCATTTCCATCGCCTTCTCGAAGTGGTTTGGGTTGCCGGCCTTGCGGCTTCCCGATCGGTGGCGGGTCGCATCAGCGGTCCTCGCGACCTGTTTGCCGTGGCGCGCTTGTCGGGCGGTCGGAGGGGGCTCGGGTGCCGCCCTCGCTTTGACTTCCTTTGTCGAAGATGACATCTACGCCTCCGCCCGAGGCGTGGTTGGTGGGCAATGTCCAGAGTTCTTTGGTGGTCCCGGCTTCGTGACACCCCGCTTTATGGACCAGGGTCTTGGAAGTGGTGCCAGAGATGAATGTTCTACCACATCGCCGCGCGATGTCGTGGAGCTCGTTGCATTGTTGGGAAAAACGCCGGATGTAGTCCCTGGAGGTTCTCCTGGCCGCCGCTATGGGCTTCTTCAGTCCCAGGAATTTCCCTGGTCGCTTGTAGGTGCCCAGGAAGTTTCCAACGAAGTGGTGCTTGAGGTCGGCCCAGTCCCCGCTGATGTTTGCGGGCAGATATTAGAGCCATGCCCGGGCTGAGTCCGCCAAGTAGATGGGGAGGTATTGGATGACAAAAAGGTCAGCCCGTCGCTTCCCCGCCTCCGGCATGCGAGCCAATCTTCCAACACACACCGGGTTTGTAGCCCTCGCAGATTATTATGTTGGACTGCGCCGGAACCGGGTAGGGAACTTCGGCCGCGAATCCTGGCAGAATGCCCGCGGGCCCGGCCATCGGGCTCTGCTCGATCGCCACGTCACGCTGTTTACGACGCATTTACCGGTCGGTCGCTCTCGTTCTTCGCGTTGAGGGTGGTGCGAGCGCGTCGCGCTCCCCAAACGCTGGTGCACCGGTGCGGATGCCTGGGGTTGTCCGAAGGTGACGCTGCCCTTGTTTCGCCTCCGACGGCCTCGGATGGCGTGGCGCGGGCCATCCGTAGAGGCGTCTGGAACGCCGCGATCCGTGGCTATACGCTGCGGCGCAAGCCTGCCGCTTCCACCAGGCCCCTGAGGTTCTCGTGGGTAGCCTTGGCCGCAGGATCGCCTGGCTCGGAATGCCGCTGGAGCAGCATTGTCGCCGCGATGTTTTGGCTACGGCGGGGAAAAACGATGAATCGTCCTGGCCCCCCAGCTACCGGTGGTGGACTGGCGTGCGAACGCCGCCGCCCAGTGTGTGGAGCAATGGGCGAAGCATCGCTTCAGGTCGGCCTGGAGCTTGTCGAGCTCGCCTTTGAGCCTTCCAGCTGCCGCCGCCGAAGGTCGGGCGCTGGCGAAAGCACGGGGTGATCCTCCTCGTGTGTTGGCGGAGAGTCTTTGGCGTGGCCGGGTAGCAGCGCGGCTGTGTCGGGTCGCGTAGCGTGGTCTCGTTTCTTATCTCTTCCTCCGCTTAGAGCCGTGGTCGGAGGAGTTGTCCGAGTGGTGGTCGCTTGGTACATGGCCGACCATTGCCACGGGCGAGGTCGCGCGCGGTGCGACCGCCATCAAGCCGACGCCCGCGCATCGCTTTGGGGTGATGGGGCCTTCGGGCGCAGCTTCGCGCTGGGTCCGTGGGGACCAGCCGAGGTCTCGGCGCGCGGTGAGGGCGCCAGGGTCTCGTGGACACTTGGCGCCGAGTATGGCTGCGGACGATCACTATCTCCGTCGCCGCTGGTGGTGACGGTCGGTGAGCCGAACGGATCGACGCTTATCGGCATGGCGATGTCGGAGAAAGAAAGGGAACCGCCGAGAAGCCAAGCGGAAAAATGGCGCGACGCTGCACAGTTCCCTACCTGGCGCCGCTAACCGCTGTGTTTCGGTGCACCGCCAATGAATTTGTATAGGTAAGAGGGGGTGCACGCCTCTCCTCGGACGGCTTACTCGGTGAGCACAAGATGTATACCGGTTCGGGCCGAACGCCCTTTTACCAGGTGGGTTTGATTGTATTGATTCCTCCTGTCCGTTGTCTTACATGCTCGCCTCCCCTTTATATAGGCGAGGAGGGAGGTTACATTGTTGCTTAAAAAAGAGAAAAAGATCGCTCTTAGTCGCCCGCAAGTGGCGGTCGATGGGATCGCCGCTGGCTCCTTGCCTCGCCGGTCGGCGTAGTTGCCGCGCCGCCGTAGTAAATGCGAGTAGGGGACTTGTGCCGCCAAGGCCATCAATATTACGCCAGCATTTAATGCGCCTGATACGCAATAAATGCCGCCGCTTCTTCAGTGATTTCGCCGACTTGGTCATGATTTCGTTTTTCCTCTACTGCGGGCTTTGGCCCCGGACGCCTGGTTCGGCCCACGCGCCTTTTCGGGCCGCTGGGGGTACCCATGGCCTGGGTACCCGTCAAGATGTGATGTACTAAACATGTAGCCCACGTGGCAATGGAATGAAATAAAATTTCTATTCCAGTCTCTAATTATTGTTCTATTGCAACACTCTGAACATGATGTATTAACTAATAAAATATCAGGTGCACTCGATGTTTTGATTAGTTAGTATGCCGAGATCCGTGTAATTATCCCTAAGTAATGGCGGTGCGACCGTCGTTACCTTGGGCTAATTGCGCGGGTCACCATAATTACCTACCTTGTTAATTTGTTGTCGAGGGAATGGAGGTTGTTAGAAGAAGTACTTGTTAATTTGTTGTCGAGGGAATGGAGGTTGTTAGAAGAAGTATTATATTTTTTTAGTAGTCAATTTGTATGTTATGTCATTGTGGTAATTTTTTTCTTTTTCTGTTAGAGATTTTTCAGAGATAGACGAGGAATTTTGAAGGATCAAGATGTATCAAAAGGATGGTGGGAGGGATGAATTGGTGCAAATTAAGACCTAGACCTAATTTTTTGTTTTTAAAATAGAATTAGCACATTTGAGAAGAGATGGGTTAAGGTTAGGAAGGTGAAGAACACTTCATTTACATTTAATTTACAACCACTAGTTTCTTTTAAATGAGTAAATATATGCTACAGACTTCTTATGTTCCGGGCAAAGCTCTAAGAAACCCAACCCTTCCGCCTGCCTGCTTGGCTGCAACACAAACTTGTTTGCTGAACAATTAAGTTCTGTGCACGGAGGCCTCAAACTCTCGCTTGTACACACTCATTTAAAAATCAATGATTTTTGTGGAAAATCGACAAACTTGTTGAACTTTTTTACGGTCGATTTTTAGAGCGATTTTCGTCGATTTTTAATGAAAATCGAGCGATTTCCACTGATTTTCAACTGGTGTATGACACGTAATTTTTTTTTCGAATTTTTGATTTTTTTTTTGAAATTTTTTAATTGGATTGGTTTATCAACCGATTTTAGAAGCTGGACCGCGTTGATACGGACGAAAATCATAAAATTCAAGTGATTTTCGTTGATTTTTTGAACAGGTGAACATATCATTCCTTGTGGCATCGAATCTGTCGAGACTCGAGAGACAGCCATGCATGTTGACGAGAGCATCTCCAGCAAGGGCCCCTAAAACAGGGTCCCTATTTTGGATTTAGGGGCTCCTCCTATTTTTTGAAGCCCTGTTTTCAGAACACAAGTCCAAAGAATAAATTTCTAAATCTCAAATTTCTATTTTACTTTTTCTCCTATTTTGACATATCCGCTATGTATAATCTTCATTTGACAGCACTAAAATTCAATCAAAAATATTTGTAATACATAAAACATAAGCATATTAACATTTACAATTTAAAAACATGATATTTCAAATTTAAATTTAAAATTTTCAAAACATGATAAAATTTTCGAAGTCTCTCATGTATTTCCCTATCTTCAATAATAGGGGTTGTACTCGTGTCCCTGGGAATTGGGGCTAAGGAGGCAAATTTAGGGGCCTCCTAATTTTAGGGGCTTGAGTTGGGGCCTCAACAATTGGGGCTGAGGAGGCAAATTTAGGGGCCCCCTAATTTTAGGGGCTTGAGTTGGGGCCCTGCTGGATCTATTTTTTTTACTACACTCCCTATTTTAAGGTTTAGGGGCTGGTTTAGGGGCTCTGCTGGAGATGCTCTAAGCAGCCAGGTTTTCTTTCAAAGGGTATAAAGCAGACATACATGACTCTTGTACACCGTACTTATGAACACACGTATATATACGCGTGCTCATCTTCTACACATACTGAAGAAATAATTGCTGTTGAGCGCGTAAATGTAAGTAAATACCTATTTTTATTATTAGTGAAATGAAGCGTGCACGTTTGATCAGAGTTAAACGGCGAACGAGATGCTCGACCTCAGCCAACCGAGCCATATGCGGTCCTCCATAAGCAGGTACGTAGGTTGGTTCTTTTTGTTTTGTACTAGTTTTATGACTAATCTTCTGGAGATGGAGACTGTATCTTTTAAATCAAATGCAAGATTCCGTTTGTACCTACGTGCTCCTTGCGAAAAATCCTTTCAAATGAGTTTAATATTAGATAGGTTATGTATAAAAGAAATATTTGACGACATGTGGATCCACATGTCATAGTCTTGCTTTAAAGAATTTTATAGACGTATACTGCTCTTACGTCATAGTCTTGCTTTCAAATGAGTTTAATATTAGATAGGTTATGTATTTATTCTTTTATTTAATAAATTTTGCATACAAAAATACATTGAACAACGGAAAGGCAAAATATGTTCTCTCCACTGAGAAAAACAAAAAAAAAATTAAGTTCTTTAGTGACACCACGAGCATAAAGCGTCATAAGAACCACACTTTGGACCAACATGCAGTTTGATGTAAGTGTAATTGTGCATCACAGAGTAATATACTCTGCTAAAACTTGTAAGCTATAACTGTCCCTGCGAGCCCAGTGAGAAATGTACTGGTTTCCATTCCATTTTCGTTTACCAAATACTCAACCAAATATTAGCGCAAGGTTTCTGGCTCCCTCAGCCCCCCACGTCACCCCTATCCACTCTCTCTCCCTTTCTTGCAAAAAAGCCCTCCGATTCTTTGGAATTACGGATAGGTCCTTTCCATTTACGAATGGGTCCTTTGTGATTTTCTGTGAGTGTAAAATATTTTTTCCCGTCTCGCGTTTAGGTCCTCCGTTCGCCATTTTTACACAAAGAGCCTCCCGTTAAATACGAATTGCGAACAAGCCCTTTCTTACTTATTCGAAATAGCGAACAAGTCCAAAATTATAACAAATATGTCCCTGGACTTTTCGTTTGGGTCCTTTCTCCGTTTTTTCCAAAAAAAATATTTTCATGGTCCGTTTGCTCTCCGGAGCATGAGAAAAATGTTTCCGTGGTCTGTTTTTTCTCCGAAAAAAAACAAAAAATATTTTTCGTTTGCTCACACGCGCGGCGTGCGCCGCGCTTGTGTTTCTAGTAGTTTCTATGCATTCATGCTCCAACTAGCACGAGAATTTGTGGCTTTTAAAGTGCAAAATAGCATGAAATTTCCTACCTAGTATATTAACCAAAAAGTGCAAGACAAACACGATGAATACTTAAAACACAGGGGAAAGGGGTCGCAGAAAATTTTTAATGGTCAGTAAGACCATAAAATACAAGAATTCACATAAGAGGTAAACTTGGACCAAACTAGGCATAACTGTAGGAAAGCAGTTTGGATGTTTCATTGTCGTGTTTTTGAGTCCAAGTTTGACTAACACCAATTATTCGATAAGCAGTCAGGGTGACATCCAATCGTTTTCCTTCTTACTGCAAAATCAAATGTGCCCAAGGCTGAAGTTTGTCCTGGTGACAATAAATGGGAGGACGAGATTTGCTGGTTTGCTCCCGTAATAAGTGGAGATCACTGCAGAGCAACAAATTGAAACAAGAGCGCAAGATAAGAACTTGAAATTAAAACGAATGCCCCATCGGTTGTAGGTTCTTGGTCACAGAGAAACAAACATGCATGTGCACAACTAAAGCAAAAGACAAAGGAGGGGACAACACCGGCCGGCTGTCTCGTATCTCAAAACCAGTATAAAGAGTCAAAAACCAACTGGTTTGGCATGGTGTATAGCTTTATAAGAATCGTTAATGCTATATATGAGAAATTGCATGCGTAACAGACTTTGGTGGAAACTTACAAGATATAACCACCTCTGTAATCCCAGAGAGAGATGCAGTTTCAGATTATACTTGTCTCTTCACCAAAAATGGCAATTTCTATGCTTTAATGTCCTAACTAGCATGAATATTTGTAACCTTGACCTTTTCTAATAATTTGTATAAAAATAGGTTGCTCATTTTTATGCATGAACGGGATCATAAGAAGCTAGAAAACGGTCAGTAGCCATCTTACATGCAGAAGATCTCACTCTTGGATATTGACTAGCCAGAATGCACAGTGTAAAATTTATTCTATTTTTTTCTTAAAAAAAATTGCAGGAGGAACCAAAAATCTTTTTTTTCGGAGCGATCTTAACACTCTATACGTTCACCGGTGAATAATACATTTTCCGAAAAATACTATAGATCGAGTTGCAAAAAAAAATCTAGAGATAGAGCTGCACACATTTCTATTGACGAAAATATTTTTTTTTGGGAAAAACGGAGAAAGGACCTGGACGTAAAGGCCGGGGACCTGTTTGTTATATTTTTGGACCTAATCGCTCTTATGAAAAATTAGAAAAGGGCTCGTTCGAGATTCGTATTTACCGGGGTTTTTTCCGTAAAGTAACGAACCAGGGACCTAAACGCAATTTGCAAACATTTTTTTATACTCACAAAGAATCGCAAAGGACCTCTTTGTAATTTACAGGGACCTATACATAATTTAGAGAAAAAGGAGAGGCCTTTTTGCAAAATGGCATGGGGGTGAGGTGGATGCTTGAGAGGGCTCCAAATCTTCCCCATGTAATAGAGCTATTATTTGCTGAGAGCATGTGTAATAAAGTCACCTTAATTGGTTTTTAGCATGTACATATCAACTTTGATCTATGTGGAAGAGTGAGAAAAGACTCTTATTTAGAGCAAGTACAATAGTAAAGCCCACTGTAGGCTAATAGTAAGCTAAAAACCAGCTTGTACAATAACTGTCTCTAAAAATTGTCTCTAGATGTTGTGAAATAAGTATCTCTTCTCTCTTGTACATAAATGATTTAGCTATGCTTCCGTGCAAAGCTGGCTACTAAGGGCATGTACAATAAGGTAATATCAGCCGTCTCTTAGTTTGTACACATCAGCTTTGATCTATGTGGAAGAGTGAGAAAAGATGAGATAGAAGAGAACTGACTCTTATTTAGTAGCCATCTTTGCACGGGAGCATAGGTAAATCATTTATGTATAAGAGAGAAGAGATAATTATTGCATAGCATCTAGAGATAATTATTGTACAAGCTGGCTTTTAACTTACTATTAGCCTACAGTGGGTTTTACTATTGTACTTGCTCTAAATAAGAGCCAGCTATCTTCTCTCTCCTCTTTTCTCTCTTCCATATATACCAAAGCTAACATGTACACGCTAAGGGCTAGCTGATGTAGTCTTATTGTACATATCCTTAGTAGCCAGTTTTGCACGAGAACATAGGTAGATTAGTCATGTACAAGAGAGAAGAGATACTTATTGCACAGTATCTAGAGCCAACCTTTAAAGGTAGTTATTGTACAAACTGATTTTAATGTTTTCTTTAGATGATATAGATAAGAGATAAAGTAAGTTGAATTTTATTATTGTATTTGCTTTTAATATACATGCCGCCGCTGGTACTCCAGATTCTAAAAATTTTGTGAACCCTCCCGTCAATCTTTCTACACTTGACTTCAACTACCTTAGTATTTTCCATGCAAACGGCTGTCCCGATGGATTATATCTTCCTTCCATTTCCACCCAATTTGTAGGGTGGCTGTGTGATAGGAGTACAAAATGCTCCCTCCGCTTATTTTTATTTTTTAAATGATTTTGTTCACAAATAGTATAAAGCTTGCATGTAAATTTAATAAGGTATTTCTTTCTATAGCCCTATTTATTCTCTCAACTATATGTATTTATTTATTACCACCCATAAAATGTATTTCTTTCATCTTCAAAGACAATTAAGTAGGAGCATCTAAATCATTTTCGCTTTTACCATTCTCAATTTCAACATAATCTTAATTCTTATGCAAAGTTAAAATGCGTCCTATAAAAATAAAAGAAGGAGATAATTAACTAAAATCAGCTAATCACCAACAATAGCTTTAATGAGACAGCAGCTGGCATATTATTAAAACGAATCGGAAAAGCCGGTTTTGTTTGCTGCTTTTAATTAATTTATTTTTTTTTTTGGGGGGGAGGGGGGGTTGGGGGATTGTGCTTTGTTCTTTACCATTTAAAGGAGCATTCACATGGTTATTAATACTATTATTATCCCTCAATTACATATGGGAGGTTTTAAGCCTCCTCAAGCCTCCACCTCACCCCCTTTAACTCCTCAAGCATCCACCTCACCCCCTTCAATTTTTCAAAAAAATCCATTTCTTCCTCCAAATCACGGATAGGTCCTTTGCTATTTTATGTGAGGGAAAGTTTTTTTTCCCGGTTCGCGTTTAGGCCCCTCGTTCGCCATTTTACATAAGGGGGCTCCCGTTAAATACGAATCGCAAACGAGCTCTTTTCTAATTTTTCAAAATAGCGAACAGGTCCAAAATTATAACAAATAGGTCCCCGCGCTTTACGTCCAGGTCCTTTCTCCGTTTTGCCCGAAAAAAATGTTTTCGTGGTTCGTTTTTTCTCCGGAGCATGTTTTCGTGATCCATTTTTCCAAAAAAAAAAATGAAAATTCGTTTTTCGTTCATCCTTTCTCCTTTTTCCCCGAAAAAAATATTTTCGGGGTCCGTTTTTTCTCATTTTTTCTAGAAAAAATGTTTTCGGGGTTCGTTTTACCTCATTTTTTTCCCGGGAAAATGTTTTTGTGTTCCGTTTTCCCTCGTATTTCCCGGAAAAATTGTTTTCATGGCCCATTTTTCCCGAAAAATGTTTTCGTGATCTGTTTTTTCTCCGAAAAAAATGTAAATCCGTTTTTTGTTCACGCGTGCGGCGTGCGCCGCGGTTTTTCTTGGAAAAATGCTTTCATGGTCCTTTTTTTCTCATTTTTCACGGAAAAAATATTTTCGTGGCCCGTTTTTATTCGTTTTCCCCGGAGAAAATATTTTCGTGGCCCGTTTTTTCTCCGAAAAAAACTTTCCCGTTTTCCTTAGAAAGAATGCTTTCGTGGTCCATTTTTCTTTGTTTTTTTTTTCCCAAAATAAATGTTTTTGTTGTCCGTTTTTTCTTCGAAAAAACTACACAAATTTATTTTTCGTTCACGTGCGCGGCATGCGCCGCGCTAACATTCCTAGTATCTATTAAAGGGGGAAGATTTGCCGGCCTCTCCTCGCGGCCGTACTGTCTCCGTTTTCCCATCGTGGGTTCCGTAGCGTACGCTGTGATGCCTTCTTCTCCATGTCTCCGTCCGTCGATCGGTTTCCCGCCGTCGATTTCGTTCGTGCGTTGTGGTGTCTTCCTCTCGAAGTTTCCGTTCGTCGATCGGTTTCCCGTCGTAGATTTCGGCCGTACCCTGTGACGTCTTCCTCTCGACGTCTCCGTCCGTCGATTGGTTTCCTGCCGTCGATTTAGGCGCCGGTGGTGGGATGCCTTTTTTGGTGCGGTTGTCCCTTATCGTGCTCTCCGCTCCTCGGGCATCGCCCGCCGGTGGTACGGCTCTCTCCGGGTTGGTGCGACCAATTCGAAGTGTGTAGCTGCGAGGGTGCATAGTAGACATGGATCGCCGCCTCTTCTGGGTTTCTTTGCCAATCGTATTGTCCCGATGTCACACCGTTTTTCGTGTGAGCCCCTTTCCTGTTCTTGTTTGCATTTCGTTTTAGTTGGGTTGGCCTGATTTCTTGCGGCGGATTTTTTGCTTTTGTTGGTCGTGCGGATTGCGTCGCCAGACCCGCCGCTTCGTTCGGTTTCATCGACCTTTGTTGATTAGGGTTTAGCCATTCTCTCCGCTGATACTGAATCGATGTCTTATTGTTCTTTTTCTTCCGTTCTATAGCAATGTTCCGGTCTTCTTGGTCTTCTTGCCATGTATTTTCGCCTTCCATCGTTGCTCTGGATTATGCTGCTCTTACGATATATGGGTTGTCCGTTCTGAAGGCAGCCTTGCTCTTTTGGTTGTTTTCGCTTGTGCAGCCCTGATTGTTTAGTGCTTTTCCTGTCGCAGTATGTGGACTTCTTCCGTTCAGTATAAATTCCTACTTTTGATTTGTTTTATTTCGGGGCCGATTGCTTTTGTATTCTGTGCTTCGTTCCTGTTTTACCAGAAAACTCGTTTGGTTTTTTTTTTGGGAGATTTAATTATTTGCCACTTCAAACATTGACACTTCATAAATTTGCCACTGGACCCACATTTCATTGACTCAGATGGTCCCATATGTCATTGGCTTAAGTGGCATCATAATCAAAATGTCAATGTCTGAAGTGGCAAATTATTAATTATTTCTTTTTTTTTTGGTATATCTTCCTTTTATGTGTTACGCTAATCGTTTAGAAACGTTTCTCTTACGGTTTACGGGTTTGCTTGGCAGAATGCTCGTTTCTTCTCTTTGTTAGTTTTTGGTTGATAGTGTCTTTTGCTATTATCTTCGTGCTGTGCCGATCTTCCCCAGGAGTTTGGTTTTTTTGTTCCCCAATTTCTGTTTGTTTAGGGCTTTTTCCTGGAGAGCTGTCCCGACAGAGCTATCACTTTTACTATACTTGTGTCTATGGAGCCATTTCTTTTATAATATCTGTTCTCTGCTTCTTGGATGTAGTTCACTGTTGCTTCCTATGGTAAGACCGGTTGCAATCTCCAAGATCATTTCTGTCAACCCATCGTGTTTCTCTTCAGGTATAAATCGAAGGCTGTTTTGCTCGCTTTGTTATCGTTTGGCCAATTGCTCTTACAGTGCCGGTGCGTCCTTTGTTGGATGTAGGTCGGTGTTCCTCCTTTTGATGATACGGATTACGGCCTCAAGGTTCACCTTTGTCAGCCATGCTTCTCCTCTGCCGTTAAAAGGTATGGCTGTTTTGTTTTCACGGTGATTTTAGGGTGCTGACCGTTAGTGTCTTTAGCAATGATACCCATCAATGGCCTGTCATGCTTTTATAAAAAATTCCTTTTCTGAGCAGGACCTGTTTGGTCTAGATGGAGGCTATGGTTGATACACATGAGCCTGACGGTATAGCTTGGTCATCACTCTTGTTTCTCGCTTGTTAAGTCCATAGGCAGCCATTGCTGTTATCTTTTTTGGCTATTATTATTTGTGCACAGCTTGTGTCTTCTTCGTTGATCAAAGCTTTACTATCGGTTGTGCTCGTGTTTCATCATTGCTCTGGAAGTTTGTAGATGTCGTGCGTTTAACATTGAACATGCGTTTGCTCAACACTGATTTATCTATAGAAGAAAAGAATAAAATGGAAGAGTTTGCTCAATGGATTCTTGACATAGGGGAAGGCCGTATACCGACTCATGACCAGCCGGAGGCTTTAGACCAATCGTGGATTAACATTCCTGAAAAATACTTATTAAAACCAGAAGGAGATAAAGTAGCATCGATAACTAGCGCTGTATATGATGATTTCCCCATTCATTATAGTGATCCTGTTTACCTGGCTCAGCGTGCTATTATATCTCCTATCAATTCTGTTGTGGATGAGTTGAATAGAAGTATGCTTGATAGAGTGCCTGGAGATGTGAAAGCTTATTTAAGTTATGATACAATTGCTAATCCGATTGAACAGCCTGTAGATATTGATATTCTCTATCCACCTGAATTCCTCCATTCCCATTGTGATCAACAACTTTACCCAACATAAGCTCCTTTTAAAGATCGGTGTTCCGGTGGTACTTCTTAGAAACATCAATCAAGCACTTGGCTTATGTAATGGAACACGACTTATAATAACTAGACTTGGTGATCGAATCATAGAAGCAAAGATTATGACTGGGACACATGTTGGTGAAACAGTTTGTATACCGCGCATGATCCTTAACGGAACAAGCACAAAATGGCCATTTACTCTACAATGGAGACAATTCCCAGTTAAACTTTGTTATGCAATGACAATCAACAAATGTCAGGGCCAAACCTTGAGCAAAGTTGGGGTCTATTTGAGAAATCCTGTTTTTACACATGGTCAGTTTTATGTTGCTGTTTCTAGAGTTACATCACAGGAAGGATTGATTATACTTATAGAAAACGAAGACGGAACAACTGGTTCAACGACAAGAAACATAGTTTATCATGAAATCCTGCCTTTTCTTTGATTACTGTTGTCGCTATGCAAATCGTTTTGTTCGGTTATAAGTCTTATAATACTGCCTTCTCAGATAACAGATTTGCTTTTCCATGAAGCTTAGCCTACTTTATTCTTATGTGCAGATGGACTACACTTTATTAAAAGACATCACTCAACAATTGCATCGATGGCGTGTCCGAGTCAGAATAACTCGCTTTTCTGAATATATTGATGAAAATAATCCTGAGAAAGTGCTACGTCTTGACCTTATTTTCCTAGATGAGCAGGTCCAACTTTTGCTACATTTACTTTGGTTTCCTATTATAGCAGATTCCCGGACTTACTCTCATGACATTTTTTTTTAAAAAAAGTCTACTATGATGGATGCACAAATTCGAGAGCGTCACCTTCCATTGTTTACTCCTTTACTAAAAGAGGATGCAGTATACTACATAGAGTACTTCGAAATGACTGATGCACGATGGAGCTACCGTCCTGTTAACAATACGATCATGGCTAGATTCACTGCTCACACCAAGATAAAGGAAGTTTCTCTTATACCACAAGGGTTTCCCCTGTATGCATGTGATCCTTTTTCCTTTGAAACACTCAAGACCAGAATTAATGACAGAGTTCTTTTATCTAGTACTGCTGATTACCACATCGCAAACAAATATTACTTATTATTTTTTATATATGCTTGGTATTTATTCATGTTATAACACAGATGCTTTGGGACTTATCACGTCTATCTCACGTATAAAAACTGTTACTGTCAAAGGTGTTTCTAAGCCAATTCGAAACATCCAGATAACAAACGGCATGTATAATCATACGACTGCAACTTCTCTTTACTGTTTACTGATAGAGTTCTCTATGTTACCAAAACAAGATTGTTGTTTTTCTTGAGTATATATCTTAGAAAAGTTAAATATTTTACTATACATTTGCTTCTGTTATTTTATTCCTACTCCATTCATACACTGATAACACTGTTGTCCAAAAGAGAAAACGCTGAGATCACATTGTGGGGACCACATGCAATCCAATTTGAGGCTGATGCCATACAAGATCGATCAAAGCGAGAACCGATTGTCCTTCTAATGGTCGGCTTAATAACTAAATTATATAATGGTAAGTTCTCATTATTCTCCTACATTTATCAACCTGTCATATACAGTTATTTAAGATTGAAATGCCTACTCATTCTTATTCTTGCATCACAGCACTGTCATAAAGTAGGATTCGCCTGTTTTTCAATACCTAATTAACTACATTGAATGTTGATAGATAATTCTTTTGAAATGACTACTCAATGAAGATAAATTAAAACAGATTTGTCATAAGATGAGCTAATTATTCCTAATCTGCAGGCCAGCTTTCACTCCAAGGCAGTACTGTCTGCAAATGGTATGTAAATGCTGTGCTTCCACAGGTCACTGATTTACAAAATAGGTATAATATCATAGTAACATCTGACTTTGTTACTTATCAATACAAATAACATTTACTATACTATTCCATACTCTAAATAACATTAGCTTACTCTATGACCTATTCCTTGCTAGCTTACCCCATTCTGTTATAGCAATTGCTCCACACATTTCCACTGCTCATTATACTATTTTTGTATGGTTCTTTACCGTACTTATGTCTATTTTTCCCTATCAACAACATAGTCTAATAGGTATGCCGTACCAAATCAAATGGATTGGACAATTGACAGTACAGGAAAATCCTTTACAGACTACTGTTCAACAGATATGCAATCTTAACCTGCATGATGTTTTGGTAAATCTACTTCCACAGTTTCCCAACAGGAATTTATCTATTTGATGCTATCAGAATAAACATGTTCCCAACTATTTGTTTATGCATGTAGGGAAATAGCTATACTATACACATTGCTATCAAAAGCCTTGCTCCGGCACAACCATGGTGGTATCTAGCATGCACTACGTGCAAAAGAGGCGTGAGCCGTCTGGGTGATTCCTACAAATGTTCTAGATGTGGAGTGACGCCCGCTGATCCACGGTACATTCTTATTTAGATTTTATATTCAGAGCCTCTTGTCCTTCACTATTAACACAAATGCTTACTTACTAACTATACTTACTATGTCAGATACAGCGTTACTATCCATGGTGTCGATCCACAAAACATAAACAGACCAGACGCGGAAATAGCAGAATTTATTTTCTTTGCAGAAACAGCAGAGCAGCTGGTTGGATGTCCAGTGCTTCCTCTTATCACAGCTGCTAACGGGCTTGAAAACTTTATTCCACCACAAATAACAAGGCTCTATGGTAGACAATATACTTTGAAAGTCTCCGTCACACGTAGAGGTCTACAGCGAATTAAAATATCGTATCAAGTAGATTCTTTCTCACCATTCTTTTGTCCATCGGAGTCTACTTCTGTTAGTAAACAAATAAGCGAGAAAACCAACACTATCAGTGGTGGTGATGACATTATGCCAGAATATGGTACATCTACTCAGGTCAGTTCTGCCATGATCAATATTGAATAAACAACAATTCCCACAACTGTTTTTGTACATGATAAACACTTGGATATTTCTGAACATCATGAACAGCTAGGTACTTCTACAAAGGATACGCAATTCGAAAGTCCTGCTGCCATAATGTCTGCTTCAGCTAGCTCTAGCGCTGTCATTCCAGAGGTCCTTACATCTACAAAGGTACATTCTTCTTCTAGATATTAACTGCTACAACTTCATATATATTGTTAGCTGTACATATGTTGTTACCCTCAAATTTTCGTACAATTACGTTCTATATTATAGCATTTTTCATACATACTGTGTGCAATTGCTTAGTGATTGCCATTACAAACATTTATTTTCCTTACTGGATATACAAATATGATACCAGCAAAGTGACACTGCATCTGTTATTGGCCTTGACAAAACACCACCATCACCACATGTCGGTAACTCAAACCGCCCAATAATGTTTTACTTACGAAACTAGAAGATTGAATTAATCTCATAATTCATTTCTATACCTTCCAGATAATGTCAGACCCAAGATCTACAATGGAACAGCCACCATCCGTTGCTCATTCTGATCTACCCACTCCTCAAAGTGATACAAGGTTATGTTTCTATAGATAACCAAGTTTTTGCCTTCTATTAAAATCCTTTATGCTATAATATTAACATTGTTATTTTCATATCAAAAATACTAGCAGCGTTGGCAGCAAGAAAACTGCAGTCAAAAGAAAGCTATTTGCAGATGAAGAAACCAACCCACCTTAAAAAAAGGTCCTTATACAGAAAATTTTGTTTTTTTTTTCAGAGGATTTTTCTTTCTTATCTAAAGTTGCTATTCATTAAAGAGGCCACCGCTAACATCGACAGATTTATTGTAGGAGTCTACGCTCAAATCAAACAAGTGCTTGAAGCCATTGGGAAGCCCTTGGTATTTTGTGTTACCCACTAGAAAAAACTGCATGTATATACATATATAAAATCATGCGCAAAATCTTTGTATAGTGTATAGCACTGCGCTCTATCTATTATGTGTGTTTCAGACTTTCATCTATCCAGCTTCACTAAATATGTCTGTTATGTTCCAGACCAGACAGCCTAGTCGCAAAAGAACTTTTGTTGTTTATCCAGCTTGTTGTTCCAAAGCTCACAGGCTCCCGTTCTTCATACCACAAGTTCTGGGCGATCTCTATCCTGACTTCTTCCTTTCATTACTACCTTACATGTGCATTTCGAAAAAACGTTTGTACTGCTTTACTGTCTATACATTGTTTTACCGTTATATCACATCGCATTACACACGTGATCTTTCTTTATCTTAACCGTTTTTATTACTACATCTGTGTGTGATACATCTGCGTCCACTTAGAATGAAACTCCATCCACACCGTTGTGTAATTTCGATCCTTTTATATGATGGAATGCAAAATTTTTGAAGTATTTATTTTAAACAAGAAAAGGAAAGTATTGTTTTACACTAATCACAGAAGAGGAGAAAATTATTGGACGGTGCGGCATTTGCCGCACAGTTTTATCTAGTTGATCAGAGAGCTAGAGGTGAAAAACTGGATCCATTTTCTCGTCAATTTTATTCTCTCCATCCAAATTTATAAAACGGATTTTTTCTTGGTATATAGATCAAATAGATATTAAGAATAACTAAATTACCTTTAATTATTATCAGTAAACACTATATATATTTAATGCATGCATATAGAGAATTTAAAGTAAAGATATGTATTTATTAAGAGTATAGAGGAAATATCATACAAATTTTACATTGGAATATGAAATACACTTTATATTTATAGATAAAATCATTTATATTTATAGATAAAATCATTTAAAAGATAATTATTATAAATTTGGATGGAGATAGTACGTAGCCCCTCTCGTGAAATGAAGGTACTGTACTATTGGTATTGTACAAATGATGTTTGTTAGCAACATGTTGATAATTAAAAATTGGAAACATAGATTTTAGTAATAAAACCCTATTTTCTGAAAGAGGATTTGGGGAAGGATTATTGAAATGATTTTTGGAGAAACTTATATGTTGCATTTTGTTACTAATGCTTGATGAGTAGTTTTGTACTCACTATTTCTTAACTCCCCTTTGCTTAGGGATTAGTTTCGATGTTCAAGCATCTGGTTGGGGTGATGAGGAGGCCTTAGGGATTAGCTTCGATGTTCAAGCATCCGGTTGGGGTGATGAGGAGGCTGGGATTACCAGGAGAGCAAGAATGTTGGATAGACAATGCACCAACCAGAAGACTACTTTTTTATTGGACTTGTACTTTACAAGCTTCAGCTGTTCACGGGCCTGACAGAACAATATTATTACTGCAAGTGATATCTAAGGTGTATTTTACCATCTATCTGCTACTAATTGACATTTGGATTGAGCCATGAAATTCGAATAAGTTCCGAAGCTGCACATTGGTAGGAATCTAGTGACATTTGACATGTTACAATCTCATGGAAATATGTAAATAGATTCTAGCGTACATCTATCTCGAATGTTAGGAAATCTAGCTGCCACTACTGTTGTTTGTTCGTATACGTAAAATTCCAGCTAGCACTTTACAGTTCTCAATTTCTCTTGAATTACTGTTTTTTTGATGTTACTGTTCTTTCATGTCTTATATTGGTGTATGCGGTTTTAAAAAAAAAGAATATATTGATGTATGCTTGCTATAGTTATGTCTAAAGACTAATTTTTTGTCCTGTTTTGCGGGATATATATCTGGAATCAATAAAATATGACTCATGTGGGAGTAGCGTCAAATGGATTGGTTATCTTTAGGAGCAAAATAGCAGTAAATATTGTATACCTCTGTAGGTTTCTTCTTGTGTACAGTAGAAAGTTGTTAAGACTTGAAGTTAAGTATTTGCCCTTGCAATATTAATATAAATTAAACGTTATTTCTGACACCATTCATTCTGGTCTGAATGAACTGAGTGAAGCAATAATGCTTGAATGGCTTCTTACAAAGGACTGATTTCGTACCAAAAAAGAAAATGAAATTCTCATCAATTTCAAAAACACATGTCATGGCAAACGGTCTGCTGGCAAAATGTTACTTAACGGTCAAATAGGTTGTCTGTCGGTAATGAAATGTCTGTCGGCTAAAATCTGATCAACCTGGCCTGACCCTCTGCTGGGAAAACGGATATCTGTCGGTAAAGACAATTGTGGACGGTTGGCTCCCTAGAAGACGGTGTCAGCAAAAGCCATTCTCCTGGCATAGAGTTTGCTCTTGATGGCCATTTTTTCGGAAAAAATCGTATTTCGTACAACTTTGAACTCATAATTTCAAAATGATACAACATTTTGACGTATTTACCAAAATCTCACCCATGGCCGGTTTCTGGTACCCCGTCCATGCATGGCCGGTTCTTGGGAACCCATACATGGGCATGGCCGGTTCCTGGGTTCCCATACAAGGGCTTGGTCGGTTCCTGGGGACCCATCCATGTATGGCCGGTTCCTGGGTTCCCATACAAGGGCTTGGCCGGTTCTTGGAGACCCATACATGGGCATCGCCGGTTCCTGGGGTCCCATACAAGCAATAAAAAAATTGAAAAATAATGTTTTATTGTTTTTTTCTGAAATTTGGAACCGAGGTGATTCGAAATGGCAAAAAAATGTATTTGATACAAGTTTTAACTCATAATTACAAGATGATACAACAGTTTTGCGTATTTACAAATAAACCAGTGATGTACGGTTACCGGTAAACTGGAGATGCATGTACAGCTTCGATATCAATCACAAAGCTGTTCATGTGCCAGGACTAAAGTTATCTTTTGCAATTTTATCATGGTCAGATGCAATGCCATCTATTTGTTTGATTTTCCAGGCCAAACCTTACCGAGCTGCTCCGGATACTTGTTCATCTACACATTGGAAGCAATTATATTTTAGCCTAAAAAAGTAGGATTCAAGCATAACTGATTAAATATACTTCGAATAAAAACATAAAAACGAATAGATAACCACAAAACCCCAAGAACCCATCAATATCCATCAGTATATCATTCACCCAACAACACAACATACGCAAAACTGTTGTATCATCTTGTAATTACGAGTTAAAACTTGTATCAAATACATTTTTTTGCCATTTCGAATCACCTCGGTTCCAAATTTCAGAAAAAAAACAATAAAACATTATTTTTCGATTTTTTATTGCTTGTATGGGACCCCAGGAACCGGCGATGCCCATGTATGGGTCTCCAAGAACCGGCCAAGCCCTTGTATGGGAACCCAGGAATCGGCCATGCATGGATGGGTCCCCAGGAACCGGCCATGCCCATGTATGGGAACCCAGGAACCGGCCATGCCCATGTAAGAACCGGCCATGCATGGACGGGGTACCAGAAACCGGCCATGGGTGGGATTTTGGTAAATACGCCAAAATGTTGTATCGTTTTGAAATTATGAATTCAAAGTTGTATGAAATACGATTTTTTCCCCATTTTTTCCGGCAGAACCAGTGCCCTTGAAGCTGTGCTGTGGTGTAGTGCATGTGCACCAAATGAGGGGCAATTGTCTAGTGCATTTCAACCTCTTGGCATAACCGTGTGACCTACTTTCACAAAACGCCGTATAAAATGGGGCATGCCTATAGATGGCCATGAAATTTTTCAACAAATTTAGTTGGATGCATGGGCGTCAAGCGTCTTACAAAATTTCAAATTAGAAAGAGCGATGCATATTAGGAAGAACACAAAAGGTTAAGAGTTCAAATGAACACAAAATGTGGATTAGTAAGTTCTCTTCGTTTTTTGAAGGAAGCTTTGAAATATATCCCCTGGTTCACGTGTGCTTAACAACATAATACATTTACACGTTGGTCCACTTGCCATTGGTGAGGAGTCGGCCTGTTGCTCCATGTCGGTGCCCCATCACAACTGCGTTTTTTGGTGATTAGTCGAGCTGGAGTTCATCTTGCACAACCATTACTATACAGTAACAAAAGAGTACTTGCTAAGGAGTTCATCTCGTCAAATCAGGTCTGGCTATATCTAAGTAGGCAATATAACCAACCCTAAGCTTCATTTCTATAAAGCTTCAGCAGATAGCCTCATTCTTGCAAACCCAATACACATATTTCTGAATAATCAAGAACTGGGTGATCCATTATCATCCTTACGCCTCTCGAAACTGAAGCCTGTATGAACATGAAAAAAGCGTAGTAAATTCTAAGCAGTCATATGTGGTAGACTTTGCAATTTTGCATTGTGGCAACCTCCGTTACTACAAGCAACTCGAACTTATTTTAGCAAAACTGGAAGCAATCTGTTATTATTAACCAGAAGTTCGGCAAAAAATTTGATATACAAAAATTTGATATTGTATATGTAACCTTGCGGTTTCCTCCACTGAAAGTAAATATAAGACTTTCATGCATAAGCAATGTCACATTGGTTTCATTATTTATCAATCGGAGAGGAGGCACCAACTACAAACCTCGAACCAATATATTTTAATAAAATTTTAACGTGAATTCTGTTAAGACAATAGTGGAATAAGTCCATTTTTTTCAACCTTCAATTTTTGCCTTAGTTCGAAAATCAACCTGCAGCATATGAAAACATTTGAAACACTACCCTAAACTTTCAAAGCCCACATTTCACTTTAATGCTCTTTCTCCCTCTCTCTCTTCTCGTGTTTTTCTTTTTTTCCCTCTTTACTTTTTCTCACGTGGCTAACATTCTTTTTTTTTTCTCTTTACTCTTTCTCACTCGCCGATATTACCAAAAATACTATAGCAATTTAAATTCTATCAAAAATTTTTTATCCAGCTAGGATTTTGGATCTAGGGGCTGAAATCCGAGATCTCACAGGGAGCACACATGATGTAAGGATGGAAAATTGTTCTATCTCTTCATTAGATTAATTTTCTTGTAATATGGAGTATCAAATATATATTAGAAATCAACAGGAGATAATTAGAATTCGCTCACATAGAAATAGAGTCCAACCATATTTGGACAATAAAGACTCAGAGTCCATCCATATCTCAACACTTTTTTCCTCCCTCTTCTCCTGTTTTTCTTTTTTTTTGTTCCTTTACTTTTCTCACGTGGCTAATATTCTTTTTTTAATCTTTACTTTTTCTTACTCTTTTTCCTTGTATATAACGCTTTTTAGAGCTGTTTTTTCAATATATAGCTAGCACCATGACTCTCTCCCCTACAGCTGCCCCCCCAACCCCCCCACCCCCCCCCCCACACACACACACACACACAAAAAAGAGTAGTAGAAACACCCTTTATAAATCAACGGTTATATATAATCTCAACTACACATTTTATACTATCAGTATTATGCACCGTAAATTTTTTTTTAAAAAAAAGTTCAGTACGTGTGCTCGTGACAGCCATTCCTTTCTTCCTTTCACTCTTTTTCTGGAATATATGCTTGTTGACAGCAATTCCTTCCTTCCTTGGTTGGGCAAAGAGCACGCAGACCTTTCCAAATTCCTTCCTTCCTCTCGAAGTCTATCGCAGTGCAACGCGGCAACGCCTATGCCTCTTCGAGTTCCGGCGGCCGCCCTCGGCTCCGCTGCGCCGTCTCTCGACCACCCCGCCCGTGCAGCCGCCTGCGACGGGCTGTGAGCAACAAGGCAAGAACACGCCGGTGTGTTTTCTACGAATTTCATTCAAATTTTGTTTGAAAATCTCGTCCAAGATTTGACCCCGGTTTTTTTGTTCCGCCCCGGTAACCGAAACTCTGTCGAGCAGTGCTTCTATGCTTTTTCTTCTAGTACAAGTTGCACAAATCTTGAAGCAAGCGAAGGGGTAAGTAATCACCATCTACCCTTCATTCATGCTTTAATAGTTGTGCAACTTTTAAACGGAAGAGCATAGAAACACCTCTCAACTCTGTTTCAGACACACATTTGCGTTCTCGAGCTCTGAGTGCTGCAATGGCTGAGCTGATCATGGGGCCGCTTATCGGGCCGCTTGTCTCCATCGTGAAGGAGAAGGCGTCCAGCTATCTCCTGGAGCAGTACAAGGTGATGGAGGGCATGGAGGAGCAGCATAAGATCCTCATGCGCAAGCTGCCGGCCATCCTGGACGTCATCACTGACGCCGAGGAGCAGGCGGCCCACAGAGAAGGGGCCAGAGCCTGGCTTCAGGAGCTCAAGAATGTGGCATACGAGGCAAATGACGCCTTCGACGAGTTCAAGTATGAGGCGCTCCGCCGCAAAGCCAGGAAAGATGGGCACTACGGCAAGCTCGGCCTCGTGGATGTAGTAAAACTCCTTCCTTCTCACAACCGTGTTGCATTCCGTAACAGGATGGGCAACAAGCTTAGCAAGATTGTGCAGAGTATTGAGGTCCTTGTGGCAGAGATGAATGCTTTTGCGTTCAACTACCGCCCTCAACCGCAGGTGTCCAAGGAATGGAGGCAAACGGATCATAACATTGACGACCCTATGAAGATTGCTGAAAGATCAAGAGTTGATGATAAGCAGAAGGTTATTAAAGAATTGCTTGGTCAAGCTAGCAACGCAGATCTCAAGGTCGTTCCCATCGTCGGAATGGGGGGGCTGGGCAAGACTACCTTAGCGCAGCTTGTTTACAATGACCCTCAGGTTCAGAAGCATTTCCAGTTGCGGCTCTGGGTGTGTGTGTCCGACAACTTTGATGTGGATTCCCCGGCTAAAAGTATAGTTGAAGCAGCAGTTACCAACGAGAAGGATGATAGCCCATCACCACTGGATCCTCTGGCTACCAACAAGAAGGATGTTTATGCTCTAGGGCTGAAACCAACAATTAGCAACAAGAAGGAAGTGGATCTCCTAGATGACCTACAAAAGGAAGTGAGCGGAAAGACATACCTCCTTGTATTGGATGACGTTTGGAAAACTGGGATCACCTTCTCCGATAAGTGGGAGAAGCTGAAGGCCCGCCTTCAACATGGTGGCATTGGTAGTGCAGTGCTGACAACAACCCGTGATAGACGAGTGGCTCAAGCAATGGGTACAGTTGAAGCCTACAACCTCACAGAATTGAAGAAAGGCTTCATAGAGGAAATTATCAAGACAAGAGCATTTGGTGCGCAAAAGGAGGGAAAGTCTGAGCTACAGGGGATGGTTGGTGAGATTGCGGATAGATGTGGGGGCAATCCATTAGCCGCAGCGGCACTGGGCTCTGTACTGCGTACCAAGACCAGTGTGGAAGAATGGGGGGCTGTGTTAAGAAAAAGCACCATCTGCGATGAGGAGACTGGAATTTTACCGATACTCAAGCTCAGCTACAACGACTTGTCGGCTCACATGAAGCAGTGCTTTGCTTTCTGTGCTGTGTTTCCCAAGGATTACGAGATTGATGTCAATGAAATGATCCAATTATGGATGGCAAATGGATTTATCCCAGAGCAAGAAGAATTTCGTCCTGAAACCACTAGGAAACAGATATTCAATGAGCTGGCCTCAAGGTCATTCTTTCAGGATGTGAAGTATGACCCAGATGACACATATGATAAAAGCATGTATTATTTCCAAGAGCGTATGAATTATTCCCAAGAATGTAAAAGCATACATGGGTATTGTTCTAGAATGATATGCAAAATCCATGATCTTATGCATGATGTTGCACAGTCTGTTATGCAAAAGGAATGTGTCACTATAGCTGAGAGACCTAGTCAAACGGAGTTGATTCCAAGTACTGCTCGCCATTTGTTTTTGACATGCAAAGATCAAGGAGCTCTTTTGAATGATTCTCATATGAAAACATCTCCAGCTATCCAAACACTGCTATGTCATGGCGGAGGCAGAGTATCCTGTTCGTTACAGCATTTATCAAAGTATAGCTCAATGCGAGCACTACGACTCAGTCAAAGTCGGAGTACATTCCTACTGAAACCAAAGCACTTATGTCACCTGAGGTATCTTGATCTCTCAGATAGTCATATCAAAGCACTTCCTGAAGATATAAGCATTCTATACAAACTGCAAACCTTGAACCTTTCTGGCTGTTATCGTCTTCGTCAACTTCCAAGGCAAATGAAGTACATGACAGCCCTCCGTCACCTCTACACCGATGGATGCTGGCAATTGAAGTGCATGCCGCCAGACCTCAGACGACTTACTTCCCTACACACACTCACATGTTTTGTAGTGGGTGCTGACTCGGATTGCAGTAATCTTAGAGAGCTGCAGCATTTAAACCTGTGTGGTCGACTAGAGCTAAGGCAGCTAGAAAATGTGAAGGAACTCAGAGATGCAAAACGGGCAAACCTTGGAAATAAGAAGGAACTCAGAGAGCTGACTTTAACATGGACAAAGGGGCAACAGCGTAAATGGTGCTGGAGATGTGGGGGCAACAGCGTAACTCAGAGAGCAGAGGAACTCAGAGAGCATGATGATATGGTTCTGGAGAGTCTAGAACCTCATGATGGCCTGCAGGCTCTAACAATAATGCGCTACCAAGGCAGCACTTTTCCGGAGTGGATGGGTAAGTTGCTAAACATGGTAGAGCTTCGTTTGTTTGGTTGCAACAAGTTCGAGAAGCTTCCTCCATCGTGCCAGCCACAAGAACTACGACTTCTTACTTTGAATAGATTGGAAAAATTAAAATTCTTGTGCAGCGGTGATACATCCTTTACTTTTCCAAAACTGAAGGAGCTTGTGCTAACAAATCTGCCGGATTTCGAGAGATGGTTGGAAATAGATGGGCTGCAAGGAGAACAGATAATGTTTCCTCAACTCGAGAAGCTGTCAATCGAGAGATGCAAGAAGCTAACGGCATTACCGGAAGCACCTCTGCTGCTTGGAGACCATACAAGTTCCAATTCGGCATTTCCAGAATTAAAGGAAATCCAGTTAAATAGTTTAGATAGTTTAAAGAGCTGGGGGATGACGGAAGGAACGGATGGTGAACATTCCTCCTTCCCTAACCTTGAGGATGCTACTATTAGAGAATGCCCAGAGCTAACAAGTTTTCCTCAAGCACCGAAGCTCAGTTCATTACAAATATGGAGTGGCAACCAACAGATATATCTATGGGTAGCTAGATATTTGACTTCATTGTCCAATTTAACATTGGATTACAGTGGCGGGGAAATAGAACTGCCGGCTGACCTGGCGGAGAAACAGAACCATAATAAATCCCCTCTGTCGATTCTGAGTTTACGTGGTTGCAACTTCTTCTTCCGCTCAAGTGCGCTAGCTCTATGGAAATGTTTTGTACAGCTTCAAGATTTGAGGATTTATCGGTGCGATGGGCTCGTCCACTGGCCAGAGAAAGAGTTCCAAAGCTTGGTATCCTTGAGGACAATAACTATTCGTTGGTGCAATAAACTGACTGGCTATGCGCAACCTCCTGACCAATCAACATCAGAAAGGACTCAACTCCTGCCACGTCTCGAGTCTATAAAAATAGGGAATTGTGAAAGTTTGGTGGAGATCTTCAACGTGGCCGCATCTCTCAAAAGAATGGAAATTTGGAGTTGCCCTAAGCTTGAGTTGAAATTTCGGAAGCAGGAAGAGTCGGCGGTGATTCAACCTGGCACTGACATCATGCCCTCCACAGCTGTACCAAGGATGTCGCCATCAGCCACGGAGCTTTTCCTTCCACACCTGGAATCTCTAGAACTATTTAATTGTGATGGCATTTCAGAGCTTCTGAATCTTCCCTCGACCCTCACGCACATCACGATTAGCTATTGCCGTAATATTGAGTCCCTATCAGGCCAGCTGGATGCCAAATCAAATCCGCCAGAAGCATTCACGTCCCTTCAATCCCTTACCATTAGATACTGCCGTGGTATAAAATCGCTCCCTACATGTCTGCAGCAACGACTCGACGACCTTGAGGAGAAAGATATAGACGCTCGTATTGAAGGTACCTTATATATATATATATATATATATATATATATATATATATATATATATATATAGATGAAAATGGTTGCATACTCTTGGGAGTATATACTCCCACTCTCAATATACTGCATAAATGATGTTATTATACTTCTTTATCTTTCTGAGTATACTCTAATACTAATTATAAGATACTCCAAAGTGAGTTTCACGGAAAATTTCATCAAAACCCACACTTTATAGCATAATTTGTTTATATACTCTTTTTGTACATGTAAAACGGTATATAGCAAGAAATAAATAGCTCCGATGAATTTTTTTTCAACAATATCGCATTGTAGTATCTTAGAATTATTATTGGAGTATAATGAAAGTGATAAAAGAGTATAACACATTCGTTTAAGTGGTATACTAGATGTGGGAGTACGTACTCCCAAGAGTACAGAAAAGGTTTCCTATATATATATATATCATTTTAGATTGAGAGGTGCTTCTATGCTCTTCCTTCTAGTACAAGTTGCACAAATCTTGAAGCAAGCGAAGGGGTAAGTAATCACCATCTACTCTTCATTTATGCTTTAATAGTTGTGCAACTTGTACTAGAAGGAAGAGCATAGAAGCACCTCTCTTTTAGATTTTTATTTCTAAAGACATATCTTTCTAAAATTCTGAAATATTTTTTGATCAATGCTTCCATGTTTTTCCTCTTAATACAAATTTTTTTACCTTTTTTCTTTTGCATATCCGTATCTATTTCTAAAGTTATACTACTTTGGATATTATGGTCTTTTATATACACGCCTTAGTTGTTGTGCAAAACCCTAGAATAGCATCTATTTAGGAATGTGTTATGCCCCTTGGCTACCGAGCATCTCGGAGCGTGAGGTTCAGAGGATGAATACCAGAAGAAGGCTACAGAGGAAGAATAGAGAAAGGGGAAAGAGCAGAAGAACGACCAAGGAAGAAGGCAAAAGGGAAATCGTATTTCATTTCATATTTTTCTCTGATTGTCCTGAGTACAATCTCCACTTCTTATATCTCTCTCTCTCACTCCTCTTACATGTGGGTCCATGGAGGTGTTACATTTCCGCCCCCTTGAAACTTTGCTTGTCCCCAAGCAAAAAACATAGTAGCCATGAAGCCAAACAAAAGAACCATCCGGAGCAGCCTGTATGTCAGCTATCATTCCCTCAAAATCCAACCCAACAGCCTGTATGTCAGCTATCATCTTGTCGAACCTTTCAAGAACCAAAGATGTGGCACCATTTTCGCACAGCCCATCAATCATTGCAGTGTAAGTGACTACCTTTGGAAATATCTTTTCCTCAAGCATCACTTTACATAGTTCCTCTGCACCAGAAAAATTATTCTGCTTAGTCAGAGAATGGATTATAACGTTGTAAGTCTGAACATTTGGTCTGCACCCACTTTTCTTCAGATGTTCCAACATTGCTGTTGCACAGTCCAGTCTCTCATTCTTGCAATATCCATTTATGGGTGTAGTTTAGGTAACTTCATTTGGGTATAAGCCACGATCTACTATTTCATTGAACATTACAGAAGCCAATTTCATTTCACTTATCTTGGAAGAACCACAAATGAATTCAGTGTACGACCACTCATCAGGTTCACACCCTCTAGCATTCATAAGCTCTAGAATCCTAAGAGCATTTGTGGTATATCCCGAGTCACAGTATCCTTTGATTATGGTGTTGTATGTCACGAGATTAGCTGATTGTCCTCCAATTACTAAACTGGATATTTCCTTGGAGATAGCCACAGATTCACCAGCTATCATACTTTCATGAACATAGCTTGTACCCCAAATGACGACACCATCAGCAGGAACCTTCGAACCAGGAAGTACTTTTAAGAAATCGCCAGGTTGAACTAACAGCGCATCAATCTCCCTCTCTCCAACATAATTTCCTTCTTTGTCTTTCATAAGCAAAAGAGCAGTAGCAGGGACCAATTCTACAAGCTTCTTCATAGCATCTGAGGTCTTCCCTTTTGCAAGAACCTCAAGATACCTTCTGAACAACACAAATGTAATTATCATTGCACTTGTCTCAAAATATATGGGAGGTCGAAATCCAGTGAATGCTCCATATAGGAGTGCACAAACAGAGTATAAATATGATGCAGTGGTGCCAAGAACAACCAGCACATCCATATTTGTAGAGCTATGTTTCAGGGCCCTATAAGCCGCAACATAGAATCGTTTGCCAATAACAAACTGTGCAATGCTTACCACTATCCGCTTCAGCAAATTCCCCATAAGAAACGGTCCACAGTGCATGAGAAGTAATGCACAAATGAAAGGTATACTTGGGCATACCATACGTATAAAAAATATAGGAATACTTATCAATAAGCTAGAGCGGTGAAGATGAAACATTTTGGAGGCCTCGTGTGCATCATTTGAAACAGCCCGTAGGTATGGATTCTGCACCTGGGCTGTCAGTCTGCCATTGCTTTCTATCTCAATGGTATCCACAATTGATTTCAGACACACAACTTCCGGATCAAATATAATTTCAACTTCTGCATGGGCAAATTTTACATCAAACTGTCGAAAGCCTTCTGTTTTCTTCAGGATATCATGCAATACATCTACATCTCTCTCGGTATGCAGTCCTGTGATACTGCCGGGATCCCATGGCCTCTGCAATCGCTGCCCAGCATTCACGCCAGATCGAGAGGGAGAATTAACCATCGACACTCTCTCAATACTTTCTGTTACAGATCCAATTTGGTTATCCTTGAGGAGAAGAACATAGCTTGCATTGTCATCTCCAACAATCTGCACTTGCTCCTTGGATTCAGTCTCTTCACCGATGATTTCCCCTTTGGAAACCACCTTGAAATTATGAACCCTTGGCTTGCAACCAGAACATAGGGTATGACCATTGGAGCACTGGTGCATTGGAGGATACATGGCATTCAAACACACAGGGCATTCCAGTGACTCATTCACCTTGCTAGAAACGGGCACATTCGGTTTTGGTGAATGATGGATATGATCACCAACAAGTTCAGCAACATCCAACATCTCCCCATTCTTTGGAGGATCAATAACTTCAGCATCAGTATCATCATTCCACGCCATATCATTGCTGGGCATTGCGTCAAGCTTGTCCGGGGCAGCACCAGAAACAACTTCAGTATGAATATCCTTAATCGGGTCTTGAATAAGCTCCGGTGTGTGATCAAACATGCCATTTGCTTCAAAGTCATATGAGTCAGTATCTTGAGTGCCATCACTATCACTTAAATCTTCTGAAGAACTATTTAGCTTCTTCATTCCCATCAGGCCTTCTTGCTCAGCAAATCCATTTCCTGGAATGTCCTCAAGCATTCCTTCAGACATCTGGTACATGCCCTCTTCAACCACATCTCGGATGCCCAAATTGGCACACATAGTCCTCACCGCTGCCGTTGTTCTTTCCATTTGCTTCGCGAGACTCTGTTGTGAAACTACCACTCGCGCCAATATCAGGTCTGTGTACGCCCACATCTCATCCACGTTTGTGTTTAACAGATGCAAGTTGTGTTGGAGGTCCTCATCGGTGATCAGCGACATGGCGGCGACGTCGGCTGATGTTGAAGGCCCGGCCAGTCGTGCCGCTGTTGAGGGGGCGCTCGTTGTCGTGGGCCGTGTTCCTGAGGTGGCGGATCTAGCAATTGCGTCCGGAGGAGATCGGTCGGGCGACGAGCCGATCGGATGCGGCCGCTATCCGAGGCGGCGTCGATGTCGGCGTCGCATCGCTGGAGGCGGGCCGGGCCGAGCGCTGGTGGCCGGAGCGGTCGTCGGAGGGTGACTGGAGCCGGCGCGGATGGCGACCGAGCGGGCGACGCGTCCGATGCGGGACGCTTGCGCGTCAAGGGCCCGAGGCGGCTGGCTCGAGCGCAGGCTGGCGATGAGGAGGGCTGGGAACGAGATGACGCCCGTAATCGACGCTGGCGGCGCGGACGATGGACGCGGGCAGTGTTGCGGTCGATGGAGACGGCGGCGGAGGACGCGGCGGAGTTGTACGGCGATCTTGTGGCGGCTGGCGTGTGTACTGGAGGTGGACGCGGTGGACCGAAGACGTCGGCGAAGGAACCTGGAATCGGCGCTGGCGGCTCGGCTGGTGCTCGGGATTTTACAGGGAGTCTTCACCAATCGAATGATCTGGAGAGAACTTCCCAAACCTCACACCAACATCGCTCTTCCCAGATCGACACAGCTCTGATACCATTTGTTATGCCCCTTGGCTACCGAGCATCTCGGAGCGTGAGGTTCAGAGGATGAATACCAGAAGAAGGCTACAGAGGAAGAATAGAGAAAGGGGAAAGAGCAGAAGAACGACCAAGGAAGAAGGCAAAAGGGAAATCGTATTTCATTTCATATTTTTCTCTGATTGTCCTGAGTACAATCTCCACTTCTTATATATCTCTCTCTCACTCCTCTTACATGTGGGTCCATGGAGGTGTTACAGAATGGAGAGAGTATTATGTATTTTTTAAAAATTATGTAAAAAGAGAAAAGAAATAAGCCAAGTGCAATGCAACCAAGCAAACTAGTGCCAAATCAGAAGGCATACTTTATTTTGAAAATTAGTTTCACGTAAATAAAGTATGCCTTCTGATTTGGCACTAATTTTCTGGATGCAAAACCATTCGTCGATTCGGTGGTAAGAGATAGGAGCATTTTGGTCCTCAGTTTGTCAGTAGATTTAACAAAATCCTATCGAATCGGCCGAAGCCCAACTCCAAAAGTTAGACCATCTCCAACTATATTCTCTTCATTTCATTCCCTTCCATGTCCCCTTCCTCATTCCCATTCTCTTTATTTCCCCTCATCTCCAACAGATTCCCTTTAAAGAGAATTGTATAGGGAAAGGAGAGAGAATCCCTTGCTAGAGGGAATGGGAGAGAGAATCCCTTTACGAAGGGAATGCTGAAGGGAATCCGTTGGAGCGCTGAATTAGCTGGGAATCCCTTCGCGGAGGGAAAGGAAGAGGGGAAGGGAAAGGGTTGGAGATGGTAGGTTCCAAAATGTAAAACAGTCCAAAGATAGATAAGTTGTTTAATTGTCTTGCACCTTTCTTACATAAAGAATGGTTTTTCTTTGAACTTCCATGGACAATGTGCCATACACTATAAGATTCTCTAGTTAATTCTCTTGTATTACATATTGATTTGCACAAATTCTCTAATACTCATTTATGATTCAGGGCCTAGGCTATCAAAACCGAAAACTTGGAAATACGCCATTAGTAGAGGCTGCTGCGGTAGAAATAGCAGACTGAAGTCCTGAGCAAAGTTATCACCAAGGTTTGTAATATCAACGAGTCTCTGAATCCTGTCATTTTGTAAGGATAAGCTAGTTGATAGGTCTCAGATGATGCTCCTCGTGCTGACGACATGTGCCTTCCTTGTAGGATTATTGTTTCCAGACTTGGAAATGGTGGATTGCTGTGACTTGGAGTAGAATGTACTACTTTCCTGAAGATAATCTCCACTACAACGTCATTTGATCGATTTTTTCAATTGCAAGAGCTAGTAAGACGAAGATGCGGAAAAGCCTCGAGTTGCAACGGAAACAAGTAGCTGAAGAATTGAGCAGATAGAGATACATGCTGCACTGATTTTCTTCCCTTTTCTTTTGAAATTTGTTGTGTATAAATTTGTTTGTGTTCCCGTATAAGAGAAAGATGCCTAGCACTTTCTCATGACACGATTGTCCACATGAGTGCACATGATACTACTTCTCATAGATCAAAATTTGAATATCTTATAGTTCTTAATCCATGAGCTGTTTTAACCTGCTTGGAACAATGGAGTGCTGTAAGTTAACCTGCAAGTCTTATACTAATGGGGTGCTGTAAGCTGACCTGTCTTATACTAATGGGGTGCTGTAAGTTTCCTCCAAGTCTTTGCATATAGCCATATGCTATGGCTACTGTCATAAAGTAATGTTGATCTGTCAGCAACATTTTCTTCTGGTAATCTTTCCTATACTATGGATATAGATTCAACCATGAATCACAGGCGTCCTGAAAGCAGAATTGATAATACTATATCCCTGCATGTTCTGCCTCCATCAGTGCAAGAGCAAAGATTTTGATATGGTATTTTGCTTCTTTTCGTAACATATTTGGATTCGCCATAAACTTAATCTACCATTGATCAAAAGGCAGTCAAGATAGGCAATATTGTTATGGTGTTAAGACGATCATGATAAGATGGTACTCTCTCCCATGCCTCGGCTGTATATTCTCCAGAAATTTTCCTTGTAACGCGACGCACTCAATCTCTAGCCTCGTCAAGTGCTGGGAGATGAGAGGTAGGCTGTGTCAACGTAAAACTATGCCATCCAGGACAAATCGGACCTTGACGATCCGAGCCTGGCACTAGGGATGCAAATGGGCCGACCCTAGGGTCTTCTTTGGCCCACTTTAGTTCATTTGTTTGCACTAAAAACTTAATTTTTACTCCACCTTTTAAGTTTTAGTGCAAACAAATGAACTAGAGTGGGTCAAAGATGACCCTAGGGCCGGCCCATTTGCATCCCTACCTGGCACAACGTAGCTTGTCGGATCCATAAATCAATCTGAGGTTCATCGTCGTAGTCGTCAAACCAATTGATTTCAAAGTCACGCAAAAATCCCAATGTCCTGTTGCTTGATCATCCTCCGACCATCCCACCCCAGAGGTGATGCGCCAAGGCCTAACTCCCAATTCTTGACGGGTTCTCGCGTGACACTTCCATCGTCGGCCGCCGCCTCAAAGCTTACAAACAAAAACGCATCATCTTTTTTTTTTCAATCTCATTTATTTTTTTAGTCATAAGATTTGCATCCGATGACTACTATATTTTTTCCATCTCTCACCTCTACAAAATACAGAAACGAATACGAAAACACAGATAAAAAAATGCTAACATAGACAAAAATAAATTAAACCTAGACGAATCCTACAAATACAAAAACAAATATAACTAAAACTTGAAATAAAATGGTACTAAAATTGCACAGTACGTAGCAATGCAATTTTGGGCTTAGTCCTATGTAATTTTCGATGACACAGATAAAAAAAAATTCAGACAAATTAGAATTAGCAAACCATCTTTTAACATAAACAAGATTTAATCTATCCTCACCACTCGCCAGGCAAGTCTTCGCAATCTTGAGGCATTGAGCAACGGTATGGTAAAAGAGAAGAAAAGCAACGTGCTCACTGCTACATACAAAAAGATACCTAAGAAGGCAAAATGAAACGAAAGAAAAGTAAATAAAAACCCTTCCCTTAGAAGACCAGCAGATTTGCACGTCAGTAAAACCAAGGGGAAAAGATCAAAATATGCCTTCAGAAGGGTAACTACTGCTACACAGTAACCAAAAGGGTACGAGTGGTTAGGAGCCTCGTTAACTCAGGTCCGACTACATCTACCATAACCAATTCTAAGCTCCGTTACTATGAGCCTCAGCATACAGTGTCATTAATTCGTGCAAACCAGAACCATGGACTTCTAGATACTCAAGAGCTAGTCGATCCATCAACAGCCAGATGCTCCTCATCCCTCTAACCTCTCGAAACTGAAGCCTGCACAAACATGAAGAGAGCATAGTAAGTTCTGAGATGTTCTTTGTGATATCAGTAAAAAAATAAAGAGAGGTGTTTCTATGTTTTTCTTTTTTAAAGTTGCACAAATATAAAAGCATGAATAAAGAGTAGATGGTGATTACTTACCCCTTCGCTTGCTTCAAGATTCGTGCAACTTGTATTAGAAGGAAAAAGCATAGAAGCAATGCGCAATTTTCGTTACTACATAAGATGTTTTGGCGAAATTGGAAACATTTATTATTAATAAGAAGTTAAACAAAAAAATATATAATTGATAAGTAGGCTTGTGAGGGTAACAACACATCTGACCTTATTTTAGAGAAACTGGATGCATTGTTATTAATAAGAAGTTCAACCAAAATTGTCATTTGATAAGTAGACTTATGAGGGTAAAATCACATCCTACCATTTCCGCCTACCTCACAGCTTAGTGTTTTATGTGGAACCTTGTTATATAAACCAAGCCTCTAGTGAAGATATGATGATTTCCTCCAGTAGTAAGGACTGAGAAGTGAGACAAATCACAGGCATCTCACTGAACAAACCAATAATGAAATGGCACTAGAAGTCCATATCAAACCGACAGAATCAAAACTACCATCAAGAAGAATTGTAAACCATTATATCCTCGATGAAGAACCGGCACTATGTTTTTTTCCAAATAGCAGAGTACGATATGCAAAATAAGACATAATCTGTTTGAGTTTCATAATGACATGTGCAACCAGCAAGTAGGGAAAAGATGCAAGATAAACTGGATACCAAGATGAGGACCGGTTATTTTGATAGATGTGCGGCTATCAGGAGACGAAAAGAACAAACCCAAATGATTGAGCATCGCAGACAACAAATATATAGCCACCACAAGAACGATTGTCTACTACCAGACTTCATACAACATTTTACAAAAAAAATTCTAATAGCTTTCTGAGTTCTGAACCCTCTGCTCCCAATTCATTTACAGAGCAACCATTTTGATTCAGCCATCATATCAACATGGAAAAATGGTAAAATTTGTGATAATCATCATTTTATCCACCAAGACCATCACCATTCCAACCTATAAAATTAAAAGTTCACATTTAATTTGTGCATGGAGATATACAAAATAGTAATTCCTGACATACACTGAACCCTTATGCTCCACAATGCCACATTGGTTTTCCTAGACAGCCAACTATTTTTCATTGTGCAGGAGGCGCCAGCTAGAAACTAAATCCAATTTTTTAATATTAAACTTTAATGTAAATTATTTTAAGACAATAGTCATATAGTAAATATAATTCCAAGATTCAAACAGTACCAGAACATTCTCAAGTCTCAACATATAAGCTGTTACAAGCGCAATTCAACTTTGAGGAAAATTATATACATATGACACAAGGTATTGCCAACGTAAAAGCCTATTATATTTCATCTCAGAGAATAAATCAGATCAATGCATCATATTTACCCTACATAACTGACCTATAAGAATGTTATTTTTCATTAAGCAATGAGACACCTTTATGAGCTGTTTCAAGATGCATTAGATGTAATTTTCCCTTTTCTCCTGACCGAGATCCACAGCTAGTGGCGTCATTTTCCCATTTAACATGGATAGTTCCGGTGTTTAATTTCTCTAATTAATATCGGTGTTCCTAGAGAGCATCTCGAAACAATGCTAAAAGTAGTGCCATTCAAATAAGAGCTGGACTAGCCAATGGTATACCGTTGGAACAGTATACATGAGTTTCATTAGTTTCAATGATTGGTTTCATGAGTTCCAGTATTTAGTTTTATGAGTTTCAGGTTTCATCAGTTTTTAGTGCTAAGTTTTATGAGTTTGAGCGTAAATTTTCACGAGTTTCAAGAGTTTCAGTGGTATACCGTTGGAACGGTATACCGTAGAATAGTATTTCTGTTCAAATAATGCCAATGACCTACATGGCTGCAATAACTTGATACAAAATGTGATTGTGTATAAATAGTGCTTCATTTGAACCACATGTCTTGCCACACCTAGCCTGTGTAACACACAATCATGAAAGGTGGGAGGCTTCTCGGTTGTAGGCTTGTGCCCAAGCGGAACCGTGTTGAGGAAGACAGCACAGCATACGGTGTTGTAGGCTGAGAAGACAATGTAGGTGAGATAGGAAGAATAGGTGAGGAAATACATTTATTTCTGGCTTGATCCCAATTATACGACCAGATGCCTTTTTTTAGAAGTCTTTGACCAACTTCGTAATCACCTAGGACTCTAACTCAACTAGAGAAACAACCGGAATAGATACACAATTGAACCTCTATCCTTAAAAACTCATCTCTAATTCGGATTACAAACTCCCTAACAAGAATCTGTCTCTAACAACTCCTGAACTCGGGCACTGGCCGGACCTTGCCGCATGATCCCATGCCTAACTCCCTTCTGCCGAAACTGCTGCTGATGACTCTCACGCAACTGCTACTGATCTCCTCGTTCCATGCATATTTCCCCACATGACAACTCTAAATACCATACCAGATGACTGCTGCTAACAAAATCAAAGCACAGCACTTAACTCCCTTTTTCCTCAACATATGTGAGGAGTTTGAACCTTTTCATTTCCAACCAACACATTTCAAACATTTACTTCTAATTGTTTTGAGAGCTTTCTCATTACCTGCTTTAGGACACATATAAGCAAAAATAGTACACAAGAAGCAGGCAGAATTCCAATACTTAACTTAAAAAAGGAATAGCATGTAACTTACATACAGATGGACTTGAAGTAATCTGGATAGTGATTTTTTCAGGAGTTATGCCATAGATATTCAAGATCTTCAAAAATTTGTGAACCCATTCATCAAACTTTTCGCATCTGACTTCAACTATTTTAAGGTGTTCAGATTGAAGCAGTTCCTCCACTGGACAACGACTTTCTTCCATTTTCACCATATGTTCATGTTCCTATAACAGAGAAAAATATGTTAGCTCAATCAATCATGCATGATAATTTTGATAAGACATCGACTAGCATATTAGAATGCATATACCCTCCATAGTTGAAGAGTGAGCTTCTCTAAAATTGGTGCGTGTCGAAGAAAGCAAGCTAGTACATGAAAATCACGGCCAACAACCCACTCATTGAGTAGCAAAGTTTTTAACTTGCTGAATATGGGGCACCATGTTAAATCTCGCTTGAAAATGCACTGGATAAAGAAAAAAATAAACATATAATTTTCACAGACAAGATAAATTGAATAGGAACATTGGATAGACTTTTAAAGCAAAATCAACGGATAACAAGACAGGTCAATAGCCCACTTCTCGCTTTATAAGGTTCTCTTTCCTGACACAAAAATATCTTTATCCTAGCAATATCGATTGAAATCATGCAGAAATTAAAATGAGTCTATCCTTATCCTAGCAATATCGATTGAAGTCATGCAGAAATTAAAATGAGTCTCTTCTATTTTCGGATTCCCAAAAGTCAAAAACAGCTAGATGTCAGAAGTACCAAACCGATAAAATGCAATAACACACACACACAAAAATCAATTTTCAGGGATGTTGTCATTGAAAAATGTTAACTTATAAAACACAACTGGTGGTAACAAACATAAGAAACTTGTTAGAGTGTAAAGTTTATGAACATGTAATGGTAGATAAACATACTGCATAATACTATGAATGGCCCAAAACACTAGGAGATAAGTTAGAAGTAGGTGCAAACGTACCACTCGAACTTTAGCTATCAACTCCAAATTCGTAGCATTGGACAAACCACTGAGAATCACACACTTTTCACTGCCGTCGCGATTGCCATAACAAGCAACACATGTATTTGATCGACAATCTCCATAGTAGCTATAGCTACAACGATCCGTACAGGAAAAGCCAAGCTTTACAAATGCTGTTACTAGCAAAGGCATGCTTTCAATCAAAGGAGTCATGCCGTGAATTTCACTCAGTCTTAGTAAGAGAAGACCTGGGGCAGAAATCTGTGTACGGAAGTTGCAAGTGAAGCTACACCCATCGACAGAGAGGCGCTTTAGTGACTGGGACGATATCATGTGGGCAGAAATTTTGCAAGAATGCATACCAAGGTCCTCCAATGCCAGACAGCTTGAGAAGTCTAGACCACGGTTGTCCAACTCTACACGCCAAAGCTCTAAGGTCGTCAAGTGCTGGGAGATGAGAGGCATGTTGACTAGCAGCAGGGGTTTCTCCAGTGAGCGAACATCGACTCTGAGCACCCGAACATTGTGTATTATAGCATACCGGATCCACAGCTCGACGTACCGGAATGGCTCCACGCTATCAGCAAAGGCACGAGATAGCATTTGAACCATGTGTCTGTACGTACAGAAATCGAGTTCGTGCAGAGGCGAGTCGTCACGCAAGAGCAGCAGATGGTTCACAAACTTGTTGAACTCCGCCGGGCTGCCCCAGCTGTCCGCGTCGTCGATGCGTAGGATAGGCGCGGACCTCCAGAGGTCGCGCCAGCGGCGGGAGAGCACGCTCAACCGCACGGCCTCGTGGGAGGGCAGGAACGACAGCACGTGGTGGAGAAGCGCATCCGGGAGGGCGTCGAGGAGGTCCACGCCGCTCTCCGTAGCCGCTACCCTGCGCTTCTTGCTGTTGCGCCTCCTAGGCATTCCGTCGAACAGCGAACGGGCGGGCGCGCGCGCTGCGAGAGTTGTAAGCAATGAGATGCCAAAGAACATAGTGGAAATAGAGGAGATAAGAGAAGATCTCGATGCATCACCTCACCTCACTGGTCGGAAGAGCCACTCGCCGCCGACGGGAACCACCGCCGCGAGCACCCTCCCCGATAGAGCACCCGCCAGGAAGCCAAGTGGGGGAGAAGGGGGAGGGGTGAGCCGGCTACAGACCAAGTAGTGGATCACGGGAACTCGATATCAACCGCAGCCGACTCGGACTACGAGTCCGTGTCCAAGAAAACCACACGGCCTTAATTATCTGCAGCTCTTTATATATATATATATATATATATATATTCTGTCTAGTAGAATCAACGAGTTATTGATAAAAAAAATATACATGGACGCATACACGAACTCGCTGCCGTCTCCATCGAGCGTCGACGGGAAGAAGCGACGCGTGTGCTACTACTACGACCCAGAAATCTCCAACGTCGACTACGGCGCGAAGCACGTCATGGTGCCCCGCCGCGTCGCCATGACGCATGGCCTCATCGCGTCCTACGGCCTGCTCGGTCAGATGCGGCGCCTCCGCACGACACCCGCCACGCGGGTGGAGCTCCTCGCATTCCACAAAGACATGTATGTTGACCTCCTCGGTGAGCTAACCTCTGACGACTACCGCCGCGGTGGCCTGATCCGAACCAAGGCCAACGAGGGCAACATCGGCCGCCGAGAACGTGGCTGCGCGTACGACGACAACCCCGTCATCCCTGGCCTCTGGGAGTACTGTCTTCGGTACGCTGGTGGGTCGCTCGTCGCGGCACGCGCCCTCTGCAGCGACACCTCCGACATCGCCATCAACTGGTCCGGCGGCATGCACCACGCGTGTGCTGATAAGGCCAACGGCTTCTGCTACGTCAACGACATCGTGCTTGCCATCTACCAACTCCTCGGCCGCTTTAGGCGCGTGTTATACGTGGACATCGACGCGCACCACGGCGACGGCGTGGAGAAGGTCTTCCTGGAGTCGAACCAGGTGATGACTGTGTCGTTCCACCAACACGGCGGTGGCTTCTTCCCGGGGACCGGAGGCATCGACGACGTAGGCGAGGGGGCCGGCAGGTACTACAGCCTGAACGTGCCGTTGAAGGAGGGCATAGACGACGATGGGTACCGCGGGCTGTTCGAGCCGATCATCCGTGCGGCCATGGACGTGTTTGACCCGGAGGCTGTCGTGCTGCAGTGCGGCGCCGACTCGCTCTACGGTGACCGGCTCGCGCGCCTGAAGCTGTCGGTGAATGGCCACGCGAACTGCGTCAGGTACGTCCGGAGCTTCAACAAGCCACTGCTCCTCCTCGGCGGCGGCGGCTACACCATCAACCATGTTGCCTCCTGCTGGTGCTATGAGGTATGTACGTAAATTACTAGCTAGTACAAATAATGATGTTGCCGTGGTCGTGTCAATGATCTCACTGTGATTTCTGTCCCGCAGACGGCGATCGCCGTTGGCAAGGACATCGCCGACGACATACCACACCATGGGTACGACCACTACTACAAAGAGCAGGGGTACAAGCTCCATTATTACAAATCGCTCGGCGGCGGCTGCTCAGAGAAGGACATGGAGAAGATAAGGCAGAGAGCTTTGGAGCACCTCTCGCAGGTCGAGCCCGTGCCAAGCGTGCAGTTTGAGAAGCCGCGCGGCTGGTCCGGAGGCATCGGCGACGTCGTTGCCCTTTACGACGACCATCCTCCGAGTGAAGAAGAAGAAGATCCCATGGAGAGGCTGCACCGGCTGTGCGGCGAGGTGGACCTCGCCAATTTCTTCCTAGACTTGGGGAAGCGACAGAAAATTAGTTAGGAGAAGACGTTTGTTTGTTCATGGCATCATGCAGCTTACGATGCTAATCTTTATATGGAACCGAAAATTTTTGCAAGAAAAAGTAAACAACCAAAACCCATTAGAAAACTCAGACATGAACGGCGAGCCACACAAACAGGGGATACATTTTTCAAAATAGGCTTTACGGCATGTCACAATGTAAATGATCCAAATAATAAAAAAGTAAATTGTGATCAATTGCTTTAAATACAGAAAAAGAGTGCACAACACGAACATACATGAATGATTAGATGCAAAACATCTATCCATCAAATGACCGCCTAAATACTACGGATAAGAGGAGTCAAGACGCTTGGTGCGAACTGAGGCTGCAGGGCAAAGTGCATCTAGTGGGGTCCTCAGAGAATAGGAAGCAGAGTATTCCGAAAGCTGGTCCAAGATCTGATCAAGCATCCGCCGCCGCTGCTGCTGCCGAGCTAGGATCTGCTGCTGCTGCGCTAGGAATTCCTACCGCTAAACAAAGATCTGCTGCTGCTGCTGAGCTAGGATGTCCTGCTGCTGAGCTACCATATGATCAATCATGCTCCTCACGTGAGCATTCTGGGAGGGTGAGATGTGCTGAGCCCGAGCTCAAGAAGGTCCAGCTCCTGAATCCTGGGAAATATTTGTAGGCTCTGTAGGTTCACCATGATTGTTGTTAACCATCAAAACTAAAGTTGGGGAATCAGGTGGTACAAGTGTCAATAGCCAACTTACCTTCAGAAGAACTCATACTCCGCTTGATATTGATCTATATATATGCCATAAAGTACTTAAGATCATTAAAATTTTGTGAACACTCCCATCAAACTTTTCACACGACTTCAACTATCTTAAGTTGCTTAGATGCAAACGGTTGTTCAGTTATATTGTAGCTTCCTTCTATTTCCATCCAATTGTCAGGTGCCTGTATCAAACATACTTTCGAGAATCAATCAATTGTGATCAATGCATGATAATTTTAAATAGGAGAATCTATCTGACCTATAAAATATACCACAGAAAGTCCCTAAATAACTGCTGTTTCAGAATCAAACCTTTTCAACTTCGAACACTAACATAAATAAAGGTAACGAATTTGGTCATATGAAAATGCAGTTATTGGATTCATACCAACACAAACACTAAAACTGTGTTTACTTAGGAACAGAGGGAGCACAAAGTAAGATATCAGAAGTAAGCAAATGCAAAAATCTGAAATACAACAAATGAAGTATGCCCTAAAATAATCAATTATTCACAAACAAACCATGGATTCCCCACTGAAAGATAATGGTTTAAAAAGATCCGTTGGTGATCATGCACACACACCACTTGTTTAGGAGCTAGTATGTCAAACAATGATATAGATAGTGTAAGAGAAATAGTCAATCACAGATAACAATAAACGCTAAGAAGTAACTGCCAACATACCACACTAGGTTCAGCTATCAACTCCAAGCTTTTAGCCTCTGACAAACCCTTGAAGAGCACACGATCCCCGTTACCATCACCATCAGCACCACAATTATCACAGGTATTATCAACACACGAGCCCCTGAATTCCTCTTTACCACAACGATCATCACAGCCGGTGAGTTTAACAAATGCTGCTACTAATGACAGCATGCTTTCAAGCAAAGGAGTAAGCCTCAGCATTCAGTTAATTCCAGTGTCATGAGACTTGGAATACAAATTTGAGTCTGCACATTTGGACAAAACATACAGTCAATGATGGTCAGCCGTTTCAACGATTGGGACGAGATCATGTTAGCTTCAATGAAGCAACCGCTCATCCATAGTTCCTCCAGTGCTGGACTTCCAGAGGTGCCGCCAGCGCCTGGCCAGCACGCAGGTCTGCACGGCCTCCAACAATGACAGGAACGACAGCACGTGCTGCATGACCTCATCCGGGAGGGCGTCGATCCCACCATCACCGCGCGTCACAGGCGTCTCCTTGCGCCCGAGGCAGACCGTCTCTTGTTTGTTAGGCATTGCGTCGAACAGATGGCGAGCGCCGGCGCTGGAGCACAGAATGGGGAAGAAATCTAAGGATGATCAAGGATGGATTCATTGCTGCATCACCTGAGAACTAAAATCTTGGGATCATAGATTGCTCACCAGTGGAGCTTGGGGTTGGAGGAGGGGACGGACTAACGGAGCAGTCTAGCTAGCCCTAGCGGCCGTGTCGCAGTTCTTGAGGCCACCCACCCTCCCCGGCGCGCCGCGCGCCATCGCTGTCTGGCTGGCAAGTAGGCCGTGCACGGTGGTTCGGACTGCCTGGCTCCTTGCGCTCTAGAAGCTTCTAAAGGCTGGTGTGGTTGAAGTGTAACTGTGTAAGGGATTGGGGAAGAGGCCCAGAACCAAGACAGTGAGGAGGAAGGGGATTTCTGGTGATACGAAACGAAACGGGACGTGAAATAGTTTACCGTGAGGCGTGAGCCCTCTGTGCCATGCCTTGTGGCAGGCGCTTCGACGGAGGAATGCCACCGTGCTGCTTTCTAAGGAGTTGGAAGCTTGTACAAATTTGTACGTGCTGAATTGATTGTTTAGATAGGATTTTAATCTTTTTAAATTAAACAAGCATGTGTAGATTAATTATTTGTATTAGAGGTCTAAACTCTTAAATAGATGTTTTATGATATGGTAATATTTCTCTCTTTTTAAGCATCTATCTAAGTGTCTTTGTATTTGGCATGCCCTTAGACAATGCTTAGTTGAGGCCTACCTATCAGTGAAACCCGCGGACGTGACATTAAGACCGCTAGACCAGTTTGGAATTATCTTATATTATTAATCTTATCTTATCTTATTATCTTAACTAATAAAAGATAGAATTTACCCCTTTCGTTCAACTCAACCCCCACTCAACTCCTCCGTCGTCTCCCAAACTACCCCCACATCTCCTTTCCAGTTTTCTTTTCCCTCTCTCGATCTCCCATTACCCCATTCCCTTCATTCTCCTCTCACCCGATCCCCTCCCTGTTGCGCCTCCTCCTCCCTAGAACCGTCGCCCCAGGCCCGTTGCCCGTCTCCGCGACTGTCGCCTCCTCGAGATCTACAGCCACCGCTCAACACTCACCTCCTACCACCCCTCTCCCCTGGCTATGTTTGTCACCCCCACCGACCGCTGCAAGATCCGCCGTCGCTGTCGGAATCAGGCCAGGATCAAACGCACACCTCCTGTTCTGAATACATGGACTGAAACACAAAGTAGCAGGTTGAACAACACATGCACACAGAGAGGATTTTGGTGTCGCCCAGAACTGCGACGTTTTCTAGAGGTTCTCTTCTTTTTATAGACTCTGAAGATTACAAATTAGGAAGCCTATGATAGACTTAACAGAAAGCTATTGCATACATATGGAAAGTAAAGATCACACTACTAAATATATCTCTAACAAAACCGACTAATTAGGGCTCTAAAGATAGTATATGATAATATGGCACAACAAGCTTATTTCAACAATCACCTCCCTAAGCTGGTTGTGTATTTCTCTTGACGACGATCTGCATCCCAATTCTTTCTCTCAGCTCCAAGAACTTGACACTCCCTAGAGATTTGGTTAACAGATCAGCAAGTTGATCATTTGCATTGACATATTCAACTTATACACGCCCCTCTTCCACACATTCTCTGATGAAATGAAATCTGGTATCAATATGCTTGCTTCTATCATGAAATACCGAATTTTTGCTTAAAGCAATAGTTGATTTGTGTGAAATCATGTGCTGAAAAATTGGCTTAGAATTGAATTAGCAAATGTGTGTGCATGTGGTTCTTTTAGCGTCAGAATGAATTTCAGAAAACAGTATGTTTCGCATTGGCGCCTGACCAAACCTGGAAAAACAGTAAGTTTTCCATCTGCGCCGAACCGTTTCTCGCATCTACGCCGGACTAAATATTCGGTCTGCCATGAACATGTTTTTGAGGCCTGAATTCACATCTACGCCGGACTAAATTGTTGGACCGTGGTGAACTGCGTTTTTGACGGCTGTTTTTACATGCACGCCGGACCAAATTTTTGGCCCGTCGTGAACGGCATTTTGAAGCTTGTTTTCGCATGTACGACGGACTGATTTTTGTTTAGTCCGTCATGAACATGTTTTTGTGTCGGACCAAGTTTTACAAAAACAGTAAGCTTTTATGTTACGCTGGACTATGCACGCCGGACCAAATTTTCGGTACGTCGTGAGCGCATTTTTTAGCATTGTTTTTACATGTACGCCGGACCGATTTTTTGGTCCGTCGTGAACGTGTTTTTGAAACATGTTTTCTCTGACTTGAACCGAGAGAATTGCGTGTACGCCGGACCAATTTTTTGGTCCATCGTGAGCTGCGCCGGACCGATGTTTGGTTCGGCGTGAATGGATTTTTCTAGGGTTTTTGCTCTATGTACGCCAGACCCAAGTTTGGTCCGTCGTGAACGTGATATGCTCAGGTTGAGTTGTTTTGTATGCAATGCTCGTGTGAGTGATTGCATTGATTAACTTTGAGTCAAATCGTGGACTTGTGTTCGGATTCGTTTCTTGTTTGTTCATGTGCAAGTATTGCTCAAGGGCAAACGTGGTCGTTGATGGGACCGGAACTAGGTTCATGGAGGAACTGAGGTTCGGGACTAAGTTCAGGAGGAACTGAGGTCTTAGTGGTCAAGGATGTCATGCGGGATGTTCGGGCTAAGAGAATGGTGCACATGAAGAATGGTTAGTCATGTGAGTATGGCAGGTGGCCATACGCGTGCAAGAGTTGTTAGTCACGTGAGTATGGATGGGTTGCCATACGCTTGCAAGAGTTGTACTCGGCCAGGTTGGACCAAGTAGAGGTTGTGTTGAATAATTACTCCTTCTAGGATTAGGAGTAGGAACTGTATTCAGGACTCCTTGTATTTTACTCCTTTAAATAGGAGGGGTTTTCTCCTGTTGAAGGGTATCAATCAGTTAGAGCTTTAGGGTTTGTACTCTTTTGATGGGAGTACTTTAGACAAAAAGAAATAAAGATTAATTCTTCTAGATCTTTGCGTGCTACATAACCACGTTGCTACAGTGTTTCATGTTTTGTTTCTTGTTTGCATGCTTGTTCTAATTCTAGATTGGTTTTTGTTCTTTGAGTTTCATTTTGATTTGATCCATCAAAAACCTTTCTAGAGTATTAATTTAGTGCTCCTCAAAGTCTAGTTGATTAATCTTTTGAAGATCTTGTTTAATCTTGAAGTTTTGGTTAGATCAATTCTCGTCATATTCTGCTACAGCAAGCTTGCGAGATTCATAACTTTTGATCCGTAAGTCCGATCGAGCTGATTCTTTTTGGGTTCGATTCGTATTGGAATCTTGTTTCTTGTGTTCAAATTTCGGATCGATCCGACGGTTGGATCTCTAGGAATTAGCGTTTTACCGAACTTCTATCAATCTGTTTTTGTCGAATACGAGGCAGTTATTTGGTTCCATTTTGGGGTGAACTTTTAGTAGATCAAGAATTTAGTTTTAGCTTCCGCACAATCATTCACCCCCCTCTGATTGCTATATTCATATACTTCGATCCAACTCCGCGGCAGAGGGAAAAGGTGGGATGGATCTCCCTTTTGCCCGCCAAGTATGGTGGATGGTAACTTGGACCTACTTTATAACATACCTGAGGGTGGTGCAGTACCCACCCTTAGCCATGAGGGGCTACTGTCGTGGGCCCAACAAACCCACCCCCTCCAGCGGGCAAAATGAGGTCCACGCTTTCGCCCGGATCGAAGCAGCGAGCCCGAAGCAACGAGAAGAATAGCAGAGGGGATCGGCGGAGGAAACCTCCCTCTACCATCCCCCATAGAAATTACCGGGGTAGGGCCCGCTCAGACCTGACATCTTGCTAGAGCCACAGAGAAACTCCAGGTGTAGCCAGGCTAGTCTAGGGCCCTAAAGCACGTGATATCCCATCGAAGCCCTTGGGATGAAAATAAAACAAATGGGCAGAAATGTAAAGCAAGAACAAAGAACGCCACGTAAGGCCTATCTAGCCTTGGTTAGGGACAGGTGGAAGAGAAGGGCTGGAAGACCACGAAAAAAGCCTATAACCCGATGACAGAGTCGGTTAGAAAGGAGCCGACCGGTGCATGCATGTCCCCTCCCCTACCCTATAAAAGAGAGAAAAGAGGAGATCAAGAAAAGGGACGAGATAGCAAAAAAAAAAAAAAGAGAAGACCAAGAACAACCAGGCGGATTCATTCCGCCACACTATCCAACCTAGCATTCCATGCTCTTGGTGCTTGACGCAATCCATACAAAAGCCTTATGAAGCTTTAACACCTTGTGTTCATTTCCTACTTCAACAAACCCAAGTGGCTGGCAAACATAAACCTCCTCCACTAGATCCCCCATTCAAAAACACAGATCTTACATCCATATGATGTAACAACCAACCTGCATGTGCTGCAAGTGCAACAAGCATCCTCACCATGTCAAATCTCGCCACTGGAGCATACACTTCATCATAATCAAGCCCTTGTTTATGCACATAACCCTTTGCGACTAGGCGAGCCTTGTTCTTAGTGGTCCTTCCTTTAGTGTTCTTCTTTACCTTAAACACCCATTTAAGACCGATTGCCCTGTGTCCACTAGAAAGATCAACAAGACTCTAGGTTTTGTTATCTTTGATGGACTTCAATTCTTCCTTCATAGCACTCATCCAGCTATCTTCTTGCTAAGCTTCAAGAACAGAGGCTGGTTCTTCAGCTCCTAGAAGGCACAATCATGAATACTCGAGATGTACAGGTTGTGTGACGCCATAAAGATCTGATACTTGTCGTGGACACACTGGTTCCTCCCAGGACAAATATGTGTTCTCATTGGGAATAGGTGTTGGCTATGGTGTGCTTGGCAATTCTGACTCAACACCTTCCCTAGTTGCCTAAGCATCTCCTCCCAACACACCAGACTCCGGTGTAGCTTCTTCTTCCTGCGATACACCTCCCTGATTTGTGTCCTCCATCAACTCAGAAGGAGCCTGGGCCCCCACCGAATGATCAATATGATCATCCCATACACCATGTCCTGGTTACATGCATCAACATCATTATTGATTACATGAAACCCTCCGGTGCCTACGTTTTCATCCTCTTGAGGCTCGGAATTCCAGTTCCATGCTTTCTCCTCTTCAAAGATAACATCCCTCAAGATGCAAACCTTCTTGTTGCTTAATCCACCATGCGATATGCTTTAGACCCATGTTCATAGCCTATAAATACCATCTTTGAGCTCCGGTCCTCCAATTTCACCACATGACTTTTAACGTTTTTCACATGGCCAATGCAACCGAATGTGCGCAAATGTTGTACAGTTGGCTTGTGTTTCTTCCAAGCTTCATATGGTGTCATACCTATAACACTTTTTGTTAGCGCGTGGTTTAGGATATACACCGCCGTTGTTACAGCTTCTCCCCAATATTCACCAGGCATGTTTTTGCTCTTCAACATGCTCCGAGCCATCGCCACAATTGTTTGATTTCTCCTTTCCACAACACCGTTCTGTTGAGGAGAATATGGTGCCGTCAGATACCTTTTGATGCCCAATTGCTCACAATAAGTAGTGAACTCATTTGACTTAAATTCACCACCTCAATCAGTGTGCAATGCCTTTAACTTAGCATTTGCTTCTACTTCAGCTGCAAGCTTGATCTTCTTGAAGGCTTGTAGTGCTTCATCCTTTGACTTCAGTAAGACAATCCACATATATCTGCTAAAATCATCGACAACAAGTAAGAAATACTTGTTGCCTGCTGGCGTTGGCGGGGAGATGGGACCACACAGGTCACCATGAACAAGTTCTAGCTGATCAGTGGCTCTGACACTTTATTCGCATGGGAAGGGAACGCGCCATTGTTTTCCCACCAAACATCCATCACAAAACTGCTCGACGTGCTCCAGGAGTGGAAGTCCATGAACTAGCTCCTCTTGCCCCATCTTATGCAATGCTTAGAAATTTAAATGACCAAAGCGTGCATTCCATCTCCATGCCTCATCATCAAGCCGAGTTAGTAAACATATTGGCGGAGCAAGATCAAGATTGAGTACGTACAATCTATTAATTCTTGCCTCTTTGTACCTTAAGGAGCAGCTGTCCTTGCCGATCAATGACGCGTAAGAACCCATCTTCTAGAACAACTTTACAGCCTCGTTCTTCTAGTTGCCCTAAACTAATGATGTTACTTGTCAGCTGCGGGATGTAGAAAACATCTGTTAGGGCTTTATGTTCACCCGAATGCCCTTTAATCAACACATTACCACGACCGCCAATGGCTACTCTTGATCCATCTCCAAATCTTATGCTTCCTTTGACAGATGTATCAATTTCTGTGAATTGCCTTCTGTAGCCTGAGATGTGATTACTCACACTTGAGTCTAGAAACCAAACATTTCCTTCGTCTTTCTCATCCACTCCTAGGTGTAGCTGGATGTTCTCTTCCAAAAGAGTCACTTCCTGCTCATCATCATCCTTGAGCTCCATCAATTCACATGTTTCAACCATCAACAAAGCTGGAGCATCATCGCTCTTCTCCATCAGCAATGCCCTCCTTGCCTTCCTTCTTCTAGGGAGCGAGTGTTACCATTGCTATTTTGTTTCTTCCATCCATTAGTTGAAGGAGCTTCACTCTTCTTCTGAGTAGACACGGCCTCCCATTGGGCATGGGAGAGCAATAGATGATATCCTTTCTTCTGATCTCCCACACAGCTCTTCATCCTCTCATCAAATGCCTTATAGCGTTCGACAAGATCATCAAGTGATAAGGTCTTCAGATCGACACACTACTCAATCGAGATGACAAGCTGCATGTATCGTGTAGGTGCAGCTCGCAGGAAGCGATGCATCACATCGACCTTAGCTAGCTGCTTGTCCTGGTCTTCCATGCTACATATTCCATTTACAATTGATGACACTCTTGCAGCGAAAACTTCCACGGACTCTGCGTCCAACATCTTCAGACTCTCGAATACCTGAGAGTTTGCAGATTGGCTTCTTTCACGCGCTCATGTCCGACATTCGCCGTCTTGATCGCATCCCATGCCGCCTTTGCTGTATCCTCTCCGGCAATAGCGATCATGAGGTCTTCGGGGATTGCTTGGTAGATTGCCGACAACGCCAACTGATCCTTACTAAACTCGGCGCCTCCTTTCTTGTACGCCTCGCTGCCTGGGTCTACAGCCTCCCACACCTCCTGGGCTTGCATAGCTACATGCATCTTGATAGCTCATATGGTGTAGCAGCTTCGCGAGAGATGAGGGTAGATTGTCGTCGACGGCAACACTTCTTGCCGTGGCTCCGATGTCCCTGCTCCCACGTTATGCAACGCCATCGTCTTCTATTCAGCACCTTGCCTCCGAAGATCCAAAAAACCCGGTGCTCTGATACCAAATGTCGGAATCAGGCCAGGATCAAACGCACACCTCCTGTTCTGAATACATTGATTGAAACACAAAGTAGCAGGTTGAACTACACATGCACACAGAGAGGATTTTGGTGTCACCCAGAACTTGCGATGTTTTCTGGAGGTTCTCTCCTTTTTATAGACTCTGAAGATTACAAATTAGGAAGCCTACCATAGACTTGACAGAAAGCTATTGCATACATATGGAAAGTAAAGATCACACTACTAAATATATCTCTAACAAAATCGACTTTGAGTTTTGGAAAATATTAGAGATCATTCCGGAAAATATTAGATTTTGAGTTGCCAAAAAAATTATAGACGCCGAGTTTAACACCCTATGCATTCACCGGGTAATAATACATGTTTTGAAAAATATTAGCGATCGTTTCAAAAAATATTAGATTTCGAGTTGTAAAAAAATTATAGATGCCGAGTTTAACACCCTATGCGTTTACCGGGTAATAATACATGTTTTGCAAAATATTAGAGATTGTTCCGGAAAATATTAGATTTCGAGTTGCCAAAAAAATTATAGACGCCGAGTGTAACACCCTATGCGTTCATAGGGTAATAATATATGTTTTGGAAAATATTAGAGATCGAGTTTAAAAAAATTATAGATACCAAGTTTAACACCCTATGTGTCCACCGGGTAATAATACATGTTTTAAAAAATATTAGTGATCGAGCTGGAAAAAAAAACTAGAGATAAAGCTGTACACATATCTCTCTTGACGAAATTGTTTTTTCGAGAAAAATGAACAAAGGACTCGGAGGCAAGGAACGGGAACTTATTCATATTTTTTTTTGGACCTAATCACTATTCCGAAAAATTAGAAAATGGCTCGTTCGAGATTTGTATTTGACGGGAGTTTTTTTTCGTAAAATAATGAAGGAGGGACCTAAATGCAATTCGAAAGAATACACGGTCTATTTTGAAAAAGAATTACTCTCATAGGTTTGGGCCCGAAATTTTTTTTTTGAGGTTTTTTTTGTAATTTTATAGGGACCATTCGTAATTTGGAGAAAGCCGAGGGGCTTTTTTGCAAAACGGCGTGGGGGCAACGTGGCCGGCCTGGTTGGCCGGCAATTCCTTCGGGCATAATAGGTGTAATATATATATATAGGAAGCCTTTTCTATACTCTTGGGAGTACGTACTCCCACATCCAGTATACCACTTAAACGAATGTGTTATACTCTTTTATCACTTTTAATATACTCCAGTAATAATTCTAAGATACTACAATACGATATTGTTCAAAAAAATTTATCGGAGCTCTTTATTTCTTGCTATATACCATTTTTCATGTGTAAAAAGAGTATATAAACAAATTATGCTATAATGGGTGGACTTTGATGAAATTTTTCTTTAACTCATTTTGAAGTATCTTATAATCAGTATTAGAGTATACTCAAAAGGATAAAGAAGTATAACAACATCATTTATGCAGTATATTGAGAGTGGGAGTACATACTCCCAGGGGTATGGAACTATATATATATATATATATATAATGGATGTCCAACAACGGATACAGATATAGAGATACTGAACCAGAAATAATGAGACGGCAGGGACTAAGATGAATTAGTTGAGGAAAGTGTTAGCATACCGCATCGTGTCCTATCAACGCCAAATTAATCCTTGGCTTCTGATAAACCTCCGAGAAGCACGCGCTCTCCAGTAACATGAAGATTATCGATCTTGCTTGCCATCATAAGAACACCCGTCCATGCGGTAGTCAAGTTTTACATATGCCGTGATCAACTCCGGCATGCTCTCAAGCACAGGAGTCATGTTTCAAGAAAGGCTGGACTAGTCGCAGTGAAACGACGAGACCTGGGACGCAGATACGAGCGCGGAAACGCTCGACGCAAAAGCATTGTGTGATGCTCAGGTGTTTGAGAGATTGGGAGAAGATCTTCTCGGCACACGCGAAGTTGCAGCTGGTAATATCCGGATCTTGCAATGCAGAACAGCTCGAGAATTTAATCGTTAGAAAATAATCTCGTAACTAGTTAGAGTTTTGGTTAAAAGTCCAACTAGGATAAGGTAATAATAAAGTAAGATAAGAAAATAGGAGATGGATTAGGACAAAGAAGTGGAGTCATATTCTATTATTTGGGTTATAGTTTTAGTATAAATATAGATGCACGGCCAAGGTTTCAAATCTCGTTTTGAGTCAAATCTCGGAGGTTCCCGAAATCCGAAATTTCGGCGAGATTCGGAAATTTCGGACAAAATCCGGATGAATTGCAAAAACCAAATTTCAAATCCGGTTTTTTTTCTACTGGGAAATCCGAGATCTCGGCCGAAATCACCGAGATCTCGGCTGAAATCACTGAAATCTCGGCCAAATTGAACTGGCTGAAAAATGGTTCAAAACACGTCAAAAAAATTTGAATTTTTTTTTGGATAGTCCTAACACATCACTAATGTTTCCATAAAAATTTGAGATGATGATCAATCATGAGGAATTTTTAAAAAATCTAACAGTGGTAAAGTCGTGATAAAAACCCGTATATAAAATCGCTTTGATTTTTCAAATGTAACAAATGAACTTCAAGTCATTTTAAAAGTTTTATATATGTTCCTATGTATTAAGGGAGATTCTTTCTTTGAAACCACCTGCAGTTCTGAGGGAGGTTCTTTCTTTGAAACCACCTGCAATTTTGAATTTTGACTAATAAGAAAAGATCAATGCCATAAATATGAGCACTGATCATGTATATGTGAATCCCCGCCCATATATACATAGGTGAGTTAGTAATCTGTACTCCATTTATAAATACATGTTATCTTAGGTTTTAAATTTTGTTTTTCAATATATGTCATTCAATAATTTTGAAGTGGGTTTTGTACCACTATTTCCACTCCACTTCTCTCTCATAGGCATACACAGATTGATTCTAACTATCAATGTCAGTATCAGATATCATTTCTCTCTGCTGTTTCAATGCACTAGAAAAGTTCATATGTATTAAAAAAGTACAAACCACTTTAGCAAATTTTGAAAATTTTTGTGAATGGTCCTAATACATCAATAATATTCCCATAAAATTTTCAGAAGATAATCAATCTTGAAAAATTTTTAAAAATTCGGAAAGTCCTAACCGACGTATTGAACCGACCAAAAAATGGTTAAAAACATGTCAAAAATTTTTGAAATTTTTTGTGGATGATCTTGATCCTAAACCCAAGCAAATAGAATGCACAAAAATCAAAATCCGGTAAAAATACCAAATCTACTTGAGATTGCCGAGATTTCGCCAGAAATTGCCGAGATCTCGAGAAATCCGAGATTTGAATTTTTTTAAATTTTTTGAATTTTCCGGGATTTTGAATCTCGGAGGGGTCCGAAATCCGAGATTTCGCCGGAATCTCGCCGAATTTCGCCGAAATTTGGACCCCTGTGCACGGCTGAGTTTTTAACCAAGAAAAACAAAAGAGAAATAAAGAGAAAATTATCTCAAATGTTTGATATTTTTGCTCCAACAATTGGTACGAAAGCACGTGAATTCTTTGAGTTATTGCTTCTCGACGGTGTCGTGAAGCAACATGCCGTGAAGAGAAGAATAAATCGGCGAGAATTGGAAAGTGGCAACGTCGTGAGTCGTGACGCGTGAAAAAAAGAGGAGCAGCCGAAAAGCGGCAGGCTGTCGTGCTGTGCAGCAGTAGTGCGTGGTCTGCACGGAGAGAGTACAGCGAGCATCGGCTGGCTGTGCGCAAGAGAAGGGACGCAAGGCAGCAGCAAAACGCCGGCTGCTGTGAAGGGCTTCCAGGCGCTCGTACAGGTACAACAGCAGGCGTCACGTGGCTGCGGAAGAAGGCGGTTACAGGAGCAGGGAGGGTCTGCTGCATAGCAGGACTTGCACAACAGCCTTCCAGGAAAAAAGCAACCAAGCAAACAGGCAAAGAAGGTATGGTTTGAAAGCAAAGTTTTTCAATACCATGGTATTATAAAGTCATGATTTGAAAATTGTTTTGGTATAAATACTTTGGTTTCACCTACCGTTATTGTAACCATGATTTCACCTACCACTATTGAAACCATGGTTTTTCTTGGAACTACAAGCTGTTTGACTACAAAGTCTTTTGCATGGTATTTTCAAAGTATTGACACCTCTCTCTCTACACCAACCCCAAAAGCCCAAAACTCCACTCTGAGTGGAGTTTTTAATACTCAAAAATACTATGGTATTGGCAATACCATGGTTTTCAAAAGAGTTTTTTTTTTGTTGCTTCCAAACACCTTATGGCCAAAAATACCATATTATTCTCCAAAACTATGGTTTTACTTAGAAACTATGAAAATACTTTGTTGCCAAACAGGCCCGAAGTCTCTCCAGCCAGTGTACGCACGAAAAGACGGAAGAAAGTGAAGGGACGCGGCTCTTCTGCTGTTATGCATGCATGTGAGCGTCTGAGTAAGGTTTCAAATTTTATTTTCGGACTCTATCTCGGAAGAGGCTGAAATTCAAAATTTAAATAAGATTAGGAAATTTTGGATAAATTTTAGATGAAATTCAAAAACCAAAATTCAAATCCAGTTTTTTAGAACCGAGAAATCCGAAATTTCCGAAATATCAGTAAAATTCAACTGAACGAAAAATGGTTCAAACGACATAAAAAAAATTTGAAATTTTTTTTGATGGCCCTGACACATCATAACTGTTTCCATAAAAATTTCAGATGATGATGAAGAATTTTTAAAAAATCTAACAGTGCTACTATTGTCCTGATAAAAGGTTGATCGACAAATTTCAACCGAATGGAAAATAGTGCAAACCATGTTAGAAACTTTTGAAATTTTTTATAGATGATACTAACACATCCATAATATTTTTATAAAATTTTTAGATGATGATCAATCTTGAGGAATTTTCAAAAATTCAGATAATGCTAATGAAAACGGGCTAACAATTTTCACCTAAATGAAAAATAGTTCAAATCATGTTAGGAAATTTTGAAAATTTTTGTGGATGACCCTAAACATATCCATAATATTCCCATAAAAAATTTCAAATAATAATCAATCTTGAGGAATTTTGAAAAATTCGGACAGTGCTACTCAAGTCTAACAGACAAATTGAACCGACCAAAAAATGGTCAAAAAACGTCAAAATGTTTTGAAAATTTTTGTGGATGATCTTGACCATAAATCCAATCAAATCCAGTGCATAAAAATTAAAATCCGAAATACTCAAGATCTCGCCGAAATTTTCACGGTATTGTAGCAATTTGAATTTTTTAATTTTTTTTTACCTGGCCGAGATTTAGGATCTCGGGGTTCCGAAATCCAAAATCTCGGCCGAGATTTCGGAATTTCAACCAAGATTTGAATCCCTGTATGTGAGGATTCAATTTGTTGATAGTGCGCTGTGCAATACACAAAACAGAGGGATTAAAGAAGAGGAACAGGCATAGAGCAGTTGGAGATCAGAGAAGCATTGTGTAATACTGGGTTCTGTGCAGCATTGTTCATGCAAGTAACACAGAAGAGGAAATTCTTTGATGAAGAGATTAAACTGAGAGGAGGAAATTCTTGGAAAGGTGGAGCAACAGGAGGATGGGAGCCTTCCAGCACGCAGTGTGCAAGCAAACAACATCCGTACTAGTACTGTAGCATGAGGAAGACAGAGAAGAAAATTAAAAGAAAAGAGAGAGCAGATGTCGCAATGTGGGTGGGGCTCGGCCTCCGAACCGTACGTGGGACCTGGCGACATGGCAACTTTAAGACTAGTAGCAAGAGGTTGCGGTGATGGTGCACACATGATGAAGGTCACGAACCACGTTGTGAGGTCGTGTTTGTGGAGGTAGCGGTGTGAGACCGCTGTGAGAAGTCAGTGTGATGCCAACAACGACAGCGGTGCTAGGCCGCTACCACAAATGATGATGTTGCAAGGTCGCTACGACAACGATGGTGGTATGAGGCCGTGTCTGTGGAGGTGGCGGTGTGAGACTGCTGTGAGGAGAAATTAGTGCGATGCTAACAACGACGGCGGTGCGTGGCCGCTACAACAAATGATGACGGGTGCAAGGCCGTTACGACAACGATGATGGTGTGATGCCGCTGGAAGGAGAAGTTGGTGTGAAACTGACGACAAAAAAACGGTGAGAGGCCGCTAGCTACGAGAAGATGGCGGTGTGAAGCTGCTGGGGAACGTGCACAAACGATGGTGTGAAACTACTAGGAGACGCTTCTGTGTGATTCCAATGGCGATGGTGTAAGACTATTGTCATAAGAAAAATTAGCGTGAATTATTATGAGCAAGTGTCAATGTTACAAGATTAAAGGGGTGATTGTTAGAAAATAATCTTGTAACTAGTTAGAGCAGGTACAATGGGCTGACGTCAGCTGTCTATAAGAGATGCCACATAAGATTTTTGATGAGGTGGAAGAGAGAGAAGGAGAAGAGAGAGAGTAGTCATCCTTTCGTGAATAGACGGTCTTATAGACAACTTTAAACTGTTTGTACTATTGTATAGACAATCTATTAATTATATGAGAAATCATTACAGACGACTATATAGACGATCCATTGTATAAGTTGTCTTTAGTGCTATCTGTAGATGATGTGAAAATGCATTATAGACAGTTGTTGTCTATACCACTGTACATGCCCTTAGAGGTTTGGTTAAGAGTCCAATTAGGATAAGGTGGTAGAGTAGGATAAGGAATTAAGAGTCCAACTAGGATAAGGTGATAGAGTAGGACAAGTGCGTAGAGTCCTGTTTTATTATTTGGGCTATAGTTTTAGTATAAATACAGAGATATAGTTAAGTTTTGTAAACAAGAAAGATAAGGAGAAAATTGTCCTAAATATTTTGCGTTTTTGTTCCAACAAAGTTCAGGAAGCTGTCGTTGAGCAGCAGGCTGTCAAGCTGTAGCCTCGTCAAGTGGCGGGAGACGAGAGGCAGCCTAATAGCGAGCGAAGGAAATATGTCCCTGTTCTGATGGATGTCGAGCCGGAGCGTCTGAACTTTGCACCGCAGGGCGTGCCAGATCCAGCGGTTCAAGCAGGGCACATCGCCGCTGGTGAATCTGTAGAACTCCATCTCGCACATGTCGAGAGGCGCGTCCCCGCCGAGGAGCAGGCGGTCCACGAACCCCCAGAGTGTCGGCACGGACGGCGGCATGCAGTGACGGACCCAGAACATAAATTTAGGGGGTGCTAACTGGTAGTGATACAATACTAAAATAAGACAAATAAATCAAACAAAATACAACAATTTCGAAAAGTGCCCCACGATAGATAGGGGGTGCTAGAGGGGATACCCATGGTTTTATCGGAGGTAGTGGGTGCCCTAGCCCCCCTTGACCCCCTGTAAGGTCCGCCACTGGCGGCATGTCATCCTCGTCGACGGCGATGATGCGCAGGCCTACTGTAACGTTCCTACCAGCGCCTGCAAGCATTCATCGAGACGGAGAGAGAGAGATCTGGGGCAGAGAAGAAGAACGAGGAAGGATAGAGAAGAGGTTCTGGGAAGAAATCAGTTCATTCTTTTCATGCCCCTTCCCCACGCCAATCACTCAGCTTATATAAGCCAAGTCTGAGTACTATGTCGAAACAGGTTACAAGGGCTCAACCCAATACTTTGATCGCAAGGCCCACTTACCTTCAAGTACATTGGTCTTTAGCCTAAGCGCTCGATGCAAACTCAACCTGGATTAGTTACTATCTCCCCAAGCGGCTTGTCCCCAAGCAGATTATCAATTTAGAGCAAACAGTGAGCACACGTATGTACTCGTAAGACTTCAGTGTTTGCAAGTGATAATAATAGATGCAGGCTAAGTCAATAATCAGGTTTTTATACTAGGTTCAGTTGCATGAAGCCAGAGTTGTTTGCAATAGATTAATATCTTCAAAACAACGTTGAATCTTAAAGAGCAATTATAAAACAAGTAATTGCAGCAAAACATTTAATTGCATAATAAGTCACAATTCTATTGTCCATCCAACCGTTCCACCAAGCCACCAAGCCAAAACCCATATATTTCCCGACCCAAAACCTAGACCAATTCCATACACCATCCTCCAAGCTGTCTCCCATTGCTAGCCATCGCTATTCCCAACCGAAATTCCCTACGCGACTCCAGAACCCACCAGAACTTCTATACTTGATATTACTTTCCAAGCTGCTCTTGACCGCGAGCACAACTAATCGATTAGATATATTCTCTACAGAGATTGCACATTTTCCCCACATGACACACTCTAGCAATCATATCAACCATGCCACGCGATACCCATCGTATCCGTTTTGCTAGACTGTGATGAAACCGTTCCATTTGCTAGTGTTTAGTCTCGCACCAGTCCCCGTGATGTGCATTCCATTGCTATGGCAGGAGATCAGCCCTCTCGCGATGGTTTACGGTTTCCACCCCATCTCCTTTCACTCCATAGCAAGGCATACACCATTGTGCCGGAATACTTCGTTCCCGATGCCTTGGTGCGGGAGTTCCTAGGACTGCACCAGTACCTTTGGTGTCTGTCCCCACTGTTGATAAAACCTCACCAGTACCTTCGGTGTCTATTCAACTACTTTGGCTTATGCAGGGCTAGACTCCAACTCTTGTACTAGGTTAAGGCTGTCCCATACCAGCACATGTGGTTGCACGGATTTACTTAGTCGATAAAATCAAGTTTAGTCCTTAAGGCGACTCAGGCGAGAACTTCCAACCGACAGACTATGGCGACAGGAGTCTACGGTAGTACCTTCGGTACAGATGATGGTCCCCTGACACATCGCCCTCGTCCCGCCCATAGCAAAGCAACCAACACCACAAATCCAAATACAACCCATCACGATCAGAATAGTCAATCATCCCGCTCACTTTGCATGCATAATAGTTTTGACAAAGCGAATTAGATTTCATAAATATAGGATCAATATGATCGAAGGGGGTGCTTGCCTATTTGCTCTTTATTGATTATGCTTCTGGGGATGAAATCGAAGTCCTCGTCGATGATTTCCGACGCGACTACATCTGCGCAAACGACAGGCAAAAGGAGCGATGAATAAACGATCAAACTCGAAACAACAGGGCGAATAAGAATCAAGTAAAGCAATTAAGAATTGAGATTAAACCAAACAAACCTAAAGAACAACGGAGAAAAAGACCAAAAGAGACCTAATTCTGCCGGCGAGTTTGGCAGTACCGGCGGCATGACCTCAGTAGTGCCGCCCTTGCACCCTGCAGTACCGGCCACAAGGCCCGGGTAGTGCCAGCAGCTGTGGACCCAAATGGGCACTCTCTGGAAAATAACTACCGACGCGTTGGGTGCGGTACTACCGCTGGGGCGGCAGTACCGGCCTCAAGCTCCGGTAGTGCTGGGTTCCAGAAGCCGAAAGTGAGCTCACTGGAAAATGATTATCGGCGTTGTATTCACGGTAGTGCCACACGAGCGGCAGTACCGGGTTATAACGTCGGTAGTGCCGGCCTCAAGGGAAAATTAGGATTTGCAAAATAGGGATTTTGCGCAAACGGATTCGAAACTTTGCAACGATCGCGTGGTTAGGTTCCTAGCGATGCCAGGGACCCATTCACGCAGGTCTTACCAAGTTTCGAGTTCGTTTAACCTAATTTCCACCTTTTCGAACTCGTTAACCCTAATTAATGCTAGAATTCGATTTTTGACTTGAATCAAATCCAAATTTGATTCTTTTTGCGAGAATTGACTTCTAACGACATCGAATAGATTCTAAAGTCATCTTCTCAGTTTTTGGAGCTAAGGTTCAAGGAAAACCCCAAAATCGGGAATTTGACTTCTTTAGCGAACAAATCCGACGACTCTTGAATTAGGGTTTTCGATTCGATCCTTTTCCAGAACTTGAACCTTTATGGCACTAAGAACCAATACAAGACATTCTCATGATTTTGGAACTTCAAAACTCGGAGTTACTCTAAAAAGCACAATAATGCACCCTTCGCAAATCGAATCGAAACGAAGGATTTGCAACTATATATTAATTCACTTTGCACATCAAGATTCTACTCGATCTAACTCACCACTAGAAACTCAATTCATGGTGATCGAACTCTTCGAACTCAAAACCCCAATTAGGACCAAATCCGATTCTAGGCACGAATTGAGTTCAAACTCAAATCTTTTGCGGGGATCGAACTTCCGCGGTGTTGGATATACTCGAAGTTCATTTTCTCAACTTTTCGGGGCTAGGGTTCAAAGGAAACTCCAGAAATTCGAGAAAATGACTATGGACGAGTAAATCCGACAGAATGCCAATTAGGGTTTTTAGATCGAATCGATCGCACTAACTGATTCAATTGGGCTCAACCCAAGGCTAACAACTCTGAAACACAACGATCTACCTCTAAGGCTAGGGTTTCAAAAGCTAAACTAAAAGAGAAAATAAAAGAGAAGAGATGAGGGGTTAGGGTTTAGCTCAAAACCTCGGGGTTCGAATCAAAACTCGATTCCTCTGGTCTTGAGGCTCCACTAGGGCTTGATGAAGCTTCCTAGCACCTTGGGAGTTGCTCTTCTTGCTCCGCACTAGCTCCAACCGGCCGGAAAACAAAGGAGGGAGAGAGATCTCGGGGGAGAGGGAGAGAACCGAGAGAGAGAAAGGGAGAGCTCACAGGGAGAGAGAGAGAGAGAGAGAGAGAGAGAGAGAGGGAGTGAGAGAATGAGAGAGGGTGCTGGAGGGGTGAAAGGAGGAGAGGAATTTTCGGGAGAGAGGTGAGGTGGTCGGGCAACGGGCAGCGACGGTCGCTCCAACCCCTGCTCGCTCGACTCGGTCAGCAGTACCGCTCCCCTCGAGTGGTAGTGTCGCCCTACCGGCAGTACCGGCCCTAGGCCTGCGGTACTGCCGCTCTTGCAGCAAAACTCCGAGTTCCTCCGCAGACTTTTCTCCAATCTTCAGAATTGACCTCCGGGGATTCAAGGGAAGGGTTTTAGGACTCCAAAGGAAGGCATTGGGATTCGGATTACTACGGATTTCGAGAAGCTTCAGCTGAACTTGAAGCGGAGGGTTTTGGGTCAAACGGCCAAAACGACTCGAACGGCAAGACACCGACACAACCAAAACCAAACTAAGAGTCAAATTAAGATCCAACAGCACTCAACACGCAACTAAGCACATAATTAGCCTAATTAATGATAGGTATTCTTAATTACAAATTCAGGGTGTTACAATCGCCAAACCAACGGATGATTTTTAAACAATCGCCGTATGGTTTGGTGACAGAGGGAAGCCGAGGCGAATGGTGCCGACGTGGCTATGCACGGGCTTCAGTCGCCCGTTTAAATGGTGACATTTGCCTCTGTCACCATTTGAACGGGCGATATTTCGCTCTCGCCTACTGAATAGACGACAGAGTTATATTTTTGAAAAAAAATTTAACTGAGGTGTATTTTTGCAATTTGAATAAAAATATTATTAAAAAATTGTGGTTCATCTAAGTCACCGTACAAGATTTTATATTCGTGGTTTACTGTCTTTTCTTCCAATTTTCATTGCGAACACGAAATACGTACCTTAAACTGGTTCGAACCAATGAACTCGGTTCACGGTTTGTGAAAATTCACAATGAATCCGGTAACTATGCTCTACTACTCTAGCGAGACTCCAGGAGCCGACGCGTGAATAAATTGGATGATATCCTTCGGTAAGTTCACATGTACACCTTCAAAGTAATTTTCAATTGAGGAAAATTAACGCCCATTCAAAGTATACAAGGGAAACGGAAAAAAAATATTACTCTGTTCGTTCTACAGTTCTAGCCCTGGTTGGGATTCAAGTGTTTAACACCCAATCTAGTACAAGTTGGTCGAGTATATTTAGTGCAAGTTTGCCTAATATACTTAGTACAAGTCTGCTAGTATACAGACTTAGAGTGCAAGATTGGACTACATGTGCACAAAAACGTGAATCATGTTTCACTCATCTGACATACTACATGTCAAGGTCTTTCCTGAGTGTGGCTCAGGTCATGAACTGACCGCCGAGAATCAGCATTATATGGCACAATTATTGCTCAGGTCAGTTCAGAATCGAGTGGTATTTAGCACCGGCACAACTCGCAAGCATTACAAGCCTACAGCTACTCAAGACTCTTAAAACCATGCGAGTTCGTCTTGAGTTGTAGCTCAAAATATTCCCTACGCGACAAATTCATGATTAGTCCATGCTTCATACGGCATAATTTTGGCTTTAGTATATTAACCTATATGCAGCAGTGTAACACTTCAAGGATGGTTTTGTTTTCAGACTATTATTCAGACTTCAGTCATGAGACAAATGTTTGTCTATAACATTATTGGTTCTGGTCCATGCTCTAATTTGTTTGTACTTTGTAACGTTTTTGTCATATATATATATATATATATATTTTCACTGAATTTTATTCTACTGGTTGGTATGGTACTTTCTCCGTCTAAGTTTATAAGACGTATTTTTTTAATGGTCTTGTCCATAATAATAGGACGTATTTTGCAAAAACTCGATATCCCCCTCAAGAGTCTAGACAACAAGGATCTCCATAAACTACAAGACCACATATGCTTGTGGTACTGGACAGAGGTTATAGTGGAGGATGGTAGGTATAGAGACGATAAAGCCTCCTATTAGTCCATATATACATATGTTGTAAACAATATTTTATCATGTAAATGTGACGTGTGTTCTATGAATGTGATGTGGTTGTGTTGGCAATGTGGTGTGTACTGTAAATGTGAATGTTATGTGCTTATGTATTAACTATTGTGAATATTCTGTGATATTGTCGTATTGTGAATGTACATGTACTGTGATTTGTATTGTGATATTGTGAAATTGAAGTTGTACTGCAATCGGTTTAATTTAAAACCGACACAGATGTCATAATATTACAATCGGTTTTAGTAAAAAACCAACACAGATGTCCAATTATTCCAATCGATTTTAGTTAAAAACCGACACAGTTGTCATAGTATTACAATCGGATTTAGTTAAAAACCAGCACAGATGTACAATTATTCCAATCGGTTTTAGTTTAAAACCGACATAGATGTTCTCGTATTCCAATTGGTTTTAGTTAAAAACCGACACATATGTCCTAGCATTACAATCGGTTTTAGTTAAAAACCGACATATATGTCCTAGCATTGCAATCAGTTTTAGTTAAAAATCGACATAGATATCATAGCTTTGCAATCAGTTTTAGTTAAAAACCGATACAGATGTTCCACCAACATGGCGGAGGCTTCTTCCCGGGAACCGGAGACATCGACGACGTAGGCAAGGGGGCGGCAGGCACTACAGCTTGAACGTGCCGCTGAAGGAGGGCATGGTCGACGATGATGGGTACCAATGCTCGCTCGACTACCTAGGTATTTGTTTTTCTCCAATGTCCTACATTATTGCTTTGAAAAGATCGAATAGAGAAGAAACCAAGTATGCACATAGGACATGTTTATATATGTAAGGAACAACGTCTACAAATGTTCAGAGTTTTGCATTATATACTGAAGGGTGGTCCTCGAAGCATGCAAGTGCTATGTGGTACTCATTCCAGACTTATGTATCCAACTGCTATGTTCACATCCAAGGGATGAGCGAGTAAGAACTCACAAAATATCAACCAAAACATTGTGTGAATATACCATTATGCTTCCCCTCGGTGGAAAAAGAAAGGAACGCATTTTGTGCCAACTATCCATTCAAGCAATTGATGCATGTACACATACATATAACGAAATGCGCATACAGAATCGCAGCTCCTAAAATGTTATCATCCGACGATTTAACCACACGCTTTCTTCTGTAGTTTTTGTTGGAATTAAGGTCCAATCTACGCAATCTTTTTATGGACACAGACACATAGGATTGAAGTAGATCCTAGAATATAAGAGAGAGGATTTGGTGCTGCGCAAAGCTTGCAGCGTTTTTTGTTTTTTCTCTCTGTTTATTCTCTCTCTTAATCTTGACTTTAAACGTTTGCACAAGATTAGTTCCAACAATCAACCCCCTAATCTTGTTGCCATTATTTTGAGTTCCTTCTAAGCAAACATTAGAGTAGTGTTGGCTCTCCATCTGCTGCAGCAAAGTGTGCTTCTTCCTTCTTCATCTTGCGGCACTCAACGGCAAAATGCTCATGTATGCCACAGTTGTAGCATTCTACATTCTTCCGGTCAAACTTGCGCTCACTAATGTCAGTGTCACTGTTGTCCTCTTCATCGTCACGGCCACCACCATGGCCACCATCAGTTTTGCCGCGGCCACTACCATAGACATGGTCCTTCTTGGCGCATTTGCTTAACCCTACTCCACTCTTCTTCTCTTTAGTGGAGAGGGTTTCTCATTGTGTGCGCGTGAACAACAAATGCTCACTCTTCGTCGGGTCGTCGAAACTCTTTCGAACGCACTCGTCGTAGGCTTTGTACCGCCCAATGAGGTCTTCAATAGTGATGGTCTTCAAGTCCACAAACTGCTCGATAGGAGGTGACGAGTTGCATGTAGTGCACTGGGGCAACATGAAGAAACCTACGCACAACAGCAATTTCATCCACCGTATTGTCGCCCAACGCGCGGATACCGGTGATGACCGACGTCACTCGACCCTCGAAAGCTTTGACGGTCTCCCCTTTCTCCATATTCAGCTCCTCGACGCTCCTCTTGAGGGTCTGCAAATTAGCCTTGCGCACACACTCATCTTCCATATGCGCCGTCTTGATTGCTTCCCATGCCTATATGGCGTACAAGGCCATCCAATCCTTCCGGTACTCTGTGGCACCAGGTTCCATAGTTTCCCACAAGGTCTGCGCTTGAAGAGCGACACACATCTTCATTGCCCAAATCATGTAGTTCGTGCGGGTGAGTTGCGGGTAAGACATCGTCATTGTACTCTCCCTCTTCACCACTTGCGAGATGGACGGATCACCTCGCAGCAGGTGTCGCTCATTGGACGGAGACAAACTCCTTCCTTCCCTTGACATCCTTTCCGACACACGGAAACACAAAGCTCTGATACTAAATGTTGGAATTCAAGCCCAATCTACACAATCTTTTCGTGAACACATGCACAAAAGATTGAAGTAGATCCTAGAACACGAGAGAAAGGATTTGGTGCTACGCAAAGCTTGCAGTGTTTTATATTTTTTTTCTCTCTGTTTATTCATTCTCTCTCTTAATCTTGACTTTAAACCAGGGGCGGAGACAGGAATTGGGCCACTGGGGCCTAGGCCCGAGGCCCGCCATGGTAAGCACATGCAAATTGTGTTAAAAAATTAATAAAATTGTTACTTGGCCGAAGAAGGCATGGTCCGGTCTGAGGCATGGGCCTAAGGTGGCTCCACCCCTGTTTTTGCACAAGATTTCTAACAGTTTTGGCGCAATGGGAGATAGATGCCCTATGAAAAATGAAAAGACCATTTACAGATTTCTCCTGGGATGTAGTAAAATCTGAAACAAGCTTCTCCGTTACAGTTCCATTTATTACTCACATGATCTTATTACAAGCATATATAAAGTTCAAAATTTCAAGCGCAAGCTCGTCCAATGATTACAGAACTGACCGAAAAGCTATCATATGTCTACAAAAGTTCAGAGTTCTGCATTATATCCAGGGTGCTTGGCGATGTCCGGCGGCTGAGCCATGTTGAGGAACACGGCAAAAGCTCTACAGAGTTGGAGCCATCGAGCACTGGAAACATTAAGGAGCAACCTGTCCCAGCCAACGAGGTTATCTTGCGGCTGGATTCAGCGCAAGATAGACGAGCGCTCAGAGAGTCAAAAATACTGGCTGCGCAAGGCTTTGAAGAAGAAAGCTGTGTAGGGTTGGATATATGTGTTCAAGACAGCATCGCTCTGGCTCTGGTGCAGCATTCCACGAAGATCCCAAGCCAACGCTTCTATTCGAATTTGACATTGCCAAAGCGTTCGACTTGGTGTCATGGCCCTTCCTCCTCCAAGTTCTGCAGCACCGGGGTTTTGGAGAGGGTTGGCGTGTTTGGGTGTCGATCATTTAATTATGACTGTAAAAAAAAACTTGCAGCTTCAACATAATTATTCATGACTGTAAAAACCTGCAGCAAGCTCCTATTCAATTCAGCATTATAGAATCTATGCTTTCCAAGTCAGACATTGTATTGTTCTTACTCCTTTGCGCTTTCTCCAGTTCCTTTTCGGAAAGGATTCAAAATGTTGCCCTGTAACATCTCCAATTTCTACCTTCTGCTAAAATCTAATTTAAATTAATTAAATTCAAAATTTTGGATCTTCCTTGGTGTTCTAATTAACCTGGCATCCTTATCCTTCCGAAATTGGAGTTCAATGCGTCATCATCCGAAAAATCGAATTTCCGGATTTCGGTCCGTACCCGAAATTCCACCCAAGTTCCAAAATGCTCCAAAAATTCCAAAATTCTTCCAAAGCCAATCCTCCTCAATTCGCCGCCATTCGTCCTCCATTGACATCCTTGTGTCATCTTCCAATCCGATGAGCCAAACTCAAATCCGACCGCGTCACCGTGTGCGCGTCGTCGCCACGAGCAAAAGCCCTCAATCAATTTCACTTTTCGTTGCAGGACGGCGACGAATTTCGCGGTTGAAATCGCCGTTTGGAGCTCGGTTTTTCATCGACTACTCTTGATCCAGTGAGTTCCTCACGAATCCTACCACACCGTTGGATTCTTCTCGTCGAGCCCTACACGGTGCTCATCTCCTTTTCGCAAATACATTCTCCGAATTTTTTTTTTATTTTTCGGGTGTCCTCGCCGTCGACATGACCGTGGTCGCCGCCGTTCCGGCGATCCTCCGGCCGAACCGGTGCGAGCGTCACGTTCCCCATGCCTGGCCGCAGCTTCTCCACCCCTTCCCCGCCCGTGCGCCGCCCCTCCCATCGCCGGTGCCACACGCCGCCCGAGCGCCGCTACGCGCGCCTCCGGTCATAACTTCAATGAGTTTTTCCCGACGATCCATTAGTTCGATCGTCCTACAAATTGAATCCCAGAATACTCTCATCATTCCCCACACAACCCAATTGGAGTTTCTCCAATCCAACCTACGAATCTCTCTGTAGAAGTCGTTCTTTTCGAAACTTTGGCGAGCTCTCCCGGTCACTCCTGACCTCCGTTCGGCCTCAAATTTTTACTGGAGTTCCCTATTGGTGTCCTCTACCTCTAGTAAAATTAGATTTTTAATTTGATTTTTGGAGCTCCGCCGGGAGCCATTTCTTCTCCTAGTCCGGTGGGAGGTTCGAAACGCTCGTTCTCTTTCGTCGTAACTCAGAATCACCCCGTTCAAATTTCTAAATTCATCTAAAATCAAGACCTTTCTACCAGTATAACTTTTATAATTTTATTTTATTTATTTATTTGGTTGTACCATTTTGCGCGTAGCCGAGGATCCCGCCGAGTTTGCCGACCCCGCCGCCGAATTTCATGGTTCCGAGACCTTTGCCGCGCACGAAGGCAAGTCCCTTGACGCATTTTGATGCCATGTTTGCAAATGATTTATAATGTTTTATCGCATGCATCGCTATCTTTATCATCGTATGTTAAATATTGATTACTAGTTATTCCCAATTGTGATCACCTCCTTGATTATTGTTATCCATGTTTATTTGTAACCCTACATTGTTATGTCATACTTATGTTATTGTGACAATTACTGGTTAGAACGGTAGAAATGCTTAGTGTACAAATTGATGAAAATGACCCATGGATGGGAATATATCAAAGTTGTGATTTAAGGATTATTACAAAGTTTTCGGTACTGTTTTTTCTAAAATAAAAATAAAAAGAAAAAGGATTTGGAATTGGGCGGAGTGGAATGTCGGGTGGGTGCAGACGGAGCACTAGTTTCCAATGTGCAAGTACCGCCCCAAGTCAATTAAGGACCGACGCTTATGACTGTCCATTCTAAGCACAACCGTACAACCACATGTCTATAATGGGTATGACTTGGCTAAATAATTTGTAGAAACCTAACTTAGACTCACCAGTTGGTGGAATGTGGGCACCGGATGGAGGCGAGTCGTATTTTTCCACACGACACAAGAGAGGGCTTCTGTACTGGGTAGATGGCACACTAACAACGGTGAAACCTCAGCGGGTGTAGTCAGGTTAGGCGTATACATTGTAAAGTTCTTGTCATGATCTCTCTGCCGACACACCAAAGGAAGTATGTTAATTGCATGGCAACAAGAGACGATCATGTCTTGTGGGTAAAGTTGTACACATCTGCAGAGTTAAAACTATTCGAATAGCCGTGCCTACGGTCAAGGGCAAAGCAAAGAATGCTTTCATATTGGTAGACTTTGGTTTTGGTTTTAAAAAAAATAAATGACGTTTTGGGATTCGGGAGTGTTTAGAACTCTCGGATGTTTTGTCGGCGGTTTGAGCCAACCAGGTAGATGGAACCTGTTTTTAATTCATGACGGATGGAGCCATGTGTGGATTACCATGACCTTTTAAAATGTGACGGATAGAGCCTTTATACTAGTGACGGTGGATAGAACTCTCACTAAAATACTCAATAATTCAATTGTTAAAATAATTGGTAAAATGTGCTTTGTGAAAACTATTATTAAGTATGGTTTGATGAAACTTGGCTTTATGCAAATGAACCATATTAAGCCTTCCTTGGAAAGCCCTACATGTGCATACTTTCCCAGACTTGCTGAGTACTTTTGTACTCACATGCTACACAAAATGTTGTCATCAGAAAACTATCAGGATGCCGTTGAAGACGGTGAGTTCTACGCGGAGGAGTTTGCAGAAGATCGCCAGGGCAACTAATCGCGTTTCTAGTCGTCGCCTGTGGTGTTATTTGGGTTTCATTACTTGTCGTTTTGTTTCCGCTGTCGTGAACTCTAGTCATGTGACCATGTGATGTAATAAATAGCCATGTGGCTAATACTTTATGTTTATGTTACAATTTCGTTCTGTTCGGTAATGATTTATCACTGTCTGACTATGTGTACTAGCAACTGATTTTGGACTAGTACTGAAATACACAGGAGATTTCGGATAGCTGATCCGGGGAGTCACACCCTGCATTTAGCAAGCTAAACACTATGTCGCTCAATGACTCGTGTATGGGTGCTGACCTTGGCAATTCTAGAGAAGCCCACTCTTCAACTCTGTAAGACCATCTCCAAACATTTCCCAGGGTTTCATTCCCTTCCTAGGCCCTGAAGGGATTCCCTTCCCAGTTTCCCTTCCCTTCCCACCAAATGACTCCAACAGCATCCCTTCCCCATTCCCTTCCCTTCCCAAAAGTATAACTAACTTTTTCTTATCCCCTCCCAACCATCCTTGCAATTGTATATATTAAGGGGTTCCATGCATCTGGTTGCCCACCCCAAAAACACATTGCCAAGCTCTCTCAACAGGTTCATGAATTCTGTCAATCCATTGAGTCCCGAGTACTTGTCGTCGTCAAGTGATGACGACGAGGTTGTCCTTCTCATGGCAGAAGCAGCGGAGGAGGAGGAGGCCGCGAAAAACATGCCTCGTCGTAGGGGCTCGGTTCCGGGACATGCGGTTAGGAAAAGAGGTCACCATGAAGGAGCGGCTAGGCTCCATGCTGATTACTTCGCGACTTCCCCTGTTTATGGGCACACATTGTTCAGGCGTAGGTACTAAACCACAACATCTTAGCAAAATGGATGAAGCATTGGTAATGTATGTTTTTTTTCCAAGAATGTATGATTTTGTGCTACGCAGGTTTAGGATGAGCCGGTCCCTATTTATACGCATAGCCGAAGCTGTGGAAGGACACGACGATTGGTTCAAGCAAACGAGGGATGCCACCGGTAAGCTCAGCTTGCACCCTCTACAAAAGATGACGGCAGCTATCCGGCAACTAGCGTACGGTGTCCCTGCAGATGCTGTGGACGCGTACGTGAGGATTGGGGAAAGTACCACGCTTGAAGCTCTTAAGAAGTTTGTGAAGGCGGTGGTGGAGGTGTTCGGTGAGCAATATCTGTGTTCGCCCAACGCTGCTGACACGGCGAGACTCCTAGAAGTTGGTGAGCAGAGAGGTTTCCTTGGGATGCTTAGTAGCATCGACTGCATGCATTGGACTTGGAAGAACTGCCCGAAAGCATGGCAGGGGGGTTTCACAGGGCATACCCGCAAGCCTTCCATAGTCTTGGAGGCTGTGGCTTCGTACGACCTATGGATCTGGCATGCTTTCTTCGGGATGCCCGGTAGCTTGAACGACATTAATGTGCTACATCGTTCTAACATATTTAGCAGGGACAATGACGGTTCAACTCCGGAGATCAACTACTCTGTCATTGGTAACCAATACAACTTGGGATACTACCTCGCCGATGGCATATATCCTGAGTGGGCCACTTTCGTCAAGGCCATTCCTGCCCCAATGGGAAACAAGAGGATGTACTTCTCCAAGATGCACGCCGCAGCAAGGAAGGATGTCAAGAGGGCTTTCAGAGTGCTCCAGGCTAGGTTTGCTATTGTACGGGGTCCTGGTCGTAGTTGGAATCAGAGGACACTCTGGTACATAATGACTGCCTATATCATTTTGCATAACATGGTTATCGAAGATGAGAGGGACGGTGCACCGCAAGAGGAGTATTTTGACTATATGGGTACCCCTGTCTTGACGAGGACGTCACCCGAAGGGTCGGTCTTGCACTGCATCGAAGCAACGCAAAGGCGAAGAGACCGCGAACAGCACCATTGGTTACAGGCGGACCTGGTCGAACACCTTTGGGCCCGGCACGGCGAGTAGTATTCTCATGTTACCATGTCATGGATCATTGTATCCGACCCTGTTATGTATCGTACGTACCGTTCTGCAATGCATGCAAGGTTCAATAATAACGACATGTTTAGTTGTTGTACATACATAGAATAACAATCGAAATGAAACATCATAGTAGGGTCCATGCACAAAATAACAGGGTCCTTACACACAATAACAGGGTCCATACAAACAATAACAGGGTCCATACACACAATAACAGGGTCCATGAAGATAATAAAAGGGTCCATACACATAATAACAGAGTCTAGACACACAAAAACAATCAAGGAAGGTCTGTTGGCATCTTCTTCAGAATTTCCTCCTACCGCTTTCGATAATATTCACGAGCTGTCCCGGTCAAGTTGTTCAAATCGATGTTAATAATCCTCTCCTCCTCCGCCAACTCCACCAAGTGCAATTGTCGACGCTTGATCTCTACCATAGCGTGTTTGGCTTGGCCGATCATGTCGAACTGCTCAGTATACAAACCCACTGATGATGCACTGGAGGTACTGCCCCTCTTCCTTGCAGCCTTGGCCGCCTCCCGGCCAGTGGGTCTAGTGGACTCGTCACCTGAACCAAATGGGTCGAACTGGTCAGGAGTGTTGTTCGACCCCCCCGGACTACCACCATGTGGTCCTTCGCGCATTGTTTTGTGCCTCTTGTTGCCCAAGTGCGCAGCCCACTTTGGGTGATCGGCTAGAATCACCCAACAGTGTGGAAAGGCGAAGGCCTTACCCTCAACGTCCTGGTACATCCTCACTGCATTAGCCATCTGACATGCATAGGAATAAAACACTTCATTACTACAATTGAGTACGAGCATGTAAGAAATCAAGATATGTAAATGATGCGTACTCTGTCACGCTCGGTGGTACCACTCTGATTCAAACCGTCAATCTGAGAAAGAAACCTGGCATATTTGCATACCGATTCATTGATCAAAGCCCGGTGGTTAACCATTCCCTTCATGGATCTTTCCGTGACATGCTCTTTCTTATGAGTATTGAAATATTCCGCAATCCGAGCCCAGTATGTTTCTGATGCTTGGTTCTTACCCACAATGGGGTCCTGGCTCACATTCAGCCAAGCGGACACTAGGACCTCATCCTCATGAATGGTCCATTTCATCCTCTCTGTCTTGGACATTGCTTTCTTCCCCTTCTTTGTAAGGATGGCCGAGGGCGGAGGCCTTCCGAACTTGGATCATTGGCTGCAGTCACATAGGTTGCAGGGGGGAGACTTCCATCAGCATTGCTGTTCATCGCTGGTTGAGGTGACGGAGGCCATGAGATCTGACCGGACTGATCCTCCATCAATGTTGCGAAGAATGGGTCTATGAGGTCTTTCCTGAACAAGTAGAAATGATCAGTCCAACAAATTGTGAACAAGCCAATTAAGTAATATAAACATGCAGATGACATCATGACAATAGAGGACAGAAGATACACAGTTTTCTCATGACAATACAGGACAGTGATTGGCTATTCAGTATTCTCAATTCTACTCAATTGTCTATTCAGTATTGTCTATTCAGTATTGTCGCAACAAGCAGCAGAATTGAGTAGAAGCCTGACAAAACTGATAATACTCATACTCTACTGAAGCCTGACACTGCTTCATCGCTATAGAATATGTATTCCGTATTGCGGACTTCAGTATTGTCGCAACAAGCAGCAGAATTTACACTGCTTCAGCAGCCTGTTAATAGAAGCCTGACACTGCTGCGACAATATTGCTGCTTGTTCTACAAAACTGTGTAATACCTGATGCGACAATACTGCAGCTTGTTCTACAATTCAGTATTCTGTTGCGACAATACAATTAAGGGGCTGCTGCGATAATATAATATACAGGCTGCTGCGACAATAGACATAACAGGAGGACAATCACATTCAGTATGAATCTTCAGGCTGTAATATCTGCTGCGATAATAGACAATTAACAGCTGCGACATATATAATATACAGGCTGCTGCGACAATATCTATCATACAGCCTGTTATGATCAATGACAAAATAGGACACAGCTGTTAATTAGCAGCCTGTTAATACAGCCTGTTATAAGCAGAATTAATAGGACAAAACTATCATACATCATTAGACATTCTATCATACATCATACAACAGCCTCAAGATTCATAACAGCCTGAAGATTCATACTGAAGATTCATAACAGCCTGAAGATTACCATGAATTCTACTGAAGATCATTATAACAGCCTGAAGATTCATACTGAAGATTACCATGAATTCTATTGACACATCAATATAACAGCCTGAAGATTCATACTGAATACACATCATTATCGACAATTTCTAGCAACATATAACGAAACTGAAGATTCTATTCACGAAATCATGCTAACAAACGATAATTAGCAACCATTACTTCAACACTGGTTCATACATGACATACCAAAATGACATGTCTTAATACCGACAGTAGTACGACACTACAAGAGGTTCGACAAAGTGCACATTTAAATGACAGTACACCACACAAAACCATCGTCCATTACCTACTAAACATATGCCAGGTGCCACGGACGATCTGACTCCACTGACCAGTCGCTATTGCCACACAAGTCCAGGCTATCGTCATCCGACTCGCCAATGTCAGGCCAAGCGTCGGCGTCATCCTCTACGTCCTCATTATCCTCACTGCCAGCAAGAACCTCTCCGAACTCTACTGTGTCCAAGGACATCTGCATCAAGCTCTCCGCTACCACGTCAACTTGAAGAAGTGCCGTGTTCATGTCGTTGGACCAAGTATCATCGCTACCACTGAAGTTCTCTTCGACGACCTTCCTGAGGTCCTCCACCTTCTCCTCAAGCATCATTCGCAGCTTGGAGATGATCTTCCGTAGCTTATGCTCTTCCATCTATCACCCGTATGAATTCATCGTCACAAAATCGCCAATCCATCTATATGAATTCAGCCAATAATCCCAAAGGAAACAAAGAGTAAAACTAATGCGGAAGTGTCACTTCTCTCTCAATCTTACGATTCTACACTGCAAGTTTAGATCACCTGCTTCATTCTCCCCAAACCAGGCACCCACATTTCTTCCATGAAGTGTCTTCCATGCAGTACATTTCTTCCCCCAAAATCTAAACCCTAGAGTTTGCAGTGTAGAATCGAAACCCAAACCGATCATTCTTCCATGTAGTACCTCTCAACCCAGGATTTCTTCCTCCAAATCGAAACCCTATAAACTTGTCCCCCCCCCGTGCTCATTTCTACCAACCAGTGCTGATTTCTTCCCCCAAATCGGAACCCTCAAAACAAATCGAAGATGACATACTTGTACCTTGAGGTCGCGCGATCCGGATCGACGCCGGTTGGTGCAGCAGATTGCCTTCCTCGCCGGATCCCCTGACGTCCCCCACCTCCGACGGACTTTTCCGAGGCCGCGCGCGACTCGGAGGTCGTTCCTCGCCCAAGCGCAGCCCGATTGCGAGGGGAATGCACAACGCTTCCCCCCACGATGGGTTCCTCTCTCCTATCCCGCGTCGATCCCTTCGGCAATGGGTTGCGCTTGGAGCTCGCCTTTCCCTTCCCACGCCCTCTATTTCCCATGCCGAGGGGAACGGGAGCGGGGATGGGAAAGGGTTGGAGATGGTCTAAGGTATATGTTTTCAAATAACTATAGCTTTTGTCTTTTGAAGTGATCATATGGTTGATCGATTTCAGTATAGTAAACCCCTTATAGTGCCTAGCTTTGGAGGCCAAAGAGAGACTCCACGTGTCAGCCCTCAGTTTTGCGAAAAGCCCTTCGTTTCTTCGAAATTGCAAACAGGTCGCTGGGCGATTTTATGTGAGAGAAAAATATTTTTTCCCGGTTCGCGTTTAGGTCCCTCGGTGGCTATTTTACAGGAAGAACCTCTCGTTAAATGCGAATCGCGAACGAACCATTTCCTAATTTTTCAAAATAGCGAACAGGTCCAAAATTATAACAAATAGGTCCTCACGCTTTACGTTTAGGTCCTTTCTCCGTTTTGCCCGGGAAAAATGTTTTCGTGGCCCGTTTATTCTCCAAACTATGCGAAAAATATTTTCGTTAGCCGTTTTTCCAAAAAAAAATGGAGGACCGTTTCCTTTCTCCGTTTTACCCGGAAAAAATGCTTTCGTGATCCGTTTTTTTCTCCGTAGCATGGGAAAAATGTTTTCGCTGGCCGTTTTCCCCTCGGTCTCTTATATTACCCGGTAAACGCATAGGGTGTTAAACTCGGCGTCTATAATTTTTTTGGCAACTCGAAATCTAATATTGTCCAGAGCGATCTCTAATATTTTTCAAAATGTGTATTATCTTGGATATTCCTGTTTTTTTCAGAAATAAAAATTTGGATCAAATTTCGCACGGCGTGGCGTAGCGCGCAAATCTTCCTAGTAATGTTATATTTGCTGTAGTGACCTAGACCTGCATTCGAAACATTATTAAGGTAGTTGAAATCAAATGTCACGAGGCTGATGTGATCCTTACCACCTATGGCATAGCTCCTGGGCAAATTTACTGTCCAACAACAAAACAACAGACTAATATCTAGTCTAGCAGTAAGTTTACCATTAAAATTCTTCCTGCTTCTTTTATTTTACATGACGAGGCATGTAGAAATTCTTCATTAGTTGAAAACTGATTAGAAAAATCAAGCAACGATGAAACTCATAAATTGATTACACAAAATAATTGGTTTTGGCCTGATGACAGATGACTGACTACCTAAAGGCCAAAAACAACCAGCACAATACTGGCTGCCTAGCAAAAACAGATGCTTTTCTATTAACAAATTTGATGTACAATAATTTTATATATATAAAAAAGGAACTATGGCTGCTACAATTTTGGCTTAAAAAAATAGATAGATTAAGGGATCTTGTAGTTCTAATAAGTGTTCTGTTGGAGATATGCCCTAGAGGCAATCATAGAGATGACTATATTTTCTTATGTTCATGATCTATTATCTTGTTCCTTGAATGATATCATTATTATTTATTAGCAAATTTATGAAACTCTTCATATGACTTTGTGATGATTATTTTAAAGTGATCCCTAGTGGATAAACATATGAGGACATATGTGAATAGACTAGCATATGTTTGGTTGATGACCATGTTTCATGGATCATGGATATGGAGATATCAAATCAATAATATGGACACATGTTAGAGAACATAGAGTTAGATCAACCCACCTTGAGACACTGCGAGAATGTTGTATACTTGTCATCATGAGACACTGTGAAAACATCGTATACTTGTCATTGGTTAGTCTCATATACAATGTGTATGCTATATCCTTAAACTTGAGGTTGATGCATGTGCTCGAGATGTGTAATGACTTACTTAGGGGTCACCAAGCGCTATTCCGTAACTAGGTAGTTATAAAGGTGACTTTCACGTTTGTCGTGAAGCATGTTGTGAGACATGATCGATCAAGATGGGTTTGCCCCTCCATACAATGGAAGAGATATCTCTAGGCTTCTCGTGTGGTTAGATTCCAGAAATGCAATACCATACTACTCGTGATTAAATAGTTAACTGTAATAGGGGATTCCGAGTTACATAATCGAGAAAGAGTGGCCAAGCTATCTAAATAAGGATGGCACATACTCACATTGAGTTTGACTGATATCATGATGCAAAGAGAAATGCACATAACTAAACATTATTAAGGTTCATTCGATGTGGCCTTTACATATACTAGAGAGTTAGCATGTTTTGCCAGGGACCGCTACCGATTAATGGTCGAGTAACAGTACTCGGGCCATATCCAAGTATACGTGAACCTATAGAGTCGCACGCTTAAAGGGTTGGAACGTAATTCAGATGGTAATCCGAATTGTAATGGCTACAAGTTAAAGGGAGGGAATTTTAGGGTAATGAGACAGAATAGGAATTTAGAATCCCCAAAACCCAAGCCATCACCTCTCATTCGTCTAGAACCATACAGCCGATGCTAGCACTCCAGCGCATGGTGTTCCTGCCCTGTACGTGTGGATACCTTAGAGGCGTTGCTGCGAAGCTTTAATGCTAAGACGATCCGCAACCAGTAACAGTCATGAGGACCTGTTGGAGGAGAAGCGAGGCTAGTACAATTGTAACTGCACCAATACCAACATATAAGAAATTCCATGATCCATAACTTGCAGTGGTCCCTTGGTTACACGATAGAAAATTTTGAATTTACACAAAAGTAGCCTATCCGTTCTCCTTCATGTTCCCCTAGGCAACCCTAAACGCTAGGTTACTCCCTCCCACCTAGCTGATATTTCCGCCTAGGAGGCGACGTCGCCTAGCCTGTATAGGCGGCGATTAGCGTCGGTGTGCCACCCCCCAAGCTCCTAGGGAATATTGGTTCTAATTACTGTGAGGATTTCTATATTGTTTATGCTTTAGTTGGGAGTAAATTGCAGTGAACGTGCACTTAATGTTTCGGTAAAAATTCTGAAGCTAGGCTCAAGCAACATTTCATAATATTCCAGCACCATTTGCTTATACCTGGCATTTTAGTGTGGTGGTCCATATAGTCCATGTAGCGTGTCTAAAGTGAATTGTAATAGTATATAACGCCTGCTAAGTTCAAACATAGCACCGCTGGATTAACCCTTTTATACAAAGCAATGACAAAAATGTAAGCCGAGTGCTATGCATGCATGGATCTGCCCCGCGGTAAGATGGGATTTGAGCGGATTTTGGACCAAGGTGTTACAGTTGATATCAGAGCATCGACTTTCGATAGATAGGTACATGTATGTGCGAGCCCTTAGCGGATACTCACGGCATGAAGGTTGTGTGGCATGTTGCTGATGACACCACCCCTTAAGGGGGTAAGAGTAATACCCCAACTCATTAGTGGGGTGGCTCATATGGCCTATGTAAAGTGTATAAAATGAGTTTTAGTACCATATAACGCATGCTGGGTCTAAATATAGCGTCTTCGGGTTAACCCTTTTACACAAAACAAGAATGGAAGTGTAAATGAGGAACCCACGATGAGCTTCGAGCGGATTTCGAGCCAGGATATTAGATTTCGACATCCTTTTGGCTGGTTTACCATGGCATGTTATTTCTCTTGTACATTTGGCTCATGTGTATATTTTTAAACTACTGGTTCCATGTGTATTTCGCTTAAGATGGCTTCAGTCTCCACTCGAGTGATTTCTATGCTGAAATCAAATTTCCTTCTTTCATCGATGTTTCAGCAGGAATCCAACTCATCTGTATAATCGCACATGTTTGTATTGCTGATCATAGCTTTCATCCAGGCGTCTTGCTTAAGCAAACCTTTCTGGAGACTCAAACATAACAAACAGGGTAAGTGACATCAAGGTCAGCTAGCTGCCAAGTGCCAAGAGGCAACATGATAAGTGAATCAACAGAGCTCAAATCTGCTATAAAGGTGAATCCAGAATATGATGCTCTTCGAATTTGAGCACAGTTTTTTTTCTTTTGCAAAGAACGGTGAAATTACACAAAACATAATTTCCAACAAAGGATGTATAAAAAATTGGGGAATGCATCCTCTGCATTTTTCACTAGATTACGTGCATTAATCATTAGGAGCGGTCCACATAGGCACAAAAAAATCACAATTTCTTGCATTATACACCTCAAAGGGCAATCCCAACTCCCAAGTGTTTGTATATCAATTGGACAAAGGGGGGATCTGTGTCATGCATAAGGGCTTGTTTGGGATAGCTGAATTTTGGATGATTCGAACCCTGTGGAATTCTTTTTATACTATTCCTTTGAAAGTCTTGTCGATAGAGGAACATTGTCATTGTGAGCTCCTAACATCTAAATATCTGTAGTGTCACAACATCAGTTTGTAGGCAAGCATGAAGTTTTAGTTGGTGTTTGCAACAACAGCTTACATTAGTGTTTGATGGAAAGTTCGTTCCACATAGTGATTTTGGCCACTATTTGAAAGTCAAAACCTTAATGAAGTAGATAATTGAAGTGCCCTAGGTCATTAGAGGGATTAAGCAAAAGTATTAGAGTGCTAATTAGGGTATTAAGTAACGTAGTTGCTTTGCAAAAGATTTAAAAATGCGAATAGAATTTTATATAAATAGAAAAAGGGATTGCCGTCAGACCCGCTGGTGAGGTATTGATCACCGAGATACCAGACCCGTAGGGCCGGGTCGGCACCTCTCGCTAGACCGGTTCATCACTTGGCAATCCGTACTTGCCTGTTCGGATTGCGGGTATCCGAAATAGCAGTGCTTTACCCTTTGGCAGCCCAAATATCCAGTAGCATGGCTTTGACCGGAGAACAACCATTGGAGCCATGGCAATACCCAGTAAACATTCCAGTGTCTTTGACCATTCCATGCCTTGCAGCCAGCTCATAGCCAGCACCCAAATGCATTCCCCCCAGCAGCCAGCTCACAGCCAGCCAGGGAGAGGAGCTCATTCTTATCCCCTTCCTCCCAGTACACAAGAGCAAACAAGCCTCCATTCTTCACTCTCCTCCCAGCCGAAGCCAAGAAACCAGCGAGCAACAGAGAGCACCAGCACTCAAACACACTTAGTCCAGAGAGAGCTCAAGAGACCAAGGAGCAAGAAGGAGCCTAAAGCTGGAGGTTCCCCAAGAGCAGGGAAGATCCCCAAGACAAGCCAGGAACAGGAGGTCCTCAAGAAGAACCGAACCAAGCAAGCACCAGGAGGAACCACAAGCCGGAGAAGGAAATCCACAAGAAGAACCAAACCTGGAGGATACCCAAGATCCATTGAACCGAACCGAAGCAAGGAGATCCATAAGAACAAGTTGTGACGAAGAGGATCCCCAAGAACCGAACCAACACCATCATCCCCAAGAACCTAACTGATCTCCCAGGTGCACAACCAATCCTAGTAGTAGTAGCAGTAGCTAGCTACTCCTCAGTGCAATGAGTAGATCGGTAGTTGTGGTCTCAGTTGAGGTTCTAGGGTTGCAAGATTAGCACCTTGCCGTCCCGCTAGAACCCATCATCATTGACCGATCTTGCTGTCCAACAAAGAAATCAAAGAGTAGAATGCGAAAGCCAAGCAGATCAAGTAGCATCTGTTCTGATCTTAACCCTAGATGCGAAACCAAAGGTAAAGCAAACGGTGAATTAAGGCAAAACGAATTAGATCGCGTTATATCTGTTCTTATCTTCAGTAGAGAAGTGAGGAAGGAGAGGTAGAGAGGGGGGAGTTCGGCCAGGGGGAAGAACCGGAGTGTAACACCCCAATTTTTGCTTTTCATGAAATTAAAATATTATTTTGCACATTTGTGAATTTTTGGAATTTTCTGGGATTTATTTGGATTTATTTGGAATTTATTTGAATTTATTCCATTTTGAAATAATTAAAGAATTAAACTTTGCAAATAAAGTTTTGATGGAAATATTTTATTTGAGTCCCAAATGCCCTAAAATATTTTCCAGAATTTTTCTGGAATTTTTCTGAGTCTTTTGCTATTTTTAATGAATTAAATGAATTACTGGAAATTATTTTAGATATTAAATCGCTGGAAAATCAAACCGAGTCGGTTACTGTTCATCCGACCGAGTCGGAACCCGAGTCGGACTCGAGTCCGACCCGAGCCACGTGACTCGACCGAACCAGCCCTAAACCTAATCGATCCCAACCGTTGGATCGAGATCCAACGGTCAGGATTGGGCCGCACCGGTTCGAGCCCGAGTCCGGTCGGACCCGTTCGCGCGCAAGCAATCGTAGCCGCTCATCGCGACACGTGGATGGCTGCTAGCCTTCGTCTCCGCCCGAGTCCGGATCGGACTGCGCCGCCGCGTCCTCCGCCGCATCCGTTAGGGTTACGGATTGAGCGCGGAAGCCGAGGTTATTTAAAGCCCGGGTCCTGCCCCGAGGACCGCCTTGACCCCGCGCTGCTTTTGCCCTAGCTCGCTAAACCCTAGCCGCCGCCGCTTGCCCGGGATTGCTCGCCGTAGTTGCTTAGGGCCTTGCTTTGGTTTTTCTCACCTTCCGCCGCCGTCCGCCGTCGCCCGAGAAGAAGGAGGCCAGATCCGGGATCCCCGAGCCAGGACGATTCGAACGTGACCACGCACGTCGCCGGAGGAGCCCCGTAGCGCCGCGCCCTTGGTCGTCGTCCCCGTCTCCGGTGCACTCCGCTCCACCGCGCCATCGCCGCCCCGCGAGCTCCGTGAACCGTCCGATCAAGATCCGACGTCCCGGATTGCGCCACGTCATCCCTCGGTGAGAACCACGTGTGATTCCCAGATCCAATCTCAACCGTTGGATCTAGATCCAACGGCCCGGATTGACCACGTTCACCCCAAACGTGCGTCAATAGGTCCGATCAGGACCGTTGATTTCCAAATCAACGGCCCGGATCATGCCACGTAGCTCTAGCCGCCGCACCGTGCGCGTGGGAGCACGCCACTGACATGTGGGGCCCCCGTGTCAGCCGCGCCGCGCCTGCGTGAGCCCGAACCATCGACAAGCGGGCCGCTCGGCCGGCGGAGCCGTGGGACCAGGTCCACGGTGAACCCGAGCCGAGCGTGGGACCGAGTCCGTGAACCTACCGTCAGCCAACCAATTAGAGGCTGACACGTGTCCAGGCTGACGCAATAATTAATTTCCGAAAAAGAAAATGATTTATTAATTCGAAATAATGATTTCAGATTTTGATTCAAACTTCAAACGCTTATAACTTTTGCGTTTCAACTCCGATTTGAGTGATTCAAATTTCTAAATTCATATAAAATTGAGATCTACCTACTTATGAATTTTATTTAATTTTTGTACTAAAGTTTTCCTCTGTAATATTATTTAATTGATTATTTAAACTTCGAAATGTTATAACTTTTGCATTTAAACTCCAAATTTGACGATTCCAGTTTCTAAAAATTTATAAAATTACATTCTCTCTGTTTATGGATTTTATTTGGATGTTTGGACACTTTTTGCCTATTGTTTATTTGTGTATTGCTATTTGCACGCCTTACGAGTAGACGTTGAAGTGCCGGAAGGATTCGAAGGAGAGGTGTTGACTCAGGATCCAACTCAAGACCAAGAACAAGTACTTTTTGAAGGCAAGTTGTGCTTTGACCATGTTGATCCTATTTTGAAACCTATTTTGGTTCAAATTATTGCATGCTAGTTCAATTAGAAAATACTTTATTTAAATATGGGAAATTAGATAAATGCCAAATTGCTGTATGACACCTTGATTAATTAAATATGTGCCATGACCCTTGTCACCCTAGTTGTGGTTTACTAGTTGGACATTATTAAATTGCCAACATGGGAAATTAGATCGTTGTAGTATGTTGCTTAGACTCGCTCGTGCTCATGACATGATTTTGGACAATCAAATGTTAATATTGACTTAATGATATATTGAACCTGTTTTGGAAAGGTATCATGTGATGTTGATGGCACGTGGTGCATGGTAATCAACTGGGTTTGATAAATAGTTTTCGTAGGGGCATGTGGCAAGAATGATCAGGTGGGCCAGTTGTGGCACTGGGGATGTTGATTTGGTTCTTCGGGTAGACTTGCCCTGGTCACCCTAAGGACTTAACCTTGCAAGCCTTTGAACTGAGTAAAACGTGCAACCACATGTCTGTAATGGGACGGACCTAGTTGATTAAGTTGCTAATAACGTACCTGTGGGAACTCAGGAGGTCAACTACACCCTTTGTGTAAGTTGTACGGGGGAGCGTACCGGGGCTGAGGCCAGGTACCCATCTAACGGTTGATTGGCCTAAACTTCGCCTTAGCTAAGGGAAGGGTTAGTGTGCAATAACCGGGGAGGCTCACTTGTATTGTTAGAAGTTTCCGAAAGACTTTGTTACTGAACTCGCCTTTGTGGTGTTTGACTGTATCTTGTGGGTAAAGTGCATAACCTCTGCAGAGTGTACAATCTATTCGAATAGCCGTGTCCGCGGTATTGGACATCGCTCGGGAATTACAGTCAAGGGTTAGATTTTCTTGAAAATAACTTGGACTTGAAAGGTTGGGTTTGGTTTACGAATGACGTTAATGTAAATGTGGATTAGGATGGGAAAGATGTTTACTAAACTCCTTGAAAAGTTATCTATGCTTTACTTGTTACTACTGCTTTCGAATCTACTTATGATACTTGTTAAATGCTGTTTTCTGCAAAAATATCTTGAGCCACTCCCTTGTATTAAGCCATGCATGTAGTATATTAGCTGCATTCTGTGCATGACTTGCTGAGTACCAAGTACTCACCCTTGCCACAATACAACACCAGTTGAAGAGGAGACTACTCCAGCTTTTGAGGAGGATCTCCAAGAGGAACCGTCTACTTAGGAGCGAGCCCGGTCGGTTGCTGTGGTATACTGGATGGCGCCACGAAGTTATCTTATTTTTCGCTGCTACTATTTCTCTCTTAATAAGTTTCGCCCTGCGAGGCGTATATTTGTAACTTGACCATAAGGTCGAGTAACCAGTTTAACTATTTAATTAAAGTACTTTATTAGTATCGAGTGGTATGATTGTGATATTTACCGATGTTAAGACTGTGTGCACTAGCGCGTTCCTGGACTAGTGCTGAATACACAGAGGGTCCGGATTTGCAAATTCGGGTCCCGACACGGAGAGAGAGAGAGAGAGAGAGAGAGAGAGAGAGAGAAAGGAGGAGGAGGAGGAGGAGTGGAGAGGTAGACAGAGAGGAGGGGAGAGCAGAGGACCAGCGTGGGTGTGGAGCCGGCGGCGGCCAGGGAGGCGCGGTCGCCCAAAACAAGGAGTAGAGAAGAAGAGAACCGAGGCAGAGGAGGCTTCAGCCCACAGGAAGAAAAAAAAAGGGGGGAAAGGGAATGAGAGAAAAGAAGGAAAAAGGAGAAAAGGAGAAAAGAATGAGGGAAAAGAAAAAGAAAAGGAAGAGGAGAAAAGAAAAGAGGGGAAAAAGTGGAGAAAAATAGGAGAAAATAGGAAAAATGCATTTCCCATGCTATCCACCTCTTTAATTACCAGTTCTGCCATTCTTTAATTACCCACCTCTTTAATTAACCACTCCAGGTGTGGATGGAAGACAGCACATAAGACCATTCTTTAATTACCCATCTCTTTAATCAATTAATCACTCCAGACGCAAGAAACGAAGCGTCAGAACGCTTCTTCCACCTCTTTAATTAATTAACCACTCCAGGCGCAAGAAACGAAGCGTCAGAACGCTTCATTTACATAGAAATATAGAAATACTGCTTCAATAGTGTCCTACTGTATAAGGTATTATTTGCACAACATATTTTCTTGTTTCATGTTATCGTAATAGCAGGACAGCCGTTCAAAATGTAGATACCGTTGCAACGCACGGGCACCTTACTATTTATCTTAAATGGATCAGAAGCTTCCAAGTTGAAGATGAGAACTCCTACACCTGCAGTACCATCACTTTTCCAAGCTGCATCAATAAAACATCTATCCTTGTGTTGGTAATCACTTTTAGATCTAGGAATTACAAGAGTTGAAAAATTATTTTGATGTACATGATTTGTGCAAAGGATTTGGCTATTAGGATTGTTATTATTGTGATGCCTCCGATTAGGATAAAAAACATGAGAAAATGCTTTAGCTTGACTAAGATTGGCCACCAACTATGCCAGCTATAAGCAAATCCATGCGCAACATTTTCCAAGCCAGAAAATGCATCTAGTTACCTTAACTGAAAACAAACCGGCCATCAGCTCATGAACCATCTCAAAGCAATTTGGTCCTAAAAGTAAACAGCTGAACTGAAAATGTTCACACCAAAGCATCAGGGAATGGAAATACATCATCTTATTTACGAAACACCCGTGCTTCACATCAAAGCTGTTGTTGGGGTTGGTTGCCCTCTGCAAGGTAGTCGTTCCCTTGTAAAGTACAACAGATCGCAGAGCATGAATCCGCATTGACCATTTTTGTAGGATAAAGTGTAGGCAATCACCTGTTCTTGAGGTGTTTCATCTCAGGGAGATCAATGTTGATGTACGGGCTGCATGCCGCGCTTCCAGTTAGGGAATTGGAATGCAAGAGGAACAATTGGAATGCAAGGGGTGTTGGGTGAGCTTCCTACCGGTTTAAAAGCAAAGGCGCCGGCGGAGTCGGCGAGGCTGCAGCCGCGTGGTGCGCGCACGCGTGCGTGGCGCGGCGTCGTGTCTCGTCGGCATGGGCAGAGAGAGGGAGGAGAAGTGACTGCGTTAGATCACAGGCAATGGCGCTGTCCAATTTTCTGACGCATTGTGGTTGTCCAATTTAAATTCCTTTTGAACTGCCGTGTTGTTTGTGATGAAACGAACAATATATGACCCATATCGTATATATTTCGACGTCAGTCAGTAGTAATATCTTTTGGAACAATTGAATCTAATCATCGAAACAATTTAGTTTTACTCTCGGAACAATTCAATCTAATCCTCGGAACACTTCGATTCTATGCTCGGAATAATCCGATCAAACCCTCCAAACAATTCGATTCCAACTCAGAAAATTTTGATCAAACACCCGGAACAATTTGATCCAATGCACATCTGCTCTGCTGCTGCATAGCACGTACGAGTTCCATATACCGAACCGATCTTGTAGGTCTTTGTTGCGTATACTGTATAGTACTGTGGTTACACCAGACACACTCTTCTTTTGACAAGTGATCCCGTATTACCCCCAATCCATACTATCCCAATCAGCTGTAACAAGTGGCTGACTAAATCGACAGCATTAAAAGCAATGAGAGAATGAACACGACATGACTCCCAAATCGAGAGTTCTTGATGTGAGTACTGACAAAGCATATAAAAGGTCAGAATTACCAACCCTGACAAAGCATTTACCTGCTGGATCCAACAGGGAAGTTCAACGAGGTTGATAGCCATTCCCTCTGAAAGTAGAACTAGAAGAGACCCTCGTACGTAGAGCAAGAAAATAGCAAGTAAAGAAAATATATGATCACCAATAGACCAAGCCCATTCCATCAACGAGTTATATTAAGATCCCAGAATAAAACGAGAGCCTTTCAACAAAGAATTCGGTGCAGGGTTAAGACTGAGGTGCTGCAGATACACACACGACATCTCGAATGCGAACAAAAGTAATGTTCGGTAGAAGCTTCTAGCTCGTCATCAACCAGTCCATTCGTCAGTTTCATCGTGACTAGCCAAGCTAGTTAATCGCAAACGCCAACATGGCAACATGGATCAGCAGGCTTCGTTAATCGCTCTCGGCGGCATGCAGCGCCTCCGAGGCTGCACGTCCCAGCCGCGCCATGCGGTGCCTACAGCCGCTATTCACGCCATGTATTGCAGCGCTTGGAGCCGCGGTTCCACCGGTAGCAGCGTTTCTATGTTTTTCTTTTTTAATGTTGTATAAATATTAAAATATAAATGAAAGGTAGATAACGATTAGTTATCTCTTCGTTTGTTTTAAGATTCGTACAATTTGTACTAGAAGGAAAAACATGAAAGCACTGCTCAAAGAATTATTTATATAACCTCTGCCAGACATAGGCCATTTCCATAAAAAAAATTTGCAACGAAAAATTTCTCGGTGTTGGGGTTGAAAATGCGATATTTGGTGTTGGTATCTACCGGATTTTGGCGTATTCAGGTGGTTTCGGCCGTGGTTGGTCAGGACATGTTGGGCTCTTAAGCTTTGATTGTGGCGAAATTTTCCACTTTTTTTCACACTCTGCTCTGCAGATTAATTTGGCTGCTCATTGTCAATCTGTTACTAAAGTTGGAGTGGTGGATATCTATGTTGAGTGAAATGACCCCAAAATTTCAAAAAGGAAATTTAAAAGAATTGGAATCGGATTTCGAATTTGGATTTAGTTTGAACCTTACATGGGCCTTCTTCCTCCGGCCCACTCCTTCTCCCGGCCCGCTCCGCGCGCGACCGGTCCCGCACCCTGTCGCGGTCGCCTCCGCATTTTCTCTGCCACCAACCGCCTGCTCCGCGCGCCACCGCCTCCATCTTTTGCCCCGCCTGCCCCCGTCTCTTCTCTGCCTCGCCGATCGTGCCAACCTGCTCCCCTCTCTCTCCCTTCGTCGCTCCGCCTACTCCCACGCCGACTGTAATATCCCCAATTCCGGCTTTCTGGAAAAATCTAATTTAAATTAATTAAATTCAAATTTGGAGTTTCCTTGGTGTTTAATGTAACCTGGCATCCTTATCCGTCCAAAATCGGAATTCAATTCCCCTCCGTTCGAAAAATCCAATTTTCAGATTCCCGTCAGTACCCGAAATTTCACTCGAGTCCAAAAATGCTCCAAAAATCATGGAACCTATTATATTAGGTCCCAAATATTCTAAAAACATTTTGGAAATTTTCCTAAGATTTTGGAAGCCCCCTGGTATTTTATCTCGCGCGGCTTTTGTTTAATGTCCGCTATTCGCTCTAGAATATTCAAATCTCCAAATTTCATCCAAATTCACCGAAACCAATTTTATTAGGTTCCAAATATTCCCTAATATTTTTAGGAATTTTTCCGGAAGTTTTAGACCCTTTTTACTATTTTATCTCGCGCGCTGTTGGTTCTTCAATTTCCGGCCAATGACGCGCTGCCACGTGGTGGTATTGTAGCGTTACGGGTACTGTAGCATTACGGCTACTGTAGCATCGCAACACTGTTCATCTTCAACCGGTTGCTCTGTCCAGGGACGCCCTCATCTCTCCTTCCATAGCCTCCCTCCTTCAACCACCCATAACTTTTGCTACAAACCTCCAATTTGCAAACGGCCAGTTGCGTTTGAAAGAGGGTGATGAGGAGATCCCATCCCCCATGATCATGCGCCTTCAATCACGCCAGAAACGGTGCTCTGGACCAAAAACCGAATTTCATTCAATCCGCAATTACTCGACCGTTTCTTCATGGATTGGAGCGCGTCCACATCTCAAACCTTCATCTTGGATTCCTCCTTCCCGTGCTCACACCCTCCCACTGGCACTCCTCTCCATTCGGCCGGGATCTCGAGAAAACCGGCGCCGGGACACGTTTTTCGTGTTCTTCGCGTTCTTCGTCATATCTTTTGTTCCGGTAAGCCAAACTCCAATCCGATTGCGTCGTTGTGTTCGCGTCGTTGCCCCGAGCAAAAGCCCTCAACTAATTTCACTTTTCGTTGTAGGACGACGACGAATTTCGCCGTTGAAATCTTCGTTAGGAGCTCGGTTTTTCGTCGATTACTCTCAATCCGGTGAGCTACTCTCGAATCCGACCACACCGTTGAGTTCGTCTCGTCGAGACCTACACGGTGCTCACTTACTTTTTGTCGTTGCGTATTCTGAAATTTTTTTTATTATTTGGGATCACTATTCATGGCCACCGGCCGAACTCGTCCATGACCGCCGCCGTTCCGGCGATCCTCCGGCCGAACCGGAGTGAGCATCATGTTCCTCGTGTCGTGCCGCTCCTTTCTCCGTCCTCGGCCGCCCGCGCCCGTGCCCGAGCCGAGCCGACACTGTGCGCCATGGCCGGCCGGCCGAGCTCCTTGCCGCGCCGCCGCCCCTCCCGACGGTCGGCCGGCTTTCCAGCGCCGCGCCCACCACCCGGCCTCCCGCCAGCCCGGCCCGGCCAGCCACAAGCACCGTGCATCGCCGGCGCCGCATGTCGCCCAGCGCCCGCCAAGGCCTGCTCATAACTTCGGCGAGCTTTTCTCGACGATTCGCTAGTCCGATCGTCCTACAAATTGAACACCAGAATACTCTCCTCATTCCCCACACAACCCAATTGGAATTTCTCCAATCCAATCGACGGATCTCCCTATAGAAGCCATTCTTTTTGAAACTTCGGCAAGCTCTCCCGGTCACTCTCGACCTCCGTTTGCCCTAAAATTTTTACTGGAGCTCCATCTCAGTGTCATCTACCTCCAGTAAAATCAGATTTTTATTTTGACTGCCGGAGCTCCGCCGGCAGCCATTTCTTCTCCATGTCCGGCGGGAGGTTCGAAACGCTCGTTCTCTTCCGTCGTAACTCCGAATCGAGTGATTCAAATTTCTAAATTCATCTAAAATCACCCTGTATCTGCCAGTACTAATTTCATAATTTTTTAGATTTATTTTATTTATTTGTTGCTCCGTTTTGCGCGTAGTCGAAGAAGCCGCTATCGTCGCCGAAGAAAGTTTAGTCCAGCCGAGCGACGCGTCTCTCCTCGTCAACGAAGGCAAGTCTGCTTGACGCATGTTGATCCTATGCTTTATAATTGTTTTACCATGTTTTACAAATTGCATTGCTATTTGTATAAAAGGATGATGTTAACGTTAGGCTATTAGTTATACCTGTTGTTCATACCTCCTTGATATTGTTATCCATGATCCTTTTTCGCTCTAGTATAGTAATCCACCAATATAAATACTTTTGGGAAAATATTTTTGATTAGGCGAAAGACTATTAGGAAGACATTCGGGATGGAACAAATAGTATGGGATGCAAATTGGAGTAGATGAATATTAGTGATGATGTTGGGTTGTCAATATGAAATTGATCTATGAATGGTGATAGTTGAAATATTGAGGAGTTGGATTATGACAGCAGTTTGCAATATTGAAAGTGCATCTAGGCCCCTAAATTGGTTTTGGTTGATTAATGACAAACGATTAAAGGGACTAATGTCTTCAATGAGCTTGTGAGCAGGTAAAAGGTTCAATGTGAGATCTTCTACATGCAAAGGATACCCTCAAACGAATATAAGCGAGTAAAACGGCATTGTATTCTTATTCTCTATGTTTTGTGTCGTAGGAATGCCGTACTATTAAGGGGGATGCATCGTAAATGATCTAGGATAGTCTCTATGCTCAGATGAATGTTGTTTTAATTCTTTTTGAGACCCTAAGTCACCGCGCATGCATCGGAATGTGTTTTTAACAAGGTTCAAGTCGGACATTCCGATATTACATCGGAAGTTCCGATGTTACCGGACATTCCGATGTGCATGCTTGCTTTAGTCCGGTGCGTGGAAGATGTATTGGAAGTTCCGATATTTTCGATCGGAAGTTCCGATACGTTGTTGAAGCTTTCTAGGGTGCTCTCTGTAAATATCGGAAGTTCCGATATTTGACATCGGAAGTTCCGATGTGTTCAAACCTGAAAAAGGGAGCTCTCTGGAATTATCGGACATTCCGATATATTGGATCGGACATTCCGATGTTAAGTCGGAAGTTCCGATGTTTATATCGGACAGTCCGATATGGACTTAGAAGCATTTGTCAAGGTGCCTTTCTGGGAACATCGGAAGTTCCGATGTTGACATCGGAAGTTCCGATGCACCTATTTTGACCGTTGAAGTGCGCTCGAGTTCTGAAAGTTTGCACATATCGGACATTCCGATGTTGACATCGGAAGTTTCGATATGCAGCTGAGTGGGTGTATAACGGCTAGTTTTTGCAAGAATCTATAAATACCCCACTCCTCTTTCATTTGAAGGTTACACACTCATGTTGGCAGAACTCTAGAGCACCTTGAGCACTTTCTAGCCTTCTCTTGAGTCCTCCTCTTTGATCTTAGGGATCATCTAGAGAGTGGGGACAATAGTTGAGATCTAGAGTTTGAAGTGGAAAACAAGAGTCATTCATCTTGAGCATTAGAGTGTCCCTCCAAGATTGTCTTCTCGGTGCATTCGTTACTCTTGGAGGTTGAAGGACTCCTAGACGGTTAGGCGTCGCTCACGAGCTCCCAAAGGTTGTGGGACGCCGTGAGAAGTTTGTGAAGGCCGGCTCCGCCTCCGAAAGGAAAGGAACCAATAGTGAAACCAAGCCTCAAGTGCGACCCAGGTTTGGGAGGAAAGGGTTGGAAAAGACCCGGCTCTTTGGAGCCTCCTCAACGGAGACATAGGATTCCCTCAAGAATCCGAACTCCGGGAACAAATCCGTGTCATTACTTTTACTTCTTAAGCTTGTTTCCTTATTACTTTGATCTAACCTTCTCAGATTGCTTCTCAAGTTCATTATTTTCAGTTGTTAATTATCCGTGTCAAAAGTCGATCGGACATTCCGAACTGGTATCGGAAGTTCCGATTAAATCGGAACTTCTGATCCAACACCGGAAGTTCCGATACTCTTTCCGCTGCGACGAATTTAGTTTAATTTTTAAATTGCCTATTCACCCCTCCCCTCTAGGCAACTTTCTCATCTTTTCAATTGGTATCAGAGCTTGACCTTCTCGAAGGCTTAACCGCTTGAATGGAACGTGATGGCCAACACCGGATTGAAGGTTGTCGTGTCGGGGGAAGAAGGTAGTCCAAAGGCCGGACATGGAACTCCCGGGAAGACCAAGGAAGGTGACACCTCAACGTCATCGCAGGGAGCTCAAATTCCTTTTAACTACGAAAAATTAAATACTTCTTCTTCGCATTCCTATATTACTGTGCCCTCCGGGCGTGCACCATTTTTCGATGGCACGTATTATTCCGCTTGGAGGCACAAGATGAAAATGCATTTAATGTCTCTCCATCCTAGTGTTTGGAAGATTGTGTGTACAAGTTTAGACATGCCGGAAGACGACATGGAGCTTACACCGCAACAAGAACGAAATATCCACCGAAATGCACAAGCCGCGAGCATGTTGCTTGGAGCGTTGAGTCCCGAGGAGTTCAACAAAGTGGATGGCTTAGAAGAAGCCAAAGAGATATGGGACACTCTCCAAGTCGCTCACGAAGGAACTTCAAGTGTTAGAGAGTCAAAGATCGAGCTCTTGGAAGGAAAGTTGGGAAGGATTGTCATGAACGATGATGAGACACCTCAACAAATGTATGACCGATTAATGATTCTCGTGAACAAGATCCGAGGGCTTGGAAGCAAGGATATGACGGACCACGTTGTGGTGAAAAGGATGTTGAGAGCCTTTGCTCCACGGAATTCGACTCTCGTAACACTTATACGAGAGCGAAAAGACTTCAAGAGGCTCACACCCAATGATGTTCTTGGTAGAATCCTTTCACATGAGCTTATGGAAGAGGAAGCAAAGGAAGTAAAAAATCTTGCCGAGCAAAGTTCGAGTTCAAGATCAAAGGAAATAGCCTTGAAGGCAAGTAGAAAGGAAGAATCAACCTCAAGTGATGAAGAGGAAGATGAAAGCGAAGATGAGGAAGATTTGGCATTGTTTGTAAGGAAATTCAAGAAGTTCCTCAAGTATGACGGGTCAAGCAAGTATAAGAAGAACTACAATGACAAATCAAGAAGAAGGAGAAACATAAAAAGGGCTTGCTATGAGTGCGGTGAAGTTGGACACTTCATCACCGATTGTCCAAAGAAGAAGAACAACCCAAATGAGAACAAGAAAAATGAGCCGCTCAAGAAGAACAAGACCTACAAGAAGAAGTACTCGGGGCGAGCTCACATTGGAGAAGAATGGGATTCAAACGACTCCGACTCCGACACCGATGATGAAGGAGTCGCCACCCTCGCCATTGAAGCCGCTCCACCAACCAAGTCACTCTTCGGGGAATTGAGCGACAACGACTCCGACCACGACGCGCCTATTTGTCTTATGGCTAAAGGGCGCAAGGTAATGGCTAAATCAAAACCCCCTAGTAGTGATAGTGAATTAGATAGTGATGATAATGATGATGATGCTCGACTTTGTGATTTGAGCAAATCGGCTATTGCTAAGATTCATAAGCTATTGAAAAGAATAGATAGCCAAGAGGAGACTCTCAAGAAGCAAGAAGAGTTACTAATTTGTGAAAAGAAGAAAACTCTTGCTCTCGAGAAGATCCTCACAAAAGAAAAGGAGACTATTGAATTGTTAACCAAAAAGCTTGATTTGGCTAATAATTCAATTGAAATGCTTAAGGGTTCAAATGAGTCACTTCAAGAGAATGTTATAAGTCTAGAAAACAATCTTCAAGCTCTTGAAGTGCAAATTGAATCTCTTAATGATATTAACTCTCCAATTGTTGATTCACCATTAGCATCTATTCCTTCCACTAGCAATGGTTGCTCTCGTTGCTACAATGTTGATGTTAATGCTTGCACTACTAACTCCCAATTTGTGCAAGTATTAAAAAGCGAAAACGAGAGATTAAGTGCCTTGGTAAGATACGGTTGCATGAAAACTTATCAATCCAAGGATGCCCTATATAAGACCATAAATGGTCGAGGCAACAAAAACAAAGAAGGGCTAGGATATGACAAGTACGAGTGCAAAGGAAATGACCGTGTGGTGCTAAAAGGTAAGGAATGCATCAAGTTTGTCAAAGGAAATGACAAACAACCATTGACCACCACACATGTCATCAAGACCGGGCAAGAATCTAAGAAGCATCTTCAACGTCATACATCTCATTCTATTCACTTTGCTTCTTATATATTGAAGAAAAACCACCGTGGTAAAGTGGTTGCTCATTTTGTCGGTGCCCACCACTCTAATGATGCAAGCAAAAGGAAGGTGTGGGTACCGAAAGTATTGATCACTAACATGCAAGGACCCCAAAGGATTTGGGTACCTAAAAACAAAGTCTAATGTGATCTTGTAGGATTATACCTCCGGTGGATCAAGTTGGGTGCTTGATAGTGGTTGCACAAACCACATGACCGGAGAAAAGAAAATGTTTTCATCTTTCGATGAGAAAGGGTCACAATATGAAAATATTGTGTTTGGTGACAATGGTAAAGGTGAGGTAATGGGATTAGGTAAAATTGCTATTCCTAATGATCATTCCATTTCAAATGTTCTTCTTGTTAAATCTTTAAATTACAACTTGTTGTCCGTATCGCAATTGTGTGAAATGGGCTACAATTGTCTATTTACTAATGTGGATGTGACCGTCTTGAGAAGAGATGATTCCTCAATTGCCTTTAAAGGATATTTGAAGGGTAAGCTCTATTTGGTTGATTTCAATGCAAATAGCTCTAAACTTCAAACATGCCTTATGGCAAAGTCTAGCATGGGTTGGTTGTGGCATCGCCGGCTAGCCCATGTTGGCATGAGAAATCTCGACAAACTTCTCAAAGGGGATCACATCATTGGACTAACCAATGTCGAGTTTGAGAAAAATAGAATTTGTAGTGCTTGTCAAGCTGGAAAGCAAGTTGGAGCGCGTCATCCCGCGAAGAACATCATGACGACGATAAGACCATTAGAGCTTCTACACATGGACCTCTTCGGACCCGTTGCTTATATAAGCATCGGAGGTAACAAGTATGGTCTAGTCATTGTTGATGATTTTTCACGCTTCACGTGGGTGTTCTTTTTGCAAGAGAAAAGTGAGACACAGGGGATAATCAAGAAATTTGCAAGAAGAGCCCAAAATGAATTCGAGTTGAAGATCAAGAAGATTCGAAGCGATAATGGAAGTGAATTCAAGAATACTCAAGTCGAAGAATTCCTTGATGAAGAAGGGATCAAGCACGAGTTCTCCACTCCATACTCCCCTCAACAAAATGGAGTGGTAGAAAGAAAGAATCGGACATTAATCGAGATGGCAAGAACAATGCTTGATGAGTACAAGATCTCCGACCATTTTTGGGCGGAAGCCGTCAACACCGCTTGTCATGCCATCAACCGATTATATCTCCACAAGATATTGAAGAAAACGGCATACGAACTCCTCACCGGTAACAAACCAAATGTTTCATATTTTAGAGTTTTCGGTAGTAAATGTTTCATTCTTAACAAGAAGCCTAAGAACTCCAAATTTGCTCCAAAGATCGATGAAGGTTTCTTGCTAGGATATGGATCAAATGCTTACGCATATCGTGTTTTCAACAAAACCTCGGGTTGTGTTGAAATAGCGAGAGACGTGACATTTGATGAATCTAACGGCTCTCAAGTAGAGCAAGTTGATTTGAATGTGTTAGAAAATGAGTAAGAGCCAAGCATTGCAATCAAGAAGATGGCAATAGGTGAAGTAAGACCGCAAGAAAAGGTGCACCAAGACAATTCATCTACACAAGTTGAGCCTCCTACCTCAAATCAAAGTCAAGACATCCCTCAAGGGAGTACAAGCAAACTCGTGGAGGATGCTCAAATTGAAGACCTTGAACCAATCCAACATACCTCTCAAATGCCATATCCGAGGGTGCATCAAAGTATCCAAAGAGATCACCCCGTCGATAACATCCTTGGTGATATTCAAAAGGGGGTAACTACACGCTCTAGAGTATCTAATTTTTGCGAATTTTACTCTTTCGTGTCTACTTTGGAACCTTTGAAGGTAGAAGATGCATTAAAGGATCCGAATTGGATAATGGCAATGCAAGAAGAGATCAACAACTTCATTAGGAACAAAGTTTGGTCGTTAGTGGAAAGACCAAGTCAAAATGTGATTGGAACCAAATGGGTCTTCCGCAACAAACAAGACGAAAACGGAGTTGTTACGAGAAATAAAGCTCGGTTGGTAGCTCAAGGATACACTCAAATTGAAGGTTTGGATTTTGGTGAGACTTATGCTCCTGTTGCTAGACTAGAGTCAATTCGTATATTGGTTGCATTTGCTACTCACCATGATTTTAAGCTTTATCAAATGGACGTCAAGAGTGCTTTCCTAAATGGTCCAATCAGCGAATTAGTCTATGTTGAGCAACCGCCGGGAATGGAGGACCATAAGAACCCTACTCATGTCTACAAACTCCATAAGGCGCTCTATGGGCTTAAACAAGCACCTAGAGCATGATATGAATGCCTTAAGGATTTTCTTATTAAAAAGGGTTTTGAAATTGGTAAAGTGGATCCTACTCTCTTCACAAAATATGTTGATAATGACCTATTTGTATGCCAAATATATGTCGATGACATTATATTTGGGTCCATGTCGGGACCCCGAATTTGCAAATCCGGACCCTCTGTGTATTCAGCACTAGTCCAGGAACGCGCTAGTGCACACAGTCTTAACATCGGTAAATATCACAATCATACCAATCGATATTATCAAAGTACTTTATTTAAATAACCAAACAGGTTACTTGACCTTATGGTCAAGTTACAAATATATGCCTCGCAAGGCGAAACTTATTAAAAGAGAAATAACGGCGAATAAAAATCAAATAACCCGTGGCGCCATCCAAGATACCACAGGCAACCGATCGGGCTCGCATCCCTAAGTAGACGGGTCCTCTTGGAGTTCCTCCTCCAAAGTGGCGTAATCTCCTCTTCAACTGATATTGTGTTGAGGCAAGGGTGAGTACTTGGTACTCGACAAGTCATGCACGAATGCAGGCTAATATACTATATGCATGGCTTGGTACAAAGGAATAGCTTAAGGTATATTTGCGATGCTTGACATTTGACAAGTATCATAAATAGATTCAAAGCGGTAGAAACAAGTAAAGCATAAATAACTTTTCAAGAAATTTAATAAACATTTTCCCCATCCTAAACCATATCTCCACCATCTCCATTATTAAACCAATCCAACCTTTCAAACCAAAGTTATTTTCAGAAAATCTAACCCTTGATCAGTAATTCCCGAGCAATGTCCAATATCAGCGGACACGGCTATTCGAATAGATTCTAAACTCTGCAGAGGTTATGCACTTTACCCACAAGATACTCAAACACCACAAAGGCGAGTTCAGTAACAAAGCCTTTCGGAAGCCTCAAACAACACAGGTGGTCCTCTCAGGTTCGTGCTCTACACCATCCCTTCCCTTAGCCAAGGCGAAGTATGGGACCAACACACCGTTAGATGGGTATCGGCCACGACCACGATCGCTCCCCGCACAATCACACAAACGGTGTAACTGACACCCTGAGGCTCCACAAGTGAGTCCTTAGCGACTTAGTCAACTAGGGCCGTCCCATTCCAGCCATGTGGTTGCAAGTATGACCCAGTTCAAAGGCTTGCAAGGTTAAGTCCTTAGAGTGACCAGGGCAAGACTACCCAAGAACCAAATCAACATCCCCAATGCCACAAGCGGCCCACTGATTACTCTTGCCACATGCACCGGTCGAAAACCGTTTATCAAACCCCAGTTGATTACCATGCACCACGTGCCATCAACATCACATGATACCTTTCCAAAACAGGTTCAATATATCATTAAGTCAATATTAACATTTGATTGTCCAAAATCATGTTATGAGCACGTGCTTGAGTCTAAGCAAAGTTATACTACAACGGTCTAAACCCATGTTGGCAATTTAATAATGTCCAACTAGTACTCCACAACTAGGGTGACAAGGGTCATGGCACATACTTAAATAATCAAGGTGTCATACAGCAAATTGGTACTTATCTAACCCCCATGTTTAAACCAAGTATTTTTCTAATTGAACTAGCATGCAATAGTTTAAATCAAAATAGATTTGAAATAGGATCAACATGGTCAAAGCACAACTTGCCTTCAAAAAGTACTTGCTCTTGGTCTTGAGTTGGATCCTGAGTCAATACTTCTCCTTCGAATCCTTAGGCACTTCAACGTCTACTCGTAAAGCGTGCAAATAGCAAATACACAAATAAACAATAGGCAAAAACATCCCAAAACTCCAAATAAAATCCATAAACAGAGAGAACATAATTTTACGGATTTTTAGGAACTGGAATCATCAAATTTGGAGTTAAGGCGCAAAAGTTATGATTATTTAAAGTTTAAATAATCAATTAAATAATTTTACAGAGAAAAACTTTAGTCCAAAAATTAAATAAAATTTATATTTAGGTAGATCTCAATTTTATACAAATTTAGAAATTTGAATCACTCAAATCGGAGTTGAAACGCATAAAAGTTATAAGCGTTTGAAATTTGAAACAAAATCAAATCATTATTTCGATTTAATAAATCATTTTCTTTTCGGAAATTAATTATTGCGTCGGCATGGACACGTGGCAGCCTCTGATTGGTTGGTGGCGTCGGTAGGTCCATGGACTTGGTCCACGCTCGGCTCGGGTCTCACAGTGGACTCGGCCCACGACTCCACGTGAGGCCCGACATGTGGGCCCACTCGGGTGACGTCATCGGCCGACGTCGGCGAGGCTCGACCCTCGCCCGGCAGTGGGACCCGCTATGACGTCATTCTTGGCGTCGGCCTTCGGTGGGCGGCCGTGACATCTTGAGCCCGCCATGGCGTCGGCGTGACGTCATGGTGTGGTTCGGCGGCCCGTGACACGCGGGCGGCGTGTCGGCGTCCACAGCGTCTGGCGCCGACCGCGTCGGTCCAACTTCCAGGCGCGTGGCTCGATCTCGGCCGTTGATTTGAAAATCAGCGCGGATTAGATCCGATGTTGACGCGTTTGGGTTAACGCATTGATTTCGGACCGTTGGATCTAGATCCGATGGTCGAGATTAGATCTGAAATCGTAACGCAATCTCACCGTGCGATGGCGTGGCGTGATCTCGGCGTTGGATCTTGATCGGACGGCCGAGAGAGCTTCGCGGTCCGGCGATGGCTTGCGGCGCTGCTCACCGGCGGAGGGCAGCGACCTTGCCGACGGCGTTTCGGGCGCGCTCCGGCGAAGTGAGAGATCCTTCGGTGCGTCGTCGCGGTGAGTCCGGATCTGGGGTCAACGGCGGCAGAGGACGACGGACGGCGAACGCAGCGAAACCGCGGCGGGCGTTACGGCAACTCCGGCGGCGATTGCGGCCGAACGGGCGGCGGCTCGGCGGCGTTGTTCAGGCTCTGGTGCGCTGAAGTTCTGAGTCACGGCCGTGGTGGCGGCGCATTAAATAGCAACCTCGGCGTCAGTGAAACGCCGCGGAGACCGAGGTCGACACGCTGATTCGGCAGTAGTCGGCGGCCTGAGAGGGTGGCGTGGCAGCGCCGCGGCCGTTGGATCTCGATCCAACGGTCGCGAGTTTGGGTCCGGTCGGACTCGGGCGGTAGCTCGGTCGGGCTCGGGCTCGGTGGCGTGGCTCAATCGTGGCCGTTGGATCAAGATCCAACGGTCACGCGGTTAGGGCTCGGTCGAGTGGGTTCGGTCGAGTCACGTGACTCGGGTCGGACTCGAACTCGAGTCTGACTCGAGCTTCGATCGGATGAACGATGTAGGCTTCGGTTTGGATTTCAGCGATTTAATATTTAAAATAATTCCCGATAATTCATTTAATTCATTAAAAATAGCAAATGACTCGGAAAAATTCGGAAAAATTACGGAAAATACTTTGGATCATTTTGGACTCAAATAAAATATTTCCAACAAAATTTTATTTGCAAAATTAATTTCTTCAATTATTTCAAAATGGAATAAATTCAAATAAATTCCAAATAAATCCAAATAAATTCCAGAAAATTCCAAAAATTCACCAAAGTGCCAAATCACACATGAATTTAAGAACAGCAAAATTTTGGGGTGTTACAAACCTCCCCCCCTTAATAGAATCTCGTCCCAGAGATTCGTGGCTTACTAAAGGAATAGGTTTGGAAACTCTTTCCTCAAATCCTCTTCGCTCCCAAGTCGCTTCGCTTTCTTCATGGTTGCTCCTTTGAACTCTACAAAAGCGGGTTGACTTATTTACGGTCTCTCGATCCATTGTGTCTAGAATCCTCACGGGATGCTCCTTATAAGTCAAATCCTCTTGCAACTCAATTGACTCTAGCGGTGTCTGCTCGTGAACTCGGAGACACTTCTTTAAGCGACACATGGAATACATCATGCACTCCGCCAACAAGCTGTGGCAACTCCGGTGATAAGCAACTTCGCCTCTGCGACTCAAAATCTTAAATGGTCCAACATAACGGTGCAAGTTTCCCTTTGGCATGGAACCTCTTAACTCCCACGAGGCGTAACTCGAGGTATACAAAGTCTTACGGTTCAAAACTCAAATCTCGGCGACGATTGTCGGCATAACTCTTCTGCCGAGATTGGGCGATCTTCAATCTTTCCCTAATCATGGCGATCTGCTCTTCACCTCTTGAAGAATATCAGTCGAAGACACGGCGCTCGCGGTCTCATTCCAATTCAATGGCGTCCGACGAGTCGACCATACAAGTGCCTCAAAAGGTGACATCGTAAACTAGCCTCGATAACTATTGTTGTAATCGAACTCAGATACGGCAAACTCTTATCCCAAGAGGTAGCATAAGCTAATGCACAAGCTCTCAACATATCCTCCGGAATCTGGTTGACTCTTTCGGTCTGTCCATCCGTCTGTGGATGATAAGTCATCTTGAAATTCAAACGGGTTCCCATGGCTTCATGCAACTTATTCCGTAACCTTGAGGTAAATTGGGTACCTCGTCCGATACAATCCTCTTTGGCACTCGTGCAAACAGACAATCCTGATCATGTACAATTCTGCTAATTTATCTCCCGAGTAAGTGGTCTTCACGGGGATAAAATGGGCTACTTTAGTCAAGCGATCCACTATAACCCATATGGAGTCATAACCTCCTTGAGTCTTCGGCAAACCGGTAATGAAATCCATTCCGATTTCCTCCCACTTCCACTCAGGTATTTTCAGCGGCTGTAGCAATCCTGGGGTCTCGATGCATTGCCTTGACTCTCTGGCATACATCGCACAAGGCAACATGCTCGGCAACTTCACGTTTCATACTCGGCCACCAGAATCTCTCCTTCAGATCCTGATACATCTTGGCGCTTCCAGGATGAATTGAGTACTTGGAGTCATGGGCCTCTTCCAAAATCAGTTGCTTTAACTCCTTTTTGTTAGGCACACAAATGCGATCCTTTATCCACAACGTGCCTTGCTCATCCAACTTGAAGTCCTCTGCCTTGCCTTCCTCCTTGATGGACTTAATCCTGCGGATCTTGTCATCATCCTTCTGTCCTTCTCGGATCTGGTCCTCTAAAGTAGGCTTTACTTCCAATGCGGCCAAGAATCCGCTAGGTACAACCTCAATCTTCATCTTTTGAAAATCCTCACATAACTCATCCTGACTTGTAGCTAGCAACGCACTCACGGTATGGCTTTTCCGACTCAGGGCATCGGCTACTACGTTGGACTTCCCGGGATGGTAATGGATTCCAACATTATAGTCCTTGATCAACTCTAACCATCTCCTCTGCCTCATATTCAGATCCGACTGGGTGAATATGTACTTAAGGCTCTTATGATCCGTATATACTTCACATCTGTTTCCAATCGATAGTGACGCCATATCTTCAAAGCATGCACTACGGCAGCCTAACTCTAGGTCATGTGTCGGATAATTTTCCTCATGCGGCCTCAATCGCCTTGATGCATAAGCGGCGACCTTTCCATTCTGCATCGGCACACATCCAAGTCCTTGGCGCGATGCGTCACAATAAATATCGAAGCTTTGAGCAACATCCGGTAGAACTAACACCGGTCTTGGCGTCAATCGCTTCTTCAGCTCCCGAAATCCTTTCTCACATTAGCGTCCATGCAAACTTCTTTTCCTTCTTCAGATTGCGTAAGAGGTTTCGCAATTGTCGAGAAGCCTTCGATGAAACGGCGGTAGTATCCTGCCATTCCAAGGAAACTCGAATCTGGGTCACCGTCTTTGGTCGCTCCCAATGTAACACAGCTTCTACTTTGCTTGGATCTACTGGCGACTCATGCGGTCATTACATGTCCAAGAAACTCCACCTTGTCCTTCCAAAAATCACACTTGCGAACTTGGCGAAAAGTTGTCGTTCCTCGGCTTTTCCAAAACTCGCCTTAAGTGTTCGGCATGTTCACTCTGTCTTGGAGTAGATTAGGATATCGTCTATGAACACGACGACAAACTTGTCCAAATATTCCATGAACACCTTATTCATCATATTCATGAAATAAATTTGGCGCATTAAATCGGCCCAAAGGACATAATCAGAACTCGTAATGTCCATATCTTGACGAGAATGCGATCTTGAATATCTTCGATCGGATCTTCAATCGATGGTATCCCGATCTCGAGATCAATCTTGGAGAAAACTCCGGCTCCTCTTAACTGATCAAACAAATCATCAATCCGGTAGCGGATACTTATTCTTCACGGTGACTTCATTGAGTGCACGGTAGTCAATGCACATCCTGAAACTCCCGTCCTTCTTCTTGACAAACAAAGCGGTGCTCCCCACGGCGACGAACTCGGTCGATAAATCCTTTCTCCATTAATTCTTCTAGCTGTTTCTTCATTTCTACCAACTCCTCGGTGGACATCCGATAGGGTCTCTTTGCTATCGGTCTTGTGCATCTACAAGCTCTATCACAAACTCTATGTCCCTGTCTCGCGGCATACCAGGTAGATCTTCGGGAAAAACATCGGGTACTCATTCACTCTTTGGGACATCCTCTATGCCGATTGCCTTGGTACTGTTAACCATCAATCGTCCATCTCTAAGCTGCAGTGGCTTGAAATTCCACTTTCTTCCCACACGGGCTCTCAACTGAGATAGTCCTTCGTCCACAATCCAATACGGCCTTGTGCTTGGATAACCAATCCATTCCCAATATGACGTCTAAGGTCTGGGTCTCCAAAATTATAAGGTTTGCTAGGAACTCTATTCCACCTATCAGTATTCTCACCCCGGAACATCCTACTTTCGTTCGGAGTTCGGAACCAGGGGTTTGAACTAAAAGCATACATCTAAGTCTTGCAATCCTTAAATCATTTCTAGTAGCAAAGCCTTGTGAAACAAACGAATGCGAAGCTCCAGAGTCAAACAAAACTGCTGCAGGTACTGAGTTAACAAGTAACTTACCCAAGATACGTCAGTAGCATTCTGCGGTGCATCTGCGGTGACATGGTTGACTCGGCCTCTCACCACGATGCAGGGTGTGGCTCCTGGTCTTTGGCGTCCTAGCTGGGTGGTTCCTAGATTGAAGCGAATCGGGTCGCTCTGCTGTCTTCTTTGGACAATCGTTGGTAAAGTGTCCTGGCTCGTTGCGATTGTAGCGGCGTCTCAACATTCCTTCTTGGCTTGCACGGAGTAGCGTTTCTAGCGGGGCTGGGGTGCAGTAGCTCGATTGATGTGTCTTGGTGCCGAGGATGGTGTCCTTGTTGCATTCTCGTGGTTGGAATCAAGAATTGATTTGGTGCAACTCTCGGTATTTATTACGTTCCCTGGCGTGATCCTTCTTTGTTGCATCCTGCGCTTCGGTTCTCATCCAGTTCCTTGCGCTTGTCCTCAAGAATAAGCGCCTTATTCACCAACTCTTGGAAATCTGGAAAGGTGTGGGTGATCAATCCTACTTGCAATCCTGAGTTGAGTCCCTTCATAAAAGCGAGGCTATGCGGATTTATCTGTCGCTACATCCTCAAAGCGTAGCGTGCTAGGCTGTGTGAACTTGTTCGTAGTCGGCCACCGGTGATTACCTTGCTTGATGCTCAACTCCTCCTTCTTAAGGTCCATGATTCCTTCAGCACGTGATATCTGTCGGAATGCAGTGAACTCTTCCCAAGTGATATCTTGAGGGTTCTCTGCGTGGCACGAAGTTCTCCCACCATTCGGCAATGTTCCTTCCAGGTGATGAGAAGCGTAGAGTACCTTCTCATTTCCTATGCATTGAGCTATGTGTAGCTTCCTCTCGATTGATCTTAACCAATCATCGGCCTCCAATGGATTGGCATTCCCGAGAGAAAGTGGGTGGGTGAGTCCTCATGAACTCACGGATAGTCTTGTATTACGGCGTGGCCTCGATTAACTTGATTAGCGGTGGCCTGGCGATGACGTGCTGCATTTGTTGCATCATAGCATGCATCAACCGAGTCTGGGCAGCAAGAAAAGCTCCAAATTCTGCATATCAATCAAGCGGTCTGGTGCTCCATCATTGGGGTTTTCTGCTGGGCGAGAACCACTCCCATTGCTTCCAAAGTTTCCACGGGTATTCACCATCTGTTGATTTGCTCTAGGTTTAGAGATGAGAGGGAAACAAGAATAGACAAGTAGTATGGAACTTATGCGGGGCGAAAGGTGTAGCCTTAAGGTCCAACTTTATTATTTAATAACTCGGTATGGCTGCTTACAATGCCTAAGGGCCTTGCAACACATACTGCACACTCAGCAAACAAAGCAAATCCAAATCGAACTAACTCTGGAATCTAACGCCTAAAGGGTGACTCTTTATTCTATGACGCGACTCGGCGAAGGAGTCTCACTATAGAACCTATGCTCACTCATCGAGAAAACCTCCACGGCCTGGTGCGGTGTCTTTGTGGCATAGGCGCGTAACGATCGCCATGTCCAAATGATCGTGTCCTCTGTGGTAGTCGGCAAAGCGATGTCCTCATCGAGATCGACTCCTCTGGATCTGGCTCGTGTAGCTCAATCTTGGCTCTGGGTGCAGTCCGTACAAGGTCATCTCCAACTCGTCAATCCTTCGTAGAAGGTGTGCCACATACTCTTGAGCTTCCCGCCATCTGTTCTTCTCTGTCGTGATCTCCTTGCGGGCCTTCTGTAGCTCCTTGCTTGTATTATCTAGTACATCCTCCTGGCGGCGACAAATCGTGCCAAGCTGTGTAACCGTGGCATCCTCATCCTGAATCTCCTTTGGGTCAAGAAGGTTATCGCTGCGCGGATGATAACGGAACACCGTGCTCTCAATTCTCTGGCGTGAATACGGGTAATGTGCCGCATTGCTCGTCGTGATACTTCTTGGATACCCATCTGCATTGTAGATCTCCTGGCGGTCGCGGTGTATCGAGGCGATTGCACTGGCCCTTTTTCCTAGCAGGTACCTCAATCTTCACGTCACAAGCCTTGATCAATCCCGCTTGTCTGATCACTTCGACTTGGTATTGCGGCTTCTCAAAATCTCCGAGAGTCTGTAGCATATGCCAAAGTTCCGCGGCGTGACCAACTCCCAGATCAACGTAGTTGAACTCTTCCTCCATCTGTCACAAGAGTGCTTTACGTAAGAACTCGGAATTTTTAAATTGTGACAAGGTAAGGGAAAATTTCAGCAAGAGACAAGAAAAGAGAGAAGGGGATAAGTCGAGATGTCATTTCTTATCTTGACAAATTTTTAGCTGTTAGAAAATAGGTTTTATCCTCACTACGACCATTCTAGCTTAGGGTTGAGCCTACGGTCAAGTATGGCTCTGATACCACCTCTGTCGGGACCCCGAATTTGCAAATCCGGACCCTCTGTGTATTCAGCACTAGTCCAGGAACGCGCTAGTGCACACAGTCTTAACATCGGTAAATATCACAATCATACCAATCGATATTATCAAAGTACTTTATTTAAATAACCAAACAGGTTACTTGACCTTATGGTCAAGTTACAAATATATGCCTCGCAAGGCGAAACTTATTAAAAGAGAAATAACAAAGAATGAAAATCAAATAACCGTGGCGCCATCCAAGATACCACAGTAACCGACTGGGCTCGCATCCCTAAGTAGACGGGTCCTCTTGGAGTTCCTCCTCCAAAGCTGGCGTAATCTCCTCTTCAACTGATATTGTGTTGAGGCAAGGGTGAGTACTTGGTACTCAGCAAGTCATGCACAGAATGCAGGCTAATATACTATATGCATGGCTTGGTACAAAGGAATAGCTTAAGGTATATTTGCAGTAAACAGCATTTGACAAGTATCATAAATAGATTCGAAAGCAGTAGAAACAAGTAAAGCATAAATAACTTTTCAAGAAATTTAATAAACATTTTCCCCATCCTAAACCATATCTCCACCATCTCCATTATTAAACCAATCCAACCTTTCAAACCAAAGTTATTTTCAGAAAATCTAACCCTTGACTGTAATTCCCGAGCAATGTCCAATACCGCGGACACGGCTATTCGAATAGATTCTAAACTCTGCAGAGGTTATGCACTTTACCCACAAGATACAGTCAAACACCACAAAGGCGAGTTCCCGTAACAAAGCCTTTCGGAAGCCTCAAACAACACAGGTGGTCCTCTCCGGTTCGTGCTCTACACCATCCCTTCCCTTAGCCAAGGCGAAGTATGGGACCAACACACCGTTAGATGGGTATCTGGCCACAGCCACGATACGCTCCCCCGTACAATCACACAAACGGTGTAATTGACACCCTGAGGCTCCACAAGTGAGTCCTTAGCGACTTAGTCAACTAGGGCCGTCCCATTCCAGCCATGTGGTTGCAAGTATGACCCAGTTCAAAGGCTTGCAAGGTTAAGTCCTTAGAGTGACCAGGGCAAGACTACCCGAAGAACCAAATCAACATCCCCAATGCCACAACTGGCCCACCTGATTACTCTTGCCACATGCCCCGGTCGAAAACCGTTTATCAAACCCCAGTTGATTACCATGCACCACGTGCCATCAACATCACATGATACCTTTCCAAAACAGGTTCAATATATCATTAAGTCAATATTAACATTTGATTGTCCAAAATCATGTTATGAGCACGTAGCAGGTCTAAGCAGTATACTACAACGGTCTAAACCCATGTTGGCAATTTAATAATGTCCAACTAGTACTCCACAACTAGGGTGACAAGGGTCATGGCACATACTTAAATAATCAAGGTGTCATACAGCAAATTGGTACTTATCTAACCCCCATGTTTAAACCAAGTATTTTTCTAATTGAACTAGCATGCAATAGTTTAAATCAAAATAGATTTCGAAATAGGATCAACATGGTCAAAGCACAACTTGCCTTCAAAAAGTACTTGCTCTTGGTCTTGAGTTGGATCCTGAGTCAATACTTCTCCTTCGAATCCTTCCGGCACTTCAACGTCTACTCGTAAAGCGTGCAAATAGCAAATACACAAATAAACAATAGGCAAAAACATCCCAAAACTCCAAATAAAATCCATAAACAGAGAGAACATAATTTTCTGGATTTTTAGGAACTGGAATAAATCAAATTTGGAGTTAAGACGCAAAAGTTATGATTATTTAAAGTTTAAATAATCAATTAAATAATTTTACAGAGAAAAACTTTAGTCCAAAAATTAAATAAAATTTATATTTAGGTAGATCTCAATTTTATACAAATTTAGAAATTTGAATCACTCAAATCGGAGTTGAAACGCAAAAGTTATAAGCGTTTGAAATTTGAAACAAAATCTGAAATCATTATTTCGATTTAATAAATCATTTTCTTTTTCGGAAATTAATTATTGCGTCAGCATGGACACGTGGCAGCCTCTCGATTGGTTGGGTGGCGTCGGTAGTCCATGGACTTGGTCCACGCCGGCTCGGGTCTACCGTGGACTCGGCCCACGACTCCACGTGAGATCGACATGTGGGCCCACTCGGGTGACGCGTCATCGGCCCGACGTCGGCGAGCTCACCCTCGGCCCGACAGTGGGACCCGCTATGACGTCATTCTTGGCGTCGGCGCTTACCGGGACGGCCGTGACATCTTGAGCCCGCCATGGCGTCGGCGTGGCGTCATGGTGTGGTTCGGCCGAGCCGCCGACACGCGGGCTGCGTGTCGGCGTCACGCCACAGACTGGCGCCGACCGCGTCGGTCCAACTTCCAGACGCGTGGCTCGATCTCGGCCGCTGATTTGAAAATCAACGGCGCGGATTAGATCCGATGTTGACGCGCGTTTGGGTTAACGCATTGATTTCGGACCGCTGGATCTAGATCCGATGGTCGAGATTAGATCTGAAATCGTAACGCAATCTCACCGCGGCGACGCGTGGCGTGATCTCGGCGTTGGATCTTGATCGGACGGCCGAGAGAGCTTCGCGTCCGGCGATGGCTTGCGGCGGCGCTGCTCACCGGCGGAGGACGACGACCTTGCCGACGGCGTTTCGGGCGCGCCTGGCGAAGTGAGAGATCCTTCGGTGCGCCTCGTCGCGGTGAGTCCGGATCTGGGTCAACGGCGCAGAGGACGACGGACGGCGACGAACGCAATAAAACCGCGGGCGAGCGTTACGGCAACTCCGGCGAGCGATTGCCGAACGGCGGCTCGGCGACGTTGTTCAGGTCTACGGTGCGCGCTGAAGTCTAGGTCACGGCCGTGGTGGCGGCGCATTAAATAGCAGCCTCGGCGTCTGGTAAACGCACGGAGACCGAGGTCGACACTGTTCGACGGCGAGTCCGGCGGCAGACGGAGAGGGTGACGTGGCACGCCGCGACACCGTTGGATCTCGATCCAACGGTGCGCGAGTTTGGGTCCGGTCGGACTCGGCGAGCCGGGCCGCTGGCCGGCTCGGGCTCGGTGGCGTGGCTCAATCGTGGCCGTTGGATCAAGATCCAACGGCCACGCGCTAGGCCTCTGGCCGAGTGGGTTCGGTCGAGTCACGTGATTCTGCCGGACTCGAACTCGAGTCCGACTCGGCCTCGATCGGATGAACAAGAATCGACTTCGGTTTGGATTTCCAATGATTTAATATTTAAAATAATTCCCGATAATTCATTTAATTCATTAAAAATAGCAAATGACTCGAGAAAAATTCGAAAAATTCTGGAAAATACTTTGGATCATTTTGGACTCAAATAAAATATTTCCAACAAAATTTTATTTGCAAAATTAAATTCTTCAATTATTTCAAAATGGAATAAATTCAAATAAATTCCAAATAAATCCAAATAAATTCCAGAAAATTCCAAAAATTCACCAAAGTGCCAAATCACACATGAATTTAAGAAAAGCAAAATTTTGGGGTGTTACAGTCCACTAATAAAAACTTTTGTGAGGAATTTAGTAGGTTGATGACGAAAAGATTTGAGATGTCAATGATGGGTGAGTTGAAATTCTTTCTCGGATTTCAAATCAAACAACTCAAGGAAGGGACGTTCTTATGTCAAACAAAGTACATCAAGGATATGCTCAGGAAGTTTGATATGAAGAACGCCAGGCCAATTCATACACCAATGACAACCAATGGACATCTTGGTCTAAATGAAGAAGGTAATCCTGTGGATCAAAAGGTATATCGATCCATGATAGGTTCTTTGCTTTACCTTTGTGCATCTAGGCCTGATATTATGCTTAGTGTCTGCATGTGTGCAAGATTTCAAGCCGCTCCGAGAGAGTGCCACCTAGTAGCCGTGAAAAGGATTCTTAGATATTTAGTTCACACACCTAGTTTAGGGCTTTGGTATCCTAAAGGATCAAAATTCGATTTGATTGGTTATTCGGATGCTGATTATGCGGGTTGCAAAGTGGATAGAAAAAGTACTTCGGGGACTTGCAAATTTCTAGGTAGATCACTAGTGTCTTGGTCCTCAAAGAAGCAAAATTCAGTGGCTCTATCCACCGCGGAAGCCGAATACATTGCCGTAGGAAGTTGTTGTGCACAATTGTTATGGATGAGGCAAACCTTGAAGGATTTTGGATTTAATATGGAAAAGGTACCACTCTTATGTGACAATGAGAGTGCGATTAAAATAGCCAACAATCCCGTTCAACACTCCCGGACCAAGCACATAGACATCCGACACCACTTCCTTAGAGATCACTCTCTTAAGGGAGACATAAATATTACCTATGTGAGAACCGAAGAATTCCAAGAAGCCGTAGATTGCGATTCGATTTGGTTTTAAGGTCTTGGTCTGTGCTCAGGTATGCCAATGCAGTCTTTTGTAATGTAATCTATCCAGGGCTCGTTACGCTTCCCTTTGTAAAAACTCTGATCGATAGACCTTAATTTATGTAAAAGCAGTGGATTCGTCTTTTTGTCTAGCAATGTGCACTTGGTTCCCAATAGCTAATCTTCCTAGGTAGTTGTTAAGGTATTCAAACGTTTCAGTGAAAAGACGGTCTGTTACATCGAGGAGTCTGCTGCTCAAGGTTCAGATAGAAGTGCCGAAGAAAGTGACCGCGAACCAAGCCGCCTTGCAGCCATCGATGAAGGCCCTGTTTGAGTTTCAGCTTCTGAGAAACAAGCAAGCATCCTGATACAGCTTAATTTTATAATCTAGAAGTCATCTATAAAAACTAAAAGCTAAAATTTAGGTTAACCTGCTTTTGCAGTTATTGCTGAACAAAATTAGTTTTTTGTCAAATGATCTTTTATAAAAGGTTATAGCTATTTGTCAGCCCAGAAAGCCAAAATGCAGATTTTTTAAAAAGCTACAGCTCCCCCAAATAGGACCGAAGAGGGTCGGGTTATGTCGGGGCCCGAATTTGCAAATCCGGACCCTCTATGTATTCAGCACTAGTCCAGGATCACGCTAGTGCACACAGTCTCAACATTGGTAAATATCACAATCATACTCAACGAAATAGTAAAGTACTTTATTGAAAGGAAATATAGCTGGTTACTCGACCTTATGGTCAAGTTACAAAAGTACGCCTCGCAGGGCTAAAGACTTATTCAAATAAAATCTGCAGCAGAATATAAAGAAAACGCGTGGCGCCAACCAATATGCCACAGGCAACTGACTGGGCTTGCTCCCTAAGTAGGCAGTTCCTCTTGTATCTCCTCCTCCAAAGCTGGTGTGGACTCTTCTTCAACTGATGTTGTATTGTGGCAAGGGTGAGTACTTGGTACTCAGCAAGTCATGCACAGAATGCAAACTAATATACTACATGCATAGCTTAGTACAAAGGAATAGCTCATGGTTCATTTGCAGTAACAGCATTTAACAAGTAACATAAGTAGATTCGAAAGCAGTAAAAACAAGTATAACATCCATAACTTTTCTAGGAGTTAAATAAACATTTTCCCCCATTCCTAATCCACATTTCCATCAATGTCATCATTTAACCAAACCAAACCGTTCAAGTCCAAATTGCCTTCAAGAAAGTCTAACCCTTGACTGTAATTCCCGAGCAATGTCCAATGCCGCGGACACGGCTATTCGAATAGATTTTACACTCTGCAGAGGTTATGCACTTTACCCACAAGATACAGCCAAACACCACAAAGGCGAGTGATTGTAACAAAGCCTTTCGGCAACTGCTAACTACACAAGTGAACCTTTCCGGTTTTTGCCATACATCATCCCTTCCCTTAACAAAGGCGAAGTATGGGACCGACATACTGTTGGACGGGTACCATGCCATAGCCTTGGTACGCTCCCCTTTCAAGCTACACAAAAGGTGTAGTTGACACCCGAGGTATCACATGCAAGTTATTAGTAACTTACTCAACTAGGACCGTCCCACTCCGGTCATGTGGTTGCACGTTTGACTCAGGTCAAAGGCTTGCAAGGTTAAGTCCTTAGGGTGACCAGGGCAAGACTACCTGAAGAACCAAATCAACGTTCCCGGTGCCACAACTGGCCCACCCGATCATTTCTTGCCACATGCCCCGGTCGAAAACTATTTAACAAACCCCCAGTTGATTACCATGCACCACGTGCCATCAACGTCATCATCAATAACACATGACACTTCTCAAAAACACGTTCCATATCTCATTAAGTCAATGTTACCATATAATTGTCCAGAATCATGTCATGTATACGTGGCAGGTCTAAGCATTATACTATGACGGTCTAAATACCCATGTTGGCAATTTAATAATGTCCAACTACTTAATCCTCAACTAGGGTGACAAGGGGTTCAGGGCATACAATTATTTATGTCAAGGTGGCATACAGCAGCTAGGCAATTAACTAATCTCCCAAAATTAATTAAAGCATTTTCTAATTGAACTAGCATGCAATAATTTAAATCAAATTAATTTCAAAATGGGATCAACATGGTCAAAACACAACTTGCCTTCAAAAAGCACTTGTTCTTGTTCTTGGTCTTGGGCTGGATCCTGGGTCAAAACTTCACCTTCGAAGCATTCGGGCACTTCAACGTCTACTTGTAACGCGTGCAACTAGCAATAAATAAATAAAACAGTACACAAAAGTGCCCAAAAGTTCAAATAAAGTCCATAAACAGAGAGTACAATTTTACAAATTTTTAGAAATTGGAATCGCGAAATTCGGAGTTGAAATGCAAAAGTTATAATTGTTTAAAGTTTTAAGAAACTATTAATTAATTATAAACAGAGGAAAATTCATATTCAAAAATTAATTAAAATTCATATTTAAGTAGATCTCAATTTTATAAAAATTTAGAAACTGGAATCGTTCAAATCGGAGTTAAAATGCAAAAGTTATAAGCATTTGAAGTTTGAAAATTCAAATTAAACATTAAACCGAATTATTCCATTTATTTTTATATTGAAAAATCGATTAATGACGTCAGCATGACATCAGCGTGGATTTCGATTTTCCACCGAATTATTTTTCTATTGAAAAATCGATTTATTGTGTTGACTGACGTCATCGTGTCCATGGACGTGGTCCACGGTTCGGGCTCGGTCCACCGTGGACTCGGTCCACGGCGCACGTGTCTCACTGACATGTGGGTCCCCTCGGGTGACGTCAGTGCTGACGTCAGCGCGCGGTTCGGCCGAGCGGCCTGACACGCGGGCCCCACCGTGACGTCAACATGACGTCATGGCTGACGTCATGGTGCGATTGGCTGTCCCGCTGACGCGCGGGCCCCATGTGACGTCACGTGATGACGCCAACGGCGACCGGCGTGACCGCGCTGACCGTGACGGTCAGTCTTCCAGCCACGTGGCTAGATCTCGGACGTTGATTTGAAAATCAACGGCCCAAATCGGATCTGGGTTTCACACGTTGTGAACAGCACGGTCCATCTGGGCCGTTCGATCTCGATCGGACGGTCGAGATCCAATCCAATGCTGTCAACGCGGCTAACCCTAGCCGTACGATCTAGATCTAACGGTTGAGGTTAACCCTAGCACGGTGCGGTTATGGCTACGTGGCACAATCTTGAGCCGTTGGATCTAGATTCGACGGCTGAGAATAGATCTAAAAGTTAACACGTGAAATCTTTACCATGGGTGACGTGGACGAATCCTGGCCTTCGGATCTTGATCGGACGGTCCACGAAGCTCGCGAACCCTAATGTCGACGCGGCGGCACTGGCTCACTGGGGATGGAGACGACGACCAAGCCTTCGGCATTTCCGTGCAGCTCCGGCGTAGCGGATGGTCGCTCCGGGTGCGCCTCGACGCGAGGAGTCCGGATCTGGGCACAACGGCGGCGGAAATTGCGAGAATCAGCGGCGGAACGCACGGGCAACTACGGCGAGCTCTAGCAGCGCAACCACGGTGGCTCAGGTACTGTGGGTTAGGGCTACGGGTGCGCGCGGAGGTGGGCTACATGGTGGCGGCGGCGGCGGTATAAATAAGAGCCTTGGCTTCCGTGTATCGCGCGGAGACCGAGGTCCACCCGGTTGCTGCGGCGAAATCCGATTTCGATTCGGATTGGACGACGTGGCTCAATGTGGACCGTTGGATCAAGATCCAACGGGCACGGGGTTTGGGCTCGGGTCCGGCACGGTGACCTGGCTGGCTCGGTCGGAGCCTGGCTCGAGCGACGTGGCGCATTCGTGCCCATTGGATCTCGATCCAACGGTCACGCGATTAGGGTTAGGGTTGGGCTCGGGTGACGTGGTTCGACCTAGACGGCTGGCGCGGTCGGGTTCGGGTCGGACTCGAGTCCGACTAGGACCCGAGGAACAGTACTAAACCCGAAGCGATTAAATATTCAAAATAATTTCCAGAAATTCATTTAATTCATGAAAAATAGCAAAATACTCAAAAAAATTCCAGAAAATATTTTAGGGCATTTGGGACTCAAATAAAATATTTTCAACAAAATTTTATTTGCAACCTTTAATTATTCAATTATTTCAAAACGGAATAAATTCAAATTAGATCCAAATAAATTCCAGAAAATTCCAAAAATTCACAAAAGTGCAAAATAACACTTAAATTCATGAAAAACAAAAATTGGGGTGTTACAGGTTAAACGGGATGGCTTGGACTAGGGTTTACAATACTGAATCACTGTAAAACAATTGCTAGCTAGTTGGCAATGATTTTCATCAAAAATCACCAAAAAGAATCGTTTCGAAGTTAAACTCTTTGAATTCAGCGGTCAAAATAATTCAAAAAAATTTGAAAATTGATTGATTCTATCGATTTTCACCAATTTTTGACCGGTTTTTTTCGCAAAAATTGGCAAACTAAGTGAAACAATTCAAACACAAATTTTGATCAATTTTCAAACAATTTTGTCAGTTTTCACCGATTTTCAACCGGTTTATGTCACATAAAAATTTCCAATTTTTTTGAAATTTTTAAATTTGATCGGTTTATTGACTGATATAGTTTATTGAGCCGCCAATTTTGAAGTCAATGTTCTTCGTTGGGATTTGGTAGAACTTGATATGAATTTTGGATTCAAATCCTATTGAATTCCTTTTATATAATGGAATAAGTCTATTTTACACCTTACAACTTTTCAAAAAGTCTACTCAACACCCTCAACTATAGAACACGGTATTTAACAACCAAAACTTATAAAACCGGGTTAATTTACACCTTAAGTCGGTTTTGAAAAGTGGCTTTGCTGATGTGAATCCAACTTGGGGCGATTTTTGTGATGTTGGCAGCCATGTCATCAATTTTTGCTGATGTAGATCCAAATGAGAGAAGGAACTACGACAAGAAGAAGAAAGACAATGTATATACAGAAAGAAAATGAGTGAGAAAAAGATCGATGTTGTTGATATCAATACCCTTGAATTGGATCTTCATTAGCAAAACTGGATAATGTAGCTATCAATATGGCGAAAACTATTTTGAGTGGGATCCAAATCATCAAAACTGCCCTACAAAACTGTGTTGGCGTGTAAATTGACTCAGTTTTATAAGTTTGAGGGTTAAATATCCGATTTTATAATGATTTTTAGGAATGTTGAGGGTGTTAAATGGACTTATTCCTTATATAATTCATTTAAACTTCTAAAGCGTGAGCTATTTTGTTACGGGGTCCTAGGTCGTTGTCACATGAACGTTGTCATTGTGAGCTCATAATATCTGAAACTATTGGTATCACTACAGCAGATTGCTAACAAGCATGAATTTTTAGTTGTGTTTATAACTTTGCACGAGTGTTTCATGGAAAGTTCGTTCCCTGCAGTGATTTTGACCACTACTTCAAAGTCAAAGCCTTAATGAACTCAACAAACATAGTTGCAGAAGCAATGAGGCATCTCATGAGCAGTAGGGCAGCGAAATTAAGACAATCCAGTTGCTTCATAGATATCCACAACTGAAACTTGCACTACTACAGAACACATCACTGCCGGATCCGAAACGCCATCATTGCCGGTTATGGGAGCCGGCAGTGATACTCGGATTATCACTGCCGGCTTAGGAACTGACAGTGATAATAGATAGCAATAAGATCACTAATAATTCTACAACCGGAATCAAGGTTTGAAGAAGACATTACCTTTTTTTTAGCATTGTAATATAATGTATGATGAGTACATGTGAAAAAAATGCAAAAAATAAAGTAAAAATTTTTTTGTTGGAAATGGGATCGGAACCCAAGCCCTTCTAGCTTGCAGCAAAGCCTTAACTCACGCATGAAACCAACTGAGACTAGCTATGTTACTTGTCATGCATCACAATAGATAAGCTTTATAGTCTCGGTCATAGTCTTAACAAAAGCAGCTTTTCTCTTTTTGTCACAGGCTCACAACCTCAGTAGACTTTCCTCTCACTGAGAACACTCCTCTCCCTCGGGAAAAGCAATCTCCGGCCAGGTCCAGTCATCTCCGATGAGTATTGCAGCGCATCTCGGTGTGCAATGGCGAGATCTTGGTGGGCCACAGTGAGATCTTTGCTCCTGTAATTAGGGTTGTAAACGAGCCGAGCTCGAGCGAGCTTGGGCTCCTTAGGCTCGAGCTTGGTAAAGCTCGAGTTGGGATCCAAGCCTTGATCTAGGCTCGAGTTCGGCTTGGTCCAAGCTCGAGTAGGCTCGGTAAGCGTGATAAGCTCGAGTAGGCTCGGTACGCTTGAGTAAATTCGATAAGCTCGGTAACAAGTTTGGTAAGCTCAGCTCGTGTAAGCTCGGTAACAAGCTCGAGTAAGCTCGGTTCAAGAAGCTCGGTCCAAGCTCAAGTAGGCTCGTGAGCTATTCAAGCTCGGCTCGGTGAAGCTTGTGAGCTTGAGATCAAACTCGAGTACAGCTCATTTGGAGCTCGAACTGAGCCTGAACCAAGCCATGCTCGAGTAACTCGCGAGCTTGAGCTTTTTTTTACGGCCCTACTTGTAATAACAATTTTACCTTTTATGTATCTAAAATTAGTCTGTGTTTAGTTGTTTCCTGGAATTGTTCATTGCCCTTCCAATCCACTTCCAATCCACGTGCTAGAAGACGTAAACCCGCTTATGTATATCCATGCTTACTGCTTAGAACCTCATTTTACAAAGGAATGCCAATGTCGTAGGCTAGAAAAACATAAAGCAAAGTTTAGATACTACTAGTCCGCAAGATGGTCGGCTTTGTAAGCAAATAGCTTCCATTGGAACCGTGGTATCTGATTACGGCCCACTACAACCAAAAAGCGAGCAACATAACTGGTTCCCAATGTAACCGGATTACAGTCGGATTTCCACAGTGGAAATACTACACCGTACCATTCAAGGTTCAGAGAGAGGGTTTTGATAAGTTTTATCCGGATATTTTCTTTAGCAACCATCATCCAAATTCCTGACCATTGGATTTGCTTTCAGATCGATGCACACGCCCCCCTGAATTCGAGGTGGGTTGATCCTATGGATATGTGTTTTGATCGTACCGTCCAAAGTTTGGATGTTTTTTGCGATAAAAACATCTGGATGATACACTCCCCAGAGAGAAGTGCTGAAGAAAGTGGCCGGAAAGATGAGGTATGTGAAGAGCTTTCAATTGTTGAGGACAGTGCAGATGAGGAAGATCGAACATACATATTAATTTGATTGGTAACAGCATCCGTCAGGTTCAATGAACACTGTGACTATTACTCATTTTGTAGTTGCGAATATAAAAAAAAGAGTAAGGGATCTTGCTGTTACGAATAATGTGAGTAAACTGCACTGTTGAAAAATGTTGTCCTGGCCGCCAGTTTTCAAGAAGCCGATGTTCTTATATATAATTCATTTAAACTTCTAAAGCATGAGCTATTTTTTTATTGGGTCCTAGATCATTGTCACATGAACATTGTCATTGTGAGCTCATAACATCTGAAAATCTTAGTATCACTACATCAGTTTGTTAACAAGCACGGATTTTTAGTTGGTGGTCATTGCTTGGCACGAGTGTTTGATGGAAAGTTCGTCCCCTGCAGTGATTTTGACAACTACCTGAAAGTCAAAGCCTTAAAGAACTCAACAAACATAGTTGCAGAAGCAATGAGGCATCACATGAGCAGTAGGGCGGTGAAATTAAGAAAATCCAGTTGCTTCATAGATATCCACAACTGAAACTTGGATCAAATTATGAGCAATTAGATCGCTAGTAATTCTACAGCTGGAATCAAGATTTGAAAAAAAGACAATACCTTGAATGAATATTAAATAATGAGCATCAGAGCATGAGGTATTTCGTTGGCTATAAGCCTGAAAAATAGAATGAACCTCCAATATCTCTCTCCAAACATGTCAAACTGCAGCGTAAGCATTTGCGAGCTCAGGAACAGCATCCTTGTAACAGTCAATGTATTTTGCTATGAAAGCCTTGTCGACAAAATAAGCCATTGGGTAAAAGATTGCACCTTTCTTCATCAATCCCTTCGCCTGAAGGACCTTTAGAACATAATGCCGTGGCCTCAGACGCTTCTCCAGGCTGAAGGTGAGCAACAGGGGCCTCTCCACAATGTACTCCGGCTCCAAGCCAACCTTAGTAACCATGAACTCTATCTTGCGGCGAAGTTTCTCCTTGGATAGTTCTAGAATCTGTGGCTGCTTGCAGAACGCAGCGCCCAGCTTGTCTTTGGAGCAACCGAGAATGCTCCTCAAGAACTCTATATTGCAGCGAAGTTTCTCCTCGGATAGTTCTAGAATTTGTAGATGCTTGCAGACTGCAATGCCAAGCTTGTCCTTGGAGCAACCAAGAGTGCTCCTCAATAACTCTATCTTGCAGCCAAGTTTCTCCTTGGATAGTCCAAGAATGTGTGGTTGCTTGCAGACTGCAATGCCAAGCTTGTCCTTGCAGCAACCAAGAGTGCTACTCAAGAACTCCATCTTCGCAGCAACCTTGTCTTCGGTGACACGACTGGTCACGGCCACCGCGTACTTGAATGCACATGAGGTGCGAGGCACACCGAGCTTCTCGGCACGCAGCACAAACGACTTAACCCGCTCTGGATTGGACGAGAGCAGCCGTTGGGAGACCATTGACATCTTGACAATATCACAAACACTTAGGCCGCACTCCCGAAGCAGTGCGATGTTGGGCTTGACAACCTTCTCGATGCCGACAGTGAGAATGCTGTTGTTAGTCTTCACGTTTCGGAGGAGCTTGTCGAAGGAGCCGAAGAAGGGGATCCAGAACTCGAGCCTCGAGGCGATGTCGCAGGAGCGGAGCGCCATGGTGCCGCCGACCAGGAGGAAGCGGGCGATCTGGGGATCGGACAGGCCGAGGTGGTCGCGGAGGGAGGAGAGGCGGCGGGCGATGTTGTCCACCCTGGAGCGGAGCAACAGTGGATCGGCCGCCACGACAGCGGCGATGTCCGGACGGGATAAGCCCACGCCGGAAAGTAGGGCAAGCACCGCGTCAGGCTTGGAGGAGGACTTGAGGTGGGAGAGCTTCTTGGACGCTTTGAGCGCTTGGGCGCCGGTGAGGCCGCAGGTGCCGACGAGGTAGTCCTCGGCTGAGAATGGGGCTGCGGTGGCGGAGGTGGAGAGGGGGAGAGTGCGGAGGTGGAGGGAAGACGAGGGTGAGGGGTTGGAGGGGTGGGAAGCGGCGCGGATAAGCGGGAGAAGGCACTTCCGGATGTGGAGCATGGCGCCGGCGTCGGCGGAGGGATATCGGGCTAGGAGGGTTTCGATTGCCACCGTCGATGGTATTTTGGGGGGCAGAGCAGCGGTTTTACGATGGTAGGCTGGTAGTAATGCCATGGCCATGTACAATAAAAAAAAGTTTGTAAAAAAATCCACAAATCACCCTTAGCTCGCTTGCTTTTTAGATTTACCCTTTTGCCTCATTTTTATTTGGTTTGCCACCATAAGTTAAATTACAGTGCAAATAATTCTCTGACACATCGTTAATACTATTTCTTGTGATTTTTATTATCTTTATCGCTTCATTAGATGATTTGTGTACTTGCTATAATAATTTCAATATTTGTTTCACTAATTTGAGTGGTTTTAATATGTATGATAAATGATTTTCAATACTAATATTTCAGTACTCAAAGTAGTATAGTATAAGCACCAAAATTACTCAAATAATTACAAAAGTATTGAAATTACTTGAATATGTGCTCAAATCACTGAAAGAAAAATATAAGATGACAAATAGCATTAACGTGTGTTATGGGGGTGTATTTGCACATTAGAGTCTATAAATTTTCGCTTAAAACATAGTTATAAATCTTTTCCCAAGCTCTACGTGGGAAGCACCATCGCCCTAAGGGCTGTGCATTCGGTTATTTTTCGGTTCGATTTGTACGGTATATTCGGTAAATACGGTATTATTAGTTCGGTAAATGCATGCAGGCGCAGCGCCCCAAGCCCCCAACGGGCAGCAGCCCAGGCGCCTAGCGGCCAGGCCCAGCGCAGCAAAGGCAACAACGCGCGCGGCCCAGCGGCCAGTTCGGTTTTTGGTTTTTTTTTGGGTTTTTACCAGTTTCTACCGAACAAACCGAAAACCGAAAATAGCTAATTTTAAAAAACCAAACTGAAAACCGGTAAAACCGAGTTATCGGTTTGGTTCAGTTTATTCAGTACGATTTGCTCGGTTCGGTTATATTTTGCACAGTCCTACGCCCTATGGTGCTAACAATGCTCGAAAACTCTACATTAATATGGCCGCAGCAAGATTTAGGGGAACACATCCATTCAAATCATGAACTGCCAAGCAGTGGTGGAACTAGAAAATTTTCGATAGGGGTGCACACTAAACACACATAACTCTATAGTCTTATGTAATTGTTTTGCAACATCATAAATCCAACACATATATTCAAAATCTGTTTTAAAAAAATAATACAAATAATTCTAAGCTCTTACAAATCCCAAACCGTCAAAATCAAAATCAATTCAATCAATAAATTTGATCCACCGACCGTTTTTCAAACTTTTGGTCATGCGGTGCATACCCGATACCCCACCTAATCCGCCCTGCTGTCGAGGAACCCTTGAATGGCCTTCATCGTACCGTCTGAAGGCCTCTCTATCAATCAATTCAAGCACGACCAGTTACCAATGATTTAATGTAGTATGGATGGATCGAATGATGCTATTTACAAAACGTCACCTTTATCGACAATTTGAGCAGTTCTAAAACAAAACCATCAGCTTCATCAGCAATTCAAGTAGGTCCAAAACGTATCAACACACCAAAGTATTACAAAAGTGGATGTTTCTTATTGTGACAGTGTAGATAATCTCCGGTATCAACACACCAAAGTATTTACCTTTTTACTTGTTTCCATACTTTTCTTCCTTTTAAGGAAGCTGGTAAATTCTTCTGAAGAAGAGGAAAATGAGGGCATTTTCAGATTTTTTTTTGTGATAGACAAAAGATGAAGTCACTCCTGTTGCCCTTGTTCTAATAGCTATCTTAATTGGATCAGAAGCTTCCAAGTTTAAGATGAGAACTCGTAGACCCGTAGTACCATCACTTTTCCAAGCTGCATCAATAAAACATCTATACTTGTGTTGGTAATCACTTTTAGATCTAGGAATTACAAGATTTGAAAAATTATTTTGATGTACATGATTTATGCCAAGGATTTGACTATCATGATTGTTATGCCTCTGATTTAGGATGAGAAATATGAGAAAATGCTTTAGCTTGACAAAGATTGGCCACCAAATATGGAAGTTATAAGCAAAATCAATGCGCAACATTTCCCAAGCTAAAAAATACATGTAGTTACCCAGTTAATCAACAAGACTTGTCTCAAAACAAACCGGCCATCAGTTCATCAACTAACCCAGAGCAGTTTGTCAGTTCATCAACCAACTCAAAGTAATTTGGTTCTAAAAGTAACCACACCTTTACCTGAAAGTTCGCCCCAACCAAGCAGCTAAACTGTACCTGAAAGTTCCTAACAGTAAGTTAGTTGTTCCCTTGTAAAGTACAACAGAACGCAGAGCATGAATCCACATCGACTAGCGCAAAGCAAATGTATAACCATTTTTGTAGGATAGAGTATAGGTAATCACCTGCTCTTGAGGTGTTTCATCTCAGGGAGATCAATGTTGATGTACCAGCTGCATGCCGCGCTTCCAGTTAGGGATCCCCCCTCTCAAACAGGAACAATTGGAATGCAAGGAAGAGTAGACACTATACAACCAAATGCAAGAGGAACAAATGGCTCTGCCGCACGCGTGCGTGGCGCGGCGTCGTGTCTCGTCGGCATGGGCAGAGAGAGGGAGGAGAGAGGAGAAGAAGTGACTGCGTTAGGTCACAGGCAATGGCGCTGCAGCTCGTGCATCGGTGAAGCGGCAGCGCGGCGCGATGGCGTGACGGCGACCAACGGCATTTCGCCGAACGCGCGGCGTGTGCACTGTAGCTCGTTCCAATTTTCTGTCGCGTTGTGGGCCTGTGGTTGCCCAAAAGTGGCTTTAGTCAAAAGAAAAAATTCTGGAAAAATTTGTGGAGATAGATCAATGAATGAAGTTTCCAATGTCCTTGGTTTCAATCATTTTGCTGTTTCTATTTTTAAATCAAAATTCAGTTTATTGTTTTAGAACAATATTTGAATTTTTAATTTATTTTTATTTTATGCAAAAATAGTGAAAAATTTATATTTATTCATCTCAGACATTGTAGTATTTTATAAAATTATTTCTTATGTTATGTTATTTGTAGTTTTTATAAGTTTCTTTTGAAGTGGTCTAAATTGGAGAAAAATGAATTAAATGTAGCAAATAATTCTTAAAACGAATAAATCCAGTAGAAAATCCCAAAATGCATTAAAAGCATGCTTAGACACTTTACATTATTTTTACATTTTCTGGTGATGTTACATTTTGCGAGCTAGTTGGATGGATAGAAAGGAACTCCCTTCGTTCACTTTTATAAGATTTATTTTTTAAATGATCTTATTCACAAATATAAGGCTTGCATGTAGATTTAATAAAGCCTTTCTTTCTATACCCTTATTTATTCTCTCTCAACCATATGCATATATTCATTACCACCCACGCAAAATATATCTTTCATCATCCAAGACAATTAAGTGAGGATATCTAAGTCTTTTTTCTCACACATTTCTCAATTTTAACGTAACCTTAATCCTTATATAAAGTCAAAATACGTCTTATAAAAATGTACCAAGAGTAGATCATAAGCTCCAAGCGTTTTCCGATAAACTCCAATTAAAAAACCTAAAACGTAACGTCATCCATCATGGCACAAACTACAAGTCATATTTTACCCAATGGTTGATAACCATACTAAAAAGAGATAAACCATCTAAATGCGAAGCGACCACTTCTATAGCCCTTTATCGCTTTTTTTTTTTTTGCAAATCTAGCTCTCTAACACATTTTTTCTCCTCTAGCACAAAAGACAGGGCAAGTGACACGTGTCCCTGCCACGCCGAGAGAACGTGGAAGCTACCTGCCATGGTCAAGGAGCATGGGAGCAAGCGGGTGCATGTACAGGAGGAAGCGCTCGTGGGAGCGCTAGTGGGCACATGGCGAGCGCGGGAGCAACGGCCTAACTTGGGCGGCGAGCGTGGGAGGCAGCCTTGCGATAGGGAAGCATGGGAGGCACTGGGGAGAAGATTAGATTTACAATTTCGCTCGTGAGGTTATATTTGAAAAAAAAACCAGTTAGAAAAGTAGTAACTTATCTAATTATGTGGTTAAAATTATCCAGGAGATCTTGCACGAAATGACTCTGTTGAGTGCGTCAGTGCCGTAGTGCTCGCGGTGCGCGGTTCAAATAAAACGGGAGGTGATGTCAGCATGTAGAAAAGAATTAGTTTTGTTTTCTTGATATAGAACTCTATACTTTCGAACTAAGTGTCCAATTTAAATTCCTTTTGAACTGCCGTGTTGTTTGTGATGAAACGAACAATATATGACCCATATCGTATATATTCCGACGTCAGTCAGTAGTAATATCTTTTGGAACAATTGAATCTAATCATCGAAACAATTCAATCTAATCCTCGGAACACTTCGATTCTATGCTCGGAATAATTCGATCAAACCCTCGAAACAATTCGATTCCAACTCAGAAAATTTTGATCAAACACTCGGAACAATTTGATCCAATGCACATCTGCTCTGCTGCTGCATAGCACGTACGAGTTCCATATACCAAACCGGTCTTGTAAGTACTGTATAGTACTGTAGTTAGACCAGACACACTCTTCTTTTGACAAGTGATCCCGTATTACCCCAATCCATACTATCCCAATCAGCTGTAACAAGTGGCTGACTAAATCGACAGCATTAAAAGCAATGAGAGAATGAACACGACATGACTCCCAACTCGAGAGTTCTTGATGTGAGTACTGAAAACTATATAAACAAGAATATAAAAGGTCAGAATTACCAACCCTGACAAAGCATTTACCTGCTGGATCCAACAGGGAAGTTCATTGAGGTTGATAGCCATTCCCTACGAAATTAGAACTAGAAGAGACCTGTAACGATCCTACTCTCTTGATCATTCAGAGCAGAGGAATGGATAGAAGAGTTGGCGAGAAAGAAGCAGATAAACTCAAGAAGGGGAAGAACTGGGGATTAGAGATTGCGGCCAAATCGTTTGTCCCCGAAGCTCACGTTCCGACCCGGCTTAAATAGCCAAGTCCGGTGTCCAACCACAGTAAATTATTACATGGGCTCAACCCAGTCCACTCGGCCCAACAACGCCATCTGAGCTAGTATTACCCATACATAATGCCATTACATTCCCCTCCCCTTAGCAACGGCTTGACCCCAAGCCCTGCTGATGGAAACCTTTGACGCCAGTCAAGAGCCGGCTCCCATGTCGCCAGCGGTATGGAGAAGCCTGTCCACACAACCTTTTCCCTAGCCATTGTAGCGCCACCACGCCGGACCAATTTCCGCTGTAGAATAGCTGCTGGCTCCAACGGAGTAGGAGAAGCCCAGTTGATAGAAGCAATGTTAATGTCTGCCGTAATGTTTGATGGGATATGTTTCTTCAATTGTGAGACGTGTACCACTGGGTGGATCTTGCTGCTCGGGGGAAGGTCCAATCTGTATGCCACCGACCCAATTTTCTGAAGGATTCTGTAGGGACCAAAGAACCGGAAGGCCAACTTCTGATTATGTCGATTTGCTATGGATGTCTGGATGTATGGTTGGAGCTTCAGATAAACCATGTCTCCCTCCTCAAAAGAGCGTTCGGAACGATTCTTATCGGCCTGAGCCTTCATGCGTTGCTGAGCTCGTAACAGCTGCTGCTGCAGGAGTTGAGTAAGTAACTCCCTCTCTTGAAGCCAATTACCCAGATCCGGCACGGTGCAAGCATTAGCTTCAGTGATGCCAAAATGGCGAGGTTTGTGACCATACAGTACCTCGAAAGGAGTCTTGCCGAGCGCTGAATGATAATTAGTGTTATACCAAAATTCTGCTAGCGGTAACCATTTGGCCCAATGTGATGGTTTGGAGTGAACGGCACATCTGAGATACCCTTCCAGACACTGATTTAAACGCTCGGTCTGCCCATTGGATTGTGGATGGTAGGCAGAGCTCATATGAAGCAAAGTATCTGTCAACCGAAAAAGCTCCTGCCAGATGTTACTGGTAAAAATCTGATCCCTGTCCGAAATCAAGATCTGTGGCATTCCATGCAATTTATACACATTGTCAAGATATGCTTGAGCTACTTGCAACGCCGTGAATGGGTGTGATAATGGGATGAAATGCCCATATTTAGTGAACTTGTCAATGACCACTAGAATGGCATTGTATTTGTTAGAAGAAGGAAGCCCCTCAACAAAATCCAAACTGACAACGGACCATGCCTGAGAAGGTACCGGCAACGGTTGTAACAGACCTGGTATCTTCACGTGTTCGACTTTAGCCTGCTGGCAGACCTCACAGCTCTGGACAAAATTTTTCACACTCTGTTTAAAATTCGGCCAAGCAAACAAACATTTAATGCGGTGATAAGTGGCATGTATCCCAGAATGACCTCCCAGTCCACTGTTATGTAAAGCTTGCATAATATGATGTTGAGCCAATTTGTTGTTACCCACCCACACTCTTCCCTTGTATCGGATGATGCCTCCATGCAACTGAAAATGTTTACTACTCTCACCTGTTACACTGAGTTCAGTCAAAATCTTCTGTGTTTCAGGGTCGTCAGAGTATCCTGCTGCCAGATTTTCCATCCACGCCGGTGTGCCACTAGAAATAGCGGTGAGCTCTTGCTCGCCTGGCATCTGCGACAGCGTGTTAGCAGCGGCATTAGAAGTCCCTTTTTGTATTGTATAGTGTAATCCAGTCCCATCAATTTCACAAAAGCTTTGTGTTGGATGCCGGTGCTTAATTGCTGGTCAGATAAATGTATCAGACTCTTCTGATCGGTTCGAATGATGAAGTGTGCATGTTGCAAATAGGAATGCCATTTCTCTACCGCCATAATGATAGCTGTGGCGGCGTGGAACCACCGGGTTTCTTTCTCTCTTCTTTCTCGTGGGACTGTTTTTTTGTTTTTCGGGGAACTTGCTTCCTCACCGTCTTCTTTCCCCCTTTATAGGGCAGGCCTGGTATGGTAGCATATGGGTTGGCTTTCCTTTTTCTTCCTGCTTCTTGTCAAGGACTGATTCGTCTCTTCCATGAGTCATGTCCCACCTACATTGGGTTGTTTGGTCCTCTATCTATACACCTTTCATAAGGGTTCAACGGGAATTTCATGTATGTCAGGATTTCAGATTAACCCGACACGTCCTTGCGTACTCGGGAGGGGTTGTTGGGGGTGTCAGACCTTGGAGATTTGCGCTAGGTTTACGTCAGAGGGAGACATGGCTGGGAGTAATTTCGTCCGTTTTCCTCCCTTGCCACGGAGGGGGACTTCCCCTCGTTGCGGAGGGGGGAGGGGCGATCTTTATCCTTTACCCCTTTTTACCGGGGATGGTCTCCTAGGGTATGAACGCATTGCTTTACCGAGGGAAGAGGTTAACGATTATAGACCCGTTCACGTGGGCCATCAGGTACGGGGGCTTCGTTTAGCTAGCCGAGGGAGGGTGAGCCTGGTCGGTCCACAACACTAGCCCCTCATGTCAGCGGGTAGACGTCGTTCTGCCCGCTGGGATGTTATAGTAAATATTCAAGTTTTTCTTCCTGTTGCGCATATCCTGTGGAGATAGGGCTTTCCGACGGTTGGGAGGTTCTTTTTTTTTTTGCTCCGCATTTCTTCCGTTTTCTCTCCTCATTCATGTTCTCCTCTGGCATCTGTCTTCCTGATCTTCCACCGATCTAGATCTCCATGGGACCTAGACGCCCTCCTAAGATAAAGCCGGTTTTGAGTAAGGAGGATGTTGCGGGATTATCCCCCATTTTGGGGCAGTCGACCTTGAGCTCTGCCGATCTTGACGCATTAGCGGCGGATTTCGGGGTGATGCGCCCTTCCATGCGCCTCCCTGGTGATGAGGAAACCCCTCGGCCTCAAGCGAATGAAGCCGTGGTATTCGCGGCGTTTCTCGAAGCGGGCCTTCGTTTCCCGTCCGCCCCTCTGTTGGCATCGATTCGGGTTTTCCAAGCGAGCTTTCGCAGCTTACCCCTAACGCTATTGTGCGATTGGCGATCTTTGGAATGGGCGTTCCGTCCGGCTGGGATCAACTTGACGGGGCGCTTGTTTTCTCTCATAGAAGATGCATTTTGGCAACCAAAACAACAGAAGACAGGGAGCGAAGGCCGCAAGTTGTGTTTCGGTTCTCTGAATTTTCAGACGAAGAGGTCCCTCGTAAAGGAAATCCCAGTAGCGGCCGCCAAGGGGAAATGGGATTCGGGATGGATGTCACGGTGGTATTACCAAATCCTCGTGGGTCCAGACTCTTCCCTTCATACTTCGATGGGTCCAGTCCGTGCGATTCGGTCCCCTAATTGGAGCGCGACTGCGGAAGAAATTGGATATCTTGATTATCTGAAGGCTCTCTGTGCCCAGAGTACGATGCGGGACTTGGTGGAAGAATATTGTCTGTGTCGTATCGACCCCTTAGCCAGGAGCTCCGCCGTTACTCTAGAGCGGTCGTCGGGAGGCACGGTGTCTGTGGTTCGGCCAAAGGGGGTACAAGATCTGGGGCGCGGGGCGGCCGAGAAATTGGCTCGCAAGCTTCTGGGTCCTTGCCAAGCAATTGAGTATGAGGCCGCTATGAGTACTATTGGGATCACCCGATGCTCTCGTTTTACTGACTGGGGACGCCGCGCGACCCCTCATCCTAGAGGGTCAGTCGGTTCTCCTCGTCCGGCCAAACGGGCGAGGTTAGCCCGCGTGGCTCTGCCCCAGGTTGCTGCCACTTCTGGCGGGAGCGAGGATTTGGGGGATGACGACGACGAGGATGCGGATTGGGGTGAGGAGGAATCCAGCGACGAAGGTGATTCCTCCGGCTCTGTTGCGGTTACGTCTCTCCTGCTGCCGCCCCCTTCGGATTCTACTGACGCTGTGGGGCCCTCCGAAACGCTACCCTCGGCTGTTGCGGACGAGCCCTCAGATAGGCTGACCGTCCTGGATGCGAGTTTTCCTGAGACCACATCAGGCCCAATTGCTATGGGGGGGTTCCCTCGACCCTCATACTTGATTCTTCCGTTGACGTGCATGTTGGCGGGGGTCAATCCCCCGGGTATTCGTTTTTAGGGATCCCCGGAGTGGAGACTATCGATTTGGGCGATGAGGACGACGATGATTTTCTGGCCTCAGAGAGCGCACGAGAGCAGCCTAAAGGTATGGCCGTCCCCGTGACAGGGGAGACTCGTGGTTTGCGGCTAAACGTTTCCACTCCTGACACCCCCACCGGGGCAGAAGGTCGTACTCCTGACACTTTTCCCGCCAGCTCGTTAGGGTGCGATGTCCTTTCAGGCTTTGACGAAGTCGATGCAGGAGGTGATAATGCGGAGGCGGCGGGGGCATTAAAACCGTCGGAGCAGGTCCAAACTGAAGCGCCCGCCACTCCTTCGCCTGTCGCGGAGGAAGAGGATCGGGGACCTCCGATTCCAACTTCTCAAGACGACCCCCTTTCGGGTGGAGGAACTTTACCTTCGAACCAACCAACCCACGCGGGTGGTGTTGGTTCCTCTTTTGTCCGCTTTGACTTGTCAGATTTTTCGGCCTTAGATTTTGAGAGGGGGGCCGTTGCAGCCCCGTCTTTAAGAAAGATGCGCGCGGCTTTTTCTCCCTACAGTAAATCTGTGGCCTTATTTAAGGAAATCAATGACCTTTCTCTTTGTGAAATCTCGATGGACCATCATTTAAAGGTATTTTCCCTTTTGAGTTTATATTACTGGTCTCTGTGTCTTTCAACATCCTTCTTCTTCATTTCTAGGGGGCTGTCATCGCTTCGGAGGTATCGCGCCGATTTCGGACGTACTTGGACAAGTTTAACAAGGGGGTCCAGGATTGTGATGCAGCGAAGGAACGGGTGGCGGAATTAGAAGCAGAGAAAGCTAGTCTTTCAATGGCGCTCCAAGGCTCCAAGGACTCGTTGGCTAAGGTGCAGGCCGAAGCATCTCAAAGTCGAGACTTGGCGGCAAAGAACGCAGAGCTCGAGGGGGTAGTTTCCCTGATGCGGGACCGTCTCGCCGAAGAGGAGCGAGCTCGTATGGCGGCGGAGCGGAACAAGAAGAAGAAAGATGACCGAATAGAAGAATTGAAGAACCTGTTGGCGGTTGCAGAAGATGGCAAGAACATGCTGAAGAAGCAAGTGGAAGAATTCCCCTCTCAAATCGCAACGGCGTGAAGCGAGGTTCAAGCGCATCTTCGTAACGCACAACGAGCGGAGGAGCGTCACGACACGATCCGGAAGGAATTGGAATCCATTGTCTTGGGGATTCATGGGGCTACGGAGGTCTTTCTGTAGTAGCTCCCTCGGTTCGGCATTGATGCAGCTCCGAGTCGTATCCCTTCCTCCAGCCTGGAAGCTGTCTCCTTCCTTGAGAAATCAACTAAGATTTTTGGGGATTCGGCGCTGACCTTCGGCGACATCGCGCGAGGTCGGGCTCCGCCAAATCGCTCGCTTGTTGGAGGCGAAGGGATGTACACATATCCGCGAGCACTTCGGTTTTTCTTCTGCTGCTCCATCGTTACCAGGGTTTGGAGATATTCCTTCGTCTGGGAAGCCTTCCTCCGCCGCATCTCGGCTATCGTCAAGCTTCATGTCGGATTTCTAGAAGCAGCACGGGGAGCCCACTGCGAGGGAGTCAGTACGTCGAGCTCGTGCTGTAATACGCGACTCAGGGAAAAGCAAAGAGAAGCCGCCTCCTCCTTAGTTTGGACATTTTTGTATGATGGAGTCCTTGTGGACACTTGAATTAAATTATCCATTTTATCAAATGACTGTGCATATTCGTTCGTTCCACGGGTCTCTTCGTCCGAAAGGCGTTCAGTTTCTCCCGACGAGGACCAGGTGTCAGTGACAAGTGTTAGGAGGACTTAATGATTCGGTAAACTTCTCGAGGGACGCGGGGACGCCTTGGCTTCCCGCGTTCTTATTTAACTCTGGCCTTTTTGCCTTCCTTGCTCTGGCCAACCTTGTTAGTTTCGGAGTAGACGATCGCTCTCTACCCCTGTTTTCCCTTGCTTTTTCAATGGCTGACATCCCCGGGGAAGTCATGGAGGAAGACCCCATTTTCGCCAACCTGGATGAGGGGCCGCCTGTGGCGGAGATCCCGCCGCTGCTGGGAGAGGAGGGAGCCCCTATCATAGTTCTTGATTTCCCGGATGACGCTCTCGCTCCCGGGGATCCTCCAGTCGCCGGCGATCTCAAGGCCTTCATCGGAGGGCTATGGGCGGATTTCGACATGGTCATGGCTGCAGAGGAGGCCCTTGCCCGAGACCTCGTCAACCTCGACACGTTGATCAGGATGGTGCCACGGTTGCTGGAGGCCAAGGATGCCCTCGCGGAAGCCGTGGCGCGTGCTCATCGCGTTTAAGTCCGTTTCATTTCGTATAGAAGCTTCTGTTGGATTACCATATTATGTATGATTGGGATGATATTATGTAACTCTCTGTAGGGGGTTCCTGCCCATGTCTATTCTTCATCCTTCTTGCTTGAATTCTGTTTGGTCATGCATTCTTAGCTTCCTATCGAACCTTGATCAGCAGCGTAAAACAGTCTCGATTCTTCGCTCAGCCCAGTACCGGGTTAGAATATGGGAATAAGTACGGCCACATGATGCATGAGCATCCTCTCCTTTCCTGCCGAAGGAAAAATAGGGTACTGGCTTGGGTGTATTTTCTCAACTACTTAGCTAGTGTAACGCGGTGTGTTCTCCGGGCTGCGGGGAGGGTAACCGAGATTTTGTTAGCTTCCATATACTTCTTGCTAAATTCCGTACGAAGCCGGACTCCCACCCTTTGGAGCGAGGGGGAGGGTGGCGCGTTATCCCGGCCGGTTGTTTCGCAAAAAGGCAAACCGGGGCAACGAATGAATGGTAGTGTCGGTGCGACTAGATATCCATGAATCCCGCGAACTCCTACCGACGCGGAGCAATGGGTCCCAGGAGCGAGGGATGGGTGGGACGTTTGCCCGACCAAGCATCCGCGAACTCCTACCCGGCGCGAGGCAACGGGTCTCCGGAGCGAGGGATGGGTGGGACGTTTTCCCGACCAAGCATCCGCGAACTCCTACCCGGCGCGAGGCAACGGGTCTTCGGAGCGAGGGATGGGTGGGACGTTTGCCCGACCAAGCATCTGCGAACTCCTACCCGGCGCGAGGCAATGGGTCTCCGGAGCAAGGGATGGGTGGGACGTTTGCCCGACCAAGCATCCGCGAACTCCTACCCGGCGCGAGGCAACGGGTCTCCGGAGCGAGGGATGGGTGGGACGTTTGCCCGACCAAGCATCCGCGAACTCCTACCCGACGCGAGGCAACGGGTCTCCGGAGCGAGGGATGGGTGGGACGTTTGCCCGACCAAGCATCCGCGAACTCCTACCCGGCGCGAGGCAACGGGTCTCTCGATTTAAGTCCTGGAGAATACGGAGATGGCCTGGGTTCGCAATGTCTTCCCATTATTTTATTGATAAGGATCGGTACATTTCTTTCCTTCGTATTCCATCACCTACGGGTAAAATTTCTTGAGCGCGTCGGTATTCCATGTCCGTGGTATTTCCTCGCCATCGGGAGTAATGAGCTTGTGCGCGCCCTTCGTTGTTGACTCTTGGATAATGTATGGTCCTTCCCACGTCATTTCCAGCTTTGCGAAGGCCGGGGCTGCCCTCTTGAGCACCATGTCCCCGGGGTGTATTTCGCGTTTCTTCACCTTCTTGCTGAAGCTTCGAGTTGATGCCTTTGCATAGGCTTTCATGGTCTTCAAGGCTTGAAGCTTGCGTTCTTCCTCTAGATCACACGTGATGTCGACTGCCTCATGGGTCAGAGTTTTGATCACTCGCAAGGATTTTGCGCGGATCTCTGCAGGTGAGACGGCTTCTTCCCCGAAGAGGAGCCGGAAGGGGGAGAACCCGGTCGCTCTTGAGGCCGAAGTGCGGGTTGCCCATAAAACGTGATCCAGCTCGTCGGGCCAGAGCCCCTTTTTAGAGTCGTAAAGCCTTTTTTTATGCCATCAAGAAGCAACCCGTTCGCCCGTTCCACCGCCCCGTTCGACTGAGGGTGACCCACTGAGGCGAAGCAGATGTTTGTCCCGATATTGTCACAGTAATCGCGGAATTTCCAGGAGTCGAATTGGGACCCATTGTCGGTCACGATCTGGAAAGGGACCCCATATCTGCAAATAATCGTTTTCCATAGAAATTTGACGGCGGCCTCTGCGGTTATCTTTGCGACCGGCTCTGCCTCGATCCAGCGGGAGAAGTAATCGATGGCGACAATTACGAACTGAAGGTTTGCTCGAGCTTTAGGAAGCGCCCCGACGATATCCATTCCCCACTTGGCGAAGGGCCAGACCGGGGGTACCGCATGCAGTTCGTTGGGCGGGGCCCTTGTTTGCTTGGTCATCCATTGGCATGCGTGACAGTGACGGACCATTTGCTCCGCATCTTGCAACGCCGAAGGCCAGTAGAGCCCCATTCGGAATATCTTTCTCACAAGATTCCTAGGGGCCTGGTGCGCCCCGCAATCTCCCTGGTGTGCTTCAAGCAAAGCCTGCACCCCTTCTTCTCGCGAAATGCAGCGTAGCCATGGAGCGCAGAGGCCGCTGCGGAATAGGAAGCCGTTAATGATGGCATACTTCTTCGCTCGCCTTTCGAGGTGCCTCGCTTGTGCCTCATCGTCTGGCAAGACTCCCTCCAGGAGATAGTTGTATATCTCACTCCTCCAGTCCTCACTGGTTGCTCGAGCAATGAGATTTATCTGGGAAGGAATGGAGGGGGTGCGAAGTGTCTCAAAGAAGATTGTCGAAGGTAGACTTCCTCCGGTGGCTGCGATCTTGGCTAGCTAAGACGCTCGTTAGATTACGGGACCTGGGTATTGCATTAATGGTGAACCCGATGAAACCCTTCTCCATGGTTCGGACCACCTCGACATATTTCTGGAGCTATTCATCCTTCACTTGATATTCTTTGGTGATATGCCCCTGAATAATTTTCGAGTCGGTGTACAATATCGCCCTTCTCGCTCCCATGATCTTCGCTTTCCTGAGACCCAATAAGAGCTCTTCGTACTCGGCTATATTGTTGGTTGAGGGAAATTCCAGCCTTGCTGCGAACTCAACTTTTTCTCCGCTGGGCGTCTGTATCACCGCAGATATTCCCGCTCCATCCGCCCCCCAAGATCCGTCGGAGTTGATGAACCACATCGCTGGGGTTTTGTTGTCCTCCGGGACTGGAGAAGTCCATTCCACCATAAAATCGGCGAGGGCTTGGCTTTTGATTGCCGTGCGAGGTATTATAGTTAATTCAAAGGGAGCTAGCTCGACCGCCCACTTGTCGATCTTGATGCTTTCCCTGTTGGAAAGCATAGATCCTAGAGGATATGTAGTTGGCACTTTGATGTGGCTGGCCTGAAAATAATGCCGGAGCTTTCGAGATGCCATTAACAGAGCATATGCCAGCTTTTCCATTTCCGAGTATCGTAGCTTCGCTCCTTGGAGGGCTTCAGAGACGAAGTAGACCGGCTGTTGTTTGACGCCTTGGGGTCGCACTAGCACAGCACTGACGGCCAAGGGGCTAGCTGCTAGATATAGCAGAAGCTCCTCACCTTGCTTCGGGCTTTGCAGGATAGGGATCTCCATAAGGCTTTGCTTCAAGTCATCGAAGGCGCGTTGGCACTCCTTTGTCCAGATGAAACTATCGTTTGAGCGTAAGGCTTTAAAGACCGGCAAACTTCGCTCCGCGGATTTTGGCAAGAATCGACTGAGTGCTGCTATCCGCCCTGCCAACCGTTGTACTTCTTCCAGGTTTCTTGGTGGAGCCATGTCTTGGATAGCTCTTATCTTTTCTGGATTCGCTTCTATGCCCCGTTGAGAGACCAGGAAGCCTAGCAACTTTCCTGCGTCCACGCCGAAAACACATTTGGACGGGTTGAGCTTCACCTTTCCCTTTATCAAATTTTCGAAGGTTTCCCGGAGGTCCCCGACATGATCTTCTTTCTTTTCACTTTTGACAATGATATCGTCGACATAGGCTTCCACGTTTCTTCCTAATTGATCGGCGAAGATCTTCGTGATGAGCCGCGCGAAGGTAGCACCCGCGTTTTTGAGCCCGAAGGGCATCCGCACGGCGAGAGGGTACCGAAGGGAGTAACAAATGCCGTCTTGTCTTCGTCTCCTTTCTGCATGTATACTTGGTGATAACCAGAGTATGCGTCAAGGAAGCTCATCCTTTCTGACTCGGAGGGTGAGTCGACCAGCTGGTCGATGCGGGGCAGGGGGAAGTCATATTTTGGGCATGCTTTGTTTAAGTCAGTGAAGTCGATGCACATCCTCCATGCCCCGCTGGCCTTCCTGACTAGGACGATGTTGGCCAACCACTCCGGGTATCGGGCTTCGCGGATGATTCCCGCCTGGAGCAGTTTAGTCACCTCCACCTTCGCGGCTTCTTGTCTTTCTACCGCAAGTTTTCTCAATTTTTGCTTCTTAGGCTTCGCGCTTGGGTTAATAGCGAGGACGTGTTCGATAGTTTCTCTCGGGACTCCCGGAAGGTCTTCGGGCCCCCACGCGAACACGGTTTCATATTCCTGGAGGAGCAGCATCAAGTGTTTTTCCTCCTCGGGAGACAACATGGTGCCGAGGATCACTGTCTTGCTGCTTCCTGGCCTGAGTGGTATCCGTTGGGTTTCTCCCTGGGGTTGTGGTTTAGGGAGCCACCGGCTACGGTTCACGTGTACAACGGGGTCCAGCTCCGTAGTGCAAACGTGTTTGATTTGAGGTGGGTTCTCCATGTCTATCTTCCTTGCCAAGGCTTGGTCTCCTCGCACCGTGATGACACCATCTGCGGAGGGAATTTTCATGCATAAGAACCCGTGATGAATTACGGCCCCCATGGTCGTCAACGAGCCCCTTCCTAGGATCGCATTGTATTGGAACGGACTGTCTACCACGTCGAATGTGACACGACTCGTGACGCTGGCTTGTGGCGTCGCGAATGTGACTTCAAGCTCCAATTGCCCCAGGGTGTTGACCATGCTTCCTCCAAAACCCATCAGCGGCACTTCCGATTTTTTCAACCGGTCTTGTGGAATCATCATTTGCTGGAAAGCCTTCATGGACAGAATGTCCGCAGCACTCCCCCCATCTACCAATATGCGACGTGCCATGCAATCGGCGATTATGGCGGTTACTACCAAGGAATCTTGATGCGGGAAGTGTACCCCCGTGGCGTCCTCCTGTGTGAAGGTGATTGGCTCGCATTTTACCGGAGGAAGGGTGGCGGGGGTAATTGCAATGTGGTTAATTTGCCGGGCATAAGCCTTCCTCTGTCTTTTCGACGAGAGATGTGACGAGGAGCCCCGCAATGACGCGTTGATAATGCGACGGAGATGATTCATCCCTACTCGAGGAAGGGGTGTTGTCGTCCAATCGAGGTGCTTCCGCGGTGTAGGATGCGTCTCGACTTCTCTCTGCTTTTGCTTGAACCGCCGATATCCGTTGATCACTTTGCATTGGGTGGTGTCATGGGTGATATTTTCCCGTGATATTCACAAAAGTACCGCCGGCTCGTCCCTTCCCTCTTGTTAACTCGGCTTCCCTCGTCTTGCTTTCCTCGGCTCGGGGTGGCCTCGTCTCTGTTGCTCATGAACACGCCCATGGCTTGCCGATTTCTTGGTTCTTCAATGTGGTGGATTCTCCTCCTTTCGTCTCTTCTTCCGGGCTCTGGGTATCGTTCCCTTGTTTTGGCGTTGGGAGGGGGGTCCTTCCCTCGCCCTCTCTTGCGCGGGGTGAATTCTTGATTCTCTTATTGGGGCCCGTCTTCCCATCGGAGGTTGTCTTCCTCCGCCCGCGCATATTCCCTCATCTTCGCAAAGAGTTCTTCCACCGTACGTACCTCTTTACGAGCGAGCCTTTCTGCCAACGGTCCCCTGCGCAAGCCGCAACGTGCCGCATTGATGATAGTGGTGTCGCTTACTCCTCGTATTTGGCACTTAACCCGGGAGAAGCGCTGGAAGTAACTCTTAAGGGTTTCTCCTTCGCGTTGTCTGACCGCAAATAGGTCACTTTCCTCTTTCATTCCGTCGAAGTTACCCTGGAAGTTGCCTTCAAGCTTGCAGCGGAGTTGCGACCAACAGGTGATCGACCGGGACTCCAACGAAGAGTACCAGGACAGGGCTATGCCTTCAAGTGCTAGAAGGAGCCCCTTCACCTTGATGTCATCATCTCCTCCCACGGCTTCAATCGCCGTATCGTAAACGCGGAGGAACTCCCTTGAGTCTGTCCGACCGTCATATGGCTTAATGGTGGGAAATTTGAAGCTTCCCGGGGAGGGCCATTTTTTGGCCCGTAGACGGGTGCTGAGGGGGTTTGGATCGTGGTCTTCCCTGTGTACCGTCGCAATCGCTGGGGATAGCACCTCGCGGCTCGGGCTTTCATCTTGTGACTCGTATTGTCCCCCGTCTAATCGTCCTTGCAGGCGCTTCAACTCCGCCATGAGTTGCTCGTTGGCTTCCATCAGCGCCCGCACGTTGGGGTCAAGCTCCCCCTGAGTTTCGGTTCCTTCTCCATGGGCTTCTTCGTTTCTATGGGTCTCTTGGCGACGAGTCGGATGTGTCGACGCTTTTGCCACATCTCCTCCTGGTGTCGAAACCGTTCGACCTGTCGTCGGAGGCCGTCGTTTGGGGGCTCGCTTGCGCACGGCCACCGGGGTCTGTGGGGGTAAAGTTCCCACCATGTTTCGGGCTTCTGTTGCGGCTGGCAGCCACGTCTCGTCATCCAGAAGTCGGGGTGGGTCTCCAGATTGGCTCCTCGCACGCCGTCTTGATTCTTCTGCTCCTGCCGTCGTTGCCGGCCCCTTGGATATTGCCTCCTTTCCCTTCTTTGGTGGCATAGCTGCAGGAAACTTACCCTTGGTCTCGATCGGCAGGCGGTGGTTTCACCTCGCGGTTAGGGTTCCCCACGGACGGCGCCAGTGTGGCGGCGTGGAACCACCGGGTTTCTTTCTCTCTTCTTTCTCGTGGGACTGTTTTTTTGTTTTTCGGGGAACTTGCTTCCTCACCATCTTCTTCCCCCCTTTATAGGGCAGGCCTGGTATGGTAGCATATGGGTCGGCTTTCCTTTTTCTTCCTGCTTCTTGTCAAGGACTGACTCGTCTCTTCCATGAGTCATGTCCCACCTACATTGGGTTGTTTGGTCCTCTATCTATACACCTTTCATAAGGGTTCAACGGGAATTTCATGTATGTCAGGATTTCAGATTAACCCGACACGTCCTTGCGTACTCGGGAGGGGTTGTTGGGGGGTGTCAGACCTTGGAGATTTGCGCTAGGTTTACGTCAGAGGGAGACATGGCTGGGAGTAATTTCCTCCGTTTTCCTCCCTTGCCACGGAGGGGGACTTCCCCTCGTTGCGGAGGGGGGAGGGGCGATCTTTATCCTTTACCCCTTTTTACCGGGGGATGGTCTCCTAGGGTATGAACTCATTGCTTTACCGAGGGAAGAGGTTAACGATTATAGACCCGTTCACGTGGGCCATCAGGTACGGGGGCTTCGTTTAGCTAGCCGAGGGAGGGTGATCCTGGTCGGTCCACAACAATAGCCAAACACTCTTTTTCATACGTTGACAGTGCTTGAGTTTTGAGGTTAAAACCTTTACTGAGAAATGCCACTGGGTGCTCGTTCTGCATTAATACTGCTCCCACACCAGAGTTGCAGGCGTCCGTTTCGATGACAAAGACTTTAGCGAAGTCGGGCAAGGCGAGAACTAGAGCCTGAACCAGGGCCTGCTTGAGGATATCAAACGCTTGCTGCACCTTTGGATTCCAATTGAACACCACCCCTTTTTTTAGAAGCTCAGTAAGCGGCCTGCTGATGAGACCGTAGTGTTTAATGAATTTGCGATAGTACCCTGTGAGCCCCAAAAATCCACGAACTTCTTTGACATTCCGTGGAATTGGCCATCGGATGACAGCCTCTATCTTAGAACTATCCGTAGAGACTCCTTGCGGTCCAATGATATGACCCAGGTACTCTAGCTGTTGCCGCGCAAATGAACATTTGGATAATTTGACTAACAAACTGTTTTGGTTCAGTATTTGGAACACCTTCCTCAATAATGCTATATGATTGTCCAAGGTGGAAGTATAGATTAATATATCATCCATAAAAATGAGAACGCCTTTCCGTAAGTGAGTTTCAAATAGCTGATTCATGATGCTCTGAAATGTTGCTGGCGCGTTAGTGAGTCCAAATGGCATAACCAAGAATTCGTAGAGCCCTTGATGAGTCTGGAAAGAAGTCTTATGTTCATCTCCTTCTGCCACCCGTATCTGGTGATAGCCTGAGCGCAAATCCAATTTGGAGAACCATTGCGCCCCCGCTAATTCATCCAATAATTCATCTACAATTGGCATGGGGTGCTTGTTCTTGATAGTAATGGCATTCAACTGTCGGTAATCAACGCATAAGTGCCACGATCCATCCTTCTTCTTGACTAGCAAGACCGGTTATGCATAAGGGCTATTGCTGCGTTGTATAATGCCAGACTACGGCATCTCACAGACTTGACGCTCGATTTTAGTCTTTTGCTTCGGGGAATACCGATAGGGTCTGACAGATATAGGCTGTGCTCCTTGCACCAGAGGTAGCTGATGGTCGTGAGGGCATCTAGGAGGTAGACCATGAGGCTCTGTAAACAAATGCGAAAACTCCTGGACGACCTGCCGCACCTGCTCAGGCATGCCCTGGTTTGTCGGATAAGCAACAGTGTGCACATGCTGATTGTCATTTCTTTGGCCGCCTTTGTAACACAATGCGAAATAGCCCTTCTCCTGATCAACCCGTGTAATTTGTGAGCTGCAATTGGCTGACAATGCGCTGGCTTATCACTAACCCCCAATAACTTGATGTATTTGCCTTTGTACTGGAATTGAAGAATTTTACAACGCCAGTCAATCCACATCGGACTATGCTGCTCCAGCCAATCAGCACCCAAAATCACATCATAATTACCCAGGGGTACCACCCGAACAGGATGTGTGAATGTATATCCTTGTATGTACCATTCCAACGCCGGAATTTCCTGATGACAACACAATGATCCCCCATCAGCTACCACATAGCGCACCTCTGGAATTGTCTGGACAGGAAGCTGTAATTGATGCACCACATGCGGATTAATGAATGAATTCACCGCTCCTGAGTCCACTAAGATCAGTACTTCGTTTTTTCCAATTAGACCCGACAGCTTCAGAGTGTGTCGCTTGGTCATCTTTGGCTTCAAGGTGCCTGCTATAGCCATGACTTCTCCACTTGGTTCCTCATCTGATTCTTCCGAGAGGTCAGTCGGCTCTGCTTCAATTTGCAATGCTTCAAGCAATTCCTCAATGACATGAATGGAGACCTTTTCCGGGCAGGTATGATCGTTTTTACTCCATTTTTCGCCACATGTAAAACATAATCCATTTGTTCTCTGATAAGCCTTCAGGGCTGCCAATTTAGCTTCATTTCTACTCCCTTCTTGTTTCTTAAGACCTTCATATTTTTTTGTGTCCTCATTTTTGTCAATTGACTTTAGCCTGTCACTGTGGGCATTGGGTTTGATGTTACCTCGCTGAAACTCTCGCAGCTCCAACTTTCCCACTGATCCTCGATGTTTGGCATCCTGCTCCTCTTCCTGTAACAACGCTAAGGCGTTGGCAGTATCAACGTCAGGAGGACGGTGTAGCCAAATGGCCGAGCGGATATTGGTGTGTAAACCTTCCAGATATTCATGCACAAAAAATTTTTCATCCAATGTGGGATTGTACAACCATAGATGGTGTCTAATTTCCTCAATCTTGTCTGTATAATCACTCACCGATCCAGTCTGTTTCAAGTTTCTCATCTGCCGTCGAAAGTATTGGTACTTATCTCTTGTGAACTTATCATTTACCAGGTGACAAAACTCTCCTCAATCCTCTATTCTCCCTTTTGCTTCTACCTTCTGCAACCATAAGGCGGCTGAACCTGAAAAGTGCAGAGCAGCAAATCTTGTCTTCAGGCTTTCTTGGACTCCGTAAACATCGAAATATGTTTCACATCTCTCATGCCATAACCTTGGGTTGTCCCCATCAAACTTCGGGAAATCCATTTTGGGCAATTGATGTTGCCCTGCCCTCGGAGAGACCTGAACTTGACTCCGTAATTCTCCACGCCCTTCATCCAGCATCTGAAGATTGGGATATGATGAAAACATAGCGCCCTTGCCAGGAATAGGCGGTGGTATTCTGAAGATGCCTTCCGCATTCTTTTTCTGCATCAACTCTTCCCAACGCCCCATCGTCCCCATGTTCGGATCACTTTTAACTGAATTTGCTGGAGACCCCATCATTGCTTGAGTAGTGCCTGATGGTGGGAGCCGATGACTCGATTCCTCCAGTGAACTCATATGTCCTGGATTACCCGCTCTGGTCTCCAAGGCTTGCAAGCGCTCTTGCAACTTTCCTTGACTCTCCCGTACCTCACCGATCGTTTCTTGGAACGCCTTGAATTGATCACACAACTCCCGCAACATCACCGTGGTAGCATCGCCTTGGGCTTCCATCGCCACTAATATCTTCGTCGTCTACTCTTCGAACGGAGTTGGTTTCTTCCGCGGCGCTAGTGTGATTCTAACCTGCTTTGGTTAGAGCCGTAATTGATCGTATGATCGATCGAGCCAACCGGATTCTTGGTGTTTCACTGTGATCGTCGGGGTTCACCGGAGTTTGCCCCGAGTTCTCAAACCCTCATCCGGGATTTCAGAGCTCAAGATCGCACATGCAACGACTCTGGATGTGTGGCTCTGATACCAAATTGTAACGATCCTACTCTCTTGATCATTCAAAATAGAGGAATGGATAGAAGAGTTGGCGAGAAAGAAGCAGATAAACTCAAGAAGGGGAAGAACTGGGGATTAGAGATTGCGGCCAAATCATTCGTCCCCGAAGCTCACGTTCTGACCCGGCTTAAATAGCCAAGTCCGGTGTCCAACCACAGTAAATTATTACATGGGCTCAACCCAGTCCACTCGGCCCAACAACGCCATCTGAGCTAGTATTACCCATACATAATGCCATTACAAGACCCTCGTACGTAGAGCAAGAAAATAGCAAGTCAAGAAAATATATGATCACCAGTAGACCAAACCCATTCCATCAGTGAGTTATATTAAGATCCCAAAATAAAACAAGAGCCTTTCAACAAAGAATTTGGTTTAGAGTTTAAGACTGAGGTGTTGCAAATACACACACGGAAGCGCTATTCTACACGCAAGTGTAGAATAGTTATTCTACGTGTCGATCAGATGAGAGCTTGCAAACCATCCCATGTACGCCCACTTCATGTGGCCAACAAACTAGTAAATGTATTTCTTGTTTGTGCATGAATCTTTTTTCTTTGATTTAGTCATAACTTTTTATTGACAGCCCAGATTCATAAACGGATTTCACCAGTAACTTACTTACGACGAAAGCAACATAATGATATAAATCTCGCCAATAAATACTACCAAATGAACACCAAATTACTGAATACGTTGTAAGATTTTACTACTGCACAGACTCCACGGGCTATTGAGCCATCTAACATGATAGTATAGATTTTACTAACCATATATATAGATTTTACTACATGTCAGGGGGTTCAGCAGCCCATAGAGTCTATCAGGGTTCACAAAACCGTTTTGAATCTAATTTCGCTAGCCCGGCGGTACTGGTTTTCGCGAAAAACCGCGCGAAAACCGCGAAAAACCGAACAGTTTGCAATTTCAAATCATTTTGAATTTGGGTCAAACTCACGCGATTTTTCGCGAGAAAACCGCGGTTTTTGACGAAAAACCGCTAGGTTTTTGAGGTAAACCGAGAAAACCGAAACTGCTCAGTTTGTGTGAAAAACCGATCGATTTAGGTAAAAAACTGTGAAAAATGAGGGGAAAAACCGCCAAAACTGGGAAAATGTAATAAATATATAAATAAGGTATGTGAAGACATGAAAAAACTCCAGAATGATATCTCCTAAATTTGAAAAGAATTCGACATGATCTTTGCTATAATTTAGACATTTGGAAATTGTAAATTAGAAATTTCAAAATAATATATCAATAAATAATCTTTCATTGCAATATTACAATCACACAGGTGCAAAGATACATATTTATATAACCACGTAGCAATTTCATTACCATTCAATTGTTAACACCATTTACGTTATAATACTTTTTAATTGAAGTTGTGAAGTAGGCATAGGCCATGTTGGACCTGTATGGAAGCTATATTAGTATAATATCAAGTTACAATGAAAAGAATTATGCAAATGAAACATTACCTGCGGGGCTACGGCTAGTATGTATGCTATATATATTAGTATAATATTGTTGCATGATCTTTTTCTTTTTCTTTTTGATTTTTCTATTTTCATTATTTGTAATACCTCTAAAACATCTCCAGACAGCCCACATGCCACCTTTTTCTTTTTCTTTTTGATTTTTCTATTTTCATTATTTGTAATACCTCTAAAACATCTCCAAGCATCTCCAAGCAGCCCACATGCCACCTTTTTCTTCTTCTTTTTGATTTTTCTATTTTCATTATTTGTAATACCTCTAAAACATCTCCAAACATCATTTTTAAAAATATTTTTCACAATTGGTAATATACGAATTAATACTAATTTTAGGAATTTTTTCAATAAATTTTCTCAAATTTTTTGAAATTTTGAAATTTGGATTTGAAATGGGACGGTAAACCGCTCGGTTTCAATTATCGAGCCTGCTTGGTACGCTCAGTTTTCGTGAAAACCGAACAGTTTACCGCGAGATTGTGAACCCTGGAGTCTATGCTATAGTAAAATATTACAATATATAGATTTTACTATCTGTTTGCGCTAAAAACTTGAAGTGGGGTTCTGCAGCGGCGCCTCCGACACCGCCATCAACTAGTCCGGCGGCAAGCACCACGCGTGTGCCGAAAAGGCTAACGGCTTCTGCTACATCAACGATGTCGTGCTCGCCATCTACCAGCTCCTCGGCCACTTCAGGCGCGTGCTCTATGTGGACATCGACGCGCACCACGGCGACGTCGTGGAGAAGGCCTTCCTGGAGTCGAACCAGGTGATGACGGTGTCGTTCCACCAACACGACGGAGGCTTCTTCCCGGGGACCTGAGACATCGACGACGACTTAGGCAAGGGGGCGGCAGGTACTACAGCTTGAACGTGCCGCTGAAGGAGGGCATGGACGACGATGGATACCAATGCCAGCTCGACTACCTAAGTATTTGTTTTTCTCCAATGTCCTACATTATTGTTTTGAAAAGATTGAATAGAGAAGGAACCAAGTATGCACATAGGACATGTTTATATATGTGAGGAACAACGTCTACAAAATGTTCAGAGTTTTGCATTATATACTGAAGGGTTGTCCTCGAAGCATGCAAAAGCTATGTGATAGTGTGATACTCGTTCACGGCTTATGTATCCAACTGTTATATTCACATCCAAGGAATGAGTAAGAACTCAGAAAATATGAACCAAAACATTGTGTGAATTCCATTATGCTTCCCGTCGATGGAAAAAGATAGGAACTCATTTTGTGCCAACTATCCATTCAAACAATTGATGAATGTACATACAGAATCGCATGACGAAATGCGCGCGCATATAGAATCGCAGCCCCTAAAATGTTATCATCCGACAATTTAACCACACGCTTTCTGCTGTAGTTTCCAGACCGCGCAATGGGAGATAGATGCTCTATGGGAGATAGAGGCTCGTCGCCGGGAGGCTTGGGTTGGAGCGGAGTAGAGTGCAGACGGGCCCATCAAGTTACTCCATCAGGGATGCTCAGATGGTACGGATTGTTGGAGTATTTGGGCTTGACCCAAATAAATATTCTTATAAATCCCAAAGGTCTATTTATGCATGATGAGAGGTGAGAAGTTTAGTACCTTATTACTAGTCTAGCTGAGTTGATACCAACATATAAGGAATGTTGGCCTTACCTAGTTAGGGGTGAAACAGATCGGATATGGATCGAAAAACACTCATATTGTATTTGATCAATATAATTTTATCAAATCTGATTTGGACAAGGATAATGCCGGATACACACGACATCTCGAATGCAAACAAAAGGAAATTTAAAAGAATTGGAATTGGATTTCGAATTTGGATTTGGGTTTGAATTTGGTTTGAACCTTACTTGGGCCTTCTTCTTCCTTTGGACCGCCGGCCCGCTCCTTCTCCCGGCACGCTCCGCGCGCGACCGGTCCCGCGCCCCGTTGTGGTCGCCTCCGCGTCTTCTCTGCCACTGGCAGCCTGCTCCGTGCGACGCCGCCTCCATCTTCTGCCCTGCCTGCCCCCGTCTCTTCTCCGCCTCGTCGACCGCGCCAACCTGCTCCCCTCTCTCTCTCCATTCGTCGCTCCGCCTACTCCCACGCCGACCCATCCCCTGCTCTCCCCCATTCCGCGGCGTCGCCGCCCACTCCACCGATGTCACTGCGCTGGGCTCACCGCCCCCTCTCCTCGCCCACGCGCTGTAAGAATCCCCCGAGCCCCCCTTCTTCCTCGCCCCTCTCCTCTCCCTCGCCGGTGAGGCCCCCCTCCCCTTCTTTCCCCCTCTGCCGCCCCCATTTCCTCCGCTGCCCTCACTCCCGCCGCCGCCTCACTCGAACCCTAACCCTAGCCCCCTCTCCCCCTCCGCCGTTTGCCCTCCCCACCGAACCTCTCCTTTCCCCTTCACCCCCGGCGCCAGCCACCGCTTCCTCTCCTGGCCCTAACCCCTCCCCCGCGTCGCTGCTTCCTCACCCTCACCCTAACCCTAATGCCACGAGCCCCCTCGATCTCCCTGACAGCCCGACCCCACCTGCCAGCTATACCCTCGCCCCCCCCCTTTTCTCTCTCTGCCTTCCTAGGTCCACCCTGTCAGCCTCACAATCGTTCGAGCCCGAGCGTCGACCGCCTCACTTCCCGGGCCCGTAGCCAGCCTCATCGCCATGACGACCACACCCGTCAGCCCCCCGGTAGCTGCATGCTGGGCCCCACCTGTCAACATGCCGCCCCCGCTCACTAGGCTGATCCAGCAAGCCGTGCGCGCGCGTTTTCACGCCATGGGCCATTGGCCAAGCGGGTCATGCCTCGAGCGCAGCCCAATACTGTTCATTCGGTTTTTTATTTTTCCTTTTTCTTTTTTGGATAAAAAAAGTCCAGAGAAATCCAGGAAAATTCCAAGAATCCACAAAAATCCCCAAAAAAATCCAAAAATATATCATTTTGACCGTTTCAACCCGAGTCCAAAAATGACCTCTGTTACTATGATGCATTAAGGGGAGGATTAGGTTGTGTACTGATGCAGGATGAAAAAGTGGTCATGTGTGCATCTCGACAGCTGAGACCACACGAGGATAATTATCCAACCCATGATTTGGAATTAGCCTCAGTAGTTCATGCACTGAAGATTTGGAGGCACTATCTGTTGGGAAATCATTGTGAGGTATTCTCCGACCACAAGAGTCTGAAGTATGTGTTCACTTAGCCAAATCTGAACATCTGACAGAGACGATGGTTAGAGCTAATTAAAGACTACGACCTAAACATCCAGTACCATCTAGGAAAGGCAAACGTGGTAGCTGACGCACAGAGCAGAAAAGTATGCCACCACTTAGCCATGACAACAGACCTTTCCCCACAACTAGGAGCGGAAATGCAGCGGTTGAATATGCAAGTAGTAGCAAAAGGATCAGTATCTACCCTCACGATTTAGTCAGACCTTCTGGATCAGATCAAGTTGGATCAGCAGACGGATGAGGAGATCCAACGGTACAAGAGAGAAATGAACGAAGATAACCCATCAGGATTTTCAGAGGATGAGCAAGGCATATTGCGGTTTCGCAACCGTATATGCGTTCCTGACAATAAGGAGATAAAAAGATTAATCCTGATAGAATCTCACTCATCATAGTTTTCAACGCATCCCAGAAGCACAAAGATGTTTCATGACTTAAAAAGGGAATACTGGTGGAAGGGCATGAAGAAGGAAGTACCTGAGTACGTCGTGTGTTGCGACGTGTGTCGAAAAGTTAAGATAGACCACCAAAAAGGCTGCTGGTTTGCAACAACTGCTTCCGGTGCCAGATTGGAAGTGAGAAGAAATAGGAATGAATTTTATTACGGGATTGCCCAAAACTCAGTAAAGATTTGACGCCATTTGGGTCATAATCGATAGACTTACAAAAGTAGCCCACTTCATACCTGTCAAGCAGACCTTCGGAAAGGACAAGCTGGCAGGGTTGTATCTGACTCAAATTGTAAGGTTGCACGGAGTCCCCAAAAAGATTGTGTCAGACTGAGGAGCCCAATTCACATCAAAGTTCTGGGAAAGTTTACGTGAAGCTATAGGGACAGACATAAATTTCAGCACAGCCTATCATCCCATATAGATGGTCAGACAGAAAGGGTTAACCAGATTTTAGAGGACATGTTGAGAGCATGCGCCCTAACCTATGGAGCCTCTTGGGCTACCTGCCTACCGTTTGCAGAGTTCTCATACAATAACAGTTACCAAGCCAGTTTAGACATGTCACCATTTGAAGCTCTATATGAAGAAAGTGCAGAACCCCTCTAAATTGGATAGAGACAAGAAAGAGACAACTCTTTGGACCTCAGATGGTTCATGCTGCCAAAGCTCATGTGAAGATTATTAGAAAGAATTTGAGAACTGCTCAAGGACGACAGAAGAGTTACGCGGATACAAGAAGGAAAGACGTTAGTTACCAAGTTAGTGATTATGTCTATCTAAAAGTAACCCCATTCAAAATAGTCCGCATGTTTCAGATAAAGGGAAAGTTAGCACCCCGGTACATTGTTTCATACCAGATTACATATTGGGTTGAAGAAGTGGCCTACAAGCTACAACAGAGTCCAGAACTATCCAGAGTGCACAACGTGTTCCACGTGTCACAGTTAGGGAAGTGTCTCCGACAACCGTCAAATCAAGTACCACTGGAAGGGATAGATCTGCAGAGTGATTTGGCATATCATGAGGAACCAGACCGAATTGTCAAAATAATTGAAAGGGAACTCAACAACAAGAATATCAGGGTTTGCCAAGTGTTGTGGAGAAATCACACCTTATAAGAGACTACGTGGGAAAAAGAATCGGAGCTGCAGCAGAATTTTCCCAACCTCTTTCCCTAGGAGGAGTAAATCTTGGGGAAGAGATTTATTTTAAGTGGGGTAGGTTGAAATGACCCCAAAATGTCAAAAGGAAATTCAAAAAAATTGTAATTGGATTTCGAATTTGGATTTAGGTTTGAATTTGGTTTGAACCTTACCTGGGCCTTCTTCTTCCTCTGGCCCGCCAGCCCGCTCCCTCTCTCGGCCACACCTGGCCCACTCCGCGTGCGACTGGTCGCCTGCGTCTCGGCGTCGTCGTGTTGCCATCGCCTCCGCGTCTTCTCCGCCACCGGCCGCCTGCTCCACGCCACGCCGCCCCCATCTTCGGCCCCGCCTGCCCTCATCTCTTCTCCGCCTCATCGACCGCGCCAACCTGCTCCCCTCTCTCTCATCACCGCTCCGCTTGCTCCCACGCCGACCCATCCCTTGCTCTCCCCCATCCCGTGGCGTCGCCGCCCACTTCGCCGACGTCACCGTGCCGAGCTCATCGCCCCCTCTCTCCTCGCCCGCGCTGATGTGTACACGGGGGTTCCCGATCTTCTGATGAGAATGATACGTCAATTTGGGGAGTTGATGAACTCGAGATATTGCCTTCCAACCAGCGAGGAAAGGAAAATCGGTAATCGCAATGCCACCAACGCAAGTCGATCAACCACGCTTAGACGCGATGGATCCTTATCCCTACTAGCAATCGAGAAAATTGTAAGAACAAAGTGAGGAACCAATATGAATTTTTGTTACCAATAAAACTCACGAACACAAAGGTGAGGTTCTGTTTCTCGTCTCGGGCGGTCTAGTCGACACGCGCAAGCACGAGGAGGGACGCACAAGGGGTCTACCAAAACACAACAAAACCTAAGGAACAAAGCATGGAGGTGACGGTCATATATAGATGGGCGGCCCAGAGAGGGGTGCCCATGCTAGGATTGGCCACCACGGCCACCACCAAACCATAAACATAAATGGGACATAGGCCCAAAAATGCGGTGACGTAGCACCCTGAGTTTCTGATCTATGATGTTTTTTTGCATATTCTTGTTGCTCCTGAATGAATCTAGCCATGGGACCAGATCCATTAGAAAGCTTATCTCCTAATCTTTCCAACGAGTGGTCGCACGTTGAAAACGGACTTCGGATGTGACCAGGGTGTCCTTTTGAAGTTTGGCTATTGCTGGATGGCCAAGATGGACGCGGAAACGACTTGGGCTCCAAGTTGAACCTTCCTTGGTGCGTGGGCCATCATCGGTGTACGTGCTTGAGGCGTTGGTCCTTTGTTTCCTTTGTTTTGGGCTTGAAATGTTGAGCTTCTTGATTAAGGCCCTTTGGCGACGAAGATATCATGGCGTCGAGTGTAGGTGATGAAGACAGCACGATCAGAGAGGAAGTAGTGGCAATAGTTGTATCCTTGGGGTTGATGTCCTCATCTCTCGCGCTATAAGAACCCCCCCGGAGCCCCCCTTCTTGCTCGCCCCTCTCCTCTCCCTCGCTGGTGAGCCCCTCTTATTTCCCCCTCCGCTGCCCCCATTTCCTCCGCCGCCCCCTCGCCCAAACCCTAACCCTAGCCCCCTCTCCCCCTCCCCAGCCGAACCCCAACTTTCCCCTTTGCCCCAGGCGCTGGTCGCCGCTTCCTCTCCCGGCCCTAACCTCTCCCCCACACCATCGCTCTGCCTCCGAGCCGCCGCCGCCGCCTCGCTCGCCCTCACCCTAACCCTAACGTCTCACGCCCCTCGATCTCCCTGACAATCCAGCCCCACCCGCCAGTTATACCCTCGCCCCCCTTTTTCTCTCTCTGCCTCCCTGGGTCCACCCTGTCAGCCTCACTACCGCTAGGGCCCACGCATCGGCCACCTCACTCCTCAGGCCCGCTGCCAGCCTCACCGCCCTGCTGACCCCACCTGTCAGCCCCCCTATCGCCGCCCGCTGGGCCCCCCATCAGCACGCTGCCCCCACTCGCTGGGCCAGCCCAACAGGCACGCGCGTGCGCGTTTTCATGCCATGGGCTGTTCTGCCAGGTAGTCCATGCCCCAAGCGTGGTCCAACATTGTTCATTCAGTTTTTAAATTTTTCTTTTTCTTTTTCGGATAAAAAAAATCAGAAAAATCCCCCAAAAATCCAAGAATCCCCAAAAATTCCCAAAAAGAAAATCCAAAAATGACCTCCGTTCCGCCCGATCAAGTCTCCAAATTCTTGAAAATGACCAAAACGCCCTCCGACACTCCCTCCGTCCCCTTTTTCAATTTTATTAACGGTTTTTATTTTAGTTGCTTTATTTTGTCCGTTTTACGTAAATTTTCGTATTTATGTGCTAGATCCGACGTTTGCGCAGCACCCGAAGCCCGAGCAATCCCAGGAACCGAAGCAGGACCCGAACAGAGACGCGTACGACTACGTCAACTACAACCTAGACGACCCCGCAGCGCAGCAAGGCACGCCGCACGCCTGTAAACATATTGAACCCAATTGTTCATAATATTGTAGTATTTAAATTCTATCGCATTATTTTAGCTGTATGTTGAAATACTAAAAAGCGATAGTTTAGAATGACATGCTACTTAGCTATACCTAATTTCGCAATTAGCCTCCTTGACATTGATGAAACCCATTAACCTTGAATAACCCTAGTTAATGATTATACATACCCTAGTTAATTAATAATCATATTAGTCTCACTCGAAATCATTAAAAGAGGTATAAAATTGTGGCGAGCAGTTGGCTCGGTGATTTTAGAACTGTGCTACGGCCAGGGGGACAGTATTGGACTAACCACGAGATGGATGCTAGTCCGATCCCCGACCGATGACGTAAGCCATGTCTGGTTTGGTGGCTGGTACGAGCAGGTACCAGATTGGTCTATGGATGGTTGTATGGCTTGGTCTTTGGTAACATAAGGTTAAACCCCCTTGAGCAAAGTAAATAACTTAATATCCCGCTCAACCACAAGTCGGACCGGTTAGTTCAGTTGAATTGTTTCTGATATAGCTCAGTACATTGTTCATTTCCTGAAAAATACTTACATGATGGTACCATTCTCGGAAGGATAATGGGGAGCAGCATTCCTGGCAGGGGAATGACTGATGGGGTGGAACAGGAAGGGGCGTTGTAGCGCCATTCGCTGGTTCTCACAACGGTAGGTACTCGCTCAGGGTAGTGGATCCTGAGTGGAGTGGTCTTGTACCTACCGGTTAGGGGCTATCCGAGAAATGTTCAACAAAAGGATGCGATCATCTCGGCCCCGGCCGCATGCATTTAAGTTGCATGTAAATTTGCGCATGGTATTAACGACCGTAGAAATCTTATGGGTAAAGCTGAGCAAGTATGCCATGCTTTCGATTAATGAAGCTAAGTTTGATTGGGGTGACTCCCGTAACCTAGCTCATGTAGTCCTGTAAATTTTGAGAATGTAGCTTAATTTGGGTTAAACCTGCTTTTACAGTTCATTGCTGAGCAAAATTAATCTTTTTTGTCAAATGATCTTTTATAAAAGGCTATAGCTACTTGTTAGCCCAGAAAGCCAAAAGGCAGATTTTTTAAAAAGCTACAGCTCCCCAAACAGGACCGAAGAGGGTCGGGTTAAAGGGGATGGCTTGGACTAGGCTTTACAATACTGAATCACTGTAAACAAAAAATTGCTAGCTAGTCGGCAACGATTTTCATCAAAAATCATCCAAAAGAATGGTTTTGAAGTTAAAACTCTTTGAATTCAGCGGCCAAAAGAATTCAAAAAATTTTTAAAGTTGATCGATTCTATCGATTTTCACCAATTTTTGACCAGTTTTTTTCGCAAAAATTGGCAAACTAAGTGAAATAATTCGAAACCAATTTTTGATCGATTTTCAAACGATTTTGTCGGTTTTCACCGATTTTCAACTGGTTTATGTCGCATAAAAATTCCCAAGTTTTTTGAATTTTTTTTAATTTGACTGTTTTATTGACCAATATAGTTTATCGAGCCGGCTCACGATTTTCCAGCAATTTTTGAAACCCTGGCTGGGACTACTCCGATAGGGTTGAACTATTGTCCATGCCGCCAATTTTGAAGTCGATGTTCTTCGTTGGGATTTGGTAGAACTTGATATGAATTTTGGATTCAAATCCTACTGAATTCCTTTTATATAATGGAACAAGTCCATTTTACATCTTACAACTTTTCAAAAAGTCTACTCAACACCCTCAACTATAGAACACGGTATTTAGCAACCAAAACTTATAAAACCGGGTTAATTTACACCTTAAGTCGGTTTTGAAAAGTGGCTTTGCTGATGTGAATCCAACTTAGGGCGATTTTTGTGATGTTGGCAGCCATGTCATGAATTTTTGCTGATGTAGATCCAAATGAGAGAAGGAACTACAACAACAAGAAGAAAGAGAATGTATATATAGAAAGAAAATGAGTGAGAAAAAGGTCGATGTTGTAGATATCAATACCCTTGAATTGGATCTTCATTAGCAAAACTCAATAATGTAGCTGTCAATATGGTGAAAACTATTTTGAGTTGGATCCAAATCATCAAAACTGCCCTACAAAACTGTGTTGGCGTGAGTTTCATGAAAAGTTCGTTCCCTGCAGTGATTTTGACCACTACTTCAAAGTCAAAGCCTTAATGAACTCAACAAACATAGTGGCAGAAGCAATGAGGCATCAAATGAGTAGCAGGGCGGCGAAATTAAGACAATCCAGTTGCTTCATAGATATCCACAACTGAAATGAGCAATAACATCGCTAGTAATTCTACAGCTGGAATCAAAAGCCTTGTCGACAAAATAAGCCATTGGGTAAAACTGTAAAAGATAGCACCTTTCTTCATCAATCCCTTCGACTGAATGCCGTGGCACCAGACGCTTCTCCAGGCTGAAGGTGAGCATCAGGGGCCTCTCCACGATGTACTCTGGCGCCAAGCCAACCTTAGTGACCATGAACTCTATCTTGTGGCGAAGTACCTCCTCGGATAGTCCTAGAATCTGTGGCTGCTTGCAGAATGCAGCGCCCAGCTTGTCCTTGGAGCAACCGAGAATGCTCCTCAATAACTCTATATTGCAACGAAGTTTCTCCGCGGATAGTGCTAGTGTCGCACCCCGGAATAACACCTCCGAAATCCTCTGTGTATTTTGTACTAGTCCAGGAAATGCTAGTACACACAGTAGAAATGAAACCATAGCATATCCGTCATTCTTTATTAATAATAAATATTCAAGGTTTACGTATGAAATGGCGCGCAGGCCAACGAATAAATAAACGAATAAATGAAAGCAGCGGAAATGAAGATAGATAGATAGAGCCCAATTAATTTGCCACAGGCAATCGACTGGGGGGCACGGCCTAGTCCAGCTGTTCCTCACCATCGTGATACTCCTCCTCTGAAGTGGTAAATTAAGCAAGGGTGAGTACAAACGTACTCAGCAAACCACACCAGAAATGCAATATAAATGTACGGGTAATCAAAGGATGGCAATAAGGTTTATTTAAGCATAAAGCAACAGTTTAATAACATTTTCAACAATTTTAAAAGGCATACTTTATTCCAAAATCAAATCTATACATTTTAACTCAGGAATCTCTCCTGGAATTGGCTAAGTTATACCCATGATGGACTCCCTCCATCCAACATTATTTTTCGAAAATCAAATTTTAATTTACCAAAGTCTAATCTGAGAATGGCTTGCTCGGCATGCCCATGACCGCGGGCGCGGCTAATCGATTAGTTTGACACTCTGCAGAGGTTGTACAACTTTACCCACAAGACATAATATTTCCCTTTTATGTCAACACACTTCCTTTGGTGAGTGACAGAGAAAATTATGACAAGGCCCCATTAATAAATCATACATGTAGTCATGCCCGCTAAGGTTTCACCGCTGAAAGACTCCTCTATTCGTAAGCCCTCTTGCGCCAGAGTGGCAAGACATCTCGCTTTCACCACACCACTACCCTCATATGGCATGACTGTCCATGAAATAATTTAATAAGGATAGCCGTGTCTGTCCCATTCGGACTCGTGGTAGTGCGGTTAGGCTTTACATTCAATGAGACCTGCAGGTCCTTAATTGACTAGGCGAGACTGTCCACAAACCCAGAACCATGACCTCACCACTTTCCAACCAATTCTCGCCCGGTCTAAGTCATTTTCATTTTAACCATACTATTCTCCACATTAATACTAACATTGATCACTATAAGTTTCCAATTGAACATGATATCATTTTGGCATAAAGTTCCCCAAAATTTCCTAAGTTCAGTTCTATGCATGGCTAAGCAATGTCTAACTATTACCATAGTTATAACTCATATTTTTACTAAGGTTACAAGGGTATCGGAATTCAAATGTCAAAGGTCGCATATCGGAATTGGTTTTAACTATCATTTAAAACTAGGTCGGAAATTAATGTCCATAATAAATAAGCATGCAATAATTTAAATTCAACATACAAGTTCATAAACTGAGAGCAATATGATCAAGGGGGTGTGACTTGCCTGGTTCGACGAGTTGCTGCTCGAAATCGTCGTTCGGGAACTCCTCGGACTCTCCGTAATCTACGCGCGAAAAACAACCAAATTCAAATAAGATCCAAACAAACTCAAATAAACACAAATTGAATTTCAAACTAGCTCTAAACTAAAGTCTGAGATTTCTAATGAATTTAGGAAGAAGAACGGAGCCAATCGGAGTTCGAACGGGCGAAAACGGGCTCCCGGAAGTTTAAAAACAAATAAAACGGGTTTTCTGGAATTTTTGAAATTATTTTTAAAGAGAAAATCCGATTTTCCACGTCATGCTGACGTCAGCGGCCTTTTTCGGATTTTTGGAAATTCTTTTTTTTTCTTTGTCGACAGTGGGGCCACCTGCGTGAATCAAGGCCCACGCGACGCTGACCTACACGCCTGCAGCGTGCTCGCTACTGAGCGCGCCCAGTGCACTACCGAGCTGGGCGGGGCGGCAAGGCGTGGCGACACGGCCGGGCGAAGGAAGGGGGCGGCGGTGCACCGGCCCGGCGCGAGGCCGAGGCGGGATCGGAGCCGAGGGAAACCGGAGGCGCGGGTGCCGCGCGACGGGCGGGCGGGGCTCGCCGGAGCCGAAGACGGAGGTGGCGGGGGCGGCGCTGCGGGGTGAGGTGCGGCGCGGGAGGAGTGGGAGCGGGGCCCGGGAGAGAGGAGGGGTCCCGGGGGGTTTTATAGGGGCGGCGGCGCGCACGGATCGCCATGCGCCGTTCTTGTGGCGCTGGAAGTGGGGGCCAGCGGCAACGCGGCGCGGAGAAGACGGCCTGGCCGTTGGCGGCGGCGGCCCAGGCGCGGGAAGAGCAGGTCGTTACAAATCTACCCACCTTAAAAAGAATCTCGACCCCGAGATTCGGACTGGCTAGCAAAAGAGTTGGGGATATTCGGACTTTAGCTCCTCTTCTTTTTCCCAAGTAGCTTCTTTTTCTGAATGATGACTACACTGAACTTTGCAGAAGTGAATGGTCTTTCTCCTCATGACATGTTCTGCAGTCTCAAGAATCTTGATCGGATGCTCTTTGTAAGTCAAATCGTTTTGGATCTCGATGTCATCCAACTGTGCTTGCTCAGTGGGAACTCAAAGGCATTTCTTCAACTGCGACACATGAAATACATCGTGCACTCCTGCCAGCGCTGGAGGTAAACTCAGCTGATAGGCAACTTCTCCTTTCCTGGACAGTATGGGGTATGGGCCCACATACCGTGGTGCTAGTTTTCCCTTATTTCCAAAGCGTCTCACACCTGTAAGGGGAGTGACTCTGAGATACACATGATCACCTGGCTCAAAAGCTAGCTCTCTTCGGCGAGTGTCCGCATAGCTTTTCTGCCTAGACTGAGCTATCTTGAGCCTATCTTGTATAAGCTTGACTTTCTCTTCTGCCTCATTCAGAATACTTGGACCGAACAACTGTCGTTCTCCCACTTGATCCCACAATAGCGGAGTTCTGCATTTCCTTCCATACAGCGCTTCAAATGGTGACATCTTCAAGCTAGCTTGATAACTATTATTATATGAGAACTCAGCGAATGGAAGACACTTGTCCCAACTGGCATGATAGTCCAACGCACAAGCGCGCAACATATCTTCCAATATCTGATTCACACGCTCGGTTTGTCCATTTGTTTGAGGATGGTAAGCTGTACTGAAATTCAGTCGGGTTCCCATGGCTTCATGTAAACTTTTCCAGAAGCGTGAGGTAAACTGACTACCTCGATCCGAGACTATCTTCTTAGGAATTCCATGTAAACATACAATCTTGGTTATATAAAGTTCTGCCAGTTTATTTCCTCCATACCTAGTGTTCATCGGTATGAAGTGGGCTACCTTGGTGAGACGGTCCACAATTACCCAAATGGAATCATAATTTGTTTGGGTTTTAGGGAGTCCGGTAATGAAATCCATTCCAATTTCCTCCCATTTCCATTCTGGGACTGCTAATGGCTGTAGCAGGCCTGCTGGTCTCTGATGTTCTGCTTTAACCCTCTGACAGACATCACAGCGAGCTATATATTCTGCAATTTCTCTCTTAATGCTAACCCACCAGTACTTTTTCTTCAAATCCTGATACATCTTTGTACTGCCAGGATGAATAGAGAATGGCGACTCATGTGCTTCCTGCAGAAGTACTTCCTTTATCTCCTTATGGTCCGGCACACACAACCTATTCTCGAACCATATAACACCTTGTTCATCCTCTGAAAATCCTGGGGACTTTCCTCTTCCTATATTCTTCTTAATTTCTTGGATATCAACATCCTCTTTTTGAGCTTCTCTAATCTGATCTCGAAGTGTGGGTTGTACTTCAAGTGCATTCACCGATCCGTGAGTGACAATCTCCAGATTCATCCTCTTCATTTCCTGGCATAGCTCAGATAACCCTTCTCTAACACTGATCGTGTTGACATGGCTCTTTCTGCTCAAGGCATCAGCTACCACATTGGCTTTCCCTGGATGATAATGGATACCAATATCATAATCCTTAATCAACTCTAGCCATCTTCTCTGTCTCAAATTGAGCTCGGTCTGAGTGAAGATATACTTCAGGCTCTTATGATCCGTGTATATTTCGCAACGATTACCGATGAGGTAATGTCGCCAAATCTTCAAAGCATGTACAATCGCGGCCAGCTCTAAGTCATGAGTAGAATAGTTGCTCTCATGAGGCTTCAACTGCCGTGATGCATATGCTACCACTTTTCCTTCTTGCATCAGCACACAACCTAAACCTTGCCGTGAGGCATCACAATAAATCACAAAGTCCTTGTGAATATCGGGTAGGATCAGGACTGGTGCTGAGACAAGTCTTTTCTTTAGCTCTTCAAAGCTTTTCTCATAAGATTCTGTCCATTCAAACTTCTTCTCCTTCTTCAAGAGTTGAGTCATTGGACGTGCAAGCTTGGAGAAACTCTCTATAAATCTCCGGTAATATCCAGCTAATCCCAGAAAGCTTCTAACTTCAGAGACAGACTTGGGCTATTTCCATCCCATCACTGCTTCTACTTTGGCTGGATCCACCGCTACTCCACTTGCGGATACAATATGTCCAAGAAATCATACTTCCTTCAGCCAAAACTCACACTTGCTGAACTTGATGTACAGCTGGTGGTCCTTGAGCTTTTCCAATATCAATCTCAGGTGTGTCTCATGCTCCTTCTCATCTCTAGAATAGATGAGAATATCATCAATGAACACCACCACAAATTTATCCAGAAATTCCATGAACACCTTATTCATCATATTCATGAAATAGGCTGGTGCATTGGTCAACCCAAATGACATAACGGTGAACTCATAAAGTCCATACCGAGTGGTGAAGGTTGTCTTGGGTACATCTTCAGGTCGGATTTTTAACTGATGATATCCTGACCGAAGATCTATTTTGGAGAAGACACCTGCTCCCTTTAACTGATCGAACAAGTCGTCGATCCTGGGCAAGGGGTACTTGTTCTTAATGGTGACCTCATTAAGAGCTCTATAATCCACACACATCCTCATACTACCATCCTTTTTCTTGACAAAAAGAACAGGTGCACCCCAAGGTGATGAACTTGGCCTGACATATCCCTTGTCTCACCTCACGAATTTGCTTCTTTAATTCAGCTAATTCATTTGCGGGCATTCTGTACGGCCTCTTTGAAATTGGGGCTGTACCAGGGACGAGATCGATTATGAACTCAATATCCCGGTCTGGAGGCATACCAGATAAATCCTCTGGAAAAACATTCGGATATTCCTGTACGATTGGCACTTGCTCTAAGATTAAGCCCTTGAGCTTATTGAGACTGGCTTGCTTCTCCCTACTGTTCTTGGACTCAAACTCAACCTTGATCCCACCTTCATTAGTGAGTTCAATAGTCCGGTTGAAGCAGTTAATTCGGCCCTTATTCTTGGTTAACCAATCCATACCAAGGATCACATCCAAATCTTGGGACTGCAAAACTATTAAGTTTGCTAGGAATGTCACTCCTTCTATAATCAAAGGAATTTTTGGGCAAATGGAGCTGACCCTTACTTCTAATCCGGGGGAGCTGACTATCATGGGATTGGCAAGAGGAAAGGTGGCTATCCCATGCTTACCCACAAATCGACTAGCAACAAAAGAATGTGAAGCTCCAGAGTCAAATAAAACTGATGTTGGGACTGAATTTACGAGGAACGTACCGACGACCACATCCGGAGCATCCTGGGCTTCTTCTGCTGTGATATTGTTGACACGGCCTCTGACTGCTGGCACCGGCTTCGCTGCTGGAAGAGCTGAAGGGTTGGGTTTGGCCGGTGCTGGTGCTAGCATGGCTCTCTTCGTAGGGCACTGATTCGCAAAATGTCCCATCTCGTGACAGTAGTAACACTGGACTCCAGCCGTAGTCTGTGTAGTCCTCTGGATCTGATTGCCTGCCGGGGCTGGAGGTGGCCTGAAGTTGGGGTTGGCAGGGCGCTGCGGTGCTACCAATGCCCTGGATGAAGAAGGAACCTGAGGTCTGACATGCTGCGGAGGCTGAGGCATCGCGGTGCGAGGCCTGGGGTGTCCTCCGGGGTTATTCTTTTGGAAAGCCATCCTTCTCTTGCGATTTTCCATTTCCTGTTGCTTGCCCTCCTGGCGAATAGCCTTGTTGACTAACTGCTGGAAGTCAACGTAGTCATGGGATATGAGCTGAACTGCCGACTCATCATTCAGTCCCTCAATGAAGCGCTCCTGCTTCGCTTCATCGGTGGCTACGTCTTCCGGAGCATATCTGGCCAGATGATTAAACTTGTTCAAATATTCCGTCACTGTGCGTCCTCCCTAACGCAAGGAACGGAACTCCTTCTTCTTAAGTGCAATGACACCTGAAGGAATGTGAGCTCGGCGAAAAGCTCGCACAAAGTCATCCCAAGTGATAGCTTGAGCGTTCCGGTGAGTAACCCGAAAGTTATCCCACCACTCAGCAGCAGGTCCACTCAGCTGATGAGAAGCGAACAAGACTCGCTCTCGATCACTACACTGGATGATGTCCAACTTCTTCTCAATGGTCCTGAGCCAATCGTCCGCATCAAGAGGCTCAGCACTGCTGGAGAACACTGGAGGCTGGGTTCTCATGAATTCTGGCAACTTGTTCTGCTGGTGATGCTGGTGGGTGGCGGCTTGAGCATTCTGATTATTGTTGATACTCTGCGCTAACAGCTGGATAAGCTGGTTCTGATTCTCCATCATCTGCTGCCAGGTGGGTCCATCTGCGGGAGGAGGGGGCAATCCTGGCGGAGGGGGACTGTTGGCGTTGCTACGAGTGTTCACCATCTGATGGTTGATGACAAGATTTAGAAAAAGGGAGGAAAAAGAGATCTACCCAAGGACCCCACACACAAGCGATAAAACTCCAATAAAACTCCAATTAAACGAACGAACGAATGAATCAAATCTTTATTAAACTTCTAGCAAAAGAAGGCGCCTGTTTACAAGAAGTAACGACAGCACGCACAACGAAAGAATCAACGTCTAAAGCTATCTAAAGAATGAACTAATCCTGCTGAGGTCCACGGAACTGGCTCAAGTAAGTCTTCTTGTCGCCGGTCTTTCTCTTCTTCGGGACGTGGACAGGCTCCGAGTGCTCTGAAGTCTCTCCCTGGACAGACGAACCCTCATTGCCGGCCTTGTACATGGCCAGCTCCTCCTGCACTTCGCGAAGCTTCTGCTGGGTCGTCAACAGCTCGTTAAGGGTGTCCTGGTAGTTTTCGTCCATAGCCTCCGTGAGCTCTATCTGACGTAGCAACACGGTGGAGCTAGTCGTCGTAGGCGGGCGAAAGGCACTATATGAGCTGCACTGATACTTGATGGGATAGTAGCGAAACTCAGAGGGCTTTAACTGCACCTCATAGAGTCTCCCCATCGTCCGTACTGCCTCACGAGCTGCATCCTGAATGCTCGTGGCAAAAGTGTCTCTCATTATTGGAGCCTCATAGATATGGGAGATGGTCCTGCCGCGGTCCTGAGCGTAGATGTGAACTTCGACTCTCCATTGATCCTGTGCGAACGTCCGTGTCCGGAAGCCGTGGTAGACGGGTCTCTCCGTGAATCCGAAGAATTGGGCCATATCTAGCAAGATTCTGGTCCAGCTCTCCATGTACAGTCCGTACGACACCGCAGTCGGAATCTCAGCCATCTACAAAGTTTGAGAGAGAGACGACTTAGAAATAGATTTTTATAAACCGAAGGGGATGAGTGAAAAGAGAGTAAGGAATAAAAGTTTTCGAAATTAGTTATCTTTTAAAATATAGTCCTTAAGTTTGAACCATGGCTATGACCTACAGTCGATATGGCTCTGATACCATCTCTGTCGGACCCCGGAATAACACCTCCGAAATCCTCTGTGTATTTTGTACTAGTCCAGGAAATGATAGTACACACAGTAGAAATGAAACCATAGCATATCCGTCATTCTTTATTAATAATAAATATTCAAGGTTTACGTATGAAATGGCGCGCAGGCCAACGAATAAATAAATGAATAAATGAAAGCAATGGAAATGAAGATAGATAGATAGAGCCCAATTAATTTGCCACAGGCAATCGACTGGGGGCACGGCCTAGTCCAGCTGTTCCTCACCATTGTGATACTCCTCCTCTGAAGTGGTAAATTAAGCAAGGGTGAGTACAAACGTACTCAGCAAACCACACCGGAAATGCAATATAAATGTACGGGTAATCAAAGGATGGCAATAAGGTTTATTTAAGCATAAAGCAACAGTTTAATAACATTTTCAACAATTTTAAAAGGCATACTTTATTCCAAAATCAAATCTATACATTTTAACTCAGGAATCTCTCCTGGAATTGGCTAAGTTATACCCATGATGGACTCCCTCCATCCAACATTATTTTTCGAAAATCAAATTTTAATTTACCAAAGTCTAATCTGAGAATGGCTTGCTCGGCATGCCCATGACCGCAGGCGCGGCTAATCGATTAGTTTGACACTCTGCAGAGGTTGTACAACTTTACCCACAAGACATAATATTTCCCTTTTATGTCAACACACTTCCTTTGGTGAGTGACAGAGAAAATTATGACAAGGCCCCATTAATAAATCATACATGTAGTCATGCCCGCTAAGGTTTCACCGCTGAAAGACTCCCTCTATTCAGAAGCCCCCTCTTGCGCCAGAGTGGCAGCATCTCGCTTTCACCACACCACTACCCTCATATGGCATGACTGTCCATGAAATGATTTAATAAGGATAGCCAGGTCTGTCCCATTCCAGACTCGTGGTAGTACGGTTAGGCTTTACATTCAGCGAGACCCAGACCGGTCCTTAATTGACTAGGCGAGACTGTCCACAAACCCAGAACCATGACCTCACCACTTTTCAACCAATTCTCGCCCGGTCTAAGTCATTTTCATTTTAACCATATTATTCTCCACATTAATACTAACATTGATCACTATAAGTTTCCAATTGAACATGATATCATTTTGGCATAAAGTTCCCCAAAATTTCCTAAGTTCAGTTCTATGCATGGCTAAGCAATGTCTAACTATTACCATAGTCATAACTCATATTTTTACTAAGGTTACAAGGGTATCGGAATTCAAATGTCAAAGGTCGCATATCGGAATTGGTTTTAACTATCATTTAAAACTAGGTCGGAAATTAATGTCTATAATAAATAAGCATGCAATAATTTAAATTCAACATATAAGTTCATAAACTGGGAGCAATATGATCAAGGGGGTGTGACTTGCCTGGTTCGACGAGTTGCTGCTCGAAATCGTCGTTCGGGAACTCCTCGGACTCTCCGTAATCTACGCGCGAAAAACAACCAAATTCAAATAAGATCCAAACGAACTCAAATAAACACAAATTGAATTTCAAACTAGCTCTAAACTAAAGTTTGAGATTTCTAATGAATTTAGGAAGAAGAACGGAGCCAATCGGAGTTCGAACGGGCGAAAACGGACTCCCGGAAGTTTAAAAACAAATAAAACGGGTTTTCTGGAATTTTTGAAATTATTTTTAAAAAGAAAATCCGATTTTCCACGTCATGCTGACGTCAGCGGCCTTTTTCGGATTTTTGGAAATTCTTTTTTTTGCTTTTGCTGACAGGTGGGGCCACCCGGGCGTGAACCGCGTCCACGCACGCGGTGGACCACACGCACGCGCGCTGCAGCGCGCTGAGCGCCCAGTGCACGGCCGAAGTGGCTGGGGCGGCGCAGCGCTGCGACCCACCGACGGGCGAAGGAAGAAGCGGCGCGGCAGACCGCGGCGCGCGAGGCCGGCGGCGGGACGGCCGGAGCGAGGGAAACCGGAGGCGCGGGTGCTGCGCGACGGGCGGGAGGCTCGGGCTCGCCGAGCCGAAGACGGAGGTGGCGGCGGCGCAAGAGAGGAGAGGCGAGGAGGAGAGGGAGAGGGGCACGGAGAGAGGAGGGTCCCGGGGTTTTATAGGGGCGAGACGCGCGGCGTGAACGGCGCAGGCGGATCGCGCGGCGGCGGTTGCGCGGGCGCGGAAAGTGGGGACGCGGCGACGACGCGGCGCGGAGAAGACGGCCTGGCCGTTGGCGGCGGCGGCCCAGGCGCGGGAAGAGCAGGTCGGTACAGCTAGAATTTGTGGATGCTTGCAGACTGCAGTAATATCGGAGCTCAAATCTGTTATAAAGGTGAATTCAGGAGTAGAACAATCTATCGAATTTTTCTTCAATAATATCGGCTCTTCGAACAGAAAATTTAATCTGCCACCACCGCATGCATGAAGCATCTCTCACTTTCTGTTTGCTGCCTCTAGGAGGGATACTCCCAATTTGCCCTAATTCCAAACAATTCACGATGTATTTAGTGTCGCATGCTCGTTACTACCAGAAATCCAAAGTCCACTTCTAACGAGAGGTGCTTCTATGCTCTCCCTCCTAATACAAGTTGCACAAATCTTGAAGCAAATGAAGGGGTAAGTAATCCTCATCTACCCTTCATTCATGCTTAAATATTTATGCAACTTTAAAAAGGAAAAGCATAGAAGCACTCGTTCTAACGAGAGTAGAAAAGTACAACGGAAATGACTAAACTATTCTTACTTCAAAGGAACACAAAATAAAGAACGCCACAAAATTAGAATTTGTGCACAGATTTTTTTTTCCCTTTCGCAAAGAACGACGAAATTGTGCATAACATATTTTCCAACAAAGGAAGAATATAAAATCAGGGAATGAATTCTCTGCATTTGTTTCATTAAATTAAACGCATTAGTCGTTAGGAGCAGTTCAATTAGGCACAAAGAAATCACAATCTGGCATTATACAACTCGAAGGGTGATCCCAACTCCCAAGTGTTAGTCTCTCAATTAGTCAATTGTCTAAAGGGAGAAATCTGTATTGTGCCCAAGGGCTTGTTTGGAGTAGCTGAATTATGGTGTCCTAGCCTCCGCTAGTGTCACTAATTAGTTTGCTAACTAGCATGAATTATTAGGTGGTGTATACAACATTAGATTTGCATGTGTAGACGGAAAGTTCATTCCCAATAGTGATTTTGCCCACTAGTTGAAAGTCAAAGTCTTAATGAAGTAATCACTGAGCAATTGAAACAGCAATTGAAATAATATGGGTAATCCATTCAGCTCAAAATAAAATAGCCAAGCCACAATGAAGTAAATAACCCTACAAAGACAAGCACACGTCAATTGAAAGTAAAAAAAAAAAGAGCACATAATTAGGAAATGCACAAGGGCAAAAAAGAGGCAGCTAATACAATCAAAACCATGTTTGCTCAAAACACCAGAATAAAAGGTAGTTGCAGAAGTAATGAGGCATCACATGAGCAGTAGGGCAGCCAAATTAAGACAGTCTAATTGCTTCGGAGATATCCACAATTGAAGCTAGGATCACAACATGAGCAATAAGAATATAAGATCAAGGTGTTGTGTTAGCTGTAAGCCTGAAACACTATGCAATACATTTGTCCGAAGGTTTCAATGTTCGACTTCAGTAGGCACCTTCCCAGCACAAACTGCAGCATAAGCATCTGCGAGCCCAGGAACAGCGTCCTTGTGACGGTCAATGTATTTCGCTATGAAAACCTTCTCGGCATAACAAAATATTGAGAAAAAACTAGCACTTATCTTCATCAATCCCTTCGCCTGAAGGACATTTATGACGTAATGCCGTGGCAGCAGCCGCTTCTCCAGGCTGAAGGTGAGCAGGTGGGGCCTCTCCACGATGTATTCTGGCTCCAAGCCAACCTTAGTGACCATGAACTCTATCTTGTGGCGAAGTCTCTCCTCGGATAGTCCTAGAATCTGTGGTTGCCTGCAGAACGCAGCACCAACCTTGTCCTTGGAGCAACCAAGAGTGCTCCTCAAGAACTCTATCTTGCAGCGAAGTTTCTCCTTGGATAGTCCAAGAATCAGTGGGTGCCTGCAGACTGCAACGCCAAGCTTGTCCTTGGAGCAACCAAGAGTGCTACTCAAGAACTCCATCCTCGCAGCAACCTTGTCTTCGGCGAAACCACAGGTCACGGCCACCGCGTACTTGAATGCATATGAAGTGCGGGGCACAACGAGCTTCTCAGCGCGCAGCACAAACGACTTAACCCGCTCTGGATTGGACGAGAGCAGCCTTCGGCAGACCATTGACATGTTGACAATATCACAAACACTTAGGCCGCACTCCCGAAGCAGTGCGATGTTGGGCTTGACAACCTTCTCGATGTCGGTTCTGAGGATGCTGTTGTCAGTCTTCACCATCCGGAGGAGCTTGTCGAAGGAGCCGAAGAAGGGGATCCAGAGAACTCGAGCTTCGAGGCGACGTCGCAGGAGCGGAGCGCTATGGCGCCGCCGACCAGGAGGAAGCGGGCGATCTGGGGATCGGACAGGCCGAGGTGGTCGCGGAGGGAGGAGAGGCGGCGGGCGATGTTGTCCACCCTGGAGCGGAGCAACAGTGGATCGGCCGCCACGACGGCGGCGATGTCCGGACGGGATAAGCCCACGCCGGAAAGTAGGGTAAGCACAGCGTCAGGCTTGGAGGAGGACTTGAGGTGGGAGAGCTTCTTGGACGCTTTGAGCGCTTGGGCGCCGGTGAGGCCGCAGGTGCCGACGAGGTAGTCCTCGGCTGAGAAGGGGGTTGTGGTGGCGGAAGTGGAGAGGAGGAGAGTGCGTAGCTGGAGGGGAGGCGAGGGTGAGGAGTTGGACGGGTGGGAAGCGGCGCGGATAAGCGGGAGAAGGCGCTTCCGGATCTGGAGCATGGCGCCGGCGTCGGACTAGGAGGGTTTCGATTGCAGTTTTGGACGGCAGAGCAGCTCCAGCGGTCGAGGTTGCACATAAATCATAAAGCCCCACTGTATGGATCATGGGAGAAACTAGGAGATTTTTGGTTTTTTTTTCGGATGCCGCGTAACATTTTTGTTGAACGTGTAAAATATTTTTTTTGAACGTATGAAACATTTTTTTTTACCGTTTGTCAAAGAAAAATATTTCACTACGTAAAAAAAATGTTTCAATACGTAGAAAAAAATGTTTCATGCGTAGAAAAAAAATGTTGCAAAAAAATCAGATGTCTGATCTCTAGCAATTCCTATCATAAAACTATTCCTCGGGATGCCAAAATGGAAGTAAGACCCAACTAGTTGTAGATACTGTTTGATTCATACCATACGTCTCTTGGGCCGTGTCTTTCCTGTCCGGTTCGGTCATCGTCAGTCGCAAGGAGCCTAAATAATCGGTGCTCGCATCTTCATTATGTGTTAGTTAAATAAATGTGTTGCATTTGGGCATTTCCGAATGGATGTAATTCGAATGCCATGAGCCTAAAAGATGAACATAAGAGCTTATACCACCATGAGCATATGCCCAACATCACTCCTGAACTTGCCACCAACCCCTATCCCAATACTAATACCATAAAAGCCACATCCTGGGCAATCTTTACCCTTGTTTCAGGGTTTTTCTAACTTGCCCCAAAACTTCCAATACCAATTCCTCCTCAAACATCACATCAGCCCCAACATCATAACACCCACGCATCTTTTCTCCTGTCTCTCCCCATTCATATAGTAACAAATCATGCATGCTTATCCTTCCTTCGATATGATCTTCCCACCCACACAATGTTAACATGAAGCCACACCAAATCGAAAAACTCTAGCAACAACACCAAATCCAGCAACTACACAACAACAATTCCTCTCCAATCTCAATCAACACACCCTAATCACCAAAATATGCCACACATCATCCCACGATCATGACAACCCTTCACGCACTAATGTTAACACAAATCACAAATGTAGCACCTACCCCTCTCGTACACATACACGTGCAAATAGCCAAGTAGCATCTCTCTCTCTCTCTCTCTCTCTCTCTCTCTCTCTCTGGATCAAAGGTGACAGCGGTTCAAAGGTAATTGGGGTTTGGCTCTGATACCATGATACCATGTTGAAATTTTTGCGTAATAGTTGTGTGTTGGTCTGTAGGACCCCATGCCTTTTATTTATAGCACAAAGATTACAACTGACTAACAATTTATCCCAAATTTATCTTTAACTGAACTCTATTCCAAATTTAACTCTAACCCAACTCTATCCTGAATTTATCTCTAATAAGTAACTCTCCGACACTACTCAAAAAACTCTCAAAACCACTCGAGTTTAACTGAAGTTGTAGCTCAGAAATATTCCCTACGAGACAAATGTTGATTAGTCCATACTTCATACGACATAATTTTGGCTTTAGTGTATTCACCTATATGCAGCAGTTAAACACTTCAAGGATGCTTTTGTTTTCAGACTATTGTTCAGACTTTAGTCATGACACAAATGTTTATCTATAGCACTATTGGTTCTGGTCCATTCTCTGTTTTGTTTGTCCTTTGTAATTTTTATTTGTCATGTATGTTTCACTGAATTTCATTCTACTCAATTCGCAACAACGCATGGGCTTTCTGATAGTAGTACAAAAAAACATATATGCATGGCAACCAAACCCGTTGATTAGCTGAATCAATAAAAACTAGGTCGAGGCGCGCGTGATACTGCGCCATGTGAAACTTGATCCGAGGTTCTTATTACAAAAAACACAATTTCTGTTTTTTCGGTGATGTTTTTTTTAAAACTTGGCTGTCTATGAGCTATCGGGTTTTGTTTTTGTGAAACCACGTGTGTGTTTTTTAAAAATTGGCTGAATACGAGTTTTTGGCTTTTTTTTCGAAACCATAGTGTCGGTGTTTCGTGCACCGGCAATACGATTTTTAGTCTTAGGGGTCGCTCGTTCCATCTCCTCGAATGGCCTGACTCAGGGAGCCCAAGATGTATATTGGTTCGGACCGAATGTTCCTACTCTAGTTCGTACAGTGGTTTCGTATTGCTTTCGAACGCAAGCGGTTGCTTCGTGTTACAAGCGAGGGCTGAAGGATGACCTAGAGCGCCTTGAACTAGCGGGGGAGTAAGAGCTACTCTTCAGAAGAGAGAAAAGAGAGTCCGAGAGAGAGAGTTTGACACACACACACACACACACACACAGAGAGAGAGAGAGAGAGAGAGAGAGAGAGAGAGAGAGAGAGAGAGAGAGAGAGAGTTCGGTCGGTTGGTTGTTCGTCCCCCTTCCCGGAGGGTCCTGCCCCCCTTATATAGTCGGAGGGGGCAGGTTACATGGGAATCTGGGAGAAAAAGAAAGAGAGGATGGGGTGTCGTACTCTTGTGAGTGCCGGCCTTCAGCAAGTGACCGGTGCCTGCTTGCCCTACGCTGGGTCGGTAGACACATCGAACGTCATGGTTTTCTGTTCCATCGGGAAGTGGCGCACCTACCCTTTGTGCATCCGCCAGACGCTGACGTAGTGCTTTGACTTTGGCGTTGCCTCGGGAGGGAGCGTGTCCTTTCGTTGTGCATGTCTGGGTGATGAGACAGGTGTCTTTGACTTCGGCAGCCTCGCCGCCTGCCCTCGCATGGTCGCCCTGAGTTGTCGCGTCCGTGGGGCAGGTGACCGGCGATCGGTAATGATTCGATCCCGGCGTCTCGCGGAGGGTGCCCCAGTTGGGTGGGACGTTTCGGGGCGTCCAACCCATGGGAGGAGCCGGATCCTTCCCCCAATCAGTGTGGTCGGGGGCGAGTCATCCTTGGCGACCCAGCGGGCTTATGGCCAGAGCTGGGCTGGGATCGGCTCATCCGTCGTCCTGGGCCGCTGGGGGTACCCATGGTATGCATATTCGTCAGTAGCCCCCGAGCCCCCGATCTAGTTTGCCAGAGGCGGTCGGGGGTTTCCCGAGTTGACGAAGCCCGATCGAGAGCGCACGAGCATATTCGTTTGGTTGTTCCAGCCGAGTGCGCGCGAGCGCACCTGGTGGGTGTAGCCCTCGAGCCCTCGAGCGGGTCAGGGAGCCGGTCGGGGGGTTTGCTTTTACTTGCAGGGCCGATCAACTCGGTCGGTGCGGTCGGTGGGTCGCTTTAGTCGGCGAAGTTCTGATCGGGCGCATGCGAGCGCACTCAATTGGCCGTTTCGACCGGGTGCGTGCGAGCGCACCCAGTGGGTGTAGCCCCCGAGCGGGTCAGGGAGCCGGTAGGGGGGTTACCTTGGGGCCGTGCGGCCCATCAAGTCTTTCTTCTATCGTTGCGGCGCGGTTGGCTGTACCAGAGCCGGGCCGAGGGTCGTGGCGCGCTCGTCTGGCGATGTCCTTTCGCCCCCCCTGCCATCCCGCCGCGTTTTAATGCGCAGTGGGGGGAGCGAAAAGGAACCGTCGCATCTCATCAAGGCGTGGGGCAGTCGGAACGATGGCGCGTGCGGCTTCCCACTCGAGGTGGCATCTGCTCGGACCGCGTCGTTCCGTTTGCATAAATAAGGCGCGAGAACGGCCTGTGTTTGGCCATTTGTGTCTTGCCTCCACGCCTCCCTGTTTCTCAGCCTCCCCTCCCGTTTCGAAAGCGTCCTGAAGCGCAGATGTCGAGTGGGGGCGATGACTCGGTTGGCGATCGGAGGGCCGGCAAAAGGCCAGCGGCCGGGGACCTGGGGATTCAGCCCCCAAGAGGCCCCGCACCGATGCTGGGTCCTCCTCGGCTGCGGCGAGAGGCGATATTATTCTGCCTTCGCTCGCCTTCCGCATCCGGGACCCTTCTTCGGCGTGAGTTCACGTTGCTTTGCTTCGAGGCAGGTTTGGTGCTCTTCTTGCTGACGCTGGTTCGCTTTTCTTCTTTCTCTTCGCGCCCCTGGCTCGGGCTCGGTCCTGCCGCCTGCGGCGCCTTCGCCGGCTGCCCAGGTGGGGGGAGCGGGCGCTGCCGGAGTTGCTCCCCCGCTCCACCGCACGCCTAGGGTGGTCCCTCTATGACGAGGGCCCGGGCGGCCGGCATAATGGCGGCGCTAACGGGGCTGCAGGCCTTACTGAGCGCGGCCGAGGGTTTTGGCTGGTGCGGGGAAAAATGGCTACGGCGTCGCCGGAGAAGAAAGAAGGCGCGGGGGAAGCTCACCGCGGGAAAGGAAGGGACAGGGCGAGACGAAGGGGTCGAGGGCGGGGGGGGTTCATACCAGACAGGGAGGGGAGAGGGGGCGGGGCAGTCGGAGCCAGCGGCGAGGCGAGTGGCACGCGAGTGCGCAGCGCGGGGGATGGTAGGCGGCGGCGGGGTCGCGGTAGGCAACGCGGGTGGGGTTGGGCGGCGCGCGGGCGGTAGCGTGGCGTGTTGGCGGCGGGCGTGAGGTGGTAGTTGTAGGACCGTGTATGGCAACTAGAGTGGGGTGAATAGTTGCAAGGAAGCTTAAAAGCAAATTTTTGGTCTACTAAAAACTCACCCAAACCCAAAACTAAAAGAACACTTTCAGTTTCAAACAAAATAGAGAAAAAATCATTCAATAAAACAATTATTCCGGAAAATCCATCCGTCAAAAAGGTCTCAAAAACTTCACTGTAGAAACTAGATGAAATTATGAAGCTATTCCAACAGGAATCAATTCAATCGGATTAACGGATCAAAAGTTATAAACGATTTAAGTTGTCTGTATCGAAAACGCTAGTTCGGACCGTCCGAAAACAGCTGTCTAGTTCGAACGCGTTTAGTTCGGACCGTCCGAACTGAGCGATACGGAAATTTTTTCGAATACTCTCTGTAAAATTCAATTTCCGAGAGATCTAACCGTTGGATTGAGCTGAAATTTGAACACAAGAATCTAGACTTCAATCCGCACCAAATGAAACAAAAATCAATTCGATCAAACTTCTGGATTAAAAGATATTGATCTCGCAAAACATGTTTTGACTGAAAATACGAAAAACTTTGAACACGTCAAGGAATTTTTTAACAAAACTTTGGCTGATACTGAAACAAAGTTTTAGAAGAGTTTTGAAGGGATCAAAAACAAAGTTTGAACTTCAAGAATTCACAGAAAACACGAATCAATCTAAAATCCTAGAAATCAGAAGAAAAAAACGAAAATGCTTGAATTAAAACAGTACCTTATGAATCCACGCAAGACATCTTTGAAATATTCATCTTTATTTCTTTTTGTCTAAAGTACTCAAACACAAGAGCACAAACTTACAAAACGTAGGAACAAAACTTGTTCTGCTGTTTTCTTGTACGCTGGTTGCTTCAGTGCTTTAAACAGGAGACACCCCTCCTTTTAAAGCACAAACAACGAATCCGATTAGAATATACAGTACGTAATAAACTAGGATTCGGATGTTGTACATCACGTATCAACTCAGATTTGGTTACGCATAACCAAATAAAAATATCTAAACTTTGTCCACTCATTTTCACGTGTATGATACACATATCATACCAACGTGACTCAACAATTTTGCAAGCATCAGTTTTTGTCACGCATGACCAAAAACCGAATCAACTTGATCCTCCAGACCAAGTTAGCTTTTGCACGCGTATGGCCCTCCTGCCATACTCACGTGACTCACCAGTTCTTCACGTACACTGTTCTCTAGCCCAAACGTTCCGCATGACATCTTTGATCACTGCGACCTCAGTTCCTCCCTGAACCTAGTTCTGATCCCGTCATCGACCACGTTTGTCCTCGAGCAACACCTGCACATGAACAAAACAAGCAATTCCGAGCCCAAATCCGCGACATGACTCACATTAATCCATGCAACCACTCACATGAGTGCATTGCATCAAATCAACCATAAAACACAATTTCCAAATTGTAGCCTTAGCAAAATACTCCCTGAACCCAAAACAAATCTTAGCAAATACAATCTTTGCAAACTCAATTCTAAACCAATTTTCATCACATGATTTCACAGTAGTGCCGGAGGCAGGTGAGATGAGGGCGTGTCGGGCGGGCTGGGCCGACAGGTGGAGTGGGCCGGGGTGCTAGGCCGAGGAGGCAGGGGAAGGCCGGGCCGAAGGGGAAAATGGACCGATGGGAAGGCCCAAAGGCAAGAAAAGGCTTAAAACAAAATCAAATTCAAACCAAAATTAAAAAAGCCAAATAAAATCAAATAAACTCATTTTGAAATTTTTGGGCTATTTCAAACATCAGAAAAAACATACTACGGAAATACAGGAGGACACAAAAGAGACAGCTAATACAGTCAAAACCCTATTTGCTCAAAGAACTAGAACAAAAATATAGTTCAAGAAATAACGAGGCATCACATGAGCAGTAGGGCAGTGAAATTAAGACAATCCAGTTGCTTCACAGATATCTGCAACTGAAACTTGGATCGCATTAAGAGCAATAAGATCGCTAGTAGTTCTACAGCTGAAATCAAGATTTGAAAACGAGATTACCTTGAATGAACATTAGCTAATGAGCATCAGAGCATGAGGTGTTTCGTTAACTATAAGCCTGAAAGATAGAATGAACCTCCAATATCTCTGTCCAAACATGTCAAAGTTAAGACTTTGGCGGGCCCTTTCCCGGCACAAACTGCGTCGTAATCATCTGCGAGCACAGGAACAGCGTCCTTGTGACCATCAACGTATTTTGCTAAGAAAACCTTGTCAACATAATAAATTATTGGGTAAAAGCTAGCACCTTTCTTCATCAATCCCTTCCGCTGTACGACATAATGCCGCAGCACCACCCGCTTCTCCAGGCTGTACGTAGGTGACCAGCATGGGCGTCTTAACGATGTACTCTGGCCAACCTCAGTGACCGTGCCCTCTATTTTACAGCGACGTTTCTCCTCGGATAGTCATAGAATTTGTGGTTTCTTGCAGACCGCAACGCTGATCTTGTCGTTGGAGCAACCAAGAGTGCTCCTCAAGAACTCCAACCTCGCAGTAACCTTGTCATTAGAGAAGCAACTGGTGACGGCCACCCCCTACATGAATGCAGATGAGCTGCGGGGCACTCCGAGTTTCTCGGCACGCATAACGAAAGCCTTCACCCGCTCTGGACAGAGTCGTTACTGGGCCGGTGCAAAAGGTGCCGTCGCCTAGGGCCCACGATGGGGAGAGCCCCAGTCCATATAAGTGTACAATACATATATGGTCATGGAGACGCTGCGCCTTCGGCTCGATCGACACTCCCTCCTGTGACTGCCGCGATCCATTCCTGATTCCCCAATCCATGTTTGTCTCTCCTGGACCCTAGTCTCCTACTCAGCCACTCTCCCTTGACTCGTCGTCCTCGATGGATCTAGCCGCCGCCCCGCCCGCTGAGGCCATCGGCGCCTTGATGGATGATGGATTCCCCAAAAAATCATCATCAATTTCTCATATTTCCACATCTTCCCTATTTAACCGTTGCTTGCAGCCACAAGGTATGTAAGTTCCCCTAATTTCGCTTCCTCACTCCTCAATCCCTTCGATTTGTCTTTAAATACCAGTTATGGCTTTATTTCTTGCATTAATCTATGGGTTTGGGGGAGATTTGTTCATTCGGCTGGCTAGAGCAATTGGGATTTGATTCCACATTTCCATTGTTCCAGGACGACAGGACAGCAGCGCAGGCAATCGTTGTTGTCTGATTGATTCCAGGACTGAGGACTCTAAGTGCTTTTCTTCCCTATTTTTTCAAATCATTTGATCATGTCATCTAGAAAATATTTGTTTGGAAGTCAAAAAAGGAAAACAAGAAAGCGTGTAGATGATTTTATTGAAACACAACGAGGAGCCATTAACAAGTTTTTTAGAAGCAATGCAATGCTTCTAGAAATGCCGAGAACTTAGCTATAGTTTGTGTCCAAGAAAAACCTAATGAAGAGTTAAATGATAATAATTTGAGTGGAGACAAAAAACTTAGCTAGTTAACAAAATCTAGATAATTTGAGTGTTGATGAAGAATCTGCTGCTACCATGGGTATATATGAGCCAAGCAATTGGGATAATATTCATAATAAATATAGGGACATTTTAGTGAAAATGGGACCCATAAGAGAAGAAAATATTGTATTCCCTTTGAACAATATTTCATATTCCTATTATTCAAAAACAATGAGCAATGGAGAGGTACATGATAGAAAATGGTTGTTTTATTCTAAACATGTTGACAAAGTGTATTGCTTCTGCTGTAAGCTTTTCAAATCTAATAATAGCAAGGGTTTATTAGTTAGCAATGGTTTGAATGATTGGCAACATCTTAGCTTGAGGCTCAAAGATCATGAATGTAGTGTTGAGCATATCACTAACATGAACAATCAAACAATTGACGACGATTAACGACGATTTATAGCAAGCTATCAAGAAGGAGAAAGAGCGCTTGAGACAAGTTTTAGTAAGAATAATTGCCATTGTCAAATTTCTTAGCAAACGTAGTTTGGCTTTTCGAGGATCTAGTGAGAATCTTTACCAAGATAACAACGGTAATTTCTTAGCATGTGTTGAAATGGTTGCCGAGTTTTTGAAGGGATATATCATGTATTAGTCATATTTGCAATTAGATCCCTTATTTTGATTATATATCATGTATGTGTCATCTTTGCAACTTAAGAAATGTTTTGATTATATACTTAACATATGCCTTTGCAATTAATAGATAAAAATATTTTTATATTACTGAAATCATGGGTCCCATTTCTCGACTTGCACTAGGGCCCCTGAAATATGAGGAACGGCCCTGGCTCAAGATTGTACACGAGCAGCCTTGAGGAGGGCATTGACATCTTGACAACATCACAAACACCTAGCCCACACTCCTCAAGCAGGCGATATTAGGCTTGGCAACCTTCTCGAGGTAGGCAGTCAGGATGGAGTTGTTCCTCTTGACCGTCTGGAGAAGCTTGTCAAAGGAGCCGAAGAAGGGTATCCGGAACTCGAGCCCCGGGGCGATGTCGCTCCAGCGAAGCACCATGGCGACGCCGACCAGAAGGAAGCGAGCGATTTGGGGATCGGACAGGCCGACACGGTCGTGGAGGGAGGCGAGGCGGGGGCGACATTGCCCACCTTGGAAAGGAGGAGCAGCGGGTCGGCGGTGACAACAGCGGCGGTGTCAGGGCGGAAGAGACCGACGCCGGAGAGGAGGGCGAGCACGACGTTGGGGTTGGAGGCGGACTAGGGTGCTGTTTGTATGGTGGGAGCTTTTTATAGCTTTTAGCTGAGTTGCATGGTTGAAGAGTGTATGGTTGGGTTGAAAATGTTTGGTATTTATTAATCTGGCTTATTAATATAACTTTTAGGTATAAGGATGCGAGTTGGGAATGAGGGTGAGAGTGGTGCAGTTTGAGATTTTATACTTGATGGAAAAGGGTAATTTTCTTTGAACTCTAGTGGTAAAGTCATAACCTTAACCCACCGAAATCGTAGGAAGCTACCTCAGATCAGTTTTCGACTTTTAGCTTTTCTAGTACAAATGAGATGTTGGCTTCTGGTTTCTGGCTGCGAAAAAGCTAGCCATTTGAAACAGCTTCTGGCTTTCAGAGGACAGAAGCCGAAGCCGAAACCGTTACAAATAGAGCTAAAGGTGGTGAGCTTCTTGGACGCTTTGAGCGCTATTGAGGCCGCCCACTCAATCATCATAGGTTTCTCTTTTCGCTCGCGCTATCTTCATGCACCTGACAGTGACGCATTAACGCGGGTCCAGCCCAAGGATTAAATTCTCGGTAAAATTTCATGAAATATCAGTAAAATCTCGCATTTTGGACACCTGAGATTCATAATCCCAGCGGAATAAAAAATTTAAAAAAACCAAATTGCTACAGTACCCTCGAAAATATGCAAAATCTCATCAATTTTCACCGAGATTTCATCAATGGTCCGAATTTGATGCATTTTTGGTCGAGGTGCATAGATTTTGGACTGGATTTGAGTTCACCTTTTTTTAGCATTGTAATATAATGTATGATGAGTACAAGTGAAAAAGTGCAAAAAATAAAGTAAAAAGTTTTTTGTTGGAAATGGGATTGGAACCCACACCATTCTAGCTTGCAGCAAAGCTAGAATAAAATTTCATGAAATATCAGTAAAATCTCGCATTTTGGGCAGCTGAGATTCATAATCGCAGCGCAATAAAAAAAATTAAAAAAACCAAATTGCTATAGTACTCTCGAAAATATGCAAAATCACATCAATTTTCACCGAGATTTCATCAATAGGTTCCAATTTGATGCATTTTTGGTCGAGGTGCATAGATTTTGGACTGGATTTGAGTTCACCTTTTTTTTAGCATTGTAATATAGGACCTCTTTGGTTGCCTGCACGCGTGGAGTGTGGCTTGGGCGAGCCTGGCCCGTGGGAAACGGCTGCGTGCGGCGTCTCCGTGTGTGCAGGCGCGTAGTGCTATTTTGGCCTTTGTTGCATGTGTTGAGCCAGGCCGTGCACATGCAATACAAGCAACCAAATGCGAGCTCGCGCGTGATCAATGCATGTGTCGAGCCAGACCGTGCGCATGCAGGAACCAAACAGGCCCATAATGTATGATGAGTACAAGTGAAAAAGTGCAAAAAATAAAGTAAAAAGTTTTTTTGTTGGAAATGGGATTGGAACCCACGCCATTCTAGCTTGCAGCAAAGCCTTAACCCACGCATGAGACCAACTGAGACTAGCTGTGTTACTTGTCATGCATCACAATAGATAAGCTTTATAGTCTCAGTCATAGTCTTAACAAAAGTAGCTTTTCTCTTTCCGTCACAGGGTCACAACCTCAGTAGACTTTCCTCTCACTGAGAACACTCCTCTCCCTTGGGAAAAGCAATCTCCGGCCAGGTCCCATCATATCCGATGAGTATTGCAGCGCATCACATCTTGATGGGCCACAATGTGTAATTAGGGCTGTAAACGGGCCAAGCTCAAGCGAGCTTGGGCTCCTCAGGCTCGAGCCGAACTCGAGTTGGGGTCCAAGCCTTGATCCAGGCTTGAGCTCGGTTTGGTCCAAGCTCGAGTAGACTCGGTAAGCGTGATAAGCTCGAATAAGCTTGGTAAGTTTGAGTAAATTCGGTAAGCTCGGTAACAAGTTCTGGTAAGCTCGGCTCGTGTAAGCTCGGTAACAAATTCGAATAAGCTCGGTTCAAGAAGTTCGGTCCAAACTCGAGTAGGCTCGTGAGCTATTTAAGCTCGGTTCGGTGAAGCTCACGAGCTCGAGATCAAGCTTGAGTTCAGCTCGTTTGGAGCTCTGGGTCTGAACCGAACCATGCTCGAGTAACTCGCGAGCTCGAGCTTTTTTTTACGGCCCTACTTGTAATTGCAATTTTACCTTTTATGTATCTAAAATTAGTCTGTGTTTAGTTGTTGTTTCCTGGAATTGTTCATTGCCCTTCCAATCCACGTGCTAGAAGACGTAAACCCTCTTATGTATATCCATGCTTACTGCTTAGTACCTCATTTTACAAAGGAATGCCAATGTTGTAGGCTAGAAAAACATAAAGCAAAGTTTAGATTCTACTACTCCGCAAGATGGTCGGGCTTAGTAAGCAAATAGCTTCCATTGGAAACCGTGGTATCTGATTACGGCCCACTAAAACCAAAAGGCGAGCAAATAGCTTCCATTGGAAACCGTGGTTTCCAGTGTACCATTCAAGGTTCAGAGAGAAGTGCTGAAGTAAGTTCGGAGAGAAGTGTATCTGAAGAGCTTTCAATTGTTGAGGACAGTGAAGATGAGGAAGATCGAACATACATATTAATTTGATTGGCAACAGCATCCGTCAGGTTCAATGAACACTGTGACTATTACTCATTTTGTAGTTGCGAATAAAAAAAGAGAGTAAGGGATCTTGCTGTTACGAATAATGTGAGTAAACTGCTGAAATGTTGAAATGTTGTCCTGGCCGCCAGTTTTCAAGAAGCCGATGTTCTTCGTTGGGATGTGTAGAACTTGATCTGAACTGAGGAGCTAGCATCATGCACTGTGTGGAAAGTAGACCCCAGGGGGGGGGGGGGGAATACACATTGGCCTGCCAACAAGGAGATCAACTCCACAACAACAATAACTGGAAGTCTTAATTGGATGATTCAATGTCTTGTTTGGAGTAGCTGAACTTGGATGATTCCAATCCTATCGAATTCCTTTTATATAATTCATTAAACTTCTAAAGGATGAGTTATTTTTTATTGGGTCCTAGGTCATTGTCACACGAACATTGTCATTGTGAGCTCATAACATCTGAAAATCTTAGTATCACTACATCAGTTTGTTAACAAGCACGGATTTTTAGTTGGTGTTCATAGCTTGGAACGAGTGTTTGATGGAAAGTTCGTCCCCTGCAGTGATTTTGACCACTACCTGAAAGTCAAAGCCTTAAAGAACTCAACAAACATAGTTGCAGAAGCAATGAGACATCACATGAGCATTAAGGCGGTGAAATTAAGAAAATCCTGTTGCTTCATAGATATCCAGTTGCTTCATAGATATCCACAACTGAAACTTGGATCACATTATGAGCAATAAGATCGCTAGTAATTCTACAGCTGGAATCAAGATTTGAGAAAAGACATTACCTTGAATGAATATTAAATAATGAGCATCAGAGCATGAGGTGTTTCGTTAGCTATAAGCCTGCAAAATATAATGAACCTCCAATATCTCTGTCCAAACATGCTAAAGCTGGACTTTGGTGGGCACTTTCCCAGCACAAACTGCAGCGTAAGCATTTGCGAGCTCAGGAACAGCATCCTTGTGACGGTCAATGTATTTTGCTATGAAAACCTCGTCGACCAAACAAGCTACTTGGCAAAAGCTAGCACCTTTCTTCATCAATCCCTTCGCCTGAAGAACCTTTACGACATAATGCCGTGGCACCAGCCGCTTCTCCAGGCTGTAGGTGAGCAGCACGGGCCTCTCCACGATGTACTCCGGCTCCAAGCGAACCTTAGTGACCATGAACTCTATCTTGTGATGAAGTATCTCCTCAGATAGTGCAAAAATCTGTGGCTGCTTGCAGAACACAGCGCCGAGCTTGTCCTTGGAGCAACCAAGAGTGCTCTTCAAGAACTCTATCCTGCAGCGAAGTTTCTCCTCGGATAGTGCTAGAATTTGTGGAAGCTTGCAGACTGCAATGCCAAACTTGTCCTTGGAGCAACCAAGAGTGCTCCTCAAGAACTCTATCTTGTAGCGGAGGTTCTCGACAGACAATCTAAAAATATGCGGATATTTGCAGACTGCAATGGCAAGCTTGTCCTTGGAGCAACCAAGAGTGCTCCTCAAGAACTCCATCCTTGCAGCAACCTTGTCTTCAGTGACACAACTGGCCATGACCACCGCGTACTTGAAAGCATTTGAGGTGCGGGCACTGCGGGGCACACAGAACTTCTCCGCGCGCAGCACAAACGCCTTCAACCGCTCTGGATTGGAAATAAGCAACAATCGGGATTGCACTGACATCTTGACAATATCACAAACACTTAGGCCGCACTCCCGAAGCAGTGCGATGTTGGGCTTGACAACCTTCTCGATGTCGGTGCAGAGGAGGCGGTTGTTAACCTTCACGCTCTGGAGGAACCTGTCGAAGGAGCCGAAGAAGGGGATCCAGAACTCGAGCCTCGAGGCGACGTCGCAGGAGCGGAGCGCCATGGCGCCGCCAACCAGGAGGAAGCGGGCGATCTGGGGATCGGACAGGCCGAGGTGGTCGCGGAGGGAGGAGAGGCGGCGGGCGATGTTGTCCACCCTGGAGCGGAGAAACCGTGGATCGGCCGCCACGACGGCGGCGATGTCCGGACGGGATAAGCCCACGCCGGAAAGTAGGGCAAGCACAGCGTCAGGCTTGGAGGCCGACTTGAGGTGGGAAAGCTTCTTGGACGCTTTGAGCGCTTGGGCGCCGGTGAGGCCGCAGGTGCCGACGGGGTAGTCCTCGGCTGAGATGGGGGTTGCGGTGGCGGAGGTGGAGAGGGGGAGAGTGCGAAGGTGGAGGGGGAGGGAAGACGAGGGTGAGGAGGTGATGGGATGGGAAGCGGCGCGGATAAGCGGGAGAAGGCGCTTCCGGATGTGGAGCATGGCGGCGGCGGCGGCGGAGGGTTATCGGGCTAGGAGGGTTTCGATTGCCACCGTCGATGGTATTTTTGGGGGCAGAGCAGCGGTTTTACTATAAAAAAAAGTTTGTAAAAAAAAAATCCACAAATCACCCTTAAGGCCTTAACTCGCTTGCTTTTTAGATTTACCCTTTTGCCTCATTTTTATTTGGTTTGCTACCATAAGTTAAATTACAGTGCAAATAATTTTCTGACACACGTTAATACTATTTCTTGTGATTTTTATTATCTTTATCGCTTCATTAGATGATTTGTGTACTTGCTATAATAATTTCAATACTTGTTTCACTAATTTGAGTGGTTTTAATATGTGTGATAAATGATTTTCAATACTAATATTTTAGTACTGAAAGTAGTATAGTATAAGCACCAAAATTACTCAAATAATTACAAAAGTATTGAAATTACTTGAATATGTGCTCAAATCACTGAAAGAAAAATACAAGAGGACAAATAGCATTAACGTGTGTCATAGGGGTGTATTTGCACATTAGAGTCTATAAATTTTCCCTTAAAACATAGTTATAAATCTTTTCCCAAGCTCTGCGTGGGAAGCACCATCGCCCTATTAGGGCTGTGCGTTCGGTTTTCTTGGTTCGGTTTGTACGGTATATTCGGTAAATACGGTATTATTAGTTCGGTAAATACGGTATTTTTTAAAATACGGTTCGGTATCAGTAAATACCAATTTATTTCGGTTCGGTATTGGTAAATACCATATTTACCAAAGTTGACGTGAATCGACGAATTGTGAACTACATAACGAGTCCGTAAAATTGCTTAGCTTTAAAAATTATAGCAAATTTGGCAAAACACCAGACATGCATCAATGCATTCTGCACTAGACATTCACACATGCGTGCAGCAGCGCCCCATTCATTCACACATGCATGCAGGTGCGCCCCAAGCCCCCAACTGCAATACGCCCAGCGCCCAACCACAAAGCAGCAAAGACAGCCGCGCTGACCAGCCCGCCTGGTTTTCGTTTTTTTTTTCCGGGTTTTTACCGGTTTGTAACGCCCGTGTTTGTAATTAAGCTTGATTAGGCTAACTAGGTGTGGTTTAGTGCTCTGTTAAGTTTCCAGTTTGGATTTGGAGTTATTTGCCCTCGAATTCTGTGTTGTCGTTTCGTTGATCGTTTTCCCCGATTGGAGTCTCAGAATCCGAAATCGGGTGAAATTTAAAATCGTGAGAGCTAGATCCCAAACTTAAGTTTTAAAAACCTTTATTAGGACCCCTCGAACTTATTCCAATAGTCCCTAAGTTAGTTGGTTGAAGAACCATCGCGAAATCTACGATTTCGAAGTTTTCTGCCGCAAGAAGCATACCACACCCTACCTGCAGATTACCGGCCGAGCGGCAAGATCGCCGCCTCCGGGCAGATCGCGGGCCGCAATGAGGGCGGGGCCAGAGCCCTGTTTTGCTCCTGTGCTTGTGGCTATCCAATTGCATCGATTTTTGTGCCCCTCCTACTCCATCAAAACGCCAGGGAGTCCCTCCTCTCCCTCTCCTCTCTCATTTCTCCTCCTCTCCTTCTCCTTCTTCCTCTCTTCTCCTTCCTCTCTCTCCATTAGAGCTCTCTCCTCCTCCTCGCCATTTCCAGCTGGTTGGAGCTCCAGGAGGCCGAGTGGAAGCGAGAGCAAGGGCGGAGAAGCGTCTCCAAGCAGTCAAGGAGCTTCACACGAGGTAGGTTTTAAAGTTGAGCTTGAACCCTAGGTGGAGATGCAAACCCTAGCTCTTCTTTGGCTTGTAATCGTTCTTTACGCCCTAGTTAAACCATAGAAACCCTAGTTCTTGTGGTGCATAGTTGTTTTCCAAGAAGTTAAACCTAGGTCAAGGGTAGAAGAATCCTTCTGCGTGATAGAGTAGTTTCGGTAACCCTGATCTATGCATCGTTGGATTCATTCGCTGCAAACGCCTTTTCTTGAATTTTCGGAGCTCTTCTTTTTGGAACCCTAGCTCCGGAAAGTCGGGAAATGACCTGCGGATGTTTTCTTAGCGCCTCATAGGTCGATTCCTGCGGAAGAATCGAGCTTGAACTCGATTCGGAGCGAGAATCGGATTTGGAGAGTATATTTAGGTTTTCGGGTAGTAGAAGTCGAATAGCGCATTTCGGAGTTCCCGATCAGTAGTTAGATCACGTAGGACCCTAGTGTTCTATTGGGCCTTGTGCGCGTGTTGTGGATTCGTCGTTCCGAAGGATTTGCAAAAGATGTACTCTGGGCATTCGGAGCGATTTCAAGTTCCGAAGTCCCAAAGTTCACAAGTCTAGCGCACATAAGTCCCTAGAGTCGTAGAGAATCCGTTGCCGCGAAGAAACTCGAGTTTCGACACCTTCTGTGTCGAAATCCATTTTCGCGTCATTAACGGGGGAGAAAAGATCCGAAAAGTGAAATTTTGTGCAAACGAGCTCGGATCTTGACGAAACCTGCGTGAATAGGTCCCATGGGTCCCCAGGAACCTATCCATGCACTTACGTCGAAGTCCTGGGGTTTAATGCGTAAAATCTCAATTTTTGGAAACTTGGTCTCGAGGTGGCCGGCACTACCGCTGGGCAAGGCGATCGCTAGGGAGGGTCCACTACCGGGTTAGGACGCCGGTAGTTATTTTCCAGTGAGCAACCCCTTTTTGATCCTCGGAGAGCGGCACTACCGGGCTACAGTAGCCGGTACTGCCGGCCAGAGCGGCACTACCGCCCATTCAACAACTATCGCCGGCCTCACGGAAGAAAAATTAGGATTTCTTTTTCCGTCTAGGTTTTTGTTTTCCGATTTCGCTTCTTTTGGATTTCGATTGCTTCTTTGCCTATTTTGATCGATGATTTCGGTCTCGTTGCTTTTCGTGTAGACGTAGGCGCTTGAGCGTCGACGATCCCGACTACGTCCCGAGACCGATTTCACCAAGAGCAACAGCAAGCGCTTCCTTGACCATTTCCAATCCCATATTTGTAAATTCTTATGTTTGATTTCCAAAACTATTATGCATGCTAATAAGTTCATTAAAAGTGATAATTTGTGGGAAGCAGTAGTTAAGCCGGAACTTGTTGGATTACCTCAATCTGATCTGAATACGCTATCCTTGATAGACTTAAGAATAATTTAGACACATTAGTAAGTGTCAGAGGGTATTAAGGAATAATAGTTGCATATGCTTAGTTCAGCAATAGAATTGGTTGCAGGAGATCATGACGTTCATATTCATAAACTCCTGGAACTACTAGGATGGGTGAAGGGTGTCAGGTTGGAATTGGATGTTTTGGGGTTTTGTTGGAAAAAGGGAATGGTTGCGTGAGTAAAATGGAAAAACTTGGAGAGATTAGACCGGGCGAGATGTTTGATGGTTCGGAGTTGGTGGTGTTTGGCCGGGTAGTGGTTCCGGTTGGAAGGCTGGTTCCAAGTTCGGATTGGTTGTCAGCCGCTGGGTGGTTTGGAGTGGTCTCAGTCCGAGTTGGTCCCTTGCTATGGGGAGGTTGAGGGCTAGTGTGTGCTCGGTGGGGCCGCTAGTGCCGACCCTCCGTGGCCATAGCAAGTGGGTTTGGAAGATCTACTTTGAGTCACCCTAAGGACCGAACTTGGTGCTATTTACTCGGGTATAAATTCGTGCAACCACATGTGACAAGATGGGATGGCCTCGGCCTAGTACGGGAAAAGGGATCTGACCCTGCATTATTGGAGGGCAAAGAGGATTGGATGCACCTGTGGTGTCGGTGCATTCTAGGGACTTTCTTGTCGAGGCATCGAAGGAAAGTTTACCCAATACAACGGTAATGCCTACTACAGGGGGTCGTGGGCTAGTGGGTGCCTATTGGAACCACCGGCCTCTGTGGGTAGTTAGGGATGCACGTTACGGGCGGTGCAGGATTAGAACTCAATTCTTTCGAAAGGTTCCGTCACGGTCTAGCAAATCGGGTACTTTGTATCGCGAGGCATGGATAACATGATTGCTAGAACGTGTCATGTGGGTACAATGTCTGATCTCTGCAGAGATAAATAAACTAATCGATTAGCCGTGCTCACGGTCATGAGCAGCTTGGAAAGTATTATCAAGTATAGATTTTGGGTCTGGGTTAATTTCGGAAAAATGGGTTTCGAGGTTGGAACGTGTTGGTTGGGTGTGTGTGTATTTGAATCTTGGGTTCAAAAGGTGCAGGTGAATGGCTGGTTTGGTGGAAGGAATGGTTGGGTGCTGGTTTGGTTAATCGCTGGTATATTGTTAATTGTTTGAAAAGTTTTCTTCACTCAATTTCTTTCGTAAAATGCGATTGTGAATTTATTATCATATTGTGACCAAAATCCGCTTTGTGCTCAAAAAGACTAGTATAGTAACCTGTTATTCTTTGTGTCAACCTGCATTTTATATGTATTCATTCCATACACTAAAGTCTTGCGAGTACATACGTGTACTCACCGTTTGCTCTAACGGACTTTGGTCAGAAGGAGAAGAAGCAGGTATTGACGCAGATGTACCAGATGAGTCGCAGTTCGTTGACGACGCTGACGATTCTGCCGGGGCTTAGCTGGGTTATCATCCAGCCAGTTGCCTGAGGGTGGAGGCACACTGCGTGTTCTTCTTTTGGTGTTTCCGCTGGTGCTAGTGTTTCTTTTGGACTTGTGCCGGCTGTAAGCCGAGACTTGTAAAGTTAGACTATTGTAATAATGTTACCTTTCATGTGAAATATATTTACTCTTGCTTAGTTGAGACCTGTCTTGTAAGACAACGTGTGGGTACTGGGCTACTGATCCAGGGAACCAGTACAATGCACGCGGTTGCGGGAAGCTCGAGTTGGGATCAATCAGTTGGCATGTACACTCCTCACGAGTTCTGCTGATTAATTGGCCCCAATCCGAGTACGGAGTTGGTTTAGCGGTCAGGAGACGTTACGGGTTGCATTAGTCTTCTGACCGATGCAACAGTAATGACCTGCATCGCTAATCTGATTCCGGAGCCCCCACACGGTTTCTACCGAATAAACCGAAAACCGAAAATAGCTAATTTTAAAAAACCGAACCGAAAACCGAAAACCGGTCAAACCGAGTTGACCGGTTCGGTTCAGTTTATTCAGTACGGTTTGCTTGGTTCGGTTATATTTTGCACAGTCCTACGGCCTATGGTGCTAACAATGCTCGAAAACCCTACATCAATATGGCCGCAACAACATTTAGGTGATAGTGTTTCGATTGTGGTGAGACAGGTGTAGTCTGGCAGTTCCTGCGGTCGAGGTAGCACAATCTGGTGAAGAGACAGAGTGGTCTGATCCCTATCGTGGACTAACCCAGCGTGCCAATGGTTGGGTAGGAGGCCGAAGGCATTGGGTGACAAAGGACGTGTTATCCCCATTAAGGATTTGTGTGGCCAAAATATGAAGTTGGGATGAACGGGTTGGGGGAGAGACCACCACAGTGATGGAAGCTAAGTAAGTTCTATTGATACCATCCTTTTCTTTTGCGCAAATGTAACATTAAGTAGACTAAAAGGTCACATGTGCATGGTTGTGCCGTTAGACCTGTTGTCTGTGGAAAAAATCCAATGGTGAATGGCTATAAGAATCCGGTGTTCCTTCCATCCATTCAATCATGAACTGCCAAGCAGTGGTGGAACTAGAAAATTTTCGATAGGGGTGCACACTAAACACACATAACTCTATAGTCTTATGTATTTGTTTTGTAACATCATAAATCCAACACATATATTCAAAATCTGTTTTAAAAAAATAATACAAATAATTCTAAGCTCTTACAAATCCCAAACCATCAAAATCGAAATCAATTCAATCAATAAATTTGATCCACCGACCGTTTTTCAAACTTTTGGTCATGCGGTGCATACCCGACACTGTAACACCCCAAAATTTTGCTTTTCTTAAATCTATGTGTGATTTGGCACTTTGTTGAATTTTTGGAATTTTCTGGAATTTATTTGGACTTATTTGGAATTTATTTGAATTTATGCCATATTGAAATAATTAAAGAATTAAACTTTGCAAATAAAATTTTGTTGGAAATATTTTATTTGAGTCCAAAATGATCCAAAATATTTTCCAGAATTTTTCTGGAATTTTTCTGAGTCTTTTGCTATTTTTAATGAATTAAATGAATTTCTGGGAATTATTTTAAATATTAAATCGCTGGAAAATCAAGTCGGGTCAAGTACTATTCATCCGACCGAATCGGAACCCGAGTCGGACTCGAGTCCGACCCGAGCCAGTTGACTCGATCAAACCTACTCTTAACCCTAATCGATCCCAACCGTTGGATCGGGATCCAACGGTCAAGATCGTCCCGTACCGGTTCGAGTCGTAACCGGACCGAATCCGGTTTCGATCGTGCGATCGTGGCCGTTGATCGCGCCACGTGGACGGTCGACCGTCGTCGTCCCCGCCGGATCCGAGCCGGACTCCGCCGCCGCGCCCGCCGCCGTGTGGTTCTAGGTTTCCGGATTCCACGCGGAAGCCGAGGCTATTTAATGCCCGGATCACACCCCGAGGACCACCTTGACCTTGCGCAGCCGTCGCCGCCGCAGTGCCCCTGACGCGCCCGCAATCGCTCGCCGGAGTTGTAGCACTCCTCCGCCGCGGTTTTTGCTTCGTTCCGCCGCCGTCCGCCGTCCCCCGCCGCCGTTGACCCCAGATCCGGACTCACCGCGACGAGACGCACCCGAAGGGACCTCTCACCTCACCGGAGCATGCCCGAAGCGCCGTTGCCGTGGTCGTCGTCCCCAACCCCGGCAAGCCAGCGCCGCCGTGAGCCATCGCCGGACTTCGAGCTTCCTCAACCGTTCGATCCAGATCCAACGTCTCAGATTGCGCCACGTCATCTCACGGTGAGATTCCGTCCAAAACCACCAGATCCAATCTTGACCGTCCGATCTAGATCCAACGGTCCAGATCAAACGCGTTAACCCAAACGCGTGAGAGCCAGATCTAATCTGGGCCGTTGATTTTCAAATCAACGGCCGAGATTGCGCCACGCGGTCGAAGCTCTGACCGCCATGCGGTCACGCACTCGGCAGGACGCCGACACGCCGCCCGCGTGTCGGCCGACGCGTGACCAAAGCGCACCATGACGCCACGCCGACGCCATGGCGGGCCCGTGATGTCGGGCCGGGCCGTTCCCAAAGGCGCCGACGCCAAGAATGACGCTACCAGCTGGTCCCACTGCCGCCACTGTGGTACGAGCCCCGCCGACGCCAAGAATGATGTCACCCGAGGGGACCCACTGTCGCTGACACGTGGAGTCGTGGACCGAGTCCACGGAGACCCGAGCCGAGCGTGGACCAAGTCCATGGACCGGTGGCGCCAGCAGACCAATCAGAGGCTGCCACGTGTCCTCGCTGACGCAATAATTAATTTTCGAAAAAGAAAATGATTTATTAATTCGAAATAATGATTTCAGATTTTGTTTCAAACTTCAAACGCTTATAACTTTTGCGTTTCAACTCCGATTTGAGTGATTCAAATTTCTAAATTTGTATAAAATTGAGATCTACCTAATGATGAATTTTATTTAATTTTTGGACTAAAGTTTTTCTCTATAAAATTATTTAATTGATTATTTAAACTTCAAAATGCTATAACTTTTGCATTTTAACTCCGAATTTGACGATTCCAGTTTCTAAAAATTCATAAAATTATGTTCTCTCTGTTTATGGACTTTATTTGGATATTTGGACACTTTTTGCCTATTGTTTATTTGGATATTGCTATTTGCACGCTTTACGAGTAGACGTTGAAGTGCCGGAAGGATTCGAAGGAGAAGTATTGACTCAGGATCCAACTCAAGACCAAGAGTAAGTACTTTTTGAAGGCAAGTTGTGCTTTGACCATGTTGATCCTATTTTGAAAATTATTTTGATTTAACTTATTGCATGCTAGTTCAAATAGAAAAATACTTTATTTAAATATGGGGGATTAGATAAATACCAATTTGCTGTATGACACCTTGATTATTTAAATATGTGCCATGACCCTTGTCACCCTAGTTGTGGATTACTAGTTGGACATTATTAAATTGCCAACATGGGTTTTAGACCGTTGTAGTTTCATTGCTTAGACACGCTCGTGCTCATGACATGATTTTGGACAATCAAATGTTAATATTGACTTAATGATATATTGAACCTGTTTTGGAAAGGTATCATGCGATGTTGATGGCACGTGGTGCATGGTAATCAACTGGGGTTTGATAAATAGTTTTTCGACCGGGGCATGTGGCAAGAATAATCAGGTGGGCGGTTGTGGCAATCGGGATGTTGATTTGGTTCTTCGGGTAGTCTTGCCCTGGTCACCCTAAGGACTTAACCTTGCAAGCCTTTGAACCAGTCAATCTTGCAACCACATGTCTCAGAATGGGACGGACCTAGTTGACTAAGTTGCTAATAACGTACTGTGGGACCTCGGGAGGTCAACTACACCCTTTGTGTAAGTTGTGCGGGGAGCGCGTCTGGGGCGAGGCCAGTACCCATCTAACGGTTGATTGGCCTAAACTTCGCCTTAGCTAAGGGAAGGGTTAGTGTGCAATAACCGGGAGGCTCACTTGTATTGTTAGAAGTTTAGAAAGACTTTGTTACGGGAACTCGCCTTTGTGGTGTTTGACTGTATCTTGTGGGTAAAGTGCATAACCTCTGCAGAGTGTAGAATCTATTCGAATAGCCGTGTCTGCGGTATTGGACATCGCTCGGGAATTACAATCAAGGGTTAGACTTTCTTGAAAATAACTTGGACCTGAAGGGTTGGGTTTGGTTTACAAATGACATTAATGTGGACTAGGATGGGAAAGATGTTTATTAAACTCCTTGAAAAGTTATCTATGCTTTACTTGTTACTACCGCTTTGAATCTACTTATGATACTTGTTAAATCTGTTTCTTTGCAAAAATACCTTGAGCCACTCCTTTGTATTAAGCCATGCATGTAGTATATTAGCTGCATTCTGTGCATGACTTGCTGAGTACCAAGTACTCACCCTTGCCACAATACAACACCAGTTGAAGAGGAGACTACACCAGCTTTGGAGGAGGAGCTCCAAGAGGAACCGTCTACTTAGGAGCGAGCCCGGTCGGTTACTGTGGTATACTGGATGGCGCCACGATGTTATTTTATTTTTCCGCTGCTACTATTTCTCTCTTAATAAGTTTCGCCCTGCGAGGCGTATATTTGTAACTTGACCATAAGGTCGAGTAACCAGTTAGACTATTTAATTAAAGTACTTTATTAGTATCGAATGGTATGATTGTGATATTTACCGATGTTAAGACTGTGTGCACTAGCGCGTTCCTGGACTAGTGCTGAATACACAGAGGGTCCGGATTTGCAAATTCGGGGCCCGACAGACACCCCACCTGATCCGCCCTGCTGTCGAGGAACCCTTGAATGACCTTCATCGTACCGTCTGAAGGCCTCTCCATCAATCAATTCAAGCACGACCAGTTACCAATGATTTAATGTAGTATGGATGGATCGAATGGTGCTATTTACAAAACGTCACCTTCATCGACAATTCAAGCAGTTCTAAAACAAAACCATCAGCTTCATCAGCAATTCAAGTAGGTCCAAAACGTATCAACACACCAAAGTATTACAAAAGTGGATGTACTTCTTATTGTGACAGTGTAGATAATCTCCGGTATCAACACACCAAAGTATTACCTTTTTAGTTGTTTCCATACTTTTCCTCCTTTTAAGGAAGCTGGTAAATTCTTCTGAAGAAGAGGAAAAGGAGGGCATTTTCTGATTTTTTTTTTGTAACTTATGGCCCTCTCTGGTGGCTTTGATTATAGACAAAAGATTGTACAAATGTTGTATGACAGCTAAAGCCTCAGCCTGAAGCAATGAAGTCACTCCTGTTGCCCTTGTTCTAATAGCTACCTTAATCGGATCAGAAGCTTCCAAGTTTAAGATGAGAACTCCTAGCCCCGTAGTACCATCACTTTTCCAAGCTGCATCAATAAAACATCTATACTTGTGTTGGTAATCACTTTTAGATCTAGGAATTATAAGATTTGAAAAATTATTTTGATGTACATGATTTATGCCAAGGATTTGACTATCATGATTGTTATTATTGTGATGCCTCTGATTTAGGATGAGAAATATGAGAAAATGCTTTAGCTTGACTAAGATTGGCCACCAAATATGGAAGTTATAGGCAAAATCAATGCACAACATTTCCCAAGCTAGAAAATACATGTAGTTACCCAGTTAATCGACACGCTTAACTCAAAACAAACCGGCCATCAGTTCATCAACCAACTCAAAGCAATATAGTCCTAAAAATGTAACCACACCTGTACCTGAAAGTTCGCCCCAACCAAACAGCTAAACTGTAAATGTTCACACCAAAGCATCAGGTAATGGAAATGCATCATCTTATTTACGAAACACCCGTGTTTCAGATCAAAGCTGTTGTTGGGGTAGTCGTTCCCTCGTAAAGTACAACAGGACGCAGAGCATGAATCCGCATTGACCAGCGCAAAGCAGATGTATAACCATTTTTGTAGGATAAAGTACAGGCAATCACCTGTTCTTGATGTGTTTCGTCTCAGGGAGATCAATGCTGAAGTACCAGCTGCATGCTTCGCTTCCTGTTAGGGAATCCCTCTCCCAAACAGAACAGTTGGAATGTAAGGGGGAGTAGATAGTATACAACCAAATGCAAGAGGAACAATTGGAATGCAAGGGGTGTTAGGTGAGCTTCCTACCGGTTTAAAATCGAAGGAGCGGGCGGAGTTGGCGAAGCACGGGATGGGAAACAGAGTCGGCGAGGCTGTAGCCCGGTGGTGCGCACGCTCTGCCGCCCGCGTGCGTGGCACGGCGTCGTGTCTCATCGGCATGGGCAGAGAGAGGGAGAAGAAGTGACTACGTTAGATCACTGGCAATGGCGCTGCAGCTCGTGCATGGGTGAAGCGGCAGCGCGGCGCGACGGCGTGACGGCGACCAATGGCATTTCGCCGAACGCGCGCGTGTGCAGTGTAGCTCATTCCAATTTTCTGGCGCATTGTGGTTGCCCAAAAGTGGCTTTAGTCAAAAGGAAAAATTCTGGAAAATTTTGTGGAGATGGATCAATGAATGAAGTTTCCAATGTCCTTGGTTTCAATCATTTTGCTGTTGCTATTTTTAAATTAAAATTCAGTTTGCAATTTTAGAACAATATTTGAATTTTTAAGTTATTTTTATTTTATGAAAAAACAGTGAAAAATTTATATTTATTCATCTCAAACATTGTAGTATTTTATAAAATTATTTCTTAGGTTATGTTATTTGATGTTTTTATAAGTTTCTTTTGAAGTGTCCTAAATTGGAGAAAATGAATTAAATGTAGCAAATAATTCTTAAAACAAATAAATCCACTAGAAAATCCCAAAATGCATTAAAAGAATGCTTAGACACTTTACATTATTTTTACATTTTCTCGTGATGTTACATTTTGCGAGCTAGTTGGATGGATAGAAAGGTACTCCCTTCGTTCACTTTTATAAGGTTTATTTTTTGAATGATCTTATTCACAAATATATGCCTTGCATGTATATTTAATGAGGCCTTTCTGTCTATATCCTTATTTATTTTCTCTCAACCATATGCATTTATTCATTACCAGTCGCGCAGAGTGCTTAGTAAGGAAGGGAGCTAGCCACTCGGACGAGTCAGAGTTAACAAAGAAAAATAAGTGACATAGGGGTCAAATAGCAAAAGCAGCCACAAATATAGATATACATAGTAAAATGTCCTTACAAAAACTTAAGTTCCTGCTTATACGTGATTAAACAGGATCAGCCACAAGCGCCACGAAGGAAATCTACGACTATTTGCTCGGGCCGTTATCATGCCTACCCTTCATCCATGAAGACTCGAAGGAAAACAGGAGTGTCCCTGGAATCTTCCTCCGCCCTTGAAATGGGCCGGAGGGGTGAGCGAAAACTCAATCGAGGGAGGGCGAAGACGATGACAGCTCACTCGACTGAGGCTGGGAGGTGCTGGTAGAATCTAAACTACCGGCGGGCGAAGGAACCCGGCTGCCATCTCGAGCACTCCCACCAACTTCCGCCCTGCCACCATCCACTGCGACATCCTTCCACCGCGTGATGGAAAAGGGGCGACGTCAAGCTCCAGCCTTCTCTCCGGTGGCGGCGAGGGCATCCCCTCTGTAGAAGTCCTCGAATTGAAGGAAATTCATGGCCCGTGGGCCACCTCTTCCTCCTTCATCCTCCTCTCCTCCCACTCGGCATCTTCTTCTAGCCATCTCGCATCCCAGTCAATATCATTGTTCGTATTCGACGAGATGACAATCATAGAAGGGGAACAAGGCGGGGAGGAAGCTATGAGAGCTCTAGCGCTTCGAGAAAGGGGTAGAGGAAAGGAGTGACAAGGGGAGTTGATGGCAGGACAAAGGCAAATACCTACTATTTATGGTCCTATGATCGTACAACGATCCCCAAGGTTTGTATCAATACGCCACACAAGGCGCAGAAGTCGAAGCGACGCCTAGGGCTTTACGAGGTGCAGTGTCATCCAGAAAAATGGAAAAACTGGCAACCCCGTTAGGAACATCGTTCTTGGTCGTCACCTCCTTTAAGTGGGACTTGTGCATTCCCGAGGTGTTGACACGGGGTTCTAAGATAGCATACGTCTGGGTTTAATCCGGTTCGAAGAAAACCATTTGAATCGGGTCAACTGGTGGTGCGCCCCAAGTCGAGCTGATCACCAATATCCTAATGGATATATCTGTGGTGCGCCCCAAGATGGGTTGATCACCAAGATCCCAGTAATCATATTGGATATCACCTGTGACATGCTCCATGTAGGGCCAATCGCTGGTTACCGCGAGACAGAGCCGGGTGTCACAAATTGATTTTGAGCAATCGTTTCTGAGGGTATGCCCCATGCTTGGCTATCAGCTGTGCGTCATGGTAGCAGATACAAATACCACTCGGCTAAGACTTTCTCGAATTGTGGTGCGCTCTGGGATGAGCTGATCACCAGAATCCTAAACGGCTACGTTAGGAGCCATTCGGCGTTCTCGACCAGTGGGGATCTATCGAGTTCTTCGCAATCTCCCTACCTACAACAGAGCACTCGGCATCAAGAGAAGACCAGTCGGGGAGCTAGGCTAAGAAGCTGGAAGCACTCGATGCAAATCATGGCTCGGCTGGCTGCAACCTGAGAAATGGCAACTCAATTGCGAAGCACTCAGGGGCTACTGTGGAATATGTGGACCCTGGGTACCTACATGATAGGCCGCAGGGGCCCATCAAGAGGGGGTGATCCAGGACGATTGTAGGGGATCGCGAGCTATTTGGACTCTCGTCGTCGTGTCCTACAAGAACGGATAACAGATGGTAACTAACTATTATTAGGGAAGGTATGATTGTATCCTAGAGATAAGAAATCTCCACCTTGTAATTGATCGAGTTCGGATCCAGTGCATAGCCCCATATAGATTATTGCCGACAACAAACGTCGACAGATATCTTTCATCTTCCAAGACAATTAAGTGAGGACATCTAAGTCATTTTTCTCACACCTCTCTCAATTTGAACGTAACCTTAATCCTTGTACAAAGTCAAAATACGTCGAACGAAGAGAGTAGATCATAAGCTCCAAGCGTTTTCCGATAAACTCCATTAAAAAACCTAAAACCTAACGTCATCCATCATGGCACAAACTACAAGCCATATTTTACCCAATGGTTGATAACCATACTAAAAAGTGATAAACCATCTAAATGCGAAGTGACCACTTTTATAGACCTTTATCGCTTTTTTGCAAATCTAGCTCTCTAACACATTTTTTTTTAAAAAATGGCCCTCTCCTCCAGCACAAAAGACAGGGCAAGTGACACATGTCCCTGCCACACTGAGAGAACGTGGAAGCTACCTGCCATGGTCAGGGAGCATGGGAGCAAGCGGGCGCACGTACAGGAGGAAGCGCTCGTGGGAGCGCTGGTGGGCACATGGCGAGCTTGGGAGCAACGACCTCTCTCGGCCGGCGAGTGTGGGAGGCAGCCTTGCGATAGGGAAGCATGGGAGGCACTGGGGAGGAGGTTAGATTTACAATTCCACTCGTGAGCAGGCCCGTCTAAGGCCCAGCGCAAGTGGGCCGACCGCACAGGGCCCCCAAATTTTTGGGGGCCCCAGCATATACTGCACTACTATCATCTCTTGTGTAAATGGCCTGCTAAGGTTTCCAAGTTCTAACAACGCATCATATTCTACCGATTCCGCGACTCATCGTGACTCGCTTCTCGCACGAAGCCACCGCGATGGGGTGTGCTGCTGCTGTCCGCCGAGGCGTGATCGCCATTCGTCAACAGTAGTAGGTCAGCGCCAACGACCCAGCTTTGTGCACAATTTTTTTTCCTATTTAGTTTCAGCTTTTCTTCATTTTAGGACAAGATTGTACCCAGTTTTGTGCACGTAAGTTTCTGATGAGCCCTTTGTTTCCCAACCAGGAAAACGGTTATCAACTACTATTCCTTAGTGATAGAGTTATTGTTCAGGCATATCTGACGAAAAATTTCCTCTTCAATCTAAAACAGGTAAAAATAACAATTGCCATTGTTGTTTTCTTCTATCACATTTTTTCCATCTTGTAGTGATCTAATCGCATTTGCTGTAGAACTGAATTGATGCGCTAACTGATTTATTCATGAAATAGGGAGATCAATTTATTCATCATGTCTTCTAATGTTAGAAAATATGATTTCAGTTATGAAAAGCGCAAGAAAAAAAAGACTTGAACAGTTCGCGCAGACTCAGAAAGGTGCTCTTGATAGATTTGTTGTTAAAGAACATCAAACTAGTACAGAAGATTAAACTCTTCAGATAGGCAGAGATGAAAATCTTGGTGATAACACAAATAGTGGCGATAACACAAACAGTCCTAACAATGCTGAGGCCCATACTTCAAAGATTGATGAAGATAGGGACAATGTCGATGGTGTTGCTACTACCCTTGATGGATCAGCTGGTCTTGAAAATGATAATGATTTGAGGGTTCGTTTTCATCCTGATATATTTGATCCAAGTTATTGGGATGGACATGATAGAAAAATGATTGATATTTTGGTTCAAAAGGGTCCTAAAAGAAACTTGTCAATTCGAAAAGGCCCTAAAGATAGATTATCTAGAAGGTTTTCTGCAGCATTATTCATTAGAGTTTTATAAAATGGAGAAACGTGTGATAGAGAATGGCTGGTACATTCTAAAGAGCTTGATAGAGTATGTTGTTTTTGTTGCAAACTATTAAAAAAAGGGGCATTTAAAAAGTCAGCTAGCAAATGAGGGTTTCAATGATTGGTCTCATGTTAGCATTAGACTTAAAGACCATGAAACTAGTGCAGATCATATTACAAATATGGCCACTTGGTACGACATGGGAGGCAGCCTTGCGATAGGGAAGCATGGGAGGCACTGGGGAGAAGGGTAGATTTACAATTCCGCTCGTGAGGTTAGATTTGAAAAAAAATACCAACTAGAAAAGTAGTCACTTGTCTAATTACGTGGTCAAAATTATCCAGGGAGATCTTGCACGAAATGACTCTGTTGAGTGCGTCAGTGCCGTGGTCACTACACCATGACATAATTTTAACAACAGTCTATCTGTCGGCAAAGGCCACTTAATACGACGCATTATCTGTCGGTAAAAGTTTTGCCGACAGATAACTACTGTCGGAAAAAACATTTACCGACAGATATATTTTTGCCGACAGATTATCTGATCGTGTTAAAGATAATTACCGACAGATATACTTTTGCCGACAGATAGACTTTTGACGACAGAAGGCAAAAATGCCGACAGATAGTCCGATGGTAATTACTATACTTTTGCCGACAGATAGTAATATGGTAATTCCTAGACTTTTGCCGACAGAAATGAGACTTTTGCCGACAGATAGTAGTATGGTATGCTTTCACCATCTTCTGTCCAACCGTGCATCACAGTTGTCAGGAAAAATGATACTTGTACAGAATATGATATTTGCACAAAAATGATCTAACTAATAATTAATTCAATTTACACACATCACAGTAGAGAATGATTCAATTAATGCATCCATTCAATGTGTTTCAACTTCATTCAATCAGAACATACAAATTCCATCAATTAATACATCCATTCAACGTCCATTCAACATAGTTAAAGTTCAACTAGAATATACAAATTTATCCAAAAGCCCAAAGTTCATACAGTTAACCATCAATCCTTTACAAAATATACAAAATGATCACTTAGCATAAATGTGACTAGTTGTTCTAAACAAAAGTATCTAGATCGATCGGCATGATGGTAACACGAACTTCCTAGGTCTTTCCAATTCTCCCTGCAAAAAAAAAAAAAAAACTTCCAAATTTCGTACAAGCACATATGCTTAGTAGCAATACTCTCGAAGTTTTGAGAAACACAATGTTTTATAGCCATATGATGTTACATACAAACAAAGTAATAACTAAAAGTCATAAAGCTTTTAGTGTAGAATGATGCTCTCCTCCTAAAGAACCTACACTAGTTTTTTAATAAAGGCCAGTTGCAATGGGTGAATCTCATTTGGCATACTTACTATCTCCTGAAGTTCAAGAAAGTATGCAAATATTTCCAACACTTTTATTACCATATGACTAAGTGCAATATGAATGCACAACTTAAAAATGGGAGCTTGCACTTAACAAATGGTACTATGCCAAGCATTAACTAGGGAAAAAATAGCAAGCCTCAGACATCCAAAGGATTAGCAGCATCAACTCTTAAGGGCATTAGGCCTAAACCACAAACCAAACCACCAAGGTTATGATCTAAAGATGGACACTTGCAGCGGAGAGAAGCAGCTGCTGCTTACTGTGGAGAGAAGCAGCTACGTTATAAGCGTCTCAAGAAGACAATAACAGTATATATGGTTTGCAAGTGCATGCATAATTGCACAAATGTCCAGCATAGTAAATGTAAAGTTTGGAGTAAAATACCTGCAATCTGGGATACCGCTGGCTTCTTGCTATCCTTTATCTACCAAATTATCAGTAATTAGCAAATAAAGTTCAACCATTACAATCATCAAAATGGAAATATTGTGTAATCTAGGTTATTACCCTCTTGTATGGCCACACAATAGATAGCTTGTGAGCATCACCTATATTTTCTATACCATCATATGGACGTGGTAGCAGAACATCTCTTTTGAATGGAACATTCACGACTACTTCATAGTATTCCCGTCCAAGGCATTGATCTCCCACTACAGTACTTGGGTCAGTTGAGGTAATTGTAGCCTTAGCAACAGGGATATCTCTCACAAGAGCATACAATATGACATCCCTACCAACTTAATGTAGATATTGCAGTTTAAAAGAGTCAAAAAGAGTAATAGGCATTCAAGTTATAAATTGAAAGTGTAGGAAAGGAGGACAAGATTACAATGATGTCATCTTCATTGTGAGAGGCTTCACGGTTCCTTGTGGTGGCTGCAATGTTCCTTGGAGCTACCTTTGGAGACACAATTTGCCTATGGACGACTATGTCCTCTTCACAGTCAAGTATATTTTCCATAGATGCTTGCTCGGCAACACCTTGATGGCCATGTTGTTCCTCATCATAATGTCCTTGTTGATTCTATAGCAAATCATAGACAAGGAATATTTCAGTAGAATATGATTAGTATAGTCTGCAACAAAAATGTAAGCAAATAGCATACCACAGGTCAAGAATTAGAACCATGTTGTGAAGTGGATTCTACATTTTGCACGCCTTGTGAAGCTAAGATTAAAATTTTCATTCCATCCATTTGGTGCTGCATATGGTCCATACGCTGTGTTAGAGCTACACCCTGTTGTTTAGCTTATTGACGAGCTAGCATCTCCATCTGAAACCTTGTTGGTAATTTTCTCTGTGTTCCAGGTGTGCCCACATCTTGAGGAGTTGGTTCCAAACCTAAAACACGAACACGCCCTCTTGGCTCCTCTCCACAAACATGTGCATACAAATCACCTCCTTGAATACTTCTTTCCTTCAATTCAGGGTGGTTTACAGCAGCTTCTTCAAGTTGGTTCTAATAACATGATATATGTATATATATATACATACATATATATATATATATATATATATATACATATATGCATATATGACTAATAATAATAGTCCATATGCATGTATTGTTCATAAACAAACGTACAATTAGTCTCTGCTTCTGTTGTAGGATCTCCATTTTTACGAGCAAAGCATACTAATTGAGAAGACAAATCAACATAGTAGGGTCTTACTTGTGCTTTTGGAGACCTCCAATAATGAATAAGCCACTCCCAGTCATCTAGATTAACTGTTTTGGGACATTTTGCTAAGAGTTCCTCATCAGTCAATGTTTCATCGAAATACTTCTTCTTTAGGTCTGCCTTATATTCTTTCCATTTTGTTGCCGATGTTGCTACAACATAATGGAAAGCAGCTGAATCCAGGTTATAGTTTTTCTGTTTTAACATGAGAAAAAGAAGTGATTCAGCAAAAAAAGGTAGTGAACAAGACAAAGAATATGACTAATATTCTATTGCTATACCTTTACATTAGTCCACACTAGAAACTTCTTCTCGGGATCAACAAGTCTCCAGTCATCACATGTAACTGGTATATGCTTTCTTACCATCGTTCCAACAAATGTAGCAAATTCTTTAGTATTGTCCCCAACAGGCTGACTATTTCTTGTGATTTTTATTATCTTTATCGCTTCATTAGATGATTTTTGTACTTGCTATAATAATTTCAATACTTGTTTCACTAATTTGAGTGGTTTTAATATTTGTGATAAATGATTTTCAATACTAATATTTCAGTACTGAAAGTAGTATAGTATAAGCACCAAAATTACTCAAATAATTATAAAAGTATTGAAATTACTTGAATATGTGCTCAAATCACTGAAAGAAAAAAATACAAGATGACAAATACCATGACAAATAGCATTAACGTGTGTCATGGGGGTGTATTTGCATATTAGAGTATATAAATTTTCCCTTAAAACATAGTTATAAATCTTTTCCCAAGCTCTGCGTGGGAAGCACCATCGCCCTATTAGGGCTGTGCGTTCAGTTTTTTCGGTTTGGTTTGTACGGTATATTCGATAAATACGGTATTATTAGTTCGGTAATTATAGTATTTTTTAAAATACGTTTCGGTATCGGTAAATACCAATATATTCGGTTTGGTATCGGCAAATACCATATTAACCAAAGTTGACGCGAATCGACGAATTATGAACTGCATAACGAGTCCGTAAAATTGCTTAGCTTCAAAAATTATAGCAAATTTGGCAAAACACCAGACATGCATCAATGCATTCTGCACTGGACATTCACACATGCGTGCAGCAGCGCCCCATTCATTCACACATGCATGGAGACGCAGCGCCCCAAAACCCCAACGGCGGCCTGTGCACCAGCGGCCAGGCCAGTAGCGGCAAAGAAGACGCGCCAGCGGCCAGTTCGGTTTTTGGGTTTTTACCGATTTCTACTGAACAAACCGAAAACCGAAAATAGCTAATTTTAAAAAACCGAAACGAAAACCGGTCAAACCGAGTTGACCGGTTCGATTCAGTTTATTCGGTACGGTTTGCTTTGTTCCGTTATATTTTGCACAGTCCTACGCCTTATGGTGCTAACAATGCTCGAAAACCCTAAATCAATATGGGCGCAGCAAGATTTAGGTGATAGTGTTTCAATTGTGGTGAGACAGGTGTAGTCTGGCAGTTCCTGCGGTCGAGGTAGCACAATCTGGTGAAGAGACAGAGTGGTCTGATCCCTATCGTGGACTAACCCAGCATGCCAATGGTTGGGTAGGAGGCTGAGAGCATTGGGTGACAAAGGATGTGTTATCCCTAGGGATGAAAACGGATCGGATAGTTTCCGACCGATCCGAATAATTTTCGGATACGGATTCTGTCGGATCGGATATTTGTCGGATAGTATCGGATCGGATACGGATACGGGTATTTTTTGTCGGATACGGATACGGATTCGGTAGCTCACTATCCGTCGGATACGGATACGGATTCGGATAATCCGGATAGTGATAGATTGAATATCCGGATATACATGTGGGCTGGGCTAAGCTACTCTTTTGGCCCAAAAAGGTTACTAAATTTTAACTTGTTTTCTAATTTAATTAATCTATAAATCAAGTTTCAATTATTAAAATTAGCAAACTACTCCAAAAATTATGAATTTTTTTTATAAAATTCCTAACATAGTCTATAATTTTTTTAAAACTTATTTTTAAAATTTTATCATATTTTAAATTTTTAAAAATTCAAAAATTAGTGTCTTTAATAGAAAAATATTTTAAATAAGTAGCTAAAATGCATACAAACTCATAAAATACATAATTTATTATTTTAAACATAATTTGACAAATAATATAAATCTTGGGTCATTAAATGTAAGTGTTATATATGTTTTCTAGATATATGGTAATTAAGTATTATCAAATATTTTGTGTGTTCTATATTTGTTTCCATTTGTATCTCTGAGCAAGGATCACCTTTATTTTGTGTTTTGATCTACATGTATGATGAATTAATCGTATGTACGTGATGAACTAAGTCTTACATAATTTTGTTTGCAACATGGTATCTAACTATTGTCTAAGTGAATGAAAATGCTTATATTTATTCAATTTTCAATAATGTTTTAATCAAATCAACTAGTTATGTATTTTCGTTGATTTTTTATGTACAATCTAAGGGATTATAATGTTCCGATAAATATTCGTAACCGTATCCGATTCGATTCGTATTCGATCCATATCTGTATTCGACATTATCCGTATTCGTATTCGTATCCGGACTATCCGTATTCGTATCCGAACCCGATAAAAAAATATGAAAACAAGTATGGTAGAACCATTATCCGTCCGTATCCGATCCGTTTTCACCCCTAGTTATCCCCATTATGGATTTGTGTGGCCAAAATATGAAGTTGGGATGAACGGGTTGGGGGAGAGACCACCAGAGTGATGGAAGCTAAGTAAGTTCTATTGATACCATCTTTTTCTTTTGCGCAAATGTACCATTAAGTAGACTAAAAGGTCACATGTGCATGGTTGTGTCGTTAGACCTGTTGACTGTGGAAAAAATCCAATGGTGAATGGCTATAAGAATTCGGTGTTCCTTCCATCCATTCAATCATGAACTGCCAAGCAGTGGTGAAACTAGAAAATTTTCGATAGGGGTGCACACTAAACACACATAACTCTATAGTCTTATGTAATTGTTTTGCAACATCATAAATCGAACACATATTTTCAAAATCTATTTTAAAAAAATAATACAAATAATTCTAAGCTCTTACAAATCCCAAACTATCAAAATCGAAATCAATTCAATCAATAAATTTGATCCACCGACCGTTTTTCAAACTTTTGGTCATGCGGTGCATACCCGACAGTACGACACCCCACCTGATCGGCCCTGCTGTCGAGGAACCCTTGAATGGCCTTCATCGTACCGTCTGAAGGCCTCTCCATCAATCAATTCAAGCACGACCAGTTACCAATGATTTAATGTAGTATGGATGGATCAAATGATGCTATTTACAAAACGTCACCTTCATCGACAATTCGAGCAGTTCTAAAACAAAACCATCAGCTTCATCAGCAATTCAAGTAGGTTCAAAACGTATCAACACACCAAAGTATTACAAAAGTGGATGTACTTGTGACGGACCGCCTTTTTCAAGGGGGTGCGTTTAAATCCACAACGGCTACCCAGGAAGATTAGCCGTCGGGAACCAAGTCATACATTGCCAGCATAAGAACGAAACAACTATTTTAATACAAATAAGGCCTAACGGCCAGAGCTTTACAAAAGGAAGCGGTGGGCTTCAAAATAATACATTACAGAAAGACCGCACAGGCAAGGCCTGAGCACAGAAAAAGGACCCTAAAACCAGACTACTCCACCATCTACGATCTTCTGGAGTTCTTTTGCGTCTTCCGATTCTAAAATAGGTTGAAAAGCAAGACTGAGTACACAACAGTACTCAACAAACCGCACGGGAATTTCTGAATATTACATGCAGGGGGTATTCTCAAGAAAATGGCAATATGGTTATTATCATTGTGGATGCAGTTTCATTTTCAAAGATATTTTACATTTGAAGCACAAACCATACATAATAGAAATAAGCAAATTTTGAGTTTTCACAAGTTCATCATTACGGCAAGTTGGAAATATCAAGCCTACTTGGGTTAGGTTACGGGATTCACCCCAATTCAAACTCAGCTTCATTTACCGGAAGCACGGCGTATTCGAATACCATTTAAATATGACTCTGCAGAGTTGCTCAGCTTTACCCACAAGATATCTACGACCATCATGCCACCGGATTACATGCAACTTATATGCATGCGGCCAGGCCGAGACCATCAAAGCTTTTCGTTGAACTACCCCTCTTTAGCACCTACCCGGTAGTTTTAAAACCACACAGTACTTGGGACCCCGTGGGCCATGGCGGGATGCACATTCCGATTCCTGAGGGTATCTACCGTTGTGGATAGCGGCAGGCGACACCATCGGTCAACCCCCATTCCACCCCATTCTTTCCGCGGGCATACTGGTCAACGCCCACAGTATGGAACCTCTCGCCTGTAAGTATTCCAAGGGGAAGTTCAAGTACCGAGCTAGGTTGGATCGAGTCAACGAGGTCAACTGACCCAACTTGTGGTTGAGCGGGATCTAAGTTATTTACTTTACCCAAGGTTGTGATTACTTAAAATTATGCCCAAGACTTAGCCAATTCCAAACCAACAATCCACACCACACACATTGGCCTTGTCAACGGTCGAGGTTCGGGCACGTAGCCATCTAGTGGTTTGCCCGCCAAAGTCCTCTCACCGTAACATATTTTTGAAGATAGACTACACCAAGCCTCCGGCTTGATGGTTTTATTTTATTACACAAAGCTTTTTAATGTTCTACTAATTAATAACTACTAGCATACGAGGTTCAATAACTAAGCCTAGGGTTTTCAATGGAAATATGACATAGCAATACAAAGTGGGTCTTTAAGCAAGCTAGGTACTACCTATGTCAACATGGCATTCTAAAACAACATTTCTAGCATTTAACATAATAACATAATGCAATAGCAAAATAATTAATACTAGAATAGTATCATGGGTTCAACATGTTCAAGGAGTGCGGCTTGCCTTGCGAGGCGAGGGGAAATCCTAGGTTGTCGTCGATGTAGTCGATCACGGTGCCAATCACGTCCGGCTCCTTCGGCTCCTCGTACCGCTCCGGGACGGCTCCAAGGTCGGATCTAGCGTACAACAAGGCGAGCAATAAATAAACAAGTAAAACAACAAGAAAAGAAAAGAGAAAAACAAGAAAAGGAGAAACGGAAAAAGGAACCGAGAGAGAAAAGGGCCGGAGGAGGGCTTTTTGGGCATTTAGGAATTTTGTGGACTTCGGGTGGTGAAACGGAAAGCGTTTTTGGACTCAGTGGCTCGAAACGGTGTGGATAGTGTATTTTGGCTATTTTTGGAGTTCCGGAAATTTTCTTGTATTTTTGGAGGCATTTAAAAGGATTTTCGAATTAAAAATCCGAAAAAGAAAAGGAAAAACCGCACTGTGCGTGGGCCGCACAATGCACGGCCCGTTCGGCCGAAACGGCCCACGGGCGAGGGCGCGCGCGTTGCGCGTTGGGCCGGCCCAAAACGCGCGAGCGACAGCCGACAAAGTGCCGGGCAGCGGCGGCCGGGCGCGTGGGATCGCGCAATTTGGCGCGCTGACATAAGATCCCGACCGGCGGGACTGGCCTGGCAGAGAGAAAGAGAGAGAGAGCGAGATAGAGAGGGAGAGGGTTAGGGTTGGTGGCGAGGGCGGCGGCGGCTGAGCGGGTGGCGAGGCGAGGGGGTCGGAGCCGAGGGAGATGAGGGTGGCGGCGGGGCTTGGTGGCGAAGGTGAAGAGGCGGGGGGTTGGAGGAATGAGGCGGCGTCGGGGTGATTTGGCGCCGGCTCAGGGCGAGGCCGGAGCGGAGGAAGGTGAAGGGGGCGGCAACGACTGCGACCGGAGAGGGAGGAGGTGAGGGGGTTGCTTACCGAAGAAGATGAAGGGGACAAGCGGGGAGGCGAAGGGGAGAGCACGGGTATTTATACCCGTGCGCGGCATGGGCGAACGGCGGAGCTGGTGAGGGATGGCAGGGGCGTGACGCGGTGGAGACGACGGGAGCAGTTGCGTGCGGTCCCGAGGCGGGCGACGAACGCGCGGAGACGAAACGGGCGGCGCGCGGGGCGAGGATGACGCGCTGGCCGGCGCGCCGCAGGGAGAGGTGGTGACGACTGCGCAGAGGCAACGGGAGCAGGTGGCCGAGGCATCCGAGGCGGCGACTTCCGCGCGGGGCGACGGGAGTCGGTGGCGATGCGACGCCGGAGCAGGCGGTGGACCGGACAACGGTGCGACGGACCGGTCCGAGCGAGGATAGCGGGTAAGTCTTCCAACCACTCCCATCCAAACCCCAACTCCAAGAATCGAATCAAGAACTCAAGAACACAATTGAAATCCGGTTAATTGCAAATAGGGTTGAAATTAGGGTTTGATTTTTGATTTTGAAGTTTTGGGGCATTTCAGTACTTCTCATTGTGACAGTGTAGATAATCTCCGGTATCAACACACCAAAGTATTACCTTTTTACTTGTTTCCGTAATTTTCCTCCTTTTAAGGAAGCTGGTAAATTCTTCTGAAGAAGAGGAAAAGGAGGGCATTTTCTGATTTTTTTTTTTTGTAACTTATGTCCCTCTCTGGTGGCTTTGATTATAGACAAAAGATTGTACAAACGTTGTATGACAGCTAAAGCCTCAGCCTGAAGCAATGAAGTCACTCCTGTTGCGCTTGTTCTAATAGCTATCTTAATTGGATCAGAAGCTTCCAAGTTTAAGATGAGAACTCCTAGACCCGTAGTACCATCACTTTTCCATGCTGCATCAATAAATATCTATACTTGTGTTGGTAATCACTTTTAGATCTAGGAATTAAGGAATTACAAGATTTGAAAAATTATTTTGATGTACATGATTTATGCCAAGGATTTGACTATCATGATTGTTATTATTGTGATGCCTCTGATTTAGGATGAGAAATATGAGAAAATGCTTTAGCTTGACTAAGATTGGCCACCAAATATGGAAGTTATAAGCAAAATCAATGCGCAACATTTCCCAAGCTAGAAAATACATGTAGTTACCCAGTTAATCAACAAGACTTGTCTCAAAACAAACCGGCCATGAATTCATCAACTAACCCAGAGCAGTTTGTCAGTTCATCAACCAACTCAAAGCAATTTGGTCCTAAAAGTAACCACAACTGTACCTGAAAGTTCGCCCCAAGCAAAAAGCTAAACACCAAAGCATCAGGGAATGGAAATGCATCATCTTATTTACGAAACATCCGTGTTTCACATCAAAGCTGTTGCTGGACCTAAACGTAATTTTGAAGAACCTGAGGACTTTTTTGCAAAAAAATAGGGAGGGCACGTGGCCACCCTCCCCTTCCGAAATTCTCTTCCCCTAATAGGGTGTATACTAGTGAGAGCTGCGCGCTTCGCCGCGCTGTGCGAAATTTGATCCAAGTTTTTATCTCTAAAAAAAGGCAGGAATATCCGAGTTTTTTTTGTTCGCTTGGGTATTTCTCGAAGCAATAATACATGTTCTAAAAAATATTAGAGATCGAGTCGCAAAAGAAATTTTAGATGCCGAGTTTAACACCCTATGCGCTTATTTCCCCGTGAAAAATGAGGGAAAACGGGTAAAAACGGAGAAACGACGGACGAAAAATGAATTCCCATTTTTTTTTTTGGGGGAAACAGCCAACGAAAACATTTTTTCATGCTCCGAAGAAAAAATGGATCACGAAAATATTTTTTTTCAGGCAAAACGGAGAAAGGAAACGGCCTCCCATATTTTTTTTTGGGAAATAGCCACCGAAAACATTTTCTCCATGCTCTGGAGGAAAAATGGCTCACGAAAATATTTATTTCGGGCAAAACAGAGAAAGGAAATGGTTTCCATTTTTTTTGGATAAACGGCTAACGAAAACATTTTTCCCATGCTCCGGAGGAAAAACGGATCATGAAAACATTTTTTTCGGGTAAAACGGAGAAAGGAAACGGTCTCTCATTTTTTTGGGAGGGGAAATAGCCACCGAAAACATTTTTCCCATGCTCCGGAGGAAAAACGGATCACGTAAACATTTTTTCCGAGCAAAACGGAGAAAGGAAACGGCCTCTCATTTTTTTGGTAGGGAAATTGCCACCGAAAACATTTTCCCCATGCTCCGGAGGAAAAACGGATAACGAAAACATTTTTTCCGGGCAAAACGGAGGAAGGAAACGGTTTTACATATTTTTTTTTGAAAAAACGGTTACCGAAAATATTTTTCGCATGCTCTGGAGAAAAAACGGACCCCGAAAACATTTTTTTCGGACAAAACGGAGAAAGGACCCAAACGTAAAGCGCGAGGACCTATTTGTTATAATTTTAGACCTGTTCGCTATTTTGAAAAATTAGGAAAGGGCTCGCTCGCTATTCGCACTTAACGGGAGGGCCTCCATGCAAAACGGCAAACCAGGGAGCTAAACGCGAACCGGGAAAACTATTTTTCTCTCACATAAAATCGCGCAAGGACCTGGATGTAATTCCGAAGAAACCGGGGGACTTTTCGCAAAAACGCCGGTGGACACGTGGGGGGCCGGTTGGCCCCCAATCTCTTCCCCTATAAGGGGAGTGAGTTTATGTTCCCTACGAAATTAGAATTAGAAGAGACCCTCGTACGTAGAGCAAGAAAATAGCAAGTAAAGAAAATATATGATCACCAGACCAAACCCATTCCATCAGTGAGTTATATTAAGATCCCAAAATAAAACAAAAGCCTTTCAACAAAGAATTTGGTTTAGAGTTAAGACTGAGGTGCTGCAAATACACACACGGAAGCGCTATTCTACACGCAAGTGTAGAATAGTTATTCTACGTGTCGATCAGATGAGAGCGTGCAAACCATCCCATGTACGCCCACCTCATGTGGCCAACAAACTAGTAAATGTATTTCTGGTTTGTGCATGAATCTTTTTTCTTTGATTTAGTCATAACTTTTTATTGACAGCTCAGATTCATAAACGGATTTCACCAGTAACTTACTGACGACGAAAGCAACATAATGATATAAGTCTCGCCAATAAATACTACCAAATAAACACCAAATTACTGAATACGTTGTAAGATTTTACTACTGCACAGACTCCACGGGCTATTGAGCCATCTAACATGATAGTATAGATTTTACTAACCATATATATAGATTTTACTACATGCCAGGGGGTTCAGCAGCCCATAGAGTCTATCAAGGTTCAAAAAACCGTTTTGAACCTAATTTCGCTAGCCTGGCGGTACCGGTTTTCGCGAAAAATCGCGCGAAAACCGCGAAAAACCGAACAGTTTGCAATTTCAAATCATTTTGAATTCGGGTCAAACTCACGCGATTTTTCGCAAGAAAACCGCGGTTTTTGACGAAAAACCGCTAGGTTTTTGAGGTAAACCGAGAAAACCGAAACTGCTCAGTTTGTGCGAAAAACCGATCGATTTAGGTAAAAAACCACGAAAAATGAGGGGAAAACCCGCCAAAACTGAGAAAATGTAAATAAATATATAAATAAGGTATGTGAAGACATGAAAAAACTCCAGAATGATATCTCCTAAATTTGAAAAGAATTCGACATGATCTTTGCTATAATTTAGACATTTGGAAATTGTAAATTAGAAATTTCAAAATAATATATCAATAAATAATCTTTCATTGCAATATTACAATCACACAGACGCAAAGATACATATTTATATAACCACGTAGCAATTTCATTACCATTCAATTGTCAACACCACTTACGTTATAATACTTTTTAATTGAAGTTGTAAAGTAAGCATAGGCCATGTTGGACCTGTATGGATGCTATATTAGTATAATATCAAGTTACAATGAAATGAAATATGCAAATGAAACATTACCTGCGGGGCTACGACTAGTATGTATGCTATATATATTAGTATAATATTGTTGCATGATCTTTTTCTTTTTCTTTTTGATTTTTCTATTTTTATTATTTGTAATACCTCTAAAACATCTCCAAACATCTCCAAACAGCCCACAGGCCACCTTTTTCTTTTTCTTTTTGATTTTTCTATTTTCATTATTTGTAATACCTCTAAAACATCTCCAAGCATCTCCAAGCAGCCCACATGCCACCTTTTTCTTCTTCTTTTTGATTTTTCTATTTTCATTATTTGTAATACCTCTAAAACATCTCCAAACATTATTTTTTTTGGAAATTTTTTCACCATTGGTAATATACGAATTAATACTAATTTTAGGAATTTTTTCAATAAATTTTCTCAAATTTTTTGAAATTTTTAAATTTGGATTTGAAATGGGGCGGTAAACCGCTCGGTTTCAATTATCGAGCCGGCTCGGTACACTCGGTTTTCATGAAAACCGAGCGGTTTACCGCGAGATTATGAACCCTGGAGTCTATGCTATAGTTAAATATTACAATATATAGATTTTACTATCTGTTTGCGTTAAAATCTTGAAGTGGGGTTCTGCAGCGTTGCCTCCGACATCGCCATCAACTAGTCCGGCGGCATGCACCATGCGTGTGCCGAAAAGGCCAACGGCTTCTGCTACATCAACAACGTCGTGCTCGCCATCTACCAGCTCCTCGGCCACTTCAGGCGCGTGCTGTATGTGTACATCGACGCGCACCCAGGGTTCGAAAAATCGACGAAAATCGCTCGATTTTCGCGATTTTCGCACGTATCGCTGCGGCTCGATATCAAAAACCGGTCGATAAACCGATCCGATTCAAAAAATAATTCAAAAAAATTCAAAAATTCGAAAAAATTTACGTGTCAAAAGCCGGTCGAAAATCGGTGGAAATCGGTCGATTTTCGCCAAAAATCGTCGAAAATCGCTACAAAAGTCGACCGCACAAAAAAAATCAACATGACTGTCGATTTTCCACGTTTTTTGAATTTTTTTTGAAAAAATCTAAATTTTGAATTTATGCGATTTTTTGCGATTTTCGACCGATTTTCGGCTCGATTTTTGCGATTACCGAAAATCACTGTTCATCCGAAAATCGCATGTAACGGTAAGGTGAACCCTGCGCGCACCACGGCGACGTCGTGGAGAAGGCCTTCCTGGAGTCGAACCAGGTGATGACAGTGTCGTTCCACCAACACGGCGGAGGCTTCTTCCCGGGGACCGGATACATCGACGACGATGTAGGCAAGGGGGCGGCAGGTACTACAGCTTGAACGTGCCACTGAAGGAGGGCATGGACGATGATGGATACCAATGCCCACTCGACTACCTAAGTATTTGTTTTTCTCCAATGTCCTACATTATTGCTTTGAAAAGATTGAATAGAGAAGAAACCAAGTGTGCACATAGGACATGTTTATATATATATGTAAGGAACAACGTCTACAAATGTTCAGAGTTTTGCATTATATACTGAAGGGTGGTCCTATCCTCGAAGCATGCAAGCTCTATGTGATACTCATTCAAGACTAATTAATGTATCCAACTGCTATATTCACATCCAAGGAATGAGTAAGAACTCAGAAAATATGAACCAAAACATTGTGTGAATTCCATTATGCTTCCCCTCGGTGGAAAAAGACAGGAACTCATTTTGTGCCAACTATCCATTCAAGCAATTGATGAATGTACATACAGAATCGCATGACGAAATGCGCATACAGAATCGCAGCCCCTAAAATGTTAACATCCGACAATTTAACCACACGCTTTCTGCTGTAGTTTTCAGACCGCGCAATGGGATATAGATGCTCTATGGGAGATAGAGGCTCGTCGCCGGGAGGCTTGGGTTGGAGCGGAGTGGAGTGCAGATGGGCCCATCAAGTTACTCCATCGGTATGGATTGTTGGAGTATTTGGGCTTGACCCAAATAAATATTCTTATAAATCCCAAATGTCTATTTATGCATGGTGAAAGGTGGGAAGTTTAGTACCATATTAATAGTGTAGCTAAGTTGATACCAACATATAAGGAATGTTGGCCTTACCTAGTTAGGGGTGAAACAGATCAGATATGGATTGAAAACCGCTCATATTGTATTTGATCCATATAATTTTATCGAATCTGATTTGGACACGGATAGTGTCGGATACGGATTCGGACACGGATAGTACCGAATATGAATATGGATAATATTCGAACGAATACGGATAAAATAAGTTCGGATAATCATCCGAACGGATATTTTTCGAATAATACGCGTAAACACTAAACGGAGTGATGTGCTACAATGAATATTATCGATGAGAAACCAACATAAATTGTATAGGACATTGAGAGATTGAGACCGTTAAAACCATACAGTTTATAGTAATACACTGAGTCACATCTCAGAATTGCACTTATACATCATCCATAGAAGTTGCACACCATTCATAGAAGTATACAAATGTAACAAAGCACATGCATGGCACTAAGCATGAGTCAGGCCATTAGGGGCCATGCTCATCTTTTACACAAGATTTGAAGTGAAAGCAAAAGAAGCGATCAAACTTTCGGTGCACAAAACATGATATCCTAGCTTTAGATGGAGCATCACCATATAACCACAAAATACACAGATACATGAAATGTGAAGCATTAAAGCAACATAAAATTATTAAACTTTGTATAAAAAAATAATACATAGAAAAACTAGAAATAATTAGGATGAGGCAAAAAAATCTTCAGCACAAACCCTTAATTGTTTAGTTAGCAACATTGCATGTGACGACTATCGGGACCCGAATTTGCAAATCCGGACCCTCTGTGTCTTCAGCACTAGTCCAGGATCACGCTAGTGCACACAGTCTCAACATCGGTATATATCACAATCATACTCAACGAAATAATAAAGTACTTTATTAAAAAGGAAATATAACCGGTTACTTGACCTTATGGTCAAGTTACAAAAGTACGCCTCGCAGGGCGGAAGCTTATTAAAAGAGATAGTAGCAGCGGAATATAAAGAAAACACGTGACTCCAACCAATATGCCACATGCAACTGACTAGGCTCGCCCCTAGTTCGTCGGCTCCTCTTGGACTTCTTCCTCCAAAGCTGGAGTAAACTCTTCTTCAACTGATATTGTATTGCGGCAAGGGTGAGTACTTGGTACTCAGCAAGTCATGCACAGAATGCGAAGCTAATATTCTATACGCATAGCTTAGTACAAAGGATATGCTAACAGGTATATTTGCAATAAGCAACTTGTGTAAATACAGTAGTAGATTGTAAAGCAGTAAAACAATAAAATGGTAATAAATTTGCAATAAATGAACAAGTAAAGCATTTATCATCCTAAGTTCCAATTCACAAATCCCAATTCCACCAGTCTCCAAAACCAAGTTATTTTCATGAAAGTCTAACCCTTGACTGTAATCCCCGAGCAGTGTCCAATACCGCGGAGTCGGCTATTCGAATAGATTTTTACACTCTGAAGAGGTTATGCACTTTACCCACAAGATACAGCCAGTCGCCACGAAGGCGAGAGTCCATAACAAAGCCTTTCGGAAGCCTCTAACTACGCATGTGGACCTCTCCGGTTGTTGCGCACTAGCCCTTCCCTTAGCAAAGGCGAAGTCTAGACCAACCAACCGTTAGATGGGTATTTGGCCGCAGCCCCGATACGCTCCCCCGTACAACTATACAAAAGGCATAGTTGACACCCTGAGGTTCCACAAGCAAGTTATTAGCAACTTAATCAACTAGGTCTGTCCCATTCCGGACATGTGGTTGCACGATTGACTCAGTTCAAAGGCTTGCAAGGTTAAGTCCTTAGGGTGACCAGGGCAAGACTACTCGAAGAACCAAATCAACTTTCTCGGTGCCACACCTGGCCCACCCGATCATTCTTGCGACATGCCCCGATCAAAATCTATTTATCAAACCCAGTTGTTTACCATGCACCACGTGCCATCAACAACAACATCAATAACACATGACACTTCTCAAAAGCAGGTTCCATATATCATTAAGTCAATGTTAACATGTAATTGTCCAAAATCATGTTAACCACATGGCAGGCCTAAGCATAAGCTACATCGATCTAATTACCCATGTTGGCAAATCATTACTGTCCAACTAGATAATCCACAACTAGGGTGACAAGGGGTCATGGCACATAATTAATTAACCAAAGTGTCATACAGCAATTTGGCATCTAGCTAATTTCCCAGAATTAAATTAAGCATTTTCCAATTTAAATTAGCATGCAATAGTTTAAATCAAATTAATTTCTAAAATGGGATCAATATGATCAAAGCATAACTTGCCTTCAAAAAGTACTTGTTCTTGGTCTTGAGATGGCTCCTGGGTCAACACTTCTCCTTCGAAGCCTTCGGGCACTTCAATGTCTACTCGTAACGCGTGCAAATAGCAATAAATAAATAAACAGTAGACAAAAAGTGTCGAAAAATTCAAATAATGTTCATAAACAGAGAGATCATAATTTTACAAATTTTTAGAAACTAGAATCGCCCCAATCGGAGTTAAAATGCAAAAGTTACAATTGTTTAAAGTTTAAAGAAATCAATAAATAAATATAAACAGAGAAAAAAGTCATATTCAAAAATTAATTAAAATTCATATTTGAGTAGATCTCAATTTTATGAAAATTTAGAAATTTGAATCACTCGAATCGGAGTTGAAACGCAAAAGTTATAATCGTTTGAAGTTTGAAAATTCAAATAAATCAATAAGCCGAATTAATTCATTTATTTTTATATTGAAAAATCGAATAATGACATCAGCACGACGTCAGCGTGGAAATTCAATTTCCACCGAATTATTTTTCTATTAAAAAATCGATTTATGACGTCAGCCGGTCCATGGACTGGTCCACAGTTCAGCTCGGGTCCGCCGTGGACCCGGTCCACGGGTTCACGTGTCTCTGACATGTGGGACCCACGGTGACGCCGCCGGTGGCGTCGATCGCTCGCCGATACGCTGGCCCGGCATGTCGGGCCGACACGCGACGCTGCAAGACGGCGGCTAGGGCACACGTGGCTTGATCTCGGCCGTTGATTTGAAAATCGTCGGCTCGGATTGGATCTAGGGTTTACGCGTTTGGCTTAACGCGGTTAATCTGGGCCGTACGAATCGAATCGGACGGTCCAGATCCAATCAGGGTCTCACCTCACCATGGGTGGCGCGGCATGTCCCGTGGCCGACACGTGGCTCAATCTACGCCGTTCGATCTCGATCGAATGGCTGAGGTTGCACCTAACGTTACAACGCGGTTAACGCTAATTGTACGATCTAGATCTAACGGCTTAGATCTAACCCTAATTTAACACGGTCATGGGCTACGTGCCTCAATCTCGTGCGTTGGATCTAGATCCAACGGCTGGGATTAGAGCTAGAAATCAAAACGTGGATCTACGCGGAGTGACGTGGACTCACCGTGGGCGTTCGATGGAGATCCGACGGCGGAGGAAGCTCGGGGTCGGCGATGGCGCTGCGGTGGTTCACAGTTGTCGGAGACGGAGACGACGACCAAGCCCGCGGCGTTTCCGTGCGTCTCCGACGTGAAGAATGGCACTCCTAGACGCGTCTCGTCATGAGGGTCTCGGATCTGAGCTCGTTCCCGGCGGAAACGGCTTGATGGCGGCGACACGCGCAAGAAACCGAAGCGAAGCCCTAGTCCAACTACGGCGAGCGATTGTGCGGGCGTGGCGGCGGCTTGAGCGGTGAGAGTTGAGGCAAAAGATGCGCACGACAAAGAGCTTCAACTGGGAGGCGGCGGGGCGTTAAATAGTGCCTCGACGTGCGCGGAAATAGCGAAACCCTAACGAACTCGGAGATGGCGCGGTGGAGGAGTCCGACCCGGACTTGGGTGGAGACGAAGGCAAACAGCCATCCACGTGTCCGGATCCGATAGCTCGGACGCGCGCGCGACGCGGACACAAGCGCGGCCGTTGGATCCCGATCCAACGGTGCAACACGCGCACGCACGTGGCCTGGTCCGGCCCGGTCGGGCTTGGGTTGGACTCGAGTCCGACTCAGACTCGAGTTTGACTCGGGTCCGGTCGCATGAACAGTGCAACCCGATTCGATTTTCCAGCGATTAAACATTTAATAAATTCCTAGAAATTCAAATAATTCGAGAAAAATAGCAAATTAGCCAGAAAAATTCTGGAAAATACTTTGAGACATTTTGGAATCAAATAAAATATTTCCAACAAAACTTTATTTGAAACTTTTATTTATTTAATTATCTAAAAAGGGAATAAATTCAAATTAAATCCAAATAAATTCCAGAAAATTCTAAAAATTCACAAAAATGCCAAATTTCATTTAAATTCAAGAAAATAAAAAAATTGGGGTGTTACAACGACCTTCATTAAGCTCTCTATGTGTCAACCAAAATATCATCCTATATACAATAGATATTTTAATTAACATCATACAAAAACAAAGAGGCAGGTTGATAACATCAAATAATTTTTATTTATCATGTAGCAAACCTCTTGATCGATTGTCTTTTCATTGACCTCCATATCAACCTCATCTATGAATGTTGCAATCTTTTCCTTAGAAATATTAATCCTTAGCAGTGTAGAAAGACAAATAAAAATTAGTATGTGATTAATGCAGATTTCATAATTATGAATAGACAGCTATCTTGTTTTGAAGCAAGTGTCCAATCCTTGATACAAATCAATGCTTCGACCATTTCTGGATCTAGTCGACTACAATATGGATCAAGAACACGCCCACCAGCACTAAATGCAGACTCTGAAGCAATTGTTGACATCTGAATAGCCAATACATCTCGAGCCAGTTGTGAAAGGACAGGAAATGTCCCTTGTCTATCCCTCCACCATGCCAACACATCAAACTTGTCATCATTGGTTTCAATATACCTTATGCATGGTTCTTTCATGTAGATTTCCAATTCAGTGTTGTCATCATGGCTTGTCATAGTTTGGTCACACAAATAGTATTCTATCTCTTGAGTGATAGTGACAGATTTTGAAACCTCACTAGTTTGTGAAGATTGTGCAACAGGTCTGATGATATTGTATGCTTGAAACAATTATTTAACTACATCCATGAATGTAGTAAGTTCACTATCATACATCTCATGGTAGATTTTTTTCATAAAATACTCTACTAGCCTTTTCTTATATGTTGGATCAAGAAAGCATGCAACTGCTAAAGTTATGTTAGATTTATCTCAATATTTTTCTTACTTTGCTTGCATTGCATTAGCCATACAAGAAATTTTTTCATCACAGTCATGACTCCATTCTTCAGTTGCTAACTTGATGTCACAAAATTTCCACCAAAAGAGATTAGCTGCTTGACTGATGATGCAATTGCTTTTAAGCCATCTTGAGCAACAAGATTTAAAATATGGCATAAACATCTCACATGAAAGTAGACTCCATCACATATCAAAGTCTCATGCTTCATGAGTATTGGAATAATTTCTTTGACACATTTGTCATTAGCCAATGCATTGTCTAGAGTTAGAGCAAATAATTTTTTTTCAAGGTTCATGGCCATCACACCCTTCACAAATTCATTGGCTAGGTTTTGCCCAGTATGGTTTCCTTTCACATGCATGAATTTAACAATCGTTTTTCTGGATATGCCAATTGTCATCTATCCAATGAACATTTATACACATGTACCCCTTGTTTTGATTTGAAGTCCACATGTCCATGGTGCAAGAAAAAAAACATGAAATAGACTTGAACATGTCATAAAACTTCTTCCTTTCCTCTACGAACATCACCATTATACTACTCCTTGTACTAATGCGAGACATTAGTGAGAAACTAGGACGCAAAGACTTAATGAAGTCAATAAAATACTCATGCTCTACCATGTTAAAGGGGTACTCATGCATAACCATTGCTAACTGCCACTTTCTTAGGCTAGATTCTGCATCATACCTGTATGTCTGTATTATGCCATCGCTACTTGCCAATCTTTGCTGCCCTTTCACAAGATTGTGCTTGTTTTTCATATGATTTCAAAACACAGTTGTGCCTTTCATGGTATTTTTATTGCCTTTGTTACTGCACTTCTTGCATTTTGCCCATTGCTATCTCACCTCAACATCATCTGGTCCTATTTTTGTCACCCAAATATCATCGTAGTATTTCCAAACCTCAGAGGTATTTGCTTTCTTAGAGGAGGTTTCATTTTCTTCAGGTTGATTTCTTATTTCCCCTTCATCATTACTAGCTGCAACTTCCGGTAATTAGAGTGAACTTGGTGCAACCACACTTTCACTAAGTTGGGTAGGATGTTCTGCCTCATTGCCACAAACATTTGCACTCGCGCTTCCTGATTCCTTTCTGAAACAAATTATAACAATAAATAACTTAAATGCCACTAGCCAACAAATACTCCCAAATTAAATAAGCAATTACTCTTAAAATGTGGATTGAACTAAACGAAAAGTAACACTACTGAGTTGAGATTACAACCTTAGTTTCCTATTATTTTCATCTCAGTAGTTTTGGCCCGAACAGTGAGATCATTTTCAAATGAAGCAACAAATCTGCAGCAAAAACACATAAAATGAGCCAAAAATTCACAAGAAAAGGAAATATCATAGAAATCAGGACACAAAGTTGTCTTCCTATTACCTAGAAACTACAGGAGAGTAATGATGGCGCAGTATGTCTATTTCCCACAAAGAGCTTCCTATGGTGCATAATCAAAGATTAATATATGATATGCAAGAAGCAGCTCACAAGTGAATAGCATTTGTCCATAAAGATGCAACCATACTTGCATCTTGACTGGTAAATTGCGATTGTCTCCAGTAACTCGTTGCAAAAGTGGCATCACGCTATAATTTGGACGAACAAGGAAGTGAAACCATCGCATTATCTCACCACTTTCGCTCAAAATGTAGACTTTCATCTAGTTGGGTCTAATACGGTTGCAGTGGCAACCAAACAACAATGGTTAGGGGGGTCAATTCATTTTAAGTTTGCATCAGTTTTCACTAAGGGCAGTGTTGGTTGTTCCCCAGTTCCTATTGGTATTGTGCAAAGGTTCTCAGTTCCTTCCTAAGTTCCATATCAAAGACAACAAAACCTTATGACAACCTGGATAACATATAGCAATATTTCTACAGATAACCTAGTACTAAAACCAAAGGTATAAAGTAGAAATATAGGAAAAATATTTCAATTCAACAAAAAAACTCAAAATAATATTAGCAGAAAAAAGCAAACCAAGCAACTATTCTGTCCTCAAAGTTATATTTCCTCTTTTCAGAAAACTTTAGGGGCTACTGCTAATTTCCGTTACAGATTACTACACTACTGAGTTGAGACCTCAACACATCAGTTTCACACTATTGCAAGCTTCTAGTCTAAAACATGCCAGAGGTGGGTAGATGATTAGAAACTCACCAGGCGGGCGCCAGGAGCGGGGGCGGGGGGCGGGCGCCGGGAGCACGGGCGGGCGCTGGGCTCCAGGAGTGGGGACGGGCGGCGGACGGTGTGGCATTGGCAGTAAGTGAGGGTCTGAGGGAGGCCTTGCTAGAAATCTAGAATGCTAGGGTTGGCTACTTGGCTACCTGCTGTGCGAACTGCGAAGTCAAATGGGCCAAGCTAGGCTAAAGAGGTGGGAATTCAGATATTATCCAATAGATAGTATCCGAAAAATGCTCAGGTATTATCCGCAATATCCATATCTGTATCCGTATTTAGGACACTCTATCCGTATCAAATCGGTATCTGAACAAAAATATCCGGGTATCCGAATTGCTATCCGAGGCGCTTCACTCGCTCAGTCGGAAATTATCCATACCATTTGGAGTATTTCCTCATGGTTAGCTCTCCCATTGCGACCCCTGGACCTCGCTGATGCTCGTAGAACAAGCCATTCGACCCGAGAACCTCCCCTTCGTAGTCTCAGCTCAACGCCGGTGAAGCTCACCGCCTCCACTGCCGAGAGCCACCTTTTGGTCATAACTAGCTCACGGTAAGCCCACCAATAGACTCACACTGACCCCAGATGCTTACCGAGACATCCATTCTTCGCCCCCAGCCACGGCTCATCACCCTCGGATGCTTCCCCTGTTTGGTGTCACTGCCGATCGGGACCCAACCGTCAATGGCCCAGTTCGTTTCAGCTTCTGGATTATGGATTCTGGATTATGGGAGAAGCTGCTTCTGATTATGGGAGAATCGGGTCGAGCAAACTACAACTTCTAGGTTTCAGACCGAGCCGGCGAGAATCAACAAGAATCAGTGAGAATCAGGTTTCAGCCAGATTCTGATTCTATACAGAAATCAGCTTCTGATTCTTAGAGAAGCTATCCAGAATCCTCCCGTTCGGCAAATAATCAGCTTTTTTCTAAAGCAGAGGCTGTCTAGAAGCTGAAATGAACGGGGCCAATGGCTCTCTCTCCCCCCACGTGCTTGGTCACTGACCACTGGGGCCACATTGTCAGCGACTCTGGTCGGTTTTGAATGAGCCAAAGCACGTGGAAAAGAGAGAATACGCTTTCCTTCAGAGAAAATGTATTTTCAATTTTCCTGGAATTTTGCAAACCGAACCACTTCAAATGCGCATAACTTTTACACCATAACTCCAAATGAAATGAAAAAAATTTTATAAATTCATGTTAAATCATTTAGTTTTAGAATATGAAAAATATTTAAAATTTGTTCACTGGTTTAGAGCAGAATTTAAATTTAAAGTGTATGTTTGAAATATGCTTCAAATAGAATTTGTGTAAATGAAGTTCAAACTGAATGAGACCAATTTCATTAGAATACTTAGGTCATAAGTTCTCTGAATATGCAAATAAATTTAGATTTTGAGTTAGTTTGAATTAATTTCCATTTAGGTTTGATTTCAATATAGTAAATATTCAAAGTACTGTAACTTGTTCAAACAGTGTCCAAACAAAGTGAAATCTTTTTCCTTGAGCTAGTTAGACAGTAGAGAACACCATTTCGAAATAATATTTAGGGTGTACCAAGCAACTTTAATTCCTACCAACCCTGTATGTCTTGTGCAATTATTTTATTTGGCTCTTTATTGGAATTCCATTTGCTAGTATTGTAAGTTGGTGTTTTTGCTGTGTTCTTATTCAACGGCGTGTAGATACTGACATCGTAGATACCATTGTTGAAGGCACCGATCCAGAGTTCTACGATGATCAGCAAGGCAAGCACCCTTTGACCATATTGATCCCAGATTTTATGACCACTTAAAATGTGATTAAGAACCTGCCTGCATGCTTTATATTCTGAACAAATTCTATTTTGTGGTTACTGATAGTTATACCCATCCTTGGTGGATATCCTTACTTAATGTTGAAATGAGAACCTTGATAACCCTAGTTGATGATTAGATAGACTGGGAACAAATTTGGATAATATTTGCATATGCTTAGTACTACTATAGAAGGATGTTGGTGAAAGACACACACACTTTTCTTTATGAAAATTTTTATGGTTATTTATGATGGAAAAGGATACCGATATTTTATAAAAAATGAAAGCAAAACTATAAATTTGACGTGGGTGATTATTGGCAATAGCCGGTTGTGCGAGCTTTAACTTGCACGTAGATAGGGAGAGTTTTATTGCCCATGTCACATTAAGGACTGAACGTAGTGTTGCATGATCTAAGTATAACCGTACAACCATGAGAGCTGTTGTGGGACAGCCTTAACCTATTAAGTTATTTGAAACTGGCTTTGCACTTTGGAAGGCAGAAGTAGCACAAGCTGTAAATCCTGTCGTGTTGGCTTGTAAGGGGCTGCCACATGTGACTTGTGGGTAAATGCATACCAGTGCAACGGTGTTCGCCTTGCTATGGGGAGAAACGTTTGTTTATTGAGCTCAAAATATTTATGATTCATGAGATTGTTTGTTTCTGCCACCATAGCAAGGGTTTTTTTGTCACCGGGATGGTGCAAAGCTAGGTTTAGATAATGTAACGGTTATGTCTGATCTCTCTACGGCACACCAAAGGAAGTGTGTTAATAACGTTTGCACAAAGAGATCATCATTCCTTATGGGTAAAGCAGTACACCTCTGTAGAGTGTAAAACTAATCGATTAGCCGCATCCACTGACATGGATAACCTGGAAAACTGACACTAGTTAGGTGTTTTATATTTTCCATAAAAATAGGACATGTGGTTTGGAAACTGAATATTCTTGATTATTGCTCCTCATTTTAGTTAAATGTTGCCGTGATGGCACAGGATTATATTTTACTCGTGAAGGGCTGTATCTTATTACATTTCTGTTATTCAGTACTTGCTATTTTAAATAGTCATCAACTTGATTTTATTTCATTATGCTTCCAATGTACTAGTTAGTATTTCACAGTGAAATCTCAGCTTTGTGCAAATAGTCATAGTAACCTTCTACTTGATTCAGCTTGCATGTAATTAGGTGTTGTAAAAGTCTTGCAAGTACTTTTGTACTCAACTTGCATTTTACCATTTCTCTTTAGGTGAAGATCCCGATATCCCAGAGGACGCTTTCTTTGATGCCGGTTTCAGGTTTACTAACGACGATTCTTCCTAAGATTTCACCTTGTCAGCTGCCTGTGGAATTTGGTCTTAGACGGCATGCTATAAGATGAATAATTTTTCCTCTGCCGTTTTACTTTTGTTATGTAAAATTATGTGTGATAGAACTTCCGTTGTAACAAAATTGTACAACTTTTGTATGGTTGTGCTCTCAAATTATGTTAGCGCGTGCTAGCCACTGATCATGGGACTAGCACATAATGCACTTAAGACCTCCCTTTTATGTTGCACCGTAGCATAAAAGTGAGGGTCTCACACATTCTTCACCCGTTTAATCTAGGGTTTCAATCGACATGGCATCTTTGAAGTATGATCTTTCGCTGCTAGATCTGGACACACGATTCTCTCTGTGGCAAGTCAAGATGCGGGTGATCCTGGCGCATAATTACAGAACTAACCGAAAGCTATCATATGTCCAAAAAAGTTCAGAGTTCTGCATTATATCCAGAGTGCTTGGCGATGTCTGACGGCTGAGCCAATAGATCCCGGTTTCTTGTTCGAAGCCATGTTGAGGAACACGGCAAAAGCTTTACAGAGCTGGAGCCATCGAGCACTGGAAACATTAAGGAGCAACCTGTCCTAGTGTTTGCACCAATATTTGGCACGTACAGAAAATATCGGCCCAATTCAAATATAGAAAATCTGATGGAAATAGATATACCACGATTAACAAGGAATCCGTTGCCAAAACGGAAAGAAATCGGATCAAAAGCCGATATGAATCTGGTTGCCATATCCATGCAGGACTCGGATCGGCCGAGACATATAAAAGGGGATGGGTCGGAAGACAAAAAGGACAATCAACACACAAATCAACCAATACGCTTCTATTTTCATTTTTACTTTTTCTAGTTTTCGTAGCAATCTTTCCTCTGTAAGCCGTCGAGATCAATAAGGAGTTGCGCATCACCAATTTGTTGTTCTTGTCGACTTGCCTTCAGGTTTGATCTACTTTGCTTGTTGCGCATCGCCTTTCAAAGTCGATCTACCTTTACCTTTGGACTAGCTTCAGTCGGCTAAGTCTAGTGTCTCCTTATCGGCTCTTAGCCGATCGGCGTTAAGCCGATAGTTGTCGCTATCGGCTGATTAAACTCACGTTCGCATTACCTTGTCAATTCCAGGTCAAATTGACTGGCACGCTTTCAAACCCGGCGTTTGTCTTGTGTGTTTGAGGCAAGAAACCCTACTTCACGTTTTTTGCGCAAACATATTTTGGCACGCCCAGTGGGACCAAGAAGGGAGACTGATCATGTCGACAACTGGAAAATCCACAGGAACCGCAGACATCAATGCAGACGCAATAATCGCACCTACATTGGCCAATTTAACCCTCGAGCAGTGAAAAGAGGTTGAAGATCGAAAAGTAGCGCTGGAAGAAATGATGTTACAATGCTTCCAAAAGACACAGTGAGGGGTTACTCAAAAGGTTGCGCTCCCAACCATCAATCATATCAGCGACCTCCCTACCGACCCGATAAGCTGATATATACCCGGCCAGGCTGATTTATCTAGTATGATTAGCAGTCTATACATCATGCACTGATCAATCAGTTATCGGCTCTAGTCTCTACGTTAAAGCCGATCATTGAAAATAGAGTTAAAACTATTGCTCAGGAGTTGGCTGTATTTGGGAGTCTGTTAGACCCGTTACAGCCCCTCCCGACGTACCCAGTGTACTCAATATCGCCAAGTACTAGCACCGTAAATGCGTCGGCTCCAACACCCCTGATGATGCCGACCCAACCCATTGTGTTAAAACCTAGCACTCATATAGGTGGAGTTGCACATTACCACGGGCACACAGATGGGGCAAAGCTAAACACGAACTTACCTATGGCCGATTGAAACAGATAAGATTTCTCAATACCAAGGAACTACGCTCAGAAACCAGGCACCACACAGAGTAGTTTCATACGTTGAACCCTGTGTACCCATACCTGAAGTATCGGCTGTAAGAAACAACGAGTATGATCAGCTACCCCGGCATCCAGCAATGCGGGTCGGCCGACAACCCGAGTTCGCACTCGGGGGCAGGGCATAAACTATGATGACTGGCAAGGTCATATAGAACTACAAGCCGATAATGTTAATTGGGCAAAACAAATTGCTGCTGTATTAAGGGAGCAATTTGGTTTGCAGCCCAAAAGGAGGGTAATCGGCTATAGAAAACCATATCCTAATTACATAGATCGCATGCCATACCCACATAATTATAGGATCCCATGATTTTGCCAAGTTTTTGGGAGACGACTCTGTCACTACCCTCGAACACGTCGGACGGTTTATAGCCCAATGCGGCGAAGCGGCACAATCCGACGGGTTAAGAATTAGACTTTTTTCGTTATCCTTATCTGGGGCAGCATTGACCTGGTTCACAAATTTGCCCCCAAATTCGGTCCATCTGTGGAATGATTTGGAAAGCCGATTTCACGAATACTTCTTCTCTGGGACCATGGAACTTAGACTTTCTGATGTAAGCTCGGTCCGACAGAAGTACGGCGAATCGGTCTCTGACTACATTAGGAGATTCAGGGATGTACAGAACAGATTTTTTAGCGTTACACTACTCGATGACCAATTAGCGGACCTGGCGTTTCAGGGACTAATCCCACCATTAAAAGAAAAGTTAGCAGGGCAGGAGTTCTTCGACCTAGGCCATCTGCTTCATCGTGTATCGGCATAAGAAAGCTGATATGCGGAAAACAAGGGATTCAAGGATAAATTTAGACTAAATGGTAATGAAAAGGCTAAGGTAAACATGGTGGAGTGTAATTCAAGCGATACCTCGGAAGACGACGAAGCAGATGTAAATATAACTGAGTGGCCTAAGGGCCTCAAAAAGCCACTCGTTTGCTCTTGGCTTAAGCCGACGAAGAATAAAACGGAGATCAAATATTCCTTTGATGTATCGAAATGCAATAGGATATTTGACTTATTGTTGCAAGAAAAACTTATAAAATTACCAGAAGGGCATGTCATTCCGTCGGCTGACGAGATCAAGAAACGAAGATATTGCAAGTGGCATCATTCCTTTTCACATAACACTAACGATTGTAATATTTTTCAGCAACAGATTCAATCGGCTATTGCTGATGGACGGTTGAGGTTTGCGGACAAGTCGGCTATGCATATAGATGTGAATCCCTTCCAAATCAACATGGTCCAATGTTCACGAAAAGGAAAAGAACCAATGGAAGAGGATGTCAAGCCGACACAAAAGGTTGAGGTCCGGTCGAGTACTAATGGGGATGAGATGGTGCAGATCACCATCGGCTCAATACAAATAGAAGCTGACAAAAATGGTCGAAGCTCGAGGACGGTAAAGCCGAAGGGAGAATTGGAGGTTGGAAAATGGTACAAGGCAGAAAAAAACTCCACCGAGAAGACCATATCTCAAACCAAAGTCAACTTTCTCACAACTCTTGGAAAAGTATGAAAGGATAAACCACCAACAGCAACGTTCCCGACGACCAGGCTACTTCCACCGGCCAAATACGTATCGGCCAAGCAGTGAGGAAGAGGTTCATTGGCAATGCCCCTTTTGGCAATTTTTCTGGGAAAGAGGGATGACCTTACCCACAGTGATGTCGTGTCCCATGCAACACCCAATCAGGGATCGGTCAAACCGATCGGCTAAAGATAGGTTGTCCAGGCCAGTACGCGATCGGTTGGGATTAGAAAGCAAAAGACCAATCCATGAAAGATTGTCAATACCAAAACAAGGCGAATCCTCTAAAACCACCAAAGCGCCAGTTTCCGACACCACTGCCGGGTTGGAATCTAGCAGCGAAGTAAGCAATCTGGCTGGAAAAATCTGAAAGCCGATTGAGCCCAAACCGAGGTGGTGTCCCTCGGGCCTTATCAAATCGCAGCGCAGGCGTCTCCAACGGTTAAAGACGCAGGAAGAAAGAGCGGCCGAGGAAGAAAGAGACAGAGATCGGGTTTTTAATAAACTACGGCCAATACTAGCTATAAAGCAATAATGGAAGAAAAGGGATCAGACCGACAGCGATTCAGACCAGTCAGTTGACTCCAGATCTCCAATGATTCGGGATGACACACCGCCGATGGACATCAACATGGTGTTCACATTTCCCGCAGAGTTCAAGACTGAGACATAATCGGCTGAAGGAGCGGTCGCCCAGTTGTGCCTTGGTGCGCAGGACGCAGTGTTTGAGAAACCTCAGGACATGCATCGGCATCTAAAGCCGCTGTACCTCAAAAGGCATATTAATGGCCGACCAATATCAAGGATGTTGGTTGACGGCGGAGCAACAATCAACCTAATGCCTTTAAGCACCTTCAGGAAATTGGGTAAAGCCGACGAGGATCTGATCAAGACCAACATGGTGTTAAACGATTTCACAGGAGATCCTACCGAAGCTAAAGGAGTAATGATGACAGAGTTGACAGTCGGCAATAAAACTCTGCCGACTGCATTCTTTGTGATTGAAGCTAAAGGCAATTACAGCTTGCTCCTCGGACGAGACTAGATCCACGCTAATTGCTGCATTCCATCAACTATGCATCATAAACTTGTGCAATGGAATAATGATGAAGTTGAAGTTGTATCGGCCGATACATCAGCTCATATCGCTTTGGCCAGTCCCGATGCCAACTGGCAACACGAAGAAGCTGAATGCATATCAGGAAAAGATTTGGACGACTATGATTTCATCTGTATCGGGAAATCAGGATTAAGGCCGATCAGCGTCAGACCCAACACGTTTGATCGGACAAATGAAGTTATAAGAAGATGGAGTCCAAAATAGTAACAAAATTACAAGAGAAGATGAGGAGCTATCAGCGAGAAGAAGAATACGAAGAAGCTATCGAAGACTTCGAGGAAGAAAAAAGAGGACAAGGTTTCACCTCTGCCGATTTGCTTGAAGAAGTCGACATTGGAGAAGGCGATAGGAAAAGACCAACTTTCATGAGTGCTAGATTAGACCCAAACTATAAAGCAAAGTTGGTCGAGATACTTAGAAAATATAAAGATTGCTTTGCATGGGAATACTACGAGATGCCAGGTTTAAGCCAACAGCTTGTTGATCATCGGTTACCCATAAAGGCCGGGTATCGTCCATTTAAACAATATCCAAGGCGATTTAATCCCGCACTGTACGATGCCATAAAAGAAGAGGTAGAACGATTGCTGGAGGCCAAGTTTATCAAGCCTTGCTGATATGCTGAGTGGGTCTCAAATATCGTTCCGGTGAAGAAGAAAAACGGTAAACTTTGAGTATGCGTAGATTTTAGAGATTTAAATAAAGCTACACCAAAAAATGAGTACCCAATGCCAATAGCCGATATGCTTATCGATGTTGCATCCGGAAACAAAACCATAAGCTTCCTCGACGGGAATGCCGGATATAATCAGATATTCATGGCCGAAGCCGATATACCCAAAACAACCTTTAGGTGCCCAGGGGCTTTGGGACTCTATGAGTGGACCGTCATGACATTCGGCTTGAAAAATGCCGGGGCCACATACCAACGTGCTATGAACCATATTTTCCACAACCTAATCGGCCATACTGTAGAGATTTATATTGACTATGTTGTCGTAAAATCAAAAGAAGATTGGCAACACTTAGTCGATTTAGAAAAGATGTTTGAGAGCACAAGGGCACATGGGCTAAAAATGAATCCGCTCAAATGCGCTTTCGGGGCATCGGCTGGACAGTTCCTTGGGTTTACGGTGCATGAGAAAGGGATTGAAGTAAAACAGGCAAAAGTTAAAGTTATAGCCGATACTAAACCACCGACAAACAAGAAGGAGCTACAGATATTGATCGACAAGATCAATTACCTGCGACGTTTCATGTCAAATTTGTCCGGACGGATTCGCGCCTTCACCCCATTACTAAAGGTAAAAGACAACCAAGAGTTTGTGTGGGGAGTCAAGCAATAGAGAGCTTTGGACGATATAAAAAGTTATCTGATGAAACCCCCGGTGTTGATTTCGCCAAAGAAAGGTTTACCCTTCACGTTGTACATATCGGCTGAGGAAGAGGCGATAGGAGTAGTTCTGACGCAAGAAGACAACAGTAAAGAGCATACTATATTTTACTTAAGCCGGCGGCTTCTAGATGCTGAAATCAGGTACCCCGTGGTAGAAAAGTTATGTTTATCCCTGTATTTCGCATGCACAAAATTAAGACACTACGTGTTGGCATCGGCATGTATTGTGGTATGCAAAACCGATGTTATTAAATACATGTTGTCGGCGCCAATCCTGCGAGGACGACTTGGAAAATGGGCATATGCCTTAACCGAGTTCGACCTAACTCACGAATCGGCTAAAGCCGTCAAAGGACAGGCTGTAGCCGATTTCATTACAGGAAGTTACACCCTAGCCGGGATGGTCGATGTCTCCCCTTAGCACTTACAATTCGACGGATCAGTTTGCCAGGAAGGTGAAGGCGTCGGCATAGTGTTGATTTCCCCGAAAGGGCAAGTCTTCGAATTCGCGTATCGGTTTAATAGCCGATGCTCAAATAATCAAGCAGAGTATGAAGCGTTACTCAGAGGATTGCAGTTATTGGAAAGGATAGGGGTAAGTGATGTAAAAGCCTCCGGAGATTCCTTGCTGATAGTGCAACATATTAAAGGAGAGTTTCAATGTAATAATGATGTGCTGAAACTATACCTGCAGCGGTGCCTTCAAGTCGTAGAATCGTTCACAACATACTCTATCGAGCATATTCCCAGGGAATCGAACGACAGAGCTAACTTGTTGGCACAAAAAGCATCGGGATATAGGAGCGATAGCCTACAAAGGACGACTGAGTCGATTGATAATGCAGTAATGTGCGTCTATCCTGTTGACTGGAGAACAAAAATAAGGAATTACTTGCTAGACCCTTCCAAGCCGACTGAACGAAAAGTCCGGCAAAAAGCGTTGAAGTATGTCGTGCTGGAAGACACGTTATACTTCCGAACCATAGAAGGTTTATTGCTAAAGTGCCTGGGGGCTGAGGAGGCCAAGGTAACAATGGGAGAAGTCCATGAGGGGATTTGTGGGTCACACCAATCGGCTCACAAGACGAAATGGATACTAAGACGGATAGGATACTTTTGGCCGACGATGTTAGAAAATTGCTTTAAGTATACATAGGATGCCAGACATGTCAAAAGTTTGGTAACATACAGTCAGTGCCAGCATCGGCTTTGCACCCGGTCATCAAACCATGGCCATCCAGAGGATGGGGAATGGATATAATCGGCCAAATATTCCCAACATCTAGCAAAGGGCATAGGTTTGTTCTTGCTGCCACGGATTATTTTTCAAAATGGGTAGAAGCCATACCAGTAAAAAAGGTCACCAGTACGGAAGTAATTGGCTTTGTTAATGAGCATATCATTCATAGATTCGGGATCCTGCAAACAATCACAACCGATCAAGGAACGGTATTCATGTCTAAGGAATTCCAAGATTTTGCAGCAAGCCTGGGTATTAAGTTGCTCAACTCGTCGCCCTATTACGCTCAGGCTAACGGACAAGCCGAATCATCAAACAAGACCCTGATAAAATTAATAAAAAGGAAAATTGAGGGAAGACCAAGAAATTGGCACTCAACGCTGTCAGAAGCTTTATGGTCTTATCGGCTAGCTTACCACGGATCGACCAAACTGTCACCTTTCTAGTTGGTATATGGTCAAGAAGCCATTTTACCCGTAGAAATTAATATAGAATCAGCTAGAACGTCCAAACAAAATGATTTGACGGCCGATGAGTACCAACAGTTGATGCTCGATAATTTGAATGATTTGGCAGAACTAAGGCTGATTACGTTGGATCAGCTTAAAAAGAATAAGGAAAGGGTCGCCAGATCGTACAACAAAAAGGTGGTACCAAAATCTTTCAGTAAAGACAATTTGGTTTGGAAAACTGTACTACCGGTCGGATCCAAGGATAATCGATTCAGCAAATGGTCACCTACGTGTGAAGGGCCGTATAAAGTAAAACGATTCGTTGATGGAAATTCATATATACTTGTGAAATCATGTGCTGAAAAATTGGCTTAGAATTGAATTTGCAAAATGTGTTTGTGCTTGTGTCTGACAATTTGACAGCAAACAGTGAAGTCATCTTTTGTGCCGGACCAAACTCTCAAACCAGTAAGTTTTGCATGTACGTCGGACCAATTTCTTTGGTCAGTCGTGAACGGCTTTTTGAGGATTGATTTCGCATGTACGACGGACTGATTTCTTTTAGTCTGTCGTGAACGTGTTTTCGCTGGAATGATTTCTTCTTGGAACCGAAACTTTCACTTGTACAACGGACCGATTTTGTTTGTCCGTTGTGAATGGTTTTTGAGTGCTTTTTCATGTGTACGCCGGACCATATTTCCTTGTTAAATCGTGAATGCGTTTTTGCTCGATTAGGGTTTTGAGCAAAATTGGAATTGTGTTTGATTCATTTTTGGGATTATGAAATTTGTGAGAATTTCATGATGCTTCTTTTGAAGTGGACTTTATGCAATGCTCGTGTGAGTATTTGCATGGATTGATGTGAGTCAATTCGTGGACTTGTGCTCGGAATTGTTTTGTGGTTTGTTCATGTGCAGGTATTGCTCGAAGAAGAACGTGGTCGATGACGGGACCGGAACTAGGTTCATAGAGGAGCTGAGGTTCAGGACTAGGTTCAGGGAGGAACTGAGGTCTTGGTGGTCAAGGATGTCATGCGGGACGTTCGGGCTAAGAGAATGGTGCACATGAAGAATGGTTAGTCACGTGAGAATGGCAGGAGGTCATTCGCGTGCAAAGTGTTAGTCACGTGAGTATGGCAGGTGGCCATACGCGTGCAAAGTGTTAGTCACGTGAGTATGGTAGGGTTGCCATACGCGTGCAAGAGTTGTATTCGGCCAGGTTGGGCCAAGTAGAGTTGTGTTGGATCTGATTCCTTCTAGGGAATAGGAATCGTATTCAGAACTCCTTGTGGGTTGGTGCTTTAAATAGGAGGGGTTGTCTCCTGTTGAAGAGCATCGAATTGAGGAGAGCTAGGCGCATAGAGCCTTGGGCTCAAAGTTTAGGGTTTGTACTCTTTTGATGGGAGTACTTTAGACAAAAGAAATAAAGATCAATTCTTCTAGTTCCCGCATTGCTTCAACGTTCTCTTTTTGGTTCTTGTTTGCATGATTGTTCTAGTTCTAGATTGGTTTTTGTTCTTTAAGTTTTATCTTGATTTGATCCATCAAAAACCTCTCTAGAGTATTGATCTAGTGTTTCTCAAAGTCTAGTTGATCAATCTTTTGTCGTTCTTGTTTAATCTTGAAGTTTTGATTAGATTGATTCTCGTCAAGTTCTGGATCAGCAAGCTTGCGAAGCTCATAAATTTTGATCCGTAAGTCCGGTCGAGCTGATTCTTTTTCGGTTCGATCCGTACTGGAATATAGTTTCTTGTGTCCAAATTTCAGATCGAGCCGACGGTTGGATCTCCGGGAATTCGCATTTTACCGAACCTCTGTCATTCTGTTTTTGTCGAAAACGAGGCAATTATTTGGTTCTATTTTGGGGTGAACTTTTAATAGATCAAGAATTTGGTTTTAGCTTCCGCACAATCATTCATCCCCCCTCTGATTGCTATATTCGTATACTTCGATCCTACAAGTGGTATCAGAGCAAGGTTTTTCTAATCTATCTTAATCGGTGATTAGATCAATGGATCATTATTCGACAAAACCTTGTGTGTTCAATGGTGTTGATTTTCAGTTTTGGAAGGCCAAGATGGAGGCGTTCATCCAAGCTCAGGGATTCGCAATTTGGGAGAAGGTCTACAAGCCATATGAAGTCCCTGCAAACGACAACGTCAACGACACCAATCGCGCACATGTTGAAGCAAATAGTAAGGCACACAACTTGATCATCCAAGGCTTGGGACGTAGCGACTTCGATCGTGTGATTCATCTTCAATCCGCATATGAGGTATGGAAATCTCTTTGTGATTACCATGAGGGTTCTAACACTATTAAAGAGGTTCGTCAAGATCTTTACAAAAAGGAATACATGCGATTTGAGATGAAGCCTGGTGAGTCACTAGATGATTTCTTTGCACGCTTTAATAAAATTCTTAGCAATTTGCGTGCTGTTGGAGTTAGCTTTGATGATGCTGCTAATGCTAGACAATTGCTTGGTGCTTTAGACATGTCTATTTGGGAGATGAAAGTTACATCCATTAGAGAATCTACTGTCATGAGTACACTTACCTTAGATGTTCTTTATTCCAAGTTGAAAACTCATGAATTAGATATTCTTGCTAGAAAGAATGATCATAAATCAATTGCTTTGACATCTCAATCTAGCATATCTCATAATGGTGCTGCTTTAAGCTTTGCTCTATCTTTCTTGTCTTCACTAACCGATGAACAGATTGAGCAATTCCCAGAAGAAGACTTGTCACTACTCTCTTCTCGCTTTAACAAAGCTTTACAAAATGTGAGAATGAGAAAGAGAGGTGGTGGTGGCCCTCCAAGATGCTATGAGTGTGGTGATCTCGACCATATTCGTCAAACTGTCCTAAACTTGCAGGTAAAGCATCAAGGGAGGAGAAGGACAACGACAGAAGAAAAGAGAAGAAGTTCTCTTCAAGTAATAGAAAGAAGAAGAGCTTCATCAACAGCAAAGTTGTCCACCGAGTTCTTTCCGCTCTTGAACAAGTCAATTTGAGCGATGTGGATTCAGGGAGCGAGGAGGACGATGCAACTCCAAGCAAGCATGAGTTGACGGGGTTGTGTCTCATGGCTAAAAGCAATGATACTTCACCGAGGCGATCATGACAAATGACTTCAATGAGGTAGATCCTTCTTACGATGAATTAGCTATTGCTGTTGCTCGACTTGGTAAATTGCTTGATAAACGTGACAAGAAAATTAAGAAACATGATTTTGTTGTTGAGTCATTGAATGCTGAAATTGCTAGACTTAAAACCTTGATTCTTGATGATGATGCTTGCAAATCATGTGACTTAATTTACAATGAGCTTACTTTGCTTAGGAAAGAACATGTTACCTTGTTAGAGCAAATCAATGCTGAAAATGAGAAAAATGAGAAACTTGTTAAACATGCTAGTTGTTCTACCATTGATTTGCATGATACAACTCCATGTTCTAAATGCTCCATACTAGAATTGAAGTTGCATGATGCAAATGCTAGGGTTTCTCAAATGACAGAAGATTTTCTTACACATGAGGTTCTTTCATGCTCAACTTGTCGCAAGCAAAAAGGAAAAGTGGACGTTCCCTGTAATAATTGTTTAACTCTTTCTCGAAAAATTGATTACTTGGAAAAGTCATTAGAACGTTTCACTAAAGGAAAGAAAAACCTAAACATGATTTTGGATCAATCGAAAGTCAGCACTCATAACAAATGTTTAGATTTTGATTCTTATGCTCATCATAAATCACATGCTCCCACTGTTGTCAAAACACTTGAAAGTGGAAAATTTGAAATTGTCAATGAGCCTAAGAAAACTGTCTTTAAATCTGCTGGTCTTTTATCTTCTACTATGATGAATGCAAAATGTGCTTCTCTTTGTTAAAGCAAAACATCATTTTAAGTACACTTGCACTCATTGTGGTAGAGATGGACATTTAGTAGACTTTTGCTTTAGACTAGCTAAACAACAAAAGAGAGAAAGGTTTAATGCTAGGTCTAATTTCAGACAGGCACGCTTTGTTTCTCATTATGTGCCTAGGGTGATGCAAACACCTTTTGTTGGTAAGAACACGGGAAAAGACAAATCTATCTTTGTGCATAAGAATGCTCGTGTTGTGCCTACTGTTGTCGTCGTGTGTCTCAAGATCTTTGGATTCCTAAACATCTTATTTCTAACCCTTGATCTGAGACCTCGACAATTTCTGCTTCTATGTAGGCTTCTCACGCGAGGAAGGAGAACATGTGGCTAGTGAATTTCGGATGCTCACTTCATATGTTCAGTGATAAGTTTTGGTTCTTCTTCACTCGTGCATTTCATGCTAAAAGTGTTGCTTTTGGAGATACTTCTTCCACTTCTGTTTTCGCAAAAGGCACTAGTTCAAATGATGCAAGTACATGTGCATATGTTCAGGGGGAGAGTGTCTTTGTTAGTAAAAGATGATGATGATGCTGTTGAGGATGAGATAATTGGAGGTTTACATGAGAGACTCTTCCCACGTGCTTGTGTGTGCTTATTTCAAGCTTCCCACGTGCTTCACATCAACAAACGGTCAAGTGAATTTTTAGGTATCTCCATGGTACTCAAGATTTTGGCATTTGGCTTTTTGCTTCCTTATGCATTAGTTTAAGAGCTTATTCTGATGTTGACTTTGGAAGATGTTGAATTGATTTGGTTCGTGCCACCTCTTGAGTAATCCTCTTTCTTGAGCATTTGATATTGGATTTCACTTTCTTAGAGATCATGTTGAAAAATAAAATATTGTGCTTCACCATGTGGATACTGAACATCAATTGGCAGACATTTTCAAAACCCTTGTCTTCTTCTCGTTTTGCTTTTATTCGGGGAGAACTTGGGATTGTTCATCCAATGGGTTTGTTTTGAGGGGGAGTTTCCTTGCCAAGTTCTTTCACTTGATAAGCTCACTTTATCATATTTCTTTATATGTTATGTAATTGAGCTAATATATGATAATCTAATTGTCTTACTTGAACTAAAAATGACATTGCGGAATTCCCTAGACTGATTATCTATAGCTAAACTCTGTGATATCTTACTCTTCTAGGCTTGTTATTGAATTTTCTTGACAAATTTGGGCTATGGAGCAAGTGTGTTTTCAACTTTACTCTTTCATAAGACCTTTAATCACTTTTGCATGTTTACAATCAAAGAAAAAGGAAAAAGAAAAGGGAATCAATATAAAAAAGGGGGTCAATTAAAAGCAAAAGCTTCAAGTTATGTGCTTCAGCTTGCTTTCCCTAAAAGATAAGATGTATGCTTCAAGCATGCCATTCCCTCAAAGATAAGATGTATGCTTCAAGCATGCCACTCCTAGAAAATAAAAGAAGTATGCTTCAAGCATGCCACATGCAACTTATTGTTTAAAGATTAAATTGGTCTACTAGATTGGAGTTGAAACTACTTGCTCGCCCTAAGTTGTTAGTTGCTTCAATTTTTAAAGCCTTGCTTTTTCTGCTAAGATCTTGCTTAGTACTTGGCTATAGTTGACTAAATTGAGGTTGAGATGCATGTCATTCCTTAACTTGTTAAAATCACATCAAGATCATGAATTTTGCATATTATGTGATATATAAGGTTATATGATCGAATGAGCTCATCTTTTCCTATCTTGGCACTTCCTTGTTTCTCTTTGTGAAATCATTGTTTCAAGAAAAATTTTGAATCTGTTCTCTCTCTTGTACTCTTGATGAATCCATTGTCAAAGGGGGAGAAATTTGGGAATCATTGAAAAGTTTAAGGAAAAAGGGGGAGAAGAAAAAGGGGGAGTTGTGTTTGGAAATTTGAGAATTTTGGGAGAAGTTTGGAGAATTTTGGAATTCTTGGACACATTGCACATTCACACACATTTTCCTTCTCAGGGGGAGATTTTGTTTTGCTTTTTGGTCAAAGGGGGAATTCTGTGTTTTCTTACTTTGGTCTTTGATCCTTTGGATTTCAAAATCTTTTTGTAAAGTGAATGCCAAATGTTCAAATTCTAAGTGGTGTTGCCAATGTTTTCATCAAGGGGGAGATTGTGCAATCATGTGCTGAAAAATTGGCTTAGAATTGAATTTGCAAAATGTGTTTGTGCTTGTGTCTGACAATTTGACAGCAAACAGTGAAGTCATCTTTTGTGCCGGACCAAACTCTCAAACCAGTAAGTTTTGCATGTACGTCGGACCAATTTCTTTGGTCAGTCGTGAACGGCTTTTTGAGGATTGATTTCGCATGTACGACGGACTGATTTCTTTTAGTCCGTCGTGAACGTGTTTTCGCCGGAATGATTTCTTCTTGGAACCGAAACTTTCACTTGTACAACGGACCGATTTTGTTTGTCCGTTGTGAATGGTTTTTTGAGTGCTTTTTCATGTACGCTGGACCATATTTCCTTGTCCGTCGTGAATGCGTTTTTGCTCGATTAGGGTTTTGAGCAAAATTGGAATTGTGTTTGATTCATTTTTGGGATTATGAAATTTGTGAGAATTTCATGATGCTTCTTTTGAAGTGGACTTTATGCAATGCTCGTGTGAGTATTTGCATGGATTGATGTGAGTCAAGTCGTGGACTTATGCTCGGAATTGTTTTGTGGTTTGTTCATGTGCAGGTATTGCTCGAAGACGAACGTGGTCGATGACGGGACCGGAACTAGGTTCATGGAGGAGTTGAGGTTCAGGACTAGGTTCAGGGAGGAACTGAGGTCTTGGTGGTCAAGGATGTCATGCGGGACGTTCGGGCTAAGAGAATGGTGCACATGAAGAATGGTTAGTCACGTGAGAATGGCAGGAGGTCATTCGCGTTCAAAGTGTTAGTCACGTGAGTATGGCAGGTGGCCATACGCGTGCAAAGTGTTAGTCACGTGAGTATGGCAGGTGGCCATACGCGTGCAAGAGTTGTATTCGGCCAGGTTGGGCCAAGTAGAGTTGTGTTGGATACAGATTCCTTCTAGGGAATAGGAATCGTATTCAGAACTCCTTGTGGGTTGGTGCTTTAAATAGGAGGGGTTGTCTCCTGTTGAAGAGCATCGAATTGAGGAGAGCTAGGCGCATAGAGCCTTGGGCTCAAATTTTAGGGTTTGTACTCTTTTGATGGGAGTACTTTAAGTTTTATCTTGATTTGATCCATCAAAAACCTCTCTAGAGTATTGATCTAGTGTTTCTCAAAGTCTAGTTGATCAATCTTTTGTCGTTCTTGTTTAATCTTGAAGTTTTCATTAGATTGATTCTCGTCAAGTTCTGGATCAGCAAGCTTGCGAAGCTCATAAATTTTGATCCGTAAGTCCGATCGAGCTGATTCTTTTTGGGTTCGATGCGTACTAGAATATAGTTTCTTGTGTCCAAATTTCAGATCAATCCGATGGTTGGATCTCCGGGAATTCGCATTTTACCGAACCTCTGTCATTCTGTTTTTGTCGAAAACGAGGCAATTATTTGGTTCTGTTTTGGGGTGAACTTTTAATAGATCAAGAATTTGGTTTTAGCTTCCGCACAATCATTCACCCCCCCTCTGATTGCTATATTCGTATACTTCGATCCTACAATACTTGAAACTCTCGAAGGATGCACGCTACCAAAAGCAATTAACAGAAAATATTTAAAAGCCTATTACCACAACGTGTGGATCGGAATGTAAAAAACATCCAAATTACTAAGAAGCAAATGAGCCAAAGACAAAAGGCCAATTAAAACATCGTGTGTTGTTTACATCACAACGATCGGCTACATGGCCGACGACGTCCACAAAGTTTCCGGTCCAATGCAAAACAACGGACATTCAAACATTGTTTAAACCAAGTTGGTACAACCCGGATCCGGGCTGATGAGCTCCCAGGCCTGACAGTGCTGCCGCTGCCTTGCCAATGGTCGCTTGGATGCTGTCAATCAGTTGTTGATCGGCCACTGCATTGCCAGGAATAGAAACCATTTTGGTCGATTGTGTCTTCACCCTAGCGAACATCTCGCCAATCTGCCACCTCTAATCGGCCAAGGAAGAAGTTGAATCAGTGACTTTCACCTGGCACTCGGCAAGCTCCTTAGTGACCAAGGCCATCTGTTCCTCAAGATTCTTTTTGGTCGATTCCAGCTCTTGAATCTTACCCTTAGCCAGCTTGAGGGCAGCAACACGTTGATCATATTCCTTCTTCTCCAGTTTGGCATCGGCTATTAGTTGATCTAGGAGTTGTTGATCGGCCTGTTGTGCTTTCCTCTGGTCAATCCTAGCCTTCGCTGCCTCTACCTCACCCCTCCGGTCGTCTAAATGGCAGACGTCCAGCAAGGCGCTCATTGCTGCAGGAGGTAGATCGGCTTGTATGGCGGCCATGGTGGTCCTTAGAGGCTGGGTGTTCACCAGGAGTTGTGGCTCAGGCTACATCACTTCGTGAAAAAGGCGATTAAGGCGCTCTTGCACGCCTGGCGCAGAGGTTACAGCAGCTGATGCGGTGGCAGAGGCATCAATTATCCTCCGGATGCCCGACGGATAGTCGTCGGTGGCCATCACTTCAGGGTCATTCAGCTCGTCCAAAGTAAAGCCCAAGAGATCGGCCGGGTCCATCGACAATACCGGGGAATCGGGCACAACGATCGTTGGAGGTGGCACATCGGGAAGTGACGGAGATAGCAACGGTGGGATAGCCGATGAAGTACCATGGATGTTAGCCAGAACACCGGTTACTTGCACTAACGGTGATTGCTGAGCCATAAGATAATAATCAGTGTTGGTTAATCAGGAGAAGAGGCGGCACTATTGGGATCAAAGAAATGAGACCAGATGTACCTCAGTGGTCGATTGGCCCGGGGAATGGTCGGCTGAGTGCTCCACAGGTTTAGGCGATCGCCTGGCGGCAAACTTCTTCTTCCTCTCTGGTTATACCAAGATGAGCGTCCGCAATAAATGATAAGGGGTATAGGAGCCGATGCAAATAGATGCAACTTACTCGCATGACGTTGTTGTCGGGCAAGGTCCGGCAGGGACGGGCTTTGGATGCCCAAGGTACCCGATGCATACCCGGTAAGACTAGTCGCCTGGCCAGATCTGCGTTGTCGGCCACTGCCAGAAGGGGCCGTTGGGTTGGTCGCCTGCTCGCCAACGGCTATCGTCGCACCCTGTGAAGGCAAAAAGGGGTTAGCAGAAGCCAACTACGAAAACATTCAGGGCAAATCATACAATCATCGGTACCTCTATGGCTACCGATGAGTTGGTGTAACCAGAGCTCTCGCTGGAATCACCGGAATCTACCGTCGGCTCATGATAGTCGGGTAAAAATGAAGAGAGGATAGCCGACGGAGACCTATCCAACAAAAGTGCCTCCGATATAGCAGACCACCATTGGGAAAAGGAAGCCGACCGACGAGAGTTGAGGAAGAAGTGCGGCATCATGAAGATTTGGATATCATCGGCTACTTCGAGCATGATCTCCACAGCAGTTTTGTTAGTCACCTGAGATCGAGGTTCAAGAGCGGAAAGCAAGGGGAAGCAAGGGATAGTTTGTCCAAAGCCCAATTGTCGAGCATAGACTGAAGGGTGGTAGAATTCATACGATGGCTGAAAGGTTCGATTCTAGGTATTCAGGCCGACATGAATTATGCTAGGGGAGATAAAAGTATGTACAAATCTAAGGTAGATTGAGGCATCAAGGAGCTATCGGCATCTAAATTAAGAAATGAAGGCCATGGGCAGTCGGCTACGTTGGTGTAGCTAAAGAAGTCTTGCTGACCGAAAGATGATTTGTCCAGGGTCAGGAAGAAGCTGAGGTATTTGTGCAAACCAGCTGGGGACATCTTTAATTCACCAGCAGAACACATGATGAACTTCTCCCTGTAGGATCGGCTATCTCTATATTGGGGGATCGTGCTTTCAGGATAATCTTCCCGGGGAAAAGTTGAACTTCCTGATGGCTCAGAGAGGATAGATCGGCTAAACATGCAATGGAGCCAGATCTGAATAAACCATAAGGGTCCTCCTATATTGCCAATTATGAAGGAGGCAAAACCAGAAAAAAGTCGGCTACGGATGACATGCATCGTTTGGTAAACAGCCCTCAGAAAAGTTTTCCCAAGCGCGAGCCGATGGCCTTCCACTAGTCGTTCTGCTATCAGCTAGAAAGATTTGGTAGGGCCAAGAGAAGCTCCACAGAATAGGTATCGGTCCAACCACAGGTTAAGAAAAGCAACGTGCTCTTCAACCGATACTAGGCCATTCACTTTATTATTATGTTGGATGTATTTGTGCCAACCTTCTCCTTTAGTTTGGACCAACTTATATCTAGGTTTCCCGCTAAAAGCCAACAATTGGTCACCATCTGGCCTAAGGCAACAGAGTTAGGCCACGTCAAGCAAGGTAGGGCCGATTGGGCCGGTTGAAAAGAGGAAGGCGTTGAAAGAATCGGACAAAAAATAACAAGCTGCGGCTACCAAAGGCTCATTAGCCTTCGGATCGGCTAGGCTCAAGGGGAGGGATTCGGCTATTCCCATTCGTTCCCACTCTACCCTCTTTTGAGCCGATACCCTAATGAACCAAGATCTCTATCCCTTGAGGTTCGTGGGCCAGGCTCTAAAACTTTTTCCTCATTCTTTTATGTTATATCCAGCAGCTGATAAGGGGAGCCTAGGGATTTCCTCATTAATTACCGTGTTGGCTTCTATGGTGCCTATCGGCCCTAGAAAAAACTGATCGTCGCTATGAGGAATCGGGATGAATACCTGAGAAGGGTCCATTTCAGCCGATTTTGAGGAAGTCAAGGGAAAGCGAAGAAAGCCGATTGTTAAAGATACGAGAGCTTGGGGGCGTGAAAATGGCCGTGGAGGGACCCGCATATTTATACCGTGGTGAAAAAGGTGAACAGGCGGGAACCGTTTTGGCATTAAAAGTGCATCGAGATTGTTACATTGCCATTAATGGGGCAGTTATCGAGGAAAGCCTCGTTTTGCAAGCCGACTAGGAAGAAAAAACGGTGCGATTTTTGGAAGACAACAAGTTATCTTCCAAAAATGGAGGGCATATGTTTGCACCAATATTTGGCACGTACAGAAAATATCGGCCCAATTCAAATATGGAAAGTCTGATGGAAATAGATATACCACGATTAACAAGGAATCCGTTGCCAAAACGGAAAGAAATCGGATAAAAACCGATACGGATCTGGTTGCCGTATCCATGCATGACTCGGATCGGCCGAGACATATAAAAGGGGATGGGTCGGAAGACAAAAAGGACAATCAACACACAAATCAACCAATACGCTTCTATTCTCGTTTTTACTTTTTTTAGTTTTCGTAGCAATCTTTCCTCTGTAAGCTGTCGAGATCAATAAAGAGTTGCGCATCGCCAAATTGTTGTTCATGTCCACTTGCCTTCAGGTTTGATCTACTTTGCTTGTTGCGCATCGCCTTTCAAAGTTGAGCTACCTTTACCTTCGGACTAGCTTCAATCTGCTAAGTCTAGTGTCTCCTTATCGGCTCTTAGCCGATCAGCGTTAAGCCGATAGTTGTCGCTATCGGCTGATTAAACTCACGTTCGCATTACCTTGTCAATTCCAGGTCAAATTGATTGGCACGCTTTCAAACCCGGCGTTTGTCTTGCGTGTTTGAGGCAAGAAACCCTACTTCACGTTTTTTGTGCAAACACCCAGCTAACGAGGTTATCTTGCGGCTGGATTCAGCGCAAGATAGACGAGCGCTCAGTGAGTCAAAAATCCTGGCTGCGCAAGGCTTCGAAGAAGAATGCTGTGTAGGGTTGGATGAGGGTCATTTCCATCGGGTTATTCAAGCTTACATAAAACCCTTCTACGTACCCAAGAAGGAAGGAGCTTCCCAAGCCAACGCTTTTATTCGAATTGGACATTGCCAAAGCGTTTGACTTGGTGTCATGGCCCTCCTCCACCAAGTTCTGCAGCACTGGGGTTTTGGAGAGGGTTGGCGTGTTTGGGTGTCGATCATTTACTTATGATTGTAAAAAAACTTGCAGCTTCAACATAATTATTCATGACTGTAAAAACCTGCAGCAAGCTCCTATTCAATTCAGCATTATAGAATCTATGCTTTCCAAGTCAGACATTGTATTAATTGTTCTTACTCCTTTGCGCTTTCTCCAGTTCCTTTTCGGAAAGGATTCAAAAATGTTGCCCTGCATTTAGCAAGCTAAACACGTTGTCGCTCAATGACTCGTGTGTGTGTGCTGGCCTTGGCAATTCTAGATAAGCCCACTCTTCAACTCTGTAAGGTATATGTTTTCAAATAACTATAGCTTTTGTCTTTTGAAGTGATCATATGGTTGATCGATTTCAGTATAATGTTATATTTACTGTAGGGACCTAGAGCTGCATTCGAAACATATTAAGGTTGTTGAAATCAAATGTCACGAGGCTGATGTGATCCTAACCACCTATGGGCTATGGCATAGCTCGTGAGCAAATTTACTGTCCAACAAAAACAACAGACTAATATCTAGTCTAGCAGTAAGTTTACCATCAAAATTCTTCCTGCTTCTTTTATTTTACAATACTAGGCATGTAGAAATTCTTTGTTAGTTGAAAACTGATTAGAAAAATCAAGCAATGATGAAACTCACAAATTAATTACACAGAATAACTGGTTTTGGCCTGATGATAGATGGCTGACTACCTAAAGCCAAAGAAAACCAGCTCAATACTGGCTGCCTAGCAAAATCAGATGTTTTCCGATTAACAAATTTGATGTACAATAATTCTATATATATAAAAAAAGGAACTCTGGCTGCTACAATTGTGGCTTAAAAAATAGATAGATTAAGGGATCTTGTAGTTCTATTAAGTGTTTTGTTGGAGATATGCCCTAGAGGCAATCATAGAGATGACTATATTTTCTTATGTTTATGATTTATTATCTTATTCTTTGAATGATATCATTATTATTTATTAGCAAGTTTATGAAACTCTACATATGACTTTGTGATGATATTTAAAAGTGATCACTAGTGGATAAACATATGAGGACACATGAATAGACTAGCATATGTTTGGTTGATGACCATGTTTCATGGATCATGGACATGGAGAAATCAAACCAATAATGTGAACACATGTTAGAGAACATAGAGTTCAATCGACCCACCTTGAAACAATGCGAGAACATTGTATACTTACTTGTCATCATGAGACATTGCGAGAACATTGTATACTTGTCATCAGTTAGTCTCATATATAATGTGTATGCTATATCCTTAGACTTGATGTTGATGTATGTACTCGAGATGTGTAATGACTTACTTAGGGGTTACCAAGCGCTACTTCGTAACTGGGTAATTATAAAGGTGACTTTCGGGTTTACCGTGAAGCATGCTGTGAGACAAGATCGATCAAGATTGGTTTGCCCCTCCATACAATGGAAGAGATATCTCTAGACTTCTCGTGTGATCAGATTCCAGAAATGCAATGCCATGCTACTCACAATTAAAGATTTAATTGTTATCGGGGATTCCGAGGTACATAATCGAGAAAGAGTGGCCAAGCTATCTAAATAAGGATGGTACATACTCAGCTTGAGTTTGACTGATACCATGAGACAAAGGGAAATACACATAACTAAACATTATTTAGGTTCATTCGATGTGACCTTTACGTATACTAGGGAGTTCGCATGTTCTGCTAGGGACCGCTACCGATTAATGGTCGAGTAAGAGTACTCGGGCCATATCCAAGTATACATGAACCTCTAGAGTCACACGCTTAAAGGGTTGGAACGTAATTCAGAAGGTAATCCGAATTCTGATGGCTACAAGTTAAAGGGAGTGAGACAGAATAGGAATTTGGAATTCCTGAAATCCTAGCCATCACCCCTCATTGGTCTAGAACTACACAGCCGACACTAGTACTCTAGCGTGTGGTGTTCCTACCCCATACGTGTGTATACATCAGAGGCATTACTGCGAGGCTTCAATGCTAGAATGATCCGAAACCAGTGATAGTCATGAGGAACTGTTGGAGGAGGCGCGAGGCTAGTACAATTACAACTACACCAATACCAACATATGCGCATCTAGTGATAATTCCGTGATCCATAACTTGTAGTGGTTCCTTGGTTACACGATAGAAAATTTTGACTTTACACAAGAGTAGCCTATCCGTTCTCCTTCATGTTCCCCTAGGTGGCCCTAAACGCTAGGTTACACCCTCCCCCCTAGCTAATTTTTCCCGCCTAGAAGGTGGCCGTCGCCTAGCCCATTTAGGTGGCGATTAGATGCTAAGCGTTAGTGTGCCACCCCGGCCCCAAGCTCCTAGGGAAAATTGGTTCTAATTACTGTGAGGATTTCTATATTGTTTATGCTTTAGTTGAGGGTAACTGCACTGAACGTGCACTTAATGTTTCGGTAAAAATTCGATCTGAAGCTAGGCTAATGCAACATTTCATAATATTCCAGCAGCATTTGCTGTAATACCTGGCATTTTAGTGTGGTGGTCCATATAGTCCATGTAGCGTGTCTAAAGCAAATTGTAATAGTATATAATGCCAGCTGAGTTCAAACATAGCACATCTGGATTAACCCTTTTATATGAAGCAATGACAAAAATGTAAGCCAAGTGCTATGCATGCATGAATCTGCCCCGCGGTAGGCTGGGTTTAGAGTGGATTTTGGACCAAGGTATTACAGTTGATATCAGAGCATCGACTTTCGCTACATAGGTACATGTACGTGCGAGCCCACAGTGGATACTCACGGCATGAAGGTTGTACTGAGAGATAGTTTTGGGTATCTGTCATGTATGCGGCATGTTGGTGAGGACACCAACCCTTAAGGTGTAACATCCCTATTATCAGTTCTTTTGTAAAAAGTAATTCAAAGATTTGGGTTTTCTTCAGATTATTAATTATCCTGGCATCCTTTTCTATCCGAAAATGGAATTTGTTCCATATTCGTCCGAAAAATCTTATTTTTATTCCAATTGAATTTCTAATTCCAAATATAATTCTTTTCCCTTAGCTAAATTCAAATCAGAAATTTATTTCCCAGTTCAAAATCTAATTCCAAACCACATTTGAATTTCCAAACAAATTCCAAACTTCCCCAAAAATTCAAAATTTATTTCTTTCCATAATGGGCCAAGCCCAATAGCCCACTACTATTCATCTTCTGTGGGGGCTCCAGTCCTAGAACAGTTATTCAAGCTATTACTGTCGCACTAGACTGGCAATTTGTGCAACCCGTAAGACATTTAATCACTTTTCCAAAATTGTACCCAGATTAATGCTAATCAGTCGGCCCTTTCCACATACCACGTGCGCTCGTTCCAACTAGTTGATTCCAATCCAAGCTTCCCGAAACTATGTGTTTCTGTGCTGGTTCCCTGGATCAGTATCCTATGATGTAACATCGAAAATTTTGCTTTTACTTTATTTATTGAGATTATTTGAATTTTTGGAATTTATTTGGATTTATTTGAAATTAAGTTGAATTAAATTAATTATTGAATTACTTAATTATTGGAAAAATTTTATAAAAATTTGTTGGAAATATTTTATTTGAGTCCGAAATGTCTTAAAATATTTTTTAGAATTTTTCTGGTATTTTTATTGCCCCAAATGAATTAGTTTAATTTTCAAAAAAAATTAAATAAAAAATTTAAAAAACATCGAGTGAACAGTACTAGGCCAGGCCCAGCATTGCGTGCGCCAAAGCTCAGCCCAGCCGTGAAACCCTAACCGACGCGAGTTCGAACCGTCTGATTCGGATCGTGTAGTTCGGAGTGCGCCACGTCACGAGCACGTGCGGACAGTAGGATCAGTGATGCGTGCGTGTAAGGCCCGAATGCAGCCACGTCGCTCGCCGCATCGTTACCGGTGAAATCGTCGCCGAGCGTTACCGCCGGGTTCACCGCTCGCCATTATTGCATGGGGCGGGCTATTAAGGGAATGAACTAGCGCATCGTGTAGAGCTCTTCGCGCCTCTTCTTTTCCCTAAGCACCCATCATTCAAGTCACCTCCGTTTAGTCGAGATTTCTTGCCGAAGTTCAGAACCAACCGCCGTGGTTTTGGGTGATTTCCGTCATCGTCAAGCCACTTTCCATCGCATGAAGCCCAGTTTTGGAGAGAGCACGACGAGACGCCTCGGCCGCGATATCTCACCTCGCCGGGGAAGGTCTCAAGCGCCGCGGGGGTGGTTGTCTTCCTCACGGTCGGTCGGAGCTCACCACCGCGACATTGCCGACTTCGCAAACTCTGTGAACCGTCGGATCTCCATCAAACGGCTCAGGTGCGTCCACGTAGTTGTCTCGTTGGTTATATTGAACTAGATCCAAATCGTTAGATCTAGATCCTAGGGTGCAGATTTTACCACGTGAATGAAATCTAGTGACTTAGATCAATCTAATCTTGTCCGTTAGATCATGGTATGTACGGTGAATATTAGACCACGTAGCAGTAGTTCCTCACCATAGATTAGACCAAACTGGGCCGTTAGATCCTTAGATGTGTGGCTCAGATTGATCTAGGTGGATTTTGCTTCGTGTAGGTTCTAGCCGTTGGATCAAAATCGTGCGGCATAGATGCGGCCACGTACCCAACGCCGGGACATGCCACGTCGTGTTCTTTCGAAGCAGATTTGATCAGATCTGGACCATCCGATTGGAATTGTGTGGTCTGGGTTGATCCGAGTAGATACAGTTTAGGAGTTTAATAGCCATTAGATCTAGATCTAAAGGCCTGGATTGAAACACGTATTGAAGCCTGGGATATACCATGTCTCCTGTCTTCGCCGTGAGATAGATTAGATCCGAACCATCGGAATTTGAATCAATGGTTAGATCCTACCGCGTAGCCAGTCAACCAGAACGTGACGTGTGTTAGTGCGGAAACCGAGGCGCCGCAGCTGAAGCGTGGTCGTCACTGACGTCAGCAGAGACATTAGCCGTGGGGCACGCTTGTCAGCTGCGAGTAGCGCGTGGGTGACGTCAGCGATGATGTTAGTGCCGACGTCATTGGTGAGCCCCACCTGTCAGCCGAGGAGACCGTGGGAGCTGACGTCAGCAGTAGGGTCCACACGTTAGTCTCGGGACTGTTCCATGGACCAAGTCTACGATAGACCCGAGTAGGGCGTGGACCGAGTCTAAGCACCGGCTGACCCAAGCTGACGTAATAATCCAATTTTCCTTTAGAAAAATAATTCGTTTAATTTGGATTTTTCTTTAATTTGTATTTTCAAACTTTGAAATGCTATAACTTTTGCGTTTGAACTTCGATTGAGGTGATTCCAATTTCTAAAAATTTGTAAAATTAAGATCTATTTAATGATGAATTTTATTTAATTTTTCGAGTTGATTTGCCCTCTGTTTTGGGGTGTTTATTGTGTATTTATTTGTTACGTGTAGACGTTGACTTGCCGGAAAGCTTCGAAGGGGAGTTTTTGGCACAAAATCAAGTCCCGGAGCAGGATCAACAGCTGTTTGAAGGCAAGTTATCTTTTGACCATATTGTTCCTAGGTTTTCAAATGTATGTTGTTTTAAATTATGGATGTTAAATTCACTAAAAATGTATTTGATTAATTTGGGGAACTTAGTTAATCAACCTATTTGATATTGCCATCTTGTTATTATTTTTATGCCATGAATCATTGTCACCCTAAGTTTATTGCTATTAGTTGGATTTTAATAATATGCCAACACGGGAGGCTAGACTGTGAATAGATGCTTAGTCTTGCAAACGTGCTATGAGTAATCTTTTGAAATGTAAAGGTAATATTGACTAATGAGCTAAAGAATGTATTTTGGAAATGGTGTGATGTTGCCACATGATGGTGTTGAAATGTAGATACCTGTCTGGTTCTACGTGGAGGATTGATTTATTGTTGGCATGTGTTGCATAGTAATCAACTAGGGTGCGAACTGATTTAGACTGGGGCAAGTGGCAAGAGGCTATGTGCCAGGTGGGCCTGTGTGGCAAATGGGTTGATGAGTGATGTGAGGGTTGTGTGCCAAATGTTGAGAGAAGGATGTTTTGCCTTGGTCGGTTAAGGACTTCACCTAGCAAGCGTTTGAACTGAGTTAATCGTACAACCATATGTCTGGTATGGGACAGACCAAGTTTAGTAGGGTTTCGATATCTTTCCTTTGATACCTCAGGGCGATAGATATACGTGGGTGTAACTGTGTGGGGGGAACGTACCTATGCTGAGGCTTGGTACCCATCCAACGGTATTTGCTGGTCCTGTGCTTTGTCTCTGTGTGAGGGAAGTGATAGTGGAGGCACTACTGGAGAGGTTTATCGGTTGGGATAGAAGTTCCTGAAAGACTTTGTTACAGTTAATCACCTGTGTGGTGAGAGGTTGTATCTTGTGGGTAAAGTGTACAACCTCTGCAGAGTGTGTTAAAACTATTCGAATAGCCGTGTCCGCGGTACTGGACAATGCTCGGGAATTACAGTCAAGGGTTAGATCTTCAAAAATAAAATGTGAAAAGGGTGGCTGTGTGCCAGTGATATTTGTGAATTGATTTAGGGCTGTGTGCCAGAATCTTTGGAAACATCTGAATAACTTATTATTATTGTGAGTGAGTTTGGAAACACCCAGGTTGGCTCGACGAGTGAGTGAGTTTGGTGTTGCATTGAGACTCAAGTGTTAGAGTCGCGTCATTTCAGTTCAGAGTCGCCCTTAGGTGTGAGTTGTTTGTGAGTTTTAAGCTGTTTGAGTTCAAATGTTTTATTTTGATATTTGTGAGTGTCCAGTATGTGTTGATTGGCCCTAGGCACTCGGGAGCTCAATGGTAACAAGAGACAAGGGTTTAGACAGGTTTGGGCTCTCTACGGTGGAGGTAATACCCTAGTCCTATGTTCTAGGATTATGTGGTGTGTGATTCGATAGATCTCTCTGGGACCCCCTCACCTCTCTTATAAAGGGAGAGATAGACGGATCCGACTCGGCTACACGTGGCAGAATCCGAGTCGGTTACAAGTAAGGGAATCATAGCTTTCCTTATCTGAAGGGATTTCCCTGTGACTATAGCCTTTCTCTCCTACTTCTTCAATTTGGATACGATGGGAGAATTCTCATGACACCAGAGAGTATACGCCTGGTCTTGTCCGTCCCCTTTTGGCCGTTCCTTTCACCATGCCCTAGGACCTATCTCTCCACAGTAGCCCTCGAGTGCTTTGCAATCGAGTTGCTACCAGCAATGTTCGACCTCCACGCTTGAAGACGCAGCCTTCGCTCGGTTCGAGTGCTTTACTACCAACAAGGAGTTTGCGAAGAACTCGAAGTCAGCCTTTCTCGCTTGAGGTTCCGAGTGGTTTCCTGCTTTTGCGATGGGACTCAGACATTCAGCCATTTTTAGGGGCGCAACGTTGAAGAAGCTGGTGATCAACCAGACTTGGGGTGCACCGGAGACACATCCAGCAGGACGCTGATGATCGGCCCAACTTTGGGCGTATTGTAGGTGTATCCCGTAGGGCGCTGGTGATCAGCCCGACTTGAGGCGCACCGAGTGTGCATCCAATAGGATGCTGGTGATCAGCCCGGCTTAGGGAGCACCGGAGGTGCATCCAATAGGACGCTGGTGATCAGCCCGGCTTGGGGCGCACCGGAGGTGCATCCAATAGGACGCTGGTGATCAGCCCGGCTTGGCGTGCATCGGAGGTGCATCCAATAGCATGCTGGCAATTAGTCTGACTTGAGGCTCACCGGAGGTGCATCCGATAGGATGCTAGCCGAGTGGTGTCGACGTTTCTCCTGAATCCCTATGGACTATGAGACTTTTGTCTTTTAGTGATGACTTTTCCCTGTGCTTCTTGGCGGGAGGCGTGCACCAGAAGCTTTGACCCGGTTCGGACCCGAAATTTGATCAAACCCGAAATGAGAGCGCGCCTTCAGGTCCGCACTATCCCATCGCAGAAAAAGAGACAGCTTTTTCCCGCCCAGAGGCGAAACCCTGACGCCGCACGGCGCATTTAATGCGCCTCTTTTTAGCGAGGGGTGGTTCTCTTCTTCTCTGTTTGCTGTTTCTTGGCTGTCGTCTTTTGCGTTTCATTTTCCTAGAGTTCTTCGCTTCCTCTTAGCCTTCGCCTGCTTTCCCCGGCGCGTTCAGGAATGGCATCCTCCGCTGCCGCCGCGTCCGACGTGCTGTTCGCATCCCCAGAATGGGCCGTCTCGATAATGATGAAGGCGCGCCTTGTTGGAGATGCTGGGCCCTCGCCCGTAGAAGACAGGGTGATCGGGCTCGAGGTTGGAGCAGTAAAACCACTCTTGATTCCAACCCAGGGATGAGGGTGAGGAGGTCTAGCAGGTAACTTCTTGTTCCGTTCCCCCCGTCAACTTCCATCGGTTTTGCGTCCCTGACTTCCCTGTTTTCATTAGGAATCCATCGACTGACGTTCCTGTTAGTGCGCCGACTGGGATTCCTCAGGAGCCTGCTCCCAGGGGGTTCCCTAGTCGGGCTGGGGAGCCTTCTCCGAGTGCGGCCATCCCCAGGGACGCTGAAACCGTTCCTGGAGCCAGTCTCGCCGCACCGCCGACTAGAACCCCTCAGGGGCCTACATCCGAGGAAGTCCCTAGTCGGGCCGTGGAGCCTTCTCCGGGAGTGGCCATTCTCGGGAACGTTGAGGCCATTCCTGAAGCCGGTCCTGCAGCGCCGCCCGTCCGTGCATGTTCGCCGCGCCCGACCGGTGCTGAGGTGCAGGAGTATGCCGAGCCCTCTTCCCCTCCAGCGGAAGAGATCCCGCGCTTGGCTGCACACGGCGCGCCGGTCCTTGTGCTCGGCTCTTGGGACAGTGATGAGGAGGAATGGGATGCTCTTGACGATGCCGAGGAGGAGCAGGAGGCGGAAGAGCTCCAGGAGTATTCCATCAAATGCTCTCGATTGATTCAGGTAAACTCCTGGCCTCCTCACCGCCTTGCATTTCTTCGAGTTGCCTCCTCACTCTTCCTGTTACCTTTAGTCTCTGGGAGAGCGCTTAAGGAAAAAAAGAGACTTCCTGCGGCGCATCATTCCCTCGATCAAGCTGAGCAAGGAGCATGCAGACGAGTTGTCATGGGTCCGGAGCGAGCGCGACCAAGAGCTGCGGATCGGAAGCTCCGGGCTGAGGTGCAGTCCGTGCTTCTGGAGAAGCTGGACGTGTCCGGCTCCCTCCAGGGTAAGCCTTGGGCCGATTGGCCTTCTCGACCTTCCCTCTCCTACTTCTGATTTTGTCCGACCACTTCAGCCCTAGACACCGCCCTCGCGAGGCTCCAGGACCAACTTGCTGCATCGGAAGGGCAGTGCCAGGCGTTGGAGGTGGAATTCTGAGCTTCGGAGATGAGGCTCAAACTGCGGAGGGTCGTGAGCTCCAGGCCAAGGCTAAGCAGGAGAGGCTGTCGAGGGAGCTCAAAGCTGTGGAGGGTCGTGAGCTTCAGGCCAAGGCCGAGCAAGAGAGGCTGTCGGGGGAGCTCAGAGCTGCAGAGGGCCGTGACCTCTGGGCCAAGGCCGAGCATGAGAGGCTGTCGTTGGAGCTACAGGGTATGTGTCCGACTTCATCTTTATCTTGGCGGCTCTCGGGACGCTGTGGGTTGCTGACCCCCTTGTTTGCAGAGTACTGGAGGAGGGTGCGGACACAGCTCGACGACCTTGAGGAGAGAGTCCGCCATGCTAATGCCTGTCTCTCCGCTTTCCAACAAGCTTCCAAGTTCGTGTTGTCCTTCCTGCATCCCCGCGACCCGAGTAGCAGGACCGAGGCCCTCCAACGCCTGCGAGCGGTGCTCGAGAGGTTTAGGGCCCACGTGCGGGAGAGGGCAACCATGAGCTCCAGTCAGGAACTGGCGATCGTGAAGTCGTTGTACCCCTGAGTGGAGCTCGAGGCCGTCAAGGAGGGATTTGCGTGCACCGTGGACGATGCGCGAGCCCTTGCCCTTTTGAAGGAGGTTGAGGACATCTCGACCTCTTTGGTCGAAGACTTGGAGCTAGATCCTGCGTAAGCATGTGTAGAGAGTAGTTTGAAACTCATTATTTGTAAATGTACGAAGATTTTATTTAACGCTTGTCTTTTTGGGAGCGGTCTGCCGAGTGCTTCGTCCGACTGGTAAGGCTTGAACACAATCCATCCGACTAAGCCGATTCCCGAGCGCTTTTGCCCGACCGGTTTTGGTGCCCGAGTGCTCTTTCCGATTGGTGAGGCTCCCGAGTGCACTTCCGATTGGAGCTGAATGCAAAGAGAAATAACTGGACAAGAGCGTGAGCGTACACTTATTAAGTGTAGGAGTCGTTTAGATGGGGTAATTTTGATTAGAGGCTTATGCCCGTGCGGACGCGCACTTATTAAGTGTAGCCCCGGGCTTACTGCCTAGTTGAGAAGCAACTAGGTCGTAAGGCAAAAGAAATAATTATAATAAAAGGTAAGGGAAGATTTTGACATCACTGAAGCATTCCCCATCTTGGTGCTTGCGTAGACAACCAAGCCAGGTTCGAAGTTGGCGCGGTGTCACCTCGGCTTCCTGCGCCCACATTTAATTCAAACTTCTCCGTCTTTCGCGCTTGCACATATAAGAGAGGGTGGGGAACATTTTTATTGTTGTAACCGCTCCCGTTTTTCCCAGTCCCAAGCCCTCCTTCTTCTTCTGCCTTTCTTCTCTTTGCCTCCTCCAATGGCCTATTTCCCTAATCCCTGGTACCAGGGGCTGCCCGACGAGGAGGTGGAGCTCTGGAAGGCGTATGACTTGGCTGAGGCGGCGGAGACGGAGGCCATCGAACGTGACTCAGTCACCGTTGATGCGCTGCTTGAGGTCGTTCCTCGGCTCTTGAGGGCGAGGGACGCCCTTATTGAGGCAGTCGGGCGCGTGCGCCGCGAGGCCTAGAAGAAAGGAAGAAGAAAAGAGGCTGCGAGTAGCATTTTTTGATGTAATATAATAAAATGAATGAAATGCTATATTTTCTTGTCTTCATCCTGTGTACCCCCTTTTCTCTATCTTGCGCGGCCTTTGAATTCGTTCGAGTGACGCATCTCCCTTCACTTACACGTTCCGCCCGATTTGGCCTAGCCACCGAGTGCTGGTAGTCGGCTGCAAGCGACTTTTTCCAGACACGTCTTTCGTGGGAGACTAAGGTTCGTCGCACACGGTTTCAGTGTTCCATGATTCAGGACCTTAGCGCACTTGTCTTTCTTTGCTGGTGTTTTTAGAAAAAAGGAGGTATCCGGGTTACTTTGTGGGTAGAGAATGCTTCAAAAGATTCATTATTCACGGTAATAGGGGCAAAATACAAAATTCAAGTATAGAAGCGACATAGCTGCTCTATGTTCCAGGTGTTGCTGATGACTACACCGTCTTTGTTTTTGAGCCGATAGGTTCCCGGCCGAACTACCTCGTCGACAATGTAGGGGCCTTTCTAGCTTGGGGAAAGCTTATGCTCGCCCTTCTAATTCTTTCTTAGAACCAGATCTCCCTTGGAGAACGCGCCCCCCCGAACATTGCGATTGTGATAGCGGCGTAAGCCCTGAAGGTATCTGGCTAACCTGATTGCAGCGACGTCCCTTGCTTCTTCCAACTGATCAAGGTCCTCTAACCTGCTTTCCTCCGACTTGTCTTCACTATAGTTCCGACCCTTGGGGATCCAAACTCCAAGTCGGTAGGTAGGACCGCCTCTGACCCGTACACCAGAAAGAAGGGTGTCTACCTGGTTACCCGACTGGGGGTCGTTCTGAGTCCCCAAAGTACTGAAGGCAATTCCTTCACCCATCGGGTGGCATATGGATTGAGATGATCGAAGATCCTTGCTTTGAGTCCTTGTAGCACCATGCTGTTGGCCCGTTCGACTTGTCCATTGCTCTATGGATGGGCCACGGATGCGAAACAGATTTTGATTCCTAGTTCCCTGCACCAATCCTAAAATTCTTCTCCTCTGAACCGAGTGCTATTGTCAGTTATGATCCTGTTTGGAGTGCCGAAACGAACCACAATTTTCTGGAAGAACTCCTTGGCCTTGGCTACGGTAATAGTGGCGACCGGCTTGGCTTCAATCCACTTTGTGAATTTGTCCACAGCGACGAAGAGGTGTGTAAATCCGCCTTGTGCTTTTTTCAGGGGTCCTACCATGTTGAGCCCCCAGACTGCGAACGGCCATGTAATCGGGATGGTTCGTAATTCTTGAGCTGGCACGTGGATTTGCTAAGCAAAGAATTGACAGCCTTCGCAAGCGCGAACAATGTCTTCCGCATCTGTTACTGCAGTCGGCCAAAAGAAGCCTTGGCGATAAGCCTTTCCGACTAGGGTTCTCGAGGCCGCGTGGTGGCCGCATAATCCTCAGTGGATTTGCCTGAGGATGTTTCTCCCTTCTTGCTCGGAGATGCATCGCCAGAATATTCCCGAAGCACACTTTCGAAAGAGTTCTCCCTCGACGACTGCGTAACTCTTGCTCCTACGCATGATGCGCTCTACTTCGGTGCGGTCTTCTAGGAGTTTATCTTTTAGTAGGTAGTCTAGGTACGGTTTTGTCCAGCCGGGATTGATGGCAAACACCTCTGAATCATCTTGGGGTGATGCCTTCTTATCCCCTTGGTGTTGACTTACCGAGGGCTTGTGAAGCTCTTCCACAAAGACACCTATTGGCGCATTTGCCCGACTGGAGCCCAATTTGGCGAGCTCGTCAGCAGCTTCATTATCTCGTCGGAGCACATGGGATAGTTCCAATTCGTCAAATTTGCTTTCCAGTTTTCGCACCTCCTGGCAAATGCAGCCACCACCTCGTCAACACATGACCAATCATTTTGCACCTGGTTGATCACGAGCTGAGAATCTCTGCAAACCGCCAATCGTCGGATCCCAAGTGATATAGCTATACAGAGCCCATGGATGAGTGCTTCGTACTCGGCGGCGTTGTTTGATGCTGGAAAGTGAATCTGCAAGACATACTTTAGCTTCTCCCCTTTCGGAGAGGTGAGCACCACTCCAGCCCTCGCGCCGTTGAGTGTGAGGGAGCCATTGAAATGCATTGTTCAGTACTCGAATTCCTTGTTGGTCATTGGGCTTTGTAGTTCAGTCCACTCGGCGGTGAAATCGGCAAATACTTGTGACTTTATAGCAGTGCGAGGCTTGAACACAATTTCAAAGGCTCCGAGCTCGGCTGCCCATGTAGCGATCCTCCCAGTGGCTTCCCGGTTATGGAGTATGTCACCAATCGGGAAGGAGGTGATCACCGAAATCGCATGCTCTTGGAAGTAATGCTTGAGCTTTCGGGAGGTGATCTGCACAGCATACATGAGTTTCTGTATTTGGGGTACTGTACTTTAGATTTGCCCAACACTTCGCTCACGAAGTAGACCGGACGTTGTATCTTCTATAAGTGTCCCTCTTCTTCACGCTCCACGACGACTGCTGCACTGACCACATGAGTAGTTGTTGCTATGTAAAGCATGAGTGGTTCCTCCGGTAGCGGAGAAGCTAGTACCGGGGGTTTTGTTAAGAAAGCCTTGAGATCTTCAAAGGCTTGTTGTGCTTCGGCAGTCCACTCGAACTGGTCCTGTTTTTTGAGGAGTTTGAAGAACGGTGTTCCCCGCATCCCTAGACGGGAGACAAATCTGCCGAGTGCCACCATGCATCCTGTAAGCTTCTGGACATCCTTCTGGCTCACCGGTAGCTTCATCTTCAGGATGGCATTGACTTTCTCCGGGTTTGCTTCGACGCCATGGCGAGACACAATGAACCCCAGAAGCTTTCCCGGCGGAGGTTGTTCCGCGGCGAGATACGGTTGGCGATCTCCTGGGCACACGGGTTGACTCGGGCCATGAACGCCTCGACTTCTTCGTCGGTCCGATCCGTGGCGACGCCACTCCCGACCGCCTCAAGATCTACACCGTCATAGTAAGAGACGGTGTTAACCAAGGCCGAGGAAGCGCCAAGCACCGCCGCCTCCCGCATCGACGCCTCGACGTGTCCCGGGACCCTCCCCAGTAAGGCGGAGATGGAGCTCGGGCCCGGGGTAAGCCCAAGCAGCCGGTCGCAGACGGTTTGGCTGGCCACCCGGAGGGCTGTTAGCTCGACCGTCGTGTCAGCCGCGTCCCTCTCCGCCACCCGCTTGTCCAAAAGGGCCGAATCTCGCGACTCGACCGCCGCGTCCCGTTGCTCCACCGCCACCCTTCGCGACTCCAGCATGTCGCTAAGGTCCCTCCGCAGCTCTGCGAGGACGAAACAGCGTCAGATGACGCCCGCTACAACAGCTACTGAAAGGTTGGACTACTCACCAGTCACAGAGGCCTCCTTGACGCGAAGCTCCTCCTCCGCCTTGGTGCGCGCTTCCCGGTCGAACACGGCGCGGTCGGCGAGCTCCCTCACCGATGCAAGCTCCCCCCGAGCAAGGTCTCGCTCGCCGCGCAGCATATCGGCCTCCCTCCGGGCCAACTCGCACTCCTCCCGGAAAAGAGCGGCCTCCGCCCGAGCAGACTCCTCTGCACGGACCGCAGAAGTTTTGGCCCTTTCGGCCTCCGCCAGGGACGACCTAGCCCTCTCCCCCTCGACAATCAGCGACTCCGCAAGTCGTCGAGCCTCTCGCAAGGCTTCAGTGGCCTCCCCCAGCTGCTGACCAGCCGTGGCGACGTTCCCTCGCTCGGCAACGAGCGCCCTCTGGGCGTCAAGCAGCTCTTCCCCTACGGCACTCCCCCGGCTGTGCAAGTGCCAGAGGAACATCGACTTCTTCACCGCCCGGGACAGCAGACGCTGCGAATAAATTACCTGCCCGGTCAGTCCCAGCCTCGATTCAAAAGGTCTATGAAGAGCTAGCCTCTCCCAGCCTTACCGCTTTGACCGGGCGGGACTCCTGAACGACGAAGTTCATCGCCCTGGAGGAGGCGTCAACAGCGCGAAGAAGGTCGGTGCGGATCCGCCCCATCTCCTCGACCTCCCTCTCGCTCTGCTCCAAAGCATCCCAGTCCCGACGTTCCGCCTCGTCGTCCTGGACGAACGCCGGCTCGCCGGACGGGTCGTTGCCAGGGCGGTCGGCGACAGCCGTGGCCGCCTGTCGAGCATCCCGCCTTGCCGAAGCGTCCGCGGCGGCCAGTTGCGGGTCCGCCTGCGGCGCCCGGCTCACCCCAGCGGGCAGTCGCCTCGACGGCGGGGGCGCCAGGTCTTCCTCAACTTCCCCGGCCGCCGTCGCGGGGAAGAGCGGACCTAGCAGGACTTCTCCCACCAGTGTTGTGGCCGACAACGGCCCCGGCGGTCCCCCCGCCGACGGTGCCACTTCTCCAGCAGGCTCCGCCGTGGGAAGCGCACCCGCGGGACCCTCGCTCCCCACGATCGCCGCCACGGACCCCGCCGGCGAAGGCGGAAGTGTGCAGCTCCTCGCTCCCGAGGTAGGGCTCAGCGCCCTCCCTACGCTGGAGTGCCCCCTGCACACAACGGCCAGTCAGGACCGCACGGAAGAAACCCAGGCAAAGGACCGGTCGGGGAATGCGCAAAGGCACTTACCGCGCCGAGCGAACAAGTAGCACCTGACGCGCCCTTTTCGCCGGCCCCCTACGAGGAGGCGTACGGGATCTCCGCCTCCTCAGAATGAACTCCGTGCTCGGGGCGTCGTCCCCGGGACCCGCGCCGGAGCCACCCGAGTCGCCCCCCGCACTCGGGCTACCCTCGCTCGACACCGACTCCCCGTCACCGTCGCTCAGGGTCTCGTCGGAGACCTCCTCACCCCGCGCGGCCCGGTCCTCGCGCTCCTTCCTCTTCCGCGCCTTCGCGGCCTCCTTCTCCGCCCTCTGCGCCTGGAGGGTGGCGTCGCGCTGGTCCGGCCCTTGCCTCCTTTTCTCCCGGCAGCAAGGCCCGGGAGACCATACCTCCGAGCCCCTACGAAAACGCGCTCGGGTGAGCGGACGGGGGGCAGGGGAAGAAAGAGTCAGAAAGAAGGAGCCACCCGACGTACTAGATTCGGCCGGTTCTGCGCCGAAAACGGCGCAGGCGCCTCGCTCACCGCTTCGGTGTCGTCCACGCCAACGACCGAAGTAACGCGCGCGAAGACCTCCGACCCGGGGAGCTCCATTGAAGACGACCTCATGGGGTCCGACACTCCGGTGTACTCGAACATGGGGCGCAACCGATCCCTGAAGGGTTGGACGCGCCTCTCCATGAACGTCCGGACGACCACCTCGCCAGTCACGCCCCGCGTCCTCAGGCCTGCGAACCGCTCAAGGATCGCCTCCACCTTCTTCTTGTCCTTTGAGTTGGGACCCCAGAGCCAATGGGGACCTAACTCTGGCATTCTGCCGGTAACGGCCGGGGCACTGTTGCCGGGGTTCTGGACATAGAACCACTCGCCGTGCCACCCCCGGTTCGACGACAGCAGCTTCACGTCGATGTAGAACGGCTTGCGGCCGGTACGCAGTTGGATGGCCAGACTGCCGAAGTGACCAGCCGCGTCCGACGGCAACCGCGCGAAGAAGAAGTGCCGCCAGAGTCCCCAGTGGGGTTCGATCCCTAGGAAGGCCTCGCACAGCGTGATGAAGATCGCAATGTGGAGGACCCCGTTCGGGTTCAGGTGGTGCACTTCCCCTCGGTAGAAATACAGCAGTCCGCGGACAAACGGGTGGAAAGGAAGGCCGAAGCCGCGCTCGTAGAAGGAGGCGAACGTGATGACCTCCCCGTCGTTCAGCGCGGGGGTTGCGGTCCCCGCGGGCGGCACCCGCCATCCAGACTCGTCTCGTGAAGGGAGGAATCCCTTCCTCTCCAGGCCAATGAAGCGGCCGGCCGCGGACGAGTGGGGAACCGACGACATCTCCGGAACGGGCGGAGAAGCGAAGCAAGACACGGGGAAGCAGGGAGCTTTTTTCTCTCTCGATCTCGCTCTTCTTTTGTTTTTTGACAGAAAGCGCAGACGACTGTCTCCCTCCTCGCTCTTCCCTCGCTCTCCTTTTATAGGCGCTGGGCGGGAACAGACGCCCCTTCGCGCCCAACCGGCGCCCCCTCGTGCGAACCGACGCGGCCGCCGACTGTCCGCCTGCCACCTCGGCCACTACTCCGGTAAACGCGCCGCAACCCATTTAATTCCCACCAAGCATTAACTGCCCTGGCAGGACAGCCGCCTCGCGTCGCACGCCGCGCAGCGTCGCAGACTCCGCCGGGCACGGTGGGCCGGGACGCCCCAAACCAAGAAAGGTATGAAAACGGCCCACTGGGCCGCCCGGCCTCGGGAGAGCGAGCAACCTACGGGCTCGCACCCGAGGCCCGGCACCGTGCTGAGGGTTACGAAGGCCGAATCCAGTCGACTGGACTGAAAGCCACCCCAACACGTAAAACAGAGCGAGGGGCGGGCCACGGTGAGCCCCCAGAGGGCCTCCAGTTGGGTTGGCGGACGACCCAATCACCACGACCCGCATCCGAGACCATACCTCACTCTCCCGCGGAACTCATCGATGAGTGGCGGCCAGCCGCGCTCCGGGTCGGCGGACGACCCGGCAGCCCGACACGGGTTCGAGTAAGGAAAGGTTCTCATGGAACGCCCCACAGTGGGTTGGACACCCGCGCCGGGAGCTACGTCCGCTTGGAAATGGTCCCCCTCGAGGGAGACTGCCAAGGTTCCACTCGGATTGCCCGTTGGTAGCTCGCATGAGCACGGCGTTCAAACCGACGCAGGAAAACGCGCGTTCGCTCACGCGACTCCAGGTCCCGCGGATGCGGTTGACCAGGGTCCGACCGGGTAAACCCCCGACCGGCTCTCCGACCCGCTCGGGGGCTCGGGGGCTACACCCACCGGGTGAGCTCGCGCGCACCCGGACTCTTTGGCTAGCGTAGCTGCCAAGCGGCCACGCCGACCAAGCGTCACCGACCTCCGGGTCGGCGGCTACCTCCGACCGGGTAAACACCCGACCGGCTCTCCGACCCGCTCGGGGGCTCGGGGGCTACACCCACCGGGTGCGCTCGCGCGCACCTCACCTCCCCGATCAAGGCAGTTCCTGGCAAGATACCCCGACCGGATCTGGGTCGACCGATCCCAGCACTGCAACGACATCGCCAAACCCCCGACCGGCTCTCCGACCCGAACGGGGCTCGGGGGCTACTAACGAGTACCCATACCATGGGTACCCCCATCAGCCCGGGACCGCGAGCGGGCTGACCTACCTCTACGAAGGCCCAGTACTGGCGAAAGGTACGCAGGCCGCGGGATGTGGGCCACGCCCTGTTCAGAGCCGACCACAGACGATCGGCGGACTCCGACCTCCCCGGTCGGGGTATGCGGTCGGCCAAGCTCCACCGACGCACAAGCCAGCGGGGCCCATATCGGTGTCAGGCAGTTGGCCTGCGCACTCAACGTACCCAGGCGTCCACACCAGGGTAGGTGGTTCCTTCCCGAAGACTGTCAGAAGGACCGCCGAAGAAGTCAAGCACTTGTTCCGTCGCCTGACGCGCTACAGAGGGAGGCGCCCTCTCCCGAGGCAAGGCTAAGGTCAATCACCATTTAAAACGAAGCTGACAGAGGTACAGAGCAGCACGTCATCCTGACAGCCCAGCAGAAGACTGCTCACCGCAGGACTACCAACCCTGCGTGGGGCGGGCAGAGGTCGGTCGGACAAGACAGAGACCAGACTCCAAGACGTGCAGTACTCCCTCCTTTTCTTCCCCAAATTCCCGTGTAACCTGCTACCTCCGTCTATATAAGGAGAGGCAGGGCCCGAGGGAGAAGGGTGACCAACCGCTTCTAGACAACAAGCAGCCGAGCGCAAGGGGATCGGTCGGCCGAACCCCTGCCTCACTTGTAATCCCGTTCGTCCCGCAAAATCAATACACCCCCACCGAGCGGACTGGAGTAGGGACGTTCAGCCCGAACCAGTATAAACCTTCTGGCTTCTTGAGTCAACCATTCGGGGAGAGGGAGCGCGCGACCCCCACTAACCAAAAATTCGTATTGCCGGTGCACGAAACACCGACAGTGAGTTCTACGCTGTGGAGTTCGATAAAGGCAATCCAGGAATCTGGGCGCACGTTTTCCCCAGTTGTCTGCCTGTTGAGTTTATTGGCTTTACCTTTTGTTTCTTGTTTCCATTGTTGTAAAACTTAAGGTTGTGTGACCTAGTATTGTAATAAGTGACATTTCGGCTGGTACTCAGTATGTCTTTAAATTTTGTTCTTTTCAGTTATAATTCATCACTGTGAACTTTATGTACTAGCATTGATCTAGGACTAATACAGAAATACACAGGGGATTCCGGATAGCAGATCTAAGGTCCCACATAAGGGGGTAAGAGTCTAAGAGTAATACCCCGACTCATTAGTGTGGTGGCGCATATGGCCTATGTAAAGTGTATAAAACGAATTTTAGTACCATATAACACATGTTGGGTCTAAATATAATGTCTTTATGTTGACCCTTTTACACAAAACAAGAATAGAAGTATAAATGAGATACCTATGCATTCGTGTGCCTGCCCCACGATGAGATTCGAGCGGATTTTTAGCCAGGATATTAGATTTCAACATCCTTTTGGCTGGTTTACCATGGCATGTTATTTCTGTTGTACTTTTGGCTCACGTGTATATTTTTAAACTACTGGTTCCATGTGTCTTTCGCTTAAGATGGTTTCAGTCTCCACTCGAGTGATTTCTATGCTGAAATCAAATTTCCTTCTTTCAGCGATGTTTCAGCAGGAACCCAACTCATCTTTATAATGGCACATGTTTGTATTGCTGATCATAGCTATCATCCATGCGCCTTGCTTAAGCAAACTTTTCTGGAGACTCAAACATAACAAACAAGGTAAGTGACATCAAGGTCAGCTAGCTGTACAGAGCTCAAATCTGTTATAAAGGTGAATCCAGAATATGATGCTCTTCGAATTTGAGCACAGTTTTTTTTTCTTTTGCAAAGAATGGTGAAATTACACATAACATAATTTCCAACAAAGGAAGTATAGAAAATTGGCGAATTTATCCTCTGCATTTATTTCACTAGATTACGTGCATTAATCATTAGGAGCGGTCCAAATAGGCACAAAAGAAATCGCAATTTCTTGCATTATACACCTCAACGGGTAATCTCAACTCCCAAGTGTTTGTATATCAATTGGACGAAGGGGGAATCTGTGTTGTGCATCAAGGGCTTGTTTGGGATAGCTGAATTTTGGATGATTCAAACACTGTGGAATTCCTTTTATATTATTCCTTTGAAAGTCTTGTCGATAGAGCAACATTGTCATTGTGAGCTCCTAACATCTAAAAATCTGTAGTGTCACAACATCAGTTTGTAAGCAATCATGAAGTTTTAGTTGGTGCTTACAACATCAGCTTACATTAGTGTTTGATGGAAAGTTCGTTCCATATAGTGATTTTGGCCACTATTTGAAAGTCAAAACCTTAATGAAGGACATAATGGACCATTGAAATGATACTGGTAATCCATTCAGCTGAAAATAGCCAAGCCACAACAAAGTAAATACTCCTAAAAAGTAAACATCAGTTGAAAGTTGAAAAAAAAACATACTTAGGAAATATATGACACAAAAGAGACAGTTAATACAGTCAAAACCCGGTTTGCTCAAAGTACCAGAACAAAAAAATAGTTCGAGAAACAATGAGGCCTCACATGAGCGGTAGGGCAGTGAAATTAAGGCAATCCAGTTGCTTCATAGAGATCCACAGCTGAAACTTGGATCAATTATGAGCAATAAGATCGCTAGTAGTTCTAAAGCTGAAATCAAGATTTGAAAAAGACATTACCTTGAATGAACATTAACTAATGAGCATCAGAGCATGAGGTGTTTTGTTAGCTATAAGCCTGAAAGATAGAATGAACCTCCAATATCTCTGTCCAAATATGTCAAAGGAGGACTTTCGCGGGCACTTTCCCAGCACAAACTGCGGCATAAGCATCTGCCAGCCCAGGAACAACGTCCTTGTGACGGTCAACGTATTTTGCTATGAAAACCTTGTCGACAAAATAAGCCATTGGGAGAAAGCTAGCACCTTTCTTCATCAATCCCTTCGCCTGAAGGACCTTTACAACATAATGCCGTGGCGCCAGACGCTTCTCCAGGCTGAAGGTGAGCAACAGGGGCCTCTCCACGATGTACTCTGGCTCCAAGCCAACCTTAGTGACCATGAAATCTATCTTTTGGCGAAGTATCTCCTCGGATAGTCCTAGAATCTGTGGCTGCTTGCAGAATGCAGCGCCCAGCTTGTCCTTGGAGCAACCGAGAATACTCCTCAAGAACTCTATATTGTAGCGAAGTTTCTCCTCGGATAGTGCTAGAATTTGTGGACACCTGCAGACTGCAGTGCCAAGCTTGTCCTTGGAGCAACCAAGAGTGCTCCTCAAGAACTCTATATTGCAGCGAAGTTTCTCCTCGGATAGTGCTAGAATTTGTGGACACTTGCAGACTGCAGAGCCAAGCTTGTCCTTGGAGCAACCAAGAGTGCTGCTCAAGAACTCCATCCTTGCAGCAACCTTGTCTTCAGTGACACCACAGGCCATGACCACCGCGTACTTAAAAGCATATGAGGTGCGGGGCACACCCAACTTCTCGGCGCGCAGCACAAACGCCTTCAACCGCTCTTGGTTGGACGAGAGCAGCCGTGGGGAGACCATTGACATCTTGACAATATCACAAACACTTAGGCCGCACTCCCGAAGCAGTGCGATGTTGGGCTTGACAACCTTCTCGAGGCCGACGGTGAGAATGCTGTTGTTAGTCTTCACCATCTGGAGGAGCTTGTCGAAGGAACCGAAGAAAGGGATCCAGAACTCGAGCCTCGAGGCGATGTCGCAGGAGCGGAGCGCCATGGCGCCGCCGACCAGGAGGAAGCGGGCGATCTGGGGATCGGACAGGCCGAGGTGGTCGCGGAGGGAGGAGAGGCGGCGGGCGATGTTGTTCACCCTGGAGCGGAGCAACAGTGGATCGGCCGCCACGACGGCGGCGATGTCCGGACAGGATAAGCCCACGCCGGAAAGTAGGGCAAGCACAGCGTCAGGCTTGGAGGCCGACTTGAAGTGGGAGAGCTTCTTGGACGCTTTGAGCGCTTGGGCGCCGGTGAGGCCGCAGGTGCCGACGAGGTAGTCCTCGGCTGACAAGGGGGTTGCGGTGGCGGAGGTGGAGAGGGGGAGAGTGCGGAGGTGGAGGGAAGACGAGAGTGCGGAGGTGGTGGGTTGGGAAGCGGCAAGGATAAGCTGGAGAAGGCGCTTCCGGATGTGGAGCATGGCGCCGGCGCCGGCGTCGGCGGAGGGTTATCGGACTAGGAGGGTTTCGCTTGCCACCGTCTAGGGGGCAGAGCAGCGGTAATACGATGGTACAATAATAAAAAAGAAGGTTTGTAAAAAATGCATAGATCACCCTTAACTCGCTTGCTTTTTTAACTTACCCTTTTGCCTCATTTTTATTTGTTTTGCCACCATAAGTTAAGTTACAATGCAAATAATTCTCCGACACGTTCATACTATTTCTCATGAATTTTATTATCTTTATCGCTTCATTAGATGATTTTTGTACTTGCTATAATAATTTCAATACTTGTTTCACTAATTTGAGTGGTTTTAATATTTGTGATAAATGATTTTCAATACTAATATTTCAGTACTGAAAATAGTATAGTATAAGCACCAAAATTACTCAAATAATTACAAAAGTATTGAAATTGCTTGAATATGTGCTCAAATCATTGAAAGAAAAATACAAGATGACAAATACCATGACAAATAGCATTAAGGTGTGTCATGGGGGTGTATTTGCACAATAGAGTCTATATATTTTCCCTTAAAACATAGCTATAAATCTTTTCCCAAGCTCTGCGTGGGAAGCACCAACGCCCTATGGTGCTGACAATGCTCGAAAACCCTACATCAATATGGCCGCAGCAAGATTTGGGTGATAGTGGTGAGATAGGTGTAGTCTGGCAGCTCCAGCGGTCGAGGTAGCACAATCCGGTGAAGAGACAGAATGGTTGGGTAGGAAACCGAGAGCATTGAGTGACAAAGGATGTGTTATCCCCATTGAGGATTTGTGTGGGCCAAAATATGAAGTTGGGATGAATGGGTTGGGGGAGAGACCACCATAGTGATGGGAGCTAAGTAAGTTCTATTGAAACCATCTTTTTCTTTTGCGCAAACGTACCATTAAGTAGACTAAAAGGTCACATGTGCATGGTTGGGCCTGTTGACTGTGGACAAAATCCAATGGTGAATGGCTATAAGAATCCGGTGTTCCTTCCATCCATTCAATCATGAACTGCCAAGCAGTGGTGGAACTAGAAAATTTTCGATAGAGGTGCACACTAAACACACATAACTCTATAGTCTTTTGTAATTGTTTTGCAACATCATAAATCCAACACATATATTCAAAATCTATTTTAAAAAAATAATACAAATAATATTAAGCCCTTACAAATCCCAAACCATCAAAATCGAAATCAATTCAATCAATAAATTTGATCCACCTACAGTTTTTCAAACTTTTGGTCATGCGGTGCATACCCAACACCCCATCTGATCCGCCCTACTGTCGAGGAACCCTTGAATGGCCTTCATCGTACCGTCTGAAGGCCTCTCCATCAATCAATTCAAGCACGACCAGTTACCAATGATTTAATGTAGTATGGATGGATCAGATGATGCTATTTACAAAACGTCACCTTCATCGACAATTCAAGCAGTTCTAAAACAAAACCATCAGCTTCATCAGCAATTCAAGTAGGTCCAAAACGTATCAACACACCAAAGTATTACAAAAGAGGATGTACTTCTTATTGTGACAGTGTAGATAATCTCCGGTATCAACACACCAAAGTATTACCTTTTTACTTGTTTCCATACTTTTCCTCCTTTTAAGGAAGCTGGTAAATTCTTCTGAAGAAGAGGAAAAGGAGGGCATTTTCTGATTTTTTTTTTTGTATCTTATGGCCCTCTCTGGTGGCTTTGATTATAGACAAAAGATTGTACAAACGTTGTATGACAGCTAAAGCCTCAGCCTGAAGCAATGAAGTCGCTCCTGTTGCCCTTGTTCTAATAGCTATCTTAAGCCCCGTTTGGCAATTTGGAACCGAGCTGTTTCTATTAAAATCTAGGAGAAACCCAGCCAAACGGGCTAAAACTCGGAACGATTCTCCTCGGAACATTTCTTCTTTTTCCACGCCGTGGCTGAATCACTCTCAACCCCGTTTCTACTGATTTCTACTAGAATCTGGAACCGTACCAAACGGTTTGCAGAAAGTGATTCTGATTCCACCTGAAACATTTCTACCAAGAATCTAGAACCGTTTCTGTTTCTACTAGAATCTGGAACCGTACCAAACGGGGTCTTAATTGGATCAGAAGCTTCCAAGTTTAAGATGAGAACTCCTAGATCCGTAGTACCATCACTTTTCCAAGCTGCATCAATAAAACATCTAATACTTGTGTTGGTAATCACTTTTAGATCTAGGAATTACAAGATTTGAAAAATTATTTTGATGTACATGATTTATGGCAAGGATTTGACTATCATGATTGTTATTATTGTGATGCCTCTGATTTAGGATGAGAAATATGAGAAAATGCTTTAGCTTGACTAAGATTGGCCACCAAATATGGAAGTTATAAGCAAAATCAATGCGCAACATTTCCCAAGCTAGAAAATACATGTAGTTACCTAGTTAATCAACAAGACTTGTCTCAAAACAAACCGGCCATCAGTTCATCAACTAACCCAGAGCAGTTTGTCAGTTCATCAACCAACTCAAAGCAATTTGGTCCTAAAAGTAACCACAACTGTCCCTGAAAGTTCGCCCCAACCAAACAGCTAAACTGTAAATGTTCACGCCAAAGCATCAGGGAATGGAAATGCATCATTTTATTTACGAAACATCCGTGTTTCACATCAAAGCTGTTACTGGGGTTGGTTGCCCTCTTCCCTTGTGCCCAAACAGCAATGTCATGTCCCTTGGCGCTGTGGAGTCCGGCGCGTGAGATCGGAAGTCGGGTTGCTAAGAACTGGAAGAACAAGCAGAGGAAGGTAGGAAGAAGGAAGAAGGCAAATGGGGATGGATTCAATTCATTTCTTTTCATGTCTCCTGCAACCAGCGCTTCCCCTCTTTAATAGTCTCTCTCTCTCTCTTACATGTGGGACCGGTCCAGGTGTGACATTACTGCCCCCTTGAAATTTTGCTTGTCCCCAAGCAAAAGCATGGCTTGACATGGCATCCATATAATTCCGGGGTCCCATTGTATGTTAGCATACACAGAAGTGAAGTTAGCTGGATCTAGTCACAAGCAACACTTGGCCGACAGAGCAAAGATAATGTGCATGTTGAAAGCTTCAACAAATGTACTTGGTCCTTGGATAAACTCTTCAGGAGGCTTGAGAAGCTCCTGCTCAGTCTCGGTGGTATCCCAATCAATCTGATGCTCGTTTGCAATCTCCTTCAGGACCTTCAGCTTAGTTTGTCCAGAAAACTTCTTAATTGGCATCTTCTCAATTAGAAGATTATTGACACATGCATTTGGCACCCGGTAGTCAACATGTATGGCAAATATAGCTTCGACACCATCCAGAACTTGACCTTGTGCAGCATTCCCAGGTCCATCCACCACTTCACCAATTTTGTCCCATTTTAGCTCTTTTGAATTCCATGAATAAACAACACCATTGCCACCTTCTCTAACAATAAATGTCTGGCCATCAGAATTTCCTGGAATTTGCAGCGCCTCAACTCCTGGTAGATACATCAACTTCAGTCCACCAACAGTCTTCAATGAGTGCACTACCACATTATCTCCTGCTCTAGAAACACTGTTCTCCCAACACATGGCACTCTCTTCAGGATATTCTTCTACTGAAAAATCATTTGAAAGCTTCCGTTGCTGGTAATGATCCATGGAAAAATCTTTTTGGTAAACTTGCAAGAGCAATCAGTGAGCTGCTCAATAGAACATCACTAATACAAGAAGCATGCTCAACAAGTCCATTGGAATCTAACTTTTGACAGGAAGACTTAATGTCCGTAGAATGCACAGGCTTCCCCTTTTCTTCATCCTCCCAGGCCACTTATTTAGAATTAGTTCCCTCCTCATAAGCACCAAATTGTTTCTCCACTGCAATCATGAATTGCTCCCAGTTACCTAACTCTTGCTTCAACTTGTAAGCTTGCAACCACCTGGCTGCCTTCCCTTCTATGTGCAAAGTAGGCGATTACCCACAAAGCTTCGGGAATTCTGTACATCCGATAGTAGTCCAAGCACTTATCCTTCCAGATTCGAGGGTTATCTCTTGCAAACTGAGGGAATAACATTTTTGGCAGAGATTGGCATTGTGCTCCCAGATTTTCTCCAATACAACGGCTGGATCCCGTTGGTGAACCATGGTGGCCTTCAACTGAGCATTGGGTATGCACCGCTTCTGGGGTCGGCAACAGCTACGCCTGCTGACTTGTCCACATTCCAACCCCCGTAGTAGGAGTCATCACCCCTTTCTTCTCTGCATCTGGAACATTCTGGTTCCTTTCCACGGTGATTTGAGCAAACCGTTTGGGCAGTCGCCTCCAACCGCCGAGCCATCAACAGTTGCTCTCGAGCATGATTATCGGTGACCTTCGCCGTGATCTCCATCTGAGTCACCATCTGCTGCTAGGTGTTCTCAATCTTCCCTACCTTGGTGAAGAGCTAATCGAGGCTGCGCTTCATCGCCTCCCACCTTCCCTCCGATTGAGGAGTGGCTTGGGCGAGCGAAGACCAGGGAGGCGACATGATGGCGTGAAAGACCAGGAAGGTGGATGGAGAAGGGGAGTGGTGCGGCGGCGCGGAGGAGAGCACGTCCTGCAGCTCGCGCTCGTCGATGGTACCGCTGCCGTCACGGTTGACGGCTCGGAATGAGCGCTCCACCTCCGGGTGCGTTCCTGGCAGGAACGCGAGGGCGCCTCCTCCAAAACCCCCCATCGGCGACGGGTAGGTGAAAGGACCGGGATGTCGGCCTAGAGGGGGGGTGAATAGGCGATTACAAAATTATACCCAATTTAAATTAATCTATCAGAGATAATGCGGAAGCAATTGGGATAATTAAGTTTTGCAATTTAAACAATTCAGCCCGAGACAGTCAACTCGGATACTCCGGTATATCCGGATACTCCGGATCAATGTACCGGATACTCCGGGTTGACTGGTTCGGCCAGAACAGAGTAGGACAATAAATTGAAGCGCTTCTTTGATTCTAGTAATACAAATTACTCTACTGCAATGAATCAAGTATATAAGCAAGAATAGATGCAGTAGATACAATATAATTGATCTAATCACGAGAATCGAAAGCAAATTAAGAGGATGAGCAAAAGAGGAAACCGAAGTAAGGAAGGAGACACGAAGATTTTATCCCGAAGTTCGGATCCTTGAGGGGATCCTACGTCTCCGTTGAGGCGGCTCGGTCACACTTGAGCCGGGGTCTCATTCAACCCTCTTCCTCCCGGTGTTGCACAATGCACTCGCCGGTCTTCACTTCTTTGATTCCTTTCCTTGCGGAGGCGGAATCAGCCTTCACAAACTTTCGGTGGCCTTCCACACAAAGCTTGGAAGCTCACCGGCAACTCCTAGTCATCTAGGAGACCTCAACCTCCAAGAGCAACAAATGCTCCCGAAGAACTCACTTAGAATCCACCTCAAGTGCTCAACACACTAATCACACTCAATCCGATTACTACCCACTCTCACACCCAAACCTTCACTTAAAAGGGATCACTAAGATCTAGGGTTAGAGGGGCTTTTGGGAGCTCAAGATCACTAAGAAGAACACCTCAAAGCACCAAGGAACCAGCTCCACTCCTCAAATCAATCCTCAATCCAAACACCTCTCTCCACTACCCAACCCTTCACAAAAGGGGATCACTAAGATCTAAGGAGTAGGGAGGAGTATTGGGGGCTCAAAAACTCACTAAGAACACCTCTAACACCCAGCAAAAACCTCCCCCAACGGCACCTTAGAAGAGGGCAAGAAGGGGGCTTTAAATAGAGGAACCCCAAAAACTAGCCGTTGGGACCGAACTGGGCAACCCGGATACTCCGGATAATTAACCCGGACACTGCGGATCATCCGGACACTACGGATCATCCGGATACTCCGGACTAAATGTCCGGATACTCCGGATCTCCCAGGCAGCACGCATCAGCCGGATGAAAATGGGCATAACTTTTGATCCCGGACTCCGATTTCGACGAATTCGGACTTTTCGGAAAGATAAAAACGAGGGCTACACAACTAACAAGGTCTCATTACCCAGATACCAAACGATAAAATCAGATTGCACAAAGAATCCACAAGGAGACCTCAAATTCTCACTTTCTGATACTAACAACACTTCTAACCCTCACACCAACCCACCTACACCTAGGTGAACAAAGTGTGACTTAGGTTTCTCAATCTTAGACAAGGATAGACCACTTTTGAGCACTTGAGACATGTCTAAGTAATTTCAACGATTGCATCCCTCTTAATAGTACGGCAATCCTTAGACTCAAATTTAACACAACATCTAAGTCTTACACTAAGCTTGCATGCCGACTTCTTGGATGCACGGTGCATGATGACGCTTCCACAAAGATTGATGACGCCATTCATCTTGTCAACCTCGACGCGATTCACCTCATGAGACTCTCGTCCTCTCTGACCTTGACATCGATCATCACCAAGACGATCATCACGCCAAGTCGTTCTTGACTTAGTCCTCAGCTCTTGTTGACACCACCGTCTTATTTGACTTTGACTCGCTTGTCATCCTTCAAACCATCTTGGTCATCATACATACAGCTTTGGGACCTAACTCTTTTCAAAGCACTCAGCAAACATATTAGTGTTTCATATCAAGAAGCACAATATGAATGGAAACGCTAGACAACAGAAATATTCTCTGCTAAGTGCATCATGATGAATATATGATTGATCTAACTGCACTAGAGAGATAATTGCCAATATGAAGAATCACTTAAATCATGGTAAGGACCACAGACTTTGCTTAAATGAAGCACATGATAGAATATACACGAATTACACATGTGCAAACAATATTTGGAATGAGAGTAAATAATGTGATCCAATTCTAGATTAAACTTCACTAAGAGAGGTGCATTAGAAGATACACAACTAAGACATGTATGCACCAAGTCAATATGAAGCAATGAAGTTTAACTCTAGTTAACACAAGCATATTAAAAACAAAGCACATAATGAACTCAAATGAATATATATATATATATGCACAAGCAATTATGACATGAATCAATGTGCACATATGAAATCAACAAGTTACTTAGAGTTCAATATGCATTTGCTAAAGAGGAATGCAATGACAAATATGGAAGGAATACCGAGATTGCATACCTTATTTTTGCTTAACCATCCCAATTAATTTTCCTCTAAAATAGATGAGACTAATATTCAACTAGGCAATAAACATGTTAGTCTCATAACAATATAAACATATTAGAGGTTTGTCATTTGCTAAGCACTAAGTTAAGCATTTGTATAATTACATTGATTGACATTACATGCATTTGTGTTAAATCGTGTATCATTAATCACCAAAACAACATAAGTGCCTAGATGCACTTTCAATCTCCCTCTTTTTGGTGATTTATGACAAACGATTTAACAAATGCACCAAAGGACAATATAAAGATATTTAGTATTGAAATGAACACGGAGAATGAGTAAGAGATCATACTTACAAATATTCTCCCTCTTTTTCATTGTCCCTTTTTGTCAATCGATTAGGGGGCATTTGATAAGTCCATAAATTCTGCCCCAAATATTCTCCCTCTTTTTGTCAATCGATTAGGGGGCAATTGATAAATCCATAAATTCTCCCCCTTTGTCATTAATCCCAGAAAGAATAACATTTTCTCCCTCTAGATTGAACACTCAATAAAAAAGATTAGGAAGAACAAAATAAAACAAAGGAGCTAGTAATAAGACAATGATATCAATGATATTAAGCTCCCCCTAAATCTAGGCAATATATGATATCAATTATATCCAAGATTTAGGTGATTGAAATGTCCAATTGAACAAATTTAAAGTTGCCATGATTAACAAGATAAAGTGAAGCTCAAACATGACAAATAAATAAGATACCAATCGATGATACCAATTAAAATGAAGTCATTATTCACAAAAATGTAAAAGATGCTTAAATCATGACAAAGATCATATAGCAAATATGTGTCAGAGCATAATAACTATCAATATCATATAGCTACTGTATGGAAGTGAATTACATGCTTATGATCAATTTAAAGAGTAAGGTATACCTCTTACTAATGTGTTCTTCAACTTACATTTCCTCCTCCTTAAGCATGGTGTCATCCATACCAATCATACTAATATGGCAAAAAGTTAGATGACACTTGAATAGAGAGAAAATGCAATTTACAATAAGAGGATACCAATTGATAAGCAATTGAAGTAGAATCAGAGCAATTTAATTACCAATTGAAATACATATTGATTGAAAGAATTGATATCAATTGGAAGACTTAACATGATAAACATTACACCATTTAAAATTTAAGACAATTAGCATAATGGTGTACAAAGACATTATTAAATATGGTCAAAAAGAAATACGTCCCTTCTGTTGGTTCTTGTCTATTGCATGTTCGAATCGGTCATGGTCAAGTCGCACGGCCTCGGATCCCTCGGACTTTGGAGCTACACTCCTTTCCTTCATCTCACCGTCGAAGTTGACACCTTTTTCCGAAACCTTGAACATCAACAGACAAGCACACGATTTCCGGGAACAAGTATCTTTCAACTTGACCCAAGTTAGTTTGATAATGTCTAGGTACAATATGCAAGATATAGATGATAAGCATGATAGTACCTTTTGCATGCAATTTTTCAAATTTAAGAACCCAAAGGAAGATCTTGTAAGATTAACTTACAAGAAGGATTGAAACACATTCAATTTTGAAATCCTCTTTTAGTAATAAAACTTCAATTCATTCAAAAGAGGAAACACTTTGATGCTAAGATACAATTAAGTCCAGTTTCTAAAAGAACTTAGCCAAAGGATGCACTTTCAATGGAATGAAAACTTAAATAGATAAGCTCCACTTAGAAGCTTGGATCAATGAAAAAGCTCACTTAGTTTTCATCCTTGAAAGGCTTGCCAAGATACCAAATGAAAGAACTAAAGCTCAAAGCAAAGGAAGGTATCTCAAGGTTATTTGAAACTAATTCAAATAACTCACTTCATTTTATTAGGCTTTACGATAAACATCGTGATTCTCTTGCAGAATCCAAACTCTTGCCTAATAGGGTTAAGCAAGAAACCCAATGCAAAAACCACTTGAGAAATTAGATACCAATTGAAAAAACTATCTCAAGGGAGATGCTTGAAGAACTTCTTTCGAGAAAGAGCATAAAGAAATTTTCAAAGAGAACAATGCTCAAATGGAATTTCTCCTCTTTATGCATTTCAATTCATAAAGAACCTCACATAGAGAGTTCTTAAGCGATTGAACTTACAATTTAAGCTTATGAAGAATCCAACTCAAAAGACTTTGGATATCAAAGCAATGCTACAAAGAGGCAACATATACCACTTGTAGGAAACTTTGAAGTTCATTGATACCAAATGGATAACTCAAATAAAATGATGCTATTTGGAAACACGATAAATGAATAACGCTCTTTTGATACTTCTTATTAGATCAAATCACAAAGATATTGATACCAAAAGAAAAAAGATATTCGATTGAATCGATGAGTATCAGAGCAATTAACCATTTAAGGGTATCAAAGAGCAACTTGAAAGCTTTAGAGTCAAACAAATGAGGATACCACTTGAAAACATGTAAATGCCCAAAACTTGACATAAATACGCTCCACAAGATATTCAATAAAAGAATCATGGAGCTATTTTGCATTTTAATTGCTCAAGTTTTGTCTAGCCAATGATACCACTTAAAAGAAAATCGATAAGCTTGAAGGGTATCAGAGCAATAAACACTGACAGATAACAGGGCAAATGCAAACACAAGAAAATCTAAATCACAAAGATTTAGAAAGGTATCAGAGCTGAAAAATTTTTGAGAATAAGCAAAGGGGTACAAGGAAACCACTTGAAAAGAACAAATCCCCTTGCAACCAAATAACTCCTCAAAACTGATACCACTAGTAAACTCCTTCAAATATTTTCAAAAACATTTGAATTTGTGCAAAAAGATGCTTTGGGATTGCAAGAATCTTTTTCCAAAAAGAATTCTTGAAAAAGGAAGTACCAAATTAAAGATATCCCAAAACCAAATTCGAAAATCCGAAATTTTCAGAATTTTCAGTCTTGTCTGCCAGACCGGCACTACCGCGCACACAACGCCGGTAGTGCTAGGGGATCTGGTACTACCGCCGTTCAGGTGCGGTAGTGCCGACCTCCGGTACTACCGCTTGTCAAAGTCTTGATAGTGCCGACTTTGGCACGATCGAATCGAACTTTTGCAAATTGTCAAATTTGATTCAAATGAAGTCCAAATGATTTGAAATTTTTAGGGAACTAACTTTGGAAATTTTGAAGGTTTTGAAACAAGTTTTGCTTTAAAAGAATTTTCTTTTAACTCAATTTTGGCGAAATGCGCTTTGAGGCATACAAATGAAATCGAAACTCGAAAAGTCCTCAAAGTACAATTTCAACTCGGATTTCATCCACAATTGAACCCTCATGGCTTGAAGGATTTGAAATACATTTTTGAAGCCATGACCACTTAAAAAAAAAATAGAATCCGTTTTGAAAGCCAAAATCCTATATTAGGTATGTTTGAGTTAAAGCACAAATTGTTTTAGGCCAAAATATTTTCTAGAATAAGAATTTTTATTTTCAAAGCTTGTAAAACCTTTCAAATACAAAGTAGGATAGTTTTACGAACCTTTTTGAAAATTTAGGCCTTTTTAAACAAGATTTTGACTTTTGTCCAAACAAGGTCCTTTTGAAGAACCAAATGAAAACCAACAAAGTCAAATTCAATTAACACAAAGAATCAAATCCATCTTAAGAGAATGGGATAAGAGTTAGAGATTTGAAACTTTATGTATGAGTTTGAAATACCATTTTGGACTTAGATATAGCAAAGGATCCGGTCCAAATGGCAATACTCATTAAGTGCAATATTTTGACCGATATAGGTCAAACTAAGATTTTCGGGGAATTTCGAAAGCAAACAACTTTTGTTATGTTGGTCTTTTGAAAGTCTTTTTAACACGAAAGATGTTAAAAATGACCAACACTGGGATTTTTGCTTTAAGATTATTTTTAAAATCTTTTTACTTTTAATCTTATGAAAATTATAAGTTTAAATCCAAAACAAGATAATACTATCTAGATTTTGGGCTTGAAACTCATTTTCTTTTCAAGATAGAATTTGAGAAGCCAAGACCTTTGGAAAACATTTTAAAGACATTTGTATATCAATTTCAACAAGTTTTTCAAAAGATTACTAGTAAGTACACAAGTTTTGAGTTTTGGCTAAAAGGTTGATTTTGAATATATATATATATATATTATGCACTTATATACATATGGGCACATGTAGGGATGTGATACATATGAATATGAATTAGCACTCCCCCTAAATGTGCCACTATTAACTTGCTCAAGATTACAATTAAAAGCACAATTCTAATAAGCAAGAGCAAGTACTCACAACAAGCAATTAAATTGAATTTGCATGAAACTAATGCATCTAAACCTACACAAGGCTAGAAGCAATAACGTAATCAATTTAAATACTTGTTACCGAGATAGCATTGGCTTAAGATAGACTTGATTATCTTCATGCTTGGCTCCGATTGCAATTGATAGTTTATTTTTCTTCTTGTGGAGATCAAGCATCCAATCTATCTCTTAGTACCTAATAATTCTTTTAGGCACTTTTTGGTACCCAATCTTTGTTGGGTCCATTGTAACACCCCAAAATTTTGCTTTTCTTAAATTCATGTGTGATTTGGCACTTTGGTGAATTTTTGGAATTTTCTGGAATTTATTTGCATTTATTTGGAATTTATTTGAATTTATTCCATTTTGAAATAATTAAAGAATTAAACTTTGCAAATAAAATTTTGTTGGAAATATTTTATTTGAGTCCAAAAGGATCCAAAATATTTCCCAGAATTTTTCTGGAATTTTTCTGAGTCTTTTGCTATTTTTAATGATTTAATTGAATTTCTGGGAATTTAATTAGATTAATTAAATCGAGTTGGTTTCACTGTTCATCCGACCGAGCCCGAGTCAGACTCGAGTTCGAGTCCGACCCGAGCCCGACCGCGCCCGTGGTCAAGCCGAACCCGCTCGCCCGGAACCCTAACCGCGTGACCGTTGGATCTTGATCCAACGGCCACGATTGAGCCACGTCACCGAGCCCGAGCCCGACCGAGCCAGCCAGCTCGCCCGAGTCCGACCCGGACCCAAAAGCGCGCCGTTGGATCTCGATCCAACGGCCGCGGCGCTGCCACGTCACCCTAACGTCGCCGCCGACTCGCGCCAAGAACGGAGAGGACCTCGGATTCCGCGAGTTTCACGGACGCCGAGGGCCCTATTTATTGCGCCACCACCCGTGTCGGGATCGCCGTTTCATTGCGCACCCGTAGCTCCAACCCACGCCGCTCAAGCCGCCGCCGTCAGCCCGCGCGAGCTCGCCGTAGTTGGAGGAGGTGTCCGCCGCGTTTTCGCCGCTTCGCCGCCGTCGTCGTCTTCCGCCGAGAAGGAGCCAGATCCGGAATCCCGCCGAGACGCACCGAAGAGACCACCCACTTCGCCGGAGCGTGCGAAACGCCGTCGGTGTGGTCTTCGTTCTCAACGCCGGCCGAGTTCGCCGTGGACATCGCAGACGCGAAGCTTCTCCACCGTCGGATCTTCATCGCACGGTCCAGATTCGCCCACGCCACCCACGGTAAAGAATCACGTGTTAATCTCGAGATCTAATCTCAACCGTTAGATCTAGATCCAACGGCTTAGATTGAACCACGTTCATAGCGATAGATTGGATCTTGACCGTCCGATCAAGATCGAACGGTCGGCCGCTGGAGTTGTTTTCCAAGCGCGTTAGCCGATCTAATCTGGGCGTTAATTTCCAAATCAACGGCCGAGATCTAGCCACGTGGCCGGAAGGCTGACCGTCGCGGTCAGCGCCGCCCACGCTGGCGCGCAGTGACGCCGACACGCTGGGCCCGTGATGTTCGAGGGCACCGCCTGCCGATCGTGAGCCGTGGCCGAGCCCACGGTGGACCGAGCCGAGACTGCGGCGCCGGTCCGTGGACCCGAGGCCACGCTGGTCGTCACCCGATTGGTCCACGTGTCCCTCGACGCAATAAATGATTTTCCGAAAAAGAAAATGATTTAATAATTCGGTTTAATAATTGATTTGAATTTCAAAACTTCAAACGCTTATAACTTTTGCGTTTCAACTCCGATTTGAGTGATTCAAATTTCTAAATTTGTATAAAATTGAGATCTACCTAAATATGAATTTTATTTAATTTTTGGACTAAAGTTTTTCTCTGTAAAATTATTTAATTGATTATTTAAACTTTAAATAATCATAACTTTTGCATCTTAACTCCAAATTTGACGATTCCAGTTTCTAAAAATTCATAAAATTATGTTCTCTCTGTTTAAGGATTTTATTTGGATGTTTGGACACTTTTTGCCTATTGTTTATTCGTGTATTTGCTATTTGCACGCTTTACGAGTAGACGTTGAAGTGCCGGAAGGATTCGAAGGAGAAGTATTGACTCAGGATCCAACTCAAGACCAAGAACAAGTACTTTTTGAAGGCAAGTTGTGCTTTGACCATGTTGATCCTATTTTGAAATCTATTTTGATTTAACCTATTGCATGCTAGTTCAATTAGAAAATACTTTATTTAAATATGGGGGATTAGATAAATACCAATTTGCTGTATGACACCTTGATTATTTAAATATGTGCCATGACCCTTGTCACCCTAGTTGTGGTTTACTAGTTGGACATTATTAAATTGCCAACATGGGTTTTAGACCGTTGTAGTACACTGCTTAGACTCACTTTCGTGCTCATGACATGATTTTGGACAATCAAATGTTAATATTGACTTAATGATATATTGAACCTGTTTTGGAAAGGTATCATGTGATGTTGATGGCACGTGGTGCATGGTAATCAACTGGGGTTTTGATAAACGGTTTTCGACCGGGGCATGTGGCAAGAGTAATCAGGTGGGCTAGTTTTGGCATTGGGGATGTTGATTTGGTTCTTCGGGTAGTCTTGCCCTGGTCACCCTAAGGACTTAACCTTGCAAGCCTTTGAACTGGGTCTAACGTGCAACCACATGTCTGTAATGGGACGGACCTAGTTGACTAAGTTGCTGATAACGTACTGTGGGACCTCAGAGGTCAACTACACCCTTTGTGTAAGTTGTATGCGGGGGCGTCTGGGCCGAGGCCAGTACCCATCTAACGGTTGATTGGCCTAGACTTCGCCTTAGCTAAGGGAAGGGTTAGTGTGCAATAACCGGGGAGGACCACTTGTATTGTTAGAAGTTTCCGAAAGACTTTGTTACGGGAACTCGCCTTTGTGGTGTTTGACTGTATCTTGTGGGTAAAGTGCGTAACCTCTGCCAGAGTGTATAATCTATTCGAATAGCCGTGTCATGGTATTGGACATCGCTCGGGAATTACAGTCAAGGGTTAGATTTTCTCAAAAATAACTTGGATTTGAAAGGTTGGGTTGGATTAATAATGATGTTGGAAATGTGGATTAGGATGGGAAAGATGTTTACTAAAACTTCTTGGAAAGTTATCTATGCTTTACTTGTTTCTACTGCTTTCGAATCTACTTATATTACTTGTCAAATGCTGTTTGCTGCAAATATACCTTGAGCCACTCCTTTGTATTAAGCCATGCATGTAGTATATTAGCTGCATTCTGCATGACTTGCCGAGTACCAAGTACTCACCCTTGCCACAATACAACACCGCTGAAGAGGAGGCTACACCGGCTTTGGAGGAGGAGCTCCAAGAGGGACCGTCTACTTAGGGAAGCGAGCCCGGTCGGTTACTGTGGTATACTGGATGGCGCCACGAAGTTATTTGATTTTTCGCTGCTACTATTTCTCTCTTATTAAGTTCCGCCCTGCGAGGCGTACATTTGTGACTTGGCCATAAGGTCAAGTAACCAGTTTGGTTATTTAAATAATAGTACTTTATTAGTATCGAATGGTATGATTGTGATATTTACCGATGTTAAGACTGTGTGCACTAGCGCGTTCCTGGACTAGTGCTGAATACACAGAGGGTCCGGATTTCGAGTTCTTACGTGAGCACTCTTGTGACAGATGGAGGGAGAGTTCAACTACGTTGATCTGGGAGTTGGTCACGCCGCGGAACTTTGGCATATGCTACAAACTCTCCGAGATTTTGAGAAGCCCCAATACCAAGTGGAAGTGATCAGACAAGCGGGATTGATCAAGGCTTGTGACGTGAAGATTGAGGTACCTGCTAGGAAGAAGGGCCCAGGCAATCGCCCGATACACTGCACTGCCAGGAGATCTACAATGCAGATGGGTATCCAAGAAGTATCACGACGAGCAATGCGGCACATTACCCGTATCTACGCCAGAGAGTTGGAGAGCACGGTGTTCCGTTACCACCCGCGCAGCAATAACCTTCTTGACCCGAAGGCGATTCAGGATGAGGATGCCATGGTTACACAATTGGCACGATTTGTTGTCGCACAGGAGGATGTACTCGATGATACAAGTAAAGAGCTACAGAAGGCCCGCAAGGAGATCACGACAGAGAAGAACAGATGGCGGGAAGCTCAAGAGTATGTGTCACACCTTCTGCGAAGGATTGACGAATTGGAGATGGCTTTGTACGGACCAGAACCAGAGCCAGTACTCGAGCTACACGAGCCAGATCCGGAGGAGTCAGATCTCGATGAGGACACTGCTTCTTCGACTACCACAGATGACACAATTGCTGGACATGGCAATCGTTTCGCGCCTATGCCGCAGCACCCGTACCCAGGCCGTGGAGGTTTTCTCGATGAGTGAGCGTAGGTTCTATAGTGAGACTCCTTCGCCGAGTCGCGTCATAGAATAAAGAGTCACCCTTTAGGCGTTAGACTCCAGTGTTAGTTCGATTTGGATTTTCATTGTTCGCTGAATGTGCAGTATGTGTTGCAAGGCCCTTAGGCATTGTAAGCAACCATACCAAGTTATTAATATCAATAATAAAGTTGGACCTTAAAGTACACCTTTCGCCCCGCATAAGTTCCATATTACTTGTCTATTCTTGTTTCCCTCTCGTCTCTAAAACCTAGAGCAAATCGACAGATGGTGAACACCCGCGGAAACTTTGGAAGCAATGGAAGTGGTTCTCGCCCAGCAGAAAACCCCAATGATGGAGCACCAGCACCGCCACTGGATATGCAGAATTTCAGAGCTTTTCTCGCTGCCCAGACTCAGTTGATGCATGCTATGATGCAACAAATGCAACACGTCACTGCTCAGGCCACTGCTAATCAAGTTAATCAGGGACTACGCCAGAATACAAGACTGTCAGAGTTCATGAGGACTCACCCACCCACTTTCTCTGGGAATGCCAATCCATTGGAGGCCGATGATTGGTTAAGGTCAATCGAGAGGAAGCTACACATAGCTCAATGCATAGGAAATGAGAAGGTACTCTACGCTTCTCACCAGTTGGAAGGAACAGCCGCCGAATGGTGGGAGAATTTCTGTGCCACGCAAGAGAGCCCTCAAGACATCACTTGGGAAGAGTTCACGGTGCGTTAAAGTCGGTATCACGTGCTGAAGGAATCATGGACCTTAAGAAGGAGGAGTTCAGAGCATCAAGCAAGGTAATCAGCCAGTGGTCGACTACCTGAACAAGTTCACACAGCCTAGCACGCTACGCACCTGAGGATGTAGCGACAGATAAAGCCAGACAGCCTCGTTTTATGAAGGGACTTAACTCAGGGTTGCAAGTAGGATTGATCACCCACACCTTTCCAGATTTCCAAGAATTGGTGAATAAGGCGCTTATTCTTGAGGACAAGCGCAAGGAATCGGATGAGAATAGGAAGCGCAGGATGCAACAACAGTGGATCACGCCAGGAACGCATAGCGGCGTCGAGAGTTGCACCAAATCAATTCTTCATTCCAGCCACAAAATGCAACAAGGACACCGTCGCCCGGCACCAAGACACATCAATCGTAACTACTGCACCCACCCCGCTTAGAAACGTTGCTCGTGCAATCGGCAAGGAAACGGTGAGACAACGCTACAATCGCAACGAGCCAGACACTTTGCCAACAGCTTGTCCGAAGAAGACAGCAGGAGTGACCCCGCCGCTTCAATCTAGGAACCACCCCAGCTAGGGACGCCAAAGACCAGGAGTCACACCCAGGCATCGTGGTGAGAGGCCGAGTCAACCATGTCACCGCAGATGCACCGCAGAATGCTACTGACGTCGTCGGGTAAGTTACTTGTTAACTCGATACACCTGTGATTTTGTTTGATTCCGGAGCTTCGCATTCGTTTGTTTCGCAAGGCTTTGCTACTATAAATGATTTGGGGATTGCAAGACTTAGGTGCATGCTTTTAGTTCAAACCCCTGGTTCCGAACTCCGAACGAAAGTAGGATGTTCCGGGGTGAGAATACTAATAGATGGAATAGAGTTCCTAGCGAACCTTATAATTTTGGAGACCCAGACCTTGGACGTCATTTTGGGAATGGACTGGTTATCCAAGCACAAGGCCGTATTGGATTGTGGACGAAGGACTATCTCAGTTGAGAGCCCTTGTGGGAAGAAAGTGGAATTTCAAGCTACTGCTGTTAGAGATGGACAGTTGATGGTTAACAGTACCAAGGCAATCAGCATAAAGGATGTCTCAGTAGTGAATGAGTACCCAGATGTTTTTCCTGAAGATCTACCTGGTATGCCGCCAGACAGGGACATAGAGTTTGTGATAGAGCTTGTACTGCACAGACCGATAGCAAAGAGACCCTATCGGATGTCCACCGAGGAGTTGGTAGAGATGAAGAAACAAATAGAGGAGTTAATGGAGAAAGGATTTATCGACCGAAGTTCGTCGTGGGGAGCACCAGTTTTGTTTGTCAAGAAAAAGGACGGGAGTTTCAGGATGTGCATTGACTACCGTGCACTCAATGAAGTCACCGTGAAGAATAAGTATCCGCTACCCAGGATTGATGATTTGTTCGATCGGTGAGAGGAGCCGAGTTTTCTCCAAGATTGATCTGAGATCGATACCATCGATTGAAGATCCGATCAGAAGATATCCCGAAGACTGCATTCTCGTCAAGATATGGACATTACGAGTTTACAGTTATGTCCTTTGGACTGACGAATGCGCCAGCATATTTCATGAATATGATGAATAAGGTGTTCATGGAATATTTGGACAAGTTTGTCGTCGTGTTCATAGATGATATCCTAATCTACTCTAAGACAGAGGATGAACATGCCGAACACTTGAGGCGAGTTTTGGAAAAGCTGAGGGAACAGCAACTCTTCGCCAAGTTCAGCAAGTGTGATTTTTGGAAGGACAAGGTAGAGTTCCTCGGACATGTAATGACCGCAGAAGGAGTCGCCGTAGATCCAAGCAAGGTAGAAGCTGTGTTACATTGGGAGCAGCCGAAGACCGTGACCCAGATTCGGAGTTTCCTTGGAATGGCAGGTTACTACCGCCGCTTCATTGAAGGCTTTTCGACAATTGCGAAACCTCTTACGCAATTGCTGAAGAAGGAGAAGAAGTTTGCATGGACGTCAGAATGTGAGAAAGGATTTCAGGAGCTGAAAAAGCGATTGACATCAGCACCGGTGTTAGTTCTACTGGATGTTAATCAAAGCTTTGATATTTATTGTGACGCATCGCGCCAAGGACTTGGATGTGTGCTAATGCAGAATGGAAAGGTTGTCGCTTATGCATCAAGGCAGTTGAGGCCGCATGAGGAAAATTATCCGACGCATGACCTAGAGTTAGCTTCCGTAGTGCACGCCTTGAAGATATGGCGTCACTATCTGATCGGGAACAGATGTGAAGTGTATACGGATCATAAGAGCCTTAAGTACATATTCACCCAGTCGGATCTGAATATGAGGCAGAGGAGATGGTTAGAGTTGATCAAGGACTACAATGTTGGAATCCATTACCATCCCGGGAAGGCCAACGTAGTAGCCGATGCTCTGAGTCGGAAAAGCCATACCGTGAGTATGTTGCTAGCCACAAGTCAGGATGAGTTATGTGAGGATTTTCAGAGATTGAAGATTGAGGTGGTACCTAGCGGATTCTTGGCCGCATTGGAAATAAAGCCTACTCTAGAGGACCAGATCCGAGAAGGGCAGAAGAATGATGACAAGATCCGCAGGATCAGGTCCATCAAGGAGGAAGGCAAGGCAGAGGACTTCAAGTTGGATGAGCAAGGCACGTTATGGATGAAGGATCGCATTTGTGTGCCGAACAAAAAGGAGCTGAAGCAGTTGATTCTAGAAGAAGCCCATGACTCCAAGTATTCAATTCATCCTGGAAGCGCCAAGATGTATCAGGATTTGAAGGAGAGATTCTGGTGGCCGAGCATGAAGCGTGAAGTTGCCGAGCATGTTGCATTGTGCGACGTATGCCAGAGAGTCAAGGCAATGCATCAGAGACCAGCAGGATTGCTACAGCCGTTGAAAATACCTGAGTGGAAGTGGGAGGAAATCGGAATGGATTTCATTACCGGTTTGCCTAAGACTCAAGGAGGTTATGACTCCATATGGGTTATAGTGGATCGCTTGACCAAAGTAGCCCATTTTATCCCCGTGAAGACCACCTACTCGGGAGATAAATTGGCAGAATTGTACATGATCAGGATCGTCTGTTTGCACGGAGTGCCAAAGAGGATTGTGTCGGACAGAGGTACCCAATTTATCTCAATGTTTTGGAATAAGTTGCATGAAGCCATGGGAACCCGTTTGAACTACAGTACAGCTTATCATCCGCAGACGGATGGACAGACCGAAAGAGTCAACCAGATTCTGGAGGATATGCTAAGAGCGTGTGCATTGGCTTATGCTACCTCTTGGGATAAGAGTTTGCCGTATGCCGAGTTCAGTTACAACAATAGTTACCAAGCTAGTTTACAGATGTCACCTTTTGAGGCACTGTATGGTCGACCCTGTCGGACGCCATTGAATTGGAATGAGACCGGCGAGCGTCGTGTCTTCGGGCCTGATATTCTTCAAGAGGCTGAAGAGCAGATTGCCATGATTAGGGAAAGGTTGAAGATCGCCCAATCACGACAGAAGAGTTATGCTGACAACCGTCGCCGGGATTTGAGTTTTGAACCAGAAGACTTTGTATATCTCAGAGTTACGCCGCTCAGAGGAGTTAAGAGGTTCCATGCCAAAGGGAAACTCGCACCCCGTTATGTTGGACCATTCAAGATTTTGAGCCGCAGAGGCGAAGTTGCTTATCAGCTGGAGTTGCCACAGTCGTTAGCAGGAGTGCATGTCGTATTCCACGTGTCCCAGTTGAAGAAGTGTCTCCGAGTTCCTGAGGAACAGACACCGCTAGAATCAATTGAGTTGCAAGAAGATTTGACTTACAAAGAGCATCCCGTGAAGATTTTGGACACTATGGATCGAGAGACTAGAAATAAGTCAACCCGCTTCTGTAGAATTCAGTGGAGCAACCATGCAGAGAGCGAAGCAACTTGGGAGCGCGAAGAAGATTTGAAGAAGGAATTTCCAAACCTATTCTGTAGTAAGCCCTGAATCTCGGGGACGAGATTCTATTAAGGGGGGAGGTTTGTAACACCCCAAAATTTTGCTTTTCTTAAATTCATGTGTGATTTGGCACTTTGGTGAATTTTTGGAATTTTCTGGAATTTATTTGGATTTATTTGGAATTTATTTGAATTTATTCCATTTTGAAATAATTAAAGAATTAAACTTTGCAAATAAAATTTTGTTGGAAATATTTTATTTGAGTCCAAAAGGATCCAAAATATTTCCCAGAATTTTTCTGGAATTTTTCTGAGTCTTTTGCTATTTTTAATGATTTAATTGAATTTACAGAATTTAATTGGATTAATTAAATCGAGTTGGTTTCACTGTTCATCCGACCGAGCCCGAGTCAGACTCGAGTTCGAGTCCGACCCGAGCCCGACCGCGCCCGTGGTCAAGCCGAACCCGCTCGCCCGGAACCCTAACCGCGTGACCGTTGGATCTTGATCCAACGGCCACGATTGAGCCACGTCACCGAGCCCGAGCCCGACCGAGCCAGCCAGCTCGCCCGAGTCCGACCCGGACCCAAACTCGCGCACCGTTGGATCTCGATCCAACGGTGCCGCGCGTACACGCCACCCTAATCGTCGCCGCCACGGACTCCGGCCAAGAACGGAGAGGACCTCGGATTCCGCGCGTTTCACGGACGCCGAGGGCCCTATTTATTGCGCCGCCACCCGTGTCGGGATCGCCATTTCATTGCGCACCCGTAGCTCCAACCCACGCCGCTCAAGCCGCCGCCGTCAGCCCGCGCGAGCTCGCCGTAGTTGGAGGAGGTGTCCGCCGCGGTTTGCGCCGTTTTCCGCCGCCGTCCGTCGTCTTCCGCCGAGAAGGAGCCCAGATCCGGAATCCCCGCTTCGAGACGCACCCGAAGAGACCACCCACTTCGCTGGAGCGTGCCCGAAACGCCGTCGGTGTGGTCTTCGTTCTCAACGCCGGCCGCCGGAGCTCCGCCGTGGACATCGCAGACCCGCGAAGCTTCTCCACCGTCGGATCTTCATCGCACGGTCCAGATTCGTCCACGTCACCCACGGTAAAGAATCACGTGTTAATCTCCAGATCTAATCTCAACCGTTAGATCTAGATCCAACGGCTTAGATTGAACCACATTCATAGCGATAGATTGGATCTTGACCGTCCGATCAAGATCGAACGGTCCAGATCAGTGGAGTTGTTTTCCAAGCGCGTTAGCCAGATCTAATCTGGGCCGTTGATTTCCAAATCAACGGCCGAGATTGAGCCACGTGTCCGGGAAGGCTGACCGTCGCGGTCAGCGCCGTCCACGCGCGTCAGGTAGGACGCCGACACGCAGGCCCGCGTGTCGAGGGCCCGCCGCTGATCGTGAGTCGTGGGTCGAGCCCACTGCGGACCGAGCCGAGATCCGGTCGCCGGTCCGTGGACCCGAGGCCACGCTGTCGTCACTCGATTGGTCCACGTGTCCTCTTGACGCAATAAATGATTTTCCGAAAAAGAAAATGATTTAATAATTCGGTTTAATAATTGATTTGAATTTCAAAACTTCAAACGCTTATAACTTTTGCGTTTCAACTCCGATTTGAGTGATTCAAATTTCTAAATTTGTATAAAATTGAGATCTACCTAAATATGAATTTTATTTAATTTTTGGACTAAAGTTTTTCTCTGTAAAATTATTTAATTGATTATTTAAACTTTAAATAATCATAACTTTTGCATCTTAACTCCAAATTTGACGATTCCAGTTTCTAAAAATTCATAAAATTATGTTCTCTCTGTTTATGGATTTTATTTGGATGTTTGGACACTTTTTGCCTATTGTTTATTCGTGTATTTGCTATTTGCACGCTTTACGAGTAGACGTTGAAGTGCCTAAGGATTCAAGGAGAAGTATTGACTCAGGATCCAACTCAAGACCAAGAACAAGTACTTTTTGAAGGCAAGTTGTGCTTTGACCATGTTGATCCTATTTTGAAATCTATTTTGATTTAACCTATTGCATGCTAGTTCAATTAGAAAATACTTTATTTAAATATGGGGGATTAGATAAATACCAATTTGCTGTATGACACCTTGATTATTTAAATATGTGCCATGACCCTTGTCACCCTAGTTGTGGTTTACTAGTTGGACATTATTAAATTGCCAACATGGGTTTTAGACCGTTGTAGTACACTGCTTAGACTCACTTTCGTGCTCATGACATGATTTTGGACAATCAAATGTTAATATTGACTTAATGATATATTGAACCTGTTTTGGAAAGGTATCATGTGATGTTGATGGCACGTGGTGCATGGTAATCAACTGGGGTTTTGATAAATGGTTTTCGACCGGGGCATGTGGCAAGAGTAATCAGGTGGGCTAGTTTTGGCATTGGGGATGTTGATTTGGTTCTTCGGGTAGTCTTGCCCTGGTCACCCTAAGGACTTAACCTTGCAAGCCTTTGAACTGGGTCTAACGTGCAACCACATGTCTGTAATGGGACGGACCTAGTTGACTAAGTTGCTAATAACGTACCTGTGGGACCTCAGGAGGTCAACTACACCCTTTGTGTAAGTTGTACGGGGGAGCGTACCGGGGCTGAGGCCAGGTACCCATCTAACGGTTGATTGGCCTAGACTTCGCCTTAGCTAAGGGAAGGGTTAGTGTGCAATAACCGGGGAGGACCACTTGTATTGTTAGAAGTTTCCGAAAGACTTTGTTACGGGAACTCGCCTTTGTGGTGTTTGACTGTATCTTGTGGGTAAAGTGCATAACCTCTGCAGAGTGTATAATCTATTCGAATAGCCGTGTCCGCGGTATTGGACATCGCTCGGGAATTACAGTCAAGGGTTAGATTTTCTCAAAAATAACTTGGATTTGAAAGGTTGGGTTGGATTAATAATGATGTTGGAAATGTGGATTAGGATGGGAAAGATGTTTACTAAAACTTCTTGGAAAGTTATCTATGCTTTACTTGTTTCTACTGCTTTCGAATCTACTTATATTACTTGTCAAATGCTGTTTACTGCAAATATACCTTGAGCCACTCCTTTGTATTAAGCCATGCATGTAGTATATTAGCTGCATTCTGTGCATGACTTGCTGAGTACCAAGTACTCACCCTTGCCACAATACAACACCAGTTGAAGAGGAGGCTACACCAGCTTTGGAGGAGGAGCTCCAAGAGGGACCGTCTACTTAGGGAAGCGAGCCCAGTCAGTTGCCTGTGGTATACTGGATGGCGCCACGAAGTTATTTGATTTTCCGCTGCTACTATTTCTCTCTTATTAAGTTCCGCCCTGCGAGGCGTACATTTGTGACTTGGCCATAAGGTCAAGTAACCAGTTTGGTTATTTAAATAATAGTACTTTATTAGTATCGAATGGTATGATTGTGATATTTACCGATGTTAAGACTGTGTGCACTAGCGCATTCCTGGACTAGTGCTGAATACACAGAGGGTCCGGATTTGCAAATTCGGGGTCCCGACATCCATTAATGTTAGTCACCATAGATTTAGGAACCCAAATGGCCCTAATATTTACATTATTGACTTGACTAACACAATTAGAAATAGGTTTGCAATAATTATTCCTCCTAGGCAAATGATTGGCATTTTTATTAAAAGGCTTAGGAGGACAATGATACTTTGCAAAACTATTTGTAGTTTGCTCCCTTCTAAGAATATGATGATCATCATAATAGAAAAGCTTAGAGGATCTAGCAAGTCTAGCAAATTGATTGCTATTGTTATTTCTCCTAAGCAATTTGTTGGAATTGCTTTGAGTGGGCTTAGGAGTCCTAACAATTTTAGCAAATCCATTTCTAGACTTACTCTTCCTATGCAAATGAATATTATCATTTTTAGCAGGCATAGGGGACTTGACAAGCTTGGCAATTACATTGCCATTCTTATCCTTCCTAAGCAAATAATCATTGAATTGAATAATAGGCTTAGGAATTGTACCTTTAGGGCAATCCTTACCGATATGCCCTTTTTCCCGACAATTGAAGCAAGTGGGCTTTGAACGTCTCTTCCTCTTGTCTTGCTTCTTGCCAGCTTGCCTCAAAGTTGGAGTTGTGGCCTTGTTATCCACTTTATTGGGGCACACGGAGGCGAAGTGGCCCTTCTTGTTGCATCCGAAGCACACAATCGTATTCATTCTTGCATTGTGCTTCTTCTTGCTCTTCTCCCTCTTGGGGATGTAGCCAAGTCCTCTTCTATCTTGAGGTGCCCGAGGCTCGCTCAAGATCTTGTCGAGAATGGCTTTCCCATTTACGTACCTCTTCAAGTCATTTTCTAATTTAATGACTTGGGCCTTGAGCTCATTGTTTTCCTCTACAAGATTAGTATCTAACGACATAGAGGAACTTGAAACAATATTAGAGCAACAAGGCATATCAATGCTAGAAGTAGACATATCAATTTTGGATGAAATGTAAGGAATGACATTTGAGCAAAGCATTTCATCAATTAAATCACATTGAATACTAATGTCTACTCTAGGCTTAGTGAATTCCTTGAGAAGGATATTTTCATGATTTTCCTTGAGAACAACATAATTCTTTTGAAGTGAGTCATACTCCAACTTCAAAATTTTGTATTTAGCTTTCTCCTTCTCAAGAGATTCATTTTTCGCCTTTTCTTTAGCAAGAGCACTCTCAATTTCAAAATTTCTTTCTTTTTCAAAGATGAGCAAATCTTCTTGACTCTCGAGAGTGTCCTCTTGTTTCTCTATTGTATCAAGCAAGACAAGCAATTTAGATGGTGATATTTTTCTAATATCACCATACCTACCATCATAATCGGTATCACTATCATCATCACTTTTACCTAAATCATCTACATTTTTAGATTTGGATGAGTGTGATACCTTCTTCTCCTTTACCATGAGGCAAATAGGAGTGTCGTCATCGCTTGAGGTGGAAGAGGAGGTAGATGGTGATGTCGGTTCATAATCACTTGATGTAGAGGTTGAAGAATCATCAACCGACATCCGTTCCTCAATGCAATCCTCACTTGATGATGTGGACACATCATATTTCTCTTGAAGCATTGTCCACATATCATGAGCGCTCTTGAGATTGCATATTTCATCAAATATATCTTCGCTCACAACATTAAATAAGGCATTAGTAGCTTGAGTGTCGAGATGTAGGCATTTCATCTCTCCGTTAGTTGGATCAACTTCATTCAATGGAGATGAAAAGCCAACATCTACGATCCACCAAATTTGGGGGCTCATGGATTTAAAATGAGAAATCATGATTAATTTCCATGAAGCATAATTAGAGCCATCTAGCATAAGTGGATCATGTGAGTGCACTAAACCTCTAGTCGCCATCCCTTACTCTCTAGACGGTTAAGTCTAATAAAATGAGAGACCTTAGCTCTGATACCAATTGAAAGGACCGGGATGTCGGCCTAGAGGGGGGTGAATAGGCGATTACAAAATTATACCCAATTTAAATTAATCTATCAGAGATAATGCGGAAGCAATTGGGATAATTAAGTTTTGCAATTTAAACAATTCAGCCCGAGACAGTCAACTCAGATACTCCGGATATTTGGTCCGGATACTCCGGATCAATGTACCGGATACTCCGGTATATCCGGATACTCCGAATCAATGTACCGGATACTCCAGGTTGACTGGTTCGGCCAGAACAGAGTAGGACAATAAATTGAAGCGCTTCTTTGATTCTAGTGATACAAATTACTCTACTGCAATGAATCAAGTATATAAGCAAGAATAGATGCAGTAGATACAATCTAATTGATCTAATCACGAGAATCGAAAGCAAATTAAGCGGATGAGCAAAAGAGGAAACCGAAGTAAGGAAGGAGACACGAAGATTTTATCCCGAAGTTCGGATTCTTGAGGGGATCCTACGTCTCCGTTGAGGCGGCTCGGTCACACTTGAGCCGGGGTCTCTTTCAACCCTCTTCCTCCCGGTGTTGCACAATGCACTCACCGGTCTTCACTTCTTTGATTCATTTCCTTGCGGAGGCGGAATCGGCCTTCACAAACTTTCGGTGGCCTTCCACACAAAGCTTGGAAGCTCACCGGCAACTCCTAGTCATCTAGGAGACCTCAACCTCCAAGAGCAACAAATGCTACCGAAGAACTCACTTAGAGTCCACCTCAAGTGCTCAACACACTAATCACACTCAATCCGATTACTACCCACTCTCACACCCAAACCTTCACTCATAAGGGATCACTAAGATCTAGGGTTAGAGGGGCTTTTGAGAGCTCAAGATCACTAAGAAGAACACCTCAAAGCACCAAGGAACCAGCTCCACTCCTCAAATCAATCCTCAATCCAAACACCTCTCTCCACTACCCAACCCTTCACAAAAGGGGATCACTAAGATCTAAGGAGTAGGGAGGAGTATTGGGGGCTCAAAAACTCACTAAGAACACCTCTAACACCCAGCAAAAACCTCCCCCAACGGCACCTTAGAAGAGGGCAAGAAGGGGGCTTTAAATAGAGGAACCCCAAAAACTAGAAGTTGGGACCGAACTGGGAAACCCGGATACTCCGGATAATTAACCCGGACACTCCGGATCATCCGGATACTCCGGACTAAATGTCCAAATACTTCGGATCTCCCAGGCAGCACGCAGCAGCCGAACGAAAACGGGCATAACTTTTGATCCCGGACTCCGATTTCGACGAATTCGGACTTTTCGGAAAGCTAAAAACGAGGGCTACACAACTAACAAGGTCTCATTACCCAGATCCCAAAGGATAAAATCAGATTGCACAAAGAATCCACAAGGAGACCTCAAATTCTCACTTTCCGATACTAACAACACTTCTAACCCTCACACCAACCCACCTACACCTAGGTGAACAAAGTGTGACTTAGGTTTCTCAATCTTAGACAAGGATAGACCACTTTTGAGCACTTGAGACATGTCTAAGTAATTTCAACGATTGCATCCCTCTTAATAGTACGGCAATCCTTAGACTCAAATTTAACACAACATCTAAGTCTTACACTAAGCTTGCATGCCGACTTCTTGGATGCACGGTGCATGATGACGCTTCCACAAAGATTGATGACGCCATTCATCTTGTCAACCTCGACGCGATTCACCTCATGAGACTCTCGTCCTCTCTGACCTTGACATCGATCATCACCAAGACGATCATCACGCCAAGTCGTTCTTGACTTAGTCCTCAGCTCTTGGTGACACCACCGTCTTATTTGATTTTGACTCGCTTGTCACCCTTCAAACCATCTTGATCATCATACATATAGCTTTGGGACCTAACTCTTTTCAAAGTACTCAGCAAACATATTAGTCCCACAAGCTTAAAAGATATATTGAATAAATTGATAATAACAATATGAATGGAAACACTAGACAATAGAAATATTCTCTGCTAAGTGCATCATGATGAATATATGATTGATCTAACTGCACTAGAGAGATAATTGCCAATATGAAGAATCACTTAAATCATGGCAAGGACCACAAACTTTGCTTAAATGAAGCACATGATAGAATATACACGAATTACACATGTGCAAACAATATTTGGAATGAGAGTAAATAATGTGATCCAATTCTAGATTAAACTTCACTAAGAGTGGTGCATTAGAAGATACACAACTAAGACATGTATGCACCAAGTCAATATGAAGCAATGAAGTTTAACTCTAGTTAACACAAGCATATTAAAAACAAAGCACATAATGAACTCAAATGAATATATATATATATGCACAAGCAATTATGACATGAATCAGTGTGCACATATGAAATCAACAAGTTACTTAGAGTTCAATATGCATTTGCTAAAGAGGAATGCAATGACAAATATGGAAGAAATACCGAGATTGCATACCTTATTTTCGCTTAACCATCCCAATTGATTTTCCTCTAAAATAGATAAGACTAATATTCAACTAGGCAATAAACATGTTAGTCTCATAACAATATAAACATATTAGAGGTTAAGCATTTGTATAATTACATTGATTGACATTACATGCGTTTGTGTTAAATCGTTTATCATTAATCACCAAAACAACATAAGTGCCTAGATGCACTTTCAGTAGGACGAGGGAGGGTAGCTGCCGTGGTCGAAGCGCGAGACGGGCGCGGGGATCCCCATCGGCGACGGCGCCAAATCGGAGTCGAAGGACGACGGATCAAGAGGCGAGGCGGTAGATCTGTGGCTCTGATACCAGATTGTCATGTCCCTTGGCGCTGTGGAGTCTGGCGCCTGAGATCGGAAGTCGGGTTAGTAAGAACTGGAAGAACAAGCAGAGAAAGGTAGGAAGAAGGAAGAAGGCAAATGGGGATGGATTCAATTCATTTCTTTTCATGTCTCCTGCAACCAGCGCTTCCCTTCTTTAATAGTCTCTCTCTCTCTCTTACATGTGGGACTGGCCCAGGTGTGACAAGCAAGGTAGTCGTTCCCTTGTGAAGTACAACAGAACGTAGAGCATGGATCCACATTGACCAGTGCAAAGCAGATGTATAACCATTTTTGTAGGATAATGTATAGGCAATCGCCTGTTGTTCTTGAGGTGCTTCATCCCAGGGAGATCAATGTTGATGTACCAGCTGCATGCCGCGCTTCCTATTAGGGAATCCCTCTCTCAAACAAGAACAATTGGAATGCAAGGGGGAGTAGACAGTATACAACCAAATGCAAGAGGAACAATTGGCTGAGCTCTGCTGCACGCGTGCCTGGCGCGGCGTCATGTCTCATCGGCATGGGCAGAGAGAGGGAGGAGAGAGGGAGAAGTGACTGCGTCCGATCACAGGCAATGGCGCTGCAGCTCGTGCATGGGTGAATCGGCAGCGCGGCGCAACGGCGTAACGGCGACCAACGGAATTTCGCCAAACGCGCAGCGTGTGCAGTGTAGCTCATTCCATTTTTCTGGCGCATTGTGGTTGCCCAAAAGTGGCTTTAGTCAAAAGGAAAAATTCTGGAAAAAATTGTGGAGACAGATCAATGAATGAAGTTTTCAATGTCCTTGGCTTCAATCATTTTGTTGTTGCTGTTTTTAAATTAAAATTTAGTTTGCTGTTTTAGAACAACATTTGAATTTTTAATTTATTTTTATTTTATGAAAAAATAGTGAAAATTTTATATTTATTCATCTCAGACATTGTAGTATTTTATAAAATTATTTCTTAGGTTATGTTATTTGAAGTTTTTATAAGCTTCTTTTGAAGTGCCCTAAATTGGAGAAAAATGAATTAAATGTAGCAAATAATTCTTAAAACAAATAAATCCAGTAGAAAATCCCAAAATGCCTTAAAAGCATGCTTAGACACTTTACATTATTTTTACATTTTCTCGTGATGTTACATTTTGCGAGCTAGTTGGATGGATAGAAAGGTACTCCCTTCGTTCACTTTTATAAGATTTATTTTTTGAATGATCTTATTCACAAATATAATGCTTGCATGTAGATTTAATGAGGCCTTTCTTTCTATACTCTTATTTATTTTCTTTCAACCATATGCATTTATTCATTACCACCCACGCAAAATATATCTTTCATCTTACAAGACAATTAAGTGAGGATATCTAAGTTATTTTTCTCACACCTTTCTTAATTTTAATGTAATCTCAATCCTTGTATAAAGTCAAAATACGTCTTATAAAAATGAACGAAGAGAGTAGATCATAAGCTCCAAGCGTTTTCCGGTAAACTCCAATTAAAAAACCTAAAACCTAACGTCGTCCATCATGGCACAAACTACAAGCCATATTTTACCGGGATAATCGGATATATGCCACTACAGGAACCGCTTATTCGAGATTTGCCATCGTTCCTTTGCTTCTTCGAACGATACCATTATGAAACCGTACTTATTCGAAATATGCCACCGCTCACGTCCGGTCATGACATGTGTCCCATCCGCGATGGCAAATCTCGAATAAGCGGTTCCTATAGTGGCATATATCCAATTAATACGGGACACGTGTCGTGACCGGACGCGAGCGGTGGCATATTTCGAATAAGCACGGTTTCATAATGGCATCGTTCGAAGAAGCAAAGGAACGATGGCAAATCTCGAATAAGCGGTTCGTGAAGTGGCATATATCCAATTTATTATTCTATTTTACCCAATGGTTGATAACCATACTAAAAAGAGATAAACCATCTAAATGCGAAGCGACCGCTTTTATAGCTCTTTATCGCTTTTTTTGCAAATCTAGCTCTCTAACATATTTTCCCTCCTCCAGCACAAAAGACAGGGCAAGTGACACGTGTCCCTGCCATGCCAAGAGAATGTGTGTGGTGACCCGCCCAATTAGCCCTGGGTAATTAGCAACAGCTGTCATTACCCTAGGTTAATTAAGCGAATCTCGGCATAGTGGCTAACAAAATATCGGGCACCCCGGTACTTTATTAGATACTATACTGTGTTCAGAGTGTTGCAACAGAACAATAATTAGAGGCTGAATGTAAATATATTACAAACCAAGCCACGCAAGCTACAGGTCCAATACATAATTAGACATGGGATCCAAGTACAACAAAATACAAGGCATAACCACTAATTACACAAAAGACCGACGAAGTCATAACACAGCTACTCAGCACTTTATTCTTCCGGGTAGTCCTCGTAGGTCTGATTCTGCGGGTGATCCTCAACCCAAGTCTCGTAGTCGGACCAATTGGGATCCACGTCCCAACCAAAAGCTTGATCGACAGAACAAATATCTAGCAGGGGGAGAGTTAGCAAGAGTGAGTACAACTCAGCAAGTAATAGTATAGAATGCAATACATGAGTTTTTTCTCCTTTTTTTTTCCAAATCCAGCTTACCTCCTTCCCAAAATCTGATTTTTATTGGAAATAGGTTTTGATTTTCTTTAAGAGTTGCACATTTTAATTTAAAAGACTACTAACACCCGTATATGAGAAGGACTTATCTTCCGTAGCCTCCAATCCAGGAGGCAGGCATGAATTCATGATTTGACCATGCGCAGGTTTGTACCACTTTATCCATAGTGACCCCTAACACGAGAGGTCCCAGAATGTTTATCACTAGTCCAGTATTAGATCTCCAACCCTGTTACCCGAGTCGCAGATTCCTTCACTAGGCAATCCCGCCGACTCGCGGCTAACAGTTGTATCCGGCTACCGCAGCAGCACCACTGATACTCAACCCAAGGCTTTATTCATATATAGCCTGAAAGAATCAACCGCAGCTGATTTTTTGTGTCCCTCACTGGGCCTTCCGGCATACCCAGCTTCACACGCGTATTTATCTACTCTTACCCAATGTGGAGATCATAATACCTTCCTAGGACAATCTTTTTTGGTCGCTTCCACACACTATGGTTGATACTGAAAATACGGCTCATTGCCCGAGTGTAGTTGTTTATCCTTACATCATAGTCTATGTAGAGGGTCCCACCGGCCAACACACTCATTTCCTTGGCACCCTCTACCCACCATATTAACACAACAACATTATAATAAAATAGCACAAGCCAGCTGCTCCATCACCTGGACTCGCCAACACACTAACCACACCTCATCATCAGCAGCACTTTCATTTTCATCAAACCATCTTTCCATCCATATTCAATTTGGTATTTTCAATTTACATATAAAGTTTGCAATGCATGAATGATACTGAAATCAAGTTGAAAACATTGAATGAAATTTGCTCAAAGGAATCTTGCCTGGAGTAGGATTTGCAAGTACGGCCTCGCTCGAATACAGAGGTGGTTGGTATGACTGGTTCGGTTCTGGACCTAACAAATACAACGTATCAACTCTACGGAAATTAACCCACAGCAACCTTACGGTATCTGAATCTACGAACAACACTTATTTTAACTCATCTCACTAACTTACCCCCGATTCTTAATATTCTAGCAGCAATGAACACAACAATTCAATTAATACAACAATTATCAATTTACACATTTATTAACTACTAACTCGCAGATTTTAGAAATCAAATAGAATTTTTCCTACGATATGAATACGGTGATTTAACCTACGTGGATTGCATGATAAATGCATTTTCCTATTTTCTCCTATTTTTCTCCTCTTCTTTTCTTTTTCTTCTCTTTTTCTTTTCTTTTCTTTTCTCTTCTTTCCTTTTCTTTTTCTTTTCCCTCATTCTTTTCTCCTTTTCCTTTATTTTCTTTCCTTTCCTTCTATTCTCTGGTTTTTTTCCTCTCTTGGCCGAACGCCTCCCTCTGCCTGCTCCTTTTCTCGGGTTTCCCCCACTGGAATCGAGCACCTCTCCCCTGGCTCGATCTCCCGTCGCCACCCGAGCGCCTCAACGCCGCCGGCCGGCGCAACGCACCGCCGCAGCTCCTCTCTCTGCCGCCTCCCTGCCGATTCCTCTCCTGCCCTCCCTTCTCCTCTCTCTCTCTCTCTCTCTATCTCTCTCTCTCTCTAATCGGCTGGATGCCAAACTCCTCTCCTTAATCTCTCTTCCCCTACTCCCCTCTCTGATCCCGCTCCTCTCTGCCTTCCTCCCAGCCGACTACCGTCGGTCGACGCCGCCTCTGCCGTCGCCCGCTCCCTCTCTACTTCTCCCTCTTTCCCCTTCTTCTCTACTGCCGAATCCCCCCTCTTCCCCTTCTTCTCTAATGGCAGAAGAAAGAACGAATGCTACTTGATCTATAAGCCCGTGGGTTTCTAATTGATTTTCGCTCTTTCTACTCTTTGATTTCGTTCTTTTGGGGGGGGGTCAATGATGCAAGGATTTCTAGCTGGGACGGCAAGACTAAGTTCTTAGCAACCCTAGAGCCCTACTGAGACCAACATCCTCTAATCGATCTACCAAGGTGGCACTCAAGGAGTAGTATTGCTGCTACTACTATGAAGGCTACAATGGTGCACCTGGGGTTCGGTTAGGGTTCGGGAGGACGCCGGTGCTGGTTCGGTTCTTGCTCCTCTTCGGGTTTGCTGACTCCTTGCTTGTCCTCCTGGTCGCGGTTCAATGCGTCTTGGGGATTCTCCTGGCTTCGGCTCGTGGTTCCCCCTTGATCTGCTGGCTCTTGAGGACCTTTGGCTTCTTGCGCCTTCTTGCTCCTTGATCTCTCGAGCTCTCTCTCTCTCTCACTCTGGATTGAACGTGTTTGTGTGCTTGCTCTTGGTTCGACTGGAGACTGAGAGAAGAAAGGAATGCTTGCTTGGCTATATGAAGGAGAAGGGAAGGGATAAGGATGCACTCCCTCTCCCTGGCTGGCTGTGAGCTGGCTGCTGGGGGGATGCATCTCTGGTTGGCTAGTGAAGACTAGCTTGACTTGGTCAAGTTACTGAGTTACCTCTTGGCTCCTTTTTACTGATTTACTATCTGGGCAGTGCACTACTAATTGATCTACATGGCTACGGATACTCGCAATCCAACAGGTAAATTACGGTTGTCGAAGGATGAACCCGGTCTAGCGAGAGGTACCGACACAACCCTTACGGGTCTGACAGCAATCCTCTTTTCTATTTCTATTCGTTCTATTCGCATTTTTAAATTTTTGCAAAGCAACTACGCTACCTAATACCCTAATTAGTAATTCAATACTATTGCTTAATCCCTCTAATGAACTGGGGCACTTCAATGTGGAAGCTACCTGCCATGGTAAGGAGCATGGGAGCAAGCGGGTGCACATACAGGAGGAAGCGCTCGTGGGCACATGGTGAGCGCGGGAGCAACGGCCTCCCTCGTCCGGCGAGCGTGGGAGGCAGCCTTGCGATAGGGAAGCATGGGAGGCACTAGGGAGGAGGCTAGATTTTAGATTTGAAAAAAAAATGCCAGCTAGGAAAGTAGTAACTTATCTAATTATGTGGTCAAAATTATCCAGGGAGATCTTGCACAAAATGACTGTGTTGAGTGCGTCAGTGCCGTGGTGCTCGCGGTGCGCGGTTCAAATAAAACGGGAGGTGATGTCAGCATGTAGAAAAGAATCAGTTTTGTTTCCTTGATATCGAACTCTACACTTTCGAACTAAGTGTCCAATTTAAATTCCTTTTGAACTGCCGTGTTGTTTGTGATGAAACGAACAATATGTGACCCATATCATATATTTCGCCGCGTACGTGAACGAAAAACAAATTTATTTTGTTTTTTCAAAGAAAAAACGGACAACAAAAACATTTATTTCAAGAAAAAATAAGGAAAAATGGACTACGAAAGCATTCTTTCCAGGGAAAATGGAAAAAGTTTTTTTCGGAGAAAAAACGAGCCACGAAAATATTTTTTCCGAGGAAAATGAATTAAAACGGGCCTCGAAAACATTTTTCACGGATAACGAAAACATTTTTTTCTGTGAAAAACGAGAAAAAACGGACCATGAAAATATTTTTCCAAGAAAAACCACGGCGCACACCGCACGTATGAACGAAAAATGGATTTACATTTTTTTTCTACATTTTTTCGGAGAAAAAAAACAGATCACGAAAACAATTTTTCGGGAAAAACAAGGAAAAACGGGCCACGGAAATAATTTTTCCAGGAAAAACGGACCACGAAAACATTTTCCCGGGAAAAAGGAGGGAAAACGGGCCCCGAAAACATTTTTCTCGAGAAAAATGAGAAAAAACGGGCCCCGAAAACATTTTTCCGGAAAAAACGGAGAAAGGATGGACGAAAAACGAATTTCCATTTTTTTTGGGGGGAAATGGACCACGAAAACATGCTCTGGAGAAAAAACGGACCACGAAAACATTTTTTCCGGGCAAAACGAAGAAAGGACCTGGACGTAAAGCACGGGGACTTATTTGTTATAATTTTAGACCTGTTCGCTATTTTACAAAATTAGAAAAGAGTTCACTCGCAATTCGTATTTAACGGGAGCCTCCTTCTGTAAATTGGCGAACGAGACACACTCTTCTTTTGACACCCCAATCCATACTATCACAATCAGCTGTAACAAGTGGCTGACTAAATCGACAGCATTAAAAGCAACTAGGAATGTTTACGCGGCGGCACGCCGCGTAAACCAGTATTCGCAAGTAATGCAGTAATGTATGGAATAGGCTAATAAATCAGTTTTTTTGGGTACTGATACGATATTGTTGAAATGCATTGGTTGCTTTTCCAGAACGAATTTTTAGGGCAACACGATACGCACAACAATTTTAGTATGTTTTTATTAAGGGAAGGGTAAGAGCAATCGAAAATCAGGTAGATTTTGCTTGAAGCTTGTGTTTTTTTTTGTTGGTAGCATTCACTGTAATGTGTAAATGTTTTGTTTGCCACACCGTGCAAGGCCAACGAAGCCATACATTTGTTCATTGCTTGTGGCATGATGAATTTATTTTGGGCGATCGCAGAAATGGAATAAGAAGAGCAATCATATGCTAGGATTATGATTAATAGCAATCGAGAGTAAGAGAAATGGATTGAATTTGCGAAGTAGTATGCTTAGCAGATTTTTTGTGTAAGAACGTGGAAGAGATCTAACTTTCTATTGTGTGGTAGGCATTCTGACGATTACCCTATAGCTGAGTGCATCCACATCATCCTATGGAGGTACGGTAATAGGTCGAATTAAGGATAGCCAGAAATCTTAGTAGCAATATTACTTGCAGGCAACGGTGAACACGCTTTTCTTTCGTTCTTTTTTCTTGTGTGGCAATCGGAAAAGATTTGCATATGAAGAAAAGATTTGTTCCTTTTTCTTTTGCATCTATGTAGACAAAAGCATAAAAAAACAAAGATTGTAAAGCTAAGTGAAATCTACATAGATTTCATTTAGCAAACATTTTAAGCTCTTAGACCAAGTAGGTCTCCTTTTTACGGCAATCATTTTTAAACCAAGAGAATGTGCTAATAACGGTGAGTTTTTTTAGTGTGTGGTTAACATACACTTCCAAGACTGATAATAACCAGAAGTCTGAATCTGCACTTACTTTGCCCACCAAAACAGAAGACATGGAAGAATATCACCACGAACAGATATGAACAGTTGGAGAAAAATGTGAGATGTCGATAGCATGAAGACTAACTTGAAAACAAGTGGCAAGCTTTACATCGACATAAATCCTGAGCCTAACAATCTGGTATTTCTATCCAAGCTGACCACTTGATAGTAACTATTTGAAACCTGGAAGAGATTTTCAAGTAAAACGGGTATAAAACAGTGCTATCAATCCTTTGCTAAAGTAACTAAACCTTATCTTAAATTTGGAGGAATTTTTAGCCTATGGCTGCAAAACAAAAACCTAATTAAATAAAATAACGTACATGGAAAGCAGAAAGCTGTTGAGAGATCAAACCTAGTTGGCAGCAGATAGTGTTGCTGCTATTGCGAGGATGATGAGAATGGCCTAGAAAGAATCTGTAACACCCCAAAATTTTGCTTTTCTTGAATTCATGTGTGATTTGGCACATTGGTGAATTTTTGGAATTTTCTGGAATTTATTTGGATTTATTTGGAATTTATTTGAATTTATTCCATTTTGAAATAATTAAAGAATTTAATTTTGCAAATAAAATTTTTCTGGAAATATTTTATTTAAGTCCCAAATACCCTAAAATATTTTCCAGAATTTTTCTGGAATTTTTCCGAGTATTTTGCTATTTTTAATGAATTAAATGAATTACTGGGAATTATTTTAAATATTAAATCGCTGGAAATTCAAGTCGGGTCAAATCGTTTCATCCGACCGGCCCGAGTCAGACTCGAAGTTCGAGTCCGACCGAGCCACGTGACTCGACCAAACCAACTCCAAAACCTAATCGATCCCAACCGCTGGATCAAGATCCAACGGCCAAGATCTTCCGTGCATCGCTTGGCCGAATCCGACGACGGATCCGATCGCGTCCACGCGATCGTGGCCGTTGATCGTGCCACGTGGGACGGCCGTGCGTCATCGTCCCCGCCGAGTCCGGCCGGACTCCTCCGCCGCCGCCGCCGTAGGATTAGGGTTTCGCCCTGCGCGCGCATGCCGAGGGCATTTAAATACGGTGGTACCGAGGACCGCCCGTGACCCAGCGCACTCTCTCGCCCTACCTCACCGAGCCTCGGCCGCCGTGATTCGCCGGAATCGCTCGCCGAGTCATAGCATCCTCCGCTGTGGTTTTGCTTGATTCCGCCGTCGCCGTCCTGCCGCCATTGACCCCGGATCCGAACTCCACGGCCAGGCGCACCGAAGAGACCCTTCACCTCGCCGAGCACGCCCCAAACGCCGTTCGTGTGGTCGCTGCCTCGGCCACGGCAGCTCACGACTTCGCCGTGAAGCCATCGCCGACCGAAGCTCCACCAACCGTCCGATCAAGATCCAAGGGCTCAGATCGCGCCACGTCACCCTCGGTGAGTTCCCCTGAAAATCCTAGATCTAATCTCAACCGCTGGATCTAGATCCAACGGCTTAGGTCGTGCCACGTGGCGGGAGCTGCACCAGGCTAGATTGGATCTCGACCGTTAGATCAAGATCCAACGGCCCGAATCAACCCGTGCGCCCAAGCACCGAGGCCCAAATCAATCCTAGCCGCCGGTTTTCAAACCAACGGTTACGATCGTGCCACGTGTCCAGGGAGCCGAACCGCCGCGCCACGTGGGCGCTGCGTGACACATCGACACGCGGCCCGCGTGTCGGGCCGATCGCACCGTGACGCCACCCATGACGTCATCGGTAGGTCCCACCTGCCGACCGTGGGCCGAGCCTACCGACGCCGCCGATGACGCCACCCGAGCGGGCCCACATGTCGGGCCGACACGTGGCCGTGGGACCGGTCCACGGTGAGACCCGAGCCGAGCGTGGACCGAGTTCATGGACCGGCCGACGTCAGCCAGACCAATCCAGGCTGCCACGTGTCCATCTTGACGCAATAATTAATTTCCAAAAAAGAAAATGATTTATTAATTCGAAATAATGATTTGATTTTGTTTCAAACTTCAAACGCTTATAACTTTTGCGTTTCAACTCCGATTTGAGTGATTCAAATTTCTAAATTTGTATAAAATTGAGACCTACCTAAATATGAATTTTAATTAATTTTTGGACTAAAGTTTTTCTCTGCAAAATTATTTAATTGATTATTTAAACTTTAAATAATCATAACTTTTATGCCTTAACTCCAAATTTGACGATTCCAGTTTCTAAAAACTCATAAAATTATGTTCTCTCTGTTTATGGATTTTATTTGGATGTTTGGACACTTTTTGCCTATTGTTTATTCGTGTATTTGCTATTTGCACGCTTTACGAGTAGACGTTGAAGTCTTGGGAAGGATTCGAAGGAGAAGTATTGACTCAGGACCCAACTCAAGACCAAGAACAAGTACTTTTTGAAGGCAAGTTGTGCTTTGACCATGTTGATCCTATTTCGAAATCTATTTTGATTTAAACTATTGCATGCTAGTTCAATTAGAAAAAATACTTTGTTTAAACATGGGGGTTAGATAAATACCAATTTGCTGTATGACACCTTGATTATTTAAGTATGTGCCATGATCCCTTGTCACCCTAGTTGTGGATTACTAGTTGGACATTATTAAATCGCCAACATGGGATTAGACCGTTGTAGTAAACTGCTTAGACTCACTACGTGCTCATAACATGATTTTGGATAATCAAATGTTAATATTGACTTAATGATATATTGAACCTGTTTTGGAAAGGCATCATGTGATGTTGATGGCACGTGGTGCATGGTAATCAACTAGGGGTTTGATAAACAGTTTTTGACCGGGGCATGTGGCAAGAGTAATCAGGTGGGCGGTTGTGGCATTGGGAGTGTTGATTTGGTTCTTGGGTAGTCTTGCCCTGGTCACCCTAAGGACTTCACCTTGCAAGCCTTTGAACTGGGTCTAACGTGCAACCACATGTCTCAGAATGGGACGGACCTAGTTGATTAAGTTACTAATAACGCACTGTGGGACCTCAGAGGTCAACTACACCCTTTGTGTAAGTTGTGCGGGGGCGTCTGGCCGAGGCCAGGTACCCATCTAACGGTTGATTGGCCTAGACTTCGCCTTAGCGAAGGGAAGGGTTAGTGCGCAATAACCGGGAGGACCACTTGTATTGTTAGAAGTTTCCAAAAGACTTTGTTACTGAACTCGCCTTTGTGGTGTTTGACTCAGATCTTGTGGGTAAAGTGCATAACCTCTGCAGAGTTTAGAATCTATTCGAATAGCCGTGTCCGCGGTATTGGACATCGCTCGGGAATTACAGTCAAGGGTTAGATTTTCTCAAAAATAACTTTGGTTTGAAAGGTTGGGCCAGATTAATAATGAAGTTGATGGAAATGTGGTTTAGGATGGGAAAGATGTTTACCAAACATTCTTGAATAGTTACTTATGCTTTACTTATTCCTACTGCTTTCGAATCTACTTACATTACTCTTCAAATGCTGTTTACTGCAAATATACCTTGAGCTATTCCTTTGTACCAAGCCATGCATATAGTATATTAGCTTGCATTCTGTGCATGACTTGCTGAGTACCAAGTACTCACCCTTGCCTCAACACAACACCAGTTGAAGAGGAGACTACACCAGCTTTGGAGGAGGAATTCAAAGAAGATCCGTCTACTTAGGGAAGCGAGCCCAGTCAGTTGCCTGTGGTATACTGGATGGCGCCACGAAGTTATTTGATTTTCCGCTGCTATTATTTTTCTCTGAATAAGCTTCGCCTTGCGAGGCATATATTTGTAACTTGACCATAAGGTCAAGTAACCAGTTTGACTATTTAAATAAAGTACTTTATTGGTATCGAGTGGTATGATTGTGATATTTACCGATGTTAAGACTGTGTGCACTAGCGCGTTCCTGGACTAGTGCTGAATACACAGAGGGTCCGGATTTGCAAATTCGGGGTCCCGACAGAGGTGGTATCAGAGCCATACTTGACTGTAGGCTCAACCCTAGCTAGAATGGTCGTAGTGAGGATAAAACCTATTTTCTAAAGCTAAAAATTTGTCAAAATAAGAAATGACATCTCGACTTATCCCCTTCTCTCTTTTTCTTGTCTCTTGCTGAAATTGTCCCTTGCCTTGTCACACTTTAAAAATTCCGAGTTCTTACGCAAAGCACTCTTGTGACAGATGGAGGAAGAGTTCAACTACGTTGATCTAGGAGTTGGTCACGCCACGGAACTTTGGCATATGCTACAAATTCTCGGAGATTTTGAGAAGCCCCAATACCAAGTAGAAGTGATCAGACAAGCGGGATTGATCAAGGCTTGTGACGTAAAGATTGAGGTACTTGCTAGGAAAAAGGGCCCAGGCAATCGCCCGATACACTGCACTGCCAGGAGATCTACAATGCAGATGGGTATCCAAGAAGTATCACAACGAGCAATGCGGCACATTACCCGTATCTACGCCAGAGAATTGGAGAGCACGGTGTTCCGTTATCATCCGCGCAGCGATAACCTTCTTGACCCGAAGGCGATTCAGGATGAGGATGCCACGGTTACACAGTTGGCACGATTTGTTGTCGCCAAGAGGATGTACTAGATAATACAAGCAAGGAGCTACGTAAGGACCGCAAGGAGATCACGGCAGAGAAAAAGCAGATGGCGGGAAGCTCAAGAGTATGTGGCACACCTTCTGCGAAGGATTGACGAGTTGGAGATGACTTTGTACGGACTGCACTCCGAGCCAAGATTTGAGCTACACGAGCCAGATCCAGAGGAGTCGATCTCGATGAGGACACCGCTTCTTCGACTACCATAGAGGACACGATTCTTTGGACATGGCAATCGTTTCGCGCCTATGCCGCAAAGCATCCGTACTCCAGGCCGTGGAGGTTTTCGATGAGTGAGCATAGGTTCTATAGTAAGACTCCTTCGCCGAGTCGCGTCATAGAATAAAGAGTCACCCTTTAGGCGTCGGACTCGGTGTTAGTTCGATTTGGATTTTCATTTGTTTGTCGAGTGTGCAAGATGCGTTGCAAGGCCCTTAGGCATTGTAAGCAACCATACCAAGTTATTAATATCAATAATAAAGTTGGACCTTAAAGTACACCTTTCGCCCCGCATAAGTTCCATATTACTTGTCTATTCTTGTTTCCCTCTCATCTCTAAACCTAGAGTAAATCGACAGATGGTGAATACCCGTGGAAACTTTGGAGGCAATGGAAGCGGTTCTCGCCCAGTAGAAAACCGCAATGAGGGAGCACCAGCACCGCCACTGGATGTGCAGAATTTCGGAGCTTTTCTTGCTGCCTGCACTCGCTTGATGCATGCTATGATGCAACAAATGCAACACGTCCTTTGCTCAGGCCACTGCTAATCAAGTTAATCAGGGACCACGCCAGAATACAAGGCTGTCAGAGTTCATGAGAACTCACCCACCCACTTTCTCTGGGAATGCCAACCCATTGGAGGCCGATGATTGGTTAAGATCAATCGAGAGGAAGCTACACATAGCTCAATGCATAGGAAATGAGAAGGTACTCTACGCTTCTCATCAGCTGGAAGGGACAATGCCGAATGGTGGGAGAACTTCTGTGCCACGCAAGAGAACCCTCAAGATATCACTTGGGAAGAATTCACAGCTGCATTCCGACAGTATCACGTGCCTGAGGGAATCATGGACCTTAAGAAGGAGGAGTTCAGAGCACTGAAGCAAGGTAATCAGCCAGTGGCCGACTACCTGAACAAGTTCACCCAGCTAGCACGTTACGCACCTGAGGATGTAGCGACGGATAAAGCCAGACAGTCTCGTTTTATGAAGGGACTTAACTCAGGATTGCAAGTAGGATTGATCACCCACACCTTTCCAGATTTCCAAGAGCTGGTGAATAAGGCACTTATTCTTGAGGACAAGCGCAAGGAACTGGATGAGAACAGGAAGCGCAGGATGCAACAGCAAGGATCACGCCAGGGAACGCAACAAATACCGAGAGTTGCACCAAATCAATTCTTCAGATTTCAACCACAGAATGCAACAAGGACACCATCCTCAAGCACCAAGACACCAATCAGACTACCTGACCCAGCCCCTGCTAGAAACGCCGCTCCAGCGATCGGCAAAAACAAGGAGACGCCGCTACAATCGCAACGAGCCAGACACTTGGCCAACAGCTTGTCCAAAGAAGATGAGGAGTGACCCGATTCGCTTCAATCTAGGAACCACCCCAACTAGGACGCCAAAGCACCAGGAGCCACACCCTGCATCGTGGTGAGAGGCCGAGTCAACCATGTCACCACAGATGCACCGCTGCGAATGCTACGGACGTCGATCTTGGGTAAGTTACTTGTTAACTCAAGACTGCAATTTTGTTTGATTCTGGAGCTTCGCATTCGTTTGTTTCGCAAGGCTTTGCTACTAGAAATGATTTGAGGATTGCAAGACTTAGATGCATGTTTTTAGTTCAAACCCCTGGTTCCGAACTCCGAACGAAAGACGGAATAGAGTTCCTAGCAAACCTTATTATTCTAGAAACCCAGACCTTAGACGTTATATTGGGAATGGATTGGTTATCCAAGCACAAGGCCGTATTGGATTGTGGACGAAGGACTATCTCGATTGAGAGCCCGTGTGGGAAGAAAGTGGAATTTCAAGCCACTGCAGCTTAGAGATGGACAGTTGGTGGTTAACAGCACCAAGGCAATCAGCATAGAGGATGTCTCAAAGAGTGAATGAGTACCCAGATGTTTTTCCCGAAGATCTACCTCGGTATGCCGCCAGATAGGGACATAGAGTTTGTGATAGAGCTTGTACTGCACAAAGACCGATAGCAAAGAGACCCTATCGGATGTCCACCGAGGAGTTGGTAGAGATGAAGAAACAGCTAGAAGAGTTAATGGAGAAAGGATTTATCGCACCGAGTTCGTCGCCGTGGGAGCACCAGTTTTGTTTGTCAAGAAAAAGGACGGAAGTTTCAGGATGTGCATCGACTACCGTGCACTCAATGAAGTCACCGTGAAGAATAAGTATCCGCTACCCAGGATTGATGATTTGTTTGATCAGCTGAGAGGAGCCGGAGTTTTCTCCAAAATTGATCTTAGATCGATACCATCGATTGAAGATCCGATCGTAAGATATTCAAGATCGCATTCTCGTCAAGATATGGACATTACGAGTTCTACGATTATGTCCTTTGGATCGATTTAATGCGCCAAATTATTTCATGAATATGATGAATAAGGTGTTCATGGAATATTTGGACAAGTTTGTCGTCGTGTTCATAGATGATATCCTAATCTACTCCAAGACAGAGGATGAACATGCCGAACACTTAAGGCGAGTTTTGGAAAAGTCGAGGAACGGCAACTTTTCGCCAAGTTCAAGTGTGATTTTTGGAAGGACAAGGTGGAGTTTCTTGGACATGTAATGACCGCAGAAGGAGTCGCCGTAGATCCAAGCAAAGTAGAAGTTTGTTACATTGGGAGCAAACAAAGATCGTGACCCATTCGAGTTTCCTTGGAATGGCAGGATACTACCGCCCGTTTCATCGAAGGCTTCTCGACAATTGCGAAACCTCTTACGCAATTGCTGAAGAAGGAAAAGAAGTTTGCCTGGAGCGCTTGAGAATGTGAGAAAGGATTTCAGAGTGAAGAATCGATTGACATCAAGACCGGTGTTAGTTCTACCTGATGTTGCTCAAAGCTTCGATATTTATTGTGACGCATCGCGCCAAGGACTTGGATGTGTCTTTGTCATGGAGAATGGAAAGGTCGCCGCTTATGCATCAAGGCGATTGAGGCCGCATGAGGAAAATTATCCGACACATGACCTAGAGTTAGGCCGTAGTGCATGCCTTGAAGATATGGCGTCACTATCGATCGGAAACAGATGTGAAGTATATACGGATCATAAGAGCCTTAAGTACATATTCACCCAATCGGATCTGAATATGAGGCGAGAGGAGATGGTTAGAGTTGATCAAGGACTATAATGTTGGGATCCATTACCACCGGGAAGGCCAACGTAGTAGCCGATGCTCTGAGTCGGAAAAGCCATACCGTGAGTACGTTGCTAGCCACAATTCAGATGAGTTATGTGAGGATCTTCGTAAAATGAAGATTGAGGTTGTACCTAGCGGATTCTTGGCCGCATTAGAAGTAAAGCCTACCCTAGAGGATCAGATCCGAGAAGGACAGAGGGATGATGACAAGATCCTCGTGGATCAAGTCCATCAAGGAAGAAGGCAAGGCAAAGGACTTCAAGTTGGATGAGCAAGGCACGTTGTGGATGAAGGATCGCATTTGTGTGCCTAACAAAAAGGAGGCTGACGATTGATTCTAGAAGAAGCCCATGACTCCAAGTACTCGATTCATCCTGGAAGCGCCAAGATGTATCAGGATCTAAAGGAGAGATTCTGGTGGCCGAGTATGAAACGTGAAGTTGCCGAGCATGTTGCATTGTGCGACGTATGCCAGAGAGTCAAGGCAATGCATCGAGACCAGCAGGATTGCTACAAATTACTGAAAATACCTGAGTGGAAGTGGGAGGAAATCGGAATGGATTTCATTACCGGTGTGCCTAAGACTCAAGGAGGTTATGACTCCATATGGGTTATAGTGGATCGCTTGACTAAAGTAGCCCATTTTATCCCCGTGAAGACCACTTACTCGGGAGATAAATTAGCGGAATTGTACATGATCAGGATTGTCTGTTTGCACGGAGTGCCAAAGAGGATTGTATCGGACAGAGGTACCCAATTTACCTCAAGGTTCTGGAATAAGTTGCATGAAGCCATGGGAACCCGTTTGAACTTCAAGATGCCTTATCATCCACAGACGGATGGACAGACCGAAAGAGTCAACCAGATTCGAGGATATGTTGAGAGCTTGTGCATTAGCTTACGCTACCTCTTGGGATAAGAGTTTGCCGTATGCCGAGTTCGATTACAACAATAGTTATCAGGCTAGTTCTGTGATGTCACCTTTGAGGCATCAGATGGACGCACCATGTCGGACGCCATTGAATTGGAATGAGACCGTGAGCGCCGTTTCTTTGGGCCTGATATTCTTCAGAGGTCAAGAGCGGTCGCCATGATTAGGGAAAGGTTGAAGATCGCCCAATCTCGATGAGAAGAGTTATCTTGACAATCGTCGCAGGATTTGAGTTTTGAACTGCATTTACTTTGTATACCTCAGAGTTACGCCTCTCAGGGGAGTTAAGAGGTTCCATGCCAAAGGAAAACTCGCACCCCGTTATGTTGGACCATTTAAGATTTTGAGCCGCAGAGGTGAAGTTGCTTATCAACTGGAGTTGCCACAATCGTTAGCAGGAGTGCATGATGTATTCCATGTGTCCCAGTTGAAGAAGTGTCTCCGAGTTCCTGAGGAACAGACACCGCTAGAGTTAATTGAGTTGCAAGAGGATTTGACTTATAAGGAGCATCCCGTGAGGATTCTAGACACAATGGATAGAGAAACTAGAAACAAGTCAACCCGTTTCTGTAGAGTTCAGTGGAGCAACCATGAAGAAAGCGAAGCGACTTGGGAGCGCGAAGAGGATTTGAGGAAAGAGTTTCCAAACCTATTCCTTTAGTAAGCCCTGAATCTCGGGGACGAGATTCTATTAAGGGGGGGAGGTTTGTAACACCCCAAAAATTTGCTTTTCTTGAATTCATGTGTGATTTGGCACATTGGTGAATTTTTGGAATTTTCTGGAATTTATTTGGATTTATTTGAATTTATTCCATTTTGAAATAATTAAAGAATTTAATTTTGCAAATAAAATTTTGCTGGAAATATTTTATTTAAGTCCCAAATACCCTAAAATATTTTCCAGAATTTTTCTGGAATTTTTCCGAGTATTTTGCTATTTTTAATGAATTAAATGAATTACTGGGAATTATTTTAAATATTAAATCGCTGGAAATTCAAGTCGGGTCAAGTACTGTTCATCCGACCGGGCCCGAGTCAGACTCGAGTTCGAGTCCGACCCGAGCCACGTGACTCGACCAAACCAACTCCAAAACCTAATCGATCCCAACCGTTGGATCAAGATCCAACGGTCAAGATCTTCTCCGCATCGCTTCTGGCCGAATCCAAGACGGATCCGATCGCGTCCACGCCGATCGTGGCCGTTGATCGTGCCACGTGGGCGGCCGTGCGTCATCGTCCCGCCGAGTCCGAGCCGGACTCCTCCGCCGCTTGTCGCCGCGTGTAGGATTAGGGTTCCGTCCGTCTTGGCGCATGCCGAGGGCATTTAAATATCGGGTGGTACCCGAGGACCGCCGTGACCCGCTGCACTCTGCCCTACCTCACCGAGCCTCGGCCGCCGTGATTCGCCGGAATCGCTCGCCGGAGTCATAGCATCCCTCATTGTGGTTTTGCTTGATTCCGCCGCCCGCCGCCCTCGCCGCCATTGACCCCAGATCCGGAACCCACGGCCAGGCGCACCGAAGAGACCCTTCACCTCGCCGAGCACGTCCCAAACGCCGTTCGTGTGGTCGCTGCCTCGGCGCCGGCGACCACGACTTCGCCGTGAAGCCATCGCCGACCCGAGCTCCACCAACCGTCCGATCAAGATCCAAGGGCTCGGATCGCGCCACGTCACCCTCGGTGAGTTCCCGTTGAAAATCCTAGATCTAATCTCAACCGCTGGATCTAGATCCAACGGCTTAGGTCGTGCCACGTGGCGGAGCCGCACCAGGCTAGATTGGGATCTCGACCGTTAGATCAAGATCCAACGGCCCGAGATCAACCCGCGGCGCCCAAGCACTGGAGGCCCAAATCCAATCCTAGCCGTCGGTTTTCAAACCAACGGTTACGATCGTGCCACGTGTCCAGGGAGCCGAACCGCCGAGCCACGTGGGCGTGCGCGTGGGCCACTGACACGCGGGGCCCGCGTGTCAGCGACCGCACCGTGGACGCCACCCATGACGCCATCGGTAGGTCCCACTGCCGGCACCGCGGTGAGCCCGACGTCAGCGATGACGTCACCCGAGTGGGCCCACATGTCAGCGACACGTGAGCCGTGGACCGGGTCCACGGTAGACCCGAGCCGAGCGTGGACCGAGTTCATGGACCGGCTGACGTCAGCAGACCAATCCAGTGCTGCCACGTGTCCATGCTGACGCAATAATTAATTTCCGAAAAAAGAAAATGATTTATTAATTCGAAATAATGATTTCAGATTTTGTTTCAAACTTCAAACGCTTATAACTTTTGCGTTTCAACTCCGATTTGAGTGATTCAAATTTCTAAATTTGTATAAAATTGAGACCTACCTAAATATGAATTTTAATTAATTTTTGGACTAAAGTTTTTCTCTGCAAAATTATTTAATTGATTATTTAAACTTTAAATAATCATAACTTTTGCGTCTTAACTCCAAATTTGACGATTCCAGTTTCTAAAAACTCATAAAATTATGTTCTCTCTGTTTATGGATTTTATTTGGATGTTTGGACACTTTTTGCCTATTGTTTATTCGTGTATTTGCTATTTGCACGCTTTACGAGTAGACGTTGAAGTGCCGGAAGGATTCGAAGGAGAAGTATTGACTCAGGACCCAACTCAAGACCAAGAACAAGTACTTTTTGAAGGCAAGTTGTGCTTTGACCATGTTGATCCTATTTCGAAATCTATTTTGATTTAAACTATTGCATGCTAGTTCAATTAGAAAAAATACTTTGTTTAAACATGGGGGTTAGATAAATACCAATTTGCTGTATGACACCTTGATTATTTAAGTATGTGCCATGATCCCTTGTCACCCTAGTTGTGGATTACTAGTTGGACATTATTAAATCGCCAACATGGGATTAGACCGTTGTAGTAAACTGCTTAGACCTGCTACGTGCTCATAACATGATTTTGGATAATCAAATGTTAATATTGACTTAATGATATATTGAACCTGTTTTGGAAAGGCATCATGTGATGTTGATGGCACGTGGTGCATGGTAATCAACTAGGGGTTTGATAAACAGTTTTCGACCGGGGCATGTGGCAAGAGTAATCAGGTGGGCCAGTTGTGGCATTGGGAGTGTTGATTTGGTTCTTCGGGTAGTCTTGCCCTGGTCACCCTAAGGACTTCACCTTGCAAGCCTTTGAACTGGGTCTAACGTGCAACCACATGTCTGTAATGGGACGGACCTAGTTGATTAAGTTACTAATAACGTACCTGTGGGACCTCAGGAGGTCAACTACACCCTTTGTGTAAGTTGTACGGGGGAGCGTACCGGGGCTGAGGCCAGGTACCCATCTAACGGTTGATTGGCCTAGACTTCGCCTTAGCGAAGGGAAGGGTTAGTGCGCAATAACCGGGGAGGACCACTTGTATTGTTAGAAGTTTCCAAAAGACTTTGTTACGGGAACTCGCCTTTGTGGTGTTTGACTGTATCTTGTGGGTAAAGTGCATAACCTCTGCAGAGTTTAGAATCTATTCGAATAGCCGTGTCCGCGGTATTGGACATCGCTTGGGAATTACAGTCAAGGGTTAGATTTTCTCAAAAATAACTTTGGTTTGAAAGGTTGGGCCAGATTAATAATGAAGTTGATGGAAATGTGGTTTAGGATGGGAAAGATGTTTACCAAACATTCTTGAATAGTTACTTATGCTTTACTTATTCCTACTGCTTTCGAATCTACTTACATTACTCTTCAAATGCTGTTTACTGCAAATATACCTTGAGCTATTCCTTTGTACCAAGCCATGCATATAGTATATTAGCTTGCATTCTGTGCATGACTTGCTGAGTACCAAGTACTCACCCTTGCCTCAACACAACACCGTTGAAGAGGAGACTACACCGGCTTTGGAGGAGGAATTCAAAGAAGATCCGTCTACTTAGGGAAGCGAGCCCGGTCGGTTGCTGTGGTATCTTGGATGGCGCCACGAAGTTATTTGATTTTCCGCTGCTATTATTTTTCTCTGAATAAGCTTCGCCTTGCGAGGCATATATTTGTAACTTGACCATAAGGTCAAGTAACCAGTTTGACTATTTAAATAAAGTACTTTATTGGTATCGAGTGGTATGATTGTGATATTTACCGATGTTAAGACTGTGTGCACTAGCGCGTTCCTGGACTAGTGCTGAATACACAGAGGGTCCGGATTTGCAAATTCGGGGTCCCGACAGAATCGTGCCTGCTTTTCTATCGCTTGAGATGGAGGCAGGAACCACTATAGTATGCAACTTGATATGGGCTATCAAATCTTTTAGCTGTCACAGGGCGATGATGGAACAATTAGCAGTGAGCTAAAAACCGCATACTATAAATAGTATACAAACTGTGCACCACTCAGAACTAAGAGCAATCGAGTTCTATGTAATCTCACTTTTGGCAGGCCATTCCAAGCATTTACTTTTTGTTTGGAGATAGCAGGTATCATCTATTAGGAATTTATGATACAAAAAGCACTTGCTGACCAGGAGATACATATGCTATATGAAAATAAATGGGAGCACATTATAAGTTAAACTTCCTACAAATGACAAGTGAAGTATTATATTTGATAGCATGATTGCATAAAGCAGACTCCATATTTATCGAATATATGTAAATAATGTTCTACTAAGAGAATACACAGTGGTATGCGTATGCAGATCTTTGGATTGAAAGCATGACTTTGATGTCCATGCTGAAGGTATTGTGACAAGCATAGCACACAATTTGAACAGATAACAATTAGTTAACCATACTAACCTCCTCTAGCTTGCCAATCTTTTTTTCTTTAAGTCTAAGGGAAGCTTGTTCCCTGAAATAAATTCAAGCCACTTTAGGACTCCTCATGGTTCCTTTCAGTTCTGCATGTTCACAAGCAAAACAAATTAGAAGGCTTCTCCGTGTTAGTCACAATAAGATAAAGGAAATGACAAAATCTGGATTGACTATACAAGACATCTTTCAATCCATGTCACTTACAATAAGATAAAGGAAATGACGAAATCTGAATTGATTATACATGACATCTTTCAATGCCTGCATCTAAAAACAATATGCAAGTCAAAATCAGAGGAACTAAGATTGCTGACCTGCGCACCTTTGCAGGTTGGTTTCATGAGATCTTTTGAGAGGCTTCATGGTGGACTTGGTAAGGCCTTCCGAAGCAGAGGTCTTTTCTTTTTCTCTATAAACAGCTATCGAAAATTACTCTATAAATGAGGGCTTGCCGCAATGTATTTGGTAAATGTTCCTCAGCCCTGGAAGAAAACAAGAGAAGAGCATGAATTTAGGGCCGGACCCATCAAAAAGGAAAAATCAAAAGGTAATTACTTTTCATTACCTGATAACATGTGAGATGCGCATGGTAGCATCATCAATTGTGACACAGAGGTTATACACCGGCTGGCCATTGCTTCTCATAATCATGAAATCACCAAGCGTGTCTAAGTTCCAACTGACCTTTATGAAACTATCAGATGCTCAGTGCATGCATATCACTTTTAAAATTTTGGAATCATGAACTATCAACAATAATAAGTTTACGTGTCTAAGTTCCAACTGACCTTTATGAAACTATCCGATGCTCAGTGCATGCATATCACTTTTAAAAATTTGGAATCATGAACAATAATAAGTTTATTGTAATAGTATGGTAGCGCCAAAGCTCATGCTCTAGAGCTTTAATTCATTACCTCACTACGAATAAGGTCGTTGATTTTCAATGACCCTTCCTTTGGCGCACGAAAACGGTAAATATAAGGTGTCCCTTTCTCTAACTCCTGTCGCACTTATGCATCTGAAGCAGTTGCCCACTTCCCCATGTATACAGGTGGAAGCTACATCTGCTTCGCAGCCTCTTTCTTTTCCTCTTATTTCCTTACTGTCTTCTGCCTAAACAAAGATAAAGAAACAATTAATCATGTACTGATGCACAACCAAAGCTTGTCAATCCGTAACTTCATATATGTAGTGAAAACCACCAAGGCAGATGCAGTCGTAGGGATTAACTCAAAAGAAAGAATGGAGGGAGGGGGAGCAAGAAAACGATGCAGGTTGTTGCCATCGTAGCGCTCCCGGTTGGGCTTCATCAGCGCGAGTTGGCTGTCCGTCCACGCTGGCTTCTCAACGCTGGGCTCACGCGTGAAGACGTCGACAGCGAGGAAGGGCAGGTCGAGCAGCGGCTGAGGCATTTCGCCGCTTATCTTGGGCTCAGGGAGGCATCGCAGGCGGCAGAGGAAGAGCAGCAGGTGGGACGACGGGTTCGAGGCATATCTGCAGTGAAAACCACCAAGGCAGATGCAGTCATAGGGATTAACTCAAAAGAAAAAAATGGAGGGAGGAGGAGCAAGAAAACGACGCAGGTTGTTGCCATTGCGGCGCTCTCGGTTGGGCTTTGTCGGCGCGAGCTGGCCGTCCGTCCACGCTGGGCTCACGCGTGAAGACGTCAACAGCGAGGAAGGGCAGGTCGAGCGGCAGCCGAGGCATTTCGCCGCTTACCTTGGGCTCAGGGAGGCATCGCAGGCGGCAGAGGAAGAGCAGCAGGTGGGACGACGGTTCGAGGGCCTTGTTAAGCGGCTGAGACATGCTGGTAGCGGGAAGCAAGCAAGCGAACACGGACGAAGGTGGCGAGGCCGACTCGGGCGAAGGGGAGGGCAATGGAGAGTGGAGGCGCGGGCGGAGGAGGGGAGCTCAGCGAGGGGAAAGATGGGAAGGGAACGGAAGGAACGGCGGATCCGAGAGGGGAGAAGGGGAGCGGTTCGAGGTGGGGGGGAACGGCTGAGGAATTGGAGATGATCGCAGCGGAGAGGGTTCGAGAAGCGGGCGCCGTGCGAAGCACGCGTCGCACAATCGCGTGAGACAATGCTCGGGACACGGACGCAAAAGCACAACTTGCTGAGGGCCTTTCTGAACAATCGATGACGTGGCATAGGTCCGTTTGGAGGAACTCTCCCAACTTTAATAAAAGGTAGTATGAGAGAACGAACACGACATGACTCCCAAGTCCCAACTCGAGAGTTCTTGATGTGAGTACTGAAAACTATATAAACAAGAATATAAAAGGTCAGAATTACCAACCCTGACAAAGCATTTTGATCCAACAGGGAAGTTCACTGAGGTTGATAGCCATTCCCTCTGAAAGTAGAACTAGAAGAGACCCTCGTACGTAGAGCACGAAAATAGCAAGTAAAGAAAATATATGATCACCGATAGACCAAGCCCATTCCATCAACGAGTTATATTAAGATCCAGGGGCGTATCTACAGGGTATGTCGGGTGGGCCATGGCATACCCTGCAGATTCGGTCCAATATAGTCCATACAATCAATTTTCGTTATTATCTTATTCATTCAACTTGTGAAGGTCATAACTTTAGATCCGTATATTCGATTGAGTTGATTCTTATTGTGTTAGTTTCACAGTTGACTCTAATTTCTACAGTTAAAATTTCACATCAATCCAACGGTTGGATCTTCAGGAATTATTATTTTAGTTAACATGTGTCAATCTGTTTTTGCTGAAACCGAAGCAATTTTTTATAATTTGTTTAGGGGTGTTGAGAGGGTATTTTCTGCAATGAGTTTAGTCAAAAATAAGTAGAGAAATAAGATGAGTGATAGTTTTTTAGATGATTGTCTAGTCACGTTTTATTGAGCAAGATATTTTCTTCTATGTTAATGAAAATGATATAATCAAGAGTTTGATGGCTATTAGAAGGCAGAGGCAAGACAAGAAGGACAAGAAGTAGTATTGTATTCTTTGAACTATTAGTAGTGTAAACTTCTTTTATGCATATTTCATATTTAGAATGTTCGAACTATTTATATTGTAATTTATACTTATATTATCATGTTTCTAATTATTTTATTTTATAATTGTATACTGAATTTCTCGATAATATTTGTAGTTGTTTACCAAATTGTTCATTGGATTTTACCGAATTGTATATTACAGTATTAGGTTGGCATACCCTAACTTAAAATCCTAGATCCGCCACTGTTAAGATCCCAGAATAAAACGAGAGCCTTTCAACGAAGAATTCGGTTCAGAGTTAAGACTGAGGTGCTGCAGATACACACACGACATCTCGAATGCAAACAAAAGTAATGTTCGGTACAAGCTTCTAGCTCGTCGACATCAACCAGTCCATTCGTCATTTTCACGCCATTTTCACGTCCCTGCCGCGCCATGCGGTGCCTACAGCCGCTATTCACGCCATGTATTGCAGCGCTTGGTTGATTCAAACAACCAAACGCATCGATGACTTTTTTCTTAAACCATCTCGTACATCTTCTACAGGCGCTATTCACGCCATGTATTGCAGCACTTGGAGCCGCGGTTCCACCGGTTGCAGCACTTCACTCGCACGAAAAGAATCAGGGAGGTGTTTTTATGCTTTTTCTTTTTTAATGTTGTATAAATGTTAAAACATGAATGAAAGGTAGTGTTCGCGCTAAAAATGTGAAGCAGGATTCTTAGCCTCGAACACACAGACAAACGCCGAGTTTGCTGAGCGTGCCAGTCAATTTGACCTGTAATTGACAAGGTAGATTTGCAAATCAGACAAAGCCGATAAATCAATGCTTATCGGCTTGACGCCAATCGGCTAATAACCGATCAGGAGATAACTAGATCAACCAATTGCGGTTAATCCAGAGATAGAAGGTAAAATCGGCTTTGAGAGGCGATGCGCAACAACACAAAACAGATCGAACCTGGATGAAGCCAAAGAGACCAATAATCGGCGATGCGCAACTATATTGGATCTATCGACTTACAAAAAGGATGATTATCTAGACTAGAAAAACTGTAAATAAAAGCTGTAAAAAGAGTTGTGTGTATGATGTTGGAGTCCCTTTTTCTCGCCCCATGGCCTTTGATTTATATGCCTTGCCCGATCCGAGTTCTCTTCAGATACGGCAACCAGACCCGCATCAGCCTTTGATCCGATTTCTTTTCATCTTCGGATATAGTCCTTATTGGTTACGGCTTTCCCTTTCCGTGCGTGATCTTTCCGTTTTTTTTCTGCCCATGCCGAATTTTGGTGCAAACATATGCCCCCCATTTTTGAAAGGTAACTTGATATCTTTCAAAAATCCCTTTGCTTTTTTCCGTAATCGGCTCGTCGCTTAAGATTCACCTTGGTAACTTCCCCATTAATGGCGCCGCAATGCCCTCGGTGCGTTTTTAATGCAGCAACTGTTCCCGCATTTTCACCTTTTTCACCGAGGTATAAATATGAGGTCCCCCCCACGGTCATTTTCACACTCGCGTGTTCTCTCTTACCTTGAAATCGGCTTTTCTTCGCGTCAATCCCCTCTTCCTGTTGCATCGGCTGAAATGGACGCATCCCAGGTACTCATTCCGATCCCAGATAGTAACCATCAGTATTTTCTAGGCCCAACAGGAACCTTAGAGGCCGAGCATCATATTGATGACGAGATCCCTAGGCTCCCATTGTCGGCCCCTGACCACAATATAGAAGAATGGGGTAAGAGTTTTAGGTCTTGGCCGACGGCTCTTAAGGGTTGGAGATCTTGGTTTATTAGAGTGTCGGCCCAAAAGAGGGTAGAGTGGGAGAGGATGGGCATTGCCGAAAGTCTTCCTTTATCTTTAGCTGCCCCGGAGCCTAATGAACCTTTGGTAGCCACAGCTTGCTATTTTTGGTCGGATTCTTTCAATGCCTTCTTCTCTCCGACTGGTCCTATCGGCCCAACTCTCTTAGATACGGCCGAATTGTGCTGCCTCCGACCCGATGGGGATCAGATATCGGCTTTCAGTGGAAAACCCAGATATAAGTTGACCCGTAAAAAGGGGGAAGGTTGGTTCAAGTATATTCAAAATAACAACAAGGTAACCGGTCCCGTGTCGGACGAGGAACACGTCGCTTTCCTCAACCTATGGTTAGACCGATTCCTCTTTTGTGGTGCTTCCTTAGGCCCAACCCAGGTCTACTAATGTATGGCTGAGCAGTTGGTAGAGGGTCATCGGCTAGCTTTAGGAAAGTTATTATTGGGGGCCATCTATCACATGATGCATATCATTCGCAGTCGGCTTTTTACCGGTAACGGCCGTTATATTGTTGGTAATATCGGGGGCCCTTTATGGTTTATTTAGATTTGGCTTTATTGTGTTTTCGGCCATCTCATTATCCCTGATCCTTCAGAAGAATCGGTCTTTCCTACAGAGGATTATCCTGAGGATGCGACCAATGCCAAGTTGCTGAAGGAACAGACTCAGAAACTTGAACTGGCCAAGAGATCCCTTGAAAAACAATTGGCTAAAATTTCTGATGAACTGGCCGACTGTCACACCCGTGCTACTTCATCGGCTGTTGCTTTAGCCAGCCAGAAGCAAACCCTGGGTGAGATTGTAGCCCAGGTGAAGACACAGTCGGCCAAGTTAAAAGTTATCCCTGGGTCTGCGGCTGAGGATATGCGCATAGTGGCTAGCGTCCAAGAGACGATTGGCAAGGCTGCTGCTGCTTTATCGGGCTTGGGAGCTCATTTGCCCGGATCAGGGCTGTAATTCTTTCTCGGGATTTGATTAACTTTTAAATCTGGGTGATATACTAAGATCGGCTGTGTAACCGATCCAAGTCTTGTGGGCTACTTTTGGATGATGTAAATAGATCGGCTGTGTAACCGATCTTTTATCAAGTAGTTGCGTTTTACTTTCAACTATTTCTGTTTGTTATTAGGATCCGATCCAAACGCTGGGGTGATAACCCTTCAAATACTTTCCGTTGATTGCTTTAGGCAACGCGAGCCCATCCAATGTCTCAAGGATGTATGAGTTACCGCCGACCGGCCGATTTATTTTATAAGGCCCTTCCCATGTTGGGGACCATTTTCCGAATCGGCTATCTTTAGAACCGATTGAGAACACCGTTTTCCATACCAAATCGGCTTGATTAAAGGATTTTGGTACCACCTTTTTATCGTACGTCCGTGCTACCCTTTCCTTGTTTTTTATGAGCCGAACTAATATGACTAATCTTAATTCTACCAAGTCATCTAAATTATCAAGCATTGCCTGATGATAATCGTCGGCTAGTAGGTTGTCCTGCTGGATTATCCTAACTGAATTAATATTGATTTCGACAGGCAGGACGGCTTCTTGTCCATACACTAACTGAAATGGGGATAATTTAATTGTCCCATGGTACGATAGCCGATAGGCCCATAGGGCTTCTGATAACACTGTGTTCCAACTTCTTGGTTTTTCCTCTATTTTCCGCTTTATCAGCTTTACCAGAGTTTTATTTGATGACTCGGCTTGTCCGTTAGCCTGAGCGTAATAGGGTGAAGAATTGAGCAATTTGATACCTATGCTTTTTGCATAGTCCTGAAATTCTCTAGACATAAATACCGTCCCTTGGTCGGTTGTGATTGTCTGGGGTATTCCAAACCGATGGACGATATGCTCATTTACGAAGCCGATTAGTTCCTTGCTAGTGACCTGTTTGAGCGGTATAGCCTCAACCCATTTTGAGAAGTAGTCAGTGGCCGCAAGGATAAACTTATGGCCTCTACTGGACGGCGGAAATATTTGGCCGATAATATCTATACCCCATCCTCTGAACGGCCATGGCTTAATGATTGGGTGTAAAGCCGATGCAGGTGCTGTTTGTATATTGCCGAACTTTTGGCATGTTTGGCATCCCTTATAGTACCTGAAGCAATCCTCAAGCATTGTCGGCCAAAAATACCCCGTCCGTTTTAGTATCCATTTCATTTTATGGGCCGATTGATGAGATCCGCAAATTCCTTCATGGACCTCTCCCATAGCTATATTGGCTTCCTCCGTTCCTAAACATCTCAGTAGCAAGCCTTCCATAGTTTGGAAATATAACACATCGTCTAACAGAACATATTTGAGTGCTTTATGCTGGACTCTTCGCTCAGTCGGCTTAGAAGGATCCAGCAAATAATTTCTTATTTCTGTTCTCCAGTCGACAGGGTGTACGCACATAATCGGCCAATTGTCTAGCTCGATTGATGCCTGTCGGCTTTTACTCTTGTAACCAGATGCCCATTGTGCTAAAAATTTTGCTTTACCGTTGATCTCTCTGGGAATGTGTTTTATGGAGAATGTTGCGAAATCTTCGATGATCTGGAGGCATTGGTGCAAATACTGGGCTAGCTTTTCGTCATTGCATCGGTACTCCCCTTTGATTTGTTGTACAATCAACATCGAGTCCCCGAAGGTTTCTACGTCTTTTACTCCGATGTTTTCCAATAATTGCAACCCCTTTAATAGTGCTTCATATTCGGCTTGATTATTGGAACACCGCTCGTTCAGCCGATATGTGAATTCAAAGCACTATTTTTTGGGTGATATTAACACTATTCCGACACCTTCACCCTCCTGGCAAACAGATCCATCAAAATATAACTGCCAAGGGGTGACGTCGGCTATTCCTACTAATGTAGCGCTTCCCGTGAGGAAATCGGCTATAGCTTGTCCCTTTACAGCTTTAGCTGATTCGTAAATTAGGTCAAACTCGGTTAAAGCATATGCCCACTTACCAAGCCGACCTCGTAGAATTGGTGCGGAAAGCATGTATTTAATTACATCGGTTTTACACACTATCACACACTTTGATGTCACAACGTAGTGTCTTAATTTAGTGCAAGCGAAATATAAAGATAAACATAGTTTTTCCACAAGGGGATACCTGACTTCTGCATCTAATAACCGTCGACTCAGATAGAATATAGCTTGCTCCTTTCCATCGGATTCTTGCGTCAGGACTGCTCCTATTGTGTCCCCTTCTGCCGATATATACAATTTGTAAGGTTCACCGATTTTTGGTGCGACCAACACAGGCGGTTTCATCAGATAGCCCTTTATGTCATCAAAAGCCTTTTGTTGGTCATCCCCCCATACAAACTCTTGGTCGGCTTTTAATTTCAGCAATGGTGTGAAGGCACGAATTCGACCAGATAAATTCGAAATGAAGCGCCGTAGATAATTGATTTTGCCGATCAACACCTGTAGTTCCTTTTTATTTGCCGGTGGTTTGGTATCGGCTATTGCCTTGACCCTTGCCTGATTTACCTCGATTCCGTTTTCATGCACTGTAAATCCGAGGAATTGTCCAGCCGATACTCCGAAGGCACACTTGAGTGGATTCATTTTTAACCCATGTGTTCTTGTGCTTTCGAACATTTTTTCTAAATCGGCCAAGTGCTGCCAATCTTCTTTGGACTTCACAACGACATCGTCGATGTAAATTTCCACGGAATGGCTGATTAGTTTATGGAATATGTGGTTCATGGCGCATTGGTAAGTGGCGCCGGCATTTTTCAAGCCGAATGTCATAACAGTCCATTCGTAAAGCCCTAAAGCCCCTGGGCATCTGAAGGCCGTTTTGCGTACATCAGCTTCTTCCATGAATATTTGATTATATCCGGCATTCCTGTCAAGAAAACTTATGATTTTATTTTCGGATGCAGCATCGATAAGCATATCGGCTATAGGCATCGGATATTCGTCCTTCGGTGTAGCTTTATTCAAATCTCTAAAATCCACGCATACTCAAAGTTTACCGTTTTTCTTTTTTACGGGGACGATGTTCGAGACCCACTCAGCATATCGGCAAGGCCTGATAAACTTGGCCTCTAGTAATCGTCCTACTTCTTCTTTTATGGCATCAAATAGTACATGATTAAATCGTCTCGGGTGTTGCTTGAACGGCCGGTAACCGGTTTTTATGGGTAGCCGATGTTCAACAAGTTGTCGGCTTAAACCTGGCATTTCATAATATTCCCATGCAAAACAATCTTTGTATTTTCTAAGTATTTCGACCAACTTTGCCTTATAGTTTGTATCTAATCTAGCACTTACAAATGTTGGTCTTTTCCTGTCTCCTTCTTCGATGTCAACTTCTTTGAGCAAATCAGCAGAGGTGAAACCTTGCCCTCTCTCTTCTTGAAATCTTCAATGGCTTCTTCGTATTCTTCTTGCCGATAGCCTTTCATCTTTTCTTGCAGCCTTGCTATTGCTTTGGACTCCATCTTCTAACAACTTCGTTTGTCCGATCAAACGTGTTAGGTTTAACACTGATCGGCTTGAATCCTGACTTCTCGATGCAAATGAAGTCACAATCGTCCAAAACTTTCCCTGATATGCATTCGGCTTCTTCATGGGGCCAATTAGTATCGGATCGCCATGGCGATGTGAGCCGATGTATCAGCCGATACAACTTCTACTGCATCATCTTTCCATTGTACCAATTTTTGATGCATCATGGATGGTATGCAACAATTAGCATGGATCCAATCCCGCCCAAAGAGCACACTGTAATTACCTTTAGCTTCTATCACAAAGAACGCAGTTGGTAATGTCTTGCTACCGACTGTCAATTCCGTCATCATCACCCCCTTGGCTTCAGTAGGGTCTCCCGTGAAATCATTCAGTACCATATTCGTCTTGATCAGGTCTTCATCGGCTTTTCCCAATTTCTTAAAAGTACTTAGAGGCATGAGGTTGACTGTTGCTCCAACGTCAACCAACATCCGTGATATTGGTCGGCCGTTGATATGACCCTTGAGATATAACGGCTTTAGATGCCGATGCGCATCTTGAGGCTTCTCGAACACAGCATCTGCTGCACCAAGGCATAATTGAGCGAATACCTCTTCGGCCGATTCTTCTCCTTTTCCGAATTCGGCTGGCAAGGTGAATACCATATTGATGTCCATTGGTGGTGTGTCATTTCGGATCATTGGGGACCCAGAATCGACCGATTGATCAGAATCACTATCGGCCTGTTCTTTTCTTTTCCATTCTTGCCTCCTAGCTGGTATTGGTCTCAACTTACTAAACATCCGATCTCTCTCTCTTTCCCTGTTGGCTTCCCTTTCCTCCTGGGTTTTTAGCCGTTGAAGCCGTCTTCGTTGCGACTTGCTAAGACCCGAAGGGCACCATCTATGTTTAGGCTCGATCGGCCTTCTGATTTTCCCAGCCAGATTGTTTATCTCACCGTCAGATTCAGTCTTGGTGGTATTGTCGGAGGTGGCTACCTCTTGTGTTCTTGAAACCCCCTTTTGTTCTGGTATCGACAACCTTTCATGAACCGGTCTTTTATTGCCTAGCCAATCATGGACCGACCTAGATAACCTGTCTCTAGCCGATTGGTTTTGTCGATTTTCAATCAAGTGTTGCATCGGACATGATGTCACCGAAGGCAAAGTCATTCCTCTCTCCCAGCAAAATTGCCAAAAGGGACATTGCCGATGCTCTTCCTCTTTGGTTCTCGACTGATAAAAGCTATCTGACCGATAATAATTATCTGGTCGAGTTTTTTCGTACTTTCGTCTGTGACTTATCTTTTCATATTTTCCCAAAAGCTACGAGAATGTTGGCTTTGGCTTGAAGTTCGTTCTCCTTGGAATTCTCTCTGCTTTGTACCACCGGCCAACTTCAGGGTTCGCTTTTGGCTTAACGGTTCTTGAATTTTGCCCATCCTTATCGGCTTCTATCTGTATTGAGCCGATAGTGATTTGCACCGTGTCATCCCCTTTTGATCGGACTTCAACATTTTTATTCGGCCTGATGTCTTCTTTCATGGGTTCCTTTCCTTTCCGTGAGCACTGGACGATGTTAACTTGGAAAGGGTCTGTGTCTATCTGCATAGCCGATTCTTCCGCGAACTTCAATCGTCCATCAGAAATAGCCGATTGGACCTGCTGTCGAAAAATATTACAATCGTTAGTGTTATGCGAAAAAGAATGGTGCCACTTGCAATACCTTCGCTTTTTAATTTCATCAGCCGATGGAATGATGTGCCCTTCTGGTAATTTTATAAATTTTTCCTGTAGTAATAAATCAAATATTTTATCGCATTTTGATATGTCATATGAATATTTGACTTCTATCTTATTTTTTGTTGGTCTGAGTAAAGAGCAAACGAGTGGCTTTTTAGCATTTTTATTCCACTCGGCTATGTTTATGTCGACTTCATCGTCTTCAGAGCTATCACTTGAATTGTATTCCACCATATTTATTTTTGCCTTCTCATTATTATTCAACCTAAACTTATCTTTGAATCCTTTATTCTCCGAATATCGGCTTTCTTGTACCGATACGCGATGGAGTAAATGACCCAAATCGGAGAATTCCTGCCCTGCTAATTTCTCTTTTAATGGTGGAATTAGCCCTTGAAATGCTAGATCAGCCAATTGATCATCGGGAAGCGTTACACTAAAACATTTATTTCTTACACCTCTAAACCTCCTTACGTAATCAGAAACCGACTCGCCGTATTTCTGTCGGACTGCACTTAAATCGGAAATCCTAAGTTCCGTAGTCCCAGAAAAGAAGTATTCATGAAATCGGCTTTCCAAATCGTTCCAGAGTTGGACCGAATTTGGGGGTAAATTGGTAAACCACGTGAACGCTGCTCCAGATAGTGATAAAGGAAAGAGCCTAATTTTCAGTCCGTCGGACTGTGCGGGGAACAGCTTCCCCGCATTGAGCCATGAATCGTCCGACGTGTTCGATGGTGGTGGTGGAATCATCTCCTGAAAATTTGGCAAAGTCTGGTATCCTATAGTTATGAGGGTATAGTATACGATCTATATAATCGAGATATGGCTTTCTATAGCCGATTACCCTTCCCTTAGGTTGCAAACCGAATTGTTCCCTTAATACTGCAGCGATTTGCTCTGCCCAATTAACATTATCGGCCTGTGGTACGGCCTGATATTGCCAATTGTCGTTATTTATATCCTGCCCCCCGAGTGGAAACTCGGGTCGCTGTCCCATCTGTACCGTAGGTCTTGGTATAGGATCAAAATCATGATTTCCAACAGTCGGTGCATCGACTGTAGGTAAAAAAGGCTCACTGTACGGTATCACCCTATGTGGTGTTGAGTGTCTAATTGTGTTTCCTTGAAACGGAAGAGCCTGATCTAATTCAATCGGCCGATGGGCCGATAATCCGTTCCCACTTGTGGGGACCATGTTGGACGTACCTGGCCTATTCACCTGTGCCCCATCGGTATACCCATGGTAATGTACTACTCCGCCCTTATGTGAGCTGGGCTTCAACACGGTTGGTTGGATCGGCATTGTATGAGTTACTGGAGCCGATACATTTACCGTGTTGGTATTGAATGGTATGGAATATGCTGGGCATGTTGGGATTGGTTGTAGCGGATCTAACAAACTCCCTGAAACGGCTAATTCCTGAGCAATCGTTTTAACACTATTTTCAATCATCGGCTTTAAGGTGAACACCAAAGCCGATGATTGATTGATAAGTGCATGGTGCACGGATTGCTCGATCATGCTTGATAGATCGGCTTGAGCGGGGGCATATCGGCTTACCAGATCAGATGGTGTTTCACCAATAGGATTGATAGTTGGGAATGCGTTCTTTTGAGTAACCCCTCTGCGTGTTTTCGAAGCATCAGTAACATCATCTCTTCTAGTGCTGCTTTCCGATCTTCAACTTCTTTTCGCTGCTCGGGAGTCAGATCGGCCAGTTTAGGTGCGATAATGGCATCTGTGTTGATATCAGCGGTGGCCGTGGGCTTATCGGTAGACGACATGATTGATTTCTTCGGTCCCACCGGGCGTGCCAAAATATGTTCGCGCTAAAAACGTGAAGCAGGGTTCTTAGCCTCGAACACACAGACAAACGCCGAGTTTGCTGAGCGTGCCAGTCAATTTGACCTGTAATTGACAAGGTAGATTTACCGTCGAGACAAAGCCGATAAATCAATGCTTATCGGCTTGACGCCAATCGGCTAATAACCGATCAGGAGATAACTAGATCAACCAATTGCGGTTAATCCGGAGGTAGAAGGTAAAATCGGCTTTGAGAGGCGATGCGCAACAACACAAAACAGATCGAACCTGGATGAAGCCAAAGAGACCAATAATCGGCGATGCGCAACTATATTGGATCTATCGACTTACAAAAAGGATGATTATCTAGACTAGCAAAACTGTAAATAAAAGCTGTAAAAAGCGTTGTGTGTATGATGTTGGAGTCCCTTTTTCTCGCCCCGTGGCCTTTGATTTATATGCCTTGCCCGATCCGAGTTCTCTTGATATCGGCAGCAGGACCGCATATCGACCTTTGATCCGATTTCTTTTCATCTTCGGATATAGTCCTTATTGGTTACGACTTTCCCTTTCCGTGCGTGATCTTTCCGTTTTTTTCTGCCCATGCCGAATTTTGGTGCAAACAGGTAGATAACGATTACTTATCTCTTCGTTTGTTTTAATATTCGTGCAATTTATACCAGAAGGAAAAGCATAAAAACACTGCTCAAAGAATTATTTATGTAACCTCTGCCAGACATAGGCCATTTCCATAAAAAAATTGCAACGAAAAATTTCTCGGTGTTGGGGTTGAAAATGCGATATTTGGTGTTGGTATCTACCGGATTTTGGCGTATTCACGTGGTTTCGTCCGTGGTTGGTCAGGACATGTTGGGCTCTTAAGCTTTGATTATGGCGAAATTTTCCACTTTTTTTCACACTTTGCTCTGCAGATTTAATTTGGCTGCTCATTGTCAGTCTGTTACTAAAGTTGGAGAGATGGATATCTATGTTGAGTGAAATGACCCCAAAATTTCAAAAAGGAATTTTAAAAGAATTGGAATCGGATTTCGAATTTGGATTTGGGTTTGAATTTTGTTTGAACCTTACCTAGGCCTTCTTCTTCCTCTGGGCCGCCGGCCCACTCCTTCTCCAGCTCGCTCCGCGCGCGATCGGTCCCGTGCCCCGTCGCGGTCGCCTCCGCGTCTTCTCTGCCACCGGCCGCCTGCTCCGCGTGACGCCGCCTCCATCTTCTGCCCTGCCTGCCCCCGTCTCTTCTCCGCCTCGCCGATCGCACCAACCTGCTCCCCTCTCTCTCTCCCTTCGCCGCTCCGCCTACTCCCACGCCGACCCATCCTCTGCTCTCCCCCATTCCACGGTGTTGCCGCCCACTCCGCCGATGTCACCGCGCCAGGCTCACCGCCCCCTCTGTCCTCGCCCGTGCGTTGTAAGAACCCCCCCTTCTTCCTCGCCCCTCTCCTCTCCCTCGCTGGTGAGCCCCCCTCCCCTTCTTTCCCCCTCCGCCGCCCCCATTTCCTCCGCTGCCCTCACTCCCGCCGCCGCCTCACCCGAACCCTAACCCTAGCCCCCCCTCCCCCTCCGTCGTTTCCCCTCCCCACTGAACCCCTCCTTTCCCCTTCACCCCCGGCGCCAACCGCCGCTTCCTCTCCCAGCCCTAACCCCTCCCCCGCGTCGCCGCTTCCTCGCCCTCACCCTAACCCTAATGCCTCGAGCCCCCTCGATCTCCCTGACAGCCTGGCCCCACCTGCCAGTTATACCCTCGCCCCCCTTTTCTCTCTCTACCGCCCTAGGTCCACCCTGTCAGCCTCACAGCCGCTCGAGCCTGAGCGTCGACCGCCTCACTCCCCGGGCCCGTAGCCAGCTTCACCGCCCCCGCTCACTAGGCCAGCCCAGCAAGCCGCGCGCCCGCGTTTTCGCGCCATGGGCCGTTCGGCCAGGCGGGCCGTGCCCCAAGCGCGGTCCAACACTGTTCATTTGGTTTTTTATTTTTCCTTTTTCTTTTTCAGATAAAAAAGTCCAGAGAAATCCAGGAAAAATCCAAGAATCCCCAAAAATTCCTAAAACATCCAAAAATATATTATTTTGACTGTTTCAACCCACTGAGTCCAGAAATGACCTCCGTTACTATGATGCATCAATGAGAGGATTAGGTTGTGTACTGATGCAGGACGAAAAAGTGGTCATGTACGCATCTCGACAGTTGAGACCACACGAGGATAATTATCCAACCTATGATTTGGAATTAGCCTTAGTAGTTCATGCACTGAAGATTTGGAGGCACTATCTGTTGGGAAATCATTGTGAGGTATTCTCGGACCACAAGAGTCTGAAGTATGTGTTCACTCAGCCAAATATGAACATCTGACAGAGACGATGGTTGGAGCTAATTAAAGACTACGACCTAAACATCCAGTACCATCCAGGAGAGGCAAACGTGGTAGCTGACGCACTGAGCAGAAAAGTATGCCACCACTTAGCCCTGACAACAGACCTTTCCCCACAACTAGGAGAGGAAATGCAGCGGTTGAATATGCAGGTAGTAGCAAAAGGATCAGTATCTACCCTCACGATTCAGTCAGACCTTCTGGATCAGATCAAGTTGGCTCAGCAGACGGATGAGGAGATCCAACGGTACAAGAGATAAATGAACGAAGATAACCCATCAGGATTTTCAGAGGATGAGCAAGGCATATTGCGGTTTCGCAACCGTCTATGTGTTCCTGACAATAAGGAGATAAAAAGACTAATCTTGATAGAAGCTCACTCATCACAGTTTTTAATGCATCCTGAAAGCACAAAGATGTATCATGACTTAAAAAGGGAATACTGGTGGAAGGGCATGAAGAAGGAAGTAGCCGAGCATGTCGTGTGTTACGACGTATGTCGAAAAGTTTAGATAGACCATCAAAAAGGCTGCTGGTTTGCAACAACCACTTCCGGTGCTAGATTGGAAGTGGGAAGAAATAGGAATGGATTTATTACGGGATTGCCCAAGACTCAGCAAAGATTTGACGCCATTTGGGTCATAATCGATAGACTTACAAAAGTAGCCCACTTCATACCTGTCAAGCAGACCTTCGAAAAGGACAAGCTGGCAGAGCTGTATCTGACTCAAATTGTATGGCTGCACAGAGTCCCTAAAAAGATTGTGTCAGATTGAGGAGCCCAATTCACCTCGAAGTTCTGGGAAAGTTTACGTGAAGCTATGGGGATAGACTTAAATTTCAGCACAGCCTATCACCCCATATAGATGGTCAGACAGAAAGGGTTAACCAGATTTTCGAGGACATGTTGAGAGCCTGCGCCCTAACATATGGAGCCTCTTGGGCTACCTACCTACCGTTTGCAGAGTTCTCATACAATAACAGTTACCAAGCCAGTGTAGACATATCACCATTTGAAGCTCTATATGGAAGAAAGTATGGAACCCCTCTAAATTGGATAGAGACAGGAAAGAGACAACTCTTTGGACCTTAGATGGTTCATGATGCCAAAGCTTATGTGAAGATTATCAGAAAGAATTTGAGAACTGCTCAAGGACAACAGAAAGAGTTACGCCGATACAAGAAGGAAAGACATTAGTTACCAAGTTGGTGATTATGTCTATCTAAAAGTAACCCCATTCAAAACCGTCCGCGGGTTTCAGATAAAGGGAAAGTTGGCACCCCGGTACATTGTTTCATACCAGATTACACATAGGGTTGAAGAAGTGGCTTACAAGCTACAACAGAGTCCAGAACTGTCCAGAGTGCACAACGTGTTCCACGTGTCACAGTTAAGGAAGTGTCTCCGACAACCGTCAAATCAAGTACCACTGGAAGGGATAGATCTACAGAGTGATTTGGCATATCATGAGGAACCAGTCGAATTGTCAAGATAATTGAAAGGGAACTCAACAACAAGAATATCAGGGTTTGCCAAGTGTTGTGGAGAAATCACACCTTATAAGAGACTACGTGGGAAAAAGAATCGGAGTTGCAGCAGAATTTTCCCAACCTCTTTCCCCAGGAGGTGTAAATTTCGGGGAAGAGATTTATTTTAAGTGGGTTAGGTTGAAATGACCCCAAAATTTCAAAAGGAAATTCAAAAAAAATTTAATCGGATTTCGAATTTGGATTTAGGATTGAATTTGGTTTGAACCTTACCTGGGCCGCCAGCCCGCTACCTCTCTCGTCCACCCCTGGCCCGCTCCGTGTGCAACTGGTCATCGTGTTGCCATCGCCTCCGCATCTTCTCCGCCACCGACCACCTGCTCCACGCCACATCGCCCCCATCTTCGGCCCCACCTGCCCTTGTCTCTTCTCCGCCTCGTCGACCGTGCCAACCTGCTCCCCTCTCTCTCTCTCGTTGTCTCTCCGCTTGCTCCCACGCTGACCCATCCCTTGCTCTCCCCCATCCCGCGGCGTCGCCGCCCACTTCGCCGACATCACCGTGCCGAGCTCATCGCCCCCTCTCTCCTCGTCCGCGCTGATGTGCACACGGGGGTTCCCGATCTTCTGATGAGAATGATACGTCAATTTGAGGAGTTGATGAAATTGAGATCTTGGCTTCCAACTAGCGAGGAAAGGAAAACTGGTAATCGCAATGCCACCAACGCAAGTCGATCAACCACGCTTAGACGTGTTGGATCCTTATCCCTGCTAGCAATCGAGAAACTTGCAAAAACAAAGTGAGGAACCAATCTGAATTTTTGTTACCAATAAAACTCACGAACACAAAGGTGAGGTTCTATTTCTCGTCTCAGGCGATCTAGTCGACATGCGCAAGCACGAGGAGGGACGCACAAGGGTTCTACCAAAACACAACAAAACCTAAGGAACAAAGCATGGAGGTGACGGTCATATATAGATGGGCGGCCAGGAGAGGGGTGCCCATGCTAGGATCAGCAACCACGGCCACCACCAAACCCTAAAGATACGTGGGACATATGCCCAAAAATACGGTGACGCAGCACCCTGAGTTTCTGACCTGTGATGTTTTTTTACATATTCTCATTGCTCCTGAATGAATCTGGCCATGGGACTAGATCCATTAGAAATCTTATCTCCTAAGCTTTCCAATGAGTGGTCGCACGTCGAAAACGGACTTCGGATGTGACCGGGGCGTCCTTTTGAAGTTTGGCTATTGTTGGATGGCCGAGATGGACGTGGAAACGACTTGGGCTCCAAGTTGAACCTTCCTTGGTGCATGGGCCATCATCGGTGTACGTGCTTGAGGCGATGGTCCTTTGTTTCCTTTGTTTTGGGCTTGAAAGGCTGAGCTTCTGGCTTAAGGCCCTTTGGCGACGAAGATATCGCAGCGTCGAGTGTAGGTGATGAAGACGGCACGGTCTGAGAGGAAGTAGTGGCAACGGTCATATCCTTGGGGTTGATGTCCTCGTCACGCGCGCTATAAGAACCCCCCAATCCCCCCTTATTGCTCACCCCTCTCCTCTCCCTCGCTGGTGAGCTCCCCTTGTTTCCCCCTCTGCTACCCCCATTTCCTCCGCTGCCCCCTCGCCCAAACCCTAACCCTAGCCCCCTCTCCCCCTCCCCAGCCGAACCCCTCCTTTCCCCTTCGCCCCTGGCGCCGGTCGCCGCTTCCTCTCCCGGCTCTAACCTCTCCCCCGCACCACAGCTCTGCCCCCGAGCTGCCGCCGCCGCCTCGCTCGCCCTCACCCTAACCTTAACGCCTCGCGCCCCCTTGATCTCCCTGACAACCCAGCCCCACCCGCCAGTTATACCCTCGCCCCCCTTTTCTCTCTCTACTTCCCCGGGTCCACCCTGGCAGCCTCACTACTGCTCGGGCCCACGCGTCGGCCACCTCACTCCTCAGGCCCACTGCCAGCCCCACCGCCCCACCGACCCCACCTGTCAACCCCCCTGCCGCCGCCCGCTGGGCCCCACCCATCAACACGCCGCCCCCACTCGCTGGGCTGGCCCAACAGGCACGCGCGTGTACGTTTTCGTGCCATGGGCTGTTATGCCAGGTAGGCCATGCCCCGAGCTTGGTTCATTCAGTTTTTAAATTTTTATTTTTCTTTTTTGGATAAAAAAATCAGAAAAATCCCACAAAATTCCAAGAATCCCCAAAAATTCCAAAAATATACCATTTTGACCGTTTCGACTAAGTCCAAAAATGAACTCTGTTCCACCCGATCAAGTCTCCAAATTCTCCAAAATGACAAAAACGCCCTCCGATACTCCCTCCGTCCCCTTTTGCGATTTAATTAATGGTTTTTCTTTTAGTTGCTTTATTTTGTCCGTTTTACGTAAATTTTCATATTTCCGTGCTAGATCAGACGTTCGCGCAGCACCCAGAGGCCGAGCAATCCTAGGAGCCGGAGCAGGACCCGAACGGAGACGCATACGACTACGTCGACTACGACCTAGACGACCCCGCAGCGCAACAAGGCAAGCCGCACGCCCTTGAACATATTGAACCCAATTGTTCATAATATTGTAGTATTTAAATTCTATCGCATTATTTTAGCTGTATGTTGAAATACTGAAAAGCGATAGTTTAGAATGACATGCTACTTAGCTATACCTAATTTCGCAATTAGCCTCCTTGACATTGATGAACCCCATTAACCTTGAATAACCCTAGTTAATGATTATACATACCCTAGTTAATCAATAATCATATTAGTCTCACTCGAAATCTTTAAAAGAGGAATATAATTGTGGCGAGCAGTTGGCTCGGCGATTTTAGAACTGTGCTACGGTTAGGGGGACAATATTGGACTAACCACGAGGTGGATGCTAGTCCGATCCCCGACCGATGATGTAAGCCATGTCTGGTTTGGTGGCTGGTACGAGCAGGTACCAGATTGGTCTGTGGATGGTTGTATGGCTTGGTCTTTGGTAACATAAGGTTAAACCACCTTGAGTAAAGTAAATAACTTAAGATCCCTCTCAACCACAAGTTGGACCGGTTAGTTCAGTTGAACTGTTTCTGACATAGCTCAGTACATTGTTCATTTCCTGAAAAATACTTACATGGTGGTACCATTCTCGGAAGGACAATGGGGAGCAGCATTCCCGGCAGGGGAATGACTGATGGGGTGGAACAGGAAGGAGCGTTGTAGCGCCATTCGCTGGTTCTCACAACGGTAGTGTTGACGATCGGAGGACGGGCTCCCGTCGAGCTTACTTGTTGAATGGGGGATCAACAGAGCCCCGTCGTGCGGACCGAGGAGGTCGTTCGAGCGATGCAAGATCAGGAGGAAGGGGGACACGGTGTTTATCCTGGTTCGGGCCTCCCTCCGCCGGGATAACAGCCCTACTCCAGTGTATTGTGTTCTATCTCTTCGTCGTTGTCTCTTTCCCCCCCCCACAGACGGGCGGGGGGATTAAATACCAGGCTTAGAGGTACAAAGAAGGTAACTACCTCCTGAATTTACGCTATACAGTTATTTCCGAGATCTGCGGTGCTTATACCGCGCGCTAATTTGAAAATCGGGTAGGATCTCCCCTGATCTTCGGCTGATTGGTTGCGACCTTCCATCCTTGTCGCATGATCAAGTCCACCGAGCATATCCCTGGGTGCGGTGTGGATTCCCCGAGCATGCTTGTGTGAGGTCGGTGGAAATGGTCGTGCGGGAAAGGCCGAGCACGTATGCTCGGGTGGTGTTATGCCCGCTATTCCGAGCATCTCTTGTTGGCGTTGCATGGTCGGCGGTCTTTAGGACAACCCGAGGGTACCATGGTCTTTTGCCAAATAACCAATCCCCGACAGTTAGCCCCCGAGGTTCAAGCGGGGAACTAACGGGCTCCCCCTTGAGCCTAAGAAGACCTGAAGGAGGGGTTAAATACCTCTTTGGTCGTGCTCACGACCATCTTACGTCGGGACGCGACCTTCTGTCGCGCGTTCGTTCCGTGCTGGAGCCATGTTCGATCGTTTTTTCAATTCCTTCCTCGAGAAGCCTCCCTGTAACGGTAAAGCAGTTTCTCGAAAAACGCGCATTTACTGGGCAGTTTCCTGCCGCGCCGGACAGATGTCCCTCTGTGATAGGTGCGGCTTTTAACCTGCCTCTTCGCTGTCTTTTTAACTCCGCCCGTTTGAGAGGACGAAGCTTTCATCGCGTTTTCTTTGCTCGTCCTTGGCCAAAAACTTCCAAAAAGCTTCTGGAGCCCAAGCACGTCCTTCGACCCTCTCCCACACCTGGCCATGGCGCGCTTCGGAGTCAGCCACATGACCCGTAGGAGGATCCAAGTGGTCACGGACGAGGGCTACCTCGACCCAAGCACGGGTCGGGCGCCCGGGGATGATGCGGCGCCGGCACCGCGGGAGACGGAGATCATCTCCTGCGAGTTGTACGCCATCAACAGGCTTCGTCTGCCCGAGAGCGACTTCGTCGCCTCCGTGCTTGCCTTCTGCGGGTGCGAGATCTCTCATCTCCACCCCAACTCTATCCTTTCTCTCGCAATCTTCTCCCACCTTTGCGAGGCTTACGTGGGTGTAGTGCCCACGGCTAGCCTCTTCTTTCACTTCTATTCCCCCTTCCGCACCGGCCGGGATGGCTCCGCCGGTTGCGTTTATCTTCGCCTCCGGCCCAACCGACCATACGAGTACCCCCTTGTTGCTCTGAAGGACTCGGTGTCGGGTTGGGCCGACCTCTGGTTCTACCAGAAGAAGGCGGAGGGCTCCCAGTTGGTCTACACTAGGGAACCTGCTCCGCATAACGAGGCGGCGCGCCTGCCCGTGCAGCCCGAGGAGGAGCGGGTGCTCAGGACGATCAGCGAGCTTACCCAAATGGGGCTCACTGGTCGGGACGTTGCCCGAGACTTCATCTTTAACCGGGTATCTCCCCTGCGGCGCCGTGAGCACCCCTTCCTCGAGGTGACCGGGTGGCAAGACTTCACCCGCGAGGACAACGCAGGTACATTCTTGGTCGCTTCCTTGGGCGCCGCCATTCTCTTGGCGTTAGACTTGTTTTTTTTTTTTTTCTAAACCTTTGGTCGTGTCGTAGCCCCGAGGAAGTCCTGGGTGGACGAGAGGGTCGCCGAGATGTTCGGCCCCCTAAAGGAGAAGGAGCTGACGCCCAATCGTCAGGTCCCAAAAAATATTTTTCATCGAAGCGAAGAGGTAAGTACTTTGGCTCGCTCCTGATCGAGGTCAAAACTTCTTGTGCTCATCTCCTTCTGCTCTTGGTTACAGGAGAAGGTCTCCCTCGAGCTCGCCGTGGCGAGCGTCGCGCCGCCACCTCGAGCTGACACCCCGGCCAGGAGTTCCCGCAAGAGGACGGCGGGTCGAGGTGGCCGAGCATCCACCTCTCCTCCTCGCGCCAAGCGGTCGAAGCGTCGATCTTCGACCAGGGCTCCCTCCACACGTCACCTTGAGTACGCCGACAGGAGGGAGGTAAGCGAGCTTCGAACCTGGTTTGATGACTTCAAATGGAGGAAGCCGGAGCTGATGGGCCGCTTGGAACAGCTTGCCGAGCAGGCGAGGAAGGCCGAGGAGGAGGCTAGGTCCCTCCCGACCAAGGAGCGGCTGGAGAGGCAGGTCAAGGCCCTCCAGGACCAGCTTACTCAGGTGGTCGATGACCCCGAGGAGGAGGAGGAAGAAGAGGAGGCCACCTATGCTCTGGTCAGAAGGAGCAGGAGGTCGACCTCTCAAACAACCTTGGCGCTGGAAGAGGTCGACATGGACGACGTCGACCCGGCGATGGCACGTGCCAGCGACGCCGCGGAGGAGCGCGTCGTGGTCGTGGCCGAGGCCTACGAGGCCGCCACGGGCAGGTCGCCCGTGGCCCGAAGCGACGAGGCCGAGGAGGATGACGCTGCTCGCCGGGCAGAAGGTAAGCTCCTACCTCATTCTCTTGTTCTGTTCTTGTTTTGCGATTTTCTTCAGGCTAACCCCACCCTGTTTGGCGTGGGCGTGATAGCTCGGATGTTGCTTTTGGACTTTCATCAGATGGCTGAGGAGATTATCGACTCTGTAGTTGGCGCTGAGCTCGACCGCGTCGTTGACCAAGTAATGGCCGAGACGGGGGAGGAGTCGGTGCCAGCTGTGGCCTTAGCGGAGTCCGAGCTTCCCTTGGCGGATGCCGAGCTTCCCTTGATGGAAGGGGAACCTTCTCCGGCCACGGAGGAGCAAGAGCCGCAGGGGGTCGAGGACCCGGAAGTCTTGGGCCTGATCCCCTGCGAAGGGGCGGGCGCAAGCGAGGCCCAGGCGACGGGCTCTGATGGTCAAGGGGTGGTGGCTTTCGACCCACCGCCCTTGGCCGCAAGCCAAGAAGAGGAGCCGGTCGCTGCCGGCCAGCCACCTCCAACTGCGGACCAAGGGGGAGATGCGGTCGTGATCGACCAGCCACTTCCAGCCGCGGAAGTGGTCGCCGAGCTCGACCAGCTGCCTCCATCCGCGGACCACGGAGAGGAGGAGGTCGTTGACGACCAGCTGCCCCCAGCCGCGGACCACGGGCCGGAGGTGGTCGTCCTCGACCAATCGTCTCCGGGCGTGGAGCTCCAATCGCTTCCGGTCGCGGAGGTGCAAGGGGCGGAAGCACCTGCAGTCGGCGTCCAGCCCCCGAGCGCAGCGGCCGGGCAGGAGGAAGGCGGCCACGAGCCGCCTGTTGACGTGGAAGACCAACCTCAGGGCGTCCTGGGGTTGGTCGAAGAAGGAAACGTCGTTGCCCTCCTGGAAGCATCGGGTGCCCAGGAGGGGCAAGATCTAGACGTGCCAGCTCAGGCTCAGGATGACCCTGCGTGGGTTAACCCCTTCTTCTGAGCTGGTGCTACCGACCGCCAGCGGCTCCAAGATAAGTTGGTCAGCCGGGCTCTTTTGGTAAGTCCTTTGCTCCCATTTTTTACCTGAGGCGAGCAATTTTCTGAGGGTTTTTCTTGACTTCCTTTCCTCTTTTGCTCGAAGTTTGCTGCGAAGGCTATGGAGGACATCGACGCCTCCGCAGTTCCAGCAGAAGAGTTCTGGGCGTACCATCGCGAGCAAGACGCCAAGATCGCTGATCTCGAGCGTCGGGTCTCCGAGGTGCGCGAGGCCGACCTGAAGCAGCTGGAGTCGGCGAAGAGCCTCATCTCCGAGCTTCGGGATCAGCTTTTCCGGAGCGAGGCGGCGAAGAGCACTTCAGAGCAGAAGTGTGCCGAGCTTGAGGAGGAGCTGGTGAAGCTACGGCAGGAGGTTCCTGACCAGCGCGCCGACCTTCAGCGAGCTCGGGAGCGCGAGGAAGCCCAGCTCAAGGAGGCGCAGCGCCTCCGGGAAAGCGCGGCCGAAGGTCGCGCGGCCCGGCGGAAGGTCCTGGACCTGGAGGCGGAGGTCGACTCCCTTAAGGACGAGCTCGCCGCCCTCCAGGCCGAGCGTAGGACTTAGATCCCTTTTTAGCTCGTGTAAATCCTGTAGAAAAGAAAACAATCTGTTTTTTCTCGAGTTCGCCTCCAATATATGCTTACATGATCCTAGTTCTTGAAAAACAAGTCCCTGCATAAGAGCATATAACACATATACGTATAACACATATACGAGCAAAGAATCCTTGGAAGGACGAAACGTTCCTATCGTACTGAGCCCCCGCCATGGACAAAGGTCGTGCCTTCACTGTTGCGAGCACGAGCTTGTTCGTGGGGAAGTTAAGGGATGCTTTGGTCGTAACGATTTTTGAACGATTTAAGCAGGTCGGTTGTGTCAAGAGAAGTATGAGCACAGAGTAGACGAGCTTTAAACCAACAATACGTAGAGCCGCCATACCCGAGTGGTCACTGAACCGGGCTTAGAGTGGATGCCCGCGCTCGACCATGCATACAGTGAAGAGCTACTGTGGAAAGTGGACGATTGGGCGAGCATCCGGCCGGGGGCCAAGGGAAATGGTGCGCACATACTTGTCGGATAAGCTCGCCTGTAGTGTTGGTTGACGACGATGCTCGTTCGAAAAAAGCGAGGACAAAACACGAGAAGGAAGGGAAATGTTTTATTGGAAAAAACGCAAGAGGTGCGAGACAGGGGTACACGCCTAAACGTACAACTTACGTAGTTGATCGATGTTCCAGGTGCTGGTGAGCTCCCGACCATCTGGCATCGCGAGGCGAACAGCCCCCGGGCGTGCTGTAGACACGACCGTGTAGGGTCCCTCCCACCTTGGGGTCAGCTTATTGGCTTTCGACAGGTCTTGAACTCTTCGTAAGACCATGTCGCCGACTTGTAGGACCCTAGGTCGGACTGTCTTGGCTGCGTGCCTACGAAGAGCCTGTAGGTAAACCGCAGACCGGAGCAACGCCCGTTCGCGTGTTGCTTCGACGAGGTCCAGGTCGACGAGGCGCTCAACCTCTTGATCGATGGAATCGATCGCTTGCACTTTGGGGAACCCAAAGACGATTTCGGCAGCAGAATGGCCTCCGCACCGTAGATGAGTTGGAAAGGCGTTTCGCTGTGGCTCGACTTCGTCGTGGTGCGGATGCACCAAAGAACGGGCGGAAGCTCATCCACCCACTACTGTCAGGCCGTTGAGGCTCTTGAAGACCCTCTTTTTTATGCCCTGGACTAGCTGCCCATTTGCTCGTTCGGCTGCTCCGTTGCTCTGTGGATGCGCCACAGAGGCGAAGCAGACCTTGGTCCTGACTTCCTCGTAGTAACTTTGGAATAGTTCACTGGTGAACTGGGTCCCATTGTCTGTGATGAGACGGCTGGGTATCCCGAACCAAGTTATCACATTGCTACGGAGGAACCTCTTGGCCGCCTGGGCCGAGATGGTTGAGACGGGCTCGGCCTCTATCCACTTAGTGAAAGTGTCGATGGCCACGAGCAAATACTTGCAGCCTTTCTGCCCCCGGGGGAAAGGTCCAAGGATGTCGAGCCCCCAGGTCGAGAACGGCCACGAAAGCGGTATGGTTTGCACGGCATATGCTGGCTGACGGGCTTTGCGAGCATGGAACTGGCATGCTCGGCAGTCGTTACGATTGACCGTGCATCCGTCAAGGCCGTGGGCCAGTAGTATCCTAGTCGGAAGGCCTTGCTCACAAGCGTTCTGAAAGACGAGTGAGCTCCGCACATTCCTTCATGGATATCACGAAGAAGGTACTGGCCTTCCTTCTGAGAGACGCATCTGGAAAGGATTCCTAATGCGCCTTTTCAGTATAGGTCGCCTTCGATCAGTTTGTACTGAGAAGATCGCCTCGTTAGCCGGGAACGCTCGGCTTCTTCCTCGGGCAATGTCCCATGCGCAAGGTATTGGATGAATGGCGTCATCCAATTTGCACTTTGCTCGAGGAAGGAGACCCTACCGCCGGTCTCTGGTGCCTCCTCTTCAGAGGGAATGGAGGGCTTATATAGGTGCTCGACAAGCACCTCCGCCTGAGCGGTGGTTTGAGAGGAACCGACCTTAGACATTTGGTCGGCCAGGGAATTATCCTTCCTGGGGATGTAGATTACTTCGAAATTCTTGAAGTATTTCTCCATCTTCCTTACTTTGGCCAGGTACAGCGCCATTGAGGTATCGGAACACTGATACTCCTTGTTGACCTGGTTCACGACCAACTGTGAATCGCCCTTCACAGTCAGCCGTTGGACTCCTAGCGATTTACACGCTCGGAGTCCGGCCAAGAGGCCTTCGTATTCCGCCGCGTTGTTGGTCGCGGCGAAATGTAGTTGGATGGCGTACTGGATTTTTTCTCCATCTGGGGAGACTAAAACGACGCCAGCCCCTGAGCGTTCGTACGCTCAGGATCCATCGAAATACAAGGTCCAACGGTCTCTCCTTGATCCGGTGGTTTCGCAGGCCGGTGGCGCTGGAGCCGACCATTCCGCCACGAAGTCAGCGAGTACTTGCGATTTGATCGCCGTGCGGGCCGAAAACATTATCTCGAATTCGGCGAGCTCCATTGCCCACTTGGCTATGCGACCACAGGCGTCCTGGTTTTTCAGGATTTCCCTGAGAGGGAAGCTAGTCGGTACCACGATCTTGTGTGCTTGAAAGTAGTGGCGCAACTTCCTAGAGGCCATCAGCAATGAATATAGTAGTTTCTGGACCTCGGGGTAACGCTCCTTTGGTCCATGAAGCACTTCGCTGACATAATAGATGGGTCGTTGGGAGCCATCTCTCTCTACTGCTAACACCGCGCTTACCGCTTGCGGGGTTGCCGCCAGGTATAGTAGCAATTCTTCCCCCACTGCGGGTGTGACGAGGGCGGGCGGCTTGGAGATGTACTGTTTTAGCTCTTTGAACGAGCGGTCAGCTTCCTCCGTCCACGTGAAGCCATCGTGCTTGCGGAGGACTTTAAAGAAAGGTAGTCCTCGCTCCCCCAGCCGGGAAATGAACCGGCTTAAAGCGGCCATTCTTCCGGTCAGAGCTTGTACTTCCTTCACGCACGTGGGCGACCTCATGTTCTCAATGGCTTCGATTTTCTCTGGGTTTGCCCCGACGCCTTGTGGCCCGACCATGTAGCCGAGCACCTTGCCAGCTTTCACGTCGAACACGCATTTTTCTGGATTTAGCTTTATTCGATGCTTATTGAGGTTACAGAAGGTTTCTTCCAAGTCAGCAACGTGACTCGGAGTACTCTTGCTTTTGACAACTATGTCATCGACATAGACCTCCAAATTTCGACCTACTTGGTCTGCGAAAGTCTTCTGCATGAGGCGCTGAAAGGTTGCTCCCGCATTTCTTAGACCGAAAGACATGGTCGTATAACAGAAGGTACCGAATGGGGTGATGAAGGAAGTCTTTTCCTCGTCTTCGCGCGACAGGCTGATCTGATGATAGCCCGAATAGGCGTCTAGGAAGCTCATGGTCTGTGATCCTGCCGTCGCGTCCACCAATTGATCTATGCGAGGCAACGGATAGTTGTCTTTTGGGCATGCCGCGTTCAGACCCGTGTGATTGACGCACATGCGCCACTTGCCTCCTTTCTTCCTGACTAATCGATTGGCTAGCCACTCGGAGTGTTCGACTTCTCACGATGAAGCCAGCTTTTAGGAGTTTGTCGAGTTCCTCCGGATGATTGCCTGTTTTTCCGGGAAAAGCGTCTAAGTTTACGTCCACCGGTTTTTGTCGCTGAATCGCTAGCTTTGTGCTCGATCACCTCCCTTGGGACCCCGGGCATGTCGGATGGTTCCCAGGCGAACACATCCGAGCTTGCCCGGAGGAAGGTGATGAGCTCGAGTTCCTATTTGGGATCTAAGGAAGATCCCAAATGAACGACCTTGGCTGGTTCCGACTTGTTGAGCGGAACAGCCTTGGTCTCTCCTCCAGGCTGGAGGGCAAGCTTAGGCCGGGAATGCTTCGGCTCTTGTTCGGGGCCGCGAACGGGCAATTGGCCGACCATGTCCAAGGCCTTTTCGTCGCAATTCAGCGCGGATTTGTGATTCCCTTTTACGGTTATTACCCCGTTCGGCCCAGGAACCTTTAAGCACTGATATGCGTGATGTGAAGCGGCCATGAACTTGGCCAAGGCTGGTCTGCCGAGGATGGCGTTGTAGGCCGACTCAAAGTCTACCACCTCGAAGGTGATTAGCTCCGTCCTGAAATTGCTCGGGCCACCGAAGTTACGGGCAGAACGACCTGGCCCAGAGGCTTGACCGAGGTGCCCGGGACTATCCCGAAAAAGGGGACGGCTATGCTCTTGATCTTGGAGCGGGGAATCTGCATCTCGTCCAAGACCTTGGCTGAGATCAGGTCCAAGGAGCTTCCGGAATCTATGAGGACCCGAGCAACGACAGTGTTACTGATGGTGGGGCTCACGACCATTGGGAGCTTCTGCGGCTTGGTCATTCCAAGGGGACAATCGTCCTTGGAGAACGTGAGGGACATCTCAGACCATTTCAGCTGCTGCACCGGAGGCTTACCCTGGGTAACATGGTGCACTTCCCTTGCGGCGTCCTTTAAGTCCCGGCGGGACTTGTAGGCGGAGGAGCCCCCGAAGATGACCGCTATGTGATTCTGTGGTTCTTGGTATTTCATGTCATCCTCACTTTCCTCGACGGGCTGTTTACCTTTGCCATTTTCACCCTGCTCTGGAAGCGTCGGCATGGGACCCCTGCCGCTGTAAAACTGCTCCAAGCGGTAGGTCCATGTTCGGCAATTTCGTAGGTCGTGACCGTGAGCTTGGTGAAGCGGGCAGTAGAGACCGGCGCGTTGATCTGCTTGGTCGCCTCGTTCTCGAGGCCTGTGTGGTTGTCCTCTTCCCCGAGCGTTGAACCCCCGGCGCTGCGGCTGGGTTGCTCGGGGCTGTTGTTGTTCCACCGCGGCAACCATGGCTGGCGAGGGTTGCTTTTTCTTCTTCTTCTTGATCTTCTTGTCCACAGAATTCGAGCCCTTTTTGCTAGCCGAGGTCTCTAGGCCGGGCTGAGGCGGCAGCTTCCCCTCATCCAGCATTTTCTTCCATTGGACGGCTTCATCTGCGTTGGCGTATCGATCGGCCATTCGGAAAAGCTCGTTCGCCGTTAGGTCCGGATGGATCTCCAGATCCTGTGTGAAGCGCACGTCTCGTACCCCGAACTTGAAAGCTCGGACGACGGCCTCGTCCGATATGTTCGGGATCGAATTGCGGACTTGGATGAATCTCTGGACAAACTGTCGTAGAGTTTCCCCGTCCGTTTGAATCAAGCGCTCGAGGTCGCGTTCCTTTCCCGGGCGAATGTAACAGCTCTGGAAATTTGCTTGGAGCGCGGCGCTGAGCTGCCCCCAGGATCGTATGGATCTTTCCTTCTGATTGAAGAGCCACGTATGAGCGGCTCCGTCCAGAACCGTCGGCAGATAATTCGCCATCACCCCCTCATCGCCTCCGGCGGCGAGGATGGCGGTAGTATATATTGAGGGAAATTCGTCCGGGTTCTAGGTCCCGTTGAATCTTTCGATGTGGCCGGGCTTGAACCTGTTCGGCCATGCGACATTCCGGAGGGAGCTCGTGAAGGCCTGGCAACCGAAGCTCGGGGTTTCGCGGTGAAACCCTCGGTCATAGCGGCCTCCGCGCGGGTCTTCCACCCAACGCCCCGTACGCGGGCCGAGTCGAGAGAAGACTTCATGCGACGGTCGTGCCGACGACCGCTTGGTCGTGGAGCGTTCAGAGCACTCGTAATCCGAGCGATTATAGAGGTATCGCTCCGAGGTTGCTCTGGAACTGTTCCGGGGCTTTTCCCGGATCAGGTTAGCGGTCTGGGGCGATCTCCGAGCATGGCTCCGAGTTTCATCTCTGTGCGAGCGCATGGGGGAGCGTCTGCGATGGTCGCGGGAAACACTCCGGGCATCCCGGTCACGGGGAGGATCCGAGACTTTCAGCTCGGCGGCAAGCCTCTCCAGATCTTCGGCCACGACCTTGCCCACGGCCTCTAAATCCACTTGCTCGGGGAAACTGCGTAGGTCGCGCACGACCGCCGCCAAGGCCTGTAGCCGTTCCCGTTTCTGGTGAATTGGCGGCGGTGAGCTTTGACGGCGCTCCGGGGCGTGATCGGGAGTTCGGTACTCGCGAGAGTTCCTTTCCGCGGAAGCGCGCCTCCCTTTTGCCTGGCGGCGAATGCTCGCGAGGGTCTTTCCCAAAGACGCCTCCAGGTGGAGTCTGGCCGCCTCGTAGTGGTCGCGCTTAGCAGCATCCGAGGATCCTTCCCCGGGCTCAGCACGGCTCCCGGCCATGTTGACTTGACGAGAGCGAGATAAAAGCGATGGGGACATCATTGTATCCCCTTGAGATGCAGTCTCTCGGTCGAACTCTAGGTCGTCCGGTATGTCCAGGCCATCGTAGAGCCCGTCGTAGTCATCCTCGGGGTCCCCGAGGGTAACGTCTGGGGAATGGAGGTCCTGTCCTCGCATTCCCGTGTCCGGGGAAGGGCTCCCAGACTCAGTGTGACCGATAGGATCGGTCACATTGGCCACGCCGTCGCCGGCGTAGTACATGTCGTCATCTTCAACGTGGTCAAAAACGCAAAGGTTCCGAGTGTCCCCCGAGTTTGGCATCCTCGAGGATCTTGATCCGCACGGGAATCAAGCTGTCGTCCCCACGGACGGCGCCAGCTATCGACGATCGGAGGACGGGCTCCCGTCGAGCTTACTTGTTGAATGGGGGATCAACAGAGCCCCGTCGTGCGGACCGAGGAGGTCGTTCGAGCGATGCAAGGTCGGGAGGAAGGGGGACACGGTGTTTATCCTGGTTCGGGCCTCCCTCCACCGGGATAACAGCCCTACTCCAGTGTATTGTGTTCTATCTCTTCGTCGTTGTCTCTTCCCCCCCCCCCACAGACGGGGGGGGGATTAAATATCAGGCTTAGAGGTACAAAGAAGGTAACTACCTCCTGAATTTACGCTATACAGTTATTTCCGAGATCTGCGGTGCTTATACCGCGCGCTAATTTGAAAATCGGGTAGGACCTCCCCTGATCTTCGGCTGATTGGTTGCGACCTTCCATCCTTGTCGCGTGATCAAGTCCACCGAGCATATCCCTGGGTGCGGTGTGGATTCCCCGAGCATGCTTGTGTGAGGTCGGTGGAAATGGTCGTGCGGGAAAGGCCGAGCACGTATGCTCGGGTGGTGTTATGCCCGCTGTTCCGAGCATCTCTTGTTGGCGTTGCATGGTCGGCGGTCTTTAGGACAACCCGAGGGTACCATGGTCTTTTGCCAAATAACCAATCCCCGACAGGTAGGTACTCGCTCAGGGCAGTGGGTCCTAAGTGGAGTGGTCTTGTACCTACCGATTAGGGGCTATCCGAGAAATGTTCAACAAAAGGTTGTAATCATCTCGGCCCGGCCGCATGCATTTAAGTTGCATGTAAATTTGCGCATGGTACTAACGACCGTAGAAATCTTGTGGTTACAGCTGAGCAAGTATGCTGCGCTTTCGGTTAATGAAGCTAAGTTTGATTGGGGTGACTCCCGTAACCTAGCTGAAGTAGTCCTGAAAATTTTGCGAATGTAGCTTAATCTTGTCAACTTGTGGAACCCCCCCCCCCTTTACTAATATTTATGGCTTGTGTTTCAAATGTAAATTGAAATTGAAAACAAAACTGAATCCGCAATAACAATTAAACTGGTGCCAACCCTTGTAATCCCTTGCATGTAGTACTCAGAAATTTCCGTGCGACTTATTGAGTGCGGTTGTGTACTCACCCTTGCTTTAAACCTAACTCTCCCAATGTTCCAAGACGCCGAAGAATTCCAAGAAGGCGTAGATTGTGATTCAATTTGGTTTTAAGGTCTTGGTTTGTGCTCAGGTATGCCAGTGCAATCTTTTGTAATGTAATCTATCCGGAGCTCGTTACGCTTTCCTTTGTAAAAACTCTGATCGATAGATCTTAATTTATGTAAAAGCAGTGGATTCGCCTTTTTGTCTAGCAATGTGCACTTGGTTCCCGATAACTAATCTTCTTAGGTAGATGTTGAGGTATTCAAACATTTCACTGAAAAGACGGTCCGTTACATCGAGGAGTTTGCTGCTCAAGGTTCAGAGAGAAGTGCCGAAGAAAGTGACCGCGAAGATTAGGTATCTGAAGAGCTTTCTACTGGTGAGGACAGTGTAGTTGAGGAAGATCGTGAGCTAGAACATACATATTAATTTGATTGGTAACAGCATCTGTCAGGTTCAATGAACGCTGTGATTATTACTCATTTTGTAGTTGCGAATAAACAGAGTAAGGGATCTTGCTCTGTTTGAGTTTCAGCTTCTGAGAAACAAGCAAGCCTCCTGGGACAGCTTAATTTTTATACGGTTTTTAATATAATCTAGAAGTTATCTATAAAAACTGAAAGCTAAAAATTAGGTTAAATCTGCTTTTGCAGCTTATTGATGAGCAAAATTAGTTTTTTGTCAAATGATCTTTTATAAAAGGCTACTTATCAGCCTAGAAAAGCCAAAAGGTAGATTTTTAAAAAAGCTACAGCTCCCCCAAACAGGACCGAAGAGGGTCAGGTTAAAGGGGATGGCTTGGACTAGGGTTTACAATACTTAATCACTGGAAAAAAAAATTGCTAGCTAGTCGGCAGTGATTTTCATCGAAAATCATCCAGAAGAATGGTTTTGAAGTCACTCTTTGAATTCAGCGGTCAAAAGAATTCAATTTTTTTAAAAAAATATATCGATTCTATCGATTTTCACCAATTTTTGACCCATTTTTTTCCGCAAAAATCGGCAAACTAACTGAAACAATTCGAAACCAATTTTTGATCGATTTTGAAACGATTTTTCTGGTTTTCACCGATTTTCAACCGGTTTACATCGCATAAAAATTCCCAAATTTTTTGAATTTTTTTAATTAGACCGATTTATTGACCGATATAGTTTATCGAGCCGGCTCGATATGGTGTAAAATCGCGATTTTCAGGCAATTTTTTAAACCCTGGCTCGGACTACTCCGATAGGGTTGAACTGTTGTCCGTGCCGCCAATTTTGAAGTCGATGTTCTTCGTTGGGATTTGGTAGAACTTGATATGAATTTTTGATTCAAATCCTACTGAATTCCTTTTACATAATGGAATAAGTCTACTTTACACCTTACAACTTTCCAAAAAGTCTACTCAACACCCTTAACAATAGAACACGGTATTTAGCAACCAAATCTAATAAAACCGGGTTAATTTACACCTTAAGTCGGTTTTGAAAAGAGGCTTTGCTGATGTGAATCCAACTTAGGGCGATTTTTGTGATGTTGACGGCCATGTCATAAATTTTTGCTGATGTAGATCCAAATGAGAGAAGGAACTACGACAAGAAGAAGAAAGAGAAGGGTATTGATATCAATACCCTTGAATTGGATCTTCATTAGCAAAACTCGATAATGTAGCTGTCAATATGGCGAAAACTATTTTGAGTGGGATTCAAATCATCAAAACTGCCCTACAAAACTGTGTTGGCGTGTAAACTGACTCGGTTTTATAAGTTTGGGGGTTAAAATACCCGGTTTTATAGTGACTTTTAGGAATGTTGAGGGTTTTAAATGGACTTATTCCTTATATAATTCATTTATACTTCTAAAGCATGAGCTATTTTGTTACGGGGTCCTAGGTCGTTGTCACAGGAACGTTGTCATTGTGAGCTCACAACATCTGAAAATATTGGTATCGCTACAGCAGATTGCTAACAAGCATGAATTTTTAGTTGTGTTTATAATGGCACGAGTATTGACCACTACTTGAAAGTCAAACCCTTAACGAACTCAACAAACAAAGTTGCAGAAGCAATGAGGCATCACATGAGCAGTAGGGCAGCGAAATTAAGACAATCCAGTTGCTTCATAGATATCCACAACTGAAACTTGGATCACAATATGAGCAATAAGATCGCTAATAATTCTACAGCTGGAATCAAGGTTTGAATAAGACATTACCTTAAATGAATATTAAATAATGAGCATCAGAGCATGAGGTGTTTCGTTAGCTATAAGCCTGAAAGATAGAATGAACCTCCAATATCTCTTTCAAAACATTTCAAAGCTGGACTTTGGTGGCCGGCACTTTCCCAGCACAAAGTGCAGCGTAAGCATTTGCGAGCCCAGGAACAGCGTCTTCGTGACGGTCAATGTATTTTGCTATGAAATCCTTCTCGACAAAATAAGCCATTGGGTAAAACATAGCACCTTTCTTCATCAATCCCTTCTCCTGAAGGACCTTTAGAACATAATGCCGTGGCACCAGACGCTTCTCCAGGCTGAAGGTGAGCAACATGGGCCTCTCCATGATATGCTCTGGCTCCAAGCCAACCTTAGTGACCATGAACTCTATCTTGTGGCGAAGTATCTCCTCGGATAGTCCTAGAATCTGTGGCTGCCGGCAGAATGCAACGCCCAGCTTGTCCTTGGAGTAACCGAGAATGCTCCTCAAGAACTCTATATTGCAGCGAAGTTTCTCCTCGGATAGAGCTAGAATGTGTGGATGCTTGCAGACTGCAGTGCCAAGCTTGTCCTTGGAGCAACCAAGAGTGCTCCTCAAGAACTCTATCTTGTAGCGAAGGTTCTCGACAGATAGTCTAAGAATATGTGATTGCTTGCAGATCGCGCAAGCTTGTCCATGGAGCAACCAAGAGTGCCCCTCAAGAACTCCATCCTCGCTGCAACCTTGTCTTCAGTGACACAACTGGCCATGATCACCGCGTACTTGAAAGCATATGAGGTGCGGGGCACACAGAACTTCTCGGCGCGCAGCACAGACGCCTTCAACCGCTCTGGATTGGATGACAGCAGCTTTCGGGAGGCCATTGACACAATATCACGAACACTTAGGCCGCACTCCCGAAGCAGTGCGATGTTGGGCTTAACAACCTTCTCGATGTCGGTGGTGAGGATGCGGTTGTTAGTCTTCATGTTCTGGAGGAGCTTGTCGAAGGAGCCGAAGAAGGGGATCCAGAACTCGAGCCTCGAGGCGACGTCGCAGGAGCGGAGCGGCATGGCGCCGCCGACCAGGAGGAAGCGGGCGATCTGGGGATCGGACAGGCCGAGGTGGTCGCGGAGGGAGGAGAGGCGGAGGGCGATGTTGTCCACCCTGGAGCGGAGCAACAGTGGATCGGCCGCCACGGCGGCGGCGATGTCCTGACGGGATAAGCCCACGCCAGAAAGTAGGGCAAACACAGCGTCAGGCTTGGAGGAGGACTATAGGTGGGACCGTGGGAGAGCTTCTTGGACGCTTTGAGCGCTTGGGCGCCGGTGAGGCCGCAGGTGCCGACGAGGTAGCCCTCGGCTGAGAAGGGGGTTGCGGTGGCGGTGGCGGAGGTGGAGAGGAGGAGAGTGCGGAGGTGGAGGGAAGACGAGGGTGAGGAGGTGGTGGGGTGGGCAGCGGCGCGGATAAGCGGGAGAAGGCGCTTCTGGCGTCGGCTCTGTTGATGGTACTAGGATGGTTGATGGTAGGCTGGTAATGCCATGGCGCTTCTTTGTCTTTCTTTTTAAAAGTTGCACAAAAATTAAATCATTAATAGAAGGTAGATAATGATTACTTACCTTTTCGTTTGCTTCAAAATTTGTGCAATTTATATTGAGAGGGAAAACATAAAAACACTGCTATAAAAAAATAGTACAGTATAAGCACGCAAATTACTCAAATAATTATAAAAGTATTGAAATTACTTGATTATGTGCTCAAATCATTGAAAGAAAAACACAAGATGACAATTACCGTGACAAATAGCATTAACGTGTGTTATGGGGGTGTATTTGCACATTAGAGTCCATAGATTTTCCCTTAGAACATAGCTATAAATCTTTTCCAGGCTCAGCGTGGGAAACACCATCACCCTATGGTGCTGACAATGCTCGAAAACCCTACATCAATATGGCCACAGCAAGATTTGGGTGATGGTGTTTCGATTGTGGTGAGACAGGTGTAGTATTACCTTTTTACTTGTTTCCATACTTCTTCACCTTGCAAGGAAACTGGTAAATTCCTCGGAAGAAGAGGAAAAGGAGGACATTTTCTGATATTCTTTTTGTAACTCATGGTCCTCTCTGGGGCTTTGATGATAGACAAATAATTGATTATTTATCGTAAAGTTGATGTGCATTTGATAATTTGCTGTACCACGTCTCACTAAGGCCATATGTCAACAAGATATGACGTGGCAAATCATCAAATGTATATCAATATTATGGTAAACAATTAAATCTAATAATTTCTGTTTTCCCTGGACTCCTCACAAGTTGTGAGTCACAAACTATAATTATTTAATTTCGTACTATGATGGTACATTACCCTTTGGAGACAAACACAAGCCACATTATTATTGCCAGCAGATGCACATCGTATTAGTCCAAAATAAAATGGAAGATTTGATCATTGGTCCTTTTATTTATAGTGTAATTAATCATTTGCTTCATGTGTTTTATTGATATGTGACTTCAGAGTCCGTATGTCAATGAGACATTATAAGACAAATAATCAATAATACATATAAATAAGAGTAAATCATCTATTGTTCCAAATAAAATACCCACCTTTCTCTAGATCTCTCTGTCTGCCTTATTCTGCATCTCAGTTTATGCATCCAAGGAGTAGACGCTCTTCGAAAAGAAAGGAGACCACACTGGGAGTGCGAGGCCGTGAGCTGAAGCGATGAAACCTGAAGGCCTCCTCACCGAGCCGAAGCTAGAGCAACCTGTCTTTGAAGGCTCTCTCTCTCTCTCTCTCTCTCTCTCTCTCTCTCTTCAATTAGTAAGATCTCAAGTTACAGGCACTACTACAAAACTGCAAATAGGAGACGGCCTATTAGTGGCGGTTTGTTTGGAACCGCCACTAATAGGAGTATCAGTGGCGGTTCTTGAGTGGAAACCGTGCCAGGATCATTAGTGACGGTTTTTGTTCCGAACCGCCACAGATAGTGGAATATCAGTGGCGGTTTGTGGTTATAACCGCCACAAATACTGCAACAACTATCAGTGGCGGTTTTAACACTAAACCGCCACTGATAGTCCACTATCTGTGGCGGTTTTTGTTTAGAACCGCCACAAATAAAACCCCTATATATACTAGTCGCTACAGCTCTCTGAGGAGCTCATGGTCATCTTTCTCCCCGAGAAGAAAAGCAAAATTTCAGATCTGAGATTTTGTTTGCAAAGAAACTTGAGTTTTACTTCGTAGGGTTGTTCTAAGGTGAGTAATTTGTTCTCCTCTCTTCATTTGTGGTGATGTAGTTGCAATTTAATGGCTAGATCTAGTTTATTTAAGATTTTCCTTTCTTCAATGGCAAAGCTTAGATTCAATTTTTTTTATTTACCTAGCATTTTTAGATTAATTATATCTAGATGATGAATTTATTACCTTGCTCCATTAGATTATTTGTTGTCTACCTTTTTAGATGACAAAATATGGCAAACATATATTAAATTAATACACATTAAATTTAATGTATATGGTATAGATGTGATCATGAAGTTGCCTTGCATTTTGAGATGATGAATTATCTACCTCTTTGAGAGGATAAATTTAATTTTGGCTATGCATAGTACTTAAGATTTGTTTCTAATTACCATTAATTTTCTTACCGTTAGTGAGATGATGAATTTACTACCTTGCTCTATTAGATTAAGTTGTCTACCTTTTTTGGATGATAAATTATGATTGAGAGCATATATTAAATTTATTTAATTAAGGTTATTGGATAGTAACAAATAATGGATTAATGATTTATGTAATTAAGATTATTGCATATTATTAATTGTTACATTAATTAATTGTAGATGGACCGAGATGGATGTACAATGCGAACCGTTGCAGCTGAGAATACATCGACGGCGTATCTGCTTTTCTACGAGCAGCCGAGGAGAACAGATTGCAAAAGAAGACGGAGTACATACATTGTCCATGCATTGATTGCAAGAATGAGAAGATGTTTTCGGACAAAGACCAAATCCACTTGCACTTGATTCGGAGGGGCTTTGTACCTAGCTATACATGTTGGACAAGGCACGGTGAAGAGGAGATCATACTTCAATGTGATAATGTCGACGACGACGGAGCTGACAATATGGCAGCTGACATCGGGTATGGATCCGATGAGGATAGTTTGGTCGTTGATGATGACAATAATCTGGCTCAAATGTTGCGCGATGCAGAAGGAAACTACAAGAGTGAGAGAGAGTTTAATCAGTTCAAAGGTTTGATAGAGGACTCGGAGAAACCTTTGTTCCCTGTTGCAAGGAGGAATACACAAAGTTGCACACCGTGCTTTCACTACTGAAATTGAAGGCAAGCAATGGTTGGTCCGACAAGAGTTTCACGG